>OY284415.1:74267122-84267122 GCA_958301585.1 Merodon equestris | reverse complement strand
GTTAACATAGTGAGATTTAATTTTTTCTGCTTATTTTTTTGATTTCGCCTTCAACGGTGGTTATGTTGGGATCGCGCTACAGGTCTTCGTTGGTAATGTACCACGGTGCATGGACAATCGTTCGTAGGATTTTTGTTTGTAGTCGTTGAATAATATTTAAGTTTTTTTTTTTTTTTTTTTTTTTTTGTTGGAGGCTTCTACAATCTGCTGGAGCACTCAGACACAAATACTGGTCCATTGTACTACCAGACAGATACCTTGTCTTTATTGTATTTTCCCCGTTGTCCGGAGAAAAGTGAGGAGGGGCTTCAGTGATGTTGAGCTAAGAGATTCGGCACCCACCACGTCGGCCCCAAGGGTGCGCCACCGTGCACGAGCGAAGGCGGGACAGTCGCAGAGAAAGTGTTCCGCTGTGTCGTCCTCCTCGCAACAAGCAGCACAGGTAGGCGTCTCACTGATGCCAAGCACGTAAAGATGCCTGGCAAAAGTGTAATGGCCCGTAATGACGCCCGTTAGCCTTCTGCAGTCATTTCTTCTTAAGGATAAGAAGAATGTTGCGGACTTTTTACAGACGTCAGGGCGTACGCGCTTAGTCATCCTGCATCCTGGATATTCCTTCCATCTGCGACTGTGTACGTTAAAGACCCAGTCATTGATGTCAGATTTAACCGTTGAAGCTGGTAGACCTAAGGCGGGTTCAGGCCCTGAGAAACTCTCCTCTGAGCCTTTTCTAGCGAGTTCATCGGAGATCTCGTTTCCTGGGATTCCAGAGTGACCTGGAACCCATACAAGCCTAAGTGAATTAAGTCTTCCGACTTTGTTCAACAAGGTCTTGAGTTCATGCACTAGTTTGGAGTTGGACAGAGGATTGGATGCAGCTTTGAGTGCAGCTTGGCTGTCACTGCAGACACATATGCTCTTTCCCCTCCATCTGTGTTTCACAACATAGTGCATGGCCATTAGGATTGCGTAAATCTCCGCCTGGAAGACAGACGCATATTTTCCTAACGAGAAGTGCAGTCGAATGTTTTCGCGCTCGAAGAAAACTCCGGCGCCGGATCCCTGATCAGTCCTGGAGCCACCTGTGAAGATGCGAAGACATTCTATTCCAGGTTCAGTGTCTGGCCAAAGCCAGTCCTGACGCCAAGGAAATGTGACTGTGTAGTTACTGCGCAGTAGGATGGCAGGTGTCATTGCGTCAGAGGGCATATCCATGAGACAGTGATCGTAGGATATTTCTCTCTCAAGTACACCCTCACTCCACTGCGAGTTGTACCAAAGACCATTCCTCTTTAGGCGAGAAATAGTTTTCAGTGCACACCCTCTGATATATATGTCAAGGGGTGGAAGGTTCATCATAGCATCCAAAGCAGCTCCCGGTGTGCTGGGGAAAGCCCCCGTGCAACTGAGGCAGACCGCTCTTTGGAGTTTGGTGAGTGAAGCCACAACGTGTTTTCGTGTCAGCCTGCTCCACCAAACAACCGATGCATATGAGATTATCGGTCTTACCATTGCCGTGTAGATCCAAAGGACCTTTTTCGGCGATAAGCCCCATGTTTTGCCAAAGGCACCTTTGCATTGCCAGAAAGCTGACAGCGCTTTGGTGGTTTTGGACTCAACATGTTTTGACCAGAGAAGTTTGTTATCTAGAATGACTCCCAGATACTTAGCTTCCTTGGATATAGGGATGGGAATGCCTTTTAGCACCAGCTGAGCAATGCCAGTTGTTTTCCTCCTTCTCGTGAAGAGAACGACATCGGTCTTAAGAGGATTAACCGACAGCCCATTTCTCGTGCACCAGTCATCGATCACGTTTAGCGCCGCCTGCGCTTTGAGACAGACATTCGCTAAACATGAGCCGACAGAGAGAACAGCAACATCATCCGCATAGGCCTGGGCATAGATTCCAGAGGCATTGAGAGCATCTAGCAGAGAGTCGACCACCATGCACCATAGCAGCGGAGACAAGACGCCACCTTGCGGGCAGCCCCTGTTTACTCCAGACTTGACACATTGTTCGAGGCCTGTATCAGCGATCAATGTCCTGTGCACAAGCATTGCTTTGATCCACAAAACCAGTGCTTCATCTACGCCATGCCGTCTAGCAGCGTTACACATGCTGTCGAAGGTAGCGTTATCAAAAGCTCCCTCAATGTCGACGAAAATGCCTAGTACGTACTCTTTCCTTTCGAGAGCGCATTCAATTCTCCCAACTAGGTTTTGAAGCGCAGTCTCGCAGGATTTTCCGCGCTGATAAGCATGTTGCATGTCCGACAGAGGATGCAATCGAAGGGCATCTTTGCGCACGTGCAACTCTACTAGTCTTTCCATGCTTTTCAGCAGGAATGATGTTAGACTTATTGGTCTAAAACTCTTGGCTAGTGAGTAATCCTCTTTCCCTATTTTGGGAATAAAGACCACTTTCACCGCGCGCCAAGGGATAGGTATGTAGGCAAGTGCCAGGCTAGCAGTGAAAATTCTTTTCAGTGTAGGAAGCAGCTGTCTTATACCTTTTTGCAGCATAACGGGGTATATCCCATCAGTGCCCGGCGACTTAAAGCCATCGAAGGATGCCACAGCAAATTCAATGGCCTCAGTAGTTGCCACGCGTGACGCAACATACCAGCTACGCCGAGTTGTTTTCATCGCTACAGCCGCAGTATCCAATGAGGGAGTGTGCAACGAGCCGATGACAGTCTGATTTCCCGGAAAATGGGTCTGAAACAGTAAACTAAGAGTTTCTGCTTTAGACTCGGTAAAGGTACCATCAGACTTTCTGAGTACCTCCAGCCTTGTCGATTTTCCTCGTTTGAGGACTTTAACCAACTTGCTGGTCGCGCTCAGGGTATTTAAGTTTGTCATGCAGGTAGTGCCCCAAATTTGGATCCCGTAAGTCCATATGGGTTTTATTATTGTCTTGTATATTAGGAGTTTGTTTTCTGTGGATAGCTTGGAGTTTTTTCCAAGAACCCAGTATAACTGCCTGGATTTATTTTTGATCACGTTTCGTTTGAATATTATATGCGGTTTCCATGTCAGTTTATTGTCTATACAGCATTGTCGATAGTAATTTCTTTCTTGTTTACTTTGATGCTTTGTGGATCAAGGTTTCTTTTTGTCGTGTATATATCTTGTACGGTTTTGTTCTCGTTTATCTTGATTCCCCATTTACGGAACCAGGCGGCTGTTCTATTTAGGGCTAGGTTAGCTTCTTATGTAGGAAGTCTAATGCATTTGTTGGAGGATAGAATAACTGTGTCGTCTGCGACCGTAGCTAGCATGGAGTTAGTTGGCCTTGGTATGTCGGATGTGTAGAGTAGGTAGAGCGTTGGTACTAAAACACTTCCTTGAGGGACACCTGCGTCTTGTACTGCACATAGAAGTGCTTGTCCTCTAAATAAATTTGATTATTGCTAGGTAGTCTGGTAACATTTTATTAAGTTTAAATAAGAGTCCTTTGTGCCAAACACTATCGAAAGCCTTCGCAACGTCTAGGTAAACTGCCACACAAAACCTTTTTTTTTCCAAATCGTTTAGTATTTTGTTGGTAACTCGGTGAACCTGTTGAACTGTCGAGTGCTTTTGCAGAAATCCAAATTGGTGGTCCGATATGAGATTTTTTTGTCTTAAAACTATGTATGTTAATACGATCAAGTAATATCTTTTCAAAAATCTTCGATATAATAGAGAATAGGCTTATTGGCCTATATGAGTTGGTCATTGTTGGGTGGCTTGAGAATGGCTATTATTTTGGACACTTTCCAGACTTTGGAGTAATAATTTAGTCGGAGTATAGCATTGAAGATTTGTCTGAGGTATACGATGCCTTTTTCAGGAAGTTGTTTTAGTAGCTTTCCAGTGATCATGTCATATCCGGCGGCCTTTCTTAGGTTGAGTCTATCTTTTAGATAACGTTTTATTTCGTTCGCGGTTATTTTTTTTTAAATTTGCGTTGATTGTAGTAGTTATAGGTGAGGTTAAAATGTTTTGTTCGTTGATAGTGTTTGTGAATGTACTTTTGAAGTAGTCAGCCAGGGTTTTAGCTTTGTCCCCAGGGGTTCTGAACCAGGATCCATCAGCATTCATCAATGGTGGCTGGTGAGTGGTTCCGTTTTTTAGTTTCTTAGTTAAGTTCCATAGCGAGTAGTTAGTTTTTTGAGTTGCTGAAACTTTCATTAAATATTTTGTTAATTTGCGGTTTTTGTCTATCTTCAGGATTGCTTTTAGTTCTTTCGTCGATATATTGAGTTTAGCTTTGTCAAGTGGTGAACTGGTTGTTTGCCAAATTTTTCTTAGTTTGCGTTTATCTTTTATTTTTTGTCTAATAAACTTTGACGTGGATGCATAGTTCTTAATTGGTTGCTTCAGTATAGGTGTCGATTTCAGTTCAGCAAGGAAGAGCAAGTCGTTGAAGTGTATTATTACGCTCTTACGATTTATATCAATTTGTTTGTCAATTAATTCGCGATACGCATTCCAGTCTGTCTTGTGGTTTGTTAAGTGCGGTATAGTTTCGTTCAGTTGGGCTTTTTGGTGGTATCCAATTAGTATATGTGAGTGGTCAGAGGACAGGTCAAGACAAGATTTTATTGTGAGTAGGTTTTAGTTGATTTGCTTAGTGATACAAAAATCTATAAGGTCTGGTTTCTTCTCGGGGTCCGTAGGCCAGTAGCCAGTATGTAGGTTATCTAGTGTTAAGAAACTGCAATTGTAGCTAGTCAATGCTTACATAAGGTTACTTCCCTTTTTGTTGGTCAGTCTTGAGCCCCAAACCGTATTCTTTGCGTTGAAGTCACCTCCTGCGATGAAGCGTGGTGCTATATGCTTTAAGAATTCTCCATATTCCAGAGTGCTAATTGTACGAGGGTGGTCCGAGAAGCAATTAGCATCACCGCCAGATGGCGCTAGTATCACAAGAGCAACTTACTATCGTGTAGTACATTCTAGTAGACGGCTACTGTTGAAATTTCAGCCGGATCGGACTCGTAGTTTTGTTTTGGCGTGTGGAAGCGGGAGTGTCCGCGGATTTTAGGAAAATGGAAAAAGAGCAATATCGGTCGGTGATTCGATTCTTGTTTTTGGAAAGGAAATCGCGCAGCGAAATCAAAGTGCGTTTGGATGCTGTGTACTCTTCTCCTTCGATGGCGACCATCAAAAATTGGTTTAACGAGTTCCAACGTGGTCGCACGTTGGTTTTTGATGAGCCACGTCCAGGTGCCCCAAAAACGGCTACCACGGAGGATAACGTGACAAAAATTCACGATCTCGTATTGGCAGATCGCCGATTGAAGGTGCGCGAGATAGCTGAGACAGTAGACATTTCAAAAGATTGCGTGGGTCATATCCTGCATGAAATGTTGGGCATGAGACAGCTGTCGGCGCGATGGGTGCCGCGTTTGCTCACTCCGGACAACAAGCGCAACCGTGAGACCACTTCAGAGCAGTGTTTGACGCTGTTTAAGCGCAATCCGAAGGAGTTTCTGCGTCGTTTTGTGACAGTCGACGAAACATGGATCC
This sequence comes from Merodon equestris, assembly GCA_958301585.1. NCBI lineage: Eukaryota > Metazoa > Arthropoda > Insecta > Diptera > Syrphidae > Merodon > Merodon equestris. The sequence goes on along the minus strand of OY284415.1, from coordinate 84,261,605 downwards.
ACTGGTACATACCAGAGACTAAGGAACAGTCGAAACAGTGGACTTCACCCGGCGAACATGCTCCGAAGAAGGCGAAGACTGTCCCATCGGCCGGAAAGGTGATGACCACCGTTTTCTGGGATTCACAAGGTGTGATCCACATCGACTACCTGGAGAAGGGCAAAACGGGCTCACACCTCCGCCCTCGCCACGGCCAAATTAGTCGAATTGGGCTTCGAACTGCTGCCCCATCCACCGTATTCTCCAGATTAGGCTCCGTGCGACTTCTTTTTGTTTCCAAACTTGAAAAATTCACTCGCCGGGCAGAAATTTCAGTCGAATGAGGAGGTCATCGCCGCCACGGAGGCCTACTTTGCAGACCTCGAGAAAACTTATTTTTCAGACGGGTTTAAGAAGTTGGAGCATCGCTGGGTCGAGTGTATCGAACTAAAAGGAGACTATATTGAAAAATAAATCTCCATTTCTCCAAAATTTTTGTTTTTCTTTTGTAGGCTAAGTACCACCCTCGTATGTTTAGGCGGGCAGTATAATGAACAAATGATAAGCGGTTCTTGCGTATCATGGATTTGAATATTCGTCGCTTGTAGATAATCTTTTTTGTATCCTTCAATTTCATAGCATTTAATTTGTTGTCTGATTATAATTGTTGCACCACCGTGAGCTCGTCCGCTGGGGTGGTTTGTGTGGAAAATATTATATTCGGGGATATTTAGGAAGCTTTTATTTGTGGAGTGTGTCTCTGATATTAGGAGGATGTCGATCAAGTTGTTTTTAGTAAATTGTCCTAATTCCTGTGCATGTTGGATCAGTCCATTTGATTAGTCTTTTATAATAGATTAGTTTAGATTAGTCATTAATAAGAGTAGAATGTTCATCATGTTAAAGACCTGCGTTATCAGCTGTTTCATCATTTGTTTGATTTCGGATAGGTCTTCTGAAGAATTTGACAAGTGTTTTTGTTTGTTGTTTGTAGTCGAAATATTGTTGGGGGCTTCCTGGATGGAATTGTTTTTAGTGACGTCAGCGAATGTTGACATTGGATTAGTTGAGGTGGGGGTGGTTTTGGATTTATTTGCGTTATGGTTTTTGTCTTCAATAGTAATCTCTGGGTCTTTTATTGTCTTTTTTCTGAGCGACGGGAATCTTTGTACTTTCAGAGTTTTGTAGACTTCACAGCCTTTATAGTTTGCAGTGTGAGCTTCGCAGCAGAGTGCGCATTTTATACTACATGAGTCGGGCTTTAATGCGCATTCGGACGTCCTCTGTTTGCCTGCATACTTTACACAGGTTGGTTCCAGTGTGCAGAAGTTCTTAGTGTGTCCGTATTTTTGGCAATTCATGCATTGGGGGATAGTTCTTTTTTGGTATGGTGGCTCGAAAGCGATTTTGCAGTGCAGTAAGTGTGTGATGTTATAGATGTCTTTGTTGTTTTTGTTGCTTTGGAGTTCAACAGAGTAGAGTGGAAGTGGTTTTTTAGTTCCTCGTTGTGTTGTGAATGTTAGTAACAGTGTGTCCGTATTCGTTTAGTTCTTTCTTAATTTCTTCTTGGTCTGCAGATAGATGCATATTTCGTTGTATCACCCTGAAGCTGCGTTGTATTAAAAGTATAATGTATTTAAAAGTATAGTACTCCGTGTTTTTTGATTTTAGTGTTTTAACAATTTTTGTGCACGTAAATGAATCAGAGGGTTGTATTTTAATTTCGTTGTTTGGTAGTACTTTTAGTTCGTAGGCATCCTTACTTGTAGAAATGTCGAGTGCTTGGATAAGGAGGTGACTGTATTTTACGCCTTGGACATACATACATATATTGGGGGAGGTTTTGGTGTCTTTGATTCGGCGTCTTCTTCTTCGTTTTTTTCTGGATTGTCACTTTCGTCGATTTCATCGTCCGTTGAGAGGATGTCAAAATGATTGTGAGAAGTCTTCGGAGGTTGGTTCAGCCAGTAGTTTTTTAGAGTGTTTTGCTTTTTAGATTTTTTGGTTTATTTTGGTTGAGATGATAACGATACTGGAGCTGTTATGACATTGTTGTTGGTTACTGTTACATTGGTTGTTGTGTTTAGTGTTGATGAGGTTGTAGTTGTTGAAGTGGAGGTTGATGTTGTAGTTGTCGTTGGGAAGGTGTTAAAGTTCGCGGATGGGTAGGTTATAGGTATAGGAGAGGAGTTAGCCCGCTGGGGCGATCTTTGCAGACCCATCTTGCAAGTGAGCATGCTTTTAGGCAGACACAAATCGACTGGGTTGTGTACACGATATGCCGTCTATGTTTTGCCAAAAGCTTTAGTTGTTGTTTGCTTTTGTTGTGAGCTTAGATCCCACAAAGTCTGTTGGAGCGCTAGCGCCAAAGTTGCTGTCAGCTGATGGGTAACCAGAGACTAAAGAGAAGTGGAAAAGATAAAAATTGACCTCCCTCGGTGAATTTCTGGTGATAACTTCAGTTGACAGTGGTGACTTGTGTTATCGCAAGGCTTTAAAAGTAAACCGCGGAATTTAATACGCGTGTTTTGATGTCTTCTTTTTTTTAGTTCTTACTAGCCGGTGTAGAACACTTGTTTTGCATCTGACAGGGTTGCCAGATGGGAAAAAAGAAGCAGCAACTAAAAGCAATTTTTTAGAAATAAAAATTGCAATTTTAGATTGCTAACCCGAATTGTCCCAGAATTTTTTTAAATGTTTTTTTTAATTTTATTGTATGGAGGGTACAAATTGAACATATATTCAGAGAATATACTAATTTGATATCGATCAGTTGTGCATTTTAGCAGTTAGAGGGTGTTGCCATATGACACTTTAATTTTATTGTATGGAGGGTACATATTGAACATATATTCAGAGAATATACTAATTTGATATCGATCAGTTGTGCATTTTAGCAGTTAGAGGGTGTTGCCATATGGCAACACGGGGACATAGTCCACGTTTCAATAGAAAACTAATAGCGAATTGAAAAAAATGCAGAAACCGTAATTTTAATTAATTTTTTTATTTTTGTAATTTAAATTAATGATTTTTTGTGTGATATGAAATAAAACACTTTACGCAAAGACCAACGTTGCATTTCACGCAGCTTGTGCGACCAATTGTCTTGCAAAAGTCACCAGCGCAACGTCGTTTCTTTTCTATGGGCATGACGTAGTGACCCATCCCATCATAACGTAAAGTTGTTTCCGAGGAATTATCATCTTCTTTTCGCCTAGGGTTTACAGAAGGTTGTGGCTTCTCCCCAAAATGTTTGCAGTAATATACAGCCACTTGCCTTCTGAATTCTAATTGTGATACATTTGAAATAGTAAAAATAGAGCTCCACCACTTTTTCCCCTTGTATGCTATTCTATACATTTTGGCCCAAACGATCAACTCCACACATATATTTATTATAATTGGTGATGGCATACGGACGGGGAATGAGCACTTTAGCTTGTTTTTTCCTACAGCAGCGCAAAGTATTCGTCATTGGATCTTGGCCGGAAACAGTCGACGCTACACTCACTACACTGTTGTCAACCCATTTTATAAGACGAATTCCATTTTCCTCTATTATTGCCGATTCACTGTAGCCACGTTTCTTCTTCTGGAAATATTTATTTATTGAAAGAGGACAGTTACTCGGAATGCGGTTCTGCCGAATGGTCCCAGTACCATTGTGCCCTCGTGATTTTAAATACTCCAGCATTGGGATCCCAGTAAAGAGATTATCAAAATAAAAAGAAAACGGCAGGGACTGAATGTCTTCCGAAAAATCATCAATCATACTAATTAAAGGTGCAGCACATTTTTCCAAACTTATTTTGGTATTCGGCGACCGATCGCGGATATTTTCCTTGATATATCCCAAAGTTTATCAAATACCCTGATGGAGAACACAGAGACCATACCTTATAGCCAAACCGCAGCGGCTTTCCCCTTATAAATTGTTTACAGCCATGCCTTCCAAAGTAACCTATCATACTTTCATCATATGACAAGTTTTGTTCTGGATGAAAGTGCTGCAGCATCTTCGACTTCAAACGGTCTGTTAATGGTCTTAGTTTCCACATTTTATCGGGATTTGGATTTTCTTTTGTGCCGGAGCACACGTTGTCTTCAAAATGTAGGTACTGTACAATTTCGTTAAATCGATTTTTTCGCATGCTGTTGCATACTAAATTGTTTCGCAAATCGTCTTCATTCCTCCACATATTACGCTGGCTTGTATGGTAGTTATAGCTACTGACCAATAGGATACCAATAAATGTACGAAGCTCAGCAATATTAAATTTTGGATTATTTTTTTTACCAAAAGCAGCATATTTAGCCGATTCATCAATAATATGTCGCAACAATTCATCGTCAAAATTTTTTTCGAATTGTTCATGTGGTCTTAAATTTCGACAATCTTCAAAATTAGGTTCAGGAAATATGGGAATCGTGGCGCTCGATTTGTCAGTGACGTTCCATGAAAAGTCTGAGTTATTCGCAACTTTTTTGCGTTTTGAAACATTGGTGCATTTTGCTTTGGTGTATTGTCGTTTCTTGGAAGCCTTACTTGTTGTTGTGGGGGAATCAAAGTCATCAAGCTCATTTTCAAATAAGTCGCCAGATATGTTTTCAGATGTAGTGTCTAACATATTTTGCAATTTATCATTCGATTCCGAACTCTCGTCATCATCCTTTCCGCCACCAAGGCTTTTAACACGGCTACCAGTTTTTAACACAATTTCACAACCGGCTTTTAACTGCCCAGAGCAAACGTGATCAGGAATACCTGCCAACTTGTCCTCTGCATCGTCTTCTCCGCTTAGGTAACCTTCATTTTTCGGAGGTTCAATATAAATGGCATGAACGTTGTCACCCTCGTCGAATTCTTCAAGACAGTCAAGAACTTCTTTTAACGTTATTTTCCTAGAACGCACAAAAGTTATAATAAAAAAACTGCATATATCATTCGCATTATAGCTATATACACGCAAAATTCGTGACAAAATAATTAGCAATATCTATCCACAGAAAGTCCCCGTGTGTCCATATGGCAACGCAGACTAAAAATACAAGAAAAATATTTACAATAATATTTAAAATAATATATACATATATTTGTTTGGTATAACGACTAAACACAATTCATTTCGACAACTAGGATTTAACAATTTACAAAATAATACATCTCAACGTAAACTAAACATGCACAAACCAACGCACTTACTTCTTTATGTGCTCCATTTCAGAATTTTTTTCACAATTTTATATTTTACTCAAGTTTGAGATCGTATACTGCCCACACCAAATGCACAACTGGAATGATTTACTAAACCATATAACTGACAAATCTTCGAAATATAATACAAAAAATAAACCGTTAGAAAACGCTTCCGTTATTTTCATATGTATCCGCAAAAGCATGTGCGGCTGGTGTTGCCATATGGCAACACGGGAACAATTCGGGCTAAGCCAAAGGAGAAAGATTTACTGACGTTGGAAAGCATTGTGGCTACGGTGAATCGACAAAAAGAGCCATTAAAAAGCATGAGTTTCGATAAGGCAGTCTGTAATATCCGGTACAAAATTAAGTTCAAAATTTTCTTCATATTCAAGAAGTGTTTTGATTGAAAAAAACTGAAAAACACTGGTAGACGAACTTACAAAAAAAAAAGAATTCCTTTAGATGGTAACCTAATTAAAAAAAAAAACTCTTTGCTTTAAGAGAAGCTAAAGCAAGTGGAACCATCTACTATCTACTTCTAGCACTCAGTCTGTGACATTTATTTTGGAACAAATTGATAGGGAGTTAGTAACAGTTACCGATGCTTGGAAAAAGTTTTCAATTTTAGACTGCATAAATCATGCTTCTTCTGCAATCAGTGAAAATAGACCACACACTTTAAATGCCTGCTGGAAAGCAATCTGGCCTGGATGCTGGCCAATGCTACTAATCAAACATTGATAAGTTCTACTGAAATTATTGCTTTCGCACATGAAATTGGTGGCGATAGCCTTAACGAGATTGATATAAATGACTTGCTTGTAGATGAGCCTTTAACAGATGCTGACATTATTGAAATGTTATTTGATTCAGTCGAAGATCCAGAAAATAATAATGAAGAAAAAGATAACAATCTTTCCCGACTCACTGTAAAAATAGTTCGAGAAGGTCTTCAACTTTGCAAAAAATTAGAAGCACATTTTCTTAATAATGATCCGAATTCTGAGCGGGCATTCAAATTCCAGCGTGAGCTGGTTAATTGCATTTCTAAGTTTCAGTCGCATAGCTTAATAAAACGTCAGCAATAGAACTAACGTTGAATCTATTGACGCAGAAGCAATCTCGTCACAAAATGAATAGACTGTCTATTTCAGAGATGATAATCCAATCAAAAACATAAATGTGAAATGAGATCCAAGTTCAATATTATGATATATGCCCTGGTTATTGACTTCAACGACAAAAGAAGTGAGATCTAAATGGGTGCCAAGTTCAATATGTTGTAAAAAGGAATTAATCAAATGAAAGACTAAAGACCATGAGTCTGAGTTGAGTTTATTATCTGTGTCCAAAAAGTGTGCATACATTACGCGACATTTCATTTGTATGTGTATGTGTGCTAAGAGAGTAAAATATGTATATAACACAATGTTCAGTCCTGACATCTATTTATAGCAACATAAAATATTTTATAACAACTTAAAATATCATTTCTTCTTATAACTTAATATAATATACATATTGAAGCTTCCCGTGCAGGGACGGGTTAAGAATATCCCTGCAGCGATACCTCTCGCTTGTCGTAAAAGGCGACTAAAACAAAGGTAAACAAAAATCACATCTAGGCAATTTAGAAAACCAAAGTGAGCCTAGGGACACATATACCACCATTAAACTGCCCCACAAGTGTACATGCAAATCAGTGGGTTGACACGACTGGAGATCACCGGTGTTGTAAGAGTAAGATCAAACAAAAAAAATCTGGAGCATGCCCGTGTCACAAAAAAAAAAAAAAAAAGGCAGGCCGAAAAACAATTGGTGCAAACAAATGCCTCTGCGATGAAGTAATCCCAATCGGGGAGGCCTGCCGCTACTTTCTGAGGTCAAACCGGCGGACCCCACAATCGGACCAGTAGGAATGCAGTTAAGTGGGAAGGTTATGGTCCTACACTTCTGACCATAACAACGCCGGAAAAAGGAACAGAAGAAGAAGATTGAAGCAAGTTGTAAAGCTGTAAGTTCTCTTTTATTCTTTCGAAAATTTGGCTTGCTGGTAGAAACTAGCCATCGAACATATAGCTTTTCCATGAATGTTTCAGTATTACTAAATAATGATTCATATATAATAACTAGCCAAGTCAGACCTTAGGCTTCACGTCTCATTTAAAAAAAAAACACAAATCGAAGAATACTTTACACTAAATTAGAGGAAGATTTTTAATATTCACAATCAAATCTGAGCAATTCTAACAGTAAAAAATAACTGATGCAACTAAACACGATGTAGTTGTATGTTGTTTACTTAATTTTGACGCTTGTTTTTAACCCTTTTTTTCTTATAAAATAAATTTGTTACTATATGTTTATGTTTTATGAAATGGAATATAGTGCATTTTAAAGTATGAGCTGAGGGCTAATTAAGGCCATCTAGCAGACTACCTTCACTCTGGAAGCAAGTTGGCTGCTAAACAGTCATCTTGTCAGAGCGAAAGTGCCCCGGGTTCTCCGCATAGCAACATCTATATGCTTGTCAAGAACCTGTCTGTCTGACTATGTTTCGTTTTGCCAGTGGACGCCCACGTGGGGGAGGGGGACCCGTTTTTTCTAGTGTCCCGGGAGGTCCAAAACAAAGGCGTTCTGAATAAAATAGTTTCGAATTTGTAGAAATTAAAAATCAACTTTCAGTCATCACAATACTGCTGCATTTTTTCGAAGTCATGGTGCAAGAGAATGACAATGACGACGATCGTTAGACCTGAGCTGTACGCCATTGAAAAATTTACCAGAATAATACACTTCCCGACACTTGATTACCCTCAATTGTAATTTCTCCCAATATCATAAAGCGGATTATATTCCTTTGGACCCATTGTTAAAACTTGTATGTTCGCTGTCTCTCTGCTACCTGATGATCGCAATTCTCGGTTTTTTTTAAGCGCGACACTTTACGCTCATCAGTTTATTTTCAACATTTAAAGCGCAGGATCCTTTAAAGCAAGTAGAATAATATTTATTAAAATTGTTTTTGTATAAGTTACATTTTAGAAAAGATGGGTCGAGGTTAAACTATAACAAGTTTTGAAATTAACAATATTCTTGCATTCAAGCAAGAAAATTATTCCAACCAGGAAATTGGTAAAAACAAATTGGTCAAGGTCCATGAACAGTCAATAATATTCGAAAAGATCCAGAAAATTATGGTAAAAACCGTGCAAGAACTAAAAAACAAACCACGTTTACTTTAGCGCCATAAAGATCATAGATTGAAATTTAGCCGGGCTCACATAATCTGAAAGAAAGAATGGGAAACCGTAATTTTTTCCGACGAGAAAAAAATTAATTTGGATGACCCTGATGGCTTTCATACTAATACTTTCACGATTTGAGATAATCGGAGGTGTTCCTGTCACGTCGTCACACTGCTGTGTCCAGTCATGGTATGATCTGCAATGTCGGCAGAACTCTGAGGATTACATCGAGCTTCTTGAAACGCAGACAATAAATTTCGACGAAATGATTGATGGCCTACGTTTGATCAACACAGCCGTTCACCCAGCAGCATGTGCAAAACAGTGATTTACAAGCAACAATGTAAAAGTTTTGGATTGGCTGTCTCTTTCTTCCTATTTAAACGTTATAGAAAATGTTTGTGGATGGCTGTCATGGACAGCGCAGAATGAAGACAATTTGAAAATAGGGAAGGTCTCATTAGGGCCAATGAAGATGCTTTTGAGAAAATTCCGATAAGTTATTAAAAAAAAGAAAGATCGTTAGAAAGTTGACTTTTTGAAGTTATACACAATAAGAGAGGACATACAAAATATTAGAAATAAAATAGAAAAAAATAAAAACATTAAAAACATTCCTTTGTTCCTCTATTTTTAAAGATGAGATAAAGATAAAGATGGCGATTTACCTTTTTGCTTCGTCAAATTTTTACAAGCTTGTCATCAGATGGCAGAGAGAAAGCAAACATACAAGTTTTAACAATGGGTCTGAAGAAATATTACTCCTGCCTTATGATTTTGGTAGAAATTTTAAGTGTAAATGTGTAGATATCCTAGGAGATTTAAATTTTCTCTGAGATATGCATTTGATTTATAACATTTACTTATCATAAGATAAGGCTGTAGCGGTCAATAGTGTGGTCTTGCCGACCGGATTAAATCATCAAAAGGAAACATAAAGCATTCTTTTAAATGTTTGTCGCAGGAGCTGTGTGTGCAGTTACAACATTTTGCTGGAACAGTTTAGCCCCAAATCATAAAAAAATGTATTGATCATTGTCCTGTTCTGCAGGACAATGTCGCAGTAACGAAGTCCTTAAAGAAATTATCTGATGACATCGGCGTAAAAGGCACGTCGTGACTTTGACTGAATGCAATGGCTCTCCGTGGATGATACGTATATTCTCGCAGATTGGAAGCGCAATCTTAGTCAGTCAAGTATTTAACATAATATTAAAATCTTTAACTGAATAGATTGCCCGATTGCTTTCATTGAAAAATAAGTATAAAATTACTTTATTGGCAAGGGCGCAATGCTGTGCCCAGATCCGATATCCATTAAAATCTCTCAATATTTCAAAATATTTAAGATGATTTCGTTTGAATAGTTCGCAATCATACGAACTTGAAATGGATTGGTCCTTTAAGTGTGTCAGTTTTTTGACAACGATTTTGCAGTTCGTTACCGACCTTAGAGAATTTGTAATTTGCAGTTCAAAGCAACCATGCACAATCTGGCAAGATATTCCAAGCTATGAATGACTTTTCCAACCTTGTTTCTCCGAATTCTGCCTTGGAATAAACATTCAACATTCAACGTGCGTTTCAATTTTTTTTTTCAAAATAGCACATTCTAGTGGCACCGCTGCCTGTAGCTACTTTCAGTTGTAAAGTACTCGTACATCTTTCACTGGGATTCTGTCAAAATTTCTTGACCCACCGAAGATTAGGAGCCAAGTTATCATTGTGTAAGTGATAGTCTGTTTATTGCATCGGTGCAAAAATATAATACCAAGTACTGTTTTAAACTTGGTAACATTTTAACGGAAACGTTTCAGTTGATAAAACAAGTTTATCGTGATAAGTGTTTACCTATTCGGAAAAATGCATTTTGCCGATGAAAAGATGGAGGCCGTTCAACCGACTTGAACCGACATTCCCAAAGAGACTCATTTAACATGCTTCCTGACTATGCCAATCGCTGTATAAGGTCTCAAGGAATTTATTTTCAATAAAAGTAAGTAGTTCTGTAAAAGTGGACTCTGAAACCGAGGTTCAGTTGCTGGAAGAAAAGATCGACTCTAAGGCTTGAAGGAAAGTTTAGTGCAAAAACATCGGCCCAAAAGGCAAAGAACGGCTACATGAGGTCGATGCAATTTATGCAAATAAATTTACACCACTGTAAGGCAGCCACCGCGTACGACTCACGTCCTTACTTCGGCCTTGGTAGGATTGTATTCCATTTTGATGTCAAGTAGTCGAAGGATGGAACGTGTTCCCCAGTATGAATCCATGATTTTTACTCAGATCAACCTACAGCATTGCAAGGCTGCTACCGCTCTTCTAAGTAGCAGAATTGCATGCAGTAGTACAAATCATCACATTGTATCCATTCAAGAACCATGGGTGTGGAACAAACGCCTGTGTGGTCTTGGTGGCATACGTGATGCTACAATCCTTTATGATGAGCGATCCGAAAGGCCCAGGGTCTGCCTCATCATATCGAATACGCTATCGGCAACCAAACTTGGTCAATTCTGTGGTCAAGATTTGGTAGCTGCGAAAGTGAGCTACAAGGCGCACGGAGAAATTGAACACTTCGTCGTGGCGTCTGCTTACTTCCCCTACGACTCGGTACTACCCCCGCCACCTAAAGCGGTTTCCGAACTCGTAGAGTACTGTGAAGCCAGAAGGATTGGACTCATCATCTGTTGCGATGCTAACGCTCAAAACACATTTTGGGGCAGCAGCAAATGCAACCGGACAGGAGACCATCTTTTAAACTTCATTCTTTCGTCTGACCTTTTCATCAACAATGTTGGCTCTCTACCAACCTTTGTGACGGCGAGACGACAGGAAGTGATTGACCTAACCTTATCTAACAGGCATGCGAAGGCCATCACTAACTGGAGAGTCTCACCAGATGTTACGCTGTCAGACCATAGATACATCGAATTCCAATTGAAGTGCGGGATCTCCCCCTCGCAGCCCAAGCGGAATCCGAGAAAAACAGACTGGGTGCGATTTAGGGAGGAGCTTGAGAAATCCACTCAAGCCCCGCCTAAACTCAAAACTAATCAATCGGTGGAGGATGCAGTTCATAACCTGAACAGCGCCATCACCAAATGTTTTGAACTCGCATGTCCTGTCAAAAAACTTCCCAACAGGAAGCCGGTTCCCTGGTGGAATGCTGAGCTCCAACGGCTTCGTAGGGAAGCCAGGAGTCTTCTGAACAGATCGCTTAAATCGAACTCGGAAGATGACTGGAATAAATATCGATCGAAGCAGAAGGAATATAAGAAGCTTATTCGAAAATCGAAGAATGATTCCTATAAGTCCTTCTGCGAAGAGATCAAATCCCTGAGCGCGACCAGCAAGTTGGTTAAAGTCCTCAAACGAGGAAAATCGACAAGGCTGAAGGTACTCAGAAAGTCTGATGGTACCTTTACCGAGTCTAAAGCAGAAACTCTTAGTTTACTGTTTCAGACCCATTTTCCGGGAAATCAGACTGTCATCGGCTCGTTGCACACTCCCTCATTGGATACTGCGGCTGTAGCGATGAAAACAACTCGGCGTAGCTGGTATGTTGCGTCACACGTGGCAACTACTGAGGCCATTGAATTTGCTGTGGCATCCTTCGATGGCTTTAAGTCGCCGGGCACTGATGGGATATACCCCGTTATGCTGCAAAAAGGTATAAGACAGCTGCTTCCTACACTGAAAAGAATTTTCACTGCTAGCCTGGCACTTGCCTACATACCTATCCCTTGGCGCGCGGTAAAAGTGGTCTTTATTCCCAAAATAGGAAAAGAGGATTACTCACTAGCCAAGATTTTCAGACCAATAAGTCTAACATCATTCCTGCTGAAAAGCATGGAAAGACTAGTAGAGTTGCACGTGCGCAAAGTTGCCCTTCGAATGCATCCTCTGTCGGACATGCAACATGCTTATCAGCGCGGAAAATCCTGCGAAACTGCGCTTCAAAACCTAGTTGGGAGAATTGAATGCGCTCTCGAAAGGAAAGAGTACGTACTAGGCATTTTCGTCGACATTGAGGGAGCTTTTGATAACGCTACCTTCGATAGCATGTGTAACGCTGCTAGACGGCATGGCGTAGATGAAGCACTGGTTTTGTGGATCAAAGCAATGCTTGTGCACAGGACATTGATCGCTGATACAGGCCTCGAACAATGTGTCAAGTCTGGAGTAAACAGGGGCTGCCCGCAAGGTGGCGTCTTGTCTCCGCTGTTATGGTGCATGGTGGTCGACTCTCTGCTAGATGCTCTCAATGCCTCTGGAATCTATGCCCAGGCCTATGCGGATGATGTTGCTGTTCTCTCTGTCGGCTCATGTTTAGCGAATGTCTGTCTCAAAGCGCAGGCGGCGCTAAACGTGATCGATGACTGGTGCACGAGAAATGGGCTGTCGGTTAATCCTCTTAAGACCGATGTCGTTCTCTTCACGAGAAGGAGGAAAACAACTGGCATTGCTCAGCTGGTGCTAAAAGGCATTCCCATCCCCATATCCAAGGAAGCTAAGTATCTGGGAGTCATTCTAGATAACAAACTTCTCTGGTCAAAACATGTTGAGTCCAAAACCACCAAAGCGCTGTCAGCTTTCTGGCAATGCAAAGGTGCCTTTGGCAAAACATGGGGCTTATCGCCGAAAAAGGTCCTTTGGATCTACACGGCAATGGTAAGACCGATAATCTCATATGCATCGGTTGTTTGGTGGAGCAGGCTGACATGAAAACACGTTGTGGCTTCACTCACCAAACTCCAAAGAGCGGTCTGCCTCAGTTGCACGGGGGCTTTCCCCAGCACACCGATAGCTGCTTTGGATGCTATGATGAACCTTCCACCCCTTGACATATATATCAGAGGGTGTGCACTGAAAACTATTTCTCGCCTAAAGAGGAATGGTCTTTGGTACAACTCGCAGTGGAGTGAAAGTGTACTTGAGAGAGAAATATCCTACGATCACTGTCTCATGGATATGCCCTCTGACGCAATGACACCTGCCATCCTACTGCGCTGTAACTACACAGTCACATTTCCTTGGCGTCAGGACTGGCTTTGGCCAGACACTGAACCTGGAATAGAATGTCTTCGCATCTTCACAGATGGCTCCAGGACTGATCAGGTATCCGGCGCCGGAGTTTTCTTCGAGCGCGAAAACATTCGACTGCACTTCTCGTTAGGAAAATATGCGTCTGTCTTCCAGGCGGAGATTTACGCAATCCTAATGGCCATGCACTATGTTGTGAAACACGGATGGAGGGGAAAGAGCATATGTGTCTGCAGTGACAGCCAAGCTGCACTCAAAGCTGTATCCAATCCTCTGTCCAACTCCAAACTAGTGCATGAACTCAAGACCTTCTTGAACAAAGTCGGAAGACTTAATTCACTTAGGCTTGTATGGGTTCTAGGTCACTCTGGAATCCCAGGAAACGAGATCTCCGATGAACTCGCTAGAAAAGGCTCAGAGGAGAGTTTCTCAGGGCCTGAACCCGCCTTAGGTCTACCAGCTTCAACGGTTAAATCTGACATCAATGACTGGGTCTTTAACGTACACAGTCGCAGATGGAAGGAATATCCAGGATGCAGGATGACTAAGCGCGTACGCCCTGACGTCTGTAAAAAGTCCGCAACATTCTTCTTATCCTTAAGAAGAAATGACTGCAGAAGGCTAACGGGCGTCAATACGGGCCATTACACTTTTGCCAGGCATCTTTACGTGCTTGGCATCAGTGAGACGCCTACCTGTGCTGCTTGTTGCGAGGAGGACGACACAGCGGAACACTTTCTCTGCGACTGTTCCGCCTTCGCTCGTGCACGGTGGCGCACCCTTGGGGCCGACGTGGTGGGTGCCGAATCTCTTAGCTCAACATCACTGAAGCCCCTCCTCACTTTTCTCCGGACAACGGGGAAAATACAATAAAGACAAGGTGTCTGTCTGGTAGTACAATGGACCAGTACTTGTGTCTGAGTGCTCCAGCAGATAGTAGAAGCCTCCAACAAAAAAAAAAAAAAAAAAAGGCAGCCACCGACGACTTGATGCTGTACATGCTGCAGGGAGACATGGATATAGCCTTATTCCAAGAACCTTGGCCCTTCAGGACCAAAATTCAAGATTAAGGTCTAAGGTATACAATTTATACTATCCACATACTAAAGGTAAGTTACGAACCTGTATAGTAGCCAAAAAATATCTCAATATTTTTCTCCTAGGCACATACAACAATGGAGACCTTATGGTGGTAACATACGAACAACAGGACAAATCTATTTTGCTCCTATCGTCCACATACTTGCCATACGATGAAAAGGTAATAAGAATTATGTCCCGGATATGCAACAATCATTGGTCGAAACCTAGGGCATTGCGGTGATATATACCATCGGAACTAACATTTAAGAATATAATTGACCTAGGACAGCAACATCATACTAATTGCTCAATTGCGACTTCACTAGATCCACAGTTATTGCTGGTATATTATTATTCAATAGCATTACGACTAGTCATTATCGCCGAGGCAAAGTGACATCTCAGTCACAGTCCCAACGTAAGAAGCAATTGACCTAACCCATTTATTGTTGAAACTATTTAAAGTTGTCCACAGTTTGGCACAGTTGAACATGGTTTGGGCGTCAGTCGTCTGATTTTGTACTCGCCTTTTCGGGGTCATCAACCAATTGAAACTAGGTGACGGGAACAATTACTGGGACATTGACATTTTATGAACAATGACAATTAATGAAGGGTTCAAGTTCAAATTTCGTTTGTGATTTAATTCTTACCGATGTTTGTTTAAGCAATATGCCCAACATTGCATATTCGTTGGGACACTTATGCATGAACTGAATAGAGCCCAATTTAAAAAGTGATGGCGCTTCTAATTATTTTCAGAAAGCTGAATGAGTTATTTCCACTTCGAAAATTTATAAAAGGCGGAGGCGAAGGCCGGGCGGCGATGGCTGAACTCTTTCGACCGACCCTTCTATTCTGCCCTTTTAGCATTTATAAGTAAAAAGCGGATGGCCTGAATATCAAATTTTACACACATGTTGCACATTGTCGTCGATTCTTAACGTCGACAGTGGTGCTCCGCACTCTGTCGCCAATCTTTGAAGAGCCTCGCCACTTCAGTTTGTGACATGCTCTAACCCTTAAACATTTGGGGAATCATGCCCAACGTCTCCGCGCCCGATTTCCCTAGTGCAATACAAAATTGGTTAGCGCATCGCTGTTCAGTCTTTCGTGCTACGCCATACAGCCACGCTAGAAAAAAAAAATTGTTCCCCATACCTCAAATACAAATGCTGTACTAAATATACTTATTTCAGGTTTCTAGTAGGGAGCCTCAGCATTGCTTTTTTATAAATGTGACGTATTGTATCTTTCAAACACAGTGGACCCGTATATAAGGTTATTCATAAAAAACAAATTATTTGAATTGAAGGCAATGTATTTTTCTTTCTTGCGGATCAGAAGCGATATCGTACACAGGAAAGAAGTTCATGCATAAAGTCCAGCGGTAGTTTTGCTTTCTACATCAGACATTTGCGAAATAAAACAAGAGAAAACTTAGTTCAAAAATGGGACAGTGTTTCGAGCAATAAGTCCTAAAATAAATGAACCACGTTTTATGAACAAAGTTTACACCACTAATCTGAGGAATATCGCTAATATCGACAATGCTATGAACAGATTCCAGAACAGACACCTTCCAAATGTCTCCACATTGAAGAGAACGCACATTATTGCTAAAACAAAGTAAGAATTAGAATCTTCTCTAAGGAAGCTCATGGAAAATCAGACAGGTATTCTCATTTTCCATGATTCATAGTGAACGCCTGCCCAACGCGACCACATGGTTTTCATGTCATGTCGTTGAATACGATGGTAAACAACACTGATATCGAGAATACATGAGATTTTCGACTAAAAACATTTTACTTATTATACTTTCAGGTTTTAAACCGCGACTCTACACATGTAGTTTTTGTTTGCATGCATAGTAATTGCTCTAATGGCAGTAAAAGCCCTAGTACGGTGAACCGCCAACAGCACAAAAAAATATTAGAACATGCTTACCAAATTAAAGAAAAGCACTGTTACCAATAAATTTAATGTAACAGAAAATAGGCGAAATATTACTCGAAGAGGCTAGCTCATCAATTGTAACGAGAGCTGCTGTATTATGCTAAGGCTAAATTACCAAATTTATAGTAACAACATATGCACGTTACTGTGTGTTTGATGCATATTTCCAAAGGAAAAATTTACAGAAAAACCTTTAATGCCAAACCTCTTTGTATGATGTCATGGCTTCCGAGGTAAACCTCAGACTGTAACCCAATAACGTGTACCCTAGCCGTATCCCTTTACGTAATTTCACTTACCATGAAGGGAAAATATCCATGATATTGTAAAAACAACATTTGCATACCCCTCCGCTTTTACTCCCCTGTCCTGTTGATGCCTATGATCAGAGAAAGAAAGGCTGAAAGACTCGATCTTGGGGAGTACCACTGTTTACGGATTCTTTTACTTTAGAAGAATATACAATAGATAATCGATGTGCTATCTAACATTATAAGGTGTCTAATCTGTCTATGATAGATATTATACAATGATGGTTTCCGCTTCCACCTACTCCTTTGTTTGAATTATCTAATCCGAAACGGGTTTTCATTGAAAAGATGAGTTTATTTACGAGTAAGATGAAATTGATAAACTATATTACTCGAAGTATTGTCTATCGCAAGCTACTACATGTTCCCTTTATTTTGGTAAGACATGAACACCATGTTGTTTTTAAATGCAATCTGCGAACGCTCCCATTTTTTTGTAACCCTCGTAAGAAATAAGCTCCTTCTCGGATAGGAACAATTGATAATCAGAAGGAGCAGGTGGAGTAGCACTTCCTTTTTTAACGTTTCCATATTTCATTACGTCATGTCTTTCAGGGTATTCTATCCAATACATTTGTAGATGGCTAACAAATATGTCTTCATTCGCTTTGAGCAGTTCATAGTAGACCACACCCTTTTGATCCCACTAAATGCAGACCATGGATCCATAAATTTTTTTTTTTGCCGTTCACGTTGATAGTTATCTAAGCTTAACCTATCATTTTTGGTACTTGGAATTGTCGTAATGAATACAATTCCACTGACAATTCAGTACAAAAATCCCATCCTTTTCTTTCGTTGAAGCAGGTGTTAACTAGTGAAAAAAAACCTTTCGACGCCCCTTTATTTATTCATCCAAGACTTGCACTCGCCACCGTAAGGTTGCTGAAAATAAGACGCAACGGACATATGACACCCAGAGGCAACGACCAGCATACCTGTACCAAGGCTACCACCACCAGAGCAGACTGCAGTGTCAGTGGCAATTTAGTATTTAAAGTAGCCGATAAGTTCATTAAGTAGAATTGTGATTAGAGTTTTGTAAGAGACAGAAGTGCTGCCGGAAAATAAACATATTTTTTTAAAGAAAACAAAAGTGTAAAAATTTAACTGATGCCCAAGCAGTAGGGACCCAGAAGTAAAAACAGTCGCGGAAAACTCAAAAATCCTCAAGTAGTACAAGAGCTGCACGCATCGGAAGAAAAACTTCTGTGGTCCAAACGGTAATTGAAACAGTGCGCGTAAAAGTGTCCTGAAGCAGAAAGACCAGCATAAAGCGAGTCATCACACTCAAAATGAGTTTATACAGAAAATAATATAAAAAACTTCTCCTTTTGCTTTCCCGGTGAGAACTATTGCTTCGATCAAATTGGGCATTTTTTTTTCACGTAAAGTCTCGTTCCATTGCAAAGTTTTGGTGAATTGAGATTTCGAAGAAGTATGATAGTGAACCAACTTCGAACGATGCGGTGGCATCGTGGTTCCAAAAAATTCAAAAATTCAACCGGATAATTTACTGCATCATCTGTAGTAGTATAAATGGATTTGTATGATACCAAGTCACCTGTCAATTTCTGTTGAATCTGAAAATTGATGTGATTAACATTTGAATTTTTTATCATGATAGCAACATTTGCCGACGACACGGTTATGTTCACCTCGGGAAGCAATCTCCATACCACAACTGACCAGGACTTATTAAATAAAATGATTGACTGGTTCTCAAATTGGCACATAAAAGTCAATGAAGACAAAACAGTCTAAGTAATCTATACAACAAGAACTAAATTCACACCTCCACCTTTAACAATAAACAACAGACAGGTTCATGTTCAACCTGTGGCCAAATACCTAGGCATGCACCTAAACAGCAAATTGACATGGAAGTACCACATTCAACAAAAGAAAAAACAAATAAAACTCAAATTTGGACAACTATACTGGCTTCTACGACCCCAATTAAATCTGTCACTAAGCAATAAGTTGCTTATTTATAAAAGTATAATAAAACCTGGGGAACATCCAAAAAAGAAATTAATAGAGAAAGAAGACTCAAACGCAAAAAGCCCTGCGACCTTATATTCTATTAACGGCTAAACACTAATAAGAATCTTGTTTGTGCATGATTACATAAATATCAGTTTTATGTTATTATGAATCGCATCATCATCATAATTTGTGTATTAGGCGACAACAACGAGCGACAAGGGGCGCTCGGAGTGAACAGATCCTCCAACGTTTCGGACGGATTAAATCCCACCTGTGCCTCATTTTATTTATTTATTTTAATCCTCCTTCTTTCTTAGAACAAAGATGATGATGTTTTGGGACAATGGTCCCCGCTCATGTATTATTTTCAAATATGTCAATTAGTATTAAACCATCTACTGGATGTCATTACATAAGACAGTTGTAAATATATGAAGGAAACAATAAAATAAAAAAAAATTAATTAATATATGTATACACGCTTTAATACATTCACAAACAGTCAGATTAAAATATATCATTATATTGATTCATTGATATTTAAGCGATTACAATAAGTAATACCGATACCTACAATTGAATCACTTATTTTCAAAACGTGACATGTCCACATTTAAAAAAATTTCAGGAGACGAAAAAAACTGACTGATTTCTGTTTTCTTAAACTAAAAAAAACTTAATTTTTACGTCCCGTTAAGTTTAAAAAATCATGAACAGAAGACAAAAAAGCATGAAAATAAAAATGCTTGACAAAATTTAGTCAAAGAATATTTTATTTCATTCTCCAACATCAGAACAAACCTCAATATTGTAACGGTTATCTTCAGAAGCGCTTGTGGTCTTCCAGGCTAGAATGCGATCGTAAAACTCTTTGAACTCATCCGGAACGTACTGGACCACTTTGCGGATGTCATTCATTTTTTTTTTGTGTCAATACTATTGCTACCGTCAGACATAAGAGCCGTTGGGAGCGACACTGGGCTGATGAACTTTCTAAGTTTAAAAGTATACTTTGCTACTTTGTTTGTCTTCTTCTTCTTTTCCTTTTTTTTTTTTTTTTTCCGGCGTCGTTATGGTCAGAAGTGTAGGACCATAACCTTCCCACTTAACTGCATTCCTACTGGTCCGCTTGTGGGGTCCGCCGGTTTGACCTCAGAAAGTAGCGGCAGGCTTCCCGGTTTGGGATTACTTCATCGCTGAGGCCAATCAAATTGTTTTTCGGCCTGCCTTTTTTGCGTGTTCCCTCCTTTTTTTGACACGGGCATGCTCCAGATTTTTATTTTTTTTGTTTGATCTTACTCTTACAACACCGGCGATCTCCAGTCGTGTCAACCCACTGATTTGCATGCACACTTGTGGGGCAGTTTAATGGTGGTATATGTGTCCCTAGGCTCACCTTGGTGTTTTCTAAATTGCCTAGATGTGATTTTTGTTTATCTTTGTTTTAGTCGCCTTTTACGACAAGCGAGAGGTATCGCTGCAGGGATATTCTTAACCCGTCCCTGCACAGGAGTTTGCTACTTTGTTTGTATGGTAAACAAACATTCGAAAGTTTGAAATATGAAAAGCGATCTTTGAACTCTTTGACAGATTCCTCTGACAGCATACATTTTTTGAAGTAAAGGGCCACCAAACGGAATAATTTATAATTTCTTCTGTTTTGACATAGTGTAAGGTAAGGAGATTGCTGGATTTCTCAACGTACTCTCCATATTGCTCTGGAGTATATACTCGATCATACCTCTTCGCGTGGCTGCACACCTTGTCGCGGTGCGAAGGCTCAGTAATTGTCAATGACTCTTGATGATTCACTCTCCATTTTGGGACATGAATTCTCTATGACGAGACATGAAGCTAAGCTGCAGCCATCACCTTCTCCTCCCTTCACCGGGTAGAGAGACAAGCAGAATAAAGAGCTTGACACTCTCAGCTGGAGAATAATTTCTTCAGCCAAGAGTAAGAACGGAGTGGG
Source organism: Merodon equestris (assembly GCA_958301585.1). Taxonomy (NCBI): domain Eukaryota; kingdom Metazoa; phylum Arthropoda; class Insecta; order Diptera; family Syrphidae; genus Merodon; species Merodon equestris. Next base: position 84,240,815 of record OY284415.1, on the reverse strand, counting down.
GAAGGACCTCATGGTTACCATTGACCAAAAGTCACTCGACCACATTCGCAGCAGATCTGGCAGCATCAAGTTCGGGCTGGGAACCCTGAAAGTAAGGCTCCCCAATGAACGCGGCAAGTCAAAGGAGGCTGCTAGTGGTGCAAATTAATTTACACCACTGCAAAGCAGCCACCGACGACTTGATGATGTACATGCTGCAGGAAGATGTGGATATAGCCTTAATCCAAGAACCCTGGCTCCTTAGGAACAAAATTCAGGGATTAAGGTCTAAGGAGTATAATTTATACTATCCACATGCCGAAGGTAAGCTACGAACCTGTATAGTCGCAAAGAGATACTTAAACATTTCTCTCCTAGGTACGTACAGCAACAATCAATTTTGCTCCAATCGTCCGCATACGATACGATGAGGAGAATCCACCTTCAGACGCAGTCCGAACACTCGTGCGACACGCCAAGTCACGCGGACTGTGTCTATTGATAGGCTGCGACGCCAACGGACACCACACTCAATGGGGAAGCAGCGACATCAATAAAAGGGGTGAGTCCATTTTCGATTTCATTATCTCCACCAACCTCAATATTTGCAACAAAGGTAATACACCCACGTTTCGCAATCGGGTTAGGGAAGAGGTAATTGACCTCACTTTACTAAGTGAGTCCGACTCCATCCGAGTAGAGGATTGGAGAGTGTCCACTAACTGCTCCTTTTCGGACCACAGAAGGACCTTAACGTCATTAAAGAAAAACCGAAACCTTTCAGAAACCCTCAGAAGACAGACTGGAATCTTTTCTCAAACCTAGTTGCCAACAGGTTAGAACCGCCACAAGCCACCACTAATCCTGATCCAACTTACATTGAGAATTCAGTCGAAAATCTTGTGAGAATTCTGAAAGCGGCTTTCAACAAATCCTGTCCTTTGCAGCGTGCTCGCAGGAAGACCAGCGCAGTCTGGTGGACCACAGAGCTAAAGCAACTCAGGACCAGGACCCGAACTCTATTCAACAGAGCAAAGAACTCAAACAGAACCGAAGACTGGGATAATTACAAATCCAGCTTCAACGAATACAAGAGCAAAACAAGAGCAGCAAAATCTAAATCCTGGCGGGAGTTCTGCGAATCAATTGAGGATCTCAACGAAGCCGCAAGGCTCAGGAAGACCCTATCCAGGGACCCCTGCGTCCCGGGATTCATCCGTAAACCAGATGGTTCTTGGACAGAATCCAGTCGGGAATCTCTAGAACTGCTGACTGAAACCCACTTCCCAGGCTGTAAAACCCCTGAAACCACAGTCTCCTTCGAGATGACGGTTCCTACGGTTCACACAACTGAAGAAGTGATAAACAAGAATATCACAGCGGATAAAGTATCATGGGCAATAAATTCGTTCAAACCCTTTAAATCTCCGGGCCCGGACGATATCTTGCCAGCGATGCTTCAAAAAACACAGATCCACACTGTACCCCATCTCGTAAGCATTTTTCCAATTGCCTGCGCACGGGGTACATCCCAACACAGTGGAAAGAAATAAAGGTAATTTTCATACCTAAGGCAGGTAAACCATCCCATACTGCCGCAAAGGACTATAGACCAATTAGTCTCTCGTCATTTCTATTAAAAACCTTGGAGAGACTCCTTGACCTATACATCAGAGGACTCACAAATTCACGAAACTTATGCAACACTCAACACGCCTACCTCAAAGGCAGATCAGTGGAAAGTGCTCTGCATAGTGTTGTTCGTGAAATTGAGGGCTCGCTGAACTTAAAAGAGTTTACAATGGCAGCCTTCCTCGACATAGAGGGGCCTTCAATAATGTAAACACAGAGGCCATAACAACAGCTCTTGAGGACATAAAAGTAGACAAATCCATTGTAATCTGGATTGAGAATATGTTGAAGAACAGAATTATCAATGCAGACATTGGACACAGTTCTATAAGGAAAGTGACAACTAGAGGCACACCACAAGGAGGAGGTCTCTCCCAACTACTGTGGCTTCTTACAGTCAACAAGATCCTCAAATTCTTTATGGAAAAAAACACAAAGATCATAGCGTACGCGGATGACCTGGTTATCTTGATAAAAGGTAAATTTCTACCAACTATCAGTGAACTAATGGAATCTGCGCTGAGTGAACTCTTCTCGTAGGCAAGACAGAACGGTCTGAGAATAAAACCCCAGAAAATCGAGCAGGTCTTGTTCACCAGGAAAAGGAAAATTCCGATATTTGCTCCCCCCCAAAGTTAGAGGGCACCCCACTCAAACTTCAAGCGGAAGCAAAATATCTAGGCATCATTCTTGACTCTAAGCTCTCCTGGAAAAGGGACCTGGAGGAAAGGATGAAAAAAAAAGAAAAGATGGGGCTTGCAACCGTACATCATTCATTGGATGTACACAGCAATCATCAGACCCATTTTAACTTATGGGGCCCTAGTCTGGTGGACTGTTATATGACTTCTCTCTCAGTATACCTATCCTTTTCCCCGACAGAGAAGAGTGGCTATCAAACGCCGTAATCAACGACCATGAGATCACACTCTTCACCGACGGATCGAAATGGACACAGCCACTGGTGCCGGGTTCTACTCTGATACCCTCCACAAACAGGAATCATTCAGACTCCCTGATCTGTGCAGCGTGTTTCAAGCAGAAATCCTGGCAATAGAGAAAGCAGCCAAACACCTACAGGTAGCCGATATCCCACCATCTGATATCACCATCTTCGTAGACAGCCAGGCTGCACTGAAGTCAATAGAATCCTGTATAACGAGATCAAAGGCTGTCAAGAAATGTCGCGACTCACTGAAGTCCATCAGACACCATAAAGTTAAACTCTGCTGGGTACCGGGCCACAGCTCTGAATTGGTTCTGCAAGGTTCTGAATTGGACATCAGCGAAGCGATCATAAACGACACAATCATCAAAGAGGCCAACTCGTCTTGGCTTACAAGAAACGACAGTACACGACAAGATCATCGTGGCCAGAGCTCAATGTTGGAAAAACAAAGAAGCTCCTGGCGCTGGACCGTAACTCGATCCATATGCTCGTCGGAGTGATAACAGGACACTGTACAATTGGAGCAATGCTCCGGAAATGGGACTCGGGATCGAGCGATCTCTGCCGGAGCTGCGGCGATGAGGAAGAAACTGAGACGATCCAACATCTGCTTTGCCACTGTCCAGCTCTCCAGAATCGACGCCTAGTGTCACTAGGCCAAAGATTCTTTACAGAGATTGCGGACGTGGCTAATGCAGACATATCGAATCTTCTAAGATTCATCAAGAGCACGGGGTGGTTTCAGCCACCACGCGATAGGACAGGTTAATTTTATGTGTACCCACACAAACGAATCACAATTGGCCTCTTGGCCTCCGAGTGGAAGTGATGTCTAACCATCACACTCCCCTTCTCTAACCTTACCTAACGTACCTCTTCAAGAATCGTTTGATAACACCAAAGGTACTGTCGCAAGGTAAAAAACTGTGCCCCCGGACGGGGAAGTACTGATAAATTTTCTCATATTGAGTTTCTTGGCAGTTTTCGGAATAATATTTTGGAGGTAATGCCAAACAAAACTGCAAACTTCATTGGGAGTTTTTTTTTGTTATGTCTTCTTCTTCTTCTTCTTTTCCTTTTTCCGGCGTTGTTATGGTCAGAAGTGTAGGACCATAACCTTCCCACTTAACTGCATTCCTACTGGTCCGCTTGTGGGGTCCGCCGGTTTGACCTCAGAAAGTAGCGGCAGGCTTCCCGGTTTGGGATTATTTCATCGTTCATCGCTGAGGCCAATCAAATGCTGATGTTTTTGCATTTGTTTGCACCAATTGTTTTTCGGCCTGCCTTTTTTTTGTTTTTTTTTTTTTTTTTTTTTTGTGACACGGGCATGCTCCAGATTTTTTTTGTTTGATCTTACTCTTACAACACCGGTGATCTCCAGTCGTGTCAACCCACTGATTTACATGTACACTTGTGGGGCAGTTTATTTTATTTATTTATTTATTTATTTATTTATTTATTAATTAGTCTTGCACAGTAAGATACAATATCTTTTAAAATAGTACAAGCTTCTACATTACAATTGGTTAGCAAAAAAATACAAAATACAAAAGACAAAAAAAAAAAGAAAAAAAAACAAAAGAAAGCAGAGGAAGAAGAATAAACTACGTAATATTAGTAGTTTAATGGTGGTATATGTGTCCCTAGGCTCACCTTGGTGTTTTCTAAATTGCCTAGATGTGATTTTTGTTTCGTCGCCTTTTACGACAAGCTAGAGGTATCGCTGCAGGAATATTCTTAACCCGTCCCTGCACAGGTAAGTTTTTTTTTTTTTTTTTTTGTTATGTATTCATGGTAAAAATAGAACATGCTTCTTTTTGGAATGCTTCTTCAGGAATATGAGGCAGTGGGAGATTTTGCATGTAATCAACAATTATTCCATATGTATGAATCGTTTTAATTTTTAATGTTTTCACTTACTTCTTTAATTTTTGCATGAAATTTCTTTGCTCGGCGAAGATGAACTATTTTCTCAGCAGCAGCTGCTCTTTTTACATTGTCGCACAGCGAAGACGATTTTATTTTTACCGATAACTCCTCACATTTCGAGCAAACATTAACCTGTGGTCGTCCGAACCGGTAGTCAAAGTTTTGTCTATAAAATTTGTGAAAATAGAAATAACTTATTTCTTCTTCTGCTCCATACTGCCTCACAAACATCTGATACAAAATTTTGATATTTAAACGCGAATCTAGATATATGCAGTGCTTTCCGTAATGTGTTTCTTTTTTTGGCAAAGATCTCACGAATCCAAACAATTTATCGATAATTACTTGTAGCTTGGAATGTGCTTTGGGGTTGAATCCACGATGGTCAATGGGAGACTTTCCATGTGATTGCAGAAAAGCTATTCGGTCGAACTCCTTACGTGTTATAGTGAAAATCTGGCAAAAAGCACGAGCACCACTAATAGCAAATATTTATAAGTCACTGATTTGGGATTTGTTTTCTTGTTGTCCAAACCAACCCGTGATCGATTTCGAGCAACTGACCTTGCATCCACAAATCATTGTGCATAATGGTTTTGCTCATTTTTTGTCGGGTGACTACGAAATTATTTGCGCATTTCTTCTCGCGCATTTTGGTCAATATTTTTAAAAACTTAAGCCGTTTGCATCTGCAAAGACCAGTGACAGAAAGACAGTGAGCATCCACTAAATACCAAAAGAAACTCACCCGCATGAATCTTTAGTTTTTTTAGCTTCGACCACATTTCCCTTGATGTGGTGTATTCTTCCCCTCGAAACTTTTTTTCTTTTGTCACGTTGGGCTCGTAATTTTGAGTATTCCGAACTCCTTTTTTCCGCTTGCTGCCTGAAGGCTCTTCCTCAGAAGCCAATGAAAAAGAATCTTCAAAATGAGACATTGTTCTCTACAGGTTAGCGCAACAAAAAGCACGTTTCAAAACAATCTCTGTACACACACTAAATCTTTCACTTTCCAAACCAGTTATATTTTTTCATTGGAAGTTAGAAAATAACAGTTTATGTATATTATAAAAAATACATCTACACAATCATGCTCTTTGATTTTTTTCGAATATATGCATAATACCATTCTTGGTTACTTTTTTACGTTCAAAACGTGAAATGTCACATACTCGTACATATCACTTTTTGAAAATAAACGGATATTTTGCGCCTCTATTAAAAACGGTGTATTATAGTTGGATTTTTGAAATTTCATGTGGCATTGTAGATATCTCTGCTTTGCAGGAAAAAAATATAAAACGATTTTTGGAAAAATGTGGATATGTCACGTATTGAAAATAAACGATTCAATTATTAAAATTATTAGAATATTATATTGATGGACATATGTATGTATATAATTTCTACTAAATAATTTGGTTGTCTTGATTTGCCGAAAATGCCTAACGAAAACGTTTTACGTCCATCTTTCCTTGATCCTCCAAACAATCCAAGCACTTCTGAAGGAAGCGGGGAACCAAATGTAAATCCCCCATTGCAAACCCTCATCGCTTATATATATGATGCTCGAGACCTTACAAACCGAAGGTCGAAATATCATTCAATCTCTTCTTAATTCTCACTCATCATTTCACAGGAATTGACCAAGCAATTACCTCTGAACAATATAACATCGACGATCTCGATAAAATTCGCAACGTGGTACGCGGGTTACGTGAATTCTCTGGCCATCCAGGAGAATTCAGTTCTTGGCGGAAGAGCGTAGAAAGCATTCTCAAAATCTACGACTCAATAAAAGGAACAGCAAAATATTTCGAATATTAAATACCATCAAAACTTAGGCCACCCACACACCAATATGCCTACCCGATGCCTATACCACCACCAAAACCACCGAGACAATTTGCTCAAAATAACAGCAAGTCGGCACCAGAACCAATTAATGCATCAACAATCCGCACGAATAGAGTAAATTATATAAGGCCGCCTGCTCAAAAAAGGCCATCGGCCCCTCAATCACAAAAGGTGCACCCAACCAAGATGCACCGAAATTTCCATGTCGATACTGCCGCACAAAAAGAAGAAACCAACCAATATATGGATATGCAGGCCAACATGAACAACTCGACAGAATACGACGAAACTCTCGAGGAATATGCAGAAATGACACAACCGTAAAACGTGTATCCTGACAAGGTTATGGAACTGAGTAATATTCATTTATTACGTTGAACGACTCTTCGTTGCCATACTTTGAATATGCAACGAAGAGTGGGTAAATCTTAGAAAAATTGATCGACACCGGATCAAATAAAAACTACAGTCCTTCTAAACAACCCTTTGCCAAATGAGAAACCTTTTTGTTGCAATTCAATTGGAGGTAACGTACAAGTTACTCACCATACTTTCATTAGTCTTTTTGGTCTTTAGAATATCAAATTTAAGTTCTTTCGCATGCCTAACTTAAATCGTCTTATGCAATTCTAGGAAATGATCCTTACCCCATATCCCTTAAAGACGAGGTCGATAAACAAATAAAACAGCTTCTTAACGACGAAATTATTAGGCCCTCACGCTCCCCATACAATTCCCCTGTATGGGTAGTACCAATATACAGGCTCGCATTTCTTTTATCTATTCCGGATCAATACCCAATCCCCCAAATTGACGAGGTTCTTGCACAACTTGGCCAGAATAAGTGGGTTTCTGTAGTAAATTTGAAAAGCGGGTTTATCAGATCCCCTTAAAAGCATCTGATATCGAAAAAAACGGCCTAATCGGTCAACAACGGAAAGTATGAATTCGCGAGACACCCATTCGGTCTCAAGAATGCTTCGTCAATATTCCAGAGAGCACTTGACGTCATCCTTCGTGAACATATTGGCGTAATATGCTGTGCCTGTCATAGTCATTTTCAGCAAGGACGAAGCTACGCATGAGTTAAATATTCGGAAAGTGTTTCAAAAGTTATAAGTCGCTAATATCGAGGTACAACAGGATAAGTTGTTTTGTTATTTCGCCTGACGGCATAAAGACCAATCCAGAAAAAATAAGAGCAATCGAAGACTTTCCATATCCAGGTATCCTCAAGGAACTTCGCTCTTTCCTCGGCCTGTCAGGGTATTACCACCGCCTCATTAGAGACTACGACAAGGTGGCGAAACCCTTTCTTAAACAGGAAACAGGTTTCTTAAGGGAGGAGGATGGACGACTGGCCAAAAAGCTCTCAAGTAAAAAACTTATCCAACTCTACAAATCTGCGGTAGATGCTTTTCAAAAAAATCAATAACACCTTATCATCAGAAGAAGTCTTCCTCGCATACTCGGATTTCAAAAAACCTTTCGAATTGGTAACCGATGCATTAAATTACGCTCTAGGCGCTGGGTTATCACAAGGAGATAAGCCCATTATGTTCATATCCAGAACATTAAATCAGACCGAAGAAAGCTACGCAGCCAAAGAAAAGGAGATGCTGGCTATAATATGGGCACTTAACAACTTTGGAATTATCTCTACGGATCAGCAAATGTTATAATTCATACTGACCATCAACCACTTACCTACTCCCTAAGCAATAAAAATAATAATTCCAAATTAAAAATAAAAAAATTGCAGGCCTCCCACTCAATCCGCAATCCACTCTTTTACGCCAACCATACACAGTGACGAGAGTTCATCGCACGGTCTGATACACGGTGTCGACTCACCAATGAATGTATCTAAAAACAAAAACCCAATTTTCCTGAATATTGGTGACACTAGTAGCCTCGAATTTCGAATAATTTTTCCAATCTACCACCAATTCTACTCCCCTTCCAATCTTATCCAAATTCTCAAGATACGATTAAACCTCACAATAATTAACTGCATTAGAGCAGAGCAACGAATGCAAGGTATAACTCAAGAAATCTATAAAGAATTCTTCAACAAATACTCCCGAAACTTGGTCGAAGACGTTACCGATGAAAATAGACAAGAAGTAATCATTATAAGCACAAATTACAGATCTTGGAAAAATAGTACTTTCCTGGCATATCTGGAAAGATCAAAAGAATAACTAAGCTATGCACAATTTGTAAAGAAAATAAATATGCTCACCACCCAGATAAAGCAGAGATCCAATCAACTCCAATTCCAACGTACCCAGGACAAATTATCCATGTTGATATTTTCTTAACCGAAGGAAGTCTACTGACTTCGCCAGACAAATTCTCTAAATATGTCCAAGTTAAGAAACTCACATCCAAAGCCATAAAAGACATCAGTTAACCTGATAGAGACATTATTTTTGCCTATGGTATTCCAAAGACTATAGTATTCGATAATGAGAAGTCTTTTAATTCAGTTCCAATAACATTTATGCTCGAAAATGAATTCGGCATCGAAAATATAAAACGCCACCATACATACCAGCGCTTCTAAGGGCCAAGTTGAAAGATTTCATTCATACGATGTATCAAAAGAGAATATACGCATGAATGCTTTACGGAACTCCTTGAAGCAGCTGTTAACGCTTCGACTTATTCTTTAACAGAAATATGGAACAATCGCAAATCGATAAAATCCATTCGGAAAACAAGAACAGATTAAAGACCAAACAGGAATGCGATCTAGCCTATTACAATAAGGAGGAACTTCCAGTCAGTGACTAGTCAATTGGAGACACCGTCTACGTTAAGAAAAAATACGAGACCAGTTTCAATCTCATATCCAAAGAAATATCTTCAATAAAATCCCACGTTAAATGTTTGATCGCAAATAATCATAAAGTTAAAAGATACCTCGATACCGGAAGTGCGTGGAAATTTATATGAGGTATACAACCCGACTTTCAAATAATTAAAGAAAAATTAACAACCTTTCAGAAAACAATAATATGCAAGCCATCATAAACAAATTTATCATCAACAACACAACAACAACAAACAATTTATCATCATAAACAAATTTATCATAGACAAAATTAATGTTGTAGTAAACAAAACAAATCAAATAAGTAAATATGTAGATGAAAAAGAAAAATTTGCAGAAGAATTAGTATTTAGTATTAAATATATGTAAGCTGGATTTGTTAGAAGAAGAAATAATAAATATGTATAGCATATGCTCTGCACTGGGCAAAAGCTAACATAATTAACTCATATATTCTGTCAAATGCCCATATAGACACTATAGGAAAAAATTCTAAAGAATAAAGATATGCCATTTAAGTATATAAAGAAGCCATCGAATACGCAGAAATTAAAATAGTTCTTAATGTACTTTGTACTACTCTACCATATAAGTTTACCGATTGTTAAAGATGAAATTTGTAATAACTTATTAATTAAAGTCGTAAAAGAAGAAAGGAAAGTAATAAAACTCGATTACAAATATCACAACGCCAGCATCCGAGTAGGCAAAACCAGCTTCAAATCCTTCGAGTACTCACATTTTAATCCACTTCCGCCAATCCTACAACCTACCTCAACAAATCCTGAAACAGATGAAGTTCTTTCTATCGAGATGGTAATAGAAGTCCAGACCAACACCACATGCAGTACCATAATAAGTCTACGATCGAGCCTATTACTAATCCTAGTCTTGGTAGTCATTTTCATGAAGGCAATAACAAATAAAAAGTCGCCAAACAACACAGAACGCAGAAGCCCCAATAGAAACCATAGAAACAATCAAGAACTCACCATCTCCACAACCAAGATCAATATCAACCCGGATCAATCGAATACCATTCTTCTAAGTGGACGAAGACGTGCACTCTTAACGGCGGAGGAGTTAACGAAACAAAATAGTCCACATCCGAAGCTTGCACACGCCACCGTAAGTTGCTGACGAAAGAAAACGCAACGGACAGATCACACCCACAGGCAACGACCAGCACACGTGTACCCTTGGTTCTCACCAGAGCAGACTGCAGTGTCAGCGTCAATGTAGTATTTAAGGTGACGATAAGTTCATTAAACAGAATTGTGATTAGAATTTTGTAAGAGGCAGAAGTGGTGCCGGAAAATAAATATATATTTTTTTAAAGAAAACAAAAGTGTAAAAATTTAACTTATACCTCTAAACATTATAAAAGAATAGAACAAAAAAAACCGCAGAAGACTATGAAACCAGATACATATGTATGTTATAAATGATTGAATACTACATATGACTTCAAACAGGCTGTTGATAAATAATATGAGTAAGGTATCCACTTGAATACGAGTGAATACTTGAATACTAAAATGGAATCCAGCAAAAATTACGAATATTCTGGCATATTTAAACTAAAAAGGATATAACTATGTATTCTATAAATAATATACGTTATTGGTCTTAGAAAAATACGAGTTAAAAATACAGACTATCTCAATTCCAACAATTATACTTAAAATTAACCAAAATCACATTATACGTATTCATAAGTTGAAATTAATTCAAAATATGTATTATAATTTGATAATACGAATAATAAAATGTTAAGTTTATTGGTACGACATGCAAATAATGTGATTCCAAATCGTTAACGTCATTAAAATGTAATAAAATCATGCTGCTATTAACAAATTCAAGAATAGGAGGGAGTACATCAATATATGTCAAATATTAAGAAAATTATATGTTTGTCTTTCTTAACCTGGAATTAGATTGTTAAAAATTTTTTTATTTAAGTACCGATTCGATCCATTTAAAGTGAAACAATGACGACACTTAAAATCTTAGGCCCGGTGCACACATGCGGTTTTTTGACGCACGGTGACGCAAATGTTCAGTGCACACATGCGGGATTTTCCCGCAGGTCTCAATCTGCAGTTTGCGTACGGCTTGGAGCAATGGAGGTTTACAAAAAGAAACGAGTAATTTTGGCATACCTAGTGCATAAAAACTATGTTTTTAAAAAGAAACGACGTTATTGGGTACATCCTTTTGTTGACCCTCGGCTGACAAAAGGATTATTTTATACATCATTTATAAATATGAGAGAAAATTCTGAAAGTTTTTTTTAACTATTTTCGAATGAGTGTAAAATCTTTTGATAAGTTGTTTCACCAAAAATCAAGTCACAGGATACACATATGAGATTGTCCATACCTTCAATTGAAATGCTTGCTGTAACTCTACGGTAAGTAAATTACAATACTGCGCTTTAGATTATACCTATGTAATTTTACTTAATAAGTCAACTTTGTACACATTTACATATTAACATATGTACATAAATCAGATAATACATTATACAGAAAAAGAGATTCGATTTTTAAATTCCATCTTTGAAAATGTCCAAAGTGTCTTCGTATCTGTGCGTCTGGATATCCAAAGTCGACGACGATGACGCTGGATATATTGGATTTCCAACATTTTCCGTGATGTATGTTTGAGTAATTTGAATAGGAGTAGGTGGTTGGATCTGTATAGACTGTATGGGATATTGATTGAGTTGTGGCCGAGTGAAATTATTTGGAGATGTTTGGTACAAAGCTGGGGGTCCTAGAAGAGGGTAGTAATGTATTATATTTGGTATGTGGCCATATTGGAGGGAGTTTGTTTGCTTCCTTATTCGCTTTATGATGTTTAGAATTTCACTTCGAAACTCTAGCTTCTGATCTTCTGTAAAACCACTTATAGAACGAAGGATGCTCTCAAAAAACGATCTGTCAGGATTTATTTCTGGAACAATTTGTGAGCTTGAAGGAATCGGAGCATTCATAAAATCAATCAAAGAAGATTCTATGTCACGTTTGCGTTTTTTTGTATATTTCTGGTTGTAGCGAGGTGGGCATTCTGATGTCCCCAATTATAAATTATTATTGTGTGTTTCTGGTTCTTCTACCGATGTTTCCACATCCTCTAGCACTTCATTACTTAAACTTGATTGAGTATCTGTTGTGGCACCAGCAACTTGAAGAAATGATAGCTGTTTTGTATACACATACACCGTTTGCCAGAGTTAGCAGCCTGACCCGATTTACTTTTTTTTTTTCATTTTTGGTATACGTATCTTTGATATTTCTCCATCTGTGAATAAATTTATTGCCTGCAATAGCAATATCAAAATGTCATTAAAATGTAATATCTTAACTTTTTCACTTTATTTCTACTTCATTTTAAATAATTTTGTATATAAGTTTTTTCAATAATTTTAGGTATTTGGGTTGTGGATGTGATCAAATTTTTCTGCACTTAACATACAAATTAGACGCACAACAATAGGGAAGATATTAAGAAGAGTTTGCAAAGTTATATCGGAATGTTTACTAGAAGAAGAGTTTACAGAAAAACGTTGGAAGAAAATTGCGGAAAATTTTCAAAAATATAGCCAATTTCCTAACTGCCTAGGGGCGATTGACGGCAGGCATGTGCGAATCCGGAAGCCAAAGATGAGCAGGTCGCTATTTTACAACTATAAGAATTTTTTTCCATAGTATTGCTTGCTGTTGTAGATGCAAAATATATTGTAACTTTATTTACATTGACGTTGGAGCTTTTGGAAACGAATCAAACAGGACTGTATTCGAAAGGACTGATTTCCACGACAATTTTGAGAAAAATGAATTAAACATTCCCACGGCAGAGCCTCTTCCAGGTACTGTAAGTCTATGTATGCCCATGTGCCCATGAACATGCACATTAGCGATGAAGCATTTGCACTTTCAAAAAACATAATGAGGCCTTTTAGCGGTAAAATTTTGTCCGACAAAAAAACGGATATTTAATTACAGGTTGTCCCGCGCCCGGAGGTACGTAGAGTGCGCATTTGGAATGCTTTCAAATAAATGGAAAATCTTTCATAAACCTATTAATGCAAATTTAAATTTGTCAATACTTTTGGTTAAGACATGCTGTGCACTTCATAATTATGTAAGAGCTAGGGATTGGTTTAATATCGAAGATGTATTGACTATAGAAGGATTTATTGAACAACAACATAACTCTCCAGGGCCCTCAAGAGCACCTTATCAATCGACTGAAGCAAGAAATCAGTTGGCAGATTATTTTATATCTGATGTTGGTAGTGTTCCATGGCAAAACAACTCTATTTGAACATTAATAAAACACTTTTTTCACTTAACTTGAATTTAAACTTATAATCACTTATGTTACATACTATATGAATAAATGTTGAATAAAAATAAATTAAAAACAGGTATTTACATACATATGTAATTTTTTGCCTTGTCATCTTTCTCCCCAAAGCCTTCACAAAATGATCGGCAAATACTTGACCAGGCCGCTCTTTTCTTTTGCCGGTATTCTTCGGAAGCAATATTCCATACTTGTGGGAATTTTTTTATCTCCTCAATAAATAGTTCTACATCAAATGGATCCATATTTGATTTTTTATTAACAAAGTTTATTCGCGGTAAAATGACGCATGTGTGCACTGCACAATACAAAACTGTACTGTAAGATGCAAATGCGGTGCGGCAGCGTCACCGTGCACCGGGCCTTAGCTAAACTCTTGGTGCCGAAGAAACAGGTAGACTCGAAGGTGGGAAGGTACAAGTGGGTCAAATTCTTTTAGAGTTATAAAATCAACCAGAAAACGACATCCTCGGACGAATTAAGGCATTTATTTATTACCAGAAGACAACGAGGACATAAAATATAAAAATATAAAAACATATATGTACATATTTAATTTCAAACTATGAGATTAATTAGATCAATGAATGGAAAACTGGAACGGTTACCGCTACAACAAAAGACAATGCCCAGCTTCGACGTGTAACTTGACAAAATATTTTCAAATGGCATGTATGTGGTAAATGGCCATAGGAAAACGGATAAGCCTCAGTTGATCACAGACCAGTGCAGTGGTAGGAAGTGTCTCCGCTTGTTTAAAAAGAAAAAGAAAACAAAACAGACAATAAATAATATAAGTACGCGTTTGGGTGAATCAATCGCAAAGCCAGATTTAGAGTAGTGGGTAGAGTGCCGGGCTCGTAATCCGAAGGTCGGCAGTTCAAGTCCCCAAGTAGGGCAAAAAATTATTTTTCTCGTTTAGTAGCAGAAGTTGCATGAAGACATGTCGGTAGACGACGGGAGAAGACCCGTTCGTCATCCGATTTCGCAACACCGATCGCCATCAAAAGGCGAAGGAGGGTCAACCCGAGGCCCAATTTGATTAAGCGCCCTTCTCTTACTACTTCGACCGAAAAGCTACTGGTCAAAGCGAGGAAAGGGGCGCCATCACCATCACCATTGACGTCCGAAGCAGCCAGGCAACAACAACAACAATCAAAAAAAATAATCCCCATGGAAGCGGATGTTACCTACCTCTCCGATGGTAGGGAAGGTCGCTACGCTTATGGAACAGCATAAGCGGTTAAAAGCATATTGAAAGAGTCAACGACGGAGTTTTTCTCCTTCACTCCACGGGCCGAGAGGTTGCATACGATGCTCCTCAAAATAGTGGAGTCGATCACAGATCCCAAGGAAATGCTCTCGGAGCTCAAAGTGTTTGAGAGTGACGACCTCAAATTTGTGAGGATTAAGCGAAATGGAAGCGAAAGATACTGCGAAATCCAGCCTCGATGCGTCAAGTGTGCAAAGAACCACAAAAACGAGGAATACGACCTTGGAAAAGACAAGGTGGCGGACAGAGAGCAGCTCGAGTGTGTCTTGTGTCGGAACCGAGGACACCCTGCAAACTATCGGGGATATCCCAGGTTCCAGGACATCAAGAAAGAAAACCTGGCCCGTAAGCAGAAGGTCGAGGAGAAGCGTCCCTTGGGTCGCTCCCAAACGAAGGTCGTCACATCCCAGTTGACCTACCTAAATGGCGGCAAGTTCGGGAAAGTCGGTACAAAAGCCCATGGTTGTTTCTAAAGCCCCAGTGCATGTCGCTAAGGCACCGGATGCCGAGGTGAATGTCTGGACGATCTTGCTCGCAATCCAAGGGCAGACAGATCCTTGAGACGGCGACCCGAGTAGATAATATCTGCTCGCTTCTGCCGGGCCTATTGCATCTAAGGTCGTGATGGGTACGCTGGTAGAGAGCCCCTTGAAGATCCTGTCGGTGAATGTAAATTCCCTGATAATGATTGAGCGACGAGCCATACTTTTTAACCTGTTACAGGACGAAAGCCCCGATGTACTCTTGGTTAGCGAAACAAAGCTAAACCAGAAGCACAAAATCCGGCACAGTTCTTATGGAATAATTAGAAGGGACCGACCCAACGCTACTCAAGGCGGGGGAGTTGCGATCTTTATTAATAATAATTTTAAACATAAGGTCATATATAGCGGTGAAGTGCGGAGGTTCCAGGTGCTAGAGGCCTGTATTGTGTGCATTCCTCTCCGAAATGGAAAGAGAATGTACATTGTATGAGCCTATGCACATGAAGCACCTCAACCTAACGTTTTCTTCGCAGAGCTCGAGACACTTTTTCGATTTCTGCGCTTAAACTCGGTAGAAAACTTCTACATTCTGGCTGGCGATTTAAATGCCAAACATAGTGATTGGGGAAATAACATTCCTAACACTAGGGAGAGCCTACTAAGTCATTGGTCCGTTCTTCACAACATTGAATATAGAGTCAAGTTGCTCGCAACGGATAGTCCGTCGTATCCTAGGAGCGGCTCCTATCTGGATCTCATGGTAATAGACTCTCGAC
Organism: Merodon equestris; assembly: GCA_958301585.1. Classification (NCBI taxonomy): domain Eukaryota; kingdom Metazoa; phylum Arthropoda; class Insecta; order Diptera; family Syrphidae; genus Merodon; species Merodon equestris. The sequence continues at coordinate 84,224,719 of OY284415.1, read as the reverse complement.
TGAGACTGGCAGACACGAACGAATGGTCTATTAACTGTCTACGGACCATTGTATACGACAGTGACCATTGCGCATTAAGTGTCGTGATCACAGTACCTGACGAGTTCGTGGAGATGGCAGAGTATTTCCAAGCGCACTCCTTCGATTACAGTAGGACGCGTTGGCCACGCTTTGCCAACTCCCTGACGAGAGCGCTCACTTCGAGCGCCTCCTTTCCACCGTCTAATAGGAACCTGTCAAACTACGAGATTGACAGGTACCTCAAACAAATGGACGATATAATTAAGCAGACCATGGACAGTACGATACCACGCCAACGACAGCACGATACCACAAACGTATACCGAAACACAACAATCGACGCACTGCACAGACAAAAAAGTAGACTCCTGACAAGACTCAAACTTTTGGTTTACCGACAGACAAAACTGAGTCACTGATTAAAAATCTCCAACAGTTGATCAAAGAGAATTACAGAATATCTGTAAGTTTGCATTGGAGCAACAGAATTCGTGCCAACGATCCAACCGCGCGAGTATGTTCCCGCAAATACATAATTTATTTCGGGGAAACAATCAGAATGACATTCAGGATCTAAAACTTGCAAGAACGTCAGACAATGAACGTTTGCTACGAACAGTTAGCATCGATCCAGACAGCGCAATCCTAGATGACGTCTTTTTCGTGATTGAGGATCCTCGGGAGAAGGTGACAGTGGGAACTGTCTCCCAGGAAGTGTACAAAGTGAATGATAGTATTTGGACGAACTTCGACCTGGGGACAAAGCCCTGCTTCATCATTTTTACCTTAGAAATGATCTCGATCATTGGCGATCCGAGAATTACCAGGTTCAATGAAGATTTCATGGCAAACAGTGTCATCGCCAATGAGGGGCCTAATACCCTGTTCATTTCGACGGAGGATCTCCAGATGATCTTTCAGTCATTGAAAAGGAAAAAATCCGCGGGGATCGACGGTATATCCAATGTTGTGCTTAGGCACCTTCCACCAATGGCTGTAGAGAGGTACACCATCCTGATCAACAATGCACTGAATAATGCATATTATCCAATGCACTGGAAGACAGCGGTGGTGCAACCAATCCCCAAGAGGGGTAAGGACACTTCTAACCCGGCAAATCTCCGGTTGATAAATCTCCTTCCGCAAGGTTTTCGAGAAGGTGGTCCTTAGGGCCCTGTCTAAATGGGTTGGGGACAATAAAATCATCCCGGATAACCAATTCGGTTTCAGAGCAGGGCATGACACTATTCATGTCGCGTCAAAACTCGTATCGGATATCCAATGGAATAAATGCAAGAACCTGTATGATTGACTTGCGGGTGCCTGTATGATTGACTTGGAAAAAGCCTACGACACCGTAGGACTAGAACAAGCTCAGTCGGCTGGGCATAAATAAAACATGATTTTTGACATGTTCACAGGTAGAAAGTTCGTTGTGAAAATTGCCAACGTTAATTCTACCCAAACCAATGAAATCAAAAACGGACTGCAACAGGGTACGGTAAATTCGCCGATCATTTTCAGCATTTACCTGAGTGATCTACTTGTTTCTCTTCACCACTCAATAGCGTACGCAGACGACCTAATCGCTCGACGTCATTGTTACTCTTCTGTAATGTGACAAAGAAAAAAATTCAACAGTATTGTGATGACTGCAAGTTGAAAATCAAGAAGTCAGAATCTATATTGTTCAGAACGCCTTTTAGGCAGGTTATCTATCTTTGGGCCGGACGGCGTTCACTGGTGAGAGAAAGTCAGATACTTTGGGATCGTGCTGGATCTGTATCTATATTTTGACAAACATGTAGATGCTGCTCTGGCAAGGGCCGGCCCGGGGCTATTTCGCTCTGACAAGACGGCTGTTTCATAGCAGCCAACTTGATTCCAGGGTGAAGGTAATCTGGTACATGACCTTAATCCATGGTTGCCTATGGATGTCCCGTCTGGTTCAATGTGAGAGCCAGTTTAATGGAAAAGAATTCGGGTGTTTGAGTGACAATGTCTCAAGACTTGGATACATAGGACTCCCGAATCTGAGTACACTAAATTTTACCCGAACGAGATCCTATACAATAGAGCCAGGATTGTAAGGATAGATAATTTTCTGATCAAACTGATTCGCAGCCACGTTGCAAGAGTAATGACTTCGGTCAATAGCCTGATCTTTGGGGCTTACTACCCCAACGATTTATATCACGAGGTAGTGCGACTTAACGGCTTTGTCTCGCCAGAAGCATTCCTCTATCTAGATAGATGTGGGCTGATCCAAGATAGATTGGCGGTACCGCTAATCTTCCACGTGGGTCGCAATTCCGTGGAACGGTGATTCCTCTACGGACCCGATGTCGCGCTCCGTGAGCCCGAGCTCCTCAGGTTCTTGTAGATCGGTCTCACGCCGGGATCGAGGAGACGTAGTCCGCCAGGATCAACGCTTTTGGTGGCTGGAGAGAACTCCAAGGCAAGGCCTGCCTAACACCAATGGCAGGCTTACATAGGTTAGAGTAGGGTAAGCAAAAAAGAAAAAAAAGTATATTAAAATGTGAAAAAAGATATACATACATACATATACATATATAAAATATACAATATATAGAGTATATATTTGTGTGTATATATTTTAGTTAAGTTAGAATAAGATAGGTTTAGTTAGGTTTATTAAGATTAAGGTAGGCTTAATTTTAATATAAAATACAATATATAAAAAAAAATGATCATATGCTAAGTTTTTTTTTTCATAAAAAAAAACATTTTTCTTAGCTAAAGCTAGTGATAATAATGTTAATAGTGAATTTATGTAGTTGTCGGAAGACATAGACTTAAGTTGTACTGTTTGTTTTAGACTGTCCGCCTAGGGCCAATAAAATATTTAATTTTTTAAGGATATTCAAGCCAGTTTTAAACATTTTTGTCTGAATAAGATAGATATAAAATTATATGAAATAAAAACGAATTTTAAATTAAAAAAAATAAATGAAATGAACGGATAAGCTACCAGCTGACGAAAAAAATGTGGGCATTTTTATGAATTACTTAATTTGCATAGAAGAATGCCAATATGCGACAAAAAATACTTGGATACCGCGCTGATGTTGAATAAGGTGAGAAAATTGAATCTAATGAATGTGTATTAATTTCGGTGCATATGTACTGACAAGCTAAAACAAGATCAAGGTGTTCCAGCTAGCACAAATTCCATTCTAATAATTGCATCATACCATATCATACTGTTGCAAAAAAGTGATTAATATATTTTTCGTGTTTTTTTTCTCACTTGTTGGGTTAATGATGATGTATTGAGTAATGTTATAATCGTCCTTGTAATACGTATAGCTACCGAGAATGTTAAATGACTAATAGTTCAGGTAGTACGATTATTAAGATGCAGCGACGGGTTTTATCCGTTACATAAAAGTGGAACTCGTTATAGCATTTTAACGCATTCACCGCTATTGTTAGTATTATTTGATATCAAAAAGGCATTACTTCACGTGAACTGAATGTAAACTATGCACATATAAGAATAATGGTTTGTATCTGTTTACGACAAGCATGGCACTTCGGCGTGATTAATTGGTGTCACAGAAATACGAGGGATATGATCGAATGACTTCAGACTTGCGCTTTTCGTATACAGAGTAATCGAGAGAACGCATACAGTGAGCCAAAAATAAAACGTTGTACACTAACTTTCATAGCAATTAAAACTCAATATCTCTGGATCTATTCAAGCCAGCGAAATAAAATAATTTGCAAAATGACATACAGTCTGTCACATATGTATGTAATTGTTTGCAAAAGGAAAAATTGGTTGCAATTTCATCTGAAATGTTAAAATTTATGGAAACCCATTGCTTTGGTATTTTTTCTCTTCATAACTTTATTAATAATCTTATTCTCAATGACTACAACAAAAAAAATTACCAAAGTTCAAACAAGAATGCACGAAAATAGCAAAAATAAAAACATCTTCATATTTCAATCTGACAAATAATTGTTTGCAAAATGCAAACATAACATAAAAGAGAACGAAAAAACAAAAATTGTCCTAATATTTAGTGTGCCCACCATTGGCATTAATAACGGCTTGTTGCCTTCTTGGCATTGATCCAATTAGGAGCTCCATATCGTAACAGTCCGGTAGCTTTTTCCACTCTTTCCGGATTATTCTGACTAGTTCGCCTTGTGATGTGGAAGCCCGCTTTGCAACCCTCTTTTTGAAAAATGCCCACAAATTTTCAATAGGGTTTATATCGGGACTTTGCGCGGGTGTATCGAGCTGTAGTTGTAAAGTTACCAGGTCCTGCACAAGAGTGACTTGGACTTCGGGTCATTATCCTGGTATAACTTTATTGCAGCTATTGAGGGTTTTGGGGATTAACAAACCCAAAACTTGCAGCACTTTTGGACAGATCATTTTGGAGTATGTCCAAGTAATACTCCTTGGTGCATTTTTTTTTTGTTGTAGTCATTGAGAATAAGATTATTAATAAAGTTATGAAGAGAAAAAAATACCAAAGCAATGGGTTTCCATAAATTTTAACATTTCAGATGAAATTGCAAACAATTTTTCCTTTTGCAAACAATTGTGTGACAGACTGTACATTCCAATAGCTTTTAAGTATACTTTATTTTAATTCTATAAATGAAACTCATTCTTTGCTTTTCATTAAAGCTACAATTATTCGTTATATTTTTTTTCAAACGTCCAGTTGTTTTTTTACCGTGAAAGAGTTCAGAAGTTAGAAATTAAGGTTACACTCCACGTTCAGTACATTTTTTTTTTTGTAAATTCATTTTTATTTATAGTTTCTTAGATCTATCTTATCCTAAACAAAAATGCTTAAAACTAGCTTAACTATCCTTACAGATTTAGGAATCTTACTGGCCCTAGGCGGAGACTCTAAAACAAACTGTATAATTTAAACCTATGCCTTACGACTACTATATAAATAACTTACAATTAACATTATTATGATTAACTTAAGCTAAGAAAAATTTGCTTTCAAAAACTTAGCATATGATAATTTTATATATATTTATATAAGACTTAAACCTACCTAAACCTAACTAAACATATCTTATTCTAAAATATATATATATATATATATATATATATGTTTTTTTTTTAATTTTTATATGTTTATACTTTTTTTTGGTTTTTATTCTTTTTTTGTTTTATCCTACCCTAACTTACGCTACCCTACCCTAACCTATGTAAGCCTGCCATTGGTGTTAGGCAAGCCCTGCCTTGAAGAGGCTGAAGCCATTGAAGTGTCCACTGAAGCAGCTCCCCCCAGCCACCAAAAACCTTGATGTTGGCGGACTACGTCTCCTCGATCCCGGCGTGAGACCGATCTACAGAACCTGAGGCGCTCGGGCTCACTGAGCGCGACATCGGGTCCGTAAAGGAATCGCCGTTCCACGGAATTGCGACCCACGTGGAAGATTAGCGGCACCGCCAACCTATCCTGGATCAACCCACATCTATCTAAATAGAGGAATGCTTCTGGCGGGACAAAGCCGTTAAGGCGCACTCTCTCGTGATATAAATCATGGGGGTAGTAAGCCCCAGAGATTAGGCTATTGACCGAAGCCATTGCTCTCGCAACGTGGCCTCGAATCAGTTTGACCAGGAAGTTATCCACCCGTACAATCCTGGCCCTATTGTATAGGACCTCGTTCGGGTAAAATTTCGTGTAATCAGATTCGGGTGTCCTATGTAACCCGAGACAAGTCCTGAGACATTGTCTCTCAAACACCCGACTCCTTTCCATTAAGCTGGCTCTCACATTGAACCAGACGGGGCATCCATAGGCAACCATGGGCCTGATTAAGGCCATGTAGCAGATTACCTTCACCCTGGAATCAAGTTGGCTGCAATGAAACAGCCATCTTGTCAGAGCGAAAGCGCCTCGGGCCCTTGCCAGAGCAGCATCTACATGTTTATCAAAATATAGATACAGATCCAGCACGATCCCAAGGTATCTGACTACACTTTGTTTCGCCAGTGGGCGCCCGTCCTGTCCAAGAATTGAGAACCCGCGCCAATTTTTTCTAGTGTCCCGAGAGGCTCTAGACAAAGGCGTTCTGAACAAAATAGTTTCTGATTTCTGACAGTTGATTTTCAACTTCCAGTCATCACAATACTGCTGAATCGAAGTCACGCTGCAAGAGAGTGACAATGACGAAGATCGTTGGACCTGATCTGTACGCGATTAAATCGTCCGCATACGCTATTGAATGGTGAAGAGAAGCTATCAAATCACTGAAATAAATGCTGAAAAGGATCGGTGAGTTCACCGTACCCTGTTGCAGTCCGTTGTTAATATCAAATGTATGGGTAGAAGTCACGTTGGCAATTTTCACTACGAACTTTCTACCTGTTAACATGTCAAAAATCATATATAGCAGTGGTTTACTTATGCCCAGCCAACTGAGTTTGTAATAAAGACCTTCTAGCCATACAGTGTCAAAGGCTTTTCCAAGTCAATCAGACAGGCACCGTGCATTGGTTCTTGCATTTATTCCGACACGAGTTTCGACGCGGCATGAATAGTGTCATGCCCCGCTCTGGAACCGAATTGGTTATCCGGGATGATTTTATTGTCCTCGACCCATTTAGACAGGGCCCTATGGACCACCTTCTCGAAGACCTTGCTGATACTCGGAAGGAAACTTATCGACCGGAGATTTGCCGGGTTAGAGGTGTTCTTACCCCTCTTGGGGATTGGTTGCACCACCGCTGTCTTCCAGTGCACTGGATAATATGCATTATTCAGTGCATTGTTGAACAGGATGGTGTACCTCTCTACAGCCACTGGTGGAAGGTGCCTAAGCACAACTATGGATATACCGTCGATACTCGCGGATTTTTTCCTTTTCAATGACTGAAAGATCATCTGGAGATCCTCCATCGAAATGAACAGGGTATTAGCCCCTTCATTGGTGACGACATTATTTGCCATGAAATCGTCATCGAACCTGGTAAAACCAAGATTCTCGGATCACCAATGATCGATATCACTTCTAAGGTAGCAGTCATGAAGTAGAACTCTGTTTTCCAATTCGTGGTTTGGACGAATGCTATCATTCACCTTGTACACTTCCTGGAAGACAGCTCCCACTGTGAGAAGGTGGCGTCTCCTGAGGATCCTCAATCACGAAAAAGTCGTCATCCAGGACGGCGCTCTCGGGATCGATGCTAACTGTTCGTAGCAAACGTTCATTGTTTGACGTTCTCGGAAGCTTTAGATCCTGAATGTCATTCTGATTGTTTCAGCGAAATATTTTATTTATTTGCGGGAACATACTCGCGCTGTTGAATTTTACAGCACGAATTCTGTTGTTCCAATGCAAACTTACAGATATTCTGTAATTCCCTTTGATCAACTGTTGGAGATTTTTAATCAGTGACTTCAGTGTCCTGACCTCCGAGTTTTGTCTGTCGGTAAACCGCCTGTACAAGAGTTTGAGCCTTGTCAGGAGTATACTTTTTTGTCTGTGCAGTGCGTCGATTGTCGCGTTTCGGTACACGTTTGTAGTATCATTATGTCGTTGACGTGGTATTGTACTGTCCATGGTCTGCTTAATTATATCGTCCATTTGTTTGAGGTACCTGTCAATCTCGTAGTTTGACAGGTTCCTATTAGACGGTGGAAAGGAGGCGCTCGAAGTGAGCGCTCTCGTCAGGGAATTGGCAAAGCGTGGCCAACGCGTCCTACTGTAATCGTAGGAGTGCGCTTGGAAATACTCTGCCATCTCCACGAACTCGTCGTACTCTGATCACGACACTTAGTCCGCAATGGTCACTGTCGTATACAATGGTCCGTAGACAGTTAATAGACCATTCGTTCGTGTCTGACAGTGTCAGTCGAGAGTCTATTAGCATGAATCCAGATAGGAGCCGCTCCTAGGATACGACGGACTATCCGTTGCGAGCAACTTGACTCTATATTCAATGTTGTGAAGAACGCACCAAAGACTTAGTAGGCTCCCCCTAGTGTTAGGAATGTTATTTCCCCAATCACTATGTTTGGCATTTAAATCGCCAGCCAGAATGTAGAAGTTTTCTACCGAGTTTAAGCGCAGAGATCGAAAAAGTGTCTCGAGCTCTGCGATGAAAACGTTAGGTTGAGGTGCTTCATGTGCATAGGCTGATACAATGTACATTCTCTTTCCATTTCGGAGAGGAATGCACACAATACAGGCCTCTAACACCTGGAACCTCCGCACTTCACCGCTATATATGACCTTATGTTTAAAATTATTATTAATAAAGATCGCAACTCCCCCACCTTGAGTAGCGTTGGGTCGGTCCCTTCTAATTATTCTATAAGAACTGTGCCGGATTTTGTGCTTCTGGTTTAGCTTAGTTTCGCTAACCAAGAGTACATCGGGGCTTTCGTCCTGTAACAGGTTAAAAAGTACGGCTCGTCGCTCAATCCTTATCAGGGAATTAGGGAAGATTTCGAAGGAAAGAGCATGTGACTTTTGGAAAACAGCTTGGGTTTTAGAGCGAAGACCTTTTACATTCTGATAATAGAATGTAAGAGGGAGAGTTTGAAAGAGTGACGGAGTTGCCGGAAGAGGGAGACAACTAGGGACGAAAAAACTTCTACTACGTTGAAGTATCAAGATCTGTTGATACTTTTTGGGGCGAAATATTGAAGAATACGTGATACTTGATGAAGATGTTCTTGAGGCTAGCGAAATCCCTAGGTGAAGAATGGAATTTGGAGTGGACATGTTGGAGGGGAAGGATTGGGAGGGGTTAAGGATATTTTAGGTACTAAAATTATGATTTCTGAGTTCAGTATGTTGTCGGAGAATGAACCGTAATGGCACTCCTATGAGTTGTTGTTAACGATAGTGTTTCGAGTCTACCTGCTAGAAACAAACTTTAAAGCCGTAACAGACTGGTGGAGCGATCATCGCAACAAAACAACCCCAAAACAACCCGCATTAAATTGTTCGCAATTCGCAGAAAAGGATTGTGCGGGTTATCTACGGATCATTCAGTGGTGGTTGAACACCACGAATAGCGGAAGGAGAGATTAGCAACGTTACAGAAATTAAAGTTCAAGATGAACAATCTCTCATTCAGCAGGTGAGTTTCGGAAATTGGGCCCACTTTTACAGGGACCGTGCATCATCTGCTATATATGATTTTGATGTGTTAACCGGTAAAAGGTTTGTTGTAAAATCACAAATGGACTGCAACAGGGCACGGTAAACTCGACAATCCTTTTCAGCATTTACTAAACGATCCGCTAGTTTCTCTTCACGCTTCTATAACGAAAGCAGACCAATTAGTCGCGTACAGGTCAGGCCGAACGATCGACGTCATTGTTACTTTTCAGTAATGTGACTTTGAGAAAACTCAACAGTATTGTGATAACAGAATTGTGAAGTTTGAAATCAACTAGAATCTATTTTATTCAGAACGCCTTTGTCTATGGTCTCTTGGGGCACTAGACAACATTTGGCGCAGGTTTTCTATTTTTGAACCGAATGGGAATCCACCCTCAAAACAAAATATATTCGGATACTTTAGAATCTGGCTAGATCAGTATCTATATTTTATTAGCACGTACTTATGTAGATGCTGCTCTGGCAAGAGTCCGGGACGTTTTCGGTTGCGATAGCTGGTTCGTAGCAACGAACTTGATTCCAGGGTGGAGATAATCTGCTACAAGGCCTTGATCCATGGTTGCCTGCCTTTCCGTCTGGTTAATTGTGAGAGCCAACTTAACGGAAGGGATTGTCGTTTGAGGGAAAATGTCTCAGGACTTGTCTCGGGTTATTAAGATTACCCAAAACTGAGCACACGAATTTTACCCAAACGAATCCTATACAATAGGGCCAGGATTCTACGGGATCAGCCTCATCAAGAAAAAGCTTGTCTAACACCAATGGTAGGGTAGGATAGGGTAAGGTTAAGGTAGATTAAGGTATGACAAAATAAATTAGTAAAACATAAAATTACGAAATAAAAAATCCGGTATAAAAACAAAAACCTAAAAACAATATAAATATATTAAAATTTAAAAAAAAGATACATATGTACAGTGTTGGCCAAAACTAAAGCACGGGATAATACATATTCCTTTGCAAAAAGCTAAAGAAAAGTAAAAAAACGTACGATAACTTTCGAGTTTTTCTTTTTTTCTAACCAAAATATATTTAAACTTCAATTTACAACTAACATTTCTATTAATACTCTTAACCTATTTAAATAAAAACAAATCAAACAAAAATTCATGAAAAAGTAGCTGAACAAAACTAAAGCACGGGTACCCTTTAATAGAAACAGCTTACCCGTGTTTATTTAACCTTAGCATTTGTATCGAATTTACTGTTTTTTTGTTTTCAAAGCATGATCCGAACAATAAAAAGAGTTAGTAATTGCGTGTCTTCGGCGCTGTGATTCAGTAGTGTAGTGCGAAATAATTATTCTCAGCAATTAAAACAAAAAATAGTGTTCGATTTTAATAATGGTGAATCAATGGTACTGGAAATAAAATGGAAATAAACTTGGTACTAGCCAACTCGTGATTTCGCGCATAATTTGTCGATTTCGTACTCGGGGAACTGTCGAAACGGTTCATAGTGGCGGTAGACCCCGAAAAACGACTAGTTATAATGATCGAATTATTATTAGGATGATCAAAAAGGACACCTTCAAATCATCTAGATGCATAAGGGACGAATTAAGTCTAGAGGTCTCAAGCAGAACGATACGGCGAAGAGCGGTTGATGGTGGCTTGAAATCATATCGAACCATAAAAAAAAACATTTATTTTTGAAAAAAATCGACGAGCAAGACTTGAATTTGCGACGGTACATTTAAACAGGATGGTGGCTAAATGGAAAATGGTACCTTTTTCAGATGAATATAAATTTAATTTAAAAAGCTCTGACGGATTTCGGACAGTACGGAGACCAAAGGGAAAACGCCTAAATCCTCGCTTTATAAAAAGCACAATAAAGCACTTGGGAGGCAATATTATTGTCTGTGTATGTTTTTCCAGCCAAGGGAGTCGGGTAAATGGTAAAATGGAACGTTTCATGTACCGAGAGATTCTTCAAAACGTCATGCTTCCTCAGGATATCCGGAGGATATGCCGTTGCGATGGATCTTTCAACATAAGCATATACCTAACTATGTTAAGAATTGGCTTTCTGAAAGCCATATTAACGTTATGAAATGGTCAGCACAATCGCCTGATCTCAACCCCATAGACAATCTATGGGAGATTGTAGATCGGCGAATCGATCGCACTGCCCCAATTTAAACTCTTTGTTTCACCAAACACAAATTGCCTGGAATAACATACCCCAGATAATAATTGATAACTCACAATTGAGTACTCAGTTGCTGCAGTTATCCAAAACAAGGGTTACGCCACCAAATATTAATAATAAATTATAATATTACATATTTTACTTGTAAATTTAAGATCGTGCTTTAGTTTTGTCCAGATACTTTTTGATGAATTTTTTTTTGAATTGTTTTTATTTAAATAGGTTAAGAGTATTAATAGAAATGTTAGTTGTAAATTTAAGTTTAAATATATTTTGGTTAGAAAAAAATAAAAACTCAAAAATTATCGTACGTTTTGGCTTTAGTTAGGATAGAATAAGTTAGGCTTATTTAGGTTTAGTTAGTTAAAGGTAGAATTAAGTTTTATATATACCCTAAAAAAAAAATTTTTCTTAGCTTAAGTATGGTATGATTAAGTTGTTCTCTTTATTTTAGAATGCCCGCCTAGGGCCAGTAAGATATTTAGTTGAGTTAAGATAGTTTAGGCATTTTGGTCTAAGGTAAGATATGTCTAAATAATAGTGTAATAAAAATTTGAAAAGGAATTAAAACTAACAAGATGATGATCAAATTTCTTGAGTATTGTCCCTAGAAAGGATACTGGCCAACATAAGAGACTCCCTTGAATATATTTTAAGTCCGTACAATGGCAATCAAATTATTCTAACATGATCGGACGACCTTAGCAAGACGTCAATGAAGAGTTGTGGAAAATGTGGTGGAAACAATAAAGTTAGCAAGAGAGATAAAACCAAAGTATAATATGTTCAGTTATAAAAACTGACGAATAAGCTTTCGAACTTTGCGAGGATTTCAATTGTCTTGGTGAGTTTGTACAAGATCTTAATCACTTCAGTTGTGCTATCTGTTTCTGTGATACACTTATACATTCAGTTATTTCAACCAATAATATGAAAAAAGGTCACTTAAAAAAAAAAACATAATTTAATGAGTTACGAGTATATTTATATCGAAAACTGTATGAAATAGAACTAAACTTCAGAAAACAAGACTAGAAAATATTCTAAATACGTTGGACAGGAGTAATTTTATTTATAAAAAATTCTATGCCAGGGTTGCACGAAAAAAGTAATACATACATACATACTCGTAAGTCCACAAATTTTAAGAATGCAATTCACAAAACAATACTTGCAAGGAGATCTCTTTTGGGGGACAGTAATTATTAAACTAAAGGATGTGTTTGGACTTTTCAATTATTTGTTGTTATATTCTAAAGTTCTTTCTTATAGAACAAAGTAAGTTTAATCTGTGTGGATCGGATGGTAGGACGTACGAGTGACGTAAACCGAATGCTCGATTTGAACTTAAAAATATGCAAGTAATTCTTAAGCAGGAAGGAATCTTTATAATAATTTGGGCTTGTATAGCAAGCGCTCTGCTTACTACCTAACTTTTTATAGATGAAAAATGTTGTCTACCTTAACATATTAAAAACAATATCAAGAAGAGTGTTAAGAAATTGAATTATGCAAATAATTTTGCATTCTAGTAAGATAACGATTCCAAGCACACATCGGAAGTTGTAAAACTTTGGTTAATCTACAACTGCACGAATAAGTTAGCAAAGCTTGGCAGCTTTGTACAATTTTCGTTGACCGTGAATATTTTTTTACTGTTATTTATGTCAATTAATTCCTCTTTGGTTTTACAATACTTATTGTTGAATAATAAATAAGAGAGTATAAAAGACGTACCTTTAATTCTGATTAATTTATGAGTTTTGTTTTTTGCAAAAATTATTTTTTGTATCTTTCAAAAAGTACATTGGTCACTATTCTCAATATGTTTGAAAAGAGAAGTATTAGTATTACCTACAAGCAAAAGCTTTCCAAAAGACGAAATTGACCAACACATGCAAGGTCAATTCGATCGCCGCTTTTTTCGACTCTGTGTACAAGGTGAACAGCTCTACCGTAATCACAAGCTTGAATAACGGCTTTTTCAAACCATTCACTGCTTCGTGCAGAATAATATGAAAAAAAAACGATATCAGAATTGCAGTTTCACCATATTCAGTAATGAGAACCTTGCTTACGGCATCATCGCGAATGACTTACTCAAAAATACTAGTAAAATGTCGACGGGAAGTGATGGTATTACAAACGTCGTTAAAAAAACTTGCCACTTGAAGTAGTAAATATTTTCACCACGCTGTTCAACAACGCCTTGAATAACATTTATTATATACCGCATTGGAAAACAGCTAACGGGATACAGATTTACAAATCTGCTACTCTGTTGGAGCATTCAGACAAATACTGGTATTGTATTGCCAGACAAACACCTTAAATGGCGTTACAGCTCATGAAGAGCCGGAGCCAAGCTTCTTTTTATTCATTCACGTTTTGTGCGATTTGTTTTTGCACCAAAGTGAACCTAAAGCTTAATGCCGATTCCGAACGGCGAGAGCCGATAAGCTTTTTTAAGGCAAGTGGTACAACGGGGGGTTTTGCCGGCAGCCCGTCGAGGAGAGAAGCAGCGAAATAATCATTCGATGGCGTTGGTGTTATCGGGATCCGAACTCGCTCATCTTACGTCAGCGGCCGACCAACTACCCACTGCACCGCGGCGAAATAATACCCGACAATTATTCACACGGACAATTATAACGCAAGAAAGCGATGTACGGGAGCTTGTCTGGTCGACTTGGAAAAGGTGTACGGTAACGTATGTTAGTTAGAAGGTCTTTCTACCAGCTCATCAGGCTATGCGTGCCAAATCATCTATTATACGAAGTCAGTATAGGAAAGACGTTTGTTGTTTATTTTGAACACGTTACTTCAGAACTTTGGTATTAAAAGCGGTTTACAACAGGTAGGGGTTAATTCTCCGAAATTTTTAAAAGCAATCTTATTAGTTTTTCTTTTAGACACTCCATAGTATGCAGATGATTTCAAATCTTGACCAAAAATTCAGGTTCTCAATACACTGCTGCAGTATGACTTCGATCATATTAAGAGATATTGCAATGATTGAAAGTTCAAAATTAACTTCCAAAAGTCGAAAACGATACCGTTTAGGACTCCATTGTATAGGGCATCAAGGGATACAATAAAAGAGTGGAGGAAATTCCCGATCATTGAGCAACATGGATGCCATTAACCATGATCTGCCTTCATTATTGATGCCGAAAGGTTGGTGCAAAATAGAGATGGTATCCCGGTAATTCACCACCGCCACCGGAGCGCCGGAGACAAACGCTCATCATAAGCTCATGAGCTCATTTGTTTTAGTGCCGCAATGGCGGACTGGGATCTCCACGATGTTGTCAAATAGCACGCCGATAATGGACGGGTGAAGACGTCGCGCTATTATGTGTAGATGAGCCTGAGAACTAACTGAGGTCTGTTTGTCTTTTTGAGATCTCGGGCATGCAGAGTGAACGAGATGGCGAAGCTCAGTCGATGGGCGCACTAATGAGGGCGTGCCAGAAGACGATCAAGACGAAAGACACGAGTGTGAGCCAACCTGATTAAATTTAAGATTAGAGTTTAGCTGCTTAGAGTAAACTAAACTTTAGAATAAGGAAATAATTTAATCTAGGTTTTCTAATAAAGTTTACCTAGAAAACAAAATTTTAAATATAACTATATGAAAATAGAATAGATAAATTTAAGCCGAAAAACATAAGATCTTAAATTGTTTGGCTTCTGTTAATAAACTCGGAGATTCGCTAAATCGAAAAATAGAGACCATCATTGTCCAAAAGTACATATTTCGATTCCGCGGTGTGTGTCCTCATTAATTAACAAAGGATGTACAAAAAAATATGGAAAATAAAATATCTACAAATATCAGATGAATGTTTTATATATACTTATTATTTTCGTATTTTCTTTCCGAAATCAGTTTTATTTTTGAAAACAGTATATTTTTGTACAATAACAATACTGAGTATTCGAAAACGTTCTTTGTTGGTTTTATTATTACTTGTAATCAGAAAAATTACAAACTGATTGTATTAATCTCAGGTCTCAATGTTAGAAAATCAGTTCCCCTACAAGCATGAACTTGTTTTATTGCATGCCCCTGTATACAGAAATAAATTTCTATGCAATTTATGAATTAAATACTATTACACAATCTGTTATATGAATTCTGTACTATTATATGCATACTCCATATTTATATTCGTTTAAATTTTTGCAATCAAGCTTAGGACGGAGTTAACGAATAAAAAAAACGAAAATAAAAAGGAATTATTTACATAAAGTACAAATGAACTTGTTCCTATGTATGTACATTTATTTCTGAGTTTTGTGCGTAAACATAATTTCCAAATGACAATTATGGTATGTTACTATATATGTATAATATATGCTACATAACATGAATTTAACAACCAAAACTATATGTATTTAATAAAAGATGTGATGTTACATAAACTACATACATGTACTTATATGTTGATAGTAATTGATCAGTTTTAATTGTCGATAAATAAACAACGTGTAAGGATTGTAAGTTTCCTTAAGATATGTGAAAAATGCAATAATGTATGTGCTGGTTCTATAAGAAAAAAAGATACTTATATTAATGTAATTCTATTCATTTTTAGAGCTTTTTTCCAATCTGCATTTAATTCTAAGCATGTACCCTTCTACATTCTGTACTGTGCTGATGTTTTCTGTTCTTTGTTTATTATGCACATATTGGATTTGAACCAATATTATGGCCTTTCTATTATAACATTTCACTTAATATCCACATAGTTCAGCGACTTGTGCTTACCTGAAAGAGAGGAAAGCACACATTTAGGCAAAATTATATGTATTTAATAAAAGATGTTATATTACATAAACTACATACGTATACTTATATGTTGCTAGTGATTGATCAATTTTAATTGTCGATAAGCAAACAACGTGCAATTGTAAGGATAAGTTTACCTAAGTTTCCTTAAGATATGTGAAAAATACAATAAATTTAATGTGATAATGGATCACAGATACAAAAGGCAGATGTCTTCAATTTTTAGGTACGATTTACCTTTTGCCTTGGCGTGCAGGATATATCCAAACAGGTAGCATATGGAACTACATTGTACAGAAAGCCAAAGAACATACTTTCCATAGAAAAAAGATGAGTGAGGATAAAACACATGCGATAGAGGAATTGAAATAATGTTATCGTGGGAATTAGTTCGAAAATAGATCCATAAAGTAAAATATAAAAATGAAAAAAAATATGCAAAGGATGCTGATAACATAAGAAAAATCATGACTGGCTTCGGTACATGGGTGGCAGCTAGAGATTGTCTGGTCGAGAACATCATAATATAAAGCACATCTTGTGATTAAAACATCAATACCTTTTTAAATATCTTGCCACATCTTCATCATATCTTTA
The DNA here is from genome assembly GCA_958301585.1 of Merodon equestris. Classification (NCBI taxonomy): domain Eukaryota; kingdom Metazoa; phylum Arthropoda; class Insecta; order Diptera; family Syrphidae; genus Merodon; species Merodon equestris. Next base: position 84,208,002 of record OY284415.1, on the reverse strand, counting down.
CACAAAAAAGTTAGCAGGCAGATTGGTAAGAAGATCGAATTAGAACAATTTTGTACCAGTTCGGTATTATGATTGCAGAAGTGTGCACAATTTTACTTTCGGCATAAAGAGGATGGAAACAGGAGAATTTCAATAAAAGATCTGTTCTCGAATCCATTTGTTGGAAATTTCGTTGAGGTCATTGGAAAATGTTTATCCCAGAGACGATGGGAAGAAAGTGCTTCAGAGTCTCCCTCTCATTACTATCTTTACCATTACTATAGAAGTATTGTAGGGAATCTCAATTTTGGTCGTGTAATAACCTGTGGCTATATTACCCACACTTGAAATGTTTTCTCTGGATCTGTTTAGTTGGTTTATAGCTTTGGATTTATTATATTTGGGACAAATCTTGATATGAAGCAACTCATAGGCCATTGCCTCTTGGAGTTAATGCTGGTGGTCTTCCAGGAGACTTTCTTTTGCCATCATTTTCGGGATCGTTAAATAAATTTGTCACTACTGTTCGACTTCCCTTCCCACTAACTTTACTATTTTGCAATACTCCAACCTTCACTTCTAGATTTCAAAACTGTTTGTATCTCAGCTGAATTTAGCATTTTTCCGCGTCCCATATTATCTCTTTAAAAAAAAAAATGTTTAACATACAATGATAATAAAACAAGAACACAACTATTTTCATCAATGTTTACTTCAATACATCTGCGCTGAACGAAGAATAAGCTCAAAATAATCGGCATGTCCTATTTTTTGTTTTAAGGATTTGTTCAGTATTATTTTATGGCAGGTTGCTTTAATGCATCCTGTTAAAAACTGATTTAATTAAAATTGGTATCTACATACAATTCGTGTTTCTTAAGAATTTAAGGGGTGTTTTATCATTTTTCCCGTACTGTATTCTAAAGATAAGATTTTTAAATATTACTCCTAACCAGAATAGTTAAGGGTTGATCCCTTCCCAGCCACTAGTCCAAACTGTTACTACTAAAGTTTCTGTTACAATGGTAACTTTTCACTTTCACTTTATATGTTGCACTTTGCATTTTGCATGTGATTTATAAGTTTCTAATAGTAAAAGTAAGGACCAAACCACCGGCACTGTTAAGACAAGAGGTCGAAGGCAGAATGGGCTGAGTGATCTGATCATCCTAAGCCTGGATTAAGGAACTATAGGAATACTGCTTTGCGAATCATGAAGCTACAGGTTTATAAGTTGCATTTTATACAAGTGATTATAAGTAAATGATTAAAACTAGGCGTAAACACTTTTAATATTGCCAAACATTTAGTCCCTGGTTTTACATAACTCCAACTGTATATAAGTAACAAATCAATGGTCTTACGTGATTTGGGCTACACTGCTTTCAACAGACAAACTACCTAAAGCAGCGCAGGAAGTTAGAAACAAAGATTAGGATAAAATAATATCGGGAGAGTTATTCAAGTAAATGTTCTCGTGAAAAATCAATGAAGATGTTCCCAATTTAATGCTTATAACACAATAAGCAAAAGACAACTTCCAAAAATCAACATAAAACGTTTCCAAGACAAATGTTTGAGATATAGCACTGAGTGCTTTTAACTTTGATATGTCCAGGGTTAGCGAATAAAGTCAGAATATTATTTTATCGAATGAATCTGAGTTTTAGTTTCTTATAAAAATGTTTGTATAAGGTATGGAATTACCTATAGTGGTTTAACTTAAGTCCCCGGGATTTTATACGGGTTCGGCTCAAGTCTCGCCAGTAAAATTGTTTACAATGGTAAATAGGAAAATTGTCTATATTCGTACATCACATACTTAATCTCATGATAAAATTACAGAATGCCATTTAGAGACAATTTTTTTGAATTTAATTGTTGTATGTATGTACATATGTACCTATATATATATATATATATATATACAGTAATGGCACGTTAATTAGCACACCCTCATGAAAGATTAAACCTGTGCCTTATTTCAAAATACATATAGCATATCTACGAGCTATTATTTGTCATATATTTAAAAAAATACATTTTTAGTCACTTTTTGAATATTTCAAATTTTGAAATTTTAGTAGGCTTTGCTTTATAAGTAACATTTTTCAAAAAACCTCGGTTTTCTTCTAGCATTTTAATTAGCAGATCCAAAGGGTAAGGTTGAGTTTTATTTGAAATTTTTATTTGTTGTCCATATTATTGTTGTGATGAGTTACAAACTTATTGTATTTACTCAAGTGATTAAGTGCGCTTAAAAATAATTATACGACGTGAAAGGAGTTCTACAGCAGGAGAAAGGAGACTAATATGGCAAATGTCCCAGAAGCAATAAAACATCATCCAAATTGCACGAAATATAAATTGTTCGCGAAAGGAAGTGCAAAACGCTTTAAAGCACTATAAACACTTCGGTATATTTGAGAATAAAAAGCGATACAGGCGTAAAAAAAAAACAGCAAAAGGGAGGATTCCATTCCACATTTTCCATATTCCACTTCCTTCCAATTCGAAGTTTGGTGGAGGTAGCGTAATGGTAAAGTGGTAAAGGGTTGTTTTAGCGCTCATATTGGTCTTCTCTCTGGTACTTGTGAAAGGAAAATAAGATACACTAGCATATAGCACCTCATGCGTCTTGCGTCTTGTCATAAGGACAAATACTCGTATGTAAGAAAGTGGTTTTAAAAAACCAATTGTCGGTGATGGATTGGTCTCCTCAGAGCCCAATTAAGAATTTGTAGGCCATTATTAAGAGGCGTGAAATGGCTCTAAAACCATACAATTTAGACGAATTGTGGGCCTCATCTACCAAGCCTTCTTGGTACAAAATACCGAAGAAAGAGTGCGCACGTGTCACATCTTCCAGGAACAAGAGAACTGCTGCCGTAATTAACCAAAAAAGTTAACCAAGCAAATAATAGGTAATTTTACATAGTTTACTTCTAAATTTAATTTGATATCATTTATTTTCTTTTTATTTTTCTTTCTTTCTATTTTTAGATGTTTTTGACCAGACTCTAAAAACATCTGTTTCCTGTTTTTTTTATTTTTTCTTAATTTTTTAATGAATTAATTGAGTATTTGTATTAGTAAAAATATATATTGAAGTTGCCGATTCAAGTTTTTAACTATTACATTTTTTTATTGTATCACAACTTTGTTCGATAGGGTGTGCTAATTAGCGTGCCACCAGTATAATCTCAAAATTACAGAAAATAAAAAAAAATCCACTTTAATGCTATCGTATTCAGGGTGTCTTGCATTATTGCACTTATATATTCAAGTGCAAATTGGAATAGAATAATTGGAAATACGATTCGATGTTCAGTAAACCATCATTAAAAGTTTTGTTATTTGGAATAATAATGTTAATCATTGCTCAGAAACAGAGAAAAAAGTTTGAAAAAATCAATTTTCAAAGTTATTTTGGAGTGGGGAAAAAATACCAAGGCTATATGTATGATATATGTATAAATCGGTATACATATGTATTGTACTTATTTATGTACTGTTATAAGAAATACAACTATACTACAGAACGACACATATCCATTTGGCATTAAAATAATATTGGCTGCTGTAAGGCGCAGCCATTTCTATTATTATTTATTCAAAATGATTAACTTATATTGCTTCTACAACGCAACAGTGACCAACAAGTAAATTCTGTTATGTATGTATAAATAATTCGAGAAATTACCTGAGTACTCGAAGTATTGATCGCGAAGTAGAGAAGGGGGAATAACTTTTACACTGGTTGAGTGAATCGAGCAATGGAATATGACATGAAAGGTTGCTCAAGTCAATTTAGTCATCTACAACAAATAGGTTTGAGAAATGTGTGAGTATAGTACAGTATATAGTACTCTAACAACAAATAATATCTTTTATTTTAAAAAAGAAAAATAACATCATAAATTAAAAGTATCAAGACGACAATAACGTAACTTCTTGCTAATACTTGATGTACCCGCTTATATTAAATCTAACTACGTCCAGAAGAAAAGAAAGGAGAAAAGGCTTTGCTCCAACGATTCAAGAACATTGCTTATGTGGAGATTCTCATTTATAGATTACAAGAATACAAAAATATTTGTTGTCACTTTTTTTCAACAGCATTTCGTTTTTACAAAATTGAGGACACGAAATTCAGTTAATATAAGAAAGAACGAAACAAGTTATTTTTATGAACTTTATTTGAAGATTTATATCACTTCCAATGGCTAATGTGACCACATTACCATTTCGTGATTTAAATATTATTATATTGTACAAGATTACATACACAATACAATAGTAATTGAGACTTATTCAGATATAATGATCAATCCAGTTAATTGCCAGACATTAATATTGATGGAATTAATCGTGGCGCAGTACAATTGCATGCATAACTAACGGCAGAAAATATCGGTAAAACACTATTATACCTCAAATTATGTCAGTTAAAAAAAACAGACGGGTTTAACATAAAGGCTAATGGGTGCGACTGGTCTACCAACATTTCAAATCGTTAAACTGTATCTTACCTTATGCAATTATAGATCGAATGGAATTGGTCCCGAGTCGATATCATCATTTGTTCTCGAAATAGCCGATAGTAAAAGCTATCGAAAATATGCTGTGGAAAATTCAGACCGAAATTCCTAGTATTAAATAAGTTACAACTCATAGTCGCCGTCGCGCCATAAGCGACTTGTCTGCCGCGTGCCAGGTCTGCAGCTGCTACTTTTCTAATGTTGACAGCGGTCTTTTACACCTGCGTACGGAGTTTCTGCCGGTCAACTTTAGTACATCCTCCAGCATTTGAAGAACAGCAAATTTTTGAAGCCAATTTACGAAGAATTATCATCTGATGATCTGAAACAAAGGTGCTTGGGAAAAAACACTCAGAACAACAACGAGTCGTTTAATAGTTGTGTCTGGAACTTGGCTCCAAAGCATCATGTATGTTTAATGAATGAAGCTACGTGTATGTTTAATGAAGGACTTTCACCCATCCTTAAAATAATGAAGATTTTGGTATGCAAATTGGCCGAAACGCCTTATCGTATGCTGAGGAGTACGATGAACGACGAATAACCCGTGCAGAGTGATCCACGTCCGAGGCATCCAAAAAGCCAAGGGCTTCCCTCAGGTCACAAAAACTGGTAGAAAATGATGCGTATCCGAAGGGCCATAGGCAGATTAGTGTAAGTATAAATTTTCCATGAAAGTTCTACTCTTGAAACTTTAAATGGATTTTTCTCGAAACATCACTTTCTGAACCTGTCATGGTCCTAAAAAAAACTATTCAACCGATTGCTTTCAAATTTATATATGTTCTTCTACTCATTAATTAAATCGGCCGTACCAAAATTGCTTATTTTCGAAAATATTATTATTTTTTTTTTTAACGATTTTTAACAAAAAAAAACAAGATTGTTTTCTTAAAAAAATTCCCTAAAAAGAGGTGAAAATTAATAAGCAAAAAAAGATTCGAAATTTATGATAATTTAGCCAAAATGGTGATTTACCTTCTTGCACTACCTTTCCGTCGTATAACTTCCCTTAGACGATTTGCCAAAGAGATGCCCAAAGTCTTCGTGTACTCTCTTTAACCATTCCTCCTGCAAAGCTTTATTTAACTGGTTTTTGTTGGTAAAACTATGTTGTCGCAACTTTGTCTCTAAATGGTTCAAAATATGCTGAGTCGTATTAAGATCTGATGATAGCGTGGGCGGTTTAAAGACACTAGTACAGTTGTACAATAACCAAAGCCTTGTGGTATGCGTAGTATGTCATTATCTTGATAGAAGTGATAACGCTCTCCCAAACCCAATTGTTCTGCACTCGGCCGCAAATTTTGCTTAAGTAAATTGATGTACTGCACGTGTTCTGTAATTCCATTAATAAACGCCAAATTTCCTACACCTGATGCCAATATGCACCCCCACACCATATTTTATTGTGGACACTAAATTATTTATCTTCATCTCCTTATTCGGTTTTCTGTAGACCAAAACATTGCCATCGCAGACAAAGAGATTGAACTTGCTCTCATCTCTAAAAAATTACTTTTAACCAGTACTCTTGAGGCTTTATGCTAATCTTGCATGAAAATCGTTACGTCTGAGAATGTTTCTGATGGTTTGAGGGGTTACTCTCACATCAAGATACTCTTCTGCGTTTTTGCGTTTTTGGCCAATATCGAAGCATTTGTTTTTGGATTTTTCTGAACTTCGCGAGTAATCCATCTTTCATTACTGTCGGTCAGCTTCCTTGGGCGCCCCGTTTTCTTCTTATTTTCAACCTATTTGTTGTCTTTAATTTTTTTTATTATATAGTGAATAGTAGTTCTTGATCTTTTAACAATTTCCGCAATAATACAATCTTATAAGCATTGTTTAAAATGATGGATTATAAGATTCCTTATTTCATTTGAAGTTTCGTTGCCCTTTCGACCTATTTTAAAGAACACATGCTTTGGCAGAAATGTAAATTTAACCAGAACTGGCTATACATACATTCCCAAGAACAAGCATTAGCTTTAAGGGTTTTTTTTCCAAGAAATTTCATACCGTCGAATACATTTTGCTTATTAATTTTTCCTTTAAATTATTTTTTCACTTTTTTTTTGTTTAAATTGTTCTTTGTTAAATAATAATAAACTGATTTTATCGGTAAACTAATCATACTTCATAATTGCATTTTCGTTGCAATAGAATAAATGCATTTTTCATTTAAGAACGCGCTCTTGTCAAATACTTTTTTGATCGCTGTACGTACCCGCGCACAAACTGACATCTCTTTAAAAATTATGGATAATTTTAAATGGGGATAATCAAAACTTTCAGTTTGAAAACGCAGCCATTACAATGACTTCCTAATGGATTCGTACGTACGTACGAACAAACTGACATCTCTTTAAAAATTATGGATAATTTTAAATGGGGATAATCAAAACTTTCAGTTTGAAAACGCAGCCATTACAATGACTTCCTAATGGATTCATAATGGATAATGGTTCAAAACACTACTTCCCATTTTATTAGGATATTCACATCAATCGGGTGAACGAAAACGATATACACACTCAGTAGAAAAAGTTTGCAGTGAAACTTCTCTATAGCGGACACCAGCGGGACCATCAAGATTGTCCGTTATGTAGGGGTGTCTGTTCTAGGGAGGTAAAAAATTTTATTCATGGAAATTAGGAAAGTTCAAATTTTATTTATACATATTTAATCTTAATTTATTATTTACTTGAGTAAGAATTAGTTTGTACATATGATAGTTACATACTTTCGTACCTACATACATATGTATGTAGATTTTTATAAAAAAAAATTAAATGTTTAGTTCAAAAGTTTTTTTGAAAAAAACGAAGTTATTAATTTTTGTTTTTTTAATTTTGATTTCACCATCTCAATCTCGTGGTTAATTATTAACCCATTTATTATCTCAAATCCCGTTTCATCCCCTTTTGCTAGGTAAAACTCGCGGACACGTGTGAGTTCTTTTAGTTCATCTGAATACATAGTTTTGTATCGTTGTAATTTTTAAGTCACTATCCTGTTCGTTGTCATCGCTGTCTTCATAGTCTTCATGGGATGAAGAGCTTGTTGAAGGACAAATTGTTTTAAAAATTTCCACAACATCTTCTGTGGAACATTCTGTTGCCAAATTTTCGTCGATGCACAAATAGTCTTTGTTTGTGTCTATTGGTGATACTGTTATGAGCTCATTCAGCTCTGTTTCACCAATTTCAATTTCTGTGGCAAGAAATTCATTTGATGGAAAGCCAGTTTTTTTAAAACAATTTTGTATTGTTGTTGAAGTGACTGTTTCCCACGATTTATTAATCCATGTTACAGCTTTTAGTAGGTCAATTTGTTTTGCTAAATCTTGGGCACATTTAACACTATCTTCTCCTAAATTCGCAATAATATGTCGTAAGGCGAACTGGCGATAAAAGATCTTGAAATTTTGGATTATTCCGTGATCCATCGGCTGAGAAGTTGACGTTATGTTGGGAGGAAAAAAAATAAACCTAACGTTTTCCAATGCAATGTGAGCAAGTGAAGTGGCATTGTCGAGAAACAATAAAATTTTTCTTCCTTTAAGTTTCATATATAAGGCTTTCTAGCTTTCCCGATGACGAGTGGCTTTATTTTTTCGCCACACATACTTGCACATAACAGTACTGTCAAACGCTCTTTGGCAATTTTACCCCCTGAACAAGTCTCCCCTTTGTAGCAAAGTGTTTTGTCCGGTAATGCCCGATAAAATAGGCCAGTTTCGTCGGCGTTAAAAATGTTTTTCTCTTCGTAGCCTACAATTAGTTGAATAAGTTTTGATTGCCACTCACTTACTGTTTCAACATCAGCAGAAGCTGACTCTCCACAAACTGATTTAAAAACTATTTTGTGCCGAGTTCCATAACGATCTAGCCAGCTCCAGCCATTAGATGCTTTAAAATTTTCCATTTTCAATTCCCGCGCAACTTCCTGAGCTTTTTCCTTAATCATAGCACTGGCACTTTTTTTAGATCTGACACGATTAAACCAGTCCAGCACCGATTTATCAATCATTTCACCTAATCCTCTTTTTTGAAACCGATACATTTTTTCATTTGTTGAACTGTCATGAAACAAACACAAAAGCTCATTCTTTTTCTTCAAAATATCCGACACTTGCGTTTTACCAATTTTGAACATTTCAGCAAGTTTACGAACAAAAGTGTTATGATTGTTTTTGTGGAAAGTAATTACTTTTACTTTTTGTTTTAAAGTGAGCGATTTTCGCGTTTTTTTACTAGCCATTATGTACAATAAAAGTGTGCACCAAAATTTCATGAAAGTGAACAGCGTAACGGTCAGTCCTAAAACACATACGAGTCGATTACTCACATTCACTGTTTCCAACGGTTTACCCTTTTTATGATGAATTGTAGAAATAGAATTCATCTGAAACAGAGTGCGTTCGTCTCTACAAACGCTGCAAATATTTATGTACATATCAGTATGTACATATACATACATATGTATGTAGAGCAATGGAATGCACACATACAATATTTTTCTGTCTTTTCCATCTTCGTTTTTGCTTCGTGTGGCCGTTATAAGAGGTAAAACTGTTCAATAGGCGTTGAAATTAGTGTCCGTGTCCGGTATAGAGGGGTTCCGTTGTGAAGGGGTCGAAATACGCGAATGGCCCTATCTTCATGTCGGGGGCCAGAGGAATTGTCCGTAAAGAGGGGTGTCCCTTATAGAGGGGTGTCCGTAAAGAGAAGTTTCACTGTACTACTTTTATTCCTGGATTTAACAGTTACTATCGCTTTGAAAGTATAACAATGATTCAGTACATATGCATACATATGTATGTACTAGTATTGAGAATCGACTGGCGTCTTTCAATAATTCTCAAAACTAACGGTATACGAAAGAAACTCATAAAAAGGAAAAATTGGCGAAAAAATACGAAGAAAAAGTCTGCGTACATTTGCCGATGGCGCCAGATTTTCTGTTGCCTGTTGAATTTTTGAATGCAAAAATAAGTTGATAATCACCCTGATAGACCAGCAATATTGTTAGTCAAGCTAAACTATTTCTTTTAATTTTCGTGGCCGAGTAAAGATTTCTAAAAATGGAAGGTAAAGGAAAATAAATTTTTGTAAGAGAACATGAAATTATAATTACCTACATACGTATGTATGTATATTGTGGGAGGAAGGAAAAAGCTATAGAGAAATTAGAAAAATAATTAATAGGACACATGCATCTGCTCAACGAGTGGTAAACACTTTTCGATCAACTGGAACTGTGCTTCCAAAGCCTCGTTTCGGTCGCCCTTCAATATAATCTATCCGGGAAACAGGGAGTCTAATTGGTTTTGTGAAGAAAAATCCAGCAATAACGGCTTCACAAATCGCAAAAAAATATTGAAGAGCAGTTTTATAAAAAAAATTGCGCTGATGACGTAAAGAACATTTTAAAGAGAGCGGAATATAAGGGCTGTATCGCACACAAAAATTCCTTTATATTAGTCATCAATCGTCAGAAAAAATTCGAATATGCTTATGTATCTTCTTCTTTCTTTTCCTTTTTCCGACGTTGTTATGGTCAGAAGTGTAGGACCATAACCTTCCCACTTAACTGCATTCCTACTGGTCCCCTTGTGGGGTCCGCCGGTTTGACCTCAGAAAGTAGCGGCAGGCTTCCCGGTTTCGGATTACTTCATCGCTGAGGCCAAGCAAATGCTGGTGTTTTTGCATTTGTTTGCACCAATTGTTTTTCGGCCTGCCTTTTTTTTGTGACACGGGCATGCTCCAGATTTTTTTGTTTGATCTTACTCTTACAACACCGGTGATCTCAAGTCGTGTCAACCCACTGATTTGCATGCACACTTGTGGGGCAGTTTAATGGTGGTATATGTGTCCCTAGGCTCACCTTGGTGTTTTCTCAATTGCCTAGATGTAGAATATGCTTATGTATGATCATATAAATAAGCCATTAGACTTCTGGCAACGTGACATTTTTAGCGATAAAAGCAAATATTGTATTTTTGATATTAAAGATCGAAAAAATGTGTGGAGAAAGGTAGGAACTGCCTTAAACAAAGAAAATCTAATTCCAACTGTTACGCATAGTGGTGGTGAAATAATGGTTTGGGGGTGTGTGGGAAGTTCTGGGGTAGGACAAATAGACTCTGTACTGTGGGCAAATATGGATATCTAGATATTTTAAAGCAAAATTTCACTTCAAACAGAGCGCCGAAAAACTGGGTCTTAATAACAATTATTATTTTATGCATGATTATGACCCCAAACATACGTCCCAGATTGTTAAGCTCTGGTTGCTCTACAATGTTCCCAAGCAGTTGCACTCACCACCCCAATCGCCAGAATTAAATCCCCTTGGGATTTGCTAGAAAAAAGCATTCGCCAAAGACCATCGAAGGAGATGCTTAAAGTGTCTTTAACGGAGGAATGGGGAAAAAATTACCCCAAAGAAACCTCAAACCATGTCAATTCAATGCAAAATCAATCTAAGGAAGTTATTAAACCTAGCCCAACTAGTTATTAATTTAAGTGTTATTGTTTTCTATAGTTTTTTTTTTCTTGTACGCAAACTTTTTCCACTAATATTTTCTTCTTTTTTACTTAATCTATTTTTTCCTGATTTATTTTATGAATGAATTGGGGAAAATCGAATAAAAGATGTAGTTACACTCAAAGAATTTAGTATCACATACATTATTTATTTGTAAGATGTGAAATGTTATTTTTTTACTTATACTAATGTGTTTTTAGCACTATACGCAGACTTTTTCAACTGAGTGTATGTAAATACATATGTACATACATTACATACGTACTATCGATATGTACTATCGATTTTATCCGAAAATAAGGAAATACGCTTTGTTCTTCAGCTATAACCAATTTTCTTATGTTTAGTCAAAACAAATATATTATACATTTATCAGTTCCAAAATTCAAGAAGTATAAAGGAAACTATCCCATCTACTCGTATACTAATACGCGATATTCGGAGCTTATTAGAATAACAACATTTCGAGTGGAGAAAAAAAGAGGAAAACGTTATCCTACTGAAGTTATAATTTAACCAACCTCCGATAAATCGATTCTTAAAAAATAAAGTTTATCACCTTACTTGAACAAATGACCAAAGTTTGCTATGAGGCCAATAACAAGCAAACTTTAAAAGATCACATAAAGACATTACGTAACCAACTACATTGAAGATTTCTTAGAAACCAGGAATCCCTTCCCACTTCTCAGAGCCCATTTAATCAGTCACCAAATGTCAAGCGATTGCGCTCTCACAAATGAATGTGTGTAAATACTTGACTTCAAAACAAGCTTGAGCACAAAATACTTCGACGGATTCACAGTAAAGCCACTAAGCAAAGGTAACTGGAAGAGTGAAACAGAGATGGGGAATACGAGAAAAAAAGAGAGAGATAAAAAGTAAATTGTAGTATAGAAGGAAATTTGTAAAAAAGAATACGTGCTCACAATCACTTAGCTCGATCGAACGATGACTACAAGCAACGGCGTATACCGACGATTACGGAGATATCGGTGCCAGGCACGACCGGTTTAATTTTTAGCTCGTTATCAACCGGTAGATGAACTATGATGAAAAATATAGATTTAATTGATATGCAGACATAAAAGATTGCAGACATTCTTTGATGGTGACCACGGCAATCTACAATCGCGGCCACGCAGACGAAAAGACTGTCGTCTCATTTTACCATAATAACATACCAACTGAAAATGTGAGATATAGAATAAAACGAAAATAAACTAAGCCTAGAAGAAATAACACGTTAATTGAGAATTTTCAGAAAATGACGAGTAGATGAAATAGTACATTCCATCAATCTCCTAGCTAAGGTGTATACGTGTATTATGGACTCATGGGTTTAGTGAAATTAAATACATACATACATTTACATACATTTTTCCATTTACATTTGTTTTTTTTTTATTTTTGCATCACACACACGGACGGATGTACTAACGACCTTTGCCGGATTGTGGCCAACGACCAGTAAGTAATACACCACTAGAAATAGTTTGAATTCTGTGGGTTTGTTGTTGCGGAGTAGACGACTATATTTGGACTTGTATTTGTATGGGTAGGTGTCAGCAATACCACCAAGAAATATACTCACTGGGCAAAATATGTACATATGTCATATAAATTAAACTTTTAAACTATTTTTGTTCTATAAGAAACTTTATTCGGGCAGCACTTCTGCCTGCCTAAATTCAACTGATTACATTTTATTCTTACGACTAGCTTAAATACCTAATTCCTGCTGCTACTGCACTTTGTCGCTTCTCCCACTCGGACGCTGATCTTGGGAATGCTGCTGACACGATGATTTATCCAGAAGATGAATTATCCGGAATCGATGCGTGTTGCCATGATGATTTACCCAAAATCGACGCGTGTTGACATTATGCTTTACCCAGAAGATGATCGACGGTACTGGATTCAGCAGCATGTGTTTCCTGTCCGTTGTTGATATTAATTTGCGTTAACTTATGTACATACATATATATTTGCATCTTCTTCTTCTAGTTTTCCTTTAATAGTCATTATATATTTCACCAAGCAGGCCGTTGTTCCAAAATTTAGAATTTGAATTGTTTCCCCATTGGCCCGTGGATTTATTATATGGCTAAGAAATTAAATTAAGTTCGTTGTTCGCGTTGCTGATGGACTCTTAGTTGTCCACACAAGATAATAAATCGAACCCTGCGATTTAAAAGTGAAAAGATATGTTTTCTCACTATTCGCCTTCTTATAGGTTTTTGTCTTCACTAAGTGGTCTGTATTATTTGTATATTTATTATATGTATTGTATAATGATGAACAAAAATTAAGGAATCAAAAGAATTTCAAGGTTTTTTTTGTCGACGAAAGGGATAAAATGGCGATTCATTAGAGTAGAGCACAAGTTACGATCCAACATTCTGCTCCCATGCAGTTTAGCATTAAGATCTCATTACTTTGTTATCTAATGTAATTCAATATATGTATTCAAATTCAGATTTGCCTCTTTACCTATGCACATGCGTCAAATACTTTGTAATCTTATGTAATCTAATATGTATATCCAAATTCCAATTTGCTTCCTTACCTGGGAAGTGTACCGATTATGGAATACCAAAATATAAACTAAGTTTCAAACATAAAAAAATTAAATTTTATCGATCTTTTAAATATTTATTTGAACATACTTCATTCTACATATAAAACAAAACAAAAACTCAAAAAAACAATAACATTCCACGACAAAAACAAAAAGGTTAAAAAACTCAAAATGAACACTTTTCAAAAAGTGACCCACTATCCACTATCCATTATTATAAATTATATTTTTCACTAAACGAAAAACATTTTTAAAAAGTTGAACACTTTTATTTGTACTGAACTGATCGGTTCGATCGCTGCACACCGAATACATTTTCAATCTTAAAACTAGGTACATTTCAATTCTTAGAGCTAGATGGATACCATACAATTCTTGGGACAACATAATTTATTGATAGACCGTGCAGGGACGGGTTAAGAATATCCCTGCAGCGATACCTCTCGCTTGTCGTAAAAGGCGACTAAAACAAAGGTAAACAAAAATCACATCTAGGCAATTTAGAAAACACCAAGGTGAGCCTAGGGACACATATACCACCATTAAACTGCCCCACAAGTGTACATGCAAATCAGTGGGTTGACACGACTGGAGATCACCGGTGTTGTAAGAGTAAGATCAAACAAAAAAAAATCTGGAGCATGCCCGTGTCACAAAAAAAAAAAGGCAGGCCGAAAAGCAATTGGTGCAAACAAATGCAAAAACACCAGCATTTGATTGGCCTCAGCGATGAAGTAATCCCAAACCGGGAAGCCTGCCGCTACTTTCTGAGGTCAACCCGGCGGACCCCACAAGCGGACCAGTAGGAATGCAGTTAAGTGGGAAGGTTATGGTCCTACACTTCTGACCATAACAACGCCGGAAAAAGGAAAATAAGAAGAAGAAGAAGAACATAATTTATTCATAGTTGATGGATCTAAAATGCTGACCCGCAATTCTGGGGTATTGAGTTGTTTGGTTAAATGTCCCTTGGTCGCTAAGTGATCGGACGCATTAACTGAAGTTTTGTTTACACAAGTGTCCTTTGTGTATGAAAACGAATAAGTGGTCTATTGAGCGTCGTCGGGCATTAACTCCCCTCCTTCTTTAAAAAGAACGTCCCGCTTCTTCTGAGAACTCTTCTATAGGGTCCGCCAAATAACTTTTTTTTTTTTTGAAAATGCTATAAAAAAAACTACTGAATATTTTCTCAAATTTCTTTTTTTATTTGAAAGTACAATCCTTCCGGTTAATAATGGAAAATAATTTCATTCAAATGGCTGCCTCGGCTGGCCATGCAGTAGCCTACACGATCGGTCCAATTTTTAAGCACATTATCGATTGTGTGCAGCTGTATTTCACCAATGGCTTCACGAATATTGTCCTTTAAAGCGTCAATTGTCTCTGGCTTGTCGGCGTAACACTTATCTCTGACGACACCCCACAAATAATAGTCCAACGGTGTCAAATCGCAGCTCCGAGGTGGCCAAACGACATCAGCTCTGCGGCTGATAATGCGATCGTCAAAAACAGGGCGCATAACATCGAGTGTAGGCACGTAGCTGTGTGGCACGTAGCGCCTTCCTGTTGAAACCAAATGTTGCCAATATCCTCCTCTTCAATTTTTGTGAACAAAAATTCGTTCAACATGGCCCGATAACGATCGCCATTGACTGTAACGGCCACTCCTTGCTCATTTTCGAAGAAAAATGGCCCAATTATGCCTCTGGACCAAAATCCGCACCAAACAGTGGCTCGTTTTGGGTGCACCGGCTTTTCAATGTATGCGTGCGGGTTTTCTGTGCCCCAAATGCGACAATTTTGCTTGTTTACATACCCGCCAAGATCAAAATGAGCTTCATCTGAAAAGATGATTTTTTGGCAAAATCGGCATCTTCTGTAAGTCGATCGCAGGCCCACTTAGCGAAGCGTTGTTCAAGCGTATACACAACCATATTCGTTCAGCGGAAGGATAAAACTAATTATCTGTCAAATCAGACATGAGCAAAGTGTTACCATTCACGAAATAAGCACTACTTGAAAAAAAAACGTTAGATGGCGGACCCTTTATTTGTTTTAGTAATCCGCTGAATCTCATTTCTTCTAAGTTTGTTGTACTGCTGTTTCGGGTTGATCTCATCTTGAAGTAATAGATTATGCATAACGTGGTGACTGCTATGATGATCATTAGTGTAAATCATGTAACCATAAGATTGTTCGACACTTCGTCTTGCAGGAATTCGATTAGATTTATATTTTCAAATTTCAGTTCGTCGTTGGCTGATTCGAAATAATTACTTATTTCATACTTATCTATGAAGTAATCCCAAACCGGGAAGCCTGCCGCTACTTTCTGAGGTCAAACCGGCATTCCCCACAAGCGGACCAGTAGGAATGCAGTTAAATGGGAAGGTTATGGTCCTACACTTCTGACCATAACAACGCCGGAAAAAGGAAAAGAAGAAGAAGATCTATGGTGTAAGTTTTCAGGTAGTTCTGAATTGCGGCTGTAGGATTCTCGTACGTTACTCCGTCTATCGTTGTTTCATTTTGGAAAGTGATTAAGTAAACTCCATTTATGGTTGTGTTTTCAACTGTGTGTTCTCCAGATATTAATATAGATCCATCTTTTATAATTTCAAGATTACAATTTTTCTCTTTTATCTTATTGCAATTTGCTTTTTCGTTATTGAGTAAGTTTGACAAGCATGTTTTATTAGGTACTACTTTACAAAAACTGTATCTTAACTCTATTTTACAATTCTTAACGTTGATAAATTCGTTGTTACATTTGGCAATTTCTTTGTCTATTGACAATTTTCCATCCAGTTGGCTTATGGCCCTTGCTTCGTAAAGCTTACAATTTTCATTCATAATGGGGTATTTGATAAAAACGATAACTAAATACATCTTCATTTTGGATTATTTTAAACTGTGAAACGTCCATTAGGTCTGTTATAGTCATACTACCATGATCGTGTTCTGTTATGTGTTTTATGTCATGTAAATTTAATATTGCAGGGTTTAGAATACCTGATTTTGCCAGAGCTATTGTTTGAGCTATATTTTGCAATTCCATTAACATTAGTTTATTTCTTTCTCTAACTAATTTCAATTGCCCATCTTTTTCTATTCCATTTATTGATTCTGAAAGTTTTTTAATTGCATCGAAAATTTCTGAGTTTGTTATGAACTGTCTATTATTGTTTGCTGTAAGTTCGGATAGCTTATTGTTTATCAGAATTAGGTCGTCATGCTCAGGTGAACCTGAAATCCATTTCCATAATGTTCTTCTTTCATTAATTCCTCTTCTGTACCTCTTTGTCAATCTAAGCTGTCCTAAAAGTGTTTTAATTGCAGTTATATCTGAGTCTCTGCTAGGATCTAGTATATTTTCGTTATTGTCTTCTAGTGTATTTTTAAGGTATTTGGTGTTCATTTCGGATTCTGTTTCTGCTAACACATTCTCGAAGTGTTTGAGGTGGGTGATGTGAAAAATAGTTCCATAATCGCTACAAAGTGCGGCATCGCCGTTTTCTAATAGTAAGTAATTTTCTCTAGTATAGTCAACTATGTCAGCTGTTGCCAGAGTTAGTGTAAGCGATAAAATTAATGTTGCTGTTCCCATTTTCCTAAAATAAAGGTCTACCTTTTAATATTGTCTTTATGGATTATTCTCTTATTGGTTCTTATCTTATTTCCTAAATCTTCCTCAACTATTTGTTTTTTGTAATTATTCATCATTTTGTTTTTTATTCTTAAACTGCAATATTTTTTCGTAAACTACCTCTTTGGGTTTATATGTTCTAACTTTCCTTTTTGCATTGTTTCTTTTTAACATTTTTTCCTGTGCTACCATCAGTTTCTGACAGACGTTATTGTGATTAATTTTATTAAAAAGTATATCAGAAGGTTTGAGATTTGTTATCGAATGAATGGACTGATTATATTGTTGAGTGGCTCTGAGTAATACTTCGGTTGTGTCTTCTTCTTCTTTTCCTTTTTATCCCGGCGTCGTTATGGTCAGAAGTGTAGGACCATAACCTTCCCACTTAACTGCATTCCTACTGGTCCGCTTGTGGGGTCCGCCGGTTTGACCTCAGAAAGTAGCGGCAGGCTTCCCGGTTTGGGATTACTTCATCGCTGAGGCCAATCAAATGCTGGTGTTTTTGCATTTGTTTGCACCAATTGTTTTTCGGCCTGCCTTTTTTGCGTGTTGAAATTGGAACGTTGATTGATATTGCCTTTTGGCTGACCAACTGAGTCGGTCGCGCTCTATCTTTCTTTTGATGGTTTCTTTTACGTGGACGTTTCCTCGGATCTTTGAACTTCTAATTCTGTCACGCTTTGTTACTCCCGCTGTCATGCGAAGCATCTTCATCTCAGCTGCCGTTAATTTGCTACTTTTTGTGCATTGTCCAGCATTGTGAACCGTATGTGAGCGCCGGACGTACAACTGAAGTGTAGAGCCTTCCTTTCAGCTTAGGGGGCATTTTTCGATCACAGAAGAGTTTCCCCAGAAGGAGTTTTCCCGCCACTTCATCCACCCTACGCTTACGCGATGGTTGATGTCGTCATCACAAGTTGCTTCTTTATTAATCATAGATCCCAGATATTTAAACTTTTCACACTTGGGAAGCACTCTTCCATTCAAGTAAATGTCTGGAATAGGCTGATGAGGGTCAGAGAACGGGCAGCACTGATACTCTGTCTTCTTTGAACTAATATGATACCCGTGTCCCTCAAAAATGTCCACCCACACATCACGTGCTCGTTGTAGGGACGCCTGATCATCACTTATAATGGCTCCATCGTCAGCAAAGAATAGCTGGTGCACATTGGGGTCCGTCACTTTTCCTTCAAGCAAGCAATCAAGGACTGCTATAAAGAGCAGTGGGCTGAGGACGCTCCCTTGGTGTACACCGACTTTGATTGCGAACTCTTCGGTGACTCCTGCGGTGCATCTTACTCTTGTCGTTGCTCTATTGTACATGTCGATGATCACTCGCACGTAGGTTTCTGGAAATCCTTTTTGTCTTAGCGTTACCCATAAAAAATCTCTTGGTTGCCGGTCAAAGTCCTTCTCGAAATCAACCAACACCATATGCAAGTCCTTTGACGAATCACGATGCTTTTCCATCATGACCCTTATACTTTGGATTGCATCTGTTGTTGATTTACCCGAGACAAACCCGCACTGGTCATCAGATAGTCGTATTATTTTCCGCAGTCGGCTATCTAATACCCGTTCAACGATCTTCATGGTGTACGACATCAGCTTGACAGAACGGTAGTTATCACAATTTCGCGTACCACCCTTTCCTTTGTGCAAAGGAAGAAGATAGCTTTCCCTCCATTGATTAGGCATAGTGTCGCCTCTCATAAGTTTGGAGATAAGAACCATGAGCCATCTAGACCCGATGTCTCCCCTCTTTTTCCAGAACTCAGAGGGTATCCCGTCCGGCCCAACCGCTTTTCTTTTCTTGGAGTTTTTAACCGCGTACCGAACTTCTTCGACTGTGATGTCGGATATTTCGGCATGATTCGGGGCGGCACTTGGAAAGTACACTCGGGGAAACTGTTCGTTCAGAAGTTCCTCGCAATATTGTCGCCATCTGTGGAGAATTGTTTCGTCTTCCAGAAGGAGTTGGACTTCAGCATTGTTAATAAACTTTGGGAAACGAATCTCCTGAGCATTTCTTCTTCTCTGGGCGGCTATCTTAAAGATATTTGCTCCTTTGTTCAAATTGCTTTGTCGAAGCTCCTGGGTAGCCTGGTTCCTGTCAGACGCGGAAGACGATATTTCTTCCAACTCCTGATATAGGCCTTCCATGCTTTTCGCTTTGAATTCGGCGCACTTTTTCTTCGCGATACCTTTGCAATATCTATGTATATACCTTTTCACGGCGAGCTTTTTCCTCTCTATTAGTAGAAGAGCACTTTGACCAAGCTTGGAAAGCCATTTTCTTTTCGTGTATCATTGCTTTGGCTTCGTCTGTCCACCACCAGGTTTCTTTTGCATGTTGGCAGGGGCCTTTAGATGTTCCGAGCAGTGATTTGGCTTTCTCCAGGCCAGATTGTTGTAGGGAATCCCACATGTCTTGTGCTCTGCACTCCTCATTACCGACCTCATCGATAATGGAAAAGAGGTAGTTTTTCATGCTGGTAATAAACTTTCGCCTTTTCTTTTATCCAGCTTATACCACTTGATTCTCTCAGACACCTTCGTTTGCTGCTTTGACTCGCCTCCATAAAAAATTCAGTCAGGAGGAGACGGTGTTGAGAGGCGATCGCGTCTCTCAGGATCACTTTGCAATCTTTAACTCGTGGCTTAATGAAACTGGATACCAAATGATAGTCTATTTGAGTTTCATTTCCGCCACTGCTATAAGTGATCAGGTGCCGGCTTTGTTTGACGAACATGGTATTTAGCACTATAAGACCGTACGACTTGCACATGTTTAGGATATCTTCACCTGAAGAGTTCCTGGTGCCGTATCCCAGCCCTCCGTGGTAGTCTTCATAGTCTTCGCTTGTCTTCCCGACATGTCCGTTTAAATCTCCCCCAACAAACAAAAGCTCTTCCTTTGGGATGATTTTGACAAGGTTGTGCATATCTAACCAGAATGCATCTTTTTCTTTTTGTTCGCATCCTACTTGAGGGGCATATGCGCTTACGATGTTCCATACCTCATCATGCATCACCAATTTGAGAGCCATCAAACGGTCACTGGACTTTGAAATGGTTAAGACGTTGCTAAGTAGTTCTGCCGCAAGGATGATGGCGATTCCGTTTTTTCCTTGTTCCAATCCATAGTAGAACATCTTGTAGGCTTTTGTTTTAACGTCCCAGAAACGTACCCGATTACCGGTGTTTCGCCATTTCGTCTCTTGTACGCACAGGATGTCTACTCGCCTTCTAACCATCATTTCTTCAAGCTCGTAGCTGCGACCACTCATGCTTCCAACGTTCCAACTCGCGACTCTAAAGTGTGGCTTACGCCGTTGCATTACTTTGCTATCCCCCGGAAATCCTATAGCTCTGACCCGAGCATTGCTGCTCGTCCCAGGATCACGATCATTAGTAGTGCCTGGCGGGGTAGTGCTTTTCCTTTTAGCGTTCTTTTCCATAATGCTACGGTTTGACCGTTTTCTTTCTTCTCCTCCTTTTTTTTTTTTTTGACACGGGCATGCTCCATTTTTTTTTTTTTTTTTTTTGTTTGATCTTACTCCTACAACACCGGTGATCTCCAGTCGTGTCAACCCACTGATTTGCATGCACACTTGTGGGGCAGTTTAATGGTGGTATATGTGTCCCTAGGCTCACCTTGGTGTTTTCTAAATTGCCTAGATGTGATTTTTGTTTACCTTTGTTTTAGTCGCCTTTTACGACAAGCGAGAGGTATCGCTGCAGGGATATTCTTAACCCGTTCCTGCACAGGTAAATACTTCGGTTGTGTCTATAATTTCGAATTCTTCCCTTAAACATTTCGTTAACTCTATCAGGGTTGAGCGAATCCTTTCTACTTGACCATTTATGACCTGGGTCACAAAAATAAAGATCTATATTTAATCTATCCATTAGGTTTTTGAATACAATTGACTTGAAGCTTCTTTCGTTATCTAATGTTATTTTTTTTGCAGTTGGGGAAAATTTGTAACAATTCTAAAACTTTGGTTTCTAGATTAAACTTATTATCGATGTTTTTACAATTACGAATTTCGAATATGCATCAATGCATGTAAGGTATTTTTCTTGGTGGGCGGAAAATATATCTATATGGAGGAATTCCCCCTCTTTGTTTGGAGTTGGAGCCTCTCCAATTGGCGCCACCTGTGGATGTCTGTCATATTTGTGTTTATTGCAAATATCGCAATTTTTGGTATATTCTTTGAATTGCTTACGCATATTTGGCCAGTAATATTCTTTATAGATCTGTTTCATATTTTCCCTATAGTTTCTATGGGCTCTAGTGTGTGGTTGCTGCACGATTGCAGCTTGATCATCTTTATTTGGAATGTCGTTAGGGAAAATTTTGGTGTAAAGGAATTTGTTTGTGAAGGTTTGTAAGATTTTGAATTTAATGTCGTATAAATCCTCTGGTGTACAATGAATTGCGACTACCCCTGGTCTTAAAAATTCCTTCAAGATAATTATTAAACTATCTGGAGTATCATATTCTATGATATGGCGTATCTTGTTAGGAAAATTCTGCAACTGTTCGTGTACAGTAAATTTCGCTTTTGCCAAAAGTATTTGTTGTCGGAAATCATTCAATGGTTTGTTGGTCTCCCTAATATTGGTATTATCACTACTTTCTGCTGAGTGTATAGTGGCATCCGTAGAGGAATTGTCACTTAAGTGATTTAGATTCTGCCTGGATAATGCATCTGCTACTACATTCGTTTTACCAGGTTTATAGATGATTTTAGGAGCGTACTCCTCTATAATTGCGTGCCATCTTTTAATATTTGCATTCGGGTTTCGTGGGGAAACGGCGAAAGTAAGCGGTTGATGGTCAGTGTGAATTTCCAGATTCGAAACTCCGTAGAGGTAATTTCGAAGATTTTTTAATGCCCAAACTATGGCATAAAGTTGTTTTTCGTTCGTTGCATAGTTCTTTTCTGTTTTATTTAGAGTTTTAGAGATAAATGTGATGGGTTTATCATCTTGTGATAATACTCCACCTATAGCGTCGTTTAACGCGTCGGTTGTTAGTACAATTTTTTTGTTAAAATTTGGTTGTGTTAGTTCGGCCTCATTTGTTAAATGATTTTTAAGTTCATTAAATGCTTCTATCGCTTCTTTGTCTGGATTGATATTCGTTTTCTTTGATATGTATTGGGACACTTTTCCATTTTCTCCCGCTAAATACTTTGTCAAAGGTTTGGTAATTTTTGCGTAAGCTTTAATGAATTTCCTATAATATCCTGTCATTCCGAGGAAGCTTCTTAATTGTCTCAATGTTTTAGGTAATGGAAAATTATTTATTGATTCGATTTTTCTTGGGTCTGTTTTAATTATGTTATGCCCAACAATATATCCCAAAAATTCTACCTCGGTTTTATAGAAACTTGATTTTTCCAACGAAATCTTCATATTTGCATTTTTTAAAACATCTATAATCGTCTTTAAATGCTCTTCGCGTTCTTTTAAGTTATTGGAATAAACGATTATATCGTCGATGTATACATGGCAAATTTTTCCTACAAATTCTCGTAATATATCGTCCATTGCTCGCTGAAATATGCTAGGGGCATTTTTCAAGCCAAATGGCAATCTTAAGAACTCGTATTTGCCATTATTTACAGAGAAGCTAGTTTTCTCTATAACTTCGTGCTTCATTTTAATTTGATGAAAACCCGATTCTAAGTCCAAAGTCGCTTTTCCTAAGTTCGACAGAATTACATTCGTGTCAGGAATATGGTATTTGTCCGCGATTGTATTTTCATTTAGTTTTTTATAATCTATCACCAGTCGCATTTTCGGTGTATTATCATTATTTAGTTCCTTTTTGGGTACGACCCATACAGGCGAATTGTATGGAGATTTAGATGGTTGAATCCTTTAGCATTCTATTCAATTCTTTATTCATGAACGAGTTTGCCGATGGCGGATAAGGATACTGTTTACTCCATATAGGAGTTTCAACCGTTGTACGAATTTCCGCTCTAATATCGGTTCTGAAAGGAAGGTTCAGATTTATGTTTGAGTGTATTTGCTCCACTCTTTGTTTGATTTTCTGCACCAAGTCTGCTTTGGACACTATTAATATTCATGTGTCTCTCTTCGGGTACATATATTTTTTCACACTTATTCTTATATTTTAAGATTCCTTTCCCCAAATCTAATTCAATTCCAGCATTTTTTAATAAGTTGAAGCCTATTAATAAATCAGCTTCTAAATTCTTTATCTCGTAGAACCTCACCGTCCTATCAAAAATTAAAACTTCATAATAGTGACTTATGATGGTCGAACCATTTATAGTTCTCACTCTTTTCTTAATAATGAGTTCCTGCCTATGGTTAGGGCTACAAAAACAGCTTGTAGCTCCGGTGTCAATTAGAATCTTTAATCTTTTTGTTAGACTATCCCTGAATATGTAGGGTAGTCCGGTGTTTCTCCTAAAAAAGAATCTTCATTCAAATTGTTGACTCTTTCCATTTTTATTGGGGGTTGGACGCTACGTTGGGTACTCTCATGAGGCCGTTTATCTGGTCTATTGAATTTTCTGAAAGGGTTGCCTGAAACTATTTCGTTGCGAATTGTTTGGGTGTTGTTATTATAACCTCTGCCGTACTGAGCAAGTGGGTTATGCTCATACCTAGCTATAGGTCTATGAGCAGAGCTTCCGATTTCCATAGGCTCTGCCTTGTTTTGCCTGATCTGTTGATTGGTAGGAACTTGATTCCTCGGTTGGAATCTTAAATTATTCCTATAGTTACTGTTATTTGCGCTCCTACCGAATTGGAGTGCAAAATTTGCTCTCATATTGTTTGACTCCAACTCTTGTGCTTTGGCAAGTGCACTAGGCAAGTCTTCCGGGGACAATGAAAACAATATATTGGACAGAGTAGGGCTAAGTCCGGTTATGAACACTCTCAAGGCATTCCGGCGATCCATTATGTTTAATTCTTTCGTTATTGGGGAATCGTTACCATGAGTCATAATAGTTTAATAGTATAATAGTTTAATAGTTTGTTTTAATAGTAATAATAGTTTTGTTTATGAGAAGCGTAAGCTTCCTGTTAACTTCATTATAGAAGTCAATTATAGATAAACTTCCTTGTCTGAGGACACTTAGTTCCTGCTCGATTATATGTATGTGTGGGGCGCTTGTCGGCGTAAGAGAGATCTAGCCTAGAGATAATTGCGTCGAAGTTCAGAACTGTACCGTGGTTGGACAGTGTATCATTTGCATTTTGTGTAATTTTATTTCTAAAAATTATGAGAGCTGCAAAATATTTGCGGCTGCCTTTAGTGTATAATGATATTGAATTGTGTGCTGCCTCTCGCCAGCTGACATAAGAATTCGTATTGTTGCCTGAGAATTCGGGTAAAGATTTTTAAACATTTTTAAAAAGTTGAACACTTTTATTTGTACTGAACTGATCGGTTCGATCGCTGCACACCGAATGAATGTATTCATTCATTCATTCATTCAATCTTAAAACTAGGTACATTTCAATTCTTAGAGCTAGATGGATACATAATTTATTGATAGTTGATGGATCTAAAATGCTGACCCGCAATTCTGGGGTATTGAATTGTTTGGTTAAGTGTCCCTTGGTCGCTAAGTGATCGGACGCATTAACTGTAGTTTTGTTTACACAAGTGTCCTTTGTGTATGAAAATGAATAAGTGGTCTATTGAGCGTCGTCGGGCATTAACTTAATATAAAACACATGCAAATTTATGTTGATATCCAAAAATCACAAATAAAATTAACGGATTCGGCACCAGAGCAATCTACATGGTACCATTTTCTGTAGGGCATGCATTGAATCCATTCCTCCCCACCCTTATCGTCAGTAAAAAGCCCCGAACAATAACCGTACTCTGTCTCGTCGCCTGTTTGTAAAGTCGGTACAAAATCAGTTGAGGAATCCGAGTGGAATGAAATTTCATCAGATTCTGATGAGGATGACGAATCTGACTGCTGTTTTTTCTTTGATTTTTTTATAATGTTCTTCTTTTGCAGGCCGCTCGTAGATGGTTGCTTTCTCATGTCAGACTTTTTAATAGTTCTCTTTGAAGACCGCTAGTTGATGCTTGGTCAAATATAACTTTCTGTTTTTTTCTGCTGTACTACTTTAGATATTTCCAGCTCAGATTTGTATGGCGAAGATGTGATTTTGCAATTAAAAGTCGATTTCTTTCCACGATTTTAAATTCTTTTCTTGAGAGTAGGATAAGGAGAAATCATTTCCGGACTTACAAATTGGCTTGGAAGCATTGTTTGAGGTGTTTGGACTCTCTGGGGGCTTTGAACAGGCTGGGGGCTTTGGATGGACTCGTTGAGGGCTTTGGAGACTTTGATTTTGAAGACCTGAGAGGCTTTCTGGGCTTAGCCTAGAGGCACGCATAACTTCAACCGGTGGAACGTTTTCCCGCTCTGCATTCATAACTTCCTCTTCCTCTATAAAATCGGCTTCTGTAAAAATTTTCTGATTGAGAGGATAGATTCCAGTTGCTTTGAATCCATTAAGAGCTAGTGATGCGTCTTGAATCCGTAACTAAGCTTTACCAAACAGCTCCATTATGTCGTAATTGCTTAAGGACCTTCGGGAATGCAAGAGCCATTGCCGGATTTCTTCACTGTAGTACCTTTTCAATGCCCCCATTACCGTTTTGTCCAAGGGTTGCATTTTATGGGTAGAATGTGGTGGCAAACACAAGATCGATACATTGTTAGTACGAGCAGAATCTATCAAGTTTATGTTCCGGCTGTAATGTCCATCTAAAATAAGTAGGACGGGGGTTTCTGTTGTTGGTTTTTAAAACTTCAGGAAGTGCTGAAACCAATCGAAGAATATGTCGGTCTGAATCCAGCCTGAGGGGTGACACTTTGCAATAGATTCTGCTGGAGCTCCCTTCATTAGAAAACTATCCATTTTTTTTCTGGGAAAAACTATCATTGGGGGAACAAAGTCTCCAGCTGCGTTCATACACAGGCAAACAGTTATTAGGCGCCCCCTTTCATCGGATGTTATAGCACCAATCTGTTTTTTTTCCTTTTGCTGCAAGAATTTGTGGAATTTTTGACTGGACAACGGACAATCCGGTTTCGTCTACATTATAGATCTTACTAGGTAAAAAATGTTTTTCTTGATATTCCTTCTCCAGTAGGTCAAAAAACGACGAAACATTATTTTGGTTAAATCCACTTATTCTTGCAACTGATGTTCCAGTGGGTTTACGGAGAGAAATAATATCTTTGTGACGATTAAAAAACCTATTTAGCCATTTTCGTCCAGCCATTTCAGTTTTAAAAGGATGCTCCAAGTTATTACGAAAAGCTAATTGAAAAGCCAATCTTTTAATATCTTTTCGTGTCAAACCGTAGTACTTATTTTCCATTCCCAGGACGTCCTGCACTAATTGGTTCTCTAATTCTGGCCTAAGAACGGTTTTTCTACCAAGGGGAACGTCTAAGGCTTCAGTAGAAGACAAATTAAAAAGTCTGAAAAGTGTTGTCCGTGGAACTTTAAAAATATCTGCAGCTTTTTTGAAGCCCATTTCTTTTGATTTTACGGCTGCGATGGCCTTTTTCATGTCTTCCTTGTCTTCATTAGGTGCCATCTGAAAACTGACAAGATATCCAAGGTCGAAAAAGAAACAATTATATGAGTTGGTTCCCAATATGGAATACTATTCCATATTAGGAACCTCGGATATTCCATATTAGGAACCTCGGATATTCCATATTAGGAACAACGATGTTCACTGAAAAATGTAAAAAATCACTAGTTATTCACCTGAACTCACCTCAAAACTTTAAATTATTACAAATGCTGAATTTTTCCCTAATTGTACCAAAAAAAATATTTGACTAAAGTTAAACCGATAAAAAAATATGAAGAAAATAAACTCACAATATTATGTCACGCACTGCACCAAAAATAATTTTTTTAGCTACTGAGCACGTCTAATTCAACCGCCGACTACAAGGATACTAACAACTCGATGAGCATGATTATGAAATCGTCTACACAAAGGGAACTCAAAATTCTAACGCTGATGCGCTTAGTCGCATTAAACTACCCGATAAAATAGAAGTAAACCTTAATGACACAACAGCTGCCACCATACATTGTGCAGATGAGAATCTAGGCGATGGCATCCCTATCTCGGGGAGATCACTAAACGAGTTTAATCTACAAGTAATACTCCAAATATCAAACAATCCACCTCAAAACATACTAAAAATTGTTTTCAGGAACAAACAAAGACGTACCATTACCCGGGAATCATTTTCAGAAGACGATATTATTAATATATTTAAAGAATACCTTCCTCCAAACAAATTAACAGACGACGAGACCTTTAAATAAATACAACAAGTTTATTCAAAATATTTCGCTAGAAACAAATCCTTCCGCTTACTAAGGTGTACAAAACTTTTGACCGACGTTACAGAAAGCGACGAGCAG
Source organism: Merodon equestris (assembly GCA_958301585.1). NCBI lineage: Eukaryota > Metazoa > Arthropoda > Insecta > Diptera > Syrphidae > Merodon > Merodon equestris. The sequence goes on along the minus strand of OY284415.1, from coordinate 84,180,212 downwards.
GATCAAATCATTAACGACTACCATTCAAAATCTAATCATAGAGGCATCACCGAAACGTACCAACATCTACAACGAGACTATTTTTTCCCTTATATGAAGAACAAAATAATTCAAACTATTAATAATTGCACTACTTGCCAGACTCAAACATATGATAGGCAACCTCCCAAATAGCTTTCGCAACAACAGAAACACCAATAAAACCATTAGACATAATACATATATATATACATATAGTATTAATAACAAAAGTATTCTAACGATTATTGACAAGTTTTCCAAATTTGGTGCAGCATATACTTTGACAACCCGAAATAGCTTAAACATAGTCAAACAAATTAAACATTTTACAAGCCTACACGGCATACCTCGGAAGATCGTTTGTGACCAAGTTTGTTTAATTCTTTCGTTATTGGGGAATCGTTACCATGAGTCATAATAGTTTAATAGTATAATAGTTTAATAGTTTGTTTTAATAGTAATAATAGTTTTGTTTATGAGAAGCGTAAGCTTCCTGTTAACTTCATTATAGAAGTCAATTATAGATAAACTTCCTTGTCTGAGGACACTTAGTTCCTGCTCGATTATATGTATGTGTGGGGCGCTTGTCGGCGTAAGAGAGATCTAGCCTAGAGATAATTGCGTCGAAGTTCAGAACTGTACCGTGGTTGGACAGTGTATCATTTGCATTTTGTGTAATTTTATTTCTAAAAATTATGAGAGCTGCAAAATATTTGCGGCTGCCTTTAGTGTATAATGATATTGAATTGTGTGCTGCCTCTCGCCAGCTGACATAAGAATTCGTATTGTTGCCTGAGAATTCGGGTAAAGATTTTTAAACATTTTTAAAAAGTTGAACACTTTTATTTGTACTGAACTGATCGGTTCGATCGCTGCACACCGAATGAATGTATTCATTCATTCATTCATTCAATCTTAAAACTAGGTACATTTCAATTCTTAGAGCTAGATGGATACATAATTTATTGATAGTTGATGGATCTAAAATGCTGACCCGCAATTCTGGGGTATTGAATTGTTTGGTTAAGTGTCCCTTGGTCGCTAAGTGATCGGACGCATTAACTGTAGTTTTGTTTACACAAGTGTCCTTTGTGTATGAAAATGAATAAGTGGTCTATTGAGCGTCGTCGGGCATTAACTTAATATAAAACACATGCAAATTTATGTTGATATCCAAAAATCACAAATAAAATTAACGGATTCGGCACCAGAGCAATCTACATGGTACCATTTTCTGTAGGGCATGCATTGAATCCATTCCTCCCCACCCTTATCGTCAGTAAAAAGCCCCGAACAATAACCGTACTCTGTCTCGTCGCCTGTTTGTAAAGTCGGTACAAAATCAGTTGAGGAATCCGAGTGGAATGAAATTTCATCAGATTCTGATGAGGATGACGAATCTGACTGCTGTTTTTTCTTTGATTTTTTTATAATGTTCTTCTTTTGCAGGCCGCTCGTAGATGGTTGCTTTCTCATGTCAGACTTTTTAATAGTTCTCTTTGAAGACCGCTAGTTGATGCTTGGTCAAATATAACTTTCTGTTTTTTTCTGCTGTACTACTTTAGATATTTCCAGCTCAGATTTGTATGGCGAAGATGTGATTTTGCAATTAAAAGTCGATTTCTTTCCACGATTTTAAATTCTTTTCTTGAGAGTAGGATAAGGAGAAATCATTTCCGGACTTACAAATTGGCTTGGAAGCATTGTTTGAGGTGTTTGGACTCTCTGGGGGCTTTGAACAGGCTGGGGGCTTTGGATGGACTCGTTGAGGGCTTTGGAGACTTTGATTTTGAAGACCTGAGAGGCTTTCTGGGCTTAGCCTAGAGGCACGCATAACTTCAACCGGTGGAACGTTTTCCCGCTCTGCATTCATAACTTCCTCTTCCTCTATAAAATCGGCTTCTGTAAAAATTTTCTGATTGAGAGGATAGATTCCAGTTGCTTTGAATCCATTAAGAGCTAGTGATGCGTCTTGAATCCGTAACTAAGCTTTACCAAACAGCTCCATTATGTCGTAATTGCTTAAGGACCTTCGGGAATGCAAGAGCCATTGCCGGATTTCTTCACTGTAGTACCTTTTCAATGCCCCCATTACCGTTTTGTCCAAGGGTTGCATTTTATGGGTAGAATGTGGTGGCAAACACAAGATCGATACATTGTTAGTACGAGCAGAATCTATCAAGTTTATGTTCCGGCTGTAATGTCCATCTAAAATAAGTAGGACGGGGGTTTCTGTTGTTGGTTTTTAAAACTTCAGGAAGTGCTGAAACCAATCGAAGAATATGTCGGTCTGAATCCAGCCTGAGGGGTGACACTTTGCAATAGATTCTGCTGGAGCTCCCTTCATTAGAAAACTATCCATTTTTTTTCTGGGAAAAACTATCATTGGGGGAACAAAGTCTCCAGCTGCGTTCATACACAGGCAAACAGTTATTAGGCGCCCCCTTTCATCGGATGTTATAGCACCAATCTGTTTTTTTTCCTTTTGCTGCAAGAATTTGTGGAATTTTTGACTGGACAACGGACAATCCGGTTTCGTCTACATTATAGATCTTACTAGGTAAAAAATGTTTTTCTTGATATTCCTTCTCCAGTAGGTCAAAAAACGACGAAACATTATTTTGGTTAAATCCACTTATTCTTGCAACTGATGTTCCAGTGGGTTTACGGAGAGAAATAATATCTTTGTGACGATTAAAAAACCTATTTAGCCATTTTCGTCCAGCCATTTCAGTTTTAAAAGGATGCTCCAAGTTATTACGAAAAGCTAATTGAAAAGCCAATCTTTTAATATCTTTTCGTGTCAAACCGTAGTACTTATTTTCCATTCCCAGGACGTCCTGCACTAATTGGTTCTCTAATTCTGGCCTAAGAACGGTTTTTCTACCAAGGGGAACGTCTAAGGCTTCAGTAGAAGACAAATTAAAAAGTCTGAAAAGTGTTGTCCGTGGAACTTTAAAAATATCTGCAGCTTTTTTGAAGCCCATTTCTTTTGATTTTACGGCTGCGATGGCCTTTTTCATGTCTTCCTTGTCTTCATTAGGTGCCATCTGAAAACTGACAAGATATCCAAGGTCGAAAAAGAAACAATTATATGAGTTGGTTCCCAATATGGAATACTATTCCATATTAGGAACCTCGGATATTCCATATTAGGAACCTCGGATATTCCATATTAGGAACAACGATGTTCACTGAAAAATGTAAAAAATCACTAGTTATTCACCTGAACTCACCTCAAAACTTTAAATTATTACAAATGCTGAATTTTTCCCTAATTGTACCAAAAAAAATATTTGACTAAAGTTAAACCGATAAAAAAATATGAAGAAAATAAACTCACAATATTATGTCACGCACTGCACCAAAAATAATTTTTTTAGCTACTGAGCACGTCTAATTCAACCGCCGACTACAAGGATACTAACAACTCGATGAGCATGATTATGAAATCGTCTACACAAAGGGAACTCAAAATTCTAACGCTGATGCGCTTAGTCGCATTAAACTACCCGATAAAATAGAAGTAAACCTTAATGACACAACAGCTGCCACCATACATTGTGCAGATGAGAATCTAGGCGATGGCATCCCTATCTCGGGGAGATCACTAAACGAGTTTAATCTACAAGTAATACTCCAAATATCAAACAATCCACCTCAAAACATACTAAAAATTGTTTTCAGGAACAAACAAAGACGTACCATTACCCGGGAATCATTTTCAGAAGACGATATTATTAATATATTTAAAGAATACCTTCCTCCAAACAAATTAACAGACGACGAGACCTTTAAATAAATACAACAAGTTTATTCAAAATATTTCGCTAGAAACAAATCCTTCCGCTTACTAAGGTGTACAAAACTTTTGACCGACGTTACAGAAAGCGACGAGCAGGATCAAATCATTAACGACTACCATTCAAAATCTAATCATAGAGGCATCACCGAAACGTACCAACATCTACAACGAGACTATTTTTTCCCTTATATGAAGAACAAAATAATTCAAACTATTAATAATTGCACTACTTGCCAGACTCAAACATATGATAGGCAACCTCCCAAATAGCTTTCGCAACAACAGAAACACCAATAAAACCATTAGACATAATACATATATATATACATATAGTATTAATAACAAAAGTATTCTAACGATTATTGACAAGTTTTCCAAATTTGGTGCAGCATATACTTTGACAACCCGAAATAGCTTAAACATAGTCAAACAAATTAAACATTTTACAAGCCTACACGGCATACCTCGGAAGATCGTTTGTGACCAAGGGTCAGAATTTACTTCAAACATCTTCCAGGACTTCTGCAAACAGTTCAATATCAATCTCCATATTACCTCCTTCCAGCAGACTACTAGTAATGCTCCTGCAGAAAGGATGCATTCGACATTAACCGATAATATAGAATTATTCACGATAAATAAAGGGAAAAGGACCACGATGACATACTCAACGAAACTATCATTACGTACATTAACGCGATTCATTCTGCTACGAATTATACGCCATATGAACTCTTTTACGGACGCACATACGACTTCAACAAAACCTTGACATACGATAATGAATACTTACAAAAATTGAGCGCTTTCCAAACAGAACTCTCCAATCTATCAAAAACCTCCTAGATAAGAAAAGGGATAAATATTTAGGGAAAAGAAACAGAAATAGGCAAGATCCTCACGATCTTAAAGAAGGAGAGATAATCTACCGCAAGGAATGTAGACGTAATAAAATGACCCCACGATTTAAAATACAGAAAGTCAAAACTAACAATATATTCACGGTTATAACTAACTAAGCCAGAATAAAAAAGAAAAGAAAATTTCAGGTTACTGACAACAATAGTGACAATAGTACAAAGACAAAAACTGGAAATACACAACCTGACTGATAGTTATGGATTACTACCTTTTCGACTAGGGCCAGCAAACTTATTAAATTTCATCCACATCGTAAATTTAGATAACTACGTGAAAAGTATTGAAAAAATTCGTAAATCAGTAGAAGCTTTAGGGACAACAAGCAAATATTGACACAATAAATATAGCACATATTAAATTCAAAGAACTTGAACTTAAACTCCAGACACTCTTACCTAAACAAAGACAAAGAGAGGCATAATAGATGGATTAGGTACTGTTATAAAAGCTATAACAGGAAATATGGACATAAACGATGCAATAGCCATTAATGAAGAACTAAACAATTTACAATTAAAACAGAATATCCTAAAAAACGAAGCAAACCATCAAATCAGTATCAATAAAAATGTGATATAGAGATTTGATAATATCAGTCGCCACATAAATGAACAACAAAATACCATAGAAACATTTTTGAAGCTTTACAATGATAATATAAATAACGCACACAAAACAGATCAGGAAGTCCTTAAACACCTTCAATATATTCACAGAATTAATTTCAATATAGACTTACTTTACAACCATCTAGTAAATATTGCTGAAGCAGTTACTCTTGCTCAATTACATATAATTTCCAAACAGATACTTAGCCAAACCGAATTAGACGAAATAAGATACATTTCACAAAATCAATCCATTCACTTCTCTTCGAACGAACAAATATATGCAATTTTACGGTTGTAAGCTTATTATAATAATTCAAACATTGTGTTTAGCATTGAAATTCTTATTACATCTCAAGAAAAATATTCCCTCTTCCATCTTATACCACTCTCCATCAATAAAACTATTTCCATATCTACCTACCCCTACATTGCTATGCATGAAATTCGACGAACTTTATTTTGAGGAAGTTTGCGATCTCATAGAAGGCATCTACCTCTGTAAAAACAAAGAAAGAAGACGAACTAAATTTCCTAAATGTGTACGAAGTATTATCAACAACCAGCCGGCAGTATGTAACCTTACAGCTGATTTCGAGCCAAACCCGATATCTCAACCAGAACCAAACTACGTCCTCTTCATCAATGTTTACAACATGATGGGACCGCACTATGATTCTAGAACAGATATATTCTGGGACAGTGAAGTAATACACCCACCGACTCGCAGCCTAATAAATTCTTCAATCATTAACCAAAAACTTTCACTAATAAGACTCCACCTAGATCAGTTAAAAAACAATGAGAAGATCCAGCTACCCACCACAGATTCAAAAACCCACCTCATATCAATTTGGACCATATTAATTCCAGTAATCATCATCTTAATAGCAGCTTTCATCAGAGCAAGAATTAAAATTCAACAAACTCCCAAAGACCACATAACGGGGGGAGAAGTTACGATCCAACATTCTGCTCCCATGAAGTTTAGCATTAAGATCTCATGACTTTGTTATCTAATGTAATTCAATATATTCAAATTCAGATTTGCCTCTTTACCTATGCACATGCATCAAATATTTTGTAATCTTATGTAATCAAATATATCCAAATTCCAATTTGCTTCTTTACCTGTACACATGTATCATATGTATTTAATTCAGAATTCCGAATCTCACGCTAATGTCATAGTCAGCATTTTATTATTATAAAAACCCACTGCAAAAATGAATGATTGTTCAGTTCTGGTAATAAAGTTACGGAGGGCGAATCTCTGCCCGAAAATTGAATTTCGTTTTTTTTATTCGATCGTTTCGTGGCAAAGATATTTCGCGCCCCATGGTGGGGTGGGTTTCGGGAACGTCTTATTCGAACGATCAAAAATTTAAAGATGGAAAATCAAAACTTAACTTTTAATAATTAAGGACAATCATGACATAAACCGAGCAGATAGTTAATAGTCGCACCCTAACATACACAGTGGAGGAAACTTAAATAGCACCTTTCCAAATAATCGCACTAAATTTAAAGACGCACTCTTGGAACCGAAACTAGGAACAATTTTCGATTACCAACTTTTGAGTAAAACATAACTGTATGCATAACAGAATTCTCTTACATCTACACAGCATAGCGATAAAAATTGAAATCTCATCCAATGCTCAAACACCCTAATAGATATTTACAGAAGTCAAATCATCCCCAATCTTGGTAATACCTCATCTCACGAAATCCAAATAGTCTTCCTTACCTACCATAAGCACATTGTAACCAGACTTGAATACACAAAAGAAAAAATAATAGACATCCTTAAACATCCTTAAACCCATCTCTTATTAACGACTTCAAAACCGAGGAAAGGATTTTAGACACAATTATACAGGGTGTCCCACGAGCAGTGTGCCAAAAAGCTAGAGCATGTAGGTCTGGTCAAGACAAGAAAAAAATCGTATGGGAGTGGGAGGTCTATTTCCCCCCATTTAGCCGGGAGGGGCAATTTTCTAAAAAATTGATTTAATTTGGAAAAAAAATTATCAAAAATCAACAGTTACATCCACAATGCCGTGATATACCTTTTTGTAAAGCCAGAAACCTCTTCTTTCATCTTGATTTTAAACGAAGCTGTTTTAAGGAGTAGTTTTTGAGAAATTAATATATAACATATAATCTTTGCCTTCTAAAAAATGGGGATCATATTGAAAATTTATTATAATAAAACTCCGAATTTTTTAAAAATAATAAAAAAAGAGGTCAATGTTTCATACATTAATTTGCTTACAAGTCCAGCCGCGTTAAAACCAAAAAAAAGGTTTTTCTTAGAAAAAAATAGTTCGGGTTTTTTTTTTAATTTCTCAAAAACTACAAGACATTTTTGCATCCGGTTTTCTGCTTTTAACTAGAAACTAATGAGAGCATTGAATTTTTGAAAAAAAATTACTACTGAATTACATACAATTTTGAAAAAAAATTGTTCGAAATTCTTTTTTCTCAATTTTTTTTCAAAATTTTGAATTTGAAAATTTATTTCTCAAAAACTACTCTTTAAAACAGCTTCATTTAAAATCAATATGAAAGAAGAGGTTTCTGGCTTTACAAAAAGGTATATCGTGGCATTGTGGATATAACTGTTGATTTTTAATATTTTTTTTTCCAAATTTAGTCAATTCTTTTTAGAAAATTGCCCCTCCCGGCTAAACGGGGGGAAATAGACCCCCCCCTCCGATACGATTTTTTTCTTGTCTTGACTAGACCTAAAGGCTGTAGCTTTTTGGCACACTGCTCGTGGGACACCCTGTATATCCAAATTACTTAAGCACGCAATTCGAAAGGCAAATTGTTACTGATTTAACCAACGAGAATCATTGCGAAACTGAAAGTACGAGTATTAAGTACAAATATGACATTCAAACCAACCCAAGCTTCAATCATCTTGTATCCCCGAATATTCAGGTCAAATTGTTCACATCGCCAATAGATAAGTTTTCAAAGTATAAGTTACACAAGCCAGTCTCCAATCGTCAATACATGCCGACACATGACACCCCACTTTTCCACCCAAATGTTTCACACGCGCAGTACAGCTGACCTCATCAATTTCGTGGACGACAACGCCTCGATCATTGCACCGGACGCGACGTGCTGATAACGCGTTCTCCTAATTTCATATTTCACGACTGCAACCTGTAGTAATCCAATCCCCTTCTATTTTCCTTTTCCCATCCCATTTGCCTCTGTCGCATTAGTATTAAGAATTTATATTGTAGTCAGTAGCTGCCGGAACGGCAATCAATAAAGACATTTTTTTAAAAACCCAAAAAGGGGTAAATTGTTTTAACTGGCGCCCGAGCAGGGACCCGTCTTAATAAAAAGTGCGTGAGGAAAAAGTGCAGTATCGACTCACTACAGTGTAGATTGTGGTAACAGTGGAAATCGCGTAACGCCTTTCCACTAAAACAAAAACAAATAAAAAAATAAACCAATTTGTTAAAATCAAGTGTAGTGAAAACCAACTGTTGCAGTTCCAGTTCCAGGGAAGGAGGCCCCCAAGTAGCAGAGAGCAAAAAGGAGTTAGCAGCGACTAACAGCCACCTGGGATGCAGCTACTCGTAGTAATGTAAGCAATTTATCTTCTTCTTTTCCTTTTTATCCCGGCGTCGTTATGGTCAGAAGTGTAGGACCATAACCTTCCCACTTAACTGCATTCCTACTGGTCCGCTTGTGGGGTCCGCCGGTTTGACCTCAGAAAGTAGCGGCAGGCTTCCCGGTTTGGGATTACTTCATCGCTGAGGCCAATCAAATGCTGATGTTTTTGCATTTGTTTGCACCAATTGTTTTTCGGCCTGCCTTTTTTGCGTGTTGAAATTGGAATATTGATTGATAACGCCTTTTGGACGGGGTTCAAAGGATCTCTCCTTTGAACATGGCAATACCAACTGAGTCGGTCGCGCTCTATATTTCTTGTGATGGTTTCTTTTACGTGGAGGCTTCCTCGGATCTTTGAACTTCTAATTCTGTCACGCTTTGTTACTCCCGCTGTCATGCGAAGCATCTTCATCTCAGTTGCCGTTAATTTGCTCTCATACTTTTTGTGCATTGTCCAGCATTGTGAACCGTATGTGAGCGCCGGACGTACAACTGAAGTGTAGAGCCTTCCTTTCAGCTTAGGGGGCATTTTTCGATCACAGAAGATGGCGGAGTTTTCCCGCCACTTCATCCACCCTAAGCTTACGCGATGTTTGATGTCGTCATCACAAGTTGCTTCTCTATTAATCATAGATCCCAGATATTTAAACTTTTCACCCTTGGGAAGCACTCTTCCATTCAAGTAAATGTCTGGAATAGGCTGATGAGGGTCAGAGAACGGGCAGCACAGATACTCTGTCTTCTTTGAACTAATACGATACCCGTGTCCCTCAAAAATGTCCACCCACACATCAAGTGCTCGTTGTAGGGACGCCTGATCATCACTTATAATGGCCCCATCGTCAGCAAAGAATAGCTGGTGCACATTGGGGTCCGTCACTTTTCCTTCAAGCAAGCAATCAAGGACTGCTATAAAAAGCAGTGGGCTGAGGACGCTCCCTTGGTGTACACCGACTTTGATTGCGAACTCTTCGGTGACTCCTGCGGTGCATCTTACTCTTGTCGTTGCTCTCTCGTACATGTCCATAATCACTCGCACGTAGGTTTCTGGAACTCCTTTTTGTCTTAGCGCTACCCATAAAAGATCTCTTGGTTGCCGGTCAAAGGCCTTCTCGAAATCAACCAACACCATATGCAAGTCCTTTGAAGAATCACGATGCTTTTCCATCATGATCCTTATACTTTGGATTGCATCTGTTGTTGATTTACCCGAGACAAACCCGCACTGGTCATCAGATAGTCGTATTATTTTTCGCAGTCGGCTATCTAATACCCGTTCAACGATCTTCATGGTGTGCGACATCAGCTTGACAGAACGGTAGTTATCACAATTTCGCGTATCACCCATTCCTTTGTGCAAAGGAAGAAGATAGCTTTCCCTCCATTGATTAGGCATAGTGTCGCCTCTCATAAGTTTGGAGATAAGAACCATGAGCCATCTAGACCCGATGTCTCCCATCTTTTTCCAGAACTCAGAGGGTATCCCGTCCGGCCCAACAGCTTTTCTTTTCTTGGAGTTTTTAACCGCGTACCGAACTTCTTCGACTGTGATGTCGGATATTTCGGCATGATTCGGGGCGGCTCTTGGAAAGTACACTCGGGGAAACTGTTCGTTCAGAAGTTCCTCGCAATACTGTCGCCATCTGTGGAGAATTTTTTCGTCTTCCACAAGGAGTTGGCCTTCAGCATTGTTAATAAACTTTGGGAAACGAATCTATTGAGCATTTCTTCTTCTCTGGGCGGCTATCTTAAAGATATTTGCTCCTTTGTTCAAATTGTTTTGTCGAAACTCGTGGGTAGCCTGGTTCCTGTCAGACGCGGAAGACGATATTTCTTCCAACTCGTGATAGAGGCCTTCCATGCTTTTCGTTTTGAATTCGGCGCATTTTTTCTTCGCGATACCCTTGCAACATCTATATACCTTTTCACGGCGAGCTTTTTCCTCTCTATTAGTAGAAGAGCACTTTGACCAAGCTTGGAAAGCCATTTTCTTTTCGTGTATCACTGCTTTGGCTTCGTCTGTCCACCACCAGGTTTCTTTTGCGTGTTGGCAGGGGCCCACACATGTCTTGTGCTCTGCACTCCTCATTACCGACGTCATCGATAATGGAAGAGAGGTAGTTTTTCATGATGGTAATAAAAGCTTCGCCTTTTCCTTTATCCAGCTTATACCACTTGATTCTCTCAGACACCTTCGTTTGCTGCTTTGACTTCTTTCTCGCATCCATAAAAAATTCAGTCAGGAGGAGACGGTGTTGAGGGGCGATCGCGTCTCCCAGGATCACTTTGCAATCTTTAGCTCGTGGCTTCATGAAACTGGATACCAAATGATAGTCTATTTGAGTTTCATTTCCGCCGCTGCTATAAGTGATCAGGTGCCGGCTTTGTTTGACGAACATGGTATTTAGCACTATAAGACCGTACGACTTGCACATGTTTAGGATATCTTCACCTGAAGAGTTCCTGGTGCCGTATCCCAGCCCTCCGTGGTAGGGATCTACATAAATTAAGTAACATAACTAAGTATAGAAAAAATGTATCAAAAGAAGAAAAGATTTCAAATATATAAAGATGTGTCAAGAATTAATTAAAATTAAATTGCAAAATTAACTAAAATACGATAAAGAAAAAACAAGCATTTAAGTTACCACATTTAACATATCTATCAGTAACTATAACACTAATTAATAAAACAAAACAAATATTTCAAATATTGAAATTGAATACTTTTATATATAAGTTTATACTATATGTCTATATTTTTATACAACCTTTATACGACACTATTAATCATGCCGCGAAACGAAAACCTAATCGCGCCTCCCAGGCTATCCTCAAATCCTAATCCCGCCCCATAAAATCCCGAGTCCAGCTTTCAAAGCCGAGTCACTCAAATCGTCTCTCAAGTCCTAGTTAGGGAAATGCCTTCGATTTTGGAACAGTTTCTCAACGCGCGTTCCGAAGTAATCACTGAAGGCGACCAGATGATCGCCGATGATCAACGAGATAATATTTCCGAAATGGACAGAATACCGGACGTAGTCCGAAGCCTTCGAGAGTTTTCGGGTCAACCCGGTGAATTCGGGTCATGGAAAAAAAGCGTCGACAGAATCCTGAAACTCTACGAACCTTTAAAAGGTACGCCGAAATATTTCGGTATCCTGAACGTCGTTAGAAACAAGGTGGTCGGCCAAGCCGATATAGCTCTCGAATCGTACAACACCCCGTTGAATTGGGACAGTATAACGCGTTGCCTCTCCCTGCATTACGCAGATAAACGCGACCTCGGTACCCTCGAGTACCAAATGACCGGCCTAGTTCAAGGCAGTAGTACTGTGCAGCAGTTATACCAAGCGGTCTATGCTCATTTGTGATTGATATTGAACAAGATTTCCATTATGGAAATGAGCCCGGAAGCTATGAATGTTTTGATTAGGACGTACCGCGATAAGGCGTTAGATACGTTCATTCGAGGACTAAAGGGTGACTTACCCAGGCTCCTCGGCATGAGGGAACCCGCAGATCTCCCTCAAGCCCAACACCTCTGTTTAAAACTCTAAAACATGAATTACCGTACACAACACGCTAACCACACGGTCGGTCATATTCGAAAGACCGAAAATAATTTTCACACTCGATTGCCACCTAGACAATACCCCCATAATCCAAATACCCCACTAAAATATCCTTCACAACCATTCTATCCCGAGCTAATGCACGGTCCGCCGAGGCCCCCTAAACCTCAAACCTTCCAGCAATATCCTTACTTCCATAACCAACGTCAGTTTAACCAACAATACAATACCCCTTTCCAACAATCCAATACATTCAATAGAAATCCGACGACCAAACCCTTCCATCAGCCACAGAGGCCAAGCCAACCAAAGCCAGAGCCTATGGATACAAGTACCATACATTCAAAGCAGGTTAACTACCAAAACCGACCAAAATTTAACCCAATTCAGCAGGCACAAAAGAGACCCGCCTGGTTTGCCCATGCGCAGCATCCTAGTAAGGTACAACGAACCTTTCACACGGACACTGACATGACTGAATTCGAACCCAACCAACGATTCGACCAGACAATAGTTGACTACCTTGAAACCTACGAACAAGTCGGTAAATATTTCCCCGAGTACCAGGAACCGGACTGCACAGACGTGCAACTTTGCGACGAGGGAGAAGACCCGAATGAGATCCATTTTTTAGACTAAACTGCTTTTCGCTTCCGTATTTCGAATACAGGACGAAGAGCGGAAATGTACTAAAATTCTTAATTGACACGGGATCAAATAAGAATTACATTCACACCAGATGCGTAAAGACAACAATACCGAACGAAAACCCTTTCCTAGCTAACTCCGTGGGTGGTAATGTCAAAGTTACCCATCACCCGATGTTAAATCTTTTCGGACCTAGGATAAAAAATTTCAAATTCTTCGTGTTACCCACACTCAAAGCTTTTCACGGCATCATCGGCAACGACAGCCTCAAGGAGCTAAACGCTGTCATACACGTTGCAGAGACTTCATTACCCTTAACAACTCCCTGAAAATCCCTATTAAACAACACCTATCCCAATCCGTCAATAACCTGAATGTCAGAACATCCCATTTGAACGACAACCAAACACGGAAATTATACGAAGTCCTCAATAAACACCCCAGACTATTCGTCGAGCCTGATGAGAGACTTACATACGCCACCGTAGTTAGAGGCGAAATAAGGACAGTAGACAACAATCCAATATACTCCAAATCTTACCCGTATCCCATGGCCCTCAAGCCAATAGTGGATAAGGAAATTCAAAAGTTGTTAGCAGACGGCATTATTAGACCTTCACGGTCGCCGTATAATGCACCGGTTTGGGTAGTACCAAAAAAGACCGATGCATCGGGCGAGAAGAAATTTCGGCTGGTAATCGATTACCGAAAACTAAATTCGGTTACTATCGCCGACAGGTACCCGATACCAGAAATTAATGAGGTGCTAACAAATCTAGGGAAAAACAAACTCTTTACGACACTAGACCTGCAAAGTGGATTCCATCAAATACCACTCAAAGCAGCAGACATCGAGAAAACAGCATTCTCGGTAAACCACGGAAAATTCGAGTTTACCAGACTTCCTTTCGGGTTGAAAAACGCACCCGCTATATTTCAAAGAGCTCTCGACGATATCCTGCTAGAGAATATAGGAGTCAGATGCTACGTCTATATAGACGATATCATTGTCTTCGGTACCAACGAAGAAGAGCATCTTAGGAACCTCGAACTTGTACTCGCCACTCTAGAGAAGGCGAATATTAAGGTACAGATGGACAAATGCGAGTTCTTACGAGACTCCGTTGAATTCCTCGGGTTTATCGTCTGCTCCGACGGGATCAAAACCAATCCCGCTAAGGTCAAGGCCATCTCGGAATTTCCACCACCAACCAACTTGAAAGAGCTAAGATCTTTCTTGGGCATGGCTGGATACTACCATCGTTTCATAGTTGATTTCGCTAAGTTAGCCAACCCCTTAACATCACTCTTAAGAGGGGAAGAAGGCCACGGGCGTGTGTCGAAAAATATGTCCAAGAATGTCCCAGTGAAGTTAGACGGAAAGGCATTGGAGGCATTCCAAGCAATAAAGAAATCCTTAATGTCGCAGGAAGTTATATTGGCATATCCTGATTTAAAGAAGGTGTTTGAATTAACAACAGACGCATCCAATTATGCGATTGGCGCAGTCTTGGCTCAAGAAGGAAAGCCTATAACCCTCCTTTCGCGTACCTTGAATGAAACCGAAGTGGCATACGCGGCCAACGAAAAGGAGATGCTCGCAATCATCTGGGCACTAAACTCCTTGCGCAACTTCTTGTATGGTTCTCAGAAGGTGAAGATTTATACTGACCACCAGCCTCTCACCTACGCCCTTAGTAATCGCAATTCCAACGTAAAGATGAAAAGGTGGAAAGCCATACTCGAAGAGTACAATCACGAGCTAATTTATAAGCCCGGTACGACGAACATCGTGGCGGATGCATTATCCAGGCCACCACAAAAGTCTAACATCAACTCCCTAACAGCCACAACACATAGTGATGATAGCTCATCGCACAACTTGGTACAATTTGCAATCGCCCCCATCAATGCGTTCAGAACCCAAATAATCCTAAAAAAGGGTGATCAGTCAAACTACGTGTATCAAACACCTTTCACCAAATACCACAGACACATTTTTACCGAAACGAACTACAACAACGAAAATCTCGTAGGGATATTTAGAAGATTTCTCAACCCCAACGTGATAAACGCGATTATGACCGACGAGGAAACTATGGGAATTATCCAACCCATATATTCTCTCTATTTTAATAACTACAAGATTCGGTTCACGAGGTCACAAGTAGAGGACGTTCCTAACGAAACACAACAGGAAAACCTAATTATAGAATGTCATAAAAGAGCTCACAGAAGTGCTCACGAAAATAAACTGCAAATATTGGAAACGCATTATTTTCCCAGAATGAATGCAAAAATAAAACAGATTACCAAACAATGCAGCATATGCAAAAATAATAAATATGACCGTCACCCAAACAACCCAGTTTTAGTTCCTACCCCTATTCCGGAATTCCCAGGACAAATTCTTCACGTGGATATACATTCCACGCAAGGACATCTCGTCCTAACCGCTATCGACAAATTTACCAAACTAGCTCAAACAAAAATAATAAAGTCCAGAGCAATTGAGGACATAAAGAAGCCCTTAAGAGACCTTTTATTCTTTTATGGAGTTCCTAAGTATGTGGTAATCGATAACGAAAAGTCACTGAACTCCGCTGAATGACTGACCAGCTGAATATCAATGCCTTTAGAACACCATCTTATAAGAGCGAAGTGAATGGACAGGTTGAACGCTTCCATTCAACTTTGTCCGAAATAATGAGGTGCCTTAAAGCTGACGGAGTGGTAAGTTCCATTGAAGATCTCGAGAGGTGCGTGTACGAATACAATGCCACCATTCATTCGGCCACAGGTAAAAGACCCCTGGATCTCTTCTACGGAAGAGTAATTACTGCCAGCCCAGAAGACTTTGAAAAATCTAGCTTGGAGGTCATAGAGCAGCTCAAGAGGAAACAACACGATGACCTCAGATATCACAACAAAAACAGGGAGCCAATAAAAACGTTCGAACCAGGTCAGGCAATCTTCGTCAAAAGAAACAAACGACATGGTTCAAATTTAACTCCGCGATATCAAGAGGAAACAGTTCAAGAGAATCGAACGACTACAGTTTTGACTAACTCCGGCAGGACAATTCACAAGAGCGATATCAGAAACTGAACCTCTATCTATCCCTCACTTACTCCCATTTTTCTTCCTATTACAGATCACTCTTCCTTACCCTCCGAGCCGATATCCAAATACTCGACTTTTTCAACTCTCGTGTAGTAACACTCAATGTCGGAAAAGCTAGAATAGAGAACGGTAACCTGAAATTGATTCATACCATCGATATCCCACCATACCAGCAATTCCACACTGAAACAACATCCCTCATAACCAAACACATACCGAAAACCAACTCCTTTTATCCTTTACTGGAACACGAACTTTTCCAAGTAGGAAACCGTATAGACAATATTAAAGGCCATAGACATAAAAGTTCATTGAATTTCATCGGGTCAGCTTGGAAATGGATCGCGGGAAACCCCGACCATGACGATCTGATTCTGATGGAAGATAAGATCAACAACATAATTGATAACAATAACAGCCAATTGCACATAAACCAAGCCTTTCAAGACAAAATCAGCCAATTAAGCAATGTAACAAACGAAATATTAAATACTATAAGAAAAGATAGATCATTTCAAAATGAACTAGCTTCTTAAACATTGAATTCTTAAATATTGGTTCCGATTTTGTAAAACTGTAAAAATTGTTAAAATTGTATGAACTATTTAATGCTATTACTATTTAAAAGATATTATATCTTACAGTGTAGCAAATCGTTACGTTGAAATAAAAAACTAAAAAACTAAACATAATGTACCATTTAGTAATATTGAAGAAGCCTTAGCAATGGCAGATGTTAAAATTGTATCAAACTCAACGCAGCTTCTATATATAATAAACATACCAAAATCACATGAAATTATATACGACAAACTTTTTATAAAACCTATTAAAAAAAGAAATAACACGATAAGTAAAATTATATCCAAATGTTATGAGACACGACAAAACAATATTAGGAATTAAGAATAATTGCAAAACCGCTTTAAATCTAACTATTTGTAAGGAACAAAATGTAATAGGCATAAGTACCGATAAATGTATCTCTAACTTACTTAATGGCAAAAACGCGACATGCACCATTACCAATGACCAACATATTCCTAACTTTGAAGAAATCTTTCCCGGTATCCTACTCCTTAATAGCTTCCAAGGTGAAATAAACCTGAACGGGACAATGGAAACTCTGAATGGCACGTTGCTGATACAATTCGAAGATGCTATCATCTCAATAAAAGACCAACAGTTCGTATCGGAAAGAATAGAAGGTACGCATATTCTACCACCAATCCTTCAACCAACATCCTACGGAAACGAAATAGAAAAAATTCTCTCACTCAAATTAATCAAGGAGCTTCACGTCAACACCACCAAAGAAATCGACCACATCAGAAGAGGGAAAACATTGCACCAGTGGATAAGCTATTCCATCCTGGCAACAATCTGCATCATCCTCATCGTCACCCATCTACTGAAAGGTCAAAAGAAGCCACCAACAGTGATGATCGTACCGCAGATGTCGACGAACCAGAGCACATCAAAGAATAACAGCATCCATAAGACCCCTCAACACCACAGAAGCATCTACGATATACCATACTTTTAACAACGCGAGGACGCGGGAGTTAGAGCGGGAAGAGTTACACAAGCCATTCTCCAATCGTCAATACATGCCGACACATGACACCCCACTTTTCCACCCAAATGTTTCACACGCGCATTACAGCTGACCTCATCAATTTCGTGGACGACAACGCCTCGATCATTGCACCGGACGCGACGTGCTGATAACGCGTTCTCCTAATTTCATATTTCATGACTGTAACCTGTAGTTATCCAATCCCCTTCTATTTTCCTTTTCCCATCCCATTTGCCTCTGTCGCATTAGTATTAAGAATTTATATTGTAGTCAGTAGCTGCCGGAACGGCAATCAATAAAGACATTTTTTTTAAAAACCCAAAAAGGGGTAAATTGTTTTAACTTATACACTTGGTATAAACTTAAAACTAAGAGCAACAAATGATTTTGATATTAATTTAACTTCCTTAGAGAAATCATATTATCTTTAGGCGTCCTATAGATTATAGTGATAGAGAATAAAAAGACCTTTAATAATATTTATGCTGAAAGTAACGAAATTTTCTTTCATCAATAAATACATATGTCAAAATGCTTTACACGATTGAACAGCACGTTCAAATGTTGAACTGTATTATCATATCGAGTGATCTTTAGTGAAAACGTTTCGCATGTTGCGGCCATTTTACAGTAGACGTGGTTCTTCAAAGTTTGGTTGTCAAATTTGAGACGACCGATTCGATAATCAATCAACGAATGTTCGTACATAAAATGAACACATGAAAATGTAAGGAAATGAAAGCTTAGGACATTTCTAATGAACTGTCAAATTTCTTACATTCGATTTGTGTTGTGATGTGTTCTGTAATGGAAAATAAACTAAAATAATAATTAAAAAAATTAAAACTAATGCATCACGCACTTGAATGATTAGTTATTTTATCGGAAATAAGTGATGTGCTAAAGAAAAAAGAAAAGAGAAGATTCTTCAGTGTTCGCCAAACTAATCGCGATCGGATAGTGCATGGATTTTATGAAGTTTCATTCCAAGCAATGAAAAATCTGACATTGGTCAATATATAAAAAATATACAAGAATGACCGCAACAACACACAACTTGCTGCCGAGTTTAATATCTTCTCATTTAGAAAAGATGTTATTGGATAGCAGCGCATCCGTTTTACCATATACACTTAATTTCCACTACCAAAATAATAAGTAGTTCAATATATATATATGTATTAACACACTTTTTTCACTTTCAATTTTGCTTTATTCTACACTTTTGGGTGACCTGTCAAAATTCCCCGCGGAATGTCTTCTTTCAAGAAGACTTTGCCTAAGAACACCTAAGTTAATGAAAACTTAACGAGAGTGAACTGAATTCCATTATGGTCATAGCATACAAGACATTTCCGTACGATGGCGTAAGCACGCGTAAGTCTATTATGGTTGGGCCTTTAGGCCTACACCCTGGGCCTCGAAGTTTTAGTAGAGGACCCCAATTTTGACCGAAAAATCATCTTTAGTGACGAAGCGCATTTTTAGATGAATGGATGTGTTAACAAAATCTAAAGAAGAAAGAAGAAGAAGAAGGATGTGTTAACAAAATTGACGTATGTATATGAGTTCACTAGGTGACAAAGTACCCTCAAAAATTTACCGTTTGCTGTGGATTTTGAGCCGGCTGCGTCATTGGCCCGTACTTTTTAAAAACGATGTTGGTAAAGCGGTCAACGTCGATGGCGAGCGCTACAGAATGATGATAACCAATTTCTTAAGCCCCGAATTGAACCATATGGAGCAAGACGACATGTGATTCCAGCAGGACGGCGCTACGTGCCACATAGCGGACGCTACGTTTGACATTTTGCATGAATGATTTGAGGGCAAGGTTTTAGGGTGGTCGTAGTGCAATAGTAATCATCATTGAGCGGAAGGTCTGTAGTTAAAATCTGTCCGTAGCCAAAAACAATTCCTATACGGAAAAAACTGTGCAAAATTAGTTGTGAATGATATAGGATCCAAAAATGCCGGCATAACATCGCAGTATAAAATCACTTAAAAATTCACACTCTGTGTGTGCATTTCCAATATACCTACCACCTTAACGACATGGAAAAAAAAAACAGTTACCGTGAACTAAAACCAACGCGACAAGTCTACTCGAATCTCTCGAATCCTATCTAGTTCAACCACCCTGGAGAGTAGTGAACAATCATACCGCGTCCAGGTCGTGTTTGTGTGACACCTTAAGAGCATAACTCTAAAATCTGCGCGAACCCTAAAAAAAAAGGTTATCTCTCGCAGAGGTGACATGAATTGGTCACCAACACATGATTTGATTCCACTAGAGGGTGCCGTGGCGCAATGGATAATGTGCCGGCTTCTGACGCACGATGAGCGAGTTCGGATCCACATAACACCAACAACATCCAACGTTCATTTCGCCGCTCTCCTCGGAGGGATACTGGCAAAACCTCCCGTAGTACACTTGCCTTGAAAAAGCTTCTCGGCTCTCGCCGTTCGGAATCGGCATTAAAGTGTAGATCCCGTTCACTTGTAAGAAAAATGGCCCAATTATGCCTCTGGACCAAAATCCGCACCAAACAGTGGCTCGTTTTGGGTGCACCGGCATTTCAATGTATGCGTGCGGGTTTTCTGTGCCCCAAATGCGACAATTTTGCTTGTTTACATACCCGCCAAGATCAAAATGAGCTTCATCTGAAAAGATGTACGCAATTTTCGCACACATTCTGCAACATTACCATGATTTTCAAAGTAATGTCGTAATATTTCCCAGCGTTGTTCAAGCGTATACACAACCATATTCGTTCAGCGGAAGGATAAAACTAATTATCTGTCAAATCAAACATGAGCTAAGTGTTACCATTCACGAAATAAGCACTACTTGAAAAAAAACACGTTAGATGATAAATTTAAGAAAATTAGTATCGCATGTTGTCAAAATCGTACAGAGAAAAAAAGATATCTAAGATAATATTACAATCTTAAATTTTGATTTCGAGAGAACACTATTAGCCCGGATGCTCCTATATTTCGGACATTTAAGGCCTAAGACTTAATGAAGAGCTTTTATACAAGATTCTTTTGGCTCCAATAACAAAAAAAACTGCGTTCCAATAATTAGTATTAAAAACATGATAATTTTAGTGTCGGCGAAATATATTTTCACTGATATCAATTTGCCCCTGATACCTCCGTTTTCAATTTTCTCTATTTGCTGAATTGTCAACACAAGCTTCATTGCAGTCAAATCCATGCTTCATATAAAGGGTCCGCCATCTAACGTTTTTTTTTTTCAAGTAGTGCTTATTTCGTGAATGATAACACTTAGCTCATGTCTGATTTGACAGATAATTAGTTTTATCCTTCTGCTGAACGAATATGGTTGTGTATACGCTTGAACAACGCTGGGAAATATTGCGACATTACTTTGAAAATCATGGTAATGTTGCAGAATATGTGCGAAAATTGCGTACATCTTTTCAGATGAAGCTCATTTCGATCTTGGCGGGTATGTAAACAAGCAAAATTGTCGCATTTGGGGCACAGAAAAGCGCACGCATACATTGAAAAGCCGGTGCACTCAAAACGAGCCACTGTTTGGTGCGGATTTTGGTCCAGAGGCATAATTGGGCCATTTTTCTTCGAAAATGAGGAAGGAGTGGCCGTTACAGTCAATGGCGATCGTTATCGGGCCATGTTGAACAAATTTTTGTTCACAAAAATTGAAGAGGAGGATATTGGCAACATTTGGTTTCAACAGGAAGGCGCTACATGCCACACAGCCGAAGCTACACTCGATGTTTTGCGCCCTGTTTTTGAAGATCGCATTATCAGCCGCAGAGCTGATATCGTTTGGCCACCTCGGAGCTGCGATTTGACACCGTTGGACTATTATTTGTGGGGTGCCGTCAAAGATAAGTTTTACGCCGACAAGCCAGAGACAATTGACGCTTTAAAGGACAATATTCGTGAAGCCATTGGTGAAATACAGCTGCACACAATCGATAATGTGCTTAAAAACTGGACCGATGCATGGCCAGCCGAGGCAGCCATTCAAATGAAATTATTTTCCATTATTAACCGGAAGGATTGTACTTTCAAATAAAAAAAGAAATTTGAGAAAATCTTCAGTAGTTTTTTTTATAGCATTTTCAAAAAAAAAAAAGTTATTTGGCGGGCCCTAAGATCTCGAATAAGTACTCCCTTTTTTTCTGCGAAAATCAATTAATGCTTTATTTAAAGTACTCGTAAGCCGTAAAAAAACTTGTCACTTTAAAAAATGTGACTTTAATATTTTTTTTTCGTTATTTATTTCATGTATACATTTATTTATTTATATTAACATAAGTAGGAACCAGAAACATCAAAAATAAATGGTCACTATTGAAGACGCATGACGAAAACACAAAATAAAAATAAAAATAACAACATTTTACAATTTTTTCATGGCGAATATATTCGTCATAAACAGTTAACTGGTTAAAGTGTTTTCCCATCGCTAGAGCTACTTGTTTTTTCTATCTTTCGGGCAGTATATAAATTCCACGTCGGAAAAACAACGTGTCTTTTGAAGCTATCCAAGTATTTTTTGGTCATTTTTATATGATAATCGGAAGGGACAATGTCTGGTAAATACAGCGTAACGCGGGGTGTGTTAAAGGTTTTCAAGGAAGTTTTCATCGATCTTACAGTATGTTACCAAGCGTTTTCATGTAACAAATCAGCTTGTGTATCTATGCTCGTATAGTGGCCTTTTTTTTTTTCTTTAAAGTTATACTCAAACGCATCACTTGTATTCAATGGCGATCCCGTGATGGTTTTGTTCTTTTTGAGTAGCCCATAATAAACAACCACCACCACTAAATGCAGAGTAGAACCTGCTAATGGTGGATATTTACAATTGCTGACGAAGTTGGCACATTTCAAGCACCTTTTAAGCGCCTTAAATAAGTCTTCATGAAATAGTAATTAGAATTCTTCATCTTCAAACTGTTTCAGTGCGACAGAGCGTTACATATTTTCAACAGCAAAATCATTATTTTTGAATTATTAAAACCCAGAATACTGTGTGCTTCAGCTTCATATTTTTTTTAAAATAAAATACGGCAACAAGACTCCCTCAAAATTAGTTTTTCTTATCATGAAGTGTTTGAAATTATAAAAATTGTTTAAATCTAGGCCAACTGAAGTTTAAGCTTGTCTATAGCACTTCCTTGTATATGTAGATATGTACGTTATCATGTTACATTTCATGCACGTATTTTTGGTAACAACATCTGTCGGCAGATAGCTTGTCTAAATACAAACAGCTTCGTATACCACAAAACTTCTTTGTTCAGTGGCTGGCGGTTGTTATTGATTTCAACATCCTTAAACAATTTTTCCGTCCACGTACGAGTTGCACATTTTGAAAACAACATTTTTCTATATTATGGCATCTGTAAATACATTCACAAGGCAATGTGGTCTAGAAGTTGGGATCTGATTTCTGACGCCCACGACATGAATCCAGCAGCAGCAAATATATTGAAATCGAATTTCGCGTAGTTTTTAACAAAACCCTCGGTAGTATTGACTTTCTGGAATATGAAGTCTCTTTCACCTATGAAAGAGTGAAGCGTAAGCTCTAGTTCTCCTTGGTTTATCTGTATAAACTTTTATACGACTAAGTTTGACAAATCTGTTCATTTAAAAGGATGCGGAACAAATAATATGACCTTTGTTGCTATTTTTAAAAATTAAATGAACCACATATGCGCCAGTTCTCAGAGACTAGAAAGAATCATAAATACAAAATACACACATTTCACACACAATATACACGTTTCTCGAAGCCTTCGATATGTATTTTCAAATATTTCTAAACTAGGAACTCGTCGGTTTGGATAAAATTCATGGTATCTTTGTCGCGCATTAGTTGAATTTCATTATATAAACTTAAGTAATGTCTGCGTATTCCTGGTTTGAAAATGTAGACATTCAAATTTTAAGGAATCCCGAAAGAAAATGATGTTTTCCCTAGTATCATAAAACCATATGGGTTTTTCCGCAATTTTGTCATTGATTTTTATTTTTATTATTGTTATATTCATTCAAAAAAAATGTAAAACATTATGTTTATTATCCATTTTCTCAAGAAAATTGACCCTAAGTCAAAAGAATTGCATGGGCAGTAAAAATGGTAGAGGCTAGAAATTGGATATCTTAAGACTGAGATAAGATACCGTTTATTTAAACGCAATTACAAAGTCTGGTAATACTTCTAAAAATAAACGCCTAAACGTAGTTTCTATCATTAGTTCTAACAGCGCCTTTTATAAAAGCCTTTTTTTAAGCCCTTGATAAGTAATATCAAAATTAGAGATGAGCCTTTACTGCAGAACATTTCTTTTCTTAGAATATACCCAAGAATCATAACTTAAAATATTATTCACGAGTTAAGGGACGCCTTTATTACATTGGATGCATATAATGCCTAAAGGGCCGCAAGAAAATGAGTAGAAAAAAAGGCTCTCTCCAAAAAAATTTAGTTGCAAGTGACGTTGAAGAATTTGTGAAATATTGGTAAGATTTGGAAATTTTATCTTGATCTTTCATGTGCTAATGTAATTAAGGTTTCCATGAATTGCACATACAGACATATTTATTTTCGTGTATATGGTATGCAAGCATATATTTAATGTCAAAAAAAGAAAAAGATAAAACAAAAACTCAAGATATTCACTTTAAAATTATCGAACTTGACATCACTAGTGCCACATGACCGAAAATGTTTTATTAATGACGCTACGAAAAATGTATGCTGCAGAAACTTTTATCGTACTTTAAAAAGAAACAGTGAAATTTATTTTAAAGCTTGTTAAAATGTTGACTTTGATTGTATGATAAATATATGTACATCCTATTTAGGAGATTTAATATGAACATCGAATTCCAAAAATAATAAAAATTCGAATTTTAGTGTTGAGTAAATTAAAATATATTTCAGTTAACCCAAAAGAAGATCTGATATAGAAGCATAAAGGTGTTTATTTTGAAAATATGTACATATTTTGAATGGTTCTTCATTCTTGCGTGTTAATATCATGGTGAAACCTGTGTACTTCGATATTTTGTAAATAAAACGGGAACCAACAATAAATGTGGATTAAGTGCAGTAAATTTCCTAGTTTAACTATAAGAAATTTAAATGTATACTAAAACTTAAATGAAGGTGCCAGAATATTATCAATCCAAGAATAAAATGAATGGAAATTAAAAAATCAGTACCTACCGCTATTAATTGATAATTGCACATTTTCTGAACAATGAACAAAATGATTTTCAATGCTCTTTTTAGAAGTTTCAGCTTGAATGAAGATGAATTTTTGGTATCATTACAGACTAGGAAGTAGCAACTTCATACAAACTGGACTTGATTTTGAAATCTTGAAACTAGTGATAGAATAAGATTTTAAGTACACTGGCAATTTTAGCCAATTTTAGGCGAAGAATGTCACATCTATGGCTTAAAACATGACAATAAGAGATTATCAGCAAGAGTGGCGTCCAAAACTCCTTGATGCTTACCGAGAATGAGACGCTTCAAGTAGAGAAGGTAATTCGGGAACAAGATTACACTATCTCAAGTTCTGCGATAATTGAGACAACGAAATGCGAGAAGCAGCCCTCAAATACATCAAACTTTTAAAATGAATACAAAAATAACATACCCAACGACATTAGAAAAATTACGTTCTGGGGAAGAATCCCGAAAGGAGTCGAAAAGTCTCTTTTTCGACAGGATAATCGATAGGATCTACGAATTGCCACTATTGACCCGGCGAGAGTGTGGCTGGGTATGACATACCCATCCTATTACTAGGAATTCAATGCAGGTGGGCTGCTTTGAAAAAATTGAGCTGAGCGAACCCTTTTGTCTCACTCATTTACATCACCTGTTTACTGTGCACCTGAACGGTCGCACACTTAGCTAAGGCCGCGTGCTCCCTCCAAACTGTGCATAAAACACTACTGCTTAGTAGACATCGCACCTGATGACCTCGCCACTCAGATCGTTGACAACTCCACGCGAGACTGTTAACCTGAGAGCTGAATGGATTGTTTGGCCGTTGATGTTGTTAGCGGCAACACCAGTAGGAGCCATAAGAAGGACAGCACCGTTTCCATGCAGCAAATTAACTGTCTTAACCATCTCATTGATTAGAAAAGATTTGCCTGTACCAGAAGCGTCTTGGATGATAGTCAGATTGTGGGGAGACTCTCCACGAAGTTGTTGACGTAGGTGGTATAACACTTGAGATTGCAATTCGTTCACGCTAGACGCTGCATGATCCAAAGATGGTGTTGTCGATATGTGGTTTTCTTTAGAGTTTTTGATGAATGCAATGTTGTTTGAAATATCAGGATATTTCTCATACGCAGAATACCAGTTAAACATACGATAAACGTTCCTCTATCGTACCAATAGGAAAATTGGGTTTTCGGTGATTATTCCTCAATAATAAGTCGGATTTGAAAAAACAAAACGTATGGACACTCAGCGATGTCCACATGATCACCTTGGTAAGTTTAGTCAAAATCAGTTGAATGGCTTCGGAGGAGTATTTGTAGGAAGAAACGGCTGTCCCGGGTATCTAGGCAAAAAGGGTCTTGTGCAAATCGTTGGTCACGGAATCTCATGAGATGTTCACACCACTCTCGAAAAGTTACATTGAAACCACGATTGAAGTCAAGAAAATCGCATTTACCAGTGGGGAATAGGTGAGGAAAAGCTTGCATAATGTAACCACTCTGACGGAATTCGTTAATGGGATCACTGTTTGCTGTAGGCCAATTTAACGTAGCTTCAACTGCTGCTTCTTGACCTGGTCTTGGAGCAAACGTGACAACATTCTCTTCTATAGTTACAACTTCAGGTTCATTTTCTAGAATTTCTCCATCTTCAATGAACGGTAAATCATTCGCAATATTGCCATCAGGTAAACTTGAAATTCGATCTTGGTCAATTACTACATCAGCATAAAAAAGATTGATTCGTTGAAGACATATCAATGCATTCAGAACAACATGTTTTCTAACTCTGAAATCAGTAAAACCATCCATACCAGCACGTCTGACGATCACTATACCTAAGTTATCTGGTGCAACAGGAAGTGAAGTTGCGGGTGGAAGTATATCTTGAACTACATTGATTACGTTTCCAGAGTAAAGATACTGTCAATTTGAACCATAGGTGCGAACTTGATGTATTCTCATTACGTGATGTACTCTAGCTATAAACAATTGCTCAACCATGGTCAGTTCTTTGAGTTCTGATGGAACGTCGCCAGGGTACATGTTATTTACAGGTGTGAATTTAGTTGGATTCTTAACACAAGCATTGCAGATGTAGTTGTCAGTTGTATTCTTGTAGTCTAAACGGTAGCAATTTGAGCACATGTAGTACGACTTGTTATCCAGATTTCTTTGGAATTCTTGTACAATTCGTGTGTCCTCACTGTTGCCATTAGATTGATTGGAGGACGATTCGTTGTCGTGTCGTTTGGCATTCACTGTTCGTCTCCCAATGTTAGTTCTTTGACGCAACCTTGGCATGATCTAAGCAATTTATACCTCTTTTTAGCTCAATTGATATATTGAGTTTTTTATGGTATTTATCCTTTTGTGTTATTTTTCTCTATGTATTTATTTCTATAGTAAGTCTATCAGAACGATTTTCGTTAATATCTCAGTTGTTATAACATCAATTTCTAATTACCTTATACGAAAAAGTTGCCCCAATATTTATGATTATTTTTGGAAAATAAAAAGACGAAAAATGTCCGAAAGTTCTGAAAAAATTGAGTTCGAAGCGAGAAGTGCGCAGCGCAAACTGGCAAGGGCTTCGCCGTTTTTAAACAATCTGTAGAATCTTTTTCCCTCCGGGAAATTCGATTTTGCGCGTGGGAATTAGTTTTTCGGTGACTATTTCCCGATTGTGAGTCTGATCCACATAGGAAAATCGGGTTTTCGGTGATTATTCCTCAATAATAAGTCGGATTTGAAAAAACAAAACGTACGGACACTCAGCGATGTCCTCATGATCACCTTGGTAAGTTTAGTCAAAATCAGTTGAATGGCTTCGGAGGAGTATTTGTAGGAAGAAACGGCTGTAGAAGAAATTTTTTTAATTGATCACACAAACGCATTGTCGTTTTGTGTAGCTGGAGTTAAAGAGATGCGGGAGGCGATAGTGATATCTTCGCAGTATCGCGCTAGCCATCGGTCGAGATATACATATGTATGTACGTGTGCACACATCTGTTGGGTACGTAACGTAATACCCCGCCACATAGTTGGTGTATGCATTTTGTGCCAAAAAACGAACAAATGTCATATTCGTGCTGAGAACGGCTTTTAATGTAGTTGAAAAACTTATTCAGCCCATATCCCAGTCAAGCCTTAATTTGACGTTTGACAGTTTGTTTATCAGTTTACCCGTGCAGGGACGGGTTAAGAATATCCCTGCAGCGATACCTCTCGCTTGTCGTAAAAGGCGACTAAAACAAAGGTAAACAAAAATCACATCTAGGCAATTTAGAAAACACCAAGGTGAGCCTAGGGACACATATACCACCATTAAACTGCCCCACAAGTGTACATGCAAATCAGTGGGCTGACACGACTGGAGATCACCGGTGTTGTAAGAGTAAGATCAAACAAAAAAATATGGAGCATGCCCGTGTCACTAAAAAAACAAAAAAAAAAAAAGCAGGCCGAAAAACAATTGGTGCAAAATGCAAAAACACCAGCATTTGATTGGCCTCAGCGATGAAGTAATCCCAAACCGGGAAGCCTGCCGCTACTTTCTGAGGTCAAACCGGCGGACCCCACAAGCGGACCAGTAGGAATGCAATTAAGTGGGAAGGTTATGGTCCTACACTTCTGACCATAACAACGCCGGAAAAAAGGAAAAGAAGAAGACAGTTTGTTTATCAGTCACGAACTAATGATGCATCTACTACTTGATCACAGGCTTATTTCTACTGGAACTGTTCGGAAAAATAAAAGATGTATCCCGGCAGATTTTTTGAAGACTGGGAAGGAGCCGAGAAGTTCTTTGTTCAGCTTTCAGAAGGACATATCTATGGTGTTTCATGCTCCTAAAAAGAATAAAGTAGTCATACTAATGTCTACTTTACATCATGATCAAAAAATTGATGATACCACAGGACACCAGAATTTTTATTTTATATTGTTATATATTTTTATTTTATATTGTTATGTTCTCTATTTTTTGTTGATTTTTTAATAAATAAGAAAGAAAACTTGTTTATTTAAGATGCTACTTCGAAAGTGAGCAATTTGTGTTTTAAAATTTAAATGAATTCCGATTTTTTCTGTATTAATATAAAAATTCTTAAACTATTACATTTGTTTCATTCGCAACTAATTATTATATAACCTTTTTAATAATATACCATTTTGTATATGTTAATATTTATTATAACAATATTTACAGGTAATTTTGTAAGTGGGTGTGTCACACCCAGTAACATTTTGTTACCACACTCTCGCCGGGTTAAGCGAATTGAATCTTGACGGCTTGTAGTCGTTGGAGCAGAAAAAAGTGATTAAAACGAGTTTTTTGAACTTTAAACTTTAAATTCTATGAAACACGTCATTAAAGTTATAGTTTGTTCTAGTGTTTGTGAAGTTGTCTCAGGTAGATAGACAAAACATTCAGAAAAGGGCGAATTCTTTTTTAACAAAACTATGACTTATCCAAAATGACTCGAAAACATGTAGTTTCTGTCAACGTATGCAAGTACCCAAAGAGTCTACAACCGCAAATGAATCAGGTGATTGTTCATAAGAGACCTCATAAGCGATTAATCAGTACATTAACCAAAACTCATTCACAACTCTCCGGCAGCCCGGAACGACACTGACCCCTGCGGCTCACTGTCCGACCACCTGGTTGGACTGAGCATGAGTGGTGCAACCAACGGAAGCGACACCGACGATGGCGCGGCACGGGAAACCGCTAACGAGCCCCAGAATTGGGACGTACTGTAGATTGCTTAGTGCCAAAAAAGAATGAGAAAGAGGCGTGGCCAAAAATCGTGCAAAGAGGCTGGCACTGGCAGAGGCGAACCTCTGGGTAAAGCGGTTAAGAGGATTAGATCGGCGGAGGTATCCCCTACCGAAACCTATCCGACCCTCTCATCTGCAGCCCTCTCACTTCTTGGCGGCGCGCAGCGCAGAAAGCGTCGCCGGTTAGTAAAGGCTGCTGCACAAGGATGCCAGTACTTTCAAGTATACCAGCACTTTCGGCATGCGCCTCAAACACTCTTCCTCTTATTGGTGTCGGTCAAATCCCCAATAAGAGCGTGCCAGGTTCCAAAACTGACGGAGCTGGAGGTGTTCAGGGTCCTGTTATGGCCGGCGCCACCGCCGAAAAAGGCGATGATGCTGACAGACAGACTCTGATCGCAGAAGGCGAAGCGGTCTCGGATAACAACAAACCTCAAGCTGGCAGAGCTGTTCCAAAGCGGCGTCGGAAGGGAGCAGGAGCTCGAACCGAAAAAGATAAGAGCGCTCGCAAACGGAAGACGGCTGGCGGGGACAACCTTGCTGGGAAGAGAGAACGTGATGTCTCCTCCTCTGACGTAGTGGCGGGAAATCGGAGTCCGAAGGTAGATACGGCGATCAACAAAGATCAAAGCAAAAATCTGAGGAAGGAGAGGACCAAAGACTGCTCATCGGAGGCGGGCACTTCACACAAAAAACCCCTTCCTCCAGGAACAAAAGTGACCGTAAAGAGTCGAGACAAGCACCTCTCCTACAAAGAGGCAGCCATCTCCTCTGAAAAGGTCAGGATAGGGAAGGCTGGCAGTGACAGCAGAATGACCAGCGCAGATTGCCAACACTGCGAGGATCATCACTGGAGCTATCTTCAGCAACAGGCTTCTGTATTCAGGCTGAGAGGTCTGCTTTGATGAATGGTACCTTCGTGGTGAGCTGTTCCTCACAGCAGACATCTGCCTGGATCAGGAGCATAGTGCCGAAAATCCCTCCCCTGGGAACTACTACCTATCAGGTAGTTAGTCTATCGAAATTAACGCGCGCCATCTGCTGGATTCCGGGAAAACCCGGAAACAAGCTGAAAGAGCTGACGCAACTACGTGCGCGGAACCCGGGACAAGACATGAGGGCCTGGACTGTCTATTCCTACAAGGAGAAAAAGAACTCTCTGAAAAAAGAGGGCTTCACTCTGGTTGTGGGATTGGACAACGACTCTGTCGAGGCCCTGAAATCCGCGTACGACTCACATCCATACTTCGGCCTACTTCGGTAGGATTTTATTAAACTTTGATGTTAAGTAGTCGAAGGGACCTGTGCAGGAACGGGTTAAGAATATACCTGCAGCGATACCTCTCGCTTGTCGTAAAAGGCGACTAAAACAAAGGTAAACAAAAATCACATCTAGGCAATTTAGAAAACACCAAGGTGAGCCTAGGGACACATATACCACCATTAAACTGCCCCACAAGTGTGCATGCAAATCAGTGGGTTGACACGACTGGAGATCACCGGTGGTGTAAGAGTAAGATCAAACAAAAAAAAAAAATCTGGAGCATGCCCGTGTCAAACAAAAAAAAAAAAAAAAAAAGGAGAAGAAAGAAAACGGTCAAACCGTAGCATTATGGAAAAGAACGCTAAAAGGAAAAGCACTACCCCGCCAGGCACTACTAATGGTCCTGATCCTGGGACGAGCAGCAATGCTCGGGTCAGAGCTATAGGATTTCCGGGGTATAGCAAAGTAGTGCAACGGCGTAAGCCACACTTTAGAGTCGCGAGTTGGAACGTTGGAAGCATGAGTGGTCGCAGCTATGAGCTTGAAGAAATTATGGTTAGAAGGCGAGTAGACATCCTGTGCGTACAAGAGACGAAATGGCGAAACACCGGTAATCGGGCACGTTTCTTGGACGTTAAAACAAAAGCCTACAAGATGTCTTACTATGGACTGGAACATGGAAAAAACGGAATCGCCATCATTCTTGCGACAGAGCTACTTTCATTTCAAAGTCCAGTGACCGTTTGATGGCTCTCAAATTGGTGATGCATGGTGAGGTGTGGAACATCGTAAGCGCATATGCCCCTCAAATAGGATGCGAACAAAAAGAAAAATATGCATTCTGGCTAGATTTCCACAACCTTGTCAAAATCATCCCAAAGGAAGAGCTTTTGTTTGTTGGGGGAGATGTAAACGGACATGTCGGGAAGACAAGCGAAGACTATAAGGGCTACCACAGAGGGCTAGGATACGGCATCAGGAACTCTTCAGGTGAAGATATCCTAAACATGTGCAAGTCGTACGGTCTTATAGTGCTAAATACCATGTTCGTCAAACAAAGCCGGCACCTGATCACTTATAGCAGCGGCGGAAATGAAACTCAAATAGACTATCATTTGGTATCCAGTTTCCCAAAGTGATCCTGGGAGACGCGATCGCTCCTCAACACCGTCTCCTCCTGACTGAATTTTTTATGGAGGCGAGTAAGAAGTCAAAGCAGCAAACGAAGGTGTCTGAGAGAATCAAGTGGTATAAGCTGGATAAAAGAAAAGGCGAAGCTTTTATTACCAGCATGAAAAACTACCTCTTTTCCATTATCGATGAGGTCAGTAATGAGGAGTGCAGAGCACAAGACATGTGGGATTCCCTACAACAATCTGGCCTGGAGAAAGCCAAATCACTGCTTGGAACATCTAAAGGCCTCTGCCAATACGCAAAAGAAACCTGGTGGTGGACAGACGAAGCCAAAGCAGTAATACACGGAAAGAAAATGGCTTTCCAAGCTTGGTCAAAGTGCTCTTCTACTAATAGAGAGGAAAAAGCTCGCCCTGAAAAGGTATATAGATATTGCAAAGGTATCGCGAAGAAAAGTGCGCCGAATTCAAAGCGAAAAGCATGGAAGACCTATATCAGGAGTTGGAAGAAATATCGCCTTCCGCGTCTGACAGGAACCAGGCTACCCAGGAGCTTCGACAAAGCAATTTGAACAAAGGAGCAAATATCATTGAGATAGCCGCCCAGAGAAGAAGAAATGCTCAGGAGATTCGTTTCCCGAAGTTTATTAACAATGCTGAAGGCCAACTCCTTGTGGAAGACGAAAAAATTCTCCACAGATGGCGACAGTATTGCGAGGAACTTCTGAACGAACAGTTTCCCCAAGAGCCGCCCCGAATTATGCCGAAATATCCGACATCACAGTCGAAGAAGTTCGGTACGCGGTTAAAAACTCCAAGAAAAGAAAAGCTGTTGGGCCGGACGGGATACCCTCTGAGTTCTGCAAAAAGATGGGAGACATCGGGTCTAGATGGCTCATGGTTCTTATTTCCAAACTTATGAGAGGCGACACTATGCCTAATCAATGGAGGGAAAGCTATCTTCTTCCTTTGCACAAAGGAAAGGGTGATACGCGAAATTGTGATAACTACCGTTCTGTCAAGCTGATGTCGCACACCATGAAGATCGTTGAACGGGTATTAGATAGCCGACTGCGGAAAATAATACGACTATCTGATGACCAGTGCGGGTTTGTCTCGGGTAAATCAACAACAGATGCAATCCAAAGTATAAGGGTCATGATGGAAAAGCATCGTGATTCGTCAAAGGACTTGCATATGGTGTTGGTTGATTTCGAGAAGGCCTTTGGCCGGCAACCAAGAGATCTTTAATGGGTAGCGCTAAGACAAAAAGGAGTTCCAGAAATCTACGTGCGAGAGATCATGGACATGTACAATAGAGCAACGACAAGAGTAAGATGCACCGCAGGAGTCACCGAAGAGTTCGCAATCAAAGTCGGTGTACACCAAGGGAGCGTCCTCAGCCCACTGCTCTTTATAGCAGTCTTTGATTGCTTGCTTGAAGGAAAAGTGACGGACCCCAATGTGCACCAGCTATTCTTTGCTGACGATGGAGCCATTATAAGTGATGATCAGGCGTCCCTACAACGAGCACTTGATGTGTGGGTGGACATTTTTGAGGGACACGGGTATCGTATTAGTTCAAAGAAGACAGAGTATCTGTGCTGCCCGTTCTCTGACCCTCATCAGCCTATTCCAGACATTTACTTGAATGGAAGAGTGCTTCCCAAGTGTGAAAAGTTTAAATATCTGGGATCTATGATTAATAAAGAAGCAACTTGTGATGACGACATCCACCATCGCGTAAGCGTAGGGTGGCGGGAAAACTCCGCCATCTTCTGTGATCAAAAAATGCCCCCTAAGCTGAAAGGAAGGCTCTACACTTCAGTTGTATGTCCGGAGCTCACATACGGTTCACAATGCTGGACAATGCACAAAAAGTATGAGAGCAAATTAACGGCAGCTGAGATGAAGATGCTTCGCATGAAAGCGGGAGTAACAAAGCGTGACAGAATTAGAAGTTCAAAGATCCGAGGAAGCCTCCACGTAAAAGAAAGCATCACAAGAAATATAGAGCGCGACCGACTCAGTTGGTATTGCCATGTTCAAAGGAGAGATCCTTTGAACCCCGTCCAAAAGGCGTTATCAATCAACATTCCAATTTCAACACGCAAAAAAGGCAGGTCGAAAAACAATTGGTGCAAACAAATGCAAAAACACTAGCATTTGATTGGCCTCAGCGATGAAGTAGTCCCAAACCGGGAAGCCTGCCGCTACTTTCTGAGGTCAAACCGGCGGACCCCACAAGCGGACCAGTAGGAATGCAGTTAAGTGGGAAGGTTATGGTCCTACACTTCTGACCATAACGACGCCGGGATAAAAAGGCAAAGAAGTTAAGTAGTCGAAGGATGGAACGTGTTCCGCAGTATAAATCTATGATTTTCACTCAGATTAACCTACTATATATAAATATATAATATAGCAAACGATTGATGCTAGCTGGGCGACTATATATAAATATATAGTATAGCAGACGATTGATGCTAGCCGGGCGACGATATATAAATATATAGTATACCAGACGATTGATGCTAGCTGGGCGACTATATATAAATATATAGTATAGCAGACGATTTATGCTAGCTGGGCGACTATATATAAATATATAGTATACCAGACGATTGATGCTAGCTGGGCGACTATATATAAATATAGCAGAGTTGCATGCAGTAGTACAAATCATCACATTGTATCCAATTAGGAACCATGGGTGTAGAACAAACGCATGTATGGTCTTGGTGGTATATGTATGTGATGCTACGATCCTTTATGATGAGCGATCCGAAAAGCCTCATCATATCGAACACGCTATTGGCAACCAAACTTGGTCAATTCTGTGGTTAAGATCTGGTGGCTGCGAAAGTTAGCTACAAAGCGCACGGAGAAATTGAACACTTCGTCGTGGCGTCTGCTTACTTCCCCTACGACTCGGTACTACCCCCGCCACCTAAGGATGTTTCCGAACTTGTAGAGTACTGTGAAGCCACAAGGATTGGACTCATCATCTGTTGCGATGCTAAGGACCAAAATACTGTTTGGGGCAGCAGCAAATGCAACCGGAGAGGAGACCATCTTTTAAACTTCATTCTTTCGTCTGACCTTACCATCAACAATGTTGGCTCTCAACCAACCTTTGTGACGACGAGACGACAGGAAGTGATTGACCTAACCCTGTCTAATAAGCATGTGAAGGCCATCACTAACTGGAGAT
Source organism: Merodon equestris (assembly GCA_958301585.1). Taxonomy (NCBI): domain Eukaryota; kingdom Metazoa; phylum Arthropoda; class Insecta; order Diptera; family Syrphidae; genus Merodon; species Merodon equestris. The sequence goes on along the minus strand of OY284415.1, from coordinate 84,144,634 downwards.
TCTTACCAGATGTTACGCTGTCAGACCATAGATACATCGAATTCCAATTGAAGTGTGGGATCTCCCCCTCGCAGCCCAAGAGGAGCTTGAGAAATCCACATGCCGTTCATAACCTGAACAGCGCCATCACCAACTGTTTCGAAAACGGGCTACTGCTCATCTAGACCGGGAATCTGACATCAGCTCCAACGGGGTACATTACCCCCAATATTTTTTTTAGCAGCACCGGGTATTGCCACTTTCCATTCAGTGATGGAAAGTCTGTGCAGTGATTTCAGATAACCAACTCCTGACCTACATATACACTGATGGCTACAAGATGAAGCTCAGCGTAGGGTCAATGATCTTCCTTATTCAACTAAATATTTACAGTTGGACTGCCTCGCTGTTCACTTAAGCATATTTTAATCCGCAATAGTCTTCTTTACAGACTAGTGGAGCAATGCGAGGAAGATTCCAAAGGGTCAGCAGCAGTAACAGGATCACTTTGCTCTGGGCTCCAGGTCACAGCAATAATGAGAGGAATGTTGAGAACAGCGAGCTAATCAATTTCGGAACAACCTCCAATACCCGCATTCAAACCTAGGCAAACATCCTCCATTTTTTTCTAATCATCGCTGACTATATGTGTGCCTAAAAATCAAGTACAAGATATATAAAATAGAGCGACCAAGCGTGAGTCGGATTCGCCCACCGAGGGTTCCGTACAAATTTGTAGGTACATATTATAAATAGTTCAAAAATCGAGAGTCGCAGTTTGCTTAATATCCTATTAAAATGTAATATGTATATATAATACTACTAGGCACAAGACACTTAAGTAGGTAGGTGCTTATTTAGGGTTGTGTTTAATTATAAAATTCAAAAAAAGGACTAAATAGGTACGCATAACTGTGCAAACTGTTAGGTACTACATAGACCAAAGTTGTTAGGTACCTGTACATTTAAAAGAGGGCGAAGGTTTTGTTTTTTCATTCTTCGCCATAAATCGAAAACTATACATCATAAAAATAATTAAAAATCTGTTTAAGCTTGTGCCAATTAAGCTCTTTCATCATATATTTTTAAAAAAAGAATCTTTTCAATGTACATATTTGAATTTGAGTTTCTACTTGAACATATATTAATCCCTAAATGGGATTAGGTAAGTAGAATTGTCGACTGCTTTATACATTTTCAGGTTTAAAGCCCGCTGACAAGATATACTAGCTAGGCCTAGACTGTGAAATAGCATACCGTTCTTATACATTGACAGGTGAGCGATAGGCAACAACAACTCCTACGATTCAGCTCAACAAGTGCTCCAAAATTATTAAACGAAGGACCTCAAAATGTCTGATCAGTAATAACAGTAACATATATAATGCTCCAATGAGTTGAATGAGTTTATTATCGTCAGTTAAATGGGAACCATAATCAACTTTAGCAAATTGATGTCAACTTCGAAAGTGAATGATACGCGTGCTTATATGTATCTCACAAAATATACTCAATGAAACTGAAGCTCATGGATGAACAATGCCAATGTAGTATATTTGTCTAAACAATGTACACTAGGCAAATGTTTTAGGGTATGCCTTTCTGGGTATTAAAAGATTTACATATGTACGCCTTCATACGAATATGCTAAGTTGATTATGGTTTCCATTTTGTTTTGTATGCATTTTCTTCTAGTGCTAGATTTTAAGAAAAAATAATTAATATAATATATATACTATATTATATTGTAATTAATATATATAATAGATTTATTGGTTTTTACCTGTTTCGGATGGCAGTATATGCGTTGGTCTTTCTGCCGCAGCTACATAGCTTTTTAAATTATTTAAGCCAACAGTGGCTATAACTGCGAACAAACAGATATTATTAATTCTATGCAGATATTTGCCCATTACATTTCGCGAAATTCTTGCCCTGGATCCACAACTAATAGGCGGATCCATTATTGGGATTCTCGTTCGGATTTTGTTTTTTTTTCTTTTCAGTCGATGCTAATATCAATAACGATGGATCCACTGCAAACGAGCAAAACGGATAAAAAATAATAAAAAAAAACAATGACACGTGGTATTTGTATTCAGATTTACGCGGATTGTATTGCTTCAAAATACTTCAGTTCATATGAACGACTTTTCAAATCACTCTTAAAGACTATGCAATAATTTTTATTAAAAAAAAATATTTTACTACTTTTTTTTTTTACTGAAACTGACTTTTTGAAACTTATTAAAAAAATAAAAACAAATAAAAAATATTAAATATAGGTCGAAAACGCGCGTTTTACAACTTGAATCCTGCAATGCCGTTTGTATCTGTAAAAAAAGAAAGTGTTTTGTTAACAAGGAATAACAGTGAAAAAACAAATTATATACGCTTATTTCCAAAGATAAGTGTGCATTATAAGAAACATCAATAAAAAATACTGTAATTTATTTTCAATTACACAGCTATTAACAACGCAATCACGTCTCATGGAACCAAATGTCTTCCAATGCTTACGGCCTGAATTAGTGACATAACCTAGTCAGCAAACGTTAAACAAAAATGGCACGTCTAAAAATAAAATCAGAGAAGAACGAAAAAAAGCATTTTATTGTATGCATACCCAGAAATAAAGTTCAAAAGAAACCTATTGGCACAGATTTTAAGTTTTTTATTGTTTTTGTTTTGGCACGATTTTCTCATTTGTGTGACCATTTTACAACAAAGCAACACGGCACATTTATGCCAATCTGGCAGAAATCAGCATTTTTTCGAGGTAAATACTTTGAGATAATCACATTTAATTTCCGCATTCTTTTTATTTAAACTTATACGTGTTTTTTTAAAGCCCAGTTGTGGTACTATTCAATGATAGTTTGCATAGGTTTGCATATACTCATATATATAAATTACATGATTAGAAAACGTTCTTTAAAAGCGAGTGTAATATGTCCATATAAGATCTGTGCTCTCAATGCTAAATATCTAGCGCCATGCAAATACTTAATGATTGTCTTTACGACAATTATCCGTGAAAATAGAGAATCCCGTTCCCCAAACCATAACCTTTTAAACTGCAGCTAGATGTAATGAAACAAAGTCAAATTTAATTACAATCGCTATTGCTATCGAATAAATTTAAAAACTAGTTTCGTTATAAGAGCTCGGATGTGCGTTATCTTTGGCTTGCGCTATTAGCTTATACTAAGCGTTTTTTTAATCGACTGTTGCGATAATTCAGAGACATTTGAATCCGAAACACTAAACAAAATACTATCAAAATATGAAATAAGTTTGAGAGAAAAGATTTGGACGAGCGTACCATAAAAAACCACTTCTATGCAGCTACATTTAAAGGACACAATTTGTTTTCTATTTGCGTTCTGGCGATAGAATGAAGCAAGACGGCGGAGCTTATAATCAATTATAGTATGATGAATGCAGATGCATTTCAAATCCCGACTGCAGGATTTTTTGTATCGTTACACGTGAGATGCACTCCCCGACACTTGAGTATCTTCACTTAAAATGTTTCCCGAAATCATAAAGCAGGGGTAATATTTCTTCGGACCCATTGTTAAAACTTTTGTTTTCACTATCTCTCTACTACCTGATGACAAGCTTGTAAAAATTTAAGGAAAAAGAAAATCGCTATTTTCGGTTTTTTGCCTATTTTAAATAGCAGACAAAAAGGGATGTTTTTAATGTTTTAATTATATTACAGCGTGCGCCATCTCATATGGGTCGATGTAAATTTCGAATAACTTCAACAATTCTCAACCGATTTTTGAAGTTCAAAAACTTTTGTTCAACTTAAACTTTTACAATTTATTCTGATTAATTTTTGAAAACAATATCAATTAAATGACCGCCTTTATTGCCGATGCAAGAATGGGCTCGTTTTCGCGCATTCTCCATGACATTTGCGAGCATTTCGGTCGAAATTTCTGCGATTTCCGCACGAATGTTCCTTTTGAATTGTTCTACTGTCTTCGGGCCGTTAGCATTCACCTTGCTTTTCAAGTATCCCCAAAGAAAAAAGTCTGGAGGAGTCAAATCCGGCAATCTCGGAGGCCAGTCAATATCGCCCTTTTTTGACACCAATCTTCCAGAGAACTTCTTACGCAAAAGGTTCATTGTTCTGTCCGCAGTATGGCATGCCGCGCTGTCTTGTTGAAACCAAAAGTGAAATAAGCCTTTTTTACGCATTTCTGGGACCACATAATGGGCCAACATCCACCGATATCGATCGCCATCCACTGCATCGCCAACTTTGAAGAAATACGGTCCAATGATCGTATAGCGGATCTTCGTGAATAATGTGAGGATTTTCGGTGCCCCAGAAGCGAAAATTTTGTTTATTAACTGAACCAGAGAGCGTAAAACGTGCCTCATCGGTCATCAAAATTTGCTGCCAGAACTCCGGCTCAGCATTAATCATTGCAACGACATTTTGTGCGTATGCCAAGCGCCGTGGCTCATCTTGTGGCAAAATTCTTTGAGTCATCTGCACTTTGTATGGAAATAAGTGAAGATCATCCTTTAAAATTCTCCGCAAAGTGGTCCCACTGATGCCTACCTGCTGCGAACGGCGCCGATATAACAAACTTGGGTCTTCTTGAACACTGGCCTTCACAGACTGAATAGATGAGTTTGTTGAACGCCGCGGATGTGGCCTAGGTTGCTCACGAGGGCTTGCCACCTAACCAAATTGAAAAAAATTCGGGACCTAACGACGAATTGTATCTTTTTTGGGCGCAACACAATCACAATATTTGGCACGATACGCACGTTGAGTTGGCACAATCGAGCGATCATTTTTAATGAACATTGAAATTATTTCCGCGCGTTCTATTGGTGTGAAGCAAATCATGGTTAAAATTGTAGGTACTGAATTGACGTTTCCAAAATGCTATGACATATGAAAATCGGTTGACAATTGTTGTGGTTATTCGAAGTTTACATCGACCCATATGGGATGGCGCACTCTGTATTATAATACATTTTTTTTTGCTAATATTTTGTAGAATATCCTTACTGCTTATATACGGGATTGTATACCCGTCTGCATTTTTAGCACAACCTTTTTGACAATATAGTCGAGTTTTGTATCTGTTCTGCCTACCTTTTCCTAGCAATCCGTCCGGTACTTACTTGTCTTACCTTACCTTACCTTACGCTTATCTTATAAAATAAAATAAAACCAAATTATTTTTTCCAGTGGAAAAGTGAAAATGTTTAAAAGACAAAATGTCTTGATACTGTTTGATTTTGTAGGCAATCAAGCTTCCTTACGGCTCAATAACGCGGCTCAAGCAAAGGAACAATGGGCATATCAAGCTTCTATTGAAGAACTTTCTCTAATATGTACACATACGAGTACATGTACATCTAAAGACCGGAGATTGGGTTTGTCTCAATTAATATTTCCTGCAGTCGAAATGCGAAATAGAATTTTGACGATTTGGCTATAGCATGAGTCGTCGTGTCATAGATTCCAATGCCAATTCCCTATCTATTACAATTTGCTCTAATGGGCAAAATTATTCTAATAATAAACGTTATTTGATGATACAATAAAAAGTAACAAAATAGTTATTATTTGGAGAACATTGTTCTTATTTTATAGAAAAAGATACGAGTATATACAACAAATAAAACATAACGCATAAAAATATCCATTATAAAAACAAACAATAGCAATAAAAGTAATTAAACAATTCAACACTTGGTTGGACAAAAGTATTCGTAATTTCACCTTAATTCAAAATATATTTTTAATCACTCATTATTTAGTATATAGTTGGTTGAATTGCCTTTTTGCTTTATAGTAGTTTGGAGTCTTTTTGACATGGAATGTCGCAACATTATGGTAATGTCACTATTTTTGTTCATTCTTGCTGTTGTTATTCTTTAAGTTATTGTTCAGACACATTCCATATGTGCTCTGAATTGAGATCCGAACGCGATGGTGTTTTTGGTCTAATTCGGTGCCTGCTCCATCCAGTCGATAAATGAAAAAAATTACCCTTATCGGAGGACAAAAGCTTCTCCAAACACGATTTTGGTTTAAAACAGTCGTCTACTTAATTATACCGACCATTTAGTTATCTGTCAATCTCGTCGTCGACTGTCGTTGGGTCAGTCTCTACGAATTATTTTATAAGAACTCTGCCGGGTTTTGTGTTTCTGGTTTAGCTTTGATTCGCTAACCAGAAGTACAACGGGGCTTATGTCCTGCAACAGGTTAAAAAGTATGGCTTTCGCTCAATCCTAGTCAGTGAATTCACATTCACCGATAGGATTTTTAAGAGTCTCTATCGGCGTACCCATAACGATTGTAGGTGCGCTAGGCCCAGCAGAAGCAGGTAGATTCTGTCCACTCGACCTGCTCATGGATTTGCTGTTCGAGCTGGTCGACCTGTTCTTGGATGGCGAGCACGATAAAGCGCACGTCCACCTCGGCCTCCTGCGTCTTGGTAACAGGCTCTGTGGCTTTGGGAATAGCCACAGGCCTTTGAATAGCCTGACCTGGAAGCATTTGGGCGTAGGTTATTTGGGGTGTGACAGCTGGTGTTTGTAAGCGACCTGAGGGACGTTTACAGGGCTTCATCTCGCAGTTTGACGCGGCGTGCCCGAAATGTTTCCCTGCTTACTTAATATTAACATTTTACAGACTGGGATGCTAAGGAAGTAATGGTTAGCTTCTTCAGTTTGCTGTTAGGTGTAAGCTGTAGCAGGAAGAAGGGCGATACCCGCCCACGAACTCTGAGCTTGCTGAACTTGCTGCTGTGTTGTTGTTTCTTCTGTGGTTGTCTGTTTTTGTTGCTGATGGTTCTGTCGCTGAGGCTGTTGTTGTTGCTGATTCTATTATTTAGGATATTGTTGTTGCTGCTTTTGTCGCTGCGGCTAGTTTTGTTGCTGCAGTTCTTTTTGTTGTCGCTACTTTTTCTGCTGAAGTTGTTGCTGATGCATTTGCTGCCGTGGCTAGGCTATAATTGTAACTGTTGCTTTTGCTGTTGATGATGTTGCTGTGTCAGCTTATGCTTCCGCTGCTTCTCGATTATTTCGACTGACAGCTTTTCAATACAAGTGGTGGAGGAGGGTCGCTTAACCAAATGTAATCCCTGGTTAGGCTTTCATCTTCCTTAAATGACGTCAGTCATTGGAACGGCAGACGGACTTGCGAAATTGTTCGATCCATCGGCTGTGAGACGAACGGGTCTCCTCCCGACGTCTTTAGATATTTTTTTCTACTACTACTAATGTATGCGTATTGGAGTAACAGAAAGAAAGAAAGATCACGAAAGAATATCTTTCTTCACTTGGGAAAGACCGTGTACTCTACCGATGTGCTATTCTAGCTATTGAGAGCCCTTCACCCAAACGCGCACTTCAAATGTTGAAATCACACTAAGTTGAAGCACAACTGTACTCTTAAAGGCCCGTGCCACAGAATCAGTCAATCCGTCGTTCCGTTGATTTCAACTGACAGCGAACGCGTTGGTGGATAGAGCAGGCAAGCATTGGCTCATAGAATCCGTCAGTCCGTTGATCCGTGAGAAGTAAATTGTCAACCGAATTTGAAGTTTCTCTCAGTACGAGAGAGTTCCTAAACATTTTCTCAAGGCATCCATGAATGAACGTGGTGGATTCAATGCGGGATCTTCAAAATTTAAATGTTTAAGTTCCTATATATGAATGTATGAACTGTCAACGGATCAAAAAGTAGAAAGTAGCTCTACTTTGTGCGTTGAAGTTTATATATCCGTCGGTTATGGGCCATAAGAACATGTACATATATTCTATCCAGTCAGTCAGTTACACTTATGTAACAAAGATTAAGAAATTTCAGAATGACTCTTGGAGAGGGACACCATTACGGAAAATATCATCATTTGCAGTACTTAAACGTTTATTGAAACAATATCGAAAGAAAAACTTGGAGTAATTAGTAATTTCTGGTGCGGTTGTGTTGAATTTCGAAGGACTTGCACGTATTTTAAATGCAAATCTTTATTACAAATAGATAATAAATAGCTTTATTACAAAAAAAAAAGTATTATCCACAATTGAGTTCATATACATATACATATTTAATAATACAATTTATTTGATACTCCGCCCAATTTGATTTTGTCCGTCCAATGGACAAATTCAAAGTGGGGGGAAATGGCCGCTTTGGTCTTTCAGTTCGGCGGTCGAAGGGGACAACAAACTAACAATTAGACGAACACCACACGTCTGCATTACAAAAAAGGTGGTACTAAATAACGTCGTAACAGGTGGCATAACTGCGAATATATTATATTATATGGTTCATGATCCCATGATATCTAAACTCAAAAAGGTACTTAGCTAAATATAATTCATGAAATGCAATTTTTTATACATAATATTTTTATTTTGTTTCTCTAAATCTGAAGCTAGACAAGAATGCTTAAATCTAGCTTTACTTTTCTGATTGAATAAAAATATCTTACTATGCGTTTCAGCTTTATTATTATACGCGGAAAATTTAAATTCTTTCACAACACTAATTTAATTACATAGTAATAAATTGGATCGACACATAAAAATCGAAACAAAACGGCCCACAGTCATTTTCTTGCGAACTTGGATAATGAGAAGTTTGTAAATTTTTAACATACATACGTCTCGTATTGCATTATATTAAGATAATATTTATCCTTTGGGAAAAAAATGTTTATGTTAAAAACTCAGCAATCAAAAATTAACTTATAGGACTGATAGGGACAAGTATAGGAAGGGGCAAGAATGCACTGGTATTACAGAAAGAATTGTTTGGTGGTTTAATACATATGGCGAATTAACGCGATCAAAATGAGAGGATTGATGAACTTTGCAAAAGGACAGGTCATATGTAGCTAGCGTGTTTAAAGGCAAAGTGAAAATCAAACCAACTCGCGGAGAAAAGTGTGGAGATAGCTGCGTTTTTACGCAAATAGCGCTAAAATCATAACAAAACCCTGTGGCAATTCTAAAATTTCTTACGATATACTTACAATAACTACAATAACAGAATGTATTAATTCTGAGATAGCAAACCATCAAATTAAACTTTACATCCCATGACTCCGATGAAATTAGATTGGTCTCGATGAAAAACAATTCTCGTATTCGTGAGTGAAAATCAGCAGAAATTCCATCTCCGAGCCTTCAATAACTCGAAGATGCAATATTTTTAGGCAAAACTGCAGAGTTTCAAAGGCAACTCAATATCCTTTAAAAACTGCTACAATGCTCTGCAGGACCCAATAAGAAAGAAACAAAAAAAAAAATCGGCAACGAATTTGCTGATTTTTTATCAATAATTGGCTTTCTTGAAAGATAAAGTAGTTCTTATCCTAATTTGATAAAACTCCGTTTTTTTAGAAAAACGAATAAATTGATAAGAAATTAGTGGAATTTTGAAAAAACTTCACTAAAAAAGAAAGTTTTTTAGGTTTTGCGTTAATGTGTTTTTTTTTGCATATGTATGTTCATTGCTTTCACTCAGTACGATGGCTTTATGAAATGTACCACGTGTTACATTGTCGTTTCACTATTTATGTTATAATTACGAGATACAAAAAAATAATTTAAACCTCCATGCCAAAGCAGAATATTAACAGACAAAGAAGAAGGGAGACTTTTGATAGGAATAAAAAGCATCCCTTTAAAATGGCATGGGACTTAAAAATTTACTGAGATAGCAAGACGGAAAAATATGTATGCTTGAACACCATTCTAAACACAATTCACTGAAATCATATTTACGGCAGGATTGCATGAAAAAACCCATATAAAAAACGGAACCCTAAAAACGCAATTGGCGAAACAATACCTGTCGAAAACCGATGACTTCTGGAAAATGTTAATTATTGAAGGGTTTATTTGGAAGTTCTAATTATTTGTTGTTATATTTTAAAGATCTTATGTAGTAAGTTTAATCTGCGTGGATCGGATGGTAAGCCATATGTATGGCGGAAAACGAATGCTGAATTTTAAGCAAAAAATATGCATGCAACTGCTAAGCACAGAGGAGTCTTATGAGGAGAGTTATGGTCTGCAATTGCATGTCATGCGCAGGAATAGGCTGTTTAAATGGCATTGTAGAATCGACGGATATATCTATCTCACTGTACTTCTCCGCAGGATGTAGAGAAATTGCATACTGCTAATAAGTTTGCCTTCTAATAGTAAATGAACCCAAGCACATATCAGAAGTTCAAAAGATTTAGTTGATCTACAACTGCCCCAATTATTCGTGGAGCATGAACACGCACATATACATATGTATGTATATGTATGTGTTTTGGTTTTGTTTTGTAGTAGATACTATTACTTATATGATCTATTTTTTGAAATTGTCTTTTTCTTTTTTTCCGAACTAACAACAACTCAAATCAAAAATGTAACAAAAACAAACTGTTTTATTACGTTTTTTGTCAAATTTCTCTGGAATGCCAGGTCCGATTTTCAATTTCTTTTTTTTCTGTTGGTTCCCCATTAAGTAGGTACTGCATTAACTGAGCAGACAACTTTTTTATATACAGATTTGCTGATGAGCGATATTCAAAACGAAAAGTTATTAAATTTTACGCTAAACAGGTTTGCAAATTTTTTTTTTTCTCCCGATGTAATCAATAGTAAAAAAAAATTGTCTGTTCAGTGTGAACAGTAATCCGTAGGCTTCCGAATGATGTACGGTATACATACATATACAGTTTGTCAAGAAAGTGTTTACAGAAGTGAAAAAAACAACTTATTTTACTTTTTGCTTTAAAATATGAGGACTTTTATTAACTTTTTTTTTCTTTTCCACTATATTATTATTCAAATCAAGGAAACGATATAGCACAAAATGCAACTCACTTAACTAAAAAACAACAACAAAACACATTATAAACTAAAAAGAAACAAAAACTTCAGTGTCAAGAAAGTGTTTACACATCTGAATGAATTCGAAGAAAATCCTTTTTTTTTCCTTTTTTTCAACTTCCTTTTCGTAGTAAATGCATTGTTTCATAACAGAACCATTTAGCAGTAATTTATTCTCACAGCTTTTGTACGCATTCGAAAGAAAAATGGCATATTTACATAGTTATACATATGTATGTATGTACTTCTGATTTTGTATAAATTTGAGTATTTGTTGATTTTTGAAGAGAAACTTCTAATGCGACTTCCAACAAGGTTGCGTTAAACGTTTAACGCTACCATGGAGGGGGTATGAAAGCACTGTTGCGTTAAACGTTCAACGCTCCTGGGGAGGGGGAATAGAAAGAGACAGAGCGAGAGTGAATGCGTGGCACGCGTAGCAACGAGTAGCGTCCAATATTCCAACGCAAGAGGGAGAGAGAAAGAAAGATTCACAAAGGTAGAAAGTAGGAGAGAGAAAGAGAGTGAGTCGGTAGATCAGCACATAAGCGTGGTATTCTTGCTATGTAGCGAAGTAAACAGTGTGAGCGTCGTGAAATTAGCTGAAATACGTTCTACTCAAACATTTCGTATCTTACTTTAGTTATCATAATCCCATTGTAAATGTTATAGATTTGGATATTTCGCCACTCGAAAATGATAATTAAAAGATGCGATCAATTGTGAATTGTAAGCAATGTTAATAAAGTTTGTCTTTAAGAAACAATATGAGTTCACTAAAAATCAATTTCTACCCCTTCCTATTTTCATTTCTACATTACGAAGTTTCACTTCTTCCGCGCACTATTTATTTTTTTTCAATATGCCTGGTAAAGGGATATCTTTTGATGTACATAAGACAGTTTGTCTATGTATTATAAGTATGTATCATAAAGGAAAAGTGTGGCGGAAGTAGTTGAGCTGTTTAGTTTATCCAAAACAACGGTTTATGTTACCGTTATGTTAAGTGGTTACCCTTCGTACGCTTTTTACATTTTTTGTATTAAGTTAATGATAAACTCATTTTAGTACCTATCTAGTTAATGCACCTACATACATACAAATGTGTAATAAATATATCTTAGTTTATTGCAAAAAAGTCTGATACTACTATGTCTAAAGATTAAAGAGTTATAGTAATTTTTATATGATAAGATTTTTGTATGAATGCATCCCACCTGTGGGGTACTTTCGCACAGCCGATGGGGTACTTTCGTACAACATGGGGAAAACTCATACAGGGTATTTAAAAAGTTTTTTTATCTTGCTAATTTTTAATCAAATAGCAAAAAAAAAATTAAGCTCAAAATCATAATCAAATTATTAATCTGACTCAAGAATATTAACTTTAACTCATAGTTAACTTAAATTCTTCTTGAAGAAAACAACAAAAAATATAAAAAAAACTTAGTTTATTTATTTGTAGTACTAATTTTATTAGCCTTTGACTATTTATACTTTAAGTAGGTAATTAAGCATTTTGTTGTTACTTTGGAATTCATTGCACATTAAAATTATTTAAGTCAATTGGAAAAGTAAATAGTCTTGATGTCCTAGCTGTGCAATGGGGCCTTGGTTCAGGATCAGGCAGAATCATTGCGTTGCCAATGATATACAAAGTGTGTATGTATGTACATATGTCTTCTACATTAGGAAAAACAAATGACATTAATAATCCCGGTTTTTTTCGAAGATAAGATACTTTCAGCTCTGTTGGCGAATAATGACTCAGAACTCTTCCGACGTAATAGACAAGAGAAGTTTTTTTTTCAAACTTAACTAAAATAAAACAATTACATATCTTTAATATTCTCCGGTCATCAACTTTTGTGTTGGTATTGAAATCATGAGCATCTTCATCGGTCTCGAAATCAAATGGAGATGTAGAGCTTTCCCGCAAGCTTATTTGCGATCCTTCAGACCCCTCTGAATCTTCATCGCTTTCTACTTTTTTAGCTTTCTTTTCCTTTTGAATTGAATTAAGTTCCAGAATACTACGTTTAATTTCTTTAGCTCTGGCTTTTCGTTCCTGTTCTACTTTTTTCATTTCTTTCTGTCTGAATCTTTCTTCTATTTAATTTTTTTCTGGTGTATCTGTATATATGTATACGAGATTTACCTGGTTTTCTTCCTTTATTAGCTTTTCGATGGATGGTTCGCAAGTGGTTGATTCAGGCTGCGTCCCTGCTATAGAAGTGGATGGTTCGCAAGTTTCGGTGATCATTCCTTGAATATTTTGATTTTGGGTTGATGCACGAGCATCACGGGAAGACAGTAGCGGATCCCTTTCATTCATATCAGTCGATGGAACACAAATAGAAGCTTGAAGTTCTAGTGCAGTAGAACTGGTTTCCGGGTTTGGTGGAATGTTTTCAGATATGTTTGAAGCATATACATACGTCAATGGGAGCAAAATCTTCATCGCTAAAGACCATTTCATTGAATGGCCATATACATATGTATGTACCTGGCTTAGCAAATCCACTTGTTATATTCTTCGCTGTAAAAGATTCTAAATATGCTATGCCAATTTGGGAATATTGTAAATACTGACTGTTTTTCCTGGATTCGTCATATACCAATTATTGAACGCTATTTTCAACTTTGACTTAAACGGCCCAAAAACTCCAACATCTAACGGTTGCAAGCGATGGCTTGTATGTGGGGGAAAAGACACAAAAGTTATTCCATTATCTCGAGCATACGTAATAGCTTGTAAGGTGATGTGGCTTTCATGATTATCACATAATAGTAAAATCGGATGATCCTTTTGGATATGTTTCAATACTGATACGAATATATCAGTATTGTTGTGTCCAGTATCATCCGTTTTGACTGAAGTGACAGCAGTTGTTCGTCGAAACGAGAGCACTGGAATGACTTCGAAAAGGGCGCGAAAGTCAAAATTCCAACCTCCAAATGATGTAGAATGGAAAGATACCTGGAGGCGGAGATTGGCTATAAAAACAGCCGCTGTATCGAGCGGCGAGTTAGTTCGTTCGTTCGTTTTGTTATTTTCCCGCCTAGAATACTCGTAATAAAAAGATAAATAAAAAAAAAAAAAAAACCTTTTTTAACCCTCTCGGGAATCAACCTAACCTTGTTCTTTTTTTTTTTTTGTTTTTTTCTAATTCCGAGGCGGCGAGTTGCTAAAGTTAACAGCCGCGTAAAAAAAAAAATGAGTTGCATTTTGTGCTATATCGTTTCCTTGATTTGAATAATAATATGTATATTGGAAAAGAAAAATCGAATAAAGTTAATGAAGGTCCTCATATTTTAAAGCAAAAAGTAAAATAAGTTGTTTTTTTTCACTTGTGTAAACACTAACATGATTACTCATTAATTATTTTGACTAGTTTCCAAGATGCCTCGTCGCCTCTTCATTTTCGATTTTAGAAAATGTCAAAAATCAATTTTTCGGAAATTCAGAAATATACTTTAACCACTTCTACTTTCTGATTTTCATTTTCTTTGCACCATTCGATGTAGAATTGTTTGTAGATTTAGAAAAAAAATAGTAAAAAAAAATATTTTTTGATCGAAATTTGGTTGCTGTTAATTTACAGGTTTATCTTAAAACCAATATTTGCTCTATTATACGCTGGAACTACTACACATAAACGACAAACCTTTTTAAGTCTAAATTCAACACATTTTTGAGAGTGGGAAAATCAAAAGAATACACATATTCATTTAAATTTTGTTGACGATCTAAATGCAATTTCCATCATATTATGATACAATATGTTCATCACGTGTGTAGAAAAAAAAGTGGGTACATATTCTATGTTATATGAAATGTAGGTGAATTTAAATAAAACACATTTATGCCTTAACTTCGATCATTATTTTATTTCAAATATTGTAACTATTATAGTATTTATTATTGGAAGTAAAATAATTTGTACTAATGTTCGGCCCGTTTCAAAAGATGGCTCTGGTTGTTATAAATGTTTTATAGTTACAGCTAATCTCGGTGGTATCAAAGGGGTTAGTCATCTTACAATAACATTGAGTCTATATTAGTTCGAGTCTCAAAAAAAAAACTTGATTTTTTATTGTGTTGAATATGTCAAATTTTGTGTAAATTAAACAACCTTTGCGGAAGGTTTTAAGTTTTTACTTTTATTGGAACAAAAGTACAGTTGAAGCTCATCGAATTCTTATGGAAGTTTGTGATAAAAATCTTAAAACTGGTTAGTCATGTAGTTAATGTTTGTTTAAAGAATGGTGGTTTAAGTCTTGGAGGTAAGGCTCACTCTGGGCAACCAAAAAAATTCGAAGACAAAAACTTTGATGTATTACTCGATGAAGATCCGAGTCAAACGCAAATGGCACTCAAGTATTAAATTTCATGTATCTAGCTAAAACTAAAATGAATGGTATAAAACTAATATGAATGCAATAAATAAAGTGTCAAAATAAAAGCAAATAAACATTAATCTTTATTTAAAAACATAAAATAATAACATCAGCCATGGTAATTTGTCTTTAGTGTAGTTTTTTTTACTGGCCGGATACAAATTTCTATGTTCCTGGACACATGGCAACAAGAATTGCTTTTGCTCTTCTTCAGCCATTCAGTGGTAAGTCCGTTAAAATCTTTCATTAATTTGACAGGACTTTCACCTGAGTCATTTACAACCTAACATATTCCTTTTTTTAGCTTCCAGAAAAGCAGCATTATCATGCCAAGAAGATAATTCTTCCTAAAGAAAACTGTCGTCGATCTGCAGTCGAAACAGAAATTGTTTACTCTTTTTGGATACAAAATCATTCAGCATTTTGTTTGAAGGAAACAAGTTATGTAACAAAAAACAAAAAGAAGTGTAATAAAAAGCAAAAACAACATAAAATGTAAAAAATAAAAATAAAAAAATTGGGGCAGTTCTTCCTTCCATAGGACGGTTTAAGCTGGCAATCATTTTCATCTTAGTTTGGTTATCAACTTCATCATTAAAAAGTGATTGAATGACTTTTCACATATTGTTGACGTTTTAGAAATTGTTGCGTCAAGCGCCTTCAAGAAGTATAAATCTTGTTTAGATGCTTTAGTCGCTACTGTGCATTCGAGCCAATGTTTAACATACAATGAATGTGATGATAAATAAGCAAACATCTTTTAGGGCCTTTTTTCCTTTTTCTGAATTGTGACTAAAATAAACATATTTTCAAAGAATATATCGCTCTTGCCATTGTAACAAGCTTTCTGGGCCGGGGTATACTCGCCGGGACAGGGTCTGTCACATAAATTTATTTGTGACACCGACAGAAGCGGTAGTGTAGTTGGCGCAATTTTCTGTCCCTCTGAGACCCGTTCAGGACACTCGGTCGTTGTGGCATTGTGAGAACCCGAGTCCGGATTCCAACTTATGATGGGTTGCCAGGATTAGTGTGAGGCCGATCCTGTCTGGGTAAGAACCCGAGTCGAGGCTCTAGCTGTCGTTAGCTTGTGCCCTTGAGCAAGGCTATAACGTATAATCAGGCTCTTCCGAGTTAAACACCAAATCGGGGAACTGATTCTACGGTATTTGTCTCCGGAGTAAATACTATTAACCCGAGAATCAATTTCGTCTTATTAGTCCGCAATCACCGTTTTACTCGCTGAGCGATAGCCTCAAATAGTGCCCTCTTTTGAATGTCTTTTTATAAAAAAATATTTTATAATTTTGGGCAACGTGATGCCCCCTTAGCGCCCACTTTGTCTTGACGAACACTTCTTACCTTATTCGTACAGTAATTTATGTTGCGGTTCTGCCTTGTTGTACCTTCGGCCGGACTTTCGATCTATTTGTATTCCTTTGTTCTGCGGTCTTTAGACCTAACCAAAATAGACTTAAGTGGGCTTAAGCTTATGTCCAAACCGAAAGAAAAAGTCACTCAAGTTTGAATGAAGTCAGGTTACCTATAATGAACTTAGACAAGCTTAAGCAAATTCCTAATGAACTGTCAAATTTCTTACATTCGATTTGTGTTTTGATGTGTTCCGTAATAGAGTATAACTTAAAACAACTAAAAAAAATTAAAACTAATGCATCATGCACTTGAAGGATTAGTTATTTTATCGGAAATAAGTGATGTGCTAAAGAAAAAAGAAAAGAAAAGATTCTGCAGTGATCGCCAAATTAATCGCGATCGAGTAGTGCATGGATTTTATGAAGTTTCATTCCAAGCAATGAAAAAATCTTTTTCATTTTTTGCCCACACTTGCCTTTTTTATTTTATTGAGATAAAGCATTTTATCATATAGGGTTTATTTTCCTCGAGCAAATATATATACTTAGGTACATACATAAGTAGTTCAATAAATACGTATTCCGAACTTTGTTTGTTTTCCATTTTTGCAGGTAAGTCTATTATGGTTGGCTCTTTTGTTCTTCTCCTTGTCGTTTGCTACTCCTTCTTAGGTGTTGTCTGGGGTTATTTCTTGCTGACACTACTTGACCTTCTGACAACTGCCTTGGCCTTTTATAGGGCTGGGCCGAACGACGATGTACACGGCGCCTTTCCAGTCGTCACTGACATATCCTCTGTTTACGGGATCTGTCAACGGCGACAGTAGCCGTAGCCGTTCGTCTTTGGTGTCTTTGACCTAATAGTCTGAGGCAATTTGACAAATGAATGTATTATGTTTCCCTTTTTGTGTTTTCTATTTGGTTATTTTGTGTTTAATTTTGTGTTTATTTTATGTTAATTTAATTAATCGTGTTTTGTTTATTTCAAACGATAAGGGAGAAGGGAAAATTTTATTATTTCTTTTTGCAGGTGTGCCATGTATGGACATTTTCCTTCACACATTCCATCGTATTTGATGCATAGCTCCATGGGACCTAAGTTATATCTGCTTCTCTTTATCTCCCCCAAAAACACTACTCATAGTTCAACCAATTCGCGGTTATCTTTGCCTTTGTCCACTTATGCCTTATTAAACATTAACAGAGATGTGATGTCTGTTTATCAAAAGATAATTCAAAGACAATGGCAGATCGGAATATCTGGACTACCAGTAGTTTGCTTTATCTTGGTTTCGAAGACAGTTTTTAAAAAGCAACTTTTCTGCTCCAACACAGCACGAGCTCCATTGAAACGGTCAGCTGTTGTCTCGCAGCTTAATGAAGGTTCCATTCAAAGAGAGCAGTTGAGACGGCTTTAGTTTAAGGTTTTCCCAAAGAACTCTGTAGTTTGGCACTGCAAGAAGCTGTTCTCTATCGTCAAATGAAGCAATACGAGCAATCGAAATTGGCAAACGTTCTTCTTTTGAACTTCGTACAATAGTTTTCCATTTCGTCTGTTTTTATTGTCTCTGCCTTGGATTTTCCCGTCGCACTCGCTGAATGGAGGATTTGTTAATAGGGAAATCATTGCTGCCCAGACCAAGTGCTTCAACGACCGCATGGAGAATGTAAACGGAGTCTCTTATGCTTAACTGGCATCAATCTAAGGCTGCAGCAAGTTTAGGTATAATGAAATTCTTTCTACCTCTTTTTGAACTTTATTCAGGACAAGGAAGTGCAATATCAAATAAGTTATCAACGTCAATTTTAAAATTATTTTCACGGTTCTTGAACGTGACTTGAGCTCTCTTACAATTATTCTTCAGCTTTCCCCAAACATGATACAAGCAGTTTGGGAATGGCTTAGTGGGAATTCTTGCTTTTTTGCAAAATATAATGCAGTCCCTAATCAAAAAATGTCCACTTTCTCTGATAGTCAGCTTGATTTCGGGAGTATTAATAAGCCAGAACTTGTCGAATAGATGGTAATTTTGCACCATTAATTTGAAGGCTAGACAGTCCAATAAGAAAAATATTTTGTTTATCACTCCGTTATTCCACCGACATCTTTATGCAATAAACAATAGCGCACTAATAATCTTAAAAATCATATATGAAATGATAAATGAAACACATAGTTACAGGTCGCAGCGCATTTTTAAATCACAAGTCGACAAAGGTTATCGTTTATAAAATGGGCCAATTTTTTTTTTTGTAAATTTGTAAATTTTGGATTATTATGAAAATTTTAAGAAGGTATGCGTAAAAATATATCAAACTTAAAATTTACGGGACAACCTACTGTTCATTCATTTGGTTTTGAAATAAAGGAAAATACTATAATTTGCAAAATTGTACGAAAATGTGGGTGAAGACTTTTGTGACGGAAGCAAATTGAATGTTATCGAGTCAGACGGAGGGCAAAAGTATGAAGAGAAAAATACAGGAATTAAATAGAGAAAACTTGTTGGATACAGTCAAACATGATGGCAGCTCGGTTATGGTTCGAGGGTGTATGTCGGCGGAAGGGGTGATTTAGTCTTCATCGATGGAAAATGGACAAGGTTATGTTCCTGGGCATTTTAAAAGACCATTTGAACAAGAGTGCACAAAGCTAGGGAACAGGAGAGAGCTTTAGATTCTATCAAGACAATGACCCCAATGGTTTAATGCTCTTATTGTTAAGACACGGTTGCTTTATAACTGTAAGAAAGTCCTTAATCCTCCATTCAATTGTAGGACATGAACCCCATAGAAAACCATTGGCATCAGTTGGAATTACAAGTTCAAAAACATAACATCAACAATAACGCAATAAACGATTCTCCAAGACGAATGGTAAAACATTTACGAAATTTTAAGTTTTTTTTATGTTTTTCTTTTTTTCTGACTTCTTCTAGAATGTTTTATATAAAATTTAAATTTGTAGGCCTTTTATTTTCTTTTTTACGTTTAAATAGATTATTTTCCTTACGTCAAAAGATATTACTTTGCCATCACATCAATTAAAGGAAGAAAAACTAAAATTCACATAAAGGTAGAAGTATTCCTAATTTATTTTTCTTTCGAATGTTTACATTTGTCACAAAATGGTGAGATCAAATTACCGCTAAATGGTTCTGTCATGAGACATTGCATTTATTAAGAAAGGGAGATGGAAAAACGTGTGTAAAAAAGTTTTCTTTGTATTCATTTAGTGTTTCTTGATATAAAAGTTGTTGTCCGTTGTTGTTTTTTAAATAATGATTTACATTTTGTGTTATTTCATATCCTGAATCTGAGTAATAATTTAGTGGAATAATTGAATAAAGTTACTAAAATACTTTCTTGACAAACTGTAGCTGCCACTGAATCATTATTTCTACATATCTGAATATTTAAGCGGTCGTTAAACCATCCTTATTAAAAAATTGCGTATAAATTGTTTTATGTAAGTGAATGAAACACATGTATTTGCAAAGAAGTCGTATAATGATTTAACTGCTGCACAAATAAATAGTTTAATAAAACTGTACCGAAATAAATTATATTTTTGTGTTGGTTTATTAGTTAATTTCTTATTTAGACAAAGTAAATGTGTTAAATCAAGAAGGCATATAGCAAACAAAATATAATAAATGAATAAGAATATAAAGTATCATTCTGTATTTGAATTACAAAGAATAAAAATAGTGTTGAGTGTCATTACAAAGTACATGTATACTATAGGAAATGAATTGCACAACTTACTAATGTAAAACATAAATAAATACAAATATATGTATATATAAGAGAAAAATAAAACAAAATATATACAAGTAAGCATGAAAAACAAGAAAGACCAGTATGTCAGTTTTAGATTTAAAGATTAGGATCTCAAAATGAGTGATTCTAAGCTGGCATAAGGTGTATTTTATTATGCCACATGATCCACTCAGGATCATGGGACATAATAAAACACTACAGATCAACGAATAGCCAGCTTGACATTTCGCCTTGTTCAGTCCTGTCAAAGATCTGACAATTGAAAACAAAATAAACAAACAAATTGAAAATGGAAGCAGCTGCTATTGAGGTAAATTGCGTTTATTTGCTGAATTTAAATAGTTTTTTTTTTTTTCTGTTCCAGGTTCAGTGTCTGGCCAAAGCCAGTCCTGACGCCACGGAAATGTGACTGTGTAGTTACAGCAAAGTAGGATGGCAGGTGTCATTGCGTCAGAAGGCATATCCATGAGACAGGGGTCGTAGGATATTTCTCCCGCAAGTACACTTTCACTCCAATGCGAGTTGTACCAAAGACCATTCCTCTTTAGGCGAGAAATAGTTTTCAGTGCACACCCTCTGATATATACATATGTCAAGGGGTGGAAGATTCATCATAGCATCTAGAGCAGCTCCCAGTGTGCTGGGAAAAGCCCCCGTGCAGCTGAGACAGACCGCTCTTTGGAGTTTGGTGAGTGAAGCCACAGCGTGTGGCATATGAGATTATCGGTCTTACCATTGCCGTGTAGATTCAAAGGACCTTTTTCGGCGATAAGCCCCATGTTTTGCCAAAGGCACCTTTACATTGCCAGAATTTAAATAGTTAATATTTGTATTATAGTGGTTACAGGAAAGTGACACGGACAGTGAAGAAAACAGCACAGCTGAATATTCATTGCTGCATGAAGAAGTAACAGATGTCTCGGTCGAAATTTAAATTAATATACATGTTTACCTTTTTTTGTCCACCTACTCCATTTCCACTTCACAATAAGTGTGGAATTGCCATATCAAAGAAAATATTTCTTTTCATACAAATTTGATACGATCGATTTAAATGCTGATGATAATAATTTTTATCGATATACACCAATCGGGGGTAATATTTCCCCAATAGACTCAAGAGTTTTAGAAATGTAAGATAATACACATATTATAGCATTATGAGTACAATTACTCGATACGGAAGCGAAAACTGTTTAACCAAATCCTGGCCACAATTTTATACGTTCATCAGGCAATGATTCTCCTAATTTGAATGCGAAACCAGTGGGAAATAGTGTAAACTCACTTACACTCAAACTCGGATCTTGAAATTGATCCAGATCAAGAGCTGGATCACGTGTTGTTATTGTAATACATGTAAACCATGATCCGGATAAGATCTGGATGGCATAATAAAAAACACCTATAATTGTAACTAAATACCCACTCTTTTATTCGCTTCAAAAATAGAACTATAATTGTTCTGATAGTCACAGCTTATTAAATAAACGAACAGACAAAATAAAGTAAAGTTACGATATGAGGTGGTGCGAAAATATGATACAGATAACAAGTTAGAAGAATTACTACGAAGATTGTGAGTAGAGATCAGTCGGAAATTACGACATCCAGATCTCATAAAAAAAACATTTTTAACACTTACAGATGACGACTGGTAGATTTTTTAAGTCACAGAATAAAGAAAAACTGAAATATCTACTGGGCTTGCGACATATTTTTCTTAATACATTCTTCTGCAATCTTAGTAATAGTCGGATTTTATTAGAGTATACCATCTGAAAGATTGAAAAATTCCGTAATATTAAGAAGCTGTTTTGAACAAATTTTTCTCAGATAGAAAAAATATCCAAGAGTATTTCGAAAATATTTCCTTAGGTCATCCATGTAAAGAAAACCCATTTTGCAGTTAATAATAAGATTAAGGTACTTAAACTCATTAACGTTTTTAATAGCAAAACAATCAGTACTACAATTTAAGCTTTTATCAAATGGGAGTGAATTAGCTACACAGTTACAGGAAATTGAAATTTATGACAATTTGGTGCATGGAAATACATATCTACATCCATTTTATACGATGGAAGACTAAAAAAAATTACTTTGGTTTTGGTACTTATCACTAAATTATGTTGTGCAAACCAATATCGTAAACAGTCCAGATCACAATTAAGATCAGCAACTAAGTCTAGGGGACTCATACAACTGTAGAAAAAGCCAACATCATCTGCAAAAGCGGTGGTTTTACCTCTAAAATCAACTGAGCACAGCGAATTAACATGGATAAAGGATTATAGAAACCATGTTAAAGAACTTTACTTCTTCTCCGAACCTGATTCATTTTTACTCGCTGGGATCTATTTTCTAGATATGACTCAAACCATTTAAGCATGAAGCCTCGAAAACTTGCTTTTTCCAATTTCCTTAACAATGTATTATAGTTGATCATATCGAAGGCTTTGGTGATATAAACGATTAAACCAGGAGTGTATTTTTTCCTATCAAGATTAGCTATTATATGTGAGCAAAATTGTAACAACGCATCTTCGGTTGATTTTCGTTGACGAAACCATATTAAGCTACATTTAAGAAGTTTGTTGAGGTAAGAAAACTCACTATTCTGTTCTTTGCTTATAATTGGTAGAAGAGAGATAGACCTATAGTTTAACATTTCAGTAGGAGAACCTTTTATGTAATGGCATAATGGAAAATGTAATGGCATAATATCCGCGCATTTAAGTGCATCAGGAAATATTCCCTCGAATATACTACGATTAAAAATATCTGACAATACATTTAGGAAAAACAGGTCTTCGTTTATAAGATCTCCTTGAAATGCCATCAATACCACAAGATCTCCATTTCATTAAAGAGCCAATAGCCTTAAAAAACTTCAAGAGGAGTTATCGGTTTGAAAACAAAACTATTATTTTGGAACTGTTCATCAGAGTTAGACGAAAACTAAAAACACAAGTTGAGAGGTTTGACAGTGGTGGAATATAACTGGCTAGATTGACAAAATAAAAATTGAATTAATTGGCAATTTCAAGATTATCCGATACTAGACACTGATTGACAAGGATGGCAGTAGGTTTTATAGAGAGACACGATTTGTTAATTATTGATTATTATTAACTAGACGCTATTCATTTTTTAAATTACCTTTAGCAGCAGAAAACTGGGAGCGATAATAAGAGTCGCGGCACAAAGGAAGCTCAGTGAATTTTCTTTTGTATTTGTTCTTTATACTAGTATCTGTTAGGTTCTTTATACACTTAATTCATAGAAAATACACTTAAATAATTAGAAATCCACGGTTTAAGTCTCTTGGTTACATTTTTCGTAGACAAAATAGAACTGCAATTAGAAACATGATTTCTTACAAAGTTAATAAAGGCTGTACAAGCAGCTGAGGCATTCCTCTTTGTTGTTTCAGGTTTTTACCATAAAATGTATTTACTTACAGGCCGATAATAGAATGATCAGTCAACTTCAAATCCAAATCCAGTTCTTCAAAGAAATATTATTGAATCTACCATAGATGTAATCTAAATACATAAGTACCAGATATAGCTCTAGTAGGTTTATTAATCAAGCAAGCTAATCCATGTGAAGATAATAACCCCAAGTAGTTTAAGATTGTGTTTAATGTTTACAGAATTTTTAAGAATCACATCAGCTAAAATAATAAGGGGCTTTGATTTGGTTGCATTAAAAAATCAGAGAATTATTCAATAAACATTAAGATATGTATTAAAAACATGCAATTTATACACACAAGCAAAGGCATACACTAGGCGTCATAAGTCTACGCTCCTGTGTGTGTGATATATAAAAACGTTAAAGAAATAAGAAACTAATTTTTTTCAGACATTCTATTTTATTAATACATAACTTACTTTTAAGGACAAAAGTCTACATACACACCAATAGTTTAATGGATTTTTGTCTGCTTGGCTTGGAAAACGCAACAAGAATTTTTAAAAATTGATAAAACATTTCATATGATATTATTTAAAAAAAACATAAGAGAACAGAAACTTCAAATTATTTCATTTGTATAAATAACAATTAATAAATTACTGATTATCAAAAAAAAAACGGACAAAAGTCTATATCACCATAAAGAAACAGTTCAAATTCACCGTTATCTTTCAAGAACGAAATTAATATTTGATGGAAATATGTTCAGTCTCTTTCTGGTCCTCCAATAGTATTCGTAAAGTTTATTTTGTGTCTTGAGCAATTTGAAACAAAAGAAGTAAAAATGAGTTCCATAAGAAAGGACGTTTCGACAGAAATAAGACAACTAATCATAAAACACAGTTTAGAAGGAAAATCATTACGGAATATTGGGGCTCTGTGTAATATGAGCCACGCGACAGTGCAAACCATTATCAGAAAATATAAAAATGTGGGCTCAGTAACCTCAAAACGTCGCACAGGACGGTCAAGAATCGTTAACACCAGAGAAGAGACTTTGAGAACACGAAAAGTTAAGGTAACTCCAAAGCGCTACAAAAATTACAGCGGAAATTAAGGAAGAGACTAAGAAATCATGTACATAAATCAGAAGAATATTAAAAAAATATAGTAGGACTGCAAGAAAAAAAACCATTCATTAGTGAAAGAAATCGTAAGAATGTACACTTTTGTTTTTCTCTTTGTTAATAATCAGAAATTTATTAATTTTTATTTATGTGAATGAAATAATTTGAAGTTGGTGTTTTTGTTTTTTTTTTGTTTTTTTTTGTGTAATATTGTATAATAAAGTGTTTTATACATTTTTTGCGATTTTACTGCGTTTTATTTTATCACACAGGTATAAATTCACAAACTTCAGGTGTGTATGTAGACTTTTGTCCCTAAGTATACTTACTTCATCAGACTTATTATTGTGTTACTTGTAGTACCATAATATTTACAGTCATGATTTAAAGAAATATTTTGTGGGTTTGTTCATTAGAAATGTACGTGTCAAAAGTTTCATACAAAAAAGAAAATGAAACAACAAAGCTATGTATATAAATAATAATTAAAAGAAAAATATATTAGCAACTTGTTGAATATCCACGACGCTTAAGCACTTTTCTAAGTCGTTTTAGCATGGAATTCACTAGCTTAGCAGTGTCTTCAGCAGTAAATTTATTCCACTCTTCTCTGATGATTTTACTCGTAATAGTGTGTTTCCGTATATTACGCTCGAATAAGGCCAAAGGTGCTCGATTGGATTCAAATCCGGTGATTGTGGCGGTGTTGGCAATTGTTTAGCAACATTATAAAGAAGCCACTATCTGACGAATTCAGGCTTGTTGAAAGTAATGCTCAATTTGCAGCCCCAAATTTTCAACACTTTGCCTTGGTTGCGTTTTAAAATGTCCAAATATGCGAACCTGTCCATAGTAGATTCAATAAATTCAAAATTTCCGACCCCACCAGGTGCCATACATTCCCACATCACTATTCCTCCACTATCATGTTAACTGTAACTGTAGGTAAAAGATTCTCTTTCAGATTTTCTCCATACAATTTTCTATTCTTTGATGCCAAATATGCAGAAATTCATTTCGTCAGAAAATTAAAATTTCTGCCAAAACTCTGGAGGTCTGTTCCGGTATTGATTTGCGAATGCAATGCGTTCTTGACGTTTTATAAACTTATAAATAACTTTTAACTTTCCTTCGCCTACAGCTAATTCCTTTCTTTGTGACAGCATTGTTAATAAAAAACACACCACGATAGTGAAAGTTTGGAAAACGAAACAAAATGCTATATTTTCCCTTTTCACAAAATGCACAGTTTCGATTCAAATATACCTATGTCTGTATACTTTTGACTTCTGCAATTTTGGATTGCATCAGTTAAAAGTGCCGTTATCTCTGCCTGCATCCGAGTCTGTTCCAGGAATTTTTGCGTAGGCATCTTATATTGGTACAGGCAAGAGAAATATAAGAATTCTGAGAATTATTTTTTTCCGATGAGTCCTTAAAATTTAAATGATAAACATTTTGAAAGGAGCGTAGACTCATGGCACCTGGTGTATGTATGAACTGTTATTTTTTAAAGTGGAATAAGTCCATTTTTTCACGTATCGATATATTTCAGAGTTTGTATTTGAATTAATTTAAAAATATTGACAAACATTAATCAATTCGAGTGATGTTTAACACGATACACATTTTAAATTTTATTATGAAATAATAATTATTGAAAATTTTTGAAAAAAATAAACGAATTTTATTTTTTAGCTTCAAACGGACTTTTCATTTTCCAAAAATGAATGAAAATGTCATTTAAATATATGAATCACCAAGTTTTTTAAGAATTAATTTCAGCCATATTAAAAAGACGATATAAATACATAAAATGTAAATTCCTTTGTCTAAGAAACTAAAAATAAAAAAAAATCATATTTTAAGCTTATTTCTGCTTTACAGTTAGCATAGTGCTATTCATGGTAAATAGGTGGTAAGGCAGCAAAGTCGTCATATCGTAGTATTTCTCTCTTGTTATAGGTCTCGAAGTTTTATTCAGTGGCAACAGAGTAATTTTTCGGAGGTTTTTAGATCTTCCTTGTTTTCCAAATAAAAAATTGCTTTAAATGGAGCATATTAGTTTTTAAAAAAATTTGTGTAGTCCATCTTTTAAAGCCTGATCCAGCATATTTTTAGCCACTGTACAATTTCTCCGTCCATATTTTTTTTCCTGCTTGATATTGCCTCTTCTAAAGTTTTGTCGAAACAAAATCTTCTTTTTGCGTTTATTAATACAGTCAAACTTCTTTATAACGAACCTTGAAGGGACTAAAAAATTGCTTCGTTATAAAGAAGTTTTATTCGTTATATAGAACATTTTATTTTGTTGTTAATACCGCAAGTGTATTTTGAAGTTTTCAAAGAGAATTGAAAAAAAAAAACTCGTACAGAAATGTAAATCTTTTTATTTTTTAACTAAAAAAAAATAATTTTAGGTTGCACAAAAGCTCTTGTTTTATTATAAAAATCTTCCAATTTAGAAAGGTGAAAATATGCATCATCTGAGGTTTCGTCCCTTGTTTCAATAAAACTTCGTAAGGTGTCAAATGCAGTTCTCAAATCATTATCGTTGGGTTTTTTTTCGAACAAATTCGATTTCAGCATTATCATCTGATGATTCCGATTCCTCAGATGAAATTGCATTCAAAATTGCTTCGTCTGAAGGTAGCAACATTTGCATCCACTGCAACATAATCGTCAAATGCTACATGAGAATCATTACTTGGTAAAACTCTGTTAAAGTTGGTGTTGGTCGTGATTATCATTGATTTTATCGTTGACAATGGAACTAAGTCTTCATCAATTATCAAAAGTACCAAACCCAGCTTTGTTAACACAATTACGAATTGTACTTTCTTTAACATCAACGCACCAAGCTTTGTAAACATCTGTGATGGCATCCAAAAGATTGGATTTGTATTCTCGTCCCTGATCCATAGCATCAATAACTCTCTGTAACAAACGATGACGATAGAACACTTTTAAATTTTGAATAACGCCTTGGTCCTTTGGTTGGAGTATTGACGTTGTATTCAGTGGGAAAAAATTTCAACTTTATTGCCTTTAAATAGATTTGAACCATTGGTGGGTGCGCCTGACAGTTGTCGAGAAAAAATTAAACTTTTCGTCATATTTGATCCGACCATTAAGGTGACTCTCTCCTTGCTTTTCTTCCCTCAGTGACACTTTTTGTTTTTAAGAGCCAGTGTTTTTTGAGGAAGACATTTAAAAAAAAGACCCGCTTCATCCACGTTAAAAACATTTTTAGGGCTGTATCCGTCCAGTAAATTTGGAAGCGTATTTTTAATCCAATTTTGACACACATCATCGTCTACGTGAGTCCCTTCACCACATAAAGTTTTTTGTTTGATGCCGTACTTTTACAGTAAATTTTTTCAAAATCAAAAACGAAAGGTTTTCGAGTTACCTTGTTTTAAATTTATCTAGCCATCCAGTACTGCCTTTAAAATTATGTTGACCCAAAGATTCAGAAAAATATTTAGCCTTTTGTTTGATAATAGAGCCCGAGAGTGGTAAATTCTTTTTCCTATTTATCTGCACCCATTTTAACATCGCTTTATCCACATCACCGTATTTCGTTTTTCTTAGTTTTTTTTGACTTCTGTTTGAACTTGCTTCGGCAAACTTTAAAATTTTTACCTCATTCTTTAAAATTGTCGATAATGTACTAAACGAAACACCAAATTGTTCTGCAATTTCTTTTTTCTTTTCTCCTTTTTTTACTTGCTCAATAATCGACAATTTGTCTGAAAGTGAAATAGCCTTGCGCTTCATTTTCATATAAACGTGCAAACTCAAACGATTGATCTCTTGATATGCTCAAAATTTCTGCTATGCATGCATATATGTACATATATACACTTCTTCATACACCTATACATACATTAAAAAAATTTTTTGCCAAAACTTCGAGTTCCCTTTAAAAATCAGGAACAAAAATTCGTAGAAAGCCTTGTTTTCAAATTTGAAATTTCGTTATAAGGAAAAAAAATTTGCCTTCGGGGGAAAAACTGAGTTCGTTATAAGAAGAATTTCGCTATAGAGAAATTCGTTATAAAGAATGTAATTCATATGAAATATTTTTTCAAATGGAAGGGGAAGAAAGTGTAATTCGCTGTAGAGAGAATTTCGTTATAAAGAAATTCGTTATAAAGAAGTTTGACTGACCATAATTACCTCCCCCTCCTCCTTCGTTTTCGGTATACTATATATGTATATATGTATGTGTGCTATACTTATAGTATATAAGTATATATAGTCAAAATGACTGCTTTTGGGCAATATAGTTGTATACTAATTTCGGTCTTTCTAGTGTGAATGCTGTTTCCACAACTCCAAAATCTCTGTCGTTTGGAAGAACTGAATGGCCGGATAGTAACAATTTCTGGTCAATAACATTTATGCTATTATCAGCCTATTGAACAATCCTTAACCACATCAGTGCGAGCTCAATATTTTGATTTTGCCCGATTCACATGTCACTGTATGCTATAATGTGGTCCTGGGTTGTAACGTTCTGAATATGCTTGAGAGAGAATATTTTTCTGCACCTCTAGATGCTACAGTTTCCTAGCATGCATACATATGAATTCTGTTTAATCAGGGGAATAATGCCGTTATCCTGTTAACAACGTTGTTTTTGTTGACACTGCTAAAGCGCAGTGGACACTGAAGACACAATAACCAATAATTATTGCAAAAATAAAGTTGTTTAATTATATTTATTAGGAATTAACTTATTCTTCTTTCAAAAACAAAAAGATTTTGGCGATAACATTTTATAGCCAACATTTTTTGATTACTTTATAAAAAATCGTACACGAATTGAATGTGTGATTATAAATATGGGGGGAAGGTGTCTATATCTTACTAAAATTAACATTAACTTAATTTTTTTTAGAAAGTGGCTACTTTCGAAAATAACAGCTCATATCATGGCGAATTTCAACAGAAACTTTAATAATATCAACATTAGAAATATCAGGAATATATTTAAGCGTAATTGTCATTATTATTTGCGTATCGTAGTCTTTAAGTTCAAAGTTGTAAATTCATGTTTCAGAGACAAAGACAATATCCGACATGAGCACAAACGAATCAATATGAATAAAAAGAGCTGCAAAATTTTCTCTTAAACTCCTGACATTTTGGTTTACAACAAAAAAAAGAATCGTTACAGTCTACATTACTATTAGAGCACGAGATTTTGTACAATTTGTGGCCGTTTGTTGCGTGTTTGTTGTTTGTTGTGGCATTATTGTTGTCATGCTTAGGTACGGTCGTAAGTGTCTAGTGCATTGAACGGCATCGTGAATTACACACTTGTCACATCGAAACAAATTACCACTGCTTACAGTCACTACAATTTTTCTTCTTTTCTTTTCCTTGTAGGACCATAACCTTCTCACTTAACTGCATTCCTACTGGTCCGCTTGTGGGGTCCGCCGGTTTGACCTCAGAAAGTAGCGGCAGGCTTCCCGGTTTGGGATTACTTCATCGCTGAGGCCAATCAAATGCTGGTGTTTTTGCATTTGTTTGCACCAATTGTTTTTCGGCCTGCCTTTTTTGCGTGTTGAAATTGGAACGTTGATTGATATTGCCTTTTGGACGGGGTTCAAAGGATCTCTCCTTTGAACATGGCAATACCAACTGAGTCGGCCGCGCTCTATCTTTCTTGTGATGGTTTCTTTTACGTGGAGGCTTCCTCGGATCTTTGAACTTCTAATTCTGTCACGCTATGTTACTCCCGATGTCATGCGAAGCATCTTCATCTCAGCTGCCGTTAATTTGTTCTCATACTTTTTGTGCATTGTCCAGCATTGTGAACCGTATGTGAGCGCCGGACGTACAACTGAAGTGTAGAGTCTTCCTTTCAGCTTAGGGGGCATTTTTCGATCACAGAAGATGGCGGAGTTTTCCCGCCACTTCATCCACCCTACGCTTACGCGATAGTTGATGTCGTCATCACAAGTTGCTTCTTTATTAATCATAGATCCCAGATATTTAAACTTTTCACACTTGGGAAGCACTCTTCCATTCAAGTAAATGTCTGGAATAGGCTGATGAGGGTCAGAGAACGGGCAACACAGATACTCTGTCTTCTTTGAACTAATACGATACCCGTGTCCCTCAAAAATGTCCACCCACACATCAAGTGCTCGTTGTAGGGACGCCTGATCATCACTTATAATGGCTCCATCGTCAGCAAAGAATAGCTGGTGCACATTGGGGTCCGTCACTTTTCCTTCAAGCAAGCAATCAAGGACTGTTATAAAGAGCAGTGGGCTGAGGACGCTCCTTTGGTGTACACCGACTTTGATTGCGAACTCTTCGGTGACTTCTGCGGTGCATCTTACTCTTATCGTTGCACTCTTGTCCATGATCACTCGCACGTAGGTTTCTGGAACTCCTTTTTGTCTTATCGCTACCCATAAAAGATCTCTTGGTTGCCGGTCAAAGGCCTTCTCGAAATCAACGAACACCATATGCAAGTCCTTTGAAGAATCACGATGCTTTTGCTTCATGACCCTTATACTTTGGATTACATCTGTCGTTACAAACCCGCACTGGTCATCAGATAGTCGTATTATTTTCCGCAGTCAACGATCTCCATGGTGTGCGACATCAGCTTGACAGAACGGTAGTTATCACAATTTCGCGTATCACCCTTTCCTTTGTGCAAAGGAAGAAGATAGCTTTCTCTCCATTGATTAGGCATAGTGTCGTCTCTCATAAGTTTGGAGATAAGAACCATGAGGCCTTCCATGCTTTTCGCTTTGAATTCGGCGCACTTTTTCTTCGCGATACCTTTGCAATATCCATATACCTTTTCACGGCGAGCTTTTTCCTCTCTATTAGTAGAAAAGACGTCAAAGTCTGTCCACCACCAGGTTACTTTTGCGTGTTGGCAGGGGCCTTTAGATGTTCCGAGCAGTGATTTGGCTTTCTTCAGGCCAGATTGTTGTAGGGAATCCCACATGTCTTGTGCTCTGCACTCCTCATTACCGACCTCATCGATAATGGAAAAGAGGTAGTTTTTCATGCTGGTAAAAAAGCTTCGCCTTTTCTTTTAACCAGCTTATACCACTTGATTCTCTCAGACACCTTCGTTTGCTGCTTTGACTTCTTACTCGCCTCCATAAAAAATTCAGTCAGGAGGAGACGGTGTTGAGGGGCGATCGCGTCTCCCAGGATCACTTTGCAATCTTTAACTCGTGGCTTCATGAAACTGGATACCAAATGATAGTCTATTTGAGTTTCAGTTCCGCCGCTGCTATAAGTGATCAGGTGCCGGCTTTTTTGACGAACATGGTATTTAGCACTATAAGACCGTACGACTTGCACATGTTTAGGATATCTTCACCTAAAGATTTCTTGGTGCCGTATTCCAGCCTCCGTGGTAGTCTTCATAGTCTTCCCGACATGTCCGTTTAAATCTCTCCCAACAAACAAAAGCTATTCCTTTGGGATGATTTTGACAAGGTTGTGGAAATCTTGCCAGAATGCATCTTTTTCTTTTTGTTCACATCCTACTTGAGGGGCATATGCGCTTACGATGTTCCACACCTCACCATGCATCACCAATTTGAGAGCCATCAAACGGTCACTGGACTTTGAAATGGTTAAGACGTTGCCAAGTATCTCTGCCGCAAGGATGATGGCGATTCCGTTTTTTCCTTGTTCCAATCCATAGTAAAACATCTTGTAGGCTTTTGTTTTAACGTCCAAGAAACGTGCCCGATTACCGGTGTTTCGCCATTTCGTCTCTTGTACGCACAGGATGTCTACTCGCCTTCTAACCATCATTTCTTCAAGCTCATAGCTGCGACCACTCATGCTTCCAACGTTCCAAGTCGCCACTCTAAAGTGTGGCTTACGCCGTTGCATTACTTTGCTATCCCCCGGAAATCCTATAGCTCTGACCCGAGCATTGCTGCTCGTCCCAGGATCACGTTCTTTTCCATAATGCTACGGTTTGACCGTTTTCTTTCTTCTCCTCCTTTTTTTGACACGGGCATGCTCCAGATTTTTTTCTTTTTGTTTGATCTTACTCTTACAACACCGGTGATCTCCAGTCGTGTCAACCCACTGATTTGCATGCACACTTGTGGGGCAGTTTAATGGTGGTGTATGTGTCCCTAGGCTCACCTTGGTGTTTTCTAAATTGCCTAGATGTGATTTTTGTTTACCTTTGTTTTAGTCGCCTTTTACGACAAGCGAGAGGTATCGCTGCAGGGATATTCTTAACCCGTTCCTGCACAGGTGCGATAAATGAATGAATGATAGTCAATAAATGAAGTGTCGTGAAATAATGATGAAAGGTGAATGAATAATAAAATAGTTAGTGGTTGAGAGACACACACCTTGATTTACTTGAAAAATGAACAAATTAAAAAAATACATCATATTTAGATAAAATGGGTTTTGAAATTTAATTAAAACAATATTTCTGTAAGACATATTGAATTTAACTAATACCAATCTACTCGTAGACCTTTTGTTTGAAAACATAACCTGAGTCGAAGAAGTAGAAGTAACCAGTAGAAGTAACCATCTACATATAAGTCATCACTTAGCCTTCTGCGAGTACACACTAGTCGTTTCTATTATAATACCTCAAAGTGAAAGAGCCGTTGTCTGTTTCACTTTCCCAGTTCTAGGTACTCGTTGTCTTTAAGTATTTTTTTTTGTTTCTCTTCGGTGGAACAGTGTTTGCAAGGTAAATAAAATCTCTACCCGATAAACAGGTTATCAGTGGTTTATTATTCACTTTTGTTTAATTTTTTCTTTCATATACCGATGACATCATGTAAATTCAATTCTGATAGAAACTCAAAAAGTACGCATATGTATTCTGAATAACAGGACAATGTGCTTAAGATTAACATAGATTTTATCAATCTATTTAATTATTTATCTGTTCAAATGCTCTGTGCTGCAATCAAAACTATATTTCCTTTAGTGTCAACCAAAAATGCAATATAAAATATATTTCGATATCAACTGGAAAAAAAAATCATCAGGAGAAAATATGACTTTAATTCAAATAATTTACGTTTCATTATCGTCGCATAAAACTAATGAATATATTTCAAATTAGAAACATGTGTTTTGTTAATGGCAGAAAACTGAGATATTAAATGTGGAATAATAAATGAATGCCTCTTAATGGATATTATTCTGTGTTTTTCTGGTTCAGTTATTTGTGTGTTTTAATTTGACTAGATTTTTTTCCAACTATGTTACATGGTTCGCAATAGGCAAAAAAAAAGTTGTTAGATTAAAAACCCTTTTGAGGGATGTACCTAACTTTACAGATGAAAATATTGAGTCTTGTTTGTCAGCAGATACCTGGGAAGAAAGGTCCCTTGACAAATAACAGCCATCATATTCCAGACTTACGGATGGCAGCACCACAGCCACATCGTATACTCAAGTAAAGTCACGTTCGATACTATATGTGCTAAACTTTCTGTTCCCTAGTGCAACTTGAATCACTTGAATGATCATAAAGATGAGTATCTTTATCACAGAAATCCGTACCAGTTGAATTGATTTCAATAAGTTAGGTGATGCTAATTTAAGTAATCCCAAGTGCTCGATCGGCCTTAGGCATTTTATTAAATATAAAAATGTTGTATCGTTATTGAACATTGAACCTTGTAGATATGTAAAAAAAAAAGGGGCATACCAACATTACGTTGGCCAAGTTTCCATCGACCACCAGGAATCGGTCAAATGACGAGATTCAAGGTACCTCAAATGTATAAAGAGATTAATCAAATACACAATGAATAGAACGATACCACGCAAGTGTACTGAAATGGACGCCATAGTAGCATAGTTTCACCTTTGATGACACACATTCTTAAGTACAATAGTGTAGCGGTAGACAAAATTCCGAAAATAGGAAGGTTACTGATTAGCAATCTATTGATTAAGGAACTGTGGAATGTAAAATTGCACTGGATCGTTAGAATTCATGAGGTACATCTTAGTAGTCGAAACGAACCATTAACAGGTGACTACTTTATCGTAGCGCTGTAGCTGTCTTCAGGAAGATGAAGAACATCACTCGTGTATACTCAAAGTATCTATGTAACTCGAATATTGTCGATCATGACAAACAATGGCGGAATAATGTGAGACCAAATTGATTGATAGAACAGAGCCTTTCCACACTGTATATTCAGGTGGACTTTATTTAAGGCAAATAAACCACAGCAATATAACGGTTTGTATGATCTCTGACATGGTAATAATATAATATGAATCCTTGTACTCGATCTTTTGGATGGCATTTAGGTTTTACAGCGACACAATTTAGTCTTATCTGTGTTCTACATGTTGCTCAAAGATACAATTCATGTTTAGAATAGAAGTCAGCCGAAGTCGAATCTGGCGAAAATGCAAGTTATCATTATAGTTTTCTTTTTGCCCAAGTACTTACGAGCCAGCATTGAAGTGTGAAGGAAGTAATAGTACTGCAAAAGTATTTTTTTTTTTCCACCACAAACCTTGCATATTTTTCTTTTCTCAGTTCTTTTGATGCAAACGTTACGCTTATAGGCAGCAGTTATTATTAGTTTTACTTATGATTCTCATATTTTCCGTGCAGGGACGGGTTAAGAATATCCCTGCAGCGATACCTCTCGCTTGTCGTAAAAGGCGACTAAAACAAAGGTAAACAAAAATCACATCTAGGCAATTTAGAAAACACCAAGGTGAGCCTAGGGACACATATACCACCATTAAACTGCCCCACAAGTGTGCATGCAAATCAGTGGGTTGACACGACTGGAGATCACCGGTGTTGTAAGAGTAAGATCAAACAAAAAAATCTGGAGCATGCCCGTGTCACAAAAAAAAAAAGGCAGGCCGAAAAACAATTGGTGCAAACAAATGCAAAAACAACAGCATTTGATTGGCCTCAGCGATGAAGTAATCCCAAACCGGGAAGCCTGCCGCTACTTTCTGAGGTCTAACCGGCGGACCCCACAAGCGGACCAGTAGGAATGCAGTTAAGTGGGAAGGTTATGGTCCTACACTTCTGACCATAACAACGCCGGAAAAAGGAAAAGAAGAAGACTTATGATTCTCATATATAATAATCATTTTAAATTGCTTTTCCAAGCTCATCGTTTTAGATTTTGAAACCAAACTGACAATTAAACAAATATTCAGCTCCAATGGAGTGCGCAACACCTATTGCCGACACAATGATTCGAATAATCAATTCTATCAAATTAGGAAATATATCGAATGCTTTTCTTTTTGAATATTTTAAAAGTTTTAATGCACCATAGCAGTTGACAAAGAGGGGAATCCAAAAGGAAGCTTAACAATTGTTGCGGTAGTCCCAACATTGACGAATCAACTCAGATTTCAAAATGAGTTTTACAAAATCAAAAATCAACAAGCTATTTTTACCTGAGATAGATCATTTTTGATATTTTTAATGCTTGTTTTTACTATTATTAGATAGCTCATGAAGAGCCAGAGCCAAGCTTCTCTTATTCGCCTATGTTGTGTGCGATTTGCTTTTCTCATAAGTGAAAGGTACCCATGGTTTAATGCCGTTTCCTAACGACGAGATCCGAGAAGCTTTTTCAAGGCATATGTACTACGGGAGGGTATGCCAGAATCCCGCCGAGGAGAGGAGAAGCGAAATAAACATTCGGCTTTGGTGTTATCGTTGTTCGAACTCTTGCATCGCGTGTCAGAAGCTGACACACTACTCACTGCGCCGCGGAATTAGTAAAAATCATTCGTGATCAAGTACCTCGTACATCGCCAATGGAGCATCTGCTTTTAGAAGCTATGATGGTACAGTACAATACATCACATTGATAGAATCACATAGTAAATTCATTCCTTTTTTTCATCAATTTTCTTAGCAAAATAAATTTTGTCAAATATATATTATTTGATTAATATCAAAATCAACCATAAAAGATGTTAAGAAAAATTAACCGATGTAGTATTTTTGGATATTGATCATTCATTTTGGCACATTAGACTCAACTGGACGCTGCACTCCCGAAAACGTCATGTATTTTTTTTTTTAATGAACGCTTATTTGTTGTCGTGGTCAACAAGTTATATTCATTTGAAAACTGTACTCTAGCGGGTGATGTAAATGATCAAATTGATGACAAGAGTTTTTAACAAAATATTTACTATTAACTGCGAGTTTTCGTCTAATGAGATAAGTTTCGTTGTTCAATCCAATTTATAATCGACTCTTGTTAACACAGTGTCAGAATATATAAATAAAATATAATGCACAGAGAACACTAAAATAAAATATAATGCACAGAGAACACTAAAGCCATATAAAAATTAAAATAGCTGCAATTTATCATTTGCATAAAAAAAACAGCATACATTAAACACAATAAACATACAACCGGTTTGATATTTTAGAAAAAAAACTAACTAAACGATTAAAATATTATAGACTATTTAAACAATCTTTTCCAGATAATAAAAAGGATTTATTATATACGTAAAGTTTCATCGGATAGTTACATATATTTTCTTTGTGCATGAAAATGTCAACCTACGAGCTTAATAACCCTCATCTGCGAGAATTACTGAACATGACGTTTCTCATCGTTTGGAAGCCTTGGGAATGTTCCAAAAGGCAAAAACAAAAAATGGATGTAGTCGAGCCATATTTACGATATTTTTCGAGCTGGTCCAGGAGCGGGTTTTCTGGCGACGAAAAACGTCCAAATTATACTTATTTACCTTAAAATACGAAATTTTTAGGCACGAGATATTATTCCGTCGATTAAAAGCTCGCAAGAGTAATAATGAAGAGTGCACTACCTCTTGTCACTGCGAAATAATTCCAACTATAAACTATAAATTTTGAACAACCAAATTCGAAAATATTTCCATTTATTATAGAAAAAAAAAACCCAAAAATATATAATGCACATATGTTCATACAGATCAGAAATTACGTATTTTAGTTATTAAATACTAGTATATAACTTTTCAGTTACAACATTTCGGAAAATCCTTAGAGATTCTTCGGCTGATTCCTTTCCCTATTATTTTGAACAGCTCTGTATATTTTGACAAACATACATAAGCTGCTCTAGTAAGAGCCCGAGGCGCTTTCGCTCTGTAAGAATTGCTGTTTTATAGTGGCCAATCGATTCTAGAGTGAAGGTAATCTACTACATGATCTGGCCCATTATTGCCTATGGATGCCCCGTCTGATTCAATGTGAGAGCCAGTTTAATGAAAGGATTCGGGGTTTGAGAGGCAAAGTTTTAGGACTTGTCTCAGGTTACATAGGACACTTGAATCTGAGTACACAACTTTTACCCGAACGAGGTCCTTTACAATGGGCCTGGAATGTTACGGGGGAGCAATTTTGTAGTAAAAGTGAATCGAAGTCACATTGCAGGGGCAATGACTTCGGTCAATAACCTGATCTCCGGGACTAACTACTCCAACAACATGTACTACGAGAGAGCGCACCTTAGCGACTTTGTCCCCTCATCCCTCTATTTGAATGAATATGAACTGATCTAGCTAAATGGGCGATTCCGCTAATGTTCAACGTGGCCCGTAATTCCATTGAGCGGCGGCTCCTCTACGAATGTGATGTCACGCTCCGTTAATATTTTTTTATATTATTAGTTTATATATTATATTAATAGTTTTTTTATATTTTTAATCAAGTGAAATTGTATTATTATAGAATTAAGTACTAAGCCTGTGCAAACTAAAAAGTTTAAAACTTATCTGTACAGAGATGAATTATACAAATAAATGAAATTAAATTAATTAATTAATTAATCCGAACGCCTTGGGTTAAGTAGATCGGTGTCGCGCTAAGATCGGGTAAACATCGCCGGCAGCATCAACGGTTTTGCTGGCTGGAGCGTACTGCGTCAGTAGTAACATTTTATAGGTCAGCCCCTTCAAGCCAAAGCCCGCCAAACGACAATGGCAAGTTTACATAGGCTAGGTAAGGCTAGGCTAGAGTAGGCTTAGAGTTGGTGGGTAACTTCAGTTTAGTTTAGTTTAGTTTTATTGTACATTTAATAAAAATCAACAAAAAAAAAACATAAAAAGGGAAATAAAAAAGACACATTCATGTACATATATTATTTATGCATACTGTTATACATACATATGTATGTATTTTAATTAAGATAGATTAAGTTGATTCTAATCAGTTCTAAGTTTTATACAGGGTGTCCCACGAGCAGTGTGCCAAAAAGCTGTAGGTCTGGTCAAGACAAGAAAAATATCGTATGGAAGGGGGGGGGGGGGGGGGGTCTATTCCTCCCCGTTTAGCCGGGCGGGGCAATTTTCTAAAAAAATTGACTTAATTTGGAAAAAAAATTATTAAAAATCAACAGTTACATCCACAATGCCATGATATACTTTTTTGTAAAGTCAGAAACCTCTTCTTTCATCTTGTTTTTAAACGAAGCTGTTTTAAGGAATAGTTTTTGAGAAATTAATTTTCACTCAAAATTTTGAAAAAAAAAAATGAAAAAAAAAATTTCGAACAATTTTTTTCTAAGAAAAACCTTTTTTTTGGTTTTAACGCGGCTGGACTTGTAGGCAAATTAATGTATGAAACATTGACCTCTTTTTTATTATTTTTAAAAAATTCGGAGTTTTATGAGGATACAATAAAGTGACACAGTATTGGAATAACCCTGGATTAATCCTTTTTTTTCATTGATAACGCCTGAAAACTGACCTGCCAATTTCGTCTGGGTCCGCCCACCGCCGATGGGTTCTACCCGCTAGGACCTTAAGACAATAAAACCGCAATTTTTCTTTATTGAAAAACAAAATATTTGCAACCCAAATGTAAATAAAAGGCATCGCATTTTTAATAAAAAAAACCATTTCCAAATTGGATGTTAACTCATCAACACATTACGATGTCAAACTCATACTCTCGAGAAGAATTAACGGACATGCACTTCTGCTACGGTTTAGCTAATGGTCGAGATCGTGAAGCCGAAAGACTCTACGCTGAAAGATATCCCAATCGGAGGTGTCCCAGTCGTAGCATGTTTTCAAGAATCCACCGACGTCTGCGAGAGCACGGAGTGCTAGACCATTGAAGAAGCGAAAGATCAGTTACAGATGGATCAGGAATCTTAGATGAAAGAATTTTGGATTTTTATTCCGACGTAATCCCTCCCTTAGTACAAGGGGGATAGCTATTATGATTGGAGTGCCCAAATCTAGAGTATGGAGAGTGCTTCATACCGAAAACTTACACCCGTACCATTTTAGGCCAGTTCAGGAACTCACCTCAAACGACAAGTTTTTGAGAGCAGAATTTTGTCGATCATTACTGCTTCGAGATGAAACTGAAAGAAATTATTTTGCAAGGATATTCTGGACGGATGAAGCACAGTTTACCAGACATGGGGTTACTAACTTCCACAATTTGCATCATTGGAGTAGCACCAATCCACACAACAAAAAACAAAATAAATCACAACACCGCTTTAGCTGTAATGTTTGGCTTGGTATTGTTGGACAAACTGTAATCGGGCCCCGGGTTTTTGAATGCCGTTATTAATGGAGAATCATACCTGTAGTTCCTACAAGACCTTTTGCCCGATTTGATGGACAACGTTCCTTTGGCCATAGCAGATAATTTATTCTACCGGCAAGATGGAGCACCAGCACACTACAGCTTACGGGTTAGAAACTGGCTGGATGATCATTTTAGTGACCGTTGGATCGGAAGAAGGGGCCCCACGGAATGGCCACCTAGATCACCAGATTTAACTCCTCTAGGTTTTTATGTGTGGGGATTCATGAAGAATTATGTTTACGAAGTGGAAATAGTATCTTTGGAACAACTGAAAGAACGGATTGAAGTCGCTGGAGTCAAATTGCAGGAAAATTTGTCAAGCATAACCTTATGTGCAGCCATTAGAAGGAGATATAAACTTTGCCTTCTAAAAAATGGGGATCATATTGAAAATTTATTATAATAAAACTCCGAATTTTTTAAAAATAATAAAAAAGAGGTCAATGAGTCATACTTTAATTTGCCTACAAGTCCAGCCGCGTTAAAACCAAAAAAAAAGGTTTTTCTTAGAAAAAAATGTTTCGGGTTTTTTTTAATTTCTCAAAAACTACAAGACATTTTTGCATCCGGTTTTCTGTTTTTAACTAAAAACTAATAAGAGAATTGAATTCTTGAAAAAAAAGTTAGTACTTAATTACAAAATCAAAATTTTGAGTTTGAAAATTAATTTCTCAAAAACTGTTCCTTAAAACAGCTTCGTTTAAAAACAAGATGAAAGAAGAGGTTTCTGGCTTTACAAAAAAGTATATCACGGCATTGTGGATGTAACTGTTGATTTTTAATAATTTTTTTTCCAAACTGAGTCAATTTTTTTAGAAAATTGCCCCTCCCGGCTAAACGGGGGGGTATAGACCCCCTCCCATACGATTTTTATCTTGTCTTAACCAGACCTACATGCTCTAGCTTTTTGGCACACTGCTCGTGGGACACCCTGTATAATTAAACAGCATCTATTACTAATTCTTTATTAATATTTAAATGATTTTTTTTCCTCATAAGGCCGAAAGGCTTAATTTATGTAGTTTTGTATATTTGGAGTGTCCGAAAGGTAATTTAAGTTATTTAAGCTAGTTTTAAGCATTTTTGTCTAGCGTAAGATAGTTGCACGAAATATAAATTAAGAATCAATTCATTTTTTTTTCAAAAAATGTTAAATATTGAAAACACATTCTTCAATTCCCTGACACTTTATTTTCACCTGGAGCTTTAATGATAACATTGTGGCCCTTTTTCGTTGGAAGGACTTTACTGCGCGTAAATAGCGTATAGCGTAAAATGCAAATGTTACTTACATTTTAAGACGTCGTTTAACTATTTTCTTAAAACGTGGATTTTGACTACAATGTAATTACCTACATTTGGTTGTGATCGTCGCATAATTGACGTAATCGTTCATAATCATTTTGGATTGATCTTTCGTGCGGATTTGTCGGTCGCGATGTTGCATCGGATGGAATAATTAGTCCGTACTTTTTTTTTAAATCGGAGGGAATATAAAATATTAAATAACATTGATCTGGAAAAAAAAACTTGAAACCCCTATTAATGGCTATTATTATTATTATAAGCTTTATTAATCCATTTTTTTTTCTTAGTGACTAGAAATATAATTTATTATATATAAACATTTAATAATATGTGTATATAGATTTCATTAAGTTTTAATACATAATTCAAGGGCGGATATAAGCCTCCCCCAATGTTTTCCAAGCATTTTTATCTTTGGCCATTCTTTCCCACCTATTACAAATTTGACATATATATCATCTCTCCAAAGTTTGATCTGTCTTCCGGTTCTTCTTGTACCATTTCTTGGGTTCCATATTGTTGCCTTAGAGGTCCCACGGTTATCTTTCAGCCTTGCTATACCATATGTCCAGCCCAGTTCCATTTTTGTTGTCTGGCAGTTACGACCGCATCTGAGAAATTCGTCATATTTCTGATGGTTTCATTTCGTATTCGTTGTGTTCTGGATATTTTTAAAATAGATCTTTTCATTGCCCTTTGAGTTGTTCTCAGTTTTTGATTTGATTTGGCAGATAGATTCCAAGTTTGGGAGCCGTAAGTCATAACTGGAAGTATAGTCGCATCAAATAGATATTTTCTGGAGCTTGAGCTAAGGTTTGAATCGAAGATATGTTTATGCCTCCAAAATTGCTTCCAGCTATTTGATATCCTTCGGACTATTTCTTTTTCTTCTCTGTTTTCGAGTGAGATTAGCCGCCCTAGGTAAACATATTCTTCAACATATTCTATTGTTTTATTGTTAAATTAATGGTTATTACTGTACAAAAAAAAGTAGTTTTCCTTAAATGTTCTAGTTTTTTTGTCTTTGTTTTTGTCTGTTGATTAATTTAAAAATCCAAGCCCCTCCGACTCAAAATACCACTCGCAAATCTTTACCTAAGCAATTCGGTAAACGTTATTAACATGTTAACGCACTTATATTCTATTCTTATAACAATATAGTACAACTTCTCTGAACTATTTTTTAAATAAATAATCACCGATGGTTCAAAAACATATATTATAACTATTTAAATTAATATCAGACTTTACTACAGGTTTGATTAGAAATGTTTAAATAAAATATTTATAGAATTACCTTTGGCTTGGTTTTTTGTAAACATTTTGGGGGTTTTTTGTTCTTAGAAGATAGTTATTTTGTTCCGTGCAGGGACGGGTTAAGAATATCCCTGCAGCGATACCTCTCGCTTGTCGTAAAAGGCGACTAAAACAAAGGTAAACAAAAATCACATCTAGGCAATTTTGAAAACACCAAGGTGAGCCTAGGGACACATATACCACCATTAAACTGCCACACAAGTATACATGCAAATCAGTGGGCTGACACGACTGGAGATCACCGGTGTTGTAAGAGTAAGATCAAACAAAAAAATCTGGAGCATGCCCGTGTCACAAAAAAAAAAAAAAACGGCAGGCCGAAAAACAATTGATGCAAACAAATGCAAAAACACCAGCATTTGATTGGCCTCAGCGATGAAGTAATCCCAAACCGGCAAGCCTGCCGCTACTTTCTGAGGTCAAACCGGCGGACCCCACAAGCGGACCAGTAGGAATGCAGTTAAATGGGAAGGTTATTGTCCTACACTTCTGACCATAACAACGCCGGAAAAAGGAAAAGAAGAAGAAGATAGTTATTTCATAGGGTACTTTAGAAATATAATGTATAATGATCTCTTTTACCTGCAGAATGCCTGCATCAAAATCGCGCTGCAATTAGATCACGATGTAGCACTTAGAGAAGTTAAATATGAAGTCGAGGTGCCTGTTCAGATTGGCGTGGAAAGGACAGGAATGAGCATGATTCACATTAGTGGAAGCATACAAGAACCTTTGACAATGGATCGAGCCAATTTCATTCTATTTATTTCCAGCAGGCAAAGCAAACAAATAAACACATGCTGATAATGAAGTGTACCATACTAATTTTAAGATTAAGATTACCCACCAATGAGGATAAAATGTCAAGAATGAAATGAAAATGTGATTTGATTTTGTGATAAGATTTTAACCGGTTATATCAGCGCTTCCTGTATTTGAACCGTGGTCCCCTCTATAAAACTGACATCAATGATTGACTTACATAAACAAGAATTAGATTTAAGATTTAACCTATAGATTTAAATCTAGGTTATATTACGCAACTATATTGGCTTGTTAACATAAAGGGTGTCCAGTGGAAAATTTTCAAATTTGAAATAAAATAAATAAAAAACTGAAAATTGTAGGCAATACTTTATTTTG
This sequence comes from Merodon equestris, assembly GCA_958301585.1. Classification (NCBI taxonomy): domain Eukaryota; kingdom Metazoa; phylum Arthropoda; class Insecta; order Diptera; family Syrphidae; genus Merodon; species Merodon equestris. The sequence continues at coordinate 84,100,292 of OY284415.1, read as the reverse complement.
AAAAAAATGTACAATGGATGTACATGTTGGGGATTTTATTTTTTAAAAACAATATTTTCTAAATGAAGCCCGTTCCTTTCCAGACACTCTTGCAACCAGACTCCCATATTTGCAAAAACGCGTGATAGCAGGTTCAATGATAGCAGTTTCGCAACGAATATTCTTTAGTACGGCCTGAATTGTTCGAGAATTGTTATTGTAAACCTTTGCCTTGAGGTATCCCCACGAAAAAAAGTCGCAAGGCGTGAGGTCCGGAGAACGAGATGGCCAGGGTATACTTGCTGATTTATTTGCTCGGGAAAAAAGCTCTCAGCTTTCCATCGGAATCCTAGCCTCGTGTAGTGTAGCACTCATCCATCATTCGGCAATATACTTCAGCAGTGACTCTCTTGTTGGTAAAAAAAATAAGGGCCTATTATCCCTCGGGCAGAAATGGCACACCATATCGTCGTTGTGGGGCGATGTAAACGTTTTTGGTGGCGTTCTCTAGGGTTGCTAAGGCACCAGTAATGCAAGTTCTGCTTATTTACGTATAATACAAACAATATGTTGCTAAGCTTCCGTGCTATTCGAACACGTTCGAGCATTGTTCTTGGGAAGATTTTTTGCACGATTTTGATTTTGTATGGATGGAATATTTTTTTTTTTTTTCAAAATAACCTGCACAGTTGATTTTTTAATTTCCGTAGAGGCCGCAATTTTTCTTATGGATTTACGCGGATTTCGCATAATTTGGTGTCGAATTTGAGCGACATGATCCGGCCTCGCTGCTGCTGTTGATGGTCCCGACGAAGTTCTGTTCACCATTGTCCCTCCTTTTCTAAGCCTTTGCACCCACACCAGATAAGTTGTGTGCTCGGACCATCACTAAGTCTGCGTAAATTGAAGTGAGTACAACTTCAAATTAAGTGCTGATTTTCAAGTATTGCTCAACCGCGAGTGCGCGGTGGGTTATGTAAAATAATCGTTCAAATGAAGTTTAAGTAGTTATGTGAATGTATTTTTGTCGATTAAACCCAATTTTTCTCTTTAATCGAAAACTATTACGCATAGATTACAAAAAAAACATCAACACCATATAAAAATTATTATCAGGTGCACATATGGGAATCTATCACTTTTCAAATAGCTGGCCGCAGAACCTCATGCCTCATCATTACATTTGTGAATTCTCATCGGGATCATATACATAGGTATATTTTTTGTGCGTAAAATTGGCAACCTTCCAGCCAAATAAGCAATGATTAATTATGGACGCTAGTAGTTGCACTGCTAAAAAAAGTGCTGTTTCCAAGTGAGCAAGAGCTCACTATCGAATGTAATTAATGAGTATGCTTGGCTCAAGCATTGTTGGGTTAAACATTTTGAAAAAAAAAAATTGTACAGCTAAAATAAAAAAAAAAATTGTATAGACTTGTTAGTTCGACTTTGTGTAAAACAATAAAATTAAATATTAATAATAATAAATATTAATACAAAAAATTAAATATTAAAAATAAAATTAAAATTAAAAAATTAAGAATAATAAAGGGTCCGCCATCTAACTTTTTTTTTTCAAGTAGTGCTTATTTCGTGAATGGTAACACTTAGCTCATGTCTGATTTGACAGATAATTAGTTTTATCCTTCCGCTGAACGAATATGGTTGTGTATACGCTTGAACAACGCTGGGAAATATTGCGACATTACTTTGAAAATCATGGTAATGTTGCAGAATGTGTGCGAAAATTGCGTACGGATTTTGGAAGAAGAGAAGGACCGTCAGCTCCGTATGTTCGTTATCTTGTGAAAAAAGTGAAAGAAACTGGCATCCTCATCGATAAACCAAAGCGTGAAAAGCCAAAAACAGTGCGTACACCCGAGAATTTTGCTGCTGCGGCAGAAAGTGTGCGTGAAGCGCCATCAACATCAATTCACCGTCGTTCTCAACAATTGAACATTTCGGAGACATCATTGAGACGAATTTTGCATAAAGACCTTGGTATGACACCATACAAAGTCCAATTGGTTCAGGAGTTGAAGCCAACTGACCATCCAATGCGTTTTCGCTTCGCTAAGTGGGCCTGCGATCGACTTACAGAAGATGCCGATTTTGCCAAAAAAATCATCTTTTCAGATGAAGCTCATTTTGATCTTGGCGGGTATGTAAACAAGCAAAATTGTCGCATTTGGGGCAGAGAAAACCCGCACGCATACATTGAAAAGCCGGTGCACCCAAAACGAGCCACTGTTTGGTGCGGATTTTGGTCCAGAGGCATAATTGGGCCATTTTTCTTCGAAAATGAGCAAGGAGTGGCCGTTACAGTTAATGGCGATCGTTATCGCGCCATGTTGAACGAATTTTTGTTCACAAAAATTGAAGAGGAGGATATTGGCAACATTTGGTTTCAACAGGACGGCGCTACGTGCCACACAGCCGAAGCTACACTCGATGTTTTGCGCCCTGTTTTTGAAGATCGCATTATCAGCCGCAGAGCTGATGTCGTTTGGCCACCTCGGAGCTGCGATTTGACACCGTTGGACTATTATTTGTGGGGTGCCGTCAAAGATAAGTGTTACGCCGACAAGCCAGAGACAATTGACGCTTTAAAGGACAATATTCGTGAAGCCATTGGTGAAATACAGCTGCACACAATCGATAATGTGCTTAAAAATTGGACCGATCATGTAGGCTACTGCATGGCCAGCCGAGGCAGCCATTTGAATGAAATTATTTTGCATTATTAACCGGAAGGATTGTACTTTCAAATAAAAAAAGAAATTTGAGAAAATATTCAGTAGTTTTTTTTATAGCATTTTCAAAAAAAAAATTATTTGGCGGATTATTTGATTCAACTGTTACTTCCTTCCGTGCAGGGACGGGTTAAGAATATCCCTGCAGCGATACCTCTCGCTTGTCGTAAAAGGCGACTAAAACAAAGGTAAACAAAAATCACATCTAGGCAATTTAGAAAACACCAAGGTGAGCCTAGGGGCACATATACCACCATTAAACTGCCCCACAAGTGTACATGCAAATCAGTGGGTTGATACGACTGTAGATCACCGGTGTTGTAAGAGTAAGATCAAACAAAAAAACAAAAAAATCTGGAGCATGCCCGTGTCACAAAAAAAAAAAGGCAGGCCGAAAAACAATTGGTGCAAACAGATGCAAAAACACCAGCATTTGATTGGCCTCAGCGATGAAGTAATCCCAAACCGGGAAGCCTGCCGCTACTTTCTGAGGTCAAACCGGCGGACCCCACAAGCGGACCACTAGGAATGCAGTTAAGTGGTCCTACACTTCTGACCATAATGACGCCGGAAAAAAAAGAAAAAAAAGAAGAACGTAGGTTGTTAATAGTTTGGCAAAACACTTTGAACTTTTTGTAGGAGTAACTTTAAGTTAAAAAATTAAATAAAATCCTATCACACAGCTTCGGAGTACCAAGTACGCAAACCTTTAAAGCCGCTTTCTCGAAAAAGTGTCAATTGTGTATGGAACAAACCAACTCTCGAGCGACGATAAATAGACCAAAAAACTAATTAAATTTTACCAAAGACAACTAAAAATGGATTGTATTGTAGTTGACTAATCACGAAAATATTTTGCTAAATTTTCGAGGCCTGAAAAAAAAACGTTTCTCATAGAATGTATTGGTAGACTTGAGCAAAGACTTTAGAATCCATCTGTCTCCAGAATTAATCTGAAATTTGCTCCTAAATACTCTTCTTATTTGATGTACGAGTGCATAGGTACGTACATTTCGTTATACTGTACTTCTATCGCGCCGAGTTAGCATTTCATTATCTTTTTCGCTGTTGTTAAAATTGGTTCTGCGTTTGTTCGCCGGTCAGCACTTCTTTTTCATGGTAAATACATGTACATATATTTTCACAATTTTCCTTTGGAGTTTCTATTTTGACGGTTCTAATATACAGTCTGTCACAAAATTGTTTGCAAAAGGAAAAATTGTTTGCAATTTTAGTTGAAATGTTAAAATTTGTGGAAACGCATTGCTTTTGTAATTTTTTCTTTTTATAATCTTATTAATAAGATTCTTCTTAATAACTACAACAAAAAATTAACGAAATTCAAACAAGAGTGCAGGAAAATAACAAAAATAAAAACACCTTCATATTGGAAGGAATTGTTAATCCCAAAATTTAATTAACTACCCACTGCGCTCCGGCTCTCTCGTTTAGTCATCACTTTAATCAAATTGAAAATAGAAAAACTCCACCAAAGTGAACAAATACGGCAAAAGTAGAATACTTGAAAAGTAATAGAAAGGAATTAAAATGCTTTAGATGAAGTCAACATTTTCAAATAGTAAGCTGAAGTAATGGTCTTGGAAAGGAAATGCAATAACTACTTGTAGATGAAACTGAATTGCTGAATTGGAATAACTTGCAATAAGGATTTTAAAAGGAGAACCTCAATTCTAAGTTTCAAGAGAATTTCAGTAAATAACTGTTTTAGTTACATAAACAATTGTAATCTTTACCAATAATTTAATTCTATGGACGTGCCAGAAAATTAATTTCTACGACAGTTGATTCCAGTTCCAATTATAGTGGCGAAAATGAACAGAATGGTGTTGTTCATAAATTTAATGCGAAGAGCAGAATTATGCGCAGGAGCAATTAAATACATGAGCATCTTACAATATGTACATGAGCAATTTTGTTTGCAGTCGCATATTTTATATTAAAAAGCTATTCCAATCCTAAACACAAATGGTTTAATGACTACTCACCAATAGCCCATTAAATTGCATTTGTTTCTTTCAAAGAATTTTTGCGAAGTAATTTGATACTAATGTTTCAATTAATACATGAAAATTTTCAGAAATAAATGGACATACACACGATTTGTGTTTAATTCATTAAAAAGTAACCCGAGATGATAACAATGCCGGATTTTCAGGTTTCTGGTAGTTTGATTATAATTTAGTAAAATATTTTTATTCAATATTGTTTTGCTCTTTGAAAACAAAACTATTGTATTAAAACGAATTTCCTGCAACATTGTTTTTCACTTAGTTGTGTTTATTGAAATGAAGACCAAACAAGCTATATATTACGTCAACACTAGGTAAATGATTATTTTTTCAATGAAGATGGTGGCACCCTGACAGTAGGGAAATTGATGAATTTTGCATGCAATTCGGGAAATTGTAAAGGAATCAATTTACCTCCTTTTTATTTCTCGTCACAACTTTTCTTCTTTCAATTAATAGTTAAAAACAATTCTCCTAATCAGTTTATTTTAAATCTTGAAAAATAAACTCTTCTTAAAATAAACCCTTCACAGGTTTCATAACCTAGGAATTATATATTTTCTTATTATAATAAGCCGATGAATTGCTGTATATATTTGGGCCTTAAATCCGTGTTGATCACAACATTACTCATGGTTTTCGCATGGATAAAATTTCGTCGGATGAATAGAATACATGTGAAAAATGATTTGTGATGATAATATGGACAGGAAAGGCTTACCAAAAGCGTTCATTTACCAGATATTAAACGAAGACAAAATGAAAAGATCGCCGCGATTAAAAAACAAACTCACTCAATTTATTTGTCATTATCCACGCCAGAATTCTAGCCAACCTCAAAACTTGATTATTCCGCTGACATTGGGACTTGATAACGTCTTAGAGCCTAACATTACACTGAGCTCCGGTGTTTCTTTTTTTGATAATATTTCGGAAGTTCAAAAAAGTAATTATTCCCTATTTCCATTCTCCTCTTGTCACTAGTGGCTCTTCCAGGCTTTGTAGTTAAAAGTCTGAAATTGTGTCCGCATAGAATAACTTTGCCGAATTTATAATTAGGGTTTCAGAAACAAATCTTCTATGAAAAAACAAATACATAAAATAACCAATTCATTGTTGAAAACTCCTGAACATATGCTAACAGGTTCAATTGTGTTCTTTTGAGACAAAGTGGGGAGTGAAAACTAATAAAAAACCAGGAAACTTATACATTCTAGGTAAATAACTTAAGGTCGGTAACGCCCTTTCAACTATCGCCAATGATAAATGCATACAAATGAACGTTAGTTACTAGGATGTTTTTAAGGATTCTTTTAGATTAATGTTCTTAGAAGAAAACAAATTTCAATGACATGGCTGTTGCGGTTCGAATCTTGTGTCATCGGTAGCATTCACAGAGCCCTCGCTCTTTATTCTGGAGATTTATTTGTTACACAGATTCTATATATTCTAAGTTTTAAATCATCATGGATAATGCACCGCAGCGTACTCAGCCCACTGTCATACATATTTATAATACTTTATAAGATGCTCCATTATCTTGCACTCTTTGCTGATTGACAATTTCAGTCGGACATTTTTGGACTAATTAGCAATTTTCTATTTTCAAATAGGCAACCGTTTCCGAGATAATGATAATGAAATGTTTGTTATCTAAAATCAATACCGTGGATTCTATTTTATATTTTTTTATATGCGTTGTAAAATTTAGCTATTGAGGTTCTAACAGTGCCGACAAGCGTTGCATTTCCCAAAAATGCTCATCTTTATCTTATCGCTTTAATCTGCCCGTGCTCACATACATACTTAAGACATTCATTGCGCATAGTCATCCAAAGCAGTGCTATCTTGTTTTTAAATGAGTGTTAAAACTTTTTTACAGTACGTTGAAATGGTGTCATTGAATTATTTTGGAAAGGTTTAAAAAATAGGCAAAAACATAACCAGCACTCCAGCGAGGGAAAAATGGTATGGAAATAACTAAACTATAAGTCCGTAGCAGAAGCGACAAGAACTTTGCGGGTTTCTCGCGAAAAAGTAAAAAATGCAATTCTTTTCTGCAAAAAAAAAAAATAAAACTTTTGAGAAACTGCCAAGACATAAGTCTTGTAAAACTATTCTTGCTGAAGATCTTCAACTTGTCCGTTTGAGCAAGGCTGATCCATTTTTGGGTTCAGCAGAAAAAAGAGCGGTTATGGCAAGTTCATACGGTGTGAATGTGTCATCACAAACCGTGCGAAGACGTCTAAAAGAAAATAATTCAAATGAGCGCATTGCCAAAAGAAAAAAAACAAACGTATCAAAAAAAAAACCGAACGAAACAGTTGCAATTTGCCAAAGCATATTAATAAAGACCCAAAATGTTGATATGTGATTCTTTTGAGCGACGAGGTAAAATTTAATTTATTTAGTAACTATGGTGAACCAAATGTAAGACGTCCCCCGCGTAAATTATTGGACCCAAAGTACACAGAACACATTAGGTTCAGTTATAGGGATGTTTTACACCGTCTGGTGTAGGTCTCCTTACGGCGAAATTTACAAAAACCACCAATTTTAAAGGTGATTTTATTGATAATTTACTATTGGCTAGGATCTTTCAGCACGACAAAACCCCAAACATATGTACATCGCGGATCGTAAGGACATGGTTCGAAGGTGAAAAAATAAAGGTTTTGAACTGGCCACCGAAAAGTCCAGATCTTAGCCGCATTGAAAATCGATGGGATATAATAAAAAAAATCGGTTGCAGCCCAAAAACCCTCTAGCAAAGTCAACCTTTGAGAGATTATAAAGGAACAGTGGAAAAAAATCTCCCCATCAATCTGGAGAAATCCGCTATGCGGCACAGGTTTGAGGAAGTTATTAAAAATAAAGGTTTTCCAAATCGATATTAACAGCACAATGTATTTTGTTTTTCAAATATTATATTTTAACGACTTTTTTCATAATTTTATTAATTTTTTTGGCTTAATTATATGAACAGGCGCTACTTGGCAAAAATTACAATATTTGAACTTTTGAATAGTTTTAAGTTATTAAACGATGAATTAATCATTTTTTAAGTATCAATATTTCAATTATAAGAGCTGTAGTTATATGTATTTTTTTTTTGTAAATCGTTACACAAAGGATGTTTTAATCAATTTATCTACAGCCTTCAAAGTGGTTTAATTGATGGGGCACAAGTGTATATAGTACAATATGTACAATTACATTAGTTAGTGGCTGGAATGCATAAAACGGTCTGCTTTCTGAGCAAATATCGTAAAAACTTAATTTGAAGTCGACACATTCTCGAACGTCATGAAGTCAAAACAATAATCGCTCTCCTGGAATGCCTTCGCACGTACTGATGACCTAAGTAAAATAAGATGAAAGCAAAAATGTAATCAACAGGTTACCATTATCCGACTAAAAACTGAGGGACATAAAAAAAACAAAGAAGAACGATTTGGTGACAAAACAATTGTCCCCCACTTTTACCATCAGAACACTTCCATCTGACTACTCTACAGTAATAATAAAACGGGAACTGGTCCATTAAAGGGAATGTATACAAACGATGGTTTAAAGGAATAGGAAAAGAGTAGAAAATAGAAATCGTTAGAAATCATATTTAGTACTTCGGTAAATCATATAAATACACTTATCCAACATCACATTGATTAGAAGACCGTTTCCCTGCAGCGGTTTCAAAGTACCGACCCCAAGTCAGGTAGGATGACTCGACGTCTCGATATCTTGCACATAATATACACAACCTGTTTCAGTTTTTTATACAACCAAATTCGAGAAACGAAAAAGAAAGAAACGCACACATACTATGAAAGACATCTCTGCTGTCTCGCCTTTTCTCAACAAACGAACTAAAGTATACTCATATCATATGTATATATACTCGTATATATACTCGTATATATATATATATATATATATACGAGTATATATATATATATGTATATATATATACGAGTATATATATATATATATATATATATACGCAAGTAGCATGTAGTAGCATGCAGGCAGGTTCTTTAGTTTAATGTTTATTGTCAATTCCTTAACAAGGGCAACCTAGAACATTTGACCCGAATATTCCCTTACCACGATGCAGTATTTTCCTACCTATTTCACTTTTTTTCACTGGCTCTCTATTTGCCGATCACAAGTTATTCAAGAGGCTACCTTCAAAATGTATATAAATACTTTTAACACCGATAAATTACTTACCATGTATAATTTATTCCACTAAAAAGAATTTCGGTCGGTTGTTTTCCCGTCTATTTTGGTAATTTTACTTTTGTTGAACAAATTTAGGGCCGTGAATTAATTCGATATAAACCTAGCATACATTTTGTATCTGCATATTTGTTTCGCCGTTTTTTTTTTTATTTTCTCTTTTTTCATAAAATTGTTATTTTTCCACTTTTAATCTTGCCACTTTAAATAAAATATTTGTATTAATTCTTTAGATTGGTTTTCACCCAGATAAATAAAACTAAAACATATAAAAAACGGTGTTAAACTACGAAGTTTTGTCTATAGGTTTATTATTCCATATTTATTTAAGTGTCCTTATATTAAGCGTTTAATTAATTTGACGTCCGTTGGATGTTAATAGACGTCCGAAATAATCCAATATCCGATCGAGTGAAGCGCGGGAAAGAGAAAACCGGGTCGAATTCTGCTTTCTCTTGTCTTCAATGCATAGTATACTGAGCTGGACAATTTACTCTCCAAGAGAGTTAAGTCGTTGACTTGGCCGATATGTATATATTATAAATGTATGTATGTATTATAAATTTACATTATAAATATATATATATAAATGTATATCTTTAATATATATATATATATATATCTTTAATGTGCACTTAATTACATGTTTACATTACAATGATTTTTGAAAATAATATGCAATTATTTCAAATTAATAAAAAATAAATGTATGCTAAACATTAAAAGGAATGCAAAACACCATCCCTTATCACACACAAAAATTCTCAAAACTTGCTTGACTAGCTTTGACTGGGCTGTAAACATATATTTAACATCACGAATCAACGAAGCAAATTAAAAAAAAAAATAATAACTTTCTCCTTTTTACAACGAGAAATGGCCACAAGTTCAAATCCGGTGCCAAGCGAAAATTAAGATATACAATAATCAAATATTCAGTATTTGAAAATTTGATGGGAAATTCTTTTGCATTTGAAACTGATGTCAAAATAAAACACCAAAATGGATATTCCGCGTCAGAAGGATGCGAACGTAAATATTAATATATCACCACCAACACAGATGAATTGCAGTTTTCTTTTTTTCAATTCCCTTGCACACAATCAACCGATACATCTACAGAGCGAAAGAAATAAGACATACCCAACAACAATACCAACTACGGCAACGCTCTAAGAGCGACTGAGGTAAACTTATGCATTGGAGTTGAATTAAGCCCCGTTCTGGAATCTATTTGCGATGAAGTATCTTTGGTTGTCGTTGTTTTTTCGCTTTGCCTATTCTTCTCCTGCTTCATCTACTTGTTTTTGATAATACACTTGTTTGCTAGTGGGTAGTGTTCGGTTGCGCTGAAAAAAGGAAGAGAATATGCATTGTAAGTAGTAACTTTGTGGTTTTCCTTTAGGTGATTATGATTGGTGGGGGCTTCTAGAAGAAAAACAGGTTTTTGCTTTAGTGGCCTTATGCACGGAATGGAAATTTCGAAGTAGGCACAAATGATGACGGGAGACATGGCGAAAGTTTCTTGTTTTGGTTTTTGCCTCATTTCATTATTTGTTTTTTGGGATATTTTTTGTGGTTGTTAAATCTAGATATGTTACATATTTATACTCTATGGGATTTTTATGCCTTACAATAATCTAAATGACTAAACAATAATCAGTAATAATTATTTTTCTATTTAGATACTTGTTGGTTGCGGATTTTGCCGGCTGTTAATAGTACAAAAAATAATTCAAAGCATCTGTCTAAAGCTTATTACGAATATGTCACATTTCCTCGCAGCGAATTACTACCGAAGAGAAAAAATGTTTGCCACTCTCAACGTACATACGTACGAAGAGAGACAATTGTAGTAAAGAGAAATATTTTATCGTCACTTTACGAAATCTACGATATTGGAAGTGGAATCTCTAGTCGTTTGAGATGACTTAATTTGTTCAAAACAAATTACATATGTATATACATGCGTGACTGGTCGGAGATATTAGTTAGGAATGCAAATAAATAAATTAAAGTATAGAAGTCAGTTGATAGTTGACAAGTATGTATAAATATAATGCAATGAGCGATATGATAATGTATTGACAAAATATTTCCTATTGCAATTAACTTATTCGAAATAATGAATATCTAAATACTCTCAATGTCTTTTAAGAAAGAGCTCTGTTGAAGGATTTTTAATGTTGCTTTTTAAACTGAAAATAAATTGAATCATCAACTGCAGTGAAAAAATATACATACATATGTATAATTTTTCCAATTTTGTAAAAATTTCAGTTTCCACCCTTTTACTAGGAAATACTCCTTGTTTTTAATATTCGTGGATTTTCATGTAGAAAGTAATGTTATGTGCCGTTCTGCATTTCATTCAACTATTTGTAAAGGATGCAAAATTTATATATGTACTTATTCAAACACATATTTATGTACATTCAATTGTATATTCAATTACTTATTTCGGTTTCAATACCTGGCGCCTTCTCGGCAATCTAAGATATACTCAAAATTGTGAAGCAAAAGGAAACAGGGCCTATAATTAGCCACCATCATTCTTACAAGCTTAATGAGCCTTACTACGGCTCCAGAGCAATGGGGTTTTAACCCCAATGAAAAACTCAATTATTGTTATAATCGGCCATTTTGAACTCGGAAGTTGAGAACTTTATTGATCAAGCTTTCCTGTCATCAGTATATTCCTTCCATGTTTAGCTGTTCGGTTCCTTCTCTCCATCGGTTTCACTATTCATTATTTATTTTGGCTGTTCGTTCGCGCCCATTCGTTCAACGTGCCCTGATTATTCTCGATTTCTTGATTGCGTAGATTCTCCTTAAAATCTTCTTTTCAAACACCTGAAATCTATTTTTCTCCTTCTTGGTCAGAGACAAAGTGTCAGATCCATAAAGTGTCACTTAGTTGGTTTGAACAGTTATTATATCGCGAAGAAGCACGAGTTACGGCGGCTACCTCTATTCCCGTCGCCCCCTAACCAACCAATAAGGATAGTTCCGGTCCGGAGTGGAACGAGTATCTACCTACAATAAGTTGTTTTACAGTATGCCCTCATTAGGTCTTATTTGGGTTTCCCTAATCCTTAACCTGTACTTTCCTATAATAAAACTTACAACCGGAAAGGACAAAAAGGATATTGGGAATTTTCCATCATAAAACATGGGAGGCCCACTTCTTGTATTTTTTTGTATATTTAAGCAATAGTTTAAGACAATGTAATCGCCAGCCTCTTGCGGATATTTAGAACGACAAGTTCACGATCCCTTGCTAAATATTCCAAATATTAGAAAAAAGAAATTATAACGTTTTGATTATATAATCTCGGCTTTTAAATGCATATATGTAAGTCACGCGCTGCCCACAGCGATATACGGGTTCATTATTAGTTTCATCAATTTCATTGTTACATAGAGCGTCAAAAGTGAATAAACAGTAATCTTTTTAAGATTCATCCCCTTATAAAATGTACCCACATGAGCTACTGCAAATATTCATATATGTACATATCAAATTAAAACCCTCAAATCATATTTTAAAATGTACTATATTCCATTTTATAAAACATAAACATAACGTAACAAATTCGATTTAAAAGAAAAAGGAATACAAAGAAGTGTCAAAGTTAAGTAAACAACATGTAACATGTTTAGTTGCATTAGTTATGTTTCACTGTTAGAATTGCTCAGATTTTATTGTGAATATTAAAATTTGCTTCCAATTTAGCGCAAAGTGTACTCTTCAAGATAATAGTCAGGAAAAAGAAAGCTTGGAAGAAGTAGATCAAATAATAGATAACATAACAAACTGGCATGAGCCATACGCTAGCTTTTGCTATAACGCTACTGTACACAGTACGAAAGGATACACTCGATATGAACTTGTTCATGGAAATCCAGCAAATAAACCAAGCGAGTTAGATGATAATAATGAACGAAGTGTATTTGATTATTTGGACGAACTAAAGAAGAATCTTTTAAATAAGTCGTTGACAGCCAAAAACAGAATCTTAAAGACAAGACAAAAGGCGAAAATACGATATGACAAAATAGTGGGAAAACAGGTAGAATACAAAGTAGGACACAAAATTTTAATTAAAAACTTAGCGAAGGGAAAATTAGAGGACCATATAAAATATTAGGTATTACATGATGATGATTATGTATTAGTTAAGCTAGCAAATAAAACGAAAAAATATTATAAAGTTAATATTCGACCGTACGTCGACGGCCGGGAACATCGAAATAACCAAACTAAATGACAATAGTGGACTATGTATATTTTAACCACAAAGGATCAGTTAGAGAGGTAAGAAGTAAGTTAACTTTAGTCAGTAAAATCGATATAGACGAATAAAATGATTACGTAGATAATATTAGAAATTATAATAAATACGATAAATGAAGCATGTGTAAGCCAAATAGACTACTCGTATTGTAAGAAATATCAACAGGTAGTTCGAAATAATTTGCACTTGAACACAAAGTTCTTAACCCGTCCCTGCACAGAATCAGGAATGGTATGAAAGAAAATGTGAAGCTTATGTCAAAACTAGGTAAGCAGGTGGTCGATGTAGATACTTCAAGACAACAGTCAATAAAATAAATGACTTAATCCATTCTATTATTGGGAGTACAAATTAATTCGGTCCGTTTTTTTTTGTGTTCAAATTTTTTTTTTTATTGAAAAAACGTAAAAAATACATCACTCAAAGTATTGTCCGTCATGTCTCTAGTAATTTTCCAATACCATCTCTAAAAAATGAGTCCTCTCTGGCATCGATCCAATCGTTGAGCCATTCTTCGATTTCTTCAAAAGACCTGAACCGGTGACCCCCCAAATCGTTTGGCATCCGTCGAAAAAGCCAGTAAATGGAAGGAGCAAGGTCTGGAGAATACGGCGGGTGGGGTAAGACCTCCCATTTCAGCGTTTCCAGGTAGTTTTTGACCGCTACAGCCACGTGGCGCCGAGCGTTATCATGTTGCAAAATCATGCCTTTCGGTCGTTTCTGGCCGTTTTTCACGCAATGCACGGCTCAAACGCATTAGTTGTAGTCGATAACGTTTCCCATCAATGGTTTCGCCTGGTTTTAGCAGATCATAGTGCACCACACCCGTCTGGTCCCACCATATGCAGAGCATGACCTTTGAACCGTGGATGTTTTTCTTTGGCGTCGATGTAGACGATGATGGGACGGGTTCACCAGGCTTTGCATGGTATTTTTTCTTCTTGGGGTTATCGTAGTATATCCACTTTTCATCTCCAGTCACGATCCGGTGCAAAAATCCCTTCTTTTGATGTCTTTCAAGGAGCAGTTTCGAGGTGAAAAATCGCCTTTCGATATCTGTCGGGTTCAACTCGTACGGCACCCAATTTCCATGCTTTTGAATAAATCCAAATTTCTTTAACCGAACGGAAATTGTTTGCTGAGTCACTCCCAACTTTTCTGCGAGTTCACTTTGCGTTTGGCACAGATCTTGATCCAGTAAAGCCTCCAATTCCTCATCTTCAAACTTTTTGGGCTGGCCAAGACGCTCTTTGTCTTCGACGCTAAAATCACCACTTTTGAAGCGTCGAAACCACTCTCTGCATGATTTATCGATCGGAGCAGATTCACCATTAACTTCTACAAGCATTCGATGGGTTTCAGCTGCACTTTTCTTCCAATTAAAAAAGAAAATCAAAACTTCCCGCAAATGCTGTTTATTTAAGACAAATCCCGACATTTTCGAAGACGCAAAAAACAATGTTGTTGTAAGAAACAGACGCTGATGCACACTAATTATTGTTGACAGATGTCACACCTTTCCAATGAAGTAGGTAATCGCTTCCAAGATCAGCCACAACTTGCAGGTGGGCGCCATCTTTTGAAAACGGACCGAATTAATTTGTACCCCCAATAATTTGATCAAAGTTGAAGGAAAACCTCGAGCAAAGCAATTCAATTCAGTCTTATTTCAATGAAATAGTAAACAAAACTAATTTTAATATTATCCAGTTGGAGTTAGAAATGGAACAGATAATTGACAGTCTATTGTTTATACAAAATGGCATTCTCCATCCGAGAATCATAGAGCCAACGAAGCTTTTAGAAGAATTAAATAAGTTATACATAGAAAACTCTCTTATTTTCGAACCAATTGTCCATATACACATATGAAATCATTCCTGTACCAAAAATCATTGCGAATGGCCTTGTAATAATTGATGTTACCAGTAAATTTATAACAATTATTAACGATAAGAAATTTTATAATTTAAAAAATAATACCGAAGACTGTAAAGAAATAAATAAAATCTATAATGTTTTATAAAAATATGTTTCTATTTACTGTTACGGAAGGAACAAAATACCATTGCAATTGTAATAAAGAAAAAGTGGAAGGCACTTTAGCAAATGTAGGAATATTATAATAGTTTTAAGTGAAAATGTCAAATTCGAGACGGTGGAAAATAACATTAGAACATTGGTCAAAACTAAAGGAATTAATGTTAAGGACAGATATGCATTAAATGACGTAGAGGATTGTTGCATAAATGTAAAATGAAATAAGTTTCAACTATATGTAAAACCAATTAATAAAATTAAAGTACCAAATATTGATGAGCTGAACGACCTATCTATCGAAATACAAAGTCAAAAGCATTTCTGGAAAAACGTTCTGGATACAATACCGGAACGATCAAGTAGTATAATTGCCGGCATTTAAGCGTTGCAATAGTCACCATAGGATCTATTTTCGCATACAAATGTGTCTGTAATTCTGGTGGTCGAACTACATTAACAATCTTTAACAAATGTTTTAACAGAAAAGATAAGAAATGCGTGAAGCAACTGTCAGGGATCAAGAGAACATCATCAACGTCATCAGGAGAAATTGTCATACAAAGTATCGAGCCCAGATTGAATGTAAGGTACCCACAAACTTTTTAGGGATTGAGGTGTTATGCTGGTGCAATGCTGGTGCAGCAAGACCTACAAGAAAAGGTGACGAAGGAAGATGGTGAAATAAAAGTGAGCAACGGACATACTACTTTCACACACAAATTGAGGGGTAATATTTCAGCAACGACCCATGGCCCCAGACATAACAATATATTTCTTTATACATAGCTTAGCATTGTTGCTAACATTGTAAGTTAACCCTGAGGATGCCAAGACGTTCGAAAATACCAACACGTTTGTAAGACATAACAAATATACGGAATGCATTTCCGATATCAGTAAAGGTGATTTTCGTGGGCGAGTAGATATTTCAGAGGATGATTTTGAAAACAAAGAAGTGTATGTATCCTCAGATACCAATAGTGAGCGAGAGAACATCCTTAATGTGTGTAGACCAAGAAGAACTCTAAGATTATCATCATTATCTGATGAAAGTGACGACCAGTTAACTGAAATTGCTGCGGATTGGACTGTATGGAATGAAATAAAACATGTATCCACTCCAGGACCAATACACACAATTTTGAAAAAAATAATTGGCCTACAGCGTTTGCAAAACGAAGCACAATAAAGGATATTGTGAGTAATGCGTTTTCATTGATAATTGCTCGTAAAATTATAGACCATATTATAACATAGAACAAGAAGCTTTTCGAGTACTTGGAAAAACATTGGACCTATCTCATGAAAAGTTCCTCACTTTTCTTGCAGTCTTATATGCACGTGACGCATACGAAGCTAAAAACTTAAAATCTTCTTTATTGTCCAAGTAGTGGGGACCAGAATATTTTGCTAAAACTATTACCAGAAAAATCATTTCAGATATTTTAAGCTTTGTACGTTTTGATAAAAAAAATTAGAGAAGTCAACGATTAAAAAACCACAAAATTTGCAATGGTCTCACATGTTTGGAATTCATTCATCAAAAATAGCCATAATTGCTACTTACCGAGATAGAACATTACAATAGACGAGGAATTATTTCCAACAAAAGCGAGATGCAGAGTCACTTAATACACGCCAAATAAACCTAATAACTTTGGAATACAATTTTGGTTGGCATCTGATCTGAATAGTAAATATGTAGCTAATGGTTACCCTTATTTCTTATTTGGGAAAGAACGAAACAAAGCCGTCGTCAGTTCCTTTGAGTGAATTTGTCGTGTTCAAATTAATTGAACCGTTTACCTTTCGGGGGAGAAATGTAACAACTAACAATTTTTTTTACCAGCTTATCACTAGCATGAAAGTTATTGGAGGAACATATTACAGTGATTGCTATCCATGCAAACAAAGGGGAATTACCGAAACTAGCTAAGCAAAGAAAGATATATTACCTCTTTATTTATGTATCTCTAATTTATAGAACAAATTATGCTACATTGTCAGTACATAAAAGTAAGCCAACGAAAAAGGTTGTTGTGCTGAGTATAAAATATAATTCAGTCAAAATTTAAAAAGACAAAAATAAGCCTCAAACTATTATGTTTTATAATTAAATTAAATTTGGGGCAGATACTATCGATCAAATGGCCAAAAAATACACTGTGATGTCCAGTTCTCGAACATGGCCTGTCCAAATATTTTTCAAAGTTCTCGACTTAGCAGGAATAAATGCATGAGTTTTGTACAATGATACATGTGGAGAAAATATATCTAGAAAAGATTTCCTGTTTCCTGTTTCAATCAACAAAATATAGAGATTCGTCTGAACCAGGAAACTTTACCGATGCCTTGACGAGCCCTGAAAGTTATAATATACGAAAAACTTATTAAATAAGTTTATGCAATGAAAATAAAACCGCCAATATCTGTGCTGCCTGTAGAGAACATGTACTTAACAAAAAATTATATTTGTAAAAATTCAATTAAAATTTAATATTTTAATGAAATATATGTTAATTTTGATAAAAAGTAATTAATCTTATAAAAATGTTCTTCTAATTTGAATACCTTCCCAACAAAATATCAAGCCGGTGTTTTTTTGTTGTTTAATTCAACTTTTACTTAGAGCTATCTTACGCTAGACAAAAATGTTTAAAACTAGCTTAAATAACTTAACAAACTTAAAATTCCTTACTGGTCCTATACGGACACTCATTACGGACAAATAATTTAAGAAAGATAATAAACTCCGAATTTTTTAAAAATAATAAAAAAGAGGTCAATGTTTCATACATTAATTTGCCTACAAGTCCAGCCGCGTTAAAACCAAAATAAAGGTTTTTTTTTAGAAACAGTGGTTCGGGGTTTTTTTTTAATTTCACAAAAACTACGAGATATTTTTGCATCCGGTTTTCTGTTTTTAACTAAAAACTAATAAGAGAATTGAATTCTTGAAAAAAAAATTAGTACTTAATTACATACAATTTTGAAAAAAAATAGTTAGAATTTTTTTTTTTTCAAATTTTGAGTTTGAAAATTAATTTCTCAAAAACTATTCCTTAAAACAGCTTCTTTTAAAAACAAGATGAAAGAATAGGTTTCTGACTTTACAAAAAAAGTATATCACGGCATTGTGGATGTAACTGTTGTTTTTTATTAATTTTTTTTCCAAATTAAGTACATTTTTTAGAAAATTGCCCCTCCCGGCTAAACGGGGGGGAATAGACCCTCCCTTCCGTACGATTTTTTTCTTGTCTTGACCAGACCTATACGCTCTAGCTTTTTGGCACACTGCTCACACGCACTCACAGATTCGCCTGACGTCAAGTTCGCCTTAAAAACGGTCGCGTCCGCCACTTCACTGGAAGCAGAGGAATCACATACCTTTTTCCTTTGAATATGAGGAAGGGGGAGGAACAACAGTTATGATAACCTCTAACAGCTATCATACGGGTATGCTCAACTGTTACGGCCTTCCTGCTTATTCATCGCTCTCGATGATTTAAAACATTTCTTCCACTTTGTTTTCATCTCTCTTCATCTTCTTTTCGTTATTTCGATTTTCTTCCATCAGCATCGAGAACCTTCCCGGCAACCATTTGAACCTGTGGACACAGACCTGATTAATTTTGACTCATCAAAACAAAGCCTTAAGGTTCATTGAATCATCAACATTATCGTACTTGTCCCTCTTTCTCCATTAACTTGTCTATGCTCCTCGGAATAATCTTATATAAAAGAGGCTCAGAGGTCACAAGTATCGTTACCAACAACTCAAAGGCCGGACTAACTTGCTCGCATCCCTGATCACTCCCACCGAAAATCACAGCTCAGAGGCAACTTTATGCTTGTCTGCGTAAACTGAGAGAATGAAAGGGTACAACTCAGAGGTTTACCCAAGCTTGTCTATTGGATTAATACTTATAATAATCTATACTAAAACATCTTAAACTTCATAACTCAGAGGCAATCTTCAGCTTGTTTATGAGAACCATACTTATAACGAATCATACTAAAACACCTCGAAGTTCATAACTCAGAGGCTTCTTCATCTTGTTTATGAGAACTATACTTATAACGAATCATACTAAAACACTTTGAACTTCATAACTCGAATACAATCTTCAGCTTGTTTATGAAAACTACACTTACAACAAATTATACTAAAACATATCTAACTTCATAACTCAGAGGCAATCTTCAGCTTGTTTATGAAAACCATATCTTATTTTATTTACAATAGATACTAACCTTCTTCTGTAGAAATGTCATTCTCTTCAGTAACAGGTCGAATCTGCTCTCTAGCAGCTACTATTATGGATCTACCTCCTTTTCGTTTAATCTTATATCGGTCATTTTTCAGTATTCCTATGATCTCGTATGGTTCACGAAAATGGACATCTAATTTAGATTTACTTATTTGAGGACTCTCGTTAACAACCTTTGACCCAATATCTAATCGAGTCCGAGTACATTTTCCCTTATCAAAATAAGATTTCATCCTAGAAGCATTTTCCTTGAGGCGTTCATCAGCCAGAGCGCGAATTTGTTCAATATCTTCATAATATGGCTCAATGTTAAGCTGTGCGAACAAAGAACTAATTTCCGGAGTTCTACCCTCTACGCCTGTCAGAATTTTTAATGGTGACAATCCAGTTGTTTTATTTTTTGTGGTATTCAACGCTAACTGAACACGACCAAAAAAGCTCGTCCAGTCCATATTCACATCCAAGTTCGTCCTCATTAGATTAGCAACGGTATCTACATATTTTTCCACCTGCCCATTAGCTAGACTTGCTCCAGGTGCGATGGTATTGTGTTCTATACCATACAACTTGCAAATGTTTTGAAATTCTTGACTTGTAAAATTCGGCCCTTTATCACTTATAATTCTACATGGTGTTCCGAATAGCGTTATGAAGTTATTTAAGTGGGTCACGGTTTCGGCTGCTTTGGGTGTCTTGCACGGCATCAGTAGATTGGTGAATGCTTGGTAAATGCGTCCACTATTATTAAGAGATATCTGCTTGCATCTTTCTTCCCTTCTTGGAATGGTCCCATGCAGTCAGTGTGGATGGTATGGAAAGGAATTGGTTTTTTCTCTATAGGATGAAGCTCACATTGCTTCCTTCCCGATGGTCTTTTGGCAACTAAGCAGATCAGACAAGCCTCAACAAATTTTCTAACGTTTCTTCACATTTTGGGCATCCAAAATTGTGTACGGAGCTTGGAAAGGGTTTTATTCCAGACTATGTGACAGTTGTCTTCATGGAAACGTCTCATAAGAGCCAGTCATAATTTTTGTAGAACAAACAGTTTTTCACCTTCATTCGCCTTACGATACAATAAATTGTTTCTTGAAATGTAATTTGCAATGGTTTGTTCGTCTTTTTCGTTCAGTTTGTTGGTGATTTTCCGTGGTAAAGTGGCTGCCCGATTTCAAGCCAGTTTCCAGCGAGGCTGTTGAGTTGGAAACAGTTCTTAAAGGGAGGGTTTCTACTTAGGTAGTCAGCATGCTGCATACAATTTCCTTTTTGGTAAACGATGTTAAAATTGAAGTCCTACAGATATATCCACCACCTGGCTACTCGTGGTAATAAGTCCTTTATGCCCTTTGTAGCTTTCAGAGCATTGCAATCGGTGACAAGTGTAAATTGTATCCCTAATAAATATGTTCGAAACTGCTTTATGGCATTTACCACAGCGAGTGTCTCCAGCTCATAGTTGTGGTACTTAGGTTCGTAGGGCTTGGTGGCTTGGCTATAATATGCAACTACATACATGTAGAGCACCATTTGTTTGCTGAAACCGGATAGCACCATACCCAATGGAGCTTGCATCGATATGCAGTTCGGTTAGCAAGTCTGGATTAAAAATTACAAACAACAGCCTTTTTGTTAATTGACTAATAATGTAATTTCCAGCTTCTTCACATTCCGAGGTGCATTCGAATTTTGTATTTTATTTCGTCAGGGCAGTGATGCATCTTGTTTTTGCTGAAAGTTCCGGTATGAATTTTCTAAAATAATTCACCAAACCCTTGAACTGCCTTACTTCTTTCACATTCGATGGGCTAGAAGAATCTTGGAGAGAACTTATTTTTGATTTACCGGGTCGTATACCATCGAAAGAAATTTCACGTCCCAGATATTCTAAGTTTGTTTGCAGGAACTTGCACTTTTTAATATTAAGCGAAAACGCATTCTCCGTAAGTGCCCTAAGTACTATATCTAAGCGTTCGATACCCACTTCAACAGTTTTCGAAGGTACCAAAACGTCATCCAAATAAACCAGACATATTTGGTCTTTTAGCCCCCCTAGGGCTTTGTTTATGGCTCGTTAGCCAGCCCAATCGGCATTCTCAAATACTCATACTGTCATACTGCCCGTCAGGGGTGACGAAGGCTGTTTTGTCGGTGGAATTTACTGTCATTGGTATTTGGTGAAAGCCGGAAGCCATATACAAGGACGAGAAAAACCTATTTCCCGATAACTGGTCAAGTTGTTAATCGATACGAGGAAGGGGATAGCGATCTTTAATGGTAATTCGGTTTAAGGCTCTATAATCTAGGCACATTCTATACTGCCCACCTTTCTTTTTTACCAATATGATTGGACTTGCAAAGGGTGAACTACTCTCGCGAATGATATTCTTCTCTTTTAATTCGCAGACTATTTCCTTCACCACGTTTCTTTCCGATAGAGCCATGCGATACGCTCGGTGGTTGACAAAAGAGTCTTTTGCCAAACGAATTTCTAAGGCACCCGTCTTGATCTCTTTTGTTGGCATTCCAATTATGACAAAATCTGAATAGTTATCAAGCAGTAACTTTAACTGCTTTTTGACTTTCTCGAAGGCCAACTCACCTACTCAGCTCTTATAAGGGAACAGTCGGACCCGGTGTCTAAGAAGCAATTATATTGCTTCCCTGCAATTGATACTTTTGCTGTATTTTTAGGTATTCCCTCATCTCTAAAGATGCTGACGTTTTTACGCTCTGATGTTCGTTGCTTGGTCCAGCAAGAATCTTCATTATGTCCTTTCTTCTTACAAAATGAACAATTCTCGATAAATTTTCTTTGCATTTGGCAACCCCGAATCGCTACTAGAAGAAGTTAGTTTTGGGCAATTTGCTTTCAAATGACCGCTCAAACCACAATTAAAGCAGCGCCTGTCATTATCGCGACGTGGACGTTTGTTGGAAATCAGACTCGGTTCCATTCTTTTTAGTAATTGGAGTTCTTTAAATTTTCTACGTGGACCCTCACGGATAGAAGAAAGATGTTCTGTAAGGTCTTGTATAGTTTTCGGCATCACAAAAGTCAAGGAGTTACGCAGACTTATATCAGAAATACAACCTATTACGACTCTAACGATGGTCTCTTCATTCAAATCAAAATTCAACCTATTTATTTGAACAATTTTCTCCATGACATAACCAGCGTACGAAGGGAACGTTTCACTTTCTATATTGGCGACGCTTATCAAGAACTCAATTATATTTGAAGCACTGGAGAACGTGTTAATTAGAGATGCCGATAGATCTGGCCACGTATAAATTTGGTGGCCATGTTTTTCGTACCAGATCTTACCCCTACCCATTAAGGCTGCCCTAACTCTCGGAATTGTGTCATAGTCTGACAACTTGTCCGGATTTGCTCTCTCTATATCCTTGCACCATTTGTTTACATCCACCCGGGAGTGATCCCGTTCCTGGCGTTGGCAGCCTTTAATATTTGATTGATTGCGTCAACAGTTATTACGAGCTGTTCCGGCTCTTAACGTTGTTCTCCTTTGTTCTCTTTTCCAGCAGGCATTTTGATGGTGAAAATATATAAAAGGAATAGTAACTGAACGTACTTACCAATGTGCAAATAAAATCTTTTGTTTTTTTTTTCTTTCTCTATTTTTATACAGGCAGTAACTTGTATAGGGTCCGACAAATAATTTTTTTTTTTTTTTGAAAATGCTATAAAAAAACTACTGAATATTTTCTCAAATTTCTTTTTTTATTTGAAAGTACAATCCTTCCGGTTAATAATGGAAAATAATTTCATTCAAATGGCTGCCTCGGCTGGCCATGCAGTAGCCTACACGATCGGTCCAATTTTTAAGCACATTATCGATTGTGTGCAGCTGTATTTCACCAATGGCTTCACGAATATTGTCCTTTAAAGCGTCAATTGTCTCTGGCTTGTCGGCGTAACACTTATCTTTGACGGCACCCCACAATTAATAGTCCAACGGTGTCAAATCCCGGCTCCGAGGTGGCCAAACGACATCAGCTCTGCGGCTGATAATGCGATCTTCAAAAACAGGGCGCAAAACATCGAGTGTAGCTTCGGCTGTGTGGCACGTAGCGCCTTCCTGTTGAAACCAAATGTTGCCAATATCCTCCTCTTCAATTTTTGTGAACAAAAAATCGTTCAACATGGCCCGATAACGATTGCCATTGACTGTAACGGCCACTCCTTGCTCATTTTCGAAGAAAAATGGCCCAATTATGCCTCTGGACCAAAATCCGCAACAAGCAGTGGCTCGTTTTGGGTGCACCGGCCTTTCAATGTATGCGTGCGGGTTTTCTGTGCCCCAAATGCGACAATTTTGCTTGTTTACATACCCGCCAAGATCAAAATGAGCTTCATCTGAAAAGATGATTTTTTTGGCCAAATCGGCATCTTCTGTAAGTCGATCGCAGGCCCACTTAGCGAAGCGTTGTTCAAGCATACATATACACAACCATATTCGTTCAGCGGAAGGATAAAACTAATTATCTGTCGAATCAGACATGAGCTAAGTGTTACTATTCACGAAATAAGCACTACTTGAAAAAAAAAAACGTTAGATGGCGGACCCTTTATTTGTTTTTGCTTTGCTTCGCTTTTCCTTTGAAACGCACTGGGTTTCCCGGTACGCAGACAGCTAAGGGTCGCGACGAATGAATGTGATCAAGAATTTTTTTGTTTTTCTCTCAACTACTATCTACATATATAAATTTTTGGTTTTTATTTTATTTTATACATACATATACGCAGAAACTAATATCTTTTTTTGTTTTCTTTGCAACGCATTGGGTTTTACGCGGAAATGAGGAGTTTTGTTTTTCGTTTCGTTTCCCGGCACGCACACAGCTAAGGGTCGCGACGGATAAATGGAATAAATGTGATAATTTTTTTTTCTCCCAATTTCTATTTACATACATATGTATATAACTTTTTTTTTCTTACACGCAGTAACTAGTATTTTTTTTTGCTTTTTCATGTCTAAAGGGTACTTTTATCCCACTTCTGAGAGATAACACGGTTTCTTCACAATTTTAGCGATTCTGTGGAGCGATTCTGTGGAGCGATCCTTTCACCACGGCTGTCCAGAAGTTTCTGCTTCTCTCAGCACTCACAGATTCGCCTGCCGACAAGTTCGCTGTCAAGTTCGCCTCACTGGAAGCAGAGGAATCACATACCCTTTTCCTTTGAATATGAGGAACAGTGAGGAACAATAGTTATGATAACCATTAACTGCTATCATACGGGTATTCTCAACTGTTACGATATATATACGTATGTATATCTTTTTTTCCTGTTTATAATGTTTTTTTTTTCTTTTTTTTTTGTTCTTTTCTTTTTTGTTTTTTGTTTTTTTTTATATTTTGCCTAGACCTAAACTCAAACTACGCATCACCCTAACTTACTTCAACCTAGCCTAATCTACCATAACCTACCCTAACTTACCCTAGCGTAGCCTAGCTTATACTTATAAGCTTGCCACTGGCGTTTGGCGGGCTTTGCCTTGAAGAGGCTATATGAATTAATGGTACCACTGATGAAGTCCACTCCAGCCACCAAAAGCGTTGATGTTGACGGACGACGTCTCCCCGATCTCGGCCCGACACCGATCTATTAAACCTGAGGCGCTCGCCTCGCCGCTCTACGGAATTGCGGGCCACGTAGAAGATTAGCGGTACCGCTGATCTGTCCTGAATCAGCCCACATTGATCTGAATAGAGAAATGCCTCTGGTGGAACAAAGCCGTTAAGGCTCTCACGTTGTACAAGAATGTAGTTGGGGTAGTAAGCCCCGGAGATCAGGTTATTGACCGAAGTCATTGCTCTTGGAACGTGGCTTCGAATCAGTTTGATCAGAAAGTTCCTAGCCCTATTATAGAGGACCTCGTTCGGGTAAAATTTTATGTACTCAGATTCGCGTGTCCTATGTAGCCCGAGACAAGCCCTGAGACATTGTCTCTGTAACACCTGAATCCTTTCCATTAAACTGGCTCTCAGATCGAAGCAGACGGGACATCCATAGGCAACTATGGGCATGATTACTACTGTAGCAGATACTTTCACCCTGAAGTCAAGTTGGCTGCTATGAAACAGCCATCTTGTCAGAGCGAAGCCGCCCCGGGCCCTTGCCAGAGCAGCATCTACATGTTTGTCAAAATATAGATACTGGTCCAGCACGATCCCAAGGTATCTGACTACACTTTGTGGCGCCAGTGGACGCCCGTCCGGTCCAAAAATTGAGAACCTGCGAAAATCAGACAGACCCGTGCATTGGTTCTTGCATTTATTCCACTGGATATCCGATACGAACTTAGACGCGGCATGAATAGTGTCATGCCCCGCTCTGAAACCGAATTGGTTATCCGGAATGATTTTATTATCCTCAACCCATTTAGACAGGGCTCTATGGACTACCTTCTCAAAGACCTTGCTGATACCCGAAAGGAGACTTATCGACCGGAGATTTGCCGGGTTAGAGGTGTCTTTACCCTTCTTGGGGATTGGTTGCACCACCGCTGTCTTCCAGTGCACTGCAGAACCCACCAATGGCTTAGTCGGTTCCCCTAGTGTTGGGACTGTTATTTCCCCAATCACTATGTTTGGCATTTAATTCGCCCGCCAGAATGTAGAAATTTTCCACCGAGTTTAAGCGCAGAGAACGAAAAAGTGTATCGAGCTCTGCAATGAAAACATTGGGTTGAGGTGCTTCAGGTGCATAGGCTGATACAATATACTTTCTCTTTCCATTTCGGAGAGGAATACACACAATACAGGCCTCTAGCATCTGGAAACTCCGCACTTCACCGCTATATATGACTTTATGTTTTAAATTGTTTTTTTATGAAGATCGCAACTCCCCCGCCTTGTGTGGCGTTGGATCGGTCTCTTCGGATCATTTTGAAAGAACTGTGCCGAATTTTGTGCTTCTGGCTTAGCTTTGTTTCAAAAGTACATCGAGGCTTTCGTCCTCCAACAGGTTTAAAAGTACGGTTTTTCGCTCGATCCAAATCAATGAATTCACATTCACTGACAGGATCTTTAAGTGACTCTCTACCGGAGTACCCATTACGATTTTAGGTGCGCTAGGCCCGGCAGAAGCGAGTAGATTCTATCCACTCGGGTCGCCTGCTTGTGGATCTGCTGTTGGAGCTGTTGGCGAGTAAGAACGAACGCAGGTCCACCTCGGCCTCCGGTGTCTTTGTAAACATGCACTGGGGTTTTAAGAGCAGCTACAGGCTTTTGTACCGTCCAATGTTGCCAATTTTGCCATTTGGGCGTAGGTCATTTGAGGTCTAACGGCTGAACTACAAACGGTTCATTTTGACCGGATGTGTAAAAATAGGTATCTTCTTCTTCTTCTTTTCCTTTTTCCGGCGTTGTTATGGTCAGAAGTGTAGGACCATAACCTTCCCACTTAACTGCATTCCTACTGGTCCGCTTGTGGGGTCTGCCGGTTTGACCTCAGAAAGTAGCGGCAGGCTTTCCGGTTTGGGATTACTTCATCGCTGAGGCCAATCAAATGCTGGTGTTTTTGCATCAATTGTTTTTCGGCCTGCCGTTTTTTTTTTTTTTTTTTGACACGGGCATGCTCCAGATTTTTTTTGTTTGATCTTACTCTTACAACACCGGTGATCTCCAGTCGTATCAGCCCACTGATTTGCATGTATACTTGTGGGGCAGTTTAATGGTGGTATATGTGTCCCTAGGCTCACCTTGGTGTTTTCAAAATTGCCTAGATGTGATTTTTGTTTACCTTTGTTTTAGTCGCCTTTTACGACAAGCGAGAGGTATCGCTACAGGGATATTCTTAACCCGTCCCTGCACGGAACATGTGTAAAAATAGGTATATGTATAACAAATGTTGGTAGTTCTAGTTTTAAGACACATTCCGATTGAAGCAGTAGAAATTCCCACCACGCTGTTCAAAAACGCTCTGAATAACATTCATTATCCAGCACATTGAAGAACAGTGGTGGTCCATCCTATCCTTAAACGAGATCTTCGATATTCCCATGACATACTTTTTTTCATTAATGTGACAGGGATTTCAAATCCCAATCACTAAATGCGTGACCCTATATATTTCCTTGACGATGTCCTGCTAGACCCTCAGACCTTACCACGATATAGACTCTTTTTATACTTAGATGGCACTTGGATATCAGCAGTGAATTATGTCAGAACGTTACATTCTTCTTTCGACATTTGCTAGGTATAAGCAATTTTAACTTCACGACATCATTATTTAAATTTATTTTGGAAATGGTCGTTCTTTAAAAGTTTCGTGGTCAATTGGTTGTTATAATATAATTCTTATTTTTTATTTATATTATTCAAGGAAATAACATGTTGCGATGAAGATCATTTTTTTAAAAAAACCATTGCATTTGTGGTGTTTTATAGGTGACAACTAATATAACTATAACTCGCAATTAAATGGTTGAAGGTTGTTGCTTCAACTTAATAAAATAGATACAGATGATTGTTATTTTCACAAATTTCACGTTATAGTTTAGCGACATTAGATTACTTTCTTTGTGGTGTGCTCACCAAAATAGCTTATGTGAATAAACCTCTTAATGTTGCTAAGAGTAATATTTTTGTAAGATTAAAAAACTTCACGCAGTACATATTTCTGCTAACTAGTTATTCATGGGTATGGGCTTAATGCAACGATTATGTTATATTGTTTCTAGTTAACGATGTAATAAAAATCAATAAATAAACAAATATGTATGTATTTTGAATGGAACAAAACTAAAACTTTATGATCTTTAACTGATTCTCACCATGCCAAAAAACTAGTACGAAATGAATCAAATGTAATATACATACATATATGTATATAGTATAAATGTCAATAAGCAATATCTCCCTTCAATATATAGTTGTGCTATCTTTGTTCATTAGTATGAATCTACACTCTGAAGAATTAAACCTTGAAACGTAGCTAAAACACACTTTACGAGAATATTGGTTTCCAACTGTTGATCTAACATTTACTCTCTGAATTTAATAATTCAATAATTTAACCAATACTCACCTTGTGAGATTAACAATGATTTTTCACATTGTTATTGCGCTACGATCCGAATCCAACTCTTAATCTGATAAGATTTTATAGTTTGTTCTCCATTAATTTAACCTCGACTTTAAGACGTTTGTTAAAAAAGAAGCAATAGCGATGGTGTTGACAAGGTTGAAAAACCCCAATCTTCACTCGTCATTGCATAGAAGATTAAAAAAAAAGGAGAACTCTTAAATCCTTTGACAGTTGTTCTCAAACAAAGGTCAATGAATTTTCCACCAGGAGTGGCTGATGTAAACGATATTACAATATATACATACATATGTTACCTTACAGACAATACATCCCATCGGGAATCGAAGCCAAAGCCTCCATCAATCGTCTGTGTTGGATGGGGTTTACTATATAAATTTCTCGTGTCTCGGATGATAGACCGTTACGAAAATATTGTCAGTGTTGTAAAACAGTTTGGTGGTGACCGACAAAAAAAAAATGCAGTAGCTTCAGAAATGGTGCGAAAAGTGGAGGCTTGAATTGAACGAAATCCTCCATTGAATATTAGGAAAATGGTTACTGAGCTGATATTAATGTCACGAGTATTGAAATGCGAGCTGAAATTACAGGCAAGAGAACAAAATCTTACCGATTAAAAAAAAAGTTCCATAGAACAAAGGAGCTCTTGCTCCTATCACTTTATTTAACCAAAAGTTCATATTAAAAGTGGAGTGCCGCCGTTTGTCATGTTTTGAACGGCTTTCGTCACTGATGGAGGTTCGCCGATTGTTTTTTCGAACTGTAGCGACAGCGAAAGTACGGATGTGTACTGCAAAAGTGTTTCGGATAGTTCTTTGCAGTTTTGGGCAACCAAACATTTTATTGAAAGAGAATTGAATGTTCGAACAAGACCTTACACCCGCCCATAAAAGTGGGTAAAAAACATTGCCTTTTGTTTCATTTTTTCGACACAAAGTTATCCGCAGTCATCAAATGCAAATCCACTTGACTTTCAAATAAGGGACATTTTGCAGGCCAATCCCAAAGAATACTCTCAAAAAAGCCTTTTTTAGAGAATGGGAATTTAATACGTTTGTCGACCAACTCAAGAATATTTAAAATAAACTATAAAAATATAATTTTACAACATGTGGCCGAGCGTTGCCATGCATAGCAAAGTAACCATGTCGTCTCTCAGCTTAACTAGCGGTCATTCTCCCTTGAATGCTCGCCTCAAACGCATCCATTACTGTTGATCGCTCCCGTGATGGTTTTGTTTGGTTTGATCGAATTCCTACGTCCAATTCTTCGTCTTCAAACTTTTACTGTGCACCAAAGCTTCTTTGTTTTCAACATTAAAGCCGGTATTTCTGAAACGTTAAAACAAGTCTATGCATGTTGTTTCTGATAGAGCATGTTCTCCGTAAATCTCAACAATGTTTCTGTGTGCTTAGCTGCAGACGTGTTTTAAACAAAATAGTGCAATAAAATCTCCCTCTAATACTCTTTCTTGGCACGAAACACAACTATGAAAAAAAAAAAACTTGTGTTAATTCGTGCGAACTAATTACACTGAACTTCAAGCCTGCTTGCTCGGCTCCTTATACTCGCGGAAGGGTTACTCAAGTGTTACAAGGTTCCACGTAAGAAGAGAGCAATTCAAAATAAGAGGAAAGGTAAATCAGAAGCAACATAAATAATTAATATGTTACGGCTTTGACTCTTCATGGGTTGTCACGTGATCAATATATTGAATTGTCGATCATGTCGCAGTTTTCTTCAAAATTAATTTACTTTAACTTTAATACTCGTATTTATGTAAAAAACGAAAACAAAACTGTCCCATCAAAATCGAACATTATATTAAATTTTTGGGAGATTGTTTGTTGATGGGAACTCAGGATATTACGTTTGATCTTTTCATTTGACCACAGACCATCAGAGCATACGGACGTGTTTCAGTTTTAATTGTGAAATAATAAATAATAGTAGTACGCGTGTTAGCGAAGCCACCGTGGAACTGAAATTAGCACAGCACTAAATTGTTCGTCCGATGGCCGACAGCTTTCCCAAGCGGGAAAACTAGTTTTTCGTTTATTCTTTTTAATATGTAGGTAGTTCTTTTGGGTGCTTCTAAAGTAAAATTATAAAATTATAATCCCCGACCCTCTCCAATGACTGAATAGCTGCGGGTCGAATCAAGGGAAGGGGTGCTTCCCCATCAAAAGCAACGCAGCGCGAAAACAATAACAGCCAAAGCAAATGATACCTCCCAAGAAAGTTGACTTTGCCTACCCCTCCGATGATAAGGAAAGTCGCTATACGGGTGACAACAGCCTCTTCGCCTCTTTTTCAAACTCTAATATGGGGGAGGAGCGCAATAATCTGGACTATTTTAGGTATTCATCGCAGAGTTCCAGACACTTTTTCAATCTCTGAGTTTGAACTCGAAAGAACACGTTTTGTGATTGATGAAATAACTCATCCAATTTTGGGGGAACCTACACATGCACAAATGGTTATGAAGTCAAGACAGAGCACGGGTCGAAGGTATAGAGGTAGAGAGGGAAAGGAGATACCGGTGCACATTGGTTTGTGGATTGTAATGAGTGGGAAAATTTGAGCTGGGTAGAGCATTCCACATTCGTGTGGTTCGGCTAAAAAACGAGTCTTTAAATTTGACTGTAATTGACTAGGTCACTTGAGCATTGTTTGCTAAAACAACGACAAAGGGATCTGCAGAACAAAGCGTTAAGTTACTGGCAACGGATAGTGTGCCATAGCTGGATCTCATACTCCTTGACTCTCAACTAAGACTGCCTGACAGGAACAAATAATTGTCTACGTATCTTATTATTCGCTGAAAGAACCAGACGAATTCGCGGATGTATCAGAGTATTTTCAAACGAATCCATATGATTGCAGTAGGGCGCTTTGGCCCCTCTCAAGAGCTCTCAGTTCGAGTGTATTCATTAAGATATTGTGCTCAAAAGCTCATATCAGTGGCTGTAGAGATGTCCGTTAACATATGCACTGAATATTACAAATTACCCAATATATCAGTATATTGTAAGACAATGGTGCAACCCTCAAGAGGGGTGAAGACACCTCCAGTCGAGAAAATGATCCACAGAGGCCTATTTAGATAAGTTAACGACAATAAAATCATTCGGGATAACCAATTCGATTTCAGAGCGGATCTTGCCACTATTCATGCCACGGTTTTTATTAATTTCTAATTAGAACTAGCTAGAAAATGATGCTTAGAATTAACCTAGAATTAATAAAATGCTCCGTGCGGATACTCTATCATTAACAGCAATATTTTAATTTGGAACAAATGCAAGAATCAATGGATGGGGGTCTGATTGTTTTGGCAAAAGCTTTCGACACCGTATGGTTAGAACATCTTTATTACAAGCCCGGGCGAATGGGCATAAGTAAGCTACTGCTCTATCATACCATATATGATCTTTAGATGTAAACCGGTAGAAAATTCATTGTCAAAATTGCCAACGTAATTTCTACTCACACATTTGAAATAAACAATGGACAGCAACTCGATACAGTGATTTGATAGCATCTCTTCACCATTCAATACCGTATCCGAACGATTCAATTGAAAACAGATGTTGTCCAACGATTGACATTATTTTCTTGCAGCGTGACATCGAAGATATTAAACATTAAGTTGAGAATCAACTTCTAGGATCGGAATGTATATTATTTAAATCGCCTTTGTCTCGGTACAGGAAAAAAATCGCGCAGGTTGTCAATTTTCTTACAGGCTTCTACTGGTGAAACAAAGTATATTTTAACAAACATACAAATGCTGCTCTGGCAAATGGTCTGAACGCTGGCTATTTCACAGCAGCCATTTTTATTCACTGGTGAAGGTAATCTGCTACATGGCCTTATAAAGACTATGATTGAATGTTGATGTCCCGTGTGGTTCGGTGTGAGAGCTTAATGGAAAGAGCTCGGCTGTTTGGGCGACAATGGCTGTTTGAGGACTTGTCTCGGATTCCATAGAATACACAAATCTGAAAACATGAATTACAGGCAAAGCTCGATTTGTAAAATTTAGACCATTTGCGGAAATCGAAAATGTGCGCAATTCGAATGCTTACAAAACACGTACAGTTTGTATGCAGATATAAGGCTTATCAAAGAAAAATAATGTTTAAACGCTTAAAATGAGTTTAAGACTTCAGTTATTTATGATAAATTTTATTTATTAGACCCAATATTAAAGTAATTATCTAACTTAGTTTGCTTGAACTTTCATTTTAACAGCATCTTCTCGTAATAATGTAAGAGAGTGATTTCCGTAAAACTGCTAGTATTTTGCTCAGCCCATTTCAGAGCAGCGTTCAACATCATAACAGCGTCTTGATGAGACACTCGTTGGACTTCAGAATGGACTTCACCTTGCAAATTATGATTGTCTTCATCGTTCTATATTTCCCCTTCTTCAATTGTGTCAATATTCCAATCAATTACTTCGTTAGCAATATGAATCTTTATAAAAAATAAAGATATAAATATGTAAAAGCAAAACAAAATCACTTATTTACAGTTTTTCCAATTTCATTTAATATGTTGACGGTTTGCGTTATACATATGTAGCTCCTTGGACTTCTCTGTGAATTGATGTATCGACACTGGTTGATGGTCTTACAGATTTTGAATTTGACTTTAATATAGCCAAAGATATTTCGTCATCAGATGAGAAATTGTCTTCATTTTCGTGACCTTTTTCCGAAAAATTTAATATTTTTTCCTTCCTTTATCTGATTCCAAGCGCAGACACGATTCACAATAGCGTCTTAACAGTTTTTTTTTAATGCCTCGGCCACTCCAATGTCTTCATTAGCGACAATAGATGCAAGTAAGGAATTGCGGTAGTATAATTTTGTTAATTTTATTATGTTTTGGTCCATTGGCTGTATTAATGCAGTAACATTTGGCGGCAAATACGTAACAGAGAATTTCCCATCTGCGCTTACAAGTTCAGCCTCTGGCGGATGAATAGGGGCATTATCCAATAGTAATGGCGTTGAAATAGTGTTATCTAAAGTCAAGCAAATTAGAAAGAAATGAAAAATGTTTACTGGTAATTTTCCCGAAGTGGTCTTACTTCTGGAACAAAACAATTCTGAAACCATTCTTTGAATATGAAAGCGTTCATCCACGCTGATTTAGAATTACGGTACTCAACAGGAATCTGAAAACCTTTCTCGAAACATCTTGGTTTTTTTTGCTTTCCCAATAACTAATAATTTGAGTTTGTGTGTTCCCGTTGCATTTGTGCAAACCATAAAAGTAACACGATCTTTTGCTACCTTTCGTCCTGGTGCTGTTTTTTCCTCTGAACTCACATATGTCTTTGTTGGAAGAAGTTTCCAGTATAACCCGGATTCATCCGCGTTGTATACTTCATTATTTGTGATTCTCATTTCCTTAATTCGTTGTTCGAGTCTGCATTTAAAAGGGGAAACACTCTCGGAACATGATGACAGTTTCTCACCTGCAATCGCCAAATGAATGATTCCATAGCGCTTCCGAAAATTCGAAAACCAGCCGTCGCTAGCATTGAATCGGACATTTTCATCGCCAGCAATATCCCTTACGAATTCTTTGGTCTTTTCTTTTAAAAGCAGTCCATTCATTGGCACGTTGCGCGCTCGATTCATTAAAAACCAGTTAAAGAGACGCTTTTCCATTTCCGGATTTTCACACCTCCTAAGATACTTTCGTTTCCAATACCCTTGGAGCTCTCAAAGTCTATTTTACAATTGCCTTATCCGCTTTTTTTTTAATTCTTGAAATTGTATATACTTACATGAATGCCCATGTTTAAAGATATTCTTTTAGCTGATATGCCTTTTTTTAAATCATCAAGTACTTTGGCTTTAGATGATATAGAAAGGTGATCGGGCTTAGTATTACTCGAAGAAGACATTATTGAAAACACTTGAAAATAAACAAAATCTGCACACGTCTAACACTACACGCGACTGAAAAGGGTATGAAGTTAAGAAATTGTAACCCATAAACATACATATGTCTAGGTTTGTACCAGCATTCCGTTAGCTGAACTAACGGATTTTTGTTAGTTCATAACAAGAATGTTTGCATATTGCTATTTGTCAAATTCTCACCAAATGCTCTATTTCCGCACAATTGTGTGTGCAAATCGAGCGGTAGTGCACATACATATTTTACCTAGTGCAGAATTCGAAAAAAGAAAAAAAAATCTATGTTTTTATAAAACTTTCCTAAAAAATCAAATTTTGAAATGTAGTCATATAAAAATCGAATAGATAGGCTTAAGCAAAGAGGCATTAGCAAAATAGAAATACAGCTAGACTTATAGTGCCCCTCAGAACTACATAGTAAGAAATAATAATAAGGTCTGTTTATCTTAGTTTTAAACATTTTTGTATGTCTAAGAACAGTAAAAATTAAAAAAAAAAACTCTCGGAGCTTCTAGTGAGTCACTATTGAGGAACACAATTTCTCTCCTGTTGATTTTCTGCTAATCCCACAGAAAAACCTTCCTGGCCGTCAATCCTGGTTTAGCCACCATTTGCGCCGACTGAACGCGATTCGCTTACCATAATTTTCACTTGAAATTGTCGTAATGATCCACTTTTAATCACATAAGTACTATTCACATTTTCAGCCGCCTGGTTTGCGTTTCTCAAAGAGAAACTGTAAGATATGGTTTATTTCCTCTTCACTTGTGAACACGTGACATGCGCTCAAGCAAAACTGAATCAACAAATCACAAAACTGCTAGAGAAGTTTTTTTTTTCAACGCAGAAAGGACGAGAGATATCGAAATGTTTTTTTCACGTGTGAACTGCTGGTTCAGAGAGCGCCGTTTGCTTCTGACGCGCGATGGGCGAGTTTAGATCCAGATAAAACAAAAGGCATCGTAGTTTTTTTTGCGGTTTCCTCCACTGGCAAAACCCCCTGCAGAACACTTACTTTGCTTCTCGTCTCTCACCTAGATTAAGGTGAATCGGCATTAAACTGTAGGTCCCGTTCAACATAATGAGAGAAGCTCGGCTTTTGGTCTTCAACGGTGTAACGCTCATGGCTACAACGTCATCTAATAATATATTAAGTACTGGTTCAATAGCACAAAAGGAATAAGCCGCAATGCCATTCAGCAGCATTGTTTGAATGGAATGCTTTTTGTAGAATCAGCATGGTATTTGTTTATTATGAGCTATTCAAGCCCAACGATTAATTGAGAACTCCTACTCCACTCGCCCTAATTCTCCTATCACTATTATCTATTATCGCTTCCGAAAATAATATATCAATTCTTGGATATCAGTTACAGTCACACCCAGAAGTACCCCATTTAAAAATATAATTTATATTAATATGTAACACACGAGTGATGGATCGTGTTAGATAACATATGAAAGTACAGCAAAGTGCAACGATAACGACTGGCCAACATTCAGCACTATTCAAAACCAATTGCGCGAACTCGAACGATCTTCTGTGGAAGCTATTTACCTTAAGAAAGCATTGATAAATAACATAAGTTAGTTCCAAGAAAATAAAATTAAAAACTTAAAAGTAAAAAAATAAAATTCTCTCGGCTTTTTGACTTCATTAAAAGAACCTATTAATATTTTTAATATAAGCGTTGCCGCGTTGGGGGACCGCTAAGTGAAGAAGGGTAATTAGTTATATCTACATACAGCTATGGCCAATGAAATAGGTGCATGAGCAATTTAAGTAGAAATTGCACAAAACGATAACATAAACCGTAACGAAAATAGTTTTTAATAAAACAATAAGCACTTCATTTGAGAAAAAGAATAGATAATAATAAAACAAAGTTCAAAGGCAAACAAAGGAACTATTATAAAAAAACAAGGGCTTTAAGAAAAATATGTTGGTCAAAAAAATAAGTGCAAATTCGGAAATGGGAGTGAAATTAAAAAGTATCAAAAGAAAAACATAATCTTGTAATGAAATTCATATTTTTTCTCTAATACTTAGTAGTGTAACCCTTATATTTAACCAGTTAACTGTTTATGACGGACATATTCGTCATGAAAAAATTGTAAAATGTTGTGTTATGACGAATATGTTCGTCATCCTTCAATAGTGACCATTGGCGATTAATTTTGCAATTTTAGTTAATACTTAAATATATTCGTAAACTGCAAGAAGTTTGGAATAATTTGAGACCATGTCGAAATAAAAAGAACTAATAAAAATTTATAAATAATTTTATTATAGAAAATAAAACAGATTTATTATGAATATGTTCGTCATTGCTCAATTTCTGCGACGCACGTAGGGGTCACATTTTCCAACAAAGTCGAAACAGTTAACTGGTTAAGTACGAATTCACACCGACGTGGCATTGAGCCTACAAGTTTTCGGCATTTTTCGACTGGGATGTTTTTCCAGGCCTACTGCACTTTATTCCATAGTTCTTCCACTTTTTTGTGTGCGAAGATGCCTTTGACTTCATTCCATAAGTTTTCGATTGGATTTAGGTCCGGCGATTGACCCGACATAACCGAAACACCATTATCTTGGAACCATTTTCCAGCTTTTCTTGAGGTATGTTTTGGATCATTGTCTTGTTGCAATGTCCAAATTAGAGGCATTTCGTATTCGGCATAGGGGAGCATAGTATTTTGAAGAATATCAACGTAAGTATCTGCTGTCATTATTCTCTCTATGCGACGTAAAGGCCCTGCTCCATGCCATGACAAACACCCCATATCATTGGACTATCACCGCCTTGTTTGGCGGTTTATCTTGTGTGTCGAAGGAGCAATTCTGTCTTTAGGTGGCCTTCTAACAAATGTCTTACCATCGGGACCATTTAACTTTATCTTGGTTTCGTCTGTCCAAAGCATGTTTCTCCATTGCTTAATGCCCTGCGTACCAGTCCATTCTGCGTGGTTTTTAGCAAATTCAAACCTTTGTTTCACATGTCTTTGCCTTAAAAAAGAACTTTCCAGGCGGTTCTTCGAAACAAATTTGTTTCATTTAATCTTCTCCGAACAGTTCTAGCGCTGATATTGTCTTCGATTCCCTTCACAATACCTTTTAAAGATTTAAAAGGATCAGCCTTAGAAATCTGAATAATACGTTGGTCAGTTCTTGTGGACGTTTTTCGAACTTTCTCTCGTTTATCCTCACATTTTCTCGCTTGAAAGCATTTGTGACCATGTTCTGAGAGCATCTAATTAATTTTTCCTTGTATGTTTTGCTTTCACTTCTTAATTGCAGAATTAGTTTTCTTTCCTCATTAGAGGAATGTGGTTTTCGTCCCATTTTTACAACGAATGACTTAAATGATATACTGTAAATATGAATTATCTTTAAGAATATGGAATCAAACTCACTTATTTTGACAAAAACAAAACTGTTTGTATCTCAATAAAATTGTTGTTACATAAAACAAGCAACGCACCTATTTCAACGTCCAACTCCTTCTAAAGTTTACGCAAAAGTGGCAAATATTCCTTTCAACGTCGTCTGTATATCTTCCTTGCATAACGGGAGAATGAGCTAAAACAAACACCGTGATATAAGAGCAGATGTGATGTGCGTGAGGAAAAATAAAAAAAATTGGGAAATATGGAAATCCAAGATTCGCACCTATTTTATTGACCACAGCTGTAGGTGAAATGTACGAGTATGTATGTTACATTTTATATTAACTTTTTGTACATCAATATATCTTCAGTGTTTCGATATTGTACCACTTCTATATGAGGCGTTCGCTTGAGAGCCTGTGCGTTGCGTTAAAATATTGGATATGGCTGTTTCGATACTTGCTTACGCTGTTTACATAGGTCTTTATAAAGTATAATCCATACTTAATCATTGTCAAAATTATTTTTATTTGTATTCTGTTTTTTTTTTTAATTACTTAGCAGTTCCCCGACGCTTATATTAAAAATATTAATAGGTTATTTTAATGAAGTCAAAAAGCCCAGTAGGTGTGTGATCGTGCTATCCTCTACACGCATACTTTCGCTCTGTATTGTACACATGACGTCATTAAAATTAACAAACGCGCGAGATCCCCAAATTCCGGGGACAGCTACATATACATATGTCCTCGGATAAAAAACCTAAAAAACACGATTCGATACCAACAATGGCTTCGACAAGTAAAAATAAAAACTGTGCTAACTATTGGAGTCCTCTCCAATGTCTCTCTGATAGTGACTATGAGTCTGATATGGACGATACTGTGGTATTAAAGAATACAAGAAAAATTCCGGTACCCCCAATGAAACTGCTTCAAAAAACCCCGGATTTTGTGCATAATTTAATGAGATCTATCGGTGTTTCAGATTACTCAATTAAGCTAATCTCAATCGGTATAAAAATCGTGTGTGAGTCTATAGATTCTTATAAATCAGTGTTGGATTATTTAAAAAATGAACATTGCCAATATTTCACTCATGAGTTGAAGAGTGAAAAAGTTTTTAAAGTCGTATTGTTCGGTCTAGGTGAATGTGATACCACTTTATTGAAAAACGAACTGATTAGACTCGGGATCAAGTGCAAAGACATTAAAAATATAGTTGAAACTTATGAAAAATACAGTGAAACTTTTTATTTAATATTTATTGAAAATGGATCAATCAGATTAACTGATCTTAAAAAAAAAAGTTTGTTCCGTGTTTCACACACAAATAACCTGGAGCTTCCATCGTCAACAAAAGAATCGCATAACGCAATGTCGTAGGTAACTGCCAAATGTTTGGCCACGGCGAAAAGAACTGCCACGTCAAAACATATTGTTCTCACTTTGCTGGTCATCACTATACTGCCGACTGTCCTAACTCGAACGCACAGAAATGTGCGAACTGTCACGGCAGTCATAAATCCACTGACATTTCATACGCTAGCAGAAATAAATACATACATATATTGAAATGAGACAAAAAACAAGGACGACCAATTCTCACAGTTCATTACGTCATGCAAACAACATCACCAACACGAAAAACGCTAACACCTTCCCGCTATCTATGAACGAATTCCCGCCGTTACCACCTAAACAAAACAAACGTCATTCGCAACAATGCTTGTGCGAACACTGCACTACCATAGGCCGCAATGCCCCCATCAACTACGTTACCCAACAACAATCATCTTGTGTCCAGCCCGGCAAAAACCTGTTCACAATCGATGAAATAAATGCCCTAGTAATGGAAATGACTACTAAACTAGGTTCGTGCAAGACTAAATTAGATCAATTTAATGTTATCGCACAATTAGCGACTAAGTTTTTGTACAATAATGTTAAATAACTTTAGTAATATTCTTTTCCTTTTTTCCGGCGTCGTTATGGTCAGAAGTGTAGGATCATAACCTTCCCACTTAACTGCATTCCTACTGGTCCGCTTGTGGGGACTTAAATAACTTTAGCAATACTACTAATATTAATATTATAACATGGAATGCTAGAGGTATTAGAAATAAACATGTTGAATTTATAGATTTTCTAACTATGTAATAACAAAATCGATGTTGCATTGGTAACGGAAACGTAGTTAAATTCAAATATTCGAATTTCTACCCCGCAATACAAATGTTATCGAGTCGACAGAGAAGGTAGAAGAGGTGGGAGTGTCGCAATACTGATAAAAAGATCAATTAAACATCAGCACTTATCATGTATACTAACTCAATATATTGAAAATGTCTGTATTGAAATTACTCTCTCAAATTTGAGAAAAATTAAAATTTACTGTTTATATTTTCTGGGAAGAATAACAAACTTGGCACGTGAACACAGAAGAAATGCTTTTAAAAATTAATTAAGGAAACTTCTACCCATGAATGGTCCATTCATTGTTGGAGGTGATTTCAATTGTAGGCACAGAGATTGGGGTTGCACCAGGGCAAATCCTTGGGGTAATGTGTTGTCTGACCTGTGTGTTATGCTACCTATTTCTGTTATGTTTCTGCTTTGTCCTACGTATGTCCCATCTAGCTATGTGGGAAGTCCATCCGTACTCGACTTTTTTGTTACTAATGTCTCTGGTATTATGTCTCAACCTGTCTCATTAAATGAATTGAGCTCAGACCATAACCCGGTACTTACTAAGATTCGTTGGTCAGGTTTCGAAAATGTGCAATATATTCTCGATTTGAAGAACGCCGACTGAGTCAAGTATCGCAATAATATAAAGCGACAACTTCGAGGTAGTTCAATGAACTTTGATCTGGTAACTACTAACGAAGATGTTGACGCCATTGTCCAGCAATTCTCGAATTATGTTCTTAGTTCTGCAAGTAACAGCATCCCAAAAGTAGGAAAAAAGGGTACTGCTTAAAACTGCCTAGTTATATCCTTGAGATGATAAGAATAAGAAACATGTATCGGAGGAACTGGTAAAGATATCGACAACCAACGATAGGCGTTCTTCTTAAACAACTTAATAAGGCGATACGATTTAAAATTCAAGAATTCCGTAATAGAGAGTGGAATATAAAGTTACATTTTTTAGATAAGGGCTCCAAACCTTTTTGGAAGGTCGTAAAAATTATCAAAACCAAACATAAAGAAATCCCAAGCCTTAAGAGTGGTATCGCATGTGTATCGCACAGATAAGGAAAAAGCGAATGCCCTAGCGGCCAATTTTGCTAAGAATCACATGGTGTCCCATCACCGGGGGATGCAAATACTAATGCAATTGTAGAAGATGCTTTAAGACCTTTATACTTTTCTAGTTACTTAATTCCGACAAATGAATTTATTATATTAGATGACACTCTATTTTTTCTTAAAAGCTTAGTTAACAGGGGGCATTGATAATATAAAAAACATTTATTTAACCAAATTGCCAAAAAGGGAATCGAATTTCTTACTTTTGTGTTTCTTACTCGTGTCTTAAAGTTCAATATTTTCCAGAAAAATGGAAATTAGCAAAGATAATTCCAATACCAAAGGCAGGAAAACCCTTTGTAGACACACTCGAAAGTTATAGACCCATTAGCCTACTAAGTTCAGTAAGTAAGATATACGAACAAAGCAGTAAAGAAAAACTATTAAATATAAAAGAAGCTAAGCAAATATTTCCAAACGAACAGTTTGGTTTTAGATGTTGTCACGGGACTTCACATCAAGTTTTAAGAATATGCAATCTCATTAGTCGTGCAATAGGCAAATCTACCGGCATGATACTGCTTGATATTGAAAAAGCATTTGATTTAGTGTGGCATGACAGACTCATATAAAAAATTTTAAGTTTTAATTTTCCTCCATTTTTATGTAAAATTATCAAAAGCTTTGTGTCAAACCGTAGTTTCAAAGTGTATGTTAATAATCACGCTTCTGGTCCTATCCCTTTTTATGCTGGAGTACCGCAAGGTTCAGTCCTAGGTCCAATCTTATATGACCTTTATATATTTGATTTTCCCAAATTTCCGTTCTGTGATGTGGCAATGTAAGTAGACGATCCCGCAATATTATCGTCTCATGAGATCGGTTTCAAAACTGAATCGAACTTAAGAAATGTAGCGATACTATTAGAGGAATATTATATATTAATGGAAAATAAAGTTTAACGCCGACAAGATTCAATTTATCTTTTTTACTCGTAAAAGAAAAACTTGTTTCCTACCGGCTCATCAGCTCAACATCTTAGGTAATTCAGTACCATGGCGAACATCTGTGAGGTATCTCGCTATATATCTTGACCAAAAAATTAATCTTTAATGTGCACAATGCTCAAACCCTTAAAAAATTAATATTGCAACTCGGATGTTATATCCCTTTATTAACCGTAAATCTATGCTTTCAAATGCAAAGAAAATAGTTTTATACAAAACAATATTTCAAGCAATTCTTCTGTATGGGTGCCAAGATTTGGGTAACTGTGCCAAGTGTTATATATGTATATAAAAAAGTTACAAATTTCGCAAAACAAAATACTAAAAATGATGCTCAAGCTGCCTTGGTTTCATTCGACTATAGATTTGCATCACAGAGCTAATGTTGAAATGATCTCCTCCAGAATACGCAAACTATCTGAAACATTTAGAATTAGATGCGATATTCCCGAAAACCCTTTATTAAATGAGTTAAACCAGTACCAAAACACATGATTCCGTTACCCAGGCAAATTTATCTATATACCTTGTTATATTTGTTCATCTGTTTGTATATCTTTTTATTTATTTATTAATTATTTATTTATATCTCTATTTATTTATTTATTTACTAATTTACTTTTTTTATATATTTATTTTATTTATTTATTTATTTATTTGTACATTTATTTATTTAATCATATAATGTACATATATATTTATCTATTTATTTATTTACTAATTTATATATTTATACTTATGATTTTTGTTATTTATTTATTTATCTATTTATTTTTTTATAAACTTCATTAATTAATTATATATATTATTTGTTTATTTATTTCATAATATGCTTATTTATTTTGACCTATATTTGTTTATGTGATTTATCAATTAAACAATTACTTATTTACATATTTATACATTATATATATTTTTTTGTATAATACTTATTTAACCATATACAATATACAGCGTGTCCCACGAGCAGTGTGCCAAAAAGCTAGAGCGTGTAGGTCTGGTCAATACAAGAAAAAAATCGTATGGTAGGGGGGGGGGGGTCTATTCCCCCCAGTTTAGCCGGGAGGGGCAATTTTCTAAAAAATTGACTTTATTTGGAAAAAAAATTATTAAAAATCAACAGTTACATCCACAATGCCGTGATATACTTTTTCGTAAAGCCAGAAACCTCTTCTTTCATCTTGTTTTGAAACGAAGCTGTTTTAAAGAATAGTTTTTGAGAAATTAATTTTCAAACTCAAAATTTTGAAAAAAAAATGAAAAAAAAAATTTTCCAACTATTTTTTTTCAAAATTGTATGTAATTAAGTACTAATTTTTTTTTCAAAAATTAAATTCTCTTATTAGCTTTTAGTTAAAAACAGAAAATTGGATGCAAAAATGTTTTGTAGTTTTTGAGAAATTAAAAAAGAACCCGAACCACTTTTTTCTAAGAAAAACTTTTTTTTTGGTTTTAACGCGGCTGAAAAAAAAAATAGTTCGAAAATTTTTTTTTTCAAAATTTTGAGTTTGAAAATTAATTTCTCAAAAACTGTTCTTTAAAACAGCTTCGTTTAAAAACAAGATGAAAGAAGAGGTTTCTGGCTTTACAAAGAAGTATATCGCGGCATTGTGAATGTAACTGTTGATTTTTTTTTTTTTTTTTCCAAAATAAGTAAATTTTTTAGAAAATTGCTCCTCCCGGCTAAACGGAGGGGAATAGACCCCCCCCCCTCTCATACGATTTTTTTCTTGTCTTGACCAGACCTACACGCTCTAGCTTTTTGGCACACTGCTCGTGGGACACCCTGTATATGTATATTACTCAATACTCATGTATAACATGTAAAGTGTCCGCCAAATAATTTTATTTTTTTGAAAATGCTATAAAAAAAACTACTGAATATTTTCTCAAATTTCTTTTTTTAT
The DNA here is from genome assembly GCA_958301585.1 of Merodon equestris. Lineage (NCBI taxonomy): Eukaryota > Metazoa > Arthropoda > Insecta > Diptera > Syrphidae > Merodon > Merodon equestris. The sequence continues at coordinate 84,056,103 of OY284415.1, read as the reverse complement.
TTGAAAGTACAATCCTTCCGGTTAATAATAAATTCATTCAAATGGCTGCCTCGGCTGGCCATGCAGTAGCCTACACGATCGGTCCAATTTTTAAGCACATTATCGATTGTGTGCAGCTGTATTTCACCAATGGCTTCACGAATATTGTCCTTTAAAGCGTCAATTGTCTCTGGCTTGTCGGCGTAACACTTATCTTTGACGGCACCCCACAAATAATAGTCCAACGGTGTCAAATCGCAGCTCCGAGGTGGCCAAACGACATCAGCTCTGCGGCTGATAATGCGATCTTCAAAAACAGTGCGCAAAACATCGACTGTAACTTCGGCTGTGTGGCACGTAGCGCCGTCCTGTTGAAACCAAATGTTGCCAATATCCTCCTCTTCAATTTTTGTGAACAAAAATTCGTTCAACATGGCCCGATAACGATCGCCATTGACTGTAACGGCCACTCCTTGCTCATTTTCGAAGAAAAATGGCCCAATTATGCCTCTGGACCAAAATCCGCACCAAACAGTGGCTCGTTTTGGGTGCACCGGCTTTTCAATGTATGCGTGCGGGTTTTCTGTGCCCCAAATGCGACAATTTTGCTTGTTTACATACCCGCCAAGATCAAAATGAGCTTCATCTGAAAAGATGATTTTTTTGGCAAAATCGGCATCTTCTGTAAGTCGATCGCAGGCCCACTTAGCGAAGCGAAAACGCATTGGATGGTCAGTTGGCTTCAACTCCTGAACCAATTGGACTTTGTATGGCGTCATACCAAGGTCTTTATGCAAAATTCGTCTCAATGATGTCTCCGAAATGTTCAATTGTTGAGAACGACGGTGAATTGATGTTGATGGCGCTTCACGCACACTTTCTGCCGCAGCAGCAATATTCTCGGGTGTACTTTGGCTTTTCACGCTTTGGTTTATCGATGAGGATGCCAGTTTCTTTCACTTTTTTCACAAGATAACGAACATACGGAGCTGACGGTGCTTCTCTTCTTCCAAAATCCGTACGCAATTTTCGCACACATTCTGCAACATTACCATGATTTTCAAAGTAATGTCGCAATATTTCCCAGCGTTGCTCAAGCGTATACACTACCATATTCGTTCAGCGGAAGGATAAAACTAATTATCTGTCAAATCAGACATGAGCTAAGTGTTACCATTCATGAAATAAGCACTACTTGAAAAAAAAAACGTTAGATGGCGGACCCTTTATATATGTTTTTTGTTTTTGTTTTTTGTTGTTTTTTAATTTTTTTTTCTTTTTTGTATTGGGGTTTTTTTTTCGTTGTTTCCCCAGAATGTTTTTGCCTCATATAATTTATATATATATATTTATATTAATGAACCTGTAAAATATTTCTCAGTAGTAAGATTTCTCTTGTAAATCATAACTCTGAACAAAATATGTAAAAAGAAAAAAAAAAGTAAAAAAGCAGAGAAAATTTTATTTTTTTACATTACTTGGTTACTTAACATTTTTAATTTTAATTTTATCTTATTCTTTTTAAATTTCTCGCGGGCCCCTGTATGTACAAAGTGGGGCAAAGTTTATCATCCAGTCTTGTGAATAACTTTTTTGTGGATGGAAACCTTTATTTGGACCTTTACAATTTCTTCTGTTGTGTGGAAAAGATGAAACCATCCAGTGGCTACCGCCAGTGCTGATGCACATTTGTACCCGTTTTATCGCATTTTCCATGACTTTCCGCGATAAGTGTTCGTATTTCTGTCGAATATTCTCCTTAAGGGCTGCGAACGCGAACGTCCGAGGCTTGTTGGCATAAAGAAAGAAGTCTGGGATGTTTGAATCTGGCGATCTTACTGGCCATGCCAAATCGCCAAAAAGGGAGATTACGCGACCAGGAAACGCTTCCTTCACAATATCCGTTGTAGCTCTTTGAAACCAAATGTTCACCAAGCCTCGTTCATCCAATTCTGGATATATATTTTGTATTTGTCGGATTAGGAGTCGGCTCCGTTCTATCCATCTTGAGGTTGTTTTTATTATAGAAGCTTCTGAGCCCTGATCTCCGCCATTCCAAATTCGCACTCGGAAAGTGCCCATATTGTCATCCCGCTCGGACTAAGCGGCAGAGAACGCCACTTCCCACTTTACTCAAGATACTTTGAGTAAAATCGTTTGCATGCGCTCAAACTTACACATGCATAGTAAGAAGAAGGGATACCACAATATCACAATGATGCGACACATACTATCACAATGATGCGACACGGCTATCCTGACTTTTACACGTCCTCGTGTAGTTATTTGCATTGAATGATTATTAAACTTCTTCTCAATACAAGTTTTATTCTTTATTCTCATGACGACTCCATTATGCCTTCTACAATAATTTTATAATAGTTTTCTCTTTCATCGTTACAAACAAAGTTTATTATCAAAATAGAGTTTTTCTTGCTAACAAAATTTAATTTAATGTTATAATTTCATTCAGATTTTCTTAAATTATCAATATCAATAACCAAACTCAAAACTGTGCTTTTTTTTTTTTTTTTTCGCCACAACACCATCTTCGCTGTACCAAATTCATCGTCTCTTTTGGACGGATACCTCATCGTCAGATTCGATGGATAACTCGTCGTCTCGCTCAGACGGATAACAAACACATCGTCACATCTGACGGATAACCATCGTCTCACTTGGACGGATAACTTTTGGTCCCGACTGGACTTATTGGCGGATTCAACTCTTCGTTTTCAATATCCAATTCAATAGGTATCCGACTATCTGGCATTTTTCGAACATCTTCATGGCAATACTTGTACAATCGATTATTTTTTTAACGACTTTAACATGTACCTGTCGCCTTCCAATACTTCTACCACTAAAAACGGCCCCCTAAACTTCGGGTCTAACTTAGTTTGATGCCTCTCCTCACTTTTTAGTAAAACGTAGTCACCTACGTTGTGTGTAACAACAGTTGCTCTGTTCTTATCAAACCTACGCTTATCGTAAGAGGCCAAAGATTCCATGCTATCGGTAGCGTGAGCCCTTATACTCGTCAAATCTATTTCAGATTCAGTTTCGCACGGTGGAACCAATCCTAGGGGTCGAGCCTCCTTCCCGATCAACATCTCCAGTGGACTTGCTTCAGTTGCACGACTTATGGTACAATTTAATGCAAGCTGAACCTCACCAAGAGCATCTTGCCATGATCGCTGACTCGATTCTGCGGCAGTCAGTAAATTTTTAAGCGTGCTCATTACACGTTCAGCTTGACCGTTTGCACGGCTCGCTCCTGTTGCAATCAAGTGAAGCTTTATTTTTTGCGAAGAGCAGAATTCAGAAAACCTTGAGCTGGCGAAGCATCTGCCCTGGTCGGCTATGATGCGATTCGGTACTCCAAATAATGAAATGGAAGATTTCATAGCCTTAACACAACTCTCAGCGTCTAACTTTAGGGTATGATGCAAGTAAACGAATTTGGTGAAAGCATCAATCTGAACGATGACATACTCTTTCAAATCACTTTTGCCACTCAGTTTTCCCGTTATGTCCTATGACCTTCGGGATAGGATGAAGCTCAGCTTGGACACTCCCGGAAGGTGATTTGGCAGTCCTACAAGTTATACAATTAGAGACAAATTTACGGACGTATTTGTTAATTTTATCAAACCAATAATACTGATAAACTTTATCGAGTGTCTTTTGCCATCCTAAGTGCATAATCGATTCGTGCACTTGATTTATTACTGACCATTTGAATGCTCGTGGCACAACGGGCAGGCAACGCGTTCTGCCACCTCTTTGAACTATACGATGTAACACGCCTTTCCGTAAATCATATGTTTTGGCCAGATTTTCAGGAAATTCATTAGAGTTTAATTTAGTGACAATTTCAGTTATATCAGGATCTAATCGCTGTTCGGCGAGAAGCCAATCGCTTGAAATTTCAGCTAAATTTATTCGCCTTTCGGGAATTTTGGCCAATGCCAAATGAGATTCTGACGGCAGTGGATTCCTGGAAAGGAAGTCGACATGAGCCATACGTTTTCCCTCTCTGTATTGGATGTCAAAATTGAACGATTGTAAGTAGGCCCACCAGCGATGAACCCGAGGGGTTAAGTCCATTTTTGTCCGCGAAGCCTTCAACGAATTGCAGTCTGTATATACTACAAACTCGCGACCAAGCAAATAGTGACGAAAGTGTCTTATGGCTTCGACAACTGCTAAAGTTTCCAACTCATAGGAATGATACCTGGACTCCGCAGAAGATGTTGTTTTGCTAAAATATTCCACTACGTGAGGTGTGTTATGGATTCGGTGTAAGAGCATAGCGCCATATCCAAGGGAACTTGCGTCTGTGTGCAACTCAATAGGATATTGTGGATCGAATATGACTAAAACTGGCTCGTTCGTAAGAATATCCACAATTTTTTTTCTTATTTCTTCCAATTCCGCATTCCATGAAATACTACCCTTTCCTGAAGAAAGAGAATATAGCGGTTTCATTATCTGAGAAAAGTTAGGCACAAATTTGCGAAAATAAGACGCTAGGCCAACGAATTGTCTCACTCCGGTAGCAGTTTGAGGTGGAGGCAAAGAATTCAACGCAATTATTTTGCGTGAGTTTGGTCGAATTTCTCCCGCTCGTACCTCGTATCCTAGATACTGTACAACTGTTTTCAGGAAACTGCATTTACCGATATTGAAGGAGAACCCAGCTTTCGTGAGAATTTCCAAAACAGTTTTTAGTCTTTCTAAGCCCAAATCCTTTGTTGGCGATACCACCATAATATCGTCCATATAGACGATTACGTAGGAGTAGGCAAGATCTCCCAGTGCATTCATAACTGCGCGCTGAAAAACAGATGGCGCATTTTTAAGTCCGAAAGGCATTGTCAGAAACTCATACTGACCATCCGGAGTCACAAACGCGGTATATTCGACAGAGAGTCAATTGGAATTTGGTGGAAACCACTTGCCATGTCTAGACACGTAAAATAGTTTGCCCCACGAAGTCTGGCAATTTAGTCACTGATGAGCGGTAACGGGTATTTGTCCGAAATCGTATTCGAGTTCAATTCTCTATAATCTACACAGAGGCGGTCTGAGCCGTTCTTCTTTTTGACAAGCAACATAGGACTAGCATAGGGAGAGCAACTAGGACGAATAATATTACACTTCATCAGCTCGTTTATCTGAATACGAACTACCTCTCTCTCCTCGGGACTGAGTCTATAGGGCCGCCGCTGAACCGTTTTGCTAGGGTCGACTAAACGAATTTTCATTTCACCTGTGCTAACCCGCGTACGGGGTGTACCTTTAATAAACGAGGTTGAATATTTTTCAAGTATTTTAATTAATTTATCTCTATCATCAGCCACCAATTCGGCATCAAAGTCACTCAAGATGCATGCTTCCTCACTAGCGGAAAAAATATTGACAGTTTTTGATTTTACAATTTCAAACTTATCTGGCGTAATAATAACATTGAAGCCCTGATTTAGAATTTCCCTCCCAATTACAATATCGTTGTGCAATTGTTTATTCTGAACTACATGAAATAATATTTCTATAATATTTTCGTTAATGTTTACTTCACTTAAAATTTGCAACGTACTACATATACCTGCATCGCCAATACCTTTTAACATTACAATATTATTAATACGTTTGCCTGATAACTTATTGCTAAGGCTTTCTTTAATTAATGAACATTCTGCACCGGAATCAAAACAAATTGGGTAGATCTCACCTCGTTGTGTCATACTTCCTTTTGGCTCTGCCACAAAGCACTGATTCACACTCTTCTGTTGGATCCCTCTTTGTTTAGCTGCTGTCTGATTTTCTGGGCATTGGTTTGAAAAATGCCCTGGTTTACCGCACCGAAAGCAAATAATACTCGACTTCTCGTGCTGTGGTTTCTTTTCCCCGTCTTGTCGCATTTTTTTTCGGCATTCCGCAATTTTATGTCCCGGTTTTTCACAGAAATGACACACTATGGATGACGCTCTTGTTTTATGGTCAGGTCCAACATTATCATCACGGCCGGCAAGACGTCTCTTATCGAATGTGAACGCCCTCAATTCCGACTGTAGTTTGCTTCTAGTATGCACGTCTGATGTAAAAATTATTCGTTGTAAGCGACTGTCAATATTTGCCATATGCGCAAGCACAGTTGAAACAGCTATTTCTTCAACATCCATATTTCGCCACTTCATAGTCAATGATGTCACCAACCGGCTTGCGTAGACTGCATGGCATTCACCGTTAGTCGGGCGGCTGTTTAGCAAATTTAAAAACATGGCCGCTGGTGTCTCCTCGCTTTCGAAACGTTGAAGGAACAATTCCTGGAACTCTTTCCATTTCATGCCGGGATAGGAGATTTGCGTTAGCCATTGCGAAGCGGTTCCCTCCAAAGAATTGCTTAATGCCATGATCAGCTTACTGCCTTCCAGTGGTTGCTCCGATAATATTATATTAGTAGTTATACACCATTTCGAAGCGTCTACGCCTGCAGTGTCAGGATTAAACTTCGGCAAAGTGACGCTACGGTTCTGCTGCTGTTCGCCAGTCGTAGCTTGCATGCCTTTCACAAGCTCCATGAAGTTCCGATTCTGCATATCAAGGACTAAGCGCCACTGCTCTTCCGAAAATGTAGGAGGTGGTACAAATCCCACTTCTGATGTCGGATTAGGAGTCGGCTCCGTTCTATCCATCTTGAGGTTGTTTTTATTACAGAAGCTTCTGAGCCCTGATCTTCGCCATTCCAAATTCGCACTCGGAAAGTGCCCATATTGTCATCCCGCTCGGACTAAGCGGCAGAGAACGCCACTTCCCACTTTACTCAAGATACTTTGAGTAAAATCGTTTGCATGCGCTCAAACTTACACATGCATAGTAAGAAGAAGGGATACCACAATATCACAATGATGCGACACATACTATCACAATGATGCGACATATTTATGTTTTTTTATCTTGTTATTATGTTTTGTTTTGTTATCTTCTAGTAACCGAACTGTTTCTCTTTTCTTCCTGGGGTTAACAATGTGTAATATAGTCTTGGCGTATTTCATTATTTCAGTCTGGCCCATGTTAAGCGTCGTATAAGCGTTGTTTATTGCCAATGTTGCTGTAGCTTTATGCATCAATAGTGTGGTCTAAAATTATTATCTGCAAATTTCCGAGGTCGCTTATATTAATGGAGTGTTTTCTATCTAATGTTTTCAATCTATACCTAGGTTGGTTTTTTATAATAATTTCGCTTACAATTTGTTACTGGTACTACCTGTCTTGTTTCCTATAGTCCACACAGAGACGAAATTTCTGCTGCCCGAATTATAAATTTTCTTGGCTTTTACCACAATAGGTGACGCGTATCTGCTATTGGATTTCCTAATCCTTGGACTTCCATTTTCTCTACTAGTCGCATAAGTTGGCGGCGCGCAGCACAGAAAGCGTCGGCGACTAGTAAAGGCTGCGGCATTAGGCACAAGCATGTCAGCACTTTCGGCAGGCGCCTCAAACATTCCTCCTCTTATTGGTGACGATCAAATCCCCAATAAGAGCGTGCCAGGTTCCCAAACTGACGGAGCTGGAGGTATTCAGGGTCCTGTTATTGCCGACGCTACCGCCGAAAAAGACGGTGATGCTGACAGAGAGATTCTGATCGCAGAAGGCAAAGCGATTTCAGGTCCCAACAACCCTCAAGCTGGCAGAGCTGTTCCAAAGCGGCGACGGAAGGGAACCGAAAAAGTTAAGAGCGCTCCTAAACGGAGGACGGCCGCTGAGGACAACCTTCCTGGGGAGAGGGAACGTGATGTCTTCTCCTCCGACGAGCCGGCGGGTTATCGGAGCCCGAAAGTAGATGCGGCGATCAACAAAGATCAAAGCAAAAATCTGAAGACGTAGAGCACCAAAGACTGCTCCTCGGAGGCGGGCACTTCACATAACAAAACCCTTTTTTGTGGAAAGGAGATACAAGTGACCGTAAAGAGTCGAGACAAGTACGTCTCTTTCAAAAGGCAGCCATCTCTTCTGAAAAGGTCACTATAGGGAGAGCTGGCAGTGACAGCAGAATGACCAGCGCAGATTGCCAATAGATAGGATCGTTTACTGGAACTAGCTTCAGCAACAGGCTTCTGCATTTAGGCTGAGAGGTCTGCTCTGATGCATGGTACCTTCGTGGTGAGCTGTTCCTCACAGCAGAAATCTGCTTGGATCCGAAAATCCCTTCCTCGGGATCTACTACCTATCAGGTAGTTAGTCTCCCAAAATTAACGTGCGCCATCTGCTGGATTCCATGGAAACCTGGAAACAAGCAGGATGTGCTGACTACGTGCGCAGAACCCGGGACTTGACACGAGGACCTGTATTATCTATGCCTACAAAGAGAGTAAGGACTCTCTGAAAAAAGAGGGCTCACTCTGGTTGTGGTATTGGACAACGGCTCTGTTGAGACCTGAAATCCGCGTACGATTTACGTCCCTACTTCGGCCTTGTTAGGATTTTATTCCATTTTGATATCTAGTAGTCAAAGGATGGAACATGCTCCGCAGTCTAAATCTATGATTGTGACTCAGATTAATCTACAGCATTGCAAGGCCGCTACCGCTCTTCTCAGTAGCAGAATTGCATGTAGTAGTACAATTCATCACATTGTATCCATTCAGGAACTATGGGTGTGGAATAAACGCCTGTGTGGTCTTGGTGGTATACGTGATGTACTATTCTTTATGATATCGAACACACTATCGGCAACCAAACTTGGTCAATTCTGTGGATAAGATCTGGTTGCTGCCAATTCTGTGGACAAGATCAGTTAGCTACAAAGCGCACGGAGAAATTGAACACTTCGTCGTGGCGTCTACTTACTTCCCCTACGACTCGGTACTGCCTCCGCCACCGATGGCGGTTTCTGAACTCGCAGAGAACTGTGAAGCCAGAAGGACTGGACTCATCATCTGTTGCGATGCTAATGCTCAAAACACTGTTTGGGGCAGCAGCAATTGCAACCGGAGAGATGATCTTTTAAACTCCACTCTTATTATAAACAATGTTGGCTCTCAACCAACCTTTATGACGACGAGACGACAGGATGTGATTGACCTAACCCTGTCTAATAGGCATAAAAAAGCCATCACTAACTGGACAGTCTTCTCAGATGTTACGTTGTCAGACGAAATCCAATCCCACTCGCAGCCCAAACGGAATCCGAGAAAGACGGACTGGGTACGATTCAGAGAGGAGCTTGAGAAATCCACTCAAGCCCTGCCTTAACTCAGAACAAAGCAATTGGTGGCGGATACCGTTCATACCTGAGCAGCGCCACCAACTGTTGAACTGGCATGTCCTGTCAAAAAATCTCCCAGCAGGAAATTGGTTCCCTTTTGGAACGCTGAGCTCCAATGTCTTCGCAGGGAAGTCAGAAGTCTCCTGAATATATCGCTTAAATCGAACTCGGAAGATGACTGGAATAAGTATCGATCGAAGCATAAGGAATATAAGAAGCTTATTCCTAAATCGAAGAATGATTCCTATAAGTCGTTCTGCGAAGAGTTCGAATCCCTGAGGGCAACTAGCAAGTTGGTTAATGATCTCAAGCGAAAAAAATCGACAAAGCTGGATGTGCTCAGAAAGTCTGATGGTACCTTCACCGAGTAAAGCAAAAACTCTTAGTTTACTCTTTCAGATCCATTTCCCAGGATATCAAACTGTCATCGGCTCGTTGCACACTCCCTCATTGATAGCTGCGACTGAAACGATGCAAACAATTCGGCGTAGCTGGTATATTGCGTCACGCGTGGCAACTACTGGCTTCTTTCGATGGCTTCAATAAGCCGGGCACTAATAGGGGATATAACTTAAAAACTTCTCCCGGATTTGCTCTTAAAAAACTTTAGTTATTCGAATTCTCGTCGACAAATAGAACTGAGAATAAGAACTGAACTTAAGATCTAACAATTTTGCGGCGACCTCGTGTTAACTCCGATGACCACGCTATGCTGGATGTTGAATGTTGCAGGTGAAGAGTTGGCGAATTCCTGCACGTACGAGAAATGTTGTCTACGATCGGTTCGGGTGGCATTCAGCTCATATGACGTTGCACTGGATGTTGGGATGTTTTGATGCTGGAAGTGAAGCGTCAGCTAATTCCTGCACGTACATGAACTGCTTGCTGGTGCTTGATATTGTAATTTAGCGGAGCTGGTTGTTAACTCCCTTCTTAAAATTCGGACGTCCTCGTTCGACAATTGCCTAAAATAGGGGTAGCTGGCTAATTCTGTCCAATGGTATTGGTTTTGCGAGATTCGATTCTTCGGGGGAAGTACGCGTTGTTGACGCATGCATTGGTTCCTCTTTGCTTTCGGGATCTGAGTTCTTTGGATTTGAGATCGGTATTTGTGTAGGCCTTTTCCTGATCGCAAGGATAATGACAAGCAGGGTCGTGATCGTGATGAGGCTGATGTTGGCCATCATATTCGTTTGGTGACCCGATTCAAGCAGCTCAATTTGTTGGGTATTGTTAGCCTGTAGTTCCTTTAGCATTTCCAGTGACAAGACTTCTTGGGTGGTATCGGCTGTTGTAATTTGTGCAATGGCAAGTAGTGGTTTGAACGTGGAAATCGTACTGGACACGTAGGTTCTGTTGTCGATGCCTATTGTCGTATTCTGGATCTTCACGATGAATGTGCCGTTTGTCTCATATATAGATGGAGCCGTAAATTGATTTAGGAGTATTACACCTGGTGTTATTTCTTCGACCGTCGGAATGTGCTGGTTGTTGATTTGCGTGCGGTTCGCTCTCGAGCCTTGGAGAAGATTGGGTATGCATGATATGCAGCTTAAGTTTAGTAGGTTACTGCATGGACATATTGATAAACTATTGAATGTCTTACAATCTAAGTTTGGACACTTTATAATGTTTCCATATTCGATTTTATTAATACTATTTTCCCTTTTTATGGGTTTTACTATTATATTTTTACAGAGTTCAGGTTCTGTGTTTTGTATGCTTATTATATATAAAATTGAGATTCCGCCTGTAGCGACTCTAATCTCGGAGAAGTCTAATGCTTCGTCTATGTTTACATACACTGAATTATATTTCTTTAATATTTCTTTAGCTATGCTTATTTCTACAGAAGAGAGTATGTAGGAATTTATCATTCCTTTTTTGCTCAATGTACGGCTTACTCTATATTTATGAGTTCTTCTTTTAACAATCTTATCTTATGTGTAGTGGTAATAACTAGGTTGTTTCTAATTAAGTCATTATTTTTAATACGCTTAAGAACTAAGTTCGTCACATTTGTTATTTGATTAATACTTTGGATTACGAGTATGTCTCTATTTATGAGAACATGTTTATCATTGTTAGTCAGTATTTTATATTTATATTATATTTTGTTTTTAATAATACGGAAGTCGTCATGGTCGGGATTTCCCGCTATCCATTTCCATGCGCTTCCTGTAATATTTAAAGCTCGTTTAGTTCTTTCGACTGGTTTCAATCTATTGAGAAGGTTGCTTATCTGTCGAATTTCGTGATTCAGGAAGAGGTGGGAGGGATGACTATCGGTTATGTTATATTTCAGTGAAAAGGATATCTCGTTGATGAGCTGTTGGCAAGGCTCCAAGAAGATGACATGGACTATTTTCGAGCTTCCCGTTTGAATTTTTGCGGACCCAATTTCGATGGCAATTTGTTGGCCAAATAAGTTAAAATAATTTTCCCCTTTTTGGGATGTTAAAAAATGATACGACTTTATTTATTGCCGTTCCGGCAGCTACTAAATACTAAAATAAATCTTAAAACTAATGCGACGGAGGCGAATGGAATAGGAAAAGTAAAAATGTAAGAGGATTGAATTACTGCAGATTGCAGTCGTGAAATTAGTGAAACTCGTTATCAGCACATCGCGTCCGGTGCATGACCGAAGCGTTGTCGTTCACGAAATTGATGAGGTCAGATGTGCTGAGCGTGTGAAGCTTTTTGGGTGGGAAAGTGGGGTGTCATGTGTCGGCATATGTTGACGATTGGGGAAGGCTTGTGTAACTCTTCCCCCTTTAATTCTCGCGTCCTGTGTGGTATGTATATTGTAGATGCCTTTGTGGTGTTGAGGGATCTTCTGGATGCTGCCATTCTCTGATGTTCTCTGGTTCGTCGACGTCTGCGGTACGATTATCACTGTTGGTGGCTTTCTTCTTTTTGTAGATGGATGACGATGAGGTAGATGCAGATGGTGGATAGGATGGAATAGCTTATTCACTGGTGCAGTGTTTTTCTTCTTCTGATGTGGTCGATTTCTTTGGTGGTGTTGATATGAAGCTCCTTGATGAATTGGAGTGAGAGAACTTCCTCTATTTCGGTTCCGTGGGGTGTTGGCTGAAGGATTGGTGGTAGAATGTGCGTACTTTCTATTCTTTCCGATACGAACTGTTGGTCCTTTATTGAGATGATAGCATCTTCGAATTGTATCAGGAACGTACCATTCAGAGTTTCCATTGTCCCGTTCAAGTTTATTTCACCTTGGAAACTATTAAGGAGTAGGATACCGGGAAAGATTTCTTCAAAGTTAGGAATACGTTGGTCATTGGTAAGGATGCATGTCGCGTTTTTGCCATTGAGTAAGTTAGAAATACATTTATCAGTACTTATGTCTATTACATTTTGTTCCTTACAAATAGTTAGGTTTAAAGCAGTTTTGCAATTGTTCTTTATTCCTAGTATTTTTCTATGGTGTCTTATAACATTGGGATATAAAATTTTACTTATTGTATTATTTCCTTTTTTGATAGGTTGTAGAAGAAGTTTGTCATATTATATAGAAGCTGTGTTGAGTTTGATAAAATTTTAACGTCTGCCATTGCCAATGCTTCCTCAATATTATTAAATGGTACAATATTCGTATCCAATTTCTTTATTATATTAGTAATTTCTACTTTAGAAAGAATATTTGAATTAACAGCATTTAATTTTCCTAATTCTATTGCGTAAATTACATTTCTTAGTTCTTCTTTTATTAGTCTAGCTTTTATTTGTAGGCTTAGGGCTAGTTCATTTTGGAATGATTAATGTTTTCTAATAACATTTAATATTTCGTTTGTTACGTTACTTAATTTTCTGATTTGTCTCGAAAGGCTTGGTTTATATGAAATTGGCTGTTATTGTTATCAATTATGTTATTGATCTTATCTTCCATCAGAATCAGATCGTCATGGTCGGGGTTTCCTGCGATCCATTTCCAAACTGACCCGATGAAATTCAGTGATCTTTTATGTCTATGGCCTTTTATACTCGTATTGTCTATAAGGTTTTTTTCCGTGTTCCAGTAGAGGATAAAAGGAATTAGTTTTGGGGATGTGTTGGTTTATAAGGGATGTTGTTTCAGTGGTTAATTGCTGGTATGGTGGGATATCGATAGTGTCAATTTGTTTCAAGTTACCATTCATTCATGTTACATTGAGTGTTACTATACGAGAGTTGGAATAGTCAAGCATTTGGATATTAGCTTGAAGGGTAAGGAAAAGTGATCTGTAATAAGAAGAGAATTGGGAATAAGTGAGGGATAAATAGGGATTCAGTTTCTGATATTGCTCTTGTGAATTACCCGGCCGGAGTTAGTCAAAACTGTAGTCGTACGATTCTCCTGAACTGTTTCCTCCTGATATTGCGGAGTTAATTTTGAACCATGTCATACGTTTTTGTTGGCTTCCTGTTTTTGTTGTGGTCATGATTTTGTTTCCTTTTGAGCTGTATGACCTCCAACCTAGATTTTACAAAGTCTTCTGGGCTGGCAGTAATTACTCTTCCATAGAAGAGATCCAGTGACCGAATGAATGGTGGCGTTGTATTCGTACACGGACCTCTCGAGCAGCTCTTCGAAGGATCTTTCCGCTCCATCAGCTTTAAGGCACCTCATTATTTCGGACAAAGTTGAATGGAAGCGTTCAACCTGTCCATTCACTTCGCTCTTATATGATGGAATACAGTGATGTTCAGCTGATCTTCCATCATAAAAGTGATATAGCGGAGTTCAATGCCTACGACATACTTAGGAACTCCATAGAAGAATAAAAGGTCTCTTAAGGGCTTCCTTATGTCTTCAATTGCTCTGGATTTTATTATTTTTGTTTGGGCTAGTTTGGTGAATTTGTCGATAGCTGTTAGGATGAGATGTCCTTGCGTGGAATATAAATCCACGTGAAGAATTTGTCCTGGAAATTCCGGGATAGGGGTAGGAGCTAAAACTGGATTATTTGGGTGACGGTCATATTTATTGTGTTTGCATATATATATAGTATATTGTTTGGTTATTTATTTTATTCTTGAATTCATTTTGGGGAAATAATATGTTTCCAAAATTTGAAGTTTGTTTTCGTGAGCACTTCTATGAGCTCTTTTATGGCATTCAATTATCATGTTTTCCTGTCATGTGCGTCATCGCACACATCTTCTATTTGCTCTCTAGTGAATCTGACCTTACAGGTACAGAAATGGAGGGGATAGATTTGTTGGATAAGGCCCATTACTTGTTCTTCCGTTTTAATCTCATTTATGCCATGGGGATTCGGGAATCGTCTAAATATGCCCACTAGATTCCTCTTAGTATATTGTGGTTCGGTAATGATATGTCTCCAGTATCGTGGGAAGGGTTTTTGGATTTGGTACTGGCTAGATTCTCCGAGGTTGAGAATTAATCGTGTTTTGAAGGCGTTAATGGGTGTTTCGACAAAGGTTATTAAATTATGTGATAAGCTGTCATAACTGTATTGGGAAGCTGTCATGGAATTTATCAACGTTTCCGTTGGTAGCCTAGACAAAACATCTGCAACGATGTTCGTTTTGGCGGGTTTGTAGATGATCTCGTGGTTGTATTCTTCAAGTATTGATTTCCATCGCTTCATTTTAGCCTTTTGGTTCTTGTTGCTGAGTGCGAAGGTTAACGGTTGGTGGTAGGTATAAATATTAACCTTCTTCGATCCGTACAGAAAGTTTCTCAAGCTGTGATGGCCAGCAACTCTTTCTCATTGGTAGCATATGCCGCCTCTCTGTTAATTGTTCGGGATATATAGGTTATTGGTTTCCCATGCTGCATCAACACCGCACCGATAGCATAGTTGGATGCGTCGGTTGTCAAATCGAAATCTTTGTTTAGGTCCGGATAGGCCAACACTACTTCTCGAGAACAAAGAGAGTTTTTCAGGAAAGCGCGAATCCCTTCCTCGTTCAACCGTATCGGTACGTTCTTTGATACTCGACCATTTCTTTCCTTTCCCCTTAGGAGTACAGTTAGAGGCTGTGCGATCTTGGCGTAACCGGGAATGAATCGTTGGTAGTGCCCGACATGATCTTAACTCATTAAGAATCGTTGGCGGTGGGAAATCAACGATAGCTTTGACTTTCATAGGATTGGTCTCTTATCACTGACGACGAAGCCCAGGAATTCTACCGAAGTTCGGAGGAATTCGCGTTTATCTATTTGTACTTTCATGTTTGCTCGATCTAGAGTCTGGAAAACAGATGCGAGATTCCTGAGATGTTCTTCTTCGGTCTTACCGAAAATAATAATGTCGTCTATGTATGTATATGTAACAACGAATTCCGATGTGCTCTGCTTATTTCCGGGATTGGGTATCTATCGGGAACAGTGTTGGTATTGAGTTTCCGATAATCCACCAGTACACCAGTCTGTACTTTTTTCGCCTGATGCGTCCAGTTTCTTTGGAACAACCCATACTGGAGCATTGTATGGCGACCGTGAAGGTCGGATGATACCGTCGGCGAGTAATTTCGCTATCTCCTTGTCGACAACTGGTTTCAATGCCGCCGGATAAGGAAAGGTCTTTGAATACAGGGGATCATCATTAGTTGTTCTGAACTATTCACTACGGTTGAGTATGTGAGTCTTACGTTAGGCTCGGTAAAAAGGTTAGGATATCTTCTAATAACGCTTACCAACTGGTTTCTCTGATTTGTATTGAGGTGTGACGTTCTTAGGTTTATATTGTTGACGGACATGTTGCTTGACTGGGATTCGAATGTTACCGTTAAGGATTATGTAGCTTTTCGCTGTATGGATTATGGCATTGAGTTCCTTTAGGCTATCGTTGCCAATTATGCCGTGGAAGGATTTAAGGGTCGGAAGAATAAAGAAATTTAAGGGAGTACTGTTGGGACCGAAAAGGTGAAGTATAGTGGTGTGGGTAATTTCTACATTACCACATACTGAATTAGCAAGGAAGAGATTTTGATTCGGGATTTTAGTTTTTACGCAGTCAGGTTGGATGTAATTCTTATTAGACAGTCTATAAGAAATTTCAGTGTACTGCCGCTGTGGCATTGGTATATGTGTATTCGAGTTAAATCAGCATCTAGTAAATAGTAAATATGTATTAATGTATTTAGTATTTAGTATTTATTTATTTCATGATAAGCTTACATTTAAGATAAAATATCTTATTTATATTAAAGCCTTTAAATGCAAAACAGCTACGTTACGTGAATTACAACGATTGATTGTTTTATATATGAGACTGAAAAAGCAATATTAAAATAATTTAATTTTGTGTGCAAATTACTTATAAGTTACTGAAGTATTTCTTCAATTCCTTTCCTATCTTTCTCGTGCAATTCAAACCTTTTATTTCTCGCGGCAGAGAGTTCCATAATCGTGCGGAGCTTACAAAGAACTGACGTTCGGATGTTGTACAACTGAAGTGCGGAATCAGGACATTTAACGATCGATTTGAGTTTAAAAAACTGATTTCATTATAAAGATCCAAAGGTTGGCGGGTTATGAGTATATTAGAGAACAAGATTACAGAACGATATTTCAAAAAGTTTTCGAAGGTCATACCAAGAAATTGTGAAACATATTGAGAAATTCTATCGAAACGACGTAGGCCATAAACATAACGCATTGCACTGTTGAATACAACAGTTAGCTTTCTTTTGCTCTCATAATTCAAATGACAAAAGATCTCAGAACCGTAAGTAAGTAGAGGAAGAAACAACGTTTTCACTAAGAGAGACCTGACTTTCATTGGAATTATGTGTTGGACAGGCCAGAGCGTTCGAAGGACACCATAAGCTTTTGCAACCGTATAATAGGCATGATGTTCCCAGGTTAGGGTCCGGTTAAAGATAACACCTAAATTTTTGGCTGACTCAACATAGGCAATATGATTTTTCTTTAGCAGTATTTGAGGGAAGTATGATACATCAACCTTGTTTTTAGAAATGACAAGACATTTAGATTTCTTTGGGTTCAACTGAAGGCCGTTTTTAATAGACCATCGATCAATCATGTCCAGGTCTTCATTCAAACACGCTACCGAGTGTTCGATTAGCCCTAAGGGGCAGCTTAGATATAGCTGGGTATCGTCGGCGTACATACGAACCGAACAATGTGTTACTAACTTGGGCAGTTCATTGACGTACATTGAAAAAAACAAAGGGCCAAGGATTGACCCTTGTGGTACACCACTCTTAACCGGTAGAAATTCTGATTTTAGTTTCTTGACTTCAACGGTTTGTTCACGATTAGTTAAATATGAGAACAGAAGTTTGACCGCAGAGCAGGAAAATTTGAACTTATGTAAGAGCTTTTGGCAAAAGATGACATGATTAACCATATCGAAGGCTTTCGAGAAATCGAGGAGTATTAAAAACGTGATCCTATCCAAATCAATTTCTTTTCTAATGTCCTCTGAAACACTTAATAGTGCAGTCAAGCAGCTATTTTTCTTTCGAAATCCTGATTGTTTGGGTGTCAGTAATTCGAAGCGAGTAAGATATATGTTCATTTGTTTTTGAATTACTCTCTCGAAGACTTTAGACAAAAATGGTAATATTGAAATTGGTCTGAATTCGTCTCCTTTTGAAGTTTTAGGGATAGGAATTACCTTCGCTCTCTTCCATTGCGAGGGAAATTCACATGTTTCAACAATCGAATTGAAAATATGTGTTATAAATGGCAAAACGGAGGGAAAAATTATTTTCAGAAAGGAAGGGTGAATGTAATCCAGTCCTATGGCACTAGATTTGATGGAGAGCAGTGCTTCGGTCACATCCTCGTCGATGATGGAACTAAATTTAAAGCCAGCCGGGTTTGATCCTAGGGTTAAGGAAAGATTGCTTGAAAATTGCTCGTGGTCAGCTGAGTTTGTTGCGACTGATGAACTTGAAACGAAGGTTTTATTGATAGCGTTGATATCTAAGTCTTCAGTTAAGCCACCACGTACATTCCCAACACCAATTTTACCTAGGTTCTTCCAAACTTGCTTACTTCCAAGTGAAGTGTTGATGTGAGTCGAAAATATATAAGCTTTGGCTTTACGTATTTCACGTACGGTTTCGTTACGGAGAGCGATATAATTACGATGAAGGCTGTCAACATGGAACTTTTTCCAACGCTTATATGCTAAATCTCGTTTTTCCATAAGGGAGAGAATTTTTCTTGAAATCCAAGGTTTATTTTTTTCCGCACAGTTTTTAGTTTTTAAGGGTACGTGATTGTTGAAGAGATTGTTAATGTTTCTGTAGAGGAATTCCACTTGATCAGATGGCGAAGGAGTTTCCAAAATAGAGTTCCAGTTAACAATGTTTACATCACTTTCTAGAGCACTATAGTTAATGTTATTAAAGTCTCTATATTCGGTAATATTACGCTGTCGAGTGGATGTAACCTGAAAGTCAAAGACTAAATAGATTAAATCGTGTTTTGAAAACCCAGGGGCAGAAAGTTGATCATAAAGAACAACCTTGCTTCGGTCGGCGACAAAAAAAAGATCCAATAATGTAGGGTCAAAAATGGAGAAGTGGGTAGGCGTGCTAGTGTTAACAGGGCAAAGATTGAGGGAGGAGAACTCGTCAAGGAGATTATTTTCTTCCAGAAGGTTGCAATTAAAATCACCATTTAAAATTATATTTGAGTATGAAATGCAAACCTGTTCAAGAGTAGAAATTAGTGGTGAAATGCATATGTTATTGTTCGGTCTATAGATTGTTCCAATTAAGATCTTTTCGTCACCATTTGATAACTCAACAAAAACAAATTCCATTGTACTATCTTCAGGAGAGGAGGCTATATGTCTGCTTTTTATTGTATCCTTTACATATATAGCGACCCCCCCGCCTCTACAGCTCACTCTATCCGAACGGAATATCTTATAACCCGCAAGACCACATAACTTATTATTCTGTGACACAGAAAGCCAAGTTTCTGATACACAAACCACGTCAACCTTAGCATCCTCAAATGTATAGCGAAATTCATCAATTTTGCATAATATGCTTTGGGCATTGATGTGGGAGATCCGAAGGCCGGTCTGTTGACTGCCCAACACATTTACCATGGTGCGCAAATTTATATCACTCATTATATAAAATAGTTACCAAAGAAAGACTGAGAAATATAATCGAGCGCGAAAAAGAAAGTTAAGGTTTAATTTAGAAATTATATAAATAAAAGATGACTAATAAGAATTCTAGTACAAATGTAATAATAGTAATGAATAAAAATAATAATAAAAGTTATAATAGTAATGAATAAAAATATAAAACATTAATCTGTTGAGTTGGCCACCCTGTTCAAATCCTCGATGAAGTCGATCGGTACAGCATCTTCATTCATAAAACGTTTAACGTAAACAATGCCTCTTGCAGTGTAAACAGTTGACAGCCGTTTTTGCTTCCTGAGAGCTATTGCACGTTGAAATATTGTCAGATTGTGTTTAGTTAGCGCTTCACGCAGAAATATAGCATTGGGAGAATCGATATGAATGTCTTTTAAACATATTTCTCTATTGTTGGTTTTGCGGAACTGAGCAACAGACTTCAAAACAAAGTTTCGGTCGTACGGTGTTAAAAATTTGATGTGGATCGGTGTGTCTTTTGATTCTGTGCGGCTACGTGCGCGATAAATACTTTTTATTGTTGGTGGTTTTATAGTTAAAGAATTGCAAAAGGTGTTAAAGCAAGATTTAAGATTTTCGTCATCGAAAAACGGAACTCCGAATAAAAAGGCATCGTTTGCTACAGTACGATTTTCAAGAGTGTTTTGCTTCTGTTTAATATTAATCATTTCGGTTTGAGAAACTGTGTTATGTTTACAAACATCAACTAGATTTTTCTTAAGTTCGCGTACTTCGGAATTAAGTGTATTTATGGTTTTTTTGGCGTTTAAGAGTTCAGTTTCAAGATCGGTCACTTTAATATTTGTTGCTTTTATGATGTCTTGTAGTTCTTTGATTTCGTTACTTATATTAACAGAAATTCTTTTTTCGGAATTTATTATTTGTTCAGAAACAAGGCTTATGATATAGTCGCACTGCTCTTTGTTCAGATTGTCCATTTTTTTGCACTCGTTTTTCGCACTTGAGGTTGTAATTGAATGGGTCAAAGCGGGAGTTTCCGTCAAATGATGAGAACTTTGCGGTGTGGTAGTGGATTTGCTTCGTGTGATAGTGGCACTTTTTGCTGAGCTAGACATAGTGCAACGAACGGAATTGAAACGCGAGTTAATTTTAAAGTTTATAAATTTTCAATTAAATGATCAAAATAATTACTACATGAATTATTTTCAGTTTCTAAGAAATTTAGAGTTTCTTTTATAGTCTTTGTTTTGTGAAGGAACAGAGACAATATAAGACCTAGGCTCGTCAAGTTTTTTTCTTTATGTATCCTATTTCCCAATTATTTTCTATCTTAAAATAAACCTTTTCCTTAATCTCAAAACTTGTTTCACGTCGCCTTGCATGTATATTGCAATATTTTTCAATTTGTTGCTGTTTACGTCTAATTGAATTTTTAATGAATTTGTATGTATTTTCTGTTCATTAAGATTTTGGCAGGTGCAATTTTTAAATGTTTAACTGGTGTATTATTATATTCTAACAGAGCTAAGTAAAATTCTTCCGAATTACTTTGGATAATGAGGGCTACTGGTAATTATTTGAAAAGTCCATTTTTTAGCAAATTCTCTACAAGCGAATGAATTGAAAGGCATGTTATCTGCAATAACAATTGCAGGAAAACCTAGACAAGAAAAAATGCACGTATATCGTCAGCAGTCGACCCAGTTTGATAATCAATTACTATAAGAACATTTTTTTGATTCCATTAAAAAATATCGCATCCTACCTTAATAAAGGGCAATTCAGGTATTTCATGATTAATCATTGGTTCGTCATAATTTTCTGGTCTATATTGTACACAAGTTCAACAATTTTTTATATGGTTTTCTATATTCGTTGACATTCCAGACCAGTAAATTAGATCACGAGCGCTAATTTTGGTTTTAGTAATACCCAAGTGAGATTCATGAAGTTTGAGTAACATTTCGTGATGTAATGATTTTGGTACAATTAATCTATGGTTTAAGAAATCAAATCGTTTTCAACGAAATTATTTTTTTGAAAATACAATTTTATGTTGTCAGGAATTTTGTTCTTTGTTTTTTTGTTTTTGGCCAGGTTGATTTATATTAGGTTGATATATATAAAATATATCATATATAATATATGATTTATATATTATATATAACAAATTTGAGAGAATGGGTCGTTTCTGGTTTCTTTTCGAAACAAAATCTTGTTTTCGTCACTTACATTTATTGACAACACCATTTCAATTTTATTATGTCTTCTTATCTAAAATAAAATTTCGGGATAGATAATCGGCTATATGCATATACCAGCCTGGCAAGTACTGTACTTCTATATCGTAGTTAAACAAGAACAAGCGCGTACGTCTCAATTTGGAAAACATTATTTTACCAATCTTTTTTTTCATTATTGCTTATGATCACTATAAACTAAAACTTTATTTCCATAAATAAAATTGTGAAATTTTTTGCAAGCATATGCAACTGCAAGAAATTCCTTTTCTACAGGCGCGTACCCCATTTCGGTATCATTTAAATTTCTAGAAGCATAACAAATCGGTCTGTTGTCTTGTAAGAGACAACAACCTACACCACACTGAGATGCATCAGCTTGAATTGTAACCTTTTTTGTTGGATCAAATGGTCTGAGAAATGGGATGTCTATTAATTTATTTTTTAAGACATCAACATACTTTGTGTGACTCGGAAGCCATAGAAACTCAATGCCTTTTCGCAACAATTGTCTTAATGGAGCAGTAAGGTTTGACAAATTAGTGATATAACTTCTTAAGTAATTAACAAAACCTAAAAACGCTTGCAGTTCTTTCTTTGAAGTTGGATTTTTTAAATTTTGTATAGCTGTTATACGATTATCATCGGGTTTCTTACTTTCTTTGCTGAAAGTATGACCCAAATATTTTACAAAATTTTGTCGAAACTGAATCTTATTTTTATTGAATTTTAATCCTAATCTTCTTGCTATTTCTAATACTTTTTCTAATTTTTTATCATGTTCCTCAATGGTTCGGCCATATATCAAAAAATCATAAATGTACTCGTATTATAATTAAACCTTCGAGATCTGCAAAATTTTCATAATTAAACTTTTGAAATATTTCTGGTGCTGTC
Organism: Merodon equestris; assembly: GCA_958301585.1. Taxonomy (NCBI): domain Eukaryota; kingdom Metazoa; phylum Arthropoda; class Insecta; order Diptera; family Syrphidae; genus Merodon; species Merodon equestris. Next base: position 84,033,619 of record OY284415.1, on the reverse strand, counting down.
GTTACACCAAAGGGCAAAACATTAAATTGGTAACAACCAAAGGGTGTTGAAAAATAGCAATATTTTTTCGAGTCATCATGTAATTTCCTAAATTTGTCAAACTACTACTGCCATATATATTGCCATTCATAACCTATGTCTTTAATAACATCCTAACAACGTCGGTTTTTTCCATGCAATGGAAGCTTTTAGCTAAATGCAAAGTCGTGAAAAATCTATCCATACATATGTTTCGACCAGATCCTTTGAAACCGACTGCAAGTTCTTTGACAACTCTTTCTCCTTGATTGACATCTCGAGTATTACCTATTTTGCCTGTATAAATAATTCCTTTGAGCGGAAAACCATTATCTGCATCACATATCCACCATACTTTTATGCCATATTTAGCAGGCTTCGTAGGCATATACTAAGTGAACTTCATTTTCCCTCGGATAGTTCATCGATAGTCAAATTTTCTGTTGGTTTGTAAATTCCAGCCAAGTTTGCATTAAGCATATTCCAAATATTATAATTGGTGCAGCTTTATCATTAGCTGTTCGTGCACGACGTATGTTCTGATCATCGTATAAACCTGATAATCGATTGGAATCGTTGTCGTCCCATCGTTGCACGGTATAAGGGGAAAGGTGCTTTCTTCCACATATCTTGTACATGATCGGTATTTGAATTATTTGCACCAGCACAAACCAAAATTGAAGAAAAAATAAAATAAAAAATTGTAAGTAACCTCCGACAAAAAAAACTCCAAAAGGTAAAAAAAAATTACCGTGGGCTGCAGCGAACAGTTAAACTGTACGACTGTAATTTAGTTTGTCATTTTTATAATGAAAAACAAAAAAACATATTATCTGGTTCTTAGGAAAATTCAGTCTTTTTATTTTAAGAACTATTAGGTGTGCAACTAAGTTCTCGCTGTTTATCAAGACATGGCTCTAGTAGTAAGTGCTGGTCGATTGTGACGTATCCAAAACGTCATGAATCAAGCTTAGACTTATGGTAAACAAACGGCTTTGACACATTAGTGATTTTGTTTGAGAACTCCATAAAGTTTGAGGAGATGCTGCTCTAAGTGAAACAACGTGCCGTGATTGGTTCCGTCGCTTCAAAGACGGTGATTTCAATGTTGACGACCGTTCGAAGGAAGGCCAAAAACCTTTGAAGACGCTGAATTGGAGGCATTGCTCGATGAGGATCCATGCCAAACGCAAAAAGGGCTTGCTTTAGTATTAGGAGTTACCCGCCAAGCTATTCCCAAGCGATTACATGCGTTTGGAATGATTCAAGAGCACAGAATTTGGGCTCCAAAGCCAAGAGAACTGCTCCAGCGGCAAAAAAGGAAGGATCGTTACGGGTGATGAAAAATGGATCCCAAAGAGAAAAAAATCATTGGGACAGCCCGGTCATACTTCTATGTCATCGGCTCGGCCGAATATTCACGATGCGAAGGTTATGCTGTCTATTTGATGGATCAGGCGGTGTTATTCATTATGAGCTGTTGGAACCAAACGAACCATCACTGGGGAACGGTATCGAACTCAATTGAGGCGATTGAGCCGAGCACTGAGCTAAAAGTGGCCACAATACGAGCAGAGGCACGAAAAAGTGATTCTACAGCATGACAACTCTCGGCCTCACGCTACCAAACCCGTTAAAACCTATTTAGAAACGCTCAAATGGGAAGTCCTACCCCACCGCCATATTCCCCAGATATTGGGCCGTCCGATTATCACTTGTTCCGTTCGATGGCACATGGTCTGGCTGATCAGCGGTTCCATTCATATGAAGACATCTCAAAATGGCTTGATTCGTGGACAGCCTCAAAAAACGAACGTGACGCGAGCGAACGGTATGCGAGCTCTGCCAGAAAGATGGGAAAAAAGTTATTGCTAGCGATGGGCAATACTTTGAATGATTCATTTGTAACCGTTTTTTTCACAATAAAGTTGCATTTTCATCAAAAAAAAACAGCGAGAACTTAGTTGCGCTCCTAATAAAAAACAATTATTATTAATTAATTTTTTATTTATTAATAGCTTTATTTCAGACAAAAGTATTGACATAGATGTAGGATTGACATAATTTGGTTGACACATATGACTGAAATAGTAAAGATACATTCAATTGTAAAATAACAAGTGGTGAATGTATTTATCTGAACACTATACCAGAAACTGTTGATCTGGACCATATTAAGTAATAAAAATAAGTGTTCTTACAAATAAGGTATGGATAACAAAAGATAAAGTAAACAGGCAAGTAAAAAGATATGTTAAAATAAAATATAAAGTATAAAATATAAAATGAAGGAGATCATCTAAACAAAGTATTATAATTAGATTAAATATGAACATTTTTTTCAATCCCAGATTAGCTGAGAGACAGGAGTCATTCATAAATATCACTCAAGAAAACTGTTTCCACTCTTTCGCATTGTAAATGAATAGGAAGTGAATTCAATAACCGAGGTGCAGTAACACAGAAAAACCATGAAAAGTGACATTTCTTTATTATTGGTACAGACGCAAAATTTCTAGTATTGACACGCAAGTTATAGTTATCGTCAAATCAGACTGCATAATAACCAGCATTTTTAAAGAATATTTTTAACACTTTGTACAATAACAATAAAGATGTCTAAGCGGTAGAATTCTAAGGTTTTTAAAGAGATCAAAGCTGGGTGTACATCGATTTACTTTGCAAATTATTACAGCAGGTTTTTGTTTAAGTATTAAAGGGTTAATATTAGAAAAGTATGCACCACCCCAACAAGATAGCCCATATTGCAATTTAGATTTTAAAAGATTTTATAGACTTTAAACCAGTTTCAAAACAGATTGATTACAAAAGAGACTAAGATGGTAGAGCTGCTTGACAACAATAATATTAATTAAATAAATAACAAGGTTAAAAAAAACATAAAGATCTTCATTTGAAAAATTAAATAAAAATACATTAAGATTTAACTTAGGTTTTCAAAATGAAAAAAGAATATAAGAAATTTAATGCATTTTTACGGTTTTTTTTTCTTTTTAATTTTGAGTTAATTTTTCGGAAATATGCACAAAATATGCATTCATTATTAAAAATATGCAAGAATATGCAAAATATGCAGTTATAGTAAAATATGCAAAAATATGCACTAACGATTGGATGCCAATTTAAAGGAAAATTCATGATTCGGAAAGATAACTTATCTTAGTGTTTCTAATGTCTCTCAAAAAAATATGCAAATGCATTGAAATCCTAGCCCTAATAATGAGTAACCATAAATGAAACATTAAGCATCTAATGTATAAGATAATTTTAAATTAGAGTGGAATTTTACTCACAAAATAATATATGGGTACCCGGGTACCCTGGTTGGCCAATAGTGTAAATTAATTTGGTTGGTAACACAAGGGTTAAGAAAATCAAATCGTTTTCAACGAATGTATCAATTTTTTTTTGAAAATACAATTTCATGATTAATTATTGGTTCGTCATAATTTTCTGGTCTATATTGTACACAAGTCCAACAATTTTTTATATGGTTTTCTATATTCGTTGACATTCCAGACCAGTAAATTAGATCACGAGCGCTAATTTTGGTTTTAGTAATACCCAAGTGAGATTCATGAAGTTTGAGTAACATTTCGTGATGTAATGATTTTGGTACAATTAATCTATGGTTTAAGAAATCAAATCGTTTTCAACGAAATTATTTTTTTGAAAATACAATTTTATGTTGTCAGGAATTTTGTTCTTTGTTTTTTTTGTTTTTGGCCAGGTTGATTTATATTAGGTTGATATATATAAAATATATCATATATAATATATGATTTATATATTATATATAACAAATTTGAGAGAATGGGTCGTTTCTGGTTTCTTTTCGAAACAAAATCTTGTTTTCGTCACTTACATTTATTGACAACACCATTTCAATTTTATTATGTCTTCTTATCTAAAATAAAATTTCGGGATAGATAATCGGCTATATGCATATACCAGCCTGGCAAGTACTGTACTTCTATATCGTAGTTAAACAAGAACAAGCGCGTACGTCTCAATTTGGAAAACATTATTTTACCAATCTTTTTTTTCATTATTGCTTATGATCACTATAAACTAAAACTTTATTTCCATAAATAAAATTGTGAAATTTTTTGCAAGCATATGCAACTGCAAGAAATTCCTTTTCTACAGGCGCGTACCCCATTTCGGTATCATTTAAATTTCTAGAAGCATAACAAATCGGTCTGTTGTCTTGTAAGAGACAACAACCTACACCACACTGAGATGCATCAGCTTGAATTGTAACCTTTTTTGTTGGATCAAATGGTCTGAGAAATGGGATGTCTATTAATTTATTTTTTAAGACATCAACATACTTTGTGTGACTCGGAAGCCATAGAAACTCAATGCCTTTTCGCAACAATTGTCTTAATGGAGCAGTAAGGTTTGACAAATTAGTGATATAACTTCTTAAGTAATTAACAAAACCTAAAAACGCTTGCAGTTCTTTCTTTGAAGTTGGATTTTTTAAATTTTGTATAGCTGTTATACGATTATCATCGGGTTTCTTACTTTCTTTGCTGAAAGTATGACCCAAATATTTTACAAAATTTTGTCGAAACTGAATCTTATTTTTATTGAATTTTAATCCTAATCTTCTTGCTATTTCTAATACTTTTTCTAATTTTTTATCATGTTCCTCAATGGTTCGGCCATATATCAAAAAATCATAAATGTACTCGTATTATAATTAAACCTTCGAGATCTGCAAAATTTTCATAATTAAACTTTTGAAATATTTCTGGTGCTGTCGTTACACCAAAGGGCAAAACATTAAATTGGTAACAACCAAAGGGTGTTGAAAAATAGCAATATTTTTTCGAGTCATCATGTAATTTCCTAAATTTGTCAAACTACTACTGCCATATATATTGCCATTCATAACCTATGTCTTTAATAACATCCTAACAACGTCGGTTTTTTCCATGCAATGGAAGCAGGCAAAGGTTATCCCTATCCCTAAGAAGTCATTAGGCTCCGGAGTGGAATTCAGACCTCTATCAATTCTACCATACCTTTCAAAAGTGTTTGAAAAAACAATCTCAGTGCAAATTCAAAAATATCTTTCTTGTAACAAACTTTTATGCGAAAGTCAATCGGGCTTCCGTCCTAAACGAAGCTGTAAAACTGCCTTATTACTTGTCGGTGATGACATCAGGAAAGCTACTGATGAAAACCATGCCACTTTCTTAACTTTACTCGACTTCTCCAAAGCATTCGACACTGTCAACCATACCACTGACGGACTAATATCTCCTTCGTGTCCGGTTTCGGGCTCGTCATACTCGAAGTGCATTACGTCTTCGTTAGTGTATGTTCCCAGATAATCAACCAAAGTTTCGCTGTTATTATTGTCTTCAGCTTCAACTACTTGTTGATATTGCGCCATTTCGGCAACGGATGGTTCTGTAGTTGTATGATATGTTCTTTGTAGTTTTTGAGGGGGTACATGTCCCTGTGAACCGTTAGTTGGTCTCTTGGGTGCCGTCGGCCAATTCCTTTGTGGAGGACGATTCTGAACTTGCCTCGAGTTGACAGAGGGATCTACGTCCAATGATTGCCTTGATATTGATTGCGATAAGTTTGGTTCCGGAAAAATGATTGTGGATTGCGAACAAAGAGTTGTGGATTGCGAGGAAAAGCATGTGGGAAAAATCGGCTCAGGAGGGAACGTGTAGTAGTTCTCGATAAAAGGGAACTTGTGGGATATTAGGGGATGCATGGCTTGTTTGACGATGGGTGTGTGGAGCTGGGGTGTTGTTAAATTTCCACGTAGTGGCTTGGGCCTGGTTAGAGTGGTATGTGCGATAGTTCAAGTTTTCCAATTTTAGGGAAAGATGTAATGCCTGTGGAAGGTCAACCGGTTCCCTCAATCCAAGGAGTCTTGGAAGAAGCTGGTCATCTGATATTCGAGAGTACCAATGTCTCTCTTATCCGCGTAGTGTAAAGATAGGCAACGCGAAATACGTTCCCAATTTAACGGAGTGTTGTAGGACTCCAGGACTACGTCGGCTTGCCGCACGATCTTATTTCGTATCACATTCAATATACCGAAATATCTTGGCGTACCCCTAGATGTTTCGTAGAGTCTCAGGATGCGGTCTATGCTTTTCTTCACGCGCTTGACCTGAGAATTCCCTTAGGCTCCTCACCCATTTCGGATAAATTATTCCTCTGATCTTCACTGATGTCTTGGTCAAGATCAAGGCCTGGGTCAGTTGTAGGGTTAAGGAATGTATTAATAAAGCGAGGTTATTCTTGTAAAATAATGTCGGAAACCATCTTTCGGATTTGGTTTTGCAGCGATACATTTGCTGATTCAGTCGGGGGAATAGGGGGATTTGAATTTTCTTCGTTTCTAGGCATTATGTTTTTATTGGTAGTTAATGTTGTACTTAATGACAAAATATGTTAAATGAGGCTGCTTAAAATACTATTTATATTATTTATTTGAATTCCATTTTCAAGGTATTGTAATTTTTGTTTTAATAAAATAATAAAAAGTGATTCTACAGCATGACAACTCTCGGCCTCACGCTACCAAACCCGTTAAAACCTATTTAGAAACGCTCAAATGGGAAGTCCTACCCCACCGCCATATTCCCCAGATATTGGGCCGTCCGATTATCACTTGTTCCGTTCGATGGCACATGGTCTGGCTGATCAGCGGTTCCATTCATATGAAGACATCTCAAAATGGCTTGATTCGTGGACAGCCTCAAAAAACGAACGTGACGCGAGCGAACGGTATGCGAGCTCTGCCAGAAAGATGGGAAAAAAGTTATTGCTAGCGATGGGCAATACTTTGAATGATTCATTTGTAACCGTTTTTTTCACAATAAAGTTGCATTTTCATCAAAAAAAAACAGCGAGAACTTAGTTGCGCTCCTAATAAAAAACAATTATTATTAATTAATTTTTTATTTATTAATAGCTTTATTTCAGACAAAAGTATTGACATAGATGTAGGATTGACATAATTTGGTTGACACATATGACTGAAATAGTAAAGATACATTCAATTGTAAAATAACAAGTGGTGAATGTATTTATCTGAACACTATACCAGAAACTGTTGATCTGGACCATATTAAGTAATAAAAATAAGTGTTCTTACAAATAAGGTATGGATAACAAAAGATAAAGTAAACAGGCAAGTAAAAAGATATGTTAAAATAAAATATAAAGTATAAAATATAAAATGAAGGAGATCATCTAAACAAAGTATTATAATTAGATTAAATATGAACATTTTTTTCAATCCCAGATTAGCTGAGAGACAGGAGTCATTCATAAATATCACTCAAGAAAACTGTTTCCACTCTTTCGCATTGTAAATGAATAGGAAGTGAATTCAATAACCGAGGTGCAGTAACACAGAAAAACCATGAAAAGTGACATTTCTTTATTATTGGTACAGACGCAAAATTTCTAGTATTGACACGCAAGTTATAGTTATCGTCAAATCAGACTGCATAATAACCAGCATTTTTAAAGAATATTTTTAACACTTTGTACAATAACAATAAAGATGTCTAAGCGGTAGAATTCTAAGGTTTTTAAAGAGATCAAAGCTGGGTGTACATCGATTTACTTTGCAAATTATTACAGCAGGTTTTTGTTTAAGTATTAAAGGGTTAATATTAGAAAAGTATGCACCACCCCAACAAGATAGCCCATATTGCAATTTAGATTTTAAAAGATTTTATAGACTTTAAACCAGTTTCAAAACAGATTGATTACAAAAGAGACTAAGATGGTAGAGCTGCTTGACAACAATAATATTAATTAAATAAATAACAAGGTTAAAAAAAACATAAAGATCTTCATTTGAAAAATTAAATAAAAATACATTAAGATTTAACTTAGGTTTTCAAAATGAAAAAAGAATATAAGAAATTTAATGCATTTTTACGGTTTTTTTTTCTTTTTAATTTTGAGTTAATTTTTCGGAAATATGCACAAAATATGCATTCATTATTAAAAATATGCAAGAATATGCAAAATATGCAGTTATAGTAAAATATGCAAAAATATGCACTAACGATTGGATGCCAATTTAAAGGAAAATTCATGATTCGGAAAGATAACTTATCTTAGTGTTTCTAATGTCTCTCAAAAAAATATGCAAATGCATTGAAATCCTAGCCCTAATAATGAGTAACCATAAATGAAACATTAAGCATCTAATGTATAAGATAATTTTAAATTAGAGTGGAATTTTACTCACAAAATAATATATGGGTACCCGGGTACCCTGGTTGGCCAATAGTGTAAATTAATTTGGTTGGTAACACAAGGGTTAAGAAAATCAAATCGTTTTCAACGAATGTATCAATTTTTTTTTGAAAATACAATTTCATGATTAATTATTGGTTCGTCATAATTTTCTGGTCTATATTGTACACAAGTCCAACAATTTTTTATATGGTTTTCTATATTCGTTGACATTCCAGACCAGTAAATTAGATCACGAGCGCTAATTTTGGTTTTAGTAATACCCAAGTGAGATTCATGAAGTTTGAGTAACATTTCGTGATGTAATGATTTTGGTACAATTAATCTATGGTTTAAGAAATCAAATCGTTTTCAACGAAATTATTTTTTTGAAAATACAATTTTATGTTGTCAGGAATTTTGTTCTTTGTTTTTTTTGTTTTTGGCCAGGTTGATTTATATTAGGTTGATATATATAAAATATATCATATATAATATATGATTTATATATTATATATAACAAATTTGAGAGAATGGGTCGTTTCTGGTTTCTTTTCGAAACAAAATCTTGTTTTCGTCACTTACATTTATTGACAACACCATTTCAATTTTATTATGTCTTCTTATCTAAAATAAAATTTCGGGATAGATAATCGGCTATATGCATATACCAGCCTGGCAAGTACTGTACTTCTATATCGTAGTTAAACAAGAACAAGCGCGTACGTCTCAATTTGGAAAACATTATTTTACCAATCTTTTTTTTCATTATTGCTTATGATCACTATAAACTAAAACTTTATTTCCATAAATAAAATTGTGAAATTTTTTGCAAGCATATGCAACTGCAAGAAATTCCTTTTCTACAGGCGCGTACCCCATTTCGGTATCATTTAAATTTCTAGAAGCATAACAAATCGGTCTGTTGTCTTGTAAGAGACAACAACCTACACCACACTGAGATGCATCAGCTTGAATTGTAACCTTTTTTGTTGGATCAAATGGTCTGAGAAATGGGATGTCTATTAATTTATTTTTTAAGACATCAACATACTTTGTGTGACTCGGAAGCCATAGAAACTCAATGCCTTTTCGCAACAATTGTCTTAATGGAGCAGTAAGGTTTGACAAATTAGTGATATAACTTCTTAAGTAATTAACAAAACCTAAAAACGCTTGCAGTTCTTTCTTTGAAGTTGGATTTTTTAAATTTTGTATAGCTGTTATACGATTATCATCGGGTTTCTTACTTTCTTTGCTGAAAGTATGACCCAAATATTTTACAAAATTTTGTCGAAACTGAATCTTATTTTTATTGAATTTTAATCCTAATCTTCTTGCTATTTCTAATACTTTTTCTAATTTTTTATCATGTTCCTCAATGGTTCGGCCATATATCAAAAAATCATAAATGTACTCGTATTATAATTAAACCTTCGAGATCTGCAAAATTTTCATAATTAAACTTTTGAAATATTTCTGGTGCTGTCGTTACACCAAAGGGCAAAACATTAAATTGGTAACAACCAAAGGGTGTTGAAAAATAGCAATATTTTTTCGAGTCATCATGTAATTTCCTAAATTTGTCAAACTACTACTGCCATATATATTGCCATTCATAACCTATGTCTTTAATAACATCCTAACAACGTCGGTTTTTTCCATGCAATGGAAGCAGGCAAAGGTTATCCCTATCCCTAAGAAGTCATTAGGCTCCGGAGTGGAATTCAGACCTCTATCAATTCTACCATACCTTTCAAAAGTGTTTGAAAAAACAATCTCAGTGCAAATTCAAAAATATCTTTCTTGTAACAAACTTTTATGCGAAAGTCAATCGGGCTTCCGTCCTAAACGAAGCTGTAAAACTGCCTTATTACTTGTCGGTGATGACATCAGGAAAGCTACTGATGAAAACCATGCCACTTTCTTAACTTTACTCGACTTCTCCAAAGCATTCGACACTGTCAACCATACCACTGACGGACTAATATCTCCTTCGTGTCCGGTTTCGGGCTCGTCATACTCGAAGTGCATTACGTCTTCGTTAGTGTATGTTCCCAGATAATCAACCAAAGTTTCGCTGTTATTATTGTCTTCAGCTTCAACTACTTGTTGATATTGCGCCATTTCGGCAACGGATGGTTCTGTAGTTGTATGATATGTTCTTTGTAGTTTTTGAGGGGGTACATGTCCCTGTGAACCGTTAGTTGGTCTCTTGGGTGCCGTCGGCCAATTCCTTTGTGGAGGACGATTCTGAACTTGCCTCGAGTTGACAGAGGGATCTACGTCCAATGATTGCCTTGATATTGATTGCGATAAGTTTGGTTCCGGAAAAATGATTGTGGATTGCGAACAAAGAGTTGTGGATTGCGAGGAAAAGCATGTGGGAAAAATCGGCTCAGGAGGGAACGTGTAGTAGTTCTCGATAAAAGGGAACTTGTGGGATATTAGGGGATGCATGGCTTGTTTGACGATGGGTGTGTGGAGCTGGGGTGTTGTTAAATTTCCACGTAGTGGCTTGGGCCTGGTTAGAGTGGTATGTGCGATAGTTCAAGTTTTCCAATTTTAGGGAAAGATGTAATGCCTGTGGAAGGTCAACCGGTTCCCTCAATCCAAGGAGTCTTGGAAGAAGCTGGTCATCTGATATTCGAGAGTACCAATGTCTCTCTTATCCGCGTAGTGTAAAGATAGGCAACGCGAAATACGTTCCCAATTTAACGGAGTGTTGTAGGACTCCAGGACTACGTCGGCTTGCCGCACGATCTTATTTCGTATCACATTCAATATACCGAAATATCTTGGCGTACCCCTAGATGTTTCGTAGAGTCTCAGGATGCGGTCTATGCTTTTCTTCACGCGCTTGACCTGAGAATTCCCTTAGGCTCCTCACCCATTTCGGATAAATTATTCCTCTGATCTTCACTGATGTCTTGGTCAAGATCAAGGCCTGGGTCAGTTGTAGGGTTAAGGAATGTATTAATAAAGCGAGGTTATTCTTGTAAAATAATGTCGGAAACCATCTTTCGGATTTGGTTTTGCAGCGATACATTTGCTGATTCAGTCGGGGGAATAGGGGGATTTGAATTTTCTTCGTTTCTAGGCATTATGTTTTTATTGGTAGTTAATGTTGTACTTAATGACAAAATATGTTAAATGAGGCTGCTTAAAATACTATTTATATTATTTATTTGAATTCCATTTTCAAGGTATTGTAATTTTTGTTTTAATTATTAGTTGAGTAGTTACTAGAAATCCTTTTATTGTAAACTTAATTTAACTTTTCCTTTAATTAACTTCTTTATACAGGGTGTCCCACGAGCAGTGTGCCAAAAAGCTAGAGCGTGTAGGTCTGGTCAAGACATGAAAAAAATCGTATGGGAGGGGGGAGGGTGTACCCCCCCCCCCGTGTAGCCGGGAGGGGAAATTTTCTAAAAAAATTACTTAATTTGGAAAAAAAAATATTAAAAATCAACAGTTACATCCACAATGCCGTGATATACTTTTCTGTAAAGCCAGAAACCTCTTCTTTCATCTTGTTTTTAAACGAAGCTGTTTTAAGGAATAGTTTTTGAGAAATTAATTTTCAAACTCAAAATTTTGCAAAAAAAAAAATGAAAAAAAAAATTTCGAACTATTTTTTTTCAAAATTGTATGTAATTAAGTACTAATTTTTTCAAAAATTCAATTCTCTTATTAGGTTTTAGTTAAAAACAGAAAATCGGATGCAAAAATGTCTTGTAGTTTATGAGAAATTAAAAAAAAATCCGAACCATTTTTTTCTAAGAAAAACCTTTTTTTTTGGTTTTAACGCGACTGGACTTGTAGGCAAATTAATGTATGAAACATTGACCTCTTTTTTATTATTTTTAAAAAAATCGGAGTTTTATGAGGATACAATAAAGTGACACAGTATTGGAATAACGCTGGATTAATCCTTTTTTTTCATTGATAACGTCTGAAAACCGACCTGCCAATTTCTTATGGGTCCGCCCACCGCCGATGGGTTCTACCCGCTAGGACCTTAAGACAATAAAACCCCAATTTTTCTTTATTGAAAAACAAAATATTTGAAACCCAAATGTAACTAAAAGGCATCGCATTTTTAATAAAATAACATTTCCAAATTGGATGTTAACTCATCAACACATTACGATGTCAAACTCGTAGGAGAATTCTAACTCTCGAGAAGAATTAAAGGACATGCACTTCTGCTACGGTTTAGCTAATGGTCGAGATCGTGAAGCCGAAAGACTCTACGCTGAAGATATCAGAATCGGAGGTCTCCCAGTCGTAGCAAGTTTTCAAGAATCCACCGACGTCTACGAGAGCACGGAGTGCTAGAGCATCGAAGAAGCGAAAGATCAGTTACAGATGGATCAGGAATCTTAGATGAAAGAATTTCGGATTTGGTCCGACGTAATCTCTCCCTTAGTACAAGGAGGATAGCTATTATGCTTGGAGTGCCCAAATCTAGAGTATGGAGAGTGCTTCATACCGAAAACTTACACTCGTACATGCCAGTTCAGGAACTCACCTCAAACGACAAGTTTTTAAGAGCAGAATTTTGTCGATCATTACTGCTTCGAGATGAAACTGAACGAAACTATTTTGCAAGGATATTCTGGACGGATGAAGCACAGTTTACCAGAGATGGGGTTACTAACTTCCACAATTTGCATCATTGGAGTAGCACCAATTCACACAACAAAAAACAAAATAAATCACAACACCGCTTTAGCTGTAATGTTTGGCTTGGTATTGTTGGACAAACTGTGATCGGGCCCCGGTTTTTGAATGCCGTTATTAATAGAGAATCATATCTGCAGTTCCTACGAGACCTTTTGCCCGATTTGATGGACAACGTTCCTTTGGCCATAGCAGATAATTTAATTTACCAGCAAGATGGAGCACCAGCACACTACAGCTTACGGGTTAGAAATTGGCTGGAAGATAATTTTAGTGACCGTTGGATCGGAAGAAGGGGCCCCACGGAATGGCCACCTAGATCACCAGATTTAACTCCTCTAGATTTTTATGTGAGGGGATTTATGAAGAATTATGTTTACGAAGTGGAAATAGTATCTTTGGAACAACTGAAAGAACGGATTGAAGTCGCTGGAATCAAATTGCAGGAAAATTTGTCAAGCATAAACTTATGTGCAGCCATTAGAAGGAGATATAATCTTTGCCTTCTAAAAAATGGGGATCATATTGAAAATTTATTATAATAAAACTCCGAATTTTTTAAAAATAATAAAAAAGAGGTCAATGTTTCATACATTAGTTTGCCTACAAGTAAAGCCGCGTTAAAACCAAAAAAAAAGGTTTTTCTTAGAAAAAAATGGTTCGGGTTTTTTTTTAATTTCTCAAAAACTACAAGACATTTTTGCATCCGATTTTCTGTTTTTAACTAAAAACTAATAAGAGAATTGAATTTTCGAAAAAAAATAGTACTTAATTACATGCAATTTTGAAAAAAAATTGTTCGATATTTTTTTTGTAAATTTTTTTTTTAAATTTTGAGTTTGAAAATTAATTTCTCAAAAACTGCTCCTTAAAACAGCTTCGTTTAAAAACAAGATGAAAGAAGAGGTCTCTGGCCTTACAAAAAAGTATATCACGGCATTGTGGATTTTTTTCTTGTCTTGACCAGACCTACACGCTCTAGCTTTTTGGCACACTGCTCGTGGGACGCCCTGTATATGTATGTATTTGTTTTTTCTTATCGTAATTTTTGTTAATTTTTTTGCAATTTGTTTACTTTATTTCTCTGACACTTCTTTAGATATTTGAGTTCTTTTTAATTTAACTGGTCTTTTGGTACACTTTTTCTTTACTTAGTTATATTACTTAAATTAGATAAAATAAATTTCTTACATTACTATGAGCAACTTCATTTCCAGGTGGCTGTTAGTCGCTGCTAACTCCTTTTTGTTATCTGCTACTTGGGGGCCTCCTTCCCTGGGACTTGGAACTGCAACGGTCGACTTGCACTACACTTTATTTTAACAGGTTTTATTTTTTTTTTTTGGAACCCGTCGCGAGGCGTGGTTTCTATTTTACCGCTATTACCCTTCTATTACCCTGCTCGGGCGCCAGTTAAAATGTCCCCTTTTTGGTTTTTTTTAAAAATGATACGACTTTATTGATTACCGTTCCGGCAGCTACTAAATACAAAAATAGACCTTAAAACTATTGCGACAAAGGCGAATGGAATAGGAAAAGGAAAAATATAAGGGGATTGAATTTCTGCAGATTGCAGTCGTGAAATTAGGGAAACTCATTATCAGCACATCGCGTCCGGTGCATGACCGAAACCTTGTCGTCCACGAAATTGATGAGGTCAGCTGTGCTGAGCGTGTGAAGCTTTTTGGGTGGAAAAGTGGGGTGTAATGTGTCGGCATATGTTGACGATTGGAGAATGGCTTTTGCAACTTGTAGTCTAGGATTTGTATGCCTGCGTTTGTCGAGGTCAGTGTGAGTATTAGTATCAGTGTCAGGTGAAGCCTGTAACGTAAGTCTGATGTGTTCCTTTTGCGAATGAAAACAAATATCTAATTCGAGAATCGATTGTGGCGATAGAAAATCATCTACGTCGTCATCGTACTCGTCCTCTGAACTGCTCAACGTAATGCCATCATCGGAATCCTCCTCTCTCACTCCAGATAGATGCATTAGTTGTTTTATCATATCCAAATGCCATGCTTTCTGGCTTATAGTTAAGCCGTTTGTATTTGCACTCACTTGATGTATTATGGATTGTATGGAATTGTTCGACTCTGAAGTTGGTTCAACCACTCACGGATCGCTGTACGAAGTACCGTACAACGCGGAGTTTGTGCAAGTTTGTTTGTGCATAGTTTGTGCATTATGACTGTAGCATTCGAGAATACGAAGCTACTAGTGGAAGGTCGATTTGGAAGTCGTTGTTCAGGTTGGGGATCTTGAGGATCTGAGATATTAGGAAGGTTGTTAGCTAAATATATTGATCCCGGTTATCCTTGGTTACCCAGTGCGCTTCGAGTTCTGGTGTTTTTTTCATTTGTTTCGTGAAGAAGTAGTTGAAGGATTTGGAACCAGTACAAAGGAAATTTTGAGCACTATTAAATAACTGACGTGTTCTTTCCCTTCTCTCTATTATACGAAAGGGAAAAGGAAACAGTTTAAATCTAGGCTTGATTATGTAAAAAAGATGTCTTAAGATTTGATTAAATTTAATATACTAATGGAATGATAGGTTTTACTCGTATTTTTATAGCGATTTTCGCTTGATTTGCTTTGTATCCTTTCTATGTATGTAGCTTAATTATCTTAGATTATTTTGTTTATAGTTTTGTATATATTAAATCAATTAATAGCCTAATAAAATTCATTTAAATTTGACACCGGTTTTCACTTGGTTTCTTAGTTTTCTGTTTTCAATTTCTATGATTCTTTGTTTAGATATACATATTTTTTATTCTTTTCTCACTTTCTTTAGGATTTTTTTAAATAACTTAAAATTAGACTTACAATAACGAAATCTTGATCATGGTTGAAGCTCTGGGATGTTGAGGATGTTTATCGGGTGGTGGTACAATACTTTTTATTCTCTTCTTGTCTTTCACCACAACACAATCCCAGGGTGGTGGACACTAATACTGCAATGATTTTTATGGCACTGTCACAATATTCTATCCACCGTTTATCCTGCACTTCTTTTGAATGGACACGGCACGAACAAACACTGGTGATTTCTTAAGAACTGACTTTCAGATACTTGCGGCGAGCTACTTGAGGTCGAATTACGCTTAGGTTAAACTGAACGCACGGTTCGCACGGCGAGCTACTTGAGGTTGACTTACGCGTTTCGCGATTTCACCGTTTACTTTCCGTACCGTGTCCCTGCTCGAGCGCCACTTAAGAACTTCCCCGGATTTGTTTTAAAAAAATATATATAATTTTATTTATTCGACTTCTCGTCGACTTAGAATTAGAACTGAACTTAAAATCTAACAATACACGTATTTATATCCTAACTATATGCGGCGACGTCGTGTTATCGCCGATGACCACGCGTTGCAGGCGAAGAGTTGGCGAATTCCTGCACGTCCGAGAATTGTTGTCTACGATCGGTTCGGGTGGCATTCAGCTCATATGACGTTGCACTGGAAGTTAGGATGTTTTGATGCTGTAGGTCAAGCGTCAGCGAGTTCCTGCACGTACATGAACAGCTTGCTGGTGCTTGATATTGAATTTTAGCGGAGCTGGTTTTTAACTTATGCGCTGTTATGCTGCAAAAAAGTATAAGACAGCTGCTTCCTACTCTGAAAAGAATTTTCACTGCTAGTCTGGCACTTGCCTATATACCTATTCCTTGACGCGGTGGGAGTGTTCTTTATTCCCAAAATAGGGAAGGAAGATTACTCACACGCCAAGAGTCTTAGACCAATCAGTCTAACACCCTTCTTGCTGAAAAGCATGGAGAGACTAGTAGAGTCGCACGTGCGCGAAGTTGCCCTTCGAATGCATCCTCTCTCGGATATGCAACATGCTTATCAGCGCGGAAAATCCTGCGAAACCGCGCTTCAAAACCTAGTTGAGAGAATTGAATGCGCTCTCGAAAGGAAAGAGTACGTACTGGGCATTTTCGTCGACATTGAGGGAGCTTTTGATAACGCTACTTTCGACAGCATGCGTAACGCTGCTTGACGGTATGTGTCAAGTCTGGAGTAAACAGGGGCTGCCCGCAAGGTGGCGTCCTGCCTCCGCTATTATGGTGCAGGGCCATCGACTCTTTGCTCGATGCTCTCAATGTCTATGGAATCTATGCCCAGGCCTATGCGGATGGTGTTGCTGTTCTCTCTGTCGGTTCATGTTTAGTGAGTGTCTGTCTTAGAGGGCAGGCGGCGCTAGATGTGATCGAGGACTGGTGCACGAGCAATGGGCTGTCGGTTAATCTTCTTAAGACTGATGTCGTTCTCTTGACGAAGAGGAGGAAAAATACTGGCATTACTCAGCTAGTACTAAAAGGCACTCTTATCCCAATATCCAAGGAAGCTAAATACTTGGGAGTCATCTTAGAAAGCAAGCTTCTTTGGTCAAAGCATGTTGAGTCCAAAACCATCAAGAGTCCAAAAACATTCAGCTTTTGGCAATGCAAAGGTGCCTTTGGCAAAAAAGGTATGTTGTGAAACACAGGTGGAAGAGAAAAAGCATATGCGTCTGCAGTAATAGCCAAGCTGCACTCAAGTCTGTGTCCAACTCCAAATTAGTGTATGAACTCAAGACCTTTTTGAACAAAGTCGGAAGACTTTGACTAGCTCTTCTCTGTTTTCACTCTTTTGAACATCTCAAAAAGCTCACGTAATTGGTTTCGGGCTCCGATAAAATTTGTAGCATTATCACTGTGAATTACTGAGCATAGTCCCCGTCTGCCATCGCTTTAGAGCAGCCAGAAAACTATGGGCCGTTAAATCTTCCACTGGCTCAAGATGAATTGTTCTGGTGACGAAGCAAACAAATAGTGCGACATAAGCCTTTGTAGGTGATGTACCTCGACAACGAAAATGGATGCTAAAAGGGCTGCGAAAATCAACTCTAACGATATTAAAGGGTCTTGGCAGTTGTACTCGTTGATGAGGCAAATCTCCCATAATTTGAAGACTACGGAATGGCTTTGCTCGAGTGCAGCGGACACATTTGTGGACAACCTGACGGGTCATCGTCTTACCATGTATGGGCCAAAACTTGTGTCGAGAAGTGCTTGTGAGCCAATATGGAAATTCTTCTCGTGCAGACGACGAACTAATATTGTGGTGAATACATGGTCCTTTGGTAATAATTGAATTAGATATCCCTACTCGAAGTATTCCATCAGAATCCAAGAATGGTGAAAGCGATTTAATGTAACATCCTGAAGACAGTTTTTGATTTCCACTGGATTACGTCGTGGTTTCCTTTCGAAAACTTACAAGCTGCACGTATTTTACCAAACCTTTTAGGGCTTTGTTAAGTTCATATACGGTAAGCGGGCGACATGACTTAGCATTTTTCTTGATAGTATTATTTTGCTATATACATATGTACATGCGTTTAAAATGATACTGTTTCTTTTTCGCTCCAGCTGGGAATAACATTCAAGACCAAATGTCTTGAGTGTTCAGGAAAGAAGGTCCACTAAACCATAGCTCGTTTTGGATTCATGCTGACGGGTATGGTCCTCTCGATATAATGTCCACAGGATTCAGTTCTGAAGGAATATATCGCCATTGAGAAGCAGAAGAGTTTTGGTGAATAATAGAGACGCGATTGGCTACAAAAGTCAAAGTCTACCAGTTGTGTGATTCCTCAGTAATCCAGTTGAGCGTAATCGACGAGTCTGTCCAATAAGTTTTATGGTGTAAGATGGAACCAAAAATCTCCTTTAGTCGAAGCACAAGCTGGACTATCATCATAGCGACACACAATTCCAACCGTGGCAGCGTAACCTTGCGGACCGGCGCTACTTTAGATATGGCATAAAGCAAACTAACTCTCACCGTACCATTTTCTTCAATAGAACGTACGTAAACACATGTACCATAGACATGTTCTGAGCTGTCCGAAAAGGCGTGAAATTGATAGTTATGTGCATGATCAAAAAATACTCGTCGATCAATGTGCATATTACTGAGTTCGTGTAGATTCTTTCTAAACTTCATCCATGAGTGTTAAAATTCTTGGGGCAATATTATATTATAAAATTTTTTTAAACTATTTAAATATGATAAAAATATATCAGATTTTAAAATTAATAAATTTAATTTAAATTTAAATATTCCCACTTCATCCCATGTAAACTTCAAATGCCACAGCTGTTGCATAAAAATCTTCGTACGTACGATCACAGGATTTATCAATTCTAACGAATCGAAAAGAAAGGCTATGTCAAAGAGAACAGTTCTTTTTGTTATGCACTCTGAAAGCATATGGGTTCCCTCATAATGAAAACTATCTTCGACCGGGTTCCAAAAGGTGCCTAATGTTTTGATAACTTCATTCCCCTTTATTTTGAAACATAGCTCACGATCAATATTTCGAATGTTTTCCAGAATCTCGAGACAGTTTGCACACCACTTCTTCAGTATGAAGCCACCTTTGCCCCGAATCACAACCAGTGATTAAATCATCGGTATTTACAGCTCTCGCCGCAGCGGGAAATTGGTTCTGTTCGTCGATAGCCAACTGATTTAGTGCACGCGTTGAGGAGAATGTAGCACAGGCAGTGCCAAAAGTGACCGTGCACAAACGACAAATGGTAATCTCATTCGCCGAGTTTCTCCATAATACGAGTATGTTATGAAATCGTCTATCAGCTCCATTTAATTCCATTTGATGATATGTACATTTTTGCTATATCAGCTGTCATTATAATCTTGTGCCTGCGAAATCTAAAAGCGATGGAAAACAGATCTGGCTGAATAATGGGACCTATCATAACAATATCATTAAGAGATGTTCCAGAGCTGGTTTTGGCGGTAGCATCACACACTACACGCAATTTTGTGAATATGCTTAATGGTTTCATGACACAATGGTGAGGGAGAAAATAATGCGGAGAGGTGAGGTCAGCATTATTTACTAATTCCATATGACAATCTCGCAGCATTTCATTCATAAATGCGGAGTATTGTTGAAACAGATCTGGGTTTTAACGGAATCTTCTTTCGAGTGAGAGAAGCCTCCTTTTGGCAATATCATTGGACTTGCCTAATAACCTCGGATTCTACTTGAAAGGAAGTCTCACACTATAACGATCAGACTCTAGGCGCGAATAGTTGTTCACAAAATAATGTTCACATTCCCTCTCTTCTCTTGAGATAACATCTGTTTGGTTATTGAAGCTCTCAATTTCCCAAAATGGCTTTAACATGTCGTTTATTTTTTTATTGGATTGGGAAGTGCTCGAATTGTTCGATTTCGCTACAATCCACCCAAATAAAGTGTTTTGCAATGAAGGTAAGTTCGATCCTAATTTTATTTGTCCTACCCATAGTACTGTGTAAAATAAGTCTACTCCAAGAAGCAAATCAATAGGCTGAATATTAAATTGTGGATCAGATAAATGGATATTGTTTGGAATGTCCCATTCTTTGATCTCAATTTGTTTGTCAGGTAGCAACCCAGTTATTTGTGGTGTAACGAGCGCTGTTGCTGTAATTCCATTAATGCGAGAACTGATATTGAGAAATACTTTGTGTTTAGCTGTTGTGACAACGTTGTTCGCGCATGTTAAGGAAGTGTGGGCTGTAAAACTCGGCGATCCTAAGCACTGCATGAGTCTTTCAGAAATCAAATGTGTTTGAGATCATGAGTCCAAAAGCACTCGGCATGGTATAACCTGTTGTAATTTGTTAGTTATATTTACGACCTCTGTTTCCAGAATACTATTTTCATTGCAGCTAGAGTACATGAACTGAACTGAAGCAGGTGATTTGGTAGAAGTGATACATTGAACAGGAGTTGGGTGACTACTTGAATTAAGAAGGACACATGTAGTGTGTTATGCTTCTTTCCATAACTACGGCAACCGGTTGATGGGCAATTATTACTGCTATTATCTGTAGACTTCAAACAGTTGTAACATTGACTACGACCTTTAATTGTGTGTATACGTTCTGGAATGGAAAGGTTTTGAAATTTGTGACAGTGATAAATAAAGTGCCGGGATGTGAGCAGAAAATGCAAAATTTTTTTGTGGTAATAAATGTTTTTATACTACTCCTTGAGTTACATATATTTCTGACCTTTCTGATTATCGGATTTTGTTGAAGAGTCAAGTGTAAATAATTGGTTGGTTGCATTACCTTCAAGATGCTGTGCCCTTTTTTTAGAAAATCGGTAAGCTATTTAAGACTTTACAATCGGTCAGTAGGTGCATTATTGTTCCAAATGGGTTGATTTCGTTAATGACATTTTCTATTTTTAAATTTAAGTCATAAATAGAACTTACTTCTAGGTTTCTATTTCTTTATAGTTGCACGCTAGTCGAAAATGCTCTATTAGACGATCCTTGGCCATTCGGTGGGTTGTATATGAGTAGTTCTTTCGCTCTTCCTATGATTTTTGCGTTGTATACGGCCTGCCATAATTCTACTTGTAAAGCTTTGTTGACTGCTCGCATGTTTGTGTCTACGATGGTTAGAAATTGCGTCAGCTTCTCCTTATCGCCGTCAAACGTATGCGTTCTCCTTCATCCAATGGACCGCTATGCTTGGTCTTGGTACGGCGTTTTGGCTTGCCAATGCCTCTAACACGGCTGTTAGTCGATCTGCTAGTTGCTCGTTCATTTCCGCTTCGATTTCATTCTCACAACAATTCAAAATTTTGTTTATATCAAATATTTATTTGTCTTGCTCCTCCGTCAATTTTCACTTTTCTTTTTTTCTTTCTAATCGCATTTTATTCCATTATTCATAATCTTACTTACTAGACAAAATGCTTAAATCTAATTTAACATTATACATACTTCATTTTCTTACTGACTCTTAACGAGCACTATAAGCTTATCTGAATCTTAATTTTAGCGTCTTTCGACTTCATTTTCATTTATTGCCGTCTAGCTTACATATGGCTTATTTCTAAGAAAATATTAGTAAAAAACTTAGATACTATAATTCATTTCTTAACTTTAAGCTTAACCTACCTTAACTAGATAAATAAATAAACTTAACCTAAGCCTAAAATATTCTTAAACTATAAGTAATGAGATGAACACATGTCCAGTGTGTAAGTCGCATCGGACATGTGTTCATTCCTTTAATTGCACCCTTTTAAGGTAAGGGTCGTTGTTGGCGCTATTTTATACGTGCCGCCTAGGGATTGATTTCACTTCCATGAGTGGATTGTGAATGCAACCCGCAGAACAAACTTTTTTGTCTAGGGTGAAGGTAATCTGCTACATGGCCTTAATCAGGCCCATGGTTGCCTATGGATGTCCCGTCTGGTTCAATGTGAGAGCCAGCTTAATGGAAAGGATTCGGGTGTTTGAGAGACAATGTCTCAGGACGTGTCTGGGGCTACATAGGACACCCGAATCTGAGTACATGAAATTTTACCCGAACGAGGTCCTATACAATAGGGCCAGGATTGTACGGATAGATAATTTTTTGATCAAACTGATTCGAAGCCACGTTGCGAGAGCAATGACTTCGGTCAATAGCCTGATCTTCGGGGCTTACTACCCCAACGATTTATATCACGAGAGAGTGCGCCTTAATGGCTTTGTGCCGCCAGAAGCATTCCTCTATTTAGATAGATGTGGGCTGATCCAGGATAGATTGGCGATACCGCTAATCTTCCACGTGGGTCGCAATTCCGTGGAACGGCGATTCCTCTACGAACCTGATGTCGCGCTCCGTGAGCCCGAGCGCCTCAGGTTCTGTAGATCGGTCTCACGCCGGGATCGAGGAGACGTAGTCCGACAGCATCAACGCTTTTGGTGGCTGGAGAGAGCTACGTCAGTGGACACTTTGAGAGCTTCAGCCTCTTCAAGGCATCGCCTGCCTAACACCAATGGCAGGCTTACATAGGCTAAGGTAGGGTAAGGTGGGGTAGGGTAGGTAGTAGTAGGGTATATATATTGTATATAAAACAAAAAAAAAAAAAACAAAAAAAAAAGATATATATATTAAATATATATATTATGTATATAATTTATATATATATATTTTAGTTAAGGTAGAATAAGTTAGGTTTAGTTACATTAAGGTAGGCTTAAGTTTTATATATAATACAAATGATCATATGCTAAGTTTTTAATAAAAAAAACATTTTTCTTAGCTTAAGCTAGATATAGTAATGTTAGTGGTAAGTTGATATAGTAGTCGAAAGACATAGATTTAAGCTGTTACGTCTATTTTAGAGTGTCCGCCTAGGGCCAGTAAGATATCTAGATTGTTAAGATAGTTAAGCTAGTTTTTAAGCATTTTTGTCTAGGGTAAGATAGATCTAAGAAGTTAAGAATAAAAATGAGTTAAAAACTAAAAAAAAAAAAAAAAAAAAAAAAAAAAAAACTTTTTTGTCTGATCGCGTCTTCTTTATCCCGAATTGAAGCCGGAGTGCTGTACCGAAAGAACTCAGACCGAGCGACGACATCCGGCTCGTATAAGAGTCGCCTGTCCCTCGCATGGCGTCGGAAGTGGTATATCAGAGGGATACCATTATCATCCTGTATGTAGCCCTTAGTATCTAAATAGATAAATGCTTCGGGTGGAATAAAGCCAGACAGTTTTGTCTTCTCGTGGTATAACTGGTTGGGGTAATAATCCCCAAAGATCAGGCTGTTATCGCTCATAATTCTTCTTGCAATATGACCCCGAGTCAATTTAATAAGATAGTTATCAATTCTAATCAACCCAGCCTTATCGTACAGAACCTTGTTATGATAGTATTTGACATTCTGTGACTCTGGTGTGCGATATAAGCCCAGGCAACATCGAAGACATTGCCTTTCGTATAAGCGAAGCTTTTCCATATCAAATGGAGCCACACAGGACAGCCATAGGCGACAATTGGCCTTATGAGAGCCGTGTAGCATCTGACTTTTATAATAGCGTCAAGTAGACTGCTTTGAAACAATCTTCTCGTAAGAGCAAAAACCTTCTTGGCTTTGTCAAGAACAACATCTATGTGTCTATTGAAATATAAATATTGATCAAGCCAAATTCCAAGATATCTCACTACATTTCGTGTCGCCAATGGCTGCTCTGGTTGTCCAATGATGGTCAATTTGCGCCAGTTTCGCCTAGTATCCCCAGAGGCCCTGTTCAATTGTGTTCTGAAAAGAATTGTTTCTGAATTTTGAAAATTGATTTTTAATTTCCAATCATCACAGTATCTTTTAATTTTATCGAAGTCATATTGCAAGAGCGCATTAATGATTTCAATTTTTTTACCCGATTTGTATGCCACTAGATCATCTGCATACGCCAAAGCATGACTAAGAGAACAAACTAGATCACTTGTGTAAATGTTAAATAGCAGAGAAGAATTTACTGCCCCTTTTTGTAAACCGTTTTTGATTTGGTAAGCCCTGCTTGAAGTAACGTTGCTATATTTTACAACTAACTTCTTGTCTATTAACATGTCATATATCATATATAACAGCGGTTTGTTCATATTTAGCCTGGCTAATTTTAAGAAAAGCCCATTTAGCCACATGGTGTCGAAGGCCTTCTCAAAGTCAACCAGACAGGCCCCTGTGCATTGGTTTTTGCTTTTGTTCCATTGGATGTCGGACACCAGTTTCGACGCAGCATGAATAGTGTCATGTCCCGACCTAAAACCAAACTGGTTTTCCGGAAGAACCTTATTATGCTCAACCCATTTTAGTAAAGCTTTCTTGATTATCTTCTTAAAAACCTTGCTAATATTCGGAAGTAAACTTATTGACCGAAGATTTGCTGGGTTGCTCTTATTCTTAAATAGGGTGGACTACCGCCATTTTCCAATGTGCTGGATAATGTGCATTATTCAGCATATTGTTAAAAAGCGTCACTAATATATCGACTGCTACCTCGGGCATATGCCGTAATATTATGCTAGGAATCCCATCAATGCCCGACGATTTTTTGTTTTTCATTGAATCAAGGATGCATATGAGATCTTTTCTTTCCACGAACAGGTGGATTGATCGTTCGCTGGCGATATTTCCATTTGCTGGGTTTTCATCATTGAATGTGGTGAAACCACTATTCTCAGATCGCCAGACACCAATTTCATTAAGAAAATGTACATACATATATGATTTAACCGTGCTTCATTTTCCAGATCGAGGTTCGGATGAACGGAGTCAGTCACCATGTACACTCTTTGGAAGTATAACCCTATTATATCAGCTTTCTCTTGTGGATCCTCAATTACAAAAACGTCTTCGTCTGAGTAAATTTCTTCTGGATTCAACCCTGCACCGATTAGTGTCTGTCGTCCGTCGTCCCTGGTCTGTCTGGGGGATTCGCAAACAAGGAATATCGTTATGATCTTTTCTTCTAAATAGTTGATTTATTTGCTGGAACATATTCTGGCCACTGGGTTTTATAGCCCGAATTTTTTTGTTCCAATGCAAACTAATAGATATTCTGTAATTTTCTTTGATTAATTGTTGAAGATTTTTGATCATCGACTGTCAGTGAATTGTCGGTAAAGTTGTTTTAGTCTGGACAATAGCATACTTTTATGTTTTTGTAAAGCTCTAATTGTAGGGTTAGAGTATTTTGTGGTTAAATCGTACGGAGGTTGAGCTTTAGGGATGCTATGATCCATTGTTCATTTGATAGCGTTCTCAAATTGGAGTAGGTAGTCGTCTATCTCTTCATTGGTCATGTTTCTGTTCGTTGGTGGGTCAATTTCTTGACGAAGTATTTCACGCTTTAAAGATCTTGAGAAACGTAACCAGTGTACTGTTTGAAAATCAAAAGTGTACATTTGGTTCTGTTCTTCCAGATTCATTCGCTCATTAGGAATCTATATATACAGGGTGTCCCACGAGCAGTGTGCCAAAAAGCTACAGCGTGTAGGTCTAGTCAAGGCAAGAAAAAAATCGTATGGGAGGGGGGGGTCTCTTCCCCACCGTTTAGCCGGGAGGGGCAATTTTCTAAAAAAATTACTTAATTTGGAAAAAAAAATATTAAAAATCAACAGTTACATCCACAATGCCACGATATACCTTTTTGTAAACCCAGAAACCTCTTCTTTCATACTGATTTTAAATGAAGCTGTTTTAGGGAGTAGTTTTTGAGAAATTAATTTTCAAACTCCAAATTTTGAAAAAAAATTAAAAAAAAAAATTTCGAACTATTTTTTTTCAAAATTGTATGTAATTAAGTAGTAATTTTTTTTCAAAAATTCAATGCTCTCATTAGTTTTTAGTTAAAAGCAGAAAACCGGATGCAAAAATGTCTTGTAGTTTTTGAGAAATTAAAAAAAAACCCGAACCATTTTTTTCTAAGAAAAACCTTTTTTTTGGTTTTAACGCGGCTGGACTTGTAGGCAAATTAATGTGTGAAACATTGAACTCTTTATTATTATTTTTAAAAACTTCGGAGTTTTATTATAATAAATTTTCAATATGATCCCCATTTTTTAGAAGGCAAAGATTATATCACCTTCTAATGGCTGCACATATGTAAGTCTATGCTTGACAAATTTTCCTGCAATTTGACTCCAGCGACTTCAATCCGTTGTTCCAAAGATACTATTTCCACTTCGTAAACATAATTTTTCATGAATCCCCACACATAAAAATCTAGAGGAGTTAAATCTGGTGATCTAGGTGGCCATTTCGTGCGGCCCCTTCTTCCGATCCAACGGTCACTAAAATGATCATTCAGCCAGTTTCTAACCCGTAAGCTCTAGTGTGCTGGTGCTCCATCTGGCTGGTAGATTAAATTATCTGCTATGGCCAAACGGACGTTGTCCATCAAATCGGGCAAAAGGTCTCGTAGGAATTGCAGGTATGATTCTCCATTAATAACGGCATTCAAAAACCAGCCAAACATTACAGCTAAAGCGGTGTTGTGATTTATTTTGTTTTTTGTTGTGTGAATTGGTGCTATTCCAATGATGCAAATTGTGGAAATTAGTAACCCCATCTCTGGTAAACTGTGCTTCATCCGTCCAGAATATCCTTGCAAAATAATTTCGTTCAGTTTCATCTCGAAGCAGTAATGATCGACAAAATTCTGCTCTCAAAAACTTGTCGTTTGAGGTGAGTCCCTGAACTGGCCTAAAATGGTACGGATGTAAGTTATGAAGCACTCTCCATACTCTAGATTTGGGCACTCCAAGCATAATAACTATCCTCCTTGTACTAAGGGAGGGATTATGTCGGACCAAATCCAAAATTCGGGTAGAACCCATCGGCGGCGGGCGGACCCAGACGAAATTCGCAGGTCAGTTTTCAGGCGTTATCAATGAAAAAAAAAGAATTAATCCAGGGTTATTCCAATACTGTATCACTTTATTGTATCCTCATAAAACTCCGAATTTTTTTAAAAATAATAAAAAAAGAGGTCAATGTTTCATACATTAATTTGCCTACAAGTCCAGCCGCGTTAAAACCAAAAAAAAAGGTTTTTCTTAGAAAAAAATGGTTCCGGTTTTTTTTTACTTTCTCAAAAACTACAAGACATTTTTGCATCCGGTTTTCTGCTTTCAACTAAAAACTAATGAGAGCATTGAATTTTAGAAAAAAAAATACTACTTAATTACATACAATTTTGAAAAAAAATAGTTCGAAATTTTTTTTTTTCAATTTTTTTTCAAAATTTTGAGTTTGAAAATTAATTTCTCAAAAACTACTCCTTAAAACAGCTTCATTTAAAATCAGTATGAAAGAAGAGGTTTCTGGCTTTACAAAAAGGTATATCGTGGCATTGTGGATGTAACTGTTGATTTTTAATAATTTTTTTTCCAAATTAAGTCAATTTTTTAGAAAATTGCCCCTCCCGGCTAAACGGGGGGAAATTGACCCCCCCCTCCCATACGATTTTTTTCTTGTCTTAACTAGACCTATACGCTGTAGCTTTTTGGCACACTGCTCGTGGGACACCTTGTATAATACGCCAGTGAAGACGCTTCTCCTCCTAAACTAAAAGTCGCACAATCAAGTGCGATACACCGTTGGAAAGGTAGTTGTCTGAAGTGGTGCACTATGTAATAAAATTTAGCAAAAACTTAATGCTGGAGTGATTTAAACCGGATTTAATATTAAGCGCGAGTTATATTCCAACATTCTTCTCTCATGCAGTTGCTAACGCATAACTTTGTTATCTTAAGAAATACAATATATTCAAATTCAGATTTGCCTCTTGCATCAAATACCTTGTAATCTAACATGTATATCCTCTTGCATCAAATACCTTGTAATCTAATATGTATATCCAAATTCTAATTTGCTTGTGTATCATATGTAATTATTAATCTCACGCTAAAGTAATAAGTCAGCATTTTGTTATTATAAAAACCTACTTCAAAAACGATAGTTTGTTCAGTTCTATTAATAAAGTTCCAGAGGGCGAAGCTCTGCCCGAAATTTAATTCGTTTTTTTTATTTCGAAGTTTCGTTTTTAATATAAGTGGCGCAGTCGGTAGGATAGTCAAACTATCCAGTACGTAGTGATTTCATAATTTTCGACGGTTTATCGGGAATTAAAAGAAATACATCGAAAGTATATCGGTGCAAGTGCTACGTTCGATAGATAATTGGCAGAACGCGAGTGTTATCCGACACGAAAGAAAATCGTGAATGGTAAAACTCGTTTGGTTTTAACCATTAAGTTAAACCTACACCCCAAACATAAATCCTTACAAATAACTTAACAAATACAATAAAAAGAAACCAAATCTAGTGATTAAGTGCGAATTATATACATATAACGAAGAATAACCATTAAGTTATACCCCTAAGGAAAAGTAAAAATAAGTGAAGCAAAGATCAATATTGTACAAACAAAAATTAGTAACTAAGTGCAACCGTACAAGAAGAAGGAGAAACAAAATCTACATAAATACACTACACGTGAAATAAATAATAATTTAAACAAAAACTATAAACACCGAGTGCAACATCATCATCAGAAGAAAAAAAAAATCATGAAACAACAAATAATCATATGGTAAGTCGAGTTCATTCCTTTCTTTTCACACCCTTTTATTTGTCCTTTCCTCAATGCCGAATATCATTCAAAGAAAACTAAGATCCAAATCAAGACCACCATATACGATAAATTCACCTAGTATAGCTAATTTATCCAGCTCTTTGTCAAGCATACCTTCTTATTTCGAAAACGCCCAACGTCTTGATACGAATTTTGAATTAAATCAAAGTGATAACGATACCAAAATTGAAGATTCGCGTACTAACGACTTAGTGTTTAACGATAATCCATTCCTTAACGATAACCCAACCTCTTCTAATATGGCGAATCTAACAGAACTATTTAATTCCCTAAGAATACCCGACGTGATAAAAGATCTCCCTAAATTCGACGGTAATCCTCGATTATTGTATGAATTTTTAACCAACGTAGAGGAAATCTTACAGCATATAGAATCAATCAGAGACACCAGTTATGGAAGATTATTGTTGAGGGCTATTCGTAATAAAATCGAAGGTCCGGCCAATGAGGTCCTTAATATGTACGGGACGCCATTGGAATGGGATAAGATAAAAGAAAATCTTATTCTCCATTATGCGGATAAAAGGAATGAAACTTCTTTAATCAAAGACCTACATAACCTCAGACAAAATACTCGAACCCTCGAACAATTCTATAGCGAAGTAATTGAAATATCATCTGCTATGTATAATCATATACAAATTCACGAAATAGATAATAACGTGATCAATGCAAAACGAGAATTATACTCAGGAATGTGTCTTAATATTTTCCTAACAGGGCTAAGGGAGCCACTCGGCTCAACCATCCGAGCCATGAGGCCATCCTCGCTAACAGAAGCATTCTCTTTTTGCATCAAAGAACAAAATACCTATTATCTTAAATCCGAGAGAGCTATTGTCTATAAAACCCCACTTCCAAATATGCACAATAAACCTTCTCAAATGCAACCACAAACACAATCGCGATCCTTTCATCCACAACAACAACCTCGACCTTCTCAACCACAAACTCGTTCGATCCAACCTTTCCAATCCACTTTCCGATATCCACCAAACCAAATAACCTATACCCAACAACCTTTCAGGTCCTTTAACCAAATTCATAGACCCCAACAAACTAACCAATTCCAACACTCGAATCAGTCTCAGCAAATAAAACCTATGTCCATATCCACTATAAATAGCCGACCCAATAATACTACTTCAATTAAACCAGTTATTAACCAACGACCAACTTACAATCCACCACAAAATAATTTTAGACCAAACGGTCCATCTCATTATTCCATCCGAGAGGTATATAACGTCTCAGAAAGCTTCCCTCAAGAGGAACAAGAACAGTTTCCACTCACAAACTGTCCCCAAGAAACCCATGACCCTGTCTACCTGAACTACAATACCCAATACGAAACGACTAACGAGACAAACAATTACCAACCAGAACTAGATAAATACGTACCCGATACAAATCAACCAACTGACTCCGAAGACAAAAATTTTCACGAAACGGCCTCAAACCAGCCAACGTTTACCTAGATATCAACAAACATGGACATTCCCTTCCTTATATTCACGTATCCTCACCATTCGGAAAACCCCTCAAAATTCTAATTGACACAGGAGCGTCAACCTCTTTCATTAATCCGGAATACATCCACCCAGACGATATAACAACTATTCCACCTATCACTATCACCACAATACTAAACCAACACCCGATAAATAAACAAGTCACTTTACCCAACTTCATTGAATTCAAACAACCAGGAGAAACCAGATTTCTGATCTTCAAATTCCACGGTTATTTTGATGGCCTTCTAGGATTAGACGCCCTCACTCAGCTTAAAGTCAAGGTTGATTTAGGAAATCGGAAACTGGTTACCGATAACGCACAAGTCCCTCTACTTTTTAAGCCCAATTACATGTCACATAAGTACAATATTCCCCCGTATTCGAAATCCATAGTGAAATTGCCTGTGGATGTCCAAAACGGAGACATCTACATTAAAGAGCTCGAAATCAAACCGAATATCTTCATATCTGAAGGGATCTATAAGTCCGAAAACTGGTATAGTATAGTTGAGGTATTCAACGGCTCAAATTCACCCCAAGATCTGTTCTTAGAACACCCGCTGAAGGTTCTCACCTTTTCTGGTGTCGAAACCTTAGAACTCAACAATATCAATCTAGAACATACCCACGATTTCTCAAATGCCCAACTTGAAATTACAGAGCTATTACGCACTTCTCACCTAAATCGAGAAGAAAAAAAGGCTATCTTACAATTGTGTAGGGAATTCGACGACATATTTCATAAAGAAGGACAAAAACTGACCTTCACTAACACTATAAAACACAAAATCAGAACTACAGACGATGTGCCGATCTACACAAAATCATATCGGTACCCCTACGTACACAAAGTGGAAGTCCAAAATCAAGTACGAGAGATGCTTAACCAGGGGATAATACGACAAAGCTTTTCCCCTTGGAGCTCTCCAGTTTGGGTAGTACCCAAAAAATTGGACGCAAGTGGACGGCAAAAGTGGCGGATAGTCATTGACTACCGTAAACTTAATGACAAGACAATAAATGATAAATATCCACTACCCAATATTAATGAAATATTGGATAAATTAGGGCGATGTATGTATTTCTCCACCATTGATTTGGCCAGTGGATTCCACCAAATAGAGATGGATCCTAAGGACATTCAAAAAACTGCCTTCACGGTGGAAGGAGGGCATTTCGAGTTCACCAGAATGCCATTCGGGCTTAAGAACGCCCCTTCAACTTTCCAAAGAGTGATGGATAATATCCTACGCGACTTGGACGGTTGCCTTGTATACCTTGACGACATTCTCGTATACTCGACCTCCCTACAAGAGCACATCGAAACCCTACGGAAAGTTTTCCAAAAATTACAGGAATCAAATTTTAAAATACAGCTAGACAAGTCGGAATTCCTTCACAAGGAAACGGCCTTCCTTGGACATGTAATTTCAAAGGACGGAGTAAAACCTAACCCTGAGAAAATTAGAGCCATCAAGGAATTTCCAATCCCGAAAACTCAGAAAGAAATAAAGTCTTTCCTGGGATTGTTGGGGTATTACAGGAAATTCATTAAGGACTTTTCAAAATTAACAAAACCCTTTACATCTTGCTTAAAAAAGAACTCCCGTGTCGTTATAGACGAAGAATATAGAAAAACATTTGAGCTATGCAAGGATATTTTAAGTAACGACCCAATCCTTCAATATCCAGATTTCAATCAACCATTCCTCCTAACAACCGATGCTAGCAATTTTGCTATAGGAGCTATACTGTCACAAGGACCAGTTGGTAGCGATAAACCTATATGCTATGCTAGCAGAACCCTCACCACCTCCGAGATAAACTATTCAACCATTGAAAAGGAGCTATTGGCCATCGTGTGGGCCACCAAACACTTCCGCCCTTACCTTTTTGGTAATAAGTTCAAGATCCTCTCTGACCATAAGCCCCTCCAATGGCTCATGAGTCTTAAAGACCCGAACTCCAAACTCGTCAGATGGAGATTAAAACTTGAGGAATATGACTACGAAATTATATACAAAAAGGGAAAACAGAACACGAATGCTGATGCCCTTAGCAGAATCAAAATCCAACCTGAAAAAACCGTAGAGTTGAACCTCAATGAATCAACCAATATCTCAACAATACATTCGGCTGAAGAGAATCTGGGCGACGGTATCTATATATCAGAGAGACCTCTCAACGAGTTCAATCTGCAAATTATTCTACAAGAATCTAACACAGGCTCACCCATGACACTGGAAACAGTGTTCAGAAATAAACAACGTCGCATAATCCGCCGACCGGCATTTACAGAAGGGGTCATGATAGATATTTTTAGGAAGTACTTTGCCCCAAATAAGCTAAACGCAGTACATACAAAGGATGACATCTTTCAAATAGTCCAAGCAACTTACTCCAAATTCTTTTCTCAGAATAAGTCCTTTCGTATTTTGAGATGTATGGAACTCTTGACAGACGTAAGACAAAATGACGACCAAGACAAATTAATACAAGACTATCACAATAACAACAACCATAGAGGCATAAACGAGACATTTCTCCATTTGAAACGAAATTATTACTTTCCATTCATGAAAAATAAAATAACACAAACAATAAACAATTGCATAAAATGCCAAACCTTAAAGTATGACAGACATCCGCAGAAACTAACTTATGAAAGTCCAGAGGTTCCTGGGAAACCCTTAGAAATAATTCACATAGATATTTACAGTGTAAATAACAAACAAATATTAACCATTTTAGATAAGTTCTCAAAATTCGCTGCCGTTTATACTCTCCCCGCCAGAAACAGCCTAAACGTCGTGAAATCCATTAGACACTTCATGAGCCTACACGGCATTCCACAAAAATTAGTTTCAGATCAGGGCTCGGAATTTACTTCCAATATCTTCAAGGACTTCTGCAAGCAATATAACATCCACTACCATACAACGTCATTCCAACAAACCTCGAGCAACTCACCAGTGGAACGTTTGCATTCCACTTTAACAGAAATTTATAGACTTATTTACGACAAATACAAGGAAAAAGACCATGAAGATATTCTGAATGAGACAGTCCTTACATATAACAATTCTATCCACACTTCAACGAAACACACTCCCTACGAACTATTCTATTGTAGGCCGTACAAAATAAACAACCTTAAATTTGACAACGAACATGACTTTTTACGAAAAATCAATGAAATTCAATCAGAATTGTTTCCTTCAATAAAACAGCAATTAGAAAATATTAGAAACAAGAATATAAATAAATTAAACCTTACTAGGAATCCACCCGAAGATCTGAGAGAGGGAACAATTATATTTAGGAAGGAATGTAAGCGTAATAAACTAACCCCTAGATTTAAGAAACATACAGTAAAAGAAAACAATAAAGTTACCGTCATTACTAACGACTTAAAGAAATTGCACAAGAGCAGAATAAAAAGAAAACGAAAATTTCAGGCTTTTAACAACAGTAATCACCATCTACGGACACAAACTTGAACTACACGATTTGACTAACAATCACGGACTTCTACCACTCAAACTAGGAGACGCTAAACTAATTGAAGCAAAGAAAAAATTAATCCATATAATAGAACTATCCAATTATCAAAAAGCTGTTGACAGAATTAGGAGTACCTTAGATGTATTAAGTAAGAGCGACCATAACAGGGAAACGACAGAAACAATAGAGCTTAAATTTAGGGAACTTGAACAGAAATTACATACATTATTGCCAAGAAATAGGAATAAAAGAGGTTTGGTTAACGCTTTGGGTTCCATAATTAAAACTATTACGGGAAATATGGATGCAACCGATGCATCAGAAATAAATAAAGAACTAGAAGCAATAAAATATACCTCTAATACCGAATCAAACAAACAAATTAAAATTAATAAACAGATGATCGAAAGATTTGAAGACATAACTCGTCACATAAACAAACAACAGAAAACAATACAAAACTTTCTAAATTCGTATCAAGAAAACATTGGCAACAAAATTAAAACAGATGAAGAACTTTTAATGCATCTTCAATATATACATAGAATTAATTTCAATATAGATCTGCTCAATAATCACCTAACAAACATAGCGGAAGCTATTTCCTTAGCCAGACTCAATATCATATCTAAACACATTCTGAGCCATACTGAACTGGATGAAATTAGTGAACTCTTCAAAAAACAGGCAATCAATATAATTTCAAATGAACAGATTTATGAATTTTTAAGCTTAAAAGCCTATTACAATGACACTAGGATTATATTCAGCATTGAAATCCCGATACTTTCCAACGATACATACTCCTATTTTCATATCATTCCTCTACCTATCAACAAAACTTTAACTATCCCAACTACACCCTATATCGCCTTTAATGGACTCGACACCTATTATTTTGAACAAGAGTGCCCCATAATTCAAAACGTGTACTACTGCAAAAAGTCACGTAATCAGGTCAATCACCCAGAATGCATCCCGAACATCATCAAAAACCAACCATCCAAATGCAATATGGTAAACGGAACGGAATACACCAGCATCTTCCAACCGGAACAAAATTATATCTTGCTTATTAATGTCAAGAATATAATAGCCGAAACAAATTGTGGAATCCCAAAATACACAATTCATGGAACAAATCTTATCCATTTTCAAAATTGTACTGTAACCATTAACAACATCACATACGATTCCCGAGTAGATACATTTTGGGACAATATTATTATCCACCCATCAACAAACAAGCAAGTACAAGTATCATCGATCAAACGTCACCTTACCCTCGATGAACTCCATGCGCAGCAGATAGAAAACCGCGAAGAAATCAGCCAACTCACTATCAGTTTCTCACAAAAGAACTGGACATTCCTGTACGCCATCATTGCAACCTGCATCATCATCTTCATAGCATACATCATTAAGAGCAACTTAAAACCACTAGAAGAGTCAATTGAACCCACCAATAACCTTGTCCATGAAGAAGAACAACCCAGCACAGCCACACAAACCGTTCCTGTCAAAATCGCACCAAGGTCACTCCTTCAACAGTCGCTTCACTAAGGGGGGAGAAGTTATATTCCAACATTCTTCTCTCATGCAGTTGCTAACGCATAACTTTGTTATCTTAAGAAATACAATATATTCAAATTCAGATTTGCCTCTTGCATCAAATACCTTGTAATCTAACATGTATATCCTCTTGCATCAAATACCTTGTAATCTAATATGTATATCCAAATTCTAATTTGCTTGTGTATCATATGTAATTATTAATCTCACGCTAAAGTAATAAGTCAGCATTTTGTTATTATAAAAACCTACTTCAAAAACGATAGTTTGTTCAGTTCTATTAATAAAGTTCCAGAGGGCGAAGCTCTGCCCGAAATTTAATTCGTTTTTTTTATTTCGAAGTTTCGTTTTTAATATAAGTCGCGTGATTTATTAATATATCATAATATTGAACTTGGCTCCCATTTCACATTAATGTTTTTGATTGAATTTCTGTTTTCTCCACCCCTCAACAGCACAACATTTTTGTTATTTCAACTTTGAGAATACATTGATGTGTGTGACATTATCGCATACTTCCATCTGTTTCGAGGGATTATACCATAGAAACTAAACTGTTATAAATTTCCCATTGACAAAGTGGCTTACTAGTATGTATTACAGCGGCTAGTCCGAAGTGGTCACTATCGTAATCTACCGCACGTAAACAGTTTCGCAGGTGGGGCGTCGCGTCACGGAGAATGATTCTCGTGCCGATAAGGGCTAAGTCCAGAAAAGATTCTCCTCTGAGAAAGGAACGGGTCTCCGTCGCAAGCAGATCGAGTCGGTACTCAATAGTATTTTGACCTAGCCAGTTAAACAGATGATTACCTCTGGTATTTGAGAATGTATTTCCCCACGCTGCATGTTTTGCATTAATATCCCCAGACAAAAAGTAATAATTTGCTTCTGCTTGTGGCTGTAGTTGACGGAAAAGACATTCGAGCTCGCTAATAAATTGGGTAGATTAAGGGGCTGCCTGTGCATAGAGAGAGACTACGTACAACCGTCTTCGACTTCGAAGGGGTATGCACACAATTCACGCTTCTAGCACCTGGAACCTACGCACTATTCCGCTGTATATGATTTTATGACGCAGTCCTTTCTTTATTAGGAGGGCGACCCCACCCCCTTGCGTGGACTGGGGTCGATCTCTTCTTATTACATGATAATCTTTGTATACCAAGTTATGCTTCTGATTCAGTTTAGTTTCGCTGGCCAATTTACTAACAAGTTAGACAGTGTAATTCTTCTCTCGATTCTCACCAGCGAATTAACATTCACGGCAAGGATCTTCAGGTTCGACTCGTCTGGCGTATTCATCATGTTCTTGGCATGTCAGACTCTGCAAACAGAGTCGAATAGATGAGATCAATTGGAGCCGCTTGCTCGTTTAGTTGTTTATGGAGTTGAGCCATTTGTCCTTTAATGGACAATAGGACAGCTGTTAACTCCGCATTGACTTCAGGTGCCTTAGTAGGGACCTTTACCGTTTGCTGTTTCGTTGCGTTTCTCGATCCTGTTGCCATTTGGGCAAAGGATATATTGGGTGTAACGATCTTTGCGAACGAGCGGCTTTTTTTA
Source organism: Merodon equestris (assembly GCA_958301585.1). Taxonomy (NCBI): domain Eukaryota; kingdom Metazoa; phylum Arthropoda; class Insecta; order Diptera; family Syrphidae; genus Merodon; species Merodon equestris. The sequence goes on along the minus strand of OY284415.1, from coordinate 83,996,493 downwards.
AGTCTATCTTCTTCGATTTGCTGCATACGAGCCTGAACTATCTTCCTAAGTTCTTGAAATTTGGGGCAACCTCTTGGCGCTTTACAATTTCGTAGCACTGTTTGTCTGTGCTAATCGTATCAGGTGAGTTGAGTCATAGTCATCACAACTGACTCCTCCCTCGTCTGTTGTCATCGCGGGAGTTGCTGTTCCATTATCTGCCGCTTTGCGGGCTTTTAATTTCATTGTGAGTTTCGGTCGTCTTTTGCGTTTGGTTACGTCATCGGGGATCGCAAACACCGTATTCGTTGTTGCTACCGTCTGGTCTGTTTCTTGACCAGACAATAGTACCGAACTTTGCGGCATTATTTTTCGATTGGAGTCCATCGACCCCGCCACTCGAATTTCTCCTTCTTTGTTTGTTGTTCTTTGTTAGATGGGGAAAGAAAGAACGAAAAAAAATCTTTTTTCCCCAAGGGGCGTTGAACCGCCTAACTCGCGCGTTTGATTACCGGTACTCTTCCACTAGGCCAACTCGCCTTTTGCTTTTTCGTTTTCGAATTCCCGTATACTAATGGTGTTCCGATAGCACTCACTTGCACAAAGTCGACTGCTCACTGCAAGAGATGATTAGTGACTGGTCAATTTTCACTTGATTTATCCTAGTGTACATCAATTATTTGGTTTTTCACTTAAATCAATCCGAAGTCAATTTACGTTTGATTTAGATTCGTTCTAGTATATAAAATAAAACAAAAAGTTTTCAGAGAATTATCTTAATATTTTTTATTATGATAGAAGGATCTATCACAATTATGTGTGAAACAAAATTTCGGCCAAGTGCTCGCCACGGCTTCGGTGGCATACCTCTATCCGATGGTCCATATTTTCAATGACAATGACGAGTAATTGAGGTTCAATGTCGTTAATGTGCCGAATTATCTCATCCTTTAGCTCTTGAATTGTTCTTGGCTTATTGACGTAGACTTTTTCTTTTAAATATCCCCAAAGAAAGAAGTCCAACGGTCAAATCACATGATCGTGACGGCCAATTAACATCGCCACGACGTGAGATAACACGGCCATTGAATTTCTGGCGCAAAAGAGCCATTGTTTCGTTGGCTGTGTGGCAAGTGGCACCATCCTGTTGGAAGCACATATCGTCCAGGTCCATATCCTCAATTTCTGGCCACATTTCTGGCCGTTATCATCTCGCGATAGCGAACACCATTCACGGTAACTGCTTGGCCGACCGTAACTGCTTTGATTTGAACGCCCATTTTCGTAAAAGGTTGAATTTGTCAAACACTGAAACAAAGAAATGTCAATATAAGTTGGTCAAAAAAACTTGACGTTAAGGTGTGACTCACAATTAACATCGTGCATTATGGTTGGACCACCGTTTAGTATGGATTTCTCAAGTATTAAATGAATTCTACCGACTGCGCCACACAAACAAATGTTTTCGCGGATTTTGAAAAAAATCTTTATTTGACAAACCGTCACAAACCAGAGCTTAGTTACTACTGAGTTGATTTTTCTTCCACTCCGCTATTCTAATACTTATTCACAGGCTCATGTGTTCTGCATCAAAACTGTGTGACCGCGATTTTGTTTGGTCAGCTTATTGGTTGCGTACGAAACTCCAACTTGAGCTCGGATGTCCGGCGCGTGAATGGATGCTTCGAAAGAAAGGAGATATGGGAGAATATGCAAAAATGATGCAGGTGATTGCACCTGTTTTCATATTGCGAAGGTTGAAGATCGCGGCGACGCGATAGAATATGTAACATATATACACTGTATATATTAATTATGTGCTTAAAAATTTATATTTGTTTGTATTTTGCTTTTTTTGATAACATCTTCTTCCACATTTTCCAGTTCAATGGTAAATTTATTAAGAATCTCGCAAGTCGTAGGTATTATACATATATTCAACTTTCTCTGCAACTTCTTCTTCATATGGTGTTTCAGCTCTTCTGCTGAATGACATTTGCCTTGAAATAAACAAATTGCAATCGTTAGTCAAAGAAATATCATATCCAAAAAAACTACCTTTTTGATACTTTTTCTTATAGTTGATAGTGTTTTAAGGCATTGCTTGCAAAGCTGTGATTCCTGTGGAAAATTCTCCAACTGATTTCCCATTGTCGATAGCCGCAATTTGTTTTCTAATAATATTTAGTCGATAGTATGCTTTAAAGCAATGAATAATGCCTTGATCTAGAGCAGTGACTCCCAAAGTGGTCCCCCAAGTGTCCACGGGAGACTCGACGGGGGTCTACGTTGGCATGAAAGAAAAATGGGGGTTCACCAGTTGTAAGTGAAGGTCCACTTACTATCTGGTTCCGATAGTAAAGAAACATCTTTCAATGCTGCCAAGGACAAACGCTACTCTTTTGTTTACGGAATTTTAAAAAGAAAAGTGTGAGTGAATCGATGTCAGTGTTTGCCAGTGCCGGAAAAGGTAAGTACTTGCCTATTTGTAAATTTGTTACGCATACTTTTTGTTTATATTGTAATAAAAATTAAATACTGAACAGGGCCATTATTCGATACTTCTTTAAGAGAAGGGAAAGCCGAGAAAAATTGAATCGTACTAACGAATTATTAAAAAATTATTTATTGTGGCGATTCACTAAGGGAGATATATGATTGACCTGCATTTTAAACATATTTCAGTGCCCTCGTAGTTGCTAATGCTAGATGACTAAAAATATTTTGTAACATAAATCCAAGTAATAAATAAATCATTAAACTCGTGGAAATTTGAAATTCAAAATAATCCTTCCAGAGTAAGAATAAACAGAAATATATCAAAATATAATTAATCAAAAAATGTTTTATGTTACATTAAAATAGTTTCAGTCGTTTTGTGAGAACCCCTTTATGGGTCGTAGCGGTTAATTGCTTTAAATGATTAAAATCAGTTTTGTCGGCGGAATTTTGTTTTTTTAATTGCAATAATTAATTGGTCCTGTCGTATTCTGTTGAAAAGCCATATCCTGCGAAGATCGCCTCATGATTACTTAAACAAGCATTGTTTTTCTTTACAGGTAAATAACTGATATGAAAGATAGCTAAATCTAAGAAAAAAATGTCTACAGTACTGTATTAATTATTTGAAATTTGGTTTTCATTCATTAAAGGCAGACAAACGATTGCCCAATATGCCTTTTATGCAACATAGTTTTGAGCAATGACTCTATGAAACCATCGAGGCTCGAAGATCGACTAAGAAGATGTCTCCTGATAAAATAGACAAAGATTTGAAATATTTTCATACATTGAAGGTAAAATAGGAAAAAAATCCCACTGTACACAGTATGTTCGCTACAACTGGACAAATCAACTTTGCCTGGTAACGAAGCATTAATATTGGCATATGTTCCATTTGTTATGGACGAAGAAATATATGAAGAGCTTCTATTCGGAGATGGAAACTAAGGGCGAATCAATATTTAATATCCTAAGTGATTCGAAAGATGGATGGAGCTCCTGCGATGTTCGGGCGATATCGTGGGTTTATAAGCTATCTTAAAAGAATTGTACCAGAAGTAACTGCATTTCACTGTGTCATCCACCGACAATACCTGGTAGCGAAAACTTTGAGTGATAGATTGCACGAATCGCTTCAATTTGCGATTAAAGTAGTTAACAAAATAAGAAGCAATGCGTTGAATACCCGATTATTTGCACAATTGTGCGATGAAAATGATGAAGACTTTCAGCGATTGCTCTTACATATTGAAGTACATTGATTAAACCAGACATATGTTCAGCATTTAAATGCCTTGCATGATGACATCAAAAGTAGATACATATGAAGTTATTCTTACGATGGAAGTACCACCTGTAAGAGGGCAAACGGTTAAAATAAAAGAGCAGTGTTTCGCAGAGATCGAGCGGCAAAAGTCGCCTTTTTCTTTATTGCACTTTCTTTTATAAGTATAATTTGTATAACACAAAAGGCGGTATGTACAAATACAATACATATGTGGAGTACATAATGGGAATGAGAGCGGATTCAAAACAAATTCAATTTTGGTTGAATTCAATTTGGATTCAATCTTACAATTCGGCCAATCCTGACATTAAATCGCCTCGATTTTTTGCTATTTATTTAAATCGATATTGACATTTCTTTTCGTATTTCGAAATTCAAACAAAACATTGAAACATGACGATAAAGCATAGCATTGGGCATAAAGTTGGATTGAAATCTGAGCTTTCATACAGATTGATATAGCTTCATATTTTCGGGGCTAGATATTCCGTCATATCGAACTCTAGAGATTTGCAAATTTTTAAGATCCCTAATACGATACCTATCGTTAGGCAAAACTTCGATTATCTCATACGGACCCTTGTATTTTGGCAAAAGTTTCTTGTTAACACCTGCGGTTGTGACAAACGTTTTTTATCGTAACATGATCACCCATCTTGTACCGATATGGCTTCTTATGATTCCGATCAAAATATATTTTATTTGCGACTTGACTGCGAATAATGTTCTTGCTTGCTTTTTCTCTAATGTTGTCAACATCAACTGGATCATTAACTATCGCAAACTTCTCTAAGTATTCACGTACGTTGTCGTTATATTCACCTCGTTGACCCACACCGAATAACAAAATACTAGGACTTGTACCTGTACTCTTACTAACTGTGTTGTTAATAGAAAATTCGAGCTTTTCTAAATGTTTCGTCCATTCACCTGGCTCAATTTCACTTTCTTTTGATAACATGGAATTTAACACCCTATTAACCCTCTCTGCCTGTCCGTTGGATTGTGGAGAATTAGTCGCTACCTTAATATGATTTATTTTATTGTTAAAACAAAAGGATGAGAATTCGTCCGATGTAAAACAAGATCCCCTATCAGATATAAGTCTATATGGCCTGCTGTAATTGGAAAAGTAAGATGTTAAACTTTGGATAACTTCCTTTGTACTTGTGGTTTTAACTGCATAAAGCTTTGTAAATTTTGTGAAACCATCTATAATAAGGAAGATATGTTTCTTTTGATTTTTCACACCCATTGGAAGAGGACCATAGTGATCGACATGGATGGTGTCGAAAGGCTTATCTCCCTTAGGAATTGTGTGAAGTTCACCTTCTCTTTTTCCAGATGGAACAGAAAAATAGATGCATTTTAGACAGGTTTTGATGTAATCTTTTATCTTCTGCATCATCGATGGAAACCAATATGTTTTTCTAAGATGTTGATACAGCTTTTCTGCTCCCACATGACAGAGACCATCATGGTGGGTTTGGATAACATTCCTCTCCATACTTGTGGGCACATAAAAAAGAATAGAATCGTTCCACTTTCTATAAAGAAGACCATTATGTAACTCAAACAACGGATGTTCCCTGCGTTCTAAAGCTTTAATGATATGCGCGATGGTTTTGTCTCTGTTTTGAGCGGAAGCTAGCGCATACTCAAATGAATCCGGTTCCATAAGCAAAATATTGTGGCACCTACTGAGTGCATCAACGTGATTCATTCGGTCTGAGTCCCTATGTTCTATTGTATTGTATTGTATGTATTCCTGAAGCTCTAAAGCCCACCTTGATATTCTGGGGTTAAGCATCTTGTAATTTAGCGTAAGTGTTAACGACTTACAGTCAGTAATTATTTTGAATTTTATTCCGGTGAGGTATGTTCGGAAACGTCTCAAAGCATATATTATAGCAAGGGTCTCGAGTTCGAATGAATGATACTTTGACTCTACCGGTGTTGACCTTTTTGAAAAAAAGAACACTGGATGCCATTTTTTATCCAATTGTTTTTGTAGCAGAACAGCACCAAAACCCAATGAACTGGCGTCACAGTGAAGTTCAGTTTCGGCCAATGGAGAGTAAATGCTCAAAACTGGGGCTTGAAGCAATTTCTCTATCAAAGACTCGAAAACCTGTACCTCAATCTCACTAAACCTAAATACTGTGTTTTCTTTTAGAAGGTCGTAAAGCGGTTTTGACATCAATGAGAAATCTTTGATGAATTTTCTAAAATAAGAACACAAGCCAAGGAATGAATGAACTTCTTTAACATTTTTTGGAGTAGGAAAGTTTTTCACAGCAATTAAACCACTGGAATTCGGTTTTATACCGTTCGCACTCACTTCGTATCCAAGGTAAGTAATTTTCTCTACCATAAAAAGACATTTGTCAAATCTTAGTTTTAAATTGAAATCATGGACTACTTTGGACACATCTTCTAAAATACTAAAATGTTCTTCTTTACTTTCGGTTGCGATAAGCAGATCGTCAATATAAACCAGAAGTCGACCACTGTTAATCAAATCCTTAAAGAGAGAATTAATAAAACGCTGAAAGGTGGAGGGCGCGTTCTTAAGGCCAAAGGGCATGTATAAATATTCATATTGCCCGAGGAGGGTAACAAAAGACGTATATTTTATTGAGTCTTCGGCCATTTTGAAATGATGAAACCCGTTCCTGAGATCTAATAACGAAAAGTATTTTTTTACACGTAACCTGTCTAAATGATCCTCAATAAGTGGTAAAGGGTAATTGTCCTTTTGTGTTACTTTATTTAATTCCCGATAATCAACGCATAGTCTTAATTCCCCACTTTTCTTTTTTGTCAACACAATGGGCGAGGCAAAGGGTGAACTACTTTCGCGGATTATTTTTCGTTTCAATAAATCATCTAACATTTTACGAAGTTCGACCGAATGCACATATGGCAACCGCCGCGGGGCGCAATTAAAAGACACATTGTCACTATAAAGATTAATTTTCATTTCGTATGGATGCTCAGACGTAAAACCAACTTTTCCATTAATGGCATGCTTCATGATATTATAAATACGTTTTTGTTCGTCAAAGGTTAAATTAGGATTAACCTTTAAATTGAGGTAATCTACGTCATAATCTATATCTATGTTAAGAAGGTCTTTAACAAAAAAAATGTCACTTTCACTATTATCACTGTTGCTCTTTCTAATTGAATGGTCATCATAATCGTTATTGCAATAAGGATTGGCATAATTGTTTACATAATTGTTAGTATGTGTGTTATCATAATCGTTATCAACTATTTTATCTTCAACCATAGCATAAGTTTTATCATAATTTGTTACACAATATTTATACTTGAATTCTAAGTTAAATAATTTAAGATAATCTCTCCCTAAGACGACAGAGTTCGTCATTGTTTCATTTTTTACGACATGCAAGTCAACATAAATTTCACAATCACTTACATACACGATAGATTGCACTTTGCCCATGTTGATTCCCATGTATTGAGTGTTGTTGTCTTCCATCGGCACTATACAATAAGGCGGGACGTAACGTTCTTGAATAAAGCTTATTGGACTGCCTGTATCCAACATGGTGTTTGCATGGAATGTAAAATTTTCATTATTAGAGGCGCAAAGGAATTTATACTTAGCATCAGACATGAAGTCTCCATTCAGTACGAGCTTTCCAGTTTCGTTCGCTTTTGATGTTATTTTCTCGTTGGTTTGGAGTAGAAGAACATTTGATGATCCATGAGTACCGGTCGAAATTGTGCAAGAGGCTGCTAGATGTCCGTGCCTCCCACATTTATAATAGCTTCCCCTTTCTCGTCGTGGTTTAGGACAACTTGTTGATATATGCCCTGGTTCGTTACAATTGTAGCACCTGTTGTTGTTGGGAATTGCAGGTCGCTTGACATGTCTTGAAGTTGCTGATAATGAGAATGCTGATGGTATAACTGATGATGACGATGAAGTTTCCAAAGAATTAAGTTTTACTTTTTCGTATTTTTTCAGCATTATTTTCAGTTCGTCAATATTTTTTGCAATTAATAATAGTTGTTTGTTGTGTATCGAATCGGGGATTCCTCTTATTATGTAGTGTATTAGATCGTCATCTTCAATGTCGGCATGGTATGCGATCTCCTGCATGGCCAAAGTATATTGCTGAATGTTCTCGTCCTTCTTTTTCCTTCTGTTTCGTAGAGCGTTATGGACATCTGCTGATGTTACTGCATGATGGAACTCCTTAAGAAGGCTGGATTTAAGATCACTCCACGAACAGCAATGGGATGAACGAAGAAATAATTTTGCGGTTCCTTGAAGGCAACGTCTAGCGAAGACAAAAGTTTGTTGCTCATTCCATTTGTGCAGAGCACGTGCTTCCTCAAAACTGCGTACCCACTGCTTAATGGAATAATTATCATCCCCCGAGAAGCTTGGAACGCTATCTTCGACGTCTCTGAATGGCACTGCATGAGTATGCGTTGTCTCTTCGTTTCGGCATAAAGAGGCTAACTTTTCTTTCAACTTCAAAATCTCCTCTTGTTTCCTGATTTTTTCGTTAAGGGCTTCTATTTCCATTTGTAGTCCATCGTTGGTTATTGGACCTGAATTCTGTTGATGCATGATGGTGTCGTCCATGCTGTCCTCCTTCGCTGATTCCGATGAAAACCGATTTGGTGGAAAATGTTCGGCTAGTTCACTGTCGTTTAGCCGATCAACACACTGCAATAACTTTTCTTTTAACTCGTTTTTATTTCCGATGCAGTTTGAACCCAAATTAATTAATTTTTCTTTAAGTAGAAATACCGTGGCTTTCGCGACAAATTTTTCAGCACGGGCTTTTGCCATAATCACGAGTCATACACACAAAAATAACTGGGCACAGTAAAATTTTCCACTAGACTATAATCACGCGATCCCACTTCTGAATTGTAAGAGGGCAAACGGTTAAAATAAAAGAGCAGTGTTTCGCAGAGATCGAGCGGCAAAAGTCGCCTTTTTCATTATTGCACTTTCTTTTATAAGTATAATTTGTATAACACAAAAGGCGGTATGTACAAATACAATACATATGTGGAGTACATAATGGGAATGAGAGCGGATTCAAAACAAATTCAATTTTGGTTGAATTCAATTTGGATTCAATCTTACAATTCGGCCAATCCTGACATTAAATCGCCTCGATTTTTTGCTATTTATTTAAATCGATATTGACATTTCTTTTCGTATTTCGAAATTCAAACAAAACATTGAAACATGACGATAAAGCATAGCATTGGGCATAAAGTTGGATTGAAATCTGAGCTTTCATACAGATTGATATAGCTTCATATTTTCGGGGCTAGATATTCCGTCATATCGAACTCTAGAGATTTGCAAATTTTTAAGATCCCTAATACGATACCTATCGTTAGGCAAAACTTCGATTATCTCATACGGACCCTTGTATTTTGGCAAAAGTTTCTTGTTAACACCTGCGGTTGTGACAAACGTTTTTTATCGTAACATGATCACCCATCTTGTACCGATATGGCTTCTTATGATTCCGATCAAAATATATTTTATTTGCGACTTGACTGCGAATAATGTTCTTGCTTGCTTTTTCTCTAATGTTGTCAACATCAACTGGATCATTAACTATCGCAAACTTCTCTAAGTATTCACGTACGTTGTCGTTATATTCACCTCGTTGACCCACACCGAATAACAAAATACTAGGACTTGTACCTGTACTCTTACTAACTGTGTTGTTAATAGAAAATTCGAGCTTTTCTAAATGTTTCGTCCATTCACCTGGCTCAATTTCACTTTCTTTTGATAACATGGAATTTAACACCCTATTAACCCTCTCTGCCTGTCCGTTGGATTGTGGAGAATTAGTCGCTACCTTAATATGATTTATTTTATTGTTAAAACAAAAGGATGAGAATTCGTCCGATGTAAAACAAGATCCCCTATCAGATATAAGTCTATATGGCCTGCTGTAATTGGAAAAGTAAGATGTTAAACTTTGGATAACTTCCTTTGTACTTGTGGTTTTAACTGCATAAAGCTTTGTAAATTTTGTGAAACCATCTATAATAAGGAAGATATGTTTCTTTTGATTTTTCACACCCATTGGAAGAGGACCATAGTGATCGACATGGATGGTGTCGAAAGGCTTATCTCCCTTAGGAATTGTGTGAAGTTCACCTTCTCTTTTTCCAGATGGAACAGAAAAATAGATGCATTTTAGACAGGTTTTGATGTAATCTTTTATCTTCTGCATCATCGATGGAAACCAATATGTTTTTCTAAGATGTTGATACAGCTTTTCTGCTCCCACATGACAGAGACCATCATGGTGGGTTTGGATAACATTCCTCTCCATACTTGTGGGCACATAAAAAAGAATAGAATCGTTCCACTTTCTATAAAGAAGACCATTATGTAACTCAAACAACGGATGTTCCCTGCGTTCTAAAGCTTTAATGATATGCGCGATGGTTTTGTCTCTGTTTTGAGCGGAAGCTAGCGCATACTCAAATGAATCCGGTTCCATAAGCAAAATATTGTGGCACCTACTGAGTGCATCAACGTGATTCATTCGGTCTGAGTCCCTATGTTCTATTGTATTGTATTGTATGTATTCCTGAAGCTCTAAAGCCCACCTTGATATTCTGGGGTTAAGCATCTTGTAATTTAGCGTAAGTGTTAACGACTTACAGTCAGTAATTATTTTGAATTTTATTCCGGTGAGGTATGTTCGGAAACGTCTCAAAGCATATATTATAGCAAGGGTCTCGAGTTCGAATGAATGATACTTTGACTCTACCGGTGTTGACCTTTTTGAAAAAAAGAACACTGGATGCCATTTTTTATCCAATTGTTTTTGTAGCAGAACAGCACCAAAACCCAATGAACTGGCGTCACAGTGAAGTTCAGTTTCGGCCAATGGAGAGTAAATGCTCAAAACTGGGGCTTGAAGCAATTTCTCTATCAAAGACTCGAAAACCTGTACCTCAATCTCACTAAACCTAAATACTGTGTTTTCTTTTAGAAGGTCGTAAAGCGGTTTTGACATCAATGAGAAATCTTTGATGAATTTTCTAAAATAAGAACACAAGCCAAGGAATGAATGAACTTCTTTAACATTTTTTGGAGTAGGAAAGTTTTTCACAGCAATTAAACCACTGGAATTCGGTTTTATACCGTTCGCACTCACTTCGTATCCAAGGTAAGTAATTTTCTCTACCATAAAAAGACATTTGTCAAATCTTAGTTTTAAATTGAAATCATGGACTACTTTGGACACATCTTCTAAAATACTAAAATGTTCTTCTTTACTTTCGGTTGCGATAAGCAGATCGTCAATATAAACCAGAAGTCGACCACTGTTAATCAAATCCTTAAAGAGAGAATTAATAAAACGCTGAAAGGTGGAGGGCGCGTTCTTAAGGCCAAAGGGCATGTATAAATATTCATATTGCCCGAGGAGGGTAACAAAAGACGTATATTTTATTGAGTCTTCGGCCATTTTGAAATGATGAAACCCGTTCCTGAGATCTAATAACGAAAAGTATTTTTTTACACGTAACCTGTCTAAATGATCCTCAATAAGTGGTAAAGGGTAATTGTCCTTTTGTGTTACTTTATTTAATTCCCGATAATCAACGCATAGTCTTAATTCCCCACTTTTCTTTTTTGTCAACACAATGGGCGAGGCAAAGGGTGAACTACTTTCGCGGATTATTTTTCGTTTCAATAAATCATCTAACATTTTACGAAGTTCGACCGAATGCACATATGGCAACCGCCGCGGGGCGCAATTAAAAGACACATTGTCACTATAAAGATTAATTTTCATTTCGTATGGATGCTCAGACGTAAAACCAACTTTTCCATTAATGGCATGCTTCATGATATTATAAATACGTTTTTGTTCGTCAAAGGTTAAATTAGGATTAACCTTTAAATTGAGGTAATCTACGTCATAATCTATATCTATGTTAAGAAGGTCTTTAACAAAAAAAATGTCACTTTCACTATTATCACTGTTGCTCTTTCTAATTGAATGGTCATCATAATCGTTATTGCAATAAGGATTGGCATAATTGTTTACATAATTGTTAGTATGTGTGTTATCATAATCGTTATCAACTATTTTATCTTCAACCATAGCATAAGTTTTATCATAATTTGTTACACAATATTTATACTTGAATTCTAAGTTAAATAATTTAAGATAATCTCTCCCTAAGACGACAGAGTTCGTCATTGTTTCATTTTTTACGACATGCAAGTCAACATAAATTTCACAATCACTTACATACACGATAGATTGCACTTTGCCCATGTTGATTCCCATGTATTGAGTGTTGTTGTCTTCCATCGGCACTATACAATAAGGCGGGACGTAACGTTCTTGAATAAAGCTTATTGGACTGCCTGTATCCAACATGGTGTTTGCATGGAATGTAAAATTTTCATTATTAGAGGCGCAAAGGAATTTATACTTAGCATCAGACATGAAGTCTCCATTCAGTACGAGCTTTCCAGTTTCGTTCGCTTTTGATGTTATTTTCTCGTTGGTTTGGAGTAGAAGAACATTTGATGATCCATGAGTACCGGTCGAAATTGTGCAAGAGGCTGCTAGATGTCCGTGCCTCCCACATTTATAATAGCTTCCCCTTTCTCGTCGTGGTTTAGGACAACTTGTTGATATATGCCCTGGTTCGTTACAATTGTAGCACCTGTTGTTGTTGGGAATTGCAGGTCGCTTGACATGTCTTGAAGTTGCTGATAATGAGAATGCTGATGGTATAACTGATGATGACGATGAAGTTTCCAAAGAATTAAGTTTTACTTTTTCGTATTTTTTCAGCATTATTTTCAGTTCGTCAATATTTTTTGCAATTAATAATAGTTGTTTGTTGTGTATCGAATCGGGGATTCCTCTTATTATGTAGTGTATTAGATCGTCATCTTCAATGTCGGCATGGTATGCGATCTCCTGCATGGCCAAAGTATATTGCTGAATGTTCTCGTCCTTCTTTTTCCTTCTGTTTCGTAGAGCGTTATGGACATCTGCTGATGTTACTGCATGATGGAACTCCTTAAGAAGGCTGGATTTAAGATCACTCCACGAACAGCAATGGGATGAACGAAGAAATAATTTTGCGGTTCCTTGAAGGCAACGTCTAGCGAAGACAAAAGTTTGTTGCTCATTCCATTTGTGCAGAGCACGTGCTTCCTCAAAACTGCGTACCCACTGCTTAATGGAATAATTATCATCCCCCGAGAAGCTTGGAACGCTATCTTCGACGTCTCTGAATGGCACTGCATGAGTATGCGTTGTCTCTTCGTTTCGGCATAAAGAGGCTAACTTTTCTTTCAACTTCAAAATCTCCTCTTGTTTCCTGATTTTTTCGTTAAGGGCTTCTATTTCCATTTGTAGTCCATCGTTGGTTATTGGACCTGAATTCTGTTGATGCATGATGGTGTCGTCCATGCTGTCCTCCTTCGCTGATTCCGATGAAAACCGATTTGGTGGAAAATGTTCGGCTAGTTCACTGTCGTTTAGCCGATCAACACACTGCAATAACTTTTCTTTTAACTCGTTTTTATTTCCGATGCAGTTTGAACCCAAATTAATTAATTTTTCTTTAAGTAGAAATACCGTGGCTTTCGCGACAAATTTTTCAGCACGGGCTTTTGCCATAATCACGAGTCATACACACAAAAATAACTGGGCACAGTAAAATTTTCCACTAGACTATAATCACGCGATCCCACTTCTGAATTGTAAGAGGGCAAACGGTTAAAATAAAAGAGCAGTGTTTCGCAGAGATCGAGCGGCAAAAGTCGCCTTTTTCATTATTGCACTTTCTTTTATAAGTATAATTTGTATAACACAAAAGGCGGTATGTACAAATACAATACATATGTGGAGTACATAATGGGAATGAGAGCGGATTCAAAACAAATTCAATTTTGGTTGAATTCAATTTGGATTCAATCTTACAATTCGGCCAATCCTGACATTAAATCGCCTCGATTTTTTGCTATTTATTTAAATCGATATTGACATTTCTTTTCGTATTTCGAAATTCAAACAAAACATTGAAACATGACGATAAAGCATAGCATTGGGCATAAAGTTGGATTGAAATCTGAGCTTTCATACAGATTGATATAGCTTCATATTTTCGGGGCTAGATATTCCGTCATATCGAACTCTAGAGATTTGCAAATTTTTAAGATCCCTAATACGATACCTATCGTTAGGCAAAACTTCGATTATCTCATACGGACCCTTGTATTTTGGCAAAAGTTTCTTGTTAACACCTGCGGTTGTGACAAACGTTTTTTATCGTAACATGATCACCCATCTTGTACCGATATGGCTTCTTATGATTCCGATCAAAATATATTTTATTTGCGACTTGACTGCGAATAATGTTCTTGCTTGCTTTTTCTCTAATGTTGTCAACATCAACTGGATCATTAACTATCGCAAACTTCTCTAAGTATTCACGTACGTTGTCGTTATATTCACCTCGTTGACCCACACCGAATAACAAAATACTAGGACTTGTACCTGTACTCTTACTAACTGTGTTGTTAATAGAAAATTCGAGCTTTTCTAAATGTTTCGTCCATTCACCTGGCTCAATTTCACTTTCTTTTGATAACATGGAATTTAACACCCTATTAACCCTCTCTGCCTGTCCGTTGGATTGTGGAGAATTAGTCGCTACCTTAATATGATTTATTTTATTGTTAAAACAAAAGGATGAGAATTCGTCCGATGTAAAACAAGATCCCCTATCAGATATAAGTCTATATGGCCTGCTGTAATTGGAAAAGTAAGATGTTAAACTTTGGATAACTTCCTTTGTACTTGTGGTTTTAACTGCATAAAGCTTTGTAAATTTTGTGAAACCATCTATAATAAGGAAGATATGTTTCTTTTGATTTTTCACACCCATTGGAAGAGGACCATAGTGATCGACATGGATGGTGTCGAAAGGCTTATCTCCCTTAGGAATTGTGTGAAGTTCACCTTCTCTTTTTCCAGATGGAACAGAAAAATAGATGCATTTTAGACAGGTTTTGATGTAATCTTTTATCTTCTGCATCATCGATGGAAACCAATATGTTTTTCTAAGATGTTGATACAGCTTTTCTGCTCCCACATGACAGAGACCATCATGGTGGGTTTGGATAACATTCCTCTCCATACTTGTGGGCACATAAAAAAGAATAGAATCGTTCCACTTTCTATAAAGAAGACCATTATGTAACTCAAACAACGGATGTTCCCTGCGTTCTAAAGCTTTAATGATATGCGCGATGGTTTTGTCTCTGTTTTGAGCGGAAGCTAGCGCATACTCAAATGAATCCGGTTCCATAAGCAAAATATTGTGGCACCTACTGAGTGCATCAACGTGATTCATTCGGTCTGAGTCCCTATGTTCTATTGTATTGTATTGTATGTATTCCTGAAGCTCTAAAGCCCACCTTGATATTCTGGGGTTAAGCATCTTGTAATTTAGCGTAAGTGTTAACGACTTACAGTCAGTAATTATTTTGAATTTTATTCCGGTGAGGTATGTTCGGAAACGTCTCAAAGCATATATTATAGCAAGGGTCTCGAGTTCGAATGAATGATACTTTGACTCTACCGGTGTTGACCTTTTTGAAAAAAAGAACACTGGATGCCATTTTTTATCCAATTGTTTTTGTAGCAGAACAGCACCAAAACCCAATGAACTGGCGTCACAGTGAAGTTCAGTTTCGGCCAATGGAGAGTAAATGCTCAAAACTGGGGCTTGAAGCAATTTCTCTATCAAAGACTCGAAAACCTGTACCTCAATCTCACTAAACCTAAATACTGTGTTTTCTTTTAGAAGGTCGTAAAGCGGTTTTGACATCAATGAGAAATCTTTGATGAATTTTCTAAAATAAGAACACAAGCCAAGGAATGAATGAACTTCTTTAACATTTTTTGGAGTAGGAAAGTTTTTCACAGCAATTAAACCACTGGAATTCGGTTTTATACCGTTCGCACTCACTTCGTATCCAAGGTAAGTAATTTTCTCTACCATAAAAAGACATTTGTCAAATCTTAGTTTTAAATTGAAATCATGGACTACTTTGGACACATCTTCTAAAATACTAAAATGTTCTTCTTTACTTTCGGTTGCGATAAGCAGATCGTCAATATAAACCAGAAGTCGACCACTGTTAATCAAATCCTTAAAGAGAGAATTAATAAAACGCTGAAAGGTGGAGGGCGCGTTCTTAAGGCCAAAGGGCATGTATAAATATTCATATTGCCCGAGGAGGGTAACAAAAGACGTATATTTTATTGAGTCTTCGGCCATTTTGAAATGATGAAACCCGTTCCTGAGATCTAATAACGAAAAGTATTTTTTTACACGTAACCTGTCTAAATGATCCTCAATAAGTGGTAAAGGGTAATTGTCCTTTTGTGTTACTTTATTTAATTCCCGATAATCAACGCATAGTCTTAATTCCCCACTTTTCTTTTTTGTCAACACAATGGGCGAGGCAAAGGGTGAACTACTTTCGCGGATTATTTTTCGTTTCAATAAATCATCTAACATTTTACGAAGTTCGACCGAATGCACATATGGCAACCGCCGCGGGGCGCAATTAAAAGACACATTGTCACTATAAAGATTAATTTTCATTTCGTATGGATGCTCAGACGTAAAACCAACTTTTCCATTAATGGCATGCTTCATGATATTATAAATACGTTTTTGTTCGTCAAAGGTTAAATTAGGATTAACCTTTAAATTGAGGTAATCTACGTCATAATCTATATCTATGTTAAGAAGGTCTTTAACAAAAAAAATGTCACTTTCACTATTATCACTGTTGCTCTTTCTAATTGAATGGTCATCATAATCGTTATTGCAATAAGGATTGGCATAATTGTTTACATAATTGTTAGTATGTGTGTTATCATAATCGTTATCAACTATTTTATCTTCAACCATAGCATAAGTTTTATCATAATTTGTTACACAATATTTATACTTGAATTCTAAGTTAAATAATTTAAGATAATCTCTCCCTAAGACGACAGAGTTCGTCATTGTTTCATTTTTTACGACATGCAAGTCAACATAAATTTCACAATCACTTACATACACGATAGATTGCACTTTGCCCATGTTGATTCCCATGTATTGAGTGTTGTTGTCTTCCATCGGCACTATACAATAAGGCGGGACGTAACGTTCTTGAATAAAGCTTATTGGACTGCCTGTATCCAACATGGTGTTTGCATGGAATGTAAAATTTTCATTATTAGAGGCGCAAAGGAATTTATACTTAGCATCAGACATGAAGTCTCCATTCAGTACGAGCTTTCCAGTTTCGTTCGCTTTTGATGTTATTTTCTCGTTGGTTTGGAGTAGAAGAACATTTGATGATCCATGAGTACCGGTCGAAATTGTGCAAGAGGCTGCTAGATGTCCGTGCCTCCCACATTTATAATAGCTTCCCCTTTCTCGTCGTGGTTTAGGACAACTTGTTGATATATGCCCTGGTTCGTTACAATTGTAGCACCTGTTGTTGTTGGGAATTGCAGGTCGCTTGACATGTCTTGAAGTTGCTGATAATGAGAATGCTGATGGTATAACTGATGATGACGATGAAGTTTCCAAAGAATTAAGTTTTACTTTTTCGTATTTTTTCAGCATTATTTTCAGTTCGTCAATATTTTTTGCAATTAATAATAGTTGTTTGTTGTGTATCGAATCGGGGATTCCTCTTATTATGTAGTGTATTAGATCGTCATCTTCAATGTCGGCATGGTATGCGATCTCCTGCATGGCCAAAGTATATTGCTGAATGTTCTCGTCCTTCTTTTTCCTTCTGTTTCGTAGAGCGTTATGGACATCTGCTGATGTTACTGCATGATGGAACTCCTTAAGAAGGCTGGATTTAAGATCACTCCACGAACAGCAATGGGATGAACGAAGAAATAATTTTGCGGTTCCTTGAAGGCAACGTCTAGCGAAGACAAAAGTTTGTTGCTCATTCCATTTGTGCAGAGCACGTGCTTCCTCAAAACTGCGTACCCACTGCTTAATGGAATAATTATCATCCCCCGAGAAGCTTGGAACGCTATCTTCGACGTCTCTGAATGGCACTGCATGAGTATGCGTTGTCTCTTCGTTTCGGCATAAAGAGGCTAACTTTTCTTTCAACTTCAAAATCTCCTCTTGTTTCCTGATTTTTTCGTTAAGGGCTTCTATTTCCATTTGTAGTCCATCGTTGGTTATTGGACCTGAATTCTGTTGATGCATGATGGTGTCGTCCATGCTGTCCTCCTTCGCTGATTCCGATGAAAACCGATTTGGTGGAAAATGTTCGGCTAGTTCACTGTCGTTTAGCCGATCAACACACTGCAATAACTTTTCTTTTAACTCGTTTTTATTTCCGATGCAGTTTGAACCCAAATTAATTAATTTTTCTTTAAGTAGAAATACCGTGGCTTTCGCGACAAATTTTTCAGCACGGGCTTTTGCCATAATCACGAGTCATACACACAAAAATAACTGGGCACAGTAAAATTTTCCACTAGACTATAATCACGCGATCCCACTTCTGAATTGTAAGAGGGCAAACGGTTAAAATAAAAGAGCAGTGTTTCGCAGAGATCGAGCGGCAAAAGTCGCCTTTTTCATTATTGCACTTTCTTTTATAAGTATAATTTGTATAACACAAAAGGCGGTATGTACAAATACAATACATATGTGGAGTACATAATGGGAATGAGAGCGGATTCAAAACAAATTCAATTTTTGTTGAATTCAATTTGGATTCAATCTTACACACCATGGATCATAAATCCATTTGATGAAACGGAAGTGTCGAATGTGGTATTACAAGAGGAGCTACTCGAGCTTAGCACCAATGAGAAGCTGAAGATGAAATTTAAAAAAGGCTATCAAACATTTTTGCTGCAGGCAGAAATATTCGAAAAATAACCTGGGCTGTGGGAAATTGCGAGAAAACTTTTGATAGCGTTTCCCTCATCATACTTTGTCGAAAAAAGTTTTAGTGCCGTTATAAACTTACTAACAAAAACAAAGGAGCAGAACGGCGAGATTTGCGGTTATTCCTTACAAAACTTAAGCAAATATTGATAATTCGCTGTTAATCCATCAAGTACATTCCTCCCATTAAAATTATGACTTGTTTTTTTTTTAATGTTGATTTGCATTATTGAAATAACGAAACGCTATTAACGTTTAATTTTAGATCTGTGAAGTTTGTAATCGTATTATTTTAATAAATAGAACAAAAAAAATATACAATTTTTCTTTTTATCTTTACCACTCCGAATTTATGGTTCGAACGCAAATTTCATCGTTAGATCTAATATTCACATTTTTTTTTTTTAATTTTATTCAAAACAAAACATATTAACGATTTCTTATATTTTTGAGAAGCCTAGGCTTTTCTGCAGAAGATTGTCTTTCTACATTATTTTAAATAACAAGTGAGCTTAAGTTCAAAAGTTAACCAATTTCACAGTTTGAAAGATTTGAATTTAAAATTTTGAAGTTACAAATTTTTAATTACATTTTCAACTATTTTGATTTAGGAAGAAATGTTTTAATTGTTTTTCCTTCTTTTATAATTTCGAATTTGTTTTAGTTCTTGAGGTAAAGTATTTATTATTGCAGCTGTCTTTTACCGTATGTGTTGTAGTTTCTTGGGACGTGAAGCATACCTTGTGCGCGTTGTGTGGTGTTAACTTGGTGTTGTATAGGTCGGATGAAACGGTTGTCGCCCTGGTATTCCAATGCTGCCGTCAGCTCGACTTTAAGTACCCTAAAACTGCTTTCCGATTGCTGCCTGTTATTATTTTGAATAATTTTTAGAGCTCAATTTTGAAGCGTTTGTATCTTGTTGATGTGAGTTTCTGCCGCGTTTCCCCAAGCAAGTATACCATACCTTAGCTTTGACTCTATTAACGCATAATTGACTTGTCGCCAACCGTCCTCAGAAGCATGGTATCACAAATGTGAGAGTGCACATATGCCTTTCTTCAGATCTATGTGTAGCTTGTCTATGTGTTTTTCCCAAAGGAAATGACAATCAATGACAACTCCAAGATATCTGTGGTTTTCAACAACTTCGATGCATTCGTTGGGCGTGTTTGGACAGGAATAATTTCTGAAGTATATTTGCTTGTCGGTTTTTCTTAAACGTGGACTTCGGATATGCATTCATTTTGTTTTAGAGGCGTCTATTACTAATCCTTTGTCGTGACACAATCGTTCAGCTGCGTCTAATTCCTCTTTCATCACCATTGTCGCCGAATCAAGAGAACTATGTTGAACAACAATTGCAGTGTCATCAGCAAAAGCGAATGGAATAATGGAATACTAGTCTTAAAGACCCGATGAAGCTCGTTGGTATATATGATGAAAAGAAGTGGGCCCAAATTATATCCTTGTGGAACTCCATATCTGACATTATTTTGCTCACTGTAAACATCTTTTATCTTGACGCGGTACATTCTGTTTTGAAGGTAGTCTGCCATCCAATCAGCCATCACACCTCCAATCCCGATTCTTTCTAACGCTTCTAAAAGATTTGCATGATTGAGTGTATCAAAAGCCTTGCTGAAATACATAAACAATACGAGAACATGCGAGTACACACAGTTAGCAAATTCACCAAGCAGTTGTTCTGTGTTTTTATTCTTCTGAAATCCGTACTGGCTTTTGATAATAAGAGAGTTTTTTTCAATGAAACTTTGCAATCTATTAACAACAATGCTTTCTAGGCACTTTTCAAAGACCGGAAGTATTGAAATTGGTCTGTAATTAGTTAATTGATTTTTAACTCCTCCTTTATATCTTACCACAGCAGTCTTAAATTGTTTTGGTATTGTTGCTTCTGTTAGACTCATATTAATAATTTTACAGAAGATTGGGGCAAACAAATCGGCATGCCTCTGTATGTCTACTGCTCTGATACCATCGATTCCAGGTGACTTATTCACCCCAAGTGAATTAATTATCATGTTAACTTCAGTAACATTTGCAGCAGATACGAAGATCGTGTTTTCTATATGCAGATTTGTGTCATTTGACGTTTTCAGAGTGCATTGATGTATAATGTTTGCAGTTTGAGATGAGAAAAACTCAGCAAAAACGTTAGAAAGTGAACTGAACCCTGTTTTAAAGTTGTTCATCATTTTTTCGTCAATGCTCAATTTTTTTCTTCCTAGAATTTAATTTATAAGTCCCCAAGTTTTCCGTGGATCTGCTTTGAGCTTCATGAACTGGTTTTTATAAAAAATGGATTTTTGAATTGCTATATTTTTGTTGATTTTGTTTCGTAAAATCTTGTATTCTGTTTCATAACTTACCTATATGTTCTTTCTATTATTTTTCCATTTCCTATACAATTTCTCCCTTTTTTTTACATTCTGCAATGAGCGTTATCCAAAGGTTACTCTTTCGTACTGTTGAAACTTTTTTGATGACTGTTGATTTCATATAGATATCTTTTAGTTTAGAAGCAAATTTATTGTACATTCTTTCAGCATTCTCCTCTTTTAAAACCTAACTCCAATTTTCTTCTTGAATGAGTTGATTAAATTTCGAACTGCATATGTGTGAAGTACTAACAGCCTGTTTTTCTGAATGTGTTTGGGTTTATGTGTAGTACAGTGTTGGATAGTGGTCGGTGATTTCGTTTTCTATGACTGCCGTGTAAATTGGATTATCGACTTTGCTAACTAAGATGTGATCAATCAACGACTTAGTTCCATTACGTGGATCAACTCTCGTGCATTTTGATATGACATTTATAAGTCTCGACGATGCTAGCATCTCTAAATAATCTTTTCAATTCAATTCAATTCAATTTATTCGCATTTAAAGGAGTTATACAAACATTATATACAGAGAGTATCTGCAAAGCCTGAAGGGCTTGTCTGCAGAAGATTAGATACAACCGTAGTCTGTTGCTTGACAGTTTTTTTTTTTTTTGTTTTGCATATCAAACTAGAATACTTTAAAGTTAAAACAATTCATACAGAGTGCAATTACAATTCTCTTGCTTTTTTTAACAATTTCACGTTTGCTTAAATTTTGAAGCTCAGAGGGTATTTCATTTAAGACATTTGGTATTACGACGTCATATCTTCTTCTTCCATATTCGTTCCATGATCTATGGATGGTGTATTTTCTCTGCTGTTTCCTTCTTGTGTTGTATGTTTTGCGTAGGAATCTTATATATTCTTTCACCGTGTAGGTTGGCTAGCACTTCAAGTTTGAAAAGTTGTGCAATATTTAGCATCTATTTATTGGCACCTTGTTGCACGCTCCTAACTTTTGATCGGTTCATCAGCTTCCAAATACGGTTCTGTAATGCTTCTAATGGTCTCTTATTTTGCGCCAATATACCGTATCTCAAATGTGACTCCACTAATCCGAAATAGCTTGTTATCACGGGTAGGGGACGAAAGAGTTGGGGATGAAAGAGTGCAAATAGAGATTGTCGAAGTTTTTTTTTAAAAGTGTCTCTATGTGCGTGCTCCATTTCAGATTGTAGTATTTGTATTTTGAGACGTTTTCGATGTACTTAGCGCATTCATCATTGTTTATTTTAATCTTCAGCTTCTCCTTCTGAATGTGTGGAGGACGTACATATATGCATAACTTTCGTTTTGTCTGCGTTGATGACCAGGCCATGGTCGTGGCACCTTGCTATTACAGCGTTGAACTTTCTCTGTAATATATTTCCTGCCTCTTCAGCACTTCTATGGCTAACCACGATGACTGTGTCGTCTGCATACGCATATCCCGTACTTTGTTTAAGCACATTTAATAGGTCATTTACGTACACTATGAATAGGAGTGGACCTAGATTCGACCCTTGTGGTACACCGTATTCTATATCTTCCTGCTCACTTGTGTACTCTTCTATCTTCACTTATAGCTCAATAGCTTTTGAACCAAGATAGCATATTTCCACAAACGCCTATATTTTCCAGTTTCTTCAGGATATGGTTATGATTCAAAGTGTCGAAAGCTTTTTTGAAATCAATAAATAGCACTGCTACGCTGTGGTTTTTGTCAGGATTTGTGTGCAGTCTATTCGCAAAATCTCCAAGTAACCTGCTTATGCTTTTGTTTTCTCAGAAACCGGATTGGTTATTTCTCAAAAGGTTGTATTTTTCTAAGTAACTGTATGTAGTTACAACTTCCTCCAGAACTTTGTCAACGACGGATAGAATTGATATTGGTCTATAGTTTTTTTATATCATTCCGCTTACCGTTTTTAAAGATAGGACGTACAATTGATGTTTTCAGCCCATGGGGGACATGTGCCTGATCCAAACTCATATTTATTACTGTGTTATTATTGGGGCTAATATCCTTGAATTTAATCTGAGGTCCGTTGGTCTTACTCCATCTATTTCTGCGGACTTATTCATTTTCAGGGAATTGAGAATGTTTTCAACTTCTTGGATGCTCCCATTGTCTACGTATATTGAGCGATTCACGCTACTTGCGGTATATGCGGTAAGGGCATTCATGTACCGCGTGCTTGATTTCCGAGGTGAGTACTTTTGCGAACTTGGTTGATAATTTATATAGATCTGATTCATTAGCAAAGTTCTTCTTAAGTGTATCGTCAAGGTTACTTCTCTTTCTCCCCAATATAGTGTTAACAAGCTGCCATGTTCTTTTCGGATCTTTTGCAGCATTTTGAAACTGTTCTATATAGTACGCTTTTTTTGTGAGCATAATCTTTTTGTTTAGCTCATTATGTGTTTAGCTCATGTTCTTACAAGCTGATTTTAGGTTCGGCGTTCATCCAAGTATGCTCGTTCTTCCTTGTTTTCTTTGAAGCCTTTGATTCCGCAATTATATTCTTCATTACCTCTATGAACCGGCTATAGTAATCATTGACATCTGTATAATGATTAAGCTGTGCCCAATTATATGCCTCGACTTTTCTACCCACAATGTTGTTTAAAATGCAGCATTCTTTTTCGTTGTTGTATGTGTTAGTCACCTTCTGTTTTAACTGCGTAGTATATGGCATAGTGATCTGAGATGCTTACTTCAACGACTACCGAATTGATTTCATATTCCTTTATCCGAATGAAACTAAGATCAATTAATGTATTAGTGTTTCTGGATAAATCAACTCTGGTCACCGCAAAGATTATATTTTGAAGCCCCTTTCAAAATATTGCAAGGTAGTTTCTTACACTCAATTTTTCGTTTTTCCTTTATATTGATATTCATGTCGCCAATGACAATCATACTTTTTCTTTTGTCAAAAATATCAATATGTTCGTCTAGTTCTTCAATAAAATAATTAATTTTTGTCTTAAGTGGTCTGTAATCTGTATACTGCAATGATTGTGGCTTCAAATTTATTGCGTGTTATCCTCATGGATATATTTTCGTAATTGGTGCTATTTCTTTCAGTTCTTTCATAAGTTATATTATTTTTAAGAAAGACAGCTATTCCTCCTTTCCGTGCAGGGACGGGTTAAGAATATCCCTGCAGCGATACCTCTCGCTTGTCGTAAAAGGCGACTAAAACAAAAAAACAAAAAAAATCTGGAACATGCCCGTGTCACAAAAAAAAAAAAAAAAGGCAGGCCGAAAAACAATTGGTGCAAACAAATGCAAAAACCCCAGCATTTGATTGGCCTCAGCGATGAAGTAATCCCAAACCGGGAAGCCTGCCGCTACTTTCTGAGGTCAAACCGGCGGACCCCGCAAGCGAACCAGTAGGAATGCAGTTAAGTGGGAAGGTTATGGTCCTACACTTCTGACAATAACAACGCCGGAAAAAGGAAAAGAAGAAGAAGAAGAAGAAGACAGCTATTCCTCCGCCTGTGATTTTATTTCTGTTAAAGAACTCGCCGTGGAATCCATCTATTGAGAACAAATTGTTTTCTTCCTCTTTTATATTTGTCTCTGCTAGAACAATAATATCTAATCTAGATATAATGTCGCTTATATAAAGCATGAAACTGTCCCAATTTTTCCTCATTGATCTTATATTTTAAAAAAGATATGCTAACTCATTGTTATTTTTACTAAATTCTATTAACTCATCTTTGGTGCTTAGTTTTTTAAAGTTTATATTTTTTCATTCTTCCATTTCATACTCTATTTTTGTTATTTTTTTGTTTTGTGTTTTGAATTTTACATAGCTTAAGTTCAATTTTGAATTTTGAACATCAATGTTTATATCACCCAAAACAATGCATTCATAATTTTTCCTCAAATTTTTCAAATCGTTTCAAGTTCTTTAATAAACTCTACTTTACCGAAACCAGGAGTTCTATATATTCCAATCATATATGTTGTTTTATTCTCTTCCGTAAACTGAATTTTAATACTTTCAAACCGTTGACGAAAATATTCTTTGGTGATTTAGCGTATTTCCAATAAACATCATTATTCCTCCTCCTCTTTGGTTATTTCGATTTAATATTTCTTGTTGATTAAATCCATTCTCTTCATCTTTAATGTTGGTTTCTAGCAAAATAATAACGTTTAATTCATTTATAAAATGATTGATATTCAAACGGAAAATATTCCAGTGTAGACGCAACGATCTTATATTAAAACATACATAACAATTTTTATTATTTTTTAAATCATTAACATCAATGCCGCTAAAACCATGTATTACCCTACAATTAACATTAACCCTCTGATGCATGGTGATTCATATATGAATCGCTACGTTTTTTTTAAAGATTTCTTGTGAACTACTAGGTAGAATGAAAAACGGATTTCTGTTTTTGATTCCTTGAACTTTTCTCTTCCACGTATAGTTATTTGCAAATTCCGCATACGCACATTCCTTTTCATTTTGTGACAAAGTTTAGCGTGCGGTGCATGTGCTGGGAGCTATTGAAATTTCATCATTTTACCAGTGAAAAAAAGTAACAATTTATTTAAAAAAGTGAGTTATAAAAATATTTTCATATTCTTCGTGTTTGTGGCTGTTGATCTGCTTTTATATTTTATAGATCGAGAATAATATATTTGTGCAATACTGCGCTTTTGTTATGATTCATATATGCATCACCATGCATTAGGGCGCTTTTGTTTTTCGTACTATTTTGTTATGAAAGCAAATCAACGGTCGAGAATAAATGCTGTGTTTCATAATTTTTGTGGTGAAAATAAAAACAATTCTAGGTCATTTTGTGAAGAAAATAAATACAATGGAATACAAGCTAGATGGTAAAATAATATCTGAAGATAGAATGGGTGATTTGATTTGCTGTGAAATACCAGACGAAAGTGAAGATGATGCAGAGGATTCAGAGCTTGATGAATTGATTCCGAAAGAAGACGTCATTTCAAAAATGCTAATAGACAATGATTTGGAGCAGTTATTTGAATCACAGGAGTCCCTTGATGTGGAATATTCTGATGCATTTGCTCTAGCAAATGAAATTACGGCTGTTAAAGGACCCCAACTCGGAGAAAATGTAGGTACTGACATCCCGAACACTATACATACCACAGTAAACGCCAAAACTCTCTTGTGGAAAAAGAAAAGTTTGATTTTGGATGAGGAGAAAATAGCTTTCAGGGGATCAAGCGAACTTCCAACAAATATTTCTGAACTCGAAAGCCCCTACGAATTTTTCAAATACTTTTTTGACGATAATTTGCTGCAAAAAATTGTCGATGAAACGAATTTTTATTCAACGGCAAAAAATCCGGTGCAGAATTTAGTTTTGAATGGAATGGAACTTCAAAAATATTTGGGAATTCTTGTATTATCGTCCTTTATTAAATATTTTAATATTCGACATTATTGGGACACGGAACTTGGAATTGATATAGTTAGAAACACAATGACCGTTAACCATTTTGAGAGAATTCGAGCTGCTTTACATTTTAACAACAATATGTTAGCAATAACGGACAAAAACCACCCGGATTTTGACAAGCTCCACAAAATTCGTCCAGTTATAAACTCGCTTCAAAAAAAAATTTTATCTATCCCGATGGAAGAGTGCTTGTCAGTTGACGAACAAATCTGTGCTTCGAAATCAAAACATCATTTAAAGCAATATCTTCCGGCTAAGCCTCACAAGTGGGGCTTTAAACTTTTTGTTTTATGTGGAGTGTCTGGGTACGCCTATAAATTTGAAATATATACTGGACTGGAAAATTTGGAAGCTAAGCGATTAGCTTCAGAAACAGACTTGGGAGCCAGCAGTAATATTGTGGTAAGACTTTCCAGGGAAGTTCCACGTTACCAACATTTCAAGCTCTATTTCGATAATTTTTACACCTCCATCGCGCTTCAAATATATTTGGCCCGTTTAGGTAAGCAAAATGTGTATACTGAAAATATTGCTTAAAATTTGTTTTATATAACAGGAATCTTATCGTTGGGTACAATAAGAAGGAATAGAATTCCAAATTGTAAATTGCCAACAGACCATGATTTTAAGACTCAGCTGAGGGGCACTTCTGAAGAATTCGTTGCTTCTTACGATGACAGTGAAATTACTTCAATAGTTTGGAAAGATAGTAAATGCGTAACATTTCTGTCAACCTTTGTTGGTATTCATCCTGAAACCACCTTGCAAAGATTTGATAGAAAATCGAAAAAGCATATTACTATAAAATGTCCAGCTATCGTCAAGCAATACAATCAGCATATGGGAGGTGTTGATTTGTTAGATAGTATGATAGGAAGATACCGAATAACAATGAAGAGTAAAAAATGGTATATGCGGATTTTCTATCATTTGCTGGACGTTTCAATTGTTAATGCTTGGATACTGCATAAAAGAGTTTACAAACAGAAGGGGCTTCAGTCTATGAAACTAATTGAGTTTCGAAGAGCATTGGCAGTTACATTATGCTCTTTGGGTCCAGCAACGACACTAAAAAGAGGAAGACCATCGACTTCGGTTCAAGTCCAGCACTGCAAGAAGAAAAAGGGACCAACAGAAGCCATACCTCCCATTGAAGTCAGGTGTGATGGCATAGAACATTTTCCGCTTTGGGGCGAAAACAGACTGAGGTGTAAAATGCCTAACTGTGGCGGTCAGTCTTTCGTAATATGCACTAAGTGCAAAAATGCTCTATGCCTTAACAAAGACAGGAATTGTTTTATTGAATTTCACAAGACGTAATAGTTTTCCTTTTGATTTGTCATAACTGGAGTATGTTATATGCATCCTTACACGCCTTATTCATATGTATATATATGTATATGTACCAGGTTGTGCAATATTATCAAAATATATGCATTTAATAATTGTATATGAAACATTTTGAGTTCTGCGTTCTAATGAAACATTTAATTTACTTTTCAACTTATATTTTTCTTATCTTTGTTTGGAATGGTGTTTGCTTTTTTTTAAATTATGAATTATTGCTTTTTTGTTTGTGTTTTTAGAAAAGATTTATTTATTTTTTGTACAATTTCGTTTTACTGCTTTCTGTGTATGAAAATAAAATATACCCCTGAACTAAGATGTTCATTTGAGACAGAGTGGCCTTAATGCATGGTGATGCATATATGAATCACTACGTTTTTTTAGTTTTTTTAATACTAAATCACAAATGTGCGATTTTTTCTACAACAAACTTTATTCTATATGCGATTTCCTGTCTATTAATATTTTTTTTTTTGGAAAAAAAAAAATCATGCATCAGAGGGTTAACTTCGAGTTCTTGTAATTCGTATGTGCTCTCCATTTTTGTATACTATTTTAAATTTCTTTTTATTCTAATAAAAAGCAACAACAATTATTAGGGGCTTTTTATATTGGTTACGTCTCGTTCAGTATTGATAATTATGGATTGTGTGTTCTCGCTTCTACGTGCCCAATATTTTTCCCGCGCCCTCCCACACATACTTCCAATTTTCTTGCTTTGCTTTTTCTTTTGTCAACCTAACCACAGGAGATGTTTATTGTGCTATGTACGCTGATTGTTTACATAAATTGTAGCATCGAACTCAGCTGGCATAGAGTTTATGTTGTAGTTGTTTGTGTTTTTTCTGACAGCAGAGAGTTTTATTGAGCGAGTGCTTCGCGCTTGAGTTATGAATTGTGTTTTACATAGGTACATATATTCGATGCAAATTTGACAATTATATTGGATTTTTCGGGGTTTTTTAAATTGGTTCTGTTCTATAAACGTCGGTTATATCGTTATCCTTAACCCTCTACCGCATACGAAGCCAAATATGGCTTTTCAGTTTTATGCTTGTTTTTCTTCTTGTTCCCACAAAAAGAAAATCTTTACGCGAAACAATTCTCCTCTATGAATCTCCGATAAGACATAACGGTAGTTTTTGTACGATTACGATACACAACAAGGAAGTTATTACTGTTTGCAGCTCAGTGATATGGTTGTGTTCGTTGAAGACGAATGTGTGAACAATTATTTCATTTTAAAAAGTAATAACTGTATTGCAAGCTGATTTAAGTGAAAATAAAAAATAATTTGGGGTTAGATATTAATTCATCTTTGCCACGAATACATTTGTATCAAAAAAAAAATATTATCTTGCTCGTTTGAGAGGTAAAACTGCGCAAGCCATATTTGGCTTCGTATGCAACAAGGGGTTGAAAAACTACACAATTTGTTGGGTTATCTCTTGTTTTGGTGCGTATGATATTTCGTTTTATTTTTTACTGTTTAGTTTGTTTGAAATTCTATTTACTTTGTGTTTGTTTAGAAAAATGGAAACCCGTCGTTTTTATGGAGGCTCGTCATTAGTTAATCCCTTCCCAGGAGATGGATCACAAAGCGATGATGAATTGGCTGGAGATTCAGATGTGGAGTTAGAGGCAGGGTTGCTTTTCATTAATCAATGCGGCAACATTGCGGTGGAAGAAACGGAATCGGATTCAGATGATGAGCCCCTCGTAAAGCTGAAATAAAAATCCGTGAAAGGCAAGAAAAAAAATGAACAACTATCGTGGAAAAGGGCACACCTCCCTAATTACGATGAAGAATTATTTAAATTTGCCGGATCGACTGAACTTCCAGAATGTGTAAAGCAACTTGAGACACCATCAGACTTTTTCAAGTTTTTTTTTACCGATGATTTGTTGACATTCATTATTGAGGAATCGAATAAAAAAGCTCTTCAAGATGATATAAATAAGCCAACAAATATCACAAAAAACGAACTGGAACAATTTATCGGGATGGTGGTATTCATGTCTTGTTGTCAACTTCCATCCTCTAGACATTACTGGAATAAGACGGTTGGACAACCAATGGTATATGAAACAATGACTTGCAATAGATGGGAAACGATCAAAAGGGCAATTCATTTTAATGACAATTATAACTTTAAACCATTGGGAACAGAGGGACATGACAAACTCTTCAAGGTCAGACAACTGTTGGAGAAAATAAGAGAACGTTTGCTCCTGATTCCAAAAGAAGAGTTTCTCGCCGTTGACGAACAAATCATTCCGACGAAAAGCCGCCATGAACTGAAACAATATAACCCAGCTAAGCCGCATAAATGGGGCTATAAGGCCCAAGTTCTTAGTGGAATATCTGGTTTCAGTTACGATTTTGACTTATTTGCTGGGCACCAAAGCAATAAGTATCCTGATGGAGCGCCAGATCTGGGGGTCAGTGGTAATGTGGTAACAAGGCTCACGTCATCAGTTCAAAAAAATGTTCACCACAAGATTTTCTTTGATAATTGGTATAATAGCCCAAATTTGCAGGTTTATTTGTTCAAAAATGGGCTATTACCACTAGGAACTGTAAGACTCAACCGAGTTCCAAACTCAAGAATCCCGAAAGAACAATTGATGAAGCAGGGACGTGGAAGCATGATCGAGAAGGTAGCCACTATAGATGGAGTAAAATTAAGCTTGGTGTCCTGGTTTGACAATAAAATAGTAACTTTATTGTCACCTTATGTTGGAATGAATCCAGTTGTTAATAAGAGTCGTTACTCCAGAAAGGATAAGGAGTATAAAATTATTCCTGCTCCACAAGCTGTTGAGGTCTACAACAAATACATGGGTGGTGTCGATTTGCTTGATTCTATGTTGGGGTTATATCGGATACAATTACGGTCGAAGAAATGGTATAAACGAATATTTTTTCACATGATTGATCTTTGTGTAGTAAATGCATGGATTCTTTGGCGTCGACAAAATGATTTTCACATGCCTTTATTTGACTTCAAACTCGAAATTGCTGAAAACTTTTGCAAAGGTGAAAAACAACTTTTAAAAAGACGTGGACGGCCCTGTAAGGGATCTAGACTGGCATCTCCGGCGACTTCCATTAACAATTTTGAAACGCGTACACAACCACCAACGGAAATACTACCAAAACCAAAAAGAAAGCGTCCTGAAAGGCATCAAGATTTACCATTGTTATCAATTCGATTTGACAATGTCGGTCATTTCCCAGAAATTAAAAAAAACCGTCAAATTTGCCAAAATGCCTGTACCTTTCGGTCATTTACTTTTTGTCAAAAATGTAAAGCTTATTTGTGCTACAACGAAAAAAGAAATTGCTTTTCTAAGTTCCATGGCGTATAGAAACGCAACTTTTAAATATTTTTTTTAATACAATGAATTTTTATGTTAAGTTCTTATTTTTTATTTTTTTTATTGAATGGACTTTTATCTTTTGTTAATAAATTGTTTAATTCTTCGAATTTTGTTGATTTCTTATGTATTCTATTAACTTAATCTCATATCAAAAATATTTTTGTTTTGTACCCCTTGTTGCATACGAAGCCAAATTTGGCTTCCTTTTTTATTATTTAAACAAATAATTTTTTTTTTCGATTTTTGATAAAAGATGCCTTAAAACATCCGAAAGAAG
Organism: Merodon equestris; assembly: GCA_958301585.1. Classification (NCBI taxonomy): domain Eukaryota; kingdom Metazoa; phylum Arthropoda; class Insecta; order Diptera; family Syrphidae; genus Merodon; species Merodon equestris. The sequence goes on along the minus strand of OY284415.1, from coordinate 83,964,854 downwards.
CTATTTTAGAGGAATTTTATTTTTTTTCTGTATAAATAATAATTCATGCAGTAGAGGGTTAATAACTTTGTTAATTGTTTTCCCAATTCCTTTCACAACCTCTACCAAATTTTCTTGTGGGGTTTTTGGAATGTTTTTTGTATCAACATTATTATTAAGCATTAGTTGTTCCATGGTATTAATTTGTGTTTACATGTTTTCTATTACGATGTCTTTCTTTTTGTTTGTTTCTTTTAGCTCGTTTATTTCTTTTGTGAAGCTTTGTTCCTATTAATATCATCGTATTTACTTCCCAGGAATTCACAGCTAGAAGTTATTTAATTTAATTGATCTCTTAACTGCCGAATCTCTGTTAGCACAGCTTGGTTGACGTTGTTGTTGTTGCTAGGTGCCGCTTTGGTGTTGTCGGCTGTTAGTCGATCGTATGCGCTTCGCTGCCTGCAAATCTGGTGTTTTCGACCTAGGTGGATCTGAATTTCCGCTGATTCGGTTGTGCTCGTATTTCAACATACTTAGCTGGCATCTCCAATATTCTTTCCGTGCACCCATGGTCCTCCAAGTTCTTTCTTGTACCGTTGTACGTTGGAAATGCAGTTTGCGCTTACAAAAAGAACAATCAACGAAATCTCCTTCAATTGGGAGAGAATCGCCACAGGAAGCACAGACAGGCATTTTGTGTTTTCTTTTTTGAAAGTTCAATAAAATGATTAATTACTTACTGTTTTGTTTAAATTGTTCCTTCTTTGGCAAAAAAGAGTCAATCTATAATGTATACGGATGGAAATGTAAATACAAAAATTTGAAACCGGGGATAAATTTGAAAAAGCGTCTATTCACTTCAGCTCACTCATACAAAGTGACGAGTTTAACCAGGTTAACTTTAAAAGTGGTCTACAAGAAAAAAAAATTTGGGAACCTCTGATCTAGAGTCTGAATAATTGACGTTGTACGAGTATTTGGTGGTAAAAATTAGACATTCGTGTTTTTCAAATTGCCCAGTTTTTTTATGGCAGGTAGCATTATCGACAAAATGAATTATTTTCCGCTGCTGCCTTATCATTTCTTAACCCAACAGTCTGTGTTAATCAACAGTCCAAATAGAGCTAAACATTACTGTAAGTAAAATCCTGATTCAACACCACCGCAAACTGCTTTACTTTCTCCATCACAATTTTCGCAGAAATAGCTGCTCCTGAAAACCTCATTTGAACGAACCAAGTTAAAAGCGCTGGTTCCACCTCTTTGCACGACGCAAATCTTTCATGTTTGCGATATAATTCACAATTTTTGAATTTTTTTTTCTGTTTCTTTGGCATCTCGTAAAACTCTATTGAAAGTATTAAGGGAGCATTTGTATTTGGCACACAATTCGGTCTTGCTTTTGCTGTTTTTCATTAAACTCACTTATGATTTTTAATTTTTGTTTAATGCATAAACTGTGTATTTTTTTGTCACTCATCTTTGTTTCTTTCGACTTTCGAATTCCATTTTTTTAATCATTTCTTTACTATCTTTGAATTGCACAGCTGGGAATGAAGTGAACATCGAAGAAAATGGATGTTTCCTCCACCAGAAGTTTCTATTGAGCTGTGACGTCGACCAGGAATCGGAGAATGAGCTAAACTACAGTGATGAACAATCTGAAGCTGAGGAGGTAGAAGTGCAGAGTGCGAGTTCGTCAGAGGAGCCAAGCGATGTAGACGAAGATGACATATGTATGTATGTACCACTACATATATAAAGGGCAAAGTCTAGTATAATACAGCTAAGCAAACCTATCTTGCGTGGGAAAAACCGACATAAGTGGTCTCATCGCTATGGCCAAAATATTGTGCATCAACCTCGAGACCCAAAGCGCCAATGTAGAAATGTAACCGACCCGTTAGAGTGCTTTCAAATGTTTATCACAAACGTAATAATTAGTGAAATAGTGCAGTGGACAAATGTTGAAATTGACAATAGGAAACCTTCATTAGATCCATCTAATGATGAAGCACAAAGAAAACACGCTTCTTCGACAGAAATATGTATTAGCCCTAATTGGAGTGCTCGTGTTGACAGCTGTCAAAAAAGACCAGCATCTATCCGCCACTGAATTGTTTGATAGATCCTACAGTGGTGCGCAGTACCACAGTAATGACGAAATCTAGATTTAAGTTCCTTATGTCATGTCTCCGATTCGATTACAAATCTGTACGCATTCAGCTCGTAGGAGACAAATTCTCACCCATAAGAAAAGTTTGGGAGATATTTGTTCAGAAATGTCGTGAAAACTATTCACCGGGGCTATACCTTACGATTGACGAGCAACTATTGGCGTTCAGAGGCAAATGCAGTTTTCGAATGTACATACCCAACAAACCAGCAAAGTATGGATTGAAAATGCTGATGATGTGTGACAGCGGTACAAAGTATATGATTGATGCTGCACCATATTTGGGAAGGGGTTCGAACAATACAAATCTGTCGCTTGGTGAGTATTATGTAAAGGAATTGGCCAAAACTGTTTATGGCTCCAATAGAAATATTACTATGGACAACTGGTTCACGTCAATAGCACTTGCAGAATCACTTTTACGTGAACCGTATAAATTGACGTTAGTCGGAACTCTGCGATCTAACAAAAAAGAAATCCCAAAAGAATTAAAAAATGTTAAAGGTCGTAAGTGTGGCACGTCTATATTTTGCTATGATAATGAGTTTACACTTGTTTCATACAAGCCAAAACCAAGTAAAGTGGTATATTTATTATCCTCTTGTAACGAAGAACATAAAATCGAACAAACCTAACATGATTGATTTTTATAATCAAACCAAAGGTGGTGTCGACACTTTCGACCAAATGTGTAGCACCGTGAGTTGTTCACGTAAAACAAACAGATGGCCAATGTGTCAATTTTTCGGTATATTGAACATGGCTTTCATTAACAGCTATGTGATTTATGTTCACAACATCCTCCAAGCACAACAAAAGACTCAAAATCGCAAACCATTTGACTCATCGCTTAAAAACACCGACTTTGACTACGACGTTGCGAAATGAAATCAGAAATATTGTGAAGGATAATAAGGAAAATAGTGAGGAAATAAATTTTGAAAGGAAGAGGAAGATTTGCGGCATTTGTCCCTCTTTCAAAAGACGAATGACAAAATCATCATGTGCCAAATGTAAAAAAAGTGTGTGTGGGGAGAACAAGATTGAGGTTTGTGCCTCTTACCTTTAGGTGAAACCAATTTTTGAAAATACATTTTCCGTTTTGTTTCCATCCATTTGCTTTAAGATTGGGGCACATTTCATGAATTATAACTGTCTCAAAATATCTAGATATATTTTTTTGTTAAAGACTGATTTGTTAAACATTACAAATGAACTTAAGCTGTGAAAACTGATTTATTTATTAAATATTCTATAAAAAGTGTACAATTTTCTTTTTATTTATACTTGGTGAAGTAAATAATTGAAAACAATTCAATTATTAAATTTACAGTGCATGTGTCATCTGTGCGATGACTTTTAATAAGCACGTCGTCGTTCCGACGAAGCATGTCCTTTACGTATGAAAAATAAGCATGTCCTTCAAGGGTAAATAGATGTTTGATGGAGTTGGGTGTTATCGGGATCCGAACTCGCTCATCACGCGTCAGCGGCCTACACACTACCCACCGCGCCACGGTGCTCTCTTTTGTAACCATTTAGTATTGTCAAAAGGACCCCGCCGGCAAAATTAGAATAACATACTGTTGATGGCTGCCATCTGTACTGTCAATTTCAATGTGAAAAGAGTACTTCCGAATTGCTACAATTTGCCTATCTTTTATTATAGTTCTTTGTTTGCCACCGATCAATTAACCGAAAAAATTGCATGTATTTATGTATGTACAGTTTGTCAAGAAAGTGTTTTTACAAGCAAACATTTTGTCCATTTTTAATTTCTTCTTAATAATAAACACTCACCTGTATATTTTTGTCCAATTTTTTATTTACACATCTTAACATTAATATTCAAGGAACCAGTTACATAAAAAAAGAATGTAAATTTCATTGTTAAAACAATTAAAAAAGTAACAAAAACAGATCATTCTAAGAAATTCAGTGTCAAGAAAGTCTTTTTACATAACTACATCATCAAAAGGCAATTTTATGACTTTAAATACATATTCAATATTCAATATATATTTTCAATATATTCAATATTTTGTATGACAGCCTCCAGCATCAACTACGTCTTGTAGTCGGCTCCTCATAGATTTAATTAGTATTTTTATATCATATTCGCATGGTATTCTCGCCCATTCGTCTTGAATAAATCGCATAAGCTGATTTCGGGTCTTAGGACTTCTTTTACCCACCTTTTTCTTCAAATGTGCCCACAAATTCTCAATGGGATTGAGATCCGGACTCTGAGGAGGTGTATCGAGCACTTTAGTACAGTTGTGGAGCAACCACATCTTAACTGTATGCTCCTTATGTTTGGGGTCATTGTCCTGATAAAATTTAAATGTGGGTTTTGTGGAACAATCACCGCCATCAAATCCAAATCTACGAGCACTGCTATGCAAATGAGAACGCAAAATTCCCAAGTACTGTTTAGCATCCATGTGGCCTTCAATAAAGACGAGATCCCCAACTCCTTTGCTCGATATGCAAGCCCACACCATAACAGACAATTTGCCAAACTTTACTGTTGGAATAATATTTCTATTATCCAAGGCTTTAAGAGGCTGCCGCCACACTCTGTTGGGTCCCTCGTTATAGTAGAGCATTACTTTTGTTTCGTCACAGAAAATGACGTCATCCCAATATTCATCTGGCTGTTGAATGTTCTGTACAGCGAACGAACATCCTTTTCCTTATGTTATCTTGTGAGAGCAATGGTTTTCTTCGCGCTATTCTCGATGAGTAATTGTGTTTTAAAAGAAATTGCCGAATAGTTTCATGAGATACATCGATTCTACATTCCAATTTCAATTCATTTGCAAGTGCTCTAGTTGATATTTTAGGATTTTCATATATTTTTCTAAGAATTAGCCGTTCATTCCTTTTTGTTAATTTTTTGGGCCTGCCTTTTGGCTCTATAAAATTGAATCGACCCTCATTTTCTGCACGGTGTATAATATTATATACAGTTTGCCTGGTTAAGCCAAACATCTGTGATAGTTCTATTGCACTCATGCATCAGTGGTGGTTATAATAAACCAACTGCATTACATCACTTGAAACTCTTTTACCAGGCATTTTTAATTATCCAAAACATCAAAATACTTCTTCGGTAAGCAAACAATAAGTGAAACAGTTTGACTCCACTCATTTGAAATTGACTAAGTAACAAAAAAGAAAACGAAAATGACCGTTATCACAACAAATTCCAGTTAAAAACGTGAATGAGGCGAGATGTGTAAAAAGACTTTCTTGACACAGGATTTCTTAGAATGTTCTACTTTTTGTTATTTTTCGTCATGTTTTTCCAATGAAATCGACTGTTTTTTGCGTTACATGGCCTTTTTAATATAAATTGTAGACTGTGTGTAAATGAAAAGTCTTAAAAAAATACGTAGATGAGTTTTTATTAGAAAGAAGAAAATAAAAACGAACAAAATGTTTGCTTGTAAAAACACTTTCTTGACAAACTGTATGTATGTATGTATTTAGTTTGTTTGTTGCAGATTTTAAGTTAAATTAGGCGGATTAATCAATTAAACGGGACTCAATTAACCGTGTAAATAGGTGTATAACTTATATGGGAAATATTCAATCTCACTTTTTTCTTTCAATTTAAGCGAGCGTCAATTAAGCGGGGAATACTGTACTTCTTTCTAAGCGATTTAATTCCAGGAAGTCCACACAATAATAAAAAAAACTATTGCTCACAACCAATTAGTGCATTCAAGAACAGGCCTGACAGCCAAAATTCAGAATGGCACCTACAAAAAAAACGGCCATACACGGCCATAGATACATACATAGTATGTATATGATACTTATACCTGCACTTGTATTTATTTACTCACTCGCATGGGTGTAGCCGGTATGCGATGAGTAGTGTGTCATGAGGGAATAGTATATTGTACATTGGAGTGGCATATTGCTACTCATTGCTTTTGACGATTGCCGTTTGATGTAAGGTGCAATTCAGTGCCTGGCACAGCAGTTCTACGAAAAACCATACACAACGTAGAATCGCCACTATCACCGCCAGGCAGTCGTAAACATTTTTTGATGTCTATCCACCGCAGTAGTCACAGCAAATGCGAATACTTTTAGTAATTGCAATTGTCTGTCGTGTTTTGTTAAGCACATATTGTAGTTTTCCCCTTTCCTCTCTCGCCCTGCATAAAAAAATTCATTCTAAATTTGAATAATAATTAGCCCCCGAATCAATACCACAGGATTATGCACATTTAGGATTATTAAATTAATTTTAAAATAAAATTACACATTTTAAGAAGAATGTTTTTATTTGCCCCATATCTTTGCTTGCACTGTTTAAAGCATTTTGCAGAACACGCTGGAGAAAGCAAATTCAATTTCACTTACATATGTACTTCTGAATAAATATTTTGTTTAACCTTACAAGTTCATGGGAATCAAAAAATAATGCATAAATCATTTTCCGCAACACATATTCTGATATTGTAGATATGGAATTTCGATTAAGGCTTCTAAACCTGTTCTAACAATTATTTGGTGACGTTTAAATCCGCGATTTTTTTGCATGTTGATAGGCAAGGATGAAAACGGATGCTAGTGTCGTTTTTTTTTTCATCCGTTGTTCAAATCATGTTTGGGTCTACACATGGCTAACTTTGGAAGAACCTGTAATTCGAAATTTCTCTGCCCACGCCTCGACAGTAGATCACAATGTGCATCTGACCACTGCGACGTCCATTGATGAACTCACACGTAAGATAAACTTACTGCGTTTTCCTCCCTCATTGAATTTAAGCCTTTTTTAGGGTTCCGTACCTCAATAGGAAAAAACGGAATACTTATAACATCACTTCGTTGTCCGTCTGTCTGTCTGTCTGTCAATATTCTTTGTAATTAAAACTCAGACCTGCGGTCCCTTGAAGCTGTGGAAAAATCAAACTTCTAAGTTAACGTTTTAATAACGTTAACCATTTATGCCGCAAAAAACGTAAATACAAATGTATATGTATGTATATGTATTTCGACACTCTCAAGGGACAAAATGTATAGGGTATTTTCCGTTGATCTAGGACTGAAATGAATGAATGAAATTTCTGTTTCGTAATATCGTCTTATACATGTACAGGGCAAATTCTTAAAACTATACATTCACAAAAAAAGTCTTTATGTAAAGTGTCACCGGTTAAAGGAAGCATGCGCGGTTATAATTGTATTTTTTAAAACTTTTAGTAATTTGAAAAATCTGAAAGCCGTATAGGTATTTTTAATTACATTTTGAAGTGAATTAACCGTGTCAATTGAAGTAAAGGGTCCGCCAAATAATTTTTTTTTTTTTTGAAAATGCTATAAAAAAAACTACTGAATATTTTCTCAAATTTCTTTTTTTATTTGAAAGTACAATCCTTCCGGTTAATAATGGAAAATAATTTCATTCAAATGGCTGCCTCGGCTGGCCATGCAGTAGCCTACACGATCGGTCCAATTTTTAAGCACATTATCGATTGTGTGCAGCTGTATTTCACCAATGGCTTCACGAATATTGTCCTTTAAAGCGTCAATTGTCTCTGGCTTGTCGGCGTAACACTTATCTTTGACGGCACCCCACAAATAATAGTCCAACGGTGTCAAATCGCAGCTCCGAGGTGGCCAAACGACATCAGCTCTGCGGCTGATAATGCGATCTTCAAAAACAGGGCGCAAAACATCGAGTGTAGCTTCGGCTGTGTGGCACGTAGCGCCGTCCTGTTGAAACCAAATGTTGCCAATATCCTCCTCTTCAATTTTTGTGAACAAAAATTCGTTTAACATGGCCCGATAAAGATCGCCATTGACTGTAACGGCCACTCCTTGCTCATTTTCGAAGAAAAATGGCCCAATTATGCCTCTGGACCAAAATCCGCACCAAACAGTGGCTCGTTTTGAGTGCACCGGCTTTTCAATGTATGCGCGCGGGTTTTCTGTGCCCCAAATGCGACAATTTTGCTTGTTTACATACCCGCCAAATCAAAATGAGCTTCATCTGAAAAGATGATTTTTTTGGCAAAATCGGCATCTTCTGTAAGTCGATCGCAGGCCCACTTAGCGAAGCGAAAACGCATTGGATGGTCAGTTGGCTTCAACTCCTGAACCAATTGGACTTTGTATGGCGTCATACCAAGGTCTTTATGCAAAATTCGTCTCAATGATGTCTCCGAAATGTTCAATTGTTGAGAACGACGGTGAATTGATGTTGATGGCGCTTCACGCACACTTTCTGCCGCAGCAGCAATATTCTCGGGTGTACGCACTGTTTTTGACTTTTCACGTTTTGGTTTATCGATGAGGATGCCAGTTTCTTTCACTTTTTTCACAAGATGACGAACATACGGAGCTGACGGTGCTTCTCTTCTTCCAAAATCCGTGCGCAATTTTCGCACACATTCTGCACATTACCATGATTTTCAAAGTAATGTCACAATATTTCCCAGCGTTGTTCAAGCGTATACACAATCATATTCGTTCAGCGGAAGGATAAAACTAATTATCTGTCAAATCAGATATGAGCTAAGTGTTACCATTCACGAAATAAGCACTACTTGAAAAAAAAAGTTAGATGGAGGACCCTTTATTATCGTATCAAAAAGCTTCATTGGCACAAGCTTAAAGTGACTTTTTAATTATTTTTATGATGTATGGTTTTTGATTTATGACGAAGAATGGAAAAAATAAATACATTTCCCCTTTTTTGTTTTTTTAGGAACCTTTGAACTTTGGTGTAACTAACAGTTTGCATAGTTATGCGTCTCCTCTTTAGTCCTTTTTTAAATTCTGTAATTAAACACGATCCTAAATAGGTACCTACCTACTTAAGTGTCTTGTTCCTAGCATTATTATATATATTATACCTTAATAGGGACAAACAAATATGTAGAAAACAGACAACATACGTTACTCCCTTTTCTCCGGACAACGAAGAAATACAATAAAGAAAGGTGTCTGTCTGGTAGTATAATGGATCAGTATTTGCGTCTGAGTGTTCCAACAGATAGTAAAAGCCTCCAACAAAGAGAAAAAAAAGGAAAGGAAAAACTACTAGTTTTCTTACTTTTTTTTAAAAACCATAAATTGATAACTTCCATAATTCTCTGAAGTTATTACAACCCTTCTTTTACGAAAAAAAGAAAATAATACGTATGCCTCCAATTTAACTATTATTATTAGAGCTCTCGATTTTGGACGTGTATTTAATTACACGTGTATTCGTGTCACGTGTACACGTGTACCAAATATCTATTTTCACGTGTACACGTGTATACATTAAATACACGTGTAAATAAAAATACACGTGTAATTATATGCATTTGCTATGATATGCATTTTTTTCTAAATCTGACCTTGGGCAGCTTCTGAGAAAAGTTATATTTGATGACTCTTCGTCCTCTACAGATTTACCGCTAGTTCGACGACAGCAAAGCCACTGTTTTTTCTTCTCTGTAGATTGTTGAGAATACTGGAACAACGAATGATGCCTTTGGGAGATGATTCTACTATAATAAAATCGTTTACAATCAGTTTTTCCAGCAATTTGCAAAAACGGTTTGATCTGCAGTGTAATGGCACACCTGACGTTTCTGTAAGGCAAGTAGCATCTTTACTTGACCCGCGATACAAAGACCTTAAGCATGAACATTTTCATGTAAGAGCTTCCATAAGAGACAAACTAAAGATGCTCCTAATGAAAAGTTTTCCTTCGGGCCATGCTATTGAAGAAAAAATATGAACTAAACTGATTCATCGCATAAATATTTTCTTTAATTACACGTGTTATTCTAAATACACGTGTAATATTAAATACACGTGTAAATATAAATACACGTGTTCCTACACGAACCTTTTAATTACACGTGTAACACGTGTACACGATTACACGTGTAATCGAGGGCTCTAATTATTATGTTACGAGAATTATAATTTTCCAGAAAAAAAAAAACTTTATTTGGGCAGCGATTCTGCCTACCAAAATTTAACTGTACAAATTTATTCTTATGACTACATACTTCAAATATGTATCTAACTTCTGCTGCTACTGCAATTTTGTTGCCTCTGCCATTCGGTCGTTGATGGTAGGAATGCTGCTGACATGACAATTTATCCGGCGACGCGTTCTTCCATTCGGATGTTGATCATGGAAATGATGCTGATATTATGATTTACACGGCGACGCGTTTCGGGTTCATCGGCATGGTTTGATATTATCTTACGTTAAATCTTACGCCATTCGGATTGAATGTCCGCGTTTACCTAGAAGAATTGTATTTGGTTAAGTCGGGCGGTTGTCGTCCTTAGTATTAAGAAGGTAATGGTGTGATCTGCTCTGCCTCTGGAGCTTTGCCGGAAAGGTCTGTATTTGTGGTAATGACCGCTGGTGACTTATTACTTTTTGCGATTTTTCGAAAGATTGTTATTATACGAGTAGTGATGAGGAGTAGTAGGCACGCTCCGATGATTATTATTGTGCTGTAACCTTGGTCTTCAGGAGTAGAATGTAATGTGTGTCGTTGGCGTGGAGCTCCTTTATCATTTCCAGTGATAACATTTCTTCTACTTCGTGATTTATTGATATTGGTTATAGAATTGCCGGAAGAGGGTTGGAATGCGTCAGCTCACGAGATTAAAAGATGCTTTTTCCAATTTGGATGTTGGTGTTGTGGTATTTGATTAGGAGCGTGCCGTTGAGTGCAACTTGGTTGTTATCGATTATAATTTTCCGATCGTATTGGTTCAGGAAAATTATGTCGGGTGTTATTTCTTCGAAGGGTGGGACGTGTTGGCTATTAATTGCAGTGCAGCTTGCTGACTTACTATTTAATAAGTTTGGGATACAAGTTGTGTTGCCTAAATTTACATTATTACTCTTAAGACCAATCGATAATTTATTTGTTGTTTTACAATTTATATCTATTCCATATATTTCATCTTTACATTTTACAATTTTAATATTGTAAAATCAATTTCAATTATTTTATTTCCTTCTTTTACTGGTTTATATAATACTTAAACTACTACAAATTTCTTCGTTTCCGGTTGGTAGACTTACAGAGTTATTAGATGCTATTTTTATCTCGTAAAATTTGAGTGCTTCTTCTGCATCTTTAAAAGGTATTTCTTTATTGTTTATTTTTTTTCAAGTTATTTAGTTATTTCTTCTTTTAAAACGTCAAGTTTATATTTTGAGTTTCGGTTTTCTTTTAGAGATTTACTTATATATTATTTCTATCTCTTATACGGTTTATCTTATCAATAACAAGTGTGTTTATTACAATTTGTCTATCATTTTTCTCTAATACATTATTAATTTTTTCTTGATTATTTGGAGGTCGTGTTTATCGGAGTTACCTGTTATGAATTTGCAAGCGCTGCCTAAGAAATCGATTGATCTTTTGATTTTGCTTGGATAGGGATTAAACGTTTAAGGTAGGATCTTACGGAGGATGTTTCTTGCTATAAAGTAAGTAAGTAAGTGTTCTTTCATGGATGGCTCTATATTGTTTAAGGCTGAATAGGCTGATAATATATTTCGTGAATTATTTTATAGGTGTCTGTCTGTATTTTATGAACAACTTTTGCCGATTGGGTGAGCACTGTTGTTTTTTTGTTTTCCTTAACAATTTCTTTTGAATATCGAAGAGACCCTTGTTTTTCCTGACGTAAATAATTTCCCCTATTGAATACTCTTTTATTGATAATTTTCCTTTATTATGGTAGGTCAAATCATATTCCTGTTTGTCTTTGAATTTGGTATGAATTTCAGATCGAATTTTATCAATTTGAGAAGGATCTATTATTCTACTGAAGAACAAATCTGCTGGCTTCCAGTTCATTACTAAAAGTATCGAGAAATTATAGGCATTTACAGCAGTTTCAAGGAGTTCCGTGAAGGATTTGTGCACCTGCTCTTTCCTGATGTATTGCGTGAGTTCAATGAGAGTCGAATGAAATCTTTCGCCTTGGCCGTTAGAAGTACTCGTGTACGGAGGCGTCGTAAATACTTCGATGGCAAGTTCATTTTTGAGCATATATTGGGGAAGAATTGAAAGACTTCTCGTTATCGAATACTATAGTCTTCGGAATCCCATGGGCAATTATAATCTCTCTAAGAGGTTGTCTAACATCCTCGATGGCTTTGGATTGTATTTTCCTGTTTTTAGAGAACTTGTCTAGTGATATTAGTACTAGATTACCTTCAATTGGGAAGATGTCAACATGTATGATTTGTCCGGGATACGTTATTATTGTAGTTGGTTGAATTTCTATCTTATCCGGATGGCGATCATACTTGTTCTCTTTACAGACAGTATAGTTTTATTACCCTTTTTATTTTACGTGACATGCCAGAAAAGTATTTTCTAGAATCTGTAGTTTGCTCTCGCGATCATTCCTGTGAGCACGTTGATGGGTGTTAATAATTATCTCTTTTTGCTTTGATTCATCAGTCACGTCTTTAACCATGTCCCGAGAAAATCGAATGCGGTAGTTAACAAAATGGTTAATAAATTTCTTGAATCATTCCTTATGTTCTTTCTTGTATTTTTATGCAATTAATTTCTGTAGGGTTAATCTAGTTTTAAGAATTTTAATTAAGCTATTTGGCGTATAGGGTTGTTCGGTAATAAGGTGCTTATGATATGTGGGGAAGATTATTCGAAACTCGTGACTACTTGCATTACCAATTAGATAGTTAAATACATGATTGACAATACGTGATCCAACACTCAATATGAGGCCAAATGACGAGCTTTCGTCGCTACGTACATATTGTTGAAGTGAGGGGGTTTATTTGGGATCGGGTGGAGGCCTGGAGAGTGCATCCGCAACTACGTTTGACCTGCCTGGCTAATATTTAATCTCGTTGTTGTATTTCTCCAAAATGGCTTTCCATCTTTTTAATTTGGAGTTATTATTTTTATTGCTTGGGTAAATGGTTGATGTTCAGTATGAATTCTAACCTTTGCTGATCTGTAGGAATAATTTCGGAAGTAGTTTAGTGCCCGAATTATAGCTAGCATCTCCTTTTCATTGACTGAGCCTTCTTTGGTCTGATTTAATGTTCTGCATATGAACATAATGGGCTTATCTCCTTGTGATTGCACAGCGCCTAGGGCGTAATTTGAGGCGTCGGTTAATAACGTGAAAGATTTTGTGAAATCAGGTTATTTGAGGATGACTTCTTCTGATGTTAAGGTGTTCTTGATTTTAAAAAAGCTTCTTTTGCAGATTTGTCGAGTTGGATGAGTTTTTTACTTAAGAGGTTTTTGGATAGTCGCACATCCTTCCCCCTTAAGAGGGCTGGTAGGGGTTTCGCCAGCTAGGGACGCCGGCGTAGTCCCTAATGAAGCGGCGGTAATACCCTGACAGGCCGAGAAAAGAACGGAGTTCCTTCAGGTTATTTGGATGGGAAGCCTGCTCTTATTGCTCTTATTTTTTCTGGATTGGTCTTATACCGTCAGGCGAAGCCATAAAACCTAGAAACTCTACTTCTTGCTTGTAGAATTCACACTTATCCAGTTGTACGTTCATATGTAACGGCATGTAACGATTGAATATTTTCCGAATATTTAACTCATGCGTAAGTTCGTCCTTGCTGAAAATGACTATGTCATCTATGTAGACATAGCAAATTACGCCAATATGTTTACGAAGAATGTCGTCAAGTGCTCTCTGGAATATTGACGGAGCATTCTTGAGTCTCGTGAATTCATACTTTCCGTTCGATAAGGCAGTTTTTTCGATGTCAGATGCCTTTAAGGGGATCTGATGAAACCCGCTTTTCATATTTACTACGGAAAACCACTTATTCTGGCCAAGTTGTGCAGGAAGCTCGTTAATTTGGAGGATCGGGTATCGATCCGGAACGGTTATGCTGTTCAATTTCCTCTAATCTATTACGAGCCTCCTATTCTTTTCTCCAGAGGCGTCGGCTTCTTTTGGTACTACTCATATACTGGTATCGTATGGGAGCCCTAACTATTTCGTCGTTAAGAAGCTGTTTTATTTGTTTATAGACCTCACCTTTAAGGCATATAGGATAAGGGTACAATTTTGTATATACAGGGGAATCGGTTGTTGTTCTTATTTCGCCTTTTTTTACTATGGAACAGGTTAAGTTTTCATTAGGTTCGTCGAAGAGTTCAGGGAAGTCGTGTACAATTTTACCAATGGACAATTTTTGTGTTGGAGACATGTGTCAATGTCCGAAATTGATAGCGTTAACAGATTGCGAAGCATCTGCTTTATACGCACTTTTAATTTGGTATTGATGACCATGTAGTTGTCTTTGGTATGAATGATGGCTGAGAGATTCTTCAAACTCTAATGTCCTAGAATTGCATGGAAGGATTTTAGGTTCGGCATGAGCAAGAACTTTATTTTGATGTTCTGAAGACAAAAAAAAATAATGAAAGTATGGTGAGTAACTTGTACCTTACCTCCAATTGATTGAAATAAAAAGGTTTCTCATTAAGCAAAGGGTTGTTTACTACGGAGGACTGTATTTAGTTTTTACTTTATCCGGTTTCGATCAATATTTTTAAGATTTCTCCACTCTTCGTTGCATATTCAAAGTATGGAAACGAAAAGTCGCTTAATCTAAAAACTGAATGTCACTCAGTTCCATAACGTTCTCAGGATATACGTTTTCCGGTTGTGTTAACTCAGCGTTTTCCTGGGAGTTTTCGTCGTATTCAGTCGAGTTGTTCATGTTGGCCTGCATATCCATCTAGGTGGTTGAGTCAAATAAACCAATTCGGAGCATTTTGGAGCAGATCTACCGGTTCTTGTATTCCCAAGAGTCTGGGAAAATCGTCTTTTAATCCCCGAATAAATGTGTCGAGAGCCTGTAAGCTTGCATCAGCAAATTAAGAGATTTGGTGCTGATATCCATGCACGAAATTTTGTTTAGTATGAGCGAAAGATGTGAATACACGGCTTGGTAGAATTCGGATTGATACGTTGCCCTGCAGTAACGCTGTCATTTGGTATTCAGTGTGCCCAAATTGCGTTTGTCCGCATAATGCAAGGTTAGGCAACTGGAAATGCAGTTCCAGTCTAATGGTTGGCCAAAGAATTCGCGTAGGCTACGTACAACGAGATCATTGATCTTTTGATCGGGAGAAACCGTTTGATCAATTCCTGTGATTTGATCTGCGTGTAGATTTAAAATAGGATGAATGAGAGTTCGGCCCTAAGTATTTAGAACCTCGCGTATCATAGAGCCAATGAGAGTCTGTAGTGGGGGATTTATTATAGGATTGCGTTAGTTCTTCTAGAGGAATTGGCATTGCTTGGAAAATTGACGCTGCTTGATGAGCTTGTTAAAGAGCGGATGGTCGTAATATATTGGGTGTGGAAAAAAGTCCGTGTAGTTGTTCCAGATAGATGGCGTCAATTGCAAATAACTCAGGAAACATGGACCGCAGCGACACCGCTACACGCTCGTTGGAGAGGTGACAGTTTGAGCGTTACTTCAAGTGTGTAAGCATCCAAATTGCATTTGAAAATGGAGATAAATAATGAAAATTTGCGCTGTATTTTGCAATATTATTATGACAAATGAAAAAAATTGTGCAGAGTACAGCTTTATCGAAATCTGCTGCACGGAAATATTTCGCTGACTTTCGTTCCGGTAATTTTGATGTGAAAGATGAGACGCGCTCTGGTCATCCATTTACCGAGAAAGCAGATGAAATTCTTGAAAAAATGGAGGAAGATAAGCGTATCAGCAGTGTCGATATTGGTATGGAGCTAGGCATTGACCACAAAACTGTTTTGAACCATTTACACAAAGCTAGCTACAAAAAGAAGCTCGGTGTATGGATATCTAACGAGTTGAGCGCGAAAAACATGATAGACCGAATTAACATCTGCAATGCGCTGCTGAAACACAATGAAATCGAACAATTTCTGAAACATCTAATAAGCGGTGATGAAATATGGATCACATACGACAATCGGCAGCATAAAAGATCGTGGACAAGGAATGCTGAGCCGTCACAAGCGTTCGCGAAACCAGGATTGAAGCCGAAAAAGGTGATGCTGACTGTGTGGTGGGATTGGAAGGGAATCGTCCACCATGAGCTACTTTCAGTTGGTCAGACAATTAACTCTCAACTCTACTGTGGCAGCTAGAGAGATTACGCCAGGAAATTGATGTGAAAGAAACCTTAACGAGGTTTAACCCCAGGAAAATAACATGTTTATTGACTGCGATTTCGCGATAGTCCGCAATAGCCCTACCAAATTATTGCAATACTTCCGTGGTAAAACTAGTCTACGAGTATAAGTTATTAATTCTCGTAGGCCAACCAGTTTTCAGTCTAGTAGTAATCCGTTCTTGATTGATATTTTTTTGATAAATTCCCGATGCAAAAATTGCGAGATCTTGCTTGGGAGGTTTTGATGCATCCACCGTACAGTCTAGACATGGCACCCTCTGACTATCACTTGTTCCGATCCCTGCAGAGCTCTCTCAATGGAATTAAACTGGTTTCAAAGGGAGCCTGTAAAAACCACTGGATTCAGGTTTTCAACCAGAAACCATGGAAGTTCTTCACCGATGGCATCATGGTTCTACCCAGTGGCGAAATATTGTCGATAGTAATGGATCAATTTTTTTTTAAGTAAATTCATTTTCACACTATAAGAAAACCAGTTGAATCTCTTATCTACTATTGAACTTTTTCGTTTAGTGTTTGTAATTTAAAACTGGCAGACGGAGTAAGGGTATGGGGGATAAGGGAATGGCAACTCCGGTATAGTCGGAGTGGGCGTAGCTGCTTACTTAGCAGAATAACGTGGGATGTGATATTCTATGTTACACCGTTAGACGGAGAGGGGTTGTAGGAAATAAGAGATTGGTAGGTTAAGGTGAAGTCGGAGTGGACGTAACGCATCCCCATTTAATATTCTTCTCCGGAGAATCATTGGTTTTAATATTTGATTGAACGGTTCTTCTTTTGAGAACAATTATGCAAAATGAAACTAGCAAAACTAGGACGATGATATTAATGCTATAATTTACGCTAGAATTCGTTTTGTGGTTCACTTTTATTTCGTCGATTAGCTTCCGATTTTCGATTTGTTTAACGTGAATTGCCTCTGCGGAAAAGTTCATTAGAATGTTTTTTAAAGATATGCTTTTGAAACTACATACAATAAAAAATGTTCATATTTTACACTATTTATTTCTATTTTACAATTTTCAAATCTTATTAGATTATTTCCTATTATGCTATTATTATAACTATTGCAATTGTGAATTACTTGTTGATATGGTACGTTTTTTGTTATAACAATATTGTTTGTAGTTTGTTTGATTTCTGTGTTTTTATTTTCTTTTAGGTTACATTCAGGTTTGTCCTTAAAAATATTTTGGATGTTGACGATTTTAAAGTTTGATTATTTGGAACTGGTTCAATTAGAATTCTATAAAAATTTTCGAGTATATTGGAATCAGTTAGTTAGTTAGTTAGTTAGTTAATGACTTTTTATTGGCATGTAATAAAGAACCAATCAATACAATATTACACTGTACATTTTTTTAATAAAGTCTTACAGTATGGCTTGGCGCCGTCTACTTGGTTGACATTATTTGTATTAATAAACATAATTTGGATAATAAGATTATAGTATTTAAACAATTTATTAAAAATCTTCTTCTCTGATTCGCCTTCTATACTCAAGAGCAGTTTTGGTGTACTTATAAAGATCATTCCATCCGCGGTCTCCATTCAGAATATCTGTTAGTTCCTCTAGTTGAAGTGTCCTTACTCCAAAGTGCGATCTTCGAAATTCACTGAGTATTGGGCACACAGCAATAAAATGATAAATGTCCTCCCTTTCATTTCGGTTACAGAGATCACAATATATGGGTAGTTCTGGTCTGTGCGGTATGTAGTTTAAACCCAACATTTCACCTCTTATCATAAAAATGGTTTTTATCATTTCTGATTTATTACCATCTAAAAAGTAAGTATTTTCTTGTAGTCCGTGCCTTAATGTGCTGTAGTACATCCTGTGTTGCGAAGATTGCGCTTTACTAACAAAGCTGTTGTGCAGATGTGTTGCTGCTTTTTCGATTATGCTCCCGAATTTCTGTTTCAAACAGGATGTTCCGTCGCTTGGATGAAAATCAAATCCACATCCATAGCGACTAGCCAACTCATTCCATTCTTTGATGCAGTATCCGCTTGTAGCAAGAATATGTTTCAGGACAATCTTCGGTAGACGTTCTTCTTCCATTTCTAATACTTTAATAATGTAATCGAAGTGAAATTTCATGGTTAACAATATAAGTGGCGAACAACCTGTTTCTATGTACAACATGTAATTCGGGGTGCTGTCTGGCAATCTGAATATACGTTTTATACAAAATCTTTGAAAATTCTCCACTGTATCAGAGCTATTATACCCCCAGGCTTGTGCTGCATACAGAAGTATGGTCTGAGCAGTCGATCGAATAATTTTTTGCTTAGAGCTATGCGCTATATATTTGTTCTGAATACAAGAATTCCAGACTGAATTAATTGCTCTCTTTGCTTCGCTCAGTTTCATTCGGAGGTGTTTTTCGATGTTCAGACTTGCGGTAAACAGGACACCTAAATACTTATACTCGCGTACAACTTCGACTGGTTGACCCTGGTATGTCCAATTTTCGTTTCTCGAGAAACGCCCGCCACCGTTTCTAAATATCATTATTTTAGTCTTCTCCAGGTTTACTGTGAGATGTTTTGCAGTACTTTTCGAGTTTATTGATTTTGATTTGCATACTATTGACTGAATCAGCTAGGAAGACAATATCGTCAGCGAAAATTAGACCTGGTATTACTACTTGGTTGATCTCAATACCACCAATCATATCATCGGTTATATCATTGATGTACAGTATAAAGAGTAGAGTACTTAGTATACACCCTTGCTTTACACCCATCGTCGTAGGGATTTCTTCAGACACAGAATTTCCATCCCATACTTTGGCTGTGTTGTTGTCGTAAAGGGCTCTAATGATATTAACAATCTTACTGCTGACACCAATACTGAAAAGTTTATAATAAAGCGCCTCACGTGGAATTGAATCGAAAGCAGATTTAAAGTCTACAAACATGGCATAAAGTTTTTTATTCTTTCGCTTGTACATTTGCGCAATACTCTGAAGTATAAAAATTTGGTCTACCGTAGAATATTTCCGCCTAAAACCAGCTTGGAATTCACGTAAAATGTTTTTGCTTTGTATCCATTTAGTAAGTCTATTGAAAATTAGCGCCGTGAAGAGTTTGGAAGCAGTATTTAAAAAAAATATTCCTCTATAGTTTAATGGGTTTGTATAATCCCCTTTTTTGTGAAGTGGGAATATAATAGATTTTTTAAAACATTGCGGGATAAGTTCATGTTGGAAGAGTCGGTTAAATTCATTTGTAAGCGCTTGTGCAAATTCCGTTGTACAGTGTTTATAGAATTCGAAGGGTATTCCATCTTCTCCTGGTGCTTTGTTGTTTTTAGCACCCCTGATGACTTGAATTGTTTCTGTAATATCGAATGGTACATCGAGAAAATCATCAATGAAACAAGGCTCTGCATAATAAATTTTTGGAGATGTCTGTGATGTATTCAACAGTGCGTTAAAATGTGCGTATAAAGAACTTGCTTGGATACTTTCTGAGATTCGGTTTTTTCTTTTGTTTATGACTTTGACTGCTTTCCAAAAGTCCGCTGAAGTACGAGCATTGTTAATCATTGTAATATTCTGTTGCACGGATGCTGTTCTTTTCACTCGGCAAATATTTTTGAATTCTTTATTCGCTTCAGCATAGAGTCGTTTAAAAACAAGAGTGTTATGTTTTCGAAGGAGTTTGAGGAACGCAAATGGCCGGATTCTTGCCTTCACACAGTCTTTATCGAACCACTTTTGTTTGCTGCTTCCGATCTTTCTCGGTGATTGTTGGGGCGATGCAGCATTCTTGATGATAGCCGTTAATTGGTCAATGTTTGGTGTTGTTTCGGCAGTGTAAAGGTTTAAAAGTTCATTATTTAAATTAGTTTGATAGTGAGCTCTATTATTATCATTCCAAAATAGCTTTGGTAAGAGGCTGAGTTCGAGAGTACAGTCACTGTTTTGATTTTGAACATTGAAGTATATTTCCAATGGCATATGGTCCGAGTATATCTTGTTCACTATTCTAAAATCTGTTAGCATCTCGTTCCAATCTCCAGTAACAAAACAGTAATCTATTACCGAACATGACGTACCTCTAATAAATGTGTATTCGCCTCTTAAATCACCATTGCAACTTCCGTTTAGAACTTTACAGTCAAAAGCATCCGTGAGTTCCAGTATTTTCCTTCCTTTGTTGTCACTAGTCTCATCTTTGGATTGTCGATGCATATTTAAAAAAGTAGGGTTTGTTCCAGAAGTGAAGTCGTTTTGTGAGCTTCCTATCCTCCCGTTGAAGTCTCCAATGAGAAACAGATTAGTTGAGTCCAAATTGATAAGTAGATCGCTCAGAATGTCAAAATCGCGTTGCCACTGATTGCAGTTGAGGTATATGGGAATTATGTATAAATTATTTGAGTTTAGCCTGAGCTTGAGTACTTGCGAATCACCTATCTTTTCAAATTTCAAATTCAGATTAAGATTTATGCGATATGCAAAAAGCTCGCCTCCACTCGCTCTTCCAAAAAGGTTTGTTTTTACAGCAGGAATCCATATAAGTTCGTAATTCATAAAAATTTTCTTAAATTTAATTTCTTCCGAATTTAATAAATGAGTTTCTAATAGAAAAAAAATATGAAATTCTTTTAAATAGTTAAAAAAATCGATGAATAATAACTTATTTTTAATTCCAGAAATATTATAACTTAAAATTTTATATTTTGTATTTTCTCGAATCAAGTAGACGGAAGGTTCTCATAAAATGGACCCATCTAAGCCCCAGTTACGTTTTGAATGGCAGTTGATCTCTTACTTGTATTTTGAACTCTCGCCATCCCTGTACTTGCACTTGTTGGCCAGCGTAAGTTTGACGTTTGTTTGACTTGCACCTTGTTTACGTTTTCATTCATTAGGTCTTTAATAGTATTTTTTACACCTGTTGATAGGTCACCTAGTATTTGGTGTAGACATTGAATTCCATCGGAATTTCCGCATTTTAGGCCCTTTGACATATCCCAAGTGAATATTTTGCCTTCTACATATAATCGGTCGTCTCTTAGAGTGATTTTCTTCATTGGGTGTTCGGTTCGAAGTGGTTTTAATAAAGCAATCAATTTTGACCTTCTTTGCCGTAAATTGAATGGAAGGTCCTTGCTAATGAAAATGCCCGTTGCCTTAAGTTTGGTGGAGTTTCGTAGCACACTCGTAGCTTTTTCTCGTGATCTCATTTGTACAATAATTGTGTCTTTATTAACATTTCGGCTCTTAACTTTAAAGGCGGTTTCAATTTCAGTGTTTGTGTTGAGGTTAAGTAGTCCTGAGCAGACTGATTTCGCTTTCTCTACGGTGTCAACATTGTCTACAACCGGTAAGCGTACAATAAGATTTTTTTCTGTACTTTTTAGCAAAAGTTTATCAATTTGGTCTTCCAACAGCTTTTTTTTTTCCTCTAATTGTAAAACTTTGGCTGTAATCTCTTCCTGTTTTGTTTTTAATGTTGTTATCTCGGTGAATAGATTTTGAAAGTCACTTTTGGAGGGAAGTTCTTTGACAAGTTTGGTGTTATTTTCTCGCAGGATTTCTTTCAACAATTCCCGATCAAAAGCGAATTCCTTGGATCCAGATGTGGACATGTTTCGGTGGTATTTATAGCCTCTTTTTTTGTCGTCGAATTTTTCTGGTGAAGTTTCCGCCAATCCCCTCTTACTCATTTATTGATGTTAGAATCTTTTACTTAGTTTTGAGTGTGTTTTTTTTTTTGGCTTATTTTCTAGGACTTACGCAGAATTTTATACGTTTGAAGAACAGATATTTTAAATAATCCGAAAAAAATTTGAAAAAATTATTTTTAAAAGAGTTTTCTTAAACTTTTTTATTATTTTTCTTAGAAGCTCTTATTTTCACACTTTACTTGACAGTTCGACAAATGTCAACCAATATTGGAATCATAAGAAAGAATATGATTTGGTTTTCGTCAATAATTACTGCGCTTTTGATGTGTTTATTGTAATATTAAATTTGTCTATTTCTTTTGGTGATAGAATATCATGACCTAGAACTCCTAGTTGGCTCATTAAAAGGTTTTCTTTGACTTTTCTTACCTGTTCTTTTAATAGCTGTATATCATATTGAATCTGGAATGCATGTTGCATGTCTGTTATTTCTGCGAATTCTCTATTTATTGTGTTGCCTAAAATACTTAGTTGATATTTTATTTCAAGTTCTTCTCCGTTAACATGTCTCGTTATATTGTCAATGACTTCGTTAAAGTTATGATTAACTTTAGTTTGGTCATTTAATCCTTCAATAAGATTATGAACGTTTCGTTCGTTTGCGTCTAGAGTTTGCTTTATTTCTGTCTCGTCGTCATAGTCCATTGTACCAATAAGGTATTTGAGTCCTTTTCGTACAATATTAACAGTTCCACTTTTTTTCCTATCGTGATTAACTAATAGTTTTTGCACATCTTCTTGCAATTGGTTCAGGCTATATGCTAATGTTGGGTAGTCATTTTGGTGGTTTGTATTTTTTTTGTTGTGCTCTAAAATTTCTAAATTTTCCATCCATGAAGTAAGATTAACATTATGTAGGATTTTTGTATAGCTTCGTATTACTTGTAATTGTTCGTCCCTTATTGTAACATATCCCTGTCCCATGTACAAGTTTTTGCCCAAAAGTCATTGTTTTAGTCGAAAGGATTAATAGTGTCTGAAATGATAAGATCTCGTCAGCGTTCGTATTTATAGGTTCTTTTGATTTGAGTTTTATAAAACTTCCTTCCTTTATTATTTTTAATATGATTTGTGTCGATTATTATAGGGTTGGATTATTCGTAAATGGGTTTAATTTTATTACTTTTCCTGTTTTGGAGGTAAAGTTATCTTCCCTCTTCGAGATTTATATCTTTCCTATTTTTGTTCAACTTGGTTAGGTTAGGTTAGGTTTGAGAAGGGGAGTGTGATGGTTAGACATCACTTCCACTAGGAGGCCAAGAGGCCCATTGTGATTCCCTTCGTTTGTGTGGGTACACATAAAATTAACCTGTCCTATCGCGTGGTGGCTGAAACCACCCCGTGCTCTTGATGAATCTTAGAAGATCCGATATGTCTGCATTAGCCACGTCCGCAATCTCTGTAAAGAATCTTTGGCCTAGCGACACTAGGCGTCGATTCTGGAGAGCTGGACAGTGGCAAAGCAGATGTTGGATCGTCTCAGTTTCTTCCTCATTGCCGCAGCTCCGGCAGAGATCGCTCGATCCCAAGTCCCATTTCCGGAGCATTGCTCCAATGGGACAGTGTCCTGTTATCACTCCGACGAGCATAT
Source organism: Merodon equestris (assembly GCA_958301585.1). Taxonomy (NCBI): domain Eukaryota; kingdom Metazoa; phylum Arthropoda; class Insecta; order Diptera; family Syrphidae; genus Merodon; species Merodon equestris. The sequence goes on along the minus strand of OY284415.1, from coordinate 83,941,200 downwards.
GGATCGAGTTACGGTCCAGCGCCAGGAGCTTCTTTGTTTTTCCAACATTGAGCTCTGGCCACAATGATCTTGTCGTGTACTGTCGTTTCTTGTAAGCCAAGACGAGTTGGCCTCTTTGATGATTATGTCGTTTATGATCCGGTATAATGCGCTGATCGGTGGTTGCAATGACGTGTCCGCTTCGCTGATGTCCATTTCAGAACCTTGCCTGGCCAGTTCGTCTACTCTTTCGTTCCCTGCGATTGAGCTGTGGCCCGGGACCCAGCAGAGTTTAACTTTATGGTGTCTGATGGACTTCAGTGAGTCGCGACATTTCTTGACAGCCTTTGATCTCGTTATACAGGATTCTATTGACTTCAGTGCAGTTTAGCTGTCTACGAAGATGGTGATATTAGATGGTGGGATATCGGCTACCTGTAGGTGTTTGGCTGCTTTCTCTATTGCCAGGATTTCTGCTTGAAACACGCTGCACAGATCAGGGAGTCTGAATGATTCCTGTTTGTGGAGGGTATCAGAGTAGAACCCGGCCCCAGTGGCTGTGTCCATTTTCGATCCGTCGGTGAAGAGTGTGATCTCATGGTCGTTGATTACGGCGTTTGATAGCCACTCTTCTCTGTCGGGGAAAAGGATAGGTATACTGAGAGAGAAGTCATTTTGAGGTGGAATATAGTCGGTCGTAGCTGCGAGGCTACTAAAACCATATTTCCTTCCCAGGTTGTCTATTATCTTAAGTATGGCCGCATGTCCATAGTTGGCTTGCTTCCACAGAGAGGACTCTCTTAGTCTGAGAGCGCTCTTTGCAGCGTAGCCTTTTATAAATAGATCCAGGGGGAGGAGATGAAGAATCATGTCCAACCCTGCTTGCGGCGTGCTTCTCATGGCTCCTGCTGTACAAACAGCGGCTGACCTTTGTACTTTGTTGAGCATGTTCATATAGCTTTTTGTGCTGCTAGCAGTCCACCAGACTAGGGCCCCATAAGTTAAAATGGGTCTGATGATTGCTGTGTACATCCAATGAATGATGTACGGTTGCAAGCCCCATCCTTTTCCGAAGGTCTTTTGCATGCATAAAAAGCGTTCAACCCTTTTTTCATCCTTTCCTCCAGGTCCCTTTTCCAGGAGAGCTTAGAGTCAAGAATGATGCCTAGATATTTTGCTTCCGCTTTGAGTTTGAGTGGGGTGCCCTCTAACTTTGGGGGAGCAAATATCGGAATTTTCCTTTTCCTGGTGAACAAGACCTGCTCGGTTTTCCGAGGGTTTATTCTCAGACCGTTCTGTCTTGCCCACGAGAAGAGTTCACTCAGCGCAGATTCCATTAGTTCACTGATAGTTGGTAGAAATTTACCTTTTATCAAGATAACCAGGTCTGTTTTTTTCCATAAAGAATTTGAGGATCTTGTTGACTGTAAGAAGCCACAGTAGGGGGGAGAGAACTCCTCCTTGTGGTGTGCCTCTAGTTGTCACTTTCCTTATAGAACTGTGTCCAATGTCTGCATTGATAATTCTGTTCTTCAACATATTCTCAATCCAGATTACAATGGATTTGTCTACTTTTATGTCCTCAAGAGCTGTTGTTATGGCCTCTGTGTTTACATTGTTGAAGGCCCCCTCTATGTCGAGGTAGGCTGCCATTGTAAACTCTTTTAAGTTCAGCGAGCCCTCAATTTCACGAACAACACTCTGCAGAGCACTTTCCACTGATCTGCCTTTGAGGTAGGCGTGTTGAGCGTTGCATAAGTTTCGTGAATTTGTGAGTCCTCTGATGTATAGGTCAAGGAGTCTCTCCAAGGTTTTTAATAGAAATGACGAGAGACTAATTGGTCTATAGTCCTTTGCGGCAGTATGGGATGGTTTACCTGCCTTAGGTATGAAAATTACCTTTATTTCTTTCCACTGTGTTGGGATGTACCCCGTGCGCAGGCAACTGGAAAAAATGCTTACGAGATGGGGTACAGTGTGGATCTGTGTTTTTTGAAGCATCGCTGGCAAGATATCGTCCGGGCCCGGAGATTTAAAGGGTTTGAACGAATTTATTGCCCATGATACTTTATCCGCTGTGATAATCTTGTTTATCACTTCTTCAGATGTGTGAACCGTAGGAACCGTCGTCTCGAAGGAGACTGTGGTTTCAGGGATTTTACAGCCTGGGAAGTGGGTTTCAGGGATTTTACAGCCTGGGAAGTGGGTTTCAGTCAGCAGTTCTAGAGATTCCCGACTGGATTCTGTCCAAGAACCATCTGGTTTACGGATGAATCCCGGGACGCAGGGGTCCCTGGATAGGATCTTCCTGAGCCTTGCGGCTTCGTTGAGATCCTCAATTGATTCGCAGAACTCCCGCCAGGATTTAGATTTTGCTGCTCTTGTTTTGCTCTTGTATTCGTTGAAGCTGGATTTGTAATTATCCCAGTCTTCGGTTCTGTTTGAGTTCTTTGCTCTGTTGAATAGAGTTCGGGTCCTGGTCCTGAGTTGCTTTAGCTCTGTGGTCCACCAGACTGCGCTGGTCTTCCTGCGAGCACGCTGCAAAGGACAGGATTTGTTGAAAGCCGCTTTCAGAATTCTCACAAGATTTTCGACTGAATTCTCAATGTAAGTTGGATCAGGATTAGTGGTGGCTTGTGGCGGTTCTAACCTGTTGGCAACTAGGTTTGAGAAAAGATTCCAGTCTGTCTTTTGAGGGTTTCTGAAAGGTTTTGGTTTTTCTTTAATGACGTTAAGGTCCTTCTGTGGTCCGAAAAGGAGCATTTAGTGGACACTCTCCAATCCTCTACTCGGATGGAGTCGGACTCACTTAGTAAAGTGAGGTCAATTACCTCTTCCCTAACCCGATTGCGAAACGTAGGTGTATTATCTTTGTTGCAAATATTGAGGTTGGTGGAGATAATGAAATCGAAAATGGACTCACCCCTTTTATTGATGTCGCTGCTTCCCCATTGAGGGTATCAATAGACACAGTCCGCGTGACTTGGCATGTCGCACGAGTGTTCGGACTGCGTCTGAAGGTGGATCCTCCTCATCATATGGTAAGTATGCGGACGATAGGAGCAAAATTTATTTGTCCTGTTGTTCGTACGTTACCACCGTGAGGTCTCCGTTGCTGTACGTACCTAGGAGAGAAATGTTTAAGTATCTTTTGGCGACTATACAGGTTCGTAGCTTACCTTCGGTATGTGGATAATATAAATTATACTCCTTAGACCTTAATCCCTGAATTTTGTTCCTAAGGAGCAAGGGTTCTTGGATTAAGGCTATATCCACATCTTCCTGCAGCATGTACATCATCAAGTCGTCGGTGGCTGCTTTGCAGTGGTGTAAATTAATTTGCACCACTAGCAGCCTCCGTTGACTTGCCGCGTTCATTGGGGAGTCTTACCTTCTGGGTTCCCAACCTGAACTTGATGCTGCCAGATCTGCTGCGGATGTGGTCGAGTGACTTTTAGTCAATGGTAACCATGAGGTCCTTTCCCACTCCGTTCTTACTCTTGGCTGAAGAAATTATTCTCCAGCTGAGAGTGTCAAGCTCTTTATTCTGCTTGTCAATTAGCTTCACAATGGATTCGTCCTTTTCGGGAACCGGTGGAGGGATCCATATTGAAGCCAACGTGCGAAGCGAAAGCATCGAACGAGGGATAACCTCGAGTTTAGCGTTCTGCCAGATTTCGCCGCAATTGTCGATTGTGCGCTTTAAGAAGTCTAGGGACCTCTGATTGTCACAACCGACAACTTTGATTCCTTTCTGCCAGCCTGCTCCGTCGAAGTTAATCTCATTGCTGCTATCCGCGACAAGCATCGCTTCCAATATTTTGGCTTCAACCGTTAACCAATTGTCGGATGTAATCTTCCCATCCGGGTTGGAACGATCGATAATAGCCACTTGTAGACTCAGGGGAAGGTTGAAGCTGGCTGATGTTTTCGCCTTTTTCGCTTCCCTAAGAGTTTCTTCTCCGGAGCGCCCCCTCTTGACGTTCTGCTTCGATCCTGAGGCAGTGTGTCCCTTGGAGGCGCCCGGTTGCTGTGCGTTCTTTTCGACAGTGGCCGGTTGTGTTGGCAGTGTCGAGTCAATTTTGGGACGTTGGGTTTGATAAGGGCCGTATTCGATGGCTTCTTATCTCGTCCTTTTTGGCAGCGTGAGTGGAGGTGGGAGCCGATTTCTTCTCGAATTTGGCTACCTCTTTCTTGTGCTTCTTGATCAGGAGTTTTTCGCGCTCGGAGAGCGATGAGGGTTCTCTTGCGTTCATTTTCCTGATATATCGCACCGACCTCTTATAGCTACTCTTTGCTTTTTGGGCCGGTGTTTTTACATTGCTCGTTTTTACAGGTTTGCCTGTCGCCTTAGGGGCGACCTTTTCTTCCAGCAGCTGGGCCTCAGTTTCAGAGTCCACTTGCATGGTGTTGCTTACCTGTGATGAAGCCAAGAATTCATCGTCGGTAGCGGTACCAATCTGTAGTCCCTGAAGGAGAGCCCCGGTTACGCTGTCTGTGTCGATCGCCCTTTCGGCGGTGGTTGTTCAGCTTACTTATATATTTTTCTTTATTCTTATTTACTAGCTCGATAATTTTAGGGTAATCCGCGCTAGATATTGTTCCGTTAAGGAACAAGGAATTGTTTTGTTGTGGATTGAATGCTTTTGTTGTGGAATGAATGGTTTTGTTGTAGATTGTAACAGCTTTTAAAACTTTCCTTCTTAAGGTGTCTGTGTTATTTTCATCGGCTGAAAAGGTTCTTATGTGCTCGTTTAGAGTAGAATGGAATCTTTCGACATCCGAGTTGTCGGTTTAATTATCTGGAGTAGTAAAATGAATGTCAACATTATTTTCTTTCAAAAACTCAGTAATGTTTAGTGAAGAGAATCCTGCTTCCCCATCTGTTATTAATTTCTCGGGCATGCCAAGGGCATCTCAAGTGTTTTTAGCAAGGAAATCCACGTTCTATCTTTAATTTCATAAACTGAAACATGTTTCGAAAATTTGTTGATCAAAGTGACGTACATAAGGTTGATGTTCGCAATGTGGATTATTTGATTATTTGATTGGGTTTTTCGGTAATTTTAAAGGCAATTTTGTTAGGTGTCCTTTCGTACTTGGATCTGTTGCAAATTTGACAGTTATTGATGAATTTTTAGATTTTGTCTTTAAGTGTGGGGGTGTATAGCTATCCTTAATTTCTTGGTATGTTTCGTTAATACCTCTATGATTAAATGAGTTATGCATTTTTGAAATTACTAGAAGTTCTTTTTCTTCGTCTTCAAGATCACCTAAACATTTAGCACATTTGACAAGTTTTAAAAGATTGTTATAGCTGAAGTACTTTATACATACATCTTGAAATTGAGCGAATAAATGATCATCTCTCGAAAATATGCCTCTTATCCCCTCAGACGGGAGATTTTTCATAATATCTACAATAAATTCCTCGCTAAAGAATTTCAATTCGATCACCATTCTTCTTTTCTTGAAAGCGTAATATATTTTGTTATTGCTCATATTTTTTGTGCTGTTCAGTATTATTTGTGTTTTATAAATATGAACTGGAGACTCTACTATCGGAATATGTTTGCTGCTATCTTCGTTGGAACTATGGATTGTGGCTATAATTGAATGTTCCTCTAAATTGGCCTTCGTCACATCTGCATTATGATAAATCTCTTTTCTTGATAAACTATCGACAAGCTCTCCTTCATCTAATTGTATGCCATCTTGATTGACATTTGTCACATTTGCGTTGTGATGAACCCCTATTCTTGATAAGCCATCGGCAACCTGATTATCCTTACCTTTGACATATTCGATGTCAAAGTTATACTCCTCCAGCCTAACTTTCCATCTTTGCAGTTTGTCATTCGGTTCTTTTAGTGAACTTAGCCAAACTATGGGTCGATGATCAGTTCTTATTGTAAATTTCCTTCCATAAAGGTAAGGCCTGAAATACTGTGTTGCCCACCCTATGGCTAACAACTCTTTTTCGATGGAATATTTGGTTTCATGTTCATTTAATGTGCGACTCGCAAAACATATAGGGTGGTTGTTTTATGAGAGGACTGCACCTAATGCAAAATTGGAAGCATCAGTAGTTAGTGTGAATTTTTTCTTAAAATCAGGATATTTGAGGATAGGTTCCGAGGTAATTAATTGTTTTAGATTTTCAAAATTCTCGATATAGTCAGAATTTGTGAGGTCTATTTGTGCGTTATTTTTTAGGCATACGGTAATTGGTTTTGCAACTTTCGAATAATCTTTAAAGAACTTGCTATAGAACTTTAGATCCCTAAAAATGCCTTAATCTGTTTCGTTGTCCTTGGCAACTTGTAATCTTTTATTGCCGTAATTCTCTTGGGACTTGGTTTTATACCCTGTACCTGCTGTAACTAGGTGTTCTAAGAATTCCCTTTTTTTCCAGAAACTCTCTTGTCTAACTGACCTTTTATGTTCACTTCTTTTACCTTCTTAAAGATTTTCTTCAGGTTTATTAGGGGTTCCTCGTGACTTGTGGAGAAGACTATCTTGCCTATGTATTCTTCTAGTATATCGTTCATGAGACGTTGAAAGGTGGAAGGAGCATTTTTCAACCCAAATGCCATTCGACAAAATTCGAAATGACCATCTAGTTGAAACGTTGTCTTATTCCTATCTTCTTCTGCGATTTCTATCTGGTGAAATCCTTTCGCCAGATCTAGGGTAGTAAAATCTTCCTAATTTTTAATTTAATTCTAATTTCTTCTTAATTTATCCAATATCTCGTCAATATGAATAGGAAAATTGTCACTTATTGCGGTCTTGTTTAGCTTCCTGTAGTCGATCCTCCATTTCTGTTTCCCGGAGGCGTCTTCCTTTTTCGGAACGATCCAGAGGCGATTTGCTCGGGCGTATGATGCTTTGTCTAAGCATTTCGTTTAGTTGCCTGGATACTTCTTCCCTGTGGACTTCCAGATATCTGTAGCTCTTAACGTATATGGGAACGTCATTTATTGTCTCTATGTTATGTTTAATAGCATTGGTAAAGGTAAGGCCACTGCCTTCTTGGTAGAAAATAGGTGAAAAATCAGAAATTCTTCTCTTCTCTTTATTTAAGTGATCTAACCTAATTTGATTGATAATAGGTTCGGAATTGATCTTAGTATGGTGGAATTCTTAGTCTGGTACGCTTTTTTTGATATTGCTCAGCTGCAGTTTTTCTTTATCTTCATTAAAACACACTGCAATTTCGGTTTTGCCTATTTATTTTCCTGTTTAGGTCAATTATAGTTTTTGTTAGGAATAATATATTATTACCTATTAGACCGTCGTAAATGTCATGAAAATTATACACGAGGAATTCCGCTGTTTTGTTTGGTAAGCCGAATTCTTCAAACAGTGGAATTTTGGCTTTCGTGTTTTAATTTTTACCCTTTTTTGTAGTTTTGTTTGCCATTTTGGGTGTCATAACCCGGGGTTTAAAATACTGGCTTCCGTTCCAGTATCGATAAGTATCCTCAATCTGTACTTATCGTTTTTGGTTTGGACTATTATATAGGGAAATCTGCTAAAGGGCTTGGTTAGCGAAAATCCACGCTATGCAGATTTATCTGCCTTTGGTAAGAGGGTGAGAGTGTTTCCATTGGTTCGGAATAGCTGTTAATGCTATCTACCTGAGTTATTATTTTCCGAATTATTTCAATTTGATTCTGGATTTCGTTATGTTCTTTAATTATTAGCTTGATTATTCCTATGCATCCCTGATCTGTTTGTTCCTGAATTCCTGTCTTGATAACTATTCCTATATGTGTTTGGATTTGTATTGTTGCTAGTTCTATGTACGTCTGAATTGTTACTGTTATGGTTCTGTGTCGATTCGAGTTATTGTAATGTCGATTGTTAAAATTGTGTCTTTCTTGTCTTCTATATACATATGTACATACAGGGTGTCCCACGAGCAGTGTGCCAAAAAGCTAGAGCGTGTAGGTCTGGTCAAGACAAGAAAAAAATCGTATGGGAGGGGGGAGGGGGGTCTATTCCCTGCCGTTTAGCCGGGAGGGGCAATTTTCTAAAAACTTGACTTAATTTGGAAAAAAAAATATTAAAAATCAACAGTTACAGCCACAATGCCATGATGTACTTTCTTGTAAAGCCAGAAATCTCTTCTTTCGTCCTGTTTTTAAATGAAGCTGTTTTAGGGAATAGTTTTTGAGAAATTAATTTTCAAACTCAAAATTTTGGAATTTTGGAAAAATGTTCGAACCATTTTTTTTCTAAATTTTATTTTGATTAATATAATTAAGTGGTAATCTTTTTTCAAACATTCAATTCTCTTATTAGTTTTTAGTTCAAAACAGAAAACCGGATGCAAAAATGTCTTGTAGTTTTTGAGATATTAAAAAAAAACCCGAACCACTTTTTTCTAAGAAAAACCTTTTTTTTTGGTTTTAACGCGGCTGGACTTGTAGGCAAATTAATATATGAAACATTGACCTCTTTTTTATTATTTTTAAGAAATTCGGAGTTTTATGAGGATACAATAAAGTGGCACAGTATTGGAATAACCCTGGATTAATTCTTTATTTTCATTGATAACGCCTGAAAACTGACCTGCGAATTTCGTCTGAGTCCGCCCGCCGCCGATGGGTTCTACCCGAATTTTGAATTTGGTCCGACTCAATCCTTCCCTTACTACAAGGAGGATGGCTATTATGCTTGGAGTGCCCAAATCTAGAGTATGGCGAGTGCTTCATACCGAAAACTTACACCCGTACCATTTTAGGCCAGTTCAGGAACTCACCTCAAACGACAATTTTTGAGAGCAGAATTTTGTTGATCATTACTGCTTCGAGATGAAACTGAACGAAACTATTTTGCAAGGATATTCTGGACAGATGAAGCCCAGTTTACCAGAGATAAGGTTACTAACTTCCACAATTTGCATCATTGGAATAGCACCAATCCACACAACAAGAAACAAAATAAATCACAACACCGCTTTAGCTGTAATGTTTGGCTTAGTATTGTTGGGCAAACTGTAATCGGGCCCCGGTTTTTGAATGCCGTTATTAATGGAGAATCATACCTGCAGTTCCTACGAGACCTTTTGCCCGATTTGATCGACAACGTTCCTTTGGCCATATCAGATAATTGAATCTACCATCAAGACGGAGTACCAGCACACTACAGCTTACGGGTCAGAAACAGTTTGAATGATCATTTTAGTGACCGTTGGATCGGAAGAAGGGGCCCCACGGAATGGCCACCTAAATCACCAAATTTAACTCCTCTAGATTTTTGTGTGTTGGGATTCATGAAGAAATATGTTTACGAAGTGGAAATAGTATCTTTGGAACAACTGAAAGAACGGATTGAAGTCGCTAGGAAAATTTATCAAGCATAGACTTATTTGCAGCCATTAGAAGGAGATATAATCTTTGCCTTCTAAAAAATGGGGATCATATTGAAAATTTATTATAATAAAACTCCGATTTTTTTTTAAAAATATTAAAAAAGAGGTCAATTTTTCATACATTAATTTGCCTACAAGTCCAGCCGCATTAAAACCAAAAAAAAAGGTTTTTCTTAGAAAAAAGTGGTTCGGGTTTTTTTTTAATTTCTCAAAAACTACAAGACATTTTTGCATCCGGTTTTCTGTTTTTAACTAAAAACTAATAAGAGAATTGAATGTTTGAAAAAAGATTACCACTTAATTACATAAAATTTTGAAAAAAAATAGTTCGAACATTTTTTTTTTAATTTTTTTTCCAAAATTTTGAGTTTGAAAATTAATTTCTCAAAAACTATTCCCTAAAACAGCTTCATTTAAAAACAGGACGAAAGAAGAGATTTCTGGCTTTACAAGAAAGTACATCGTGGCATTATGGATGTAACTGTTGATTTTTAATAATTTTTTTTTCCAAATTAAGTCAATTTTTTAGAAAATTGCCCCTCCCGGCTAAACGGGGGGGAATAGAACCCTCCCATACGATTTTTTTCTTGTCTTGACCAGACCTATACGCTCTAGCTCTTTGTCACACTGCTCGTGGGACACCCTGTATATAAAAAATTATTGAAAGTTTTGGTGTGACTTATAACTCACGAACGGCCAAACCGAATTTGATCAAATTTTCAGAGTTTGTTGTTAAAATTGGTTGACGCATTCGTGAGTTATACCAACATTTGATTTTGCCCATATAAAAAAAAAACAAATACGTAGGCGCACATCGATAGCTGTGAGTGATGCGTTCCTCAATTCAAAGCATACGACAAATGGAATTGGCAGCTTTTAATTATGATAGCACAATCAACTAGAGTATGCATTCTTATATTAGCCAAATGAATAAAAAGGTGTGCATTGTAATGTGTTCAAATTTATGAACGAGATGCCTGGCATGTGCTGTGCTGGTGGGAAAGTTTTATTGCCTGTATTTGAACCTCCACCAGACACTTTGCATTCATTAATCTATGACAATTCACCAACGTCAAAGCATTTCTTAACAAATATTCAAAAGTACAATTCATGCTTTCAAATGACATCTTTTGGAGCTAAAAATATTATAACAGATGGATTTATGCCGACATTTAAGGTGTGAATTATATTCTTCTTCTTTTCCTTTTTCCGGCGTTGTTATGGTCAGAAGTGTAGGACCATAACCTTCCCACTTAACTGCATTCCTACTGGTCCGCTTGTGGGGTCCGCCGGTTTGACTTCAGAAAGTAGCGGCAGGCTTCCCGGTTTGGGATTACTTCATCGCTGAGGCCAATCAAATGCTGGTGTTTTTGCATTTGTTTGCACCAATTTTCTAAATTGCCTAGATGTGATTTTTGTTTACCTTTGTTTTAGTCGCCTTTTAGGACAAGCGAGAGGTATCGCTGCAGGGATATTCTTAACCCATCCCTGCACGGAGTTCGAAAATTCAGATTCGTCATCCAAATATATTTCAAAAATATTACAGATTCAAGGTCAGATATATCACAGAGCTGGGTCATTGTTGCCATTCTCAGATAATCATCAGTTTTTGCAAATATATTTCATTGGTAATGAAAACAGTCAATTGAATCAGCGCTGTGCAATTGCTTCAAATACAAGAAGAGAAATCGTGAGTGAGCTGCAAAGATTTTTCCATCAGCACAATGAATTGGTCAAATTATTCAAGAAATTCTGGAATGGCCAACGTTTTGCAAGAAGCAGCAATTATTCTATGGGATGAATGTCGGATAGCTCATATAATTTCTTTGGAAGCATGGAATCGAAAATTACAGGATCTACGTGGAAATCAACAGTTGTTCGGCGGTGCATTAATATTGCTATCTGGTGATTTTCGGAAAATGTTGCCCATCATTAACAGATCAACCCCAGCTGATGAGATTAATGCAAGTTTGAAAAGTTCGTTTTTTTGGGGAAACGTGCAAAAGTTATCGCTTGACATAAATATGCGTGTGCGTCTTCAAAATGATCCATCAGCACGTGAGTTTTCAAAGCAATTGCAGCAGATTGGCGATCGCAAAATTGTAAGTAATTTAAATGGCTTTATCATGTTACCAAATAACTTTTGCACAATTTTAACATCAAAAGAAGGACTAATTGATCGCGTTTTTCTAAACATTGTTCAAAACTATAAAAATCATGTTTGGTTAAGAAAAGGCGGAATTTTAGGACCAAAAAATGCAAATGTTTAATGACATTAATTTTCAGACAATTTTTGAATAAAGAAGACGCAGTAAATTATCCGATTGAATTTTTGAATTCTTTGGAACCACCCGGTATGCCACCGCATCGTTTGATTTTAAAAGTTGGTTCATCGATCATACTTCGTCGAAATTTCAATTCACCAAAACTTTGCAATGGAACGAGACTTTCCGTGCACAATTAATTTCCAATTTGATCGAAGCAACTATTCTCATCGGGAAAGCAAAAGGAGAAGTAGTAGCGGATCCCATTAACAACAGACATTCTGATGGAATGATATGCGTAAGGAGATCAGTTGGAAAAAGACTCGACCTACGCTATGGCAATAAAAGGCTTAAGCATGGTGGCAGCTCCATCATGGTGTGGGGTTGCTTTTCATCCCAACGGATTGGGCCTCTTAGGAAAATAGAATGGACCGATTCCAATACCTAAACATTTTGGAAGAAACAATGCTACGCTATTCCCCCTGCGGGAAAGGGGTTAGAATATTCCCGCGGCATGGAATGCGACTAAATTCTAGAACCCACTTCTAAGCCAAGGTGTTGAGGTACCCGTGCCGATGGCCGCATGGTCAGTTAGTGGTTAAAGAGTACTGGCCGTTAACGGTCCCCTCCGATGCCCAGGCAAGGTCGGTTGTATAAGTGCCTTATCCCAGTATGTCGGCTCTGCTGGGACGGACCTTCCTTTCCGGACCTACTCGTGGGACCAACATTTTTTACACATATGGATACAAAAAACAAAAACAAAACCAAAACAAGGAGGTCGCCTAGCCTTGGCACCTCATCCGAGGACGAGCTACTGGCTTCGAGCCAAGAAAAAGTAGCCAGTCCATCCAAGGAACAGGGTACTAAGCAAAGTACCCCTATCCAACCAATTCTACCTCAACCTCAAAACAAACCAACGGCTAAAGTCAGCAGCAGCGACCAAAAGCCGGTTAAAAAGCAAAAATCCTCCGGCCAGATTATGAGAGAGAAGTACCTCAAGGCTGTATTCATTCTTGGCAAGATTGCAAAGAATGAAGCAGCCGGTACTCCTCATGAGAAAGACCTAGAGGATCGGCGCAAATATCAGGAAGTGGTGGATGAGTACACCCGACTCAAAACTACATCAAATCGCGAGGGAGCGAAAAGGAACAGGTCTCAAGACGAGACCTCAATCGCTCCTAAAAGAAGCAAGGTCACGGCAGCAGCAGCCGCCGCGCCCTCCTCGCGTAAACCCCCCAGCAAGTTTTCCTCCTACGCGGAAACTGCGAGAGATCACCTCCAGGTGACGAAAACTCCACCAACGATAAAGCGGTGCTTGACAGGTGGCCGAGCATCGAGGCTAAGGTTACCGTAATGACGGTGGATCACATCATTAGTAACCCCAATGGCCAGATGCCTGGGTTTGACTCCGAAGAGATTGTTAGGGGTTTCCGGGTTATCAAATGCGCTGACCAATTCTCCAAGCGAGTGCATCGCTAAGGTTAACGATGCCTGGGATGAACTCAAGATCAAGATCACCCCCGCTAAGGATATCCCCAGGATACCAAGGGCACGTATTTGGCTACCCCGAGCGACTATAGATAGCGGAAAGGTTCTCCAATGTCTCAAGTTGCAAAACCCCAACATCCCCACGGAGGACTGGGCCATCATAAAAGTCGAAGAACCACAGTACAACTCCCAAACTTACTTGCTCTCCATCAATGAAAAGTGCTTGGAAGTACTGAAGGAGGCAAACTACAAAATGAAGTTTGGCGTCAGGCAAGCCAAACTCAAAATCTTCCGCCCGACAGGCCCTGGTAACGATCTAGTTGAGATCGATGCAACTGACAAATTGCTGGAGGGCCTATGATCGAAACGGAAGACCAACCTCAACAACACCAAGAGCAACAACAAAAGCAACAACAAAAGCAACAACAAAAGCAACAACAGTAACTACAATATGCTTAATGTCATACAGTTTAATCACCAGCACTCGAAATGTGCGTCGGAGAATCTGCTAGTTTTCCTGCGGGAGGAAAACATTGACATTGGCATATTGCAGGAGCCCTGGGTAAACGGTTCTATTATCCGAGGGCTCAACGACACCAACTACAACATTTTTTACAAAAAACAAACCGGTAAGCCCAGAACCTGTATATTAGCTAAGAAACCCCACCTTAGCTCCGAAAATTTAACAGCCGTTAATCTGGAAGGTTCTGGCCAGCCGAACCTCATTATAGCATCAAGCTACATGTCGCACGATATGCCATCTCCACCGGTTGAAGTGCAACTACTGGTCAGGCTACTTCAAAAGGGTAAGGATACCCTTCTTCTCGGATGCGACGCCAACGCCAGACACTCTCTATGGGGCAGTTCGGAAATCAACGAAAGGGGTGAGTCTCTGTTTGATTTCTTAATAACCTCCAAGCTCAATATATGTAATGTAGGTAGCTCCCCAACCTTTGTATTTCCGAGTTCGGAAGCACATCCCGGTTGGGAGGAAGTACTTGATATAACCCTAATCTCCAATTCCACCAATTATAGGGTCGACAGCTGGATAGTATCCAATCTAAAATCGTTCGCAGACCACAAATGGATACTCTCCAATGTGAATTTCAGTGCCGACCCCTCCATCCCCTTCAGAAATCCTAAACGTACTGACTGGAAAAAATTCAGCAGGATCATTAACTCCAAACTCAATAACCTACCCCATCCAGACATGGAATCGGTAGAACAACTGGACACGAAAGTTAGGACCTTTGAAAAGGCCATGGTCACGGCCTTGAAAGTTTCGTGCCCAGTTAAGCACAGCAAAAAAACCTTCCCACCGTGGTGGAATGAGGATCTCTCCGTTTTAAGGAAAATGACAAGAGACCTCCTCAACATCTGCCACAGACACAAATACTGGAAACCCTACAAAGACTGCCTTAAACTCTACAAAAAGGCCATTAGCAAAGCCAAAGCTCAGGCGTGGTCAGAGTACTGCCAGTCTATCGAAACACTAAAGGATGCTGCCAGGCTGAGCAAAATCCTATCCAAACAGCACCAGAATCCATCCTACATTAGACGTAACGACGGTGTTTGGGCAGATTCCACAGAAGAATCCCTGGAACTTCTCTTGAACACCACGGGACGATGCTAATTTGATCATCAACCCCGATAATATATCTTGGGCCATCAGCAGCTTCCCCCCATACAAGTCACCGGGACTTGACGGGATATTACCTATAATGCTACAAAAGAATTTGGGCAAGGTTATACCCTGGCTAACGGTGATTTATCGAAGTTCGCTGAAACTCAACTACATCCCCCTAGCCTGGAGAAGAGTTCGATGTATCTTCATCCCGAAGTCTGGCAAGCGCGGTCATGAATCCGCAAAGGATTTCAGACCTATCAGCCTCACATCCTTCGTCCTGAAGACCCTCGAACGCATCTTAGACAGGCACATCCGCGACTCCCTAGGAAACACAAAGTTTTCGAAGTCCCAACACGCCTACATTAAAGGCAAGTCCACTGAGACCGCCCTGCATGAAGTCGTGCAGACAATCGAAAAATCCATCCACCATAAACAATTTACCTTAGCTACCTTCATAGATATAGAACGTGCTTTCAACAACGTTCACACTGAATCGATCCAAGAAGCCCTCACCACGGCAGGGGTAGAGGGACTTGTTAGCAGATGGATCATATCCATGCTCAGAACAAGGATCATTCAGGCCCAGATGGGCAACACCACTATAGTTAAGACCGTAGATAGAGGCACACCCGCCTCTACTATGGCTCTTGGTTATCGATAAAATTTTGAAAGAATTCGAGAGAATCGGAATAAAGGCGGTTGCTTATGCTGACGACGTGGTCATCCTAGTATCGCGAATATTTCCCTCGGTAATTAGCGAAATCTCAGAGAGAGTTCTGACTAAGCTAAGCGCCTGGGCCTCAGGATGCGGCCTAAGCGTCAATCCGAGTAAAACAGAACTGATGCTGTTTACCACCAAATGTAAGATTCCGGCCTTTAATCTCCCTCGACTCAACAACCAGTCACTCTCCTTGTCTTCCGAGGCTAGATACGTAGGAATTATCCTAGACCCCAAGCTCAGTTGGAAGATGAACATTGAACATCGGGTACGGAAAGCATGTGTCGCTTTCTATGCCTGTTGCAGAACTTTCGGCAAAAGCTGGGGCTGTCATCCGCCCCATCCTCACCTACGGAGCGCTCGTATGGTGGCCTGCCCTAAGTAAGGCATACAACATCAAAAAACTAAGCCGAGTACAGAGATCGGCCAGTATCGGGGTAACCGGTGCCCTTCGGTCTACTCCGACTGAGGCACTTAACGTACTCCTAAACCTCCTCCCTCTGGACCTCTTCATCAGATATAATGCAGCCTGTAGCGCCATTAGACTCAGAGAATCTGGGTTCTGGTCATCTAAACCCTTCGGTCATAGCAAGGTGCTGGACCTATTACCTAGTGACCTGGCCACGACTGCAACCGATTTCACGACACCCATACACAACCCAAGTAAAGCCGCCCATGTCCACTTCCCATCCAGGATGGCATGGAAACAGGGACTGCACTCTGAGAACCATCAGGTAGCTTTTTTCACCGACGGACGGTTCGAAAATGGAGTGTGGGGTTGGCTCGGGTATCTTCTCAGCGGAACTGAATATCTCTAAATCGCTGCGACTTCCAGACTCGGCCAGCGTGTTCCAAGCGGAAATACTAGCGATTAAGGAAGCTTGCAAGTTACTCATGCGCTATCCTATTACCAAGAGAGATGTCAATATATATATTGATAGCCAATCAGCTATCAAAGCCCTCGACTCTCACTCCATAAAATCCAAATGAGTTGCACAGTGTAAGGATGAAATCAGCTGTGCAGGAGACTATTTCAACATTACTCTCATTTGGGTTCCTGGCCACAGCAAAATAGAGGGAAACGAAAAGGCTGACGCTCTAACAAGGCACGGCTCTTCCCTCGACTGTTCTTTGGCGGAGGCAGTACTCCCCCCCATTAGACTGATCAAGGCAAACCTTCTACAACACTTTCTCTCGAGGGCGAACTCCAGATGGTGCAGTTTTAGTAACTGCGTCATATCAAGGAAAACATGGCCCTCCTATAACAGGAAAAGAACACTCGACCTAACTAACAGACTCCGACAAGAGATTGCCAGAATTGTAGCCATCTGTACTGGTCACTGGCCTGTCGGTACCCACCCTGCTAAGTTAGGCATCCCATTCAACACCTACTGCCGAAGTTGCAAGAAACCACTGGAAAAGGAAACTCTCACCCATTTCCTGTGTGAATGTCCGGCTCTAGCTAGAACCAGACAGCGCCTACTCGGCAAAATCTCCTTCGACGACCTATCACAATTCAGGGAAATAGGATTCTGCAATATCATCAAATTCCTTAATTCCACAGGATGGATATGAAACTCTAATAGAGTTCACATTAGGTCACTGAGTGTTGGCATCAAAACGGCGCATAAGTGCTAATTGGGCCTGGCATCTTGATATCAGTCGGCCACTCCTACCTACCTACCTACCATGCTACGCTATGCAGAGGATCATATGATACTTCGTTGGAGATTTCAACAGGACAATGATCACCTAGCAGTTCAGAGAGACAATTTTGTAATTTCTTCGAAGAAAATATTGAAACGCTAACCGACAAATCGAACAGCATTTTGATAGCAGGAGATTTTAATATTGACTGGGCAAAAAATCAATTATATAAAATGGAGATTCAAAAAATAGTAAATGATAATTTCTTAACCCAAAAGTAGAAGATTTCACGAGAATAACAGAAACTACAAATACTATAATACACTATGCTATAACTAATATGTCAAATCTAACAATTAAAGTTACTTCGAATAATAAAATATCAGATCACGAAAATATAGAAATATTCATAGCTGCGAAAGGAACTGGTAAAACTTGTGAGGATGAAATAAAGGTTTTTAAATACAGGAAACAATTATTTACAACAGAACTTATAAAAATAGATACAGCATATGACCATAGATACAACATACATGAGAACGCGAAAAAGATTGATAACGGTTTGAAGAACGTGATAGAGGAATTTACTACTAACCAAAATGTAAGAAGTGACAACGGAACAAATCAATGGTTTAGAAGGCGACTAAAAATGTTAAAGAAAAAAATATGAAAAATATTTATTAGCGAAATTAAGTAAATCAAGCGAGAGTTGGGAAGAGTACAAAAGTAGAAAGAAACAGATACAAAGTAGAAATAAATACGCAAAAAACAAATATATATGTACGTGACAAAATAAGGAGAGCAAATGGACAAAAAGAAATGTGGAAAGAAATTAAAAATATGGTTCTGAAACAAAGTAAACAAAATATAAAAACTGTGATTTTTGAAGGCGTTGAGTATTGCAATGGACGGATTATTGCTAATAAATTTAATAATTATTTTATGAAAAGCATAAATGAAATTGGAAAGTTGATAGATCACGTTAGGTATATAAATTATATAAATCAACAAGAATTTTAAATTTCACGAAATTACGGCCAAAGAAATAGAAAACATGTGCAAATCATTTAAGAACCAATCGGAAAAAAATTGTCCTAAAATGATACTTGATAATTGGAGCACAGTGGCGAAAACGATACATAAAATTATAAATACTTCGCTCACGAGTGGGGAGCTTCCCAATTCATGGAAAGAATCTATGATAACACCAGTTCCACAGGTGGTGAACTCGAAAAAAAATCGAAGAGTTTAGGCCCATTAATATATTAAAAACGATTGAGAAAATACTCGAAAAAGTGGTCAAGAAGCAACTGATGGAATATGTTGAAAAGGAGAATATATTTTCCGTATATCAATCAGGTTTTAGGAGAAACTACTCTTGTGAGACAGCTATAAACTACATAATAAACGATTGGAGGGATGAGGGAAATAAGAAAAAAAGAATGGCACTATTCTTAGATTTCAAACGAGCATTTGAGACAATTAACTGAACAGGGAACTCCTTTTAAAGAAATTATATACATATGTATGTATGGCATACGAGAAAATGAGCTCAGGTGGTTTAGGTCATATCTCACAAACAGAACGCAAAGGACCAAAGTGAATAAAGAATACGTGTCGGAGTGCATTGAGGTCAATGAAAGAATGCCACAAGTATCGATTTTAGGCCCTCTGTTATTTATAATTTAAATAAACGACATGCCTGAAGTTATACAAATGTGCAAAATTTCAATGTATGCGGATGACACACTGATCTATGCTGAGGGAAAAGAAACGGAAGAGTGCAGGAATAAGCTAAATTATGGTATAGGACAAATAATGGAATGGCTAAAAATGAACAGATTAAAATTAAATGAAGAAAAAACTAAATTGATGGAAATAAATATGGGAAACAATACGCACATCGAAACAAACGGAAAAATGATAGAGAACGTTGAAAGCATCAAGTATCTCGGAGTAATTATAGATACAGATTTAAAAATGAACGAACATGTTGATTATATATGCAAAAAAATAGGCAAAAAAGTTGGATTATATTACAGCAGTAACAGTGTACAATACTATAATAAAACCACATTTTGAGTATTGCTCGACCATTTTATATGCATGTTACAATATGGGACACATCGAAAAACTACAGAGATTACAAAATAAGGCTATGAGGTGTATACTAAGATGCAACAGAATGACTGCAATAAAGTCAATGTTAGACTCACTTAGGTGGTTAAATATAAATCAAAGGCTAGGGTTAAATACTCTTCTAGCGGTTTTCAAAATAAAATATGGCCAATCACATTATATCTAACAAGTGAGGCCAGACGTGTAGGTGAGGCTCAACCATACCATCTGCGGAATAATGACAACTTTAGACTGTGTCATCAGAATACAACATGTTCTAGAAATACATTAATATGTATATAAAGGCTTTAATTTATTCAATATGTTACCAAATGATGTAAAAAACGAGCAAAATATTAGGACATTTAAAAGAAAATGTTTAGAATTTGTTAAAACAAATTTACTAATATATTGGCTTCATTAAAGTATTGAAAATACTAATAAAGACATACATATATACATACAATGATCCAAAGCATACCGCAAAAAAACGTAAAAAGTTGGTATCAAACAAAAAACATTGAGGTAATTAAATGGCCATCCCAATCTCCCGACCTGAACCCAATCGAGAATCTATGGGAAATAGTTAAGCGAAAGCTTAAAGGACAACATTTCCGTAACCAGCAGCAACTTTTTGTGGCATTTGAGGAAGAATGGAGAAAAACGCTACAATCTTTTGTCGACAATTTAATTGAGTAGATGCGAAGACGATGCCATGCAGGTTTAAAAAAAAGAGGTGGTGCCACAAAATATAACTTTCACTTAATATTTGTATAGATGTACATTGAAGTTATTTATTTCCTCAAGTTTCCTTAGTTTTGTCGGTTCAGAATGTTATGTTTTACTACACTTTTTTTATTCTGAATTGTTGATTGGATTTTTTTTATTTTTGTTTTTTATATTTTAAGCAGTATTGATCACGAGTTGAAAAATGTTTCCTTTTATGCCTTTTACACGCGCCTAAATGCTTCATTAATTTCAGTTTCCTTAGTTGTGTCCGATATTGTAATCTAATATCTATGCGGTCTATGGCAGTTCTTTATTTCGTGCTATAGCTTTTTCAATTTATAATTCAATCAATGTTGAACAAATACAAGTTCTGAGAGCTACAATAGTTAATTATATTTAAAATAATTGGGAGGAATTCATTTGTATACGAGCAAAGATCGCGGAGACCCATTCTGTTCACGAAAAGTGTGTAAATTAACTATGTTCCAATCCTCCAGCTATGGCGGCACTGCTGAAGTGATGGCAGCAAGATTTTTGTTCCCTGCGAGGTTTGAAATGTATAAACGTAGTACGGGTATATTGAGAGGTGTATTTGGTAGGGAAGAATATCCCATTAAGCGTCTACTTTTGAAAGGAAATTTATCGTCGGGACATTATGATTTATGTTTACCTATGGATTCCGATGTGTCAATAAATATTACAAATACTCAAAATCCAATGGCAATGGGCCGTTCAAAACGTAATTAACGTGGTCGCCCTAAAATATCGGAAAAAATCTAGCTCGAAACAAGCAATGGTTCTATAATTGTACTTCTAAGTCTGTCGATAAAGGTGCACTTTATCAGAAAAAATTGTTTTCCTATGAAACGAAAAGTGTCAGAAGGTTTTAAAAATTACAAAAGGAAGAAAGCGTTTGTTGAGCAAAAAAGAAGAGGCTAGAATTCAGGAGAGAATAAGAAACAAGCTGCATAAGAGATTACAAAGGCATACGAATATAGAAGGAAAAGTGAAGATGATCGTGGTAATGATAGTGCTATCGAGAAACACGTCAAAACCCTGAATACAGGGAGAAGGAGCAAGCTCGCGACGTTACAGCCCACCGTAGTAACACGTCATATTATATTCTTGAATAGAGAGAACAGGAGAGCGCTCGCGACATGGCAGCCCATGGCGTAATCCGCGAAGATCCAGTGTACAGGGATGAAGAGAAAAAGCGTAATACTCGTACTATTGCACATAAAATAAATAGGGTGGATTCAAATTATATTGAACGCGAGAAACAGACACGCAAATTTAAAAACAACGCTTACCATAGTGATTGGATGGTTGTCCCTCAACATTTTTTTGATAATATTGCAAATGGTCACACTAATGTCTGTTCTTTTTGTGGTCGTTTTTGTGGCATAAAAATTATCTTAGAGTCATGAGAAGAGATCAGTTGCCTAAAATATTTTCAGAGCAAAACCTAAAAGAATTATTTCTAATCAATACCTTTGGTAATAGTGGTTCATTTTGTAACACGTTTCAAAAATATATAAAAGAAGGTAAAATACCACGGCTCTCCATGCATTAAGTCTCAACTTATCCTGAAATTCCAGATATTTTCCAACAACTTACTCCACTTGAAGAACGTATTGAGTCACCATGATATATGTATATTCCTTAAGATTGTTAGGCTAGGTCTAGGTCTCTCTAGTCGAGTCTCTAGGTCGAGGTAAAGGTCTCCGTTTCCAACATGGATTGGTAGGGAATGTTGTAAACGTTCAAGTAAATGTTACCGCAATGGTATCAGCCTTACCAAAACATGCGTCTAATAATCATGTAATAACGCTCGTTTTGGAGAGAAAACAAAACAAAAACAGCCGGTAAGAACGTATTCGACCTGCAATAGTGGGAAAAGCAGCAAAATATTTAGTACAGACAGAGATATTTAAAGAACTCAGAACGACGAAGATGATAATACCGGTGGTACAACGACAATGATAAACCAGTCAATCTCGGTAACGCAGAAACTTTACTAGATAATGAACAAGATGTCATCATTACAATGGCCTGGTGAAGGCAAGCACCTCCTATCATTACTTTGTAAGGCTTATTTTGAAGAATCAGCTTTTATTAAGGTTAGCGGAGTAAAAGGGCAGTTTAAAATAAAACTAAGTGCCTCTGACAAAATGAAATCGGAAATAAAGCGGTATGACAGAAGAACCATGCGGCCAGATAATTATTTACTTTATTGAAAAAATAACAATTGGCTCAAATAGCTACAAATGGCTACATAACAATTGTCCGAATGAAAACCGAATGAAAACCATCAACTGCGTTTCTATTTTAGTAAATAATGATGTCAATGATGTCTACATACAGAATCTCATTCAACATGACGATGAATATAGAATTATTAGTGGCCTAAGAAATTCCCTGGCACACTTGGAATAAGAAAAAAGAAATTGCTAGCGATGATTAGGCAATTCGGCGTCCCCACATTATTTATAACAATATCAGCAGCTGAAACGCAATGGCCTCATTTGATAACAGAGCTTAAAAGCACGGTGAACAAAGAGGATGTGTCCCTCGAGGAATCAAAAAACATACCCTACTTGGAAAAGGTGAGACTCATTCAGTCCGAGCTATTTGTATGTGTTACGTTTTTTGAATTTTGGTTTGAAGAATTAAAAAACAAAAAATGGCTATCTTCTGTTGGACCTTTTGGCAAAAGCAAATAAACCACCACTACCATAGAATAGAATTTCAAAACAGAGGTTCTCCTTATGCTCATATAATGTTGTAGGTAAAATATGCTCCTATCTTCATTCCTGGAGGCATATCATCAAGAAAAAGTTGCAATGTATGTTGACCAAATCATATCTTGCAATAGTGAAAAATTAGCCGAATACTTAATTACAAATCCATAGCCACATTTCTCATTCAGTGAGTACTTAAACTATACTGAATTGAACGTCGATCAATACATCATGATAGTTAGAGCAACACTAAAATTACCTAAAATATATTTATAAAGACTGCCGAAAGATGTTACGGTTAATCCATTTTGCAAAAAGATATTGGAATTACAGCGAGCTAATATGGATTGCCAATTTACACTAGATCCATTTGCTTGTTTTTTTTATATTATAGACTATATTAATAAAGCTGATCGTGGCATGTCGAATTTATTAACAGCAGCAAAATAAGCTAAAAATGGCCATGCCAAGAGACTCTCTTCGGGCTATATCTAAAAAAATTCCTGAACTTCTCCGAAATTTCAGCCCAAGAGGCTATTCACTGGCTGGCGGGACTACCTATGCAACAAGCCTCTGAAAGCTTTTAGGCACCCCCAAACGAGTCGATATTTTAAAATCGCTCGCAGATCTCCAGTCCATAGATCCATCTCACACAGGCATATTCAAAACAAATAGGTCGTTATAAAAATTGGCCTCGTAACGAAACTTTTGACACGATGAGCTTAGCTCATTTTGCTGCATATTATACAATTTCAAGTAAAATACGTACTTGAACTTGAAGGGAAAGGTTACAGAGAATGCTTGGGAAACTGGAACGAATTGTTAGAAAATAATGGATACGTGCGAAAAAGGTCGGTGCCCGGGGTCATACGTTGAGATATAATAGAGCTCAAGTAGGCAAAAATTTGCAAATTAAGGGTTTGTATCAATATTGAATGGTTATTTTCAATAGAGCTACGGGTTTAAATCCTGATGATGCTAGAATTTTACAGGGTGCGGCAATGTAGTGGATCGTACTTCAAAAAATCATTACGCAATAAGAAATTGCTCTAGGAAATTTTTTTTTTATTTTTATAAAACATAAACATACTTGTTTTTTTTGACTTATTTTCATTCATTTTGCATTCTTCCATGCGTTTTACGAAGTTTGCAAAAACTTTTTTCAGCACAATCTTCGGTATTGCTGCTACTTCGGCAGAAATCGCGTCCCTGAGGGCTGGGAGGTCTCTTGGTTTATTCACGTACACCTTAGACTTCAAATATCCCCATAAAAAATAGTCGGGTGGTGATAAATCGGGCGACCGACTCGGCCAAACAATTTCCGAGCTTCGCGAAATTAAACGGCTGCCAAACAGCTGTCGGAGAAGATCCATGGTTTCGCCTGCGTTGTGCGCTGTCTCTGTTGAAACCACGTTCTGGATAACTTCCTCTTGCTTCTCAAGGCCGGTCCAACGAAGTTTGACAACATTTCGCGGTACCTTTCCCCGTTCACCGTCTGGTCGCGAAAATAGGGACCGATAACTCCCCACGCCGCGACTTTTCAGTATCGCCTTACGAACACGTTCCACATTTTCGGGAGTTCGGACACTTCTAACCTTTCCTAGCCGTTTTTTTAAAAATTTGATCCAGATTCTCTTAAATTTTCCGAAACGAACAGTTTTTTCCGTGTGAATCGGTTTTTTAAAAATAATAGAAAATTGTTTCCAAAAATCGCGCGAGTTACCACACCAATCACCCAGCAACAACAACAACATGCACAGGGCATCAACCGACAGCAACGATCGGATGCACTCACCCACGGGAAAGTGCAAACGTCATGTTTTAGGGAAACAATGTAATTGCACAGATGACCTAAATAATTGAAGTGTCAGCGTCTGGCGAATTTCTTCGTCCTTCGCAAAGCTTAGGTTTGATGTGAGAATGAAAAATTGTAGTTAGTTAGTTGTAATCCAGAGTGTGTTGAATAAAGTTGTTTTTTTTAAGCTCCAGCGAGGAGTATATTCATAATTGGCGCAGTCGGGTAGTCCGGTCGATGATTTTTACTTAACGTTGTGATAATTAATTCGGAGGTTTACCGAAAATTAATAAACGCGATTTCGTTAAAAATCAGTGAGTTTTGCCTCTTAACGACCGGTCGAACATCGTTCATTGGTTCGAAGGAGTATCGAACAAACAAGAAAAAAAAGTGGTAGTGTTCGAAGGTACATTGAACAATTCCGCAAAAAAAAAAATAATAAAAATAAAATGAAATCAACACAATAGTGAACAGTGTGAAAGCGTTCGAGAGCACATCGAACGGAGCAAAAAGAACAAAAAAAAAAAAAACAAAAAAACTTGTAAAGCTCGTGTGTTCGCGAAAAAGAAAAGAAACAACACCTCTAACAATCATCGAAAAGCCACCAGGAAAAAAGAAGAGAACATGTTTATTGTAAAATATTTAATTTTTCTGGGGCATATGTAAGTCTTTTAAAAATTGTTTACGAATTATATAAAAGAAAATATATATTGAATAAGTTGTGAATAAATTACAAGAGAAAATTGTAACCAAGTTAAATCAAATTAAAATTTTACAAAATATCATTATAAAATAAGAATATACAAATATAGACAAAACTAAATAATAAATGAAAAATTTAAATAAATAATAAATTAGTTACATACAAAAATATATAACATATATATATGCATATGTACATATAGAAGAAAGAAAAGACAATATATGTTTGTATAAAAATATTTATAATATATTTAATGCTTAGCAATAGAAAACACCCAAAAAAACAATCCACTTTTCCTTACCCTAAGCTTGGTAGATTCTTCAGGAGTTTGAGTTCTATCCCTGAAGCCATTGAATACAAGGATCGTTCAATTTCTGTCAGCACATTAAATACTAATATTTCTTTTGACGAAATTCCTACTAACACAAACATGAATACCGAACAAGCTCAATCCTATCAACACATTCCTCAATCTGTCCAAATAATTCAACCTAACGCCAAAGAAATCTTTGATTCGCTCCGAATTCCGGATGCAGTCAAAGATTTGCCGAGATTCGACGGCAACCCAAGGCTTCTGCATGAATTCTTGAATAATGTGGAAGAAATCTTGCTTTTATCAGAGGTCTAGAGGGAACTCCTTATTCACAAATTATTTTAAGATCAATTAGGAACAAAATAGAGGGACAGGCAAATGAAGTACTAAATATGTACGGGACTCCATTAATATGGGAAGAGATCTAACAAAATTTAATACTTCATTACTCAGATAAGCGCATCGAAACTTCACTCATCAGAGATCTTCATTCACTCAAACAAAATAACAAAACTGTAGAGGAATTTTATAGCGACGTAGTAGAAATTGAAGCTACTATAAACAATAATGTTCTCCTGCACGAAATAGATCAAAATGTTATAAAGACAAAAAAAAATCTCTACGCGCAAATGTGCCTGAATACCTTCCTATCTGGATTAAGAGAGCCTCTCGGATCCAGTATTAGAGCAATGAAACCCGAATCTCTAGCAGCAGCATTCGCAATTGCATTCAGGAGCAGAATATGCTTTATATAAAAAATGACCCTAACAGAAACCAGACGTACAAAAAACCAAATTCATTTTATATTCCAATTAACTCAAAACCCATAATCCCTTATACCAGCCCAATACAGCAAGTCAGGCATAATAGGTCAATCCCTTCCACTTTTATTACACCTAACATTTTTCAACCCAGAAACTCTTATCCTTCCTACGTAAAGAATTATAGTCCCAACACAAGATACGCGAATAACTTTAACCCATTTACCACTCCCATTAGAAACAGTAATGCAAATCCTAGATATCAAATTCCCATTACCAATGCCATGAACCAAAGAAATAATAGAGTTAACACCTTCTCACCAAAAAACAACTTTAATTATCGTCAACCCCCACCAGAACCAATGGACACAAGTACCATTAGAACAAATCTAGGAAAACCAAACCCTACCCAACCAACAATAAATTCCAGAATCACACAAAGATCTAACCGATCTGTGATGCCACCTCAACAATATTACCAGCCAAAATATACGGTAGAAGAACTACATAACATTGACACACAGAACCAGAGTGTGTCCTACATGCCATATTTGGACAATTATTATGAATATGGAGCCTATAACATCTATAATAACGAGCCAATTCCTCAGTCCTATGAGAATCCTCAAGTTGAACTAGAGGAACAAGATATTGAGGCACTCAATATCATGCAAGAACTAGACACAGAGGATTTTCGAGCATCAGCCTCTCAGAACCAACAGGTTGCATAGATGTTAACAAGCACGGAACAACACTGCCCTACATCAACATTTCGTCACCATTCGGAAGACCCCTTAAATTTCCCATTGACACAGGGGCATCCTCCTCTTTTATCAACCCCGAATTCACTACATTCCTTAAACGCGAAAGTTGCGAACCGATCACAATTTCAACAATTTTGAGTAAATACACCCTTAATGAAAAAGTTACAGTACCTTCCTTTGTAGAATTTAACGAACCCGGTGAATTCAATTTTCTTGTTTTCAAATTTCACGGCTACTTCGACGGTTTACTTGGGCTAGATATTCTGTCGAAGATAGGAGCAAAAGCTGATCTCCAGAATAAAGAACTAGTTACCAAAAACGCGAAAATTTCCCTTAAATTCAAACCCAATTTTAAATGCGATAAGCAAATCATTCCCCCAAATTCTAAAGTGGTTATTAAAATTCCGGTAGATATTGAACATGGCGATATATTCCTGAGGAAGACAATAATAAAGCCAAACTTATTTGTATCCGAAGGAATTTACAAAGCCATAAATTGGTTAAGCATCGTGGAAGTCTGCAATAATACGCCGAAGGAAGAAACATTTTTCCTGGACCAACCACTGAAGTGTGTATCTTGGGAAACATCGGAGCTAAATTTCATTGAAATCAACAACTTCAATGTAGATTACGACAACAGCGATTCAGACAACAGGGTCATGAACCTATTACGCACATCTCACCTGAATCAAGAAGAGAAAAAACAACTCAATAAATTATGCCGAGAATTTGACGATATATTTTTTAAAGAAGGACAAAACCTTACCTTCACGAATAACGTCAAGCATAGAATTCTTACCACCGATAATTTGCCCATCTATACGAAAACCTACAGATACCCCTACTTTCATAAAGAGGAAGTAAGGAGGCAAATAAATGAGATGCTTGACCAGGGTATTATCCGACACAGTTACTCTCCCTGGAGCTCACCGGTTTGGGTAGTCCCAAAAAAAAAGACTCCAGTGGCAAACAAAAATGGAGGCTCGTAATTGACTTTCGGAAGTTAAACGAGAAAACTGTTTCCGATCGGTACCCCATACCAAATATAAACGAAATTCTCGACAAGTTGGGAAAATGTATGTATTTCTCAACGCTTGATTTAGCAAGTGGTTTCCATCAGATTGAAATGGACCACCGAGATATCGAGAAAACTGCTTTCACAGTGGAAGGTGGACACTACGAGTATGTCCGGATGCCATTTGGGCTCAAAAACGCTCCGTCAACCTTCCAAAGAGTGATGGACAATGTACTTAAATACCTTATTGGTACTATATGTCTGGTTTATCTCGATGACATAATTGTCTTCTCGACATCGCTTCAAGAACATGTCGAAAATCTTAAAAAGGTATTTAGCAGACTCCGCGAACACAACCTAAAGGTTCAAATTGAAAAATCCCACTTCCTCCAAAAAGAGATAGCCTTCCTGGGACATATCGTTACGACAGACGGTATTAAACCCAATCCTGAGAAAATCCATGCCATCAAGAACTATCCTCTCCCTAGATCACAAAACTCCTAGGGTATTATCGCAAATTCATTAAGGATTTCGCGAAACTCGTAAAACCCCTAACGGAATGTCTTAAGAAAGACAAGAAAATCGTTCTGGACGAACGCTACATAAAAACGTTCGAAACGTGCAAGGACCTTTTAATAAACGGTCCCATCCTCCAATACCCGGATTTCTCTAAGCCATTCATCCTTACCACGGACGCTAGCAATTTTGCTATTGGAGCAGTGCTCTCGCAAGGAACAATTGGCAGCGACAAGCCAATTTGTTTCGCTAGCAGAACATTAACTAATTCGGAAATAAACTATTCCACAATAGAGAAAGAGTTATTGGCAATAGTCTGGGCGACGAAATATTTTCGACCCTACCTCTATGGGCATAAATTTAAAATAGTCACCGACCATAAACCATTAACCTGGGCAATGAATTTGAAAGATCCTAATTCCAAACTTATTCGTTGGATATTGAAATTAGAGGAATTCGATTATGATATTCTGTACAAAAAGGGACAGTCCAACACCAATGCCGATGCCCTCAGCAGGGTAAAAATAGGAAATCCGAGTAATGTAGAAGTCCACGTCAATGATTCCATGTCAATCCAAGGGACAAGCGGCACAACCGTCCATTCAGCCGAGGAAAACTTGAACGACGGCATACCCATTTCTGAAAAGGCACTTAACGAATTCAATCTACAAACGATTTTCCAACAGTCGAGTAGAGGTGTACCAATGACTCTAGAAATGATATTCAAGAATAAACAACGTCGGACATTGAGAGAACCATCCTTTACGGAAGACAAAGTAATAAGCACCTTCAAAAAATTTCTTTCTCCCAATAAGCTAAACGCTATCCATGCTGATGATCAAACATTTCAGGTAATACAATCAGTTTGTTCAAAATATTTCGCGCATAATAAAAAATGTCGCTTAGTAAGATGTACGGAAATATTAAAGGATGTAAGACAAACCGATCAACAAGATAAGTTGATAAACGATTATCACACCGAACATAACCATCGTGGCAGTGAAGAAAGTTTTCTTCACCTTAAGAGAGAATTTTACTTTCCACAAATGAAAAGCAAAATAACGCAGACAGTTAACAACTGCGAAAAATGCCAAACATTAAAATATGATAGGCACCCGCCTAAAGTTGAATACATGAAGTCCGAAACACCAACAAAACCTCTAGATATCATACATATAGATATCTACACTATCAGAAATCAACACATACTCACAATAATTGACAAATTCTCGAAATTCGCTGCTGGTTACACACTCCCAACCAGAAACAGCATCTCTGTGCTCAAATCATTAAAACATTTTATAAGCCTTCACGGCATCCCGCTAAAAATTGTTTGCGACCAGGGAACTGAATTCACTGCCAATATATTTAAAGACTTCTGCAAGCAATACCAAATTAAATTGCACATAACATCTTTTCAGCAGTCAAGTAGCAATTCACCTGTAGAGAGGTTGCATTCCACTCTTACAGAAATCTACAGAATAATATTAGCAACATCAAAAGAAAAAAGGGTTGAAATGAACCATGAGGATATATTCTCAGGAACTATTTTCACATACAACAATGCAATTCATTCTGCAACCCACTTAATTCCATTTGAATTATTTTACGGAAGGACATATAAATTTAACAAAAACCTAACATTTAATAATGAACATGAATATCTAGATAAACTAACCAAATTCCAAACAGAACTTTTCCCCTCTATAAAATCCAAGTTAGAACAAGATACAAGTAAACGAATAGACAAACTTAATGAGAAAAGAGAAAAACCCGAAGATAAAGAAGTTGACGAGCTCATTTACAGGAAAGAGTGTAGACGTAACAAAATAACTCCTCGATATACTAAGCATAGCGTTAAGAAAAACAAAAAGGCAACAATTTTCACCAATGATCATAAGAAAATACACAAATCTAGAATTAAGAAAAGAAAAAAATATGAAATAAGAAACCCCCAAACCTAGTTAACTACTAACCAAACACCTTATAGGCAGACTATAATGTCTCATTTTCACTATTCTCCCCAACAGGAACATCTTTGTTCATAGTCAAAAACTCGAAGTTTACGATCTGGCAAAATCGCAAGGCATTAGTCGACATAAATGCATACGAAGTGACCATTGACGGAATAGACAAGACCCTAACAAACTTCAGTTACTATCCCACCTTGACACTATCGGTCAAAATTACAAAAATCAAACTTAAGGAACTTCGTAACAAAATTGAAACCTTGACACCGACAACCAGACGCAGAAGAGGACTCATAGACGGACTTGGTTCAGCTATTAAGCTTTTAAGAGTTTGAGTCAAAGTCAACAAGACTTTAACGGTCAAATTACTTCTGGGATTGCTTTGAACAATCAGATGATTGAACGATTTACGAACATTACTAGACACATCAACTCCAAACAAGACGCAATTAACAAATACTTATCAAACTTTGTACAGCGAACAACAAACTCTATAAAATCTAGTACAGACATCCTTATGCACATGCAGTATCTGGCTCAGCTTAATCTTAACATCGATTTCCTCTCTGATCATATAGCAGACGTAGCAGAAGCAATTGTTCTCGCTAAATTAAATATTGTTCCTAAAATGATATTGAACCGTGACGAACTCCAAGAAATCCGAAAGATTTTTTCCAATCAACTTATCGAAATTAAATCCGATGAACATCTATACGAACTCCTAGAACTCCAAGCATACTATAACGGCTCCAATGTAATACTCAACATTCAAATTCCTATCCTATCCCAACAAAACTACTCCCTTTTCCATGTCATCCCACTCCCTGTTAATGAAACTAAGTTAATTATTGTTAAGCTATATGTTGTTATAAATCAAGATGTAGTTTATTACTTCGACGACATTTGCCCCAAAAGTAGAGAATATGTATCTTTGCAAAAAACCACCACATCTGCAGCTGAGAAACGAGTCGGATTGCATCGGAAAGATCCTCAATAACCAACCTGCAAACTGCCCCGTAACAGAAGTCGGAGAGATTAAGGAAATAACACAGCCCGAGCCTAACTACATCCTTCTAATCAATGTTCCCGACACCAAAATTGAAACATCGTGTGGTAATCCTCTTCAAGTAATCAGCGGATCTGTGCTACTACACTTCAGCAATTGCAAAATAATAATCAATGGAATAACATACGACAGCAGCCCAAACACATATTGGGATGAAGTCCGCCTATTCCCAGCATCAAATTCTCCAATCAACTCAGAGTACACGGTCCAAACCTTAAACCTGAAAAGATTCAACGACTATCAATTCCAAAACAGCAAAACAATATCTCTTCTAAACTTGCAGAGAAGAACGGACAATTTCATACTAACTTCGTTAACAATTTTAATAATATTAATCTCACTAATCTACATTTGCAGAAAGAGATTAAACATAGAAAATATTCCATTCGCTCGAGCCGCAGCAACTATTCAGCCTCTCCAGCCCTCGCTCAATTCTATGGGGGGAGGAGTTACCACACCAATCACCCAGCAACAACAACAACATGCACAGGTCATCAACCGAGTTACCCAGCAACAACAACAACATGCACAGGGCATCAACCGACAGCAACGATCGGATGCACTCACCCACGGGAAAGTGCAAACGTCATGTTTTAGGGAAACAATGTAATTGCACAGGTGACCTAAATAATTGAAGTGTCAGCGTCTGGCGAATTTCCGGCGACTGTGAGCATTCAATTTCTTAGGATCACCTTCGCAAAGCTTAGATTTGATGTGAGAATGAAAAATTGTAGTTAGTTAGTTGTAATCCAGAGTGTGTCGAATAAAGTTGTTTTTTTTAAGCTCCAGCGAGGAGTATATTCATAATTCGCGCGGCGGCCACATACGAATTAGAGCCCTCGATTACACGTGTAATCGTGTACATGTGTTACACGTGTAATTAAAAGGTTCGTGTAGGAACACGTGTATTTATATTTACACGTGTATTTAATATTACACGTGTATTTAGAATATAACGTGTAATTAAAGAAAATATGTATGCGGTGAACCAGTTTAGTTCATATTTTTTTCTTCAATAGTATGGTCCGAAGGAACACTTTTCATTAGGAGCATCTTTAGTTTGTCTCTTATGGGAGCTCTTACATGAAAATGTTCATGCTCAAGGTCTTTGTATCGCGGGTCAAGTAAAGATCCTACTTGCCTTGCAGAAACGTCAGGTGGGCCAGTACACTGCAGATCAAACCGTTTTTGCAAATTGCTGGAAAAACTGATTTTAAACGATTTTATTATAGTAGAATCATCTCCCAAAAGCATCATTCGTTGTTCCAGTATTCTCAACAATCTACAGAGAAGAAAAAACAGTGGCTTTGCTGTCGTCGAACTAGCGGTAAATGTGTAGAGGACGAAGAGTCATCAAATATAACTTTTCTCAGAAGCTGCCCAAGGTCAGATTTAGAAAAAAATGCATATCATAGCAAATGCATATAATTACACGTGTATTTTTATTTACACGTGTATTTAATGTATACACGTGTACCCGTGCCAATAGATATTTTGTACACGTGTACACGTGACACGAATACACGTGTAATTAAATACACGTCCAAAATCGAGAGCTCCATTACGAATCACTATGAAAAATAAAACGCTCGATCGCGTAAACGCGCTGTTCACACGACCACTCCGTCATGGTGCCGAACTACTAACTGCTAGGAAAAACAAGTATCCTTGAACTACCTGGAAATGCTGGAATGGCCGCGCTAACTTAATTTGGGGGGGAGATATGATTTTTTTAAGTACGATCTACTTCATTGCCGCACCCTGTACTTTGTGCTTACCCGGGAAAAGTTGGTTTCGGAATTGGTGGTCAATTTCTGTATACAGTACATTTGGACTTCCAAAATCCCGGTGTGACCAAATAATGCTCAAATTATCAGCAAGCACTGCGAACACATATGCATGTAGACTTGTAAGATTAATTATTTTGAATGAAATATCTATGCCTAGGGGATATGGATACTAGGGATATCGGTCATCAACCCAATCCAAATACATGCAATACGTGCAACATACATTGTATATAACAAAGCTGGAAGCCAGCTGACCGACGCGACGGCTCGTATTAAACGACCCAAGGTACAATAATTCAATATAAAACAATCAGCCAAAAGAGGCACACTTATAATGTGGACATACAATAAATTTCAATTCGTTTCACATATAACGATTAATAACAAAGAAACAAAGAACATTATACCAACAAAGAACATTATACAAACAGGGAACATTATACAAACAAAGAACAACATAATTAGTTTTACATACATATAACTAATAATAACAAGCAAACAAAGGCCATTTAAACCAAGTGCGTTTTCTACATTATTATAATAAAATTCATTTCGTGAACAAAGTGCGTTTTTTTATTGTATTATACTACTGTACTCGTATACTAAATCATCAATTGGTCCTTCGAGTCGGATCAGTGGTCCTTCGAGTCGGATCAGTGGTCCTTCGAGTCGGATCAGTGGTCCTTCGAGTCGGATCAGTGGTCCTTCGAGTCGGATCAGTGGTCCTTCGAGTCGGATCAGTGGTCCTTCGAGTCGGATAAATTGTGATTTTTTATAGAGTTCGTTTATTTCTTTGTGAAAGTGCTAAAAGTGTAAAAGAACAAAAATCATTGGAACAAAAACATTAAGACACATTGACAAAAAGAACAAAATATATCAAGAAAGTGAATTTAAACAACTTTG
This sequence comes from Merodon equestris, assembly GCA_958301585.1. Lineage (NCBI taxonomy): Eukaryota > Metazoa > Arthropoda > Insecta > Diptera > Syrphidae > Merodon > Merodon equestris. Next base: position 83,906,911 of record OY284415.1, on the reverse strand, counting down.
AATAAAGGAAAACACCGAGCAAACAAAGCGTTTCACAGCTCGGCAATCAAACATACCCAGCATCAACAGCTTCGGCATCAACCGCTCCAGTTCCAACAATCCCGCGCCAACGGTGCAGCTTCAACGGTAGGTCACAAAGGATATATCACATAAGGACACAAAGAGGAGAACAAAGAAATGCTGAGTATCAAACATTTATTTTATTTTTTTTATACATTTTGAAAGTGCTTATAAAAGTGTTATTAAATAAAAGAAAAAGTGAAATTGTTAATAGAAATACATTAAACCTAGCAATAATTATCTGTTGTGCATCGATTGTACAGCGACTCAAACACTTTTTCATACATATATTTTTTTTATTTTTTCTCATATATTAACATTTATGATTTTATATTCAAATTTTGACATTTTCAAAATTTAATTTAATTTTTAATTTCAATTTTAAACATTTTACACATTTTTTATTTAATATTATTGTGCGTCCTTCTTTGTGTGCCCCTCGCAAATACACATCAGTACACATTTACACATTTGTGGGTGACATGAGAAAAAAAAAAAAAAACAATCCTTTAACAATCATCAAGGTTCACAAAAGCACAATCTTACCAGCCTCGGATCATTTAATTCGCGTGTGGTCCCCATTAACAATCTCTTCTTCTTCTTTTCCTTTTTTTCGGCGTCGTTATGGTCAGAAGTCTAGGACCATAACCTTCCCACTTAACTGGTCCGCTTGTGGGGTTCCCCGGTTTGAACTCAGAAAGTAGCTGTAGGCTTCCCGGTTTGGGAAGATTGGCTGAGGCCAATCAAATGCTGGTGTTTTTGCATTGGTGGAAACACCAATTGTTTTTCGGCCTGCCTTTTTTGCGTGTTGAAATTGGAACGTTGATTGATAACGCTTATCTTTCTTGTGATGGTTTCCTTTAAGTAGAGGCTTCCTCGGATCTTTGAACTTCTAATTCTGTCACGCTTTGTTACTCCCGCTGTCATGCGAACCATCTTCATCTCAGCTGCCGTTAATTTGCTCTCATACTTTTTGTGCATTGTCCAGCATTGTGAACCGTATGTGAGCGTTTCAGCTTAGGGGGCATTTTCCGATCACAGAAGATGGCGGAGTTTTCCCGCCACTTCATCCACCCTACGCTTACGCGATGGTTGATGTCGTCATCACAAGTTGCTTCTTTATTAATCATAGATCCCAGATATTTAAACTTTTCACACTTGGGAAGCACTCTTCCATTCAAGTAAATGTCTGGAATAGGCTGATGAGGGTCAGAGAACGGGCAGCACAGATACTCTGTCTTCTTTGAACTAATACGATACCCGTGTCCCTCAAAAATGTCCACCCACACATCAAGTGCTCATTGTAGGGACGCCTGATCATCACTTATAATGGCTCCATCGTCAGCAAAGAATAGCTGGTGCACATTGGGGTCCGTCACTTTTCCTTCAAGCAAGCAATCAAGGACTGTTATAAAGAGCAGTGGGCTGAGGATGCTCCTTTGGTGTACACCGACTTTGATTGCGAACTCTTCGGTGACTCCTGCGGTGCATCTTACTCTTATCGTTGCTCTCTTGTACATGTCCATGATCACTCGCACTTAGGTTTCTGGAACTCCTTTTTGTCTTAGCGCTACCCATAAAAGATCTCTTGGTTGCCGGTCAAAGGCCTTCTCGAAATCAACCAACACCATATGCAAGTCCTTTGAAGAATCACGATGCTTTTCCTTCATGACCCTTATACTTTCGATTGCATCTGTCGTTGATTTACCCGAGACAAACCCGGACTGGTCATCAGATAGTCGTATTATTTTCCGCAGTCGGCTATCTAATACCCGTTCAACGATCTTCATGGTGTGCGACATCAGCTTAACAGAACGGTAGTTATCACAATTTCGCGTATCACCCTTTCCTTTGTGCAAAGGAAGAAGATAGCTTTCCCTCCATTGATTAGGCATAGTGTCGCCTCTCATAAGTTTGGAGATAAGAACCATGAGCCATCTAGACCCGATGTCTCCCATCTTTTTCCAGAACTCAGAGGGTATCCCGTCCGGCCCAACAGCTTTTCTTTTCTTGGAGTTTTTAACCGCGTACCGAACTTCTTCGACTGTGATGTCGGATATTTCGGCATAATTCGGGGCGGCTCTTGGAAAGTACACTCGGGGAAACTGTTCGTTCAGAAGTTCCTCGCAATATTGTCGCCATCTGTGGAGAATTGTTTCGTCTTCCACAAGGAGTTGGACTTCAGTATTGTTAATAAACTTTGGGAAACGAATCTCCTGAGCATTTCTTCTTCTCTGGGCGGCTATATTTGCTCCTTTGTTCAAATTGCTTTGTCGAAGCTCCTGGGTAGCCTGGTTCCTGTCAGACGCGGAAGACGATATTTCTTCCAACTCCTGATAGAGACCTTCCATGCTTTTCGCTTTGAATTCGGCGCACTTTTTCTTCGCGATACCTCTATTAGTAGAAGAGCACTTTGACCAAGCCTGGAAAGCCATTTTCTTTTCGTGTATCACTGCTTTGGCTTCGTCTGTCCACCACCAGGTTTCTTTTGCGTGTTAGCAGGGGCCTTTAGATGTTCCGAGCAGTGATTTGGCTTTCTCCAGGCCAGATTGTTGTAGGGAATCCCACATGTCTTGTGCTCTGCACTCCTCATTACCGACCTCATCGATAATGGAAGAGAGGTAGTTTTTCATGTTGGTAATAAAAGCTTCGCCTTTTCCTTTATCCAGCTTATACCACTTGATTCTCTCAGACACCTTCGTTTGCTGTTTTGACTTCTTACTCGCCTCCATAAAAAATTCAGTCAGGAGGAGACGGTGTTGAGGGGCGATCGCGTCTCCCAGGATCACTTTGCAATCTTTAACTCGTGACTTCATGAAACTGGATACCAAATGATAGTCTATTTGAGTTTTATTTCCGCCGCTGCTATAAGTGATCAGGTGCCGGCTTTGTTTGACGAACATGGTATTTAGAACTATAAGACTGTACGGCTTGCACATGTTTAGGATATCTTCACCTGAAGAGTTCCTGGTGCCGTATCCCAGCCCTCCGTAGTAGTCTTCATAGTCTTCGCTTGTCTTCCCGACATGTCCGTTTAAATCTCCCCCAACAAACAAAAGCTCTTCCGTTGGGATGATTTTGACAAGGTTGTGGAAATCTAGCCAGAATGCATCTTTTTCTTTTTGTTCGCATCCTACATGAGGGGCATATGCGCTTACGATGTTCCACACCTCACCATGCATCACCAATTTGAGAGCCATCAAACGGTCACTGGACTTTGAAATGGTTAAGACATTGCCAAGTAGCTCTGCCGCAAGGATGATGGCGATTCCGTTTTTTCCTTGTTCCAATCCATAGTAAAACATCTTGTAGGCTTTTGTTTTAACGTCCAAGAAACGTGCCCTATTACCGGTGTTTCGCCATTTCGTCTCTTGTACGCACAGGATATCTACTCGCTTTCTACCCATCATTTCTTCAAGCTCATAGCTGCGACCACTCATGCTTCCAACGTTCCAACTCGCGACTCTTAAGTGTGGCTTACGCCGTTGCATTACTTTGCTATCCCCCGGAAATCCTATAGCTCTGACCCGAGCATTGCTGCTCGTCCCAGGATGACGACCACTAGTAGTGCCTGGCGGGGTAGTGCATTTCCTTTTAGCGTTCTTTTCCATAATGCTACGGTTTGACCGTTTTCTTTCTTCCCCTCCTTTTTTTGACACGCGCATGCTGCAGATTTTTATTTTTTTTTTGTTTGATCTTACTCTTACAACACCGGTGATCTCCAGTCGTGTCAACCCAATGAATTGCATGCACACTTGTGGGGCAGTTTAATGGTGGTATATGTGTCCCTAGGCTCACCTTGGTGTTTTCTAAATTGCCTAGATGTGATTTTTGTTTACCTTTGTTTAGTCGCATTTTACGACAAGCGAGAGGTATCGCTGCAGGGATATTCTTAACCCGTCCCTGCACAGGCTCCCCATTAACAATCGCTATTCCGAACAATGTCCAAAATATTGAAATTGGTCGAGTCTCAAAACATTCTCTTAGAGGAGCTCCAAAGAGACTTGGAGGAACTCCAGAGAGACTCCGCGTCGCGACAGTCAAGGGGGTACGTGACTGCCTACCTATCGGGTGTATGAGATATTTTCAAACGAGCCAAAAAGGAACATTCTTCTATAGTTGGTAGTTCCGCGGACTCTTTAAAAGACAAATACTTGAGTGATGAAACATACTCCAAAATGAAAAACTTTACTTCATTCTTATCGGTTTACTCCGCGATGATCTTGAGAAATTCGAAGAAGCATCCAATCGCATATTTGATACGTCTCGTCTGAATATTCGGCTTCCTCGCATTCAAATCAAGCCCTTTTCGGGAAAATTTGAAGAATGGTGTGAGTTCCAAAACCTAATTCACAACATTATTGATCAAAATCCAGATCTTTCAGACATTCGAAATCTCCAGTTCTTTAAGGGTTTCGTTTCGATGGCAAAAATTATGCATCAGCTTGGGAAATTCTAATCGAAAGGTATCAAAATAAAAGAAAATTAGTAATCATGCAACTCCATATACTAATGGAGCAGAATATACTCACCCATGAATCCGCCGCTAATTTGAAATCATTGCACGATACCAGCACCGAATGCATTCGCGCACTCGCCAACTTTGGTGTCCCAGTCGAAACTTGGGATGCAATTCTCATTTATATAATTTTCAAAAAACTCCCAACTCAAACACAGATAGATTGGGAAGGTAGTTTAGAAACCCCCTGACCTGAAGACTTTCTTTGGCTCTATCGAAGGTCGTTTTAGGTCACTCGAAAATATACAGGAGCTGAGCAAACCACAACATCAACCACAAGAACAACTACCATCACAACATCAACGGCAGCAACTACAATTACAATTACAAAAACAACCACGGCCAACATTCCGTAAAACTAACACTTATCACACGAAGCTGAAAACATTCACACAATTTCTTTGTCGGCTTTGGGGAGGTGCACACACTATCCGCCTATTTAAAAGAATTCCTCAAAATGGACATAAAAACTCGAAATGATGTAGTAAAGAAAAACGCAACATGCGCAAGCTGCCTCGGGTACGATGATCATTCGTCAAGCTGTAGCAGTTGCTGTAAATGTGGTCGTAAGCATCACACTTTACTACACATAGAGTTGCAAAACAAAACCAACACGCCTCATCAAGGTCAATATCAATAACTAGCACAAAACACATCCCAAATAAATACCGCAAATCATCTCATCCAGAACACTTCTTCATTGAACCCCGCAGCTAATCCATTCAATGGTGCACCGACTTCTAACGTCACCTTCAGTACGCATTTCAATCAAACGAAGCCTAACATCCTACTGGCAACGCTAATAAAAATAACCGCATCCAACGGATCACATCACATTCTTAGAGCCTTAATCGAATCAAGCTCCGAAGCTTCATTCATCATAGCACGCAACACAACAACTCAAACTCAAAAAACAAAGGTCGTTTGCCAGGGTAACCGGGTTTGGACAGACATCAACGGGAACAATCTAGCTTCAAACACAATTTACTCTATTCTCAACCTCGAGTGGTTCTTTACAGGGACTGCTGGCACCAGCCAAGCAATTACCTACAACAATTGTACAACACCACCACAACTCGCTTCGGGAGTTGGAGGAAGTTCTCGACAAGAAAAGGTCAATAGCCGAGGAAGAGCAGTGTGAACAACATTTCCAAAACCACTGCAATGACGAAAAGATGGCAGGTACGAGGTAAGGATTCCATTCAAAAATAATATTGAACCCATATTAGGAACATCCAGAAACGGAGCAATGGCAAGATTCCTGCAAACGGAAAAGCGATTTGCATCCAATACCAGGCTTAAGGAGGCATTCACTAGCTGCATGGACGAATACATGAAGCTAGGACACATGACAGAAATCACACAACCCTCACCGTTACCTACCTCACCACGCGGTAATAACGGAATGAAGCACAACAACCAAAGTACGCGTAGTCTCCAACCCTTCATACAAGACATCACATGGAAAATCTCTCAACGATTACCTCATGATAGGATCACGGTTACAACAAGACATCATTGATTTAATCATCAGATAGCTAACATTTAAAATCGGATTCTCAGTAGATATCAGTATTTTATTTTTTGTTTGGAGGCTGCTACTATCTGTTGGAGCACTGAAACACAAATATTGGTCCATTGTACTACCTGACAGACACCTTGTCTTTACTGTATTTTCTCCCTTGTCCAGAGAAAAGTGAGGAAGGGCTTCAGTGATGTAGAGCTAAGAGATTCGGCATCCACCACGTCGGCCCCAAGGGTGCGCCACCATGCGCGAGCGAAGGCGGGACAGTCGCAAAGAAAGTGTTCTGCTGTGTCATCCTCCTCGCAACATGCAGCACAGGTAGGCGTTTAACTGATGCCAAGCACGAGAGATACTAGGGGGTTGGACACCGCTTTGAGTGTAGCTTGGCTATCACTGCAGACGCATATGCTTTTTCCCTTCAACCTGTGTTTCACAACATAGTGCATGGCCATTAGGATTGCGTAAATCTCCGATTGAAAGACAGACGCTTATTTTCCTAACAAGAAGTGCTATCGAATGTTTTCGCGCTCAAAGAAAACTCCAGTGCCGGATCCCTGCCCAGTCCTGAAGCCATCTGTGAAAATGCGAAGACATTCCATTCCAGGTTCAATGTCTGGCCAAAGCCAGTCATGACGCCATGGAAATGTGACTGTGAAATTATAGCGCAGTAGGATAGCAGGTATTATTGCGTCAGAAGACATATCCATGAGACAGGGGTCGTAGAATATTTCTCGCGCAAGTACACTTTCACTCCAATGCGAGTTTCACTCTTTGGGCGAGAAATGGCTTTCAGTGCGCACCCTCTGATATACATATGTATATGTCAAGGGGTGAAAGATTCATCTAGAGCAGCTCCCGGTGTGCTGGGGAAAGCCCCTGTGTAGCTGAGACAGACCGCTCTTTGGAGTTTGGTGAGTGAAGCCACAGCGTGTTTGCGTGTTTGCGTGTTAGCCTGTTCCACCAAACAACCGATGCATATGAGATTATCGGTCTTATCATTGCCGTGTAGATCCAACGGACCTTTTTCGGCGATAAGACCCATGTTTTGCCAAAGGCACCTTTGCATTGCCAAAAAGCTGACAGCGCTTATGTGCTTTTGGACTCAACATGCTTTGACCAAAGAAGCTTGCTATCTAGGATGACTCCCAGGTACTTAGCTTCCTTGGATATCGGGATGGAAATGAATGCTTTTTAGCTGAGTAATGCCAGTATTTTTCCTCCTTCTCGTGAAGAGAACGACATCAGTCTTAAGAGGATTAACCGACTGCCTATTACTCGTGCACCAGTCTTCGATCACATCTAACGCCGCCTGCGCTTTGTGAGCCGACAGAGAGAAAAGCAACATCATGATAGGCCTGGGCATAGATTCCAGAGGCATTGAGAGCATCGAGCAGAGAGTCGACCACCATGCACCACAACAGCTTAGACAAGACGCCACCTTGCGGACAGCCCCTGTTTACTCCAGACTTGACACGTTGTTCGAGGCCTGCATCAGCGATCAATGTCCTGTGCACAAACATTGCTTTGATCCACAAAACCAGTACTTCATCTACGCCATGCCGTCTAGCAGCGTTACACATGCTGTCGAAAGTAGCGTTATCAAGCTCAATGTCGACGAAAATGCCCAGTACGTACTTTTTCCTTTCGAGAGCACATTCAATTCTCCTAACTAGGTTTTGAAGCGCAGTCTCGCAGGATTTTCCGCGCTGATAAGCATGTTGCATGTCTGAGAGAGGATGCATTCGAAGGGCAACTTTGTGCACGTGCAAATCTACTAATCTCTCCATGCTTTTCAGCAAGAAGGATGTTAGACTGATTGGTCTAAAACTCTTAGCGAGTGAGTAATCTTCTTTCCCTATTTCGGGTATAAAGACCACTTTCACCGCGCGCCAAGGAATAGGTATGCAGGCAAGTGCCAGGCTGGCAGTGAAAATTATTTTCAGAGTAGGAAGCAGCTGTCTTATACCTTTTTGCAGCATAACAGGGTATATCCCATCAGTGCCCGGCGACTTAAAGCCATAGAAAGATGCCACAGCAAATTCAATGGCTTTCGTAGTTGCCACGCGTGACGCAACATACCAGCACGCCGAGTTGTTTTCATCGTTTCAGTTGCAGTTTCCAATGAGGGAGTGTGCAACGAGCCGATGACAGTCTAGTTTTCTGCAACAGTAAACCAAGAGTTTCTGCTTTAGACTCGGTGAAGGTACCATCAGACTTTCTGAGTTCATCTAGCTTTGTCGATTTTCCTCGTTTGAGAATGTTAACCAACTTGCGGGCCGCGCTCAGGAATTTGATCTCTTCGCAAAAGGACTTATAGGAATTATTCTTCGATTTACGAATACTCCTTCTGCTTCGATCAATATTTATTCCAGTCATCCGACTTCGATTTAAGCGATCTGTTCAGGAGACTTCTGGCTCCCCTGCGAAGACATTGGAGCTCAGCGCTCCACCAGAGAACCGGATCCCTTCTCGGAGGTTTTTTGACAGGACATGCGAGTTCGAAACAGTTGGTGATGGCGCTGCTCAAGTTATGAACGGCATCCTCCACCAAGGAATTGGAAAACGCCTGAGTGGGTTTCTCAAGCTCCTCTCTGAATCGCACCTAGTCCGTCTTTCTCGCACAGAATGAACCAAGTTTGGTTGCCGATAGCATTTTCGATATGATGAGGCAGACCCTAGGCTTTTCGGATCGCTCATCATAAAGAATCGTAGCATCACATATACCACCAAGTACACACAGGCGTTTATTAAACACCCATTGTTCCTGGATGGATACAATGTGATGATTTGAACTACTGCATACAAAATTGCTACTGAGAATAGCAGTAGCAGTCTTGCAATGCTGTAGATTAATCTGAATGAAAATCATAGATTCAGACTGTGGAGCACATTCCATCCTTCGACTACTTGACATCAAAATGGAATAAAATCCTACCAGGGCCAAAGTAGGGACGTGAGTCGTACGCGGATTTCAGGGCCTCGACAGTGCCGTTGTCCAATCCCACAACCAGAGTGAAGCATTCTTTTTTCAGAGAGTTCTTTTTTTCCTTGTAGGAATAGACAGTCCAGGCACTCGTGTCGAGTCGCAGGTTCTGCGCCGGGTTTTCCCGGAATCCAGCAGATGGCGCGCGTTAATTTCGGGAAACTAACTACCTGATAGGTAGTAGTTCCCATGGGAGGGATTTTCGGCACCATGCTCCTGATCCAGGCAGATGTCTGCTGTGAGGAACAGCTCACCACGAAGGTACCATTCATCAAAGCAGACCTCTCAGCCTGAATACAGAAGCCTGTTGCTGAAGCTAGCTCCTCGAAGTGTTGGGAATCTGCGCTGGTCATTCTGCTGTCCCTGCCAGCCTTCCCTATTCTGACCTTTTCAGAGGAAATGGCTGCTTCTTTGTAGGAAAGGTGCTTGTCTCGACTCTATACGGTCACTTGTATCTCCTTTCCAGAGGAAAGGGTTTTGTTGTGTGAAGTGCCCGCCTCTCCGAGGAGCAGTTTTGGTCTTCTCCGTCTTCAGATTTTTGTTGATCGTTCAACCTTAGCGGTTTCCCGTGCCGCGCCATCGTCGGTGTCGCCTCTGTTGGTTGCACTACTTATTTTCAGTCCAACCAGGTGGTCGGACAATGAGCCGCAGGAGTCGGTGTCGTTCCGGGCTGCCGAGAGTTAAGAATGAGTTTTGGGGCCTCCAGAATCCTTGCCCGGACCGCGATCAGGGAGATCGCGGGTGGATTTCCGCTATTGTGGGTGCCACCTGGAGTATTATCGTTCATTTATTTTTCCATTCATCCATGTAAAACTCAGTTCTCCGGGTCTTAGTTCGAGGTCATTTACCTCTTAAGCCTCTCCGTCCCGACAAGGCGCCCGAAGAGCGAAGGGGAGATATCAATGTATCGACAAATTTGGATGGCAACAGAAGATACGAAATACCAATTAATACTATGAAGATCAACAACAAATGAACCCATCAAAACGTATGCGCTCAACACAGTAACGTTTGGTTCTGCTTCAGCACCCTTTCTCGCAGTCCGCACATTACATCAACTAGCAACAGACACACAACATACCGACCAAAATGTGTCAAGAGTACTCACCGAAGGTTTCTATGTTGATGATTTGCTATACGCAGCTGACAATGAAGAGGCGGCGATCATTCTCCTAAGGAATATCATCTCCGTCATGAAATCAGCGGGACTTCCTCTACGAAAATGGGCCAGTCACTCATCAAAAGTTCTACAACAAGTGCCTGAAAGCGAAAGAGGAGTTGAGCTACCACTTAGCTTTGAGTCACCAGATGCCATCAAAACACTGGCATTCAGCGAAGGACGTTTTTAAAATAAAACTAGAATTACCTGAAGCCGAGAAACACACGAAGCGCTCAATCCTGGCAGACATTGGTCGCCTATTTGACCCTCTCGGTTGGATCGCACCTTGCGTCCTGAAAGCAATTAATTAGGCAGCAGCTATGGCGCAATAGTTTATCATGGGACGCTACACCATCAAAGGAACTTAACGACTTATGGGTAACTCTACGCACCGAAATGAAGACATTCAACACATACAAATACCTCGATGGATCGGGTATTGTACAACGAGTCAAGCCCCATCCAGCTACATGGATTCAGCGACGTCTCGGAGAAAGCATACGCAGCAGTCATCTACGCTCGAATCATTCAAGGAAACCAAGAGAGTTATTAAATGGCATTTCGAGATGCCTGTAAACAAACAAGGTAGAAACGCATGCTTGGACAGACTCAATGATTTCCTAAGCATGGATCACAGGGGACCCATCGATACGTACAACCTTCGTGGCGAACCGAATCACCGAAATGCAAGAACTCATACCGCCATCTTCGTGGAAACATGTGGGAAGTAAGGAAAATCCCGCCGATATCGGTCCCGCGGCCTATTGCCAAAGAAAATCATCAACAACAAGATGTGGTGGTATGGGTCGGAATTCCTAAGAGGCTACACACCAAGTCATTTAAACACACCAGCAGAAACAAACCTAGAATTAAACGAAAAAAAGAAAAGAAAATGCACCTCAATTTACACAACATATCTCAACAACATACCTGCAAATGTAGCTCAAATCGTTTATCATCATGCCAGTCTCAACAAAGAACTCATCCAACGATTTTCAACATTAAGGCGCCTTATCTGGGTAACAGCAATATGGCGACGATATTTTCAGAACCTACGATCCAAACCAAGGCACTCTTTAAACAGTCATCCACTTACAGCTGAAGAATTACAAGAGGCAAAATATCAACTGATTAAAATAGTACAAATGGAAATGTTCCAAACAGAAATCGTAGCGCTCCGGAAAAAAACTTACCCATTCCAAATGACAGCAAAGTCCGAAACCTAAATCCATTCATTGATTCCAATAACCTGCTACGAGTGGGAGGAAGGATAACAAATGCACCAGTCACCTGTTATCAACGGCATCCAATCATTCTATATGCTGCACACCATTTCTCCAAGTTGATCGCTGTCGAAACACATATTCACACTTCAGGCGGTCAACAGCTAACAGTGGCGAAAATCAGAAATTCATTTTGGATCACAAACATAAGACGTCTCGTCAAATCAACAATCCACAGATGCGTTCGCTGCCATCGATACAACGCAAAGGCCCAAGAACAAATTATGGGAAACTTACCAGCGGTGCGAATGACAATGGCCAGGCCATTCACTAATACCGGTGTAGATTACGCCGGACCGATCGAAATCAAGCTGTGGAAAGGGAGATGCACAAAAACAACTAAGGGATATATCGCGGTCTTCGTATGCCTATCGACAAAGGCCATACATATCGAACTAGTAAGCGATTTAAGTGCATGATTTAAGGGAATGTGCGCCAACCTTTTCAGCGACTGTGGCACCAACTTCAAGGGCGCTTACAATGAACTCAAAAAAGACCATTCATTTCAGCGGAATGGTCAAAGAAAGTAGCAGAGACTTTAGCTACACGAAATACAACATGGCACTTCAACCCTCCTGCCTCTCATCACTTCGGAGGATTATGGGAAACAGGAGTCAAGTCAATAAAACACCACCTTCGACGAACCATTGGAAACTCAAAATTAACATTTGAGGAGTACACCACACAAATTCAAGCATGCTTAAACTCCAGACCACTCTGCCAGTTATAAACTTGACAGTTATAAAAATTAATTAAATAGTTCTTATTTAGTACTTTCCGTGCAGGGACCGGTTAAGAATATCCCTGCAGCGATACCTCTCGCTTGTCGTAAAAGGCGACTAAAACAAAGGTAAACGAAAATCACATCTAGGCAATTTAGAAAACACCAAGGTGAGCCTAGGGACACATATACCACCATTAAACTGCCCCACAAGTGTGCATGCAAATCAGTGGGTTGACACGACTGGAGATCACCGGTGTTGTAAGAGTAAGATCAAACAAAAAAATATGGAGCATGCCCGTGTCACAAAAAAAAAAAAAGCAGGCCGAAAAACAATTGGTGCAAACAAATGCAAAAACACCAGCATTTGATTGGCCTCAGCGATGAAGTAATCCCGAACCGGGAAGCCTGCCGCTACTTTCTGAGGTCAAACCGGCGAACCCCACAAGCGGACCAGTAGGAATGCAGTTGAGTGGGAAGGTTATGGTCCTACACTTCTGACCATAACAACGCCGGAAAAAAGGAAAAGAAGAAGTTCTTATTTAGTACAATTTTTAGTTCGTTACAATTTTGTTCAAACACAAGTTTTTAAGCATTTTTTATTACAATCGTAGTATCATCTACAGGAAGTATTCGAGTTTCATTATTATATATTAATTTACAATCTCTGGTTATAATGCAGTGTTTACTTAATTTTAATTGCTTTATAGTGATATCGGGTTGATAAGTATATGTTTTATTTTCTACCTCTACAACATATTCATCCTTACTTATCTATTTCATTATGTTCTACATATATTAGGTAATGGAGTTATTAATTTTCTTTCAGATTTTACATTTTTTTTTGGAGTCTTCTGCTATCTGTTGGAGCACTCAGACACAAATACTGCTCCATTGTACTGCCAGACAGACACCTTAGATGGCGTTAGAGCTCATGAAGAGCCAGAGCCAAACGGCGAGAGCCGAGAAGCTTTTTAAAGCAAGTGTACAACGGAGGGTTTTGCGAGTACCCCGCCGAGGAGGGAAGCCGCGAAATAATCATTCGATGGCGTTGGTGTTATCAGGATCCGAACTCGCTCATCTTGCGCCAGCGGCCGACACACTACCCACTGCGCCACGGCGCGGCGCCTCTCCTTGTGTTACATAGTTTCTGGGGATTTTAATTGCAATTGTAATGATATTATTTTGATATTCAGTAACTTTACTTTTAACAATTTTAATTTATAAAAATCAATTGCGTATTCGTTTATTTTATCCATTGTAAGGATACTTGGGTGAACAATATTATGTTTAGCTGATACAATATTGTCCTGTATTTGATTTATTTTATTTTCTGTGAAACCTAATTTAGTGATCTTATCTAAAAATAGCTGTTGTTTTAAAATGTGGTTTAGGACGTTATCTACTTTATTATAATTATCTAGAATTTTTCGCCTGTCATTAATTACTATGTCTTGTAGGGAATGTATTGTTTCATTAAAATGTTGGCTAATTTTGATTTGGTCATTTATGGTATCAATTGCTTTGTGTGTATTTTCTTTCAAAATTTCTAAATGATTGAAGATTAACAATCTGTCGTTTTCATCCATAGTTCCAAAAAGCCATTTTTCTGCATTTCCTACTACGTTCAATAGACCTCGTTTCTGTCTTTCTGCTTTTCTCGGTATTATTGAATTAATTTTGGCTATCAATGTTTCTATTCTCTGATGGATTACTTCTTTGTTTTCTATTTGTAAATGCCTTGTGTTAGTTCTAAGAAGAATGATTGTTTGTAGAATTTCTTCTGGGTTAAAAAGATGTAAAATAATGTCGGTTTGGTTAGTGATTTGAAATAATCTTTAGATATCCTGGCTGTTCATTAATCGGTGTTATCTGTAGTGTTCCGTGTATTGTTGTTAGTAAAAGTAGTGTTGTTAGGCATAGAACCCGTAAATTTATGACGTCTCTTAATGTTTGTTAAGTGTACATTGTTTACATTCTTCATTCGATATCTAGTTTCATTTTTACGACTAACATGCTTTTAGTTTTTTATGGGTCCTTCTTGTCTTTGTTCATGGTAGTCTTCCCGTTTTTCGTTAAGTCTATTTATTTTTTTGATTTAAGTTTCCTGTACTATGTTATTCAATGTCTGTTCGTCTACCTCTTTCTTCTCTTTCTTGTTGTCCTAATTGTAGAATGAAATCCATTATTATACATAGTTATCTAATACTAATTGTATTTTCATCTCGACTGAAAGATTTTTATCTTCTATGCCTGTAATTTTTTTCTAAAATTGTGGAGTGGAGCCTTTCTACATCTGAGTTCCTGTATGACTATTTGGTCATCTGTTGTTTTCATCTAAAAACTGTATGATTTGTTCTGACTTGAACTCGTTGTCTGTAATAATCTTGGACTTTCTAAATTTGGCGAAATGTTCAGTTAATATTTCCTACTTACTTCTCCAATTTCTATCTCCTAGCAATCAGTATGCCGGATTTTGACCGACTAAAACCGCCTCCCACATGTTTGTAATCTAGTCATACGGACTAATAAGCAATTTTATGCTGATTTAATTTATATTTTGTCATTTCAGGAGTTCCGCCCATCAGCGTCTCCTGACAGATGTTAAGATGCGTTCTATTCTTTTTTATTTTTTTTATGTTAAGTATACGTCCGGGCAGATACATATGTATGTATGTACATTTCTTAATGTGAGTGGTTCCTTTTATTTAGACCAGTTCAAATGGCTTTTTCCTTTTGAGTCTTCTCACTATATTTGTATTGTCTAAAAGTTGCACTGTCTCTGTGTTTGTGTGTACTTGAAGTCTTGATTCGTGCCTTCGTGCAGTTTTTTTGACCTCAATCATGACTAATTCCACTCCCAAGTCCCTGTGAAGGTTCTTATTTCTTATGTACCATGGTGCATTTACGATTTTCCTTAGTAATTTGTTTTGGAATCTCTGTATGATGTCTACATTGCTCTTTTTGGTACAACCCCATAGTTGACTGCCATATGTCCATATTGGCTTCGGTGATTGCTGAATGACTGATAGTGAGGAGTTCTTTCCTATCAGCCAATACATTTTTCTGTATTTTGTTTCTAATTCCTCTTTTTTTCTTTTTAAGAAAAAGTTTAGTTTAGCATCTAGCATCATGCCAAGATATTTCGCTGTGTTCCGATACGGTACTATTTTCTGGTTGATAGTAACCGGGATTTGTGTTATTGCTTTGCTAGTGAAATGTATGTGAACTGATTTGCTCTCATTAAGCTTGATTCGCCATTTTATTGTCCAATTACAAATTTGGTCTATAGCTGATTGTAGCTTCTGTTTTGATTCCACATTATCCTTTCCCACTGCAAGGATTACAGTGTCATCGGCAAACATAGCTAATGTGCAATATTCTAGATCTGGGAGATCACATGTATATAGAAGATACAGAATCGGACCCAGCACACTGCCTTGTGGGACTCCTGCCTTAATTTCCGTTAATTCTGAATACGAGTCTTCCTGTTTAATTCTAAAACATCTCCGCTTAGGTATGATTCTAAGATTGCAGCGTATTGTTTTGGTAGGACACATCTTAGTTTATGGTTAAGTCCTTCATGCCAAACCTTATCAAAGGCCTGCGCTACATCTAGAAACACTACAGAACATACTTTTTTTTCTTCTAACGATTTTTCTATAATGTTGACTATTCTGTGAATTTGATCATTTGTTGAGTGATGTCTCCTAAATCCGAACTGGTAATTTGGAATCAGATTTTTCCGTTCAATAATACTATTAAGTCGTTTGACAAATATTTTTTTCGAATAGTTTAGATATAACCGGTAGTATTGAGATTGGCCTATATGATGTCACTTCGTTTGGTGGCTTTACAGGCTTAGAGATTATTATTACTTCGGCTACTTTCCATAAATCAGGAGCATTGATCAAATGTGTTAGTTTAACCACAGCTTTTTTTGGTAACTGCTTCAATATTTCACCGGTTATGAGATCATAGCCGGGGCATTTTTTCGGATTGATGTTACTTTTGATCTCGTTTTTCACTTCCCTTGGGGTAGTAAGTCTTATTTCTTAATTTTCTTCTTCGAATGTTTCCGCAGGAGTCCATATTTCTTGTTCGTTGTTTGGTTGAAAAACTTTTTAGGTATTCTGCGAATAATCTGCATTTGTGTTCGTTACTTCTAGCCCAATTTCCTTCCACTGTTTTAATGGGTGGTATCGGCAAAGTTGGGCTTTTTGCATTCCTCATTGCCTTCCAAAGCGAATAATCGGTTGCTTTTTCGTTGGTTAATCCTCGAAGATAATTACTGACGGAGTCTTCTTTTAGCTTTCTTATTTGTCTTCTTAACTGTTGGGTGAGATTGTTCAGTTTCCTTTTGTCTTGGGGGCTCTTGTCTGTTGCCATACTCTTCTCGAACTTCTTCTATCTAAAATAAGTTCTCTAATTTCCATGGGGTATTTATTGCCTTTATATTTCCTTTTTATTTCTGGTGTGTTTATCCAGGCTGATTGTTGAATATCATTGACAAGTTTTTTGACTTCTCTATCCAATTGTTCAGTATTACACATTGGCACGCTTAGTTCAATTCTGTCTTCCAGGGTCTTCTTGAAACTTTACCAGTCAGAGTGTTTGTTGGTTAATGTTGGTTTGCCTTGCTTCTGAATTACACGCTCACTCAATGTGAGTAGTATTGGAGAATGATCAGAGTTTAGATCGTTGAATTCGTCTATTTCTAGACAGTTTATAGATATGTTTTTAATTATGTAAAAATCTATTAGGTCCGGTATTTTATTTCGGACAGTTGGCCAGTATGTTGGTTTTCCGGTTGGCATGACTTCGCATCCATATAGTCCAGTTGCGTTGAGTAATTCTTTTCCTTTTGTTGTCGTTAATCTTGATCCCCAATAAACATGTTTTGCATTAAAGTCGCCTCCAATTATAAACCTATTTCCCTGGTTTCTAAACAGTTTTAGGTAATCTTCTGATTTTAACGAATGTTTTGGTTTGCAATAGATTGACACTATGTCAAAGCAAAAACTTTTTCCTTTTATATTCACAACTGTTGCTTGTATTTCTTTGGTTTTATAGTTAAATTGCCCATGATGTTGGACGTTTTTTCTTATTATAACTGCGCTTCCTCCTTTGGCTTAGTTTTCGAGATGGGCAGTATGATAAATATTAAAATTTCAGAATTTTATGAAGGATTGGTTAGTTAAGTGTGTTTCTGATATAAGACACACATCAATCTTCTCTGTATCGAGGACTGCTTGCAAATCTTGTTGGTGTTGCATTAGTCCATTGGCGTTCCAAATTAGTACTGTGAAATTATTGTCCATTTTTTGGTTTCGGTGTTATTCCTCCATTGCATGCTCTGCATTCTAAAATTGATATTCTTTTATCTAGCACATTTAGTTTAACGACTATAAGATGAAATGTCTGCTTAATTTCATTTTTTTGAGGTTGTTGAGGTTGGTTTTTAACATTAGCTGTTACTTGGGCGTACGATTTCTAATTGTTGTTTTCTTCCTTTTTGGTGTTTTTGTTTGTGTTGCTATTTCCTTCCTTTTTTGTATTTTTGTTTTTGTTATTAATTATTACATCATTGATTGCTGGCGATTTTTCTGGTTGTCAGTTTTCCGTGATTATGTCTTTCTTTATCGTGCTTCGATTCCTATCTTTTATACGACTGTTTCTGATTTTTTGCAGTTCAATCGCATCTCTGCATCCTCGGTAATTAGCTAGATGATTTCCGCCGCAGTGTACACATTTTGGCTATACATTTTTGGGCTTAGTGCATTCATTTGTAAGGTGTTTACCTGCACATTTAACACATCTAGGTGTTCTGTTGCAGTATCTTTGCGTGCGCCCATAAGCCTGAATTGTTTGCACTGAGGTATAAGTTGCGATTTTTTTAGAGGTTGTATGTCTTTTATTTGATAATTTTTTTTTAATTTCTTCCTCCGCACTGAATGTTAAAGTAAACATGTTAAGCGGTTTCTTACTTTTCCATTTAAGCTTGATTGCAGCATCTATTTATTTGCTTTAAAGACTTTTGGTTTTAGATCACTAATTTTTTTTCTGGATTACTTGTATGATGCAGATTTCTTGCCATAACTCTAATTGGACGAGTTTGCTTATTTTCATAAGAGTACCAAGCATATTCAGCTTCACTCAGTACTTTTGTTACCTTTCTATAGGTTTCGCTGTCTTCTGCGCTTAATTTTATCTTGCTTTTATTAATGATCTTTATTCTGAATTTGTTTTCTGATGTTATTGATTCAATTTTTGATATGATAATAGGGGGTGGGGCTGGTATTTTCTTCAGTTCTTTCTGAATTTCTTTTGACTTGTCTTCTCTTAATTTTTGTTGGGGTGGGGAAACGGTGGTATCTAATTTTCTTTTTTACCCTTTTGTCTGTCTCTAATGCATTCAGTTTCCATTGCTAGCTCTTCTTCATGTGTACACAACCTGCACCTCTTTTTGGTTAGCATTTCTAACTTCCTTCATTGCTGAGAATTTAATTCTTTTCGAGCTTCTTGCATTTTTAACATGGTTTCATGCAAGTGTTTATTAAGGTTGTTTGACTCGACTAACGCATACTTTACTCTTGATAGTTCTTGCAACGTTTCGATTTGAGAATCATTTTTCTCATAAAGGGGTGAACTTTTTCCCGTAATTGTTTAGAAAAAGAGCAAACTCTCCGATTTTGATCAAATTTCAGTATGTCAGATTAGGATTTTTTCTAAGAATTTTGATATAGTTTTCTAGAGCTTCGTCGCTCTGAATTAAACAATAGGATTGGGTTTTTTTCTTTTCTACTCTTTATCTTATATTTCAGTTCAATGCGTTTCTTTTACATTACTTCGGGTTTAACTTTAACCTTTTTTTTTAATTTATTTTTATTACACTATTCTGTTTTACCGCGGAAGCTTTTCTGGGGTCTGCACGTTGCAATGGTCCGAAGAAGAAAGAGGCTGACTTCAGAGGCCACTTCATCATCTAATCCTCGCATGCGACGGAAATTCACACTTGGCGCGTTTGCGGAACGAAACATGCCAAGTGTGACAGCTAGTTATGCTAGCCACACATAGGGGGCTTGAATGTATAACACCTCCCCCCTTAAAAAATGTTGGACCCCAAAATTCTTAATTTTGAATTTTAATTTTTTCTCTTTGCTACGGTTAAATAATAAAAGTGGCAGCACTGATAGTTTATCTACAACGTCAAATTTGCAAAAGCTTCGGGGTGTAACAAAATGTGTTTATCTAATGACCTAGATTGATATTTTACAAATTTCATATTTGCTTATAGTCTTAAATCAAAATGTCAATATAAGTAACGGGTTTCTTATTCATTGGATTATTAATTCAATTTTTATAATATTCCGAAATATCTTCTGTTTTTTTTTTTTTTTTTTTGCGATGTAATAGTACAAAATATGACATTTATTTAACGTAGTTTTTAATTTTCTACTTTATTAACAATTCTTATTGAATTATTTAACAATTTCTAAATCTACTGAATTTTCTTCGTTGTCAGCCAAGATAGTAAAGTTTCGTAATTCGCGGTTCTACTTCCCGTCTCAACAAACGAAAAATCTATACCAAAATCTAGTACGATTGTCATATTGTCATCATTTGACATACATACAGTGATAAACATTCGTTTAAACGCATTACATTTTTTGAGAATCAAACGGAAACACTCCGTGAGAAAGTTGAATATCACTACTCACAGTATTCATTAGTACAAAAAGGAACTACAGCGAGGTTTTAAGACATTTATTTTAAGAACTTTCATTTTAGCATTTAAGAAATCAAGTCCAAAGGAAAAAGTAGTGAAATATTCATTTAAACGCACTTTATTAAACAATGTAGTATAATTAATTGTTTGAGTTTTTTAACAAAATTTAATATTTTGTGTGATTACCCTTATTTTTTATCACTTCAAATATCCTATTTGTCATTGAATTTGTTAAATTTTCAAGAACGTTTGGAGTGATTTCTCGCCAACATGCTTGGATACACTGCCGGAGCTCCGAAACAGAACCAAATTGTCTTCCATTTGCATAAACCTTGGAAGCAAGTATAGCCCAAAGGTTTTCCATAGGATTACAGTCGGGGCTACAGGCCGGCCAATCCAACAAAGTGATGTTTTTTTGACCAAACCACTCCTTTGACTCTTTCGACACATGGATTGCAGCATTATCCTGCTGGAAAATGAACTGCTGTTGGTGTTGTTCATCCAAGAAAGAAACAAGAACGTCATCCAATAACTCTGTGTAATTTCGGGAATTCATTTTCGTGCTGATAAAGCAAATGGGTAGCTTTAAATTGTAGGCAAAAGCCCCCCATACCATAACACTACCACCGCCGAAATTCCGCTTTGACCGGGGAACACTATTTTTCGAAAGATCATGCCAGTAGCAGCTGTAACAGTCTGGACCATCTAAATTAAACTTTTTCTCGTCCGAAAAAATTACATTTTGCCACTCTACGGTCCAGTGCAACTCTACTTTTTAGCAAACAGCAATCTATTTTCTTTGTGTGCAGCTGTGAGCCTTGGTTTTCCCTGCATTTTCTTCCATTTAATGGATTTCGATTCACGAAGAATCCTGGCAATGTGTTGTTTAGTGGTTGGTAAATCTAATTTTTCCTTTATTTGCCTACAATTAAGGCGATTTTTTATTGCTTCCTCAAATATTTGACCTCTTTGACGGAGGGTGAGTTTTGTGTTACCCTTGGTTTTTCCCTTTTTTCCATACTCTGTTCCTTTTTTTAAGAAATTGCGGACGACTGTCTCTGAACTTCCTATCTCTTTTGCAATTTGTCGATTAGACAGTTCAACATGCGTCTGTGACTTTAAAAATTTAATCTGTTCAATTTCTTGAGCTGTTAACCGCTTTCCTTTTCCCATGTCTGCAAAACCTTTTTTAATATTATTATAAATCGCCAAGAATAACTTGAAACCATTGTGTCTTACCGTTGGAAAACAAAATCTATCAAAAAAGTATTTACTTATTTTTTTATCGCACAAAAACTTAGCTGCGTTTAATTGAATGTTTAACTCTCGAACAAACGATTCCTAATGCGCGGATGCAATATGCCACACAAAACAACGTCTACATGCGCGATCCTTTTTTTTTTTGAGATAAAAAATAGCGGCAGGTCTGTGTCGAAATGTTTTGAGAAAGATACAAGTTAACACACCAGCATAACGAAGCAAAACACAACGCAGCGAATATCGACGCCAACGAACTCCCGTGACAACGAACTTTGATGACCCAATTCTGCTTCAACCCAAATTCAACATAACGCATCAAGTTTCACCTGCGCAATTAACCGTGCACTGACTTTGCTGCTGACATTGCAATAAACGCCAACGATGCAAGTATCGCAATTAGGTATAAATTGATTTAAGTTAATTTTAAGCAATCAATTGTAACTCAACCGGGAAAGAATAAAGTTGTTTTTTTTAAAAGGAAACTATACCAAATAGTTTAACTGGCGCCCGAGCAGGGACCACAGATAGCAAAGTAAAAACCGGTATATAGTCCGCGTCCTTAAGTAGTACCAGTGCTAAATCGGTCCGCGAAATAGTCAAAAGTGTCCTCAAGTAGTTCGACGGCTTATTTCTCGAAAGCTATCTGTGGCCAGTAATTGTGACAATTAGAGAGAAAAAAAGTGATTGTGACAATTAAAAAAGAAAGCGGTCGTGACGATTAGCAAAAAACTAGTGATTGTGAAAATCGCGAGCATAAAACAAAAAAAAAACCTTAGAGAAACGAGGCCCCTTAGTAACGCCGGCAGCTAAACACTCGACGGACGACGAAAAGGAGGTAACCACGCAGATTACCAGCCGCTCTAAGGAGATCATGGAATCCTTGATCATTATAGCGTAAGAATTGTTTTAATTATAAATTATTAACTAAATCTTATAATAAGTATCGAAGAAAGAAATTGTCCGAAAAGAATAAATAATCTGAAAAAAAGTAAATTGGATATTCTAGAAATAATCAATAAAAACACAAACAACCTTTCCTTAAAATTATATTAATAGACATATACATATATACATATATAAACAACTAATCATGCCGAATGAAAATATACTCAGACCACCCGTACTAAATCCCAACCCCGGTTCTTCTCGTCCTAATACCTCCACTCAAGATACTCCTGTAGTCTCAGCAGAACTAACTTCAATGATATCAACCATTGTGCTTAACGTATTGAATAAGGAAGGCAGGCATGTAATAGAGAACATTCTCAATCCAAATGCAGGGATTGGAGCTGGCGAAGACCAGTATATCAACCCTGAACTTGGAGCGAACTTAACAGATCTCGATAAGATCCCTGATGTTGTTCGATCCCTCCGCGAATTCTCTGGACAACCTGGAGAGTTCAGTTCTTGGAGGAAGAGTGTAGATAGAATCATTCGCTTGTATGAACCTATCAAGGGAACCCCAAAGTATTTTGGAGTGCTTAGTGTCATTAGGAACAAAATTGTAGGGAATGCGGATATCGCACTCGAATCCTACAATACTCCACTCGATTGGGAAGCAATTTCACGATGCCTCACTCTGCATTATGCAGATAAAAGGGATCTGGGAACATTAGAATACCAATTGACGTCCCTAATTCAAGGTAACGACACCATCCAAGGATTTTACCAATCCGTATATTCGCACCTTTCGTTAATACTGAATAAAATCTCTTGTATGGACGTTGGTCCAGAGGCACTCTCTCTGCTAACCAAAACATATCGTGATAAGGCACTTGATACCTTTATAAGAGGATTAAAAGGAGACCTGCCAAGACTCCTCGGAATCCGCGAGCCTATTGATCTTTCGCAAGCCTTATACCTGTGTCTGAAATTAGAAAATCAAAATTTTAGATCGACATATGTTAACAGTAACCAGGGAATAGGAAGGCGAATGCAATCATCTGCTCCACCACAGTTATCTCCGCGTAAACAAAACATTCTCATCATCATCATTCCCCCAAATTCTAAAGTGGTTATTAAAATTCCGGTAGATATTGAACATGGCGATATATTCCTGAGGAAGACAATAATAAAGCCAAACTTATTTGTATCCGAAGGAATTTACAAAGCCATAAATTTGTTAAGCATCGTGGAAGTCTGCAATAATACGCCGAAGGAAGAAACATTTTTCCTGGACCAACCACTGAAGTGTGTATCTTGGGAAACATCGGAGCTAAATTTCATTGAAATCAACAACTTCAATGTAGATTACGACAACAGCGATTCAGACAACAGGGTCATGAACCTATTACGCACATCTCACCTGAATCAAGAAGAGAAAAAACAACTCAATAAATTATGCCGAGAATTTGACGATATATTTTTTAAAGAAGGACAAAACCTTACCTTCACGAATAACGTCAAGCATAGAATTCTTACCACCGATAATTTGCCCATCTATACGAAAACCTACAGATACCCCTACTTTCATAAAGAGGAAGTAAGGAGGCAAATAAATGAGATGCTTGACCAGGGTATTATCCGACACAGTTACTCTCCCTGGAGCTCACCGGTTTGGGTAGTCCCAAAAAAAAAGACTCCAGTGGCAAACAAAAATGGAGGCTCGTAATTGACTTTCGGAAGTTAAACGAGAAAACTGTTTCCGATCGGTACCCCATACCAAATATAAACGAAATTCTCGACAAGTTGGGAAAATGTATGTATTTCTCAACGCTTGATTTAGCAAGTGGTTTCCATCAGATTGAAATGGACCACCGAGATATCGAGAAAACTGCTTTCACAGTGGAAGGTGGACACTACGAGTATGTCCGGATGCCATTTGGGCTCAAAAACGCTCCGTCAACCTTCCAAAGAGTGATGGACAATGTACTTAAATACCTTATTGGTACTATATGTCTGGTTTATCTCGATGACATAATTGTCTTCTCGACATCGCTTCAAGAACATGTCGAAAATCTTAAAAAGGTATTTAGCAGACTCCGCGAACACAACCTAAAGGTTCAAATTGAAAAATCCCACTTCCTCCAAAAAGAGATAGCCTTCCTGGGACATATCGTTACGACAGACGGTATTAAACCCAATCCTGAGAAAATCCATGCCATCAAGAACTATCCTCTCCCTAGATCACAAAACTCCTAGGGTATTATCGCAAATTCATTAAGGATTTCGCGAAACTCGTAAAACCCCTAACGGAATGTCTTAAGAAAGACAAGAAAATCGTTCTGGACGAACGCTACATAAAAACGTTCGAAACGTGCAAGGACCTTTTAATAAACGGTCCCATCCTCCAATACCCGGATTTCTCTAAGCCATTCATCCTTACCACGGACGCTAGCAATTTTGCTATTGGAGCAGTGCTCTCGCAAGGAACAATTGGCAGCGACAAGCCAATTTTTTTCGCTAGCAGAACATTAACTAATTCGGAAATAAACTATTCCACAATAGAGAAAGAGTTATTGGCAATAGTCTGGGCGACGAAATATTTTCGACCCTACCTCTATGGGCATAAATTTAAAATAGTCACCGACCATAAACCATTAACCTGGGCAATGAATTTGAAAGATCCTAATTCCAAACTTATTCGTTGGATATTGAAATTAGAGGAATTCGATTATGATATTCTGTACAAAAAGGGACAGTCCAACACCAATGCCGATGCCCTCAGCAGGGTAAAAATAGGAAATCCGAGTAATGTAGAAGTCCAATGATTCCATGTCAATCCAAGGGACAAGCGGCACAACCGTCCATTCAGCCGAGGAAAACTTGAACGACGGCATACCCATTTCTGAAAAGGCACTTAACGAATTCAATCTACAAACGATTTTCCAACAGTCGAGTAGAGGTGTACCAATGACTCTAGAAATGATATTCAAGAATAAACAACGTCGGACATTGAGAGAACCATCCTTTACGGAAGACAAAGTAATAAGCACCTTCAAAAAATTTCTTTCTCCCAATAAGCTAAACGCTATCCATGCTGATGATCAAACATTTCAGGTAATACAATCAGTTTGTTCAAAATATTTCGCGCATAATAAAAAATGTCGCTTAGTAAGATGTACGGAAATATTAAAGGATGTAAGACAAACCGATCAACAAGATAAGTTGATAAACGATTATCACACCGAACATAACCATCGTGGCAGTGAAGAAAGTTTTCTTCACCTTAAGAGAGAATTTTACTTTCCACAAATGAAAAGCAAAATAACGCAGACAGTTAACAACTGCGAAAAATGCCAAACATTAAAATATGATAGGCACCCGCCTAAAGTTGAATACATGAAGTCCGAAACACCAACAAAACCTCTAGATATCATACATATAGATATCTACACTATCAGAAATCAACACATACTCACAATAATTGACAAATTCTCGAAATTCGCTGCTGGTTACACACTCCCAACCAGAAACAGCATCTCTGTGCTCAAATCATTAAAACATTTTATAAGCCTTCACGGCATCCCGCTAAAAATTGTTTGCGACCAGGGAACTGAATTCACTGCCAATATATTTAAAGACTTCTGCAAGCAATACCAAATTAAATTGCACATAACATCTTTTCAGCAGTCAAGTAGCAATTCACCTGTAGAGAGGTTGCATTCCACTCTTACAGAAATCTACAGAATAATATTAGCAACATCAAAAGAAAAAAGGGTTGAAATGAACCATGAGGATATATTCTCAGGAACTATTTTCACATACAACAATGCAATTCATTCTGCAACCCACTTAATTCCATTTGAATTATTTTACGGAAGGACATATAAATTTAACAAAAACCTAACATTTAATAATGAACATGAATATCTAGATAAACTAACCAAATTCCAAACAGAACTTTTCCCCTCTATAAAATCCAAGTTAGAACAAGATACAAGTAAACGAATAGACAAACTTAATGAGAAAAGAGAAAAACCCGAAGATAAAGAAGTTGACGAGCTCATTTACAGGAAAGAGTGTAGACGTAACAAAATAACTCCTCGATATACTAAGCATAGCGTTAAGAAAAACAAAAAGGCAACAATTTTCACCAATGATCATAAGAAAATACACAAATCTAGAATTAAGAAAAGAAAAAAATATGAAATAAGAAACCCCCAAACCTAGTTAACTACTAACCAAACACCTTATAGGCAGACTATAATGTCTCATTTTCACTATTCTCCCCAACAGGAACATCTTTGTTCATAGTCAAAAACTCGAAGTTTACGATCTGGCAAAATCGCAAGGCATTAGTCGACATAAATGCATACGAAGTGACCATTGACGGAATAGACAAGACCCTAACAAACTTCAGTTACTATCCCACCTTGACACTATCGGTCAAAATTACAAAAATCAAACTTAAGGAACTTCGTAACAAAATTGAAACCTTGACACCGACAACCAGACGCAGAAGAGGACTCATAGACGGACTTGGTTCAGCTATTAAGCTTTTAAGAGTTTGAGTCAAAGTCAACAAGACTTTAACGGTCAAATTACTTCTGGGATTGCTTTGAACAATCAGATGATTGAACGATTTACGAACATTACTAGACACATCAACTCCGAACAAGACGCAATTAACAAATACTTATCAAACTTTGTACAGCGAACAACAAACTCTATAAAATCTAGTACAGACATCCTTATGCACATGCAGTATCTGGCTCAGCTTAATCTTAACATCGATTTCCTCTCTGATCATATAGCAGACGTAGCAGAAGCAATTGTTCTCGCTAAATTAAATATTGTTCCTAAAATGATATTGAACCGTGACGAACTCCAAGAAATCCGAAAGATTTTTTCCAATCAACTTATCGAAATTAAATCCGATGAACATCTATACGAACTCCTAGAACTCCAAGCATACTATAACGGCTCCAATGTAATACTCAACATTCAAATTCCTATCCTATCCCAACAAAACTACTCCCTTTTCCATGTCATCCCACTCCCTGTTAATGAAACTAAGTTAATTATTGTTAAGCCATATGTTGTTATAAATCAAGATGTAGTTTATTACTTCGACGACATTTGCCCCAAAAGTAGAGAATATGTATCTTTGCAAAAAACCACCACATCTGCAGCTGAGAAACGAGTCGGATTGCATCGGAAAGATCCTCAATAACCAACCTGCAAACTGCCCCGTAACAGAAGTCGGAGAGATTAAGGAAATAACACAGCCCGAGCCTAACTACATCCTTCTAATCAATGTTCCCGACACCAAAATTGAAACATCGTGTGGTAATCCTCTTCAAGTAATCAGCGGATCTGTGCTACTACACTTCAGCAATTGCAAAATAATAATCAATGGAATAACATACGACAGCAGCCCAAACACATATTGGGATGAAGTCCGCCTATTCCCAGCATCAAATTCTCCAATCAACTCAGAGTACACGGTCCAAACCTTAAACCTGAAAAGATTCAACGACTATCAATTCCAAAACAGCAAAACAATATCTCTTCTAAACTTGCAGAGAAGAACGGACAATTTCATACTAACTTCGTTAACAATTTTAATAATATTAATCTCACTAATCTACATTTGCAGAAAGAGATTAAACATAGAAAATATTCCATTCGCTCGAGCCGCAGCAACTATTCAGCCTCTCCAGCCCTCGCTCAATTCTATGGGGGGAGGAGTTACCACACCAATCACCCAGCAACAACAACAACATGCACAGGTCATCAACCGAGTTACCCAGCAACAACAACAACATGCACAGGGCATCAACCGACAGCAACGATCGGATGCACTCACCCACGGGAAAGTGCAAACGTCATGTTTTAGGGAAACAATGTAATTGCACAGGTGACCTAAATAATTGAAGTGTCAGCGTCTGGCGAATTTCCGGCGACTGTGAGCATTCAATTTCTTAGGATCACCTTCGCAAAGCTTAGATTTGATGTGAGAATGAAAAATTGTAGTTAGTTAGTTGTAATCCAGAGTGTGTCGAATAAAGTTGTTTTTTTAAGCTCCAGCGAGGAGTATATTCATAATTCGCGCGGCGGCCACATACGAATTAGAGCCCTCGATTACACGTGTAATCGTGTACATGTGTTACACGTGTAATTAAAAGGTTCGTGTAGGAACACGTGTATTTATATTTACACGTGTATTTAATATTACACGTGTATTTAATATTACACGTGTATTTAGAATATAACGTGTAATTAAAGAAAATATGTATGCGGTGAACCAGTTTAGTTCATATTTTTTTCTTCAATAGTATGGTCCGAAGGAACACTTTTCATTAGGAGCATCTTTAGTTTGTCTCTTATGGGAGCTCTTACATGAAAATGTTCATGCTCAAGGTCTTTGTATCGCGGGTCAAGTAAAGATCCTACTTGCCTTGCAGAAACGTCAGGTGGGCCAGTACACTGCAGATCAAACCGTTTTTGCAAATTGCTGGAAAAACTGATTTTGAACGATTTTATTATAGTAGAATCATCTCCCAAAAGCATCATTCGTTGTTCCAGTATTCTCAACAATCTACAGAGAAGAAAAAACAGTGGCTTTGCTGTCGTCGAACTAGCGGTAAATGTGTAGAGGACGAAGAGTCATCAAATATAACTTTTCTCAGAAGCTGCCCAAGGTCAGATTTAGAAAAAAATGCATATCATAGCAAATGCATATAATTACACGTGTATTTTTATTTACACGTGTATTTAATGTATACACGTGTACCCGTGCCAATAGATATTTTGTACACGTGTACACGTGACATGAATACACGTGTAATTAAATACACGTCCAAAATCGAGAGCTCCATTACGAATCACTATGAAAAATAAAACGCTCGATCGCGTAAACGCGCTGTTCACACGACCACTCCGTCATGGTGCCGAACTACTAACTGCTAGGAAAAACAAGTATCCTTGAACTACCTGGAAATGCTGGAATGGCCGCGCTAACTTAATTTGGGGGGGAGATATGATTTTTTTAAGTACGATCCACTTCATTGCCGCACCCTGTACTTTGTGCTTACCCGGGAAAAGTTGGTTTCGGAATTGGTGATCAATTTCTGTATACAGTACATTTGGACTTCCAAAATCCCGGTGTGACCAAATAATGCTCAAATTATCAGCAAGCACTGCGAACACATATGCATGTAGACTTGTAAGATTAATTATTTTGAATGAAATATCTATGCCTAGGGGATATGGATACTAGGGATATCGGTCATCAACCCAATCCAAATACATGCAATACGTGCAACATACATTGTATATAACAAAGCTGGAAGCCAGCTGACCGACGCGACGGCTCGTATTAAACGACCCAAGGTACAATAATTCAATATAAAACAATCAGCCAAAAGAGGCACACTTATAATGTGGACATACAATAAATTTCAATTCGTTTCACATATAACGATTAATAACAAAGAAACAAAGAACATTATACCAACAAAGAACATTATACAAACAGGGAACATTATACAAACAAAGAACAACATAATTAGTTTTACATACATATAACTAATAATAACAAGCAAACAAAGGCCATTTAAACCAAGTGCGTTTTCTACATTATTATAATAAAATTCATTTCGTGAACAAAGTGCGTTTTTTTATTGTATTATACTACTGTACTCGTATACTAAATCATCAATTGGTCCTTCGAGTCGGATCAGTGGTCCTTCGAGTCGGATCAGTGGTCCTTCGAGTCGGATCAGTGGTCCTTCGAGTCGGATCAGTGGTCCTTCGAGTCGGATCAGTGGTCCTTCGAGTCGGATCAGTGGTCCTTCGAGTCGGATCAGTGGTCCTTCGAGTCGGATAAATTGTGATTTTTTATAGAGTTCGTTTATTTCTTTGTGAAAGTGCTAAAAGTGTAAAAGAACAAAAATCATTGGAACAAAAACATTAAGACACATTGACAAAAAGAACAAAATATATCAAGAAAGTGAATTTAAACAACTTTGAATAAAGGAAAACACCGAGCAAACAAAGCGTTTCACAGCTCGGCAATCAAACATACCCAGCATCAACAGCTTCGGCATCAACCGCTCCAGTTCCAACAATCCCGCGCCAACGGTGCAGCTTCAACGGTAGGTCACAAAGGATATATCACATAAGGACACAAAGAGGAGAACAAAGAAATGCTGAGTATCAAACATTTATTTTATTTTTCTTATACATTTTGAAAGTGCTTATAAAAGTGTTATTAAATAAAAGAAAAAGTGAAATTGTTAATAGAAATACATTAAACCTAGCAATAATTATCTGTTGTGCATCGATTGTACAGCGACTCAAACACTTTTTCATACATATATTTTTTTTATTTTTTCTCATATATTAACATTTATGATTTTATATTCAAATTTTGACATTTTCAAAATTTAATTTAATTTTTAATTTCAATTTTAAACATTTTACACATTTTTTATTTAATATTATTGTGCGTCCTTCTTTGTGTGCCCCTCGCAAATACACATCAGTACACATTTACACATTTGTGGGTGACATGAGAAAAAAAAAAAAAAACAATCCTTTAACAATCATCAAGGTTCACAAAAGCACAATCTTACCAGCCTCGGATCATTTAATTCGCGTGTGGTCCCCATTAACAATCTCTTCTTCTTCTTTTCCTTTTTTTCGGCGTCGTTATGGTCAGAAGTCTAGGACCATAACCTTCCCACTTAACTGGTCCGCTTGTGGGGTTCCCCGGTTTGAACTCAGAAAGTAGCTGTAGGCTTCCCGGTTTGGGAAGATTGGCTGAGGCCAATCAAATGCTGGTGTTTTTGCATTGGTGGAAACACCAATTGTTTTTCGGCCTGCCTTTTTTGCGTGTTGAAATTGGAACGTTGATTGATAACGCTTATCTTTCTTGTGATGGTTTCCTTTAAGTAGAGGCTTCCTCGGATCTTTGAACTTCTAATTCTGTCACGCTTTGTTACTCCCGCTGTCATGCGAACCATCTTCATCTCAGCTGCCGTTAATTTGCTCTCATACTTTTTGTGCATTGTCCAGCATTGTGAACCGTATGTGAGCGTTTCAGCTTAGGGGGCATTTTCCGATCACAGAAGATGGCGGAGTTTTCCCGCCACTTCATCCACCCTACGCTTACGCGATGGTTGATGTCGTCATCACAAGTTGCTTCTTTATTAATCATAGATCCCAGATATTTAAACTTTTCACACTTGGGAAGCACTCTTCCATTCAAGTAAATGTCTGGAATAGGCTGATGAGGGTCAGAGAACGGGCAGCACAGATACTCTAGGGACGCCTGATCATCACTTATAATGGCTCCATCGTCAGCAAAGAATAGCTGGTGCACATTGGGGTCCGTCACTTTTCCTTCAAGCAAGCAATCAAGGACTGTTATAAAGAGCAGTGGGCTGAGGATGCTCCTTTGGTGTACACCGACTTTGATTGCGAACTCTTCGGTGACTCCTGCGGTGCATCTTACTCTTATCGTTGCTCTCTTGTACATGTCCATGATCACTCGCACTTAGGTTTCTGGAACTCCTTTTTGTCTTAGCGCTACCCATAAAAGATCTCTTGGTTGCCGGTCAAAGGCCTTCTCGAAATCAACCAACACCATATGCAAGTCCTTTGAAGAATCACGATGCTTTTCCTTCATGACCCTTATACTTTCGATTGCATCTGTCGTTGATTTACCCGAGACAAACCCGGACTGGTCATCAGATAGTCGTATTATTTTCCGCAGTCGGCTATCTAATACCCGTTCAACGATCTTCATGGTGTGCGACATCAGCTTAACAGAACGGTAGTTATCACAATTTCGCGTATCACCCTTTCCTTTGTGCAAAGGAAGAAGATAGCTTTCCCTCCATTGATTAGGCATAGTGTCGCCTCTCATAAGTTTGGAGATAAGAACCATGAGCCATCTAGACCCGATGTCTCCCATCTTTTTCCAGAACTCAGAGGGTATCCCGTCCGGCCCAACAGCTTTTCTTTTCTTGGAGTTTTTAACCGCGTACCGAACTTCTTCGACTGTGATGTCGGATATTTCGGCATAATTCGGGGCGGCTCTTGGAAAGTACACTCGGGGAAACTGTTCGTTCAGAAGTTCCTCGCAATATTGTCGCCATCTGTGGAGAATTGTTTCGTCTTCCACAAGGAGTTGGACTTCAGTATTGTTAATAAACTTTGGGAAACGAATCTCCTGAGCATTTCTTCTTCTCTGGGCGGCTATATTTGCTCCTTTGTTCAAATTGCTTTGTCGAAGCTCCTGGGTAACCTGGTTCCTGTCAGACGCGGAAGACGATATTTCTTCCAACTCCTGATAGAGACCTTCCATGCTTTTCGCTTTGAATTCGGCGCACTTTTTCTTCGCGATACCTCTATTAGTAGAAGAGCACTTTGACCAAGCCTGGAAAGCCATTTTCTTTTCGTGTATCACTGCTTTGGCTTCGTCTGTCCACCACCAGGTTTCTTTTGCGTGTTAGCAGGGGCCTTTAGATGTTCCGAGCAGTGATTTGGCTTTCTCCAGGCCAGATTGTTGTAGGGAATCCCACATGTCTTGTGCTCTGCACTCCTCATTACCGACCTCATCGATAATGGAAGAGAGGTAGTTTTTCATGTTGGTAATAAAAGCTTCGCCTTTTCCTTTATCCAGCTTATACCACTTGATTCTCTCAGACACCTTCGTTTGCTGTTTTGACTTCTTACTCGCCTCCATAAAAAATTCAGTCAGGAGGAGACGGTGTTGAGGGGCGATCGCGTCTCCCAGGATCACTTTGCAATCTTTAACTCGTGACTTCATGAAACTGGATACCAAATGATAGTCTATTTGAGTTTTATTTCCGCCGCTGCTATAAGTGATCAGGTGCCGGCTTTGTTTGACGAACATGGTATTTAGAACTATAAGACTGTACGGCTTGCACATGTTTAGGATATCTTCACCTGAAGAGTTCCTGGTGCCGTATCCCAGCCCTCCGTAGTAGTCTTCATAGTCTTCGCTTGTCTTCCCGACATGTCCGTTTAAATCTCCCCCAACAAACAAAAGCTCTTCCGTTGGGATGATTTTGACAAGGTTGTGGAAATCTAGCCAGAATGCATCTTTTTCTTTTTGTTCGCATCCTACATGAGGGGCATATGCGCTTACGATGTTCCACACCTCACCATGCATCACCAATTTGAGAGCCATCAAACGGTCACTGGACTTTGAAATGGTTAAGACATTGCCAAGTAGCTCTGCCGCAAGGATGATGGCGATTCCGTTTTTTCCTTGTTCCAATCCATAGTAAAACATCTTGTAGGCTTTTGTTTTAACGTCCAAGAAACGTGCCCTATTACCGGTGTTTCGCCATTTCGTCTCTTGTACGCACAGGATATCTACTCGCTTTCTACCCATCATTTCTTCAAGCTCATAGCTGCGACCACTCATGCTTCCAACGTTCCAACTCGCGACTCTTAAGTGTGGCTTACGCCGTTGCATTACTTTGCTATCCCCCGGAAATCCTATAGCTCTGACCCGAGCATTGCTGCTCGTCCCAGGATGACGACCACTAGTAGTGCCTGGCGGGGTAGTGCATTTCCTTTTAGCGTTCTTTTCCATAATGCTACGGTTTGACCGTTTTCTTTCTTCCCCTCCTTTTTTTGACACGCGCATGCTGCAGATTTTTATTTTTTTTTTGTTTGATCTTACTCTTACAACACCGGTGATCTCCAGTCGTGTCAACCCAATGAATTGCATGCACACTTGTGGGGCAGTTTAATGGTGGTATATGTGTCCCTAGGCTCACCTTGGTGTTTTCTAAATTGCCTAGATGTGATTTTTGTTTACCTTTGTTTAGTCGCATTTTACGACAAGCGAGAGGTATCGCTGCAGGGATATTCTTAACCCGTCCCTGCACAGGCTCCCCATTAACAATCGCTATTCCGAACAATGTCCAAAATATTGAAATTGGTCGAGTCTCAAAACATTCTCTTAGAGGAGCTCCAAAGAGACTTGGAGGAACTCCAGAGAGACTCCGCGTCGCGACAGTCAAGGGGGTACGTGACTGCCTACCTATCGGGTGTATGAGATATTTTCAAACGAGCCAAAAAGGAACATTCTTCTATAGTTGGTAGTTCCGCGGACTCTTTAAAAGACAAATACTTGAGTGATGAAACATACTCCAAAATGAAAAACTTTACTTCATTCTTATCGGTTTACTCCGCGATGATCTTGAGAAATTCGAAGAAGCATCCAATCGCATATTTGATACGTCTCGTCTGAATATTCGGCTTCCTCGCATTCAAATCAAGCCCTTTTCGGGAAAATTTGAAGAATGGTGTGAGTTCCAAAACCTAATTCACAACATTATTGATCAAAATCCAGATCTTTCAGACATTCGAAATCTCCAGTTCTTTAAGGGTTTCGTTTCGATGGCAAAAATTATGCATCAGCTTGGGAAATTCTAATCGAAAGGTATCAAAATAAAAGAAAATTAGTAATCATGCAACTCCATATACTAATGGAGCAGAATATACTCACCCATGAATCCGCCGCTAATTTGAAATCATTGCACGATACCAGCACCGAATGCATTCGCGCACTCGCCAACTTTGGTGTCCCAGTCGAAACTTGGGATGCAATTCTCATTTATATAATTTTCAAAAAACTCCCAACTCAAACACAGATAGATTGGGAAGGTAGTTTAGAAACCCCCTGACCTGAAGACTTTCTTTGGCTTTATCGAAGGTCGTTTTAGGTCACTCGAAAATATACAGGAGCTGAGCAAACCACAACATCAACCACAAGAACAACTACCATCACAACATCAACGGCAGCAACTACAATTACAATTACAAAAACAACCACGGCCAACATTCCGTAAAACTAACACTTATCACACGAAGCTGAAAACATTCACACAATTTCTTTGTCGGCTTTGGGGAGGTGCACACAATATCCGCCTATTTAAAAGAATTCCTCAAAATGGACATAAAAACTCGAAATGATGTAGTAAAGAAAAACGCAACATGCGCAAGCTGCCTCGGGTACGATGATCATTCGTCAAGCTGTAGCAGTTGCTGTAAATGTGGTCGTAAGCATCACACTTTACTACACATAGAGTTGCAAAACAAAACCAACACGCCTCATCAAGGTCAATATCAATAACTAGCACAAAACACATCCCAAATAAATACCGCAAATCATCTCATCCAGAACACTTCTTCATTGAACCCCGCAGCTAATCCATTCAATGGTGCACCGACTTCTAACGTCACCTTCAGTACGCATTTCAATCAAACGAAGCCTAACATCCTACTGGCAACGCTAATAAAAATAACCGCATCCAACGGATCACATCACATTCTTAGAGCCTTAATCGAATCAAGCTCCGAAGCTTCATTCATCATAGCACGCAACACAACAACTCAAACTCAAAAAACAAAGGTCGTTTGCCAGGGTAACCGGGTTTGGACAGACATCAACGGGAACAATCTAGCTTCAAACACAATTTACTCTATTCTCAACCTCGAGTGGTTCTTTACAGGGACTGCTGGCACCAGCCAAGCAATTACCTACAACAATTGTACAACACCACCACAACTCGCTTCGGGAGTTGGAGGAAGTTCTCGACAAGAAAAGGTCAATAGCCGAGGAAGAGCAGTGTGAACAACATTTCCAAAACCACTGCAATGACGAAAAGATGGCAGGTACGAGGTAAGGATTCCATTCAAAAATAATATTGAACCCATATTAGGAACATCCAGAAACGGAGCAATGGCAAGATTCCTGCAAACGGAAAAGCGATTTGCATCCAATACCAGGCTTAAGGAGGCATTCACTAGCTGCATGGACGAATACATGAAGCTAGGACACATGACAGAAATCACACAACCCTCACCGTTACCTACCTCACCACGCGGTAATAACGGAATGAAGCACAACAACCAAAGTACGCGTAGTCTCCAACCCTTCATACAAGACATCACATGGAAAATCTCTCAACGATTACCTCATGATAGGATCACGGTTACAACAAGACATCATTGATTTAATCATCAGATAGCTAACATTTAAAATCGGATTCTCAGTAGATATCAGTATTTTATTTTTTGTTTGGAGGCTGCTACTATCTGTTGGAGCACTGAAACACAAATATTGGTCCATTGTACTACCTGACAGACACCTTGTCTTTACTGTATTTTCTCCCTTGTCCAGAGAAAAGTGAGGAAGGGCTTCAGTGATGTAGAGCTAAGAGATTCGGCATCCACCACGTCGGCCCCAAGGGTGCGCCACCATGCGCGAGCGAAGGCGGGACAGTCGCAAAGAAAGTGTTCTGCTGTGTCATCCTCCTCGCAACATGCAGCACAGGTAGGCGTTTAACTGATGCCAAGCACGAGAGATACTAGGGGGTTGGACACCGCTTTGAGTGTAGCTTGGCTATCACTGCAGACGCATATGCTTTTTCCCTTCAACCTGTGTTTCACAACATAGTGCATGGCCATTAGGATTGCGTAAATCTCCGATTGAAAGACAGACGCTTATTTTCCTAACAAGAAGTGCTATCGAATGTTTTCGCGCTCAAAGAAAACTCCAGTGCCGGATCCCTGCCCAGTCCTGAAGCCATCTGTGAAAATGCGAAGACATTCCATTCCAGGTTCAATGTCTGGCCAAAGCCAGTCATGACGCCATGGAAATGTGACTGTGAAATTATAGCGCAGTAGGATAGCAGGTATTATTGCGTCAGAAGACATATCCATGAGACAGGGGTCGTAGAATATTTCTCGCGCAAGTACACTTTCACTCCAATGCGAGTTTCACTCTTTGGGCGAGAAATGGCTTTCAGTGCGCACCCTCTGATATACATATGTATATGTCAAGGGGTGAAAGATTCATCTAGAGCAGCTCCCGGTGTGCTGGGGAAAGCCCCTGTGTAGCTGAGACAGACCGCTCTTTGGAGTTTGGTGAGTGAAGCCACAGCGTGTTTGCGTGTTTGCGTGTTAGCCTGTTCCACCAAACAACCGATGCATATGAGATTATCGGTCTTATCATTGCCGTGTAGATCCAACGGACCTTTTTCGGCGATAAGACCCATGTTTTGCCAAAGGCACCTTTGCATTGCCAAAAAGCTGACCGCGCTTATGTGCTTTTGGACTCAACATGCTTTGACCAAAGAAGCTTGCTATCTAGGATGACTCCCAGGTACTTAGCTTCCTTGGATATCGGGATGGAAATGAATGCTTTTTAGCTGAGTAATGCCAGTATTTTTCCTCCTTCTCGTGAAGAGAACGACATCAGTCTTAAGAGGATTAACCGACTGCCTATTACTCGTGCACCAGTCTTCGATCACATCTAACGCCGCCTGCGCTTTGTGAGCCGACAGAGAGAAAAGCAACATCATGATAGGCCTGGGCATAGATTCCAGAGGCATTGAGAGCATCGAGCAGAGAGTCGACCACCATGCACCACAACAGCTTAGACAAGACGCCACCTTGCGGACAGCCCCTGTTTACTCCAGACTTGACACGTTGTTCGAGGCCTGCATCAGCGATCAATGTCCTGTGCACAAACATTGCTTTGATCCACAAAACCAGTACTTCATCTACGCCATGCCGTCTAGCAGCGTTACACATGCTGTCGAAAGTAGCGTTATCAAGCTCAATGTCGACGAAAATGCCCAGTACGTACTTTTTCCTTTCGAGAGCACATTCAATTCTCCTAACTAGGTTTTGAAGCGCAGTCTCGCAGGATTTTCCGCGCTGATAAGCATGTTGCATGTCTGAGAGAGGATGCATTCGAAGGGCAACTTTGTGCACGTGCAAATCTACTAATCTCTCCATGCTTTTCAGCAAGAAGGATGTTAGACTGATTGGTCTAAAACTCTTAGCGAGTGAGTAATCTTCTTTCCCTATTTCGGGTATAAAGACCACTTTCACCGCGCGCCAAGGAATAGGTATGCAGGCAAGTGCCAGGCTGGCAGTGAAAATTATTTTCAGAGTAGGAAGCAGCTGTCTTATACCTTTTTGCAGCATAACAGGGTATATCCCATCAGTGCCCGGCGACTTAAAGCCATAGAAAGATGCCACAGCAAATTCAATGGCTTTCGTAGTTGCCACGCGTGACGCAACATACCAGCACGCCGAGTTGTTTTCATCGTTTCAGTTGCAGTTTCCAATGAGGGAGTGTGCAACGAGCCGATGACAGTCTAGTTTTCTGCAACAGTAAACCAAGAGTTTCTGCTTTAGACTCGGTGAAGGTACCATCAGACTTTCTGAGTTCATCTAGCTTTGTCGATTTTCCTCGTTTGAGAATGTTAACCAACTTGCTGGCCGCGCTCAGGAATTTGATCTCTTCGCAAAAGGACTTATAGGAATTATTCTTCGATTTACGAATACTCCTTCTGCTTCGATCAATATTTATTCCAGTCATCCGACTTCGATTTAAGCGATCTGTTCAGGAGACTTCTGGCTCCCCTGCGAAGACATTGGAGCTCAGCGCTCCACCAGAGAACCGGATCCCTTCTCGGAGGTTTTTTGACAGGACATGCGAGTTCGAAACAGTTGGTGATGGCGCTGCTCATGACGCCTGAGTGGGTTTCTCAAGCTCCTCTCTGAATCGCACCTAGTCCGTCTTTCTCGCACAGAATGAACCAAGTTTGGTTGCCGATAGCATTTTCGATATGATGAGGCAGACCCTAGGCTTTTCGGATCGCTCATCATAAAGAATCGTAGCATCACATATACCACCAAGTACACACAGGCGTTTATTAAACACCCATTGTTCCTGGATGGATACAATGTGATGATTTGAACTACTGCATACAAAATTGCTACTGAGAATAGCAGTGGCAGTCTTGCAATGCTGTAGATTAATCTGAATGAAAATCATAGATTCAGACTGTGGAGCACATTCCATCCTTCGACTACTTGACATCAAAATGGAATAAAATCCTACCAGGGCCAAAGTAGGGACGTGAGTCGTACGCGGATTTCAGGGCCTCGACAGTGCCGTTGTCCAATCCCACAACCAGAGTGAAGCATTCTTTTTTCCGAGAGTTCTTTTTTTCCTTGTAGGAATAGACAGTCCAGGCCCTCGTGTCGAGTCGCAGGTTCTGCGCCGGGTTTTCCCGGAATCCAGCAGATGGCGCGCGTTAATTTCGGGAAACTAACTACCTGATAGGTAGTAGTTCCCATGGGAGGGATTTTCGGCACCATGCTCCTGATCCAGGCAGATGTCTGCTGTGAGGAACAGCTCACCACGAAGGTACCATTCATCAAAGCAGACCTCTCAGCCTGAATACAGAAGCCTGTTGCTGAAGCTAGCTCCTCGAAGTGTTGGGAATCTGCGCTGGTCATTCTGCTGTCCCTGCCAGCCTTCCCTATTCTGACCTTTTCAGAGGAAATGGCTGCTTCTTTGTAGGAAAGGTGCTTGTCTCGACTCTATACGGTCACTTGTATCTCCTTTCCAGAGGAAAGGGTTTTGTTGTGTGAAGTGCCCGCCTCTCCGAGGAGCAGTTTTGGTCTTCTCCGTCTTCAGATTTTTGTTGATCGTTCAACCTTAGCGGTTTCCCGTGCCGCGCCATCGTCGGTGTCGCCTCTGTTGGTTGCACTACTTATTTTCAGTCCAACCAGGTGGTCGGACAATGAGCCGCAGGAGTCGGTGTCGTTCCGGGCTGCCGAGAGTTAAGAATGAGTTTTGGGGCCTCCAGAATCCTTGCCCGGACCGCGATCAGGGAGATCGCGGGTGGATTTCCGCTATTGTGGGTGCCACCTGGAGTATTATCGTTCATTTGTTTTTCCATTCATCCATGTAAAACTCAGTTCTCCGGGTCTTAGTTCGAGGTCATTTACCTCTTAAGCCTCTCCGTCCCGACAAGGCGCCCGAAGAGCGAAGGGGAGATATCAATGTATCGACAAATTTGGATGGCAACAGAAGATACGAAATACCAATTAATACTATGAAGATCAACAACAAATGAACCCATCAAAACGTATGCGCTCAACACAGTAACGTTTGGTTCTGCTTCAGCACCCTTTCTCGCAGTCCGCACATTACATCAACTAGCAACAGACACACAACATACCGACCAAAATGTGTCAAGAGTACTCACCGAAGGTTTCTATGTTGATGATTTGCTATACGCAGCTGACAATGAAGAGGCGGCGATCATTCTCCTAAGGAATATCATCTCCGTCATGAAATCAGCGGGACTTCCTCTACGAAAATGGGCCAGTCACTCATCAAAAGTTCTACAACAAGTGCCTGAAAGCGAAAGAGGAGTTGAGCTACCACTTAGCTTTGAGTCACCAGATGCCATCAAAACACTGGCATTCAGCGAAGGACGTTTTTAAAATAAAACTAGAATTACCTGAAGCCGAGAAACACACGAAGCGCTCAATCCTGGCAGACATTGGTCGCCTATTTGACCCTCTCGGTTGGATCGCACCTTGCGTCCTGAAAGCAATTAATTAGGCAGCAGCTATGGCGCAATAGTTTATCATGGGACGCTACACCATCAAAGGAACTTAACGACTTATGGGTAACTCTACGCACCGAAATGAAGACATTCAACACATACAAATACCTCGATGGATCGGGTATTGTACAACGAGTCAAGCCCCATCCAGCTACATGGATTCAGCGACGCCTCGGAGAAAGCATACGCAGCAGTCATCTACGCTCGAATCATTCAAGGAAAC
The DNA here is from genome assembly GCA_958301585.1 of Merodon equestris. Taxonomy (NCBI): domain Eukaryota; kingdom Metazoa; phylum Arthropoda; class Insecta; order Diptera; family Syrphidae; genus Merodon; species Merodon equestris. The sequence goes on along the minus strand of OY284415.1, from coordinate 83,866,076 downwards.
CAAGAGAGTTATTAAATGGCATTTCGAGATGCCTGTAAACAAACAAGGTAGAAACGCATGCTTGGACAGACTCAATGATTTCCTAAGCATGGATCACAGGGGACCCATCGATACGTACAACCTTCGTGGCGAACCGAATCACCGAAATGCAAGAACTCATACCGCCATCTTCGTGGAAACATGTGGGAAGTAAGGAAAATCCCGCCGATATCGGTCCCGCGGCCTATTGCCAAAGAAAATCATCAACAACAAGATGTGGTGGTATGGGTCGGAATTCCTAAGAGGCTACACACCAAGTCATTTAAACACACCAGCAGAAACAAACCTAGAATTAAAGGAAAAAAAGAAAAGAAAATGCACCTCAATTTACACAACATATCTCAACAACATACCTGCAAATGTAGCTCAAATCGTTTATCATCATGCCAGTCTCAACAAAGAACTCATCCAACGATGTTCAACATTAAGGCGCCTTATCTGGGTAACAGCAATATGGCGACGATATTTTCAGAACCTACGATCCAAACCAAGGCACTCTTTAAACAGTCATCCACTTACAGCTGAAGAATTACAAGAGGCAAAATATCAACTGATTAAAATAGTACAAATGGAAATGTTCCAAACAGAAATCGTAGCGCTCCGGAAAAAACTTACCCATTCCAAATGACAGCAAAGTCCGAAACCTAAATCCATTCATTGATTCCAATAACCTGCTACGAGTGGGAGGAAGGATAACAAATGCACCAGTCACCTGTTATCAACGGCATCCAATCATTCTATATGCTGCACACCATTTCTCCAAGTTGATCGCTGTCGAAACACATATTCACAATTCAGGCGGTCAACAGCTAACAGTGGCGAAAATCAGAAATTCATTTTGGATCACAAACATAAGACGTCTCGTCAAATCAACGATCCACAGATGCGTTCGCTGCCATCGATACAACGCAAAGGCCCAAGAACAAATTATGGGAAACTTACCAGCGGTGCGAATGACAATGGCCAGGCCATTCACTAATACCGGTGTAGATTACGCCGGACCGATCGAAATCAAGCTGTGGAAAGGGAGATGCACAAAAACAACTAAGGGATATATCGCGGTCTTCGTATGCCTATCGACAAAGGCCATACATATCGAACTAGTAAGCGATTTAAGTGCATGATTTAAGGGAATGTGCGCCAACCTTTTCAGCGACTGTGGCACCAACTTCAAGGGCGCTTACAATGAACTCAAAAAAGACCATTCATTTCAGCGGAATGGTCAAAGAAAGTAGCAGAGACTTTAGCTACACGAAATACAACATGGCACTTCAACCCTCCTGCCTCTCATCACTTCGGAGGATTATGGGAAACAGGAGTCAAGTCAATAAAACACCACCTTCGACGAACCATTGGAAACTCAAAATTAACATTTGAGGAGTACACCACACAAATTCAAGCATGCTTAAACTCCAGACCACTCTGCCAGTTATAAACTTGACAGTTATAAAAATTAATTAAATAGTTCTTATTTAGTACTTTCCGTGCAGGGACCGGTTAAGAATATCCCTGCAGCGATACCTCTCGCTTGTCGTAAAAGGCGACTAAAACAAAGGTAAACGAAAATCACATCTAGGCAATTTAGAAAACACCAAGGTGAGCCTAGGGACACATATACCACCATTAAACTGCCCCACAAGTGTGCATGCAAATCAGTGGGTTGACACGACTGGAGATCACCGGTGTTGTAAGAGTAAGATCAAACAAAAAAATATGGAGCATGCCCGTGTCACAAAAAAAAAAAAGCAGGCCGAAAAACAATTGGTGCAAACAAATGCAAAAACACCAGCATTTGATTGGCCTCAGCGATGAAGTAATCCCGAACCGGGAAGCCTGCCGCTACTTTCTGAGGTCAAACCGGCGAACCCCACAAGCGGACCAGTAGGAATGCAGTTGAGTGGGAAGGTTATGGTCCTACACTTCTGACCATAACAACGCCGGAAAAAAGGAAAAGAAGAAGTTCTTATTTAGTACAATTTTTAGTTCGTTACAATTTTGTTCAAACACAAGTTTTTAAGCATTTTTTATTACAATCGTAGTATCATCTACAGGAAGTATTCGAGTTTCATTATTATATATTAATTTACAATCTCTGGTTATAATGCAGTGTTTACTTAATTTTAATTGCTTTATAGTGATATCGGGTTGATAAGTATATGTTTTATTTTCTACCTCTACAACATATTCATCCTTACTTATCTATTTCATTATGTTCTACATATATTAGGTAATGGAGTTATTAATTTTCTTTCAGGTTTTACATTTTTTTTTGGAGTCTTCTGCTATCTGTTGGAGCACTCAGACACAAATACTGCTCCATTGTACTGCCAGACAGACACCTTAGATGGCGTTAGAGCTCATGAAGAGCCAGAGCCAAACGGCGAGAGCCGAGAAGCTTTTTAAAGCAAGTGTACAACGGAGGGTTTTGCGAGTACCCCGCCGAGGAGGGAAGCCGCGAAATAATCATTCGATGGCGTTGGTGTTATCAGGATCCGAACTCGCTCATCTTGCGCCAGCGGCCGACACACTACCCACTGCGCCACGGCGCGGCGCCTCTCCTTGTGTTACATAGTTTCTGGGGATTTTAATTGCAATTGTAATGATATTATTTTGATATTCAGTAACTTTACTTTTAACAATTTTAATTTATAAAAATCAATTGCGTATTCGTTTATTTTATCCATTGTAAGGATACTTGGGTGAACAATATTATGTTTAGCTGATACAATATTGTCCTGTATTTGATTTATTTTATTTTCTGTGAAACCTAATTTAGTGATCTTATCTAAAAATAGCTGTTGTTTTAAAATGTGGTTTAGGACGTTATCTACTTTATTATAATTATCTAAAATTTTTCGCCTGTCATTAATTACTATGTCTTGTAGGGAATGTATTGTTTCATTAAAATGTTGGCTAATTTTGATTTGGTCATTTATGGTGTCAATTGCTTTGTGTGTATTTTCTTTCAAAATTTCTAAATGATTGAAGATTAACAATCTGTCGTTTTCATCCATAGTTCCAAAAAGCCATTTTTCTGCATTTCCTACTACGTTCAATAGACCTCGTTTCTGTCTTTCTGCTTTTCTCGGTATTATTGAATTAATTTTGGCTATCAATGTTTCTATTCTCTGATGGATTACTTCTTTGTTTTCTATTTGTAAATGCCTTGTGTTAGTTCTAAGAAGAATGATTGTTTGTAGAATTTCTTCTGGGTTAAAAAGATGTAAAATAATGTCGGTTTGGTTAGTGATTTGAAATAATCTTTAGATATCCTGGCTGTTCATTAATCGGTGTTATCTGTAGTGTTCCGTGTATTGTTGTTAGTAAAAGTAGTGTTGTTAGGCATAGAACCCGTAAATTTATGACGTCTCTTAATGTTTGTTAAGTGTACATTGTTTACATTCTTCATTCGATATCTAGTTTCATTTTTACGACTAACATGCTTTTAGTTTTTTATGGGTCCTTCTTGTCTTTGTTCATGGTAGTCTTCCCGTTTTTCGTTAAGTCTATTTATTTTTTTGATTTAAGTTTCCTGTACTATGTTATTCAATGTCTGTTCGTCTACCTCTTTCTTCGCTTTTCTAGGTGTTGTCCTAATTGTAGAATGAAATCCATTATTATACATAGTTATCTAATACTAATTGTATTTTCATCTCGACTGAAAGATTTTTATCTTCTATGCCTGTAATTTTTTTCTAAAATTGTGGAGTGGAGCCTTTCTACATCTGAGTTCCTGTATGACTATTTGGTCATCTGTTGTTTTCATCTAAAAACTGTATGATTTGTTCTGACTTGAACTCGTTGTTTGTAATAATCTTGGACTTTCTAAATTTGGCGAAATGTTCAGTTAATATTTCCTACTTACTTCTCCAATTTCTATCTCCTAGCAATCAGTATGCCGGATTTTGACCGACTAAAACCGCCTCCCACATGTTTGCAATCTAGTCATACGGACTAATAAGCAATTTTATGCTGATTTAATTTATATTTTGTCATTTCAGGAGTTCCGCCCATCAGCGTCTCCTGACAGATGTTAAGATGCGTTCTATACTTTTTTATTTTTTTTATGTTAAGTATACGTCCGGGCAGATACATATGTATGTATGTACATTTCTTAATGTGAGTGGTTCCTTTTATTTAGACCAGTTCAAATGGCTTTTTCCTTTTGAGTCTTCTCACTATATTTGTATTGTCTAAAAGTTGCACTGTCTCTGTGTTTGTGTGTACTTGAAGTCTTGATTCGTGCCTTCGTGCAGTTTTTTTGACCTCAATCATGACTAATTCCACTCCCAAGTCCCTGTGAAGGTTCTTATTTCTTATGTACCATGGTGCATTTACGATTTTCCTTAGTAATTTGTTTTGGAATCTCTGTATGATGTCTACATTGCTCTTTTTGGTACAACCCCATAGTTGACTGCCATATGTCCATATTGGCTTCGGTGATTGCTGAATGACTGATAGTGAGGAGTTCTTTCCTATCAGCCAATACATTTTTCTGTATTTTGTTTCTAATTCCTCTTTTTTTCTTTTTAAGAAAAAGTTTAGTTTAGCATCTAGCATCATGCCAAGATATTTCGCTGTGTTCCGATACGGTACTATTTTCTGGTTGATAGTAACCGGGATTTGTGTTATTGCTTTGCTAGTGAAATGTATGTGAACTGATTTGCTCTCATTAAGCTTGATTCGCCATTTTATTGTCCAATTACAAATTCGGTCTATAGCTGATTGTAGCTTCTGTTTTGATTCCACATTATCCTTTCCCACTGCAAGGATTACAGTGTCATCGGCAAACATAGCTAATGTGCAATATTCTAGATCTGGGAGATCACATGTATATAGAAGATACAGAATCGGACCCAGCACACTGCCTTGTGGGACTCCTGCCTTAATTTCCGTTAATTCTGAATACGAGTCTTCCTGTTTAATTCTAAAACATCTCCGCTTAGGTATGATTCTAAGATTGCAGCGTATTGTTTTGGTAGGACACATCTTAGTTTATGGTTAAGTCCTTCATGCCAAACCTTATCAAAGGCCTGCGCTACATCTAGAAACACTACAGAACATACTTTTTTTTCTTCTAACGATTTTTCTATAATGTTGACTATTCTGTGAATTTGATCATTTGTTGAGTGATGTCTCCTAAATCCGAACTGGTAATTTGGAATCAGATTTTTCCGTTCAATAATACTATTAAGTCGTTTGACAAATATTTTTTTCGAATAGTTTAGATATAACCGGTAGTATTGAGATTGGCCTATATGATGTCACTTCGTTTGGTGGCTTTACAGGCTTAGAGATTATTATTACTTCGGCTACTTTCCATAAATCAGGAGCATTGATCAAATGTGTTAGTTTAACCACAGCTTTTTTTGGTAACTGCTTCAATATTTCACCGGTTATGAGATCATAGCCGGGGCATTTTTTCGGATTGATGTTACTTTTGATCTCGTTTTTCACTTCCCTTGGGGTAGTAAGTCTTATTTCTTAATTTTCTTCTTCGAATGTTTCCGCAGGAGTCCATATTTCTTGTTCGTTGTTTGGTTGAAAAACTTTTTAGGTATTCTGCGAATAATCTGCATTTGTGTTCGTTACTTCTAGCCCAATTTCCTTCCACTGTTTTAATGGGTGGTATCGGCAAAGTTGGGCTTTTTGCATTCCTCATTGCCTTCCAAAGCGAATAATCGGTTGCTTTTTCGTTGGTTAATCCTCGAAGATAATTACTGACGGAGTCTTCTTTTAGCTTTCTTATTTGTCTTCTTAACTGTTGGGTGAGATTGTTCAGTTTCCTTTTGTCTTGGGGGCTCTTGTCTGTTGCCATACTCTTCTCGAACTTCTTCTATCTAAAATAAGTTCTCTAATTTCCATGGGGTATTTATTGCCTTTATATTTCCTTTTTATTTCTGGTGTGTTTATCCAGGCTGATTGTTGAATATCATTGACAAGTTTTTTGACTTCTCTATCCAATTGTTCAGTATTACACATTGGCACGCTTAGTTCAATTCTGTCTTCCAGGGTCTTCTTGAAACTTTACCAGTCAGAGTGTTTGTTGGTTAATGTTGGTTTGCCTTGCTTCTGAATTACACGCTCACTCAATGTGAGTAGTATTGGAGAATGATCAGAGTTTAGATCGTTGAATTCGTCTATTTCTAGACAGTTTATAGATATGTTTTTAATTATGTAAAAATCTATTAGGTCCGGTATTTTATTTCGGACAGTTGGCCAGTATGTTGGTTTTCCGGTTGGCATGACTTCGCATCCATATAGTCCAGTTGCGTTGAGTAATTCTTTTCCTTTTGTTGTCGTTAATCTTGATCCCCAATAAACATGTTTTGCATTAAAGTCGCCTCCAATTATAAACCTATTTCCCTGGTTTCTAAACAGTTTTAGGTAATCTTCTGATTTTAACGAATGTTTTGGTTTGCAATAGATTGACACTATGTCAAAGCAAAAACTTTTTCCTTTTATATTCACAACTGTTGCTTGTATTTCTTTGGTTTTATAGTTAAATTGCCCATGATGTTGGACGTTTTTTCTTATTATAACTGCGCTTCCTCCTTTGGCTTAGTTTTCGAGATGGGCAGTATGATAAATATTAAAATTTCAGAATTTTATGAAGGATTGGTTAGTTAAGTGTGTTTCTGATATAAGACACACATCAATCTTCTCTGTATCGAGGACTGCTTGCAAATCTTGTTGGTGTTGCATTAGTCCATTGGCGTTCCAAATTAGTACTGTGAAATTATTGTCCATTTTTTGGTTTCGGTGTTATTCCTCCATTGCATGCTCTGCATTCTAAAATTGATATTCTTTTATCTAGCACATTTAGTTTAACGACTATAAGATGAAATGTCTGCTTAATTTCATTTTTTTGAGGTTGTTGAGGTTGGTTTTTAACATTAGCTGTTACTTGGGCGTACGATTTCTAATTGTTGTTTTCTTCCTTTTTGGTGTTTTTGTTTGTGTTGCTATTTCCTTCCTTTTTTGTATTTTTGTTTTTGTTATTAATTATTACATCATTGATTGCTGGCGATTTTTCTGGTTGTCAGTTTTCCGTGATTATGTCTTTCTTTATCGTGCTTCGATTCCTATCTTTTATACGACTGTTTCTGATTTTTTGCAGTTCAATCGCATCTCTGCATCCTCGGTAATTAGCTAGATGATTTCCGCCGTAGTGTACACATTTTGGCTATACATTTTTGGGCTTAGTGCATTCATTTGTAAGGTGTTTACCTGCACATTTAACACATCTAGGTGTTCTGTTGCAGTATCTTTGCGTGCGCCCATAAGCCTGAATTGTTTGCACTGAGGTATAAGTTGCGATTTTTTTAGAGGTTGTATGTCTTTTATTTGATAATTTTTTTTTAATTTCTTCCTCCGCACTGAATGTTAAAGTAAACATGTTAAGCGGTTTCTTACTTTTCCATTTAAGCTTGATTGCAGCATCTATTTATTTGCTTTAAAGACTTTTGGTTTTAGATCACTAATTTTTTTTCTGGATTACTTGTATGATGCAGATTTCTTGCCATAACTCTAATTGGACGAGTTTGCTTATTTTCATAAGAGTACCAAGCATATTCAGCTTCACTCAGTACTTTTGTTACCTTTCTATAGGTTTCGCTGTCTTCTGCGCTTAATTTTATCTTGCTTTTATTAATGATCTTTATTCTGAATTTGTTTTCTGATGTTATTGATTCAATTTTTGATATGATAATAGGGGGTGGGGCTGGTATTTTCTTCAGTTCTTTCTGAATTTCTTTTGACTTGTCTTCTCTTAATTTTTGTTGGGGTGGGGAAACGGTGGTATCTAATTTTCTTTTTTACCCTTTTGTCTGTCTCTAATGCATTCAGTTTCCATTGCTAGCTCTTCTTCATGTGTACACAACCTGCACCTCTTTTTGGTTAGCATTTCTAACTTCCTTCATTGCTGAGAATTTAATTCTTTTCGAGCTTCTTGCATTTTTAACATGGTTTCATGCAAGTGTTTATTAAGGTTGTTTGACTCGACTAACGCATACTTTACTCTTGATAGTTCTTGCAACGTTTCGATTTGAGAATCATTTTTCTCATAAAGGGGTGAACTTTTTCCCGTAATTGTTTAGAAAAAGAGCAAACTCTCCGATTTTGATCAAATTTCAGTATGTCAGATTAGGATTTTTTCTAAGAATTTTGATATAGTTTTCTAGAGCTTCGTCGCTCTGAATTAAACAATAGGATTGGGTTTTTTTCTTTTCTACTCTTTATCTTATATTTCAGTTCAATGCGTTTCTTTTACATTACTTCGGGTTTAACTTTAACCTTTTTTTTTAATTTATTTTTATTACACTATTCTGTTTTACCGCGGAAGCTTTTCTGGGGTCTGCACGTTGCGATGGTCCGAAGAAGAAAGAGGCTGACTTCAGAGGCCACTTCATCATCTAATCCTCGCATGCGACGGAAATTCACACTTGGCGCGTTTGCGGAACGAAACATGCCAAGTGTGACAGCTAGTTATGCTAGCCACACATAGGGGGCTTGAATGTATAACACCTCCCCCCTTAAAAAATGTTGGACCCCAAAATTCTTAATTTTGAATTTTAATTTTTTCTCTTTGCTACGGTTAAATAATAAAAGTGGCAGCACTGATAGTTTATCTACAACGTCAAATTTGCAAAAGCTTCGGGGTGTAACAAAATGTGTTTATCTAATGACCTAGATTGATATTTTACAAATTTCATGTTTGCTTATAGTCTTAAATCAAAATATCAATATAAGTAACGGGTTTCTTATTCATTGGATTATTAATTCAATTTTTATAATATTCCGAAATATCTTCTGTTTTTTTTTTTTTTTTTTTTGCGATGTAATAGTACAAAATATGACATTTATTTAACGTAGTTTTTAATTTTCTACTTTATTAACAATTCTTATTGAATTATTTAACAATTTCTAAATCTACTGAATTTTCTTCGTTGTCAGCCAAGATAGTAAAGTTTCGTAATTCGCGGTTCTACTTCCCGTCTCAACAAACGAAAAATCTATACCAAAATCTAGTACGATTGTCATATTGTCATCATTTGACATACATACAGTGATAAATATTCGTTTAAACGCATTACATTTTTTGAGAATAAAACGGAAACACTCCGTGAGAAAGTTGAATATCACTACTCACAGTATTCATTAGTACAAAAAGGAACTACAGCGAGGTTTTAAGACATTTATTTTAAGAACTTTCATTTTAGCATTTAAGAAATCAAGTCCAAAGGAAAAAGTAGTGAAATATTCATTTAAACGCACTTTATTAAACAATGTAGTATAATTAATTGTTTGAGTTTTTTAACAAAATTTAATATTTTGTGTGATTACCCTTATTTTTTATCACTTCAAATATCCTATTTGTCATTGAATTTGTTAAATTTTCAAGAACGTTTGGAGTGATTTCTCGCCAACATGCTTGGATACACTGCCGGAGCTCCGAAACAGAACCAAATTGTCTTCCATTTGCATAAACCTTGGAAGCAAGTATAGCCCAAAGGTTTTCCATAGGATTACAGTCGGGGCTACAGGCCGGCCAATCCAACAAAGTGATGTTTTTTTGACCAAACCACTCCTTTGACTCTTTCGACACATGGATTGCAGCATTATCCTGCTGGAAAATGAACTGCTGTTGGTGTTGTTCATCCAAGAAAGAAACAAGAACGTCATCCAATAACTCTGTGTAATTTCGGGAATTCATTTTCGTGCTGATAAAGCAAATGGGTAGCTTTAAATTGTAGGCAAAAGCCCCCCATACCATAACACTACCACCGCCGAAATTCCGCTTTGACCGGGGAACACTATTTTTCGAAAGATCATGCCAGTAGCAGCTGTAACAGTCTGGACCATCTAAATTAAACTTTTTCTCGTCCGAAAAAATTACATTTTGCCACTCTACGGTCCAGTGCATATACTTTTTAGCAAACAGCAATCTATTTTCTTTGTGTGCAGCTGTGAGCCTTGGTTTTCCCTGCATTTTCTTCCATTTAATGGATTTCGATTCACGAAGAATCCTGGCAATGTGTTGTTTAGTGGTTGGTAAATCTAATTTTTCCTTTATTTGCCTACAATTAAGGCGATTTTTTATTGCTTCCTCAAATATTTGACCTCTTTGACGGAGGGTGAGTTTTGTGTTACCCTTGGTTTTTCCCTTTTTTCCATACTCTGTTCCTTTTTTTAAGAAATTGCGGACGACTGTCTCTGAACTTCCTATCTCTTTTGCAATTTGTCGATTAGACAGTTCAACATGCGTCTGTGACTTTAAAAATTTAATCTGTTCAATTTCTTGAGCTGTTAACCGCTTTCCTTTTCCCATGTCTGCAAAACCTTTTTTAATATTATTATAAATCGCCAAGAATAACTTGAAACCATTGTGTCTTACCGTTGGAAAACAAAATCTATCAAAAAAGTATTTACTTATTTTTTTATCGCACAAAAACTTAGCTGCGTTTAATTGAATGTTTAACTCTCGAACAAACGATTCCTAATGCGCGGATGCAATATGCCACACAAAACAACGTCTACATGCGCGATCCTTTTTTTTTTGAGATAAAAAATAGCGGCAGGTCTGTGTCGAAATGTTTTGAGAAAGATACAAGTTAACACACCAGCATAACGAAGCAAAACACAACGCAGCGAATATCGACGCCAACGAACTCCCGTGACAACGAACTTTGATGACCCAATTCTGCTTCAACCCAAATTCAACATAACGCATCAAGTTTCACCTGCGCAATTAACCGTGCACTGACTTTGCTGCTGACATTGCAATAAACGCCAACGATGCAAGTATCGCAATTAGGTATAAATTGATTTAAGTTAATTTTAAGCAATCAATTGTAACTCAACCGGGAAAGAATAAAGTTGTTTTTTTTAAAAGGAAACTATACCAAATAGTTTAACTGGCGCCCGAGCAGGGACCACAGATAGCAAAGTAAAAACCGGTATATAGTCCGCGTCCTTAAGTAGTACCAGTGCTAAATCGGTCCGCGAAATAGTCAAAAGTGTCCTCAAGTAGTTCGACGGCTTATTTCTCGAAAGCTATCTGTGGCCAGTAATTGTGACAATTAGAGAGAAAAAAAGTGATTGTGACAATTAAAAAAGAAAGCGGTCGTGACGATTAGCAAAAAACTAGTGATTGTGAAAATCGCGAGCATAAAACAAAAAAAAAACCTTAGAGAAACGAGGCCCCTTAGTAACGCCGGCAGCTAAACACTCGACGGACGACGAAAAGGAGGTAACCACGCAGATTATCAGCCGCTCTAAGGAGATCATGGAATCCTTGATCATTATAGCGTAAGAATTGTTTTAATTATAAATTATTAACTAAATCTTATAATAAGTATCGAAGAAAGAAATTGTCCGAAAAGAATAAATAATCTGAAAAAAAGTAAATTGGATATTCTAGAAATAATCAATAAAAACACAAACAACCTTTCCTTAAAATTATATTAATAGACATATACATATATACATATATAAACAACTAATCATGCCGAATGAAAATATACTCAGACCACCCGTACTAAATCCCAACCCCGGTTCTTCTCGTCCTAATACCTCCACTCAAGATACTCCTGTAGTCTCAGCAGAACTAACTTCAATGATATCAACCATTGTGCTTAACGTATTGAATAAGGAAGGCAGGCATGTAATAGAGAACATTCTCAATCCAAATGCAGGGATTGGAGCTGGCGAAGACCAGTATATCAACCCTGAACTTGGAGCGAACTTAACAGATCTCGATAAGATCCCTGATGTTGTTCGATCCCTCCGCGAATTCTCTGGACAACCTGGAGAGTTCAGTTCTTGGAGGAAGAGTGTAGATAGAATCATTCGCTTGTATGAACCTATCAAGGGAACCCCAAAGTATTTTGGAGTGCTTAGTGTCATTAGGAACAAAATTGTAGGGAATGCGGATATCGCACTCGAATCCTACAATACTCCACTCGATTGGGAAGCAATTTCACGATGCCTCACTCTGCATTATGCAGATAAAAGGGATCTGGGAACATTAGAATACCAATTGACGTCCCTAATTCAAGGTAACGACACCATCCAAGGATTTTACCAATCCGTATATTCGCACCTTTCGTTAATACTGAATAAAATCTCTTGTATGGACGTTGGTCCAGAGGCACTCTCTCTGCTAACCAAAACATATCGTGATAAGGCACTTGATACCTTTATAAGAGGATTAAAAGGAGACCTGCCAAGACTCCTCGGAATCCGCGAGCCTATTGATCTTCCGCAAGCCTTATACCTGTGTCTGAAATTAGAAAATCAAAATTTTAGATCGACATATGTTAACAGTAACCAGGGAATAGGAAGGCGAATGCAATCATCTGCTCCACCACAGTTATCTCCGCGTAAACAAAACATTCTCCCACATCCTCACACCTCATCAGCTCCTTTTTTTCCACAACTTGCACACCCTCCAAGGCCTATTCCGAATTATTACTCTAATCCTAGAGCACCAATTAACAACATTCCACGACCTCCTCCTATCATCTCTCCTCGAAATCACCAACCTCATAACCAAGGAAATTTTGCACGTTCATTTCAACCGAGACCTCAATCCAAACCAGAACCTATGGAGACGGAAACGATAAAAACTCAAGCAGTTAACTATGCTAATAGGCCACAAAAAAATTGGCCTCCCGCTTTCAAAAGACCTAGTACAATGTCCCAACAAAATGTGCACCCAAATAAACTCCAACGTAATTATCACCTGGAGTGCTCTTATGACGACTATAACGCCGTTTTACAACGCGAAGACGAGAACTACGATCAAACACTAATAGACTACATAGGTACGGATACGACAGAACGACCAGACACTACTGACGAAATTGAGACTGACATTATGACCGAATTAAGCGACATCCATTTTTTAGATTAGCGAGCTCTTCGCTCCCATACTTCGAATGCAGGACGAAGAGCGGTGACATTCTGAAAATACTAATCGACACAGGCTCAAATAAGAATTACCTCCAAAGTTCACTTGTAAGAAACCCCATAAAAAATGAAAAATCATTTTATGCCAACTCTACTGGTGGTAATATAAAAATTACCCACCACACGTTTGTTAACCTCTTTGGACTAGAAAACAATAAGATCAAATTTTTCCTTATGCCACATTTGAAATCTTTCCATGGTATTTTAGGGAATGATAGCCTCAAAGACCTATCTGCAATAATATACACCAAAGAAAACTACATGACTGTCAAAGGAAATCACAAGATTCGAATTAAGCAGTATATTACCCAATCAGTTAACGCCATCAACATTAGAACAGACCACATGACGCCAGAACAGAAATCCTCCATAATAAAACTAACGAAAGAATTTCCCAAACTCTTTGATGAGGTAGACGAAAAATTAACTTATACGACGGTAGTCAAAGGAGAAATACGCACAACCTCGGACACCCCCATATATTCCAAATTTTACCCCTATCCTATGTCCCTAAAGCAAGAGGTTGAAAAACAAATCCAAGATATGCTAGCGAACGGCATTATTCGACCTTCCCGCTCACCGTACAATTCACCGGTGTGGATTGTCCCAAAGAAGGCTGATGCCTCTGGAGAAAAAAAGTTCCGACTAGTGATCGACTACCGAAAACTCAATTCAGTAACTATCGCAGACAAGTATCCAATACCCGAAATCAACGAGGTTCTCTCACAATTAGGGCAAAGCAGCTGGTTCACTGTGCTCGACCTCAAGAGTGGGTTTCACCAGATTCCTTTAAAGGAATCAGATATAGAAAAAACAGCGTTCTCGGTGAACAACGGGAAATACGAATTCACCAGGCTACCTTTCGGTTTGAAAAATGCTCCATCGATTTTTCAGAGAGCGCTAGACGATATCCTCCGTGAGCATATCGGCAAAATATGCTACGTCTATATAGACGATATTATCATATTTAGTCAGGATGAAAAAACCCACTTGGAAAACATCAGAAAAGTATTCAAAACACTTACATCTGCAAATATGAAGGTCCAGTTGGACAAATGTGAGTTCTACAAACGTGAAGTAGAATTTCTAGGATTCAATGTGTCTGCAGAAGGGATTAAAACAAACCCAGAAAAAGTGCGCGCAATTTCCAATTTCCCGATTCCAAAAACCCTTAAAGACTTGCGATCGTTCCTCGGCCTTTCGGGCTATTATTGGCGTTTTATCAAGGACTACGCCAAGCTTGCTAAACCCCTCACAGCCCTCTTAAGGGGGGAAGATGGACGCGTGTCCAAATCCATTTCCGCAAAAAAACTCATCATTCTCGATGAAAAAGCAATGAAAGCCTTCGGAAAAATAAAAAATTCCCTTACCTCAGAAGAAACATTGTTGGCCTATCCAGACTTTAAAAAGGAATTCATTCTTACAACAGATGCGTCCAATTACGCAATTGGAGCTGTGTTGTCACAAGATGACAAACCGATAATGTTTATTTCCAGAACACTAAGCAAAGCTGAAGAGAATTACGCAGTTAATGAGAAGGAGATGCTCGCCATAATTTGGGCCCTAAATACATTCAGGAACTACCTATATGGAAGAGCAAAAGTCAAAATATTTACTGACCATCAACCACTGACGTATGCGCTCAGCAACAAGAATACAAACTCAAAGATGAAACGCTGGAAAGCCATCCAGGAGGAGTACAATTATGAGCTCCAGTATAAACCAGGAAGGGCTAACGTTGTAGCTGACGCTCTCTCCAGACCACCTCAAGATTCTTTCATTAACTCTATGACTGCCTCTATCCACAGCGACGAAAGTTCGTCGCATAACCTTATTCCCTCTGTTGAAATTCCGATAAATGTTTACAAAAACCAAATCCTCTTACTCAAAGGAAATGAAACCCCTAACCAGCTCGAACATCCTTTCCCTTCCTTTCGCAGAATTATCATAACACAACCCCATTACACTAGGGAAAATCTTCTTTTTATTTTCAAAAGATTTCTTATACCATCAGTAATAAACGGACTATTGGCTGACGAAGAAACAATGGGTGAAATACAAAACATATACGCTTCATACTTTACCGCTTACAAAATACGTCATACACAGACTAGGGTACAAGACTTAACAGACGAAACAAAACAAGAAGAACAAATATTGAGAACTCATCAAAGAGCACATCGAAGCCCTAAAGAAAATAAAGCTCAACTGCTCCTAAAATACTACTTTCCTCAAATGAACGCCAAGATTAATAGAATTGTCAAACAATGTCGTGTTTGCAAGGAAAACAAGTACGAAAGACATCCGAATAAACCACAACTTAAAGCAACACCCATCCCCAATTACCCCGGACACATTGTCCATTTCGACATATACTCAACTGAAAAACAACTTGTGTTAACCGCTCTTGACAAATTTTCCAAGTATGCCCAGGTAAAAGTCCTTAAATCACGTTCCATAAAAGATATAAAAGACCCTCTTAAAGAACTACTATTTTCATTTGGAGTCCCAGAGATGATAGTAATAGATAACGAAAAATCTTTGAATTCCGCCTCAATTACTTTCATGATAGAAGACCAGTTAGGAAGTAAAATCTTCAAAACACCACCTTACACTAGCACAGTTAATGGTCAGGTGGAACGCTTCCACTCAACTTTGACTGAGATAATGAGATGTCTAAAAACCAATAGCTCCCATAATTCCTTCGAAGACCTTCTCTTAAGATCCGTGTATGAATATAATTGTTCAGTGCATTCCACTACAGGACAAAGACCAATAGACACATTCTTTGGAAGAAATATTAACGTCATTCCAGAACAATTCGAAAAAGCCAGACAAGAAAACATTATTAAACTTAGGAAGAAACAAGAAATAGACCTTAGAAACCACAATAAAAATAGGCAACCGATCAAAGTCTATCAGCCAGGAGACACTATATATGTAAAGATCAATAAGAGAATAGGTTCTAAACTTTCCCCTAGGTTCAAAACAGAAGTAGTAAAGGAAGATAAAGCAACCACAGTCGTAACCGAGACTGGAAAGGTCGTCCACAAGAGCAATATTCGTAATTGATTATCTCTTTTACAGATTCTTGGTCGTCATCGCTAATGCAGACGTTAAAATACTCGAATTTACTGACTCCCAAATAGTAGCCCTAGCAGATGGTGAAGCAAAAATCCAAAATGGAAACCTGAAACTTATTCATGTCATCGAAACCGACCAATACCAACATTTCGCTTCTGAGACATCCTCCCTAATCCAATCCAGTATCCCAAAAACAAATCCACTTCATGAACTACTTAATCATGAGGTAACACAAATACAAACAATGATTAATAACATAAAAGTAAAGCATGAATCTAAAAGATCACTCAATTTCATTGGTTCAGCATGGAAATGGCTCGCTGGCAGCCCTGACCATGATGACCTCATACTTATAGAAAATAAAATGAACGGCATGATAGAAAATAACAATAATCAATATATAATTAATAAAGAATATATGAAACAAATTAATGAAATAACAAACACAACAAATGTATTAATGAATTATATAAAGAAAGATAAAATGTTCGAGAAAGAACTTTCCTTGTGTTTACAATATAAGTTAAAACTAATAAAAGAAGAGCTAACAAATGTTATCCAATCTTTAGAATTAGCTAGAAATAATATAATAAATTCAAATATCCTATCAAAAGCAGAAATTATCTTAGCTTTAAACCAATTAAATGTTAACCATTTCCCATACGTAAATATAGAACAAGCCTTGCAATTCTCTGATGTAAAAATAGCATACAATTCACTAAGGTTGCTCTATATTGTATCTGTACCTAGAACAACTGATATTATTTATGAAAAACTTATCGTTAAGTCAGTAAGAAAGAAAAACAATCTAATAAATAAAATTATATACGAAAATATACTAAGGAAAAATAAACAATATTTTGGAATCTTAAGAAATTGTAAAAAAATTGATCAATTAACACTTTGTAAGCAAACCGATGTAATAGATATAACTAATGATAAGTGCATAACTAAACTGTTAGAAAGTAAGAATGCGTCTTGCACCGTAACCAACGACCACCACATACCACGATTGGAGGAACTCGCACCTGGTGTCATCTTTTTGAACAATTTCAACGGCTGCATAAACTTTAATAATACTAGACACGGGGTTAATGGAACATTCCTTGTTAAATTTGAGAACTCTTCAATAACCATTGATAACCAAAAATTCATATCCCGTGAAACAGTTAACCAACATGTTTTACCTCCCTTTCTTCGCATACCCACTAAAGACGAAGGAATAGAAGAAGTCTTGTCACTCGAATGGATGAAAGAACTTCACATTAACAATACCAGACAAATAAATTTCATTCAAATGGAAAAACGAATTCATCAGTCTATAAATTATATCTTATTCGGAGCAGTTTTTCTCATCTTTATAACGTTCAAAATCCTCGACCATGTAAAGAGACGAAAGGCACACAACATCGCCACAAAGCCCACGCTCATCAGCATAGAAGCAGGAAGTATTCCGATGTCCAATAAGATACCTGTACAAACACCAACACCATTCGGTTCCCAAAACATTTACAACATTCCATATTTCTGACAATAACTTATGTGAGGACACATCAATTTAAAGGGGGAAGAGTTAACACACCAGCATAACGAAGCAAAACACAACGCAGCGAATATCGACGCCAACGAACTCCCGTGACAACGAACTTTGATGACCCAATTCTGCTTCAACCCAAATTCAACATAACGCATCAAGTTTCACCTGCGCAATTAACCGTGCACTGACTTTGCTGCTGACATTGCAATAAACGCCAACGATGCAAGTATCGCAATTAGGTATAAATTGATTTAAGTTAATTTTAAGCAATCAATTGTAACTCAACCGGGAAAGAATAAAGTTGTTTTTTGTAAAAGGAAACTATACCAAATAGTTTAACTTACATATGTACATATGTTCGTACATTACTTCGTGATGTGAACTAGGCAAAATACCCCAATGCGCTTAAACGAATGTTTACCACTGTATGTTGGTTTTTTCCATTTTTATTCTGTAAGTTACTTTGAAATTCAAATTTGGAAGTTTGTCCGATTGGGTGTTAAATGTACAACTTTAGTTTTTTTTTTCTTATTCTTATACGTACTCGAATTACTGTGATTGGAAAATAGGTGTGTGCTGGTGAGTATATTTTCGTTTTAATTGTGCCATATAGTATCTTGTCCGACGTTTGTTTGAGCTGTCTGTAACGTAGTTGCCCCTTGTAGTATTCGAGTATTTTATATTTCGGTTTCGATTTGTAAATAGTCCGGTTTTGAACGATATTCGCGCACAGATTTGAGTTACGGCCGTTACATAGTTTCGCGTTTATTTTTCGTATCCTCTCCTCTTTTTCCTCCTGAAATTTTCCTGCTAAAGACTTTACATTTTCTCTTGTTAGATTTTTGCAAAGGAAATCAATTGGTCGCATGTGGGTGGTGGTATGTATAGTGTTATTGTAATGGCAAATAATTTTAAATAGTCTTTCGTCTAATTCAGATTTATCTTTAGCAGCGTTCATTATTCTGAGGTGTTCGTTTAGCGTACCGTGAAGCCTTTCGACGTCGGCATTTCCTGTCTTCCGATGCCCTGTGGTTTTGTGGAATTCGATATCATTTTTCTTAAGAAATTCTTCTACTGCCCAATTGATGAAGCAGGTATCACCATCTAATATGATTTTATTTGGCTTTCCGAGAAATTTTATTCTTTCTTTAAGCGCACCTAATACTGCTATCCAATTCCTATGGTCCAATTTGTGAAGTGTCGCATATTTTGAAAATGTATCTATTGTTGTTAGGTACATTTTATTCCTCTCTGGGTACCATATGTCAATATGAATTATGCTATTGAATTGTGTAGGTGTTTCTGTAGTTTGAAATGGGATTAGCAGAGGTCGTCTATCGTGCTTCGAAAGGTTGCAAATTTCGCAATTGCTTATAACTTTCTGTATTTCTACTTGGAGATTGGGGTATAAATATAGATTTTGCATTACTGCAAAGACTTCGCTGATCCCCCTATGATTTTTGCTGAGATGTTCCTTTTTTATTAAGTCAATGATCTGGTTTCGGTCTACGATATCTTTAAGCTTTTTGCACGATCTTAGTATTTTTAGATTTCTATTCATGGAAAAATATCTGACATATAAATCTTGGAAATTTAAAAATAGAGAGAGATCATCGCAATATATGCACATGAGGCCCTTATTTATTAGAATATTTTTCATTATATTAAGTAGATTACTACTACCTGTTTTTACATATACGAAATTTTGTACTTTTCTATGTATTATTTTCAAGCAAGTCCTTTCTTTTTCGGCGTATGACAGATATATCTGCTTTTTGCAAAGATTAATAGGTTTATTGGTTATATATATGTAACTACATTCGTCTTCCTGAGCGCTATGTATAGTAGCGGCTGTTGAAAAGTTGTCCTGTTTCCTAATTGCACTTATGACTTCGTCGTCATTATTGCAAACATTGCTAACAGTGGCCTCATTATTGAAAATATCGCCTAGGATGGTTTTGTTGTCACTAAAAACATCAACTTCATCGTTTTCGTATTCAGTAACGACTCGACTTAACCCATCGGCAACACAGTTTTCCTTTCCTTTTAAGTATTCAATAGAAAAGTTTATTTATTTATTTATTTATTTCATTTCAACTTAAAACTATTGTTAACAATATATCATAATACAAAATCCATTTTAACATGAAATAAGCTATTACATTCTGTTGTCAAATGGACAAGAGGCGAATGTATGTTCATATAGAGAAATAAAAAGGTTAAAAAAGTTGATGGGGAAAACATTATGAACACTTGAGAGAAAAAGTGCAAAATAAAAACAGAAAATCCAAACAAGTGTTAAAATTTGATTAAATTAAAGGTAAAAAAACTAGTTCAATATCCGAGTGATTAAATGAAAAAAGCCACTTTTTAACATTAGATAAAAATAATGTTTTTACTCTTTCGCATCTTACGTAGTCAGGTAACAAATTAAAGAGACGAGGCGCGATAACAGAATAAAACCTAGAAAAGTGAGATTTAATGACTATTGGTACTATGACAAAATTCCTGGTGTTATGCCGCATGTTGTAATTTTCATGTATTCTAACTTGATGGTATCCGGATCTTTCAAAGAATATTTTTAGAACTTTATAGCAATATAAGTGTCTCAAAGGAAGAAAATTTAGATTCTTAAAATGTTCAAAGCTGTGAGTTGTACGATTCAATTTGCAGATAATTCTAATTGCATGTTTTTGCTTAATACACAATGGCTGGATATGTGTGTAATATGCACCACCCCAGCAAGATAAACCATACTGTAGTTTAGATTTTAATAAACCATTATAAACTAGCTCTAGGATAGAAGTATTGCAATAAAGACTTAAATGGTATAACTGTCTAACTACTTTATTCATGTACTGCCTTAAGTAAGTGGTGTGATCCTTCCAACTTAGTCTATGGTCTAAAATAATACCTAAATATTTAAATTGTTGGACACAATCGATTTCAAAACAAGAATCGCAACAATTAATGTTGCTATTAAAGCTTACCAAATTCTGCGAACAACAAGTTAAAGGAAAACGTGTACAAATAGGACTATGGTACAATAAGGAAAAATCTTGATAACAACTGGTACTGATATTAAAAAACATAAACTTAGTTTTCGAGCTAATTACAAGCTTATGGTGATTGAACCATAATCTTAGTAATTCAAGGTCATGATTTACATCCAGAAAAATATTAAAATTATTGCTACGAGAGTATGAAATAGCAGTATCATCAGCAAACGCAGTTAATTTTCCTTTGAAAGGCTGACTAAACAGGGAATTAACATAAATTAGAAACAAAATTGGTCCTAATACGGACCCTTGTGGAACACCCATATTTACATACTTTAAAGAGCTGAAAGTTTCTTTGATTTTTGTCATTTGATTTCGATTTGTGAGGTAAGAAGAAAACCAGTTGAAAATAAAACCTCTGAAGCCTGCCTGGTATAGCTTGTGTAATAATAAGGAATGGACAACGGTGTCAAATGCCTTAGTGATATCTACAAATAGAGCCGCACATTTTTTAGATAAATTTATACTATTGTAAATTTCTTCCGTGAATTTAATTAAGGCACTCTCTGTGGACATACCACTTCTAAAGCCAAATTGAGAACTGTTGAAAATTTTCGTTTTACTTAGGAAGGAAAACATTCTCGATTTTATGCCCCTTTCTAGAATTTTGGAAAAAACTGACAGTAGTGAAATAGGCCGATAATTATCGACTGTTTGGGAGTCACCTTTTTTGTGAAGGGGTATTACTACAGCTGTTTTCAGCGATTTAGGAAAGATGCCTTTTCTGACACTGAGGTTAAAGATAAAACACAGGACATCGGAGACATGAAACGATATTTGCTTTAGTACAGAGCTGGATATTTGGTCAAAAGATGACGCACTTGATAATTTAAGTGACATAATTATTTTATGAATTTCAGTTCCCGTAAAATCACAAAAGTAGAATGTTTGTGATTCCATACGCTCTGTGTCAAACGAATGAACATTATGACAGGTGGGGACATTTAAATTAGAAAATTCATACGAAGAACACAAATTAGTAAAAAAGTCATTAAATAAATTGGCTACTTGCAAAGGGTCAGATACGTTATTACCATTTTGTTTTAATATAATGTCGTCATTTTTCACAGATCTGTTCAGTATCTCATTTACAATTGCCCATTCCTTTTTTGTATTCCCAACATTTTCCGATAATTTATTTCTATAATAAGAATCTCTGCAGAAAGAAATTTCGTTTTTTAATTCCTTGCACACTTTATGGTAGTATTTCTTAAGATTTTTATTATTGGGATGTTTTTTTACACGTAAATGTAACATATTTTTCTTTTTTATTTTCTTAAGTAAGGAGAAAGACATCCACGGTTTTATACACGTCAGTTTATTACATTTTTTATCAAAGCGATTAGAGCAGGCTGAAAGGTGATAATGTAGAATAGTAAGAAATTTGTCAAAAGCATAGGAAGGATCAGTTGACTTATAAACTTCATCCCAAAATTCAAAATTAAGTCTATTTTTAAGAGCAGTGAAGTCAATTTTTTGAAAAGTTCTATAGGAAGAGGTACTGAGCTTACATTCTTTAGCGTCAAATTGAATACAAGTTAGATGATGATCCGTTATCCTCAGATCCAGAGCCATAACCTGATAACCAACACGATTGCTTCTGTGAAGCCTTATAAATATATGATCAAGACAAGAATCTGAACGGGTCGGTTGATTCAATAGAGAATCAAACCCATGCGATGCAATTAGAGATAAATAATTATCAACGTCTATTGAATCAGACAAAATATTTATATTAAAATCACCCAACAGTACAACATTTTTACAAGTTTGCAATTCTAAGAAACACGAAAATTCATCTAAGAAGACACTTATAGAATACTTATGTAGTCTATACACACAACAGAAGCAGTAACGTACACCAGAAATTTCACAAAACAAAGTCAATACATCTGCACTTTTCATTTTCCATATTTTACTCTCACAGCCCTTTAAGTTATTTCTATGGAATACTGCAACGCCACCAGCCGAATATGAATTATTACAATTTGCGAAAAAAGTAAAATTTGGAATTGCATATTCCGAGCATTCTTCTTCAAAGATCCAAATTTCAGATAGAAATATTAGAACAGGTAAATGATCAAGAGAAGCAAGGTGAGTAAGAAATGAATCAAAGTTAGCTCTCAAACTACGAATATTCTGGTGGATAATTGAAAAACCTGAATATAAATCATTGTTTGGATGTTCTATACATAGACAATTGAGTTCATTTAAATTTCTATTCCTATTCATAAAACATTGAGTATTTTGTGTATAACTAGAGTTGTTGGGCATGATTAACAGATGGGGTAAAAGGTATAAATGTAAACAAAAACAAAAACAACGAAAAGAGAAAATTATATTTAAGATTCAAACTGCAAGAAATCATCAAAATTACGAACAATAATGGCTTTTTCGCCTTCCATTTTTCTGATTAGTACAGTGCCATCTCTAACCCAAACAAACTTACATTTCTTATTATGTTTGAGTTCGTTTGCTTTTTTTAATAAAGTTCTTGTGAACGCCGTAAGTGAATCATTTATGTAGATCTTGTTGATGCTGCTGATGTTGGTGCGGTTGCTGCTGTCCCTGGTGTTATCAACATGTTTCGCAACACCGAAAACATCGAATGAAGAAATGTTTTTCACCTCACGCATTTTTCTCATCACAGACTGCTTACTCAAGAGAGATGAGAACTTAACGCACACTATGGTGGATGGCATTTTGTTTTTCATCACTTTTATTTTTTTGACGAAACATGAAGAAATTGTATTGTTGTTGTACTCAACACCAGTAAGACTCGAAAGGAGAATTGACACTTTTTCGTTAGCATTTTTGTTGGAAACGTCTGGGATGCCAACAATGTCAACAGAGCATTGTAATTCTCTCTGTTCGATGATGTTTAGCCTTGTCTCCAATAGCGAAACCTTTTTGCTCAGGGAATAATTAGTCTCTTCGAGGGAGCTGATTTTTTTCATTGCATCCGCAACGATTTGTTGAAGTTTAATGATTTCAGCTAAAAGCATTTGGTTAGTAACCGTATCACCCGGATTGTTGACGTCATGGGCACAGATGGTTGCAGATGGAGAGTTGATGGTGGTAATACTCTTTGGATTATTATCCGGCACAGATTGGTATACAGGGGTATCGGATAAAAAAGATTTTCTTCTCAGAGCAACACAGTTATTGCACTTGTATGTTTGACTGTTTTTTTCGAAAAATTCAATCTCTTTTTTTTCGAGTTTCGCGCACTTAGCATGAAAAAAAACTGAACACATAAAACACTGGATTTTTAAATGATGTCTATCGACTTTTTGCTTGCAAATACCACACGACATAATTCTAAATTTGGATATAAAGTTGATTAAAACTTCTTAAATATAGCAATAGAGAACTGGTATTTCAAGGGTCAAATTTAACTCAAAAAAATTTTAATTTGTACAACTTAAGAGAGCTGACGTGTGTCCCCATCAACAAACAGACTTCTGATACTCATTTAGTTGAATCTTCCAACGCTGAAGTTTCATGTTGGGTTCCTTTATACAATTGAGCCAAACCAGAGGTTTATGGTCGGTGCGTATGATAAAATGTCGCCCATACAGGTAAGTTGGAAAGTACTTCACTGACCATACGATAGCCAGAAGCTCTTTCTCGATTGTGGAGTAACGCATTTCATGGTTGTTTAAGGTTCGAGAGGCGTAACAGATGGGATGACCTATTTGACTCAAGACTGTTCCTATGGCATAATTAGACGCGTCAGTGGTAAGGTCGAATTGGTTGCTGAAATCAGGATGGGGTCGCTAGTAAGAAATATCTTCAAAGTAATAAATGCCTTCAGGTATTCCTGATCTCTAATGTTAATTTTTTCCGACTTCTTTAGGTATTTAATCATGGGGTAGGCTACCTTCGCATAGTCCTTTATGAACTTGCGGTAGTAGCCCGTAATACTTAGGAACTGTTTTATACCTTTCGTTGTAGTTGGGATTTTCATGGATAGGATAGCTTTTATTTTCCCTTCATCAGGTTTGATACCATTACTAGTTATAATATGTCCTAAATATGTTGTGGAAAGCTCAGCGAATCGACACTTATTGATTTGTATTTTCAGGTTATACTCCCTAAGCCTTTGCAAGATTTTTTTCAATGAAGTCAAATGTTCCTCGAAACTTGTGGAGAAGATAAGAATATCGTCAATATACACTACACAAATTTTATTTATGAAATCTTTTAGGATGTTATTCATCAGTCTTTGAAAAGTTGCGGGAGCATTCTTAAGACCGAACGGCATTCTGAAGAATTCGTAATGACCGTTCCTTGTCGAAAATGCGGTCTTTGGTCTATCCCGCGGCTCAACTTCGATCTGATAGAAGCCTTTCGCCAAGTCAATTGTCGAAAAGAAGTTACACTTTCCAAGCTTGTCGAACATTTCATCTATATTTGGCATTGGAAATCTATCTTCGATCGTCTCGTTGTTTAACTTCCTATAGTCCACTACAATTCGCCACTGTTTATCGCCGTTTTCGGCGTCCTTCTTCGGAACTACCTAGATGGGCGAGTTATAGGGACTATTACTCGGGATAAATAATTCCTTGTTGCAGCATCTCTTCAATTTGACGATCTACTTCTTCCACATGCACCTCAGGATAACGGTATAGTTTACTATAGATTGGGATATTGTGTTTGGTGTTAATTTGGTGCCTGACTTCATTAGTGAAGGTAAGTTTATCACCGTTTTTATAAAAAAAGTGATTTGTATGAGTAAAGTAATGATTTTAATTTATTGGTATCGGGTTTCGGTAAATGACCAGAAAAGATTTTGCTGTCGATTTTGTCTTTGAAACTTTCATTAGACAAAATTGTTATCGCTTCGTCGCTATAACAATTTCTTTCATAATTTTCTTCCTCTTTGTCAAAGTAGAGTCTAATTTTAGCATCCTTTGTTATAAGAAGTTTTTTACTGTAGTCGATAATAAGATTAAGATAGAATAAAATGTTAATTCCAATGAGACGATCGAAAAATATGTGGAAGGGGTATTCGAGAAAGTTAGCAGATAAATCGTTCCTATTAAATTCGGCAAATAGGGGTATCTTGTATTCCGTATGGATATTAATGCGTCGCCCGAGTACTTGCAAGGAACGATTGGAAGATTTTACTTTCCATTTCGGATGACAAATGTTTTTGTTAATAATGCTGTACTCATCTCCGCAGTCGATAATAAATCTAAGGGTTCGTATAGGGTTTTTTATTATTATATAGGGTAATAGTCTTGGCCCTGTGCAGGAACGGGTTAAGAATATCCCTGCAGCGATACCTCTCGCTTGTCGTAAAAGGCGACTAAAACAAAGGTAAACAAGGATCACATCTAGGCAGTTTGGAGAACACCAAGGTGAGCCTAGGGACACATATACCACCATTAAACTGCCCCACAAGTGTGCATGCAAATCAGTGGGTTGACACGACTGGAGATCACCGGTGTTGTAAGAGTAAGATCAAACAAAAGAAAAAAAAAAAAATCTGGAGCATGCCCGTGTCAAAAAAAAAGGAGGAGAAGAAAGAAAACGGTCAAACCGTAGCATTATGGAAAAGAACGCTAAAAGAAAAAGCACTACTCCACCAGGCACTACTAATGGTCGTGATCCTGGAACGAGCAGCAATGCTCGGGTCAGAGCTATAGGATTTCCGGGGGATAGCAAAGTAATGCAACGGCGTAAGCCACACTTTTGGGTCGAGAGTTGGAACGTTGGAAGCATGAGTGGTCGCAGCTATGAGCTTGAAGAAATTATGGTTATAAGGCGAGTAGACATCCTTTTACTATGGATTGGAACTAGGAAAAAAACGGAATCGCCATCATCCTTGCGGCAGAGCTACTTGGCAACGTCTTAACCATTTCAAAGTCCAGTCACCGTTCGATGGCTCTCAAATTGGTGATGCATGGTGAGGTGTGGAACATCGTAAGCGCATATGCCCCTCAAGTAGGATGCGAACAAAAAGAAAAAGATGCATTGTGGCTAGATTTCCACAACCTTGTCAAAATCATCCCAAAGACATGTCGGGAAGACAAGCGAAGACTATGAAGACTACCACGGAGGACTGGGATACGGCACCAGGAACTCTCCAGGTGAAGATACCCTAAACATGTGCAAGTCGTACGGTCTTATAGTGTTAAATACCATGTTCGTCAAACAAAGCCGGCACCTGATCACTTATAGCTGTGGCGGAAATGAAACTCAAATAGACTATCATTTGGTATCCAGTCTCATTAAGCCACGAGTTAAAGATTGCAAAGTGATCCTGGGAGACGCGATCGCTCCTCAACACCGTCTCCTCCTGACTGAATTTTTTATGGAGGCGAGTAAGAAGTCAAAGCAGCAAACGAAGGTGTCTGAGAGAATCAAGTGGTATAAGCTGGGTAAAAGAAAAGGCGAAGCTTTTATTACCAGCATGGAAAACTACCTCTTTTCCATTATCGATGAGGTCGGTAATGAGGAGTGCAGAGCACAAGACATGTGGGATTCCCTACAACAATCTGGCCTGGAGAAAGCCAAATCACTGCTTGGAACATCTAAAGGCCCCTGCCAACACGCAAAAGAAACCTGGTGGTGGACAGACGAAGCCAAAGCAGTGATACACGAAAAGAAAATGGCTTTCCAAGCTTGGTCAAAGTGCTCTTCTACTAGTAGAGAGGAAAAAGCTCGCGTGAAAAGGTATATAGATATTACAAAAGTAAAATTAAGAAAAGCATGGAAGGCCTATATCAGGAGTTGGAAGAAATATCGTTTTCCACGTCTGACAGGAACCAGGCTACCCAGGAACTTCGACAATGCAATTTGAACAAAGGAGCAAATATCTTTAAGATAGCCGCCCAGAGAAGAAGAAATGTTCAGGAGATTCGTTTCCCAAAGTTTATTAACAATGCTGAAGACCAACTCCTTGTGGAAGACGAAAAAATTCTCCACAGATGGCGACAGTATTGCCAGGAACTTCTGAACGAACAGTTTCCCCGAGTGTACTTTCCAAGAGCCGCCCCGAATTATGCCGAAATATCCGACATCACAGTCACCGAACGTACGCGGTTAAAAACTCCAAGAAAAGAAAAGCTGTTGGGCCGCACGGGATACCCTCTGAGTTCTGGAAAAAGATGGGAGACATCGGGTCTAGATGGCTCATGGTTCTTATGTCCAAACTTATGAGAGGCGACACTATGCCTAATCAATGGAGGGAAAGCTATCTTCTTCCTTTGCACAAAGGAAAGGGTGATACGCGAAATTGTGATAACTACCGTTCTGTCAAGCTGATGTCGCACACCATGAAGATCGTTGAACGGGTATTAGATAGCCGACTGCGGAAAATAATACGACTATCTGATGACCAGTCCGGGTTTGTCTCGGGTAAATCAACAACAGATGCAATCCAAAGTATAAGGGTCATGATGCAAAAGCATCGTGATTCGTCAAAGAACTTGCATATGGTGTTGGTTGATTTCGAGAAGGCCTTTGACCGGCAAACAAGAGATCTTTTATGGGTAGCGCTAAGACAAAAAGGAGTTCCAGACACCTACGTGCGAGTGATCATGGACATGTACAATAGAGCAACGACAAGACTAAGATGCCTCGCAGGAGTCACCGAAGAGTTCGCAATCAAAGTCGGTGTACACCAAGGGAGCGTCCTCAGCCCACTGCTCTTTATAGCAGTCTTTGATTGCTTGCTTGAAGGAAAAGTGACGGACCCCAATGTGCACCAGCTATTCTTTGCTGACGATGGAGCCATTATAAGTGATGATCAGGCGTCCCTACAACGAGCACTTGATGTGTGGGTGGACATTTTTGAGGGACACGGGTATTGTATTAGTTCAACGAAGACAGAGTATCTGTGCTGCCCGTTCTCTGACCCTCATCAGCCTATTCCAGACATTTACTTGAATGGAAGAGTGCTTCCCAAGTGTGAAAAGTTTAAATATCTGGGATCTATGATTAATAAAGAAGCAACTTGTGATGACGACATCAACCATTGTGTAAGCGTAGGGTGGATGAAGTGGCGGGAAAACTCCGCCATCTTCTGTGATCAAAAAATGCCCCCTAAGCTGAAAGGAAGTCTCTACACTTCAGTTGTACGTCCGGCGCTCACATACGGTTCACAATGCTGGACAATGCACAAAAAGTATGAGAGCAAATTAGCGGCAGCTGAGATGAAGATGCTTCGCATGACAGCGGGAGTAACAAAGCGTGACAGAATTAGAAGTTCAAAGATCCGAGGAAGCCTCCACGTAAAAGAAACCATCACAAGAAAGATAGAGCGCGACCGACTCAGTTGGTATTGCCATGTTCAAAGGAGTGATCCTTTGAACCCCGTCCAAAAGGCAATATCAATCAACGTTCCAATTTCAACACGCAAAAAAGGCAGGCCGAAAAACAATTGGTGCAAACAATTGCAAAAACACCAGCATTTGATTGGCCTCAACGATGAAGTAATCCCAAACCGGGAAGCCTGCCGCTACTTTCTGAGGTCAAACCGGCGGACCCCACAAGCGGACCAGTAGGAATGCAGTTAAGTGGGAAGGTTATGGTCCTACACTTCTGACCATAACGACGCCGGAAAAAAGGAAAAGAAGAAGATATAGGGTAATAGTCTTGACCTCTTTTGTGAAAATTTTGTCCTTTGGAACAGGAAGGAGAACTTGTCTCTTGATTCAGTCCTATATCCATTGATTCGTCACAATGATACCTATTTGACTGCTTGGATTGAGTACTTCTATGGGTGTTGTTACCTGAAGAGCTTGTCATGTTATTGAAATGTTGTGTTACTTTTGTACTTCTTTGATTGTCGTATCGTTCTGTACGTCCGTTATTTAAGTCTTTGTTTTGTCTTTGATTATGGAAGTTATTTCGGAAATTGTTATGTGAGAAAAAACTGTTAGTGTCTCTGTATCTGTTATATGACTGTGGGTTGTACGATTTTTTATTCGGCCCTTAGTTTTGACTTCCCGTTTCCGTGACAATTTTGTACGCTTCGGTTAAAGAGGAGGGGTTACGACTAAGAACTATTGTTTTCGCTGGTTCGGGTAGGTTTTGTTTAAATGCTTCGAATGCGTTCCTGTTATTGGAATCGATTGAGCTCTGATTGTAGCTATTAGGTTCGGAAGAATAAATATTATTTAACCGACTCTGGTAGGAGGTGATCGCGTTATAATAGCCCTCTATGTTTGTCTGAATCTTGGTCGTTCTAATTTTGTCCAATTCATTGTTTTTTAGAATTTCCCTCATTTCCAACCACGAGTTTATTCTGCCATGTTTAAGGAGTTCGCGTTTTGCCCTATCTACGATCTTGTCTTTGATATAACCCGCAATAATGACGCGCGTAGCCTCATCGAAACTTTCTATCATTGCTGTTAGCGAATCGATTCTTTCTATGAAATCTACCGTATACAAATTGTCTCCGTCAAAATCTCTTATTTTACTAATAAAATCTATCACTATCCTAAGTCTATCTATGGGTTGGATTGCATCCATTTTAAAAATGTTTTTTTCTTTTATTTTATTTATTTATGTATTTATTGATTTTTGTTTTTTTTTTTTTGCTTTATTTTAAACTGCCGCTTACCGAACTTCGTCTTCGACTGCTACCTTGTTTTCCGGATTGTCTGCTATTATCTTTATCTGCTTGGGAATCCGCCAACTTCTTGAAGCACGTGTTCTGGATTTTATTTTTCTCTAGTTTTTTTTTTTTTTTTGTGAATCAATTACTTGTCTTTTTTTTTTTTTGTTTTTTTCTGTTTTTAACACCACGCGGTTAAGACACGTCTTTGTAATTTTTTTTTTCGTTTCTTCTGTTTTTAACACCCCGCGGATAAGACAAGTTGTTGTTATCTTTTTTTTTCGTTTTTTCTGTTTTTAACACCACGCGGTTATGGCACGTTTTTTTCTTTTTTTTTTCGTTTGCCGACTGCGCCAGTTTTCTAGAGCTTCGTCGCTCTGAATTAAACAATACGTTTGGGTTTTTTCTTTTCTACTCTTTATTTTATATTTCAGTTCAATGCGTTTCTTTTACATTACTTCGGGTTTAACTTTAACCTTTTTTTTAATTTATTTTTATTACACTATTCTGTTTTACCGCGGAAGCTTTTCTGGTGTCTCCACGTTGCGATGGTCCGAAGAAGAAAGAGGCTGAGTGCTCCACTTCATCTTCTAAGAAGAAAAGATTTGAGCAAAACGAGGTCGATCCTCGCATGCGACGGAAATTCACACTTGGCGCGTTTGCGGAACGAAACATGCCAAGTGTGATAGCTAGTTATGCTAGCCACACATAGGGGGCTTGAATGTATAACAATATACATATATATTTTAGGTCGGACTTTCCTAGTTTCAAAGATATGTATTAGCTATTTAAATTCCCATACAAAATACAGATTTGATTTGTTTTAGTTCAATCATAGTTTTGCCTGGGACTATGCAACAAGTTTTAAATAATCACATTTTTCACGTGTAAAGGTTTTGTAACTCCTAACAGCTGCATAAAAATCATCTGTATGGTATATAGTACTTTCAAAAACATGTCAGGTGTGGTAAGGGGAGGCATGCTGCCCCCCTGCTTGGGGTCATTGTTGGATAAGTGCGAGATTGGGTACATATACCCAAGTTTACATTAACAGAATAAGACTTTACTTACATATATACCCCAACCTCGCGCATACTCCAAATCCTAAGCGGGGGGGTTGCAGAGGGGCACCATGCCCCCCATACGCGTATCATACATTGAGCAGTAAAATTGCTAATTCGACTCCGGGGCTAAATGCGGAGGCACGTATCTTGGTATCTTGCGATTCCAAATCACTGCAAATACTTAAAAACTGGTGAAGTTTCATTTTAGCACATTCTTTGATGAGTATTGTTCCCACGAAAAACAAGCAACAATAATGTTTCCACATTTATGAAAAACCATCATTTACTGTTATTTGTTGGCAGTTTGGCATATATACATATGTATATATATGTATAATTGATGAACTTTGTAGGAGCTCTTCTCATTACGTATTTTGAGGAGTTAAGGAATTTGAATGTAAAGAATGATTTTATTTAAAACATAGTTGCATACTTACAGGCAAAAATGGAGTTTATTTTGTATGGAGAGTTTAAAAAGCTTATATCTTCGAAACTAGGAAAGTCCGACATAAAATATATATATCAAAATTCTTAGAAAAAATCCTAATCTGACACACTGAAATTTCATCAAAATCGGAGAGTTTTTCTCTATACAATTATCCTTTTTTCTGATGAACAACTTGGCGATGTTTTATTGTCGTTATTTTTAATTATTTTTGCGGATGTGGTCGCTTCCACATTTTTAGATTTATTGATAGTGCGTTCCCCTACCGGGGAGCGCATAAGATTGCGCATTACTGTATAATTTTTTTTTACACCATTCAAAAGTTGTTGCTTAGGCCTTTTTGCCGTGCCTCAACCGTTTTGAGTGGTTTTGGTGTTAGTTGTTAATTACAGAACAAAGTAAATTTATATCAGTTAATCAGTTATGTTCACAGGAGCTTTGATTTTGAGAACACTTAAATACCCGACTCGAACCGATATATTTCAGTGCTCATTCACAAAGGAATAGCTGACGTTTAAGTTGGTTTTGATTGCGAGTATTTTATCGCACTCAATACCTTAAATTTAAATAGTTTCGCCCAGGCCACTTTAACTTACTCTTCTCTTGCATACAGGGTAGTCTCCTGTAATTGTATGATAACTTGCTGGACTATATTGTAATAATGCTCTTCAACTTCTGAGTATAATCCAATCATTCCTTTCTTTATAAATCTAAGTAATACATCTTTGATCTTATTTATGCCTTCAAATGGGTTCAAGTATCCGATTCTTCTCTTATGCAATATCTCTATTCCATTGGTAACATTGTATGTTAATATAAGTTGTGTTTTATACAATACTAGCAGACATAGAAGCTTGAAATTTAGAATACAATTAGTGTTTAGTGTATAAATCAAGGAAAAACTAAAATATTTTGCAATTTCGGTCCAGTTTTCTAGATACACCAAATATTATTGCTAATAGGATAGTGCCTGTATGTATCCTTTTTCAATTTATCTAGATGGCGATTAACTCCTAAAAATATGCAATGCAACAATCAATTGGCGGTTGGGGAATTGGGTTTAGTGGTCAATGTGGTTCATGTATTTGACGGAATATAAAATAAACTACATAAAGGAATATTTAATTAAATCCGGTTTAAATCACTCCAGCATTAAGTTTTTGCTAAATTTTATTACATAGTGCACCACTTCAGACAAATACCTTTCCAACGGTGTATCGCACTTGATTGTGCGACTTTTAGTTTAGGAGGAGAAGCGTCTTCACTGGCGTATTATATATATAGATTTGTTAACGATTTCTTCTTTAATACCTATGTGATCTAATTGTTGTTCTTCTACTGAATGCATAGTTTCTGTTAATTCCATATTTGATTCGTTATCATTGGTTTCTTTAATCTTTGGTGTATTTTCTAATTTACTAAGGAAATCTGCAACTTTATTCTCCTTTCCTTTTAGACACTCTATCTCAAAATTATATTCTTGAAGCTTTAATAACCATCTCTGGTTCCGCTGCGAGAATTCCTTACCTTTGTATTTACTATGTAAATACTTAATAGGTGCGTGATCGGTTATAATTTTAAATTTGTTTCCATAGAGATATGGACGAAAATAATTTACTGAATACATGAGCGACAAAAACTCTTTGTCCGTAACGCTTTGATTCTTTTCGTGGTTGTTAAGTGTTCATGACACAAAACACACTGGGTGACCACTTTGTGGTAATATGGCACCAATGGGGCATTTTTCACTTCTAAGTCACTTGCTATGCTGTTGTGTCTTTAAGTTTTTATTGAACTAAACGATTTTGAATTTCGTTTCACTTTCCTCTTTTTCGTCCGAATAGAGGAGTACCGACTGCGCCAGTAAAGGTATTGCGTTATTCAGCGATTAAAAAAAACACAAAGTTTGATTTAACTCGTGGTCAACGGAGACCTTAATTTATTTTCTTATTGATTGATCGCTGCGAGCAGCACGAGTTACAATCGGAAAACTGGTCTACTTACATTTACATTTGCTTGTCTTTTATAGCTAAATATTGATGAGTCAGTAATATTGGTTTTGGGGTCATCTGCCGGTATTGTTGGATCAGCTTTATCGGTTTTATTGTTGTCTGCTGATGTTGCTGTTGATGACTCAATTCTTGGAGGTTTGGGGGGACTGGCCGTGACTTGTGGCGTTGCACTTATATATGTTACTCGCGTGGTGACCATAAAAACAGGCAAAATAACATTCACACGTCCGATAACTAAAATATCCCGCTTGCCGATTTCGTCACTTATGAGTATAGCAACGCAATAACTCTAGCAAAGAACTTAAATAAAACATCAACAAAAAATAAACCAAATAATGCCCCTTGGGCCCCTTTGTCTGATAAACAAAAACCGATAAAATAAACAAACTCACCTGAAAATCAATGTTGCGTCTATTGGTTGCCCCTATGTATAACGATTAATAACAAAGAAACAAAGAACATTATAACCAAGAACATTATACAAACAAAGAACATTCTATAATTAGTTTTACATATAAATAATAATAACAAGCAAACAAAGACCATTTAAACCAAGTGCGTTTTCTGCATTATTATATTGTAATAAAATTCATTCGTGAACAAAGTGCGTTTTTTATTGTATTATACTAGATATTGTATACTAAATCATCAATTTCTTTTTTTTCGTTCGAGCATAACGCCGCGAACAATATGGTCGGTCGGCTGATATCTTCTGACATAGAGTTAATTAATCTAGATGTTATAATATGAACTCATTTATTTGCGAGATTTTATAAATAATGTTTGTTTGTAGTTTTAAATTCAGTTTTATTTCTGTCTTACGCTAGACAAAGATGCTTAAAACTAGCTTAACTATCTTAACAATCTAAATATCTTACTGGCCCTAGACGGACACTCTAAAATTAACGGAAAAACTTATGTATAACTGAAGCCTACTATTAACTACTACTACTAACTAATCCTATCTTCGTCTTACTTAACTAAAATATATACTCCGAAAAGCGGCCAGAAAACGAGCAGAGGCACGAAAAAGTTATTCTACAGCAGGACAACGCTCGGCCTCACGTTGCCAAACCAATTAATACCTACTACTTAGAAACGCTCACATGGGGAGTCCTACCCCACTCGCCATATTCGCCAGATATTGCGCCGTCCGATTAGCACTTGTTCCGTTTGATGGCACAAGGTCTGGCTGATCAGCAGTTCCATTCATGTGAAGACATCTCACAATAGCTTGATTTGTAGATAGCAGTTACATCCAAGCACACTGCACCCAACATAATATGATCAAACTGTTGCGACATATCAATGCCCACCTAAAAAGCTGACATTGCTGCGTAAACTAGTGGAGCAAACTCCACCAAATCAAACAACCACAAAAATATTGAAGATAGGCCAATGTCCGTTTGTCCGTTGTTCCGCATTACCCTACACAAAACAGAAAACATGCTGCGTAAACAAGTAGAGCAACAAACTATACCAAAACAAGCAATCACGAATATTAAACATAGGCCAATGTCCGTTCGTCCGTTGATCCACATTGCCTTACACAAAACACTGAACACTTAAGGAACAACGAAAATAATACGCAAGCATAAAACACTGAAAAATTACGGAACAACGAAAGCAACACGCAAGCATAAAACACTGAACGTAGGCCAATGTCATTGTCCATTGCCCTACATATGATATAAACACTTGAGTCAATACATTACCCCATACCACGCATTTCAATGTCATCGCACAGTATAAAAGCCTTGGACAGAACTCTCCCAAAGTGTGTTGTGTTCCCGAACCCAGTCGATCTAGACGTGTAGCAAATAAAAGAATTTAAAAAAAAAAAGAAAAATCTTGTTTTCATTTTAAACAGATTCGAAGTGAATCCAAAAGTCGTAAACATTTTTTTTCTCGTGAAATAACCGCGCAGTGATTTGATCTACGTAAAAGATCAAAAGTGCGGAAGTGATCCTGAAAAACAGTACACACATGTTACCGGAAGAAGCAGATCGTCAAAAGGGAGCAGAGGTCCCAGCAAAAGAGGCACATACACCCGAGACAGAGGACAACTCCAAGACGTAGATCGACGAGGAAGCCACAACCGACTTCCTAGAACACTTCAGAGCGCTACAACAAAGGATCAGAAGACAACATTTAAGGAACATAAGTCAACGCAGATGACAACACCAACCCAGCAAGAAAGAACATACGTATGTAACTAGAGATAAGAAAATATATATATTTTTTTTTAACCTTGCAAAACATATGTACCTTTAACATAACCAATTTATTGCAAACTTATATTAATACCATATATTGATACCCGTACTTATGACAAGAGAACTAGAATCAGGCTTAGAGACTCTTAGACATCAGTCTAGAACCATAAGTGAAATCGTTAGCAGTTTAGTATCCGAATCAAGAGAACACGAAAGCGGCAATACAATGCCATCCACGGAAATGTTATCTCTTAACATAGACCCCTTAAATATTTAGGACAATTGCCTGAATTGAACGGTGATTACAGGGAGTTACAGAATTTCCTTAATCTTGTCAATAAAATACACCCATTACTAACCAAATATGACCCGTTAGCACAAAGCATTTTCTCCGATATGATAAAATCCAAACTAAAGGGCCGTGCTAGAGAATTCATAGAAATAAATAATCACATAACCACATCTACAGACATGAGGAATGTGTTAATTAACAACTTTGGCGATCGAATGAGCCTAGAGGAGCTCTTCGACGAACTAAGAGGAGTCAATTTTAAAACAAACAGCGTAGATTTCTACAACACTATAAAAACTATCCTAAGAAGACTCAACAATAAGACCGGGCAAATGTTCGAAACAGATATCGAAAAACTTCAAGCCAATATTCTTACGAATATGCAGTCCGCACTTCACAGATTCAAATCCAAGTCTCCAGAACCCATGAAATCAATCCTTTACTGCCGAAACCCATCCTCCCTGGAAGAAGCTATGAACATCTTGCATGAAGCAGGATATGCTTTCCAGAATATTAACACCCCCACTAATCAAAATAAACCCAGGTTTCCTCATACGAACAACCATCGAGCAAACATCCCAAACAAAAACAAAATTACTATCAGAATTCGAGAAACCAACCCTTAAGCAATTCCTCTCCCTTTCAAAGCCCCGAGAACAATGGTCCAATGAGTAACGAGTACAGAAATCGAAAAATCTCCAATACCCACTCTAGAAGCCCATCTAACTACAACAATTAAAGTCATGGGAATTCCTATTCAAACTATGACAATAGGAGTTCACAAGGCAATTATCCCAAGAACCTAAGACCTTATCATCCAAACCCCAACTATCATAACCCACCTGGAAACGTTCAAGACCAGCCAAGAAATATCTCTTTCAAAACCAACACAGAACCCGTTGAACTAATGGACTGCAACAACCAGAGTCAAATAGATGTAGGAAATTTTCGGGAACAGAGCCCAACAAACTCCCCTTCATAACCATTGCAAACTTTAAATTTCTAATCGACACTGGCGCTTCGAATTCTGTAGTAAACCCAGGTGTCTTTAAAGAAAGTCCCATAATAAAACTTAAAAAACCCATCTACCTTAGATCGCTTGACAAATTAGCCAAGATTGAAGAAACAATTTTAGTAAACAATCCTGAAGAATTTCAACCATCAAACCATAAACTAGAATTTTATCTATTCAAATTTCATGACAAATTTGACGAACTATTAGGCGATGACTTCCTTATGAAAAATGCAAGCATCATTGGCTATAAAGCAAAAACAATTTCTATCGACAACAAAGAACTAAAACTGTATTTTAGCCATGAGATAGAAAGCACTGCTTACCAAATAGACCCGGGGAAACATTTTTATAAGATTCCGGTAAACAAGAGAGGACGCCATGGGTTAATAGAAACAAAAAAAATAACCGACTCCGTATCAATTGTGGAAGCAGTATATGATATAGAAAATTTTAAAGCAAGAGCAAGAATCCGAAATACGGACACAACCCCGCAAATAGCCAACTTTAACAGACCTTTTGAGATAACAGAAATTGAATTAATGCTCCAGTTCAATAACTGTGAACTACACGAAGGAAAGGAAACAATTAATAAAAATAGTCTACTCGATAAAATTAGAACAAATCATCTTAACGAAGAAGAAAAATCAAAACTAGAACACATCCTGCTAGAAAATAGGCAAATCTTCGACACATCGGGACCTTTAACTTTTATGAATGCGATCAAACATTCTATTTGGACCTTTGATAATATACCTATAAAGAGCAAAATATATAGGTACCCATACGTTCATAAGCCAGAGATACAGAAGCAAATCCAAGAAATGCTAAGTAACGAAATCACCCAACCTAGTAACAACCACTACAACAGACCAGTATGGGTTGTACCCAAAAAACTCGATTCATCCGCAAAACCCAAATGGAGATTGGTTATAGATTACTGGCGCTTGAAAGAGAAAACAGTTGATGATCGTTACCCTATCCCCAATATCGAAGAAATTCTTGACAGGCTAGGAAAGAGCAATTATTACTCGACAATCGATCTAAGAAACGGAGTCCTTCTTCTTCTTCTTCTTCTCCTTTTTTTTATTCCGGCGTCGTTATGGTCAGAAATGTAGGACCATAACCTTCCCACTTAACTGCATTCCTACTGGTCCGCTTGTGGGGTCCGCCGATCTAAGAAACGGAGTCCATCAAATCGAAATGGAAAAATCAGATATAGAAAAAAACTGCATTTTCTGTAGATAACGGGCATTACGAGTTTCGTCGAATGCCATTCGGACTAAAAAATGCACCGAGTACCTTTCAACGATTAATGGATCAAATACTAAGGGACTAAACAATGCTTAGTCTATATGGATGATCTTCTTCAATCCAATCAAATGCTGATGTTTTTGCATTTGTTTGTATCAATTGTTTTTCGGCCTGCCTGTTTTTTTTTTTTTTGCTCTAGATTTTTAGATTTTTTTGTTTAATCTTACTCTTACAACACCGGTGATCTCCAGTCGTGTCAACCCACTGATTTGCATGTACACTTGTGGGGCAGTTTAATGGTGGTATATGTGTCCCTAGGCTCACCTTGGTGTTTTCTAAATTGCCTAGATGTGATTTTTGTTTACCTTTTTTTTAGTCGCCTTTTACGACAGGTAGTCTATATGGATGATATTATAGTATTTTCTAACGGTTTAGATGAACACATCAAAAACCTAAGCATGATTTTTAATAAACTAAAACAAGTAAACTAACACAAGGTCCAATTAGATAAATGCGAATTTTTAAGAAAAGAAGTTGAGTTTTTAGGACACGTAGTCAACGAAAAGGGCATATCACCCAACCAAAAGAAAATAGAAACGATAAAGAACTATACAATACCTAAGACCCCTAAAGAAATTAAAAGATTCCTAGGAATAGCTGGATACTACAGGAAATTCATAAAAAAATTCGCCGAGATAGCAAAACCAATGACCAGGTTTTTACAAAAAGTTGCTAAAATCGACATCAACAACGAAAAATACATTCAAAACTTCGAAACACTAAAAAACAAACTAACTACAACACCGATACTAGTATATCCCGACTTTAATAAAACCTTTGAAGTCACTACAGATGCTAGCCAATACGCAATAGGATGCGTACTGTCACAAGAAAATCAACCGATAGCTTACATATCCAGAACCCTCAACCAACACGAAACCAACTACTCTACTATAGAAAAGGAGTTGCTTGGAATAGTTTGGTGCTTCAAACAGTTACGGCCATATATCTTCGGTAGAAAACTTCATCTGTTTACAGATCACCAACCCTTGGTATGGCTCAACAATCTGAAGGAACCAAACAGCAAACTTGTCAAATGGAAACTACAACTAGAGGAGTACGACAACAAAATATTCTACAAAAAAGGGAAAGAAAACAAATTCGCCGACTTCTTAAGTAGGATAGAAACCAATACCAACGAGAAATTAGAAAACGTAAAACCTATTACTGAAACAGTAACTCCTATTAACCTTTATAAGAATCAAATCATCATTAACAAAATAAGTTCAGGATCTTTATATGTATATAAGTATCATCCAAATGATAAAATAACATTTTAACCCCTAATCCACAAACGCCATTATGGTCAATAACGACGAAATATTCTCAAATCTAAACTCAATCTACCTAGAACACTTTAAAAAGTATAAGATTATAAGATGTAAGAGACTGTTAAAGGATATAACGAACGAAATGGATCTAGAAAAGTTAATAGCCGAAAAACATCTAGAAAACAACCATCGCGGAATTAATGAACTCTATGAAGAACTCTAACTAGAATATTACTGCCCCAGCAGTAATCGCAGAATAGTAATAGCAATCGCAGAATTTGTTAACAACTGTGAGATTTGCATGGTAGAGAAATATGAACGGAACCCGACAAAACCACCTCTTAAAATATCAGAAACACCAAGCAAACCTCATGAAATAGTAACTATGATATGTAAGTTTAGCAAAATAGCCATGCTAACTAAAATAAATCATAGAAACGGTACAGAATTTAGGAAAGCCATACTCAAATACATCAGCGCATATGGGAATATAGGTAAAATTATAACTGACAATGAACTAGGCATGAAATCAAAAGCAGTTCCTTTAGGAAAGAAACATTCAGATCCATTTCACTTCTAATTCCAACCATAATAGCAATTCCGACGTCGAAAGACTCCACAACACCATTAATGAACACCTAAAACTCCTTAAACATACAAAAGACACTTACCAATTGAAGAACAATTAATCTTAATAAACATATATTAAAACAACACCATACACACTACACCAAAGCGACAATACATCGACTTTGTTTTAGGTAAAGTCAAAGAAGAAGACTTTGAAACGATATATGTACAAAGCAATATTAAATAAAAATATTAAATAAAAAGGAAAAAGTTATTGGTAAACTAAATAAGAATAGAACTGACGTAAAACTAGAACCAGGAATGAATCACATAAAAGAAATTCGTGGAGGAAAAAACCACTCTAAGTATAGGAAAATAGATTCTGATCTAATCGATGATGAACATTTAGAGGACAAAAAGTCAGGATGTAAATATTATAAAACCCATGTCAGAAAGAAAAAGAAATTCCAAGACAATACAAAAACTAGATGTAAAATCTGAAACGAAATAAAAAACCAATTTCAGATTAGAATGAGGGCAATAATTCGTATACTAATCAGCGTCATGAACGTCGTACCTCAACAAATTTCTATCCAACACAACACACAACAACA
The DNA here is from genome assembly GCA_958301585.1 of Merodon equestris. Lineage (NCBI taxonomy): Eukaryota > Metazoa > Arthropoda > Insecta > Diptera > Syrphidae > Merodon > Merodon equestris. The sequence continues at coordinate 83,825,004 of OY284415.1, read as the reverse complement.
ATGGATATTTGCTGATAAAACTAGAGGACATTCGATTAATAAGGAACTACAAGAAACTACTCCACGTGATCAACGTAACTGAATTTGAAGTTGCCAAAGACTCCATAAAAAACAATATTCAGGACTTGCAACCGAAATCAGAAACAATAGGCCCAATATATAATACCATAAAACACAGCTTTAATTTGATGGAAAATCAGATAGGGAATTTAAAAATACACCACAAAACTAAAAGAGGTTTAATCAACATGTTAGGATCCGGACTAAAATTCATTGCAGGCACCATGGATAGCACTGACGAAGAGGAAATCACAAGAAAACTAGACTCTCTCATGGCAAACAACTAATCAACGAAAATAACCAGCAGGTATTAATCAATAGCATCCTCATGGACCAAATCAAAAATATTACGACACATATAACGAAACAACAAGAAACTGTAGGGAAATACATAAATATTTACGATAACAAGACGAAAGACGAACTCAACAGATTAGAAGACAGTATTAGATTCATGCAAAACATCTACCAAATAGGCTATGACCTATAACCATTTAAAAAATCAAGTAGACAACATAGAACAAATAATACTAACTAGTAAACTAGGCATATTAACCAAAAATATATTAACACCCGAAGAAATAGACCTGTTACCAGACCTCCAAAGCTTAAGCGATATTAAAACGGTCGTATCAATATATCAGGAACAAATAATTGATACCTCAGTATACAGAAACTAAATATGTACTCCAAATTAGTAATAGAACCAATTCCTAATGCCCATAATATGACAATACAGTTAGAAACTAATCTAATCTTAACAGATCAAAATAATGCAATCTTCTTTCCGAATGTAAAAGACAATTTAAGAAGGAATTCACTAGAAATTACCGATAGTTGTATAAGTAACATTGTAAACTTCAAAGAAGCAATTTGTAATATGTCCTTTTATGATCAAGAAGAGATAAAAGAAATTACCACTGGTACGGTTGTCACGAGAAATATTAAACACAGTAAACTCCACCAAAATTGCAACAAATTAAATATAACCATTATAGGAAACACTTTAATCAAATACGAAAATTGTAAGATAAAAATCTATGAAAGCACATTTAATAACGAAAAAACAAAAATACACGAACACTTCGCCTTCCCTAATTTCTCAACAAAAATTCAAATTAATAAAATAATCCCTACATTAAAATTAGAAGACTTACCTAAAGCAAATTGAAAACAGACAAGACCATTGAAAAAATATCTATTCAAAATAAGAAATACAATATATTTAGTTGGAGTACTGATGCATTGATTATCGTAGTAATTAGTATCTTTATTATATAATTTATGTTAAATTTAAAAAAAAAAAAAAAAAAGTACATGTAATCAATAATTTGAAAAATTCAAATATTGTAAAAAATTACCCTACACAAAACAGAAAACATGCTGCGTAAACAAGTAGAGCAACAAACTCTACCAAAACAAACAATCACAAATATTGAACATAGGCTAATGTCCGTTCGTCCGTTGTTCCTCATTGCCTTATACAAAACACTGAACACTTACGGAACAACGAAAGTAATACGCAAGCATAAAACACTGAACACTTACGGAACAACGAAAGTAATACGCAAACATAAAACACTGAACACTTACGGAATAATGAAAGCAACACGCAAGCATAAAACACTGAACGTCCGAATTGTCCATTGCCCTACATATGTATGACATAAACACTTGAATCAATACATGATCCCATACAAGGCATTTCGATGTCATCGCACAGTATAAAAGCCCTGGAAAGAACTCTCCCAAAGTGTGTTGTGTTCCCGAACCCAGTCGATCTAGACGTGTAGCAAATAAAAGAATTTTTTAAAAAAAGGAAAAATCTTGTTCTCATTTTAAACAGATTTTCGTTTCTGGTAGCCTCAAAAGACGAACACTTCTACCGTAACGGTATGTCAGCCCTGCCAGAAAGATGGGAAAAAGCTATCGCTAACGATGGGCAATACTTTGCCTGATTAATTTGTAACCGCTTTTTCACAAGAAAGTTGCATTTTCATCAAAAAAACAGCGAGAACTTAGTTGCGCTCCTAATACAATTTAATATATGTATTTATATTTTTTTTTGTTTTTAGTTTTATTGTCTTATTTGTGATTTTTTGATTTTGTACTTTTTTTTTCTTTTTGTGTTTTGTCCTAGCGAACCCTACCTTACTCTACCTTACCTACAAATCAAATATTGCCTAGCCTATGTAAGCCTCCTATTGGTGACTTAACAATCAAATATTGTCTCAAATATTGCACCGAAGGGTGCTCCGTTAAAGCAATCGATGTGGTTTCAGGAGCACCAAAACCACAATTGCTAGTTTTGCAATCTCTAAGTGCTCTAGCTAGAAAACAAACCTATGATCTTCCCGACAGCTTGTTTTTACGAGTAGGTGCACGTTATATAGTAACTGTGAATATTGATAATTCGACTTCGACTATAGACTACGATCGATAAGAAGACAAGTGAAAAGCGGCCTTTACAATCTAATTGGAAGCGGGTAATACAATCTTAATGGAAACAAAGTCGAGACATGGCGAAGATGAAGTTGCTATGAGAGAGGAGTCAATTGAGTTTTGGACAGCTAGAAGAACACCGCGGCATGGACAACCATCAGTAGGTCGGTTAACATCATCGCGGTAAACGTTAAAGTTGGATGGGAATAGTTCAAGGTTGTTTATACTAGGGATTAGGTTCGTTTCGGTTAAGGCAAAGATTTCAAAAGGTAACGCATGAGATTGCTGCAGATTGCTGCAGGACTGCCTGAGTTTTAGAGCGCAGACCTCTTACATTCTGATAATAAAAGGTAAGAGGAAGGTTTTCGGGGGGCGTTAGAGTGGCAGGGAGGGTGAGATTTTTAGGGCCGAAAAAACCTATCATGGTCAGCTTTGCTACGCTGAAGGTGCGATATGCGCTATATATATATACATATATACATTGTCTGAAGGTATCAAGATCGTTTAATACTTTTTTGGGTGAGATATTGAAAAACTCGTGATATTTAATGAAAAGCTTCTTGAGTGTAGTGAAATCGGTGGGGAGACCTTCCTGTTGAATTGAGACCATTACGCTGGTGTTTGTTTTACCTTCTTAGCAAACCGAGTCTGATTTGTCATGAAGATAAGCCAAGAAGAGTCGAATGTTCTCATAGATTTTTTTTGTCTCTTAACCTGGAGAGTGCGTATCGAGATTCGTTGGGGTCAATAGATTGCTGAGTAAGTTTGACTGAGGGTGGCAGTAGGGGATCAACGAAAGATTTGGAGGGGACTGATGTTGAAGGAAATTGGTTTGAAGATGGTGAGAGAGATGAGGATCTGGCTGTAGCAGAGGTGTTAGATAGGGCGGGTGTAGAGGGATTAAGGGAGGATATGTGGGAGCTTCGAAAATTAGGATACTTAGCTCCAGACTTAAGGTCGAAATTTGGGAATGAGTTTGGATCCGGGTCGTGTGCCAGGGTTGAAGGTGATACGGTTGTATTGGCAGAAGAACTAGTTGGGTTCAGATTAAAGCTGACCCGTTGGCTTTGAGGTTTTGGTGGTACTGCGGGAGAAGACTGTAAATGGGAAATTGATGGGTGGTTAAAAATTGGGAAGAGTTTGGTTTTGTAGCTGTTATCGTGGGGGTTGGATGGCTTAGAGTGCTTTTTACTTATATTATTGTTCTTATTACTAAGTTTATGTTTAAGCTTAGTAGTAGATTTAGGATGGGAATCAAACTTTTCATTCCATTTGGTAAATGTTGTTCTACCGAGAGTGAGTGGGCGGCCGGAATTGAGAAATAGCCAAGCATATTTCGTTGCGATGGAAAGCTTTAGTTTGTTCGGTCCGAGATGTTGAAGCATTTGGCAGCTGAGTGTTGGGATTTTGTAGTGTTTCGTACATTTTTGTATCCATTGTTCCTTAGCGATTGGGTCCTGTCCTTCAACTAAAAAAGTAGTGGTATCCGCGCTGCTACTCCGAAGCTTTTGGAGGCGCTGATTCCATACGCGTATACTCCATATTTGGCCAAGGCGTTCGATACTGGTTTCCTCGGCTGACTCTTCTACTTCAGGGAGTTGGTTTGTTTGGGTGTAGACAGATGATGTTGTTTGAGGTGGTGGTGGGGAGGCACGAATTAACGGGGTGGAAGGATTGGCTTTAAGTAGTTCAGTCAAGTGCTGTGTGGTGAACAAGTGCTAAAAGTTTCGCTCTCGCTTCTTTCATATTTTGAACTGTTTTAATCAACAAATAATAACTGACTTTGGTAGTCTGTAATCCTGTATAATACATTTTATAGTAAACAACAATAATCTCTGATTTATAAAAAATTTTATTTAAATCATGCCGTGTAAGTGTGGGCAAAAAGTTGACCGAACTGGAGCTAAAATTCAGTGTTCACAGTGCATGGTTTACTACCACTTGAACTGTGTAAACCTAAAACAAAGTGATATTGATTACATGAAAAAGAATAACATTCCCTATCATTGTGTGTTGTGCGATAAGCAAAGACGTCACTCTTTACGCTCTCCACCACCCGCTCTACAGAATGTGAATCAGGTGCATAACAAAACTAGTGGTCCATCACCCGTAGAGGGAATTCCTCAGTTTCCCGCCAACTCTGCGTCACCTCAGTCTGCTGTTGTTGATGTAAATTAACTATTTAGGTTATTATTTTGTTAAAAAAAATATTTATTTTTTAATCCTATTTGGGCATAGGTTAGCCTTACACTGCACAACTTAATCTAAACTACATTAATTCTTACTCTAGCTTAAATACTATTTCGTCGTAACCTGCTGCGACGTCGGCGTGCGGGATCAGGTGTCGGCAACGGTGAAATTCGCCAGACGACAGGAATGCGCGGCTCAGGTGTCGAACGTAAGTCCACGCTCGGACGAGATGTTCTGGGCTTAGGTGTGCAGCTCAGATGGCAGCGTGTGCAACCTTGGATGGATGGCTGGTGCACAAAGTGTTGACCGGGCAGATTCCGTCACGTAGCATGTTATCTGTTGCATATCGTGGGACGAAATCTGTTTCGCGTTAACTTGTATCATTGACCCCTATTACACTTGATATACTATATAAAAAAATAACTGCGCTAAAAGAAGTAAACTCCAGTGCCTTGCGACGAATTGATTGCCTGCAAGAAGAAAACAAATCTCTATGCAGACAAATAAACAAACTGCAAAGTACAGTAAACTTCCTACAACAGAAATCGCTGAGAAAGTGTGTTGACGTCATTGGGATTCCCAATGTTGACAATAATAATGCTCTAGACACAGCTGTTAATTTGCTGACAAAGGGACTCGACGAAAACTTTAATGCCGATGACATCAAGCATTGTTATGTCAAGAAGATCACACGCAAGCTCAACTCTAACTCATCATCTACACGGGACAAAACTCTGAACGTTCTACGCATTAAATTTAAAACCATTGATGTTAAGCAGGTGATTTTAAGCAAGAAAAAGAAAACCAGGCTAAATACAGGTCTCTTAGGGTATAAAGGCAATAGTTCTATTCATATTAACGAAAGTTTAACTAATTACAATAGAGCCGTATATAACAGAGCCAAAATCTTTAAAATTGAAAATAATTTTTCTTTCTTATGGATAGAGGAGTAATTTTATTAAAAAAACAAGAAGGTGGCAAATCTCATATAATAAATTCGTTTGAAGATATTGAAAAATTAGCCACCTTAATTTAATTTAATTTTTACTTTCTTTTATTACTCTTACTTATCTTTATCCTTTTATTATAAATCTTTTTAATTTTGGATTGTAAACTTATGAATAATATGGTTAATATTCAAAATAGTGCAATTATAGAATCGCTAAATTTCAATTTATGCAATTTCGACAAAAACCTATTTGAAACTGTCTTTTATAGTGGGAAATTTAGTAACTACTTCTCAATTCTCCATCAAAATATTCGAAGTTTGCGCCAGAATTTTAATTTACTCTTGGCTCACCTGGAATCTTTCTTAAATATGCCAGATTTTATCTTTCTATCGGAAATTTGGATATATGATCACGAGAAGGAATTCTTTGAAATACCGGGATACAAATCTTACTTTATATGTAACGATTCCTACGCGGCGGGTGGTATTGCGGCTTACATTAGTGATAAGTTGAATGATAATTGTGAGGTCTGTAGTCCTAAATTTATAGGTTCTGATTTGATTAAAGTCACGTACACCTTCAGTGCTCAGAAATTTGTGTTTTTAGCTTTTTATAGACTTCATGATAAGAGTAAGGATGTTTTTGTGGAAGAGTTAGCTTCTCTCTTACGAGATGAACTTTCAAAAAATGTGTTCATTCTAGGTGACATTAACCTAGACATATTACTTACATCTGCAGTTACTGAAATATATCTATCATTAATGTCTGCCAATGGGTTTGAATCTTGTATAAACCTACCAACAAGAGTAACTGAATCCTCACAAACATGTATTGACCATATATTTGCCAGGATTGATAAAAAGTCGAACATTTCTCTATCAAGCTCAGTGGCTGACGTTAGAATCACAGATCATAGTATGACCTGCCTTGTTCTAAAATATGGGGAAATCGAACAATCGAAAACGTCGTTTGCTCGTGCACTACCTAAAATGTTTAATTTCGTGAGCTTAAATGCAACTTTGTTACATGAAAATTGGTCTGTTGTATACAGAGAAAATGATCCTTCGCTTGCCTTTGATAAATTTTGCAAGATTTTAAATCAACATGTTGAAGGGTGCTCTAGAGCATTAGAAAAAAGACAAAGAAATATAAAGAAAATTAAGCCATGGATATCTGATTATTTAGTCAAAAAAATCGACTTAAAAAACAAACTCCGTACTAAATGCATTAAACAGCCAAATAATGTGAACATACATAAGTTATATGTAAAACTCTGCAAAGAAATCGCCATGGAGGTCCCTAAATGCAAAGAGAAATTTTATATTGAGAAATTTCAAAGGGCTAAAGGCAATCCTAGAAAAGAATGGGGAATTGTTAATGAGCTATTCAATAAAAACGTCTCACTGGATGCACCATCCTGCATCATACATAAGGATAGGAAATATGAAACACCAATAGAACTAGCTAATACTTTCAATGAGTTTTTTACAAATGTTGCTGGTGATACCCTTGAAGATGCGGGTTTTGGCTCAGTGACACAAAACTATTGCTCACAACACTGCCTAAGCAAGGAGAACGGTTCACGAAATAGCTTTTACTTTGTTCCCATTTCTCCTTTAGAATTACATAAGATTATTTCATTGCTTAACAAATCGCCATCGTCGCCTAGATGTAGCTATTCGAATGCCTTCATAAAGCATATATCTCTAAATATTGTCGATATCTTAGCTCATATATTCAATCGCAGCATTTCTTGCGGTATATTTCCTGATGGATTAAAGATCGCTGAGGTCTTTCCAGTCTTTAAAAAAGACAACAGGAAAAGATTGAATAACTACAGACCAATCTCTCTTCTTCCGGTCTTTTCCAAAATCTTTGAAAAAGTGATCAAGACTAGGATTATCACTTTTCTTGATCGTTGTTCTTTCTTCAATAATTGTCAATATGGATTTAGAGTCGGCATATCAACGGAGGACGCTCTCTTAAACTTTTGTAAAGAGATTTATGACAGCCATAATGAAAAAAAAATAAGTGCAGCACTCTTCATCGATATTACAAAGGCGTTCGACACAGTTGATCATGAAATTCTTTTGAGTAAATTGGAAAAGGCTGGTTTTAGAGGCTTTATGCTTAAATGGTTTGCCTCTTATCTTAAGAATAGGAAACAATATGTAAAGATAGGAGACGTGTTCAGTGAGAACCTGGACATTAGAATAGGTGTTCCCCAAGGTTCCGTTCTTGGCCCTATCTTATTTCTTATTTTCATCAACTCAATCTTCAACCTGGATCTAAAAGGAAAACAAACTGGGTTTGCGGATGATATAGCTTGTGCATATGCTAATTCTTCTATGCTAGATATAGTGGCGGATATTAACCATGATTTAGAAGACCTTAGACATTGGTTTGGCGTGCACAAGCTAGTCATAAGCGATAAAACTAAACTTATGTTTTTTAATCTACCCTCATTGGATATAGAATACCCGCGTTTTATATTTCATAGCACTGACTGCAAAAACACATATATTAGCCTTGATACTTGTGGCATGAATAGGAACATCCAAACGTATGATGCCAGCTACAGCTGCTCAACAAAATGTTTCACAATTGAACATGTATCTACCTTCAAATACTTGGGCCTTAATATTGATAGCATGTTAAAGTGGGATGCACATACATCCCTACTAAAAAAGTATCTCTTGAAAGCTACGTATATTATGTATCATTTGAAACTGTTTTGCTCACGAAAGCTCCTTGAGACATTTTACTATGGTCTGGTTAATTCCAAGCTACAATATGGTCTCTCATGTTGGGGTGGAGCAAATAACACTACCCTACAGCCATTAATAGTAATTCAAAAGCAAATCCTCAGGATAATTTGGAAAAAAAGGCGCTATGAGCATAGCTTTGAACTTTTTTGTGCTTCTAAAATACTTCCACTTAAGCACCTTTACTTTTATAAGGTTCTGAAAATATTTTATATAAGAAGTGGCAATTTACCTTATCGAAACTCCTCTGAATATGAATTTCGTAGTAATGAAAGACATCTGACGTGCATTCCACCTCACAATAATCATCGCTTCTTAAACTTTTATAGCTCAGTAGCACCAAGGCTTTACAACCGATTACCTTTGGAGATCCGGAATATACAAACAACGTACATGTTCAATAGTAAAATTAGAAAATGGCTGCTTAATTTCGATTTCAGGGATATAAACAATTTAACCAGAATTATAGTTTAATGGACTGAGAATTGATTTATGTCTTATTTCTTCTTCTTTCCATAACCTAATTATTTAAAGATATCAATCACCACACAGTCAATCAACCTAGCGTTAGTTATGTTTGATTTTTTACCTACATACTACATCCGACACTAGTTTATTTATAACTAAAGGATGTTTTTAATATTCCTCAATGAGCCCACTATGAAGGACACTTCTATAATTGACGTTCTAAGCTACTTATGTATGTATGTACAATGTATATATTAAGTTTAAGCAATAATACTTGTAACTATGTAATCTGGATTCATTGAATGGAATAAAAATACTACTACTACTACTACTACTACTACTACTACTACTACTACTACTAGTTCGTCGCGTAAAGAGGCGTTACCAAATGACGGATTATTATGATACTGGCCGGGGAAGTGTTGAGTTTGGAAAGGATAGAGCACTCCACAAGGTTGTTTAGGTCTTCAACTCATTTAGGAATTAGGTCGAACTTCGCCGATAAGTTTTTTAACACTGGGTTGTTGTTGTTGAAGGCAGTGTTTATATTATCATTATTACATATGATAGTGAACAGGATATTGGCGAGGGATATCTTTTTGCATTCCGCGCAATAGAAGAAGAAATACTCCGAAAATTCTTTAAAATACGTGATGGATCTTTTACCAAGCCAGATGCAGGGGAGATGGAACGATTTGCCGCAAATACCTCGGCACTTAACTCGATCAGCATTTTTGTAAATTGCTATATATTGCTTTTTGTATGTTGCTGTATAATTTATAATAACAGTAATATACGAAAACAGCCGCAATAGTAACATTTCTCACCTGAATTTGTAGGAAATTTCAACATAGATTTTAAAACCAATCCACAAAATGCAATTTCATTATATTTTTCTTCTATAGGCATGTTATCGTTAATAAGCACTAGCACTACAAAAACGAACACTATTACAGACAATGCTTTTTTCAACTTTGATGTACAATTCATTTCTTTCTCAGTTATCACTTACAAATCTGGATTGAATTTGATATTTAAGTAAGTTACCTAACTAATTTAGGTAGTAACTGTTAGTATAACCAACATTTCACTTATAAAAACAATAATTATAGGTTTTGGAAACTGAATTTCGGAAAAAACTGCGAGACTCGATTTCTGAACTATTTATATTATGTGTGGGATAGGAGCCAAACAGAGAGACAACACCCTAGACTCCTTCGGGTAGGGGTTAGAATATACCCGAGGTAAGGCATGCCTCTCGTAAGAGGCGACTAAAATCCATCGTTAGTTCTGCTAATATCTGGGCTGTATGCGAACCGTGTAGGGGTAATGCGAACCGTGCCGAGAATCAACTTGGTTGGGGGCCCAGCCTAAAAAATAACTCAATCAATAACGGAGCATCCGGATACCTGGCGACCTCCGGATCAGCGAGCCTTATCTGTCTACTCGTGGGAACATAATGAATTCCAATAAATTTAGTGTATTAGACCCTTTTCAGAGAAGTAAGAGAATACCAAGATCCCCACTGACGGGATCAGCGATAGAAGCGTGCGACGCTAATACTTCAGAACCGGCAGTTCCGGTCAATGAACAAACTTCGACGAAACTACAAAGCCTCGAAGAGGAAAACAGCAACCTACGTGCTAGATTGCATAACACGGAGCTACTTTGCGCCGAACTAAAGAAGGAGCTACATATGCTTAAATCGCGGATTGCGACCACGTCAGTTTCGCCTCCTAGCCGCCCGGATGATACAAGTTATCACACGGACGAAGAAGAACTAAATCGTGAAACTGACTGGATTTTAAGAAAAAAACGGAAGAACGCAATTCAATTGCAGTGTCGAACGGCGAAGTATATACAACCTAAGTTATGGTCTGGTACGTGCAGCGATCAAATTCCCAAGCAAATAAAATATAAACAACCCTCGCCGCCACCGATAAATGTGTTCGGAATCACGGATTATTATAAATTGCGCTCAATTTTGCAATCACTACCATCGAGTAATTATCGAAAACTGTCGCGAAATATTGACACGTGGACTATTAAAGTCAACGAGCCGGATAGCTATCGCCTCTTTTCCCAAAAGCTTAATGCAGAGAAATTGCAATGGTACACGTACGAAAATAAGCTTGACCGACCTATTCGTGTAGTAGCTAAGGGTTTGCACCCCTCTTGCACAAAGGAAGATATTATCGCGGACCTGAAAACCAAAGGATTCAAACTAGCAGATGGGGTAAACATTCTCGTGCGTGAAAAGCACCATACCAACGGAGAAGAATCCGTAGTCAAACGCGGGCTTCCCTTATTCAGACTATAACGTTCGACAAAACCGAAGGTCGACAGAAAATTTACGGCATCTAAACGATATTAAGTATGGTTAAAATCGAACCACCTCGACAGAAAAGGGCGTTAATTCCTCAGTGCAAGCGCTGCCAAGGTTTTAACCATACGCAAACCTATTGCAAGAGAGATGCACGTCGCGTAAAGTGCGCCGGTCAACATTTGACCCAAGTGTGTACCGTTTCGAGGCAATCCCCTGCAATGTGCATCAACTGTAAGGGAAGGCACCCGGCCAATTATCGGGGATGTGAAGTAACGAAAGAACTACAGAGACGGCGGGATAAGCCACAAATAGCGAACACAAAAACTCCTGATCTGGCGACTGCAACTAGTCGGGAAATAGATCACAAAAAAGCTGCGGTTCCGAAACCGATTCGCCAGAAGACGGAAACTAAAGCTCAATTGGGTTTATCGGGAACAAGTCAGAAAACATTGACAAAGGAAGAACCGCTACATATAGGTTCAAAAACTTATGCCAAAATTATGGCGCCCACACGTACCATATGTGTCGAAAAGTCAGACCCTGTAGCAAAGGTTTTTTCGATTATTCTTGCGAGGCTTGAAGAACAAAGCCAAACGAATCGACAAAGCCTTTCACCCAACGTGCATTGGCTTTTCTAAAAGATGCCTCACCTATCTACCGGAATTAGCCAATAATTTCAACTTCGTTTCAAACAAATCTCCCTATCACACGTCATGATAGCGATAAAGTGTCTTAGCGACACTATGACGTCCGCCCTGAGCAACGTTGCCGCTTCTAACAAAAAAATCACAAGTGACCTCGATGTAATAACGAGTAACTTGGAAGATATTTCCAGTGCCGTGGACAACTCGTCTGAGTCTGCCAAAAAATTCTTTCGAGGGCCGACGACATCTTACGCTCGGTCAAAAATCTCGTGGACACCAACTTGGCCCAAGAGTTCACCAACCGGCTCGACAAGCTTGCATCTGAGATTAACCGACTGCTCGTTACGTCACGGAAGACACCGGAATGTCTTAAAGACATGGTCAACTCTTTCCGCTCCGATCTCGACACCCTCCTACAATCCTCGTCAAAATCATCTATTAATCCTGAATATGTTCAGATCGATTACTCCTCCTTAATCGATGAATTTTACCCAAACTTAATAACTTATCCATTGCCAACATAGTCGCCGAACTCTCATCGTTGACTTCTAAACTCGATTCTCTTCCTTCCATCTATACATCACCACAACCTCCTCTGAATATATCCCTTTGCGATGAGCTGCAGAAATCACCGACTTCAAAGAAATCTACGCCTGTTCAAAATGATAACTGTGATACCGAGACTAACGCGCAGCCGTCAATATCTACCGACCCCCCAAAAGTAATTCAAAAGTTTGGAACCTCGTGGACCGAACCTGAATGGGCACACCGTCTGGATAAGCTTAATAATATGAACCTCTCCGAGTTCTACCTGAAAGGAGCTCCTCCCCACGCCAACGTTTCCTGGTTCAAGAAATACTTTCTCGATCATTACTCCATAACAATCCTTCAGTGTGCTGAACTTCACCAAATCAACCCCAACAACCCAAGGCGGTTTAAATTCGTTGTTCCCTCGAAATATGCGTGGCTCTTCTCAAACCCCTTCAATGACGTCCTTACCATCGGAAACCTCAAAATATCCAAGTGGATTTCACCAAAATCGGACCTCACCAGCAGAAGCAGCAATAACAGCAATAGGAATAGTAATAGCATTAGTAGTAGCAATGGAATTAAGATACCTAAATCTAAGTCTAAGAAATAATATTAATAATAAGCCAAACTCCTCAACTAATAATATCAGCCACAAATCCATCCCTTCCAACACTCCGCTTTCCTCCATAAGCCAGAATTCCACAAATCCTCATTCGAAACCAAATAAGCATCCCAACCATCCCCCTAACACCGGCGACAACTGGAGCTTCAAGACGACTTTCTTTCCTAATTTCACACACCCCTCCATTTCTAATGTACAACCTTCTTACTCTGTTCCTCCCAATCCCCCACGTCAATGGGTTTCCTTCAACCCGACCCCAAACATTGCCTCGGCTCCGAACCAAATACTCCTCCCGAATTCATTTCACAATTTCGACCTCAGATCAGGAGCAAAATACCCAAATTTCCGCAGTTCCCATATTCTCAACCCCACACCATGCTCCATCTCCACTGCCCCCAAATCAAATTCCATCTCCTACAACATATCCAATTCCTCACCCATCTCTACATCAACAGGTCCCTCCACAACAAATCCTCCTTCTATCTCCTCTCAATCTTTTATCGACCCCCTTCTGCCCCCCACAGTCAAACTTATCAGCAAACCGTTAACCCCATCGAATGTCGTTATGCTCTCTCTCGGTTAAGAGATAAAAAAAACTCTTCTCTTCCTAGCTTATCTCCATGATAAGTCAGACTCGGTTTGCTACGAAGGGAAAACCAACACAAGCGTAAGGGTATCAATCGAACAGGAAGGTCTTCCTGCTGATTTCGCTAGCCTCAAAAACCTCTTCATAAAATACCACGAATTTTTCAACATTTCCCCTCAAAAAGTCTCAAATGATCTCGATACTTTCCGGCAATAAATACACTCAAAGCGGATATTGCACCTTCAGCGTAGCCGAGCTAACCACGATGGTTTTTTCGTTCCAAATTGTCGCCATCCCCCTGTCACCCACACCCTCTGCGAAAACTTCCCTCTTACTATTTATAATCAAAATGTAAGAGGTCTCCGCTCGAAAACCCAAGCTGTCCTGCAACAATCACATGCTTTCCCCTTTGATGTCTTCGCGTTGACTGAAACGAACCTGATCCCCAGCATAAACAACCTCGAATTGTTCCCCTCTAATTTTAACGTTTACCATGATGATGATCTCAATCGACCTACTGACAGCCGCCCTTGTCGAGGCGTCCTCCTAGCCGTCATAAACTCAATAGACTCATCCCTTGTTGCAATATCCTCTTCCCCGCACCTCGACTTCGTTTCAATCAGGATACTATTACCCCAAAAGTCGGACACCCTTGATGAAATCCTTATATTTGGTGATTTCAATCTTCCCCACCTCACATGGACTTCTTCCGATGACCAATCCTTCTTTGTCGCTTCTAATCCCACAACCACCAAAGAGTTTCTCTTCCTTGATCGCCTAACCGATTCAAACCTATGACAAGTCAGTGGCATTTCAAATTACATGGGTAGACAATTATTCCTAATTTTCTCTACTGATCCCCTCAATTCCTCAGTTTCTCTTTGCCCCCTCTTCCTAACCACCATCGACAATGTCCATCCTCCCCTTCTCCTCTCATTCTTTGACGATTCCCCCACACAAAACAATACCCCTAGGAGGATAGCCTCTTACGACTTCCACAAAGCAAATTTCCGTCAAATCCGAATATCTTTACAGAGCCTCCTTTAATTTTGACAACTCTAAACCATGCCATATCAAGGTTTTACAGTGAAATATTCAACTCTATCGCCCTTTACGTCCCGTTCTCCCGACACAAAACCTCGTCTACCTCCTCCCTTGGTATAACCCGAGGCTCTGTTCGCTGAGAAACGAGAGAAACAAGCTGTGGGAAACTTTCCTCCGTACTCACTTCCCTTGCGACTTTTCTAACTATCTTGGTGCTTATCTACATTTCACCGAGCTTTACAACTTTCTTTATCAAAGCTATTTAACCGACATGCAAACCAACCTTATAAACGATCCTAAATCTTTCTTTCAGTTTATCAACTACAAAAGAAAATCGGATGGCTACCCAAACTCCCTCTCCTTCAATAGTGAAACTTCAAACGATCCCGACACCATCGCCAACCTTTTTGCCACCTTTTTCAGATCTGCCTTTTCTAGGCCCTTCCTAGGTCCTTCCGGTGTCCCCCAAGGCAGCCATTTAGGTCTACTTCTCTTCATCCTTGCCATCAACGATGCTGAAATGGTCATCAAACATTCTCACATCTCTCTATATGCCGATGACACCAACATTTTCAAGACTATCTCCTCGACACACGGTCCTTCCCTTATCCAATCCGATCTCAACAGTTTCTCCACCTGGTGCTCTAACATTTCTAAGTGCCAATCAATCACCTTCTCACGTAAACGCATCAAATCTCCTCCCCGTCTTTACTTTCTTCACAATCAACCCATTCCCACCGTCCAAGTTATCCGTGAGCTTGACATAATTATGTGACCAGGAGCTCAATTTTCTGTCTCATTATAGTGACATAATAAATAAAACAAGCTCAGCACTCGGTTTTATTAAGCGCTGGCCTAAGGAATTCTCAACCCCTACGTAACCCGATCCCTCTACTTAACCTTCGTTCGTCCTCTTCTTGAATACGCCTTTCAAGTGTCACCTTACTAACGTATTCACACCTCCAGAATAGAGAGCATTCAACGTCGTTTTCTACGTTTCGCCCTTCGAGGTATGTCCTGAACCAATCCCTTGATCTTACCTTCCTACCATGACCGCCTTAGATTAATCAACTTGAACACCTTGGAAGAACACATTCTGACATTCTTTATATTCATCGACTCCTTACAGGTTCCATTGACTGCCCGACCCTTTACAACTCTATTCTCCTTAATACCAACCCTCGCAACGTGCGAAATCCACCTCACTTCTATCTATCCGCCACATATGGCTCCAACGAACCTATCACGCTCCGGAGTGTTAACTCGCCTCCCCATTTTGACTTCATTCTTAGTACCCCCTGCTTAAAACTCCGTCTTCTCAATCACCTCCCTTAACTCCAATTCTTCCCCTTAGTGTGAAATTACTTAGTGTTAAGTTTCCTCTTAGCGTTAAGTTAGAAATGTAGCTTGGAATAAGCCAAATAAATGGTGGTTACGCCCCCACCAAAATCAAATTATTTTCGAGCGACTACCTAACCTCGAAAGACCTAACGGTCACCAACATAAATCTTAAAATGTAAAAGTATATTAAAATTAAAAGAGTATTGTGCCTACCACGCGTTTCACCCATCAGGAAGGGCAAGGAGCGGAGCAACCTTGTTTATAGAAGAGAATATTGATCACTCCACCGAAATCAGTAAAAAACTTGAAACGATGCAAATGTGTTCGGTACGTGTTAGAAATAGAAATTATTTTTTCAATATTTCATTAATCTATTCCCAAACGCGTTTCAGTCTGGATAAATTTTAAGTTTGTTTAACTCTCTTGGGTCGATCTTTATTATTGCTGGTGACTTTAACGCTAAACATAACTTTTGGGGTTCACGATATGTCTCGCAAAAAGGTAGAGCACTTTACCAAGCTGGTATGGAAAATGGCTGCGAGTTTCATTCAACGCGAAAGCCGACGTACTGGCCATCAGATATCGCAAAAACTCCGGATCTAATTGACTTCTTTATCACGAAGGGAAAGTGCAATTTACCTAAAAGTCGAAGAGAGTTTTGACCTTTCCTCAGACCATTCTCCAGTTATACTAACGATGAGCGTAGCTCTAATTAAAAGACAAATACCACCTAGATTAACTAGTAGGAGAACTAACTGGGAAAGATTCAAAATCTGCGTTGAGGAAAGCACTGAACTCAGAGTACCGCTAAGAACACCATATGAATTAGAAGTCGAAATTGATCGTTTTGTCCAAGCAGTGCAATACGCGGCGTCGAACAGTACTCCACACCAAGATCAAATTCCGGTCAGTCTAAATGTATCGTATCCGCGGGAAATACGACAAATGGTGAACGAAAAACGGAAAGTGCGGAAGCGGTGGCAACAAATTCGCGCACCGTTAGATAAAACGCGATTAAACCACTTGTGTAATTCGATCAAAAGGGCAATAAAAGACTACAAGAATGAGCATATCGGCATTTACCAACAAGCCGCAAATCCAGGCACCACCAATAAGAAAAGGTCAGGGCGAATGGGCAAAGGGAGATAAGGAAAAAGCAGACATTTTCGCCGGTTACCTTGAATATACTTTTAAACTCTTCCAGGACCAACCGGTGCAGGACAACGAAAATCGCTTGAATACAGAGCAAGACTACCGAGTACCAGCTGCAACGCTCCCGGAACTTAAAAAAGTAGTAAAATCGTTAAAGTCGAATAAAGCTACTGGTTACGACTTAATTACCGGAGAAATTCTTAAAGCATTGCCGGAGAAAGCGCTTTTTAAACTTCTCTTTCTCGTAAATGCGGCACTTAGATTAGAACATGTTCCAAGCCAATGGAAAGTCGCAGAAATTATCATGGTTCCGAAACCCGTGAAATCGCCGACTGAAGTTACGTCGTATAGACCTATTTGTCTTCTACCGATCATCTCCAAAGTATTCGAGGGAATTCTACTTAATCGACTTAAGCCAATTATTGAAGGTCTCTTACCGGATCATCAGTTTGGTTTCAGAAGCAAGCATTCCACTATAGATCAAGTACATCAAATAACTGATGTAATTGAAAAAGCGGTAGAACAAAAGTTCATTTGTTCAACCGTTTTTCTTGACATCTCACAAGCCTTGGATAAGGTGTGGCACAAAGGCTTGGAGTACAAACTACGACCTGTTCTACAATATAATATTCTAAGATTCTACTTATCACACAGACTCTTCCGTGTTAAGCACGGAAATTAATATTCCGAGCTAAAAGCGATAACGGCCGGTGTACCGCAAGGTAGTGTTTTAAGCCCGCTGTTATACTTACTTTACACTCGTGACATACCACAGACAGAAGGCACTGTGCTAGCAACGTTAGCCGATGATACTGCCATCTTGGCAACGGGTGAAACGGTTGAAGAAGCAAATGTCATACTACAGTACGCTCTAGATCGTGTAAATAATTGGACAAAGGTTTGGCGGATCACGCTCAATGAAATCAAATATGTCCACATTAACTTTACTTATAGAAAAATAAATAACTTACCAGTTTTTATAGACTCTGCTCAAATTCCGTTCGCAAACGAGGCGAAGTATCTTGGAATGACACTTGATGCGAAATTAAAATGGCAAGCACACGTTAAGAAAAAACGAGTAGAGCTGGAGCATAGATATCGGGAATTGTACCGGCTATTAGGAAAGTACTCCAAACTGCTTATATATGTATAAGCAAGTGCTAAAACCTATAGGGTATACAACTATGGGGTTGTACCAAAAAAAGTAATGCTAGGATCCTGCAAACTTTTCAAAACAAAGCATTACGGGCAATTGTTAATGCGCCGTGGTATCTGCGAAGTGAGAGATCTCGGAATCGTAACAATCGATAACGCAGTTAGAGATTTTGCTCGTAGACATAAACGACGACTAGAGGAACATGTTAACAATGCTGTACTTCCAATCATAGAAGAAGATAATTTATTACGCCGTCTACAAAGAACCAAACCGTTCGATTTAGCGCGATAATAAATAATAAATAACTCGTGTGAACTGGCGAGCTCTGCAGGACCCATCGCTGGAAGGTGACCTGCCACATTTTAATTTATGTACATTAATTACATAAATTATGTATGTATGTATATTTCTTTTTCTGATTTGAATAAAAAACTGCAGGATGAGTGCAAGAACTCAGTTGTAGTCTATACATTAACATACGTTTGAAGGGAGGTGTTTTTAGTGAGTATGAATCTAATAAATAATAAATAACACTACTAAGGGCACTCGCTGTCGATTCTCATAGTGTCTTTTGAAGATTTTCACATACCCTTGTAAAAAAAAACCTTATACCTACAAACTGGCGATCTGACGACAACCGATCACGTACGCAACAGCATAACAGCTATTGCTAAAGAGAACACACACATACACACACGCACACACACTGACCAGGACGAAATGACGAAACGATACACGAAAGGAAAAGGGGCGGCGTTTGTAATCAAACGACGGAGGAATGAGGACGCAAGTTTGCCCTAGTAGCCGAGTGTAGTAATTTTTAATTTGATTCGTATGTGTTTACTTTATAACACACAGTTAACACCGTCGACCGAGGCCAAGGGCAAAGGTCGAAACGGCACTACGAACGGGACTCGCTGCGTCATCATTTTGTGTGGTTCACATTGCTCCGCATGTTCGTACCTGTTCATACGCGATCGTGTTGATTCAAGTGCACTCGGATCATATTCAGTCTGGTGCAATCGGATGCGCATTGCAACCAGCCTGGGAAGCGGATGCGTGTACACCGGAGAAAAGTCTACGTTGCAGATTTGGGCGAAGCGACGAGGCTTTCTATGGAAGGGGTTTTAGTTGATAAGTTAGTTCTAAGTTGGTCGTCGGACAATAAAGATATTTTATAACGTAATCTGTTTTAGAGACGCGAATTGTAAGTCGAACTGTTGGGCCAGCCTTCGGGCTGGCGTTTGCGATTTTTTTTGGATTCCCCTTCCGGGGATCCTTTAACTACACCTTTTGTAATAAACAAATTAACTTTGAAAATAAAGAAAATAAACATATTGAATTCCTGCGATTGGGGGCTCAACCGGGATTCATAAAGATCCCCAACCGCGATTTATCCTCATCAAAGGAACAGCACAAAAAAACAGGTAAGGGTTAAAGCTTGAACCACAAAGTGGCGGTACGCGGTAGCGGTATGGGTATCGGTAGAAACGCGGTAGCGGTATATCGCTTGGCTATTCAAACTGGCGGTAATTTCGAATGCGGTATTCATATTAGAAGTTGCTTGTTTTTGAGGATGCCGGAATGTATTCTTCAGATGACGATGAACTCATGAAACAAAGCATATGAGGAAACAAATAATAAAAGATAAGTTTATTGTTTCAATAAATACATTTATTTTAGTAGAGTTAGACAAGTTTTTTAATAGAAGAACAAACAAAAAGAAATGGATCCACAAAATTAATTTAGAAAGAAAACGAAAAGGAGAATTCTATACCCTCATACCTAAACTTTTAAAAGATGAAAAAAGGATTTATGTGTATTTTCGTATGACGCCAGAATGTTTTGATGAAGTTTTAAATTTCGTAAAGGAATCTATTAAAAAAAAAAATACACAAATTACCGTCAACCAATTTCTCCCGAGGAACGTTTAGCAATCGCTTTAAGGTAAGAACAATATTTTCTTTATTAATAAAATAAAAACACAAGTATTACAAATCCTTCTAGAAACGAGAAAACAAGAGGCCAACGAGTTTTCTTCGGATGGCTGATCTTCCGACAGGAGAAGAGTGCTCCAACCCGAATATTACGGAATTTGACTGTGAATCAAAAGCTGAAGTCATTTGTGCTTGTTCTCGTATATGCTCCATTTCTTGCCGCATTATAATTTGGGCAATTTCCAATCTAGTTTGTGCCTGTCGTTACAGAGAAAATGATTTTATCGTCTTTGCATAACCCAACAATATTAATTGTTGTTGCAGACGTTTTGCAGATGTTCAATCACTTTATCCACTGCTGATGGTGCATCTACAAGACAACTTGACCTTATGGTTCGACGTTTGCGATTAGGTGTAGGAGATGGAGTTGCAAACTCTTGGGAATCTGCACAAATTTCATTTTGACTATAATGATACAACATACTCTTGCAGACAATACTGTAATTTTTTCCTCTTATACCCTCTACCATCTTCTGGGAAGTAGGAAGGTACTGGATAGAAAAATCAGTTAACAAAAACATTATAAATAAATATATAAATCCGTTATTGAGAAAAGCTTTTTCTTCTTCTTCTTTTCCTTTTTTCTCCGGCGTTGTTATGGTCAGAAGTGTAGGACCATACCCTTCCCACTTAACTGCATTCCTACTGGTCCGCTTGTGGGGTGAGAAAAGCTTTTTAATGTCATTGGCTGGACAAAAAAATAAATACACTTGTCGAAATTAAAGTGTTTTTTAATAAAAATAGTATAAGAGTTGATTTTATTGTACAAATTAATTCGGTCTTTTTTTGTGTTCAAAAATTTTTTTTTTATTGAAATAACCTAAAAAATATATCACTCAAAGTATTGTCCGTCGGAAGCGACTACTTTTGCCCATCTCTCTGGTAATTTTCGAATACCATCTCTAAAAAATGAGTCCTCTCTGGCATCGATCCATTCTTCGATTTCTTCAAAAGACCCGAACCGGTGACGCCCCAAATCGTTTTGCATCCGTCGAAAAAGCCAGTAGTCGGAAGGAGCAAGGTCTGGAGAATACGGCGGGTGGGGTAAGACCTCCCATTTCAGCGTTTCCAGGTAGTTTTTGACCGCTACAGCCACGTGGGGCCGAGCGTTATCATGTTGTAAAATCACCTTGTCATGCCTTTCGGTCGTTTCTTTCCGTTTTTCACGCAATGCACGGCTCAAACGCATTAGTTGTAGTCGATAACGTTTCCCATTGATGGTTTCGCCTGGTTCCGTCTGGTCCCACCATATGCAGAGCATGACCTTTGAACCGTGGATGCTTTTCTTTGGCGTCGATGTAGACGATGATGGAACGGGTTGACCAGGCTTTGCATAGTATTTTTTTTCTTTCTTATATCCACCTTTCATCTCCAGTCACGATCCGGTGCAAAAATCCCTTCCTTTGATGTCTTTCAAGAAGCAGTTCCGAGGTGAAAAATAGCCTTTCGACATCTCTCGGTTTCAACTCGTACGGCACCCAATTTCCTTGCTTTTGAAAAAATCCAAATTTCTTTAACCGAACGGAAATTGTTTGCTGAGTCACTCCCAACGATTCTGCGAGTTCACTTTGCGTTTGGCACAGGTCTTGATCCAGTAAAGCCTCCAATTCTTCATCTTCAAACTTTTTGGGCTGGCCAAGACGCTGATGCACACTAATTATTGTTGACAGATGTCACACCTTTCCAATGAAGTAGGTAATCGCTTCCAAGATCAGCCACAACTTGCAGGTGGCGCCATCTTTTGAAAACGGACCGAATTAATTTGTACCCCCAATAGTTAAAAGGCGAAAAGATGTGTTTTATTGTTTGAACAAATAGTTAGATTGAAATATTACAATAGATCAAGAATGTTTTTATAGAAAGAAATGGGCCGTAGCAAGCATTGTTCGAATGAGATGAGGGAGTTAATAAAAAAACTAAAAAAGGACGGAAATTCTTACCGCAATATAGCAAAAACTCGGGGCTGCTCTTAAGGTATGGTGCAAAATATATTTAAAATAAAATCAGCACAGGAATTCAGGGGGCGTCCAAAAAAACGGGCAAGAAAACCGACCGTTTAATAGTATTAGAGGCAAAAAAGGACACTTTTATCTTTCCCAGCAAAATTTTAAAAGCCACTAATCTTAGCGTCAGAGCGAGAACGATTAGACGAAGGCTTGTGAAATCCAATCAATATAATTACTAGGCAGATCAGTATGCGCGGGCTTAACTCCGCTACTGAAAATTTTTGATCGAGCGAGCAAATTTGTTGTTTTATCAACCTTGCTCTCGCTCCGCATGGCACTTTTCTAAACTTTACTTCGTTATTTCTCACTATTTTTCAATCAAACAATTTCATTTGATAATTTATGGCTCATCTACAGATCTAGATCTATCGAATGACTTGCTGCACACATGTGTGGTTATAGCCGATATCTACATTTAGTGCGTACAAGATTAGTCCGAAATCGTTTTCGGACCACTATATTTCCCGTACATGCACGCGCTAGGCCAAAAAGTGGGTCAGTTGATCACAGACCAGTGAAGTGGAAGGTAGTGTTTCGGCTTGTTTGCGATATAAACAAAACAATAAAAAGGTATAAGTGCGCATTTAGGCGAAATATTCGCGGAACCCCAATTAGCCCGGTGGTTAAGTGCTCGCCCCGCAGTCGGAAGGTCGCCGGTTCGGATCCCAAGTCGGGAGGAAAGTTTTTTGTGTGTGTTTTCTTTGTTTCTTTCTGCTGCTTCTCAATTAGTTGGAAGTAGCAGGAGGAGGATGTCGGGAGACGGCGGGGGAAAACCCGTACGTCGTACGGAGTCGGAATCGGGTGATTTATCATCCGATTTCGCAACACCGACCGTCGTCATGAAGAGGCGCAGAAGGGCCAACAAGAAGCCCGATCTAACTAAGCGCCCCTCCCTCACTACTTCGACTGAAAAGCTGCAGGTCGAAGCGAGGAAAGGGGCGCCATCACCATCAACGTCGGAAGCAGCTCTACAACAACAACCAAAACCAGCGATCCCCGTGGATGCGGATATTGCCTACCTTTCCTATGGTAGGGAAGGTCGCTACACGGGAGACAATAACCCCTTCGCCCCCCTTTTATATTCGGCTACGGAGGAAGAACGTAGCGAACTGGAGCAGAAAGAGCGTATGCTACGTGCCCAGCTGCAGGCCGTAGTTGATAAGCTGAAGGAAATAAAGAAGAGGGATTTAGAGCAGGCAACAGCCGCCCCACAGCAAAAGCAGCAACAACAACAGAAGCCGCAGAAAAAGCAGCAGCAACAACAACAGCCGCAACAACAGCAGCAGAAACAGCCGCCGCAACAGCAGCAGCAACAACAACAGCCGCAGCAGCAGAAGCAGCAGCAACGTCCTAAAAAGGAGAAAGTGCCACCCATCTTCACCTATACCACGGCCCTACGAGAGACCATCGATCTCTGTAAGTATGCTATTGGTGTAGGCAATTTTGAAATCAAATGTTTAGGCCAAAAACGCTATGCTGTTCGGTGCAAGACACTGGAGCAGCATAAGCGTATAAAAAGCTTATTAAAGGAGTCCACAACGGAGTTTTTCTCCTTCACGCCGAAGGCCGAGAGGTTGCGGACAATGCTCCTTAAAGGCGTGGAGTCGATTGCAGACCCCGAGGAAATGCTCTCAGAGCTCAAAGAGTTCGAGAGTGACGACCTCAAATTCGTGGGGGTTAAGCCATTCACTACGGTGAGCTCCCGACGGGAGAAGCGAGTTATTCCCTTCTTCTTGGTACAGCTCACACCCAGCAGCAAGCTGGAGAGGTTAAGGACTATCACCACCTTAGCGTCCCAGACTGTCACATGGGAAACATTAAAGAGGAGCGGAAACATTTTGCAATGTATCCGCTGCCAAAGGTTCGGGCACGCCGCGTCGAACTGCGAAATGCAGCCTCGATGCGTTAAGTGTGCAAAGAACCACAAGAACGAGGAATGCGACCTTGGGAAAGACAAGGTGGCGGATAGAGAGCAGCTCGAGTGTGTCTTGTGTAGGAACCGAGGGCACCCTGCAAACTATCGGGGATGTCCTAAGTTCCAGGACATCAAGAAAGAAAACCTGGCCCGTAAGCAGAAGGTCGAGGAGAAGCGTCCCTCGGGTCGCTTCCAAACACCAGCCGTCACATCCCAATTGACCTACGCCCAAATGGCGGCAGGTTCGGGAAAGACGGTACAAAAGCCCATGACTGTTCCTAAAGCCCCAGTGCCTGTCTCTAAGGCACCGGTGGCCGAGGTGGATGTCTGTTCGATCTTGCTCACAATCCAAGGGCAGATTGGGCAGCTCCAGCAACAGATCCTGGAGACGGCGACCCGAGTAGATAGTATCTACTCGCTTCTGCCGGGCCTAGCGCACCTAAGGTCGTGATGGGTACGCTGGTAGAGAGGCCCTTGAAGATCCTGTCGGTGAATGTAAATTCACTGATAAGGATCGAGCGACGAGCCGTACTTTTTAACCTGTTGCAGGACGAAAGCCCCGATGTACTCTTGGTTAGCGAAACAAAGCTAAACCAGAAGCACAAAATCCGGCACAGTTCTTATAGAATAATTAGAAGGGACCGACCCAACGCTATTCAAGGCGGGGGAGTTGCGATCTTTATTAAAAACAATTTTAAACATAAAGTCATATATAGCGGTGAAGTACGGAGGTTCCAGGTGCTAGAGGCCTGTATTGTGTGCATTCCTCTCCGAAACGGAAAGAGAATGTACATTGTATCAGCCTATGCACCTGAAGCACCTCAACCCAATATTTTTATCGCAGAGCTCGAGACACTTTTTCGATCTCTGCGCTTAAACTCGGTAGAAAACTTCTACATTCTGGCCGGCGATTTAAATGCCAAACATGGTGATTGGGGAAATAACATTCCCAACACTAGGGGGAGCCTACTAAGCCATTGGTGGGTTCTTCGCAGCATTGAATATAGAGTCAAGTTGCTCGCAACGGATAGTCCGTCGTATCCTAGGAGCGGCTCCTATCTGGATCTCATGCTAATGGACTCTCGACTGAGACTGGCAGACACGAACGAATGGTCTATTAACTGTCTACGGACCATTGTATATGACAGTGACCATTGCGGACTAGGTGCCGTGTTCACAGTACCTGACGAGTTCGCGGAGATGGCAGAGTGTGTCCAAACGCACCCCTACGATTACAGTAGGGTGTGCTGGCCGCGCTTTGCCAATTCCCTGACGAAAGCGCTCACTTCGAGCGCCTCCTTTCCACCGCCTAATAGGAACCTGTCAAACTACGAGGTTGACAGGTATCTTAAACAAATGGACGATGTCATTAAACAGACAATGAACAGTACGATACCACGCCAAAGACAGCACGATACCACAAACGTATACCGAAACGCGACAATCGACGCACTGCACAGACAAAAAAGTAGACTCCTGACAAGACTCAAACTCTTGTACAGGCGGTTTACCGACAGACAAAACTCGGAGGTCAGGACACTGAAGTCACTGATTAAAAATATCCAACAGTTAATCAAGGAAAATTACAGAATATCTGTAAGTTTGCATTGGAACAACAGAATTCGTGCTGTAAAATCCAACAGCGCGAGTATGTTCCCGCAAATAAATAAAATATTTCGGAGAAACAATCAGAATGACATTCAGGATCTAAAGCTTCCGAGAACGTCAGACAATGAACGCTTGCTACGAACAGTTAGCATCGATCCGGAGAGCGCCATCCTGGATGACGACTTCTTCGTGATCGAGGATCCTCAGGAGAAGGTGGCGACAGTGGGAGCTGTCTTCCAGGAAGTGTACAAGGTGAATGATAGTATTCGCCCGAACCACGACCTGGAAGATAGAGCCCTGCTTCATCACTTCTATCTACGAAATGATATCGATCATTGGCGATCAGAGAACCTTGGTTTTACAGGGTTCAATGAAGATTTCATGGCAAACAATGTCATCGCCAATGAGGGGGTTAATACCCTGTTCATATCGACGGAAGATCTTCAGATGATCTTCGAGTCATTGAGGAAGAAAAAATCCGCGGGAGTCGACGGTATATCCAATGTTGTGCTTAGGCACCTTCCGCCAGTGGCTGTAGAGAGGTACACCATCCTGTTCAACAATGCACTGAATAATGCATATTATCCAGTGCACTGGAAGACAGCGGTGGTGCAACCAATTCCCAAGAGGGGTAAAGACACATCTAACCCGGATAATCTCCGGTCAATAAGTCTGCTTCCGAGTATCAGCAAGGTCTTCGAGAAGGTGATCCATAGGGCCCTGTCTAAATGGGTTGAGGACATTAAAATCATCCCGGATAACCAATTCGGTTTCAGAGCGGGGCATGACACTATTCATGCCGCGTCGAAGCTTGTATCGGATGTCCAATGGAATAAATGCAAGAACCAATGCACGGGTGCCTGTCTGATTGACTTGGAAAAAGCCTTCGATACCGTATGGTTAGAAGGTCTTTATTACAAGCTCAGTCGGCTGGGCATAAGTAAACCACTGCTATATATGATTTTTGACATGTTAACAGGTAGAAAGTTCGTAGTGAAAATTGCCA
This sequence comes from Merodon equestris, assembly GCA_958301585.1. NCBI lineage: Eukaryota > Metazoa > Arthropoda > Insecta > Diptera > Syrphidae > Merodon > Merodon equestris. Next base: position 83,798,195 of record OY284415.1, on the reverse strand, counting down.
ACGTGACTTCTACCCAAACATTTGAAATCAAAAATGGACTGCAACAGGGTACGGTAAATTCGCCGATCCTTTTCAGCGTTTACCTAAGCGATCTGATAGTTTCTCTTCACCATTCAATAGCGTACGCAGACGACCTAATCGCGTACAGATCAGGTCCAACGATCGACGTCATTGTCACTCTCTTGCAGCGTGACTTCGAAAAAATTCAGCAGTATTGTGATGACTGGAAGTTGAAAATCAACTTCCAGAAATCAGAATCTATATTGTTCAGAACGCCTTTGTCTAGGGCCTCTCGGGACACTAGAAAAAACTGGCGCAGGTTCTTAATTTTAGGACCGGATGGGCGTCCACTGGCGAAACAAAGTGTGGTCAGATATCTTGGGATCGTGCTGGATCAGTATCTATATTTTGACAAACATGTAGATGCTGCTCTGGCAAGGGCCCGGGGCGCTTTCGCTCTGACAAGATGGCTGTTTCATAGCAGCCAACTTGATTCTAGGGTGAAGGTAATCTGCTACATGGCCTTAATCAGGCCCATGGTTGCCTATGGATGTCCCGTCTGGTTCAATGTGAGAGCCAGCTTAATGGAAAGGATTCGGGTGCTTGAGAGACAATGTCTCAGGATGTGTCTGGGGCTACACAGGACACCCGAATCTGAGTACACGAAATTTTACCCGGACGAGGTCTTATACAATAGGGCCAGGATTGTACGGATAGATAATTTTTTGATCAAACTGATTCGAAGCCACGTTGCGAGAGCAATGACTTCGGTCAATAGCCTGATCTTCGGGGCTTACTACCCCAACGATTTATATCACGAGAGAGTGCGCCTTAATGGCTTTGTGCCGCCAGAAGCATTCCTCTATTTAGATAGATGTGGGCTGATCCAGGATAGATTGGCGGTACCGCTAATCTTCCACGTGGGTCGCAATTCCGTGGAACGGCGATTCCTCTACGAACCCGATGTCGCGCTCCGTGAGCCCGAGCGCCTCAGGTTCTGTAGATCGGTCTCACGCCGGGATCGAGGAGACGTAGTCCGACAGCATCAACGCTTTTGGTGGCTGGAGAGAGCTACGTCAGTGGACACTTTGAGAGCTTCAGCCTCTTCAAGGCATGGCCTGCCTAACACCAATGGCAGGCTTACATAGGCTAGGGTAGGGTAAGGTAGGGTAGGGTAGGGTAGGTAGTAGTAGCGTAGTATGTATTAAAAAAAAAAAAAAAAAAAAAAAAAAAAAAAAAAAAAAAAAAGATATATATATTAAATATATATTATGTATATAATTTATATATATATATTTTAGTTAAGGTAGAATAAGTTAGGTTTAGTTACATTAAGGTAGGCTTACGTTTTATATATAATACAAAAAATGATCATATGCTAAGTTTTTAATAAAAAACATTTTTCTTAGCTTAAGCTAGATATAGTAATGTTAGTGGTAAGTTGATATAGTAGTCGAAAGACATAGACTTAAGTTGTTACGTCTATTTTAGAGTGTCCGCCTAGGGCCAGTAAGATATTTAGATTGTTAAGATAGTTAAGCTAGTTTTTAAGCATTTTTGTCTAGGGTAGGATAGATCTAAGAAATTATGAATAAAAATGAATTAAAAACTAAACTAACCAAAAAGTGGGTGATTGCTCTCGCTCCGCTACGCTCCGCTCGATTGGTCATGATCACCACTTGAAAACGACAGTTCCGATTGAGATGCAAATCAGAATGAATGAACATGGAGTTTATGCAAATAAATTGCGCTATTAGTGAAACATGTCGTAAGTGTTGCCGCACAGCAACTACATGCTTGCGGATTGTTATGGTGATAGGCATGTGTGAGTGGGTTAATATGAGCCATAACTCAGGTAGATCAGGTGGTCACCGTTAGGGGACGTGAAAGTGAGGTGACCACTGTGAACATTTCCAAGAAAATCGTTATTTTTATTATTATCAAAGTGAGATTATAGATGTGTTGGTCGGAGTTCATTTCTCTGACAATTTTTGTAAACATTTCTCAGCTTCAACGCGCTGTTTCATCCGATCCGAATCATGTATATGGGATATTAGCGAATAAGGAAAAGGCTCCACCAGGAGACCTTGCAGTGACCTTATCCTAGAAAACATAACATAAGAGAGTCCAGCAGCAAACTCCGTGTTTCCGATTCCGATTACTGCTTTGTCGATTGTCTGTCCTTGAGATGCATGTGCAGTTATAGCCCATGCTAGTTTGAGTGGTAGTTGCATCCTAGTACAACTTTCTCCCCCAAGCTGATATCCACTCGTGATAGGTGCTATTGGAACACATCCGTCAACGGTGGGGCCAGTGTACTTATCGAACTTGATCAAAACAGCAACAGGCATTGCGGTTTGAGCGTTGTCTGTTGGACGATACACAATATCTTTCACCTCACCTCTTGCACCATTCACCAGTTTCTTGTCGGTCCAAAGGTTTCGCGTAAGTATAACTAATGCGCCGACAGATAGCTTAAGAGTATGAGCTAATCCTTGAGCGTCATTAGTTGTGGCTTTCTCAGCATTTTTGCTGTTATGTTTCGCTTGAATTCTGGCTACTGGAAGATCTAACGAACGTAGTTTCTCTGTGTTGTATGTCATGACTTCTTGTTTTGTACTGTAGATGCGCAAGGCATCTTTGAAGGTGCTTTGTTCTGCAACACAAACACGACTCGTTGATCTCGACATGAACAGTTGCCAGTCTTCTTCAGTGTTCCTGCCAATGCTTAGTTTGTCTAATGCATCACGGAAATGAACATCAGTTGTCGATGTTCCCAACTGACGATGAGCTTCTTTAAGGATTACTGCTTTCGTGAAATGCTTCTTATAGGCAAGTTGTCCTTGATCAGATAAGCTGCTCGAGTAACGACCGGGTTTCTTCTTTGCATACATTGGTTTATCCCCAACTGGCGGTAGTTGTTTGATGTCACCTAAGAGGTATACGATCATTCCGCCAAAAGGCTCGTCACAGCCCTTGGCCTGGCGACATCGCTGTTCGACCTGACCCATCAAGGTGGAACCGACCATGCTCCACTCATCTATTATTATGACTTTAACTGATTCGAAATCTCTCTGGAAAGCAGTCAAAGCTTCATTCGTAAGAGGATTGAATTTTCCAGATATCTTCAGTACAGAGTGAATTGTCTGTCCATTGATGTTCACACTCGCCGCCCCAGTAGGGGCAAGTAGCTTGTATGAAGATGAGCCGTAATTGAGGTCTGCAGTCAACTTTGCAACGATTGCTCTAATAAGTGTTGATTTGCCAGTTCCGGCTTTCCCTTGTATGATTATCCGATTGTGAATAGCTGACCCCTGCATTTGACTGTCTAAAATGAACAGGACATTCTGTTGTTCGTGTGTAAACTGAACGTCTGGGTACACTTGATGTTCAGCCACCATTTCTGTTTGTTGTCTGGACTGTATAAGAAAACTTGACAGTAACTCCGGCTGTTCAAAGTGTCCGTATGAGCTGCTCCAGTCATGCTCAATATCCATGGCTCGTAAACCAAGGTCCACGTCACTCGGTGGACCGGCTGGTCCGATCTGTGCCATAAGCATGAATGGGTCTTGACCATCGACGTATAATTCAAAATCTTCATCTTCGAATTCATCATCTTCATGAAGAGGTTCTAAATCAAGTTGTTGTGTAATCTGACGTGCTTCAAAAAGAGACTTCCAGGTCATATCACCAAGAAAATCAGCTTCTGAAATCCAAGGCAATGGATATGGGACGTGAACTAACACTTGGATTCTGTAGTACATGTCATTGTCTGCGTCATTTTCTTCTATTAACTTGAGTCTCGGAAATACTCGTACCACTGCTGCTTTGCGTCGCTTGGTATATCGATCGCCCACAACTTTGCATTGCGAAGAGAAATCGAAGAGCGATAGATGACTGTAAGCAGCGTTGCGGTTCTTATATTTCTCGATGAGAGACTTTGTTCCTCCGATGACCTCGTCATCGTTCAGAGTTTGCAGTAGCACCTGCTCTTCAGAGTCTGAATTTGGAATAACCAACGCAACAAACTCTCGAGTTGATGACCAAAATGGTAAGCCAAGATTCACGTGAGCGCACTCTTGAGCACAGTGATCACGTCCCGAGACTGTTTTCATGAGCAACTTTGTAATGGCTTTCTTGGCTGAATCATCGTCACTGACTTCGTTAGTTAAGACATTACACATGAGTTCGGCCAGCGTTGTGGATCGTGGTTCACATTTGGATGCATATTTGGCGATATATCCACAAACGGCATTCGTTGATACTATGGGTGTGAAGTCTATGTTGGCCCGCCAAGTTTGTAGCACTGATTTGTTATGACGATTGACTCGAGGATGGTTTCGTCTCTGTGTCAAAACCCAAGAGCCATCAATCTTCGTCAAAGTTGTTCGTTCTTGCAAATCTTTTGGGAACTTGTAGCGGCAGCGTTCAGATCCACCACCTTTTGGTTTCCGCATACAATGGACACCGCATGTACTATGAATCTCAACAATACTACAAAGCTCGGCGTAGTCGTGATCAACGTCACTGATGTCGCTTGGCGAAAGTTTACACGGGTGGACAATAGGCTGCCTGACGTTGACATCCGGATGTTCTTCGGTGGAGAGTGCATCAAAGAACTCGATTACTCCTTGGAGTTCAGAAGCAGACATTGAATCGAGTTGAGTTATGTCAGGGGCATCTTTAATCCACGCCAAGCCATGAAGATGAATAGAACCTCGATGCTGATATTCAAAACGGAACCAATGATCAGTGATATTGAACTGTTCTTTCATTTGTTGCTTGACATAATGTTCGCCACGTACTGTGAAGAAGTAATCAACTACTTGAGGATTTTCCCGAATCAGTTAATATCGCTGAGTGCAAGTTAAGATACTATGATCGACAACGTCTGGTGCAAGCAACTTCCACAACTCTTTCCAATGTAGATCAGCAGATGATAGTGTAAAGAAAATAGTTGGCGGCCCTAGCTGATTAACCATGTCTAGCAGTTCAGCCGAACGTTTGAACCAGAAAGCTGATGATGTTCTCAGGTTGGCATTGAAAAAACCGATTTGTTTGATAAGCGTGGGCTGCTCTACCATTCGATCTTTGAGTTGCTTGACTGTCAAATCACCAAGACCAGCGCGACTCACTAAGACCTTCCCTTGAGTAGCAGCTCTCCACCGCTGGTTACTGTTCATTGCAAAGAAACGGAATCGTGGATGTTTTGCAAAACGGCCATCATCATACTTGAAGAGATGGGTAAAATAGTCAATTGGGTCAACTTTGATACGTCTACCACTCGTGTCACGTAGATCAGCTCGTCCAGTTGGGAATAGTGTTGGAAAGGCCATGACTACATAACCGTTTGTAGTGTATTCATTGATGGGTTCGTTACTCAGCATTGGTTGTTCGATTGGTTGATTTGCGTTGAGAGCAGCTCTGATCAATGTTTCCTGAGGTATGTTCACATGCGAAGCTACACCAGATTCGTGTATGAAGTCATCTTGAGCTGTGTTTAAATCTAAATCAATCTGTGGAAGCAAATCACCAATATCGCCACCAACACCTTCCATGGCTGTTAAAACGTCTTCAGCAATTTCAACATCTGCGTAATACGGATTGTTTACTTTTAGCCACAGCAATGCAGTCCTGATCCTTGGAACTGATACTTTAAATCTGTCTTTATGGGTTCCTTTGGCAATCAACATTGTAGATGCAGTACTTGGATGGTGAGGAAGGCGTTTAGCAAACTCATTGGTATCTTGAACAAAATTGATGACACTTCCCGAGTAACTATACTGTCCACCGCCTTTGAGTTTGGTTATCGAGCAAATGGCCTTGACACGACCGATCAGTTGCTCTTCAGTGTCATTAAGGTCCTTGAGTGCATCGGGAACTTCACCAGGATCCATGTCATTAGCTGCAGAGAACTTTATCGGCTGTCTCGAACATCTGGAACAAAGATCATTCCGAGCCATGGTCATGCTCAGCCAGCGTTCTTTACATGTGCCGCAGTAGTTGTACTGTAAATTGTTGCCTAGTTCTTGGAGGCATGTGGGAATTGAATGCAGATGATGACTGGTGGATTGATCGGGCTCTTGAGTCGTTCGAAGTGCTGCTACCCTTGTTGCATTCGCAATTCTTTGCCGTCTTCTCGTGAGAGAAGCATGTCTCTGGCTAGAAGGACGTCCGGCTCTCCTGTTATTTTAAGTGTTAGTGTTAAGTGAAAGTTACTCAATCAAGTGACTTACCTCGTAATTGCGGGCATTTGATTTATCAAACGTATTAAAATGTGTCCAAAATGTTAAGGAATGTCAAAATCAGATGAAAAAGGTATTCAGGTATTCGAATTTATCGATAATTTCAAATTTTGATTGCACGTGCCTGCAAAAATCTATGGCAACTTTTCTAAACTTTACTTCGTTATTTCTCACTATTTTTCAATCAAACAATTTCATTTGATAATTTATGGCTCATCTACAGACCTAGATCTATCGAATGACATGCTGCACACATGTGTGGTTATAGCCGATATCTACATTTAGTGCGTACAAGATTAGTCCGAAATCGTTTTCGGAGCACTATATTCCCCAAATATAGTGAGCCAAAAAGTGGGTGATTGCTCTCGCTCCGCTACGCTCCGCTCGATCAATAATATATAATAATTTTATTACGTATAAATTCACATGTTAACATGTTTTTTTTTTATCTGCGAAGCCGGAAGGGCTTGTCTGCAGAAGACTGATTCTTAATATCTTGTTACATTTTGTGTGTTGAGTTCTTTACTTTAAAAGATTTACATTAAGATACCTTGAACTGATTACATTATATAAAAAAAATTTAATAAAAACCAAGACTATACGAAGAACGAAGAGCGAATAAAAAAGAACATATTTGAAATTATAAATTTAAGTACATTCAAGTACATCTAAGTTCCATCCAGATCGCCAAGGAAAATCCCAATGCTTAATAAGCGAAATATAAAGCGTAGAATGATTTTCGCTTCTGAGCATAAAATGTGGTCCGGCGATTAGGGTATAAAAAAGTGGCGAAACATTTTTGTTTGGATCTGATAGCAGACACAATGTTAGACGTCCACACGACACAGAATTTCACCCTAAATACACAAAAAAAAAAACCGTCAAACATTATGGCAGAATTATGGTATGGGCATGCTTCTCTTGGTATGGAGTTGGTCCGATACATCTTATAGAAGGGATTATTACCAAAGGTGTATCATACTCCAGAGCGTAAAGTTACTACATGCCGAGGATAATATGCTGTTGATGTGGACGTTCCAACAGGACAATGATCCGAAGGACACCGCTAAAGCAACCAAAGAATGGTTTACCAAAAATGGTGTTGCTCTTTCTTTAATACATTATTTAGGATAGCATATATAGTGCAGATCTTAAGTGGATACAGGTGTATTTATTTTTTGTCCATCACTGTATATCAGTACTCACTTCGATTTCATTACAGCTTACGTTACTAATATTATTTGCAAAAGATCGAAATGACTTAAATCCTTCCATATGTGTGAATAATGCATATTATCCAGTGCACTGGAAGACAGCGGTGGTGCAACCAATCCCCAAGAAGGATAAAGACACCTCTAGCCCATCAAATCTTCGGTCGATAAGTCTCCTTCCAAGTATCAGCAAGGTCTTCGAGAAGGTGGTCCATAGAGCCCTGTCTAAATGGGTTGAGGACAATAAAATCATCCCGGAGAACCAATTCGGTTTCAGAGCGGGGCATAATACTATTCATGCTGCGTGGAAATTCGTGTCGGATATCCAATGGAACAAATGCAAGAACCAATGCACGGGTGCCTGTCTGATTGACTTGGAAAAAGCCTTCGACACCGTATGGTTAGAAGGGCTGTATTACAAGCTCAGTCGGCTGGGCATAAGTAAACCACTGCTATATATGATTTTTGACATGTTAACAGGTAGAAAGTTCGTAGTGAAAATTGCCAACGTGACTTCTATCCAAACATTTGATATTAACAACGGACTGCAACAAGGTACGGTGAACTCGCCGATCCTGTTCAACATTTACTTCAGTGATTTGATAGCTTCTCTTCACCATTCAATAGCGTATGCGGACGATTTAATCGCGTACAGATCAGGTCCAACGATCGACGTCATTGTCACTCTCTTGCAGCGTGACTTCGAAAAAATTCAGCAGTATTGTGATGACTGGAAGTTGAAAATCAACTGCCAGAAATCAGAAACTATTTTGTTCAGAACGCCTTTGGCTAGGGCCTCTCGAGACACTAGAAAAAATTGGCGCGGGTTCTCAATTCTCGGACCGGACGGGCGCCCATTGGCGAAACAGAATGTAAACAAATACTGTATCTGGCTAGACCAGTATCTATATTTTGACAAACATATAGATGCTGCTCTGGCGAGGGCCCGGGGCGCTTTTGCTCTTACAAGATGGCTGTTTCATAGCAACCAACTTGATTCGAGAGTAAAGGTAATTTGCTACATGGCCTTAATCAGGCCCATGACTGCTTATGGATGTCCCGTGTGGTTTAATGTGAGAGCTAGCTTAATGGAAAAGATTCGGGTGCTTGAGAGACAATGTCTCAGAACTTGTCTTGGGTTATATAGGACACCCGAATCTGAGTACACGAAATTTTACTCGAACGAGGTCCTATACAATAGGGCCAGGATTGTACGGGTGGATAACTTTCTGATAAAGCTGATTCGAAGCCACGTTGCAAGAGCAATGACTTCGGTCAATAACCTGATCTCCGGGGCTTACTTCCCTAATTACATGTACCACGAGAAAGTTCGCCTTAGCGGCTTTGTCCCCCCAGAGGCATTCCTCTATTTTGATCAATGTGGGCTGATCCAGGATAGATCAGCGGTACCGCTAATCTTCCACGTGGCCCGTAAATCTGTGGAGCGGCGGCTCCTCTACGAACATGATGGTGCGCTCCGCGAGCCTGAGCGCCTCAGATTTAGTAAATCAGTGTCGCACCAAGATCGGGGAGACGTCGCCCGACAGCATCAACGCTTTTGGTGGCTGGAGCAGACTGCGTCAGTGGTTAACTTTAATAGGTCAGCCTCTTTAAGGCAAAGCTTGCCATATGCCAGTTGCAGGCTTGCATAGACTAGGGTAGATTAGAAGAGGTTAGAGTAGGTTAGGATAGGTTGGGACAGGCTAAGGCAAGCAAGGGTGGCTGGAAGGCTTACTTTAGATTTAGCTGTAATTAAAAAAACAAAAAAAACAAAAAAAAATCACAAAACAATAATGAAAAAAAGATATATTATACATACAAAAGGTATATGACGTATGTATTTTTGTATATATATTTAAGGTAGGGTTAAGTTGTTTTTAGTTATAAGCTTTTTTATAAAAAAATGATCTGATGCTAAGTTTTTAAAAAATATCACTTTTCTTAGCCTAAGTTGTTTATTTATTTTAATTATTGCAAATTAATCATAAGGCCGAAAGCCATCGTCTTAAATTGTTCTGTTTGCTTTAGAGTGTCCGTATAGGGCCAGTAAGGTATTTTATGTTAGTTGTTATGTAAGCTAGTTTTAAGCATTTTTGTTTACCCTAGTGTGTGTTCTTAATATATAAAAACAAAAATGAAATAAATAAATAAAAAAAAAAACATCTCGTTCATGTTCATAACATTTCTTTATTATCATGTTTTATTTGTTTAATCTCTCATTACAGATTTCTTGCTACTGGACACAGCTACAGAACTATTGGACACAGTTTTTGAATTGGATTTAGTGCTGTTAGCACAATAGTGGCAGACGTTTGCGAAGCAATTTGGTTAAATATGTAACCAATAAATATGCCTGAACCCACTGAACAGATCTGGAAAGAATCCGCTGAAAATTTCAACAATATGTGGCAGTTTCCAAATTGTTTAGGAAGCATAGATGGGAAACATGAAACCATTAAATGTCCTGATAACACAGGCTCACAACATTTCTGCTATTTGAAAAAGTTTTCTGTGGTACTCATGGCAATTGTTGAAGCTGACTACAAATTTCTTTGTGTGGATATAGGTGCCTATGGGAAAGTGATAGAAAGATATGGACAGTGATGGAGGCATTTTTGAAAGATCTGCAATGGGCCACAAATTTGAATCCGAAACATTCAATGTCCCCAAAAAAAACCTATGTCAGAAAATCGAACCCTAACTCCTCATGTCTTAATTGGGGACGAGGCTTTTGCGCTAAAGCCCTACCTTATGAAACCTTTTCCAAGCCAGGGAAGATATGCGCAAAGAAATTTACAACAAAAGGCTATGCCGAGCCCGACGAGTGGTGGAAAATGCCTTTGGCATCTTTGCACAAAAGTGGCGTGTTTACCACAGAACTTTGGAAATGAAAGTAGAAACAGTCATCAAAGATGTACGGGCAACATACGTTTTGCATAAGTATTTAAGAACAGAGACATGTGATGCTCAATGTGTTGAGTTTCTTGAAGCAACTGAACTCCAAATAGGAGACTTATATTATATGAGAAATGACTCCAGAAGAGCAGTCCAGACAGCTTTCACATTCCGAGAAGAATTTGTCCATTATTTTAACAACTGAATTCTCTTGTAACTACATAAGTTATTGTTTATTTTGATTTAATAAAACTACTATTATATACATTGTTTTGAACATATAAAAGAAAATATTTGATTCACTAAGGTCACTTAGTATCTTGGTTTAATTCCTCTGCTATATTTTTCCATATTTTGTCCTTTTTTCCCGTATTCTTATACTCCGGATGAGTCAAATTAAATAAAACTAGTAAGCCACTTTGTCAATAGGAAATTTATGACAGTTTAGTTTCTATGGTATAATCCCTCGAAACAGATGGAAGTATGCGATAATGTCACACACATCAATGTATTCTCAAAGTTAAAACAACAAAAATGTTGTGCTGTTGAGGGGTGGAGAAAACAGAAATTCAATCAAAAACATTAATGTGAAATGGGAGCCAAGTTCAATATTATGATATACATATTAATAAATCACGCGCTTAATCTTAAATCCGGTTTAAATCACTCCATCATTAAGTTTTTGCTAAATTTTATTACATAGTGCACCACTTCAGACAAATACCTTTCCAACGGTGTATCGCACTTGATTGTGCGACTTTTAGTTTAGGAGGAGAAGCGTCTTCACTGGCGTATTATATATGTATATAGATAGATGGCATTTATTTTCACCAACTCAATTAGTTTTTCAATAACCATTTTGATCTGCGGTACACGGCGGTCAACTGTGCTTGTTGCGGTACAAAATTGTATCGCTGCAATGCCGCCGTACCGGTTGCGGTATACCCTGCCCAATGTGTTAAGCTACATTTATCGCAACAGGATTACGTACCGTTGTACCGCTACCGCGTACCGCCCAGGTGTGGTTCTAGCTTAAAGTTGTGAGAAGAACAAAACAAAAACGAATAAATAAAACAAATGGCAGCAACGTAAAGACGATAGACGTGTCCAGACGAAAGGAAGAAGACAGCGACGAAGAAGTGAGAGAGAAGAAGAAGGGAGAAAGAAGACGAAGAGAGATAGCCGAAAAGTATGTAGCAGTATTTAAGTTTAGTTCGTTTAGATTTAAGAGTTGCCACTGCAGTATTTCGTAGTATGTACCTATATTATATTATAGTTGTCTAGATTTAAGAGTTGCCAGTGCGGTGTTTCGTATATATATTATATTGTATTCGAGTATATTTCTGTGAAACATTTTAATCAAATTATGGACATAGAAACGCTTTTGGGGTTGATTGTTCACAGACTGACATAACTGAACCTCCCGACAAACGGACTTAACCCTAGAAAGATAATCATATTTTTATGGCGTAAAAGATAATCATGCGTCTCGGACGCATGGCATTTATTAGTGTATTTAGTTGGACGCATGAACCTTCTATCAAAAATTAATGTTTTGTTTACCAATGTAGTTCATATACGAAGAAATTAACTTTAGAGTTGAATTTAAAGGTTAATAGTTGTCTAATTTGAATTTTTTGGTTGAAAATAAGTCGTTGTAATTTTAAATCACATGCGATTAAATTAAATGCACGAATGGCACACGTCATTTTTATGTATGCAACCGCCTTTTTGCCTATTACACATTATAGTTTAGACATACTTTGAATTTTTGATGGACAGTACGAACAATATCTCCCCTTTTTTGTAGCAGGCTCTTCTTCATTTATCTGAACACTATTTTCATTAGCGTTTGGCAGCAGTTTCCAAATTGTTTTGCGAAGAGTCCTCTTCAAAGTTGGAGCATCTAGCCTTTCTTCCATTTAAGGTGAAGTGAGATCTGTATTTAGTTTTTTCATAAAATTTTTGCGACTGAGTTGCTTTTCATTCCTTGATAGGATGTTGTGACAGTAAACGACATATGAGTTAACGCAAGCCATGTTGAAAATTCCATAAAGTACTGCCATTGGCCACCTGTTTGTTTTTCTGGAACATGTCATTGACGAGCAGATTTGGTCGAATGTGTCGACACCGCCCTTGTTTGATTATAGTACATGATAATTTCTGGTTTTCCAGTTCTTTGGTTAATTGTACCTCCTTCATTGCAAGACGACAGCAAATATATAATTTTGGTTGGCTTTGGTATATATGCCATAGGTGTCAAAGGACCATCGTAACAAAACATTGAACTACAGGACGTGATCGTATTTTTCATTAGTTCTGGAATCTCTTGTTTGTTATCTCGTATGGTGCCCACTAGCGTAAGCTTATAAGATTGCTGAAGTAAGGATTTAACCAAGGGCACAGAAGTAACCCAATTGTCGCAGGTAATATTATGATTCGTACCATGCACCGACTTTAAAAGCTCTTTGATATAGTATTCACCTTGAGGAATACCGTTGGCATTGGTTGTCTTTCCGTGTACGGGATAGCATTAACCATGTATTTTATGCCGCTGTTACACATCATTGGAATCTTTATTCCATACTTATTGGGTTTGTTCGGATTGTACATCCTAAAAGGACATCTTCCCCGATATATCAATAGTCAATATTTAGATGTTATCTCGGTGTGTAATTGATCAAACACTTATTTATAAACATGTTCCAAACTTTCCTAATAGGTATAAATGGATCCTTTGATCTGAGCAACGAACGTAGTGATATATCATCTATGCGCATACATCGATTATAGTTCGAATCTGTTACGACTCATAACGGCTACATAACGCGTTCCCGAAAAAGAGCTATTAAAAAGTTCTTCCGTTGAAACGTGATTACCTTTCATAGCAGCGGATAATGTTAGGATCCCAATAAACGCATGAATTTCAATTTCATTGGTGTCACCAAAAGTAGCACTAAACGTCGTAGTCTCAACACCAGTTTCTTTGTCTTTATCTTCTTTTTCCTTTCGTTTGAGAGAAATTTCTGTGTTTGTCCATTTCATTATTTCATTTACTATTTCATCTGTTATCAATAATTTAAAACACAACAAGGGGCCGAAGATGTTCTTGGAAGTTCTAGTGGGTCCTCTATTTGATCGAACAATATTTACTGCAGAGTTTCGACCATGACTTTTAGCCTTGATTGTGGTCCAGCAGTTTTTGTTACGACCTCTTTGTTTGCGGTTAGGAGGAATAATTATGCGGGAGTGTGAAGATGAAGTTGAGTTTCCTTCTAACGGTGATTGTTCTTCACCAGGGCTATCCGGTACATTCTCAGCTTCGTCAATAAATTCGGCTTCAGTGTCACTCTGCACGTTGGCTTCAAAGAGATAGTCCTCACAATCACTTTCACATTCTGACGATGTGACATCTTCATTTTCCATCAACAAATCCTATATTTCACTAAAACTCAACACTCCTTGGTTTGTCATATCGATAAAATTATAACAATCACCAAAAATAATAAAACGCATCTGTAAATAATAAAAAACGGTTTCTTTAAATATTGCGAGATATTACATAAATGATAATCATACGCCTCCCAAAAGTACGACATAGTTATAACTTGTTACCACAGGTACTCACCGTCGTACCAGTACCGTCATGGATAAGCTCAGATTGCCGACTGAGTTAGTTTAAGTAACCAAATAGATGCGGCTTGAAGCCAAAGGGATATAACGGTTATTTTGCGCGCCATACGTCTCGCAGACGTAGATTATCTTTCTAGGGTTAAAGCGACATCATAGGTTCGCTTTTGACATTCGACGGTACCGGTCATGTAGACCTTATAGCCTGGATCGAAGAATTCGGGGAGAACGCAGTCATCGTGGGTTGGAACACGCTCCAAAAATATGTCTACAGTAAGCAGTTTTCAAAGAGTGCCGTTCGTCCGAGGTCAATCGGGTGTCCGAGACTGAAAGTCAGCGCTAGTAGCTGAGTTAGGTAGAAAGGTATCGTCGGCAGATATATGTACACCGGTTGCTGGAAGAAGAGAGTACGAAGTCATTGAGGGAGTATCTGTATGCGCTTCTGGAGATCGCGAAGCCAATCCAGTTGGATGAAGAGAATCCTGTAGACTATTTCGTTCGAAGAGTTCCAGATAGTTCCAGGAGCAATCCTGTGCTTTCTTGCGCGAAGGTACGTGGCCTCAATCTGAAGCCAACGAGATTGAGAGGGAGCCACAGATCTTCCAGTCAACGCTCCCCAGTGCCAGTAAAGTCGGAGCCAGCCACGGAAAAACGATGCTTCAAGTGTGGGGAATCCACATATTTCTTCCGAGAATGTGTGCACCAAACGTTTAAGTGCTTCCGATGCGGACGGCCAGGTGAAGGCAGAGAGCAGTAACGTTAACACTGCATCAACGGGGAACGAAACTGACTCTTGGTCGAGTTTATCTAGCGATGGGATCGAATCGCGTATTTAAGGATATCATAATAGACTAAAGCTACGAGACCAAAGATACCCACTATCCCACACTACAAGGATTCACAACAAAAGAATTGACTGGCAAGGACATCGTAACAAGAGACCTGCCACACAAAATTACACAAAATTAGATAGTGCAATAATTTACCTTAACGACCTCAACAAATGCATCACTACGCCACAACTTGTCCCAGGTAAACGTGAATCCTATACTCCCCAATATATCCTAAACAAAATTATACACAAACGCAAGATTCGAAAACTATGGCAAACCAATCACTCTCCTGTGCTAAAGGCCAAACTAAATAAGACCATTAAAGAACTAAAGGACATATTACAAGAGCGTAGAAACAAACAACTCAACAATTATTTGAAAAACCTGACGCCGACTTTCCAAACGAATTACTCTCTCTGGAAAGCCACAAGAAATTTGAAACAGACGACTTCACACCATCCACCAATATTAAATGAAAACAAATCGTGGTCTAAGACAAACCAAAAATGAAATTGCTTTTATATTAAGAATAGTATCAAGACTAATAAATGCCCTGGTTACGACATGATAAATGGGAAAATCTTAAAAGAACTACATTAACGAACTAAATACTTCCCAAAAGCATGGAAAGTCGCTCAAGTGCACGCCATCCCCAAACCAGGAAAAGACATAACAAAAGCTAGTAGCTATCGACCCATCGGCCTTTTACCAGTTTTATCCAAACTTTTGGAAAAAATCATACAGAAAAGACTAGAACCAATACTTGACAACAACAACGTTGTACCATCACTCCACTATACAACAAACACATAGGGTAATAAACAAAATATCAAATAACTTAGACAATCAAAGATACTGCTCAGCAGTATTTCTTGACGTATCTAAAGCATTCGATAAAGTCTAGCACAAGGGACTATTTTACAAACTTAACAAAGCCTTACCATTAGACTTTTACCAGCTACTTAAAAGCTATCTTAACCAACGCCACTTCTATTTAAATCACCAGGAAGAATACTCTAATTTGCACAAAGTTCAAGCTGGCGTTCCCCAGGGTAGCGTTTTTGGGCCACTACTCTACTTATTATACACTGCAGACATACATAACCCGACATCGCAACAGTCTATGCTAGCAACATTTGCAGACGACACTATCATACTGCAATGTGACAAAGACGTAAATGATGCAAATCTCCAACTACAAAACCATTTAAATAATACAATACAGTGGTTCACAAAATGGGGTATACAAATAAACAAAGAAAATACTATTCAGGTTGTCCAATAAATAATAAATAACAATTAACAATAAGAACATAAAAACCAGCCTTCACGCCAAATATCTAGGTATGGTTATTGATAGTAAACTAACATGGAAACAACACATTCTAGAAAAGAATAAACAAATATATGGCAAACTCCGAAAATGTTACTGGATGCTTGGTAAAAATTCCAGACTGTCAACAGACAATAAACTTCTGATATACAAAACTATGATTAAACCTAATCTGGTCGTATGGGCTACAACTATGGGGCACTTCTGAAACCTCAAACATCCAAATAATCCAACTTACACAAAACAGAATCATAAGAACAGTTATCATTGCAGAATTGTAAAGGGTGGTCCAACGAAAACGCACGATGATAATTGTAAATAAAACAAAAAGTTTTCAGAGAATTCTCTTAATATTTTTTATTATGATAGAAGCATCTATGACAATTATGTGTGAAATAAAATATCGGCCAAGTGTTCACCACGGCTTCGGTGGCATACCTCTATCCGATGGTCCATATTTTCAATGACTCTGAGACATGATTGAGGTTCAATGTCGTTAATGTGCCGAATCCTTTAGCTCTTCACACTTTTTCTTTTAAATATCCAAAAAAAAGGAGTCCAACGGTGTCAAATCACATGATCGTGGCAGCCAATTAACATCGCCACGACGTGAGATAACACGGCCATTGAATTTCTCGCGCAAAAGAGCCATTGTTTCGTTGGCTGTGTGGCAAGTGGCACCATCTTGTTGCACATATCGCCCAGGTCTATATCCTCAATTTCTGGCCACAAGAAGTCCGTTATCATCTCGCGATAGCGAACACCATTCACGGTAACTGCTTGGCCGACCTCATATTCGAAGAAGTACGGCCCGATGAAGCCGCCAGCCCATAAACCGCACCAAACAGTCACTATTTGCGGATGCATCGGCTTTTCAATAATCACTCGTGGATTCTCATTTGCCGAAATGCGGCAATTCAGCTTGTTAACGAATCCACTGAGGTGAAAGTGTGCCTCGTCGCTGAAGATGATTTTCTTTGTAAAGTCACCATTCACTTCTGTCTGTTCAACCAGTCATTCGGCGTATTGACGACGCTTGAAATGGTCAGTGGGCTTCAGCTCTTGAGTCAATTGAACCTTGTAAGCGTGTAAATTCAAATCTTTATTCAAAATTCGCATCAGTGATGTTCGTGATATGTTCAATTGTTGGGCACGACGACGAGTCGAGCTTGACGGCTCTTCTGCCACACTATCGCGAACAACAGCAATGTTTTCCGTAGAACGAACTGGGCGAGCATGCACAATTCTACCGATTGTGGACACATTTGGTCGATTATGCTGACCAAAAACATCACGAAGTGCACGAAATGCATTTTGATTTGAACGCCCATTTTCGTAAAAGGCTTCAACAATCTTAACGCACTGCTCCATTGTGTACCTCTCCATGGTTGAATTTGTCAAACACTGAAACAAAGAAATGTAAAATTAAGTTGGGCAAAAAAACTTGACGTTAAGGTGTGACTCACAATTAACATCGTGCATTATGGTTGGACCACCCTTTACGAGGGTGGTCCGATAAGTACTTAGCCTCATCGTCAAATGGCGCCAGTACCGCAAGAGCAACTTATTATCGTGTAGTACATTCTAGTAGACAGCTACTGTCGAAATTTCAGCGGAATCGGACTCGTAGTTTTGTTTTGACCGCGTGTGGAAGCGGATTTTAGAAAAATGGAACAAGAGCAATATCGGTCGGTGATTCGATTCTTGTTTTTGGAAGGGAAATCGCGCAGCAAAATCAAAGAGCGTTTGGATGCTGTGTACGGTGACTCTTCTCCTTCGATGGCGCCCATCAAAAATTGGTTTAACGAGTTTCAACGTGGTCGCACTTCGGTTTTTGATGAGCCACGCCCAGGTGCCCCGAAAACGGCTACCACGTAGGATAACGTGACAAAAATCCACGATTTCGTATGGGCAGACATCCGATTAAAGGTGCGCGAGATAGCTGAGACAGAAGGCATTTCAACAGATCGCGTAGGTCATATCCTGCATGAAATTTTGGGCTTGAGAAAGCTGTCGGCGCGATGGGTGCCGCGTTTGCTCACTCCGGATAACAAGCGCAACTGTGAGACCACTACAGAGCAGTGTTTGACGCTGTTTAAGCGCAATCCGAAGGAGTTTCTGCGTCGTTTCGTGTCAGTCGACGAAACATGGATCCACTGGTACACACCAGAGACCAAGGAACAGTCGAAACAGTGGACTTCACCCGGCGAACGTGCTCCGAAGAAGACGAAGACTGTCCCATCGGCCGGAAAGGTGATGGTCATCGTTTTCTGGGATTCACATCGAATACCTGGGGAAGGGCAAAACGGTCTCGCCATTTCTCCAAAATTTTAGTTTTTCTTTTGTAGGCTAAGTATAGTACTTATCGGACCACCCTCGTACGTACCAAACACGGAAATTTATAAAGAGCTTCACATAACAACTATTGCAGACGAAATAAAAAAGTGCTGTGTCAAATATCAAAGTAAGATTTTAATACATACAACATACAAACGACGAAATACGCAATATCCCAAATGACGAACAAACACAAATACGAAGACTTAAATGATACAGACCAACAGACCTAACCGAACGGTTCGGGTAAATGCTGGGTACATCATCTGGAAATAAAACGGTGCCGTGAACAAAGGCCATATGAATTAACGCCATAATGGCATTAATTCACTTTTAAATGCGAATTAACGCCATAATGCAGATATATCTTTAATTCACTTTGAAATGAGAACTAAAGCCATGTGGCATTAGTTCGTTTTAGAATTTGGTCTTAGTTCTTATGGATCTGGAATGGATTTCGTTCTCATGCGAGGTGGGAACGAACTCCACTTTTTTATGGGAACATAGTACACACCCAGTGAACTAAGATGACGTAAAATAAGGCTAGACGGCGAAATCTGGAGTATGTAAGCTGGGGCATGCTGCCCCCCTGCAACCCCCCTGCTTGGCCACATACATATAGAATTTGGAGTAAGTGCAAGGTTGGCTGCATGCAAAATGGCTGTGCTTCCAAGCTTATAAATATTTTATGGCATTAGTTCACATACATAATTAACACAATTCACATTTGAGTGGTGGCTTAAGTTCTCATTTGAATGTGAACTGAGGCCATAACTGGATTATGGCGTTAATTCACATTTAAAAGTGAATTAATGCCATTATGACTTTAATTCATATGGCATTAATTCATGGCACCAATAAAACAACTTCTGGCGACAACAACGAGCGACAAGGGGTGCTCGGTGCGAACAAAACCTCCAACGTTTCGGGTGGATTAAATCCACCAATTTAAGACAGGTGTTGAATAAATGGGAAAAAAATTATAGGGGGCGTTACATTGTCAGGGTTGGTGGACACCGGTAGTGATCTATGTTTACTTCGATACGATAGCTGAGCGTCGATGGAGTTTGTAGGGCTCGCCAAGAATAAGAGGAATTTGGTTGGAATCGGGCAAAACAATGTAACCACGCTGGGAAATATTTGGGTAAAGCTACAGTGGATTGGGTCGAGCTGGAATTGAATTTCCACGTAGTAAAATAGGGGAACATGGCACATTCAGCAGTCACTGGGAAAGATGTCCTGGCTGGGAAGGATCTGTCTATTACGGACGAAGGCTTCGAGTTTAAGAGTAAATACAGTAGGAATTCAACAGGAGACATTGCAAAACATTCAGTTGGTGTTGAGTTGGGCGGAAGAACAAGTACATTGTTGGTTGCGGTGGAGATGAGCGTGAATCAGAGATACTAAAGGGAAGCGTTGTTGTAGAACACACAGTTGGTGTTGAGTTGGGCCAAGGTCGAGAGTATACCCCCGTTTACGACAGAGATAATCGCGAACTGGAAGAACTAGGGGTTTAATTGTTTTAGCGAAAGTTCTGACCTGGACAGAAAGGAGCGAGAAGTCGTGAGGAAGATGATCGATGACTATATCCCGAACGGAAACAAAGTATTGCCGGTTGAAATGAAGTTGGCACTGACTGATGAGATTCCTGTGTTTGAGAGCCCCAGACGTATGTCGTATCCCGACCAGCAATTCGTACGAGCTCAAGTCAATCAATGGTGTTCTTGCTTCGGCAGAACATATACTAAAATTGGAACGATACAGAGAAGATTAGCATGGCCCCTGCGCTAGGATGATACGCAAAATCGTGAAGCGTTCCACATTTTTGATTACGATTAACCCCAATATTAAACACCAAAACAAATATTTCCTATACATTGTATACATCGAACGTAATACAATCAAATTAAACGAACTTAGGCATAATATTCCTAATTTGTTTAAAATAATCATCCGGTGGGATTACAAAAGGAAAAATCCTGGTAAGGTAACTCGATATTATAATTGTCAATTGTATGGACACGGCTCCATGCATTGCCATATCCGAAGTTTCTGTGCCGTTTGCTCCGGGAACCACAAAACATCCGACTGCAAACCAAATGAGACTATTCGATGCCACAGGCTACATAAGTCTTCTGATCCAAATTGTATCAGCCGCAAACAATACTTGGACATGAGGCAAAAACGCTCTCCTAGCCAAAGAGAAAACGCGAAACATTTTTATCCACACCCACAACCCACAACGATTCAACAATTACCTTATGATCGATTTTCCCTCACTCCCAACCCCAAGAAATCGCGCAAGTTATGTACACGACACATTCCTCTCCCAGTACATTGGATGTTCGATTAGCGGATGCTTTTAGTTATCTCAAACGTAATGAGATATGAATACTTTCTTACTCCCACATAGTTATCTGAGTCGGCACATTTGCTTCACGGAGCAGACGACAATCTGAATATCCGACTGGTCAAGCATTCGATTTCTGCTGACCAAACATTTTGACAATGACTGGGAGTGATTTAGCTTGGAAAATCTCTGGGAGTTCGTGTTCTGACGCGGTGGAAAGATCGCTTTTGTGAATCATTAAATATTAAATAAGAAATAAACAAAGTAATAAAAAGAAATATAGTTTTTTTTTACTGTTGTTCATCCCGGACAACATAATTGGCGCTGTCGGTAGGATAATCTTAAAAAGGATTATCCAGTGATACGAACAGTGAAAACTCAATTAAAATCGAAAAGATTAAGAAGTATAACTGTCGCGAAAATAACAGTGAAAACTCAATTAAAATCGAAAAGATTAGGAAGTATAACTGTCGCGAAAATAACAGTGAAAACTCAGTTAAAATCGAAAAGATTACGAGCAAGTGTTAATGATCACAAGAAGGCAAGCAGAATTCGACGCCAGCAGAAACTTTGAAGAAATCACCATGGAAGAATCAAACATCGAACTCCAACATCAATTGAGATTAAGGGAACAGCAGTTGGAGCAGTTAACCAATGCGTTCCAGAATCTCCAAACACGAGAAGCAGAGCGAATGGACCGTGAGAGGATCCTTCGTGAGGTGTCACACATGTCTACATTCACCGGAAAAGGGGAAGTGACAATAAATAGTTTTTTCAAAAAGGTGGAATACTATCTAAGAGATTTCTCAAATGGAAACCTGATAAGATTCATAATAAGAACAATATATAACGAAAAAATACAAGGAGAAGCCAAGGACATCATAATTAATATACCAGATCCTGAAAACTGGGAAGCCATCAAACGACAACTGAAGCTGAGATACAAACCAGAAGTGGAGCCATCGGACATCTATAAAAGTATTTATACCATGAAAGTCAATACTGTAAGTGAATTATTATTTGAAACACAAAAAATAAAATTTAAAACTGATGAATTTGTAAACTTCTATAAAGGCGACAACGCCGTAGATTTAAGTAATGTTGATTCATTATTAATAAATATGATTAACGAAATATGTCAAGGAACACTATTAGAAAAAATTTATGAAGAGAAGGAATTAGATTTTTGAAATAATGATTAAAAGAAGGTACGAAGATTCGTGTATTAGGGAAGAATTTAGAAAGACCAGTAAGGTATCTCATCGTCCAGGGAATTTTAAGGAGCAGCAAGGTAATAATTATCAGAACAACTATCGGAATCATAAGAATAGTTACCAGAGTAGACGAGATTCAGGGCATTATAATAATAGTATTGGAAATTCGGGCCAAAATCGCTTTCAACAGAATTATCCACAGAATAATAGGAACTCAGGTCATTATACTATCAACCCAGGGCATTATAATAATAGTATTGGAAATTCGGGCCAAAATCGCTTTCAACAGAATTATCCACAGAACAATAGAAACTCAGGTCATTATACCAACCCAGGGCACTTTAATAACAATAAGAGAAATTTAGGCCAATATCGTCATCCACAGAGTTTTCAACAGCGGAATACAAACTCCGGACAGTATGGAGATTCGGGTCAAAATAATCAAGAGCCAATGGATGTAAGTAACATTGAAACAAATAGTCTAGGAAATAAAAGCGAGATTAATAATGCCGAGTTTTTTATCAATTAGCCTCGGATGACCTCCCCACAATAGAATTAACTATAAAAAAAAAAAAAAATACTTAGCTCTAATAGACACAGGGTCGTCACTTAGCATAATCGATTCTAAAATAAATGATTTTAAGACAGTTAAAATTAACCCCATACAATTTTCCACAATAAATGGAAAAGATGCCATTACCTGTGAAGCACATATACCAGCACCGGATGAACTAAAGCTTCCAGTAGGAGCTCTCATCAGGTGGAAAGTAATAAATTTACCTAACAGACGTTACCAATTTATAATTGGTAATGACATTCTAAATACACTAAATACCCTTATAGACTTAGAAGCCAAAGCCATAAATTTAAATAATCAGAAACTACAAATAATAGGTGGCCCATATACATATAAAGAAATACATACTTTAGAACATGTGAACGAAGATGTTATAACGCATTTAAAATTAGATCATTTAAATAAAGAAGAATATGAAGCTATAGATAAATTAATTAAAAGATTTAAAAAAATGTTTTTTAAAGAAGGGGATAAATTAACTAGCACTCCCGAAATAGTTCACGAAATTAAGGCAACCACAGATCAGCAAATAAATTCGAAGTTATACAGGTATCCGCCTAAACATGAGAATGAAGTCAGAAGACAGATAGCTGAAATGGAGGAGCAAGGAATAATCCGAAAAAGTAACTCCAAGTACTGTAGTCCATTAATAGTGATACCCAAGAAAAATGATAACTCTGGAATTCAAAAGTACCGAATAGTTATTGACTATAGGAAACTTAATGAAATAACTATAGATGATAAATTCCCACTTCCTAATATAGATTCTATATTAGACAAGTTGGGCAGATCTCAATATTTCACAACAATAGACCTGGCTAAAGGATATCATCAAATATTAATTAAAGAAGAAGACAGACAAAAGACAGCTTTTATAACATGTATGAGTTCGTGAGAATGCCATTCGGTCTAAAGAATGCTCCAGCGACATTTCAGAGACTGATGAATGACATTTACAGAGATTATATTAATAAGACATGTGTTATATACTTGGACGACATACTTATATTTAGTACTACCCTCCAGGAACATATAAAAGCAATTACAGATATATTCCAAATACTGGAATCGAAAGGTTTGAAAATACAGGTAGATAAATGTAACTTTCTAAAAAAGGAGACAGACTTCTTAGGGCATGTGCTGACAAAAGACGGACTTAAACCTAATCCCAATAAAATAGAAACAATTGAAAAACTAGAATTGCCAAAAACTCAGAAACAGATAAAAAGTTTTCTAGGGCTATCAGGATTTTATAGAAAATTCATAAGAGACTACGCGAAAGTAGCACTTCCAATTACCAAATACCTAAAGAAAAATGCTAAAGTTAATGTCAATGACCCATTGTATGTAGAAGCATTCGAGAAGTTGAAAAATTTGATGACCAGTCATCCAATCCTTAGATTTCCAGATTTCAAAAAACAATTCCAATTAACAACGGATGCATCAAACTACGCGTTGGGTGCAGTCCTTTCACAAGAAGGACACCCAGTTTGTTTCGCATCTAGGACTCTTAACAAGCGCGAATGCAACTACGCAGCCACTGATAAGGAATTCTTGGCAATTATGTGGGCCGTAAACTATTTCCGCCATTACTTATATGGTAACAAGTTTAAAATATTCACAGACCATCAGCCAATAAAATATTTGCATTCTAAATATAAAGGTAAAGATATGTCTCCGAGACATCAAAGGTGGCTTCTTAAACTAGGAGAATATAATTTTGATATAGAGTATCTAAGTGGAAAGGACAATAGAGTGGCCGATTTTCTGAGTAGAATTGAACCTAATGCAAACATCAAATCTGAAGAGAAAAGTACAAGTTCAGATAATGAAGATGCTATTTCAGAAATAGAATTATTATTTAATTTAGAAGAAGAAGAAAATGAAACAACTATGGCTACAATTCATTCTGCAGAAGAAGAATTATTAAACCATATCCCTATAAAAGAAGAAATAATAAATAAATACAAAACCCAAATAATATTAACAAATAACAAAACCCAAGAGATAGAAATAGTACACGGTAAACGTATAATTTATATTGCAGAATATGATCTTATAAATCTAGATGACATATTCAAAAGATTTATAAAAAAAGGAATAACGGGAATATACTCCGAATTAAACGACCATCAGTATAATGTAGTTCAGGAAAAATTAATAGAATTATTTTCAGAGGAGAAGCAAATAAAGTTTATAAAATGTTCTTATAGGGCACAAGATATTAGATTAGAAACAGAAGCTGTAAAGCAAATTTCATTTTATCATGTAAATGAGAGTATGCATTCGGGTATTCAGGAAACATTTAACGGCATCAAAAATAAAATATATTTCCCAAAACTACCGGAACTAATACAAATAGTTATAAATCAGTGTGAAGTTTGCCAACAAGTAAAATATGATCGTAAGCCAATAAAACCAAAATTTCAGCTTACTGAAACAGCTACAGAGCTAAATGAATTCATTCACATAGATACATTCGTAATTCTCAAATGCAGTTTCCTCACCATAATAGACAAGTTTTCCAAATTCGGATTCGCATATTATTTAACGGATAGAAATCATATCACCTTAGTAGAAGAACTAGAAAGTCATTTTGCCAAGGCAGGAAAGCCTAAAAATATAATTGGAGATAATGAATTTAATTCAATTCATATAAAAGAATTTCTTCAAAAAGAAAATATTAATATCCATTTTACTAAACCGAATTCCCACACCGGAAATTCGGACATAGAAAGATTTCATAGTACTTTACTAAAACTGAGATCCTT
Organism: Merodon equestris; assembly: GCA_958301585.1. Lineage (NCBI taxonomy): Eukaryota > Metazoa > Arthropoda > Insecta > Diptera > Syrphidae > Merodon > Merodon equestris. Next base: position 83,772,799 of record OY284415.1, on the reverse strand, counting down.
ACATTGGACGATGAAACTATTGTAATTAAAAATGCAAATCAATTAAAAGTAGAACAAAATTGCGACGAAAGACATTTAAATATAACTGGAAATGTATTAATCCATTTTAACAACTGTGAAATACGTTGTTGTGACCAACAATTTGAGACATTCCCATGAATTGCAAAATAAACAACGGCTTCAAGTGACATTCGCGCAGTCTACCTGTCGAGTAAACAATAGCATCAAATGTCACACACGCAGCAATTTACGATTAATTTGAGTTCCCACCAAAGTATCATTTTTTCTGTGTAGAATAAGCATAATTTTAGTATATAAGCTAGAGTACAAAAATAAAGAATCAAGTGGTTCGACAGTGACAACACAGTGTGGTTATTTCATTCAACAATTTGGTCCTTCGAAAGTGAATCAACCATCGACATTTATAGCGTTACCAAGGCTACTGACATTGGTATATTACAAAACATTTATAGCGTTACCAAGGCTACTGACATTGGTATATTATAGCGTTACCAAGGCTACTGACATTGGTAAATTAACTGATAAGTGAAGGTGACAATTTCAATATGGAGGATGAGACAGATCTATTTGTCATAATTGCGAGACAAAAAACGCTAGCAGAAGAGCTAGAGAAGGCAACTATAAACTTCAAAAAAGATAGTGCTTCTAGAAAGACTCCGAGTTATAAACAGGAGCGTTTGGAGAGAATAAATGCACTATGGGCCGAATTTCAAAACAACCATGAAAAAATAAAGGACTCAGTCAAACCAGACACGCCATATATGGGGAGAAATACATATGGCAGAGTCGAGGAGATGTATAAAAAACTAAAAGGTTTATTAGAAAGCATAGTGCCTCATGAAGTAGGAGAAATAGGATCGGCCAAAGCAACTACGTCTAAAGACATCAGCCTCCAATCGCAAAGACTCAGAAAACTTTACGTGAAAATTGAAGCTATACTCGGTAACATGGAGGAGTTCGAAGAAACTTTCGCTGGATATTCTAAGGAAGTATACGATTATCAACAGAAAATTTTGTTAGAGCAACTTCGGAACCTGAATGAGCTTCATGAAGAGTTTATGGCCAATGCGGTGGAAGAAGACCTGCAATCAGCATATGTCAAACAGTCGAAATACATGGACATTAAAAGAGACATAAATCAATGTCTCCATCGGATGGCGTCGGCTCTCGCCAAGGAAAATAAATTAAATACTGGGATGGAATCTAGCGCAAAACTACCTCCCTTGAAGTTACCAACATTTCGGGGAAATTATCTCGAGTGGAGTTCCTTCTATGATGTATTTTCTACAATAATTCATGGGAAAGACTCCATAAGTACAACAGAGAAAATGGAATATTTGAAGACCCATTTGGAAGGGGAACCACTACAATTAATTCAACATTTAACGATTTCAAGTGCCAATTACAACTGTGCATGGGAAACTCTTAAATCGAGGTACGGTAACGAGCGTAAAATCGTCTCGATGTACATGGACAAGATGTTAAGGTCCTATGCAAACCAATCATCTGCATCTGCAATCAAATCAGTGTTGGATGCTATCAAGGAAGGTTTGTCAGCTTTAAAAAATCTGGGCTTCGATACATCTTCTTGGGGTCCTATCATAGTGCATTTAACGACGAAATCACTAGATCAAGAAAGCCGAAACCTGTTTGAGCAAGGTCTCACAGAACCAAATAAGATGCCAACCTTAAAATCATTGTTAGACTTCTTAGAAAGAAGATATCAAGCCCTAGAAGTGCTATTACCTGCAAAGAAAAAGGAAAATAAATGGGTGGACGATCCGAAACGTCCAGTGCGCAACTTCCTTGTTACATCAAAATCAATGGAGTGCGTAATTTGTAAAGGCGATCACGCAGTATACACATGCCCAAAATTCACGAATAGCACACCAAAGGAACGGCTTGAAGTTGTCAAGCACGCCAAACTGTGTAAAAATTGTCTACGACATGGTAATGGTACCCAATGCTATAGCAAGCGGAAATGCAAAACTTGCAATAAAAACCACCATTCATTACTTCACATGGAATGGCAAGAAAGAGTTCCACAGCTTAAGCAAATGGAACAACCAAGCTGTTCGAATTCCACGAAACAAGTGATCCACGGCGAGCAGAACCAAAATGTATTACTTACGACTGCAATAGTAAACATAAGGAACAATGATTGTTTTAGCCACGGTGTTAATGTACGAGCGCTCATCGATCCCGGCTCTCAAGCCTCCTTGATCACGGAATCTGTCGTGCAGCTATTGAGACTCAAGAAGCAAAGGGTCCTTGTAAAGGTAAATGGATTAGGCGGCACGAATGCGGGAACTGCTAAGTACAAGGTGGAAGTACAATTGAGACCACGATTCCCATCTGAATTTGTACTACATTTAGAAGCCCTAGTACTACCAAAATTAACAAGGCAACTGCCATCCGAAGTGGATAAAAATATAAAACCTAATCAATTCAAAAACCTCGAATTAGCTGATCCTACATTCAACTGCCCAGGTTCCGTAGACATGATTATAGGAGCTGACTCATATGGTGACATTATTCTTAAGGGACTACAAAGAGATAGAGAATCTTCTCTGATAGCTCAAAGGTCGCAATTAGGATGGCTCATCTCAGGACGGACATCCTCTAAAAGGCTTGATGGGATTGGAATTGTCGGATTGGTAGTGCAAACATCACTTGATCGACAGTTAGAAAAATTTTGGGAACTGGAAGAAGTTGCGGCACCGAAATACTTGAAGCCAAGTGATAAGGAATGTGAGGATATATATATGAAAACACATTATCGACGACCCGACGGAAGATACGTAGTGAAGATTCCATTCAACAAACAAATATCTACATTAGGAGACTCGAAGAACAAGGCCATCGCAAGATTTCGTCAGCTGGAAGCAAAGCTCAACACCAATTTGCAGCTAAAAAAAAGAATATACAAGGGTCATTAACGAATTTCAGGAGCTTGGGCACATGATCGAGGCAACTTCAGATAATCGTCTACAGCATTCCAGGTACTACATGCCCCATCATGCTGTTCTAAAACCTGAGAGCACTACTACAAAGTTACGTATAGTGTTCGATGGATCTGCGAAAACTTCGACTGGCGTTAGTTTGAATCAGTTGATGCTAGTTGGCCCCAAACTTCAAGAAGGCATTACATCGATGTTGATACGATGGCGAAGCCATAAGTATGTTTTTACGGCAGATATTGAAAAGATGTACCGGCAAATCATGCTACATGAGGATCACCAAGATTATCAGCGGATTATGTGGCGAAGCTCCAGCGACCAACCACTAAAAGAATATAAATTGACAACAGTCACATATGGAACTGCGTCTGCACCATACTTAGCAGTAAAGACACTGCAGCAATTAGCTTTAGATGAGAAGGAGAGGTATCCAGTCGCAGCAGAAATTGTAAAACATGATTTTTATGTTGATGACGTATTGTCCGGACGAGACACCTTGTCAGAATGTAAAGAGGCACAGGTACAACTCATTGCAATGCTAAGAGGAGCAGGTTTCCATCTTCGAAAGTGGGCAGCTAATGATCGCAGGTTGCTTAAAGACATTCCATCCGAATCTACCGAGACTCAAAATCAAATAAGGATTTTTGAAGAAGAAACCATTAAGACCTTAGGGATCCATTGGAATCCTGTACGCGACACCGTTCAATTCAAGGTTCACAACGATAAATGTTTAAGACAGGAAAACATCTTGACGAAGCGGAAAACGTTGTCTGAAATAGCCAAATTATATGACCCACTTGGATGGTTAGCACCAGTGACAGTTAGTGCAAAAATTTTAATGCAACAAATTTGGAAGTCGGATGTGGAATGGGATGAACCGCTTTTACCTGAATTGAAAGGTCAGTGGAAAAAAATTAAGGACAATCTTGTGACTCTGGAGGACATTAAGATCCCTAGATGGATGAAAGTAAAGAAAAATCAGAAATTTGAACTTCATGGATTCTGCGACGCCTCAGAAGCAGCATATGCGGCAGTAGTATACTCAAGAGTTGCACAAGGAAATGGATCTTACACTACAACGTTGCTGACAGCAAAAACAAAGGTGGCTCCAATCCGGAGAAAACTTCCTCTTCCCAAATTAGAACTTTGTGGAGCACATTTACTATCAAGGGTATTGGCAGAAATACTAAAGATATTTGGCACTCAAATAATTGAAGTATTCGCGTGGAGTGACTCTACAATCGCTCTTGCTTGGATCCAGAAATGTCCATCAACCTGGAAGACCTTTGTTGCGAATAGAGTGTCGGAAATACAAGAAGTGACTAAACAAACTTCATGGAGGCATATCCCTTCATTCGACAACCCAGCGGATTCTGCCTCTAGAGGTTGTTTACCAGAACAAATGAAAAACAACCAATTGTGGTGGCATGGTCCCCAGTGGCTGCAGTTCGATTCAAGTAAGTGGCCAAAGCAGGAAGTACATGCTGTAAAGATTCCGGAAGAAAGACAAGTTTTGAACATAGCAGTGCACACAACTGACGATATAACTGAAAGATTCTCGTGCTATACCAAACTGTTAAAGGTAATTGCGTGCTGCATAAGGTTTGCAAGGAATTGCAAAAGGGAAAAATCAAGGAAAATTGGAGATTTGAGCGTGGACGAGATGGAGGATGCCCGAAAGATGCTTATACGCTCCATCCAAGCAAGAGTGTTTCCCGAAGAGCTGTCATGCATAAGAAATGGAAAACCTATTAACCGGAAAAGTAAACTTCTGTCATTGAACCCCTACTTAGATAAAGACAATCTTCTGGTTGTGGGAGGACGTTTGGAACATGCAATGATATCAGATGCTGAAAAACATCCGTGCATTTTGCCGCACAACGAGAGGTTTACAAAATTATTAATTGAGAACATACACAGACGAACCTTACATGGAGGCATCCGACTAATGTTATCAACCTTGCGGCAATCTTATTGGGTCATTCAAGCAAAGCGGATAATACGACAGGTTGTCCACAATTGTGTAAGATGTCATCGATTCAACGCACAAACTAAAACCCAATTAATGGGAATGCTACCTTCTGCACGAGTAACTCCGTCTAGACCCTTTACAAACACGGGAGTCGATTATGCTGGACCAATCCAGTTATTAATCTCTAAAGGACGAGGAAATAGAACAACGAAGGCCTACATCGCTATATTTGTCTGTTTATCAACCAAGGCCGTTCACATAGAAGTAGTGAGTGATCTCAGCTCTGCAGCTTTCATAGCAGCGGTAAGAAGGTTTATATCAAGAAGAGGAATGTGTTCACACTTCTATAGCGACAACGGAACTACGTTTATTGGCGCCAACAAAGAAATTCAGCACCAAATAAAGAATGCAATAAGACAATCTGCAGAAGATGCATCAAGGAAACTTGTTTTGGATGGAATTCAGTGGCACGCAGGAGGTATAACCTGCGTCACCACACTTCGGCGGGCTGTGGGAAGCCGCGGTAAAGTCTACGAAATACCACTTAAAACGAATAATCGGAAATACGTCCTTAACCTTCGAAGAACTTTCAACTTTACTAACGCAAATAGAAGCTTGTTTGAATTCCCGACCACTCATAGCGGTCAACAATGACGTCGACGAAACCGTAATACTTACTCCCGGACATTTTCTCATTGGATGTGCACTTAACGCTGTCCCCCAACAGATCATAGAGGAGTTAAAAGGTTACCGTTCCCGTTGGCTATTAATACAAAAGATGACTCAGGATTTTTGGAAGGTTTGGTCATCAGAATACCTCTCACAACTCCAACAACGAACCAAATGGAAAAAAAGGGAGCCCAATATTAAACTTGGCGATATTGTATTAATTAAAGAAGATCGATTACCACCAACTACTTGGCCGATGGGCATCATAACGGAAGTACATCCCGGAAAGGATAACGAAATTCGCGCTGCTACAGTATTCAGTAACCAAAAATACTGCAAAAGGCCCATTACCAAACTGTGCCTCATTCCTATTGAAAAGAATGAAATACAACCAGAGATGAAACAAACTTCTACAAAACCTGAAGCTCAAGTTCAAATCAATGTTGCAGTTACGGAAACATCAATAGAGGATACCACAAGCGCAGCATACGTTCCAAGCAAGCCTTTACGACAAAAGGGCAATAAGAGAGTCAGCCTACCATTATGGGTTTGGGCAATAACAGTTTTGATAAGCACAATCACTGCCATGCCAGTTAACGAACAGTATGAGATAATGCAATTCGATAGTCAGCCCGGTATTTATTTCGAAGATGTTGGAAGAGCAAACCTGATATCTAGTTCATGGAAAACTATTATCTTCTTCAATATGAGCAACTATTGGTCAGAATATTATACGTTCAAGCAATGTATCAAGCACATGAAGGAAATCTGTTCGTCCACAAGGGTACCAAAGGTGAAAACCATTTTATGCGAAGACACGTTAAATCAATTTGATCGACAACTTCAGCAGATTGATCTAAACAACGACATCCTGTTACACGCAAACGATAACCCGATCCATAGATCAAAACGTTCTCCATTCGACGTAGTCGGTACGGTTGCAAATGAACTATTTGGAATATTAGACCAAAGATTTGCCCAACGATATGAAGAAACAATAGATCACGTGAAACAAAATGAAGATCATATGATTCTTTTAATGAAAAATCAAACTACAATCATTGATTCAACGTTAAATGTATTTAAGGAAGAACAGTCATTCACTAAAAGGCAACTTGACCAACTGAATGGCGTATTAAATCAAGTCTGTGAGAAGATGGACAAGTACGATGCGTATGAACAGCTGTCGTCCGCGGGTTTAAATACACTATTGATGATGATAAATTATCAAAACACTCAGAACATCTTACTCAATATTGTGTTGTCAACACACGGTGGAACAATACATCCGCTTATATTGACTGTACAACAGTTTAAGGAAGAATTAAATCGGATACACGACCACCTTCCGCGTTCATTGATGTTACCTGGTGAGAGGCAGCTCGACTCTATTCTACAACTTTATAAGAGTCTCCAGTCAAGAGGACGAGTTACTGGACGCAACATTATTATCGAAATTGCCCTTCCTCTGTTATACAACGAAGAATTTAAGGTATACAGGGTCTTGCCAGTACCTACTTGGCACAATGGAAACTTTACCTATATCATACCCTCATCTGACTACTTATTGGTGAATGTTGAGGGGAATAACCATTATCCTATAAATAAGTACGAATTTGAAGCCTGTCAGATTCGATCTCCAGATCGATTTTGGTGCAACATTGAGCACCCGATTTACATATCCGGCGCTGCAGCGAGCTCTTGTGAGATGAGCATTCTGCGTTACAATCAGCAGTTGTCAGAGACATGTTTAACTCACTCTATGCCACCGATAACATACTGGATAGAAATGCATCAACCAAACTCTTGGATCTACAGCGTTGCGAAGCAAACAACTGTGAATATTATTTGCAATTTTAATCCAATACCAAAATTGCTAAAGGGTAGTGGAATAATACATTTATCATCAAACTGCATCATTAAAGATCAAATGATGATAGTTATGGGGAAACAGATAATAACTAGCACGATAAACTCATCATTTCTTCCATCACACAACCTTTCGGAGCAGTTAACAACTCTACAATATAAGCGGCAACCAACACCGATAATACAACCTGACATGTCATTGGAAATCTCAAGGCTGGAACATTCGATTCAGATTCAAAAGAGTCAGGAGCACATATTGAACGATATCAAGACGCACAGAACATATCAGTACTCAATATTGGGATCCACAGGGGGTTTATTACTGATCGCACTCCTTGTCGTTATCCTATTGAAATGGTGGAGAAGCCGTACGTTAAGCGTAACAATACCAGTACCTGCACCAAGAAAAAGGGAGAAAACCAATAATCAAACATTTGAAGATAACGATTTCTGTATCTCGTCTATGTGAGGAGGCCCAGCATGTTGTGACCAACAATTTGAGACATTCCCATGAATTGCAAAATAAACAACGGCTTCAAGTGACATTCGCGCAGTCTACCTGTCGAGTAAACAATAGCATCAAATGTCACACACGCAGCAATTTACGATTAATTTGAGTTCCCACCAAAGTATCATTTTTTCTGTGTAGAATAAGCATAATTTTAGTATATAAGCTAGAGTACAAAAATAAAGAATCAAGTGGTTCGACAGTGACAACACAGTGTGGTTATTTCATTCAACAACGTATTTTAGATCATTATTTCTCAAATGTCAAAGAGGTTTTCCAAGAAAGATTTTACTACCCAGTAAACGAAAATTTTAAAAATTTTAGCGATAAAATAACACTAGATGATGTTATCCTAGAAAACGAAAGTAATATTAAGAAAATAGAAGAATTACAATATTACAGAAACGTATCCTATGGTATGAATATGAGCCTGATCATTTTCGGGATCCTTGTACTAATTATCCTTTTTATATTTTGTAAAAATCAAAAATCTATTAAAGTAAATCATAAAATTCAGGAGAATTTTAATCTGAAGGGGGGAGAAGTTATGTACACGACACATTCCTCTCCCAGTACATTGGATGTTCGATTAGCGGATGCTTTTAGTTATCTCAAACGTAATGAGATATGAATACTTTCTTACTCCCACATAGTTATCTGAGTCGGCACATTTGCTTCACGGAGCAGACGACAATCTGAATATCCGACTGGTCAAGCATTCGATTTCTGCTGACCAAACATTTTGACAATGACTGGGAGTGATTTAGCTTGGAAGATCTCTGGGAGTTCGTGTTCTGACGTCGCGGTGGAAAGATCGCTTTTGTGAATCATTAAATATTAAATAAGAAATAAACAAAGTAATAAAAAGAAATATAGTTTTTTTTTACTGTTGTTCATCCCGGACAACATAATTCGCACGAGTGCCTTTAGAGTTGTGATTACTACTTTAGCTATTAAGTATGTCTACTCAAACACTCATGCTAAGTAATTGTCTTAACATCTTAACTTGGAATGCTAGAGGCATCAATAAGAAGCAATTATTATAGAATTTTTTTAATTTGATAACAAACGAGAAAGTTGAAACGAGAAAGCTGAAACAATGCTTAAAGAGAAAAACTCTTTCTCCCATCTTAATTTTGTAAGCCACCGCCTTGATAGAACTCATACATCATACTACAGGCGGAGGTGTGCCATTGTGGTAAAATAAGGCTTAACACATACTGTTCGCCCTTACACGCATTTTAAAGTTATTGAAGTTGTTGGTGTTGACATTATGCTTGCAGATAACTTGTGGCTGAGTATTTTTTCCGCCTATTTCCTATTTCCCTGGAGGAAATAGATGCGCTGAGAAATTAGCTCACTTTAAAAGAGATATGCAGAAATTGTTTAGAATAAACAACAAAATAATTGTTGGCGGCGACTTCAATAGCATGGAATTGCCAAATTGGGCCTAGTCAAATTGCTGGGGAAACTTCTTGCATGATATGATAGGTTCCTACCCAAACCACGCAATGCTATACCTGATGTCTCACACATACATACATTCCTTCACCACTCCGTTGCTCCCAACAAAAAACCCACAATAATCTAGGATCTGACCATCTTCCGGTTTCTTTACATAACTCTAAACAACATATACGCAATTAACACACTTCTATGCTTTACAAATATTCAGCTGCAAATTGGAATCTATTCAAATCTTGCATTGATAACAGCTTAAATCACTGTGAAACATCGTTAAACTGAATAAGTGGATGTTATGTGCAAGAACTTCACTGACACCATTGTTAGAGCCGCTGAACTTTCGATTCCCAAGGTTCTCATAAAATGTACAAGAACTTCGCTGCTGGAGAATATTCTCCTCTTAATTCGATTAAGAAACTCTGAGCGAAGAAAATGGATACGTTTTCGAATAGACTCCTTTCTTTACAGCAGAAAGCAATAATGGAAGCAGTTGCAACATATAAAAACACACGTTGGAATAATGTACTCTCTTCTCTTGAAAAATCAAGTAAACCATTTTGCAAGGTGTCGAAAATTCTTAAAAATAGGTGTTCTAATATTCCGCCCCTAAAAAATCTCGACCGCCTCTTCATCAGCCCAGAAGAAAAGACGAACTTATTAGCCGATACCTTCTGCAGAAATCATACAGCAGCAGCACACCAAAGTGATGACCGTACTGTTTACGACGTAATGCGTATTAAAATAATTGTTTCCAACTCTCCAGTTCTGCTGGACGAATCTGACCTAGAGCAAGCACAGTCAAGGAGCTGATAAAAACCCTGAAGCCAAATAAATCCCCTGGATTAGATAAAATTAACAATAGGCCTCTTAAAGCTATTCCCTCCAGTGGCATCAACTACTTAAATCTCATCTTCAACTCATATATACTTACAGCTATGTTATTTTCCCGTTCAATGGAAAACAGCGCTAATAGTGCCCATTGCAAAACCCGGAAAACCCAGAGAAAACCCTGGTAGTTATAGACCCATCAGCTTGCTAAGACTACTAGCAAGCTATTTGAAAAAGTTGTTAAAGAACAAATTAATAATTATTTATTTGATAAAAACATAATTAATTTATTAAAAATAATTATAATTAAAAATCATGTACGTGACAAATTTATATCCAAAGAGTCAATAAGCTTCGTATTGTTAGACATCGAAAAAGCGTTTGATACAGTATGGCACCACGCGCTAGTTCACAAGCTCTACAAGTTCAACTTTCCAATCCACATCACCAATTGTCCAAAACTTGTTAAATGACAGAAACTTTGTAGTTAAAATCAGAAACCATGAATCAGACATTAAACAAATTGAAAATGGATTCCCTCAGGGATCTGTTCTTGGACCTATTTCGTTTAACGTCTTTTTATCAGAAATATCAACATAGCAATGTTTGCAGATGACACTGCCTTCTTTGCGTCTGGTATATTATTTTCAGATGTCTATAATCAATTACAAACTGAGCTCTCTAAATTGAACAATACTGCATTGAATGGAAGATTAAGCCAAACCCCCAAAAGACACAAGCTATTTGGTTCACTAGGCGTAGAAAAGAGTGTTTCCTACCCAACAATCTCAAGCTGCGGTTATGTTCTATGGAGATAGACTGAGCAGACAAATGCAAATATTTCGGTTTGACTCTAGACCAGAAACTAAATTTTCAGGCTCATATTTCTACCACAATCGTTAAAACAAACAAATTAACCAAAATTCTATAGCCACTGATTTGCAGGAACTCAAAACTTAGCGTGGAAAATAAGCTACTAATTAACAAATCAACATTTCAAGCCATTCTTATGTATGGTGCGCCTGTGTGGGGCGAAAACTGCAAAGCTGCCAAAATAAGCTATTAAAAATGATCCTTAATCTGCCTTGGCACAACAACAAGACTTCACGAAAAAGCCAATGTCAACCTTATAGATTTTCTCATTAACAGATCTAAAATATACTTCTATGAAAATTGTTCCTTGTCCGATAATGCGCTTATAGCTCAACTAACATCGAATTAAAATAATTATATTGAAAGGAAAATCCTTGAAAGACCGACGGATGAATGCAATACTAGGTTAAGCTTTACATGAGGGTTTTTGCTAGTAGTTTTCCCTTATATTATCATAAAAACTTAAATTACCCTTTATTATTTATTGTATATCATCATATCATAGTTGCAAAGGACCAACGTGTCCCAACTCTCTAAAATAAGTCTTAATATTATTGTAAAAATTCCAACTACTTGAAATAAATAAATAAATACTCGTAAATAATAAAGTCAATCAATGGTTAGAAGAAAGGATCATACAACCAAGTACATCCGAGTACGTGTTGGCCATTGTGCTCGTATCAAAAAAGATCGGAACCAGGAGATTATGCTGCGACTACCGACGACTGAATTAGAAGATAGTGAGTGACAATTTTCCGATGGTGCTCATTGATGACGTCCTGGAGCGATTACAAGGAGCGAAGGTACTTACGACATTATTACGAAGAAGGCATTGTGAAGTTGGGTTTGGTCTTAAAGGTAGCAGCTGATATTTACGACATACGGATCTTACTAACGGGTTTTTCACGTGCCCGTTGCAGCAAGCTCTCGGAAATATACGCTGTTTGTTACCAACGAAGGACAATGTGTGTATGTTCGTCCCCTTTGGCATCTCAAACTCTCCTGCAGTATTCCGCAGGTATATTTTTGCCGTGTACCGGGAATTGATAAAATCGGGGGTATGGTGCTGTACGTGGACGACTTGGTTGTCCCGTCGAAAGATAAAGAAGAAGGCATTGTGAAGTTGGGTTTGGTCTTAAAGGTAGCAGCTGATTACGCGTTGAGAATCAAGTGGAAGAAATGCCAATTCCTGAAGACGAAGGTGGAGTTTCGCGGATATATCGTTGATAACGGAGACATACTTTCATTGAAAGAGAAAACGAAGGTGGTAGATAACTTCCCAGAACCACGAGATAAGAAAGCGCTTCATGGTTGTTAGGCTTGACTTCGTACTTCAGGACGTTCGTCGAGGTATTTGCTCTTGTGGCGAAACCTTTATCCGATTTGTTGTGTCATGCCGTTAAATTCGAGTGGAGGGGCAGAACAGTCAGCGGATTTTTAGCAACTAAAGATAGCGCTAGTCAAAGCAACTGTTCTGAAGTTGTTTAACTCCAAGACAGAGACGAAGTTCCACACAGATGCCAACAAATATGGTAACGGGGCAGTGTTACTACAGAGAGACGTACAGGACAAGCAACTCCACCCGGTTCAGTATATGAGCCGGAAGACTACGGCAGTAAAGGAGAAGTATAATTCCTACGAGCTGGATGTATTGGTAATAGTCGACGCTCTAAAAAAGTGGCGAGTGTACGTGCTGGGGATCAAATCGTGACCGACTGCAACGTGTTCACCATGACGATGAGGAAGCGATATTTGCCAGTGAGGGTAGTACGAGGGACCATGTTTCTTCCGGATTATCAGTATGAAATGGAACTTCGCTCCGGAAAAAAAATGAAGCACGCAGGCTCACTAAGTCGGGTATATTGTCTCATGCTAGAGTATTCGCTCAGTCGTCGGCTAAGGGAAACGCAATTGAAGGATAACTGCTTTAAAGCAGTGCGAACGATTTTGGAGAACGGTAATTATGAAGACTCTAATGAAAAAGTCTCCATCCAATCCAATCCGGGGTTGTTTGCACAGATCCTGGTTCTTGCGCATCAACAAGGGCTTTTCCCAACTAAGAATGTGCAGGATTTGGTGGAGAAGAAGAAGACGTACGATTTAGTGGAAAAGAACTTCTTTATCCCAAACTTAGCAGCGAAGATCGGCGATACTGTGAAGAGTGGGCGCATTCTCCAAATTCGTGTGGCTCCACCCCACGAAGAGTACGGGAACAGGAAAAGTTGTCGACCGGTTGAAAAGGCAAGCCAGGACATTTGGTAATTCAAGGCGAATAATTTCAGATCGAGGAGCAGCTTTCACTTCAAATGCATTCGGGGATTACTGTAAAGAGGAAGACTTCCAGCATCTGTTGATTGCAACAGAAGTTCAGCCCATTCAGACTGTTGACAGCCGTTGATATGGGAGTTCCAGACTACCCGGATCTGCGCGAATGGCTCGCGAATACTGCGATAGAGGAGCTGGATGCAGAGCGTAATGGCATCCGTGAAGAGGCCGAGAACATCGCCATTATCCAGCGCGAAAATAGGAAGTCGTTCGACCAAAGTCGTGTTCCAGAACAGAAGTACGGGTTGAACGAGTTAGTCGCCTTGAAGCGCACTCAGTTTGGGACGGGGATGAAACTGCGGCCTAAGTACTTAGGGCCTTAAAAATGACCAAACGACATAGTCACGGAAGATACGAAGTTCGCAGAGTAGGTACGCTCTCTTTACCCACGATGCACTTCGGTCGCGTGAGGCAGTCTCTTGGAGATCGTCGTAGGAGCGTGTGGTAGGAATATATGTATCTTAATAAACGAGTTCAATAGAAATTACCACTTGTGTTTGTTTTGCGATTGACCGGTTTTAGCACCGGTCATTACAGTAGGCAAACAGAAAAACAGCACCCTAGACCAACTGACGATCTGACGACAACCGATCACGTACGCCACAGCATAACACACAAACTGCCCACGACGTAATTACGAAACGATACACGACGAAAGGAAAAGAGACGGCGGTTGTAATCAAACGACGGGGGAATGAGGACGCGAGTTTTCCCTAGTAGCCGAGTGTAGTAATTTTCAATTTGATTCTTATGTGTTTACTGTATAACAACCTTTTTGTAATAAACAAATAAATTTGGAAAATAAAGAAAATATACATATTGAAATCCTACATATGTAACGTACCTACAAATTTGTATGGAAGCCTCGATGGACGAGTTCGACACGCACTTGTCGAGCTTTTTCTATTTATTTGAATTAAATTTTCGGGACTGGAATTGATGTTTTTAACCCTCTTGCGTGTAGGTAATTGCCTTCATTGTGTCAGCGACATCTGGTAAAGTGCAACAAACCTATCTTGATTCTATCTTGAAAATGCAGTCTTGAAAATGCAGTCTGGTTTAGATAGGTGGTTGAACGGGTGTCAAAATGAGCAATTAAGAAATACCAGCGAAATTCCTTTAAATGTTGATAATCCTACTTTACATGACGACATATCCATAGAAATACGCTTACTTTTATTTCTCCTTAAGTCCCTTTTTCTCGACACAATGTTCTCTCACGCACCCGAAAATAAAGGAAAATTTCCTTTAAAAGTATGGTTGAAATTACCGTTGTTAAGGTTAAATTGCACTTAAAAAACAAATTTTATTATCAATTTCCCTCCCCAACCTCAGGCCATCACTACTACATACATATCTGTCTATAACATATAGAAAACCAACTCCGTATATAATTTCAAAGTATAATACATTTAAGAATGAAATTCCGAAAAGTATTCACTTCCAATTTTCTTGAATTTTTTTTTTGAGCTTAGTGTAAGACATGGAAGGACAATACGAAAGCGGTTTTCACCGAAAACTACTGGAAAGAAAAAGAAAAGAAAATTTGAGAATTGAGAGTCAAACTGAAATAACTTCTCACTTTAAAGCGTATGTAAATAAACAATTTATAAAGAAATGGATATTTTAAATTAAAACTACCAGAGAGATAAATCGTTACAATCTGTATAGGGAAATATCAATGGATCCACATGCACTTCTGAAAAGGAAACACCAAAAAATCCAAGGAAGTTCACAGTTTTATTTGTCCACAGCAAAAATACAATGCGACTCTCGCGGCTGAATGCCAAAACAAGAATCAATTGTCCCAACTAAGAGCCCTTACAAAGTCCAAAAAAAAAACAATTTTAAAATGATTGTACAGCGGTGATTCTGACATCTGCCTGGTGCTCTAACTGCGTCGCCAATAGGATCGTGAACACAATCCGTTAACAAGCCTTAAAATTATAATTAACTTTACCATGTATTGTTGCGTATTATAACAATATAATACATAATACAAACTATTTATTTTCTTACACTTGATATTCATTTACTGTACCACTGTACTGTACTGTGGAAGTAGCCGCTATGTACCACATTGACATCAACAAACGTTGTATATCCAGATATTTGTAAGTTCAGCATGCATGCTGTCCCCAAGGAAACTTAACAAAAAAGAGTTTTTTGTTAAGTTTCCTTCATTCACCGTGAAATTCTGGTTTCCGAAAGATGTTTAATAAAGATATCCCTTCCAACAATCTGTATGAATTATGGTTCCAGATTTAACATGCTTTTTCAATCAGCGTATTTCAATCCCTTTTATTTTCTGAACAAATTTCTCATCTATATTGAAAATGTTCTCTACGAAGGACAATGCCTAAAATCCAAGAACCCAACAACACGGTCCCGTTGATATTAACGACGGCATTTTACATTCATAAATTGCCATGATTTCACCGGAACTTCCTTCCGCGAATTGATCATCCTCCCATGCTACCATACAAATTTCCCTACAAAAAGAAAACCGACCCGGTCTTGCGTGAAACTTTTTCAAGTGTACAAAAATAAATGATTTGTATTATATATTATATTGCCGTAAGTATAACACACATATTTAGATTTACTGAAAAGGTAAAAACACGAAGTTTTATAAGTCGTTGAAAAAATATAGATCTGTTATTCATTTTATTTTAGGAATTAAATTATTTTAATTAATTTAATTTTAAACTCTTCGCGAAAAAGTCCGACCAAGCCAAGTAAAGTCCGATCCACGTATTACAAATCGAATTCATCACTTAAAGTCAGTGGTGACATCACGAAGAAAAGTGCATACAGCGTGTAAGTGTGTCACTTAGAAAAGTGACAAATTAAGATTTGTGTGATCGTGTCACAAAAAGACGAGGAAGAACGGTGCGTAAAGTGCGTGAAAAACAAATAAAAACACGTAATAAGCAATTCACCAAAACCACAAGCTGATCGTTCACTTAAGAACACGGTCAGAAAAGACGAGGAAGAACGGTGAAAATAAAATGCATGTCAAACAAATAAAACACGTCATAAGCAGTCACCAAAATTACAAACTGATCGTTTAAATAGGAATAAGGTCGAAAAAGGGGAAGACACAAATACAACTGTGTATGGTGGCGGCAACCGTATCACGAGTACCCCAATTCAAGCTAAAAGGAACATCTACGGACCAACCGATGAAACTCCAGGATGTGATTATGTTCATAATTTTGTTCTTCTTCTTCTTCTCCTTTTTCCGGCATTGTTATGGTCAGAAGTGTAGGACCATAACTTTCCCACTTAACTGCATTCCTACTGGTCCGCTTGTGGGGTCCGCCGGTTTGACCTCAGAAAGTAGCGGCAGGCTTCCCGGTTTGGGATTACTTCATCGCTGAGGCCAATGAAATGCTGGTGTTTTTGCATTTGTTTGCACCAATTGTTTTTCGGCCTGCCTTGTTTTTTTTTTTGTTTTTTTGTGACACGGGCATGCTCCAGATTTTTTTGTTTGATCTTACTCTTACAACACCGGTGATCTCCAGTCGTGTCAACCCACTGATTTGCATGTACACTTGTGGGGCAGTTTAATGGTGGTATATGTGTCCCTAAGCTCACCTTGGTGTTTTCTAAATTGCCTAGATGTGATTTTTGTTTACCTTTGTTTTAGTCGCCTTTTATGACAAGCGAGAGGTATCGCTGCAGGGATATTCTTAACCCGTCCCTGCACGGATGATTATGTTCATAATTTTGTAAGTAAAATAATTATTATAGATTAAATTAAAACTATACAATATACAATTATATATTGTCATATAATACAAATGTGCTACCTGTACCTCCCCATGTATGTATCCACCCACTAATAGTGTAAACATGGAGAGTTCTATTTGCTACTCTAGCATTTGTTCACAAATACTAAGCGTGTAATGAAACTCCATTTTCCTACTACTCCAACTCTCCAACCAGGTCTCCGGAAGAAGACCATGATGGAGAGTTAAACCGAGTTAAGCACTCTCTTGGATATAGCCTTGCTTCACGGTTAGATGTTGAAATCGAGCTCGATAAATTAAAATAAAATAACAAAAATTATTTCGTGTTTATTTTTCACTTGATACAAATACTTATGTATAATAAACATATAACTGGCGCAGTTGGAAAACTTTGGTGCTTAAAATAAATCTAATTCAAAATCAAGATTCGTGTACTGCATATTTTAATTTGAAATTTTCCATGCGGATTGGGAAAATATTCTCTAGTACTGTCTACAAAAAGTACGAGCGTTTCAATTCGACACCAATTAACCACCTACCTATTATTTAGCCAACTCCCTAACGCTTGTGTTTTATAATAAAAAAAGAGGAAAAAAACTATTAAAAATTAATGCACTAACTGGTGTATAAATGAAGTGCAATTATATTCAGGCGAAGGCATATTGAAGCGCCGCCATTTTAAGAAGATCGCCATTTTTCAACATCGAGAAACCAAGAAGGAATCGTTAACCGAAGCCAAGCGTAAGAACATTCGAAAAAGGAAGCCAATGAATACTACAACGAACAAGATACTCTACTCAAATTAAAACAAGTCGAACAGGTAAAACTAAGCAACGGCAAACTTAAGTGACTCCATTTTCAAACGAGTTACTGCCTAAAATAATAAAACAAGAAGCCCTGACGAATTAATTAGATCAGAAATTTAAAAGAAGAAAGTATGTTTAATAAAATTTACTATTATAGAAACTTTAAGTATTTCAGAAAAATTTAGAATAGTTTTAGATTTAATAAATAGGATTCCTGAATTCAATGGTAATCGAGAAAGTCTAGTCGATTTTTTGGATAGGATCGATTCGTTGCTACCCACACTAGAATCATTTGATGAAAACACGATAAGCATTCTAACAGGTTACGTAAAAGACAAAATTGTAGAAAAGCAAGATGTGAAATTCAAAAACATGGACGAATTATTACTTGGTGCGAAATTAAGGAAATTTTAAAAAATAGTTTTGGCGAAAAAATTTCAGTTCATAATCTTGTCGATAAAATAAGGACAGCTAGTGTCGAAACTACAATCGAAAAATTTTATGATAGCATAAATAACCTCTTAGGTAGAATAAATAACGTATATTTATTAGAGAGCGACCAAATCGACCAACAGATGATTGAACCTAATAATAGGATTGCCTTAGACGCATTTTAAAATAATTTACCCGAACCAACTAATTCGATAATACTTAACCGAAATCCACAAACCTTAGACCAGGCTTATAAGATCATTGTCGAGATTAATCATCAATTGTACGGACATAATACCACATTCGAACAATTTAGACCAAGACGGAGAAATTCAAGTAATTTTTATAGCCAAACATATAACAACCCACATGCTACGGCAGACAATACTATAAATCAATTCACACAAAGTTATCTTACGGGACAAGACAATAACTATACATCCAGATATAACCAAAATACCATACCAAATAGACAACCAAGACAAAGTAACTATAACCAACAGGCAAGACAATACGGCAACAACATGGAACGAAGACAATACAACAGTGGACTATCAAAGCAATACAACGGTGGACAAGCAAGGCAACGATTACATGCATAGTGGTCAGTCACCCCAAAGTAATACATACGCGCAAGATGGTCAATCGCGACAAGCAAGACAGACTAATAGCACTAATCACATGGACATTACGCTTAACGAACATGCATCATATTGCAACCAAAACCCACCAAACCATTCAAATTTTCGCCACCGAAAACAACTACCCTATATAATAATAAAAACCCGTACTAGACCTTTAAGGCTAAATATCGATTGCGGGGCGATATTTCGTACCTGTGCAGGGACGAGTTAAGAATATCCCTGCAGCGATACCTCTCGCTTGTCGTAAAAGGCGACTAAACAAAGGTAAACAAAAATCACATCTAGGCAATTTAGAAAACACCAAGGTGAGCCTAGGGACACATATACCACCATTAAACTGCCCCACAAGTGTACATGCAAATCAGTGGGTTGACACGACTGGAGATCACCGGTGTTGTAAGAGTAAGATCAAACAAAAAAAATCTGGAGCATGCCCGTGTCACAAAAAAAAAAACAGAAAAAAAAAAGGCAGGCCGAAAAACAATTGGTGCAAACAAATGCAAAAACACCAGCATTTGATTGGCCTCAGCGATGAAGTAATCCCAAACCGGGAAGCCTGCCGCTACTTTCTAAGGTCAAACCGGCGGACCCCACAAGCGGATTAGTAGGAATGCAGTTAAGTGGGAAGGTTATGGTCCTACACTTCTGACCATAACAACGCCGGAAAAAAAAAAAAAAAAAAAAAAAAAAAAAAAAAAGGTAAAGAAGAAGAAGATCGATTGCGGGGCGGAATACAGTATTATTAATGAAAATGTATGCAATCCGAACTGGGAAATACATTCAAAAAATCATATAATCATGGTGCTTGGACGCAATATTAAAACTAGTACCGAATATAGAATCCTCCTATTTAAAGAATTTAACAAAAAAAACCATTTCACGACTATTTCGACGACGACGGTTTGGTTGGTAATAATATTTTACTCCCCCTGAATCCCATAATTGACTATAAAAATCGTACTCTTACCACAGAGGAAGCAAGTATATATTATAATATATATTTACAATACAATAATATATATATATTACAATTACAATATATTTCAATCAAGAAGAGGAAATCTTCTTCGACAGTAAGGTCTTTCCAAATCATTTAAACAATTTCGACCTTTCCAAATCCCTAATCTACTCCCATAAAAAAATATTTTATAAAGACGGCGACGCATTAACCTTCACTGTTAACATAAGACATCAAATTAATACCAAAACCGAAATACCAATCTATTGCAAACTGTATCGCTATCCGGAAATCCATACAAATGAAGTCGACAAACAAATAAAAGAAATGTAAGAGCAGAAAATAATTGTGCCCAGCAATAGTCCTTACAATTCTCCGCTTTGGGTCGTGCCCAAAAAGGCAGATGAATCCGTCAAAACAATGGCGAATTGATATTGATTATAGGAAGTTGAACTACCAAACAATAGAGGACAGGTTTCCTATGCCAAATACCGAGGAACTTTTTGACAAACTCGGCAAATGCAATTATTTTTCAACAATAGACTTGGTGAAAGGTTTCCACCAAATAGAGGTCGAACCCCGCGATAGAGCCAAAACCGCCTTTTCAACCAAATCAGGACATTATGAGTTCTTAAGAATGTCGTTTGGTCTGAAGAATGCCCCAGCGACGTTCCAAAGGTTGATGAACGACGTACGAAGTGATTACGTCAATAAGATTTGCATAGTCTATTTAGATGATATATGTGTACTTGTATTTTCTACAAGCTTCGAAGAACACCTCTATTCACTTAAGAAAATCTTCCGAAGGCTCAAAGACTCAAACCTGAAAATTCAAGTAAATAAATGTCATTTCGCCGAGCTCTCGACAAACTTCTTGGGACATGTTATCACTCATGACGGAATTAAGCCTGATCCAAATAAAATTCAGTCAATAATAAAAATTAAACTGCCAAGTAATACAATAGTAATACAAAAGGTAATAAGCAATTAGGTATTACAGGCTACTACCGAAAGTTTATTAGGGACTACGCTAAAGTTGCTTATCCTATGATAAAATACCTGAAAAAATCAGAACGCATTAATATGTCAGATCCCCAATATATAAAAGCATTTATTAAACTAAAAACTTTACTTACGTCCGATCCCATTCTTCAAAGTCCCGATTTTACCAAACGGTTCGTCTTAACTACCGATGCATCGAACTATGCATTAAGGCAATTTTAAGTTAGAACAACCACCCAATTTGCTATGCATCGCGTACACTCAATAACCATGAGCGCCGTTATTCAGCGATTGAAAAAGAACTTCTCGCGATGGTTTGGTCGGTAAAATATTTTGGGACATATTTGTACGAACGAAAATTTAGATCATAAGCCACAGATCATAAGCCACTTGTGTGGTTAAACGGTATTAAAGAACCAAATTTAAAGCTACAACGGTGGAAAATTTTCCTAAACGAATACGATTTCGACGTCGAATATCTAAAAGGGAGAGAAAATTGCGTGGCTGACTGGCTTAGCAGATGTATTGATGACACACTTTTGTCCAACAATAAATTAAATTCAAGTACTAACGAAGAAGTTAAACTTACTTATAAGAATATTTAATAACGATAGTTGTGACAGTAACAAAGATATTACTTCTGTGACTCCTAAGGATATGAGCAATAACAATGATGTTATATCTACTGGTGCAACGATTAATAGCGCAAAGGAGGATGAAACTCGACATATTTTCATAACCCGTGAACTTATTTAAAAACCAATTATATTATGGTCCGAAAGAAAAAATTAGTATGAAAATTGTACATAAGAAAATTCAAAACTATGTTCAATTAGAAAGGAATAAAGATAATTTATTAAACATAATGAAAACACTTCTAATTAATAAGGGATTATATTGCATATTCTATGAACATATTCAGCTTTACCTAAAATTTCAGGATTTATACGTTAGATATTTTTCAATGAACAAAAATTTAAAATTGCTTACATCAAACATAAAATTAAAAGACATCACGGACAAAAACGAAATTATTATTTTAATCAAAAATGAGCACATAAGCAAGAACCATAGAGGAATAACCGAAATGTTTCTAGAGTTGAAAAAATTGTATTTCTACCCAAACTTGCAAGTCGAAATTCAAAGATATGTTAATACCTGCGATATTTGTAATTTTGCTAAACACGATCGGCATCCTTTAAAAATTCCAATGAGAATCACGGAAACTCCCAAATGATATTATACACATTGATATTTGGTTTCCTGAAAGAAAAAGGATGTATTTAACAACCATCGATAAATTCTCAAAATACGCTACAATTCACCAACTAGAGGACAGGAACTGGATGTCAATCTTGGGAGCAATTAAACAAAGAATCCAATTCCTAGGGAAACCAAACAAAATCATATCTGATGGAGAGACTTGCATAGTACTTTCGGCAGTCAAACAGTTTCTGAAAGAAAATAATATCAAGTTCGGTGCGATGACTGGCTGTCTGTTTACACGGGTTGTGACTTCACTAAATCTTTGTGTGTAGTTGTCGATAATATACAGTCCACGAATACTAGGGCTAGATCATGTTATTAATTATTGCCGGAAAATCATTTTGAGATAGTTTTCGTGAAAAGAATGTCGAGGTAAAATGATTCAAGTGTGGACATGCAGCAATCATTTTCGCGTGTTAGTTAAATGGAAGGAATTATTCGAATAAATTTTCTAATTACAAACTCATTATTCGACAAAACAAAACTTAAATATCAATATATAGGGAACTTAATCCAGATGAAGTCGCATTAGATCTATTATTTAATCAATTGTTATAGTTATTTTAGGTATCTCACTTAACAAAGAAAAAAAAAAAAAAAAAAAAAGACAATAAAATCACATTGTATGGTGAAATGGAATACAAATACATAAATATGTAAGAACTTTAAATTACACGTTTACAAAATATAATTTCAATTATCAAACATTGTTAGGAACATTAATTGACACCGGCAGCCCAATTAGTTTCGTGCGCCAACAGTTCGTACCTCAAATTTTAATAAACAAAGATGAATTTCATAATTATGTTATGTTGGCATTAATAAAAGCCCCCTTATTATAATTGGTGTTGTAAAATGTCGTGTACAATTTGAAGAAGATGACATAAATTTAAATGTTTTTGTTGTAAAAGATAGCACAATGCAATTTCCGTTAATATTAGGCAAAGATTTTTTAACAAAGGCAAATTTAAAGTTAGAAAAGAAAGAAAAACAAAGTGAAAATGAAATTTAAAACGAAAAGAAAAATGAAACGAAACAAACTATAAAGAACGATAATTATGAAAAAGAATGCATTAACCTGATGAATATTGAAGTTGATAGCTGATGTTGCTGTATTTAATAACGAAATAGATTTTGATGTGAAAGATAAGTTCATAAAATTGTATTGTATTGTTCTATTTGTACTGCGACCGTCCTGATTGTCCCGAAACTAAATGTGAAATGAAAATTCGATTAACAAATGAAAGACCGGATTATTAGATTTTAATTAGAGTTAAGGCTAGATAAATGTCTATTCCTGCAAAAGGAAATACAGTATTTAGAACATATAATTCCAAAGGATGGTATTATACCGAATTTCAAAGGATGGTATTAGACCGAATAGACAGGGTATTGAAACCGTAGTTAATTTCCCAACGCCGCAGAATGTAAAAGACGTTCACAGTTTCTTGGTTCTATCCTCATATTTTCGGAGATTCATTAAGGGATTCTCGTTTTAGCTGCATCACTTTATAATCTTATACGAAAGCATGCTTATTTCAAGTTTGGTGAAACCGAAATAAATTGCTTTGAACATCTGAAACAAATATTAGTTGAGTCACCTATACTAGCTATGAGGTTCTCTTGGCTATGGTGCCATTTTGATGCAAAAGAAATCTACCAGAAAATTGCATCCAACGTTTTATTTCTCAAAACAAACCACGGATCAAGAATCTAAATACCATAGCTTTGAGCTGGAAACATTGGCAATCTACTACATTTAAAATACGTTTAGACGATTCAGATTATATTTACAAGGTACTACATTTAAAATAACTATGGACTGCAATTCATTGACGATGACCTTAAATAAAGAGGAGATAAACCCCAGAATAATAATAGAAGCGGGACTAGAATGCAACACGTAGACGCACTAAGTCGAATGTCAACGATACTAGTATTAGAGGAGAATATATTTGAACAAAATTTATCTATATGCCAACATAGGGATGAAGAAATTTGTAAAATAAGAAAGTTGTTAGAAATAAGGGAAAGTAAAACATTTGAAATGAGAAATGGCTTAGTATATAGGAAAGTAGGACAAAACACACTTTTTTATGTACCCAGAAGTATGGAGCGGAATATAATGTGTAAATACCATGACGAAATGGGTCACATGGGCTGCAGTAAAGTTTTACATGCTTTAAGTCAGATATATTGGTTCCCGAAGATGAAACAGAAAATAAACAATTATATAGAAAACTGTTTAAAATGCATAGGTTACTTGCCAAAATCAGAGAAGCACGAGGGATTGTTACGCAATATACCCAAAGGCCAAAGCCATTCGATACTGTCCACATCGACCATTTTGGGCCAGTTCATGTTAAGAATTCAAAGCAAAAGCATGTGTTTCTTGTGGTGGACGGGTTTACAAAATACACAAAATTTTATGCCGTCGCTCCACCGGAACAATGGAGGTTTTAAACTGTCTAAGATCATATTTTGTTTCATATAGTAGGCCCAAGGTTATAGTGTCCGACCGTGGTGCAGCTTTTATTTCTAACGATTTTAGAGTTTTTCTGGAAAGGCATAATGTACAACATATCAAGATAGCTACGGGTTCTCCTCAAGCTAATGGACAGGTCGAGAGGGTTAATCGCAGCTTAGCTCCAATGATAGCGAAATCAACTAGCGCGGGGACCATTCTCACCCTAGATAAGGTTTTGCCAGAGATTGAATTTGCTCTTAACAACTTGGCCCACCGCAGTATTGGGACGTGTTCCAGTCAGTTACTTTTTGGTATCCGACAAAGAGGTGAAGTTGTAGATTACCTGCGAGAAGGACTTGAGGATATAAACGGGCAGGCAACTGAAAGAGATTTAGTAGGTATAGTATGAGGAAAAAAGCATCTGAGAAAATAATGAAATGTCAGGAATACAACAAGTTGTTAAAAGATAGGAATAGGAAATGTACGAAATACAATAAAGGAGATTATGTGATGGTTAAAAACTTCATAAGTCAAGCGGGAGCGTGTAAAAAGTTAGCTCCCAAATTTAAGGGTCCATATAAAGTAGCTGAAATTCTGCGTAATGACAGGTATCTCAGATCCCATACTCCGGGGTATGGGAGGTGGCTAACATGAAACCGTGGATGAACGGTGTTAAAAAAGTTTCGGTCAATCGGGACGATTGCAAGTCAGGATGGCCGAATTGTGGAAACACAGAAGAGAGAAAAAGGGTTTGCCGGTAGGTTGTAGTAGACAGATCAGTGGCGAGAGTGGGCGCATAAAAATAAAGCTCGTAATAAGAAAAATTGTGTTTGTATTTATTAAACTCGGCATCTTAAAATGTGTTGTTTCCATGTTAGTTTACTGTCAATAACCATACCTAGATATTTGGCATGACCGCTGGTTTTTATGTTCTTGTTGTTAATTATTATAGGAGGTGGATTGTCAATTTCTCTAGTGGTGTGGATAATCTGGATAGTCTTATCTTCATTTATTTGTATACCTCATTTTGTGAACCACTGCATTGTACTGTTTAAATGGTTTTGTAGTTTGAAATTTGCGTCATTTACGTCTTTGTCAGATTGCAAATTTTGCTAGCATGGAGTGTTGCGATGTCGGGTTATTAGAGTATTCTTCCTGGTGTTTTACATAGAAGTGGCGTTGGTGAAGATAGCTTTTAAGTAGCTGGTAAAAGTCTAATGGTAAGGCTTTGTTAAGTTTGTAAATTAGTCTCTTGTGCTAGACTTTATCGAATGCTTTAGATAGTCAAGAAATACTTTATTACTTTATTGTCTAAGTTATTTGATATTTTGTTTATTACCCTATGTGTTTGTTGTATAGTGGAGTGATGTTGCCTGAACCCGAATTGATGATTCGGTACAACGTTGTTGTTGTCAAGTATTGGTTGTAGTCTTTTCTGTATGATTTTTTCCAAGAGTTTGGATAAAACTGGTAAAAAGCAGATGGGTCGATAGCTACTAGCTTTTGTTATGTCTTTTCCTGGTTTGGGGATGGCGTGCACTTGAGGGACTTTCCATGCTTTTGGGAAGTATTTAGTTCGAATTACAGCGTTAAATATATTCCTGATATAAATAATGGCGTGTTAAGGTAGTTCTTTTAAGATTTTCCCATTTATCATGTCGTAACCAGGGCATTTATTAGTCTTGATACTATTCTTAATATGAGATCCAATTTCATTTTTGGTTTGCTTAGACCACGATTTGTTTTCGTTTAATATTGGTAGTAGGTGTGAAGTCGTCTGTTACCAATTTCTTGTGGCTTTCCAGAGAGATTAATTCGTTTGGAAATTCGGCGTGAGGTTTTTCAAATAATTGTTGAGCCGATTGTTTTTACGCTTTTGCAATATGTCCTTTAGTTCTTTTATGGTCTTATTTAGTTTGGCCTTTAGCTCAGGAGAGCGATTCGTTTACCATAGTTTTCGAATCTTGCGTTTGTGTCTAATTTTGTATAGGATATATTGAGGAGTATAGAAGTCACGTTCACCTGGGGCAAGTTGTGTCGTAGAGATGCCCAATGCATTTATTATAGTGTCGTTAAGGTAAATAATTGCATTATCTATATTGTCAGGGCATTTTAAGGGGATCCTGTGTGGCAGGTCTCTTGTTAGGATGTCATTAAAAGTTTGGCACTTAGTTCGTTTGTTGTGAATCTTTGTATTGTGGAATAGCACGGTAGCCTTAGTCTCGTAGGTGATTATGATTGCGGAGTGATCAGAAGAGAGGTCGGCGGTAGCCTTAGTCTCGTAGGTGATTATGATTGCGGAGTGATCAGAAGAGAGGTCAAGGGAAGTTTTTGCAGTTAATCTTGTCCTGGGTATACTTTTGTGTATACAGAAATCTATAAGATCAGGTTTCTTGTTCATATCTGTGGGCCAGTATGTTGGTTCTCCTGGACTGGGAAAATGCACGTTAAGTGATTTTAGAACTTTTAGTTTGTTAATCTGGAGCCCCAGTCTGTGTTTTTTTTGCATTAAAGTCGCTTCCTGCAATGAATCTTTTACCTAGCGTGTTAGTGTAATTTTTGTATTGGTTTGTCGATATATTAAATTTGGGTGGACAATAAAGTGCCGAGATTGTGAGTGTTCCGTATGCGTCTTCAATTTGTATGGTCGTTGCTTGGATATGCTCAGCTTAGTAGCCTGCAAGATCTATTGACTTGATTGTCTGTCTTATTATGATTGCTGTGCCACCATGAGCTTTGTTGTCGGTATGATTTGTATGATGTGTTTCTGAAATCAATAAGATGTCTATGGAGTTAGTTCTGATAAATTGTTTCAGTTCGTTGACGTGCTGCATATTTAGTTACTCAGTTTGGATATTAGTACTGTTAGTGCATTCATCATGTGAGTGATTTGTGTCACTAGTTATTGTGTCATTGTTTTTAATTCAGTAAGGTAATTTGAAGATTGTGCTTGCTGAGGTGTTGTTAATATTATGGGAGTATGTTGGTTAATTGGGGGGAGGTTCAGTAGGTTGATTTTGTTTTGTCTGTATTAGTGGTTTGAAAGTTTTGCGTTCAGACTGTGCAGCTTCTATGTACATAAGTGACAGTTGTCTTGAAGGCAGTAGTATTGTTTGTGGTAGTAGGAGATGTAGGGGGTGTAGGGGTTAGTTTGGTTATTGGGATCTCTTTGCTTCTCAGAGGTGGAAACCTTTGCAGCTTCAATGTCTTATATATTTGACAACCTTTGTAGTTTGCTGTGTGATTGTTTCCACAAAGAGCACAACGTATGTCGTTTGTTTTTTTTCTTTTATTGGACAGTCAATAGTTTTGTGATTTTTTGCACATTTGACGTACACTGGGGAGGATGTACATACAATAATTTCGCGTATGGCCGTATTTTTGGCAGTTGCAGCATTGGGGTATGTCTCTCCTTATATGAGGTGGTTCAAAGATTATTTTGAAGTGTAGAAGTGTATTTTTGTTATACATATACATATGTCTTTGTTATTCTTGTTGTTCTCTAGTTTTAGAGAGAATGGATGACCTTGAAGCCTCTTTGATCTTTAGGTTTGTACCTATAGTATCTCGTATTTTTTGCTATAGCATTCAAAGACGTGCACCGAATCTATTGGTTGGATCTTAACCTGTTCGTTTTGGAGAATCCGCATGAAGTAGTGATTCTGCGCTACTTGTTGTTATTTTGTTTATTAAAAAAATTCTTTATGCAAGGAAAACACGTCCGTTTGTTTTGGTTGCTAAAGTAACACTGATATTGGGATGCGAATGCCTTTTAGCACCAGCTGAGTAATGCCAGTATTTTTCCTCCTTCTCGTGAGAAGAACGACATCAGTCTGAAGAAGATTAACCGACAGCCCATTACTCGTGCACCAGTCCTCGACCACATCTAGCGCCGCCTGCGCTGATAAGCATGTTGCATGTCCGAGAGAGGATGCATTCGAAGGGCAACTTTGCGCACGTTCAGCTCTACTAATCTCTCCATGCTTTTCAGCAAGATTAATGTTAGACTGATTGGTCTAAAACTCTTGGCGAGTGAGTAATCTTCTTTCCCTATTTCGGGAATAAAGACCACTTTCACCGCGTGCCAAGGAATAGGTACATATATAGGCAAGTGCCAGGCTAGCATTGAAAATTCTTTTCAGAGTAGGAAGCAGCTGTCTTATTACTTTTTGCAGTATAACAGGGTATATTACATCAGTGCCCGTTGATTTGAAGCCATCGAAAGATGCTACAGTAAGTTCAATGGCCTCAGTCGTTGCCACGCGTTTCAGTCGCAGTTACCATTGAAGAAGTGTACAACGAGCCGATGATAGTATGATTTTTCCGGAAATGGGTCTGAAGCAGTAAACTAAGAGTTGAAGGTGAAGGTACCATTAGACTTTCTGATTACATCCAGCTTTGTCGATTTTCCTCGCTTGAGAACATTAACCAACTTGCTGGTTGCGCTCAGGAATTTAATCTCTTCGCAGGAGGACTTATAGGAATCATTCTTCCATTTACGAATAAGCTTCTTATATTCCTTTTGCTTCGATCGATATTTATTCCAGTTATTTTTCGAGTTCGATTTAAGCGATCTATTCAGGATACTTCTAGCTTCCCTGCGAAGGCTTAGTGGATTTCTCAAGCTCCTCTCTGAATCGTTCCCAGTCAATCTTTCTCGGATTCCACTTGGGCGGCGAGGGGGGAGATCACACACTTCAGTTGGAATTCGATATATCTATAGTCTGACAGCGTAACATCTGATAAAATTCTCCAGTTAGTGATGGCCTTCACATGCCTATTGGATAGGGTTAGGTCAATCACTTCTTATCATCTCGCCGTCACAAAGGTTGGTTGAGAACCAACATTGCTGATGATAAAGTCAGACAAAAGAGTGAAGTTTAAAAGATGGTCTCTGCGGTTGTATTTGCTGCTGCCCCAAACAGAGTTTTGAGAGTTAGCATCGCAACAGATGAAGAGTCCAATCCTTCTGTCTTCACAGTACTCTACGAGTTCAGAAACAGCCTTCGGTGGCGGGGGCAGTGCCGAGTCGTAGGGAAAGTAAGCAGACGCCACGACGAAGTGTTCAATTTCTCCGTGCGCTTTGTAGCTAACTCTCGCACCCACCAGATTTTTTCCACAGAATTGACCATCTTTGGTTGCCGTAAGCGGGTTCGATATAATGAGGCAGACCCTAGGCTTTTTGGATCGCTCGTCACAAAGAATCGTAGCATCACATATACCATCAAGACCACACAGGCGTTTATTCCACGCCCTGAATGGGTACAATGTGATGATTTGTACTACTGCATGCAATTCTGCTACTGAGAAGAGCGGTAGCAGCCTTGCAATGTTGTAGATTAATCTGTGTAAAAATCAAAGAATTAGACTCTGGAGCACGTTCCATCCTTCGACTACTTGACATCAAAATCAAGCCCGAAGTAGGGACGTGAATCGTATGTGGATTTCAGGGTTTCGACGGAGCCGTTGTCGAATCTCACAACCAGAGTGAAGCCCTCTTTTTTCAGAGAACTCTTACTCTCTTTGTAGGAATAGACAGTCCAGTGTCAAGATGGCGCGCATTAATTTTGGGAGACGAACTACCCAGTTCCCAGGGGAGGGATTTTAGACACCATGCTCCTGATCCAGGCAGATGTCTGCTGTGAGGAACAACTCACCATGAAGGTACCATTCATCAGAACAGACCTCTCAGCCTCTCAGGCGGGAGTCAAGGAAGTACTGTGCAACGGTGACTTTAGATGTTAAGAATGCGTTCAACTCTGCCGACTGGACCCTGATAAGAAGGCAAGGATAGTGTCCGACTACCTCAAAGAGAAAAAACTGAGGTATGTCACGGAGGAAGGAACTAAAAATTACGGCATCACCGCCGGGATTCCTCAGGGATCGGTGTTGGCCCACATCTTTGGAACTTAATGTTTCCCCAAACTAAGGTTTCCGCAGATGATATCGGTATCGTGGTGGTTGCAAAACACACACACGAAGTAGAATCAGCCACAAACACAGCAGTTGTCCAGATAAAGCAGTGGCTAGAATCTGCTGGCCTCGAACTGGCAGACCATAAGACGGAGGCCGTCCACATAACAAGCAGAAAAACTGTAGAATACATCGATATTTGAGTCAGCAACCAGAATATCCGATCCAAGGAAGCGGTCAAATACCTAGGAGTGATGCTTGAAAATTAGCTGCGGTTCAAATTACACGTGGGCTATATGAGCAAAAAAGCAGCCTCAATACAAACGGCTCTCTCCAGGATACTGTCAAACGCGGGTGAACCTGGACATGCGAAGAGGATTCTGCTGGGCAGAGTGGTGAGCTCACTCATACTCTATACTGAACCAGTGTGGGCAGAAGCGCTCAAGAGGAAGGAAACATGCCGAAAACTGTAAAACACTGCCAATCGAAAAGTTCGTAAACAAAAGATTAAGCCAAGACGTAAAGTAAATTGATTCTAAGATGTGGCATTCATAAGATAATACAACCATATAAATATGCACATATGTACACCCCTAATTGTAAAGAGAATAAAATAAAATTATTTTTACTATGTATCTAATCGCGAAACGTAGAGGTTTCTTAAAACAAGAACGGATTTACCTTTTTTAATAAAATTTATAGCACTTCATGACCTTTCATTTTCCTTTCCTATTCCCCCAATTGAAACGTTAAACTATGGAATTTGGGATGATTTCTAAGAGGCACAAAAAACAAAAAACTTTCGAAGCTTTTCCCTGCATTTTTATACTTCAGGGGAGGAGTTATGTATATGCACATCAGTGCATCAAACATCACCAACAATATTTCAACCCATGCTTCCGCCAAATCACCGTGGGAACAATTTGTTTATCGCCAGCAGTGTAACTTGCTGATAAGAGGCAGCGCCAAAAATTAGGCTTGGGAGATTTCATTGGCGCCAGAAAAACTCTAAAGAAGACTTGGTTGGAGTAGGTTAGGTTAGGTTAGGTTAGAGAAGGGGAGTGTGATGGTTGGACATCACTTCCACTCGGAGGCCAAGAGGCCCATTGTGATTCCCTTCGTTTGTGTGGGTACACATAAAATTAACCTGTCCTATCACGTGGTGGCTGAAACCACCCCGTGCTCTTGATGAATCTTAGAAGATCCGATATATCTGCATTAGCCACGTCCGCAATCTCTGTAAAGAATCTTTGGCCTAGCGACACTAGGCGTCGATTCTGGAGAGCTGGACAGTGGCAGAGCAGATGTTGGATCGTCTCAGTTTCTTCCTCATCGCCGCAGCTCCGGCAGAGATCGTTGGATCCCGAGTCCCATTTCCGGAGCATTGCTCCAATGGGACAGTGTCCTGTGATCACCCCGACGAGCATACGGATCGAGTTACGGTCCAGCGCCAGGAGCTTCTTTGTTTTTCCGACGTTGAGTTCTGGCCACGATGATCTTGTCGTGTAGCTGTCGTTTCATGTAAGCCAAGACGAGTTGGCCTCTTTGATAATTGTGTCGTTTATAATCCAGTATAATGCGCTGATCGGTGGTTGCAATGACGTGTCCGCCTCGCTGATGCCCATTTCAGAACCTTGCCTGGTAAGTTCGTCTGCTTGGTTGGAGTAAGAGAGATGTGTTCAGGCCAAGTCACTTCGATTCCAGCAGCGTGAGGATTTGCACCGATTGAAAGTGGTTCATCCATGTAAAATCAGGATTCTCCGGGTCTTAGTTCGAGGTCATTGCCCTCTTAAACCCCTCCGCCACGACATGTCGCCCGAAGAGCGGAGAGGCCCATTAGATAATAGAAAGCTTCCCGATTGTGTCAGGGACTTACAAGTCTTTGACGGCAATCTGAGCCGCCTTAAACCTATTGGAGGCCCTGGGCGTATTAGGATAATGGGGCCCCTATGACTTTAACGGAACACTATTTTGTCAGAATAGACAAATAATGTAGATAAAGAAGCTTCTAGATTTATTTTTATTAACAGTCACATTAATTGATGTAATAGATGATTAGATGATGTAATATAATCCACAAAAGTAACTCTTTTAGTATTTACAGGTTAGTGCTTAAGGAACCCTTCTAATTTAGAGATGGGCAAAATCGTTAATCGCTCCTTCAAAATGTTTGAGCACATCACATTCTACGGACATCAGCAACAAACTGGTTAATCTCTCTTGAAGCATTTTACTCCTCATTTCATTTTTAATTATTTTCAATTTGGAGAAGGAGCGTTTGCGACTGCACTTAGTTACCATCATGCTCAATGATTCTCAATGCGATTTCTGCATTTGGAAATGTGTGTTTAATTTTGTTTTCTTTCAGCAAATTCTTTGCAACTTTGTCACAACTCTTCAGAATTCAGAGTTTTCAAGCGAAAAAATAAATCCAATTTTTTACTAATGTTCTTATACGAACTCAATCGCTGTTTTAGATGAATGCTACCTAAATCAATTATAGGGAGAAAGGTTTCTACTTTGAATTTCTCTCTTCTATACAGTTGGACTAATAGGACAGAGCCATCAAAAAAATATCGCGAGAGCTTCTGCTTTTTCTTCTTTGAGTGAGGTCCTTGTAGTCAGATTCTTGATTTTTGATTTCTTTCTTTGACCGACCATTCGAAGTAATCAAATTGATCCCTGAGGTTAATATTAAAATCATCAAGTGAAGTAAACGTATTAGTTGCAACGTCCAGTGTTATTGTTTCTTTCTGAGGACAGTTCTATTCTTTGCAATGTAGAGTTCCGAAGTTCCGTTAATATAATATATTCTAGCTTTTAAATTTTTTGGATAGATGAAGGGCTTCTTCTCTAGTTTCTCGTGCCTGTCTTGTATCTTTTGCGATGAACATCAAACTTCTATGATTTGTTTATAATCTTCATGACAACGCCACCTGCTCGTCAGTAGCACTCACCATGAGTGTCCCAAGAACACCACCACAAAACCTGACGTTAACAACAGCGATGTCATCACCAGAAAGATTAATGTCCCTCAAAAAGAGACAAACTAAAGACGCTCCTAATGAAAAGTGTTCCTTCGGACCATGCTATTGAAGAAAAAAAATATGAACTAAACTGGTTCACCGCATACATATTTTCTTTAATTACACGTGTTATTCTAAATATACGTGTAATATTAAATACACGTGTAAATTTAAATACACGTGTTCCTACACGAACCTTTTAATTACACGTGTAACACGTGTACACGATTACACGTGTAATCGAGGGCTCTAATTGAAATAATTTGTTCAAAATGTATTGAAATTCATTAGTTTTTTTCACGCACAAGAAACACACACATACGTTTTCCGATTTCAACCAAACTTCAAAAAAACCATATGTAGACCAATACCAAAAATGTTTTGAAGTTTTGTTGCAATCGGTAAATGCGTTAAGGCATGAATCGGCGACAAACGAACACAATTTTAAGGCTCAATTTGTATATACATATCTAGATCTGATTGGATGCCTGTTTTAAACAGTGAAAATTTAGGTTACGCATGGTACTTTTATAAATGAGGCAATTGATATGTATATACTCTGAAATTTATCCCGAAATCATCTTCAAAACCTCATTGGTTTAACAAGAAAAAACAAAGTTCATAAATTATTATTCTTTATAAAAGATACATTTGGTTACAGAGCGAATTCGATTTTTTAAATAAATATTTGCACAAGCAATAAGTTTTTAGTATGGAAACAAAACTTAAAATTAATAGTAAATGTTTTTGAATGTTCATAAACAATAAAAAAACGATCTACAAAAACGATCCAAATTGGGTTCATTATCTGGGTGAAACTTCAAGTGATTCGAAAATTTGTAATTTCTTTGCTAATTTTTTCGTTCAGTTCAGTATTCAAACCTTCGTGTCCCGAAACCACATCATTTGTGGATAATTCGCTTGAACAAATTAACATTTGGGACCTGCAAATCAGTAGAAGTGAAATTGTAGAAGAATTAAAAACAATGAATGAAGACACACAAGCAGGGTACGATGGTTTTGCTCCCATTATTTAAAAAAAAATGTGCTTGTGCCTTATCAGTTCACTTGAAGATATCTTCAATTGTTCTCTTCAAAAAGGGATTTTCTGGTGGTATGGAAGTGTTCTTTTATAACCCTGGTAACGAACTACAGTCCCATTTGCAAGATATCTGCGATTCCAAAACTGTTCGAAAAAATTGTCTGTAATAAACTGGTGTTTCTTTTAAAAGAAGTTATTTCCCCATTGCAACATTGTTTTATTGGTGGAAAATCAACGACAACTAAACTTACCGCATATTGCAATTATGTGTTATGTTCCCTTTTACTTTAGTTAGTTAGTTACTTAATTTTCTCAAAGGCGTTCGACAGAGTAAATCACTCCATCTTAGTTGCCAAGCTAAAAAAAATAGGTTTTCACTCTAATTTTGTAAAATGGGTAAAATCTTACCTTGCTGGCAGAGTTCAGTAGGTTCGAATAAATAGCGTTCTTTCGGATCCTATCGATGTGATTTCCGTAGTCCCCCAAGGTAGTCTCTTACGCCCACTTCTACTTTTAATTTTTATAAACGACATTCCAAGATTTTTTATGAATAGTTTTTGCTGACGATCTGAAATTGTTCTTAAGCATAAAATCGACCCTAGATTGCATTAACCTACAGAAATATCTACTTATTTTATCTGTTTGTTGTAAAAAAATGACTTTCACTTAAATATTTCAAAGTGTCACAGTTTAACTTTTCCCGTAGTGCTTCACTTTTGAGTATAACATAGATGGAACTTCCTTGTGTAAATTAAATGAAAAGAAAGATCTTGTTGTTGATGTTAAGTTTAGTTTTTCAAGTCACATTGACTATATTGTTGCTAGGGCGAGCTCAATGTTGGGTTTTATTTATAGAAATTCCAAAGACTTTTTAGACGCGTTTACTCTAAAATCACTTTACTTTGCATATGTCAGAACGGTATTAGAATACTGTTGTACTGTTTGGAACCCAATATATGCGATTCATTCAGTGAGAATCGAAAGAATACAGAATATGTTTTACGAATTGGAATTTTACATTAGAATATCGATATGCCCCCATTTAATTCAAGGTGCTTATTACTAGGTATACTAACTTTGGAAACTCGACGTAAATGTTTCGAAGTAATGTTCGTGAAAGATGTATAAAATCAATTCCCCCTATTTACTCTCCATGTTGAGCATTTATGTTCCTAGCCGTGAACTCAGACAAGCCGAATGTTTCACGTGCCCTTACTTACGTGCCCTTACTTACGTGCCCTTAGAGTAAACTACGGCTATAATGAGCCCATAAGAGCTGCTTAAGACAGGCAAATACAGTATGTAGCGACCTTGATTTAAATATGTATTTAAGTAGAGATTGCTTTAAGAAAAAATTATTATCCTCATTGAATACTGGTGGTTAGCTATTAATTAATATCCAACGTCTATAAGAGTACTTGTGCTCTGCTTGATGATGAAATAAATAAATAAACATGTACATAAAAAAAGGTAATAGCAAACAATTTAATATTTTAAGGATTTTATACATACGGTTAGTAGGCCAAAGAGTTCTGAAGAAATTGTGACCACATTGGGATCACAACTTAAATATCCATCTGTTACAAGATGAAATTAGCTGTATGATTCTATGTGTGACATTGTTAATAAAAAAATCACCAGGATAAACGACCTCTGCCAAAAATTGTAAATTCAGACATTTTTGGATGTTGATTTCGAATACTTGGAGGAATTTTCGATGATTATTAAACCAATTGTTGACGTACTGGACTTTTTGCAGACTGAGAACGGAATGCTTTTGGATTTTTACTCCCAACCCTAGCAACACTCCGAGTAATGTTGTGAAAGCTTCAGATAAGCAATTGCCTAAAAATAATTCCAACCGAAGTAGCGAGGCAATCGGAGGGTTCTTTGGTGAAAGGTTTCAGAGCTTTTTGCTTTGTCACTTGAGGTAAACGACGCAATTGTTGCCTCTGTGCTTTGTCCATCCGTTAAAATAAAATGGATTTCCTCTCTTAACGAGTCTTTTGTGGAAACAAAAACTTGTGAAATAATTTCGATGGTTCGAAAAAAAAAATCGCTTTCTTCAATAAAAGTCGATGCGTCAACCGGCTGATTGTTTTTTCGACTTCTCTATAATAGGTGCGCTTTTCTTAAATTCTCTTCATCATTTTAATTTCAAACATTTAACTAACAACAGAGGCAGACGATATAGAAAACACTTCCTGTACGGGTCGGCCTGATGAATATGATAATTTTGATTTGTATCTTTCACAACATTCCACATCATTGGAATCCTTTTATAAATTTTCCAATACGAGTATTCAAAAGGCTTTCATCAGATACAACACGCCAGTACCATAATCTGCGGCAGTAGAGCGCCTTTTTTCAATTGTCTGGCTTTTAAACACTCCTAGAGAAGGACTTTCAGACGACAATTTCGGAAGATTGCTGTTACTGAAAGTCAACCCTCAATACTTGAAAACTGAATGTTTTTTATTTGTTTCAATTGAATTGCTATTTTGTTTGTTTTATGTTACATATCTGTATATAGAATACACAGCAGTACTGGTTACTTAATTTGTAATTTTTACGGTTATACATATAATGGACAGTATTAATAAAATTGTATTCACATTTCACCTAACGATGTAAGTTCTTTGTTTATGTGTTAATTATGCTACTGATTCTCTATTGAACATGTAGGAATAAAATTTCCCAAGGAAAAATGAAATATATTTTTGTTTATAATTTTTATTTTAATTTAATTTTTTTATTTATAACTTAAACACAACTTTATTCAAAAAAATTAATTCCTCGCTTCTATTTGTCCATTTTTTTCCGTGTCTACTTTTCGACTACCCTCTTGGATTCTTTTCTGTAGCTTGACCACCTTCACTTGTCCTCTTTTCTTACTTTTCTTTCCCTAATAAACTTATTCAGCCTAACTCTCCTTACAGCGAGGCACTTGTCGTGTTGCCATTATTGTTTTCGTTACCACCCTCACGGCCATCCTGAAGCTCGGCTGCCTCAGCCGAAGAATGGTGCTCATCATATTCCTCCTCATCGAGATCCTCCGAATCTGATTCCGAACACCGCATGCGCCATCGCTTCATCAAATCTGCTGCCGTCGAAGTTTGATTGGGCCCTTCGTGGTTTCCGACATTCTTAATAGTATATGGATCGTTCCCGTTTACCCTCGCTACTTCATAGGTGCCTAGATACTTCAGGTACAGCTTCTGGCCTGTCCCAAAATGTGTTTTCTGAATAGCGACCAGATCTCCCACCGTAATTAGCTGCTTTCTTTCTCTTCTTGTCGTAGGTATTTTGGTTCTCTCTTTAAACCTCCTGAATTTGCCTGCTGGCCTCCGCCCTTATCTCGGAACGATCTTCCTCGAAAATGACCAGACTCTCCTGCTCTAGCAGCTGCCTTAGCTGGATGTCGTTTATCGTATTAATCTTTACTCCAAACATCAATTCGAACGTTGTTCATCCGGCTCTTCGCGGCACAGTGGAATTGATCACGCACTGAACCTTCGGAACAAATTAAACAATCTTAAGGAGTATTCAATAGATAGGCGAGTCAGCACTTGCACAATTGTCTTGTTCATCCTTTCCACTTAGTCGTTTCCTCTCGGAACTCGGGTTGTCACCGAATAGTGAGTGATGTTTCTGTCCACGCAATACGCCTCAAAGTCATTGGATGTAAATGTCCGATATCAAGCGCTGTGGATTACCAAAAACCTGAGCTTGAAGTTCTACACGATCAATATCTTCGTCGGATTGGGTACTCTTAACGTGATGTATCCACACAAATTTGGAAAACGCATTTACTGTCACAAAAGATAGCGATAGTTTTTTGCGGTAAAAGGTCCCAAATGATCCAGGTGATAAGTGTTTAGCGGCTGGTCAGGTTTGTCGATGGGATGCAGGAAAGACTATTTCTTGCCAGTCTTCTTGGCCGCAAGGATGCACACAATACAGTTATTGATAACTTCAGCGATTTTTTGATGCATCTGTGGGATAAAATAATCTTCTTGAATTAACTTAGATAACTTACCGACACCAAAGTGCCCTCTCTCGTGAACCGTGTGTATGAGTTGTTTCTTGAAGGACTAGGACAACTAGGAGATAAGACCCATCTACGAATTTGTACAGCGCATCACCTCTGCTTAAATAGTTTTCGTACAAACTGGATATAACAAGAATTGCGCGGATGGCAACGCAGAAATCGTCCGTCAGTTGAGCTTGTTTAATTGGTCTTAAACATCCGTTCTCGATGGTATAGACAGTAACCAATACTACCATTCCTTATAATATGACCAAGAAATTTAACTTCTCGTTAGAGAAAAGCACCCTTTCTCCAATTTATAATAAATCCATTTTCTTGAGCTACATCTAGGACTTCTCTTAACTTCGTGATTCGCTCCTCTTTGGATTTCGAGGGTATTATCAAGTATAAGTCAGAACCAGCCCTCGGCTTTTATCTTGTAGTATGACTTTGACGTACCTTGGGAAAACGACAGGCGAATTGCACAATCCAAACGGGACCTTGTTGAATTCAAAGGCCGTATATTTTTTGCTTGCCTCTTCAATGTCTACGTGGAAAAATCCGTTTTTGAGGTCCAGTATGGAAAAAACGTTGACTCATACAAATGCTCAAACAACTATTATTGGTAATGGATACTGGTCTATCAGAACGTTTCAATTTAGTTGCCTGTAATCGACGCAAAGCCGTAAAGAGCAATCTTTTTTGCGTGCAAGAACGACGAGACTAGCGAAGTCTGAGTCGCTATTGCGGATTACACCCTCACGTAGCCAGTTGGCGAGGTGCTGATCGACAACTTCCTTTTCCAGAGGAGCCAAACGTTGGTTTTGGTAAATAAGCTTTTCATCTTCTAGGACAATCCTCATTTGTACACAGGTCTTTTCCGGACTTTTTGGGGTATACTGTTTGATCATCATTTTGATTTCTCTTCTCGTTTTTAGGTCCTTGATCCTGCTCAGGTTTTCAACTAATTCAGACTGGTTGTCAGAAATCAGGTTGATACGTGCTAGCAGATCATCATATTGAATATTCCTCTTGTAGATTTGGGCCTGCCCATCCTCGATCGTCAAGCTAACTTCTAGCAATAATTTTTTTCCTGAAATCTTTATGTTGATTGTTGAAGCGCCGAGAGTCTTGGTTGACATCTGGTACCAGGGTTGTGACATCTGGTACCATCAGCTTGTTTACCCTTGAGTATTGTGTTGGATATGTGCTATTCTCGGGACAAATCCTGGCAATGTACCTACCCAATGTTAGAAGATGTATGCCATAATAGAATATTGGAGTGTCAACCCTGAAGACTAGCAGCACTAAAGTTTAAGACCGGAACTAACTTCATAGGGTAAGGGCTGTCGGGGGTTTTGTTGTTGTTGAGGTATAGCGTTTTTGAAATAAAGTGTGAAACGACCACGAGAGTCACAAAATTCAAATCTTCTTATGGCAAATCATGTCAGCTCCCACCACTTGTGCACCGAATCAACTAAAGTGAAGTACCAAGAGCCGGAGGAAGCACCATTAGTCGAAGAAAAACAGCCACCGATTCTTCTAGCAACCCAGGTCATACTCCGGTCTGCCACCGGCAACTTTCTACAAGTGCGAGCACTCTTGGATACCGGATCACAGGCGACACTTGTAAGCGAATACGCAGCTCAGCAACTGAGACTTCCTCGGCAGCGAGTTCCAGTTCCAGTAATTGGCGTTTGTGGAACTAAAATCGGAAAATCCACAAGTTTAGTGAAACTGTGTTTGGGCTCTCTTAAGGACCCATCTTTCAACATTGAATGCACATGTTTCGTTTTGCCACGGCTTGGCTGTCTAGAGACAATAACGCCACTATCCTATCACACATTGGAGGAGATAACATCTCTCGACCTGGCTGATCCCAATTTCCACGAACCAGGGCAAATCGAAATAATTTTGGGAGGTGACGTGTACGGAGCACTGCTGTGCAACGATGTTCAACAGTTCAATGATAAAGCTTTAAAAGCTCAGAATACTCGATTGGGCTGGGTACTCAGTGGACGATTACCTGTACTAGAACTTAACAGAAAGAAGATGATTTCATGTTCATTTACCACCGCGGAGCTAGATGAATTGGTGCAGAACCTCTGGAGGTTTAATGAACAAGAAGGCATGGATGATAAATCCACCATGAGGCAAGATGAAATCTAGTGCGAAGAGTTTTTTTCCGAAAAACCGTTCGTCGTACAGAATCTGGGCGGTTTATCGTTAAGTATCCCCTTAAGATATCAGCTAATCTCTCTGCTCTCTCAGGTACCAAGGATGACGACACAAATCTATTTCATCACCAAATGCGTCGCTTGGAAAGAGATCCGAAACTCAAATCCCTTTATGAAGCCTTCATGCGGGAGTACGAGGAACTCGGGCATATGGAGGCAGTGCACGAAGCTGAACAGCAACAGAACATTCCCCATCACGGGGTGTACAAGGAGTCCAGTGCAACAACCAAGTTAAGGACTGTCTTTAATGCATCTAGGAAAAGCAAATACGGTGTCTCATTAAATTACTGCCTATTGACAGGACCGAAACTTGAAGCAGACTTATCTGCCATAATCCTAAGGTGGCGCAATCATAAAGTCGGATTTATGGCTGATATAACTAAATGTTTTCGGCAGATAAAGGTGGATGAGGAAGATGCCGATCTGAAACGAATTATATGGAAAACCGAAAAAGGGGATCCAGTTAGTTTTCGACTGTTGACTGTGACTTATGGTCTTAATTGTGCACCGTACTTAACCATCAAAGTTTTAAAAACTCTCGCCAACGAAGAGGAAGTCAATTTTCCTATAGCTGCTATTGAAAATAAGCCCGGATGAATTTAACCTCACGATTCGGTTTAAAAAACAAAAGACCGAGACTAGTAGCGAAATACAGTTTAACTTTATTGCTCCACAAAAGTAAGAAAACTTGCAAAAAGGGACATCATACAGGTCATTTTATAGTGCAATATTATGTATATAATTCAAGAAATGTCTGTATAGGAATAAGTGAATGTAGTGTATAGGAGTTAGTGAATGTAGGATAATGTATGTATAATAAGTTCATGTATATAGATAGGAAAGTGTTGCCAATGATAAAGGATACATTTTAACATCTTCCGGGAGGGGAAGATGGGGTAAGCTCCATTGGATAAAGCAGCTGGACAGGTCTTCTTGTTCGCGTACCATCTGCGTACCGTATCTCACAGGCTCGTACTTTACCATCGCGTCCAATATGGGCATTTTCGATTATAGCTAATCTCCAGTTGATTCGTGGTTTTCCAGAGTCGTAGACTAGGACAACATCATTTGGATTTAATTGCTCTGTGGAAACACCTCTAGTTAAATAAAAACACCACACGCAATTTTATTTATATTTTTTTTCTATTTTTGATCTTTATTCATTGGCTGCTCATCAACGAGTGTCAGCCCAACACTTAAGACTACCTTAACTTAATAATATCATAATAGTAATTTAAATAAACAAATAACACTCAAAAAGGAAAACGCAACATGTACCTAGTAAACAAATAAGAACCAAAAGAGAACGCAACAAAAGGAAAAGACGCTACGCATAAACAAGTCAACATCTGCCTACATGCATTGCATTGCTGCATGGTAACAGCAATGCTTTGGAAGCTTAACTGGGCTAAGTTGTATATTCTGGAAGCTTCATACATGTATGCTATGAACATGCATGTAACTCCTCCCGCCGAAGTATGGACGATCCGTATTGTGGTGCGTGATTGTCAAATGTTAGATCTATGGTATGTGAAGTTCAGTTAAGTTAATGGTGTACGGGTTATGAATTCAACTTCATTATCTCCCTGATAAATGCAAATGGTTGCGGTGACGTATGCGTACTTTTTCTCTTTTATCATTTCTCCTCTGGATCATATTAGGGTTTCACTATAAACGTAGTATAAACGTGTACATGTTGTGCCTTTTGTTTTAAAACGTATTTTTGGTGTTTTTAAATGTACATTTGATTACTTACATTTAGTTAACGCCATCGACCAAGGCCAGGGGCAAAGGTCCCACATTAACGGGACTCGATGACTCAGCACTTTGTGCGGTTCCCGCTACTTCGCGGGTTACCTAAAAGCACAGGGGGATCATATTCCGTCTGGCAATTATCACATAGACTCAACTATACGCGAGTCGGCTGATAATGCGTTTCCGATCAGGTAACTGCACTCGAATATGGGATGTGGAATATGCACCGAACACGATCTTGGGAACAACAAACAGGCGAGGGACAAAACACCTGTGTCAACACGGAAAGGAGGAATATGCGAAGCGACAAGCGCAAGTCGGGCAGATCGGGGAGTCAGTTCGCTGTGACCGCCGGCGAGAATAATTCGAAAGTTGTAGCATCGAAATAAACATACTAAGAATAATTCGAAGGTTGTTTTCTTGTAAGTCGAACAGTTGGGCCAGCCTTCGAGCTGGCGTTCGCGATTTTTTTTGGATTCCCCTTCATTCCCCTTTAACTCATTTATATACATATACATAAATATTTATTTATTGAGTTATTAATAAAACGAAAAATGTAAACGTGGTTCGACTATTATTTGTGGGGTGCCGTCAAAGATAAGTGTTACGCCGACAAGCCAGAGACAATTGACGCTTTAAAGGACAATATTCGTGAAGCCATTGGTGAGATACAGCTGCACACAATCGATAATGTGCTTAAAAATTGGACCGATCGTGTAGGCTACTGCATGGCCAGCCGAGGCAACCATTTGAATGAAATTATTTTCCATTATTAACCGGAAGGATTGTAATTTCAAATAAAAAAAGAAATT
The DNA here is from genome assembly GCA_958301585.1 of Merodon equestris. NCBI lineage: Eukaryota > Metazoa > Arthropoda > Insecta > Diptera > Syrphidae > Merodon > Merodon equestris. The sequence goes on along the minus strand of OY284415.1, from coordinate 83,729,165 downwards.
TGAGAAAATATTCAGTAGTTTTTTTTATAGCATTTTCAAAAAAAAAAAAAAGTTATTTGGCGGACCCTATATTAATGATATTGTTTTTACATATTTAGAACGTAATTTGAGTTTTTCGATCTTTATGAATGTTTAACTTAATGTTATATCTTTGTAAGATAATTTCTGTATTTTCTTTGTACAATTATTCCAACAATATGATATGTTTTATTATGGTCTCAAAACTAGTAATATGAAAACATAAATTATTTACATTTATTTACATAAGTAAGTATTACAAGATTCATGTTCTAATTGTATTGTTATAGCGATTGAAAAAAAAAACGATCCAAGAAGAAATTGGAAATATATTTTTATTATTACATACCAGTTCATATTTTTTATGCTATTTATTTATTTGTTTTGATTTCGAATAATTTCTACCGGTATATTTTCTATCGAATTGTACATCTTCCAACGATTTCTGATGTTTAAAAGTTCTTTTAACTATTTGTCTGTCCCTTTTGACACCTTTATTGTCCCTAAAGTATGTTTTGTTTTTTGTCTGCACATCTTTTATAATGTATCTTGGCAAGTATTTAATGTTATGAAATCCTAGATTTTTCACTAGTTCCCTATGATTAAATTCAGGATGTTCAGTACGTTTTTCATTATTTTTGTTTGTGTATTTTATCTTATTTTCGTAAATTCTTTGTCTAAGTAATTTCCAATCGGAGTCGTTCAAGCTCCCATGTAGGAGGTCATTAGGCTTATATTTTGTTACGGAATGTATGGTATTATTATACATTTCGACAGCTCTGAATACTAGTATTTTGTCCTCAATATCTTTGTTTTTTTTGTCAAGTTTGAACAATCGAATGTGTTCATTTAGTGTAAGATGAAACCTTTCGATAATAGAATTACTTGTATGTGTGTTAGGTGAGGTGAAATGATAACAAATATTCTCTTCATTAAGAAAATTTTTTATAAAAGCTGCATTAAACTCGTTATCGGCTATGATTTTTGATGGCTTTCCTAGAATTGCAAATCTTTGTATAAGAATATCTACAATTGTTAATGAGTTCCTATCTATTATTGGGTGTATTGAAGCGTGCTTTGTGAAACTATCTATGCATGTGAGAAACATATCCTTTTTGCTAAAAAACCATATGTCGATATGAATTATTTGGTTTGGTTTTATTGGTGTTTCAGAAATGATAAATTTTGATTTTATTGGCTGTCTGTCATATTTGCACATATTACAAAGTAAGCAGTTGTTGATAAATGTGTGAATTTCTAATTTTAAGTTGGGAAAATAAAGAGAATCTTTTAATTCTAGATACGTTTCATCGATTCCTCTATGGTTTTTCGCTAAATGTGTATTTTCTATTATTTCCAATAATTTCTTTTTGCATGTGATGTCCTTCAAGTACTTCATACATCGAAGAATTTTCATATTTGAAGTGTTTGAAAAATATTTAATTATGCTTTTTTGGAACTCTTTAAATATATCATCATCCTGACAATAAACTCCCAAAGTCCCCTTGACTGGTAAAAGATTTTTAAGAATCTCAACAACATATTCTTCATCGTAATTTGGTAAACAAATAATTGACCTTCGCTTTTTTTGATACAAAAACTTATTTAAAAAACGCTTGGAACTACTTTTTTCTAAAATTAATTGGTGTTTATATATATTAACTGGGCTTTCACTAATATATATATGATCGTTTAGGTTCTCTTTACCACTGTGAACTGTTGCCGCATCAGATCTGATATCATATTCATCAAAGTAATTTATTTCTAAACGACTTAAATAATCAGCAACGTAATTCTCCTTTCCTTTGATATATTCGATATCAAAGTCAAAATCGTTTAACCGGATCTTCCATCGCTGTAACTTTAGATTAGGTTCTTTTAAAGAATTTAACCATATTAATGGTCGGTGATCGGTTTGTATAGTAAACTTACGACCGAACAGATATGGCCTAAAGTGTTTAGTTGCCCAAACAATGGAGAGAAGCTCTTTCTCTATTGTGCTGTAGTTTAACTCGTGGTGTTGGAGAGTTCCGGATGCAAAAGCTATAGGGTGATTATTTTGAGATAAAACTGCTCCTGTTGCTCGCATCGGTTGTTAGTGTGAAGCGTTTTTCAAAATTTGGGTAAGCCAACACAGGACTGGTACATATTAGTTCTTTAAGCTTGTTAAAGGACTCAGTGTACTGTCTGTCTGCTGAATTAATTTTGCTGTTTTTCTTTAAATATTTGGTCATCGGTAGGGCTACTCTAGAATAGTCCCTGATGAATTTTCGGTAAAATCCGGTTATCCCTAAAAATGATTTTATTTGTTTTGTCGTTTGAGGTAGTTGAATCTGCTTTATAATTTCAATCCTTTTTGGATTAGGTTTTATTCCTTCGTTTGAAATAATGTGTCCTAGATATTCTGTTTGGCTGTTTGGCGTTTTAAAAAGTTATATTTATCTATTTGGACTTTTAAGTTACATTCAAGAAGACGCTTAAGAATTTTATTAATGGAGTCGGTATGCTCCTGAAGAGAGGACGAAAAAATTAATATGTCGTCTGTTCGATATTAAATGGTTTATTCTCAATCGGAAGTCTTTTGAAATAACAAAACCACAGCACTTGATTTCCAACGATTTTAATTTATTTGGTTAATATTCGTGTATATAATAATCATAAGAGGCAACCACTTCGCACAGCGACCAAAAACCCAGTGCCCGAGTCACGAATTTCAGATTGCATCGGAAGACACACACACTACCACATGTTCACACCTACGCAATGCATTTCGGGGCTGGTGTGCATCGCGTGATATTACTGTGCCTGCAATTGTTAGTAGGATGCAACTGCATAAAAGTGGTTCGATACAATCTAGTACATGGAGTTAAATACATTTGCTTACACATTAATAAATACAGTGACTCAAAGAATTAAATTAACAATATTTATACAAAATCAAAGGAATAACGATAATTTACAAGCAAAGATTTCGAGAAAAGTTAGAACAGATACTTTATACGAATATACTTTATTACGAAACATCCCGCCCCCCCCTGGAACAAGTTTCAGGACAGTGGAAGTACCGCCAATTTGGTAATTGGACGTTCAATAACGCCCCGAGTCGTCCTTATTGTAGCTACTCGAACGAGCTTATCTGCGCCTGGTGTCACCGCTTCAATTTTACCGAGAAGCCACTTTGTGGGTGGTAAACTAGGTTCCTTGATTACTACCAAGTCGCCCGGTTTGAAACTTGCAATTGTCTGCTGCCATTTAGGTCGTTCTTGGAGCGTCGTGATGTATTCCATCATCCATCTTTTCCAAAAGCCTTGAACCATGTTTTGGAGGTGATTCCAACGTTGTAACCGGTTGATAGGTATATCGAGAATGTTTGGCTCAGGAACAGCTGTGTAAGGCTCACCTATGAGAAAATGTGCAGGCGTTAGAGGATTTAAGTCTTCATCAGAAATAACACATAGTGGACGAGAATTCAGAATGGCCTCAATTTGAGTAAGTACTGTGTACAACTCTTCAAACGTTAGTATTGAGGACCCGACGACTCGGCGTAGATGCTGCTTCACCGATTTAACACCGGCCTCCCACAAACCACCGAAATGTGGAGCGGAGGGGGGAATGAAATGCCATGTTATACCATCCTTAGCGACGGATGCAGCTATAGTGTCGTTGTGGATCTGCGACATAACCGCCTTATGCATTTCATTCAAACAACGACGAGCACCTTGGAAGTTGGTTCCTTGGTCGCTATAAATATGGGAACATCGACCACGACGAGAGACGAATCTACGCAAGGCAGCGAGAAAGGCATCCGTGGTTAAGTCACTCACCAGCTCCAAATGAATTGCCTTCGTAGACATGCATACAAATAATGCTATGTATGCTTTCGATAGTTTAGGCCTTCGGCATCGGGAAAGTTTGATCGTCAGGGGACCAGCATAATCGCATCCAGTATTGGAGAAGGGGCGACTCGGCTGGATTCGTTGAGGTGGTAGATCGCCCATCAGTTGTTCACTTGTTAACCTTCGTTGCATAAAGCATGTCTTGCATTTATGGACTATTTTTCGAATTAGATTACGGCTCCCCAAAATCCAATATTGCTGCCGGACGATGGCAAAGGTGTGTGAAACTCCTGGATGCAAGTAATTTATGTGAATATCTGTTACAATAAGAGAAGATATTTGATTATTGCTAGGTAGAATAATAGGGTGTTTAACGTCAAACGAAGCAATGGCATGTTTTAATCTTCCCCCCACCCGTAGTAAACCATCACAATCAACAAATGGAGAGTATTTAAGCAGTTTTGATTTGGCAGGGAGTCTTTGATTGTCAAGTAAACACCGAATATCTTCACTAAATGTGTTTCTTTGGACGGATTTTATCACAAGTATTTTCGCCTTTTGTATCTCATTTAAGCTTAAACTAGCAATCAAACGTTCTGCTTTAGATGCGCGACAATTAAACGAATACCGAAGGCAATATGCGATTACCCTTTGCACGCGATACCACGAAGATAGTCTATCGATGAGGGTTTGGACAGCATTAGTGTCAGCGGAGGTAACTAATACTTGCCGGGGTGATTGTTTTTCCTCGATTAAAATGTCTGAACACTCGGACGTCCGTAACACAAACCTTGATTTCGGCCACTGTTTATCTGGCAATGATAAAAACGACGGCCCGTTCCACCAAAGATTATGACCGACGAGATTGGATGGAAGTACACCGCGCGACGCACAATCGGCAGGATTCGATTCTGACGGGATATGATACCAGAAATGTCGGGGTACTGTTTCGAGGATAGCTGCTGTGCGATTGGCCACGAATGTTGTCCAGCGACGAGGTGGTGAAGACAGCCAATGCAATACAATCTCTGAATCAGTCCACGCCAAAGTTCTTGAAATATTAGGAGTTATTGATGACTTGACGAGCTTAAGTAACCGAGTTAACAGCAAGGCACCACAAAGTTCCAGCCGTGGAATGGAGATTGGCTTGATCGGTGCTACTTTCGTCTTTGCGGCGATAATAGTGGTCTTAAATTCTGCTTCAGCAATTCGGCAGCGACTGTATACCACGGCAGAATAAGCTAGTGATGATGCATCCGAAAATCCATGAAGCTCGATCTCCACCGTAGACGAAAACACATTTCGGGGAACCCGTATCTGCTCTAAGAATGGAAGTTCCTGTCGATAGCTACTCCATCGTTCAGAGAAATGGGAGGGTAGCGGATCATCCCAGCCTAGTTGCCATTCCGAAGACCACAGCGCTTGAAACAGTATTTTAAATAATACTATAGACGGAGCTAGCAATCCTAAGGGATCGAAAATGCGAGCGACTTCCGAAAGTAAGGTTCTCCTGGTCAATGACGTGGACCGGAGCGATTTGGACATACAATACGAGAATTCATCACTCATTGGGTTCCAATACATACCAAGGACTTTTATTACCGAGCGCGAGGGTTCAGTTTCAAAAATGCTGTACTCACAATCTTCTTCTGGTAATCGAGAGAGAAGTGACCAACAATTAGAACTCCATTTTCGTAACTGAAGTTTAGCCACCGATAGAAGACCAATCAGCTCAGACTGCAAATCGATTAACGATTGAATGGAATTTGATCCGGTCATGACGTCGTCAACATAGACATCATTCAAAAGGATCCGAGATGCATTTGGATATTCGGATTTGTAGTCAAGAGCTAGCTGCTTTAACACCCGAACTGCCAAAAACGGAGCAGCAGCGGTACCATATGTGACGGTCCGTAAACGGAAGTGTTGTACTTCTTCAGCTGGAGTCTTACGCCAAATTATGCGCTGAAAGTCGGTATGCAATTCATCAACCCAAATTTGCCTAAACATTTTAACCACATCAGCGGTGAAAACGTATTTATGTTCCCGAAAGCGCAAACATACTCCGATTAAATCCCTTTGAATTGGGGGACCTATTAACAACGCGCTATTCAACGACTGCCCATACGAATCCTTCACTGACCCATCAAAGACGACACGCAGCTTCGTAGATGAGCTGCCTGGTTTTAAGACTGCGTGATGTGGAAGGTAAAAGTTTTTACCCGGCAGGGTTTCGATCTCATCCTGGGGAATCTGACTCATGTGACCAAGCTGAATGTATTCCTGCATAAAGTCGGAATACAACCGATGCAATTCTGGATCCTTTTGAAAACGGCGTTCCATAGAATTTAAACGGGTCATGGCTGATTTTAGCGTACAACCGAAAGAAATATGCTGTGTTTTAAAGGGAAGCTGTACAACATACTTGCCATCCGAAGAGCGACTGAACGTTTCTTGAAAATGTTGCTCTGCTTGATCGTTGAAAGAACATTCATTGTTAACAGGAGCTACTTCTTCCAGCTCCCAAAACTTCTGCAACAAAACATCAACATCGACAGTGGAGTATAAAGAAGACAAAGGAAAATTATCGGATGAGGTCTTATCAAAATACTCTCCGGTAATAACCCAACCAAATGTCGTATTTTGGGCGATTGGAATACCTTCAGGACCGTAGGTTTGTTCTCCCTTTAAAATACACCAAAGTTTATCAGCTCCAAGCAGTACGTCAACAGGAGCAGCTAGATTAAAATGTGGGTCGGCAAGATCTAAATTTCTTATATGTGACCACGAAGAAACATCTAATGATTGAGAAGGAAGATTTGAAGTTAGCTTACTCAATACAAAAGCATCCACCAATAAACGAGTTGAGTTGTACCGCGAGCAAAGTTGTAAGGAAATACACCCTCTTGTATAGCCTGCCTCCGTTGACGAGAGGCCGAGAACTGGAATCCGAGCATGCGTACGAGAAAACCCTAGTCTTTGGGCAAACGATTCGATGATGAATGATGATTGTGATCCAGAATCTAGTAAGACTCGACAGTTGATGAAGTTTCCATGTATATCTTGAACCTTTGCTAACACAGTTGGAAGAATGGTTTGCTTTCGACGATAAGATGTAAGATTTGATTTAAGTGAATGATTATTAAGAAGCGGGCAAGCATCTTTTAACGTGGACGAAGTTTGAGGTTGGTGCGAGGATAGAGACGAGTTGAAATTGGATGATGGTCTTGTGTGCGACGACGATGGTGATATACTCTGTGCTGAATCTTCCGGATGGACTAAAGAGTGATGGCGGGATCTACACACGCGGCACCGAAATGTAGATCGACATTTGTTCGACGAATGTCCTATGCGGAGGCAGTTGAAACACAGCGAGTTTTCCTTCACGAAGTTTCGACGCGATTTGTTGTCTAATGCAACGAATTTGGGACACTGGGTTAGAATATGGTTATTTTTACACTTGGGGCACTGTGGGTTTGAAAGAGATTCTTCTGCTACGTGTGATCGAATTGTTACAGGCGGCTTTAACCGTGATATACCAGGCCGATTAACTTGACACGTTTCTAGAGCGTCACAACGTGTTTGTAAAAAGTTGATAAATTCATTTATTGTACAATCATCCCGTGCACCGACACTTTCTGCCCAAGCTTGTTTTGTGTCCTGATCAAGCTTGTTCAGCAAAATGTATATAAGCCAAGGATCGCGGCCATTTTTTTCAAGGGCATTAAGTCCGCGTACGACTTCATCCGCACTGTCGACGATTTTGCGTAAGGTTTGGACATTACTGGAACTTATTGTAGGAAGCGATAAGAACGTTTGGACAAATGAACGCACGATTAAATGAACCCGATCATAACGCCTCTCTAACCGATCCCAAGCTTCAACATAATTCGCCTCGGAAATGGTCATGTGTTTAATAACGCCGGCCGCTTCATCGCGAAGGAATGACTTCAAATATTGGAATTTTTGTACAATAGAGATATCATTGTTACTATCAACCGAGCCCAAGTAAAGATCGCGAAAGGACGGCCAATCCTTATAATCTCCCGAAAACGATGGTATTTCAATTTTTGGTAGATTAACCGATGACGAACGTTTTGTAGTGGAATTCAGTTTTTCCAGGAAGGTAGATTGCTGATTAGCTAATTGTTCAACGACCGAAACATCTACTTCCTTTTGGATAACACTTTTCCGATCACGAGTGGCTTTTACGAGTTGCGAATGAGCCGTAAAGTATTTAAGTTCATATTCACCGAACTCAGTTTCAAAATCATTAGAACCCGTATCCACCACGTCCTGTAAGAGCTCATAATGCAGAGATGAAAACTCTGACCATGTTTCCTCTAGCTTGCTCAGACGGATTTCTAGCATTTCTAGAGTTGTGGACGGTTCAATTGTGTCTGCAAATGCAGCCGCGCGAGTTAAACGCCCCTTTGCATTTCCGCGTTTCAGTTTTAATACATTCATTTTTTTTTTTTTGGTTTTTAAAGAAAAAAGGTAAAAAAAAAAAAAAATGAGAACACTCGACAGGGAAGCTCTACGAAAAACGTTTAAGTTGGTGTTTCTCCCTTACAGTTTTATAAAAATGTTTGATATAAGACGAAGGGAACACGTGTACGTAATTAAGTTTTCTTTATCACACAGGTAGAATTTCCGTACGTAATTTGATATCACAATATTTACAATCCGGCTCGAAGGACCAATGTTCGATAATAAATGTTTTATTCTCAATCGGAAGTCTTTTGAAATAACAAAACCACAGCACTTGATTTCCAACGATTTTAATTTATTTGGTTAATATTCGTGTATATAATAATCATAAGAGGCAACCACTTCGCACAGCGACCAAAAACCCAGTGCCCGAGTCACGAATTTCAGATTGCATCGGAAGACACACACACTACCACATGTTCACACCTACGCAATGCATTTCGGGGCTGGTGTGCATCGCGTGATATTACTGTGCCTGCAATTGTTAGTAGGATGCAACTGCATAAAAGTGGTTCGATACAATCTAGTACATGGAGTTAAATACATTTGCTTACACATTAATAAATACAGTGACTCAAAGAATTAAATTAACAATATTTATACAAAATCAAAGGAATAACGATAATTTACAAGCAAAGATTTCGAGAAAAGTTAGAACAGATACTTTATACGAATATACTTTATTACGAAACATCGTCTAAATAAACAACACAGATTTTATTGATATAGGCATGTAACACCTCATTCATCATCCTTTGAAATGATGCAGGTGCATTTTTCAAACCGAATGGCATACGTGTAAATTCGTAATGGGCTGTAGCAGTTGATAAAGCCGTTTTATGCCTATCGTCTTTGCACACGGGGATTTGGTGAAAACCTTTCGCAAGGTCTAGAGTTGAAAAATATTGGGAATTCCCTAACTTGGATAATATATCGTCCAAATTAGGTATCGGGAATTTATCTTCAATCGTTACGTCGTTGAGTTTCCGATAATCAACCACGATGCGCCATTTTTTTTTGCTGGAGTTATCAACTTTTTTGGCACGATCCATATCGGCGCATTGTAGGGACTTGTAGAATTTGTTATAATACCTGAACTAAGCATTTCCCTGATTTGGTTATCAACTTCATTTTTGTGTGCCTCGGGATATCTATAGGTTTTCGAAAATACTGGTATATCGTTTTTAGTAGGAATTTTGTGCGTGTAGTTTATTACTGATGATAAAATATCGCCTTCAATATAAAATACCTTTGAAAATTTTTTTATGCAAGCCGTAAGTGCCTCAATTTCCTCGTTATTAAGATCATTACTGATAAGTTTACTTTTAATCAAGTTTATATTTGGTTTTTCAAATCGTGTTTCAGTTTCGGAGTTACTGAAGGTATTAACATCCGCAGTAGTTAATAAAGGTTGTGAGTTAGAAAAAATTAATGGTAAAATAGTTTCTTTTCTAATTATTAACTATGAGTTATGGAGATCGATTTTAGCCTGAAGTGGTCTTAGGATATTACAACCTATTATGCCGTCAAAATCGCCGTACAAATCTGTTTCAAGCAATTCAATTTTTGTAGAGGGTTTTTTAAACTCAGCAAAAAGTGGAATTATTATTTTGGAATTGACTTGGACTATTGAATTGATAGCTTTAAGTGGGAGGGGACTATTAAGTTTTGTTTTAAAGGAGCTATGGAAAAGATTTTTTTGGATTAGGGAGGTGCCCGCGCCTGAGTCTATTAAAAGTTTAATTGGAATTGAATGGGTCTTAACAATTATGCAGGGTAGAGATCTTGTGTGGAATATTGAAAATTTTGAAGTTCAAAGTTCTCCGAACTAGTCGCATTGTTAGTGTATGGATTATTTGATTGGTTTCTAATTTGGGCATGTCCTACTTCCATCGATTCAATTGGTGGAGCACTTGTCAAAGTTTCAAAACTATTTAAATTATTGTTATTAATGCCGTGATAATTTTCTGGGCCGCTTCTGTAATATTTGGTGTTATTACGGCGATAGTTTCCAGAGCCACTTGCTTCAAAGTTTTCCAAAGAATTTCGCCTGAAATTCTGTAAACCACGTTCATTAAAATGTTGAAAAGTTTGCCTATTATGCGTGGGTAAACGTCTTGAACCTCCTGAATTAAAACGAGGGTGTATTTTGGAAAAAATGTCCTGAATTTAGGGAATTTCTTGAGTTGGAAAACCGAATGTTACCGTTTTGAGATGTGCGAAAATTATTTGTGGGAAAATATCTGGGTTCGTGAAATGTTCGGTAGAAATTATTTGTTTCAAGAAGAATTGTTTTAGCTTCACCAAAAGTAGACGGATTTCTGGCATATAGTATTAGCTTAGGATCGTTTGGTAACTTAATAATAAACAATTTTAATATCATTTTTTCATTTTGTTCTGAATTGTACCAAGCTGGAATATCGTTAGTTAAATTAGACTTAATATTAAGTTTTGTCAAAAAGCGACAAAACTGATCATACATTTTTTCTACTGAGTCTCGAAATTCTATCATTTTTATCTGGCTTATAATATTTTCAATAGATTCATTAATACCGCAATTTGAAATAAGAATTGCCCTAATATTTGGCCAATTCATCGGATTTTTATTATTTATTAATACAAGGTTAGTCTTATCTTTAATTTTTGTCTTATTCTAAATTCTATAAGTTTTCTACTATTCGGTTCTAAATTATTAACAAATGAATATATATAATCTACATGTTTTACAAATAAATCTAACTCTTCAGGTAATCCAGTAAAATTGGATATCTCTTTTACTAGTTCCAGCATATCCATACCTTATTATTTTCTTCTTTATTTCGACTTGTGTATAGCGATCTTCTTCCAATTTTTGATTATTTTTAATTCACTCTGCACTTTCGATTGTAGGTTTATTGTATTTGTTATTTGTTTATTCACTGCACTACTTTTTTTCTGTTTTTCCTTATAGTTTATTATTTTCACTACTAAGCTCAGTTTTTTTTCACCGACTGCGCCAGTTAAATAAAAACACCACACGCAATTTTATTTATATTTTTTTTCTATTTTTGATCTTTATTCATTGGCTGCTCATCATCGAGTGTCAGCCCAACACTTAAGACTACATTAACTTAATAATATCATAATAGTAATTTAAATAAACAAATAACACTCAAAAAGGAAAACGCAGCATGTACCTAGTAAACAAATAAGAACCAAAAGAGAACGCAACAAAAGGAAAAGACGCTATGCATAAACAAGTCAACATCTGCTTACATGCATTGCATTGCTGCATGGTAACAGCAATGCTTTGGAAGCTTAACTGGGCTAAGTTGTATATTCTGGAAGCTTCATACATGTATGCTATGAACATGCATGTAACTCTCTGCTATGATGAAAAGATCTCAGAAGTTGCATATACTCGGATCGCCAACGGTTCTTCAGCATGGTTGTATATCGCATTCGCTGCTTCCTAAGGTTTTGAATCACTTTTGGCCCTGATGCTCCTCCACAGATGTTGGTACTGCCATCTTTACTCAATAAAAAATGGGCGCAATGTCTTCAAGGTCTTCTGGATCACTACTTATATATGTTAATGGCCTCTCATTTATCATACCTTCAGCTTCAGTGAGAATCGTTTGTAGTTGTTCGAATGTTAGCTTTGCCTTTCCTATTACCACTTTCAGGATGTTTTTATGGAGCGAATGAGACGTTCCCAAAACCCGCCCCACCACGGAGCTCGTTTTATTATAAACTTCCATCGGATGCGGTGATTTGATAGGAAATTTTGCAATTTGTAATCTTCAAATACAGTTCCCTCTAGCTGCCCTTCGAAATGTTCGTGCGTTCTCCGAAAAGGTTACCAATGGGACCCCTCGACGAGCGATAAAGCGCCTGAGGCCCATTATACAGCTTTCGGTCGTCATATTCAGTTAGTTAGTTTAGTTTTTTTTTAGTTTTTAACTCATTTTTATTCATAATTTCTTAGATCTATCTTACCCTAGACAAAAATGCTTAAAAACTAGCTTAACTATCTTAACAATCTAGATATCTTACTGGCCCTAGGCGGACACTATAAAATAGACGTAACAACTTAAGTCTATGTCTTTCGACTACTATATCAACTTACCACTAACATTACTATATCTAGCTTAAGCTAAGAAAAATGTTTTTTATTAAAAACTTAGCATATGATCATTTTTTGTATTATATATAAAACTTAACCCTACCTTAATGTAACTAAACCTAACTTATTCTACCTTAAATAAAATACATATATATAAAGTATATACATAATATATAATTTATATATATATATTTTTTTTTTAATACGTATATATACCCTACTACTACCTACCCTACCCTACCTTACCCTACCCTAGCCTATGTAAGCCTGCCATTGGTGTTAGGCAGGCGATGCCTTGAAGAGGCTGAAGCTCTCGAAGTGTCCACTGACGTAGCTCTCTCCAGCCACCAACAGCGTTGATGCTGTCGGACTACGTCTCCTCGATCCCGGCGTGAGACCGATCTACAGAACCTGAGGCCCTCGGACTCACGGAGCGCGACATCGGGTTCGTAGAGGAATCGCCGTTCCACGGAATTGCGACCCACGTGGAAGATTAGCGGTACCGCCAATCTATCCTGGATCAGCCCACATCTATCTAAATAGAGGAATGCTTCTGGCGGCACAAAGCCATTAAGGCGCACTCTCTCGTGATATAAATCGTTGGGGTAGTAAGCCCCGAAGATCAGGCTATTGACCGAAGTCATTGCTCTCGCAACGTGGCTTCGAATCAGTTTGATCAAAAAATTATCTATCCGTACAATCCTGGCCCTATTGTATAGGACCTCGTTCGGGTAAAATTTCATGTACTCAGATTCGGGTGTCCTATGTAGCCCCAGACACGTCCTGAGACATTGTCTCTCAAACACCCGAATCCTTTCCATTAAGCTGGCTCTCACATTGAACCAGACGGGACATCCATAGGCAACCATGGGCCTGATTAAGGCCATGTAGCAGATTACCTTCACCCTAGAATCAAGTTGGCTGCTATGAAACAGCCATCTTGTCAGAGCGAAAGCGCCTCGGGCCCTTGCCAGAGCAGCATCTACATGTTTGTCAAAATATAGATACTGACCCAGCACGATCCCAAGATATCTGACCACACTTTGTTTTGCCAGTGGACGCCCATCCGGTCCTAAAATTAAGAACCTGCGCCAGTTTTTTCTAGTGTCCCGAGACCCTAGACAAAGGTGTTCTGAACAATATAGATTCTGATTTCTGGAAGTTGATTTTCAAGTTCCAGTCATCACAATACTGCTGAATTTTTTCGAAGTCACGCTGCAGAAGATTAACAATGACGTCGATCGTTGGACCTGATCTGTACGCGATTAGGTCGTCTGCGTACGCTATTGAATGGTGAAGAGAAACTAGCAGATCGCTTAGGTAAATGCTGAAAAGGATCGGCGAATTTACCGTACCCTGTTGCAGTCCATTTTTGATTTCAAATGTTTGGGTAGAAATCACGTTGGCAATTTTCACTACGAACTTTCTACCTGTTAACATGTCAAAAATCATATATAGCAGTGGTTTACTTATGCCCAGCCGACTGAGCTTGTAATAAAGACCTTCTAACCATACGGTATCGAAGGCTTTTTCCAAGTCAATCAGACAGGCACCCGTGCATTGGTTCTTGCATTTATTCCATTGGACATCCGACACAAGCTTCGACGCGGCATGAATAGTGTCATGCCCGGCTCTGAAACCGGATTGGTTATCCGGGATGATTTTATTGTCCTCAACCCATTTAGACAGGGCCCTATGGATCACCTTCTCGAAAACCTTGCTGATACTCGGAAGGAGACTTATTGACCGGAGATTTTCCGGGTTAGATGTGTCTTTACCCCTCTTGGGAATTGGTTGCACTACCGCTGTCTTCCAGTGCACTGGATAATATGCATTATTCAGTGCATTGTTGAACAGGATGGTGTACCTCTCTACAGCCACTGGCGGAAGGTGCCTAAACACAACATTGGATATACCGTCGACTCCCGCGGATTTTTTCTTCCTCAATGACTCGAAGATCATCTGAAGATCTTCCGTCGATATGAACAGGGTATTAACCCCCTCATTGGCGATGACATTATTTGCCATGAAATCTTCATTGAAGCCTGTAAAACCAAGGTTCTCTGATCGCCAATGATCGATATCATTTCGAAGATAGAAGTGATGAAGCAGGGCTCTATCTTCCAGGTCGTGGTTCGGGCGAATACTATCATTCACCTTGTACACTTCCTGGAAGACAGCTCCCACTGTCGCCACCTTCTCCTGAGGATCCTCGATCACAAGAAGTCGTCATCCAGGATGGCGCTCTCCGGATCGATGCTAACTGTTCGTAGCAAGCGTTCATTGTTTGACGTTCTCGGAAGCTTTAGATCCTGAATGTCATTCTGATTGTTTCTCCGAAATATTTTATTTATTTGCGGGAACATACTTGTTGAAAATAAAATTATGAAATGGCAACACCGATGTTCCCCTCTCCAGTTCAATGGTTCTTCAATCAGTCGACTTCAGTACTTCAGCGACTTTGGATAACGTGCGGTTACTTTATATACCTATATTCCATCGCAAATAAAGTTCAATTTGTATATAAGAAGTTCGGTTTCATTTCGTTTCTTTTGAATCACGTTGTTTCTAGTTTCTCCCAAAGACTATTTTCGACAATACTCGCGCTGTTGGATTTTACAACACGAATTCTGTTGTTCCAATGCAAACTTACAGATATTCTGTAATTTTCCTTGATTAACTGTTGGATATTTTTAATCAGTGACTTCAGTGTCCTGACCTCCGAGTTTTGTCTGTCGGTAAACCGCCTGTACAAGAGTTTGAGTCTTGTCAGGAGTCTACTTTTTTGTCTGTGCAGTGCGTCGATTGTCGCGTTTCGGTATACGTTTGTGGTATCGTGCTGTCTTTGGCGTGGTATCGTACTGTTCATTGTTTGTTTAATGACATCGTCCATTTGTTTAAGATACCTGTCAATCTCGTAGTTTGACAGGTTCCTATTACACGGTGGGAAGGAGGCGCTCGAAGTGAGCGCTCTCGTCAGCGCAAAGCGTGGCCAACGCGTCCTACTGTAATCGTAGGGGTGCGTTTGGACACACTCTGCCCTCTCCGCGAACTCGTCAGGTGCTGTGATCACGGCACATAGTCCGCAATGGTCACTGTCGTATACAATGGTCCGTAGACAGTTAATAGACCATTCGTTCGTGTCTGCCAGTCTCAGTCGAGAGTCTATTAGCATGAGATCCAGATAGGAGCCGCTCCTAGGATACGACGGACTATCCGTTGCGAGCAACTTGACTCTATATTCAATGCTGCGAAGAACCCACCAATGGCTTAGTAGGCTCCCCCAAGTGTTGGGAATGTTATTTCCCCAATCACTATGTTTGGCATTTAAATCGCCGGCCAGAATGTAAAAGTTTTCTACTGAGTTTAAGCGCAGAGATCGAAAAATTGTCTCGAGCTCTGCGATAAAAATATTGGGTTGAGGTGCTTCAGGTGCATAGGCTGATACAATGTACATTCTCTTTCCGTTTCGGAGAGGAATGCACACAATACAGGCCTCTAGCACCTGGAACCTTCGCACTTCACCGTTATATATGACTTTATGTTTAAAATTGTTTTTAATAAAGATCGCAACTCCCCCGCCTTGAATAGCGTTGGGTCGGTCCCTTCTAATTATTCTATAAGAACTGTGCCGGATTTCGTGCTTCTGGTTTAGCTTTGTTTCGCTAACCAAGAGTACATCGGGGCTTTCGTCCTGCAACAGGTTAAAAAGTACGGCTCGTCGCTCGATCCTTATCAGTGAATTTACATTCACCGACAGGATCCTCAAGGGCCTCTCTACCAGCGTACCCATCACGACCTTAGGTGCGCTAGGCCCGGCAGAAGCGAGTAGATACTATCTACTCGGGTCGCCGTCTCCAGGATCTGTTGCTGGAGCTGCCCAATCTGCCCTTGGATTGCGAGCAAGATCGAACAGACATCCACCTCGGCCACCGGTGCTTTAGAGACAGGCACTGGGGCTTTAGGAACAGTCATGGGCTTTTGTACCGTCTTTCCCGAACCTGCCGCCATTTGGGCGTAGTTCAATTGGGATGTGACGGCTGGTGTTTGGAAGCGACCCGAGGGACGCGAGGTTCGAACGTGAACGTGAACGTGAACGGACGTGTTAACTTTGAGTGCTGTGGGGTGCAGACTTATTGTCTTAAAAAGTCTCAAGTTATCTAAACTTAGTTTCTTAAATTAAAGTTCGTTCTGTAATAAAAAAATAGAGCGCAGCTGCGATTCCAAAATCAATTGTGCGGACTGTAGCATGTATTTTCATTGTTCGTGCGTTAATATTAATCCAGCCGACCTTGAGTACATGCACACACACGAAGTAAATTATCGATGCGACAAGTGCAGCATTCTTCGTCGGAAATCTCTCCACTTACAAAGTGCAACAATAACACCGACTGTAGCAACAACAAAATCTCCAACCGAACTGCATTCGCCAATAAAGAGAAAAGCGGGAACAGCAGCAGCGGCTAAACATCGACCAAAGCGCAATCAGCAAACAACATCTACGCTACGGAATGATAACGAAGCAGCAGAACTTCAGCAAGCGGGCACAAACACAGCTGATCGCCAGCAACAGTCAAGTAGTTCAATAACCTTGCAAATGCTCTACGAAGAAATTCTCTGCCTGAAAAAAATAAACAATGATTTCCTCAGCACAGTCCAACAGCTGAGAGAAGCAAATGAAGCACTGCAACTCAAGATTACTTTTCTCGAGTGCAAACTCAACTGGAGAGAGCAGAAACAATTGGAGAATGTAATAGAGATCGTTGGTGTACCTGGTGTACCTGGTGTTAACAATGTGAATGCAGAAGAGTGTTAGCAGAAAATTCTCTGTGACGCATAAGATGTCTCTATTCCGACCTCTGATGTTAAACAATGCTACGTCAAACGCAACTCTAGCAACAATGTAAATAGCAACAAGCAACCCAGCAACGTTTTACGCGTTCATCTCTCTTCGCAAGATGTCAAAAAAAAGGTAATGAAAAGTAAGAAGAATGCGATTAAGAAATTAAACTCGGCGTTATTTGTTGCGGGTACCGAGAGTAGAATTTTTATCAATGACTGTTTCACTAGTTACACAAGAGCTCTGTTCATGGCAGCAGAAAAATGTAAAAATGAAAAAAAGTACAAATACCTATGGTTTCAAAACTCCCAAATTTTAATGAGAAAGGTAGATAGGGGTAGGGTTGCGGTTATAAGATCGTTTGATGACCTGCAGGCATTGGAAGACTAATTGTCTTTCTTTTATTAATCCTTGTAATTACATATGTTTGATTTAAACGACCGCCTCGATCTTATCAGCAACAACCCAACATCTACTACCATACGGAACATTAATGATAGTATTTTTAATTCAAATTCTTTTTTTGCTGTACATCAAAATGTACGTAGTCTACGGCAAAACTTTGATTTGTTAGTGTGTAATCTTGAAACGTTTGTGTACCTGCCGGATTTGATTTTTGTCACTGAAATATGGATTTTTTCATGTGAAATTGACGATTATCATATACCTGGTTATAAATTCTACTCAAATACTAATGAATCATATGCTGCAGGTGGAGTCGGAGTTTTTGTGCGAGATTCGTATGAGTGTGAAGCGATATCTTATAGGTGGGCAAGTGCGGATGTATTAAAGATATCCTTTAGCATTAATAACATGAGTCTTAGCTTTGTTTGTGCCTATAGGTTTCACTCCCTAACTCCTCAATCATTTTTGGACGAATTTTATATTTTTCTTAATAAAGAGAAAACAGCAAATCTCGTCATTTTAGGCGACTTCAATTTAGATTTGTTAACGCCTAGCGCTCCTACAGATTCGTACCTATCTGTTACATCAGAACACGGGTTAACATCTTTCATCAATGAACCTACTAGACCAATATCTAATACATGCCTCGACCATGTTTTTGGTCGTTTTATGAAAATTTCATTAAATCAATGCTCAGGGGTTAATTTTGATCTCCGAATCACTGATCACTGCATGACGGGTATTGTGCTTGGTGGTTTGAGAAAACTGAAGTGCGTTAGGAAGTGTTTTGCGTCAAATGTGACGAAGATTAGGTACGATCTATTGAATGGTCTACTGCGTTTTGAGAATTGGGATGAAGTCTATTCAAACACAAATGCGTCTAGCGCGTATGAATTATTTATAAAAACTTTAAATGATCATATCAAAACTTCTAGCATTACAGTGATTCAGAGGAAATCTAATATAAGACTTAAGCCTTGGATAAACAGTAGAATTCTTAAAAAAATTAAACTTAAAAACAAACTTCGTAGAAAGTGTTACAAACATCCACTCAATTCTAGCCTTAAATGTCGCTTTAAAAAAATGAGCCAGAAAGTCAACAGGGAAATTCGAATGTGCCGCGATGGTTATTTTCACTCTAAAATGATTTGCTCACAAGGTAATCCTAGAAAAGAGTGGAAATTGATAAATAACTTTATTAGTGGCAGCTCTACAAATCGGCCTAGCCCAATCGCTTTGAGAAATGAAGGTGTTGAAATTACTGATCCATCTACAATAGCTAATACATTCAATGACTTTTTTTCAACAATTGGGCATAAGTCTTTTGATATTGATTGTCCTTCATATTGCCAACATTGTGTTGGAACAGTGGAAAGAGCGTCCTGCAGAGATAGTTTCTTTTTTGAACAAATTACTGGGTTCGAATTATTAAGTATGATAAAGTCTCTCAATAACACGAAATCATGTGGTAATGATGGCATTTCTAACATAACTCTTAAGAATATCGCCTATAATGTTGTTGACATTTTAGCTCATCTTTTTAATTTAAGTATTTATACTGGAAACTTTCCCGATAAATTAAAATGTGCTTACGTAGTACCACTTTTCAAAAAAGGTGACAAAATGGATAAAAATAACTATAGACCGATTTCCTTGTTACCTTCTATTTCTAAAATATTTGAAAAGGCCGTTAAAAAGAGAATATGCGGATACTTAAATAGTATCAACTTTTTCTGTCCAGCACAATTTGGTTTTAGAGAGGGCCTTTCCACTGAAGATGCTCTTCTGACCTTTTGCTCCCTTATAAACAAAGGTCTTGATGACAAAAAATATTGTGCCGGCCTTTTCGTAGATATTACAAAGGCATTCGACATGGTCCATCACAACATTCTATTAGACAAGCTATATGGTGCTGGCTTTCGAGGCTTTATGTATAATTGGTTTGTTTCTTATCTCAAAGACAGGGCACAAAAAGTAAGAGTGGATGACTGTCTTAGCGACCCCAAAGTAATTTCATTGGGTGTACCGCAAGGGTCTGTCCTTGGCCCCATCTTGTTTTTGATCTACATTAACTCCTTGTTTGATCAACCATTTGTGGGAAAAGTCACCGCTTTTGCAGATGATCTTGGCATTGCCTATGGATCAAATAATAACCCTTTGGATCTGGCTGCTGACTTAAACCATGATATAGATTTGCTAAGAATCTGGTTTGCGAAGCACAGATTAATTGTCAGTAACAAAACCAAAATTATGTATTTCAGCCTAAGTATGCAAGAGTCTCCTGACTTCGAAATATATTTCCATGCACTCGGTTGCTGTCGGCAAAGTATGATAATTTGTACTTGTACTGCAGAAGCTTGTAAAAGAATGTTGTATAATGACAGCGCTACTTGCAATGTAAACTGCTTTAAAATTGAAGTTGTAAAAAAGTTCAGGTACTTAGGTGTTGTTATAGATGAAAGTCTAACTTGGAGTGAACACATTGCGGTCTTAAAAAACTGTCTGCGTTCGGCTATCCGTAGTCTCTATCGACTCAGAAAATATTGTACAAATCATACTTTAAAAACAGTTTACTACGCAATTTTTCATTCGAAGTTACAATATGGTATAAGCTGTTGGGGGGGTACATACATCACAAATCTCCAACCACTTAATGTGTTGCAAAAGTGTGCCGTCCGAAAAATATGTAATGTTCACCGCTTATCCCATTCTATGGTGCTGTTTAGGTCCTTAAAAATCCTGCCTGGATTTATACTATTATAAAGCTTCAAAGATTTTTTTTATAAGGGGTGGATATATGCAAAGCCCAATCTCCGACACTTACAATTTAAGAAGTATTTCCCGTTCTGTTGTCGAAATACCTCCTTTTCGTACCACCCATTATAGAAACTTTTTTTGTGTAGTATCTTGCAAATTGTTCAATAGACTCCCTGTAGACATACGACGCATTAGAACATTAAACTCGTTCTTAAAAAAATTGAAAATATGGCTGCTTGATATTAGTCATAATGATATTGAAGTTTTGCTGTCCTACATTGTTTGATTCTCAATCTTTTGTACAAGCCCTAAAGCTACCTGTTTCGTTTATTTATTTAATTAAATTATTGTGCACCCCACTATAAATAATTGATTTTTGAAGTGGCATCTGTATCTATTTATATTACTTAATATTCGATGTCACTAACTATTCTCTTGTGTAAAGTAATTCTGTAATATCATAGTATGCTCGAAATTTTTGTAAAAAGAGAGAATAAAGAAATTCATTCATTCATTATTCATTCAAATGCAGCCTCGATGCGTTAAGTGTGCAAAGAACCACAAGAACGAGGAATGCGACCTTGGGAAAGACAAGGTGGCGGATAGAGAGCAGCTCGAGTGTTTCGCAGTTCGACGCGGCGTGCCCGAACCTTTGGCAGCGGATACATTGCAAACTGTTTCCGCTCCTCTTTAATGTTTCCCATGTGACAGTCTGGGACGCTAAGGTGGTGATAGTCCTTAACCTCTCCAGCTTGCTGCTGGGTGTGAGCTGTACCAAGAAGAAGGGAATAACTCGCTTCGCCCGTCGGGAGCTCACCGTAGTGAATGGCTTAACCCCCACGAATTTGAGGTCGTCACTCTCGAACTCATCGAGCTCTGAGAGCATTTGCTCGGGGTCTGCAATCGACTCCACGCCTTTAAGGAGCATTGTCCGCAACCTCTCGGCCTGTGGCGTGAAGGAGAAAAACTCCGTTGTGGACTCCTTTAATAAGCTTTTTATACGCTTATGCTGCTCCAGTGTCTTGCACCGAACAGCATAGCGTTTTTGGCCTAAACATTTGATTTCAAAATTACCTACACCAATAGCATACTTACAGAGATCGATGGTCTCTCGTAGGGCCGTGGTATAGGTGAAGATGGGTGGCACTTTCTCCTTTTTAGGACGTTGCTGCTGCTTTTGCTGCTGCTTTTGCTGCTGCGGCTGTTGTTGTTGCTGCTGCTGTTGCGGCTGCTGTTTCTGCTGCTGCTGTTGAGGCTGTCGTTGTTGCTGCTGTTTCTGCTGCTGTGGCTGTTGTTTTTGCTGCTGCTTTTTCTGCGGCTGCTGTTGTTGTTGCTGCTTTTGCTGTGGGGCGGCTGTTGCCTGTTCTAAATCCCTCTTCTTTATCTGCTTCAGCTTATCAACTACGGCCTGCAGCTTGGCACGTAGGATACGCTCTTTCTTTTCCAGTTCGCTACGCTCTTCCTCCGTAGCCGAATATAAAAGGGGGGCAAAGGGGTTATTGTCCCCCGTGTAGCGGCCTTCCCTACCATAGGAAAGGTAGGCAGTATCCGCTTCCACGGGGATCGCTGGTTTTTGTTGTTGTAGTCCAGCTGCTTTCGACGTTGATGGTGTTGGTGATGGCGCCCCTTTCCTCGCTTCGACCTGCAGCTTTTTAGTCGAAGCAGTGAGGGAGGGGCGCTTAGTTAGATCGGGCTTCTTGTTGGCCCTTCTGCGCCTCTTCATGACGACGGTCGGTGTTGCGAAATCGGATGATAAATCACCCGATTCCGACTCCGTACGATGTACGGGTTTTCCCCCGCCGTCTCCCGACATCCTCCTCCTGCTACTTCCAACTAATTGAGAAGCAGCAGAAAGAAACAGAGAAAACACACACAAAAAGCTTTCCTCCCGACTTGGGATCCGACTTGGGATCCGAACCGGCGACCTTCCGACTGCGAGTCGGGCACTTAACCACCAGGCTAATTGGGGTTCCGCGAATATTTGGCCTAAATGCGCACTTATACCTTTTTATTGTTTTTTGTTTATATCGTAAACAAGCCGAAACACTACCTTCCACTTCACTGGTCTGTGATCAACTGATCGTCATATTCAGTACCAGCTCTAAATGTACCGAGCGAATGGCGGCACAAGTAAATACCATGAGGTATGTTTTACTCATTTCTCCATTGGAATGATCAAAACAAAAGAGAGGACCCGCGAAGTCCACACCTACATACGTTGTCGAAAGGTCTAGACAGTATTAATTTTTCAATCGGAAGGGGTCGGAATGGCTGAGATGCAGGCTTGCCCCACAGCTTCTTACAGATAACACACTGTTTCAGAATTTACTTGACCACTGGCCGCCCTTTCAAAATCCAGAATTTTTCTCGGAGCTGGGACGTAACTAGATTGACACCACCATGCAAGGTCACTTGATGTTAATCCTTTACTATGAGATCTACGAGATACGATTTAGGAGGTAGTATGATAGGATGCTTAAAATCTGTGGACTCCTTTAGCGATTGTAAGCGTCCACTTAATCTCAGCAAGCCATCTTTGTCCAGAAACGGCGACAATTGATGAATCGTAGAACTTTTAGGTATGGGCCGCCCTTTCTGTAAACAACAAATTTCATTAGTAAATTTAGCGTATTGAATATACCTTAGCCAATACGTCTCGGCGACGTTAAGTTCTTCTGTAGACAGATTAGCAACCATGGTCTTTCCCTTTTTTTGCAGGATGTCAAGAAACGCATTATGTATCCTGTAACTCTCAGCAGGCGTTTCCAAGTACTAAAACGCTGGAAATTAACGACTGGTTCTAATATTTCGCTGTCTAATGTTGAAGTTTCCTTCGGTAGTACCAAAGAAGTGACGTTAGCTGGTATCGTCCAGGAGCCGCAGATGTAGTCATCACTTTTGAAAAAAACTGGTCCTTGAGCCGTTTGAGAAGTTTTTAGTGACTCCGCCGTAACCCCCCTCGTGAGTAAATCTGCAGGATTATCCTCTCCGGCACATTGGTTCCAATCGGCTGTTGATGTGAGGCGCCGTATTTCCGTAACACGGCTCTGGACATATGGCTTCCATCTGTCGACTTCTCCTAGTATCCAATTTAAAGCAATTTTGGAATCCGTCCATAGGTGGAATTTATGGACAGGGATCTTTATAGAGCGTTTTAGATAAGAACACAAACGCGCTGCTATTAAAGCCGCAGTGAGCTTTAATTTTGGTAACATTAATTCTTTTGTTCCATCCTGCTTTAGAGGTGAAACTCGGCTCTTTGCGCATAAAAATGAAATAGAGTTCTTACCTGATGGATGACTATTCTTAATGTAGGCCACAGTGCCATACGCTTTCATGCTTGCGTCAGCAAAAATGTGAATAGTTATTTTCTGCGGAGATGATAAGGCTGATCGTGAGATAGTGTATTCCTTTAATTGTAATAAGTTCTCTACGCAATTATTCCATTCAGACATAAGATCAGCGGGAAGCACCTGATCCGATGATAGCTTAGTTTTCCATATGGACTGGAACAGAATTTTCAACTTTATGGTCACTGGTCCTAACATGCCCAATGGGTCATAAATTCTGGCTATCGTTTGAAGTACCACACGTTTGGAACCTTTTGATACATTTGAAGAAACCAAGCTTTCAAATAACTGTATAGGCACGGCGATTTCGTCACTGCAAACAAACCACTCTATTCCCAACACCTTTTGCTTATCAGGATAGTCAGCACAAAACACTTTTCTTATCTCGGGACCATTGGAGTTCCATTTGCGAAGGTTCATACTTGCCTTGCTCATGATCGATACGGCTTCGCTATAAATCTGCCTTCCTTCATTTTCCGTGTCGACACTGGTAACAAAATCGTCCATGTAAAATCCCCTTCGTAACACATCGCATGTCGAGGAAAAATGCTGCTCTTCGTTGGATAAATGCTTCTGTATGGTCGCTATTAAAATAAATGGACTACACTTCACACCAAAGGTGACTCTAGTCATTCTGTAGTCTCTGTATACAAAAGTGCCATCTGATGATTCATCTGAAACAATCCAAATAAACCGGTGACAGTCGCGATCTTTTTCGTTGAGCAATATTTGAAGGAAAGTCTTTTCCACATCTGCTACTATGCCATATCGTCTTAGTCGAAAGTTAAGCAATACTGTAAGGACATCGGGAAGTAAGTTTGCCCCAACATGCAGCTGTTCGTTAAGAGAAGGCACACTCTCGGTATGAAAAAAAAGCGTTGAACACTATACGCATTTTAGTGGTGGTGCTCTCTGCCTGGTATACTGGGCGATGAGGTAGGTAAAACACACGAGCTGGAAGATCCCCGGCGGTAACATCTACTGGCTCTGCAATACCATCTAGTACCATTTGTTTTATAGACGCATCGTACTCAGCAAGTTGTTTTGGATTCCTCGATAGTCGTTTTATGAGTGACTGAAGACAATTGAGAACATCTTTTTTATTGTTTTCCACTAAAGCATTACAATTCTTCCACGGCAACTGTGCTTCATATCGGGTGCCCTTCTTCGTGATACAAGTGGAGGTCAAATGCTCTGCTATATGCTTGTTCTCTGCCTCTTCGCTTCGGATACCGATGGTTTCCAATGACCAGAATGTTGAAATTTCGTCGTCGATTAGAGCAGTGCTGAGAAATGATGAAGAATATAAATAGGCGTTTGAAATTATATTCTTACCATTCGAATGATGTGTACCTTGTAGTGTCCACCCAAAAACGGTTTTCACTGCTCTCAACGATTCTGTCACTCTGCGCTGTTGGTCGGTGACCACAGTCCAATAGTAATCCGAACCTATCAGCATGCTCAATCCGTCTTCTGCGTCGAGGGAAACGTGATGAGAGTCAGCATCATTCGTTCGAATGCAGAGCAGGAGCTGTCCATGGTTGGTAGCACATCTACGCAAATATTCGGCAGAACAACTGCTTCCATCTCGACAATTTTCCCATCAAATTGGCTTTGAAGTGCAATTGTGACCTTTCTTAATGTTTTTCTGGGTGATGGATGATTACTTCCAAAAGGTATGACAGAAATATCAACGCTTTTTGTTGATTTTAGGTCAAGTTTTTGCACCAAGCTTTCACAGATGAAAGAATGTTGACTACCACCGTCAATGATTAACCGAACCAACAACATTTTGTTTTTATTTGGACCTAAAGCAATACACCTGGCTGTTTTCAGAAAAACATTGTTTTGCGGGCGAGAATTTTGAGTACCTAAATTTATCAAAATCTGCCCACGTTTTGCGCACCGAAAACATCGACCGCTTTTGCGCAACTTTTCTCTTTTAGCGACTAATGAAATGTTGCTTTCACAGTCTCTCGTTTCATGCTGGTCCGATTCACAAAAGAAACATTTGTTGTCCTTTTCGCCCAATGATACCAAACGTGTCGCTGTAGTGGTTTCATTACTCATTTTCACATTGGATGTGACAGAGATAGCACGACTTCTCTCCAACAATTCGACTTCGCGCTTGAGAAATGTCATTATGCCTTTCACCTGATGGTCTTCTATTTTTGAAAGGACAGAGCTACTGCATGAGGTATCACCATAGTTGTCCCTTTCTACCCGCGACGCGTTCGTGGTATTAATTTCTTCACTATTGGCATTTCTTTCTGTTGTACGATAATAATCAATACGGAGTTCCAATGGGAGGCAGCGTAGTAGTATGGGCTTTAACATAACACAATATTGCTGAGATGGTATTTGCAAAGCTGTAAGAGTACGACAACATGTTGAAACAGAATTATATAAATTTCGCAAACCGACGACATCCGTTCTTGAACTAACAGGTCGAAGAGAAATTAGGTGTGCATATGCTTGTCCACTAGCTGTTCGGTATCCCCAAATTGTTCTTTCAAAAGTGAAACGGCAGTGTCGTAACACATTTTAGATGCAGTGAAACCGGCAATTAACTTTTTTGCTTTTCCCACCAACACAGATTCAAGGTAACTGAATTTATCCGTCGCTGATAAACTCGTGTTCTCGTGAACCGCCGTCCGAAATTGCTCTCAAAACGGCAGGCAATCTTGGTAGTTACCATCGAATCTCTTCAGGGGCAATTTAGGAAGTTTCACAGAACAATTAAACGAGTTGTTTACCGCAGCGGACGTCGAAGATGTGTTATGGACAGAATCATTTAGCCTGAGGGTTGGTGGATTATGCTTGAGCCGAAGTTTTCTTAGGCGTGAATTTAGCCGCGCAAGTGTCCCTATAACCGAGTCTTCGTACTCCGCAGTCTTTTCAATGTCCTTTTCATAGTCCTCCGCTTTGATAAGACCTTTAGCTTTTACTTCCTGATTGATGATTACGAGGCTTTCATGAGCGGCTGACAGCACCGTTGTATGAAACAAGTTCTTCCTCGATGTCGTCCAGCATCTCCTCGTTGGTAAGCCGTGAATCATCTTTGCTGAGATATTCGCTGTCGGACTTGATGATTTCAGTGACTTGGCCCCTGTACGCAGCTCGGGCGGTGATTTCCATTTTTTTCCGACTTTTTCGTGAAGCTTTCTTATTATATTTCGAAGTCGCTACACCTCTTTCGTTCCCGGGTTTCGACACCAATATTGAAAATAAGCCCGGATGAATTTAACCTTACGATTCGGTTTAAAAAACAAAAGACCCAGACTAGTAGCGAAATACAGTTTAACTTTATTGCTCCACAAAAGTAAGAAAACTTGCAAAAAGAGACATCATACAGGTCATTTTATAGTGCAATATTATGTATATAATTCAAGAAATGTGTGTATAGGAATAAGTGAATGTAGTGTATAGGAGTTAGTGAATGTAGGATAATGTATGTATAATAAGTTCATGTATACAGGTTGTCCCACGAGCTGTGTGCCAAAAAGCTAGAGCGTGTAGAACTGGTCAAGACAAGAAAAAAATCGTACGGGGGGGATCTATTCCCCCCCGTTTAGCCGGGAGGGGCAATTTTCTAAAAAACTTACTTAATTTGGAAAAAAAAATATTAAAAATCACAATGCCGTGATATACTTTTTTGTAAAGCCACAAACCTCGAAATAACTATAAATAACTATATAATAACTATAAATAATAATAATAAAAAACCTTCGAAATTTTTTTTTCAAAATTTTGAGTTTGAAAATTAATTTCTCAAAAACTATTCCTTAAAACAGCTTCGTTTAAAAACAGGATGAAGGAACTGTTTTTAAACGAAGCTGTTTTAAGGAATAGTTTTTGAGAAATTAATTTTCAAACTCAAAATTTTGAAAAAAAAATTAAAAAAAAAATTTCGAACTATTTTTTTTCAAAATTGTATATAGTTAAGTACTAATTTTTTTTCAAAAATTCAATTTTCTTATTAGTTTCTAGTTAAAAACAGAAAACCGGATGCAAAAATGTCTTGTAGTTTTTGAGAAATTAAAAAAAAACCCGAACTATTTTTTTCTAAGAAAAACCTTTTTTTGGTTTTAACGCGGCTGGACTTGTAGGCAAATTAATGTATTGACCTCTTTTTTATTCTTCTTCTTCTTTTCCTTTTTCCGGCGTTGTTATGGTCAGAAGTGTAGGACCATAACCTTCCCACTTAACTGCATTCCTACTGGTCCGTTTGTGGGGTCCGCCGGTTTGACCTCAGAAAGTAGCGGCAGGCTTCCCGGTTTGGTATTACTTCATCGCTGAGGCCAATCAAATGCTGGTGTTTTTGCATTTGTTTGCACCAATTGTTTTTCGGCCTGCCTTTTTTTTTTGTGACACGGGCATGCTCCAATTTTTTTTGTTTTATCTTACTCTTACAACACCGGTGATCTCCAGTCGTGTCAACCCACTGATTTGCATGTAAACTTGTGGGGCAGTTTAATGGTGGTATATGTGTCCTTAGGCTCACCTTGGTGTTTTCTAAATTGCCTAGATGTGATTTTTGTTTACCTTTGTTTTAGTCGCCTTTTACGACAAGCGAGAGGTATCGCTGCAGGGATATTCTTAACCCGTCCCTGCACGGAAGATTGACCTCTTTTTTATTATTTTTAAAAAAATCGGAGTTTTATGAGGATACAATAAAGTGACACAGTATTGGAATCCTTTTTTTTTTCATTGATAACGCCTGAAAACAGTCCTGCCAATTTCGTCTGGGTCCGCCCGCCGCCGATGGGTTCTACCCGCTAGGACCTTAAGACAATAAAACCGCAATTTTTCTTTATTGAAAAACAAAATATTTGCAACCCGAATGTAAATAAAAGGCATCGCATTTTTAATAAAAAAACATTTCCAAATTGGAAATCATCAACACATTATGATGTCAAACTCATACTCTCGAGAAGAATTAACGGACATGCACTTCTGCTACGGTTTAGCTAATGGTCGAGATGGTGAAGCCGAAAGACTCTACGCTGAAAGATATCCCAATCGGAAGTGTCCCAGTCGTAGCATGTCAAGAATCCACCGACGTCTGCGAGAGCATGGAGTGCTAGAGCATCGAAGAAGCGAAAGATCAGTTACAGATGGATCATGAATCTTAGATGAAAGAAATTTTGGTCCGACGTAATCCCTCCCTTAGTACAAGGAGGATAGCTATTATGCTTGGAGTGCCCAAATCTAGAGTATGGAGAGTGCTTCATACCGAAAACTTACACCCGTACCATTTTAGGCCAGTTCAGGAACTCACCTCAAACGACAAGTTTTTGAGAGCAGAATTTTGTCGATCATTACTGCTTCGAGATGAAACTGAACGAAATTATTTTGCAAGGATATTCTGGACGGATGAAGCACAGTTTACCAGACATGGGGTTACTAACTTCCACAATTTGCATCATTGGAGTAGCACCAATCCACACAACAAAAAACAAAATAAATCACAACACCGCTTTAGCTGTAATGTTTGGCTTGGTATTGTCGGACAAACTGTAATCGGGCCCCGGTTTTTGAATGCCGTTATTAATGGAGAATCATACCTGCAGTTCCTACGAGACCTTTTGCCCGATTTGATGGATAACGTTCCTTTGGCCATAGCAGATAATTTAATCTACCAGCAAGATGGAGCACCAGCACACTATAGCTTACGGGTTAGAAACTGACTGGATGATAATTTTAGTGACCGTTGGATCGGAAGAAGGGGCCCCACGGAATGGCCAC
Organism: Merodon equestris; assembly: GCA_958301585.1. Classification (NCBI taxonomy): domain Eukaryota; kingdom Metazoa; phylum Arthropoda; class Insecta; order Diptera; family Syrphidae; genus Merodon; species Merodon equestris. The sequence goes on along the minus strand of OY284415.1, from coordinate 83,699,615 downwards.
CTAGATCACCAGATTTAATTCCTCTAGATTTTTATGTGTGGGGATTCATGAAGAATTGTGTTTACGAAGTGGAAATAGTATCTTTGGAACAACTTAAAGAACGGATTGAAGTCGCTGGAGGCAAATTGCAGGAAAATTTGTCAAGCATAGACTTATGTGCAGCCATTAGAAGGAGATATAATCTTTGCCTTCTAAAAAATGGGGATCATATTGAAAATTTATTATAATAAAACTCCGAATTTTTTAAAAATAATAAAAAGAGGTCAATGTTTCATACATTAATTTGCCTACAAGTCCAGCCGCGTTAAAACAAAAAAAAAGGTTTTTCTTAGAAAAAAGTGGTTCGGACTTTTTTTTTTTAATTTCTCATAAACTACAGGACATTTTTGCATCCGGTTTTCTGTTTTTATATAAAAACTAATAAGAGAATTGAATTTTTGAAAAAAAAATTAGTACTTAATTACATACAATTTTGAAAAAAAATAGTTCGAAATTTTTTTTTTCAAAATTTTGAGTTTGAAAATTAATTTCTCAAAAACTATTCCTTAAAACAGCTTCGTTTAAAAACAAGATGAAAGAACATGTTTCTGGCTTTAGAAAAAAGGATATCACGGCATTGTGGATGTAACTGTTGATTTTTAATAATTTTTTTTCCAAATTAAGTAATTATTTTAGAAAATTGCCCCTCCCGGCTAAACGGGGGGGAATAAACCCCCCCTCCCGTACGATTTTTTTCTTATCTTGATCAGACCTACACGCTCTAGCTTTTTGGCACACTGCTCGTGGGACACCCGGTATAGATAGGAAAATGTTGCCAATGATAAAGGATACATTTTAACAGCTGCTAAGGTGGTAAGAGAGTCATTCTACATGGACGACTGTTTGCATGGGGCTGATACCGTGGATGGCGCTTTGGAAATCCAAGATCAACTTCAAAAGCTTTTACTCCGTGGCGGATTTGTCTTACGAAAATGGACCTCAAATTCATTGGAGTTCTTGGAAAACCTCAACATGAATGTAGAGCGAGGAGAACATACCCGAGACCTCAGCCGTTCGGATACAGCCGCCCTAGGGGTCTATTGGCGTTGCAAGACTGATTCATGATTCTTCGAATTACCATGACACATAGAGGAGGACCAATCACCAAACGTCAACAACTATCTGATTTGGCAACGATATACGATCCCCTAGGACTGCTTGCCCCAGTTATGATCGTCGGCAAATTGATAACGCAACAGTTGTGGTTATTGGGCTGCAATTGGGACGATCACTTGCCTGATCCACATCAGCGAAATTGGTAACGGTTCCGAGAGGAGCTGCCTTTGATCGAGAAGATTGACGTACCTAGGTGGATATTTTTGTCATTAGATGTGAGCTGCTACCAATTACACGTCTTTGCCGATGCTTCATCGACCGCCTATGCTGCTGTAGCCTATTTAAGGGTCTAGACGAGTCATGGCGAAATGAAAGTGTCATTGCTCTAGGCGAAAACTAAAGTCGGCCCATTAAAGAAGACCACGATACCTCGTCTCGAACTCAATGGAATCTTGCTTGCTGCCAAAGTCAGCGCCAAAGTTGGATCAGCTCTGCAGTTGCCGGGATTAGAACTTTATTGCTGATCTGACTCCAAGACCGCCTTGAGTTGGATTTGGTCACATCCCGGCGGACACAAACAGTATGTTGCTAACAGAATCACTAAGGTTAGGTTAGGTTAGGTTAGAGAAGGGGAGTGTGATGGTTAAACATAACTTCCACTCGGAGGCCAAGAGGCCCATTGTGATTCCCTTCGTTTGTGTAGGTACACATAAAATTAACCTGTCCTGGCTGAAACCACCCCGTGCTCTTAAAGAATTTTAGAAGATCCGATATATCTGCATTAGCCACGTCCGTAATCTCTGTAAAGAATCTTTGGCCTAGCGACACTAGGCATCGATTCTAGAGAGCTGGGCAGTGGCAAAGCAGATGTTGGATCGTCTCAGTTTCTTCCTCATCGCCGCAGCTCCGACAGAGATCGCTGGATCCCGAGTCCCATTTCCGGAGCATTGCTCCAATGGGACAGTGTCCTGTGATCACTTGAACAGAACCACTAAGGTTCAAGAACTAACGCCAGTCACTTGCTGGAGGTATGTACCGACTACGAGCAATCCAGCTGATGTCGCCACTCGCGGAGTGTACCCTTCTCAACTTGAGGCATTGGATGTGTGGTGGACTGGGCCAATCTGGCTGTTGGGACCGCAAGCAGACTGGCCAGACCAGACAGGCGCAAAAGTCGAAAGCGTAGCTGTACAGTCTCACCTGGGTTTGCCGAAGGAGAAAGATGTTCGAGAGATGAACCTGTTACACAAATATTCGAACATTCACACTCTGATAGCAGTCACAGCTTGGTGCCACCGTTTTTTTGATGTCTTTCGTGTCAACAATCATGAAACCACTTCCTGGATCACTGCTAGCGAGCGCAGACTAGCATTACGAGTTCTTGTCAGGTACGTTCAACATATTTATTTTTCTAAAGAGATTTCTTGTCTCTCCCGAGGTAAACCACTATCCTCAAAAAGCAAGATACGAAAGTTGAATCCCATTATTGACAAGAACGGTGTATTACGTCTTGATGGAAGACTCAAAAATTCCCAAATTCCAGAATCGGAGAGATTTCCCATCATCCTTCCCAAAGAGAGCGTTCTCTGCATTTGCTTATTGCCGATGCTCATATCGTTACCCTCCGTGGTGGTACGCAGGTTGTGCTGCGCTTTCTTCGCAGACGATCTTGGATTCTGGATGCTCGAGTTGCCATAAAGAGATTTGTACATAGGTGCATAAAATGTTTTCGGCAGAATGGCGCGATCAACAGTCAGCTAATGGGAAATTTGCCAACGCATCGTTGTGTTCCGTCTCCGCCATTTTTGCGATGCGGACTGGGCTATGGAGGTCCATATAATATTCGCATGACAAAGGGACGAGGTATTCGCAGCCATAAGGGCTACGTGGCTTTATTCATCTGCCTCAGTACACGAGCGGTTCACCTTGAGTAGGTGAGCGATATGACAACTCAAGCTTTCCTCGCTGCTCTGACATATACAGCGATTGTGCAAAAACATTTATCGGGGCCAATACAATCTTGAGACAGGAGCTCAAGGATTTACGAAAACAGCTTGATATTGCAGCACAAGCTTGTGCCCAACAAGGAGTCTCATGGCATTTCATCCCCCCCGGATCTCCTAATTTCGGTGGCATTTGGGAGGCCGGAATAAAAAGCATGAAGCACCACTTAAAACGAACTATTGGAGAGGCGTGCTTAACTTTTGAAGAATTTCTCACGGTACTTAAACAAATTGAAGCGATACTTAATTCCAGACCGCTGTCCGCAATGTCAGACGATCCGACCGATCTAGTTGCTCTCACTCCTGGACACTTTTTGGCCAGTCGCTCATTGATCGCAGTTCCTGAGTCAAATCAAAGCAGGTTGAGCAAGTGGAAACAGTTGCAGCAAATGCAGCAAGATTTTTGGAGACGTTGGCGTTGCGAATATCTGCACGGGTTGCAGGTCAGATACAAATGGTAGTTAACCAAACAAAATCTAAAGGTAGGCAACTTGGTTTTGGTTCCAGACGAGCGGACCCCACCCGCCCAATGGCCACTTGGACGGGTTTTGGAGGTGTGTGCTGGAGATGATGGCATCGTCAGAGTTGCTATCGTCCGAACAAAATCATCGACGCTGAAGCGAGCAATCTCGAAGCTCATTGTCCTTCCACTCGCGGATGAAGACGCAAACGGTGGGCGGCTGGCTGGAAGGTCCCATAATTCATTCGTCGCAGTGCCTGGACGAGGTGGGCGGTGAATGTTAGAAGATGTATGCCATAATAGAATATTGGAGTGTCAACCCTGAAGACTGGCAGCACTGGAGTTTAAGACCGGTACAGCATCTAACTTTATAAGGTAAAGGCTGTCGGGGTTTTTGTTGTTGTTGAGGTATAGCGTTTCTGAAATAAAGTGTGAAACGACCACGAGAGTCATAAAATTCAAATCTTTTTTTATTAACGCCATCCGGGCATACTTGTCTTTACACCCAAATTTGTATCACTAAAGCAACGTCTGCCTTTTCCCTATTTGGACAATCCTGGAAAGGATGAGAAAGTGCTCCACAATTTTTGCAAAAAGGTTGTTGGTGTTGACTGTCTCTTTTTGGCGCAGACGCCGGTGATGACCTGGTCGTAGCAGCACCTCTGTAACGTGACTGATTGGCCTTCAACTTTTCATAGGCTTTAGGTTCCTCCTTCAATTCGTCCATAGTTTTCGCTTGATACAATATACTCTTACTTAGGACGTCATCCGAATACCAGCGACGATGTATGACAAGAGGTGCAGAAATCTTGATTGAATGATTCTTCCATTGTTTTACTCGTTTTCTCTAACATTTTGTGAACATTTTCTCGTTCAGGCTTGCCAATCTCTATCAGAAGAAATAATTTTACCGACTCCCAGCTACAAATCGCAGTTTCGGATTCCAACGCTAACTTGGCTGCACCAAATTTTTCGAAAACAAGAACTTTTGGACATCTTCCCTGCCGCAAACTGCGGACATTTTCTCGAAATCCAAGATTCAACGCACTGAACTTTTCCAAGGCTTCTTCTACATCCTTGAATTGAAAGGCGTTTTGTACGGGAACGGTTCGTTGTTGGTAACCGGAGAATTCTGCCGTTATTTGCTCTTCTTTAGGTGGAGTTGACATATTCTCGGGATCCGGGGTGAGATTGTTGACGAATAACGGATGTACGGTGCTTGGTACAAATAAACTGAAATAATCAGTTTCACTATCCCGTGCAGGGACGGGTTAAGAATATCCCTGCAGCGATACCTCTCGCTTGTCGTAAAAGGCGACTAAAACAAAGGTAAACAAAAATCACATCTAGGCAATTTAGAAAACACCAAGGTGAGGACACATATACCACCATTAAACTGTCCCACAAGTGTACATGCAAATCAGTGGGTTGACACGACTGGAGATCACCGGTGTTGTAAGAGTAAGATCAAACAAAAAAAAATCTGGAGCATGCCCGTGTCAAAAAAAGAAAAAGAAAAAAAGGCAGGCCGAAAAACAATTGGTGCAAACAAATGCAAAAACACCAGCATTTGATTGGCCTTAGCGATGAAGTAATCCCAAACCGGGAAGCCTGCCGCTACTTTCTGAGGTCAAACCGGCGGACCCCACAAGCGGACCAGTAGGAATGCAGTTAAGTGGGAAGGTTATGGTCCTACACTTCTGACCATAACAACGCCGGAAAAAGGAAAAGAAGAAGAAGAAGAATCAGTTTCACTATCCGTCGCTCGACTGATTTCTTTCTTAAAGGTATTTTATTTTCTGGGTTTAGGATTCCTCGATCGTAAATGTTTCGAACGCGCAAGTTACATGATACATTCGTATCCAACTGCACATCACTAATTCCCTGGACACCAACCACTTTCTACATCATAGTTCATTGCAGATCAGCGATCATGGAAATCAACTAAACTGAACATGGGAAGAACAAACGCGCTAAAAGTGGAGCTTGGGATAATTTTCCCAACAAAAATGCGTGGCGCTAAATTTTCGGGTAAACAAGTTGTTTGTTAACCCGATGGTCAGTTGGAAGTGAGCTTTACGATAATAAAGATCGATAATTATAAATTATAAAAGATATTGTTTTAATACAGCAATAACTGGCGCAGTCGGTTCAAGTGAAGTTACGCAGAAAGCATTTATTAAGTGAACAATTTGTAGCTTTAAATAAGCTTTATGACTTCACAGCCTTATTTCGAAGAATAATTAATCGCACAGAGGCAAAGACGATAACGCAGTAAAAATTAGACTAGTTAATTTAGTTAGAAGAAATATTAAGACACACATAGAGAAAAATAGTCAAGAAAAATAGTGACGGCAAATACAAATTACAACACAACAAAACAATTCCCAATTAAACAATTTAAGTGAATGTGAATTCAATGTAAAAAAACAAAACTCTACAAAAAAAAAAAAAAAAAAAAAAAAAAAAAAAAAAAAAAAAAAAAACAACACTAGAAGTGGACAAATAATCATCAGCAAGAAATTTGAATAATAAGAACTCCGATTCAACAGGTGAGCCCTACCTTGTATGTATATGTATTCATATCGGTTCCTTTCTCATGCCTGCTTATACATTAAAAAATAAGAAAGCCTTCAAAGCCCATTGTTCCGCAAATAACCCGTATTCTTATCGATCTAATAGAATTGATATTCCTAATACTTTTTCAAAATTGGGCGAGATAAATAAGTGTCCTACTATACATATTGCTGAGAGAAACAATACAACAATGAACAACGATATTGCAACAGAGATCTTTAACTCTTTGAGAATCCCGGATGCAGTTAAAGATTTACCGCAGTTCCATGGGAATCCAAATCTGTTGTATGATTTTCTCAGCAATGTTGACGAAATTTTATGCATTATTTATACATCAAATGAAACGGGATATCATAGAATTATACTCAGGGCAATACGAAACAAGATCGTAGGTCAAGCCAGTGAAGTGCTGAACACATATGGTACTCCTCTTATTTGGGAGGAAATTAAACAGAACCTCATAGCGCATTACTCAGACAAGAGGAACGAAACCAATTTAATACGTGATCTTCATCAACTTAGGCAAAATCAGTGTTCGGTTGACTTGTTTTATTCAAAAATAATTGAGATACTCTCTGCAATGGTAAATCATGTCAAAGTACATGAAAAAGATGTCAATGTGATTTTAGCAAAAAAACAATTGTACGAAGAAATGTGCCTCAACACTTTTCTCTCAGGACTTAGAGAGCCGTTAGGTTCAACGGTTAGAGCCATGCGACCTACCAAACTCTCCGACGCTTTGAATTTTTGCTTAAAAGAACAAAATTGTCTATATTTTAGAGATCCACACTATGTACCCAACTTTTATAGAGAAAATAGATCAGGCAAATATGCTCAGCATATCCATAGAGATACTAGCTTTCCCAATACTAATTTTTCTTCAATCAATAGTTCGTTCCGTTCTGTTAATTACTTAGTGAACCCCATAAATGAAACTTCCTTTTACTCTCAGCAACGTCCACCTATTTACTAGAATTTAAATAGGCATATTAATCCTTTAGCATACAATAATAATGTTACTTTTAATGCACCGTCTACTTCCCATGCAAGAACAAGCCAAACTAATTTTCAACCAATTGGCACTCAACGCACTTATTCTTATAACAGAAATAAACCCAACACTTCCTTTTTATATACAAATCGAACACCTTTACCTGAACCCATGGATGTTGTTAGTGGTAACGCTAAAACCATTCATGCATCCTCAAATCAAAGTCAAAATTTTAAGCCAACTTATTTAAATAATGTTGAATTACATACAAGCAACGATGATTATATGGCACAGTCAAATTATTTTAAGCATCTTGATTGCGATTCCACATCACAAGATGAACAGCGGTATTACTATCAAAATCCTGATGTGCCTTGCTCAACCAACCAAACCCTTAAAAGTGACATAGATGGTTCAAATTTTCTAGAACAAGACTCACACCAGCAATCAGATACATAGATGTCAATAATTTTAATTCAAACCTTTTACCCTCATTACAATAGAAAGTATCAGTCCAATTCCGCTAAGATTCTTAATAGATACCGGAAGCAACAGGTCGTTTGTTACTCCACATGTTGCAAAACATTTCCTAGTAAGAACCATAAGTCCCATAGAAATCAGAACACTCTTCAACAGACAAATAATTGATAGTGAGATAGTTGTTGATGGAATACCAGAATTGAGAACTAGACAGCCGTTATCCTTCCTTGTTTTTAAATTCCATGATTATTTTGAAGGCCTTATTGGAATGGACATAATGAAGAACTTAGAAATGATAGTAAATCTCAAAAATGCATATCTAGAAAATCAAAATTGCAAATACCGCTCAGCTTTAAACCAAACTTAACATCAAAGACTTATCATGTTCACAAACGTTGCAAGGATATTTGTCAGCTCCTCGTTGATACTGAGACAGGTAATATTTATACTAGGAATTCAATGCAGGTGGGCTGCTTTGAAAAAATTGAGCTGAGCGAACCCTTTTGTCTCACTGTTTAAATTCGATTTACATCACCTGTTTACTGTGCACCTGAACGGTCGCACACTTAGCTAAGGCCGCGTGCTCCCTCCAAACTGTGCATAAAACACTACTGCTTAGTAGACATCGCACCTGATGACCTCGCCACTCAGATCGTTGACAACTCCACGCGAGACTGTTAACCTGAGAGCTGAATGGATTGTTTGGCCGTTGATGTTGTTAGCGGCAACACCAGTAGGAGCCATAAGCAGGACAGCACCGTTTCCATGCAGCAAATTAACTGTCTTAACCATCTCATTGATTAGAAAAGATTTGCCTGTACCAGAAGCGCCTTGGATGATAGTCAGATTGTGGCGAGACTCTCCACGAAGTTGTTGACGTAGGTGGTATAACACTTGAGATTGCAATTCGTTCACGCTAGACGCTGCATGATCCAAAGATGGTGTTGTCGAATGTGGTTTTCTTTAGAGTTTTTGATGAATGCAATGTTGTTTGAAATATCAGGATATTTCTCATACGCAGAATACCAGTTAAACATACGATAAACGTTCCTCTATCGTACCAATAGGAAAATTGGGTTTTCGGTGATTATTCCTCAATAATAAGTCGGATTTGAAAAAACAAAACGTACGGACACTCAGCGATGTCCACATGATCACCTTGGTAAGTTTAGTCAAAATCAGTTGAATGGCTTCGGAGGAGTATTTGTAGGAAGAAACGGCTGTCCCGGGTATCTAGGCAAAAAGGGTCTTGTGCAAATCGTTGGTCACGGAATCTCATGAGATGTTCACACCACTCTCGAAAAGTTACATTGAAACCACGATTGAAGTCAAGAAAATCGCATTTACCAGTGGGGAAAAGGTGAGGAAAAGCTTGCATAATGTAACCACTCTGACGGAATTCGTTAATGGGATCACTGTTTGCTGTAGGCCAATTTAACGTAGCTTCAACTGCTGCTTCTTGACCTGGTCTTGGAGCAAACGTGCCAACATTCTCTTCTATAGTAACAACTTCAGGTTCATTTTCTAGAATTTCTCCATCTTCAATGAACGGTAAATCATTCGCAATATCGCCATCATCAGGTAAACTTGAAATTCGATCTTGGTCAATTACTACATCAGCATAAAAAAGATTGATTCGTTGAAGACATATCAATGCATTCAGAACAACATGTTTTTTAACTCTGAAATCAGTAAAACCATCCATACCAGCACGTCTGACAATCACTATACCTAAGTTATCTGGTGCAACAGGAAGTGAAGTTGCGGGTGGAAGTATATCTATAGTAAGTCTATCAGAACGATTTTCGTTAATATCTCAGTTGTTATAACATCAATTTCTAATTACCTTATACGAAAAAGTTGCCCCAATATTTATGATTATTTTTGGAAAATAAAAAGACGAAAAATGTCCGAAAGTTCTGAAAAAATTGAGTTCGAAGCGAGAGGTGCGCAGCGCAAACTGGCAAGGGCTTCGCCGTTTTTAACAATCTGTATAATCTTTTTCCCTCCGGGAAATTCGATTTTGCGCGTGACATTTTTCCCATAGACATCAATTGAGAATTAGTTTTTCGGTGACTATTTCCCGATGGTGAGTCTGATCCACATAGGAAAATCGGGTTTTCGGTGATTATTCCTCAATAATAAGTCGGATTTGAAAAAACAAAACGTACGGACACTCAGCGATGTCCACATGATCACATTGGTAAGTTTAGTCAAAATCAGTTGAATGGCTTCGGAGGAGTATTTGTAGGAAGAAACGGCTGTCCCGGGTATAAGAGCTTCGCTCGCCTTCGGCTCACCTACAGCAATACAAAACCTACAAGCAATACAAAAGGGGCTCAACATATCCGAAGGTATCTATCAAGCAAACAATTGGTATTCTTTTATAGAAGTGGTTAATTCCTCTAACACACCAATTACCTTTACTTTAGAGCAACCTCTAAAAACGCAATTGTTTGATCCCCTGAACATGGTAGAAGTTCATAACTATTCAGTATCTAACTCGAAGACTCTAAGTAATTGTAAACTTTCCGATTTGCTTCGCATCAAACACCTCAATATAGAAGAACAAAAAGCTGTTAGAAATATCTGCCAAAATATAAACATATTTTCTTCAGAGAAGGTGACGATTTATCCTTTTCAAACCAAATCAAACACTACATAAAAACAAAGGACGATATTCCAGTATATACGAAATCTTATAGCCATCCACAAAGAAGAGATACAAAAGCAAATTCTAAAAATGTTAGACGAAGGTATCATACGTCATAGCTTTTCTCCATGGTCATCTCTGATTTGGACTGTTCCGAAAAAGAGTGATGCAAGTAGGAAACAAAAATGGCGGCTAGTCATAGACAACCGCAAATTAAATGAGAAATCCATTGACGACAAATATCCGATACCAAATATTTCAGACATTTTAGATAAATTAGGGAGAGCCATGTATTTCAGTACACTAGACTTAGCATCAGGTTTTCATCAAATTCAAGTGAATGAAGAAGATATTCCAAAAACTGCTTTCTCGGTAAACAATGGCCACTACGAATTTGCACGAATGCCTTTCGGACTTAAGAATGATCCATCCACCTTTCAGCGAGTAATGGATAATGTCCTTCAAGACTTGCAAGGAAAAATTTGCCTTGTGTACATGGATGATATTATCATCTTTTCTACCTCCCTACAGGAACATATAGAAAACCTGGAGCATGTTTTCATTAAACTCGCGAATGCAAATTTTAAAGTCCAGCTTGAGAAGTGTGAGTTTTTACGTAAGGAAGTATCCGTTTTGGGGCATTTGGTTACGGCTGATGGTGTCAAATCTAATTCTGATAAAATTCGCGCAATCAAAGATTTTCCAGTCCCAAGAACACCAAAGCAAATTAAGTCTTTCCTGGAATTACTTGGTTATTACAGGAAATTTATTAAGGATTTTGCTGCATTGACTAAGCCGATGACTCAATGTTTACGAAAGGGAAATAAAATTGTACTTGACACAAATTATATCGATTGTTTTGAAATGTGTAAAGCTATTTTATGCAACGACCCACTTTTATGCAAGTATCCAGACTTTTCCAGACCATTCAATGTTACCACTGATGCAAGTAACGTTGCAATTGGCGCTGTGTTGTCGCAAGGCCCGGTCGGATCCGATAAACCGATTTGCTATGCAAGTCGGACATTATCGCAATCTGAACAGAATTACAGTACCATAGAAAGGAAACTTTTGGCCATCGTATGGGCGACCAAATATTTTCGCCCATATCTCTATGGTAGAAAATTTCAGATTATTACCGATCACAAACCCCTAACATGGCTTTTCTCGCATAAAGAGCCGAACTCTAAGCTGATGCGTTGGCGTTTGAGTTTAGAAGAGTTCGATTACTCTATTATATATAAAAAGGGAAAGTCAAATTCTAATGCAGATGCTTTATCTCGTATTGAGATAAACACTAACGAAAGTAATGAAAACCAAATAGAAAATTTGGACCGAATCTCTATCGAAAATAATGTTGGTGAGTCCGATTGTATTAACACGATTCATTCAGGTCAAGAGAATTTAGACGATGGTATCCCTATTTCCGAAAGACCATTGAATGAATTTTCAAATCAATTAATTTTAATCGAAAATTCAAACCATGCATCTCTTCACTCAGAGCTACATATTTTATTCAAACGAAAGAAACGTTATAAATTAGAATGTAAAAATATAGCAGATGAAGATATAATTGTTCGAATTTTTAAAGATTTCATAAGTACAAAAAGGGTTACTGCAATTCTAACGGATGAGATAACATTTAAGGCTATTCAATCGGTTTACTCAGTACTTTAACACATCTGTCATCAAATTAGTAAGATGTAACGCTCTTCTAAAAGACGTTTTCGAAAAAGATGAACAGGAAGTATTATTAGGAAATATCATGAAGCATCAAATCATAGAGGAATTATTGAAACCACTGAACATATTAAAAGACAATTTTATTTTCCGAACCTAAAAAATGTGGTAACCCGAGTCATAAATAATTGCGAAACCTGTAAAAGATTGAAATATGATCGTAGGGCTTTAAAATTTGAAATATCCGAACAAGCCATTCGACCCTTGCAAATTCTTCATATAGATATATTTCACATGCAGAAACAGTATTTCCTGACTATCTTGGATAAATTTAGCAGATTTGCAAGTCCGTATCACTTACGAGCTAGAAATATTATTACCAAAATAAAAGCTCTTAAACACTTTTTCTCCCATCATGGTGTGCCCAAGAAAGTTGTTAGCGATAATGGTAGTGAATTTCTCTCTACATTGTTCAAGGACTTTTTGAATATGTATGAAATTCATCATCATACAACATGCGTAAAAAGCTGCACAGGAAACGCACCAGTAGAAAGGTTACACTCTACTCTAATAGAGTTGGTACGTATAATAAAATCGAAATCACCTGAAATATCTGCAGATGAAACAATGAATGAAGCTATTATAACTTATAACAATTCCATTCATTCAGTAACTAGATTAACACCTTTTGAGTTATTGACAGGTTATATCGATAAAGGTAGGAACATTTTCGATTACAAACCGACAAATTCAGTTCAGGAGAATCTCAAAGAACACATAAAAAAATATAATGTCTTAAAAAATATTGCCATTGAAAGAAGTTCTACCTACAAAGAAAAAACAATAAATAGTCGAAATATAAAACGTATTGACCCCCCTGAGTATAAAGAAAATGAAATTGTTTTTGAGAAAAACGATCGAAGGAATAAGATCGCACCTCCATTTTTAAAACAAATTGTAGCTTTTGATAATAAAGTAACAGTTGATTCGAAAGTACATAAAATACATAAGCAAAATTAGAAACTTATTTGATCATCCTGAATTGAAAGATAATTAGTTATTTTTGTTTTTACTTTTTACCCATAACCATGGCTATACGAATATTATAAAAATTAACCTACACTTTTCGGAACAATCAGCTTTAACCATTTTACCCTTATCCTTTTCCTATTCTGCAACCGATTTCTTACATATATAGGTTCCGCCATATAACTTTTTTTTTTCAAGTAGTGCTTATTTCGTGAATGGTAACACTTAGCTCATGTCTGATTTGACAGATAATTAGTTTTATCCTTCCGCTGAACGAATATGGTTGTGCATACGCTTGAACAACGCTGGGAAATATTGCGACATTACTTTGAAAATCATGGTAATGTTGCAGAATGTGTGCGAAAATTGCGTACGGATTTTGGAAGAAGAGAAGCACCGTCAGTTCCGTATGTTCGTTATCTTGTGAAAAAAGTGAAAGAAACTGGCATCCTCATCGATAAACCAAAGCGTGAAAAGCCAAAAACAGTGCGTGCACCCGAGAATATTGCTGCTGCGGCAGAAAGTGTGCGTGAAGCGCCATCAACATCAATTCACCGTCGTTCTCAACAATTGAACATTTCGGAGACATCATTGAGACGAATTTTGCATAAAGACCTTGGTATGACGCCATACAAAGTCCAATTGGTTCAGGAGTTGAAGCCAACTGACCATCCAATGCGTTTTCGCTTCGCTAAGTGGGCCTGCGATCGACTTACAGAAGATGCCGATTTTGCCAAAAAAATCATCTTTTCAGATGAAGCTCATTTTGATCTTGGCGGGTATGTAAACAAGCAAAATTGTCGCATTTGGGGCACAGAAAACCCGCACGCATACATTGAAAAGCCGGTGCACCGAAAACGAGCCACTGTTTGGTGCGGATTTTGGTCCAGAGGCATAATTGGGCCATTTTTCTTCGAAAATGAGCAAGGAGTGGCCGTTACAGTCAATGGCGATCGTTATCGGGCCATGTTGAACGAATTTTTGTTCACAAAAATTGAAGAGGAGGATATTGGCAACATTTGGTTTCAACAGGACGGCGCTACGTGCCACACAGCCGAAGCTACACTCGATGTTTTGCGCCCTGTTTTTGAAGATCGCATTATCAGCCGCAGAGCTGATGTCGTTTGGCCACCTCGGAGCTGCGATTTGACACCGTTGGACTATTATTTGTGGGGTGCCGTCAAAGATAAGTGTTACGCCGACAAGCCAGAGACAATTGACGCTTTAAAGGACAATATTCGTGAAGCCATTGGTGAAATACAGCTGCACACAATCGATAATGTGCTTAAAAATTGGACCGATCGTGTAGGCTACTGCATGGCCAGCCGAGGCAGCCATTTGAATGAAATTATTTTCCATTATTAACCGGAAGGATTGTACTTTCAAATAAAAACAGAAATTTGAGAAAATATTCAGTAGTTTTTTTTATAGCATTTTCAAAAAAAAAAATTATTTGGCGGACCCTTTACATTACACAGCGCAATCAAAACACCAACGCATCGATTTTCATATCCATGAAAATTTCTTCTGGCGGGAGGAGTTACATGATACATCCGTATCCAACTGCACATCACTAATTCCCTGGACACCAACCACTTTCTACATCATAGTTGATTGCAGATCAGCGATCGTGGAAATCAACTAAACTGAACATGGAAAGAACAAACGCGCTAAAAGTGGAGCTTGGGATAATTTTCCCATCAAAAATGCGTGGCGCTAAATTTTCGGGTAAACAAGTTATTAATTGTTAACCCGATGGTCACTTGGAAGTGAGCTTTACGGTAATAAAGATCGATAATTATAAATTATAAAAGACATTGTTTTAATACAGCAATAACTCGCACAACAAGATCTCTTTTCTGGTCGTATCGAATAGGTAAACCACTTTGCCTTAAGATCGTTTGTAACTCTTTTACAGTAAGCGCCACAAGTTCACGCACCGATCGATCACACCACCTGATATTTTCACATGAAAATGTAAAAAACCGTTCTCTTTTCTTATATCGCTCTATCCCACTTCTGACACCATGGAGGAATAAATTTTCTCTAGGAAAAGGAAAAAAAAAACGCACTGTGGGTAAAAAGTAAATGTATTTTTGTTTGGTAAAATGAGTCGATTTTATAATTTAAACACAACCGTATTTAACGAAATTAATTCCTCGCTTCTAATCGTCCGTTCTTCTCCGTATCTACTTTTCGACTACCCCCTGGTTCTTTTCTTTAGCTTGATCACCTTCACTTGTCTTCTTATCTTATTTTGGCCTTTTCTTTGCCTAATTATCTCCTTATTCAGCCTAACTCTCTTTACAGCGATGCACTTGTCATGTTGTCATTATTATTTTCCTTGCCTCTTCATCAGTTGCTAAGTTTTTGCTTTTCTTAAATTTTCTTAGCTTTTATTTTTCATTTATTCTAATTAAGTTATTAATTAAGCCGAAAGACATAGTTTTAAGAACGTCCTGTCTACTTTAGAGTGCCCGCAGAGGGCCAGTAAGGTAATTATAATTAGTTGAGATAGTTAAGTTAGACTTAAGCATTTTTGTCTATAATAAGTTAGATATAGAAAAAAAATAAAAACAAAATGCAAAAACAAAAAACAAAAAAAAAAATTTTCGTTGCCACCCACATGTATGTGTCTAGACTAAAGGTTAACTAAGATTAGGAAATGTACCTGATTGATTCCGAATATTCAGTCATTTTTAACCCCCAACGCAAAAAGAGGTGTGTTATAGGTTTGACGTGTCTGTTTGCCTGTGTTACTGTGTGTCTGTGTGTCTATGTGCTTGTGTGGCTGTCTGTGGCATCGTAGCTCTTTAACGAATGGACCGATTTTGATGATTTTTTTTTTTGTTTGAAAGCTAACTTGATCGAGATGGTTCTTAGCTACAATTTATGAAGATCTGTTCAGGCGTTTCAAGGCCATGAGCTCTTGGCGCAAAATGCACCACCCTATCGAAAGATGTTATAATTTTTGCAAATGGCGTCGTACCTCAATCATATTTGACATTAGTGGACTATACAGCTGCACCATACAAACAATAAGCAATACAGCACTCACAACAGCGTAGAATAATTGTGTCGATTTTTTGACCAATAATCGTTCGGTGGAATTTCATGAATTTCGACGTCAATTTCCTATTTTTGTCGCGCCAACTGGGCAAACATTCCGCTTAGCTACTCGACTTGGACAGACTGGAACCATAGGAGACCAAGCAGGACTTGGCCGCCACCGAACTGGTCGTTCGGCCGAGAATATCGCGGCTGTGGCTACTGATGTCGCTGAGAACGAAGCAACATCAACAACGGAACACGAAGACACGCAGTTGGGCATAACCAGACAGGGAATTTTTGTGAAAGACTTACAGATGTTTCCGTACAAAATGCAAAAACTACACCAGTTAATGCCTGCTGACCGTTAGTCGCGTGTAAATTACTGTCAAGCCATACTTAATCCCAGCAATGAAGAGGACGGTTTTGTGTCGAAAATCATCATGAGCAACGAGGCGCGTTTCCACTTAAGTGGCTACGGTAATAAGCAAAATCTTCGTTTCTGGGGCACGTGTGATGCACGAAGAGCCATTACATCCACCCAAAGCCACTGTGTGGTGCGGCGTTCACGCGGGAATGATTGGGTCATCTTTTTTAGAGGACGCCATCGGCAATACGATCACTGTTACTGGCGAACGCTACAGTGCCATGATAAACGACTTCTTACTGCCAGAATTGAATGAGCGAGGATTGGTGAACATGTGGTTTGAACAAGAGGAAGGAAGCGTTTCCTGGCCGCGTAATCTCCCGTTTTGGCGATTTGGCATGGCCAGTAAGATTGCCAGATTTAAGCAACTCAGACTTCTTTCTTTGGGACTACTTGAAGTCTCCGACCTATGCCAACAAGCGTTCGCGTTCGCAGGCCTTAAGGAGAATATTCAACAGAAATACGAACATTTATCACCAGAACTCTTTCGAAAAGTCATATAAAATGCGATAAAACGGGTACAAAGGTGTATCAACACTGGCGGTAGCCACTGGACGGATATCATCTTTTCCACATAACAGAAAAAATTGTAAAGATCCAAATAAAGATTGTCATCTCTCAAAGTAATTTTTTTGTAAAAAAGTTATTCAAAAACAAAATTGAATGATAAATCTTGCGCCACCTTGTACATACAAAAACCCTATGCGTTGTTGCATAATACATAAGAAAAATGTCATTTAAGTAGTTACCTATCGCAATTAGGGTCCGCGAGTAATTTAAAAAGAATAAAATAAAAATAAAATTAAAAATTTTAAGTAATTCCGAAATTCCAAAAAAAAAAAAACATTTTTACTTTCACTTAACAAACCGCGAATCGCTTGGTTGAAGTGTCGAGATCAAAGTGACCTACGATCGGTATCTATTTTTGTGGCGTGGCTTAAAGATAGCGTGGGTTAAGAATGGCGTGGGTTAAGGATAGCGTGGGTTAAGGATAGCGTGGGTTTGTGTTGGGCATCTGTTGAGATATAGAGGAAGTTGTAATGGAATTCCGGTAAGGGTAGAGGTGTTTCATATTCGCTTCAACATTGCCGGCCGCCTTGCAGTATTACTGCAAAATTATCGGTTACATTTTTTAGATGATAATTACATTGTTACTTAAATCTTAAATTGTTAACATTTGAAATATGGATGTATAATATGAATGATGTATAATGTATGGATATGAGTACTTATATAAGAGTAATAGGTGACTAAGTGTATTGGTTTTATCTAATTCTGTTTACTAATTTTGTTAATAACTAATCATAAATTAAATTCTACGTACCTTCCTTTAAAGATAAGTGCAATCATAATTATAAATAGGTATTGAAATAGCCTAATCTAGTTGCGGTTGGTTCAAGACACATAACTTCATGATGGGTCGAGTCAAGATACCATTTAGTGTTCGGATATCCGCTACCCTGACTTTGGCTCAGGTTTCCATTATGCGCAGTGAGCAAATTTATTTTTTTTATATTTTTTGTTTTAAATGACTCATTCTAAAATGTACTGTAAAATAATTTTTCTGCGGAAACTTTTTTTTCATTTTTTTTTTAACTTTAAAGTTTTCATTTTTCAGAGAAAAGTACATTTATTCTATCTACAAACTGTAGAAATGTACGCGTTCACTCTTCTTCCCTCTGAAAAGGGAGATGGGTGCAGTGATTGTTGGAAAATATTATAGGTATTGCCATATGTCCCAAAATTAAAATAATTTAAAGTTAATTTTGCCTTTTTTGTTATATTTTTTTTATGGACTGAAAATATTATACTGTTAAATACCCCAGAGTACCTAAAAATAATTAAGCTTTAGCTACAGTTGTTGACATACCCTTAGCGGAGCGACGAAGTCGCGTGAGCGGCTAAACCTTGCGGAAAAAAGGGTTGAAATCCTGTCCACGAATGAAGCGAGCCACCCACCCCAAAGTTTAAGCACAGCAGACTTTCTTACATGCCTGCCTGACAGTGTTTGGTCTACACTTATTCAACTATGAAACTTTTTTTAAAGCGCCAGGTGATTTTCACTTAAACTGGCAACACTCTTCTTTACTATAAACAAATGAAAAACATGCGAAAAATGTAACGGTCTACCTTTGTAAACTGTTGTAACAGTTAACCCTTCTGTCAATGAGTAGGTCTGGTCAGACCTTTTCCATTTTCGAGACCATTTTTTCATAATTGTTTGTGTAGCTATCTTTGCCAAATTTCCCGACTTTGTCAGCCTATGTATTCTTAATGCCTTAGTATGGGCAATACATTTAAAATCTAATTGGGGAAGAAAAAAAGCAGTATTTCTACAACAACCCCTTGAGTCAATGGAATAGGTCCGGTCAGACATTGCTACATATTGTACGGAAAAACCTATTTTTTCACATTTTATCCGAAAAAAAAAAACTTTTATTACCATCTCCGCCACAGCCAATGGTAGTCAGACATCAACAAGCCAGAGAAAGTCGTGCAGAATTTGCAGAATAAACGATAAAATACAAAGAAAAAACAGATTAGCATGCACTACCTGCGAAGAGCCTGTTTGTTTACAACATAGCATTCAGCTAGATAAATGCCATAAAAATAATAACATGTCCAAAAAAACAAAAAAAATCTTCAATTATTTCATTGAATTCCTTTAATTTTCATACAAAATATATGAAGGTCCAGACAAACCTATTCCATTGATGGAAAGGTTTTAAAACACCCATTGACAGAAGGGTTAATTATCATGATCGACAGAGCGAATTCTTACTGCATTTTTACGATTGACTTCACTCAATATAGTGCTTTGAAATCAGTTCGATGTCCGAGAGAAATTCAAAAAATATAAGTACGTTAGACTCGAAATCCAGTACTTCGGGTGAGAGGCTAAATGTAAAACGTCGGATGTACTCCGAAGAGGTAAAAATGCAGTGGAATATTGCTCGATTGATAAGAGACCTTGGTAATGTAATAACATTTTTTCAATGTTCATGTTTTGAAATAATCATAATTATAGGTCAAGATAAGCAAGCGCTGAAATTCGCTGTGACACGCGGGCTGTTGCCTGTTGAATATTGTGTAGTCAGAAAAAGTCGCGCTGTAGGCAGTTGGTTTGAGCAGGCTCGAATACCTTTGCCAAGATGCTTTTATCTTATGTACTGCTTCGCCAGGAAATATTCCTACGAAACAGTGAAGATCGAGGAGTTTACTTCGTCTCAATGTTTGTCCCAACGAACTATTGCCGTCTGGTATAATTATTGCTGGAAGACAATAGTAATTCAATTTTTGGAAACATTTGAGGCGAAAGGAAAGAAAAGGCGGACCAGGCATAGTCGTCCAAATCGACGAAAGTAAATTTGGTAAGAGAAAATTCAACAAAGGAAGGCGCGTGGATGGCCACTGGGTTCTCGGTTTGATTGAGGATGGGGTCTGAAGACTTAAGACTTGAAATCTGTCCAGGAAACGAGTGCAGCGCTGAAGAGCTAGTGCCGTTAATAAGAAAACACGTGAATCCAGGAACGATCATTCACACCGATTGCTGGAAGGCATATGATTGTTTAAATGCCCATGGGTTAATTCACAAAAAAGTGTACCACAGTGATCCTGACAATCCTTTTGTTGGTCCTGATGGCATACATATCCAAAGAAGAGAATCCCAGTGGCGTGTCGTTAAAAGAGAATTTTACAACGAAAATTACTCCAATAATTTCGCTGATTGGATAGTTGAGTATCAGTGGAGAAAGGAAATTGCGAAAAAAAATTAGATCCCTTTGAAGATCTGCTTCAAGGGGTGGTTCATGTTTATGGAGATGTTGGCAAACAACCTTAATTTTTTATATTGTAATAGTCTGAAATTAAAAAAAAAAATAATTAAATTTTAATAAAAAAAAAAAACAAAAAAATTTCATTTCCTCAAAAAAACAAATTTTATATTCATGTTTTTTAGGCCATTTTAAACCAGGAAAAAAAAAGTTTGCTCACTGCGCATAATGGAAACCCGCCCCGACATTTGTAAGGAAGGAGAATTGGAAATTTTTCATTATATGAAAGAGTAGAGCAAGCAAGTCGTCCATTTACACGAATTAAACCATGCGAATCTAATAATGGATTAAGGGACACTAGAGGATTTTACTTTGATAGTGGTTTATTGGAGACTAATGCTTGATATTCAGGAGCAAAGTGATATCGTTGGGTTAAATGTATGAGTCTATTTCTGGTGCGGAGGATCTCACCTTGCGACAAAGGGAAACCTTGGGAATGATTGAGTTCATCTGTGCGAGGGTTAACATTGCGAATAAAGCGATAAACGCAGTTCATTACCCGAATCATTCTTGACCAAGTGGAAAATCTGTTAATGATATTCTCAACATTTGGTATTTGCGTGTTACAATAGGCTTGCAAAGAGCTGCTAGGTCGAATTTCCAACTCGTTTTCGTCTGGGGGTTCAGGAACTGAACGGGGCCAATCAGATTGTGGACGTATGAGCCAACTTGGGCCATGCCACCACAAAGTCTTGGTTTTTAACTCGGAAGGTGTTACTCCTCGTGTTGCTAAATCTGCAGGGTTATCGGCAGAGGATACAGGACGCCATGTAGAAGTCTCAACATTCTTCAATATTTGGGAAACTCTATTGCCCACAAATGTCTTCAAAGTGTGTGGAGACTTCTGCAACCAAGCGAGAACGATAGTGCTATCAGTCCACATAAACGTATCGCTGATTGGATATTTGAGATTCTCAAGAGTTCTGTGAAAAAGTTTTGAAAGTAGAAGTGCTCCACAGACAGGTGCGACTTTCGTTTTGTCGCAAAGAAGGTAAGAAGAGAATTTATTGGTTTTATGACCTATGTATAACGCAGCTGCATAAGTTTTCTCTGAGGAATCACTAAACCCATGCAACTGTATCGTGGTTGCTATCCATCGAGTTATTCATGCACGCAAGAAAAAAGTACTTCTCCGGTGCTCAACGAGTAAAACTCGTTTGCTATTGCTACTAAAATGGGAATATAAAGGGTTTGCGTTAGTGAGCGGAGATGAAGTGGACTGTATGTTTGGGAGGTCTTGTGAATTGTACGATATAGGAGTTTGTGATTTATTTACAACCGAGTTTGAAGAGGGTGGATGGAGAAGGGTGTGCATTGAATTCGGGCTTTGCATTAAATACAAGTATAAACACTTTTGCAATCTTTCTCTATGTGAGACGTAGCTAGGCAGTTTCTGCAATATTTATGGGCGTTTACTACTTTTATTCGATCAGTTGTTTTCATACGCAGAAACTGTTCAAACAATCGGAGTGGATGACTTCCGTTGCAAAGCCTACAAGTATTGCCGTTTAATTTAGTGGTATGTGCTTGATGGTAGATTCCCTTGCGGTGCTGTGGTGTAGACATTTTGGGGTATGCAATTTGTTTTTTGGATGCGGGTCGCATGTCAGATACTGTTTCTAACACACGATATCTGTGCGTAAGAAATGTGTTCATGTCTGATCAAGAAGGGGTTTCTCGGGATGGTGAAATGGTTTGTTCCCACATGGGAAGTTGCATTTCGGGTAAGCGACTTGAACACAAGTAGACTAAGATAGGATCCCAATTTGGTGTATCTACCTTGAGGGCCGTGAGCACGGAAATAGAATCGGAAATTGACTTTGAAGGGTTTTGATACCTGTACTTAATTCCTCTGTCATAAAGGGTAACTGGAACAACGAACGAAGTTTATTGTTGACGAGGATTCTCGTATTTTCGTACCGTTTTTTCAATGACTCACAAGCCAAGGACAAACATTCGGATGTAAGTGGAAATTTACTTACAATAATATTGGCTTCTCCTCTAGTTTTCTCACGGAGATGGAAAAGCTTTTGCACTGCACTTAATTGCGGATGGTTAAGGGAGTATTCTAGTGTAGAAATTTAAAAAAATCGATTTTGTTTTTTCATATTTTCAAAGTTTAACTATTTAAGAATATGCATATAAAAGGAGTTTCCCAAATTCAAATTGTTTTTAGAGACATAGGTATTTTGCTGACGCGGCATCCAAACTGGCTCGGCCGGAACTAATCGAACAATAGACATTAGACTGTAATGTAGGTAGAGTGGAGTTTACCAGGTAGGGTCTACCTGAATCCATATTTCTCAGTAAACCTTTTTGTTCCTTTATATATAAATATATATATATATATATATATATTTAAATATATATTGTAATACAATAACCCAAGGTAACTACTAGTATCTTTTGTATTTAGTATTCACTTGCACCCAGCTGCTAACAGTTGAATTCTAACTTCCAAACGACGTAGACGTATGTATGTGCTGTGAGTGAAATAAAAATATTTTGAGTGATAATTTTAATTTGTTAAATAAAAAGAAAACGCTTATGGGAATCAAAATTGGTCCTGAAGCTCATTCATTTGTTGTAAAACGAGACAACGCCCGGATTGACCGCTCCGAGATACGAGCATCCAGGGCATCAAAGGAGGCCAGAACTGCTCGATTGGAAGAGAGAAACGAAGAAAATAGTTTTTTCGAAGTCGAGGAAGGTCCGATGTATGAAGCAGGAATGGCAGATTAAATAAATGTAAGTCTAAAATATCATTTCATGACATAGACTGCGAAATACTTGACGTGAAACTTTAAACGCGTTTTTCTCGGAACTGTCTTTTTCAAAACGATACCCATGATTTCTCAAGTTCTACTGGACCGATTTACTTGAAATTTTTTGAGAGTCTTCTTTATACACTTGTCTTCGCCCGGAACTATCCGCACCCTCAAATTTTTTTTTTTAACTTTTCCGTAGTTCCGGACATTGCGACATTACTTTAGATTAATAATCTTTTTTCTTTTTTTCTTTCAGATTGCTAGGAGGGTTGGAATCGTGGGTATGACCACGTGCCAATTTTTCGAGACCCCCCACTTCATCAGCTGCTCATTTTTTTGAATTTTTAACTTTTTTTATTTTTTAATTTTTTTCTGTATTTTTGTAATGTTAATAACCCATAAAAAAATGGATAGTAAAAATATCGATTGTCTTTTTTCTACAGCAATTCCAAAATCTCCTAAAATTCACTCCTTTACACTAGAATACCCCCTTAATATAGACGGCAGTGAACATGTCTCGAAACGAAGGCCATCACAGATAATCACCAGAAAACACATCGGAATCACATGGGGGTAATTTAAATACTGCTTGTATTTGCCTTTCACAGTGGCCAACTGCCTTTCGTTGGAAGCACAATCTGCCGAACGTACACAAAGTGCATACGTTTTCTTTACATCAGTCCATAATTCTTTTATTTCTTCTTTGAGTGTCTCGATCGATTTTAGTGGATGAGTGAGCGGATGGGGAGAATCACAGAGATACACGCAGATCCAACCATGTGGTTAAACAACCCGCAACGAGTAAAATGATATTTGAACACTATAAACGCACTTCTCTAAAAAACAAGGTACGCACCTGATTAGCTTGTAAGTTTCTTGGGTACTGAGATGTTGCTGAAGTTGATCCTTGGTGTTAAAGATGTGATAATGTTTTTCGAGGGTTTCTGTCAGGGTTTCCATCCGGGTTTCTTCGGGACTTCTATCTGGGTTCTTACGGGGTTTCTATCCGGGTTTGTTCGGGGTTTCTATCCGGGTTTTGCGGAAAGTCAGGGAAAATGCGATAAAACGGGTACAAAGGTTTATCAATACTGACGGTAGCCACTGGACGAAAATCATCCTTTTCACATAACAAAAAAAATGTAAAGGTCCAAATAAAGATTTCCATCACTCAAAGTCATATTTTTTTTGTAAAAAAGTTATTTAAAAGCAAAATTGGATGATAAATCTTGCGCCATCTTGTACATACAAGAAGCCCTATGTGTTGTTGCATAATACATAAGAAAAATGTCATTTAAATAGTTACCTATCGCAATTAGGGTTCGCGAGTAATTTAAAAAGAATAAAATAAAAATAAAATTAAAAATTTTATTGTATGTAACCCCCGACACGAAAAAAATGAAATTTTTCTCTCGGCCTTTTGGCTTCATTAAAAGAACTTATTAATATATTTAATATATATTAATATATATTAATATATATTAATATACATACATATATTAATATACAGGGTGTCCCACGAGCAGTGTGCCAAAAAGCTAGAGCGTGTAGGTCTGGTCAAGACAAGAAAAAAATCGTATGGGAGGGGGGGGTCTATTCCCCCCCGTTTAGCCGGGAGGGACAATTTTCTAAAAAATTGACTTAATTTGAAAAAAAAATTATTAAAAATCAACAGTTACATCCACAATGCCGTGATATACTTTTTTGTAAAGCCAGAAACCTCTTCTTTCATCTTGTTTCTAAACGAAGCTGTTTTAAGGAATAGTTTTTGAGAAATTAATTTTCAAACTCAAAACTTTGAAAAAAAAATGAAAAAAAAAAATTTCGAACTATTTTTTTTCAAAATTGTATGTAATTAAGTACTAATTTTTTGTCCAAAATTCAATTCTCTTATTAGTTTTTAGTTAAAAACAGAAAACCGGAAGCAAAAATGTTTTGTAGTTTTTGAGAAATTAAAAAAATACCCGAACCATTTTTTTTCTAAGAAAAACCTTTTTTTTTGGTTTTAACGCGGCTGGACTTGTAGGCAAATTAATGTATGAAACATTGACATCTTTTTTATTATTTTTAAAAAATTTGGAGTTTTATTATAATCAATTTTCAATATGATCCCCATTTTTTTAGAAGGCAAAGATTATATCTCCTTCTAATGGCTGCACGTAAGTCAAACAATTGGACTCCAGCGACTTCAATCTGTGCTTTCAGTCGTTCCAAAGATACTATTTCCACTTCGTAAACATAATTCTTCATGAATCCCCACACATACAAATCTAGAGGAGTTAAATCTGGTGATCTAGGTGGCCATTCCGTGGGGCCCTTTCTTCCGATCCAACGGTCACTAAAATGATCATCCAGCCAGTTTCTAACCCGTAAGCTGTAGTGTACTGGTGCTCCATCTTGCTGGTAGATTAAATTATCTGCTATGGCCAAAGGAACGTTGTCCATCAAATCGGGCAAAAGGTCTCGTAGGAACTGCAAGTATGATTCTCCATTAATAACGGCATTCAAAAACCGGGGCCCGATTACAGTTTGTCCAACAATACCAAGCCAAACATTACAGCTAAAGCGGTGTTGTGATTTATTTTGTTTTTTGTAGTGTAGATTGGTGCTACTCCAATGATGCAAATTGTGGAAGTTAGTAACCCCATCTCTGGTAAACTGTGCTTCATCCGTCCAGAATATCCTTCCAAAATTGTTTCGTTCAGTTTCATTTCGAAGCAGTAATGATCGACAAAATTCTGCTCTCAAAAACTTGTCGTTTGAGGTGAGTTCCTGAACTGTCCTAAAATGGTACGGGTGTAAGTTTTCGGTATGAAGCACTCTCCGTACTCTAAATTTGGGCACTCCAAGCATAATAGCTATCCTCCTTGTACTAAGGGAGGGATTACGTCAGACCAAATCCAAAAATTGCGGTTTTATTGTCTTAAGGTCCTAGCCGGTTGAACCCATTGGCGGCGGGCGGACCCAGACGAAATTGGCAGGTCAGTTTTCAGGCGTTATCAATGAAAAAAAAGGTTATTCCAATACTGTGTCAGTTTATTGAATCCTCATAAAACTCCAAATTTTTTAAAAATAATAAAAAAAATGTCAATGTTTCATACATTAATTTGCCTACAAGTCCAGCCGCGTTAAAACCAAAAAAAAAGATTTTTCTTAGAAAAAAATGGTTCGGGTTTTTTTTTAATTGCTCAAAAACTACAAAACATTTTTGCATCCGGTTTTCTGTTTTTAACTAAAAACTAATAAGAGAATTGAATTTTGGACAAAAAATTAGTACTTAATTACATACAATTTTGAAAAAAAATAGTTCGAAATTTTTTTTTTTCATTTTTTTTTCAAAATTTTGAGTTTGAAAATTAATTTCTCAAAAACTATTCCTTAAAACAGCTTCGTTTAGAAACAAGATGAAAGAAGAGGTTTCTGCCTTTACAAAAAAGTATATCACGGCATTGTGGATGTAACTGTTGATTTTTAATATTTTTTTTTCCAAATTAAGTCAATTTTTTAGAAAATTGCCCCTCCCGGCTAAACGGGGGGGAATAGACCCCCCCCCTCCCATACGATTTTTTTCTTGTCTTGACCAGACCTACACACTCTAGCTTTTTGGCACACTGCTCGTGGGACACCCTGTATTTAATATTAGGTGCAATGGATTCCTGCTATGATCACGAAAATGAAATCAGTGTAGTACGTTGGAATGACAATTTCGTTGTTAGAGTGAGTCTGCTCAGCCCAATGTCATGGTAAAACGGTATAATCGTTTGGTGGAATTCTTAGAAAAAAATGTTGGTGGCCATTATTTGTTAATACAATAGACTCTGCATTTGTCAAGCTGCATAGAATTGTTTATAAAGAAAAAGCAATCTCTCAGCTGGATTTTAGGTCGGAATTAGTTCGGAGCCTCATTAGTATAACAAAGGAAAAACACAATCTGTTCGAGGACGCGGTTCAACTGCATCTCTGCCACCCACTTCGAGATTAGATAACGTTGGCCACATTGCAGGGGGACAGCATGCCCCCCTTATGCGTTTAGATAATCATACATTGAGTAATTCAATTTTACAATCTGCACCTTTACAGATTGGTACCAGATTGGTCCAAATTGTGACCTGCCCTCAAATCTATCAATTTTCGAAAAATCGTCCATTAAAATTGAGGTATTTATTGTCAATTTCAACATTATAAAACTATGCGTAGTTATGTTTTCCGTTTCCCAACATATATACATATACATGTTCAGGATGACGAATACTGCAACATACTAAAATTTCAAGGTTTTCGGAGGGGTGGGGGCTAATCGATATAATTACCAAATAAAGCACGCACTCATATACAACTTAACACCCTTACCTTCCGTTACACTTCTGCAACCCATTCCCCACATATTGCAGTAGTGATGACTAAGCACTTGCAAGTGCAATTGCATTTCCAATTCTAAGAGAAAAGGATTAGGTCAAATTGTAAAATAAGATATTCTAAGAATTCTTTCGTCAATTTATATATTATTATTGCCAATTTAGCAATTAAGTATACCAAGGAACTGTATTACTTTATTTGCCAACAAATCAAAATTTGTAATTATATAAAAGAGAATGAAATAAAGAAAAAGTTGTTCAGTTGTTCCCCAGTATTGCACTAAGTTTTTTTTTATCCCTCGGCACGCGAACCAATAACTGGCGCCAGAGCATACAAAGTCCGAGATAAAATCCCGAGCATGCGGTAAAAGTCCGAGATAAAGTCCCGAAGTGTAATTAAGGTACCTTATCTAAATTAATTAAACTAATGAAGAAATAAGGCAATGACGTTTGTAAACACAGTAAAAACCAATAAATAAAAGTGAAAACGATAACAGTGTAAGGCAAGTAAAAGGTCACAATAAAGACCATACGGAAAATCGTGTGAAGTGGTAAAATAGTGCGCAACAGGACAAACCTGTATTACCAATTGCCTTACTGAAATCGTGTAACCTGTGTAGCGGTGATAACGCGGTAAAAGGTCTATAAACAAATATAAACTTATATGTATTGTAGTTCAATTAAAGTGTTACATATGAGCACGCCCTACGACGGAGCAACTAAAATCATATCCAACAGTGGCGCAACCCGTGCTCGAGTAAGCACTTAAACCCTCCAAAAAGAGACAACACGGAACTCCCAACCGGATTCATTAGAAGATTTTGACACCTGTATTTATGATGTAAGCTCTAGAATTCAAGAGAAAACATAAATTAATATACCCTAAGTTAAGAAATCACAAAACAAATTTGAGAAATAAAACAAAATTGAAGAAGTAGAAATAAATCCTATTATAACTAATTCGTAACCAATGTGTAAATTAACGAAATCGGGCACACTATCGGTTTTATAAACATAACATTATTTCTCAAAAGGATCCTCTATGATGAAATTTTACAATTCGTTTGTCTGAATCCGCACGACCTAAGGCCCAACCATTTTAGACTTACGTGGGCTTAAGTTTGTATCAAAACCGAACGAAAACCTCACTCAAGTTTGAATGAAAAGTCAGGTTACCCATAATGAACTTTGACAAGCTTAAGCTTAACTGTCAAATTTTTTACATTCGATTTGTGTTGTCATGTGTTCAGTAATATAAAATAAACTAAAACAATTAAAAAAATTAAAACATGCACTTGAAGGATTAGTTATTTTATCGGAAATAAGTGATGTGCAAAATAAAAAAAGAAAAGAGAAGATCCTGCAGTGTTCGCCAAACTAATCGCGATCGGATAGTTCATGGACTTTATGAATTTTCATTCCCAGCAATGAAAAATCTGACATCATATGACCAATTGGTCAATATATAAAAAATATACCAGAATTACCCCAACAACATACAACTTGCTGCCGAGTTGAATATCTTCTCATTTAGAAAAGATGTTATTGAAATACAGCGAATCTGTTTTACCGTATAGGCACTTATTTTCCACTACCAAAATAATAAGTAACTAGGTCAATAAATATGTATCCCATACTTTTTTCACTTTCCATTGTGCTTTATTCTACTCTTTTGGGTGACCTGCGGAATGTCTTCTTTAAAGAAGACTTTGCTTAAGCACACTTAAGTTAACGAAAACTTAACGAAACTGAACTGAATTCCATTATGATCATAGCATACGATTTGCATGTAAGAATACATTTCCGTACGCTGGCGTAAGCACGCGTAAGGCTATTACATATGGTTGGGCCTTTACTCTTCGGTTGACTGACTGAGAAATGAACACGGCTCTCATACCAAACGATGTCGACGCAAGCTTATCAGCATTACAGCTGATGCGATGAGCAGCTTGGTGTTAATGGGTTTTGTTCCATAACTTCTCCCTCTCTTAAGCGAAGTCGTCCTCGACTTTATCTCAACATTAACGTGTATCTATGGCATACATACGAGTATGTATACTTTTTGCGATAATGTTTCTTTAATTTTCCTTTTGACAATAGTAATAATACATAAATATAGATTTTTAACTTATTTATCGATTTAAAAAAAATGTTAACAATATGAGGATAATTCACATAATATTTTCAAAAGTAAATGATACAACAAATATTTAATTTCTTAAAAATATAGTTAACAAGTTCAAAAAATTCAAAATTTAAACACCATTATCAATATTTTCATATGATAGCTTAAGTTATACAAATCAACAGTGTAATTGTTTTAGTAGTTTAAATAGTAACAAAACCTTTAAATGTCTGAGTTAATAATTGTAAATTCTAAATTCTAATTCCAATACGAAACTATATATTGTACATCTGAATGAAAATAGTTAATAAAGAACTACCTAAGATTTGCCTTGTGAATTTTCCTGTTATCTATAAGAACTGAAGTCCCAAAATCTCTTTGTACAACCTTTTCTATAAACAATTTTTGAAGCTTATTACCGATACGTTTATTTGTTCGCACAAACACCTTTTAGCCTGGTTTGAAAATTCGAGTTCGCCTGAGTTTGTTATAGTAGTT
The DNA here is from genome assembly GCA_958301585.1 of Merodon equestris. Lineage (NCBI taxonomy): Eukaryota > Metazoa > Arthropoda > Insecta > Diptera > Syrphidae > Merodon > Merodon equestris. The sequence continues at coordinate 83,669,596 of OY284415.1, read as the reverse complement.
CAAGCTTCTTTGTTGGCTTTCTGAAATTTTTCTCCTAAAGTCATCAGCTAAATCTTTTGAAATGGAATGGAGAACGTCAAGTGGCCGATAGTTTGTGACCGAGTGAATTGTCCTATTGAACTTGACTGTGGCAAGTAAAAGGAGCTGAGTGGTATCAGATATGTTTTGTTCAAGTTTAATACACCTTGCAATTTCAGATAGGGTATTATGAAATGGTTCAACTTCACCGTTTGTTGAACTGTGTGTGCTGCTCGAAAATTGACAACTCTATCGTGTAGGTGATGAACAACTCGTCGCTTTATTTTCGTACTCTAACTTATATACTAAAATTATGCTTAAGTTACAGAAATGATTGTGGGAAAAAATTGTTGCGTGTATGCCATATGAAGCCGTTGTTTATTTGACAGGTGTACTGCGCGAGTGTCATTTGAAGTCGTGGTTTACTCGAGGTATATTCCGCGAGTGTCACTTGAAGCCGTTGTTTACTCGGTTACAATTGCGTGTGACACTATATAGCGCTGCGTTGTATTATTTTGGATCCATGAGGAATTTTGTTATATGAGATTGTTGCTCACAACAACCTCCTCACATAGACGAGATGCAGAAATAGGTATCTTCAAATATTTGATTATTGGTTTTCTCCTTTATCCTTGGTGCAGGTACTGTTATGGTTTGGTTGGGACAAAGACAAGGACTGCGATCAGTAATAAACCCCCTGTGGATCCAAATAATGAGTACTGATATGTTCTGTGCTTATAAGATGCCCTAAAATGATATGTGCTCCTGACCCTTTTGAATCTGAATCGAATGTTCCAGTTTTGAAATTTCCAATGAGATGTCAGTTTGTATTATGGGTATTCGTTTCCGCTTATATTGTAGTGTTGTTAACTGCTCCGAAAGGTTGTGTGAGGGACGGAATTATGAGTTTATCGTGCTAGTTATTATCTGTTTCCCAATAACTATCATCATTTGATCTTTAATGATGCAGCTTGATGATAAATGTATTATTCTACTACCCTTTAGTAATTTTGATATTGGATTAAAGTTGCAAATAATATTTTCAGTTGCTTCCTTTGGCACACTGAAAATCCAAGCGTTTGGCTGATGCATTTCTATCCAGTACGAGTATGTTATTGGTGCATGGCATGACCCTGTATACCTTAAATTCTTCGTTGTAAAATAGAGGAAGGGCAACTTCGATAATGATGTTGGGTCCAGTAACTCGTCCTCTTGACTGGATACTCTTATAAAGTTGCAGTATAGATTCGAGATGCCTCTCACCAGGCATCATCAATGAACGCGGAAGGTTGTCGTGTATCCGATTTAATTCTTCCTTAAACTGTTGTACAGTCAATATAAGTGGATTCATTGTTCCACCGTGTGTTGACAACACAATATTGAGTAAAGTGTTCTGAATATTTTGATAATTTATCATCATCAGTAGTGTATTTAAGCCAGCGGACGACAGCATAGTACTTGTCCATCTTCTCACAGCTATAATTTAATACTCCATTCAGTTGGTCAAGTTGTCTTTTAGTGAATGTCTCTTCTTCATTAAATAAGGTACGTTTAACGTTGAATCAATGATTGTGGTTTGATTTTTCATTAAAAGAATCATATGATTTTCATTTTGTATCATTCGATCTAATGTTTCTTCAAGTGGTTGCGAAAATCTTGGTCTAATATCCCAAATAGTTCATTCGCAACCGTACCAATGACGTTAAATGGAGACCGTTTTGATCTATGGATTGGATTTCAATGACATCGTTGATTGGATCAATCTGCTGAAGTTGTCGGTCAAACTGATTCAACGTTTCTTCACATAAAATCGTTTTAACCTTTGTTACCATCGTGGACGAACAGATTTCCTTAATGTGCTTGATACATCACTTGAACGTATAATATTCTGACCAATAGTTGCTCATATTGAAGAAAATAATTATTTTCCATGAACTAGATATCAGGTTTGCTCTTCCAACATCTTCGAAATAAATACCGGGGTGACTATCAAATTGCATTATCTCATATTGTTCTGGTGCTTATCAAAACTGTTATTAGCCAAAACCATAATGGTAGGCTGATTCTCTTCTTGCCTCTTTGTCGTAATAGCTTTTTTGGAACGTATGCTACGCTCGCAGTGGCCTCCATTGATGTTTCCGTATCTGCAACATTGACTTGAACTTGAGTTGCAAGTTTTGTAAAAGCTTGTTTCCGCTCTGGTGTATCTCATTATTATCAATAGGAATGAGGCACAGTCTGGTAATGGGCCTTTTGAAGTATTTTTGGTTACTAAATACTGTAGCAGCACGAATTTCGTTATCCTTTCCGGGATGTACTATCTTCTTTAATTAGTACAATATCGCCAAGGTTAATATTGGGCTCCTTTCTTTTCCAATTGGTTCGTTGTTGGAGTTGTGAAAGGTATTCAGATGACCAAACCTTCCAAAAATCCTGAGACATCTTTTGTATTAATAGCCAACGGGAACATTAACCTTTTAGATCCTCTATGATCTGTTGGGAAACAGCGTTAAGTGCACATCCAATGAGAAAATGATCAGGAGTAAGTATTATTGTTTCATCGACGTCATTATTGACCGCTATGAGTGGTCGGGAATTCAAACAAGCTTCTATTTGCGTTAGCAAAACAGAAATTTCTTCGAAGGTTAATGACGTATCTCCGATTACTCGTTTTAAGTGGTATTTGGTAGACTTTACCGCAGCTTCCCACTATCAGTGAATTGTCTTTATCTCTTCGTAGCTCCTTCACAATAATGTCACCATATGAGTCAGCTCCTATAATCATGTCTATGAAACCTGGGCAGTTGTATGTAGGATCTGTTAATTCAAGTTTTTTTGAATTGATTAAATTTTATATTTTTATCCGTTTCGGATGGTAGTTGCTTTGTAAGTTTTGGTAATACTAGGGCTTCTAAATGTAGTACAAATTCAGATGGGAATCGTGGTCTCAATTGTACTTCGACTTTGTACTTAGCAGATCCTGCATTCGTGCCGCCTAGTCCGTTTACCTTTACAAGGACCTTTTTACTTTTTCAGTCTTAATAGCTGCACGACAGATTCCGTGATCAGGGAGGCTTGAGAGCCGGTATGGATGAGGGCTCGTATATTAACACTGTGGCCAAAACAATCACTGCTGCTTATGTTTACAATTGGCGTCGTAAGTAATAAATTTTGGTTCTGCTCACCGGGGATCACTTGTTTAGTGGAATTCGAACAGCTTGGTTGTTCCATGTGCTTAAGCTGTGGAACTCTTTCTTGCCATTCCATGTGAAGTAATGAATGGCGGTTTTTATTGCAAGTTTTGCATTTCCGATTGCAATAGCATTGGGTACCCTGCACATAACGTAGACAATTTTTACACAGCTTGGCGTGCTTGATAACTTCAAGCCGTTCTTCATGAATTTTGGGCATGTATATACTGCGTGATCGCCCTTACAAATTACGCACTCCATTGTTTTTGATGTAACAAGGAAGTTGCGCACTGGACGTTTCGAATCGTCCACCCACTTATTTCCCTTTTTCTTAGCAGGTAATAGCACTTCTAGGGCTTGATTTCTTCCTTCTAAGAAGTCTAACAATGATTTCAAGGTTGGCACCTTATTTGGTTCCGTGAGACTTTGCTCGAATAAATTTCGGCTTTCTTGATCTAGTGATTTCGTTATTAAATGCACTATGATAGGACCCCAAGAAGATGTATCGAAGCTCAGATTTTTTAACGCTGATAACCCTTCCTTGATGGAATCTAAAACTGATTTGATTACAGTTGCAGATGACTGGTTTGCATAGGATCTTAACATCTTGTCAATGTACATCGAGACTATTTTGCGCTCGTTACCGTACTTCGATTGAAGGTTTTCCCATGCACAGTAGTGGTTGGTACTTGAAATCGTTAAATGTTGAATTAATTGAAGTGGTTCTCTTTCCAAATTTCAAATATTCCATTTTCTTTGTGCTTATGGAGTCTTTTCTATGAATTATTGTAGAAAAAACACCATAGAAAGAACTTCACTTCAGATAATTTCTCCGAAATGTTGGTAAGGGGGGCAGTTTTGCGTTAGATTCAATCCCAGTATAAAATTTGTTTTCCTTGGCAGGCGCCATCCGATGGAGACATTGATTTATGTCTCTTTTAATGTCCATGTATTTCGACTGCTTGATAAATGCTGACTGGAGGTCTTCTTCCATCGCATTGGCCATAAACTCTTCATGAAGCTCATTCAAGTTCCGAAGTTGCTCTAACAAAATTTTCTGTTGCTATTCGTATACTTCCTTCGAATATCCAGCGAAAGTTTCTTCGAACTCCTCCATGTTAGCGAGCATGGCTTCAATTTTCACGTAAAGTTTTCGGAGTCTTTGCGATTGGAGGCTGATGTCCTTATAGACGTGGATGCTTTGGCCGATTCTATTTCTCCGTCCTCATGGGGAACTATGCTTTCTAATAAACTTTTTAGTTTTTTGTACATCTCCTCGACTCTGCCATTTATTTCTATTTCTCCCCATATATGGCGTGTCCGGTTTGATTGAGACTTTTATTTTTTCATGGTTCTTATGAAATTCGGCCCATAATGCATTTATTCTCTCCGCAACCGCTCCTGCTTATAACGCTGCATTTTCCTAGAAGCACTATTTTTTCTGAAGTTTATTCTTGCCCTCTCTAGTTCTTCTGCTAGCGTTTTCTGTCTTGCAATAATGACAAACTGATCTGTCTCATCCGCCATATTGAATTTGTTACCGAAACTTCAATTTTAAGTTATGATTTACCAATGTCAGTAGCCTGTTTGGTTTTTGTAATATACCAATATCAGTAGCCTTTGTTACGCTATAAACGGTTTTGTACGAGTAATATAACAATGTCAGTAGCCTTGGTCACGCTAAATGTGGATGGTTTATTCGAAACCTGTCGAAAGACCAATGTGCTGCTCAAAAGATGACATCTCTATAGTGTAGGTGATGAACAACTAGTCTTTTTATTTTCATGCTCTAACTTATATACTGAAATTACGCTTAATTTACAGAAGTGATTGTGGGAAAAAATTGTTGCGTGTATGTCATATGAAGCCGTTGTTTACTCGACAGGTGTACTGTGCGGGTCTCGTTGTATTATTATTTTGGATCCATGAGGAATTTTTGCTATATGAGATAGTTGGTCACAACACCGTCAGCAATTAAGTATTTCGCATAGTCTAAGTAACAACGACAGAGTCATCGGATATGATGACAGTCTGCCCTAGCAATTTAATATGTACTTGCATGGACGATTCAGCGTCTGCCGAATTTCCGGTGAACTATCACAAAATAATAGGTTAAAATGAAATTGTAATTAGGAATTAAGTTCAGTTCTATTCTGTAAAGAAATAAAATGTCTTTTTTAATCCCGCCGCGTTTTTATAAACATAATTCGCGAGCATTACCAAGAAACGACGTCATTTGTGTGGCACGAAGTCTAAAATGGCTTTCAAAAAGTTTAAAAATGACGTTAACTCGTTTTGCTACATTTGCGGCAAATTCATTAAAGTAAGAGCTAAAGAATTCCGGTTGTCGTCAAATAAAAACTCTATGTAGCTTATGAAGCTTATTTTAATCTTCCTATTCGAAGTCAAGATAAAATATGGGCACCTAAATTCTCATGTAGTAACTGCAAAAACACATTAGAAGGTAAGAGAGTACATCATAACTTTCAAGGATACTAATTGCAAAAAAAATTACGATATGTAAGGAATAACGTGTGTATCTGTATATGTATGTTATTTTGTTTTCCAGCCTGGTATCGACGAGAAAAAAAATATAAAGTTTACAGTACCAAGAATATGGAGGGAGCCCACAGATCACATTAATGATTGCTACTTTTGTGTAGTTAATCCATGCAATCGTCGAGCTGGCAGAAATGCCAAAAATATTCTGTACTCAGATCTACCACCAGCAACCGCTCAAGTACCCCACAGTGAACCTTTTCCTGTCTACTCGTTCAAATCCGAAGGAACAGCTACCGCTATCACAAATGTCTAGTAGTAGCGGATGCAGTGAATTCTTACTCGATTCAGTGTCTGTCGAACCACATATTATTAATTCAGAAGAGTTTAATGACTTAGTAAAAGACTTAAACCTACCTAAACTAAAAGCAGAGATATTAGCTTCACGGTTTGGACATGTTGAAGGTATTCTGAGTATCGTGTTGATTTCGGTGTTGTGTTGATTGGGATGTTAAAGATTTTGCGGGGCTCGTGTTAACTCCTTATTTCTCAAATTTGAATGTCCTCATTCATGAATAATGATCAGTTGGAAGAGTCTTTAATTTCAGGGTCAGGATATGTTGGTTTTGTACTTTCTCTATGACTATTGCTCTACTTCTTATGATCTTGGTAGCTAATATTGCAAAGATGATGAGAATGGCTATCGTACGATAGAGCGATGATGAGTTCTTTTGTCGCTTGATATCCGACTAATTTCTGCCGTGCTCCTTATATGAAGTTCTTCAAGTGCCTCTAAGGATGGTATGTTGATGATTTTTTTTCGAGAGGGTTTGGTTGAAAAATGTTTGATTTGATTTGTAGTCGTGGTGCTTCGATGCTTTTTTAGATTTGATTATTTATTTTGACTATAGGGTCATTGAATTTAATCAAATGGATTCCATTTAGTTTCTGTGGTTCTTCGTTGACTGTTACATTGCCTTCAAATTGATTCAGCATGATGATTCGAGATTCGATTTCTTCTATTGTTGGGATGTGGTGTTTATTAATTAACAGACAAGTTGAGTTTCTTCCATTTTGTGTGTTGGATATACAGGTATGATTGCTTATATCTATTACAATAATTGATTTTGTATACGAACTGATAATTTTATTAATTTTCTTAAAATTACCTTTTATTTCATATATAAGTTAGTAAAGAATTTCGTAAAATGAAAAGTTAACAGACTGTAAGTTAAAAGACTTCAGTAAAAATTTTTCGAACAAGATATTTGTGTTAGTGGAATTATCATTAAACATTATTATGTACAAAAGCGTTGACATATTACTTAATACATATATTTATTTTTAATAATTTTAATGGTCCTTCAGTGGTTGAATATCAAAGGTTCTCTTTATTATTGTAAATGTTTCAGTACTAATTCTTTTTCCTTCCTAAATAATAACATAAAGATAATAACCGCATTTTTTGCCCGTTGAATGGCAAATAAATAATACAACATTTTTAATTTCTTCTTTATTTTGCCGAGGTCTTAAATTGAAGTTGATGAGGTTATAACTGATTGCATTGCAATCTAGGCAGCTCTTAACTTAAGAGATACAGTTTGTTTGTTTGGTGGTTTTGGTCATAAAATTGGCAAAGTGGGATTCGAAGTTGAGTAAGTAGTCTGTGGGATGGAAACCATTGTGTTCTTTAATACAATAGATCAATGCTTCCATAGTGATAGCTGACCCAATAGTTTTTTGAAAACAATAAGGAATGTATTAGGACACAAGTGGAAATACAACTATGGCTTTGCTGTTATAACGGAATGTTCCTTTTCTTGAACTTCGACACGACTTTTCTCAGTTAACAGCAGTCCAATGATCTTAGAATAAAATAATTTCACGCTATTATTATTCTGCCTCTTATCTGTAAAGTGCACAATAGAATTTAGTTTAATTTGTTTCCATTGTGTAGCCAGTCAATATATATTTAATATTTCGTTAATTTTTAATTCGTTAATTGGAATGGCTCTCAAAATTACATCCCCATAGTGCCCATGGTCGAATGCAATTCCCGGCTTCCAGGGCTACTTTCACGACTTGAATTTGATGCACACAGTTGACATGAATTCTGGTCTTACATTTTCAGTCGTATCTTGACTGATTCCTGCAGGGCAACTTAGCTGCCCGAGTCGTAAGGGATTAGGTACAAGAAATTTCAAAATGTTACGTATACGCGCTGTAGTGCCTATAGTCGAATGCATTTCTCGGCTTCCAGGGCTACTTTCACGACTTGGCATTGGAAAGTAATTGGGGTACAGATATTAATATTTAAATTATTGATGAAATCATATAAGAATCTAGGAATACCCTTAAAGTGGGGTAAAACAGTTAACTTCCAGTCGACTCGGACGTGTTTTCCATTGTCTTCATCCCCAGTCATTTAAATGCAACCAGCAAACAAAATAGAAACGAAAAAAAAAATCAATAATAAAACTAAAAATTAAATTGTGTCGCAAACGCAATCGAACACTGCGCATAACCGCAATTAAATTATCTTTCCACTTCGTGACCTAATTCTTTTGCCCTCCAGTCTTACAAAAAAATGGAAAATTGCTGTGGTAATGTCGACTGCACTTACAGAAATAAAACCGCTGACTTACTCATTTGCAGTGGCTTATGTGGCAAAGCATTTTATCCCAGCTATATCGGCTTATCGAAACGATGCACGACCTACCTCCCCGTACTATTAAATGTCTTCAAATTCGTTTGCGAAGAGTGTAAAGAAATTTCGCCGTCACACGTCTTGATAGACATAAAATGTCTTAGTGATACCATCACGCCCGCGTTGAACAATCTCGCAGTTTCGAATTAAAAACTTTCGAACCGTTTCGAAGTGGTTACGAAAAATATTGACGATATTTTCAGTGCCGTGGACAATTCCTCTGAGTTCGCGAAAAAAGTGCCAATAACTTTCTCAACGTAATTAAGGATTTCCTTCATTTTAATGAATCCCATTACCTTACTAACCATTACCTTACTTCCTATCGCTGGCTTTAACACTATCGCAGCCTCCCGTTAACATGACCCTCCTCGAAGAACTTCAGACATCACTCGTGACAACTCGCTCGGTATCTGTTCAAACCGTTAAAAAGGACTCTCAGAGCAACGAACTCATTTCAGCCTCTACCGCCCTCCCGAAATAAATCAACCAGTTTGGAACTTCATGGACTGAACACGAATGGGTAAGTGGCCTGGAAAAGCTCAAAAACACTCACGTCTCCGAGTTCTACTTAAAAGGAGCCCCTCCGCACGCCAACGTCTCTTGCCGCTAACACTATTCAATACCCGATGTGCAGTGCGTCGAACTTCAGCATAATAAACTGAATAGCCCACGCCGCTTTAAAATTGTCATCCCATTAAAATATGAATGGCTCTTCTGTAACCCCTTCGATACGGTCCTCACCATCGCTAACCTTAAAATACAATCATAAAAAGTCAGTGAGTGTTGTGGGGTGCACATCTCATTTAGGTCTCTGTGATTATTGTTTATTTTAAACTTTTTCAAAATGAATTGTTCCCATTGTTCGGAAAGAATTGAAAGACATTGTACCACGAAGATTTTATGTAGTGATTGCTCAAGTTTCTTACATTTATCCTGTGCAAATTTAAGTCAAGAAGATCTCGATTTTATGATCTCTAGTGGTAAAACCTTTCGCTGCAACAAGTGTGACGTTCTTGATCTATGCGCATGACTGATTCGTTTATGAGCAACAACAACAAGCTTCATGAAGAAAAAAAAAAATAAAAATCCCCCTCAAACGGGCAAAACAATAACACCAAAAGTCATACATCTGCGGCGCTTCAAAATCCGCAAGCACCTGTCGAACACGAGCCTGAATATACTCTTCAAATGGTCTATTTGAAGCTTACCAAACTGGAAGAAACTAATAACAACTTCCTAGCTACTCTCGATGCACTAAGAAATGAAAATGCTGAGCTAAAAAAAAGGTTGACATACTGGAGAGCAGACTCAATTGGCAACGACAACAAGAGCTTAGCAATTGCATCGAACTTGTTGGTTTGCCAAACGTCGACAACAACAATGCAATCAACAAAGTGCAGCAGACTGTGCGCGATGCTTTGTCAATTGACGTTCCCGCTGACTGTATTGAGAAATGCTACATAAAGAAAGTGCGAAACAAAGAAAACAACAACGGCGCTACCAACAAATCCATCATCTATGTAAAGTTCAATGACCCGTCGATGAAACGGTGCATCATGAATGGTAAGAGAAAGAAGAAATCCATTCAAATTTCTAGTTAGTATGAAAGATGACAACGACGGCGATCAAAACAGAAGCAACAGCATTAGAAGGAAAATCAGCGTTTACATCAATGATGCTTTTACTCCATACACTAGGGCTCTTTTCATGCAGACGAAAGAAGTAAGGAAGCGAAAAAATTATAAATTTGTATGGTACAATAACAATCAAATACTTATTAGAAAAGAAGAGGGTGGAAAGGTCATTTCTGTGAGATCATTTCATGATCTTGCTCTCATTTAAATCATTTAAATTTTAATTACTTTAAATATATGAACTTAAACATAAATAACCAGAAGAATGACTTTTCCATCCTCAATTTAAGAAGCAAAAACCCTGATAATGTATTTACTAATAGCGCTTACTGTAAAAATAAGATATTTGTTATACACCAGAATATTAGAAGCTTGAGAGAAAACTTTCCATCTCTTGTGGCACATTGACTCATTCACTTGTATTCCCGATATTGTTTTTGTATCGGAAATCTGGATTTATGGGTTTGAGGTACATGACTATTATTTGCCTGGTTTTGTGTTCTTAGCAAATCCTAATGAAAATTATGCTGCAGGCGGAGTCGGTTGCTTTATTAAAGAATCTTATAAGATTAATGAAGTGAATTGTGTGGATTTCACAACAGCAGACATTTTGAAAGTTTCTGTTAGTATAAATCGTACAAATTATGTGTTTTTGTGTGTTTATAGATTGCATATGTTCAGCGTTGTAGCTTTTATTAAAGAATTCTCTTGTCTTTTGGATAACCTAAAATCAAATAATTTAATTATCCTAGGTGATTTTAATCTTAACCTATTAGAAAAGTCTGAAATAATCTCTAACTACGTAGCCCTATTAGCATCGCATGGACTAACCATCGTCATCAATGAACCTACTAGACTGGCCTCGAATACATGTTTGGATCACATTTATGCTCGATCTTCGCATTGTGATTTAATTTTTGAAAAGTGTATTCTGGATTTAAAAATATCAGATCATTCTATGACAGGACTGTTGCTAGAGACTTGCTCTAACATAAACAAAGCCCGCAATGTAAATGTTGTCCAGAAAAAGTCTAAAATCGATTTTGTAAAGCTTAAGCATCTTCTTTTTCATGAGCCTTGGGATAATGTGTACAAAGAGAACAATGCTTCTGCTTCTTATGATGTCTTTATTACATCTTTAAATAGACTTATACTTAACTGCTCCTACTCTTTGAGTCTAAAAAAAGGTGATAAAAGGCTAAAACCATGGATCTCAAGTTATCTAATTAAAAAAATTAAAAGGAAACATAAAATAAGAGTTAAATGTTCAAAAAACCCTTTAAATCTAAGATTGAAAAAAAGCTACAAAAAGATTTGTCGTGAGCTTAAGATTGAAATTCCTTCTTGTCGTGATAGCTATTATCGTAATAAATTCATTTCAGCAAAAGGCAATTTAAAATCGGAATGGAAACTGCTTAATAATATTTTGAACAAATCTTCCACTACCGCGAAACATTTTAATGTGAATAACCTTAAGTATTCTAGTAAATCTGACATTGCTAATGCCTTCAATGCATATTTTACATCTGTTGCAGATAGTGCAACATCACAATATATAGCAAAAACTTGCAATCATTGTACCAATGCGTTCATTCTCGCTGAGCATCGGCAGCATAATAGTTTTGCTTTCGAATCTATTAGTCCACTAGAAATTTTAAAGGCGATTGGGTCATTAAAAAACTCGCATGCGTGTGGTTTCGATGGCATTTCGAATGTGCTGCTGAAACGTATCGCTTGCTATGTGGTTGATGTTCTAGCCGTAATCTTTAACCGTAGTGTGATTACAGGCGATTTTCCAAATGCTCTCAAATGTGCTGACGTTGTGCCTTTATTTAAAAAAGGTTCTGCAGATGACATGAAAAACTATAGGCCTATTTCACTACTCCCTACTCTGAGCAAAGTCTTTGAAAAGGTCATCAAACTGAGGGTAGTCTCATATTTGCACAAAGTCAAGTTTTTCAGTCCAATACAATTTGGTTTTCAGAAAGACAAGTCAACTGAGGATGCTCTTCTTAAATTTTGTTCAAATATTTATTCCTCCCTTGATAATAAAAAGTTCACTGCTGGACTGTTTGTTGATATAACTAAGGCTTTCGATATGGTTAACCATTCTATTTTATTAGAAAAGATCGAAAGGGCCGGGTTTCGAGGATTCATGTTGGACTGGTTTACATCTTACCTATCAAATCGATCTCAAAGAGTAAAGTTTGATGGTATCAGAAGTGAGATCAAAATGTTTAATATAGGAGTTCCCCAGGGATCTGTACTGGGACCAATTTTGTTTCTAGTTTACATAAACTCACTGTTTGAACAGGATTTTAGGGGAAAAGTGACAGTCTTTGCGGATGATGTGGGTTACTCATACGCCTCCAACAGTTTGTTAGATTTAATATGCGACATTAATTTTGATCTCAGTCTCCTAAGAAGCTGGTTTTCTGAACACAGATTAGACATCAGCTCGAAAACTAAATTAATGCCTTTTAGTTTATCTACTACAACGTATTCTTTTCCGGAAGTTTATTTTCACGCTCCTGATTGTAATAGATTCGGATTGGAATGGTTCAATTTTGTCGTTTGCCCTCCGCGACTAACTTTTTGTTCCAAAAATAATTGCAGCGAGAAATGCTTTCTGATTGAAGCAGTAGACGAGTACAAATACCTTGGTCTTATAATTGACTCGAAGATGTCTTTTAGTAACCATATAGAGTCTTTAAAAAGATATTTATTTAATACGCTTCGTCATTTTTATTTTCTCAAAAAAGTATGTTCCAAGAAACTTTTAACAATTATTTATTACGGAATCCTACATTCTAAACTACAATATGGTATTGTGTGCTGGGGAGGTACATACACGAATAAGATCCAGCCCTTATTAATTTTGCAAAAAAGTGTATTAAGGAAAATATGCAATAAACGCCGTCTTCATCCTAGCCTTCCACTGTTTCGTGATTTAAGAATTCTTCCGGTTCGCCATTTATATTGTTACAAAACATTAAAGATTTTTTTTATGCGTTCTGGAAATCTCAACTACAGATTAATTTCAGACTACAATATACGTAGAAACTTTTCAAATGTTGTGAGTGTCCCCCAATTCCGTACAACCGCGTATCGCAATTTCTACGATATTTCATCCTGTCGTCTATTTAACAATCTTCCTCAATCGTTAAGATCTACTACAAACCCAAAAAAATTCCTAAAATGTGTAAAATTTTGGCTTCTCGATACAGACTTTGATAGTATAGAATCCATCCTATCTAATATTTTGGTGTAAATTAAGCTTTTCTCTTGACTTTTTCTTATTTCTTACTTTTGTTTTGGTTTTTTTTTTTTTCTCTTTTTTGTTTCTTTTTTTTGAACTTTGATTTTTTAAAATCTCTTGCATTTATTATTTATTTATTCATTTATTTATTATTTTGCCCAATATTCTTTCCCTTTACCTCTTGTTATGAGTTAATAGAGTCACCCCACTTATGAATTGTACTCCTTAAAATTTATAGCTCTATGAAGTGGCATTGAAACTATTTTAGTACTAATTGTATGAAAATAAAAATGTCACCTACTTATTTCATTATTGTTATTATCTTGATGAATTATTGTTACGTTATTATCCTACCTGTAAACAAAATGCATATGAAATAAAATATAAATACAAAATACAAATACAAAATACAAATACAAAATACAAATACAAAATACAAATACAAAATACAAATACAAAATACAAATACAAAATACAAATATCTTTATGGTTATTCACCGATCCAGAAGCTCCAAACAAGAATAATAACCTAGCTAAGACTAGGCCTAAGATAAACATAAATAATAACTTTAGCCATAAGTCTGTCACCTTCAATATCCCGCCCTCCTTTTACAGCAAGCAATCTAACAATTTTCAACCTAATTTCAATAAGCATCCCAAAGTTCCAAACGTCATGGTCTCCCTTGAACAAGAAGGTCTCTCCACGAATTTCGCTAGCCTCAAAAGCCTCTTCTTCAAATACCATGAATTCTTCAATATTTCGCCCACAAGGACCTTCCTCAAATGCATTCCTTTAAAACGTATATCACACCTTCAATGTAGTGGAGCTGACCACGACAAATTTTTTCGTCCCTAATTGTCTCTCTCTTCAACCAACCCCCTCACTCCGCCAAAATGGCCCTCTAACCTTCTATTATCAAACTGTAAGAGGTCTTCTATAACAAGCCCAAGCTATTTTCCAAAAATCACATGCTCTTTCCTTTGAAATCTTTGCTCTGTGCAAAACTGATTCCCAGTATAAATAACCTCGAATTGTTCCCATCAAATTTTAACATTTATCGCGAACATTGATGGTTGTCCTTGTCGAGGTATCTTGCTAGCCGTCCTTAATACAATTGACTCTTCCCTCATTGCAATATCATCTTCCCAACTTCTCGACTTTGTTTCAATTAAAGTTGTTCTACCCCAAAAGACATTATACATCATTTGTTTCTACATCTTGCCCTCACAACCTATTGAATCTTATCAACCCGCCATTAACACAATTGACCACATAATTGATTTAAGAGACACTCAGGATGAATTCCTTCTTTTCGGTGACTTCAACCTTCCTCATTTTAAATAGGCTCAATCAGACGATCAATCGTTTTATATTGCCACCAATCCCACTACTGCAAAAGAATGTCTCTTGTCGGACCCCCTAGAATATTCACCCCTTAGCCTAATTACTGGCATCACAACACGATAACTAGACCTCATATTCACAACTGATCCCCTCAACTATTCTGTTTCACTTTGTCCCCTTTCCCTTTCAACCATCGATCATTTCCATTCCTCCTCCCCCTTCCCTTTTTTCACGGTTCTCTATTAAAGAACAATCCCCCTAAAGTTCTGGCCTCTCATGATTTCCACAAAACAAAATTTCACATAATCAGTGAATACCTTAAAAAAGCCCCTCTTAATTTTGATAACATAACCGTAAATGATGCAATATTCCGTGCAGGGACGGGTTAAGAATATCCCTGCAGCGATACCTCTCGCTTGTCGTAAAAGGCGACTAAAACAAAGGTAAACAAAAATCACATCTAGGCAATTTAGAAAACACCAAGGTGAGCCTAGGGACACATATACCACCATTAAACTGCCCCACAAGTGTACATGCAAATCAGTGGGCTGACACGACTGGAGATCACCGGTGTTGTAAGAGTAAGATCAAACAAAAAAATATGGAGCATGCCCGTGTCACAAAAAAAAAAGCAGGCCGAAAAACAATTGGTGCAAAATGCAAAAATACCAGCATTTGATTGGCCTCAGCGATGAAGTAATCCCAATCCGGGAAGCCTGCCGCTACTTTCTGAGATCAAACCGGCGGACCCCACAAGCGGACCAGTAGGAATGCAGTTAAGTGGGAAGGTTATGGTCCTACACTTCTGACCATAACAACGCCGGAAAAAGGAAAAGAAGAAGAAGAAGAACCGTAAATGATGCAATATCCACATTCTACAGGGAAATATTTAATTCTCTCTTTACGTTCCCATTTCACAACGCAAAACTTTGTTCACCTCCCCACCCTGCTACAATCGCAGGTTCCGATCTATAAGAAACAGATTTCAAAAAAAAAAACCTGCTCAACCTTCACTCTTCCTCTCTCGAAAATCTTCAGTCTATCTCTATCCCTAGGTGAATTCTCCCGCTTATGGGAAACCTCATTTATCACCCCTATACACAAAAAAGGCCAGAAGAACGTTGAACAACTATCTTCCCATTTCCAAACTGTCACATATACAGAAACTCTTTGAGAGTATTTATACGAAATTCTAAGTTTTCGCTGCAAGTCTTTATTCTCCCCTAGACAACACGGTTTCATTTCCTCCAGTCATGACTCTTCCCTTATTCAATCTGATCTCAATGGTTTTTCCATCCGGTGTTCCAAAAATTGCTTTGAGCTTAACATTTCCAAATACCAATCAATTACCTTTTAGGTCTCTCCTGGTACAATCCTTTGATTTTAACACCCTACCAAGACCGTCTTAAACTAATCAACATGAACACGTTAGAGGAACGAAGAATGGTATCTGATATACTTTTCATCCATCGACTGCGCGACCCTCTACAACTCTGTCTCTATCAATAATAACCCTCACAGTATACGTCTCTTCTATTTACCCACCCCCGCACTGCCCATGGCACCAATGAACCCATCTCTCGCATGCTGAAAACAACCTCAACACTCCATGCCTAAAAATCCGTCTTTTTAATCGGGATACTTCTTCTTCTTCTTTTCCTTTTTCCGGCGTTGTTATGGTCAGAAGTGTAGGACCATAACCTTCCCACTTAACTGCATTCCTACTGGTCCGCTTGTTTGACTTCAGAAAGTAGCGGCAGGCTTCCCGGTTTGGGATTACTTCATCGCTGAGGCCAATCAAATGCTGGTGTTTTTGCATTTTTTTGCACTAATTGTTTTTCGGCCTGCCTTTTTTTTTTTTTTTTTTGTGACACGGGCATGCTCCAGATTTTTTTTGTTTGATCTTACTCTTAAAACACCGGTGATCTCCAGTCCTGTCAACCCACTGATTTGCATGTACACTTGTGGGGCAGTTTAATGGTGGTATACATATGTGTCCCTAGGTTCACCTTGGTGTTTTCTAAATTGCCTAGATGTGATTTTTGTTTACCTTTGTTTTAGTCGCCTTTTACGACAAGCGAGAGGTATCGCTGCAGGGATATTCTTAACCCGTCCCTGCACGGAATATCTTTTTAATCGAGATTATAACGGATAAATATCAAAAAAAGACTTACACGCATATGATTAGCATGAGTCTCGTTGTTGGTTGCTTGTTGTCTACTATATACATTTTCGGAACTTAAGGTTGGATGAATATAGAGTGAATTGTTCTACATAACGATAAACCCCCACATTACACCGCTAGTCAATAGACCGATGTAGTGTTTCAAAAATAGTCCGTTGTTTAAATCCAATGAAAAGTGCCAGTCGATAGATCTCTTCACTCTTCACTGCCAGTCAATAGCTAACGTACAGTTTTATCGAACGACAAACCCTCGCTTCAACTTTTTTTAAAGCACGACTCATGCAGTATAAAATGCGCACTCTGCGGCGAAGCTCACACTGCAAACTATAAAGGCTGTGAAGTCTACAAAACTCTGAAAGTACAAAGATTCCCGTCACTCAGAAAAAAGACAATAGAAGACCCAGAGATTACTACTGAAGACAAAAACCATAACGCAAATAATTCCAAAACCACCTCCACCTCAACTAATCCAGTGTCAACATTCGCTGACGTCACTAAAAACATTCCGATCCAGGAAGCGCCCAACAATATTCCAACTACAAACAACAAACAAAAAGACTTGCCAAATTCTCCAGACGATCTATTCGAAATCAAACAAATGATGAAACAGCTGATAACGCAGATCTCTAACATGATGAACATTTTAACCTTATTAATTACTAAACTAAACAATGGACAGTAATACATATCTAAAAATAGTCCTATGGAATTCAAACGGACTGATCCAACATGCACAGGAATTAGGACAATTTATCAAAAACAACTCGATCGACATCCTCCTAATATCAGAGACACACTTCACAAATAAAAACTTCCTAAATATCCCCAAATACAAAATTTTCCAAATGGTGCAGCAATCATAATCAGACAAGAAATTAAATGCTATGAAATTGAAGGATACAAAAAAGATTATCTACAAGCGACGAATATTCAAATCCATGATACGCAAGGACCGCTTGCCATTTCTTCACTATATTGCCCGCCTAAACATACAATTAGCACCCTGGAGTATCAAGAATTCTTAAAGCATATAGGGCCATGCTTCATCGCAGGGGGTGACTTCAACGCAAAGAATACGGTTTGGGGCTCAAGACTGACCAACAAAAAGGGAAGTAACCTTATGGAAGCATTGACTAGCTACAATTGCAAGTTTCTTAGGACTGGAGAACCTACATACTGGCCTACGGACCCCAAGAGGAAACCAGATCTTATAGATTTTTGTATCACTAAGCAAATCAACTTAAACCTACTCACAATAAAATCTTGTCTTGACCTGTCCTCTGACCACTCACCTATACTAATTGGATACCACCAAAAAGCCCAACTGAACGAAACTATACCGCACTTAACAAACTACAAGACAGACTGGAATGCGTATCGCGAATTAATTGACAAACAAATTGATATTAAAATCGCACTAAAATCGACCGAGAACCTAGACAGCGCAATAATACACTTCAACGACTTGCTCTACCTTGCTGCACTGAAATCGACACCTACACTGAAGCAACCAATTAAGAACTATGCACCCACGCCAAACTTTATTAGACAAAAAATAAAAGATAAACGCAAACTAAGAAAAATTTGGCAAGCAACCAGATCACCACTTGACAAAGCTAAACTCAATAAATCGACGAAAGAACTAAAAGCAATCCTGAAGGAAGACAAAAACCGCAGACTAACTAAATATTTAATGAAAGTTTCAGCAACTCAAAAAACTAACTACTCGCTATGGAACTTAACTAAGAAACTAAAAAACGGAACCACTCACCAGCCACCATTGATGAATGCTGATGGATGCTGGTTCAGAACCCCTGGGGACAAAGCTAAAACCCTGGCTGACTACTTCAAAAGTACATTCACAAACACTATCAACGAACAAAACATTTTAACCTCACCTATAACTACTACAATCAACGCAAATTTTAAAAAAATAACCGCGAACGAAATAAAACGTTATCTAAAAGATAGACTCAACCTAAGAAAGGCCGCCGGATATGACATGATCACTGGAAAGCTACTAAAACAACTTCCTGAAAAAGGCAAATCTTCAACGCTATACTCCGACTAAATTATTACCCCAAAGTCTGGAAAGTGTCCAAAATAATAGCCATACCCAAGCCAGGCAAAGACCCAACAATGACCAACTCATATAGGCCAATAAGCTTATTACCTATTATATCGAAGATTTTTGAAAAGATGTTACTTGACCGTATTAACATAGTTGTAAGACAAAAAAATCTCATACCACCAATTTGGATTTCTGCAAAAGCACTCGACAATTCAACAGGTTCACCGAGTTACCAACAAAATACTAAACGATCTGGACAAAAAAAGGTTTTGTGTGGCAGTTTACCTAGACGTTGCGAAGGCTTTCGATAGTGTTTGGCACAAAGGACTCTTATTTAAACTAAATAAAATGTTACCAGACTACCTAGCAATAATCAAAAGTTATTTAAAGAACAGGCACTTCTATGTGCAATACAATGACGAATTTTATTTGACAATAGATTATTGAGAAACATCCGATATTCTTATTCGTCACAAATATATGTATATAACAGGATTAGAATCTACCAGAAGTATATCCTGCTCCAGCTTCTTGAGCTCATGCTCCGAACTATGCAAAATAGACGCAGGTGTCCCTCGAGGAAGTGTTTTAGGACCAACACTCTATCTTCTCTACACATCCGACATACCAAGCCCAACTAACTCCATGCTAGCTACGTTCGCAGACGACACCGTTATTTTATCTTCCAACAAATGCATTAAACTTGCTACACAAGGAGCTAACTTAGCCCTAGATAGAACAGCCGCTTGGTTCCGCAAATGGGGAATCAAGATAAACGAGAACAAAACCGTACAACTCACATACACGACAAAAAGAAACTTTGATCCACAAAGCATCAAACTAAACAACAAAGAAATTACCATTGACAATGCTGCAAAGTACCTGGGAATAATTATAGACAATAAACTGACATGGAAACCGCATATACCTTAATATTCAAACGAAACGTCATCAAAAATAAATTTAGGCAGTTATACTGGCTTCTTCGAAAAAACTCCAAGCTATCCACAGAAAACAAACTTCTAATATACGAGACAATAATAAAACCCATATGGACTTGTGGGATCCAAATTTGGGGCACTACCTGCATGACAAACTTAAACATTATTCAACGACTACAAACAAAAATCCTACGAACGATTGTCAATGCACCGTGGTACATTACCAACGAAGACCTACAGCGCGATCTCAACATAACCACCGTTAAAGACGAAATCAAAAAAATAAGCAGAAAACATCAAATCTCACTATGATACCACTCGAACAACGAATTATGAAATCTACCAGAATCTACCAGAACAGGAAATCAACGCAAGCCAGTGGACCTTCAAATTTAAAAGAAAGAAAGCCAACTACTATGTATGTAGTATGTATGTATGTATGATAAATAATAATGTTAAACAACTCTTTCCATTCAACCTGAATTTGTAAGGCATTGGCCACAAATATCATTGTATCCCCATCTGTATCTCTTATAACAATTACTAGGTGTCATCCAGACAATAATAATAAAAAATAAAGATATAAAAAAAAAAAAAAAAAATCTTTTTTTACTCCCATGTTCCGTGTTTCAACATGGATACATTGTATCTTACCACTTAAGTTAACCGAGTTTTCAATAAATCAATTTGCTTTATTTCTTGCAAATTATAAATACCAATGTGTTCCTTAATTTACTCATATAAAGGGTCCGCCATCTAACGTTTTTTTTTCAAGTAGTATTTCTTTCGTGAATGGTAACACTTAGCTCATGTCTGATTTGACAGATAATTAGTTTTATGCTTCCGCTGAACGAATATGGTTTTGTATACGCTTGAACAACGCTGGGAAATATTGCGACATTACTTTGAAAATCATGGTAATGTTGCAGAATGTGAAAAAATGAAAAAATCATCTTTTCAGATGAAGCTCATTTTGATCTTGGCGGGTATGTAAACAAGCAAAATTGTCGTATTTGGGGCACAGAAAACCCGCACGCATACATTGAAAAGCCGGTGCACCCAAAACGAGCCACTGTTTGGTGCGGATTTTGGTCCAGAGGCATAATTGGGCCATTTTTCTTCGAAAATGAGCAAGGAGTGGCCGTTACAGTCAATGGCGATCGTTATCGGGCAATGTTGAACGAATTTTTGTTCACAAAAATTGAAGAGGAGGATATTGGCAACATTTGGTTTCAACAGGACGGCGCTACGTGCCACACAGCCGAAGCTACACTCGATGTTTTGCGCCCTGTTTTTGAAGATCGCATTATCAGCCGCAGAGCTGATGTCGTTTGGCCACCTCGGAGCTGCGATTTGACACCGTTGGACTATTATTTGTGGGGTGCCGTCAAAGTAAGTGACAAGCCAGAGACAATTGACGCTTTAAAGGACAATATTCGTAAAGCAATTGGTGAAATACAGCCGCACACAATCGATAATGTGCTTAAAAATTGGACCGATCGTGTAGGCTACTGCATGGCCAGCCGAGGCAGCCATTTGAATGAAATTATTTTCCATTATTAACCGGAAGGATTGTACTTTAAAATAAAAAAAGAAATTTAAGAAAATATTCAGTAGTTTTTTTTATAGCATTTTCAAAAAAAAAAAAAGTTATTTGGCGAACCTTATATAAACATGAAAATACGAAAAATCATATTCCCTCATTCGGAAAAAACTAAATTTAAAGTTTACAAAATTTGGATGATATACAATAAAATGCAAATTGATACAGTTCAAACGTGCGGAAGGTTTTAATTGTGGAAAATTGGATTTAGAGGAAATAAATAGGTGTCTTAAAATATATTTATGCAATTATGTTCTATATCATGTGTTTTTACGTTACTTTCTATTTGGATTTGTACTCTTCCTCTCAGTGTAGATACCTATATAAAATGCTTTAAACTAATAAACCTATAACCCCTAAAAGAATGACACAAGATCGCAGACCTACTTTTATCCATGATCTATTTACCAATAATATTGACTGCCCCACACTGCTTCAAATGAGGCAATGCTCTGGAGCCTACAGAGCTCGCATCTCCGAGTAGTTGATTGGACAATCCAACAACTTCTTTCTAAAAAGCTTAAACACTTGTACGAATAACTATATTAATTCAAATGAAAACTTCGTGTCTATAAATTCATAAAGCCCGTACCAATCTGATCACTCAGCTTTACCATATTCTGAAAACTTAAACAAACCTTCGGAAGAAACTCGGAAATGTGTTAGCATTTGCAATATTGGAACAGCCGCGTTAAAACCAAAAAAAAGGTTTTTCTTAGAAAAAAGTGGTTCGGGTTTTTTTTTAATTTCTCAAAAACTACAAGACATTTTTGCATCCGGTTTTCTGCTTTTAACTAAAAACTAATAAGAGAATTGAATTTTTGAAGAAAAATTAGTACTTAATTACATACAATTTTGAAAAAAAATAGTTCGAAATTTTTTTTTTTCATTTTTTTTTCAGAATTTTGAGTTTGAAAATTAATTTCTCAAAAACTATTCCTTAAAACAGCTTCGTTTAAAAACAAGATGAAAGAAGAGGCTTCTGGGGGAATAGACCCCCTCCCATACGATTTTTTCTTGTCTTGATCAGACCTACACGCTCTAGCTTTTTGGCACACTGCTCGTGGGACACCCTGTATATACCTAACCTTGTTTCTTAAAAGAAAGTAAAAATTAGCATTTTCTTTTGGATTGATTGGAAGACCTAGTTTTGGCCTTCTTTTGAAGCAATTGGCGGTATAGCGCCTCATTTCGCCACAAACATGGCAGGCTCCCTGCTCCCTCTTCGACTTAAAACAGACTGCTGTTAGATGTCCTCGAGACTTGCAATTGAAGCATCTTATTTCGGATGAAGTCGGACGCTGTGATTCGATAGTTTCGCTGTCATCCTCCTTGGCAATGTTACATTATAGAAAGCATCCAATAATTCCAGTTTGTCTGAGAAACGATGCGTCCGAGCTTGTGCTCTCAAATTATGGTCAGGTATTCTGGGTTGCTATATACATATGTATAAATGTCACACTTTGTAGTTTATACAAAGTTTACACAAAATGTATACAAGTATATTAAAGTTTATAAAATTGTATTAAAATGTATAAAACTGTATTTAAATGTATAAAGGGTATAAGGTTATAAGTTAGCTCAGCTCTCTGACTGTGTGGACATGTTCTTTCCGTTTCTTACTTTTGATCTTTAGTTTTTGTTTTAAATTTCAAAATGTCAAGCAATGTTTGTGCTTGGAGAATTCTTCGCGATAAATCTATTAAATGGGAAGCTTTTGTGGTTTAATTTTTCACAAAAAATAAGTGATGAAACTGGACCGCAATCTTACTTGACGTTGTGATAGTTGCGCTTGTGATAGTGCTTCTCTCGTATCTCTCATTGTCTAACTTAAAAACGATGTTGCGGTAATAAAATCTAATTTACATAAAATTGACTCTGAATCCGAAACTAAAACAAACATAAATAAAGCGAATCGAAGAATTTCAATAAGTGCTACTGATTTGCAAAAAGTGCCGGAGGTTGTTACAAAAATGAACCATGAAGCGGCAACAACAAATCAGCTCTCAACAACTCCAACTACAAGTACTCAGGCATCAAAACTGTTTTATCACCTAGTTTTGTTTCCAATCGCCATGGGTCCACAACAACAACAGAGGCCATACATTCTTCATCTTCAACGTCAGCATCACAAAAAGCAAAGACCAAAATGCTGGTGGTCTTCGAACAAAAACAAATGATGTTTTCATCAGTCCAACTGCAATGACTATGACGTAATAATATTGACAGAAACCTGGCTGCAACCTGAAATTTATTCATCTGTTGTTGTCATAAGTTGTATACCGAGTGGATCGTTCTCCGGAGGTTGGATTGGTTCGAGGTGGAGGGGTATTAATTGCAGTTCGTGGTTCATTCAGCAGTAAACAATTAATTCTTCAAACATTTTCAATCCACTTTGAACAATTATGTATTCTTGTTTCTTCGGGTTATCTAAATAAATTAGAATATTGCTTTGTTGTCAACTATATATTAGGCCTAAGAGCAGCTTAGATTTGTACATTGATCTTATTACAAATGTTAATAATTTAGTAAATAATTTGTCTACTAATCAATATCCATTCATCCTTGGCGATTTTAATCTTGGTGACATTGATGTGTATTATCAAGAGGACGACCAAATGCATATCCCGTTCGATGTTTCTAGGGATGTGGAAGTTGAATTGATAGACAATTTTTTTTTCGTTAGGGTTAATTCAAATTAATCATGTAAAGAATAGTTTGAATAGATTCCTAGATCTCGTATTCATTCTTAGAGATGTTAAATTTGTGGTCTTCGAATCAGACTTTCCTTTAGTAAAAATTAAAATTCATCATAAAGCTATTTTTGTTATATTTGAATTTAATAACTTTCAACCTATAAGTACAGATCAGTGTTATAGTTTCAATTACAAAAAGGCTGACTTCATTTCTTTAAACAATTATAATAGTTCCATTAATTGGGAATATATGCTTCTTCTTTTCTTTCAGTGGCGCTACAGTCCGGTGTGGGCTTGGGCCTCAACTAACAAGCGTCTCCAGCCAGCGCGATCTTCTGCCAGCCTTCTCCAGTTACGCCCACCAAGTTGGTTGAAGTCCTTTTTCACTTGTGTGCGCCATTTGAGTCGAGGACGTCCTCTGTTGCGTTGTCCCAGTGGCTCGGAGCTGTGTTGTCCATACGCTCTACATGGCCTAGCCATCTTAAGCGTTGTATCCGTAGACGCTTAACCAGGCACATGCCGCCATACAGCCCATATAGTTCGTGATTGAATCTTCTCCTCCAGATGCCATCAACGCAAACAGGACCAAAGATCGCACGCAGAACTTTTCTCTCGAAAAGACCAAGAGCTTCCTCATCCGCTTTCAACAGCCTCCATGCTTCTACCATAAAGCAGGACTGGGATGATTAAGGTATTGTATAAAGCCAACTTGGTCCTTCGAGAGAGGGCTCTATTACTCAATTGCCTCTTGAGCCCAAAGAAACAGCGGTTGGCAAGAGTGATTCTGCGTTTGATTTCGGTACTGATTTTGTTGTCCCTATTTATTGCAGAGCCGAGGTAGACGAAGTCCTTGACTACCTCGAAGTTCATGCTGCCCATTGTGACGCTCTGTCCGAGACGTCGATGTTTTGTGTCCTTTCTTAATGACAACATGTACTTCGTTTTGCCCTCATTAACCACTAGACCCATTTTAGCCGCCTCCGCTTCAATGCCAGCAAACGCCTCATTGACGGCTCGCTATGTTCGACCAATCACGTCAATATCATCCGCGTATCAAGCCAGCAGCTGAACGGACTTCTGGAAGATCGTGCCTCTGGTGGTGAATTGTGAGTTTCGCACGATCTTATCGAGTATTAAGTTGAAGAAGTCACATGACAGCGCGTCGCCTTGCCTAAAACCTTTTTTGACATTAAAGGTCTCGGTAAGTTCGTTGCCGACCTTGATGGAGCAGCGAGAGTTCTCCATCGTCATCCTACACAATCTGACGAGTTTGGTAGGGATGTCAAAACTAGACATGGCTTTGTATAGCTCGTCTCTATGCACGCTGTCATATGCGGCCTTGAAGTCGACGAATAGGTGGTGAGTGTCGATCTGCATCTCTTGGGTCTTTTCCAGGATCTGCCGCAGTGTGAAGATTTGGTCTATTGTGGACTTCCCTGGCCTGAAACCACACTGATATGGACCTATCAGGTTGTTGACGAACGGTTTCAGGCGTTCACACAAAACGGCAGAGAAGATCTTGTAGTCTTAAGGACCTCTGTAGTTGGTGCAGTCAAAGGGCTCTCCTTTCCTGTGGATCGGGCAAACGACACTGAGATTCCACTCATCGAGCATGCTTTCCTGCGACCATATCTTACAGATGAGCTGGAGCATCCTCCCTACCAGATCATCCCCAGCTGCTTTAAACAGTTCCGCGGACAATCCATCCGCTCCAGCAGCTTTGTTTGACTTAAGTCTCGATATTTCTATCTTGACTTCGTCAAAGTCGGGGGGACGGAATTCTTGTATATCGTCGTCCAAATTAAGTGGAATATTCTGCCTGAGAGCGGTATTTAGGTCCTCGTTGTCGTTTAACAGTCTGCAGAAATTATCCTTCCAAATTCTCAGCATCGACTGGGATTCTACTACCAGTTGTCCATTTTCGTCGCGACAGGCTTCAGTCCGAAATTTTTATCCGCTGGATAATTGTTTTACTTTCTGGTAAAACTTTCGGACTTCATTCCTGTAGCACCATTGCTGTAGCACCTTTCCATCTCTTCGACCGCGCGCTTCTTTTCTTTTCTTTTTGAGAAGCCGGTTCTCTTCCCTTCTCTTCTGTTCGTAGAGCTCACGAACAGCTCTCGTTGTTCGATGCAGCATTGCGTTGTAGGCGTATTGCTTGGCTGCATGGGCCTGTCTGCACTGGTCGTCAAACCATGGCTTTTTTCTGGGTGGTGTTGTAAAACCCAGCACATCAGTGGCAGCTTCCTTGATGGCTTTTTGACAACGTTTCCAGTCTTCTTCTATGGTCAGTGCAGGCGATGTCGAACTTTCAGAGAGTTTTTGGGAGACTCGGTCGACAAAGTTCCTAGCGATCGTTTGCCATTGTAGCTTTCTGACGTCAGACTGGTGTTCTTTCTCGACTCCCTTGTTGTTTTGATATCCGTGTTCTTACCTTGGCTACAACAAGGTAATGATCCGAGTCAATGTTGGCTCCTCGGAACGTTCGGACATCGACAATAAGGGAGTCTCCAGATGGCACCACGAGGAGGTGGAGATAGGACTTGCTAACAGAGCCGCAAGGTGTTGGTCTGCGGTGGCTCTTCTCGTTTTTTGTGGAACTAACATCCGTTGGATAAATGTTACCCCTACGAGGCCTTTGTTAGCCTTTACCATCCATCAATTGGAAATATATTATAGCAGATAAATCGTTAGATCAAATGTATTCCATTTTTAAAACACTTTTATTTGAGGGTGTACCTCTGGTTCGAAAGAGATCGTCCTTTAAATATTCCTGGTTCAATAAAAGGCTTAAGAATTTACAAAATGTTAAAAACAATTCTTTTAAAAAATATAAGGCGTCGGGGAAATCTGAAGACAGAACTCGTTTAATGCAACTGAGAAGGGAGTTTGAGTTTTTAAGAAGATTCACAATATATAAGTACAGTTGAAAGTATTTTTTAAATCTTTTTGGGTTTTCCTGAATTCGAAACGCAAAGTTTCGGCCTTTCCTAATTCTATGGAACTAGACGGTGAGAGCTCGTATGATAACAAAACCACATGTAATCTTTTTGCTAATTTTTTTAAATGTAATTATAATTCAGACATCATACTAAATTATGAAAATGTGTCTAATGATATCAACTGCCAAGTGGATTTTGATTGTTTTTCGTTAGCAGATCATCAAGAAGTATTTGAAGGCTTAACTCATCTTGATTTAAATAAAAATCCTGGAGTGGATTTAATTCCTCCGCTCTTGCTATCAGAATGTGCAGTTTCACTTTTTAAAGGATTACAAGTAATTTTTAATAAATCACTTTGCACTGGTGGTTTTCTCGATGAATGGAAATTATCTTCCATAAGCACTATTTATAAAAGTGGTCTTAAAAACTTAATAAAGAATTACGGACCAGTCTCAAAACTTTCAGCTATTCCAAAACTTTTTGAAAGATTGGTATTCAATAGGTTTAATTTTGCAGTAAAAAGTATTATAACTTCGAGACAGCATGGTTTTGTAGTGGACGGTCTATTACAACTAATCTGTCTCTTTTCGCAAATTTTTGTCTCTGTTCCTTAGAAAATAAAATGCAGGTTGATGTTTTATACACCGATTTCGTGAAAGCCTTCGATAGAGTCCATCATAAAGTTCTTATTAGGAAATTCGACAGAATAGGATTTAAGTTTGGTTTTCTTAAATGGTTAGAATTTTATTTATCGAATCGGAAACAAATTATTAAAATCGGAGATAATCAATAATTCTTTATAGATGCCTTATCAGGCCTCTCTCAGGGTAGTCATCTCGGGCTTTTCCTTTTCAATCTTTTCGTCAATGACATTCCGGATTTTTTACAGTTTGCCAACTGTCTAATGTTTGCAGATGATCTGAAATTATATCTTCAAATATCCTCGTTAGAAGATTGTCTAGATTGTCTGTTAGAAGACATAGATAAACTCTTTCAGTGGTGTAATATAAATCATCTTGAGTTAAATATCTCCAAGTGTAAGATTTTTAGAGCTTTTCGATCAACACCTAGGATGCTGTTTAGTTGCAGTCTTGGTAATACAAGAATAGAAAAAATACACTAGGTTATCTTTCTCAGGACATGTTATTTACATAATATCCAAAGCAAATTCGTTACTGGGTTTTCTAAAGCATAATACGGTAGTATTTAGGGATAGCTATACTCTTAAAACGATTTATATGTCTTTCATTATAACTATACTGGAATACTGCGTTATTTGGTCTCCTTTTTATGAAAACTCTTCTGAAAGGATTGAAAATATTCAGAAAAGATTTACACAAATAAAAGTGAATAAACGTTTACAAAAATATCTAAAAGTGTATACAATTTTACAAGTACCTATAATAATAAGTGCCTATTCTCTTTCTCAGCAAGAGCAACAAACAGATACCAGGAAGCAGGGCACCTAACCAAATCGTGAAATACCGTATTTTTACTTTAAAAAGCTTAATCAATATACTCATCAGCATAGCAAAGAAGTCAGTTGCGCAGTACGTCTCGAATTTAAGGGGGTTTGTTATTGGTACTACGACGCAAAAAGAGGTGTGCTATAAGTTTGTCTGTGTCTGTCTCTGGAATCGTAGCTCCTGAACGAATGGACCGATTTTGAAGATTTTGTTTTGTTTGAAAGCTAACGTGATCGAGATGGTTCTTAGCTACAATTTATGAAGATCTGTTCAGGCGTTTCAAGTCCATGAGCTCTTTTACCTGGCGCAAGATGTATCACCGTCTCGGAAGATGTTATAATTTTTGCAAATGGCGTCGATCATATTTGACATTAGTGAACTAGACAGCTGCAGTATACAAACAGATAAGTAGTGGAACGCAATACTTTGCAATAATTGTGTCGATTTTTTTGACCAATAATCGTTCGGTGGAATTTCGTGAATTTCGGCGTCGATTTCCTATTCGTGTCACGCCAACTGGGCAAACATTCCGCTTAGCTACTCGATTTGAACAGACTGGAACCATAGGAGACCAAGCAGGACGTGGCCGCCACCGGAATGGTCGTTCAGCCGAGAATATCGCAGGTGTGACTACCGATGTCGCTGAGAACGAAGTAACATCAACCAACACATTGCCTCAGGATCGAAGCAGAACGTCAAGAGGGGCGCTCCGGGGAAAAAAAACTCTAAGGGAAGCGAAAAAGGCGAAAACATTCAGCCAGCTTCAACCTTCCCATGAGTCTACAAGTGGCCATTGTCGACTGTTCCAACCCGGATGGGAAGATAACATCCGACAATTGGCTCACAGTCGAAGCTAAAATACTAAAAGCGATACTTAATGCAGATTGCAGCGATGAGATTAACTTCGACGGAGCAGGCTGGCAGAAAGGAGTCAATGTTGTCGGTTGTGACAACCAGAGGTCCCTAGACTTCTTAAAGCGAAAATTGCGCCGAAATCTGGCAGAACACTAAACTCGAGGTTATCCCTCGCTCGATGCTTCCGCTTCGCACGTTGGCTTAAATATGGATCCATCTACCGGTTCGCGCCGTAAAGGACGAGTCCATATTGAAGCGGAGAATCATTTCTTCGGCCAAGAGTAAGAACGGAGTGGGAAATTACCTCATGGTTTTTTTTTTTTCTTTCTTTCTTTTGGAGGCTTCTGCTATCTATTGGAGCACTCAGACACAAATACTGGTCCCTTGTACTGCCAGACAGACACCTAGATGGCGTTACAGCTCATGAAGAGCCAGAGCCAAGCTTCTTTTATTCACTTATGTTGTGTGCGATTTGTTTTCCACACAAGTGAACGAACGGAACCTAAGGCTTAATTCCGATTCCGAACGGCGAGAGCCGAGAAGCTTTTTCAAGGCAACGGGGGTTTTACCAGTACCCCGCCGAGGAGAGAAATAATCATTCGATGCCGTTGGTAATATCGGTAAGCTCCTGGTTACCTCATGGTTACCATTGACCAAAAGTCACTCGACCACATCCGCAGCAGATCTGGCAGCATCAAATTTGGGCTGGGAACTCTGAAGGTAAGGCTCTCCAATGAACGCGACAAGTCAAAGGAGGCTGCTAGTGGTGCAAGTTAATTTACACCACTGCAAAGCAGCCACCGACGACTTGATAATGTACATGCTGCAGGAAGATGTGGATATAGCCTTAATCCAAGAACCTTGGCTCCTTAGGAACAAAATTATGGGATTAAGGTCTCAGGTATATAATTCATACTATCCACATACTGAAGGTAAGCTACGAACCTGTATAGTCGCCAAAAAATACTCAAACAGTTGTCTCCTAGGTACATACAGCAATGGAGACCTCACGGTGGTAAAGTACGAACAACAGGACAACTCAATTTTGCTCCTATCGTCCCCATACTTGCCATACGATGAGGACACAGTCCGAGCACTTGTGCGACATACCAAGTCACGCGGATTGTGTCTATTGATAGGCTGCGACGCCAATGGACACCACACTCAATGGGAAAGCAGCGACATTAATAAAAGAGGTGAGTCCATTTTCGATTTCATAACCTCCACCAATCTCAACATATGCAACAAAGGTAAAAAACCAACGTTTCGTAAACAGATTAGGGAAGAGGTAATTGACCTCACTTTACTAAGTGAGTCCGACCCTATCCGGGTAGAGAATTGGAGAGTGTCCACTAACTGTTCCTTTTCGGACCACAGCCGAATACTCTTCACCCTTAGCGTTAACAAAGAAAAACCGCAAACTTTTAGAAACCTTCAGAAGACAGACTGGAATCTTTTCTCAAACCTAGTTGCCAACAGGTTAGTACCGCCACAAGCCATCACTAACCCCGATCCAACTTACATGGAGAATTCAGTTGAAAATCTTGTGAGAATTCTGAAAACGGCTTTCAACAAATCCTGTCCTTTGCAACGTGCTCGCAAGAAGGCCAGCGCAGTCTGGTGGACCACAGAACTAAAGCAACTCAGGACCAGGACTCGAACTCTATTCAACAGAGCAAAGATCTCAAAAAGAACAGAAGATCGGAATAATTACAAATCCAGCTTCAACGAATACAAGAGCAGCAAGGTCTAAATCCTGGCGGAAGTTCTGCGAATCAATAGAGGATCTCAACGAAGTCGCAAGGCTGAGAAAGATCCTATCCAAGGACCCCTGCGCCCCGGGATTCATTTTTAAACGAGATGGTTCTTAGACAGAATCCATTCAGGTATCCCTAGAACTGCTGAATGAAACCCACTTCCCATGTTGTAAAACCCCTGAAACCACAGTCCCCTTGAAGACGACGGTTCCTACGGTTCACACAACCGAAGAAGTAATAAACAAGATTATCACAACGGATAAAGTATCATGGGCAATAAATTCGTTCGAACCCTTTAAATCTCCGGGGTCGGACGATATCTTGGCAACGATGCTTCAAAAAACACAGACCCACACTGTACCCCACCTCGTAAGCATTTTTTCCAATTGCTTGCGCGCGGGATACATCCCAACCCAGTGGAAAGAAATAAAGGTAATTTTCATACCTAAGGGAGGTAAATCAATCCATGCTGCCGCAAAGGACTATAGGCCAATTAGTCTCTCGTCGTTTCTATTAAAAACCTTGAAAAGACTCCTTGACCTATACATCAGAGGACTCATCAACTCACGCAACTTATGCAACTCTCAACACGCCTGCATAGTGTTGTTCGTGAAATTGAGAGCTCGTTGAACCTAAAAGAGTTTACAATGGCAGCCTTCCTCGATATAGAGGGGGTCTTCAACAACGTAAACCTAGGGGCCATAATAACAGCTCTAGAGGACATAAAAGTAGACAAATCCATTGTAATCTGGATTGAAAATATGTTGAAGAACAGAATTATGAATGCAGACATTGGACACAGCTCTATAAGGAAAGTGACAACTAAAGGCACACCACAGGGGAGAGTTCTCTCCCCCCTACCCTGGCTTCTTACAGTTAACAAAATCCTCAAATTATTTATGGAGAAAGACACGAAGACAATAGCGTTCGCGGATGACCTAGTTATCTTGATCAAAGCTACCAACTATCTATCCACCAACTATCAGTGAACTAATGGAATCAACGTTGAGGGAATTCTCCTCGTGGACAGAACGTTTTGAGAATAAACCCTCAGAAAACCGAGCTAGTCTTGTTCACCAGGAAAAGGAAAATTCCGATATTTGCTCCTCCAAAGTTAGAAGGTATTCCACTCAAACTCAAAGCGGAAGCCAAGTATCTAGGCATCATTCTTGACTCCAAACTCTCCTGGAGGAAAGGATGAAAAAAGGATTGAATGACTTTTATGCATGCAAAAAGACCTTCGGCAAAAGATAGGGCTTGCAACCGTACATCATTCATTGGATGTACACAACAATCACCAGACCCATTTTAACTTATGGGGCCCTAGTCTGGTGGACTGCTAGCAGCACGAAAAGTTATATGAACATGCTCAACAAAGTACAAAGGTCAGCCGTTGTTTGTACAACAGGAGCAATGAGAAGGGTTGGACTTCATCTTCATCTCCTCTCCCTGGATCTATTCATAAAAGGATGCGCTGCAAAGAGCGCTCTCAGACTAAGAGAGTCCTCTCTGTGGAAGCCAACTATGGACATGCGGCCATACTCAGAATAATAGACGACCTGGGAAGGAAACATGGTTTTAGTAGCCTCGCAGCTACGACCGACTATATTTCCACCCAAAATGACTCCTCTCTCAGAATACCAATTCTTTTTTCCGACAGAGAAGAATGGCTATCAAGATCACTCTCTTCACCGACGGATCGAGAATGGACACAGGCACTGTTGCCGGGTTCTACCCTGATACCCTCCACAAACAGAACTCATTCAGACCCTCTGATCTGTGCAGCGCTTTTCAAGCAGAAATCCTGGCAAAAGAGAAAGCAGCCAAACACCTACAGGTAGCCGATATCCCACCATCTGATATCACCATCTTCGTAGAAGTCAATAGAATCCTGTATAACGAGATCAAAGGCTAGCATAAAATGTCGCGACTCACTGAAGTCCATCAGACACTACAAAGTCAAACTCTGCTGGGTCCCGGGTCACAGCTCAATCGCAGGGAACGAAAGAGCGGACGAATTGGCCAGGCAAGGGTCTGAACTGGACATCAGCGAAGCGGACACGTCATTGCAACCACCGATCAGCGCATTATACCGGATCATAAATGATGCAATCATCAAAGAAACCAACTCGTCTTGGCTTACAAGAAACGACAGCTACCTGACAAGATCATCGTAGCCAGAGCTCAATATCGGAAAAACAAAGAAGCTCTTGGCGCTGGACCGAAACTCGATCCGTATGCTCGTCGGAGTGTTCACAGGACACTGTCCCATTGGAGCAATGCTCCGGAAATGGGACTCGGGATCCAGCGATCTCTGCCGGAGCGACGGCGATGAGGAAGAAACTCAGACGATCCAACATCTGCTTTGCCACTGCCCAACTCTCCAGAATTGACGTCTAGCGTCGCTGGGCCAAAGATTCTTTACAGAGATTGCGGACGTGGCAAATGCAGATATATCGGATCTTCTAAAATTCATAAAGAGCACGGGATGGTTTCAGCCACCACGTGGTAGGACAGGTTAATTATATGTGTACTCCACAAATGAAGGGAATCACAATGGGCCTTTTGGCCTCCGAGTGGAAGTGATGCTTAACCATCACACTCCCCTTCTTTAACCTAACCTAACATCAACCAATTGGACATAACCAGATGGACTCTACAGCGAATTTAAGTGAAAAACTTACACATGTTCCCGTACAAAGTGTAAACAGTGCATCAGTTAATGCCTGGTGACCGTCAGTCGCGTGTGAATTACTCTCAAGCCATCCTTATTCTCAACAACGAAGAGGGCGATTTTGTGCCGAAAATCATCACGAGCGAAAAGGCGCATTTCCACTTAAGTGGCTACGTCAATAAGCAAAATCTTCGTTTCTGGGGCACGTGTGATGCACGAAGAGCCATTACATCCACTCAAAGCCACTGTGTGGTGCGGCGTTTACGCGGTAATGATTGGTCAAATTTTTTTAGAGGACGCCATCGGCAATACGACCACTGTTACTGGCGAACGCTACAGGGCCATGATAAACGACTTCTTACTGCCAGATTTGAATGAACGGGGCTTGGTGAATATGTGGTTTCAACAAGAGGAAGGAAGCGTTTCTGGGTCGCGTAATCTCCCGTTTTGGCGATTTGGCATGGCCAGTAAGATCGCCATGCGTTCGCAGCCCTTAGGAGAATATTCGACAGAAATACGAACATTTATCACCAGAACTCTTTCGAAAAGTCATGGAAAATGCGAAAAAAGGGGTACAAAAGTGTATATCATCCACATAACAGAAAAAATTGTAAAGGTCCAAATAAAGCTTGTCCATGGAAAAAACGCGTACAAAGGTGTATCAACACTGGCGGTAGCCACTAGACAGATATCATCAACATAACAGGAAAAATTGTAAAGGTCCAAATAAAGCTTTTCCATGGAAAATGCGGGGGATAGTACGATAACTTGGCCGCCAAGATTTGATAACGGAATCTTGTAGAGGGGTCAAAAACAAGCACTTTTTACTATGGGAGGGGGGGTCCATCTCCTCCCGTTTAGGAGGTAGAGGGACTTTTAGAAAAAATGGTTTAAATTGAAAAAAAAAATTTAAAAACGACGGCAACACTTACAATAAAGTGCTATACTGCATTTGAAAGCCAGAAGTTTGTTCTATAATCCTGCATTTAAATTAAATTACTCATGTCAATGGTTTTTGAGAAATTCGCATTTAAATTCCAAATTTTGATAAAAAACCTGAAAAATAAAAGTTTAGACTGATCTCTCTCTCAAAATTGTGAAATGAAATTGTAAATTAGCTTATATGTGTTCCATGTAACTATCAATTCTTAATCGAACACAAAAAACCGCATGGTTCTATGTCTTCTAGTCTTTGAGAAAATCGAAAATTACCAAAACTACTTTTTTTGATTTCGGTGACGGTGATTCCATTTTAAGGATTAATGTTAATAGACATAATGTATCTTTGTTAGTTCAGTACAGCAATTCATTTAGCGTTACCCAGAATGCACCACGAGGAGGTAGAATTGGAAGGCATTCCGCGTCTGGGTCAGTCATTTTGTCAGTTAGTCAGGAGTTAGTCAGACATAGTTAGTTAAAAAAGGTCAAAATGTATTAAAAAGGTGTGTAAGTCTCGTCAATAAAGTCATCGTCCGTACTATTACTGTCGAGTTCGTTGAGTTCCTCGTTTGTGGTGAGAAGCCGAGGATGTTTTGGCGGTAAAACACTTTCTAAATTTTCGCTCTGAAGGGTGGGAGGATCGATGTCTTTTAATTGTAAACCCTCACTTATATCACCATCGGTATAACAAAGGTAAACTTTTTTTATATCTAATAAAAACTCCATTATTTGCGAACCCAAGTCATCCTTATATTTCCTTTCTAGGCAGTATTTTCGATAGAAAAATAGTGCCATGTATTGGTGAATATGGTCTGTTGTTTTGCGACATATAAAGTTTTTTTTAAGAAGCTTGTTTTGGTTTTCAAGATCGTTTATTGTGTTGGTCGCATCGATTTTATCAACATATTCCCCTATGCTGTGGTTCGTCACTGCATGGATTATTGAAGCAGTAAACATTCTTTCAACTCCTATGTACTGGCGTGCACTGTCGGTACAAATGCGACTGGTGTTGTGGTTTACGTACTTGTGGATGAAAGGCCACAAATCTCGCTTGCATTTCGAGTTTACTTTAAAAAAGCGCCCGACCTTGTCTTCCTTGCAGAATAGTCCCAACACTACGTAGGTCATCTGTTCTGTAACTCGACCCCTATGGTATTTCCTTTTTGTGAGAAATGTTTCATCAATTTGTACCGTCTTGCCTTCCCCGCCAATGTCTACCTCAACGTGAGAAGTTATCACTTCGGCTATCTCGCGACAATAGTTGAAATAGTCTATTATGGTAGATTTACTTAAAGTATATTTTTGGTCCTGATGGCGCCAAGTGATTAAATGCTAATTTTAAAATAAGAAAAACACAATAATAACAATTAAAAAATCCCTAATTTACAGATTTTATTTATTTACCTGAAAAACCGTATTCACAGGTATTTTCATTACAAAAGAAATAATAATAACTAGCACTTCGCGAATTTCAAGTCGACAATGAGGCCCATGGAAAAATGTGCCGATGGATGGGTTTATTGTATTATAACAGTTTTTGTCACCTTTTTTTTTAGAAGTTTTTTGTGCACAACGCCACCTCCAATTAAACTTACAACTATTATTTTTTTCCACTTTCATAAGAATGTTGCAACACAATGGGGGAGTTGAATTTTTATTTGGTATTAAACCAATTTCTTCGAAAAAAGTAATGCTTTTTTCGTTGGTCGACACTAAATCACCGAAAGAAGAAAATATTGAAAAATTATTCAATTTGGGATGGAGTAGTGGATGTTTAAACGCCATTTTTTATTTAGAGAAAAAAAAAACACTTCGGTCCTACAAAAGTTGAACAACGAATGACCTTAATAAACAATAACTAGTACCACCTTTTCATTAGCGAACAAAAACCAACGGTACAAATTGATATTAAGAAATTATATATATTTGCTGCAGTCGAGCAGTAGTGCCAAGTTTATGTGAACTTTTCATAATGCATTACATTTTAATATTTGAAAATTGTAAGTTTGGAACTTTGGGCTACTTATATACATATATATGTATTTAGTGGACATTAGATAAATAGAATAAATTTGATTTTTTTTAAATATAGATTCTGTAAATGCAAAAGAAACTTTGCATGTACCCAACCTCGCACCAACCCCAATTCCTATAGCGGCCAAGCAGGGGGGTTGCAGCAATACATACTTTACTGTTTATATATTGTAATGTTGGAAGCTAGCACTGATTTATTTATGTAAGTAAGCAAAAAATAAAAATTTCATAGAAAAGCAGTTTTAGTTATTTTCGATTTTCTCAAAAACTAGAAGACATAGAACCATGCGGTTTTTTGTGTTCGATTAAGAACTGATAGTTACATGGAACATATATAAGCTAATTTACAATTTCATTTCAAAATTTTGAGAATAATCGGTTTAAACTTTTATTTTTCAGGTTTTTTATCAAAATTTGGACTTTAAATGTGAATTTCTCAAAAACCATTAACATGAACAATTTAATTTAAATGCAGGATTATAGAACAAACTTCTGGCTTTCAAATGCTGAAAAGAACTTTACTGTACGTGTTGCCGTTGTTTTTTAATATATTTTCTTCCCAATTTAAACCATTTTCCCTAAAAGTGCCCCTACCTCCTAAACGGGGGGAGATAGACCCCCCCCCCCTCCCATAGTAAAAAGTGCTTGTTTTCGACCCCTCTACAAGATCCCGTTATCAAATCTTGGCGGCCAAGTTATCGTACTCGTGCCAAAATGCGATAAAACGGGTACAAAGGTGTATCAACACTTGCGGTAGCCACTAGAAAGATATCATCCACATAACAGAAAAAATTGTAAAGGTCCAAATAAAGCTTTTCCATGGAAAATGCGATAAAACGGGTACAAAGGTGTATCAACACTGGCGGTAGCCACGAGACAGATATCATCCACATAACAGAAAAAATTGTAAAGGTTCAAATAAAGCTTTCCATCACCCAGTCTTTTTTTTTTTGGTAAAAAAAAACAAAATTGGATGATAAATCTTGTGCAATCTTGTACATACAAGGAGCCCTACGCGTTGGTGCATAAGACTTAAGAAAAATGTTATTTAAGTAGTTACCTATCCGTAATAGGGTCCGCGAGTAATTTAAAAAGAATAAAAAAAAAAATAAATCTAAATATTTTAACCCCTTACTGCATGATTTTTTTTCGTAAAAAAAGTATATCTTCATGTATTTCATCGACCTGATTACGAAAATGATTTGTTAAAATATTGAGCCGTTTTTGAGATATTGCGCAATTTGTATACATATCATATATGATATATGTTATCATGCAGATAAGATACACTTTTTTGGTGTCTCAAAATGAATTTTATTTCACTATCTCAAAATGAATTTCTATGCTAACGCTGGTAGCAAAAGTAAAACCAATTGCGTTAAAAAAAAACTTAAAAAAATTTAAATTATGTTAAACTATTACATTGAATATTTGTAACATTTTAGTTTTTCCAGTCGAGAAAATTCATTTAGTGTGGAAGTCTTGGAAACAATTTCTGTCTTTGTTGAAGCAAAGCGTAGTTTCACATTTTAAACATTTTGCAAATGTTAATTTTCCACAACCAGGCAGCTTGCATGTTAAACGTTGAGGCATATGGCTAAAACCACCTAGTCTTACTTCTTTTGATGGGACAGGTGCTGAAGTTGCTTTTCTTCGCTTTTCTTCAATTTTCCTACACAGTTCGGTTGATGGCCTGCCACGCTTTGGTACTTCACCACACAAACGACAAAGTGTTTTCGACACCGAAATCTTGAAATCGGCTAGGGATAGGGACATGATGTTTTCTTTTGTTTTATTTTGTGTTTCAACACGTCTAGTTTTCAATTACATATATCTTTAATATGAATGTTAGACTCAGCCTTAACTTACCTGTACAAAAGCCACGCGTTACAAACTGTAACATCCAGTAAATGGTAAAATACCCTATAGTACCATTTCTTAGATCTAATTTTAATTTTCTATCTGCCATGAACTTGTTGTAGTCCCTGATAATAGCTGGACAATCCACTTCTTTAATTCCTTGGTTTTTTCATGCCGCTGAGATTTTTAAATCGGTATCTCTCTAATAAAATTGGAAGTGATTGTGACCACTTTTGTGTCCTTCCAAGCAACTACAGCCAGATTCATACCGTCAATGCTGCCTTCTACTTCATAACAAACACCACGCTCTTTACTTTCAAAGTATTTGTCGTCCGGAAGCTTACAGTTTGGTAAGCGATTTCTTCGGATGGTTCCCAGACTTCGAATTCCTTTAACATAAAAATAAAAGTACATATATTACATTACATACATTTTCTATAAAGCTGAGAAATTAATGGTATTGATGTGTAATAATTGTCGAAATATATTTTAAAATACATGTCGTGGGAAATATTTCGAACCAGACGTATAACCACATTGGAACTAGCATCGAAGTTAATTTCGGTGGGTAAGCGAAATCGATCATCATTTTCCTGACTAGTATAGAGCTCAAAATTGTAAGCATACCCAGATGCTCCACACAAAACAAAAAATTCGCTGGAAGATACTGTTTAATGTAGTTTCTCGCTTTTGTTGAGCACATTTGTTCATCCACACATAAAACAAATTTTCTTAGCTTAAGTTAATTAATTATAATAATGTTAATTGTAAGTTATTTATTTAGTAGCCGAAAGGCATATGTTAAAATTATTCAGTTTGTTTTAGAGTGTCCGCCTAGGGCCAGTAAGATTCCTAAATTTGTAAGGATAGTTAAGCTAGTTTTAAACATTTTTGTCTAGGATAAGATAGATCTAAGAAACTATTCTATAAATAAAAATGAATTACAAAACAAAAAAACTCTTCGAAGGGAACTTTTTGGAAGTTTTGTATCAATTTGTTTATGGGAGGACGAATTTTATGGATGCGATCATGAGCAGTGTTCGATTTTGGAACCATTTTTGAGTTGTCATTAAAATGGAGAAATTGACGAATTTTCCCGAACTTATTTACTGACATTGTACTCCGAATAAGTTCATTGCCTACAATTGGCTTCCAAGAACGTCGTATGTCAGGAGTCTGCAAAATTGACATAAGCATGCAAATACTAACGTATTTTTGAATCTCAACTGCCGTTACAGCGAACTGTTTGCCTGGATCATATTGGCAAGCATACAAATTACACTCAGCTACGATTGATTCAATAATGTCGTTATCAAATAGAAAATTGAAGAACGCATAGGGTGTGCTTAGTTCCATTATATTCGTGGGTAATTCCGAACTACCTTTGAATTCTAAATTTTCGCCACGAAATTCAACTTTTTTCCAAATCATTTTGGAATAATGGGACTTAATGGTCCTTAGTTCTTCAGCCGGTGTCGATTGTGCAGTCACGACCGCCAGATTTTCTGCAATGATAATCAGCAAAGACTCAATGTCAAAGAGCACATTATCAATTTGAACATCTTTCTGGATCTCAATATCTTCAGCAGAATCTAAAAGTTCTGACTCTTCGTTTCTCACCCTCGTTAAACTTTGTGACTCTACATCAAAATCAGCATCATTGAAATCATTCCCATCTTCACATTCATCCTCACTCTCATCCCAATTGCTTATTAATTTAACAATTTCTTCATCCGATATCATTTTGGACCCCATTGAGATTGTTGAGTTGTTGATATTTTTTAAGGGCTTGCAGATAAATTTACACCTTTTAATTAAATTAAAAGGTATTTGTACTATAATTTTGCAGGCGTATTCATGGTATATATGTGTATAATATAATTTCGCAGGTGTTCTGAAACATATCAGGTAACCTCAATTTCACAGGTGTTCTGCAGTATATCAGGTGTGCCGCAACAGAGATCTAAAAAAATTATAGATAATAATCACGTGTCTTTACTGGATGAACTATCATATGAGACATATGACACATATCATATATGATAAGTGAATTTTGAACTTCGTTGTTGCATGAAATATCATATATGTATGATATCTACGACTTTATGTTTATGTTCCTTTGTAGATATATGTATAATTGTTCAACTCAATATTTTATAAAAATCAAGTAGTAATATCTAATATTTTCATAAAAAAATATGAAAAAATTAGTTTGTTTATTAATTGTTGGCACAAAACATAACTTTTCATAGGAGCTCAAGAACACAAACCATCTTTCTTCGTACTTTTTGGGTAGCAGTAAATATTGCGACCGAAAAAAAATCACTTAACTCTGGATGTGAAGGCAAATTATATTGTGTTTGTGAGAATATGCACTCACTGATTGCAAATTTACCGTAAAAAACGAGTGTAAGCTTGAGATGAAAAAAGTATATCATATATGACATGGTATGCAGTAAAGGGTTAAGTATCCTCCGACAAAAAAAAAAAACTTTAAAAAGTAAAAAAATATTTTTTTTTCTTTCGGCGCTCCGTCGGGAAACTGATAAGTAAATAAAAAAAATAGAATAAAAATAAAAAGAATACTGATAATGATAAAGTATGGATTATACAGAGAGCTACTCTATGTAAACAACGTAATTAAGTACCGAAACAACCATATCTAATATTTTAACGCAACGCATACGGCTCTCAAGCGAACGTCTCATATAGAAGTGGTACAACATCGTAACACTGCAGGAACTTAGTAGACCGTCTAAGAAAAAATTATGTACAAAACTAAGTTCATATATACAATTTGAAATTAGTATATATTTTTTTATACATTACACCTACGTAGATATAACTAATTACCCTTCTTAGCGATCCCTCGACGTGGCGACGATTATATTAAAAATATTAATAGGTTCTTTTAATGAAGCCAAAAGGCCGAGAGAAAAATTCTTGTTGCATAAGTTAACACCGCTCACCCCGAATTACCCAACAAACCACTCACCTACATTTTCACACCTTATCAACAGCAACGACCATGAACCGTCGCTGGAATGACATGGGAAGACGAAGAATATCAGATAACATCCGGCCAACCCACAAGGGCAACACACCGGCGATCGTCGCACTCCTAAAGTGGGACGACATCGGATTACAAATTCAACGCAAACTGCAACGATGCAGTTTCCACGGTTTTGCGGCGTTCATAGGTTTTAAGTTAAATTAAGTTAGCTCGTAAGTTTAGTGTTAGTTTGGAGTTCACCAAATTTTTTTGGAAAACCCGCAATATGCGAATTTAACTGGCGCCCGAGCAGGGACCCCTGGATAATAAGTTGTAAAAAGTATACGCGTCCACGAGTGCCCTAAGAAAAATAAAAAAATAAAAAATAAATAGTTTTTAAAGTGCGTACGGAAGAAACGTCCCAGGAAAAATCCAAATTTACACTCAACTGCATCCGTGTGGAGGAAACAAGGCCCCCTGTAACCGGAGCAACAGTGACCGGACGAAAAGGAAGCAGAACATCATCTGTTAGCCGCCCCACCATGAGAAGTTTTTTTATTAATGTAAGCATCTTAATATCATCATACATTAATTATTAAGTGAAGTGAAATTATTGAAGATTTGGAAAAGGAAAAAGAAAACAAATTAGAAAAGGAATATTGTAATTTGAAAAAAAAGTAAATTAGAGTAGAAATACAGGAAAATCCTATATCAATTATCGAACAAAGTGAAAATATTGAAAATTCGAAAGAAAGAAAATAATTTAGAAAAAAGAATATTACAATTTGGAAAAGAAAAATAAATTAGAGTAGAAACGCAGAAAAATATTAATAACTACTAAGTGAAACAGTAATAAGTGATAAAACAATACCTTGAAAATTAATAAGACAAAACAAATATTTTGAATATTGAAAATTGAATACGTTTATACATAAGTTTATACGTCTATACTTTTATACAACCTTTATACTACACTATTAATTATGCCACCAAACGAAAACCTAATTGCGCCTCCAAGGCTATCCTCAAATTCTAATCCCGCCCCCACAAAATCCAACTTTCAAAGCCGAGTCATCCAAATCGTCTCTCAAGTCCTAGTTAGGGGAATGCCTCCGATTTTGGAACAGTTTCTAAACGCGCGTTCCGAAGTAATCACTGACGCCGATCAGCTGATCGCTGATGATCAACGAGATAATATTTCCGAAATGGACAAGATACCGGACGTAGTCCGAAGCCTTTGAGAGTTTTCGGGTCAACCCGGTGAATTCGGGTCATGGAAAAAAAGCGTCGATAGAATCTTGAAACTCTACGAACCTTTAAAGTGTACGCCGAAATGTTACGGTATCCTGAACGTCGTTAGAAACAAGGTGGTCCGCCAGGCCGATATAGCTCTCGTATCGTACAACACCCCATTAAATTGGGACAGTATAACGCGTTGCCTCGTTGCCTATTACGCAGATAAACGCGACCTCGGTACCCTCGAGTACCAAATGACTGGCCTAGTTCAAGGCAGTAGTACTATGCAGCAGATCTACCAAGCGGTCTATGCTCATTTGTCGTTGATACTGAATAAAATTTCCATAATGGAAATGAGCCCGGAAGCTATGAAGGTTTTGATGAGCGTTGGATACGTTTACTGAAGGGTGACTTACCCAGGCTCCTCGGCATGAGGGAACCCGCAGATCTCCCTCAAGCCCTACACCTCTGTTTAAAACTAGAAAACATGAATTACCGTACACAACACGCTAACCACACGCTCGGTCATATTCGAAAGACCGAAAATAATTTTCACTCTCGATTATCACCTAGACAATACACCCATAATCCAAATACCCCATTAAAATACCCTTCACAACCATTCTATCCCGAGCTTATGCACGATCCGCCGAGGTCCCTAAACCTCAAACCTTCCAGCAATATCCTTACTTCCATAACCAACGTCAATTTAACCAACAATACAATACCCCTGTCCAAGAATCCAATACATTCAATAGAAATCCGACGTCCAACCTCTTCCATCAGCTGCAGAGGCCAAGTCAACCAAAGTCAGAGCCTATGGATACAAGAACCATACATTCAAAGCAGGTCAACTACTAAAACCGACACCACAATTTAACCCGATTCAGCAAGCACAAAAGAGACCCGCCTGGTCTGCCCATGCGCAGCATCCTAGTAAGCTGCAAAGAACCTTCCACACCAACACTGTCACGACCGAATTCAAACCCAACCAACAATTCGACCAGACAATAGTTGACTATCTTGACACCTACGAACAAATCGGTAAAGATTTCCCCGAGTACCAGAAACCGGACTGCACAGACGAGCAACT
The DNA here is from genome assembly GCA_958301585.1 of Merodon equestris. Classification (NCBI taxonomy): domain Eukaryota; kingdom Metazoa; phylum Arthropoda; class Insecta; order Diptera; family Syrphidae; genus Merodon; species Merodon equestris. Next base: position 83,625,599 of record OY284415.1, on the reverse strand, counting down.
TTGCGATGAGGGAGAAGACCCGAATGACATCCATTTTTTAGACTAAAGTGCTCTTCGCTTCCGTATTTCGAATACAGAACGAAGAGCGGAAATGTACTGAAATCCTTAATTGACACGGGATTAAATAAGAATTACATTCACTCCAGATGCGTAAAGACAACAATACCGAACGAAAACCCTTTCCTCGCTAACTCCGTGGGCGGTAATGTCAAAGGATAAAAACTCTCAAATTCTTCGAGTTACCCACACTCAAAGCTTTTCACGTCACCTTCGGCAACGACAGTCTCAAGGAGCTAAACGCTGTTATACACGTTGCAGAGAACCTCAATACCCTTAACAACTCCCTGAAAATCCCTATTAAACAACACCTATCTCAATCTGTCAAAAACCTGAATGTCAAAACATCCCGTTTGAATGACAACCAAACATGGAGATTGTACGAAGTCCTCAGCAAACACCCCAGACTATTCGTCGAGCCTGATGAGAGACTTACATACGCCACCGTAGTTAGAGGCGAAATATGGACAGTAGACAACAATCCAATATATGTACTCTAAATACTATCCGTATCCCATGGCCCTCAAGCCAATAGTGGATAAGGAAATTCAAAAGTTGTTAGCAGGCGGCATTATTAGAACTTCACGGTCGCCGTATAATGCACCGGTTTGAGTAGTACCAAATAAGACCGATGCGTCGGGCGAGAAGAAATTTCGGCTGGTAATCGATTACCGAAAACTAAATTCGGTTACCATCGCCGATAGGTACCCGATACCGGAAATTAATGAGGTGCTAACCAATCTGGTAAAAAACAAACTCTTAACGACATTAGACCTGAAGAGTGGATTCCATCCAATACCATTCAAAGCAGCAGACATCGAGAAAATAGCATTTTCGGTTCTCGTTCGAGCTCTCGACGATATCCTACGAGAGCACATAGGAATCAGATGCTACGTCTATATAGACGGCATTATTGTCTTCGGTACCAACGAAGAAGAGCATCTTAGGAATCTCGAACTTGTACTTGCCACTCTAGAGAAGGCGAATATTAAGGTACAGATGGACAAATGCGATTTCTTAAGAGACTCCGTCGAATACCTCGGGTTTATCGTTTGCTCCGACGGGATCAAAATCAATCCCGCTAAGGCCAAGGCCATCTCGGAATTTCCACCACCAACCAACTTGAAAGAGCTAAGATCTTTCTTGGGCCTGGGTGGATACTACCGCCGTTTCATAGCTGAGATCGCTAAGTTAGCCAACCTCTTAACATCACTCTTAAGAGGGAAGAAGGCCACGGGCGTGTGTCGAAAAATGTGTCCAAGACTGTCCCAGTGAAGTTAGACGAAAAGGCATTGGAGGCATTCCAAGCTATAAAGAAATCCTTAATGTCTCAGGAAGTCATATTGGGCTATCTTGATTTAAAAAAGGAGTTCGAATTAACAACGGACGCATCCAGTTATGAGATTGGCTCAGTCTTGGCTCAGGAAGGGAAGCCTATAACCTCCCTTTCGCGTACCTTGAGTAAAACCGTATACGCATACGCGGCCAACGATAAGGAGATGCTCGCAATCATCTGGGCATTCAACTCCTTGCGCAACTTCTTGTATGGTTCTCAGAAGGTGAAGATTTATACTGACCATCACCCTCTCACCTATGCCCTTAGTAATTGCAATTCCAACGTAAAGATGAAAAGGTGGAAGGCCATACAATCATGAGTACAATCACGAGCTGATTTATAAGCCCGGTAGGACGAAAATCGTAGCGGATGCATTATCCAGGCCACCACAAAAGTCTAACATCAACTCCCTAACAGCCACAACACATAGTGATGACAGCTCGTCACACAACTTGGTACAATTTGCAATTCAATGCATTCAGAACCCAAATAATCCTCAAAAGGGGTGATCAGTCAAATTACGAGTATCAAACACCTTTCCCCAAATACCACAGACACATTTTTACCGAGACGAACTACAACAAAATCTCGTAGGGATATTTAGAAGATTTCTCAACTCCAACGCTATAAAAGCGATTATGACCGACGAGGAAACTATGGGAATTATCCAACCTATATATTCTCTCTATTTCAATAACTACAAGATTCGGTTCACGACGTCACAAGTAAAGGACGTTCCCAACAAAGCACAACAGGAAAACTTAATTATAGAAAAACATAAAAGAGCGCGTCGCAATGCTGTAGAGAACAAACTACAAATTATTAAAAAAATTTATTTCCCTAAGATGAACGCGAAGATCAAAAAATTAATTGGTCAATGCAAGGTCTGTAAGAACAGTAAGTACGAGCATCATCCAACAAATTCCATCCTAAAACCCACTCCCATATCTTTACATCCTGGACATACAGTCCACATCGATGTGTACTCGACTGAACGTCACTTAGTGCTCACCGCCTTCACCAAGCTTGCACAGGCAAAGGTGCTGAAATCTCGTGCCATTGCGGACATTAAGAAACCTCTGAGAGAGCTTCTGTTCTTCTTCGGTGTTCCGAAGCACATCATTAAAGACGACGAAAAGTCTCTTAACTCTGCGTCTATTACATTCATGATGGAGGATCTTCTTAAGATTCAAATCTTTAAAACTCCCACGAACAAAAGCGAAATTAACGGACAAGTAGAGCGCTCCCACTCCACGCTCTCCGAGATCATGAGGTGTCTAAAAAAAAAAGGGATGAACTGTCAATTCGAAGAACTCCTTACTCAAGCAGCGCATGAATTCAATTCCACCATCCACTCTGTTACCGGTAAAAGGCCGTTAGACCTATTTTACAGCAGAAATATATGTAACGAACCGGAGGGCCCTGAAAAGGCCAGAGAAGAAATTGCAGAGCGTATTAGATAAAAGCAGCAGAAAGATCTTAGTCATCATAACAAAGATGGGATGAACGTAAAAACATACGAACAAGGGCAAACCATCTTTGTTAAAAACGACACGGCTCAAAACTCACTGCACGATTCAAGGAGGAGATAGTTAAACAAGATAACCCTACTACAGTACTAACCAATTCAGGAAAAATTATACACAAAAGTAATATAAGACAGTAAACAGTATTCCTTCCTTATCTTTTTAACCCAGATGCATCCTTACCACTCTGAAGGCAGACACCCTAATTCTAGATTACACCAACTCCCAAATCCTCATCATGAATAATGGCACCGGGAGAATACAAATTGGAAACGTAAAGCTAGTCCACAATATTGAGATATCCCAATTCCAGAATTTCCTAATCTACGCCACAGCCCTAACGAATAGACATATCTCAAGGACAAACCCCTTCTTCCCCATCCTAGAGCATGAACTATACCAAATAGAGAAACTGATAGGTAACCTCCAATCCCACAAATCCAAACGTTCCCTAAACTTCATAGGATCAGTCTGGAAGTGGATCGGAGGAAATCCGGACCAATATGATTTAATGCTATTAGAAGATAAGATTAATAATATCATAACAAATAATAGCGAACAGTTTTACATTAAGAAGAATATTACAGAAAGAATAAGCCAAATCACTAAAATAACCAATACCATTGTAAACTCAGTAAAAAATGACCATATAGCAATACACGTATTAGTTATAAGCCTAAATCTAAAAGCAAAAATAATTAAAGAAGAATTAACAAAGGTCTTATACGTAACAGAAATGGCTAAGACAAATATTTTAAACTCGAACATACTATCTAAACATGAAATTTCCTTAATAAAAAATGAAATGAATTCTACAAATATGCCCTATAGAAATGTCGAAGAAGCCTTAGCGTTTGCAAACATAAAGATAGCATTAAGTAACCACAAAATATTATACATTATACATTAAACATATTATAGATACCTAAAACAAGTGAAGTCCTATATGAAAAATTATATGTAAAACCAATCAAAAGGGGCAATAGAATCATTAGTAACATAAAATATGAAAACATGTTATCAAATAAAAACGAAAGAAAAATTATACTAAGAGAATGTAAAACAATGACAAATTATCCTTGCATATGGACAAGAAGATATATTAGACATAAGTTACGATAAATGTATCCCTGACTGTTAAGAAGTAAAAACGCCACATGCTGTGTGATAAACGCCCAACATATCCCAACCATATCGAAGATTGACACCGGACTCATACTGCTAAACGACTTCCAAGGAATCAATGGGACACACCAAAACCTCGTAGGAACGTATTTGGTCAAATTCTACAACGACTCCATCACCATAGGAAATACGAAATACACATCTAAAATATTCACAGAGATTCACGCGTTGCCGCCACTACTACAGCAATCTTCAGTTGAGAACGAACTGGAAGAGGTACTCTCTTTAGAGCTCATTAAGGAGTTACATATAAACAACACCCATCAGATTGACCTCATTAAGAAGGAGAAAAAGGTACATCAAATCATAGACTGCGTAAGTTTCGGAGCTATCCTCATCGTAGTAGCAGCAGTAGCAACGTTTGTATGGACAAGGAATTCAACCAATCCCACGATAACTATAGCCCCACAAACCAGCCAGAACATTCCAGATTCCTGCAGTCCTACTCCTGAAAAGGACCCGGTCAAACACCATTACCACGGCAGCATCTACAATCTCCCGTATTTCTGAACCATATGCTATGCAAGGACACATAGTCTTAAGAGGGGAAGAGTTAATACCGCTCACCCCGAATTCCCTAACACGGGTTAAGAATATCCCTGCAGCGATACCTCTCGCTTGTCGTAAAAGGCGACTAAAATAAAGGTACACAAAAATCACATCTAGGCAATTTAGAAAACACCAAGGTGAGCCTAGGGACACATATACCACCATTAAACTGCCCCACAAGTGTACATGCAAATCAGTGGGTTGACACGACTGGAGATCACCGGTGTTGTAAGAGTAAGATCAAACAAAAAAAAATCTGGAGCATGCCCGTGTCACAAAAAAAAAAGGCAGGCCGAAAAACAATTGGTGCAAAAAAATGCAAAAACACCAGCATTTGATTGGCCTCAGCGATGAAGTAATCCCAAACCGGGAAGCCTGCCGCTACTTTCTGAGGTCAAACCGGCGGACCCCACAAGCGGACCCCAGTAGGAATGCAGTTAAGTGGGAAGGTTATGGTCCTACACTTCAGACCATAACAACGCCGGAAAAAGGAAAAGAAGAAGAAGAAGAAGACCCCGAATTCCCTAACAAACCACTCACCTACATTTTCCCACCTTATCAGCAGCAACGTCCATTGAACCGGCAACGAATATGAACCGCCGCTGCAGTGACAACCTACATTTTCCCACCTTATCAGCAGCAACGACCATGAACCGTCGCTGCACTGACATGGGAAGACGAAGAATATCAAATAACATCCGGCCATCCACCAAGGGCAACACACCGGCGATCGTCGCACTTCTAAAGTGGGACAGCATCAGATTACAAATTCAACGCAAACTGCAACGATGCAGTTTCCACGGTTTTGCGGCGTTCATAGGTTTTAAGTTAAATTAAGTTAGCTCGTAAGTTTAAAGTTAGTTTGGAGTTCACCAAATAAAGATTTTTTTGGAAAACCCGCAATACGCGAATTTAACTCATAACATACTCGTATGTAAGTTATGGGTACGCGTGCCGCTGGATAAAAAAAACAACTTAGTGCAATACTAGGGAACAACTGAACAACTTTTTCTATATTTCATTCTCTTTTATATTTATACAACTTTTGACTAAACATATTTGACAATATTGGCAAATAAAGTAATACAGTTTCTTGGAATACTTAATTGCTAAATTGGAAATAATATGTTGATTAATTGACAAAAGAATTCTTAGAATAACTTATTTTACAATTTGACCTAAAAATCTTTCCTAGAATTGGAAATGCAATTGTACTTGCAAATGCTTAGTCATCACCACTGCAATATGTGTGGAATGGGTAACAGAAGTGTAACGGAAGGTAAAGGTGTTAACTCGCCCCTTCTTAAGTATCTGCGTCCCGTAGATTAACAGTGAATTTTAATAGGTTCAAAGAAAGGGATTTGGAATGACCTTTTTCTGCGTCTGCCATTTTAGGCAAAAGAGGAGTACTAGATTAAACGTTATACAGGGTGTCCCACGAGCAGTGTGCCAAAAAGCTATAGCGTGTAGGTCTGGTCAAGACAAGAAAAAAATCGTATGGGAGGGGGGGGTCTATTCCCCCCCGTTTAGCCGGGAGGGGCAATTTTCTAAAAAATTGACTTAATTTGGAAAAAAAAATATTAAAAATCAACAGTTACATCCACAATGCCGTGATATACTTTTTTGTAAAGCCAGGAACCTCTTCTTTCACCTTGTTTTTAAACGAAACTGTTTTAACGAACAGTTTTTGAGAAATTAGTTTTCAAACTCAAAATTTTGGAAAAAAAATTAAAAAAAAAATTTCGAACTATTTTTTTTCAAAATTGTATGTAATTAAGTACTAATTTTTTTCAAAAATTCAATTCTCTTATTAGTTTTTAGTTAAATACAGAAAACCGGTTGCAAAAATGTCTTGTAGTTTTTGAGAAATTAAAAAAAACCCGAACCATTTTTTTCTAAGAAAAACCTTTTTTTTGGTTTTAACGCGGCTGGACTTGTAGGCAAATTAATGTATGAAATATTGACCTCGAGATCGTGAAGCCAAAAGACTCTACGCTGAAAGATATCCCAATCGAAGGTGTCCCAGTCGTAGCATGTTTTCAAGAATCCACCGACGTCTGCGAGAGCACGGAGTGCTAGAGCATCGAAGAAACGAAAGATCAGTTACAGATGGATCAGGAATCTTAGATGAAAGAATTTTGGATTTGGTCCGACGTAATCCCTCCCTTAGTACAAGGAGGATAGCTATTATGCTTGGAGTGCCCAAATCTAGAGTATGGAGTGCTTCATACCGAAAACTTACCCGTACCATTTTAGGCCAGTTCAGGAACTCACCTCAAACGATAAGTTTAAGGAGGATAGCTATTATGCTTGGAGTGCCCAAATCTAGAGTATGGAGTGCTTCATACCGAAAACTTACCCGTACCATTTTAGGCCAGTTCAGGAACTCACCTCAAACGATAAGTTTTTGAGAGCAGAATTTTGTCGATCATTACTGCTTCGAGATTAAACTGAACGAAACTATTTTGCAAGGATATTCTGGACGGATGAAGCACAGTTTACCAGAGATGGGGTTACTAACTTCCACAATTTGCATCATTGGAGTAGCACCAATCCACACAACAAAAAACAAAATAAATCACAACACCGCTTTAGCTGTAATGTTTGGCTTGGTATTGTTGGACAAACTGTGATCGGGCCCCGGTTTTTGAATGCCGTTATTATCATACCTGCAGTTCCTACGAGACCTTTTGCCCGATTTGATGGACAACGTTCCTTTGGCCATAGCAGATAATTTAATCTACCAGCAAGATGGAGCACCAGCACACTAGAGCTTATGGGTTAGAAACTGGCTGGATGATCATTTTAGTGACCGTTGGATCGGAAGAAGGGGCCCCACGGAACGGCCACCTAGATCACCAGATTTAACTCCTCTAGATTTTTATGTGTGGGGATTCATGAAGAATTATGTTTACGAAGTGGAAATAGTATCTTTGGAACAACTGAAAGAACGGATTGAAGTCGCAGGAAAATTTGTCAAGCATAGACTTCTGTGCAGCCATTAGAAGGAGATATAATCTTTGCCTTCTAAAAAATGGGGATCATATTGAAAATTTATTATAATAAAACTCCGAATTTTTTAAAAATAATAAAAAAGAGGTCAATGTTTCATACATTAATTTGCCTACAAGTCCAGCCACGTTAAAACCAAAAAAAAAGGTTTTTCTTAGAAAAAAATGGTTCGGGTTTTTTTTTAATTTCTCAAAAACTATAAGACATTTTTGCATCCGGTTTTCTGTATTTAACTAAAAACTAATAAGAGAATTGAATTTTTGAAAAAAAATTAGTACTTAATTACATACAATTTTGAAAAAGAATAGTTCGAAATTTTTTTTTTTAATTTTATTTTCAAAATTTTGAGTTTGAAAATTAATTTCTCAAAAACTGTTGCTTAAAACAGCTTCGTTTAAAAACAAGATGAAAGAAGAGGTTCCTGGCTTTACAAAAAAGTATATCACGGCATTGTGGATGTAACTGTTGATTTTTAATTTTTTTTTTTTCAAATTAAGTCTATTTTTTAGAAAATTGCCCCTTCCGGCTAAACGGGGGGGAATAGACCCCCCCTCCCATACGATTTTTTTCTTGTCTTGACCAGACCTACACGCTATAGCTTTTTGGCACACTGCTCGTGGGACACCCTGTATACTAATAAGCAATATACATATCTAGTTACATCTGAACTTATCAATAGCTCAGTGCTGGATGAAATTTTGGATAATTTTTGCACGTTATCCGGGTGGAGTTTATGAAAGTATGGCAGCAATTTTTTTTGGGTCCGCACGAATTCCTTCGTGAGTGATTATGTACCCTAGAAATTCTACTTGGGATTTTAAAAATTTAGATTTCTCCAGATTAACTCTTAAGTTAGCCTTTTCTAAGAGTGAAAGAACTTCATCAAGGTTTTTGATGTGCTCGTTCTTCTCCTTTCCAAAGACGATTTTATCGTTTATGTATACGTAGCATACTTTTCCTATTAGGGGTTTCTAAGACGTCATTTATCATCCATTGAAAGATGGCAGGGGCATTTTTTAGCACGAGGGTAGACGTGTGAACTCGTATTTCCTATTTGCTGTTGGAAAAGAAAGCTGTTTTTGGAATATCACTTTCTTTCATTTTAATTTGGTGAAAGCCAGACGTTAAATCAAGTGTTGTGAAATACTTGCATTCTCCTAGGCTTGCTAATGTATTGATTATGTCAGGAATGGGGTAGGCATCAGGAATAGTAATCGCGTTCAGACGTTTAAAGTCAATGACAAGTCTGTATTGTTTTTCGCCTGCCGCATTTGCTTTTTTGCAACTATCCAAAGCGGTGAGTTATAAGGTCGGCGAGCATCTTTTCTATTTTCAACTTCAACTTCTGCTCTTAAGTTGGCTGGATAATGGTAAGACTTCGTGTAAATTGGTTCGGATGATGTTGTTTTGATTTCTGCGCGGATACTTGTGTCTATGTCAAAGATAGTGCCAAATAGTGTCTCGTGTTTGTTAAGTATTTGTTGTGTTTCCCTATCAATTTGGTAATTAATCTGAATGTTATTTACTTGTTTTGACTCTTTTTCTTTGAGTTCGATTTTAATATTAGCGGTTATATTTAAGATGTTGTTTCTCCTGTCTCCTCTCAATTTTTTTAGGGTATCATCGCCTATTATTCCATCGAATATTGGTAAAACAAGGAAATCTATTATGGTATATGTTTTTTATTAGAAGAAAGCGTCGTCTGCCGGTCCCCTTATCTTTTGTCGAATACGTTGCAATAAAGCCCTATATATGGGTTTGTTTCTAACTATTTCGTAGTCTTTCAGTATGGACTCCACATTTTGGATACATGAAATGTATTGTACTGAATTGCCATTAAATATTTGTAGGTCTCTAATGCAGTCACACATTTTCCTGATGTAATCGAGATCTTGTTGGGTTCTAGGGAGTGCAAGAGTAAATGGGGCGGTTTGGGGAGGGCTAACCCTGCGTTCTAGTTATTGTAGGATGTTAGTAATGAGTTCAGCTTGTTCAATTTGCTTATTGAGTGCAAGTGTTAATCGATTAACATTCGATAACTCTTGTAATATTCGTTCCATTTTAAGAATTAATAAAAGTTATACTTTAGGAAAAATATTTTACGGTTTTCGCAGTACTATATTGGAAGGACAGAAAAATGAAATATGCACAATAAAATAAGGGATGATACAAATTATGGAACATTGCCCATTAACACCAAGCTGCTCATCGCATCAGCTCTAATGCTGATAAGCTTGCATCGACACCGTTTTGGTCGTGATCACTTCTCAGTCAGTCGACCGAAGAGTAAGTTGTGTGGATTCAGACAAACGAATTGTCAAATTTCCTCATAGAGGAACCTTTTGAGAAATAAAGTTTTGTTTATAGAACCGATAGTATATCTGATTTCGTTGATTGGCGCCCAAAAGTGATTAAAAAATCTTATGAAGAGATCATTGTATTAGTGCGCGTTGCTTAATTATCCGTATTCGCGAACACGTGTACCGCTTTGCGGATATAAAAAGATATAATAAAACAAAAACTAAAGTGAGTTCAAGTTAAAAGTATTAAAAACTGAAAAAAGGGTGTTATTTGCTAAAAGCGGAGCTACCATAAAACTAAACCTACAATTAAATCACGTGGTGGTTTACTTACACCGAGTACATGTAATTATACAGTCGTCGAAAGTGGTGTCATTATATAGTGAATAAAAAATAATTAAGCTGCTAAAACAAACCTCCTAAACAACATTATTGAAAACAAACAACCTTATCTATATTCGGTTAAATTAAAATACAAAAATAGTTCGTGCTTAGAATTGACTGTGCAGCTTTGTTCGTGAAATTGCTTATGTATATATTGCTCATATAAAATTGTATTTACCAACTCAACGCCTATTATATTAATATCATCTTGTTCGTTAATTTGAATTTATAAAAAAAGTACTATATGTAAGTAAATAATTCTGATATCAATACATAAATTAGAATAAGCTTAGGTTATTTCTATACATATCATTAATAGCTAATAAGTACATACGAGTACATGAATATTTGGTTTTTATATACATTTCTTTTCCTTCTTATATTGAATTGAATAAAATATATTATACTTCTAAGTTGTACATTGTTAAAATAAGAATTGTAAATAAGAGTAGGTAGGAATTATTAATTGTAAACATTTCCTTTTCTCTGAGTTGATAATGAACGCAGAATGCAATAGTGTGCGCTGCGGTAACTGCAGCCACTGAACAGACTAGACAAGCCTTAAATTAGGAAATTAACTTCACGATTAAAAGTGCTGGAGTCTCCAAGGTATGTTGAGAAGTATAAAGCTGTCACTATCGAAGCTGGCAAATACTGTGACGAGTCATTAGACCTAGTTAAGTCCTTACCTGAGTTTAGTGGTGAACAGGTGTGCTATATTTCTTGGCGGCAAGATGCTTTCGAAGCATACAAATTATTTGAGAAATTCGAAGGTAGCTCTAAACGTTACCAGGCAATAGCCATTATCTTCTTCTTCTTCTTCTTTTCCTTTTTCCGGCGTTGTTATGGTCAGAAGTGTAGGACCATAACCTTCCCACTTAACTGCATTCCTACTGGTCCGCTTGTGGGGTCCGCCGGTTTGACCTCAGAAAGTAGCGGCAGGCTTCCCGGTTTGGAATTACTTCATCGCTGAGGCCAATCAAATGCTGGTGTTTTTGCATTTGTTTGCACCAATTGTTTTTCGGCCTGCCTTTTTTTTTTTTGTGACACGGGCATGCTCCAGATTTGTTTGTTTGATCTTACTTTTGCAACACCGGTGATCTCCAGTCGTGTCAACCCCCTGATTTGCATGCACACTTGTGGGGCAGTTTAATGGTGGTATATGTGACCCTAGGCTCACTTTGGTGTTTTCTAAATTGCCTAGATGTGATTTTTGTTTACCTTTGTTTTAGTCGCCTTTTACGACAAGCGAGAGGTATCGCTGCAGGGATATTCTTAACCCGTCCCTGCACGGGATAGGCAGTAGCCATTATACGTTATTAAATTACTGGTTCCGCAGATCAGGTCCTCTCATCATTTAATACCGTGCTTAATTTTGGTAATGAAGTAGAAAAAACGTTGATAATTAACAAAACTTTAATGCTTCATGAGGGTAATCAAATATTGATTGATTCTCTAAGCCAAGATCCATTGAGGGTTTTTATTTCTGGTCTGCGAAAGCCCATGTGCGATATACTGTTCTCTTCGCGACCATCTGATACGCCTGGTGCTCTTGCTCTGGCGCAAGAACTTGAAGCAAATTAAGAACAGTATACTGTTGCAAATTCATTTATAAATAGGAGAGAGCATTTGATACAGTACCACAGGAATGGTGTGAATAAAAATCAAAGATCTTCACAAATTCCAAATCAATGTTATAAATCTGTGTCGATGAATATCAATAATAACCAAGGCTCTTTGCAACAACCAAACCCAAAACCTTTCCAGAACACAAATAATTTTGTTTGAAATCGAAGCAATACACAGATAAAAAGATATCGCGATTCTGATCGATCACTTCCACTTTCTAAACATCCAAAATTAAATCTACTTAGTCTTAGGATTCGTATAAGCATAACAGTCATAACGAAGACCCTTATGATGACTGCAGTAGTAACTACGGTTACGTCCCAGCAATGAAATGCAAGAAAGATATTCTTGTGCAACCCCCTTAGGTAATGACAATCAAGAATCTGTTGATGACATACATTTTTTAGGGGTAGGTCCCTCCTGCCGTACATCCACCGAACGCTGGAGGGCAAAGAAATAAAATGTTTGGTAGATACTGGAGCTTCTAAAAATTACATCAAACATTTCAATACCCTTAATGCTATAACACCAGTAAACAATCCATTTACTGTTAAATCCATTCACGGAGTTAGCCAAATTACATCAATGATGTCGTCACTCTTGTGACGCTTTTCTATATTCCTTTATTAGTTTTTTTTTTTTCTTCTTGACAATACGCTTAGAACTGACTTAGATCTATGGTTCACAATTTCTCCTAAGTGACTCTTATCTTTCTCTTCTATGAAGAGAAGATAGAGCGTCTTGTGAGAAGCATTTCTCTGTGCACTTGTTGTGTGATCGGACATTGCAAGTGCAGAGAGAAATGCTTGCCCATTACATACTATAATAACCTCCCGCCCTTAAGTTTTTGGTCTGCCAGAAACATAACAATAGATATAAAAACTAAATATTAATTCATTGTAATTACAATAATATTAGTGGGTTACTGAGTAATACATTTTAGGATAGTTCACTGCAATATATGTAAGAATATACATATGTATCTATCCACTTATAGATAAAAGACTTCATTACATTTTAAGAAAACATTTAACTTAAGACATAACTTGTTATACTCGTATATGATTGTACAGTTTCGTGTCTATGGTAAGTTAATAGGTTAATACAATCAAATTCAAACGTATAATTGATCATTTTTCTTGATACAAAAATTTCCTCTTTCTTTGTTTCATACAATATTTGGTAGGCCTTCGGTTACCTGCATCTATTATGTACTTTCCTTCAATTTTGAAGTTGTTTAATCTTTCATATTTTGGTTTGCATTTTGAAATTTCTCTATTGACTACTATTTCGTCACATAATTTATATTTATTGTAAAACAGACTAAACAAAACAACCACCTTTGATTTAAAACAAATACTTCACAACAAACAATTTTATTATTTCAAGTTATCAGTTAATACAACCAGGCTCTGCAAATAATACGACTGACCTCGTTCGTGGATCGTTGTCGAATGATCCTGTCGTTGTTGGCTGTTGTCTCTTTCTATTCTGTTATAGTTTCGTCCATCCTGTCTTCTTCGGCGTCCTCGCCGAGTTCAGATTCCAATTGAATCCACCTTTTCATTCGGTCGGCAGCACATACTCCAGAATATGGCTTTTGCACCCTTTGAGCAAAAGGAACATCCGATATTTGATAACGGTCATGCGGTAGCACTGCGGACACTATATAGGGCCCCTTATATTTCGGTTCGAGTTTTCTCGAAGTTCCGAAATAGGCAACGGGTCGCAGTGTCTTATCATCTCGTTGCAGCAGTACCCCTGCAAGCCCCCGAGAACTAGCATCTGTATGCAATTCGTGTTCTGACAATGGATTATACAGTGCCAACACTGGTTTGCTCACGAGACCCTTTTTTAATTCTTGGTATGCGGCTTCTTCTTTGGCTGTCCATTGAAACTTGTAATCTTTCCTAGTTAAATTTGTTAACGGTAGGACTATGAGCGAATAATTTTTGATGAATTTTCTGAAATAGCTTGTCAGACCAATAAATTGTCGGACACCATGCTCACTAGTCGGCCTTTCAAAGTTTTTGACGGCTAATTTTTTTGATTTGCTTGGTTACACGGTTCCATTCTTAATCTCATGACCGAGATATTCTATTTCAGTTTCGAAAAATTCACATTTCTTCAAGTTTATCGTCAAATTAGCTTCTCTTAGTACCTATGTTTAAACATTTTTCTAATTGATTCATACCATCTTCAATTGTTTTAGCTGGGATAACGACGTCATCCATATAACAAACAATTGCATGAGGACGCATTTTGTGGACAATCGAATTCATCAGTTTCTGAAAGAGAGATGGCGCATTCACTAAACCAAATGGTACGACAACAAACTCATATAAACCATCCGGGGTTATGAAAGCTTTATAATGTCGGTGCTCCTTCTTGATGGGCATCTGGTAGTAACCTGAAGCTAAGTCAAGAACAATAAAGTACTTATATCCAACTAACGCATTAAGTTGTTCTTCGATGAGGGGCATTGGAAACTTTACTCTTTTTGTGATCGAGTTTAATTTTCGATAGTCGACACACATCCTCTCTTCTCTGTTTTTCTTTTTGATAAGAATTACTGGGGAAGCAAAATCAGACTGAGATTCGGTTATAAGACATCAAGAAGTTCGGAAACCAAAGATATTAGTATCTGTCTCTTTGCATATGAAACCTTGTATGGTTGATGGACTACTGGATCTTGTTTATCTGACAATAAGTTGATTTCCATTTCAATTAAATCTGTACGCCCTAACTCATATTTAGTTAAAGCAATACAATTTCTGTATTTATTTAAAAGTTGCACCAAGACTGTAGGCTTCATTTCTTTATCAGTTTGAAGGTCATCTATTGTTATATGCCTTGGAGTATTACCATCCGATATTGTGTTTACTTTATTATTGATATTTGGTTGGTCTTTTCTAATGACAGTCAAGACATCTCCTTGTTTATACAAACCACAAATCGGATTACTTAAGACATCTTTACCGATCAGAACAGACTCTGATAAGGCATCATCTGTTACAACCAAAACACAAACTGCAAAAATGGCATCATCAATCTGGATCTCGCAGGAGATGCTTCCCTTTGTTTGGCAACTACCACCAGCAAAACCTTGCAATTCCACATTGCATTTCTCGATGCGGGCTTCGATTACCCTAGACACGGATTCTGTAACGGTCGAACGTTCACTGCCTGGCAATGCAATATACTTTTTACCATGGATTGAGACATTTTTGTTGTAGCAGTCATTATAAATAATATTAATCTTCGATCTTGTCGTCGATAGTTTCTCGTCTCTGGCTGCAGCACGATTGTTATTTTCGTGATGAGAAGTCCAAGGCCTCTTCATTGAAATGTTACACTGACGCGCAAAGTGTCCTATTTGATGGCAATTGTAACATAGGACCTTGTTGGTGACTCGAGATTCCATGTTACCTGGTTGTAGCTTTATCTGTCCCATATCAATTACTGAAGAATTATTTCGATTGCCAATAGTAGATCTAACATTGTTTGCTGAGCCTTGCCGCAGATTACAGCGTATACTATCAAACCATTTTATCTTTTCGATCAACTCTGATATATCTTTAAAAGACCCAACTGCCAAACTTGAGCTCTTCAGAGGGTCCAGTGAGTATGTACCTATTGTATTATTGTTTTGTCCGAAAGTTGTATTTTTTTGCCTAGCATATTCATTTCGAAGCAATAATTTTCTATAGTTTCAGTTTGCTTGCGTGTTTTCATCGCTAGTTGTTGATGAATTTCAACTTCGCTCAGCTGCTGAGGGAAATTTGCCCTCAACCCGTTGGATAATTCGGGCCAGGAAGCAAAGACTCCTTCAGCAGTGTCCCACCAGTAGCGAGCAGCCCCTTGCATTTTTGATGCTGCCGCCATAAGCAACACTTTTTCATCCCAGTCATGAATTTTTGTCAGATTCTCTACACGGCTGACCCAGCATTCGGCCGAGATTGATGACACATTACCAGGTGAGAACACTGGCATTATGTCCGCAATCTCTCTGATACTACAATTAATCTTAGGTCTCTCTGTCTCAGACCTTGGATATCTTAGTTGTCTTAATTTGTCCATAACCTCGCGCTCTTTTGTGAAAATTATTCTCTCCTTATCAAGAAGTTCTCTTTCCCGCTTAATAAGTGCCCATTCTCGAGCCCGTAGTTCTTCATCTGTTATCACCGTGCTGGAGTCAGAGATCGTTGTGACGTTCCGGTTTCCTGCAACGTTGTCGCGAGTTTCTTCAGACTCTTGAGTCAAACTTTCGTTGGGACATGAAAGTGTTTCCCTTTCACCTTGCATTCTATTTCGTTTTCTGTCGTAGTCGGTTATTCTTTTTATTAAAATCCTCTTAGCCCCATTGATGGGTAGACTTCTCATTATCAGCTCGACTTGAAGCTGTTTGACACTCAAGTTTTCCATAATGATTGATCTAAAATCAAATAATTAGCCGTGATTAATTTTTCATATTTCCAATTTTAAAGGAAGCGAGTAAAAATATTTATTTAACTTGCTCTATGTAATATCATATATGCAATTATCAAGAAGATACAACCCACAATCATCGTTTGAATTACAGTATGAACTCGATTTACGCAACCCTCGATTCGTGCAACTCCTCGATTTTCGCAACACTAAATTTGTAGCACGTCTTGACTTTATAAGTGCAACTTTTCAAAAATGCTACCTCGATTTGTGCAACTTCTTGTGTTTATTCATCTGTTTTCTATTTGGATGCTCTCCTTTTGATTCTGTATTCCTGCCGTTAATGTACAACTAGTTTGTCTGTACAAAATTCCTTGTAAAAATAATACACAAAAACATAAAATGCATCTGTGTTTATTTGAATGTGTTGCGATTTCATTAGTGTCTACGGAAAATTTGTACACGATGGGTGTTAAAGAAATATTACAAAATTGTCTATTAAAAAAAGAAGTGAAAAGGAAAAGAATTAGAAAAGGGTTTTTTTCAGTAAAGACAATCTGTGAAAAATATAATGTGAAAAATACAATGTAACAATAAGCCGCATAAAAGGGAACCGCTCTTAGACAATTTGTGGCTAGAGCTGAATCTGGACCAGGGAAACGGGTAACGTTGAAGGCTTCTGAATATCCACAGATGGAAAGGGCTTTATATGGATGGTTTCAGAAGCAAAGAGCTAAACACATTCCACTTTCTAATGACATTATAAAGTCAAAGGCAATTCAATTGCACAATAAAATAAAGGAAAGACCACCTGAAAATCTGTGGTGAAAAATTATCGAATAAACATGAACTTGTCCAGCCGTTCGTACAAAAATTAAAAAAAAAAAATAGAAGAACTTAACTTGACTGCAAATCAGATCTACAATGCAGACGAATCTGGCTTATTTTACAGAATGTTGCCGAACAAAACACTTGTTTCTTTTAAAGATGCGTCAGCGCCAGTACGAAAAGTAAGCAAGGAAAGAATAACATTCCTTGCATGCACAAATGCATCAGGGATGCACAAAGTAAAACTTTTCGTTATTGGTAAAGCAACCAATCCAAGAGCATTTAAAAACTTTGAAAATAAGCCTGTTTTTTATAAAGCAAATAAAAATGCATGGATGACATTCCTATTATTCGAACAATGGTTCCACAACGTGTTTGTTCCCGAAGTAAAAAAAGAATACAAAATGTTGTGTTTGTATTAATGAGTTTTTTTTTTCAGGTAAGAAATTTTCTTGAATCAAAAGGATTTGAAAAGAAGGCACTACTGCTTTTGGACAATGCCCCGTGTCATCCTAAAGAAAACGAATTACAAAGCGATGATGGGCTGATAATTGTTATGATGTTTCCGGCAAATTGCACTGCAATCATTCAACCTATCGATCAAAATGTTATCAACATAACAAAGGTCCACTACAAAAAAAGTTTATTGGCGCACTTAGTTTCAAGTGAGGACATGGATTTAGAAACTAAAATCAAAGCCTTCAACATAAGGGATGCAGTCTGTTTGCTAGCTAATGGCTGGGAAAAAGTAGACCCTTACACGATCCAGAAATGTTGGAATGTTTTAATGCCTACCAAGTGTGATTGGCATGAGGAGGACGAGCTTCCATTATCTACACTATCTGCAAACATCTTAAGGGAAAGAGAATTGATTTCATCCGTTTCTAGTCTGCTTGTTGAAATTGTTCCCAGCATTAGTCTCTCCAATGAAGGAATCATTGATTGGTTTCACGAAAACGTTGAGTCATCTGGTAATTGTGGCGATCCAGCAGAAATTGAGAGCGCTGATGAAGGTGAAGGTGAAGCTGAGTCGGCCCCCATTTTATCAAAAGTTAAATCAGAAGATGCAGTTCGATCCTTAAACATATGTTTGGAATGGGCCGAAGAGAACAACATTCCAATAGAAGGGATTTTATTGCTACAAAAAATAAAAGAGAGGGCAGTTTTAAAAAACATTAATTCGCAAAAAACACAATCTAAATTATCTAACTTCTTTAAGAAAAAAACTTAATATTCTGTATGTATCACATATTAATTTTTGTATAAATTTCGAACATTTCGTTTTCGTATTTAATAAAAATATGTTCAAAAATAATTGTTTGTTTTGGTTTCACTAAAGTTTTTTCATAACATTGTCGTTATCTATAAGAAAATAAGCTATTTCAACTATAATTTGTATCAAAAAAAAATACAACCCAGTAAGTGCAACAACCTCGGTTGTTGCAACTGCCCCAATTTCTATTAGGTGCGTAAATCGAGTCTGTACTGTATTTCATTTTTCATTTAAATTATATAAAGGACACGTTTAAAATTTCTTACTGCTGCGATGATATTCGAAGCATCCACCAATTTCAAATTACCAATTCTCCTTTTTCAAGATTAAAAATTCTGTCCTGTAAGCAACACTGTTTTCCAACCATACAATAGTAAAATCATACAACCGCTTGTATTTTCGTTTACCGAAAACACATTTACAAAACTGGCAAACAATGTTACACTTCTTTGTATGCTACAACCGCAGAATAAATAGTATACAGAAGTTGCATCTCATACAAAGCAAATTTTGTTCTAGGGTTCCAATATTGGCACCCTATTGAACAGAGAGTACAAGCATGAGAACATGCAAGAGAGTATACAAAAAATTGAGAAGCTGGTGCGAGCGAAAGAGAGTAGCATGTGCGTTTTCGGTGGTTTTGTTTTTACGAGAGCAAAGCAGCTTACGATGTGTATGCAAGTGTGTGTGCGTGTGTATGCATTGATAGCTTCTTCTATCGTAAGCTTGCATGGTGTTGTATTGCTTCTCTTGTTTTCGATTGTGTGGATTGGATTCGAAATCACTTGGGAATTGTACTTTCATGCGAATGGTTGTGTTTTCCTGCGCTTATATATCGACTCCATTTTTACTTTGTATTTTGATATTTAACTCTATTTTTGATTTTGAATTGTTGCTTTTATAATTGTTGACAACTTTGCATACGATTTGGTTTATTCTTTGGACTTATTATTATATATTGATTGTTGAGGGGTTGTCATACGATTTTGAATAGGAAAAATGGATTCTGTACCGGCTGTTGGTAAAATTTTCCAAAAGTCCGGCATTCGATGCTGCATAAAAACATGCGGTAAATCTAGGCGATATGGTGAAAAGATAAGAATGTTTAAGTTTCCTCCCTATGACTCAGCCATGAGTCAAATTTGGCGAGAAAAATGTAATATTCCAACAAAAGATTACACAAAAAAATTGTTGATTTGCGCCAATCACTTCTCAAGTTCTGACATTGGTAAAAAAAAGTTGAAATTCGGAGCTGTTCCGGTATTTAACTTAGAAGTTATTGAGGAAGATTACAAGTCGTTGGAGCTTAATTGTCCAGCTAAAAAGAGCCGAACAAGTGACTCCGTAGATGGATGTTGTAATGACTGTGAAAAATATCTGAAATCAGCTAATTTTTACAGAAAAAAATATTACGACATGGTAGCAAAATATAAAAATCTCCAAAGCCGCAAACAAATAGCAACAAAATCAAGCGTATTTCAAACCATCGACTCTTTTCAAATAAGCAAGGAGTCAAAAACATTTTGCAAACTTCTTCTTAGTCCACGACCTAAA
Organism: Merodon equestris; assembly: GCA_958301585.1. Taxonomy (NCBI): domain Eukaryota; kingdom Metazoa; phylum Arthropoda; class Insecta; order Diptera; family Syrphidae; genus Merodon; species Merodon equestris. The sequence continues at coordinate 83,605,538 of OY284415.1, read as the reverse complement.
GAATATAAGCAAGATGTAAAAGATTTGGTTCAAAACATTTATTATGTCTTACAGTCAACGTACCAATTTTTGAAGAATAAATTGAATCTAAATTTGCCACATATCTCTACTGTTTATCGATGGGCCCCTGTAAATTCCCTACAACCAGGTTTTAAAAATAACGGTTTAGAGTTAATAAAAAAGAAGTGCTTAGATTTGAACCAGTACGAATAGAATAATATGATTCTGCTGATGGATGAAATGGCGATTAGAAGGGAATTGCGATACAATTCCAAATTAGATTTAGTGGATGGATTTGAGGAAAATGGGGTTGAAAGAACGAACCAGATTGGTAAACAATTGTGCGTTTTTATGATTAAATCAATGTTTTCCAACTGGGCGCTTACATTTAATTACTTTGTTTCAAAAAATGGACTTTCTGCCGATTTACTAAAAAAGATAATATTACGAAATTTAGCAATTTTGAACAGTTTTGGCATCATAGTTAAAGTTGTAATTTGTGACCAAGGGTCCTCTAACAGGAAGTGTTTCTTGGAATTGGGAGCTACTTTAGAAAAACCCTATTTTATGTATAATGGTAGTAAAACTAGTAAAACTACTAGTGTATATGATTTTACACATCTAATCAAATCATTTAGAAATGGTTGGCTTCAATGTGACCTTACAACACCAAATGGAGTTGCTAGTTTTAAAGTAGGTAAGGAACTATGGGAAATGGAGTGCAAATCTAATACAAAAATGTGTCTTAAACTTACAAGCCAGCACATATTTCCGAACTCTTTCGAAAAAATGAAAATAAAACTAGCCACCCAAATTTTTAGTTGGACTGTTCAAGCAGGAATTAAAACTGTTATTGAGACAGTAGGCTTTAAAAGTTGCTCAAAAGAAGTTTGTTTATCTACGGCATCCTTCATAGGAAATATTGACAAAATATTTGACTGCCTAAATAGTGGTTCGCTATCTTCAAAGAATTGTTATAAGTCTGCAGTTCAATTTAACAGTCCATCACACGAATATATAAAATTCTTCCTTGAATACCTCAATGAAATCTCATTTGTTGACAAAAAGAAAAAAGTATTTTTTTTAGATGGAATTAAATTTACCTTAAACGCTGTATTACAACTAGTAGACGAGCTATTTCAAAAAAAATCCCAAATATTTTTTTTAATGACAAGAGCATTAAACCAAGATAAGCTCGAAAATATGTTCTCGGTTCTAAGACAAAAGGGTGGAAATAATATTAACCCCTCAGTTGCTGATATAAACACTTTATTAGCACGCTTAATGTCTGCAAATATAGTGCAGTTGAGTTCTTATAGTAACTGTGAAGAGCTGAGTGATACCACATTTGAAACGCTTTCAAATATTTTGTCAAATATGGACTTAGCTGATACAAATAATGAAGAACTCAGTCGAAACGAAAACTCTGAAATAGATATTAACATAGAAATCATTGATGATTTCGTATTAAATGATGACTATCGTCTACAAAATGATACCGAAAATTAACTGCGATATTTGTGTTTCTATATTGAGAAAAGAAGACAAAGTATTAACAGTTCCTAGTGAACTTTTCATATTTCATAAAAATTACAATTCTCTTAAAGATTTTGGTAACCTCGTTGCTCCTTCACAAATTTTCTTGGAAATTAGCAAGAAACATATTACAGTGTTTAGCAATATTTTTGACACACAACCACAAACTGTTGGTATAAAAAACTTGATAAAATCCAAATGCAAAAATGCCACACCGCAATGGTTTTCCACATGTTCTGATCATAAGGAAATAATATTGGACTTCATGATCTTAGTACTCTTGAGGAAGCATTGCTCGTGGGCTTCAGAGAAAAAAAAATTTACTAAAGCCCGCAAACTTAAAATCCTGTCGCACTAAAGTTTTTGGGTTATTCTTCCCTACATATATCAGATTGAAATTTGCACAAAAATCCCAAATAATGGAATAACGTTAATTGGTGTTACCCGGCCCTTTTAGTTTACATCGAAAAAGTACGCGTACGAATACCAAGCGCAACTTTCAACTGAAGAAAACTAAATATAGAAATCTAAAACTTGAAACAAAATTTTGTCAACACCACGTGCATTCACGACGTTGGATAGCAACACAATACACACACACACACATAAACATTTTAAGATTGCTCTCTCGTTGATTCTCTCTGATCGTGGCTGCTCTCTGGTTGTTAATCTCTGATCATGCTTGCTCTCTCGTTGCTTGATCTTCCCTTCAGTTGTTCCGCCCGCACCATAAAGTGAAAAATCCTACATTACATGTTTCACAATTGTTAATGAATTTATGTATAAGCTTAAGCATATTAAAGTAATAGTATTTTGGTAATACCTCTATGGTTGTTTTTTAAGTGCTCGTTTTTTATTATAGTCAGCATTTCGTTTTTATCAGTTATATCGGTCAAAATAATACAGGATCGAAGTAGTTTTAGATTGCTATTGGCAAACATTTTACAAATAGATTTGGAAATTTAAATATAATTCTGTATCCTAACAGTAAACACACATAAGGCCTTTGTTAATAATGAATCTTTTCATCATTTCTAACAGGTTACTATCTTTGTTAACATAGACATTTACATTTTTTGTTTACAATTTTTGCAAAAAACTTTTCTTTATCACTAGGATACAAGAAAAGTTGGTTTTTGTAAAGATTAATCGCTTTCTCGGTAATGTGTATGTAATGCAAGTTATCTTCAACTGCACTGTGAATTGTTGCATTTGTGGACATAACCTCATCGTTATTGCCACTAATAGCTTCATTATTATTGATTCCAAGGTCACAAGGATCACTGAAAAGTTCTTCTAAGTGAAAAATATTGTTTGTTGCGTGTAGTTCGTTATTTGATTGGTTTATAGTAAAGAGTCTACTCAATCCATCAGCTACGTAGTTGTCCTTACCTTTAGTGTAATTTATTACAAATTTGTATTCGTTGAGCTGGATTTTCCAACGTTGCAGCTTCATATTTGGGTTTTTTAAACTATTAAGCCATACGAGAGGTTTATCGTCGGTTTGAATAATGAATTTTCTGACATAAAGGTAAGTGTGAAAATATTTTACTGACCAAATGATTGCCAAAAGTTATTTTTCTATGGTTGAATAACGAATTTCGTGGTCGTTTAAGGTCCGAGATGCATAACAAACTGGGCGATTATTTTGGCTTAAAACTGCACCTAGCGCATAATTCGATGCATCAACTGTTAGGATAGGATAGAAAAATCTAGGTTTTGAAGGATTGGATCGGAAGTTAGTAAGATTTTTACTTTGTTAAAGGATTCAATATACTCAGGGTCGTTTTTCTTTATTGGGGTATTTTTTTTTAGATATTTAACCATTGGATATGCCACTTTGGCATAATCTTTCACAAATTTGCGGTAATAACATGTAATACCTAGGAAGGATTTTATTTCTTTCTGGTTCCGTGGAAGTCTAAGTTTTTTTATGGCTAGTATTTTTGTGGGATCTGGTTTAATGCCTCCTTCTGTTATAAGATGTCATAAAAACATTGCCGATTGTTGAGCAAAGTTGCATTTTTTTATTTGAATTTTAAGGTTTGCTTCCCGCAGACGTTGAAAAATCTTTTTTATTGAACAAATATGTTCGTCTAACGAGGTGGAAAAATTAAAATATCGACTAGATACACGATGCAAATTCGATTGAAGTATTCTTTTAGTACGCTATTCATAAGACGCTGAAATGTGGCGGGGGAGTTCTTTAAACCAAACGGCATACGAGTGAACTCGTAATGACCATCAGAAGTTGAAAATGCAGTCCTGCATCTATCATCTGGGTAGACTTCAATCTGGTGAAATCCCTTCGCCAGATCGATAGTTGTGAAATATAGACATCTCGCAAGCTTGTCAAAAAGTTCTTCAATATTTGGTAGTGGAAATTTGTCATCAATCGTATTATCGTTTAATTTACGATAATCAATAACTATTCTCCAATTTTGCTTGCCCGAGCTGTCTACCTTCTTCGGTACAACCCATATTAGAGCATTATATGGAGAAGTGCTGTCAACAATAATGCCTTGTTCAAGCATTTCATGAATTTGACGGTCGACTTACTTCCTGTGTACCATTGGATATCGATAGTTTTTTACGTAAATAGGCAAATTGTATTTCGTTATAATTCTATGTTTAATGTTGTTTGTGAACGTTAAGTTATCTTTTTCATTGTAAAAAAATATCTTTAAATGTATTAATGAGATATCTTATTCTAAGAGTATCTTTTTCACCCAAGTGAGAAGCAAAATTAAATGTGACATTGCTATTTTCTTCCATCACATTACAAAATATATTCAATGAATCTTCGGAAGAGCTTTTAAGGTAATATGATTCTTCGTATCCATTTAAGAAAAGAGGTATCTGTGCATTTTCAGTGTATAACATTCGATCTTTATAACTTACTACGGAGCTAAGCGGTACTAAGATATTGTTTCCGATTATACCATCAAAATTGTCATGAAATTCATATTCAAGAAAGTCTACGAAATAATTTTGTTTGTTGAATTCGTTAAATAGAGGAAATCTACATGTTACGTTACAATTTATAAATCTATTCATTACTTTTAGTGATCTAGGTTCTATAAATGTTTTCCATTTAGGTTGGCAAAGATTTGGGTTAATTATACTAAATTCGACTGATTAGTGGAGATGTCCATTGGTAATTCGTTACTGTTTTGGTTGTGGTTGTTATTGATGTTTTGATTTTGTCTAGTTTGATTCGTGGGTGTACGAGTGTGTCTCATACCTGACCTGAAGCTGTTGTTGTAATTATTAAACCTATTTGTTTGTCGGCTTTGACCACTAAAGTTCATGGGTTGAAAACTGCGTCACTATTATAAACTTGTTGTTGTGTTATTTGACTGTCGTGTCTGTTGTTATTTTGTTTATATGTTTTGTTGTAGGTATTGTACATCGGTCTTGGGTTATGGATATTGCAGACTGGACTTGCACGATGATTTTGGGCAGAAGAAAATCGGTAGCCAAACCTGTTATCTTGTCTCAAATTAGTGTCGCAAGTTTGTCGTTGAAAATTTTTCGGTAGTGTATGTAGTGATCCAAAGTTGTTTTCATAAGTGGAATACCCATTAGCTATAATAATGTTATATGCATCATCCATAGTTGGAAAATTTCTTCCAATTATGATGCCCTTAACAGATTCTGGTAATTGGGTCTTAAAACAATTGAAAACAATCCTCTTGTTTGTCATTGTCTGGTCGGTTGTTAGTTGCTCACTTCACAAATAGGAATTATTTAATTGTATAAGTAGGAACAAGTAAAACTGTTCAACGGTCCCATTACAACGACATAATGCAATTGCATCAAGAATTGCACTTGCAGAAGTATGACTACCATGCGAGTAGTAGGGCTATGCCGGTTCTAGACCAGGAAATGAGTCAGAAATGAGTCATCACCGTTCAAGGTCGTTTTTTTGACTTCAAGGTCGCTTTGACTTCAAGGCCGTTTTGACTTCAAGGTCGCTTTGACTTCAAGGCCGTTTTGACTTCAAGGTTTTCTGTTTTTTTGTTTATTGTTTGTTCAAGACCAAAAAAAATAAATGATTTTTGATTTCCCCCCATTCATTTATCCATGACCCATAAAGTAAGTATGTATGTATGTACATATGTATGTGAACCTGGAAGCAATGTATTACCATTGAGTGTCATCATAATACCGATTTTACAGAATTTGTTTACTTGGTTCGTGCAGTCATTTGGGTCACCCAAGTGCGTAGCTTGTATAAATGACCACTCGACGTTCAAGCACAAAAGATCGGTTCGATTGGTTATGACCTCGCGCATGTGGTCGTTTGGTTCGCTTAAGTGCGTTGCTTGCATAAATGACCTTAGCCGGGGGATGTTCTTTATACATCGAACATTAGAAAATGCTTATTCGGGGTTATAGAGTCGATCGCTTGTGCAGTGTGTTTATGTGTTTATGCTATGATTTATATGACGTTTTTTTTAGTTTTAGATGGGATTGCTGTGTTCTAGACATGCGGTAACGTGTCATCTGACAGGAAGGCCGTTCATGTGTTGAGAGCTTCATCGTCGGTTGAGGGGGATTACTAATTTCGTGTGTGTTGCTACATACAGTGGCCCAAATAAATATACATACCCCCTTAAATTCTCGAGTTGCAGTATTTTCGACCGTAACTATGTTATGAAATCGTAGGGTATGCTTTAAAATACTAACCATAGTTATATTCACTGTTTGCTTTTTCATATAATAACCGTACTTTTGCAAGAACCCAGAAAATCACTCAAATCAACACAAAAAAGTATACATACGCCACTGGTTTTTTTCAAGAAAAACAGTTACTTTTTAATTGTGATTAACTTTTTATCTGTCATTATTCATAACTGGATTGTTATTGGTTTGCGACGGTTTTGTTATTGTGTTTTGAGACGGTTGCGCTATTGAGTTTTTTAAAATGCCCAAGAAATCAAAGGAAATTTGTGTAGAAATGCGAGAACAAATAGTAAGACTAAAAAAAGAAGGCAAATCTTTAAAGCAAGTGGCGGAAATTGTGGGTAAATCCAAATCAACGGTTCAAACAGTGTTGAGAAATGCTCGGAGAAATAATTCCCTGTTAAGTAAACCAAGAAGTGGACGACCACCTAAAATAAATAGCCGCACCAAGAGGCAAATTATAAATGCTGTGCGAAAAAATCCAAAAATAACTGCGGTGGATATTACGAAAACGATCCAAAATGAACATCAATTATCGGTCCACCCAGAGACAATCCGCTTAGTGTTGAGAGATAATGGTTATCACAGTCGTATTCCTAGAAAAAAACCCTTTATCAGTGAAAAAAACATGAAAAAACGCCTTGATTTCGCAAACAAATTTATTGACAAAGATGAACTTTTTTGGCTAAATGTGATGTTTAGTGACGAAAGCAAGTTCAATTTGTTCGGAAGTGATGGTAAAGTCAGAGTCTGGAGGAAACAAAATGAAGAACTTCTGCCGAATAATATTGTGACAACCGTAAAGCACGGTGGTGGTTCGGAGATGGTGTGGGGGTGCATGTCGGGGGCTGGGGCAGGGAATTTACATTTTATTGACGGAAATATGGATCGCTTTATGTATCAGCAGATCCTTAAAGATAATTTAAAAGCTTCTGCGGAAAAATTGGGGTTATCTCAAGGTTGGTATTTCCAACAGGATAATGATCCAAAGCATACTGCAGAAGTTGTACGGCTTTGGCTTCTCTACAATGTGCCTAAACAACTCCATTCTCCTCCCCAGTCTCCCGATTTGAACCCCATTGAGTATCTTTGGGAAGAACTGGACCGGCGAATTAGGAAAAGGAAGATAAGTACGAAGGCAGACCTGAAAAATGCTCTTTCTGAAGAATGGTCCAAGATCTCGACAGAGACTACGAAGAAGCTTGTTCTGTCTATGAAAAATCGCCTTCAAACTGTTCTTGAAAGTAAGGAGGTTCGACGAAATACTAGGTATAAGTTCAAATTAAGGAATTCTGGATTTAGTTTAGTTTTAATTAATTTTCTTTTTTTTAATGTGAAGAGTATGTATACTTTTTTGTGTTCAAAATTTTGTTTTTCCGTTTTCTTTTCTAACTGTTCAAAATTTTTCTCAAAGTGAGTAATAAACATTGAATTATTTATTGAAGTAAATTCAATTGTATCTTTTGATTTTCTTTAAAATGTATCTAATCGTGAAAAACCGAATTCTTAGGGGGGTATGTATATTTATTTGGGCCACTGTATGTGATTTCAAGGTCGTTTTTGACTTCAAGATGACTTCAAGGCCATTTTACTTCATGGTCGTTTGACTTGAAGGTCGTTCAAGGTCGTTTGACTTGAGGGTCGTTTGACTTGAAGGTAGTTCAAGGTCGTTTGAACTGCGTCTGACTAATCTGGTGTGTGTTGATACGAACAAAACAAATCTGTGTACGGGGTCATTGACACTTGTTACAATTCCTAAATCATTTAAGCTGTTCTAATCAGAATATCTAATTATAGAAATTATTCTAAAAATAATCCTTGCTTTAATATAAAGCGGAACCTTGAAAATGAAAACAGATTTTTTTGTTTTTTTTGTTTTTGTTTATTGTTCAAGACCGAATTATGATATAATTTACAGCATATGTTAAGGCGCGAGTCCGTTATCTTTTAGCCAATATATATATATATATATATATATATATATATAAATATTTAATATACAACAATAAATATAAATGAAAGTTGGTTTTCTACATTTCTGTGTTTATAAAATTCCTTAAAATTACAGCATTTCTAAGCGCACAAAATTGATGATGGTGTTGGAGCTGGTGGTGACAGCATGTAGTTGTTTGAAACATCTTATTTAAAGATTTCAAATTATCGCATCCGAGATTATTTAAATCAATTGCAGTCTTTTGAAGAAACTGTTCAACCCATGTCTTTTTTTCGGCTCCCTTGACGTAAACGTCACAATTTTTTAGATTTTCTTGTAGAAACTTTTTGACACTTTTAAAAGATACAGATCCATCGTCCCATGCTAAACCATGATAATTTTTCGTCAACCAATTTGCTTGTTTTTGGTATTTCATAGATAAATTTCTGAACTCATACGGCTGCTTAATTAAAAAAATTTGAAACTCCCAAGAATTAAAAGTAATAGCCAGCTCCTTTATAATGAACACATTATTATTTCCCTTAAATCCTTGAAAGTCTAAAGTGATTACTGCTTTTCCAGCCATGTCTATGTGAAGGTATGTATGTTACTGATAGAGTGATTGCTCTTCAATTGATTGAATTTATAGAGTTTCTTATTTTAAATAATTCTCTTGATTTCACCAGTAAGTGGAGTATATTTTATTATTCGATCATGTATGAGTACACAATATGCAACTGTATTAGTTGGAAGATTTTTAGATGTCTTGAATTCAATTCTTATGTCAATGGGTCCGGCTTTGATTGCCTCATTCTGATGTGATACATCAAAAACAATAATGGGGGCAATTCTCTTGAATTCATCACGTGTAAGAAGAGGTTTTGGATTTACCAAGTAATAGCCTTGTTGAAATTTTGCATACATTTCATATAAAACGCCATAACGATCACAATCAAATTTAAGATTAAGGTCATCATATGGATATGTCTCTGAGTTGAGATGTACTTTAGCATCCGTTACATCGCAATGTTTAAACTTGCCCTCAATTTGTAACGCTAATAATATAAAGCGAGGCGTTTCATTTTGTTGTGAAAGCTTAACATTCCACAAGTGATGCATTCCCTGAGTTAGAGTTGGGTTGAAATGACAATCCCAACTACGAAATGCTAATGTTATGGGCGTTTCACTTTTGATTGTTTTGAAAATATTCAGTTTCGAAGTATCAGCCAATTGTATATGAGGAACTTTCCAGGTGATATTGTTTATATTTAGCTGTACTTTTTCTTTTAAATCTGTTGAATATACAACATTTTGATTAGTCTTTGAACGTAATAAAATCAACTCATGTTTAGAATAATTCGATTATAGTCTTCGGCAAAACCCATTAACGATTTAAGGGGTAGACAAAAATTAAAATGTCCGTTTGTTAAATCGATATCATCAGATTTAGACCATCCGGCATTTTTTAACATCAGACTCTCATCCTTATTGAGAGAAGCATAGCTTTTTAGTGTTGTAGTTACGCCTAAATGTCGTGTTCGATCAATTTCGAATCCATTAATTTCATAACGAATTTCATCGAATAAATATGCTGCACAATTGTTTTTCAATTTAATATTCGATGAAACTGCCCCATTATCTAGAGTAGCAAATCCCTCAATATTAATATAGCTTTCGCTAGGTAATATAAAAATATCCTGGTTCTGAATAGATATACGAATTTCATCACTACTTTTAAATGCTTGCAAATATGGTATGTAACTATGAAATTCCTTTCTTATAATGCTTTCGTCAGAAATTGGATGTTGTACGATGTTTAGTATTTCACTCATATTTTGGTTTTTTGATTTTTTTTTAATTGTAAACCTATTGATTTAAGGTATTGTTTATTAGCTACCGATATTGGTACTAATCTCTCATGTGGTGTTTTAAGTCCTTTTTGTTTGACTGTTAGTAAAGTTGTGACTGGTGATGTCAGTCCTGAGATATTTTTATTGTAAATAATCATTGATCCAACGGTTTTAAATGGAGTCTGAGCGTTACTCTTTCACCACGAAAATTGATTAGGTTGCCGTTTAGATCAACAATTCGAATTGCAATCGTGCTTATTTGTTGAGTGCTGATGGGGAAATAAATAACATTTGTTGGGCTCTCATCAATTTTATACCCTGGACTGACACTCAATGAAAATTCATGGATTGTATGTGCTGGCGAATTGTTAATATATGATCCAGTTACAATATTACATTCCACACGTAAAACGTGAACTTTTGTAATATTTATTTGTTGATCTGATTTATGTTTTTGATTTGCCTCCAATATTCTTTCACTGAACCCCAGTAGTGATCCAATCGATCGTTCTTTATTAAAATAAATTTTGTCCGTACTGTTTATTTCTGTCTGAAGCGTATTATAATTTGCCTCAATAACAAGTTTTCCATTCGAATTCTTTTCTTTATATTTTCCCTGTAAGTATTCGACAATATCATCGAACTCATATGAACCGACTGGAATTTCAAAAACCAAATCGTTTATGTGAAATAAATTATTATCTATATCGACATTTGGTACAGAGTTATATGTATGTATGAAAATCGATCAATCCGCACACATAATTCTTATTTAAATTAATTGGTGGAAAATAATCCGCAGTAAGAAGAGATGAGTTCCCACTTAATGTGAGAGCTATTGACATGATGAAAGTCAACAATGAAATGAAACTAATTATGTGTTAGAAAATTATTTTTATTGATTGATTAAATTTCATTATAAGACATCATGTTTATTAATCCAGGAGTTATGCTGGTGCGAAAATCCTAACCACTTTACAAAAACTCTGTTTCCTTTGACTTTTAAAACCTTTTCTACAAGATAAACGTCTGGATATCTAGTTTTTTGTAGTTCGCGTTCATAAAATGCACCTTTTATTGATTTACCGTCATAGTCTTTAAGAATATATGTAACCGGATTTGTATTTTGTACGGTTTTGATTTGAAAGATCTCTGTCGACCAATTGGGGGTGTATCCCTTTTCAAAAGTATGTTTATATTTGCTTATTCGTACATTATTGCCAACATGGAATTTGGGCTCATTGAATATTTTCAAATGATTGTAAACAGTTTTCAATAAAGATTTTTCATTAGAAGAATTAACATTAACTGGCGCCATTTTAATTGTTCTATGTATTTTGTTGTTATAATTATCAATTAAGGTTTTGTATATGTCAACCCATCGATATGATCCCCGGTAGCTGAACTCTTTCCACATCATTCCCTTCAAAGTTCTATTAAATCGTTCAACTATTGATGCCTTTAGTACACTTTGTGTTGAATAATGCCTAATGTCATATTTTAGAGTTAAATTTTTAAATTCATTGTTAAAGAATTCCCTGCCATCATCAGTTTGTAAATTTTTTGGTTTTCGCCCCAACTTGAATATACCTTTCATAGCATTAGCCACAAGAGGAGCACTTTTATTTTTCAATGGCACTATCCAGGCAAATTTTGAAAATGTATCTATAACAGTCAGCACGTAACGATAGCCATTATTATAGCTGGAATAGTTCCCCATTTCTACAAGATCAGCCTGCCAAAGGTCATCTATTCCTTTTGTTATTACCCTCCGCCGTTTAAAAGTTTTACGAGTTTGACGGTGAAGTTCCTGCACCAATCCTCTTCTCACGTTCGTCATCGGACTGATTATGTTGTAGCCCAAATGGGGTGGGTTTTATAATCTGTTGAAAAAAATATCCTCGATTGCATGAACCTTTTCATCAATATAAAATGTATGGACTTTAAGGTTTTCTTCAACTGTTTTCTGTATACTGTTAAGTTGTTCATATATTATATCAATGTCCTGTTTGATATTAGACAATGTTTTACTGTTTTCATTTCTAAGTTTTGAATTTAGTTCATTTATACAATTATCAACAAATAATTTATTTGTGGCATCACTGCTTGCTATAGGACTACCAAGATTTTTAATACGCTTGAAACTAATATTTATATGTGCATCGCTGTCTAATTGAAAGCCTCCGACTTTTGAAACAAGTCTTCTGGAATACCTTTTGTTTTGATTGCAAACGAACGTCCAAACTTGTCAATAACCATTTTGAAATTGATCTATTTGACTTCATATTTACACAATTATATTCTCTTCGCGCAACTCTTCAATAATCGACATTATTTCATTATTATGATTTGTATGACCAGCTGATTGTGAAGCGATAAGGAGTCTTAGTCTATCTATTAACTCATTAGGATCATTCCAATATACGTAGTTCGGTTTCTTATAATTTAATCTCATTATACCGGAACCTTTATGTATGTTTGTGTTTTTTTTGTTTTTAACAAATAATTTTTTAATTATTTTAATATATTTGTATGCCTTAGTACCTTTTATTTGTTCATTAGCACTATGGTTACGTTTATGTGCATTTGTTAATGTCAACATTTCTCTATAAGCTTGCAAATCTGCATCGTCATATTTTTTTGGAACTTTATAAAAGATCAGCTCAAAGAGTCCAGGTGTCTTAGACCAGCTCCGGTTAGCAATTCAAATTTTATCATTATTCAACTCAAACGCTGTATTACCAAATTTCCATTTGTCATTAACATCTCGATAAGGTCCATATAACTTATCTAATTTGCCTGCCTTTTCCAACGTTGTAAGATCAACAAAGGGTTTTCCATCATCTGATTGTGAAAATGACATATATTCATCATTGTCATCAGCATCATCATCTTCATCCTCAACAGCAGCATCGGCATCAGCAGCATAACTACTACTGTGAAGAGTACTTGTATCATTGAAAAGTTTGCTCATACTCGATTTCAATGCAGTACTTGTTTCTATTGTACTTATATTATTTTTATTCGGATACGTGTTCGGTTGTCGTTCCTTCTTTAAAGTCTTTGTTTCTTCAACTAGTTCCTTGAGCGGCTTAGTGACAGGTTTTAATGAAGTCTCTAGATAATTTCGCGTATCAGCTTCCCCCAGTTTTATATCTCGAAATTTCTTTCTCAATATCTTTCGAGTCTTAATTACATCTTTAATTATTTTCTCATTCATATTCATATTTGAGTGAGTTGCAATCTCACAGAATACTGATTAGATGATAGTGTGTAACTCACATTTTATAGTTGTATAAAAACGTCAAAAGCTTTCCTATAACGACCACAATCAATATGGTCATCTTTGCTTATGACGAGAAATCCATTTTTATCTTGCCAGCACCTGCTACATAAATGCATAAATATTTCAAATGACATGTCATTGGCGCCCACATGATCATTGTATATATGCCGCATATTTAAATCATCTTGCTTAAACACAATGATCAAATTTGCATTGTCTCGCACCAAATGTTTTGGAATCCGCGTGTACGTCTGGCATAAGTAAAAACTGTCGATATTCTTATGTCGTCCCATACAGAAATATGATCTTATATGGTTTTGTTTCTCACATGCGACATCATCAAATATCATAATAGAATTACCTTTGGCTTTTTCCGGTGCTAAAACATGTTCGTTTTCGGTGAAAGGGAAAAATCCCATACCTTTAATTGGTCTAATTAATTCTTGTAAATATTTATATTTCGGTTGGGATGTAGATTTTGAGTATAGATAAATATTTTTAAATTTGAGTCCATTCGGACTTTCTATTAAATTGATCATTACATTAGTCTTTCCGCAATTTGATGGTCCAACAATTAGGGCTCTTATCGAATTGGGTAGCAATGAGCTGTGCTTTGTTTTACCTAAATTTCCGGTAGAGAAATCTATATTTCGTATTGATATACTCTTATGTTGTTTGATAAAATGCATTTTGACATCTGACAAGAACGTATTAAAAGTGTATTCCTTTATTCAATCGCTCACAGTTTTAAGGAAGCTTTATAAGCGATAAGATAGATAATCTGGGAGGGGACTAATTAACAAATTAATTAACTCATTACCTGTGGAAATTCATTTACCCGGATATCAATTTTGTGGGCCTGGTACTAAATTAAAAAAACGGCTTGCTAGAGGTGATCAGGGAATTAACCCATTAGATAGTGCGTGCAGACAACATGATATTATCTATTCTCAAACTAACGATATAAATAAACGACACATAGCCGATCAAGTGTTGGCCGACAAAGCTGAGGCAAGACTTAGGTCCACTAATAGTAGTGTAGGTGAACGTGCAAATGCATGGTTTGTTACGAATGCAATGAAAGCAAAAGTTAAATTTGGGATGGGGATCGGAAGAAAAAAATCTCAATGTGGAAAGAATCTTTTCAATAAGACCTTAAGGGCAGCAACAAAACTCTTAAATAAAAAAAAACCGGAGGATATAGAGAGTGCAATAAAAATTGCAAATAAAGTTGTAAAAAAATCGTTTAAGGGGAAACAAAGGTTATCAATAAATGTCCCCCGAATAATACCTATACCTAAAATAGGAGGATTCTTACCTTTGATACCAATATTGACTGCTCTGGGAACCATTGGAAGCTTGTCAGCCGGTGGAGCTACTATTGCACGAGTTGTAAATGAGGCAAAAGCGGCCAAAAAACAATTAGAAGAATCGAATCGCCATAATAAAAATATGGAGGCTATCGCTCTGGGAAAAGGTTTATATCTTAAACCCTATAAGAAGGGATATGGATTATATTTGAGTCCAAATCCAAAAAACTATTAAAAATGCTACCTAAATGGGCTCTTACTGATGTTGATTTAAGGAAATTTGCAAGCGATTTACCAAATTTTAGGGGTGTTTTCATGCGTGACGCGCTCCCAAAACGTCCACTTGAAGCGGAATGTGGAATTGTCAATTTGGACATATGTATCTACAGGGCCTGGCACACATTGGGTGGCATATAGAAAAGATAAAAATCACGTAGAATATTTTGATAGTTTTGGCAACTTGCAACCACCACAAGAAATAATTCGTTATTTAGGCAATGGCATAATGTATAATTATTCCAGGCACCAAAATTACAACTCTTTTAATTGTGGACACTTATGTTTAAAATTTCTTTACAATATATATATAAATAAAAACAAATTTTAATATGGTCTAAAAAAACAAAAAGTTGTTTTATTATAAAATTTTTAACTACAGGTATTTCTTCTTTTCTCTTACATTAACAATGCGCTTTTATTTAAGTCTGGCGTAAAATGACATTAGTTTTCGTATTCATATCAACATAGAATCTAACATGACACAAAAACAAGTATCTGGCCCGACTTGGCAACTATCTGATGACCATGAACATGTTGTGAAATGACGATCATATTTTGATTTAACAATATAAATATTCTCATGTTCAGATAACCTTGAAATGCAGTTTTGAAACATCTCCAAATGTTCATCTAGAATGTTCTCCTTGTGTAGTTGTATGAACTCCTTCAGTTCCGTCAAAGTTGCAGAAATATTTAAGTTTGTCATCCTTAATGTGTAGAATGACAACACCTCCAAAATCCACCGTTCTTCGAAAAGGACTGACACATTTTAGCAAATCCTGAGAGCTTTAGCTTAACTGCACGATATTTCGTATGTTTCTTGCACCTCTTTATGTTTCTTGTCCCTACTTCTCCTTCAGTTGTTTGAAGATCTACTACTTTTGTTGTGCACTCATAGAACATGTTTTTTACTTTCTTCTTCTTTTGCAATGAATTGATTCAAAAGTTCAATATCTTCCTCACCAATTTTGTCAAGCTTCATTGGCTTGACATTGTCTACGTCATTCATATGTTAGTGTGCCACCAATTTATATGTTCATTTGGGGGGAAACTCAAACAATGTTGATGATAAATTTTCGGGAATCTCTTCTCCTCTGCGCTTGCTTAATAACAACGATCTGTAAGAAAAACTTCCAACTAACTAAAACAAGATAATGTTCGTCTTTTGCTTACCCTTTTGTTTCTCTATGGCTGAAAAAAAATCAGAAAAGAAAAATTTAAAGTGAACTGACCGTCCCTTCTTAAAACGATAACAAGTGAAAGGGCATACTGCAAAAATAAAAACAGTTAGGTTTTTTTTTTTTATTATTATTAATTTTTTATTGGTTGAGCGCAAATTGTTTTTGGCTCACCTGTATTTCATTGATAATTTGGAAACTTAAATTCTTGTTACCTTCTTTCGTGGCAACAAGAAATAAATTCTGATTATTTTTGTTCAGGATGACTATCTCATCATCCTGAAACTTTTCAGCCATATGGGCTGGGAAAAAAAACTGAGTGCTTGGGAACTCTGCTAATAGCCGATTCCCAAAGCGTGTTTGGATCTTTTTTAGTTTCTCTATTTTATAATATTTATTTACTTCTACCTCTGCTATATTAATGGTTTTCTTATTAATAAAAAAAGTGGTCGACATTTTATTTGCATTAAAGCGCTCCAAAATGCTGTCCACACTTTCTTCAGCCTTGCGCTTTTTCGATGATGGTAACTGCTGCTGTTGTTGTGGTTGTTGCTGCTGCTGTTGTTGTGGTTGTTGCTGCTGCTGTTGTTGTGGTTGTTGCTGCTGCTGTTGTTGTTGTTGTTGATGATGATTTGGTGGTGACTGCTGCAACCATTGCTGTTGTCGCAGCTGTTCTGGTGTAGACAGCATACCACTGCCGAAAAACCCCTCCAGCACACTGTTTTTCAGGTCATCCTGTTGCTGCTGCTGCTGTTGTCGCTGCTGCTGCTGTACCACTTTCAGTGAATGTGGGTCCCTAAGCAGAATATTTTCTAAAATTGTAGCTCTCTCCATTTCTGCTCAGGCTTGACAAAGTACTGATGGATTTTGTCCAAAATCCTAACCTTTTTATATCCACTTCTTCTTCTTCTTCTTCTTATCTCAGTTGGGATAAATACAAAGTTATGTTATACAAACTTGCAAAATTTAGATAGGCACGTTTTTTTTCCCCCATCCTAACTGTTGGAGTTGTAAACACAGCAGCCCCATCTAAAACTAAAAAATGTCATATAAATCATAGCATAAACATATAAATACACTGCACAAGCGATCGACTCTATAATCCTGAATAAGCATTTTCTAACTCTATAATCCTGAATAAGCATTTTCTAATGTTCGATGTATAACGAACATCCGGCTGAGGTCATAAACAATCGAACTGGTCATTTATGCTAGCAACGCACTTAAGTGAACCAAACGACCACATGCGTGAGGTCATAACCAATCGAACCGATCTTTTGTGCTTGAACGTCGAGTGGTCATTTATGCAAGCTACGCACTTGGGTGAACCAAATAACTGCATGAACCAAGTAAACAAATTCTGTAAAATCGGTATTATGAAGACACTCAATGGTAACACATTGCTTCCTAGTTCACATACATACTTACTTTATGGGTCATGGATAAATGAATGGGGGAAGGAAACAAAAATTACTTTTGTTTTAAGTTTATTTTATTTTGTAATGACCCCACGGTAATGTGTGGTAGCTATTTTCTATACCATATCGCTTATCATCTAAAGCACTTAGAGCTATTTTTTGTTGCACAATGCTATTTACAACATGTCCCTTAGACTTAATTAAATTCTGTGTTACAATTTTATTCTTGTTATTTTCAATTAAACAATCAAAAAAATCTTCAAAATTAATTTCCTTTTTAACAACCGCTTTTTTTATGCCTTTTACCCTTTTAATTTTTTCTCTATTATTTACTTTTATTGAATACATTTTGGATCTTAAGCCTACAAAGTGTGATATTATATGTCCATTCATTTCATCCTTCATAAGACCTACAACTTTTTTATTTACTTGCGGAATTCCCCATGTATTTTCTTGATTATAGTCACTAGTATCAAACCGCCGATTGCAGTCTCTTTTAATTGTATCGTATATATTGGGGCAACGTATCTCATAAATCAAACTATCCGTATCCGTATACATAACTGTACAATTATTGCCGAATTCTGGCCTCATATAATCATAATGATATTCATATATTAGAGTCTTTGAAATATCTAAAATACATAAACCAATATAGATTGGTTTGTTGAAGTTTACTTCAGATTTTGAAAGTTCAATTGCTACCAAATTTTCATTGAATACAGTACTATTTTTAAAAAAGGGGGATGCAATTAATGCTTGTGCACCATGCCTTCCCCCCCATTTTGTAACTAACTTCACATTACTATATTTTCTGACATTTTCCATACACTTACCAAAAACTGCGTTATTATATAATTTATATCTTTCAATATCGAATTTATTTGTTGCTTCAGCTCTTAATTTAGTATTTAAATCTATATACGGCTTAAGCCATACAGATTGATCAAATTCGAGAATTCTATGAATTTTTTTTAATTTAAGTCCATGCAAAAGAGCTTGTTTTAAGTTCCTGTAATGAAGGATATATTTGACTTTGTTAGCGAGAGTGGCTAATAACTTTTTGTGCTTAGAGCCGGGTGGACATGATAGTTCTGGACAAAAGGGAATGTCACTATGAAGATCATGTAATTCTATAGGATAGTCCAAATCGACTTCAAAAATGTATCCTTTAGCTGCACTATCTGATAGGGAAGATATTTTGTCAACAGTGATATCATGACCGTTTTCAATGAATCTAAAATGCCCCGTCGGTAATAACTGACTCATTGCATAACCATACTGATTGTTTAGGTCCCAATACATGAGAAATTGTTTTTCTTTAGAAGCATCAAAATTATCCAAATACTCATTATTAGCTTCTGAATATCTTTTTGAGCATTGACTTAATCCTCCACGGATCCCTCTTTCAATAAACATAATCATAACTATATCATCAAGAAGCTCTAACTCAATTCTCGTATAATAGAGCATGGCATCCCATGTGTAACCTGGTAGGGTATAATAATGAGCTGGATCTAATTTATGGGTCTTAATAGAATTATACCGAAATTGTTCAAAGATATCAGCCAATAAAAGAACATCTGTTTTCAAATATAAATTTGAATATTCTTCTATTGTTCTAATATTTAGATTATTCCAAACTTGTTGGGCATGGAAATAACCTTCATTACTTATGGCTGCATTATTTAATTTGTTAAAAAAGAAATGTTTTTCAGGCAAGGATTTTTCAGTAAATTTCTCAAAACTATCTAAATAATCATAGGGATATACACCCTTCCGTTTTAATAGATCCATTTGAAATTGCGTTAAACCTTGGAATTCAGACTCAAGTATTGGGAAAGTACTTAATAGGGACGATAATGAATCTAAACTGCTTCCTAAACACCTAAAGGAGTCAATAAATCTCATATTAATTTTCGATTTGAATAACTTCTTTGAAAATGATATTTATTTCTCTTTATTTATTGGTAACACATTCACCACACCATCACCAATTCTATGAATCTCTTTGATTATGAAATGTGAATCATATCCACTAAGATTATGGAAAATTATCGGTATTGTAAATGAATCCTTATAATTCAAATTGCAAGTTGAATGTGCGGCACCTCGGTATGTGCCAGTTAAGTGGCAATGGTCACGCACCTTGACATCATTCAATGTGAAATCTTTTTCACAAATAAAACACTTTTGTGCAGATTGAAAACTCAACTGCTGTTCAGTGGAAAGTGTTCCTAATGGCATTTGAAAGGAAAGGTCTGAATCTAATAGAAATGCTAATGTTTTAAGCTCATTCATGAACCAAACTATACAATTTGGACCATGATATGAAGCATATGTTGTATAATTGGATTCAAATGAACTTTTAACATAATATCCAATAGAGCATGGAATATGCTCTTGATACTTATTACCATTCTCTACTTTCTTTAAAATGCATTCTAAATCTGCATATATTACAAGAGGTACCATTAATTTATTTCTAAAGTTCTTAAAACTTATCATCTTGTTATCTGCTTCAGGTAATCTTATTTTACAATTATTTTGGATTATGCAATCCTCCATATGTTTATTTAGTTTTTCGTTAGAATAAAAATATGAAAGACATCTATTACAAAAAAATAATTTATGATTATTTTTGGTTAATTCAGTTTGAAGAAGCCCCGAAATGTTCTTTATCCAAATGTAGTGCTGATTTAAAACAACATGATCAGACGATTTTTCTTGTAGCAGTAGTAAATCAATATGTTTTCTCTCTTTACATACGTATTTAGAAAGTTTCAGAGAATATATATTAAGTTTTTTATCACGTTGTTCTTTATGCATGGTAAAAATATTTATTGAAATGTTATTGTTTTTTTCAAACAATACAATTTGATCTAATGACATCGGAAATGTTATTCCATTTAAATTTAGTACATTCGTATAATGTGGATAGCTTGATAATCTATCAGCATGTACTCTACTTGGAAATAAAGCAGATACTACTGCCCATGCAAAGCATGCATTGTCATTATTTTTAACATTAATGCACGCTCTCTTATATGCAATACTTAACGGGGTTTTAATATAGGAACTACCTTGCATTGGTATATATTTACTTATATTAAATACAATATTTATAATGGATGCCAATGCCCATCCACTATCTTTTTCTTGAAACTCATCAAATTTGTTTAGTAATTGGCTTTCCAAATTTTCACATACAATATTTTCTATGATATTTTTATCACTTAAACTAATACATACATTTTTCGTACTTATATATTTCATCTCCTGTCTAATCTCCTCATTATCATCATATTTCCGGAACTCACCACAGAAAACAGCATTAATTTTTATGTTGATGTACTCGTTGATTATCTCCTGCAGTTGATTGATAATTATTGGTCTGCAATCCCTCAGAAAAAGCTTAGGATCGGCGTGTTTTAAATTGGTTATAACACCCGATCTGATTCTTTTTTTAAACGCCGAATTCGGGAGATCTTCCCACTTTAATATCTCCTCACTTGATTGTGGAACAAAGAGTTGTTTGTATGATGATAATGTACCGAGTGCTGATGTAAGATAATAATTTTGCCCGGTAAACTTAGCATCAGGTAACCAACTTTTTAAAAGTTCCATATCTTTTTCACAGTTTTTTAAATTTGCTTCAATATTCGCAGCATTATCACAATCACTATTTCTCCGCAAAAGGAAACTCAATAAATGTGATTGTTGTCTTTCAATCACTTCTTTAATTTGAGGATCCATATTATTTGTTATTACGGTATATTAAAAATGCAACAAGTTCAATGACTCCGTACACAGATTTTAATTTTTTTGTTCGTAGCAACACACACCAGATTAATCAGACGCAGATCAGAATAAAATGCAACAAGTGTCAATGACCCCGTACACAGATTTTTGTTTTTTTGTTCATAGCAACACACACCAGATTAATCAGACGCAGATCAGAATAAAATGCAACAAGTGTCAATGACCCCGTACACAGATTTTTGTTTTTTTGTTCATAGCAACACACACCAGATTAATCAGATGAAGATCAGAATCAGTTCTTATAAACTCGTTCGTACATACATAGATGAGGAGCTGAAAAACGACTTTAAAGCTCAAACCTACTTATGACTGACCTTGAAATCACATATGTAGCAACACACACCAAATTATTAATCCCCCTCAACCGACCAAGAAGCTCCCAACACATGAACGGCCTTCTTGTCAGATTAGCAACCAAAAAAACGAAAAAGGCCTTTGAAACACCCCCACCCAAGCCACATGCATACACTCAGCAACCAAAAAAACCTTGAAGTCAAAACGACCTTGAATTCAAAAACGACCTTGAAATCACATACATATGTAGCAACACACACCAAATTAGTAATCCCCCTCAACCGACGATGAAGCTCTCAACACATGTCAGATGACACGTTACCGCATGTCTATGTAGAACACAGCAATCCCATCTAAAACTAAAAAAAACGTCATATAAATCATAGCATAAACATATAAACACACTGCACAAGCGATCGACTCTATAACCCCGAATAAGCATTTTCTAATGTTCGATGTATAACGAACATCTCCCGGCTAAGGTCATTTATGCAAGCAACGCACTTAAGAGAACCAAACGACCACATGCGCGACGTCATAACCAATCGAACCGATCTTTTGTGTTTGAACGTCGAGTGGTCATTTATACAAGCTACGCACTTGGGTGACCCAAATGACTGCACGAACCAAGTAAACAAATTCTGTAAAATCGGTATTATGATGACACTCAATGGTAACACATTGCTTCCAGGTTCACATACATATGTACATACATACATACTTACTTTATGGGTCATGGATAAATGAATGGGCGGAAATCAAAAATGATTTTTTTTTTTCAGTCTTGAACAAACAATAAACAAAAAAACGGAAAACCTTGAAGTCAAAACGGCCTTGAAGTCAAAGCGGCCTTGAAGTCAAAGCGGCCTTGAAGTCAAAACGGCCTTGAAGTCAAAGCGGCCTTGAAGTCAAAAAAACGACCTTGAACGGTGATGACTCATTTCTGACTCATTTCCTGGTCTAGAACCGGCATAGCCCTACTACTCATGCGCTTTTCTTAACACTTCCTTTAACTCTGACCATGTGTCCACGTGGCCATATTTTAATAAGGTGTCTCTTGCTTTGTATGTCAATCTGTATTGTATGCAACCTAAAATAATGCGTTTAAAATGTAGGTCTAATGTCACTATTAGCGGAACAAGTGCATCTATTCTACTAATAAAGTTCAACAACTTCTTTTCATTGCCATCGAATGGCTGAATATTAGCTATGCATTTAACAAGGATCTCGAATTTTCCAATATACGTATTGACAAATATATGTTTGATATAAATTAAATATAAAACTTATAACCTACAATTAAATTATAAACGAATTACTTGCAATCACGTATCCCAGTGCTTTCGGAAACTATTGTATTTTCTCCTGCTGAAGAAGGTGATGCACGATCTTGATGCCGATTATTACTGCTATTGTGTCCGATATGATGATGATGGCTTCGACGAATATAAAAAAAATGACCACAACTATTGTCGAGCTGTAGATGATGGTTTCTTTATTGTTGAATATTTTGTATGACTGCATGAAAAGCACGTGTGTATATTGTTTGAACTTGGTGTGCAGTGATGGTTCACATATAGCTCTCTGATGAATGCTTGTGTGTTTATAAATTTACTTAAACAAAAAAATATTTGTTAATTGTTAATTTAATTTGGTTTTGTTTCACTTTGTCTGCGCCTTGTAATATAGTAATTGTTCTCACTTGTTATATGCACGTAGTTTACACGTTTTTGTCTATTTAGTTTTTTTTTTTCACAAATCTATCAAAGGACAGCTCGAATGAACAATACTTTTAGTAAAAATAAAGGTAAAAGACAAAAATCTTCATCGATTTTGCCGATTTTTTGCGATTTTCACCGACTGCGCCAATGATGTCGTCACTCTTGTGACGCTTTTGTATATTCCTTTATTAGTTCTTTTCTTCTTGACAGTACGCTTAGAACTGACTTTAGATCTATGGTTCACAATTTCTCCTAAGTGGCTCTTATCTTTCTCTTCTATGAGAAGAAGATAGAGCGTCTTGTGAGAAGCATTTCTCTGTGCACTTGTTGTGTGATCGGACATTACAAGTGCAGAGAGAAATGCTCGCCCATTACATACTATAATATGACACATCCAAGTGTGTCATCAATAATTTACTTAAACAAAAAAATATTTGTTAATTGTTAATTTAATTTGGTTTTGTTTCACTTTGTCTGCGCCTTGTAATATAGTAATTGTTCTCACTTGTTATATGCACGTAGTTTACACGTTTTTGTCTATTTAGTTTTTTTTTTTCACAAATCTATCAAAGGACAGCTCGAATGAACAATACTTTTAGTAAAAATAAAGGTAAAAGACAAAAATCTTCATCGATTTTGCCGATTTTTTGCGATTTTCACCGACTGCGCCAATGATGTCGTCACTCTTGTGACGCTTTTGTATATTCCTTTATTAGTTCTTTTCTTCTTGACAGTACGCTTAGAACTGACTTTAGATCTATGGTTCACAATTTCTCCTAAGTGGCTCTTATCTTTCTCTTCTATGAGAAGAAGATAGAGCGTCTTGTGAGAAGCATTTCTCTGTGCACTTGTTGTGTGATCGGACATTACAAGTGCAGAGAGAAATGCTTGCCCATTACATACTATAATATGACACATCCAAGTGTGTCATCAATATTTTTGATAAAAACGCCACATTTTTTATACTTCCGACTTTGAAATCATTTTATGGCATTATTGGATTTGATTTCCTTAATAAAATAAAAGCTAGAGTTGATTTGGTGAAAGGATCCTTAAATTACAATGGGGGTGAGGAAAAATTATTTTTTATTATTATAGAGACGCAAATAATATCTCTACACAAACTAGAAAGTCTCCATCAGATATAAATAAAGAATTGTTAAATCGCCATGCTAAGGTTTTTGCGGACTCTAATGAAGCTTTGCCATTTACCAAAGTTGTCGCTATCATTCGTAATGATCCGGTGTATTGAAAGGCTTGCCTGTATCCAAAGTCCGCCATTCATTTCGTCAACAATGAAATTGACAACTTACTCCAAATTGGAATAATAGGACCTTCCCGGTCCCCATACAATAATCCAGTATGGATCGTTGATAAAAAAGGAGTCGATGAGGCGGGAAAACGCAAAATTAAACATGAAAACTATCAGTGATAGATATCCAATTCCGAATACTCTTAGCAAATCTTGGTAACGCTTCAGTTTTCACTACTTTAGACTTAAAATCCGGATTTCACCAAATTAAGTTGCTTGAAAGGGACCGGAAAAAGACGACTTTCTCTATAAATAATGTTGCTTGAAAGGGACCGGAAAAAGACGACTTTCTCTATAAATAATAGGAATGAATTCTCTAGGCTCCCATTCGGTTTGAAAAATGCCCCCAGCATCTTCCAAAGGGCCATAGACGATGTATTAAGGGATGAGATAGGAAAATGCTGTCATGTTTCCATCGATGACGTTATCATCTTTTCCAAAACAAAAGAAGAGCATCTCGAACATGTCGAAAGGGTTATAAAATTACTTTTTGAGGCCAATAAGAGTGTTTCGTCACATTTTCCAAGGAGGAAGTTGAATTTCTGGGGTTTTTGGTATCCAATAAGGGTATAAAAACAAGTCCGGAGAAGATAAAAAATATAGTAAATTTCGAAATTCCAAGAACAAATCGGAGCTTGCGAACCTTTCTTGGATTTTCGGGGTACTACAGACGTTTTATAAGAGACTATGATCAAATAGCAAAACCTCTTACCAAATACTTACGGGGTGAGAATAGAAATTTAGGTAAATTTCAATCAGAAAATAAGAAAATAAACCTAGACGAGGGAGTACTTGAATCCTTTCACAGAATTAAAAGAATCCTGGCCTCGGGAAATGTGTTACTTCTATATCCCGACTATGAAAAACCTTTCGATCTAAGTATCTCAGAACCACCGACCAATCACAATGATATCTGGAACGCTACTAATATCTTATCCGCTACTGAAGAAAACTATGCCACAAATGAGCGTGAACTTCTAGCTATGTATTGTATGGTCTTCGGAACTATTGTATGGAGTAAATCGGCTCAATAGTTACACTGATCACCAGCCTCTAACTTTTGCAATATCCGAAAGGAATCCGAAAGCAAAAATGAAAAGATGGAGGGCCTTTGTAGAAGAATTTTAACCCACGTTTTTCTACAAACCAGGGAAAGAGAATTTTGTTGCCGACGCGTTATCTAGGCAATATATCAATAACCTAGAAAAAGAGACCAATCCAACATCAGCGACAGCACACAGTGAGGTTTCCTTAACTCTAACAATACGAAGTGTTGAAAATCCACTTAATTACTTGAGAAATCAAATTGTTGTTGAAAAAGGGCCAAATACAAGTAAGATAACTAAAATAATTTTCGAAAATAAATGCGACACACAATTACATATTGTAACATAGATGACCTCTTTTCAGTTCTAAAAGAAGTAATTAATCATTATGTAGTCAAGGATCCTTGGACAAATTGAGGACAAACTTATTACTATGTTTCATTCGGTTAAGTTTCTCTATACCAAAAAAATGGTAATTGACGTTTTTACCCGAATGATCAAAGAGAAATTCTTTCAAATGAGCATAACCGAGCTCATCGATCTGCGCGTGAAAACGCAAATCAAATTTTGAATGCTTATTATTTTCCAGTTATTTTCAAGCAATCCGTAAAAACTTGAAAGAGATGATTTCTAACTGCAAAATCTGCCACGAAGCGAAATATCAGATATACCCACGGAAACCTGAAATTGGCGAAACAACTGTTCCAACATCTCCAGGTGAAATATTGCACATGGACGTTTATTCAATTGCATAACTTAATTTCCTGACGTGCTTGGATAAATTTTCAAAGTTTGCTATGGTGAAACGGATTAAATCTCGAGCTTTCATTGACATTAAGGAAGCAATAATTATAGAATTACAGTACAGACTCGATTTACGCAACTAATAGAAATTGGGGCAGTTGCAATAACCGAGGTTGTTGCACTTACTGGGTTGTATTTTTTTTTTGATACAAATTATAGTTGAAATAGCTTATTTTCTTATAGATAACGACAATGTTATGAAAAAACTTTAGTGAAACCAAAACAAACAATTATTTTTGAACATATTTTTATTAAATACGAAAACGAAATGTTCGAAATTTATACAAAAATTAATATGTGATACATACAGAATATTAAGTTTTTTTCTTAAAGAAGTTAGATAATTTAGATTGTGTTTTTTGCGAATTAATGTTTTTTAAAACTGCCCTCTCTTTTATTTTTTGTAGCAATAAAATCTCTTCTATTGGAATGTTGTTCTCTTCGGCCCATTGCAAACATATGTTTAAGGATCGAACTGCATCTTCTGATTTAACTTTTGATAAAATGGGGGCCGACTCAGCTTCACCTTCACCTTCATCAGCGCTCTCAATTTCTGCTGGATCGCCACAATTACCAGATGACTCAACGTTTTCGTGAAACCAATCAATGATTTCTTCATTGGAGAGACTAATGAAACGGATGAAATCAATTCTCTTTCCCTTAAGATGTTTGCAGATAGTGTAGATAATGGAAGCTCGTCCTCCTCATGCCAATCACACTTGGTAGGCATTAAAACATTCCAACATTTCTGGATCGTGTAAGGGTCTACTTTTTCCCAGCCATTAGCTAGCAAACAGACTGCATCCCTTATGTTGAAGGCTTTGATTTTAGTTTCTAAATCCATGTCCTCACTTGAAACTAAGTGCGCCAATAAACTTTTTTTGTAGTGGACCTTTGTTATGTTGATAACATTTTGATCGATAGGTTGAATGATTGCAGTGCAATTTGCCGGAAACATCATAACAATTATCAGCCCATCATCGCTTTGTAATTCGTTTTCTTTAGGATGACACGGGGCATTGTCTAAAAGCAATAGTGCCTTCTTTTCAAATCCTTTTGATTCAAGAAAATTTCTTACCTGAAAAAAAAACTCATTAATACAAACACAACATTTTGTATTCTTTTTTTACTTCGGGAACAAACACGTTGTGGAACCATTGTTCGAATAATAGGAATGTCATCCATGCATTTTTATTTGCTTTATAAAAAACAGGCTTATTTTCAAAGTTTTTAAATGCTCTTGGATTGGTTGCTTTACCAATAACGAAAAGTTTTACTTTGTGCATCCCTGATGCATTTGTGCATGCAAGGAATGTTATTCTTTCCTTGCTTACTTTTCGTGGCGCTGACGTTTCTTTAAAAGAAACAAGTGTTTTGTTCGGCAACATTCTGTAAAATAAGCCAGATTCGTCTGCATTGTAGATCTGATTTGCAGTCAAGTTAAGTTCTTCTATTTTTTTTTTTTTAATTTTTGTACGAACGGCTGGTCTTTCCTTTATTTTATTGTGCAATTGAATTGCCTTTGACTTTATAATGTCATTAGAAAGTGGAATGTGTTTAGCTCTTTGCTTCTGAAACCATCCATATAAAGCCTTTTCCATCTGTGGATATTCAGAAGCCTTCAACCTTACCCGTTTCCCTGGTCCAGATTCAGCTTTAGCCACAAATTGTCTAAGAGCGGTTCCCTTTTATGCGGCTTATTGTTACATTGTATTTTTCACATTATATTTTTCACAGATTGTCTTTACTGAAAAAACCCTTTTCTAATTATTTTCCTTTTCACTTCTTTTTTTAATAGACAATTTTGTAATATTTCTTTAACACCCATCCTGTACAAATTTTCCGTAGACACTAATGAAATCGCAACCCATTCAAATAAGCACAGATGCATTTTATGTTTTTGTGTATTATTTTTACAAGGAATTTTGTACAGACAAACTAGTTGTACATTAACGGGCAGGAATACAGAATCAAAAGGAGAGCATGCAAATAGAAAACAGATGAATAAACACAAGAAGTTGCACAAATCGAGGTAGCATTTTTGAAAAGTTGCACTTATAGAGTCAAGACGTGCTACAAATTTAGTGTTGCGAAAATCGAGGAGTTGCACGAATCGAGGGTTGCGTAAATCGAGTTCATACTGTACTTAACTTTTTGAAGAACAAAAACGATTGTATGCGACAATTTTGTTCAGAAAGTCTTAAGTCATTGCTTCGAGGTCACTTTGAAGTAAATATGTTTAACATACCACCCGTTCACAGTGTTGTGACAAACAATCTCATATAACAAAATTCCTTATGGATCCAAAATAATACAACGCAGCGCTATATAGTGTCAAACGCAATTGTGACCGAGTAAACAACGGCTTCAAGTGACACTCGCGCAATATACAATGAGTAAACAACGGCTTCAAATGACACTCGCGCAGTACACCTGTCGAGTAAACAACGGCTTCATATGACATACACGCAACAATTTTTTCCCACAATCATTTCTGTAACTTAAGCATAATTTTATTATATAAGTTAGATTACGAAAATAAAGCGACGAGTTGTTCATCTACACGAGAGAGTTGTCAATTTTCGAGAAGTACATTGGTCCTTCGACAGTGAACAAACCATCGACATTTAGCGTTACCAAGGCTACAAACATTGGTATATTAGTCGTACAAAACCGTTTATAGCGTTACTAAGGCTACTGACATTGGTATATTACAAAAACAATACATTTTTAGCGTTAACAAGGCTACTGACATTGGTATATTAGTCATACAAAACCGTTTATACCGTTACCAATACTACTGACATTGGTATATTACAAAATCAATATATTTATGGCGTTACCGAAGCTACTGACATTGGTAAATTATAACTTATAAGTTAAGTTTCTGTAACAAATTCAATATGGCAGATGAGACAGATCAGTTTGTCATTATCGCAAGACAGAAAACGCTGGCAGAAGAACTAGAGAAGGGAACAATAAACTTCAGAAAAGATTCTTCTTTTCTTCTTCTTGCTTCTAGGAAAACGCAGCGTTATAAACAGGAGCGGTTGTAGAGAATAAATGCATTATGGGTTTTCATAACAATCATGAAAAATAAAAAACTCAATCAAATCGGACACGCCATATATGGAGAGAAATACATATGGGAGAGTCGAGGAGATGTACAAAAAACTAAAAAGTTTATTAAAGAAGCATACGTAGTTCCTCGTGAGGACGGAGAAATAGAATTTGCCAAAGCATCCACATCTAAGGGCATCAGCCTCCAACGGCAAAGACTCAGAAAACTTTACGTGGAAATTGAAGCCATACTCGCTAACATGGAGGAGTTCGAAGAATCTTTAGCTGGATATTCGAAGGAAGTATATGAATACCAACAGAAGATTTTGTTAGAGCAACTTCGGGACTTGAATGAGCTTCATGAAGAGTTTGTGGCCAATGCGATGGAAGTAGACCTCCAGTCAGCATATATGTATCAAGCAGTCGAAGTACATGGACATTAAAAGAGACATAAATCAATGTCTCCATCGGATGGCGCCTGCTCTCGCCAAGGAAAACAAATTTTATACTGGGATTGAATCTAACGCAAAACTGCCCCCCTTACCAACATTTCGGAGAAATTATCTGAAGTGAAGTTCTTTCTATGGTGTATTTTCTACAATAATTCATGGAAAAGACTGCATAAGCATAACGGAAAAAATGGAATATTTGAAGACCCATTTGGAAAGAGAACCACTTCAATTAATTCAACATTTAACAATTTCAAGTACCAACCACTACTGTGCATGGGAAAAACGAGGTTCGGTAACGAGCGCAAAATCGTCTCGATGTACATTGACAAGATGTTAAGATCCTATGCAAACCAGTCAACTGCAACTGTATTAAAATCAGTTTTGGATGCCATCAAGGAAGGGTTATCAGCGTTAAAAAATCTGGGCTTCGACACATCTTCTTGGGGTCCTATCATAGTGCATTTAATAACGAAATCACTAGATCAAGAAAGCCGACATTCGTGCCAACCTTGAAATCATTGTTAGACTTCTTAGAACGAAGATATCAAGCCCTAGAAGTGCTATTACCTGCTAAGAAAAAGGAAAATAAGTGGGTGGACGATTCGAAACGTCCAGTGCGCAACTTCCTTGTTACATAAAAAATAATAGAGTGCCCAATTTGTAAGGGCTATCATGCAGTATACACATGCCCAAAATTCATGAATAGCACGCCAAAAGAACGACTTGAAGTTATCAAGCACGCCAAGCTGTGTAAAAATTGTCTACGACATGTGCAGTGTACCCAATGCTATAGCAAGCGGAAGTGCAAAACTTGCAATAAAAACCACCATTCATTACTTCACATGGAATGGCAAGAAAGAGTTCCACAGCTTAAGCAAATGAAACAACCAAGTTGTTCAAACTCCACTAAACAAGTGATCCACGGCGAGCAGAACCAAAATATATTACTTACGACGGTAATTGTAAACATAAGCAGCAGTGATTGTTTTGGCCACAGTGTTGATATACGAGCCCTCCCTGATCACGGAATCTGTCGTGCAGCTATTTAGACTCAAAAAGTAAAAAGGTCCTTGAAAAGGTAAATGGGCTAGGCGGCTAGATGCAAGAACTGCTAAGTACAAAGTCGTAGTACAATTGAGACCACGATTCCCATCTGAATTTGTACTACATTTAGAAGCCCTAGCATTACCAAAACTTACAAAGCAACTACCATCCGAAGCGGATAAAAATATAAAATTTAATCAATTCAAAAAAACTTGAATTAGCTGATCCTATATTCAACTGCCCAGGTTCCATAGACATGATTATAGGAGCTGACTCATATGACAAGGAATATGAAGATATATATATGAAAACACATTATCGACGACCCGAGGGAAGATACGTAGTGAAGATTCCATTCAACAAACAAATATCAACATTGGGAGACTCGAAGAACAAGGCCAGTGCAAGATTTCGTCAGCTGGAAGCAAAGCTCAACAACAATTTTCAGCTAAGGAATGAATAGGATCTGCGAAAACTTCGACTGGTGTTAGTTTGAATCAGTTAATGCTAGTTGGCCCCAAACTTCAAGAAGGCATTATAACGACGCTGATCTGATAGCGAAGCCATAGGTATTTTTTTACGGCTGATATTGAAAAGATATCAGCAGGTTATATGGCGAAGTTTTACCGACTAACCAATTAAATAATATAAACTGACAACAGTCACATATGGAACTGCGTCTTTGGACGAAAAGGAAAAGTATCCAGTCGCAGCAGAAATTGTGAAACATGAATTTTATGTTGATGACATATTGTCCGGACGAGATACATTGTCCGAATGTAAAGTGGCTCAGATACAACTCATTGCAATGTTAGGAGGAGCTGGGTTTTATCTTCGGAAGTGGGCAGCTAATGATCGCAGGTCACTTAAAGACATTCCGTCCGAATCTACAGCGACTCAAAATAAAGTAAGGATTTTTGAAGAAGAAACCGTTAAGACCTTAGGGATTAATTGGAATCCTGTATGCGACACCTTGCAATTCAAAGTTCACGATGAATGGCAGGAAGACGTCTTGAAGCGGAAAACGTTGTCTGAAATAGCCAAATTATATGACCCCCTTGGATGGCTAGCACCAGTGACAGTGAGTGCAAAAATGTTAATACAACAAATTTGGAAATCGGATGTGGAATGGGATGAACCACTTTCACCTAAATTGAGAAGTCAGTGGAACAAAATTAAGGACAATCTTGTGACTCTGGATTACATTAGGATCCCTAGATGAATGAATGTGAAGAAAAACCTAAAATTTGAACTTCATGGATTCTGTGACGCCTCAGAAGCAGCACATGCGGCAGTAGTATACTCAAGGAAATGGATCTTACACTACAACGTTGTTGACAGCAAAAACAAAGGTGGCCCCAATCCGGAGAAAACTTCCCCTTCCCAAATTAGAACTTTGTGGAGCACATTTATAATCAAAGATTTTGGCAGAAATATTAAAGATATTTGGCACTGAAGTAAATGAAGCATTCGCGTGGAGTGACTCTACTTGGATTCAAAAATGTCCATCAACCTGGAAGACATTTGACGCGAATAGAGTGTTGGAAATAAAAGAAGTAACTAAAAAAAACTTCATGGAGGCATATCCCGTCATTCAACAACCCAGCGGATTGTCTCTAGAGGTTGTTTACCAGAACCAGAAACAAATGAAAAACAACCAATGGTGGTGGAATGGTCCCCAGTGGCCGCAGTTCGATTCTATTAAGTGGCCAAAGCAAGAAGCACATGCTGTAAAGATTCCGGAACAAAGACAAGTTTTGAATATAGCTGTGCACACAATTAACGATATAACTGAAAGATTCTCGTGCTATACCAAACAGTTATAGGTAACGGCTCACTGCATAAGATTTGTAAAGAATTGCCGAAAGGGAAAATCGAGGAAAACTGGAGATTTGAGCGTAGGTGAGTTGGAAGAAGCCCGCAAAGTGATTATACGCTCCATCCAAGCAAGAGTGTTTGCCGAAGAACTGTCATGCATAAGAAATGTAAGACCTCTTAACGGTAAAAGTAAACTTGTTACATCGAAGCCCTACTTAGATAAAGAGAAACTTCTGGTTGTGGGAGGACGTCTGGAATATGCAATGATATCAGATGCTGAAAAACATCCGTGCATTTTCCGCACAACGAGAGGTTTACAAAATTATTAGTTGAGAACATACACAGACGAACCTTACATGGAGGCATCCGACTAATGTTATCAACCTTGAGGCAATCTTATTGGGTCATTCAAGCAAAACGGATAATACGACATGTTATCCACAATTATGTAAGATGTCATCGATTCAATGCACAAACTAAAACTCAATTAATGGGAATGCTACCGTCTCCACGAGTCACCCCATCTAGACCCTTAACAAACACTGGAGTCGATTATGCTGGACCAATCCAATTATTAATTTCCAAAGGACGAGGAAATAGAACAACGAACGCTTACATAATTATATTTGTCTGTTTATCTACGAAAGCCGTTCACATAGAAGTAGTAAGTGATCTCACCTCAGCAGCTTTCATAGCAGCAGTAAGAAGGTTTATATCAAGAAGAAGAATGTGTTCACATTTCTATAGCGATAACGGAACTACGTTTATTGGTGCCAACAAGGAAATTCAGCACCAAATAAGGAATACTATAAGGCTAACTGCAGAAGATGCATCAAGGATACTTGTTTTGGATGGAATTCAGTGGCATAGCTCCTGCATCACCACACTTCGGTGGACTGTGTGAAGCTGCGGTAAAGTCTACAAAATACCACTTAAAACGAGTAATCGGAGATACGTCTTTAACCTTCGAAGACATTTCCACTTTGCTAACGCAAATAGAAGCTTGTTTGAATTTCCGACCACTCAAAGCGGTCAATAATGACGTCGATGAAACAATAATACTTACTCCTGGATATTTTCTCATTGGATGTGCACTTAACGCTTTTTCCCAACAGATCATAAAGGATCTAAAAGGTTACTGTTCCCGTTGGCTATTAATACAAAAAATGACTCAGGATTTTTAGAAGGTTTGCTCATCTGAATATCTCTCACAACTCCAACAACGAACCAAATAGAAAAGAAAGGAGCCCAATATTAACCTTGGCGATATTGTACTAATTGAAGAAGATCGATTACCACCACGTGGCCGATGGGCATCATAATGCAAACACATTAAGGATAACGAAATTCGCGCTGCTACAGTATTTAGTAACCAAAAATACTTCAAAAAGACCAAACTATGCCTCATTCAATTATTCCTATTGATAATAATGAGATACACCAGAGCGGAAACAAGCTTTTACAAATCTTGCAACTCAAGTTCAAGTCAATGTTGCAGATACAGAAACATCAATGGAGGACACTGCGAGCGTAGCATACGTTCCAAAGAAGCAATACGACAAAGAGGCAAGAAGAGAATCAGCCTTCCATTATGAATTAGGGTAATAACAGTTTTGATAAGCACAATCATTGCGGTAACAGTTAACGATCAGTATGCTCAGATAATACAATTCGATAGTCACCCCAGTATTTATTTCAGATGTTGGAAGAGCAAACCTGATATTTAGTTCATGGAAAACAATTATCTTCTTCAATATGAGCAATTATTGGTCGGAATATTAAACGTTCAAGCGATGTATCAAGCAAAGCACATTGAGGAAATATGTTCGTCCACGAAGGTAATAAAGGTTAAAACCATTTTATATGAAGAAAAGTTGAATCAGTTTGATCGACAACTTCAGCAGATTGATCTAAACAACGACATCCTGTTACACGTAAACGATAACCCAATCCATAGATCAAAACGGTCGCCATTTAATGTCGTTGGTACGGTTGCGAATGAACATTTGGGACATTAGACCAAATATTTGCGCAGCGATATGAAGAAACAATAGATCACGTGAAACAAAATGAAGATCATATGATTATTTTAATGAAAAATCAAACCACAATCATTGATTCAACGTTAAACGTATTAAAGAAGAACGGTCATTCACTAAAAGACAACTTGACCAACTGAATGGAGTATTAAATTAAATCTGTGAGAAGATGACAAGTACATTGCTTATGAACAGCTGCCGTCCGCGGGCTTAAATACACTACTGATGATGATAAATTATCAAAATACTCAGAACACTGAGTAAACTCAATATTGTGTTGTCAATACACGATGGAACAATGCATCCACTTATATTGACTGTACAACAGTTTAAAGAAGAATTAAATCGGATACGCGACCACCTTCCGCGTTCATTGATGATAGGCATCTCGAATCTATACTGCAACTTTATATTTATTAATAATTATTAATTATATAAATTATTAATTATGTATATAGTTACTGGACCCAACAGCATAATCGAAGTTGCCCGTCCTCTATTATACAACGAAGAATATAAGGTATACAGAATCTTGCCAGTGCCTACTTGGCACAATGGAAACTTTACCTACATATATCATACCCTCTTATGACTACTTATTGGTGGATGTTGAGGAAAATAACCCTTATCCGATAAACAAAAACGAATTTGAATCACTCCATGCCACCAATAACATACTGGATAGAAATGCATCAGCCAAACGCTTGGAGTTTCAGCGTGCCAAAGGAAACAACTGTTAATATTATTTGCAACTTTCATCCAATGCCAAAATTACCAAAGGGTAGTGGAATAATTCATTTATCATCAAGCTGCATCATTAAAGATCAAATGATGATAGTTATTGGGAAACAAATAATAACTAGCGCGATAAACTCATAATTTCGTCCATCACACAACCTTTCGGAGCAGTTAACAACACTACAATATAAGCGGGAACCAATACCCATAATACAAACTGACATCTCATTGGAAATTTCAAAGCTTCGATTCCGATTCAAAAAGGTCAGGAGCACATATTGAGCGATATCAATAAACACAGAACATATCAGTACTCATTATTTGGATCCACAGGGGATTTATTACTGATCGCAGTGCTTGTCTTTGTCCCAACCATACCATACCAGTACCTGCACCAAGAATAAAGGAGAAAACCAATAATGAAATATTTGAACATTTTGATGTGACCAACAATCTCGTATAGCAAAAATTCCTCATGGATCCAAAATAATACAACGCAGCGCTATATAGTGTCACACACAATTGTGACCGAGTAAACAACGGCTTCAAATGACACTCGCACAGTACACCTGTCGAGTAAACAACGGCTTCGTATGACATACACGCAACAATTTTTTCCCACAATCATTTCCGTAAATTAAGCATAATTTTAATATATAAGTTAGAGTACGAAAATAAAGAGACTAGTTGTTCATCACCTACACTAAAGAGTTGTCATCTTTTTAGCAGCACAGACGGTGTTGTCTGTTTGGTTCGTTGCATTCCGTCTGGGTGAAGGTCGACTGATGATAGTGTACCTCATGCCTGTTGTTGTTGTTGGTTATGCTGGTGGCGTTCTTGTAAAGTCCTCTTCCCTAGCAGAGAAGCTTGGGTCAGAAAGGTTCGAGATGGGTGGACTCAAGCTGTTAATGTTGTAGCATCTTCTGTGTCTGTTTAATATTATAATGATTAGGATTACAAGCGAAATTATTGTAATGAAGATGTAGTTGTCTCGCTGTTTCGTCTCCCAAGTAAGGATATCAAGTTGTTCCTTCTGTGCTAATTGGTAATCGGTAAACTTTTTTAGATTAATTTTGTCTAAGTAAAAATTTGTGTGTATGTTAGTATAGGATGCTGGAAAGATGTCCCAATAGGCATTGCTTCTTTGTCCGTATGTGATGCCGTGAATGATTACTTCACAGTTTTGGTAATTGAGTTTTGATTAATACTGTTACAGAATTACAGCTGATCAGACAAGCGTCTGATCGATGTTGATTAGTAAAATATAGTTATCTTCGAGTTGTGTTATTGATGACGTTGGTTCTATATCGGTGGTGGGACAACTGGCTTGTTCATTCTTCATTATGTTGTCAATACACGTGGAAATAGCTGTTGGTTCCTGGTTTTTAGACTCTCGGCAGATAAAGGTATTCTCTATTCTATGGCATTTTGAGTCAAAATATTGGATTACATTTTCGTTATACAATATAAATGGCTTTACAATTATTTCCTTTGTTTGGTTTATGGATAATGGGATTATGTGAAAAAGGGAGAAGTTTTCTTTGGATAGGATAGGAATCCGGATGTTGAAGATTAGGTCAGACCCATTATAGTAACCTTGTAGTTCAAGCAACTTGTAAATGTGTTCATCTGATTTTATATCTACTGATTCGTTGAGGGTTTAACGGATCAGTTTTATTTCGATGTTACTGAGGATTGTTTTCGGGATGATATTGATTTTGGCTAGACTCGGAAATGTCTCGTATATGATTTGTTAGAAGGCCAATGTTGGATAAGGTGCTGGGTATGCACTAATGCGTCAGTATTTTGTCGTATTATATTGGCTTTCCGTTCTTCGTATCGTTTAATGTAGTCTTACAAAGCTTCTTGTTGGTAACTTATATGGTGTGTAATGTTTTTGAATCTCTCATTGAATTCTTTGTTTAATTTTGATTTTGATGAGATTTCGTTTAGAAGGTAGTTGTCTTTTTGCGTTAGGGTTTCTATTTGTTTGTTAATGTTTGCGGTCTTCCGCGTCCATGTTGCCTGTTATAATTTTGATATCTGTACCGATTCCGTTAAGGATTCCTCTTTTATGCCTTGAGGCCGGCATTAAGTACTCAATTCTATTTCTAAGATATTTTTGTTTGTGTGCCGTTGTTTCTAATGATGGTTTAAGGCTTGCAAACTGCTTAAAATGTGAAAAGGTGAGCTCAAGATTATCTATATTTGTAATGTACTCTTCAAGATTTACAATATGCTTTAGGTTGTAATATGTTTGGATAGTTCTTGCAGTTCCAAGATATAATGAAAGTATTCCTTCTAGTCTGTTAAGGTCACGAATATCTATTTTTTGGATGCTCGCCCAAGTTAACCTATTAAGAAAAATAAAATAAATTCGTCAGTTATGCCTAAATTTCATGTTAGTTTCCTTCTTTAATTGATTCTACTGTTATGGAATTTCTTATTTCCTATTGTCAAAATTGATACCTTTTTAACCCCCGACGCAAAAAGAGGGGTGTTATAAGTTTGACGTGTCTGTGTGTCTGTGAGTCTGTGTGGCTGTGTGTCTGCGTGGCTGTGTGTCTGTGTGGCTGTGTGTCTGTCTGTGACATCGTAGCTTCTGAACGAATGGACGATTTTGATGAATTTTTTTGTTTGAAAGCTAACGTAATCGAGGTGGTTCTTAGCTGCAATTTATGAAGATGTGTTCAGGCGTTTCAAGGCCATCAGCTCTTTTAGGTGGTGCAACATGAATCACCCTATCAGAAGATGTTATAATTTTTGCAAATGGCGTCGAACCTCACTCATATTTAACATTAGTGAACTAGACGGCTGCAAACAGATAAGTATTGGAGCGCTATACTTTGCAAGAGCGTGGAATAATTGTGTCGATTTTTTTGACCAATAATCGTTCGGTGGAATTTCGTGGTCGACGTCGATTTCCTATTCGTGTCGCATCAGTTAGTGCCTGCTGACCGTCAGTCGCCTGTGAATTACTGTCAAGCCATCCTTAATCATCAACGAAGAGGACGATTTTGTGTCGAAAATCATCATGAGCGACGAGGCGCATTTACACTTAAACGGTTACTTCAATCTGCAAAATCTTCACTTCTGGGGCATTGAAAATCGGCGTGTAATACACGAAGAGCCATTACATCCACTCAAAGCCACTGTGTGGTACGGCGTTCACGTGGGAGAATGATTAGACCGTATTTTTTTGAGGACGCAATCGAAAATACGATCACTGTTACTGGCGCACGCTACAGGGCCATGATAAACGACTTCTGACTGCCGGAATCGGATGAGCATGGCTTGGTGAACATTTGGTTTCAACAAGACGGTGCAACCACACACACAGCACGAGCCACAATGGATATTGTGAAGGAAGCGTTTCCTGTTCGCGTATCTCCCTTTTTGGCAATTTGGCATGGCCAGTAAGATCGCGAGATCCCGCTTATATTGTAGCGAGACACATCCTAGGCTTCTTTCTTTGGGGATACTTGAAGTTGCGGACTTAGATAGATAGATCTTTATTTCGTGTATAATGACAGAAGTTGGAGTTATCACACATTTTACAATACAGAGATATGATAGCTAGTATCTTACTTCTGAAATAGTTATTTTACGAATATAATTTGGTTGCGATATAAATAATAATATCAATAAATTGAAGGAAAAACACAAATAAAAACCTCCTTTTAAGAGCAAAAGAGAGAGGAAAAAAAAAAAAAAAAAAAAAAAAAAAAACAATATATACATATATGTAAATATTATATACTATATATACAAAATATATGACTGTATGTATGTATATAAATAACGAAATATTTCAGTAAATAGATAAATAAGTAAATAATATAACAAAAATAACAAAATAAATAAATAAATAAATAAATAAATAAATAAGTAAATAAATAAACAAATAAATAAATAAATAAATAAAAGTTAACACGACGCACACGGGCCACGGGGTAGGAGCATGATATACTTTTGCTGATCTAGAAAGATTGGATTGTTCAGGTGCAATCATGCTCCCACGGTTGTTCGCGAACATCACGAACGCATCAGGTTGCCTCTTGGCTGCACCGGATACACGCGCCGCCGTTTAGGACTGACTCAGCGATATGGATGCAGGAACGTTGGTCGCCAGCGATGGGCAGGGACTTAGATAAGTTAGTCTTAAGAGAACCGTTCGAGAGATAAGTCGTCTTTCAAAAGCATTGTAATAAACGGATATTTCATAAGAAAAGTACGCGTTTGATTTAACCAGTATGAACCGTCGGGCCAACCTCTTGGTTGGCGTTCATATTTTTTTGATGTCCTCGTGAAGGACATCGTTAACTGGCGCCCGAGCAGGGATAGCTCCTTAAACGCGATCCTTTTCTCCTGGCGATTCGTCTGCGTCTATTGTCCCTAAAAAAGGACACCGCAAAGGTACGTTCTATCGAACCAAAATGGCTGTACCCATGAGAACACAGTCATTACTCCGATGCGGCAGACAAATTTCCCTGTACCCATGAGAACACAGGGATAATCGCAGAAGGTTAAAAGGATGCGTGTGAAGTAACCCGTGCCTTAGTAGGTCGCCTTCGAACATAAAAGTTGGCGACTAAAACGGAGAACACGGACCTTCCGAAGGAGCGGCTCCCGGAAAAAGCAAACCTCGGTACGGTTCAGTTGGTCAATCGGTATTCTTGTTTCAGGAAAAAAAACCATCGGAATAACTAAATAGCGACAAAAAATATATTAAACAGTGACAATTTGTTTTGTGGAGGCAATGAAGTGAGTCAGAAACAAGGAAAAATAAGCCAAATTAAATAAGCTAAACAGTGCAAGTGTTGTGCAGAAGTCATAGAATTGCCTTGTGTGTACTTCCGCCGTGTAAATTAAATCCCTTGAATTAAATAAGCTAACCAGTGCAAGTGCTGTACAGAAGTCGTAGAATTGCCTTGTGTGTACTTCCGCCGTGTAAATTAAATTGCTTGAATTAAATAACCTAAGCAGTGCGAGTGTTGCACATACATATATTTAGTAGATTTTCGCCTTTTAATTAACTTGTGAAGTTTTATAATTAAAAATGGAAGAAATTACCAAAGCGTTGACGGAGTTAACCGGTGCCGTCAATCGCATTATTGAGCAAATTAAGGGTGTTGAATATCGGGTGGCTAAGCTAGAGAACGCGAGTGTTATTGCAAGTGCAGGCAGTGTTAACGCGGTTAGCGAAACCCTACCGCCATTAGTGGGTCCAAGCACGGAAGCTGACCTCAGGGAAATAAGTCGACTGCCGGATAGCGTTAAGGAGTTGCAGACCTTCGACGGCAACCCCACCCAATATATCTCGTGGGTACACGCTGTTGAAAATATATTGGAGGATTTCAAAATTGTTCGAGGTAAGCCGATTTATCGGGCAATTTTACAACATATACGCCAAAAGATACGAGGTAGTGCAGACACTGCACTCCTCTCGTATAATATATTTGACGATGATTGGGGGGCGATTAAGAGATGTCTCTCTCTGCATTACGCAGATAAGAGGGACATAAGGACGCTCGAGCATCAGCTCAATCAGTTGGCCCAGAAAGGTTCAAAGCTGGACGAGTTCTATGCGGCTGTGAACCACCAGTTCTCCCTAATCATAAATAAGATTAAGGCGGAAACCTATTCACAGGAGACGGTGAGCGCACTGGTTGAGACCTACCGCAATCGTGCCCTCGATATATTCATTCGTGGGTTGAATGGTGACTTGTCTCGTATGCTGATCATACAAAAGCCAAAAACACTTCCAGAAGCCTACACGGCATGCTTAGAAATTCAGAACCTTAACTATCGTAACCACACGATACACAATGCTAACGCTTCGAACACGGTGACAGCACCGATAAACCAATCGTTTAAACCTGTCAGAGGTAGCGCGGATATGAGACCCGCTCTTCCACCTCGGAAATTTCGGCCGCCAATTCAGGGTCGGTTCGTTTCAAATGCGAGTGAAGCTCCTCAGCGACCAAGTGCTCCTAAACCTTCGGAGCAAATGGACGTTGACCGCTCCGTGCAATCGCGCCACATCAACTATATGAACCGACCGCGAGGCGGTAATCCATTCAAAAGGGCGGCGAAATCAGATAACTACCGTCAACCATTTTCAAAACAACAGCGGCTGTATCACACAGAGGTCGTTGACGATCAACGCGATGAAGAAGAATACAACCAGTTGGTTGAAGAAAATATCGAAGATACGGTAAATTTTATGACGGAGGCCTCTCCAGCGTTCCATATTTAGAATATGTGACGCGGGAGGGCGCCAGACTCAGCTTCCTCGTTGACACTGGTGCCAACAAAAATTTCATTAATCCTTCTATCGCCAAGGAAGCTGTACCAATAGAGAAGCCATTCGCAGTGCAAAGCGCAGCTGGCAGTATAACAGTAAATAGAAAACTTTCGGGAAAATTCTTTAAGAAAGCAGGCAACGACACCATGTTAACATTTTATGTCCTCCCAGGTCTAACATCGTTCGATGGAATCATCGGCGATGATTCATTGAAAGAACTAGAGGCGGTTATAGACCGCAAAGAAAACACGCTTACTCTTAAGCCGGGTATCGTCATTCCCTTGAAGGCCAAGTTGTCGGGACAGGTTAATATCACCCTTAACGGTACATTTCCCGAGGATGTTAAAGTCAAACTCCATGAGATGATCGATAAGTACGCTCCAATCTTTGGCCCCATTGGAGAGAATGAAATGATACGGACAGCAGTCAGAGCGGAAATAAGAACGAGCACTGACGAGCCTATATACGCAAAAAGCTACCCGTATCCAGCGAATATGAGGGAAGTTGTAGAGAAAGAAATACAGAAATTGCTGAGGGAAGGTATAATCAGGCCTTCTAAAAGCCCATATAATTCTCCATTGTGGGTAGTAGACAAGAAGCCCAAACCGTCTGGAGAAAAGCAATACCGGGTTGTCATAGACTATAAACGTTTGAATAGTGTGACCATCCCTGACACATACCCAATACCGGACATTAATTCAACGCTGGCCAGTCTCGGCCAGGCAATGTATTTTACGACACTTGACTTGACCTCGGGGTTTCATCAAATTCCGATGAAACCCTCCGATATACCGAAAACCGCGTTCTCCACGATGAATGGGAAATATGAGTTTGTTAGATTGCCATTTGGGCTGAAGAACGCCCCTGCAATCTTTCAAAGAATGATCGACGATGTTCTAAAAGAATTTATTGGTAAAATCTGTTACGTCTATATAGACGATATAATAGTCTTTGGACGTAACATCGAAGATCATCTCAGAAACGTGGAAACAATTTTCAACAGACTTTCACAAGTTAACCTAAAGGTTAACTTAGAAAAGACCTATTTCATGAGGAAAGAGGTTGAATTTTTAGGTTACATAATCTCTTCGCAGGGCATACAAGCCGACCCAAAAAAGGTATCAGCCATACAAAAGATCTCGCCTCCCGAAACTCTAAAAGATCTGAAGAGTTTTCTGGGACTTACTTCCTACTACAGGAAGTTCATTCGCAACTATGCGAAGGTCGCAAAACCGCTGACCACACTTACCCGTGGGGAGAATGCGCAGATTAAGTCGAAAGAGTCTAAGCGTGTCCGAATCGAACTGGATGAGGATGCCTTGCGGGCGTTCGACGACCTTAAGACCCTACTCATATCATCTGAGGTTTTGGCTTTCCCTGACTTTGAGAAGGCATTCAATCTGACCACCGATGCCTCAAATTTCGCAATAGGCGCGGTTCTATCTCAGGGCGAATGGGGTAAAGATCGACCAATAGCCTACATTTCGAGGTCTCTCAATAGAACAGAAGAAAACTATGCCACCAACGAGAAGGAGATGTTGGCTATAGTCTGGGCTTTGGACAACCTCCGCTCATACCTGT
Source organism: Merodon equestris (assembly GCA_958301585.1). NCBI lineage: Eukaryota > Metazoa > Arthropoda > Insecta > Diptera > Syrphidae > Merodon > Merodon equestris. The sequence continues at coordinate 83,562,021 of OY284415.1, read as the reverse complement.
ACGGAGCCCGCAAGATTCGCATTTACACGGACCACCAGCCTCTAACATTTGCTTTGGGGAACCGAAATCATAACGCCAAGCTGAAACGCTGGAAGGCCCGAATTGAAGAGTATAACTGCGAGCTAATCTACAAACCAGGGAAGTCTAATTCGGTAGCGGACGCGCTCTCCAGACTCAAAGTAGAAGTAAATCACTTGACCGACTCAGCGCCCGCTGAGGCGGAACCAAGTGTAAGAAAAGCAGACGACGAATCTACTGATACCGCGACTGAGCTTTGCAGAAGCGATTCGGCCACTGTTGACGCATGTGAAAGAGGGAAAAGTGAAACAACCATATCCGTAAGCGAGGGCCAGTCATCGGGCCACACAGTTCACAGCGCCGATCAGGATGGTACAGACTTGATTCCTCACGTTGAGGCTCCGCTCAATGTATTTCGGAATCAGATTGTCGTTAAGGAAGGCAAAGGTGTCGAAGCATTTGAAGAACCACATGCTGGCTATACTCGCCATTATGTCGCCCTTGCAGATCCGGATAAAGACAAACTTATACGAATACTAAAAGAAAGACTCAACCCGAATGTGTTGAACGGAATTAAGATACCGGAAAGCTTTTTGGGTATTCTGCAACAGGCATACTTAGAAGCTTTCAGTGCGTATAAGATAAGAATTACCCAGAGGATCGTTGAGGATGTCAAAAATCCTGACCGAGTGTGTGAGCTGATAATGAAGGAGCACAAAAGAGCGCACCGCAACCCTCGCGAAAATAAGGAACAACTACTTGAAAATTATTATTTTCCACGAATGTTCAGTCTGGTCAAGAAGTATACTAAAGCATGTGAAATTTGTAATGCTAATAAATATGACAGGCACCAATCCCGAATTCCAGCCAACTCCAATCCCTTCCTACCCGTGTGAAATCATTCATTTGGACATAGTCGAAATTCAAAACGAAAAATTTATTAGTTGCATTGACAAATTCTCGAAATTTGGCAAACTGTTTCACATCAAGAACAGGTCTGTTCTCCACCTCAGGGAGAAAATTATAAAAATACTTCATTACTTCACTGTCCCGAAGATGTTAGTCACCGACAACGAGTGTAGCTTTTTGAGTCCGATCATCGTCAACTTCATTAAACTCCTTGGTATTAAACTGTATCACACACCCGTGCGCCGCTCTGAGGTCAACGGTCAGGTTGAAAGATTTCACTCGACGATAATAGAAATTTACCGGTGCCTCAAGGCGGAACACAAGGATTTAAGGTTGAAAGAACTCCTGGCAATAGCAGTCGACAGATATAATAACACCATACACTCGGTTACGAAGCGAAAGCCGAGCGATATATTTTTCGACCGAACACAAAGAATTAATTTCCAAAATTTGCTCAATTTCCGAAAAAAGGTAAATAGAGAATTAAGGGGCGAAATTTTAAGAAAACAGAAAGAAAGTAATATCTATAGAAACAAAAAAAGGTCACAACCGAAAGCTTACCAGAAAGGGGAAGTGATTTATACGGCCTGTAAAGGCATACAAGCAAAAAACAAGCCACTCTTCCGTAAGGAAATAGTGGCGAAAAATAACAAAGTAACCGTCATCACATCAGGTGGCAGAAAAGTACACAAAGCACACATAAAAAACTTGCAATAAACTGTACAACTGAATAAATGCAAATGAAAAAAAAAGTAATGTAAAATGTAAATTACACAATAGTATCAATTGATCATTAATTAGTTACATTGTAGTATGTCATCATTATATCCTTAATCATGTCACATTGTGTTATATTGTACAAGTAATTTCTGAACTAATTTTGTCAATTTTGTCGTATTCCTTGTAATCTGTATTTGTGAATAAGCTAAGTTTAATCTTCAGATCCATTATGAGTATCAGATCAGTCTTTTATAGAATTAAGCATTAGTTTATGAATTTTAATTATAATTATTTGTTTCATATCATCTACTGCAAGAACCAATCTTTACGTATTACCCTACCTCGCCTGGCTGGCATTCGCTGAAGGAGTGCAAATTTTCCGATATACAGCACCACTCATTTCCATCAAGGAGGGCAAAGCCTGGGTCATCAACGGAAACTTCAACCTTATCCATGTGATCAACCTGGGGAAATTTGAGCAGCAGCTGGAGGAGCTTACGAATGCCATCGAGAAGAATGTCAAGGACCAAGACAAAAAACAGTTAATTAATTTTCATCTAACGCAAATAACCGACCGCATTGGCTCGCTGAAGGGGAAACCACAGAGGAAACCAAGATCGATCAACTGGATCGGCTCTGCATGGAAATGGGTCGCTGGAAATCCAGACGCTGCAGATTGGGACAGGATCTTGGGAAGCCAACAGAGTATAATCGAGAACAACAACCACCAGTATAAGGTAAACGAAAAACTCTTCGGTGCGATGGGAGACATTACAACGAAAATCAACTGGGTCGTCGATAGGTCGAACAGCGAAAACAGAGTGGCCTATATTCAAAAACTGGAACAGGATATTCTTAGCCAAGTCCTGACTATAAAAGGCGAGATTAACGAAGTTGTGCGGGCTTGTCAGATGGCAAAGGGTGGCATCATCAACACAAACCTTCTAGCTCATGACGAAATCAACCTCCTGGTCAACGAACTCGAATTTCTCCCGTATGGAAACGAAATCGAAGCTATTGAGTTTGCAAAACCATCAGTATATACAAATGGTTCAATGCTACTTTACACCCTATCGATTCCGAGGGTAAGAGAAGAAGACTACAATCTGCTCTTGATAAGGCCATCGATCATTCATGGGAAACAGATCAACATAGAATTCAACAAGGTCTTAATCAATCAAAAATCGACCTACGGATTACTAAAGAGTTGCCTCAATATAAACAATTCCACCATCTGCCATGAAGGAGCCTTGGAGAAAATCTCTGAAGATGACTGCATTTCCGGACTGTTAAGAGGAGGCGAATCAACTTGCACATACCGTACAAACACCGACGAAATAATGGAACTCGTTGAGGACAACACCATCTTCCTTACCAACTTCAACGGTGAACTTACCTCGGGGAATCTCACGCAGTCATTGGAGGGAACGTTCGTACTACAATTGAACAACGAGACAATTCAACTGAAAAACAGGACATTCACAAGCTCACGCACAACGGTGCTGCAAGCTCTGCCGCCAACCTTGTCGAACATCATTAGCAAAGGTAACAAGGTAGACCTCCCGTACGTCCATAGGTTGAGTTTGAAGAACATAGAACGCCTGGGTAACCTAGCAAGAAGGGTGCAGCTATCTACACTTTCGGAAGGCCTTATCTTCATCTTGTTCGTTTCGGTAGCATGCATCATTTGGAGGAAAATTAGCGGAAGGCTTAATCTCCCGGCTGTGAGATTACCCAACGAGTCACCCGCACCGGACCAAAACTAACGATAACCGAGTTCATAAACGCTGACGTCACTGATCTACGGGACGCAGATCTTTGAAAGGGGAAGAGTTAACACGACGCACACGGGCCACGGGGTAGGAGCATGATATACTTTTGCTGATCTAGCAAGATTGGATTGTTCAGGTGCAATCATGCTCCCACGGTTGTTCGCGAACATCACGAACGCATCAGGTTGCCTCTTGGCTGCACCGGATACACGCGCCGCCGTTTAGGACTGACTCAGCGATATGGATGCAGGAACGTTGGTCGCCAGCGATGGGCAGGGACTTAGATAAGTTAGTCTTAAGAGAACCGTTCGAGAGATAAGTCGTCTTTCAAAAGCATTGTAATAAACGGATATTTCATAAGAAAAGTACGCGTTTGATTTAACCAGTATGAACCGTCGGGCCAACCTCTTGGTTGGCGTTCATATTTTTTTGATGTCCTCGTGAAGGACATCGTTAACTTAAATAAGTAAATAAATAAATAAATAAATAAATAAATAAATAAATAAATAAATAAATAAATAAATAAATAAATAAAGTACATGGGTAATTGAATAACAATCAATTTATCACTTTTTTTTTTATTATTATTATTTTTTTTTTTTTTTTTTTTTTTTAATTGTCGTTGGAAATAAGGTTAATCACAAGGGGATTTTCCGCCAAAACACAGCGATCACAAAAACGTTGATATAATTTTCTTATCCTTACGAGTATCAATTCAACATTCGCTTTTTTATGAATATCTGCCGTCGAGTGATGCCAAGGTAGATTGAGCATCATTTTAAGTATTTTATTCTGTGATACTTGTATTTTTTTTATATGACACCTGGCACAATTTCCCCAAACCTGGCATCCGTAAAGCAAAATTGCTTGAAAGATAACTTTATATATGATTATTTTGTTTGCTGTTGAGAGTTTCGAGTTTCTATTTATAAAGGGATACAATAATTTGATTGCGATCGCAACCTTATTCAGTGTATTTCTGATATGTGTTTCAAATGTCAGTTTGTTGTCCAGATGGATACCCAAGTATTTAACCGAAGTTACCCAACTGATATTTCTGTTATTTATATTAAGTTGTGCTCTGGGGAGATAGCAAGCTTTTCTTTTTCTTGTAAAGAAAATTGCTTGCATTTTATCTTCATTCAATTTAATTTTCCATTTATTATAGTACTCCCCCAGTAATTTCATCCCATTTTTTAGATTCCTCTCAATATTGAGAGGGAATTCATGGGATGAAAAAATGGCGGTATCATCGGCAAAGATAGCTGCTTCACAATTTGGAAGGTAAGGAAAATCCGAGGTATACAAGTTGTACAAGACAGGTCCAAGAACAGAGCCCTGAGGAACACCAGCATGGTAGTACACGATATTAGAGATGCCACTATTAACATACACTTTAAAACATCGATTAGACAAGAAACTACTCACAATTTTACATATATAAGATGGAAAATTCAAATTTATTAATTTGCTAATTAATCCATCATGCCAGACAGTATCGAAAGCTTTTTCGATGTCAAGCAAGATCATTCCAGTGTACTTGCCTGCCGAGCGATACTCTTTGACATGTTTACATATCCTGAGCACTTGATGAGCCGTACTATGAAAGCGCCTGAATCCAAATTGAACATTAGGGTAGAGATCATTGTCAGAGATATGTTGCAGAATTTTTTGTTTTAAAATTTTTTCCAGTATTTTGCTAATACAGCTTAATAAGCTAATTAGCCTATAACTTTCAACCATTTCAGGTGACTTTCCAGCTTTTAATATTGGCACAACTTTAGCAATTTTCCATTTATCGGGGAAGTATTTGACTTTTATGCAGGCATTCATAACAAATGCTAATACTCTGTGGCCGGCTTTCGGCATTTGTTTTAGGTGAATGTTTTTTACACAATCAAGGCCAGCAGCTTTTTGTATTTTTAAATCTTTGACTATAAGCTCTATGTCTTCGACAGTTACATACGAATTTGGAGGAGGTTGGGCAGGGTAACTTTCCGCAAGGTGTTGAATAGCTCTTCTTACAAATACATTTGTATCAGTTGCGGACTTATGCCAACAAGCCTCGGACCTTCGCGTTCGTAGTCCGACAGAAATACGAACATTTATCACTGGAAATCTTGCGGAAAGTCATGGAAAATGCGATGAAACGGGTACAAATGTGTATCAACACTGGCGGTAGCCACTGGACGGATATCATCTTTTCCACATAATAGAAACAATTGAAAAGGTCCAAATAAATATTTCCATCCATAAAAAAGTTATTCAAAAACAAAATTGAATGATACATTTTGCGCCACTTTGTAGATACACGAAGCCAACGCAGAGGGCTTCTAGGTTTGGACAATACTTAAGAAAAATGTAATTTAATAGTTACCTATTGCAATTAGGGTCAGTGAGTAATTTAAAAAGAATAAAATTAAAATAAAATTAAACATTTTAAGCAATTCCCGACACAAAAAAAAAAACTTTAAAAAATAAAAAAATGTTTTTCTCCCTCGGCTTTTTGGCTTCATTTAAATTACCTATTAATATTTTTAATATATGTAAGTGCCGCCGCGTTGAGGATCTGCTAAGTAATTAAAAAAAAAAACAGAATACAAATAAAAAGAATATTGATAATGATAAAGCATGGATTATATTTTATAAAGACCTACTCTATGTGTCGATGGTCTATGGCCGGAGATTTGAAATAACAACAGGCTGGTTGGTGGGTTTTTATTTCTAATAAATGAACGGAATGACATTTACAATATATACTTATTTGTGACGGCTTACCGCAGTTTGCACCTCCGGTCTTCCGAAGCACCAACCGACAGTGACGATGACAGGGCGCGTAGAGGAAGACCGAACGAACAAACTGTCGTTAAGCCGTCAAGAATCGTTTAATTTCGTTCAGAGGACATCGGCGATGAAAGGTTCGTTCGTTTTGTTTTTCAGGAGTGACGGAATCTATTACACTATGTAAACAAAGTACGTTTGTAAGTACCGAAACAACCACATCCAATATTTTAACGCAACCTACACGGCTCTCAAGCGATCGCTTCATATAGAAGTGGTACAATATCGAAACACTGCAGGAACTGAGTAGACCTTGTAAGATCAATTGATGTACTAAACTAAGTTCATACGTACAATTTGAAATTAGTAGATATTTTTTCTATACATTACATCTATGTAAATATAACTAATTACCCTTCTTCACTTAGCGGGCCCCCGACGCGGCGACTCTTATATTAAAAATATTAATAGGTTCCTTTAATGAAGTAAAAAATCCGAGAGAAAAAAAATATTTTTTTACTTATTAAAGTTTTTTTTTGTGTCGAGGGTTGCTTAAAATTTTTAATTTTATTTTTTTGTTTCTTTTTACCGTATATTTAGAAAATCTTGGCGTTAGTTTGTTGCGCCTTCATTCTTTTTTATAAACTATTTCTCCTGTGTTTACGTCTTCTGGTTCTTCCCTATTCGTGTTCAATTTACAGTGCATTCTCGATTATCGCAACTAATTAAAACGAGGGTAGTTGCAATGACCGAGGTTGTTGCAATAATCGAGTAAATTTTTTTAGGCTCAATTCGAGATGTAAACTGAAAATCAGAAAACCACATACATATGTATTTAACTGCAACAAATTCAATATATAATTCTAATAAGAAACAAAACAAGAGGAAGTTGATTCATTTAGATATACATTTCATTTAAGTAAATAAATATGTATAGTTCTCTATACCTAACATACATGTGCTATTATTTTCTTTTGAAAAAATTAGACATTATTATTTGGATTTTTTTGTTTGTTACATTTTAACAAAACTAAAAATTTGTTCTATGGGGGCTGAATTTTGTTCAGCCCATCGAATTGTTGTGTTGAAAGCTTGTATTGCAGTCTCAGCCTTTATTTTGGAAGCATAAATCTCAACCTCGGCCCCGCTTTCACTGATTCATTTTCTTCATATTTTTCGTCATTGTTATAAATGGTTTCGCGTACCCAATCAATTATTTTTTCATTCGAAATGGATTCGCTGCCGGACATATCATTGAAGAGAGTTGATATGGATTCTACGACCGCATTGATCATTTGAGCTCTCTAAGGAGCGTTATCCAAAAGTAATAGCGCCTTTGTTGGAAGTCCTTTCGAACTTAGAAAGAGTCTCACCTATGAAAAACCTATGAAAAAAGACCTACTTGTGGCCGGTAAAATTTTGTTACCTCAGGCACAAATGTCGAGTGGAACCATTGTTCAAAGAATGCTAACGTCATCCAAGCCACGGACATGTGGTCAAAATTTTTAAAAGATCGTGGGTTTATAGATTTGCCAATGACGAATAACTTAACTTTGTTCAAACCCGAAGCATTAGTGCAGAAACGTGATTCTTTCCTTGCTTGTCTTTCGGTCAGGAGCTGACGATTCCTTAAATCCTACAGGGGGATTGTTGGGTATAGGTGGGTAGAATAACCCGGACTCATCGGCGTTATAAATTTGATGGGACGTCAAATCGAGCTCTCTGACTTTTTCCTTAAATCTAATCAAGAAAAATCCACAAGCTGCGGTTTGTTTGAAAGTTTTTCTCCACACATTTTTAACAGACGAATTCCTTTTCTTTTCTTCAAATGTGTCACCCAGCCATTGCTAGCATTAAAAGATCCTGTCCTCTCCTTAATTTTTTCATGCAATGAGCGCGCCTTTGTTTCTAGGACCTCGGTGGAAATTGGCACATTTAGCTTTCTTTGATTTAGGAACCACTTGTACAAAGCCTTCTCCATCTTGGGATATTCGCACCCCTTTAATGTAATCCTCTTTCCGGATCCACATTCAGCATTAGAAACAAACTTTCCTAATGCATCCTTTTTTCCTTTTATTCTGTTTACTGTAGACTTATGAATATTATACTCACGGCATATTGATTTGATTGAAGTTCCTTTATTAATTTTTTTCTAAAATTTCACTTTTATTTCTAATTGATAGTTTCACAATTTTTTTCGTAATACCCATTTTTCGAAACACACAAGAGATTGATTAATACACAAAATTCATTTAACTGACAACAAAATCTTGCTTTCAATAGATACATTCATACAACTTTACTCACATTCAGACAGGCACTCAAAACTAGCGGTAAAATAACTGCCCATACAAAAGGAAACCTCAAAACATAAACATAGCCAAGAACTAGACTAAGCAAAGATACGAGTATGTATAAGTATATAAAAACAAAAGTTGCAGTTATCGAGTCAAAATTATTTGAAAAGTTGCGATTACTGCGTCAACAATGATGTAAATTCAGTTGTTGCGAAAATCGAGGAGTTGCGTGAATCGAGAGTTGCGTTAATCGAGAACGTACTGTATTTGTTTCGTGTTTCAATTTATTTTACTCGTGGACTGTTCTAGTTTATTTTTAATTTCTGGGAAAAGTGTTTCTTGAAATTTTGTATGTTTAGTTATATATTCATGTTCACTATTATGATGAAGGATTTTATTGAATTTATAAGTACCATAGAATAGTTCGTAGGGCGTATACTTAGTAGTGGAATGTATTAAGTTGTTATACGTAAATATACAATAGTTTCTGCAATTATTTCATCGTGATCTACCTGTAGTTGATTTCCTTTACACGATGCATTTCTGTAAGCGTAGAGTGAAGTCGCTCTACTGGAACATTACTGCTCGTCTGTTGGAATGACGTTATGTGGTGAGCTATTTGATATCGTTTGCAGAAATCCTTCAAAATAGCCGTAAACTCAGAACCTTGATCATAGACTAGTTCCATGCAGACTTATAAAATTCTTAAGTGATTTTAGGATAGAAATGCTATTAGGTGAGGCTAAGGTGTAGGCTGCCGCGTTTTTGTCAATGATGGTTAAGATGGATTTGTGGTTGATAGTGATATGTCGATATGTATGTATGTCAAAGGGTTTAGGTGGGGTTTGTGGCTTTTTAAACTTTTTACTTTTTGAGGGTTCCTGTCGTACGTTTCGCAATTTTTAATGGTCTGTGTAATTTTGCTTTTCATATATGTATGTATATTCCTCTATGATTATGGTTACTGTGATGGTTCTTGATAATTTCTTCTTGTTCATCGGCTTGTCTTATATACTTAGTAGAAAAAGTCTGCGTTCATCTTAATCCAATCGAGTTATAATGAAAATAGAATATATGTATGTATACCGAGAAAAATTTCCTAAATTTTGTTTCAAATTTTTTTTTTTTCCATTCACAACAAAATTCTTGATTTTGCTTTCAGGGTTCCTGGAATAACGGTAGTTTTGTCATGTAGTGTGCAAAAAACAAACAGAAAAAGTCTGCGTTCACTTCAGTTTTTTGGGGATTCCCCTTAAACTATCGGACAAATTGCAGATGTCTAGAATCTAATTTATTACATTTGATTGCGGCATTGAGTCCACACGGGTTTTGTTAATCATTCTTTTTTGAAATAAAGTTTTTTTGTTGCAATGGAAGCAAATAGAAAAGAAATTAGCGTAAGTGAACGCAAAATAGATAATAATAAAGCTTTGGAAAGAAGAAAAAGATATAGGAACATTGCCAAAACAGTGGGGAGACAGTATTCATCTGTCCAACGGGTAATAAATAACCTTAAGTCGACCGGAGCTATTACATCTAAGTCCCGCTCCGGTCGTCCATCGAAGCTGTCTTGCAGAGAAAAGCGATATCTAGAATTGTTGGTGAAGAAAAATCCACGATTGACTGCTTTGCAAATAGCGACAAATATCGAGGAAACATTTGACAAGAAAATTTGTGCCAATACTGCCCGAAAAATTCTAAAAAAGTCTGGTTGCCACGGGCGAGTAGCACGAAAATAACCATTCATTTCACGGGTCAACAGACAAAAGCGCATGGCTTTTGCTAATGAGTTCGTTAACAAGCCAATTGAGTTTTGGAAAAATGTATTATTTTCAGACGAAAGTAAGTTTGCATTTTTGGAATAAAAGGACGTAAAATAGTTTGGAGAAAATCAAGAACAGCAGTAAACAAAGAGAATTTATTGCTCACAGTAAAACATGGTGGTGGTGGAGTGATGGTTTGGGGGTGCATGGCTAGTGCTGGAGTGGGGAAATTTCAGTTTATCGAGGCAATTATGTATAAATTTGATTACCTCGATATTTTAAAAAGTAATTTGATCCAAAGCGCCACACAACTCGGCTTAGACACTGACTTCCGTTTCCAACACGACAACGAGCTTCGGGTCGTACAGCCAAATACAGCCGAAATTGTGAGACTCTAACGTGCCTAAACAACTTCATACAACCCCCCAATCACCAGATCGTAACCCCATTAAACACCTTTGGGATTAACTATAGAGAAGAATTCAACAACAACAATAACCAGTAAGGTAATGCTGAAAGCTGTGTTCTCAGAGGAATGGTAGAAAATTAGTGCTAAAGACGACGAAGTTGGTTAATTCTATGCCGAAAAGACTCCGAGAAGTTCTTAATAGAAGAGGTTATCCAACTAGTTACTAAACTTTTCTAAATATCTAACGCATTTAAAAAAAAAAAAAGTTTTTTTAAAAGTGAACGCAGACTTTTTCTATTCGTTTTTTCTATATTGTTTTACAAAACCTTCGTTATATTAAATATCATTACAGCAAAGGGTTCAGATTTTTTTTAAATAAGTCGATGTACGAAATGTCAACGAAGTAAACGTGTTTTGATCCGCTCCTATTATTTTCAAGACTTAAATCCGTTTATTTCAGTGCCACTATCGAAAAAGTAAAAGTTTCTAAAAATCTCAAATCCTTTCATTACATTTAATTAATATTTATAATACTCCTATAAGTGCGTTGATAAATATTAACAATTAAAAATAAGTTGTAAAGTGCCATCATATTACAATTTTCGGTTTTTCTCCCTTCTGCGCGCCATGAAAAACTCCGCTCTCACCAATACCAATACCGCGTCTATCACTACTCTCCCGATCACCACTTCTGCGCCTGCCTCCACTGCTGCCACTACGTGCAATACCACCGCCACCTTCATTACTTGCTCTGTGTCTCGTAACACCCGCTCGAAATCACATAACAATAAAGACATGCATAAAACAATTCAAACTCCTGACAGATCTAAATTACCACTCCACGCTTCTAACAACAGTGCTCGGTTGGCACCTCTAACCGATAACACCAGGAATCATCATCTTCTCGAGTTTGAAACCAGCCTTTTATCTAATATTAAAAAATCATTAAAAGATCTTGAAGACAAAATACAGAAACAGATCAGTGAAACCATATGTAAACTAAATGACCGTTTGTTTCAATGTGAGAATGAGTTGATCGAACTTAAAACGGAGAACAAACAAATAAAAGATCAGTTAGAAGATTATCAGCGAGTTCAACGTTTGAGTGACGTAATTGTTTGTGGTTTGCCCAATGACGTAAATGCCATTGACGTTGCAAAAAAACTTGCAACCATACTTAATCATCCGCTGACTCCTCACTTCGACGCTTTTCGTTTGAGCACACGAGACCAGAATAATGATCATCCTCTTCTCATTCGGTTATCCTCATCAGCTGAAAAAAATGCACTTCTTTCTGCTTTCCGATCATTAAATGGTTTAACTGTATCGCAACTCTTTTGCGATCGAGAGCATCGCAAAGGCGGGTCAGATAAACGCATATACGTAAATGAAAGTTTAACACCGCTCAATAGCTCTCTGCTGCGTCATGCTATCCAACTTCGTAAAGAAGGAATTTTGTACTCTACGAGAACTAGAAATGGCTTTGTTTACGTTAAAAAGAGCAGTGATGATAAAGAGGTGAAGATAGACTCCAGTACTTTTTCGACGCTTCCCACTTCAACTTGATGTTTTTGGCGCGGATCATCTAATACATTGTTTCATTTTATTAGTATATATTTTTATTTTATTTTATTTTATTTTAATCAATTACTTTAGTACTCACTTTACGTCTCATCTCCTGTAATTCTTTTTGCTGTTTTTTTTTTTCTTCGTTCTATTTATTTTTGTCTTACATATAATGTCAATTCGTTTGGCTCGTCCTGATGGTTTTTTATTGTCAACAAAGTCTGTCTTGCGAATACTATCCAATGCGCGTGAAGGTTTCAGAGTTTGTTGCATGAATGCGCGTAGCTTGAATTTAGAAAAACTAGATACATCTTTAATTCCTCGGGGGTTGATGTTATTTGCATAACAGAGACTTGGCTTAAGCCTGATACTCCCGATATCTTGTACCAACTAATGGGCTACAAGCTGATACGCAATGATAATAATACTAATACTATTGGAGGAGGGGTTGCAGTATATTGTAATGCTACGATTGATTGTAAAATCCTTGCAAGATCCGAAGGTGTTGGCATTGAATTTTTGATACTAGAAATTACGGAAGGCAGTGTTAAAATTATATTGGGAGTTACTTACAACCCTAATAGGAGTTGTTCCTTTGAGCCACTTTTTTCTATTCTGCGTGAATTATCAGCAAATCATGAAAATATTATCGTCTGTGGGGATTTTAATGCCGATCTTTTGCTCTCTGATTCTAGAGCCAGCCAATTAAAAGACGAAATTGCAACTACCTGCCTCTTATGCTACGCGTTTCAGTCCTAATTCTGCCCCAAGTTTTCTTGATTTAATGATTGTCTCAGACCCGTCAGATGTACTTCTTATGGATCAACTATGTCTTGAAGGAATATCTGACCATGATTTACTTTTTTGCACCTATAACATTAACCTCTCACGTTCTATTGTTCCATCTACATTTCAATTCCGTGATCTCAAATCTGTAAACATCAATGCCTTGCATATAGATGCGTTTCTTTTTCCTTGGGATCTTTGCTACACACTACATAATGCCAATGATAAAGTGAATTTCTTTCAGTATTTACTGTTAGAATTATATGAAAAGCACGTCCCCCTGAAGAATGTTTCAGTTCGCAACATAAACTGTCCTTGGTTCACATCTGAAGTGCTCAGTTCAATAAAAACCCGTCGTAAATTGTATTGCAAATGGAAACATCACCCTACTACCACAAACTGGGAGATATTTTGTCGAGCTCGAAACCACTCAACTTTTGTTACTCGAAGAGCTAAGAAGAGATATTTTATGTCAAAACTTAGTATTAGCCAATCCTGTCGTAAGCTATGGAGTAGTCTTCGCTCTATTGGGGTTGGTAAAAAAGAAGCAACTGTCAATTTTCCTGATCCAAATGACCTAAACAAAGCCTTCAATTCTAATTATTCAGTCATCTAACTTTGTTCCAAACAACACCGCATTGTATAAATTTTCAACGGAATTTGATTTTGTAATTGTCTCTGAACAGGAGTTACTAATGAACATTCGCTGCCTTAAGTCCAACTCCGTTGGTGAAGATGGAGTTCCGATTTGTTTTATTAAAATGATCCTACCTCATATCTTACCTGTTTTCACTCACATAATTAATTTCTGCATTACTTCCTCATCATTTCCGGACTCGTGGAAACTCGCTAAAGTTATCCCTGTGCCCAAAAAGCCTCACCCATTATCTTGTGCTGATTTCCGGCCTATAAGTATTCTGCCTTGTTTGTCAAAGGTCTTTGAAAAGGTTCTTGCAAATCAGATCTCTAAGCACATTAAACACCATAACCTATTTTCTTCGGTACAGTCAGGTTTCAGAGCTGAACATAGCTGTGTCACAGCAATGGTTAAGGTCCTTGATGACATAAGAGTTCAGTACGATCAAGATAAATTAACTGTACTGTGTTTGTTGGATTTTTCAAAGGCCTTTGATAGAGTAAGTCATGAAATTTTATGTACAAAGCTCAATTTATATTTTGGGTTTAGTAAAATGGCGGTGCGACTGGTTCGTGATTACTTACATCTCCGTAGTCAAAGGGTGAAAGTAGGAGACATGTTTTCAGAATCAATAAGCTTGCAAGCTGGTGTTCCTCAGGGATCAATTCTAGGCCCTATGTTATTCTGCATGTTTATAAATGACCTGCCCTTGGTCTGCCAAAGTGTTATGTTACATCTGTATGCAGACGATGTACAATTATATCTCTCTAGACCATTCAACTTATTGGAGGATTTGATATGCAGAATAAATGAAGATCTCCTAGGGATCTACAATTGGGCGTTGTGTAATGGTCTTACACTTAATCCATCAAAATCCCAATTGATTGCAATATCGAAAAAGAAATTTGATACCGCCACTCTTTCACCGGTTTTTGTATCACAGTATCAGCTTTTGTTTATGGATACTGTTACTAGCATAGGCTTCAAAATAAATCGCTCGTTGTCAGCTAATGATCATATTAACTTTTCTGTTGGGCGAATTTATGGAGGTCTTCGAAAATTAAACCTCTTCTCTAACTTAACACCTATTGAAACTAAACTGAGACTCATAAAATCACTCCTTCTGCCTATCATTGACTATGCTGCTGTTGTTTACTGCAAACCTGACTCTCACTCTATGCACAAACTTCTAGTTGCATTTAATGATATGGTAAGGTACATTTTTGGTTTGCGACGGTTTGACCATGTCTCGCAATATCATCACCGGGTCCTTGGATGTACTTTGCAACAATTTCTTGATGCTAGATGTTGCTTATTTTTGCATAAAATTATACATCGTAAAACCCCACAATATCTGTTTGATAAGCTCCACTTTGCACACTCTGCTCGAACTTTGAACCTCATAACTCAATCTTGTAACTACTTGAACTCTTCAAGATTTTTCTTTATATATGCCATCAATCTCTGGAATTGTCTGCCAATTACTGTAAAGCAAATAATACGGACTTCACAATTTAAAAAAGCTATTTATACAAGTTTTCTTTAAAACATTTAAAATATACAAACAGCAAACCGAAAACTTTTATTTTCTCATTAGTACAAAATTTTATTCTAGTTATATTGCTACTTATTATATATATTTTTATTTACTCTTCTTATTATTTTTCTAAGATACATACATATCTCTAATTTTAATTATCTATCATGATTTACTATACCCGTATCTTAAGTGCTATAAAAGACTATGTCTTATTTGTACGCCGAAATAAATAAATGAAAAAGTCCTTTGAAAATGTGCTTGATAAACAAATAAACAAAAAATTGAAAATATCTGTTCGTTTATCGTTTATAAATGTTTTTTTCAACTGATAGACAACTGAACACAGGCTTTTTCTAACAAGTGTATATCTTGACCGCAGGGTAAAGGTAATCTGCTACATGGCCTTAGTCAGGCCCATGATCGCCTACGGATGCCCCGTGTGGTTTAATGTGAGTGCTGGCTTGATGGAAAGGATTCGGGTGTTTGAGAGGCAGTGTCTGAGGTCCTGCCTTGGATTGCACAGAACACCAGAATCTCAGTACATAAAATTCTACTCCAATGAGGTCCTATATAACAGGGCCAAAATTATTCGAATAGATAACTTTTTGATTAAGTTAATTCGAAGGCACATGGCGAGGGCCATGACCTCGACCAACAACCTGATCTCTGGGGCGTTCTACCCCAACGAGCGCTATTTCGAGCTTGCGCGTCTTAAAGGCTTTGTTCCCCCCGAAGCGTTCCTCCAATTCGACATGGACGGGCTGATCCAGGATAGAGATGCGGTGCCCGTAATTTTCCACGTGGCCCGTAACGCTGTGGAACGGCGACTGCTCTATGGGCGCGAGGTTGTGCTCCGCGAGCCAGAGCGACTGCGGTTTAGTATGGCGGTATCGAGTCACGATCGGCGAGACGTCGTCCGGCAGCACCAACGTTTTTGGTGGCTGGAGGGGACACCGTCGGCGACTGAGTAATAGGGTACACCAGCCAGCCAACAATACCAGGGGCTGGCTCGCATAGCTTAGGGCTATGCCTAGCATAAGGTAAAATGAGACAAAAAAAAAAAAGATATATACATATATAAAATATATATAATGTACATATTTTAGTTAAGTTAGCATAAGATAGGTTTAGTTAGATTTAATTAGTTTTAGATAGGCTTAAGTTTTATATAAAATATATAAAAATGATCATATGCTAAGTTTTTTAATAAAAACCATTTTTCTTAGCTTAAGTTAGATATTATAATGTTAATAGAATTTATGTAGTCGTCGAAAGACATATGTTTCAATTGTTCTGTTTGTTTTAGAGTGTCCGTATAGGGCCAGTAAGATAGTTAGATTTGTTAAGATAGTTAAGCTAGTTTTAAACATTTTTGACTAGGCTAAGATAGATATAAGATAATACTGAATAAAAAATGAATTACAAAAAAAAAAAAAAAAAAAAACAAGTGTATATTTCAGGAAATCAACGCAACGTATTATGCGGAAGGACTTGCTATTGGAAAAGAATTGTGAGTAGACAGATTGGATAGTTCGAAATGTTTCGTTATCTGCGAGGACTGCATTAAGTTTGTTCGGTGCTAGGTGTTTTTTGAAAATATCTATTACCGTATCCTGATCAAAGGTTGGTCTCCTGATGGTTTTACGCTGTTTGTTTTTGAATATCGACTCTATGGAAGAGCCTTTGTTTGATTTTTCCAGAATTACTTGTAGGTTGAATTCATTTAAAGGTTTTTCCGAAATTGGGATGCCATCATGCATCTTCTCTTCTGCAGTTTGAACAGTAGAGCCGCTCGTACCTCGAATCGAAGCGGTGTCTTTAATGTTAGTCTCTATGTTTTGGAATTGTTTTGGACTGTCTATAATATTTGGTTGCCCAAACAATTGCCAGCAATTCCTTTTCTATACTGGAATAATTTATCTCTGATGAAGTTAGAGTGCTACTTGCAAAGCAAATTGCCTTATCGGTCCCGATTGGTCCTTGCGGTAAAAGGGCACCAAATGCGAAATTGCTTGCGTCCGTAGTGAGATTGAACGGCTTTAAAAATTCAGGGTATTGCAATATGGGGACGTTTGTCAAGATATTCTTACAAGTCTCAAAGGTCTTTATGTACTCTTCGTTGACTGTTACTTTGCGATCTTTTTTTAGACATTCCGTAAGAGGCGAAGTCCTTTATGAACTTCCTGTAGTACCCCAGGAGTCCTAGAAATCCTCTAATTTCCCTTTGTGTGGAATTGGGAATTGTTTTACGGCATGTATTTTCTCTAGATTTGGCTCGATGCCATCCGTTGAAACAATAGGCCCTAGAAATGCGATCTCCTTTTTACAAAAGTCGCATTTTTCTAGTTATACTTTTAAGTTGAATTTCCGTAATCTCTCAAATACCTTTTTCAGGTTTTCGATGTGTTTTCGGAGAGACGTCGAAAAGATCATCTACATAAGTACACCAGTCAAATGGTACCAATATGATCTTCGATAATGTTATCCATGACACGCTGGAAGATGGACGGCGCGTTTTTCAGCCCAAAAGGCATGCGGATGTAGGTATTTATAGTGACCTTCTACCGTTTTACAAATGTCTTTCGGTCGATATTTAAAAAGTACATACATATGTAGATTTCCCCAATTTGTCTAAGATTTCATTGATGTTTCAGAGGGTTTCTGTCGGATATGGTATTCTCGTTGAGTTTTATGTAGTCTATCACCAGACGCCATTTCTGTTTTCCATTGGCATCTTTTTTCTTTGGAACAACCCATACTGGGGAACTCCATTGTGAGGACGAATATACCCTGCTCTAGCATGTTGTTGATCTGCCTTCGTACTTTCTCCTTATGGAAATACGGGTAACGGTACGTTTTAGTGTAAATTGGGATGTCGTCATGTGTTTGGATATTATGTTTGACTTTGCTTGTAAAAGTTAGGTGTTGGTTTTCTTTGAAAAAGATACATATCTTCATACTCGCTGCATAATTTCAGTAAATATTTTTTTCCTCCTTATTCAAATGAAGTGTGCGTATAGAGCTTGAGATACCTTTTTCGGGCTCCATTCCTTCATACGTTATATTGAAGTTATTGACTTCGACAATTATTGTTGATGTGAATGGTTCGACTTTTAAAGGTTGTTCGATGACTATTACTCCTTCGTGACTAGATTCGTTGTTGACTTCGACAACGCTATACCATTCCTTTGCGTCGTAAATGCCTTCTGAGATTGATACGTGAGGTTTTAATATGGTTTTCTGGACTGGGACGTTCATAGCGGTTTTGGAGTTTGGTGGAAGAAAATTTTTTGCTGAACTGAAGTTTGGTTTGAAAAGTAAGGGAATCTCTGCATTTTGTGTTATTAGTAGTTTGTTACTAAGGTCAATTTTTGCGCCTAATTGCCTTAAAATGTCGAGCCCTAATAACTCATCTAAATAGGCGTGAAACTTAAATATGATTAGATTGAACTGTCCTTGCTCATTGAATTCAGAGAAGGTGATAACTAAAATTGTGTCGAGTGTATATTTGTTCAATATAGTGTTAATAACGAGAGGATTGCTAAGTTTTATTTCGAGAAATTTTGTGAATCCAGGATTAATGAATATAGACGCCCAGTGTCTATAAGGAATTTTAAGTGGCGACCAAGAGGAAATGAAATGTTGATATATGGGAGAGAAGAGACATGAGTGTTGAAATCTAAGTATCCTGTTGTTTCGGTGAGGCGTCTATCTGAAAATTTGTATCGTCAAGTTCGTAAGGTGTTTTTAGCAGGTTGTAATTGGTTTCGCCTAACGTGTCTGCTCTCTGACCATTATTTGTATAGTACCCGTCGAGTTGAAGAATGTATGTTGGTGGTTCTTGGTGATTGTGTATGTTGTGAACTTCCTCGATGCGGTACCTTGGTGTTCCTGTGTTACGCATTGTCTGAGCACTCTGGTTCATGGGTCTATGTTCATAAGAGGTTGGTTGTTTTAGGTGTGTATATCCGAAATTTACGTCCATTGGAACCGGTGGAGAAGGACCTTGGACATTGTTTCGCAATGGGATGGATGTCGGGGTTCTAGTTCTGGCATAAGAGCTATGTGGTTGGTTAGTATTTGGGATGAAAGCGTTGGGAGAGGACTGTATAGGGAACGAGTTGAAAAAGTTAGGTTTGATTTAGTGTTGACTTGGGTGTTTCGGTTGGTAGTTGATTTACGCGATAAGCATTACGTGTATATTGGTGGTAGAGTTTGTCTTTGAGTTCGATTAAAATAAAGTGGTCTATTTCTGTGGAACTGCATTGGAAGGGTAATGTCAGGATCTACTAATTTGTGTGCTTCGGAATGTTTCGCCTTTCATGTAGAACATATTTTGTTCATGTATACAATAGGTAAGGGCTAGTGGAAGTGTTTCTGACCTCATTGCACGAATATTTGAACCAAGAGGTTCTCTCAAAACAGAAAGAAACGTATGAAGACACATTTGTCCAAATAGTTCTTTCTTCGCCTTTACTACGTTTTGATCGCTTTCATGGGTCATTACATTATTATTTAGATATGCTTGGATCTCGACAATCTGACTATAAAATTCTTCTTCAGTTTTATTTCCTTGTTTTAAGAGATGGAGGCCCTTAATTAGGGAAGTTTCGTTCCGTTTAGCGTACCATACATGTTTAATACCTCATTCGCAGGTCTCCCTATTTTATTCCTTATGGTCCGTAGAATGATTTGTGCGTATGGGGATCCATCAATATCTCTAAAGAACATGAGGATTTCCTCAACGGTGTTTATAAAGTCATAGAGGAGTTTGGGGTTGCCATCAAAGCAAGGCAAGTCCTTGATAACGTCAGGAATCCTTAAGGATTGGAAAATATCTCTGACATTGGTGTCAGACTCGAAGGTAGCAGAATAATTAGCTTCAATTTCAACTGGTGGACTGGTCGACTTAACCCTATGGAGTTATTTTGATCAGTCAAGTCACTAGGGTCTGAAATAATCTCAGGTATGGAATTTAGGCTTCGGAAAAATTTCATAAATTGAGGATAAGGGGATGTGGTGTGTATTTTTAGAGATTTTCCAATTGGCATTTAAATAAGTATGTGATTAGGTATAGGTATATGTTTTTAAGGTAAACAATTTATCACAAATATTTAGTACTCTACAGATTAATTTACTATTACTGATAAATGGGAATTATATGATTATTTATATTTCTTATTTATTTATTTATTTATTCAATTTTTTCTTTTATTTTTTTAAATTTTTTTTACTCAATTTTTTTTTCCTGTTTGAAAATACAGTTTTATTTCAGAGAAATTGATTGCGTTCATACACCCTGAATGCGTTCCATTATTTTACAGAGTTCAAGATATGTAATTATTTTATAAGGTATATTACAAAATTTTCTGTTTCAAAATTTATTATTACTTATTGATTCTTTCTTCTCTTCAAATTAATTTTTAATAAAATAGTGCCATATATTTTTATATTTTCTTCGTTTAACATGAAATAGTTTTACATATGTATATTTTTAAATAATATTAAAATAAATTTGACTCAACATACCAAGAAATAACGGGAAGTACTCTCATAGCTGGTTGCTATGTAGTTTGTTGTTTCTGGAACCACTGTTGATCGAAGAACCATCGATGTGAGTTTTTAAACAAAGATTTTCCCTATTAGTTAATTGTTAATATGAATTCACTTATTTTCTATCGATTAATCGTCGAAAAAAAAATTTCATTCTTTAACTGCCAACGGCACTTTTTTCTTTTATCGATTAACCGTCGATACGAGTTCTCCGACCACGGCGTTACTTTAATTCACTTCACCGTGCTGCAGGTTCTACTAGTTTTTCAGAAGTTGAAACTTATGTATATGTTAATTCGTTGCACTTCGCGTACGGTAAACCTCCGTATTACTGAAACGACCTTAAAACATAACCAGGCATACTCTGACTGCGCCAAATATGGTTATAAAAACGCGGCGAGATTAAAATAAATAAATTTTATTTCTTTACCCGTTGGTTCACAGAATAGAACTGAATTTAATTCCTAATTAAAATTTCATTTTAACCTATTGTTTTGCACAGGTGATCGTTCACCGGAAATTCGGCAGACGCTAAATCGTCGATCGCCTATGCAAATACATACATATTAGATTACTAAGGCAGACTGTTATCATATCCGATGACTCTACCGTTGTTACTTAGGTTATGCGAAATACTTAATTGCTGACAGTGTTGTCTGCATGGGTCGTTGCATTCCGTCTTTGTGAAGGTCAACTGATGATAGTGTTCCTCATGCCTGTTGTTGTTGTTGTTGGTTATGCTGGTGGATTTCTTGTAACTCGCGAATTATGAATGTGCTTCCCGCTGGATCTTAAAAAAAAGACACAACTTTATTCGACACACTTTGGATTATAATTGACTGACTACAATTTTTCATTTTCACATCAAACCTAAGGTTTGCGAAGGTGATCCTAAGAAATTGAATGCTCACAGTCGCCGGAAGTTCGCCAGACGCTGACACTTCAATTATTTAGGTCACCTGTGCAATTACATTGTTTATCTAAAACATGACGTTTGCACTTTCCCATGGGTGAGTGCATCCGATCGTTGCTGTCGGTTGATGACCTGTGCATGTTGTTGTGGTTGCTGGGTAATTGGTGTGGTAACTCGGTTGATGACCTGTGCATATTGTTGTTGTTGCTGGGTAATTGGTGTGGTAACTCCTCCCTCATAGAATTGAGCGAGGGCTGGAGAGGCTGAATAGTTGCTGCGGCTCGAGCGAATGGAATATTTTCTATGTTTAATCTATTTCTGCAAATGTAGATTAGTGCGATTAAAATTATTAAAATTGTTATCGAAGTTAATATGAAGTTGTCCGTTCTTCTCTGCAAGTTTAGAAGAGATATTGTTTTGCTGTTTTGGAATTGATAGTCGTTGAATCTTTTCAGGTTTAAGGTTTGGACTCTGTTCTCTGAGTTGATTGGAGAATTCGATGCTGGGAATAAGTGGACTTCATCCCAATATGTGTTTGGGCTGCTGTCGTATGTTATTCCATTGATTACTATTTTGCAATTGGTGAAGTGTAGTAGCACAGATCCGATGATTACTTGAAGAGGATTGCCACACGATGTTTCAATTTTGGTGTCGGGAACATTGATTAGAAGGATGTAGTTAGGCTCGGGCTGTGTTATTTCCTTAATCTCTCCGACTTCTGTTACGGGGCAGTTTGCAGATTGGTTATTGAGGATCTTTCCGATGCAATCCGACTCGTTTCTCAGCTGCAGATGTGGTGGTTTTTTGCAAAGATACACATTCTCTACTTTGGGGCAAATGTCGTCGAAGTAATAAACTACATCTTGATTTATAACAACATATGGCTTAGCAATAATTAACTTAGTTTCATTAACAGGGAGTGGGCTGACATGGAAAAGGGAGTAGTTCTGTTGGGATAGGATAGGAATTTGAATGTTGAATATTACATTGGAGCCGTTATAGTATGCTTGGAGTTCTAAGAGTTCGTATAGATGTTCATTGGATTTAATTTCGATAAGTTGATTGGAAAAAATCTTTCGGGTTTCTTGGAGTTCGTCACGGCTCAATATCATTTTAGGAACAATATTTAATTTAACGAGAATAATGGCTTCTGCTACGTCTGCTATATGATCAGAGAGGAAATCGATGTTAGGATTAAGCTGAGCCAGATACTGCATGTGCATAAGAATGTCTGTACTAGATTTTATAGAATTTGTTGTTCGCTGTACAAAGTTTGATAAGTATTTGTTAATTGCGTCTTGTTCGGAGTTGATGTGTCTAGTAATGTTCGTAAATCGTTCAATCATTTGATTGTTCAAAGCAAGTAATTTGACCGTTAAGGTCTTGTTGACTTTGACTCAAACTCTCTATCTTCTTGTTTAGGTCTATTGCATCGTTCGCGTCCATGTTTCCTGTAATAAGCTTAATAGCTGAACCAAGTCCGTCTATGAGTCGTCTTCTGCGTCTGATTGTCGGTGTCAAGGTTTCAATTTTGTTACGAAGATCTTTAAGTTTGAATTTTGTAATTTTGACCGATAGTGTCAAGGTGGGATAGTAACTGAAGTTTGTTAGGGTCTTGTCTATTCCGTCAATGGTCATTTCGTATGCGTTTATGTCGACTATATGTATGAGATTTTGATAATTTTCTATGCATTTACCTGTGCCTAATTTTAAGGGGACTATGCCTTGCGATTTTGCCAGATCGTAAACTTCGAGTTTTTGACTATGAACAAAGATGTTCCTGTTGGGGAGAATAGTGAAAATGAGACATCGTAGTCTGCCTATAAGGTGTTAGTAGTTAACTAGGTTTGGGGATTTCTTATTTCATATTTTTTCCTTTTCTTAATTCTAGATTTGTGTATTAGACTAAGAGCCAGCGCCTGCCAGACCTACGTTAAAGTATAAAAGCTGATTTTTTTTCTGTGTGTTATCACTAGCATAGAGTACAATATTTGGGGGTTACAAATCTTAAGTAGTGGTGCCTTCGCCAGGTATCAGGTAATAAGGTGCACAAAAAATGAACTCTCTCACTGAATTTGGATATTATCTCCAAATGGCTATTTAAAGTCAGTATTTAAGAAGTCAGACCTTTCCGAAGGGTCTAACACTCTGCCAGACGCGGTACAAGGTCAAATCACCCGAGAGCGCATGGCCCAAGCATATGACTAAATGTAGAAGATTTAGATCTTTATGCCCATAGAGGTAGGGTCGAAAATATTTCGTCGCCCAGACTTTTGCCAATAACTCTTTTCCTATTGTCTAATAGTTTATTTCCGAATTAGTTAATGTTCTACTGGCGAAACAAATTGGCTTGTCGCTGCCAATTGTTCCTTGTGAGAGCACTGCTCCAATAGCAAAATTGCTAGCGTCCGTTGTAAGGATGAATGGTTTAGAGAAATCCGGGTATTGGAGGATGGGATCGTTTATTAAGAAGTTCTTGCACGTTTCGAAGTGTTCGCGGAGTCTGCTAAATACCTTTTTAAGATGTTCGACATGTTCTTGAAGCGATGTCGAGAAGACGATTATGTCATTGAGATAAACCAGACATATAGTACCAATAAGGTCTTTAAGTACATTGTCCATCACTCTTTGGAAGGTTGATGGAGCGTTTTTGAGCCCAAATGGCATCCGGACATACTCGTAGTGTCCACCTTCCACTGTGAAAGCAGTTTTCTCGATATCTCGGTGGTCCATTTCGATCTGATGGAAACCACTTGCTAAATCAAGCGTTGAGAAATATATACATTTTCCCAAATTGTCGAGAATTTCATTGATATTTGGTATGGGGTACCGATCGGAAACAGTTTTCTCGTTTAACTTCCGAAAGTCAATTACGAGCCTCCATTTTTGTTTGCCACTGGAGTCTTTTTTCTTTGGGACTACCCAAACCGGTGAGCTCCAGGGAGAGTAACTGTATCGGATAATACCCTGGTCAAGCATCTCATTTATTTGCCTCCTTACTTCCTCTTTATGAAAGTAGGGGTATCTATAGGTTTTCGTATAGATGGGCAAATTATCGGTGGTAAGAATTCTATGCTTGACGTTATTCGTGAAAGTAAGGTTTTGTCCTTCTTTAAAAAATATATTGTAGTATTCTCGGCATAATTTAGAGAGTTGTTTTTTCTCTTCGTGATTCAGGTGAGATGTGCGCAATAGGTTCATAACCCTGTTGTCTGAATCGCTGTTGTCGTAATCTACATTGAAGTTGTTGATTTCAATGAAATTTAGCTCCGATGTTTCCCAAGATACACACTTCAGTGGTTGGTCCAGAAAAAATGTTTCTTCCTTCGGCGTATTATTGCAGACTTCCACGATGCTTAACCAATTTATGGCTTTGTAAATTCCTTCGAATACAAATAAGTTTGGCTTTATTATTGTCTTCCTTAGGAATATATCGCCATGTTCAATGTCTACCGGAATTTTGCTTATCGCATTTAAAATTGGGTTTGAATTTTAGGGGAATTTTCGCGTTCTTGGTAACTAGTTCTTTATTCTGGAGATCAACTTTTGCTCCTATCTTCGACAGAATATCTAGCCCAAGTAAACCGTCGAAGTAGCCGTGAAATTTGAAAACAAGAAAGGTTCGTTAAATTCTACAAAGGAAGGTACTGTAACTTTTTCATTAAGGGTGTATTTACTTAAAATTGTTGAAATTGTGATCGGTTTGCAACTTTCGCGTTTAAGGAATGTTTTGAATTCGGGGTTGATAAAAGAGGAGATGCCCCTGTGTCAATGAGAAATTTAAGGGGTCTTCCGAATGGTGACGAAATGTTGATGTAGAGCAGTGTTGTTCCGTGCTTGTTAACATCTATGTACCCCGTTGGTTCTGAGAGGCTGATGCTCGAAAATCCTCTGTGTCTAGTTCTTGCATGATATTGAGCGCCTCAATATCTTGTTCCTCTAGTTCAACTTGACGATTCCCATAGGACTGAGAAATTGGCTCGTTATTATAGATGTTATAGGCTCCATATTCGTAATAATTGTCCAAATATGGCATGTAGGCCACACTCTGGTTCTGTGTGTTAATCTTATGTAGTTCCTCTACCGTATATTTGGGCTGGTAATATTATTGAGTTGGCATCACAGATCGGCTAGATCTTTGTGTGATTCTGGAATTTATTGTTGGTTGGGTAGGGTTGGGTTTCCTGGATTTGTTCTAATGGTACTTGTATCCATTGGTTCTGGTGGGGGTTGGCGATAATTAAAGTTGTTTTGTGGTGAGACGGTGTTAACTGGATTATTTCTTTGGTTCATGGCATGGTTTGGTTCATGGGTTAATGGGAATTTGATATCTAGGATTTGCATTACTGTTTCTAATGGGAGTGGTAAATGGGTTAAATTTATTCGCGTATCTTGTGTTGGGACTATAATTCTTTACGTAGGAAGGATAAGGATTTTCTGTGTTGAAAAATGTTAGGTGTAAAAAAAGGAAGGGATTGACCTATTATTCTTGACTTGGTGTATTGGGCTGGTATAAGGGATTATGGGTTTTGGGTTACTTGGAATATAAAATGAATTTGGTTTTTTGTACGTATGGTTTCTGTTAGGGTCATTTTTTATATAAAACATATTCTGCTCCTGAATGCAATTGGCTAATGCTGCTGCTAGAGATTCGGGTTTCATTGCTCTAATACTGGATCCGAGAGGCTCCCTTAATTCAGGAAGGTATTCAGGCACATTTGCGCGTAGAGATTTTTTTTTGTCTTTATAACATTTTGATCAATGTATTTCATGCAGGAGAACGTTATTGTTTATAGTAGCTTGAATTTCTACTACGTCGTTATAAAATTCCTCTACAATTTTATTATTTCGTTTGAGTGAATGAAGATCTCTGATGAGTGAAGTTTCATTGCGCTTATCTGAGTAATGAAGTATTAAATTTTGTTTGATCTCTTCCCATATTAATGGAGTCCCGTACATATTTAATACTTCATTTGCCTGTCCCTCTATTTTGTTCCTAATTGATCGTAAAATAATTTGTGAATAAGGAGTTCCCTCTAGACCTCTGATAAAAAGCAAGATTTCTGCCACATTATTCAAGAATTCATGCAAAAGCCTTGGGTTGCCGTCGAATCTCGGCAATCTTTGACTGCATCCGGAATTCGGAGGGAATCAAAGATTTCTCTGGCATTTGGTTGAATTATTTGGACAGATTGAGGGATGTGTTGATAGGATTGAGCTTGTTCGGTATTCATGTTTGTGTTAGTAGGAATTTCGTCAAAAGAAGTATTAGTATTTAATGTGCTGAGGGAAAATGAACGATCCTTGTATTCAATGGCTTCAGGGATAGAACTCAAACTCCTGAAGCATCTACCAAGCTTAGGGTAAGGAAAACTGGATTGTTTCTTTGGGTGTTTTCTATTGCTAGGCATTAAATATATTATAAATATTTTTATACAAACGTATATTGTCTTTTCTATCTTCTATATGTACATATACATATATATATGTTATATATATTTTTTTTTGTATGTAACTAATTTATTATTTATTTTAATTTTTCATTTATTATTTTGTTTTGTCTATATTTATAATGATATTTTGTAAAATTTTAATTTGATTTAATTTGGTTACAATTTTCTCTTGTAATTTATTCACAACTTATTCAATATATATTTTCTTTTATATAATTCGTAAACAATTTTTAAAAGACTTACATATGCCCCAGAAAAATTAAATAGTTTACAATAAACATGGTCTCTTGATCTCCCTTCAAGATTTGTTGCTCCCCCGATGATCCCTCGATGGTATTCCTTTTTCTGGTGGCTTTTCGATGATTGTTAGAGGTGTTGTTTCTTTTTTCTTTTTCGCGAACACACGAGCTTTGCGAGTTTTTTTTTGTTCTTTTTCTGGTCGTAAAGAGTTGAAACTCACTGCAAAATGTTTGTTCTTTCGCGAACACACGAGCTTTACGAGCTTTTTTTTTTGTTCTTTTTTCCGGTCGTAAAGAGTGGAAACTCACTGCAAAATGTTTCTTTTGTATGGTACACTTTTCGGTAAACCGCCGTATTTGTATCGCGTACTAAAGATTTATTTTACATCGAACCGGACTACCCGACTGCGCCAATTATGAATGTGCTTCCCGCTGGATCTTAAAAATAAGAAAAACAAGTCCTGTTCGAATGATTTGGTGTATTGAATTTCTTTGATGAAATAAATAAACGAGAGTCAAACAACTGTCAAAAAACGAAGTATTCACAATATTCATGTTTTTATTCACAATATTGACGTAATTATTCACAATAGTCTACTTCTCCATCGATTGAGTTACACAATACCAAATCCAGAATCAATCGACGCAATCGACAATTGTCGAGTCGATCGCTGATCGACACTCGCAATCGGGGCCTTAATTACAAGATTCATTTTATTACGGCTCAATAGCGCAAGCCGACAAACAATACCGCTTGGTAGTGTTGGGTTACTCATACAAGATGCACTACAAATGTCCCACTACAAAAGTGTCGCAACACCTCAAAAAAATTATTTGTCCCACTTCAATTCTTGTCATAGTCAGAAGCACCTCACGTCCTCATGTCCCATACACCACTACAAAAATGTCCCAAGACCTCAAAAAATTATTTGTCCCACTTCAATTCTTGTCATAGTCAGAAGCACCTCACATCCTCATGTCCCATACACCAGTACAAAAATATCCCAACACCTCAAAAAATAATATTTTTCCCACTTCAATTCTTGTCATAGTCAGAGCACCTCACATCCTCATGTCCCATACACCAGCACAAAAATATCCCAATACCTCAAAAAAGATATTTTTCCCACTTCAATTCTTGTCATAGTCAAGGCACCTCAAATCCTCATGTCCCATACACCAGTACAAAAATATCCCAACACCTCAAAAAAGAATATTTTTCCCACTTCAATTCTTGTCATAGTCAGAGCACCTCAAATCCTCATGTCTCATACACCAGTACAAAAATATCCCAACACCTCAAAAAAAATATTTTTCCCACTTCAATTCTTGTCATAGTCAGAGCACCTCAAATCCTCATGTCCCATACACCAGTACAAAAATATCCCAACACCTCAAAAAAATAATTTGTACCACTTCAATTCTTGTCATAGTCAAGGCACCTCAAATCCTCATGTCCCTACACCAGTACAAAAATATCCCAACACCTCAAAAAAATAATTTGTACCACTTCAATTCTTGTCATAGTCAGAGCACCTCACTTCCTCATGTCCCATACACCAGTACAAAAATATCCCAACACCTCAAATTTGTACCACTTCAATTCTTGTCATAGTCAGAGCACCTCACTTCCTCATGTCCCATACACCAGTACAAAAATACCCCAACACCTCAAATTTGTACCACTTCAATTCTTGTCATAGTCAGAGGCACCTCACGACTTTTGCATTAGTACATATTGCAAGCTATCAATGGGACATGTGACAAGATGTAAAGGGTGTATTTTATAGAGGTATAGAACTTTGAAATGGAATAAAACAAAGATGATTTTTTTAAATTGACATGAAATTGACTTTATTCGAAAGATAATCTTCTGACATTATAATTTAAATATAATTTCTGGCATATGACTGCCCAAAACAAGATTGCCGTTGATCCCAATTTTCATAAGCGAATTTTGTTTAGCGATGAAGCTCACTTTTGATTGAATGGATACGTCAATAAACAAAACTGCCGCATTTGGAGTGATGATAATCCTCAAGTGTATGTTGAGGCACCGTTACATCCACAAAAACTGACTTTTTGGTGTGCTTTATGGGCTGGTCCGTACTTCTTTATAAACGATGCTGGCCAGAACGTTACAGTCAATGGTGACCGCTATAGAGCGATGATTACTGAGTTCTCCGTTCATCAATTGAACAACCATGATGTGCAGGAGCTGAGGTTTCAACAAGACGGCGCAACATGTCACACAGCTCGTGCCACAATTGATTTATTGAAGGAAACGTTTGGTAACCGCATAATTTCACGTTACGGACCCGTGAATTGGCCTCCAATATCCTGCGATTTAACGCCGCTTGACTATTTTCTCTGAGGATATGTGAAGTCGCTAGTCTACGCCGATAAATCCGAAACGATTGACCACTTGGAGGACAACATTCGCCGCGTTATTGCCAATATACGGCCACAAATGTTGGAAAAAATCATTGAAAATTGGATCTCCAGATTAGACTACTTTCGAACCAGCCGTGGCGCTCATATACCAGAAATTATATTTAAATTATAATGCCAGAAGATTATCTTTCGAATAAAGTCAATTTCATGTCATTTTAAAAAAATCATCTTTGTTTTATTCCATTTCAAAGTTCTATACCTCTATAAGAAACATCCTTTACCTCAAATGAGGTGGGACAATGTACCACTTCACTCCCCCAAATGAGTACCTCATACAAACTCAATAAAAATGCGTGTCCTACCCAACACTACCGCTTGGGTCTCTGGCTTGGTTCATCAATGCATTTACAAGAAATAAGTTATTGCGTCCCAAATAATAAAATATGTACATAAATACATATTGTTGGATTGTATTTTCAAAAATCACTCACAATATTACTCATACAACTCATATTACTCATACACAATTTCTCATACTAAAGAAATCATACACACTATGTACAAAGCTTTATAATATATATATTGTAATATATAATAATAAATAAGTCAGTCCACTTGTAACCGCTGATGTGTTCGTTTCGTTTTGTAATAACTTAAAAGGTTATGGGCCCAGGACATGTTTAAATAATTTATTTTCTTTCTATTGTATTTGATCGCTAGATTTTGTGAGAATAAAAACTTGTAGTTTAATTTCGGATTCACGGTTCAGATCTGGTGTGCGATTAATAATAGAAATATGGATAGTGAATTAATTAAAATCGAAAAATTGCTATGTGCCGATCAGTGGGCGACCTGGAAGTTCCAGGTAAAAATATTATTAAATGCAGCTGAATTATTTGAAGTGGTTACGGGAGATGATCTCAAGCCAAGTGTTGATGCAAACAACAAGACGGTGAAAGAATGGTTACAAAAAGATGTAAAAGCTCAAAAAATAATTGCAATGACAGTAGGAGGTCAAGCGTTGATTCACATCATTAACTGTACTACTGCTCAGGAAATGTGGTCCAAACTTTTGTCAGTGTATGAACATACAACTGCTACCAGTATTAATATGTTACAGCAGCGGTTCTACAGCTATGTAAAAGACCCACATGACGACGTTGCAACACACATAAGCAAGCTGGAATGTCTTGCACAACGATTAAGAAAGGCGGGAGAGACAGTTTCGAATTCCATGCTAATGACTAAAATATTGATGACATTGCCCAAAGAGTTTGGGCACTTTTTTGTGCACGGGAATCAACCGCAGAGAATCAGCAAACTATTGGGAACTTAACTTCCAGATTGATAATGGAAGAGACGCGTTTATACATCCAACAGCCGTCCTCTTCTAGTGTATCAGAAAGCAATGCTCTCTTTAGTCAAAAACAAAAAAATTATTTAAAAAAAAAGAACCAATACAGTCAACACCAAAAACTGAAGAAGCCTGGAAAATGTTTTCAATGTAATCAACATGGGCATTGGAAGAAGAACTGTCCTAACAAACCGAAAACAAAAGATCAGTTGAATTTTGCCAATAAGAGTAATGAATATTGTGAAGCTTTAGTGTGTGAGAGTGGCTTTGCTGAAAAAGGATGGTGATGATTGGTTTCTAGACTCAGGTGCAAGTGAGCACATGACATCCCGTCGCGAGTGGTTTAGCGAATACTCGGACCTAGAAGTACCAATGCCAATCACTATTGGGAACGGTCAACGAATTATGGCTTATGGCAAGGGAACTATTTTCATTCTCGCACATGATAAAATGGAGGAAGAAATGCTTAATGAATGTACATATATTTTGTTCCGGATATCAAAGTAAACTTGTTTTCGAGTGGAAGTGGATTGGACAAAAAATTTCGATTGTTTTCTGACATGAAGCATTGTGAAATTTCAAGAAATGGAATTGTCATTGCAGTGGGTACTCGTTTTAATAGATTGTTATCAACAATCCCTGAAAGTGTCGAAACATGGCATCAGCGCCTGGGCCATTTGTGTCTCAAGCAAACAAGAGCTATTCTACAGAAACAAAAAATAAAATTTACTGATAATGGCGACTTCTTTTGTGATGCCTGCGCATTGGGAAAAATGCATCGTTTGTCGTTCGTTAATAGTAGCACGAAAACAGAACGAATAGCTGAATTAATTCATACCGATGTATGTGGCCCTATGCAGGAGAATTCGATTGGCGGCTCAAGGTACTTCCTATTATTTAAAGACGATTTTTCTCATTTCAGAACTGTGTTTTTCCTCAAAAACAAATCAGAAGTTCCTGATTTGATTGAGAAGTTCTTCAGAAAAGTCAAAAACGAAACTGCTTGTACCATTCGAACTCTCAGATCAGATAACGGTCGAGAATATATAAACAGACAGGTGGAATCGTTTCTCGACGCCAATGGTATTCGTCACCAAACAACAGTTCCTTACAGCCCGGAACAAAATGGAAAAGCAGAGAGAGATATGCGATATATCACGGAAATTGCCCGGACTTTAATCCACTCAAAAAATCTTCCAATCAAGTTATGGGCTGAAGCAGTCAATACTGCAGTATTTGTCATAAATCGATTTGGCCCAAGTCCTATCAGCGGAAAAAGTCCTTTTGAATTATGGTACCAAGAGACGCCATCAGTAAATAATCTTAAAGTATTTGGAAGTGAGGTATATGCCCATATACCTAAGGAGAAAAGACAAAAATGGGACAAAAAATCCAAACCTGGTATTTTTGTAGGATATGGAGAAAATACCAAAGGTTTTCGGATATGGTTCAAGGACTCGAACAAGGTTGAAATATTCAGAGATGTTATTTTTAAAGAAGATTCATACATCCGCTTGAAAGACCCGACACCATTTCTAGTTGAGGGAGAAGAGCAGCAAAAAGAAGAACATAGCACACCATTTGCAGAGGAAAAAGAAGAAGATCCAGATCCAGACTACAATCCACAACCTCTGAGTGATATCCAGCCAATGAAGTTCCATATGAAGCTTCGCAGCCAGTCAGTGGCTCCAAGTGGAAGCTCCAGTTTAATTGCTGATGCTATTACGCGTTTGTGTCCTGCAGTGATGAGATAAAAACTTATGAGGAAGTTTTAACGCCAGAACATTCAGAAAAATGGCTTGCAGCTATGGAAGAAGAGATCCAGTCGCACATAAAAAACAGAACATGGGATCTAGTAGAGTTGCCACCAGATAAGCAGGTAATTGGATGCAAATGGGTTTTTAAAACAAAACTTTCTCCACAGAATCAGATTGCTCGTTTCAGAGCTCGCCTCGTAGCCAAAGGTTTTAATCAGCAGCGCGGCATAGATTACGAGGAAACTTTCAGTCCAGTTGCCAAATTTACTTCCATTCGCGGTATATTAGCCGTAGCTGCACAGGAAAATCTGAAACTCAAGCAGTTTGATGTGAAAACTGCTTTTCTCAATGGAAAACTGAAAGAAGAGATTTACATGGTTCAACCCCCTGGATACAACGATAAATCTGGTCGAGTTTGTAGGTTGCACAGAAGCTTATATGGCTTAAAGCAAGCTTCAAGGTGCTGGAATTCAAGATTTACCGAACTACTTCTTAGCTTAAAGTTTGAGATGTGTAAAGCAGACCCATGTGTTTTCTGTTTACATCGGAACTCACAAAAAATTCTTCTTGGACTTTATATTGACGATGGGCTAATCGCTTCTAGTGAAATAGACGAAGCTCTTAAAATTATAAGCTGTTTGCAAAGTCACTTCGAAATTAAAATTAGTGATGCCGACATGTATGTATCTTCAGACATGACTTCAGATATATAGAAATTTGGATGGGTCAATTTATGTAAGTCAATCTGGATATGTAGAACGGCTATTAAAAAGGTTCGCAATGTACAATTGCTGTTCTGTATCAACACCCTGTGACGTAAGCACCAAATTCAACGACGCAGATAAGAATTCGTCAACAAGTACCAGCTTTCCCTATCGTGAGGCAGTCGGGAGTGTGATGTACTTAATGCTGGCAACCAGACCAGATATAGCTTACGCTGTCAGTTTTGTATCCAGACACCTAGAAAAACCGACTGATCAACACATTAAAGCAGTCAAACGCATTTTCAGATACTTGAAGGGCACCGCAAATTATGGTATAGTTTTCAAACGTAATGATCTTTTCACTTTATCCTGCTATAGCGATGCAGATTACGCTGGCGATTTTGAAACACGGAGGTCTACGAGCGGTTATATTATTCTTCTTAGTGGTAACCCTGTATCGTGGTTTTCAAGGCGACAACAATGCACTGCCCTTTCGTCGACAGAGGCTGAATATGTAGCAGCATCGGAGACAGTCAAGGAGTTGATGTGGTTCACGAGGTCTTTCGAGACTTGGTGCCAAATTTTTCACCAAAACCAATGTTATACGTAGACAACCAAGTTGCTATCAAGCTAGCGAAGAACCCAGAATACCATGCAAACACATAGATGTTCGTGTTCACTATGTCCGAGAGAAGTACAACGATGGCTGTTTCGAAATTGAGTATATTCCGACAAACCAACAGATAGCAGATGTTTTTACAAAACCTCTTCCTAAAGACAAACTTATAGCTTTTCGAAACAAAATTAATGTTTTACAGATAAATGAATTGCCCAATTAATGTAAATGTTAAGAATAGAATACATAAATGAATTAGTATATTTTTTGCGTAAGTTGTTTTCACGAATCTCATGAATTATCCTTTTTTGTAATTTTTTTAATAAGTTGGAGTGTTGGATTGTATTTTCAAAAATCACTCACAATATTACTCATACAACTCATATTACTCATACACAATTTCTCATACTAAAGAAATCATACACACTATGTACAAAGCTTTATAATACATATATATATATTGTAATATATAATAATAAATAAATCAGTCCACTTGAAACCGCTGATGTGTTCGTTTCGTTTTGGAATAACTTAAAACAGGATTCATGTGCTGGTGATATATGGGCAGCAGGAAAATAGTCGTAAATCGCGCATAATATCGAGGCTACCTGCCACTCCCCGCTCCACACTCGTAACCTTCCCTTAACCCCGCCTAACCCCGTTAGGTGTCAAAACCTCACACTGTCTGCCAAAATCTTAAAATATTTATTTTTCATTGTAAAAGCAAACTTTATTTGCTATGAATGGAGCCTCTGGTTACTTTTAGTTGTAGACAATTAGAAAATAATTCTTTAATAACAAACCCAAAAAAATTGTTTGTTTTGTTGACTTGTGTAATCATGTAACCTTATGAGATAATCAAAATCTAAGTAAGGTAACTTTTGAGGAACTATCTTGCTCCACATCCATAACCTGATCAATATTATAATTAGCTTGACATACTTTGTAAATTGGAGTTATGTATATGGCTTAAGCACAAGTACTAAGCCAAGTCTTTCTGCTGTCTTTATCTGCGCATTTATACAAGCCATGTTGAGAACAGAAGAAAAAGTTACCATCGGCCAACGATATATATTTATCTGCACAAAATTTATCCACCACATTTAATTTTATTATAAAACGTTATGATATCAGGTTTCCTCAAAGTGAAGCCTGGATATAAGAATAACACTTCTGTTTTTGCGAGGAACATATTATGATAATATCATTCCTTCTGTCCTGAAACCAAAATCACTGGAATTTTCAGATCTTCTTGATATGTTTTTGAACTCAGAGGGAATCTGTCAACTCATCTGAATCAAGTTTTAAAATATACCCGCAAGAAGTTTTAAAACAATCTTATTCGGGGTATTGAGTGTATCGGTCGTTATTTTTGTGTTTAATTAGTCCAATTAGTTTCAAATAACTGCAAATTAAATTCAAATAACTTTTGCTATGTTTGTAGTATAATTATTTTGATAAAGACGAAGAGAGCAATTGCAGAAGCAGTAAAATAGACGCATTTTCAATACTTCCAAATTCCGGTAATGAATGCTGAAAAAATGGGCTCCTGGAGTAAAATGTGAAAATTGTAGAAGCATATTAACTAACTGGGCTGCAGGAAATAAAAAATTCTTGCAATTTGGAGTTTCCATGATGTGGAGAGAACCAACAAATCACGTTACAGACTGTTACTTTTGCCTAACAAAAGCATTAGGTTTCAACAACAAAAACAAGAAACACATACAACACCCGGATGTTGCGTCATTCACAAAACCTGTATGGTGGTGTTCCTTACACGTCATAGCCTTGCAGTTCAAACACAGAAAATGAACATGTGCACATGGACACTGACATGGACGAAACTTTTTCAAGTCAAAACACTGATTTTTGTTAATGACAAATCACATTTGATTTCCCAGAATGAATTAAAAGCTTTCAAAAAGGAAGTCGATATTGCTTGTTTCGCGCCTTCAGCAATTGAATTTGTTAGCATCTAATAACCGAGTAACTGTTAACCGTAGATGGAGTGATCGATATTCTGAGTATTTTGAATCGAAGGGAGAATACATACATATGTGTATTGTCGTGATGCTTGAAGTCTTTTCAAGTCAGACGTACGACCCTAAAAAATTGCGTTTGTTCACAGATTCTTCGACAGTAAGTTTCAAAGCGGTTTTATTACATATTCGCAAAGCTCTCCATTCCCATTGGACATGTGGTAAATTGAAAGGAATCATATTAGACAAAAGAAACATTGACGAAACTGATAAAATATAAAGAACACAATTGGAAAGTTTGCGGAGATTTGAAAGTTGTGGGATTACTGCGTGGATTGCAGGGCGGTTATGTCGTTTTTTATGTTTATGGGATAGTCGAGCTAGGAAGGACCACTATATTATAATAGAATGGAATGGCCTCTACGAAATTAATATACACAAAACAAAATCAATGTGAAACACAATCCCCTTTAGTTCATATCAAACTAGGATTAATAAAAAAAATTGGAAAAGCACTTGACAAAAACGAATCTGCTGCTAAAAACCGTGTTTCCCAAACGTTCTGATGCAAAACTTAAAGAAGGAATCTTTGTAAGTCCTCAAATTAAAAAAATATTGAAGGATAACAATTTTGATCGCCACTTATCCAGTGTTGAAAAATATGCTTAGTATTCTTTCAAAGCAGTAGTTGCAAATTTCTTGGGCAACAATAAAACTGAGGATTATGAAGAAATTGTATCTTATTTATTGATTAATTATCACAAAATGGGAGTAAACATGCCATTGAAAATTCATTTTTTACATTCACACTTGATTTTTTTTATATTTATCTATAATTTGAAATGTTTTTCATGCACAGATCTGTCATTTCTTAATATACAAGTACAAATCTGTCAATGGTTTACATGAACGAGATATGATTGAATTGGGAATTCGCAGTCCAGACTTCTTTCAAACGTTAAAATAGATTATGTTAATATTTCATTTGTGTTTATATTAATTTCTAAGTTCTACCATCGGCCAACGATATATATTTATCTGCACAAAATTTATCCACCACATTTAATTTTATTATAAAACGTTATGATATCAGGTTTCCTCAAAGTGAAGCCTGGATATAAGAATAACACTTCTGTTTTTGCGAGGAACATATTATGATAATATCATTCCTTCTGTCCTGAAACCAAAATCACTGGAATTTTCAGATCTTCTTGATATGTTTTTGAACTCAGAGCGAATCTGTCAACTCATCTGAATCAAGTTTTAAAATATACCCGCAAGAAGTTTTGAAACAATCTTATTCGGGGTATTGAGTGTATCGGTCGTTATTTTTGTGTTTAATTAGTGCAATTAGTTTCAAATAACTGCAAATTAAATTCAAATAACTTTTGCTATGTTTGTAGTAAAATTATTTTGATAAAGACGAAGAGAGCAATTGCAGAAGCAGTAAAATAGACATATTTTCAATACTTCCAAATTCCGGTAATGAATGCTGAAAAAATGGGCTCCTGGAGTAAAATGTGAAAATTGTAGAAGCATATTAACTAACTGGGCTGCAGGAAATAAAAAATTCTTGCAATTTGGAGTTTCCATGATGTGGAGAGAACCAACAAATCACGTTACAGACTGTTACTTTTGCCTAACAAAACCATTAGGTTTCAACAACAAAAACAAGAAACACATACAACACCCGGATGTTGCGTCATTCACAAAACCTGTATGGTGGTGTTCCTTACACGTCATAGCCTTGCAGTTCAAACACAGAAAATGAACATGTGCACATGGACACTGACATGGACGAAACTTTTTCAAGTCAAAACACTGATTTTTGTTAATGACAAATCACATTTGATTTCCCAGAATGAATTAAAAGCTTTCAAAAAGGAAGTCGATATTGCTTGTTTCGCGCCTTCAGCAATTGAATTTGTTAGCATCTAATAACCGAGTAACTGTTAACCGTAGATGGAGTGATCGATATTCTGAGTATTTTGAATCGAAGGGAGAATACATACATATGTGTATTGTCGTGATGCTTGAAGTCTTTTCAAGTCAGACGTACGACCCTAAAAAATTGCGTTTGTTCACAGATTCTTCGACAGTATTTTTTTTTTTTTTTTTGAGGCTTCTGCGATCTGTTGGAGCACTCAGACACAAATACTGGTCCATTGTACTGCCAGACAGACACCTTAGATGGCGTTACAAGCTCATGAAGAGCCAGAGGCCAAGCTTCTTTTATTCACTTATGTTGTGTGCGATTTGTTTTCCACACAAGTGAACGGAACCTATTGTTTAATGCCGATTCCGAACGGCGAGAGCCGAGAAGCTTTTTACAACGGGGGGTTTTGCCAGTACCCCGCCGAGGAGAGAGGCCCAGAAATAATCATTTGATGGCGTTGGTGTTATCGGGATCCGAACTCGCTCATCATGCGTCAGCGGCCGACACACTACCCACTGCGCCAAGGCGCTCTCTCGACAGTAAGTTTCAAAGCGGTTTTATTACATATTCGCAAAGCTCTCCATTCCCATTGGACATGTGGTAAATTGAAAGGAATCATATTAGACAAAAGAAACATTGACGAAACTGATAAAATATAAAGAACACAATTGGAAAGTTTGCGGAGGTTTGAAAGTTGTGGGATTACTGCGTGGATTGCAGGGCGGTTATGTCGTTTTTTATGTTTATGGGATAGTCGAGCTAGGAAGGACCACTATATTATAATAGAATGGAATGGCCTCTACGAAACTAATATACACAAAACAAAATCAATGTGAAACACAATCCCCTTTAGTTCATATCAAACTAGGATTAATAAAAAAAATTGGAAAAGCACTTGACAAAAACGAATCTGCTGCTAAAAACCGTGTTTCCCAAATGTTCTGATGCAAAACTTAAAGAAGGAATCTTTGTAAGTCCTCAAATTAAAAAAATATTGAAGGATAACAATTTTGATCGCCACTTATCCAGTGTTGAAAAATATGTTAGTATTCTTTCAAAGCAGTAGTTGCAAATTTCTTGGGCAACAATAAAACTGAGGATTATGAAGAAATTGTATCTTATTTATTGATTAATTATCACAAAATGGGAGTAAACATGCCATTGAAAATTCATTTTTTACATTCACACTTGATTTTTTGTTCTGAAAACCTGGGAAGCGTAAGTAATGAACATGGCGAACCTTTTTTATCAGTCCTATAAAGAAAGGTATCAAGGTTTCTGGGATAAAAATATATTAGCCGATTATTGCTGGAGTACCTTAAGAGAAACTGACACTAATTAGTATAAAAAAAAGTCATTTGTGCCATTTCCGTTTTTTAAGGATTTAAATATGTAAAAAAAATGCGAAATAAAGAAATTATAAATATTTGTAAAATTTTAATTTAAATTAAAATTTAATTTGTAAAATTTGGAGGAATAGCATCTTGGCCGCCATCATTCAATAATTTGAAGTCGGGCGTCACTACACTCTATAATTTGAAATGTTTTTCATGCACAGATCTGTCATTTCTTAATATACAAGTACAAATCTGTCAATGGTTTACATGAACGAGATATGATTGAATTGGGAATTCGCAGTCCAGACTTCTTTCAAACGTTAAAATAGATTATGTTAATATTTCATTTGTGTTTATATTAATTTCTAAGTGTCAAAGTGAGTTCAAGAAAGAACAAAGTATTTTCCATAAATGGAAAAACTGTGTGATGCAAGCTGTGGAGGATGGACAGTTAAAAAAAGATGTCGTTAAACATTTGACATTTTACCGCGGGAAGTGTCTTAATTGCGAGTAGAAAAAGGTCACGCCAGGAGTCACATTCTATTATTAATCATCGGCTCTCCTGGCGACCTGGCGATAAGGGGAACGTAATACGATACTCATGAGGGCACACCGATCTCACTCGCCGATACTCATGAAGGCACGACATGCATGATCCGTGTGCCGTTATTGTTAAGTTAGTTTAAGCTTAGGTTAAGAGTGTAAAGTTAGTTGTAATAAAGATGATGGGAAAGAAGTAGTTGTTTTTTACTCAGGGTGAATTTCCCCGACTTAAGGCGTGCCTGTTTAAGAGGATTAGTCAGTGTAGATGGCAAAACGTTTCCATCGTAGGTTTCATGTTAAAGAAAAAGATACATTTTTTGCGCAGTCTCTTGGATTAAAGGAATTGCAAAAAGTGAAGTGTGAATCTGAAATTTCAAAAATTAACACGCCATCGCATTTAAAAAAAATTCCGGAGAGAACCCCTACGTGGCTATTTCCATTTGTTCGAAATTAAATGATGAACTAAACCAACTTTTGAATGACTATGACCAAAGGAACATATTCAATACAAATTAAACCGGGGTTTTTTATAAACGTCTTCCCGTTCGCATTCTAAGTATAAAAGAACAATGCTAATGATTTAAATCTGGGCAACGATTTTTACTTTAAACACGATTACGACGTAAAGCACACTGCTGAAATATATAGTTCGATTGTGGATATTATATAGGGTCCGCCAAATAACTTATTTTTTTTTTTGAAAATGCTATAAAAAAAACTACTGAATATTTTCTCAAATTTCTTTTTTTATTTGAAAGTACAATCATTCCGGTTAATAATGGAAAATAATTTCATTCAAATGGCTGCATCGGCTGGCCATGCAGTAGCCTACACGATCGGTCCAATTTTTAAGCTTCACGAATATTGTCCTTTAAAGCGTCAATTGTCTCTGGCTTGTCGGCGTAACACTTATCTTTGACGGCACCCCACAAATAATAGTCCAACGGTGTCAAATCGCAGCTCCGAGGTGGCCAAACGACATCAGCTCTGCGGCTGATAATGCGATCTTCAAAAACAGGGCGCAAAACATCGAGTGTAGCTTCGGCTGTGTGGCACGTAGCGCCGTCCTGTTGAAACCAAATGTTGCCAATATCCTCCTCTTCAATTTTTGATAACGATAACGATAACGATCGCCATTGACTGTAACGGCCACTCCTTGCTCATTTTCGAAGAAAAATGGCCCAATTATGCCTCTGGACCAAAATCCGCACCAAACAGTGGCTCGTTTTGGGTGCACCGACTTTTCAATGTATGCGTGCGGGTTTTCTGTGCCCCAAATGCGACAATTTTGCTTGTTTACATACCCGCCAAGATCAAAATGAGCTTCATCTGAAAAGATGATTTTTTTGGCAAAATCGGCATCTTCTGTAAGTCGATCGCAGGCCCACTTAGCGAAGCGTTGTTCAAGCGTATACACAACCATATTCGTTCAGCGGAAGGATAAAGCTAATTATCTGTCAAATCAGACATGAGCTAAGTGTTACCATTCACGAAATAAGCACTACTTGAAAAAAAAAAACGTTAGATGGCGGACCCTTTATAAGTTATACTTTGAAAACACCACCCCAATCACTAAATCTTAATCCCATAGAGCACCTATGTGATGTATTAGATAACCGGATGCGACACACCATAACGTCTTAAAGAATTGCTACAGGAAAAATAGAGAAAAATAGTTAGTGACATTACTAAAAAGTTGGTATATTCCGGGTCAAATAGACTGCAAGCTGTTATAAAGCGAAACGCAATGCAACCAACTACTAAATAATAAGTAATTTAAAATATATTTAGAATTAACATGAAATTACGAATACTTTTTTCAACCAAATTTCGAATTGTTTAATTACTTTTATCGCTATTTGTTGTTTTTTAATGGATTTTATTATGCGCTTTGTTTAATATACAACAAACAATTACTTTCTCTATAAGATAAGAAAAACATTTTCCAAATAATAACTATTTTGACGTGTTTTTTTTTTCCACTTTCACATCACTAAGGTCCTCATCTTGATTGAGAGGTGCCGTGAAATAACGCCGAGCGAAATAACACCGAATTCTCAAATTCGGCCTTATATCACTCTATGAAAGCGAAATAAGACCGACTTTCAAATTTGGCTTTATTTCGCTTTCATATAGAGAAATAAAGCTGAGCATTGTTTGTGAAATAAAGCCGAATTTCTGAGATAAAGCGAATGTAAAACTTTACCGTAACCAATGTTTGTTGCTTGCAACTTGACAAGCACAAATATAAATGTTATATTTTACAACATATCTAAAAAATAAATGAAGTAGTTAGAAAAAAAAACGAATTTTTAATACGGTTATATTTTGACTGTTGATATAGGCGCCTGCCTGACGAAAAGCACCTACCCCGAGCGGAGCAACGAAGTTGCGTGAGCGGGACCTGCCGCATACGAAAAGAGAGTTTAAATCCCTTAATCCCTCGAAGCGGGCCACCTAGGTACTGTTACATTTCATTAAAATAAGCCCTAGAGTTTTATTATAAGTATAGATATAGATAGATGTACATACTGTTTCGCTAAAAATTCGGCTTTATTTCCAACTATAAATCCGAAATAAGGCCGAATTCTCAAATTCGGCGTTATTTCGCTCGGCGTTATTTCACGGCACCTGATTGAGAACCTCATCAAATAAGGGGCTTTGAAGTCCACTTATATCTTGTGAAAATTTAGAATCATGTTGAAACATGCATAGTCGTGCTGAACCTACGAGGTGAATCTTTAGTTTGAAACACCTACTTTAATATTACATATGTATATTTATATTTATATTTATATATATACAGTTTTAGTGAAATACATTCAAACATAAGTGAAGAAGGAAAAAAATTAAACTCACACATTTTAAAAAAGTGGCTCTCAGCTATAGAATATGCAATCACTTTCAGACTGCAGAGATAGCAAGTTTAAGAAAATGCGACTAAAAACTGCTGAAAGGAATAATTGGGCTGAAAAGATGGTCTTCCTTTTATCGATTTTAAATTGAAAAAAGGAAGAAAAAGAAATCGTTTGTTTCCTCCATTCGAGAGAAGGAAAACATTTTTTAATGTTCGTCACAGTTTAACAATTCCGGTGAAGGAAAATTGTGACAGAAGACGAAGTTTGGCCAGTTAATCTGTGCCGTGCATTGAGACTGATCGTGTCGATATTTTATTTTGACGTGGGCCGCGGACAAGCATTAATACTCGTGAGTTAATACTTGAACATTTTCGCGACGGAAAAAGTTAAAGAAAAATAATGGAAATGGTGAAATTAAATTCGTCGACAGTTCAGCACATTATTGAACATCAAAACGGAAAGGAAGATAAAGGAAGAGCCGCTCCAAACAAAATATTTTCCAATAGTGATCGCCAGTGGATAGTAAAACTAGCGAATACTTTGGGCGCACCAAAATTGGCCGAAAAGC
This sequence comes from Merodon equestris, assembly GCA_958301585.1. NCBI lineage: Eukaryota > Metazoa > Arthropoda > Insecta > Diptera > Syrphidae > Merodon > Merodon equestris. Next base: position 83,518,619 of record OY284415.1, on the reverse strand, counting down.
TCACAGATACCTTAATAAAACGTCTAGTGCAGAGAAGAATTTTAAGAGAAGCCGATTTTAATGGAAGGAGCGCTCGAAAGAACCATAAAACCATAAAGGTTCATTAACCATAAAAGCAAGTTGCATCGTATCAATTTATTATATTTATTTATTATATTTTATTGTGAACTCGTTTATAAATTACATTAGTTATCGCACAATTTACATATTTTGTTCAGAGTTATGATTTACAAGAGAAATCTTACTACTGAGAAATATTTTACAGGTTCATTAATATATAAAAATTATATGAGGCAAATATTTTGGGGAAACAACGAAAAAAAACCCCAATACAAAAGAAAAAAAAAAAAAAAAAAATTTAAAAATTAAAAAAAAAATAAAAAACAAAAAACAAAAACTATAAAGCAAAATATAAGTCAAAATAAATAAGCATATTAATAAATAAATAAATGATATATGTATATAAAGCGATACCTCTCGCTTGTCGTAAAAGGCGACTAAACAAAGGTAAACAAAAATCACATCTAGGCAATTTAGAAAACACCAAGGTCAGCCTAGGGACACATATACCACCATTAAACTGGCCCACAAGTGTACATGCAAATCAGTGGGTTGACACGACTGGAGATCACCGGTGTTGTAAGAGTAAGATCAAACAAAAAAATCTGGAGCATGCCCGTGTCACAAAAAAAAAAACAAAAAAGGCAGGCCGAAAAACAACTGGTGCAAACAAATGCAAAAACACCAGCATTTGATTGGCCTCAGCGATGAAGTAATCCCTAACCGGGAAGCCTGCCGCTACTTTCTGAGGTCAAACCGGCGGACCCCACAAGCGGACCAGTAGGAATGCAGTTAAGTGGGAAGGTTATGGTCCTACACTTCTGACCATAACAACGCCGGAAAAAGAAGAAGAAGAAGAAGAAGAAGAAGAAGAAGAAGATAAATAATTAATGAAATTTATAAATAAATAAATAGATAAATAAATAAATAACAAAAATCATAAGTATAAATAAATAAATTAGTAAATAAATAAATAAATAAATATATATGTATATTATATAATTAAATAAATAAATGTATAAATAAATAAATAATAGAAATATGTATATAAAAAAAAAAAAATTAGTAAATAAATAAATAAATAGAGATATAAATAAAAATAATAGTGATATAATAAATAAATAAATCAATAAATAAATTAATTAATTAATAAATTAATAAATAAATATACAGATATACAAACAGATGAACAAATATAACAGATATATACAATAGATAAAATTGCGTGGGTAACGGAATCATGTGTTATGGTACTGGTTTAACTCATTTAATAAAGGGTTTTCGGGAATATCGCATCTAATTCTAAATGTTTCAGATAGTTTGCGTATTCTGGAGAAGATCATTTCAACATTAGCTCTGTGATGCAAATCTATAGTCGAATGAAATGAGCATCATTTTTAGGATTTTATTTTGCGAGATTTGTAACTTCTTTATATAACACTTGGCACAGTTACCCCAAACTTGGCACCCATACAGAAGAATTGCTTGAAATATTCTTTTGTATAAAACTATTTTGTTTTCACTTGAAAGCATAGATTTACGGTTAATAAAGGGGTATAACATCCGAGTTGCAATATTAATTTTTTTAAGGGTTTGAACATTGTGCACATTAAAGATTAATTTTTGGTCAAGACATATACCGAGATACCTCACAGATGTTCGCCATGGTACTGAATTACGTAAGATGTTGAGCTGATTAGCCGGTAGTAAACAAGTCTTTCTTTTTCGAGTAAAAAAGATAGATTGAATCTTGTCGGCGTTAAGCTTTATTTTCCATTTCTTATAATATTCCTCTAATAGTATCGCAGCATTTCTTAAGTTCGATTCAATGTTGAAACCGAACTCATGAGACGATAATATTGCGGTATCGTATCAATTTGCTCGCGAATATTTTAATAAGGGTGAAACATTCTGGAACTCGGTTATATTTGCGAGAGCAAATTTAATTTGTACGAGTCAGATGGCTGATCATACATTTAGAGGAAACCCAACGCAGAGCTCCAACCAAAGAATTTACGTTTGACTGTGAAACAATGGAAAGGCTGCATGTCTTCTGCTGGTGTGGGGAAATTAGTGTTCATAAAAGGCAATATGGATAAAAAAATGTAATTGAATATTTCACAGAATAATTTAAAAGAAAGTGCTGAGAAGTTGAATATTCGCAATAGCTTTAGAACCTATCAAGACAATGATCCCAAACACAAGTCTGAACTTGTACAAACTTGATTAATTTGGAATTGTCCGCACATAATTGTTCAGTTGCCAGATCTAAACGTAATAGAAAATACATAATATGGACCAAACTCAAATATGAAATTAGAAATCTTATCTTATAAGATACGCAACAGATACAAAAAATGCGTTTTTGTCGTGGAATCAAATATCTGCAGAATACACAACAAAACTTCTAAAATCAATGCCAAAAAGATTGGAGTTAGCGATTAAGCAGAAAGAATACTCTACAAAATATTGAGAATGCGCTAAGTAAAAAAAATTAATTGTTCCTTTTTTTTGTTTTATTTTCTACTGTGCATCTTAAAAAAAGCTGTGGCATTATTTTCTCACAATAGATTAAAATTCTCTATTAATAAAAATATAAATATTATTTTCTTCATTTTTTTTTTTCGATCCTTAAGCTCAGAAATGAAATCGTATTATTGTTTTTTATTTCGGGTTAATTTTGGATACGTTTTCTTAATTTTTCTACTGAGACGTTAACTGCGTCATGGTCATGGCACTATTGATTTTTGGACCAACGGAAAATAGGAGAGTAAATGAAAGGATGGAGTGCAAGCCACTGTGCATGACTTTTGTGGCACCTGCGACTAACAGTTTTTATAGGAAATATTCCAAACTGATCCTCCTGAGCTTATGCAATTAATTTGGTGAAAATGGATGGTTTTCGTTCTTTGTATACGAGAATATCTATAAATTGTTATTTGTCAATTTTCGGTTTGCATATTTGTTGGCGACTTGCATTTGAGTTCTTGAATTTACATCTAAATATGAATTTTGAGTGCTGAGTGTATATCCATGCGATTGAGTGTTCCATTGTAAAATCAATGAGAAGAAACATCGTATCGCCTGAGAGTTGAAGTTGGTAATGATGGAAGCTTTGCATGTGCAAAGGCAAAAAAACCGAAAGCCATACATAAACTTTTTTTAATCCAGTACAAGAAAATAGAAAATGCGCTGTTTGTTATATGAAACCTCGTACAGATGTAATTTCTTCAAAAAAACAAATATAAAACAATTAGTTTGTTCAATGAGGCTGTTCTGGACTGTTTCGGACAGAAAAGTACACGTTTTGCTGTTCAGTGAGAAAAATGTCTGTCCGAAAGTGTTCTGCTTTGTGTTCAGTGAGGGCGTTTTTCAGTTTCAATTTCAAATTCATTTTTATTCGATTTTGCTTATAACTATCCTACGCTAGACAAAAATGCTTAAAACTAGCCTAATTATCCTTACAAATTTAAAACCTATTTCTGTCGCGGAGCGCGACATCAGGTCCGTAGAGGAATCGCCGGTCAAAGGAATTGCGACCCACGTGGAAGATTAGCTGTATCGCCAATATATACTGGATCAGCCCACGACTTTCTAAATACAGGAATGCTTCTGGCCGGACAAAGCCGTTAAGACACACTCTCTCGTGATATACTTTGGGGGAGTAATCCCCGAAGATCAAGCTATTGGTCGAAGTCATTGCTCTTGCAACGTGGCTTCGAATCAGTTTGATCAGATCCACCCATCATAACACACCTGAGACATTGTACCTCAAACACCCGAATCCTTTCCATTCAGTGAGAGTGTTTGGACATTTCAGAACTCGATTTTCTGCACCTACTCTTAAGTCAGAACAGATTTGTGAAAAGTGTCAAAATCAGCTGTCATTGAAAAAAACACAAGTCCTTGCTAAAACATAATTTCATCACTGAAATACGAGTATGTTGTTCACGAGTGACTAATCACACTAATTTCACTATTAGTGTCCACCACAACTCTTTCAAAGCAATTTTATTTGAATTCATTTTAGTTTATTATTTAATTCTAAAACATGTTGAAAACAATTCGCCTGAAGTGTCGTGGGGTACGCATGTAACGAGGAAAGTTGACTAGCTACAAACATTAGTTTCTTTTCGCTGTTCTATACAAATTATAAATAAAAAAAAATAATGAATTGCATCTGCAATAAAAAAGTTGAACGAAGTGATGTTAAAGTTGAGTGCTTTGAATGCAAAAAACTCTTTCACGGAAATTGTGTTAATGTGTTACCGGTTGATGTAGAGTTTATGAAACGTAACAAAAAAAACTGGAGATGCACTTCTTGTACAGCTTTGCGAAGAAGTTCATTTTCCGGAGATAGTATCCCTGTCCCTACGCATCATAAAAAAACTATGGAAAAACAAAACGTTTATCAACTACCAAAAACAAGTGATAGTGTGACACTAGAATCATTCTATAATGATTTCCTGGAATTTAAAAAAATTAACGAAGACTTTATTTCTCTCATTAAGACCCTTCAAAGGGAGAACTCTGAACTTAAACACAAAGTGAACGCTTTGCAAATAAAAATAAATTCATTAGAACAATCTAATCGGTCTAGCACAATCGAAATATTTAATGTTCCAAATGTAAACAATATGAATTCTTTGTAAGCGGCTTTAAAAGTGGTTCGTGACGGTGTTGGTGTTCAAATAGATGAAAGAGACATAACCATTGTTACGTTAAAAAAATAAAGAAAAGGAAAAATATTACTGAGCGCGCTTCATCGTCTAATCTCTTCTATAACATTGTCGTTGTAAATCTAACTCGTCGATGTATGAAGGAAGAGATCATGAAAGAGTCACAAAAAAAGAAACAAAAAATCACTACAAAGCTTTTTGGTGATCATTATGATGGTACGAACATTTGCATCAACGACAGCCTAAGTGCGTGTTCACATTGTGCGTGTTCACATTGGTAGAAGCGCACCAAATTGCTTGAAAGAGAGGGAACGATTTTTAGTAAGTGGAAACGAGAAGGGTTGCTTGCACCGAAAATCCATCTTCAATTTGGATTTTCGGGTGAAGCAAACCGTTCCATTCTTAATTCATTCCATTTTTGACAGTTTTTCTTCATTTATTCGTGACTGTTGGACAGACAAGTTCATTTGGCTTGCAAAAATGACTACTTGGACGAAGGCGACTGAATGAAAATGACTACTTGGACGAAGGCGACTGAATGAAAATGACCTGATTCATGCGTTCCACTTGTCAAAAATTCAAGTGTGCTTCCACCAATGTGAACACTATTTGCCTTCTTGCGCTTGTCCTTCTTGCGCCAATGTGAACACGCACTAACATCTCAAACACGTCAATTATTTAATGCGGCTAAAAACATAAAGGTGACTAAGCAGTACAAATACATTTGTCTAAGGAATAATATAATTTTTTTGCGTAAGAAAGAAGGAGACGACGCTATCAAAGTGAAATGCTTTGATGATCTTAATAATTTGTGAAAGCTCTTTTTTTACTTTTTTTCTTCGATATTATGAATTCACAATCATCAAATTACGCAAAAAATTATAAAAACTCTGGCAAAGATAAACATACCTTATTTGTGCATCAAAATATTCGAAGCATGAGAAAAAATTTTAATTCTTTCTTAGCGCATATAAATGCTTTAAATTTATTATCTGATTTTATATGTTTAACTGAAATTTGGCTTTATAACCATGAATTATCCGAATATAATATTCCTGGTTATGAAATGTACGGCAATTGTAATAACTCTTATAGTTCGGGTGGTGTTGCAGTATTTGTAAAAAAATCATACCAATGCGAAGTAGAATATTTTAATTTAAGTAGCGCGGATATTATTGATCGAGCGGAGCGTAGCGGAGCGAGAGCAATCACCCACTTTTTGGCTCACTATATTTGGGGAATATAGTGCTCCGAAAACGATTTCGGACTAATCTTGTACGCACTAAATGTAGATATCCACTATAACCACACATGTGTGCAGCATGTCATTCGATAGATCTAGGTCTGTAGATGAGCCATAAATTATCAAATGAAATTGTTTGATTGAAAAATAGTGAGAAATAACGAAGTAAAGTTTAGAAAAGTTGCCATCGATTTTTGCAGGCACGTGCAATCAAAATTTGAAATTATCGATAAATTCGAATACCTGAATACCTTTTTCATCTGATTTTGACATTCCTTAACATTTTGGACACATTTTAATACGTTTGATAAATCAAATGCCCGCAATTACGAGGTAAGTCACTTGATTGAGTAACTTTTAACACTAACACTTAAAATAACAGGAGAGCCGGACGTCCTTCTAGCCAGAGACATGCTTCTCTCACGAGAAGACGGCAAAGAATTGCGAATGCAACAAGGGTAGCAGCACTTCGAACGACTCAAGAGCCCGATCAATCCACCAGTCATCATCTGCATTCAATTCCCACATGCCTCCAAGAACTAGGCAACAATTTACAGTACAACTACTGCGGCACATGTAAAGAACGCTGGCTGAGCATGACCATGGCTCGGAATGATCTTTGTTCCAGATGTTCGAGACAGCCGATAAAGTTCTCTGCAGCTAATGACATGGATCCTGGTGAAGTTCCCGATGCACTCAACGACCTTAATGACACTGAAGAGCAACTGATCGGTCGTGTCAAGGCCATTTGCTCGATAACCAAACTCAAAGGCGGTGGACAGTATAGTTACTCGGGAAGTGTCATCAATTTTGTTCAAGATACCAATGAGTTTGCTAAACGCCTTCCTCACCATCCAAGTACTGCATCTACAATGTTGATTGCCAAAGGAACCCATAAAGACAGATTTAAAGTATCAGTTCCAAGGATCAGGACTGCATTGCTGTGGCTAAAAGTAAACAATCCGTATTACGCAGATGTTGAAATTGCTGAAGACGTTTTAACAGCCATGGAAGGTGTTGGTGGCGATATTGGTGATTTGCTTCCACAGATTGATTTAGATTTAAACACAGCTCAAGATGACTTCATACACGAATCTGGTGTAGCTTCGCATGTGAACATACCTCAGGAAACATTGATCAGAGCTGCTCTCAACGCAAATCAACCAATCGAACAACCAATGCTGAGTAACGAACCCATCAATGAATACACTACAAACGGTTATGTAGTCATGGCCTTTCCAACACTATTCCCAACTGGACGAGCTGATCTACGTGACACGAGTGGTAGACGTATCAAAGTTGACCCAATTGACTATTTTACCCATCTCTTCAAGTATGATGATGGCCGTTTTGCAAAACATCCACGATTCCGTTTCTTTGCAATGAACAGTAACCAGCGGTGGAGAGCTGCTACTCAAGGGAAGGTCTTAGTGAGTCGCGCTGGTCTTGGTGATTTGACAGTCAAGCAACTCAAAGATCGAATGGTAGAGCAGCCCACGCTTATCAAACAAATCGGTTTTTTCAATGCCAACCTGAGAACATCATCAGCTTTCTGGTTCAAACGTTCGGCTGAACTGCTAGACATGGTTAATCAGCTAGGGCCGCCAACTATTTTCTTTACACTATCATCTGCTGATCTACATTGGAAAGAGTTGTGGAAGTTGCTTGCACCAGACGTTGTCGATCATAGTATCTTAACTTGCACTCAGCGATATTCACTGATTCGGGAAAATCCTCAAGTAGTTGATTACTTCTTCACAGTACGTGGCGAACATTATGTCAAGCAACAAATGAAAGAACAGTTCAATATCACTGATCATTGGTTCCGTTTTGAATATCAGCATCGAGGTTCTATTCATCTTCATGGCTTGGCGTGGATTAAAGATGCCCCTGACATAACTCAACTCGATTCAATGTCTGCTTCTGAACTCCAAGGAGTAATCGAGTTCTTTGATGCACTCTCCACCGAAGAACATCCGGATGTCAACGTCAGGCCGCCTATTGTCCACCCGTGTAAACTTTCGCCAAGCGACATCAGTGACGTTGATCACGACTACGCCGAGCTTTGTAGTATTGTTGAGATTCATAGTACATGCGGTGTCCATTGTATGCGGAAACCAAAAGGTGGTGGATCTGAACGCTGCCGCTACAAGTTCCCAAAAGATTTGCAAGAACGAACAACTTTGACGAAGATTGATGGCTCTTGGGTTTTGACACAGAGACGAAACCATCCTCGAGTCAATCGTCATAACAGATCAGTGCTACAAACTTGGCGGGCCAACATAGACTTCACACCCATAGTATCAACGAATGCCGTTTGTAGATATATCGCCAAATATGCATCCAAATGTGAACCACGATCCACAACGCTGGCCGAACTCATGTGTAATATCTTAACTAACGAAGTCAGTGACGATGATTCAGCCAAGAAAGCCATTACAAAGTTGCTCATGAAAACAGTCTCGGGACGTGATCACTGTGCTCAAGAGTGCGCTCACGTGAATCTTGGCTTACCATTTTGGTCATCAACTCGAGAGTTTGTTGCGTTGGTTATTCCAAATTCAGACTCTGAAGAGCAGGTGCTACTGCAAACTCTGAACGATGACGAGGTCATCGGAGGAACAAAGTCTCTCATCGAGAAATATAAGAACCGCAACGCTGCTTACAGTCATCTATCGCTCTTCGATTTCTCTTCGCAATGCAAAGTTGTGGGCGATCGATATACCAAGCGACGCAAAGCAGCAGTGGTACGAGTATTTCCGAGACTCAAGTTAATAGAAGAAAATGACGCAGACAATGACATGTACTACAGAATCCAAGTGTTAGTTCACGTCCCATATCCATTGCCTTGGATTTCAGAAGCTGATTTTCTTGGTGATATGACCTGGAAGTCTCTTTTTGAAGCACGTCAGATTACACAACAACTTGATTTAGAACCTCTTCATGAAGATGATGAATTCGAAGATGAAGATTTTGAATTATACGTCGATGGTCAAGACCCATTCATGCTTATGGCACAGATCGGACCAGCCGGTCCACCGAGTGACGTGGACCTTGGTTTACGAGCCATGGATATTGAGCATGACTGGAGCAGCTCATACGGACACTTTGAACAGCCGGAGTTACTGTCAAGTTTTCTTATACAGTCCAGACAACAAACAGAAATGGTGGCTGAACATCAAGTGTACCCAGACGTTCAGTTTACACACGAACAACAGAATGTCCTGTTCATTTTAGACAGTCAAATGCAGGGGTCAGCTATTCACAATCGGATAATCATACAAGGGAAAGCCGGAACTGGCAAATCAACACTTATTAGAGCAATCGTTGCAAAGTTGACTGCAGACCTCAATTACGGCTCATCTTCATACAAGCTACTTGCCCCTACTGGGGCGGCGAGTGTGAACATCAATGGACAGACAATTCACTCTGTACTGAAGATATCTGGAAAATTCAATCCTCTTACGAATGAAGCTTTGACTGCTTTCCAGAGAGATTTCGAATCAGTTAAAGTCATAATAATAGATGAGTGGAGCATGGTCGGTTCCACCTTGATGGGTCAGGTCGAACAGCGATGTCGCCAGGCCAAGGGCTTGACGAGCCTTTTGGCGGAATGATCGTATACCTCTTAGGTGACATCAAACAACTACCGCCAGTTGGGGATAAACCAATGTATGCAAAGAAGAAACCCGGTCGTTACTCGAGCAGCTTATCTGATCAAGGACAACTTGCCTATAAGAAGCATTTCACGAAAGCAGTAATCCTTAAAGAAGCTCATCGTCAGTTGGGAACATCGACAACTGATGTTCATTTCCGTGATGCATTAGACAAACTAAGCATTGGCAGGAACACTGAAGAAGACTGGCAACTGTTCATGTCGAGATCAACGAGTCGTGTTTGTGTTGCAGAACAAAGCACCTTCAAAGATGCCTTGCGCATCTACAGTACAAAACAAGAAGTCATGACATACAACACAGAGAAACTACGTTCGTTAGATCTTCCAGTAGCCAGAATTCAAGCGAAACATAACAGCAAAAATGCTGAGAAAGCCACAACTAATGACGCTCAAGGATTAGCTCATACTCTTAAGCTATCTGTCGGCGCATTAGTTATACTTACGCGAAACCTTTGGACCGACAAGAAACTGGTGAATGGTGCAAGAGGTGAGGTGAAAGATATTGTGTATCGTCCAACAGACAACGCTCAAACCGCAATGCCTGTTGCTGTTTTGATCAAGTTCGATAAGTACACTGGCCCCACCGTTGACGGATGTGTTCCAATAGCACCTATCACGAGTGGATATCAGCTTGGGGGAGAAAGTTGTACTAGGATGCAACTACCACTCAAACTAGCATGGGCTATAACTGCACATGCATCTCAAGGACAGACAATCGACAAAGCAGTAATCGGAATCGGAAACACGGAGTTTGCTGCTGGACTCTCTTATGTTATGTTTTCTAGGATAAGGTCACTGCAAGGTCTCCTGGTGGAGCCTTTTCCTTATTCGCGAATATCCCATATACATGATTCGGATCGGATGAAACAGCGCGTTGAAGCTGAGAAATGTTTACAAAAATTGTCAGAGAAATGAACTCCGACCAACACATCTATAATCTCACTTTGATAATAATAAAAATAACGATTTTCTTGGAAATGTTCACAGTGGTCACCTCACTTTCACGTCCCCTAACGGTGACCACCTGCTCTACCTGAGTTATGGCTCATATTAACCCACTCACACATGCCTATCACCATAACAATCCGCAAGCATGTAGTTGCTGTGCGGCAACACTTACGACATGTTTCACTAATAGCGCAATTTATTTGCATAAACTCCATGTACATTCATTCTGATTTGCATCTCAATCGGAACTGTCGTTTTCAAGTGGTGATCATGACCAATCGAGCGGAGCGAGAGCAATCACCCACTTTTTGGCCTAGCGCGTGCATGTACGGGAAATATAGTGGTCCGAAAACGATTTCGGACTAATCTTGTACGCACTAAATGTAGATATCGGCTATAACCACACATGTGTGCAGCAAGTCATTCGATAGATCTAGGTCTGTAGATGAGCCATAAATTATCAAATGAAATTGTTTGATTGAAAAATAGTGAGAAATAACGAAGTAAAGTTTAGAAAAGTGCCATGCGGAGCGAGAGCAAGGTTGATAAAACAACAAATTTGCTCGCTCGATCCAAAATTTTCAGTAGCGGAGTTAAGCCCGCGCATACTGATCTGCCTAGTTAAATTAATCTGTACTATATATGATGAAAGCTTTACAATTTTTTGTGTATATCGCTTGCATGATTACAGTTTGAGCAAAAATATCTTTATAGAACGAATGGGTGAGTTACTTAAGGATGTTAAAATGACAAACTTAATTATTATTGGCGATATCAACCTTGATATCTTAACTGCTAATTATGATTCTGATAAATATTTATTTATGATGTCGTCTTATGGCTTAGAATCGTTTATAAATGAGCCAACACGCATAACAGAACAGTCGCAAACATGCATTGACCACATATTTGTAAGAGTGCGGTATTGGACTATAAAATTACTGATCATTGTATGGTCAATTTGAATATACAAATAGTGAGTCCTAGTAATTTTGAAAAATATATACCCTTTACGGTGAAACCCCAAATAAACTACTCAAAATTGATAGATTGTCTTAAATTTGAGCAGTGGAAGTTTGTGCATCGCGAAAGTGATCCTTCTTCTGCTTACGACACCTTTATGGAGATTTTAGAAGGACATATTCATAATTCCTACAATGTTATACCTAAATCACGTAGTGTTTCCAAATTGAGACGACTTAGGCCTTGGATTGGAAAAAAACTGCTTAAAATGATATCAAGAAAAAATCAAATAAGGAAAAAATGCCGAAAACATCCTCAGAATTTAGGGCTTAAGCGATATTATATTAAGTTGAGTCAGTCTGTGAAACAAGAAATTGGAATTAGTCGAGACAAATATTATACTGATAAATTATATAAGTGCAAGGGTAATATTAAAGACGAATGGAAAGTGATTGACAGCATTCTTAATAAACAAAAAGATACAGACACTATTCAGAAAATTGAAATAGGACATAAAATAGTTCGTAGCTCGATAGATATCGCCAACAATTTTAATAAGTACTTTACATCTGTTGCTTCAGCTATGAAGCCCTATCCCCCTCAAAGCCCTTGTTCGTGTGAATTATATTCAGATCTGGTTGCAGATGAATTTCAAATGAATAGTTTTGTACTGGAGCCCTTTACCTCTTTCGAAATATATAAAAGAATAATGTCACTTGATAATAAATGCTCAAGTACTTCTGATGGGATAACTAACTTAGCCTTCTAAAAAAAATTGTTTTCTATGTTGTTGATGTTCTTACGTATATATTTAATATGAGTGTCAGTTGTGGTATTTTCCCTAGATCTCTAAAAGCAGCTGAAGTTATTCCTCTTTTTAAGAAAGGAAAAAGAAGCCTACTGGACAATTACAGACCAATTTCATTACTGCCCACATTTTCGAAGCTTTTTGAGAAAGCAATAAAATATCGTGTGGTGTCCTTTCTAGACAAAAATAAGTTTTTCAGTAGTGACCAATTTGGATTTCGTGAGGGTAAGTCTACGGAAGATGCCATTTTAAAATTATGTAGCGAAATTTCTAGCAGTTTTAATAACAGCAAGACTACTATAGCCTTATTTATTGATATGTCGAAGGCATTTGATATGGTCAACCACGAAATTCTACTTGATAAACTCTATAAAGCCGGATTCAGAGATCAGTCTTATAATTGGTTTGCTTCATACTTATCGGGAAGATCTCAAAAGGTGAAGGTTGATGGAGTTTTCAGCGAACAACTAACATTAGATATCGGTGTTCCACAAGGTTCAGTTTTGGGTCCTATCCTTTTCCTCATTTATATAAATTCCATTTTCAAGCAAGGCTTTACGAGTAATATAACAGCTTTTGCGGATGACATGGCTTTCACATACACAAGCAACACCTTATTAGAATCGATGGTTAAGTTGCAGAAAGACTTACAACTCCTCAGACAATGGTTTGCAAAACACGAACTCCTTATAAGTGACAAAACGAAGCTTATGTTTTGCAATCTTAAAAAATCAGATGCGACAGACTGTGATTTATTTTTTCACTCCACTGCGTGCGAAAAATTATCTATATCTACTCACTCTTGTGGTAGGGTTAATTATTCCCATAATGGTCGCTGTTCATCTCATTGTTTCAAAATTGAAAGCGTCAATTATTTCAAGTATTTAGGTGTAATAATTGATCAAAACTTGAACTGGAAAGCACATGCAAGTGAATTGAAAAAATATATGTTATCCGTTACTCGAAAAATGTATCCGCTTAAACCGTATTGTTCCAAAAAATTACTGACAACTGTATATTATGGCCTCGTTAACTCAAAAGTACAATACGGCATTTGTAGTTGGGGTGGAGCGTATTTCAATGTCCTGGATCCATTGTTGATAGCACAGAAACATATTATAAGAATTATTTGTGGTACAAATAGGTTAACTGCTAGTTGGCCATTGTTCTGCACTATGCGGGTTTTGCCGATCAAACATCTTTATATCTATAAGGTTCTTAAAGTGTTCTTTATGCGAAGTAGTTATAGCTCAGTACTTAGAAGTTCCAACTTATATAGTTTGAGAGTAAATAACAGAGGTTTAGTCAATATTCCGCATGCTAATAAAACTCACTTTTCGAACTTTTTTACTGTCACAGCACCCAAATTATTTAACCTATTGCCATGCGAAATTAGAAATCTAAATATAAGAGCATTGTTTTTGAAAAGAGTTAAAAAATGGCTCTTTACATTGGATAATTCAACGGTCAAACATTTATTAATAAATAGAACGTAGCCAATTTTTGTTCTTTTGCATATATTTATTTTAATTTATTTATTTTTGCTTCTCTATATTATTCTTTTTAAGTATAGAAATATAGTTACTCTTACCCCACGCATAATTGCTTGTTAATTTTGTTGATGGATCATTCGCTACTAGTTCTTTAAAGACTACAGAATGACATATATCTTTATTATTACACTAAAAATGAAACTGAATTATTGTAAAATAGTTTATGAACTGTAATAATTAATGGAATATAAATAAAGATGAAAAGATAAAAAACAAATAATTTGTAATAATGTTTTTTTTTGTTTTTTGACAACTGAAATACATATGGCTATACTTTTCTGTTCTAACTTGATCTGACAGTTTTCACGAATCTGTGCTGTCCTGTTCTGATCTGATCTTTTCGTCATTGAACACAGCTAATTATATATTATTTATATTACAAAACGTAATTACACATACACTTAATGAGCTTAATAAAAGCAGCGAATACTTCTGGCCTTTTAAAATAAACATTTAACTATTAAATTACTATGTTCCATAAATCCAATAAAAATGGTAAATTAGTAACATCCTGAGTGCTTTTTTGTTACAACAAAATATTATAGGTAGTAAGAAAAAAGTCTAAGAAGTTATAAATAAGGATAACAATTTAGCATTTTATTTGATGACCTCTTCTAACAATCTCAAATGCCAAAAATATTAATACATCTTTTTTACGATCTCCACAATAAAATGTTTGTATTTGGATTGTGTTTGTTTGTATGTACGTAAATACAATCCATAGTATGGTAAATCATATGCACGTTTATGTAAGCATTAATCATGGCCAGCGTGCTTCTTTGAATGATGTTTTGTTTTTTTACCCGGCCAGTGTTAACTATGTAATTGTTTTTCTTAGGTAAATACGTATTAAAAAGATGATATCTATTTTATTTGCGTAGTGTTTTGAGCCAATCCTGTAAGGAAAATTGAGTTTTATGGAATCAAACGTTGTTATAAGTTGTTATAAGTTGTCAAATTGTGATTCGTGAGACTCGCAATTTCATAATCAAATATCATTATTTAAATATTATTATATGAGATCATTTAAATTGATTAAATATATAAATATTCTCATGAAAAGTCTCAGTAGTCTTTTGGTATACTCAAACAGTTGCTTATGTATTGTACTACCGCATGAGGGGGGGTTATGAGAATTTAGTTTAATTCATTCAACGTTCATGCGTTTTTCCTTAGACTACGAGTATTATTCATTGTATACATTTTTCATAAGAACTTAAAGACGAACTAGCTGCAAGCAACTGAACAGTTAAAAAGTAACAATAAAGAACAAAGAACAACTCTAATTTAAATCTTCGATGACTGATTGCTGATCGTATATGCCGTATATGTACATACATATGTCGAAATCAATTGGAACAATCCCATTAACCATCCATGAGAGCTATTATTAAAATCTTCTCCTAACCCATCTACATGATCGAAAACAAAATGAAATCAAATTTATTCCAATTTGCATAAACCTTCCAATCTATTGCAGTAATCAGAGGAGCTCGACATCGAGTTCGATCGTTGCATAAAAATCCCGCAGAAGTTTTATGTCACTGTCCAAATTTACACATCAAAATATACAGGTATGTGCGAAGATTTTGTTTTGTTTCTATGTTTTTCTATTTGATGTATTTATTTAAATTATGCTCGCTTGCAACGTTCAAATGTGTCGTCATACTTTCACTGGTTGTGTTGCTCGACGGACAAGGTATAAAAAGCAAATCCGTTAACGGATTGGCATGTCATTTTGATAGCAAACTTTAGAAGGTGAACTTGGACACACATCTCACGAAATCAGACTGCAATCATGAAGGTAAGGAGATAGGAGCATCTTTCGCGGACGTGATGCACTAGAATTAATTCGCTTGTGTTGTAGGCTTTCATTGGAATCTTAGTTCTTTTTGCTGGTGCTAACGCTGGATTACTTATTGGTGGACACGGTGGAGGTGGTGGTGGTTTTATCGGTGGCTATGAAGGTGGTCATGGATATGGTCACGGTGTACAAGAAACGAAGATCATCAAAGTAATCCATGAAGAAGCTCCAGTATTTCATCATGCACCTGCTCCTGCTATTATTAAGGTGATTCAAGAGGAAGGAGGTCATCATCATCATCATCATCATGTTGAAGCCCCTCCTCAGATTGTGAAAGTCATCCATGAAGAGCACGCTCATGTAGAACCTGTACCAGTTATTCATCATGTCAAGTTGATCCACGAAGAACATGGTCATGGACATTTCGCTGCACCAGCACCTGAAGTCAAAATCGTAAAATTGATCCAAGAAGGTGGACATCATCATGGTGGTCATCATCATGTTAGCCATGGATGGGCCTGAATGTGCTGTACTCTTCAATTACGTTTTCTTTCCACTCTTAAGTTCAAATAAAGCCATATTACTCTAACATTAAGTCAGACTAGTAAGATGAAAAAATTTTGAGATAGAGCTCTACTGTCTTCAATGTTCCGCTGATATTTGTTACCAAAACTTAACGACATGAGGCTTTCTGGAATTCGTACATGTTTACATCTAAAAATAGAAAATTGCACTAACTCTAGAAGCTTTCGTGAATGAACAAAAATAAACTATGGGCGTTTCAGGGGGCCTGTCTATAAAATAGAAGTCTTTAATTATTATGAATCGAATGATTCTACATCGCATGTACATATGTATGTAGAAAACTTTCATTCTCTTTACTTTTTATGCTTGACTTCATCCTCTCAATTTGAATGTATTGTGCAATTATTTCTGCTTGGAGGTCAAAATTCCATTTGAAATTGTTGAAATACTCGTATATCTCTTCTTACTTTCTTTTTTTTTAGTTTCTATAATAAATCCTTTACCTAGTAACTTTAATCCTTCTGTCAACGAGTAGGTCTGGCCAGATATTTTCCATTTTCGAAATCATTTATTCCTGATTAATAGCGTAGCTATCTTTACCAAATTCCCTTTGTCTGCATCTAATGCTTCAGTGTGGACAATAAATTAATAATCTGCAAATCTGACCAGACATTACATATTGTGTGGAGAAACGTTATTATTTCGCATTTCATTCCAAAAAAAACTTTTTACCTATGTCCGTCAAGTAATAATTAGTTTTATTTGGTGCATTATATGTAAACAAAATAATTTATTAGTTATTAGAATCCCGTTTCAAAATTTTACCAAAATTTCATCAGAATTCTATGCAGAATTTGAATTTCTATTGAAATAAGGTGCATCCGTTTTTCGTATTCCATCCATTTTGTTTACTTTACACTTTTGTGTGATCTGTCAAAATTCCGCGCGGAATGTCTTCTTTCAAGAAGACTTTGCTTAAGCACATTTAAGACAACGAAAACTTAACGAAACTGAACTGAATCCCATTATGGTCATAGCAAACGATTTGCATTCAAGAAGACGTAAGTCTATTATGGTTGTGCTTAAGTCCGTGTCAGAACCGAACGAAATTCTCATTTAGTTTTCAACGAAAAGTCAAGTAACCCATAATAACTTAAGCGAACTTAAGGAGCTTTCAAATATGTAGTTTTCATTCGGTGTGGTGATTATTTTCGGTGTGGCTACAATCGTTTTATTAAAAGTGAGAAAGATTGAGAAAGAAAGAATGGAAAATAGATTAAAACAATTAAAAACTTTGAATTTTTCTCTATCTTTTCTACTCGTATTTTCGTTCAATATCACGTGACGAAAAAAAAAAAAAAAACAAAAAAAAAAAGCAGGCCGAAAAACAATTGGTGCAAACAAATGCAAAAACACCAGCATTTGATTGGCCTCAGCGATGAAGTAATCCCAAACCGGGAAGCCTGCCGCTACTTTCTGAGGTCAAACCGGCGGACCCCACAAGCGGACCAGTAGGATTGCAGTTAAGTGGGAAGGTCCTACACTTCTGACCATAACAACGCCGGAAAAAAGGAAAAGAAGAAGAAGATCACGTGTCGAAAATCCGCGCGGAATATCTTCTTTTATTGAGACCTTACGTAACTCGCTGAAGTTAACGAACATTTAACGAAGCGTGTCATAGGCCTTTCATGTTAAAAGATATTTCCGTAAGCTGGCGTTAGCTCGTTTATGTCTATTATGGTTCGCCCTCAACTTTCGAAAATCCTCATTAGAAATATGTACATACATGGAATCACACATACAAATACAACCTTTATACACCTTATACACATTCTTGTTGTACAATTACATATATTATTATGTCTACAATTATATTTTTATGAATGAACATAAAACTCATAGAGAACGGACGTGTTTTTTCTAAGTTTAGTGGGGTGTAACTTTCAAACGTTTAGTTCTTTGCACATAAATTTAATCAAATTGCAGTGTCTAGTTTGCAATGAGAAAGTTGATCGCGGTTGCGAAATGAAAATCACTTGCATCGACTGCTATGTCTAATTTCACTGTTCCTGTGCTAAACTGAATCCGTCGGATATATGTAAAGTACATGAACACACACAATGTTCCATATCGTTGCGACAAATGCACTGCACTTCGTCGTAAATCGTTACAACAAATTGTATCGTCACCATCAACAGCAACAAAAGTGATTGCTTCATCGATAGCGAAACAGAGGCAAAAGCGGAATCAGCAAACAGCCACCAGGTTATTGAGTGTCTCTGAAACGACAATTGAACGGCAAGCAACAGCATGTGACCTACCGCAACAACTCGACGACGGCACAGTTACAATGTAAATGCTGCATTACTGCGTCTTTTGTAAGCCTTCCCCCGTGGCACACTGAAATTTTGAATGAAATCCAGGTTCGTAGCGATAAAACCCTTTACAAACAAACTCTATTCGTGAATAAGTGTGAGCTCATTTCATTTTACCAAAGTGTACTCCCGCCACACACACTCTTGGAATTATAACAAGGGCGTGATTGTTTACATAATTTTGACAGAACCCCGGGCTTCTAATCTTCCATTATTAAGTGGTACGTCCCATTGGTGGTTTTTCGGGCCTGGAGTCAGCAACAAGAATGCTGAAGAGTGTGTTTAAACAATTTTCAGCAAGGCGTTGGATGTCTCCGTGTTATTTACAGATATCGAAAAATGCTACGTCAAACGTGTATGGAAGAAAAACAACAACGAGCATAGTGATCAAATTTGTGTTCATTTTTCTCTTGCTTAGAGACAAAGAAAAAGCTAAAAAAACTGCAATGAAGAAATTAAATTCGTCACTATTTGTTGCTAACATCTTCTTCTTTCTTCTTGTCCTTTTTCCGGCGTTGTTATAGTCAGAAGTGTAGGACCATAACCTTCCCACTTAACTGCATTCCTACTGGTCCGCTTGTGGGGTCCGCCGGTTTGACCTCAGAAAGTAGCGGCAGGCTTCCCGGATTGGGATTACTTGTTTTTGCATCAATTGTTTTTCGGCCTGCCGTTTTTTTTTTTTTTTTTTTTTTTTTTTTTTGCTATTTGTTGCTAACATAAAAGTCAATATTTTTATAAATGACTAGAGCTTTATTTATGGAAGCTAAGAAAGACTATAAATATTTATAGTTTAAAAATTCGAGGTTTCTAATGAGAAAAGCAGAGAATGGTAGGGTCATAGGGCCATATGATCGTTTCTTGATTTTTCATTACTCTATCTATCTATCTAAATCTATTTCAGTATACATATGTAAATATCAACGATAATCTTTCAAGGAACAAGCCAACCCCTAATGCTAGTTTTCCAGTTTTTACTTAATTTTTATTTAAAGTTTCTTAGATCTATCTTAACCTAGACAAAAAGCCTTAAAAACTAGCTTAACTATCTTAACAATCTAGGTATCTTACCGGCCCTAAGCGGACACTCTAAAATAAACGTAACAACTTAAATCTATGTATGTATGTCTTTCGACTACTATATCAACTTAAAATTAACATTATTATAACTAACTTAAGTTAAGAAAAATGTATTTGTTTTATTGAAAAAACTTAGCATAAACACAAATGATGAATTATTTTATTGTAGTTTGAATTTGTTGTTCATCAGAATATTCGTAGTTGCGGCAAAATTTTTAATTGCTAGTATGAATCTACAAGCGCTTGTGTTTTTACCCGATTTGATATTTGTAAGTGAGATATGGATTTTTAACTGCGAAGAAGGGGAGTACCATATTCCAAGCTATAATTTGTATCTTAATACAAATGAAACGTATGCTGCAGGTGGAGTGGGCGTTTTTGTTCATGATTATTTAGATTTTGGTAACTTTAAATTAAACTATCTCAACTTTCTGAGCGCCGATGCAACTGAATTGTCTTGCAATATAAGGGATGATGTTTTTAAATTTGTTTGTGTATACTGGTTAAACCTTTATGATATTCATGTATTTTTGAATGAATTTTCAGTGTTCTAAAGAAATGAAACAAAAAGTGCTAATGGGTGATTTTAACATTGATATTCTAACCTCCAATACTTTATCTGATCTCTATCGCTGAGCATGGTCTATCATCGTGTCTTGACTATGTTTTTGGTCGCTCCGCAAAAATAACCATAAATGAATGCGCTGGAATAATATGAATATTATTAAGGACGTATGGGGAGAGCTCGCCGAGCAATTTATGCAGGTGGAAAGCAGTACAGCAATATTGCAGAATTAAAAGAATCCATTAGCACAGAATGGAACAAGATAGATCAAAATTCTTTACAAAAATTGTTTAGAAGTATGCCTAAGCGAATGTTAGAAGTCATAAAAAATAAAGGAGCTAGCGCACATTATTATATTACAACATTACTACAATAGTAAAATAAAATATTGAAATTTGCTTGATGTTATTTAACTTTAAATTCACATGTCCTATCTTTTTGTTCTACCTACTTTCCGAGTTTTTTTCCCAAACACAAAAAAATTAAGGGTTTTTTTCACCAATATTTTATGGCAAAACACTGTAAATGCATCCTGTTAAAAAATGATTTATGGTATGTATGTAAAACTCTTAGCTTCAATAGTTTTATTTATTCAATACAAATAAAAAAAGCAATTCAGGGAATGGAGAAAAACGATGGAATAAAAGAGTGGTAATGCGTGTCGTCTTGTCGTCTTCGCTGGTCTCTTCGCAATGCTCCCTTAGAGAGGAAAAAAGTGTTCGTGTTGACAATTTGTGGTTTGACGCTTCGATTCTTAGGGTCATTCCACAACCGGCCCTCCTGTGATCAGCTGACCACAGCTGACGCCCCGTTAGGCGGACTCCTCCTGGGATGAAATATTGTCGAAGTCGGTTTGTCGCCACGGCTTCATCATCTCTGCGCAAGTTGTTGATATGTTCGGGCCCTCATGGTCACCCAGTTTTTGGACCCCGTATCGATCGTGCTTGGCGACCGAAGTTACCTTATAAGGCCCAAGATACTTCCTCGCTAGCTTTAAATTTGGTCCGAATTGTGTACGCTTGATAGCCACCAGGTCCCCCAAGTTGTACGTTATAGCTTGCCTTCTGTTACGATTGAATGAATCACGATTCTTGTTGTGCCTTCTGGATTGCTTCACGTGCCTGTTCCCTTCTTTCGTCTCGCTCTGCAATGAATAATTCGTCGATCTCTTCATTAATCAAACTCACCAATTCAGGATCAGCGTTTCTCCTCATCTGTGTGCCGAACATAAGCTCGAATGGAGTGTGCTTGACACTTCGCTGCCAAGTAGAATTGATACAGTGCATGTACCACTTGCTCGGATTATCCACTGAGAGTTTGGATAGGACTGAAATTATTGTCCGGTTGGTCCGCTCCACTTGGCCGTTGCCCCTCGGGACGCCAGTTGTTATCACTAAGTGTTGGATTTTGTTGTCTTGGCAGTGTTCTTCAAAAATCTTACTCGTGAAAGCGGCCCCACGATCTGATATAATCCTTTGAGGGTTCCCAAATGTTGCGCTTTGAATCTCCAGTTTGGTTATGGCTTCTGCTGCTGACGTTGTTTTTGCTGGATACAGCCAGGTAAATTTGGAAAATGCATCGACTATGCAAGTAATGTAGGAGTACTGCTTGGTCGTATTTGAAAGTGGGCCCAGATGGTCCACGTGATACGTCCTTAGCGGCGCACTTTCCCTGTCTATGGGGCATAAAAAGCCTTCCTGCTTGCTTGCTTTTCTTTCGGGCAATATGCCCGGAACGCAATTTTGTCGCACCTCTTCCAGTTTCTTCTTTAACTTCGGAATGTAGTAATCTCTGTTGACTACCTCCATCATCATTTTCAACGCGAAATGCCCCTCCTGGTGTATATTCCGTAGCAGCTCGGCTTGCATCTTCTTTGGGATCAGGAGAAGTCGTCTTCCCTCCTCGTCCTTTTTAAATATGATCCCCCTTTCGCAGAAGAAATGTTCATATTCGCCGTGTTGCAGAAGTGCTCCTATGAGTTTCCCCTGCTCGTCGTCTTCTTGAGCTTTAGCTATCCTGCATAAAAACTCGCTAGTTACCACATTCACCGCACAACGGCTTAGCGCATCCGCATGTCGTAGTCTCACGGCACTCCGATGCTCCAGGGTGTACTCGAACTCTTGCAAGATGAGAACCCAGCCGGCTATGCGCGAGGAAAACTCTTTCTTCTCGATGGTTCCCTTAAAGGCTGCACAATCCGTTACTATCTTAAAGCGTAGTCCCAATAGATAGTGCCGAAACTTCTTGAGCGCATTTACGACTGCCAGTGCTTCTAGCTCATAACTACTGTACCTCTGTTCGGTTTCCGACGTCGGATCTTCTTGCTGAAGTAGGCGATCGGATGAAAATTACCGTCACTTTTCTGCAGCAAAACTGCCTCGAAACCCCATTTGGAAGCATCCGTGTGTAGCTCCGTTACCGCTTCTGGACAATATAGTTTGAGCACTGGTTCCTGGGTAAGATTCCTTTTTAGTTCCTCGAATGCAGTTTCTTCTTTCAATCCAAAGTGATACTTTACATCCTTCTTCAGCAGGTCAGTCAGCGGTCGGGCGATGAGTGAGTAGGATGGTATGAATCGTCGAAAGTACCCCGTGAGACCTAAGAACCTCTGGCTCTGCAACCGGTCTACGGGTTGCCGAAATTTTCGCACTGCATCGATCTTACTCTTCGATGGCCTCATTTCACCGTCTTGTATACGAAAGCCCAAGTACTCGATTGATGTACACAAAAATTGACATTTTTTCCATCGGAAAAATATATGCCTTCGCAACCTCGAGAACTGTTTTCAAGTTTATGATGGCATACTCGTAGTCCTTGCTCATGATGACGATGTCGTCCATGTACAGCAACACGATCTTCTTTTCCATGAGCTCCTGGAAAACTTGGTAGAGATGTCTTTCGAATACTGCAGGCGAGGTACAGAGTCCAAATGGGACTTTATTGAATTCGTATTGGCCCAGCGGCGTGACGAAGGACGTAAACTTGCGGCTACTCTCGCTGACACTGACGTGAAAAAACCCATTCTCTAAGTTCATTGTTGAGAAAATCTTCGCCGAGCTGATTTGGTCGATTTGGTCATCCACCAACGGTAACGGAAAGCGATCCCTAACCACTAATTTGTTCAGACTTCGGTAGTCGATGCACAAACGTTTGCTGTCGTCCTTCTTGTTTGCCAATACAATCGGCGAGGCGTAGTCTGAAGTAATTTTACGTATAATACCTGCTTCCAACCACTCGTCGATTTGTTTTTGGACAATCTCATTTTCCATTGGCGCCAACATACGCGGGCGGTGAGCGACAAGATTGTCGCTGGTTAGTACAATCTTCATTTGAACGTTCGTCGTCTTCGTCGGTTGCGGACAATACTCGTAGATCAGTTTTTCTACCTCGGCTCGATACTGAGAATTGCCTACATTAATTTCCGAATCATTTACACTCACCTGCATGCAGTTGCACCAATTCGACTTCAAAGGTTCGACCTGCACACCCTCGTCGGCTAAAGTGATTTTTGTCCCCCGCAAAACGTCTTTCCCAATTAATAGCGGTGGCCTTAGAGACTTCGATGACACGATGTATATTTTTGGTTTGTAGCTGAATCCGTCTAAGTTAAGTGTTGCGACAAAATAACCGTATGTTGTTGTCGGTGTTTGTGACAACCCTTGCAGTATTTGGCTATCCTGGCAAAGTGGCGGCGATCCGATTCGAAAATACTCATCGGATCCCATTACCGTGACATCGCTGCCTGTGTCGATCCGTGCTTCTACTTCAGTGCCATTGACAATAACCGACTTTACTTCTAGCTCACTAACGTTCGTCTTGGATAAATGTACTACCTTTGAGACGTCTTTTCGTTTCGGACAATCGGCTGAAATATGTCCGAAGTTCTCGCAGCTGAAGCATTTGGGTCCTCTGGTCTTAAATTCGCACGCCTTGCTTTTGTGCCCTGTTCTTCCGCAATTAAAAAATCGTTGGCCCTGTTTATCCTTGGTCTTTGTTGTGTGCGGATGCTGCATTCCTACTTGCATTTTGAGCCTTACAGGAATCACGAAAACGTTCGTACTCACAAAGCTTGGTTTTAAAATCGCACATCGTCACAGCACCGTACAGCATGGTCTTATTAAGCGGCGAGTCGTCGATTCCCTCGATGCAGTATTGCATTATGGAGCGATCGTCCACGTTGCCTCTCGATCCCAGTTCGCGCATAGCGTAAAAGAATTCTACCACTGATTCACCCTGGGATTGTTTTTTTGTTGATAGTTTTCTGTGGACATCTGCCGCGGATATAACTTGGTCAAACTCCTCAAGCAATCGAACCTTAACTTGGTTCCACGTCGTTGTTGATGGCCCAGCTTTTAATGCCAATTTTGCTACCCCTGTCAGCAATCTCTTAGCAAACAAAGTTTTCCGCAGATCGTCCCACTTCATCAGTTGCGCAGCTGTCTCGAATTCTTCGATCCACCCCCTCACGTCTTCTTTGCCACTAAACAATTAAATCACATTAACGGCGTCTTCGAAGCTACCGACACTTGCCCGTTCATTCCGTTGTTTTAAGTGTTCTATTTCATTTCGCAGAGATGAGGTGATCGAGTCGTCGACTGTGTTTACAGTTTCACCTTTACCGTTTGTCACAGCCACTGCCATTGCGCCGCTATCCATGTCGTCAATTCGTTGCTGCGTCGTTTGATTACTTACATCGGGATGATTCTCTCTCTGCATTGCTGCAAGTAATTCTGGCAATGCAATCCCTGATTCCACCGCCGTACTATTCTGCATGATATATTTTTTCTTTTGAACAGCGAAATATCCCGGACGAGCCCCCAGGTTGTAAAACTCTTAGCTTCAATAGTTCAATTTATTCAATACAAATAAAAAAAGCAATTCAGGGAATGGAGAAAAACGATGGAATAAAAGAGTGGTAATGCGTGTCGTCTTGTCGTCTTCGCTGGTCTCTTCGCAATGCTCCCTTAGTGCGTGTTCACATTGGCGCAAGAAGGACAAGCGCAAGAAGGCAAATAGTGTTCACATTGGTGGAAGCACACTTGAATTTTTGACAAGTGGAACGCATGAATCGGGTCATTTGCATTCAGTTTCATTTTATTACCAGCAGAAAGAGTGAACCTAGTTAAACGCGATAATAATATTGGGATATAATATTGCATTTAAATGGAAGAGGAGTTTATGCTGGCTTTTGCAGCAACAATGTTTTCATGTAGTGCTGCATTGTTCTTGCATCTTCGTAAGCTAATTCAACTTCTCTGTCCAACAGTTTGTCCAAGAATGAAGAAAAACTGTCAAAAATGGAATGAATTAAGAATGGAACGGTTTGCTTCACCCGAAAATCCAAAGTGCGTGTTCACATTGGTAGAAGCGCACCAAATTGCTTGAAAGAGAGGGAACGATTTTTAGTAAGTGGAAACGAGAAGGGTTGCTTGCACCGAAAATCCATCTTCAATTTGGATTTTCGGGTGAAGCAAACCGTTCCATTCTTAATTCATTCCATTTTTGACAGTAGTTCTTCATTTATTCGTGACTGTTGGACAGACAAGTTCATTTGGCTTGCAAAAATGACTACTTGGACGAAGGCGACTGAATGAAAATGACTACTTGGACGAAGGCGACTGAATGAAAATGACCCGATTCATGCTTTCCACTTGTCAAAAATTCAAGTGTGCTTCCACCAATGTGAACACTATTTGCCTTCTTGCGCTTGTCCTTCTTGCGCCAATGTGAACACGCACAAATTGCAGATGGATTTTCGGTGCAAGCAACCCTTCTCGTTTCCACTTACTAAAAATCGTTCCCTCTCTTTCAAGCAATTTGGTGCGCTTCTACCAATGTGAACACGCACTTAGAGAGGAAAAAAGTGTTCGTGTTGACAATTTGTGGTTTGACGTTTCGATTCTTAGGGTCATTCCACATGTATTACACACAATTCATGTCTTTTTAAGAATTTAGGGGGTGTCTTATCATTTTGTCCCGGACTGTACCACTGTCCGTAAAAAATCTCAAGAAAGGTTAAAGCCATAGATTACTTACTCTGTATTAAAAAAAATTAGCTCAAAAATAAGTTAAGAAAAAACATTCACTTAATAAAGCTCTGAAAAAAATCGCTTCCGAATATTGAGGAAGCAAGTTAACAAGGATATACGGGTAGCTCGGGATAGATATTCTATAATACGAAATTCACTTGGTAATCCGAGAAAAGAATGGTATCATTGATGGGAACTCTTCCTATTCCATCAAAGAGATAGTTTTATGTAATGATGGTATAACCATTGACGATCCTACAACAGTATCCTAATCTTACCTTTAAATATATAGCACTTAATATTGCAGACATCTGAATTTTTTTCTAAGTAATTCGACCGAGATTTTTCCTGATAAATTGATATGTGCCAATGTGATCCCTCTTCACAATAGAGGTAGTAAAAGTTACAAAAACAACATCAGGTAAATTTCTTGTCACCAATTTCAAAGGTTTTTGAAAATGCTATCAAGAGTAGAATGCTGAGGCACCTATCAAAAGTAAAATTCTTTAGTCCTATGCAATTTGGCTTTAGGGAAGGCCCTGCTACAGAAGATGAGTTCTTGGAGTTTTGCTCCTTTATTTATAAAACTCTGGATGATAAAAAATGTTGCGCCGGTCTCTTTGTAGACATTACCAAATCTTTCGACATGTTGGACCACAGAGCTCTTCTAAACGGATTATATTCATACACAACATATGGCACCGAAAATTAGAGTGGGATGCGAAATTGAAGACCTGAGGATCTACAAAGCATTTGAGCTATACACGGCAATGAAATAGATGTAGGATCGAGGACTCCGCTGCGATCAGGTCGCGCATATGCCCGTATCACAATACTGCAACTGATTTGTTTTTTTTTTTTTTAATTAATTGATTAGAATTATATTGTATTGCATTATACAATATAATATAGACAATATTTTATATTTATGTACATTTTTTTTTAATTTTGTTTTTTTGTTTTTTTTATTTAGGAAATATTTGAATAATTAGTAGGACTTACATATATACGTAGTACATATGTTTAACTGCTTTTTTTGTGTTTTTGATTGGTGAGATTACAGCACTAAATTATATAGGCGATGTATGCTAATCAAGAAGATATGTTAGGTAAGATATATTTATAATTTTTTGTTAAGAATATATTTATTGCCACAAAAGTATTTTTCTTAAGTGGTAAGACAAAAACAATTAATTAACTTTATTTTTTTTTACGTGCGTATGCGTAAATTTAGATTTAGAATAAGTTGGGGGGAGGGACAATGTCACCTAATCACCTCTGATGGGCCTATTGTGACGTCCCCCATTCAGAGTTCACTCAAATATCCTGAGTTCATGATAAAACTTAGTATGCTTTTGAGTGAAATAGCAGCGATTACTTTTGCTTCAATATAATGCCTGCCTAGGTGTTTGTGTCGTGTACTGATGAGGCAATTACAGTGGCACAGTATGTGATCTGCTGTTTCTTCGTTACACATTCTGCAGGTGTCATCTTGTGTGCCCATGGTTTTAAGATGTTTGTTGACCGGGCAGCGTCCAGTGAGGAATCCTGTAACTGTGCGAATCCGACTCCTAGAAAATTTAAGGAGTTGTTTCGTTCTTTTAAGGGAAAGGTCTTGGCATCATAAATGGTGATAGGTCTGCTTTTTCGTTTTCTATATTGTCTCTGCGCCCTGGTCTCCAGTGGTCTGGGAGGTGTAAAAGGCGACTAAAACAAAGCTAAACAAAAATCACATCTAGGCAATTTAGAAAACACTAAGGTGAGCCTACGGACACATATACCACCATTAAACTGCCCCACAAGTGTACATGCAAATCAGTGGGTTGACACGACTGGAGATCACCGGTGTTGTAAGAGTAAGATCAAACAAAAAAATTTGGAGCATGCCCGGGTCACAAAAAAAAAAAAAAAAAAAAAAGGCAGGCCGAAAAACAATTGGTGCAAACAACACCAGCATTTGATTGGCCTCAGCGATGAAGTAATCCCAAACCGGGAAGCCTGCCGCTACTTTCTGAGGTCAAACCGGCGGACCCCACAAGCGGACCAGTAGGAATGCAGTTAAGTGGGAAGGTTATGGTCCTACATATCTGACCATAACAACGCCGGAAAAAGGAAAAGAAGAAGAAGAAGAAGCTCTGTTTATATTTTCTCTGAGGCAGAGTTCAATTCCGAATATCTCTTCTTGAAATACGGAATTGCATCTGTCTACGAGTATCTGTGATAGATGTGTGTTCCAGTGTTACCTCCGTATTCTCCAGCCCCAACACTTTCGTTCGTTTTGGACCCATCTGTGTACCATAGATATGATTGACGATCGAAGGAAGGTCTAGACTTTTGCTGGTCCATAGAGAGATCCTGGCTTTCTCAATGGTTTTTGTGATGTGAGAGTTCCAAGTGTGCTTTGCACCTAGATATTTGGCTTCGTTTGAGAACTCTATTGTTTCACCAAATAGAGTGGGTTTTTTGAGTTTATGTCTACTTTTTCTTTTGGTGAAAGCGACTTGGTGCTTTTTTTAGGGTTTTTTAGGGTTGACACTTAGTCCAACTTTTATGCACCAGTTGAGTGCCAGCAACAAGGTTGAGTGCCCTTTGGAGGAGTTCCGAGATTGTGTCTTCGAATTTTCCTCTAATTAGGATCCCAATGTTATCAGCACAGCATTGGACATAGAAGCCATTGTTGCTGAGTATGCTAATCAGCTCATTGACCACGATGGACCATAGGATTTTATCATTGCCTAGTGAGGTGTTTATTTTCCTGTTACTAAGCGTGTGTTGAATCCATCTGCATGTGGTATTATCTACCCCTGTGCTGAGAATGCAACGCTGTATTTGGGCGTGATCGGTATTGTCGAAAGCACCCTCAATATCAAGAAAGTAACCTATCGCAATTTCTTTGTCGCTTAGGGATTTATTGATCGGAGCTATTAATTCCTGAAGAGCATGGATGGTTGATTTCCCAGTCCCGTAGGAATATTTTTTGTTGTGGAGCGGTGATCTTTTGAGAGGACCGTCTCTTATATGTCTATCCAGTGTTTTTTCCATTGTTTTTAGGAAAAATGAGGTAAGGCTTATTGGTCGGCATGATTTTGGCAGGTCCGTAGGTCTGCGGCCTGCTTGTGGGATAAATTTTACCTTTACCTCGTTCTAGCTTGTCGGTATATACCCCCTGGTCCTGAAGATGTTAAGGAGAGCTGGGAAGATATCATCTTCTCCAGGAGATTTGAATGGGTCAAAGGAGTTTATGGCCCATTTTATATGTCCTTCATGAAAGATTGCCCTTGATCTCTTCCAGTCCTCTCTGTTGGATCTGGTTGCCATGATCTGTGGGGGTATACTGAAGAGAGTGAAGGGGCTGATGTTGGAGTCAGGGAAGTGTATATTTGTTAGTTTTTGTAGTGTTTCTGGACCGTTTTCCGCATATGTGCCATCTGCTTTCTTCAGCAGACCAATTTGATTAGTGTGCGTTTTGGCGAGTGTGGTGGAGGCGTCTCCATTGAGCTTGGCTTTATTGAACAATTTTCTGGTCAATGCTCTTAGCTTGGAAAGTGGAGTGGTGCGGTTGCCTACCTCAACTTTTTCTGGGCAAGAGTTGTGGTAGGCAGATATGATTGTAGCATTGAGGCTGTCACAGCTAAGTTCTAGACAGCTATGTCTCTGATGCTATTTGGACAGTTTCTGATCGATAGCTCGAGTTCTAGGCTATAAATGTCCCAGTCTGTTGCTCTCGGTTGTCTGTATGGTTTAAGTGTTTTGGCTTTTGTCTGGATGTCAAAACGGAGCTGTCGATGATCCGACATCGATGTTTCTTCCGAGACATGCCTGAATGGAATTGCCTATGAATGGGGTGGTTAAGTTGAGATCCAAAACTTCTTCCCTGATTCTGTTCATAAAGGTAGGGCTATTTCCATGGCTTAGAATTTCTAGATTGTTTTTAAAAATGAATTCTAAAAGGTACTCACCTCTTCTGTTAATGTCCGAGCTTCCCCATGCTGTGTGGTGGGCGTTGGCGTTACAGCATACGATGATTTGTTGACCTCTTCTGCCTCTTCTGTTGAGTCCCTGCAGTGGTGAGAAGTTGAGGTCAGTGGAGTCGCCCGCAAGATAGGCTGAGTAGATTACTACATCTGACCTGCCTTCCTCAGTAGGTACCTTTATGATGGCAGCTGCCATGTCCTTGTTGGTATATTGGGGAATAGGAATGGCTTAAATGGTTTTATTCATCATTATGCAGGCTCTAGATCTTCCTTCCTTAGTGGAGTCGTAGAGCAGCTCACCTTTAATCTGATAGGCCTTTAATCTGGTCCTTCATTGTGTATGGCTCCTGGATAAAGGCTACATCTAGGTGCTCCTTGTTAAATCTATGGCTTAGTACCGCCGAAGCGGCCTTCGCATGCTGTAGATTTATCTGGATGCACCTTAGTCCCATCATTATTGTGTCTGAAGGGTACTGGCAGAGCTGCCAGTGTTAGCGTTCGGTACCGCCATTGGGCTGACCCCTGACGTCTTTGTTGTCTGAGACATGTCATCAGATAACTTTGCCTTTTGGGGTTCCTTGGTTGCCTCTATGGTGGGCCTACTAGCTTCAGAAGCCTTTAGTTTGGCAATCTGAGTGGGCGTCTACCCGCTGGTGTCCTCAATTTTCTTTTTGGGGACGGTGTGTTCGATTGGGGCACCGCTCTCGGGATGGGTTTGCGTCCTGTCCTTGGTTTTGGCGTCCACGGTTGAACTCGCTCCCCTTGAAATTCACTTGATTCTAATCAGAATCTGAGAGAAGTTTGGGAATAGTTTGCATTTGCGCCTTAGGATGATGTCCTTAGATGCTTCATCTATGGCAAGGGTGACTTGGTCCCCGCCGCTTTTTTCCTTTGTGATCCTGAGGACTCTCCAACTTTTAGTGCTGACACCAACATTTTGTTTGGTGATTCGCATAAGGAAGGTATCCTTGGTCAAGTCGTCGGCTTCGGGGACGAATGTGGCAGGATAGTTTTTTTTCCATTTCCTCTAGTTGGCCCTTTCTTACCAATTTTATTTCCAAATCGGTAAGGGTTTTCTGCGGTTGCAGAGTATGCATAATTGCGAGTTTGCATTGGGCAATAGTATCTTCCCCCACTTGATCCCCTACTGGGATCTGAATTGGTTCCGACAGCGCATCCGGGCGATCAGCTCGCTTTCCAACACGTGAGCCTTTAGGTGTTTCTGCGAATGATCGGTGCTTTTTCCGTATGTTTTCTGCGGAAGAGTTGTCATTCGATCTGCTACGTGTGTTGTTGAGGCGTTTTTGTTCGCCTCCTTTTCCTTTATGAGAGCGTATCTAGCTCTTTCCCTTCGCCTTGCTTCTTTGGGCTCTATTTTATCCCGGTTGAGAGCGGCGATTCGTCGCTTTTGGGCCCCGTTGAAGTATTCACGCTTCTGCCGGGGTTTGGTTGCGTCACTATCTGCAACAGTTTGCCGTGCTTGGATCAGTAGATGTCTGAGTGCTTTGGCTGCCCCTTTTATTGGACAGGAGTGCAGCTGTAGTGCATGGAAATGGCTCTGTTGACTCTGTCTCCATTCCCTGTACTGGTAAGCAGAGGACATATTCTTTCTTCGATTCTATTATCCACATAAAATTTCTCTCTTCTTTTTTTCTTTGTTATATTGCACGTAGGTTTGCACTTTTTGTACGTATAATTTATCTTTTTTTTTGTTTTTCACAAACTTAACTGGTCACCACGCCCGACGACGACTGCGCGGAGGACAGTGTGTTGTGTGTTTGTTGGTAGGTTAGGGGGCGACGGGATGAGAGGAAGCCGCCGTAACTCGCGAGTTACGTACTTGTTCGACTGTACTAATTAAGTACGAGTATTGCTTGCATTGGGAACTTGCGTAGCTTGTTTACAAGTTAAGCACAAACCAAGCCAAGATCCACTGCTTAGATTAAAATCCAAGCCAAGCTCTTGTTACTAGCCGTCGTGAGTTTTATGTTTCCTTTTGTGCGATAGGTATTCGTTTACGCCAAAGTATTCGTAATCTGTTTATTTTTTGTATTTTTTAGACTAAGAAAATCATTCATGCTTGATCTTACCACGAGTGGGGTCGGACCTATTTAAATAATTTTTTTTAAATATAAGTATAAGTAGTTTCATTTCCTATAACTCGCGCTCGGAACCAACGAAAAAGCAGAGATTATTTAATTTCGTTTAAACTCAAACACGGAAAAGAATAAAACTTTTCTGCCAGTAACGGCTGTGTGGCAAAATTTAAAAAGAGGTTTGGCATCTGATTGTTGGCTATATGCGGAGAGAAGCTATCAGCACAGCCGTAACTTATTCCTGCATTTAAGCTTGAACTTGACGAAAAAATTAAACATCTAGGACTAGGAGCAAATCTATACTGCAGATAAGTGTGGTCTCTACTTCAAAATGCTTCCAGGTGAAATATTTGTGTCTGCCAGTGAAAAAAACTGTCCCCGGGAGGCAGATAGCAAAAGAGGTCATAACATTCGTAGCACATACTTATGCTACTGGCACTCATAAATTAAAGCCTTTAGTTATTGGAAAGGACAAAAAGCCAAGAGCGTTTAAAAATTTTGAAATTCCAGTTGATTTCATCATTCAAAACCAGCTTGGGTGAGTGCTTCGATTTTTAGAAATTAGATTCATAATTTCTTTGTACAAAAGGTAAATTTAAACTTTTATAAATCGAATTCTTGAAAAGTTGATAATTATCCAATTTTGCTTATGTCCAAAAACATCTCGTGGAAAGTGGGCATCCTCCAAAAGCATTGCTTTTTTGGACAATGCGCCCAGTCATCATCCTGCCGAAGAATTCATTATTACCGATTCTGCCAACTTATGTCACTTTACCTATGCAGCCCATGGATCAGAAAGTAATAAGGCTGACAAAGCTGTATAACATTTGCTGCATAACATTATAGCACGACAGGAGGAGAGGATATACAATCTTCTAAAAGCAATAACTATGGAAGATGCTGTTTAATATTTAGCAAGTGTGTGGGAGAAAATCAGAGCATATAATCACGTATAAGAGATTTATACGACACTCTCGGCAACTTAACGCCCCTGTTTGGAATAGAGTTGTCGTGTATTAGCTTTCGCTGGCACTCTCTCCAACTTACTCTAAGTTGGTGCAGGGTGGTGGTTTTTTGGAGTTATCTCCAAAAGATAAGCTCAGACGAGTTGAAGAAAGAGCTCGGCCGATTGGTATTGTCGGCTCAATTATTTTTGTAAGGAGTTTTAGTTTAGCAAGAGACTTTGAACAATAAAGATCAAATAAAACTGGCGCAGTCGTATTAAACGTGGTTTTAAACTGAATCTAGTGTGTGGAAAAAAAACTGAGCGTTCACGTTGTTTAAATCTAGTAAAACACTTTAGTGCATTTTTTTTTTTGTTTTTTCCCTTCAACACTAAGCGAAGCCACGTTGAACCCAAGCTGCTTGTTTCGAAAAAGAAACAACAAGGTAACGCGTTTTAAAAAAGTCGCGTTGTCCAACAATGTGTCAAACATTTTCATGTAAAGTAAAGTAAAATCAGTTTCAAATATCACAAAGCCAAATCCGTGTTCGATCATCTCAACTGTACCAGCTCAAGCTCCATATACCAGCACAACTGTTCCTGATCTTACAACTGTACCTCATCATTAAAGTTGTTTTTGAACATCTTGATAGAACCCAAGCTACATAATTCCATCACAGCTGCACCCAGCTTTTGCAACTGTACCTCAAAATCAAAGCCGGGTTTTAACATCTAAACTGTACCCGCTCAAGCTGCATCACACCATCACAACTGTATCAGCTATTACAATTGCAACTGCAAATTAATCTATACCTGCTTAATTTGTAAGTACAATAAAAAAATTTAAAATGAACGTATTCCCAATAGCAGATAAATTCAAAATTATTCTTGATTTAATCGGAAGTTTAACTTCCCGAGTTTAATGGCAATGATAATTATGTTTTCGACTTTATTGATAGGATCGATAAATTAGCTCCATCCATAGAAGAATTTGATATTATATATAATATAATAGCATAAATTGTTTATTGATTTGAATAAATAGGTCACACTTAACAAACGGAAATGAGCCTGACATACATATTATAGAGTCAAATAACAGAATTGTGTTGGAATCTTTCAAAATGAATTTACCCGAACCAACAAAGCCAATTATTTTATCGCGGAACCGAAAAACGCTTATAGAGGCCTATAACATAATATGCGAAATTAATCACCAATACTTTTCAGCTAACGGGACAGTACAACAAATTAAAAACAAAACTAGTGGACGTAGTCAACATAACGGACAAAGACAATATAACGGACAAAGACAATATAACGGACAAAGACAATATAACGGACAAAGACAATATAACGGACAAAGACAATATAATGGACAAAGGCAATATAACGGACAAAGACAATATAACGGACAAAGACAATATAACGGAAAAAGACAATATAACGAACCAAGATACTACAACGAACAGGGACAACCCGAAGGACGGGGACATAACTACAGTCAAAACAGCCAGATACGATCAAATTTTAGTACACAAAGTGGTTCGTCGCCTCAAATCAACAACCATCCGCAAAGCGGTCATTCAAGACAATCAGAGACGACTAGATACGATCAACATAGTGACGAAGGATTGTAATTCAAATGATTATCGGGATCTTCCATCGGACGACCAAGACAATTACCTTATATAGTGATCCAAACCAAAATTAGGCCTTTAAGAATTATAGTCGACACCGGTGCGGAATATAGTATAATAAATGAATTCGTATGCAATCCCAAGTTTAAAATAAGATCTCAAACTCGTTCACTTAAGGTACTAAATCGAACTATACAAATAAATACGGAATATAAATTAAGGAAATCACACACCTTTTTTTATATAATATTTTTTATTCTTATTACTTCTTGTCTTCTACGAAGACTTATTATACGAAGACTTATTGGCTTGCGTACCAACCGAAGACTGCGCTTGGGTGATGCAGCAGAAGACCAGTCAGCACCAGCGACCGTCGTTCAATAATCATACAGCTAGCGGTCACTGCAGAAGTTGTTTTTCCCAAACATTCTGGCGTAAACAACCTGTTTACAAGCCATGCCATAGCAGATGTTGTGCTAAGACTTAGCGTCACTAGCGGTCACTGCAGATGCAGATTTGGCTAGGCTTTGTAGTAAACAAATTTGTTTACAGCAGATGTTTGCCAGATCCGACCGTTGCTATGGGAGATATCGCATATTTCGATTTTATGTGCTGTGCTAACTGCTCCCCCTTTTAAATTAGCCGTCCCCGGCGATGTACAATTGGTTAACATAAATTTACTGATTCATATTATCTTTTTCTTATATTACAATCTCTTTTATCTTACACGTAGGTATAGATTTTACATCCTTAATCTAGGTTACAATCACACTATGATGATATGGTCCTTATACAATTTAAATAGTCCTTATACAATTACATACAATTTAAATAGTTAATTATATCAGTTTGGTAAAGTGCCATTAGTGATACTAAGAGCAATTAACTATCTGAGATTGTTTTTATGGACTACCCTATTGTCAATTAAAACGGTGGTTCCTTGATCTTGTTGAACTATCTTTTCTACGAAAAGTTTCCTAAATTTATTTCCAATGCGTTTATTTGTACGCCTTTTCACCAGGCCTATATATTCGTAATTGTCTATTTTTATTATGATAATTTAAATCTATTTCCTGTGCCTGCGAAATTCTTTTTCTTACATTTTCTTGTAAGTCTAAGGATCTGTTATGAATGATATCGATCGGTCGCTGCTTTGTAATTGAATGAATGGTTCTGTTATATTTAATTGTGGATACCAATATTAACTCTTTTGTGTCAATTATGCCGTTTTCTAACTTAATACATCTACTAATTTCTGTGAGTGTGCCATGGAACCTTTCCACTTGACCATTTGTTACACTGTGAAACGGTGGCACCGTAAAAATATCTATATTAAAGTGATCTTTGAGCAAGGTTTTAATGGTCTGAGAATTAAGCGACTTCTCATTGTCACAAACTATTGTTTTAGTTTCTTTGAAAAAGTTAAGAGCCTGTAATAAGGGTTCCTTTATATCGACTATTGCTCGTGACTTTAATGGGAAGGTGGCAGCAAACTTTGAAAACTTGTCTAAGCAGGTGAAAAAGTGCTGCTTATCTGTCGAATACACATCGACATGTAATATTTCACCTGCGTAAGTTGGTGTAGGAGTCTTGCCAATCTCAACCTTTTTTGGGTGTCTTAGATATTTAGCCTCTTTACACACCTTACAACTAGAAACAATTTCTTTTAGTTTTCCCCGAATGTTCGGAAAGTAATAAGTGCGAAGAACTTGCTGCACGTTTTCGCGTACAGAACGATGGGCGCGATTGTGCTCTAGCGAAAGTATCTCGTCCTGGTCATTTTCATTAAAAATATCTATCGCAAATTTATTCGTATGAATAAATTTGGTAGATGGAAATGACGCGCATATTTTATTTTGAACTTGGGCTAATATGTCAAGTTCACAAAATATCCCATTTATTACATTTGGATTTACGACTTGAAGAAATACCCTAAAAAGTTCCTCGACATTCCGAAAGGTTATAATGTGCCTTAACATTTTACCAAACATTATTTTTGTCACCTTTTTTGTATCTAAGCCCTTGCTAAGAATCAGTTGGTTTCTAAAACAATTTATAGGGTTAATCACAGTGCGGATAGTTTGGCTCAAAGATTCTTCGCTGTGAGCAGTTCCTGATTCTGTCTCCTCAACATGTTGCAAGGTATTAATGTGTTGTCTGGATAAGGCATCAGCAACATAGTTCTCCTTTCCTGGTTTATAAAAAAACGTAGGAGAAAATTCTTCCACAAACGCTTTCCACCGTTTGATTTTCGTGTTTAGATTCTTATCGGAAATAGCGTACGTTAAAGGTTGGTAATCTGTATAAATGTTAAGTTGCTTGACACCATATAAATAATTGCGGAGGTTTTGAAGGGACCAAACTATGGCGAGAAGCTCCCGCTCATTAGTTGCATAATTTTCCTCTGTTGTAGAAAGGGTCCTTGAAATCATAGTTATCGGTCTGCCACCTTGCGAAAGGACTGCCCCTAATGCATAGGAGGATGCATCGGTTGTTAAGTCAAAGGGCTTCGTATAGTCTGGGTATAAAAGAAGAACATCTTCAGAAGCTAAAATTCGTTTTATATGTTCAAATGCCGTTAAAGCATCCTTATCTAATTGTATACGGATATTCTTTGACTGCCTGGCACTAACATTACCATTTTCCCCACGTAAGTATTTGGTAATTGGTTTTGCAATACTAGCATAATCCCTTACGAATCTCCTATAATATCCTGCGAGCCCAAGGAAAGACCGTAGTCCTCGGAGATTTTGGGGAATCTCATAATTCTGGATATCCTTGACTTTATTCGGGCAGGTGCTTATACCTTTGGCTGAAACAACAAAACCCAAAAACTCAACTTCTTCTTTAAAGAATTTCGATTTTTCTCCTGAAACACGCATGTTGGCTGCATATAACTTAGCTAGGATTCTATCGACGTCATTTAAATGTTGTTCTTTTGTTTCCGAGAAAACAATAACGTCATCAATGTAGACGTGACAGCTTTTGCCAATTTCCTCTCTAAGGACATCATCGATGGCCCTCTGAAAAATTCTGGGACCATTCTTGAGACCAAACGGCAGCCTACAAAACTCATATTTGCCGTTATTAATAGAGAAGGCTGTTTTTTCTCTATCTCGCTCAGACAAATTAATTTGATAAAAGCCAGATTTCAAATCCAGTGTTGAAAAAAAAGTAGACTTTCCCAAATTTGCGAGAATATTTGATGTATCTGGTATAGGATATTTATCATTGATCGTTTTTGAATTAAGTTTTCTGAAGTCGATAACTAGCCGCATTTTACGATTCCCTTCTCCGTCAAGCCCTTTCTTGTCCACAACCCAAATTGGGTTATTATAAGGCGACCGTGAAGGTCTTATTATACCATCTCTCATAAGGTTTGTAATTTCTGTATTTACGAACTGGGTTGCTGCAATAGGATAAGGGTAACTTTTCGAATAAACCGGTTCGTTATCTGTAGTTCTGATGGTACCGACTACATTTGTATTGTATGGTAACGCTTCATGTGGATCAGCGAATACCTTAACGTGCTTTTTCATGAGAAGTGAAAACTCCTTTTGTACTTCTTCCGGTATCTTATCGTTGTCGATAGATAGATGATTTACATCTTCAGAACAGAAATACAATAACCTCTCTTCACCCCCACTAAATTTAAGAACGCCATCTTTTAGATTTAGGTGTGCCCCTATTGACTGTAAAAAATCACAACCGATAATTCCATCAAAGAGGTCTAGGAAAGGGAGGATGAAAAATGGTATGTTTCTGTTGAAAAGGTTAATGATGCATTTGAATTTAATTTGTGTAGATCCATGTACAGATCTTACCAAGAATGGATTCTGCACGTGTTTGATACCTTTCAGATGTTCTAAGGGCTTGAAATAATTTTTCGTTGCACCTGTGTCAATCAGAAATCTTATTTCCCTACCTGCTAATGTTCTGCTGATGAACGGCAGGAGGGACCTGCCCCTAAAAAATTAATCTCGTCAGCTACTTCCAAGTCCTTGCTATCTACATCAGCGCATGTTCGTAAAATGGATTCTTCGTCATCTTCATATAATTGATTCTCGCAGTTGTACTCGTTTGAGTCGGGGATTTCCTGAGTCAAATGCTTTTGGTACAGGTTGTTAATCCTTTGCGCTTTTGGAGGTGGTTGTCGAATAGAAGTAGATTGTCTTCTCGACGACCATTGCCCGGATTGAAAACTTGAGGGAGCTGAACGTTTTGCTACCATTTGTGTAGTATTTCTCGGATAGGTGTTGTTGTCATTTGTGACATTCCTTACTGAATTGAATCTATTTCTATTAAATTGGGAAGTTGAGGGGTCAACTTGCATTGGAATGGGCCTAGGTTGTTGAAAATTATTACTATTATAATGGGGTGAATTGTAGTTTCCTCTGGGGACCGGATAAATCGACCGTTCGTTAGTTCTTGCAAATGAACTTGCAAAGGTATACCGAGCTTGATTTGCCTCCAATTCCTGGGCAAGTGCTAATGCAGTTGGCATGTGTACTGGCCTAGATGAGAATAGTATATCGCTCATTGGTTTTCGGAGCCCGGATATGAATACCCTTAATGCGTCCTGGCGGTACTTTTGGCTCAACGAATCAATTAAGTCACTATTCCCTTGGTGCGTCATAATAGTTTTATTAATGATAAGCGTTAGCTTCCGTTCGACTGCATCATAGAAGTTAACAATTGATAATTGTCCTTGCCTGAGCGTGGACATTTCCTGCTCAATTAGATATACAGGCCTTTTATCTGCATACGTAAAATCTAACCTAGCAATTATTGCCTGAAAGTTCAAAACCGTATTAAATGAGGACAATACCGAGTCGGCGGAACCTACTAATTATGGCTATGGCTTGGTAGTATTTAGAACTGCCTTCATACCCTTCAAATAATTTGTGTGCAGCGAACACGGCCTGACGCCAGGAAACATATTTCGCTTGATCGCCTTGAAATTCAGGAAGGGACTTCACAAGATCTAAGGACTCATCGCATTTCAATTGCGGATCAATTGTCACTGGTTTATATACCTCAACTTTAGCTGGTGTTTCAAGGTTAGCCAACCTGCTCGTTAGATCACTAATAGCACTTTGAAATGATTCCTGTGTTCGTTCGACTGCGGTTTGAACTGCTATTGTAATTATAGAACGAAGCTGTGCCTCCTCCATGACTATTTAATTTTATGATTTTTATATTTTTTTTATGGAAATCTAGCAATTTATTATTGATCGAGCGGAGCGTAGCGGAGCGAAAGCAATCACCCACTTTTTGGCCTGGCGCGTGCATGTACGGGGAATATAGTGGTCCGAAAACGATTTCGGACTAATCTTGTACGCACTAAATGTAGATATCGGCTATAACCACACATGTGTGCAGCATGTCATTCGATAGATCTAGGTCTGTAGGTGAGCCATAAATTATATATAAGTTTGATTGAAAAATAGTGAGAAATAACGAAGTAAAGTTTTGAAAAGTGCCATGCGGAGCGAGAGCAAGGTTGATAAAACAACAAATTTGCTCGCTCGATCAAAAATTTTCAGTAGCGGAGTTAAGCCCGCGCATACTGATCTGCCTAGTAATCTATGTTTTATAAATGAGTTTCAAAGAATTTGAGCTTAAATATAAGAAACTTAGCTTACTATCTTATGTATAAGAAATCTAGAGTCAACTTAATAGAAAGATATATATGCAATACAATAGACTATTATAGTATTATAATATGATAATAATAGTACAATAACTCACATAATTTAATAGTTAATAAATTCCATAAAAATCACGAAAATTCACCATTTTCTCCTTTTCCACCTGTTGCCTCTGTATTCGATTGATGATGGCTGGTGCACACTTGTTGTGTCTATGGTAGTAGAAGAAGTAGTAGCCGTTGGTAGACGTAATTGATCGTAATTGATTATGCAAGAAAGTCACTTTATCGCTTATTGTTCATTTTTAATTGCAACTATCAAATTATGGTTTTTGTTTTGGTATGTATGGTTTTGTTTATTAGTTTTTGTTGCACTTCACTGAATTTGTTTTTATTTGGATGTTGTTTTATTGTTTATCCGTATGTTCCCTTTTCTTTTTTTTTTACATAGAGTTCACGAATTTATATTGATGAGGCGATGGATTTCTTAGCTTATTTTTTCTATTATTATTTTATAATAATTCTTAATGCAAACAAGCACACGCGTCGCCCCACGTTGGGCGCCAATTAAGGAAATCACACACCTTTTTTTATATAATATTTTTTATTCTTATTACTTCTTGTCTTCTATGAAGACTTATTATACGAAGACTTATTGGCTTGCGTACCAACCGAAGACTGCGCTTGAGTGATGCAGCAGAAGACCAGTCAGCACCAGCGACCGTCGTTCAATAATCACACAGCTAGCGGTCACTGCAGAAGTTGTTTTTCCCAAACATTCTGGCGTAAACAACCTGTTTACAAGCCATGCCATAGCAGATGTTGTGCTAAGACTTAGCGTCACTAGCGGTCACTGCAGATGCAGATTTGGCTAGGCTTTGTAGTAAACAAATTTGTTTACAGCAGATGTTTGCCAGATCCGACCGTTGCTATGGGAGATATCGCTCCATCGCATATTTCGATTTTATGTGCTGTGGTAACTTAATAAGGGTAATAGTATACCCTTGTTTGCAGAATTCAACACACCAAATTACAAAGTGAATTTTCTCGAATATCCTTTTCATAATAACTTTGACGGTAACAACATAATTGCCTCCTTATAACCGAAAATTGATTACAAAAATCGGTGTCTTTTAACAGACAATGCCTGTATCGCCTTATACCTAAATCACCAAAACACGGGATCATAACACACGACTAGATGTTTTTGCTAGTGAAAACTTTGAGGAGACTTTAACTAAGAATATTTTTTCTAATCATTTAAATACATCTGACTTTCTACGACTTAAGGCATTACTTCTTTCTTATAAATCTTTCTTCTATAAGGAGGGGGATATATTAACTTTTACTAGTAAAATCAGATACAAAATTCTAACTTAAAGATACAAATAAACAAATGTAGCTCTGCAAGTTATACTACTAACTACTTAGGACATACAATTACAAATAATGGAAAAAAATAGAAGTGCAGAAGAAATTGTTGAGTTTTGAAAAGCTATTAATGAGATTCAAATTCTTGTATAATTCATAAGTCTAAGTCTAAGATTATCAAAACTGTATAAAAATGAATTTGATTGTTTTTTTTTTTAATTAAGACATTTCGTATTTTGTTGTTGAAAATATTGTAAACTATTAATAAATTGTTAGAAACCAAAAATACACATATAAGAGATTTATACGACACTCTCGGCAACTTAACGCCCCTGTTTGGTATAGAGTTGTCTTGTATCAGCTTTCGCTGACACTCTCTCCAACTTACTCTAAGTTGGTGCAGGGTGGTGTTTTTTTGGAGTTAATTCTCTTGCTTATCTTCAAAAGATAAGCTCAGACGAGTTGAGAAAGAGTTCGGCCGATTGGTATTGTTGGCTCAATTATTTTTGTAAGGAGTTTTAGTTTGGTAAGAGACTTCGAACATTAAAGATCAAATAAAACTACATATATACAAATTCAAAATGCTGCCGGGAGATATTTTACAATCCTGATGACCAGGACTTTCAAAAAGTTCAGCTGTCAAAGGCAATGATAACTCTAAATGCTTCAGAAAATGAACTTCCTTACGAAGAACTGCCGATGTTGAGACAAATGCGCGAAAGAGTTATCGAACTTAGATTTACGAAAACTGTTCAAACAAAAATATTTAACTTTTTCAACCGATTTGAAGATTTGAACAAAGGAATCCCAATTTCCGATAAATCCTTGAACTTCAAAAATAAACAACGACGACGTATTGTAAGAAGACCATTCTAGCCGGAAGACACTGTAATAGGCATGTTTAAGAAATTCTATTTCTGTCTACGCTGACGACGAAACTTTCAAAATTATTCGATTTATATATTCAAAATATTTTTCACAGCAAAAAACCTTCCACATAATTGGTTCTATGGGTATTCTAAAAGATATTAAAGCAGTCGATGAGCAAGAAAAAATAATAAATGACTACCACCTTCGACATAACCATCGTGGAATAGAGAAAGCATTTCATTTAAAAAGGAATTTTTTTTTCATATATGAAGAGCAAGACTATAAACAATTGTGTTGAGTGCCTCTAGACATAATTCACATAGACATACATATATACTATAAATAAGCAGCACATTTTAACTACAATAAAATAATAGTTATAATATACGATAAACTTTCTAAATTCGCTACTGGTTAAACCAATCGGGCTAGAAATAGCTTATCAACCTTCAAAGCTATAATATCAGCCTGTACGGTATTCTCATCAAAATTGTACTACGGTGGAGAAACGTATTTTGACACAAATAAAATCTATTTGTTTGGATTGTATGTATTGCTTCATTGAATGAAAAAATCTGAAGCAAATTTCGGATTACAAAGATACATTAAGCGTATAAGAAATCATGAAATTATTTTGTTCAGGTTCACTGTTAACGGAAAAACAAAAAAAAAATTGTAAAATACTGGTCGACAAAAGTATTTTGACAAAATATGTTTTTTAGTACTTATATTATACAGGGTGTCCCACGAGGAGTGTGCCAAAAAGCTAGAGCGTGTAGGTCTGGTCAAGACAAGAAAAAAATCGTATGGGAGGGGGGGGTCTATTCCCCCCCGTTTAGCCGGGAGGGGCAATTTTCTAAAAAATTGACTTAATTTGGAAAAAAAATTATTAAAAATCAACAGTTACATCCACAATGCCGGGATATACTTTTTTGTAAAGCCAGAAACCTCTTCTTTCATCTCGTTTCTAAACGAAGCTGTTTTAAGGAATAGTTTTTGAGAAATTAATTTTCAAACTCAAAATTTTGAAAAAAAAATGAAA
This sequence comes from Merodon equestris, assembly GCA_958301585.1. Lineage (NCBI taxonomy): Eukaryota > Metazoa > Arthropoda > Insecta > Diptera > Syrphidae > Merodon > Merodon equestris. Next base: position 83,474,728 of record OY284415.1, on the reverse strand, counting down.
AAAAAAAATTTCGAACTATTTTTTTCAAAATTGTATGTAATTAAGTACTAATTTTTTGTCCAAAATTCAATTCTCTTATTAGTTTTTAGTTAAAAACAGAAAACCGGATGCAAAAATGTTTTGTAGTTTTCGAGAAATTAAAAAAAAACCCGAACCATTTTTTTCTAAGAAAAACCTTTTTTTTGGTTTTAACGCGGCTGGACTTGTAGGCAAATTAATGTATGAAACATTGACATCTTTTTTATTATTTTTGAAAAATTCGGAGTTTTATTATAACCAATTTTCAATATGATCCCCATTTTTTAGAAGGCAAAGATTATATCTCCTTCTAATGGCTGCACATAAGTCAAACAATTTGACTCCAGCGACTTCAATCCGTGCTTTCAGTCGTTCCAAAGATACTATTTCCACTTCGTAAACATAATTCTTCATGAATCCCCACACATAAAAATCTAGAGGAGTTAAATCTGGTGATCTAGGTGGCCATTCCGTGGGGCCCTTTCTTCCGATCCAACGGTCACTAAAATGATCATCCAGCCAGTTTCTAGCCCGTAAGCTGTAGTGTGCTGGTGCTCCATCTTGCTGGTAGATTAAATTATCTGCTATGGCCAAAGGAACGTTGTCCATCAAATCGGGCAAAAGGTCTCGTAGGAACTGCAAGTATGATTCTCCATTAATAACGGCATTCAAAAACCGGGGCCCGATTACAGTTTGTCCAACAATACCAAGCCAAACATTACAGCTAAAGCGGTGTTGTGATTTATTTTGTTTTTTGTTGTGTAGATTGGTGCTACTCCAATGATGCAAATTGTGGAAGTTAGTAACCCCATCTCTGGTAAGCTGTGCTTCATCCGTCCAGAATATCCTTCCAAAATTGTTTCGTTCAGTTTCATTTCGAAGCAGTAATGATCGACAAAATTTTGCTCTCAAAAACTTGTCGTTTGAGGTGAGTTCCTGAACTGTCCTAAAATGGTACGGGTGTAAGTTTTCGGTATGAAGCACTCTCCGTACTCTAGATTTGGGCACTCCAAGCATAATAGCTATCCTCCTTGTACTAAGGGAGGGATTACGTCAGACCAAATCCAAAAATTGCGGTTTTATTGTCTTAAGGTCCTAGCCGGTTGAACCCATTGGCGGTTGAACCCAGACGAAATTGGCAGGTCAGTTTTCAGGCGTTATCAATGAAAAAAAAGGATTAATCCAGGGTTATTCCAATACTGTGTCAGTTTATTGAATCCTCATAAAACTCCAAATTTTTTAAAAATAATAAAAAAGATGTCAATGTTTCATACATTAATTTGCCTACAAGTCCAGCCGCGTTAAAACCAAAAAAAAGATTTTTCTTAGAAAAAAATGGTTCGGGTTTTTTTTTAATTTCTCGAAAACTACAAAACATTTTTGCATCCGGTTTTCTGTTTTTAACTAAAAACTAATAAGAGAATTGAATTTTGGACAAAAAATTAGTACTTAATTACATACAATTTTGAAAAAAAATAGTTCGAAATTTTTTTTTTTCATTTTTTTTTCAAAATTTTGAGTTTGAAAATTAATTTCTCAAAAACTATTCCTTAAAACAGCTTCGTTTAGAAACAAGATGAAAGAAGAGGTTTCTGGCTTTACAAAAAAGTATATCACGGCATTGTGGATGTAACTGTTGATTTTTAATAATTTTTTTTCCAAATTAAGTCAATTTTTTAGAAAATTGCCCCCCCCCCGGCTAAACGGGGGGGAATAGACCCCCCCTCCCATACGATTTTTTTCTTGTCTTGACCAGACCTACACGCTCTAGCTTTTTGGCACACTGCTCGTGGGACACCCTGTATAATTACGATACATAAAGCACAATAACAAATTAATGAAAAATGTATCCTGTATTAACGTCGATAATCATTTGCAAGCGTCCAGGAATCGATCTTAATAAATTTTGAATGGTATCTAATGAAAAATTCTTCCAAAGACCTCCGACGTAGAGAGTTTAAACTTGGAAGTAAACGGTTGTGTTTAAAATTTGCTCCTATTTTTAAGCTTTTTTAGGAAGCGAATAACTCGTTAACGAGGCATATAATACGATATAGTGACTGTAAAGACAGAGACTTGAAAATAAGTGTTTTTTTATTGTACGCATAAAAAGGCTTTTCTTTAAAAGAAAAATCAAGAAATTTACTTTATTTTAATCAGCTGTAAATCTTGGTATCGTACACGATCTTAGTTTTTCTCCTTGTCTTCAAATTATTAATAATAAAAACATACAATAAAAAATGATGTATACGTGTAGTGAGTGCTCCACCAACCTCCCTGCTGAGGGGGATTTTGTGACGTGCTATTGGTGTAACCGTCATATGCACTTTGGTTGCACGACAATCTCGGAGCGATCTTCTTCTTCTTTTCCTTTTTCCGGCGTTGTTATGGTCAGAAGTGTAGGACCATAACTTTCCCACTTAACTGCATTCCTACTGGTCCGCTTATGGGGTCCGCCGGTTTGACCTCAGAAACTAGCGGCAGGCGTCCCGAGTTGGGATTACTTCATCGCTGAGGCCAATCAAATGCTGGTGTTTTTGCATTTGTTTGCACCAATTGTTTTTCGGCCTGCCTTTGTTTTTTTTTTTTGTGACACTGGCATGCTCCAGATTTTTTTGTTTGATCTTACTCTTACAACACCGGTGATCTCCAGTCGTGTCAACCCACTGATTTGCATGTACACTTGTGGGGCAGTTTAATGGTGGTATACATTTGTGTCCCTAGGCTCACCTTGGTGTTTTCTAAATTGCCTAGATGTGATTTTTGTTTACCTTTGGCCCCTAATGCGAGTGTCGATCAGCGATCGACTCGACAATTGTCGATTGCGTCGATTGATTCTGGATTTGGTATTGCGTAACTCAATCGACGAATAAATGTATTATCGTGAATAAACAGCACATTATTGTGAATGATATGAATTTGACATGCGTTTGACATATACACGACATTACACATTTCGTAAACAATAGCCGGTGTAGTTTTGATTCGTGAAATTTTCTGTGTGTATTTAATTAATAATACGATAAAAATGACATCGGTTGAGTTGTTTCTGAGTGATTCTGATTCCGAATCCAACGAGAGGGAATTATTAGAAGTAGCTCGCAGAAGGAGAAGAATCAGAGATTCCTCAAACCCTTTCGACCTGGAAGAAAAAATGTAAGCATTGTTTCCTAACAGAATTACATATGTAGTTCATATCCTTAATTTACAGGTTTCAGAGACATTTCCGGTTAAGTAAAGCCGCGTTTCAGGATTTATTCTTGGAAATTCAACCGATGCTGAAAAAGGGAGTGAGAAAAACATCCATCCCAGATGTCCTAAAGCTTGCTACAGCTTTGCGTTTCTGTGCCCACGGTTCCTACCAGATAAGTGTGGGCAATGAAAATTGCCTTGGACTAGCACAATCCACAGTTTCTTTGGTTTTAAAAGAAGTTTTTCAGGTGCTGGAGACAAACACATGCCCGAAGTGGATTCAATACAATCAAACAGAACGTGAAATACGAAGGGCAAAGATGTATTTTTTTGGAAAGAGCCAAATTCCCGGCGTAAGTGGTTGTATTGATGGAACCCATATAAGAATCGCGTCTCCAGGGAAAGAATTGCAGCATCCATATTACAACCGGAAAGGTTTTTATAGCATCAATGCTATGATAGTAAGTTCGTTAGTTAAGTGTATTCTGTTTTTAATCCATTTCAGTTTCAGGTTTGTGATGACAGAATGGTAATACGCTACATAGATGCACGGTATCCTGGATCGGCACACGACTCCCATGTCTTTAACATGTCAACCTTAAAGACAATTTTGGAAGAAAGGTATCACAGTGGGGAAAGACAAACGTGGTTATTAGGTTGTCCAATTTTTCTTTTTTTGTTTGTAATAGCTAATTCTTATTTATTTTAGGAGATGCCGGGTACGCGTTAAAACCCCATTTAATGACTCCATACAGGGATCCTGAAGGAAGTTCGCTAGAAAGCCTATACAATACCAAACATGCCAGGGCCAGGAATATTGTTGAGCGGTCAATAGGCGTATTGAAAAGTAGATTTAGATGTTTACTAGGAGCGCGCCAACTACATTATAGCCCGAGAAAAGCTGCCCAGATCGCAAATGTTTGTGCAGCATTGCACAACATTTGTATTAGATATAACATCCCTCACGAGGAAGAAGAGATGCATGAAGGGGCGAACAGGCCAAACTCCGAAGATGTGCAGTATGAAGATAACCTTTCAGAACGAAATGAAGCGGCACAAATAAGGAACAATATTTTTTTTCTTTAACATCATAGTTATTATTTGGTAATGAAAAAATTCTTACAACTAAAGCCTCTCAATTCATTTTAATCACATTTATTTCAGGTTTAAATAAAAGTTAAATACATAAATAAAAATATGAAAAGTTCATTATCAAAAAAGGAAGCCTTTCAATTCATTTTAATCACATTTGTTTCTGTTATAAATAGAAGTTAAATAAATAAAAATATGATAAGTTCATTATCAAAAAAGGAAGTCTTTCAATTCATCTTAATCACATTTGTTTCTGTTATAAATAAAAATTAAATAAATAAAAATATGATAAGTTCATTATCAAAAAAGGAAGTCTTTCAATTCATCTTAATCACATTTGTTTCTGTTATAAATAAAAATTAAATAAATAAAAATATAAATTCATTATTAAAAAGGAAAGAGCAGAACGAACTGTAAGAAAATATTTAAATATTGTTATTAATTTGGGCTCTCTGTAGCTCTAAAATTTGTTGCTTTAAATTTAATTTAAGCCTCCTATCTCTGCATTCAACTTCGTTTTTCAGGATTTTTAATTTCTCCTTTTTTATAGCTAAGCAATCTCTTTGAAAATCTTTACACATATAATACCTTTTTCTTGTGTATTCCTCAGTATCCTTGCAGCTTTCTCTGATTTGCTGCATGGTATCTAAAAGGCTTTGGTAAAATCTTCCTTGATTTTCCGTTTGAGCTCTTAATAACTCTAATCTGTCTTCTTTGGCAGCTTTGGTTTGGCTAAATATTTGTTTTCTTGCTGGTGGTGTTTCCAGTAGTTCAGGAATTGGTTTTTCGTTCTGGCAAAATTCATTACCAGTTGGTTCTGGCTCTCGTAATTCTTGGTCCACTAGACCAAATTCTCTTCCAGGGGGGTCCATATATGTATCCATTTCCAGCAGGGAAATAACACTTTCTTCTAATTGGCTAAATGAGTGCAATTTGTTTGGTCCGCCGCCGGTTGATTTCATTTCCAACTTGTTCTGCGCCTTCTTCTTTCGAGTTTTGAATTTGAAATCCGTCCAAACCTAATTATTAAATTCAAATTACCACTAACATATAATTATGCATGTTTTCCGCCTACCTTTACCCATTTTTCCCAATTACGTACGGGAGGACCATGGCTATTTAGCTCAATTGCTAATAATTCCCACCGTTTTTTCGCCTGCGTTTTAATGCAAATACCTTTCGCCAAATCAGAATTGTCTTCCATATATGAAACCATTATTTCCATTTGTTTTTTGTTTGTCACTAATTTTGCCCTAAAATATTTGTAATTTTATTATTCGTGATTTTATTATTTTTCCATTTGCCACTTCACATTTTCCTTTCAAAATCCTTCAATTGTCAAAAACACACCAGCGAGCGCACAGAAATTATTTGTATTCCTCTCAAACGAAGCAACGATCAGTATTTTCTGATCGACAAGAAGCGATAGTGAAACTGACGTTTGTCGATCACAATCGACATTCACAATACCGAAATCTGCAATCGACGATCGATGATCGATAAATGTCGATCATCGATCGCTGATCGACACTCGCAATAGGGGCCTTTGCTTTAGTCGCCTTTTACGACAAGCGAGAGGTATCGCTGCAGAGATATTAGGTCTGTTCCCGTACCTGACAAAAACAGTCCAAATCTACGAAAAACTACGAAAAACTACGAAAGTCTGTTCCCGTACTCCAAAAATTCACACTTTTGGACAAAAGAGAGCGCTCTCGAGAGAGTAAAAAATTTCCCCATGCTGCGAATTTCAACCCAAGAAATTTATGTGGGTAGTTTGTCACAGCTTTGTGAAATCAGCTGATTTCCGTCATTCCGTCATACGACAAGAGCTCAATTTTATATTAAAATTCTTTTGTGCATTTTTAAGATGTGCATTGTCTCTATATGGCGTTATTAAATGATGAATGGATATGCTGAATCATCTAATAAATAGTAATCTGAAAATAATATGTATGTTTTTGCAAATTAGTATGTTGCACCTGCTAACGAATCCAAGAATGTATCAAATTCAAGCATATGTTTTTGACATTTAAAATGTGTGCAACTTTTTTAGTGGAAACACAATCTGGCTTTGCCGCGTGCCGACTTTTGACAGGCTTTGCACTGCTTTTCACCGACTTACGATCTCTTACGATAAAATGTGTCAAAACGCCGGCAACCCGCAATTTGCAATCACAATGTGGCTTTGACACAGGAGCGCGTATAGAACTTAGGAATATGACAACACAAAGTTCGGTTTCCTCAAAATCTTTACGTATGATTTCAGTGCAGAAAGAAGAGTAGACTGGTGTTATTATTATTTATATGATTTAATTGAAACATAAAAAATCAGCTCAAATAAAGGTCTACGAATATGAAAAAAGAAAAGAATTTATTACTCTAACCTCCATCATGATTAGTTTGTATCGAAAAGTCCAATAATAAGCTATGAAAATATATGCATATTGAAACGAACAGCTCGGAGCACAATACGTTACTCGCTTTTGCTAAAATCAAACAAGTCAAAGACAATTCATCTGTCAAACGCAGGTCTGAGTAGAGAGTAGCTCTACTCTGGCGCTTTGCTTAACTTTACGATATTTACGATATAAGGTCGAGCAAAAGCCTGAGGTAACATTGTAGGAAGCTCCATAAGATTTCGTTGTTTCTACTCATGCTGTCAAAGTCGGCACGCGGCAAAGCCAGATTGTGTTTCCACTATTTTGGTTCAACGCGTTCCCGTACTTTTTTGTGTTTCCACTTCTCTTTGAGAGAATTTCATCCCCACTCTTGGAAAAATGAGAATCTGTGAATTTCTGCCCAAAAAGTACGGGAACATACCTATTCTTAACCTGTCCCTGCACGGAAGAATCTCGGAGCGATCCTATAGGAAAATGACCCTGGCCAAAAAAGAGGAATGGCGGTGCGCGGCTTGCAGAAGAGAAACTCAAATATTTCATCCCCAACACAGCCTGCTTCGAAAAGAACACGAAGCCCAAGTTCCCCTAATGGGAACCTACACGTACTTCCTCTCGTAAATAACGCGAACACCACCATGCTTAATGAGATAAAAACGCTTCATAAAGAGATTGCTGATATCAAATCAAGTTGCGAATTTGTGGCACTAAAGTACGAACAAATCAATCAGCATATGTTAAACAATAATGATCTTCTCAAAAAGCTAGCAAACGAAATACAAGAATTAAAAGAAAAAAACGAACGCAAAGACCAACAAATTGCACTCATGGAATCAAAGAGCAACAACTACTAAAGAACAACATTGAGGTAAAGAATATCCCACCGACTTCTAACGAAAATTTGACTGAAATTGTTCAGGCTATAGGTAAAACTATTAAGTGCGAAGTTGGACCGACTGACATAGCAGACATCTATAGAACAAACATAAGAAATGCACAGAAATCGTCAATTATCGTTTCATTTACGAGTTACAAACAAAAGGCAAGTTTTATAAGAAACGCAAAATCACAAAAAAGCCCATCTGTCAAAAGTAAGAGAAAACTTACAAAAAACAAATGTAAACAGAGAGACAGAGGGCGATGCACTTGTGTTTGTTAATAACCACCTTACACCAACAAACAAGCACTTACTATGGCTTGCAAAACACAAGGCTAGAGAGTGCAATTGGAGATTTGTGTGGGAATCAGCTGGTAAAATATTTGCGAGAAAAGAAGAAAATGCAGCATCAATTAACATCAGTTCAGCCAGCGATGTTAATAAAATACTGATTTAATCTCCTGCACATTGAGTAAAATAGAAACACAAAACAAAATAATACTAGTAAGCCACTTTGTCAATGGGAAATTTATGACAGTTTAGTTTCTATGGTATAATCCCTCGAAACAGATGAAAGTATGCGATAATGTCACACACATCAATGTATTCTCAAAGTTGAAACAACAACAATGTTGTGGTGGAGAAAACAGAAATTCAATCAAAAACATTAATGTGAAATGGGAGCCAAGTTCAATATTATGATATATTAATAAATCACGCGCTTAATCTTAAATCCGGTTTAAATCACTCCAGCATTAAGTTTTTGCTAAATTTTATTACATAGTGCACCACTTCAGACAAATACCTTTCCAACGGTGTATCGCACTTGATTGTGCGACTTTTAGTTTAGGAGGAGAAGCGTCTTCACTGGCGTATTATATATATAGATAGATAGAAGATTACAATGGAGAAAACAAATATGGATATTTTTCACGCTGAAATTGAACATGTTTTATGCTTTATAGATGTTATTGTTTTAAATGAAATTAATATAAAACAAGAAGAAAATAAATTCTACTACATAAATAATTTCAATGCGGAATTTTTTAATCGAAAAGATTCCAAAGGAGGAGGATTAGTTGTGTTTTTGAAAAATAATATTCGATATGAAAGAGTTAGTACAAATACTGTATCCTATGAAAGTATACACATAGTCATCGTGGGAACAAGTGTGAAGACATACATCCATGCTATATATAGACCACCTAAGCGAAACGTACTAGATTTCAATAAAAAACTTGATGAGAATATAAAAGTCAGAAAACACTTAATAGTTTTGGGGGACATGAATCTAAACTTACAAAAGATAAGTGACTCACAGGTAATTTCCTACTTGGAAATGATGTCAACAAAGGGATTAACCAATATTATAAAACAAAGTACGCGTGTTGTCCCTGGCACAAGCATCGCCACACTAATAGATCATTTATTTGTAAGCATAACAAAGAGGGAAATAATGTCCGCTGTCATCGAAACGGATATATCAGATCATTTTGCACTGATGTATGCTACATTTAAGGATCCCGAGAATGAAGGTGTACACGAACTGCATAGACGAATTAACCAACAAAGAGTAAATCTTTTGATTGAACAGACTGATTGGCAACAGCTCTGTGAGGAAAGCAACCTCCTTGAATGCCTTTACAAAAAAATTATAGACACAATGAACCACATATATACAGAATCCTCAAAAACATTCCAAAACAAAGAGAAACGCCAAAACAAACCTTGGATCACACCCAATATAATCCAAATGTGCAAAAGAAGGGATGCATTATATAAAGGGTCCGCCATCTAACGTTTTTTTTTTCAAGTAGTGCTTATTTCGTGAATGGTAACACTTAGCTCAGGTCTGATTTGACAGATAATTAGTTTTATCCTTCCGCTGAACGAATATGGTTGTGTATACGCTTGAACAACGCTGGGAAATATTGCGACATTACTTTGAAAATCATCTACTTACAGAAGATGCCGATTTTGCCAAAAAAATCATCTTTTCAGATGAAGCTCATTTTGATCTTGGCGGGTATGTAAACAAGCAAAATTGTCGCATTTGGGGCACAGAAAACCCGCACGAGTTATGTATACGTCAGCATACCCCACTGACAAATACGACACATTTTTGTCCCATGCGGCAAACTACCTGAAGAATGGGAGTCAGGTTGCGACGCTCAGTTTGCCCGTGGGAATAGATAACAATTTACAAACGCTGAATGGACAGCGGCGCGAAATATATTAGAGTGCAAAGAATCGTTTCAGTAAGTTTTCCCGGTGACTTCGACGTAGACAGTAGATATCCAGTTCAATAAAGAAAAAATAATAAAGTCGTGTTTTTATTTTGCAATTTATTTTTTTAAAAACCCTCCGCACGGACAAAAAGACAAAAGTCACGCATACATTGAAAAGCCGGTGCACCCAAAACGAGCCACTGTTTGGTGCGGATTTTGGTCCAGAGGCATAATTGGACCATTTTTCTTCGAAAATGAGCAAGGAGTGGCCGTTACAGTCAATGGCGATCGTTATCGGGCCATGTTGAACGAATTTTTGATCACAAGAATTGAAGAGGAGGATATTGGCAACATTTGGTTTCAACAGGACGGCGCTACGTGCCACACAGCCGAAGCTACACTCGATGTTTTGCGTCCTGTTTTTGAAGATCGCATTATCAGCCGCAGAGCTAATGTCGTTTGGCCACCTCGGAGCTGCGATTTGACACCGTTGGACTATTATTTGTGGGGTGCCGTCAAAGATAAGTGTTACGCCGACAAGCCAGAGACAATTGACGCTTTAAAGGACAATATTCGTGAAGCCATTGGTGAAATACAGCTGCACACAATCGATAATGTGCTTAAAAATTGAACCGATCGTGTAGGCTACTGCATGGCCAGCCGAGGCAGCCATTTGAATGAAATTATTTTCCATTATTAACCGGAAGGATTGTACTTTGAAATAAAAAAAGAAATTTGAGAAAATATTCAGTAGGTTTTTTTATAGCATTTTCAAAAAAAAAAAGAAGTTATTTGGCGGACGCTATAGAAGGTGGAAAAACAATTCACGAAACCAAGATCTCGAACGTGAATATAAGCATTTTCGCAACTATGTAAGCAAAAGCATATTATTAGGTAAATCAACCTATTATAAAATGAAATTTATAAACGCCAAGAAAGATCCCAGAAAAACGTGGAGTATTATCAACGAAATTCTTGGGATGAGAAAAGTGTCGATAGATAACACAATTATCAATAACTTTGCGGGAAAAAAGGAGCTAACGACCATGGTACAGGTGTTTGCCGACTATTTCTCAACACAAGTGCCCAACATTCTCCACATCTGTAACAAAACAAAATCTAGACACCAAAACCGGAATATTGCCCATTCTATGTTCCTAAATGAAGCAAGCGAAGGAGAAGTGTACAGAATGCTTTGTTGTCTAAAGGCAAATAAAGGTCCTGGAGCAGATAAAATTAGACAAATAGACCTAAAGTATAATGCCCTAACTCTTACGCCGATTGTGAAGGTAATCATTAATCAAAGTTTTGATCAGGGTTGTATACCAAGGGCGCTTAAAACATCAATTCTCCGACCCATTTACAAGGGAGGTGTAGAAACAGAAATTGGAAACTACAGGCCAATTTCGATCTTACCTGCTGTCGAAAAATGTATGGAAGAGATTTTTGTCGATCGATTAATGAAATTTATAAGTAAACATAAAATTTTGCAACCAAACCAATATGCATTTCAAAAAGGAAAAAGTACGGGTAGATTACTGGGGGCGATATCGAACGTCATTAACATAGGGTTAAATAAAAACCACCATGTGTTAGTTATGTACGTGGACTTCAGTAAAGCATTCGATACGCTAATGCCCGAGAAACTGCTTGAATGCCTTTTCCAAATTGGAGTTAGAGGAAAGGCAGCAACATGGCTTAAAAACTACTTATCTGAAAGAACATTTAGGGTTAAGATTTCTAACAAAGTCAGTGAGGAAAAACAAAGTATATATGGTGTTCCACAAGGTTCCAAACTTGGTCCAATATTGTTCGTACTGTTTACTAATGAACTTCTCCGTGTTTTTGAGCAGTCGACTGCATTTGCATACGCAGATGACATTGCCATAGTGGTCAAACACAAAAAACTAGAAACGACGATAGCAATAATGCAGCAAGAATTCGATAAAGTATCAAGATGGTGCCACGATCACAGCCTGGTGATAAACTCAAAAAAGACAAAGATGATGGACATTTCAACACCTAATCAAACGACAACAGTTATGAAAATCTTCCATCAAAATGAAAGCTGTCCACATACACTGGGAAGTGAAGCAATTGAGGTCGTCAAATCTATTAAGTATGTGGAAATAATCATCGACGAGCATTTTACTTGGCACGAACACATCTATCGTCTGCGGGTAAATTTAAAAAGTGCCATTTACTACAACCATTTCACTACAACGGATGTTCAGAGGCAAGTGTACTACTCACTTGCTGAATCAAGAATTCGATACGGCATTTTGGCATGGGGCAATGCATCTAAAACTCACCTGGGCAGAATACATAATCTTCAACGACGTCTGGTAAAAATTATTTATAATAACAATGATACATCTCCATTTTTAGAAGTCAAGAGCATATTCCAAATGACGGCAGTACTTGAATACTTCAATGACTCCCGTTTCCTATAACCAATACGTCATAATCAGAATACCCGAAGACGAGCACTACAATATTTTGAAATACCTGAGGTATTTAACAATTATGGAAGAAGACAATTAGCCTACAGTATTCCAACATTGATGAAATCACTACCTACCAACCTTAAAAATATAGTGAACTTTAAAAAACGCAAAAAAATGCTGAAAGCATATTTCCTTAATTGAAATGCCTTTTGTTAAAATTAGAACATTAATCTTGTAATCTTGAATTATTTTTAAAACCCTTATAAAAAATGTTTAACTGGAATTTTTGTATTACTTCCAAGCATTAAAAATACATGTTTTTTTTTTTTTAGTTTTTAATTCACTTTTATTCATAATTTCTTAGATCTATCTTACCCTAGACAAAAATGCTTAAAAACTAGCTTAACTATCTTAACAATCTAGATATCTTACTGGCCCTAGGCGGACACTCTAAAATAGACGTAACAACTTAAATCTATGTCTTTCGACTACTATATCAACTTACCACTAACATTACTATATCTAGCTTAAGCTAAAAAAAATGTTTTTTATTAAAAACTTAGCATATGATCATCTTTTGTATTATATGTAAAACTTAAACCTACCTTAATGTAACTAAACCTAACTTATTCTACCTTAACTAAAATATATATATATAAATTATATACATAATATATATTTAATATATATATATATATACATATATATTTTTTTTTTGTTTTTTATATACATACTACCCTACTCCTACCTACCCTACCCTACCCTAGCCTATGTAAGCCTGCCATTGGTGTTAGGCAGGCCATGCCTTGAAGAGGCTGAAGCTCTCAAAATGTCCACTGAAGTAGCTCTCTCCAGCCACCAAAAGCGTTGATGCTGGCGGACTATGTCTCCTCGATCCCGGCGTGAGACCGATCTACAGAACCTGAGGCGCTCGGGCTCACGGAGCGCGACATCGGGTTCGTAGAGGAATCGCCGTTCAACGGAATTGCGACCCACGTGGAAGATTAGCGGCACCGCCAATCTATCCTGGATCAGCCCACATCTATCTAAATAGAGGAATGCTTCTGGCGGCACAAAGCCATTAAGGCGCACTCTCTCGTGATCTAAATCGTTGGGGTAATAAGCCCCGAAATCAGGCTATTGACCGAAGTCATTGCTCTCGCAACGTGGCTTCGAATCAGTTTGATCAAAAAATTATCTATCCGTACAATCCTCGGCCTATTGTATACGACCTCGTTCGGGTAAAATTGCGTGTACTCAGATTCGGGTGTCCTATGTAGCCAGACACGTCCTGAGACATTGTCTCTCAAACACCCGAATCCTTTCCATTAAGTTGGCTCCCACATTGAACCACACGGGACATCCATAGGCAACCATGGGCCTGATTAAGGCCATGTAGCAGATTACCTTCACCCTAGAATCAAGTTGGCTGCTATGAAACAGCCATCTTGTTAGAGCGAAAGCGCCCCGGGCCCTTGCCAGAGCAGCATCTACATGTTTGTCAAAATATAGATACTGATCCAGCACGATCCCAAGGTATCTGACTACACTTTGTCTCGCCAGTGGACGTCCGTCCGGTCCTAAAATTAAGAACCTGCGGCAGTTTTTTCTAATGTCCCGAGAGGCCCTAGACAAAGGCGTTCTGAACAATATAGATTCTGATTTCTGGAAGTTGATTTTCAACTTCCAGTCATCACAATACTGCTGAATTTTTTCGAAGTCAGGCTGCAGAAGAATAACAATAACGTCGATCGTTGGACCTGATCTGTACGCGATTAGGTCGTCTGCGTACACTATTGAATGGTGAAGAGAAACTAGCAGATCGCTTAGGTAAATGCTGAAAAGGATCGGCGAATTGACCGTACCCTGTTGCAGTCCATTTTTTGATTTCAAATGTTTGGGTAGAAGTCACGTTGGCAATTTTCACTACGAACTTTCTACCTGTTAACATGTCAAAAATCATATATAGCAGTGGTTTACTTATGCCCATCCGACTGAGCTTGTAATAAAGACCTTCTAACCATACGGTGTCGAAGGCTTTTTCCAAGTCAATCAGACAGGCACCCGTGCATTGGTTCTTGCATTTATTCTATTGAACATCCGACACAAGCTTCGACGCGGCATGAATAGTGTCATGCCCCGCTCTGAAACCGAATTGGTTATCCGGGATGATTTTATTGTCCTCAACCCATTTAGACAGGGCCATATGGATCACCTTCTCGAAGACCTTGCTGATACTCAGAAGGAGACTTATTGACCGGAGATTTTCCGGGTTAGACGTGTCTTTACCCCTCTTGGGAATTGGTTGCACCACCGCTGTCTTCCAGTGCACTGGATAATATGCATTATTCAATGCATTGTTGAACCGGATGGTGTACCTCTCTACAGCCACTGGCGGAAGGTGCCTAAGCACAACATTGGATATATTGTCGACTCCCACGGATTTTTTCTTCCTCAGATCATCTGAAGATCCTCCGTCGATATGAACAGGGTATTAACCCCCTCATTGGCGATGACATTGTTTGCCATGAAATCTTCATTGAACCTGGTAAAACCAAGGTTCTCTGATCGCCAATGATCGATATCATTTCGAAGATAGAAGTGATGAAGCAGGGTTCTATTTTCCAGGTGGTGGTTCGGGCGAATACTATCATTCACCTTGTACACCTCCTGGAAGACAGCTCCCACTGTCGCCACCTTCTCGTGAGGATCCTCGATCACGAAAAAGTCGTCATCCAGGATGGCGCTCTCCGGATCGATGCTAACTGTTCGTAGCGAGCGTTCATTGTCTGACGTTCTCGAAAGCTTTAGGTCCTGAATGTCATTCTGATTGTTTCTCCGAAATATTTTATTTATTTGCGGGGACATACTCGCGCTGTTGGATTTTACAGCACGAATTCTGTTGTTCCAATGCAAACTTACAGATATTCTGTAATTTTCCTTGATTAATTGTTGGATATTTTTAATCAGTGACTTCAGTGTCCTGACCTCCGAGTTTTGTCTGTCGGTAAACCGCCTGTACAAGAGTTTGAGTCTTGTCAGGAGTCTACTTTTTTGTCTGTGCAGTGCGTCGATGCGTGTTGTTGTGTCAAAGTTGACAGACGTGAATTCGAAGTGCTCTCACAAAAAGTAAAATAAATTAAAAATAAAAATAAAACAAAAAAAAAAAAGTAAACACATTAAGTTATTTATTGTAAAGTAAAGTGCATTTACAAAAGCTATTTCTTTTAAAATTATTAATATAATACTGGTAAGCATAAAATGGAAAAAACATGTATACGATGCGAGGAGCCGTTACCACTTGACGGTGACTTCATAAACTGTTCTTCCTGTAAAGGAAATTTTCATTTTAACTGCTGCTCAATATCGCAAAGTTCATACCGGAAGATGTCCCAACAAACGAAACAAAAATGGGCATGCACTTGGTGTAGGTCGAAGGAAAAAGCGACACCAGAAGATGGAGCGCAAATTGCGAAGAGATCCAGACTAGCGGAGTCCCCACAGACCAACTCTACGGCGGACCACCTGTCTAATAACAGCTCCATAAACAAAGAGCTGAAAGAAATAAAGACACTTTTAAAAGAATATGCCAAATCGGTCGAATTCACAACACATAAGTACGATGAAATTAATATTACACTTGCAAAAAATAACACATTGCTAGAAACATTAATGAAAGAAATCGAAGAATACAAAAAACAAATAGACATAAAAGATGCTCAAATCTCAAATCTCCAAATACAAGTTAACTCACTAGAACAAAAACAAATTGACAAGAACATAGAAGTAAAAAATGTCCCCATCTCAAACACAGAAAATGATTTTCACATCATACGCGCAATAGGTGAAACACTAAATACAGAAATCACTGAAAACGATATCGAGGAAATGTATTCTTTTAAAGACAAGAAAAACAATCAGATGAAAAACATTGTGGTAAATTTCACTCGTAAGCAAACAAAAGTTGCATTCCTAGAACGCGCAAAGCAAAAAAGAATACTGAAGTATGACGAGATATGCACCAAACTGGGAAAAGAAATCAATCCAGCATACAAAAACCAAAATATATACATAAATGAACAACTAACACCACACTTCAAAAAGATTTTATGGCTAACAAAAACAAAAGCACGAGAATTAAATTGCAAGTTCGTCTGGTTTAGGAACAACAAAGTACTTGTCAGAAAGTCGGAAGGAGAACGTATTATTGACATACAGACCATCAATGACATCGATAAAATGTCATTAACATATGGTACCCCCAGAACTGCATAAGTACACTAATGAACGAAATTCATCAAATAAAAAATGCCAGACGAAATTAACGAAATAATAAATATTAACTTTAAAAATCTTAAATCACAAGAGGATGCATGTTGTTACATAAAAGATAAAAAAACTGAATTTTCGTGTCTATCTCTAAATGTGAGGTCTTTGAGAACTAATTGGAATGCTTTTGTCTTATATATAAATGACTTTTTGTCCAGTATTGATGTAATTATGTTGTGTGAGATAAATATTACGAAAGAAGAAAACGATCTGTATAAAATTGAAGGATATAACAACGAATTCTTCAATAGAAGCAACTCAGGAGGAGGAGGAATAGCAGTTTATATGAAAAACGATATTTGTTATGAAAGAATTGATCGAAGAAGCAGTATGTATGAAAATGTGTCTCTCAATGTTGTACGTGGAAACTTCATGTTGTCAATCATCTCAGTGTATAGACCACCAAAGCTAAATGTAAAGAGTTTCATTCACGAACTTGGTGAACATATCGATTCAGTTGGAGCGGGAACAAACCTGATAGTTACGGGAGATATAAATATCAACATTAAAGACAAAAATAATGTAGACGTCAGTAACTATCTTCTAATGATAGCATCAAAAGGACTTTATAGTACTATTTTTTCCCATACTAGAATTGACCTAATCAAAAATACAAGGACATTAATTGATCATAACCTGGTAAGAATAAAAGGTGGAGAAATTAAGTCTGCATTGATAGAGACATGTATATCGGACCACTACACCTTATATCTCGGACTGAATAAGAATGAAGTAACAAAGAATGAACCGGACCAAGAACGACACATTAAAACACATCTAGTAGCAGAGAAAATAAACAACTATAATTGGGAAGAACTAAACGCTTTCACAGATGTCAATTCATTTTACAATCATTTTAAACAGACGATGAACACAATTGTTACCTCATCAACGGTTATGCGAAAAAAACGAAACAACGAGCATAGCTGGATAACCGCCGAACTAAAACGTGATTGCAAGGAACGTGATAGATTATACAGACGATACAGAAACAATAGATATAACGAAGATTATCACATGCAATACAAAGCATACCGAAACGAGCTAAATAAGAAAATTGCAAGAACAAAAGCACAATTTTATAAACAGAAGTTCCAAGAATTTAGCAATAACCCAAAAGAGACGTGGAAGTTAGTAAACTCAATACTGGGAAAAGTGACTAGCAATCTGGACGAAACCTTGAGAAAAAACTTTGCAAGCGAGACAGACTTCAAAGACCTTGCAGACAGATTCGCAACCACATTGTCATCAGAAGTAGTCAATATTGTACATGAATGCAACGAAAAAACATATGTTGGTCACTCGAACAGTAGACAGAACTCAATTTATGCAAATGGAGTATCCATACAAGAAGTCAAAAATGTACTTAATTCGTTGAAATGCAATAAATCTGCCGGAATAGATGACATTCGACCGAAAGACCTGAAGAACAATGCAGAAACTCTCGCGCCAACGATAACAAAGCTAATAAACATGAGTATAGACCAAGCATCATTCCCAAACTTGCTCAAAATATCTATAGTTAGACCAATATACAAGAGTGGTAAAAAGAATGAAGTTGCAAATTACAGACCTATCTCAATATTATCAGTTGTTGACAAAGTTATGGAAGAACTACTGGCAAAAATGTTATCCGAGTATGTAGAAAAATACCAAATCTTGAACAAAAACCAATTTGGGTTCCGCAAAAACAAAAGCATCAACCGGTTGCTAGGAGACTTTGCGAACAAAATATATCAAAGCTTGGATAAAAATCACAACTCACTGGTTTTATTCATTGACTTCAAGAAAGCGTTCGATACATTAAGTCACAAACAAATCCTGAGGCAATTGGAAAAAATAGGAATAAGAGGGGGCATTTTGGCATGGTTTGAGAATTATCTATGTAACAGATACTTCAAAGTTAAAATTGGTAATTTCTTCAGTGAAGAGCAAAAAGTAGCATATGGAGTCCCACAGGGATCAAAATTGGGACCGCTTTTGTTCATTATTTACGTCAACGATCTATTGTCAGTGTTGAAGTATAGTACGGGATACGCGTATGCAGACGACACAGCGATAGTAGTTAGCCACAGGATCGTAGACGAAGCTGCAAAGATGATGCAATTAGACTTCAATGGCATAACAGCTTGGTGTCACGACCATGGATTAATTATCAACGCACTGAAGACAAAGTTAATGCACATTCGTCCGCCGCATATCACAGAAACAAAACTTAAGATAAAAATGCATGACATAGATTGCTTGCACAGAAGTGGTAATAATGAACACATAAGAGAAGATGATAACTGCAGTAAATACATAGATATCGTATCAACATACAAATATCTTGGCCTGATTGTTGATTATAACTTTAAGTGGAGGAATCATATAGAGGCGCTTAAGAACAAGTTGTATCAAGCAGCGTATGCACTATTCCATCTAAGCGATAAATGTACACGTAATGTCCTTAAACAATGCTATTTTGGATTGGTAGAATCGCCGGCCAGAATGTAAAAGTTTTCTACTGAGTTTAAGCGCAGAGATCGAAAAATTGTCTCGAGCTCTGCGATAAAAATATTGGGTTGAGGTGCTTCAGGTGCATAGGCTGATACAATGTACATTCTCTTTCCGTTTCGGAGAGGAATGCACACAATACAGGCCTCTAGCACCTGGAACCTTCGCACTTCACCGCTATATATGACTTTATGTTTAAAATTGTTTTTAATAAAGATCGCAACTCCCCCGCCTTGAATAGCGTTGGGTCGGTCCCTTCTAATTATTCTATAAGAACTGTGCCGGATTTTGTGCTTCTGGTTTAGCTTTGTTTCGCTAACCAAGAGTACATCGGGGCTTTTCCTGCAACAGGTTAAAAAGTACGGCTCGTCGCTCGATCCTTATCAGTGAATTTACATTCACCGACAGAATCTTCAAGGGCCTCTCTACCAGCGTACCCATCACGATCTTAGGTGCGCTAGGCCCGGCAGAAGCGAGTAGATACTATCTACTCGGGTCGCCGTCTCCAGGATCTGTTGCTGGAGCTGCCCAATCTGCCCTTGGATTGCGAGCAAGATCGAACAGACATCCACCTCGGCCACCGGTGCCTTAGAGACAGGCACTGGGGCTTTAGGAACAGTCATGGGCTTTTGTACCGTCTTTCCCGAACCTGCCGCCATTTGGGCGTAGGTCAATTGGGATGTGACGGCTGGTGTTTGGAAGCGACCCGAGGGACGCTTCTCCTCTACCTTCTGCTTACGGGCCAGGTTTTCTTCCTTGATGTCCTGGAACTTAGGACATCCCCGATAGTTTGCAGCGTGCTCTCGGTTCCTACACAAGACACACTCGAGCTGCTCTCTATCCGCCACCTTGTCTTTCCCAAGGTCGCGTTCCTCGTTCTTGTGGTTCTTTGCACACTTAACGCATCGAGGCTGCATTTCGCAGTTCGACGCGGCGTGCCCGAACCTTTGGCAGCGGATACATTGCAAAATGTTTCCGCTCCTCTTTAATGTTTCCCATGTGACAGTCTGGGACGCTAAGGTGGTGATAGTCCTTAACCTCTCCAGCTTGCTGTTGGGTGTGAGCTGTACCAAGAAGAAGGGAATAACTCGCTTCTCCCGTCGGGAGAGCTCATCGTAGAGAATGGCTTAACCCCCACGAATTTGAGGTCGTCACTCTCGAACTCTTTGAGCTCTGAGAGCATTTCCTTGGGGTCTGCATTCGATTCCACGCCTTTAAGGAGCATTGTCCGCAACCTCTCGGCCTTCGGCGTGAAGGAGAAAAACTCCGTTGTGGACTCCTTTAATAAGCTTTTTATACGCTTATGCTGCTCCAGTGTCTTGCACCGAACAGCATAGCGTTTTTGGCCTAAACATTTGATTTCAAAATTGCCTACACCAATAGCATACTTACAGAGATCGATGGTCTCTCGTAGGGCCGTGGTATAGGTGAAGGTGGGTGGCACTTTCTCCTTTTTAGGACGTTGCTGTTGCTTCTGCTGCTGCGGCTGTTGTTGTTGCTGCTGCTGTTGCGGCTGTCGTTGTTGCAGCTGTTTCTGCTGCTGTGGCTGTTGTCGTTGCTGCTGCTTTTTCTGCGGCTGCTGTTGTTGTTGCTGCTTTTGCTGTGGGGCGGCTGTTGCCTGCTCTAAATCCCTCTTCTTTATCTCCTTCAGCTTATCAACTACGGCCTACAGCTGGGCACTTAGGGTACGCTCTTTCTGCTCCAGTTCGCTACGCTCTTCCTCCGTAGCCGAATATAAAAGGGGGGCGAAGGGGTTATTGTCCCCCGTGTAGCGGCCTTCCCTACCATAGGAAAGGTAGGCAGTATCCGCTTCCACGGAGATCGCTGGTTTTGGTTGTTGTTGTCCAGCTGCTTTCGACGTTGATGGTATTGGTAATGGCGCCCCTTTCCTCGCTTCGACCTGCAGCTTTTCAGTCGAAGTAGTGAGGGAGGGGCGCTTAATTAGATTGGGCCTCGAGTTGCCCCTTCTGCGCCTCTTCATGACGACGGCCGGTGTTGGGAAATCGGATGATAAATCACCCGATTCCGACTCCGTACGACTTACGGGTTTTCCCCCGCCGTCTCCCGACATCTCCTCCTGCTACTTCCAACTAATTCAGAAGCAGCAGAAGAAACAGAGAAAAACGCACACGAAAAAAAAAAATTTCCTCCCGACTTGGGATCCGAACCGGCGACCTTCCGACTGCGGGTCGGGCACTTAACCACTGGGCTAATTCAAGTTCCACAAATACTTCGCCTAAACGCGCACTTATGTATATTGTTTATAATTGATTTTACACTTTGCTAGCCGAAACACTACCTACTCCTTCACTGGTCTGTGATCCACTGATTAAAAATACATGTATACACAAGGTATTCGCAGGTAACACATTTATTTATTTATAACGTTTTCTAAGAACATAATAAAGAACAATAAAGAACAATAAAGACCTCAGCAATTGTCTCGTCGCGCGCTCCAGTTAAGCATTCTGGGGTGGCCAATCTAAAGCATTTACCTCTAGGTCTTTTCTGAAATTGGTGATTATTCCAGCTTGATGGCATGAGGCATTGTATTCTTGCAATATAAAATACGACACTATTAGTCTGTCACCGGAAGTAAATGCGTGGTCATTCAGAACGGTAAAATATTTGCCTGAATTCATGGTCCCGTCGGACCAAATCGCCCAATCCATTGAAGCACATGCATCCCCAAAATATAACTGACCATGGTACGTGTTCACATACAGGCGCCACTTTTTTTCGAATTTTCTTTGGTAATCTGCAAAAAAAAATTAATTTTTTGACCCATGATATTCAAATTAACTTTCATTAGTGCATAATATTTTTTCCCAAAACGATTGTGGCTTGCTTACAAATTGTTGGGCGAAAGCTAAACGCTTAAGCTTATTTTTTGGTGATATATGGGCTACTTGCCGGGCTACATAGGTTGCAAAATTTGCCTCTTTCAGACGCCTTTCAACGGTTTTTCTGCTGACAGATATTTTATATTCCTCATTTATTGATACAGCTTTAGGAGTAACCAACACATCTTTCTTAACTTTGCCAAAAATAATGCGGTGTTGGGAGTTGTTTTGTGTGGCCTTACTGATCTAGCCAAATTATTTGTTGATTTAATTTTTTTATATTTATTTATTTGGTAATAAAAAGTTTGACGAGGCGGTATGTATAATTTGCTGAGGGATGCTACCGAGATACCTGCATTATATTTCATAACCATCTCACTTCGTAGATCTTGGCTTAATTCACGTATTTTACCCATTATTTTAAGAAACCTGAGCTCAAAATTCCAATAAAAATACAAATCATAAGCAAAATAACTTTTTCAATTGCAAAACGTTGTTTGTACCGCACGCGAAACAAAAAAAATTAAAATGAAAGTAATGTCAAAATACTTTTGTCCAGCCAAGTAACCATAATCTCACATGCTGAGTTGCACAGAAAAGAAACGCCTGCAGTAATCACCATTATCATTTGCGCTCTTAAAGCTAAAAATAGCTTCTTTCTTTTAAAAATCAATACAAAACCGTTACTTCTCTCAGTCAATAATGATAAACGATATTAGAACCGCGAATCTTAGTCAAAATATTTTGCCCACCATAGTATGTGATCAAGGCACAGATCTCACGACAAACATTTTCAAATATTTTTACTCTCAATATAAAATTAACTTACACATAACATTCTTTCAAGAGTCATCCAGCAACTCTCCCGTAGAACGGTTGCATTCTACACTTACTGAAACATACAGAATAATTCTCCCTACGTTCAAAGAAAAGAAACTAGAAATAGCCCATAACTATAAAAAGGCTTATCCATTCCTCGACCAACTTGGCAGAACTTACAAATACCGATCATAAAAATGAGGAAGTGAAAAAATAACAAAATTTCAAACAGATTTATTCCCAATAATTAAAGATAAATTATATAATATATTATATATAAATTAGATATATAATTAAAGATAAATTAAAGATATACACAGCCACTAGTAATAGAATTGAACAAGCACTTGTACGAAATGTTAAATTTCCAAGCTTATTATAACGACTCCAATATAATTTTCAACATAGAAACTCATTTTATCCTACGACAATTTTACCCTTTTCTATTTCCTTTACGTGCAAAATACGCACGGAACCTCCTCCCTCAATTCCTAAATTATTGTCCCGTAACTTTTTCTCCGCCATCTCCCGAGGAGGGAAGAACTTACCGGTGTTCCCATGGCGAATTAAGAGCTATGGCCCGGTTTGGTCCAACCTACTTATAAATATCGCATCAACAACAGGTGACATGTTGGACGGACGGTCCAAAGCGAAGGGCGAACCGACCAAAACGGACGATCTCGCATTAATGGGCGGACTGCCCCAACAGGGTGAAAGGGACGAACGGTCCCCAACAAATCAAAAGGCCGCGCTCCCAACGTAAAATATATGTATAATGTTTGGCGAAAAGAAAAAGTCGATTGTTACCCCAAATAGTAAAGTGTCGTCCCCACAAAGCCATATCTGTGCAGATATATACTAATTGTAAACTCCCCACTCTATGTATCTATCTAACGGGTAGCCCAATAACCCCTAAACACCTTTAGAGTTTATTAAAATTATCCACGTAGGTTTTAGCTTATTATAACTGAGGGATGTAGGGTTAGGCTTAAAAATGAATGTAAGATACTGTGGTGAACACGCCCAGACAACAACCCTTCCAACCGAACCCAGGTCCGAACATTTTGATGTGGAGGCGTTGGAACTCTGGAGTTTCCAACGGCCAAAGTTATATGAGTGTATGTTCCCGGTTGGACAGGGCCAGACAGGCGACAATCAATTCAATTCGAGAACAACTCTGAGCGAAGCTGGACGAATAGTGGCCGCCAGCGGAAAACACGAGGACGAGTAAGAAAAAAGTACAAGAGACAAAGAAAACGGGAGACATATAAATATGTATGTATATGTCAGGATAATAACCCAACATCAAAGGCCGAGGAAGATAAACCAAATCGTACCAACGATAAAAGACGTGTAAACTTTTTTATTTTCAATAATCTTTTCTTTATTTCGCCTCATCATCCCTCGGTTATCTAAACCGTTCCCGTTATTTTTAGCCGACCGTGTTGTCTAGGTAGTGGATATTGGGCAACCCGTTATCCTAACAAAAGAATCAATAAATTGATATTATACATATACATATGTATATTAGAAGGAAAATAATCTAATTGTTTTTCTTTATTTTCGTAGTTTTACGAAAAACTACGTCGCGCCCTGAATTCCCCCAAATCCAATATCCGAACCCCCCATTCCACTGAGTAGCCGCGTGCGCAGCTGAACGCGCGCACGCCAGCTGTTGTGTTTTGACATAACACCGATCATAAATCAGAAACCAGAATGAGACGTGCGTGACACTCTGAAATTTTGAATTCAGAATAGAAAATATATCTTTGTAAAAAAAACTGTTAAAATAAAAAATAGAGGAATCAAATTGCATTGAAAAACTTATGAAAAATTAGCCAGCTAAATATACACTGAAGGAAGTTGGAGAAATTAGTGAAACATACATGTCGATTATGGAAAACGGCGGATTGACTCCGGAGGGAATATTCTCGCATCCGCTTGCTTTCCTATTATTGAAAACGCAATCGGGAAAGGGAGCGAATGTCGGCAAGGTAGTGTTAAAAATGGTATTATAAAGGGTCCGCCAAATAATTTTTTTCTTTTTGAAAATGCTATAAAAAAAACTACTGAATATTTTCTCAAATTTCTTTTTTTATTTGAAAGTACAATCCTTCCGGTTAATAATGGAAAATAATTTCATTCAAATGGCTGCCTCGGCTGGCCATGCAGTAGCCTACACGATCGGTCCAATTTTTAAGCACATTATCGATTCTGTGCAGCTGTATTTCACCAATGGCTTGACGAATATTGCCCTTTAAAGCGTCAATTGTCTCTGGCTTGTCGGCGTAACACTTATCTTTGACGGCACCCCACAAATAATAGTCCAACGGTGTCAAATCGCAGCTCCGAGGTGGCCAAACGACATTAGCTCTGCGGCTGATAATGCGATCTTCAAAAACAGGGCGCAAAACATCGAGCGTAGCTTCGGCTGTGTGGCACGTAGCGCCGTCCTGATGAAACCAAATGTTGCCAATATCCTCCTCTTCAATTTTTGATAACGATAACGATAACGATCGCCATTGACTGTAACGGCCACTCCTTGCTCATTTTAGAAGAAAAATGGTCCAATTATGCCTCTGGACCAAAATCCGCACCAAACAGTGGCTCGTTTTGGGTGCACCGGCTTTTCAATGTATGCGTGCGGGTTTTCTGTGCCCCAAATGCGACAATTTTGCTTGTTTACATACCCGCCAAGATCAAAATGAGCTTCATCTGAAAAGATGATTTTTTTTGGCAAAATCGGCATCTACTGTAAGTCGATCGCAGGCCCACTTAGCGAATCGAAAACGCATTGGATGGTCAGTTGGCTTCAACTCCTGAACCAATTGAACTTTGTATGGCGTCATACCAAGGTCTTTATGCAAAATTCGTCTCAATGATGTCTCCGAAATGTTCAATTGTTGAGAACGACGGTGAATTGATGTTGATGGCGCTTCACGCACACTTTCTGCCGCAGCAGCAATATTCTCGGGTGTACGCACTGTTTTTGGTTTTTCACGCTTTGGTTTATCGATGAGGATGCCAGTTTCTTTCACTTTTTTCACAAGATAACGAACATACGGAGCTGACGGTGCTTCTCTTCTTCCAAAATCCGTACGCAATTTTCGCACACATTCTGCAACATTACCATGATTTTCAAAGTAATGTCGCAATATTTCCCAGCGTTGTTCAAGCGTTTACACAACCATATTCGTTCAGCGGAAGGATAAAACTAATTATCTGTCAAATCAGACATGAGCTAAGTGTTACCATTCACGAAATAAGCACTACTTGAAAAAAAAAACGTTAGATGGCGGACCCTTTAGAAAACGCAACTCATCCGCGCTGCATACATTTTGTGGCGTTTTCAATCCGAATTATTTTGGTTGCCGATTTCAAGCAAGAAACATAAGTTGGTGCAACAGAAAGTAAGTTTCAGATTTTAAATGAACGTAATAATGTTTATTTTTATTGTTAGAAAACAAACAACACGGTTGCAGTTCGAGGCAATGTTCAGTGCCATGAAAATCCCGACCTTTCCTAGAATTTCACGAGAAAAGATCTTGAATCATCATCATCATAAGAGTGTACACTCTTGAACCTCCACGAATTATAAAAAAAAAAAAAATCGCTTTCCCTGTTCCAGGTTTGCTTCTGCCGCGTCTGGCTGTTACTGCCGTACTCTGAAGCCCTATGACCTGGTTGTTCACATCTGAAACATTTGAACGCTTGTTGATCTGGAGAATTCCTTGCAATATGAGTTAAGTCCCCGCGTTTGAAACAGGCTCTTCCGCCTCTCTCTTTCTTTACAAAAAAGAACGATCTGTCCCGGTTGACGACCCCCTGTTGTGGTCGGTATCTGTACCGTAGCCTAATCGCTTGATTGTTTACCCGTTCGTGTGGCGTGATGTTCGTCGCAGCATGGTACAGAACTTTTAAGAAAAAAATTGATCGCAATAGGTATGGAGATGTGGAGTTTCATCGCAATTGAATCAGTCTTCTGCCCCGGGAGTCATATGGAATTGTCAACAAATATGACTAAAAAGGCCTAGCAAAATGACATACAAAGTTACACTAAGGTACACTATTTATAAATAAAAGTCTTAAATCAATAGTAATTTTTTTTATTAAAGAGCAAACATTTTTTACAACAAAAATAACAGCGAATAATACCAGATAGATGAACTGTTTACTTTATGGCAAAATAGTTTTTGCTGTCAAATTTGGGCATTGCATTTCTCAAGCATATCTGGGCTCTGATGAAACATTCTGTCATTATTTTCTTGCATAAGGTGGCTGAAGCCTCGGCCACAGCCTTAACTGCTCTTTCTACTGTTTGTGTGTGACACGGAAGACGTAATAATAAGGATATAACAATAGGAAATTTTCTCCGGTTTCAGATTCTAATAACGGTGGCTCAGCGACATTTTCTTGCCAATTCAAAAGCTCGTAATATGTTGATGCGTTCAAGTTTATTTTTGGTAGCTGAAACAGACGCATTTTTTTTACACTCAATTTGACATGCTTAAATATTTAGGCTTAATATTTAAAGCTACAATTCCAGGAATTCTACCTTGGACTTTGCAAACTTTTACCTGGATCTGTCCAGACGGACAAACGAGAAAGCCTTTTCGTAAGTCTTCTCTACCCCAGCTTAGCAAGGTAGAAGACAAAAACTCATACCAATGACTCAAGTTAACAGAGTGGATGGTGGCTAAACTTATCCGCCGCTCCTACCTAACCCTCAAGAATCGCCGGAAAGCCTGTTGACTTTCCAATTTCAAAAGTAAAGTGTCCCGAGCTTTGCGAAACTTCACGCTTCATATATATTATTCTGTCACGATTACTACGTAGGGGATTAAAAGCAAAGCAACGCCACTCAACATTATAATGCCATTATGCCATTTCATATTCCTAAACGCAATAAGTTGTCTTGATAAAAAAATACCTTTTTGGAAAGAGATTTCTATAATACTCGTAGCATACAAGTAAATCATTTCTTCAAGTATACTAGCCACAATTTTCACAAATCTTCTAAAATTGATATCCAAGCAGTTAATGATACGTATCCTATCCGCACAGCTCCTTACTTATGGATGATTTCAAATGATTAAGTATTATATATGCACATCCCATGCATAATTATCCGAATGATTGCAAAAACATAATACCGCCACTTACGAGACAAACAACAACATATAGCAGAGCTAAGCGCTACCTAACCATCACTCGGGAAACTACAATAACATTTGCGTGTAATATATTAACTTATTATGTTTTATAGCAAATATTAATACTATAGCTTACCAGTTGTGTACATATATACTCTATCTACTATTTATACACGTATTGTACGTATAAACACATACAAGAACGTTTAACTATGTACAAGATGGAGAAGAAACAAGGAAGCAATAGAAGAAACTAGTGACAGATAGACAGGTAAGAAGTATTTTTTTTCTTTCTCATTTTGTGTGCTGTTACGACTATAGCGACTACAACAATTGCTCAAGTCTCCTTCTTTGCACTTAATGTCAATAGATCGGAGCATGTTAATTATGAAAACAGCATAATGTTAAATGTTAGCGGTTACCGATGTTCTCTTCCCTTAGAATATTCCAACATATGGTAATAAAAAACAAAATATTCATATTCAGAGATTGCTAATGAAAATCTGCATACAAGTCTAACTTGACCAACAACAGATATAATCTTTACAATATATTTTTGATAATTCTTAATCTTTGATCTGATTTAATATTTTGGTGGTCAAATTTATGGTGCATCTGTTTGTTCCTGATTGCACGTGCAAACGTTGTTCTCGCAATAGCCACCATTCTGAAGACCGGCCTGGAGGTAGCACTGTAAGGAACACTTGGCATCCGTGATGCCCAGCAATTGATAGATGAAGTTTGTGCATGGATCTGCCAAGAAAGTGATGAACATAGAAATTTTGAATTTAGAATCAACTCACTTACCACCAAATCCAAAAAAGAACCGCGGGTTGGGAATGCTTCCAATATCAACTAGTAAAAAAAAAACACTCAATAAGCCAAACAACCGCTGCAGGTTACAATTAGTACTTACTCGAAGGCAGCGACTTGATGGTCGTATTAGACGTAGAGTCCTGCCCTGCCGTTAGGAAAAAGCAAATTGTGATTACAAAAGCGCCACATAGAAAGTTGTTCATCTTCGAATTTATGTGCGAAACTTTTTGAATCAATTGAGACACGGTGTTTTATGGCGATTGAGTTGGAATGCCTTAATTTATATGAGCCATAGCAACCATATGACTCTCCAAGGAAATCCGAAATACTCTACTGATGAGCGTAGTAATTAGTTTATCAACTATTTCTACATGCAAAGCGTGTAATTGCACTTTTTGCAAGATAAAAATATATGAAGATAACCATTTGAGACATTAACTGGTTTCTAGCTTTATGTAATTAAAATTTCAAGGTTATTTATTTATTTATTTATTTATTCGTCTTGTTAGTTAACAACTATGATAGACTAATATAATACAATGATAAGTATACAATAAACCTTTTATAATACTAACTATAATCTAAAATGACATTGTGAAAATTCCATTATGATACTTTTACAAAGCGATTTTGACATGTGGAAATCAATTTCATGTGTAATTAGATTGTAGTTATCACATGCCGTATTAATAGGACTATTTTTTACATAATTCGTTGTGTGCCTGCCAGTAACAAAAAAAGAATTTATCCTAGGACGAAGAATGCGAGATGGCGCATAAATATTAAGCATCGATAGCAAAAGCGGACAATCAATATGACCTGTTAGTATGTCATTTGCAAAGAGAGCAGAATAGTACATTCTTCTTTGAGCAAGCGGTTTTAAATTTAAAAGTGCGCATCTGGTTTTATAGGAAAGCATTTGGTTATTCCAATAAATTTTTCGAAGAGCAAATTTGGTAAACCTTTTTTGAATTTTCTCAATCCTTAATTCAGCGTTGCGATAGTAAGGGTTCCAAACTATGCAAGCGTATTCCAAAATGGAGCGAATTATTGAATTAAATAAACTCTTTAGGGTATAGGGATCATTAAAGTCCTTGGAATTTCGAAATACAAATCCAAGCAAACAATTTGCTTTGGTAATTATATAATCGATATTATCTGTGAAGCTCAATTTAACATCAAAAATTATTCCTAAATCCTTCTGGAAAGTAACCCTTTTCAATACTGCATTTTGAATACTATAATCGAATATAATTACTGATCTTTTTCTATTAAAAGTTATAACAGCGCACTTTTGAATATTTAGAAGCAACCCGTTTAAAATGCACCAGTTATTGACAGAATTTAAGTCATTTTGAAGTTGAATTGCATCAGAAATCGAGTTTATAGATCTATACATTTTTAAGTCATCAGCGAATAAAAGACAATTAAATGATTTTATAAACGATGGAAGGTCATTTATAAAAATTAAGAAGAGGAGCGGACCAATATGACTGCCTTGAGGAACACCAGAATAGTTTCGTATTTCATTGGAAAGTACGGAACCAATCTTAACAAATTGTTTCCGATTTGTTAAATAACTATCTAACCATTTTAAAATATTAGAATGAAATCCATACATTTTAAGTTTTCTTATAAGAACGTTATGTTGAACGCGGTCAAAGGCTTTTGAGAAATCAGTGTAAACACAGTCAGTTTGCAAGTTTTTTTCGAAATTTCGAAGACAATAGTCGGTTAAAATGACCAGGTTAGTGGTGGTCGACCTACCAGTTATGAAACCATGTTGACATTCCGAGATACAACTAGCGACAAAAGTATATACATAGCTTATTTTTTACAATTGCCTCAAATATTTTGGGAATCAATTGTAGTTTTGCTATAGGTCTATAATTTTCGACAATTCCTTTAGGTCCAGATTTATGATAAGGAGTGATAAAGGAGCTTTTCCATGAATCGAGGAAAACACCCAATTCAAGAGAAATATTAAATATGATTTTTAAAGGTTTTACAAGGCTACCCTTGCACATTTTAAAAAATAATGGTGGAAAACTATCAGGTGCGAGACATGTGCTCGATTTCAGAGATGATAATTCTTGCAAGACATCATGTTCTGTCAACAACAAAGAACCAAGATTCAAAATTTGTTTGTCATGGTTTGAAATTAAATTAGCATCTATCACTTTATTTACGAAATTTGATTGGAAGAACTCTGCAAAGGCGTCGCATATTTCCTCTAAATTATTGCATTTGTTGTTATTAAAATACATAATGGATGGAAAACCAATTGACTTTCGCTTTGTGTTTATATAAGACCAAAATGCCTTTGAATTCTGTTTAATATTTGTTTCCATGGATGAAACGTATTGTCTATACAAAATTTTTTTTAGGAAATTGTAGTCTTTACGCATACGCACAAATTCATTTTTCGCGGGGGAATAGATTTTACTTAATTTACACATCTTGCTCATAGAATTTTTCAATCTAGATAAACCTCTGTTAAACCAGACTGGTTTCTGAGACTTTTTTATTCGTTTGGTTGGTACATACTTGTAAATCGCAGAGTCAATTATGTCTTTAAATTTTATAAAAGCGGTTTCTAAGCTTTTTGAATTAAGAACACTTAGCCAGTTTATTGAATCTAGAAAGATGTTCATGGCGTTGAAATCGGCTTTAGCAAAATCAAGTCTGACACTCTCACCATTCTCTGTTAATGAAGTAAAATTAGAGAAATTAAAAGAAAGTACAATAGCTTCATGAAAAATACTATTGCGAAGCATTGACAAATCAGTACGATCTAAAGTTGTCTCTAACTCTTTGTTGACAAAAACTAAATCTAACACATTTCCCGTTGTATTGCAATAAGTATTTAATTGACATAGATTTCTAGACGATAGATTGTTAATTTACTACCATTAATTTCCCTGCAATTTCTTATCGAGAAGGAGGCTACCAAATACCTACTAAATGCCTTAAGCATATCTACGCGTGAAAACATGAGTTGCTTTTCATAAAACGCAGAAATTTGCTTTTCTCGATTTGGCTGGGGTCTTAACCTGTTTCATGCCAAATGGCATACTTTTTTTTACTGTTTTCAATCGTTTGCTTTTTAGTGAGTCAATCAACCAAGGCTTTCTAAGAAACACGTCCTATCGTAATTTTTTCTGTTCTTTCCGAATCTGAATTGTTCTACCTGCCGTAATTTTTTAACTATGGCAGGTAAAAGCAGAAAAAATGTAAAATTTCAAACTTTTTTTTCAAATAATTGTAAATTTGAACAAAGAGCCACTTACGATAGGAGCTAATACTTGGTATTTGGTGGCGTAATCAATTTTTCTAAAATATAGGACCAATAAAGTAAGGAAATTCAATATGGGGGACTTAAGATGTTGGCCCACCACCCAAATTCATGGTCATCGACCCCGAAAGCCCTTATATACCAAACTAGGCAATGGTCGTCCAGAAGACAACCTGCTTCTATTCGACAACCACCTACAAAAGCGCAAAGGATAAACAACTCTAGTGGGTACAACTATTATAATATATAAGAATCAAATATATGAAGATGACGATGAATCCCTTTTACAAACATGCGCTGATGTTGATTGCAAAGATTTGGAAGTGGCTGACGAGAAATAAAATGTTCATCAAATATGCCAGCAAATTCGGGGAAGATCATTTTCTTTTCAGCATTTGATTTGAAATCTGGCTTTCATCAAATTAATTTGTCTGAGCGAGATAGAGAGAAAACAGCCTTCCCCATTAAGGGGGGAAATAAACTGATCTTTCAGGTTAGCTTTTTAATAAAAGGATAATGGCGGAAATGATTACAACAAAATTCATATAGGTATGTAAATTACTCGTACATAGTTGAAATGATGGCGCTTTCGTCCAGAGAAAGAAAGCAGAGTGATCCAAAGAAGAATATGAGAATCAGTTGGCAACATCCTCCCCACCTTGAGAAGACAACGTTTGTTGAAAATTAATACGCATTTATTTATTGTTTTATCTTTAACACACACCTACATGAATTTCTATTTCCAACTTAACCCTTTATTTCCATATGAAAATTCGTTTGTCACCCTTAAGAGATCAGTTGTGCTTCGTCAAAGGAACGAATACGACGCGTTTGGTGAATATTGTTGAAACACGCATAGAAAGAGAGAAATAAATGTACGATAAATTTAACCAAGAAGCCTTTTTATTTAGTCCGGTTTTTTAATATTTGGTGCCGAAACCCGGGAGGCTAGACGGATTTATCGCGAACATTTTGTGTTGAAATTTATAGAAATCGATCAACGAAATGGAATTCGCCACACGTGCGGCCTACCGAGGCCAACTCACAAAGATTGTGAAAGCCGTTTCGGACTATTTAAGTTCGTCAGAGTCGCAACTAGATCGTGAAGAAAACCTCGACGCGGTCGAAGAAGAATTGCGCACGTATTTACAGAGACTGCGCGCCGTGAACGAATGTCTCATTCCAGTTAATATGAGAATCATTGAAACGGACCTCATCAAAGCCGACTTCGATCAAGATATGGTGAAAACAGCAGAGTACGAGGACACAGCAATTGCCGCGCTTTCACGTTTAGAGGCTAGATTGCAGAAATTAACTGAAAAGTTTCGCCTTGCGTCAACCATCATTGAGCCCGAAAAACCTCCACGGCCTCAGCAATGTCATGTAAGTCTACCAAAGCTCACTCTTAGGAAATTTGATGGCAATGTGAAAGACTGGCTGCCCTTTTGGGAGCAATTCCGTTTATCAGTGCATGAAAATACGTCCCTTTCCGGAACTGAAAAATTTGGTTATCTGGAGTCATGATATACGGCTTCCGAAAATTGTTACGACGCCGCTTTTTCATTGTTACAAGAACAATACGGAGACGTAGAACGGTTAATTGACAGTCACATCCAACAGCTTGTCTCCCTTCGACCAGTACAATCCACATGACAACAATGTGCGATCCGAAATTACATAAGGGTTATCCTTTTGCTGTAACGCAACCCGAAGGTGACAGGGAACAAGCCAGAGACAAACATGCAAGTGTGTCATTGAATCTCATGTGTAATTCTCGCAGTGAATATACGAATGTCTTCTTAAAAACTGCTCGTTGTATTGGGAAAGGAATGAGACAAAAGGATAGTCTCCTGCTCCGAATCGTTATCGACGGTGGAAGCCAAAACACTTTCATATGTGAAAACGTTGTGAAAAAATTAAATTTAACTAAAATAGGTGAAGTTAGAATGGCAATACTTCCTTTTGGCTCAACGACCCATATTCCCCAGAGGACGATAGAAAAAGTTAAAATTTGTTTAAAGAGCCAGTTCGATTCACGAGCAATAGAGATTGAGGCTTTGGTGGTTCCGCAGATATGTATAGATCGGCTTGATGCCCCAAACGAAAAATGTTTACCACTTTCAAATTTCAGATTAGCGGACAAAATAGTTGCTGAAAACATTGAAATCGAGCCCGGACTGAGTTTATTGATTGGGGCTGATTATTATTGGGCAGTTGTCAGCGGCAACCAACGAAAGATAACAAAACGATTGAGAGCGGTGGAAACGCTTTTTGGTTGGACGGTACAGGGGCATCATGAACACACGAACTATCGAGTAGCTGAAAATGGGGCAGCATTTTTTGTTTCAAAATTACCTTGGGGAGAAGAGCCATGCGAAGAGAGTTAAGCGACGATGTGGGCACTAGAATCTATAGGAATACAAGGCGAGAAGCAAGAAAATATATCCTTGACAGAAAAGCTTACGCAGCAGTGCATTCGGCAAGTGGGAAAAAGATATCAAGCATCGTTGCCTTGGAAGGATGTTAGTTCGAGTTTCTGTGGTGACAGGAAACAAGCCATTGGGCATGCTGACTCCTTGGTGCACCGACTTTCGAGAGATCCGACAAAACTTGAAGAATATAATACCGCAATTCAAAAACTGCTGGAAGAAGGTATCGCAGAATCAGTCAATGATCAGACATCAAAAAGAACATTTTATCTGCCACATCACCCTATTTACAAGGCAGATAGCGAAACTACCCGCTTACGCATTACGCATTCATCGTTCCATACAGAAGATCATCCGTCTCTTAATAGTTTCCTGGTAATGGTAAAGACACCTCCAACCCGGCAAATCTTCGGTCAATAAGTCTCCTTCCGAGTATCAGCAAGGTGTTCGAGAAGGTGGTCCATAGAGCCCTGTCTAAATGGGTTGAGGACAAGAAAATCATTCCGGATAACCAATTCGGTTTCAGAGCGGGGCATGACACCATTCATGCCGCGTCGAAGCTCGTATCGGATATCCAGTGGAATAAATGCAAGAACCAATGCACGGGTGCCTGTTTGATTGACTTGGAAAAAGCCTTCGACACCGTATGGCTAGAAGGACTTTACTACAAGCTCAGTCGGTTGGGCATAAGTAAACCACTGCTATATATGATTTTTGACATGTTAACAGGTAGAAAGTTCGTAGTGAAAATTGCCAACGTGACTTCTACCCAAACATTTGATATTAACAACGGACTGCAACAGGGTACGGTGAACTCGCCGATACTTTTCAGCATTTACTTCAGTGATCTGATAGCTTCTCTTCACCATTCAATAGCGTACGCGGACGATTTAATTGCGTACAGATCAGGTCCAACGATCGACGTCATTGTTACGCTTCTGCAGCGTGACTTCGAAAAAATTCAGCAGTATTGTGATGACTGGAAGTTGAAAATCAACTTCCAGAAATCAGAATCTATTTTATTCAGAACGCCTTTGTCTAGGGCCTCTCGGGACACTAGAAAAAATTGGCGCAGGTTCTCAATTTCTGGACCGGACGGGCGTCCACTGGCGAGACAAAGTGTAGTCAGATACCTTGGGATCGTGCTGGATCAGTATCTATATTTTGACAAACATGTAGATGCTGCTCTGGCAAGGGCCCGGGGCGCTTTCGCTCTGACAAGATGGCTGTTTCATAGCAGCCAACTTGACTCTAGGGTGAAGGTAATCTGCTACATGGCCTTAATCAGGCCCATGGTTGCCTATGGATGTCCCGTCTGGTTCAATGTGAGAGCCAGCTTAATGGAAAAGATTCGGGTGTTTGAGAGACAATGTCTCAGGACTTGTCTCGGGTTACATAGGACACCTGAATCTGAGTACACGAAATTTTACCCGAACGAGGTTCTATACGATAGGGCCAGGATTTTACGGGTGGACAATTTTCTGATAAAACTGATTCGAAGCCACGTTGCAAGAGCAATGACTTCGGACAATAACTTGATCTCTGGGGCTTACTACCCCAACTACTTGTACCACGAGAGGGTGCGCCTTAACGGCTTTGTCCCACCAGAGGCATTCCTCTATTTAGACCAATGTGGGCTAATCCAAGATAGATTGGCGGTACCGCTAATCTTCCACGTGGCCCGCAATTCCGTGGAACGACGGTTCCTCTACGAGTGTGATGTCGCGCTCCACGAGCCCGAGCGCCTCAGGTTCAGTAGGTCGAATTCACGCCGAGATCGAGAAGACGTCGTCCGACAGCATCAACGTTTTTGGTGGTTGGAACGGACTACGTCAGTGGTAAATTTTTATAGGACAGCCTCTTCAAGGCAAAGCCCGCCAAACACCAATGGCAGGCTTGCATAGGTTATTGTAGTTTAGGGTAGGTTAGGGTATTTATTTTAGTTTGAAAAACAAAAAAACAAAAAAAAAAAAAAAAAAAAAAGCTAAAACAAGATAAAAAGATATATGTATATATATAATATATATTATGTATGTATATATTTATATATATATATTTTAGTTAAGGTAGGTTAAGCTAGTTTTTAGTTAGGTTTAAGTTTTATATATATAAAAAAAAAAGTTATCTGATGCTAAGTTTTTTTTAAAAAAAAAAACAAATATTTTCTTAGCTTATGTATAAATTATTTTAATTATTATATTACAATTTTTTTTCTTTATTTATTAGGCCGAAAGGTAATTTAATCTGTTCTTTCTACTTTAGAGTGTCCGTACGGGGCCAGTAAGGTATTTATAAGTTAGTTAAGCTAGTTTAATCATTTTTGTCTAGCGTAAGATAGTTGTTAAGAAATTGATATTAAAAATGAAATGAAAAAAAAAAAAAAAAAAGTTTCCTGGTAACTGGTACTAATTTGCTTGCAGAGAGATTCTGCTAAATTTCAGAATGGGACCGTTTGCACTAGTGGCCGATATTGAGAAGGCATTCCTGCAAATTCTATTGGCTGAAGAGGATAGAGACTCTCATCGTTTCGTTTGGCTTTCGTCGATTAAAGATCGTCTTTACCAGAACTACAGGATGACGCGCGTTACGTTTGGAGTCAATTGCAGCCCCTTTTTGCTCTCGACTACCATACAACACCACCTGCGAAAGAATGAAGAAAAGTATCCGGGTACGTGTAAGTCACTCATGAAATCATTTTACATGGATGACTTGGTTCTCAGCTTCAATACAGAACTAGAAGGGCAAACTATTTATAGAGACTCCATGGAAATAATAAAGGCCGCTTCCATGTCGTTGCGAAAATGGCATTCAAACAGCTCGAAGTTGCGCACACTATTTGGTGATGAACAGATGCGGAGTAGTCAAAACGTCTTAGGTCTCATATGGCATATTTATACGGATGAGTTGCAAGTATCTTTGCGGTTGTTACAAGGTATACGTCTGGATGCAGGTAGGGATAGCAAGAGGACCGTGCTTCAGGCCATTGCACGAATTTATGACCCCTTGGGAATTGTTTCACCAACTGTCGTCCGGTTAAAAATATTTTTCCAAGCCATATGGAAAAGAAAATTGGGATGGGATGAGCCTATTCCGAGCGATCTTCTGTCTGAGTGGCACGAGGTAATCACAGGTGTTCTTCAGCTAGCAAACATGACGATTCCAAGGTCGGTGTTGCCAATGTTATGTATGCCAATGCTTATGTAAAGAGTGTAAACTACCAAGGTGAAGTCAAGGTTTCTTTCCTATGTGCTAAAAGTAGAGTGGTGCCGTTGAAAGAAAACAAAGAGGGAGAATTGACGTTGCCAAAGCTGGAGCTTACAGCGAATTTAATAGCGGCAAGACTTTCAGCTTACCTGAAGAAAACTCTCAAGGTTTCAATTCAAAGATATTTTCTGTGGTCCGACTCTAAGATTGCCCTCAACTGGATTTATGGGGAAACAAATCGCTGGAAACCATACGTGCAAAGTCGTGTGGTCGAGATCAGAAGTCTGACGAAACTTGCGGATTGAGGCCTCTGCTGCGGTAAGGAAAATCCAGCCGATCTGGTTACGCGAGGTATCTCGGGAGACAAGCTCAAAGAATCTCCCATGTGGCTTCGAGGACCTGAGTGGTTAAGGGAACACGATGATCAAAATCGCTACAGTCATACCGACGGTGATGATATTTCTTCGCCGACCGTGTTATTATCAGAAGTGGAGCAAGTCGTCCATAAAACAAACGATCCTGTCCTTAACTGCGAAGACTTCAGCACATGGACCAGATTATTAAGAACAACAGCTTGGATACAACGATTCCTGAGGGTTTGCCAGAAGACGGCTAAAGCGAGTGTGCAACTAACAGCAGAAGAACTTGACTTAGCTGAAAACTATTGGGTCAGGTACGTACAATATGATGCCTTTGCTAATGAAATCCGACTTTTACAGAAAGGCCAACCTATTCCTGGTAAATCACCAATTTATGAACTATGCCCATTTTTGGATGCTGAAAGATATTTAAGGTTAGGAGGTCGACAACAACTTCTGGACGATACATTTGATGTAAAGCACCCTAAAATACTTCCGGCTGACTCACGAATCACGAAGCTGCTTATAGAAGACTACCACTTGAGAACGTTACACGGCGGTGTGAGCCTAATCTTGGTAAAATTGAGAGAGAAATATTGGGGTCTAAGAGGACGTCAATTCATATAGAAACTGGTGAAGAAGTGTTTCACTTGCAAAAAATTATTTGGGAAAGCAGCGACTCAGCCGTTTGCCCCGCTACCAAAGGAAAGGATCACACTTACGAGGCCGTTTGACAACGTCGGCGTTGATTTCGCCGGTCCGTTGTTCTATACTACCGATGTCGACGAAGTAATGCAAAAGTCTTATTTAATGATTATCACCTGTGCAGCTATTCGAGCGGTCCATCTGGAGCTGGTGCCCAACATGACAACGGAAGGCTGTTTGATGGCCCTACGACGCTTCATTGCACGACGAGGTGTGCCTTCGTTAATAATTTCGGACAATGCCAAAACTTTTCGTCGTGCTGCTCAAGAGCTGTATGAAGTTCCGGACTTTACAAACGATGGTGCATTACAAGATTTCCTCTGCCAAAAGCGAATTAGATGGCAGTTTATAGTTGAAAGGGCGCCATAGTGGGGCGGATCAGTTAATTAGGACAATAAAAAACACCCTTAAGGCAGTTATTGGAAGCGCCAAGTTAAATTTCGAGCAACTAAGGACTTTTCTCACCGAGGCCGAAGCAATAGTCAATGACAGACCTATCACGTATTTCACGTTTCAAGTGATCCATTGGATTTAGCTCCGCTTTCACCCTCAAAATTTTTATCGATCACTTCTATTGGAAGTAAAGAAGCAAATATATCCACGAATAGTGACATTCAAGAACTTTGGAAGCATCGTTTTAAATATGCTAACAAGTTATGGCGACGATGGCGAGTTGAGTATTTGCAGACGTTGCGGCTACGAAGTGTTCCGCTCCTTTAAGAGAGGGCGACGTCATTTTACTTTTCGATCATGCTAAACCTCGGGTGCAGTGGAAATTGGCTATCATAGAGAAGGCGTTCCTTGGAAGGGATGGGCGAGTGAGATCGTGTGAAATCAGATGTGGCGATGGAAAAGTATTTAGAAGACCAATACAATTACTTTATCCTTTGGAAATTGGCCCGGCGGAGGATGTTGAAAATACGCATTTATTTATTGTTTTATCTTTAACACACACCTACATGAATTTCTATTTCCATATTTCCATATTCTTTGTTAACTACCCCTTTATTTCCATATGAAAATTCGTTTGTCACCCTTAAGAGATCAGTTGTGCTTCGTCAAAGGAACGAATACGACGCGTTTGGTGAATATTGTTTAAACACGCATAGAAAGAGAGAAATAAATGTACGATCAATTTAACCAAGAAGCCTTTTTATTTAGTCCGGTGTTTTAATAACGTTTGATCAATAGGAAGGCATCTAATCTTGGTGGCTGCTCTTTGTGTTTCCCCACTTGAAGTCTTGATTGTTACAGCTCTGACGATTCCATCTTTTCCCGGTTGAACACTTATACTGCGGCCTAGTCGCCACTTTTCTTCTTCCAGAATGACAACATCACCAACGCATAAAAGACTCGCCACGATCGTCGTTGTAAACTAGGCAAGTAGTCAGTCGACTATCGGCTCCAAAACTGCTGCAAGTACCACTGTAACCTTTGATACCGCTGTAGTCGATTCACGTTTGCTAGTCGAAGATCTGGCTCAGGTATGGCATTCAGAGCTGTACCTATTATAAAATGCCCAGGTGTATGCCTGGCATATCATTGGGATTTTCAGGAACTGGAGTGATAGGTCTGGAATTAAGAACAGACTCAATTTGAATAATTAATGTATTAAATTCAAAAAAGTTTAGCTTTGCGTGCTGCAATATTCTTCTGAGGTGATATTTAGTCGATTTGAATGCGGCTTCCCATAGGCCGCCATAATGAGGGGAGTGTGCAGGAATTGTTTT
This sequence comes from Merodon equestris, assembly GCA_958301585.1. NCBI lineage: Eukaryota > Metazoa > Arthropoda > Insecta > Diptera > Syrphidae > Merodon > Merodon equestris. Next base: position 83,434,300 of record OY284415.1, on the reverse strand, counting down.
CCAGGTTATCCCCATTGATGAACAAGTGACATTAATGTTATTGATATGAAGAGGATCTTAAAATGTTTTGTACAACTCGTGTAGCTCGTTCCTAGCGCCGATAAAATTGGTAGCGTTCTCACTATATATGATAGAACACAAACCACTACGACCAATAAAACGCTTAAACGCCGCCAAAAAAGCTGTGGTCGTAAGATCCTCGACCAATTCCAAATGAATGGCCTTTGTTGAAAAACAAACAAACAAACAAATATATTTGACACGGTCCACAAAAGTCAATGACTATTACGCTGAAGGGCCGGGATTGCTGAGCACGTAATTCAGGTAAATCCCCCATAATAGGTTCCTGCTTAACGGGTTTGGCACGGAAACAAGGTATGCACCTGCGGTAAATTGATTGGCAAATTGTTCTTCCATGTATAGGCCATACTGTTTGTCTAGCAATGCTTATCGTTCTTCGGTAGCAATATAGGATGTTTGCTATTAAAGTCCAGTGCAGAAAATCTCAATCGTCCACCTACTCTCAACATACCTCTGTCATCGATGAAAGGCGAAAGAGATTGGATGCTACTTTTCGATGGGAGAGGCCTTCCATTTTCCAAGGCATGGATTTCTAGAGCAAAGGATGTCCTTTGTACTATTTTAACGATAGTAACAAAGGCTTCGTTGATTTCCTTAGTTTTCAAATGTCCCGAAATACGAATAACTTTCACCCTTTGCCGGCAGTTATTTTTAAAGCGCACAATGTATCCAATAATATGCAATAGTGAATTGTAATCGTTATGATATTTTATGTTAGTTATGAAATCAGAGTCGTGTGCAGATTTATTATGTAAAACTATTTTGTTCCTCTTTCTTTCCAACTTATTTTCATCCCCTTCAAAATTATATTTAAATATTGGCCAATTCGTTGAGGGTAATGATAAAAAGGCTGGACCATGAAACCACATGCTCGACTTAATAAGATCTGATGGACAAGACCCTCGAGATAAAATATCTGCAGGGTTTATTTTAGATGGTATATGTCGTCATTGGTCAAAGCTAGAAATTTCTTGAATAATTGTGACCCTATTAGCAACAAACGTTTGCCAATTACGTGGTTCCTCCTTGATCTAACTAAGAACGATAGTTGAGTCTGTCCAAAATGTAATATTTTCAAAATTAATAAAGTTGAAGATAGTTTTGATGCGCTTGACGAGCTGTGTCATAATCACAGCGCCACAAAGTTCTAGCTTTGGAAATGATAACCATTTTGTAGGCGCAATTCTTGATTTTGCGCATAAGAGGTTAACCTTTACTTCATCAGCATGATTAACAGATCGAATATAAATGCATGATCCATATGTATTTTCAGAGCTATCACGGAATGCGTGTATTTCATAACGACAATCTGTTGAAAAGGCTAGACGATCTACTTCCAAATCATTTAAACTCTGCAATCTATTCCTAAAATCAAGCCAAGGCTCCTTATATTCTTGCGGAAGATTTTCAATTCAATTCAATTCAATTCAATTTATTACAGTTTAGGAGGATTCGTACAAGTAAGACTTTTATGTCTTTTATAGTACAATTTGGTGATATTTTAAAAATAAGGTTAAATTAAGTTAAAGATGCTCATGAATATTTTAGCGAGAACAATAACTGGATTTATTAGTCCAACGGGGTCAAAAAATTGTGCTATCACTGATAAAACGCTTCTTTTTGTAATCTGAAGCGGGGTCCCATAATATTCCTAATGCCTTAATTGCATCAGAGCCTTTAATTTTGAACGATGTTTCTCTATCCTCTTGAGGTATGTTCTTTAATAGATCCGAATGATTTGCGCACCATTTTTTAAGACTAAATCCACCCTTCAGTAAAACAGTTGTTAATTGCATTTGTAATTCGATTGCCTGTTCTAGCGTATTGGCACCTGACAATATATCGTCGACATAGAAATCTGAATTGATTGTTTTAGAAGCCATGGGAAAGTTCATACCTTCATCGATAGATAGCTGGTGAAGTGATCGTGTGGCTAAGAATGCAGCTGGTGCTGTGCCATAGGTCACTGTTGTGAGTTGGTACATCTGAACTGGATCACTAGTATTTGATCTCCAAAGTATGCAATGAAATCATCTTGATGTAAAGCAACTTGACGATACATTTTTGTAATGTCGGATGTGAATACATACAAGTTAACATGACAATTTTCCATTCCCTTTCCCATTCCTATCCCACATTATCCAAACAACCGCTTACGTCATTTCTTTCGATATTTTATTTTAATCGGAATTAAAGTAATGTCTATCTTGCACCTTTTTAATTGTCCAATTCTAAGAAATATTGCACCCAATTAAGTAATGCTTATTTTGCACATTGTCCAATTCTAAGAAATATTGCACCTAATTAAGTAATGTTTATTTTACACCTTTTAAATTGTTAATTCTAAGAAATATTGGCAATTAGTAATAAATGGAGGTCACCATTGTAATTCTGTCTCCTAGCGTAAGCAAATATTGTATTATAAAAACGATTTGAAACAAGAATAAAGCGTTCAGTTGTGTAAAGGTATTCTACCGTGTTTTTTTTCCTCCATCGCGCACCCGACGCGATAACTTACATACGTGTAGAATCTGAATCTTAATATTATTGTGAACAAATCAGGTTGGGTGACGGGACCCACCATTAAAAGCTCATTCAAAGAAGTGCCAGAACTCGTTTTTGATGAAGCGTCAAATACATCACGCAGCTTTGTTGTAGATCTGGAAATTTTGTATATGCAATGATGGGGTATTATGTAGTGAGGCTGCTGAAAATCGAAATGTTCAATCCGTCCCATGTGCGAGAGCTGAATAAATTCACTCATGAACTGAGTATAATTCTTTTTTAGCTCTGAGTCTTTATTAAACCTTCTCTTAAGACTTAAGAATCTTTTTAACGCTATGTCGTATGAACTTCCAAGCTGAGCGGAGAACTTAAACTTATACTACTTTATTTCTTTAAAAAAATATAATTTTATTTCTCTCAAAAATCGGGCAGTGTTTACCCTTACACGTCTGAACTTAAAGTCTACTTACAATTGATTTACATCTACCTTAAATACTACTGGCACTTGTAACCTGATGAGCGATGTTCTGCTGGCGTTCCCTGGTGGCGTGGGTGGGTGCTCGGGTGACCGACGACGAATTCCTCCGGCTCGCTGCACTTGTTATCACTTGCTGGGTCAGGTGACATTGCTGGTTCGGGCGGCGATTGTTGGTGCAGAATTATGATGCAGGTGCAACGTAGGCGAATTCCTGCACGTACGAGTGTGGTGGTCGTTTCGCGGAGCTGGTTGTTAACTCCTCCCTTCTTAAGACTCGGACGTCCTCGTTCGATAGTTGCCTAGAATAAGGGTATTTAGCTAACCCTGTCTAGTGCTTTTGGTTTTGTGGCATTCGCTCCTTCGGGGAAGACATGCGTTGTCGGCGTATGCACTGGTTCGTCATTGTTTTCCGGATCTGGAGTGTTCGAATGTGTGATCCGTATTAGGGCGGACCTTTTCCTCCAAATGAGCCTGATCGCAAAGGTAAGGGCGAGTAGGGCTGTGATCGTGATGAGACCGATGTTGGCCATCGTATTCTTTTGGTGTTTGGATTCGAGCAGCTCAATTTGTTGGGTGTTGCCATGCCAACGTGTAGTTCCTTCAACATTTCCAGTGACAAGACCTCTTGGATGGTATCGGCGGTTGCAATTTGCGCGATAGCAGGTAATGGTTTGAACGTGGAGATCGTATTGGAGACGTAGGTTTTGTCATCGATGCGTACCGTCGTATTTTGGATCTTAACGATGAACGTACCGGTTAGTTGAGTAGTCTCGTTGCTGTTATAGATGGAGCCGTTAAATTGGTTTAGGAATATCACCCCTGGTGTAATTTCTTCGACTGTCGGAACGTGTTGATTGTTGACCTGTGTGCAGTTTGCCTTCGATCCTTGTAGGAGATTAGGTATACACGATGTGCCGCTCAGGTTCACTAGACTACTACATGGGCATATTGTTAAACTACTAAATGTTTTACAAGTTAATTTAATTCCATACAGGGAATTTTGACATTTTATAATATTTTCATATTCAATTTTATTGATAACGTTTTCCTTTTTACAGGTTTTATTATTATACTCTTACAAGATTCGAGTTCTGTGCTTGGTATGCTTATTATGTATAAAATCGAGATTCCGTCAGTAGCGACTCTGATCTCAGAGAAGTCTAAGGCTTCATCTATATTCATATATGGTACATTGTCTTTTTTAACAGTTTCTTTAGCTAAGTTTATTTCTACAGAAGAGAGTATATAGGAATTTATGATTCCCTTCTTTGCCCAATGTATGGCATATTCTATGTTTATTAGTTCTTCTTTTAGCAATCTTATTTTATATGTAGTGATAGTTACAAGGTTATTTCTGATTAATTCGTTATTTTTAATTCTCTTAAGGACTAAGTTTGTTGTATTTGTTATTTGGTTGATACTTTCAATTATGTTTCTATTTATGAGAACCTGTTTGTTATTGTTGGTCAGTATTTTGTTTATTTTATTCTTGACAATACGGAAGTCGTCATGGTCGGGATTTCCCGCTATCCATTTCCATGCGCTTCCTAAGAAATTCAAGGCCCTCTTAGTTCTTTTAACTGGTTTCAATCTATGTAGCAGGTTGTTTGTCTGCTGGATTTCATGGTTTAGGAAAGGGTAGGAGGGATGGCTATTGGTTATGTTGTGTTCTAGTGTGGCGGATAGTTCGTCAATAAGTTGTTGGCAAGGCTCCAAATCGATGACGTGGATTATTTTCGAACTTCCGGTTTGGATTTTTACGAGTCCAGTTTCGATCGCAATTTGCTGGCTTAGCGTGTAGTCTAGGATCTGTATGCCCGCATTTGTTGGAGTTAGTGTCAATGTTAGTATCAATGTCAGATGAAGTCTGTAACGTAAGCAATATGGTGGAATTAGTTTCGAATATGTTCTTTATGGACTATTTTGCCTGATACGGTCCTTACTGTGTTTTTAAGGTTTTCTTTGACCGTTTCTTCGGAAAAGCGTGGTGTTAGCTTCGAACCTTTTCGCCTATTTATTTTTATGTAAATACGATCGCCAGGGTTGTAGTTCTTAATTTCTTGTCTTTCTTTATTATGGTATTTGAGGTCCTGTCTTTATTTTTCCCTAAGTCTGTTAATGTTATCTTGTCTGGTTTTCTTGTAATCGTCTGGTCCGAAGGGGACAGTCCTACCGAAGAACAGATCTACTGGTCTCTTCTTCGTAGTGGAGTGGAAGGAATGGTTGTATTCGTTCGTCGCTCTTTCGAGTAATTCCTCGAAGCTGTTATTATATGCGTTTGGTTTGATACATCTCATGATTTCCGTTAGTGTGGAATGGAATCTTTCCACTTGTCCATTAATTGTGCTCTTGTAGGGTGGTGTCGTGAAGACTTGGATATTTAGTTCATCTTTTAACATAAACAAAATGCTTTCTGAATTTAGGGACTTTTCATTATCCACTACGATGCATTCGGGTAAGCCGAAGCAGAAAATTATATCCCGAAGTGGTTGCCTTATGTCTTCTATTGCTTTAGATTTGATGCATTTGGTCATGGCGAATTTTGTAAATTTATCTACGGCCGTAAGGGCCAAATGTTTCTCAGTTGAGAATATGTCGATGTGAATGGTATGACCCGGATATTTTGGTATTGGGGTTTCTCCTAGTTTGGGATTATTGGGATGTCGCTCGTACTTGCCTTTTTTACAGGTTGAGCATAATTTAGTTATTTGCTTTACTCTTTTGGCCATCTGGGGAAAATAATATTTTAGTATGATTTGCTTTCTATTTTCCTCTGGGCCACGGTGGGCTCTATTATGAGTTTCGATGATTACTTCGTTTTGTTGTTCTTCTGATTGAACGTCTTCTACTTTAATTTGGCTGAATCTGATTTTGTAATTGCTAAAGTAGAGGGGATATATTTCCTGGATTAATCCCATGACTTCTTCTGAGGTCATTATTCCATTAAGGATGTTAGGATTTAGGAATCTTTTGAAAATTCCGATTAGGTTTTCCTGGGTGTAGGATGGTTCTCTTATCACGTGTCTACTATATTTAGGGAAAGGGGTCGTGAGCTCGTGGTGTGAAATATCTCCTGTTTGTAAAATAAGCTGATTTCGGAATACGTTTATTGGGGTATCCGTTAGGTGGATGATATTGTGTTCTGAGCTTTCGGCGCTATGGATGGTTGACGTTAGGGCGTTTGTATTTGATAGATTTGGTGCTCTTGATAAAGCATCGGCGACGACGTTCGTCTTCCCTGGTTTGTACCTTAGTTCGTAATTGAACTCTTCGAGGAAGGCTTTCCATCTTTTCATTTTGCTATTGGTGTTTTTGTTGCTCAGTGCGAAGGTGAGCGGTTGGTGATCTGTAAAGATGGTTACCTTAGCTGAACCGTATAGGTAACTTTTGAGAGAGCCTAGGGCCCAAACTATCGCTAGCATTTCCTTTTCATTTGCAGCGTAGTTCTCCTCGGTTTCACTCAGCGTTCTCGATATAAAGGTAATAGGACGGTTGTTTTGTTCTAAAACAGCTCCGATAGCAAAATTCGAAGCATCGGTAGTCAACTGGAAGCCTTTGGTGAAGTCCGGATAAACCAAGAGGGTGTCTTCGGAGGCAAGGGTGTTCTTTATTTTGTTGAATGCTTCCATTGCCTCTGCGTTCAGTTGTATTGATTTTTTCCTGGAGATGTTTTTCGGAATGCGTCCCTCTTCGCCTCTCAGCAAGGATGTTAAGGGTTTGGCGAGTTTTGCGTAGTCCTTAACGAAGCGCCTATAATATCCGGATAGTCCTAAGAACGATCTGAGATCTTTTAAGGTTTTTGGGGGGGAAAAATCTAGTATTGCTTTTACCTTCGCGGGGTTTGTTCTGATTCCGGTGGCGGAAATAACAAAGCCGAGAAATTCGACCTCGCTCTTGAAAAATTCGCACTTGTCTAGCTGGATTTTTACGTTTGCGTTTTCTAGAGTTTGGAAGATGCGCTCGATGTTTTGGGCGTGAGTTTGTTCGTCCTCGCTAAATATAATTATGTCGTCGATATAGATGAAGCATATCTTTCCGATATACTCACGGAGTATATCGTCGATCGCTCTTTGGAATATCGACGGGGCGTTTTTGAGCCCGAATGGCAGACGCGTAAACTCGTATTTCCCGTGGTTAACTGAAAAGGCAGTTTTCTCTATGTCAGATTCCTTTAGGGGAATCTGGTGGAAACCGCTCTTCAAGTCCAATACAGTGAACAACCTGTTCTTTCCCAGTTGAGAGAGAACTTCACTGATTGAGGGGATAGGATATCTATCGGCTATAGTTACGGTGGTTAATTTTCTATAGTCGATAACCAGTCGATATTTCTTCTGGCCGGATGCGTCAGATTTTTTTGCAACTACCCAAATTGGGGAGTTGTACGGTGATTTCGATTTTCTTATTATACCGTCCTGCAATAGCTGTTTTAACTGGGATTCCACCTCGTCTTTCAGGGACATGAGGTAGGGGTAGTATTTGGAATAAACGGGTGTGTCGGTGGAGGTTCTTATTTCGCCCTTAACATTAGTCATGTATGTCAGCTTTTGTTCAGGTTCGGCGAACAGACTTGGATGATCGCGAACTAGTGACTCTGTAGCGAGTTTTTGTTCGCTACTCATGTGGTCAGTTCTGATTTTTATATTGTTTATGTCTTGCGACATACATTGTCTGATTCGGATCTTGGTTTTATTTTGGATAGACATGTATTCCTTGTCTATATGGATTACGGCCTCTAGTTCTTTCAGGCTGTCGTGTCCGAGTATGGCGTTAAATGATTTGAGCGAGGGCAGCAAATAGAATTTTATTCCTTTGCTTAGACCAAAAAGATTAACGTACGTGTGATGGGTTATTTTTATGCTTCCCGCTACGGAATTAGCGTAGAAGCATTCTTCGTTCTCTATTGCCCGTTTTACCAGAATGGGTTGTATATAATTTTTGGTTGATCCTGTGTCGATCAAACAACGGAGCATGTCTCCACTCTCCGCACGCCACACGATATAAGGCAGCGAAGAGTTCCTTATCCTAAAAAATGGACATCGGAGAAATCGGTAACTTGGGTATTATCATTAATTTCGGGTATGGTTTGGGTGTATTCATTTAGTGTCCGGTCGAAATGTCCGTCTATAGTTTGTGCCGGTTGTTTGTGGTCCGATTCGGCGTATTCACCAGTCGTTATGTGGTTTGTGCCGGATGGTTGTTGTGGTCTATGTCTTGGTTCGAATCCCTGACCTGGCTGGGAATGGTTTAGAGCGGTGGCAGCCCTAAGTTGGCCGCTATATCCCTCTCCGCGCTTCTCATACTTTATCTGCGGGAACGTTGTCCTTTGGTTGGGGTAGTTGCTTCTTTGGAAATTACTACCGTTCTGTCTCGTGGGATAGTTCTGAGGATTATTCGTATCCTGTCTGAAGGGATAGTGTGGTTGTACAGGTCTCTGTACTAGGTTTGGCTGCCTCTGGCTCGGGTAGAATTGGGGTTGGGGACGGTGATATCCAATTGGTTGTGCGTTTCTGAAGTGTTGGGGATTGGAAAAATCTCTCCTTTGTTGAGGTTGGTTGGTCAAATGTTGAGGTCTCTTTTGAGCATTCTGGTTGTTATAAGCCTGTCGTGCTCTATCACTCTGATTTTGGAGTTTTAGGCATAGGTGCAATGCCTGGGGAAGGTCTGTTGGTTCCCTTATCGCCAGTAGCCTTGGAAGGTCTCCCTTTAGCCCTCGTATGAAGGTATCTAAGGCTTTGTCTCTGTAGGTTCGAGTGAGTAATCCCAAGGACTCTGGGCTTATATTCAGGCAAGACAGTTTACTTAGGATAAGGGATAAATGTTGGTAAATGTTTTGGTAAAACTCTTGGATAGATTGACTTCCCTGCATTAGAGTGGTCATTTGATGCTCCAATGTAATGCATTGAGAGGCATTTCGAGATGGCCTCCCAACTGAGCGGAGTGCTGTATGACTCGAGGACAATGTCGGCGTCGCCAACAATCTTGTTCCTAATCATATTTAGCATCCCGAAGTACTTCGGGGTGCCTCTTAGCGGTTCAAAGATGTGCAGAACTCTGTCGACGCTTTTCATCCACGAGCTGAACTCGTGGGGTTTTCCCGAAAACTAGATTGAGAGGAACAATTTAGATTCTCGGTTTCCAGAGTGTCTGGTGTGTTCCGAGTACGGGTTGTAGAAGTATTGGGGAGGTTGTTGGTTAGATTTGTCCCAGTTACTCTTGGGACGGTTCCTTGCACGCTCTGGGCTCGGGTGTTAGGCATTTTGCTTGCTTCTTGAAGAGGTTGTTAAGAGATTTGAAACCAGTTCAAAGGATATTTCGGGCACTATTAGCTAACTGACGTGTTCTTTCCTTTTCCTCTCTGACGTGAAAGGGAGAGAAAGGAAAAATATTAAAATCTGGATTTAGCTATGTAATAGGCGTCTCGCGTGATTTGATTAACATAAATGAAGTGATACAGGACGATAGGCGCTTTCACAGTTAGCGAGTGCGCGACGGTTACGTTGGTGTATTTCAACGCGCGGCGGCTTCTTGAGGCGTCTGGCGTTTATTGTAGCGCGGCGGCTCTTTGAGGCGTCTGGCTTTTATGTTTCTTTTTCGCGGGAGGCACGGCGGCTTCTTGAGGCGACTGGCACTTCCGTTACTTTTTGACACTTCGCGTACCGTTCACTATCGTTCCTGCTCGGACGCCACTTAAACTTATACTACTTTATTTCTTTAAAAAAATATAATTTTATTTCTCTCAAAAATCGGGCAGTGTTTACCCTTACACGTCTGAACTTAAAGTCTACTTACAATTGATTTACATCTACCTTAAATACTACTGGCACTTGTAACCTGATGAGCGATGTTCTGCTGGCGTTCCCTGGTGGCGTGGGTGGGTGCTCGGGTGACCGACGACGAATTCCTCCGGCTCGCTGCACTTGTTATCGCTTGCTGGGTCAGGTGACATTGCTGGTTCGGGCGGCGATTGTTGGTGCAGAATTATGATGCAGGTGCAACGTAGGCGAATTCCTGCACGTACGAGTGTGGTGGTCGTTTCGCGGAGCTGGTTGTTAACTGAGACCCTTTGAACGGTAATCTCACTTGATCACGTCCAGATTGTAAGCGAATAACATTTACGCAGAAGTGTGCCTCACACTCTCTTTCTTCCTTTGAATGCTTTTCGCCTTTTGAGTCAAAGCTCTCTATTTCCCAAAAGGCTTTCAATGTATCATTGAGTGAATTATCATGTTTATTAGGAGTTTGCAATTTGTGTTGTAACTTGATGCTGAAGAATTCGGCAATTTTCCAGCAACAATCCACCCCAGCAACGTATTAACGAGCGTAGGTATGTATGTATATTGGGACCCAGTTTGATCTTACCCACTTCCAAAATGTCGTAAAATATATCAACTCCTAAGAGCAAATCAACTCGTTGCGGGTAATTGAAGCGAGAGTCTGAAAGTTGAATATGGCTTGGAATATTCCATTTCTCAATGTTTACCTGGATATCAGGTTGCATTCCTGTGATTTGATTCATGACTAAGCTCTCCAAGGTTGTGGAAAAGGAATTAAATAAAGATTTTATTGTTATTGAACATTTGAATTTTGAATTAGCCTTATTATCACTGAGGCACATAAAACCTGTTGGTGCAAATCGTCGTCTAATTCCGGCAATGCGAACGATGCGCTCGAAAATAATGTTAAGTTGAGAGCCACTATCCAGTAGAGCGCGGCACGGAATGAACTGGTTGTTTTTGCCGATAATATAAACAACAGCTGTTGCTAATATGTTGTTATCTCTTGAACTATTATGAAGCATATATGTAAGTGTGATTAGAAACATATGGTACAGCATTCGTAATTGTCTCTTTATTTGGTGATATGTTACGGTTTGGTATAAAATTTAGAGAAGAAGTATTGTCGAGTGATGTTGAAGACGTTCCGGTATTGTCTGATGCTGTTTTGTTTTTATGGAGCAATGAATGATGCTTATCGCCACAAGTATGACAGCGAGTTTTGGACGGGCAGTCAGTCAAAATGTGATTATTACTCCTAAGGCAATTTTGACAAAGTTTAAATGAGTTAACTTTATTGAATCTTTCTGACACAGGCAGGTTTACGAAGGCAATACATCGATAAATAAAGTGACCTGGCTTACTACAGAAATTGCATGCATTTTTAGTAATCATAAATTATTTTGATTGTTTATGGGCTTTAATTGAACTACTATTGCCGTCCTTAATCGAGTTAGAAGATATGAAATAATTTGAGCTTACAGTACCTTCAATAATTTGACACCTTTTCTTTAGAAATGACATTAGCTCTGCAAGGTTGGTAATCTGTCCACCGGTGATACTTCATTCCACTTAGTTGTTTCTGGATCAAGCTTGGAGGTTATGATGTGGACCACGAGGTCATCCCATCCGTCAACAGGTCGATTGATGTTTCTTAATCCAGTAAGGTGATTATTCGTTTTGTCCATCAGATTCCTCAACCCAGCAGCATTCGCCTTAAAAATCTTAGGATGTTGGAAAATTAATTTGATATGTTCCTTTCCGATAATTTTTTTATTTTCATAACGTTCCTTTAATTTGACCAAAATTACCTCAAAATTCTCAGCGACAGTTTTGAAACCTGCTATTGGAGCTCTTGCAGTAGGGCTAAGCTTAGAAACCAAATACCGTACATAGTTTGGCAAATTTGGTTAGACTGTTGTTGTTGTGAACCAGACAAGCAAATTCATCATACCATACCAGCTCATCCACGTGGTTACATCGCCTGAAAACTCCTGAAGCTCAATTTTAGGTAATTTAATTGAATTATTCCTTTCGTGATCATGTTGTAACATTAGGTGTTTTTTATTATGCCACATGATCCACTCAGGATCACGAGACATAATAAAACACTACAGATCAACGAATAGCCAGCTTGACATTTCGCCTCGTTCAGTCCTGTCAAAGATCTGACATTTGAAAACAAAATAAACAAACAAATTGGAGATGGAAGCAGCTGCTATTGAGGTAAATTGCGTTTATTTGTTGAATTTAAATGGTTAATATTTGTATTACAGTGGTTATTGGAAAGTGACATAGACAGTGAAGAAAGCAGCACACCTGAATATTCATTGCTGCATGAAAAAGTAACAGATTTCTCGGTCGAAATTTAAATTAAGTTTACATGTTTACCTTTTTTTGTCCACCTGCTCCATTTCCACTTCACAATAAAAACAATCTTTGAAATTTAAGTGTGGAATTGCCATATCAAAGAAAATGTTTCTTTTCATTCAAATTTGATACGATCGATTTAAATGCTGATGATAATAATTTTTTATCGATATACACCAATCGGGGGTAATATTTCCCCAATAGACTCAAGAGTTTTAGAAATGTAAGATAATACACATATTATAGCATTTTGAGTACAATTACTCGATACGGAAGCGAAAACTGTTTAACCAAATCCCGGCCACAATTTTATATGTTCATCAGGCAATGATTCTCCTAATTTGAAGGCGAAACCAGTGGGAAATAGTGTAAACTCACTTTCACTCAAACTCGGATCTTGAAATTGATCCAGATAAAGAGCTGGTTCACGTGTTGTTATTGTAATGCATGTAAATGATGATCCGGATAGGATCTGGATGGCATAATAAAAAACACCTATTAGGTGTTTTATTTTTATTATGCCATCCAGATCTTATCCGGATCATGGTTTACATGTATTACAATAGGTGTTTTTTATTATGCCATCCAGATCTTATCCGGATCATGGTTTACATGTATTACAATAGGTGTTTTTTATTATGCCATCCATATCTTATCCGGATCATGGTTTACATGTATTACAATAACAACACGTGAACCAGCTCTTTATCTGGATCAATTTCAAGATCCGAGTTTGAGTGGAAGTGAGTTTACACTATTTCCCACTGGTTTCGCATTCAAATTAGGAGAATCATTGCCTGATGAACATATAAAATTGTGGCCAGAATTTGGTTAAACAGTTTTCGCTTCCGTATCGAGTAATTGTACTCAAAATGCTATAATATGTGTATTATCTTACATTTCTAAAACTTTTGAGTCCATTGGGGAAATATTACCCCCGATTGGTGTATATCGATAAAAATTATTATCATCAGCATTTAAATCGATCGTATCAAATTTGAATGAAAAGAAACATTTTCTTTGATATGGCAATTCCACACTTAAATTTCAAAGATTGTTTTTAATGTGAAGTGGAAATGGAGCAGGTGGACAAAAAAAGGTAAACATGTAAACTTAATTTAAATTTCGACCGAGAAATCTGTTACTTCTTCATGCAGCAATGAATATTCAGTTGTGCTGCTTTCTTCACTGTCTGTGTCACTTTCCAATAACCACTGTAATACAAATATTAACCTTTTAAATTCAACAAATAAACGGAATTCACCTCAATTCCATCTCCAATTTGTTTGTTTATTTTGTTTTCAAATGTCAGATCTTTGACAGGACTGAACGAGGCGAAATGTCAAGCTGGCTATTCGTTGATCTGTAGTGTTTTATTATGTCTGGTGATCCTGAGTGGATCATGTGGCATAATAAAAAACACCTATTGAATCATTTGATGGATTTGCTTGTTCCTCCTTTGCTTCTCCTCCTCCTTGCTTTGCAATGAGAATCTTTAGAGTTGATGCTGCTAGGTAATACATTTCTTCATAAGTTGGTCTATTAGGTTCAAGAATTTCGTTAAAGTCCTTTTCTTCAATTTTCTCTTGGACACTGTTGAATGTATGGAATGTTGAGTCCAAAGCATCAGCACGAATATTCATCTCGGCAGCAGACGTAGAAAGAGGATCCATTTGTGCGCGCGTCAAATATTCCTGAATACGTTTTATTTGTTGTTCGCATACTGCACGGCGAGCCTTTAGTATTTGGAGTGCTTTGTCCGATTTTTTACCAGCTATTGTCTCAGCTTGCTCCGAATTAGTCTTCTTGGGGTTTGAAGATAGAGATGACGAAGATTCTTTTGTGGGATGAATTGCCACATCACGTTCTTCCTCTGACATTTGCGATTACACAATGCACGAAAAAATGTAGAAACTATGTTGGAGTTTTAAAAGTATTTAAGGCCAGTATCTCGCCGTTTTAAGCGAAGACAAAAATGTATTGTCTTCGATGATTATTAAGATAATTGGCCCTTTTTATGATGAAAGAAAACTCCAAGCACAAGAACTGATCTTTCAGGTTAAGCTTTTTAATAAAAGGATAATGGCGTATTTTACAGCCGGAAATGATTACAACAAAATTCATATAGGTATGTAAATTACTCGCACATAGTTGAAATGATGGCGCTTTCGTCCAGAGAAAGAAAGCAGGGTGATCCAAAGAAGAATATGAGAATCAGTTGGCAACAATTGCATTACAGGATACCTTCGCGGTGGTCTCCTTTCAGGTGACCGTACTAATGGTCTTGCCATTCTTTTCTTTCTTCTAATGTGCCCGTCTGTTGGGATTAAGGCAGTACCGATGCTTCCACTCCGGCCACGTCCTATTATCCAGCGGCGGCTGGATACAAAACAACAAAGAACTAGAGATTATTCTTACCAATTAATTTAGTTAATCTAATTTTTGACTCGCACTCTCTACTACTTCGCGCTACTTCACTAAGAAACTGTCTTGCCACCTATACATATTGGTCGTCAATCCTCAACTGACTCCCTAATCCACTTTCGTTCTTTCACAACCAAAACTGAATTAAAAATGACAGCGAAAACCTTTCGCAGAACAAATCATAACATTCACCCTCCTTCTTTTAGAAATGTTTTCTTTGTCTTCAGCCCGAGCGACCTTACGACAGATCATCTTTCCGATTGAATAACTTTAGGTCCTTGGCATGCCACACACCGACCTTTTTTTTCCACTACCGTCAGCTAACTCATAAGTCCATGGGGAGACCCTTCTTACCACCTCGAATGGGCCCACGTATTTTGGAGCGAGTTTTGCCGTAAAATAGTTAGCCGCATCTGACAACATGAAATTTTTCCTCAAAACTAATTCCTTGGGGAAAAACTGAACATCCCTTCTTCTCAAGTTGTACTGACCTGCGGCCTTTTTTGCCGACGCCTGCAACCTAGCCGTAATATCTTCCAGTAACTCGCCTAGTGCCCTCGACCTGTAGCTTGTAAGTCCTGTAACGTCAAAGGATTTATCGACCATGACACCCTCGGCAGGAAGTTGAGATCCGTCTCCCCTGACGTGCATCTCTCTCCGAACAAAACAAAATATGGTGTAGCCTTAAGGACCTCGTGGGTCGAATTCCGAATAGCACATGCGACTTTGAGTAAAAGCTCATCCCATTTCCGATGGTTTTCGGAAACGTAAGCCCGAAGCTTTGTCTTGAGTGTCTGGTTATAACGCTCCGCCGGGTTGGCTTGTGGATGGTTAAAAGCCGTTAAATTTAGGGTAGCACCATATGATACCGCTAAGTCGGCGAGTTCCTTGCTCTTGAACTGAACACCATTGTCATAAACAATCCATTTGGTGATCCCATGCACCAAGAAGACTTGTTTTTCCAGAATAGTTCAAACGGATTTTGCTGTAGCTGTTATTACTGGGAAAAATAAGGGGAATTTCGAGAAATAGTCTCTACGATCAAGATATAGTAATATCCCCGAGTTGACCTTGGAAGTGGCCCCACAAAATCCCACGGTCTGCTTACATTGCCACACGAGAAGCCAACAACCCTGTCGGTTTTTTTTGCAAATCAGGCTTTACTGCCTTACAGATTGCAATAATAGCTTTTTACAACTTTATCCAACGTCTTCTGGATACCGCCGTGCCCACTCAAGACATCGTTGCGTCGTGGCATTGTTTTAGTACCTCAGGCCTAGACTTGTTGAAAAATAACAAGCTCTCAGCACTGATCCCTTTATAGTTTCCTCTCATTCTCCTTCCCTTTTTTGTTCCCATAAACTGCTATAAATAAAACTACTACTTTTGGGTGTGTACTTTTGAAACTCAACACGACAACGTGTTTTTCTTTTCTCTTGGGTTCTTCATTTTTATCGATAAAAAAAGGTTTCTTACATTTTGGTGCCGAAAAAAAAAAAAAAAAAAGAAAGTTTTGCTAAAGTTGAATATTTAATCATTTCAAACTTGCACTTTAAACCAACAATGGAATTATCAGCTCGTGCTGCGTACAGAGGGCAAGTGACTAAAATAGTGAATTGCGCTCTAGAATTTTTAAAAGACGATGGTTCCCAATTAACGGAGGCAAATACCGAACGATTCGATAAAATCGAAGAGGAGCTTGTGAGTCTAATTCAACGTCGGTCTGCATCTAACGACAGTTTGAATACCCTTAACGACGACTTACGGCAAAAAGGATTAATAAAGTTAGAAGACTCTCAAGAAAAGATCGCCGAATATCAAGACCAAGAAATTGGTACACTTGCTCGCCTCAACACTCGGTTGGCAAAGCTGGGTGGGAAGCAAAACCCAGGTACATCTTATTCTGAATCCGGTAATTCGCCCGCTTCGAGTGCTACTCAAAGCCGATCCAGTTTGCCCAAACTTCCCCTTAAACATTTCGACGGAAAGTTTGAAAATTGGCTTCCCTTTTGGGAGCAATGTCGAAGCGCAGTACATGAAAATACAACCTTAACACCTGTAGAAAAGTATAATTACTTGGAGTCCGTTTTGATCGGTCAGGCGAAAAAAGCCATAGCTGGACTTACACCATCGGAAAAATGTTACGATGTCGCCATTGCCATCCTACAAGAACAATATGGCGATACGGAAAAGCTGGTCGACCAACACATTCATCAATTGGTAAGTCTCGCTCCTGTTCGCGACCGATCGGATGTTGCAGGATTGAGAAAGCTATATGGTGCAGTCATCTCTTGTACCACAGCTTTACAAGTGCTAGCAAGCCAATATTCAATCATGCTGAAATCCATCTTGCTTCGCTGCTTGCCGAATTCGATGCGCATCGACTATTATCGCTACATTGATGACAGGCAAAATTCCCAAGAAATTTACCAAACATCCAACACAAGTGAATTTTCCTATACCGTTTGTGGCGATGAGGTGAAAGATCTTTTACGATTTTTAAAACGTGAGGTGGATTCAATGGAAAGGAGTGGAGTTGCACATCCTCTTCCACGCACCAGAAATAAGTTGCCCATTAGCCCTACAACCGCATCAAGTCTGGTCAACGTCACCGATTCAGACCCTTGTCTCTTTTGCAAATCAAAGAGTCATCCCACGAAAGAGTGTGACAGCAATATTTCTGTAATATTCGCAAAAACGGACGCTGTTTTCGCTGCTCCAAGCGGGGACACTCCTCTAAAAAATGTCGATCGGGGATGTTTCTATCCTGTAAAAAATGTAAGGGAAAGCACCTAACATCAATGTGCGACCCCTCATTCTCGTACAAAACGAAAGAGAAAAATGATAGTAATGATGTTGTTAAAAAAGATATGCTTAACCTATGCGTTGCCAGTCACACCAACGGCCAACATGTATATTTAAAGACAGTCCGATGTATTTCTGTTTCAACCGATGATAATATTTCTATCCTCGCTATTATAGACGGCGGAAGCCAATGCACCTACATTCTCGAAAGAGTAGTCAAGAAACTTAATCTTAAAGCTGTCGGAATGGTTGACTTGACTGTCATCCCGTTTGGGTCGAAGAATATACGAGTACAACCGGCTACTAAGTTTCTAAAGGTAAAGGTCGAACTCCGAAACCAAAAAGACAATGTCTGCGTGAAGATACAAGTGGTTGTAGTGCCCGATATATGTGTGGATGTTTTGGAAGCACCAGTTGATTTTAAGTTTTTCAAAAACATCGATCTGACTGACGTTCGACCCGAGGGCATACAAGTGGAAGAATGGCTGAGTCTTTTAATTGGATCCGACTTTTATTGGTCTGTGGTCACATACAACATATAACATACAATATCAAATCAGCTAAGGGCAGTGGAGACAGTTTTCGGGTGGTCCGTGCAGGGTGTTCACAATAGCGTGAGTGGTATTTCCGATGACGCAAGCACTAATGCTCATTTTTCCAGCAATTTTCTGAACTTTTCTGCCTTAAGGGAGAAAGATCTTTCAATGTTTGGTCTTTGGAAACCATCGGTATCAAGGGCGAAGTCGAAGAAAATAAAACGCTTACCGAGGATTTGATCAAAAGGTGCATAACAAGAAAGGATAACCGCTACGTCGCACAATTGACATGGAAAAGTAATATCACCGTCCATCATATGTAGTATGAATCACGTCATGCAACGCTTGAATTCTCTTATTCGGCGGCTATCACGAGACCCGGCAAGACTTTTGGAATACGACCGAGCAATACACAAACTAGTTGAAAATGGAGTTGCCGAACCAGTTGAAGAACAAAACGATCATCATTGCAAACGTATGTTATATCTACCCCACCGACCGGTGTACAAAGAAGGCAGCACAACAAGCCTTCGAGTTGTATTCGACGCATCAGCAAAGTCCGAAGGAGCTTGTTCTTTGAATGATCTTCTCTGGACTGGTGCAAACTTACTGCCGGATATGATGCAAATATTACTCAATTTCCGCTTCGGTCTTATTGGAGTGGTGGGAGATATCGAGAAGGCCTTCATTCAGATCATTTTAAACGCAGATGATCGAGACAGCTATAGGTTCCTTTGGTTTACTTCGAAGCCCCAGTCATTGGATAAATTACCTGCCATCAAGAAATATCGTATGTCCCGTGTCACATTTGGGGTAAACTGTAATCCATTTCTTTTATGTGCAACGATACAACATCACCTTTCACATGAAGAGAAGGATTTTCCTAATCCTAGTGCTGCAGGCGATTGCAAGGATGTATGATCCATTAGGTATTTTTGGTCCTTTTACAATGGAACTAAAACTTCTCTTTCAGACGTTATGGAAGAAAAAGTTTGGATAGAATGGTACGTACCAAACACGGAAATTCATAAAGACCTTCACATAACAATTGTTGCAGACGAAATAAAAAAGTGCTATGTCAAATACCAAAGTAAGGTTTTACAACATACAAATTAACAAATTATTAATTTATTTATATTAAAAAAAATTTTATTTATTTTTTCCTACTAAATGGGGCAGCACTTCCCCTTACAACACGAACTTAATTCTAATTCAAATTTTCCTTAAAACTACCTTAAATACTATTTCGCTGTGTCCACTGCGAAGTTGGCGTGCTGGATCAGGTGTCGGTGATTGCCAGACGACGGAAATGTGCGGCTCAGGTGTCGGCGTGCGTCCACACTCGGACGAGATTTCCTGGGCTTAGATGTGCAGCTCAGGTGGTGGCGTGTGCAACCTTGAATGGATGGATGGTGATAGATAGATGGGAAATGTTGACCTGGCGGATTCCGTCACGTAGCATGTTGTTTGCTGCTGATCGTGAGACGCAATCTATTCCGCGTTAACTCCTCCCCTCTTAAGTCAAAACGTCCTCGTTTTGTTTTTAGAAGATTGGAATTTGGCTTACTGAAGAGATTCGCTGTGAAACTCTAGGCAGGGGTATTTCCTCGGCTATCGTTTCTGGAAGTTTGTGGGGGACAGTGACCTCGTCTGATTTACTTTCAGCGTTGACTATTGTTAGGTTGGTGGTCTTCTTTTTGCAAAAGAGTATAATGATCGCGAGCACCGCGAGAATTATTACTGCAGATAGTCAATAGTTCCCGTAATGCTTGACGTTACTTTCTCTCTTCAGGAGTTGGATGAACCTTGTATTGTTTAATTGAAGTTCCTTTACCATTTGTAGAGAGATGACTTCTTCGAACGTTGACTTGCCAGAAGAAGATTGGAGGACTGCAGGTAAAGGTCTAGTTGTTATTGCTTCCTTGGATACATAGGTTTCACCATCTACTGCAACCGTGATGTTATGGAACTGTATTACGTATGATCCATTTAGGTGTAATTCATTAACATCAGTGGTTACTTTCCCGTTGTAGTTGTTGAGGAAGACTAGGCCGCTTTCGATCTCTTCGACCTTTGCCACATGTTGATTGCTGATCATCTTACAGGAGAATGGTTGGCTCAGTTGCAGGTTGGGCAGGCACGACGAATTATTTAGACTTACTACGTTATTATTACTACAAATGCTTAGACTATTGAAGTTTTTACATTTAGATCTTAAACCATAGAATACATTCTTACATCTAAGTATAGAATTATATGGTATTTCAATTATATAATCGTTCTTTATTATTGGCTTTACTAATAAACTTTCACATTTTTCGTTTTTTGTTAGTGGTACATTTATTATATATATTATGGTTGATTCATTCATCGCTATTCTTACGTCACTAAAATCTAGAGCTTCTTCGATATTCAAGTAAGGGGTTTCTTTTTCTTTTAACAATTTTTCAATTAAATTTGTTTCGGTACTTGTTAGCATATATGAATTCACAATATTTGCTCTAGACCACTGAATTGCGTAATAGACATTTGTAATTTCTTCTTTTAATATATTTATCTTATTCTTTATTGTTAGTAAATCTATATTCTTAAAGTTATCGTTAGACTTAATTAATTTCATCATAGAGTTAGTAGTGTTAATTAATTCGTTCATTTTTTGTTGGGTGGATCTATTTATAATTATTTGTTTGTTGTTGTTTTGTGCAACGTTGTTAAATTTATTGCTGAGGAGTTCAAAGTCGTCATGGTCTGGGGAACCCGCGAGCTATTTCCAAGCGCTGCCAATGAAATTTAGGGAGCGTTTGGCTTTGTTAGAGGGTCTAAGGCGGTTAATATGATTTCTGATTAGTTCTAGGACATGGACAAGGAAGGGGTAAAATGGATTTTGGGGATCAATGGTCTTGTTTATGATTCTGGTTGTTTTGTCTAAACAAGTCTTGTAAATGTCCAAATTTATTAAGTGTACAATTTTGAAGTTTCCGTCTTGTAGTTCTGCTGTTCCGGTTCGTAGTGTCAGTATTTGCGTATTCGTGTAGTCCAATATCTGTACGCTGGCCATACAGACTGTGGGAAAAAGTCTGAAAAGATAGTGTTTAATTTTTTATGTGAGATTTGTGAACAATTCTCCCTGATTCAGTTAGGATGGTAGTATCGAGGTTTTCACGGACTATTTCCTCTTTAAATCTATCAGAGAGTTTGGTTCCCAATCGCTTATTTCGTTTCACAAAAATAACTTGTCCAGGTAGATAGTCCTTTACTCTATGTCTTTTTTTATTGTGATACTTTAGGTCTTGATTTTGTTTCTTTGCCAGTTTGTCATAGTTGTCTTGTCTAGTTTTGTCGTATGTCTCTGGTCCAAAGGAAACATTTCTTCCGAAGAAAAGGTCTACAGGTTTACGTTTCGTGGTAGAATGGATTGTGTGGTTATATTCGTTTGTTGACTTTTCTAACAGTTCCTCGAAATTTCTTTCGGTTTCATTCGCCTTGATACACCTCATTATTTCGGTTAAGGTCGAATGAAAGCGCTCTACCTGGCCGTTAGGTTCGCTTTTATAAGGTGGTGTCGTGAAGACGTTGATTTCTAATTCATCCTTAAGCATGAATAGAATTGAAGCGGAATTAAGCGAAGGCTCATTGTCGATGACGATGCTCTTGTACGCCGAAAAAGAAAATGATTTCTCTCAAGGGTTTCCTGATGTCTTGAATGGACTTGCTTCTCACTATTCTCGTTTGCGCATATTTAGTGAATTTGTCGATGGCAGTGAGAACGACTTTATTCTCGGTCAGGAAAAGGTCAAGGTGGATAGTATTTCCGAGATATGTGGGTAATAAAGTAAAATATGACGATGTCCATCATAGGTGACGTCGAGTGGTGCGGCTAGCTGTACACTTCCTTTTCCTCCCACGTTGGGGCTACTAAGGGGCCCTTTAATTGTTCTTAATTTATTTTCTTTTTCACCACTATACCCGCAAGTACACTTTCGTCACTTTTACCGGGCGACGTTTTTGTTTGGATGGGGGGCAGGGGGGGGGTTTTGGAGACCGGTAGGTGCGGAACTAAAACAAAAACAGACTTGAGGCGAACTGGTAACTGTTTTTCTGTTTTTCAAATCGCGATACAAATAAACACGGCGGCTACTTGAGGCGAACAGATTTATTTGTATTTGTTTTGTGAACAGCGCGGCGGCTACTTGAGGCGAACAGGCTTTAAAACACTTCACTTCCACGATTTGATGTTCACGCAGTTAACTACCGGTCCCTGCTCGGGCGCCAATTAACAAATTATTAATTTATTTATATTAAAAAAAACTTTATTTATTTTTTCCTACTAAATGGGGCAGCACTTCCCCTTACAACACAAACTTAATTCTAATTCAAATTTTCCTTAAAACTACCTTAAATACTATTTCGCTGTGCCCACTGCGAAGTTGGCGTGCTGGATCAGGTGTCGGTGATTGCCAGACGACGGAAATGTGCGGCTCAGGTGTCGGCGTGGGTCCACACTCGGACGAGATTTCCTGGGCTTAGATGTGCAGCGCAGGTGGTGGCGTGTGCAACCTTGAATGGATGGATGGTGATAGATAGATGGGAAATGTTGACCTGGCGGATTCCGTCACGTAGTATGTTGTTTGCTGCTGATCGTGAGACGCAATCTATTCCGCGTTAACTTACATACGACGAAATACGCAATACCCCAAATGACGAACAAACACAAATACGAAGACTTAAACGACACAGACCAACAGACCTAATTGAACGGTTTGGGTAAATGCTGGGTACAACTTAAAAATATTCTACTTTTTGTTTTTAAAAAAATAATTTTTATTTACTCAAAATCGGGCAGTGTTTACCCTTACACGTCTGAACTTAAAGTCTGCCTACAATTAATTTACAGCTACCTTAAATACTACTGGCACTCGTAACCTGATGAGCGATGTTCTGCTCGCATTCCACGGTGGCGTGGGTGCTCGGGTGACCGCCGACGAATTCCTCCGGCTCGCTGCACTTGTTGTGCCCACCGAGCTAGGCGAACCTGAGGGTCCTTCAAGTTGTTCAGCTAAAGTAGAGAACGATGATCAGTAACCACCGTAAAACTACTACCTTCGAGATAGGGGCGCAACTTCTCAACAGCCCATATCACCGCCAGACATTCCCGTTCTGTAATGGAGTAATTCCTCTCGGTTCGGGTTAAGGTCCTACTTAGGTAGCTAATTACTTTTTCATCTTCACCCGGTTGCTCCTAAGTAAGAACTGCCCTTTTCCCGCAACCTGAAGCGTCCGTATGCACCGTAAATGGCAACGTGAAATCTGGGCACGTAAGGATCGGTGCTTCTTCTGCACCAGGACACCATGCCGACGAACCTGCAGACACCGGACACTGTCCTCGGCCGTGGATACTAAAGTCCACTAAAAGACCTTTCGTATTTACCATGTACCCCAGGTATTTCAGTTCGGGCTAACAGAATTCGCATTTCTCCCGACTCAACACAAGACCGGCATACTTAATGCGCCCTAACACTGTCCTTAACACCTCCAAATGCTGTTCAAAAGTCTCAGAGACTACAATGACGTCGTCCAGATACACAAATACGTTCGGTTCTAGGTCGGCTCCAACGATTGTATCAATAAAATGCTGCCATGTCGCTGGTGCGTTGTGAAGGCCAAAGGGCATGCGCCGAAATGAATACAGCCCTTTCCCGGGAATAGAGAACGCTGTGTATTCTTTCGACGACCCAGCCATTGGGATTTGCCAATACGCGGACTTGATATCCAATCACGACAAGAATTTTGCATTTTGGAGTTTGTCAAGCGTCGCAGAAACATACGGATTGAGATACGCGTGCCGCTAAGTTACTCGGTGTAATTTGCAAAAATCGACGCAGAACCGATATTTCCCGTCAAGGCCCTCGCCCATCGATTGGAACATTCCGCAAACTTAGTTTTCTGTGCATTTGTCAGCACAAAGCCGTCCTTAACTTCTAGGATTTCGTCTCCGAAATCCCACACCCTCCTAAGGTCCGGTATGATGGAAAACTTTTCCCAAGAAATCGGCCCTCAAAATAAGGCTATGAGTGAGTTGGGGGATTACAAGTATCTCCATAACCTTCACCGTATTTTCCACCTTAATGGGGACATTCAATGCCTCCACCACTTCAACCCCTTCCCCATTGGCGACCGTCATTCTGTTAACACTAACCTTAGCTAAACTACAATTCAGGTTCTTCAAAAGTTCCCAACCCTTTTCCCCGAGTATGGTTCGAGACGCCCCTGAGTCTAACAATCCCAATAATTTAACACCATACATTTCGACATTCAGGTATGGCTGCCTATCAGAGCCTTTCTTCTCCAATATAAAATCTAAGGCTAGGTTACACTTTCTCAACTCTACAACTGCCCTTCTCTCCTGCACTGCGGTCCTCTTTGCCCGACTCAATGCCCCGCCTAGTCTTGAGTCGCCGCCTTTCGACTGCGGTGTACAGCGAGGGCACCGACTGCGTGTCGTACCAACTGTGTTGCATTCGTAACATCGTACTGGTTGTGGACATTGAGAGGCGATATGACCCGGCTGTCTACATCGAAAACAGGAAAGCGTGTCGTTGACACGGCGAGCTATCGAGGTTACTGCTTGAACCACCTCTCTACCTCCCTCGGCGTCTATCTACGCCAGATGAGGCTCTAGTAGAGTATTGTGCCTCCGGGACGGTGGCGGAGCATAACTTTCGACCAAGTAGCACGCGGCTTCCAGCTGATGGCCAACCTTGACCAACATGTCTATCGAAAAAATTTCAACTAGCGCTATCTACGCCTGGTAAAAGGGTGAAAGGTTTCTACGAATCCATTTTAATTGTACCTCGTCCGTACAGGCCTCGCTCAGTCTTGAAAAAAGGCCTATCATGACGCTCACATATATCTCTACAGACTCTGAACGTCCTTGCTTCCTACCTCTTATCTCCTCCCAAAGCCTATCATCGTACCCAGGTGGTAAGAATTCCTCCTTTAATTTATTGACCAGTTGACCCCAGTCCTTAATAAAAGGTTTGTTGGCCCTATACCCCGAGCGGCCCCGAGCGTCCCTTAGATCCTCTACCTTCTCCAGGAAGTAACCGATGTATTGTGTATGGTCACCGCTGAATTTGACGCCCCATTTCATAATGGGTATCCTTTTCTCGACTGGGAACAAAGGTGACGAGGTTGCCATGGGTTGGGAAGGGCCTGGTCCAAGACTACCTACATTTACCGGCGGCAGACTAACAGACTTATCGACTGGAAGTTGCTCCTCTACTCCAGCTTTCACATCAAAACTAGCGAGCAGCCCTACAACTTCTTGTCGGGTATTACCGAGAAAAGCTCTTGTAGTGTACCCACCAAAACAATAACATACACTTCCTACACACTGCGTAATACTCATTACATAATATTGTCATGCGACACCAAAAAGCTAAACACTGGACGGCACACGACAAAATGCTGACACCACACGAATACAGGCAGAAAGAATTGGAATATAAACATTACAAAGTTCCCTGCCCAAGCATTCCGATAGATGTGTGTCATGAATGGCATTCAATATCACAGAGCATAATTTGAGAAGTGACTCTTTGTGGGAACACAATGCAGTGTAGCCGAAATATGATGGCACGTGACCTACTTGAGATCGATATGCACTGGAAATGCTAGTGGGGGAAATAGTATATAAAGACCGATAGATCGAAAATAAATTCAGATTCAATTTGACCACCATCAACATTGTTTCTCTTTTAGTCAGATTTTTATGGCACTCGTGCCCTGCTCGACGAAAAAGCTAATCCTTCTTTGGCAGATTCCAATGGCATTCGTGCCCTGCCGGATAGCATGTTCGAACACCCAACCTCTTTAACCTTACATGGCGATCCTTAACCTTACAATGCGATCCTGCTCGATCCAGATCCCGACTCGAACTTGTGAATCTTGCGAAGCTTACGTCTGAGTAGTAGCGCAAGATTTATTGATACTGATCGCGAACACTGGAAGACGAAGATGGAAAACAACACCACCACAGAGAACGTGACGATAAACGAAAAAGTAGACCCGATATCAATTGCCCTATATACGGCACTCATTCTAACAATTCTCATATACATAATATTTAAAATAAACAATTATTATAAGAACTATGTATGTCAAACGTTTAATACTAAGAAATAATGTGAATAATGTTTGAAAAAGAAAAAGATTTAAGCATGAAAAACAAAACCAAACTAAAAAAAAACATATTAAGTAACATTAGAAAGAGTTCAAATGGGGTTATACGGAACAAACGTGACATTCGAAACTTGAAGAGATAAAATCGCTTAAACAAGATATTGTTTCACAAAACCACAACTCTAGAAAAATTCATGGAGACACATACAATAACGAAAAAACTTATCTCAAACCTAGAAGCATTGAACAAATTTCAACATTGAGACTGAAATGAAGGTAATACCAATATTCACAGGAGCCTTAAAAGATCTCGACTCATTTCTAACTCTAGTAGAATTACTCCACAACACTTTGAAATAGACCGAAAGAACAACTTTCATTGAATTCATTTTTCACTTCAAACTTGCGCAGAACGTCAAAACTGGGTCACGCTTTGCAACAACGTTAGATTGACAACACATTGACAACATTAAAAAGTAGCTCGAAAGAAAAATTCAAAAACAACAATACAACAAGTACGCACCAGATTGTCAAAAATAACACAGAAAAATCAATCGGTAACGTCTTACAAAGCCAAAGTATTGTCCCTCATTGCCGACTTGAACAGTCTGCAGATAGAAGAATTACCAAGCGAAACAACAGAAGCCGAAAAGAAAATAATAGAGAAAATCAACCAAAATTATGCACTTACGATTTTCAAGAATGGAATAAATGAGAGCATAAAACCAACTCTATTTGCAGCTCAGCCCAAGTCTCTATCAGATGCAATAAATCTGGCACTCGAACTAGAAAGCGATTCGACCCAAACCAATAGCTAGTACGCAAGAATAGGAAATTACAACCATTACAATGGCCACAGAAACAACAACAACCAGAGGTACATAACATCCAACTTCCGAACTAACCAACATCCGAATCAGCGACACAACCAAAACGACAAGATGAGGCAAAGATATAATAGTCACCAGTCAAATTACCAGCTGAACTATCCAAAAAACTACAATTATATTAACTATTCTCGAGCAAGACAGGACAACTCCCCACAAGAAGTAATTCGAATAGACAGACAAACAACAGGAGAGTCAATGTTATCCAAGACCAGGGAAACGGAAATGACATGGAGATCGCTACTCCGGGATACCAGAACTATGTAGTAGTATTAAATAACACAGATAGCCCGATTAACTACATATCAGTATGTATACACATCCAAGCTAAATAGAAACCTAACATACGCATACCTCATATCACTGGCGCAGACATATCAATATGCAAGGAAGACAGTTTAGATATAAACAACTTAATAAACGAAAAATGTAGACTGACAGGGATAACAAAAGAAGAAATACAATAACTAGGTACAATACCTAAATCTCAAACCCGCAAACTACACTTGAGACGAACTTTCCCATAGCAACAGATGGTATCTTAGGAAGAGATTTTTTCGCGCAATACATGTGCAACACCCTAACGATAACAATAGATGAAAACGAAGTTACCATTCCAATAATAAAGGGTCCGCCAAATAATTTTTTTTTTTTGAAAATGCCATAAAAAAAAAACCTACTGAATATTTTCTCAAATTTCTTTTTTTATTTGAAAGTATAATCCTTCCGGTTAATAATGGAAAACAATTTCACATGGCCTCGGCTGGCCATGCAGTAGCCTACACGATCGGTCCAATTTTTAAGCACATTATCGATTGTGTGCAGCTGTATTTCACCATAGGCTTCACGAATATTGTCCTTTAAAGCGTCAATTGTCTCTGGCTTGTCGGCGTAACACTTATCTTTGACGGCACCCCACAAATAATAGTCCAACGGTGTCAAATCGCAGCTCCGAGGTGGCCAAACGACATCAGCTCTGCGGCTGATAATGCGATCTTCAAAAACGGGGCGCAAAACATCGAGTGTAGCTTCGGCTGTGTGGCACATAGCGCCGTCCTGTTGAAACCAAATGTTGCCAATATCCTCCTCTTCAATTTTTGTGAACAAAAAATCGTTCAACATGGCCCGATAACGATCGCCATTGACTGTAACGGCCACTCCTTGCTCATTTTCGAAGAAAAATGGCCCAATTGTGCCTCTGGACCAAAATCCGCACCAAACAGTGGCTCGTTTTGGGTGCACCGGCTTTTCAATGTATGCGTGCGGGTTTTCTGTGCCCCAAATGCGACAATTTTGCTTGTTTACATACCCGCCAAGATCAAAATGAGCTTCATCTGAAAAGATAATTTTTTTGGTAAAATCGGCATCTTCTGTAAGTCGATCGCAGGCCCACTTAGCGAAGCGAAAACGCATTGGATGGTCAGTTGGCTTCAACTCCTGAACCAATTGGACTTTGTATGGCGTCATACCAAGGTCTTTATGCAAAATTCGTCTCAATGATGTCTCCGAAATGTTCAATTGTCGAGAACGACGGTGAATTGATGTTGATGGCGCTTCACGCACACTTTCTGCCGCAGCAGCAATATTCTCGGGTGTACGCACTGTTTTTGGCTTTTCACGCTTTGGTTTATCGATGAGGATGCCAGTTTCTTTCACTTTTTTTCACAAGATAACGAACATACGGAGCTGACGGTGCTTCTCTTCTTCCAAAATCCGTACGCAATTTTCGCACACATTCTGCAACATTACCATGATTTTCAAAGTAATGACGCAATATATATAATATTTCCCAGCGTTGTTCAAGCGTATACACAACCATATTCGTTCAGCGGAAGGATAAAACTAATTATCTGTCAAATCAGACATGAGCTAAGTGTTACCATTCACGAAATAAGCACTACTTGAAAAAAAAAACGTTAGATGGCGGACCCTTTATAAACCCCCGCAGTTGATCACAGACCAGCGTGGTAGAACGTAGTCTTCGGAGTCGGAATCGGATGATTTATCATCCGATTTCGCAATACCGGCCGCTGTCATCAAAAGGCGCAGAAGGGTCAACCCGAGGCCCAATTTAATTAAGCGCCCCTCCCTCACTACTTCGACCGAAAGGCTGCTGGCCGAAGAGAGGAAAGGGGCGCCATCAACATCACCATCGACGTCCGAAGCAGCCGGACAACAACAACAACAATTAAAACAATTAATCCCCGTGGAAACGGATGTTACCTACCTCTCCGATGGTAGGAAAGGTCGCTACACGGAGGAAAACAACCCCTTCGCCGCCCTCTCAAGTTCGTCAACGGAGGAGGAGCGTAGCAAACTTGAGGAGAAGGAACGCTTCCTACGCGCCCAGCTGCAGGCCGTTGTCGAAAAGCTGAAAACAATTAAAAAGAAAGAGGCAAAGCAGGCATCACCGCCCCTCAACAAAAGCAGCCACGGAAGAAGCAGCAGCAACAACAATAGCCACAGCAGCAGAAACAGCAGCAACAACAACGGCCGCAGCAACAGAAGCAGCAGCAACAACAACAACTGCAGCTGCAGAAACAACAGAAGCAGAAAGAGCAGCAACAACAACAGCTAAAGCAGCAGCAGCAACAACAGCCGCAACAACAGCCGCAACAACAGCCGCAACAACAGCCGCAACAACAGCCGCAACAACAGAAACAGCAGCAGAAGCAGCAGCAACAACAGCCGCAACAAGAGAAGCAACAACAACGTCCAAAAAAGGAGAAAGTACCACCCATTTTCACCTATACCACGGCCCTACGAGAGACCATCGATCTTTGTAAGTATTCTATTGGTGTAGGTAATTTTCAAATTAAATGTTTAGGCCAAAAACGCTATGCTATTCAGTGCAAGACACTAGAACAGCATAAGCGGATTAAAAGCCTATTGAAGGAGTCAACGACGGAGTTTTTCTCTTTCCCACCAAAGGCGGAGAGGTTGCAGACGATGCTCCTCAAAGGCGTGGAGTCGATTACAGACCCCGAGGAAATGCTCTCAGAGCTCAAAGAGTTCGAGAGTGACAACCTCAAATTCGTGGCGGTTAAGCCATTCTCCACGGTGAGCTCCCGACGGGAGAAGCGAATGATTCCCTTTTTCGTGGTACAGCTCACACCCAGCAGCAAGCTGGAGAGGCTAAGGAATATCACCTCCTTAGCAGCCCAGACTGTAACATGGGAAAAATTAAAGAGGAGAGGAAACATTTTGCAATGTATCCGCTGCCAATGGTTCGGGCACGCCGAGTCGAACTGCGAGATGCAGCCTCGATGCGTTAAGTGCGCAAAGAACCACAAAAACGAGGAATGCGACCTTGGGAAAGACAAGGTGGCGGACAAAGAACAGCTCGAGTGTGTCTTGTGTCGGAACCGAGGACACCCTGCAAACTATCGGGAATGTCCTAAGTTCCAGGACATCAAGAAAGAAAACCTGGCCCGTAAGCAGAAGCCCCTCGGGTCGCTTCCAAACACCAGCCGTCACATCCCAGTTGACCTACGTCCAAATGGCGGCAGGTTCGGGAAAGACGGTACAAAAGCCCATGACTGTTCCTAAAGCCCCAGTGCCTGTCTCTAAGGCACCGGAGGCCGAGGTGGATCTCTGTTCGATCTTGCTCGCAATACAAGGGCGGATTGGACAGCTCCACCAACAGATCCTGGAGACGGCGACCCGAGTAGATAGTATCTACTCGCTTCTGCCGGGCCTAGCGCACCTAAGATCGTGATGGGTACGCTGGTAGAGAGGCCCTTGAAGATCCTGTCGGTGAATGTAAATTCACTGATAAGGATCGAGCGACGAGCCGTACTTTTTAACCTGTTGCAGGAAAAGCCCCGATGTACTCTTGGTTAGCGAAACAAAGCTAAACCAGAAGCACAAAATCCGGCACAGTTCTTATAGAATAATTAGAAGGGACCGACCCAACGCTATTCAAGGCGGGGGAGTTGCGATCTTTATTAAAAACAATTTTAAACATAAAGTCATATATAACGGTGAAGTGCGAAGGTTCCAGGTGCTAGAGGCCTGTATTGTGTGCATTCCTCTCCGAAACGGAAAGAGAATGTACATTGTATCAGCCTATGCACCTGAAGCACCTCAACCCAATATTTTTATCGCAGAGCTCGAGACAATTTTTCGATCTCTGCGCTTAAACTCAGTAGAAAACTTTTACATTCTGGCCGGCGATTTAAATGCCAAACATAGTGATTGGGGAAATAACATTCCCAACACTTGGGGGAGCCTACTAAGCCATTGGTGGGTTCTTCGCAGCATTGAATATAGAGTCAAGTTGCTCGCAACGGATAGTCCGTCGTATCCTAGGAGCGGCT
The DNA here is from genome assembly GCA_958301585.1 of Merodon equestris. NCBI lineage: Eukaryota > Metazoa > Arthropoda > Insecta > Diptera > Syrphidae > Merodon > Merodon equestris. Next base: position 83,402,941 of record OY284415.1, on the reverse strand, counting down.
CCTATCTGGATCTCATGCTAATAGACTCTCGACTGAGACTGGCAGACACGAACGAATGGTCTATTAACTGTCTACGGACCATTGTATACGACAGTGACCATTGCGGACTATGTGCCGTGATCACAGCACCTGACGAGTTCGCGGAGAGGGCAGAGTGTGTCCAAACGCACCCCTACGATTACAGTAGGGTGCGCTGGCCGCGCTTTGCCAATTACTAACAGGAACCTGTCAAACCACGAGATTGACAGGTACCTCAAACAAATGGACGATATCATTAAACAGACAATGAACAGTACGATACCACGCCAACGACAGCACGATACCACAAACGTATATATACCGAAACGCGAGCGACAATCGACGCACTGCACAGACAAAAAAAGTAGACTCCTGACAAGACTCAAACTCTTATACAGGCGGTTTACCGACAGACAAAACTCGGAGGTTAGGACACTGAAGTCACTCATTAAAAATCTCCAACAGTTGATCAGAGAGAATTACACAATATCTGTAAGTTTGCATTGGAACAACAGAATTCGTAATGTAAAATCCAACAGCGCGAGTATGTTCCCGCAAGTAAATAAAATATTTCGGAGAAATACTCAGAATGACATTCAGAATCTGAAGCTTCCGAGAACGTCAGACAATGAACGCTTGCTACGAACAGTCAGCATCGATCCAGAGAGCGCCATCCTGGATGACGACTTTTTCGTGATTGAGGATCCTCAGGAGACGGTGGCGACAGTGGGAGCTGTCTTCCAGAAAGTGTACAAGGTGAATGATAGTATTCGCCCGAATCATGACCTGGAGAACAGAACCTGCTTCATCACTTTTACCTTAGAAATGATTTCGATCATTGGCGATCTGAGAATCTTGGTTTTACCAGGTTCAATGAAGATTTCATGGCAAAATATGCCATCGCCAGTGAGAGGGCTAATACCCTGTTCATTTCGACGGAAGATCTCCAGATGATCTTCCAGTTATTGAAAAGGAAAAAATCCGCGAGTATCGACGGTATATCCAATGTTGTGCTTAGGCAGCTTCCGCCAGTGGCTGTAGAGAGGTACACCATCCTGTTCAACAATGCACTGAATATTGCATATTATCCAGTACACTGGAAGACAGCGGTGGTGCAACCAATCCCCAAGAGGGGTAAAGACACCTTTAACCCGGCAAATCTCCGGTCGATAAGTCTCCTTCCGATTATCAGCAAGGTCTTCGAGAAAGTGGTCCATAGAGCCCTGTCTAAATGGGTTGAGGACAATAAAATCATCCCGGATAACCAATTCGGTTTCAGAGCGGGGCATGGCACTATTCATGCCGCGTCGAAACTCGTATCGGATATCCAATGGAATAAATGCAAAAACCAATGGAAGTTGAAACTCAATTTCCAGAAATCAGAATCTATATTGTTCAGAACGCCTTTGTCTAGGGCCTCTCGGGACACTAGAAAAAATTGGCGCAGGTTCTCTATCTTTGGGCCGGATGGGCGTCTACTGGCGAGACAAAGTGTAGTCAGATACCTTGGGATCGTGCTGGATCAGTGTGTATATTTTGACAAACATGTAGATGCTGCTCTGGCAAGGGCCCGGGGCGCTTTCGCTCTGACAAGATGGCTGTTTCATAGCAGCCAACTTGATTCCAGGGTGAAGGTAATCTGCTACATGGCCTTAATCAGGCCCATGGTTGCCTATGGATGTCCCGTCTGGTTCAATGTGAGAGCCAGCTTAATGGAAAGGATTCGGGTGTTTGAGAGACAATGTCTTAGGACTACATAGGACTCCCGAATCTGAGTACCCGAAATTTTACCCGAATGAATTCCTATACAATAGGGCCAGGATTGTACGGATAGATAATTTTCTGATCAAATTGATTCGAAGCCACGTTGCAAGAGCAATGACATCGGTCAATAGCCTGATCTTCGGGGCTTACTACCCCAACGATTTATATCATGAGAGAGTGTGCCTTAACGTCTTTGTCCCGCCAGAAGCATTCCTCTATCTAGATAGATGTGTGCTGATCCAGGACAGATTGGCGGTATCGCTAATCTTCCACGTGGGCCGCAATTCCGTAGAACGGCGATTCCTCTACGGACCTGATGTCGCGCTCCGTGAGCCCGAGCGCCTCAGGTTCTGTAGATCGGTCTCACGCTGGGATCGAGGAGACGTAGTCCGCCAGCATCAACGCTTTTGGTGGCTGGAGAGAGCTACGTCAGTGGACATTTTGAGAGCTTCAGCCTCTTCAAGGCATGGCCTGCCTAACACCAATGGCAGGCTTACATAGGCTAGGGTAGGGTAAGGTAGGGTAGGGTAGGTTAGGGTAGGCTAGGGCAAAAACGACAAAAAAAATACAAAATGAAAAAATCACAAAAAAAAAATTAAACTTAATACAAAAAAAAAAATAAATAAAAAAAAATATATAAATATGTGAACAAAAAAAGATATATATATATAAAATATACATTTGTGTATATGTATATATTTAAGTTAAGTTAAAATAAGATAGGTTTAGTTAGGTTTAATTAGTTTAAGGTAGGTTTATGTTTTATATAAAATATTTAAAAAAAATGATCATACATATGCTAAGTTTTTTAATAAAAAAAAAAAAAATTTTCTTAGCTTAAGTTTGTTATAATAATGTTAATAGTAAATTCATGTAGACGTCGAAAGACATATGTTTCAATTGTTCTGTTTGTTTTAGAGTGTCCGCCTAGGGCCAGTAAGATAGTTACATCTGTTAACATAGTTAAGCTAGTTTTAAGCATTTTTGACTAGGATAAGATAGATATAAGTTAATATGAAATAAAAATGAATTGAATTGAATTGATATAAACCCCCTAAAAAAATAGTGAAACTTGAAGAAAAGTTAAACCTTAGAAACAAATACCACAACACACCGCATGGAGGACATTCAGGCATAAGAAAAATGATATGTAATAAAACTCAAACAAAGATACGTCTGGAAAAATATGAGACAAATGGTCGAGAAATTTGTAAACGCTTGTGAAATATGTGCTAAAAACAAACAGACAAGACATACTCATATAAGAGAGAAAAGACACACCGAGCACTAGATCGTCAAATGGTTACAGGTATATACTAACGATGCAATATGAATTGATTAAATATGTTATCGCACACGCTATCGAAGGTAAAGACGCAAAGCCAATCGCCAAAGCAATGGTGGAACAATTCATCTTAAAATACGTCAGACAACGGAACAGAATTCAAAAATGAACTACTGAGGAACACATGCGAAATGTAAAAAATCAATACAATTTACTCAGCTCCATATCATCATCAAAGCATAGGATCTTTAGAGAGAAACCATAGAGTTTTAAATGAATTTCTTTTATATTTCACTGAAGATGATGAATGGGACATTTGGGTACCATACTATGCATCTGCATATAACATAACACCAAATGTAGACACCAAGTATACACCGTTTGAACTCATTTTTGGAAAATTACCCTACGTAACAAGTAATGTAATAAATAGCAATGAAAATGTATATAACTAAGATAACTATGCAAATGAAATAAGAATTAGACTCAAGCATGCAATTGAAAAAACACGAAAAATTATCAATAATGTTAAGAATAAGAGAAAATTAGAATATGATAAGAATACAAATATTTCAGACTTTAAAATAGGAGATGTAGTATTTTTTAAACTGGAAAGTAAGAAAAAAACTACAAAGTCCATTACCACGGACCATACAAAATAATAGAAACAAACAATATTAATTCAATAATAGAAATAAACAGTGAAAGGAAGAAGTTCCACAACAATAGCCTTAAGAAATATAACATATGAGAATACACACAATACATACCAATTACTAACTGTTAATACAAACAAAATTTTGTTAAATTATTATTCAAAAATGTTAACATACTACATAAGTTAAAATAAGCCATACACAATAATGTAATTAGTAACTTAAGAAACCCCGATGTAAAGCAATTCCGAAACATATCGATACAGAGAAGTCTTGAAAAATTATTCTCCAAATAATTTCTCGCTTAAGGGTAAGGGTGTAGTGTACCCACCAAAACAATAACATGCACTTCCTACATAATACTCATTACATAATGTAGTGTCATGCGACACCCAAAAGCTAAACACTGGACGGCACACGACAAAATGCTAACACCACAAGAATACAGGCAGAAAGAATTGGAATATAAACATTCCAAAGTTCACTGCCCAAGTATTCCGATAGATGTGTGTCATGAATGGCATTCAACAACAGCTCTAAATGTACCGAGCGAATGGCGGCACAGGTAAATATGTACCATACGTTTTACTCATTCCTCCTTTGGAACGATCAAAACAAAAGAGCGGACCCGCGAAGTCCACACCTAAGTTGTCGAAAAGTCTAGACAGTGTTAATCTTTCAATCGGAAGGGGTCCGAATGGCTGAGAGGCCGGCTTGCCCCACAGCTTCTTACAGATAACACACTGTCTCAGAATTTTCTTGGCCACTGGACGCCCTTTCAAAATCCAGAATTTTTCTCGGAGTTGGGACGTAACTAGATTGACACCACCATGCAAGGTCACTTGATTCTAGTCCTTTACTATGAGATCTACGAGACACGATTTAGGGGTAGTATAATAGGATGCTTAAAATCTGTGGACTCCTTTAGCGTTTGTAAGCGTTCACTTAATCTCAGCAAGCCATCCTTGTCCAGAAACGGCGACAATTGATGAATCGTATAACTTTTAGGTATGGGCCGCCCTTCCTGGAAACAACAAATTTCATAAGTAAATTTAGCGTATTGAATATACCTTAGCCAATACGTCTCGGCGACATTAAGTTCTTCTGTAGACAGATTAGCAAACACAGGTCTTTCCCTTTTTGGCAGGACGTCAAGAACCGCATTATGTACCCTGTAACTCTCAGCAGGCGTTTCCACGTACTAAAACGCTGGTTCTAATATTCCGCTGTCTAATGTTGAAGTTTCCGTCGGTAGTACCAAAGAACCGACATTGTCTGGTATCGTCCAGGAGTCGCAGATGTAGTCATCACTTTTGAGAAAAACTGATCCTTGAGCCCATAACGAAGAAGTTTTTAGTGACTCCGCCGTAAGCCCCCTCGTGAGCAAATCTGCAGGATTATCCTCTCCGGCACAGTGGTTCCAATCGGCTGTTGTTGTGAGGCGCCGTATTTCCGTAACACAGCTCTGGACATATGGCTTCCATCTGTCGAGTTCTCCAAGTATCCAATTTAATTTTAAAGCAATTTTGGAATCCGTCCATAGGTGGAATTTATGGACAAGGATCTTTATACAGTGTTTTAGATAAGAACACAAACGCGCTGATATTAAAGCCGCGGTGAGCTCTAATTTTGGTAACATTAATTATTTTGTTCCATCCTGCTTTAGAGGTGCAACTCGCATACAGTTGTTACCTGACGGATGACTATTAATGTGCCATACGCTTCCATGCTCGCGTTAGCAAAAAATGTGTATAGTTATTGTATTTTCTTCGGAGATGACAAGGCTGATCGTGATCTGATCCATTTAGACATAAAATCAGCGGGAAGCACCTGGTCCCATGATAGCTTAGTTTTCCATATGGACTGGAACAGAATTTTTAACTTTATGGTTACTGGTCATAACATACCCAATGCGTCAAAAATTCTTGAAGTACCACACGCTTGGAACCTTTTGATACATTTGAAGAAACCAAGCTTTCAAATAACTGTATAGGCACGGCGATTTCATAACTGCAAACAAACCACTCTATTCCCAACACCTTTTGCTTATCTGGACAGTCAGCACAAAATACTTTTCTTATCTCGGGACCATTGGAGTTCCATTTGCGCAGGTTCATACTTGCGCTGCTCATGATCGATACGGCTTCGTTATAAAGCTGGCTTCCTTCATTTTCTGTGTCGACACTGGTAATAAAATCTTTCATGTAAAATCCCCTTCGTAACACACCGCATGTCGAAGGAAAATGCTGCTCTTCGTTAGATAAATGCTTCTGTATGGTCGCCATTAAAATAAAATATACTTCACATCAAAGGTGAAACAACCCAAATAAACCGGTGATAGTCGCAATCTTTTTCGTTGAGCAGTATTTGAAGGAAAGCCTTTTCCACATCTGCTACTATGCCATATCTACCTAGTCAAAAGTTAAGTAGCACTGTAAGGACATCGGGAAGTAAGTTTGTAGCTATTCGTTAATAGAAGGCACACTTTCGGTACGAAAAGAAGCGTTGAACACTAGCATATACTGGCTCTGCAATACCATCTAGGACCACTTGTTTTATAGACGCATCGTACTCAGCTAGTTGTTTTTGGATTCCGCGATAGTCGTTTTATGAGTGATTGAAGACAATTGAGAACATCTTTTTTATTATTTTCCACTAAAGCATTACAATTCTTCCACGGCAACTGTGCTTCATAGCGGGTGCCGTTCTTCGTGATACAAGTGGAGGTCAAATGCTCTGCTATAGGTTTGTTCTCTGCCTCTTCGCTTCGGATGCCAATGGTTTCCAATGACCAGAATGTTGAAATTTTGTCATCGATTAAAGCAGTACTGAAAACTATTGAAGAACATAAATAGGTGTTTGAAATGATATTCTTTGTTTTTTTTTTTAATTCAATTTTATTATTAATTTCTAAAAACTATCTTAAAAACTATCTTACGCGCTAGACAAAAATGATAAAACAAGCTTAACTAACTTATATATACTTTACTGGCCCTATTCGGACATTCTCAAGTTTAAATTAAATTATAATATATATAATAATAATATATATATTTCCGTGCAGGGACGGATTAAGAATATCCCTGCAGCGATACCTCTCGCTTGTCGTAAAAGGCGACTAAAACAAAGGTAAACAAAAATCACATCTGGGCAATTTAGAAAACACCAAGGTGAACCTAGGAAAACATATACCACCATTAAACTGCCCCATAAGTGTACATGCAAATCAGTGGGTTGACACGACTGGAGATGACCGGTTTTGTAAGAGTAAGATCAAACAAAAAAATTTGGAGCATGCCTGTGTCACAAAAATAAAAATAAAAGGCAGGCCGAAAAACAATTGGTGCAAACAAATGCAAAAACACCAGCATTTGATTGGCCTCAGCGATGAAGTAATCCCAAATGGGGAAGCCTGCTGGTTTCTGAGGTCAAACCGGCGGACCCCACAAGCGGACCAGTAAGAATACAATTAAGTGGGAAGGTTATGGTCCTACACTTCTGACCATAACAATGCCGGAAAAGGGAAAAGAAGAAGATAATAATAATATATGTATATAAAGTTTAGATTAAATTATACCTTTCGGTAAAAATAAAAACTATATACAATATAGTAATTAAAATTGTTAAAAACTTATGCTAAGAAAATATGTTTTTTTCTAAAAAAAAAACTCAGCATCTGATTTGTTTAATTGTTTTACAATATATAAAACTTAAACCTAACTTAAAATTAGCTTAACCTACCTTAACTGCAATATATATACAAAAATATATACATCTTCTTCTTCTTTTCCTTTCTTTTTTTTTTTCCGACGTCGTTATGGTCAGAAGTGTAGGACCATAACCTTCCCACTTAACTGCATTCCTACTGGTCCGCTTGTGGGGTCCGCCGGTTTGACCTCAGAAACTAGCAGGCTTCCCGGTTTGGGATTACTTCATCGCTGAGGCCAATCAAATGCTGGTGTTTTTGCATTTGTTTGCACCAATTGTTTTTCCGCCTGCCTTTTTTGGGTGTTGAAATTGGAACGTTGATTGATAACGCCTTTTGGAGGGGGTTCAGAGGATCTCTCCTTTGAACATGGCAATACCAACTGAGTCGGTCGCGCTCTATCTTTCTTGTGATGGTTTCTTTCACGTGGAGGCTTCCTCGGATCTTTGAATTTCTAATTCTGTCACGCTTTGTTACTCCTGCTGTCATGCGAAGCATCTTCATCTCAGCTGCCGTTAATTTGCTCACTTTTTGTGCATTGTCCAGCATTGTGAACCGTATGTGAGCGCCGGACGTACAACTTAAGTGCAAAGCCTTCCTTTCAGCTTAGGGGGCATTTTTCGATCACAGAAGATGGCGGAATTTTCCCGCCACTTCATCCACCCTACGCTTACGCGATGGTTGATGTCGTCATCACAAGTTGCTTCTTTATTAATCATAGATCCCAGATATTTAAATTTTTCACACTTGGGAAGCACTCTTCCATTCAAGTAAATGTCTGGAATATGCTGATGAGGGTCAGAGAACGGGCAGCACAGATACTCTGTCTTCTTTGAACTAATACGATACCCGTGTCCCTCAAAAATGTCCACCCACACATCAAGTGCTCGTTGTAGGGACGCCTGATCATCACTTATAATGGCTCCATCGCATCGTCAGCAAAGAATAGCTGGTGCACATTGGGGTCCGTCACTTTTCCTTCAAGCAAGCAATCAACGACTGCTATAAAGAGCAGTGGACTGAGGACGCTTCCTTGGTGTACACCGACTTTGATTGCGAACTCTTCGGTGACTCCTGCGGTGCATCTTACTCTTGTCGTTGCTCTCTTGTACATGTCCTCGCACGTAGGTTTCTGGAACTCCTTTTTGTCTTAGCGCTACCCATAAAAGATCTCTTGGTTGCCGGTCAAAGGCCTTCTCGAAATCAACCAACACCATATGCAAGTCCTTTGAAGAATCACGATGCTTTTCCATCATTACCCTTATACTTTGGATTGCATCTGTCGTTGATTTACCCGAGACAAACCCGCACTGGTCATCAGATAGTCGTATTATTTTCCGCAGTCGGCTATCTAATACCCGTTCTACGATCTTCATGGTGTGCGACATCAGCTTGACAGAACGGTAGTTATCCCAATTTCGCGTATCACCCTTTCCTTTGTGCAAAGGAAGAAGATAGCTTTCCCTCCATTGATTAGGCATAGTGTCGCCTCTCATAAGTTTGGAGATAAGAACCATGAGCCATCTAGACCCGATGTCTCCCATCTTTTTTCCAGAACTCAGAGGGTATCCCGTCCGGCCCAACAGCTTTTCTTTTCTTGGAGTTTTTAACCGCGTACCGAACTTCTTCGACTGTGATGTCGGATATTTCGACATGATTCGGGGCGGCTCTTGGAAAGTACACTCGGAGAAACTGTTCGTTCAGAAGTTCCCCGCAATACTGTCGCCATCTGTTTAGAATTTTTTCGTCTTCCACAAGGAGTTGGCCTTCAGCATTGTTAATAAACTGAGCACTTCTTCTTCTCTGGGCGGCTATCTTAAAGATATTTGCTCCTTTGTTCAAATTGCTTTGTCGAAGCTCCTGGGTAGCCTGGTTCCTGTCAGACGCGGAAGACGATATTTCTTCCAACTCCTGATAGAGGCCTTCCATGCTTTTCGCTTTGAATTCGGCGCACTTTTTGTTCGCGATACCTTTGCAATATCTATATACCTTTTCACGGCGAGCTTTTTCCTCTCTATTAGTAGAAGAGCTATTTGACCAAGCTTGGAAAGCCATTTTCTTTTCGTGTATCACTGCTTTGGTTTCGTCTGTTCACCACCAGATTTCTTTTGCGTGTTGGCAGGGGCCTTTAGATGTTCCGAGCAGTGATTTGGCTTTCTCCAGGCCAGATTGTTGTAGGGAATCCCACATGTCTTGTGCTCTGCACTCCTCATTACCGACCTCATCGATAATGGAAGAGAGGTAGTTTTTCATGTTGGTAATAAAAGCTTCGCCTTTTCCTTTATCCAGTTTGATTCTCTCAGACACCTTCGTTTGCTGCTTTGACTTCTTACTCGCCTCCATAAAAAATTCAGTCAGGAGGAGACGGTGTTGAGGGGCGATCGCGTCTCCCAGGATAACTTTGCAATCTTTAACTCGTGGCTTCATGAAACTGGATACCAAATGATAGTCTATTTGAGTTTCATTTCCGCCGCTGCTATAAGTGATCAGGTGCCGGCTTTGTTTGACGAACATGGTATTTAGCACTATAAGACCGTACGACTTGCACATGTTTATGATATCTTCACCTGAAGAGTTCCTGGTGCCGTATCCCAGCCCTCCGTGGTAGTCTTCATAGTCTTCGCTTGTCTTCCCGACATGTCCGTTTAAATCTCCCCCAACAAACAAAAGCTCTTCCTTTGGGATGATTTTGACAAGGTTGTGGAAATCTAGCCAGAATGCATCTTTTTCTTTTTGTTCGCATCCTACTTGAGGGTCATATGCGCTTACGATGTTCCACACCTCACCATGCATCACCAATTTGAGAGCCATCAAACGGTCACTGGACTTTGAAATGGTTAAAACGTTGCCAAGTAGCTCTGCCGCAAGGATGATGGCGATTCCGTTTTTTCCTTGTTCCAATCCAATCGTCCCAGGATCACGACCATTAGTAGTGCCTGGCGGGGTAGTGCTTTTCCTTTTAGCGTTCTTTTCCATAATGCTACGGTTTGACCGTTTTCTTTCTTCCCCTCCTTTTTTTGACAAGGGCATGCTCCAGAGTTTTAATTGTTTTGTTTGATCTTACTCTTACAACACCGGTGATCTCCAGTCGTGTCAACCCACTGATTTGCATGTACACTTGTGGGGCAGTTTAATGGTGGTATATGTGTCTCTAGGCTCACCTTGGTGTTTTATAAATTGCCTAGATGTGATTGTTGTTTACCTTTGTTTAGTCGCCTTTTACAACAAGCGAGAGGTATCGATGCAGGGATATTCTTAACCGGTCCCTGCACAGGTGTACAAAAATATATACATAATATAACATATATTATACATATATATCTGTTTTTTATTATTTTTTTTCATTTTATTTTATGTTTTTTTTATAATTTTTCTGTTGCTTTTGTTTTAAAATTTTTTTTTATTTTTTTTTTTTCTAAAATCAACCTAACCTACCCCCCACCATACTTTAGTCTACCTTAGCCTAGCCTTACCTAGCCTAAACTACAATAACTTATGAAAGCCTGCCATTGGTGTTTGGCGGGCTTTGCCTTGAAGAGGCTGGCCTATCAAAATTTATCACAGACGTAGTCCGCCACCAAAAACGTTGATGCTGTCGGACGACGTCCTCTCGATCTCGGCGTGAATTCGACCTACTGAACTTGAGGCGCTCAGGCTCGCGGAGCGCGACGTCACGTCCGTAGAGGAACCGCCGTTCCACGGAATTTCGGGCCACGTGGAAAATTAGTGGTACCGCCAATCTATCTTGAACCAGCCCACATTGATCTAAATAGAGGAATGCCGCTGGTGGAGCAAAGCCGTTAAGGCGAACTCTCTCGTTGGACAAGTAGTTGGGGTAGTAAGCCCCGTCGATCAGGTTATTGAACGAAGTCATTGCTGTTGCAACGTGGCTTCGAATCAGTTTTATCAGAAAACCCGTAAAATCCTGGCCCTATTGTATAGGACCTTCGGGTAAAATTTCGTGTACTCGGATTCAGGTGTCCTATGTAATCCTAGACAAGTCCTGAGATACTGTCTCTCAAACACCCGAATCTTTTCCATTAAACTGGCTCTCACATTGAACCAGACGGGACATCCACAGGCAACCATGGGCCTGATTAAGGCCATGTGGCAGATTACCTTCACTCTGAAATCAAGTTGGCTGTTATGCAGCCATCTTGTCAGAGCGAAAGCGCCCTGGGTCCTTGCCAGAGCCGCATCTACATGTTTGTCAAAACATAGATACTGATATCTATATTTATTATTATATTATTTATTATATTGATACTAAATATCAGATCACTGAAGCAAATGCTGAGAAGTATCGGCGAGTTCGCCGTACCCTGTTGCAGTCCGTCATTAATATCAAATGTTTGGGTAGAAGTAACGTTGGCAATTTTCACAAGGAGCTTTCTAGCGGTTAACATGTCAAAAATCATATATAGCAGTGGTTTACTTATGCCCAACCGACTGAGCTTGTAGTAAAGTCCTTCTAACCATACGGTGTCGAAAGCTTTTTCCAAGTCAATCAGACAGGCACCCGTGCATTGGTTCTTGCATTCCATTGGATATCCGATACGAGTTTCGACGCGGCATGAATAGTGTCATGCCCCGCTCTGAAATCGAATTGGTTATCCGGGATGATTTTATTGTCCTCAACCCATTTAGACAGGGCCCTATGGATCACCTTCTCGAAGACCTTGCTGATACTCGGAAGGAGACTTATTGACCGGAGATTTTCCGGGTTAGACGTGTCTTTACCTCTCTTGGGGATTGGTTGCACCACCGCTGTCTTCCAGTGCACTGGATAATATGCATTATTCAGTGCATTGTTGAACAGGATGCTGTACATCTCTACAGCCACTGGTGGGAGGTGCCTGAGCACAACAATAGATATTCTTGACTCGAAGATCATCTGGAGATCTTCCGTCGAAATGAACAGGGTGTTAACCCCTTCACTGGCGACGGCATTATTTGCCATAAAATCATCATTGAACCTGGCAAAACTAAGGTTCTCCAATCACCAATGATCAATATCATTTTGAATGTAGAAGTGATGAAGGAGGACTCTGTTTTCCAGGTCGCGGTTTGGGCGAGTGCTGACATTCACCGTATACACTTCCTGTAATACAGCTCCCACTGTCGCCACCTTCTCCTGGGGATCCTCGATCACAAAGAAATTATCATCCAAGACGGCGCTCTCTGGATCGATGCTGACTGTTCGTAGCAAGCGTTCGTTGTCTGACATTCTCGGAAGCTTCAGATCCTGAATGTCATTCTGATTGGCAACTCTGTCAAGTGGAACACAAGTGGTTTACAAAGGTGCTAGTAAAAAAAAAAAACAAAAATAAACATCGAACACGCATATAAAAACCTTCAACGTATTTTAAAGGCTCGCGCTCAGAACAAGTCACCTCCGCAAACTGAAGTTTTCACCAGAGAGATACAGGAAGGTAAATTACATTCTTTCTACTTCTCCTCTGTCTGGCTATACAGGGTGTCCCACGAGCAGTGTGCCAAAAAGCTAGAGCGTGTAGGTCTGGTCAAGACAAGAAAAAAATCGTACGGGAGGGGCAATTTTCAAAAAAATTTACTTAATTTGGAAAAAAAATTATTAAAAATCAACAGTTACATCCACAATGCCGTGATATACTTTTTTGTAAAGCCAGAAACCTCTTCTTTTATCTTGTTTTAAACAAAGCTGTTTTAAGGAATCGTTTTTGAGAAATTAATTTTCAAACTCAAAATTTTGAAAAAAACAATTTTGAACTATTTTTTTTCAAAATTGTATGTAATTAAGTACTATTTTTTTTCAAAAATTCAATTCTCTTATTATTTTTTAATTAAAAACAGAAAACCGGATGTAAAAATGTTTTGTAGTTTTTGAGAAATTAAAAAAAAACCCGAACCATTTTTTTCTAAGAAAAACCTTTTTTTGATTTTAACGCGGCTGGACTTTTAGGCAAATTAATGAATGAAACATTGACCTCTTTTTTATTATTTTTAAAAAATACGGAGTTTTATTATAATAAATGTTCAATATGATTCCCATTTTTTAGAAGGCAAAGATTATATCTCCTTCTAATGGCTGCACATAAGTCTACATATGCTTGACAAATTTTCCTGCAATTTGACTCCAGCGACTTTAATCCGTTCTTCCAGTTGCTCCAAAGATACTATTTCCACATCGTTAACATAATTCTTCATGAATCCCCACACATAAAAATCTAGAGGAGTTAAATCTGGTGATCTAGGTGGCCATTCCGTGGGGCCCCTCCTTCCGATCCAACGGTCACTAAAATGATCATCCAGCCAGTTTCTAACCCGTAAGCTGTAGTGTGCTGGTGCTCCATCTTGCTGGTTGATTAAATTATCTGCTATGGCCAAAGGAACGTTGTCCATCAAATCGGGCAAAAGGTCTCGTAGGAACTGCAGGTATGATTCTCCATTAATAACGGCATTCGAAAACCGGGGCCCGATTATAGTTTGTCCAACAATACCAAGCCAAACATTACAGCTGTAGCGGTGTTGTGATTTATTTTGTTTTTTATTGTGTGGATTGGTGCTTCAATGATGCAAATTGTGGAAGTTAGTAACCCCATCTCTGGTAAACTGTGCTTCATCCGTCCAGAATATCCTTGCAAAATAGTTTCGTTCAGTTTCATCTCGAAGCAGTAATGATCGACAAAATTCTGCTCTCAAAAACTTGTCGTTTGAGGTGAGTTCCTGAACTGGCCTAAAATGCTACGGATATAAGTTTTCGCTATGAAGCACTCTCCATACTCTAGATTTGGGCACTCCAAGCATAATAGCTATCCTCCTTGTACTAAGGAAGGGATTACGTCGGATCAAATCCAAAATTCTTTCATCTAAGGTTCCTGATCCATCTGTAACTGATCTTTCGCTTCTTCAATGCTTTAGCACTCCGTGCTCTCGCAGACGTCGGTGGTTTCTTGAAAACATGCTACGACTGGGACACCTCCGATTGGGATATCTTTCAGCGTAGAGTCTTTCGGCTTCACGATCTCGACCATTAGCTAAACTGTAGCAGAAGTGCATGTCCGTTAATTCTTCTCGAGAGTATGCGTTTGACATCGTAATGTGTTGATCCAATTTGGAAATGGTTTTTTATTAAAAATGTGATGCCTTTTATTTACATTTGGGTTGCAAATATTTTGTTTTTCAATAAAGAAAAATTGCGGTTTTATTGTCTTAAGGTCCTAGTGGGTAGAACCCATCGGCGGCGGGCGGACCCAGACTAAATTGGCAGGTCAGTTTTCAGGCGTTATCAATGAAAAAAAGGATTAATCCAGGGTTATTCCAATACTGTGTCACTTTATTGACATTTTATTAAATTTCATTGTCATATTAAAAATAATAAAAAAGAGGTCAATATTTCATACATTAATTTGCCTAAAAGTCCAGCCGCGTTAAAGCCAAAAAAAAAAGGTTTTTCTTAAAAAAAAAATGGTTCGGGTTTTTTTTTAATTTCTCAAAAACTACAAGACATTTTTGCATCCGGTTTCCTGTTTTAACTAAAAACTAATAAGAGAATTTAATTTTTGAAAAAAAAAAATTAGTACTTAATTACATACAATTTTGAAAAAAAATAGTTGGAAATTTTTTTTTTTTTCATTTTTTTTCAAAACTTTGAGTTTGAAAATTAATTTCTCAAAAACTTATCCTTAAAACAGCTTCGTTTAAAAACAAGATGAAAGAAGAGGTTTCTGGCTTTACAAAAAAAGTATATCACGGCATTGTGGATGTAACTGTTGATTTTTAATAATTTTTTTTCCAAATTAAGTCAATTTTTTTAGAAAATTGGCCCTCCCTGCTAAACGGTGGGGAATAGACCCCCCCACCCATACGATTTTTTTCGTGTCTTGACCAGACCTACACGCTCTAGCTTTTTGGCACACTGCTCGTGGGACACCCTGTATATCAGCTGACAGCACTTTGGCGCGCTAGCGCTCCAATAGACATTGTGGGATCCAAGCCCCAGCCAAAACCTAAAGCTTTCAGCTAAACATAGAAGATATAGCGTAGACACCAACCAATTGGTCCATCGTTTCGCATAAAAATATGTTAACTTGTTGAAAGCGTTGGACATAGGAGTGGTATAAAATACATAGTGCTCCATTTAAATTTAAATTCTCTCAAAGAAAGCAATTTAAGAGTAAAGACAAATTAAACAAACAAAAACAATCACAACAAAACTCAAGTCACTTTACTTATTTAAATTAAAAAAGTAATTAATTCTGTCGAGGACTGATAGATTAAAACCGTACAATGAGTAATTGTAGCCGATGCAGGGACTCGTTACCGCTTGACGGTGAATATATAAGCTGTTCAAGCTGTAATGGAAACTTACATTTTGAGTGTAGCTCGGTATCCCAAAACTCAAGAAATGGTCAAAAAAGAAATGGTCTTGTACATCGTGCAGAATGAAGGACAAAGCGCCAATGGAAGACAATACCCAAACAGCAAAGAGGTTAAGAACAGCGGAATCTCCAAAGGCGAACATCACCGACGATGTACACGATAACGGTCAAACGGGAACTGAAAGAAATACAGGAGATGCTAAAAGACTACGCAAAAAAAGAAGTGATACAAAGGAGACGTGGAAGCTCGTAAATTCTATATTAGGGAAAAAGAAGAACAATCCAGATTATGTCCTAAAAAATAACTTTTCGAACAATGACAACGTTAAAGATATGATTAACAAATTCGCTAACAGTTTGACATCTGAGGTACTAAGCATAGTGCACGAATGCAGTCAAAAAACATTTTCTGGCCATGAAAGTAGTGTACATCATTCAATCTATGCTGAACATGCATCTGTGGCAGAAATACAAAATATCTTTAGCTCTTTGGAGTGCAACAAATCGGCAGGGATAGACGAGATAAGGCCAAAAGATTTGAAGAACAACGCACAATCTCTAGCTCCAGTGATAACAAAACTCATCAACATGAGAAGACCTCAATAGTTCGACCGATCCACAAAAGCGGGAAAAAAACGATATCTTGAACTACAGACCAATCTCAATCTTACCAGCTGTCGATAAGGTTTTAGAAGAAGTGCTAACAAGGAGACTCTACGAATTTGTCGAAAAGCTTAACTTACTGAATAAAAATCAATTTGGCTTCCACAAAGGTAGAAGTATAAATAGATCATTAGGAGACTTTGCAAATAATCTATACCAAAGTCTGGATAAAAATCAGAGTGTAGTAGCTTTATTCGTCGACTTTAAGAAGGCGTTCGACACATTAAGCCACCGACAAATAATACTAAGACAGCTGGATAAGATTGGTGTACGTGGCCACATACTAGCGTGGTTTGGAAATTATCTAAGCAACAGAACCTTCAAGGTTAAAATAGCGAAGAAAAAAAATACGGTGTACCACAGGGTTCAAAATTAGGGCCACTTCTTTTTATTATACATATAGGTAAACGATCTACTGTCAGCGTTAAAATATAGTAGGGGTTATGCATAATGCGGACGACACGGCGATAGTAGTTAGCCATAGGAGCGCTGAAGAAGCTGCAAAATTAATGCAATTAGACCTAAATAGAGTCACAGCTTGGTGTCATGTCTTAATTATCAATGCACTCAAGACCAAGGTAATGCACATTCGCCCGCCCCATATCCCAAAAACAAAACTAAACATACAAATGCACGACGTAGATTGCCTACTTAGAAATGGATGTGGCGGTAGTATAAAAGAAGATGATGACTGCTCCAGATACATCGACAATGTGTCAACATATAAATACTTAGGTCTTACAGTTGATTATAACTTCAAATGGAGCCACCACATCGACACATTGAAGAAGAAAATGCGCCGATCGGCGTACGCAATATTTCACCTAAGTAACCTTTGTACACCAGAAGTACTTAAACAGTGCTACCACGGATTAGTCGAATCTTATCTAAGGTACGGTATATTAGCGTGGGGAATAGCGCCACAAATACATTCGCTTCAAAACACTCGAAATAGGCTATAAAAAATGATACGAAGAGCAGGACGTAGTAACGCTGAGCTGAGATCCTGTCAAACTTCGGCAACGATAACACATACAGAATACAGACACAGCAGACGGTAAACACCAGAAGACGACAGCAGCTGTTCTACGAAGTCCCGAGGTTCTGGAACGAGTATGGCAGAAAGACCTTTAACGTCGCAGTTCCGATGATCCTTAATGAACTCCCAAGAGAACTTCGAAACCTACCCAAACAGGAACTTTTGCGTAAAGTAAAAGAAATGTATCTAAGTTCCTCACGATAAAAAAAAAAAGAAAAAAAAAAAAAAAACTGAACTATGTTTGTAACTAGTAATCTTGTACTTAATTGTTTGATTGTTTGTTTCTATATTTTTGTTTCTTTTGGTATTTTGAACTAATACTGTTGTCGACAATGTAAATCAATGAACTATGTTTGTAACTAGTCTTCTGCAGACAAGCCCTTCCGGCTTTGCAGATAAACGAATGTAAACAACTTGCATTTCGAATACAATAAAATTGAAATTGAAATTGATTGTTTCTCCTAAATATTTTATTTATTTGCGGGAACATACTCGCGCTGTTGGATTTTACAGCACGGATTCTATTGTTCCAATACAAACTTACAGATATTCTGTAATTTTCCTTGATCAACTGTTGGAGATTTTTAATCAGTGACTTCAGTGTCCTGACCTCCGAGTTTTGTCTGTCGGTAAACCGCCTGTACAAGAGTGTGAGTCTTGTCAGGAGTCTACTTTTTTGTCTGTGCAGTGCGTCAATTGTCGCGTTTCCGTATACGTTTGTAGTATCGTGCTGTCGTTGACGTGGTATCGTACTGTTCATTGTCTGTTTAATGATATCGTCCATTTGTTTGAGGTACCTGTCAATTTCGTAGTTTGAAAGATTTCTATTGGACGGTGGGAAGGAGGAGCTCTGCAATGAAAACGTTGGGTTGAGGTGCTTGAGGTGCATAGGCTGATACAATGTACATTCTCTTTCCATTTCGGAGAGGAATGAACACAATACAGGCCTCTAGCACCTGGAACCTCCGCACTTCATCGCTATATATAATTTTATGTTTAAAAGTGTTTTTGATGAAGATCGCGACTCCCCCGCCTCGTGTGACGTTGGGTCGGTCCCTTCGAATTATTTTGTAAGAAATGTGCCGGATTTTGTGCTTCTGGCTTAGATTAGTTTCGCTAACCAAAAGTACATCGGGGCTTTCGTGCTGCAATAAGTTGAAAAGTACGGTTCTTCGTTCAATCCTTAGCCCATTTATGGCCGATACTTAAAAAAGGCGAAATTTTTGGAGATATTTTATTTTTTTGAAATACAATACTTTAGGAAAGAAGAAATTATACAAAAAAAAAAAAAATTTATTAACGGTAACTACACAAGAAAAAGGTGCATTTTGGCCAAATGCGTATACATTTGAAAATTTTGAAAATATTATTTTATTTTTTCAAATGAAAACTTGCAAAGCATTTTGAAAAAGTATAGCTTGACAGTGTGGAAGCTAAGATTCTAGAAAAAGTAGGCAAATAGGAATAATAGTAAGGGTGAAATTAAAAGGTGCGTATACGCACCTTTGGCGGTAAATGGGCAATCAGTGAATTCACATCCACCGACAGGATCTTTAAGTGACTCTCTACAAGCGTACCCATCACGATTGTAGGTGCGCTAGGCCCGGCAGAAGCGAGTAGATTCTGTCCACTGGGATCGCCTGCTCATGGATCTGTTGTTGGAGCTGGCCGATTTGTCCCTAAATAGCGAGCAAGATCGAGCGCAGGTCCACCTTGGCCTCCGGTACCTTAGTAACAGGCATTGAGGTTTTGGAACAGCCATAGGCTTTTGTACCGTCTGCCCCTGACCTGCCGCCATCTGGGCGTAAGTAATTTTGGGTGTAACGCCTGGTGTTTGTAAGCCACCCGAGGGACGTTTCTCCACGGGCCTCTCCTTTCGAGCCAGATTTGATTTTATGTCTTGGGACTTAGGACATCCCCGATAATTTGCAGGGTGTCCCCGGTTGCTACAGAGCACGCACTCGAGTTGCTCCCTATCCGCGACCTTGTCTTGAGTCAGATCGCAATCCTCGTTCTTGTGGTTCTTTGCACACTTAAGTTCGACGGGGCGTGCCCGAACCTTTGACAGCGGTTGCATTGTAAAATGTTTCCGTGTCTTCTTAATTTTTCCAATTTTACAGACCAGGGAAGCTAAGGAAGTGATGGTCCTTAGTCTCTCCAGTTTGCTATTGGGTGCTTTGCTTGGGACCAGGAAGAAGGGTAGCACGCGCTTCTCCCGTTTGGCCCGCGCCGTGGTTAACGACTTGACTCGCACGAATTTAAGGTCGTCGCTCTCGAATTCCTTGAGCTCTGAGAGCATTTCCTCGGGGTAATCGAGTATACACCTTTGCTGTTCCAGTGTGTTACATTGGATAACATAGCGGTTCTCGCCTATGCCTTTAAACACCAAATTTCCAACACCAATAACGTACTTACATAAGTCTTTTGTCTCGCGTAGATCAGTGGTGTTTTTTTTTTTTAAATTCATTTTTATTCAATTTTTACTTGGAGCTATCTTAGGCTAGACAAAAATGCTTAAAACTAGCTTAAATAACTTAACAAACTTAAAATACCTTACTGGCCCTATACGGACACTCTAAAGTACACACAGAACAACTTAAACTATGTCTTTCGACCTAATGCTTGACTACAAGACTACAATAATTTGAAAAAGAAAATAGTTAGCTAATATAATAGCTAAGAAAATGTTTATTTTTCGAAAAACTTAGCATCCGATTTATATTTTGATTTTTTATAAAACTTAATACTAACTAAAACTAGCTTAACCTACCTTAATTAAAATATATATATATAGATACATATATACAAAATATATATTACATATATATATACATATATAACGTGTGCAGGGTCGGGTTAAGAATATCCCTGCAACGATACCTCTCGCTTGTCGTAAAAGGCGACTAAAAAAAAAGTTAAACAAAAATCACATCTAGGTAATTTAGAAAACACCAAGGTGAGCCTAGGGACACATATACCACCATTAAACTGCCCCACAAGTGTACATGTAAATCAGTGGGTTGACACGACTGGAGATCACCGGTGTTGTAAGAGTAAGATCAAACAAAAAAATCTGGAGCATGCCCGTGCCACAAAAAAAAAAAAAGCCAGGCCGAAAAACAATTGGTGCAAACAAATGCAAAAACACCAGCATTTGATTGGCCTCAGCGATGAAGTAATCCCAAACCGGGAAGCCTGCCGCTAGTTTCTGAGGTCAAACCGGCGGACCCCACAAGCGAACCAGTAGGACTGCAGTTAAGTGGGAAGGTTATGGTCCTACACTTCTGACCATAACAACGCCGGAAAAAGGAAAAGAAGAAGATATATACATATGTATATATATATATATCTTTTTTTTTTCTGTTTACGATTTTTTATTATTTTTTTTATATATTTTGCCTACAGCTAAACTGAAGCTACCCAACACCCTACTACCTACTTTAACCTAACCTAACCTACCCTAGCCTACCCTAGCCTACCCTAGCTTATATAAGCCTGCCACTGGCGTTTGGCGGGCTTTGCCTTCAAGAGGTTATATGAACTGATGGTACCACTGACGAAGTCCACTCCAGCCACCAAAAGTGTTGATGTTGACGGACGACGTCTCCCCGATCTCGGCGCGACACCGATCTACTAAACCTGAGGCGCTCGGGCTCACGGAGTGCGACATCATGTTCGTAGAGGAATCGCCGCTCCACGGAATTGTGGGCCACGTGGAAGATTAGCGGTACCGCTGATCTATCCTGGATCAGCCCACATTGATCTAAGTAGAGAAATGCCTCTGGTGGAACAAAACCGTTAAGGCGAACTCTCTCGTGGTACAAGTAGTTGGGGTAGTAAGCCCCGGAGATCAGGTTATTGACCAAAATCATTGCTCTTGCAACGTGGCTTCGGATCAGTTTGATCAGGAAGTTATCCACCCGTACAATCCTAGCCCTATTATATAGGACCTCGTTCGGGTAAAATTTCGTGTACTCAGATTCGGGTGTCCTATGTAGCCCAAGACAAGTCCTGAGACATTGCCTCTCAAACACCCGAATCCTTTCCATTAAGCTGGCTCTCACATTGAACCAGACGGGACATCAATAGGCAACCATGGGCCTGATTAAGGCCATGTAGCAGATTACCTTCACTCTGGAATCAAGTTGTCTGCTATGAAACAGCCATTTTGTCAGAGCGAAAGCGCCCCGGGCCTTGCCAGAGCAGCATCTACATGTTAGTCGAAATATAGATACTGATCCAGCACGATCCCAAGGTATCTGACTACACTTTGTCTCGCCAGTGGACGCCCATCCGGCCCAAAGATAGAGAACCTGCGCCAATTTTTTCTAGTGTCCCGAGAGGCCCTAGACAAAGGCGTTCTGAACAATATAGATTCTGATTTCTGGAAGTTGATTTTCATTGTCATTGTCATTGATGTTCATTGTCCGACGTTCTCGGAAGCTTCAGATCCTGAATGTCATTCTGATTGTTTCTCCGAAAAATTTTATTTATTTGCGGGAACATACTCGCGCTGTTGGATTTTACAGCACGAATTCTATTGTGCCAATACAAACTTACAGATATTCTGTAATATTCCTTGATCAACTGTTGGAGATTTTTAATCAGTGACTTCAGTGTCCTGACCTCCGAGTTTTGTCTGTCGGTAAACCGCCTTTACAAGCGTTTGAATCTTGTCAGTAGCCAATTTTTTTGTCTGTGCTGTGCGTCGATTGTCGCGTTTCGGTATACGTTTGTGGTATCGTGCTGTCGTTGGCGTGGTATCGTATTGTTCATTGTCTGTTTAATGGTATCGTCCATTTGTTTGAGGTACCTGTCAATCTCGTAGTTTGACAGGTTCCTATTGGACGGCGGAAAGGAGGCGCTCGAAGTGAGCGTTCTCGTCAGGGAACTGGCAAAGCTCCTAGGATACGACGGACTATCTGTTGCGAGTATCTTGAGTCTATACTCCATGCTCTGCAGAACCCACCAATGGCTTAGTAGGCTCCCCCTGGTGTTAGGACTGTTATTTCCCCAATCACCATGTTTGGCGTTTGAATCGCCGGCCAGAATGTAGAAGTTTTCTACCGAGTTTAAGCGCAGAGAACGAAAAAGTGTCTCGAGCTCTGCAATGAAAACATTGGGTTGAGGTGCTTCAGGTGCATAGGCTGATACAATGTACATTCTCTTTCCATTTCGAAGAGAAATGCACACAATACAGGCCTCTAGCACCTGGAACCTCCGCACTTCACCGCTATATATAATTTTATGTTTAAAGCTATTTCTAATGAAAATCGCAACTCCTCCACCTTGTGTGGCGTTGGGTCGGCCTCTTCTTATTATTCTATAAGAACTGTGCCGGATTTTGTGCTTCTGGTTTAGCTTTGTTTCGTTAACCAAGAGTACATCGGAGCTTTCGTCCTGCAACAGGTTAAAAAGTACGGCTCGTCGCTCAATCCTTATCAGTGAATTTACATTCACCGACAGGATCTTCAAGTGTATCTCTACCAGCGTACCCATCACGACCTTAGGTGCACTAGGCCCGGCAGAAGGGAGCAGATACTATCTACTCGGGTCGCCGTCTCAGGGATCTGTTGTTGGAGCTGTCCAATCTGCCCTTGGATTGCGAGCAAGATCGAACAGACATCCACCTCGGCCTCCGGTGCCTTAGAGACAGGCACTGGGGGCTTTAGGAACAGCCATGGGCTTTTGTACCGTCTTTCCCGGGCCTGCCGCCATTTGGGCGTAAGTCACCTGGGATGTAACGGCTGGTGTTTGTAAGCGACTCGAGGGACGCTTATCCTCGACCTTCTGCTTACGAGCCAGATTTGATTTTTTGATGTCTTGGAACTTAGGACATCCCCGATAGTTTGTAGGGTGTCCATGGTACACACAGTACGCACTCGAGTTGCTCCCTGTCTGCGACCTTGTCTTTTGTCATGTCGCATTCATCGTTCCTGTGGTCCTTTGCACATTTAACGCATCGAGGCTGCATCTCTCAGTTCGACGCGGCGCGGCGTGCCCGAACCTTTGGCAGCGGATACATTGCAAAATGTTTCCTTGCCTTGTTAATATATCCCATTTAACAGACTAGGATGCTAAGGTAGTAATCGCCCTTAGCCTCTCCAGCTTGCTGTTGGGTGTAAGCTGCACCAGGAAGAAGGGCAATACCCGCTTCTCCCGTTTGGCCCGCGCCGTAGTGAATGGCTTGACTCCCACGAACTGGAGGTCTTCGCTCTCAAAAACTTTGAGCTCTGAGAGCATTTCCCCAGGGTCCGTGATCGAGTACACGCCTTTGAGGAGCATCGTCTGCAACCTCTCGGCCTTGGGGTGAAGGAGAAGAACCCCGTTGTGGTTTCCTTTAAGAGGTTCTTAACCCGCTTATGCTGCTCCAGTGTGTTACACTGGATAGCATAGCGATTCTGGCCTAAACCTTCAAATACAAAACTACCTACGCCAATGACATACTCACATAAATCTATGGTCTCGTGTAGGGCCGTGGTATGGGTGAAGATGGGTGGTACCTTCTCCTTGCTGCTGTGTTGTTACTGCTTCTGTTGAGGCTGTTGTTGTTGCTGCTGTTTCTGTGGCTGTTGTTGTTTCTGCTGTTTCTGTTGCTGCGGTTATTGTTGCTGCTTTTCTTGCTGCGGCTGTTGTTGTAGCTGCTGCTTTTGATGTTGATGTTGTTGCTGTGTCGGCTTTTGTTTCCGTTTGTTTTCCCCCTTTTTCCGCATTTCATTCAGCCTATCTACTACGGCCTTTAATTTGGCACGTAATAGGCGCTCTTCCTCTTCGAGTTCGTTGCGCTCCTCCTCTGCCACCGAACTTGAAAGAGCAGAGAAGCGGTTATTTTGCCAGGTGTAGCGACCTTCCCTACCCTCAGAAAGGTAAGCAACGTCAACATCCAGGGGGAGTCTTTGTTGTTGTTGTTTATGATTTCTTGCTGCTGCTTTTGATGTCGATGGCGCCCCTTCCCCCGCTTCGATTGGCAGCTTTTCAATCGAAGCGGCGAGGGAGGAACGATTCACCAAATTCGATCCCTGGTTAAGTCTCCGTCTTCTTTTAATGACGTCAGTCATTGGAACGGCAGACGGAGTTGCGAAATCGTATGATCCATCTAGCTGATCATCCGACTCTGAATCTGTGAGACGAACGGGTGTTCCCCCGACGTCTTTAGACATGTTTTCCTGCTACTACTAATGTATACGTATTGGAGTAGCAGGAAGAAAGAAAAAAAAACGGGAAAAAAAAAACTTTTTTCCCACTGAGGGTCGAACATCGAACTTTCGGTTCCCGGACCGGGCACTCTACCATTGTGCTATTCTAGCTATGGGTGGCAGTTCGCCCAAACGCGCAGTTAAAATCTACGACTGGTTAAATACTATTTTATTTTAAACACCACTAAGTTGAAACACGACTGTTCACTATCGCGGTCTGTGATCAACTGGTAGGGCCGTGGTGTGAGTAAGGATGGGTGGCACCTTCTCTTTGGGATATTGCTGCTGTTTCTGTTGTTGCGGCTGTTGCTGCTGCTTCTTTTGTTTCGTCTGTTGTTGCTGCTGACTTTGTTGTTGTTTCTGCTGCGGCTTTTGCTGTTGCTTTTGTGGCTGCTTTTGTTGCTGCGGCTGCTTCTGTTTCTGCTGCTGTTGTTGTTGCTGCTTCTGTAGCTGTGGTTGTTGTTGTTGCTGCTTCTTTTCCTGCGGCTGAGGCTGATTTGATTATATTTGATACGGTTGCGGTTGTGAGGTTGTTGCTTGCTCTCTCTCCTTCTGCCGCATCTCCGAGAATCTGCCTACTACGGCCTTTAACATGGCACGAAGTACGCGCTTTTCCTTCTCGAGTTCACATACATAGCTCTTCCTCCGTAGACAAACTTGAAAGTACGGCGAAGGGGTTGTTGTCCCCAGTGTAGCGACGTTCCCTGCCCTCAGAAAGATAAGTAACTACCACTTCCAGGGGGGATACTGATTTTTGCTGTTTTTGTTGTTGTTGCTGGGCTGCCTTTGATGTTGATGGTGACGGTGATAGCGCTCCTTTCCTCGTTTCGACTAGCAGCTTTTCAGTCGAAGGGGTGAGGGAGGGGCGCTTGATCGGGTTGGGCCTTGCGCTAACTCTTTTGCGACTTTTCATGATGGCGGCCGGTGTTGCGAAATCGGATGATAAATCATCCGATTCCGACTCTGTACGAGGTACGGACTTCTCCCGCCATCCCCCGACATCTCCTTCTGCGACTTCTAGTTTACTTCAGAAGCAGCAGTAAGGAAACAGGAAAAAAAAAGGAACGCACACGAACAGCTTCATCTCCCGACTGGGGAGATCCGAACCGGCGACCTTCAGATTCCGGGTCGAGCACTTTACAACTGCGCTCGTTTGGCTTCCGCGAGGACTTCGCCTAAACGCGCACTTATATTGTTTATTTTTTTTTTATTTTCTTTTCCATTTTAGCCGAAACGCTACCTTCTGCTTCACTGGTCTGTGATCAACTGAATGATATTCTTACCATTCGAATGATGTGGACCTTGCAGTGTCCACCCAAAAACGGTTTTCACTGCTCTCAACGATTCTTAATGTTTTTCTGGGCGATGGATGATTACTTCCAAAAGGTATGGCAGAAATATCAACGCCTTTTGTTATTGCTTTCACAGTCTCTCGTTTCATGCTGGTAGGATTCACAAAAGAAACATTTGTTGTGCTTGTCGCCCAATGACTCCAAACTTGTCGCCGTCGTGGTTTCAATACTCATTTTCCGATTGGATGTGACAGAGATATCTCGACTTCTCTCCAACAATTCGACTTCGCGCTTGAGAAATGTCATTATGCCTTTCACCTGCTGGTCTCCTATTTTTGAAAGGACAGAGCTACTGCATGAGGTATCACCATCGTTGCCCCTTTCTAACCGCGACACGTTCGTGGTATTGATATCTTCACTATTGGCATTTCTTTCTGTTGTAAGATAATAATCAATACGGAGTTCCAATGGGAGGCAGCGCATTAGTATGGTCTTTAACATAACACAATATTGCTGAGATGGTATTTGCAAAGCTGTAAGAGTACGACTACATGTTGAAACAGAATTATATAAATTGTGCAAACCGACGACATCCGTTCTTGAACTAACAGGTCGAAGAGAAATTAGTTGCTGTTCGGTATCCCCAAATCGTTCTTTCAAAAGTGAAACGGCAGCGTCGTAACACATTTCAGATGCGATGAAACCGGCAATTACCTTTTTCGCTTTTCCCACCAACACAGATTTAATGTAACTGAATTTATTCGTCGGCGATAAACTGGTGTTCGCGTGAACCGCCGTCCGAAATTGCTCCCAAAACGGCAACAATTCTTGGTAGTTACCATCGAATCTCTTGAGAGGCTATTTATGAAGTTTCACAGAACCATTAAACGAGTTGTTCACCGCAGCGGACGTCGAAGATGTGTTATGGACAGAATCATTTGGCCTGGGGGTTGGTGGATTTTGTTTGAGCCGAAGTTTTCTTAGGCGTAAATTTAGCCGCGCAAGTGTCCCTATAGCCGAGTCTTCGTACTCCGCAGTCTTTTCAATGTCCTTTTCATAGTCCTCCGCTTTGATAAGACCTTTAGCTTTTACCACCTGATTGGTGGTTACGAGGCTTTCATGAGCTGCTGTCAACCATGTATGAAAGCAACAAGTTCTTCCTCGATGTCGTCCAACACCTCCTCGTTGGTAAGCCGTGAATCATCCTTGCTGAGATATTCGCTGGCGGACTTGATGATTTTAGTGACTTAGCCCCTGTACGCAGCTCGGGCTATTCTTTTCCGACTCTTTCGTGCCGACTTCTTACGATTCGGTTTGAAAAACAAAAGACCGAGACTAGTAGCGAAATACCGTATAACTTTATTGCTCCACAAAAGTAAGAAAACTCGCAAAAAGACACATCATACAGGTCATTTTTATAATGCAATATTATGTACATATAAATTAAAAAAATGTGTGTATAGGAATAAGTGAATGTACATAGTGTATATGTTAGTGAATCTAGGATAATGTATATATGTATAATAAGTTCATGTATATAGTTTCCCTCCAGCTGTGTTTTAAAATGTTTTAAATTTACTCTATTGCATACCCCTACCCATTTAAATTTTATTTTTAGCAGTAAGGTTCTATAAAACCATATCTCTATGCAAGCCTGAGAAAATTATAATATTATTGTTAAAAAGACTGTTATAATGTGCATGAAATAATATCTATCTCTTTTTCTATAAGATAAAACTGCGCCTAGTAGCGCTCTTTGTTTAAGTTTAATATAAATGGAAACAATATTTCCCTTTTAAAAATATCTTTTATTTATCGATTTATATCGATCTGAGCGGGTCAGAATTCGGGAGCACACAACACTGATGAGGAGTTTCGCTTCCCTTTATATATTGTATTGATTTGGATTGATTCGATGTGACAATGTTGCAATGCGTGGTGTGGGGTCAGTCATTGACGTAAGTGTTTCTGTAGGGCAGTACGGAACGCGGATATTGGCCTATATCAGAAGTATTTATGTATCTAGCTACGGTCTCTTGTTGTTTCGTTATGTGTATCGTAATATTTTTGATTTGGTTCATGAGATTGCTACTGATTGATACCTGTTTGTTGTTTTCGTTGATTAGCTGTTATTTGCTGTGAGAGAGTCGAGTTTTCTTGTAATTTCTTTTTCATCAGTACTGTCCATGATTCCTGCGATGAATTTTAATCCGAATCCCAACATGTCGATTAAACCCCTTTTTGTTCTGTGGTGTAGTTTCAAACTCTCTATCTTGTTTTCCATTACATTAAAGTTGTGTTTTATAGTGTTATATATTGGGCCTATTGTTTCTGATTTTGGTTGTAAGTCTTGGATATTGCTTTTTATGTAGTCTTTGGTGACTTCGAATTCGGTTACGTTGATCACGTGGAGTAGTTTCCTGTAGTTCTTTATTAATCGAATATCCTCTAGTTTTATCAGTAAGTCCATTGTTATTGTTTATGTTTTGGACGGAAATTTGCCGTGGTACGACGTTTGCGACGCTGATCAATATAAGAATCACTGTCCTCATTCTAGTCTGAAGTTGATAATTTAGTTTTGTTTGTAGTTTTTGTTTCGGTTTGGAATTTCATTTTCTTTCTAACATGAGTCTTATAATATTTACCTTTTGTCTTTTAAATGCTCATCGTCGATTAGGTCCGAATCTAGCTTCCTGTATTTAGAGTGGTTTTTTCCTCCACGAATTTCTTTTATATGTATAGTTTATTCCTGGTTTGATTTTATATCTACTCTATTCTTATTTAGTTTACTGATGATTTTTTCTTTTTTCTCTTCTTTGACTTTACCTAAAACAAAGTCAATGGGTTTTCGTTTTGTCGTAGTGTGTATGGTGTTGTTGTAATACATGTTTATTAATATTAATATTATATTAATGTTATATGTTTTTTTATATGTTTGAGGATTCTTAGGTGTTCATTATCGTAATGGCGTTACGGAGCCTTTCTACGTCAGAATTGCTATTATGATTTGAACTGGAGGTGTAATGGATCTGGATGTTCCTTTCTTGAAGGAAGTTCCTAACTGTTTTTGATTTCATACCTAGTTCGTTGTCGGTTATAATTTTACCTATATTTCCATATACGCTAAGGTATTTGAGTATGGCTTTCCTAAATTCTGTTCCGTTTCTGTGATTTATTTTGGTTAGCATGGCTATTTTGCTAAACTTACATATCATGATTACAAAGAGTGATACGATATGATAATCGAATAGAAGACATCTACATATGTATGTAGGTGGACTATTTCATGCGGTTTGCTTGGTGTTTCTGATATCTTATGGGGAGGTCTTGTATGGTTTCGTTCATATTTCTCTAATGTACAAATCTCACAGTTGTTAACGAATTCTGTGATTGCCAATTTCATGTTAGGGCAATAATATCCTAGTTTGAGTTCTTCATAGAGTTCATTGATTCCGCGATGATTGTTTTCAGCTATGTATTAGCTTTTCTAGATCCATCTTGTTCGTTATGCCCGTAAGCAATTTCTTACATCTTATGATCTTATACTTTTTAAAGTGTTCTCGGTAGATTGAGTTGAGGTTTGAGAATATTCCGTCGTCGACCATAATGTCGTTTGTGTCTTCAGGGTCAAAATGATTTTTATGACTTGAATAATACTTTGTTCGTCCGCTTGCTTTAAGAATATTATTTTCCGTTGTTTGTTGAATACTTTTCTGTTCTTTATGTATGATGATCCTGAATTTATTTTGTTAATAATAATTTGATGCTTATAAAGGTTGATAGGGGTTACTGTTTCGATTATGGAGTTTGTGTTTTGTAATTAATATTTGTTAATATTTGTTTCTATTCTGCTCAAGAAGTCGGCGACTTTGTTTTCCCTTCCTTTTTTGTAAAATATTTTATACTTAGTCGTACTCTTCTAGTTGGAGCTTCCATCTAATAAGTTTACTGTTTGGTTCTTTAAGATTGTTCAACCATACCAGGGGCTGGTGATCTGTAAACAGGTGGACCTTCCTACCAAAAATGTATGGCCGGAACTGTTTTAAGCACCAAACTATTCCAAGCAGTTCTTTTTCTATAGTAAAGTAATTGATTTCGTGTTGGTTGAGGGTTCGGGATACGTAAGCTATTGGCTGATTTTCTTGTGACAGCACACCTCCTATTTCGTATTGGCTAGCATCTGTAGTGACTTCCAAGGTTTTATCGAAGTCGGGATACACTAATATCGGGGCTTTGGTTAGTTTATCTTTTAGCGTTTCGAAACTTTGAATATAATTTTCGTTGTCGATCTTAGAATCCTTTTGCAAAAAGCTGGTCATTGGTTTTGATATTTCGGCGAAATTTTATATAAATTTCCTGTAGTATCCAGTTATTCCTAGGAATATTTTGATTTCTTTAGGCGTCTTGGGTATTGTGTAGTTCTTTGTCGTCTCTATTTTCTTTTGGTTGTGTGATATGCCCTTTTCATTGACTACGTGCCCCAAGAACTCGATTTCTTTTCTTAAAAATTCGCATTTATCTAGTTGGACTTTAAGTCTGACTTGTTTTAGTTTATTAAAAATCATTCTTAGGTTTTTGATGTGTTCCTCTAGTCCGTTCGTCCATGTCGTCCATGTAGACCAAACATTGCTTGCCTATATAGTCCCTTAGTACTTGATCCATTAATCGTTGAAAGGTACTGGGCGCGTTTTTTTAGCTCGAATGGCATTCGACGAAACTCGTAATGCCCGTTATCTACAGAAAAAGCTGTTTTTTCTATATCTGATTTTTCCATTTCGATTTGGTGGAATCCGTGTCTTAGGTCAATTGTCGAAAAATAGTTACTCTTCAAGATTCTTGCCTTCGCTTTGAAGTTTTCAATGTAATATACTCCTTCTACAATCACTATGGAATCGTTTATTTTGGTGGCTTCTATAAGTCTACATCCTGATCTCTTATTTACCGGAATCTTATAGAAATGTTCTCCCGGATCTATTTGATAGATGGAGTTTCATAGCTAAAATGTAATTTTAGTTCTTTGTCATTAATGGAAACTGTTTTTGTTTTGTAGTCGATGACGCTTGTATTTCTGATAAGAAAGTCGTTACCTAATAGACCGTCGAATTTGTCATGGAATTTGATAGGTAAAATTCTAGCTTTTGGTTTAATGGTTGAAGTTCTTCTGGACCGTTTACCGAGATTTTTTCTTCTATCTTGGTTAGTTTGTTGAGTGATTTGAGGTAGATTGGTTTTTCGAGTTTTATTGCGGGACTTTCTTTAAAGATACCTGGGTTTACTACGGAATTCGAGGCGTGAGTGTCTATTAGAAATTTAAAGTTTGCAATGGTTATGTAGGGGAGCTTGTTGGGCTCCGTTCCCGAAAATTTCCTACGTCTATTTGTGTCTGGATTATTACAATCCATGGGTTCGGCAGGTTCTATATTGTTTTTAAAGGAGATGTTATTTCTCGGTTGATCTTGTATATTTCCAGGTAGGTTCTGGTAATTAGTATTTGGGCGGTAGGGTCTTTGGTTCTTAGAGTAGTTGTTGTACGAGCCTCTATTAGTGGGATTATTGTTATTTGAATAGGAATACCCTGATTGGCCCTGGTTGCTGGAGTTAAATGGGTTTCTAGAGTGGGTGCAAAAAGGCCTTTTGAGTTTTGTAGTTTACATATCCGTTGTTCCCTGAGTCGTTGTTCTCGCGACTCTGGTAACGAGAGGATTTGTTGAAAGATTGGTTATTTTACCTGTTCGTATGAGAAAACTTGGGCTTATTTTGATTAGCGGAAGGGTTAATGTTCTGGAAAGCATATCCTGCTTCATGCAAAATATTCATAGCTTCTTCTAGGGACGATGGGTTTCTGCAGTAAAGGATCGATTTTATGGGTTCTGGATACTTTGATTTGAATATGTGGAGTGCGGACATTATGTTCGTAAGGATGTTAGCTTGAAGTTTTTCGGTATCAGTTTCGAAATTTTGCCCTATCTTGTTGTTGAGTCTTCGTAAGATTGTTTTTATGGTATTGTAGAAATCTACACTTTTGTTTTAAAATTGACTCCTCTTAGTTCGTCGAACAGCTCTTCCAAGCTCATTCCCAAAGTTGTTAATTAAAACGTTCCCCATATCTGTCCATGTGGTTATGTGGTTATTTATTTCTATAACTTCCATAGCGCGGCCCTTTAATTGGCTTTTATCATGTCTGAAAAAATGCTTTGTGCTAACGGGTCGTATCTGGTCAATAATGGGTGTATTTTATTAACCAGGTTAAGGAAATTTTGCAGCTCCCTGTATTCGCCATTGAATTCAGGCAACTGTCCTAAATATTTAAGAGGGTCTATACGAGTATTAAGGGATAACGCTTCTGTGGCTTGCATCGTATTGAAATTATTGACGATTTCGCTTATAATTCTCGATTGGTTCCTTAAAGTCTGTAAGCCAGATTCCAACTCGCCTATCATCGGTATGGGTACCAGTATATGTATGTATAGGAATCAGATAATTTGATAATATTGTAATGCCTTATTACAAACAGGTGGATTTTCATTGATTAAATAAAAGATGGTGTATATTATACATATATCGTGCTATGGATTAATTCTTATCTCTAGTTACATACGTATTTTGTTGTCGATTCTTCCTTGTCCAGTTGTGTTGGTGTTATCATCTACGTTGACTGTGCTCCTAGTTTGATGGTGCTGGAACTCCTCTTCGGTTTTGCCTCCTGAGCCTCCGTTGCAGCGCCCTAAAATAGTCTTCGAAGTCGGCAGTAGCTTAGTCGTCAATCCACGATTGGGAACTGTCCTCAGCTTCGGGTATGTGGGCTTGTTCCGGTAGTGCTTCAGCGTCCTTTTTAAGGTTTAGTTCTTCGGGCAGCATGTGCCCTTTTTCTTTTTCTTTTTTTGGTTTGCACACGCTTTCTAAGGGTTTCGTAGGGTTTCACGGACAATTGTTTATCAGTTATTCGCTCTGATAATTTGACAATTATCCTACCGACTGCGCCATAGATGGAAACAATATTTCTCTTTTAAAAATATATTTTATTTATCGAGTTACATCGATCTGAGCGGGTCAGAATTCGGGAGCACACAACACACTGATGAGGAGTTTCGCTTCCCTTTATATATTGTATTGATTTGGATTGATTCGATGTGACAATGTTGCAATGCTTGGTGTCATTGACGTAAATGTTTCTGTAGGGCAATACGGAACGCGGATATTGGCCTATATTCGGCGTTTTATGTTTATGCGTCTTTTATTGTTCCGTTTGTTTATGCCACTGTTTGTTTACATTTCTTACAATGTCAGGCGGGTTGTATGTCGCAACGGTCATGTCTGTTTGTTTATGTTTGTAACAGTTCCTTTATACATTGCAACAGTGTCACAGCGAATATGCTGTATAAACTATATTATGTTGATTTTAGCGTTTCCTGTTATAATTTTTAATCTCTGTCATTTGTTAACTCGGTTAAATAATACTAAACACGGCACTCGAGGTAAAACACGTCCGTCCGTATTCGCACTTCAGTTTCCGAAATGAAATCATTAAAAATCAAGTTCTCTAATGCTTTCACTTGGTGCGATTCCCAAATCGTATAATCCTGGTTGTCATCTCCTCCTCGAAGTTGTTATTCATTTTTAGGCAATCGAACTTTGGAAATTCTTAATGCTATTCCACGAAACAGATGGTATCACTTACAAGTATGTACAGAGCAAAACCCTGCAAATTACGCGTCTCAAGGAGTTTCACCGTCAAACCTACTTAACCATTTAATCTGGTGGAACCGTCTTCATTGGTTATCAATACATCAATACATTTCTGGAGCATTCGGATTGCAAGCAAGAAAAAAGATGTAAACAACAACCAATACGATTGATAGTCGCCAGTTCTAATCATCCATTCGAAATCCTTATACTACGAATATAGTCATGGATAAAATTCATTCGCCTATACAGGGTGTCCCACGAGCAGTGTGCCAAAAAGCTAGAGCATGTAGGTCTGGTCAAGACAAGAAAAAAATCGTATGAGAGGGGAGGGTCTATTCCCCCCCGTTTAGCCGGGTGGGGCAATTTTCCAAAAAATTGACTTAATTTGGAAAAAAAATTATTAAAAATCAACAGTTACATCCACAATGCCGTGATATACTTTTTTGTAAAGCCAGAAACCTCTTCTTTCATCTTGTTTTTAAACGAAGCTGTTTTAAAGAATAGTTTTTGAGAAATTAATTTTCAAACTCAAAATTTTGAAAAGAAAAATGAAAAAAAAAATTTCGAACTTTTTTCAAAATTGTATGTAATTAAGTACTAATTTATTTTCAAAAATTCAATTCTCTTATTAGTTTTTAGTTAAAAACAGAAAATAGGATGCAAAAATGTCTTGTAGTTTTTGAGAAATTAAAAAAAAACCCGAACCATTTTTTTCTAAGAAAAACCTTTTTTTTGGTTTTAACGCGGCTGGACTTGTAGGCAAATTAATGTATGAAACATTGACCTCTTTTTATTATTTTTAAAAAATTCGGAGTTTTATGAGGATACAATAAAGTGACACAGTATTGGAATAACCCTGGATTAATCCTTTTTTTTCATTGATAACGCCTGAAAACTGACCTGCCAATTTCGTCTGGGTCCGCCCGCCGCCGATGGGTTCTACCCGCTAGGACCTTAAGACAATAAAGCCGCAATTTTTCTTTATTAAAAAACAAAATATTTGCAAAATGTAAATGAAATGCATTTTTAATAAAAAACCATTTCCAAATTGGATGTTAACTCATCAACACATTACGATGTCAAACTCATACTCTCGAGAAGAATTAACGGACATGCACTTCTGCTACGGTTTAGCTAATGGTCGAGATCGTGAAGCCGAAAGACTCTACGCTGAAAGATATCCCAATCGGAGGTGTCCCAGTCGTAGCATGTTTTCAAGAATCCACCGACGTCTGCCAGAGCACGGAGTGATAGAGCGTCGAAGAAGCGAAAGATCAGTTACAGATGGATCTTAGATGAAAGAATTTTGCATTTGGTCCGACGTAATCCCTCCCTTAGTACAAGGAGGATAGCTATTATGCTTGGAGTGCCCAAATCTAGAGTATGGAGAGTGCTTTATACCGAAAACTTACACCCGTACCATTTTAGGCCAGTTCAGGAACTCACCTCACACGACCAGTTTTTGAGAGCAGAATTTTGTCGATCATTACTGCTTTGAGATGAAAACTTTTAAGATACGTGAAAAAAGAGATAAGCGATTTTATTTTCTTCCACGACCTTTATTTTACGAATCTTTCTTAAGACTGATTTACAAAATTGATTTTCTTCTACACCAAACCTCGTAGTCAATTTCCCCATGTCTCGTATTCACGTTCATTCCTTATTACGCCATGACGCCATGCTGAGTTGCATTTCCCGGGTCGATCGTTCGGTTATCGATCTACGCTGTTTGTTTAGTCGGCCCTTCCTTATTTGTTTGCGTTGAGTTCAAGTGTAGTTGAACTCGCGATCGTTTACTTATGGATCGGTAAAGTGTTTTGAAACTGGAGACGATGAACTTGCGGTCGTTGATTTATGGGTCAGTAATGCATTTCGAAACCGGAGACGATGAACTTGCGGTCGTTGATTTATGGGTCAGTAATGCATTTCGAAACCGGAGACGATGACCGCTGGGAACTGGGAAATAGACGACGCAATGGTATTCGTTTACGTGACGAGTGACGAGGGAAAATGCCGACGCGGTAATACTTATATTATCGTCGGTGCAGGGCGAGTGGTTATTATAACTCCCCCACCGTTTGATTGAGGCTCCGACGAAATCTGGAGAGATTGTTTACTCCGTTTGGTGCATACAAAAATTATCATACATACGAAAATAATACACAATATGGTTAAGTCAGTACTTAGGCTTATTACATTAGAGTTTTTGTTAGTGTACAATATTTCGTCAATATTCTTTTCGAAGTTTATTTGTTTCAAGTATACATTTTCTAACTTTATATCGGGTATTGACGTATTTTCTTTTATTTTAGTCATGTAGTTTGGTAAGATTAGCTTATCGTATATTTTCATATTAGGGTTAAGATACTTTTTGTTCTCTACTTCAACTATACAGTTTTCAAATTTAATGATAAATGTTCCTTCGTTTCTTATTTCTATATTATTACAATTATGATGAATTGTTTGGTTGTAAATATTTTTTAATATGAGTACACCTGGTAGTAATTCTTTTATTTCTTGTTGTAGGAAAGTTTTCATTGCACAGTGTGCCTCTTCAAAGTTTATAATACTCTTTATACAATTGTCTTCTAATTTAATTACATTTTTTGAAAGATTATCTTTTACGTTAGTGGTGAAAATATTTCTATAAGGGCTTATTAACACCTCTCGTGTCTCTAGGTATAAGGATTTATTATTTTTATTCGGGATTGGTTCAAACATTAGTCTGGATAAGGTTTGGTCTGAATAATGGGGAATAAGTAGGATGATGACAATATTTGTTTCATGAAGGGTAATGGCGATTTTTGTGTGCGTGTAGCTGTCATAGTCCTTAATAAGTTTAAGTTCTGTTTGCGATAAAATATCGGTTGGGATAATACCAAGTTTCCCAGAGAAGACAATTTGTCCTATGTCGTCGATATGGTTTCTTAATAAATTTATGTCATTATCGACTTGGTAAGCTCGTTGTAAGAAGGCAATTTCGTCTTCGATTGTCGCTACTTTATTTTGTATTACGTTTTTAAATCCGTTTAAGTAGTCTTGTATGGTTTTTTGTTGCGTATTTATATGTTTTGTAATATTCTGTATCTGTAAGGATAGTGTATTGCTAATTAAAGTTAACTGGTTGTTTCTGTCTGTAAGAGTATTTTGGTTTGTTGTTAAAGATTCGAGTGTTTTCGAGATTTGCACTTCGTCGTCACTGTCCATAGTACCTGCTATGTACTTCATACCTTTTCCGAATAAGTTAATCAATCCGCGTTTTTGTTTAAAATGTGGGATAAGGTAGTCAAGTTTTGCCTTGAGTAGAATAAAGTTTTTGTTAATGGAGTCTAGGATTGGTCTTACGCTTGTTGTGGATGTTTGCAGGATGTTTATGTTGTTCTGAATGATTTCGATTGTCTTTTCGTACTCTGTAGTATTAATGATATGAAGGATTTTCGTATGATAGTCTATCACCTTCTGTTCTCCCATTTTGATTGTGACATATCCATGGTTGTTTGTAAGGTCCTGGATTTCGATCGTTTGCATTTTGATCAGCTCGATGGTGGCGTACCATACTAGCAATGTTATTTGGTTCATCTTACTCGATCCTGAAAAGAATGCGTATACATATGTAATATGTATGTTGTGGAGACGAGATGTTGTGGTTTTGTGTTGACGTGTATAACGTAGATATTTTATGTTTTTCGTTTAAGTCGTTTTGTGTTATTCCCTTTAATGGTAGGGTTATTTCTATCTTGGTATTTTTTGTCCTTTCGTACATGTGTCTTGTAGTATTTAAATCTATTATTTATGTCTATTACGTGTTCGTCACCTAATTTTTCTGTCTCAATTTTTCTATATTTGCTGTGGTTCTTACCTCCTCTGATTTCTTTAATGAAATTAGGACCTGGTTTGATCTGTATATCCTTTCTATCCCTATTTAGTTTATTTATAGTATTTTCTTTTCTTCTACTTATTCTCTCTTGGATTGCTGGATATTCCTCTTGTGTAATTTTCCCGTTTAGGAAATCGATAGGTTTCCTGTTGGTTGTTGTATGGATTGTATCATTATAAAATCGTATAATTCGTAATATTTTCTCTTCGATGGTTTCATCGTTATTTTTCTCGTCGTGTTTTAGTAATCTTATGTGTTCGTTGATGGTATTATGAAGTCGCTCTATGTCAGCGTTGGACGTATGATTGCTATTAGAAGTAAAATGGATTTCTATGTTTTCATCTTTCAAAAATTGTTGAAGTGGTAGTGCCTTGAAACCTAGTTCATTATCAACTATTATTTTGTTAATCTTTCCCTGAGTACTAAGATATTGTAAAATTTTAGCCTTAAACTCTGTCCAGGTGCGTCCACTAATTCTATACGCTTGGGCATACTTCGTGAATTTGTCTATGGTAGTCATAAAGAGTTGTTTTCCTAATGTGTAGAAAACGTCGATGTGGACAGTATCGTTAGGTTTTGCTGGTGTTTCAGTTATTTTGTAGGGAAATTTCGGGGGACTTCTGTCGTATTTTTCTAGACTACATACTTCGCAGTTATTGATAAATTGTGTGATTCTAATTTTAAGTTTTGGGTGATAAATAACATCTTTTAATTCTTTAAACACAACATCAATACCTCTGTGATTGTTTCTTTTGTGTTCATTTTCAATGAATACCGTAAGTTTCTCTTCACTAGTTACATCTTCTAATTCTTTAAAACATCTTATGATTTTGAACTTGTGGCTATTTGAGAAATTCTTAATAAACGTTTTTTCGAATAAGTCGTAGAAATCGTCATCGATTATCACGGCGTTGAGTTTGCTTGAATTGAAATGGTTTTTCAACAAGGTGATTATAGATTGTTCGTCTAATTCCTTGGCACTTATAATTTTTCGGTTGTTGTTGAATATTTTATAGTTTTTTATCCTAACTGATCCAGATGCTATTTTCTTGATTATAATTTGGTTTCTGAAAATATTAATAGCGGTTTCACTATTTGTAATTGTTTTTCCTTTTGTTGGTATAGCATCTACCATGTTTACTTGTTCGCTCTCTATTCTTGATAGTGCATCTGCGTTGCCATTTTTTATACCCTTTTTATATTTTATGCTGTATTCAAACTCGGAGAGCCTTAGCCTCCATCTTACTAACTTTGAATTGGGTTCCTTTATTGAAAAGAGCCAGGTAAGGGGTTTGTGGTCTGTTTCTATAGTGAATTTTCGCCCAAACAGGTACGGTCTAAAATATTTAGTAGCCCAAACGATGGCTAACAGCTCTTTTTCTATCGTGCTATAATTTATTTCGTGTTCATTAAGTGTGCGTGAAGCATAGCATATTGGATGGTTTTCTTGGCTAAGAATCGCGCCTAAAGCGAAATTAGATGCGTCTGTTGTTAAAGTAAATTCTTTATTAAAATCGGGGTATCGGAGTATCGGATCGTTAGTTAGTAGTCTTTTTAAAGTCTCGAAACTATTCTGGTAATCTACATTTGTTATATCGATTTTAGCATCTTTCTTAAGAGCCTTTGTCATAGGTTTGGAAATGAGTGAATAGTCCTTTATGAACTTCCGGTAGTACCCGGTTAGTCCTAGGAATTGTTTAATTTGTTTTGTAGTTTTAGGTATGGGGAAATTTAGAACGCATTCGATCTTTCTTGGGTTTGGTTTGATTCCATCTGGTGTGATGATATGTCCGAGGAACTCCGTTTCTTTCTTAAGAAATTCGGATTTGTCTAACTGTACTTTTAGATTGACTTCCTTAAGCCTTTTAAATATTTTTCTTATTGAGTCTATGTGCTCTTGCAGTGAAGTCGAAAATACAATTATGTCGTCCATATATACTAGACATATCTTCCCTATATAATTGCCCAATATTTCGTTCATCAACCTTTGGAACGTTGATGGGGCCGTCTTCAGCCCGAATGGCATCCTCAGAAACTCATAGTGTCCGTTATCTACGCTAAATGCTGTTTTGTGCACGTCTTCTGGTGCTACTTCAATTTGGTAAAACCCTTTTGCTTTGAGTGTTGTGAAATATTGGCATCTTCCTAGTTTGTCCAGTATTTCGTCGATGTTCGGGATAGGGTACTTGTCGTCTATCGTTACTTCGTTTAGTTTGCGATAGTCGATAACCATTCTCCATTTTTTATCTCCGCTGGCGTCGTCCTTCTTAGGTACGATCCACACCGGTATGGGGAGTTGCTTGGTCGGATAATTCCGCTATCCAACATCTCTTGTATTTGCTTTGCTATCTCCTCTTTGTGAATATAGGGGTACCTACATATATGTATGATTTAGCATAGATTGGTACGTCATCTGTTGTACGGATTCTATGTTTCGTTACATGTGTAAACGTTAGGTTCGAATCCGGTTGGTAGAATATACTAGAATATTCCTTTATAGTTTGTACGAGTATTTGTGTTTCTTCCGAATTCAAGTGGTTGGTTCGAATTTGTTCCAAGATCGGTACATGAACCTTTTCTTCTATGATATTGAAGTTTTCGCAGTTAACTTCTTGGGTTTGAATTGGTTTCGTGAATAGAGGCAAATCGAAATCGTCTTCGGTCTCGATAATTGCTTCTATGTTATAATTATTTATTTCATAGATACCTTCTTTAATTGAGGTATTGCTTTTAACGTATATGAGACCTTCCTTCTGTTTAACTGTTAAATTTACTTTCCTTTCTATTTTGTTTACAAACAGGATAGGGATTAATTTATCTTCTATTTCTAAGCTATTATTTTTGTAGTCGATTTTCGCGTTCAACTTCCTTAAAATATCGTTCCCTATTAAACCATCATAGGTATTATGGAATTTACAGACTAGGAAATCTATTTTATATTTTGGATCTCCAATCTCTACAAACATTGGAATTCTAACCTTTTCAGTTACTATCACTTCGCTTTGTAGAGTCTTAATTTTTATATTATCAATTGGGATTTTCCATTTTGGGTGGCAGATACCGGGATTGATTATAGAATGGGTTGCTCCTGTATCTATTATAAGTTTTAAGGGATTTAGTTTCGTTCTTATTACTATATATGGTAAGTTTCCGTTGAGGCTGTTGATGGAAAATTTTCAACAATCTCGTGTTTGTTGATGTCCATTGGTTCTGTGGGTGCATGAACATTTGAATTTGTTGGTTTATTCGGATTGTGGGAATATGGGTTGTTTTGATCATAGTAACTTTGATGGTTACTTTGATGGTGGTTAGTATTAAATTGTTCTCGCGATCCCTGATAGTTGTTAAACCTGTTATATTGGGGTTGATATCGTTGTGAGTACTGTCGTTGTTGGTTATTTGCTTGGTTTGGATGTCTGTTTGAACGTTGGTTTTGCGAGTGGTTCCTATTCTGTTGGGTTTGGTTTCGTGTAGTGTTATTATTATGAGTTTGAGGATGTTGAGTTCTTTTTCTTAGTGTGTTAGTTGGTAAAGTGTGATTTTCGTTAGTGTTGAAATAGGCGTAACCAGCCTGAAAAAGAATATCCATTGCGGATTCTAGTGTTTCTGGGTTCCTACAAGTTAGGATTGTTCTCATGGGTTCTGGTATCTTGGTTTTAAATATATTTAATGCTGTACGCATGTTATTCTGGGCGCATGAATTCGTTTCGTCCCCTGATCCCAAGATGACCAGGGTTTTATTGTTCAGATTTCTAAGTTTTTGTTTTATTTCATTATAAAAATCTAGGGAAATTGTCTTATAGGTGGTACCGCGTAATTCGTCAAAGAGTTCTTCACAACTACGTCTGTCACCGAAATTGTTCTGTAGTATGGATTTTATTTCTGACCAAGACGTTGCTTGACAGTTAATCTCCAGTGTCGTTCTAGCTCTACCTGTTAGCTTACTCTTAATTAGGTCGGAGAATAATTGCTGCGATAAAGCGTCATAGGCTTGTAAGATGGGGTATACCCTATCTATTAAACTTATAAAGCTTTGTAAGTCCCTATTATCGCCATGGAATTCGGGGAGGTTATTGAGGTATTTAACGGGGTCAATTGAGACTGAGGGAGGGTCAGGCATTTTTCTTCTTAGTATATGTATTTGTGTATGTATGTATATAAAAATCAAAATATATAGTACAAGTATATATAATATAATGTATATATGTATAGTTTATTAACTTATAATTAACTTATGTTCTATTTTACTTGGTGATCTTTGGGTGTGGTAGTATCTTCTGCAGGAGCTGGATGATGGTGGGCGGCTTCACTTTCCCTCGTTGTATTGTTTTATTATATATATATATATATATTTTTTTTTTTTTTCTCACGCACTTTTGTTATTTGTCACTTCAGTTATGGTATTAATTGTGATACCGTTTTCAAAAAAGGAAAAGAGAGAAAAAAAAAATGTTGTATTGTTCGCACTTTCAAAACTTATTTCAATACGTTCTTCTTAGAACAGTGTTAATTTTTGCTAAGTTCCTCTTAGAACAAAGCGCACTTCTAAAGTTTTATTGCGATACGTTCTTCTTAGAACGATGTTAATTTTGCTAAGTTCCTCTTAGAACAAAGCGCACTTCTAAAGTTTTATTGCGATACGTTCTTCTTAGAACGATGTTAATTTTGCTAAGTTCCTCTTAGAACAAAGCGCACTTCTATTCGCGATACCCGGTTAAAATATTAAAATATAATATACACTACACTCTTGTGTATGGATACATCCGGGTATCCTACCGACTGCGCCACTTTTAAGATACGTGAAAAAAGAGATAAGCGATTTTATTTTCTTCCACGACCTTTATTTTACGAATCTTTCTTAAGACTGATTTACAAAATTGATTTTCTTCTACACCAAACCTCGTAGTCAATTTCCCCATGTCTCGTATTCACGTTCATTCCTTATTACGCCATGACGCCATGCTGAGTTGCATTTCCCGGGTCGATCGTTCGGTTATCGATCTACGCTGTTTGTTTAGTCGGCCCTTCCTTATTTGTTTGCGTTGAGTTCAAGTGTAGTTGAACTCGCGATCGTTTACTTATGGATAATGTGTTTTGAAACTGGAGACGATGAACTTGCGGTCGTTGATTTATGGGTCAGTAATGCATTTCGAAACCGGAGACGATGAACTTGCGGTCGTTGATTTATGGGTCAGTAATGCATTTCGAAACCGGAGACGATGACCGCTGGGAACTGGGAAATAGACGACGCAATGGTATTCGTTTACGTGACGAGTGACGAGGAAAAATGCCGACGCGGTAATACTTATATTATCGTCGGTGCAGGGCGAATGGTTATTATAACTATGAAACTGAACGAAACTATTTTGCAAGGATATTCTGGACGGATGAAGCACAGTTTACCAGAGATGGGGTTACTAAATTCCACAATTTGCATCATTGGAGTAGCACCGATCCACACAACAAAAAACAAAATAAATCACAACACCGCTTTAGCTGTAATGTTTGGCTTGGTATTGTTGGACAAACTGTAATCGGGCCCCGGTTTTCGAATGCCGTTATTAATGGAGAATCATAACTGCAGTTCCTACGAGACCTTTTGCCCGATTTGATGGATTTCCTTCCTTTGGCCATAGCAGATAATTTAATCTACCAGCAAGATGGAGCACCAGCACACTACAGCTTACGGGTTAGAAACTGACTGGATGATCATTTTAGTGACCGTTGGATGGGAAGAAGGGGCCCCACGGAATGGCCACCTAGATCACCAGATTTAACTCCTCTAGATTTTTATGTGTGGGGATTCATGAAGAATTATGTTTACGAAGTGGAAATAGTATCTTTGGAACAACTGAAAAAACGGATTGAAGTCGCTGGAGTCAAATTGCAGGAAAATTTGTCAAGCATAGACTTATGTATGTGCCATTAGAAGGAGATATAATCTTTGCCTTCTAAAAAAATGGGGATCATAAATTTATTATAATAAAACTCCGATTTTTTTAAAAATAATAAAAAAGAGGTCAATGTTTCATATATTAATTTGCCTACAAGTCCAGTCGCGTTAAAACAAAAATAAAGGTTTTTCTTAGAAAAAAATGGTTCGGGTTTTTTTTTAATTTCTCAAAAACTACAAGACATTTTTGCATCCCATTTTCCGTTTTTAACTAAAAACTAATAAGAGAATTGAATTTTTGAAAATAAATTAGTACTTAATTACATACAATTTTGAAAAAAAATATTTCGAATTTTTTTTTCAAAATTTTGAGTTTGAAAATTTATTTCTCAAAAACCATTCCTTAAAACAGCTTCGTTTAAAAACAAGATGAAAGAAGAGGTTTCTGGCTTTACAAAAAAGTATATCACGGCATTGTGGATGTAGCTGTTGATTTTTAATAATTTTTTTTCCAAATTAAGTCAATTTTTTAGAAGATTGCCCCTCCCGGCTAAACGGGGGAGAATAGACCCCCCCCTTCCGATACGATTTTTTTCTTGTCTTGACCAGGCCTACACGCTCTAGCTTTTTGGCACACTGCTCGTGGGACACCCTGTATAGTTCGACTTATGTCAAAATGCAGAAAATTGTCTTCAGAGAAAATACCGACATTTACACGTCAAGAGTTCTACTGTGCAAAAAGTGATATTATGAAATGGATACAAAATATCCATTCCAAAAAATACGTTACTCATTACAAAATACATGGAACAGTAAGAAATGCAAAATCATTAATATCAATCCTTTCTTAGATGCTGCGTTGATACTTCGAGTTGGGGGAAGATGCTATTGATGCTAATGGATCATTCAATACTAAATATCCAATAATAATACCGAAGGACCACCCCGTTTCAGAACTTATTGCAATTCTCGCTCCTCTCATCCAAATCTATTATAATTACATGCGATATTGTTATACATGAACATAATAGTTAACGAACATACACATAATTTTGTATAACACTTTATGTAAAGGTGTATTTTGTGCGGCGAACACAATCTGGGATTGATGATCGAATGTATCGTTCTCTTATCTAATATGAACTTGAATGGTATAATTTTCCCGTAAAATATTTTTCTTTTCCTTTTTTTTCCGGCGTCGTTATGGTCAGAAGTGTAGGACCATAACCTTCCCACTTAACTGCATTCCTACTGGTCCGCTTGTGGGGTCCGCCGGTTTAACTTCAGAAAGTAGCGGCAGGCTTCCCGGTTTGGGATTACTTCATCGCTGAGGCCAATCAAATGCTGGTATTTTTGCATTTCTTTGCACTAATTGTTTTTCGGCCTGCCTTTTTTGCGTGTTGAAATTGGAACGTTGATTGATATTGCCTTTTGGACGGGGTTCAAAGGATCTCTCCTTTGAACATGGCAGTACCAACTGAGTCGGTCGCGCTCTATCTTTCTTGTGATGGTTTCTTTTACGTGGAGGCTTCCTCGGATCTTTGAACT
This sequence comes from Merodon equestris, assembly GCA_958301585.1. NCBI lineage: Eukaryota > Metazoa > Arthropoda > Insecta > Diptera > Syrphidae > Merodon > Merodon equestris. The sequence goes on along the minus strand of OY284415.1, from coordinate 83,357,958 downwards.
TCTAATTCTGTCACGCTTTGTTACTCCCGCTGTCATGCGAAGCATCTTCATCTCAGCTGCCGTTAATTTGCTCTCATACTTTTTGTGCACTGTCCAGCATTGTGAACCGTATGTGAGCGGCGGACGTAAACTGAAGTGTAGAGCCTTCCTTTCAGCTTAGGGGGCATTTTTCGATCACAGAAGATGGCGGAGTTTTCCCGCCACTTCATCCACCCTACGCTTACGCGATGGTTGATGTCGTCATCACAAGTTGCTTCTTTATTAATCATAGATCCCAGATATTTAAACTTTTCACACTTGGGAAGCACTCTTCCATTCAAGTAAATGTCTGGAATAGGCTGATGAGGATCAGAGAACGGGCAGCACAGATACTCTGTCTTTTTTGAACTAATACGATACCCGTGTCCCTCAAAAATGTTCACCCACACATCAAGTGCTCGTTGTAAGGATGCCTGATCATCACTTATAATGGCTCCATCGTCAGCAAAGAATAGCTGGTGCACATTGGGGTCCGTCACTTGTCCTTCAAGCAAGCAATCAAGGACTGCTATAAAGAGCAGTGGGCTGAGGACGCTCCCTTGGTGTACACCGACTTTGATTGCGAACTCTTCGGTGACTCGTGCGGTGCATCTTACTCTTGTCGTTGCTCTCTTGTACATGTCCTCGCACGTAGGTTTCTGGAACTCCTTTTTGTCTTAGCGCTACCCATAAAAGATCTCTTGGTTGCCGGTCAAAGGCCTTCTCGAAATCAACCAACACCATATGCAAGTCCTTTGAAGAATCACGATGCTTTTCCATCATTACCCTTATACTTTGGGTTGCATCTGTCGTTGATTTACCCGAGACAAACCCGCACTGGTCATCAGATAGTCGTATTATTTTCCGCAGTCGGCTATCTAATACCCGTTCTACGATCTTCATGGTGTGCGACATCAGCTTGACAGAACGGTAGTTATCACAATTCCGCGTATCACCCTTTCCTTTGTGCAAAGGAAGAAGATAGCTTTCCCTCCATTGATTAGGCATAGTGTCGCCTCTCATAAGTTTGGAGATAAGAACCATGAGCCATCTAGACCCGATGTCTCCCATCTTTTTCCAGAACTCAGAGGGTATCCCGTCCGGCCCAACAGCTTTTCTTTTCTTGGAGTTTTTAACCGCGTACCGAACTTCTTCGACTGTGATGTCGGATATTTCGGCATAATTCGGGGCAGCTCTTGGAAAGTACACTCGGGGAAACTGTTCGCTCAGAAGTTCCTCGCAATACTGTCGCCATCTATGGAGAATTTTTTCGTCTTCCACAAGGAGTTGGCCTTCAGCATTGTTAATAAACTTTGGGAAACGAATCTCCTGAGAATTTCTTCTTCTCTGGGCGGCTATCTTAAAGATATTTGCGCCTTTGTTCAAATTGCTTTGTCGAAGCTCCTGGGTAGCCTGGTTCCTGTCAGACGCGGAAGACGATATTTCTTTCAACTCCTGATATAGGCCTTCCATGCTTTTCGCTTTGAATTCGGCGCACTTTTTGTTCGCGATACCTTTGCAATATCTATATACCTTTTCACGGCGAGCTTTTTCCTCTCTATTAGTAGAAAAGCACTTTGACCAAGCTTGGAAAGCCATTATCTTTTCGTGTATCACTGCTTTGGCTTCGTCTGTCCACCACCAGGTTTCTTTTGCGTGTTGGCAGGGGCCTTTAGATGTTCCAAGCAGTGATTTGGCTTTCTCCAGGCCAGATTGTTGTAGGGAATCCCACATGTCTTGTGCTCTGCACTCCTCATTACCGACCTCATCGATAATGGAAAAGAGGTAGTTTTTCATGCTGGTAATAAAAGCTTCGCCTTTTCCTTTATCCAGTTTGATTGTCTCAGACACCTTCGTTTGCTGCTTTGACTTCTTACTCGCCTCCATTGAATTGAATTGAAGAGTATGGGGTGTGTCATTACAGGACACTTGCACTGCGACCATAAAGATCTATTGTACCCACCTTCTTTGATCTAGGATTTTAGTGTTGCTTTCATGAATTTAACAACTTTCCTAGATGGAATATCCTGGAAGTCCTTCCCTGTTAGTTGTGTCTTTGTTGACATTTCGAGTCGCTCTTCAGTGAGTTCTGGGCATTTTGTGAGTATATGTTCCATTGTCTCTTTATCCTGCCCACATCGTCTGCAAGACTCAGTGCTGCTGAGACCCATTTTGAATAGGTGGTGATTGCAAGTGCCGTGCCCTGTTAGAGCTTCACATAGCAGTTTTAGTTCGGCTTTATTTAGTTCCATAAAGATTTTAGAGTGTTTTAAGCCCTCTTGCCTGTTCCAGAATTGGTTCTTTTGGTTGATGACCCATTTGTTTAAAATTTTATTTGTGTCTGTGTTGTCAAATCCATAAAGGGGGAAGGGTCCAGTAAAAGGCATCTGGGCACCTTTTTTGGCTTGTATGTCCGCCTTTTCGTTGCCTTTATGGTTTTCATGACCTGGCACCCAAATCAACTTTACTTTGTTGTTTATCGCCAGTTTATTTAAACGTTGGTGACATTCCCAGACAGCTCTAAAGTTAAATGTATAGCTTCTTAGAGCTTTGAGAACCGCTTGGCTGTCCGAGAATATGGATATCTTTAATCTATTGGGCTTTTGTTCACTAATGTAGTGTACCGCCGCATTTATTGCATACAGTTCAGCCTGAAAGATTGTTGACTCACCGCAGAGAGGGATGTGAAGGCTACATTTAGGTCCTATCACACCAGCCCCTACTTTATATCCGGATTTGGACCCATCTGTAAACCACTTTTGGGCACCATCCTTCAACCAAGGGGGATTGTTTTTCCATTCCTCCCTATTTGGAATGAGTATTTCAAAGTGTGTTTTAAAGTTCAGCTGAGGGGACATTAGGTCACTTACACGAGTTAGTTCACAGACGTTGTCGACCTTTTCTAGAATCTCTAGATGTCCAGTCAGGTTCCCTTTTTTGTAGTTATAAGTTCTTTGTATCTTTAGGGCTTGTTTAGCCGCTTCTGCCTGAACGGCAGTGTGTAACTGCGGAATGTTTAGGATTGCCTCCATTCCAGCGGTTAGAGTGGTTTTCATTGCTCCAGTTATACAAATACATGCTAGTCTTTGTATTTTGTTGAGTTTGCGTATTGTTCCTTTTTGTACGCATTTCCTCCACCATACCGCAGCGCCGTATAGTATGGTTGGTTTGATCATCTGATTGTATATCCATATACTCATTTTTGGGTTGAGTCCCCATGTTTTGCCCACCAGCTGTTTTACGGACCATAAGGCCTTTACAGCCTTTGAGTATATGTTATCTAGGTGTGCATTCCATGAGAGTTTATGATCCAGTGTTATTCCTAGGGATTTTACCTCTTTCTTTATGGGGATGCAGGTGTCTTTTATTTTAAGGTTTGGTAGATCAATTGATCTTTTCCTGGTAAACCTAATTATTTGGGTTTTGCTGGGATTGATAGAGAGTTGTTCTTTATCGCACCAGTTCCATGTTATTTTTAGGGCGTTTTGCATAAGATTCCCTAGAATGTCTTCTTGTTTGCCTTTTATGAATATGGTGATGTCATCTGCATATCCAATGGCAGTAAAGCCTTTGTTGTTAAGTTCCCAGAGAAGTTCATCTACCACAGAAGCGGGGATAGAACACCCCCTTGCGGGCAACCTCTAATAGTTTTGATAACTAGTTCTGAGGTACCTAACTTGGCTGTTATGCGTCTATCTTTTAGCATATTATTGATCCATCTAACTACTAGGGGGTCCACCCTTTTTGCATGTAATGCTTTAGTTAGTGATGAGTGATTTGCATTGTCAAATGCTCCCTCTATGTCCATAAATGCTCCAATTGCTACTTCTTTTGAATTTAAGGCCTTTTCAATGATTTCCGTAACTTTGTGGAGTGCGGTTATCGTAGATTTGCCTTTTTGGTATGCAAATTGTAGTTTATGGAGTGGAGATATCTCCAGTGTTGTTCTTATAATTAGTTCAATCAGTTTTTCCGTTGTTTTTAGTAGGAACGAGGATAGACTGATTGGTCTGTACGATTTAGGATTTTCTGGTGGTTTGTTACCCCCTTTAGGTATGAATATGACCCTAATCCTTCTCCATATACGTGGTATGTAACTAGTGGCAAGGCTGGTTCGGATAATTTTTACCAACAGTGCCTTTAGTTTATTGTTCCCATGTATTAGTAAAGCTGGAAATATTCCGTCAGGTCCCGAAGCTTTAAATGGCTTGAAGCTGTTAATGGCCCAGTCTAGCTTCTCGTATGTTATATATTTCCTCACGCTGTTATTACTATTTTGATAATAGTTTGGTAAGTTATGGCTGAAATTACAGCCAGTTTCCACGGTACAGCCAGGAAAGTGAGTCTTTAGGAGTAATTCTAGGGTGTCCGTGAAGTTATTTGTCAGGTCTTTGAGCAGACCTAAGGAATCATGGTTTCCCTTGGATAACGCTTTGTAAACTCTTGCTGTTTCTGGTGAGTCTTTAAGGTTATCACAGTAGTTCATCCATGATTTCTCTTTGGATGCCCTGATTCCTTTATTATAATTGGTGAGAGCTTCCTTATATGGCTGCCAGTTGCCCGTCTTTTTTGCCCTGTTGAACTCTTTTCTTGCAGACTTCCTAAGTTTGCTCAATTTGGAGTTCCACCAGGGTACGGATACTTTGGACTTTTTTTTTTTTAGTGGGCAGCTTGCATGGTAGGAAGATAATATGGTGTCCGTGAGGAATTCGACTGAGTTGTCTAGTTCCTCTGGAGTGTTGGTGTTCAGATGAACCCCTGATAGTTTTTCATTTAGGAGGGATTTGTACATTTCCCAGTTTGTGGCTTTGGAAGATCTATATCTCACCAGGGTCTCAGCCTGAGTTCCCATGTTAAGTTTAAAAGTGATGTGGTTGTGATCAGAAAAGGAGTTTTCTTTCGAGACCTGCCACTCTTTAATCAAGTTAGATATTTTGTTTGTAATTAGTGTGAGGTCTAGAACTTCTTTCCTTATTGCATTTTGGAAAGTTGGTTCTTTGCCTCTATTTGCTATATCTAGGTTAGTATCGACAAGAAATTCTAGGAGAGACTCACCTCTTGAATTTGTATCGCTACTGCCCCAGATAGTATTGTGAGCATTCGCGTCGCAGCCAATGACTAAGTGTTTCCTATTCTGCTTACAGAATCTTACCAGTTTTTTGATGTTTTCTGGTGGTGCTTCCTCTTCTTCACCGGGAAAATAGGCTGAGGTGACGATTACCTCAGTTCCCATCATGTTCACTAGAATCGTCGCTGCGTCTCTATCGGTGAATTCTGAAATTTGTAGGAAGTTAATATCATTGTTAATAAGTATTGCGGCTCTCGGTGTATCAGCCGCTTTGTCGTAAACCAACTTACAGTTTTTGATGTTTAGTCCTGATATTTTGTTTTTATTGATCCAGGGCTCTTGGATGAGCCCCAGATTGAATCCTCCTCCCGCATGCCTTTTTTGTATTTCTGCCGACGCAGATTTGGCATGCTGGAGGTTCGCCTGCAGGACTTTTAACATGCAGTTTTGTCTGAGGACTCTTTAGCATCCTCTATTTCAAGGATTTCTTCATCCTCTGTTGTTTTCTCCGCGTTATTGAGTCTCCTTAGACAGATTTGTCCAAACTTGAAGTAAATAGTGTTACTTCTCGACTCTAGGATTTTGGCGATTGACCGGTCCATAGAGAGGACTAGCATGGCAGCTGTGCTTTTGTTAACCCTTTTAAGCGTCCTCCAAGAGTCAGCTTTTAGGCCTTCATTCTGTGACTGTATGAGTCCCAGTATTTTTTCCGTGGCTGTGCTGGCAGCGTTTGGGAAGTATCCAACTAGGGTACATGGTTGAGGAATCGAATCCTCTTTTGTAGCCCATAGTTCGGCTCCCTCCCATGGCTTCAGCAACGGTGTGGTTATTTTCAGCCACTCCACTGTACTTTCCGTCATACAGTTTAGGGTTAAAAAGCCCGCCTTGAATGTGCAGCTCTGGAATTGAGGCTTTACGATGCTGTCCTTTTGACAAAGGACTTTCTCGAGTATCGCCTCTTGCAATTCCGTTAGCTGAGCTGTAGTCAAGGTCGTGTTTGGATAATCCTTGGCTAGGACAGCCATTTTTATGCCAATGCACGCACTCCATAGGTGGATCAGGCCTCCTTTTGCTTGTTGAGGGACCAGGTACCGGAACGGGACCAGGTTAAGAGCCAGGACGAGGTCCAGAACCAGGACGAGGTCCTTTTGTGCAAAGCTTCTTGCTTTGTGCTATTATTTGAGGCGATTTATCATCCGACTTTTGTCTTTTTGGAGCTGGTGTTCTTGCTTCTGTAATCGGGTTCATTGCTGATACCCTTGCTTTTTCAGGGTCCATGCCTTTTTTTATGAGGAAGGCCATGCGTTTTCTCCCCGCACCGCTTAACCTCTTTAGCTTTTCATGGACACTGAGTTTGTCCATCTTTAGCGTGACATCGCAAGCATCTTTTTGGGCGGAGTTACTAGGTCCCTCTGCACCCTTTGCTGCTTTGTTACTTAAGGCTTCTACAGCCTCTTTGATAAGGTTTTTGGGACTTTTAGGGCAGTCCCCTCCCTTAATTGAAATTGTGTTCGAGATTTTGATTCCCACGAGTCCCGCGAGAAAGGAGTTTCATTCGAACCAGAGCTCCGGATTAGCTCGAATGGGCATTTATTTTATTTAAATGGGACCTCGCCAGGGCATCCCAAGTTCGCATACTAGCGGCTAGTTATTCCACTAGCCATTCATCCTTCGGCGTATGCAGTGCCACCTTGGATTAGGGAGTTTTTTTTTTTAAGGAGTTAGTCTTCTTCTCGCCCAACTAGATTTTGCCAGCAATTCAGCAGAGACATGACCTTACTGAGCTTGCTGTTACCAGCGATCACCGCGGGGAGGTACTAGTTGCACTACCATGTATTCGATGCAGTTACGGCACGTGCACTTTTAAGTACTACATGTTGTTCCCCCTACACGAATTCACGGCCGATCGCCTACTCGCCTCCATAAAAAATTCAGTCAGGAGGAGACGGTGTTGAGGGGCGGTCGCGTCTCCCAGGATCACTTTGCAATCTTTAACTCGTGGCTTCATGAAACTGGACACCAAATGATAGTCTATTTGAGTTTCATTTCCGCCGCTGCTATAAGTGATCAGGTGCCGGCTTTGTTTGACGAACATGGTATTTAGCACTATAAGACCGTACGACTTGCACATGTTTAGGATATCTTCACCTGAAGAGTTCCTGGTGCCGCATCCCAGCCCTCCGTGGTAGTCTTCATAGTCTTCGATTGTCTTCCCGACATGTCCGTTTAAATCTCCCCCAACAAACAAAAGCTTTTCGTTTGGGAAGATTTTGACAAGGTTGTGGAAATCTAGCCAGAATGCATCTTTTTCTTTTTGTTCGCATCCTACTTGAGGGGCATATGCGCTTACGATGTTCCACACCTCACCATGCATCACCAATTTGAGAGCCATCAAACGGTCACTGGACTTTGAAATGGTTAAGACGTTGCCAAGTAGCTCTGCCGCAAGGATGATGGCGATTCCGTTTTTTCCTTGTTCCAATCCATAGTAAAACATCTTGTAGGCTTTTGTTTTAACGTCCAAGAAACGTTACGTCCAAGAAATTTTACCAACAGCCGGTACAGAATCCATTTTTCCTATTCAAAATCGTATGACAACCCCTCAACAATCAATATATAATAATAAGTCCAAAGAATAATCCAAATCGTATGCAAAGTTGTCAACAATTATAAAAGCAACAATTCAAAATCAAAAATAGAGTTAAATATCAAAATACAAAGTAAAAATGGAGTCGATATATAAGCGCAGGAAAACACAACCATTCGCATGAAAGTACAATTCCCAAGAATAAATAGTATACAGAAGTTGCATCTCATACAAAGCAAATTTTGTTCTAGGGTTCCAATATTGGCACCCTATTGAACAGAGAGTACAAGCATGAGAACATGCAAGAGAGTATACAAAAAATTGAGAAACTGGTGCGAGCGAAAGAGAGTAGCATGTGCGTTTTCGGTGGTTTTGTTTTTACGAGAGCAAAGCAGCTTACGATGTGTATGCAAGTGTGTGTGCGTGTGTATGCATTAATAGCTTCTTCTATCGTAAGCTTGCATGGTGTTGTATTGCTTCTCTTGTTTTCGATTGTGTGGATTGGATTCGAAATCACTTGGGAATTGTACTTTCATGCGAATGGTTGTGTTTTCCTGCGCTTATATATCGACTCCATTTTTACTTTGTATTTTGATATTTAACTCTATTTTTGATTTTGAATTGTTGCTTTTATAATTGTTGACAACTTTGAGGGGTTGTCATACGATTTTGAATAGGAAAAATGGATTCTGTACCGGCTGTTGGTAAAATTTTCCAAAAGTCCGGCATTCGATGCTGCATAAAAACATGCGGTAAATCTAGGCGATATGGTGAAAAGATAAGAATGTTTAAGTTTCATCCCTATGACTCAGCCATGAGTCAAATTTGGCGAGAAAAATGTAATATTCCAACAAAAGATTACACAAAAAAATTGTTGATTTGCGCCAATCACTTCTCAAGTTCTGACATTGGTAAAAAAAAGTTGAAATTCGGAGCTGTTCCGGTATTTAACTTAGAAGTTATTGAGGAAGATTACAAGTCGTTGGAGCTTGATTGTCCAGCTAAAAAGAGCCGAACAAGTGACTCCGTAGATGGATGTTGTAATGACTGTGAAAAATATCTGAAATCAGCTAATTTTTACAGAAAAAAATATTACGACATGGTAGCAAAATATAAAAATCTCCAAAGCCGAAAACAAATAGCAACAAAATCAAGCGTATTTCAAACCATCGACTCTTTTCAAATAAGCAAGGAGTCAAAAACATATAAGTCTGCAGTTCAACTTAACAGTCCGTCACACGAATATATAAAATTCTTCCTTGAATACCTCAATGAAATCTCATTTGTTGACAAAAAGAAAAAAGTATTTTTTTTAGATGGAATTAAATTTACCTTAAACGCTGTATTACAACTAGCAGACGAGCTATTTCAAAAAAAATCCCAAATATTTTTTTTAATGACAAGAGCATTAAACCAAGATAAGCTCGAAAATATGTTCTCGGTTCTAAGACAAAAGGGTGGAAATAATATTAACCCCTCAGTTGCTGATATAAACACTTTATTAGCACGCTTAATGTCTGCAAATATAGTGCAGTTGAGTTCTTATAGTAACTGTGAAGAGCTGAGTGATACCACATTTGAAACGCTTTCAAATATTTTGTCAAATATGGACTTAGCTGATACAAATAATGAAGAACTCAGTCGAAACGAAAACTCTGAAATAGATATTAACATAGAAATCATTGATGATTTCGTATTAAATGATGACTTTCAGAATTGTTCGGAATTTAGTATCGATTTGGCGTCTTTAAGATACTTCATAGGTTATATCGTCTACAAAATGATACCGAAAATTAACTGCGATATTTGTGTTTCTATATTGAGAAAAGAAGACGAAGTATTAACAGTTCCTAGTGAACTTTTCATATTTCATAAAAATTACAATTCTCTTAAAGATTTTGGTAACCTCGTTGCTCCTTCACAAATTTTCTTGGAAATTAGCAAGAAACATATTACAGTGTTTAGCAATATTTTTGACACACAACCACAAACTGTTGGTATAAAAAACTTGATAAAATCCAAATGCAAAAATGCCACACCGCAATGGTTTTCCACATGTTCTGTTCATAAGGAAATAATATTGGACTCTTGAGGAAGCATTGCTCGTGGGCTTCAGAGAAAAAAAATTTTACTAAAGCCCGCAAACTTAAAATCCTGTCGCACTAAAGTTTTTGGGTTATTCTACCCTACATACATATATCAGATTGAAATTTGCACAAAAATCCCAAATAATGGAATAACGTTAATTGGTGTTACCCGGCCCTTTTAGTTTACATCGAAAAAGTACGCGTACGAATACCAAGCGCAACTTTCAACTGAAGAAAACTAAATATAGAAATCTAAAACTTGAAACAAAATTTTGTCAACACCACGTGCATTCACGACGTTGGATAGCAACACAATACACACACACACATAAACATTTTAAGATTGCTCTCTCGTTGATTCTCTCTGATCGTGGCTGCTCTCTGGTTGTTACTCTCTGATCATGCTTGCTCTCTCGTTGCTTGATCTTCCCTTCAGTTGTTCCGCCCGCACCGTAAAGTGAAAAATCATCGCAGGCCGAGATGCGACTTCTGTATACTATTTATTCTGTGGTATTATATATCTGGTTTTGAACCGAGTCGATTATTAAAATGATTGGATGGTGGTCTGAAATATACTTGTTGGTACGGACTGTTCGAATAGTTGGGGTAAATATTCCTTTTTAAACGGGAATTACTGTGTAAAATAAGCATAGGTAATTGCTTTCATAAAGAATGTTGATTTAACGGATTTCGGCAGTATAGAAGAGATCTCATCGGTTTTGGGATCTTATTCTTCAATACTACTAGGGTAGACGTTTTATTTTATTAAATATCTTCTATATGCTGCGAATTGTCTTCTATTGTTTGTTTAATTTTGATATTAAGTCTTCTAGGAATACCTTTAATTTCGCTGTAAAATGGTCCACGTTCGTTTTGGTTGTAATTCCCTTCAATTTATGGAAGAGTGCTACGGGGCATTGACGATCGCCCAAGTTATTGTATAGAATTTGTTTGATTTCCGAACAGGTTGTAACGTGATTTTCAATATCTATTACCTCTCGGGCACATCCCTTTAGTTTGGATTAAATCGTACCTGAAAAGATACTTTGAGCGAGGCAGTCATATTTTATGAGGGTTGGGTCGATCTTATCAATTACGAGTAAGTCCACGAAGGTCTGGGGTTCTTTGAAATCCCTATTGAACTCCGGTAATTTAAATAAATATTTTAGGGGATCTACATATATCGATAGTTAACATATTTGTTTGTGTTTGTGGTTGTGCTATTATATATATTATACAGGGTCCCACGAAGCAGTGTGCCAAAAAGCTAGAGCGTGTAGGTTTGGTCAAGACAAGAAAAAAATCGTATGGGAGGGGGGGCCCCCCGTTTAGCCGGGAGGGGCAATTTTCTTTCCAGATTGAACTCCTCTAGATTTTTATGTGTGGATATTCATGAAGAATTATGTTTACGAAGTGGAAATAGTATCTTTGGAACAACTGAAAGAACGGATTGAAGTCGCTGGAGTCAAATTGCAGGAAAATTTGTCAAGCATAGACTTATGTGCAGCCATTAGAAGGAGATTTAATCTTTGCTTTCTAAAAAATGGGGATTATATTGAAAATGTATTATAATAAAACTCCGAATTTTTTAAAAATAATAAAAAAGAGGTCAATGTTTCATACATTAATTTGCCTACAAGTCCAGCCGCGTTAAAACCAAAAAAAAAGGTTTTTCTTAGAAAAAAATGGTTCGGGTTTTTTTTTAATTTCTCAAAAACTACAAGACATTTTTTGCATCCGGTTTTCTGTTACTTAACTAAAAACTAATAAGAGAATTGAATTTTTGAAAAAAAATTAGTACTTAATTACATACAATTTTGAAAAAAAATAGTTGGAATTTTTTTTTTAATTTTTTTTCAAAATATTGAAAATTAATTTCTCAAAAACTATTCCTTGAAACAGCTTCGTTTAAAAACAAGATGAAAGAAGTCGTTTCTGGCTTTACAGAAAAAATATCACGGCATTGTGGATGTCACTGTTGTTTTTTAATAATTTTTTTTCTAAATTAAGTAAATTTTTTTAGAAAATTGTCCCTCCCGGCTAAACGGGGGGGAATAGACCTACCCCCATACGATTTTTTTCATGTCTTGACCAGACCTACACGCTCTAACTTTTTGGCACACTGCTCGTGGGACACCCTGTATAACTATTGACAATGACCGAAATCTGCCTAGACTGTTCATTAACTACATTGATCTGGTCCACAAGGGAAGTTATGAAAGCTATTCTGTGACACTGGGCTTAGTTAAGATCTTATACGATGTATAATATAATAACAAAAAAATGAATAGAGAAAAGGACAGAAGAAAAAATTGCAAAACTGGTATTTACTTTGTCGTTTTTATTTTCTCGGGTTGCTTCTGACCTTCTTTTTAGTTTTTTATTTTTTATTTTTTTACTCCCGAATGGTTATACATATTAAACGCATACTTAAATTATGCTTCGTCGAGTCGACGAAGTTCATCTTAAAAACTACCTACTCCTTAAACTTCGATAACCATATTGTTAAAATGTTCAAGTTAAGTTCTTAGTCATGTTTTTTAAGGTTCCGTACTTTAAAAGGAAAAAAACGGAACCCTTATAGGATCACTTTGTTCTCCATTTGTCTGTCCTTCAAGACCCTTTATCTCAGGAAGGCGCGGAGGTATGAAATTACAACCATACCAGGTCTGCAGTCCCTTGAAGTTGTGGAAAAATCAAACTTCTAAGTTAACGTGAAAAAAAGATACGGCCGCTTACGCCGCAAAAAACGTATATTTCGGCACTGTCAAGGAAATCTTCATTTATAGGGTACTTTCTGCAAGAAACGTAAGTCCAAATTTTGAAGTCAGTTAACCGTGTCATGTGGGGTATCGTATGAAAGGGCTTCATTGACAGAAGCTTAAACAGATTTTCAATTATTTTTATGACGTATAGTTTTCGGTTTATGACGAAGAATGAAAAAAAAAAACCTTTTCCCCCCTTTTATATATATATGTACAGGTATATGTAGTACCTAATAGTTTGCACTGTTATGCGTACCTACTTAGTACTTTTTTTTAAAATTTTGTAATTAAAACAGAATCCTAAACAGTGTCTTGTACCCAGTAGTATTATACATATTATATTTTAATCGGATATTAAGCAAACAGCGAGACTCGAATCCCGATCCACCTACAAATTTGTACGGAACCCTCGGTGGGGAGTCCGACTCGCATTTGTCCGGTTATTAAATAATAAATAAAGTTGAATTATTTATTCATTTACCGTCTTTCAAGTTACAAGCTTTATATATATTGCTTTATATATACTACAACTGAGACTAAATTACATATTACTAATTATCTTTTTTTAAATAAATTAATAAATTTTCAATAAATTAAATGTAATAAAATTTATCCTTCCTATTTACATTGAAATCAGTAGCCAAATCAAACTCATTGAAATCAATAGATGCATTATTAATTGGATTGCTCTTGGCATAAATTGTACTATGGTATGGAACATTTAAAAAATCTCCATTCCTTGGTAGCAAACTGCGCCACGGTACATATAATCACAGAATAAATAGTATACTATTTATTCTGTGATATAATATATATTAAGCATTGATAACAACAATGGACAATTAATGTTACAATTTGAAACATCATAAGCAAAAAGTACAGAGTGCAATTTTCTTCTCGAAATTAGAGGTTTAAAGTCAATAAGGATATATCTATCCTCATAACATGGAACACGTATGTATATTTCCAAAAGTTTTTTGTAAGGCAAATCTAATATTTTTTTTCTGAACTTTTTCAATTCGTTGTATACTTGAATTAGTATAGGGATTTAATATAACGTTGCAATACTCCAACAGTTCACATAAAGAGTTTTAAGTGTATATGGATCTTTGAATTACGAATTTCAAATGCCAACATCGAGTTAGCTCTAGAAATTATATGATCGATATAAATAGAAAAATTAATTTTGGAGTCCAAAATCACTCCAAGAACTTTCGGTTATCACACCGAAGAAGAATCGGTACCAAATTTGTATTCGAAATATACAAGATATTGAAACTGAGAATAAGTAACGACACCTCACTTATCTTCTTCTTCTTTTCCTTTTTCCGGCGTTGTTATGGTCAGAAGAGTAGGACCATAACCTTCCCACTTAACTGCATTCCTACTGGTCCGCTTGTGGGGTCCGCCGGTTTGACTTCAGAAAGTAGCGGCAGGCTTCCCGGTTTGGGATTACTTCATCGCTGAGGCCAATCAAATGCTGGTGTTTTTGCATTTGTTTGCACCAATTGTTTTTCGGCCTGCTTTTTTGCGTGTTGAAATTGGAACGTTGATTGATATCGCCTTTTGGACGGGGTTCAAAGGATCTCTCCTTTGAATATGGCAATACCAACTGAGTCGGTCGCGCTCTATCTTTCTTGTGATTGTTTTTTTTACGTGGAGGCTTCCTCAGATCTTTGAACTTCTAATTCTGTCGCGCTTTGTTACTCCCGCTGTCATGCGAAGCATCTTCATCTCAGCTGCCGTTAATTTGCTCTCATACTTTTTGTGCACTGTCCAGCATTGTGAACCGTATGTGAGCGGCGGACGTACAACTGAAGTGTAGAGCCTTCCTTTCAGCTTAGGGGGCATTTTTCGATCACAGAAGATGGCGGAGTTTTCCCGCCACTTCATCCACCCTACGCTTACGCGATGGTTGATGTCGTCATCACAAGTTGCTTCTTTATTAATCATAGATCCCAGATATTTAAACTTTTCACACTTGGGAAACACTCTTCCATTCAAGTAAATGTCTGGAATAGGCTTATGAGGATCAGAGAACGGGCAGCACAGATACTCTGTCTTCTTTGAACTAATACGATACCCGTGTCCCTCAAAAATGTCCACCCACACATCAAGTGCTCGTTGTAAGGACGCCTGATCATCACTTATAATGGCTCCATCGTCAGCGAAGAATAGCTGGTGCACATTGGAGTCCGTCACTTTTCCTTCAAGCAAGCAATCAAGGACTGCTATAAAGAGCAGTGGGCTGAGGACGCTCCCTTGGTGGACTGCGGTCCATCTTACTCTTGTCGTTGCTCTATTGTACATGTCTATGATCACTCGTACGTAGGTTTCTGGAACTCCTTTTTGTCTTAGCGCTACCCATAAAAGATCTCTTGGTTGCCGGTCAAAGGCCTTCTCGAAATCAACCAACACCATATGCAAGTCCTTTGACGAATCACGATGCTTTTCCATCATGACCCTTATACTTTGGATTGCATCTGTTGTTGATTTACCCGAGACAAACCCGCACTGGTCATCAGATAGTCGTATTATTTTCCGCAGTCGGCTATCTAATACCCGTTCAACGATCTTCATGGTGTGCGACATCAGCTTGACAGAACGGTAGTTATCACAATTTCGCGTATCACCCTTTCCTTTGTGCAATGGAAGAAGATAGCTTTCCCTCCATTGATTAGGCATATTGTCGCCTCTCATAAGTTTGGAGATAAGAACCATGAGAACTAGACCCATCTTTTTCCAGAACTCAGAGGGTATCCCGTCCGGCCCAACAGCTTTTCTTTTCTTGGAGTTTTTAACCGCGTACCGAACTTCTTCGACTGTGATGTCGGATATTTCGGCATAATTCGGAGCGGCTCTTGGAAAGTACACTCGGGGAAACTGTTCGTTCAGAAGCTCCTCGCAATACTGTCGCCATCTGTGGAGAATTTTTTCGTCTTCCACAAGGAGTTGGCCTTCAGCATTGTTAATAAACTTTGGGAAACGAATCTCCTGAGCATTTTTTTTTCTAGGCGGCTGCGGCTATCTTAAAGATATTTGCTCCTTTGTTCAAATTGCTTTGTCGAAGCTTCTGGGTAGCCTGGTTCCTGTCAGACGTGGAAGACGATATTTCTTCCAACTCCTGATAGAGGCCTTCCATGCTTTTCGCTTTGAATTCGGCGCACTTTTTCTTCGCGATACCTTTGCAACATTTATATACCTTTTCACGGCGAGCATTTTCCTCTCTATTAGTAGAAGAGCACTTTGACCAAGCTTGTAAAACCATTTTCTTTTCGCTTTGGCTTCGTCTGTCCACCACCAGGTTTCTTTTGCGTGTTGGCAGAGGCCTTTAGATGTTCCGAGCATTTGGCTTTCTCCAGGCCAGATTGTTGTAGGGAATTCCACATGTCTTGTGCTCTGCAATCCTCATTACCGACCTCATCGATAATGGAAAAGAGGTAGTTTTTCGTGTTGATAACAAAAGCTTCGCCTTTTCCTTTATCCAGCTTATACCACTTGATTCTCTCAGACACCTTCGTTTGCTGCTTTGACTTCTTACTCGCCTCCATAAAAAATTCAGTCAGGAGGAGACGGTGTTGAGGGGCGGTCGCGTCTCCCAGGATCACTTCGCAATATTTAACTCGTGGCTTCATGAAACTGGATACCAAATAGACTGAGTTTCATTTCCGCCGCTGCTATAAGTGATCAGGTGCCGGCTTTGTTTGACGAACATGGTGTTTAGCACTATAAGACCGTACGACTTGCACATGTTTAGGATATCTTCACCTGAAGAGTTCCTGGTGCCGTATCCCAGCCCTCCGTGGTAGTCTTCATAGTCTTCGCTTGTCTTCCCGACATGTCCGTTTAAATCTCCCCCAACAAACAAAAGCTCTTCATTTGGGATGATTTTGACAAGGTTGTGGATATCTAGCCAGAATGCATCTTTTTCTTTTTGTTCGCATCCGACTTGTGGGGCATATTCGCTTACGATGTTCCACACCTCACTATGCATCACCAATTTGAGAGCCATCAAACGGTCACTGGACTTTGAAATGGTTAAGACGTTGCCAAGTAGCTCTGCCGCAAGGATGATGACGATTCCGTTTTTTCCTTGTTCCACTCCATAGTAAAACATTTTGTTTTAACGTCCAAGAAACGTGCCCGATTACCGGTGTTTCGCCATTTCGTCTCTTGTACGCACAGGATGTCTACTCGCCTTCTAACCATCACTTCTTCAAACTCATAGCTGCAATCACTCATGCTTCCAACATTCCAACTCGCGACTCTTAACTGTGGCTTACGCCGTTGCATTACTTTGCTATCCCCCGGAAATCCTATAGCTCTCATCCGAGCATTGCTGCTCGCCCCAGGGTCACGACCATTAGTAGTGCCTGGCGGGGTAGTGCTTTTTCTTTTAGCGTTCTTTTCGATAATGCTACGGTTTGACAGTTTTTTTTTTTTTTTGACACGGGCATGCTCCAGATTTTTTTGTTTGATCTTACTCTTACAACCCCGGTGATCTCCAGTCGTGCCAACCCACTGATTTGCATGTACACTTGTGGGGCAGTTTGATGGTGGTATATGTGTCCCTAGGCTCACCTTGGTGTTTTCTAAATTGCCTAGATGTGATTTTAGTTTACCTTTGTTTTAGTCGCCTTTTACGACAAGCGAGAAGTATCGCTGCAGGGATATTCTTAACCCGTCCCTGCACAGGTAAACGACACCTCACTTATGATTGTTAAAATGGAGCCCATTTAATTTACTTCATTGAGGATTCTTTTAAAGATCAGCTTGAACACACCTCACTATGCATCACCAATTTGAGAGCCATCAAACGGTCACTGGACTTTGAAATGGTTAAGACGTTGCCAAGTAGCTCTGCCGCAAGGATGATGACGATTCCGTTTTTTCCTTGTTCCACTCCATAGTAAAACATTTTGTTTTAACGTCCAAGAAACGTGCCCGATTACCGGTGTTTCGCCATTTCGTCTCTTGTACGCACAGGATGTCTACTCGCCTTCTAACCATCACTTCTTCAAACTCATAGCTGCAATCACTCATGCTTCCAACATTCCAACTCGCGACTCTTAACTGTGGCTTACGCCGTTGCATTACTTTGCTATCCCCCGGAAATCCTATAGCTCTGATCCGAGCATTGCTGCTCGCCCCAGGGTCACGACCATTAGTAGTGCCTGGCGGGGTAGTGCTTTTTCTTTTAGCGTTCTTTTCGATAATGCTACGGTTTGACAGTTTTTTTTTTTTTTTTTGACACGGGCATGCTCCAGATTTTTTTGTTTGATCTTACTCTTACAACCCCGGTGATCTCCAGTCGTGCCAACCCACTGATTTGCATGTACACTTGTGGGGCAGTTTGATGGTGGTATATGTGTCCCTAGGCTCACCTTGGTGTTTTCTAAATTGCCTAGATGTGATTTTAGTTTACCTTTGTTTTAGTCGCCTTTTACGACAAGCGAGAAGTATCGCTGCAGGGATATTCTTAACCCGTCCCTGCACAGGTAAACGACACCTCACTTATGATTGTTAAAATGGAGCCCATTTAATTTACTTCATTGAGGATTCTTTTAAAGATCAGCTTGAACACAATTTGCATCTGATAAAGATTTTAAGCAGCTGAACACTTTTAAATCATCGGCATACAAAAAACATTTTGAATAAAAAAGAAGATTTGGCATGTCATTTATAATAATTTAATAATGAACAGC
Source organism: Merodon equestris (assembly GCA_958301585.1). Classification (NCBI taxonomy): domain Eukaryota; kingdom Metazoa; phylum Arthropoda; class Insecta; order Diptera; family Syrphidae; genus Merodon; species Merodon equestris. The sequence continues at coordinate 83,339,728 of OY284415.1, read as the reverse complement.
ATAGGACCAAGATGACTGCCTTGAGGAACACCAGAGAGATTTACAATTTCTTCAGATAAAACATTACCAATTTTGAGAAATTGTTTTCTTCCTATTAAGTAACTCTTTATCAACTTAAGAAGAGAAGGATGAAAGGAAAGAAGGATTGAACACTGTCGAACGCCTTAGAAAAATCGATAAAAATAGTGTCGATTTGAGATCGTTTTTCCATGTTATCGAAAAATCGATATTAGTTGCGGTCGTTATTCCGCTTATAAATCCATGCTGGTGTTCAGATATATGGTTCTTAAATATGCTATATAATTTAGCTTTAATTATTAATAATACTTCAGGAATCAGCTGAAGTTTTGCGTAGGTCAAAGCTTTTAGAACCAGATTTATGTAAAGAAGTTATAAACGAGTATTTCCACACATCTAGGCACACATCTAAATATAAACCTTGATTTAAAGACAAGTTAAATATATAAAACAGTAGGGCTACAAGTTTAAGTCTACAAGTTCTTAAAAGAAACGGTGGTATATTATCTGGCGCAACAGAAAATCATTGACGAGAGAGGACAAAAATGTTGCTGAAAAAATGATGCGAAACTGTTGCAAATAACATTTATATTATCTGAGGAAATACAATTGTACGCAAGGTTAGATGGAATATGAAGGGATTTTTTCTTTGTATTTAAGTATGACCAAAAACTCTTTGGGTTATTTTTAATTTTGGATTCCAGGGAACGAATGTATTGCTTGTATATAAATTTTTTCAAAAATTCGTCCCCTTTTCTTACATGCCTAAATTATTCACGGAATGAGATACAAACTATGTCGTTTTTGTTATTTATTCATAACGTTTCTAAGTCTGGCTTCTTTGAATTTTTTAATTGTTTAATAGAAACGAAAACCGAGATCATAAAAATCAATTAATACAGAAAAATTATATATTATTTCAAGTGGCTTGTGATGAATACTATTGCTTTAATCTTACAGATAAAAACTTGCGTCATTTAATTGCACCCCAAGATTACAGTTAATAAATATTAAATCTAAAATACGGCTAAGAGAATTATAAATATTATTAATTTGGAACATATTTTAAGCTATGACACCATCAATCACAGTATGTTCAAAATCTTTTATAACATTACTAGCAAACATTTATTTTTCCATCATTCGAAAACAACAATCTAACATTGGGCAAATTAATATCTCCAAAAATAAAATAACAATTTTCTTCAGTCGCTTTGACAGCATTCTCAATATGTGCCTCATGAATTTCATAATTCAATAAAGGTGGAATACAAGAAACAAAATAGTAGATATGAATTATTTTTAAGGAATATCTACACATACAGAAATTTGGTCAATCTTTACAGAAGAGTGAGATAAGATAATTTCCCTACTTACATAATCAGATCTTATCGCTAATAAAACGCCACATAAGGCCAGTCTGTTCGCAGCAACGATCTTTACGAAAAACATTGAAATCCGTGTTGAAATATTCACTGGTGAGAAAGTTGTTGCTCAACCACTTTTCGGTAAGAGCAACAACATTGTCAGAATAATTAGCAGCAGCACTAAAGAATTCGTGAAACTTAGTTCTCATACCACCAGCATTATGATAAAATATGGAAAAATAATTGTCCTAGACTGATAATTATTTATTTACTAGCCTTCCTTTTTCAGTTGTGGGTCCGACACATTTTTTAGACGACTTATAAACTACGTAATTTGAACTTCCACTGGTTAAACTGATGACTGAAAGACATGACCATAAAAACCGACAGAGACTCTAAGTTTAAAATTAATAAAATGTAACACATCCGCATCTTTTTTAACCAGTTTAGTTTAGTTTTTTTTCATTACAGCATCCACATCGGTGCCTATTATCCGTTTTTGCTTGCGCTTACCAATTGAAAATGCAGTTCACTTCCGGTAATAGCTGCCAGGATGTCGGCAGCATTATTTTTGCCACCATCAGCAGCAACTGCAGAATTATCAACAGCAATAGTCTCATCAACATCTTGGCGAGCAACATTTCTTTCATCAACATTGCCATTTTCCGTCAGCAGCATCACGGGCATCAACAGAAATTTGTTTTTGGTTTTGTTCACAGTCGGGAATGATACCGTCGTTAGCATTTGCATTTTCTCCAAGGACATTTGAGTGACAGAAGGAGAAACCAAAATTATCTCATTGGAAGCATTTGCAGATTTCGATTGCATAGGAGTGAGATATAACTGAGCCGGAAAAAAAAACTTTTTTTAAAAAACATTTTCCTTTAAGAAAAAGCGATATTGCAGAGTGGATGTTCCCGCAAGAGTTAACTTTTTTCCAATGGTAATTGAATCGCGTTTGTTACGACCGCGAGTGGAAACACGAACTTGACGACTTTTATTTAATTTTGTGCTACCTGCAGTTGTTTTTGTGGATTTTCCAAATCCACTCTGAGAACTTTCCAATAAGAACACAGAGAGATCTCTCAAAGTTTTTTTTTGCTTATATCACAGCAGTCCAACTGTGAATTTTCATCACACAAATCGCACGATAAACAGAAAATACATTGTGAATTATTTTAAGACATTTCTGACATTGAGAACTCATATTTAGAGAAAATAAATTAAAAGCAGGAACAAAACACAACACCTTTAAAGTAATTTATTACTAATATCTACATGTTTTCTGCACCTAAATATAAAATTAAAGTTATCAGTTCATTTTATTAAACAAACAGCCAGTGGTTAAAAACCAAATAAAAAAAAATAAAATAATATCACCTAGGAAATGATTGTAAAAATAAAAAAATGTATACATACATATATGCAAGAAGTATCTGTGTTCGCCTTTTTTCTTTGGGCGAATCCGAACATTTTCCTTTTTTTTATTGATACCGGTTCTTGGGTATTGTCCCATCAGACAGAACGTTTTAAGTTTTCCTCCTAATTGTAGTGATTAGCGTAGGGTCTCCAGTCTTCGTGACATATAACGCTCAACAAGGTTACCATGTAATTTTTTCATAAACTCTCTACGGTTCAACGGTTTCTGTTGTGTGTAGATTATGGAAATACTAGGCAGATCAGTATGCGCAGGCTTAACTCCGCTACTGAAAATTTTTGATCGAGCGAGCAAATTTGTTGTTTTATCAACCTTGCTCTCGCTCCGCATGGCACTTTTCTAAACTTTACTTCGTTATTTCTCACTATTTTTCAATCAAACAATTTCATTTGATAATTTATGGCTCATCTACAGACCTAGATCTATCGAATGACATGCTGCACACATGTGTGGTTATAGCCGATATCTACATTTAGTGCGTACAAGATTAGTCCGAAATCGTTTTCGGACCACTATATTCCCCGTACATGCACGCGCTAGGCCAAAAAGTGGGTGATTGCTCTCGCTCCGCTACGCTCCGCTCGATCAATTAATAAATGCCATAAAAGTGACACATATGTAGGTCATCGGTTTGTTTTTTGAGGGCCACTATTACACGGCACAATCTGATCGAATTTGTCTGATTATATGATTCAACCATATGAGGCTTTTTTGAACTATGGTTTATAGTTCCTTCTTCACAACAAAAAAATTATGCTTCTCATTTCCTTGAATATCTCTCGTTTATTTGCTCGTAAGGTTTCAACTATGGTTAACCTTTATGGCTCCAACCAAAGTGATTTTGCAAGGTTGACAGACGTAAACCAATTATCCATTGTTACATTTCAGTTTGAGCCATGAATTTGGTTGGTTAGTTCTTTCACATAATATTCACCAAGAGGGAGGTTGCTAGATTTCAACGCTTTACCCAAGTAGGGAATTGCATCTACCATATATTTAGTGCCAATGCCGCATAACATAACCATTTTGAAGCCGTATTTGGCAAGGTTATTATTAATGTGCTGATTAAAAAACGCAAACACTACGTTTATTTCAAGGAGATGTGTTTTAATGCTAAGAACACGATGTCATTCGCCTGGAGGTCGCAAGACGGACTGCCATGTTGAAAGCAAAAAAAGCAATATAATGTAAGTGTATTTTTTTAACATCCTGCGGCCCGGGGGTGATTCTGCAACTCCAATGGATATAAGAGTTGCACTGGTCTTCGCAACACACGCCTGTCTGGGAGTAATTTTAAGGAGCGAAGGAACAATGAGTAAAATAAAAAAAAATCTAATTCCTCCTCGGAATCTATCTTAAGACTAACTTAACAATATTACTTTTCCTCAAACCAAGCTTCATAATCCAATCGATTCAAGAGTTCACACGCGGTTATCGATCCGCAGTGCATTTTATGACCCACTTCAGTGTTAATGCTGAGTTTTGTATAGTGCCGGCGATCGAACTCTCGGTTATCGATCCGCAGTGCATTTTGTGACCCATTGCCGGCAATATAGTGTCGGTGATCTTTATGTGGATCTTCTTCTTCTTCTTCTTTTCCTTTGTTGTTATGGTCAGAAGTGTAGGACCATAACCTTCCCACTTAACTGCATTCCTACTGGTCCGCTTGTGGGGTCCGCCGGTTTGACCTCAGAAAGTAGCGGCAGGCTTCCCGGTTTGGGATTACTTCATCGCTGAGGCCAATCAAATGCTGGGGTTTTTGCATTTGTTTGCACCAATTGTTTTTCGGTCTGCCTTTTTTGCGTGTGGAAATTGGAATGTTGATTGATAACGCCTTTTGGACGGGGTTCAAAAGATCTCTCCTTTGAACATGGCCATACAAACTGAGTCGGTCGCGCTCTATATTTCTTGTGATGGTTTCTTTTACGTGGAGGCTTCCTCGGATCTTTGAACTTCTAATTCTGTCACGCTTTGTTACTCCCGCTGTCATGCGAAGCATCTTCATCTCAGATGCCGTTAATTTGCTCTCATACTTTTTGTGCATTGTCCAGCATTGTGAACCGTATGTTAGCGCCGGACGTACAACTGAAGTGTAGAGCCTTCCTTTCAGCTTAGGGGGCATTTTTCGATCACAGAAGATGGCGGAGTTTTCCCGCCACTTCATCCACCCTCTATTAATCATAGATCCCAGATATTTAAACTTTTCACACTTGGGAAGCACTCTTCCATTCAAGTAAATGTCTGGAATAGGCTGATGAGGATCAGAGAACGGGCAGCACAGATACTCTGTCTTCTTTGAACTAATACGATACCCGTGTCCCTCAAAAATGTCCACCCACACATCAAGTGCTCGTTGTAGGGACGCCTGATCATCACTCATAATGGCTCCATCGTCAGCAAAGAATAGCTGGTGCACATTGGGGTCCGTCACTTTTCCTTCAAGCAAGCAATCAAGGACTGCTATAAAAAGCAGTGGGCTGAGGACGCTCCCTTGGTGTACACCGACTTTGATTGCGAACTCTTCGGTGACTCCTGCGGTGCATCTTACTCTTGTCGTTGCTCTCTTGTACATGTCCATGATCACTCGCACGTAGGTTTCTGGAACTTCTTTTTGTCTTAGCGCTACCCATAAAAGATCTCTTGGTTGCCGGTCAAAGGCCTTCTCGAAATCAACCAACACCATATGCAAGTCCTTTGAAGAATCACGATGCTTTTCCATCATATCCTTATACTTTGGATTGCATCTGTTGTTGATTTACCCGAGACAAACCCGCACTGGTCATCAGATAGTCGTATTATTTTCCGCAGTCGGCTATCTAATACCCGTTCAACGATCTTCATGGTGTGCGACATCAGCTTGACAGAACGGTAGTTATCACAATTTCGCGTATCACCCTTTCCTTTGTGCAATGGAAGAAGATAGCTTTCCCTCCATTGATTAGGCATATTGTCGCCTCTCATAAGTTTGGAGATAAGAACCATGAGAACTAGACCCGATGTCTCCCATCTTTTTCCAGAACTCAGAGGGTATCCCGTCCGGCCCAACAGCTTTCTTTTCTTGGAGTTTTTAACTGCGTACCGAACTTCTTCGACTGTGATGTCGGATATTTCGGCATGATTCGGGGCGGCTCTTGGAAAGTACACTCGGGGAAACTGTTCCTTCAGAAGTTCCTCGCAATACTGTCGCCATCCGTGGAGAATTTTTCCGTCTTCCACAAAGAGTTGGTCTTCAGCATTGTTAATAAACGTTGGGAAACGAATCTCCTGAGCATTTCTTCTTCTTTGGGCGGCTATCTTAAAGATATTTCCTCCTTTGTTCACGGTGATGCTATTTTGCCTCAACGAAGATAGCCAAGGTTCTTGTACCTTGACTGGTTGATGCGGAGATAGCCGGTACTTGAACCAGTATCTCAGTAGTTTGATCGTAAATAAAACACGTCGAATGAAGGTTGACACATTAGTGATTTATTGTTCCCTCAAACGGGAGTATTTATACAAGATTATTGCTTATTAGGTACAATTAGGTATAACTAACGAATGCTTATTATGCTATATCAATACTCTGAATAACTGATACAATTGCCTGCGGATCGAATTTCGGCTATGCAAAACAATCGCCACTGCTTCACCTGTTTTGTCATTTATTTTTATTCGCGTAATGGGTTCAAGGTGAATGGGCAACGGTTTCATATAGCCGGCATTCGTGACGCATACCAAGTACTAATTCCCCCTGCGTATCGTCCGCATGCGACAAGTATGCTGAAGTATTGTTCTGTTGTTTTTGATGATACAGACGATATGCAAGGAGACTTAGTACGTACATATAGTGTGTATATACATATTTGTAGTCACTTGTTCGTGAACATACTCCCCCATTCAACAACTTTCTTCACCAGGTAGGCTGAATCTTTTGCGAATTCGTGGGGCTGGAATCGGATTCGCGGGTTCCATGACTGTCATGCGATTGGATGATGGCCTTGATTTCCACATCCAAAAGATGATGATTGTTATTGTCAGAAAAAGTCCTATGTATGCCACGGAATATTGATGAAGGTCATGGTTACTAACAATGTTTGGCTGCTCGGCTAGCATTTGACCTTTGAATTGCTGCCTCAGTTCATCGATCTGTTCTAACTTGAATTTGTCCAGTGTTGATGAAGTGTTACCTATAGTCAGGGTTGGGGGTACTGCTATGCCTGACAGGGTTCCCAGTTTGGTGTAAGACGTTTTTGTGGTGCTCTGGTATATCTGATGTCCTTGAAACTTTAGATCGTCTTGTTTAATGACGCAGTTGGCCTGAATTCGTAGAAGTCCTGATCCTTCAAGAGATATTGATGAAATCTCGTCACCACATACGGTATTGATGGTCATCTTGTTTTTGGTGGCGTAAATCCATTCATTGGGATGTGTAAGCCGGATCCAAATTTTATCTGTGGTGATCGTCGTTGTCTTGCATTGTATTGGTAGTGGCAAGTTGTTTAGCAGCGAGACTGCGCATATGCATACACTAGATCCTTTACGGTATAATGGCCGTTTCTGTTCACACAGGTAAGTAGACGGTCCTGTTATTAAGCATGTCGCTAGTTCTTGTTCCAACAACGGGTAGTATTGGTCGCGATGTCGACTAATAATTAAATACGATGAGTCTGGGTCAAGTGCCACGAACGATCTATTGTTAAATATTGGTATGGGTATTATTCTGAATATGTCGAATATTTCATTGCTGACAAGAGGAAATCTTATTAAAAACATGACATGTTTGTCCACGACTTGTCCTTTCACGGTCATTAGGTTATATAATTGCAGAAGTTCTGATGATTCTACTGGCAAATGAAGCGAGGTCGGGAGGTGTCCCTTTATTGTGGATATTTCCTTTGCTAATTGTTGTGGCGATAAGAGCAAGGGGTTGATCTTTCCGTGATTGGTGTCGATTATCACGTTGATTAAGGATGTTTGTATCCGTTGCGCATTCGAGACAATAAGTGACAGTTCAATGGATAATGCCAGAAATAAGCTGTTGAGTTTCTCTTGATCGGTGTAGTTAACTACTTGAAGAACTTGGTTGTTCAACGTTCTGAATTTTTCTCGAATTGTTAGCTGATTTCCCTTGATTAAGTTTAACGTGGAATCTATTATGGATGTATGATTTCTCAGCAGTCGTACAATGTGATCTTCGTTTGTCCTTATCTCACTTATTGACGTCGAGAGTTGTTGTGCATGCTCCGTATCAAGAACGCCAAATAACGAATAAGCTACGTTACCTACTATATCAAGGGCGCCTCGTCTCCGTCTTGTATTATGAATATTATAGGTGAAAAGCTCATTACCCTCTTTTAATTCGTTCCGTAAATGAACGAATTGATTTATTATAGATGAACAGGAAATATTGTTTGATATCGAGTGGCAAAGTCGTCGCAAGGATTGGATTCCGTTGCTAATCTCTGTATATTCAGTCCAGTAAGGCTCCAACTCGTAGTATACCATTAGCTTCCAGTCGTTTGATTCTAATTTTGATGATCCTAGAGCTTCGAAGTGAAGTCCCAGTTGAGCTGGGAACTGGTTGACATCTATAGGATGAGTGCTCAATGCTGGTAAAGCCAGGCATACCAGCAAGAGTGACATCATTGTCGAGCCGTAAGATTTTCGCGACTTTCTGGTTGGGGGTTCGTCGTTGTTTGTTCCGTCCTTTGAGACTCGCGGTGCTAAGTCCGCCGCTCTTCGTTTAATTTGACCTTCGTATTGACGCGCTTCTTCTTTTGTTAATACTTCCTCATGTTTAGTGTTATCATCACCGAGTGGAATAGGCGCTAGTCTGTGAATTGCTCTCCGCAGAATGCCGGTTGCCGTTTTTACATCTGCCACGCGGACTTGTCCGTCGTCTCCGGTGTAAGTTTTTATAACGCGACCTAGAGGCCACCTCATTGGTGGAGTGTTATCTTCTTTCATTATAACTATCGTCCCTGGTTGTAGGTTCTGCTTGTGTTGTTTCCATTTGAACCGTTGTTGTAATTCATTTAGATATTCTCTCGACCATCTCCTCCAAAACTCGTTCTTTAGATGCGTGACCAACTTCCATCGTGTGAGCAGGTTGACCTTTGTTGTTTCAGCATTTGAATCGATCGGAGCTGTTAACGCTTCCCCGATTAAGAAGTGCCCGGGCGTTAAGGCTGTGACATCGTTTGGATTGGAAGATAAGGGTGTAAGGGGCCGAGAATTGAGGATTGCTTCGATTTCAATTATTAGGGTCTCGAACTCTTCGTATGTCAAGGAAGCCGATGCCATACTACGGTTTAATAACTGTTTCGCTGACTTCACAGCAGCCTCCCAAAGCCCACCGAAATGTGGGGATCGAGGTGGTATAAAATGAAAATCGATACCCTTTGTACTGCTAGCGGAGATGATAGCATCCCTTCCTTGTGGTGAATATATCGTTTGATTTAACTCCTGGAGTTGATTTCTGGCGCCGACGAAGTTTGTTGCGTTGTCACAGTATAGATTTTTAACATGGCCACGTCTTCCTATAAAGCGCTTTAGAGCTCCGATGAATGCTTCCGTTGTTAGTGCACTTACCACCTCTAAGTGGACCGCCTTCGTAGAGAAGCAGCAAAATACTGATATGTACCCCTTTTGTGGCCGACTTCCCCGACCTCGAAAGTGAATCCAAATTGGCCCGCAAAAATCCACGCCTGAATTCACGAATGGGCGGGCTGGTTGTACTCTGCAAGGTGGTAAATTTCCCATTATCTGGGAAAGCATCTTGGGCTTTGTTCTGGTACATCGAAGGCAGTGTTGCACTATAGATCGTGCAATGGTTTTACCCTTAATTGGCCAGAAGCGTTGTCTGGTTATGGCCAGAAGTGTTTGTGGTCCAATATGCTTGTTGTCGCAATGGATGTCCTTCATTAACATTTTCACGAATGGGTGTTCGTAAGGTAGTAGGATGGGATGTTTTGCATCGTATGGTAACATTGAGGCTTCCAGTCGGCCTCCGACGCGTATGATACCTTCCTTGTCCAAAAAAGGGGCGAGACTGCTGATGGAGCTAGTGTTGCTGCACTCGTTATATCGCCGTAAATGAGAGATGTCGCGGCCGAATTCATCCTTTTGAATGACTCGGATTAAGGTATGGAGTGCTTCCTGTAATTCTTGACTGGAGAGATTTTCTCCTTGACTTGACTTCTCGTCGTCTTTTTTTAAAGCCCGGAAGTATATATACAGTAATCCGCTGTATTCGTCTAAATGAGTTTCCATGTGAGATTTTGTAAATGAAATGTGTTGATTCACTATTATTGGTCGTTATGGCTGATGTGCTATACTGGACTTCCTGGTCGCACTCTGCTGCTTTAACGTGTGGTGTCGGCCAAGCCGATTCCTGGCCATGAAGGAATAATGGCCCATAAAACCAAAGGCTGCACTCCCTCAACTTGTCTGGAGTTACTCCTCGTGTCAACAAGTCAGCTGGGTTCTCCTTAGATTTGATGTGCCGCCATTGCTGTGGTATGGAATTAGATTGGATGGATGAGACTCTGTTGGCAATGAAGGCGGGCAATGTTTTGGCGTTCGAATTGATCCAGGCCAACACGATTTCAGAATCGCTCCAAAAGTACGTAGGAATTTCTTCGTATTCGATATCATTTTTTTACTCGTTTAGCGAGGTCTACTGCTAACTTGGCTGCGCATAACTCTAATCGAGGAATTGTCGGTTTCTTAACCTTATTCTTCTCAAGTGGTGCTACACGAGATTTGGCACACAACAGCCGCACGACGACTGTGCCAGGGTTGACTAGTGATCGAATATAGACGCATGCTCCAGAGGCCTTTTCGGAGGCATCGGCGAAAACATGAACTTGTATTTTTTCGGGAACGTTTTTCCCAAATACGTGTCTTGGCGTTCGGATGTGAGTTATTGTCTTAAGATCCTCACGAAATCTTGACCATTTTGAATGTAGTTCCTGTGGTAGAGTTGCATCCCAGTCTAACTTCTTCTTCTTCTTCTAACTTGCCATAACTGTTGCAGGAAAATCTTTGCGGTAATTATTACTGGAGCTACGAGTCCTAGTGGATCAAAAAGTCGGGCTATTTCTGATGAAACTACTCTTTTCGTTATTTTAGTTTCATGATTCCAATGGACCTTGATGCAAAAGTCATCCGCCTTAGGTGACCAAGTTAAACCCAAGGTCCTTATAGTGTCTTCTGAATCAATTTTGAAGTCTAGTTCCGTTTCCTTATCTTCCGGTGGGAAATCTTGTAGTAATCGCGGGTGATTGCCGCACCATTTACGCAACTTAAACCCAGCTCCTCGAAGTGCGTCGACTAGTTGCCTCTGAATTTCTAAAGTAGTAGCGAGGCTGTTTGCCCCAGTCATGACGTCGTCTATGTAAAAGGCGTACTGGAGTGCCTTACTGCCCAGAGGATGTGTTTTAGTCGTTGACTGGGATAGATGCTGTAGGCATTTTACGGCTAAATAAGGAGCAGCTGACATCCCATAGGTGACTGTGTTTAATTGGTAGCACCTAATGGGCGCCGATACGTCGTCTCTCCATAAAATTAACTGGTACTTTCTGTCTTCTTCATGTACAAGTACTTGCCTATACATTTTTCCAATATCAGCTGTGAATAGAAATCGTGGTAGGCGGAATCTCAGCAAAATCGAGAACAGGTCTTCTTGGATTTTTGGATCACTATGTAAAATCTCATTCAGGGATAGATTGGATGATGTTTTCGACGATGCATCGAATACTACTCTCAATTTTGTCGTGCTACTATCGGGTTTTAACACGCAATGATGCGGTAAAAAATAGTGGGGTGAAGTGCTTGGCGGAGAGATTACCTCTTTCATGTGTCCTAATTTGATATACTCGTCCATGAATTGGTGGTACTGCTGTTTAAGCTCCACGTTGATTGCCAATCGTTTTTCTAGTATAAGTAATCTTCTCAAGGCTATATTCTTCGACTCCCCTAGTTTCGTCGGCCCGTCTGAGAATGGTAGCCTTACTATAAAGCGGCCTTTTGTGTTACGCTGTACTGTTTGATTAAAGTGAGTTTCACACCTCCCTTCTGCTGTAGTGATCGCTACTTGTGATTCTTCAGGATCCTCAATTGTCCAGAATCTTTCTATTAGTGTGTTGAGATTTTCCTCTTCGGTACACATTCCGCAAGTTGCTGTTGAAGGCAGGGAACGTCCGATCCTTCCCACTGCTATCCACCCAAATACTGTGTTCTGTAAGATGGGCATCTCTTTTTTGGCCTTTATTTGTCCTATAGATAAAAGTTCGTGATATATGTCTGCACCGATTAGCACTTCGATCTCCCCCGGATGGTTGAACTTCAGATCGGCTAGCTCGATGTTCCTTGGGATGTCCCAATGGGATATATCGATTAATTGTGACGGTTGAGAGGAGAGTATTCTTGGAAGGTTCGATTCGTGTGGAGAATCCATTCAATCTAGATTGCAGGAGGATGTTCACTCTCCCACGAGTTTTTTGAGTGGTGCGACCGATACCCTGAATGCGTAACGTGTCGTGAACTGCTGACAGACCCAACCTTGTAACTAGATTCTCTGTTATAAAGTTCACCTGAGATCCTGAATCTAATAGTGCTCTGCATTCAATGAGTTGGCCGTTGCTGGACTCCAATTTAATTCGGGCGGTCCCCAACAAAACATATGCTTGACGGTGCTGACTAGCAGCACTTATTGATGACGGCTGGTCGCGTCCGTGGTCTACGAACTCCGAGCTAGTGGCTTGAGTTGACACTACAGGATCCAGGTGGACTAACGTGTTATGTTTTTTAGAGCATTTTGTGCATCCTTGCCGGGAACAATTCGCAGCTTGATGGCCTGCTCGAAGACAGTTGACGCATGTATTATTCTTCTTTAGCAGATTAAGTCGATCCCCGGGTGTCATTTGCAGGAATTCATGGCATGCGTATAGCCCATGACTGCCCTTGCAGATTATACATGATTGTGTTACTGGTGCAGATGGTGCTGCTATTGTCCTTGTTGGATGCGATCGTCAGTGCTCTTCTAAGGACCTTCCCTTAAAGCCCAGAGCCTCCAACGATTGGAATCGCCTCTCCAGGAAACCTAACAATTGGTTGATGGTTTGCACGTGTCTCGGATTTTCCAGTGACTGCTCGTACAGGGTATGAGTATCCCTATCCAGTTTCTTTAGCAGTATGTGACTCACGATGGGATCCCAATGCTCAGTGCATACACCAATATTTTTCAATCCCATTAGACACTCCTTGGTAGTATCATGGAGAGTTCTTATGGCACTGGCTGATCCCTTGTCAGACATAATAGTTGGTTGATTCATGAGTTTGTTTATAAATGCTGAAACCAAAAGTCTGTTGTTGTCGTAACGATCCACTAACGTTTTCCATGCAGCATCATAATTGTTGTCAGACGTCGAAAAGTGGCGGATTAATCTCTCTGCTTCCCCTGACAAATTTGTTTTTAGATACCACATTTTTTGACAATTGCCCATAGAGTGAGTATGGATCATTTGGACAAATAAATCATGAAACTGTTGCCATTTTAAATAGTCACCGTCGAATTTTGGCAATACAATCTTTGGGAGTTGCAATGCTGTATTTGTTGTTGTTAGTCCAACAATAGGGTTACCAGCGCCACTTCCATTGCTGGTTTGTAGGTTGGTCGTTAAGGTTATTATATGTCTTTCCGCCAACTCTTCTAATTGTAAATATGCGTCTGAGTCATATCCGTCGTTGATCGGATCATCGCTACGTTCCCATATGGAATTATGAAGTTCTTCTAACTGGGTCCGGTACCTCTGTAGTGTCCTTAATTTGCGTTCCACATACTCTGTTGTGTGTTGCTGATTTGGGACTATGTTGAGGTTAGTGCCGGCCATGGATCGGCGTAGGAACTCTGCGATCGCCCTTTGCCGTGTCAGCAGCTTCATTAAGTCGTCTCGCGGTTGTGTTGACTTCTCTTCGGCTTCGGATTGTTTGGTACTTGTTGTACCATCACCTGTCTGGCTAGGTGCCTTGTCGCTGACTTGCTTGGCGTCCTTTAACTTGGAAAGCGCCAAAATCTTCTGCTCGAAGTGTTCTTTGAATGTGGTGTAATTTCCTAGGGTTATGTCGTACAGGCCCTTAGTGAAATATTCATGATCAGGTGTCATCGCTGGTGAGGCCCTAAGTTTGGAATCTGTTTGTTCGAATATATTCCAAGCCTCCTCCAGTCAACGCAACCTTTCCTCATAATACGACTTGGTTATCTTCCGAGTGCCTGAATCCTTTTTATAGTTTGATATGATTCTCGACACTTCTTCGGCGTGGAGTTCTTGTTGCTCCGCCCACTTGTCGATATCCATGATGAATGCAGATTTTTCGTCCGTTTGTCAAAACTGGACTGATGCGCAGCTCTTGACGACGTTGGTACTAGTGTATATCCCTAGTACACGCTTTTGTTGACGACGATTTAAATCACGACGCGTCGCAGAATTACCAGTGTTTCAAGCCCTGGTAACGCTTCGTAAGACTGTGACTTAATATACACTCCTTCAAAATCACGTCGGGGTCACCAAATGTTCACGGTGAGGCTATTTTGCCTCAACGAAGATAGCCAAGGTTCTTGTACCTTGACTGGTTGATGTGGAGATAGCCGGTACTTGAACCAGTATCTCAGTAGTTTGATCGTAAATAAAACACGTCGAATGAAGGTTGACACATTAGTGATTTATTGTTCCCTCAAACGGGAGTATTTATACAAGATTATTGCTTATTAGGTACAATTAGGTATAACTAACGAATGCTTATTATGCTATATCAATACTCTGAATAACTGATACAATTGCCTGCGGATCGAATTTCGGCTATGCAAAACAATCGCCACTGCTTCACCTGTTTTGTCATTTATTTTTATTCGCGTAATGGGTTCAAGGTGAATGGGCAACGGTTTCATATAGCCGGCATTCGTGACGCATACCAAGTACTAATTCCCCCTGCGTATCGTCCGCATGCGACAAGTATGCTGAAGTATTGTTCTGTTGTTTTTGATGATACAGACTATATGCAAGGAGACTTAGTACGTACATATAGTGTGTATATACATATTTGTAGTCACTTGTTCGTGAACATCCTTTGTTCAAATTGTTTTGTCGAAGCTCCTGGGTTCTGTCAGACGCGGAAGACGATATTTCTTCCAACTCCTGATAGAGGCCTTCCATGCTTTTCGCTTTGAATTCGGCGCATTTTTTCTTCGCGATACCTTTGCAACATCTATATACCTTTTCACGGCGAGCTTTTTCCTCTCTATTAGTAGAAGAGCACTTTGACCAAGCTTGGAAAGCCATTTTCTTTTCGTGTATCACTGCTTTGGCTTCGTCTGTCCACCACCAGGTTTCTTTTGCGTATTGGCAGGGGCCTTTAGATGTTCCGAGCAGTGATTTGGCTTTCTCCAGGACAGACTGTTGTAGGGAATCCCACATGTCTTGTGCTCTGCACTCCTCATTACCGACCTCATCGATAATGGAAGAGAGGTAGTTTTCCATGTTGGTAATAAAAGCTTCGCCTTTTCCTTTATCCAGCTTATACCACTTGATTCTCTCAGACACCTTCATTTGCTGCTTTGACTTCTTTCTCGCATCCATAAAAAATTCAGTCAGGAGGAGACGGTGTTGAGGGGCGATCGCGTCTCCCAGGTTCACTTTGCAATCTTTAGCTCGTGGCTTCATGAAACTGGATACCAAATGATAGTCTATTTGAGTTTCATTTCCGCCGGTGCTATAAGTGATCAGGTGGCGGCTTTGTTTGACGAACATGGTATTTAGCACTATAAGACCGTACGACTTGCACATGTTTAGGATATCTTCACCTGAAGAGTTCCTGGTGCCGTATCCCAGCCCTCCGTTGTAGCCTTCATAGTCTTCGCTTGTCTTCCCGACATGTCCGTTTAAATCTCCCCCAACAAACAAAAGCTCTTCCTTTGGGATGATTTTGACAAGGTTGTGGAAATCTAGCCAGAATGCATCTTTTTCTTTTTGTTCGCATCCTACTTGAGGGGCATATGCGCTTACGATGTTCCACACCTCACCATGCATCACCAATTTGAGAGCCATCAAACGGTCACTGGACTTTGAAATGGTTAAGACGTTGCCAAGTAACTCTGCCGCAAGGATGATGGCGATTCCGTTTTTTCCTTGTTCCAATCCATAGTAAAACATCTTGTAGGCTTTTGTTTTAACATCCAAGAAACTTGCCCGATCACCGGTGTTTCGCCATTTCGTCTCTTGTACGCACAGGATGTCTACTCGCCTTCTACCCATCATTTCTTCAAGCTCATAGCTGCGCCCACTCATGCTTCCAACGTTCCAACTCGCGACTCTTAAGTGTGGCTTACGCCGTTGCATTACTTTGCTATCCCCCGGAAATCCTATAGCTCTGACCCGAGCATTGCTGCTCGTCCCAGGATCACGACCATTAGTAGTGCCTGGCGGGGTATTGCTTTTCCTTTTAGCGTTCTTTTCCATAATGCTACGGTTTGACCGTTTTCTTTCTTCCCCTCCTTTTTGACACGGGCATGCTCCACGGGCATCTTTATGTGGATCAATAGTCGTTAATGAATATGCGCTGTGCAAGTGGTTTTTATGTATGGGGTCAGTTCCGAAGAAAAGCAATTAAGTTTTGAAGTATAGAATTGTGACATAGGGTCGAGAAGGAGAAGTGTGAGTTTAAATGATTGTAGGCGCGGGGTAAGTGGTAAGTGAGGGGTGAGTAGCAAGTATAACTCCCCCAACGTTTGATTGAGGCACCGACGAAATTTGAAGTGATTGGTTATTCCGCTTGGTGTATACAAATTTGATTACGAATATAGTTATAATTACAAGTATAGTTAGATCTGTACTTAGGCTTATTACATTCGAATTTTTGTTTGTGTATAATATTTCATCAATATTTTTTCTCAAGTCTAGTTGCTTTAAATATAGGTTTTCTAATTTAATGTCTGGTATTGAAATATTTTCTTTTATTTTTGTCATATAATTCAATAAGATTAATTCGTCATACACTTTTATATTAGGATTAAAATATTTTTTGTTATTTATTTCGATTTTGGAATTTTAAAACTTAATTATGAATGTTCCTTCATTTCTAATTCTTATCTTATTACAATTATGATTTTACGTTTGATTATAAAAGTTTTTTAGTATCAAAACGCCTGGTAATATTTCTTTTATTTCTTGCTCTAAGATTTACAATGCTCTTTATAAAGGGTTTTCCAATGAGGACTTGACAGCTTTGAATTTAATTTGTGAACGCACCCTTTCACTAATCATCGAATTGTCATTGTCAATTTATTCAGTAAACTCAACATTTTCATCGTGGTAAAGTACACGAACGAGCAACGTCTGCAAATTATAAAAATTTCTAC
Source organism: Merodon equestris (assembly GCA_958301585.1). Taxonomy (NCBI): domain Eukaryota; kingdom Metazoa; phylum Arthropoda; class Insecta; order Diptera; family Syrphidae; genus Merodon; species Merodon equestris. Next base: position 83,322,510 of record OY284415.1, on the reverse strand, counting down.
TATATTATAAAATATTTTTTCGTCGACGATAACGATCGTCACGTTACTGTAAATGGCCAGCGTTATCGCGCCATGATTACCGATTATTTTTGACCCGAATTGGAAGATATGAACTTGGACGACATGTGGTTTCAACAGAATGGTGCCACAAGCCACACAGCACACTTTACAATCGATTTATTGAAGAGTAAGTTCAATTGGCCGCCTCGTTCGTGAGATTTAATGCCTCTAGACTATTTAACGCCGACAACGTTGGAAGAGCTCAGAGCCAACATTGAACGCGAAATAGCGGCCGTTTCGTTTGTGTGGCCGAGTCATCGAAAATTGGGTCCAACGAATCGACCACTGCAAACGTGCTCGCGGTGGCCATATGAACGAAGTCGAGTTCCATTCATAAATATTTTGTACTTCAAGTCGATAATAAAGTTTTTGAAATATCTCAAATGGTTTGCGTTTTATTTACAAAAAAGTTGTCAAGTCCTTTTTGGAAAACCCTATACAATCGTTTTGTAATTTTATTAGGTTTTTTGCAAGATTATCTTTTACATTTGTACTAAAAATGTTATTATTTATATCTATTAATATCTCGTTTGTTTCAATATAATATATAAGGATTTATTCTCTCTATTGGGATTAGTTCGAACAATATTCGAGACAAGGTTTGATTGGAATATTGGCGAAACAGTAGGATAATAATCATGTTCGTTTCGTGAAAGGTTAAGGGGATCTTAGTATGTTTATAGCTATCATAGTCGTTAATAAATTCAAGCTCTGTATGTGTTAGAATCCTATGTCGTCAATATGGTTTCGTAATAAAGTTATGTCATTATCAACTTGGTAAACTTATTGTAGAAAAGTAATTTCATCGTCTAATGTTGCTATTTTATTTCGCATTATGCCCTTGAAGCTGTTCAGGTGGTCCTCTATGGTCTTTTGTTGTGTGTTTATGTGACTTGTAATATTTAGTATTTGAGATGAAATAGTGTTGCTAACGAAGGTGAGTTTGTTAATTTTATCTGTCAGGGTGTTTTGGTTTTTTGTTAGAGATCTGAGTGCATGAGAAACTTGTTCTTCGTCGTCACTGTCCATGGTACCTGCTAGGTATTTTAATCCTTTACCTAATATGTTCACTAGTCTGCGTTTTTGTTGGAAATGTGGCATCAAAAAGTTCAGTTTTGCTTTAAGTAAAATAAAATTTTTGTTGATAGTGTTTATAATTGGTCTTACGTTCGTTGTAGATGTCTGGAGAATGTTGATGTTATTTTGAATAATTTCAATCGTTCGTTCGTACTTGGTTGTGTTAATAATATGAAGGATCTTTGTATAGTGGTCTATTACTTTAAGTTCCCCTGTCTTAATTGGAATATATCCATGATTGTTCGTAAGGTCTCTGATGCCGATTATTTGCGTTGTTGTCAGTATGATGTTTAGGTACAATATAAGTAAGTTTATTCGGATCATTCTGGCTAGTCCTGCAAAGATAGTAGGGTGTGTTTGTTTTTATTCTGAATTTAGATTAAGGTGCATAATAATTGAAATATCTGACGTAAGCTAAGTATGGTTATTTCTTTATTCTAGATTTGACAGTAGGATTGTTCTTATCTTGATATTCTTTCTTTGGCCTTATTAATGGCTTTATAATATTTTAGTCCAGTCTTTTTATCGTTTACGTGGTCATCGTTTATTGACTTTTCTTTTATTATTAATCTTTTCATGTTCCATAAAATGTTTCTGCAAAACCCGAGGGTTTGTCTGCAGAAGACTGTTTACATTTAAAACATATTTTTGAGTTCTTGTTAGAAAATTATACATACATACATACATATACATATATACAATACAATAGATAACTAAATACATAAATATGTATAAAGTACAAAAGACATAAATGAGATTTAATTCATTCAAGACGTTGGGGGTTTTATTTACACCAAGCGCCCCTAATCGCTCGTTGTTGTCGTCTTTTGTACTTTGTACTTTTTTTTTTTTTTTTTTTCAATTCATTAAACGTTGTTGGAACTGTCACATCGTATTTACGCCACCCATAAGCATTCCAGTATCTTGGAACGATGTATCTTCCTTGTTGTCTTCTTCTGGTATTGCGGACTTGTTGGGTTGGAATTTTGTATGTGTTGTCGTCTTTAAACTGTGAAAGGATCTCAAGTTTATGGAGTTGTTTTATACTCACCAGTCTCATGTCATTGTTTATTTGCCTCCAGTCATTGTATTGACCAATTTTCGCTCTGTAGATAATTTTTTGGATTCTAAGCTGTAGCATTTCGAGTTGTCGAAGTTGAGGTGCATTTCCCCAAGCTAAAATGCCATACCTCAGATGAGACTCGACGAGTCCGAAATAGCATTGTTTTAGAACTTCATGTGAACACAGGTAACTTAAGTGAAAGATAGCATAAGCTGATTGCCGAAGTTTCTTTATTAGAGTATTTATTTGATAACTCCATTTGAAATTGTAATCTACAATAACTCCAAGATATTTGTATACAGATACGTTTTCGATATATGTTGAACACTCATCTTCTTGTGAAAGATACATATGATTTTCTGTTCTATGGATGCAATCATAACTATGTATTTTGATATTTATTTGGTATCTTGAGATATGTGGGGGGCGTATGTGCATAACTTTTGTTTTTTTTGAGTTAATGATGAGGCCATGGTCATGACACCAAGCAACAACAGCGTTAAAATCCTTCTGCATGATTTTTTCAGCTGATTCAGCGATTTTATGGCTTACAACAATACATAGCTGTGTCGTCAGCATATGCGTATCCTGTACTCTGTTTTAGAACCGATAGTAGCTCATTTACATAAATTATGAAAATAAGAGGACCTAATTTTGATCCCTGGGGAACCCCATATAAAGAATTTTCTGGTTGGCTAAGGTTTTCTCCTATTTTCACTACGTAATTTCTGCCTGTAAGATAGTTTTCGAACCAACTTAGAAGGTGCCCCCGTACACCAATTTTTTCCAGCTGCTTTAGAATATTTCTATGATTTAACGTATCGAATGCCTTTTTAAAATCAATGAATAAAACAATAACGTTGTGATTTTTATCAAGGCTTTCATATATTCTGTTGGTGAAGTCTCCGAGAAGTCGATATGTACTTTTATTTTTTCGAAATCCATACTGGTTTTTCTCCAGGATTTTGTACTTTTCAACGTATTCGTACAATCTTTCAGCTACTATCTGTTCTAACACTTTGTCTACTGCAGATAATATTGAAATTGGCCTATAGTTGGATATTTCAAATTTCTTTCCATCTTTATGAATGGGACGTACGATAGGTGTTTTAAGTGTTTTTGGAACTGTGGCTTGTTCAAGACTCATATTTACCAATTTGGTTATTGTACCACCTAGCACTTTCGCATTATTATTCAGATCTCTTGGTCTTAAACCATCAATTCCAGCTGATTTGTTGTCCTTGAGTGTGCTTAGAATATTTTCTATCTCTTTTACCGTGGTATATCCCATGTATATAGATCTTTGTATGTTGGTTGTTGGGCCGATAAAGGTTTTATGTTGACATTCATGTACCGTGCTTGAAACGTCGGACAGAAGTTTCTTTGCAAATTCATTTGCTAGATTGTTAGACCGTTCCGCATTTTCGAAATTCTTAATTAGGACATCATCTAATTTGCTGGGCTTTTTACCAAGAATTGCATTAACTATCTTCCAAGTTTCTCTAGGATTTTTGTTTGCCTTTTGAAACTCATTTTTATAAAATCTTGTTTTTGCATTGTTGATTTCTTTGTTAAGATGATTTCGAAATTGCTTAAATTCTCTTTCGTAGTCCTCATTTCTACGGTTGTTTTTGTATCGTCGGTATAATCTATCTCTTTCTTTACATCCATTTCTAAGGTCATTATTTATCCAGCCATGTTCATTTTTTCTGACCTTTTTTTCTTTTGTTACCGTCGCTGTTGTCATCAAATTGGTTAAGATATTCTTAAATTGGTCGTAGAAATCGTTCACCTCTGAGAATACACTTAATTGTTCCCAGTTATATGCTTCGATACTTTGTGCCATATTTAATTCAACAACAGCGGATTTGATTTGTTGACATTTCACACGAATGAGACAGTGGTCTATTAGTGTTCTGGAGTTTCTGGATATTTCAAGTCTCGTTTCCGACAGTATCGTATTTATAAGTCCTTTTGAAGCTATCATAGAAAGGTAGTTGTTAACTGTGTGATCATGACGGTTATTCACATTTATGTTTATGTCGCCTACTACAATCAATGTTTTTCTTTTGTCTATTAAATCTTTTCGGTTTCGATCTTCCTATATTTAGCATGTTTTCTTCCGCCTCTTATTTCTTTTATAAAATTTGGTCCAGATTCAATCTGTATATCAGTTCTTTTTATATTTAATTTATTGACAATCTTTTCTTTTTTTTAAGGATTCGTTCGTATATTTCTGGATATTCTTCTTCTGTTATTTTGCCGTTTATGAAATCAATGGGTTTCTTATTAGTTGTGCTATGGATTGTGTTATTATAGGAGCTTATTATCCGGAGTAGTTTTTCTTCGACGGTTTTTGAGTTATTTTCATTGTCATGTCTTAGCAAACGGATGTGTTCGTTTATTGTGTTATGCAGTCTTTCTACATCTGCATTTGAAGTGTGGTTACTATTCGAAGTACAATGAATATCGATATTTTCCTTCCTTAAAAAATCGCGAATGGGTATGACTTTAAATCCTAATTCGTTGTCAACTATTATCTTCTTCATATTGCCATGCATGTTAATATACTGTAACAACTTAGTTTTAAATCCTGTCCAACTTTTACCGCTAATCTTAAAAGCTTGAGCGTATTTCGTAAACTTGTCGATAGTTATCATCAAGAGTGTCTGTCCTAGGCTATAAAAAAACGTCTATATGAATAATTTCGTTTGGCCTTGAGTGTGTCTCTGTTACTTTGTAGGGTATTTTAGGAGGATTTCGGTCATATTTTTCAATACAACAAATTTCACAATTATTTATAAACTGGGTAATTCTAATTTTTAATTTAGAATGGTAGATTTAACTTTTTAGTTCTTTAAATACTTCTTCGATACCCCTGTGATTATTTCTCTTGTGTTCCTTTTCAATAAATTCGGTTAGTTCCTCTTCATTTTCAATGTCTTGTAATTCTTTAAAGCATCTTGTAATCCTAAAATTGTGATTACTTGAAAAGAATTTGATGAATGTATTATTTAGTTCCGTGTAAAATTCGTCATCTATCAGCAAAGCATTCAGTTGATTGGGGTTAAAATGAGTTTTTAAAAGCATTACTGCAAATTCTTTATTCAATGTCTTGGTATATATTATTTTTCTATTATTGTTAAAGACTTTCATGTTCCGTATTTTTAATGAACCTGAATTTATTTTCCTTACGATTGCTTGGTTTTAAAAGATATTTATTGCTGATTCCGAGGTTCTTATGAAGTTAGCTTGTAAGTTTGTCATAACTTCTGATGTATGGGTTTCTGGTTGAACGATTCTTGATAGTGCGTCGGCATTACTGTTTTTTGTTCCTTTTTTATATTTGATAATGCAATCGAATTCTGAAAGTTTAAGTCTCCAGCGGACTAATTTGGAATTCGGTTCTTTCATAGAGAAAAGCCATGTCAATGGTTTATGGTCTGTCTCAATAATGAATTTGCGTCCGAACAAATAGGGTCTGAAATCTTTAGTGGACCAAACGATAGCTAAAAGTTCTTATTCTATTGTGCTATAGTTGAGTTCGTGTTCATTTAGTGTACGACTCGCATAACAGATTGGGTGGTTGTCTTGAGAGAGTACTGCTCCAATCGCGAAGTTAGATGCGTCAAAGTGAATTCTTTATTGAAGTCAGGGTAATGTAGAATGGGATCATTGGTAAGGAGGTTTTTTAATGTCTCAAAGCTTTCTTGGTAGTCTGGGTTAGATATATCAATTTTTGCATCCTTTTTTAGAAATTTAGTAATTGGTTTAGCTATCATTGAATAATCTTTGATAAATTTGCGGTAATAACCTGTAAGTCCCAAAAATTATTTTATTTGTTTAGTTGTCTTTGGTATAGGAAATTTGACAACACACTCAATTTTCTTGGGGTTAGGTTTGATACCGGTCGGGGTTACAATGGGACCAAGGAATTCCGTCTCTCTTTTGAGGAATTCGGACTTATCGGGTTGTATTTTTAAGTCAACTTCTCTTAGACGTTGGAATATTTTATTTAATGAGCCAATATGTTCTTGTAAACAAGTCGAGAATACTATTAAGTCATCTAAGTAAACAAGACATATTTTATTTATAAAATCCTTTAACACGTTATTCATTAACCTTTGAAAGGTCGCAGGGGCCGTTTTGAGCCCAAATGGCATACTTAAAAATTCGTAGTGGCCATTTTCCACACTAAACGCTGTTTTGTGGATATCTTCCTCAGCTATTTCTATCTGGTGAAAGTCTTTCGCTAAATCTAGAGTTGTGAAGTATTGGTATTTGCCGAGTTTATCTAGAATTTCATCTATGTACATATGTTTGGAATCCGAAATTTGTCGTCTATTGTTATGTCATTGAGTTTGCGATAATCGACTACTAACCTCCATTTCTGTTTACTCCTGGCATCGATCTTCTTAGGTACGATCCATATTGGGGCAGAATATGGGGAGTTACTAGGGCGAATTATCTAACCATTCAACATTTCTTGAATTTGCTTTTCTACTTCGTTTTTATGTACAATACTTGTACAGTTTTCAGGTGTTATCAATGAAAAAAAAGGATTAATCCAGGGTTATTCTAATACTGTGTCTCTTTATGGTATCCTCATAAAACTCCGATTTTTTTAAAAATAATAAAAAAGAGGTCAATGTTTCATACATTAATTTGCCTACAATTCCAGCCGCGTTAAAACCAAAAAAAAGGTTTTTCTTAGAAAAAAATGGTTCGGGTGTTTTTTTTAATTGCTCAAAAACTGCAAGACATTTTTGCATCCGGTTTTCTATTTTTAACTTAGAACTAATAAGAGAATTGAATTTTTGAAAAAAAATTAGAACTTAATTAGATACAATTTAGAAAAAAAATAGTTCGAAATTTTTTTTTTAATTTTTTTTTTGCAAAATTTGAGTTTGAAAATTAATTTCTCAAAAACCATTTCTTAAACCAGCTTTGTTTAAAAACAAGATGAAAGGAGAGGTTTCTGACTTTACAAAAAAGTATATCACGGCATTGTGGATGTAACTGTTGATTTTTAATATTTTTTTTTCCAAATTAAGTCAATTTTTTAGAAAATTGCCCCTCCCGGCTAAACGGGGGGGAATAGACCCCCCCCCCCCTCCCGTACGATTTTTTTCTTGTCTTGACCAGACCTACACGCTCTAGCTTTTTGGCACACTGCTCGTGGGACACCCTGTATATGTGAGGCTGTTGAAGGAAAATTTTCGACAATCTCATGTTTATTTATGTCCATTGGTTCTGGAGGTGGGTGAACGTTTGAGTTCATTGCTCCGTTCCAATTCCCACTAGGCAAGGCATTATATCCTTGGTTAACAAACTGTTGGTTGTAATTATATCTCTGCTGTGGTTGATGGTGATTGTTGTATCTTTAGGCTCTGTTATATTGTGGTTGATAGTACTGTGCATTATGTCGCTGTTGATTGTGTTGTTAGTCTGGGTGTTTGTTGGTTGTTATATTGCTTTGAAAGCGATTGTTCTTATTTTGTTGAGGGTAATTCTGAGTGGGGTTGTTATTTGGTCGCTCCTGAGATTGTTGATTTCCTCTATCTTGCTTATTAACTCTCGTTACATGTTTGCCGGAGATTCCAAAATAGGCGTAACCTGCTTGGAAAAGAATATCCATAGCGGTTTCTAGCGATTCAGGGTTTCTACAAGTAAGTATCGTCTTCATCGGTTCGGGAATTTTCCCTTTGAAAATGTTTAATGCTGTTCGCATATTATTTTGTGCACACTCATTAGTCTCTTCTCCTGACCCTAAGACAATTAATGTTTTGCTATTTAAATCCCTAAGCTTTCTTTTAATATTGTTATAAAAATCTACAGTGTTTGTTTTAAAGGTAGTACCTCGTAATTCATCGTACAGTTCGTCGCAACTACGTCTGTCACCGAAATTGTTTTGGAGAATATTTTTTATTTCCGTCCAGGAAGTTGCTTGACAATTAATTTCTAATGCCTCTCTTGCTCTACCTTTCAATTTACTTTTAATGAGATCCGAAAAAAAATGTTGTGACTGTGTATGAAAAGATCGTAATATTGGGTGTACCCTATCGATTAAATTCACGAACGTTTGTAATTCTCTAGAATCGCCATTAAATTCGGGAAGGTTATTCAGGTATTTAATTGGTTCGATAGAAATTGAGGGAATGTTATTGGGATTAGCCATTTTTATAATATATGCATGTATGTATATAAAGGTCAATATAAAGTAATATTATATAATGATAATAATATGTATATGATATATATGTATGTATATAATTTACTATATATATATTTCTTTCTCTTATTAACTTATATTCTACTTTACTTGGTGATAGTAGTTGTTGACACTGGTGGTTGGTGTTGCCGGTTTATGTTCATGATGGCACTTCTATTTAGCACTGATGGTTAGTGTTGATGTTGATGATGGCACTTCTATTTCGCACTGATGGTTGGTGTTGATGTTGATGATCGCACTTCTGATAGTGTTCTTCTTAAAACGATGCACAATTTTAAAATTTATTTCGCGTTGTTCTTCCTAGAACAATGTTTATTTTGCTATGTTCCTCTTAGAACAAAGCACACTTTTAAAATTTATTTCGCGATACCCGGTTAAAATATTTAAATATAATGTACACTACACTCTTGTGTTTGCATACATCCGGGTATCCCACCCTATGCGCCAATTTTAAGGAGCGAAGGAACAATAAGTAAAATAAAAAAAAAGACGAAGATCTAATTTTGCTTTATTACCTTCCTCCTCGGAATCTATCTTAAGACTAACTTAACAATATTACTTTTCCTCAAACCAAGCTTCATAATCCAATCGATTCAAGATTTCACACGCGGTTATCGATCCACAGTGCATTTTATGACCCACTTCAGTATTAATGCTGAGTTTTGTATAGTGCCGGCGATCGAACTCTCAGTTATCGATCCGCAGTGCATTTTGTGACCCACTTCAGTATTAATGCTGAGTTTTGTATAGTGTCGGCGATCTTTATGTGGATCAATAGTCGTTAATGAATATACGCTGTGCAAGTGGTTTTTATGTATGGGGTCAGTTCCGAAGAAAAGCAATTAAGTTTTGAAGTATGGGATTGTGACATAGGGTCGAGAAGGAGAAGTGTGAGTTTAAATGATTGTAGGCGCGGGGTAAGTGGTAAGTGAGGGGTGAGTAGCAAGTATAAATTCGCACCTCACGAGCTCGTACCTTACCGTCTCGGCCGTCAAATGTTTTTACCGCCATTACCATTTTCCAGTGTACCCGTGGTTTAGCGCAGTCAAACAGAAGAACTACATCCCCAGTCTTTAGCTGCACGTACTTCTTTGGATGAATGAAATGATCGGAGCTGCTGCATGTACTCGATACGCCACCTTGTTGCCATGTTATTGAAGTATTTTTTGATGATGTTGCCACAACTCTCTCAATTTCGAACTATCAACCTCGGAAACTCTAAGTTGACTAACAGGTTGAGAACACGTCTGCAGGAATTTCGTTGGCGTGAGTGGCTCTAACCCCAAACGGATCGTCCGAGACATATGTCAGCGGCCTCTCGTTCACTATCAATAATGTGTTCAACTGCTCTAAGCTAAGTTTTGCGTTACCGATAAACGTTTTGAGTACATTTTTGATGGTTCTAATCAGTCGCTCCCAAAAGCTTCCCCACCAACTCTCTGTTCTTAGTTAGAAATCCGGGCAGATTCTCGTCTTCAAAAGTCTTCCTGACGTTTTTAAGTTCCCATGACGCTCTTCGAAATGATTTTGCATTATCGGAATATATAGTGCATGGTGTGCCCCGTCGGGCCCTGAAGCGCTTCAGGACCATAAAACAACTATCTGTTGAAATGCTTGTGGTTAGTTCTATATGGACAGCCCTGACAGCTGCAAAAGTGCAGCAAATAGGCTTTATGCGTTCTCAATCCGTCATCAGTTTTATAAAATAGAGGCCCAGGGAAATATATGCCAACATGATCGAACGGCCTAGTCAAAGTAATTCGGTGGAGCGGCAGTGGCACAAACGGTTGAGAAGTGGGAAACCCAAATAATTTAGCACAAACGATGCAGCTCCTGAACCGCTCTCTCATTTTGGTTAGGACGACGTTGGCTCCTCCATGTAATGTTGTCTGGTGATAGTCATCAATAACAAGGGTCGTAAGGTGATGACTTGACCGCAGAATGATAGGGTGCTTGAGGTTGTAATCTTCCTCAAGCAATTGCAGCCTTCCACCCACTCTGAGAAGTTTGTCGTCATCCAGGAATGAGCTAAGATTTCGGATTTTGGATGATGGCTCCAAAGTGCCATTTTTCTTCAAAGACAAATATTCGATAGTAAAATGTATTCGCTGTACATACCTGAGCCAGTGAAGCTCGGAACCTTCAAGCTCGTTGTTAGTCAAGAATTCTTCGAAGTCTTGCTTGCCCATGCAGCGTTCGACAAACCTCAGAACCCAGCTAGTAACCTTTAGCAACCTGAACCAATTGCTGAAATTTTCGCAACTCAAGATGGCTTCCCTTGGTTCCCTCTGTTTTTCATCCCCTCTGGGATTTCTGTCAGTAGATTTGTTTGGCATTTTACCTCGACAGGACGATTAAGAATAGCTACATTTAGCCAAATCGGTCCACTGGCCCACAACGATGATGTCTGCAGCTTATCTCCTGTGATCCCCCTGGTAATGAGATTAGCTGGGTTGTCCTTGCCCGAACAATGACCCCAATTTGCTGCTGATGTATTTCCTCCACTCTGCTTTGCACGTATGGTTTCCATTTCTGCAGCTACCCGTAGATCCTAAACGATGCTAAAACGGATCTTGGTATCGTCGTGTCTTTTAACTGTAATATGTCCCTGAGGCAGTCTTCCCACTTGGGCCTTAAGTCAGCTGGCAAACTTTCATCCCACTCCAATTTCCTTTTCCACGTTGTTTGGAATTGTTTCAACTTGATGATTGTTGGATTAATTATTCCCAAGGAATCATAAATTCGAGCTAGGGCCAATAAAATATTACGTTTACTGCCTCGAGACGAATTGAGCACGAGGAAACTCTGTCACTAAAAACCATAAAAGTGAGGCCCAGAACCTTCTGTTGCACTGGAAACTCCTCCGACGCGACTATACTTCGTACGATTGAACTGTTAGAGTTTCTTTTTCGTAGGTTCATGGAAGCAGTATTCATCACCTCAGTGGCTTCCCTCCAAGCACGTTCGCCTTCAGCAGCAGATTCTACGCTAAGCACCAGGTCGTCCATATAGAAACATTTTTTCAACAACTAACAAGTCTGTGAAAACCTTTTCTTTTCGTGTGCTAAATGATGACGAATAGTGGCTGTTAAGATTTATATTCTCACGCATTCTACTACGTTGACACTAATTGTAAGTGTGCGAACGGTCATTACTAGATCGCTCACGAATATCAGATTCCGAGCGACGGTACTGTCTGTTCCCACACTCAAATTCAATTCATTTGTGAAATTCGAGTGTTTACGAATTTGAATTTATTCGTGAGCACTCGAGTTCCGTTGCTAAAAATTAAAATTTGTCACATTAGTCTTAAGTGAACTATCGGTCAGAGTGGACTCAAAATAATAAACTGTGTTGTCGTGATTTTGTACAATTTTGTCCCTTATTATCGAACAAAAATTGGCGACCGTGACAGGACTTCTTTTGCTAACGTTTGGCAATACCTGTGAAAATAGTGCAGAGTACGCAAGCCAACAAGAAAGGGTCGGTGAGGAACTCTGTCGACTGGCGCGCAACTATGGGAAGGATTCAGATCTGAGAAAGACTCCATTATACTTGGCTGAGCGCTTGACAGCGTTGGAAAATCTCTGGAAAGAATTTGATGACACTGATAGTAAGATTCGGGAAGAATTTCCTGCTGAACTGGAGCACCCGTACTTCAAGAAGGACTATTATGAAGCAGTGCGAAAGGTAACGGATCGCATGCGAAGCGATATCGAGCGGCGACTCACACTGCAATCGAAGGATCGGTCAACATTCGAGGAAGATCGGGAAGTATCTGGTGCAGCAAGTGATTCAACCACAATGGGCGAAGCCAAGCAGCAGGGTACTGTTTCCAAGCAGAAACATGCATTACCAACCGCTAACCCGCTTCCAACACAGTGTTTGACAGAAGGTCTAATGAAGCATAAGGATAGGTTCCAATTGCTGATGAACATCCTAAAAAGATCATTGGACAAGTGCGTAGTGGAGGCGGCGGAGGTGCGTACAGAGCATTTTTACCAAATAAAATTAAGAACCATTCAACAGAACTGGGATGAGATAACGTGTCTCTACAGAATGGTTGAAGAGCAGTTAACCGTTGAAGAACTCGAGTGTTATTTCAGAACACAAGAGCGAGTGGAAGAAGTTCTACTAATCTTGTTTGAAGGTGGGGCTCATGCACATCCTCCACAGCAGACGGAAGCATCGGTTAATCCCACAATGAGACTACCAAAAATAGAACTCCCCAAGTTTGACGGCAGCTATCTTAACTGGCGCCAATTCTACGACCTGTTCAAGCAATTAATTCATGACCAGCCGATACCAGCCGCTCAAAAGCTATACTTTCTGAGAGCCAATGTTACTGGAGAGGCGCACAACCTTATCCAGCATTTCCAAGCTACCAACAGTAACTACGACATTGCTTGGAAAACCCTAGTGGAGCGATACGATAATAACAGGCTGTTGCTTACTGCTCAACTTAACCGGCTTCTTTCGCAACCTATAACAACTGGCACCGCAGCTAGCCTCAGAAAGTTACACGACACCACAAAGGAAAGTATGCAGGCGATTACTAGTTTGGGTTTCAACGTCAGCAGCTGGGACCCACTGGTGGTTCACTTAATGCTGCAGAGAATGGACAAAGACAGCAGAATGGTCTTCGAACAGTCTCTAAGTGACCCAAGGAGCAGCCCCTCCCTAGGAGAGTTCCTAAAATTCGTAGAGCTCAGATTCCAAACCCTGGAGGCCATCAGTAGACCAGGCGAGGGCAGAAAGACGGCCACTGTTGCAACACGCCCAGATTTCATCAATTGCTACATGTGCAACTCAGGTAAGCACACGATTTTCAGTTGCTCAAACTTTCTTAATCTTTCAGGTGAAGATCGTGAAAGGGCGGTGCGACGACTAGAGCTATGCAGGAACTGCCTGAAACCGGGCCACTTCTCCCAATCATGCCAGTCCCGAGGATGCCAAAATTGTGGCAGCAAACATAACACACTTCTTCATCAAAAGCAGCATCATCAGAAGACAAAATCCAACCGACAGCAAGAACTCACTCAGCAAGCAAGTCATCATCAACAAGTTCAAGAGTCAAGTCAGATGCGGCAACATCAACTCAACAAAAAGGATGACCAAGAACATCAGCCTGGTAAGCCTAATAATGTTAAGGTTTATGCAAGTCAGTCGTCGAGCTATTCTGCCAATGCAGCAATAGGTCGCCAGCCGAGAAACCGTGAAGTTTATCTCGCCACAGCAATCGTCAATGTCATTTCTGCGTGTGGGTCCCGTACTCCTTGCCGTGCCCTATTAGATTCTGGCTCACAACTAAATTTCATAACAACAAGGTTTGCTCACGAGTTAGGCCATAGGAAGCGTCGAATGGATATACCAATCAGTGGTATAGGAGGTAGGGAATGCAAGGCTGAATACGTCACTAGTGTGACAATTGAATCCAGGACCTCATCATATAGGTCAATAATTGAGGCAAGCATCATGCCTCGTATTGTAGTGAATACACTACATGCACCTATTATATCACGTACCAACACCACGATTAGCCATTCCATAACCACGATCAAGCCAAATGTCTATGCTCAGCATTACGCTCAGTGCCTCACCACTTGGATCGAGCTTGACCTACATTACTCATCGCTTTGCTTAGCAGTGACACCCTAAATCACGTGCACTTAAAAGCAAAACAAATGCGATGTAAACAAACGGTGAAAACCAAATGTAAACAAACCGAGTCAGTCGAATAGGTACAATGCCGATGATGCGCTTGTGCATTGTGCGCTTGTGCCTTTGACCGATTGCACAATGCATTGGACTAAATATTCAAAATAGCTGATCTATGGTTATGGGAATTTCGCAATGCATGTACGTGATAGAGGGGATAATATTCCTGCGACAAATTGTATAAAAGGAAAGGATTGAAAGGAAGGAGGAGCAGTACAAAATACGGCAGTGTAAAAGTGTTATTCAATAAAAACGTAATAAGTACCATAAAACCGAATTTTTACTCGCTCTGTTAGATACTCTTCTCCCAATAAAAGGGAAAGCACGGTATCTTACGCACAACAGTATCAGTGAATACCAACCTACTCAAGAAATAGACATAATGCATTATAATTTACCGCCGCATGTGCAACTTGCGGATCCCATGTGTTTCAAGGCCCAACGCATTGATATGCTCTTGGGAGCAGAAGTATTTTTCGACTTGTTCATACCAGGTGATATCCAAATATCAAATAATCTACCAGTCCTACGCATCACGAAATTGGGTTGGATTGTGGCGGGAAGTGCCTCACCGACAAATACCACAAGGCCCTCATTCGCATCACTGGACAGATTAGTGCGCAAGTTCTGGGAGACGGAATCGCATGACAACCCCACTAATGTCCTAAGTGAAGAGGAACACCAATGCGAGAGACATTTCACAACGCATACTAAGATCTTACCAGGTGGACGGTTTTCAGTAAGATTGCCTTTCAAACGTGAACCAGATCTCCTACTTGGGGAATCATGGGAGTCAGCAAAAAGGCGATTCTTCTCCTTAGAGAAAAGATTGGAAAAAAAAGCGCTATTGAAAGAATCATATGTAAGGTTCATGGATGAGTACGAATCTTTGGGTCATATGAGCCCAGTATCTGCCGAAGAAATTCCAAAAACACACTACTTTATCCCTCATCATTGTATTGTCAAGCCAGAAAGCTCGTCCACCAAGCTTCGAGTGGTGTTTGATGCACCTGCTCAATGATTTATTAATGGTTGGTCCAACAGTTCAACCAGATCTATTTTCCATTATAACTAACTTTCGATCACATAGGTATGTTTTTACTGGAGACATAAGCAAGATGTACCGACAAATATTAGTAGATTCTAAGGATAGAAGGGTGCAATTAATCTTGTGGAGATCACAACATGACCACCCATTGCAAACATATCAGCTTAATACTGTAACGTATGGCACAGCATCCGCATCATATCTAGCTACGAAATGTTTGATGAAGTTGGCAGATGATAACAAAGGTGAATACCCCCGTGCTGCCGAGGCATTAAAATTGTGTTTTTACGTGGATGATTGCCTTACGGGCGCAGAGAGTGTAGAAGATGCCGAAAAATTGTTGACTGAAATCCGTCATCTTTTGAAACTGGGAGGCTTCTTGGGAGGATTACTTGAACCTGCAATAGTCCTCGGGAAGCTTTTTCTGCAAGAACTTTGGAAAACAAAGTTATCCTGGGATGATCAACTTCCGGAAGAGCAAGCTAATAAATGGCATAAGTACCTGAAAGAATTCTCCACGTTGAACGAGCTAAGCATCCCACGATATGCTTCCCGTCCTTGCAGCGATATTGAACTGCACGTATTTTCGGACAGTAGCCTGAGTGCCTTTGGGGCATGCGTATATGACAGTGGATGCATCTACTCACAATTGCTATGTTCGAAGTCGAGAATTGGGCCCCTCAAAGCAACATCCATAGCACGATTGGAATTGCAGGGCGCTGTGCTCATGGTGGAACTGGTAACAAGACTACTGCAATTACTAACTGTTAAAATAAACAAAGTGCGTTATTACACCGACTCCACGACAGTACTAGCATGGATTAGATCACCTTCTTACACATGGGAGACCTACGTCGCAAATAGGGTGGCTAAAATCCAAGCAAACACGGATATACAACAATGGAACTACATAAAGGGAAGCGTCAATCCGGCTGATATGGTCTCTAGAGGGATGGGATTACAAACGCTTCTTAAAACGCCCGCCTGGTTCAATGGTCCTGACTTTCTTTCCGAAGATGAGAGTTTATGGGAAGCAATGCAGCATGTTATTCCAGAAGATGTTCCAGAACGTCGTAAGAAGAAGTCCGTTTTAGCAGCGACAACAGTTAGCAACGAAATATTGGTTGAAGAAGTTAATCATAAAAATTCCTTTTTTACATTACAAAAGATATTTGCATACTGTTTTCGATTTTATAGTAATTGCAGAAAGAACAAGTCACTGAGAAATATAGGACAGTTAACAGTGGACGAACTTCATCGTGGGACTAATTTTATTTGGGTATGCGTGCAAAGAAGAGAATTTCCGGATGACTATCGCTCTTTGCAGAGGAATGCAAATGTGCATAAAGGTTCCAACATAGCGTCGTTGTCGCCATTCTTCGATGAAAAAACTAAACTAATTAGAGTGGGTGGAAGGTTAAAAAATTCATCTATTGTAGTTGATGCCAAACATCAGATCTTGCTACCGAAAAATAATTGCATAACAAAACTACTTCTAGCATATTTGCATCAATCACACATGCACGCAGCACCTCGAGCGTTGATTGCAATTTCAAGGCAGAAATATTCGATTCTAAGTGTAGGAAGAATGGCGCGACAAATAGCCTCCAGTTGCATAAAATGCTTTCGTTCAAATCCCAGGCCTGTCGCACAAATGATGGGCAACTTGCCGAAGGAGAGAGTCACTCCCTCTCGCCCCTTTTATTACTGTGGAGTGGATTTATGTGGTCCTATAAAAACGCACTATAAGGTCAGAGGTAAGACTCCTACAAAGTCATACCTAGCGATGTTTGTATGCTTTTCGACAAAGGCAGTTCACATAGAAGTGGTGGGCGATCTCTCTGCGGAGGCATTTATCCACGCTTTGAAAAGATTTGTCGGTAGAAGAGGTATATGCCATACCATATTTTGTGACAACGCCACCAATTTTGTGGGCGCAAAAGCCGAACTTATAGACTTAAAAAAAGCGTTTGAATCCGAAAGCCACCAAACGGTTATCAATCGTATGTGTTTGGAAAATGGTATAAATTGGAAATATATTCCGCCGCGTGCACCGCATTTTGGAGGACTTTGGGAAGCTGCAGTTAAGTCCGCAAAGAGTCTGTTAATACGCTTTCTTCGTGTAACATCATTGACATACGAGGAGGTGCTAACAGTGGTTATACAAACAGAAGCGATTTTAAATTCACGCCCTCTCACGCCAATCACATCTGATCCAAATGACTTAGAGGCATTGACACCTGGGCATTTCCTAATCGGAGAACCACTTACAACATTGCCCGAGCCAAACGTTTTGGACAGCAACATTAACAGTGTTAAAAAATTCCGTCAAATACAACACATCCAACAGCATTTCTGGAAAAGATGGTCATGTGAATACTTACATCTCCTACAACAAAGATCGAAATGGACCCAGCCATCACCCAATTTGGTGCCTGGAACGTTGGTGGTACTCAAGGAAGCAAATGTTCCGCCTATGAAATGGAAACTAGGACGTATAGAGGAGGTTATAAAGGGTAATGATGATTTAATTCGGGTGGCGACCGTCAAAACGCAAAACGGCATCTTTAAACGAGCAATACACAACCTGTGCCCGCTACCTATACCAACAGAGACGAATACGATAAATGGACCAGAAAACTTGAAAACTAACAGCCAAATCACTAAGGGTACTTTCCAAACTAATTGCCTTGAGAAACCAACGCCGAAACGCAAAAAAAAATTGTAACATCACTGTTGTCGATTGCTCTCATGGTGTGTTTAAGCTTCCCTTCCTCAATAGCTCAAAAAACAGACCGAGTAAAGATAAATCCACTATATGAAGCGGTTGGTATATATTTCGAAGACATTGGAAAAATACAAACTATTAATAGCTACTGGAATATATACGTATATTATAACCTTACAGCCTATTTCTTGGAATTGCGTGAAATTGAGAGGTGTCTTCAGCGAATAGAAGAATTTTGTGCGTAGGAAAACATTCACAAGGTAAATTGCAAACCAACGATCGATGCAATAACACACAGGTTCACAGCCATAAATCACAACAACGAGATTCTGTACAACTTCAATATGGGAGGTCAGGAAAGGACTCGAGTAGTAAGATCCCCTCTGGATATTGTGGAAAAAGTGGCTAATAGCCTATTCGGGGTTCTTGATCAGGATGATGCCAAGCATATTGAGAGTCAAATATACAAGGCCAAGCAAAACCAGCAGCATCTGATGGAACTCATCCAAAAACAAAGTTCCATCGCCGATTCTACGTCAAATCTTCTAAAGCGTAGTGTAGTTCAAATTAATCAGCAATCTCAGGCTCTAAATGCCTACTTGGCCAAAATCGCAAACGCAATTCAAGAAAAACAGGTGGAAAATGATGTGAAACAAAATATCGCCTCTCTAACTTCATACTTGATCCTGGCAATTTCAAATCTCGAAAGATTCAAGAACTACTCTTAGATGTACTTTTAGATTTGAATCATGCAAGGATTAATCCTCAAATAATAACACCTCACCAACTTACCGAACAGATCATGCTAATAAAGGCACATCTACCGCCTACACTAACACCAGCGAAGGGATCAACAATGGACCTGTACAAAATGGCCTCGGTGAAGGGACGAGTTTTGAAAGAGGCGGTTGTTTTTGAAATGCGGTTCCCACTTGCCGATAGCGCGGAATTTCAATTGTTTAATCTACTTCCTATTCCCATTCTACAACAGTCGTATACTTATCTAGTGGAAACGTCTTCACAATTGTTGGCTATTTTACCAACAAGGGATGAATTCTTTTTGCTCTCCGAATTCGAATTAAGTTTATGCAAGGAATTATCGTCGCAACATTTTCTCTGTAAAAAAGTACATCCCACTTACACCAAACAAATGTACATTGTATCAGCCTATGCACCTGAAGCACCTCAACCCAATATTTTTATCGCAGAACTCGAGACACTCTTTCGATCTCTGCGCTTGAACTCGGTAGAAAACTTCTACATTCTGGCCGACGATTTAAATGCCAAACATAGTGATTGGGGAAATAACATTCCCAACACTAGGGGGAGCCTACTAAGCCATTGGCAGGTTCTTCACAACACTGAATATAGGGTCAAGTTGCTCGCAACGGCCAGTCCGTCGTATCCTAGGAGCGGTTCCTATCTGGATCTAATGCTGATAGACTCTCAACTGAGACTGACAGACACGAACGAATGGTCTATTAACTGTCTACGGACCATTGTATACGACAGTGACCATTGCGGACTATGTGCCGTGATCACAGTACCTGACGAGTTCGCGGAAATGGCAGAGTACGTCCACACGCACCCCTACGATTACAGTAGGGTGTGCTGGCTACGCTTCGCCAATTCCCTGACGAGAGCGCTCACTTCGAGCGCCTCCTTCCCACCAACTAATAGGAACCTGTCAAACCACGAGATTGACAGGTATCTCAAAGAAATGGACGATATCATTAAACAGACTATGAACAGTACGATACCACGTCAAAGACAGCACGATACCACAAACATATACCGAAACGCGACAATCGACGGACTGCATAGACAAAAAAGTAGACTCCTAACAAGACTCAAACTCTTGTACAGGCGGTTTACCGACAGGCAAAACTCGGAGGTCAGGACACTGAAGTCACTGATTAAAAATCTCCAACAATTGATCAGAGAAAATTACAGAATATCTGTAAGTTTGCATTGGAACAACAGAATTCGTGCTGTAAAATCCAACAGCGCGAGTATGTTCCCGCAAATAAATAAAATATTTCGGAGAAACGATCAGAATGACATTCAGGATCTGAAACTTCCGAGAACGTCAGACAATGAACGTTTGCTACGGACAGTTAGCATCGATCCAGACAGCGCCATTCTGGATGAAGACTTTTTCGTGATTGAGGATCCTCAGGAGAAGGTGGCGACAGTGGGAGCTGTTTTCCAGGAAGTGTACAAGGTGAATGATAGTATTCGCCCGAACCATGACCTGAAGAACAGAGCCCTGCTTCATAACTTCTACCTTAGAAATGATTTCGATCATTGGCGATCCGAGAATCTTGGTTTTACCAAGTTCAATGAAGATTTCATGGCAAGCAATGCCATCGCCAGTGAGGGGGCTAACACCCTGTTCATTTCGACGGAAGATCTCCAGATGATCTTTCAGTCATTGAAAAGGAAAAAATCCGCGGGTATCGACGGCATATCCAATGTTGTGCTTAGGCACCTTCCACCAATGGCTGTAGAGAGGTACGCCATCCTGTTCAACAATGCACTGAATAATGCATATTATCCAGTGCATTGGAAGACAGCGGTGGTGCAACCAATCCAATGCCAGAACCAATGCACGGGTGCCTGTCTGATTGACTTGGAAAAAGCCTTCGACACCGTATGGTTAGAAGGTCTTTATTACAAGCTCAGTCGGCTGGGCATAAGTAAACCACTACTATATATGATTTTTGACATGTTGACCGGTAGAAAGTTCGTTGTGAAAATTGCCAATGTAACTTCTACCCAAATATTTGAAATCAAAAACGGACTGCAACAGGGTACGGTAAATTCGCCGATCCTTTTCAGCATTTACCTGAGTGATCTACTTTGATCTACTTGTTTCTCTACACCACTCAATAGCGTACGCAGATGACCTAATCGCTAATCGCTAATTCAGGTCCAACGATCGACGTCATTGTTACTCTTCTGCAGCGTGACTTCGAAAAAATTCAGCAGTATTGTGATGACTGGAAGTTGAAAATCAACTTCCAGAAATCAGAATCTATATTGTTCAGAACGCCTTTGTCTAGGGCCTCTCGGTACACTAGAAAAACTTGGCGCAGGTTCTCTATCTTTGGGCCGGACGGGCGTCCACTGGCGAGACAAAGTGTAGTCAGATACCTTGGGATCGTGCTGGACCAGTATCTATATTTTGACAAACATGTAGATGCTGCTCTGGCGAGGGCCCGGGGCGCTTTCGCTCTGACAAGATGGCTGTTTCATAGCAGCCAACTTGATTCCAGGGTGAAGGTAATCTGCTACATGGCCTTAATCAGGCCCATGGTTGCCTATGGATGTCCCGTCTGGTTCAATGTGAGAGCCAGCTTAATGGAAAGGATTCGGGTGTTTGAGAGACAATGTCTTAGGACTTGTCTCGGGCTACATAGGACTCCCGAATCTGAGTACACGAAATTTTACCCGAACGAGGTCCTATACAATAGGGCCAGGAATGTACGGATAGATAATTTTCTGATCAAACTGATTCGAAGCCACGTTGCAAGAGCAATGACTTCGGTCAATATCCTGATCTTCGGGGCTTACTACCCCAATGATCTATATCATGAGAGAGTGCGCCTTAATGGCTTTGTCCCGCCAGAAGCATTCCTCTATCTAGATAGATGTGGGCTGATCCAGGACAGATTGGCGTTACCGCTAATCTTCCACGTGGGTCGCAATTCCGTGGAGCGGCGATTCCTCTACGGACCCGATGTCGCGCTCCGTGAGCCCGAACGCCTCAGGTTCTGTAGATCGGTCTCACGCCGGGATCGAGGAGACGTAGTCCGCCAGCACCAACGCTTTTGGTGGCTGGAGAGAGCTCCGTCAACGGACACCTTGATAGGAGCAGCCTCTTCAAGGCAAGGCCTGCCCAACACCAATGGCAGGCTTACATAGGCTAGGGTAGGGTAAGGTGTGGTAGGGTAGGTTAGGGTAGGCTAGGGCAAAAACGACAAAAAAAAAAAAAAAATACAAAATGAAAAATCACAAAAAAAGAATAAAACTTAAAACAAAAAAAAAATTAAAAATAAAAACAAAAAAAAAGATATATATATAAAGTATATATAATGTATATATTTGTGTATATATATTTTAGTTAAGTTAGAATAAGATAGGTTTAGTTAGGTTTAATTAGTTTAAGGTAGGTTTAAGTTTTATATAAAATATTTAAAAAAAAAAATGATCATATGCTAAGTTTTTTAATAAAAAAAAAACATTTTTCTTAGCTTAAGCTAGTTATAATAATGTTAATAGTAAATTCATGTAGACGTCGAAAGACATAAGTATGTTTCAATTGTTCTGTTTGTTTTAGAGTGTCCGCCTAGGGCCAGTAAGATAGTTACATTTGTTAAGATAGTTAAGCATTTTTGACTAGGGTAAGATAGATATAAGTTAATATGAAATAAAAATGAATTGAATTGAAAAAAAAATTGAATTGAATACTTCAAATGTTGCTGGAGAATA
Source organism: Merodon equestris (assembly GCA_958301585.1). Taxonomy (NCBI): domain Eukaryota; kingdom Metazoa; phylum Arthropoda; class Insecta; order Diptera; family Syrphidae; genus Merodon; species Merodon equestris. The sequence goes on along the minus strand of OY284415.1, from coordinate 83,300,090 downwards.
TGGCGGCGCTGAGTACCAGATAAATCTGTGTGCATCTCGGTCGGCATCTCTCAATAAGATTTGTAAAAACGACCCATCTGTCCCAGACGAAAATTTAAAAGTATCTTCGAAATGTCGGGAAGCAAATTTGTGCCCGTCAACAACTGACTATAGAGGGAAGGGGCGTCATCTGCCTGAATGGACGCGTCGAAAACAATTCGCATCTTCGTAGTCGTGCTGTCCTCCTTGTACACAGGGTGGTGTGGTGATATAGATTGAACGTTTGAACGGGGTCCGCTATTCCGTCGGCGACTATCTGAAGAATGCTGTCATCACACTCCTTGAATTCCTTGGGGTCCCTAGAGAGACGACGAAACAATATATTTAGTTGACTTACCGCAAAACGTTTGTTGCTGCCAAAAACAACACTTGACTCCTTCCAGGGCAAGCTGGCTTCATAACGGCATCCCACTCGTCTAATATATTGGCTTGTCATTTCTTGAGTAAGACGCTGTTTTTCGAACTCCTCTCCTCGAATTCCAATAGATTTTAAGGCCCACATAGCGGAAAAGTCAGACTAACTGATGATGCCCTCAATGATCACGAGCATCGGCTGGATGATGTCATTTTTTCTAGATCCATTCGAGTGAAAACCCTGGAGCGTCCAGCCAAAAATGGTATCCACTGCTCTCAAACGGTCAGACAGACGCTGCTGTTTTTGTCATTACGGACCAATAATAATCGGCTCCCATCAAAATGCTAATTTCCTCCTCAATGTCGAGATCCACGGCAACACAATCGGCCAAATTTAAACTTTTTTTTTTTTTTTTTTTTAAACTGCGAAATATTTACAGGATGACACTGGGGCTCTAAGCACATCGGCACATATTTCCGGCACTATAATTACTTCCATTTCAATTGTTTTTTTCCGTATACCGGCCTTTTACGCACAATTTAACCCGTTTGAAAGATTTAGCTGGCGTTTTTTGTTTGTTTGTATCCGAAAGGAATCACTGACATTTGCTCGGTTTTAAAATTATCTAGAATGCCCAATTTTTTCGCTACACTCTCTTTGATGAAGCTTTGCTGACTGCCTCCGTCAAGGGCAAGTCACATAGAATCCGCGCTTGCGTGCTTCCGCTGACAGCAAAGTAGAATACACACATTCTTATGGGAGGTGGCATATAGCCGACGGAAGCACGCGCTTCGATAGACAAAGTAGAGCTACTTTCTACTTTTTGATGCGCTGACAGTTCATACATTCACATATCGGAGCTCACACATTTACAATTTGAAGTTCACATATAGACAAATTGAGAGTAAGCACGTTCATTGGTGGATGCTTTGAGAGAATGTTTAGGAACTCTCTCGCAGTGAGAGAAATTTCAAATTCGGTTGACATTTATAGTGGAAACACAATCTGGCTTTGCCGCGTGCCGACTTTTGACAGACTTTGCACGCGCCAAAGCCAGATTGTGTTTCCACTATTAAGTATTATTCTGCTTGGTGTCACATGCGAGGTATGTTTTGTTGGTGCAAAGTGAAAGAAATGTTTGAAGAAAAATTGATTGAAACAATTAAAGACCATCCGTGTCTTTATAACAAAAGTTTAAAGTGCTACAGAAATAAATCCCTTTATTATCTTGTACATTTCAAATGCTTGCGACAATATTAATATAGATATTATTACTGAAATAAAATCGTCCATATTTTTTAAGTATTATTTAACAAGTAAAGAATGTTTTCTAATTGAACGCACAACACCAATTAATAAATGTCATTGAATGATTTGACATTCAATTTTGACAGATCAACGCACGCACGGATTCTATGTGGCTATGCATGCCTGCAATGCGTTGGCAGTCAATTGAAATTAACGGACGCACGCAAGCACGGATTCTATGTGACTTGCCCTTCAATCACAACGCGCAATAGTCTTTTTTGTTCCTTTCTTCCGATTGCAATGCAACGTGCTGTTTTTAGGGAAACACACTTAAATGAATTTTGCATACACATAACGCCTGTATTTTTCCCCTCTTCACAGGCATCTTCTTTCTCAGTTTTTTTCTTCTCGCACTACGACGATAGATGTTTTCCTTCACATTTTGTGCAACTGAGATAGCGAATATTGCGATACTTTTTTGATACGTGTCCTCGTTTTGCACAGCGAAATCAGCGGCTGTCCTTTCAAAGACGATCTCTTTTTCGCAGTATGGTACCACCTCACAGTTTTTTGTCGTGTGTGTATCAGAATCACAAAACAAACACCTTTCCTTGTCTTCTGCTTTCGTTCCTATAAAACTCGCTGCCGTTTTGGTGTGGTTTTTGTGTAAGCGCGTGATGGTGTGATTCTACTTCTTTCCTGTGCTCCACCTCGTTCTTTGTGCGTGTTCACATTGGCGCAAGAAGGACAAGCGCAAGAAAGCAAATAGTGTTCACATTGGTGGAAGCACACTTGAATTTTTGTCAAGTGGAACGCATGAATCGGGTCATTTTCATTCAGTCGTCTTCGTCCAAGTAGTCATTTTCATTCAGTCGCCTTCGTCCAAGTAGTCATTTTTGCAAGCCAAATGAACTTGTCTGTCCAACAGTCACGAATAAATGAAGAAAAACTGTCAAAAATGGAATGAATTAAGAATGGAACGGTTTGCTTCACCCGAAAATCCAAAGTGCGTGTTCACATTGGCGCAAGAAGGACAAGCGCAAGAAGGCAAATAGTGTTCACATTGGTGGAAGCACACTTGAATTTTTGACAAGTGGAACGCATGAATCGGGTCATTTGCATTCAGTCGCCTTCGTCCAAGTAGTCATTTTCATTCAGTCGCCTTCGTCCAAGTAGTCATTTTTGCAAGCCAAATGAACTTGTCTGTCCAACAGTCACGAATAAATGAAGAAAAACTGTCAAAAATGGAATGAATTAAGAATGGAACGGTTTGCTTCACCCGAAAATCCAAATTGAAGATGGATTTTCGGTGCAAGCAACCCTTCTCGTTTCCACTTACTAAAAATCGTTCCCTCTCTTTCAAGCAATTTGGTGCGCTTCTACCAATGTGAACACGCACAAATTGAAGAGCAATTTGGTGCGCTTCTACACGCACTTTAGTGCGTGTTCACATTGATCAAGACAAAGACCATTTTTGCGAACCAATGGATTTAAAAAAAAAAAATTCAAACTTTTCTTCAGTCTAAATTTCTTATTTATATGAATGGAACATCAAAACCAAGAATGGAAAGAAAAGACGTTGTAAAAATGGGTAAACTAAAAATAAATAAACAGAGTGTCATAAGAAAGGGTACATTCAGTTTCGTACTTAGATTTAATCAACGTTTGCAATTAAAGTTAATAGGGTGTTGGGTATCCTCTGTGCTTTACTACAGCTGCAGGTCCATTTGGAATCGATTCCACTATCTTTTTCGTAATATCAGAGGGAATTTCATTCCATTCCTCCAAAATTAGCTCCTGCAGCTCCTTTTTGTGACGTATAGCCCTTGTTTGCCGTTCTAAGTGCTCCCATAAAGGTTCAATCGGATTAATGTCTGGGCTTTGTGGAGGTGTTTCGAGGCATTTTGGGCAGTTGTATAAAAGACGCACATCCTGCGCTTTATGCTTCGGATCGTTGACTTGGTAAAAGTGAAATGTATTCGTAATGCCCAGTTTCTCAGCGGAATCTTTCAAATTTTCTTTAAGAATGTTAAGGTACATTCATAGCACTCCAGCCCATAGCACCCCATACCGTAACGCTTTTTCCCCTGTGTATTACATTTGCTGATAATTTTTTTGCAATGTTGCATCATTGCGCTTGGGATACACTTTTTCTTGTTTATTATCATTTCGAACCTACTTTCATCGACGAGTATGACATTCTTCCAGTAGTCTATAGGCTTATCCTTGTATTTTTTTTAACAAAATTGATGCGTTTTTTTCTGTTAACTTCGCTAACTTAAGGTTTCCTTCGACATGCCGCGAAAAGTACCCATTATTATTGAGTGTACGCCGGATGGTTACTGGGTTTACATTGACTCCGTTGAATTCGACAAGCATTTTTTCTAATTCGACTGAAGTTAGCTTGAGATTCTTTTTTATTTCACGAAGGACAAATTTTTCTGATGACTTTGTCATTTTTCTATGGCTTTGTTACTACACATGTTTTTTATTCTTCCCTCTTCATAGTATCGTTTACAAATATATTGCACCGTCGACTTTTTAAGCTGTAATAACTCACTTATTTGGGCTAAATGATATAACCGGATAATAACTTTAACCCGGATTAACAATTTCTTTAAAAACACTTAGTTTGTATTGTTGAAACACATCGTACGAAACTGAATGTTTCTAAGTGTATGTTGCTTTTGTTTGAAGACGGAACTAATGTGTTGCAATTGTTCAGAGTGTTAATATCAGGTGCTTTGTTGGGCGGAATCAGCTTGGCTCACACCTTTTGTAGACGATTATTTAATTTCGCTAATGTGGCTATTGTCGTGTCATCATAATCGGCCATTTTCTCCCTCTCCTGGTCGTCAACCTTGATCAGATTCTTTGCCATCACCGCCCTGTCCGCTTCCTGAAATTTCCCATGGACTGCCGCCAATCGCTCAATTAAAGCTACGAGCTCCTGCTTGAAATCTTCCTTTTAAGACAAGTTTATTGTAAGAATAGTAAAAAAGGAAAAAAGGAGGCAGTACAAAACATCGGTTTTTATAATAAGTGAAAATGTTTTAAAAGAAAGAAACATCCTAGTGAGACAAATAAATGTATATAAAGAAAGAGACAAATATATGCATATCTAAAATAAAACTTTTAGTACATCTTTTATGGTGATTCCACACTTAAAAGAAAGCGCATATTCAACACTTCCAATCGATTGAATTTTCCGCAGTTAACCTACACTGTGCGTCAAGGAATTCCGACGCCGCTTTGACAATTTTTGCCAACGATGTTCTAAAAGATATTTCGGATAGTTCGGCCCGTCCCGGGGCCCCGTCGAGCACGCTTATTTCAAGAAGATGTATTTTATTAATGCTTAGAACACGCTGCCATTCGCCTAGAGGTCACAAGACGGACTGCCATGTTAAAAGCAAAAAAAGCAATATAATGTAAGTGTATTTTTTCAACATATACATCCTGAACGAACATTTTGTACGAAAAGCTGGAAGCTACTCATTAATTGTCAAACAGGATTTCGGAGTGTAATTGTCGCGGTACTTATATCCCATATTTTCCTGATTGGGGCGAATTTCTGATTAGATATATTAAAGACTGTGATTAGATATATTATCGTCAAAACATAAGCACCATAAAAGAAATTTGAATCTAGCTTTAGTCATTGTCGAAACGTACCGAGATAAACTGAACTATCGCAAAAAGTTAACAACTTAACGAAAAGTAACAACACATACAAAGAAAAATGTCACACAAAAGTTATCCTTCATCGTTTCGACGAACATACCTGTAAAAAAATATATTTCCATTGATCGCAGAATACCATACGTCCGTTAACCGGTAGAGGCCACCCCCAACTGATGTTGTACGAGAAAAGAATTAAAGGATTAAAATTGATGAATAGTTAAAGAGAACTCATAAAAAAGTTTTTCCTCGATTCGACGAAGGGTAACCATTGGGTGTATTGACTTAGCAGTAGTTTTTATCGGAAAAAAATTCAATAAAGACGACTGATCTGCTAATTGTTTAAATGCATAAATTTAAACCTTGGTATACGTTCACATACCGGTTTTGGCGCCAAAGTAATAATTTTTTATCAAGGAAATGATCTCAATTGAAACATGTGTTATATGAAATCCGTTCGTTAACATGGTGTTTTTATTGCATGTTAATTGCACAAAATAAACTGACATGTGATGTAGGAATTTTGGTTGTAATCCTAACACACGTTTAGAAGATATTCACATTTACGTACAAGCATATTGGCTGTATGTGCACAAAACCGTTACTATACAATTTATTTTTGTGAATGGAAAATTAAAATTTCGGCTCCGTATTAACCTGCGTCTGGATCAACTATTCAAAATAACACAAAAATCATCAAAATCGGACCAGTAGTTACCGAGAAACAATTGTACAAAGAGTGCAATTGGAGTCACCCGTATGAGAGCTCCGCTCGCTACACGAGCTTCGCTCAATTATCTTAAACTTCTTAAAATACCCTACTGGCCCCGTGCGGACATTCTAATATAAACAGCACATTCATTTGCCTTTCGACTATTAATATCTATACTTATGGGCTAACTTACCTCAATTTAGGCTAAGAAATATGTAAAAACACCTTAGCATGCGATCTTTTTTTTCTATTTTTTTATTTCTTAATAAAAGATTTGGGAAAACAAAAGACTCTTTTATTTTTACACTTTATTTTATTTTCTGGCTTGGTGGCGGTCCCCCTCCACTTCTACAATTTTAGTGTTCGCTTGGTAGTGGCAGCTTGCTGATTCTGGTCCATACATTTTGCTGGGAGGAGATTGGAAGGGATATTGGAAATGGTTTGCATACGTGTCGAGTAGATGTCGGTACATCAGTTCAGTGTTTGTCGGGTAATATTCGTAGAGTTTGACTCCCGTCCCACATAAATATATCAATATGTATAGTTAAAGACTTTCTTCTTACTTTTAGAAAAAAAAATCTTTTTTATAGGCAGGTTGCCTATTCCTTTATTTCTTAGAATATCTTACGACTACTGTCGCGAACTATGGCACAAGAACGACTCAAAAATATCGCTCCGTGTTTGGCTTTTTATACATAGTGATTTAGACTCGCGGAGTATGGATGGGGACTGGATATATTTCAATATAAGTGGATGCGGATTTATTTAACTGGTTTGTAGTGGGATGGGGATCGATTGTGCTGACGTTGCGTTAGCATTAATACAATAGTTGGGGATGGATCATAGGAATTGTGCTAACGTTATGTTAGCATTAATATTTGGGCATGGTTTATAGGGATTGTGCTGAGTGGATTGGATTTTATGAGGCATTCATCTTTGTCTTTAAACTTATACTTAACTGTATACTTAATATATTTTTTGCGTTAATTGTATTTATTAGTTAATTTCTTATTTATACCAAGTAAATGTTTTAACTCAAGAAAACACATAGCAAACAAAACATAATAAATAAATAAGAATATACAATGACATTCTGTATTTGAATTACAAAGAATACAAATAGTTTCGAATGTCACTACTATGTAGTTTAATAATTAAGTTCATGAGGAATGACATATAGGAAATGAATTGCACAACTTATATACTAATGTTAAGAATAAATAAATATAAATAAATAAAAGAGAAAAATAAAACAAAATATGAACAGGTAAGCATGAAAAACAAAAAAAGACTTGTATGTCAGTAATAGAGAATAAAATTAGGATCTCAAAATTAGTGATTCTAAGTCAGCATAAATGTAACTGAAAAGACAATTTTTTATCTGTTTCAAAAATGCGATAGATACTGTAATTGTTCTGATAGTCACAGGTAGCTTATCAAATAAACGAACAGACAAAATAGAGTATAAGTTACGGTATGAAGAGGTGCGAAACTATGGTACAGATAACAAGTTAGAAGAGTTACCACGAAGATTATGAGTACAGATCAGATCAGATCGGAAATTGCGACCGAAGATGGTGGGTAGAGATCAGTCGGAAATTGCGACATCCAGATCTCATAAAAAAAAACATTTTTAACACTTTGAAACAATACAGATGGCGAACAGGTAGAATTTTTAGGTCACAGAATAAAGAAAAATTGCAATATCTTCTGGGCTTGCGACATATTTTTCTTAATACATTCTTCTGCATTCTTAGTAATGGTTGGATTTTATTACAGTATACGCCGCCCCAACATACAGTCTCAAATTGTAGCTTAGATTGAAAAAATCCGTAACATATCGCATTAAGAATCGGTTTTGAACAAATTTTGCTCACATAGAAAAAATATCTAAGAATATTTCGAAAATATTTCCTTAGAGTGTCCACGTGATTCAGAAAACTAATTTCTTAAGTTAGTTAAGCTAGTTTAATCATTTTTGTCTAGCGCGTAAAATAGTTTTAAAAAATGCATACTAAAAATTAATTAAAAAAAAAAAAAAAAGTCTAACCTTTTATCAAATGAGGGTGAATTAATTACACAGTAACGAACAGGAAATTTAAATTTATGACAATTTAGTGCATGAAAATGCAAATCTACCTCCATTTTATACGAAGAAAGACCAAAAAAAGTATTACTTTGGTTTTAAGACTTATCACTAAATTATGATGTTCGAACCAAAGTCGTAGACAGTCCAGATCGCTCATGCAACTGTAGAAAAAGCCAAAATCATCTGCAAAAGCGGTAGCTTTACCTTTAAAATCAATTGAGAACAGTAAATTAATATATAATAATCAAGAATAAAATTTGTCCGAGCATAGAGCCCTCTGGGACGCTCTTGTTAAAAAAGTCAATTTGACTCTGGACCTGATTTATTTTTATCAGCTGGAATCTATTTTCTAGATATGACCATTTGAGCATGAAGCCTCGAAAACCTGTTTTTTCCAATTTCCTTAACAATATACATATTAAGGCTGACCATATCGAAGGCCTTGGTGATATCAACGAATAAACCCGCAGTGTATTTTTTCTTATCAATATTAGCTATTATGTATATGTGAGCAAAATTGCAACAACGCATCTTCAGTTGATTTTCCTTGACGAAATTCATATTGAGCTGACCTGTTCATCAGGGTTAGACGAAAAACTACAAAGACGACAAGTTGAGAGGTTTGACAATGGTGGAATATAATTGGCTAAATTGACAAAATAAGAATTGAATTCATTGGCAATTCCAAGTATATCCGATAATAGACACTGATTGACAAGAATAGCAGTAGGTTTTATAGAGAGACACGATTTGTTAAGCATTTTATTAACATTCATTCTTTAAATTACCTTTAGCTGCAGAAAACTGGGAGCGATAATAAGTGTCGCGGCACAAAGGAATCTCCTTAAGCTCAATGCGAGTCTTTCTGTATTTGTTCGTTATACTAGTATTTCTTGGATCCTTTATACACTTAATTTTCAAATTGAATTTGAATTTATTTAGTTAATAATTAGAGATCCACGGTTTAAGTCTCTTGGTTACATTTTTCTTAGGCAAAATAGAACTGCATTTAGAATATCCACGGCTCCAAGATCATGCTCTGCATTTTGTGGGACCAGCTCGGCGTAGTGTACTATGAGGTGTTAATACCAAGTGAAGCAACCACAGGTGCTCGTTAACGAACGCAATTAATGCGTTTGAGCAGAGCATTAAAAGACAAACGGCCGTAATACAGCGAGAGGCACGATAAATTGATTTTGCAGCACGACAACGCTCGTCCCCACGTTGCAAAAGAGGTCAAAACGTACTTGGAAACATTAAATTGGGAAGTCCTACCCCACCCGCCGTATTCTCCAGACATTGCTCCCTCTGACTATCACCTGTTTCGATCAATGGCGCATGGCCTGGCTGACCAACACTTCCGATCTCATGAAGAAGTCACAAATTGGATCGGTTCGTGGATCGCTTCAAAAGATGAACAATTTTTTCGAAAGATGGGAGAAAGTAGTGGCCAGCGGTGGAAAATACTTTGACTTTGAATGATACATGTGTAACCAATTTGTTTCACTAAAGCCTCAAATGTTGGCGAAAAAAAGGCGGAAACAAAGCTGTACACCTAGTAAAATATCAACAAACACTTTCCTTTACACTACACAATAAAATCCAGAGGGCGCCGTCCTGGATGACAACTTTTTCGTGATTGAAGATCCCCAGGAGAAGGTGGGGACAGTGGGAGCTGTCTTCCAGGAAGTATACAAGGTAAATGATAGCATTCGTCCAAACCACGAATTGGAAAACAGAGTTCTACTTCACAACTCCTACCTTAGAAGTTATATCGATCATTGGCTATCCGAGAATCTTGGTTTTACCAGGTTCGATGACGATTTCATGGCAAATAATGCCGTCACCAATGAAGGGGCTAATACCCTGTTCATTTCGACGGAAGATCTCCAGATGATCGTTCAGTCATTGAAAAGGAAAAAATCCGCAGGTCTCGACGGTATACCCAATGTTGTGCTTAGGCACCTTCCACCAGTGGCTGTAGAGAGGTACACCATCCTGTTCAACAATAATGCATATTATCCAGTGCACTGGAAGACAGCGGTGGTGCAACCAATCCCCAAGAGGGGTAAGAACACCTCTAACCCGGCAAATCTCCGGTCGATAAGTCTCCTTCCGAGTATCAGCAAGGTCTTCGAGAAGGGGGTCCATAGCGGAGCATGACACTATTCATGCCGCGTCGAAACTCGTGTCGGACGTCCAATGGGATAAATGCAACAACCAATGCACGGGTGCCTGTCTGATTGACACCGTAAGGTCTTTATTACAAGCTCAGTAGGCTGGGCATAAGTAAACCACTGCTGTATATGATTTTTGACATGTTAACAGCTGCAGCAACATTGTATTGTATAGACTCACTAAGGATTGGTTATATTGTTATATTGTATAGTATATAACAAAGCTGGTAACCAGCTGACCGAGGGTTCGTATTAAACGACCCAAGGTAGAATAATTCAATATAAAATAATCAGCCAAAAGAGGCCCATGAATGAAGAGAATGATTCCCACCCTAAATCTACCACTAAGCCTAAGCCTAAGCTTAGTAATAAGAAAAATAATATTAGTAAAAAGCATTCTAAGCACCCCTCTAATCCCAACGATAACTGGAGCTTCAAAACCAAACTCTTTCCAATTTTTAACCACCCATCAATTTCCCATATACAGTCTCCTCCCTCAGTTTCACCAAAACCACAACGCCAACGTGTCAGCTTTAATCTCAACCCAACTAGTAGTTCTGCCAATACAACCTAATCACCTCCAACCCTAGCACACGACCCGGATCCAAACTAATTTCCAAATTTGGACCTTAAATCCGGAGCCAAGTATCCTAATTTTCGAAGCTCCCACATCCTTAATCCCTCAACACCCGCCCTATCTAATACCTCTGCCACAGCCATTTCCTTATCTCTCCCACCATCTACAAACCAAGTTTCTTCAACATCTGTCCCCTCCTAATCTTTCGTTGATCCCCTACTACCACCTTCAGTCAAACTTACCCAGCAATCTATTGACCCCAACGAATGTCGATACGCTTTCTCCAGGTTAAGAGATAAAAAGATCTATGAGAACATTCGACTTGGCTTATCTTCATGACAAATCAGACACAGACTGCTATGAAGGTAAAACAAACACCAGCGTAATGGTCTCAATACAACAGGAAGGTCTCCCCACCGATTTCACTACCCTCAAGAACCTTTTCATTAATTATCATAAGTTTTTCAATATCTCACCCAAAAAAGTATCAGACGATCTTGATACCTTCAGACAATATATACACTCAAAGCGTATATCGCACCTTCAGCGTAGCAAAGCTGACCATGATAGGTTTTTTCGTCATGTAAGAGGTTTGCGCTTTAAAATTCAGGCAGTCCTGGAGCAATCGCATGCCTTACCTTTTGAAATCTTTGCCTTAACCGAAACGAACCTAATGCCTAGTATAAACAACCTTGAACTATTCCCATCCAACTTTAACGTTTATCGCGACGATGATGTTAACCGACCTATTGATCGTTGTCCATGCCGCGGTGTTCTTCTAGCCGTCCGAAACTCAATTGACTCCTCCCTCATAGCAACTTCATCTCCGCCATGTCTCGACTTTGTTTCTATTAAGATTGTACTACCCCGGAAATCGCTCTACGTCATCTGCTTTTACATTTTGCCATCACAACCTACTGAAACATATAACTTGGCCATTGATACAATCGATAATTTAATTGATTTACGAGATCCCCAAGACGAGATCCTAGCTTTCGGTGACTTCAACCTTCCTCACCTTAAATGGATCTCTTCTGACGACCAATCGTTTTACATTGCCTCTAATCCCACTGCAGCAAAAGAATGTCTCTTCTCTGATCGCCTAGCTGATTCCAGCCTTAACCAAGTCAGCGGCATTTTAAATTACATGGGCAGACAACTCGACTTCATTTTCACAAGTGACCCCTTTAACTCCTCAGTTTCAGCTTGTCCGCTGTCCCTATCAACCGTCGACAACTACCACCCTCCTCTTCTTCTCTCGTTCTTTCACAACTCCCCTATACAGAACTCTCCCCCCACTGTTCGAATATTTCCCGATTTCCGCAAAGCCAACTTCTGTCAAATCAATGAATATCTCAATAGCGCTCATTTTAATTTCAACAACCTTACCGTAAATGATGCCATATCTATATTCTACAAAGAAATATTAAATTCTATCTAACAAACGGAACAAGCTCTGGACAACTTTCCTTCGTACTCAATCCCCAAATGACTTCTCTAACTATTTCGTTGCATTTTGTAGAGCTTTTTAACTCTCTATATCAACTCTACTTAGTCGAGATGCAAACCAACCTTATAAATAATCCCAAGCTCTTCTTTCAGTTTGTTAATTACAAAAGAAAAGCTGATGGCTACCCAAACTCTCTCTCCTTCAGTAACGAAACTTCCAATGATCCTCATAACATCGTCAACCTTTTTGCCAAACTTCTCCTTTGAACCATTTCTCCCTCGTAGTGTCGACCCCGATATCATCGAAGAAAGATTAAAGGAATTTAATGATGAATTCACCCCTGGCCCCGAAGGCCACCTGCTAAGTTTTTAAAAAAAATGTTCCTCCTCCCTTTCTCTACCTCCCTAAAAAATCTTCAGCCTATCGCTTTCTCAAGGTGAATTTCCCCGGATATGGAAAACCTCTTTTATAACACCTATACACAAAAAGGATCCGAAGAATGACATTAACAACTACCGTCCCATTGCCAAACTGTCTCATATACCCAAAATCTTCGAAAGTATTTTGTATGATAATTTAAGTTTTCAATGCAAGTCTTTAATCTCCCCCAGACAACACGGCTTCCTCAAAGGTAGGTCTACAACCACAAACCTTATTGAATTCGTTTCCTTCACCCTTTCAGCCTTAGAAAATGGTAAAGAAGTCGATGTTATCTCAACTGACTTCAGTAAGGCCTTTGATAAAATTTCACACTGATTAATACTCTTCAAACTGTCTTCCCTTGGATTTGAACCCATCTTATTAAAGTGTCCTCTTACCTGGAAAATCGCCATTACAGCGTTCGCTTTAGATCTGCCCTCTCTAACTCCTTCCTTGCTTCCTTCGGTGTCCCCCAAGGCAGTCATTTAGGCCCGCTTCTTTTTATCCTTAGCATTAACGATGTTGAAATGGTTATCAAACATTCCCACATCTCTCTATATGCCGACGATGCTAAGTTCTTTAACATCATTTCCTCAGAACATGACTCTTCCAAGTGTCAATCTATTACTTTCTCCCGCAAACGTAAAAAATCTCTTCCCCGCCTCTACTTTCTCCATAATCAAACCCTTTCTACCGTTAAGGTGATCCGTGATCTTGGTGTATAATGCGACCAGGAACTCAATTTCCTTGCATATATCAGCGATATAATTCTTAAGACCAATTCTGCACTCGGCTTCGTGAAACGATGGTCTAAAGAGTTTTCCAATCCCTACGTCACTCGGTCTTTCTGCAAAACCTTTGTTCGCCCTATTCTCGAATACGCCTCTCAATTGTGGTCTCCTTACTATCATTCACACATTTCCAGAATCGAGAGTATCCAACGCCGTTTTCTCCGTTTTACTCTTCGTGGCTTCCACTGGGACAATCCTCTGATCCTACCTCCCTATCAAGACCGCCTAAAACTTATTAATTTGAGCAATACACGGAATCCACGTCTCTTCTTGTATGTATGTACCCACCTCTCGTACCTCTTATGGGTCCAATGAACCTATCTCCCGTATGCTGCGGAATGTTAATGCGAAAAACTGTTTCGACTTTAACATCAGCACTCATTGTCAAAACCTCCGTCTCAATCGCCCTCTTTCTTAGTTTCCTAGATTGTAAGTTAAATGAAGTATGTAGCTTGAATTAAGCGCAATAAAAGGGGGGTATAGCCCCCACCAATATCAAAATATCAAAAATCTAACCCATGTGAAGATAAATCCATATTTCAGAGACAAAGACAATATCCGACATGAACACAAACGAATCAATACTAGGCAGATCAGTATGCGCGGGCTTAACTCCGCTACTGAACATTTTTGATCGAGCGAGCAAATTTGTTGTTTTATCAACCTTGCTCTCGCTCCGCATGGCACTTTTCTAAACTTTACTTCGTTATTTCTCACTATTTTTCAATCAAACATTTCATTTGATAATTTATGGCTCATCTACAGACCTAGATCTATCGAATGACATGCTGCACACATGTGTGGTTATAGCCGATATCTACATTTAGTCCGTACAAGATTAGTCCGAAATCGTTTTCGGACCACTATATTCCCCGTACATGCGCGCGCTAGGCCAAAAAGTGGGTGATTGCTCTCGCTCCGCTACGCTCCGCTCGATCAATGAGCGACAAGAGCTGAAAAGTTTAAACTCCTGACATTTTGGTGTACAACAAAAAAAGAATGGTTACAAACTACATTACTTGGAAGACAATAATTTGGAGCAATGGTTTCACATTGGTAAGGGAAAGAAGAGTCATCTAATAATTCATTAAATAAAAAAAAAAGAATAAAAGTTCTATATTGAAGAAAGATCATTAAAGGATTTAATTTAGATTACTTTCCACCTTCGGTTTTCCTAACTAGTATTTGAATATTATTGAACCATACATACGAGTATTTTGCTACCTTCTGCTTTGCTGTCGCTTTTGCCTTCAACAAGAGAGTATGAGTATATTTTGTCATAGAGTGGTTGATGTATGTATATTCCATCTCTTTTCGATGTATTGCTGTTGCCAATTTTCTCGATGTTGTTAATGCTGCTATTACTGATGCCATTAACATTGATCGACATAATGTTCAGGTTTTTCTTGTTCGTTCTCTTGGCAATCATTATTTGCGCTTAGTATTGAATTCAGTGAATAATAATAATTCAGGAGATAATCGATTTTACCTATATATTAGAGATTTCAGATTGAACTTTCTTCACATAACATTTTTTAATTTTGTGGTCCGGGACATCTATTGATTTGTTTTGTTGCAGACAAAACGTTATCATGGTTGACATTTGGTGCACCAACCATTTCGATGTTGTTAGTAAGCTGTTGTTGCTGCCAATTGAGTTTACTTTCTAGTGAATTTATTTTTAATTTTAAGTCATCATTCTCTGAACGTAGTTCGTTTATTTGTTGAAGAAATCGATTAGTTGTATTCTCCAAGTTTGCCATTTCCAAATAAATAATTTGAAAAGTATATTCATTGCCATTATTTAAAGTTAACGACGAGTTAATTTCACCGTATTTTGTACAGTTTGTGACCGTTTGTTTATTGCTGTTATTGGTATTGGCCCGAGCATGGTTGTTGTCATGTTTAAGGACGGTCGTAACTGACAAATGAATTCAATAAAAATCAAGTTAAAATTTCACATAACTTGTCACATCGAAACAAATTACCACTTGATTTTATGAATTCCATTTTGTTCAGTAATATTTGCACATGCATAATGAAAATAATGCTAACAGTCAATACAATTAATTTTTTGTTAAACAATTGCGTTCAATTTTTTGTACCCTATTACGGTATAACCTACCCTAATCTAGCCAGCCTATGTAGGGCTAGGCCCGGTGTTGTACTTGATCTACAGCGGATATACCAACCCCAACACCAAAACATTCGATGTTAGCTCCCTTCGCTGACGATACAATCATTCTACAAGCTAACAAAAACCAAACATGAGCAATTCAAAAACTTCAAGAGCATCTCGATAACACAATTCAGTGGTTCACAAGATGGAGGATTGAAATAACGATTGAAATTAACGAAGAAAAGACTCTACATATGATTTATACGAGTACACTAAAAAGAATTGACAATACACCCCCAATACATTAGTGATGGCGCCAAATACCTCAGAATCGAGGTAAATTGACGTGTGTGAGAGCGAGTGGAGCCACAACCAAAACAATGGCAAATATGGAAAAAGAAACACCGTTTACCGTCTGATTGGTATTTATTCTGGATCTGCTCTAGAACGAATAACCCTACACAGTCTTCGCAGTGGCTTATATACCGCTCGCATTGCGTGTTACAGTTCGGCCATCCTATCATCGTTCGTGTCTTCACGATTGGCGTTCTCAGGGTCTATTATGCCTGCCTCCTCATCTAAGACTGCGTCCTACATTAATCCAGCGTCATCGATATCGTCATCATCATCCGAACTTACGGCTCAGCTACTACGTCGACAAGCCCCTTCTCCAGCAGCTCGCACCACGTTTTAAGTTTGTCAGGGCTCCTCATGGTGTTAAACTTACGCTGATTCCGCTGCATTCCGGGTATGTCTGAGACAACGTAGTGGTCGTTCGGCAGTACGCTTCTGACGATGTTAGGTCCACGGGAGAGCGGCTCTAGCTTACGGGGCTCACCTGTCGTTGCCGGCTCATGATCGACTAACACGAGATTATCCACCTCGTACTTGCATTGCTTACGATGTTGCAGATCGTAACGCCGTTTCTGCTCCGACTGGCTCTTCGCGATATTTTGCAACGCTCTCTCTCTCCTTTGGCCAATTTCATCCGATTCGATTGGCCCGGTTCACCTTAACTCTAGCAGCAGCTTGTTACCCATGATGTCCCTCGGTGTTTACGCAAACAATAGCTCGAGCGGGCTCGCCGTTATATAGGAAGCTTATATCGAAGATAGACAGCTTCTTAAACGATTTTTCGCTCCTGACCTGCGGTTGGTCTAGAAGCTCCCGACCTATATATGATCACGGGATACGCTTGACTATCGTCAGGTACCACAAAGACCTCGCACCACGATGTCAGTTGCTCCACAGAAATCTCTATCGTTGTGCTACCCCCACCACCAAACCCATTCAGCATCACTTTGTATTTGTAACCCAACTGTAACTGCAATGTTACGCAATCGCTGCCCAGGTCAATAAACGCTACCATGCTACCCGCTGTGTCCGTTTATCATCGTTTCTTTAATGTATCTGTCCGCCGTGATCAACATTTGACGCGGATTTTCGGCTCCCCTCCCTGAGACCGTGTCTCGTACGCCCTCTGGCGCTTGGCCCCGTCGTGTCGGAAGCTGTTTCTTCCCGTCGATTCAGTATCTTGCCGTTCTACTTCACGTCCGTCCGCTTCACTACACCCCACCTCAAGCCGCCGGGAGCTCTCCGTCGCACGGCAGCTCTTGGTCCTTAAACTCACGAACTAAACGGACTCTTTCTAGAATTTCGCCCACTGACGACGGTCTTGCTGCTCGGAATGCTTCTAAGCACTCACCATCCGAGATTCCCTGTGTGATATATTTCAGAGAATTACTCTGAACGTGACCTCTCGACGCAAAAATTTTCATCTCGAATATGTATTCCTCCATCTCCTCACCATGCTTCTGCCTACGCTCACGCAGGCGACCGTGGACATCTGCGTCAACGTCTACCGTTGGAAAATTATCCCACAACTCACTGAAGAACTGCTCAATGTGATTTCAGCGTCGCGTCGTGCCACAGCTCCATAACTTAGTCGCACCTACCAATTTTGTTGTCACTGCCATCAGAATCACCTTCTCTTCTACCCCATAGATGCGTTGAATATCACCCATCTTCTTGATCCAGGCTTTGAATGATAGTCCCGCGATGGCTTACATGAGCAACATGCATCTGCTCTCGGTATGACAATAACATCACGGGAGGAACACGCATCAGCTCTGGGTGTAATGACAACTGATGGCTTTTCGATCTCACCAGTCGTCTGTTCTGAGTGGGCCACTGTAAGTTACGCTTATTCAGCCGTCAGCCTACGCAACTCATTTCGCATCTGTTGGTACTCGTCGTCAGCAAGTTCTGAATTCGTCGCATCCAAAAGCCGCTCCAGGACCTCCTCCTTCAGGCTGCTCTGGTCCAAACCCGGCTTCTTGAGCTCCTCGCATAACTGGTCCCTGGTCATCGATCCATAATATATGTATTTAGAGAACCCCATGGCACTTTGCAGCTGCATAGGGAGCTTATAAATATACGTCACGGTAAGAACAATTCAGTTTCGCTGTATACACAGAGAGTAGAGACCCTTGAAAGGCGATTAATGCAGGCTAAATTACACGGTGTTAAAGAAGAACATCAGCAAGGGGAAATCGAATATATTAGAAATGGAGCATTTACCGTTTTCATTAACGGATTGTAAGAAAGACGGATTGTCGTTACCCGGAGGCAGTCGTTAGCCGAGGCAAGTCGTTTAGCCAATAAAGAGGAACAACGCTTAAATCTTTCCAAAACCAATATAAATAAGGATTACAAAAATAAAAACTTTGCGGGAAAATTGCGGGAATATCAGTCATATCGGTTATACGCAAACACCTCAACAAACATATCAAACACCTCCGGAACAGACATATCAAGGAAGGATAAGTGATTTATGTAACTTAACATGAGGGCTTTCATGTCAACTTGATAATAAATGAGGATGTTAGGAAGTTGATTGTCGATACAGCAAGTCTCTATGATTTCCGCGAACACATCTCAATATAGTGACGTATTCAGTATTGAAGATGAAAAACTGACCTATACCAAAGCAATAAAACATGAGATTTGAACAGTCGAAGAGGCTCAGCCGGTGTTCACAAAAACATACCGGTACCCCAAAATAGACGATAAAGAAGATACTAATCAAGTAGAGAAACTAAGAAAGGACGGTATCATTAAAAACAGTAGTTCGAAATGGAGCTCTCGTCTTTGGATCGTTCCAAAGAAGCCGATGCAAGTGGCAAGAAAAAAGGATGCTTGTCGACTATCGGAGACTCAACGAGTTGACCATAGCTGATAACTATCCCCTAGTAAACATCAGTGAAATACTCGATCAGTTAGGAAGGCAAGGTACTTTACAACCCTTGACCTGACCTCGTACATGAAAAAGATATGGAGAAAACGGCGTTCAGCACGCCATATGGGCACTTTGAATACACGAGAATGCCTTTTGGGTTAAGGAACGCTCAGGAGTGTTTCCAAAGATTAATGAATAATGTATTGTCTGGACTGCAAGATATCAAGTGCTTTGTATATTTCGACGACATTGTTGTATATGGCCAAGATTCACAAGAGCACAATCAGAAACTATTCGAGGTTTTAGATCTAATACGGGCCGCAAACCTAAAACTGCAGCCAGACAAATGTGAATTTCTGCGAAAAGAAGTTCAATACTGGCGTAATTACCGAAAATGGCGTTAAGCCATTTTATTTTTTTATTACATAAAAAGTATAGTCGAAATGAAGGCACCGATTAACGCGAAGATAATTAAATCCTTTATAGGAATGGCATCGTACTATGGGAAGTTTGTTCAAAATTTTAGCAGGATAGCAGACCCGTTAAATAAACTTTTAAAGAAAGACGAAGAATTTCATTGGGGTACTGGGGTAAAGGCAAGCAGCCTTTGAGAAGTTAAAGAATGCAATCACGAATTATCCTATCTCACAGATTATACTAAGACCTTTTTAATAATAAATGACGCATTTGTAGTGAGCGAGGAGATAAATACGACAGAAAATGAACATGAAGAACAAGAATTTAACAAAACACGTAGAGAAATTTATGACTTAGAAGAAAGGAAACGAGTTATGTATTTCTGAAAATCATAATTGGCTTTTAGAGAACAAAACACGACGTATGTAAGCATAAAGTTTTTTTGGAAAGGTATGCAAAAGGATGTTGAAAATTATGTAAAGAATTATGAACACTGTCAGTATAAAATTGGTTTCAACCTCTGATATGGTGTTTGAAAAAAATTCCATGGAATTGATAAGCCCATTAACTGAAACAGAAGAGGGATACAAATCAGGCTCACTATTCAGGATGAGCTTTCGAAGTTCACTAAATTCATACCCCTTGAATCAAAAGAAATGCAGGCCGTAGTGAAAGCACTTACAAATGAATGGATTTTAAATTTTGGGCTTCCCAAAATAATTTTAACAGGCAACAGTAAAGAATTTTGTAATGAAGTATTCAATAAGTTATGCAAAATTTTTAACATTAAATATATAACGATGAAATTAGCAAACCCTCAAGGCAATGGAGCAGTGGAAAGCGTTCACTGAAGGTTAATTGAATATCTCAAAACCACAGGTAGGGAAATATGCGTTGAGGCTAACTGGAACGAAAGAATGCCTTTTGCAAGTTTTAGTTATTATACAAAACAACAATATACGGCACAACTGGATATACGCCAAACGAGCTAGTATACGGTAAACGTGCAAATCAACCAAGTGAAATTGAAGATCAAAACGAAAAAAACATGTTTGACTATTTCGATCAACTTAGCACCATTCTGGCAGAAATTAGTACAACAGCAAAAGATAAGATTTTAAGATCTAAACCAAAATCCAAAGGTAGATACGATCAAAATGTAGGAAAGCAAACAGCGAATCAGCTAGGACAACCCATTCTTGTAAGGAACGTTGTAAAAGGAAAGCTAAGAACCAGATTTAAAGGGCCATATACGATTTTAGAAATTAATAAGGACTACGGTACAGCTAAAGTCGGTGATAAAAAGCTAAAATATAATAAGACTAATATTAGAACGTACTTTTCAGAATTACGAGTACGGCAAGGTGCGAAAACGTCGCATTAACAAAGCTTAGTGAAAATAATGGATTATACTTTAATTTTAAAGGGCAAGGAAAAGAAATAATAGTCTAAGAGCTGGTTACCACTTCGACAAAGGTACAGCCACAAAGCTAACACTTTTCATATATATTATCTTCTCTATATCTATAAAAAAGAACACAGTTTTCTGTTTGTCCGTGTGAGTAGGGATTAGGGGATTAGGAACGTAACGGTACCTCAACAATATCAATCGATTATATATTTTCCGAGTTTCGCAAGAAAATTCGCTTCTCATTATATAAAAACATATAAACTGAAGAGTTATTAACACTGTAAATGCAACCAGAGTACATTCTGCACTAAATTAGAAGCAGATTTTAATATTCACAATCAAATCTGAGCAACTCTAACAATAAAACATAACTGATGCCACTAAACATGAGGTAGTTGGATTTTGTTTACTTAATTTTGACGCTAGTTTTTAAATATTTTTTTCTTTTAATTGAAATTGTTAATTTATGTTTATGTTTTATGAAATGGAATATAGTGCATTTTAAAATATGATTTGAGGGCTTTAATTTGATGTATTTGCAGTAGCTTAAGTGGGTGCATTTTAAGGGATTAACCTCACAAAGGTGACTGTTTACTCACTGTCACTGTATATATAGGTAGTTTTTAATGTTTTTCACATTATATTATTACACTATTTTTTCCAATTTTTCATTTTATTTCGTTTTACTCTTAGTGTAATAGAATCGAAATAACAGCTAGAAAGTGAAGGTCGCGTTCACAAAATTTCAGATAGGTACGTTTACATTCAGAAAATCACTTGAAGTATCACATACTTGTGACTTCCAAGTTTTTTAATAGTATTCGAATATATTTTAAATTACATTATTTTGAATATAAAAAAAATTGCACATCATTCATTACTTTTTGGGCACACACATAAAATTAATCATGTAGAAAAAGTATTTTACCTAGTTGTTACAATTAATTATCCAGTTTTTGATATATTTTACTAGTTCCTATTTATAGAAATGTCATATCTACTTAACTTCTGTATTCTTTACCTCTAGTCTCTCTTTACTTCTTTTTTAATAATTGTAATTCCTCATAACGCTTTTTCCCATGGCATTCGCATTTACCTGTACTTCCAATGAATATGGTCAACAAAGTACTGATCTGGTAGGTATTTGTAGCTGCTAAAATCGGCTCCGCGATCATAGCACCTGACCAATTACATCATTTAAAAGGTCATAAAATGGTCATTAAAGGTCAATTAGTTTCATTAATTGGTTAGCGATAGAAAAAAAAATATTAGCCGTTAAAGTTTTTCAAGGTCACCCAGAAATTCTAGCACCTCATCATCAATAAAATAAAAAATAATAAATGAATTCAATAGAAAATTATCTGCTGATAATTGGTCAATGGAATTTCATAATTAAATAATTAATTATGTTGCGTTTATGTACTTCTTCTTTGTCCACGCCAAGATTATCATCGCGAAACTCATTCGCACATTCTCGAACGACAGCAGCGGATGGTATTCTTGGCGGGATGCGTCGAATTCCAGATTTACATAATTGACTTTTCAACCAGTTACTGGATCCCATTACTGCAACTTCTTGGCCGATTGTGGCACGTTTGTCTGCACATCAAGATTTACTAACTTTGGAAAATTCCTCGGCAATATAATTAGTCCATCCCCATCGTTTTGAGACAATATACTTAGTTGCAGCCGTTGTAATTCACTGCTACAGCTTCACATATTATTTTATACTCGTCGTAAGATAATTTAATTTCGAAGTCATCTAATCGCAACGATCATTTATCATCATCGATCGAATATATTTGAATGCCAAACTGGTGAAAGTACATTTTTTTTAATAATTAACTTACCAATTGAAGAAGTAGTAAGTATATTTGCAACCGCGCTAATCCAGCCAGAAGTTGATTTTCTTACTTCGATTAAATTCAATAATATATATGAAAAGTTTTAGCTTTGTGGATGTGCCTTAGTCGAATATGAGAAATAAAGCGACAAATTGTATTTTAAAAACTGTTAGTCAGGAAATCGAAATGTTTCATAAAATTAAAGAAAATGTTTTTATATTTTCCCCAACTGAAGAAACCAAATATCACTGTAATTGTAGTAAAAGAGGGGAGACGGAAATTTAATGAATACTGGAATGTTAACTTTAGAACATAACTCTATTCTCGAAACTCTAGAAACTAGCACTAGAACATTAAGTCAAGGAAAATCTATCATTGTAAAAGATAAAATTATTACAGATAGCCTAGAAGTTTGTTGCATAAATGTTGAATTAGAAGAAGTTAAGATACTAAATAAAATAAAGGTAAGAGACGCCGAATAATTAAACGATTAGCCGTAGTCATCCAGAATCAAACATATATTTTGGCAACATGCAATACCTGAAAAAAAACAAGAGGGATCTTGACTAGAGTTATGGAACAATCATACTGGCATTGATATTTTTCCTCGCCTGGAAGTGTGTCTGCAGCACAGGAGGTAAAGCTACATTCACAATTTTCCATAAATGTTTTAACCGCAACAGCAAACAACCAAGCCTAAGAAACACATCTCCCACAACATCGGAAACTATCATCAAGCAATGAGTGGAACCGAGTTTAAGGGTCAGATACCCATAAACTCTCTTAATGAGGGAGGTATTACGGATGCACTCAAATTGCACCTTTAATTTAACCAGACGCAGAATAAGCGAATCTACGTTCCCACGAAAGAAAAGTAACAAGATCAGAATTGCTGCGTATGCAGTTAGGGCTGTGCATGAAGTGTAGGGTTAAGCTAGACATAAGAAATAATTTTTAAGTTACTTGTAATTCGCTCGTCGGACATTAAAATCTATCTATTTCACTTTCAAATTAATTTTTTTTTTTTTTCGATCTGGTCATTGATCAGTGCTTTTGAAGTGAAGTGATCCCCGTGGAAGCGGATATTGGCTACCTTTCAAATGGCAGGGAAAAGACAACAATCACCGCCCTTTCAAGTCCGGGTACGGAGGAGCAGCGTAGCGAACTTGAGGGGTAGAACGTACAGCAAAAGCAGGAACAAAAACAGCAGCCTCGGAAGAAGCAGCAGCAACAACAACAGTCGCAGCAAAGACAACAACAGCCGCAGCAGCAGAAACAGCAACAACAGTAACCGCAGATACAGAAGCTGCAGCAACAACAGCCGCAGCAGAAACAGCAGCAACAAAAACAGCAGCAACAACAACAGCAGCCACAACAACAGCAACAACAACAACAGCAGCAAGAACAACGGCAGAAACAGCAAAAACAACAGCCGGAACAACATAGGTTCCGGCTTTCCATCAACTTTATACCACGGCCCTACGAGAGACTCCGATCTTTGAAAGTATGCCATTAGTCCATTGGTGTAGGTAATTTCCAGTTTAAATGTTTAGACCAAAAACTCAGAGAGTTCGAGAATGACGACCTCAAATACGTGGGACTAAGTCATTCTCCGTAGCATCCCAGATTGTCACATGGGAAAAATTGAAGAGGATCGGAAAGCTCTTGCAATGTATCCGCTGTCAAAGGTTCGGGCACGCCGCGTCGAACTGCGAAATGCAGCCTCGATGCGTTGAGTGCGCAAAGAACCAGAAGAAGGGGGAACTTGACCTTGGGAAAGACAAGGTGGCGGACAGAGAGCGGCTCCAGTGTATCTTGTGTAGGAACCGAAGACACGCTGCAAACTATCTAAAGCTTTCGAGAACGTCAGACAATGAACGCTTGCTACAGTCAGCATCGATCCAGAGAGCACCATCCTGGACGACGAATTTTTCGTGATTGAGGATCCTCAGCAGAAAGTGGTGACAATAGGAGCTGTCTTCAAGGAAGTGTACTAAGTGAATGATAGTATTCGCCCGAACCACGACCTGGAAAACAGATCCCTACTTAATCACTTCTACCTTCGAAATGAGAATCTTGGTTTTATCAGGTTCAATGAAGATTTCATGACAATGCCATCGCCAGTCAGGGGGCTAATACCTTGTTCATTTCGATGGGAGATCTTCAGATGATCTTCCAGCCCTTGAAAAGGAAAAAATCTGCGGGAGTCGATGGTTGTGCATTGTGGATCCAATGTTGTGCTTAGGCGCCTTCGACCAGTGGCTGTAGAGAGGTACACCGTCCTATTCAACCATGCACTGAATAATGCATATCCAGAGCACTGGAAGACAACGGCGGTGCAACCAATCCCCAAGAAGAGTGAAGACACCCCTAATCCGGCAAATCTCCGGTCGATAAGTCTCCTTCCGACTATCAGCAAGGTCTTCGAGAAGGTGGTTTATAGAGACCTGTCTAAATGGGTTGAGGTCAAGAAAATCATCCCCGATAACCAATTCGGTTTCGGAGCGGGGCATGATACTATTCATGCCGCGTCGAAACTCGTATCGGATATCCAATGGAACAAATGCATGAACCAATGCACGGATGCCTGCCTAATTGACTTGGAAAAAGCTTTCGACACCATCAGTCGTCTGGGCATAAGTAAATCACGGCTATATATGATGTTAACATGTACATATGATGGACACATGTACATATGATGTCCATGTTAACAGGTAGAAAGTTCGTTGTGAAAATTGTCAACTGTCCATTTTGAAATCAAAAATGGACTGCAATAGGGCACCATTCTATAACGTATGCAGACGACTTAATCGCATATAGATCAGGTCCAACGACAGACGTTATTGTTATTCTTCTGCAGCGTGACATCGAAAAAATTAACCAGTTGAAAATCAACTTCCAGAAACCGGAATCTATTTTATTCAGAACGCCTTTGTTTGGGCTTCTCGGGTGGATCACGAAGAAATCGTCATACAGACGGCCCTCTCAGGATCAATGCTGACGTTCATAAAAGGCGTTGTTCGCGGCGTGATATGCTCGAACGAAATTTTTAGTTTTTATATATATGTGAATATAAAAACCTAACTAATTGGTTCCCGAATAAATTGCTTTATTTTAATGTAAAAGAAAACGCACTTGTTCTTTGCTGGGTGTTATTTGTTTCTTTGTTATTGGTAATTCTATGTAAAACTAATTGTACGTTATAAATATGCCTCTTTTGGCTGGTTGCGTAATTTTGAATTATTGTACCTTGGGTCGTTTATTACGAACGCTCGGTCAGCTGGTTTCCAGTTTTGTTATATACAATATATGTTGCATTACGATTACGTACATATTTGGATTGGGTTGATGACCATACCCCTAGTTGAGCGAAGCGAAGCGGTACTCCCATCGGGTGACTTCAATTGCGGTGTAAGATAAATTGTTTTTCAGCCATCGGTATTTTAAAATATCTAAGTTATTGTCAAAACAGAATTTTGATTTTAATGCTAATTTAAAAAAATTAATTGATGAAAAAAATTTTAATTGAAAGTACAAAATTTTCGCACGCGCTATTTTTTATCTTTTTTGAAGATTCTTTCTTTTCGAACATTTTTAGCCAAAAAAAAGCAAACATAATCCGTGTTTTAATAAAGAAATCACGAGTTCAAAATATTGAAGCTTTGTATATTGTTGTTCATTCCGGCCCTGTTTAACAGCAAAACCATATTGTCGACTGCAAAATTCAGTACACTAGAATAAATTTTAATAGATATAATGACGAATTCCCAATATGCATAATGGTGAAATTTCACAACTATTCCGGTCCTCAAATATATCCAGACAATATGTATACTGCCTATTCCTCCGAGTACCGTATACTTTAAAGATCATAGAACAAGTTACACACGAAAACAGTTTCCTCTTCAAGTAGCTTACGCAATCAGCATTCATCGTTCTCAAGGTTAAACTTTCGACACCGGCGTGGTGGATCTTGGTAAAACTAAACATTCATTAGGCTTGGCTTATGTAGTGTTCTCTAGGTTCCGATTCTTCAATCGATTCTGGATCGTCCTTTTTCCATTCGAACGACTTCGCAAAATCAGTGAGAAGAAAGGCTTGCCATCTAAGCTCAAAGAACTTAACAGGCTAAACGGATGGCAGGAATTGTAAAATAATTAACGTAATGAGTAATCTCTTAATTTAATAAAAAAAATCCATTTTCTATCACATTAAACTCATGAGTCTGCATATAGCATTGCGCGAACCGAATTATTTGGGAGTACAAATTAATTCGGTCCGTTCTTTTGTGTTCAAAACATTTTTTTTTATTGAAAAAACGTAAAAAATACATCACTCAAAGTATTGTCCGTCGGAAGCGACTACTTTTTCCCATCTCTCTGATAATTTTCGAATACCATCTCCAAAAAATGAGTCCTCTCCGGCATCGATCCGATCATTGAGCCATTCTTCGATTTCTTCAAAAGACCCGAACCGGTGACTTCCCAAATCGTTTTGCATCCGTCGAAAAAGCCAGTAGTCGGAAGGAGCAAGGTCTGGAGAATACGGCGGTTGGGGTAAGACCTCCCATTTCAGCGTTTCCAAGTAGTTTTTGACCGCTACAGCCACGTGGGGCCGAGCGTTATCATGTCGCAAAATCACCTTGTCATGCCTTTCGGTCGTTTCTGGCCGTTTTTCACGCAATGTACGGGTCAAACGTATTAGTTGTAGTCGATAACGCTTTCCATCAATGGTTTCGCCTGGTTTTAGCAGCTCATAGTACACCACACCCGTCTGATCCCACCACATGCAGAGCATGACCTTTGAACCGTGGATGTTTTTCTTTGGCGTCGATGTAGACGATGATGGAACGGGTTCACCAGGCTTTGCATAGTATTTTTTCTTCTTGGAGTTATCGTAGTATATCCACTTTTCATCTCCAGTCACGATCCGGTGCAAAAATCTATTCCTTTGATGTCTTTCAAAGAAGCAGTTCCGAGGTGAAAAATCGCCTTTCGACATCTCTCGGTTTCAACTCGTACGGCACCCAATTTCCTTGCTTTTGAATAAATCCAAATTTCTTTAACCGATCGGAAATTGTTTGCTGAGTCACTCCCAACGATTCTGCGAGTTCACTTTGCGTTTGGCACGGATCTTGATCCAGTAAAGATTCCAATTCCTCATCTTCAAACCTTTTGGGCTGGCCAAGACGCTCTTTGTTTTCGACGCTAAAATTACCACTTTTGAAGCGTCGAAACCACTCTCTGCATGATTTATCGGTCGGAGCAGATTCACCATAAACTTCTACAAGCATTCGATGGGCTTCAGCTGCACTTTTCTTCCAATTAAAAAAGAAAATCAAAACTTCCCGCAAATGCTGTTTATTTAAGACAAAGCCGGACATTTTCGAAGAGGCAAAAAACAAAGTTGTTGTCAGAAACAAGACGCTGATGCACACTAATTATTGTTGACAGATGTCTCACCTTTCCAATGAAGTAGGTAATCGCTTCCAAGATCAGCCACAACTTGCAGGTGGCGCCATCTTTTGAAAACGGACCGAATTAATTTGTACCCCAATAATTAATGTGTACATATTAGTTTTTACACTTGACTTATGTTATCAGATTGTCTTATACCATAAGCAGCATAGATGAAATATGCAGCATGAAAGTCCACAAGGAGGGTTTTTCTAAACATGTTAACAGATTTAAATCATTAGTCTCAAACAACACCTGAGGACCGATTGATGCAAAACATTAAAAAAAAGCAGTTGAAATCGGACAGATTTTGAAAAACATCTATATGACTCATGACTAGGGCTAGGATTTCGATGCATTTGCATTTTTTTTTGAGGCACATTAAGAGCAATAGGACAAGTTATCTTTTCGATTCATGAATTTTCTTTTAAATTGACATCCAATCGTTAGTGCATATTTTACTATAAATGCATATTTTGCATATTCTTGAATATTTTCAATAATAAATGCATATTTTGTGCATTTCTCGGCAAAAAATTAGCTCAAAATTAAAAAAAAAAGCAAAACCGTACAAATGTACACGCACCATTAAACTTCTTATATCGTTTTCCATTTTGAAAACCTAAATTAAATGTTAAAATAATGCTACTTCTGTTATTTAATTTTTCAAATGAAGATCTTTATCTTTCGTTAACCTTTTTATCTATTTAATTAACATTATTGCTTTTTAGTTCTTAATATATCTGAATATAATATACATATATGAATAAAATCTGAATATTTTTAAAAACTGGATAGCATGTTTTTTTGTTTAACTACAGCCATGCAGTTTAACTGGTCACTATAGCCAACGGTCGTTTTATCCGACTTTTCAAAAATAGAAAGATTAATTATGCAGAAACCAACCACGTGGGGGAAAATTTGTCGTTAAAAGCGACTAGTCGTTGTAAACCACGTCGTTATAGGTGACTTCGCCATGGTTTTAAATGCATATTTAAAGTGCATATTTCCCATTTTTAAGAGCATTATTTAAGCGCATATTTTGGGTTTTTAAGTGCATGAAAATCCTAGCCCTACTCATGACAAATCAACACGTAGTATCAAAAGTTTATTGAAATACATATTTGAGCGCCAAATTGTGTTCATTTCATTTTATTTGTTTTCGGTAAATTGAGATCAACTCTACCTTTAAGTTTTACCTCGCTTCGTTCAAACACATGTTGCAGCGAAGCGATGCGACAAGCGACTGCGGCCTCCTAGTGATTCTATACAATATAATGTTGTTGCAGCTTGATTGTTGGCAAGGCTGCAGTTGTAGACTTTCTTTATTGTATCGCAATGCTTTTCTGAACTTATGTACCTTGCATATTTGACAGTTTCGCGTTTGTTTACACTCTGTTTATGTCAGAAACCACCAATTCTGGTTTCTGGTTTATGTGGTGTGAAAGAACGTGAGGGTTCATTTTTATATTTTGTGTTTTTATATTTAATTCAAATGGTTCATTTTTTGTGAACTATATTAAATTGAGGTAGGCATGTTCGTTTAACCATTTGGCATTCTGCAGCCCTACCACCGCAATTTATATACATATTTCCAAGCATGTTCTTCAAATGTGCAAGGTGTTGTGGAGCAACAGTGTTCATTGTCTGACGTTCTCGGAAGCTTCAAATCCTGAATGGCATTCTGATTGTTTCTCCGAAATATTTTTTTTATTATTTATTATTTTTTATTTACTCGCGATGTTGGACTTTACAGCACGAATTCTGTTGGTCCAGTGCAAACTTACAGATATTCTGTAAATTTCTTTGATCGACTGTTGGAGATTTTTAATTAGTGAATTCCGCGTCCTGACCTCCGAGTTTTGTCTGTCATTAAACCGCTTGTACAAGAGTTTGAGTCTTGTCAGGAGTCTAGTTTTTGGTCTGTGCAGTGTGTCGATTGCTGCGAATCGGTACACGTTTATGGTATCGTTATGTCTTTGGCGAGGTATAATACTGTCCATCGTCTGCTAAATTATATGATCCATTTGTTTGAGGTACCTCTCAATCTCATAGTTTAACAGGTTCCTATTGGACAGTGGAAAGGAGTGCTCGAAGTGAGAAAGCGTGGCCAACGCGCCCTACTGTAATCGTAATCATGAGTTTGACCATACTCGCGAACTTGTCGGACACTGTGATCACGGCACATAGTGGTCACTCGTCGTATACTCGAACAATGGTCCGTAGACAGTAGACCATTCGTTCGTGTCAGACAGGCTCATTCGAGAGTCGACCAGCATGAGCTTTAGACTATCCGTTACAAGAATCTTGAGTCTGTACTATATATATGATCTGCAGGACCCACCAATGGCTTAGTAGGCCCCCCTACTGTTATTGGGGAATGTTATTTCCCCAATCACTATGTTTGGCGTTATCGCCGGCCAGAATGTACCATATAAGTTTTCTGCCGATTTTAGGGGCAGAAATATAAAAAGTGTCTCGAGCTCTAAAAATATTAGATAAGGTGCTTCAGGTGCACAGGCACCTGCAATGTACATTTTGTTTCCATTTCGGAGAGGAATGCACATAATACAGGCCTCTAGCACCTGGAATCTCCGCACTTTTTGTTTCGCTAACCAAAAGTACGTCGAGGCTTTCGTCCTGCAATAGGTTAAAAAGTAAGCTTCTTCGCTCAATCCTAATCAGTGTATTCAAATTCACCGACAGGACCTTTAAGTGATTCCCTACCAGCGTATCTATTATAGGTGCGCTAGGCCGGCAGAAGCGAGTAGATTCTGTCCAGTCGGGTCGCCTGCTCTGTGATCTGTTGTTTCAGAAGGCCGATGGCGAGCAATATCGAGCGAAGGCGCGCCTCGGGCTCCGGTGCCTTAGTAACAGGCACGGGCTTTGGTACTGTCTGTCTCAGGCCTGCCGGCATTTGGGCGTAGGTCATTTGAGTTGTGACGGCTGGTGTTTGTGAGTGACCTTCGGGACATTTTTCCTCAACCTTCTGCTTACGAGCCAGATTTGATTTTTTTAATGTCTTGGAGCTTAGGACATCCCCGATTGTTTCCAAGGTGCCCTCGGTTCCTGCACAACACGGACTCGAGCTGCTCCCTGTCCGCCACCTTGTCTTGAAGGTCGCATTCCTCGTTTTTGTGATTCTTTGCACACTTAACGCATTGAGGCTGAATCACGCAGTTCGACGCGGCGTGCCCGAACCCTTGGCAGCGAATATATTGTAAAATGTTAATATTTATATACATACATATATAGTATATATAAGGACGTAATGGCCCTTAACCTCTCCAGCTTGCTGTTGGGTATAAGCTTCACCAGGAAGAAGGGCAAAACTCGCTTCTCCCGTTTGGCTCGCACCTTGGTGAACGGCTTGACTCCCATGAATTGGGGGTCATCGCTCTTGAAAACTTTCAGCTCTGAGAGCATTTGCTCAGGGTCCGTGATCGAATATACACCTTTGAGGAGCATCGTCTGCAACCTCTCGGCCTTGGAAGTAAAGGAGAAGAACTCCGTCGTGGTTTCCTTTTATAAGTTCTTGACCCGTTTACGCTGCTCCAATGTATTGCACTATTGCTTCTGGCCTAAACATTTAAATACAAAACTACGCCAATAATATACTTACATAAATCTATGACCTCTCGTAGGGCCGTGGGGTGGAACATTCTCCTTGATGCTTTGTTGTTGCTGCTTCTATTGTTGAGGCTGTTGTTGTTGCTGCTGCTTCTGCTGCTGTGGCTGTTGTTGCTGTTGTTTCTGCTGCTGCGGCTGCTGTCGTTGCTGCTGCTTTTATTGCTGCGGCTGCTGTTGCTGCTTCTTCTGCTGTTGTTGTTGCTGCTTTGTCGCTAGTGCAGGCTGCTGTTGAGGGTGCTTCGTTTGCTTCAGCTGTTGTTGTGGCTTCTGTTAAGCTATTTTTTCGTCGCTTCTTTTGCGTCTGCTGTTGATGTGACTGAATCTGGGCGGTTGTTGCCTCTTCTTTCTCCTTCTGCCGCATGTTATTTAATTTGTCTACTACGGCCGTAGGGCACGTTCCTCCGTCGTCTCCCGACATCTCTTCCTGCTATTGTACTTCAAGGTAACTGTAGAAGCAGCAGAAAGAACACGGAAAAAAAACGAATACGAAAAATTATTCCCCCAACTATTCGAATCGGCGACCTTCCCATTCCGGGCCATGCACTATACAATCGCGCTGATTCGGATTCCGGGATTACTTTGACTAAATGCGTATTTACGATTTTCATATTTTTCTTTTCTTTCGCTGCTCTAGCCGAAAAACTTCCTTCTTCCACATTGGTCTGTGATCGACTGATAAAAAATTATATCTAAAGAAATAAATGTTCACTTCTTCCTTAAGGAAATCGATGTAAGGAAACACTTATTTAACATATTTCCGGAACTATTAATCGTTAGGCTTCAACCATATGAAGCTATTATACGCGGCGTACCCTTGTTTTATTTAACACTTATCAAATAGATTCCTAAACTTTTAATGACTAGGCTTCACCCATATGAAGCGTAATTTTTCGATTACAGAAAGCTCTTGACGAAACATAACCCAATCGAGTTGCAGCTCGTTTTTTTATTTTTAGTTTTGAATTTATTTTTATTTCTTAATCCTATAACTACCTTACGCTAGACAAAAATGCTTAAGAGTAGCTTACCTATCTTAGCAAATCTAAATATCTTACTGGCCTTAGACGGACACTGTTAAAAAAGAAAACTCGGCGTACCAAAGTAAAACAGTGAACCACTTAGAAAAAAAAGCAATATCTTTATTATCGTTAAATATGTCTTTAAAGTGAGCGAGTGCACAGAAGGCCACAGAAAGACTGCACTCGATTGTCTGGTTGCATTACAAGTTATATGTCTGGATTCAATGATGTGTGTAGATGTGTGTGTGTGAATTCAATCATATGGATTAGGTATGTGTGTGAATTCGATCATAGATTAGCGGGATTCTTCAACAGATACTCTAAATCAAACAGTACAACTTAAAGCTATGTTTTTCGACTACTAGATATAATCTTCGAATTATATTATATTATAATCTTAGAATAACTTAAGCTAAGAAAAAATGAATTATTTAAAAAACTTAGTATATTAAAAAATAAAAACCTCATTGCAGCTCAACATTGCAGAGAACGGTTCATTTTATGTCGATTCGCATTTTCCTCGAAGATGCGCTACATATGTGAAGGAATCGCATATTGGTCTAGGGTCTTCACATGATTTGCTTCTTCGAATGGCAAAGAGTCACGTGTCTTCGCGAAGAACGGATGCTGCCAAAGGGAACTTTTCAACTTCATCACCTAGCAAGCGATGGTGGTAATGGTGGAGACTCGATTAGCCAGGTAGGGAGCTGAAGCTGTTCCAAATGTATATACTGACTTGTTCCGGTGTGTTTCTCCAGAAAATGAGCTGGTAATTCGAATCTTTTGTATCCATCCGAATTTGGCGGTTCATCTTCTCCCTATCCGCGGTAAAGGTAATGCGATGTTTTCGCCAACGAAGAATAACGTCAATCACGTCATTCAGTGAAGAGCCAAAAGATGTCTTGAAGGCCGCATCAAATCTGAATCTCAATTTTATGGTAGTACTAGATTCTTTGAATACCACGTATAAAGTAGTAGTGTGATGTTGTCATGATCTTCTTCTTCTTTTCCTTTTTCCGGCGTTATTATGGTTAGAAGTGTAGGACCATAACCTTCCCACTTAACTGCATTCCAACTGGTCCGCTTGTGGGGTCCGCCGGTTTGACCTCAGAAAGTAGCGGCAGGCTTCCCGGTTTGGGATTACTTCATCGCTGTGGCCAATCAAATGCTGGTGTTTTTGCATTTGTGTGCACCAATTGTTTTTCAGCCTGCCTTTTTTTTTTTTTTTTGTGACACGGGCATGCTCCAGATTTTTTGTTTGATCTTACTCTTACAACACCGGTGATATCCAGTCGTGTCAACCCACTGATTTGCATGTACACTTGTGGGACAGTCTAATGGTGGTATATGTGTCCCTAGGCTCACCTAAATTGCCTAGATGTGATTTTTTTTTACCTTTGTTTTAGTCGCCTTTTACGACAAGCGAGAGGTATCGCTGCAGGGATATTCTTAACCCGTCCCTGCACGGAATGATGTTGTCATGATATGTTGGTCAATGACTTCGCTCATATGACCAAGCGTAATGTACTCCACAATGCATTTAGTTGGGTTAAGTTTTCTTTCCGGTTGGTGGAATCTTCGGAGCGCTCCATACCTTGTCGTTCTCATTACTGGTTATGACTCAGCTTTGAATGGAAGATAAACTTGATACCTACCGTTAGGCAAATACTTGGTATTCATCTTAAAGTGTCAGTCACAACCTATATCTTTCTCCGATTCGTACCTATCGAAAGGCTGTTCTTCGATCTCCCAAAATTTTCGAAGTTGGGCAAAAAACTGGTCGAAGCTACTTATTGTCTTTGGAGTCTCCACTGGTGCCTTTCCTTTTAAAAATTCCACACGAGTTGATTGTGTGCTCGTATTATAGTCAACATTTTTTTAAAGATACAATCAATATTAACACAAAGTTTTTTGATCTATTAAACTGATACTGTGTATGTAGTGATCCCGGAAAATAAAAAGACAATCTCTGATGTTGGTATACTGGGAAGTTTATTTTTTCTTTGTTTTGACACTTGACAAATTACTTGTACATACAGTTAATCACAAACGTAAGCAAGCACCCTCCATTCATGAAATTGTGGATAAAAAATTGAAATTTTTATATATCAAAACTACTAGATAAATTCAATTTTTAAGAATTCATATATTTCTTTCAAAACAGGAATATTCAAAATTAGAAAGTAACTAAACATATAAGAGATATTTCAACTTTACTAAAAACAATGGAAAATTTATATCACAAAACTTTTTCGAGAGATTTGGACCAATTTCGGACCATTCTTCCTGAAGAACACGTTTTGAATCATCTTTGCTGTTTATCTCATGTGCCCTTATCTTTCGGTTGAGGTGCTCCCAAAAATGTTCAATTATATTCAAATCTGCCTATTGTGATGGTGTTTTAAGCTGAGTTCTAACATTGTGTCACAGATATTCCTTGACAACTTTGGACGTATGTATGTCTTGTTGGAAAACGAAAGACCTCTCCAAATCCAATTTTCGGGCACTCTCTTGCAGATTGTTCCTAAAAATGTCAAGATAATCGACTCGATTCATTAAAGAATCAGTTCAGAAAATTCCCACACTAAACGCTGACATGCACCCTTCACACTTCCACCACCTTGCCTTCTGACATATTTAAAAGATCGAAATCTGTTTCTTTTTCTCCAAACTTTTTCACGTCCACCTGAATCACAAATGTTAACTTTCTCTTATCGGAGAAAATGACGGTATTCCAGAATTCCGCTCGACGACGTTCGTGGCTTTTGGCAAATTGAATTCGCTTTCGTCGATTGACTTTACTAAAGTAAGGTTTTTGCCGAATATTTCGACCATGGTACCTGGCTTCATGAAGCGTGCGGCGAATCGTTTGAGTGTTACAAGTCTTACCAGTTACATTGGCTCTTTTTATCAATATTCTTGGTGCACTAATTTTTGGATTCTGCTTTACTTTCCTTGCGATCAGTCGGTTTCCTCTTGCAGTGACGTTCAAATCTTTTAACGTTATCCGCTTTCGATGCCTCAACCAACATGCGCGATCCATCTAGCGCGATCTTTTAGGCATAGACCGCTTTTTCGAGAAGATCGGTGAAGAAATTGTGGAAATTCTCGGCTTTCAGGCATTTTTTCTCCAAGTGTGGAATGGGAGCATTCGACTTGACCATTAACTGAGCTCGTGTAAGGAGGTGTTCGAAACATTTGAATGCCGAACTCATCTTCGATCATGAAGCTCGTTATCGACCACCACAGTCTTGGGTATTCCGAAAGCGAAAAGCATTTCTCGAAGGTTCTGCTTTATATCCTCAGGGGCTTTTGAATTGATGACTTTTACCTGAACATATTTCGGAAACTCATCAAGTGAGTAAGTACTAGTTTTCCTTCGGTTGAGAAGATATCTACATGCGAATAGAAAGGTCTTTGGAAGTTGTTGCTCATTCCCTGATTTGGTTGCGGCTGACGTACGCCAGGAGTTTGTTGGGAATTTAATGGTCTTTAGAAACTAAGATACCCTGTAAATTGCTGAAAGGTTGCCAATCGTTGGAAACTAGCTTGTACTCGAGCCCGATTGTGCCTCTGCTGAATATTCGCTTGATGACGATATTGAGGCCTGGTTGTCGAAGGCGTGGATAGTCCTGTAATTTTGGTTTTGCAATTTCATGCAAAGGTGCAACGCTTGAGACTACGTTTTTTTAAGGACTTGATGTTTCTTGACTTTTTCTAAAGTATTGAACTGAATATAATTAGCATAAAATTTTAAATATTTAAATTATTAAACTACAAAACCTCGCAGCAAAAAATATCAAATATCTAAAATAAACCATGAAAATAGAATACTGGGTCAAATTTGACCCGAAGCTCGTCCGCGTCAGTAAATTTGAGGACCGTAGGAAGGTTAAGCTTAACGCAGTGATCTTATATTAAAACAGAAATAGCATTTTTCTCTTAATTCATTTAAATCAAAGCTGCTATTAGGTTTTACCACATGAAATGTCCGATTTTTCTTTTTAATTAGATGTCAATATTTTTTTTTTATAAAATTTTATTTAGTCAAAATATGCACCATTGACATCTATAACCTTCTTCCACCGTGCTTCAAGGTCCATTATTTCCTTTTTTATAGAAGGCTTGATTTTTTTATGCTAAAAAGTTTTCAAAGGCTTCTTTGACCTCTGCTCGGTTCCGGAACACCTTTTGCCGATAAAATGACGCCAGACTGTGGCAAAGGTGATAATCCGTTGGTGAAATATCAGAAGAGTATGGTGGATGGGAAGAATTTCGAACCCCAAATTTAGCAGCTTTTGCACCGTTACGTGTGAGGTATGGAGACCAGCATTGTCATGCAACAGTATTAGACCATGCCTATTGACCAATGCAGGTTGCTTTTCACCCAATTTCGTATGCATTATGTCGATTTCGTCACAATATTTGTCTGCATTTATCGTTTCCCCTGATTGAAGAAATGAAAAGTGGATTGGTATTTTCGATGTCCACCAGATTGTCACCATAACCTTTTCTGTATGAAAACCAAGTTTAAGGGTGTGCTTTGAGTTTTCGTCTGCGTCCAACCACTTTTACGGTTGTCATACAAAATCCACTTTCCATCACATGTGATTATACGGTGCAAAAACGGTGCATTTCGGTGCCTTAGACTCAGCGATGTACATGTTTCTAAACGGCGTAGTTTTCGGGTCTTGTTCAATTCACTTGTCGAGTTTTTTCACTTTTCCCATTTGAGATAGATGTCGACTTATTGTCATGGTGGATACTCCCATGTTGTGTGCAATGCCCCTCACCGTTTTCGTTGGGTCTGCATCCACCGTTTCTCGTAAAATGGTGTCGTCAATTACCATTTCCGGTTTCCCACGCGGTTCTTTTTCAAGGCTTAGATCTCCCGAACGAAACTTACCAAACCAAAGCCGAATGGTGCGCCATTAAAGCTTTTGGCTGCCAGGGATACATTACGTCTCAGTTTGAACTCGTAAAGGAAAAGAGTACCGTTAACAACGTTAACAACAAAATTCCTAGAAAAAAATAACTTTACTTGTCGCGGTCGCTGCCGCAGTCGGAATCCTTTTTGCCTGTTTTAATAAAGAATAAATATTCCTAAAATATTGCAAATTTCACAAAATAACACATTTGTCCAGATACTTACAATTGATCGTCAACCGTCCGATTTGAAAATTTCCTGTGTATTTTTTTTCCCCCTACAGCTGTCACAATGTCGTACGACCGAGTTAAAAGTTAGCCAACTCCCGCGACACACCTTACGACATCATTGTGTTTACGTTATGGGATTTACGTACATTAAATTTTTGACATGCGACAGCGACCGCGTTGTGTTCCGCGCTTAAAAGCAATTTATCTTAGAACGAATAAAAAAACACGTCCACTTACTAGCTCAATAATTCGACCAAAGGAAATTCAAAGAGGCCAACAGATGTTATAATATTCATCAAATATTATTTGATGTCCTGTGGAGTAACAGGAATCTGATTGGTTGCCCAAATCAGGTCGATGGTATAAAATGTCTGTTTTCCACGCAAATTAGCAGTGAAGTCTTCGAAACAGTGAACAAGATATGCGTCTGGAATTGAGACGCCGATAGTTTGTTTTTTTTTTTTTCAAAAATGCATGATCAACGTATGCTTGTATTGTGTGCAATACCAGACCTCGGGTCCGGTATCGATTAGGAACTGCTCCTTGGATATGTTGTCGGTGAGGAAGAGGCAGGTGTTGAATGAGAGAGAGTCATATACCGCCATTAACGGCCCTAGTCAATTTTTTTCTGGAATTGACAATCGGATGTGCCTTTACACCGAATTTAATTAGTGGGATACCCGCCTTGGTCGGCGAGTCTTGTTTCAAGATACTCGTTGATCACGCCTTGATCGGCCAGTGGTTAATATCGACGTTGAAAGTGCTACTACCTCGACGGCCAGGGGCAATTTGTCGTTAAATGTCAATCGCTGTTGCCTCCACACTGGTTGTGAGAATACCTCGTGCAGCTTGTCAGCGATGTCTCCTAGGTCTGCTAAGCATGATGATTTTTGAGCAACATAACATGTTTGCGTTTGTGATGGCGTTGAGACTTCGAGAAACGGGAAATTATTATTATTAGACATTTAAGCGTCTGATACGGTGCATAGGTCGGTGGATTGATTATGATGTAATATACAGGGTGTCCCACGAGCAGTGTGCCAAAAAGCTAGAGCGTGTATGTAGGTCTGGTCAAGACAAGAAAAAAATCGTATGGGAGGGGGGGTCTATTCCCCCCGTTTAGCCGGGAGGTGCAATTTTCTAAAAAATTGACCTAATTTGGAAAAAAAATATTAAAAATCAACAGTTACATCCACAATGCCGTGATATACTTTTTTGTAAAGCCAGAAACCTCTTCTTTCATCTTGTTTTTAAACGAAGTTATTTTAAGGAATAGTTTTTGAGAAATTAATTTTCAAACTCAAAATTTTGAACCCTGAATTTTTTAAAAATAATAAAAAAGAGGTCAATATTTCATACATTAATTTGCCTACAAGTCCAGCCGCGTTAAAACCAAAAAAAAGGTTTTTCTTCTGGTTCGGGTTTTTTGTTTAATTTCTCAAAAACTACAAGACATTTTTGCATCCGGTTTTCTGTTTTTAACTAAAAACTAATAAGAGAATTGAATTTAAAAAAAAAAATAGTACTTAATTACATACAATTTTGAAAAAAATAGTTCGAATTTTTTTTTTTAAAATTCAATTCTCTTATTTTTAAAAAATTCTTAATTTGGAAAAAAAATATTAAAAATCAACAGTTACATCCACAATGCCGTGATATACTTTTTTGTAAAGCCAGAAACCTCTTCTTTCATCTTGTTTTTAAACGAAGTTATTTTAAGGAATAGTTTTTGAGAAATTAATTTTCAAACTCAAAATTTTGAACCCTGAATTTTTTAAAAATAATAAAAAAGAGGTCAATATTTCATACATTAATTTGCCTACAAGTCCAGCCGCGTTAAAACCAAAAAAAAGGTTTTTCTTCTGGTTCGGGTTTTTTGTTTAATTTCTCAAAAACTACAAGACATTTTTGCATCCGGTTTTCTGTTTTTAACTAAAAACTAATAAGAGAATTGAATTTAAAAAAAAAAATAGTACTTAATTACATACAATTTTGAAAAAAATAGTTCGAATTTTTTTTTTTTCATTTTTTTTCCAATTTTGAGTTTGAAAATTAATTTCTCAAAAACTATTCCTTAAAACAGCTCCGTTTAAAAACAAGATGTAAGAAGAGGTTTCTGGCTTTACAAAAAAGTATATCACGGCATTGTGGATGTAACTGTTGATTTTTAATAATTTTTTTTCCAAATTAATTCATTTTTTTAGAAAATTGCCCCTCCCGGCTAAACGGGAGAGAATAGACCCCCCCTCCCATACGATTTTTTTCTTGTCTTGACCAGACCTACACGCTCTAGCTTTTTGGCATACTGCTCGTGGGACACCCCGTATATGTACATATGTACATACCTACATATGTGGTCGAAAGTAAAAACCATAGAAAAAATATAAAATTTAAGATGGTAATTTAATTAAATAGAAACAAATAACAAATGTGTGATCAAATTGTATTTAAAGTTTGACAAAGTTTGAAATATGGTATATATTTGTTTAATGTATCTTTTATAATTATCGTGTGGTATAACATCCCTTTGCCATCTTTACAACTACCTCCTCAAAATGCTTTCGGTACCACTTTGTACGCAAGTCTAACTGCAAGACTACGAGAAAAAACGAAGTTGGTATACCTTGAGTCTTGAAAAATATCTTACAAATGTTAAAGATAACACTTTCTTCACGATTTTCAAGGAAAAAAGAAATAAAAAACAACAACAGAAGAGTTGAGTTGGGCTTTATACGTATTTACACATAAGATTGCGTCCAAAGAAAGCAGCAAGAAAAAACTTTAACAAAAGGCTAAGATTTTTACTAAAAATGTAGTAGTGTATTTGCTGATTCGGTAAATAATAATACTTTTTCTTTCTTTTTAATTATTCAAATTCTTTATTCAACTCAGCCATAATTTATCAACTACAATTCTTTCAACAATACATTCAAATCTTTGTACTTTATCAACCACCACAACACTACATTTACTCGCCTTGAAACTTAATATTGATTGATTTCACTGAAATCAAAGAATTTACCGTCGCTATCCTAGTATGGTACAGTATTTATTTACCTGAAGCTAAATATTTCAGTGATTGCCTGGTGGTGTTTTTCGGTCTGATAAAAATCGAGCATGGCCTTGGTTTCATCCAGTAGATTACAACAAAGATGGATAATTTGCGAACACTTTGAAAATTGACACCTTCGCAATCGATATTCTTTCTGAGCTGTTGAGAAGCCTTTTGGCTTCTTGGCATAATATAGATTACATGATTACCGAAACGAAATATCACTGATGTCAAATTTATCCAAATCTAGCCAAAAATGGTCATCTAACATTCATTTCTGAAGATGATTAACTAATGATCAGGATTTTCTCCAAATGATGATTCAAGTTCATGAGTTAAAATTTTTACAAAAAACGCGGCACAATTTGGTATTTTCAATACTCCTACCGGTGCATTCAGGAACAACGGAGGAACATTCAATAGTGAATTTTTTTTAGCCTCCGTTTATCCACTATTATGATGTTTAAGGTCGAAATTCGAAGCAATTTTCTTAAAGCTGCAACCACCGATTCAGAAATTCGGTAGTTATTTTGAACAAACACCGCTCATTTGTGAACTTCATTATGTTGAACGACATAGGAAAAATGTGTGTGCGCTTGTATTCATTCAATTCAAACTCCATATACCTACGAAATATCCCAAAATGTTATACAAAAATATTTCTAATTTCCCTACCCCCTGATTACTATATTTGACATCTTGTTGACAGTCACTTTTGCTTCGTGACATTATCTTAAAACTCTAATTTCCCTACCCCCCCTGATTACTATATTTGACATCTTGTTGACAGTCAC
Source organism: Merodon equestris (assembly GCA_958301585.1). Taxonomy (NCBI): domain Eukaryota; kingdom Metazoa; phylum Arthropoda; class Insecta; order Diptera; family Syrphidae; genus Merodon; species Merodon equestris. The sequence goes on along the minus strand of OY284415.1, from coordinate 83,258,414 downwards.
TTTTGCTTCGTGACATTATCTTAAAACTAGTCGAAGCAGTTTCGCCAGGGATCAAATTAGTCCCTGCCCTTAACATCAAATTAGCATGAAGGCTGAGTGTGGGACATTTTGATTTAAAAGTTGTTTAATTTTCTTGGGTTTGATTCCTTTTTTTTTTTATAAAGAATGCTTATCAAAATCGAATCAGTAGTATTAGGGACTTTGATAATTAGTCTATTAATATCTGTGGAAGTTTCACACGGTAATTGAGTGAAGTCAGAAATTATACACAAAAGCCAGTTCGCACACTACCTTTAACCTCAACTCTTTTGTTTAAGTGTATTTTTTCTTTGTGCTAATATTTTTCTCGATTCGAATCGTAATCTCACAAGTTGGAAAAAAATGACTGTTCTCAATTTAGTTTTGCATTTCGGTTTTAGAGTTTTGTGGCATTTCTGCAAAAGAGAGAGTTTTTAAATGAATATAAAATACACAATTATCAAAAAAAAAGTTTTTGTACATGAACATACATACATATGGTTTAGATTATCGACACACTGGATAAGTGAAGCAATAATGTAAAATAGCGAGTATGTATGTAGTAAGATTCATAAGTGTTTCTCCTTAATGTTTAGATTGAGGCCTGTAATTTGTATGTATGAGATCGAAGTTTCCAGATATGAATTAATATCGTCGATTTTGGAAGTAAACCCACAGCCGTTTGCAGTGTTTTTCCTTAGCAGGATATTGACGAAACTTGATTTAAGAAATTGGAAGACGGCAATCATCTCAAAACAAAGGAAAAAATGAGCGTTTGGAAAACCTACGGCTTTGGCGAAATACATGCTTTAATATCAACGACTTCCACTTACATAGCAACACTTGAGCGACTATCTCGTTCGCAAAATTGTATTCATATTATCAACACATCGACTATCGGGCTGTATCACAAAACGTTGGATAGTCAATCCTCTTATAAGCGTAGTCAAGCTAAATGAAGTCACTAACCCTCCAAGGAAAAACCCCAAGATGTCATTCTAATATGTTCCTGTGCAATTTTGGATCTTTAGCTAAATCTGATTTTGATTTTAATGAAAACAATGATTTTCGTAGAACACAAGGCACTACGTTGTTCTTTTTAAATTCCTTGTAGGTATGCATAATTTAAACACCCTGAAATTGCAAAACACATTGAAATTGCAATTTACCGAAATAAATAAAACCACCACTACTTTTAAGTGAATCTCACAAACGAGATATTCTCCATATATTATCGATATATTGTGATACCTAAACGAACCAAATTTTGCAAATCATTTTCCACTTGCCATTCAATATGTTTGGACACATGACGCGGGAATTTAATTGAACAAATGTTTCTTTAACATTAGATGTTATTATAAAATCAGCATTTTTCGGAAAATATGAGTTTCAAGTATCTATAATTTTCATTTATGAATTGCCTCTTACATTCCTCAGGACTCCTGCGACGATGTTATCAATGTCGATCACGCGGTGAACTCGGCAGCTGTAAGGATCCGTTTACCTTCAATGCAACTGAAGTCGAGACTGAACCTGGTGTTGTTGCCGTTCCTTGTGCTTCAGGCTGGTGCGGTAAAGTACTTGAAGGTGGCGGAGCTTACTCTATTGACGGTAAGTTCAAAAGTATATAGGAACGTAACATACCTTGATACCTCGTTTTTATAGACTACGATCAAGCAGTACAGCGGATGTGTGTTCAGCGCGGTCCCGATGATAATGAAGATCGTTGCGCGTATACTGTCTACAATTATAAAAAAGTATACATGTGCTTCTGCCAAGGCGATCTCTGCAATTCTTCCACAAACTTCGATGACACGTTTCGTTTCCTACTCATCCCGCTTTTCATAATAACAAACAGTATCTTCCTGTCTCTTTAAATTTTATTTAAGCCTAGATATGTTTACAATAAACTCATTTAAGTTATTCAATATAAATTAAAGAATTAAAAAAAAATTAGCTTAAATCTATACATAGTACAGGAACAAGGCAAGAATAAATGTAATGGGGTAAAAAACTAATAGCAGAAAGATTATAATCTGGTGGAATTAATGCAAGCCTTTCAGTCTTATTCATCGTCGCGCTTTATTTCATTGACGATGCCATAGAGTTTAGACATGTTCAGTTTGTAGTTTATATTCTCGCGACGCAGCTTCTCGCGGCGACGCTCTTCGATGGCCATTTGCTCCCTGAGTTCACGGTATTGACCCCGTAAGTCTATTGTATTGTAGGTGATGTAGGCTACAAGAGAAAGAATCTAAATAAAGTTGTTCTGGTGAGATATTTTTGGACGGATACGACGGGTAGAGGGTTGGGAACATATTATAATTTAGTATCAAAATTACCATCGTGTTTAAGCACTTTTTGATTTTGTGCGCGGGCACACGATGGACATTGATTCGGTTCATGCTTGGAATCCTTATGACAATTTTCGTGGTAGACTCCTTGACATTCCTTGCATTGGATAAGGCCATACGAGCGTTTACAGCATTCTTTGCATGATTGTTCGTCGGGCGATGACGATCCGGAACGATCGCTCAAACGCTTGTTGGTGTTTGCCTTTTTAACCCGGCGATTGCCACGGGGTGAGAGGAATTCTCGTCTGCGTTTCTTGCCTATATCAGGAGAAGTCTGAGAAGAAAGAAACGTACAATATATTGAGACCACAATCATCGAGAAAAGGTTACCATATAATCGAGTCCGCCGTAGTGGAAGTCATCACGTTCATTGTGGTGAGCGCACCGACGCTGACGTTTTGAGCGTCGTTGTTGCATCATTTGGATTTGATTATTGGTGTAGAGATTGAATAAACTTAAAAAGTCATGTTGTGTGTAGTCTTGAGGTTTTGTTTTAACATTTAACTGTGGCAACTCCACCGAGTCTTCAGACGAGGATGGGTCGGACCTAGACAGTTTTATATACATATTTTTTGCAGGATCAACTTTTATGTTCTTGGAGGCGATAAAAACTGGTTTTCGAGTACCGACCGCTTCAGCAATAGTTGGAGTAGGAGTTGTTTTAAGATCCCGGGGCATCAGATGGGCAGAGTGCTGTGGAACTTGATAAACATATGGTGCAATGTGCGAAACTATAGGTGGTTGTGCGGCAATTGTCGTTGTCGATTGATTTTTCATATTAGCTGCAGCGTTAATTAATGCATTTCTGAGGTTTTGCCTCTTGTTATTAGCAGCAGATGACTCGACAATGGATGTGGTCGTAGTACAAATTGACGGTAATTGGACATACACATTTGTTGGTTGCGTAGCTTTCGGAGGTGAACGACGCAAAATTGTAGGCAAATGAGAAGACATTCGCCTGCATGTGGTAGACGTCAAAAAAGGGGAAGTTTGTAGTCCAACTGTAGGGAGGCGTCTATGTGAATTGGACGACACCTCAGACCAAGTCGGTGGTTGCTCTGGTGATGTTGAGAGTACATCAATATCATCATCAGGAATAACGATTGGAATTGCATTAACAACTCTCTCGGAAATCGGTTTCAAAAGTGAAACTCTCCTTTCATTCGAATTCACTATAGATGTTTGGTCCGCAGAAGAAATGGAAGCTGGTATTGGCAAAACATTCATATCCATCGTTAATGATGAATCTTTCGACATTTTTCTCAAATATATATCTCGCAATTCGTCTTCTGTTGCACGAGTTTGGACCAAAGTTGGTATACAAAGATAGTTTTCGTTATTAACGAGTGACACTATAATCCGAGATACATGTTCATGGATTATTGTTCGACTCGTCGGAACATCATCACGATTTTGAGCTTTGATATATTCGTCAATTATACGTTTCAATCGCAAAAGCAGATACTCCTGTTCGCAGTTGATTTCCGATAATTCACGTTCGATTTGCCTTAAATGTAATGCCTTCATTTCGGGGCACTGCAACGAATATACTTAAATTTCATTGAAGTCGTAACGCGGTCATTTTGAATACTTACATCAGACTCTATATTGAAGTGCTCAACGATCATCTGAAAATGACACGCAAAACAGTCAAATTAATCATAGAATAAGTCGCAAGCACTGGGAAGTTTAAAGCCATCTGATTGTTTACCTGATGAATCTTAAGATAGTTTTTCAATGTTCGCTGACAATACACGATGTCGCTCTCAATATCCGGAGGCAATTTAAAGGTGTCCAAAGCTCGTTTAAAACGCGTCGTCATTGCAGGATTACTTCTCAATATTTCTTAGCTAATTCGTTCGAAAGAATATTCACCAAATAAATAAATGTCTCGTTTTTTCGACGCAGGACTACGTGTGATTAAATTGTTGACCTAATTTCCTTTACTAACCGAAATTGCAAGATGTAGTTAAAAACAATTTCAGACCACAAGTGCAATATGATCCGCGAATAATTAAATTTTGTAGTCTCTCCCCGACGTCAAAAAAAAGCGAATATGATGATGGCGATTTAATTAAATATTAGTTGACTGACTGTAACACATTCAAAACGTTTACAGGAAAATCCGAAAGAGCAACGGGATGCACCTGGATGTAGGCAGGCAGATCCTTTAAACGACGTCGGAACAGTGGGATCTATGGATTTTCAAGTTCTCTTCGTGTGGTGAGCAGAATTTTGACATTTGACTCAGAGGGGTGAATAGAATAGTGTTTTTATTTTACATATGGCGGAGTAGCGACCGTTTCAGAGAAAGTAATGTGAATTAACAGATGATTTGCTTGATACGGACTTAGATCTACCTAATTTTTGGTCCAAAAATTGAAAATAATGAATTTTATATTGACACGGCAGTCGATTAAGGGAAAAGGAGTGCGAAGAAATCTGAAAGTCACACATAAGAGTGACTCAAGTCATAAACGAGAATGGCGTCACAGGTTACAACTAACAGCTCATAATTGCTTGTTATACCTGATTTTATGAATTGATATTGGATTACTTTTATTTCGAATTGTATTTCTTTTACTAAATGGATTCTTTTAGAGATGTTTTAGTGGGGACTCACAAACTCACCGGGCTCAATATTGGTTACTGTTTTGCGTGCTAATAAAATATTTCATTTAATTTCGTCATTTTGTGTATAAATTAACGAAGAAATTTCCTTTTTGTTTTTCTCGTTAACTGCATTAGCCAGAGCCTTCGATTTAAATGATGTAAACTGAATAGATTCCAGATTCCAGATTTTTGATGTAGGCTACAAGAGAGAGAGGGATCTAAATTCGAATTCTAAAGGGCTAACCATAATAGGCAGGAGCAAGCAGAAGCTTATGTCAGATCCGAACGAAATCCCCTCTGTTTCAACGAATAATCAAGATACCCACAATGAACAGATGCAAGCAGAAGGAAAAGAACTGTCAAATTGTTTTCATTGGATTTGTTTATTTTCGGTGTGGCTTTGGCTTTTTCCTTTTTATTGAAATAAAAGCCATCTGCTTTATCATAGAGACACTTATTGTCCTGCACAAGTGAAATCAACTTGATAACAAACTCGTATTCCATATTTATTTTATCTTTTTTCTCTTTCCTAACCTCAAATGTCACTTGTCAAAAATTCCGTCCGTCATGTCTTCTTTCAAGAAGACCTTCCTTCTGCTTGCATCAGTTAACGAACATTTAACGAAACGTCGTATCTTCCCATTGTGGGCATATCATATACTTTGCATGTAAGAAGACATTCCCCTCTGCTTACTTTTGAGTTTTGAATTTCGTTCGGATCTGACATAAGCTTCTGCTTGCTTCTGCCTATTATGGTTAGACCTTAACTGGAACAATAACTAGAGTTACTTACCTCTCGGAAACCTACAAAAAGTGTCTTTTAATTCTTAACAGAGGAAATGCTATTTCTTGTTACAACATAGTTTCTTTACCTTATTACCGTTACTTGTTCATGTTAGATATTTATTGGTTATCTAAAATTGCTAACATACACGAAATAGTCAGAAGCTCTTACAGTCCTGTTAATATTATAAATGCAAACAGTTCAGTGCATTATTTTTTCAAACGTCTGCTATAGGATGGATTGAATTATTATTGTTCATTCCTGATGAAGGAAGCTTAAAATAATAATTTTTAGTATATTTAAGCCCTTTATATGCATTCGGTATTTATCGACTCTTTATTACTAAGGATCTTTTGTCGTCTTTCACAATCCACAATTTATTATTCCTAAAACCTGCGATCTAAGGTGAAATTCTGTTAGATCGTGGTAAACATTTTGTTAGAAAACATAATATGATTATTTATTTTGGAAGTAGGTCCCTTTAAAACACCAGACATGCTTAAGCACTGACATCCCGTGAATATTTCTAGCAATTATATATATAAGTCAGATCATTAATAAAGAAATTAGTACAATAGAAATCTCAAATATGCTTAAAAAATTAAGTAAAAAAGAAATATTCTGGCATCACTATTTTGCCAATAATTTGACACCCGCAGCAGGTTTTGGGAAAAAATTCTCGTAGACATTTGGATTCTATATATTTAGTCTGTTCAATCAGAAACCAGAATGAGACGTGCGTCTTTCGTACGTCTTCCCCCGTGACACCCTGAAATTTTGACAGAGGTTCAGGTGCGTAGCGACAAAACCCGTTACAAACAAACTCTAATCGTGAAAACCGCAGTGTACTCCGGCCACATACACTCTTGGAATTATAACAATGTGCGTGATTGCTTACAAAATTTTGACCGCACTTGAGATACCCACGTGCTCGCCCGAGCTTGTAGGCAAACGTCGGCGGCCATTTTGAGTGGGACGTCTCATTGGTGGTTTCTGTGTTCAATGACGCTGTTCTGGACTGTTCCGGACAGAAAAGTACACCTTTTGCTGTTCAGTGACAAACATTTCTGTGCGAAAGTGTTCTGCTTGGTGTTCAGTGACGGTGTTTCAGACACTTCAGAACACGATTTTCTGTACCTACTCTGGAGTCAGAACAGATTCGTGAAGTGTCAAAAGCAGCTGTCAGCTAAAGTTCACGCTAAAACATACATATCATCACAGAAAAATGTTGTTGACGAGCCACTAATCACAGTAATTTCACTATCAGTGCCCACCACAACTCTTCCCAAGCATTTTTATGTGAATTCAGTTTTGTTTATTATTTAATTCTAAAACATGTTTATTACAATCTGACATATAAGATGTTTTCCGCTTTTTGACAACTAACATGTGACTGTACTTTTCTGTTCTAACTTGATCTGACACTTTTCACGAATCTGTGCTGTCCTGTCCTGTTCTGATCTGATCTTTTCGTCATGGAACAAAGCTATTGGAAACCAGAATGAGATGTACATGTCTTTCGTACGTCTTTCCCCGTGGCACCCTGAAATTATGAATGAAGTCCAGGTTCGTAGCGACAAAACCGGTTACAAACAAAATATATTCGTGAATACGTGTGAACTCATTTCATTTTACCGCAGTGTACTCCCGCCACACACACTCTTAGAATTATAACAATGTGCGAGATTGTTTACATAATTTTGACAGAACCCCGGGTTCCCACGTGCTCGTCACGGCTTGTAGGCAAACTTCCTCGGCCATCTTAAAGTGGTACGTCTCATGTTGACATCATGAATGAAATGACATAACACGGCTTGTCAGTGTCAGTGGTAGGTCTCATTGGTAGTTTCTGGTATATATCGGTGAAACACCTGACTGTACTATTATTCTTATGCCAAAAGAATTTATCCAATTGGAATAAATTAAATTAAATGTAAGTACAATCTCGTTTTCAATATTATATTGATATCGCTAAATATACAGTTGTGCTTCGTTCCATCATAATCCTTGCCTAACCTAGAAATCATTACATAACTTGGGTAATTCCTGTTTCATTTAAATTATCTCATCAGCTTCCTATTTTTTCCAGAAAAATGTCGTTCACAAGGCACATTCGTTTCTTGGCTACTCGTAATTCCAGAATGATGCAGTCGCGCAATTATTCCGATGAAATGAAACTCACTTTCGCCGCGGCCAACCGTACTTTCTACGACAATGCTAATGTCCGGCAAATCGATGTTCCATCATTCTCAGGCAGTTTTGGTATCCTTGCCAAACACGTCCCAACTCTAGGTATAGAGTTTCACACTTATTTACTTTCTTTCTTTGTTCAAATCTATTTTGTTTCATAGCTGTTTTAAAACCAGGAGTAGTTCAAGTCATCGAGAACGACGGAAAGGCAACCAAGTTTTTCGTTTCTAGCGGATCCATCACCGTCAATGAAGATTCTTCCGTTCAAGTGTTGGCTGAGGAAGCACATAAACTCGAAGACATCAGTTTGGATGAGTCTCGAAAGTTGCTGTCCAAATTTCAACAACAGCTTAGCTCTGCTTCTAATGATAAGGTCCGTTGTGATGGTCTTCATCAAATGTTTTTTTTTTTTTTTTTAATATTTTCTATTCTTTAGGATAAGGCGGAAGCTGCTATTGCCGTTGAATGTGCTGAAGCATTAATTAAAGCTGCCGAATAAAATTTCGATTAGATTCAATCCATAAACTAGTTTCCATTGACGTTCTTTTTTTTTTTAAGAAATATTAACAGCATTAAAACAACGGAAATAAAGTTGTGTTTAGAGGCAATTTATGAATTCTTTTTTATAAAATAAATACAAGAGCGTGTTCGTATTCGAATACTTTTATACATAAGGGGGATTGTGAGCAATGCCCATGGTTCTTCAAGCGAATAAGGAAGGGAATGGTACAGGTGACACTTCATGTTTGAAATAATAATTTGAGTCCGATTTGCTGTACTAAGTTATTAACAATTCGAAAATATAAATGTTTATGAAATATATGCTGGCGACGTTGGTTCTTTATTGTGTGTACGTGTATATCTCCTAATACTCTTATTAAAATACATATCACCCCCTGCGGTTGCTTCCATTGCTTTCGACTATGTTTTAATTACAATCAATGACAATGTGCCTGTGGTACATTAAAAAACAGTGATTTGTTCGACAAACGCCATTTATTCTCGTCGCAACTGGCCTGTCGAGTCGACAACTCAACATTTAGAGACCAAGTTTGAGTTAACCTGTTCAAAATAATTAACCAACGTCCGAAAATCACCACAACCCAATGCTTTTAAAAACATCGCTGTCGTGGGTGAGAGTGTGAGGGAAAACCCGACGCAGTCTGGTTTCGATCTGGCGAACTTGGCTTTGGAACCCTTATAAAATCTAGGGCCCATAGACAATGTCGCGTGCTCGCAGAATGGGCTCTGGTGCAGTTGGAATTTGACCCACATTTCGCCAAAAAAAAAAAGTCATCCTTAGTAACGAAGTGCGTTTTCTTGGTGAATCTATTGTGAACAAACAAAATTATCGGATTTGGGATGATACAAATCTGCATCAGATACCCTGGCAACAAATTTAACTTGAGAAAGCTACTGCTGCGGATTTCGGCCTGTCGGATTAATAGGTCTGTTCTTCTCCTTAAACGAAACTGGAAATGCTTTAACCGTCAACGACCAGCGATTGAGATTTTGCATGAACGAAGGCATAGTTATTCCGCCCAACATCGACGTTAACTGGCCGCTGACATTATGCGATTTGGCATCCTTAGGTTCCTTGCTTTAAGGCAATCTAAATCGCAGGTTCATACGAATAAATTGAAAACAACTGATACCTTCAAAGTCAACGTAAGAACAAATAGGGGATATCTCGGTACGACTACGATATCCGTGGCTAAATTTCTAGAATTTCATCAAAATTCCAGTGAAAAAACATGCCAATTAATCAATTTTTAATTTTACTTATTTTTTTTTGTTTATCTCATCGAGTTCTATAGGAAAACACCTTCAAAAGCTGGCGCCACGGAAATCGTAATGTCCTCAATATGTCACACGCAAATTCTTTTATTTATGTATAAACATTTTTCATACAAATCCTTATTAAATTTATAGTTAGTGGACCAAAACAACGATTTTTCCTTAGTTCTTTTTTATATACATTTTCTTAAATATTTATTTAACATATTAAAATAAAGAACATTTATAAACGTAATACTAATTGATTAATATTAAATTAAAAAATTTAACGCATAAAAAAAGTGAGAACATTTTTTCCAAAACAGATAGCAGTGCAATTGAACAAAAACTTAATATTATTTAGTGGGGCATTTGTAACAGATTCAACTGTGAAATACTTAATTCTCTAGGACTGCATCGCCATGTTGCTAGAAGGAAACTTCTTGTATGAGAAGCCAACGTAAAGAAGTTATTGGATTTTGCTAAAAAAAAAATGACAATTTTAATCTTTCTTCTTTTCCTTTCATGAGTCAATGCCCAATCTCCTTTCCAAAAAACCAGCCTGACATGAACATGAATGAAGTGATGGATATGGTATATACACATATTATTTTTTGCATAAATAAGATAAATAAAAGTACAATAAGTTATCTCCTCTGACATTTACTCTGTATCGGTTTCGAGTGACTCACTGTATTCAGTGGTCTCAGCAGAAAATACAGTGGAACCTCGCATAACGAGCAAAATATTTTTTGTAAAATACGTGGATCCCCGAATGATGCGAAAAAAACTTTCCATGCTATTGCAACATCAGTCTGTGTTTAGAACTTTTTGCGTTAGCATCTTAATGCCGGTAGAATTACACATTTTTCCAAATTTGTGTTCAGTAGTGTTTTTATTCTAATTTTATTCCCTTTGTAAAAATGTCCCAGAAAAAAAGGAGACTGAAAATAACATTAAAAATAAAACGTGAAATCATTAATAAGCGAGAATGGGGTGTGAGCGTGGCTGATTTAGCACGCATATACAATCGGCCTCAATCAACCATTGTACTATTCTTAAGAACAAGGACAAGATTAAGGAGGTAGATGCAACGGTTACCTATTGTTGACGATGTTGAAAGGTTGCTTCTCATATGGATAAACGAAAAGCAATTGGAAGCCGACACAATTAACGAGGGCATCATTTGTGAGAAGGCGAAATCGATTTTCGCCGACCTCGTTAAAACGACGCCAGGATCATCAACAGCCGGAGACGAAGTGTTTAAAGCAAGTCACGGGTGGTTTGAGAAGTTTAAGAGAAGAACATGCATCCACAGCGTATGAGACATGGTGAAGCAGCAAGCTCTGATACAAAGGCAGCAGAGGATTTCATCGCCGACTTCAAGAAACTCGTAGATTATGAGGGTTACCTGCCGCAACAAGTTTTTAATTGTGATGAAACGGGTCTCTTCTGGAAAAAAATTCCGAAGCGAACCTCTATAACAGCAGAAGCGAATGCATTGCCTGGAGACAAACCTGCTGTTTGTTTACCATTCTGATACTCCACGAGCATTTAAGAAGTGTGAAGTTCAAAAAAGTAAGCTAAATGTGATGTGGAGATCAAAAAACAAGGCTTGGGTTACACGCGTCATTTTTACTAATTGTATCAATGAAGTGTTTGGTCCTTCTGTGAAAAAAAATATTTACTTGGGATGAGTCTGCCACTCCATGTCTTACTCGTTATGGACAAAGCACCTGCCGATCCTCCAAACCTACAAAATGACCCCTTTGAAGAATACAATTTTATAAAGATCCAGTTTCTGCCTCCCAATACCACTCCATTACTTCAGCCTATGGATCAGCAAGTTATTTCTAATTTTAAAAATTTTACACGAAAGCACTTTTTGAGCGTTGTTTTGAAGTGACTGAAGGGACCAATCTCACTCTCACAGAATTTTGGAAATATCACTTCCACATTGCTGCCTGCCTCAAGATGATCAAAAAGGTGTGGACAGGAGTTACCAAGAGAACTCTCACTTCTAGTTGAAAGAAGCTTTGGCCAGAGAGCAGTGTCGAATGTGACGTTGCGGAGTTCGAGACAGTATCTGAGAACCTAGTAGTTAATGAGATTGTGTCCCTGGCCAACATCTCGGGGCTGGAGGTGGAAAAATACGATATCGTATCGTATCGTGTGGAAGTGCACAGCCAAGAGCTGACCACTGAAGAGCTTATGGAGTTGTAAGTTGCGTTTCACTGCAAGAGGATGTTGAGAAGAGTTTGTCAGTGAATGAGGAGGAGGTAGCAGCAATCGGCAAACCGGCAAAGCAACAATCTTCAGGTGAAATAAGAGACACGCTGAAAGCATGGGAAACTGTTGCATCGTACATTGAGGAGCATCACCCCAATAAGGAGTGTTACTAATTATTTCGATTCTTTTGTTTTCTTCAAACGCGCCTCTGACCTGGCCCTGTTTAAATTGCGTCAATTCCTTTACAACACTGCAGCGTTGATCTACCCTGAACAGCAACTGGCTAAGTGTCTGTTTCGTTGTGCTATATACGGTATTATTTATGGCATATTCAGTTTGAGAAAGTTTTAGTGACCAATCAGCATGTTTTGTATGCTTAGTCAGCTTAGTTAGGATTGCCCTTAGCACGCGTTTTACCCGATCGACCTAGCCTTTTGCTTGTGGTGATGCAACTGCTATCTTTAAATGGTCGATATTATGTTTTGACAAGAAATTACTAAACTCGAGTGACGTAAAACATGTTCCTCGATCAGAGATAATGCGCATAGGGCGACTTATAATAGCTGAAATATTTATCTAATGCGCAACAAACTTCGTTAGTACTCATTGAGTTCACTGGGTACAGTCAACAAACGTTGTAAATGCATGAATAACAACCAATATACGTATGTTTTCATGTTGAACTTCATTTTGAACTGAGGGCAATGTAGTGGTGGTCTCCATATTCGCATCGGGCACAGCCGGCGCTACTGCTGGTGCAGGGATAGTGGATGCTTCGTCTGCTACGGGGAGAGCGGATGCTTCGTCTGGTGAAGAGCTAGCGAGTGTGGCGTTTGCGGGCGTGCCTGCAGCTGCCTGGCGAATCAGTCTTCGGTCATAATAATCTTATTTTCGATTCTTCTATGGTTATTTGACTATGAAATATATTTATTTAAACTTTGGGTATTGTCGGATAAGCCCCACACTTGAATTTTAATCTTTCTCCTTCTCCTTTCACAATTTAATGCCCAATCTTCTTCTCCTCCCCTTTTATGTGGGTGACACACTGCTAGCATTGATACCATGGTATAGCAATACCACGTTCTATACCACATGTCTGTCACCCCAATACCACGTTTAAAGCTAGTATGCCACCAAACATAGCTGGTATTGAGCTGGTATTGAAATCCTTACATTTTTGCTGGTATACTATCAACTTACTGATTGCAGCGCCACTTTCTCTCTATTGGCGAATCTTTGAAGTTTGCTTGACAATTCAAAGCAAGTAATCTTTGTTTACGAACAAAGTACAAACTGTGATTTATTACAATGGAGGGAAGAAAAATAATATTATCACAAATGGAAACGATGAAAGTAATCGAAGTGTGGAAACATTTCATTAATGACCACAAAAGTAAATCTTTTTTATTCATTTTCTCCTCTATTTTTACTTTTTTTTTTGTTTTGACAACACAAGCGTCTTTTGTTTTGACAGCACAAACGTCAAAGCATACTACATAATGCGTATACTACGAAATGCTGTCTGTCAGGGTATGTGGTATTCACAATACTAGCAGTGTGTCACCCACATTAGTTACAGTGGTACCGTATCAAAAATTCTTAACTTAATTCTTAAAGTGAAACTACAGAGGGCGTTAAATCTCTATGAGGAAATTTATTACACAATCAATCAATTGATTTTTGGAAAAAGGTGATTTTCGTTGACAAAGGTAAATTTCATATTTTTGACAGTGTTGGTAAGAACCAAAAGGTATGGCGAAAAAAAAATGAAGCCTTGCTTGCCCAAAACCGTAAAGCAATGAACCGTAAAACATTGAGGAGGCCACATCATGATACGGAGAGCAATTGGCTATCATGGGGTTGGAAATTTTGAATTCATTATCGATAAAACGGATCACATAGTTTATTTAAATATTTTGAAGCAGCACTTAAGCAGGCAGCTACAAGCTGAATTATAGACAATTCGTGAGGCCGCCGACTGTCTATCGGTGAGATAGATGAACAATAGAGACATCGTCATCTATACAGATAGCCAAGCGGCAATAATGGCACTCGAATCACCAATAATAAAATCAAAATTGATCAGGCACTGCTGCACGTCTCTCAATAAGATATGGAGCAAATGCTCTGTAACGTTGTGCTGGGTACCTGGGCATAGTGATATAACCAGATAACTGTGAGGTAGACGAACTAGCCAAATTAGGCACTACGCTAGAGCTCCCCATTGTTATAAAACCTCGAAACAAGCACTGCAACGGGCAAATGAGAGTTGGCGTGACCTTAAAACTGTTAAATTTATATCAAAATATCTCAAAGTATCTCTATACCATATCTGTTTATTGCTCTCTAAATATTGTAACGCCATATGTTCATTTATACTAAATTATATTAACCATGTTCAAATTCCTTTTTTCTTTATTAAACTGAAGTCTGTGCAAACGACACAACGTGTTTTTCTTATTAATTTATGGGCCCAGTCCCGCCAGTTGTTTAAAAATCAATTTGTTCCTTTTGAGTTGATTGTTAGCGTTATTTTGCACAAGTATGACTTCGAGTTACGTTGTAAACGTTCCAAAATTGAAAGGACGAGAAAATTACAGCGAGTGGGCTTTTGCTGCAGAGAATTTCCTCGTTTTGGATGGAATGGTAACTTGCATCAAGCCAGAGTCAGGAAAGATCATTGATCCTACGGAGGATGCAAAAACTAAGGCGAAATTAATACTAATAATAGATCCAACATTATATGTACACATTAAAACAGTTTTAACTTCGCAGGAATTGTGGGAAAATTTAAGAGCATTGTTTGATGAATCCGGATTCACAAGAAAAAATATCAATACCTGATTTCGATTCGCCTAGAAAATTGCGATTCGATGACTAGCTACATACGTAACTCAGCTAGTGGAAACTGGACAGAAATTATGCGGCACTGGTTTTGACATAAGCGATTAATGGATTGGTTCTTTATTGCTTGCAGGTTTGCCGGATAAATTCGCACCGATGATAATGGCAATAGAGCATTCCGGAATGAATATAACGACAGACGCTTTTAAAACCAAACTACTCGATATGGAATCAGATTCCGTCGGAACTGATAGCAACAGTGCATTTATCGCCAAACATTGGAAAACAAGAGGCAAAGAAGATACAAATGCCAGAAATAATTATCAATCGTCTAAGATGAATACAAAAAATATTAAATGTTACAAATGCAAGCAACTCGGTCACTACAAAAGTCAATGCCGAAGCGTTTTACATGAAGAAAAGAGACAACAATCGAATGCTTTCAGTGCAGTTTTTTTTAAATAGAAATTTCAATAAGAAACACTGGTACATTGACTCCGGTGCTAGTGCACATATGACTGCTAATAAAAATTGGATTACAAATGTTTCTTAACAGCAATCTATCAAAGAAATAGTAGTTCTAGCTGTAAGATACCCGTTTCATGTTCAGGGGATGTACAAATAACAACTTTTACTCAAAAGTGCTCTTATGATATTCCTGTCAAAAGTGTGTTATGTGTGCCACAATTAACTACAAATCAGTCAGCCAGTTGATTAGGAATGGAAAAAAGGTATCGTTTAAAAAGAATGGTTGTTGTGTCGACAGAATGAATTAGTGGCTTCAGCTGTTTTAATAGATGGAGTTTACCGACTGAACACAACTAAGAACGAAAATGAATGCTTGTTAGTTGGATCGAATGTTTCTGGTGATGTGTGGCATAGAAGACTGGGACATATAAATGGCAATGACATGAATAAGATGAAGAATGGCGCGGTAGAGGGTTTATCATATGAGGACAATATCAATATTGGAAAATTTAATTGTACAGTATGCTGTGAAGGAAAACAATCCCGGCTGCCTTTTTCCGATATTGGTAGAAGAAGTACAGACGTATTAGAAATTGTACATGCAGTCCTATGCGGCCCAATGGAGGTTAAATCTATCAATGGATCCAGATTTTTTCTTCTTCTAGTCGATGACTTTAGTCGAGTGTCATTTGTTTTCTTTCTCAAATCAAATTCTAATGCACTTTATTACTTCAAACAGTTGTTAACCATGACAGAAAATCAAAAGGGCAAGCGCATTAAAGTCCTAAGGACTGACAATGGTGGTGAGTTTTGTGGTAATGATTTTGAAGAATTTCTGAGAAATGCTGGTATAGTGCATCTGAAGACCAACCCGTACACACCAGAACAAAGTGGTTTATGTGAAAGGCTCAATCGCACCTTAGTGGAAAAGGTCAGGTGTTTATTATTTGATGCTAATCTTAAAAAGAAGTTTTGGGCTGAAGCTGTCGGCTTATATAAGAAATAGATGTGTAGCGTCATGACTAAAAAATAAAACACCTTATGAGCTTTGGACAGGTTGTAAACCGGATGTTAGCAACTTTCGAATATTCGGTAGCCTAGTAATGGTACACGTACCCAAACAAAAACAAGACACATATTAGTTTGTTATTCAGAGAATGTTAAAGGGTATCGTGTTTATAATCCCAACAACAACACTGTAGTAGCAAGTAGAGATGCCATCGTGATCGAAAGTTCCAGACAAGGCTATGACGATTGGACGGAATCCACGAGTAATTCAAATGACGATAAGATGATAACGTTAGAAGAACCAGACGATAAGGAGAAACATGCAGGTTCAGTAGGGGAAAGCATTGGGGTGGGGGAAAGCAAATCCGAGTGAATGGAGGCATCTTTAAAAGACAAAACTGATGCGGACAGTTCAAGTGATTATGAATCGCCTGAAGAACACCTAAAAAGTGCGACAAGACCAGTTAGGCTAAGACGTAAACCTGAACGTTTTGGTGTAGCTAACCTGTCTGTTACCAGTAGCGATGTGGCATTGGGTTTAATTTCTTTCAACAAAGCCGCGAACGGACCAGAAAAAGGCCATTGGAAGCATGCTATGAAAAAAGAGCTCAAATCGTTTGAGGACAACGACGCGTGGGAGTTTGGGGATGCTCCAGAAAACGCAACTGTGGTGCAAAGCAAATGGGTTTTCAAGAAGAAGACTGATGAGAACAACAATATCTGTTATAGAGCAAGACTGGTAGCCAAGGGATTTACGCAAAAGCCAGGTATAGATTATGACGAAACTTTTTCACCGGTAGTTAGGTTTTCAACTTTAAGATTTTTATTTGCTTTGTCTTTTCCAATGAACTTGGATATTACTCATTTAGACGTCAAGACTGCTTTTTTGAACGGCTTTCTTGAAGAAGATGTTTATATGTCCAAGCCTATAGGTCTTGCACCTGGTGATGTTAATGATAAAATAGTTTTGAAACTAAAAAAGGCTATATATGGACTCAAACAGTCTTCTAGAGCTTGGTATAAAAGAGTAGATGATTGTTTAACGAAGTTAGGGTTTACAAAATCTAAATTAGAACCTTGTTTGTTTACTAAAATTAAAAAAGAAACTAGAATTATAGTAGCGTTATATGTTGATGATTTTTTTATTTTTTCAAACAGTCAAGTTGAAACAAGTAATTTAAAAGATGTATTGAATTTAAAATTTTGTATAAAAGATTTGGGGAAAGTAAAGCAATGGGTAAACAGGGTAAACATAGACAAAAAGCTTGGTATTATTACACTTGATCAAAAACAATATATTAAAGAATTGTTAAATAAATTTAATATGATAGAATGTAAGAAAGCTGACACTCCAATGGAGGTAAAGACCGTTCTTGAAAAAAATAGTGCTTGCAATTTTCAACTGCCATATCAACAACTTATTGGTAGTCTTATGTATTTAGCAATCTTAACAAGACCTGATATTGCGTACTCAGTTAGCTCTTTAAGTCAATTCAATAACTGTTACAATGACATTCATTGGAAATGTGCCAAAAGAATTTTAAGATATTTAAACAAAACTATGTACTATGGAATAAAATATGTAAACGGGAAAGCAGAACTAGAAGGTTTTGTTGATGCCGATTGGGCAAGTAATTTAATAGATCGAAGATCATATACTGGATTTTGCTTTAAAATGTCAGGTTCTGCTGTCTCGTGGGAGAGTGTGAAACAAAAAACAGTAGCTCTTTCAAGTGCAGAAGCTGAATACATGGCACTGTCAGAAGCATGTAAAGAAGCTATATATTTGAGAAATTTAAAGCATGAAATTTCAAAAAGCTAGTACACTATTAAAATATATAATGATAATCAGAGTGCACAAAAGATGTCTGCAAATCCTGTCTTACACAAAATGTCAAAATATGATGTTAGACATCATATTATTAGAGAAGCAGTTTCAAATAAACTGGTAAGAATTGAATATTTGCAAACATCTGATATGCCCGCTGACTTATTAACAAAAAGTTTAAGCTCTGTTAAACATTATAAGTTTTTAAAAGAATTAGGCGTTATGGAATTGTAATATTTTGCTATAGTGGGGGTGTTAAATTTATATCAAAATATCTCAAAATATCTCTATGCCATATCTGTTTATTGCTCTCTAAATATTGTAACGCCATCTGTTCATTTATACTAAATTATATTAATCATGTTTAAATTCCTTTTTTCTTTATTAAACTGAAGTCTGTGCAAACGACACAACGTGTTTTTCTTATTAAAAATACCTGCTAAAAATACGCAGGCAGATTATAAGCAACCTAGTCGGAGTCCTAGCAGCCCATTGCGTCTTGGGAAAACATACCGCAAGATTAGGACTACTATATAACGACTACTGCCCTGCTATAGTCTCCTTAAGAAGAGGATTTCTGGCAGAATTCTTTAATGTTCCGTTAGTATAGGCGAAACGGAGATCTACAAATATCGAATTTTATTTTGCACTTAAAACGGCTCCAAGAATAGCGGTAACCAAGCCGACTCAAATGGTAGCACAATGAACCGATCGAGCCACTTAACCTGACCTAACCTAAGGCAGTCAGCTATAAAGAACATTTATGAATCGAATTCTATTTTTATCAAGATAACGATCCAAAGCACAAAGTACAGAAAGTAAGAATGTGGCCCCCCGTTATTGAAACTTCTCCACAAAGTCCAGATTTGAATACAATAGAGTATTTGGGGGCTTATCTGCACATACAAATTCGAAAAAAAAACACGCAATAAGACTAAAAATCAAATCAGTCGGTATGAAAAGTGCTTTTTTACTTGACAGAGAACAGGAAGAAAAAGGGAGTCA
Source organism: Merodon equestris (assembly GCA_958301585.1). NCBI lineage: Eukaryota > Metazoa > Arthropoda > Insecta > Diptera > Syrphidae > Merodon > Merodon equestris. The sequence continues at coordinate 83,239,294 of OY284415.1, read as the reverse complement.
TTTTTGGGTTTCTTTTTCACTTTTTGAAAGGAGAAGATACGAGGACGATCCTAAGGACATTGTGAAAAAAATAAAAGTAATAAATTACGTAATCTTATTACAGCATCAGGTGTGGGGTCTTAGCCGATAATTTAAAGAGTATAGAGAGGAACCAACATGCCACGTGTGACACGGCAAGGCATTATTGAGGCCCTCCAAGAGGCAAATGTTGGACATTACTAAAGTGCGTGTCCAAAACCAGCGCGTTCACCAGGCTCCTGTTTTACTTGTCACAAAATGGGACACTTCCCCAAGAATTGCCCGACGATCAAACAGAAGAGGGAACTACATATAGTCGCTGCATTATCAATGGACCCCGATGAGAACAATAATATACTATTTATGCAAAAGGTAAGGGTAGCATTTATTTATAGTTGTAATCAAAACCGATGCACTAAATTTATAAATTTGCTGTCTCTTCTTGATTCTGGTGGCCTAATTAGTTTAATACAGCGCTCAAAAGTTCCAATTTCCATCATTTTGTCAAACGTAGCTGTATCAACCAGATTCTAGGCTTGGGCAACATCAAATACATAGTACTTACTTGTGATTTCATGTAAAGTGCAGTTTTGTAATGAAATTAAAACTATTTTCCTTTTAGTTACCCCGGATGAAACAATGTTAACGCCTTAAATTCTTGGGTGGGATTTCTTTCGGAAACTTTTTACATCCGCTTGGAACAATATAAACCTGTGAAAGTGAAGTCAAAATATACATAATAAAGAAATGAATTTACATGTTAATGCATCTGAGAACAACTGAACAGATCTCAGTGAACAAATAATTTGCGAAAATACTTTGTTGAAATAAGCGAATTGGAGAAGGAAAAACGGGTCCTATGCGCCAAGCTGCTTAAGGAGATGCAGCAGATGGGGAGGGAGCAGGCAACAGCCGCCACACATCAAAGCCAGCAACAACAGCAGCCGCAGAAGAAGCAGCAGCAACAACAACAGCCACAGCAGCAGAAACAGCAGCCGCAGAAAAAGCAGCAGCAACAACAACAGCCACAGCAGCAGAAACAGCAGCAGCAGAAGCAGCAGCAACATCAACAGCCGCAGCAGCAGAAGCAACAGGAACAACAACAACCGCTACAGCAGAAGCAGCAGCAACAACAACAGCCGCAGCAGCAGAAGCAGCAGCAACAACAACGCCCTAAAAAGGAGAAGGTGCCACCCATCTTTACCTATACCACGGGCCTACGTGAAACCATCGATCTCTGTAAGTATGCCATTGGTGTGAGTAATTTTCATTTTAAATGTTTAGGTCAGAAACGCTATGCTATGCGGATTAAAAGCCTATTGAAAGAGTCTATGACGGAGTTTTTCTCCTTTACGCCAAATGCCGAGAGGTTGCAGACGATGCTGCTCAAAGGCGTGGAGTCGATTGCAGACCCCGAGGAAATGCTCTCAGAGCTCAAAGAGTTCGAAAGTGACGACCTCAAATTCGTGGGGGTTAAGCCATTCTCTACGGTGAGCTCCCGACGGGAGAAGCGAGTTATTCCCTTCTTCTTGGTACAGCTCACACCCAGCAGCAAGCTGGAGAGGTTAAGGACTATCATCACCTTAGCGTCCCAGACTGTCACATGGGAAACATTAAAGAGGAGCGGAAACATTTTGCAATGTATCCGCTGCCAAAGGTTCGGGCACGCCGCGACGAACTGCGCAATGCAGCCTCGATGCGTTAAGTGTGCAAAGAACCACAAGAACGAGGAATGCGATCTTGGGAAAGACAAGGTGGCGTCCCTCGGGTCGCTTCCAAACACCAGCCGTCACATCCCAGCTAACCTACGCCCAAATGGCGGCAGGTTCGGGAAAGACGGTACAAAAGCCCATGGCTGTTCCTAAAGTCCGAGTGCCTGTCTCTAAGGCACCGGAGGCGGAGGTGGATGTCTGTTCGATCTTGCTCGCAATCCAAGGGCAGATTGGGCAGCTCCAAAAACAGATCCTTGAGACGGCGATCCGAGTAGATAGTATCTGCTCGCTTCTGCCGGGCCTAGCGCATCTAATGTCGTGATGGGTACGCTGGTAGAGAGCCCCTTGAAGCTCCTGTCGGTGAATGTAAATTCCCTGATAAGGATTGAGCGACGAGCCGTACTTTTTAACCTGTTACAGGACGAAAGCCCCGATGTGCTCTTGGTTAGCGAAACAAAGCTAAACCAGAAGCACAAAATCCGGCACAGTTCTTATAGAATAATTAGAAGGGACCGACCCAACGCTACTCAAGGCGGGGGAGTTGCGATCTTTATTAAAAATAATTTTAAACATAAGGTCATATATAGCGGTGAAGTGCGGAGGTTCCAGGTGCCAGAGGCATGCATTGTGTGCATTCCTCTCCGAAATGGAAAGAGAATGTACATTGTATCAGCTTAAGCGTCTGAAGCACCTCAACCCAATGTTTTCATTGCAGAGCTCGAGACACTATTTCGATCTCTGCGCTTAAACTCGGTGGAAAACTTCTACATTCTGGCCGGCGATTTAAATACAAAACATAGTGATTGGGGAAATAACATTTCTAACACTAGGGGAAGCCTACTAAGTCATTGGTGCGTTCTTCACAACATTGAATATAGAGTCAAGTTGCTCGCAGCGGATAGTCCGTCGTATCTTAGGAGCCGCTCCTATCTGGGTCTCATGCTAATAGACTCTCGACTGAGACTGGCAGACACGAACGAATGGTCTATTAACTGTCTACGGACCATTGTATACGACAGTGACCATTGCGGACTACGTGCCGTGATCACAGGACCTGACGAGTTCGTGGAGATGGCAGAGTATTTCCAAGCGCACCCCTACGATTACAGTAGGACGCGTTGGCCACGCTTTGCGCTGACGAGAGCGCTCACTTCGAGCGCCTCCTTCCCACCGTGTAATAGGAACCTGTCAAACTACGAGATTGACAGGTACCTCAAACAAATGGACGATATAATTAAGCAGACCATGGACAGTACAATACCACGTCAACGACATAACGATACTACAAACGTGTACCGAAACGCGACAATCGACGCACTGCACAGAAAAAAAAGTAGACTCCTGACAAGACTCAAGCTCTTGTACAGGCGGTTTACCGACAGACAAAACTCGGAGGTCAGGACACTGAAGTCACTGATTAAAAATATCCAAGAGTTAATCAAGGAAAATTACAGAATATCTGTAACTTTGCATTCCAGCAGCGCGAGTATGTTCCCGCAAATAAATAAAATATTTCGGAGAAACAATCAGAATGACATTCAGGATCTAAAGCTTCCGACTACGTCAGAAAATGAACGTTTGCTACGAACAGTTAGCATCGATCCAGAGGACGCCATCCTGGATGACAACTTCTTCGTGATCGAGGATCCTCAGGAGAAGGTGGCGGCAGTGGGAGCTGTTTTCCAGGAAGTGTATAAGGTGAATGATACCATTCGCCCAAACCACGAATTAGAAAACAGAGTTCTACTTCATCACTCCTACCTTAGAAATGATATCGATCATTGGCGATCCGAGAATCTTGGTTTTACCAGGTTCGATGACGATTTCATGACAAATAATGCCGTCACCAATGAAGGGGCTAATACCCTGTTCATTTCGACGGAAGGTCTCCAGATGATCTTTCGGTCATTGAAAAGGAAAAAATCCGCGGGTTCTTCTTCTTTTCCTTTTTATCCCGGCGTCGTTATGGTCAGAAGTGTAGGACCATAACCTTCCCACTTAACTGCATTCCTACTGGTCCGCTTGTGGGGTCCGCCGGTTTGACCTCAGAAAGTAGCGGCAGGCTTCCCGGTTTGGGATTACTTCATCGCTGAGGCCAATCAAATGCTGGTGTTTTTGCATTTGTTTGCACCAATTGTTTTTCGGCCTGCCTTTTTTGCGTGTTGAAATTGGAATGTTGATTGATAACGCCTTTTGGACGGGGTTCAAAGGATCTCTCCTTTGAACATGGCAATACCAACTGAGTCGGTCGCGCTCTATATTTCTTGTGATGGTTTCTTTTACGTGGAGGCTTCCTCGGATCTTTGAACTTCTAATTCTGTCACGCTTTGTTACTCCCGCTGTCATGCGAAGCATCTTCATCTCAGTTGCCGTTAATTTGCTCTCATACTTTTTGTGCATTGTCCAGCATTGTGAACCGTATGTGAGCGCCGGACGTACAACTGAAGTGTAGAGCCTTCCTTTCAGCTTAGGGGGAAATTTTCGATCACAGAAGATGGCGGAGTTTTCCCGCCACTTCATCCACCCTACGCTTACGCGATGTTTGATGTCGTCATCACAAGTTGCTTCTCTATTAATCATAGATCCCAGATATTTAAACTTTTCACACTTGGGAAGCACTCTTCCATTCAAGTAAATGTCTGGAATAGGCTGATGAGGGTCAGAGAACGGGCAGCACAGATACTCTGTCTTCTTTGAACTAATACGATACCCGTGTCCCTCAAAAATGTCCACCCACACATCAAGTGCTCGTTGTAGGGACGCCTGATCATCACTTATAATGGCCCCATCGTCAGCAAAGAATAGCTGGTGCACATTGGGGTCCGTCACTTTTCCTTCAAGCAAGCAATCAAGGACTGCTATAAAAAGCAGTGGGCTGAGGACGCTCCCTTGGTGTACACCGACTTTGATTGCGAACTCTTCGGTGACTCCTGCGGTGCATCTTACTCTTGTCGTTGCTCTCTCGTACATGTCCATAATCACTCGCACGTAGGTTTCTGGAACTCCTTTTTGTCTTAGCGCTACCCATAAAAGATCTCTTGGTTGCCGGTCAAAGGCCTTCTCGAAATCAACCAACACCATATGCAAGTCCTTTGAAGAATCACGATGCTTTTCCATCATGATCCTTATACTTTGGATTGCATCTGTTGTTGATTTACCCGAGACAAACCCGCACTGGTCATCAGATAGTCGTATTATTTTCCGCAGTCGGCTATCTAATACCCGTTCAACGATCTTCATGGTGTGCGACATCAGCTTGACAGAACGGTAGTTATCACAATTTCGCGTATCACCCTTTCCTTTGTGCAATGGAAGAAGATAGCTTTCCCTCCATTGATTAGGCATAGTGTCGCCTCTCATAAGTTTGGAGATAAGAACCATGAGCCATCTAGACCCGATGTCTCCCATCTTTTTCCAGAACTCAGAGGGTATCCCGTCCGGCCCAACAGCTTTTCTTTTCTTGGAGTTTTTAACCGCGTACCGAACTTCTTCGACTGTGATGTCGGGTATTTCGGCATGATTCGGGGCGGCTCTTGGAAAGTACACTCGGGGAAACTGTTCGTTCAGAAGTTCCTCGCAATACTGTCGCCATCTGTGGAGAATTTTTTCGTCTTCCACAAGGAGTTGGCCTTCAGCATTGTTAATAAACTTTGGGAAACGAATCTCCTGAGCATTTCTTCTTCTTTGGGCGGCTATCTTAAAGATATTTGCTCCTTTGTTCAAATTGTTTTGTCGAAGCTCCTGGGTAGCCTGGTTCCTGTCAGACGCGGAAGACGATATTTCTTCCAACTCCTGATAGAGGCCTTCCATGCTTTTCGCTTTGAATTCGGCGCATTTTTTCTTCGCGATACCTTTGCAACATCTATATACCTTTTCACGGCGAGCTTTTTCCTCTCTATTAGTAGAAGAGCACTTTGACCAAGCTTGGAAAGCCATTTTCTTTTCGTGTATCACTGCTTTGGCTTCGTCTGTCCACCACCAGGTTTCTTTTGCGTGTTGGCAGGGGCCTTTAGATGTTCCGAGCAGTGATTTGGCTTTCTCCAGGCCAGATTGTTGTAGGGAATCCCACATGTCTTGTGCTCTGCACTCCTCATTACCGACCTCATCGATAATGGAAGAGAGGTAGTTTTCCATGATGGTAATAAAAGCTTCGCCTTTTCCTTTATCCAGCTTATACCACTTGATTCTCTCAGACACCTTCGTTTGCTGCTTTGACTTCTTACTCGCCTCCATAAAAAATTCAGTCAGGAGGAGACGGTGTTGAGGGGCGATCGCGTCTCCCAGGATCACTTTGCAATCTTTAGCTCGTGGCTTCATGAAACTGGATACCAAATGATAGTCTATTTGAGTTTCATTTCCGCCGCTGCTATAAGTGATCAGGTGCCGGCTTTGTTTGACGAACATGGTATTTAGCACTATAAGACCGTACGACTTGCACATGTTTAGGATATCTTCACCTGAAGAGTTCCTGGTGCCGTATCCCAGCCCTCCGTGGTAGCCTTCATAGTCTTCGCTTGTCTTCCCGACATGTCCGTTTAAATCTCCCCCAACAAACAAAAGCTCTTCCTTTGGGATGATTTTGACAAGGTTGTGGAAATCTAGCCAGAATGCATCTTTTTCTTTTTGTTCGCATCCTACTTGAGGGGCATATGCGCTTACGATGTTCCACACCTCACCATGCATCACCAATTTGAGAGCCATCAAACGGTCACTGGACTTTGAAATGGTTAAGACGTTGCCAAGTAACTCTGCCGCAAGGATGATGGCGATTCCGTTTTTACCTTGTTCCAATCCATAGTAAAACATCTTGTAGGCTTTTGTTTTAACGTCCAAGAAACGTGCCCGATTACCGGTGTTTCGCCATTTCGTCTCTTGTACGCACAGGATGTCTACTCGCCTTCTAACCATCATTTCTTCAAGCTCATAGCTGCGCCCACTCATGCTTCCAACGTTCCAACTCGCGACTCTTAAATGTGGCTTACGCCGTTGCATTACTTTGCTATCCCCCGGAAATCCTATAGCTCTGACCCGAGCATTTCTGCTCGTCCCAGGATCACGACCATTAGTAGTGCCTGGCGGGGTAGTGCTTTTCCTTTTAGCGTTCTTTTCCATAATGCTACGGTTTGACCGTTTTCATTCTTCCCTTCCTTTTTGACACGGGCATGCTCCAGATTTTTTATTTTTTTTTTTTTTGATTGATCTTACTCTTACAACACCGGTGATCTCCAGTCGTGTCAACCCACTGATTTGCATGCACACTTGTGGGGCAGTTTAATGGTGGTATATGTGTCCCTAGGCTCACCTTGGTGTTTTCTAAATTGCCTAGATGTGAGTTTTGTTTACCTTTGTTTAGTCGCCTTTTACGACAAGCGATAGGTATCGCTGCAGGGATATTCTTAACCCGTCCCTGCACGAGGCCCTGCAAATCCGCGGGTATCGACGGTATATCCAATGTTGTGCTTAGGCACCTTCCGCCAGTGGCTGTAGAAAGGTACACCATCCTGTTCAACAATGCACTGAATAATGCATATTATCCAGTGCACTGGAAGATAGCGGTGGTGCAACCAATCCCCAAGAGGGGTAAGGACACCTCTAACCCGGCAAATCTCCGGTCGATAAGTCTCCTTCCGAGTGTCAGCAAGGTCTTCGAGAAGGTGGTCCATAGAGCCCTGTCTAAATGGGCTGAGAACAATAAAATCATAACGGATAACCAATTCGGTTTCAGAGCGGGGCATGACACAATTCATGCCGCGTTGAAACTCGTGTCGGATATCCAATGGAATAAATGCAAGAACCAATGCACGGGTGCCTGTGTGACTGACTTGGAAAAAGCCTTCGACACCGTATGGCTAGAAGCTCAATCGGCTGAGAATAAGTAAACCACTGCTATATATGATTTTTGGCATGTTAACAGGTAGAAAGTTCGTAGTGAAAATTGCCAACGTGACTTCTACCCAAACATTTGATATTAACAACGGACTGCAACAGGGTACGGTGAACTCGCCGATCCTTTTCAGCATTTACTTCAGTGATTTGATAGCTTCTCTTCACCATTCAATAGCGTATGCGGACGATCTAATCGCGTACAGATCAGGTCCAACGATCGACGTCATTGTCTTCCTCTTGCAGCGGGAATTCAGCAGTATTGTGATGACTGGAAGTTGAAGATCAACTGCCAGAAATCAGAAACCATTTTGTTCAGAACGCCTTTGTCTAGGGCCTCTCGAGACATTAGAAAAAATTGGCGCGGGTTCTCAATTCTTGGACAGGACGGGCGCCCACTGGCGAAGTGTAGTCAGATACCTTGTGATCTGGCTAGACCAGTATCTATATTTTGACAAACATGTAGATGCTACTCTGGCAAATGCCCTAGGCGCTTTCGCTCTGACGAGATGGCTGTTTCATTGCAGCCAACTTGATCCCAGGGTGAAGGTAATCTGCTACATGGGCTTAATCAGGCCCATGATTGCCTATGGATGCCCCGTCTGGTTCAATGTGAGAGCCAGCCTAATGGAAAGGATTCGGGTGTTTGAGCGACAATGTCTTAGGACTTGTCTCGGGTTACATAGGACACCCGAATCTGATTACACGAAATTTTACCCGAACGAGGTCCTATACAATAGGGCCAGGATTGTACGGGTGGATAACTTCCTGATCAAACTGATTCGAGACCACGTTGCGAGAGCAATGACTTCGGTCAATAGTCTAATCTCTGGGGCTTACTACCCCAATGATTTATATCACGAGAGAGTGCGCCTTAACGGCTTTGTCCCGCCAGAAGCATTCCTCTATTTAGATAGATGTGGGCTGATCCAGGATAGATTCGCGGTGCCGCTAATCTTCCACGTGGGTCGCAATTCCGTGGAACGGCGATTCCTCTACGGACCCGATGTCGCGCTCAGTGAGCCCGAGCGCCTCATGTTCTGTAGATCGGTCTCACGCCGGGATCGAGGAGACGTAGTCCGCCAGCATCAATGCTTTTGGTGACTGGAGGGAGCTGCGTCAGTGGACATCTTCTTCAGCCTCTTCAAGGCAGGGCTTGCCTAACACCAATGGCAGGCTTACATAGGGTAGGGTAGGGTAGAGTAGGTTAGGGTAGGATAGAACAAAAGAAAAATATTAAAAACCAAAAAAATTATAAATATATTAAAACCAAAAAAAAAGATATATATATATAAAAAAAAAGATAGATATATATATATATATAATATATATAAATAATATATATAATATATATATATATATATATATATATAAAATATATATATATATATACAGGGTGTCCCACGAGCAGTGTGCCAAAAAGCTAGAGCGTGTAGGTCTGGTCAAGACAAGAAAAAAATCGTATGGGAGGGGGGGGTCTATTCCCCCCCGTTTAGCCGGGAGGGGCAATTTTCTAAAAAATTGACTTAATTTGGAACAAAAATGATTAAAAATCAACAGTTACATCCACAATGCCGTGATATATTTTTTTGTAAAGCCAGAAACCTCTTCTTTCATCCTGTTTCTAAACGAAGCTGTTTTAAGGAATAGTTTTTGAGAAATTAATTTTCAAACTCAAAATTTTGAAAAAAAAATGAAAAAAAAAAAATTTCGAACTATTTTTTTTCAAAATTGTATGTAATTAAGTACTAATTTTTTGTCCAAAATTCAATTCTCTTATTAGTTTTTAGTTAAAAACAGAAAACCGGATGCAAAAATGTTTTGTAGTTTTCGAGAAATTAAAAAAAAACCCGAACCATTTTTTTCTAAGAAAATTCTTTTTTTTGGTTTTAACGCGGCTGGACTTGTAGGCAAATTAATGTATGAAACATTGACATCTTTTTTATTATTTTTAAAAAAATTGGAGTTTTATGAGGATTCAATAAACTGACACAGTATTGGAATAACCCTGGATTAATCCTTTTTTTTCATTGATAACGCCTGAAAACTGACCTGCCAATTTCGTCTGGGTCCGCCCGCCGCCAATGGGTTCAACCGGCTAGGACCTTAACACAATAAAACCGCAATTTTTGGATTTGGTCTGACGTAATCTCTCCCTTAGTACACGGAGGATAGCTATTATGCTTGGAGTGCCCTAATCTAGAGTACGGAGAGTGCTTCATACCGAAAACTTACACCCGTACCATTTTAGGACAGTTCAAGAACTCACCTCAAACGACACGTTTTTGAGAGCAGAATTTTGTCGATCATTACTGCTTCGAAATGAAACTGAACGAAACAATTTTGGAAGGATATTCTGGACGGATGAAGCACAGTTTACCAGAGATGGGGTTACTAACTTCCACAATTTGCATCATTGAAGTAGCACCAATCTACACAACGAAAAACAAAATAAATCACAACACCGCTTTAGCTGTAATGTTTGGCTTGGTATTGTTGGACAAACTGTAATCGGGCCCCGGTTTTTGAATGCCGTTATTAATGGAGAATCATACTTGCAGTTCCTACGAGACCTTTTGCGCGATTTGATGGACAACGTTCCTTTGGCCATAGCAGATAATTTAATCTACCAGCAAGATGGAGCACCAGCACACTACAGCTTACGGGTTAGAAACTGGCTGGATGATAATTTTAGTGACCATTGGATCGGAAGAAAGGGCCCCACGGAATGGCCACCTAGATCACCAGATTTAACTCCTCTAGATTTTTATGTGTGGGGATTCATGAAGAATTATGTTTACAAAGTGGAAATAGTATCTTTGGAACAACTGAAAGAACGGATTGAAGTCGCTGGAGTCAAATTGCATGAAAATTAGTTGAACATAGACTTATGTGCAGTCATTAGAAGGAGATATAATCTTTGGCTTCTAAAAAATGGGGATCATATTTAAAATTTATTATAATAAAACTATAATTTTTTAAAAATAATAAAAAAGAGGTCAATGTTTCATACATTAATTTGCCTACAAGTCCAGCCGCTTTAAAACCAAAAAAAAGGTTTTTCTTAGAAAAAAGTGGTTCGGGTTTTTTTTTTAATTTCTTAAAAACTACAAAACATTTTTGCATCCGGTTTTGTGTTTTTAACTAATAACTAATAAGAGAATTGAATTTTTGAAAAAAAATAGTACTTAATTACATACAATTTTGAAAAAAAATAATTCAAAATTTTTTTTTTAATTTTTTTTTCAAAATTTTGAGTTTGAAAATTAATTTCTCAAAAACTAATCCTTAAAACAGCTTCGTTTAAAAACAAGATGAAAGAAGAGGTTTCTGGCTTTACAAAAAAGTATATCACGGCATTGTGGATGTAACTGTTGATTTTTAATAATTTTTTTTCCAAATTAAGTCAATTTTTTAGAGAATTGCCCCTCCCGGCTAAACGGGGGGGAATAGACCCCCCCCTCCCATACGATTTTTTTCTTGTCTTGACCAGACCTACACGCTCTAGCTTTTTGGCACACTGCTCGTGGGACACCCTGTATATATAAAAAAATATATATATATTAGTTAAGTTAGAATAAGATATGTTTAGTTAGGTTTAGGTAGATTTAAGGATTATATAAAAATATATAAAAGAATGATCATATGCTAAGTTTTTTGAGAAAAAGAAAAATTTTTCTTAGCTTAAGTTAATTATAATAATGTTAATTCTAAGTTATTTATATAGTAGTCGAAAGGCATACGTAAAAATTATACAGTTTATTTTAGAGTGTCCGCCTAGGGCCAGTAAGATTCCTAAATTTGTAAGGATAGTTAAGCTAGTTTTAAGCATTTTTGTCTAGGATAAGATAGATCTAAGAAACTATAAATAAAAATGAATTACAAAAAAAAAAAAAAAAAAAATGTGTGTTTATTACAGGGGGTTAAATAAAAAGACGGTTCGGGATAACTTCCTTTCCCTTTAGTCAAGGACTGTATTGAATATACAGTAGGAAAATGTTGTTTTAATTTGCTCGCGCAAAGCTAACGTTCGGAGATTCGTTTCGTCTGACACTCACATTAGTGCCATTAAAAATTATCCTGTATCAAACAATAAGCAGGGGCTGCAGTCATGTATTGGCTTGTTTTCGAATTTCAGTAAGTTCATACCATCATTCTCAATTATTGCTAGAACTTTCTTAGATCTGTTACGGAAAATTAACGCTTTCGATTTCTCTAAAGATTGTATCAGTGCTTTCTGTGAATTACGTGACAGACTCATCATTGATGCCGTTTACAATCCGAGGCATGTTACCGAACTTCATATTGATGCAAGTATACGAGGCTTTGGTTCAGGGTTGATGCAACAACAAAGTGACGATAGGTTTCACCCTACTGCATATTTTTCCAAATCAACCTCCGCCGCTGAGTTAAAGCATCATAGCTTTGAACTGAAAACACTTGCAATCATCTACTCGTTAAGACGTTTCAGGGAGTACTTGTAAGGTAGTCGCATTCCATTTAAAATAATCACAGATTGAAATATACTTACACTAACATAAAAAGAGTGTAAATTCGCGAATAGCCCGATGGGCCCTTGATTCAGCACAGTGGTGGAGTTTCTATGGGGCATGCTGTTGCCTTAAGCCGTTGATTCCCAACCAAAGAACATAATAAAGAAGAGGCCCAAATCGATATACATAACACACATGTGTTCCCAAATTGCAGTCATTGATGGTGACGATTTAGATCTTCAAATTAAGGTAGCGCGGTGTCGTGATAAGTGGATAGAAGGGATAAGAACGAGGCTTGAAACTGGTATAGTGGATAAGTTTGAATTGTATGACGGACTAGTTTTCCGCAAACCTATTCTTACGCATAAGATAATGGAAGATAATGTTATTAGGAGGTTAACGAGAAAATAGGCCACTTGATACTGACAAATGTTACAATAAACTCAGCAAAATTACTGGTTCGCTAATATGAGACATTAAATTGAACTTATGTATATACATTTAAATTGCCCGAGCGCTCGATCGCCACATTGTGATGCGGCCATTACAATCTTCCTAGATGAATAATTTAAGATCGGGGAATTTGTTTTACATCCCGTGAGTTGGTAAACTTCGTTAAGGAATGCAATTTTGATCATGTAATAGTAGTAGTGGCCTCCCCTCAAGCAAATGGTCAGGTTGAATGCGAGAACCAAGTACTAAAGGCAATGCTAGCCAAGTTGTCTGAACCAGTCTGAACCAGTCCTGCATGCAGATTGGTTTTTAAAGTTGTCCCAAGTTGAATACGCGATTAATAATAGGATGCATAGTACCACTAACAAAACACCTAATAAATTATTATTCGGAGTAAATCAACGGGGTGTAATTATTGAGGACGTAATTATTGCGGACGCGACGACGCTTATTTTAAAAATATTAATAGGTTCTTTTAATGAAGGCCGAGAGGAAAATTTTATTTTTTTACTTTTTAAAGTTTTTTTTTTGTGTCGAGGGTAAGTTAAAATTTTTAATTTTATTTTTATTTTATTCTTTTTAAATTACTCGCGGACCGTAATTGCGACAGGTAACTACTTAAATTACATTGTTCTTAAGTATTATGCAACAACGCATAGGGTTCCTTGTATGTACAAAGTGGTGCAAAATTTATCATCCAGTTTTGTTTTTGAATAACTTTTTTATGGATGGAAATCTTTATTTGGACCCTTGCAACTTTTTCTGTTGTGTAGAAAAGTTGATATCAGTCCAATGGCTATCGCTAGTGTTGATACACATTTGTACCACACATTTGTTTTCCATTACTTTTCGCAAGGTTTCCGGTGATAAATGTCCGTATTTGTGTCGAACATTCTCCTTAAGGTCTGCGAACGGGAAGGTCCGAGGCTTATTGGCATAAGTCTGCGACTCCAAGTGGCCCCAAAAAGAAAGAAGTCTGGCCATGGCAAATCGCCAAATCACGAGATTTGGGCTCGTGCTGTGTGTGCTTTTGTACCGTCTTATTGAAACCAAATGTTCACCAGGCCCCGCTCATCAAATTCTGGCAGTCAGAAGTAATTTATCATGGCCCTGTAGCGTTCGCCAGTGTTCGCGGCGTTATGCTCGAACGAAAATATAATATGTTAAAAAACGAAAATGATTTGTTTCTATGTACTTTATTTATACAAGAAAAACGCACTATTTTGTGTATACGTTAATTGTTGTTTTTTCTTTATTTTTGATGATTGTTAGTTATATGAAACTGGTTTCAAGTTAATGTTCTTTGTTTAGTTATATGTAAAACTACTCGTTATATGTAAAACGAATTGTGTGTTTTGTATTCTTTGTTTCTTTGTTGTGTACTTATGTGACCACTTTATAAGTGTGCCTTTGTTGGCTGATTGTATAATAATGATTTTATAATACCTTGGGTTGCTAGATGCAAACCCTCGGTCAGCTGGTTTCCAGCTTTGTTATGTACAAAGTATGTTGGGAAACATTATGTGTTTGGATTGGGTTGATAACCCATATCCCTAGTGATTCTATATAATGCAATGTTGCTGCAGCTTGATGTTGGCAAGGCTGCAGTTGTAGACTTTCTTTTGTTTTATTATTGTGAATTCACCTTGCACATTTGACAGTTCGCGTTTGTTTACAAGTTGTTTATGTGATGTGAAAGTGCATTCTGATTAATATATTTTGTGATTTATGTTTAATTAAGATTAGATTGTTTGTGAGATGTGTTAAATTGAGGTGGTCATGTGCGTTTTACCATTTGGTATAGCATTCTGCCGCCATGCCACCTCAATTTATATATTTCCAAACATGTGCTTCAAATGTGCAAGGTGTTGTTGATTGGTGTTTTGTTGTGCAGCAACAGCCAGTAACAGCGATCGTATTGTCGATGGCGTCCTCAAAAAATGCGGCCCAATTACTCCTCCCGCGTGAACACCGCACCACACAGTGGCTTGGAGTGGATTTAATAATAGTTCCTCGTGTATCACACGCGGATTTTCAATGTCCCAGAAACGAAGATTTTGCTTATTGACGTAACCGCTTTAGTTCACCGTGCAAGGACGGGTTAAGAATATCCCTGCAACGATACCTCTCGCTTGTCGTAAAAGGCGACTAAAACAAAGGTAAACAAAAATCACGTCTAGGCAATTTAGAAAACACCAAGGTGAGCCTAGGGACACATATACCACCATTAAACTGCCCCACAAGTGTACATGTAAATCAGTGGGTTGACACGACTGGAGATCACCGGTGTTGTAAGAGTAAGATCAAACAAAAAAAAAATCTGGAGCATGCCCGTGTCACAAAAAAAAAAAGGCAGGCCGAAAAACAAATGCAAAAACACCAGCATTTGATTGGCCTCAGCGATGAAGTAATCCCAAACCGGGAAGCCTGCCGCTACTTTCTGAGGTCAAACCGGCGGACCCCACAAGCGGACCAGTAGGAATGCAGTTAAGTGGGAAGGTTATGGTCCTACACTTCTGACCATAACAACGCCGGAAAAAGGAAAAGAAGAAGAAGACGTAACCGCTTTAGTGTAATTTTTTCGACACAAAATCATCCTCTTCGTTGTTGATTAAGGATGGCTTGACAGTAATTCACACGCGACTGATGGTCAGCAGGCATTAATTGATGCACTGTTTGTACTTTGCACGGAAACATGTGTAAGTGTTTCACTAAAATGACTGTAGGATCCGTCTGGTTATGCCCAATTGCGTACTATCCAGGGCAGACATCGCAACTGTCCCGATCGAAAACCTCTTAAGCGACATGAAGCACCTGTTCGAGGGCTGCACTAGCAAGCTGGCTATCCGTCGCGAGTTCAAGGCGCGAAAGTGGCGTGCGGGTGAGGATTTCCAAAACTACTTCCACGACAAAGTTACGCTTGCCAACAAAATCGAGTTCGGGGACGATGAACTCGTCGAGTACATCATCGAGGGAATACCCAATCCCCAACTTCGAGCGCAAGTAAAAATGCACCGTTTCACCGATAAAAATCAACTGATGGAAGCGTTTCGCGATGTTTCACTTCCCAGGCAAGTTATTTCGCCCACCGTCACTGAAAACCGGGATGTGCGAGCAGCCAGACGATGCTACAATTGTAATGCATTGGGACATGTTGCAGCGGAGTGCCAAAAATCTAGAAGGGAGATCGGAGCTTGCCATGTATGCGGATTGCACGGGCACTATGCGGCGGAGTGTCCGAAAAACAAGAAGAGGGGGACGATTCACCACATGCAGGAAGGGGAAGAAAATGAATTCGTAAGACAATTGTTTATACATTTTAAATAAAGTATAGTGTTATATGGTATACATTTTAAATCTAGTAATGTTTTACTAGATTGCCTAATTGACACCGGGGGCAACATTAGTTTCATCCGTATGAAGTATGCTCCTGATTCTTTTGAAGTTTTGAATAAAAATGTAATGAATTACTGTGGAATAAACAGAACTAAATTAGTTATTTTTGGAAAAATAAGCATTAAGTGTATTACTAGAGAACAATTACGTCGCTTTGGATGTATTTGTTATATCGGATGAAACGATGGCTTATCTCGTGGTATTGGGCAGGCATTTCATATCCGAAGCTAGGTTAAGTTTACAAAAGAGAGATGAATTAAAAACCAATAATAGTGAAACGGAAAACGATGTAGAATCGAATGTAGATAATGAAAATATTTGTCAGAGCGTTAACTTATGGGAAAATGAAATGTTTAAAGTTGAAGTAATGGAAATTGAGCACGATAAATTAGAGATAGAGATAGGCGGGAACTGGGATTCCCAAACGAAAGAAAAGATAAAAGATATGTTCAAACGATGCTATGTAAACTGTAAGCGTCCCGATTTGCCAGAAGTGAAATACGAAATGACGATATCCTTAACCGATGAAAAGCCCTTCCACTGCACCCCGAGGAGATTATCTTATTTGGAAAAAAACAAGCTAGAGGAAACCATAAATGACTTGTTAGATAGGAAGATTATTAGGCCTAGCGATTCGGAGTACGCCTCGCCGATTGTGTTTTCGAAAAAGAAGAATGGGGAGTTACGATTTTGTATCGATTATCGCGTGTTGAACAAAGTGACAATGCGGGATAATTACCCTATACCATTGATCGACGACCTTCTGGATGGGCTGGCAAAAAAAAGTATTTTTACGCTACTGGACCTTAAAAGTGCGTTTCACCACGTTTACATGAAAGAGAGTTCGATTAAATTTACTTCTTTCGTAACGCCGACAGGCCAGAATGAGTTTCTTAGGATGCCTTTTGGCTTAAAAAATGCGCTATCAGCATTTCAACGATTTATTTACAAAATATTTGCCGACCTCATTACAGAAGGAAAGATAGGAATCTACTTGGATGACATAATGATCGCGACCCGTACCTTGTATTTTTTCTATGTATTTATTCTATGTATTTTAGAGAAAGTGTTAGGAAGGTTAGTTAGGAATAATCTCGAGTTGAGGATGGACAAATGCCAATTCTTGCAAGCCGAAGTAAAGTATTTGGGGTATACGGTTTCCAAAGAGGGTAGTTAATTGGCCGGTACCTCACAATGTGAGGGCGGTCCACAGCTTCCTAGGGCTGTGTTCCTATTTTAGGAGATTTGTTAAAGATTTCTCGATAATCGCAAAGCCTCTGTACAATCTTATAAAGAAAGATGTTAAATTTGAATTTGGTGAAAGGGAGTTAGATTGCTTTCGGCTCCTAAAACAAAAGTTGGTAGAGGCCCCAATCCTATCCATTTACGACCCCCGCGACGAGACGGAGTTGCATTGTGACGCCAGTACGGTAGGGTTCGGTGCCATATTGATGCAAAAGAAAACAGATGGAAAATTCTACCCGGTGTTCTATTTCTCCAAACGAACAACTGATTGCGAAGCCAAGTATCACAATTTTGAACTGGAAACGCTAGCAATAATATACGCCCTTGAGCGATTTAGAATATATTTGCAAGGGATTCGATTTAAGATTGTTACGGATTGTAACTCTTTAACGCTGACGCTAACCAAAAGGGAGATAAACCTTCGAATAGCCCGCTGGATTTTGCAATTACAGAACTACGACTACACGCTTGAACATCGGAATGGGTCCAGAATGCAACACGTGGACGAGCTGAGTCTGGCGACAAATATCTTAGTCCTTGAGGGAAATACACTCGAGCAAAATCTCTCCATTTGTCAATACAGAGACGGCGCTATCTGTGACATTCAGAAACAGCTGGAAGATTCGGAAAGTAAATTCTACGAAATGCATAATGGGTTAGTGTATAGGAAGACAAAAGGTAATATCCTCTTTTATGTCCCAGCGGATATGGAGAATCATGTGTTGCGTAAATATCATGATGAACTTGGCCACATCGGCCGCGACAAGGTGCTTGAGGCTATGAACAAGACGTATTGGTTCCCAAAAATGAAGGAGAAAGTGGGAGTATATATAGACAATTGCTTAAAGTGCATAGCGTTCTCCCCAAAATTCGGTAAGCCGGAGGGGTTGTTAAAGAATATACCGAAAGGTAACCTACCATTCGACACTATTCACGTAGACCATTTCGGTCCAATTTTGTTAGCTAATTTCAAGAAAAAGTACGTATTTCTAGTAGTCGATGCCTTTACGAAGTTTGTCAAACTGTTTTCCACGCGCTCTACGTGCACCAAAGAAGTTATATGGCACTTGAAAGCATACTTTGAGATGTATAGTCGGCCGAGACTCTTAATATCGGATAGGGGAAGTAGTTTCACGTCAAGAGATTTCGAAGAATTTTTGGAAGCCAACAACATACAGCATGTCAAAATCGCAACGGGCTCCCCAAGTGGAGAGGATATAAACAGAAGCCTGGGTCCAATGATAGCTATGTTATCGGAAGGGAATTCCAGAGCAAGCTTATACGGTGTGCTACCGAGAATCGAGTTCTCGATGAACAATACGCTACATCGTAGCATAGGAGCCAAACCTAGTCAACTGTTATTCGGGGTGAGGCAAAGAGGTACCGTTGTCGATTTTGTTGGCGAATGCTTGGATGATAACGTCAATCGCGAAGTTGAGAGGGATTTATATAATTTAAGGTCGAGGGCGGTCGTGAAGCAGGCTAAATTGCAGAGTTATAATAAGAAAATGGTAGATGAGAACAGAAAAACCGCGAGGAAGTACAAGGTTGGAGACTATGTCGTGATTAGAAAGTTTCTTAACGCACAATCTGTATCGAAGAAGATGGTACCGAAGTTTAAGGGGCCCTATCGGGTGGAGAAGGTGCTAGGGAATGATAGATATTTGATAAAAGACGTGAAGATTTCAAGTGAGTCGGATACCCTATGAGGGTGTGTGGGAAGTGGCGAACATAAAACCGTGGTATGGAGAGTGTGCGGCTAGTTCACAGAGGTAATAGGGACGATTACGGGTCAGGATGGTCGAGTTGTGGCAACCATATTCAAAACGAAAAAAAAATTATTGTTGTAGCATGAGTATGTATTTGTTACCTTCCGCACATGTGTACTTCTTAACGTATATATTGCCAATTTAAACACGCATGAAAAATAAAGGGCAGTCGATCTTGAACCACGGAGTACGACAGACGTCGAAAGCTTGTGTTTTATTTAGTTGTGACGCTTATAATACGATATTACAAATTTGGTTATTCTAAGAAAGATATATGAGCCGAAAGAGGTGGAAACAGCGTATAAAATGTTGCTTTATGTTTTTGACACCGTCTGTCGTCAAGTGTCAGTAATTGTGGTTGAACACGACATGTAGTTCACTTCGTCGTATACATACGTGGTGCTGGGTTGGGGTTGGTCACGATGTTAATATTGGCAGACCTCCTTTTTCGAACTCCTTTCAGTACGACGATGCCTATTGCTATGATGACGAAAAGTGTTATTGCACCGCTTATTGAATACTGCTGGATCTTGTGGCTTCGGATTTGGTTCAATGGCTTGGTTTTTTTGGAGAGCAATATCGTGTCGTAATTTTGAGGTCTGCTGTGAGACCTTTGTTCCTACAAAAGCCGGTTCTTCGTGGTGATAATGTTGATCAGTTGGAAAGTCGGAAATGATCCGCAGCGGTAAATAGGATGATGTTATTCTCGTTGTTACTGACTGCCTGCCAAACATGATCATGCTTAATTGGAGAATTCTACAGTAAGGTTGCAACTGCACTATTCGCGTTGACATCAATTGGGCTGTCGAAGATACCTTGCCTGGTGTGCTATATACCCATGTGTTCGTGTGGTGCACTTGTACCCAGTATAATTGAGGACTGACGCTTTGGATGACGCACGAAGATGGAATCTCTTTCGTATGTCTCAAGAGACCCATTTCACAGGAACTAATCGTCGAATCTGTTAGGTACAGAGGGTGCTTCATGTCGCACCAGAACGATCCTTTTTTTTCCATCACTCTTGCCCTTGGCTGTAACGTCTTGTACATTTGAATTATGGACTCGTGATTTCCTTCCCCTGGGATGCTTCTAGGTATGTTGTCGTGGACTCGAGAGAGTTCCATTTTCAGTTGATTAACTGTCAAAATCAACGGGTGAATCTGTCCATTATGGGTTGCCAGTATGATGTCTAGTAATGTATTTTGCGTATTGTAGAAGTTCATCATAGTTAAAAACGCAGGGAAGGCTGTTGATATGAACATTTGAAAGGCATGTTCATTATCCCCTTGCTTTTCTAACAAGGAAATCCTTTTATTTTTTTTTTGCTGCGCGATCATCCTTGAATAGGTTGATGGTGGAATCTATTATACTGGTTTGATTTTTCAATAGATTAAGCAGATGGATTTCATTTCCTGTCATTTCTGTTATTGTCTGTTCATATTGAAGAGCAAAGTTTTGATCCAGAATGCCAAATAATTTGTTGCTGACTGTTCTGATGAAATCAAAGGGTGATCGTTTCATTCTTTGTGGTGAATCGTTATTGGCGTGACATAGTACATCATTGTTTACTTCAATTTGTTGTAATTGCCGACCAAATAGATGGAGATTGCTCTCACAAAGCAGAGTATTTGATTCCGACAGATTTGTGTTCGACCAGATTTCTTTCACGTGTTTTATGAATTTCCGGTATGTATTGATATCAGGTCAATAGTTCGTCAAATTGAAGAACACTATGCTCTTCTACGAACCAACAACCATATTTGCATTCCAATATCTTCGAAATATAATCCTGGGGTTGTGACTTTGCTTGTGACTTTGTAGTTTGCAGTCAGTTGTTGGCCAGATATAGTACTTATGGCTAACATGAACATCCAAAGAATCGGCTTCAAACTCATTTTTCCTAACAAAAAGCAGCTTTATTTTTTTTTTAACTTGCTTTCATTTCAGTCGAAGTTATTGTCTCGGCATTATTTTCAATGGGCAAAGGACATAGTTTTGTTATTGGTCTTTTCGCTAATCTTTTGTTGGAGTACACAGTGACTGCACGAACTTGTCCATTTGTTCCAGGATATATCTTAGTGACTTTCCCCAAGTTCCATTTAGTGGGTGGGAGGCGTTCGTCCTTGATCAGTACTATATCCCCAATATTTATATTTTCTCGCCTTTGTTTTCATTTGCAGCGATGTTGTAGCTGTGTTAGATATTCTGACGACCAGATTTGCCAAAAATCTTGAACCATTTTTTGGATCAGTAACCATCGGGAGCGAAAAGTCTTATATCGTCCAGTGTAGGATCTGGTAAGGAATTTAGTGCTGATCCAATTAAGTATCCCGCAGTTAAAATCAGATTATCGCCGATGTCGTTGTTAATACTGGTCAATGGAGAGAGTTCAAGCAAGCTTCCATCTGGGTTAATGTTGTAGTGAATTCTTCAAATGTGAGCATAGTATCACCGATGACTCGTTTTAGGTGGTATTTCATTGATTTCATCCCGGCTTCCCATAATCCTCCAAAGTGGGGTGCGGCTTCCATTGTATGCCCTCCAAGAGCAATTCATCTGCTATGTACATCTGTTTTCAGTTGCTAGGCAACCTGAAGCACCTATTAAGGTTGTTCCGCAATCACTGAAGAAGCTTGAACAGATGCCTCTTCGGGACACGAATCTTTGTACTGCGGCTAAAAATGCTTCCGATGTAAGATCGCTGACTAATTCGAGATGTATTGCCTTAGTGGCGAAGCAAACGAAAACTGCCATTTTGTCGATCGATTTCCTCTTCCTTTTGCTATTCTTATTTGAAATGGCCCTGCGTAATTCACTCGATTGCTAATTATAAGAAAACAAATACAGGACCTCTATACCTCCATGATCTTGGCTTTAGCAACGAAATCGCAACGGGAAAATCCAAAGTTTACATTCATAAATGCTTGATACCTAAAACTCGCTCTATTCTGCAGAGCGATTTGAGAATGAAACGTGACAAAAATCTGTTTTCGGTGGCCCTTCGTGGCCTTGTTTACGTGAAGAGGAGTAACGATGGGAATGCCCAAATTCAAAACACTGAGGACTTAACCGACGCTGCCATGATGACGACAACAACAACAACTGCAACACATGATGAATAGTACACTGGAAAAAAAATTGTCCGCAAAATGTAAACCTTATTTTTCTACTTCTAATTGTAATTTTCTCTGGCAAGCTATCGGTAGTTATTTTTGTTTTTGTATTATTATAGTACCTTTACTGAATTCGATTTTTTCTTACTTTTTTGAATATAATAATCATTATTCAAAGTATATACATATGTATATATTTTTTTCTTGTTTCAATTATTTTTCCTTTACCTTATTTCCCTCCCTCACTCCCTTCAATCCCCAGTCATCACTTTTGATGTGCCTTGGTTTGCCCATTTTATTAGAACGGCCTGCAACTTGTGCTACTCTTTGGTCACCGGTCTTTCTCTATAAATAGTTATGGAAGATCCGTTTGAAGAAAATTATGGGAATTTCATCAGTATGGATAATACGCGGATAATGATTAATGTTTTATGCAATCAACACAATGGATTGCAAGTTTGCCACATCAATGCATAAAGTCTGAGATGTAGAGAAAAATTGGATGAATTCAGATACTTGTTTGTAGGCTCTAAAGTTGATGTAATATGTGTTTCTGAGTCCTGGTTTTTAAGCGATGTTAGTGATTCGATATATAATGTAAGAGGGTATAAACTTTTCCGGTCTGATAGAGCAAATCGTGTTGGTGGCGGTGCAGCTGTTTATGTTCGTGCAAGCTTAGACTGTCAACTAATCCGGAAGGCCCCTGTGAACATTGTGAAATTTGTTTTTATTAAAATTACTTGCAGGTTCAATAAAATATTATTAGGGTCTGTATACAGGCCTAATGTAAATATTCAAATTTCTCCGCTGATTGCTGTCTTAGACGAGTTGACGTATATATCACCGTTCGTTATTAGGTGTGGACATTTCAATAGCAACATTCTTGTAGAGTCATCCTTTGTAAATAGTATGAAGGCACTTAACTTAACCCCTGTGAATACCTCCCTTCCAACCCATTTTTCAAGGGATAACTCCTTGCTGTATTCTTTGGAAGTAATTCATACAAAGTCCTACACTTCAATCAACTTTCGGTTCTCTCCTTTTCCCGGTATGACATGATTCACTTAACGTATCAATGTAATGCTGTTAATAGTGAAAATCAGTTTACTTTTCGTGATTTTAAGAACATTAATATAGATCAATTAAAAGTAGATCTCTTAATAGTGGAATGGAATAGGATCTACAGAATGCCGAACGTTGATGATCAAGTAGATTTCTTTCAAGACAGTATCAGGAATCTTTTCAATACTCATGTCCCGCTTATAACCAAAAGTATAAAAACGAAAAAATATGAATGTCCCTGGTTTACTGCTGAAATCAAAAATCTTATTTGCCAACGTGACAAGGCATACCATCGCTGGAAAAGATTCCGTATAGATATATTGTACAGTGCTTATCATGTTCTGAGAAATAGGGTAACCTGCCAGATACGTGAGTCTAAAAGACGTTTTTATGCTCCTCGTCTTGCTCCACAGGCTAAACAAAATCTTTGGAAAAATATAAGGGAATTGGGGTTAGGTAAAGAAATTAAAATAAATTTTGGTAATATCGATTGTAATGAACTGAATAGAACCTTCGCATCTGTTTCTTCCCTCAACGTCGATAGTACCATAAGTGACATGAACCATCGATACAGTGATGTTTCCTTTGGTAATTTAAGTTTTATTCGGGTTTGACGATATAAGTCCAGTTTTTGTTAAAATTATTCTACCTTTCATCTTAAAATATATAACGCACATATTTAATTTCATATTTATGATAGGTGTTTTCCCACTTGCATGGAAACGCGCTAAAATAATGCCAGTACCCAAAAACACAAATGAGTACAGACCGATTGCCATTCTGCCATTTCTCTTAAAAGTCCTCGAAAAAATTATGAGCTCACAAATACACAGTTTTATTCAAAATAACAAATTATTATGTGACAACCAGTCTGGTTTCCGACCAAAGCATAGCTGCACAACTGCTCTATTGAATGTGACTGAAGATATTAGGCAAGCCATTGATCAGGGTAAAGTAACTTTTCTTGTATTACTTGATTTTTCAAAAGCATTCGATACGGTTGATCACAATATTCTTTGTAGCAAACTTCGACGTCAATTTAATTTTTCTTCATCGCCTACGCATCTAATCGCCTCGTACTTAAATAGCAGATCCCAGGCAGTCGTTGTGAATAATTCCGTGTCTGATTTTCTTCCACTTAGCTTAGGTGTTCCACAAGGCTCAATTCTCGGTCCAATTTTCTTTACCATGTACATAAATGATTTACCGAAATACTTATTGAATTCTTCGGTTGATATGTATGCCGATGATGTGCAGTTGCGAAAGAGTTCTCCCTTGGGCCTAGTGGAAAACACTGCTTGTGAAATAAATGAAGATCTTGACAGAATCTTTCACTGGTCTCGAGCGAACCGTCTCTGTCTAAATCCATCAAAGTCAAAATGTTTAGTTATATCTAGGAAGCTGGTTGATATCTCCTCCCTGCCAAACTTACATCTGAACAACAAAGGCACTGATTTCGTTGATATCGAAAAAAATCTTGGTATAGTTTTCAATAGAATCCTCTCCTGGAATAACCAGATCAGGATCAGAGTTTACGCAGGTCTTCGTATGCTTTGGTCTACGCACACTATCACACCCTTAAAAATTAAATTGATCTTAGCTAAAACGCTAATTATACCAACAATGCTGTTTGGATGCGACATTTTCAATAACTGTGATTATGAGCACATGCAGAAACTCAATGTGGCTTACAACAGTATAGCGCGGTATATTTTTGGTTTAAAAAAATATAACCACATTTGAATCTTTTCGAAATCAATTTATGGTATCACCCTAGAAGATCTCTTCAAAATGAAAACTTTGACATTGCTTCACAACGTTATACAAATGCGTCAACCAATGTATTTTTACCCAATCAATTAGAACTCTACATCTCATTCCAATTCGATATAACTATCTGGTCTCTGAACGACAATTTTTTATCCACGCGATACGTCTATGGAATTCGCTTCCCCGAGCCATTAGGCTCATAAGTAGCACAGCCCTGTTCAAAGTTAGGCTAAAACACTACCTGAAGGTACCCCGATGATGACTGCATATTCATATGTTTTCCTTTTTCCTTCCCCCCTTTTCACTTCTTTCCTCTTCCCATTCTCTAACTCCTGAATACATATCTCTCCTCTTTATATATAATAATGCAACTTATAGCGTAATTCTTTTGTTTTTTTTTTCCCTTCTTGGAATTGTACAGAAAAATGTGAATATCTTAAATATCATTATAATTTAAATTTTGGTAGTGAATCTTTATAAATTTTTATGAATTTGCAGTAACACACCTCACTTATGTAAATATAAAATAAAATATAACTTTAATAAGATATTGTATCTTACTGTGTAAAGTTATTAAATAAATGATCTGATTTGATACTGTGGGTGAATGGCCTTGATGGTGATACTCTTGGTGCTGGCAACACTCCCATTATCTGCTGCCTACTGGATGTTTTGAATCTATGACATCGAACGCAATTGTGTAATCTGTTGGAGGGATCTTTCCTTATCCACCCTAACACAATAGAAGTCAGTCCATGCAAACACTTTATCTACATATTTGTGGTCCAAAATTCTGTTTTACTTCCTTCAAAAGCCTTGACAATAAATTCGCGCCACACAACTCTAACTTTGGTATAGTGAGTTTTTCCTTCAACGGTGCAACTCTTGTTTTTGTAGTGCAATTGAATATCCATTACCAGAGGGGACTCTGGAATAAATCACAGCTGCGTAAGCTCTGAGGCATTACAAAATCCGCGTAACTCAATTTTATGGACCTAGTTCGTATTAATCGATCTAGGAATTGTTATGTCCTCTGCATCTGGAAGTTCTTTTTTAAAGTTGGTCCAACATTGTTGCAGTTCTTCAGTAAGCTGTTCGTCCCACTCGAGGTCAGCCTTCCAAATCCGTTGCATTAGTAACTTTGCAATGATTGTCAGTGGTGACAGCCATCCTAATGGATCAAAAAGTATTGCTATTTCCGACAATGTTGTTTGTTTGGTTGGCACCGTCTGTTCTTTTATGTTAACTTTGAATTCGAAGGTATCGTACGATGGACTCCAATATATGCCCAGTGTCTTTTTGGTATTTTCTTTGTCAAGGTTAATGACAGACTGAAAATTATAATCTGAAATGACATCCAGAAGTTCCTTGTGATTTGCTGCCCATTTTCGAAGATGAAAACCACCACATTTCAGTAATTTTATGAGCTGATTCTGAGCGTATTTGCAATCACTCAAAGTGTCACCTCCGGACATTAGGTCGTCAACGTAGAAGTCTTCCTTTCAGATGCTTGCAGCAATTGGATAATATTGTTGCTCATCAGATGCTAATTGATGGAGTGTTTTGACAGCAAGATAGGTGCGGAAGCTGTTCCGTATGTGACAGTGGTAAGTTTATAGTCCTTAATTTTTTCATTTGCTGAGTTCCTCCATACTATCCGCTGATAGTTTCGATGTCCGCATATGACATATCTGTGTCTTCTCCAACGCATTATAATTGTGGTTAAGTCAAATTGTAGCCTTGGGGCCACCAACATAAGATCCTTGAGACTAACTCCGGTAGATGTCTTTGATGACGCGACAAACACTACTCTTAGTTTTGTTGTAATGCTGTCGGGTTTAATGACAGCATGGTGTGGCATACAGTTTGTTTTTCATTTGAAGGGACTTCTACCATATGACCAAGACTTATAAATTCTTTTATGAATTTGGTATACTCAAGCTGCAAAGAGTTGTTTGTTTTAAATTTTCTCCCCAGTTGGAATAATCTTGCCACGGAATGTCCACTATATGTATATCTGCCATCAATGTCCCGACAATGTGTATCTTCATATATTTTTTCGCAATTGAAGCTGTTCTGCGTTAATTGAATTTGTACTGGTACCTCCTCTTGTTCCCAGAATTGCTTGAGTTGATTTTCTAGTGTTGTTTGGGCAACCATTTCCATGATTGCTACACTACCGCATTTGGATGATGTGCGTCCAGTAATAAACCATCCAAATTGAGACCTTTGTGCAATGGGAAAGCCTTGTGGACCCTTCTTCATGCCGTTAAAAATGATGTCCCCGTAAACATCAGCTCCAAGAATCATATCAATGTTACCAGTAATATTGAATGATGGATCGGCTAGCAACAAATTTTTGAAATTGTTGGGAATTTCATTAAACCTCGTTTTTGTCAGGCGTTAGTCTTGTGAGCGTTGGTAGTACAAGCGCAGAAACCAGCAATTTAAACTCAGACGCGAATCTTGGAGTTAATATCACTTCTATTTGATTGCGTTCTGTACTGGCATTAGTTGCTCCTAAGCCGCTAATTTCCGTATGGATCTTTTGTTTTGGCAGGCGTAATGACTGGGCTGATTCATGAGTGATTAGTGTTCCCTGCGATCCTGAATCGATAAGAGCTCTCAGTTTTCTCTGATGGCCATCAACGTTTGTCGCTGTTATCAATGCTGTGGCCAGCAATACACCTTGATCTTGATGTTCATAATTCGATTGTATTTCCTCTAACTGTCTACGTCCATTATTTGATGAATGCTTGTCGTTTTGATGTATGCAACAGGGTATGGTGTTTTATATTACACTGCTTACATGTTCGCAAGCTAGTGCATGCACTCTTCTTATCATCTCGTAGTTCATACATAGTTTAGCAAGTTTAACTTGCTCGCACCTTTCCTTAGGAGTAGAGTTTAAAAATTTACTGCATGAATAAAGTTGTGGCCACTCTTGCAAAATATGCATTTAGCTCTAGTTGCTAAATGATAGTTACGAATAGAGACATTTGATTCTTCATTGAAATGCCTTTGTCGTGAGGCATGTCACTTTCAATGCTTGATATCTCCTTTGTAGAAAGTCGTACAAGATTTGGAGGGAAGGCATCTTATTTGGTTGTTCTAGACTTTGCTCAAATAGGTTTCTGCTTTCCTGGTCTAAAACCTTTGTAATTAAATGAACAATAAGAGGACCCCATGATGATGTATGGTGGTTATTGCTGATAGGCTCTCCTTTGTTACATCCAAGATTGCTTTAATGGAATTCGATGGTGACTGATTTCCTTGATGACCAGATTTGAGAGCATTTTCTCAATATGCACTCCAAACATTTTCCTTTTATTATCATATCTAGCCTTTAAAGTTTCCCAGGCCGATGTATAGTTTGCACTTGAAATGGTTAAATTCTGGATAAGTTGCATTGGTTCTCCTTCCAAATGCCTTTTCAGGTACTCCATCTTTTTTGTAGTACTGAGTGTGACTTTGTTGGGTATAATTGTTGTGAATATATCACCAAACATTGCCATTCCAAATAGTTTCTTTTAAATATCGGAATTTTTAATTGTGACAATCTGACTTCCACTTGTTGATATCTTTCTTCAACCTTCAATTGGTTGGTTTCGCTGAGTTTGAAAGCCATCTTATGAAGACATCGATTTAGTTCCTGTTGTACTTCCCTGTACCCATCTTCTATTACATAGCTTGTTTTTAGATCATCCTCTGATGCGTTTATTATGAAGTCTTCATGCAACTCGGTAAAGCTTCTAGATTGCTCCAGCAATATTTGCACGTATAGATGCTTGGCAAAAGTGTAATGGGCCGTAAGCCTTCTGCAATCATTTCTCCTTAAGGATAAGAAAAATGTTGCAGACTTCTTGCAGACATCAGGGCATATGCGCTTAGTCATCCTGCATCCTGGATATTCCCTCCATCTACGACTGTGTACATTAAAGACCAAGTCATTGATGTCAGATTTGACCGTGGAAGCAGGTTCAGGTCCTGAGAAACTCTCCTCTGAGCCCCTTCTAGTTAGTTCACCGGAGATCTCGTTTCCTGGGATCCCAGAGTGACATGGGGCCCATAAGCTTGTATAAGTGAATTCAGTCTTCCGACTTTGTTCAAAAAGGTCTTGAGTTCATGCACTAATTTGGAGTGGGATATAGGGTTGGACACAACTTTGAGTGCAGCTTGGCTGTCATTGCAGACGCATATGCTTTTTTCCCTCCACCTGTGTTTCACAAAATAGTGCATGACCATTAGGATTGCGTATACCCCGGTTGAAAGACAGACGCATATTTTCCTAACGAGAAAAGCAGTCGAATGTTTTCGCGCTCAAAGAAAATTCCAGCGCCGGATCCCTGCCCAGCCCTGGAGCCATCTGTGAAAATGAAAAGACCATTTCTCATTAGGCGAGAAATGGCTTTCAGTGCACACCCTCTGATATATATGTCAAGAGATGGAAGATTCATCATAGAATCTAGAGCAGCTCCCGGTGTGCTGGGAAAAGCCCCCATGCAGTTGAGACAGACCGCTCTTTGGAGTTTGGTGAGTGAAACCACAGCGTGTTTGCGTGTTAGCCTGCTCCACCAAACAACCGATGGGAAGGGGGGGGGGGGGGGACCGCCCCGGGTGTCACCCATTTGGGGTCACACCCAAAACTACCAAGGAGTATATATACTATGGCCTTATAGATCGCAAAGTATTAAAAAAAAATTGCGACATTGAACCTACCTACCAGTTTTTTTTCTTTTGTAAATAAGAAAAAAAATAAGTCCATCGACGTGTCGCCGTCAACGATTGACTTACTCGTTTTTTGTTTTTGCTTTATTTGGTTGGTCCCACACTCAAGTGTGTCGACAAGAAAAGTAATTCTCGGATCGTTCTTAGATACAGTTATTTTTCCCCGACCTTTACACTGCGGTTGTGAAAAGCATGCTCTACATATACATATGAGGATATGATATCATGAAGATGTTGTGAATCGCGGCTGCAATAGGTAGTCTTTTTGGTAGGCAAGAGAAACCGCTATTTTTCCCCGAACTTTGCACTGCGGTTGTGAAAAACATGCTCTTATTTGTTTTTTTTTTTTTAAATCCTTTCCATCGTCCTGTCGCGTCGGTCGCCGTCAACGATTGACTTACTTGTTTTTTGTTTTGCTCTATTTGGTTGGTTATTAAGATCTGTTTTTTTAATGCGATTTCTATCATCTAGCTCTTGGAGTTCTTTTTATTATTTTGGTTTTTTAGTGCACGTGCACATTGTTTTGCATTTGTTATTGAAGTTCTTATATCCGTGGGCCCTGAGGTCATTTCGTATAATCATTCGTGAGTTGTGGTTCACTTTAAGATATTTTATTTAAATAATGTCTTGTAAAAATTGAAATAGCTGGTAAAGAAAATATATTAAGAAAAATTTATATTGTGAAAAACAAGGTAAGTTCATTGCATAGATCAAGATTTTTATAAAATAAGCTTAAATTTATTTTTTGTTTTTGTCCGAAACACATATGTATAACTAAATTTAATATATGTACCTATTGTTTGAAGTAAATAATTAATTGTATTAGTAGTTAACATTTATGAATGTATGTAATGAATGTACACTATCGTTATTAGGTTTGCCTTTTTGTTTTAATTAGATTTCTATGTTTGGATGGGATTAATCAGATCCAAATTATTTAAACATTATTCACTATTTTTACTATGTTATTACCATAATTATTGTTATTGAATACATTTTTATTTGAATAAGATATCATAATAACCTAAGGCATCGTTTACAGGGTATAAGAAGGAATGAATATACAAATATGAATAAAATATAGAATAAGTTTTTGATTATTTGGACCTGATTTATGCCCATCTACAGTGAAGTTTTTTTTAACGACCACTCTAATTTAAATAAGTATATATTTATATAAAAATATTTAGAATACATCGACGAAGCATACCTACATGGTCAATATATTTTTGAGAATACGCGTACAAAACAAGAGAAATATGCCTCGAGGAGTTCACATAACAAAAAGAAAGAGTGGTGCTCAGCAGAGAAAATCCAAACAGCCTAAAAAGAACGTTCTGCGGAGCATGTCTGGATCCATTTTCAAATATGTTAAAAAAATGGACGACAGCAAAAGTTCGTCAAAAGCAAACGACAGTCACGTTGATCAAGATAATGATTCCGAAAATACAAGCTCATCTACAGAAAGCAACAGCCAAGAAACAGAATCAGTGTTGAAAATTCAAGAAGTCGAATAAAACGAAAATACTCAAAATGACAGCAATGATACTGATTACGAATCAAGTATTGAAGAGGATTCCTACACGGATGAACTTCAGAACATGAAAGATATCTCACATTGGAGTATACCCGTTCCTGATAAAGTTCGAATTGAAATCATCAAAAAAGGATTTGAACATTTACAAAACCGGGAGGGACCATTCACCACTGTATCCAGACCAGGGGTAAAAATAAAAGGTTATGTTCGTCATCTTACAGAAGAATGGTTTTACAAAGTTTTGCCTAACGGGGACAAGATTCTGCGTTCACGGATTGTATATTCTCCTATAACTAATAGCCTGTATTGCTTTTGCTGTCGTTTATTTGCTGCCACCAATAATGTTGATACAAAAACAGCATTCATGAATGGATTTCAGAAATGGTGGAAACTGAACCCCAAAGTACCGGATCATGAGACTTCAAATGAACACATAGAAAATGTTGAGAAGTGGAAAACTTTTGAAATGGGTTTAAAATTACATAAAACAATAGATGACTCAGTCTTGCAATTAATGGATGCTGAAAAACAGAAGTGGAGGCACCTTTTATCTAGATTATTAGACATAACATTGTTTCTGGTTAAACAAAACTTAGCATTTCGTGGACATGATGAAGGACAAGACTCTTCAAATAAAGGTAATTTCTTAGAACTAGTCAGTCTTATGACAAAGTACGATGTTGTGTTGAAAGAGCACATCTTGAATTTGGAGCAAGGAAAATCATAAAAAGTCTCATATTTATCGCCACAAATACAAAACGAATTCATTAATATCTTAGCGAAGCAAGTCAAATGCAGAATTGTCAATGAAATCAAATCAGCTAAATATTTTGGAATTATGTTTGATAGTACACCTGATATTTCACATATTGATCAGATGTCTGAAGTGATCCGTTATGTTAAAATTGATAATAGAAAAGTAGAAATCAAAGAAGCATTCCTGGGATTTTTTCCTTTACATGGAAAAAAAGCTGCGGATTTAAGTGAAGAAATTCTTAAGAATCTTGAAAACGACGGTTTAGATATTATGATGTGTCGTTCTCAGGGTTATGACAATGCAGCTGTTATGAGCGGTGTACATGGGGGAGTGCAAACTATTATTAAAGAAAAAAACAACAAAGCAATTTTTTTTGGATGTATAGATTATTCAATTAATTTATGTGGCCAACATTCATTTGCTCAAAATATATCTTGTGTAACATTTTTTGGAACAGTATAGACAACTTTTACATTTTTTTCTGCTTCCACTCATCGCTGGGAAGTGCTTCTTAAGCATAGCAAATCAACCGTGAAAAGACTTTCAACAACGCGTTGGAGTGCTCATTATGCTGCAGTGAAAGTTTTGGCCGAAAATTTTGATGAAATCTTAGCTGCAGTTGAAGAGTTGTGTGATGCGAGAGAAAATGTAGAAACCAGAGGTGCTGCACAGAACCTAAAATCTGCAATGTCTGATTTCGCATTTCTTTCTTTTCTCTTCTTTTGGAATAATGTCCTTAAAGAAATAAATTGTACTCAGATTGCACTACAAGATAAGGGATTAAGTGTTGATCACTTGGCTAAAAAAATAGAAGCCCTTCGCATTTACGTTAAAGAAAATCGGGCGAAAATCGTAGAAGACGCAATTAACCTTGGTATGAAAACATCGGAGAAATACGATATTACAGAAAGAAGAATTCGTCGTAAAAAGCGAATGGCTGGTGAGTTGGCAACCGATGCAGGACTTTCACTGAGCGCTGTACTACGGAAAGACATGTTCGAGTGCCTTGATCGATTCATCACTGAACTCCGAACAAGAACAGAGTCTATTAAGGAGGTGGCTTCATTGTTTGAAGTTGTACAGGCGAATACTTTGCTTTTAGCAAATATTGATGATTTGAAAATAGCTGTTTCAAAATTTGCTAATGTTTATGATGAGGTCTCAGAGTCAGAACTTCTCTCAGAGACACCAAGGTTGAGAAGTAATTTGAAAGCGTCTAAAGTGACAATATCTAATTGGGTATCTTTAGACTTTATGAAATTTATCGTTGAATGGGACTTTGCAGAATCTCTTCCGAATCTCATTGTCGCATTAAAAATGTTTATGACAATATGTGTGTCAGTTGCATCATGTGAAAGGAGTTTTAGTAAGTTAAAATTAATGAAAAACTACTTGCGGGCAACAATAACGGAAAAGAGGCTCAACAATCTGGGAATTTTAACTATTGAACATGAGGCGACCCAGCAAATAAATTTTGATGACACTATCAACGAATTTTCTGCTGTAAAAGCTAGGAAGAAGACGTTTTAAGTTTCTACAAGTATTATAATGTGTATATGTATATTAATTTTTATTCTGCTTTTTTTATGTCTATAATGTGTATAAATTTTTGTTCTTTTTTTTTTCATTTTTTATTTGAATTTAAATAAAAAAGTCATAATATATGCAATAGCGGAATTTCATTTATTTTACTGTTTTTCATTCTGGGGGTGACACCATAATTGCCGCCCCAGGTGCCACCCATGCTAGCTACGCCACTGATTAGTTCTGAACACCCGGAATCCAGCAGATGCGTGCGTTAATTTTGGGAGACTAACTACCTGATAGGTAGTAGTTCCCAGAGGAGAGATTTTCGGCACCGTGCTCCTGATCCAGGCAGATGTCTGCTGTGAGGAACAGCTCACCACAAAAGTACCATGGTCATTCTGCTGTCACTGCCAGCCTTCCCTATCCTGACCTTTTCAGAGGAGATGGCTGCCTCTTTGTAGGAGAGGTGCTTGTCTCGACTCTTTACGGTCACTTGTATTGCCTTTCCAGAGGAAAGGGTTTTGTTGTGTGAAGTGCCCGCCTCCGAGGAGCGGGTCCTTGGTCTTTGGTCCTCTCCGTCTTCAGATATTTGCTTTGATCTTTGTTGATCGGCGCATCTACCTTGGGACTCCGATTACGCCGCCACGTCAGAGCAGGTGACATCACGTTCTCTCTCCCCAGCAAGGTTGTCCCCGACGGCCGTCTTCCGTTTGCGAGCGCTCTGACCTTTTTCGGTTCTAGCTCCTGCTCCTTTCCGACGACGCTTTGGAAAAGCTTGAGGTTTGTTGGGATCCAAGACCGCTTTGCCTTCTGCGATTAGAGTCTGTCTGTCAGCATCATTGCCTTTTTCGGCGGTGGCGCCGGCCATAACAGGACCCTGAACAACTCCAGCTCCGTCAGTTTTGGAACCTGGCGCGCTCTTATTGGGGATTTGACCGTCACCAATAAAAGGAGGAGTGTTTGAGGCGCATGCCGAAAGTGCTGGCATGCTTGTGCCTCCTGCAGCAGCCTTTACTAACCGCCGACGCTATCTGCGCTGCGCGCCGCCAAGAAGTGCGGGGGCTGCAGATAAGAGGTCGGATGGGTTTCGGTAGGGGATACCTCCGCCGATCTAATCCTCTTAACTGCTTTCCCAAGAGGTTCGCCTTCAATCTTCGTACCTTCGGCGGTGCCAGCCTTTTTGCACGATTTTTGGGCACGCCTCTTTCTCCTTCTTTTTTGGGACTTAGCAGTGCAATCTACAGTACGTCCCAATTCTGGGGCTCGTTC
Organism: Merodon equestris; assembly: GCA_958301585.1. NCBI lineage: Eukaryota > Metazoa > Arthropoda > Insecta > Diptera > Syrphidae > Merodon > Merodon equestris. The sequence goes on along the minus strand of OY284415.1, from coordinate 83,204,562 downwards.
TACCTTAGCGGTTTCCCGTGCCGCGCCATCGTCGGTGTCGCCTCCATTGGTTGCACCCCTCATGCTCAGTCCAAGCAGGTGGTCGGACAATGAGCCGCAGGAGTCGGTGTCGTCCCGGGCTGCTGGAGAGTTAAGAATGAGTGGTGGCGCCTCTAGAATCCTTGCGCTTGCCGAGATCGCGGGTGGATTTCCTCTATTGCGAGTGCCACCTGGAGTATTATCATCCATCTCTTTTTTCATTCATCCATCAAACCTCAGTTCTCCGGGTCCTAGTTCGAGGTCATTGGCCTCTTAAACCCTTCTTAAACAAGGCGCCCGAAGAGTGAAGGGGACTTCTGTGATTGCTCACGCCCTATTTTATTTTCTAAGGGTTTAATGCCATTAAAGGTTTTTGCCTTTAATTCTCCATACAGTTTTTGCACTTTCTTTACCGTATTGTTTCGCATGTACTGTCATGCTTCACTACTTCCTCAATTTTTTTGTGGTTCTCGAAGAAATTTGTCCAGATTTCCTCTATCCGTTGTAGTCTTTCTTCCAAATATTTAGCAGTTTTTCGGATTGGACTGTCCTTTGCAAAATTTCTGCTGGTTTTTAGCGTGAGCACTTGATACGCTGTATTCACTACCAATGTGAGCGCTGGATATGCTTTATTCACTACCAGTATAAGCCTTGGAAACGCTGTATTCTCTACCAGTGTGAGCCCTAGATACGCTATATTCACTACCAGTGTGAGCCCTGGATACGCTATATTCACTACCAGTGGACACGCTAAGTTACTGTTCTTTCTTCGAAGGACCAATGTTCATTCAATGTACGAATGATGTGTGGTTCTAACGAACTGAACTTTATTTTCCCATAATATTGCTTAAATAGTATAATTTAGCTTATTCTACATAAATACTATATTACAAATTTGCTTATTCTAAGAAAGATATATGAGACAAAAGAGGTGCAAACAGCGTATACAATTTTTGTTTTTGACACCTTCTGGCGTCAAGTGTCAGTAATTGTTGTGGCTGAACACAACAGTTATGTTAGTAATAAAATACATGATTGCTTTATAAAAACAAACATTTACATACTTAACCCGGTAGAAACACATATTTATTTGTACACCGTTTGGTATTGTCCACAGCCAGATATGTCTTAAGATTTACTGCTCGATCTCTTCACCGCATCTTCGTCTATATCTCTGAAAGGAGGGAAAATTGGAAAGATAGAGCGCTTTGAAAATCTGTTGCCAATACTATTATTCGCGGCGTAGTAATAATAATGATAATAAAGAAAGAAAAATAAGGAAAAAATGCTATTTATATTTCTAATATTTAAATTCATGTTGCCTTTTCTTTTCATTTGAATTTACAATACGTTTTTCTTAACTTTTTTTTTTTTTTAATTCATTTGTTTTCTTAATTTATTTGATTTTCTTTTCTGATTTAATTTTATATAAACAACAACGAATTTCTCCGCTTAGTCATATTTACTGACTTGGATATTTTAATTAATTTATTTATTTATATATATCTCGTAAAATTATCTATTCGTATTATTTTGTTGAATAGAAAAATAGAATAAAAATATCATTTTGGATGAGAATAAGTCGATGATACCATTTCAATTTAACCAATTAGATTAGGTATTTTGTTTTTTTTTAAGTTTCTAAAGTAGGCTGAAGTTTTTTACCGAACATCCAAAATTATTGTTATAAGAGGCAAAAAGATATTCTGATTTTAGGGAAATATTTTAAACTGACAAAAACAACATGGGTGCAAGGGAAAAATAACTAATTCTAAAGGTCTAAATTTTGATAATACTACTATTGATAAACTGCGGTGATTTAAGTGGGCTCTATTTGAAATTTGTACTTCCGCTTTGTTTGGTTTTTGTAATATTTCTTTTTGTCGATTTATCAAAAAAATAGTTTCCTTCAATTTTGGGACAAGATATTTTTCTATACTTAGATTTATTTTTTCCAACTGTACGATTTTGCAATATGTTCGTGCACTAGTTTAAGTTTGATCCTAACTTTTTCCTATTCGACTTTTGTATGCCATTCTCTTTTTCGATTTTGGATTTGTTTGCGATATCCTGAACCTCGTTCCTCCTTATGATTTTAGAAATGAAATCTATAGGTCTAATTGTTGTAGTTGCGAGTATCGTATTATTATATTGTTATAATGCTAAATAATATTTCATCCAAATCCGAGGTATCGTTAGCTGCATTTTGGATCCATAGCTGTACGTTCAGTGTCCCATGCAATGGTTCGGGAGCCAGTTGTTTTGTGAAACTCGACATTCTGTTCTTTTAAGAATTGTTCAACGGCTGAACGTACTATGCAAGTTTCCCCATTAGATATGAGCTTGCTTGGCAAGATTTCTATTCAATTCCTATCTGCGAAATTATGAATTTCGAGAATTTATCATTAATTATTATGTACATTTTGTTGCGTTCAGGAAACCAGATGTCTATGTGGACGATATCGTTGAAACATTGTGGTGTTTCCGTAATTTGCATCACGATGGTTGGCGATCGTGTTTGGCTATAATACAAATATCGCAGTTATCGATATATTTTTGAATTTTCAACAAAAAAATTTCCCCGATGATTCTTGTGAATGTGTTCTTTCTTAATAATTGTTATTATTTGGTTTTTATCTAGAATATCTTTAAGCCTTGCATTCGATTTAAAAGATTTAAGTATTTTTTTTTTTATTATATTGTATTTATGTAAATGCTTTACATAGATGTTCGAAATTTTAGGAATAAGGAAAGGTTGCTGCAGTATACGCACATACTACTTTTATATAAAAAAAGACCTTTCATGATTTCGAGCAATCCATTACTGTATTCTTTTATTTCCATATAGTTTTGGATTTTTTATGTATGATTTTGAATGAAATTTTGTCTCTGGACCCATTGAACGAATAAATTTGATTTTTAAACGTATTAATTGGCTTTTTAGAAATACATATATACGAGTTGAGTTCTTGATCATCACTTAACGTTTCGTTGTCAAAGTACCTACTGAAGCTATTGGCCACGCAATTCTCCTTTCCCTTCAGATATTCTATGTCAAAATTGTATTCGTTCATAAATATTTTCCAAGGTTGGAGCTTCATGTTAGGTTCTTTTATACCATTTAGCTAGACAAGGGGCTGCCCAGACGACTGTGAGAAGTTCTTTCTCAATCGTCTAATAATTGCGGTCGAAGTCTTTATGAGTGCGTGAAGCATACCATAGGGGGTGGTTACTTTCACTGAGCACAGCATATCCCGAAACATCGGTTGTTAGAACAAACAGTTTATCAAGCTCTGTGTTTTTCAGGATCTTTAGATTTTCGAATCCCTTTTAGTATTGACCATCCGCTGTATTTACAGTTTCAGACTTTTTTAACTGTTTTATTTAAGGTTATTTAACTTTAGCGTTGTCTTCTATAAATTTCCGGTAATATCCGGTTATACCCAAAAATTTGAGTCTTTAAGACATTGGAACATTTTCTTTAGTGAGATCAAATGTTCATCAAAATTGGTGGAAAAGACAAGAATGTCGTCCAGATAGACGACACAGATTTTGTTAATAAAGTTCTTCAGAACATAATGCATCAGTTTCTCGTAAAGCCCGCTTTTGGTGGAAAAGACGGTTTTTGACCTATCACGAACGTCAACCTCGATTTGATGGTCGATTGATCGATTGTAGAAAAATAGTTGCATTTTCCCAATTTATCAAATAAGCCTTCGATGTTAGGCATGGGAAATAGATCTTCTACTGTTTGGTCATTTAAATTTCTATAATCTATAATAATTTGCCAACTTTATATCCATTCTTATCGTCCTTTTTGTGGACAACCCAAATTGGCGAATTGTAAGGGCTGGTGATAAGGACTATTATTTTCAAAAAAATTCCATTAATTTGCTTACCAACCTCTTCTGTGTGTATTTGTGGCCAGCGGTTATAGTTGGCTATAAACTGGTATTTTATTCTGTGTGTTGATCTTGTCTTATTTCACTTGTATTTTTCTTCTTCTTTTTTATTAAAATAAATTGGTATGTCTGCAGTACCTGTCACAAGGAATCGGCTCGTATAATTAATGTTTGGGTTAAGCATTACAAAAATATTATTTCCAAATAAGCTGCCAAAATAATTGTGTAACTGTAAAAGCTCAACATATATTTGGCTTATTAAATTCTTCAAGTAACTGCTGGAACACAATGGTGTCGCAGTCGCGGTCGCTGTCGCACCTTCTGTCGCGGTCGCTGTCGCAGTCGGCAATCTGCCAAAAATTTCGTCCACAATGAGGTCGCTTTGTTATGTCAGATTTTTAACAGCTGTTTTAATTCAAACTGTAGTTTTTAACAACTACTTGAATTGAGTTTTTGCTTTTGTTGGAAAATTGCAAATAATAATAAAAGTAATATGGATAAACGTAAGAAAGTTATTTTTATTGCAAGTGTTGTGCAAATGTTTTACTTGGCACATAAATTGTTAAAAACAAAAAAACGCCGGTGGTGGGTCCGTCCTTTGTACCGAAACAGAAAAGCAGAAGGCTTTTTTGAAACAACGTTTAAATTTATAAAACAAAACGACGCCGATTTGTTTTTTAAAGCGACTCGTATGACGAAACTTCAATACGAGTTGCTTTTAAGCTTAGTAGGACCAACTTTAATAAAAACATCAATAAGAAAAGCAATTAGTCCCGAATGCCGGTTGGTAGTTACTTTGATGTAAGTGTTTCATTGGGAAGTGATTGGCTGGAACATAATTGTTACTTCTTTGCAGGCATTTATCTCAAGGTGTGACTCCAAATTTTTTGGCTTGGTCGTTCCGGATGGGTGTATCAACAGTACGGAAAATAATTGTTGAAGTGTGTAAAGCCCTGTGGGAAGTACTGTCTCCAGTGTATATGCCAGAACTTAACACCTCGGACTGGCAAAATATCAGCAGGCAGTTTAACGACAAATAGAACATGCCGAATTGCGTGGGCAGTATCGATGGTAAGCACATCGAAATAAAATGCCCGCCGAACACAGGACCAAAGTACGTAAATTACAAGGGTTATTTCAGCGTTGTTTTGATGGCAATTTGTAACGCCAATTATACCTTCACGACTGTCGATGTTGGGGCTTTCGGTAGCCAAAATGCTGCAGGAGTTTTTCGTCACTCTGTCATTGGGAAGCAAATTTATGACAATAACATCAATTTGCCGCTCAAAGAGAAATTGCCAAATTCACAAAGAACGGTACCCCTTTATTTCGTTGGTGACTGTGCTTTTCCGCTCCGAATAAATTTAATGCGGCCCTACCCTGGAATTTTGCTGAACCACGCTGAAGAAGTATTTAATTTTAGGCTTTCAAGAGCGCGCCGAGTAATAGAGAATACCTTCGGCATTTTGACTGCTCGCTGGCGAATTCTTAGGAAATGCATAGAATTTCATCGACAAAATGCGAACAAAGTTGTGCTTGCCTGCACAATTTTACATAATTTCATCAAAATCACAGACAATGTATACAACTGCAACTCGTATTGCCCGGACAATTACTTTGATTCGTATACTGCCAATGGAGAACGCATCTTTGGTACTTGGCGTCAGGAGGCCGAGGAATTGTTACCTATTCGTAGATGTAGACCAAGCGAAGCCTACAATGTGAGGAGAACTTTAACAAATTATTTTCTCAACGAAGGCAAAATATCTTTTCAACCATTTGAATAAAATGAAAATTTTAATTTTTTTTTCATATTTTATTTTTTTTTCTTTTAATGTAAAACAAAAATTAACAAAAAATGAATTCAATAAAAAATAATAAATAAAATAAAACTTCAACAATTCAATAAGTAATAATAAATAGTATAAAACTTAAACAAAAAAATTCACTCTCTATTAACACCTCCTAGAACTTCTACATATTCGCACCTCAATTGCGTATCGCAGTATTTCAATTTTGGTGCTATTTCTTATGTCTATTGGAAAAGTGCGAAGCTTTTCCAATAGACTTCGACAAAAATATTCATCTTCGTCTGCTTCTGTTATTTGCGGTGTCGCAGGAGTGTCTAAATACTTTTGCACAGACTCCGTTGTAGACAGTAGAGTACTTTCCAATGAAGTCTGTGCCTTCCTCTTCCTGCCTCTTTGCGATGTTGAAGGTGCCGGACGATCGGTCAGAGGGCTTTGGTCCAAATCGCCCAGTTCCGGCAGGACTGAAAAGAGACCTCACGTCGGTATGTGGTGTTGGCGGCAACGACGGAGTCCTCTCTTCACCTCTTTCCTCTATGACCACATAATTAGATGTTGTTCTGTAAACATAACCAAAAAGCATTATATATTGTACATTCTACTCGAACAATAACTCACGGCCTTGGTTTTATATGATCCTTAAGGAAGTCCATAGCACTTTCGAACTTCCAATTGTGATCCTGATCCTCAGCCGCCTGACCAGACACAGTTCTTCTCTTTGTTCGCAAATAGCTGTCTCGGAGCAGCTTCCACTTCTTTCTTAAAACTTCAGCTAGGTACATGAAAAATTTGCTGTAAAATAATCAGGAATATGATGTAAAAACGATTACCTGGAACTCCGAGAATCTGCGAAATTTGTTTCCACTCCTGCGATTTCCTTTTTATATTTTTATATTCCGGATAGCAAAGATTATATAAAATGTCCCTCTCCCTGACAGCTTCAATTAGTTGTTCTTCCATTTTTCCTGTTAATAAAGAATTAATATCCCTTAAATATTACAAATTTCACAAAATTCCACGTTTGTGCATATACTTACAATTGATTGTTAACCGTCAGATTTGAAAATTCCTTTGTATTGTTTTTTTTTCCCTACAGCTGTCACAATGTCGTACGACCGAGTTAAAAGTTGGCCAACTCTCGCGACACTTCTTACGACCGCGACAGCGACCGCGACATCATTGTGTTTACGTTATGGGATTTACGTACATTCAACTTTAGACATGCGACAGCGACCGCGACTGCGACCGGCCAAGGACTCTAAGGGTGTGTCAGTTTCCATTTAGGGCGGATCAAGTTTTTGTTTATTATGCTGAATTCGGCGCCACAGTTAATAATAAATCGAAGGGGTCTGATGTGGTTTTTTATCATTATATATAATAGTAGTTGTTGGTCGAATTGACAATGTTTTCATTCAATGTAATGTCCATAGGGTCGTTAGATTGACTATAACTGTTTGAAGGACCGTTATGTGAAAAATCAGTATTGTGTCCCTGACTAACTTGACGGTCATAGTTATTTTGCCTAAAATGGGCCTGTACCTGATTGTTTTAAATTATCGGCTTGGCATCATATTTCTGGCAATTTGTGCCCAGGTTTTCACAGCAAATGAAACCACTTTATAGTCTTACTTCCAAGAATACAAATTTCAATTGGAAACCTGAGCACGAGCGAATACGTCAGAAAATAATAGACACGTTGACGAACAAACCGGTGTTAACTATTTTCGATTCTCAATACCCCATTGAGCTGCATACTGATGCTAGTTCAGATGGCTACGGAGCAGTTATACTGTATGAAATTGATAATAAGCCGCACGTAATTGAGTACTACAGTAAGCAAACATCTCCAGCAGAATCTCGTTACCATTCATAAGAATTGGAGACTTTGGCTGTGTTCAATGCGATAAAATAGTTTCCACACTATTTACATGGTCATCATTTTGTTGATTTTACTGATTGTAACTCATTAAAGTCTTCTCGTACCAAAACTAACCTTACTCCAAGAGTCAATCGTTGGTGTAGTCTTTTGATTTCGATATCCAAATATACCCGGGAATAGAATCGTTCATGCAGACTTTTTTTCCCGTAATCCTTTACCATTAGAGCCCCACAGGAGTAAAATAATTCCTGAGAAGTACATTCATCTGACCGAAATCGCTGAGAATTGGCTCCTTGCAGAACAGCAACGAGATCCTGAAACATTTGCAATTTTTCGTAAGTTGCGTGATGGTGAACTAGAAGTTGATGTGGCAAGGGCGCACGAAGTGCGATGTGGCATTCTTTACCGGTAAATTCAAAGAAACGGGAAGACATTATGTTTATCTGTTATTCCAACACCCTTTAGATGGTCCGTAGTCCGTCATGTACGCGAGGCTATCATGCATCTTGGCTGGGTAAAAATATTGAATAAACTGTATGGATATTACTGGTTCGAAAATATGGCTAAATACGTTCGTAAGTTCGTAGATAATTGTATTACTTGCAAATTATCTAAACCAACGTCAGGTAAAGCACAAATATAACTTCATCCTATACCTAAAGTGGATATACCTTGGTGGAAATACATTGACATCACCGGAAAACTGAGCGGTTACAATGATATTAAAGAATATGTTATAGTCAACCACTTGGTTAACATTGACACAGATAGTTGCATTAGAACGATCAAGTCATCTAAATCATTGTTTGGGGTACCTACGCGCATTTTTGCTGACCAGGGAAGGTGCTTCTCTAGCGTAGGTTTTCGTGAATTTCGTTCCACACAAAAAATTGAGCTACATTTAATCGCAACGGGCGCTAGCCATGCTAACGGACAAGTCGAGCGTGTTATGAGTACCCTTACAGATTCGTTAACCGCTGTAGAAACTAGTCAGAGTTTTTGGCAAGACGCTCTGTATGCTCTGTTTTCTGGCGAAAGCATTTGAAAAATTACTTGCTATATAAATACAACAACATCTTGAGGTAAATAATTTGTTGTCGAAATGACAGTCAGGATTTCGATCAAAACACAGTTGTAAATCTGCGGTCATGAAGGTAACAAGCGGCCTTAGATTCTCATTGGATGCCGATAACATAGGAGTATTAGTATTGCTTGATTTTTCCAAAGCTTTTGACTATATTGAACACTCAATACTTTTTATGAAGTTAAAACAATATCTGAGTTTCTCCTCCTTTTCAATAAGGTTACTCCCAGCTTACCTACATGACCGTACTCAAACTATAATTACCGAACTCGGCATGTCAAATACTCTTCCAACTAATATAGGGGTCCCCCAGGGCTCTGTTTTGGGGCCACTTCTATTCACGTTATATAGTAATGATCTCGAACGGAACTGTAAAGTACAATATGCGGACAATGTCTTAATATATATTTAAAAGTGTAATCGTGCCGTTCTTTACCTATAATTGCTCTGTCTACCCTCATCTTGACTGTGAATGTAAAAGAATATTAAATGTTGCTTTCAATTACTGTCGTTTTATCTACAATGTTCTTATGTACTGTAGTGTGTCTCATCTTGATGCTGGAGTCTTAGGTCTGAAACTGGATGTGTTTTTAGACTTTCGTAATATTTTGAAATTATTAAAAATGTGCCCAGAGTACCTTCATTAACTAACATTTGCACGTTCGGCTTCCGGTTATTTACCGCGATTTACACATTGCATAGGAGAACAGTCCTTCCTCGTATATGCAGTTCGCCTTTGGAACCGCCTCCCGCACGAATTGCAGACAATACAAATTCGCCGAATTCCGAAGGAAACTTTTTATATATCTTTCTGAAAACAGTACCATACTAGAAATTATAGTTATATTTACAATCTCCGTAACTTTTTTATCTTTTTTTTTCTCTTCAAATTTATGCTATTTGAGATATTAATTTTTTCTTTTGATAATTAAATTCTATTTTGTAATTTAATTTAAAACATTCTGTGAAAAATTTCTTTTTGCTGTCAAAAGACCACGGCGCCACAGTGGTCTGAGCGCGGAAAAAAGGTCTTTGTTACAGTAGTTACCCGGGTATGCGGGTCTCAAGAACTCTAGTATAAATACAGCAGATAGTGAAGTGACAGTAAATAATTGAATGTGAGTTGTTAGAGCGATAACATCTCCCCATCAAAATGATTTCAATCTCAATGCCTTATTCGGTGTTGTGTAGCGAACTTTGGACTAATGGTCGTAATGTACAAAATCTACGACCATATTTCGAAAAGGAGTACCCCAACTTAACTTCTGAGCAAATAGATATCGTGATATCAGAAGTACAGAAACGTTTTTTTCCCCCATTTTCAAGTCGGTGGATCACAAACAGGCTTAAGGCCACAGGCAAAAAAGAAAATACTACCAATCAGCGCAGACGTTACAAACCTCATTTTAGCATCATAAAATAACTACTACGTACTACTACTTATTTTTTTATAAATACTATTTAATAATTGAATGCTAATGTGTTTTTTATGTTTTTAATATTATTTTTCAAGTATTTCTTTTATATGTACATAATTTATGATACTTTCCTTAAATAAAAAGTTCAGATTTTACTAAAAATTAAATACTACAATATTATTTCAGTACAACATCAAAACCCTCAAGTTTTAAAAAAAAATGTGAATAACTTTTCTCTAGTAATTTTTTTTTTTAACCAAATTTTCACCAAGTATGTATAAGACCAACTTAGACATATGTGCCAATTAGAGATTATTTTAGTGATAATCGGAATAATAAACTCGGGGTCTGTTTGGGCCCTACTCTCTTCCTAGTGTATATAATTTCCCTTTTTTGTCAGCCTTTTGCAGGTAAAGTTACGGCTTGCCTATTACTCTCCTAGCCACCTCCAGCTAGTTTCTTACATTAAGTATGATGTGCACCTATTGAGACTGTGGTTCGCCAAAAATAAACTTGGGGTTAGCAATAAAACAAAACTAATTTTTTCAGCCTTAGGTCGCAGAAAATGCCGGACCTTGATTTTCGTTTACATGCCGATAAGTGTACTCGCTACAAATTGCCGGTTTGCACATGAAATGAAGTTTCCTCTGAAATTATGTTTGATGTTCACTCAGCATGTCAGGCAACCTTGTTGCAGTGTGGTCTAACAAATTTTGCAGTTTCACACTTGCTGAGCTTTCCGTAATGTGTATATCTAAAGGACAGCACCTTTTCTTTGCCTCTAGCAATTTATCATACGGTGGAAAAACATCATGTCCTTCATCTTTAAGAGCATGTCTCAATACTTCATATTGGTGTTTCGACAATTCTGCTTGCATAAATAATGCAAGAGCCTTATCTGGATCAAAATGTGAAGAGGAAAACTTTCTGATGTTGCTACATATTTTATCTCTTCTTGAGGAAATATATTCCTAATTTAGTCTCTTTTATATCTTTTAGCTCGATCACAGCATTCTTCAAAACTCTTTCGTGGTCTTCCATTATTAGTTGACCTTTCGGGCAGTACATTTTGGTTGAATTCTATTTCGAAAATTCCTTCGAGCCAATCCGTGTATTTTTTTTCAAAATTGCTTTTGATTCTATGAACTGTGAAAATTGGGGAAAAAAACGTTTCTGTACTTCTGATATCACGATATCTATTTGCTCAGAAGTTAAGTTGGGGTACTCCTTTTCGAAATATGGTCATAGATTTTGTACATTACGACCATTAGTCCAAAGTTCGCTACACAACACCGAATAAGCCATTGAGATTGAAATCATTTTGATGGGGAGATGTTATCGCTCAAACAACTCAGATTCAATTATTTACTGTCACTCCACTATCTGCTGTATTTATACTAGAGCTCTTGATACCCGCATACCCGGGTAACTACTATAACAAAGACCTTTTTTCCGCACTCAGACCACTGTGGCGCCGTGGTCTTTTGACAGCAAAAAGAACTTTTTCACAGAATGTTTTAAATTAAATTACAAAATAGAATTTAATTATCAAAAGAAAAAATTAATATCTCAAATAGCATAAATTTGAAGAGAAAAAAAAAGATAAAAAAGTTACGGAGATTGTAAATATAACTATAATTTCTAGTATGGTACTGTTTTCAGAAAGATATATAAAAAGTTTCCTTCGGAATTCGGCGAATTTGTATTGTCTGCAATTCGTGCGGGAGGCGGTTCCAAAGGCGAACTGCATATACGAGGAAGGACTGTTCTCCTATGCAATGTGTAAATCGCGGTAAATAACCGGAAGCCGAACGTGCAAATGTTAGTTAATGAAGGTACTCTGGGCACATTTTTAATAATTTCAAAATATTACGAAAGTCTAAAAACACATTCAGTTTCAGACCTAAGACTCCAGCATCAAGATGAGACACACTACAGTACATAAGAACATTGTAGATAAACGACAGTAATTGAAAGCAACATTTAATATTCTTTTACATTCACAGTCAAGATGAGGGTAGACAGAGCAATTATAGGTAAAGAACGGCCCGATTACACTTTTAAATATATATTAAGACATTGTCCGCATATTGTACTTTACAGTTCCGTTCGAGATCATTACTATATAACGTGAATAGAAGTGGCCCCAAAACAGAGCCCTGGGGGACCCCTATATTAGTTGGAAGAGTATTTGACATGCCGAGTTCGGTAATTATAGTTTGAGTACGGTCATGTAGGTAAGCTGGGAGTAACCTTATTGAAAAGGAGGAGAAACTCAGATATTGTTTTAACTTCATAAAAAGTATTGAGTGTTCAATATAGTCAAAAGCTTTGGAAAAATCAAGCAATACTAATACTCCTATGTTATCGGCATCCAATGAGAATCTAAGGCCGCTTGTTACCTTCATGACCGCAGATTTACAACTGTGTTTTGATCGAAATCCTGACTGCCATTTCGACAACAAATTATTTACCTCAAGATGTTGTTGTATTTATATAGCAAGTAATTTTTCAAATGCTTTCGCCAGAAAACAGAGCATACAGAGCGTCTTGCCAAAAACTCTGACTAGTTTCTACAGCGGTTAACGAACCTGTAAGGGTACTCATAACACGCTCGACTTGTCCGTTAGCATGGCTAGCGCCCGTTGCGATTAAATGTAGCTCAATTTTTTGTGTGGAACGAAATTCACGAAAACCTACGCTAGAGAAGCACCTTCCCTGGTCAGCAAAAATGGGCGTAGGTACCCCAAACAATGATTTAGATGACTTGATCGTTCTAATGCAACTATCTGTGTCAATGTTAACCAAGTGGTTGACTATAACATATTCTTTAATATCATTGTCACCGCTCAGTTTTCCGGTGATGTCAATGTATTTCCACCAAGGTATATCCACTTTAGGTATAGGATGAAGTTATATTTGTGCTTTACCTGACGTTGGTTTAGATAATTTGCAAGTAATACAATTATCTACGAACTTACGAACGTATTTAGCCATATTTTCGAACCAGTAATATCCATACAGTTTATTCAATATTTTTACCCAGCCAAGATGCATGATAGCCTGGCGTACATGATGGACTACGGACCATCTAAAGGGTGTTGGAATAACAGATAAACATAATGTCTTCCCGTTTCTTTGAATTTACCGGTAAAGAATGCCACATCGAACTTCGTGCGCCCACATCAACTTCTAGTTCACCATCACGCAACTTACGAAAAATTGCAAATGTTTCAGGATCTCGTTGCTGTTCTGCAAGGAGCCAATTCTCAGCGATTTCGGTCAGATGAATGTACTTCTCAGGAATTATTTCAATGGTAAAGGATTACGGGAAAAAAAGTCTGCATGAACGATTCTATTCCCGGGTATATTTGGACATCGAAATCAAAAGACTACACCAACAATTGACTCTTGGAGTAAGGTTAGTTTTGGTACGAGAAGACTTTAATGAGTTACAATCAGTAAAATGAACAAAATGACGACCATGTAAATAGTGTGGAAACTATTTTATCGCATTGAACACAGCCAAAGTCTCCAATTCTTATGAATGGTAACGAGATTCTGCTGGAGATGTTTGCTTACTGTAGTACTCAATTACGTGCGGCTTATTATCAATTTTATACAGTATAACTGCTCCGTAGCCATCTGAACTAGCATCAGTATGCAGCTCAATGGGGTATTGAGAATCGAAAATAGTTAACACCGGTTTGTTCGTCAACGTGTCTATTATTTTCTGACGTATTCGCTCGTGCTCAGGTTTCCAATTGAAATTTGTATTCTTGGAAGTAAGACTATAAAGTGGTTTCATTTGCTGTGAAAACTTGGGCACAAATTGCCAGAAATATGATGCCAAGCCGATAATTTAAAACAATCAGGTACAGGCCCATTTTAGGCAAAATAACTATGACCGTCAAGTTAGTCAGGGACACAATACTGATTTTTCACATAACGGTCCTTCAAACAGTTATAGTCAATCTAACGACCCTATGGACATTACATTGAATGAAAACATTGTCAATTCGACCAACAACTACTATTATATATAATGATAAAAAACCACATCAGACCCCTTCGATTTATTATTAACTGTGGCGCCGAATTCAGCATAATAAGCAAAAACTTGATCCGCCCTAAATGGAAACTGACACACCCTTAGAGTCCTTGGCCGATATATAAAGTCGAATGTTTTTTACGAAATTCCTTTAAGCGCGGAACACAATTTTCCAACTTTCACATTTTGTCTTCTATCTTCGAAATATGATTCCAGCCAATTATAAATGGATCCTCGAAAACCAGACCGATGCAGTTTGCTCAAGATAATGTTATAGTTTACCATCTCAAAGGCCTTGGTTATGTCAACAAAAAGACCAGCACAACTTTTTTTGGAGTCAAGTCCTTTGTTTATAAGCAAACAAAAACTCATAAGCGCATCTTCAGTAGAGAGTCCTATCCTAAAGCCCTATTGCAAAGGACTGAAAAAACGTATTCTCTCCAGGAACCGCAGAATTCTACTTTTGACAGCTTTTTCAAATATTTTCGAGATAGACGAGGGTAGTGAGATAGGTCTGTAATTGTTTTTATCTCTTTTGTTGCCCTTTTTAAAAATTGGTAGAACATTTGCGCATTTTAACCTGTCCGGAAACGTACCAGTGGAAATACTAGGATTAAAGAGGAAAGCGAGTACTTTAGATATAATTAGAGAGGCCATCATCACCACAGGAAGGGGAACGATTTAGGGAATTAATTAAGCATAAAACTTCAAGACCAGTTATTGGTCGAAAGAAAAAGCTGTCACTGCAAACCGGTTCTTCCGCCAGATTCCCTGCCATACAATCCAAACAGTATTCAGATCTCAAGTCGGAGGAAAATACTTCACCAACTTTAGCAAAAAAATCATTGAAAATATTTGCAACTATCTTTGGATCATTGACAATAGTATTATCCGTCGCAAGTTTAATAGAGTTGGGTATTTTAGAGGCATTGCGATTCAATATGCAACTTGTTTTTAAGCTTGATTTTATTTAGGATGGAGTGGTTTATCCAGGGCTGAGAACGAAAGGTAGATGAATTTAAATGAGATTATCTTTAGAAAGGAATTATAAGCGAGAGAAGCATAATTTTCAACATAAACAGCCTCCCAGTTTTCAAGCCGAAGTTTGGAGTTAAGTAAATTAAATCTTACTTTTGCTACGGTACGGATTTGAGCTCTGGCTGCGCGTCGCAAATCTTTTAAACCGTTAAGCCAAATACCCGCCATGCAGTGATCCGTGATATGGAGATTAAGATTAACACCGACACACTGATTGGGAGGTATACTTCGAAAGCGACCAAATATATGGTCCAGACAAGTAAGACCATGTTCAGCTATAAGACCCAAAAGTGACTCTGAGGCTGAGGTTGATGATAGAATGTTTAAGTCACCTAGAATAATAAGGTTCATAGTCTTTGTTTTTAAAAGTAATAGACTTAATTCATATAGAAACGACTGAGTATCGTGGAATTGTAATCTATATATGCAAATGAGGTTAAGGAGCTCATTGCCTATCTTACAACTAATTTGTATAAGGTCCGCAGTTACAAAACCATGATTGTAAATATGAAGTTCAAGAGAATCACGAAAAAAACCCCTACTCCGCCTCCCGAATATGATTCATTTGTTTGTACTAGCATATAAACTATAACCCGGAATTGAAAAATCATTAATTTCACATGCAAAGATCCATATTTCGGGGACAAAAAAAAAATCGGGTAAATACACAATCGCTTCAAGATTGCATACTAATAAATCAAAGTTTTGTCGTAAGCTACGTATGTTTTGATGTACCACGATCTGTTAGTAATAATTCTACCTTTATCAATTTTTCTCAGCAATATTTGTGAATTTTGAAACCATAAATATTTATAATTCTTTTCTGTTTTTAGTTTTTTTGCTTCCATAAATAATGCTTTAGTGTACCTTGTGATTAATATAGATCCTATTAAATGTATCAGTAGCAAATAACGACGAGTTTAATTTCTTCGTTGCAGTCCTCGTGCTTTTCATTATCTTGCGCTTAAGATCCTGGGAAGAAAGATGTACACAAACAACATCTTTGCTTACGATGTTGCCCGAGATGTTGCCAACTGAGTTCGTTGTTGATTTTTTCACCACACTTTTGACGAAGCAATGGTGAATATCAGTTGCAGGGACAGGAACCTCCAGTTCGTCTCGGAAAATTGTTTGCACACACTCTTGGCCATTGTTGTTATTGATCCCACGTATGCCGACGATCTTGATGATGATATCCACTTGCTATAAGGCGATACAGGCATTGTCTGTTAAAAGACACCGATTTTTGTAATCAATTTTCGGGTTTAAATAGGCAAGTATGTTGTTACCGATCAAGCTGTCAAAGTTAGTATGGAAAGGATATTCGAGAAAATTTACATAGTAATTTGGTGTGTTAAATTCTGCAAACAAGGGTATACTATATTCAGTATCTATTTGTATATTTCGATTTAGTACCTTAAGTGAACGAGTTTGATATCTTATTTTCCACTTGGGATTGCATACGAATTCATTTATTATATTATATTCGGCACCGGTGTCGACTATAAGTCTTAAAGGCCTAATTTTTGCATCACTATACATATAAGGTAATTGTCTTGGTCGTCCGACGGAAAATCCTGATAATAATCATTTGAATTACAATCTTTATTTTGATTTAACGATATGTCCATTGCGTCACTATGTTGATCGTATCTAGTCTTTTCTGATTGTCTTGAATGACCGCTTTGCGGATGGTTGTTGATTTGACGTCGCGTCAAATACTTTGTATACTAAAATTTGATCTTGTCTGGCTATTTTGATTGCTGTCATGTCCCGTCCTTCGGGTTGTCCCTCTTCGTCGTAGTATCTTCGTTCGTTATATAGTCTTTGTCCGTTATGTTGACTATGTCCTCTAGTTTTGTTTGTAATTTGTTGCATTGTCCCGTTAGCTGAAAAGTATTGGTTATTAATTTCGCATATTATATTATAGGCTCCTTTAAGCGTTCTTGGGTTCCGCGATTAAATAATTGTCTTCGTTGGTTCGGGTAAATTCATTTTGTAAGATTCCAACGCAATTCTGTTATTTGACTCTATTATATGTATGTCAGGCTCATTTCTATAGTAATTTTCTATTGTTGTCGAAACCCTGGCTGTTCTGATCTTATCCAGCAAACTATTCATTGACAATTTTTCCCCGAAATTCTTTTTTAAAACATTTTTAATTTCTAGCCAGGAATCTAATCTCCCGTGTCTTTGTACCGTGTCCCTAGCTTTTCCCACTATTTTATACTTTACATAACCTGTTAATATGTTCTGAGTTAATTCGTCAAATTCTTCTATGGATTTAGCTACTTTATCGATCCTATCAATAAAGTCGAAAACATAATTATCGTTGCCATTAAACTGGGGAATTAAATTAAATCTAGAACAATTTTGAATTTATCTGCTATTGGGAGTACATTCATTTTAAATTTTTTTTAGTGTACTTACAGATTAAGCAGGTATAGAATAATTTGCAGTTATAATTGTCATTTGCAGTTGTAATAGCTGGTACAGTTGCGATGGAATGATGTGCTTGGTTTCTATCAAGTTGTTCGAAAACAGCTTTGATGATGAGGTACAATTGTAAGATTAGGGACAGTTGTGATGGTATGATGTAGCTTGAGCGGGTACAGTTGAGATGATTGAACACGGCTTTGGCTTTGAGGTACAGTTGTGATGTTTGAAACTTATGTTTGATTTTACTTTAGTTTAAGCTTGTAATTTTGCTTATGAAAATGTTTGATACATTGTTGGACAACGTGACATTCTTA
Organism: Merodon equestris; assembly: GCA_958301585.1. Lineage (NCBI taxonomy): Eukaryota > Metazoa > Arthropoda > Insecta > Diptera > Syrphidae > Merodon > Merodon equestris. Next base: position 83,186,611 of record OY284415.1, on the reverse strand, counting down.
AAACGCGTTACCCCTTTGTTTCTTCTTTAAAACAAGGAGCTTGGGTCAACGTGGTTTCACTTAGGGTCGAAGGGAAAAAACAAAACAAAAATGCACTAAAGTGTTTTACTAGACTTAAATAACGTGAACGCTTAGTTTTTTTCCACACACTAGATTATGTTTAAAACCACAAATACGACTGCGCATATTTTATTTAATCTTTATTAAGAACACTTAATCATTTAATTTTAGTCTTTATTATTCAAAGTCTCTTACAAAACTAACTCCTTACAAAATAATTGAACTGACAATACCAATCGGCCGAGCTTTTCTTCAACTCGCCTGAGCTTATCTTTTGGAGATAAGCTTAGAGAGTTAACTCCAAAAAGACGCCACCCTGCACCAATTTAGAGTAAGTTGGAGAGAGTGTAAGCGATAGCTGATACGAGACAACTCTATACCAAACAGGGGCGTTAAGTTGCCGAGAGTGTCGTATAAATCTCTTATACGTGACTGTATCAATACCCAGAAAGAAACAATATTTTAAACAAAAAACAGTTCGGGTTTCGGAAGAACAGAATTTATTCTTCCGACTTTATTCAAAAAGGTCTTGAGTTCATGCACTAATTTGGAGCTGATTAAAGGGTTAGACTCAGTTTTGAGTGCAGCTCGGCTTTTTCCCTTCCACTTATGCTTTACAACATAGTAGATAGCCATTATGATTGCATATATCTCTGATTGAAAAACTAACGAAAAGTATAGTCGGGCGTTTTCGCGTCCAAAGAAAAACCTAGCACCTGGAGCCATCTTTAAAAATACGAACACAGTACGCTCCACCAAAAATGCGATGCATATGAAATTATCGGTCTTATCATTGCCATGTAGATCCAAAGGTTCTTTATCGGCTTGTATGATTCCCAGATCACTCTGGGATCCCAGGAAAAGAACTAGCTTGAATGGGCTCAAAGGAGAGTTTTTCAGGACCCGAACCCGCTTTAGGTCTAATGCGCACAATCGTAAATAGAAGGAATATCCAGGATGCAGGATGACTAAGCACGCACGCCCTAATGTCGGAGAGAATTAAGGAGAATTGTATGCAGAAGACTTGCGGGCGTCATTACGGCTAAGCTTTTTTGCTAAGCATCTCTGAGAAGCACCAGTGAGACGCCTTCCTGTGCTGCATGTAGCGAGGAAGGTGACACAGCAGAACACTTTCTCTGCGACTGTTCCGCCTTCGCTCGCGCACGGTGGTGCACTCTTGGAGCCGACGTGATGTGTATCTCTTAGCTCAGCATGATTGAAGCTCCTTCCCATTTTCAATAAAATAAGGAGTCTGTCTGGCAGTACAATAAACTTTAATCAGTCAATAGAAATAGAGTATAATTAGTATTTATACGAACTTTTAGATTTCCAAGCGTACGATAATGGCTCCAAAGTCATTTTCAATAGACGAATCCCAGTTTTATCCCATGCAGATTATTCCCTCGCCCATGTTTTTTTTCATTATCCCACTTCCGGATAACGAAACCAAACTAAAAATAATAAACTAACAAAAACAAGCAAATTGTATTGTAATAAATGAAAATATGTACTATATTTTATTTTAATGGCATTTGTCCCAGAATAGAAATTTTTTTTTTTTGTAAAAAAACCATTTTATGAGAAATCAAGCCGCTAATTGACTGGAAGGAAGTAAGAAGAAATTAAGGAAATATTACAACCCTACTAATCAACGTCCCCGAAACTATCATAAATACAACTTGCAATAACGTTCAACAAACAATAAAAATATGCAACTGCAAAATTGAGATCAACGGAGTAAACTATGAGAACAACCCAAATCATTACTGGGACGAAATACGTACGAGTATGTATGTATATTCCCACCAACTTTCCGGAGATTCGTCCAAAACATATATTTGAGACACTTAATCTAAATAATTTTAATGAATACACTTTAAGAAATCTCCAAGTGATCGACTCTTTAAATTCCAAAGCATGATCGACTCGAAAGTCAAAAGCGAGACATATATACGAGTACATATTATCATTTTGCTCATCATATTGCAATTGTAATTACTTTGTAAATACTAATGACATATATTTGAACAATAGAAATAAATTCCTTATCAAGTTAGACTTGATGTTCAACGCTCTGACCATAGGGTCACCTACTTCGTTTTAAACACAGGAGTGAGGAGTTACAATCCCCCATTATCGGGTGCTATAATAACTATATATAGGAGATCCTACAACTTAATTCAAACGACAACAATAACAACCGCACGTGGAAACGTCCACCTCATCAGGAGTCATATAGCGTAGGTGAATCCATGAGACTGAAAGATCAGCGTCTGCTGCATTTCCGAACAAAATCACCTCTGCAAAAAGGTTTCATTTTTAAGTAAATTAATCAATAGTGTGTAGTATTATTAAAATGTAACTAAATTACAAAATTTACAATAACTTAAACTAGAAATTAGCTGTCAAGGTTTCACTTAGTTAGATGAAAGGAGAATAAAATGTGAATAAAATACCTATATATTTATGTTAAATATGGTTTACAAGATTAATATCCAGTTTCACAGTGGAAGTTTAAACTATCATTTAGGTTTAAACCTTCGTTTAAGAATTTTTTGGTCTCCGTGTGCTCGCATAAACCAAAAGTTGAGTTAAACTCGTCGTTTAAGTTAAACGACTGCACTTCTTCTTCTTCTTTTCCTTTTTTCCGGCGTTGTTATGGTCAGAAGTGTAGGACCATAACCTTCCCACTTAACTGCATTCCTACTGGTCCGCTTGTGGGGTCCGCCGGTTTGACCTCAGAAAGTAGCGGCAGGCTTCCCGGTTGCTCCAGATTTTTTTTGTTTGATCTTACTCTTACAACACCTGTGATCTCCAGTCGTGTCAACCCACTGATTTGCATGTACACTTGTGGGGCAGTTTAATGGTGGTATATGTGTCCCTAGGCTCACTTTGGTGTTTTCTAAATTGCCTAGATGTGATTTTTGTTTACCTTTGTTTTAGTCGCCTTTTACGACAAGCGAGAGGTATCGCTGCAGGGATACTCTTAACCCGTCCCTGCACGGACAAAGTTAAACGACTGCACTCCGTTGTTTAAACTCTTGTTTGGCGTGTAGAACCCTAAAACACGTTTTTTTTTTTAATTGTCATTTCCTACACTGTCGAACAAGTTCGCAGCAAAGTAAATTCGGTTTTCAATAATAATGATTTCTATTTGGGAAAGATTTTGAAAATATGAGTGAAGGGAAACATTGTGCGATAATTATTGTAAATGTAAGGAGAGAGAAAAGATGAAACGACGTTGAATTTTTTGAAAAATGTCGAACCTTCTGCCTCGAGCAATTCGATCAAAATTTAAAATAAAATTAAATGGTATGAAACATTTTTTTCAATAACTGAACAAATAAAAACTTATTACCTTTTAGGAATATTTCAATATCTGTAGAAGTCAACATCGAAATATATTCCGAAGGAGAAGAGATGGGAGACCGGGCTTCTGTGGAAGCATGACAAAATCAACTTGCCTGATTCGTTTCCTATGGCCAGGCAAAGACTACATTGTCTCGAGATAAAAAGAACATAGATCCTGCTTCGAAGAAGTTCCTTATTGACACCATTCAACGCTACAAAGGTCAAGGCTATATGTATCAGAAAACTAGCGAAGGACTAAATCTCTACAGGTGGGAAATCATGGTACTTACCAATTTTTACGGTGAGAAATATCAACAAAAACAAGACTAGACTCGTTTGGGACGCAGCTGCCAAGATTGACAACGTGGCGTTGAATACCTATCTGACCAAAGACCCAGATTACTTGGCATCTCTTATTGGCGTTCTCATTCGGTTTCGTGAGAAGACAATTGCTATCTGCGGCGACATAAAAGAGATGTTCCATCAAGTTTTGGTGCGAAGGAAGATCAACAAGCTCAAAAATACTTATGGCGTGACGGTGACACTTCGAAAGAACTGGAGGTATATGTTATGCAGGTTATCACATTCGGAGGTTCATGCTCTCCCTCTCTAGCCAACTTTATCCGAGACAAGAATGCTGATCGTTGGAAAGAAGCCTTTCCCAAAGCAGTAAAAGCCATCAAGGAAAACATATACGTGGGTGATTGGTTGCAGAGCGCAGAAACAGAAGACGAGATGATTGACTTTGCTATGAAGGTGCGAAGGATTCACTCCGAAGGGGTGTTCGAAATGCGAAACTGGTCATCTAATTCTCGACGTGTGATAAAAGCCTTAACACAATCCAGCGTGGAAATAAAAAAATCCTTTGATGAATTCAACGCAGTAGGTGAAAAGGTTCTTGGTCTTTGATGGCAAGCGGATACGGATGCTTTTTCCTTTTCTGAGAATCTTGTTAAACCAGCCTTTGACGACAACGCTTATCCGACGAAACGACAAGCCTTAAGGATCATGATGTCAATCTTCGACCCGATGATGCCTACTGGGGTTCTTCGTCATTCGCTCAAAAATTATTCTTCAGAACATTTGGCGTTCTGGAGTAGCCAATAAAAGAAGCTGAATATGAACAATGGTTGCAGTGGGTGGATCAAATTCCATCAATTACGATTACACGTTTGTTGATGCCAGTATACATGCAGATGCGGCAGCATGTTACATACGAGTCAGCAAGAATGTGCTGTTCATTGGTAATGTCAAAAACACGGGTAACCCCACTCAAACCAATTTCTGTTCCTAGGTTGGAGTTGATGGCTTGCGTTCTTGGGCTACGATTGGCTAAATTCGTCGAAGCTGAACTATCTACACCGATAGACAAGCGATGTTTCTGGACGGATTCGAAAAATGTTCTGTACTGGATCAGTTCCGATGCGAGGAAGTTTCATCAGTTTGTGGCTTTACGAATTGGCGAGATCCTCGAGAATTCCAAAATAAATGAATGTAGGTGGGTACCTACCGCTTTTAACGTGGCTGACTATGGGACGAAATGGCGAACTGATACTGACATAAGTTTACGCTCCCGTTGGTTCAATGGTCCAGAGTTCCTAAGCAGAGACGAATCCCACTGGCCCATAACGCAGATGGAGGGCTACTTAAATCTGGAGTCAGAGGCTATCTGTCACGTTGAGGTAAACGCGAAAGTTATCAGTGAACATAAAGGCGCAATACCAGAGGTGGAAAGGTTTAGCAAGTGGGTGAAACTTCTAAACTGTCAAAAATATATACTGAAGTTTATCTAATTGACAACCATACGCATCTGCATATCGTCAAAGCTTAGGACACTTCTCAGCATGAACAATCTCGCTGGAGCAGAAAATATATCTTTCGCAGTTGCCAGCAGGAAGAATTTCGCGACGATTTAAAGTCTCTGGTAACACCGCCGCATCTGGTTAATTCAAAAAGTTTGCTCCTGAAATATTGTCCCTATCTTGACGACCACGGACTCCTACGATCTCGAGGACGAATCGATGCCTTATCCAAAGTACCAACTAGCGTTAAACGCCCCATCATTCTCCCCGGTTGATAATATACTATTATCATCGCCGATACCACCACCATCATAATGAGATCGTCATCAACGAAGTGCGCCAGCGATATGTCATAAGTGGACTCCGAGTCAACAAAGTAGTACGAAACTGTCAAGCGTGCAAGAAAAAACGCGCATAATTGGTCGATTCCACCAATTATGGGCGATCTTCCACAAGAACGAGTTGCTACATTTACGCTGCCCAGAAAAAGCTTACCCAGAAATTGAATGGAGATTCATTCCACCGTCTGCGCCCCACAGGGAAAGAATGATTCGGTCGGTAAAATCTATATTCATGGATATTCTTCCAAAAACTGAACTTCGGGAAGATATCTTGAGAGCTGCCTTAGCGGATGTGGAAAATATCCTGAATTCTAGACCGTTGACTTACGTGGCACTTGACTCTCCAACAAGCGAGGCGCTCATGCCAAATCATCTCCTACTCGGAAGTTCGAGCGGAATACGGAATATATCCAGCGAAGACGATAGCGGTATGTCATTACGAAGGAACTTTCATAGATCGAGTCAGCTAGGCGTTGGTTAAGAGAGTATCTCCCGTACTTGACTCGACGCACCAAATGGCTTCAGGCACCAACAGATCCCATACGTCTTCAAGATGTCGTGCTGATTGTGGATGAAAACGCAAAGAGGAACACATGGAAACGGGGCATCGTTGTGGATCTTCATTACTCAAAAGAAAAGATAGCTCATAGTGCAGTTGTGCGAACAGCAGATGGCCTGATCACGAGACCGATCGTAAAGTTAGCGAAGTTGGACGTTCGTGAAAAATAGTAAACATCCGGAAAATCACGATGCTTACGAGGGGGGGAATATTGAATCATTTAATATTTGAATATATAATGTTGGATTATTTTATATAATGTACAATACTTACACAAGTGACGTCACCACCTGTGGCTGAATGGGCTTCTTATGAGTTTGCCATTTGTCAATTGTCAATTGTCAACTGCCAATTATTCATTGGAAATTGACGGTTGTAGATTTCATGCTTCGTGCTTTTTCACTTCGACCATCGGCGGATACGCACAAGTGTAAGTATTTAATGTACATAAAATGAATTTTTGTAATTATTATTTCTTTTAATAAAGATTTTAACATTGGGCCAGTACAGCCGCCCGCCTGCGGTTGAACACAGGCCAAAAAGGCTCACGTTTGCAATACGTTTATATTTTCCGACATATCGAAATTTAACGTTTTCGGGTCTGATGGCCACTTACGAGTGTGGCGGAAATCAAATAAAGCCCATAATCCAAGGAAAATTGTAAAATCCGTGAAACACGATGGTGGAAGTGTTATGGTATGGGGCTGTATGTCGTCATCGGGGGTCGGCAAGTTAAAAGTTATTGAGGGCATGATTCATTTAAATTGATATCCTCAAAAAGAATTTAAGAGCAAGTGCTGAAATGTTGGGAATATCGAACGAATATTATTACTTTCAGCAAGATAACGAGAAAAGTAGGTAGCATCAATGCAAAACCGTCTCAAGGAAATAATAAGAATGAAAGGGTATCCCACTAAATATTAACATTGAAAACATTGAAAGATATATTGATATTTTTTAATTTTTTTTTTAATTTTTACCATTTCTTTTGCAGCCGTACCCAAACTTTTGTGGACTGAAATTTGCCACTCTGTTTATTGTTTTTGTTATTTTTTTTTGAATGAATAATAATATTAGATTACGTTTTCCAAAATTGAATACCTTATGTATTGTTTTATGAATATATACCCAAAAAAAGAAATGATCACCTTTGACAATAAATGCATCTTTCTTCCACATTAATTCACCGTACGCAGACTTTTGTGGAGCACTGTATTTACCTTTGCTTTTTAGGAGGGTCAAATGGTGAAATATTTCGAAATGGCAAGGGATATTTCTCTTTAAACGTGCAAACCACAAGAATGTTCATACAATGAATCTTTAATTCGAATACGTAATTGTATAGAAAAATCGTATGGTGTACGGAAATGAAGATTCGCCCTTAATAACGATACATTTTTTAAATGGCCAAGTACTCGTAATTATAACTAATAACGAAATAATTTGAAATTTATACGATAAAAATACATACGTCGGAGCGTGCAAAAGAGCAATTAAATTAAGTACAAACATTATTATTACCATTATTTGTTTATAAATTGTTTGAAATCATTTTAACGAATTATTATTGCAGTTATTTTTAAAATGATTCTTTGGTAATTTTTTCGATTATTATGCATACTAACTCTATTCGCGCCAACCGGCCGACAAATATAGGCGCCTAACATCATACTTACTGCTACATGTACATATAAATATTAATTTACCTACATATGTATCTCCTAAACTAATGCAGATCTCATTGCAAAACTTCTGGTTTTGAAATTCATTGTAATTTTTTTCAATACGAAAAAATTCTTCCAAAAAATGCCAATTTCAATTTAGTCGATTCTTGAGAAGCCCATAACTTGACAAACACACATCATATGAAAAAAATATAAATGTGTTCGTATTCATATCTACTGTAAGTACAACTATGAACAAATTTGGGAACCTCACTTTTTTTGCCTGTCCGTTTGACGTGAAATGCCCCTTTATTTGTATGTAAATAAAGGCATTATGGATGGAATTATGGATTAATGGATTTTTTCGGTAAGTGACTAAAATGTTGCATGCTTTGCAGAGCAGCGTAAATTTTGTTAATGGTGTATGCTGTTACACTGCAGCAACTTAAAAAGGGACTAATGTAGTCACGGACTTTTCAACGGGAATAACTTTACCATTCAATACTATCGGAGGAAAGCTGGGATTAAGTTTAAGTAAGTGCTGACCATTTTGCTACACAGAAAATAAGAGTGGACCCAATACATATCCTTGTGGAACAACTATATTGACAGTATATGGATCGGACATTCCGATTTCTGTGATAACCGTTTGGATACGATTACGGATACGATTATGTTTGTATTAACCTTAAGGAAAATGGCGGGGAATTGAATTTCTATTCTAATTTCGATAACAATATGGAATGGTCAGATGCTTTTGAGAAATCAAGTAGTACTAAGACACCTATATCCCTCGAATCTAACGATGATCTAAGCTCATTGTCATCTTAATAACCACTGATTCATAGCTGTGTTTTGGTTGGAAACTAGACTGCCAGCACGACAGCAAAATGTTTGCATTGAGATATTGTTATATCTGAATGGCAAGTATTTTTTTCGCTTTATATGTGAAGATTTTGCATACTCACCAGACTGGTTGACTGAGGTTTCGAGAAAAGACGGGAATATTTAAAACTCTTGCAGACATTACAGACATACAGATTTAAGTTCCTGTATTCTCATCCGATTCAAGGCCCTATTAACTTCGGGATGTGTAGTTGGTGTTCTTATATCCACGTGATATGACGTTGAGACAACTTGCAATGAAGATTTTTAGCATTTACCATATATTGGAAGATCATAATCAATTTTAGATAAAATAATATTTAGCTATTGTATTTATTAAAGTATATATTTATAATGGAGCAACTATTTTTAGAGGATAGATGATGTACAATTAGATAGGCATTAAGGCTTTTTTAATATAAGTACAATGGTTTTTAAAGTTAAATTTAGAGTCAAATATAAGACTAAGAATTTAAGCAAAATTAACATTTTTTTTATATTATAATAGTTTGGTTTAAATATACTTCAGTAGTTTTATTACTTTTATGTTTTTTTACTAATATGGAGTATTTCAGACGTTGCTGAAGAAATTGTGTACCCTCGATGATGCGGGTGAAGGTGTCACCCAGTACAAGAAGATCTTTACATTTTGAAAAAATTATAAGTTCGTCAGCGCAGAGTGTATGTTCTACGTTTTTGAAACTGTTCTTTATTTTATTTATTGATTTCTCTTGGATAGAGCTGAGGAGCGCCGTGGCGCAGAATGTAGTATGTCGGCCTCTGACGCACGATGAGCAAGTTCGGATCCCGATAACGCCAACACCATCGCTCCTCTCCTAGGCGGATACTAACAAAACCTCCCTTAATACACTTGCCTTGAAAAAGCTTCCCGGCGCTCGCTTTTCGGAATCTGCATTAAACTGTAGGGAACTGGACCGTTCACTTGTGTGAAAAAAACAAATTGCACACAACATGAAATTTCTCTGGTGTAGAAGGTATTATTTTACAATGTTCATATTCTATTTTTTAAAGTTGGAGGAGAGATTTTTAACCTCTCTTTTACCTTTAACTGTCTGAAAGCAAGAGATAAATTCCAAATAAATCAAATTGTTGTAGCTTGGGTGAGTCAGTTTCTATATTGTCGGCAGCTTGGTTGGTGTCATGGTTTTTGTTGGAATGAAAAACTTTGGGCAATTTTTATTTGTTGGATATTTGGCAGCGGATAGTGATTGGAAAGTACTCTGTTACTTTTGTTTTGAACCATCTAATTTCGACTGAGTCAAGAACGATGAAGCGATCGAAAGGGAGAAGAAGAAGTTCTAGTAGTGTTTTTTGACCCTCATGAGCAACTTAATTTATATGTATATCCAAAACTCATCAATATTCTTGGAATGAATGACTTGATCTGCAATTAACTGATCCAACACCAATATGGAGCCATCTCTTAGGGATATTTTTCCATATTGTTGGGAAATGGCTTCAACTGATTTTTTAACCAGAAATATGCTAACTGCCGTTAAATGTTTGTTGGCTTGAATGCTTGACGGTGTTTTTCCCATTACAACTAAGCGAACAGGCAAACAATCAATTTTGAACCATGATTCGAAAGTCTACCTAACTGCACAATTACGAAAAAAGTTCCTGCCAGACAACCTTTGGAAGATTTCGCAGTTGTATGATGGAATATATTTCCATTTAAATGGATGTTTGTTCTTTTTGGCTGTTTTTTTAATACTTATTAATGGTGATGCATATCAGCAAATTTATGCAATTAATAATATAAACTTTAATCTTTTTTTATATAATAAAAAAAAATTGTTAATCAATATATGTCCACCCTCGACTTTTAGCACCATTTTCATCGACCTTGGCATATTTATAGCTTATACATATTTAATTGTTGTTAGCATATGTGGGGTATAATTTATCCGTAACGTGGGGAGTTTGATCGACACCGAGCGCCCTTTGTCGCTTGTTATTGTCGCCTAGGACGCTACTAATCATGTTCCTAACATTTTTATTTGTTTTACGTATAGTTGCTTTATTTCTTTTTTAATTCTTGTATTTTATATTTATTTTTGTTAATTATGCAGTGTTCATTTGTATTTTCTTGAAGAATGGCAAATATATCCTAACAAGCAGTTCGGTTTCAAACGAAATCATGGAACTCCACATTAAGTACTAAGAATTTGTAACTATATTGAAAGAAACCGTGCAATTAAAAAATCAACAGGTATGACAATACATACTTGATATAGAAAAAGCTTTTGGCTCTGTGTGGCACAGGGGTCACATTTACAAATTGATCAATTTTAACTTTCCACAATTTTTAATCAAAATTGTTCAAAGTGTTCTCTCAAATCGATATTTTAGAGTACATGTCAATAGTGGTGTGTCAGATTTGATAAATTTTGCCGCAGGTGTTCCCGAAGGTTCTGTCCTTGAGCCAGTACTATACAATATTTGTTGGGACTCAGCCCCAACAAAACAATTTCAATTATAACATATTAAAATAAAAACAATCACTCACCCGCGAAACGTCACAAAATTGTAAACACATTGTAAACTAAATGTCAAGTATAAGGCAACAAATAGCATTTGTAAGCACGCAATCTATCTCACTCTGCCGTCACAACATAACGATTGATATTAAAACGAGACAGATTGCATGCATAAATTGCATAATAGTGGTTCTCATCCTCGCCCTGGGACATTGTCACAATCGGCAACATGTTGCAAAAAGAAGGACATTGACCCAGGGCAGTTACATTCGAATTCAAATGATATATAAGGCTACTACCACTTACGGTGAGCTCTCTTTTGTCCTTTGTTGTGCACATAATCAAGTGAAATAAATTGAGACAGTCATTTCTATAAATTAACAATTAAAGTCTTTTCTTCTGAGATCGCCTTATCTCAGAACAATATTTATACAGTTGATTTTCCAATTCTTCCACAATGTAACGCAGCAATATATACTTATGATACCGCAATATTTTAATCGCACGAAATTGCTCTTGACGTTGGGACGAATCTTATAAATGCCATAAATATATTGCAGAATTACTTCAGTAAACAATCTTTCCACTACAAAAAGAAAACCTTGCTTTCTTCCGGCTAATCAGCTAATAATTGATGGTCTATCTATGATATATCGTGGGAGCCCTTTGTAAAATATCTGGGCATTTATCTGGACCAAAAATTAAGCTGAAGTCCATGACCAAAGGCTGAGACGACACATAAACCCAGAAGCAGTCAAGCTCACCGATACGAACGGACTTATGAGAAGACTGAAGCGCATAAAACCACATGACCTAATTGTTGGCAGTTAAAAAGCGATTTTGATTCGCAATTTTGTATGTAATGTAACATTCTGTTTTATCATATATGTTAAATATGAACTGCTTGTTAGTGTAAACTAGTTGTAGTGTAAAAAATGTAAACGTTATAAAGTTTAAAAAAAAAATTAAATTATTGTATCCGCTAATTAATAGAAGACCCCTACTCTCAATAAACTAATAATTTATAAAACAATTTTCCAATCTATTTTCTTATATGAGTTTTGGGGAAATTGTGCATTTTATCACTTAAAAAGAATTAAAAACAGCCCAAAATAAAATACTAAAAATGATGCTTAGTCTCCCATGGTATTATTCCACAACAGACCTTCATCGAACGCTAATGTTGAGTTGATCTTCAATAGAATCCAAAAACTCAATTGAAATTTAGGATAAGATGTGCGGTCTTAGTTTTCTTTTTTACATTATAATGTTAAAACTATTTCTAATGATTATTAAATCATTTGTCCCGTTATAAGTTCATAGCCTGAATCTTTTTTGACTTTAGTTTAGTTAAATATTTGATTTCGTTCTTCATAATCGGCATAATTTACATATTATCGTTTTTGTTTTCAATTGTTGGTTGTAGGGGCTGTTGTCTTTCGTGTGAATTTCTTGTATAATCAAATGTTGAGTCAAAATAAGTCGGTGTTTTTTGCAAAAATTTTTTTGCTTTTTCTGCAACGGCTGGTGAAGGCCTTTGTGAATTTCGTCATTTGGAATATACCACGCAGCGTCGACGATAGTCCGTAGTAATTTGTCCTGTGTACGTTGTATTATTTGGATATTGGAGATCTTTGCTGTAAACCAAAGTTATAACCCGTATGTCCATATTCGAAATATTGTCGATAAAAAATAAAATTACTATAAATTCTAACTCTAAAAACTATTAGCAAATAAAAACTAAATAAATAAATAATAAAATAGCACAACTCTAAAGTGAAAGAAAGAAAAGTTAGTATTTGGTATGCAATTCTTTCGCATCGAATATAGCTTGCAATCTTCTGGGCTTCGAATTAACCAAAGTTTTCGTTCTTTTTTGAAGAATTTTGTTTCATTCTTCAAAAACGTTTGTTTTGAACTTCGTTTTGTATGAAATTTTATGTTTGGCTACTGCTGATCTTAACTGACCCCATTTATGCTCTATAAGGTTGATATCAGGCGATTGGAAACCAGTTTTCAGTTGCATTATAAAGCAGCCATTCCCGGGTTTTCAGAGCAGCATGCTTGGGGTCGTCATCTTGTTGATAAATAAACGAACTCCCAAGATCAACATTTTCAGCATTGTTTTTCAAATTATAGCGCAAAATGTCAATGTACACAACTGCAGTTATAAGACCTTTAAATAAAGTGTGATTAACATAAATGGAAATAATATTTTCCTTTTAAAAATTCGGGAGCACACAACACACTGATGAGGAGTTTCGCTTCCTTTTATACCTGTATTAATTTGGATTGATTCGATGTGACAAATGACAATAGGTCTTATGCCATCCAGATCTTATCCGGATCATGGTTTACATGTATTACAATAGGTCTGTTCCCGTACCTGACAAAAACAGTCCAAATCTACGAAAAACTACGAAAAACTACGAAAGTCTGTTCCCGTACTCCAAAAATTCACACTTTTGGACAAAAGAGAGCGCTCTCGAGAGAGTAAAAAATTTCCCCATGCTGCGAATTTCAGCCCAAGAAATTTATGTGGGTAGTTTGTCACAGCTTTGTGAAATCAGCTGATTTCCGTCATTCCGTCATATGACAAGAGCTCAATTTTATATTAAAATTCTTTTGTGCATTTTTAAGATGTGCATTGTCTCTATATGGCGTTATTAAATGATGAATGGATATGCTGAATCATTTAATAAATAGTAATCTGAAAATAATATGTATGTTTTTGCAAATTAATATATTGCACCTGCTAACGAATCCAAGAATGTATCAAATTCAAACATATGTTTCTGACATTTAAAATGTGTGCAACTTTTTTGGTTCAACGCGTTCCCGTACTTTTTTGTGTTTCCACTTCTCTTTGAGAGAATTTCATCCCCACTCTTGGAAATATGAGAATCTGTGAATTTCTGCCCAAAAAGTACGGGAACAGACCTAATAACAACACGTGAACCAGCTCTTTATCTGGATCAATTTCAAGATCCGAGTTTGAGTGGAAGTGAGTTTACACTATTTCCCACTGGTTTCGCATTCAAATTAGGAGAATCATTGCCTGATGAACATATAAAATTGTGGCCAGGATTTGGTTAAACAGTTTTCGCTTCCGTATCGAGTAATTGTACTCAAAATGCTATAATATGTGTATTATCTTACATTTTTAAAACTCTTGAGTCTATTGGGGAAATATTACCCCCGATTGGTGTGTATCGATAAAAATTATTATCATCAGCATTTAAATCGATCGTATCAAATTTGAATGAAAAGAAACATTTTCTTTGATATGGCAATTCCACACTTAAATTTCAAAAATTGTTTTTATTGTGAAGTGGAAATGGAGCAGGTGGGCAAAAAAAGGTAAACATGTATATTAATTTAAATTTCGACCGAGAAATCTGTTACTTCTTCATGCAGCAATGATTATTCATGTGTGCTGCTTTCTTCACTGTCCGTATCACTTTCCTATAACCTATAATACAAATATTAACTATTTAAATTCAACAAATAAACGCAATTTACCTCAATAACAGGTGCTTTCATATTCAATTTGTTTGTTTATTTTGTTTTCAAATGTCAGATCTTTGACAGGACTGAACGAGGCGAAATGTCAAGCTGGCTATTCGTTGATCTGTAGTGTTTTATTATGTCTCGTGATCTTGAGTGGATCATGTGGCATAATAAAAAACACCTAATGCCCACTCAGAACATAAACAAACAGACATGACCATTGCGACATACAGAGAACCAGTACAATGCCCGCCTAAAAGCTGACATTGTAAAAAACATAAACAAACAGTGGCATAAACAAACGGAATAATAAAAGACGCATAAACATAAAACACCGAATAGGTATAGACCAATATCCGTGTTCCGTACTGGCTGGATCACGTGTTGTTATTGTAATAGGTGTTTTTTATTATGCCACATGATCCACTCAGGATCACGAGACATAATAAAACACTACAGATCAACGAATAGCAAACTTGACATTTCGCCTCGTTCAGCCATGTCAAAGAACTGACATTTGAAAACAAAATAAACAAACAAATTGGAGATGGAAGCAGCTGCTATTGAGGTAAATTGCGTTTATTTGTTGAATTTAAAAGGTTAATATTTGTATTACAGTGGTTATTGGAAAGTGACACGGACAGTGAAAAAAGCAGAGCACCTGAATATTCATTGCTGCATGAAGAAGTAACAGATTTCTCGGTCGAAATTTAAATTAATATACATGTTTACCTTTTTTTGTCCACCTGCTCCATTTCCACTTCACAATAAAAACAATCTTTGAAATTTAAGTGTGGAATTGCCATATCGAAGAAAATGTTTCTTTTCATACAAATTTGATACGATCGATTTAAATGCTGATGATAATAATTTTTATCGATATCGGGGGTAATATTTCCCCAATAGACTCAAGAGTTTTAGAAATGTAAGATAATACACATATAATAGTATTTTGAGTACAATTACTCGATACGGAAGCGAAAACTGTTTAACCAAATCCTGGCCACAATTTTATATGTTCATCAGGCAATGATTCTCCTAATTTGAATGCGAAACCAGTGGGAAATAGTATAAACTCACTTCCACTCAAACTCGGATCTTTAAATTGATCCAGATAAAGAGCTGGTTCACGTGTTGTTATTGTAATACATGTAAACCATGATCCGGATAAGATCTGGATGGCATAATAAAAAACACCTAAGATCTGGATGGCATAATAAAAAACACCTATTGTAACAGTTTTTTTTATACATTGCAACAGTGTCACAGAGAATATGCTGTGTAAACTATATTATGTTGATTTTAGGGCTTCCTGCTATAACTATTAACCACACCACAAACTAAAACACTTCCTTCACCATGTTTCACAATCGGCACAACATTTTCCTTTTTTAGTTCGGTATTTGGTTTCCTTCAAACATATTGAATTCCATAGCTTCCGTAAATATTGAACTTCGACTCATCGGAAAATATAACCGATTTTCAAAGTTCGTTTGGTATACATATGTATTTATTGTTTATTTGTTTATTTTGTTTCTATTAGCCTTCGAAATGAAAGGTTTTTCTCCGAGCAGGTCTTCATGCTTCATGCAAAACATAACGCAAGAGTTTCCACATTTAAGACCTTTTTTGTTTTTTTTGCGACATCTTCTGCAAGGCATGGAGAAATTCTTCTGAGGTTTTTTCTCACTTTCTTCAAAATATCACGTTTTCCCTTTCAGAAAAAATACGCGGCCTTCCAGGTCTTTTTTTGTTTTCTGTTGTTCCTTTACTTTTATATTTCTTGACAACACTTCTTATTGTGAATAATCTTATTTTAATTTTTTTACGATTTCACTGTACGTACAACCTTCTTGGCGCATTAACACAATTCTGTTCTTAGTACAAATGTATAACTCTTTACATTTTTGACTCATTATGCATTTTAAATTTAATTTTGCAATGTTAAACCTTGCTAACAAATTGACAAATTGCAGTCAACTAACATCTTATTTCACCCAACTGTGGTATTTCAATTAACATATAATATCAATTGCAGGATATTCAGGTGTTGCCAATATTTTTTTGAGTTAGAATTTATAGTTATTTTATTTTTTATCGACAATATTGCAAACAAAGCGAATTCTAATATGATATTTTTTTTATTGCTTCTGTGAAATAAAATAGGTTAAGAAAAAAAAAATTTTAGTTTGCCTTAAAACAGGAAACAGACCGCTATGATCAAATTTGCCAATCGATTTAAAATATACATATATTCAACTATATTAGCTCAAGACTGTACATTGGCATGACAGATAATTCCCTAGAGAGAATATTGATTATTAATTTATCAGGAAAAGCCTTTATACAATATAAATATTCATAAGAACGTCTTAATTGCCAAATATCAAATAACATCTGCGTATGTAACGAAAATAAAAACTTTAAAGATATGATAGAGAGCTGATAGATGCGCTGATATAAAAGACTTATGTTAGACAGTGTGCATATAATGGCATTCATATACCATGGGGCATTGCGACAGATGCAGATCTATTGTGTTGTGTTTTTTCCCACTTGTCGAAGAGAAAATTTATCTTCGACCTGGTAATTCCGTAGAAAGTTTCGGCATCTGTACCTTTCGCTGTAATTTTTTTCTATCGAGCTAATCGGCGATTTCGTTGCCCTTAATGCTCTGGCACCCCAGAGTTTAACCTTGCTCCTTTTGGCTGGGATGACCCACGTCTGGATAGCGTATAATTCGTTCTAGAAGATAGTAGGACTCGTTCCCAGAGCCTTCGATATTTTCCGCAAAGATGTCAGCGCCAGCACTGGAATCCATCTTGGGACCACCTGAGGAATTTGACATTTAGCAAGGGATCACCGCTGTCCGTCGTGCGTTTTGGGATCAGTATCTCAAATCTTTTGTCAAAAGTGAATGTTTATGGTAATGCGTCCGAAACTGTGATAGTCATTGCCAGCTGAGAAAGGATGGACATGTGACCCAATAGTGTCTGTCTGTGGACTGTCTAGTGGACTGTCTGTTTTTGAGCGAAGGAGTCTGATTGCTACTTTTTTAATAAAAAGGTGCAGTGGGGTAATTCCGATCAGTGCCCCTTGGGTTGGTATAGCACCTGTAAGGCCGAGATATGCTAGTCTCTGAAGGCGTTGATGCTTAACCACTTGCATGCGCAAGTTGCATGCGTTCACAGATACAGGTAATTGTACATTAACTTATAAAAATAATCACAAGGTCATCGGCGTATCCGATGACATCATAACCGAGGTTGGTTAATTTGTAGAGTAGGTCGTGGATGACGTCGAGAGAAGGGGTACTCCACCTTGTGGACACCCTTTATCTTTCGATACAATTACAGAGACATCTCCGGATGTAGCTGATATAATACGGCCCTCAATCATCGCCTTAACCTAGTGGTCAGTGGGATAGCCTACACCTCTGCGGGATAATGCAGTGGTGATTGAGTTGTAGCCACTATTATCAAAAACCTCCTCAATATCGAGGAAAGCGCAAATTGCGATCTCCTTGCTTGTGAACTATTTTCCACATGCGCTACTAAGTGATATCGAATGGCCATCGAATTTAGGTTGTTCACTTGGTTTTCTAATCTTGGGGATGAAGATAATGTTGACTTCTCCCCAGATTTAAGGTAAGTATCCCAAATTGAAACAATACTTTTTGTTCTTTTAGCTCTGTTGAACACAAATCGCACCTGTTGTCTCCGAGATTCATGCTGTGCATTCCACCAAGGTATTTTTGAGGCAAGTTGAGCCTGGAAGAGAACCTTGTTCTCTGCGTGAGTGC
This sequence comes from Merodon equestris, assembly GCA_958301585.1. Taxonomy (NCBI): domain Eukaryota; kingdom Metazoa; phylum Arthropoda; class Insecta; order Diptera; family Syrphidae; genus Merodon; species Merodon equestris. The sequence continues at coordinate 83,168,136 of OY284415.1, read as the reverse complement.
TGCAAAGCGTGAGTTATTTAACATAGCAAGGCATTGTAATGTAAAATTTGTTTTCGCCTCTTTTAAACAATCCAAATTTAGTAACTTTGAAACTTTTATTTTCCTCAATGAGTGAAAATTCCATTTCCGTTTCTACATTCTCTTTTACAAATTTGTAACCTTCACTGAGACTAATTATGGTGGTAGTTGTTGCGAAAGATTAAGTATTGTTAAAACTTAAGTTTTAAATAGCGATCTTAGCCAGGAAATATGGTCCATGTTCATTATTATTAATGATGATTGAACAAATAATATCTAAAGATGAAGTTTGAAGTTACTTATTACACGATCGAATTTTCTTTTCTTTTCGAAAAGTGATTGCAAGCTTAAATTAATTAGCTGTCGCCACTTGGGCCATTTTTTTTCTTATTTAGCAAGCATTTACCATAAAAACCATGACACCATTAATTGTTTTAATACATATTGTCTTACTTATTTTAGCAACGCTCAGTGCAACTGAAACACTTGCAGTCTAAATAGTCCTAAATTTCATGAACGCATATAGTTAAGAAAAAAATTAATTTAAATGAGAGTACATCCCTTCTGAACAGTCTATTTTTATTTTAACTAGATCTTTGTGAAAACAGAAATTAAATTTATACATAAAACATACATATCGTTTTAGAATTTATTTAGTCACAACATGTTGTGGTTCGAAGATAGGAAGCGCGAGTTTGAAGCCGATTATTAATGTATTGTACTTGCGACCGAAGAAACAAATGAAAGAGAAACTCATTGAATGATGAAAAAAACTTTTACAATTTATTTTGTTCTGTACTGATTGACGATTAGACAGCGAGTTGTCGAGAATTTAAATGTATTATAACGTAAACATTTTTTTTTGTTATTTTTTCATGCAAATAAAGTCAGTAACTAGTTTAAGGTTTACAGTGTTTAAGACACACACTACGCACCATATACATACAGCACAAAAATAGTATGTGAAGTAGATATACTCTTTTGATAAATTCTCTTTATTCTTTGAAATAAGTAACAGCTAGACGGAATAGTTATATGGCAACATCGATTAGAAAGTGTTGTAATATTTTATCTAATTTAATATTAATGTTATTGTAGCGGCATGCACGAAAGATACTGCCGAAAGATGAAATTTGAATTGATTGGGAGCCAAAGATAGCTCAAGAGGTTATAAGCAATGTTCATCGTCTTTAAAAAGCGAGAAGAACAAAGCCTGCGTATAATAATTGAAACGCTATTTTTTAAATTAATTACCAAAGATTACTCGAGTAAGCCATTAATCGCTTAAAACAAAAACATGCTAATAAACCATTGACGTAAAATCGATATCTAAGAGTTGATTAGTCACGCACAGCTATACCTGTTTTAATTTCGTTGCTTTAATGGCCCAGCTGCAATGGTCATAATATGAGAGAACTTTTTCCGAAATCGTTAGTCAGTTGTGAAAAATGCAAATGAAACGAGTTCGATGTCGTAACTTTGCCATCCAATCTGCATTTCCGATAGAGTTTGTTACATCTCTTAAAAAAATTTATTCGCTTTCTGACGACGAGTTACGTATGTTCATCGCCCAGGTGAGTATAAATATCAAAGTGTGATGAGACCCAGGCATCACTATACTTCGCCTTGTTGAACCATCATAAGTGGAATACTGGGAACCATGAAGGTATAATTTACGCCCAAAAGACTAAAGGATTTGGATATTAATTTGTTTTCTTTTTCTTAATAGACTTTCATTTGCATCCTTGCTGTAGCTTCGACTGCTAACGCGTTTTTCTTGGGTGGAGGTAGTAATAATCAGGTACAATCTTATTCCCCACCGCCAATACATCATTATCACCACGCTCCACATCACCACGTGGTTGATGTAATCCACCACTCAGGCCCAGGTGGTGGTGGTGGCCACCCCCAGGTGATTAAAGTTGTTCATGAGTCTGCTGGAGGATTCTCTCATGGAGGCAGCCCTCATGTAATTAAAGTCATCAACGAACACGCACATCATGAAGAGCCTTTACATGTCGTCAAAGTCATTGATGGAGGACATGCTCACTCACACCACGGACATGGTTGGTCGGGTTGGTAAATTGATAAACATTCATCATAAGGCCACTATAAAGCCATTGAATGCATCATAGTCATAAGAACAATAATCAGTACCCATTCAAGCATCTATGTTCATAAATAAACAAACCAAAGTTAACAAATTAATGAAGTCTAACATTCATTCGAAATTTAGTATTGGATTTGCGAGATTTTATACTATTTGTGAGTATAAAGAAATTGAAGTTTCTCTCAAACAACGATGGTGTGTGTTCCTTCGAAACGTATACTTCAAAACGTATACCTTCAAAAAGTATACAGGAGGAGTAGTCAAAGTCTTTATTATACTTTAGTTCTATTTGCTTATACATAATTTTAAATTTATTCATAAACTATATGACTTAATGAAATATTAGTTCGAAGTGAAGTTTGGCATTCTTCAATGCAGTTGGCACCCATCTTCAATGCGCCCGCTGCAAAGTAGAATCTGAGTTGTATTAGGTTGTTAGCCTGCTCGTTTAAGAAATTGTTGATGTACATACATGCATAAATATGCATTTCGAGAAGCCGGGTTTTCATGCTAACGACTTCAATATGGAGCCTTATAATGTAACAACCTAGGCTTGCTATGCTTCCAGGGTTTTAAATTTGTTCAAGATTTGCAAAAGGGGTGCACAAGAGGTATACCGATACCTTCAATATTAAAGCGAGATTTATAGCTGTTGCGTGTTTACTTCAACTTCTTCTTTGCAAAGTGACCTCTATGTCCTATTTCAAGTCTATACAATTTCTCGTATACACAATCGGTACTTACATCGGAGGATGACAGCGTGACATCAATGAAACGTTTGAGGCGAAAGATTATAAAATAAATTTGTTAATAATCAAAGTTTTCGTATGTACTCGTACATTGTTATAATTTTATGACAGTTTTTTTAGAAAATATAAATGTTAATTAAAGTATACAGAAAATATAAGTGTCTATTAAGTTGTACTAAGAATTGTGGAATAGGTTCTAAAATAAATTGTACTAACAGGAAAAAGGAAAAAAACGGAAATAAAATCGGACTTCAGCGGTTGCCAAGGATTGACCGCGACCGGAGAAGGGTGTGTACAGTTCTGCTAAATTGCTCTTTTTCTTTTTCGTTGGATTTTCAAATTAAAATTTAACTGTCGTTGATAGTCCCCCGCTGGTGGACTTTATATTTTTTGGTGCCGAAACTCGGGCTGATTTATTCCCCATTATAAAATTGCTGTAAAAATCCTATCGGCTTAGTATCATTGGAAGTCGAATTCTACGTGGGATTAAAGTCCATAAATAGTTGTAAGTAATTATCGACATCGATATTATACGATTTTAGTATTTACTCAAACTTTTACCAAACGGTTGCGCAAGCGTATTTATTGTATTTGTCATACAACCTGGACGGGGTGCAGATGGTTTGCGTCGTCCGGGAATGGTTGTCCTAGATAGGAGTTTTAGAGAGATTCTATTGAATTCGACTGATTCGACCAATGCGACAAATAAATTGGTTGTAGTTCACAGTAACTCTTTTGTTGCCATGTCATTAAAATGTTATATTGGAAATGCACACACAGAGTATGAATTTTGAAGTGATCTAATGCTGCGAGTGTTATGCCTTTGTCAGCATTTTTTGATCATCTCTCATTCACAACTTATGTTATTGCACAATTTTTCCGTATAGGAATTGTTCTTGGTTATTGACAGGCTTGAACTACAGACTTTCCGCTCAACACTCGGTGATGATTACAACGACCAACCCCGCAAGAGCTGTGCAATAAAAAAAAAATAAATATAAAAATATATATACATACCAGCTGACCCGGCAAACGTTGTTTTGCAATATAAATTATTTCTAGGGAATTTCTAGTGTAGAAAAAAAATAACTAACTTATTGTAAGTGTGTAAGTATATGAGTGAAAGAGGCATGGAGCGCTGTGAACGATGAGGGAATATAAAAATAACAAAACACCAAACATTAATTTTTTTAATTTATTATAATTTATTCCTTAAAATTATATTCATATATCATTAATTAATTTCGACAAACCATATCAATCTCTTAATGCTATAGCGTGAACAATATTTTTTGTTAGCCCATCTTTAGGTAACACAAACAAACTGGATTGTTTACCGACTCGAGAGCGTGCCACGTATAATTGTCCGTATGAAAAACATGGTGTGCTCAAATCTCAACCACAAACAGACATCGTTTGGCCTTGGGACTTATTGATAGTTATTGCAAATGCCAATTTAATCGGAAACTGAATACGTTTAAATTGAATTGGCACATCTGTAGGTATAATAGGGATTCATGATATTAATATATTTTCACCTCGGAACTTGCCATTTAAAATGCTGGCTTCGATAACGTTTTTCATTAATTTTTAAATGACTAATCGCGTACCGTTGCACAGCCGTGGCGGGTTCAAATTACGATTCAAAATAATCGGAGATCCAACCTTCAATTGTAAATTATGCGGTGGCATGCCTGGCAAATCCAGTGAGTTCAAAAACTCTGTTGGAAAATGTACAGCTTCGCTGGCATCGCAAACTGTGTCAATAGATTTGTATGATACCAAGTTCCCTGGCAACAGCTGTTGTATCTTCAGATTTAAATCGTCAACGTCCACATTTTTTGCCGCTAAAATTGCTCTTTCTGCAATCCACTAATGATTTATGTAATGTGTGTGTACATCGGGAAATATTAGTTCAATGAGAGCATCTTGCGAATCAATGATTGTGCAGAAATCGGTCGGTAATTTTACGCATCCAGTTTCATCTATAGTGACTTTCCATCGCCGATATCTAAGAGTTGTTTTGAGAATGTTTCAGCGGATGGATCTTGGAGCATTTGAACGCGCATATTTACTTTCAGCTGTACTTTTTCAACATTACGCCACAATGGCGATTGATTTTAAGCAAGCGTTGATCTCATCAGCGTATGTTGAACTAACATAGTGCCGCCAAATAGTTTGTCGTTGTTTTTAATATCTTTCAATGTCCTGTTCAACGCCTCAAGCGAATGTTTGTGTGCCATAGTACATTCATCCCAGATGATAATTTTACACTGTTTTAGCACTGTGGCCATGGACGATTGTTTTTTTATGTTGCACACTGCGTCAGGGTTATTTTGAATATTTAGTGGCAGTTTAAATACTGAATGAGCTGTTCTGCCTCCATCCAATAAAGTTGCCGCAATGCCCGATGATGCAACGGCCAATGCGATGCCATTATTTGATCGCATTTCGGCGAGAATTAGCGAAATAAGGAATGTTTTTCCAATTCCAAGAAGAGAACCACTTTGGCCTGCTGAAACTGCGAGCATAATTCGGTCGTAAATGGTTCTTTGTTCCTCATTCATTAGTGGGACATTGCGAGTAACAATCGCCGCCATTTCGACAGTGTTGTACTGCAGTTCACTATTCATTTCAATGTTCATTAAATCATATGCACTTCGATTTGGCGAATTCATACCGAAATGACTGAGTGGTAAATTGGCAATGATAATGCAAAGATCCTCAATAGCAATCAATGCTTCATTGTACATAGTGTCGCTGAATGTTATCGTTAGATCGTTACACCGTGTACGATGTTGATGCAATATATCATTGAATCTTTGTGATTATCCCACAATATCTCTGCTCGGGCTGGGAAACATGTAGTCAACACTATAGCGAATAGTAGACGAATTTGTATTGCTGTACATGTTCGATAATTCAGGAAGAAAAAATAAAACACGAAATCTTAATTTCAGTGTGTAACATACATATATTTATTAAAGTTTATTTTCTTTGCACTAGTGAACTGCGCTGCCCGACGTATGCACAAGGAATGGCGATGGCTCTGCTCTCGTTGCCGAACAACGACAACCACCCGAAGTCTGCACGTGTTCATTCGTCCGAACCGCCGCTATATGCGCAAACGAAGAATAGCGGCGACATCGTATGATGATGTGCCCTTCAGGCGGCGATCGTCGTTGCCTATGCGGCGGTTCGGAACAGTACAGTTCAATGCTGCTTCAGCAAGCATACATTCCCACTGGTTGTCGTCTTCCAGCAAGCCGAGTGCGAGGCAGGCATCTTTATACGTTGGATACTGTTGCTCATTCACTTTACGTATATCTTGAAATGACAATGGGCCAGTAACATTAACCAACAACAGTCGAAGATAAAAGCACTCAGTCTGCCTTGGATTGACTGTAAATACTCGTCCCAAGGTGTTTGAATTGCATAAATTGAGACATGCATCAACTGGTGAGCCTTGTTTGCGGGGCATCCATTTTTTTGTTTTGTTTGAGCCTATGTGAAATAGCGTGGTACTTGTGAATAGAGTAATGTTCGTGCAAAAGCACCAAAATCATCCGCACGATTACACAATTCAAAAAATTCAATGAGTGTAGTTTTTGGTGGATTTATTGATTGATCGTGCTAATCGCTGTCTCGTTCGTGAAAAATACACGCTGACCGTTTTCAAGATGGACGGCTAACTGAACAACTGCTGGATCCCGTTCATGAATAGGAAAACCAAAGATACACCAAGCAGCTTCATTGGAGCTGATGTACCGACCAATTTGGTAGAGCTTTATTTCATCGTTTTTATTCACTGGAGGAGCATTCACATTGGTATTTTCCACTCTAAACACAGCCATATCACTGCCTTTATGAAAATACTTGCAAATGTATTTGATGCTCTTCACAGAACTACAGAACTCAACATTAATATGAGCATTGTACATATGGCTTGCTCAGCAGAGGCGAATATGGCACCACCCAACGATTTTCAATGTCAATGTCTGTGTTGCTGATGTTTTTAATAAATGATTATCCGCCATTATCGGGATTTCTTCGACAATATATTGGATATCTGTCGACATTTGTGATCGTATCGTTAGTGAAATCTTTAGGGAAATTTTTGGTACATTTTCCATCTGCCATGCAAGACGATGAACGATTAAGAGTACCGCATGGGCCATGAATCATGTTTGCTGTAACAATATCAGACAGCAATTGGTCAGTAGACGGATCTGGAATTTCCGCAGAAATTATATTAGGTATCTATTTCTTCAGGACGAATTTTGTCGATTAACCAAACCAAAATGTGTGCATGAGGTAATCCTCGCTTTTGCCACTCAACCGAATACAGCCAGCAACGTGTGGGACCGAATACATGTAATTTAGTAATGAAACTCATTACAGACTTCAATTTGTGTCTGAACAGACGTGCTGTAATGTCATGACAATGTATTGCATTTTGGCCAGGCAATAGCAAAGATGTAATCTCTGGCCATTTTGGATTACATGTGAACTTGATAAATAAACACGGTCGTCCATATTCGCGCACGAAAGTCAGAGCATCCTGTATATATTCTTGCATATGACGTGGACTGCCTACGTACGATGATGGTAGAATGACAGAGTTACCAATTTCGGCGGCGTCGGCGTTGTTGACAATAGCGTCTCGCAAGTGAATGTACTCTTCCGCACGCAGCTTGAGTTGATTATATCGTAAGTATCGTAGTCGTTCGCCCTCTATCTTCGCGTACATGTCGACCATGAATTGTTGACAAAGCTCACGACATTGTAGAATGACGTTGTCCAGGCCGCGTCTAATCATCAATCGATACGCATAATAATCCTTCGAGCTAACGTTCTTGTTTGTTTCGGCTCCTGTAATAATATATTCATAAATATTAATTTAAATTAATTACGTTTAATAATTTAATTGTTTTGTTAAATGAGTAATGATCAAGTTCATAATGAATGAAGTACCTGATACGGGATCTCGTTGTTTAATATTTATGCAATATCCGTCTTGTCCCTTCCAGAACATTAGCGGATATTGGAGAGCGTCATATGAACGGTGTGTATCAGCAATGAACTGAAGATTATTATTTCTTCTACGAATCACAATTTCTCGTGCACCTGTACGATCGCCAACCATGATTCCAGCAACGTCGTCAACAACAGGTGCATTGAATCTATGAATGTGCTCTTCAGCTGGTGTTTTATCAGGATTAATGACAATAGCGTGATTATCCTTTGTAATTTGTGCATGTGTGATTTGAATATTTTCAACAATTCATTGTGCTCATTCAATAGAGCGTCCAGCTCGCCGACAACGATGCGTCTGGCAAAAAATGAATCAAGGTTATTGTAGCCACAACGTGCATCCACGCGATTGGCAAGTGCGCTTCCGGAATCCTCGCCGCCCATAAAGTAGATCTGTAAAAATGTATGTGGTTCGTGTGGCATTGGCAGCAATGAGCCCATTTTATGATAAACTTGGGCTCTGATTTTGAATGTAAAATTGTATTGTTGACCATTTGCATTAGTATTTCGAAGTATTTCTGTTGCTCCGAACGATGTCATTTGAAAGCATGAATTGAATGTTCGAATTGATTTCAGGAACACGTTACAATCTCGATCCGTGCCGATAAGTAAACCGTTCAATGGTTCAGCTGGTGTTTCAATTTCAGGTAGTTGCACCTTTCCTGACGCGTAACACATCCCGGCTGGCTCATTTTTGAATTTGCATTCCTTGCCCATAGCACCAATTACCACTTTTGAATGAGCATAATATTCAATATCGGGCTCATACTGGAATGCTAGACGCAGGAATGAATCAGATGTAAATGCTCGATGTACCTGTTGGCGTTGTTGGTCATTTGTTCTGCGTCTATTGACTGTGAAACGGCGTGATTGTCGTTGTTCTAATCTTATTACGTTATTTACACGCGTTCAGCTCGTGTATCTTCTGATTGTTCTTGACGCAATTGCGCCATGCTCACACGCGCATCAGTATTTTGTTGCTGGATTTTCTTCGGTTCTTTGGGCTCTTCTATTTCGCATGCTTCTAGATCTACTTGTATTACGGCTCAAATTAGCCCCTTTGTGTTTTGTTGGCATTGTTTACTGTACAAAACACACATAAATATAACTAATTGAATTACTTAATGATGAAAAACATTATAGTAATAATATATTTAATCTTTGATTGTACACACATACATATACATATACATGTAAATATTAGACTGTTTTTCGAAAGCGAAAAATTTTATTTTATTTATATTTTATTTTATTTAATGGTGAAAAAAAAATTTTGTAGAAGTTGGATCTCTTATAAGTGAAAAAAAAATGATGTGGAAGTTAGAGCTCTTATAAGTGAACACAAAAAAAAATTGCCCAATTATAATAAAAATCTAACTTTCACCGAATTTTTTTTCACCATTTCCAACAATATTTTCGATATAAATAAAAAAAAAATTATGGATTTTATAATAAATGTATAAGAATAATTTATACTTACAACACAATAGCCGTTGTTGGCGGGAGCTCGTGACACATGTTGAGTACTTTTGAGGTTATGTAAATCACTTAATTAACTAATTGTGCGAACTACACTCAAAATTAATAATTTTATTAATTATTGATAAAATAGGAATAAATAATTATAGTCCAGCAAATTAATAATAAATTTACTTGAGAATATATTGTAGTTAATATGAGAGTTACACTGAGATAGTAAAATGATAATTGTAAACGTTACCACTACGCTTGATGCATAAACAATAATAATGGCCGAAAACCGACTTCGGTCTCATCCCTAGTCCGTGCTGTTTACTGGGTGAGAAGTGACACCGGTAGACGCCTGGCGGGGATAACTTACCAGGTGATAATTGATCAGTTATCGAGAAGGATAAAAAATGATTAAATTACTAAAATGACTATTAAAAAATAAGGGTTGGTGATAGAAGGGTGAAAATTTAGGGTTGTATGTATTTTTTAATGCCACATTATAAAAAAATAAAAAATAAAAATTGTGTGCAAAAAATAAAAAAAAAATGTTAGGGGTGGACAACCCTTATCACTTAGGGGTATGAAAAATAGATAGTAGCCGATTCTCAGACCTACTGAATATGCATGTAAAATTTCATAAAAATCGGTCAAGCCGTTTCGGAGGAGTATGGTAACTAACATTGTGACATTTTATATATTAGATATATGTATGTATTTAGGTATGAAAAAATAGAGTAGAGAAGTTTTTGTTCGAAGTTCATGTTGCAATAGCTATTTAATTCGAGTATCGAATTTGGAGACTGGTACAGTTGAGTAAGAGATCCGCTATGCTGGCTAAATTGCCAAAACACAGCTTTGCAAATAAACAAATAAGAATTCAATTGGATTTTCATAAAATCAAAATATTGTTGATTGAGAGGCATTATGTCGGTATCTGGAGAGAAATTCGTTGAAAATAGTGGTGAGAAGCTGCCGGAAGCAAGAGGATAAGATAGTCGGGTTTCGATTTTATACATATCTTATATATATATTCTATTCTGATTTTACATCTTATAGATACCAGCATTTCACGGTGAATCACTCCAAGAAGTTTGTGAACTCTGAAACAGGGGCTCATACCCAAAATATTGAGTCGTCGTGGCGGTGGGTGGGTCGTCAATTGTCCCGTGGTTGCGTCTATGCCGAGAGTATGGAGTAATATTTATGTGAATTTCTGTGTCGTCGTCGCCTAAATAAATTAAACCAAGTTTCTTTTAACAAGTTGCTGAAAGATATGTATATCAATGATACAATTTGAGTATGTGGAGCGTTCTGAGCATTTTGATATACATATGTACATACGTCTACATATGAATACATATGTATGTACATATACATATGTTAGAGTATATCGTAATAGTTGAGAATACCCGTATGAAAGCTGTTAGAGGTTATCATAACTGTTGTTCCTCACTGTTCCTCATATTCAAAGGAAAAGGGTATGTGATTCCTCTGCTTCCAGTGAAGTGGCGGAGCGACCGTTTTTAAGGCGAACTTGACGGCAGGCGAATCTGTGAGTGCTGAGAGAAGCAGAAACTTCTGGACAGCCGTGGTGGAAGGATCGCTCCACAGAATCGTTAAAGCTGTTAAGAAATCGTGGTATTTTTCTAATATCAGAAGTGGGATCAATGTACCTATTACACGTGAAAAAGCAAAAAAAAAAAAAAAAAGTTATAGTAGGTATAAATAGAAATTGAAAAAAAAAAAAAACAAAAAATTGATCACATTTATTCGTCGCGACCCTTAGCTGTGTGCGTACCGGGAAACGAAACGAAAAACAAAACTCCTAATTTCCGTTTAAAACCCAGTGCGTTGCAAAGAAAAAAAAAAAGGATATTAGTTTCTGCGTTTTATATAAAATAAAATAAATACCAAAAAAATTATATTCTAGTAGTTGATAGCAAGCAAAAAAAATTGATCACATTTATTCATCGCGACCCTTAGCTGTGTGTGTACCGGGAAACAAAAACTTCTCATTTCCGTGAAAACCCAGCCAGTGCGTTTCAAAGGAAAGAAAAGCCAAGCAAAAAAAAAAAAATTCCAGTTACTGCGTGTATAAAGTAGAAAAAACCAAAAAAAAAAACAAACGATTTTGTTTCCACATTGGTGAGTTAGTTCCATTACTGTTCCTTTTACATATATATGTATATACATGTATATATTTTCACCATCAAAATGCCTGGTGGAAAAGAAAAGAAAGGAGAACAACGTATAGAGCCGGAACAGCTCGTAATAACTGTTGACGCCATCAATCAAATATTAAAGGCTGCACAACGCCAGGAACGGGATGACACAGTAGGCTTTCCTTGTTTTGACCCCGATCATTCCCGGGTGGATGTAAACGAATGGTGCAAGGATATCCAAGAGAGGGCCAGCCGGGACAAGTTGTCAGACTATGATATAATTCCAAGAGTTAGGGCAGCCTTAATGGGTAGGGGTAAGATCTGGTACGAAAAACATGGCTACCAAATTTATACGTGGCCAGATCTATCGGCATCACTAATTAACACGTTCTCCATGCTTCAAATATAATTGAGTTGTTGAGAAGCGTCGCCAATATAGAAAGTGAAACATTCCCTTCGTATGCTGATTATGTCATATAGAAAGTCGCTAAAATAAATAGATTGAATTTTGATTTGAATGAAGAGACCATCGTTAGAATCGTAATAGGTTGTATTTCTGATATAAGCCTGCGTAACTCCCTGACTTTTGTGATGCCGAAAACGATACAAGACCTTACAGAACATCTTTCTTCTATTCGTGAGCGCCCACGTAGAAAAAGAACCAAAAAGAACGGAACCGAGTCTGATTTCCAACAAACGTCTACGTCTCGATAATGACAGGCGCTGCTTTAATTGTGATTTTAGCGGTCATTTGAAAGCAAATTGCCCAAAACTAACTTCCTCTAGCAGTGGTTCAGGGTTGCCAAGGGAACCAATGCAAAGAAAATTTATAGGGCATAGTGAAGATTCTTGCTGGAACAAGCAACGAACATCAGAGCGTAAAAACGTCAGCATCTTTAGAGATGAGGGAATACCTAAAAATACAGCAAAAGTATCAATTGCAGGTAAGCAATATAATTGCTTATTAGACACCGGGTCCGACTGTTCTCTTATAAGAGCTGATATAGTAGGTGAGTTGGCCTTCGAGAAAGTCAAAAAACCCATTGCTGTCAGGGGCATCTCGAAGGACTCGATTCTACTGGATTACAAAATCAATGTTCATGTCCATTTTGAAAAAGTTAATGTCGAGTTGTCCCTCTATATAGTTGATCCAATATACATGCAGTATGAGATACTGGTTGGGTGCGATGTACTTAAAGATACTTCATTGGAGATACGGGTTGACAAAGACGGAACGAAATTACAAAGAAAAACGGCAAATTACCTTTTAACCGACACTGTTGTTGACGTCGTTGAGCAGGGAAAATCATCTGAAAAGCAATTAAAGTTACTGTTTGATAACTATTCAGAGTTTGTCATAAGTGGAATGCCAACAAAAGAGGTCAAGACAGGAGCCTTAGAAATTCGTTTGGCAAAAAACGCTTTTGTCAACCACCGAGCGTATCGCATGGCTCTATCGGAAAGAAACGTGGTGAAGGAGATAGTTGGCGAATTAAAAGAGAAGAATATCATTCGCGAGAGTAGTTCCCCGTTTGCTAGTCCAATCATATTGGTAAAAAAGAAAGGTGGGCAGTATAGAATGTGCGTAGATTATAGAGCCTTAAACCGAATCACCATTAAAGATCGCTATCCCCTTCCACGCATCGATGATCAACTTGACCAGTTATCGGGAAATAGGTTTTTCTCATCCTTGGATATGGCTTCCGACTTTCACCAAATACCAATAACAGAAAATTCCATCGAGAAAACAGCCTTCTTTACCCCTGATGGGCAGTATGAGTATTTGAGAATGCCGTTTGGGCTGGCTAATGCCCCGGCAGTTTTTCAACGAGCCATAGACAAAGCCCTAGGGGGGCTAAAAGACCAAATATGTCTGGTTTATTTGGATGACGTTTTGGTACCTTCGAAAACTGTTGAAGAGGATATCGAACGCTTATATATAGTACTTAGGGCACTTACGGAGAATGGGTTTTCGCTCAATATTAAAAAGTGCAAGTTCCTGCAAAAAAAACTTAGAATACCTAGGACGTGAAATTTCTTTCGATGGTATACAACCCGGTAAATCAAAAATAAGTTCTCTCCAAGATTCTTCTAGTCCATCGAATGTGAAAGAAGTAAGGCAGTTCATGGGTTTGGTGAATTATTTTAGGAAATTCATACCGGAACTTTTAACAAAAACAAGATGCATCACTGCCCTGACGAAACAAAATATAAAATTAGAATGGACCTCGGAATGTGAAGAAGTCAGAAATTACATTATTAGTCAATTAATAAAAAGGCCGTTGCTTGTAATTTTTAATCCAGATTTGCCAACCGAACTGCATACTGATGCAAGCTCCATTGGGTATGGTGCTATCCTGTTTCAGCAAATAAATGGTGCTCTACATGTAGTTGCATATTATAGCCAAGCCACCAAGCCCTACGAATTTAAGTACCACAGTTATGAGTTGGAGACACTCGCTGTGGTAAATGCCATAAAGCAGTTTCGAACATATTTATTAGGGATACAATTTACACTTGTCACCGATTGCAATGCTCTGAAAGCTACAAAGGACAAAAAGGACTTATTGCCACGAGTAGCCAGGTGGTGGATATATCTGCAGGACTTAAATTTTAACATCGTTTACCGAAAAGGAAATTGTATGCAGCATGCTGACTATCTAAGTAGAAACCCTCCCTTTAAGAACTGTTTCCAACTCAAAAGCCTCGCTGTAAACTGGCTTGAAATCGGACAGTCACTTGACCCTGAAGTCATGAAAATCACCAACAAACTGAACGAAAAGGACGAACAAACCATTCCAAGTTACATTTCGAGAAATAATTTATTGTATCGTAAGATGAATGAAGGTGAAAAACTGTTTGTTCCACAAAAATTACGACTGGCTCTTATGAGACGTTTCCATGAAGACAACTGTCACATAGGCTGGAGTAAATCCCTGTCCAAGCTCCGTACACAATTTTGGATGCCCAAAATGTCAAGAAACGTTAGAAAATTTATTGAGGCTTGTCTGATCTGCTTAGTTGCCAAAAGACCATCGGGAAGGAAGCAATGTGAGCTTCATCCAAAAAAAAAAAAAAAACCAATTCCTTTCCATACCATGCACACTGACTGCATGGGGCCATTCCAAGAAGGGAAGAAAGATGCAAGCAGATATCTTTTAATAATAGTGGACGCATTTACCAAGTTTGTTCTATTGATGCCTTGTAAGACACTCAAAGCAGCCGAAACCGTGACCCACTTAAATAATTTCATAACGCTATTCGGAACACCATCAAGAATTATAAGTGATAAAGGGACGAATTTTACAAGTCAAGAATTTCAAAACATTTGCAAGTTGTATGGTATAGAACACCACACCATCGCACCTGGAGCAAGTCGAGCTAATGGGCAGGTGGAAAAATATGTAGATACCGTTGCTAATCTAATGAGGACGAACTTAGATGTGAATATGGACTGGACGAGCTTTGTTGGTCGTGTTCAGTTAGCGTTGAACACCACAAAAAATAAAACTACTGGATTGTCGCCATTAAAGATTCTGACAGGCGTAGAGGGTAGAACTCCGGAAATTTGTGCTTTACTCGCACAGCTTAACATTGAGCCACATTATGAAGATATTGAACAAATTCGCGCTCTGGCTGATGAACGCATCAAGGAAAATGCTTCTAGGATGAAGTCTTATTTTTATAAGGAAAAATGTTTTTTTTCGATTAGATATTGGGTCAAAGGTTGTTTACAAGAGCCCCCAAATTCGTAAATCTAAATTAGATGTCCATTTTCGTGGACCGTACGAGATCATAGGAATACAGAAAAATGAGCGATATAAGCTTAAACTAAAAGGAGGTAGATCCATAATAGTAGCTGCTAGAGAGCAGATTCGACCTGTTACTGAAGAGGACGACCTTTCTGCAGAAGAAGGTTAGTACCTATTGTAAATAAAATAAGATATGGTTTTCATAAACAAGCTGAAGATTGCCTCTGAGTTATGAAGTTCAAGGTGTGTTAGTATATTTTGTATTCGTTATAAGTATGGCTCTCATAAACAAGCTGAAGATTGCCTCTGAGTTATGAAGTTTAAGATGTTTTAGTATACACTATTATAAGTATTAATCCAATAGACAAGCTTGGCTAAACCTCTGAGTTGTACCCTTTCATTCTCTCAGTTTACGCAGCCAAGCATAAAGTTGCCTCTGAGCTGTGATTTTCGGTGGGAGTGATCAGGGATGCGAGCAAGTTAGTCCGACCTCTGAGTTGTTGGTAACGATACTTGTAACCTCTAAGCCTCTTTTATATAAGACTATTCCGAGGAGCATAGACAGTTTGCCTATATCTTGCAAACTATACTTTGATGAATGTCACTTCTAAAGACATAAACTGTTCGCATAAGGTAATATTTTGCGAAAAAGATAACATGTTCGGTATCATTAAAAAGGTCTTCGAATGTAGTTATCATTGTTACGTTGTTACGCGTTCCGGAAACATGCGCCGGATATTCGACACCCAGAAGGAAAAAAAAAAAAAAAAAAAAACCATGCACGAACAAGTGCAGTTGAAAAAACGAAAATGTTTATGTCAGCAGTAAGGTAGATGATAAGTAGAAGCACACCTATGAGAACGAGCGAGATTTGCCTGTGACCTGCTTAGTGAATAAACAGAAATGTAATGCAATATAATCTGTGGCGTTTTCTTTGAAATCATTTATTGTTGTTTTTTGTTTTTCCCTGCCATTCCGCTTGTCGTTTCTTTCATTTAGTCCGCTTTAATATACAACGGAAAAACTGTAGGCAAAATCCCAGCCAAGAAAATTCCAGCCTGCGTTTACATTTATTTGTTCAAAATCATTGTTAAAAGCGTCCGTGGATGAAGTAACCATCTGGAAACTACCCAGGCGTAACAATGTATCTGTTATAATTTTAAAAAGTTTATTTTCTGCAGAATATTCAAACTTAGCACATCCTTTAAGTCCTTTTGCGCAAAAAAAAATTCTTTGGATTTTTACTTCTGACATATCAGATAAAACGTACAAAAATTTTGAAAAGAATCGGAGTACTATTCGGAAGTTCATTCATATGGGATTTCGGTAAAATGCAGGTCCTAAGGGTACCTTCGCAGTTAGCGTGTAGTAGTTTGTATTGCTTTGTCCTTAATCCGGCAATGCGATTGTAGTTAATCCATGGCTCCTGCATAAGGACTTTGTCGTCTCCACTGGAGAATAAAGTTGGCAGAAGCAACCTTACCATGGCAAGTTACACGATTGAACAGCAAGTCCAAATAAAATAACTTTATTATCAAAATGTGTGTTCTTTAGTGCAAATGTTACGCGCTTGGTGCCCATTCTAAAGTAAATTTGAGATGACCGGTTCGGTAATCAATTAGCCAACATTCGTACGACAAAGGAACGAATGATCGACTGAGAACACTGAGAACACAGCGGTCGGTGAAAGAGTACAGCAGAGTCCGAGGTAGTCGATTCTTCGCCGTGCAAAAGAAATCGGCCTTTCGCAAACGTCAGCTTGGCGAACTTCGCATCGGGACTTGGGCCTACAATCGTACAATATCCAAGACTGACAATGCCCTTTGTTCGTTGACTGGGTTTCGTTCGGTGCGCTTGAAAGAGAATGTCAATTTTGGTCGAAAAATCATCTTTAGCGAAGAGGCGCATTTGTGGATGAATGGCTGAATTAACAAGCAAAACTGCCATATATTGGACGACGCCAACTCACACGAGGTTCACTAAGTAACAATGCATCCTCAAAAAGTTATCGTTTGATGAGGATTTTGGGTAGAAGAAAACGACGTTGGTGAGGCGGTTAACGTCAATGGCGTACGCTACAAATAGACGACAACCGATTTCTTATGGCTCAAATTTAACCAAATGGACCTAGACCCCTTATGGTTCCAGCAGGATGACGCTATATGCCACACAGCAGACGCCGCGATTGACATTCTGCATTTGAAGGTAAGATTATCTATTGCAGGGGAGACGTAAATAAGCCACTAAGGTGAAGATTTGACCCCACTAGATTTTTTCTTATAGGGTTTCCTGAAATCGCAGGTCTATGCAAATAATTCACAATCGACCGCTGCCCTTAAGGTGAACAAAACACAGGCCATCGCTTAAGAACCAGTTAACTGTTTCGATTTTGTTGGAAAATGTGACCTAATATGTGACTTTAATATTTTTATTACCGTTATTTATTTCAGTCATACACTTATTTATTTATATTAACATAAGTAGGAGCCAGAAACATCAAAAATAAATGGTCACTATTGAAAACGCATGACGAAAACATAAAAATAAAAATAAAAATTACACAACATTTTACATTTTTTTCATGACGAATGTATTCTTCATAAACAGGTAACTGGTTAAACTTCGGGTCTATCCGGAAGAGAAGACGTGCACCGTAATAAGCTGATGCGAGCATTTGAACGGTGTCATATTTCATACACAATGGAATTTCAAATGAAAAAAGAATGTTGTTAATACCTCACACTTGTTTTATTCCATTTCACATTAACTACAATTATTATTAATAAACGCATTTATATGTTGTAAAAAAAGTCACAAAATTCTAAGAAATTGTGTCATATATTATATGTATAATATACGATATATGTATAATTGTTTTTCTAATTGAAATTAAAAAGCAGTCAAAATGACTACCTTGAAATGAACAATTAGCTAAAAAAAATTATATTTTCAAAAACTGAGCATCGTATCTTACTTTTTTTTTAACTACAAAATTTAAAACTAACTAGAATTAGCTTAACCCTACCCAACCCTACTTTAACTATTATATATATACAAAAATAAACGTTTAGTTAATTTAAAAAAAAAAAATTTTCTGGCAGTTGCCTGTCCCTTATTATAATTTCAACTTAAAACACAAAACTAATTGAAACCTTACATGCATTTTAATTAATGAATGTTTAGGTCAACAGCATGTATGTAGATATTCTGTCGGGACGAAAATTGAGTCGTGTGAATGACTGGTTGAAATAAGATGCGTGAGTATATCTGGCGGAAATCGGGGAATGTGAACGACTGGCTGGTGAACTTCGAAAGTTCAATCTGTTTGAGGTTAACTTATGCATATACATATGTATATTGTTATGCCTTGGCACTAATTGTCAAAAAAAAAAAGTATTATCGTTCGCCTTACCGCGGGCTGGTATTAACTTGGGAATTCAGTTCCAGCATTACCCTTGGTAATATTGGACGATAGATTCAACCACAAAAAAAGTAAGAAGAACAAACAAAAAAAAGACGAATTTAATTTTAGTGTCTTTATTACTTGACGAACGGAGTACAAGTGATTATTCTAAAATTTCTTAAATCTAACTTAACCCTATACTTCATACGCAGTAGTCTCCGTACATTGCATACGCAGCAGTTCTATCGGCGTCGGTTCTCGCGTAACTGTGGGAATTGGCGTTTTTCTTATGTTTGCAATTTGAGGTGCACTTTAAGTGCCTCGGTAACTTGAGGTTTATTCGGGGTACATCCGTAACACCTCCCTCCTTAAGAGAGTATGGGTATTTGACCCTTAAACTCGGTTCAGCTCGATGCATGATGATGGTTTCGGACGTCGTCGGGGATGCGCTTCTTATACTAGGTGTTTTACTATTCTGTTGTTTCTTGTTGCGGTTAAAACATTTATGAAAAATTGTAAATGTTGCTCTTCCCCCTGTGCTGCATCCACACTTCCAGGCGAGGAAGAATATTAATGCCAGTATGATTGTTCCGGCGACTCCAGTTAAGATCCCTCTTGTTTTTTCAGGTATTGGGTTTAAGGCATGTTCCCAAAAATGTTTTTGATTCTGGACGACTACGGCTAACTCGTTTAATTCTTCGACGTCTCTTACCTTTATTTTATTTAATATCTTAGTGTCTAACTTAACTTCTTCTAATTTAACATTTATGCAACAACCTTCTAGGTTATCTGTAATAATTTTATCTTTTACAATAATAGATTTACCTTGACTTAATGTTCTAATGCTAGTTTCTAGAGTTTCGAAAACACAATTCTGTTCTAAAGTTAACATTCCAGTGTTCACTAATATTCCATCTTCCTTATTTTTACTACAGTTACAACGATATTTGGTTTCTTCCGTTACCACAAATATAAACGTATTTTCTTTAATTTTATGAAACATTTCGATTTCCTGGTTCACAGTTTTCAAAATACAATTTGTCGCTTTGTTTCTCAAGAAAATGTTAATTTTACAATTTTTGAAAGCGAGGGTGCTCTTGAACAATTGCGTTTTACATATAAACATTTCATCTATTTCCTTACAATGTTCTAAATTTTTTCTTAAACTATAGTGCTCTTTATCTTTGCTTATTAAAAAAAACTTATTCGTAACATCAATTAGAAAAATTACGTTTTTCACTAATTTTGGTATAGATATTACCTCATATAAATCAAAATTTTCTTGTCTTATAATAGGGATTAAAAGAAGTACAATAATGTCTTTATTCTTAATGTATGCTTTAATTTCAATTTCCTTCATAATCTTAGAATAATTTTTTATTACGGGTTCAAAAATAAGAGTATCATCAATGTTTAAGTTTTTTAATTCTTACAGCAACTGCAAAGGTTCAATTATCCTGGGGTGAAGTACACCATTTTGAATAAACAATAAGCTATCTAGCACCTGTTCAATATCAATTTCCAATAATAAAATTTTGTGATTTATTTTACTGGTTATTTCATTAAAATATGAGTGTATTAAGCTATTTTCCTCAGTCGTTTTCCCTTCCATTTTTATTTGGTTTATTTCATTGACTAACTCATTAATATTATTTGCTGTACTATTTTGAATGTTTGCTACATCAATTACCTGAGAGCTCAGCCTAATCATTATTCTAACATTCTCTTCCATTTCATTTTTGATTCTCACTTCGTTGGACTTTATAGTGCTAATTTCTTCATAAAACTTTGCATCCTGATCGTCCATTGTTCCGAAAAGTGTTTTAAATCCTGAACCTACAATGTTCACAAGACCTCTACGTGACCTTGTTTTCCTCCCCATTATATTATAGATTAAGTTTATTTTGTGCTGCAACTTTAGCAAATTATTTTTCGTTGTTCCAGTCGGCTAATTGCTTGTTCCAGTCGGCGTATTGTTTACAGTCGGCTAAGTGGTTTAGACATGCTTCGTTTAAAGTATTTACGGTGTTTTTAAGTATACTTAAACTTTTCCTAATTCTGCTACATTCACTTTGTTAACTAACGTAAGTGTACTACTTATTTCCTTTAATTGCCCTTTAAAATTGAAGTATAATCCATTATTATCACCAAGCTTTGTTACTGCGATGTTTCCGCATCTTGCCGTGTTCCAGCTTGTAATTCTGAAAAGTAAGGTCTAATATTAGCTTTAATATATTTTAGCTTCTTATTACCAACTTTAGCTATCGACGTAGTCCTTATTGACTTCTAAAATCTTATATGGTCCTTTAAATCTGGTTTCTAATTTTCCTTTTACAACATTCCTTACAAGAATTTGTTGTCCTACTTGATAAGCAGTTTGTTTCCCTACATTTTGATCGTATCTAACTTTGGATTTTTTTTAAATCTTAAAATCTTCTCTTTTGCTTTTATACTAATCTCTGCAAGAGTGGTGCTAAGTTGATCGAAATAGTCAAACATGTTTTTTTCGTTTTGATCTTCAATTTCACTTGGTTGATTTGCACGTTTACCGTATACTAGCTCGTATGGTGTATATCCAGTTGTGCCGTGTATTGTCGTATTATAACTAAAACTTGCAAAAGGCATTTTTTCGTTCCAGTTGGCCTCATCGCCTATTTCCCCGCCTGTGGTTTTGAGATATTCAATTAACCTGCAGTGAACTCTTTCCACTGCTCCATTAGCTTGAGGGTATGCTAAACTTGTAGTTATGTGTTTCATGTTAAAAATTTTGCATAACTCATTGAATAGTTCGTTACAAAACTCTTTACCATTATCAGAGGTTGAAACCAATTTCATGGGGTTTCGGGTTGGTTTTCGAAGTAATTTTTCGTGTTGACAGTGTTCAAAATTCTTCACATAATTTTCAACGTCTTTTTGTATACCTTTCCAAAAAAATTTATCCCTTATGCTTGCATACGTCGCCTTCTGGCCTCTATGCCCACCTAAGAGCCAATTATGATGTTCCGACATAACCCGTTTCCTTTCTTCTAAGTCAAGAATTTCTCTCGTGTTTCGTTAAATTCCTGTTCTTCATGTTCATTTTCTGCCGTATTTATCTCTTCACTACTAGTATTTTCATCAATATTTCCTGTGGCTGGAGCTAGTAAACCATCCTCCTCCGCCATGTTTCTAATCATGTCGTCAATAATATTTTTCTCAGCTACCATCATCCTTACGTTCCTTGACAGTTCGTCCGCGACAACATTTTCGCAACCTTTCTTGTACCTAATCTCGTACTCAAATTCTTCCAGCTTCAATTTCCACCTAACTAATTTTGAACCTGGGTCCCTAACGTTGAATAACCAAGTCAATGGTCGATGATCAGTTTGTACGATGAACTTCCTACCATATATGTATGGCCTAAACTGTTTGGTTGCCCAAACTATCGCTAAGCACTCCTTTTCCGTTGTGCTATAATTCCGTTCTGCTTTATTGAGCGTCCTACTCACAAATTGAATCGGGAGATCTCTTCCATTAATTTCTTGGCTAAGCACTGCTCCTATCCCGGTGTTTGATGCGTCAGTTGTTATTAAAAAGCTCTTAGGGTAATCTGGGTACTGTAAGACAGGATAATTCGTAATTGCATTTTTTAACTTCTCAAAGGCTTCTTGCTGCTCAGTGCCCCAATGAAATTCTACGTCTTTCTTTAAAAGTTTATTTAACGGGTCTGCTATCTTGCTAAAATCTTGAACAAACTTTCTATAGTACCCTGCCATTCCTAGGTGCCTGCATTTCGACTATACTTTTTATCTTATTCGGATCCGGCTTAACTCCGTTTTCAGTGATTACGTGTCCCAAGTATTGAACTTCTTTTCGCAGAAATTCGCATTTATCTGGTTGCAGTTTTAGGTTTGCGACCCTTATTTGATTTAGAACCTCGAGTAGTTTCTGATTATGCTCTTGTAAACCCTGGCCATAGACAACAATATCGTCAAGATACACAAAGCACTTGATGCCTCGCAATCCAGACAGTACGTTATTCATTAGCCTTTGGAAACACGCCGGAGCGTTCCTCAGCCTAAATGGCATCCTCGTATATTCGAAGTGCCCATATGGTGTGCTGAACGCCGTTTTCTCAACATCTTTTTCATGCACGGGAATCTGGTGAAAACCTGAGGACAGGTCAAGGGTTGTAAAGTACCTTGCCTTCCCTAACTGATCGAGTATTTCATTGATGTTTGGTAGGGGATAGTTATCAGCTATCGTCAACTCGTTGAGTTTCCGATAGTCGACAACCATCCTCCACTTTTTCTTGCCACTTGCATCTGCCTTCTTTGGAACGATCCAAAGAGGAGAGCTCCATGGAGAACTACTGTTTTTAATGATACCGTCCTTTCTTAATTTCTCTACTTGATTCCTGACTTCTTCATCATGTACTTTGGGGTACCGGTATGTTTTGGTGAACACTGGCTGAGCCCCTTCGATTGTTCGAATCTCATGTTTTATCGCGTTGGTACAGGTCAGTTTTTCGTCTTCAATACTGAATACGTCACTATATTCCTTAATTATGGCTAGTATACTTTCTTTTTCCTCCTTATTCATATGGTCGGTCCTGACATTCCCACAGACCTCGACATCTCTTTTATTCTTTATCTCGAACTCTCTTAAGTTCTTCCCAACAATTCTAACCTGGCTCAAATCGAAAATACCCTCCGTAGTATTGACCACGGTAGCTACACAGAGACCATCCTTGTTTTTAGTTAAGCATTCCGGAATGATTATGCCCTTTGATAATTCCTGTTTAGGAATTACGATGTCTTCATCTAGGCTTTCCCAATTGTCTATTCTAAGTAATCGCATTACTTCAGTCCTACTATTTAACACTTGCTCCTGACTTAAGTATTTTAAAGTAATTTCCTCATCTTTATTTTTTATTACTCCCTCTTTGTAATCGATAGAACAGCCTCCTTCTTCCAAAAAGCGACTGCCTAGTATTCCGTGGTAATCGCCTAGGAGGTCATTTTCTATGACCTGAAATTCTACTGTGTTTGTTTTTAATTTCCCCTTATTGTTTGGAAATAGCTCTACTTCTTTGATCACCTTTCCTAAGGTCTCATGTGGCTTTCCGCCTAACCCTTTAAATTTAATTGTGCTTTCTGAGTCCACTTCACGATGGAAAATGCACTTCGCAGAAATCATAGAGACCTCGGCTCCTCTATCGACAATTAATTTCCTAACATCCTCATTTATCAGCACGTTGACGTGAGGGCTTTCTGAGTTACACAGATCACTTAGCACTTTTCCTTCCTTGACATGTCTTATAACCTGTTCCGGCTTGAAATCCTTTTTGCCTGGTTTTGTATTGGATTTGGAATTTGAAATTTGTTCTTGAGGTCTTTGAGTATAACCTTCCTGTCGTTCGGGTAAATGGCAATTCTTAGCGATATGACCCATTTTCCCGCAATTGAAACATTTAAATCCTGCAATATTTATTTTGGCTAAGTTTTTATTTGTGTAATCCTTATTTATATTAGTTTTGAAAAGATTTAGTCTCTGTTCCTCCTCCTTAGCACAACGACTTGCCTCGGCTAAGTCCTTTGGCCTCTAGGTAACGACGTATGATGAAAGCCTTTCTAACAATCCATCAATGAAAACGGTAAGTGCTTCATTTCTAATATATTCGATTTGCCCTTGCTGATGTTCTTCCTTCACACCGTGTAATTTAGCCTGCATTAATCGCCTTTCAAGGGTCTCAACTCTCTGCGTATACAGCGAAACTGATTCGTTCCTACCCTGACGTATACTTATAAGCTCCCTGTGCAATTGCAAACTACTATGGGGTTCCCTGAATACATTACTTAATTCTGCTTTCAATGTTTCCCAATCCTTTATGTCTTTATTCATAAGGATCGTGGTTGCATTGCCTCTAATTCGGGTCTTTATAAACTTGAATAGGATTCCTTTCTGAACTTGACTAGCCAACTCTATTGCGTCATTACACGCATCTATAAAGCTAAACACCTCCTCACTACTGCTATTAAAAACGGGAATGAAGGATGTTAAAACTGCTATTGGTACTTCAGCCATTGCTAAACGATCTAGACTATTTTCGATTTCGTCGCTGCTTTCCACGTTTTCGCTATCACTTCCACTAACTGAAGCTCTTCTTGTAATCCACCTATGGAGAAAAATCTTATAATTCCCCTCGTTATTCTCTATCCACTCTAAACTTTTAAGCTTAATTTCACCTGAGGAAAACTGCACCTTATACATCTACTAATTGTTCTACTGAAATATTATCTTATTTTTGTCACCGTATTACACACCAAATATATTTACATAAATTAACTTACAATAATAGTAGAACTGCGGTGATCAACCTTCTTGATGTGGAACTTGGTCCTCGGCTATCTTCAACTTCGCAGTCTGCACGGTTCTTCTTTTACACGATATGGAATTTGGTCCTCGGTTTTCTTCAACTTCACAGTCTGCACGGTTCTTTTACACGATATGGAACTTGGTCCTCAGTTATTTGAAACTTCGCGATATATTTTATTTTTGACTGAACTCGCGTTGCGTCATACGTTTCACTTTCTTTTTGTCTATTTTTTTTTGTTTTCACCTTCTTTTGTTTATTTTTAGAGGACATCTCGGATCCCATCGCTGCCACCAAAAAATTAGTGTTATGCCTTGGCATTAATTGTCAAAAAAAAACGTATTATCGTATCGCATTACCCTTGGTAATATTCGCGGACGATAGATTCAACCACAAAAAAAGTAAGAAGAACAAACAAAAAAAAGACGAATTTAATTTTAGTGTCTTTATTACTTGACGAACGGAGTACAAGTGATTATTCTAAAATATCTTAAATCTAACTGAACCCTATACTGCATACGCAGTAGTCTCCGTACATTGCATACGCAGCAGTTCTATCGGCGTCGGTTCTCGCGTAACTGTGGGAATTGGCGTTTTTCTTATGTTTGCAATTTGAGGTGCACTTTAAGTGCCTCGGTAACTTGAGGTTTATTCGGTGTAAAAAATTCAAAATGCTTGATTTCTTGAATGGCAAATGGCATGGACTGATGCCATGAACATTTTATTCTCTTACTTTATACCAAAAAAAATGCCCGCCTCAGCACAACAAAATAACAAATATTGCTAACCGAAAAACGTTGACCTAAGCATTGTAGCAATAAGTGTGTTGATGTCATCGGCGAAGGCAAACAACAGCAAAAATAACAAACTACGAGTAAGCAATAAAATAATCAATACAAAATAAATTTGTATTTTGTTGATGTTATCAACATTTTCCCTCCTCCGACGTTGTTGCCCAATTGATTTCAAAATTACATACTACTCCGAATGTGGTTTTGATCTTCCAGTTCGATGTTGGTAGAGTTTTTAGTTAGACACTTGCCGTACTTAAGGACCACAGCCAATAGGCAAATGATAACAGTGGCCGCTGCAAATATTGAACAAAGCCCAATTGTCCAATACCGATGCTCTTTGATGGTCTTCCAGTTGTGGTCGTGTAGTCGGTTGAATGCCTCGACTGCTTCTTGATAATTGAAATTGGAAATTTCAGTCACATCTTTGTTAATTGGGATGACGGTCTCATTTGTAAAATAATCATTTCCCAATTTCGACCTCAGATCAGGTGCAAAATACCCAAATTTCCGCAGTTCCCATATTCTCTACCCCACACCATGCTCCATCTCCTCTGTCCCCAAATCGAATTCCATCTCCTACAACACAACCAATTCCTCACCAATCCCTACATCAACAGGTCCCTCCATAACAAATCCTTCTTCTGTCTCCTCTCAATCTTTTATCGACCCCCTTCTGCCCCCTACAGTCAAACTTACACAGCAAACCGCTAACCCCGTCGAATGTCGTTATGCTCTCTCTCGGTTAAGGGATAAAAAAACATACGAAAACATCCGACTCTTCCTAGCTTATCTCCATGATAAGTCAGACTCGGTTTGCTACGAAGGAAAAACTAACACAAGCGTAAGGGTATCAATCGAACAGGAAGGTCTTCCTGCTGACTTCGCTAGCCTCAAAAACCTCTTCGTAGAATACCACGAATTCTTCAATATTTCCCCTCAAAAAGGCTCAAATGATCTCGAAACTTTCCGGCAATATATACACTCAAAGCGGATATCGCACCTCCAGCGTAGCCGAGACGACCTCGGCAGGTTTTTTCGTTCCTAATTGTCGCCATCCTCCTGCCACCCACACCCTCTGCAAAAACCTCCCTCTTACTATTTATTATCAAAATGTAAGAGGTCTCCGCTCGAAAACCCAAGCTATTCTGCAACAATCACATGCTTTGCCCTTTGATGTCTTCGCGTTGACTGAAACGAACCTGATCCCCAGCATAAATAACCTCGAACTGTTCCCACCAAATTTTAATGTTTATCGCGATGACGAACTCAGCCGACTCACTGACGGTTGTCCTTGTCGAGGCGTTCTACTAGCCGTCCTTAATACAATTGACTCTTCCCTTATTGCAGTATCATCCTCCCCACTTCTCGACTTTGTTTCAATTAAGATTGCTCTACCCCAGAAGACACTATACATCATTTGTTTCTACATCTTGCCTTCACAACCTATTGAATCCTATGAACTCGCCATCAACACAATCGACCAATTAACCGATTTAAGAAACCCTCAAGATAAAATCCTTGTTTTCGGTGACTTCAACCTTCCTCATCTTAAATGGACCCAATTAGACGATCAATCGTCTAACACTGCCACCAATCCCACTACTGCCAAAGAATGTCTCTTCTTGGATCGCCTAACAGATTCAAACCTTAGCCAAGTCAGTGGCGTACTAAGCTACATGGGTAGACAACTCGACCTCATATTCACAACCGATCCTCTCAACTCTTCTGTTTCACTTAGTCCCCTTTCCCTTTCAACCATCGATAACTTCCATCCTCCCCTCCTCCTTTCCTTCTTTCACGATTCTCCATCACAGAATAAACCCCTTACAGTTCTGGCCTCTTACGATTTCCACAAAGCAAAATTTCATCTAATAAATGAATACCTTAAAAATGCCCCTCAATTTTGATAACCTAACCGTAAATGATGCTATATCCATACTCTACAGGGAAATATTTTACTCTATCTCTCTTTACGTTCCCGTTTCACAACGCAAAATTTCGTCCACCTCCCCACCCTGGTATAATCGCAGGCTCCGTTCTCTAAGAAACAAAAGAAATAAGCAATTTCTAACTACCTGGGCAGCTATCTCCACTTTACCGCCCTACACAACTTCCTCTATCAACGCTATTTAACAGAAACGCAAGCCAATCTTATAAACGATCCAAAGTCTTCTTTAAGTTTGTTAACTATAAAAGAAAATCCGATGGCTATCCTACCTCCCTCTCCTTCCACGATCAAACCTCGAATGACCCCAATATTATCGCCAACTTTTTCGCCACCTTTTTTAAACAGTCTTTCGCCGACGACTCGTTTGCTCCAGACTTCTCATACTTTGACTACCTACCGAATTTTTCGTCGGGACCATTTCTCCCACACACAGTTGATTCTCATGTCATCGAAAACAAATTAAATCTACTTAATGATGAATTCACTCCTGGACCCGACGGTCTCCCTGCCATATTTCTAAAAAAATGCTCCTCAACCATCTCTCGCCCTCTCTCGAAAATCTTCACCCTATCCCTATCCCAAGGTGAATTCCCCCGCTTATGGAAAACCTCATTTATCACCCCTATACATAAAAAAGGTTCAAAGAACGTTGTTAACAACTATCGTCCCATTGCCAAACTATCACATATACCTAAACTCTTCGAGAGTGTTTTGTACGAAACACTAAGTTTTCGCTGCAAGTCATTAATCTCCCCTAGACAACACGGTTTCCTCAAATGCAGATCCACATCCACTAACCTTGTTGAATTTGTGTCCTTTACCCTATCAGCCTTAGAGAACGGCAAAGAAGTCGACGTTATCTCAACCGATTTCAGTAAAGCTTTCGATAAAATCTCCCACAGACTGATACTCTTCAAATTGTCCTCCCTTGGCTTCGACCCCATTTCTTTGAAGTGGATATCTTCTTACCTGGAAAATCGCTATTATAATGTTCGTTTTAGATCTGCCTTCTCTAACCCCTTTTTAGCCTCCTCCGGCATCCCCCAAGGTAGCCACTTAGGTCCACTTCTTTTCGTTCTTTCCATAAACGATCTTGAATTGGTGATCAAACACTCCCACATCTCATTATACGCCGACGACACCAAGTTCTCAAGACCATTTCCTCCAGTCATGACTCTTCCCTTATTCAATCTGATCTCAATAGCTTTGCCATCTGGTGTTCCAAAAATTGCTTAGAGCTTAATATTTCCAAATGCCAATCAATTACCTTTTCACCTTTTCACAATTAAACGAATCAAACCTCCTCCTCGTCTCTACTTCCTCAATAATCAACCCATCTCCACGGTTCAAGTCATTCGCGATCTTGGCATATTATGTGACCAAGAGCTTAATTTTCGGGCACACATCGATGAGATAATCCTTAAAGCTAATTCTGCACTCGGTTTCGTGAAACGATGGTCTAAAGAATTCTCGGACCCTTACGTTACCCGATCTCTTTACATAACCTTTGTCCGGCCCCTTCTTGAATACGCCTCCCAAGTGTGGTCTCCCTACCAACAAACCCACATTTCTAGAATCGAGAGCATCCAACGCCGATTCCTACGTTTTGCTCTTCGAGGTCTCCCCTGGGGCAATCCTTTGATTTTACCACCCTACCAAGACCGCCTTAAACTAATCAACATGAACACGTTGGAAGAAAGAAGAATTGTATCTGACATTCTTTTTATCCATCGTCTCCTTTCAGGTACCATTGACTGCGCGACCCTCTACAATTCTGTCTCTATCAACACTAACCCCCGCAATGTACGAAATCCCCGTCTCTTCTATCTACCCACCCCCCGTACTGCCTATGGCTCCAATGAACCTATTTCTCGTATGTAATAAGACCGGACAACAAGTCAACATATGTATACGACTAGGATGCGGAAAATGTAAAATATAAGACGAAAGAAGATGTTTTCGTTACCAATGCTTTATTACAAGTGAGTCTGCTTATCTAGTATAAAGTTTATATATCGAGAACATGTTTTGGAAAACGTCATACATCATTCGATACTACACTCTGTGCGACAAGCAATAAACAAAATTGTAAAAACATAGAAAAGTGTTACCAATGTGAAATCACAAGTTGCTTACAACTCGATCATCCTGACAATAAATCGTCCTCGATTTATATATTCATGAAAGCTCTTACATACACCCATCTTAGCTGAATCGAACATAATACAATACGAATATAATTTAAATCTATCATATTATGACATTTTGTCCTTGGCTTACATTGCGAAAATATTTTATAAATACACATATCATAACGAAGGTGAAATATATAAACAATCAGAAATGTATAAAACGACATTAATACAGTAATAAATAACAATAAATATTCATACTGAAATTACACAAGCTGCAAAGTCGATATGTGCAACAGTATCTTATGCGATAACATACGGCTTCATGTTTTCTGGAGATGCTATCCCCTCGTATGGAATGCGAGATATTTGTAAATTATCGATATCCTTTATAACGTATCGATCATTGGGAAGAACCTTTACAACCTTAAATGGTCCTTTATGGTCTTGTTTATGCCAGGATTTGTGATCACATTTTTAATTAAAACAAAATCTCCAACTTTATACTCATGCGGCTTTTTATGATGCTGATCATAGTACACTTTATTTAAACCTTGGTTGCGAATAGTACTTTCACATGCTTTTTTCCGCCACGTTTGTAAATTCCTGGGTTCGTCAGTAATTACATTTCGTTCCAAATAATCTCGGATTTCGTCATTTACCATTCCCTTTTGTGTAACACCAAATAGCAACATGCTTGGACTAAAACCAGTACTCCTATTAACTACGTTATTCATAGCAAACTCAACCTTCGCTAGAAATTTACTCCAGTCACCCGGTTCTAGTTCCGTTTCTTTGCTTAACATCGGCGTAAGGCTCCTGTTTATCCTTTCTACTTGCCCATTAGATTGAGGCGAACTAGTGGCTACCTTGATATGTTGAATGCCGAATCTATCACAAAAACTAGAAAAGTCATCTGAAGTAAAACAACTACCTCTATCAGAAACGATGCGTGTAGGTTTACTATAAGAGCAAAAGTAAGCCTCTAACGACTTTATCACTTCCTTGATGCTTGTTGTATTAATTGCATAAAGTTTAGTAAACTTGGAGAAACCGTCAACAACTAAAAATATATGAAACCAGTATGTTCTCCTTAAAATGTCGTAACACTTCTGCACACCAACATGGCATAAGGCATCGTGATGTGTTTGGATTACATTTCTCTCCATCTGAGACGGAACATAGAAAAACACTTTATGATTGGTCTTACGGTATACCAACCCATTTATGAGTTCATAGTCTGGTCTGTCCCTTTGCTCTAAGGCCTCCACCAATCGCACTATGACTGGATCTTTCAATTGAGAAGCTGCTAATGCATGCTCAAATGAATCAGTTTCAATAATTAAGACATTATGACACCTACTAAGTGCGTCAACATGCGACATCCTTTTACCATCCTGTGTTCTACAATGTAGTCGTAGCCTTGTAGCTCAAGGGCCCAGCGTGAGATTCGAGGATTTAATAACTTTTTATTAAGAGTAAGTGTAAGTGACATACAGTCAGTAATAATCTTAAATTTAATACCCGTAAGGTAGATTCTGAATCTCTTTAATGCTGAGACAATGGCTAGGGTTTCTAATTCATAAGAATGGTACCTAGATTCTTGAGCTGTTGCACGATTGGAGAAAAAGAATATAGGATGAAACTGTTTATCTTCCTGTCGTTGAAGTAAGACTGCTCCAAAACCTAAGCTGCTTGCATCACAGTGCAGTTCTGAATCTGCATGAGGATTATAAATCCTCAATAGTGGTGCTTTCAATAACTTCTCCTTCAACATTTGGAAAATTGAAAGTTCCTTCTCACCAAATGCGAATACGGCATCTTTCTTCAAAAGATCGTAAAGAGGTTTGGACAAGATGGAAAAGTCCTTTATAAATTTACGGAAATATGAGCAAAGACCCAAGAAGGAATGCACGTTTTTCACACAAGTCGGCATTGGAAGATCTGCAACTGCTTTAATACCATCAGCATTTGGCCCTATTCCATCGGCTGATACCTCGTAACCCAAGTATGATATCTTCTCGTATAGAAATATACACTTATCAAAACGCAATTGCAAATTATTTACCGACACCACATTCATCACTTCCTTCAAGATCCTAAAGTGCTCGTCCTTCGTTTTCGAAGCAATAAGAAGATCATCAATGTATATCAACAACTCTCCTGATTTAATGAGCTTACTAAAAAGTGAATTAATAAACCTTTGGCAAACAGAAGGTGCATTTTTGAGACCGAAAGGCATTCGAAGGTACTCAAACTGACCGATTGGTTTAATAAAGGACGTATACTTTATTGATTCTTCAGCCATTTTGACATGGTGAAAACCGCTTTTAAGATCCAAAAGTGAAAAGTATTTTCTGCCTCGCAATCTATCTAGATGATCTTCAATTAAGGGCAAAGGAAAATTATCCTTAACTGTCACTTTATTCAATTACCGAAAATTAACGCAGAGACGCAATTCACCTGTCTTTTTTTTCACCAGCACAATCGGCGATGCGAACTCGGAGGTACTCTCACGAATAATTTTCTTTTTAATCAAATCATCTATAATAGATTGCAGTTCTAATCTATGCGCATACGGCAATCGTCTTGGCGTGCAATTGAAAATACTATTCGCATCCGTAAGTTTTAAATTCATTTCAAAATCATTATTGCCACCTAAAAATTCTGCATTGCTTACACCACTCCTGGTAACAAGACTTTTAATTTCATTTTTCTCAAGCTCACTTAACTTTTGATTAATCTTTAAGCTAATTGTTTCATCACGACTGTCGCGCACATCGATATTCAAAATTTCATGTATTTTGTTATCTTCAGAACTATTATTATCATTCACATAAATTTCTTCCATACGTTTTTTTCTTTTGTCATCTAATTGTAAACTAATATTTGTTCTTTGCAAAAAATCCCGTCCTAATACAATTGCATATTTCATAGACTCATTTTTTACTACATACATACATATATTGACATAATTATAATCTATTTTAATCATACAAAACACCAAACACCAAACATAACAAGCTTGCTGCTATTTATACCCACGAAATCATTAATGGAAGGCTCTACAGATGTCATCAAATATGGTGGTATACAGGGTGTCCCACGAGCAGTGTGCCAAAAAGCTACAGCGTGTAGGTCTAGTCAAGGCAAGAAAAAAGTCGTATGGGAGGGGGGGGTCTATTCCCCACCGTTTAGCCGGGAGGGGCAATTTTCTAAAAAAAATACTTAATTTGGAAAAAAAAATATTAAAAATCAACAGTTACATCCACAATGCCACGATATACCTTTTTGTAAACCCAGAAACCTCTTCTTTCATACTGATTTTAAATTAAGCTGTTTTAGGGAGTAGTTTTTGAGAAATTAATTTTCAAACTCCAAATTTTCCAAAAATTTTTTTTTTCAAAATTTTGAGTTTGAAAATTAATTTCTCAAAAACTACTCCTTAAAACAGCTTCATTTAAAATCAGTATGAAAGAAGAGGTTTCTGGCTTTACAAAAAGGTATATCGTGGCATTGTGGATGTAACTGTTGATTTTTAATAATTTTTTTTCCAAATTAAGTCAATTTTTTAGAAAATTGCCCCTCCCGGCTAAACGGGGAGAAATAGACCCCCCCCTCCCATACGATTTTTTTCTTGTCTTAACTAGACCTACACGCTGTAGCTTTTTGGCACACTGCTCGTGGGACACCCTGTATATCGCTGTTGCACAAAGCTAATGGGGCTTCCAGTGTCTATCATCGTCATGGCATGCAGCGTAACGTTGACATCTTCGGACTCGTTCTTCAGGAACACGTACTCCAAAACGAGCAGTCTTGAGGTTTTTTATTTTGCACCGAATCACAATTGTTTAATACCATCACTGATGTTGATTTTGGACAATCCTTGATAATGTGGTCTTTTTGTCCACATCGAAAACATGAATTTCTCTCTCTGCGCGGCTTCGGACAATTAGTAGACACATTAGATTCTGATCGGGTTTTCACTTTTGGGTGGTTGTGATGTCTTTATGTATCCAGGTGTTGACAGTTGATGTTCACTTTTCATCTTCTCATATTTTCTTAGCGCACACTTTAGTTCGGGGATTGTATTTGCCGTTAGAAGAATCTGTTTATTAAAAATTGAATCGGGAATTCCTCTAATTATATAATTTATCAGCTCAGGTTCCGCAATATCAGCTGAAGATGCGATTTCTTGCATGATAAGAATATATTGTTGACAACTCTCATCCTTGCGTTTTTTGCGATTTCGAAGCATGTTATGAATGTCAGTGGCGGTTGTGTGTTGATGCAATTCTTCTAGCAGTGCTGCTTTCAATTGAGACCAAGTTTGACAAGATGCTGATCTCATAAACAATTTTGCGGTACCCGTTAGCATCCGTTTGGCGTAGATGAAACACTCAGTTTCACTTAAATTGTATATGATCTTTGCTTCATCAAATGACTTAATCCACCTGCTAACGGGATAGTTGTTGTCCGCAGAAAATTGTTGTAGGGAATCTTCGATGTCTCGAAAACTGTAGATTGACTGGCACCTTTCAGCAGGGTTGTTCAATTCTGCTAGTTTCCTTTGCAAGGAACGAATCTCTTCCTTCTTTCGCACTATCTCCCGTAAATGTTGTAGCTGGTGGTCTAGCGCATTTTCCTCAGATTCTGCATCCAATGTTGTCTCGCTCTCATCAATGTCCCCGAGAATACTTGCAGGAAAAAATTCTTCTAGTTGACTATAACTAAGTGTTGGAATACTTTCCTCCAGGCGAATTTTAAGTGCGGCTTTCAATCCATTTGTGGTCAAACCCATTTCAGCTAGCTTCTCTTTAAGCACTGGAACTGTCGCGAATTTTATAAATTTTTCAGCACGTGCTTGGGCTTCCATAGTACAAATATAATACTTTAAACACCGATACGACTAATTAATTAAAACTTAAAACGCTGACACAACAGTTAAACAATGGATACACTATCCCACTTCTGATTAATTTGTAGTAAGACCGGACAACAAGTCAACATATGTATACGAGTAGGATGTGGAAAATGTAAAATATAAGACGAAAGAAGATGTTTTCGTTATCAATGCTTTATTACAAGTGAGTCTGCTTATCTAGTATAAAGTTTATATGAGGATCTAGTATACGGAAATATCATACGTTTCGAGAACATGTTTTGGAAAACGTCATACATCATTCGATACTACACTCTGTGCGACCAGCAATAAACAAAATTGTAAAAACATAGAAAAGTGTTACCAATGTGAAATCACAAGTCGCTTACACGTATGCTGGGAATTGTTAATTCGAATCCTTACTTCGATTTCAACCTCAGCACTCGATGCCTAAAAATCCGCCTTCTTAACCACCCTTCCCTTCTCCCTACCTAGTAAGTGAGATTAGGTTAAGATTAGATTAAGCTAGCTTGAATTAAGCCCAATAAATGGGGGCGTTCGCCCCCACGAAAATTAAATTAAAAAATTAAAAATATTAAAATCTCTGTTGAAGTCGAGGACATCTCTAGTTTGTCCATTGGATCTGGTAATACCTCCATCTCTGGGCCAAGTCTCTCCGCGCACTTCTAAATGATTTCCTTCATGCTCTAGTGTGATAAGAACTCGAACAAATGATTACGTTTAAGATATGCATTTAGCAACTTATTGTATTTCGTTTCGATTTCTCGCATGTAGCTAAGTGCAATTAGATATGCGTTCATCACATGTATATTTATTTTATTCTCGTCAACAATGCTGTACCAAGATTCCATCTTGTTAATCTCCTCTAGACCAGCATTCAGCTTTTTTGTAAAGCTGTTGATTTTACTGTTGATTCTAGCTTCCGTCTCGTTCACACTGGATATTGTAGACAACTTGATTTTACTGTTTGTTTTGCTACTTTTTATCCGGGCCTTCTGGTTGTTATCCTCGATGTCATGGTATACTTCATCGTTTACTCCGAATATTGAGGTGAGAATGGTTCCTATTAGTCCTCGTTTTTGCCTTCGCAAAGGTGTTACTTGGAGTCTATTAAAAATTGAAAGTACGTTCTTCCATTCTTCTTCCATGTGATGAATCAATTCATCGCATTGACTCTCCTTTGTTAATGATTTTGCCTTGTTGCACAACTCAGCCATTTGATCTCTCGTCTTGTTCATATTAATCATATCATATCATATTATTCATATTAATAACTCAATCATATTATTCATATTAATAACTTGATCCCGTAAGATGTCTGTGATTGGAAATCGAACGCTTGTACGTAGCTCTCTTCGTTGAATTTTGGCTGTTCCAATTTGTTCCACAAATAATCCAGTCTCTGGATGTGTTATTGTATAATTTGTAGACCCCGGCATGACGGATGCGAATAACGACAGAATCACCAGAGCAGTAGAGAAGCTTGATGTTTGGGTTTTATCTCTCAGCTTCCTCTTGGGCCTGCTGGATGAATGATTCGAGGAATGTAATATGTTACTATCAGACTTCATGCTATTTTCTTCGTTTGGCAGTAAACACACCTTGGCTATTGGCCGCTTGAATGTTCCCTTCTCTGTTACTACTCTGACAAGCCCATCAATTCCGCTGTGCACTTCAATTATTCTGCCTAGAGGCCATTTCGTTGGTGTGAGAAGCTCATTTTTCAACAGCACCATTTGCCCAGGCTCCAAATTCCTTGCGGGCTGCTTTCACTTGTATCGCTGTTGCATCTTGTTTATGTATTCCTCGTACCAACGTTTGCAAACATCTTGTTTAAGTTTTTGAATTAACTTCCACCTTTTTAAACTACTCTCTGCCATGTCCAGAATGACTTCATGCTGTGGTGCTATCAGTGGTGATCCAATAATGAAGTGACCCGGTGTTAACGCATCTAGATCTTCAATGTTATCTGTTAGTGGACAGAGTGGTCTTGAGTTCAGGCATCCTTCTATTTGCACCAGAATGGTATTCATCTCTTCGTATGTTAATTTTTGCTCTCCTATGATGCGATTCAGGTGGTATTTAACTGATTTAACTCCTGCTTCCCAGAGTCCACCAAAATGTGGAGCTCCCGGTGGAATGAGATGCCACTCGATCGCATTTTCGGCTAGCGTGGATTGTAGTGCGTCAATAATATTTTTTGCCCCAATAAAATTTGTTCCATTATCGCTGTATAGATGGTTTATAGATCCTCTTCTGCTGATCATACGTCGCAATGCTGCCATAAACCCATCCGTAGTTAAATCTGAAGTGAGTTCGATATGCACTGCCTTTGTTGCCATGCAGACAAACAGCGCTATGTAGGCTTTGTGCGATTTAACACCTCGAGTTTGTGAGCATCGTATGTTGATTGGCCCAGCGTAATCTATCCCACAATGTGTAAATGGCCGTGAAAACCTTACTTGAGCCTCCGGAAGTTGTCCCATAAGTTGATTTGATTCCTTAGCCTTAGAATCGACAACACTTCATGCATTGATTTATTGTTGCCTTGACAGTGTTTGTTCCTCGGATTATCCAAAATTTTCTCCGAATGTGGTTCAGAGTTAGTTTCACTCCACCGTGTATCGATATGGGTCTTGCTTATGATTAATTTTGTCAGCGGGTGTGATGATGACAGAATCATAGGGTGCTTCTGATCAACTGATAAGTGAGCATGTTTCAACCGACCTCCCACTCGCAATATCCCACTGGCGTCGAACGGATTCAGTGATGATATCTTGCTGTTCGATTTGATTGCCTTATTTGCAATAAGGTTCTTTATGTCTTCAGAAAAACTTCGTTGAGCACCCATAACAAGCGCTCTTTCTGCTTCCAGTAGTTCTTTTATGGTTAACCTGCCATAAAGTAGTGATTCATGTCTCTTGCTCCATTGGCAATTGGACTTAAACCGCAGACAGTATGCACTTACGCGTTGAAGTTTTGATAATGATGAAAACATTAGATAAATGTCGTCCTTGTGTGAAGGATTCCTGGGATGCATCGCTAGACAAGCGTGAGATTTTCTAATGTCAGGCATTTCTTGCACTTCCACTATGGAATTGACAGCTGGCCAATATTGTTGATCCTTCTTCAACCACCCTGGACCGGTCCACCATGTTGAATTTTCAGCTAAGGTATCTCCAAATGATCCTCTGGACGGAATGTCCGCAGGATTCTCTTTTCCGGGTACAAACCTCCATTGTCCCTAAAACTGTTGTTGCACATATGATACTCGGTTGGCGACAAATGTGTTCCATTTCACTGGATGTTGTTTTAACCAGTTCAATACTATGGTAGAGTCGGACCATGCGAAAACCTTGGTATAATTGATGTCCAATTGCTCTCTGATGTACCTCATTAGTTTCGTAAGTAACGCTGCTGCACATAATTCCAGTCTTGCCAATGAAACTTGCTTCACAGGTGCCACCCTTGTTTTGGATGTAATGAGGCTTATTGTAGCAGAACCGCGATAAATAACCTTCTGATACACCACCGCTGCAAACGCTGATTCTGACGCATCTGCAAATCCGTGTAACTCTATGTGGGCGCCTTCCATTTGCTGCGTCCATCGTGGAGTTCTCACCTTTTGAAGTGATGGTAGTCTTGTCTTGAATTCATTCCATTCATTTTTAATCTTCATTGGAACATCCTCGTCCCAATCGATGCCCAAAAGCCAGAGATTTTGAATAAGAATCTCTGCCTTGATAGTTACTGGCGATAACCAACCGAAAGGATCGAAGATTTTGCCAGCGTCACTCAGTATAACTCGTTTGGTACCCTTTGTGCTGAATGATGAGACATTGATCTTAAATTGGAAGTCGTCTGTGTTTGGGCACCATTTTATTCCCAAAATCTTAACCGTTGTATCACTATCAAAGTTATAGTCTGGCTCAAATTCAATTCCTTCCCTTGGCAATGCCTTTATGAATGCTGCATTATTTGATGTCCACTTCCGTAAGTTGAAACCACCCTTCCGAAGTAGTTGCGTCAATTCCCTTTGCAGATCTTGACATTCTCTTAAGGAATTTGCACCTCCCAAACAATCGTCTACATAGAATCCTTCAAGCAATGTTTTGCTTGCTAGTGGATACTCTTGCTTTTCATCTTCAGCTAACTGACATAGAGTTTTAATTGCCAAGTATGGTGCGGATGATGTGCCATATGTGACGGTTTTGAGAACGTATTCCTTGATTGGATCCTTGGAGTTTTCTCTCCATAAAATACGTAGTAAGTTTTGATCCTCCTGGTCGAGTAAAATCTGACGATACATTTTTTCGATGTCAGCTGTGAAGACGATTGGAAACGACCTCCATCGGAGAAGTAAGGAAAATAAATCCCTTTGAATCGTGGGGTCTGTCATCATGATGCTATTTAGCGACTCCCCAGATGTTGTTTTTGCCGATGCATCGAAAACCACCCTCAGTTTGGTAGTAGTGCTGTCATTTTTTATCACCGCATGGTGTGGAAGATAATACGTTTTTTCTGAGGAATCTCCTTGTACTTCCTCCATGTGTCCAAGAGCAAGATATTCCTGCATGAAATTGCAATAGTCATGCCGAAGCTTCTCATTTCTTGCGAATCTCTGCTCCAACAAAAAGAATCGCTTCAACGCCATTTTGCGTAGACTATGCGATCCTTTAGCAGTGGTAACTTGACGATATATCGTCCTGTTTTATCCCTTTTGTGTGTCAATAGGTAGTGAATTTCACATTTCTCATCTTCTGCAGACCTGACCCTTGCGACGGGTATTTCTTCTAGTTCCCAAATTTCTTTAATCCTTCATCTTCGCTGCACACACTGATACATGAAGTAAGGACTTTGGTTTGTGCTTGCGGTTTTGATGTTAAGTTGGTCACTACCGGTCCAGACAATATCCAGCCAAACGTTGTATTTTGTGCCATTGGGGTATTAGGTGGACCTTTGATCAATCCATGGGTCAGGAAATGTGATAAAATGTCTGATCCTATCAGCAATTCGATATCCTTTGGTTGTCCGTACCATGGATCCGCCAACTTCAAGCCTTGAATATGTAGCCAATCGTTGGGTGAAAATTGTTGTAATGGCAATCTTGATGTGATAACAGGCATTACCAGAGCGTTCACCTCCATGTTGACTCCTTCATCATGAATTGATTGAATGTTAAGGCGGCATGCTGCGATAACTTGTGTGGCCTGACCATTGATTCCATTTTTCCTTGACTCATACTTATCCAACGGTGCCCTTAACTGATGCGCTAACTTTTCTGTCACGAAGCATGATTGAGATCCTTGATCAATCAGAGCCCGTATCAGTTTCACTTGTCGTCCAACGCACACATTTACCATGGCTGTGGCTATTAGTACCGTCCTGTTAGCTTGACATGCAGCGACGATTCGCGTTGTCGATGGTGATTCTTCACCTGATCCCTTGCTTGTTACTAAGACGGCTGCCTTTTCACTTTGAGGGAAATGAAGAAGAGAATTATGCTGTTGTGCGCATATCTTGCAACCCTTCTTTGACAAACATTCTTTAGCGGCATGTCCATCTCGCAAACAGTTGAAACACAGCCTTGACTTCTGGATCACTTCCCGTCGGGTTTTTGGTTTCATACTTAAAAATCTCTTACAGTTGAATACCTGATGATTCTCGCCACAAACAGCGCATTTTGGCTGCGTAACTGTAGTCAAGTGACTTTTTGTAGAGTTGGGTTTTACCGCTTGCGATTGGTGTTCTCTGCTGAATTCGCGACCCCTGAATCTGCCCTCAATAAAGTCAAAAATTGTATTTAACTTTGGAATTTCTGTTGATGTTCCTTTTGATTGTTGGTACAGCCTTCTTGATTCATTGTCTAGTTTTGGATATAGGATTTGTATCACCAATGGATCCCAGGAACTGACATCCACTCCCAAGTTGCTGATTCCGTACAGGATTTCCCTTGATGTATCCATCATAGTCTTTAGATCCAGAGCATTTTCATTTCGAACTGGTTTCAAAGTAAGCAGTTTTTGAATAAAGTTGTTGACCAACGCTGCTGGATTTTGAAATCGTTTGGTTAGCAATTCTATTGCTGTTGCATAATTGCTTGCAGTAGGTGATAGATGGTTGACAATCCTTGCTGCTTCTCCGGTTAGATTACCCTTCAAATACTGAATTCGTTCGACATTGCTTAAGGTTCTGTTTTGGTGTACTAAACGATCGAACAGTTCCCAAAATTGTGTCCACTCCTCATACTTTCCACTGAATGCTGGTATTGTTATAGGTGGAAGTTTAATTTCCCGATGCCTCTCAGGCTGTGTTACTACAGCATCCCTCTGGTACTGTGTCTGTTCTGTCTCCTTAATATGAATATATGCATCTTGATACATCTGCTCCAACTCAATGAATTCCTCGTCATAATCCGCTTTCTCCATTGACACTATAATTTCCTCATTAACTGTTCATCGTTGTCCAGCATTCTTGTAATTGGCTCAGCTTGAACTTGAGATAGACGGAATTCTGGCTGAAATCCAGACTGTCAATTAGGCGTAAAAATCTCCCTTTGGCGAGGTTCAACTTAGTGCACTGAATTGAGGACTTCGTTCTTCCAATTGAATCTTCCGTTCTATGTGATGATGTGCTCCTTGGTGGCTGAACTACTGTAGCTGGATTTGAACTGGCTGGTAATTCTAGAATATCGACTCGCCTGTTCGTTGACCACTGATCCAGTTTTAACTTCAAGGCACCTTTAATGTCATGATACCTTGATTCGAACTGGGTAGAATACTTTTTACCAAAGTATTCATGATGCGGGTTAAGTCTTCTAGGTACCCATTGTTTAGTTGGAA
This sequence comes from Merodon equestris, assembly GCA_958301585.1. Taxonomy (NCBI): domain Eukaryota; kingdom Metazoa; phylum Arthropoda; class Insecta; order Diptera; family Syrphidae; genus Merodon; species Merodon equestris. The sequence goes on along the minus strand of OY284415.1, from coordinate 83,126,464 downwards.
GTCTTGTCCTGACCTTGAAGAATTCTTGAATTTAAAACAAAACGGGGTGATTCAGGGCAGTTTAGTTTAAGTTTAGTTAAATTTAGCCTGTGTATTCATTAACATAGTAAATTATATCAAAATAAATAACTTAGACTATTTTATGTCCTATGAAAGTAAGGACGTTTTAATTAATAAAAGAAAGAGCTGGTTCCCATTGAAAGACTCGTATTGTAGTTAGAGTTTATCTTATCACCGTTTAAAGCACAGTAGAGATCTACAACGCTCAGAAAGAAGAACTGAATAGCTTAAAGAAACCTGATGGTCGAGACCTTACTGCACTCGAAGCATATTGGACACAATGGGACTCTTTCCCTGTTCAAGATGGTGTATTGAGCCGAAAGTGGAAGGCACCAGATAGAAGGACATTCAACTAAAGGAATAGAAAGGATTCTATTGGTTTAGTGCCAGAGACGACAATGTAAGCTGTTGCCGAAAATGCATTGCATTGGCAGCTAGCAAGGAAACAAATGTACAAACGTGGGGACGTTGTATCAAGCCCGGACGTACCGCTGTTGACATCGCAGGGAAGTAATTGACACGTTTAAGGTTTTATGGACTATTTCCGAAAGTGGCCTGAAGTGTTTACACTTCCCATCCGCGTTTAGCCGATTGAAACCAAATTGGTAAACAGGTTTGGTACACCCATTAAACTGCACAGGGATCAAAAACAATATTTGAAAATTACTCGAAAAAAAGAAGAGCAAAACCACTTCACTTCACCTACAGTCCAAGGGGATACAGCAATGGTTGAACAGTGTTTTAAAATAACTGTTCAACCAACCATGCCAAAGCCAAAGGTAGCCAGTGACCCCATGAAGACCAGTTATGATACGAATAAACGACCGGGAGAGTCATTCGGTATAGCTGCACAATCCATAACGTATACACATATAATGACTTGTGAATTGTGACATGTATAGCGACTTCAAGAATCAACGATGCTCCCTACAAAATTCGACATTACATACATTTGTACTTCGGTTCTAATTATACGGACCTTAATTGCAATTTTGACATTTTGCTAAAGTAGTAGTTGGAGGAGCCCATGTGTTTGTATGTTGGTTTCTGATAATTCGGGGTCCGCATCCCATAACAGCCAAGTTTGCAAATTTATATTCTGCGGTGTTTCTCAAAATTCACCGAAGTCGGCAATAAACACATTCGGTGAAAATGAATGTGTTCCAGATCCAGGTGGCTTGTTCATGCGTCCCCTTTCAAAGCCCAATAGCTTCCTTATATTTTTCGTTGACAATAAGGGCTTATTTCAGTGTAAAGTTTGAACAATCAAATTATATTATAACTCTCACCTTCGCTCTTCGGGCGCCTTGTCGCGGCGGGAAGGCTTAAGAGGGCAATGACCTCGAACAAAGACCCGCAGAATCCGAGTTAACAGGGATGAATGGACTACCATAAGGAAGGAAGTACTCCAGGCGGCACCTGCAGCGAAATCTACCGATCTCCTTGATCGTGGCCGGGGTAAGGATTTTGGAGGCCCCACCACTCATTTCTAACCTTCAGGCAGCCCGGAACGACGCCGACTACTGTGGCTCATTGACCGACCATTGAGTGGTGCAACCAACAGAGGCAACACCGACGATAGCGCGGCACGGGAAATCGCTAAGGTTGAACGATACCCAGAATTGGGACATGCTGTAGACTGCATTGCTAAAAAAAAGGAGAAAGAGGCGTGCCCGAAAATCGTGCAAAGAGGTACAAAGGATGAGGACAAACCTTTGGGAAAAGTAGTTAAGAGCATTAAATCGGCGGAGAAGTCCCCTACCGAAGCCCATCCGGCTCTCTCATCTGTGGTCCATGCACTTCTTGGCGGCGCAGAAAATGTCAGCGGCTAATAAAGGCTGCTGTAGGAGACTCAAGCATGCTAGCACTTTCGGCGTGCGCCTCAAACATCTCTTCTCTTATTGGTGACAATCAACTTCAATAAGAGCATAAATAAGAGAGTGCCAGGACTGACGGAGCTGGAAGTGTTCAGTATCCTGCTATGGCCGGCGCTACCGCCGAAAAAGACGGTGATAATGACAGTCAGACTCTGATCGCAGAAGGCAAAGCAGTTTGGGTCCCAACAACTCTCAAACTGGCAGAGCTGTCCCAAAGCGGCGTCGAAAGGGAGCAGGAGCTCAAACCGAAAAAGGTAAGAGCGCTCGCAAGCGGCCGCCGGGGACAACCTTGCTGTGGAGAGAGAAAGGGATGTCCTCCGACGTGGCGGCGGGTAATTGGAGTCCGAAGGCAGATGCGGCGATCAACAAATATCAAAGCAAAAACCTGAAGACAAGATTGCTCCTCGGAGGCGGGCACTTCACACAACCCTTTCCTCTGGAAAGGAGATACAAGTGACTGTAAAGAGTCGAGACAAGCACTTCTCCTACAAAGAGACAGCCATCTCCTCTGAAAAAATCAGGATAGAGAAAGCTGGCAGTGACAGCAGAATGACCACCACAGATCGTCAACACTGCCAGGATCGTCTACTGGAGCTAGCTTCAGCAACAGGCTTCTATATTCAGGCTGAGAGGTCTGCTCTGATGAAAGGTATTTTCGTGGTGAGCTGTTCCTTACAGCAGACAGGATTAGGAGCATGGTGCCGAAAATCTCTCCCCTGGGAACTACTACCTATCAGGCAGTAAATCTGCCAAAATGAACGGGCGCCATCTGCTGGATTCCGGGGAAACCTGGAAACAGGCTGGATGTGCTGACGCGATTACGTGCGCAGAACCCGGGACTTGACACGAGGGCCTGGATTGTCTATTCTTACAAAGAGACTAAGGGCTCTCTGAAAAAAAGGGCTTCACTCTGGTTGTGGGATTGGATAACGGCTCTGTCGTGACCCTCTGATGTGAAGTAGTCGAAGGACTACTCCGCAGTCTAAATCTATGATTTTTACTCAGATCAATCTAAAGCATTGCAAGGCTTCTAGCGCTATTCTCAGTAACAGAATTGCATGCAGCAGTACCTTGTATCCATTCAGGAACCATGAGTGTGGAATAAACGCCTACTGATCTTGGTGGTATATACGAGTATGATGGTACGAACCTTTATGATGAGCGATCCGAAAGGCCTAGAGTCTGCCTCATTATATCGAACACGCTATCGGCAACCAAACTTGGTCAATTCTGTGGTCAAGATCTGGTGGCTGCTAGAATTAGCTACAAAGCGAACGGAGAAATTGAACACTTCGTCGTGGCGTCTGCTTACTTCCCCTACGACTCGGTATTGTCTTCGCCACCGACGGCCGTTTCTGAATTTGTAGAGTACTGTGAAGCGAGAAAGATTGGACTCATTATTTGTTGCGATGCTAATGCCAAAACACTGCTTGGGGCAGCAGCAAATGCAACCGGAGAGGAGATCATCTTTTAAACTTCCCCCTTTCGTCAGACCTTATCATCAACAATGTTGGCCCTCAATCAACATTTGTGACGGCGAGGCGACAGGAAGTGATTGACCTAACCGTGTCTAATAGACACGTGAAGGCCATCACTAAGTGGAGAGTCTTACCAGATTCTACGTTGTCAGACCAAATTTATGTATATCGAATTCCGTTGGAACGCTTCGTTGGAGTCGAACTCGGAAGATGACTGGAATAAGTATAGATCGAAGCAAAAGGAATATAAGAAACTTATTCGTTAATCGAAGAATGATTCCTATAAGTCCTTCTGCAAAGAGATCGAATCCTAGCTACCATCAAGTTGGTTAATGTTCTCAATCGAGGAAAATCGACAAAGCTGGATATACTCAGAAAATCGAATGGTACATTTACTGAGTCTAAGGCGGAAACTCTTAGTTTATTGCTTCGAACCCATTTCTCGGTGAATCCGACTCGTTGCACGTTCCTTCATTGGTAACTGCGTACAACGGGGAAAATACAATAAAGAAAGATGTCTGGCTGTGGTCTATTTCACCAAATTACAAGACAATTGCAAATTAATTTGTATTTGTTGATTACATATACAAATTTGTTTACTGATTTTCTGTTTCACAAACTACGAATTTAATTACAACAAATTGTTAAAAAGAGAAATAAATTAAGGGAAATACAAAACGAAAAAAACCCGTTTCTCCATTTGCTTTGCAAAATTGTAAGCAGAGACCGTTTTTCACAAATGTGTAAGCTCTTTAACTGATAAAATCAAGGACAAAACTGAATAAACAGAACAGAACAGATTTAATTCGTGATAAGAAAAATGTTTTATTTGGCAAATTTTCAAACCCTTACACATGATTTTCAACACTTTAATGGATTGGAAATACCTTGAGATACCGTGTGGCAACATTTTTTTTGTAGCTTTTTTGAAATATAATAGGTGAGTATTCAGTTCTATTTAATTCTTAAATTAATTAATTTAATAAATAGTTTTGAGAAATAAAATTTCAAAGTCGATTTTTTAATAAATTAATTTAAGAACTAAATATTAGTTGATTTTTAAAATTTGTTATTAACCCTCCCATGTTTCAGCCTTTTGTTGCTTATTATGAAATTCTCTCTGTAAACGTTGCACATGCATTTAAAACGCTGATTCGAACTCGTTAGCTGAATCAACTTTAATTAGCGTTCCATCGATACATCCATAAACAAATTTCATACCTTAAGAAAATAATAATCATAATTTCAAATACGAGTACATTGATTTGTAAAGTAGATAATATGCACCGGCAATATTAAAGAACCGTTCATGAACCATTCTGGCCAGCGCACAGTAATTTCAAAGGAAGCATTAACAGTGGCTAAAAAAACAAGGTGGACAGTTCTGCATACTGTAATTTTAGATATGCCGTGCATGTCTGTGATACTGTCCACCATTCCCTAGCCAATATAAAGATGTTAGAAATTGCTGTGTCGGTATCAGTGACTCATTTGCAATCATAGGCCCAAAAAAATCTTAATATTTTCTCTGCTTAGACAGGTTTTAACCGAAATTTTCCATTGAAAACAAAAGAATCTGAAATTTCATAGTTAATTCGCGGACGAAATATTTTTATTGGTCTAATAAGCACAAAATCTGCACTTATATCACGGTGCTACTATTCCTTCGACGTAAGGACAGCTTTAGGTTTGAAATGCGGTTTCTTTAAAAAAAAAAACATATTGTTATTAAATCGACACACGATCATTCTATTGTAAGAAATCTTCAACAACTGAACAAATTTGTAAAATTCCAAAATTTCTTGATTTCGTGAAGCAAAAACTTACAGGCTTACTATGAACTTTACAAAATTTGTACTTGTTAGCAACTTAGCTTTTGATGAAACGGAAATAATGAAATTTCTACAAATTTCCCTTTGTAAACTACAACTACAATTTTGTAGTACAAATATTTTGTGAAACAGAATTCATAAATTTTTCTACAAATTTGTTGAAAAAGTTCTTGTAAATTACAATTTGTAAGTTGATGAAATAAACCAGTGGTAGTAAAATGGACCAGTATTTGCGTCTGAGTGCTCCAACAGGTAGTATAAACTTCCACAAAAAAAAATTATAACTCTCGGTAATGTACGAGTAGTTTGTGTCAGTGACATCCGGTGAGTCAGACAGTCCCATCTTGATTGGATAGAGAAGAAGTGCTTCGCCATGGTTCAACAAGCGCCTTCCAAAGGGTTGGTGGACTATCCATCTCTGTTCCACCGAGCGAAAGTTCTTCATGACAAAATACGAATGCCATTGCTGTATTATTTATGAAACTTCTTTATTACAGGATGACAAAACATTATTAACATTGGAGAGAGAGAAACCAGGAAATGCGCTACAGTATAACCATATTTATTTAATATTTGTTAACTTTCGATTTATTTATAAATGTTTGTATAGTAATTCGTTCATACGTTTTATTTTTACTATGATAACTTTGTTATTTGGTCCACAAGAGTCTTTGCTAAAAAATAATCTCTTTAAATCTCCAACCGAGTAAGAATAGTTATTATTAACGTACAATATTATTTACTTGCCTTTACAATGCTGAAGGCCAACTCCTTGTGGAAGACGAAAAAATTCTCCACAGATGGCGACAGTATTGCGAGGAACTTCTGAACGAAGAGTTTCCCCGAGTGTACTTTCCAAGAGCCGCCCGAATCATGCCGAAATATCCGACATCACAGTCGAAGAAGTTCGGTACGCGGTTAAAAACTCAAAGAAAAGAAAAGCTGTTGGGCCGGACGGGATACCCTCTGAGTTCTGGAAAAAGATGGGAGACATCGGGTCTAGATGGCTCATGGTTCTTATCTCCAAACTTATGAGAGGCGACACTATGCCTAATCAATGGAGGGAAGCTATCTTCTTCCATTGCACAAAGGAAAGGGTGATACGCGAAATTGTGATAACTACCGTTTTGTCAAGCTGATCTCGCACACCATGAAGATCGTTGAACGGGTATTAGATAGCCGAAAATAATACGACTATCTGATGACCAGTGCGGGTTTGTCTCGGGTAAATCAACAACAGATGCAATCCAAAGTATAAGGGTCATGATGGAAAAGCATCGTGATTCGTCAAAGGACTTGCATGGTGTCGGTTGATTTCGAGAAGGCCTTTGACCGGCAACCAAGAGATCTTTTATGGGTAGCGCTAAGACAAAAAGGAGTTCCAGAAACCTACGTGCGAGTGATTATGGACATGTACGAGAGAGCAACGACAAGAGTAAGATGCACCGCAGGAGTCACCGAAGAGTTCGCAATCAAAGTCGGTGTACACCAAGGGAGCGTCCTCAGCCCACTGCTTTTTATAGCAGTCCTTGATTGCTTGCTTGAAGGAAAAGTGACGGACCCCAATGTGCACCAGCTATTCTTTGCTGACGATGGGGCCATTATAAGTGATGATCAGGCGTCCCTAATACGAGCACTTGATGTGTGGGTGGACATTTTTGAGGGACACGGGTATCGTATTAGTTCAAAGAAGACAGAGTATCTGTGCTGCCCGTTTTCTGACCCTCATCAGCCTATTCCAGACATTTACTTGAATGGAAGAGTGCTTCCCAAGTGTGAAAAGTTTAAATATCTGGGATCTATGATTAATAGAGAAGCAACTTGTGATGACGACATCAAACATCGCGTAAGCGTAGGGTGGATGAAGTGGCGGGAAAACTCCGCCATCTTCTGTGATCGAAAAATGCCCCCTAAGCTGAAAGGAAGGCTCTACACTTCAGTTGTACGTCCGGCGGTCACATACGGTTCACAATGCTGGACAATGCACAAAAAGTATGAGAGCAAATTAACGGCAACTGAGATGAACATGCTTCGCATGACAGCGGGAGTAACAAAGCGTGACAGAATTAGAAGTTCAAAGATCCGAGGAAGCCTCCACGTAAAAGAAACCATCACAAGAAATATAGAGCGCGACCGACTCAGTTGGTATTGCCATGTTCAAAGGAGAGATCATTTGAACCCCGTCCAAAAGGCGTTATCAATCAACATTCCAATTTCAACACGCAAAAAAGGCAGGCCGAAAAACAATTGGTGCAGACAAATGCAAAAACACCAGCATTTGATTGGCCTCAGCGATGAAGTAATCCCAAACCGGGAAGCCTGCCGCTACTTTTTGAGGTCAAACCGGCGGACCCCACAAGCGGACCAGTAGGAATGCAGTTAAGTGGGAAGGTTATGGTCCTACACTTCTGACCATAACAGCGCCGGAGAAAAAAGGAACAGAAGAAGAAGAAGAATATTATTTACTTGCCTTTCATTAGATAATGTCAACAAATATATTTTTATTTTCATTCCCGCTCCTCAAATTCGAGGTAAACGTCTTGCAATTCATCAAAAAATCGCCTTATTTTTGAATTTATTTTCGTTCCTAGTCTATAGCTGTTTTTGTTTGAATCATTGCAAATCTTATTCATAGGAAACTTCTTGGATCACCACCAAGTGCTTAATACATCCCCTGCTCTAGAAACATTTTTTTTTCAAAGCATTGTTTTGTTTTTTTATTATATCTAACTTATTTTAGACAAAAATGCTTAAGTCTATGTAGCTTTACTATCTTATCTAATTAAAACTACCTTACTGGCCTTGTGCGGGCAGATAGCACATCCTTAAAACTATTTCTTTCGACTTAATTAAGCTCAATTAACATAAATCAATAATAAAAGCTAAGAAAATTTTAGAAAAAAACAACGACTTAATTAATCGCTCAATTAACATAAATGAATAATAAAAGCTAAGAAAATTTTAGAAAAAAAACAAAAACTTAGCATCTGATTATGACTTTTTGATTTTATATATAACTTATAACTAACTAACACTAGCTTAACCTACCTTAATTACAATACACATAGAATATATGCATAAATTGTAGATTTATATTTTATTATTTTTTGTTTATTTTGTATTTCTTATTTTTTTTTATTTTTTATTTTATTTTTAATTGATTTTTTTTTTGTTTTATGTAAACTAACTAGCCCTAAAGTCTATTACACCACCACCCGTATCCTAATCTCTAAGTCTACATTAACCTTAAGCCTTGCCTTAAAGAGGCTGAACTATCAACAATCGACGACGGAGCTTCCCCCAGCCACCAAAAGCGTTGATGCTGTTGGGCGACGTCTCTCCTATCGTGGCATGATACCGCTCTACTGAACCTGACTTCATAGAGCGCGACATCATGTTCGTAGAAAAGTCGCCGCTCTACGGAATTGCGGGACACTTGGAAGATTAGCGACACCGCCAATCTGTCCTGTATAAGCCCACATTTGTCTAAATAGAGTAATGCCTCTGAGAGGACAAAGCCATTAAGGCGCACCCTCTCGTGATACGAATTGTTGGGGGCCCCGGAGATCAACCTTATCAGAAAATTGTCCACCCGTAACATCCTAGCCCTATTGTTAGGGTAAAATTTCGTGTATTCCGATTCGGGTGTTCTATGTAGCCCAAGACAAGTCCTGAGGCATTGTCTTTCAAACACCCGAATCCTTCCCATTAAGCTGGCTCTCACATTGAACCAGACGGGACATCCATAGGCAACCATGGATCTGATCAAGGCCATGTAGCAGATTACCTTCACTCTGGAATCAAGTTGGCTGCTTCGAAACAGCCATCTTGTCAGAGCGAAAGCACCCGGGGCTCTTGCCAGAGCAGCATCTTCATGTTTGTCAAAATACAATATAGATACTGATCTAGCACGATCCCAAGGTATCTGACTACACTTTGTCTCACCAGTGGACGCCCGTCCGGTCCAAAAATTGAAAACCTGCGCCAATTTTTGCTAGTATCCCGAGAGGTCCTAGACAAAGGCATTCTGAATAAAATAGATTCTCATTTCAGGAAGTTGATTTTCAACTTCCAGTCACCACAATACTGTTAATTTTTTTCCGAAATCGTGCTGCAAAAGATTAACAATGACGACGATCATTGGGCCTGATCTGTACGCAATTAAATCGCATGCGTACGCTATAAAGCGGCGAAGAGAAACTATCTTAGGTAAGCTTAGGTAAATGTTGAAAAGGATCGGGGAGTTAATCGTGCCCTGTTGCAGTGCATTTTTATTTTCAAATGTTTGGGTAGAAGTCACATTGGCAATTTTCACAACGAACTTTCTACCGGTTAGCTGTCAAAAATCATATATAGTAGTGGTTTACTTATGTCCAGCCGACTAAGCTTCTAGTAAAGCCCTTCTAACTATAGGGTGTCGAAAGCTTTTTTCCAAGTCAATCATATAGGCACCCGTGCATAGGTTCTTGCATTTATTCCATTGGATATCAGATACGAATTTCGACGCAGCATGAATAATTTTATTGTCCTCAATTCATTTAGACATGGCTCTATGGAGCACCTTCTCGAAGAACTTACTGATACTCGGAAGGAGACTTATCGACCGGAGATTTGCCGGGTTAGAGGTCTTTACCCTTCTTGGGGATTGGTTGCACTACCGCTGTTTTCCAATTCACTGGATAATATGCATTATTCAGTGCATTGTTGAACAGGATGGCGTACATCTGTACAGCAACTGGTGGGAGGTGCCTAAGCACAACATTTGATATACCGTCGATTACTACGGATTTTTTCCTCTTTAGTGACTCGAAGATCATCTAGAGATCTTCCGTCAAAATAAACAGGGTATTAGCCCATTCACTGGCGATGGCATTGTTTGCCATGAAATATTCATTGTAGCTCAGTAAGCCCGAGCGCCTCAGGTTTTGTAGATCGGTCACGCCGGGATCGAGGAGACGTTGTCCGCCAGCATCAACGCTTTTGGTGGCTGGAGAGAGCTACGTCAGTGGACGAGTCTCTTCAAGGCAGGGCCTGGCTAACACCAATGGCCGGCTTACATAGGCTAGGGTAGGGTAAGGTAGAGTTAGGGTAGGTTAGGGTAGAATAGGGCTAAATATAAAATAGAAAAAACAAAAACAAAAGTAAGAAACAGACAAAACAAAAAGAATAAATAACAGATAAAACAAAACAAAATTACAAAATTAAACAACAAAAAAAATATATTTATATATATATAAATGGAATATATATTAAGTACATATTTACATACATATATATTTTAGTTAAGGTATAATAAATTAGGCTTAGTGTGATTAAGGTCGGCTTAAGTCTTATATATACATAAAAAAATGATCATATATTAAGTTTTTTAATAAAGAAATAAGAAAGACATAGACTAAGTTGCTAGTTTTCAAGCATTTTTGTCTAGGGTAAGATAGATCTAAGAAACTATAAATAAAAATGAATTAAAAACTGAAAACTGAAAGTGCACATCTTACTCCGTCAAATAGTTCCAACAAAGGCCAGTCCAGATTCTCGAAGTTTTCCCACACTTTCAAAACTTGTAAAGAAGTTGTCAGCAACAACAATTCCGTCATCACCTTTTGTCCTAAATTTACAACTCTCCATCTTCTTTGCCTGTATACAGAACCTTTTGCAAGGGTATCCATTGCTGGAATCTAAGCCCACTTACTTTTATTACTTATTATACTTATTATTCGCAGGCTTCGATGGTATGTACTCGTATTGTGTAAATCGTGTGTTTCCTCTTTATGGGAATACTTGTCAGTGGTTATAACTTCTGTCAATGTATACACAGTTCCCAATTGATGATTTAGCATTCTCCACATGTCCCGAATGGTAGCTGCGTTATCTGCACTTTCCGTTCGACACGAGTGCTTTGATACCCAAATCTTATAAATTCATTGATAGCCTAAAATCGGTTAAGCGACATCTTTGCTCAGAATATGGGATTCATGTTGGTTTTCCACAACTCATCGTATGCAGCATTTTGGCGTGATTTACACCAGCGGCTAGATAAAGGCCGAAATAGGCATATAGTTCCTCTTCAGTAACAGATTTCCTAACTATTAAATCTGGAATGATGCCTTTACTCTCATATATACCTATATAACAAAACCAATAACTGTAAAATTCACCGTGGATCTCATTACCTGGAAGTCGTAAGTAATAAACGATTTGCAATCATATACGAAATGTTCAAGTGACCCAATAGCCTGTATACTTAATAAACATAAGTAGGTAATTAGTGGAAAAATCCAGGTATTTGCATATTTTTGCAAAATACTGTAATCAATTATTTTGTTTATATATAATATATAATTGACAGACATAGGTAAAAAGAGATTTTTTGATTTTTTTTTTATGAAATGTGAAATAAACATGTACGTTTCTCCATGTAACAAGGTCTGGCCAGACTTATTCCATTGACTTTAGGATTTGTTGTAGAAAAACTTTTTTTTCCTCACCCACTTAGATTTTCAGCACTTAAGCCTTAAAAATATACACCGATAAAGTCCGAAAATTTGCTTAAAACAGCTACACAATTAATTAGGAAAAAATGGTTTCGAAAATAGAAAAGGTCGACCGGACCTATTCATTAACCGAAGGGTTAAATCAATCGACACTATTGTAGATGTGCTGTAAATTATTCAACTGAGTTTTTAAATTCTCGAGATATACGAATGCCACCACACAATCTTCAATTAAATATTGGTTCACATATTGTATTATTCTGCTTCGTAATTTGAATTCACCTAGATTATGTAACAGTACACATTTTATCATCACAAGGATCACTGGAAGTGTTATTTAAACAACTGTTTTGACTGGAAAATTTGAAGTAGAAATTGCATTCCAATGATACCGTCAGAATCTCCGATACCATTTAAAAGCCTCATTTTGAAACAATGTCCATTTGCGGCTTGGATTTGGAAAATACGTGTTTCTCCCATGGACAGCTATATGTCGCCTTTTCAAGTGGGGGGAAACCATAAAATCTATTCGTATTAGCAAAAGACGGGCTAACCATCGTAGCCTAATCCTGTTTATTTTTTACAAATATCATTTTGTAAACAATCAATCTTTCAATTGAGTAATTTATAATAAAATGTAAATTAAAAAAAAAATTATTCGTTTGCGCTTCATTTTAACTTTCTGAAACTCTTTACTAATTACTTTTGAGTTGACTATTAGGAATGCTGCGAATGATTACAACACACAACTTGACCAAAAATAAAGGTTAAGGTCAATTTCAATAACTTCTTTAACGCAAAAAAAAAAATACTTTGATTAAGAGAACAGTTGGTAATCGTGGCAACATTTCTTTAGATATAATGAGTTCAGCGCACTTTAATCCAACTTTTCTTACAAGGGGAGGACACAACCAACGGGAAACGGATTTGCCTAGTTGCAGCAACATACATTTCTTTTGTTGTTTGAAATAAAAAAAAATATCTCTTGCTCGTGTTTCGATTTTTATTTTTATTTTTTTCCTTCGGTTCGATTCGTTTGTTTACCTCTGTTCATAGTTGAATCGGAAAAACTCTTATTATTTTTCTCTAAAGTCAAGATGAACAAATTTTTCTCTCTAACATTCTTACCAAAATTGAATTGGCATTAATATGATTATCAGTATCAGTAGAACTTCTCCTTTTGCTTTCCTGGTGAGAACTGTTGCTTCGATTAAATTGGGCATTATTTTTTTTCACGGAAAGTCTCTTTCCATTGCAAAGTTTTGGTGAACTGAGATTTCGAAGAAGTATGATCGATCGAAAGATTTCAAAAATTCAATCGGATGATTTACCGCTTCTTCTTTGTCTCTGTTGAATCTGAAAATTGATGTCATTAACATTTGCATTTTTTGGTGCTAAAATTCCGCGTTCTCTTAAACAAACATGATTTCAATAGTTTTGAACAATGTTTAGAAAAACGCGAACAATTACCTAATTCTTCTTTTGATGTTGAAATTGTGCATAAGTTATTTGGTAACGTGATAATGCCATTTAAATCACTTGCAATTTAGCCATCGCCAATCTGCAATTGTTTTGAAAACTCACGTGCTGATAGATCAAGACGCACACACAATTTATGTATTTCTGTACATTTCCCCAAGGAAACGATGCCAATATTAATGCACCGCCGAACAACTCTTGATTTCCACGTCAAAATCAGATGTTCATATAAAAAGTCATAACGAATGCGTCGACCAATTTCGTTCAAACTTTACATATACCATCTACACGACCATATAAACAAACCATGAAAATTTAATGAAATTCGGTTTGACCGTTCGTGAGTTATAAAGTCACACCAAAACTTGCAACAATTTTTTATTTATATATATATGTAGATAGATAGATAACAAGTATACAATAAAGTAGATAAATAAAAAATGAAAGGACAGTAAGGCAGGACTCGAACCCGAGCGAGCAAGAGCACAAGTCGGGAGCGTTACCACGGCTTGCTCGAGCGGAGGCAAATCCGTTTTAGTTTTAGTTTTTAATTCATTTTTATTCATAATTTCTTAGATCTATCTTACCCTAGACAAAAATGCTTAAAAACTAGCTTAACTATCTTATCAATCTAGATATCTTACTGGCCCTAGGCGGACACTCTAAAATAGACGTAACAACTTAAATCTATGTCTTTCGACTACTATATCAACTTACCACTAACATTACTATATCTAGCTTAAGCTAAGAACATTTTTTTTTATTAAAAACTTAGCATATGATAATTTTTTGTATTGTATTATATATAAAACTTAAGCCTACCTTAATGTAACTAAACCTAACTTATTCTACCTTAACTAAAATATATATATAAATTATATACATAATATATATTTAATATATACATAGGTATATATCTTTTTTTTTTCTTTTTTTTGGAATCGTCGATCCACGGAATTGCGACCCACGTGGAAGATTAGCGGTACCGCCAATTCTAGATAAGCCCACATCTATCTAAATAGAGGAATGCTTCTGGCGGCACAAAGCCATTAAGGCGCACTCTCTCGTGTTATAAATCGTTGGGGTAGTAAGCCCCGAAGATCAGGCTATTGACCGAAGTCATTGCTCTCGCAACGTGGCTTCGAATCAGTTTGATCAAAAATTATCTATCCCTACAATCCTGGCCCTATTGTATAGGACCTCGTTCGGGTAAAATTTCGTGTACTCAGATTCGGGTGTCCTATGTAGCCCAAGACGAGTCCTGAGACATTGTCTCTCAAACTCCCGAATTCTTTCCATTAAGCTGGCTCTCACATTGAACCAGACGGGACATCCATAGGCAACCATGGGCCTGATTAAGGCCAAATATAGATACTGATGCAGCACGATCCCAAGATATCTGACTGCACTTTGTCTCGCCAGTGGACGCCCGTAATTAAGGTCCTAAAATTAAGAATACTGCTGAATTTTTTCGAAGTCACGCTGCAGAAGAATAACAATAACGTCGATCGTTGGACCTGATCTGTACGCGATTAGGTCGACTGCGTACGATATTGAATGATGAAGAGAAACTAGCAGATCGCTTAGGTGAATGCTGAAAAGGATCGGCGAATTTACCGTACCCTGCTCCAGTCCATTTTTGATTTCAAATGTTTGGGTAGAAGTCACGTTGGCAAATTTTCACTACGAACTTTCTATCTGTTAACATGTCAAAGATCATATATAGCAGTGGTTTACTTATGCCCAGCCGACTTATCATAAAGACCTTCAAACCATACGGTGTCGAAGGCTTTTTCCAAGTCAATCAGGCAGGCACCCGTGCATTGGTTCTTGCATTTGTTCCACTGGATATCCGACACGAGTTTCGACGCGGCATGAATAGTGTTATGCCCCGCTCTGAAACCGAATTTGTTATCCGGTATGATTTTATTGTCCTCAACCCATTTAGACAGGGCCTTATGGATCACCTTCTCGAAAACCTTGCTGATACTCGGAAGGAGACTTATTGACCGGAGATTTTCCGGGTTAGATGTGTCTTTACCCCTTTTGGGAATTGGTTGCACCACCGCTGTCTTCCAGTGCACTGGATAATATGCATTATTCAGTGCATTGTTGAACAGATGGTGTACCTCTCTACAGCCACTGGCGGAAGGTGCCTAAGCACAACATTGGATATACCGTCGACTCCCGCGGATTTTTTCTTCCTCAATGACTCGAAGATCATCTGAAGATCTTCCGTCGATATGAACTGGGTATTAATCTCCTCATTGGCGATGACATTGTTTGCTATGAAATCTTCATTGAACCTTGTAAAACCAAGGTTCTCTGATCGCCAATGATCGATATCATTTCGAAGATAGAAGTGATGAAGCAGGGCTCTATTTTCCAGGTCCTGGTTCGGGCGAATACTATCATTCACCTTGTACACTTCCTGGAAGACAGCTCCTACTGTCGCCATCTTCTCCTGAGGATCCTCGATCACGAAGAAGTCATCATCTAGGATGGCGCTCTCCGGATCGATGCTAACTGTTCGTAGCAAGCGTTCATTGTCTGACGTTCTCGGAAGCTTTAGATCCTGAATGTCATTCTGATTGTTTCTCCAAAATATTTTATTTATTTGCGGGAACATACTCGCGCTGCTGGAATTTACAGCACGAATTCTGTTGTTCCAATGCAAAGTTACAGATATTCTGTAATTTTCCTTGATTAACTGTTGGATATTTTTAATCAGTGACTTCAGTGTCCTGACCTCCTAGTTTTGTTTGTCGGTAAACCGCCTGTACAAGAGTTTGAGTCTTGTCAGGAGTCTACTTTTTTTTCTGTGCAGTGCGTCGATTGTCGCGTTTCGGTACACGTTTGTAGTATCGTTATGTCGTTGACGTGGGATTGTACTGTCCATGGTCTGTTTAATGACATCATCCATTTGTTTGAGATACCTGTCAATCTCGTAGTTTGATAGGTTCCTATTAGGCGGTGGAAAGGTGGCGCTCGAAGTGAGCGCTCTCGTCAGGGATTTGGCAAAGCGCGGCCAGCACACCCTACTGTAATCGTAGGGGTGCGTTCACACTCTGCCATCTCCGCGAACTCGTCAGGTACTGTGATCACGGCACATAGTCCGCAATGGTCACTGTCGTATACAATGGTCCGCAAACAGTTAATAGACCATTCGTTCGTGTCTGCCAGTCTCAGTCGAGAGTCTATTAGCATGAAATCCAGATATATGACTTTATGTTTAAAATTGTTTTTAATAAAGATCGCAACTCCCCCGCCTTGAATAGCGTTGGGTCGGTCCCTTCTAATTATTCTATAAGAACTGTGCCGGATTTTGTGCTTCTGGTTTAGCTTTGTTTCGCTAACCAAGAGTACATCGGGGCTTTCGTCCTGCAACAGGTTAAAAAGTACGGCTCGTCGCTCGATCCTTATCAGTGAATTTACATTCACCGACAGGATCCTCAAGGGCCTCTCTACCAGCGTACCCATCACGACCTTAGGTGCGCTAGGCCCGGCAGAAGCGAGTAGATACTATCTACTCGGGTCGCCGTCTCCAGGATCTGTTGCTGGAGCTGCCCAATCTGCCCTTGGATTGCGAGCAAGATCGAACAGACATCCACCTCGGCCACCGGTGCCTTAGAGACAGGCACTGGGGCTTTAGGAACAGTCATGGGCTTTTGTACCGTCTTTCCCGAACCTGCCGCCATTTGGGCGTAGGTCAATTGGGATGTGACGGCTGGTGTTTGGAAGCGACCCGAGGGACGCTTCTCCTCGACCTTCTGCTTACGGGCCAGGTTTTCTTTTTTGATGTCCTGGAACTTAGGACATCCCCGATAGTTTGCCCTCGGTTCCTACACAAGACACACTCGAGCTGCTCTCTATCCGCCACCTTGTCTTTCCCAAGGTCGCATTCCTCGTTCTTTGCACACTTAACGCATCGAGGCTGTATTTCGCAGTTCGACGCGGCGTGCCCGAACCTTTGGCAGCGGATACATTGCAAAATGTTTCCGCTCCTCTTTAATGTTTCCCATGTGACAGTCTGGGACGCTAAGGTGGTGATAGTCCTTAACCTCTCCAGCTTGCTGCTGGGTGTGAACTGTACCAAGAAGAAGGGAATAACTCGCTTCTCCCGTCGGGAGCTCACCGTAGTAAATGGCTTAACCCCCACGAATTTGAGGTCGTCACTCTCGAACTCTTTGAGCTCTGAGAGCATTTCCTCGGGGTCTGCAATCGACTCCACGCCTTTAAGGAGCATTGTCCGCAACCTCTCGGCCTTCGGCGTGAAGGAGAAAAACTCCGTTGTGGACTCCTTTAATAAGCTTTTTATACGCTTATGCTGCTCCAGTGTCTTGCACCGAACAGCATAGCGTTTTTGGCCTAAACATTTGATTTCAAAATTGCCTACACCAATAGCATACTTACAGAGATCGATGGTCTCTCGTAGGGCCGTGGTATAGGTGAAGATGGGTGGCACTTTCTCCTTTTTAGGACGTTGCTGCTGCTTCTGCTGCTGCGGCTGTTGTTGTTGCTGCTGCTGTTGCGGCTGCTGTTTCTGCTGCTGCTGTTGCGGCTGTCGTCGTTGCTGCTGTTTCTGCTGCTGTGGCTGTTGTTGTGGCTGTTGTTGTTGTTGTTGCTGTTGTTGTTGCTGCTTTTGCTGTGGGGCGGCTGTTGCCTGTTCTAAATCCCTCTTCTTTATCTGCTTCAGCTTATCAACTACGGCCTGCAGCTGGGCACGTAGGATGCGCTCTTTCCCTTCCAGTTCGCTACGCTCTTCCTCCGTAGCCGAATATAAAAGGGGGGCAAAGGGGTTATTGTCCCCCGTGTAGCGGCCTTCCCTACCATAGGAAAGGGTAGGCAGTATCCGCTTCCACGGGGATCGCTGGTTTTGGTTGTTGTAGTCCAGCTGCTTTCGACGTTGATGGTGTTGGTGATGGCGCCCCTTTCCTCGCTTCGACCTGCAGCTTTTCAGTCGAAGCAGTGAGGGAGGGGCGCTTAGTTAGATCGGGCTTCTTTCTTGTTGGCCCTTCTGCGCCTCTTCATGACGGTCGGTGTTGCGAAATCGGATGATAAATCACCCGATTCCGACTCCGTACGACGTACGGGTTTTCCCCCGCCGTCTCCCGACATCTCCTCCTGCTACTTCCAACTAACTGAGAAGCAGCAGAAAGAAACAGAGAAAAACGCACACGAAAAACTTTCCTCCCGACTTGGGATCTGAACCGGCGACCTTCTGACTGCGGGTCGGGCACTTAACCACTGGGCTAATTCGAGTTCCGCGAATACTTCGCCTAAACGCGCACTTATATTGTTTATACTTGTTTTTACACTTTGCTAGCCGAAACACTACCTACTCCTTCACTGGTCTGTGATCAACTATGAACTCGATCCGTATGCTCGTCGGAGTGATCACAGGACACTATCCCATTGGAGCAATGCTCCGGAAATGGTACTCGGGATCCAGCGTTCTCTGCCGGAGCTGCGGCGATGAGGAAGAAATCGAGACGATCCAATATCTGCTTTGCCACTGCCCAGCTCTCCAGAATCGGCACCTAGCTTCGCTGGGCCAAAGATTCTTTCCAGAGTTTGCGGAAGTGGCAAATGCAGATATATCGGATCTTCTCAAATCCATAAAGAGCACGGGGTGGTTTCAGCCACAACGTGATAGGACAGGTTAATTATATGTGTACTCCACAAATGAAGTGAATCACAATGGGCCCTTTGGCCTCCGAGTGGAAGTGATTCTCATCACACTCCCCTTCTTTAACCTACCCTAACCTAGCAGAACTATTTTCTTTTTTAAATTGCTTTTAGTTAATTAGATAGATAGATTTTATTTTTTTCATAGATAAGGCTTTTATATAGATGTTACGCAGCTTGCTCAGAGATTTGATATTTGAACTATATCTTACATCTGTAAACTTTTATTATTTTTCTTTAATTTCTTTTCTATTTTTTAAGATTAGACATTACAATTGGAGGAAGACTATGACAAAAAACCTCCATTTAATATTTTTTAGTTAATCACAGGCTGAGAGGTATAGTTTAAGGCATAGTTAAGTTGTCAGAGCGTCTGTATAGGGCCAGTAAGGTATTTGAAATAAGTAAGTTATTTAAGCTAGTTTTAGGCATTTTTGTGTAGTTTAAGGTAGCTCTAAGAAAAAAATCAATAAAAATGAATTAAAATAATAAAAAATAAAATAAAGCCTGCAATTCTAATTGGAAGAGTATTTTCAAATAGGATAAAATCGGCATAGGACTGTCGCCGATTAAATCATTAAGGAAAATAACATGAATGGCAAATAGACGAAGAAATCGAGATTAATGAAGTATGAACTAATCTACAAAAAAGATGCTTGTAATTGTATTGTAACTTCCTTTTTCTCTCACCATCAACAATTCTAAAAAATTGTGCTGCAGCTATTCAATATTTCTCAAGAGGCTTGCTCTATATGATAAAAACATTTATTAACATTGAAAAAGACACAAACTTAATAAAATGATGTACAGTTCAAAGGGTTCTCTTTTGCCAGACTTCTATTTCAAAACAATTAAATTTATTATATTCCCGCCTCAAGACAAAATTTACCAATGCTTAACTATATGAATGGCCTCGAGAAAGGGCGGAATGTCCTGCTCGTCGATTCCTAACTTCAGCAGATCCAATTTAGTTAAAATCCGAAAGACTTCAAGGTCAATTTCCTCCTTGCGAAACACGTCAATATATCTCTCTTTCCCAATATCTTTAAGAATTCTAAGAACACTGGAATTGATAGGAACTGATGCGACGGAATGCGGTCTCCGAAAACAGGATATTCGAGAATATCTAGTTTCGCTTTCCAAACATTTGTATTTTCCAGCCGGCTTAAAGTCCATTGATTTTGATACGTATTGCGAAGATGGTGTGAAGTTCTTTTTTAAATTGTTTAAATAGTTGGATCTACAGTGTGATGTTATTGGCTGTTTCCATTGAGAAGTTTTTTCAGTTGAAGCTACGACCTTTATGGGGTTGGGCCGCTGGTTTTTACATGACGTCCTTATATGGACTCGTAGTTTTGGGCTGTTTTCACATCGGTGTGGATTGTCGGCGGCTGTGGTCTTCTTGATTGGTAACAAACTAGGAGAATGATCGTGAAGCACCTTATACAAGGATACATCTGAGATGGGAGTCAATGGAGTAAGTGGCGACTGGGGATCTGTCAAAGACAAAGTATAGGAACATATAATACTACCTCCTAAGGAAAAAAAACCTTACCCCTATAAGCACATTGATAGGTTTCCATTATAACGAAAGTACAAAAAAATATACGCATTTAATGAAATGTTGAACAGAAAACCGTTCTACGTTGGAGATTTGCAATGGACTCCATACGAGTTTATATCAAAGATCAAATAGAGACAGAAAACTATAATGCGATACATGGATATACATGTACATATGTATATCGAAACAATATAAACGATACACTTTTCGAGGTATGTATTCCTTAAAACTGATTCCCACATTCTGATACCCATATACGTACATATAAAAACGCATCTTGGGATTCCTACACTATTTCACATTGTACGCGCAGGGCTGTTTACACTGTGGTCCGAGTGAAATTTGTGTTTGATCTCCTTTACTTTCTGGTTAGTGGCAAAGCCATGGTATTGACCTTTATTTCTTTGAAAATACGGGAAACTGTCTATGGTATGAACACTAATCAATAACAAGTTAGCACACGATTGGGCACAATTACGATATCCATGGTGCCACCTTTTGAAAATATCCCTTCGGCAGATCTTGATGACCTAAGGAAAAAAAAGTAATACAATTTTTTTTCTTTTTAGTTTAGTTTTCGAAACATTAAAGTTTTAATGGGTTTTCATTTTGGTTTTTTTTTTTACTGTATTTTTGATAGCACTGGAAATGTTACGTATTTATTCGTCAGAAAATATATTTTAATATGTTGCATAATTTTTGGCTTACATATAATTGATAACATATTGTAGAAAGTTTGCTGGTTCGACAATTTGTCAATTAATAAACGATCTTATTTCTCAAGAAAAAGTTGTTTTTTATTGCGATGAATATGTCAAATTTTGTGCTAACTAAGAAACATTTGCGGGAGGTTTTTGCCATAATTGAAATAAAAATGCAGCCTAAGCGCATCGAATGCTTGTGGAAGCTTATAAATACTTCAACTGATAAATCATGTAGGGAATGGTTTCGACGTTTTAACCCTTTACTGCTGTTTATGTCAGATTTTAAACAGCTGTTTTAATTCAAATTGTGCTTTTGCTGGAAAATTGTGAATTTGTGTAAATTGAAAAGTAAAAAATAAAATGGATAAGCGTAAAAAAAATTCGTTTCATTGCAAATGTTGTGCAAATACAGCACCTCACAAAATTGAGCGTACACCAAATGTAACAATGCACTTTCTTCTTTTTAAAGCTAAATTTTATGTTTTTTTCTAATTAATTTCTGTTGTTATTCAAGTCGTGTACATTTACTGTTAATATGAGAAAATCTTATTATAAAAATGCGCCGTTGCATTTTTACAAAAAAACAAATTCAAAAATCACAGAAATTCGTGACACAAAATTGAGCGTACATACTGTAGTAGCGGTAGGAAAATATTTATCCCAGGAACTACAACTCGACGATTTCCGTTACTTCAGCACGTAGTTGATGCAGACAGAAGTCCAGCCAAGCAGTAGTTCTTCGATACCCGTGCTTGAGAGTTATTCATTGTGTTTTGTTTGGCTTTTTTTTTTTTAAATGGAAGTTATTTCGCGAAGGGAATTCATTGCACAAGATCGGAGAAATTATTGGACGGACACATTCAACTATACAGAAAATTATAAATAATTACATATACGAAGGTAGACTTAAGAATAAAGCTGGCAGAGGAAGGCAAAACATTTTATCGGAGCAAAACGAACGAGTTATTGTTCGAAAAGTTCCTCCAAATCCAAAAACAAGTGTTCCAAAACATCTGAAGTATTAGCTACTATTAACAAATTTGTTTCAGTAGAAACTGTTCGACGTTTTTTGCGAAGAACAATTTACATGGCAGAGGTGCATTGAAAAAACCTTTCATTTCATCTGTAAATAAAAAGAAACGTTTGGACTTCGCCAAAGAGCATGTTAGCTTGCCACAACATTTTCGGGAAAAAAGTTTTATTTATGGATGAGACGAAAATAAATTTATTTCCAGTCAACCCGGAGCTTGTGTAAGCGTATGACTTATATCAGACGTGTATCAGTTCGGAGACTTGAAATATTTTTCATCAAAATTAACAAACGACCGAGATCGCCAAGTACCGAGGATAAAAAACCTAAAACTCTGCCGAAAATGGTTCTAAAAAGAAAAAACATAAGGGCTAATTACTGGAGTCCACTCCAATGTCTGCCCGATACCGATAGTGATAGTGAAGAAATGGATGAAATCGTCTCACCGGATAAACCACAAAAAGTAAAAAATAACACTCCACCACCGATCAAACTTCTGCAAAAGCCATGTGATTATGTGCATAGTCTCATAAAAAATCTAAAAGTGTCGGATTATTCCATTAAGAAGATTTCCATCGGAATTAAAATTATGTGCGAGTCATTACATTCCTATAATTCCGTAATTAACAAACTCAAAGGAGAAAACTGTCAATTCTTCTCCCATGACCTCAAAGGAGAAAAAGCTTTTAAAGTAGTTTTGTACGGTTTGGGTGAATTAAAAAACGAATTTATTAGCCGCGGACTCAAATGCAAAGAAATTAAAATGATAACAAAAAAATACGATCACTATTGTGAAATAAAAGAATCTATCCAATTCAAACAATTTATTTCCCTCAACCAAGAGTTCGTTATTTTATGAATTTGACATCTCTCCTTTTTTTCTACCAGATGGCGGCAGCATCCATTGTCCCTAAAGTGGACATCAATTTAATTTAGTTGTTACAACTCGGCTTCCTGACAATCTTCATCGACCTCGATGTCGTCATCAGAATCTTCATAGAGTTACTCATCGAGTTCAGGAGCTTGCGTACACCATGGTTTCAATCGCTCTGCGGAATATACCGAATTAGAATGTCGGTTAGTTACCATATTACCTGGAGCGTCTTGAATGACATAACGATGATTTCCCAAGCATTTAGCCACCATATAGAATCCTCGGAACTTCGGTTCTAGTTTACGTGAAGATTCCGTAGCCGGTGGTTCATATCTCACCAGAACCAGATCACCCGTTGAATATTTCGATGGCCTCACATGCTTCTGGTCAAATCTTCGTTTCCACTTCTCCTTTTGCTTCTGGATGTTTACAGCAGCCAATCGCCGTTTCTCCAAGGATGGTTGTACATAATCATCGCTTTGATTAATTAAGTCGATTAAAACATTTTCTTGACGATTTCGAATATCAAAATCGAAAATTAATTGAGAAAATCTTTTAAATTAATTAAATTAATTCTTCTTCTTCTTTTCCTTTTTCCGGCGTTGTTATGGTCAGAAGTGTAGGACCATAACCTTCCCACTTAACTGCATTCCTACTGGTCCGCTTGCGGGGTCCGCCGGTTTGACCTCAGAAAGTAGCGGCAGGCTTCCCGGTTTGGGATTACTTCATCGCTGAGGCCAATCAAATGCTGGTGTTTTTGCATTTGTTTGCACCAATTGTTTTTCGGCCTGCCTTTTTTTTTTTTTTTTGTGACACGGGCACACGGACCAGATTTTTTTGTTTGATCTTACTCTTACAACACCGGTGATCTCCAGTCGTGTCAGCCCACTGATTTGCATGCACACTTGTGGGGCAGTTTAATGGTGGTATATGTGTCCCTAGGCTCACCTTGGTGTTTTCTAAATTGCCTAGATGTGATTTTTGTTTACCCTTGTTTTAGTCGCCTTTTACGACAAGCGAGAGGTATCGCTGCAGGGATATTCTTAACCCGTCCCTGCACGGAAAAAAATCGAAAATTAATTCATTAGGTAAAAATGCAGTTGTTGAGTTTTGCTGTGAATTAATGCTCCATTGTAGTTCCAATAACTTCAGATCCCAGAGAGTGTCATCTTCCACCGAGGTCCGCAAGTAGTTCAGTATCGTTCGGTTGGCTCTTTCGAGATGACCATTTGAGCGAGGTGACCTGACGGCATTCTGAATGTGTCGAATGTTGTTCGTGCGGCAGAACTCTTGAAATAACTTTGATGTATAACCCGTTCCCCTGTCACTAACGATGATAAGCGGTAGCCCAAAATACGAAGTAAGTTCATTGAGAGTTCGAATTACAGGTTGAGTTTGTGTTGATCTTAACAACTAGGTATTTTGTAAAAGCATCTGAGCAAAGCAAATGATCGATATGAAGAGTCTTGAATGGAATCGGGTCTACATTCCATAAACATAGTTCACCCAACGGCCTTCCTCCAACACATTTGTTATACGCACAAGATAGACAAGACGATATGTACTGCTTCACGTATCTTCGCATCCGATGGAACCAGAAATATTTCGAAATTCGCTGAATAGTCTTGTCGACACCAAAGTGACCATTATTATCGTGACAGTATTGCAATACCCGCCATCGAATAGCTTTAGGAATAACAAGTTTCTTAACACCATCAACGATTCGATATAACCTTGCCTCATGAATCGTATAGACTTCTCGCAGATGTTCTTCAGATCCGTGTTCGGATGAAAGGGCCTCCTTAATTCTGACAAGTTTTTCATCATATAGTTGCATTGATGCGAACCAGTCATCCTTTGTGATGTCAACACGATATATACTAGCTCTGACAATCTCAAGTTCCTTTGGCTGCAAGGTAGGTGATCGGCTCACGGCATCCACATGTCTCATTCTGTCGGCAGTACGGTGTTCCAGGATAAAATCTTATTCTTGAAGCATGTACCAACGGGCAATCTTTGGCAGGAGCTCTTTCTGGATCCTTGTTGTTGTTATCGCTGAACAGTCAGTCACCACTTTGAAAGGCTTGCCCAGCAAGTAAACCTTGAATGGTTCCAACGTTTCAACAATAGCTAGAACCTCTAGCTCGTAGCTATGATATTTCCTTTCGACGTTACTGCACTTGCGATTAAAATAGAAAACCGGATGATAAGTTTTGTTGTCTGTACTCTGAAGCAATATTCCAGCTAGTCCGATCGAGCTTGCATCAGTATGGACTTCATGCACAGCTGAAGGGTTGTAAATTGCTAAAACGAGCTCTGAAGACAGTGCTTCCTTGAGAGTTTTGAAAGCATTCGTCTGCGCTTTACCCATAGAAAATTATCCTTCTTGAGTAATTCGGATAATGGTTGTGCAATTAGTGAGTATTCTTTTACAAACTTCCTAAAAAAACCTGTCAATCCCAGAAATCGTCTAACATTGTGCACATTCTGCGGCTCAGGAAAATCTCTGATGGAATTAAGTTTTCCCTCTCCAGGAACAATTGTATCGTCTCTTACACGATGTCCCAAAAATTGTATCTCTTCTGTCAGAAAGACACATTTGCTCTTCTGAAAAGTAAAACCACTTTCCTGTACGATGCATAGAAACTTCGCTAGACGCTCAAGACCCTCCATACCCGTTTTGCTCATAATTACTACGTCATCCATAAAAGCTAGAGCTTCTCCTCTTCACATGCGCCCTACAAGTACACTCATTGCCCTTTGAAATTCCAACGGAGCATCGGCCAGACCATACGGTACACGATTGTATTCATATAAGCCCTCGCCTGTGACAAGTGCTGTGAATTTTTTTGAGTCCTCCTCAATTTCAATTTGGTGGTACCCCGACAACATGTCAACTACGGTAAAATAAATGCACTAGCATCTCATCTACCACAGGCATTCGAGTAGGATGCTTAACGGTTATCGAATTCAATTTTCTAAAATCGACGCAAAGTCGGAACTCCCCATTTTTCTTGCCAACCAAAACCACAGGTGAAGAATACGGAGAATTGCTCTTACGAATAATATCGCAATCTAGGATATTATCAACTATAGCCTTAACAGTTTCACGTCTTGCAAAAGGAATCTTATAAGCTTTCAGTTGAAATGGTACGTCAGTTGTTAGTTCGATCTTAATTTTTGCAAAATTACATCTTCCCAATTGTTCAATAGATTCGGCGAAGCATTGGTCATAAACAGTAAGAATACGATCCAATTGTTCGCATTCATCAGAGCTTAGATGTATATTTGACTGTGTAGGTTTTTGTTCGACTCGGCTATCTTTGTGGCAAAGAACATCAGTGCCCAACAAAAGATCATAGTCTAATAACTCGTCTTCGACCATATACAGCTCAGTCTGGTACTTCAAATCATCGAGTTGCAATTCACATTTGATTTTTGAGGTACAATGGTATTCACCTCCAGCAAATCCCTTTAGACTTACACCTACGCATGGCGAAACGACAGCCAACTTTTCGACAATTGATTTTCTTATCAGTGATCTTGTGCTACCCGGGTCAATAAATGAGGTTATTTCAGCAGAATCATTAATAATGACACTTTTCAAAATCAAACCTTCCTGCTGTTCAGGAAATGAATCTATTTTATTGATGCTTCCAGAATTATTCTTTAAACAATTTACTGCTACATGTCCTATACGATTGCATTTCGAACATCGGTCTCGTCGCTGCGGCTCAGAGCAATTAACAGAGATATGTCCTGTCTCGTTACAGTTGTAGCATCGAACATTCGATTTTGAAGTGCGCTTTGGGGCCTCTTGATGCTCTGGAAGAGATCTGACCTCAGCAACAGATGACATTGCTACAGATTTATAATCGTAGGCTCGAATTGATTTTAACAAATCGGTCAAGGATGGAAAATAATGACCTGACAACGCATGTTGCATTTTTGCATCAGACAGACCTCGAACTATATATCTTATTATTGCATTATCTTGCATACCTGCCTTTTGTCCCATAGCTACCATCTGGTAGTAGTAATGCTCAGGAGCCTGACCTTTTCCCGATGACAACTAGCCATTTCCAAATGAATATCGGCTTCATTGACGTCATTTGGTAAATCATACAAAAAACGACGAGTGAATTGATTCCATGTTGTGAATATTTCAGGCAGCCCATCAATCCATAGCTTGGCCGCGCCTTTCATCTTCGCTGGAATAGCCAAAAGAAGAATTTTCTCTGGCCACTCATAGGCCTCTCTTAAGTTTGCAATGCGGTTAATGAATTGCTCTGAGTTCAACGATTTTTGATCCAATGGATCAAATTCTGGCAAAATATCATCACATCACGAATGTTAGGCAAAGGATTTTGTACATACCTTGTCTCAGCTTGATGTAAATTATGGTGAGGTGCTAAATATTCTTGGTATTGTGGCGATTGCGGTCTGCGATATTAGCCATAGCTTCAGGTGTATATTCGCGGAACAGCTGGTGTCTCGGTGGTGGGTATCTTTCAAAAACTGATCGTTCATACGGATTGTTATTGTACTTTGCTGTCGGTGGTTGTGCAGAAGTATAAATTGGTGTCGGTGCTAAAGCGGGGAGGTGGAAGGAAAAGACGATGGATGCGAAGCAATTGTTGTAAAAGCAGCGGCAGATGTGGACACAGGAGCAGATGTGAAGGTTGGAGCCGTCTGCCCCATCGGCGTCTGAATTGGAGACGAATTGGACAAAGGTGGCTGTTTCTTTTCGGACATCAGGTAGATCATGGTTTGGATTTCATCGAGTCGACTACTCAACTCTTTCAACTCCGAACTTCCTTGTGGCGTTCCACAGTGGCTTCGCAACCGCTGCTCCAGATCGGTTTTCTTGCCGGACACAGCAAGACCAAGTTCCTTGCACTTTTCCTTCAACTCTTTTACCGTGCTCATTTCGAAGAGTTAAATGAAATCCAAGTAATGTAATTCCAAGTATTTTTTTTTTTAATCCCACTTCTGAATGTTGTGAAAGAAAAGAATCTATCCAACTCAAACAATTTATTTCCCTCAACCAAGAGTTCGTTATTTTATGAATTTGACATTTCTCCTTTTTTTCTACCAGAAGGCGGCAGCATCCATTGTCCCTAAGGTGGACATCAATTTAATTTAGTTGTTACACTATACAGACACAATAGGTGTTTTTTATTATGCCACATGATCCACTCAGGATCACGAGACATAATAAAACACCACAGATCAACGAATAGCCAGCTTGACATTTCGCCTCGTTCAGTCCTGTCAAAGATCTGACATTTGAAAACAAAATAAACCAACAAATTGAAGATGAAAGTAGCTGCTATTGAGGTAAATTGCGTTTATTTGTTGAATTTAAATGGTTTATATTTGTATTATTCCCATTCAAATTAGGAGAATCATTGCCTGATGAACATATAAAATTGTTGCACGGGTTTGGTTAAGCAGTTTTCGCTTCCGTATCGAGTAATTGTACTCATAATGCTATAATATTTGTATTATCTTACATTTCTAAAACTCTTGAGTCTATTGGGAAAATATTACCCCCAATTGGTGTATATCGATAAAAATTATTATCATTAGCATTTAAATCGGTCGTATCAAATTTGTATGAAAAGAAAAATTTTCTTTGATATGGCAATTCCACAGTTAAATTTCAAAGATTGTTTTTATTGTGAAGTGGAAATGGAGCAGGTGGACAAAAAAAGGTAAACATGTAAACTTAATTTAAATTTCGACCGAGAAATCTGTTACTTCTTCCTGCAGCAATGAATATTCAAGTGTGCTGCTTTCTTCACTGTCCGTGTTACTTTCCAATAACCACTGTAATACAAATATTAACCATTTAAATTCAACAAATAAACGCAATTCACCTCAATAGCATCTGCTTTCATCTTCAATTTGTTTGTTTATTTTGTTTTCAAATGTCAGATCTTTGACGGGACTGAACGAGGCGAAATGTCAAGCTGGCTATTCGTTGATCTGTAGTGTTTTATTATGTCTCGTGATCCTGAGCGGATCATGTGGCATAATAAAAAACACCTATTGTTTCCCTTGAAAGTGGTTTCGTGAAATTGTTTGAACTTAAAAAAAGTGTACGCTCCATCCTTCACACACAAGTGAGTTGGAGTTATCAACGTAAACAAAAGAATAAATTGACACAATGCAAAAACTGTCAAATGTTCGGGCACGGGGAGAGAAATTGCCATATAAAAACATACTGCTCTAATTGTGCCGGTCCGCATAAAACAACTGAGTGCGAAAACACAAATGTTCTCCAATGTGGAAATTGTAGTGAGAACCACAAAACAACAGACATTTCGTGTATAAGCCGCAATCGCTACTTAGAAATGAGAGCCAAAGTTGCAAACAAATCAACTCGTTCTACATCTCACTCAAAACCAAATGCGCCTAAAAATATTAATACGTTTACATCCAACTTCATGTCAGTGAACAATTTTCCTGCTTTACCGCCAAGAAATGCGCCAATACGAACGGAGAGTTTCAACATCCCTCGACCAAGTGCATGGGAGAGTCCAGTCGAAGCGCTATCAAGTCGTATCAACAAAAACAACAACATGTCATCAGGGAGCAATGGAGACTTATTCACCATGGAAGAGCTTAATGCTCTTACCATGGAAATGATCACCAAATTAAGCTCTTGCAAAACTAAGGTAGAACAATTCAACGTTGTCACACAATTAGCTACTAAGTTCTTGTACTCTAATATTAAATAATATGACTACTAACTACATAAATATTATAAAGTGGAATGCCAGAGGTATTAAAAATAAACATGTTGAGTTCATACATTTCTTAATTAACCACAAAGTTGATATAGCTTTTATTACTGAGACATGGTTGAAATCAAATATGAAACTCTCCACCGCGGATTTCAAATCCTATCGTGTAGATAGAAATGAAAGAAGAGGGGGAGGCGTTGCTATTCTGATTCGGAGATCAATTCAACATTCTCTCCTACCAGTTGTTCATACGCGTTACGTAGAAAATCTAGGTACAGAGGTAACATTGATTAATGGTAGGACAATTCAACTTTTTTGTGTTTATTTCCCGGGCGGTAACGTATCTACTGAAAAACTACAATATTTCAATACTGATTTAAGGAAATTTTTAACAATAAACGAAGACTATATAATTGGAGAGGACCTAAACTGTAGACATAAGGATTGGGGTTGTAATAGAGGGAATGCTTATGGTAAACTGCTCAAATCAGTTTCCTTTTTCTGTTTTGTTTCCATCTAGTCCTACATATATTCCAGCTGGCTCGAGAGGTCTTCCATCTACGCTTGACTTTTTTATTACTAATTCACCGAGCTTACTCTCCCAGCCGATTGCATTAAACGAACTAAGTTCTGATCATAACCCAGTCTTCTGTAAAACTGGTGGAATCTATGCCCCGACGCCTGCAAGCTGTCATAGATACTGGAGGTAGTCATACTAAATATTAGTTTTTTATTTGTTTTTATATATCCATGATTTTTAATGTTTTTTCATGAAGTGTACGCTCAATTTAGTGTGATAAAATGAAGTGATATGTTATTTTTCATCTATCAAAAAATGAACTATGAATTTGTGTTTTGTTTTCTATTCCTAATATTATTAAGATAATAAGAATCGAAGTAAAAGAAAAAAAAATTATAAAAACTTCATATTGAATGTTAAATAAAGGAAAATGCATTTTTATATGGGGTGTACGCTCAATTTTGTGAGGCACTGTATGCTAAAACAGAAAAGCTAAAAGCTTTGCCGATGTGACGCCGATTTGTTTTTTAAAGCCACTCGTATGACGAAATTTCAGTACGAGTTGCTTTTAAGTTTATTAAAAACATTAATAGGGGAGCGCCGTGGCGCAGTGTGTCGGCCGCTGGCGCAAGATGAGCGAGTTCGGATCCCGATAACACCAACGCCATCGAATGATTATTTCGCGGCGTCCCTCCTCGGTGGGGTACTGGCAAAACCCCCCGTTGTATACTTGCCATGAAAAAGCTTCTCGGCTCTCGCCGTGCGGAATCGGCATTAAGCTTTAGGTTCCGTTCACTTATGTGAAAAAACAAATCGCACACAACATAAGTGAGTAAAAAGAAGCTTGGCTCTGGCTCAACATGAGCTCCAACGCCATCTAAGGTGTCTGTCTGGCAGTACAATGGACCAGTCTGAGTGCTCCAACAGATAGCAGAAGCCTCCAACAAAAAAAAAAAAAAAAAAAAAAAAACATTAATAAGGAAAGCAATTAGTTGCGGTTATTTTGATGTAAGTATTTCATTAGAAAAGATTTGGTTCGAACATAATTGTAACTTCGTTGCAGGCATTTGTCTTAAGGTGTATCTCCAAATTATTTGGCTTGATTGTTGCGAATGGGTGCATCAACAGTACGGATAATAATCGTACAAGTGTGTAAAGCCATTTGGGAAGTGCTGTTTCCCGTGTACATGCCAGAACTTAACAATAAATGGAATATGCCGAATTGCGTGGGCAGTATCTATGGTAAGCACATCGAAATGAAATGCCCGCCAAAGTACATCAATTACAAGGGTTACTTGAGCATTGTTTTGATGGCAATTTGTGACGCCAATTATACCTTCACGGCTGTCGATGTTGGGGCTTTTGGTAGCCAAAGTGATTCAGGAGTTTTTCGTCACTCTGTCATTGGGAAGCAGTCTACCCAAAGAGAAATTACCGAATTCAAAGAGAACAGTACCCTTTATTTCGGAATTCTGCTGAACCACGCGCATAAGTATTAATTTTTAGGTTTTCAAGAACGCGCCGAGGTACATATATAGAATACCTTCGGCATTTTGTCTGCTCGCTGGCGAATTCTAGGGAAATGCATAGAATTTCACCCATAAAATGCGGACAAAGTTGTGCTTGCCTGCACAATTTTACTTAATTTCATTGAAATCACAGACGATGTATGCAATTGCAACTTATATTGCTAATGGAAAACGCATCTGTGGTCAGGAGGCAAAGGAATTGTTACCTATTCGCAGATGTGGAACAAACAATAGACCATGCGAAGCCTTCAGGAGGAGAACTTTAACACATTATTTTCTCAACGAAGGCAAAACAGCTTTCCAAGCATTTGAACAATATGAAAACTTTTTTATTTTTCTTCATATGTGTTTCTTTTCTCTTTTTTTTTTGTATTTTTTATTTCATAAAATCAATAAAAATTATAAAGAAAATTCATTCAATTCAATAACGAATGTAAAACAAAAAAAAATTAATTCAATAAAAACAAAAACAAAACAAGGTGTGAACCGTAAGGTCCACACGACTAACTTCCCAGTGAGAAGAATGAAAGAACAATTTTTTTTTTTATTATTATCTATTATTATTATAATTTTAAATTTATTTAATATATTGTTTTTTTTTTATAATTTTAATCGTGGAAGCTTTGGTAAAGGTAAACACCTCCGCCACCTGGTCGTCGTTTAACAAAGCCCCGACCTCCTTGCTATACTGTTCCGAGATTGCCTCCACCTCTTCCTCGGCTTCCTCCACCTCTTCCTTAACTTCCTCCACCCCTTTCTCGGCATCCTCTACCTCTGCCCCGAAATCCACCACGGCCGCCACCTCGTCCCTGTTTTCGGACGTGGCCCCGGTAACCTTTGTTTTGACCCCTTCCTTTTCTGTCCTCATCTTTTTTCTTTTTTTTCTTCATCTTCTTTTTTTTCATTTTTTCCCCTCAGGAGTGGTGGGAGCCACCATTTCTACCTCATTCTGAAACAATAATAATAATAAGACATGTTTGATGATTGTTAATTGTAAACATTGTTAATAACAATTGAATATTGTTAATAACAATTGAATATTGTTAGTAACAATTGAATATAATATTAACAATTTAATATTGTTAATAACAATTGAAAATTGTTAATAATAACACAACTATAAACTGAACACGTCGTATCAGAATTTCTTTACTTCAATCACTACACAACAATATTAAAAACAGACTACACAGCTGACACCACAAGACTATTTTTTTTCTTTATGAATTGTCCAACTACATAGATACCAGTTTGTTAATCAAATCCGCAAGAATTTTATTATCTCCAAAAAACATGTTCGTAGTGGCTTGGTGAAAAAAAATGGAAACAATCAATGAGGATCTCATGACATCAGTCATCCTATCCACAGCAGCTACAATTGAATAAATAGGACCACGACATATTTTAAAAACTCAACATAACCTAAGACGTATCAGAATATGAAATAACAATATTTTTTAAGTCTAATTCATTTACTATAAAACAAAAAAATCATAGCTTAACCAAAAGCTATTTTACTGTTAACAACTTCTACTTACAACCGGGCCTTCAGTCATCGTTTATTTCTCAATTATTAAACGTGCATCATAATAGTAGTTTTCGACTGTTCTTTTCAACACATTTTTCTGTATGAATTACATAATAATAAATCAACCTTTACTTGCAAAAAGATTGTTCAATTTTTTGTATCCTACGATAACATTACAGACACTTTATTTGAACTATTAAAACTTTGTTTTATTATAAGCAAAAATTTATTGACACTATTCTCTAAACGTTATCAACAATATCCAACTGTTACAAACAATATTAAATTTTATTCAACTGTATTCAATTATTATTCACAATATTCGATTGTTATTCACAAAATTCAATTGTTATTAACAATATTCAATTGTTATCAACAATATTCAATTGTTATCAACAATGTTCAAATGATATTAACCATATTTAATTGTTACTAGAATATTCCATTGTTATTAAGAATATTCAATTGTTATTAACCATAATCAATTGATATTGACAATATTCAATTGTTATTACCCATATTCAAATGTTATTAGCGATATTCAATTGTTATTAACAATATTCAATTGTTATTAACCATATTCAATTGTTATTAGCAATATTCAGTTGTTATTGACTACATTCAATTGTTATTAACCATATTCAATTGTTATTAGCAATATTCAATCGTTATTAGCAATATTCAATTGTTATCAACAATATTCAATTGTTATCAACTATGTTCAAATATTATTTACCACATTCGACTGTTATTAACCATATTCAAATGTTATTAGCAATATTCAATTGTTATTAACCATATTCAATTGTTATTATCAATATTCAATTGTTTTTAACCATATTCAATTGTTATTAGCAATATTCAATTGTTATTAACCATATTCAACTGTTATTAACCATATTCAATTGTTATTAACAATATTCAATTGTTATTAACCTTATTCAATTGTTAGTAACCATATTCAATTGTTAGTAACCATATTCAATTGTTATTAACAATATTCAATTGTTATTAACAATATTAAATTGTTATTAACAATATTTAACTGTTATTAATAATATCTAATTATTAATAGCAATATTATATGTATTATTAATTAATTTTAATATTACAAATTTAAAATTAATTAAAAAAATTAATAATTAATTGCTATTACCGATGCTATACTTCCAAACCTGATATAATTTTAGAGTTGTTGTAGAAAAAAAGTGTTGTTTTTTTATAACTTTCTTTAATGACATTTTTCACAACTCCGATTGCATTTTTGCTAAAATACTCAATCATAACAATGTGAATATGAAGGTATCTAAAATCTGCATGAATAAAT
Organism: Merodon equestris; assembly: GCA_958301585.1. Classification (NCBI taxonomy): domain Eukaryota; kingdom Metazoa; phylum Arthropoda; class Insecta; order Diptera; family Syrphidae; genus Merodon; species Merodon equestris. The sequence continues at coordinate 83,091,728 of OY284415.1, read as the reverse complement.
TGTGCACTTCATTCATTTTAAAATTCAGCTTGTTTGCCTTTTTTTCTTGGTTTTCTCGTTTAAAAAAAAATGGCTGGACCGATTTCGCTGAAAATTCATTCAGTTCTATGTTATGTAATTACGCGTCTAATGTATTTAGTCCCATGCTAATATCATCTTTGGTTTTCAAGATAATCGAGACGAAAAATGATTACGAACCCACATACACACATACAGACATCTCTATAAAAACGTTGGATTTGGATTCTGGTGCCCTTGAAACGTGGAGATATGTCAAAATTTGGGATTCACAAAATCGGCCCCATTACAAAAACTTCCCACTGTGAAGTTAATAAAATATAACTTTCACAAACAAACAATCTAAAACAAAATATGGAGCATAATAACATAATAATAAATAAATTCACTCTTCACTCTCTCTGTTTTTTTCGGATTTCTAACTCTACCTCATTAGCATAGCGCAGAGTTTCTAATTTGGCAGTATTTCTTATATCTATTGGAAAAGAATGAAGCGAAACGGCGGAGGACTTAAAAGTGACCTTTAATTTTTATTTCAATTATTGATTAAATCTTGTACAATGGGCTACAGAGCCTAGATTACATTAATTTAATCTAACTTTAACTAATCTAAAATTAATTAAATTATAGTATATTTAAGTTACTTTTAAAAATAGAAAAAAAAATAAAGGAAGAATACAAAAAGACAAGGGTTACATAATATACTTAATCATTACATTCCGGACTTCAATTTAAACAATAAGTAAAAAACAGAACAATGAAATTTTACATTTACTTTAATGCCATGTATTTAAATAAAATTGCCTCAAGCTGAGAGGTACCACTATGTTTTCTGATAGAAATGGGTAATTTGTTCCACTGCCTTATAGCATAGACGAAAAACTGATTTTCGGAATTTCGGCAACTGAAGCTGGGTTGTAATATTGTAAAAAACCGAGACGAGTTGGGAAACTTAATTTTTTCAAAAAGATATGTCGGTATTTTGTTCATAAATATTTTGTTAAGTGTTTTCAAGGAGAAGTATTTCAAATATGTGTGTATGTGCAACCTAGAATGTTACTTGAAAAGTTTGAAATGTGATCATATCTTTAAAGATTATAAACATATCGAATTACATTATTGAAGGCAACTGAAAGATTCCTTTTCATAACAGAGCTATGGCATGTAAATATTTGACATCCATATGTATTAAACGGCACAATTAGGGTTTTTACTAACCTTATTCGGGTATGTTGTGGAGTAATTTGTTTCGATACAGATAGGCTGCGTAGAAAACCATATATTTTCCCAATAACCACTCTAATGTGATCATCCCAAGTAAGAGTCGAGTTGAAGAGTATACGCACGTTTTTGCCCTGCTTACATAATCAAGTTTTTCATTTCCAAGATACAAAGATGGGAAGTAATCTTGATCAAGTGGGGTCTTATAGATAATTAGACATTTTGATTTTTTTTTTATTGACATTTAAGCAATTAGTCTGAGACCACTGCAGTATTCTACTTAAGTCAGTATTAAGTTAGCTAGCCCCATCTTCAATCATTCCAAGCTTACAACTTAATTAAACTTGAGCGTCATCAGCGTACAAATCTATAGATGAGTGATTTGCTTGTATTGGGAGATCATTAATAAACATTGAGAACAACAGTTTACATTACATTACATTTATTTATTTATTAATAGGGATGTACATTAAGATATTTATCTTTTTTGTACTTAGTATTGTACATTAATTTCAGTAATTGCATTAATTGAACTTATAACTAATTGAAATATACATACATATTTATGAGGTATGGTTCATTGTTGATGAGTAGCAAAATGGTGTAGGATTGCACTCTTAAAATTGTCCGGGTTTGAAATTGATTATTGATTGATTGATTGATATAATGTGGCAAAGAATCCATAATCTAACTGTATGAATGAAGTATAATCGCTAGGAGGATAAGAAATTACAACAATATGGAACAATGTTTGTGGTTTTTAGAGAGCGAGTGAAGTTAAGTCTGTTATACAAATACGGCGGATTATGACTATTAATTACTTTGTGTAAGAACATGCAATTCCTAGCATTGATGTACTGCTGCAAGTTGCAACCCAGCAAGTCTCCAGTGTACGCAGATATATGTTCGTACCGCGCAATACCATAGACGTAACGCACAGCATCATTGAAAACTACTTGTAATTTTCGTTGAGATAGGGAGTCAAGGCTACTATATACAACTTCAGCATAAGTTAAGAGTGGTAAGATTAAAGTAAGTACTAGCTTCTTACGTGTTGCCAGCGGAGTAAAGAGCCACAATTTTCGCAGACATCCATAGATACGGCCAATGATCATGTTTGTGTGCTTGTAGCCAGATAGATCTCGGCTTATGACATATCCACGACTCGACTGCCTTAATCTGAGAGTTATTGAGGTATACAGGGTGTCCCACGAGCAGTGTGCCAAAAAGCTACAGCGTGTAGGTCTAGTCAAGACAAGAAAAAAATCGTATGGGAGGGGGGGTCTATTTCCCCCCGTTTAGCCGGGAGGGGCAATTTTCTAAAAAATTGACTTAATTTGGAAAAAAAATTATTAAAAATCAACAGTTACATCCACAATGCCGCGATATACTTTTTTGTAAAGCCAGAAACCTCTTCTTTCATCTTGTTTTTAAACGAAGCTGTTTCAAGGAACAGTTTTTGAGAAATTAATTTTCAAACTCAAAATTTTGGAAAAAAAATTAAAAAAAAAAATTTCGAACTATTTTTTTTCAAAATTGTATGTAATTAAGTACTAATTTTTTTTCAAAAATTCAATTCTCTTATTAGTTTTTAGTTAAATACAGAAAACCGGATGCAAAAATGTCTTGTAGTTTTTGAGAAATTAAAAAAAAACCCGAACCATTTTTTCCTGAGAAAAACCTTTTTTTTTGGTTTTAACGCGGCTGGACTTGTAGGCAAATTAATGTATGAAACATTGACCTCGAAATCGTGAAGCCAAAAGACTCTACGCTGAAAGATATCCCAATCGGAGGTGTCCCAGTCGTAGCATGTTTTCAAGAATCCACCGACGTCTGCGAGAGCACGGAGTGCTAGAGCATCGAAGAAGCGAAAGATCAGTTACAGATGGATCAGGAATCTTAGATGAAAGAATTTTGGATTTGGTCCGACGTAATCCCTCCCTTAGTACAAGGAGGATAGCTATTATGCTCGGAGTGCCCAAATCTAGAGTATGGAGTGCTTCATACCGAAAACTTACCCGTACCATTTTAGGCCAGTTCAGGAACTCACCTCAAACGACAAGTTTTTGAGAGCAGAATTTTGTCGATCATTACTGCTTCGAGATGAAACTGAACGAAACTATTTTGCAAGGATATTCTGGACGGATGAAGCACAGTTTACCAGAGATGGGGTTACTAACTTCCACAATTTGCATCATTGGAGTAGCACCAATCCACACAACAAAAAACGAAATAAATGACAACACCGCTTTAGCTTTAATGTTTGGCTTGGTATTGTTGGACAAACTGTGATAGGGCCCCGGTTTTTGAATGCCGTTATTATCATACCTGCAGTTCCTACGAGACCTTTTGCTCGATTTGATGGACAACGTTCCTTTGGCCATAGCAGATAATTTAATCTACCAGCAAGATGGAGCACCACCACACTAGAGCTTATGGGTTAGAAACTGGCTGGATGATCATTTTAGTGACCGTTGGATCGGAAGAAGGGGCCCCACGGAACGGCCACCTAGATCACCAGATTTAACTCCTCTAGATGTGTGGGGATTCATGAAGAATTATGTTTACGAAGTTAAAATAGTATCTTTGGAACAACTGAAAGAACGGATTGAAGTCGCTGAAGTCAAATTGCAGGAAAATTTGTCAAGCATTGACTTATGTGCAGCCATTAGAAGGAGATATAATCTTTGCCTTCTAAAAAATAGGGATCATTTTGAAAATTTATTATAATAAAACTCCGAAGTTTTTAAAAATAATAAAAAAGAGGTCAATGTTTCATACATTAATTTGCCTACAAGTCCAGCCGCGTTAAAAACAAAAAAAAAGGTTTTTCTTAGAAAAAAATGGTTTGGGTTTTTTTTTAATTTCTCAAAAACTACAAGACATTTTTGCAGCCGGTTTTCTGTATTTAATTAAAAACTAATAAGAGAATTGAATTTTTGAAAAAAAATTAGTACTTAACTACATACAATTTTGAAAAAAAATTGTTCGAAATTTTTTTTTTTAATTTTTTTTTCAAAATTTTGAGTTTGAAAATTAATTTCTCAAAAACTGTTCCTTGAAACAGCTTCGTTTAAAAACAAGAAGAGGTTTCTGGCTTTACAAAAAAGTATATCGCGGCATTGTGGATGTAACTGTTGATTTTTAATAATTTTTTTTCCAAATTAAGTCAATTTTTTAGAAAATTGCCCCTCCCGGCTAAACGGGAGGGAATAGACCCCCCCTCCCATACGATTTTTTTCTTGTCTTGACCAGACCTACACGCTATAGCTTTTTGGCACACTGCTCGTGGGACACCCTGTATATTCGGTAAAAGATCTATGTAATACAATATATGAAACTGTTTTTTTGATATTGGGATTACTTATGATTTTGACGGATTACTACTAAATCCATTATTAACTGACCAAGTGTAGATTCGCTTCAGATCGTCATTCATTTGGTGAGCAAGTTCATGTAGGTCGGAAAACGGTTTAGATAACAGTAGCTCGACATCATCAGCATATAAATGTACCGAGGAGTGTTTGCATACAGAAGGGAGATCATTAATAAACATGCAAAACAGTATTGGTCCTAATATCGAGCCCTGCGGAACGCCTAGCTGAACATCCAAAAGGGACGAGCTATGTCCTCCCAAAATTACCCTTTGTGACCTATTAGAAAGAAAACTTCTCAATAAGCAAACTGTCCTTTCGCTAAAACCGAAATTGTTCGTTAGTTTCCAACATAAGATATCATGGTTTACTTTATCAAAGGCCTTCGAGAAGTCAAGCAAGCAGAGCAGAGAGACTTTGTCAAACGATTGTCGTACCACTTCAAGCAGGTTTACAAGACCTGTGAAACAACTGTGGTTGGCTCTGAAACCCGATTGTTGAGCATACAGCAAGTTATTAACTGATAGGTGTTTGGTAATCTGATTTGCTATTATTTTCTCGAAGACTTTGGATAAGCAGGGCAGAATGCTTATTGGTCGAAAATCGTTTATAGACGTTGGAGAAGTTTTCTTAGCGATCGGCAAGACTCGGGCCACTTTCCAAGGTTATGGAAATGTGGACATTATCATGCACCAATTTATTACGTGGGTAGGATGGGAAACAATTAGGGGTAGAATGCGTTTAACAAAACGAATTGGTATGCCGTCTTTACCAACGGAGTCAGAGTTGATAGCCGTGACGCATCGGGCAATTTCGTCTTCTGTGGCTACCGTAAATTCCAGGATAGGAAGTGAGGGTACAGGCTCTGCAGTCAGATTTAAAAAGAACTCACTTGCACAAGGATTTTCTCCTAGAAAAGCATGATTAAGTTCATTGGGATCAAGCACGTATTTGGAATTGTCGTTACTGGTAGATAATCCAACTTTACGCAGGTTGCTCCATAGTTTTTTCGGAGGGAGAGATGTATGTAGTTAAGCGGCGAAGTAAGTTTTCTTAGAATTAGGTTAGGTTAGGTTAGAGAAGGGGAGTGTGATGGTTGGACATCATTTCCAAGGAGGCCAAGAGGTCCATTGTGATTCCCTTCGATTGTGTGGGTACACATAAAATTAACCTGTCTAGGCCTATCTTTGGCCTTGGGGCACTAGGCGTCGATTCTGGAGAGCTGGACAGTGGCAGAGCAGATGTTGGATGGTCTCAGTTTCTTCCTCATCGCCGCAGCTCCGGCAGAGATCGCTGGATCCCGAGTCCCATTTCCGGAGCATTGCTCCAATGGGACAGTGTCCTGTGATCACTCCGACGAGCATACGGATCGAGTTACGGTCCAGCGCCAGGAGTTTCTTTGTTTTTCCGACATTGGGCTCTGGCCACGATGATCTTGTCGTGTAGCTGTCGTTTCTTGTAAGCCAAGACGAGTTGGCCTCTTTGATGATTGTGTCGCTTATGATCCGGTACAATGCGCTGATCGGTGGTTGCAATGACGTGTCCGCTTCGGTGATGACCATTTCAGAACCTTGCCTGGCCAGTTCGTCTTCTCTTTCGTTCCCTGCGATTGAGCTGTGGCCCGGGACCCAGCAGAGTTTAACTTTATGGTGTCTGATGGACTTCAGTGAGTCGCGACATTTCTTGACAGCCTTTGATCTCGTTATATGTACAGGATTCTATTGACTTCAGTGCAGCCTGGCTGTCTACGAAGATGGTGATATCAGATGGTGGAATATCGGCTACCTGTAGGTGTTTGGCTGCTTTCTCTATTGCCAGGACTTCTGCTTGGAACACGCTACACAGATCAGGGAGTCTGAATGATTCCTGTTTGTGTAGGGTATCAGAGTAAAACCCGGCCCCAGTGCCTGTGTCCATTTTCGATCCGTCGGTGAAGAGGGTGATCTCATGGTCGTTGATTACGGCGTTTGATAGCCACTCTTCTCTGTCGGGGAAAAGGATAGGTATACTGAGAGAGAAGTCATTTTGGGGGGGAATATAGTCGGTCGTAGCTGCGAGGCTACTAAAACCATGAATTACTTACCATAGCTGTGGCGTTGTTGCTTGCTTCTTTATATGAATTCCAGTTTACATCAGATGAGTTGCGCTTCCATTTACTATATAACCTGTTTCTCCTTTTAATGGAGTTGACGACCTCAGTAGTAAACCAGGGACATGCACGGTTTTGAATTTTGACCGTTTTTGCTGGCACATTTTGGTTCTATAACTGAAACAAGATCTCGTGAAAAACTTTAGAATTCGGATCGGCACTTAGACGGCATTGCCCCAGGGGACGGAGAGAGTAGCTATTTGAAGAGCGTTTTGGTCTATAGCATTAAAATCTCTAAAAGTGAATGAATCAGGATTTTTCTCTTCTTGATAAGTTAACATTATACTCGTATGTACAAAATAAAATATCATGATCTGAAACATCAAACGATAATTGATCAAACAGTAGTACAAGTAGTACAATCGGAGACGAAAATGAAGTCTAGAAGACTGGGTGGACAATTGGGCGCAAAACGAGTAGGGTAAGTAGTGTTAACTATCTCCATGCCAACAGAGAAGACTAGGTCTCTCATTTGGAAAGCAATCGAGTCACTTTTCATGAGATTTTTAATAAAATCTCCGCAGATTATTATGTGCTGGTACAGTGCACTCAGCAATAACTGAGAAAAGAGGTAAGGGGAAGCTTCTTCTATTGTTATTATATGCACAGGCGACCAAACATTTGGTATTGCTGTCATATATTTACACTATGATATATTCAATCCCGCTTCCACTTGATGCCGAGATAATTTTGCAACTTCAATTTGATTTGCAATATATTGCAACTCCACCGCCCTGAGTATTAGTCACTCGATCATTACTATAAATTACGTAATTAGGTATATTATACGAAGAGTCTTGTACACTCGACTTGAACCAGGTTTCACTTACACAAATGACATCAATATACGACTTAGAAAACAAAAACTTTAAATAATCAAGTTTGTGATAATTTAACTTGCGCGCATTTACAAACATAACAAACTTTCAGTCCATCATATCTCTTGGACAGAACATTAATCATGGTGTGCGTTGAGTTTTCATTCCTACTGTACTGATATCCTAACCCGGTGTTATTCATTAAGAAAAGTGCAAAGTGCGAGTGCAAATCAATAAGAGCAAGAGATGTGGAATTCAACAAAGGTTATGAATGCGGAGGGAAGGAACAAGACAGAGGAATAGAGACAACAGAAATACTATTGTAATAATAACCTTAGATGAACATTGATGCGTCGCAGCCACAAGTAGATCTTCAGAGCTTTCGATGAGAAAGCTTTTTTCATTCGCCGATTTTTTGACATACATACACAGATCCAAGTTTTGTGTATACGGAAAGTACATAATTGTTTTTTCCGACGACAGTGGACCAAGAATCGATCTCTGTGGAACGCCTAAAAAAAAATTGAGGGGGCGAGAAGTTTGATCATTAGTGATTTTCTTATATTGAAGGTTTTTTTTCGTATTTTCCTTCAAAGATATTTGCATTACATGTTACAAGTTGTATATAGATTAAAAATAAAGTTTTGTTTTTCAGAAGTAAGATATTAAATATATCAAATCTCTGTAATAAAATACTGCGCGATAACTAAAATCATTGTAAATATATTGTTACGGAATAAATATCTATCTATCTATCTGATCATTAGTGACAATGAAAATTGAAAATAGAAACTCTTTTTTTAGTTTAATAATAAGTTTTTTATGGTTAACAGAAATCTAATAAAACTAAAAGCGTTACCAAATCTGTATCGATTGCATTGCGAATATCCTCTGAAACTTTTAAAGTCGCTGTAACGCAGCTGTGTCCTTTCCTAAAACCAAATTGTTTATCGGTTACGAGCTTATTTGCACTGAGTAAATTGCTTATTTGTTTATAAAGCAATTTTTCTAATACCTTTGATAGGAACGATAGTATTGAAATCGGTTGGAACTCTTTTGGCGATGAACAAGTTTAAGTCCTTTTAAGAACAGGTATAATTTTTGCGGTTTTTCAGGTGTTAGGAAACAGGGCTGTATGAAATCAAGTACCAGTACCAGTACCGGTATTTTAACAGGTACTTGTACTTGTACTTCAGTACCTGGTACTGGTACTTGATTTTAGTCAAGTACCAGTATTTTCTGCTAAAATACTTAAGTATTATGTTAAAATACTTAAGAAGTACTTGAGAGTACTTCAAAGTACTTGAGAGTATTTGAGAGAACTTCCAAGTACTTGAGCAGTACTGCAGTACTTCCAAATACTTGAGCAGTGATTTCGGGAAATGCTTATCAGACGGATGCAATGTCTGCTAGACTTCCGTAGTTACAAGAACAACAACATCAATAGCGGAGAGCAGATTATGACCTGATGTGTTACCTTAGATCCTGGACTGTACCATTCCAAATACTTTGTCTCAGAAACAGAGCAAAAGTATACTTTATATGACATGTAATTTGTGAAGCAGGGAGAACAGTCACTGTAATGGGTTTTATTGGTTTGTTTTTTATTGGTCAAACAATATATGTAATGATAGAAATATTTGCCATTTTTGTAAATATTTAAAATATAATATATTTATGTTTTTGCAAGTACTTGAATATTGGCAAGTACTTGAAAGTACTTGAGATACTTGAAAGTACTTGAGATACTTGAAAGAACTTGAGATATTTGAAAGTACTTGAGATACTTGAGAGTACTTAAGATACTTGAAAGTGTTAAATAGTTAGTTTATTTTGTTTTGAATAATATTGTAACACTCATATATGTTATGCCCTGTAACACCTGTTACTCTCCACGTTCTGTCACTGATAGAAAGTCTCCACGCGTAAGCCGACCTTCCAGCAACATCTTCTCAGGAGATGCTGTTGGAGAGTTCGAGCTTCCCGGTAGTTTTTCGATGTACTCCATTCGAGGGAGGTCGTGTTTGAACTCTGTTTCCCCAATTTAATAAAATAACAACAAAACGTATTTATATTAAAACTAATAAAAAAGGGTAGTTTTATTTCGAAATCGGAAATATTTAGTTTATACTACGTACACGCAAATCGACGTATATAACTATATTAAAACACTCTACACTAGTTGTTATCTTTTCTCGTCACTTGTTATAGTTAGCTATGCCTTATGTTTTACTGAAATAAATATTCATTCCATTTTTCAAGTCAAGAAAGTCGGACGTGTTTTTGCTCTGGTCTAACAGGTTATGGTCCCAGTGCTGTGGATACTTTTCCTTTTTCCGGCGTTGTTATAGTCAGAAGTGTAGGACCATAACCTTCCCACTTAACTGCATTCCTACTGGTCCGCTTGTGGGGTCCGCCGGTTTGACCTCAGAAAGTAGCGGCAGGCTTCCCGGTTTGGGATTACTTCATCGCTGAGGCCAATCAAATGCTTGTGTTTTTGCATTTTGCACCAATTGTTTTTCGGCCTGCTTTTTTTTTTCCCCAGTGCTGTGGATATTTTTCTGAAATACGTTTTTCACAATAAGGAAAAATACAGTCTGCAAATTTGCAAGGAAAACAATCAAAGAACTACCGAGAAGCAGTTTTGGTTGCCGACGACTGGTATTTGGGTGAATTTGCTGTGGAATATTAAATTTCTTGACTTAACTGGAAACTGTGTGCTCAAGTAGTATTGAACCATGTCTGCTGATAATTTTGAATTTAAAATTTAGAAGCTAATAAATGGAAATCAATGGAACATTTGGAAATTTCAAATAAAAATAATTTTGAATGCATCTAATCTATTTAAATATTTAACAGGGGATGAAGTACGGCCGACGGATCCTGAAAAATTGTTGCTGTGGAGTCGCTTTGACAATAAGGCACAAAGGGGTATTGTCACTTCGGTAGGTCCACAACCACTTTTGCATAAATTATTATGAACTGCAAATCCTCGAATGAAATGTGGAATAAACTACATAATGTTTACGAGGTTAAATCAAAGGCGAGTATCCACATGTTTCAACAACAATTTTACAATTTTAATAAGGACCCGCAGGATGATATTGCGTTGCATATTTCAAAGTTGCAGACCATTGTGCAGCAGCTTGCTGATGTAGGGGAAAAGGTTTTGGAATCGATGGTCATAACAAAAATCCTGATGACTTTGCCAGCATCATTTAGTCATTTTCATTCTGCGTGGGAGTCGACTACGGTTGATAAGCAGACATTAGAGAATCTTACTGGCAGATTAGTTCTGGAAGAGGCACGAATTAATTCCCAAAGCAATTTTGATGAATCTGGAGGAAGCACTGCTCTGATTGCAAACAAGAAATTTACACGTTTACGTCGTTTAACAAGAATAAGCAGCCTTCAAAGCCGGGAAGATGTTTCTTCTGTAAAGATACTGAGCATTGGAAGAATGAATGTCCAAAGAAGAAGTGTCTCTCCTTGGATTGGACACAACCGAATGGAAAGAAAGGTAATGCATTTGTGTGTGAAGCGCTGTTGACAAAAGATGGTGCTAGTACCGATGAATGGTTTCTGGATTCTGGAACTAGTGATCACATGACTAGCAGGAGAGATTGGATGATTAATTATAAGGAGTTTAATAAACCAGTAATCGTCAAATTAGGGAATGGAAACACCATTAACGCATATGGCAAAGGTGATATAATGTGATGTCTTTCAACAATGTCAGCTGGGAGGAAAACCATTTAGCTGATGTGCTCTATGTTCCGGATATTCGGCTAAATCTTTTTTCACTGAACTGTGAAAGGTTTTAAATTGTCGTCAGATAATTTAAAATCTAAACTTTTTAAAGGAAAGTCTGTCCTTTTAGTGGGAGTACGTGAATCCAAATTATTTAAACTACTTTTGAAAGTCACAAGCAAATCAATGGATGCTGGAGCTTGTGCCAGTTTGACTAAGAAGATGGGACACTACGCAAATGGCATGAGAAACTTGGGCATCAAAATATTACCCAAGTAAGAAGCGTATTGAAAGTTAGAAATATTTCTTTTGAAGATGAAAACGACTTCTTTTGTGAGGCTTGCTTGTATGGTAAACAACATCGTGCAGTTTTTTATCCAAGTGAAAATAAATCGAGTTGCTTGTCCATTCTGATGTGTGCGGCCCAATGCATTGTATTTACTTCAATTGGTGGATCCAAGTATTTCTTGCTTTTTAAAGATGATTTTTCGCACTACAGAACAGTTTTCTTTCTAAAAGAGAAAACGGAGGTGCATACTGTAATTGCAAAGTACCTTAAATTGATTGAAGCCGAAACAGGTGCAAAAGTAAAGGTTCTTCGCTCTGACAATGGTTCGGAGTACACAAATCAAGAAGTTAGAAAGATTTTAATGGAAAATTGCGTCGTGCATCAGCGAACAGTTCCTTACACGCCAGAACAAAATGGACGTGCAGAACGTGAAATGCGCACAATCGTAGAGGCAGCTCGGACACTGATTCACAGAAGAAATTTGGATGTGAAACTTTGGGCTGAGGCAGTCAACACCGCTGTTTACATTCTTAACCGAACTAGTACCAGTCCAACAAAAGGAAAATCACCATATGAGCTGTGGTACAGAAGCAATTTCCAAATTTTTGGAACCCAAACTTTTGTTCATATACCCCAACAGAAAAGGCGAAAATGGGGCCCGAAGTCCAAAAAGGGCATTTTTCTGGGTTATGGTGACAGTATCAAAGGTTATCGTATATTTTTTGCTGAAAATAATAGGGTTGAAATCTGCCGTGATGTTAATTTTTTTGATGCAAAAGTGGTGGTAAGTGAACATGACAAGTTGTTTGCTGTATTGGATGATGAGGAACTTCGAAATGAATCGCCCATGGAAGAAAAGTGTGGAAACAAACAGGAGGTCTTAAATTTGAATGAAAGTCGTAGTACTGACGTTGATGCCGAGGGTTATCGGAATGACATTTTTGATGAAGCTATTAATGATAGTATAAATATTGCAAAGAACCAGGAGGCCAGTACGATCAAAGACCGATTGAGAAGCAGAAACAAGAATGCTCAATGTGAAGTCAACTGTTGTATCCAAGAGGGTTTTGCGCTTTTAACGGAGTCTTACACACCAGATTATTTTGAAGAGGCCATCCAGTGTGAAGATGCGGATAAATGGAAAAGTGCTATGGATGAGGAGATTGCTTCATTGAATAGAAATGAGACCTGGACTTTGATAGAATTGCCTGAAAACCGTAAGTTGATTGATACTAAATGGGTGAATCAAGAATTCGAATGATAATGAGAGGGTAAGGTACAAGGCCAGATTAGTGGGATTACTTTGAAACTTTCAGCCCGGTGACAAAGTTCACGTCGATTCGGACAATCTTGAGTATAGCAGCATCAGAAAAACTTCATATTAAGCAATTTGATGTGAAAACGGCCTTTTCAAATGGTGAGATCAAGGAAGAAATCTATGTTCAGCAGCCTAGAGGATATGAGGATGGAAGCAATCGAGTATGCAAACTTCAGAAGAGTTTATATGGACTCAAACAAGCATCTAGGTGCTGGAACAAAACCTTTAACAAAATTCTGGAAACGTTTTTCTTCCGACCGTGCGCTGCTGATCCTTGTGTTTTCATAAGTGATGAAAATAAAAAGAAGGTTATTTTGGCGATTTATATAGACGATGGCTTCATTGCATCAACAGACAGTTGTAAAATTGCGGAGTTTTGTGAACATCTAAAACATAATTTTGAAATAAAAGTGTTTCCGGTGAGACATTTTCTGGTATTGAAGATAAGGAGATTTCAGGATGGTTCCATTCATATTAATCAATCGCAATATGTAAACCGTTTGATATCAAAATTTAATATGCTGGATGCAGCAGCTGTGTCAACTCCACTAGAAGCATCAACAGCTGCAAGCTGTGCGGAAGCGACAGCAGAGAAGATACACTTCCCCTTTCGCCGAGCGGTGGGCAGTCTTATGTATCTCATGGTGGGTCCAGATATAGCATATGCAGTTGGGTGTGTGAGTCGCTTTCTAGATAAACCTAGTCTGCACCATGTTACAATGGTCAAGAGAATAATTCGCTACCTTAAGGGGACAGCTGATCATGGTATATTTTTCAAAAGTACTCAATTTAAACTCTCTTGTTTCAGTGATGCAGACTATGCTGGTGACGTAGTAACAAGACGTTCGACCAGTGGATATGTTTTCCTATTAGGGTCAAGCTGCTTCACTTGGGCCTCACAACGTCAAAAATACGTGGCACTATCTACTACAGAAGCTGAATTTGTAGCTGCATGTCAAGCAGTTAAAGAACTAGTGTGGAAACAACAACTCTTAAATGATCTGCTGAATCATGTGATGAAACCAGTTCTATACGTGGACAATCAAGGAGCAATCAGGTTGATAAAGAACCTTGAGTTCCATAAGAGGACAAAACATATAGATATCCGTTTTAACTTCATCCGTGAAAAGTTCGAAAATGAACTTTTTGAGTTGGAGTTTGTGCCAACACAAAACCAAGTTGGCGATACCTTGACTAAGGCGATACCAAGAGATAAATTTCAACGATTCCGTTTCATGATGGGAGTAGTAGCTTTGGAAAGTTTGAATTAATTTTGAAATAACTTTAAAATAACTTCGAATTAATTTTGAATTAACTTTGAAATCATAAAAAAAAAACAAATGTTAAGGTACTGAATTATTAATTTTATTTAAAACATTCATAAAAGTGGGAGTGTTAAATAGTTAGTTTATTTTGTTTTGAATAATATTAAAACACTCTACACTACTTGTTATCTTTTCTCGTCACTTGTTATAGTTAGCTATGCCTTATGTTTTACTAAAATAAATATTCATTCCATTTTTCAAGTCAAGAAAGTCGGAAGTGTTTTTTCTCTGGTCTAACAGAAAGTACCTTAAAGTACTTGCAAGTACTTGAAAAGTACTTGATAAGTACTTGAAAAGTACTTGTAAGTATTTATTAAATACTTGAGACATTATTGAATTCAAGTACGTACTTAAGTCTTTTTCAAGTAACCAGGTACTTATCAAGTACTTAAGTCCCGAAATACTGAAGTACCTTACAGCCCTGTTAAGAAAAGAAGATGTCATTAGAATTGAGTTAAAGATGTGCGTGAGTGCTGGGAGAATGTGAGGTAAGATCATCTTAATGAAAAGCGGGTGAATTCCATCTAGACCTATGGCCGAGGATTAGATTTTAAGAATAGCACTAAGGACATCCACCTCATCTACCCTTATAAATCCAAAGCAATGTCGGTTATCGTGAACAATCGGAAGCTCAAACAGGCCATCAGGAACTTCATTGTTATCAGAAATATGTATCTCTATTGCTTTGAACTTTTGCAAACTCTTCATAATTGGGACATACTCGTATATTCATGTTACAATGTTCCTTTTGCTTACCAAAGCCAAGCTCTCATATGTTCTTCCATAGAGTTTTTGAAGACAGGTTTTTATTAAGAAGCTCTGAATACAGCTTAACTTTAGCTTCTCGTATTTGATTGAAATGTCGATAGCAACGCAGGAATACGAAAAGTTTCCATCGTGTGTATGACTGATCACGTTGTCTCGTAAGGATTTTGGATGTAAACCATGAGTTCCTCGCAACATTTATTAATTTAGTTTTAAGAGGAATATGTTTGTCAAAAAGTTGAGATATGGAGTTGTGAAAGAAATTAATTTGGTCATCTGGCGAGGCAAGAGAATATATTGTCTGCCTGTTAATTTGCCGGATGTAATTTTCAAACATCTTTGAAATCCCTAAACCTGTGAAGTGTTGGTTTGCAATGTGGATTAACTTTAAGAGTGGCAAACAGAAGGTCATGCTTAGAGAAGGCAGAGGCATAAAGTATGAATAAAGTAATTTAGGTTTGTTTACAGTCAATATATCCAAAAGCGTTGAACTAGTAGTTGTGAAGTGATTTGGATTTATAGTGTTAACCGGGTACAGACCATATGTTTCTAAACTATCCAGAAAACTTTTTGAATTCTTAAGGCCCCGGCCCATAGAATCCGTCAATCCGTCACTCCGTTGATTTCAACTGAGTGAAAAGTAGAATATACACATTCTTATGGGAGGTGGCCCATAGCCGACGGATGTATGAACTTCAACGGACAAAGTAGAGCTACTTTCTACTTTTCGCTCCGTTGAGAGCTCATACATTCACATATTGGAGCTTACACATTTACATTCTGAGGTTCACGCATGCACGAATTGAGAGTAAGCACATTCATTGGTGGATGCATTGAGAGGATGCTTGGGAACTCTCTCGTACTGAGAGAAACTTCAAATTCGGTTGACATTCAAAGTACGATTCGTTTGGTGAGGGTCGTTTAGTGTGCGAGAAGTGAACATTATTCTAGGAAAAAAATGTTATAAAATGTTCGAGGAAGAACTGATTGAGGCGATCAAAGGCCATCCGTGCCATTCATTTTATAACTCAGATGAACGCACTCCATCAATTAATAAATGTCATCGATAACTGTCCACGAATTGACGGATTCTATGGGCCAATGCTTGCCTGCTCTATCCGCCAATACGTTTTCACTCAGTTGAAATCAACGGAGTGACGGATTCTATGGGCCGGGGCCTTTAGTGTCAAGCAAGTTGCAGTTAAAATCACCACATATGATTATTTCCGAATATAAGGGTGACCGTCGTTCAATTTCTGAAAAAAGATTTGTGAAATAAATGTTTCTATTAGGACGATAACCAACCCCAAGTAAGCAACGATTTGTACCATTAGGAATTTCTACAAAAACAAATTCGATTTGTGATGACGAGGCAGGTTCAGACTTTGTGACCACTTTAAATTCTATTGAGTTTCGAATGTAGATAGCAGTACCACCACCACCTCGATTACATCGGTCAGCACAAATTAAATTGTTACCCAATAAGTCATATACAACATCTCTTACAAGAGGTTGAAACCATGTTTCCGAAACACATATTATGTCAATACCTGACCTTACAAACATATGTCTAAATTCATCCATCTTAGAATGTAGACTTTGTCCGTTTAAATGACAGATCTTAGACCCTCGTGCTGGTTGCACAAAATTCCTAACATACACCGAAGTTTCTCATCTCTCCCAAAAGCCTGTGAACAATCATTATATACATAATAGAGGGCTGCTCATAAGATACTATATGAAGATGCATAACTACCTATCAGAAAACTAGTACCACAGTAATAAGAAGCACACAGACAATATGTAGAAGAAGATCTTCATTATATTTACATAGGTGTACCAACTAAAATTGCATCAGCAGACATGTTTTCCCGCTATAGATCGTCAATGCGTTGTGCGACCAAAAGAGTAGGTTCAACCGCAGCATGTTGCACATTTGTCATTTCAATTCTCGTTGACAGGTCGATCAAGGTTTGATCAGCCATAGCCAAGCGTTCTTTAAAGTCACTTACAATGTTATTAAGTTTTTCAGTCAACTTACAATTTTCTTTGAGAATGCACTCCTTTAAACTTTTTATTTGTTTTACAATCAGTAGTTCAATAGATTTATGAGCGGTTCCTGATTTGATCTCCGTTGTGTTTGTTGGAGTTACACTTGTCTTTTGTTGTAGACCTCCACTACGTATTGATGGTTTTGTGCCATGAGATTGAGTTGTATTTAATTGTGACATTTATGTGAAGTTAACATTCGAATTAAAATAAAAGGAAATTGAAAGTTTTGTTGGGCGAAACTTGATTATCAATGACAACTGAATAGTACAAATGCACTTTTACGATTTTAAGAATAGTTATTTATAAAAAACTTAAAAAGAAAATTGCACGATGAAACTGATACCTCTAGCTTGACATTTGACAACTGTAACTTTTGGACCTTGTTGATGATGTTGAGGACAACGACGGAGACCTTTCTTCACCTCTTAACTCCAGAACTGAATAATTGGATGTAAACAAAATAAAAAAAGCATTATACAGAGTGTCCCACGAGCAGTATGCCAAAAAGCTAGAGGGTGTAGGTCTGGTCAAGACAAGAAAAAAATCGTATGGGAGGGGGGGGTCTATTCCCCCCCGTTTAGCCGGGAGGGGCAATTTTCTAAAAAAATTGACTTAATTTGGAAAAAAAATTATTAAAAATCAACAGTTACATCCACAATGACATGATGTACTTTCTTGTAAAGCCAGAAATCTCTTCTTTCGTCCTGTTTTTAAATGAAGCTGTTTTAGGGAATAGTTTTTGAGAAATTAATTTTCAAACTCAAAATTTTGGAAAAAAAATGAAAAAAAAAATGTTCGAACTATTTTTTTTTCAAAATTTTATGTAATTAAGTGGTAATCTTTTTTTAAACATTCAATTCTCTTATTAGTTTTTAGTTAAAAACAGAAAACCCGATGCAAAAATGTCTTGTAGTTTTTGAGAAATAAAAAAAAAACCCGAACCACTTTTTTCTAAGAAAAACCTTTTTTTTTGGTTTTAACGCGGCTGGACTTGTAGGCAAATTATTGTATGAAACATCGACCTCTTTGTTTCAATATGATCCTCATTTTTTAGAAGGCAAAGATTATATCTCCTTCTAATGGCTGCACATAAGTCATGCTTGATAAATTTTCCTGCAATTTGACTCCAGCGACTTCAATCCGTTCTTTCAGTTGTTCCAGAGATACTATTTCCACTTCGTAAACATATTTTTTCATGAATCCCCACACATAAAAATATAGAGGAGTTAAATTTGGTGATTTAGGTGGCTATTCCGTGGGGCCCCTTCTTCCGATCCAACAGTCACTAAAATTATCATTCATCCAGTTTCTGACCCGTAAGCTGTAGTGTGCTGGTGCTCCGTCTTGATGGTAGATTAAATTATCTGCTATGGCCAAAGGAATGTTGTCCATCAAAATCGGGCAAAAGGTCTCGTAGGAACTGCAGGTATGATTCTCCATTAATAACGGCATTCAAAAACCGGGGCCCGATTACAGTTTGCCCAACAATACCAAGCCAAACATTACAGCTAAAGCGGTGTTGTGATTTATTTTGTTTCTTGTTGTGTGGATTGGTGCTATTCCAATGATTCAAATTGTGGAAGTTAGTAACCCTATCTCTGGTAAACTGGGCTTCATCTGTCCAGAATATCCTCGCAAAATAGTTTCGTTCAGTTTCATCTCGAAGCAGTAATGATCGACAAAATTCTGCTCTCAAAAACTTGTCGTTTGAGGTGAGTTCCTATGAAGCACTCGCCATACTCTAGATTTGGGCACTCCAAGCATAATAGCCATCCTCCTTGTACTAAGGGAGGGATTGCGTCGGACCAAATTCAAAATTCGGGTAGAACCCATCGGCGGCGGGCGGACTCAGACGAAATTCGGAGGTCAGTTTTCAGGCGTTATCAATGAAAAAAAAGAATTAATCCAGGGTTATTCCAATACTGTCACTTTATTGTATCCTCATAAAACTCCGAATTTTTTAAAAATAATAAAAATGAGGTCTATGTTTCATACATTAATTTGTCTACAAGTCCAGCCGCGTTAAAACAAAAAAAAAAGGTTTTTCTTAGAAAAAAGTGGTTCGGGTTTTTTTTTTATTTCTCAAAAACTATAAGACATTTTTGCATCCGGTTTTCTGTTTTTATCTAAAAACTAATAAGAGAATTGAATGTTTAAAAAAAGATTACCACTTAATTACATAAAATTTTGAAAAAAAAATAGTTCGAACATTTTTTTTTTCATTTTTTTTCCAAAATTTTGAGTTTGAAAATTAATTTCTCAAAACCTATTCTCTAAAACAGCTTCATTTAAAAACAAGACGAAAGAAGAGATTTCTGGCTTTACAAGAAAGTACATCATGGCATTGTGGATGTAACTGTTGATTTTTAATATTTTTTTTCCAAATTAAGTCAATTTTTTAGAAAATTGCCCCTCCCGGCTAAACGGGAGGGAATAGACCCCCCCCTCCCATACGATTTTTTTCTTGTCTTGACCAGACCTACACGCTCTAGCTTTTTGGCACACTGCTCGTGGGACACCCTGTATATATATATATATATGTATATATATAATCTTTGCCTTCTAAAAAATGGGGATCATATTGAAAATTTATTATAATAAAACTCTGATTTTTTTAAAAAGAGGTCAATGTTTCATACATTAATTTGCCTACAAGTCTAGCCGCGTTAAAACCAAAAAAAAGGTTTTTGTTAGAAAAAAATGGTTCGGGTTTTTTTTTAATTTCTCAAAAACTACAGGACATTTTTGCATCCGGTTTTCTGTTTTTAACTAAAAACTAATAAGAGAATTTTATTACATTTAGTACTTAATTACATATAATTTTGAAAAAAAAAATAGTTCGAAATTTTTTTTTTCATTTTTTTTCCAAAATTTTGAGTTTGAAAATTTATTTCTCAAAAACTATTCCTTAAAACAGCTTCGTTTAAAAAGAAGATGAAAGAAGAGGTTTCTGGCTTTACAAAAAAGTATATCACGGCGTTGTGGATGTACATAACTCTTGATTTTAATATTTTTTTTTCCAAATTAAGTCAATTTTTTAGAAAATTGCCCCTTCCGGCTAAACGGGGGGGAATAGACCCCCCTTCCCATACGATTATTTTCTTGTCTTGACCAGACCTACACGCTCTAGCTTTTTGGCACACTGCTCGTGGGACACCCGTATATTGTATATTCTATTAGAAACATAGCCTTGGTTTAATGTGATCTTTTAAGAAATCCATTGAACTTTCAAACTTACAATTGCGATCCTGATCCTCAGCCGCCTGATCAGACACAGTTTGTCTATTTGCCCGCAAATAACTATCTCGGAACAGCTTCCACTTCAGTTACAGTTTTCATCTAACTTCAGTTACATATTTTTTACGATATTTTTTCCCACTCCTGTGCCTTCGTTTTTATATTGTGGATGACAAAGATTCCACAACATGTCCTTCTCCTTTATAAGATCAATAAATTGTTCTTCCGTTTTTCCTGTTTTAATAAAGAATTAATATTACTAAAATATAACAAATTTCACAATATACCATTTTTGTCCATGAACCGTCAACCGACAGATTTGAAAATTTGAAAATATAACAAATTTCACAAAATACCATTTTTGTCCATGAATCGCCAACCGACCGATTTGAAAATTTTCTTGTGTTTTGTTTTTTTTTCTACACAGCTGTCACAATGTCGTACGACCGAGTTAAAAGTTAGCCAACTCTCGCGACACACCTTACAACCGCCGACATCATTGTGTTTACGTTGTGGGATTTAAGTACATTCAATTTTTGACATGCGACGGCAACAGCGACTGCGATGTTGTTGTGTTCCAGCTCCAGCTCCATCTCAGTGATGGAGGAGAAAGCTGATTCCACCCCCTTCCACTTACTCTACGTTTCTCAAACTCTGTTGTGTTGTTAGTCATTAATAGTAGAAACACAATGTGGCGTTCGGTCGGTCGCGCGAGTTACGACGTCCGCCTAACGTCTACCCACACTGCATCGCCCCCTAACCAACCCATCAAAATGCTGACCTACAGTACCTGCCAGCCACCTCACCGCCCCTCACCACAATCAGCATTGCACACGCCGTACTCCCCATCACCCCCGCTACATCGATGACCACCAGAAGACACTTGACCTCAACACCCTCAGACCGACGACCCCATGCAACGACGACGCAACGATGCAGTATCGGCGTCTGGATAATTTCCGATCCACATTCAAAACTGCAAGCTATGGTATCACTTGCGCAAAGCGTAGGTTAGATGTTTAAGGAAAAAGACTATGTAGTTCAGTTAATATACGATTGTTAAACCAATAAGTTCGTTTTTTTAAGCTCCTCCGGGATCCTTATCGTATCTGGCACAGTCGTTAGTCCGGTGAACGGTTATATCTTTAAACTAATCAAGTGTAAAAAGAAAGTGCCGATCCTATATTCCTATATATTGTGAAATAAATTTGTAAAATTAAATATTATATTTATAAATTATTGTGAAATAACTAACTAACTTCAAGTGCAAGTGCATCAAACTTAACGCGAGCTCTAGCACAAAAAATAAAATAAAAAAAAATAAAGAGAAAACAGAAGAGAGAAAACGAAAAGTTATAATTATAAATAAAACTATAAAAAGTGTTTATCTAAAGATATTTACCGTTGGGTTTTGACCCTTTATCACCGTTGGACCATCAATCACCATCTCTCATGATTCTCATCCCCCATCAATCATCATCCCTAGTCTACGTATAGGAATGCTGGGCATATTCCCTATCTTCGGGTGCATGTGCATGTAAGTCGTTATAATATTAAACATTACTAGATAAATTACATATATAATAATAAAAAATAAATACAAAAACCACCCAAAAACAAACATACCCCATATCCCCCACACGTATAAAAACAATATATATATAAGAAAACGCACACATATCTATGCCTAAGTTACCTACAAAAAAACAAAACGCCTTTTTCCCATACAATGTAAGACGAATCTTAAAGAGCCTTAGCTCCATTCCTGAAGACAATTCTACTCTCGATAGTTCCTCCTCGAGTATTAACTCCATAGACATGCCTGCAGAACAAACTTTCGCTGACCTACCTACCCAGGCCCCATTAAACATTAACACAACGAAATTTTCAACTCGTTAAGAATTCCTGGCGCCATAAAACCTTCCCAAGTTCGATGGCAACCCACGACTTCTGTACGAATTTTTAAACAACGTGGAAGAAATACTCCTCTATATCAGAGGAAGAGACAACACGCCGTACGGACAAATCCTATTGAGAGCCATTCGGAACAAAGTGGAAGGACAGGCAAACGAAGTTCTTATCATGTATGGGACCCCTCGGGTGTGGGACGATATAAAAAAAAATCTAATTCTGCACTACTCGAATAAGCGAACAGAAACATCGCTTATTAGAGATCTCCATAGCGTGAAACAACTGAATAGACCTGTGGAATCACTGTACGGTGAAATAATCGAAATTCAGTCTGCACTCTGCAACAACATCCTCATACATGAAAATGACTAAAACGTCATTAAAGCAAAGAAAGACTTATACTCCGAAATGTGTCTTAACTCGTTTCTGAGCGGTTTAAATGAACCCCTTGGTTCTAGAGTCAGAACCATGCAACCAAATTCACTTGCTTCCGCACTATCATGCTGTATTAAGGAACAGAATATTTCGTATCAAAAATTAACGCAATACCCCAAATATAAACCTTACATTTCCCCTTACCCCCGACAGAGCCCTCAAAGACCAAACTACTCCCTTCAGCAAGATTCCTGGCGACAGAATTCCATTTACCCCAGACCACTGCCTATAAGAGAAAACCGTCCTAGAGTTCAGCAACCTTCACACTTAAAACCCCAAAATAATAATGGAACACAATACAGTAGATTTTGAAGACCCCCATCCCGAACGCAATCGAATTATAACCCAAACCCGAGATTTCCGAACGCTCAAAGCCAGCAAACACGAAACAGTAACTTCAACTTCCAAGAAATTAACAGGATGAATTCCCAACCTCTTCAATAACTAGACGAATAATTTAATAACGATACCACCAACATAACCGAGCACGGACATTTTTTCAGTGCAGCCTCAAAGAACCCACAGGATACATAAGCCCATCAACCCACCCGACAACGTTACCTTTTATAAGTATTTCCTCCCCATTCGGCAGACCATTAAGGTTCCTTATCGACAAAGGTGCCTCGACATCATTCATCAATACAGAATTCATTCCATACAACAAACAAATTAGTTGCGAACCCGTAAACATTACCACAGTCTTTAAAAAGTATCAATTAAACAAATTCGTAAACCTTCCCATGTTCATAGAATTCTATCAGAATGGATCCCTAAAATTCCTTTTGTTCAAATTCCATAATTTTTTCGATGGCCTTCTAGGCTTAGATGCGCTCCTCCTCCTCAGCGCAAAAATAGACCTTGAAAATAAAGTACTAGTCACTCAAAATTCAACAATCGCCATAAATCTACGACCAAACTATTCCTCCAACAAGCTGACTATTCCCGCAAATAACAAAGTTTTAGTAAAGCTCCCCATATCACAAAGCAATGGTGATATTTTCATTAACTCTCAGGAACTAAAACCAGAACTTTACGTTACCCAGGGCTTACACACAGCCGAAGACGGATACAGCATAGTCGAGCTCATCAACTACTCTAAAACCGACCCAGCAATAATATTAGAGGAAACATTAGAAGCAGAACCATATGAAAACATGAATTTCCTAGAACTAGAACTAAATAGTGAGGATAGCAATTGATAGTGGAAGTGATCGGATGTGTTTAATTGAGTGTCGCCATAGTATTGTACGAGTATTGTGTGATTAATTCTTCCTTGCATGATGCTCTGCCTAGTGTGTAACAAAAAAATCGAACGCAGTTGCTAGTTGAAAGTTCCTTGCTCCGACTGTGAGGCATATTTTCACTGCGTTTGTGTTAAAATAACTCCAGCTGATTTCGGCTACATGAGTTCCCACGGTATCCCTTACCGATGTGACAAGTGCACTGCTCTCCGTCGAAAGTCTCTGCAACAACAAACTGTACCTCTCAACTCTAAGTCACCATCAACAACTGCAACAACAAAGATCTTCACCGAGCAGCAGCAGGCGAACGAGAAACCCACGGAATCAACATTGCCCAAACAGCGAGGAAAACGCACACCGCAAATTTGCTCTACACCTCGAACTGTTAATGACGAGCTCCATGCAGTCCACCACCCATCTACTGCTCCCCATCCGATACACTCTGGGAGTTCAATAACCCTCCAATTGCTCTACGATGAGATTGTGGCTTTGAAAAAAATTAACTGTGACTTCCTGCTTCAAGCTGAGAAAAAGAGTCGCGTCTTTGGAGAGCAAACTCAATTGGAGAGAACAGAAACAAGTGGAGAACGTCATCGAGATCATCGGCATACCTGGAATCAATAATAACAATGCCCAAGAGTGTGTGCAAACAATTTTCCGAGACGCACTGGAGGTTCCTGTCCCTGCAACTGACATTCACCATTGCTTCGTCAAAAGTGTGGTGAAAAAATCAACAACGAACTCAGCTGGCAACATCTCGAGCAACATCCAACATCCTAAGCAAAGATATTGTTTGTGTACATATTTCTTCCCCGGTTCTTAAGCGCAAAATAATGAAAAGCAAGAGGACTGCAACGAAGAAATTAAACTCGTCGCTATTTGATCCTGATACATCTAATAGGATTTATATTAATCACTCTTTTACAAGGTACACTAAAGCATTATTTATGAAAGCAAAAAAACTAAAAACAGAAAAGAATTACAAGTATTTATGGTATCAAAATTCACAAATATTGTTTAGAAAAATTGATAAAGGTAGAATTGTTGCTATAAGATCGTTTGATGACTTAGACACTTTGAGCGATTAGAGTAATTATCTCTAAATAACTTCATTAAATATGTTTGATCATAGTTATACATTCGATCATAATAGTAACAATTCTATTATACGTAATTTAAGCGATAGTTCATTTTATTGTGACTCAGACAATGGCAATTATTTGTTTGTGGTACATCAAAACATACGTAGCTTACGACAAAACTTCGATTTATTAGTATGCAATCTTGAAGCGCTAGCAAATTTACCCGATTTAATTTTTGTCACAGAAATATGGATCTTTGCATGTGAAATTAATGATTTTTTAATTCCGGGTTATAGTTTTTACGCTAGTACAAATGAATCATATTCGGCTGGCGGAGTAGGGGTTTTTGTTCGTGATTCCCTTGAATTTCATGTTTGCAATCATGGTTTTGTAACTGCGGACCTTATACAAATTAGTTGTAAGATAGGCAATGAGCTCCTCAACCTCATTTGCATATACAGATTGCAATTCCACGATACTCAGTCTTTCCTACATGAATTAAGTCTACTACTATCAAAAATAAAGACTATGAACCTTATTATTATAGGTGATTTAAACATTGACATTTTATCATCATCTCCAGTCTCAGAGTCACTTTTGAGTCTTATAGCTGAACATGGTCTTACTTCATTTGTTAATGAGACGACGAGACCTACCTCAAATACTTGTCTGGACCATGTATTTGGTTGCTTTCGAAGTATACCTCCCAATCAGTGCGTCGGTGTTAATCTTAATCTCCATATTACGGATCCCTGCATGACAGGTATCTGGCTTAACGGTTTAAAAGATTTGCGACGCGCAGCCAGAGCTCCAATCCATACCGTAGCAAAAGTAAGATTTAATTTACTTAACTCCAAACTTCGGCTTGAAAACTGGGAGGCTGTTTATGTTGAAAATGATGCTTCTCTTGCTTATAATTCCTTTCTAAAGATATTGCAATCTCATTCAAATTCATTTACCTTTCGTTCTCAGGTAAGGAAGTCGGAACTGGATAAACCACTCTATCCTTAATAAAATCAAGCTTAAAAACAAGCTGCGCAGGAAATGCGTAAAACATCCTCATAATTCTGCACTTCGGAGTCGCCTCAAACATGTGTCTATTAAGGTTAATAATGACATCCGATTGTGTCGCGATAGATTCGAAAATGAATAACGCACATGGAAACCCCAAAAAGTAATGGGAAGTTATCAATAGTATATTGAATCGCAATACCACTAAAATACCCAACCCTATTGAACATGCGACGGATAATTCTATTGTGATCCAAAGATAGTTGCAAACATTTTCAATGATTTTTTTGCTAAAGTTGGTGAAGAATCTTCCACCGACTTGAGATCTGAATACTGTTTGGATTGTATGGCAGAGAATCTGCCGGAAGAACCGGTTTGCAGTGATAGCTTCTTCTTTCGACCAATAACTGGTCTTGAAGTTTTATGCATAATTAATTCCCTAAATCGTTCCCCTTCATGCGGTGATGACGGCCTCTCTAATTATATCTTAAAGCGCATCGCTTTAAATATAGTAGACATACTCGCTTTCCTGTTTAATCTTAGTATTTCCACTGGTACGTTTCCGGACAGGTTAAAATGCGCAATTGTTCTACCAATTTTTAAAAAGGGCAACAAAAGAGATAAAAATAACTACAGACCTATCTCACTACTCTCGACTATCTCGAAAATATTTGAAAAAGCTGTCAAAAGTAGAATTCTGCGGTTCCTGGAGAGAATACGCTTTTTCAGTCCACTGCAATATGGCTTCAGGACAGGACTCTCTACTGAAGATGCGCTTATGAATTTTTGCTC
Organism: Merodon equestris; assembly: GCA_958301585.1. Classification (NCBI taxonomy): domain Eukaryota; kingdom Metazoa; phylum Arthropoda; class Insecta; order Diptera; family Syrphidae; genus Merodon; species Merodon equestris. The sequence goes on along the minus strand of OY284415.1, from coordinate 83,064,940 downwards.
GGTTATAAACAAAGGACTTGACTCCAAAAAAAAGTTGTGCTGGTCTTTTTGTTGACATAACCAAGGCCTTTGACACGGTAAACCATAACATTCTGTTGAGCAAACTGCATCGGGCTGGTTTTCGAGGACCCATTTATAATTGGCTGGAATCTTATCTTAAAGATCTTCTTTTCCTTTTTTTCCGGCGGTGTTATGGTCAGAAGTGTAGGACCATAACCTTCCCACTTAACTGCATTCCTACTGGTCCGCTTGTGGGGTCCGCCGGTTTGACCTCAGAAAGTAGCGGCAGGCTTCCCGGTTTGGGATTACTTCATCGCTGAGGCCAATCAAATGCTGGTGTTTTTGCATTTGTTTGCACCAATTGTTTTTCAGCCTGCCTTTTTTTTTTTTTTTTGTGACACGGGCATGCTCCAGATTGTTTTGTTTGATCTTACTCTTACAACACCGGTGATCTCCAGTCGTGTCAACCCACTGATTTGCATGTACACTTGTGGGGCAGTTTAATGGTGGTATATGTGGCCCTAGGCTCACCTTGGTGTTTTCTAAATTGCCTAGATGTGATTTTTGTTTACCTTTGTTAGTCGCCTTTTACGACAAGCGAGAGGTATCGCTGCAGGGATATTCTTAACCCGTCCCTGCTGGAATCTTATCTTAAAGATAGAAGACAAAAAGTGAAAATTGGTGACTATCTTAGTGATAATCGCATTAATAAACTCGGGGTACCCCAGGGGTCTGTATTGGGCCCTACTCTCTTCCTAGTGTATATAAATTCCCTTTTTTGTCAGCCTTTTGTAGATAAAGTTACGACTTTTGCCGACGATCTCGGTATTGCCTATAACTCTCCTAGCCATCTCCAGCAAGCTTCTGACATTAATTATGATGTGCATTTATTGAGACTGTGGTTCGCCAAACATAAGCTTAGGGTTAGCAATAAAACAAAACTAATGTTTTTCAGCCTTAGGTCGCAGATAATTGCCGATTTGCACATGTAACGGAGCTTCCTCTGAAATTATGTTTGATGGTCACTCAGCATGTCAGGGTAATTGTTTCAAAATTGATATAGTAAAGAACTACAAATACCTAGGTGTTAGAATTGACCAAAACATGAATTGGTCTGATCATATTACAAACTTGACACAGTACCTTCGTTCTTCTATCCGTGGTCTGTTTCAACTTCGTAAATATTGCACAACTAATTGTCTAAGAACTATTTATTTCGGGATATTTCACTCCAAACTTCAATATGGTTTAGGATGTTGGGGAGGTGCTCACCGCACGAAAATTCAGCATCTACTTGTACTGCAAAAATGCGCTGTTAGGACGATTTGTAGAGTTCCTCGTTTCAGCCATTCCATGACACTATTTAAATACCTGAAAATCCAGCCGGTAAGGCACCTGTATTATTACAAGGTGTCTAAAATTTTCTTTATGAGAAGTGGTTATTTGCAGAGCCCGATCTCTGATGCCCGCAATTTACGCAGTAACCTTGAATTCCTGGCAAACATACCTTCTTTTCGAACCACCCACTTTAGAGACGTCAGTCAGCCGTAGTCAGCTGCAAACTATTTAATCGTCTTCCACCTTCGATTCGCATAGTTAGAACACGAACATCCTTCCTTAACAAAGTCAAAAATTGGCTTTTTAGTTTTGATCACAATCAAATTGAGGTCTTGCTGTCCTATGTTGTCTAATAATGCCCCTAGTGCTAATATCTGAACGTTATTTTTATAATTCTTTTCTGATCCTCCATTACGACTTTTTTGCTTTAGTGTATCATTTCCACCTAAATTTTTGTAATATATGGTATATGAAATCTTTCTGATGTGGCAATCAACACTATTTGAATTCTAAATACGAATGCCACTACCTATTCTTTATATTGTACAATAATTATAATAATCCCAATCCCAATATAGTTAAGGTAGACTAAGCAAATCAAAAATTGTGAAATTATTGTTGAATTAAGAATATGAATAATAAATAAAAAAAAAAAAAAAAAAAAAAAAAGATCGAACCCATCCCCCGCACAGACCTGACACACCTCATTCGAACATAACACATGAACCCTGAAGAAAAGAAACAAATCCTTAAGCTCTGCAAGAAGTATAACGACATAATCTACAAAGAGGGAGAACCTCTGGCATTTACAAACCGTGTTAAACATTCCATAAATACAACAGACGAAATACCAATCTATACAAAGTCGTATAGATACCCCTTCATACACAAACAGGAGGTTCAAGACCAAATCTGCAAAATGTTAGATCAAGGCATTATTCAGCACAGCTACTCACCATGGAGCTCCCCCGTCTGGATTGTTCCAAAAAAAAACAAGATGCCTGCGAGAAGCAAAAATGGAGACGTGTCATCGACTATCGGAAGGTCAACGAAAAAACTGTGTCTGACCGCTACCCGATACCCAACATCAGCGAGATACTCGACAAGCTGGGAAAATGCCTCTATTTCACCACACTAGATCTAGCAAGCGGATTCCATCAGATCGAGATGGATCCGAAACACATTCAAAAAACAGCCTTCACCATCGAAGGGCATTACGAATACCTGAGGATGCCCTTCGGGCTGAAAAACGCCCCGTCAACCTTTAAGCGGGTGATGGACAATGTCCTCAAGGAACTGGTTGGAAAAATCTGTTTGGTTTACCTGGACGACATCATTATATTCTTTACGTCACTCCAGGAGCATATTGGGAGCATCAAATTAGTGTTCGAAAAACTGAGAGAATCGAATTTCAAGATCCAGATGGATAAGTGCGAATTCCTCCGGAAGGAAATAACATTCCTAGGGCACATAATTACACCTGAAGGAATCAAGCCCAACCCTGCAAAGATCGAGGCCATAAAAAAATTTCCCATCCCCAAAACCCTAACCGAAATCAAAGCCTTTTTAGGACTTATAGGTATGTAACTATAGGAAGTTCATAAAAGACTTGGCAAAACTAACAAAACCTCTTACAAACTGCCTTAAAAAAGGGGCAACTATCAAAATAGACCAAGACTATAAAGAAGCCTTTGAAACCTGTAGAAACCTTCTCATGAACGACCCAATTTTGCAATACCCCGATTTCACAAAACCCTTCATCCTAACAACAGATACAAGCAATTGTGCATTAGGAGCTATTTTGTCCCAAGGTAAAATTGGAAGCGACAAACCTATTTGCTTCGTCAGTCGTACCCTCTCCTCAAGCGAATGCAACTATTCGACCATCGAAAAGGAACTCTTAGCGATCGTTTGGGCTACGCGCTATTTTCGACCCTACCTATTTGGAAGAAAATTTCAAATAGTAACGGATCATAGACCTCTCACTTGGATTATGAGTTTAAAAGAACCAAACTCTAAACTTGTGAGATGGCGACTTAAATTAGAAGAGTATGATTACGAAATTATCCACAAGAAAGGCAAGGCGAATACCAACGCCGATGCTCTTAGCCGGATAAAAATAACCAAACTTTTCCTATTGTTCAAACTACTTATTCCAAATTTTTCTTCCGCGTAATCCGATGTACTGAACTACTTACTGACCTAAGACAAGAAGATGACCAAGAACAGGTTATTCGCAATTACCATCAAAATACCAACCATAGAGGTATAAACGAAACCTACCTTCACCTTAAACGGGAATATTTGTTCCCAAACATGAAAGATAAAATAACAAAGACCATCAATAACTGCGAACACTGTAAATTACTTAAATACGACAGGAACCCCCCTAAGCCGCAATACTTCAGACCCGAAATTCTGAAACATTTCAAAAGCTTCATAAGCCTCTACAACATACCCAAGAAGATCGAATATAACCAAGGTACCGAATTCATGGCAAACATCTTCCAAGATATCTGTAAACAATATGACATAACCCTCCACTTCACATGCTTCCAACAAACTTGCAGTAACTCCCCTGTAGAAAGACTCCACTCCACCCTGACGGAAATATATAGAGTAATACTTTCTAAACGAAAAGAACTGAAACTGACAACGGAACACGAGGAAATCTTTTCGGAAATACTTATCACCTACAATAGCGCCATACATTCAGCCACACTACATACCCCATACGAGCTCTTTTTCGGACGACCTTATAGATTTTGCAAAAATATGGAATTTTCCAACGAACACGAATATCTCTCAAAATTAAACGAATTTTTGAACAAACTTTACCCCCAAATCCGAGAACACGTCGACAATATAACAACCACAAGAATAGATAAGTTAAATGCTTGCAGAGAGGAACCGGAAGAAATCAAGCAAAATGAGATAGTCTTCAGGAAGGAAGCTAGGCGAAACAAATTAACCCCCAGATTCTCTAAACACATAATAAAGAAAGATAACAAAATTACAATATTAACAAAAGCTAATAAAAAAATTCATAAAAGCAAACTAAGACGTAGGCCCAAGAAATAAATGAATAATGAATAAATGAAACAAAAAAAAAAATAAAAATATATATATATATATGTATATATATGTATATATATGTATATATGTACATGATTTAATCCTGAAAACATTCACGGCATATGAATGTTAACATGGTAGTAGAGTCACACGACTCAGAGGCTACCCTCTAGTTATAAGGTAATTATAAGAAACCCTAGTTTAAGACTAAACTTAGCATAAGAATTATACTATAAAAATGTTGACAGATGAATGTGACATGTATGGTACATACATATAATCACGGCATATGATTGGTACTATCTGTCCATTCACACAATGCATTTCAATATCACAAAAAAAAAAAAAAAAAAAAAAAAACGACACTGCGATAGCGATATTTCTCCCCTTCCTTTCCTTACAGCCTCCCACTCTGTTCCACCCAACTAATAGAAATCTTCAATTTTCCTAAAGATCATGGTATTCCTCCCCTTCGACTAGGACACTCTCGTATTATACACAACTATGATAACCTAACTGGAAAAAAAACTTCACACGTTATACCCATCCAAAAGAAACAAGCGAGGTCTAAACAATGGACTAGGCTCAGCTATAAAATTCATTACCGGCAACATGGATACCCAAGATGCAATCAATATTAACACCCACATAGATCACATAAATTCGAAATTGGAAACGCTTTCCGACACCTTACTAACTCAACACACAATTAACTTCCAAACCATAGAACTATTCAAAAACATCATATCTCATATCAATAATGAACAAAGTAAAATAAAATCATACTTAGAAAAGACATACAATACAGTCAAAAGGGATGAACATATCCTAATCGAAATGCAATACCTTAATCATATTAACTTTAACATTGACCTTCTTACTAACCACATTCCCAATATCGCAGAAGCAGTAATTCTCAGTAAACTAAACATAATACTCAAATTCCTATTAAATGAAAATGAATTAAAAAAACATTGAAAACAAATTGACTAAACAAGATATAAAAGTAAACTCATTAGAACAAATATACGAATTCTTGGGACTACAAGCCTGCTACAATAACTCTAATATCATATTTAATGTGCGAATACCTACCCTTTACATACTTTTTATATCACATTATTCCCCTCACAAAACGCATAACAACAAAACATATATGTATAAACATTAACGAGAACGGCATACATTATTACGACGCACCTTGCCCCAAGATAAAAAGAATCTTCTATTGCCCCGAAGCACATCATCAAGAAACCATTAAAGACTCTTCGTGCATCGCCAACCTAATGACGAATCAAGCAGCAAGTTGCCCTCTTAGTGACGTTGGAAGAATCGAGGAAATCTCGCAACCCGAACCTAATTTCATACTTTTTATAAATGTCCCAAAAACACTAATAAATTCTTTTTGTAGTACTAAAGTCTCAACAGCTGAAGGTACAGCACTCCTCCACTTTCAAAACTGCAGCATCGAGTTAAACGGCGTATATTATCAGGACCAACCTGACGTCTTCTGGGATGACATCCACATTTCACCACCACCAACCAGCAGTATCAAAGCAAACGCTACAAACGACATCCTAACCCTAGAGAAACTAGTAGAATACAACTTCCGCACAAAAACAACCATGTCTACGGAAACCGATGTCCTCCACCGCATCACAACATCTTCGACAGTTGCATTTACACTCGTCACCATCATCATGATTATCGTGATACTTGCCACCAAAAGGAAAACGACCTACGTCAACCAACCTCCAACACCACAATCCTTCGCTCCAGCCCCAATGACGTCACTGTGGCCTTTGCTCTACTCTAAGGGGGGAGTAGTTACGACGTCCGCCTAACGTCTATCCACACCGCATCGCCCCCTAATCAACCCATCAAAATGCTGACCTGCAGTACCTGCCAGCCACCTCACCGCCCCTCACCTCAATCAACATTGCACACACCGTACTCCCTATCACCCCCGCTACATCGATGACCACCAGAATACACTTGACCTCAACACCCTCAGGCCGACGACCCCATGCAACGACGACGCAACGATCGTGGGACTTTAGCAAATTCAATTGTAATTGTACAGGTGAAACCGTAAACTTGCAGTATCGGCGTCTGGACAATTTCCGATCCAAATTCAAAACTGCAAGCTATGGTATCACTTGCGCAAAGCGTAGGTTAGATGTTTAAGGAAAAAGACTTTCGTCTTTTTAAGTTCCCTCGGGATCCTTATCGTATCTCGCGTTGACAGATTGACTAAAAACAATGGTATTTTATGGAGAAACACATAATACGACCTCAGGCGTTTGATCGGCTTTTTATCGTAAGTCCAACCTCAACGCCGAAGTAGAGCTACTTTCTACTTTGTCGTGCGTTTTGACAGATGACAATGGTTGCATAGGTTACTTCGTGTATTTGTATTTGTAAAAAAGTAAGAAAAAATATATGCTGAATGTGTGTATGGGTTGTTTGAGGAAACATTGCCTGTCGCCGAGCGCCTGAAGCCACATTTCGTTATAGAAATTACTAGGTCGCGCCTGTCAAACGCGCGAACGCGCGAACGCCACATTGTGTTTCTACTATAAAGTAGGCAAAGTTTTGGGTCCGTAGATGCTTTCGTTGTACGTCATTTTCACTTTTTTTTTTGTAACGTCGTCTGGTGGACTGCGCTTTTGTGTTTACGTTTCTTTTTAGCTTTTTCTGTGTTGTTTTGTGAACGAAACTTTAGTATTTTATGATATTGATATTGTAAGTATGTATGTATTTTTTTGTGTTTTAGCCTGTTTTTGGTTCGAACATTTTGCAAACATAATGGCACAAGACAAAGATCAAGTTGTGAAGTAATTAGAAGTTGACAATGAAGTAGAGTTTGATGATATCACAAGTGAGACTACAGATTATGAAGAAGTTGGTATTCATGGAGGCACAGATAACAGTGATGGCGATCCAGACTTTAAACCTGAAAATGAAGAAAATATGACGCAACAGAGACATACATATGTACATTTCAAATAATACGGAGTTATAGATTCAAATTCAGATTCGGATGAAGAAGAAAGATGTACACAACTAAAAGAGAAAAGTGGTTCTAAGAGAAAAAGCAAAGATATTCCATGTGTTGAAGGCAAGGGAAATCCATAAAAAAAAGAAGAAAAAACATGAAACGTACAGGTTCAATAATTTGTCGTTCAGAAGACAATCCTTACATTGTTGATTGTAATCAAGACATTTTGAAGGCTCAAGGTGAAAAAATCAAAGCAAACCTGGAGTATAAAACCTATTGCACCTTCAAATAGACCAACACACCATGTAGTCAGAGATATACATATTGTTATACATTCACACACTTGGCATGTTTGGTTCCGCAAACGCGCCAAGTGTGAATTTCCGTCGCATGCGAGGATCGACCTCGTTTTGCTCCAATCTCTTCTTCTTAGAAGATGAAGTGGAGCACTCAGCCACTTTCTTTGCCGGACCGTCGTGTAGTATAGACGTGAGTAGAAACCAAAGCTTCCGCGGTGAAATAATAATAGTTAAAATTAAGTAAAGTTAATGTGAACGCAAACAATGTCAATGTGAACGAAATTTAAATAAAGACTAGAGAAAAAACCGAAAAGGGCACTGTTTAATTCAGAGCGACGAAGCTCTAGAAAACTATATATAGTTCACATTCAAAGAGGTTCAAAAGAAACAGCATTAAAGGACACTAATCCGAAAGGCTTATTTTCCTTGTACTTCACTAACGAAATAAAATCTAAAATAATTGAGTACCCCAATATGACTATAAGTTCAAAACGTGCCATTTAACTCTTTCCGGGGCACTACTAAAAAACGAAGAAAATTGTACATTTTTTTTGCAAAAATTACTTTATTTACATAAGTATGTAATATTATTAAGAAAAGACAAAAATTAAAATTTTATCCCTACAGGATTTTGTGCAAGGACATGGTATGAAATCTATACCACTGCGCATAAAGTGCATATTCTCATGAATGGAATTCATTGAAACAGGGTTTTGTCTTACTTAGACAAAGTGGAGCATTGCAAGTAGAACACATCCATTGAGTTCTTCTTTGGTGTCCTGATATGCTACAGTGTGCACATCTTCGCGCTGAAGTTCTTATTGGTTGATGAGAGGAACTGGATCGAAGACTTTTGTTAACAAATGGCTTATTTTTTCTTACACGAACGTTAGTTTTATTTATTTTTTCTTTTGGCTGTAAATCTGAATGTTGGCACAGATGTGATATAAGTTCCAACTTAAACTCTTTGAGTGGTAAGGTGTACCCTGTATGTTTTGCCAAGATATAAGAATTTACGACTGCTACGTCAAGAAAATGGGAAAAAATTCGATGCCACCATTTCCTACTTTTCCGGTCCACTTCGTAATATTTCTTGAGCTGGTCAAGTTTATCAACGCTGTTCATGTGCATGTTATAGTCAGAAACGATTTCCGGTATTTCCACCTCCCTTCGGGAACCATCGTTCTGTCGCCTTTGAACTTTGACACTAGCTCTTGGATCGTGAAAGTTGGACAAGACTGTCACAGCTCTTTTATCCATCCACTTCATAAAAAACCAAGCCACTGTCACTTATTCGCCAGTCATTTTCTCCTCTTTTCAATTCCCTATCATTTTTTATATCTTTTGGTAGGAATTTTCTATTTTGTTGAACAGTTCCACATGCGTTTATTTTTTTGCGTTTCAGCTCAAGTAATAGTGTATATGACGTGAAGAAATTATCAAAATACACCTTGTGGTTTTTTTCTGCGAAGTTTGAAGTTAAATCTAACACAACACGCTCACCAAGCCTATTTTCAACCAAATTTGCCTTTTTGCCGGTGTAAACATCGAACTTCAGAACATAACCACTGCTGTCACATAACATCCAAACTTTGAATCCTCTTTTGATTGGCTTTTTAGGCATGTACTGAATGAGAGTAGAACGACCTAAAAAAAGAAGAACAGTGAAACAATGAAAACAAAACCAATTTATTTTACCTTTGAATTTGATCATCGATTCATCTACAGCTAGAAATTGGCCAGGATAAAAGCACACTCGAAATCTCTGCTGCAAGAGATCTAAAAACGGTTGAACTTTGTAAAGATTATTAAATGTGGTTGATCCTCTTTTGGGCATCAGTGCTGAATCGTTCAAATGTATGTTGCTCAAAATCCAATCGAATCTTTTCACCGGCATTATGTTTGATACGTAGGAATCATGTAATTTAGGTCGAGTTGACCAATAATCTCTATAACTTCCCTGAGGTTTTATGCCCATTAGAAAATTGATTCCGATAAATGCTTTTATTTCTGTCGCATTGGTGGGAGTAAAGCGTCTGTCTGATTGCTCAGCAAACAAATTTGTTTGGAAGACGATATGATCAATTATTTCTTGTGTTACAACTTTATCAAATATTGAAGCAGCATCATGATTTTCCATACATTCAATCTCATAAGCTGGAATATGTTTTTTGCCTAAAAAGCCAGCTACTGGATCAATCGAATAATTTTTTTTCCATTTCGGTAGAACAAATGGTTTCGCAATCTTAAGCTCACTCAGCACAATTGAAACATAGTTAGACAGATTTGTTTTGTCTTTAATTACGGCGTCAAAACCTTCCAAGTGTTCGATATCTTCCTCATTTGTTATGTTGATTATACGTTGAAGATTGTTTTCTTCATCATTATTGTCGAATGAATCGTCAACTACAGAATCCTCGTCGGATGGAATCTCTGCCAAGCTAATGCTTTCACAATCACTTTGTTGAAGCAGATACGAAATATCATTTTTTTTTAGATTTTTACGTGCCATGGTTCGGATAAGCTTAATAAGACTAAAAATTGAATCACGATTGAATTTTAGTTCTAATCCTTCTAACAACAAAAAGAGACTAATCCCCGATCGTCTTCAACAACTTTTTAAATATGCTAGAAAATGCAAGGATATTGTGTTACAAATGTTTTATTATTGAAAATTCCCAATATCTTCATTTAGTTTTATGACAGGAAGCGATCGAAGGGTCTTGGATAATTAGTGATCTTACTTCCCCGTTTTCTTTTCGAAAATATTCCTATAGACCAACGGTCCATTGTACCCAAATAAAACCTAATCGGTATGATAATAAACTTAGACCGGATTTTTTTTATTGGTCTGGTGCTGGGCAATGTGTAACTAGCGTTCAATGCGCACTGGTATGGTTTTTATACCACCAACTTAGAACACTCACAGGAATCAGACTTTTGATTATTCTGAACTGAATATGTTTCTAACAAACAGATACTTCTCTAAAATAACTAATTTTCCCCTCGGATTATTTCACGACAATTTACGAGTCGTGAAATATTAAAAACAATTAGACTGTTTTGAGAATTCAAGAGAGTAACCTCAAAATACCCAATTGTTTCATATATCCATCTTACTTCTACATTGCACATTATTTTTTTATGAAAATATAAACTTCAATTTGTATTGAAAAGTGGTATATAAAGTATTCCATTGCACATTCGATTAGGGAATTATGTTTAGATAAGTGGTATGGTTTTCATACCACCGGCCCGGAAAGAGTTAAGGAGTGTTCTACTGTATCTGATCTGACAATGGTGGTGTTTGATGCTTGGCTTACTTGTTCTATCTGCTGTATAGAAAGAAAAATGTTAAAGAATTGTTCCATCCAGAATATAGTGGTGGAGGGTATACAGCTGCAATGTGTGCTGATAGATATGCTTTTATTTTGGTTTAACTACGGGTTGGCAATCCTAAAACCCGAGAAGAAAGAAAGAAGGAAGACCCATTCACAGCTTTTAGATAAATCTGGAATTTTTTTATTACCAGCTGCAATGATTTGTACAGGTATCTATTTAATTATAAAAGAACAATTAGTGGCATTTCGATCCGCTGTCCCCTTCGAATGTACATGCACAAGAAACCTAATAAATATCAAGCTAGTAATGATTTGTGATACTCAAACTCAGTAGGTATATTGTAATATAATCCCTCATTAATTTCCCCCTTAAATATGCTCGCCAAAGTCTTACTCAACATTTTCTAATAAATGTCGAGGCATGACTGGCATGACGATTTCGTTAAGCTCTCCTTTTTCATACATCGTCTCTCTGAAAATACGGGTGTGAAAGATAAGCTCGCGGAATCGTCCCTTTTGATGACCAATACGTCGAAGACGACAGATCAGAAGCTCAGAAGACCAAACCAACCGAGTGTTCATAATAACGAATAAAAAAAGAGGTTTAAAACCAACTCATCACACGTGCTTGTTTTTTCATAGTTTCAAAGAACTAATTGTACTTTACTACTAGGTGTACAACTTCGCTTCCGCCGTTTTTTCCCCAACATTTAAGGCTTTAATGAAACAAATTGGTTACATATGTATCATTCAAAGTATTTTCCATCGCTTGTCACTACTTTCTCCCATCTTTCGGGCAGTTGTCCAATTTGTCCAATTTGTGACTTCTTCATGAGATCGGAAGTGTTGGTCAGCCAGGCCATGCGCCATTAATCGAAATAGGTGATAGTCAGAGGGAGCAATGTCTGGAGAATACGGCGGGTGTAGTAGGATTTACCATTTTAACGTTTCCAAGTACGTTTTGACCTCTTTTGCAACGTGGGGTCGAGCGTTGTCGTGCTGCAAAAACACTTTATCGTGCCTCTCGCTGTATTGCGGCCGTTTGTTTTTTAATGCTCTGCTCGGACGCATTAATTGCGTTCGATAACGAGCACATGTGATTGTTTCACTTGGTTTTAGCACCTCATCGTACACGACGCCGAGCTGGTCCCACCAAATGCAGAGCATAATCTTGGAGCCGTGGATATTCGGTTTGGCCGTCGAGGTGGAAGCATGGCCCGGAAATCCCCATGATTTTTTGCATTTAGGGTTATCGTAATGAACCCATTTTTCGTCCCCGGTCACAATGCGATGCAGAAATCTCTTCCGTTTTTTTCTCTGAAGCAACTGTTCAGAAACACACAAACGCCATTCAACGTCTTTTGGTTTTAACTCATACGGGACACAAGTTCCTTCTTTCTGAATCATGCCAATGGCCTTGAGACGTTTTAAAATGGCTTGCTTGCTCCCACTGATCGTGCCAATTCTTCTTGAGTTTGACGCTAGACTTCACTCAGCAATGTCCCCAATTCTGCATCTCCGAAAACTTTCTCTCTTCCACCACTATGCCGGTCATCGACGTTAAAATTACCGTTCTTGTAGCGTTGAAACCACTCACGACACGTGAGTGTCACTTCACTAATAGCGTCCTCACCATACGTACATATCTGAGAGCATTCGATGAGACTCAGCCGCTCTTTTCTTCATATTGAAACAAAACAGTAACATCTCCCGCAAATGACGAGAATTTGGCTAGTAAACTGACATTTTCAATCGAGAACAACTTTATGATGCAGACACAAATCAACTAATGTTTGAATGGTGTTCTGCCTGACGTCTGCGATTTGTTTTTTTCGACCGCTACTTACCACATATCGGCAAACGGCGGAAGCAAAGTTGTACACCTTATATATGGTAGACGCCATTCCATATTTCGGTAAAGTCACGTATAAAGGACCGTTGCCCTTGGCTCAGTATTTCGTGACGAAACTGACAAGAAACATACGAGGATGGAACAGAGACATAACTTATGGCAACTGGTCCGCGTCGAGACCATCGATTGCTTAAGACCGGAATACAAACTTACTTTAATAGTAACAATTTATTTATTTTCAGAAATTTGATACATGTAATAAAAATTATTCATTGGTAACAAAATTTTAATGATTTTTTAATTTCATAAAAGATATTAGTCAGCGAGAGTGACGGTTATCCCTATATAAAAGTATGTGTGGCTGAGCACCGCGCCTTTTCTGCCCTCTATCTCTAAAACGGTTTAACGTATGAAAAAGTGTTTGGAACGAAAATTGTGGCAAATCGTATGCTTGACAATTTTAATAATATCTGTTAAAATCATTGAAGCTGTAAAAATGGAGATAATCACGAAAAACCGATTTTCGTGACCTTCCATAACTTGCGACACAGACACGAGATTTCATGAGAATTTTGACATAATATGTATTTAGAACGCCGAAAGGAAGGTATAAACGAGTTTCTAGCTTATTATCTCTCATTCGAAGGTTGACCCCTTTTTTGTCTTTTTTTACTGAACTATATTATCTTAAAAATGTTAATAGGTTATTTTAATGAAGTCAAAAGGCCGAAAGAAAAATTTTAAAGGGTCCGCCAAATAAAAAAAATTTTTTTTTTTTTGGAAATGCTATAAAAAAAACTACTGAATATTTTCTCAAATTTCTTTTTTTATTTGAAAGTACAATCCTTCCGGTTAATAATGGAAAATAATTTCATTTAAATGGCTGCCTCGGCTGGCCATGCAGTAGCCTACACGATCGGTCCAATTTTTAAGCACATTATCGATTGTGTGCAGCTGTATTTCACCAATGGCTTCACGAATATTGTCCTTTAAAGCGCCAATTGTCTCTGGCTTGTCGGCGTAACACTTATCTTTGACGGCACCCTACAAATAATAGTCCAACGGTGTCAAATCGCAGCTCCGAGGTGGCCAAACGACATCAGCTCTGCGGCTGATAATGCGATCTTCAAAAACAGGGCGCAAAACATCGAGTGTAGCTTCGGCTGTGTGGCACGTAGCGCCTTCCTGTTGAAACCAAATGTTGCCAATATCCTCCTCTTCAATTTTTGTGAACAAAAATTCGTTCGACATGGCCCGATAACGATCGCCATTGACTGTAACGGCCACTCCTTGCTCATTTTCGAAGAAAAATGGCCCAATTATGCCTCTGGACCAAAAACCGCACCAAACAGTGGCTCGTTTTGGGTGCACCGGCTTTTCAATGTATGCGTGCGGGTTTTCTGTGCCCCAAATGCGACAATTTTGCTTGTTTACATACCCGCCAAGATCAAAATGAGCTTCATCTGAAAAGATGATTTTTTTTGGCAAATTCGGCATCTTCTGTAAGTCGATCGCAGGCCCACTTAGCGAAGCGAAAACGCATTGGATGTTCAGTTGGCTTCAACTCCTGAACCAATTGGACTTTGTATGGCGTCATACCAAGGTCTTTATGCAAAATTCGTCTCAATGATGTCTCCGAAATGTTCAATTGTTGAGAATGACGGTGAATTGATGTTGATGGCGCTCCACGCACACTTTCTGCCGCAGCAGCAATATTCTCGGGTGTACGCACTGTTTTTGGCTTTTCACGCTTTGGTTTATCGATGAGGATGCCAGTTTCTTTCACTTTTTTCACAAGATAACGAACATACGGAGCTGACGGTGCTTCTCTTCTTCCAAAATCCGTACGCAATTTTCGCACACATTCTGCAACATTACCATGATTTTCAAAGTAATGTCGCAATATTTCCCGGCGTTGTTCAAGCGTATACACAACCATATTCGTTCAGCGGAAGGATAAAACTAATTATCTGTCAAATCAGACATGAGTTAAGTGTTACCATTCACGAAATAAGCACTACTTGAAAAAAAAAACGTTAGATGGCGGACCCTTTATTTTTTTACTTTTTAGAGTTCTTTTTGTTTCAAGGGCGACTTAAAATCTTTAATTTTATTTTTATTTAATTCTTTTTCAATTACTCGTGGACCCTCATTCCGTTAGGTAACTTCTTAAATTACATTTTTCTTAAGTATTTTGCATATGCAGTAATTTGCATATACAACGCACGTTTTGACTTTTGATCTGAATTAATTTTTTTTTCTTATAGGGCTTTATGTACGAGGGTGGTCCGATAAGTACAAAAGAAAACAAAAAAATTTGAGAAATGCCGATTTATTTTTCAATTAGTCTCCTTGCAGCTCGATACACTTGACCCAGCGATGCTCCAAGTTCTTTAACCCGTCTGAAAAATACGAGGGTGATCCGATAAGTACTTAGCCTCACCGCCAGATGGTGCCAGTATCGCAAGAGCAACTTACTATCTTGAAGTACAGTCTAGTAGACGGCTACTGTCGAAATTTCAGCTGGATCGGACTTGTAGTTTTGTTTTGACCGCGTGTGGAAGCGGGAGTGTCCGCGGATTTAAAAAAAATGGAAAAAGAGCAATATCGGTCGGTGATTCGATTCTTGTTTTTGGAAGGGAAATCGCGCAGCGAAATCAAAAGTGCGGTGACTCTTCTCCTTCGATGGCGACCATCAAAAATTGGTTTAACGAGTTTCAACGTGGTCGCACGTCGGTTTTTGATGAGCCACGTCCAGGTGCCCCGAAAACGGCTACCACGGAGGATAACATCCACGATCTCGTATTGGCAGACCGCCGATTGAAGGTGCGCGAGATAGCTGAGACAGTAGGCATTTCAAAAGATCGCGTGGGTCATATCCTGCATGAAATTTTTGGCACGAGAAAGCTGTGGGCGCAATGGGTGCCGCGTTTGCTCACTCCGGACAACAAGCGCAACCGTGAGACCACTTCAGAGCAGTGTTTGACACTGTTTAAGCGCAATCCGAAGGAGTTTCTGCGTCGTTTCGTGACAGTCGACGAAATATGGATCCACTGGTACACCCCAGAGACCAATGAACAGTCGAAACAGTGGACTTCACCCGGCGAACGTGCTCCGAAGAAGGCGAAGACTGTCCCATGGGCCGGAAAGGTGATGGCCACAGTTTTCTGGGATTCACAAGGTGTGATCCACCTTGCCCTGGAAAAGGGCAAAACGGTCACAGAGCTCAAATTGGTCGAATTGGGCTACGAACTGCTGCCCCATCCACCGTATTCTCCAGATTTGGCCCGTGTGACTTCTTTTTGTTTCCAAACTTGAAAAAGTCACTCGCCGGGCAGACATTTCAGTCGAATGAGGAGCTCATCGCCGCCACGGTGGCCTACTTTGCAGACCTCGGACCAAGCTCGTATGTATGTACAATGTGGCGCAAACTTAATCATCCAATTTTGTTTTTGAATTACGTTTTCACTAAATAAAAAACAATTTTGTTATTGCTGAAAGTCTTTATTTGTGCCTTTACAATTTTTCATGTTAACCCATTAAGTCCGGTAAGAGCATAATTTTCATACGATGTTTGGGACTTATTTTCTGCCATAAAAAATTAAAATAAAAAATTCCAAACATACCTACATATTGTATTATTTTTGAGGTCAATCTTTTGATTGGTGCCGTCACATTGGTATAATAATGACTTTAAAAACCAATATGGCGCATTTTGAATAAAAAGATAACATTTTTTTTTATTATGTTTTTTTTTCGCATCAATAAAGTTACCGAATCGATGCCAAACCACAACCAAAGGTGCATAAAAGTATAACTAGGAATATAACTTTGTAAATTATTTGTAACTTGTAAATTAGGGTTAATAATTTATATTCAAATATTCGTAATTTATGTAAAAAAATAAATATTCGATTTATGGTATATTGGTATGAAAGGATTGAAGGAGCGAACAAACAGAGCAAAGAAGTTGATCGTATTTAACATTGTAAACACCAACTTCGATCTCTGCTCAATCCAAGCTGACACACAGCCTCCACGCGGACTCTCCTGGATAGCTGGCCTGGCATCCGTCGGGTAGTGAACCAATGTGTGCAGCGAACCTGGACGTTGAGGGTTGCGCTTGGAGTTGACATCCCTATCACGGAAAACAAATGTTGTTAAGAAGCAACAAGAAGCATCGGATATCGACGGATAGAATGTTGACGACCCATACAACCGAAACGATCTGCGAGTCTGCACTTGGAATGTGCGGTCCCTTAATAGATCAGGTACAGACAGCCAACTGGATACGGATTTGTTATTCGAGGAAGACTCCGACAAAAAGTCTTAAGCTTCCCGCATGTAAGCGAACGCCTTATAACAATCCGCATCAAAGGCATTTCGGGAATATAGACCTAATATGCGTTCATGCCTCTACGGAAGAAAAAGATGATCGACTCATCTACGATCTTCTGGACCGAACGTACGCCCAATGCCCCAGTTATGACAACAAAATTGTCCTAGGGGATTTTAAAGCAAAACTGAGCAAAGAGGACATATTTGAGTCTTTAGGAAAACATAGCCTACACAACACCATTTCTGACAACGGACTCCTTGACTTCCTAGCAGAACGTAACCTCCTTGTAGCAAGTACACCATTCCCACATCTCAACATCCATAAATGAACCTGGCGCTCACAAGACCAGTCGACCATCACGTTGCGATCGACGCCAGACAGCATCCAGCATCCCAGATCTACGGACGTTCCTAGGAGCCAACATTACGAATGAGGATATCAAGGATACTACGGAGTCAAGCAAGACAACAACAGTTTCGTCAATCGAGTTTCCCCCAACCCCTCGCAAGGCGCAATCCACAGAACAACAATGGAAGCATTGCCAGCACACCATCAGAGACGCTACCTCTGATGTGCTGGGTTTCAAACCGCCACCAGTTAGAAACCCCTGGTTTCGTGAGCAATGTTAACAAGCCCATGTAGCAAAGCAAACCTGCAAAGCCATGCTACATAGACGAACGAAGGCCACTCGTGAGCTCTACGAGCAGAAAAGGAGAGAGGAACACACGTTTTTAGGGAAGAAAAAAATAGAGCACGAAAAGCGTGAGATCGAGGAATGCTACCACAGGAATGACGTTCGCAAGTTTAACGAAAAAGTAAAACGAACATGCCAGTTAAAGCTTGTTATTACGATGCTTAATACTAACAAAGCCATGGGCTCAGACGGCCTGAATGCTATCTTAAGCGGTTGGAGATAAGTTGGTAGGGCGCGTGCACCAGCTCATCTGTAAAATATGGTCGGAGGAAAGCATGCCCAACGAATGGAATCTCAGCATCGGTTGCCGAGTCCATAAGAAAGGAGACCCTATAACTGCGCCAACTATAAGCCTCCTCAACATCGGGTACAAGATCTTCTCTGCCGTATTGTGTGAACGCCTGAAAGCCTTTGTGGATCATCTGATAGGTTCCTATCTATCACATACTATCTTTTTGTCGATTTTAAAGCCGCATATGGCAGTGTGCATGGGGATGAGCTATACCGAGCCATGTCTAGTTTTAATATGCCTGGTGCAAAATGGGATTGTATTTTGTATGGAGAATTTAAAAAGTTTATATCTTCGAAACTAGGAAAGTCCAACCTAAAATATATATATCAAAATTCTTAGAAAAAATCCTAATCTGACATACTGAAATTTCACCAAAATCAGAGAGTTTGCCCTTTTTCTAAACAACTACCCAAATATAATATTGTCGCGGGGGTTTTTAGATTGAAAGTTATATAGTTAATCACTGTTATTACCAAACGAAAAAAATATTTAGAGAAGTATTGTGCTTCATGTATTCGATAAAATGGCAAAAGCGCGGTCTACCATACGTACATATTTTAGTGTCGTTGAAAGACAAGTTAAGACACGATCAAATAAATAAAATCACCAGCGCTGCGCTGAAATACCGGATCCAAATAGTGACAAGACACTCCATAAAATTATTGCTAAAAATATGATTCATGGTCCATGCGGTCCTGAAATTCCCCTATGCCCTAGAATCGTAGAAGAGCGCCAGCAGACGGAGTAGAACAGCGTCTGTAAAACTCCGAAATGGTAGATAAGTCAGTATAGATATAATGGTTGTGTGGTCCTTTATTCCATATAAATGTCAAGGCTGGCAGTTGAGTACGCGCTATGGGAAATAAATCCAACTAGTATTTATTAAACCTTTTTAATATTATAGTAGTATAAAGTAGACCCATGCATGTTTAAGGACCATATAGCCCCAATTCAAGTCAAGTCAAGTAAGCATCAACAACTTCAAAAAGTTATTCGTTGAAAAGGAGCCTTAAATGAAAATGGGCAAAATACAAAATATACTTAAACGATCTATTTTCTAATTTCTGAGTATGTATTCAAATCTGAAACCGAAATTCCGATTTAAATTTCAACGAAAAGTCGAGTTACTTAAACACACTTAGTTCGATTAACTTACATTGACTACATTTTGGTATTTTCTTAGAGGTGTCAAAATGTCTCGTCAAATCTTTCATTTTCATTTAAGATGATGCAAATTCAACGAAACCAAGCATAATCCCTTTATGATCAAGCCCTACTATTTGCATGTAATGCGATACCTGAGTATACGTTAGTAAGCTGACAAAAGTCAACTTGAATGCTAAACTGTCCCATGACATGCAAATGGATATGCATGCTTGCAATGGACATGTATGACCGTAATGGAATTGTGGTCAGATGATCACAGACCTGTGAAGGAGTAGGTATTGTTTCGGCTAATAAAGTGTGAAAGCAAAATATAAACAGTATAAGTGCGCGTTTGGGCGAAGTAATCGTAAATCAAAAGTGAGCACGGTGGTGGAATGCCAGACTCGTAATCCAAAGGTCGGCAGTTCGAATCTCCAGTAGGAGGGGAAGTTATTTTTCGCGTTTTTTTCTGTGCTCTTTCTGCTACTTCTATATTGAACTAGAAGCAGTATGAAGAGATGTCGGGAGACGGCGGGGGAAGATTCGTTCGTCAGACGGAATTCCGCTGCCGTCATGAAAAGGCGCCGAAGAGTAAATCCAAGGCCCAAATTATTTAAGCTCGCCTCCCTCATTACTTCGACCTAAAAGCTGCAGATCGAAGCGAGGAAAGGGGCGCCATCACCAACAACATCGACGTCCAAAGCAGCTGGACAACAACAACAACAACAACCAAAACCAGTGATCCCCGTGGAAGCGGATACTGCCTACCACTCCGATCGTAGGAAAGGCCGCTACACAGGGGACAATGCATCCAGCAACAACAACAACATCCACAATAGCAGAATCAGCAACAGAAACAGGAGCAACAACAACAGCCGCGGCGGCAGAAGCAGCAGAAACAATAACAGCCGCAGCAGCAACAACTACAGGCGCAACAACAGAAGCAGCAACAACGTCCTAAAAGGAGAGCGTGCCACCGATCTTCACCTATACCACGGCCCTACGAGAGACCATTAGAGTTTTTCTCCTTCACGCCGAAGGCCGAGAGGTTGCAAACGAGGCGTGGATTACAGACCCCGATTAAATGTTCTCAGAGCTCAAAGAGTTCGAGAGCGATGACCTCAAATTCATGGCAGTTAAGCCATTCTCCACGGTGAGCTCCTTCCTGGCTGACCTCACTCCCAATAGTAAGCTGGAAAGGCAAAGGACCATGATTTCCTTAACGTCCGAGACTGTCACGTGGGTAAAATTAAAGAGGAAGGGAAATATTTTGGAATGTATCCGCTGCCAAAGGTGCGGGCATGCCGCGTCGAACTGTGAAATGCAGCCTCAATGCGTTAAGTGCGCAAAGAACCACAAGAACGAGGAATGCGACCTTGGGAAAGACAATGTCACAGACAGAGAGCAACTCGAGTGTGTCTTGTGTAAGAACCGAAGACATCCTGCAAACTATTGGGAATGTCCTAAGTTCCAGGACATCAAGAAAGAAAACCTGGCCCGTAAGCAGAAGGTCGAGGAGAAGCGTCCCTCGGGTCGCTTCCAAACATCAGCCGTCACACTCCAGTTAACCTACGCCTAGCAGGTTCGTGACATAGGGTACAAAAGCCTATGGCTGCTCCTAAAGCCTTAGTGTCTGTCTCAAAGGCACTGGAGGCTGAGGTGGATGTCTGCTTGATCTTGCTCGCAATCTTAGGGCAGATTGGACTCGCTTCTGCCGGGCCAAGAGCGACTAAGGTCGTAATGGGTACGCCGGTAAAGAGGCCCTTGAAGATCCTGTTGGTGAATGTAAATTCACTGATAAGGATCGAGCGACGAGGCGTACTCTTTAACCTATTGCATAAAAATAATAAATTCATATATAGAGGTGAAGTGAAGAGGTTCCAGGTGCTGGAGGCCTGTATTGCATGCATGGAAAGAGAATGTACATTTTGGCGACCTATGCACCTAAAGCATCTTAACCCAACGTTTTAATCGCAGAGCTCGAGACCCTTTTTCGAGCTTAAAAACTTCAAACTCCGAATTACCCTTTCTTAAAAAAACAAATTTTATTCTTTGAGGACAACTCGTCCGTAGTTTATTGAGTCTCGAATAGAACTGACTGGTACAATATCGATAAGTGGAAAAGGTAAATCAAAAAATAGGTCGTCGCATTTGCCTCGTTTGCACAAGTGTTCGATGATTCCACGAATTGCATTTTCATATCACTCGTTTGTTGTTTCGTAATTAGAACGGGTATGCAGCAGACGATTGGCTTGCAATTCGTGGGGTCATCCAATCATTTACGCGTTTGGTGTGTGTCAAATTACTAAATTATATTCTTCTTCGATATTGCGGTGGGAACCGTAACTCCTCCCCCGTTAGACTGAGGCTCCGACGAGATGTTTAAATTAACATTTTTCTTAAAATTATAAACATTATTACAATAACAATAAGAAACACCACATATTGGCTTATTAAGGATACATTAGAATTCTTACTATTTTCTGGCAATACTAAAGGGTCCGCCATCTAACTTTTTTTTTTTCAAGTAGTGCTTATTTCGTGAATGGTAACACTTAGCTCATGTCTGATTTGACAGATAATTAGTTTTATCCTTCCGCTGAACGAATATGGTTGTGTATACGCTTGAACAACGCTGGGAAATATTGCGACATTACTTTGAAAATCATGGTAATGTTGCAGAATGTGTGCGAAAATTGCGTACGGATTTTGGAAGAAGAGAAGCACCGTCAGCACCGTATGTTCGTTATCTTGTGAAAAAAGTGAAAGAAACTGGCATCCTCATCGATAAACCAAAGCGTGAAAAGCCAAAAACAGTGCGTACACCCGAGAATATTGCTGCTGCGGCAGAAAGTGTGCGTGAAGCGCCATCAACATCAATTCACCGTCGTTCTCAACAATTGAACATTTCGGAGACATCATTGAGACGAATTTTGCATAAAGACCTTGGTATGACGCCATACAAAGTCCAATTGGTTCAGGAGTTGAAGCCAACTGACCATCCAATGCGTTTTCGCTTCGCTAAGTGGGCCTGCGATCGACTTACAGAAGATGCCGATTTTGCCAAAAAAATCATCTTTTCAGATGAAGCTCATTTTGATCTTGGCGGGTATGTAAACAAGCAAAATTGTCGCATTTGGGGCACAGAAAACCCGCACGCATACATTGAAAAGCCGGTGCACCCAAAACGAGCCACTGTTTGATGCGGATTTTGGTCCAGAGGCATAATTGGGCCATTTTTCTTCGAAAATGAGCAAGGAGTGGCCGTTACAGTCAATGGCGATCGTTATCGGGCCATGTTGAACGAATTTTTGTTCACAAAAATTGAAGAGGAAGATATTGGCAACATTTGGTTTCAACAGGACGGCGCTACGTGCCACACAGCCGAAGCTACACTCGATGTTTTGCGCCCTGTTTTTGAAGATCGCATTATCAGCCGCAGAGCTGATGTCGTTTGGCCACCTCGGAGCTGCGATTTGACACCGTTGGACTATTATTTGTGGGGTGCCGTCAAAGATAAGTGTTACGCCGACAAGCCAGAGACAATTGACGCTTTAAAGGACAATATTCGTGAAGCCATTGGTGAAATACAGCTGCACACAATCGATAATGTGCTTAAAAATTGGACCGATCGTGTAGGCTACTGCATGGCCAGCCGAGGCAGCCATTTAAATGAAATTATTTTCCATTATTAACCGGAAGGATTGTACTTTCAAATAAAAAAAGAAATTTGAGAAAATATTCAGTAGTTTTTTTTATAGCATTTTCAAAAAAAAAAAATTATTTGGCGGACCCTTTATTATAAATTCTCTATTTTTAACATATTCCACATATAATTCATTAAGTTTGATATTAGCTATTTCTTTACCTTCGTTAATTTTGGTTATAAAATTAGGGAGTATAAAGGTATCATATATTTTTCTTTCAAAATTATCATAAATGTCATAATCAATTTTGATTTTACAATTTTTAAATTTTATTAGATAACTTCCTTTGAGAACTAAAGTTTGGTTATTACAATTATGTTCTATTTTTTGTTCATTAATATTTTTTACTATGAGCGTACCTGCTACAATTTTTTGAGTTGCTTTTCTTTACATACATATATTGTAATTTTTTCGCATAATGCTAATTTTGAGTTCATAATTTTGTTAATACAATCATCGTTTATAGGTACTAGATTTCGTTTTAAATAGTCTTTAACCGGATACATGTAGATTTGGTTATTTTGGTCTGTTAGTATTTCGTTATTTTGGATAAAAATTGATTTGTTTTGGTTGTCGGGTATGGGTTCGATTAAATATATATTACTGAATATACATATATGTGTGGTCAGAAAATCGCGGGATACAGAGCACAATAATTATTTTATCTTTATAAAAGGAAACTGATAGTTTAATTTCGCTTAACATGCTTATGTCACCAATCAAATCAAATTCTTCTTGTCCTAGAATGTTTCGCGTTAATATATGTACCGAGTTTACTTGAAAATACTATCTGCTGTGTCTACGTGGTTTCTCAGAAGAATTATGTCGCTATTGATCTGATAAATATATTGCATGATTTTTACCTCTTCCTCTAATGTTCTAATTTTTCCTATCAAATTTTGATTATTAAGATACCTTTCTATGACCTCTTGTTCTTTTATTATGTGCGAAGTGATATTTTTTCCGTTCGTTAAATATTTGTTACTGCCTAGAAATAGTTCTTTGTTTTGTTTGGAAAGTTGATCTAGTTTATTTTTAATTTCAATCTCGTCTTGATGGTCCATTGTTCCCGAAATGAACTTTAGACCGCCTAGAATATCGATTAATGCTCTTTTGTTCTTAAAGTGTGGTTCTAGAGTTTCTATTTTGGCTTCTAGTAAGCGTAAGTTTTGGATAACAGTATTGTACATTGGTTTAATTAAAACTGAATTGTTTGAGAATTCCAGAATATTTTCTTTCAAGCGATTTTTCGTTGACTCAAGGTCCGTTATGTTAATAATATGTAAGGATTTTGTATAGTCTTTCTTGATTTTAACTGTATTTAGTTGTAGAGAAATGTAGCCATTGTTGTTATTTAAGTCGGTCAGTTGCATGTGCTGTGTCATTATGGTTGTGATCGTTGTCGTAAATAGTAATATTCCCAGTAATGTCATCTGCAAAAAACCAAATAATTTAGTTTTGATGATTTGTATTTTGGAATCTTTTCTTCGATTTAACGTGTGTTCTATAGTCAGTGCTTTGTGTTTTGGTGTCTTTTAATGGTCTTCATCTATTTTTTCGGCTTGAATTTTCCTATATTTTGGGTGGTTTTTCCCTCCTCTTACTTCCTTAATAAAGTTAAGTCCTTCGTCTATTGGTTGATCTCTTTTTGTTTTGTTTAGTTTCTGAAGTATCTATGTATTGTTTTTTCTCTAACATAGTTCTATGGATTTGCTCGTATTCAGTTTCGTGGATTTTGCCATTCACATTATCTATAGGTTTTCTGTTTGTTGTGGAGTGGATTGTGTTGTTATAAAATGTTATAAATGTTATAATTCTTAAAATGTTCTCTTCGACTGTTCCCTCGTTATTTATTTCATCGTTCCTGAGTAGTCTTATGTGTTCGTTTAGGATGTTGTGTAGTCTCTCTATGTCTGAATTAGATGTGTGGTTGTTGCAAGATGTACTTGAATATTGGAGTTTGCTAAAAATTGTCTAAACGGTATTGCCTTGAACCCTAATTCATTATCGACTACTTTTTTGTCGAACGTACCGAATTGGCCAATATAATAAGAAAGAGCTTTTTTAAATTCCAACCAAGTTCTAGCTAGAATTTTAATTGCACATGTGTGTTTTGAAAACTTGTCTATGAAAGTGAGAAAGAGAGTTTTTCTTAGGCTATAGAAGACGTCTAAGTGAATAACTTGTCTGGGTTTTGTAGGTGTTTCTGTCAACTTAAAGAGTGGGTTTGGCGGATTCCTAACGTATTTTTCTAAATTTCAGATTTCGCAATTATTTATGAGTTTGGTAACTCTATCCTTTAATTTCGGACTATAATAATTCAGTGTTAGTTCATTATATACCTCGTCTATCCCTCTATGATTGTTCTTTAGGTGTTCGTTTTCGATATGTTTGCCTAGAGTTCCTTCGTCTGTTATGTCTTCTAACAATTTCAAGCATTCCTATTATTTTAAATTTACCGTTTGTCTTAAAATTTTTACAGAATGCTTCTTTTATTTTTTGAAAGAATAGTTCGTCTTCTACTAAAATTGCGTTCAATGCGTTTGGGTTGAAATGATTTTTAAGAAGTGTAGTCGCAGCTTACTCATCCAGCAGCTTGGTGTATATGATTTTACGATATTTGTCGAATTGCTAAAATTAAGAATTCTTTTTACTCTAAATGAGCCTGAATGTGTTTTTCCGATGATTATTTGGTATTTAAAGACATTACTGCAACTCTTGCTCACTGGAATGACTTCTTCTTCTACTAAATTAATTTCTGGGTGTGGAATGCGAGAAAGCGCATTCGCATTCATGTTCTTACACCCTTTTTTATATTTAATTTCATAGTCGAATTCTGACATTTTAAGTCTCCATCAGACTAGTTAGGTTCTTTTATAGAAAATATCCACGTTAGCGGTTTGTGGTCGTGTTTCGATAATAAACTTTCGTCCGAAAAGGTAGGGGGAAAATACTTAGTTGTCCATACTGTTGCTAGTAACTCCTTTTCGGTCGTACTATAGTTTATTTCGTGTTGGTTTAGAGTGCGACTGGCCTAACACACTGGGTGATTTTCCTGAGAAAGAACCCATTTTCCTGAGAACTCCCAAGGCATATTGACTTGCGTCCGTTGTCAAAGTAAATGTTCTGTTAAAATCAAGGTATGTTAGTATCGGGTCGTTCATTAGAAATAATTTTAAGGTTTCGTAAGAATGGAAGTACTCGGGGTCTGTTACATTGACTTTAGTGTCCTTTTTCAAGAATTTTGTCATCGGTTTGGCAATTTTAGAATAGTTCCGTATAAATTTTCGATAATAGCCGGGTAGTCCTAAAAATTGTTTAATTTGCTTGCAAGTTTTTGGTATCTCATAGTTTTTCACGCATTCGATTTTCTTTGGGTTCGGTTTTATTCCGTTTGGATTAACAATTTGACCGAGAAATTCGGTTTCCTTTTTGAGAAATTCCGATTTATCTATTTGGACCTTCAGGTTGACTTCCTTAAGTCTTTTGAAAATGTTTACTTATGAAACTAGGTGTTCCTGTAGCGATGTTTAAAAGACAATAATATCGTCCATATACACTAGACAATTGACATTAATGTATTCCTTCAGTACATCGTTCATGAGGCGTTGGAACGATGCTGGAGCTGTTTTCAGCCCGAAAGGCATACGAAGGAATTCGTAATGCCCGTTCACCACGCTAAACGCTGTCTTAGGAATATCCTCGCTTTGTATTTCTATTTGATAAAATCCTGTGGCTAGATTAAGGGTCGAGAAGTATTGACACCTTCCCAGCTTATCAAGGATCTCGTCTATACATGGCATAGGATATTTGTCATCGATAGTTACCTCATTTAATTTTCGGTAATCTACGACAAGTCTCCCTTTAGTCTTCCCACTTGCATCGACCTTCTTCGGTACAATCCAAATCGGAGCTGAATAGGGAGAATTGCTATGTCGAATAATTCTTTTATCCAACATTTCTTGGATTTGTTTTTGGACCTCATGTTTGTGCGTACAGGGGTATCTATAATTCTTTGCCTGAATAGGAATGTCGTTAGTCGTCCTTATTCGGTGTTTTACGGCGTTCGTAAAAGTAAGGTTGTCACTGTCCTTATAGAATACGTCTTCGTATCTTTTAAGAATCTTTACTAGTTCATGCTTTTCGTCGTTGTTCAAAAGGTCTAGTCTTAGTTGCTCTATTGGAGTTCATGGATTCGGGAGTTTGATGATACAAAAGTGTTGACTATTGTAGTCTGAAAAGTCGTTATTCACGTCTTCGGCTAAGGTCGTTTCGTCTTTTTGAATCATTCTTTGTGCTAGCGAAAAAGATATGTTTTCGGGGTGAACTTTTGTTGTTGCGGGCCTACTTGAGAGATTTAAATTTTCTGGGGTATGGTTATGTTTGACGGTTGTCATAAAAATTTAGTCTTAATTGGTTGCCTGCTATTGTAAGTGTTTCATTTTCTAAGTCTATTTTCGATTTGAGAGGCATAAGAATATTGTTACCTATAAGACCGTCGAAACGATCGTGAAATGGGTATATATACATTTAAATTTTGTTTTTAAATTCACCAAATTCCTTAAAAGGGGATGTTACAGCTTTTTGGGTAATTTCCACTGTTTTACTCAGTGTTTTAACTTTCGCTGGGAGTGAAATTGGCTTGATCTTGTCGGGTGAACATAGACCAGCATTAAGTATAGAGTGAGTCGCTCCAGTGTCTATGATAAACTTGAGCGGTGTCACTTTGCCTTGTATTTTTATATATGGTAGGTTTGAGGTGAGGCCTCTAAAAGAAAATTTTCGTCATTTGCATCGTCTGAAGATTGGATTTGTCTTTGCCTATTCTGAGTTTGATTCTTGCGGAATTGATAGTATTGTTTTGATGATTGTTGATATTTTGTTTTCTTTGATAAGTTTGAGGAGGGTGTGACTCGTCTGGTCGCCGTTGATAGTTTTGGGTGCGCGATGAGTGCTACCCAACTTGGTTATTTCGTCGATTTCTGTTCCTTTCGGCTAACCCGATTTCCATGGGCTCTTGTGGTGGTTGGTAAAAGGGTTTAATGTTAAAGGATTGATGTTGCTGATGTGGTTCTGAACTATTGGGTGGTAAATCTCGTTTCGGTATAGTTAAATGGAGGTCTAATGTACTTACATATGTACTACTTGGTTGTAGTGCAATGGGATTAGTTTTACTACTGTAGTAGGCATAACCTGACTCGTGTAGTATGATTATTGCTTCTACTAAGCTTGAGGAGCGAACGCATTGGTTCTGTAAATTTGTTCTTACAAATAACTAAAGCTGAGTGTTTGTTGTTTTCTATATTACTGGTCGCTAGTTGAGGATCTCCTGTAATTTGTGTTGCTTTAATGTTAAGACGACGTAAGACCGTTTTGATTTCATTATAAAATGCTACGCTCTTAGATTTGAATTTAATTGACCTGAGTTCGTCGAATAGTACTTCTAAACTTAATCTACCGCTGAAGTTACTATAGAGAATTTGTTTCATTTCTAACCAACTGGTGACATGATTATTTATTTCTATGATCTCTCGAGCTCCTCCCTTTAATTTGGATTTTACAATGTCCGAAAAAATACTCTGCGCTAATTCATCCTATTGTGTCATGAGGGGGTGTATTTTGTCGATCAAATCGACGAAGTTTTGCAGTTCCCTGAAGTCGCCGTGGACTCAGGTAACTTCGAGAGATATTTAATGGGGTCGATATTTAGTGTGAGCATGTTTGAGGTTGCTGTGTTTACAAAAAAAATTATGGGCTATTTCCGATATTTGTTTGGACTGTTCTCGAACGATATTGATCTGGTCTTCTAGAGACATAGGGATTTTGGGGAAACTAGCAACTGCCTAGTTACTATAATTGTGCATAAAATATGTTTAAATTCTTAGGGTATAACTGAGCATCTGTTAGAATTGATACAAAATGTATACAAATCAGTACAAATACATATGTAACTATATATAAATTCTTATAGTATATTTCAGACCTTATTCCAATGTTTGCTCGTTCGTTGTTTCTCTGCTCGTGATAGTTGACTCCATTTTTTTCTTATCGTTCTGTTGCCTTGATGTTCACTTGTTGATTTTTCAGTTTTGGCCCCTTGATTGCACGATTATTTGTATTCTACCTTTTTGTTCGTTCACTTTCTTTTATTGTTGCATTTAATTGTTGAAGAAATCTTTTACACCTTTTGGGTTTGATCATAAAATTAACGCTTGCACCTTTGATTATTTGATTTTATTGTACCTATTAGATAAAAAAAAAATCTTAGCACTTTTGCGATTTTTATATTTGAGGGTTCTTCCACCTTTTCAATCTTTTGAAAAGTAGTTGCACCTTTGCAGATTAGATTTTATGTCTTAAAGAAAAAAAAAACAGAATTTTTACACCTTTGTAAGTCTTCCGAAAAGTCACTGCACCTTTGCAAGTTGTGATTAGAAAAAAAACTTTGCACCTTTGCAATTTTTTTTTCAAAGCAGTTGCTTAAAAGGGAATTTTTATTTTTTTTTCATTCGCCACTAAACGTTAAAACGTACGCGGAATTCAAAAACGACACCGAATTTCCCTTTCTTAAAAAAACAAGTCTTATTCTTTGAGGAGACTCGGTCGTAGTTTATTGAGTCTCGAATAGAACTGACTGATACAATATCGATTAGTGAAAAAGGTAAATCAAAAAATAGATCGTCGCATTTGCCTCGTTTGCACAAGTGTTCGATGATTCCACGAATTGCATTTTCATATCACTCGTTTGTTGTTTCGTAATTAGAACGGATATGCCGCAGACGATTGGCTTGCAATTCGTGGGGTCATCCGATCATTTACGCGTTTGGTGTGTGCCAAATTACTAAATTATACATATTCAAGTAGAGTTCTCTTTTACCGTTAAAACATTTGAATGTTCCTTTTAATTGTATTTGTATAAACGGCGTTTCCCAGTCCACTTTGCTCTTTTTTGAAGTTCATGCACTTCAAGAATGGGCTCCGAAATTCCAACCAACGGTTCCCGTATTTAAAAAGAAAATAACTGCTTTATCAGATGAATCGTTGGACATTGTAGTCAACGACCTTGAGTTGAGTATCGCTTCAATTTCTGCTACCACCGTACTGAGTTCCTCAAACGTAAGGAATGATTCGCCTTAGATGCGAGTCAGGTGGTTTTTTTTTGTTTTTTTTTTTTTATAATTCGTGCAGGTTCAAGAGTTTCAAGAGTTACACTCTTGATGTTTGTCACACAACCTGGACGGGGTGCAGATGGTTTGTGTCGAAGATGTTCGTTCACTACTCTCCGGGGGTGGTTGGCTTAAGATTCGAGAGATTCGGCTGAATTTGTCGCGTTGTTTGTAGTTTTACAGTAATTTTATTCCATGCCATTAAGATGTTATATTGTAAATGCACACACAGAGTATGAATTTTGAAGTGATGGTGGTATTTTGCTGATTTGACTGCCGCTTCCCACAGCCCTCCAAAGTGCAGTGAAGGTGGTGGAATATGACGGAAATCGGTGTTATGGGCTGCATAATAGTGATAGTAGGTTTTGCAGCTGTTAGTCACAGTTCCTTCAGCTCTCGTCGGGCATCCATAAAATTCGTTGCATTATCGCAAAACAGTTGAGCACATAGGCCTCGACGAGCCACAAATCTTTTAAGAGCCGCTATAAACGCTTTTGCTGAGAGGTCAGAAACGACTTCCATTTGCACTGCTTTCGTCGCAAAGCATATGAAAACTGCAACATAGCTTTTGGTAAAACTCATTCCTTTTTATCTAAAAGTCGTCATAATCGGTCCACAAAAATCGACGCCTGTTGAAATAAACGGTTTAGCAATGTTCACTCTTTCAGGAGGCAGATTTCCCATGGCTTGTCGCTCCTTGCGTGGGTGACATTTGAAGCAACGCAAACATTTTGTGATCACTGACCTAACCACTTTTCTGGCGTGCACAATCCAAAATCGTTGACGAAGAATTGCCATCAAAGCCGGAGTACCCACATTCATATTGGTTTGATGCACATAGCGCACATAGCTCCGTACGCACTTACTCTCAGCGGGTAACAAAATTGGATGTTTAATGTCAGGCGAAAAGTTTGAATTTCTTAAGCGACCACCAACCCGTGAGATGTCGACATCGTAACAAGTACGAAGAAACACGTTCAAACCCTTGATCTTGCTTGATGCGTTCAGCTCGTTTCCCTTCTTTAGAGCCTGATATTCTGCGCTGAAGAAAAACTGTTGCAAATAATACACGATTCGAATAGTCGCTTCGTTCAACATCGCCGCTGTTAGTGTGGGTAATTGGCAAGAACCCTTTATTCGTCGCGCCAAGCACAGAAAATATGCCACTCGCATCCTGGTTCGTTCGAATTCACTTCGCCCCTCAAGCCATTCCTCAAAAGATTTCCGCTTAACATCAGCTGTCAACGCAGTGATTCTCTTGCGTCTTTCGTCTTCAACTTTTACCTACGTCTATGGCGTTCTTTGTTTACTGGCCACTCATCGCAAGGCGTAGCCAAAAACAGTAAACCTGAGATACAGAAAGAATTTAGTAAATCCTCTACTTACATACCCCTTGATATGATTTCGGCTGGATTTTCCCGTGACGGAACATTACGCCAGACCGCCGACTTGGTGCGGCCATCAACTCCAGCCTGGATAACGACTTTGTCTTGAGCGGTGCAACTCTTGGTTTTGCACTCCATAGTCTTACTATATCATTATTCTTGTTGTCGATACATCGCGCGTAGAGGCAACATCCATAAGCCACATCCATAAGTTCCGAAGCATCAGCTCATGCTCTTTCTGGGGCTTAATATATATCGAGGAATCTTGATTTCTTTTACCGCTGTCAACTTCTTTCGGAACTCGTCCCATTGAGTGTGAAGATGTAACGGCAATGACGCGTCCCAAGCTAGTTCCATGATCCATAAGTTTTGGATAAATATCTTAGCTTTCATAATAACTGGATTAGCCAGTCCAAGAGGATCAAACAACAATGACATTTCTGCTAGCACAATCCTTTTCGTAATAACTTTTTCCTTCAACAATTCAGGCTCCCATACTATACCAAGAGTCTTTATAATCTCAGCATCATTGACTCGTAATGGTCTTTCTTTGTCACCGTCAGGTATCTGTTGCAGGAATTTAGCGCTGCTCTAATGCCACTTACGTAATATGAAATGTGCAGAGTTCGTGATTTCTGATACTTCTGTGTTCTTCCGAAGGACCTCTTCTTCTGTGTTAGCTCCACTAATGAAGTCATCCATATAAAAATCGTTTAACATCTTTTCAGATCCCAATGGCTGCTGTTCTTTGTTGTTTTCACCTAGCTTTTTAAGGCATCTTGTCGCAAAGTGACTGTGAGTAGACGATACGTTTTTAACCTTTCCCGACTCGACCGCCGCCACACAATGGCTTGGTACCTGGTAAGGGCAAACTTGCAGCTTCGAAAACGTAAGACAATCGCCAATAAATCATCTTGCACTACCGGCCCTTTCAGCATTACATCATTTAAGGACAATCCAGAGCTAATTTTACAGCTACAATCGAATACAACACGAAGCTTCGTGCTTGTGGACTCAGGTTTTAATACATACTGATGAGGTGAAAATTATTTCAAGCCACCTACCTCGGCTGATTCCACATTGAGCATGTGTCCTGACGACCCATCCCAGCACGGTCTTAGTATACAACAAATCCAAGAATATTTCTGTACCCAACAATAAATCTATGCGAGAAGGTATATTAAAATTAGGATCAGCCATCTTGATGTCTTTTTGTCTTTTGGTATTCCCCATCTAGAGATATCCACAAACTGATCAGGTTTTCTTTCAGTGATTTTTGGCAAAACATAAAACTCTAGTAGCATCTCATGATGTTCTTGAGGGTTATTTGCACCTTCTTTGTGATATTGGTGCTGATGTCACTATTTCCATTTGCATCTAGTGTACACGAAGTTGTCGCTAGCCTTAATGTTTGCGCCAAATAATTGCACATCAGATTAATTTGCGATGCTGACTCCAAGATGGCTCGCGCTGGATGATCTTTTAACATCTTTTATCTATATTATTGCTGTTTCTTGAAAAACCTCCTTTACCACGGGTGTGCGCAAGCTCGTACATAATGCGTTTTGGGCTGTCGAGAGATTCTCCCCATGACGTTCCTCGGTATTGACTGCATTTGACACCTGCGATGTTGCGATGTTTCGATGTAATAAAACATGATGAGGCTGATTGCACCTGTTAAATTTCTCAGCGTTACAGTCCTTAAACCAATGTCCCTTCTTCAGACAAAGAATGCAGAGTTTTGACGATCGTGTCGCAGAGTAGCGGTCATAAGGACACATCCGCAAAAATTTAGAGCAATTTATTACCTCGTGCCCAGTCTTGCGACAAATAGTGCATACTGCGTGTTCTATAGCCAACGAAGTTGTCTGCTTTCTCCTTGGAATAAATTGTGCCCTACAGCCCCGACGAACATATCTAACTAATTTTTGCACTTCGGCATTGCGTTCCGATTTCGTTTCCCGTGCCTCCAACCTCTGGCAACGTCTGGATAGAATTGTTGAACAATCATCCCAAGTGGATAGCTTCGAATAGTTGACTGCTTCTTCCCATTTGGCTTGTGATTCGGGATCTAGTTTTTCTATAACAAGAAATATGATTAGTGCATTTGCATTGTTCTCAAGCTACCAAGTGAAAGCATCACACTCAAGCGTGCATTGATGGTGTTCATCACTTGACGTAAGTGTTCTGCAGATCCTTCGGTTGCCTTTCGCATTTCAAATAGGGCAGCGATATGTTCTTCAAACATAAGCCCCTTCTTATCAAAGCACTTCTTTAAGCGTTCTAGTGCCTTCGGATAGTTGTCATCCGTTTCAACAAAATCCGTGATCGCAGCCTTGAACCCAGCTTTCCTTCAGTATCAAAAATCGTTCGCAATTATCCAATGTTTCATCGTGATGCACCAACTTGTTGAACAATGCAATGAACTTGGGGAAATGTAGGCGCGTTCATCATACTAACATCAAACACAGAAGTTCGTCGTTTAGGCATCCATTTGATAATATTTGACTTCGCACTGATGCATGATTCTTCGATTTCTCCTATAAGTGCAGCATTTGTCGCTTTGTCTACTTCCGGGCAAATCTTATCAATGCTCGTTTGAAGAATAAGAATCTGTTTGAAATATGACTCCAGGATTCCCAGCCTACACTCTAACTCTTCTGGTTGTAGTGTCGATCCTTTGTTCGCAATCAAATTTCGAATCCTACGAAGCCCTATGTTGAAGACTTTAATTCCAACAGCCGTTGATTCGCCCTTGCATTACTCTCTTCCACACCGAGCATTTCTTTTTCATCGTCTGAATTCATGTTTGTTTAGCTTTTTAGTGACAGTAGATGGAAGGCTCTTTTTGACAACTACGAATGTGAGCGATGTTGTCAGGGTTGCTACAATCAACCGCGCTGACAAAAGAGTACACCAATGTACAAAAGCTCTTTTCTACACATCCACACACTCACACTTCCAATGTCCTATCTGCGGATAACGAAACAACTGCCGACCGGAGTGGAAGGGACCAGGAACTTCCCCTCATGCACTCAAATTTTGCTTTTAACTCGATGTTACGTTTTAAATCCTGTATTTCACAATCTTACTCGCGACGATACACCTATTGCGAGTGTCGATATGTTTCTTGTATGATTTTTCACCTTTTACTTCCAATGAACCGTTCGCACCACAAATTACACGTTTGGGACCGATATCCCGGGTTTCGGCACCAAAATGTTTCGACGTAAGTGTAATTACGTCGGCGAAAAGGGAATCTTAAACAAGGAATTTCCAATGAAACTGTTGAACGAATAAAAACACGACTCCGATTCAGTTGGTGGATTATTGCGAAGCAGAAACCAGAATGAGACGTGCGTCTTTCGTACGCCTTCCCCCGTGACACCCTGAAATTTTGAAAGAAGTTCAGGTTCGTAGCGACAAAACCCGTTACAAACGAGCTTCTATCCGTGAATACGTGTGAGCTCATTTCATTTTACCGCAGTGTACTCCCGCTACACACACTCTTGGAATTATAACAATGTGCGTGATTGTTTACAAAATTTTGACAGCACTTGAGGTACCCACGTGCTCGCCCGAGCTTGTAGGCAAACGTCGGCGGCCATTTTAAGTGGTACGTCTCGTTGGTGGTTTCTGTTGCGAAGTGATTAAATTAAGTTTCGCATAACAAATGTGTGAATATGAACATTAGGGTTAGAAAGGAACAAACAGATAACAAAAGAGAAAGAACGAATATACGATTCATTTGCGTTGAATTTACTTCTGAGCTTTACTTTCCAACACTCCTTCTCAACACAAATGTATCGTTTACAATAAAAAAATCAAATTCAATATAAATTCATTAATTCAGTAAATTTTACATGCTTTGTTTTAGGCAATTTTTTAGTAAGGATGTTTGCTACCATATCACTTGATTGGATGTACTTCAGCGTTACTTCCTTATTTTGTACTACATCTCTTACGTGATGATACCTGATGTCTATATGTTTACTGCGAGCATGGTACACAGGATTTCTTGCAAGATGATTCGCGCTTAAGTTGTCCCCGTTTATGGTAATGGGAGAATCTGCACCAAGGAAGTCGATCTCTACCAAAAGTCTCCTTAGGTATATGGCTTCCTTTGCCGCAGCAGACAGAGCCATGTACTCGGCCTCAGTACTACTTAAAGCAACAGTATTATGCTTCTTACTTTCCCAAGAAAAAACCGCCAGCCAAGAGGAACGCATACCCGGTGTAGGATTTTCGATCTGTGCAATCCCCACCTCAATCTGCATCAACATGCCCGTAAACTGGTTGTCCTTGTTTGCTGTAATGGAGTTTATAATTGATCGTTTTAGCCAAGTACCTTATGATATGTTTTGCTCCTGTTTCGTGTTCGACATGTGGATTTACATTTCGCTGTGCCAACTTACACAGGGAATGTAAAATGTCAGGGCGGGTTGAAACTGCCAGGTACATTAGGGAACCAATAACAGATTGATATGACACGGGATCCACTCTTTTGCAGCTGTCACTATCGCATTTTACTTGATAACTAGTATCTAAGGGTGTAACCGCAGGACGACAATTTTCAATTTTATATTCCCTCAAGAGATTGTGGATGTATTGTGTTTGACATACAGAAATGGCACCTTTATCTCCATCTCTGTCAATCTCCATCCCCAATGTTGTGCTTAGGTACCTTCAACCAGTGCCTGTAGACAGGTACACCATCCTGTTCAACAATGCAATGAATAATGCATATTATCCAGTGTACTGGAAGACAGCGGTGGTGCAACCAATCCCCAAGACGGGTAAGGACATCTCTAACCCGGCAAATCTCCGGTCGATAAGTCTCCCTCCGAGTATCAGCAAGGTCTTCGAGAGGGTGGTCCATAGGACCCTGTCTAAATGGGTTGAGGATAATAAAATCATCCCGGATAACCAAATCGGTTTCAAAGCGGGGCATGACACTATTCATGCCGCATCGAAACTCGTGTCGGATGTCCAATGGAATAAATGCAAGAACCAATGCACGGGTGCCTGTCTGATTGACTTGGGAAAAGCCTTTGATACCGTATGGGTAGAAGGCCTTTATTACAAGCTCAGTCGGCTGGGCATAAGTAAACCAATGCTGTATTTGATTTTGACATGTTAACAGGTAGAAAGTTCGTAGTGAAAATTGACTTCTACCCAAACATTTGATATTAACAACGGGCTGCAACAGGGTACGGTGAACTCACCGATCCTTTTCAGCATTTACTTCAGTGAATTGATACTTTCTCTTCACCATTCAATAGCGTATGCGGACGATTTAATCGCGTACAGATCAGGTCCAACGATTGACGTCATTGTCACTCTCTTGCAGCGTGACTTCGAAAAAATTCAGCAGTGTTGTGATGACTGGAAGTTGAAAATCAAGTGCCAGAAATCAGAAACTAATTTGTTCAGAACGCCTTTGTCTAGGGCCTCTCGAGGCACTAGAAAAAATTGGCACGGGTTCTTAATTCTTGGACAGGACGGGCACCCACTGGCGAAACAAAGTGTAGTCAGATACCTTCG
The DNA here is from genome assembly GCA_958301585.1 of Merodon equestris. Classification (NCBI taxonomy): domain Eukaryota; kingdom Metazoa; phylum Arthropoda; class Insecta; order Diptera; family Syrphidae; genus Merodon; species Merodon equestris. The sequence goes on along the minus strand of OY284415.1, from coordinate 83,027,761 downwards.
GATCTGGCTAGACCAGTATCTATATTTTGATAAACATGTAGATGCTGCTCTGGCAAGGGTCCGAGGCGCTTTCGCTCTGAGAAGAAGGCTGTTTCATTGCAACCAACTTGATTCCAGGGTGAAGGTAATCTGCGACATGGCCTTAATCAGACCCATGGTTGCCTTTGGATGTCCCATCTGGTTCAATGTCAGAGCCAGCTTAATGGAAAGGATTCGGGTGTTTGAGAGACAATGTCTCAGGACTTGTCTCGGGTTATATAGGACACCCGAATCTGAGTACACGAAATTTTACCCGAACGAAGTCCTATACAATAGGGCCAGGATTGTACGGGTGGATAACATCCTGATCAAACTGATTCGAAGCCAAGTTGCGAGAGCAATGACTTCGTTCAATAGCCTAATCTCCGGGACTTACTACCCCAATGATTTGTATCACGAGAGAGTGCGACTTAACGGCTTTGTCCCGCCAGAAGCATTCCTCTATTTAGATAGATTTATTTATTTTATTTATTTCTAGCTAATAATAATTTTGTACAATTAAGCTTACACTTATTAAATTTGTACAAGCTCATAAAACTCATAATCCATGTCGGCAAAAATCTCACACCCGAACAGAATCGAAGGCAAAATATATGATTTTACTAGTTTTAGTTTTACATGTGTCGGTAGAAATTTTGTTGTTGGGCTTAGTCCACGAAGCGCACCGTACACTTTTGAAACAACACTGTTTACATGTGTGTGCCAACTAAAACTTTGATTAAAATATTCCGAGGTTTTTAATCGTCTCTACATAATCAATAACTGAGTTGTTGAGAAGTATTGGAGGGCGATCCTCTTTACTTCGACCTCTATTTATAGCAATGGCTTTTGTTTTTTTCGGATTTAAGTTAAGCTCATTTACTATTGACCTATTATATATATTTAACAAGTCTTGGTTTACATAGTCTACCATTTGGCTTTTGTCAAGTTTTGAAAACATTTTATATACTTGTACGTCATCAGCATATATATGGTGCTAACAAAATGAGAAACATTTCGAAATGTCATTTATAAAACACGTAAACAAAAGCGGACCTAACACTGATCCCTGAGGTACGCCGGACGGAACATGTAAACATGGTGAACATTGACTATCGTGAGAAACGAACTGGAACCGATTAGACAAGTAAGAAGACATAAGTTTACATAAAGAGCTATCGAAATAAAACTGCGACTTAAGTTTATTTAAGAGTATTGAATGATTGACGCAATCAAATGCCTTGGAAAAATCCAGAAAAACTATTCCCATCATATTTTTATCTAAGCCATCGCGTATGTCTTCACAAACTTTCAGTAAGGCCGTGGTGCAGTTGTGTTTGGCACGAAAACCTGATTGATATTTAATGATTAATTTATTATTGTGAAGATACATTTTGATTTGTTTACTTACTATTGTTTCTAATGCTTTGCTCAGAAAAGAACTCAGAACCATTTGGAGAACATGCCTTAGGCACAGGCAAAATTTTCGCAATTTTCCATACATCCGGAAAAACAGAGGTGGTTATTATCGTGTTAAAAATATACATATGTTATTTGGGTAAGTATGACGGAAAGTAGCTGTTTAATAAAGTTAGGACTTACATCATTGAAACCGACGGCTTTTGATTTGATTCCTAAAATTATCTCACCTACACATACTTCATCGACACAGGCGATTGAAAAAGGAGCTACTAGTAGGTTGTTACTGGTGGAATTGCTTAGTAGGTTTGTGGTACCGGGAGCTGGTTGTATGAACGCCCTATTCAGTTCCTCAAGATCAATATTTATAGGGAGCACTTCCTTTCTAGAATTTAGTCCAATTTGGCGTATGTTCCTCCAAAATGTAGAGCTCGAATCATTCGCATTAAAATACTTTTCGTAAAACAATTTCTTATTTCTACGAATGAGAGATGTTACTGCATTACGAGCGACGGTGAATTCTCTTAAAATAGCTGAACATTTATATCTTCTCCATCTGGAATACAAAAGATTACGTCTTTTTATGAGATTACGAACTTCTTGAGTGAACCACGGGTTACAAGTTGTTTTATTTTTTTTGTCCGAATAGGTACATACATGCTTTTCCTGGACAGATACTGGAAAGACATTGAGCATAGCAAAGATTAAGTCGTCATGCGAAAAAGCAGATGCCTGGAGTTGATCATAGTGCATGACAAGAGACGGGTTAGATATAATAAAGAGATCTAGCGTGCTGTTCGGCTTAAAGTGTGTTGGTTGAGAATTGTTAGCGAACCCTAGACTAGATTGTAGGTCTCGATGGTTTCTATAAAATTTTTGTTTTTTTTTGTCTAGGATGTTTAAATTAAGATCTCCGCAAATTACAAATTTAGCATATAGAGGGATGAGATCTTCTAATAAATTTCTTATTAACCCATTTACTACCACTGGAACAACTTTATTGTTTAACCCTTGTTCTATTTCAAATTTATTTTGATGAGATTTAAATTTTTATGCTTCGTTGATATGTTTGCAATAAGTAGGTGTGCAGTTTATTTGAAAAAAAGATAACGGCCGTTTGTATCATTGCTCTGCCTCAGACGCGATTCGTTTTTTTCCAGTTTTTCAGTGGTTGGTCTATATTTCGCAAAAGAACAAGTATTCGTTTTATCAATTTTGCTTTTAATTTTTTGGAAACAGTTGAAGAATATATAATAAGATCAGACAAAAGTGAAGAATAAAGCTTTCGCTTATTTGTACGATAAGTAAGTAAGCGAAAAATTAGGTGTACCCACTCGGGTACAATGGGAAAATATATGTGACATTCTTTTTTTCTTAGAATGGATTTCGAAGCATTCTCAACAACGTCGTTTTATGGAAGGAGATTCGATAATCTTCCAAATGCAATAAATGCAATCGAAGAAGATGATCGAAATGCTGTGTTTGATATTGCAGTTATACCACCAGATGCAGAATTCAGTACAGACCAAGAAGACATAGACACGGAAAGTTTGGATAATGATCACATGCCCAATGATGTTCCAGGTAACATTAGAGGTAACAGGTAGAGAATCTCAAACACAATCACACTGGTCCAAAAGAGGTGCCGATATGACAATGAATTGTTCAAACTACTTTGAAGATAACAAGAAAAATATGAAAGCTGCTTTGGAAAACAAGTTACCAGTCGAAATATTTGAGACGCTTTTCGATAATGACGTAATGGAATTGATATTGAATCAAAGTCGCCTTTACGCTTCTCAACACAATCATCACAATCTCAATTACAAGAAAGAAGACCTGGAAGTTTTCATAGGTATTCTGTTTTACAGTGGTTACCACTCAATGCCAAGGGAGTCAATGTATTGGAAATTAGATGAGGATACAAGAAACCCATTGGTAGCAAACAATATGCCGCGAAATCGTTTTTATGAAATCAAAAAATACATTCACTTCGCAGATAAGTATAATTTAGACGCTCAAGACAAAATGGCAAAGCTCAGACCGCTCATGAATCTTTTGTGTCAAAAATATCAGCAGTGGGGATTCATGCACGAGAAATTATCTATTGATGAAGCGATGATTAAATATTTTGGCCACCATTCCTCAAAACAGTTCATAAGAGGTAAACCTGTTCGTTTTGGTTTCAAGAACTGGATAACGAGTAGTTGTGGTTACTTGTATAACTTCGATACCTATTGTGGCGCAAAAAATGTGAATGCTGATGTGGGTCATATGCCACTGGGATCTCGAGTTGTACTTGAGCTTTTAAAAACAGTTCCATTTCCTTCTGACCATATAATATATTTCGACAACTTTTTTACCTCTCATGAGCTTCTGCGATTGTTGAGAGAGAAGGGATTCCGAGCTACCGGGACAGCAAGAGAAACTCGAATAAAAAAATGCCCATTGAAGCTAAAAAAAGAATTCAAAAAAGAGAAAAGAGGATATTTTGAGCACATATATGACGTTAATAACAATATACTTTTCGTAAAATGGAATGATAACAGTGTTGTCACCATGGGTACAAACTTCGATGGTATTCAGTCAATGCATTACGTCAAACGTTGGTCATCAGCGGAAAAAAAAAAGTTTTTCACGACCGGTCTGTCAATGCTTATAAAATCAAAATTCGTGGCAAAAAGTGGTGGTGGCCGCTGTTTACGTCAATGCTAAGCTCAACATTGGTGAACGCTTGGAAACTTCATAAATTCGCAGCTGATTCCCAAGATGACTTGCTATCATTCCAAAGAAATATTGCTCGACATTATTTAAGAAGATATACAATTCACCAACCTGCAACATCAAAACGTTCCATTTCTGCAAGTGTCGCTTACACTGAAGGGCCCCATTTTCCGAAAAGAATTGAAAAGCCCCTTAGATGCAGAGTATGTCACATGCAGGAACGGGTTAAGAATATCCCTGCAGCGATACCTCTCGCTTGTCGTAAAAGGCGACTAAAACAAAGGTAAACAAAAATCACATCTAGGCAATTTAGAAAACACCAAGGTGAGCCTAGGGACACATATAACACCATTAAACTGCCCCACAAGTGTACATGCAAATCAGTGGGTTGACACAACTGGAGATCACCGGTGTTGTAAGAGTAAGATCAAACAAAAAAATCTGGAGCATGCCCGTGTCACAAAAAAAAAAAAAAAAAGGCAGGCCGAAAAACAATTGGTGCAAACAAATGCAAAAACACCAGCATTTGATTGGCCTCAGCGATGAAGTAATCTCAAACCGGGAAGCCTGCCGCTACTTTCTGAGGTCAAACCGGCGGACCCCACAAGCGGACTAGTAGGAATGCAGTTAAGTGGGAAGGTTATGGTCCTACACTTCTGACCATAACAACACCGGAAAAAGGAAAAGAAGAAGAAGAAGAAGAAGTTTTTTTTTAGAAAGATTGCTACTCCTCCTCCCAATTTATTTTGCCTATCAGAACTGTATTTATTGAGCATGAAAAGATCACTACGTTTCTGAGAGGCAGAGAATATCAACCATGCTACCATCAAAAATTTGTCGCAAGTCATCCATTTTATTTTTAAGACTTTGAGTGGCAAATATTTAAACCTTTTTTTTGCTTACACAGAACATTTAATAAAGTTTTTGTTTCGTCGATGAAACTACCCCATTCTTGAAAATTAATACTCATTTTAAATTATTAACATACAACAACAAATACAGGCAATGAACAGCACAGCTGATAACGCACTTTAATTGAACAAAGCATTGACGGCTTTTTACGTACACGGATGAAATCGTGAAAAAGAGAACAGAGAGTAGGAAAGAGAAAAGGAAATATGGTAGGATAGGTGTAAAGGGGGGAAAGAGTTGTTCTTATAAATAACATTTAAATACAAAAATATAAAATAAAATATAAATTTATAGGAAATATAAGAAATAAAGGGTCCGCCAAATAATTTTTTTTTTGAAAATGCTATAAAAAAAAACTACTGAATATTTTCTACAATCCTTCCGGTTAATAATGGAAAATAATTTCATTCAAATGGCTGCCTCGGCTGGCCATGCAGTAGCCTACACGATCGGTCCAATTTTTAAGCACATTATCGATTGTGTGCAGCTGTATTTCACCAATGGCTTCACGAATATTGTCCTTTAAAGCGTCAATTGTCTCTGGCTTGTCGGCGTAACACTTATCTTTGACGGCACCCCACAAATAATAGTCCAACGGTGTCAAATCGCAGCTCCGAAGTGGCCAAACGACATCAGCTCTGCGGCTGATAATGCGATCTTCAAAAACAGGGCGCAAAACATCGAGTGTAGCTTCGGCTGTGTGGCACGTAGCGCCGTCCTGTTGAAACCAAATGTTGCCAATATCCTCCTCTTCAATTTTTGTGAACAAAAATTCGTTCAACATGGCCCGATAACGATCGCCATTGACTGTAACGGCCACTCCTTGCTTATTTCCGAAGAAAAATGGCCCAATTATGCCTCTGGACCAAAATCCGCACCGTGGCTCGTTTTGAGTGCACCGGCTTTTCAATGTATGCGTGCGGGTTTTCTGTGCCCCAAATGCGACAATTTTGCTTGTTTACATACCCGCCAAGATCAAAATGAGCTTCATCTGAAAAGATGATTTTTTTGGCAAAATCGGCATCTTCTGTAAGTCGATCGCAGGCCCACTTAGCGAAGCGAAAACGCATTGGATGGTCAGTTGACTTCAACTCCTGAACCAATTGGACTTTGTATGGCGTCATACCAAGGTCTTTATGCAAAATTCGTCTCAATGATGTCTCCGAAATGTTCAATTGTTGAGAACGACGGTGAATTGATCTTCTTCTTCTAAGAGCGGCCAGATCGTTGTTAAGGGCCTCTTGTTCTGCTTGCATCTCTATTTTCTCGACACGTAACTGTGGGCTGATCCAGGATAGATTGGCGGTGCCGCTAATCTTCCACGTGGGTCGCAATTCCGTGGAACGGCGACTCCTCTACGGACCCGATGTCACGCTCAGTGAGCCCGAGCGCCCTTGGGTTCGTACGTTACGAGAGAAATGCTCCAAACATGAGTTGAAGTGACATTTCGCACAAATTTAAAAAACCACCACCTTTCTGGTGGTTGTTTACCACTACATCTGTTCCAACGCACTAAAATTTCCAACATGTTTGACTTTTGTGTGCTTTGGTTACGTGAGGTTACGTGTTCTCTCGTTCTCATTTTCTCTTATTTCTCTCATTTTTCTCTTATTTCTCTCATTTTTCTCTTATTTCTCTCATTTTTCTCTTATTTCTCTCATTTTTCTCTTATTTCTCTCATTTCTCAATGAACGTAAGGTCGCCAACGCAGACGCAGTATTTGAGATTGACCCATTGAATTCCTTGTGTTGAATGTTAAACGTCATGGGCATCATGCCCATATCACAATGCTGCGTTTGCATTGGCTTCGACGTTTATGGTCGTCGATGATTTATGTGATGAGTGAGTTGTAATGAGTTATGGGTTATTTTGTTGAGTTGGTAAATTGTCTTCCGTGTAGCGTGTAAGGGACATAGTTTTGTTATAGGCCTTTTAACTTCGCCAGCTTGAGTTTTGAGCTTCACAACCCTCGCAATGTTGTCTGCTCCGGGATAGGTATCTGAGATGCGGCCTAGGCTCCATCTTAAAGGTGGGAGCCTTTCGTCCTTCAGGAGGACCAGATCTCCAATCTTTACAGACGGTTGTTGTTTGAGCCACTTCGGCCTATGTTGCAGCCGTGTCAGGTACTCTTGTTGCCACTGCTTCCAGAACGTCTGTATGCGGAGCTGAATCATCTTCCATCGGTGGCTTAAATTTACCCTTCCCGATATTAAATCCGGTTCCGGAACAGTTAGGACATCTTGACCGATTGTCAGGCAGACGATCTGGCAGACGCCAGACAGCCCTTGTAACTCCTGGTTCCCCGACCTCTCCATGATTTTATTTCGATAGGCCCCGCGTAGTCTACCCCGGTGTGTGTGAAGGGCTTTGCTATCTTCACTCCGGGGCCAGGTAGATCTCCTATTAGTTGGTGAGCCGGTTTCCTGCGATACCTATAGTAAATTGTACAACCATGTATATGCTTTTTTACAGCTCTTTTTAACTGGAGGATCCAATATTTATTTCGCAGGTGTCCCATCATCAATAGGATGCCGCCAAGAAGAGTCCTGCTGTGCGCTTCACCGATGATCAATTATGTGAAGTGATGGTCTGGTTTCAGGATTATTGGGTGCTGTTGATCGAGAGAGAGATCAGCATTTTTTAGCCTTCCCCCGACCCTAAGGATGCCTTCGGTGTCGGTAAACGGATTCAAAGAGTTCATACCTCTGAACTTAGCTGCCCCTTCCGGAAACATTTCGAGCTGAGCTAAGCGTGTCAGGACCGTCGTGGCCGCATCGAGTTCCGACAGGTTTAATGGTCCAAGCATTCGTTCCGAGCTCCTCTCTCGCGAATTTGCTGCGAGATCGCTGCTTCGAATGCCCTTTCTAACGAATCCCAGAAACTATGCAGCTGGAGACGATTGTACTGAAGGAATACGTAGGGTGTTAATAGCCTGCAAATCATTGTGAAATTCTATCCAATTTTTCAGAATGTCAGGATCAACGGGATCATCGCAAGATTGTTTGCGGACCCAGAGAAACTGCATTAGGAGTTTTGCTTTGATGTTGACAGGTGCGATCCATCCCATAGGATAGAATAAACGTGCTATCGACGATAATATAGATCGCTTAGTTGGCTGCTTAATTTCCAAAGGCGTGTAATGGAAGGAGAATACATCGTGAAGAGGGAGTCACTGTATACCTAAGGTCTTCACTCTATCCGAATCTCCAGTCGGTAACAAGAAGGATACCTCATGATCCTGAACGGGTATGTTGTTCAGGAGTCCTTTATGGTTGGCGGTCCATTTTCGTAAATGAAAACCAGCTCCACTTAGTATGTTCTTGACTTCTTCCATTTTTTCTCTGGCTTCCTGAATGGTTTCTGCACCGGAAATCAGATCGTCTACTTACATTTCATCACGGATCATCTTTGCGGCTTCTGGATGCAACTCTTCGATTTCCTCTACTAGTGCCTGAAGTGTGCGAATCGCCAAATATGGGGCAGGTGCTGTGCCGAAGATCACAGTCTTGAGGCGATATGTCTTCAAGATATCGGATGGTTGCTTGCGCCAAAGGATGAACTGGTAATTTGCATCACGTTCCGGTACCCTTATTTACCGATACATCTTCTCTATATCTCCGGTAAAGGTGTACCGATAGAACTTACATCTGAGATTGATGTCTGTGATGTTGTTTTGAAGCGCCGGGCGTTCAATGAAACGCTTTCAGCTGTCTTAAACGAAGCATCGAATACCACTCGAAGCTTCGTCATCGAGCTACTTTGCTTAAGTACGGCGTGATGTGGCATGAAGTAATGATGTCGATCCGGAATAGAGCATTCCTCCACTTCTTCCATACGGCCAAGATTCAGGTAATCTTCACTGCGGTCTGAATAGCGTTGTTTTAAGCCTTGATCTCTTTCCAGCTTTCTTTCCAGACTCTTGAAACGAGTGAGCGCCCCTTCTCTTGATCTGCCTAACATAGGACGGACACCACCCTTGAACGGCAGAGACACTTCGAAGCGACCATCATCTTGGCGTCGAAACGTTTTACGAAAGTGTGCATGACACTCTCTGTCTTCCGGCCTTTCGTATGGTTGATAAGAGATGTCTTTTAACTCCCAGAATTTACGAAGTTCAGTTTCCAGGCAACCTGTTTGGAGAAATTTGTTGATTCGTTTTGGTGTGATTGGTACCCTGCCAAATAGAATCCATCCTAATTTGGTTTTTTGAGCAATCGGTAAGTTGCTGTCGAGTGGTCTGACCATTTCAGGAAGCAATATGTCAGCTAGGACATCACTGCCAAGCAATAAGTCGACTTTAGCTGATCGGTTGAAATAGGGATCCGCTAGAGTTAAGCCCTTCAGGTGTTCCCAACCTGTAGATGTCAAGGATTGGGTCGGAAGATGCCGAGACAGCGACTTGAGGACAAGAGCTTGAGTTGACACTCTGAACGCTGAGTGGTAGGAAGTTACGGATATATCTACCACCTTTGAGCAGACGCCGCTGCTGACCAAACCCAACCCAGAAACCTTGACGGAAGTTGGCTTTTGCGGAAGACAAAGCCTCTGAGCAGCTGATGTTGTTATAAAGCTAGCCTCTGACCCTGAATCCTACAACGCTCGTAATGAAAAGCATTTACCGTTCATCGAGTTCACCTTGACTAGGGCTGTTGCAAGTAACACTTGTGTTCCTGCGTTTGTTGCGGAGAATGCATTGATGTTTGGCCTAACTCCAATTGTTTCACTTTGAGGTGGCTGGAAGGTAGGTGCATCGGCGTTCATCGATGATGTTGTTGGCCCTGCAGTATATCTTTGAACCGCCAAGGTGTTCACTTGGCCCGACATTGGATTGCTATTAACATGGAGAAGCGAATGGTGGGCCTGTTGGCAGTAATAACAGCGGCGGCTACTTGGACAATGCTCAAAGGTGTGGCTATATGCTAAACAATTTTGACAAATCCCTAGCCTATGTACCTGATTACAGCGATCTGCAATGCTCAATTTTAAAAACTTGCTGCATTTCCTGATAGCATGCTGGCCCTTGCTGCCAATGTGGCAGGAGTATTTCGTTTAATTGGTGGTTGAATGCAGAACCTTTCGTTGAGACACAGGCTTTATGGGATTTGATGCGAATGCGACTCGAACTTGCTGCTGGTTGACTGCCTCCAAAGTACGGAACCTAGTTTCCAAAAATTGGGTAAATTCAGCGAATGTTGGCAATGTTTTACTATCCTCTTTAGATCCTAGCTTCTCCTCCCATAGTTGCTGTGTTTTTGGAGGCAGCTTCTGCAACAATACGAAAACAAGTACTACATCCCAGTGAGCAACGGCAACCTTTAAGTTAGCCAAGCTATGTACCACTTCAGTTGAGGTGTCCAACAGGTCCTTGATGGATTCGGCGCGCTCTTGGGAAATTGACGGTTGGTTGAACAAGCACTTCAACTGTGTGTTCACTAGGTCATACCTATCTGTTAAGATTGCCCATGCCTCGCAATAATAACCTATATCCATACCCAAGTGAGCTAAAAGCTTATCAACTTCACCAGACACACTTGATTTTAAATAATGCATCTTTTGGGTTTCAGAAAGCGACACATTATGATGGATAAGGGAGACAAACAGATCACGAAAAGCGCGCCAAGTCTCGTAGTTGCCTGAGAAGACCGGCAAATTGATTTTGGGAAGCCTTATCTCCGCCGACCTAGACGCAGTTGACGCAACTTCTGCAGTATTTTCCGGTTTCTCATTCGATAACTCCTTCAACGCCTTTGCTTTGTCGATAGCATCGAGAAGATCGCTTCTATATTTGAAATATTCTGCTCTAATCGACTCAAAGAGATCATCTGACGCTGCTTCCTTTTCTTCATCGTCGTCTCCCAACGCCGAGAGTGTCATTTTGTATTCAACCTCCGCCAACTCCATAGTTTTTTCAAGCGTAGACAGTCGACCAGTTAAGTAATATGTTGTACTCCTAGCTAATTGTTTAAAAATCTTTTCTAACATTCCCTTTTTCATGACGGCACCCTCTGGATCAATGTTCGCAGTCCGTAGGATGTGTTCACTATCTGGCGATCTGGGGATTTTCAACATCTGAATGTCATTGTGATTATTCCTCCGAAATATTTTATTTATTTGCGGGAACATGCTCGGGCTACTGGAATTTATAGCCCGAATCTTGTTGCTCCAATGCAAATTTACAGATAGTCTGTAATTTTCCTTAATTAGATGTTGGAGGTTTCTAATCAATGAGTTCAGCGTCCTGATTTCCGGATCTTGTCTTTCAGTAAACTGCCTGTACAAGAGTTTGAGTCTTGACAAGAGTCTACTTTTTTGTCTGTGGAGTGCGTCAATGGTCGCGTTTCGGTAGACGTTGGTGGTATCGTTGTGCCGTTGGCGTGGAATCGTTCTGTCCATAGTCTGTTTGATTATACAGTCCATGTCCTTGAGGTATCTGTCAATCTCTGCGTTTGACAGATTCCTATCGGATGGTGGGCAGGAGGCGCCCAAAGTGAGTGCTCTCGTCAGGGATCTGTTGAAATGCGGCCAGCGCAGCCTACTGTAGTCGTAGGTGGTGTGGGCCGGGACGAATTCCCCCAAGTCCACAATTTCGTCGGGTAGTTTAACTACGGCACCAAGTCCGCAGTGGTCACTGTCGTATACGAAAGTCCGTAGACAGTTCGTAGACCATTCGTCTATGTCTGCCAGTCTGAGTCGAGTGTCTAGTAGCATAAGATCCAGATAGGAGCCGCTCCTGGGGAACGACGGACTATCTGGCGCAAGGATTTTGAGTTTGTACTCAATACTGTGTAGCCCCCACCAATTGCTTAGTAGGCTCCCTCTAGTGTTGGGTGTGATGTTACCCCAATCGCTGTTACCCGATCTCCGGCCAAAAGGTAATAGTTTTCGGCTGAGGTCAATCGCAGAGATCGAAAAAGTGATTCGAGCTCTGTAATGAAAACTGTGGGTTGAGGTGCATCAGGTGCATAAGCTGACACAATATACATCCGCTTTCCGTTTTGGAGAGAGATGCACACAATGCATGCCTCTAGCACCTGGAACCTCCGCACTTCACTGCTATATATGACTTTATTATTTAATTTTTTATTAATGAAGATCGCGACACCCCCGCCTTGAGTGGCGTTGGGTCGGTCTCTTCGTATAATACTGTATGAACTGTGCCGGATTTTGTGCCTCCGTTTAAGCTTAGTTTCGCTAGCCGGCAGCACATCTTGGCTTTTGTCTTCTAACAATTTAAAAAGCACGGCTCTCCGTTCGATCCTAATCAGTGAATTAACATTCACCGCCAGGATTTTTAAGGGTCTCTCTGCCAGTGTACCCATTATTGTTGATGTTGCGCCAGGCCAGGCAGGCACTTGTAGATATAGTCCACTCGAGCCGCTTGGTCTTGGAGTTTGCCATTGGACCTGATTCAGCTGCACTTGAATGGCGAGCAGAATCGATTTCAGGTCTACCTCGGCCGCCGGTACCTTAGAGACGGGCACTGGGGCTTTGTATGGCTGTTGTACCGTGCTGCTGCGACCTGTCGCCATTTGGGCGTTGGTTAGTTGCGCCGTTACGGCTGGTGTTTGGATGAGTTTGAGTGGACGCTTAACTATCGCCTTCTGCTGACGGGCCTGGTTAGTTTTTTGAAGCTCTTGGAACTTAGGACAGCCCCGATAGTTTGCGGGGTGCCCCTTGCTCTTGCAAAGCACGCATTCGAGCTGCTCTCTTGGTGCGACGTTGTCCCTCCCAAAATTGCACTCCTCGTTGCTGTGGCTCTTTGCGCATTTCACGCATCGAGGCTGCATTTCGCAGTTCGACGCGGCATGTCCGAACCTTTGACAGCGGATGCATTGAAGCATGTTTCCGCGCCTTTTTAATGTTTCCACTTTACAACCTGATAGTGTACGGCATTAATGGCGCGTAAGCCATCAAGTTTGCTATTGGGGGACAGCTGAACCAGGAAGAAAGGCAATTGCCTGTTTTCCCGTCTGGACCGAGCTGTGGTAAATGGCTTGACGCCCCTGAACACGAGGTCGTCGCTCTCAAACTGTTTGAGCTCGGAGAGGAGTTCCTCCGGCTTCCTGGTTTGCGGATCGATGCCTTTCAGGAGCATCGTCTGCAGCCTCTCTGTCTTCGGAGTGTATGAAAAGAACTCCGTCGACGACTTTTTTAAATACTGCTTGACAGTACTATGCTGCTCCACTGTGTTACAGTGGATCACATGCCTGTCTTGCCCTAGCCTTTTTATTGTAAAGTTCTTACCTATGGCTAGTTCGCATAGCTCGATGGTATCTTTTATTTCCATCTGGTAGGTGTTGATTGGAGGCACCTTCTCCTTGGTTGCGCGCTGTTGTTGCTGCTGGGTTGGCTGCTGTTTCGCCTGATGTTGTTGTTGCTGTTTTGGCTGTTGTTGCTGCTTCTGCTGTTGTTGCTGCTTCTGCTGTTGTTGCTGCTTCTGCTGTTGTTGCTGCTTCTTTTGTTGTTGCTGTTTCGGCTGCTGTTGTTGCTTCGGCTTTTGCTGAAGGTTGGCCGGTGCTTCCTGCGTGGCTTTTTGTTTCAGCGGCTGCTGTTTTTGCTGCTGCTGTTCTGTTTGCTGCTGTTGCTGTTGTAGCTCCAGCTTGTGCAGTTCCTGCATCCTCGCCAGTTTTTTGGCGGTAATTCTGGCGGCGACGACTTCGAGTTGCTCTCTCATAGCGGCCATGTTGGCGGCGATGAACTTTGCCTCTCTTTCGTCGTCGTCCTCCTCCCCATCTTCGCCCTCTGACTCTGCACTTGTCAGAGCGACGAACGGATTGTTTGTTCCGGTGTATGAAGATTCCCGGACCACGGAATCCTTTTGCGGTTGTTGTTGTCTTGCTGCTGTTGGTGCTGAAGCCACCGTTGACTTCGCTTCGGTTGGCAGCTTTTCAACCAAAGCGACCCCTGTACGGCGCTTCGCAAGATTCGGCGTAGGGTTTACCCTCCTACGCCGCTTTTTGGCCATCCCTTTGTTTGGGACAGCCACCACTATCTCGTCGGATAACTCCGACTTTCTCCTGTCTTTATCTTCCATGCACTCCTCGCCGGCGGCACACACACACACTCGGTCGCCCGAACTGCTTAACTTCACTTGGCGACAAGTGAAAAAAGCAGCTTTTCCCGACTGGGAATCGAACTCCCGAACTTTAGTTCTTACCTCGGACCAAAACCAAAAAAAAGGTTTTTCTTAGAAAAAAATGGTTCGGTTTTTTTTTTTAATTTCTCAAAAACTACAAGCCATCTTTGCATCCGGTTTTCTGTTTTAACTAAAAACTAATAAAAGAATTGAATTTTTGAAAAAAAAATTAGTACTTAATTACATACAATTTTGAAAAAAAATAGTTCGAAATTTTTTTTTTCAAAATTTTGAGTTTGAAAATAAATTTCTCAAAAACTATTCCTTCAAACAGCTCCGTTTAAAAACAAGATGACAGAACAGGTTTCTGGCTTTACAAAAAAGTATATCACGGCATTGTGGATGTAACTGTTGATTTTTAATAAGTGTTTTTTCCCAAATTAAGTCAATTTTTTAGAAAATTGCCCCTCCCGGCTAAACGGTGGGGAATAACCGGTCGAACGCAAAAAGTTGGTGACTGGGCGGCGAACGTTTGCTGTATTAAAAAAAAAAAAACCTAACAATGACAGAAAATAGGAAAATGTAAGTAGTAACAAATAAAATGCATCAATTTCAAAGTGATTGGCGTTTTGTTTTCTCTTTTTCAAGTTTGAAGAAAACCAACAGTCATCAGTTCGGCAAGCTGGTGCAACTCATGGAGGCAGATCCATATATTGCTAAGAGATAAGGGTTATCGGATCTTCCAAGAAGAAACACCAGGAATATTGGGAAATATTTGCGAGCGAGCTGAACTGCTTGGAACCGTCTGTACGTAATGGGAAAGAATGGCATAAGGTAAAATATTTCGTAATGTAATAAATGAAAGTTGATTGGATTGTGTTTAAAATTACTTAGATTTGACTAGATTACAAACTGAAACTAAAAAAAAAAAACTGCGTCCGACAAAAAAGGAAATTGTAGCCACTGGAGGTGGGCCATATGCGGAACTATCTCTGTCACTGTTGGAAAATGCGGTGAACGATCTGCTGGGATTACAGCATGCTGCCCATCTCGACGGTAGTGTTGATTTGGTGGAAACAGATCTATTTTGCCATCCCCGGAAAGATCGGTGTTAGAAGAAAGTAGTACGCCTTCAACATCAAAAAGGCCGTCGACAACCTTAATCGCAACCACCACTACCCTGCTTCCAGCACCACCAGCCAAAAGTTACAGCTACTCAAATGCCAGACTGAAGCTCAGTTATACATATGTATCTTCTCCTGAGAACGAAACACAAGAAAGTGTTACGAGATAAAAAAGGAGCAACTCTCGTTGCGCAAAGCAGGAGAGGTACGTAAAACCCGGGCCGAAGCAGACAAAAACAGACGGCACAAGGTAAAATCGAAATCAAATTAAAAAAAATATTGCTTAAATCCTTGGGTTTTTGTGATAAGTAAATTGTTATTTCTTTGTTTTATTTGTTTTTTTTTTTTTTGTTCAAGACTGAATTTTAGTAGTTACAAATGAATAATTTGTTTTAGTTAGTTGAGTTCAAGCTACAAATAAATATTAATAAGGAAAAAAACAATAAAAATAAAAATAAAATACTTTTTATAAATGATTAGATATATGTCGCTTGAAAAGCAAACTGACATAAGTCAAAATTTTTGATTTTTAGTTAGGTATCCTTCGCGTGGCTGCACACCTTGTCGCGGTGCGAAGGCTCCGTAATTGTTAATGACTCTTGAGAATTCATTTTCCATGTTGGGCATGAATTATCTATGACGAGACATGAAGCTAAGCTGCAGCCATCACCTCCTCCTCCCTTCCCCGGGTATCCCCTCTATTCCCCCCTCCCGTCCCCTGGGCCGGACTAAGGTGTTAACCGTACCGTGCCGAGAGTCAGCCAGGCTGGGGGCCCAGTCTAAATAATAGCCCAGTCGCTAACGGTGTATCCAGGATACCTGGCGCCCTCCTGGATCAATTAGCCTTACCTGTATATTGCGAGGCTCTGTACAGGTCGACCACCCATTCCTGCGCGACTCGTGGGAACACGCATGAAAGAAGAGAACATTGAAAACAAAAATAGAAAAATGCATCCTCTGAAGAGGCTAACAGCACCGGTTGCCACCGCCGAAGGCGCGATCGATGCAGACAGCGTAGCCGGGGCTCTCCTTCAGGGACTACAGATTGGTACCGCTACCGACGATGAATCCTTGGCTTCATCACAGGTAAGCAACACCATGGAAGTGGACTCTGAAACCGAGGCCCAGCTGCTGGAAGAAAAGGTCGCCCCTAAGGCCACAGGCAGACCTGTAGAAAAGAGCAAGATAAAAACACCGGCCCAAAAAGCAAAGAGTAGCTATAAGAGGTCCGTGCAATATATCAGGAAAATGAACGCAAGAGAACCCTCAACGCTCTCTGAGCGCGAAAAAGTCCTGATCAAGAAGCACAAGAAAGAGGTAGCCAAATTCGAGAAGAAATCGGCTCCCACCTCCACTCACGCTTCGAAAAAGGACACAGGGCGAGATAAGAAGCCATTGAACACGGCCCCTATCAAACCCAACGTCCCAAAATTGACTCGACAACCGCCAACACAACCGGCCACTGTCGAAAAGAGCGCACAGCAACCGGGCACCTCCATTAGACACACTGCCTCAGGATCGAAGCAGAACGTCAAGAGGGGGCGCTCCGGAGAAGAAACTCTTAGGGAAGCGAAAAAGGCAAAAACATCAGCCAGCTTCAATCTTCCCTTGAGTCTACAAGTGGCTATTGTCGATCGTTCCAACCCGGATGGGAAGATTACATCCGACAATTGGCTAACGGTCGAAGCCAAAATATTGGAAGCGATGCTTGTCGCGGATAGCAGCGATGAGATTAACTTCGACGGGGCAGGCTAGCAGAAAGGAGTAAAAGTTGTCGGTTGTGACAATCAGAGGTCCCTAGACTTTTTAAAGCGCACAATCGACAACTGCGGCGAAATCTGGCAGAACGCTAAACTCGAGGTTATCCCTCGTTCGATGCTTCCGCTTCGCACGTTGGCTTCAATATGGATACCTCCACCGGTTCCTGAAAAGGACGAATCCATCTTGAAGCTAATTGACAAGCAGAATAAAGAGCTTGATACTCCCAGCTGGAGAATAATTTCATGGTTACCATTGACCAAAAGTCACTCGACAACATCCGCAGCAGATATGGCAGCATCAAGTTCGGGCTGGGAACCCTGAAGGTAAGGCTCCCCAATGAACGCGGCAAGTCAAAGGAGGCTGCTAGTGGTGCAAATTAATTTACACCACTGCAAAGCAGCCACCGACGACTTGATGATGTACATGCTGCAGGAAGATGTGGATATAGCCTTAATCAAAGAACCTTGGCTCCTTAGGAACGAAATTCAGGGATTAAGGTCTAAAGAGTATAATTTATACTATCCACACACCGAAGGTAAGTTAAGAACCTGTATAGTCGCCAAGAGATACTTAAACATGTTTCTCCTAGGTACGTACAGGAACGGAGACCTCACGGTGGTAACGTACGAACAACAGGGCAAATCAACTTTGCTCCTATCGTCCGCTTACTTACCATACGATGAGGAGGATCCACCTTCAAACGCAGTCCGAACTTGGCGACACGCCAAGTCACGCGGACTGCGTCTATTGATAGGCTGCGACGCCAATGGACACCACACTCAATGGGGAAGCAGCGATATCAATAAAAGGGGTGAGTCCATTTTCGATTTCATTATCTCCACCAACCTCAATATTTGCAACAAAGGTAATACACCCACGTTTCGCAATCGGGTTAGGGAAGAGGTAATTGACCTCACCTTACTAAGTGAGTCCGACTCCATCAGAGTAGAGGATTGGAGAGTGTCCACAAACTGTTCCTTTTCGGACCACAGCCGGATACTCTTCAACCTTAACGTCATTAAAGAAAAACCGAAACCTTTCAGAAACCCTCAGAAGACAGACTGGAATCTTTTCTCAAACCTAGTTGCTAACAGGTTAGAACCGCCACAAGACACCACTAATCCTGATCCAACTTACATTGAGAATTCAGTCGAAAATCTTGTGAGAATTCTGAAAGCGGCTTTCAATAAATCCTGTCCTTTGCAGCGTGCTCGCAGGAAGACCAGCGCAGTCTGGTGGACCACAGAGCTAAAGCAACTCAGGACCAGGACCCGAACTCTATTCAATAGAGCAAAGATCTCAAACAGAACCGAAGACTGGGATAAGTACAAGTCCAGCTTCAACGAATACAAGAGCAAAACAAGAGCAGCAAAATCTAAATCCTGGCGGGAGTTCCGCGAATCAATAGAGGATCTCAACGAAGCCGCAAGTCTCAGAAAGATCCTATCCAAGGACCCCTGCGTCCCGGGATTCATCCTTAAACCAGATGGTTCTTGGACAGAATCCAGTCGGGAATCTTTAGAACTGCTGACTAAAACCCACTTCCCAGGCTGTAAAACCTCTGAAACCACAGTCTCCTTCCTACGGTTCACACAACCGAAGAAGTGATAAACAAGATTATCACAGCGGATAAAGTATCATGGGCAATAAATTCGTTCAAACCATTTAAATCTCCGGGCCCGGACGATATCTTGCCAGCGATGCTTCAAAAAACACAGATCCACACTGTACCCCATCTCGTTAGCATTTTTTCCAATTGCCTGCGAATGGGGTACATCCCAACACAGTGGAGAGAAATTAAGGTAATTTTCATACCTAAGGCAGGTAAACCATCTCATACTGCAGCAAAGGACTATTGGCCAATTAGTCTCTCGTCGTTTCTTTTAAAAACCTTGGAGAGACTCCTTGACCTATACATCAGAGGACTCTTAAATTCACGCAGCTTATGCAACACTCAACACGCCTATCTCAAAGGCAGATCAGTGGAGAGTGATCTGCATAGTGTTGTCCGTGAAATTGAGGGCTCGCTATACTTAAAAGAGTTTACAATGGCAGCCTTCCTCGACATAGAGGGGGCCTTCAACAATGTAAACACAGAGGCCATAACAACAGCTCTTGAGGACATAAAAGTAGACAAATCCATTGTAATCTGGATTGAGACTATGTTGAAGAACAGAATCATCAATGCAGACATTGGACACAGTTCTATAAGGAAGGTGACAACCAGAGGCACACCACAAGGAGGAGTTCTCTCCCCCTACTGTGGCTTCTTACAGTCAACAAGATCCTCAAATTCTTTATGGAAAAAGACACAAAGATCATAGCGTACGCGGATGACCTGGTTATCTTGATAAAAGGTAAATTTCTACCAACTATCAGTGAACTAATGGAATCTGCGCTGAGTGAACTCTCCTCGTGGGCAAGACAGAAAGGTCTGAGAATAAACCCCCAGAAAACCTAGCTGGTCTTATTCACCAGGAAAAGGAAAATTCCGATATTTGCTCCCCCAAAGTTAGAGGGTACTCCACTCAAACTTAAAGCGGAAGCAAAATATCTAGGCATCATTCTTGACTCCAAACTCTCCTGGAAAAGGAACCTGGAGGAAAGGATGAAAAAAGGACTGAACGCTTTTTATGCATGCAAAAAGACTTTCGGAAAAAAATGGGGCTTGCAACCGTACATCAATAATTGGATGTACACAGCAATCATCAGACCCATTTTAACTTAAGGGGCCCTAGTCTGGTGGACTGCTAGCAGCATAAAAAGCCATATGAACATGCTCAACAAAGTACAAAGGTTAGCAGCTGTTTGTACAACGGGAGCCATGAGAAGCACGCCGCAAGCAGGGTTGGACATGATTCTTCATCTCCTCCCTTTGGATCTATTCATAAAAGGCTACGCCGCAAAGAGCCCTCTCAGACTAAGAGAGTCCTCTCTGTGGAAGCAAGCCAACTATGGATATGCGGCCATACTTAAGATAATAGACGACCTGGGAAGGAAACATGGTTTTAGTAGCCTCGCAGCTACGACCGACTGTATTCCCCCCCAAAATGACTTCTCTCTCAGCATACCTATCCTTTTCCCCGACCATGAGATCACCCTCTTCACCGACGGATCGAAAATGGACACAGGCACTGGGGCCGGGTTTTATTCTGAATCCTGTATAACGAGATCAAAGGCTGTCAAGAAATGTCGCGACTCACTGAAGTCCATCAGACACCATAAAGTTAAACTCTGCTGGGTACCGGGCCACAGCTCAATCGCAGGGAACGAAAGAGCAGACGAGCTGGCCAGGCAAGGTTCTGAATTGGACATCAGCGAAGCGGACACGTCACTGCAACCACCGATCAGCGCATTATACAGGATCATAAACGACACAATCATCAAAGAGGCCAACTCGTCTTGGCTTTCAAGAAACGACAGCTACACGACAAGATCATCGTGGCCAGAGCTCAACGTCGGAAAAACAAAGAAGCTCCTGGCGCTGGACCGTAACTCGATCCGTATGCTCGTCGGAGTGATCACAGGACACTGTCCCATTGGAGCAATGCTCCGGAAATGGGACTCGGGATCCAGCGATCTCTGCCGGAGCTGCGGCGATGAGGAAGAAACTGAGACGATCCAACATCTGCTCTGCCACTGTCCAGCTCTCCAGAATCGACGCCTAGTATCGCTGGGCCAAAGATTCTTTACAGAGATTGCGGACGTGGCTAACGCAGATATATCGGATCTTCTAAGATTCATCAAGAGCACGGGGTGGTTTCAGCCACCACGTGATAGGACAGGTTAAATTTTATGTGTACCCACACAAACGAAGGGAATCACAATGGGCCTCTTGGCCTCCGAGTGGAAGTGATGTCCAACCATCACACTCTCCTTCTTTAACCTAACCTAACCTAGGTATACAGAACAAATAGCAAAAAAACAAACTTTTTTTCTGTCAAACCGTCTTAATTATAACTCTTAAACTGATAGCGTGAGGGCATAAGTGTTGTTTTGCATTTAAGGGAACATGCCTAATTTTTTTTCCAGCAAAATAACCTTTTTTTTTTAGTTTCGTGTCGGTCGTCAGTGTGAACGGTTGTGTTTGTCTTCGGAAAAACGTCACAAAAAAAAAAGTCAACGGGTTTACCGAAAAAACCCGGTAAGTTTTTTTTTTTATTTTCGACACTTTAATATGTATGTAACACTTTGATTTAAAAAAAAAATAAGATCCTGATAGATAATTTTCTGGGAAAGTGCCACTTTTATATGTCATTTACAGCCAAATTGTAGAAAATTATTTTTGTGGTAAAACTTCATAATTTCCGTTAAGCCATTTTACCTTGCAAGGAAACTATTTTATAAACTGTAAAGTTCTTTTGATTATTTTAAGAAGTGTCACTTTACCAACACCGTAGGTATTATCTAACCTCATGGACTATCATCTTGTCGTCAGTTTAGTTTAGTTTTTAATTCATTTTTATTCATAATTTCTTAGATCTATCTTACCCTAAACAAAAATGCTTAAAAACTAGCTTAACTATCTTAACAATCTAGATATCTTACTGGCCCTAGGCGGACACTCTAAAATAGACGTAACAACTTAAATCTGTGTCTTTCGACTACTATATCAACTTACCACTAACATTACTATATCTAGCTTAAGCTAAGAAAAATGTTTTTATATTAAATCATCTTGTCGTCACCTATTTTTGTTTTGCCCTAGATTCCTCACTAACCGATCGCTATTACTGGTTAAGTTGGCACGAAGTAAGAAAAACAATTTACAGGAATGGGCAATTTCTTGCCCAGAAAACCCATCACACCAAAATGTCCCCCAAAATCTTGCCAGAACCGCCGAAAATACTGTTAGTAGTACGAGTATATATTTATATTTTTATTTGGCTCTCCCGAATGCTGTCCCTTGATATAGTCCGAAAATTACAATACTTTCAAAACGAACATTCATCTTCAAATCAACTTGGCTCACCTAACTTTCAACGAAATGCTTCCGTTTTACCATCTGTCGCCTGCGACTGTGACTTATCTACAGAACCACCTGGAACAGCTATGGAACAAAATACATATTGTGGAAATATTAATCCCCAGTTGAACTCGCATACGACAACTTTCGATGATAACATTTCTGTACCGGGATATAGTAGCACCACCACCAGTTGCTCTCGTTTAATAACCAGAAATTCTCAAAGTGACTTATCTTCAGACTCAACTTCAGATTCAGAAAATGTCTTTTCAGCTGATGATAGCTTCAAAGACCCAGATTACTGTGATCACATCGTTTGATTCGCCACCTTCAAGTCCGAAACCAGTCGAAATAGAATCCACTGGAAATGAAAAACCCAGCTCAAGGAAAAAGAAAAATCGTAAAAATGAATGGTTAAGAAATAAGGCAAAGATTGCGAGGAGCTTTGGAAAATCGTACGAGTATGTTTCTATTTCCAAAAATAAGAGAATAATTGAAGAAAGAAAGATAGGCCCCGTTTGTCAGTGTAGGCTTGGGTGCTCATCGAAAATTAATGAAGAGAACAGATTAAAAATATTCAGCAAATACTGGCACTTTGGATGTACAGAAAACAACGTAACTTTATTGCAGCTTCAATGATGGAAGTGAAACCTAAATATAGGTATATTCGAGCAGGAGTTGAAGAAAGCCTCGACAAAGCAATAATGCATTTTATTCCACCGTTGAAAATTCAAGAATCAGAGTGCTTTCAAATCAACTCTGGGAATCAACGACAGGCCTTGGCAGTTTGCTTTTCAAGCGACGAATTATTATTCCTTATGTGTTCGCCTTCTACAGTAGCGCTGTTGCTTGGATGCTCAATCTGCTAGTGGTTCTATTTCCCTTTCCTGGGCACGTACTCCAAATTGCAAATGTTAAGCAATGCGCAACAAGCGTTCACGACTTCTGAAGACTTCCGAGGTGAATAGTGCAATTTGCGCTCGTTCAAAAGGCGTCTGAACCGGCTCTTCAGAACACCAATCGTTCTTTCGATTATGTTCCGTCCTTGGGCATGCTTCGTGTTGAAACGAGCTTCCCGCGATCTACAATTAGCATTCCTAAATGCTGTTAAAAATATGGTAATAGTATCTGAATATCCCAGAATCTCTTAAAATATAATCACGTTTTATTTATGTTGACTTTCATTCAAATATACAATAAAATGTTTACCAAGGTACATTGCCAATTCGTTGTTTTGCCACTTTCTCTCCAGTAAGTTCGGATGAATTCCAAATGAACGAGTCGTGAGAAGAGCCAGGATGTCTTGCATCAATATATCGGATGACCATATTATGATCACAAGCCTATAATGCTAGTATTTGTATATATGTATGAAAAACAAAACAACTTTCGAAACTTACGATCATTGCATTTAAACTCAAATATCCTTTCCGGTTTAAATAATGATGCTTCAACTGATGAGGTGCAATAATACCAATATGAGTACCATCCACACAACCAATTATGCCCGGTATAAAAAATTCGTATAAAAATAACGTCTGGCTTGTTGTTTTTCAGTTTCAGACATTTCTACACGAATCTGGGATGGGCAAATTGTTCTTTTAAAGATGTTCAAGACTTCGGACAGTATAACCGGCACAGTGCTTTGCCCCACTCCCAAATCAAAGTTGTTTTCGACACCAGATTGGTAACTATCACTAGCAAGAAACCGAAGAACACATGCCAACTGCGAGAGCTCTGGCATTCATTCCTGATTATCTCCAGAACAAAAACAAATACGTCCTTGCTCAAGCGAAAGTTTGAAACAAATCTGAAAATCCTATAGTTTACGCAGACGACTTAATCACGTACAGATCAAGTCCAATGATCGACGTCATTGTTACTTTTCCGCAGCGTGACTTCGAAAAAATTCAGAAGTATTGTGATGACTGGAAGTTAAAAATCAGAATATACATATGTTGGTCAGAATACCTTTGTTTAGGATCTCTCGGGACCCTTGAAAAAATTGGTGCAGGATTCAGTTTTTTGACCGGACGGGCGCTAATTGGCGAGTCAAAGTGTAGTCATATACCTGGGATCATGCTAGATCAGTATCTTGTATCTATGTGCTGCTCATAACAAAAGATGGCTGTCAAATTTGGCAATCAAATTTATTCCAAAGTGTAGGTAATCTGCTATATGGCCTTAATCATGGGCCTGGTTGCTTGTGGATGTCTCGTCTCGTTCAATGTGAGAGCTAGTTTAATGGAAAGGATTCGGGTGTTTGAGAGCCAATGTCTCAGAACTTTTGTCAGGCTACATAGGACACCCGAATCTGAGTACACGAAATTTAACCCGAACGAGGTCCTATACAATAGGACCAAAATTGTAGCTTCAGCTTCTTCAGGGCGAGGCCTGCCTAACACCAATGGCCGGTTTATATAGGCTAGGATAGGGTAAGGTAGGATATGTTACGGTAGGGTAGGGCAAGAAAAAAAAAAGCCAAAATCATAAAATCCCAAAAAAATTAATAAAAACAAAACCAAAAAAACAAAACTATTATAAGTAGATTAGATATAAAAAAAAGGTACCCCTATATTAGATCTATGTACAATATATAAAATATAGATTTATATATATATACATGTTTTAATCAAGTTAGATAAGATAGATTGAGTTAGGTTTATTGAGTCCAAGGTAGGCTTAAGTTTTAATGTAAATACATATATAAAAAAGTGGTCAAGGTGTGAACCGTAAGGTCCACACGACAAACGTTACAGTGAGAAGAATGAAACAACAATTATTTTATTTTTATTATTATTTATTATTATTAGGTATAATTTTAAATTTATTTAAATAATTTTTTTTTTTTTCATAATTTTAACCGTGGAAGCTTTGGTAAAGGTAAACACCTCCGCTACCTGGTCGTCCTTTACCAAAGCCCCGACCTCCTTGCCATACTGTTCCGTGATTGCCTCCACCTCTTCCTCGGCTTCCTCCACCAATTTCTCCACCTCTGCCCCGAAATCCACCACGGCCGCCACCTCGTCCCTGTTTTCGGACGTGGCCACCATGTCCCCAGTAACCTTTGTTTTGACCCCTTCCTTTTCTATCCTCATCTTTTTTTCTTTTTTTTTCTTCATCTTCTTTTTTTTAATTTTTTTTTTCCCTCGGGAGTGGTGGGAGCCACCATTTCTACCCCGTTCTGAAACAATAATAATAATAAACTGAACACGTCGTATCAGTATTTCTTTACTTCAATCACTACACAACAATATTAAAAACAGACTACACAGCTGACACCACAAGACTATTTTTTTTTCTTTATGAATTTTCCAACTACATCTATACCAGTTTGTTAATCATATCCGCAAGAATTTTATTATCTCCAAAAAACATGTTCGTAGTGGCTTGGTGAAAAAAAAAAAATGGAAACAATCAATGAGGATCTCATGACATCAGTCATCCTAACCACAGCAGCTACAATTGAATAGCACCACGACATATTTCAAAAACTCAACATAACGTAAGACGTATCAGAATATGAAATAACAATATTTTTTAAGTCTAATTCATTTATGACTATAAAACAAAAAAACCATAGCTTCACTTCTTCTTCTTTTCCCTTTTTCCGGCGTTGTTATGGTCAGAAGTGTAGGACCATAACCTTCCCACTTAACTGCATTCCTACTGGTCCGCTTGTGGGGTCCGCCGGTTTGACCTCAGAAAGTAGCGGCAGGCTTCCCGGTTTGGGATTACTTCATCGCTGAGGCCAATCAAATGCTGGTGTTTTTGCATTTGTTTGCACCAATTGTTTTTCGGCCTGCTTTTTTTTTTTTTTTTTGTGACACGGGCATGCTCTAGATTTTTTTTGTCTGATCTTACTCTTACAACACCGGTGATCTCCAGTCGTGTCAACCCACTGATTTGCATGTACACTTGTGGGGCAGTTTAATGGTGGTATATGTGTCCCTAGGCTCACCTTGGTGTTTTCTAAATTGCCTAGATGTGATTTTTGTTTACCTTTGTTTTAGTCGCCTTTTACGACAAGCGAGAGGTATCGCTGCGGGATATTCTTAACCCGTCCCTGCACGGAAAAAAAAAATAAAAATGTTATTTACAAAATTCAATTCTTATTAAGAATATTCAATTGTTATCAACAATATTCAATTGTTATCAAGAATATTCAATTGTTATCAACAATCAATGTTATTAACCAAATTTAATTGTTATTAAACATATTAAATTGTTTTTAACAATATTCAATTGTTATTAACCATATTCAATTGTTATTAGCAATATACAATTGTTATTAACCATATTCAATTGTTATTAACCATATTCAATTGTTAGTAACCATATTCAATTGTTATTAACAATATTCAACTGTTATTAACAATACTCAATTGTTATTAGCAATATTAAAATGTTATTAGTAATATTCAATTGATATTAGCAATATTCAATTGTTATTAACAATATCCAATTGTTATTAATAATATTTAATTATTAATAGCAATATTATATTATTAATTGCTATAGCCTTACCGATGCTATACTTCCAAACCTGATATAAGTTTAGAGTTGTTGTATAGGGTCCGCCAAATAACTTTTTTTTTTTTGAAAATGCTATAAAAAAAACTACTGAATATTTTCTCAAATTTCTTTTTTTATTTGAAAGTACAATCCTTCCGGTTAATAATCGAAAATAATTTCATTCAAATGGCTGCCTCGGCTGGCCATGCAGTAGCCTACACGATCGGTCCAATTTTTAAGCACATTATCGATTGTGTGCAGCTGTATTTCACCAATGGCTTCACGAATATTGTCCTTTAAAGCGTCAATTGTCTCTGGCTTGTCGGCGTAACACTTATCTTTGACGGCACCCCACAACTAATAGTCCAACGGTGTCAAATCGCAGCTCCGAGGTGGCCAAACGACATCAGCTCTGCGGCTGATAATGCGATCTTCAAAAACAGGGCGCAAAACATCGAGTGTAGCTTCGGCTGTGTGGCACGTAGCGCCGTCCTGTTGAAACTAAATGTTGCCAATATCCTCCTCTTCAATTTTTGTGAACAAAAATTCGTTCAACATGGCCCGATAACGATCGCCATTGACTGTAACGGCCACTCCTTGCTCATTTTCGAAGAAAAATGGCCCAATTATGCCTCTGGACCAAAATCCGCACCAAACAGTGGCTCGTTTTGAGTGCACCGGCTTTTCAATGTATGCGTGCGGGTTTTCTGTGCCCCAAATGCGACAATTTTGCTTGTTTACATACCCGCCAAGATCAAAATGAGCTTCATCTGAAAAGATGATTTTTTTTGGCAAAATCGGCATCTTCTGTAAGTCGATCGCAGGCCCACTTAGCGAAGCGTTGTTCAAGCGTATAGACAACCATATTCGTTCAGCGGAAGGATAAAACTAATTATCTGTCAAATCAGACATGAGCTAGGTGTTACCATTCACGAAATAAGCACTACTTGAAAAAAAAAACGTTAGATGGCGGACCCTTTAGAAAAAAAGTGTTGTTTTTTT
This sequence comes from Merodon equestris, assembly GCA_958301585.1. Lineage (NCBI taxonomy): Eukaryota > Metazoa > Arthropoda > Insecta > Diptera > Syrphidae > Merodon > Merodon equestris. The sequence goes on along the minus strand of OY284415.1, from coordinate 83,000,244 downwards.
TATAACTTTCTTTAATGACATTTTTCACAACTCCTTTTGCTTAAATACTCAATCATAACAATGTGAATATGAAGGTATCTAAAATCTGCATGAATAAATTGTGCACTTCATTCATTTTAAAATTCAGCTTGTTTGCCTTTTTTCTTGGTTTTCTCGTTTAAAAAAAAAAAACGGCTGGACCGATTTCGCTTAAAATTCTTTCAGTTCTATGTTGTGTAATTACGCGTCTAATGTATCTAGTCCCATCTTTGGTTCTCAAGATAATCGAGACGAAAAATGATTACGAACACACATACACACATACGAACATACACACACACATACATCTTTATAAAAACGTTGGATTTGGATTATGGTGACCTTGAAATGTGGAGATATGTCAAAATTTGGGATTCACAAAATCGGCCCCATTACAAAAACTTCTCACTGGGAGGTTAAAAATGATCATATGCTAAGTTTTTTGATAGTTGAGTTAGTTATAATAATGTTATTATTAAGTTTATGGGTATATAATTGTCGAAAGACATAGGCCCCTATTGCGAGTGTCGATCAGCGATCTACAGCAATTTATCGATCATCGATCGTCGATTGCAGATGTTGGTATTGTGGATGTCGATTGTGATCGACAGTTGCCGATTTGACACTCGCTTGTTGTCGATCGCAAAATACTGATTGTTGCTTTCGGTTAAAGAAATATATATTTTTTGTGCGTACGAAATGTAGTAATGTTAATAAAAATAATGAATATATGGGGTATTTATGAAATTCTAATATACATAGGTCAAAGCCGGTTACGAATAAGAAAACAATTAGAGCTTGTCGTTTCGTTAATGGAAGCAAATCCCTATATTGCTAAGGGAGTTTGTTTGAAAACACAAGCAAAACACAGATGAGAAAGATTAACTACCAAACTAAATAGTTATGGACCTCCTATGTGTTCATGGGAAAAATGGGTGAAATTAAGAATAACAAAAGTCCTTTTGGAATGATTTGGAGTACTGAATTTCTTTGATGAAATAAATAAATGTAATGCCAAATCAAAAACGTACTTACTATTTGAAGTTTAATGAAAGAAGAGAGATTTATTAGAAGAAAAACAAGTGACATACAGACTGTCAAAAAACTGGCAAATGACTACTTTGTTTGTACATAAAGTTGCTTTTGCACAGTGGTGAGCAAAATTATTAATATACATATCTTAACACTCCCACTTCTTATCAATTTTGGATAAGTTCATTAAATTCAGTTCATTAATCAAACCCTTACATACTATGTATACATATGTACATTTCAGAATGAAAGCATAAAGAAAACAATAAAATTGGCACAATATTCAAGGAGCAACGAAAAGATTCAAATTTCTGCCTTGGCAGTGGTTTCGTAAGAAAATAAATTTAAAATTTAAATTTAAGTCAGGATTCTTAACAAGCTTTATAGGACTTTGGTTATCCACAAATAAAATCATGCTTGAGTTGGCTTCAGATATAAGATCTCGAAGAAGACTTTTCATCTAGGTCATCTCCTTTACAGCTTCTGATGCAGCGATATATTCAGCTTCTGTTGTAGACAAGCTCATGCATTTCTGCCTCTGAGATGTCCACCAATGGATCGGTGTCACCAGCGTAATCGGCATCGCTGTAACATTAATTGAATATTTAGTACCAGTTTTTAAAAGAATGCCGTGATTGATTGTCCCCTTTACGTATTGAGAAATACGTTTTTTAAGAAATGTCCACTCGGATACAAAAGAAATAAAATTCGAGCCAAATTAACTTTAACAAATTCTTTATTTTACGTTAATCGTACTAGTCGACCGCACTCTTCAAAGGTTACAAGGCAAGTGAGAAAAAGATCAAAAACTATTAGTATGACATTTACAAACTGTTATAGTTCATGTGTATAGAAGTGTTAAAGCTTTATGATAGTTAAGAGAGAGAAAGAAAAGAAATCGAATGCATAATACGGCTGAATATAAATATTTTCAACATCCTCCCGCCACAATGTCTAATTTCAATTTGTTATCTCCAAAGGGTAGAGGAGTTGTATCGGTCGTCGTAAGATGGATCCGCTGGAAAGTCGAATTTCACAAGCCCGTATCTTTCCATCTCTTCCAGGAAATAACTTCTGAATAACTGCTAGATTCCAAAGCGGTCGGGGCAATACTGAATCTTCCATAAGTACAACATCCCCAACTTGAAACGTAGAGTTCGCTGCAGGTTTGACATGATGCAATGATCCCAACTGGTACAGATACTCCTTAAACCATCGTTTTTTGAACGCAGCTAAAAATCGTAAGCGTTCCTTCCACTGTTTACGTAGATCCTTGCCAGTGACATCTTTAACGCATGAATCATTTGAAGTGCTACAGGGACCGAGAAGAAAATGCGCCGGTGTAAGGGGTGACAGGTCTAATGGGTTATCACTGCAATATGTCAAGGGTCTTGCATTCACAACACTTATTACCCAATATTTAGAACGTAGTTGAGTAAGAACCGCAGATGGCCCACGATGAAACGTTTTCTCATGCATATCGATAATAATTACTTTCGTAATGTAAGAGGATTTTGGCAAGATGATTGGATGACATAAATTTTCATCTAAGGTCACCTGTTGAAGTCGTCCGCCTACCCGCAATATTTCTTCGTTAGGATCTAAAAATGGCGAAAGTGAAATTAATTTCGAATGGGAAAATATACCCTTTTTTTGTTGAAGTGCTGCGATTTCCTCGTGGAAGTGCTGCCGTTGTACTTGTTTGACCCAGTATTTCTCCGCCAAATCAATCTCTTCAGCTGACAGGTAGTTCGTCAGTGGATGATGTTTGGTTTTGAAGGGATTTTCAACACCAGGACAGTATCTCCAGGATGATATATTGGATAGTGTACGAATTTCTTTCACACGGTTTTCAACATAATGTTGCCAACGCTTCTCCTTTCCCTGGATCCAGTACAGAACAATCTGGGAATCAGTCCACAAAAAACATCCTGAAACTCAATAGAAAGGTTAGTACGCAGATAATCAAGCAGACGTGCGGCGATTAGAGCTGCAGTCTTTGGAATGGTCAAATCGTTCTGGCTGTCCTCTTTAAGTGGTGCAATTCTACCCTTAGCGCAAATAAATCTTACCGATACCTTTCCATCCTGGCCAACAGCTCTGGCATAAGCAGTTGCACCAAATGCTAACCGACTTGCATCCGCAAAGATGTGTACTTGCATACAATCAGCTCCTAGATTAATGTGCCGAGGTAGCACTAGGTCGTTAAGTTCGATGATTTCGTTACAGCATGCAGTCCAAATAGATTGAAGATCTGCTGGTAAATCCTCATCCCAATCGATTTTTCTCCGCCAAATGTCTTGGAACAGGATTTTTAGGCGCACTGTCCACGGAGCCAGAGTGCCCAGAGGGTCGAATATTTTCGCCATGACTTTCAATACGTTTCGTTTTGTGCTTCGAATAGATTCGCATTTTAACAGACTAATCACAGAGTCCAAATCAACTTCCAGTTCATCCGTCGCTACAATCCATCGTAAGCCAAACACCTTCGGAGTATCGGAAACATCACCATCTTTCGCAAACTTTCGTCGAATAACATCGTTGTTAGAGTTCCATTTTCGGAGTTTCATTGAGGCGCTGCTAAATATTATGCTGGCTTGTTGATAAATCCGTTTTGCCGTCTCTTCTTCATCTACACTTATGACCATGTCGTCCATGTAGAAAGCCTTCCGTAGCAGTTTACAAGTTTTCCCGTATTGTTGTTCAGCCTCTTTCAGCAGTTCCTGTATCGTTGCACCAAGAATGTATGGACTACTAGTAACCCCGAGAGTCAAGCGCGCCATTCTATAAGCCTGTATAGGCGGCAGATTTTTACTGCTTTGTATTTTCTCGTTAAACCATAAAAATCTATGACTATCTCTATCTGAAGTTTGGAGCAATATTTGTAAAAAAAGCCTTTTCAATATCGGCAATAACTGCGATTCTCCCCAAGCGAAAGTTTAGAAGAATGGTTACTAACTCTGGTAATAAGTTTGGACCGACTTCCAAGAAATCGTTAAGCGATAAACAATTTGGTGCATGTGACGATGCGTTAAAAACGATGCGCAGCCTTGTGGTTTTCTTATCTTCTCGATAAACTGGGTGATGAGGCATATAGTAAATCCGTTTTTCAGTTATCGCGTTCGTTGGGGCAATTTCTGCAATTCCAGTAGATAACATTTCCTGCATGGAAGCATCATATTCGACGAGTTTCCCGGCTTTGTTCAACTTTCGCACCAAAGATTGCATCTGTGCCAAAGCTACAGTTCGATTGTCGTACAGAGTGGATGCCAGATCCTTCGAGGGGAGGGATGCCTCGAACCTATCACCCTTTCTATAAACATGTAAGGATAAATCCTGACTCACCTTCCCTTGGACTTCGGGAGCTATTCCTAGAACATCCAGACGCCAAAAATTTTGAATCTCCTCGCATGCACAGACGTTGAGTATAGGATGAATTGAAGATTTCACTTCCATTGATGACGGGCCTTGGATTGTCCATCCGAAAACTGTCCGAATTGCTGTTAATCTGGGCGTAAGACGCTTGTGCTCGCAGGTCGCAAATTGCCAGTATGTATCCGCGCCAATAAGAACACTAATTCCCTCTTCCGGTTGTTGTCCCTGCGCTCGAGCATCAGCTAAGGCTAAATTGTGAACGGAGATCGCTGGATCTTTAGTTGGTATAGAGAGCACATCCACACATATTTCTGGAACCTCGATTGCCTCTAAAATTACTGTTTGATCATCATACTGGCTACGTAAAAGCATTCGAACCTTATTATGCAATTTACTCGGTTTAGGCTGCGAACTACCAAAGGGAAGTACACTTAAATTATGCATTCCAATAACCGGCAAATCGAGACGTCGTGCCAAGGAAGATTTGATGAATGATAATTGACTTCCACCGTCCAAAACTATGCGAACAAACACACCAAATGCACTATGTTCACTGCTAGCATATGCACATGCTGTTTGCAGGTATATATCCTGTTGCTTTGTCGTAACTGCATATAAATTCATTGCTGATGAATTATAAGACTTATCCGCGTTAGTTTCGGTGCCGTTGTGCGATTACATCTTCGAAATCGGTTTATAAGATGGGTCACATAATGTTGTCGCGTGACGTCGATTGCACGTTTTGCATACGATCCCCTTCACCTTACACATCTTGGAATTATGCCCCCTTTTACAGCACCTATAGCACCTGCCTTCTTCGCGTAATAATTGTTTCTTCTGTTCCAACGTGATAGCACTAGATGCACAATTTTTCGTTTCATGGCTTGCAGCTTTACAGAATAAACAATTTTCCCTCGATCCAGCCGTAAATAAACCCACAGCCGTTTTGACAGGTTTTTGTTTTGATACACCCGAGTGAGCTGAATTGCATTTCGCTTCGTTCGCCTTTTCCAGAGACTCTACTCCTCTCTTTAAGAATTTAAGTAAGCAATTTACTTGTTTATCACCCGCTGCCAACCTTGACTGGGGTTCGGAGACAGATTCAGCATTTACGTCACAATCTACATCCTGGAGACGAGAGCTTTCGGTATTTTCAGCGGAGTCATCATAATATCTGTAAAAGTCTAAACGCAAGTCATGTGGAAGAGAACGCAATAATACCCCTTTCAGCATGACGAAATAACTGGAAGATGGAATGCCCAACGCTGCTAGCGAACGAGTAGGAGCTAGTACCGAGGTATACAGTCGTCTCAAGGCAAAAACGTCATTTTTGGAAGTCACTGGCTGAATTGCAAGTAATCGCTGCATGGTGTGATCCACTATCGGTGATGATATCTGCCTCCTTCATGAAATCATCCGGTTTTATGGAAGAATCAGAAGCTTTATGGAAAGATAAATATTTTCAACAACGTTTAACCGCGTTTACGTGCTCAGCCGATGGATTACTCAAATGTCTTGATACTACCCCAACAGCATATGAAATATCGGGCCTAGTTGCAATGGGAGGATACATCAGGCTGCCAACCGCTTCCCGAAAAGGGAACTTGATTTCCTTCGATGTAATACATACCTTCATTGCTTTGTTTATTTTTCGGCGACATCTCAGCTGGTGTTGTTACCGGACGAAAATCAGACATGTTGAATTTTTTGGAGCAATCTTTCAGAATAACTTGACTGGCTAAGATGAATACATCCATTTTTCAGTTGATCTATTTGAAGACTAAGGTAATATTCTGCATCTGTAATCTTGACTTCAAAATGACGATGTAGATATGAAATTAACCGCTGAACATCTTCTTCTTTAGTTGCTGCAATAAGTCCATCATCGATATATAAGGCCATCATAATCCTGCTTCCATTGCTATGATATATAAAAGCACAAGGATCTGCTGTACTTGGTTTGAAATTGAATTCCTTGAGTAGTTTCATAAACTTAGAATTCCAACACCTTGATGCCTGATTCAGCCCACGATCGTCGTATCCTTTGGGTTGAGACATACGAGGATGGTCCGATAAGTACTTAGTCTCACCGCCAGATGGCGCCAGTATCGCAAGAGCAACTTACTATGGATATCGGTCGGTGATTCGATTCTTGTTTTTGGAAGGGAAATCGCGCAGCGAAATCAAAGAGCGTTTGGATGCTGTATACGGTGACTCTTCTCCTTCGATGGCGACCATCAAAAATTGGTTTAACGAGTTTCAACGTGGTTGCACGGCGGTTTTTGATGAGCGACGTCTAGGTGCCCCGAAAAAGGCTACCACGGAGGATAACGTGACAAAAATCCCCGATCTCTTATTGGTAGACCGCACGATCTCGCTGAGACAGTAGGCATTTCAAAAGATCGGGTGAGTCATATCCCGCATGACAACAAGCGCAACCGTGAGACCATTTCAGAGCAGTGTTTGACGCTGTTTAAACGCAATCCGAAGGAGTTTCTGCGTCATTTCGTGACGAAAGTGACGAGTCGACGAAACATGGATCCACTGGTACACACCAGAAACCAAGGAACAGTCGAAACAGTGGACTTCACCCTACGAACGTGCTCCTCCGAAGAAGGCGAACACTGTCCCATCGGCCGGAAAGGTGATGGCCACCGTTTTCTAGTATTCACAAGGTGTGATCCATATCGACTACCTGAAGAAGGGCAAAACGGTCACAGGGCTGTACTATGCCAAATTATTGGTCCAATTCGACGCCGAATTGAAGAAAAAACGGCCCCACTTGGCGAAGAAAAAAGTGCTCTTCCACCATGATAACGCACCGGCTCACACCTCCACCCTCGCCACGGCCAAATTGGTCGAATTGGGCTACGAACTGCTGCCCCATCCACCGTATTCTCCAGATTTGGCCCGTGCGACTTCTTTTTGTTTCCAAACTTGAAAAAGTCATTCGCCGGGCAGAAGTTTCAGACAAATGAGGAGATCATCGCCGCCACGGAGGCCTACTTTGCAGACCTCGAGAAAACGTATTTTTCAGACGGGTTAAAGAAGTTGGAGCATCGCTGGGTCAAGTGTATCGAGCTAAAAGGAGACTATATTGAAAAATGAATCGCCATTTCGAAAAAAAATTTTGTTTTTCTTTTGTAGGCTAAGTACTTATCGTATATACCAATTCTTCCAGATCGCCGTTGAGGAAAGCTGTCTTGACGTTAAATTTTTTTAAATGATAAAGTTTCGGTGTAATCAACGCCTTCCTTCTACGTGAAACCTCGCACAATAAGACGAGCTTTATATCTATCCACTTTTTTATCTTTTGAAAGTTTTATCTTTAACACCCATTTGTTGTCGATATCCTTTCGTCCTTTCGGTAGTTGAACCAAATCCCATGTTCTATTTTGCTTAAGTGCTTTGATTTCTTCGTCCGTCGCAGTTTTACACTTTTCTGCATCAATAGAATGCATTGCTTCATAGCAACTTCTTGGCTCATAACTCTCGGAAACAAATGCATGCCCTTCTAGGATATTCAAAAGGATGCTGGTTGATGCTGATGTTTGGTTTTTCGGGTGGCTTCGAAGTATACACCTCGGTGGCGTCTCGATCGTTTGATTCTCCTCATCATTTACCTTGAAATTTTCAGCACCGGAATCAATATGGTTATCCTCTTCTGCAGACTGATAGTCATCATGTTTATGGGATCTTAACCAAATGAAACGCCACTTTTTTAATTTCTAACTATAATACGTTTTATTAATACTATACGCACTATTCTACTATACACTGTTCACTTCTTGAGGTCAGTTTGATGACTGCCTGTAGAATACCACATCTAAATCTTTTAGAGCGAGCAAGCATAAATTGTAGTGGTGGTGGTGTTTGTGTCCTTACTCGCGGTTTCGTCCCGATCGTGTTGTTCGTTCGTGCTGTCCCTGTCGTCGTGTGTTCCCACATTCGGCCCTCTTGACAGTTTCTTCGGCTCGAAGAATCCGGACCATGGTTTCATTAGGTCAACAACAGCATTGGTGGTGCGAGGTCCCTCGTGGTCGCCTATCTTTTGAACTTCGTATCGATCATTCTTACAGACCCTCACTACTTTGTATGGGCCAAGAAACTTGGGTTTCAACTTTAAGCCTGGTCCAAATTGGGTGCGACGTTGCGACGTATAGCGACTAATCGTTGAGTTTGTACATCGTTGGCATCTTTATTTTCTTATTGTAATAAAGACGGTTCTCGCGCTGAATCTTGGCTATATTATTTTTGGCTTCGTCTCTCAATCGTGTTCTTTCGTCGTCGTGTTCCTCGATTTCCTCTTGATGGAGCAAACCTTGAAAATTTGGCATATTAGCAACCCTCATCTCTATTCCCGTCAGTATTCTAAATGGTGATACTTTAGTACTTCTAGTCGGCGAATTATTAATTAACTGTTGGGCGCGGTCAACATGTTTCTACCATTGTGTTGGATCCTTCAAATTCATTTTAGTCAATAACGGAATCAGCATACGGTTGACGCGTTCCACTTGACCATTCCCACGAGGCACACCAGTAGCAATCAATGAGTGCATTATCCTTTCCTCTTGACAATATCCTGCAAATGCGTTTGAGGTGAATGCAGCTCCTCTATCGGAAATAATTCTTAGCGGATTTCCAAATATAGCAGCTTGTCCCTTCAGGCGATTAATCACCTCCTCACTGCCGGTACTTTTCGTCGGGTACAGCCACACGAACTTAGAGAAGGCGTCCACTACAATAAGGATGTGATTATACTTCTTTTTAGTTTCCTCCATTGGTCCAATGTGATCCACATGGTAGATCTGGAGTAGCCGATCAGACTTGTCTATTGGCGAGAGAAACCCTTCCTGTTTTCCCAATTTCCTTTCCGACATAATACAACTTATGCAGTTTTTGATCATCTTTGTCACCTTCGATCTTAATTGGGGAATGAAGTACTTCTTCTCGATCATCTCTTCCGTTTTCTTAACTGAAAAGTGACCTTCTTTATGCGCGAGTCCTAGAATCTCTGCTTCCATAGCTGATGGTATAACTATCAATTCTTTTGCTGCATCCTTGAACAAGACACCATTTTTCACATAATAGTCTTCGTAATCGGTCTGTTCTAACAACTTTAAGATCAGCTTCAGGTGTTCGTCTTGTTGTTGTGCTTCTCTAATTCGATGGCTCATCGTATCCAAAATTAACATTGCGACTCTACTTAGTGCATCGACATGTCTCATCTTACTTCCTACACGGTGTTCAATCTCGTAGTTAAAGTCTTGCAAACACAATGCCCATCTGGCTACTCTAACTGGAACCTCTTTCTTTTTCATTGTCAATGCAAATGCGTTGCAATCTGTCACTATCTTTACCTTCTTATTTACCACGTATTTTCGCCACTTCTTTAGAGCTTCGATGATAGCAAGAACTTCTAGCTCATACGAATGGTAGCGTTCTTCTGCGGGTGTCGTCTTCCTGCTCATAAATTGCACCGGGTAGAACATCCGGTTATCGTTATCTCTTTGAAGCAGTACTGCTCCATAACCGCTTTTGCTAGCATTTGCGTGTATTTCTGCTAAAGCTAACGGGTCGAACAGTTTGAGTACGGGTGACCTTGTCAACGCATCTTTAAGCAACTCAAAAGCAATCACTTCCTTATCATTCATCCGAAACTCGGCATTTTTTCGGAGCATATCGCTCAATGGTTTGGCTACCGTGGCGTAATTTTCAACAAATCTTTGGAAATAAGAAGTAAGACCCAGGAATCTGTGCAGCGTCTTCTTGTCGCGTGGCACAGGGAATTCCTTAACTGCTCTTGTTTTCTCCCCTGATGGTGTGATAGTTCCACGCTCGATCTTATATCCGAGGAAATCGATCTTTCTTTTCAAGAATTGGCTCTTCGACCAATTAATTTTGAGACTATTCTCGCTCGCTACCTTCAAGACTTTCCTCAGTTTTTCGATCGCTTCCTCTTCATCTTTGGCTGGGATCACTAAGTCGTCTATGTACACCTTTACAACGTCGTTGTTAATCAGCTTCCTGAAAACGGCTGATATAAACTTCGTAAAAATGGCTGGTGAATTGCAGATTCCGAACGGCACCTTCAAAAACTCGAATTGTCCGCTGTGAGTAATGAAAGCTGTGTACCTCCTTGAACTCTCCTCTACTGGTACGTGAAAAAATCCATTGATTAAATCGAGCGTCGTGAAAACTTGGCCTGCTTGCAACTCGTCCAAAATATCGTCCATGTCGTAGCATCGGAAAATTATCTTTCATGATTTGGGCGTTGATTCGCCTGAAATCGCAACACAATCTCTTGGACCCATTCTTTTTATTAACGAGGACTACTGGCGATGTAAATTCTGATGTGCTTGGCTGAATGATTCCTTCTTGTAGCCACGTCGACACTTGCTGTTCCACGAACTCCTTATCTGCTGGCGACATCCTCCTTGGTCGTTCGTATATCGGTGTTTCCTCTTTCAGTGTTATCTTCATTTCCACTGGTGATGTAGCATTTTTTTTGGGTTCATATTCATTTACGATTGATCTTATTGTCGCTGCATGAACGGACGACAAATGGTCAATGTCGATCTCGACTGGCATCTTTTCTCCCAATGTATCTACCAAACAGCATATCTCAGTGAATTCTTTTTTCAGCTCATTCATTCGTAAAGGAGCCCTTTCATTTTGTTTTCGCGACGAGTTGATTTCTTTCTTCATTGTGCAAGTCGCTTCCTCTTGTGTGATCTCTGCCTTGTCCTTAGGGGAACACGGCTTTGATGTCAACAAGTTTTGCCTCCCTTCACCTTGACGTTTAATCTCTTGTTGCTCAAAGCGAACTCCTTTTGCGTCTATGATAACCGTAGCTTTCTGAATTGAGTCTTGTCCTATGATCATTTGGAACTGCATGTCTTTCTCTTGCACAACATTAAACCTAGCTTCCAGAGTAACCTCATCAATTTTAATTTTCTCATCGAAGAATCCTTGTTTACTGACATCGTTACCACCCAAGCAAGTTAACTAATGTATTTAGTAGCATCAGGAGGTCCTGTCTGTATAAGGAAAGGTCGCATCCCGTGTCGATGAGGGCTGTGACTTCCTTGCCCTGAATTACGACTTCTTTTAGCATATTATGTTTTTGCCACGCCATATTTGCTCTGTGGTACGTCTTCATATCTAGTGACTCCGCTGATTTTTTTAAAGCTTCTCTACTTTTGCATTCGAATGCCCTCATTACACTTGAAGCATTTGTAGTCCCTAACTGGACATGAGCCAGCTAAATGCGTCATTGCTCCACATTTAAAACAGCGTCTTTCCTTTTCCTTCTAAAGGTCGTGTTGTGTTGTGCAACGGTCGAATTCGTTGGCTTAAAGCCTCCCACACTTGTTTGTTGTTTCATCTTTTCGTACGTTCTGATTTTTACTTTAAGTTCTTCTATCGTACGAGCTTCGTATAGAACAATTTTGTTGACCTTTTCATCTTTAATGCCATTTATGAAATATTCGACAATTGATTCCTCGTCCATGCTTAGTGGCTTGGCGATTTCGATCAGCTTGTACAAATATTCCCTCAAGGTCTCTCCGTTTTGTTTACGTCGGCTACGTAGTTGGCGATGAATTTCCGCCGAACTGATTACCGTTCTAAATTATTTTTCCAATGCCGTCTTGAGGGTGTTCCAGTCTTTTATTCCCTTTTTAATCGTTCGGCATATATGAATTTTTGTAAATGATTCCATTTAACTGTACCGGACAGATCTTCGAATTCTTCAAACCAATTGTCTACGCTTTGTGTTGCTGCACCAGTAAACGTCGTCATGCTTTCCTCGACATCCTTGAACGTGAATGACGTCATTGCTTCCGCTGCCATATCGGTGTTCCTGCCGCGCTCTTCGCACAAATCGATCGCTGCTCCCGCTGTTGTCGCCGATTCAACCTCTTCCGAATTTTCGTCTCCTTCGTCTTGGGATAAGTCATAGTGTCGTAGTAGTCTATCTTGTAGTTCTTTTTTGTTCCCAGTCGTCGTCAACCCTAACTCTCTTAATTTTTCTTTCAGTTCACCCACCGTTAATGTCATCACTTCCTCCTTATTCATTATATGCTTGCTCTCCCTTTACAACCCTTTTCCCTGTCTACTATATATCGGTTAAGTAAATATGTATGTATATAAAATATGAAATACAATGTGTGTGTAAATATTTTACATACACAGTATAATTTAAGACAAACAATTTTCTTCTTTAATCAAAATAATAACAAAAGATAAAAAAAAGATTCAGCTTCTACCTACTTCTTCGTTTTTTCTTTTACCTTCTTCTTCGTTTTTTCTCGTCTTTTATCTCCTTGTATCTCCTTGTATCTTGTGTGTAGATTTAGGGTGAGTTTTCTCCTTTGTGTAGATCTTCATTGGTGTGATCTCTCCTTTGTCTTTTCCCTTGTGTGCGTAGTAGAATTTCGTATATTACGACAGAGTTGATAGCGGCGTCCTGATCCTTTGAATTATTTGTCGTTGTCAACTATTATTTTATTGATACGGGACGAGGATCTTGGTGGATCCCGGACGAGCCCCCAAAAAATATGTGGGATCTTAACCAAATGAAACGCCACTTTTTTAATTTCTAACTATAATACGTTTTATTAATACTATACGCACTATTCTACTATACACTGTTCACTTCTTGAGGTCAGTTTGATGACTGCCTGTAGAATACCACATCTAAATCTTTTAGAGCGAGCAAGCATAAATTGTAGTGGTGGTGGTGTGTGTGTCCTTACACGCGGTTTCGTCCCGATCGTGTCGTCCATTATTCGATCGTGCTGTCCCTGTCGTCGTGTGTTCCCACATGTTCATGCTCGCTGCTTCTATCTATTCTATTATTTTGATTTACATCCAAGCAATCAGTCGAGTTTACATTAGAATTCCTGAATTCCTGATTTTCTGCATAGCCAACAAAATAGCCATGTTTTGCTTTCCTATCCCACTTCTGTCGTTTTTCTTTCGGGATATAAGCGAACACTTCAGAGCCAAAAACCTTTTGTGGACTTGGACCATATCTATTTAAAAGATAAACTGCTGTGTTCCCAGCCTCTGCCCAAAGTTTGAGTGGTAGGTTCTTAGCATGCAACATAGTCCTAGCGATTTCTACGATGAACCTCATGTCCCTCATGTCCCTTTCAGCACTCCCATTTGGTTCAGGATTGTATGGCACCGTGGTCTGATGACGTATACCGTATCGACGCAAAATAATATCTACATCTTTGCTTTTAAATTCCAGCCCAATATCAGATCTAAGCGTCTTAACAACGTAATTCTTATCTATTTTGACTGCACATATGTACTTGTCAAGGGCTTCAGATAACCCACACTTTTCATTAAGAAAATAGATATACCTGTAGTTGGAGAAATCGTCCTTAAAGAGTGCAAAATATCTGGAACCACCAACAGAACGCTGCTGCATAGGGCCGCACAAATCCGAATGAACAAGTTCGCATGCAGATGTTGCTCTGGAATCACTCTCTCGAAATGACGATCGATGTTGTTTCCCGTAAACATAAGCATCGCAAAAGAAGCTTTTATCTTCTTGATAACTAATCTTTCTATTGTTAAGAACACCTTTCACCTGTTTTATGCACAAATGGCCCAGACGTTCATGCCACAATTTAAGCAAATCCACTTTGATGGCAACATTTGTTGACCCCTCATCGATATGGGTAATCACGCGAAACATAATTTTAAATAATAATCTCTTGCATCGCACTCCCATATATCATATATCATATATCATCTTATACTCGTATTCATTATCCAGCGCTGCGCACGAAGAGAAAAGATTTAATTTAATCTTTGGCACGTAATAAACATTTAATAATGCCATAATGCCAATTGACCATTTTCGATTATCAAACGCATAAATGTCAACACTGCCTTTGCCAAGAACTAAAATTTGTTCTCCGTTGCCAATGACAACAGGCATGGGTTCCGTGAGTTCAATAAAATTTTGAAACCACTCGCGTCGGAAGCTCATGTGATGACTTGCACCTGAGTCCAATATCCATCTGCTGTAACAGAATGAGTTTCACCGTTGCTACTTGTAAAAACATCACACACTAATGCATCATCATTTTCCTATGCAATGTTTACCATTGATTTTGTCTTTTGAGGACAATCACTTTTCCAATGTTCACTCTTTTTGCACAGGAAACATTTTCCCATTTTTTTGCCTTGGGGTAGGTTTCTTTTCTTTCCACCGCTTTTCTGGAGAGTTTGTGTGACTAGTGCGTTTTGCTCATCAGGTAAACTCTGATTATTAAACGTAGTTGTCGATGTCGTTTGCGTTTGATACATTTCCATGCGGGTTTCTTCCCTTATTTCTTCCCTTCTTGAGCGGTTGACTCCCACGCTCTAAAGAAATGACTGAATTGTGGTGGTAGAGTCATCAAGATTTTCGTAATCATCATGGTCGGAGAAATTTCTTTGCCTGCTTCCTTCAGTTGCTGTACTATGTTCCCCGACCTTGCTATATGAGTGGCGATGTCGTCGTTTGCACTTTCCTTGAAGGTTAAGAACCTTTGTTGCAACATGTGAACATTAGTCTGTGATTTCATCTCATATACTGCCATTAACTTCACCCACATCTCACCTGAAGTCGTACAATTTAAAATGTGTATCAGCGGTTGCTGACCAATGGTCGTAGCTATGATTTTTTGTGCCTTCCTGTCCTTTTGCAACCAGGACGCCAGGCAGGCATTAAAGTCTTCTATTTAACATGCAGCAGCAAGAACTGGCTTGGGCTCCTTACCGTTTACAACTTCAAGTAAACTGCTAGCATTTAGTAAAATCTTTACCTGGAACTTCCAGGTACTCCATTGTTCTCTGTTCAAACAAAGAAGGGACTTTTACAAACCAAAATATGCGATTCTATTAGATTCTCAGAAAAGTAATACCAATGCAAAACCGAAATTAACTATTTCCTTGCAAAAAAACTTTATGATTCCTGAAATCTAATACGGTTTTAATCGTTTACTCACAGCTTGGAAGTCCTTGGCCAATAAACTGTAGAGCCAAATCAAAAAACGTACTTGCTATTTGAAGTTTAACGAAAGAAGGGTGATTTATTAGAAGAAAAACAAATGACATATACAGACTGACAAAAAACTGGTAAAAGACTACTTTGTTTGTACATAAAGTTTATAACATAGTGGTGAGCAAAATTATTAATATACATATCTTAACAATAAACGATAGTCAAACAACTGTCAAAAAACGAAATATTCACAATTTTCATGTTTTTATTCACAATATTCACGTAATTATTCACAATAGTCTACTTCTCCATCGATTGAGTTACACAATGTGAATGTCGATCAGCGATCGACTCGACAGTTGTCGATTGCGTCGATTGATTCTGGATTTGGTATTGTGTAACTCAATCGATGGAGAAGTATGAATAAAAGAAATTGTGAATACTTCGTTTTTTGACAGTTGTTTGACTATCGTTTATTAATTTCATCAAAGAAATTCAATACTCCAAATCATTCCAATAAGATTTTTGTTTTTCTTAATTTTACCCATTTTGCCCATCAACACATAGGAGGTCCATAACTATTTAGTTTGGTACTTAATCTTTCCCATCTGTGTTTTGCTTGTGTTTTCAAACAAACTCCCTTAGCAATATAGGGATTTGCTTCCATGAACAAAACGAGAAGCTCTTTTTGTTTTTTTTTTGTTCATAACCTGCTTTGACCTGTATTAGAATTTCATAAATACTCCATAAATTCATTATTTTTATTAAAAGTACTACATAACGTACGCACAAAAAACATATATGTACATATTTCTTTAACCGAACGCAACGATCAGTATTTTGCGATCGACAACAAGCGAGTGTCAAATCGACAACTGTCGATCGCAATTGACATCCACAATACCAACATCTGCAATCGACGATCGATGATCGATAAATGTCGATCGACACTCGCAATAGAGGCCAATACCAAATCCGGAATCAATCGACGCAATCGACAATTGTCGAGTCGATCGCTGATCGACACTCATAATAGGGGCCATATGTGAGTTTATTGTAAGTTGTACTGTTTGTTTTAGAGTGTCCGCCTGGGGCCAGTAAGATATTTAAATGTGTAAGGATAGTTAAGCTAGTTTTAAACATTTTTGTCTAGGATAAATTAGATCGGTTTTACTGAATTTCCGTTAAATTAGATAATCGACAAGGAATTTTAAAAACTTGAATGAAAAAAAAAGTAAATAATTCAATGCATTTTGTTAAAGCAGTTTGGTTATAAAAGAACGTTTTACGAGCAAGCACGAGCTTACGTTTTTAATATTTCTGCAGTAGATTGAATTTTAACTGCTACTGTTATGTACATATACATATGTATATCCGAATGTTGAAAGGAGTCATTCGAAAATATTGGAAAAATCGATCGTCACCAACCTGAATTTCAATGCAAAAAGAAGCTATTTATACCTCTCAGCAAAAAACGAGCTACCCACGGTGGTTTACTTCGGCCCAGCTGTACCCCCCAGTAGTGAGGTTCTGAATTCCCGGAAAGCCAACTTGAACTAGAATATTAAAAGTTTCTACATTTTGCTTGGTGAAGGAACTATCAGATTTTCTAATCATATTAAGTTTTTACCGGTTTGCCTCATGTGAAAGCTTTGACCAAATTCAGACCATTAGCTGCCCTCAGTGATTTGATCTCTTAGCAGAAGGGATTCACGAACGTGCCTTTTATATTCCCTCTGGTCAGAAACCACCAATGAGACGTACCTCTTAAAATGGCCGCGGACGTTTGCCTACAAGCAAATGGTAAAATGAAATGAGCTCACATGAATTCAAGAATAGAGTTTGTTTGTAACGGGTTTTGTTGCTACGAACCTGGGCTTCATTCAAGATTTCAGGGTGTTACGGGGGAAGACGCACGTCTCGTTCTAGTTTCTGCTGCTGGTACGATGCGTATCTGTTCCAAAACTCCAGAAATTGTATTGAGCGATCTGTTCAGAAGCGCGTTCAGCTGCGCACGCGGCTACCATGTCGGATATGGGATTGGGGAGAATTCAGGGCGCCACTTAGTTTTTCGTAAAACTACGAAAATATAGAAAAAGAGTTAGATAATTTCTTCTAATATATAGGGTCCGCCATCTAACGTTTTTTTTTTCAAGTAGTGCTTATTTCGTGAATGGTAACACTTAGCTCACGTCTGATTTGACAGATAATTAGTTTTATCCTTCCGCTGAACGACGATGGTTGTGTATACGCTTGAACAACGCTGGGAAATATTGCGTTTTCG
This sequence comes from Merodon equestris, assembly GCA_958301585.1. Lineage (NCBI taxonomy): Eukaryota > Metazoa > Arthropoda > Insecta > Diptera > Syrphidae > Merodon > Merodon equestris. Next base: position 82,982,527 of record OY284415.1, on the reverse strand, counting down.
CTTCGCTAAGTGGGCCTGCGATCGACTTACAGAAGATGCCGATTTTGCCAAAAAAATCATCTTTTCAGATGAAGCTCATTTTGATCTTGGCGGGTATGTAAACAAGCAAAATTGTCGCATTTGGGGCACAGAAAACCCGCTCCCATACATTGAAAAGCCGGTGCACTCAAAACGAGCCACTGTTTGGTGCGGATTTTGGTCCAGACGCATAATTGGGCCATTTTTCTTCGAAAATGAGCAAGGAGTGGCCGTTACGGTCAATCGCGATCGTTATCGGGCCATGTTGAACGAATTTTTGTTCACAAAAATTGAAGAGGAGGATATTGGCAACATTTGGTTTCAACAGGACGGCGCTACGTGCCACACAGCCGAAGCTACACTCGATGTGTTGCGCCCTGTTTTTGAAGATCGCATTATCAGCCGCAGAGCTGATGTCGTTTGGCCACCTCGGAGCTGCAATTTGACACCGTTGGACTATTATTTGTGGGGTGCCGTCAAAGATAAGTGTTACGCCGACAAGCCAGAGACAATTGACGCTTTAAAGGACAATATTCGTGAAGCCATTGGTGAAATACAGCTGCACACAATCGATAATGTGCTTAAAAATTGGACCGATCGTGTAGGCTACTGCATGGCCAGCCGAGGCAGCCATTTGAATGAAATTATTTTCCATTATTAACCGGAAGGATTGTACTTTCAAATAAATGAGACTTTCAAATTTGAGAAAATATTCAGTAGTTTTTTCTATAGCATTTTCAAAAAAAAAAAAATTATTTGGCGGACCCTTTACTTATGTATAATATTAATTTATTGATTTGTTGTTGGGATAAAAGGTTGCCCAATATCCACTACGTGGACAACACGGTCGCTTAAGGGCTGGAACTAACGGGAACGACTTAGATAATCGGGGATTATTAAAAATAAAAAGGAGATACTTATGTATGTGCGACACATCATTTGTCGTTGGTACGTTTCGTATATCGTCAGCTTCGTTCTTTAGTTTATCTTCCTCGGGTTTGTGTCCCTTCGATTTTGGGTACGTATCATCATATATACATATGTATATGTCTCTCGGCCACTGTCCGTCCAGCTTCGCTCAGAGTTGTTCTCGAATTGAATACGTACATACGTACATTCACATAAATTTGGCCATTGAAACAAAGGGAATCACCAGAGTTCCAGAGTTCCAACGCCTCCACATCCAAATTTTCGGACATTCGTCCGGTTGGAAGGGGTTGTTTTCTTGGTCGGGATGGACGTGTACAATATCTTACGTTAATTTTTTTTAAGCCTAACTACACATCCCTCAGTTATAATAGGCTAACTCCTATGTGGCTAATTCTTAAAATCTCTAAAGGTCTCTATGGGTTATTGGGCTACCCGCTTACATAGATTGGGGAGTTTACAATTAGTATATATATATGAACACATATGGCTTTGTGGGGACGTTACTTTACTATTTGAGGTAACAATCTTCTTGTTCTTTTTTCCCAAACATTATATATTTAAGGGATTAGTGATCAGACGCGCTAGAAAATGCCTTAGGCCGTTGGTGATAAGGAAATTTTAGTATTACCGAATGACCCTCTAAGACTAGAACGCAGACAACGCGCTAGCAATGGTAGTCTAGACCTTTCCAGAAAATCAAAAAGCGGGAGCCTTGCGCTTGTAAAAAGTTATTTACTAACTTAGAGTATTAGGAGCTAATGCGTGCTTACGCATGTATTACCCACTTGATATTTAACCCCAGCGTAATATTTACGATTACAGCAAATAATATACATATATATTTTTTTATTTTTTTTATATTATATATAATATATATATTATATATATTATATATAATATATACCTATATATATTTTTTTTTTTTTTTTTTTATATTTATATTATGCTTACACATAAAGAACAAAAAAAATGGGATAAAATAACAATACAAAGTTTTTCCAAATATTTATTTCAAATTTTATGTATATTTTGCTAAGAAGTAATCCCTGCCCAATTATTCGCTGGGATCACTATATACATATTTCATTGTTTACAATACTTTCACCATTTCCATATGCAAAATCTTGATTCTCCCAAGTATCGAGTATTTCCCGCTACTAATTACAATTACTTATTTCAAGCAAGTTTATAGTCTTCTGCTTATTCTTAACTTTTAGTAAATTAGTGGTCTCATTACAACAAAGAATCGAAATACTATTCAATTTTGAGACTTTCCTTAATTCATCAAATCATCCCGCAAGGTCGGGAGCAACATGTTACATCACTAAACCCACGTAAAATTATATTCAGCTTTTACCAAATAACATTTTTGCATAATTTATCACGGTTTGTCATATAATGTTTCTCAAAATATATGCATGTATTCTCTGACAGAAATTTCCACTTTTTAGTCACGTGCATCTCTCGTAACCAGTGATGCATCTTCACACAGAAAAACCTATTGATCAATCAAATTATAATAATTAGCAGAATGTATTATGATATAATAATTTGCAGATGTCTCTTTGGCTCAATTTTTCAATGTACAATGCAACAGAAAATTATATAATGAAAAAAAAGTGTATTATACATATATTTGCTTCTTATTTACTTTATATATGTTGGAACAGCAGACGCAACAACAACAAATTATCGAGGGAAAGTTACCTAATATTATGGTGCGAAAGGATGAGCTTTGCCACAGTCACGAAGGCATAGACAATATGAAATGTTGGAGCACTAAGCTAAAATCGTAGGTTTAATCCTTGAGAACTTATTGCTTGTAATCGTCGGACTCGGACTGTTGATGCCTAAAGTCATGCCTTTCCCTAGGCGGTGGCAGATATGCATTTCGTGATGGTAGAGTGACCCGCTTTTGGTCGGCGAAGAATTTTATTGTTTGAACCTGTCTGTCTGAGTGCGGATTTTCGTTAATAACACGGAGGACTTCGTGTTCACCCATGGGTTCGTCCTTAGTGTGTCCAAGAATCTTGATGGTCTTTATACCCATGTAATCGGTTGTTTCCAAAAGTTTAATGTTTTTTACGGATTGGACGTTATCGTTAATTATCTGAATGGTGCGAATACGACCGTATTGTTGGTCAAGTGGTTCATTTAACTCTCTGATATCCTCGGGTGAGAAGTCGGTAGCACCCCTGAAAAGGTGTGAGTTGCGTATTGAATTCTCATCGGGTGGTAGATAGGGCACAGATGGAGCATATGATTTGAATGCATGAGAGCCACTCAGAATGGCAGAAGCTATAGATGGTTCATTTGCAGTGGTATTTTTAACATCTAGGGATAAGTAATTTTCACTTCGCTGTGGAATAGAAGATGGTGGAGGAAGGTATCCATTATTGATTTTGTTACTTGTATGGTGGTTATGATTATGACTGTGTTGATTCCGTGGTTGATCGTACTCTGGGGGTAAGTAGTCACGATTTGAGCTGTTTACTTCAGATCTCGCTATATTCTGAAGACTCAGGCCCCGATTTGGAAGATTATTTGGTGGAAGATACTGTTTGTTTGGAAGATTTGTTCTTGGCTCATAGTTGTGTTGATAATGATGGTCGTAGTTACCCATAGTAGTGATCGGTTGCAATTTGTTTAGGAGTTGGATGCCATTCAGCAATGTTTGCTGATGGATATACTGGTGAATGGTATGACTGCCTTCAGATACTAATGTCGGATACGTCTTTGCAAACTGAGCAGCTGGAATTGATGGTGTTATTTCTAAACTTGTGGAATATTGTCGAGCCTTTGGCAAAAGAAGTGTATTTGAGTACCGTGGAACTTTAGATTGTGGCGTACTAGCTATTGAGGACATCTTGACGGCTGGATGCAGTTCTGCGTGATTTGTATTCGGCGCTTTAGGAAGTGCACCAGGAATAAAGAAATATCCAATTTGTGGAATTGGCAGTGGAATGTTTATATGGCCTTTTTCGGTGAGTTGATTTCGCGGTGCCTGATCTACTAATCCAAACTGCGATGAAGAGGTAAAGCGACTCGTTAACGAGTTATCCAGGCGGGTTTGCGATTGTAAATGGAGAGGTTGGTGGTGGTGGTCGTCATCAACATTCTGAATTGGTAGAAGATAATTGTTCGGCGTGCGGGGGTTATCGCCTACATTATGGGGTAGTCCTTGTGGTTTCGGATGCATATGGTTATAAGATGCAATCATCGGATTGGTGGGCTGGAAATCGGTGTTTGGCTTTGATTTATTTTCCTCTAGGGTCATTGAGGGCTGAACTGGAATACTGTAATCCCGTAAGTTCTGATAAGGGTGATTGTCGGCGCTGCGGTGTTCATAAGGATGTAGAAACTGAGAAGCTTGCTTTGGTCGAGGATAGTGATAACCATCGTGATCAGCGTTTATTTCAGGTACAATAGCAAGGTTGTGTTGATGTTGCTCCAACGCAAGGTTGTGAGCATAATTGTGGTTCGTCTGAGCAACAGAATTGGCTAGATCGTGGCTATTTATTGGGGATACTACATTCGGTTGAAAATAAGCCTGATTAGGATAAGAACTAAATAGAGGCTCTAATTGTTCTCGACCGTTGTCAATATGTTTCCCTTTGAGAAGTTGTTCATAGTCATTATTATATGATGTTTGGATGTTGTGCTCTTGGTGATGAAGTCGGTTTTGGAACAGATCCGGCTGCGGTGGCAGGTACTCCCGGTTTTTATTTACCGGCGTGAGGTACCCGCTATACCGTAGATGTTCATGGTTATCCTGACCATTTTTTGAATTCTGATCTGTTGGTAGTAAGTATTGGCTATGGCTCGAGTGCCGTAAATGGGAAACCTCTGCCGATCCGTATTGATTAGTAAATAATCCCAAGATAATTAATCCAAATATGTTCTAAAATGAGAAAATTCTTTAAATGTATCTCTGTCTTAGCATCCTCATAATCATTTTATTTACCTTCATGTTCTAGTTGGCCTCAGCAAAGGCTACAGCAACGAACAACAGTAGCAAGTAGCACAAACAGACGTCCAACAGTTAATGATTGTTAGTTAAATTCGCTCTTCACATTTTATACTGGACTTATAACTTCTATTAAATTTTCGTTATCATATCTTACGTATATACCGACTTCAATGTGAAAGGCCGTTTGTAAATTTGCCACAGATGGTCAAAATAAGCGTCCACTACAGAGACGAAAAATCCGTGATTATGCTTTTTTGTTTTCTTTTACCTCGAAGCAATCTTCGCGTCGTGAGTGTCATGTATAATTTATACATAAATAAATTGAGACTGATGTATTCTGAGATGTTACGGTTGACTGGCGATGGTTAATTTTGAAGATATGTTGATGACACCAGGGCATATGGCAGTATACTGTCGAACGCATCGGTAGATTACTTTTTGATTATAGTATCGATTTAATATCGGTTGATATGAAAATAAGTAAATAAAGTAAATAAAGTATAAATAGTGAACCTTGAAAGGAATTGCCATAATGATGGACCTTTGTAAAAACCACAGCTTAACGTATTCGTTTTTTTTAAATATTCGTACTGTTTAACTGTCATATTGAACGAAATATATATGTATAATATAAACAGCGTAGCGAAAAAAAAAGTGCCAACCTTTATTGGGCGAGTCATGCTCATTACTTGCAGTAGAGGTCATCATAGTCTTATAGATGCCAAGAATATTGAGGGAATTAAAAAAAAGTGAATCAATCACTTATAATAGGGAAAAGTCACAGACTCCTTGCAGACATCGGAATGCTTAAGTTATGTATCTATTACGATAACGAGGCTAGGAAGAATTGATTGCCAATCCAAAAAGGCCCACTTAATGCATAGTTTATGATTTACGAATATGCCAGCTTGATAAAACTATCTTAGGTTTATTTTTATAAAACAATTATTTACGACGTAGTGGATTAGTAATAGAGCTTAAATTGGTATAGGCTTTAGGCAATCTCTTATAGCTAAAATATCAAAAATCTACACCGATACCATATCCACTAAAACATTTTTCCAACTCCATTTCATCCATTTCCTATTACGGTAAGTTTTATCATGTAAGTTTAATCATGATCTACAACAAAAATTGTAGATCATACAATCATCTACAAAAATTGTTCTCATACTTTTGTGCCCAAAAATCGCCGTTCTGGGATATCGCGATTCTAAAAGTTGAAGGTAATTTTCTTTTACTGCGGTTTTCACAGCAGGCTTACTCTATTACCTATTGTGATTCAATTTCATTAAAGGATACTCAATTAACTAAAAATTGTACTGTAAATGATTAAAGTGGTACGAAATATTTTTGATTTCGGAAAAGTTTTATATGATTGACAATATTTAGCGTTCTTTGCTTTCTTTTTCTTCTTCTTCCTTATGAATATCTGTAAATTATTCCCAGAAAGATGCATCAGTTCTTTCCACATTGATAATATAAAAGTCCTTATCTGAAGCATTTGATCCAACATTGAAGCAGGACTAACTTTGACAATTGATACATAATAATGACTTGTTACAGTCACAGATTGCACTACAAGCCTTGTTGCACATGCAAAAAATGGTGTTAACAAGTTTTTTTTCGGAGTAGGTGGGAGTGTATTATGAATTGGTACCAAAGTATTGTATTATCTATTAATTTCCAATCTCAGTCTTATGAAAGTGTTTGGAACTTAGGGTAGGTCTTAAACTAAGAAGTAGGCGAAGTTGTGGAACGTTAATTCAGATGGTATACCCACAATACTTCTGGAGAGGTGTTCTTCTGCACTGTTTTACTCTTCGGGTCTCTTTTCGTAGATGGAAAACAACATTTGTCCAGCCTGTCCCTAAAAAGGGTGAATCTTCGTCCCCCCCCCTCCTCCTACCGACCCATAGCACTAACGTCCCTTCTTTCCAAGTTCATGGAATCGCTGATAAAGCGGCAGCTTATGAAATATCCTGAATCGCGGAAGCTTCTTAATGATCGGCAATACGGCTTTCGCAGCAACAAGTCCGCTGGTGATTTGATGGCATATCTCACCGAAAAGTGGAACCAATATTTGCACAATTTAGGCGTTTGATATTTCAAAAGCATTTGCAAGAGTTTGACATCAAGCTCTTTTGTCGAAAATGCGCGCTTATGGCATCGATAGATCTCTGCTTCTATGGATTAGAAATTACCTTTCGAACCATTCAATTCAAATTGTTTTGGATGGGTTCAAGTCTGACATTCACCAAATAAATGCTGGCGTCCCCCAAGGCTCTGTTTTGTCTCCGACTATCTTTCTCATTTTTATAAATGACCTCTTATCTGTTACTACTAATCCGATACACTCCTTCGCTGAGGACAGTACTCTTAGCTTTTCATATTCGTTCCAGGACTCACGTCCCTGCCATAGAACTGGAACGGTAGCGTATGTTAAGCACAGTGAATTCCGACCTTGACAGCATAATCAATTGGGGTAAAAATAATAGAGTGGAATTCAATGGTTCTAAAAATCAATGCTGTCAATGCTAAAGTGAACCCGTAATAATCATCCATTATCCATTAATGGCGCTTGTGTCGACGAAACCGAAAAATTGTCCATCCTAGGTATATGTATCAATACCAAACTTGATTGGAATGATGACATATTTGAAGTCGCCAGAAACACGGCAAAATGTCTAGGTTTCCTCAAACGATGCAAGAAATATTTCACCTCCTCCGATTTGGCTTCAATTTATAAGGCCTACAACCGGCCCATGCTTGAGTATAACGCTCATGTCTGGTCTGGTGCGAGTCTGGTCAGCGAGCGATAAAACTTATAGGAGACAGTAATATCGCAAAGTCAATTGACTCGCTCGAACACCGTCGTAATGTGAATTCCTTGTCACTGTTTTTTCGCTTTTTTAACAACCGTTGCTCAAATGAGTTAGTCTATGCATTCCTCACCTCTTAATTTACTCGCAATACTCGTCTTGCCAGGAATGCTCATCAGTTCACCCTTAAGCCTGCTTTCGGACAGTTAAGTTCAGAGATTCGTTTTTCAGCCGCAAAACACGATTATGGAATGCTCTTCCCAGCCCAATATTTCCTACCCACTACAATTCACAGACATTTAGGACCAATGTAGACAGGTACCTCCTCTCCCTTTCTCCCTCTATACCTTCGGTTCGCGCTGTGTCTTACACTTTAAGGGTAAACTTTTGCGCGCGCAAATTATATATATAAAAAAAAAAAAGAACAGTCGTGGGTCAGACCGTGTGTGGTTGTCATAATTAATAAGAAGTTTCCTCTAGTCTAAGTAAACTTGCTTCCCAACCTGGTTCGTAGCGTGGGCGATTGTCAGCGGTTTACTTTTGGATCAACCTTAGGTATTGAAAGGAAATATAGTAAAAGGGTTCCATTATTATACACTGAGAGAAAGCCTCTATCATATTTTGATAAGGGAGAATCTCCAATTCATTCACTAGATTGTTGATTTCCTCAGAATCCAGGAGATTACTTTTTACGATACCATTCTTAGCTAGTTGGCAAGCTCTGACTATATCGTTTAACTCGTCTTTTAGTATGTATATCTTGTTCAATAGATCATGTCTTACAAGGGGAAGGCACGACCAACGGTAAACGGATTTGCCTCATTTTTTGCATAGTCATAGTATTCCATGTGGGTATTCCATCAGTGAAATAGTAACACGCAACGCTCAGAAATAAGCGAGAAAATCGCGTTTGAAGTTTTACCTAGTGGCTTATGAGTAAATTACATTAAGTCCTGTTTGAGCATGCGGTGGCGTAAGTGGTAACGCTCTCGACTCGTGCTCTCGCTCGCTTGGGTTCGTGTCCTACCACTTCGTTTTTTTTTTATTTGTTATTTATTTATCGAACCGAAGGAAACTGCAACTGCTGATAAGCAAATATGTTTGTTTATTTTGAACCTTTTTTTCGAAAACAATTATAATTAGTGCATGTATTTGCACAGCTGCATTGCTTTTCTTATGATGCATCTCTGACCAATCATTCATTCGAGAAATTTTTGAATACAAAGAAGTATACCTAACGGTACCACAAATCTTGTATCCCAGCTGTTAGGACGCGAAGTGTACATCAATTCTGCCAGTTCGTTTTCAAATTTCGACACACGAAGAGACGTATTTGTGCAGTGAAATTTACAATTTTTTTTCCAAAATGTAATCAAGTGAAGCAAGTTCTTCACATAGTCATGAAAAAAGTGATAATGATTTGTTAAAGCAACAGCTTAAAGATGGAGTAATATATTATGAGAATTTGCTTTTCGAAAATGATTTAATTACAAATACGACATCTGATACTATATCTGCAGAAGCGATTTTAATTGGTGAAGATTTGTATATCAGTATATTAGATATGTATGTTAAGTGAAAAGCAGTTCATCAGTGATGAAGAGTTGATTCATAATCAGGAAGAGTGCATAGATAAAAATTTCGAAGCAGTTGAAGATAATTCATCTGATGATTGATAAAAAAAAACGAAGAGGTAGGACACGAACCCAAGCGAGCGAGAGCACGAGTCGAGAGCGTTACCACTTACGCCACCGCATGCTCAAACAGGACTTAATGTAATTTACTCATAAGCCACTAGGTAAAACTTCAAACGCGATTTTCTCGCTTATTTCTGAGCGTTGCGTGTTACTATTTCACTGATGGAATAATCACATGGTATACTATCACTATGCAAAAAATGAGGCAAATCCGTTTCCCGTTGGTCGTGCCTTCCCCTTGTTAGTCTTTCCGATTCTCCTTTCTGTACGGGGTTATTGGAGCGGTTACATTTCCAGAATTATCACCTGACCTCGAACCTCGGCTCACTTGGTGTATCAGTTACCGAACATGTTCTCGCGATCATTGTGCAAGAACGTCCGCTATTTACTGTTTTGGAGCTTCGAAGGATCTAGACAGTTGATGAACTTCTGTCTTAAACCGCGAAAGAGCGTTTGGAACCATAAGTAAAAATCAATTCGCAGTTCGTACCGGCGTTCAGTGTAAATTCTGATTTTCTTGGTTCCGTAGAGATAGTTCATACGGTTATCGAGAGCCCACACGATGGCACCGAGTTCGTTCTCGTTACTTGCACTCGTTACTCACTTCGGTTTAATGAGCGGGAGAAATACTCAATCGGATTGTCCTTGCCATATTCACCTTGCGATAGGACAGCACCTATAGCATAGACGCATCTAGCAATGTTTTCGATTTCTTTATCACTGGAAGCCTCGAGCGATCTCCGTTCAATCCTGGCTGTACGTTTCTACCAGAACATCTACTGTTTCAGTTGAGTACGTTTCTGCTCATATCTTATTGATGATACTGGAATAATGGAAGTGCTTCATCCACTAACTATGAAAAATAAAAATGTGTTCTTGAATTATGATAACTGACAATTGCACGTCAGGACTTCTTGTTGAAATTTCTCGTTAGAAGAATGTTAATTATTCAAAATCACCGAAAAATATTATGAAAATAAATTTTCCAAATTGAAAAATAAGTTATTTCTATGACGTTTATTCGTGTAGTGATGCGTCAACTTCCTTCTCAATATTTATTGAATGGTTTAGGAGGCGCATTTCTCATGGTTCTTCATTCTTGCCCTCGAAAAAAATTAAAAATAAGCTTAAGCCTTGGACCTCTAAGTTGGACTAACTCAACTTAGAAAATAAATTTAGCATTAATACTTTAGATACCCCAGTAATCGGAATTTAAAAAGGAATTACAGCACACTCTCGGTAGAGTGAACATCGCTTGAGTGAACAATCCAATATAGTGAACACAGAAAATTTTATACAGACTACTCTACAGAGTGAACAAGTAAACCTCTTTAGAGTGAACCCATATTTTTATGACGAATAAACCAGCTACAAAGAATGCACAATCTCTCGAGAAAATTTACAGCCTGTTTTGTCTGTCATCCTTCTACGTTTTACATCCTGGGGTGGGTAAATATTCTCTTGAAATTTCTTTAAATGAGTTGCTAAGTCGCTGAAGGTTTAAATTAGTTGTTGCAATAAGGATAAAGTCCTTGCCATGATCCATTCGAATTTTACAAAAAATGAAAACAAAATTCAAAGTTTTTCGGACACGGACAAGTATTGGCAAAAAAAATATAGAATAGCCAAATCAAATGTGCTATTAACAAAAAGAAGGCCGATATTATAGCAACTGGGGCTAATACTTACTTTGACGCTGGAAATAGAAGGATGCTGAAAGCATCTGAACTACCTGAGATGGAAAAGGCGCTTTATAAATGGTTCCTAGAACAGCGGAGGACGATTTCATTTATAAGTGGCTTAATCCTAAAGCAAAAATAAATAGAAGCCTGTACGGCAACGAGTCCACCTTCATAGCAAGTGACGGTTGGGTGCAAAAACTTAAAAAGAGATTTGGTGTTCGGTATCTTAAAATATCCGGTGAAAAATTGTCTTCACAACCAGAACTTGTGCGTCCGTTTAAGAGGCAATTTAAGAAAAGAATTCAAGATTTGGATCTGAAACCAGACCAAATTTATAACGCCGATGAGTCGGGGCTTCTACCAGGGAAAACGTATCAACTGAGAAAAACAGGGAAGCAGAAGATAACTTTTTTAGGGTGCACTAATGCCACAGGTCGGCACAAATTGAAGCCGCTAGTGATAGGCGAAAAACCCTCGCCCATTCACGAACGTATGCTTACCTGTACATTGCAGAAGCTCAAAATCAACTTGGATGACTGCAGTCATTTTTAAAGACTGGTTCAGTTTTGTTCCCGAAGTTACAAATTTGCTTAAAAAAGACGGTTTATCCGTCCAAACTTTACTTGTTTATTTCTCGTTATACACTTGTGGATTACCCGTACTATTGCACTAAAATTTGCACGCTCGGTAATGTCAACAATCTCGCTCATATGAACAGGCTTGGTTTTTATTAGTTCACTCTACCGAGAGTGTACTGTATAAGACATTATGCCTTGAATTGAAAAGAGATACATATTCCAACTTGTCGTGATAGCTATTGCCGTAATCTGTCAGAGGTAATATCAGGAACCAATGAAATTAGTAAACAGTTTGCTTCATAAATCTTCCTCCTCAAAATTACCCTTTACTATGGGATCAAAAGAGAGCGCAGTGGCGCATTGGGTAGAGTGTCAGCCACTAACGCACGATGAGCGAGTTCGGATCCTGATGACACTAACGCCAGCGAATGTTTATTTCGCGGATTCTCTCCTCGACGGAGTATTGGCAACACCCCCGTAGTACACCGATACCGAGTTTGTGAGCACATCAGCTGAAAAATTAAAAGACAAGAGTGATTTTGATGTACCGATTGAAGAAGGATTCAGTTACAGCATTCTGTTTTTCTCGCTAGTGTTTACAGCTTTGCAATCAATTTTAAAGTGCAAGCTGTGCGATAGTGACGTTAAATTTTTGAAAAAATCACGAGGACTAGGTTTCAAGTTGTGTGTAGGTTCGTGCCAAGAATTTGACATCAAGTCTTCTCCTATGGTCAAAAATGCTTACGACTGCTTTGAGTCGGTCTGGCTGGAATACATTTATTTTGTTCGCTAATGGACTTGTGTGATGGAATTAGTGAAAATGGATATTATGTTATACTCGACCAAATTTATATTGCTAGAAAATCAGTAGTTGATACTGTTTTCAAAAAAGCCGTTGCAGAAGAAAAAAAATTAAATGTTGAAAACGGCTGTGCTGAAGATAAAATCACGGTTTCTGGTGATGGATCATGGGCCAAGCGTGGTTTTACCTCACTGCTTAGTGTTGTTCCTTTGATAGGAAAATATTGTAATAAAATTGTAGACTTAATTGTCAAATCAAAAGTGATTTGAAAAGTGGATTGGCAGGGAAGGGTCAGACGAATTTTTGAAGTGGTATGAAAATCACATTGAGCATTGTGAAGCAAATCATGAAGGAAATTCTGATAAAATGGAAGTTGACGGTGTGATCGAAATGTTTCAGCCGTCTGTCGAATACTTTAAAGTAAAATATAGTAATTACATTGGAGATGGTGACAGCAAAACATTTAAAAAATTACTGGATGTCGATCCTTACAGCGGCGATTGTGATAGAAAAAAAAGAGTGCGTCTTGCACGTCAAAAAAAGAATGTATAGACGAATGAAAGAAGCTAAAAAAACACATAATCAGTATTTAAAAGCTAAAAAAGAAAGAAGCTGAAAAAAAGAAGGCCAAAAATAATCAAAAAGATGAAGCAGGTAAAGATGCTGTCACAAAATGTACATCGAAAAAAAAAAAAATCCACCCCCAGCACTCGTACTGTTCAATTGCATGGTGCAAGTATTTACAACATACGGCAGAGAATACAGAGGAAATTTACACACTTCCTCCAGCATTTGATGAAGAAACAGCAAGTTTCTTGAAGCCAATTTACGAAGAATTATCATCTGATAATCTGATACAAAGGTGCTTGCAAAAACACTCAGAACAACAACGAGTCGTTTAATAGTTGCATCAGGAACTTGGCTCCAAAGCATCATTTTGTTGGAAAAAAGACGCTGGAAATTGCTTCATGGACAGCTGCGTGTATGTTTAATGAAGGATTTTCATCCATCCTTAATATAATGGAGATTTTTCTTACGCGAATTGGCCGAGGCATCCAAAAAAGAAAGGGCTTCTCTCAGGTCACAAAAACTGGCAGAAATGATGCATATGAAGCCACCGAAGGGTTATTGTACGGTCCAGGCATAGCAGATTAGCGTAAGTATAAATTTTCCACGAAAATTCTTGAAACTTTAAACGCATTTTTCCCGAAATATCATTTTCTAAAACTGGCATGGTCCTAAAAAAAACTATTCAACCGATTGCTTTGAAATTTATATATGTATGTTCTTCTACTCATTAATGGTTATCGGTCGTACCAAAATTGCTTATTTTCGAAAATACTTTTTTATTTTTTTAAACGATCTTTAACAAAAAAAACAAGATTTTATTCTGCAGTCCGCCATTTTTTTTTTCAAGGAAATTGATTAATTTTGGTATGGCCGATAGCGGCAGACCTACTGATGCAGACCATTCGATTTTTTTATTTCAGATAATATGAACAGCCGCTATTACCATGACCAGTAACGTCCTTTTTTTTGTTGTCTAATTTAATTTAAAAAAGTATATAAAAAAATTAAAATAGGAAAAAAAAAGTTGTTTATACAGTTTAAGATACAAATAAAAACATAAAAAAACTAAAATGATTGTATTTTATTGTATAAAAAAAAATCCCTAAAAAGAGGTAAAATTTATGCGGCAGACCTACTGATGCAGAGCATTCGATTTTTTTATTTCATATAATATGAACAGCCGCTATTACCATGACCAGTAACATCCTTTTTTTTTGTTGTCTAATTTAATTTAAAAAAGTATATAAAAAAATTAAAATAAGAAAAAAAAAGTTGTTTATACAGTTTAAGATACAAATAAAAACATAAAAAAATTAAAATGATTCTATTTTATTGTATAAAAAAAAATCCCTAAAAAGAGGTAAAATTTATGCGTTCACACGAGACTACCTCCTTAAGTATGAATAGTTTACTAATAAATTCGGTTTGTTATTATTTAACAAACAACAATTTAAACAACAAAAAAATTAAAATCAATTCAAAGGGAAAATTAATAACAAAAAAAAAACTATTCAACAAGGAGAGAACCCCTTTGTCTGGGTATAAAGTTTCTTGAAAAAAAATACCGTTAAAGACGATGTTTGTTCTTGGGAATGTATATACATATGTATAGCAATCCAATTCTGGTTAAATCACCATTTCTGCCAAAGCAGTAACACGTATTCTTTAAAATGTGTCGAAAGGGCAACGAAACTTTATTCTGCCTACTCATGAGCTGTATATAGCAATATAGAGTAATATGTGTACAATCTTGTTCGTACAAGTCAATTTGTCCTGTTTGACTGGGTGTTGACTCATCTCAAAGCAATAGTTTTGCTTATAAGCTTCGTTCGAAATTCTAGTAGCGCAGATAGTATCTCAAGTCTGTTTCTAGAAAATGGCATGGATCGCAACTGATGTCTTATTGTACATTTTTAATGGTTACGTTGTCACTAGGATTTTTCCGGAAGCGCTAAAATGTGCTGACGTTTTAGCATTGTACAAAAAAGATTTTGCTGTAGAAATGTGCAACTACAGACCCATTTGTCTCCTCCCTGTTTTGAGCAAGATTTTATAAGAACTAAAAAAACAGTATAACATATTTCTTAAACTTCAACAATTTTTTTTTTGTCTTGAACAGTTTGATTTTCGATATGGAGATCTATTAAATGATGCTTCATTACAGTGTTATATCCTAACAATGTTTAACCTTGATGCCAAAAAGTATACAGTTGGTTTGTACATTGACATGGTCAACCATATTATTTTGTTGGAGACCCTGGCAAAAGCTGTTTTTCGTGGTTTTATGCTAGATTGGTTAAAGGTTTACCTTCACAAAAAATGAAGATAGATAAGATTCGCGAAAATTGCTCAACTCGCCTCGGTACGGAGGCTTAGTACAGGTAATTACTCTCGATACCTGTCTTTAGAGGAACCCCAAGCCAAGAAGCAATTACTGATCTCTCCTTATCTTTCTTTCCTCCGTACCCATCACTCCCACACCCTAACGCCAAGGAACAGCATACGCCGAAAGATGCATGGCTAAGAGGGTGCTTAGCTAGTATGCGAACTTCGTATACCGGGCGACCTCCGATTTCACTCCAGCCTTTCTGCAGCGTCTCGGGCTCTGCTGTAGGTGACCGTTCTTTCCCGTGTACTCGTGGGAACAAAATTTTCCTATCAAACATTAATAAAGAGACTGATGCCTGTCAAATGTCATCGCCCGCTAGGGTCTGTGAGCGTCACAACTAGTGCTCTTGATTTTACCCGGTAATACCCAACTTAGCAATTACCCGGGTACCCGGGTACTCGGTTAATGCGAGTAATACCCAATTTTGTGGGTACCCGGCAATGTCGGCTGTCGGGTACCCGACAATACCGGGTAATAGGTTATCAAGGGCCATAAATATTCTTATTTGATTTAAAAAGTTAGTAATGTAGTGGTCAATATAAGGGAGAGAAAGGAAAACAGCGATGAAAACATAGTTTATACTAAGAATAATATAAATGTAACATTCATTGACAACGCCTTCTTAATTATTTAAAGTAACTACATATGTATATACATACATTTGTATATATATACAGACTGTGGCAAAAGGGGAAATCGTACGAGCTGCGTTGGAATCAATATGAATGAATATGTCTATTTTTTTTATGTTTTTTTGTCTCTGTGTGCTATGTTTTTTTTTTGTGTTAATCTTAATAGTTAAAAAACTGAATTCTGAATAAAATGTTAAGTTATGGTTTAATCGTTTTACGGTTTAGTCTAAACATATCATGAGAAATAACACGAGTACTCGGAAATGTACGTACCAGGTACTACCGAAAAACGCATAGCTGAGTAATACCAGACAACACGGGTACCCGCATACCCGGGTAATACCCGAAAAACGCGGGTACCCGCATACCCGGGTAATACCCGACAAACGCGGGTACCCGCATACCCGGGTAATACCCGACAAACGCGGGTACCCGCATACCCGGGTAATACCCGACAAACGCGGGTACCCGCATACCCGGGTAATACCCGACAAACGCGGGTACCCGCATACCCGGGTAATACCCGACAAACGCGGGTACCCGCATACCCGGGTAACTACCCAAGAGCTCTAGTCACAACTGTCTGTGAGCGCTGGGGTCTGTGAGCGGCACAAAAAAAAACAGCAACGTCGATATCCTTTGCCGACATTGCCGCTAGACGGAAAGCAGATATGTCTTCACTCTCCGACTCCGGCTCTACGCTTTGTGAAGATTAAAAAAAGCGGATTTGATTTAAACTTGTGAAAGAAGACGCCCTTCCGAAAACTCATATTGTTCGTGGCTACTTCCCACAGAGTATCGGTCTACCCATAACCAAGGTTCAGGCTCACAAAACGAAGGCCTATATGTACAGCACTGAAGAGTCATGCAAAGCATGCCAGATAAAAAAAAAGACCTCCTGCATCTGGTTCTAACATTCAGCGACAGGTCCCGGTTAGAATTAAAATGCAAAGTGGCTTATCGTTTTAATGATGTCAAACTCATTATAAGAAGCCACGAGAAGGTGTCAATGTAACCTTCACCTGTTGCTGCAGATACCAGTACGATGGTTGCACCTATGCCATATCCGCGGCATCAAAACGGCCCAAAAACTACCACAATACCACTAGCACTAAGGGCCGTCCAACCAAAATAACAAAACGTCCCCGCAACAAACTCACTTACATCGGACCTGAAGATAGATAGATATTTATTTCGTATGTAAAATTTACAATGGTTTGCTACCGCACATTTTACAACACAGGGATTTGATAATTAGGTTGTATCTTTCCACTGAAAATGTTTGACATTTTGAATAAAGGAAAAAACGAAAAGACAAAATAACAATATGCTTTAGAAGTAAAACACGACAAAAACCTTCTATACAAGCAAAAAAAAATAAAGATAATAAATAAATAAATAAATAAATAAAGAAATAAATAAATAAAATAAATGAAAATAATTAATTAAATAAATAAATAATAATATAAGTTTAAGTAAATAAATAGGTACTTAACTACAATAAATAAATAAATAAACTAATTATGCAAAGAGTAACAAAAATAAACTTAACAAAGTAAACAAGTAAGAATATAAATAAATAAATAACAGCGGAAGTAAAACAATTTAATTATCACATATTTCTTTTACTAGGGGGTTGTCAGCAAAACTACATCGTTCTACAAATCTAGTTTTAAGTTTTTCAATCCTTTCATGGATCAGTTCGACATTCACTTTTTTGTGCAGATCTAGGATAGAGTGATGCCATGGCAAATTAAGCATCATTTTTAAAAATCGGACCTGAAAATTTCCGCGTGGAAATAACAAACCAAGCCGTGTGAAGGACTTAGCATACCGTCGCAAGTGGGCTGCCTGTATTGCAGGGTAACCTGACAGGGTACCTGTCCGGGGCACCTTTGGCCTGCGTTTCTTCCGCGACAGAATATACCTCGGACTCGTACAAGAACCCTGGGCTCAAAGAGGCAAGATTTCAGAAGGACAGGTTTTCAGAAGGACTGAGGATGCTCTTCTTAAATTTTGCTCAAATATTTTTTTCTCCCTTGATAACAAAAAGTTCACTGCTGGACTATTTGTTGACTAAGGCTTTCGATTTGGTTAACCATTCTATTTTATTAAGAAAAATATTTTCTCAAAATAGTATCTACGAGTATGTTCCAAGAAACTTTTAACAATTATTTGTTACGGAATCCTACATTCTAAACGACAATATAGTTTTGTGTGCTGGGCAGGCACATACACGAATAAGATCCAGCCCTTATTAATTTTGCAAAAAAGTGTACTAAGGAAAATGTGCAATAAACGCCGTCTTCATTCTAGCCTTCCACTGTTTCGTGATTTAAGAATTCTTCCAGTTCGCCATTTATATTGTTACAAAACATAAAAGATTTTCTGGAAATCTCAACTGCAGATTAATTTCATACTACAATACAATCTACGTAGAAACTTTTCAAATGTTGTGACTGCCCCCCATTTCCGTACAACCGCGTATCGCAATTTCTACGATATTTCATCTTTCATCTTGTCGTTTATTTAACAATCTTCCTCAATTCTTAAGATCAACTACAAACCCAAAAAAAATTCCTAAAATGTGTAAAATATTGGCTGTTCGATCTAGACTTTAATAGTATAAAATCCATCCTATCTAATATTTTGGTGTAAATTAAGCTTTTCTTTTGACTTTTTTCTATTTCTTAATTTTGTTTGTTTTTTTTTTTTTTTAAATTTTGTATTTTAACTCTGGTTTTTTTTAATATCTATTTTGAAAATCTCTTGTATTTATTATTTATTTATTCACTTATATATATTTTTTTGCCCAGTAATATTTCTTTTATCTCTTGTTACAAGTTAATAGAGTCATCCCATCCATCAATTGTTCTCCTGATAATTTATAGCTCTATGAAGTGGAATTGAAACTATTGTAGTACTAAATATATGAAAATAAAAATGTCACCTACTTATTTCATTATTGTTATTGTCTTAATGAATTATTGTCCCGCTATTATGCTTTCTGGCATATGAAATAAAATGAAAATATACAATATATACAAATATGGGGATACAAAATAGGTCGCATTTATTAATTTACGCTACTGGAGAATCTCCTTCTGGGGCCTCATGTTTGGTCGGTTCTAAAATAATTTTTTTACCCATTCCAGAATTTGTAACAAGAGACTCGAAAGCCGTCATCGTGGAAGTTCCCATAGATGGTGGAGTAAGGGAGATTGTGTGCGCCTCCGCTTACTTCCCAGAAGATGGCGACCAAATTCCACCTACTGAGGTGCATGCAACTTGCGCTTCAACTTATCTCTGACTGGTGTAGCGGAGAGGGTTTATCGATAAGCCCAAAAAAGACAACCTTAGTCCTGTTTGCAATAAGGAGGAAAATACAACTTTTCCCCGTCCTCCTAAATGGTACAAATATTGGATTTTCAGAAGAAGTTTAATATCCCTTGATCGAAAACTTAACTGGAATCCAATATCAAGAGCAAACTTGCAAAGGCGATTAACGCACTCTGCGCCTTTCGACACACCTACGGTCAAACCTGGGGATTGAAACCTAAGGTAATCCACTGGTTATATACCGCGATAGTAAGACCTATCATCACTTATGCGTCTGCTGTATGGTGGACAAAAGTTGAACAGAAAACTACAATAGTTAAACATCAACGCCTTCAGAGGCTAGCATGTCTCGGCCTTACAGGCCCCATGCCAACTTGCCCAACAGCCGACCAAAGGTTGCTATACGTAGTGCAACATGTCCATATTACAACACCTTCCTGAGCTGGATATAATGACCACAGTTTTGGACGCATTACCACACACGATCACTTTTGACAACATTTTCGAGATATTGATATCAAACTGCATAGTTTTGGAAAGCGGTGAGCCCTTGCTAAATGTCAAAGGCTCGAGGTAGTACACAGATGTCTTCAAGACGGATTCCGGTGTTGGCACTGGCATCTTTGGACCAAATCGAAAGATATCCAAGACCCTCGGAACAGTCCTAGTGTTCTAACGTGCGTCATGTTAAACTTAGAGACTGGCATTAGTGGTATAACCATTAAAATACTCTCAAACACACAGGCAGCACTCAAAGCGTTGGGCTCGTATAGTACGAACTCAAAATCCGTCAAGGATTGCCCTGCAAGACCTAGGCAAAGGAAATAAGGTTAAACTCTGGTGGGTGCCAGGTCACAAGGGCACTAAAGGCAACGTAATCGCAGAACAACTTGCTAGGAAAGGTTCCAGCGAAACGTATATAGGTGCCGAACCTTTCTCCGGAATCCCCAAGTCAAAGATTAATTTTCTCTGAGACAAGTCGGAAAAATCACAACACCTGTGCTTTTGGAACAGCGTTAAAAGGCTCCGACAATCGAATAAATTCATGCGGCCTCTGAACAAACACTCTTATACTCAAATATAATAGAGTCGATGTCAGAAGACTGATCAACTACCTTTCGGGACACTGTAGTCTAAGATATCATCTTAATAAAATTAACCTCTCGTCTGAAACCAAGTGTCGATTCTGTCTGAAAAAAAAAGCGAAATCAAAGTTTTTAACCTGGGTGCAGGCCAATTTCCTTTCTTATCTTTATTAATTCACACTTTGTAATTGACTTTAAAGGCACACCGAATGACATAGCTCTTTCGTATGATAAGACCATTGAATCTTGTTGCTGGATTTATATTTCTTGAAAAATTGGTTTGCAAATCATAATTTGGTAGTTAGCTCCAAAATAAAAATACTGCTTTACAGTTTGTATCAGTACACAATTTAGAAGCGAATGTTTGAAATTTTCATGCTCCTGAGTGTCAAAAATTCAGACACAAATTGTGATTGTATTATTAGATCCGATTCTTTCACTTTTTGTAGTAATTAGTGAGATTCATTAAAATATTTATGGCTTATCATCGACTCCAGTTTCAGCTTTTCAAGTCATACTCAATCTTTAAGAAAGCACTTCCGTTCTACTCTACCGACACTTTTTTATTCCTGAAGCGACTGCTCTATAAATTTACTACGGTTTTTTTCAATTAAAGCTGCAGTATGGAATTACTTGTTGGGGAGATACGTATTTTAAGAAAATAAAACACTTATTAGTTTCACCAAAGCTTACTATATATAGAAAAATATTGTTGAAAATATTGTTCTATAATCTGAAAATCCTTCCTCTTCGTCATCTGTATTGTTTTAAAGTAATGAAGTCCTTCTTTTTAAAATCTTCGCTTATTGAATAAACCTCCGCAATCGAATAATGCAGTTTCAACATCTAGATTGTTTTTAAAAATAGTCAACATTTTTTCAACTTTTCAACTTTTTAACTTTTCAACTTCAATAACCTTGGTGTGGAATCAATTACTTTTTTTTTGAGATTCAACTCTTATTGTTGATTTCCTTGCTTTTTTTAATTTGTTTGTTTCCTTTTCATACTTGCTTATAATTCTGAGATTACTTTCCATCTTGGATGTATTGTTTCTTCTGTTGAATTTATTGTTTATAAATTATCCTATGTTTGTTCATATAAAGCCACCCCATCTTGAAATTTAAGTTTGGCGTTCGATACTATTTTATTATTTTTACGTAAAATACAGAATATCTCATTCTTTTCTTACTCGTATATTACATACAAGTACATACATATTTACTTTAAATATCGGATGCCATTTTGTGAATTTAATGTGAATGATAATTTGTTGTACTATTGTATATGAAATAACAATACAATTTAAATCCGTCAATCTAGAACTGGTAGCGTAAAAGTCATCCAACCTTGAGCTACTGTGACAACGTCGAATGTATTGTACGACACAGCTTTCCTCTAATTTTCTGCCGAATGTGTTGCAGAATTGACCTATAAATTAGTTTGTACCGAACATTTTCGTTTTCGTAGTCCTTGAGCACTGTCTCCATACTTTGTACCTAAAAAACGTACTGCACTGTTTTTCAGTTGAAAACCTGCAACTCCTTGACGGCATCGGGGAGTTTTGAGCATATGATTGCAAAGCTCGATTCGCGTGAGACGATAGATGTTAATAACACCGGTTAGTTTTGTCACCGAAGTTTTTACGTTTTAATCATAAATTGCGTTTAAAATTGCAAACGACCATCGGTAATTGTTTTTTTTTTTCGGCATACCGACCTCTTTTTCACTCACACTACTGTGTTGGCGTGCTAGGCAAACTCAACATAACTTCGGTGCCTCGCTTCTATTCTTTTGGTTTTTTGTTTCGATAATTATGGATTTCAGATTTATTTAGTTTTGCTATTCGCACTAATTGGGCTTAATCTTTTTTTCACTTTTTTTGCTATTTCTTTTCTTATTCACTGTTTGTTTTTTCTCTCAATATGATTTTCAATTGGGGTCTTTTTACCACTTTGTTCACTACCGCTTTTTCCAATAGGATTCCCGTTAAATTCATGAACTTTGATACTGCTGAACATTGTTGACAATGTTGTTTATTTTGTTCTTTTTTTTTTATTATTTTTTAAATTAGTTTTTTTTTTTTCTTATATTTAATTATTGCGGGCGGTACCTGCTCGCACGAGTTACACTTTTATTTATTTAATTAAAAAAAAAACAACCGTTCTGTTTTAGGTCTGAAGTCAGACTCTCTCGTATTTTATTTTCGTATTCATTATTTCTTAAAACTACATATCGTGGGTCAACGCATTCAGTTTCCGCTTGGTTTCGAGTAGTAGCAAAGCAAGCAAATCGCGTTACATTTGCGTAACCCGAACGCCATTGACACCTGGTGATTGGTTGCGAAGTAACACAAATGTGCCGTCAGCAAGTTTGTTGACTTTCTGTTTGTACTTATGCCTAGCATTTGTTACTTCTGCACTGAGGGGACTCATGCCAAGAGTTGAGTGATACTTATTGTTATATATTTGAATGGGTCTATATATTTTCATTTTTATTGACATGTCCTCATTTTTCATAGTTAATAATATTTCGAGTAAAGTGGAATGTAGCCGTTCTATATCTGCATTACCGGTATGAGAATTTGGTTTGGTTATATGAACTTCGATTCCATATTTTCTAAAATATTCTCTTAGATTGTCGGACTTAAATTCGTTATCACAAATGATTTTTGTTGGTTTTCCGAATTGTGTGAAATGTTGTTCTATGCATTATATTTTATGTATCCAATTTTTACTAACTAAACTATAGGCATATGCCCTTTTTGTTAGCTTGTCAATGAAAGTTAAATAAAACAGCTTCTTAAAATGGTATATATCCATGTGTAAAATTTCATTTGATGGTGTCTCTGTAATTTTAAATTTCGGTTTTAGGGGTTTTCTATCATATTTACCCTCCTGACATATCTGATAGTTTCCTATAACTTTCGAAATTTCTAAAATTAATTTAGGAAAGTATATTTTATTTTTGAAAGTGTAATATGTTTCTGAAATGCCCGAATGACAACTTTCCTTGACATGATATCGAGATATTTGTCTATGCAATTCCTCTACTGTATTAATTTCTTGAGCTCTCATGGTACACTTAACAAATGAAATCTTTTTATTATCCCTGAAAAGTCCTATGAGGACTTGTTGAATTTTGTTATATTCACTGTAGGGTAAATCAGAAAAAAATCCTACTCTTCCTGATGTTATGTTCTTTTTAAATAATTCCTCCCAATATGACTGATTTTTAGTCATATCTACTTGGATTATTTTTCTTCCGTGAATTGTATCTATTTCCTTTGTGATATTATTAGTAAGTATCAGTTGCAGTTTATATTTGTTAACTATTTCCTCCTTTATAGGAAAATTATCAAGTTGTTGTTCTGGTGCAGAGTGAACAGTTGCTTCATCTGAAGCTGTGTCATCTTCTAAATTCTCTACGTCCTCTATTCTGCTTAAAAAGTCTGCGACCCTATTTTCCCTCCCTTTGAGATACTCTATGTCAAAGTTGAATTCGGATAGTTTTAACAACCACCTTTGGTTTCTGGCTAAAAATTCTTTTCCATTATATTTGTTATTTAATTGGTTGGTGATCTGTCACTATTTTAAATGTATTTCCCCAAAGGTAAGGACGGAAGTAAGTTACTGACCAGACTTCTTCTTTTCCTTTTTTTTTTTTCTCCGGCGTTGTTATGGTCAGAAGTGTAGGACCATAACCTTCCCACTTAACTGCATTCCTACTGGTCCGCTTGTGGGGTCTGCCGGTTTGACCTCAGAAAGTAGCGGCTGGCTTCCCGGTTTGGGATTACTTCATCGCTGAGGCCAATCAAATGCTGGTGTTTTTGCATTTGTTTGCACCAATTGTTTTTCGGCCTGCCTTTTTTGCGTGTTGAAATTGGAATGTTGATTGATAACGCCTTTTGGACGGGGTTCAAAGGATCTCTCCTTTGAACATGGCAATACCAACTGAGTCTGTCTGCGAATGTCTGTCTCAAAGCGCAGGCGGCGCTAAACGTGATCGATGACTGGTGCACGAGAAATGGGCTGTCGGTTAATCCTCTTAAGACCGATGTCGTTCTCTTCACGAGAAGGAGGAAAACAACTGGCATTGCTCAGCTGGTGCTAAAAGGCATTCCCATCCCTATATCCAAGGAAGCTAAGTATCTGGGAGTCATTCTAGATAACAAACTTCTCTGGTCAAAACATGTTGAGTCCAAAACCACCAAAGCGCTGTCAGCTTTCTGGCAATGCAAAGGTGCCTTTGGCAAAACATGGGGCTTATCGCCGAAAAAGGTCCTCTGGATCTACACGGCAATGGTAAGACCGATAATCTCATATGCATCGGTTGTTTGGTGGAGCAGGCTGACACGAAAACACGTTGTGGCTTCACTCACCAAACTCCAAAGAGCGGTCTGCCTCAGTTGCACGGGGGCTTTCCCCAGCACACCGGGAGCTGCTTTGGATGCTATAATGAACCTTCCACCCCTTGACATATATATCAGAGGGTGTGCACTGAAAACTATTTCTCGCCTAAAGAGGAATGGTCTTTGGTACAACTCGCAGTGGAGTGAAAGTGTACTTGAGAGAGAAATATCCTACGATCACTGTCTCATGGATATGCCCTCTGACGCAATGACAACTGCGCTGTAACTACACAGTCACATTTCCTTGGCGTCAGGACTGGCTTTGGCCAGACACTGAACCTGGAATAGAATGTCTTCGCATCTTCACAGATGGCTCCAGGACTGATCAGGGATCCGGCGCCGGAGTTTTCTTCGAGCGCGAAAACATTCGACTGCACTTCTCGTTAGGAAAATATGCGTCTGTCTTCCAGGCGGAGATTTACGCAATCCTAACGGCCATGCACTATGTTGTGAAACACAGATGGAGGGGAAAGAGCATATGTGTCTGCAGTGACAGCCAAGCTGCACTCAAAGCTGTATCCAATCCTCTGTCCAACTCCAAACTAGTGCATGAACTCAAGACCTTCTTGAACAAAGTCGGAAGACTTAATTCACTTAGGCTTGTATGGGTTCCAGGTCACTCTGGAATCCCAGGAAACGAGATCTCCGATGAACTCGCTAGAAAAGGCTCAGAGGAGAGTTTCTCAGGGCCTGAACCCGCCTTAGGTCTACCAGCTTCAACGGTTAAATCTGACATCAATGACTGGGTCTTTAACGTACACAGTCGCAGATGGAAGGAATATCCAGGATGCAGGATGACTAAGCGCGTACGCCCTGACGTCTGTAAAAAGTCCGCAACATTCTTCTTATCCTTAAGAAGAAATGACTGCAGAAGGCTAACGGGCGTCATTACGGGCCATTACACTTTTGCCAGGCATCTTTACGTGCTTGGCATCAGTGAGACGCCTACCCGTGCTGTTTGTTGCGAGGAGGACGACACAGCGGAACACTTTCTCTGCGATTGTCCCGCCTTCGCTCGTGCACGGTGGCGCACCCTTGGGGCCGACGTGGTGGGTGCCGAATCTCTTAGCTCAACATCACTGAAGCCCCTCCTCACTTTTCTCCGGACAACGGGGAAAATACAATAAAGACAAGGTGTCTGTCTGGTAGTACAATGGACCAGTACTTGTGTCTGAGTGCTCCAGCAGATAGTAGAAGCCTCCAACAAAAGAAAAAAGAAAAAAAAAAAAAAAAAACTGAGTCGGTTTCTTGCTCTATATTTCTCTGTGATGGTTTCTTTTACGTGGAGGCTTCCTCGGATCTTTGAACTTCTAATTCTGTCACGCTTTGTTACTCCCGCTGTCATGCGAAGCATCTTCATCTCAGTTGCCGTTAATTTGCTCTCATACTTTTTGTGCATTGTCCAGCATTGTGAACCGTATGTGAGCGCCGGACGTACAACTGAAGTGTAGAGCCTTCGTTTCAGCTTAGGGGGCATTTTTCGATCACAGAAGATGGCGGAGTTTTCCCGCCACTTCATCCACCCTACGCTTACGCGATGTTTGATGTCGTCATCACAAGTTGCTTCTCTATTAATCATAGATCCCAGATATTTAAACTTTTCACACTTGGGAAGCACTCTTCCATTCAAATAAATGTCTGGAATAGGCTGATGAGGGTCAGAGAACGGGCAGCACAGATACTCTGTCTTCTTTGAACTAATACGATACCCGTGTCCCTCAAAAATGTCCACCCACACATCAAGTGCTCGTTGTAGGGACGCCTGATCATCACTTATAATGGCCCCATCGTCAGCAAAGAATAGCTGGTGCACATTGGGGTCCGTCACTTTTCCTTCAAGTAAGCAATCAAGGACTGCTATAAAAAGCAGTGAGCTGAGGACGCTCCCTTGGTGTACACCGACTTTGATTGCGAACTCTTCGGTGACTCCTGCAGTGCATCTTACTCTTGTCGTTGCTCTCTCGTACATGTCCATAATCACTCGCACGTAGGTTTCTGGAACTCCTTTTTGTCTTAGCGCTACCCATAAAAGATCTCTTGGTTGTCTGTCAAAGGCCTTCTCGAAACCTACCAACACCATATGCAAGTCCTTTGAAGAATCCCGATGCTTTTCCATCATGATCCTTATACTTTGGATTGCATCTGTTGTTGATTTACCCGAGACAAACCCGCACTGGTCATCAGATAGTCGTATTATTTTTCGCAGTCGGCTATCTAATACCCGTTCAACGATCTTCATGGTGTGCGACATCAGCTTGACAGAACGGTAGTTATCACAATTTCGCGTATCACCCTTTCCTTTGTGCAATGGAAGAAGATAGCTTTCCCTCCATTGAGTAGGCATAGTGTCGCCTCTCATAAGTTTGGAGATAAGAACCATGAGCCATCTAGACCCGATGTCTCCCATCTTTTTCCAGAACTCAGAGGGTATCCCGTCCGGCCCAACAGCTTTTCTTTTCTTGGAGTTTTTAACCGCGTACCGAACTTCTTCGACTGAGATGTCGGATATTTCGGCATAATTCGGAGCAGCTTTTGGAAAGTACACTCGGGGAAACTGTTCGTTCAGAAGTTCCTCGCAATACTGTCGCCATCTGTGGAGAATTTTTTCGTCTTCCACAAGGAGTTGGCCTTCAGCATTGTTAATAAACTTTGGGAAACGAATCTCCTGAGCATTTCTTCTTCTTTGGGCGGCTATCTTAAAGATATTTGCTCCTTTGTTCAAATTGTTTTGTCGAAGCTCCTGGGTAGCCTGGTTCCTGTCAGACGCGGAAGACGATATTTCTTCCAACTCCTGATAGAGGCCTTCCATGCTTTTCGCTTTGAATTCGGCGCATTTTTTCTTCGCGATACCTTTGCAACATCTATATACCTTTTCACGGCGAGCTTTTTCCTCTCTATTAGTAGAAGAGCACTTTGACCAAGCTTGGAAAGCCATTTTCTTTTCGTGTATCACAGCTTTGGCTTCGTCTGTCCACCACCAGGTTTCTTTTGCGTGTTGGCAGGGGCCTTTAGATGTTCCGAGCAGTGATTTGGCTTTCTCCAGGCCAGATTGTTGTAGGGAATCCCACATGTCTTGTGCTCTGCACTCCTCATTACCGACCTCATCGATAATGGAAGAGAGGTAGTTTTCCATGATGGTAATAAAAGCTTCGCCTTTTCCTTTATCCAGCTTATACCACTTGATTCTCTCAGACACCTTCGTTTGCTGCTTTGACTTCTTTCTCGCATCCATAAAAAATTCAGTCAGGAGGAGACGGTGTTGAGGGGCGATCGCGTCTCCCAGGATCACTTTGCAATCTTTAACTCGTGGCTTCATGAAACTGGATACCAAATGATAGTCTATTTGAGTTTCATTTCCGCCGCTGCTATAAGTGATCAGGTGCCGGCTTTGTTTGACGAACATGGTAT
Organism: Merodon equestris; assembly: GCA_958301585.1. NCBI lineage: Eukaryota > Metazoa > Arthropoda > Insecta > Diptera > Syrphidae > Merodon > Merodon equestris. Next base: position 82,954,197 of record OY284415.1, on the reverse strand, counting down.
TTAGCACTATAAGACCGTACGACTTGCACATGTTTAGGATATCTTCACCTGAAGAGTTCCTGGTGCCGTATCCAAGCCCTCCGTGGTAACCTTCATAGTCTTCGCTTGTCTTCCCGACATGTCCGTTTAAATCTCCCCCAACAAACTAAAGCTCTTCCTTTGGGATGATTTTGACAAGGTTGTGGAAATCTAGCCAGAATGCATCTTTTTCTTTTTGTTCGCATCCTACTTGAGGGGCATATGCGCTTACGATGTTCCACACCTCACCATGCATCACCAATTTGAGAGCCATCAAACGGTCACTGGACTTTGAAATGGTTAAGACGTTGCCAAGTAACTCTGCCGCAAGGATGATGGCGATTCCGTTTTTTCCTTGTTCCAATCCATAGTAAAACATCTTGTAGGCTTTTGTTTTAACGTCCAAGAAACGTGCCCGATTACCGGTGTTTCGCCATTTCGTCTCTTGTACGCACAGGATGTCTACTCGCCTTCTAACCATCATTTCTTCAAGCTCATAGCTGCGCCCACTCATGCTTCCAACGTTCCAACTCGCGACTCTTAAATGTGGCTTACGCCGTTGCATTACTTTGCTATCCCCCGGAAATCCTATAGCTCTGACCCGAGCATTGCTGCTCGTCCCAGGATCACGACCATTAGTAGTGCCTGGCGGGGTAGTGCTTTTCCTTTTAGCGTTCTTTTCCATAATGCTACGGTTTGACCGTTTTCTTTCTTCCCTTCCTTTTTGACACGGGCATGCTCCAGATTTTTTATTTTTTTTTGATTGATCTTACTCTTACAACACCGGTGATCTCCAGTCGTGTCAACCCACTGATTTGCATGCACACTTGTGGGGCAGTTTAATGGTGGTATATGTGTCCCTAGGCTCACCTTGGTGTTTTCTAAATTGCCTAGATGTGATTTTTGTTTACCTTTGTTTAGTCGCCTTTTACGACAAGCGATAGGTATCGCTGCAGGGATATTCTTAACCCGTCCCTGCACGAGGCAAGTTACTGACCAGACTATGGCTAGGAATTCCTTATCTGTTGCTGAGTAATTTTCTTCATGGTCATTCAGCGACCTTGAAGCATAACAAACAGGTTGGCCTTCCTGGGTAAGGACTGCCCCAATAGCATAGTTGGATGCATCGGTAAAAAGGGTAAAAGGTTTATAGAAATTTGGGAATCTAAGGATAGGGTGATTGACGATATTAAGTTTTAATATTTCAAATGCTTGAATGTACTCTGGATCATTTACGTTGATCTTAGCATCTTAGTATTTGATCATGGGATAGTCTATTCGGGAGTATTTTTGACAAACTTCCTGTAAAACCCAGTTAGTCCAAGAAATCCCTTTAACTGTTTTTCTTTTGTTGGAAGGGAAAAGTCTACTACGCATTTAATTTTATTTCGATTCGGTTTCATACCCTCTGTGGCTAAAACATGGCCCAGAAATTCAGTGTCGTGCTTTAGGAAGGAGCATTTGTCAAATTGTACTTTTAGATTGTGCTTAGCTAACACATTAAAAATTGTTTTAATTGCGACCAGGTGTTCTTCAATACTCGTTGAAAATATAAGTATATCATCTAGATATACTACACAGATCTTGTTGAGATGATCTCTTAATAAATCATTCATTAGCCTTTGAAAAGTGGCTGGAGCATTTTTCAGCCAAAAGGGCATCCGAGTAAACTTATATAGACCATTTGGCGTAACAAATGCTGTCTTATGAATATCTCGTGGATGCATTTTTATTTGGTGGTAACCTTTGGCTAGATCTAATGTTGTAACAGATTGTAATATAAAAGTGCTAACTTACCAACCTAAGTGCAGGTTCTCTAAGGGATCTCGCAGAGAAGCGAAGAGGAAAGACATTAATCTCTCTCTTGATCTTACGAGGTACAAAGACCAAGTAGAGAGAGTATGCTGGCGTGGCCTTTCTTTTCTTCCTTCTTGTTCGCGAGCTGATAGGCAACGGATGCTTTCCACTTTGCTAATCCTGTAAATTTGAATTTAATAAAGCTGTGATTATAAAAGGAGGAAATCTCTTTTATTCATAATTGGCGCAGTCGGTTAGCTATACGGGTATAAACTAGTAAAGACAAATAAATCGGCAAAATTATAAAACGCAATCAAATAAAACACGTGCGCTTCTGATAACGCCATTACGACTGTACATTTAAGCACTAAGCATACAGTGAATTGAACTAAAGTGAAAGCTAATCAAAATATAACAATCATACAAGAACAACGAATCAATAACAAAAAAAAAACCAAAAACCTGCAACACTATTATACCAAACACTTTGTTAAATACACTGCACAAACGTTCGCATCGAAACTCGTTAAAAAGAGCTCCCGCTTAATCAAAAACGCTTTATCAAGCATCGACCATCGTAAGAGATCTTCACTCCAATTCGATTAAACCAAGGAAAGTACAGAAGCAGAACTTCGGTAAGCCGCAATATTACACAATGGACGCTATTCACGCTGTAGAAAAATTTAGATTAATTTTAGATTTAGTTAATAAGATTCCCCATTATGACGGCGACGAGACATGTACGATAGATTTTCTGGACAGGGTAGATTCCCTTGCATGCATTCTGAGTGATTTTGACGAAAGTTCAAAGATGATTCTAACAGGATATATTAAGGATAGGATGGTAGGAAAGGCTAAAATAGAACTTCAAAATCATGGTAGAGTAGACGCGTGGGAACAGATGAAGGACATTATTAAAAGTAGTTTTGGAGAAAAGCTATCAGCAAATGCTTTGATCGATAAAATAAGAACAGCTAGGGTGACTTCTACAATTGAAAATTATTACAACGAAATAGCTTGCTATTTAAGTAGAATCAATAATATATATATATATCAATATATATCAATAATATATATATAGGTCGTTTGGCCACCTCGGAGCTGCGATTTGACACCGTTGGACTATTATTTGTGGGGTGCCGTCAAAGATAAGTGTTACGCCGACAAGCCAGAGACAATTGACGCTTTAAAGGACAATATTCGTGAAGCCATTGGTGAAATACAGCTGCACACAATCGATAATGTGCTTAAAAATTGGACCGATCGTGTAGGCTACTGCATGGCCAGCCGAGGCAGCCATTTGAATGAAATTATTTTCCATTATTAACCGGAAGGATTGTACTTTCAAATAAAAAAAGAAATTTGAGAAAATGTTCAGTAGTTTTTTTTATAGCATTTTCAAAAAAAAAAAAATTATTTGGCGGACCCTTTATTTGACGACGATAGACAAATTTTCAAAGTACGCGACAATACATAAACTACAAGACAGGAATTTGCTATTCTTCATGCACTTAGAGAAAGAATAAGATACTTAGGTAAACCGCAAAAAATAGTCTCGGATAACGAAACATACATCTTACACTGCTCAGTGGAATAGTTCTTAAAAGACAATCACATTCAATGTCACAGAACAACAAGTGCATGTTTTGATTTGACGCCCCCATAGGGGCACTTTATTAGCTTAATGCAAGCCTTAACAAAAATCTGATAACTTAACTATAACTTATTAACTAGGTGGCGGCGTGGAGACGATTAAGGGGAGTGAGAAGGGTGGTGGTATAGGGCAATTCTAAGGCTGGACTTATTAAGGTGAAGGTCGAAAAGATTGGTGTTAGCTTTTCGAAGCATTCTGGACATTGGTTCATGGTAGCCATAATTTGTGCGGTGAGTGCTTATACGGAAAAGGGGTGTGGACCGAAGGTTACGCGGGTTGGTGTTAAGGGGAATCATGTGTAATAATGAAGGGCTGTCAATGTTACCACTGAGAAGGTCATGGATAAATAGAATGTCTGCAACATCACGTCGTTCTTTAAGGGGTTGGAGGTTGATTAATTTTAAGCGATCCGTATAAGGTGGTAAATTAAGGGGGTCGGCCCAAGGAAGGCCACGAAGGGCAAAACGGATAAACCTGCGTTGAATGGATTCAATACGCGTAGTATGGGATTCATAAGAGGGGGACCAGACTTGGCTAGCATATTCGAGAAGGGGCCTAACGAAAGTGATGTATAATGATTTCGTAACGTAAGGATTCGAGAATTCTTTGGACCAACGTTTCACGAAACCGAGGGCAGAGTTAGCACGTTTGATAATATTGTCGATATGGAGGCGAAAGTTGAGTTCACGGTCACAAATAACCCCTAGGTCAACCAAGAAGTTGACAGGGGGAACGGTTTCATTACGAATAATGTAGGTTCTAGGTGGTGAGGAAGAGCGTTTGCGGGAGTAAGTGATGGTTTGGCATTTACTGATATTGAGCTCGAGATGGTTTTTTTGACACCAAGTAGTGAACCTGTTAAGGTCCAATTGGAGAGAGCAGGAGTCGACAGGGGAAGATATGTGTTTAAATATTTTCATATCATCAGCATATATGGAGAGCTGAGAGTTCAGAATAACGCTGTCGACATCATTAATGGTTAGAATAAATATCAGTGGACCGAGATGACTACCTTGCGGGACACCGGAGGTAGCGTTAATTGGATCAGAAATAGAAGATCTGAAGATAACGTTATATTGACGATCTTCGAGATAAGATTTGATCCATGAGATAAAACCGGGAGAGAAACCGAGGGCAGTGAGCTTGAGGAGAATAATTTGGTGAGACATTTTGTCAAAGGCTTTGCTGAAGTCAGTGGCGACAACGTCTACTTCTTTGCCAGCTTCGAGTGCACACAAACATTGTGAAACAAACTCGACTAGATTAGTGGTTGTCGATCGACCTTTTAGGAACCCATGTTGGTTAGGAGAAAATATGGGTTTGCAGTGAAAGAATAGTGCATCATAAACGATGCTCTCGAAAAGTTTGGGTGCGCATGAGAGCTTGGCAATGGGACGATAGTTGGACACATCATTTTTCAATCCTTTTTTGTGGACTGGAATGATATAAGCATATTTCCAAAGCTTAGGAAAAAGTCCTTGAGAGGTAGAGCTTTGAAATAGAGCAGTAAGGGGTAAAATAAGATGGTTCGCGCACTTTTTTAATACTATGGCAGGCAGACAGTCGGGACCGGGAGAGTAGTCGTCCTTTAAGTTCCGTATTTTTTCGGCGATTAGGTCGGGAGTGATGTTCAATGAAACAAGAGATGTCTGGGGGCAGTTTTTCAAATATCGAAAATAGTCGTGATCGGGTTGAAGATCTTGGTCAGTGAATGATTGGCTGAAGAAATGAGCAAAGAAATTGGCGATTACTTCGGATTCGTTGGAGGAGTTACTGAGATAGTTAAGTGTAGTGGGGTAGCTATCGGTTTTTCTTTTTGTATTAATGAAGTGGTAGAAACACTTGGGGTCAGAGATAAGGGAGGATTGCATTCTGTTCAAGTATCGGAGGTAGAGTGATTCACATAGCTGTGCAAATTTAGTGTAGGACTGCATGTAATTAGAAAGGTCTGATGCAGAGGAGGATCTAAGATAGGCGTGCCAATTTTTGTTTCTTTTATTGCGCAGAGAGCGTAGTTCCTTGGTATACCAGGGCGGAGATGAGGTGTAATTCTTTTTTGGTGAGTATGGGACTGAAAGAATGAAGCAGCGGAGGATTTTGGTGTAAAATAGCGCAAGGGTTTCGTTTAGGGATATATGTGAGTTAGGGTTAAGGAGGAAGTTAAAATTAACATTGTTGAGCAGATTATTTAGTTTCGCGAAGTCAGCTTTGCGGAAATTGAAACAGTACGTATTTTCGGAGGGAAGGATAGTGAGTTTGGTCTCGAGTGAAAGAGTTACCGATAGAGGTGGATGAAGGGGGTCTAAAGTAGAGAGAAAATGGTTGCTTGGGTTAACAACGCAGTTTACGGCATCAGATGAGAAAATCAGGTCGAGTTGTCTGTCCATGTTATTGGTGATATTACTGAGTTGCAGAAGGCCGGAGTCGGAGAAATGATCCGTGAAAAGGATTTCTTTACCTGTGGAGGGGTTAGCGGCGATGTAGTGAGTCTCATCATCGGAATGAACCCATTTCAGGTGCGGGAGATTGAAATCGCCACAGATGATGATGATGTCATTGGGTTCGGTGATATCAAATATGGAGTCGACGAGATCAACGACGAGTTGGTAGCAGTGTGTGGGCTGTGAGGGTCTTAAGTAACAGCAGGCAAGATAAAGTTTCTGTTTAGGGAGTTTTATTGAGGCACTAGTGAAGTTGAAGTCAGCGGAATTCGACGATTTGAAGGGCAAGGGATCATAGCGATTGTGGATTGCTAAGAGAACTCCGCGACCGTCAGGATCGGCAGAGTGCACTTAAAACTGGTAACGCTGAAATAGGGAGATTGCATGGTACGTTAAATGAACATCTAAGAATAAGAAGAGCAGCCAATGACACATCGGACTTGGACGAGAAATTACTTCGAATAATAAACATTTATAATAACACAATCCACTCATCAACAAAATTAAGACCTATAGATTTTATAAACAAAAATATGACTAGGGAAGAAATTGAAACTTTGGCGGATAGGTTACAAAAAGGAACACAGGGTTATGAATTTGAATAGGAATCTAGGTAACGGACAAGACAACAACCTATGTCCAAACATAGTGAAAAACAGAAGCATCGCCAAATGTAGGGAAAAATTTAAGAAACTGAATAAATTTAAAGGCGAGGGCAACTATATTTACGATATATCTACAAAACGAAACACTTGATACCATGAAAAACAACTTAAGAGAAAATATAAATATCAAGAAATTTGAGTACCCCAGATAATACGGTTTTGTTTTAAATAACAAATGACACAACCCGAAGCATAAGTACATGTTCGGAAACTGTCAATCAGAAACCAGAATGAGACGTGCGTCTTTCGTACGTCTTCCCCCGTAACACCCTGAAATTTTGTCGAGATTTTGACAGAGGTTCAGGTGCGTAGCGACAAAACCCGTTACAAACGAGCTTCTATCCGTGAATACGTGTGAGCTCATTTCATTTTACCGCAGTGTACTCCCGCCACACACACTCTTGGAATTATAACAATGTGCGTGATTGTTTATAAAATTTTTACAGCACTTGAGGTACCCACGTGCTCTTTTGACAGCACTTGAGGTACCCACGTGCTCGCCCGAGCTTGTAGGCAAACGTCGGCGGCCATTTTGAGTCGGACGTCTCATTGTTGGTTTCTGCTGTCAATTGTCCTTATCGCATTCAGCACTATAAGGGAATTGTAAGATATTTTTATGGTGTGACCACATTTCATTTAAGGTAAAAACATTGAAAATTAAACCAAATCACGCACAAACAATGGAGTTCCCTATCCAGAAAATCAATCTCAGAATATATGAAACTTGCTGTTATATACTCGTACATATAAATACTATTATAAGACGATTATTATCAAATGTTTATAGTGAAAGTACAATAAGTTTATAATAAGGTAATTGATTCAATTGAATAATATTAACGCCGTTGGTGAAATATAAATTGAATAAATAAATAACAACTGTAATCTTTTTCCCCTCTTCCTTTTTGTTCTTTCTCTTTTATTTTAATTTGATACACTAAATAACAACATTTGAATTACTGTATGAATTATACATCATATTATATAAAATATTATTGACTTAGAATGTAGAACTTAAGAAAATATAAATTAGAGCTTAGAATTTAAGTTAAAACTATGTTAAATTTGTATTGAATGTTCCCTGTTCTTTTTGGGGACCAAAAATACTTAGGAAGGGAAGTGTAATATAAAAGTGATAAGGTAGCACTAGGTAGCAAGGTAACCTAAGTGCAGGTTCTCTAAGTGATCTCGCAGAGAAGCGAAGAGGAAAGACATTAATCTCTCTCTTGATCTTACGAGGTACAAAGACCAAGTAGAGAGAGTATGCTGGCGTTACCTTTCTTTTCTTCGTTCTTGTTCGCGAGCTGATAGGCAACGGATGCTTTCCACTTTGGTAATCCTATAAATTTGAATTTAATAAAGCTGTGTTTATAGAAGGAGGAAATCTCTTTTATTCATAATTATATTGTGCTCGCCCTAGATTATCTAATATATTGTCTATATTAGGTAGGAGGTATTTATCATCTAGTGTGATATCATTGAGCCTTCGGTAGTCGACACACAATCTAAATTTTTGTTTGCCAGAACTATCTGGTTTTTTTGGTACTGCAACAATTGGGGAGGAGTATCGGCTTTTAGATTTCTTATAATTTTTTGTCTTTCCATTTCCTCTATTTGATTCCTAACTTCCAGCCCGTGTTTTGGAGGTAATCGGGAAAGGTAAAAGGGAATTAATTTGTTGATCGGTTGTAGTAATAATTTCGTATAATTTCGTGCATTATTGCTTCGGTATTGGTCAACTGATCCCCATCTTTATAAACTAAGTGTTCAAACTGATTCAAAATTTTCCCAATTTCTTCCCTTTCTTAATTATTTAGATCTAATAAGTTTATTTCTCTATTGTCTTGATTTGTTAATTCATAGCATTCTACTGTCTCATAGTCTCTTCTGAGTACAATTTAATATTAACGGTGTTTATTAATGTCAGATACATTTGATTAATATTTACATATTTCCATAACACTTTTTCTTATAAAATCCATACCTATTAGCATATCATAGGCTTTATTATTCAAACTCATTTGGTAATATTTCTTTTTGCACTGTGGACTCATTCGAAATTCCTTGGGGGCGTCAGTAACTATTATTTTAACTTTTTCTGTTGTCACATTATTTATGGTATTAAAGGACACATTTTTTACTTCTAATATCTCGAAACAAGAACAATTTACATTTAGAGTTTATAAGGCTAATGGTTGAGCCTGTACGTTTTGTCTTTAATTGTAAGATTACAAAAATTTTATCTCCGAGGCCTAGTTTAGAAAATTTACCGGTTCTACATTATTTATTTCTTGAACATTAGAATTATTAGAAATTTATTGATTGGGAATGTGTGCATCGTTTGATGAAACATTATTTACGTCCATAGGACTTGGGTTTTGACTTCTATTTCTATATTGTCCTGATGGATTGAAACTGTTGTGTCTAACCTGACCTGATCGAGGGTTGAAATTATTTACCCGATTGAAATTGCTTATGCCTATATTTCTATTCTGGTTATCTTGATTTTGACTATTGGTGATGAAATACGGTGGTCTTACTGATTCTACTTTTCTTCCAAAATCATTTCTATTATAGTTCGTATAAAGTTATTTTGGCTTATTGACCTTCCTTGTCTTGAATTAAAATTTGGCACTTTGATTACTGACTGCATGGTTACTTACATTTACTATTGTATTTTTCTTTATATTCCCCTCACCGTCCGGGATGTAAGAATATATTTTATTTTATTTAAATCGAACTCTGTTCTAAGCTCTCTCGATAACCGTCCAGTTGTAATTTCTATAATTTTTATTTACTACTATTAATTGACAAACTGAATCAAATATTTCTTTGCAGTTTTCTTCGTAAACTGCGTATTCATGTAATTCGTTGATCGAGCGGAGCGTAGCGGAGCGAGAGCAATCACCCACTTTTTGGCAATATAGTGGTCCGAAAACGATTTCGGACTAATCTTGTACGCACTAAATGTAGATATCGGCTATAACCACACATGTGTGCAGCATGTCATTCGATAGATCTAGGTCTGTAGATGAGCCATAAATTATCAAATGAAATTGTTTGATTGAAAAATAGTGAGAAATAACGAAAAAGAAAAGTGCCATGCGGAGCGAGAGCAAGGTTGATAAAACAACAAATTTGCTCGCTCGATCAAAAATTTTCAGTAGCGGAGTTAAGCCCGCGCATACTGATCAGCCTAGTTATGTATCAGGTCTATCTTATTACATAATTCTAGTATACTATTTACCTTTATGTAACTTATTTTGTTGAGAATGCAGCTAAGGTCGATTATGGGCCGGAAATGTTGTACCAGTAGATTCCTTGTCTCCTGCCAGGTCGCTGGTCGAGATTGATAAATACAATTTTTCGCCTGGCCGGTGATCTTGTAGTTGAAAATGGCATTGTACACCTCCGTTCTCCTTGCGTCGTCGATAGATGCTAAGTGGTTCTCGACCACCGTTAGGAATTGAGTCAATTCTATCTTGTTCCCGGAAAACATTGGAATGTATTCAATCTCCTTCTCCACTCGGATTCTTTGTCCCTGCTGCTGCAGTTGTTGCTGTTGTTGCTGAACGTTAACCAAAGTGTTAAGCGCCGTCACCATCGTCTCCAACAATTGTTCCATATTATTATTCATGCTGATACCGCGATTGGTGTCGAATAATTTTAAACGATTGCCTCTGCCCCCTATTTTGCAGATTTTCACTATACTGTATTCTTTATAACGTTTTTGATGCAGTTATGCTGTTTAGAATCACTTGGGTTATTTTGGTTGTTTTTGGTTGATTCACTTTTTCACAGGTTTTTTTTTTTTTTTTTTCTGAGGTACTTATTTTTAGTTCCTCTTTGAGCACTTTTACACGTTCCTTTCCCGTTTAGAAAGAAAATTACCGACTGCGCCAGTTACAATTTTATTTATTTAATTTAAAAAAAAACAACCGTTCTATTTTAGGTCTCAAGTCAGATTCTCTCGTATTTTATTTTCGTATACATTACTTCTTAAACCTACATATCGAGGGTCAACGCATTCAAATTCGCTGACCTACATTTGCGTAACCCGAAAGCCATTGACACCTGGTTATTGGTTGCGAAGTAACACAAATGTGCCGTCAGCAATTTTGTTGACTTTCATTTGCGTAACTCACGTCAGTTAAATGGGTGAAAGGCCCATCGGAGTGGCATTTCCTCCTCTGCGTAAGTAAGTATATCCACATAAACATGTTGGTCCATCACCCCATTTATGTGGTATATGGGGCCTACCCTTTAGATTTAGATTTAGATGAAGGTGGGGGGGGGGGGGGGGGGAGGGCAAACTAATCATTTCGGCCTCTGATGGGCCTATTGTGACGTCCCCCATTCAAAGTTCATTCAAAAATCCTGAGTTCAAAATAAAACTTTGTATGCTTTTCAGTGAACTAGCAGCGATTTCTTCTGTTTCAAGGTAATGCCTTCCTAGGTGTTTGTGTCGTGTACTGATGAGACAATTACAGTGGCACAGTATGTGCTCTGCTGTTTCTGCCTCTTCGTTACACATTCTGCAGGTGTCATCTTGTGTGATGCCCATAGTTTTAAGTTGTTTCTTGAGCGGGCAGTGTCCATACGGAGTTGTATCTGTCTATGCTGTGATAGATATGTGTTCCAGTATTAGCTCCGAATACTCCAGCCCCAAAACCTTTCGTTCGTTTTGGATCCATCTGTGTACCATACATAGGATTTACGATCGAAGGAAGGTCTATTTTGCTCCCAGAGTTATGATATCATATATACATATGTATATGTATAAAAAAAAAACACGTTTCCTTTTTTTTTCTTTTAGATTTTATTTTTCTTTTTTTTGCTCTACACTTGTTGACGGACGATCTCCAACTGAACGACCAAACTTAGCCTAATTTCCTACTTACTACTTACTTGCTAAAAGAGAGTCAGAGTGAACAATAGAAAAACCAAATAAACAAATTAGCATAATATAGCAACAACTATTCCCTACTTACTACTTACTTACTAAAAGAGAGTGAGAGCGAAATGACAATAGTATAAATGAAGATAATATACATAACATAACAATCAGCGACTGTATTGCCCATTGCACTATGCTGAGCATATGGCTCCTCCCGACCTAGTATGGACAGCATCTCTTTGTGAAGTAGATGAAAATGTCCATAAGGGGTGCAGGCTAATGTCTTTGCCGTGTTCTGGTGTGTTCATTAAGTCGTATATGGGTTCTTAATTGACTACGCGTCTTACCATTGTTACTAATATAAATGATAAATTTAATAAAAATAACAAAAAAAACAATTTTGTGCAGGAATATCGTACATTGTTGTTATAAATTTATAATATATTTTCTTTAAATATATTATATACAATTGATTTAGAAGTAAAAACTATTTTACTTGCAATTATTTGCATTTACTTACTTCTGTATACTATTCTCTTATATATGTGTCTTATATTCTCTTATATACATATGTATATTGAGTTTTTTTTTTTTTTTTTTTTTTTTTTTTAGGGGTTTATATATTCTATACTATTCAATGCGATTTAGGTAATATAATATAAAGTTAAATATCTTAAAGAATTTATTAGTAAAATTAATAAGTTAACTATTAGCACTATTTGCTTTTTTTCTTCTTCTAGATGAATAGTTCCTACGGGTTAATTTTCTGTCAAAATGAATTGCTGTGATTGGTTTTTGGTGTTTGAATTTCCTTTTAATTATTTGCCTATCGCGTTTAAATCCATCCTTATCTCTAAAATAATTTTTTTCTTTTTCTTTTACCTCCTTAATTATATATCGTGGCAAGTGCTTTATATTATGAAAACCAAGGTTCTTAACTAACTCTCGTTCTTGGTGACCAGGATATTCGACTCGGGTTTCATTAGCTTTTGTAGTTTGTTTTTTCTTATTTTCTTCTAGTTTAGATTTTAGATCCTTCCAAACTGATTCTCCTGACATATTGTATAGAAGATCATTAGGTCTATACTTAGTACTAGAGTGGATTGTGTTATTATATATTTCCACTGCTTTGAAAACTAATGTTCTATCCTGAACGTCGGTGTTTTCTTTGCTAAGTTTGAGTAATCTAATATGTTCATTTAGAGTTGAATGAAATCTTTCGATAACTGAATTACCTGTGTGGGTGTTTGGTGACGTAAAATGGTAGATCACATTTTCTTTACTCAAAAAATTTTTGATATACGCGGTATTAAACTCGTTATCAGCTACTATCTTTTTCGGTTTACTCAAACAAGCGAATCTTTGTTGTAGGATATCGACTATTGTTATTGAGTTTCTGTCTAATATGGGGCGGATTGAAACATGTTTGGTTAGATTATCAATGCATGTAAGAAACATTTTATTTTTATTGAAGAACCATATATCTACGTGTATTATTTCGTTCGGTTTACTAGGTGTTTCTGTAATCATTAAACGCGGTCTAATCGGGTGTCTATCATATTTGCACATGTTACAAAAAATGCAATTGTTTATAAATTTATGTGTTTCTAATCTTAAGTTCGGATAGTAATAAGAATTTTTTAATTCCAAAAACGTTTCATCAATACCTCTATGATTTCTTTCTAGGTGAACTTTTTCGATAAGTTCTAATGCTATTTCCTTGTCCGTTATGTCGATAAGTAGTTTGGTACATCTAAGAACTCTCATATCTGGGGAATTTGAGAAATATTTTACTATTGTTTTTTGAAGACATATGAAGATGTCATCGTCTTCACAATATATTCCAAAGATACCTTTGACGGGCATTAGTTCTCTCAAAATCTTCAGTACATAATTTTCGTCATAATCTTTTAATTTAATTATTGTTCTTCTTTTCTTTTTATATAAAATTTTATCTATTTTCGAATTAAAATTTCCTTTTTCTACCACTAATTGATTTTTATAAATATTCAATGGACTTTCAGTAATATATATATGATCGTTAAGATTTTCAACTCCACTATGTATGGTAGCTACGTCGGATCTAATATCCTCTTGATCTATACAGTTAATATTTAATCGGCTTAAGAAGTCTGCTACATTGTTTTCTTTACCTTTGATGTAGTCGATATCAAAGTCGTATTCATTAAGCTTTATTTTCCATCTCTGCAATTTGGAATTGGGCTCTTTCAAAGAATTCAACCATATCAAAGGTCGATGATCCGTCTGTATTTTAAATTGACGACCAAATAGATACGGTCTGAAGTACTTTGTAGCCCATACGATAGACAAAAGTTCCTTTTCGATTGTACTATAATTAATCTCGTGATTGTTCAAGGTCCGAGATGCGAAAGCAATAGGGTGGCAATTCTGGGAAAGAACTGCACCTAAAGCCACATTACTTGCGTCAGTTGTGAGCGTGAATGTTTTGGAAAAATCAGGGTAGGCTAGAACAGGACAAGTACATATAAGTTCTTTAAGCTTATTAAAGGACTCAATATACTGTCTGTTCTTTGAATTGATTTTAGCATCCTTTTTTAAGGACGAGGTCATTGGGAAGGCTACCTTAGAGTAGTCCTTAATGAATTTTCGGTAAAATCCAGTGACACCCAAAAAGGATTTTATTTGCTTTTTGGTTTGAGGAAGTTGGATTTTTTTTATAACCTCTATTTTGTTAGGATTGGGCTTAATTCCATTATCCGAGATTATGTGGCCTAGATACTCGGTTTCGCGTTTCAGGAAGTTACATTTATTGATTTGCACTTTAAGATTATATTCTTTGAGTTTTTTAAAAACCTTATTCAATGAGTCAATATGTTCCTGAAGCGACGTTGAGAAAATAAGTATGTCATCAAGATAAACAACGCATATTCTATTGATAAACTCTTGAAGTACTTCGTTCATCATTCGCTGAAACGATGCAGGTGCATTTTTTAACCCGAATGGCATACGAGTGAATTCATAATGACCACTTTCTGTGGAAAATGCAGTCTTGTGTCTATCTTCTTTACATATGGGGATTTGGTGGAAGCCTTTCGCGAGATCAATAGTGGTGAAATATTGGGTTTTTCCTAATTTCGATAAGATGTCTTCAATATTGGGAATCGGGAACTTGTCTTCTACTGTTACGTCGTTCAGTTTTCTAGTCAACCACAATACGCCATTTTTGCTGCCCTGAGTTGTCGGTTTTTTTTTGGGACGACCCATATGGGAGCATTATATGGGCTCCTGGACTTAATAATTATTCCTGAACGAAGCATTTCAGAAATTTGTTTGTCCACTTCGTTCTTATGAGCCTCTGGATACCTATATGCTTTTGTAAATATGGGTATATCGTTTTTGGTTGGAATTTTGTGGCTGTATTGGGTGACTGCAGAAAGCGCTTCACCTTCCAAATAAAATATATCTTTAAACTTTTTAATAGTGTTTGTTAATAATTTAATTTCTTCCGAGTTAAGGTTGTCTAGTTTGAGTTTTTCGGTAATTATTTCTATATCTGGTTTAATAAAATTTATATCCGACATATTTCGGCTTAAATGAACAATTTCGTCAGGATAGGGTCGATTATCTAGTTGATTTGGGGGGTTATCGAAAATTAAAGGCAAAACCGCGTCACTTGTTATTAGCTGAGAATTTTGGAGGTCAATTTTAGCTTGTAATGGCTTTAAAACATTACATCCTATGATTCCATCAAAATGGGTATTTAAATCTAATTCTAGCATTTCGATGCTTACTTTAGGTTTATTGAATTCCTTAAAGAGTGGAATTCTAATCTTTGAGGACGTACTTATGGTTGAGTTAATCGACCTTAGAAGAATGGGCTTGTCTAAGTCCGATTTGAAGGACTTATGAAACAAGCCTTTTTGAATAAGTGACGTGCCTGCTCCCGAATCAACTAGTAATTTGATTGGTCTTAAGTTTGATTGAACTACTATACAGGGTAGTGATCGGATGTTGGTGATTGAAAATTTTGGTATTCAATCTCTTCAGAGTTTTGTTGAGATTCTAGGTTTAAATGATCTATTTCCATTAATTGATTTTGGCTTCTAAATGAACCGGATGGGGCTATATTTTGTGCTGTGGTATTTTTTTTGGTTCCATGGTTACCAGAAGTAAGTGTGGCAGACGACATTTGCCTAGAATGACCAGAGTCATTATACCTGTAGTTGGGAAATCGGGAATTTGGAAAATTGGTTGGGTTATTGTTATTGTTTTGGGGTCTAACGTTGCGTGAAAAATGATGGTTGGTTGGGCTATTGCGATAAAAGTTGTTATTAAAATTTGAATTTGTGGGTTGAAAATTTCTAGCATTTCTATTATACGGTCTAGAGATGGATGGAAATGATTTTTCAAAATTATCTGTTTCTACTAGGATCGTCTTTGCTTCCCTAAAATTTGATGGGTTACGAGCTTGGAGAATCAGTTTTGGTCCGTTAGGTAATTTATTAATGAACAATCTGAGAGTCATCTCCTCATTTTGTGCACTGTTGAACCAAGAAGGAGAGTTTTCAGAAAGGCTTGACTTTAAATTTAATTTAGTTAATAAGCTTAGTGTATTATTATAAAAATCTTTTACGGAATATTCAAATTTTAACATCTTTATTGAATTAATGATACTTTCGAAACTTTCATCTATACTACAGTTAGAAATAAGGATATTTTTTATTGAGGGCCAGTCAGTAGGGTTATTATTATTTATTAAGGCAATATTAGCGCTATCTTTTATTTTTTGTCTAATTTTAAGTTCTAAGAATCCCCTAGAAATCTCATCCAAATGTTCACAATATTTGTAAATATAATCCACTTGTTTTAAAAAAATGTCTAATTCTTCAGGCTTTCCTGAATAATCAGAAATATCTTTAACTAAATCTAAAATATTTAAATTCGCCATACCTTTTATTTGCTATAAATATGTACAACTTATTATAACTATGATGATGTGATGATGTTGAACCGTTGTATAGAGGATGTATGGTGGTAACTGGATAATTGAATACGTATATGTCTTTTATTTAGTTTAAAGTAGTTTTTTATTGCTTTTTATTTGACTTATTTTCCATAGATGATTTTATTAACATGTCCATATATCACTTCATACATTTTATGTTTTTAATTATTTAATTGTTTTATTTTTTTTACATTATCTAGCACGAGAGCACGTTTTTCGAAACCGACTGCGCCAGTTATGATATCATATATACATATGTATATGTATAAAAAAAAAACACGTTTCCTTTTTTTTTCTTTTAGATTTTATTTTTCTTTTTTTTGCTCTACACTTGTTGACGGACGATCTCCAACTGAACGACCAAACTTAGCCTAATTTCCTACTTACTACTTACTTGCTAAAAGAGAGTCAGAGTGAACAATAGAAAAACCAAATAAACAAATTAGCATAATATAGCAACAACTATTCCCTACTTACTACTTACTTACTAAAAGAGAGTGAGAGCGAAATGACAATAGTATAAATGAAGATAATATACATAACATAACAATCAGCGACTGTATTGCCCATTGCACTATGCTGAGCATATGGCTCCAGGTGTGTCGAGAGGGAATTGTGACCTTAAAATTTTGGCTGAAGTTATACCTCGGAAGACAATTGTCTATATGGGGTATTTTTAGGATTTCATGCCAGTTCATTAAGAATGTCGGATGAAATAGCCTGGAATTACAGTCATCCTCCGCGACTTAGTACGAGAAGCAACCCCAT
Organism: Merodon equestris; assembly: GCA_958301585.1. NCBI lineage: Eukaryota > Metazoa > Arthropoda > Insecta > Diptera > Syrphidae > Merodon > Merodon equestris. Next base: position 82,936,970 of record OY284415.1, on the reverse strand, counting down.
ACCATAATGCTAGAGCCACTATGTTTCACATTTTTACGCGTATACCTAAGCATGTATTCTGCGTTTAGTGGACGTCGCACATATTCCCGTGAACCAGACCCGCTAAGCAGGATCATTTTCCTTTCATCCGTCCTCCGGATAGTCCGCCACTCGTGAAAAGGCCTATCAACATGAGCCTTGGAAAACTGAATTCTCTTCGAAATATGCCTTTTTGTTAAAAGTGGAACTTTTCGTGGAATTCTGTCATTGAGATTGTTTTCTCTTAATGCTTTCCTAATATGTAGTTTCCACACTTGCATCTAAATTTAGCTCCTTTTTTATTTCTGCGGCAGCCATAAACGGTGAAGCCTTCGCGCACCTTGCAATTTGTCTTGCCAATTTCTCCGACAAAACCTTTTTTTGCCCCGGATTTCGGGTTTCCACGTAATTTTTTGCATTTGTAATCATTTTTCAACAAGAAGGCGACGGATAAGATCCCGTTGCTCCGGAGTGTTTACCGCGGCCCATACTGTTAGTGAATACTAGTTATATTTGTATAAATGCAGAGGGAATTCGAAAGTTTACCTTAAAACTTAAAACGGACTTAACCTGAATACTCACATAATCAAAAAAGAATATAAATCGCTTCAACCTAGCGTGTACTGAAACTACTTTGACCGTTATTATTATTATTATTTTGACCGCCGAGGTACACATCCTAAATGGTTTGAAATGACACTTGGAAAGAAACCGATATGTTAACTAATATTTTTTTTTTTGAAACTTATGGCATATGATCTATTACCGAAAAATTAGTTAAAGAAAGAAAGAAAGTATAACTGTGTCGAAAGATCCGAAAACTTGTTCTGTTTTTTTTTTTTTTTTTTTTTCTAATTTATATATCGATCATATTACCATGTTGTTAATATATATAGTTATTTATTTAACATTCTTTTATTTATTTGCTTCATTTTTACATCGATATAACATTATGCATTAGTTTCGTCTAAAATACGACGAGACGTGAGAGCGTAGTGGCGTAGTGTATATTCTGTCGACCGCTGAATCGAATGTTCATTTCGTGGCTTCTCTCATCGGCGGGTTATTGTTTAACACATCCCGCACCAAATATTTTTGGTCAGTAAAAAATAGAGGAATCAGAAATGACGAGGAACTTAATAAAAGGTGTACAACTTTGCTTCCGTCGTTTGCCAATATATGGCGATAACCGTAAGTGGTCGAAAAAACAGATAGCAGACGTCAGGCAATTCGCTTGGACCTCGGCCAACAGAACACCATTCACCCATTAGTCGATTTTGGTCTACATCATAAAGTTGTTCTCGATTGAAAATGTCAGTTTACGAGCCAAATTCTCGTCATTTGCGGGAGGTGTTACTGTTTTCCATATGAAGAAAACATATGAGTCTCATCGAATGCTCTCAGATACGTATGGTGAGAATGCTATTAGTGAAAGAACGTGTCGTGAGTGGTTTCAACGCTTCAAGAACGGTAATTTTAACTTCGAAGACCGGCATAGTTGTGGAAGAGAGAAAGTTTTCGAAGATGCAGAATTGGAGACATTGCTAATTGAAGACTCGCGTCAAACTCAAGAAGAATTGGCACTATCAGTGGGAGTGACACAGTAAGCCATTTCAAAACGTCTCAAGGCCATGGGCATAATTCAGAAAGAAGGAACTTGGGTCCCGTATGAGTCGAAACCAAGAGACGTTGAACGGTTTGTGTGTTTGTGAACAGTTGCTTCAGAGGCAAACACGGAAGGGATTTCTGCATCGCATTGTGACCGGAGACGAAAAAGGATTTATTACGATAACCCTAAGCGCAAAAAATCATGGGGATATCCCGGCCATGCTTCCACGTCGACGGCCAAACCGATTATCCACGGCTCCAAGATTATGCTCTGCATTTGGTGGACCAGCGAGAGGCACGATAAAGTGTTTTTGCAGCACGACAACGCTCGACCCCACGTTGCAAAAGAGGTCAAAACGTACTTGGAAACGTTAAAATGGGAAGTCCTGCCCCACCCGCCGTATTCTCCAGACTTTGCTCCCTCTGACTATAACCTGACTATAACACTTCTGATCTCATGAAGAAGTCACAAATCGGATCGATTCGTGGATCGCTTCAAAAGATGAACAATTTTTTCGACGCGGAATTCGTACACTGCCCGAAGGATGGGAGAAAGTAGGGGCCAGTGATAGAAAATACTTTGAATGATACACGTGTAACCAATTTGTTTCATTAAAGCATCAAATGTTGGGGAAAAAACCGCGGAAGCAAAGTTGTACACCTAGTAACATAATTTAAACTAAATTAAAAACCATCATTAAATTATAATTATTAATTCGCTTATTGATACTAAGTCTAACGGTACAGTTCATGATGCATTAAAAATTATACATTAATATGCTTATACAGTCACATTGTGTTCTTCGTGGGCTTTGGGTTGAGTGTCGTTATAGTGTGATCGCGATTGGGTTCAACTGTTCGGGGGTTGAAGCACTAACTTTCTATTATTTAGATAGAATGATCTAATCTTTTTTCAATCCACTTTGAACAATCACGCGTTCTTGTTTCTTCAATAATAATAATTAATCTTAATAAATGAGAATATTGCTTTGTTGTTAACTATATTCGACCTAAAGGCAACTTAGATTTGTACATTGATCTTGTTTAAAATGTACATAATTTAGTAAATAATTTGTCTTCTGATCAGTATCCATGCATCTTAAGTGATTTTAATCTTGGTGACATTGATAGGCGTTATTGCTTGTCCCATTTGATGTTTCCAGGGATGTGAAAGTAGAATTAATAGATAATTCAAATTAATCATCTTAAAAATAGTTTAGATTTCGTCTCCATTCTTAAAGATGTTCAATTTATGATCTTCGAATCAGACTTTCCTCTAGGTAAAAATCAAATTCATCATAATGCTATTTTTGTTATATTCCAATTGTATGACTTTCAACTTATAAGTACAGATCACTGCTATACTTTTAATTACAACAATGCTGGCTTCATTTCTTTGAACAATTTTCACGATTCCATAAATTACGAATATACTATAGCAGATGAATCCTGAGAAAAAATATCTATATTCCATCTTTAGAACACCTTTATTCGAGGATGTTGAGAAGCTCGTACCTCTGATTCGAAAGAGATCGTCCTTTAAGTATCGTTGGTTCAATAAAAGGCTTAATAATTTAGAAATTTAATTTAATAACAAGATTTTCAAAAAAGGTAAGGAATCGGGTAAAATCTGAAGACGGAAGTCGTTTTATGCAATTGAGAAAGGAGTTAGTGTTAAGTCATCTACTACCTTCCTATTGTTCCTTCCTATTGTCAACCCAAAATTTATTACACTGAATTCTTATACTTATACTTATAACATACTTATCTCTCACTCAATAAAAGTCTGTCAAGTCGAAAGGACGTGTCCGGTGTTTTTCTTCCCATCGTTCTAACAATGGTTATGGGCCCAGTTGTCACGCGTGTGGTTACGTACTAAAAATTGAGAATCGTTTGTCGGTTTTAGCAAAAAAGAAAAATATACGCGCATTTTTCATTTTTAAAATGAGTCATATAGCCCAAATAGAAAAACTTCGCAATGATAACTACGCAACGTGGGCAGTGCAAATGAAAAGTCTTCTGGTAACGCTTGATTATTGGGAAGTGGCCGTTTCGAAGTGTACCGATGAGTCTGATGTTTCGGAGAAACAAAAATGGGAGTGCATTGACAAAAAAGCTTTAGCCACGATCATATTGTGTGTTCAGCCATGCGAGTTGATATATGTATGTATGTATATAAAAAAATGCAATTCGGCGAAAGAAGCGTGGAATGTACTTACATAAATGTGTATATAATGCCGATGGTCCCGCGCGGAAAGTTAATTTATTTAAACGATTAGTTCGTTTTCGGTTTAAATCGGGTGAAAAATTCGCCTTTCAAATAAATGAGTTTTCTGCGATTATTGACGACTTAAAACAAATACATAGATTTAGAAATCCCTCAAGATCTAGTAAGTATTTTATTTCTATGTAGTCTTCCAGACGATATGGAGAGCTTCGTGGTAGCCATTGAGAGCAGAGATGATCTGCCAACCTTGGAACAGTTGAAGGTCAAAGTATTAGAGGAAGAGAGGCGACAGTCTGAGAAAACGGAATCTAATAACGTTAGTGTTTTTGCTGTAAGGTCAAATAGGTGGGGATATGTATATGGAAAAAGGAGAGAATAAAAATAAACCTAAAAACGAGAATTATAAAATTCAAAAAAAATGATGGGAAAAGAAACCTGAAGTGTTATAGTTGTGGTAAACGGGGTCATATATGTACATAAGATCTCAATGTAAATTAAATAGGAATGAAACAACATTAGCGGTTCTTACGGTACATACCAATAACATGATCGATCACGTGACGAGGAATGAAACATGAATTTTGGATAGCGGAGCATCGTCTCATATGTGTAACGATGAATCATTTTTTTCGGGGTTAAGCATACGCGAGCAAAAGGTAATTCTTGCATTATGAGATTGTGTTTTTGCGAAGGGGGTTGGAACGGTAATGTGTCAAATCCGGTAACTCAGCCATTGTCCTCCGAGATGTGTTGCTTGTGCCTCAATTGAGTTCAAATTTTCTTAATATCAGTAAAATTATTAGCATGCAAAACTATATAAATTTTAACAAAACAAGTGCAATAGTGACGAATAAAAATAATCAATTTTTGTTTTCTGCAGTATTAGAGGGTGGTATTTATATTGTGACCTTTTCAAAAAACAATGTTGATTACGCCAACTCAATTATAAATACAAAAAACTCTCTTGAAATGTGGCATCGTAGATTTGGACACTAAAACAATAAGGATATTTGCATGTTATCCAAAAACCATATTGTACGTGGTATGAAAATAAACGCACAAAATAATTTCGTTTGTACTACCTGTGCTGTTTGTAAAATAAATAGGAAACCTTTTGCTCCTACAACTGGAGTGTGCACTACAAGTTTACTGCAATTGGTTCACACCGATATCTGTGGACTAATGGATGTGGCATCTCAGGGAGGATCGCGCTATTTTATAACGTTCATCGTCGACCATTCCCGTTTTGTAGATGTGCAGTTCTTGAAACATAAATCGGAAGCATTTGATGCATTTAAAAGGTTCTTAATCAAAGTTGAAAAACAAACGGGGTGTAAACTAAAATCTCTTAGAAGTGACAACGGACGGGAATATATAAACACAAAATTTAAAACATTATTTTCCCAAAATGGTATCTTACATCAAACTTCTGTCAGCTATACCCCTCAGCAGAATGGTGTGGCCGAGCGTATGAATAGAACGTTGGTAGAAATGGCAAGGTGCATGCTTGTGGAATCAAAGCTCCCCCAGTATTTATGGTCTGAAGCTATAAACACAGCAACGTATATTCGGAACAGATCACCTACAAAGAGTCTAGATGGTAAAACTCCCTATGAGTTTTGGTATGGTAAGGCTCCCTCAGTAGCACATCTTAAAATCTTTGGTTGTAAGGTAGTAGCGCTAAATAAGAAACCTTGCGGATCCAAATTTCAGCCTAAAGGTAAACAATTAATCTTTGGGGGGTATGGTGATCAAACGAAGGGATACCGGTTATATGATAAGAAAAAAATATCGATTTTACTGTCACGGGACGTTATATTTTTTGAAAACGATTTCGATACAATTAATGTTAAAATCGAAGGTTAGGAAAATATAAATCAGTTTTATATGTGCCAGGAAGAGGAAATATATGGAGATCACAATTTGTTAACTGGTGATAAAAAATATGGAAATTCGTTCACACAGTCGAATATACAACCAAAAGAATCTGACATCGTCAGGATGCGAAAGATAGATTAGACGAAAACCAACAAATAGAGGAGCAGCAAGAAGTTGACATCAGAGAAAGCCCCAGAGTTCTAAGAAGTGGTAAACGTATATATCACCATACAGTACCTCAACAGATCAACTCTGTTATTTCCGATCCTGGTACTGTTGCTGATGCACTCGATTTGGAGAACAGTGATAAATGGAGAGGCACAATGCAGGCGGGGTATGAATCCCTATTGAAAAATGACACCTGGGAGCTCGTAGATTATCCTACTGGAAAAAATGTTATTGGTTCCAAATGGGTCTTCTCGACCAAATCCAATCCGGATGCAACAATCGAAAAATATAAAGCACGACTAGTCGCTCAAGGATGTTCTCAGAAACATGGTGAGGATTTTGTCAAGCAATATCAGTCCTTAATTGGTGGCCTTACATACTTGGCAATTATTACTCGACCGGATATTGCACATACAGTGTCAAAATTAGCACAGTTTCATAGTTATCCGCATAAGGAACATTTTTTGGCGGCAAAGCATGTGCTTAGATATCTGAAGGCAAAGAATATGGGTATGTTATCTTATAAAACTAACAAAAGGAATCTTTTATGTTTTACAGATGCCGATTGGGGATCAGATAACACTGATCGTCGGTCATACAACGGGCATGTTTTATTTTTGAATGATGGACCTATTGCGTGGGGATCCAGAAAGCAACATGTAGTTTCGCTTAGCTCCATGGAAGCGGAATACATCGCACTATGCCATGGTGTGCAAGAAATTTCATTCCATCGCAACTCACTTAAAGATATGGGGCTTGAGGAGTACCTGAATCAACCTACGACAGTATTTTGCGATAACCAAGGTGCTCAGTTTACAGTAAAGAATCCAACAGTACATCAAAGGAGCAAACACATCGATATCAAATATCACTATGTTCGCCAGAAATTTATGGACAAGGAAATTGATATCAAATACATTCCATCATCCGAGAATGCAGCCGACATTCTAACAAAATCTTTAGGCCCTGAAAGACACGAAAAAGGCTGTAGAATGCTAAAAATTACTTTTTCCTAAAATTTGTACTTTTTATTTTGTTATTTTTTCTTTTTAATTACTAATTTTGGATTGAGGCGGAGTTTGTTAAGTCATCTACTACCTTCCTATTGTTCCTTCATATTGTCAACCCAAAATCTATTACACTGAATTCTTATATTTATACTTATACTTATCTCTCACTCAATAAAAGTCTGTCAAGTCGGACGTGTCCGGTATTTTTCTTCCATCGTTCTAACAGTTGGATTTTTTAAGCAGGTTCCTTTATTCACAATATATAAGTACAGTTGAAAAGAGCATAAAATACAATTCTAAATCTTTCTGGGTTTTAATGAAATCGAAATGAAAAGTTTCTGTCTTTCCTATTTTTATGGAACTTGACGGTGAGAGTTATTATGATAACAATTCACATGAAATTTTTTGCTAATTTTTTTTAAAAATCTGATTATAATTCATACAACATACTAAATTGTGAAAATATTCAATAATGATTTCAATTGATAAGTGGATTTTGACTGTCTTTCGTTAACAGTTCAAAAAGTATTTGACGGCTTAACTAATCTTGAATTAAATAGAAATTCTGGATTGAATTTAATCTCTCTTGCTATCAAAATGTGCAGTTACACTTTTTAAAGGATTACAAGTAATTTTTAATAAATTGTTTTACCCTGGTGTTTTTCTTGAAGAATGGCAATTATCTTCCATAAGCCCTATTTATAAAAGTGGCTTCAAACACTTAATAAAGAATTACAGGACAGTCTCAAAACTTTCAACTATTCCAAAACTTTTTGAAAAATTGATATTCAATAGGCTTAATTTTGCAGTAAAAAGTCTTATAACTTCGAGACGGCGTGGTTTTTGCAGTGGACGATCTACTACAACTAATATGTGTCTTTTTTTCTACTACTAATATGTGTAAAATTTTTGTCTCTGTTTCTTGGAAAATAAAATGCAGGTTGATATTTTATATACTGATTTCATGAAAGCTTTCGATAAAGTTCATTATAAACTTCATATTGGCGATTTTGGCAAAATGGGATTTAAATTTGGTATTCTCAAATGGTTAGAATCTTATTTATCGAATCGGAAACAAATTGTTAAAATCGGATATGAAAAATGATTCTTTATATATGTACGTCTTATCAGGCCCCCCTCAGGATAGCCATCTAGGCTTTTTCTTTTCAATTTTTTCGTTAATGACATTCCGGACTTTTTACAATTTCCTAACTGCCTAATGTTTGCAGACTATTAGAAATTATATCTTCAAATATCCTCGTTAGAAAATTGCCTTAACTTCCAAAAAGATCTTGAGTTAAATATCTCCAAGTGTAAGATTTTTAGAGCTTTTCGGTCAACACCTACGATGCTGTTTAGTTGCAGTCTTAGTGAAATAAAGGAACTTTGTGTTATTTTGATGCTAGGCTGTCTTTTACAGCACATATTAATTACATAATATCCAAAGCAAATTCGTTGCTGGATTTTCTAGAGCGTAACATGGTATTTCTGAAAACGATTTATACACCTTGATTATACCTATACTGAAATACTGTTTTTGGTCTCCTTTTTATGATAACTCTTTTGAAATGATTGAAAATATTTGTTTTGAGAAATTTGGGGTTGTCTGAAATCCAGGTGCACATTAGTGGATAGTCTATAAAAAGTCGTAGAGTAACACTTGGAGTACTTTTCGTAAAGGACATTATTGATAGCAGTATTAATTCTTCAAAATTGCTGATTCTTATATTTTTTTATGTTCCTGAAAGAAATCTAAGAAACAAGGACGTTCTCTTTTTGATTCCTAGTCGTAGGAGGAACTATGAACAAAATTATCCCGTAATCCATTCCTTAGCACTTTTTAATTCAATTTGCAATGAAGTCAATTTTCATATGAATAGTCAAAATTGTAGTCAAAAGATGAATATCCATTGATGAATAAATAAATCCATACTTATAATAAAACAATAGGGTTTTTTTCATTCGTCCCAATGGCCAATGGCGTGAAAATCGCTGGACAGATTTTAATGATTTTTTTTTTTTAAATGTTGCTTAAGACTATGGGGAGGACATAGGCTATGTTATTTTTGCCCAGGTTAAAGTTAAAAAAAATGTATACTTTGATAAATTTTTTGACTTTAACCTGCTATAACTCTAATAGTTCTTGATCAATAGATCAAAAACCAGAGCCGTAGCATTTTAAGCCATCCATCAGCTTTCTGCCTCATCTAGAAGATGAGTTACAGACCAAAATCCAACACGATTCGATAAATTTTTTTTCATAAAATCGAAAACGATTGTTCTTGATCGTTCTTCTGCTTTGGGGTGGTGGGCGCACAATGAAAGCAAATTTACTCAACCAACATTAGGTGTATTTTATTATGCCACATGATCCACTCAGGATCATGGGACATAAGAAAACACTACAGATCAACGAATAGCAAGCTTGACATTTCGCCTTATTCAGTCCTGTCAAAGATCTGACATTTGAAAACAAGATAAACAAACAAATTGAAGATGTTTGTTGTTGACCTATTGAGGTAAATTGCGTTTATTTGTTGAATTTAAATAGTTAATATTTGTATTATAGTGGTTACAGGAAAGTGACACGGACAGTGAAGAAAACAGCACACCTGAATATTCATTGCTGCATGAAGAAGTAACAGATTTCTCCGTCAAAATGTAAATTAATATATGTTTACCTTTGTTTGCCCACCTGCTCCATTTCGACTTCACAATAAAAACAATCTTTGAAATTTAAGTGTGGAATTGCCATATCAAAGAAAATGTTTCTTTTCATACAAATTTGAAACGACCTATTTAAATGCTAATGATAATAATTTTTATCGATATACACCAATTGGGAGGTAATAATTTCCCAATAGTCTCGAGAGTTTTAGAAATGTAAGATAATACACATATTTTATAGCATTATGAGTACAATTACTTGATACGGAAGCGAAAACTGTTTAACCAAATCCTGGCCACAATTTTATATGTTCATCAGGCAATGATTTTCCTAATTTGAATGCGAAACCAGTGGCGAATAGTGTAAACTCACTTCCACTCAAACTAGGATCTTGAAATTGATCCAGATCAAGAGCTGGATCACGTGTTGTTATTGTAATACATGTAAACCATGATCCGGATAAGATCTGGATGGCACCTAATAGGTGTTTTTTTATTTTTTTTGGGGCAAACCAAATTGTAGAAGGTGCATTTATGCCCACCTTCAAAATTAAGGGTCAAGCTTATCATCTGATTGGATCTGTTACCTGTAGATAAATCGAAATTATTACCAATATACTTTGTATCCGACTATGGGGAACAAGCCAATATCAGGAACTGGAAAGCATGTTTCATGAAATTAATCCATATGTCAATAACTTCAAAGCTACATTGGAGTCTATACCTCACAATCAACATAATAATTACAAATTTGTAATTAGCGCTGACATCGGCCCATGGCAGAACATCGTGGCCGGTACAATTCCCCCAGCACAAATGAAGTCGCTATTGTTTTGGTGGATCAAGAATGCAATATGCGTATTATTGTGCTGCGCACCCGTGACGATCGATTGCAACGGATAAGCGAAACTAATCGGGCCTATGATAGTCTCCAGTATCCACTGATTTATTGTCGCGGTGAAGACGGATATAATTTTGCCCTTTTTCATGTAAATCCTACTACCGGGGCGCCAAATTATAATAAAAAGATATCCGCTCTGCAGTTCTATTCGTATCTTATGCATATACGACGCAATCAATTTGCTCATTTGCACCGCTTTCGAGGTATTTTCAATCAGTTCGTGGTTGATAGGACGCTAAAATCGAAACAGAGCGTTTGGTTTACATTCGAACAAATCAAAAAAGATTGCGCGTCGAAAATTATATTTGTCACCAAACGTTGAAGAGGCGACTGAGAAGGGCCACCACGTCTACCATAAAATGGGCACAACGCGCGCAACGTTTGCACTAACGAACTCTCATTTTGATAATAAAGTTTTATCATTTGGACATACTGTCCAATCGTGTAACTTGCCATGGTAATTTGGCATCAGTGCCTGAATTATATATGGAATAACAGATTTGACAAATGTCAAAAGCCAATGGAGTCACAGCACGCGAATATCCTAATGTTCTTGCTCAAGCCACTCTTAATTTGGGAAATAATACGAAGGAAAAGTAACGGAGGCTACTTTAGTTTCGCGACGATAATCAAAAGAATCTGTTGGCTTTTCTTCGCATAAACCAAAGCGGATTAGACGAGTGATGAAGCGTGGGAGAATCCGTGAACTTCCAAATTTTCCTGTATGTTTCAAAAGATACTAGAACATGTTGATATTGTTCCACTTATTCGTGATATCTAACGGCAATGGATCAATCTATTCAATAAGCAATTTATTGGAATAAAGTTATTAAGCAGGATAACTGATGGGTTTAGAAAGCCCAATGAATACGCGATATTTTTGATAACAGTGACGACTGCCAAGTAAGAGAATTAACAAAACGAGAACCCAAATACGAAACGAAAAGTAGCCCGATATAGAGTTATAATACAACAAAAGGAATTTCACAACCGACTGTGAATAATATACTCTTACACAATTGTCCTTGGATAACGATGCATTTCCGACCCTGCATTTCGAACACCACTTTTTCAAATCTACTCCACACTCTACTAATGGTTATATAAGATCGGATTAAAGATGCTCCTCTGCATATTTCGCCTTAGTCATTACGTCATCTTGGTAAACATTGTTTAACAGATTATGAGCATATGTTCAAACGGTATTGTAAAGCGATCTGTTTAAGTACGCGAACCCATAGAAAAGGTGTTGATACGCTACTGATGTTAAAGTTTTTGTTTTTTTTTTGTAATTCATTTTTAATATCAATTTCTTAAAACTATTTTACGCTAGACAAAAATGATTAAACTAGCTTAACTAACTTATAAATACCTTACTGGCCCTCTACGGACACTCTAAAGTAAAAATAACAGATTAAATTACCTTTCGGCCTTATAAAAAAAAAAGTAATATAATAATCAAAATAATTTTAACTTAAGCTAAGAAAATATTTGTTTTTTTTTTTAAACTTAGCATCAGATAACTTTTTTTTATATATACATATAAAACTTAAACCTAACTAAAAACTTGCTTAACCTACCTTAACTAAAATATATATACAAAAATATATACATACATAATATATATTATATATGTATATCTTTTTATCTTATTTTATGTAATTTAAATTTTTTTTCGTTGCCTTTTGTCTTTTTGTGTTTTTTTGATAAAAACTGACTGATAAAAATTTACTACTGACGTATTCCGCTCCAACCACCAAAAACGTTGATGCTGTTGGACGACGTTTTCTCGATCTCGGCGTGAATTCGACCTACTGAACCTGAGGCGCTCGGGCTCGTAGAGCACGACATCACGTTCGTAGAGGAATAGTCGTTCCACGGAACTGCGGGCCACGTGGAAGATTAGCAGTACCGCCAATCTATCTTGGATTAGCCCACATTGGTCTAAATAGAGGAATGCCTCTGGTGGGACAAAGCCGTTATGGCGCACCCTCTCGTGGTACAAGTAGTTGGGGTAGTAAGCCCCGGAGATCAAGTTATTGACCGAAGTCATTGCTCTTGCAACGTGGCTTCGAATCAGTTTTATCAGAAAATCGTCCACCCGTAAAATCCTGGCCCTATTGTATAGATTGTCGCGTTTCGGTTTAAGTTTGTGGTGGTTGGCGTGGTATCGTACTGTTCATTGTCTGTTTAATGATATCGTCCATTTGTTGGAGGTAACTGTCAATCTCGTTGTTTGACAGGTTCCTATTAGACTGTGGGAAGGAGGCGCTCGAAGTGAGCGCTCTCGTCAGAGAATTGGCAAAGCGTGTCCAGCGCGTCCTACTGTAATCATAAGGGTACGTTTGGACATACTCTGCCATTTCCGCGAATTCGTCTGGTAGTCTGATTACGGCGCTTAGTCCGCAATGGTCACTGTCGTATACGAAGCTCCGTAGACAGTTAATAGACCATTCGTTTGTGTCAGCCAGTCTCAGTCGAGAGTCAAGCAGCATGAGATCCAGATAGAAACCGTTGCGAGTATCTTGAGTCTGTACTCTATGCTCTGCAGAACCTACCAATGGCTTAGTAGGCTCCCCCTAGTGTTGGGAATGTTATTTCCCCAATCAATATGTTTGGCATTTGAATCACCGGCCAGAATGTAGAAGTTGTCTACCGGGTTTAAGCGCAGAGATCGGAAAAGTGTCTCGAGCTCTGTGATGAAAACGTTAGGTTGAGGTGCTTCAGGTGCATAAGCTGATATAATGTACATTCTCTTTCCATTTCGGAGAGGAATGCACACAATGCAGGCCTCTAGCACCTGGAACCTCCGCACTTCACTGCTATACATACATATATAGTTTTATATTTAAAGTTATTTCTAATAAAGATCGCAACTCCCCCACCTCGTGTGGGGTTGGGTGCGTTTGTTTCGCTAAGCAAAAGTACATCGGGGCTTTCGTCCTGCAACAAGTTGGCTCAATCCCAATCAGTGAATTCACATTCACCGACAGGACCTTTAAGGGACTCTCTACCCATCACGATTCTAGGGGCGTTAGGCCCGGCAGAAGCGAGTAGATTCTGTCCACTCGGGTCGCCTGCTCATGGATCTGCTGTTGGAGCTGGCCAATCTGCCCTTGGATGGCGAGCAATATCAAATGCATTAGGCATTACTGGGCCTCCTGTGCCTTAGTAACAAGCACTGGGGCTTTAGTAACAGCCACAGGCTTTTGTACCGTCTGCCGCCATTTGGGCATAGGTCATTTGGGGTGTGACGACTGATGTTTGTGAGCGACCTGCCGGACGTTTCTGAGCTATGAGCCAGATTTGATTTGATGTCTTGGAACTTAGGACATCCCGGATAGTTTGCAGGGTGTCCCCGGTTCCTACAGAGCACGCACTCGAGCTGCTCCCTGTCTGCGACCTTGTCTTGGGTCAGATCGCATTCCTCGTTCTTGTGGTTCTTTGCACACTTAACGCATTGAGGCAGCATCTCGCAGTTCGACGCGGCGTGCCCGGACCTTTGACATTGTAAAATGTTTCCGTGTCTTCTTAATTTTTCCCATTTTACAGACTAGCATGCTAAGGAAGTGATGGTCCTTGGCCTCTCCAGTTTGCTATTGGCTGCGAGCTGGACCAGGAAGAATGGTTACACACGCTTCTCCCGTCTGGCCCGCGCCGTGGTGAACGACTTGACTCCCACGAATTTGAGGTCGTCGCTCTCGATCTCTTTGAGCTTAGAGAGCATTTCCTCGGGGTCAGTAGTCGAGTACACGCCTTTGAAGAGCATCGTCTGCAGCCTCTCGGTCTTGGGGGTAAATGAAAAGAACTCAGTGGTGGTCTCTTTTAATAGTTCCTTGACCCGCTTATGCTGCTCCAGTGTGTTACATTCGATAGCATAGCGGTTATCACCTATAATTTTAAAGACGAAATTGCCAACACCAGTAACGTACTTACATAAGTCAATTGTTTCGCTTAGAGCCGTGGTGTGAGTAAGGTGGCACCTTCTCCTTGAGACGTTGCTGTTGTTTCTGTTGTTGCTTCTGTTGTTGCTGCTTCTGTTGATCCTGCTTCTGTTGTTTCGGCTGTTGTTGTTGCTGCTGCTTCTGCTGCAGCGAGTGTTGTTGTTGTTTCTGCTGCTGTGGCTGTTCGTTGCTGGTGCTGCGGCTGTGGTTGCTGCTTCTTCCGCTGTTGTTGTGGCTGTTCAGCCGTTTTTTTGGCAGCTTTTTTTTTGCGGCTGCTGTTGTTGTTGCTGCTGTTGATGTGACTGAAGCTGGACGGCCGTTGCCTCCACTTTCTTCTTCTGCCGCATCTTATTTAGTTTGTCGACTACGGCCTTTAGTTTAGCACGTAGGACACGTTCGAATTTGCTTAGCTCCTCCTCAGTACCCGAACTTGAGAGGGTGGCGAAGGGATTGTTGTCCCCTGCATAGCGGCCTTCGCTACCATCGGAGAGGTAAGCGATGTCTGCTTCTACGGAGAGCATTGATTGTTGATGTTGTTGTTGTTGTTGCCCAGCGATGGTGATGGTGATGGCGCCCCTTTCCTCTCTTCGACTAGCAGCTTTTCAGCCGAAGGGGTGAGGGAGGGGCGCCTAATTGGGTTGGGCCTTGCGCTAACCCTTTTGCGCCTTTTCATGACGGCGGCCGGTGTTGCGAAATCGGATGATAAATCATCCGATTCCGACTCCGTAGGACGTACGGAATTTCCCCCGCCGTCTCCCGACATCTCTCCCTGCTACTTCTTATTTACTTTAGAAGTAGCAGAAAGAACACGGAGAAGAAAAAAAAGAAAGAGCACGAACAAACTTTTTTCCCGACAATGGACTCGAACCAACGATCTTCCGATTTCAGGTCGGGCGCCTTACCATTTCGCTAACTCGGGTTCCGGGAATACTTTGCCCAAATGCGAACTTATATTCTCACTTATTTTCTTTAACACTACACAAGCTAACACTACCTTAAGGCCTAACCATAATAGGCAGGAGCAAGCATATGCAAGCAGAGGGGAATGTCTTCTTACATGCAAAGCATATGATATGCCCACAATGGGAAGATACGACGTTTGGTTAAATGTTCGTTAACTGATGCGAGAAGATGGAAGGTCTTCGTGAAAGAAGACATTCCGGACGGAATTTTTGACAAGTGACATTTGAGGTTAGAAAAGAGTAAAAAGATAAAAATAAATATGGAAAACGAGTTTGTTAACAAGTTGATTTCACTTGTGCAGGACAATAAGTGCCTCTATGATAAAGCAGATGGCTTTTATTTCAACAAAAAGGAAAAAGCCAAAGCCCCAACGAAAATAAACAAATCGAATGAAAACAATTTGACAGTTCCTTTCCTTCTGCTTGCTTCTGCTTGCATCTGTTCATTGTGGGTATCTATTCTATTTTCTATTCGTTGAAACAGAGGGGAGAATTTCGTTCGGTTCTGACACAAGCTTCTGCTTGCTCCTGCCTATTATGGTTAGCCCTTTATCCTTCACTGGTCTGTGATCAACTGGTGATGTTACAGTCTTTAAGTGAAAGTGATCAATGTCATCCCATGGATTCTCACCTTAAGCAATATGGTAGTATTAAGTTCATTTTTATTTAAACATTACTTATATAAATATCTTTTTGTTTTTAAATTTTAATATTTCTGTTTATTCTTTTTTATTTTTGATTTTATATATATATATTTGTCCTAATCTACCCTAAACCTAACATACCCTTACTCTAGGTTAGCCCTTAGTGCGCAACCTCTCGTGATATACATAGGTCATTTGGGTAGTAAGCTCCGAAAACCGAAAATCAGGTTATTGATCGAAGATCGAAGTTCTTGCAACGCGACTCATCCAAATTAAAAAGAAATTATCCACTCGTATAATCCTGGCAGTAATATATAGAAATTCGTTCGGGTAAAATTTCATGTTCTCAGATTCGGTTGTCGATACATGTCCTGAGGCTTTGTCTCCCAAACAGCCGAATCCCTTCCGTTAGAATAGCTCTCATATTGGACCAGACGGAACATTCTGATTAAGGTTATGTGGCAGATTTTCTCCACCTAGGAACGAAGTTGGCTGCTGTGAAACAGCCATCTCGTCAGATCGAAAACTCCCCGGGCCAGGACAGCATTTACATACATATATTATATGTATGTATCCCAGATCCCAAAGCATGTGCTAAAAATCGGTATGCAGAGCGTTAACTGACAAAACGTAACGTAACTGATGTAACATTGTATATGACGATCGCCCGTAAATTATTCGCCAGATTGTAGCAGCTCATGGCACATAATACTCTTTTGGCAACATCAGACGACTTACGAACTCAAATTCGGATTTGGGGTCTATGTTGAGGTCGATGATAACAATTCACCAAGCTTAGTGTAGTAGTTTTTTCTTCTTGGGATTATCATAGAATATCCATTGCTCCCAGACACAATCCGAACGCAATGTGACTTAAGGAATCCGCTCATTGGAAGCTTTCCGAAATAGGGCACGCTGGTATTCTATGCCAAAGCAATGATATAAGTGAAGTCACGGGCTACTTAATTTCGACCCTTGACTTCAAGATTCTCTACAAAACAACAATTCCCAACCAACGCAATGGGAGGGGAATGAACTTCCAATAAAAGTATTTTCTTTAGACTACCGAACCACTGCAGTATATTCCAAGCTGAATTAACGGCAATTCGTGAAGCCGCCGACTGGCTGTCTGTGAAATCGATGAACAAAAGAGACATCTACACAGATAGCCAAGCTGCAATAAAAGCACTCGAATCACCAATAATAAGATCAAAATTGATCAAGCACTGCCGCACGTCTCTAAGTGAGATATCGAGCAGATGCGCTGCAATGTTGTGCTAGGTACCTACCTAGCACATAGCGACATACCAGGTAACTGTGAAGCAGACGAACTAGCCAAAATAGACACTACATTGGAGCTCTCGATTGTTAAAGGGGAAATCCATCCACCAATTTAAACGCAAAAATTTAAAATCTCGAAAAATGCACTGCAACAGGCAAATGAGAGGTGGCGGGACCTTGAAACATGCAACTATGCGAGAGAAACCTGGCCCAGGTATTGTCAACGTAAAACCAAAAGCTTGCTGAAAACACGCAGGCAGATTATAAGCCGCCTAATTGGAGACCTAACAGGACATTGCGCTTTGGGAAAACATGCCGCAAATTAGGACTGCCATACAACGACTACTGCAGCAGGTGCCATGATGAGCAGGCGCCCATCTCTTATGCAGTTGCCCTGCTCTAGCCGCCTCAAGAAGACGATTTCTGGGAGAATATTACTTAAACGAACTAACGAATCTATCCGATACGGAAATCTGTAAAATATCGAATTTTATTCAGTACTCAAAATGGTTCCAAGAGTAACGGTGACCAAGCCGACTCAAGTGGTAGTACAATGGATCCTGGTCTAAGTGATCCCCACCGTTTTTATGGAGGGAAGCTACCTAATCTAACCTAACCTACTTCCAAAGAATCTGCAAGCCCAACTTTTATTTGACTAGTCCTTTGTCTTCGAATTTCGTTGGTTGTCCAGAGCGACGCTTATTTTCAATGCAGAATTCACCATTCTTAAAACCTCCCGCAAATGTTGTTAAGTTAACCCTCCCTCCTCCCACCTATATATTTCTCATACCTACACAAACAATAAAACAATAAAAATAAAATTGAACATTTTAAGTTAGCCCCGACACAAAAAAAACTTTAAAAAGTAAAAAATTAAAATTTTTCTCTCGGCCTTTTGACTTCATTAAAAGAACCTATTAATATTTTTAAAATAAGCGTCGCCGCGACGGGCAAAGTGGTGCAAAATTTATCATCCAGTTTTGTTTTTGAATAACTTTTTTATGGATGGAAATCTTTATTTGGACCCTTGCGACTTTTTCTGTTTTGTGGAAAAGTTGATATCAGTCCAATGGCTATCACTAGTGTTGATACACATTTGTACCCGTTTTATCGCATTTTCCATGACTTTTCGCAAGGTTTCCGGTGATAAATGTTCGTATTTCTGTCGAACACTCTCCTTAAGGGCTGCGAACGCGAAGGTCCGAGGCTTATTGGCATAAGTCTGCGACTCCAAGTGACCCCAAAGAAAGAAGTCTGGGATGGTTAAATATGGCGATCTTGCTGGCCATGCCAAATCGCCAAATCAGGAGATTTGGGCTCGTGCTGTGTGTGTGGTTGTACCGTCTTGTTGAAACCAAATGTTCACCAGGCCCCGCTCCTCCAATTCCGGCAGTCAGAAGTCATTTATCATGGCCCTGTAGCATTCGCCAATAACAGCGATCGCATTGTCGATGGCGTCCTCAAAAAAATGCGGCCCAATTACTCCTCCCGCGTGAACTCCGCACCACACAGTGGCTTTGAGTGGATGTAATACCTTCTCGTGTATCACAAAAATCACACAAAATCATCCTCTTCGTTGTTGATTAAGGATGGCTTGACAGTAATTCACACGTGACTAATGGTCAGCAGGCATTAACTGATGCACTGTTTGTACTTTGTACGGAAACATGTGTAAGTGTTTCACTAAAATTACTGTAGGGTCGGTCTGGTTATGCCCAATTGCGTAGCCTGTCGTCTAGTTGATGTTTCTTCGTTCTTAGCGACATCGGTAGCCACAGCCGCGACCGGTCCGGTGGCGCCCACGTCCAGCATGCCCTCTTATGGTTCCAATCTGTTCAAGTCGAGTAGCTAAGCGGAATGTTTGCCCAGTTGCCCAGAAACTCCACCGACCGATTATTGGTCAAAAAAATCGACACAATTATTCCAAGCTCATGCGAAGTATAGCACTCCATTGCTTATCTGTTTGTATACTGCAGCTGTCTAGTTCACTAATGTCAAATATGATTGAGGTATGACGCTATTTGCAAAAATTATAACATCTTCCAATAGGGTGATTCATTTTGTGCCACCAAAAAGAGCTGATGGCCTTGAAACGCCTGAACAGGTCTTCATAAATTGTAGCTAAGACCCATCTCGATCACGGTAGCTTTCAAACAAAAAAAAATCATCAAAATCGGTCAATTCGTTCAGGAGCTATGATGCGACAGACAGACACACAGACAAACAGACACGTCAAACTTATAACACCCCTCTTTTTGCGTCGGGGGTTAAAAAGGGTTTTTATTAATTTTCATTTTTACTAATAAACAAGAGTATCTAATAATAGTATCTAATAACTCACTCACATAACAAAAAAAAAATTACTACAGAAAAAAACTTATTTAAAACTTTTGTAATTAAAAAAATTACAAAAATGCATGCTAATTTAAATTATTATTTGTGAAAATTTATAAGCTAAAATAAAAAAATAACATTCGTTCTAGAAATGATATTAATTTTTTTTGATGCGATCCATATAACAGTAATTTTTATTTACTGCATTCGATACAGCAAGGCGAACGAATACATCATGCTGTGTCACCCACTCGCAACATGCAGCACAAGTAGGTGTCTCACTGATGCCAAGCACGTACATATGCTTGGCAAAAGTGTAATGGTCCGTAATGACGCAAGCGCTCTGTGATAATTTCTCCTTAAGGATAAGAAGAATCCAATCAAAAACTTAAATGTGAAATGCCTTGGTTATTGACTTCAACGACAAAAGTAGTGAGATCTGAATGGGTGCCAAGTTCAATGGTCAGTCCTGAAATCTATTTATAACAACATAAAATATTTTATAGCAACTTAAAATATAATTTCTTCTTATAGGATAATATATTGAAGTCTAAGGTCTAACTTGGTTGGTGCTCATATGTGAATTATTATTAAGTACTACTACAGTCTCCGACTAACCCTCGAGCCGGCAACACGTAATCGTGGTTACTCAGTGAATAACACATCCCATCGCGTAAACCCAGTTACAGCTCCGCTTGCTTTAAAGTTCTCCCTCTCTCTCTCTCTCTGTAAACCAAGACAACACCAGAAAAAATATTAAATACATAGTTCGATCGTAGTGTTCTGAAATGGCCTCCGGGCCCCCCCCAGCCCTGGGTAACCGGTTTAGTGACCTCGACATAGAGGCACTTACCGAACCCAAAAACAAAAAAAGAAAAAAACCAATCTGTTCCCCCACTGCCCATCAACAAATTTTCTCCCCCTCTCCAAATACCAGCAACCCAAAATTTATAATTATGTCGTCAACCGACCCCGAAAAGCCTCTTTCATCACTTAGCGTCTTCCTCCTCAAAAAAGGCATAGACAGCATTAGTACGGCCTATGAAAGCATCTCCCAACTACGGGATGGAAATCTCTTAATATTAACGAAATCACAGAAAGTTGCGGATATATTCGTCTCGAAAAAAAACCTGTCAAACATCTGCCCTATCAACGTTTCCCTTCACCCTCATCTAAATGCTTCGAAAGGCACCGTCTACGCCCCCTGTCTCATCAACGTTTCTGAGGAAGAAATTCTAAAGGAAATGAAGAGCCAAGGCGTCATCGACGTTTTCAAATTCAAAAAAACAATCAACGATCAACAAAAAGCAACCGGATTAATCCTCTTCTCTTTCGATCTTTTCCGTCCCCCACCAACGGTCAACATCGGTTGGTACAACGTAAAAGTTGAAGAGTACTTCCCAAATCCAATGCGATGCAGAAATTGTCAACTTCTGGGTCACACAGCAAAAAGATGCAACAAAAACCCCTCTTGTGAAAGATGCAATCTCCCACCTCATTCCCCAAGCCCGTGCACCCGCATCTTATGCGCAAACTGCGCAGAGGAGCACCCAGCTTCTTCAAAACTATGCCACAGGTACCAACAAGCAAAGGAAATCCTAAAAATAAAAACCATAAACAAATGCAGTTTAACTGAAGCCAAGCAAACATACTCAGCGCAAAACCCACCCCCCACTTTGCCCACATCCTACTCTCAAACCATTAGAAACGCAAGCCAAGCACAATCACCTGACCCACCAACAACGACCAAATCTACTCCCGTTAAGACCGACATTGCCAACACGAACAACCATCCTGCCTCACCACCTACCAATACATCTGTTTCCACAACCTCTCAAACTCCGAACCAAAAAAAATCTATATCCACCACATCTCAAGAGAAAACTGCAAACCATGAAAAAAAAACCGTTCAATTAACTAGTCCTTCTAACCCAAAACCCAGTTCCTCCCAAAGCGCAAAAGAAAACCCCTCAAAGTTTAACCATCATAAAAATCTCCACGAAATCTCCGACATACCGAAGTCTCCAATCTCCGAACTTACTCATCAACACATACAAGATAGCAAATACGACACTCAATCAACACAATCGCAAGCTAACTCTCCCAACAACACAACCATACACGATCAACAAATGATTCTCACAACCAGAATAACACACCATGATGAATCTACATAATCATTTAACTGATAACAAACCCACCGACCCCGCTGTCTCAAAACCTGTCATCCCGAGCCAAACACCAGGCTCGCAAAAATTCAACTCAGGATGGCGGGGTCGAGTAAATCTTACCAACACTACAACCATCACCAACAATTCTCAACCATCTGCACATGCACTAAAAATACTGCAATGGAACATCAAAGGCTACTTAAACAATTACAACGAATTATTACTACTTATAAAATCTATCTCTCCTAAAATAATCGCCTTACAGGAAACTCACCTTACATATAAAGCTCACATTCCCATTCTCGTGAACTACTGCCTTATCACCCAAAAACAAAACCCCAACTCCTACGGTGGAATCGCTTTCCTAATCCACCGTTCCATACAGTACACACAAACTATAATTCACAAAGACTTTGAAGCTTTGTGCATTACAGTATCATCTAAACTCAAATTTTCAATCATAAATGCCTATATTCCCCCCACACAGTCCTTTAATACTAACAATCTAAAAAACGTTTTCGAACCTGGACATCTCCCCACTTTGGTACTTGGCGACTTCAATGGCTGGAATTCTAGCTGGGGTTCGCCCAAAAACAATCACCGCGGTAACACTATTTCTAAATTCATAACGAAATCCGACTACCAACTTCTGAATGACGGTTCTCCCACCCACTTTAGTACCCACTCCACTCTCACTCACATAGACCTATCCTTCTGTTCCCCAAGACTCGCTATCGACATCAATTGGAACGTTCTTAATGACCTCTGTGGTAGCGATCACTTTCCCATTATTATAACCATGTTCCACACGACCAACACCCGCCCCAAAAAACGCCCTAAATTTAAAATAGACCAAGCCAACTGGGCCCTATACCAAAAACTCCTAGACAAACATAGTTCCGAGCACCCATTAAGTGATAACTTGAACAAAGAGGCAGCTAACATACACAGAATTATCCTCCAAAGCGCCAACCAATCCATTCCACAAACATCGACCTTAACTGAAAGGAGAAAAGTCCCCTGGTGGAACAAGGAATTAGACCAATTAAAAACCGAAAAAAACAAATTATGGCAATCCCTAAAGCGTAAAATCTCCATAGACAACATTATTCTATATAAAAGAGCCAATGCTCGATTCAAGAGGCAAGTCAAAGTTGCAAAAAGAGAGTCCATCTTCAAACTCACCTCAGAAATCAACCCCAACACTCCCACCTCTAAGATTTGGTCCACAATAAGAACATTTTGTGGCATTAACACCCCATCCTACATCCATTCCATAAGCCCTATTTACCCATCCACCACCAACATTACTAACCCTGCCGACATAGCTCAACACTTCGCAGAATATTGGTCCAACGAGTCCCACGACTCCAATTTCCCCCTTTCATTCCGCCAAAATAAACTTTCAAGTACCCCTACCACCTCCTACATCCCATCGAGCGATGCTAAAATTATTGAAAAAGACATCTCCCCTCTTGAACTAGAGTTAGCCCTCAATAAACTAAAAGGTAAAACCCCATCAAATGATCGAATATCATATCCCATGATAAAAAACCTCTCCTCCCCCATAAAAGCTAGGCTCCTCAAATTTTACAATCATATCTTCCGCCACAGTATCCCACAACTATACAAAAACAGTGCCGTTATCCCTATCCCCAAACCCAATACTGACAAATCCCTACCCAAATCGTACAGACCGATATCTCTTAATCCCTGCTGTGCTAAAGTTCTCGACAAAATAATAGCCAACAGACTGTGGTGGTTTGTTTCTCGCAACAAACTTCTCAACAGTCACCAAACTGGATTCAAGAAAGGCACATCTACTACTAACCCGTTAGTATACTTAGACTACCTTATTGCCGATTCCCTGTCAAAAAAAAGTCACCTCTCCCTTTTCTCCCTTGATTTCGCAAAAGCTTTCGACAAAATAGGCATTCATACAATAGTGGATCAACTTAAAGAATGGGAAGTAGGACCAAACATTATCCGATACATCTACAACTTCATGTCCAATCGGAAAATCCTAGTACGTGTTGGAAACTGCCTATCATCTGCATTACCTCTTTATAATGGCATACCCCAAGGTTCTCCCCTATCCGTTCCTCTTTTCCTTATAGCCTTCAATAAACTTTCCAACATTATATCTATCCACAAGGAACTAAAATTCTGTGCATATGCCGATGATTTCACCCTTGTTAAAAAACTAAACAAAAATAACACCACAGCCAACATCGACCTTAACCCCGTTATGCAAGACATACTTTTGTGGTGCGAATATTCAGGCGCTAAATTGTCTACAGACAAATGTAAGCACCTCCATATTTGCCGAAAGCACAAATGCACCTGCAGAGCTTTATCGCATACCATCAACTTTGAAAACGTCGATAAATTAAAAATACTGGGCATGGTATTCCAAAAAAACTACCGATGGAATGCACACATTGAATTCATTCGACCAGCTCTTGAAAAAAAGCTAAATATTATAAAATCCCTCTCCTACATCAGATTTAATAGCAACATATGCACCCTCACATCCATCATCAAATCAATTATAGTTAGCAAATTAGAATACGGTATTTTTCTTTACGGGTACGCCGCCAGTTCTCACCTTACTAAAATTAAAAGCATTTACAACGCAGCTATAAGAAGAGCCACTAACGCCTACCGAACGACTCCCATTAACCAACTTCTATTTGAAGCAGGAATGCAGACTGTTGAAAAGCTAAGATACCAATCAACCCTCAAATTGCACAAATCCCTTCTATCCTGCGTTGATTCCCCCCTCCGAAAACTGTTAACCAATCCGAAAAAGAAAAAAGGTAAAATTGTATCCAGTATAGAGCGTTTCATAGCCTCTTGTGATGAAACTAACATTCCTCGTAAACCAATCCCACCCCGCCCCACCTTTCCTCCACCCTGGTTCCACCAGTCATCTTCCATCATTTCCACCCTCAGATCCTACAAAAAAACTTCCACTTCACCAGAGACATACCGGGCCCTTTTTCGAGAACTCAAAAACAGCCTTTGGGACCATACCTTCATCTATACTGATGGCTCAAAAATAGGAGACAGTTCCGGCTTCAGTGTTACCTCAGAAACAGAAATTATACATACCTTCCTACTACCCGCCTATAGTTCTATCTTTAGCGCTGAAATAATCGCCATCCTCAAGGCATTAGAATATACAAAAGGGTCCAAAAAAAAATTCGCCATATGCACCGACTCCCTCTCAGCTATAGATGCAATCCTTAATAACAACAACCAAACCTACTACCCCTCTCTAATACGTAGGCTACTGTACCTCCAATCCCCCAAAACCAAATTAATATGGATCCCCGGACATATACAAATCCCGGGAAATGAACTTGCTGACCGAACTGCAAAAAACACCATCAAAACCCCTTCTCTCACTTCACCCAATTTCAACCTCCAAGACCTTAACAACTTCATTAAGAAACTGACAGCTTCCTACCATCTTCACCTTTGGGATAGAACATCACAATGGTACAGAACCATAAATAAAAATAAATTTACAATAAACAGTTACTGTAACACATCCGTAAAAATATCCCGACTCGAAGCATCAAAAATAGCCCGTCTTAGACTCGGTCACACCAAAGTCACCCATGAACACTATATTAACACAGGCAAAACATCCCAATGCCCATACTGCAATCAAAACCAAATTAGCATCCACCATATCTTCTCCGAATGCCCCTTTTTCCAAACCTATAGACAAAACATCCTTGCCCACGACCTGTTTAATAACCTCCTCTCCAATCCATATCCAGAAAATATAACAAAAATTCTTCATTTCCTAAAGGCAACTAATTTATTCCACTTAATCTAAAATAATTTAACATGTACATAGCCGAAGGCCATAGATGCTCTGGCTATATATATATATATATGTATGTATATATACCATATATATACAAGTAGCTATCTTAGAATTTTAATTGTAAGCTAGCTTTAAATAAATAAATAAATAAAATATTAAGTACTACTAAAACAGTCATGGAAGAGCCCTATGTTCGATGGCTAGTTTCTACCAGCAAACCAAATTTAAGGAAGAATAAAATGAGAACTTACAGCTTTAGAATTTGCGAAGGCTATTATATAATTCGTATATGAAAACTAGCCAAACAAAACTGGTCAGACTATTAACGACTATTTTTCTTATGATTTAATTGCAAATGTATAGTTTTCAGATTTTTTTCTGTACTTATAGTATATGACGATATTGCTTGCCAAATTTCATAGTTCTAGGTCATCTGGAAGTGGGTTAGAGTTTTGATCTATAGGTCAGTGATAAAAATGACGATTTTTGGAAGTTAATATCTAAATAACCGTTTAAAATGTGTTTATGAAATTTGGAGCACAAATCTATTTCGCAAGGTTCAATATATGTGCCAAATTTGACATGTTTAGATGAAATAGTTTTTGAGTTATGACGGGGTCAAACATGGCTCCAAATGGTTCGTGTAATATTACACACGGTGCTGCTCGCCAGTTCTGTTCGCTTGAACTTGGCTTGACACGCTGCCGCGTGTCTAGATGTTGCGAACTTCTTGCAGATATCCGGGCGTACGCGCTTAGTCACCCTGCAACCTGAATATTCCCTCCATCTACGACTGTGTGCATTAAAGATCCAGTCGTTGATATCAGATTTGACCGTGGAAACAGGTAGACCTAAAGCGGGTTCAGGTCCTGAAAAACTCTCCCCTGAGCCCTCTCTAGCGAGTTCATTCGAGATCTCATTTCCCAGAGTGACCTGGGACCCATACAAGCCTTAGTGAATTTTGTCTTTCGACTTTGTTCAAAAAGATCTTGAGTTCATGCACTAATTTGGAGTTGGATAGAGGGTTGGACACAGCTGTGAGTGCAGCTTGGCTATCATGCATATCTTATCACTTATCTGTCATGCATATCTTATCACTTTTTCTTGAGGGAGATATGGCTTTCAGTGTGCACGCTCTGATATATGTATATGTCAAAAGGTGGAAGATTCATAATAGCATCCACAGCAGCTTCCGGTGTGTTGGGGAAAGCCCCCGTGCAGCTGAGACAGACTGCTCTTCGGAGTTTGGTGAAAGAGGTCACAACGTGTTTGCGTGCTAGCCTGTTCCACCAGACAACCGATGCATATTAGATTATCGGTCTTATCATTGCCGTGTAGATCCAGAGGACTTTTTTCGGCGATAAGCCCCATGTTTTGTATTGCCCAAAAGCTGACATCCTTTTGGAGGTTTTGGAGTCAACATTCTTTGACCAAAGAAGCTTGCTATCTAAGATGACTTCCAGGTAGCTTCCTTGAATATCGGGATGGGAATGCCTTTTGGCACCAGCTGAGAATCCCAGTATTTTTCCTCGTTCTCGTGAAGAGAACGACATCAGCCTATTGCTCGTGCACCAGTCCTCGATCACATCTAACGCCGCCTGCGCTAAACATGAGCCGACAGAGAGAACATCATCCGCATAGACCTCCAGACTTGACACATTATTCTAGGACTGCATCAGCGACCAATGTCCTGTGCATTGCTTTGATCCACAAAACCAGTGCTTCATCTACGCCATGCCGTCCAGCAGCGTTACACATGCTAGAGTGTGTAATCTTCTACGCTATTTTGGGAATAAAGCCCACTTTCACCCCGCGCAAAGGAATATGTATGTATATAGCAAGTGCCAGGCTAGCAGCGAAAATTCTTTTCAGAGTAGAAAGCAACTGTCTTATACCTTTTTGCAACATAACAGGGTACATCTTATCAGTGCCCGGCGACTTGAAGCCATCGGAAGATGCCACAGCAAATTCAATGGCCTCAGTAGTTGCCACGCAATATACCAGCTACGCCGAGTTGTTTTCACCGTTTCAGTCGCAGTTACCAATGAGGGAGTGTGCAACCAGCCGATGAGAGTCTGATTTCCCGGGAAATAGGTCTGAAGCAGTAAACTAAGAGTTTCTATTTTAGACTCGGTGAAGGTACCATCCGACTTTCTGAGTACATCCAGCTTTCTCGATTTTCCTCGCCTGAGAGCATTAACCAACTTGCCGGTCCCGCTCAGGGATTTTATCTCGTCGCAGAAGCACTTATAGCAATCATTCTTCGATTTACAAATAAGCTTCTTATATTCATTTTGCTTTCAGTTTCAGTTTAGCACCAAAAACGAACGGACGTGTTTTTCCTTGTTTAAACAAAGAATTTTTTTTATTTAAGACCGAAAATAAGCCGCAAATCAAACTGTTACACAAAGCAGTAAACCAAAAAAATAACAAGCAAATAATTGACAAGTGACACCTGTCAAAGCTTGTAAAATAGTGATCCCTACTGACGACAACGCCGCCTGCTCGTCAGTAACACTCATCATGAGTGCCGTAAGAACACTACCACAAAACCTGGCTTCAACAACAGCGATGTCATCACCAGGAAGCGTAATGTCCCTCCATAAGACAAGAAGCTTATCGACTACTCCCACAACCACAACCACTACTGGCACAACACAACCATCATAGTTACAACCACAACCAGCATCTCTATGCACCCATCAACACCTGAAACATCAATTGTAGTATTTACCAGTACAAAACCCAATCCGTCGATCAAGTATGAGACTACTCCCAATGAACTAAAAAGAAACCGGAATTCCCCAGTACAAACAAACAAAAAACAAAAAACAGAAACACAAACCAAACAAAGACATACTGGCTAAACGACATAAACAATGACACACAAAATAGATTTCCTTTCACCCGATGAAGACAACCAAAACCTCCATTCCTCCCCAAAATAAGCCCGCTACATGTCCAAGGAGTAAAAACAATAAGTCTACTGACAAACGCCCTGCTACTTCATTTAGCGCAGAACCACTACTTCATGCGGATTCTCCAAAACGAAGAGGTTAAGATCCAACCAATTGAGTCGGTGCACTATACAACGATCTTATGAATGTTACAGCAAAAGAACACGATGTACTATACGTACAAACCTAAAGATCAAAAAGGCTTCAAGGTCATCCTAAAAAACATGCACCCCTCTACTGACAAAGAAGTAATAAAAATTGAACTTGCTGAAAAAGGACACACCGTAACAAACATTTATAACCTAACAAAAAAACGCACTAGAGAAGTTCTACCAATATTCTCTCTAGAACTAGAGAACAACTAGAACAACAAAAATATATATAATATAAATACAATACTATACCGCAAAATAACCTTTGAACCACCTCATATAAGGAGAGACATACCCCAATTCTGCAACTGCTAAAAATACGACCATACGCGAAATTATTGTACATCCTCCAGAGTGTGCGTCGTCCAATAAAGGAAAAAAACAAACCACAAACGTTATGCTCTTTATGGAAACAACCACATAGCTAACTACAAAGGTTGTGAAATATATATATAAGACTCTGAAGCTACAAAGGTTTCCTCCTAGATGCAAAGAGATCCCAATAACGAAACCAAAACCTGCACCCCCTACATCCACTACTACTACAAACAATACTACTGCCGTCAAGATAACTGTCACTTACGCAGAAGCTCCAAAGCCTGAACCCCAAACTTCCAAAACACTAATACAGACAAAACAAAATCAACCTACTGAAGCTCCCGCAATGAACCAACATACTCCCATAATATTAACAATATCTCAGCAAGCACAATCTTCAAATGACCTTACTGAATTAAAAACAATGATAAAACAACTAGCGACACAAATCGCTAACAATGTACAATGAATGTACTAACAGTACTAATAACCAAACTGAGTAACTAAACATGAAGTGAGACCAACTAAAGATCGTTATTTGGAATGCTAACGGACTGCAGCAGCACGTCAACGAACTGAAACAATTTATCAGAACTAATTCCATGAATACAATATGTATCAAACAAATCACCATGACAACAAAGCTCATGGTGGCACAGCAATCATAATAAGGCAGACAATCAAATCAATAGATCTTGCAGGCTACAAAGCTGAGCATATCAAAGCAACGACCATACAAATTGAAGGCGCATACGGACAACTAACAATCTCGGCACTTTATTGTCCACCTTAATTAAACATATTGACAGACCAATACAAACATTAACACGCTAGGTAAAAGATTCACTGCAAGAGGCGACTTTAATGCAAAAAACACAGACTGGGGCTCTAGATTAACAAACAGAAAGGGAAGCATCTTTCTAAATGTTCTAAAATCACTTAACGTGTATTTTCTCAGCCCAGGGGAACCATCATACTAGCCCACAGATATGAACAAGAAACCTGATCTCATAGACTTCTGTTTACACAAAAGTATACCCAGGACAAGATTAACCGCAGAAACTTCCCTTGACCTCCCTTCTGACTACTTCCCAATCATAATCACCTACGAGACTAAAGCTACCGCGCTATTCCACAATACAAGGATACACAACAAAAGAACTGACTGGCAAACATTTGAGGATATCCTAACAAGAGACCTTCCACACAGAATCGCCTTAAAATGCCCTGACAACATAGATAGTGCAATAATTTACCTTAACGACACCATAATATAACATGCATTGAGCATCTCTACGCCACAACTTGTCCCAGGTGAACGCGAATCCTATACTCCCCAAAATATCCTAAGCAAAATTAGACACAAAGGCTATATTTGAAAACTATGGCAAACGAATCGCTCTCCTGAGCTAAAAGCCAAACTAAATAAGACCATAAAAGAACTTATATTACAAGAGCATCAAAACAAACAACTCAACAATTATTTCAAAAACTTAAGGCCGACTTTCCAAACGAATTACTCTCTCCTGAGAGCCACAAGAAATTTGAAACAGGCGACTTCACACCAACCACCAATATTAAACGAAAAAAAATCGTGGTCTAAGACAAACGCAGAAAAAGCCGCAACATTAGCGAACTTCTTTGCCAACTGCTTAACAAACCAGAAAGACAATATGTAATCCACAATATTTAAAACTCCAAAACACGAATGAAGCAATTCCAAATCAAATTGACTACTAAAAATGAAATTGGCTTTCATATTAAGAATAGTATCAATCCTAATGAATGCCCTGGTTACAACATGATAAATGGGAAAATCTTAAAAGAACTACCTGAACACGAAATTATTTATATCATAAATATATTTAACACTGTAATTCGCACTAAATACTTCCCAAAAGCATGGAAAGTCATGGAGTGCACGCCATCCCCAAACCAGGAAAAGACATAACAAAAGCTAGTAGCTATCAACCCATCTGCCTTTTACAAGTTTTATCCAAACTCCTGGAAAAAATCATACAGAAAATACTAAAACCAATAATTGATAACAACAACATTCTACCGAATCATCAATTCGGGCTCGACAACATCACTGGACTATACAACAAACATGTAGTGTAATAAACAAAATATCAAATGACTTAGACAATGAGATGACATCAACAAAATACAAATTTATTTTGTATTGCTTAGTTTGTTATTCTTACCTTTGTTGCCTTGATGACATCAACAAAAAGTACACACTTATTGTTGCAAAGCGTAGGTCAACAGTTTTTCGCCTTTGCTTTAGCTAGCAATACGAGTATTTGTTATTTTGTGGTACAAGTTGTCGTGCTGAGTCGGGCAATTTTTTTGTATAAAGTACACGAATAAAATGTTCATGGCATCAGTCTATTAATTTTAAGAATTTAAGTAGTTTGAATTTTTTCACAATAAAAAATACTGCTCAGGATAATTTCTTAACGTGTCTAAAGCATTCGATAAAGTCTGGCACAAGGAACTACGAGGGTGGTTCGATAAGTACTTAGCCTCACCGCCAGATGGCGCCAGTATCGCAAGAGCAACTTACCATCGTGTAGTACATTCTAGCGTTTGGATGCTGTGTAGGGTGACTCTTCTCCTTCGGTGGCGACCATCAAAAATTGGTTTAACGAGTGTCAACGTGGTCGCACGTCGGTTTTTGATGAGCCACGTCCAGGTGCCCCGAAAACGGCTACCACGTACGATAACGTGACAAAAATCCACGATCTCGTATTGGCAGACCGCCGATTGAAGATGCGCGAGATAGCTGAGACAGTAGGCACTTCAAAAGATCGCGTGGGTTATATCCTGCATACAATTTTGGACATGAGAAAGCTATCGGCGCGACGGGTGCCGCGTTTGCTCACTCCGGACAACAAGCGCAACCGTGAGACCACTTCAAACCGTGTTTGACGCTGTTTAAGTGCAATCCGAAGGAGTTTCTGCGTCGTTTCGTGACAGTCGACGAAACATGGATCGACTGGTACACACCAGAGACCAAGGAACAGTCGAAACAGTGGACTTCACCCGGCGCACGTGCGCCAAAGAAGGCGAAGTCCAAGATCGGCCGGAAAGGTTGTGAAGGAAAATTTGTTAACCTAAAACAGAAATTATGTTAATAAAATTTTCCTTCACAAACATATGTTGTACTTACCTTATCTGAGTCCAATCAAACATAAACAAAAGTAAACAAAGGGATAAAACGAACATACTCAACAACAAATAAAACACATAAATATAAAACAACCAAACACATTAAATAAACACTAAATAAACACAAAATTAAACACAAAACGAGCAAACAAAAAAAAATGCAAAAAAAAATAATCATAAAGCATTCATATTTTTAATTTGCCTAAGACCAGTCAGGTCAAAGACACCAAAGAAAACGGCTACGGCTGCCGTTACCGTTGACAGATCCCGTCTGACATGTCAACGACGATTGGAAAGGCACCGTTCACATCGCCGTTCGACCTGGCCCTATAAAAGGCCGGGGCAGTTGTCAGAAGGGATCTAGTAAGAAGGAGTGACAACTGGCGAAAGAAGCTAATGTAGTCCAGCGACCAAGATAAGATAAGAAGGAAGAAGACAGAAGTACGGCCGAAGCTTCAACTTAAACCATAACAAGGTAACAAGCAGGGCCGTAAAGTACTTCAGTATTTTAGGACTTAAGTACTTGATAAGTACAAGTACCACGTACTGGTACTTGTACTTCAGTACCTGGTACTCGTACTTGAAAAAGACTTAAGTACGTACTTGAATTCAATAATGTCTCAAGTATTTAAAAAATACGTACTTTTCAAGTATTTGCAAGTACTTTCAAGTACTTACAAGTACTTTCAAGTATCTTAAGTACTATCAAGTATCTCAAGTACTTTCAAGTAGTTACCAGTATTCAAGTACTTGCAAAACCATAAATATATTTTATTTTAAATATTTACAAGAATGGCAAATATTACTATCATTATATTGTTTGACCAATAAAAAACAAACCAATAAACAATACAGTGACTGTTCTCTCTGCTTCACAAATTACATGTCATATAAAGTATACTTTTGCTCTGTTTCTGGGACAAAATATTTGGAATGGTTTCTGAGACAAAGTATTTGGAATGGTACAGTCCAGGATCTAAATTAACATATAAGGTCATAATTTGCGCTCTGCTATTGATGTTTTTGTTCTTGTAACTACGGAAGCAGACATTGCATCCGTCTGATAAGTTTTTTTTTTTTTCGAAGTACTTGGAAGTACTGCAGTACTGCTCAAGTTCTTGGAAGTACTGCAGTACTGCTCAAGTACTTGGAAGTACTGCAGTACTGCTCAAGTACTTGGAAGGCAGGCTCGACCTCATATCATTCTTACCAACCGGACACCAGTCGGCATCCGGGTCGAATTGGGTTACGAACTGATGCCCCATCAACCGTATTCTCCAGATTTGGCCCCGTGCGATTTCTTTTTGTTTCCAAACTTGAAAAAGTCACTCGCCGGGCAGAAATTTCAGTCGAATGAGGAGGTCATCGCCGCCACGGAGGCCTACTTTGCAGACCTCGAGAAAACATATTTTCCAGACGGGTTAAAGAAGTTGGAGCATCGCTGGGTCAAGTGTATCGAGCTAAAAGGAGACTATATTGAAAAATGAATCGCCATTTCGAAAAAAAATTGTTTTTCTTATGTAAGCTAAGTACTTATCGGACCATCCTCATAGTTCAAGCTGGCGTTCCCCAGGGTAGCGTTTTGGGGCCACTACTCTACTTAATATACACTGCAGACATACCTACCCCGACATCGCAACACTCAATTCTAGCAACATTTGCACACGACACTATCATACTGCAAACTGATAAACCCCTAAATGATGCAAATCTAAAACTACAAAACCATTTAAATAATACAATACAGTGGTTCACAAAATGGGGTTTACAAATAAATGAAGAAAATACTATCCAGGTTATCTACACCACTAGAAAAATTGACAATCAACCTCCTATAACAATTAACAATAGGAATATAAAAAAACAGCGATCACGCCAAATATCTATCAAAAATATCTTATTGACAGTAAACTAACATGTAAACAACACAATCTAGAAAAGAATAAACAAGTAAATGACAAACTCCGAAAATGCTACTGGATGCTTGGTAAAAATTCTAGACTGTTAATAGACAATAAACTTCTGATATACAAAACAGTGATTAAACCTATCTGGTCATATGGGCTACAACTATGGGGTACTTCCACAACCTCCAACATCCAAATAACCTTACGTACACAAAACAGAATATGAAGAACAATTACCAACGCAGAATGGTACGTACCAAACACGGAAATTTAGGCGTTTATTCCACACCCATGGTTCCTGAATCGATACAAGGCGATGATTTGTACTGCTGCATGCAATTCTGCTACTGAGAATAGCATAGCCTTGCAATGCTTAAGATTGATCTGAGTAAAAATTATAGAATTAGACTGCGGAGCACGTTCCATCCTTCGACTTTTTGGCATCAAAATGGAATCAAATCCTACCAAGGCCGAATCATACGCGGATTTCAGGGTCTCGACAGAGCCGTTGTCCAATCCCACAACCAGATTTTAGCCCTCTTTTTTCAGAGAACCCTTACTCTCTTTGTAGGAACAGACTGTCCAGGTCCTAGTGTCGAGTCCCGGGTTCTGCGCACGTAGTCGCGTCAGCACTTTCAGCTTGTTTCTAGATTTCCCCGTAATCCAGCAGATGGCGCGCGTTAATTTTGGAAGACTAGTAGTTCCCAGGGGAGGGATTTTCGGCATCGTGCTCCTGATCCAGGCAGATGTCTGCTGTGAGAAATAGTTCGCCACTAAGGTACCATTCATCAAAGCAGACCTCTCAGCCTGGATACAGAAGCCTGTTGCCGAAGTTAGCTCCAGTAGACGATCCTCGCAGTGTTGGCAATCTGCGCTGGTCATTCTGCTGTCACTCCCAGCTTTCCCTATCCTGACCTTTTCAGAAGAATTGGCTGCCTCTTTGTAGGAGAGGTGCTTGTCTCGACTCTTTACGGTCACTTGTATCTCCTTTTCAGAGGAAAGGGTTTTGTTGTGTGAAGTGCCCGCCTCCGAGGAGCAGTCTTTGGTCCTCTCCGTCTTCAGATTTTTTCTTTGATCTTTGTTGATTGCCGCATCTACCTTCGGACTACCTTCGCATCTACCCGCCGCCACGTCGGAGGAGGAGACATCACGTTTTCTCTCCCCAGCAAGGTTGGCCCCGGCGGCCGTCTTCCGTTTGCGAGCGCTCTTACCTTTTTCGGTTCGAGCTTCTGCCCCCTTCCGCCGCCGTTTTGGAACAGCTCTGCCAGCTTGAGGTTTGATGGGATACAAAACCGCTTTGTCTTCTGAGATCAGAGTTTGTCTGTCAGCATCATCGCCTTTTTCGGATTTGACCGTCACCATTTTGATTTGACGTGTCTGTCAGAGTATCGGCAGCTAAAGGATGTGTTTTCACCCCTTTTCTGGGTGATGGTCATCGAAGACCTACTCTATAAGTTAACCAACCAACCAGTTATGAAGTCATCGGATGCACCGATGGCTTTGTACTTATTGTTACAGAGGAATGCGAAATTTCTGCCTGTGAATGCATGCAACTTGCGGTTGAATCTATCTTTGACTGGTGTAGCAGAGAGGGTTTATCAATAAAGCCAAATAATACAATCGTAGTCTCTGTTACAAAAAGGAAAAAATTGCAACATTGCTAATACAAAATACAAGCATACCATTTTTTAGAAGAAGTCAAGTATCTAGGTATTGATCTTGGTCGTAAACTTTATTGGAACTCCAATATCAACATAAGTGCCTGTCAACGCACTTACGATAAAACCTGGCTATATAAACCCTTTAAGCCGTACAGTGGACAAAAGTTGAACAAAAAACAATAATTATTAAAATCTAACGCCTTCTGATCGGAACTACTCCACTGCACTTTTTTAGTAAAAAGGTTGCAATACGCAGTGCAATCAAACTCCGTCGGTTAGAAGTAAACCATTCATTGGGTCACATGTCCACCCTACAACACGTTCCTGAGCTGGATAAAATTACCACAGTTACGAACGGATTAGCATATACGTTCACTTTTGACAAGAGATTTGAGATACTGATCAGTGATCACAAACCGCACAGCTTAAGAAAGCGGCTTTCCTTTGCTAAATGTCAAAGTTGGTACACAGATGGCTCCAAGATGGATTTCGGTGTTAGCCGGTGGTAGCCGCATGGGGCGGGAAAGTTCAGCGATCCTCATTAAAAATAATTATAATCATAAAGTAATATATGTATAGCGATTAAGTGCGGCGATACCAGGTGCTAGAGGTCTGTATTGTGTGCATTCCTTTTCGAAATGCAGCTTATGCACCTGAGGCACCTCAACCCAATATTTTCATTTGCAGAGCTCAACCAAACACTAGGAAGAGCCTACTAAGTCATTGGTGGATGCAGAACATATAGTACAGGGTTAAGTTACTCATAACGGATATCCCGTCCTATACTAGGGGCGGCTCCTATCTCATGCTGCATGACTCTCGACTCTCATGCTGAGACTGACAAACACGAACGAATGGTCTTCTAGCTGTCTACGGACCATTGCGACTTCATCATTCCTGCCTTAGAAATTATATCGATCATTGGCGATCAGAGATTCTGTGTTTTACTATGCTGAATGACGATTTCATGGCAAATAATGCCGTCACCTATAAGGGCGCTAATAACCTGTTCATTTCGACGAAAAATCTTCAGATGATCTTCGTGCCATTAAAGAGAACAAATCCTCGGGAGACGACGATAAATCCAATGTTGTGCTTAGGCACCTTCCGCCAGTGGCTAAAGAGAGGTACACCATCTTGTTCAACAATGAACTGAATATCAGAATTACTTCACTAGGTGTTTTTTATTATGCCATCATGATTTTCATGCATTACAATAACAACACGTGATCCAGCTCTTGATCTGGATCAATTCCAAGATCCAAAAATTAGCTTAGACTATTCCCCACTAGTTTCGCATTGAAATTAGGAAGATCATTGCCTGATGAACATATAAAATTGTGGCCAGGATTTGGTTAAATAATTTTACCTTCCGTACAAAGTAATTGTACTCATAATGCTATAAAATGTGTGTATTTATTTATATTTCTAAAAATCTTGAGTGAATTGAGAAATATTACCCCCAATTGATGTATATTGATAAAAATTATTTTCATCAACATTTAAATCGATCGTATCAAATTTGTATGAAGAGAAAAATTTCCTTTGATATGGCAATTCTATAACTAAATTTGGTTTTCAAATGTCAGATCTTTAACAGGACTGTACAAGACGAAATTTGCAGCTACACCATAATCTAGATCTGATGTGGCATAATAAAAAACACCTACTGTAACTGAAATGCAATATTAATAACAAGCCAAGTCGCTTATGCTATTCAACTTTGCATTATTTTCTTGAGTTATTTAAAAACGTCAGCATAATAATAAACCAACCTTAAATTTTAAAGAGATTATAGAATTTTTGTATAGAAAATCATCATCCGCAAAAAAAAATTTTCAGAGATGATCAGAATCAAACATTTTTTTCGATTTTTTTTAATCTCAGATTAAATTGTATCTGATCAGAAGAAAAACATTTAAATTTCTTTTTTAATATTTTTTCATTCAGACGTTGGTATGTGGCAACTGTAAGCAATGTAATTAGGCTGAATTATGTTATTTTCTAAACTTTTATTATATCTGAGAAGGTGCTTTGTGCTGTATATTTTGCAGTCATACAGTGGTATCAATATAGGAGATACAGAAAGGAAGTAATATGTAGCTCAAACATATTGTCTTTTTTCTTTAGATTTACTAACATACTTTTTTGTAAAGGTTCTCCTTATCGGCCATGGGTTGGTGTTCTGTTACTTCTAGTTCGTCCACTTATGGCTCATCAGGTTCACTAACACCGCACTAATCGAATTTATGTGGACCGTATTCATTTTAAGTGTGTGTTCGAACTGTGTTTCCGCGTTAACTTTGTTTTCCAGTGATCCTTTTCGTGGAACTTCTCGCGAGTACAGTTGACATATTTTCCAGACTTGGTATGATAGGGGCTTAAGGCCCCCTTTTTTACATTATACATATTTGGATTATTTTCAGTACTACCGACTGTGCCAGTGATGGAAAACGTAATTTAAAAAAAGGAAAACACAAATATTTGTTCATATAATTTTTATTAGAGGCAAATGCGGTGCAAACGTTGCGATTTGCGCACTTACAATGGCTACACGTAACTTCACAGAAGCAAGTAGTTTCTCTGGGCTATATATGTACACTAAATTTTTTCGGCAGTGTAGAATTGTTGTAAATGATTCGTAATATATTGCCCAAATATTGAATTACTTCCTTATTTTGCATTTAATTCGCGACAATGCAAAAAGCTATTTTCTTATTTGATTTATTCAGGCTGACGATTTCGTGTTTCATACATAAAAATATGCAGATGCTATAATTCATTTAAATATTAAGTATAAAACCGATGCAACATAAGAGGCAAAAAAGCTTTCAGAATAAATTTGGAAAATGAAGGACAACAACTTTTCAATATCATTATAACCAAAATCAAGTCGCTATATATTTAATATAAATATAATTTTTTTTCAAATTCTTGTTAATCTTTACATGGTCCGAGGTACAAAGAGATTTTATACCTAATTAACAAAAGGGGAAGGAAAACTTACAATTTTTAATGCCATGTATAAAACATTTATAATAATACACATATTGTAAAACAAAAAAAAAAACGAAGTTGACCCATGTAACTTCTCCGTTGGACATTCTGTCCCTTTGGGCGGCTGTCTTAAACTGTCAGAAAAATATCCAGAAAGAGATGACGTGACTTTGACCTTTATTGTCTCGTGCGAATTCCATTCCAAAAAAAGAAAGAGATTTAAGGTCGATCGAGCACGTTCAAGGAGACAGGAAACTGAGGAAGGAGATTGGTAAAACTTATTCTATTTACCGAAATAAATTACGATTTAAAGCTCAGGTGTGGGGTAGATTCACCAAAAAAAGGAAAATCACCATTTATCCGGTTTAAAGTTGAAAGCAAAAAAATTAGCTCTACATAATGAGTGATCGCCTGACAAAACGGGATATGATGGACGCGCTACAAAACGCAGACATTGAGGTACCGTTAACGGTTACTCTTTCCCGGCTGAGACAAATGTACGGTAATCTGAATGCCACCGACACTGCTGCTGCTTCGATAGGCAAAAATGCTGACGTTGACGAAACCGCTGCTGACGCCACTGACACTACCAAATCCAGCAATGTCACCGAAGACGACGAAGCCGCTGACGCCATTGAATCCGCTGAAGCCACTGATGATAATTACGCGAACGTCCACGATCGACGACATGGCGAAACTCCTGGGGGCCCTTTAACTACTCAAGAAAATGTAGCCGAACTGGATCACAAACTAATTTTGTTGCGCAAACGTCAGAAAATCCTCCTACTGCAGCAGTCGATCGCTAGGTTAGAGCGAGCTGAGGCACCACCTACACCATGTGCCACACAAACACCGACGCCATCTGCAATTTCAACGTCCCGGTTGACGTTCCGAGACATCGAACACGCCATCATAAAATTCGATGGTGAATCCAAAGCTTACAATGTGCATGACTTCTTGCGCAACTTCGAGAGGGTTTTGAGTATGGTGGGGGCCGATGATCTGTTCCGTTATACATCGTTGTGCAATTCTTTAACTGGTACTGCCAAACTACTCCTTAACAAAGGAGCACTCGACTATGGCGATCTGAAGACGACGCTCATAAAAGAATTTGGACGCAGTGAAATGTACCAACTACTCACGAAGCACCGATGGAACAAAAGAGACAATATCCGCCGATACGTACTGGAAATGGAGAATAACGCTGCCCATTGCAACTATATTGACGAATTCGAATTGATTGGCTTCATTATTGACGGAATGCAGGACACGTCACCGGAATCACATCTCCTGATGAACTCGCGGACGATGGACCAGTTTAAGGATTCCCTGGACTTATACAAGCAACGCCGAGCGAATCGGCTCGCCACTAAACCCGAAGCCGCTGCCATTCCGAAACAAAAAACACCGATGTCTAAGCCTTATGCTAGAAGTGACGCAACTGATGTAAGAGAGGTCCGATGCTACAACTATACGCAGATGGGCCATTACCAGAGTAAATGTCCGTACGAGAAGAGACCAGATAATAGCTGTTTCCGCTGCTGGAAAACTGGACATGACCACCGCACCTGCCCCAACCCGAAGAAAATCTTGAAAACAATCAGAAACACCACCGCCACTGTTGCCGATCCTATAGACGATGCCAATGATGCCCGAAATCAATGCGGCAGCTACCACGACGAAGAGGACTCTGAGTACTTCCGCGATGCCATAGACGCGATTAACTTGGTAAGTGTTGCCCACATTATTAGTGAAATTAAGCGCAAGAAATTTAAGAAATATTTATTTCTTTTTGATACCGGTAGTCCAACTAATTTCATACGCAAATCTGACGCGCCACCGCAGAACAATATTAAACACACCGCTGTTAAATCAAGATATACCGGCCTCGGGAAACACACACTGTTGACATATGGAAAAATAAAAACCGCGATAAAATTTAAGAACCGGATCGAATATGTGAATTTAAATGTAGTGCCAGATGAAACAATGGCTATTCCGTTAATCTTAGGACGCGATTTTTTAGATACATTCAATATACACTTATGTCAAATAAATAAACCGAAATTTTTTAATCGCTTTAATAAATTTCCTCTGATAAACAATTACATTTCTGTGCGCTTAACTCAGATTTTGTTAGTAATTTAGAAGTAGTGGATCATTCAGTTGCCGATAAAACAGTTGTACAGCCTAATGGGCAAAATAAAGAAGATAAATCACAAGTCGCCTAAAACTCGCGGAAAGGATTCGCGTCGGAGACGATAAATCTTTAAACGAAATCATGTCGATCGAAACGGGGCGATGCCCGCTGAGGTACATACATATATGTTATGTAGTACTGCCGCTGAAGCACGGTATCATAGTTTCGAACTGGAGACGTTGGCAGTCATATATGCTCTGCGGTGTTTTGATGTTTACTTAGATAAGATTCCGTTTAAAATAGTTACGGACTGTAACTCGCTGATATTGACACTCAATGAAAAGCAGCTTAACCGCAGGATAGGTCGATGGGCTTTAGAATTAGAGAACTATAATTATACGATCCAGCATCGGGGTGGTGTTTATATGGGTCATGTTGACGCGTTGAGCCGCTGTCACATCGCTGGAACTGCTGACCCCATGGGGTCACTGATTGGTGCTATATGCGAGGATGTCGATACTACCGATTATCGATGTAAAGAGATGCATGTCGCTGATTCCGATGAGATCGATTTTCAAATCCAGGTAACACAAAGCAGGGATGAGACTATAAGACAGTTACGAGAACGACTAGAGAAGGAAGCAGTGATAGGCTATGACTTGGTAGATGGATTGGTCTTCAGAAAAAATAGCGCAGGGACCTTGCAGTTATTTGTTCCAAGCGAGATGGAGAGTAATGTGAAAAGATCGGCCACTTAGGCACTGGAAAGACATGTGATCAGTTAAAGAAAAGCTATTGGTTTCCGAAAATGGCGGAAAAAGTGGACAGGTTTATACAGAACTGTGTTCGCTTCAGCCCCTACTGGCATACATGACCATAATCTATACAAGGAGCCGGTCCCGTTTGATACCATATACCTGGATCATTTTGGTCCTTTGCCATCTATAAATTCAAAGCGTAGGCATATCCTGGTAGTAATCGATGCATTTACACAATATGTCCGTCTGTATGCAGTCAATTCCACCAGTACTAAGGAGGTTAAAGCCTGCCATTTTACTTACCATAGCCGAACTAGGCGTATCATAACCGACCGAGGCTCTTGTTTTACATCCCTTGAGTTCGACGCGTATCTGCTGCAGCGCAATATCTCTCATGTCAAGGTGGCTGTTGCCTCTCCCCAGGCAAATGGGCAAGCAGAACGTGTAAACAGGGTCGTTAAGTCCATGTTTAGTAAACTGAGTGAGCCCATAAGCCACGCTAATTGGTCCAACATGTTGGGTCGAATTGAATATAGCTTGAATAATATCGTGCACTCCACTACAAAACAGACGCCAAGTAAGCTGTTGTTCGGGATAAAGCAGAGAGGTGAATTGGTTGATGAGTTAACAGAATATCTCGGAGAGAAACTCGGTGCAAATTCGGAGCGTGATTTAGAAAAAATGCGGTTGTCTGCCTCCGACGCTATTACTAAATCTAATATAATTTGAATTATTTTCTCGAGCGAAGTAGACCCGCGAAAGTTTACTCGGAAGGTGATTTTGTTGTGATACGTAACGTAGATACAGCCGTCGGGACCAATAAGAAGCTTATACCGAGATATCGCGGCCCATACGTTGTACATAAGGTTCTACCACGCGACCGGTATGTTATTAGGGATGTAGAGAATTGCCAGCTCACTCAATTGCCTTACGATGGCACAGTGGAGGCTTCTCGTATCAGGAAATGGATGACGGATGATGGTGCACTGAATGATCCGGCGAAACTTGATGTGGGTAACACTTTATAAAATAAGTCAATTCAATCGAGGTCGATTTGAATGTCAGGTCGGCCGAGTTGTAATGCCATGTATAAAACATTTATAATAATATTGTAAAACAAAAAAAAACCAAGTTGACCCATTCTCCGTTGGACATCCTGTCTCCTTGGGCGGCTGTCTCAAGCTGTCAAAAAAATATCCAGAAGAGATGACGTGAATTTGACGTTTATTGTCTCGTGCGAATTCCATTCCAAAAAAAGAAAGAGATATAAGGTCGATCGAGCACGTTCAAGGAGACAGGAAACTGAGGAAGGAGATTGGTAAAACTTATTCTGTTGATCGAAATAAATTACGATTTAAAAATTTGGGGAAAAAATTGATAATTGAAAAACCTCATCTGGAAAAAATGTAAATTGTTAAATAAATAA
The DNA here is from genome assembly GCA_958301585.1 of Merodon equestris. Lineage (NCBI taxonomy): Eukaryota > Metazoa > Arthropoda > Insecta > Diptera > Syrphidae > Merodon > Merodon equestris. The sequence goes on along the minus strand of OY284415.1, from coordinate 82,893,826 downwards.
ATATCTATATGAATAATAAAATAAGGAAAAGAATTAAATAAATGGATAAGATGGAACATGTATGTATTGTAAGATAAGTCTGAGAGAAAAAAATTCTCATTAAAGGATTCTTGCAGTTGTCGCAGAGAAATTTAAAGTTTTCGTTAAGTTTATTTATTCTAAAGGGCTAACCATAATAGGCAAAAGCAAGCAGAAGCTTATGTCAGATCCGAACGAAATTCTCCCCTCTGTTTCAAAGAAAAATCAAGATACCCACAATGAACAGATGCAAGCAGAAGGAAAGAAACTGTCAAATTGTTTTCATTCGATTTGTTTATTTTCGGTGTGGCTTTGGCTTTTTCCTTTTTATTGAAATAAGCGCCATCTGCTTTATCATAGAGACACTTATTGTCCTGCACAAGTGAAATCAACTTGTTAACAATCTCGTATTCCATATTTATTTTATCTTTTTTCTCTTTCCTAACCTCAAATGTCACTTGTCAAAAATTTCGACCGTCATGTCTTCCTTCTGCTTGCATCAGTTAACTAACATTTAACGAAACGTCATATCTTCCCATTGTGGGCATATCATATACTTTGCATGTAAGAAGACATTTCCATCTGCTTACTTCTGCTTGCTCGTTCGACGTTCACTCTTTTATTCAAAGCTCTTGTAGAAAAATGCCAAGGGAGATTTAGCATAATTTTTTAAGAGTTTATTTTGTGCTATTTGTAACTTTGCTAAATGACTTTTTGCGCAGTTATCCCTGACTTGGCAACCACATAAAATTATAGCTTGAAATATAACTTTATGAATTATTTTTTTGTTTTCTAGTGATAATAGAGATTTTCTGTTTATATGTAAATGGATATAAGAGTCTTACTTTTATATTAATTTTGTTTAAAGTTTCTTTTATGTGTTGGTTAAATAATAGTTTTGAGTCAGGATGAATTCCCAGGTATTTAACGCTAGCACTCCATTCGATTGACACGTTATCTACCCCCAAGGCTTGAATTTTTCAACTTCGAATGAAAAATTGCGTAGTTCACTTTTGATTCATACAAGTACTGCAGGCTTGGATACTGAAAGGACTTACGAAAACCAAAGAAGAAAAACGCTCGAATGTCGCTTTAGAAAAAAATACTTTATCTGGCTGTCGTTGGCGGTTGCTTGATCACAAGTGTTTTTGTGTTGGAGAAATAGTCATGACGAAGTCTCGTAACAGCTGATTTTGGTCCGTTTTTTTTGGTCTACCAGGTCGTTGATCCACATTCTCCGTCTGGATCTAGTGTGCCCTGGGTGTGTGTATTGTGTGTAGTGCGAATTCGAACTTTCGATTTTCTAAGACTACGCATACACACTCACGTGGGTGGGTGGATCCAGTGCCTTCATTGCACGCCGATTATCCAATCAGATGTTATTTTTATACATAAAACATATACCCTGTATACAATAAGATTTAAGGATGAGGAGCGCATACCGGTCTGACCATCACAAGGCTATGTTCCCTGGTACCCTGCGTACGTAAGAAATAAGGGAAGGCATAAAATTTAGAATTCGGATCGGTTTATGCAGGCCATATCTTTTCCAACTGTTAATTTCGATTTCAACTTCCGATATGTTAATGTTCGATTATTCGGCCGTAAAAATAGCTTCTGTGCACCGTATCTGTGCGAATTTTCTCTGTATCTTCTTTCTCTGGTTCTGGCTTGTGCACTATCCAAATCCTCCTTTGGGTCAAATAATGAACCAAAGGAGTCTCAAACGAATATTCTTCTATTAAAACTTGGCTGTTCGAGTGAGTGTTATATGAAAATATATTTTCGCTTGAACCATGGACTGCCTTCAGTCCGGTTTAAGGTACAATAATTTCTTAAAAGTTTTTCAGAAATATTTTTTTTACTACATGTTCCCTATTTTTTATCTGGGTGTATAAATTCAATATATAGTTATAATCAAGATTTTTTTCCAAAAAGTGACATCAAAATACATAATATAATTATGCGAGTATATTAATCAAAAAATCCCCCCACAATATACACGCGGCTCGAAATGCCGATCATAAGAGGCTACTAAAATTGTAATGAATCTCTGCCGCATAAAATAAATAACAGAGGTAGCGGCTGAACCGATGAGTCTGCACTATGAAAGTTAACATCCTATATCTATGAAGATAAGAATTTTAACACAATCTTCAAAACAACGATTTACTGCGCCTTAAGCAAACGCAACCCTCAAGAGTGCGAGTTAACATCCTCATATCTATGAAGATAAGAATTTTAACACAATCTTCAAAACAATAATTTACTGCGCCCTAAGCAAACGCAACCCTCAATAAACCAACTGTCTTCTTCTTTTCCTTTTTTTCTCCGGCGTTGTTATGGTCAGAAGTGTAGGACCATAACCTTCCCATTTAACTGCATTCCTACTGGTCCGCTTGTGGGGTCCGCCGGTTTGACCTCAGAAAGTAGCGGCAGGCTTCCCGGTTTGGGATTACTTCATCGCTGAGGCAAATCAAATGCTGGTGTTTTTGCATTTGTTTGCACCAATTGTTTTTCGGCCTGCCTTTTTTGCGTGTTGAAATTGGAACGTTGATTGATAACGCCTTTTGGACGGGGTTCAAAGGATCTCTCCTTTGAACATGGCAATACCAACTGAGTCGGTCGCGCTCTATCTTTCTTGTGATGGTTTCTTTTACGTGGAGGCTTCCTTGGATCTTTGAACTTCTAATTCTGTCACGCTTTGTTACTCCCGCTGTCATGCGAAGCATCTTCATCTCAGTTGCCGTTAATTTGCTCTCATACTTTTTGTGCATTGTCCAGCATTGTGAACCGTATGTGAGCGCCGGTCGTACAACTGAAGTGTAGAGCCTTCCTTTCAGCTTAGGGGGCATTTCTCGATCACAGAAGATGGCGGAGTTTTCCCGCCACTTCATCCACCCTACGCTTACGCGATGTTTGATGTCGTCATCACAAGTTGCTTCTCTATTAATCATAGATCCCAGATATTTAAACTTTTCACACTTGGGAAGCACTGTTCCATTCAAGTAAATGTCTGGAATAGGCTGATGAGGGTCAGAGAACGGGCAGCACAGATACTCTGTCTTCTTTGAACTAATACGATACCCGTGTCCCTCAAAAATGTCCACCCACACATCAAGTGCTCGTTGTAGGGACGCCTGATCATCACTTATAATGGCCCCATCGTCAGCAAAGAATAGCTGGTGTACATTGGGGTCCGTCACTTTTCCTTCAAGCAAGCAATCAAGGACTGCTATAAAAAGCAGTGGGCTGAGGACGCTCCCTTGGTGTACACCGACTTTGATTGCGAACTCTTCGGTGACTCCTGCAGTGCATCTTACTCTTGTCGTTGCTCTTTCGTACATGTCCATAATCACTCGCACATATGTTTCTGGAACTCCTTTTTGTCTTAGCGCTACCCATAAAAGATCTCTTGGTTGCCGGTCAAAGGCCTTCTCGAAATCAACCAACACCATATGCAAGTCCTTTGAAGAATCACGATGCTTTTCCATCATGATCCTTATACTTTGGATTGCATCTGTTGTTGATTTACCCGAGACAAACCCGCACTGGTCATCAGATAGTCGTATTATTTTTCGCAGTCGGCTATCTAATACCCGTTCAACGATCTTCATGGTGTGCGACATCAGCTTAACAGAACGGTAGTTATCACAATTTCGCGTATCACCCTTTCCTTTGTGCAAAGGAAGAAGATAGCTTTCCCTCCATTGATTAGGCATAGTGTCGCCTCTCATAAGTTTGGAGATAAGAACCATGAGCCATCTAGACCCGATGTCTCCCATCTTTTTCCAGAACTCAGAGGGTATCCCGTCCGGCCCAACAGCTTTTCTTTTCTTGGAGTTTTTAACCGCGTACCGAACTTCTTCGACTGTGATGTCGGATATTTCGGCATAATTCGGGGCGGCTCTTGGAAAGTACACTCGGGGAAACTGTTCGTTCAGAAGTTCCTCGCAATACTGTCGCCATCTGTGGAGAATTTTTCCGTCTTCCACAAGGAGTTGGCCTTCAGCATTGTTAATAAACTTTGGGAAACGAATCTCCTGAGCATTTCTTCTTCTCTGGGCGGCTATCTTAAAGATATTTGCTCCTTTGTTCAAATTATTTTGTCGAAGCTCCTGGGTAGCCTTGTTCCTGTCAGACGCGGAAGACGATATTTCTTCCAACTCCTGATAGAGGCCTTCCATGCTTTTCGCTTTGAATTCGGCTCATTTTTTCTTCGCGATACCTTTGCAACATCTATATACCTTTTCACGGCGAGCTTTTTCCTCTCTATTAGTAGAAGAGCACTTTGACCAAGCTTGGAAAGCCATTTTCTTTTCGTGTATCACTGCTTTGGCTTCGTCTGTCCACCACCAGGTTTCTTTTGCGTGTTGGCAGGGGCCTTTAGATGTTCCGAGCAGTGATTTGGCTTTCTCCAGGCCAGATTGTTGTAGGGAATCCCACATGTCTTGTGCTCTGCACTCCTCATTACCGACCTCATCGATAATGGAAGAGAGGTAGTTTTCCATGATGGTAATAAAAGCTTCGCCTTTTCCTTTATCCAGCTTATACCACTTGATTCTCTCAAACACCTTCGTTTGCTGCTTTGACTCCTTTCTCGCATCCATAAAAAATTCAGTCAGGAGGAGACGATGTTGAGGGGCGATCGCGTCTCCCAGGATCACTTTGCAATCTTTAACTCGTGGCTTCATGAAACTGGATACCAAATGATAGTCTATTTGAGTTTCATTTCCGCCGCTGCTATAAGTGATCAGGTGACGGCTTTGTTTGACGAACATGGTATTTAGCACTATAAGACCGTACGACTTGCACATGTTTAGGATATCTTCACCTGAAGAGTTCCTGGTGCCGTATCCCAGCCCTCCGTGGTAGCCTTCATAGTCTTCGCTTGTCTTCCCGACATGTCCGTTTAAATCTCCCCCAACAAACAAAAGCTCTTCCTTTGGGATGATTTTGACAAGGTTGTGGAATTCTAGCCAGAATGCATTTTTTTCTTTTTGTTCGCATCCTACTTGAGGGGCATATGCGCTAACGATGTTCCACACCTCACCATGCATCACCAATTTGAGAGCCATCAAACGGTCACTGGACTTTGAAATGGTTAAGACGTTGCCAAGTCAATAAACCAACTGTCAGCATATGTAATCTAAACATAAGCCAAGAGAACGTAATCTAAATATAAAGATTTGATAATCTTTGGTGTGAGCAAAACCACTTATAAAATTTTCCGTGGGAATCAAATAGTTATGAAGATTTTAACTCGGAGATATATAAGGATCGAGAGTGGAATTTAGCGGCAGTGTGTTTTTGTACCCGGTATTGAACGGTCACTAGCTCGCAAAAGAGCATATAATTGTAAACTTATTGTACCTTGAATGAAATAAATTTATTCTTTAATAAAAAACTCCACTGAATATAAAAAGTTATTTAATTTGCACACTTACATCACTGCAACCATTACGAAAACACACTCAAAACAACATCAAAATTTCAATTTCTTATCCTTCGAATATCATACTCAGGGATTTCGAAAATTAAAAAAAGGAAAGATATACAGGCCAACAATAATAAAAGAAAATATCCATGCCTAATCTAACGATAATTGTCTTCGGAAATAAGTTTCGCCTGCTCAAATCATATGATCGTGAAAATCCAAAAATTCCAACTACAAGGGAATATACGAGGCTACCTGGATGGAGCAACGGGCAAACGAATTGATCATTTGAAACGCCAAGCCAACATACTATATGTTAAAGCATGCAGAGGAGTGAATTGTGATTTTCACCACATCTTAATCATCGCAAAAATTAAAAGCCGAATCCAAATTCACAGAAGCGGAGCCACAGGTACGTATAAAAAACGTTCAAAAGTTACAGGACCCACCTATAGAGCGTCAATAAATTAATAACTGGTTTGCTCTTCTAGATGGCATATACAATATAACGATGACTAAGGGTTACTAAAAAAATATTGTAATGGAAGCAGCGGAAAACGAATTAGGCTATTGCAAAGCCCCAAAGGAAAGCCTTGGGACGACGATGATTGTGAGGAAAAAAATAAAAGGAAGTAAAGGCAGTGACCCATCGACTTAAAAATAACAAAGCATCAGGAGTCGCCATAACACCATCGAAATTAATAAAACATTCTGGAGAAGAATTAACAGAAAAGTGACTTGGTTATCACAGCTATCCCCGAGAAATTAAAAAACTCATTCGGTCATCATTTCCGTATTTAAAAAGAATGACCGAAAATAGTGAGACAATTAGCGAGAGATATCGCTACTATCAAGTTATTACAAGATCCTGTCAAATGTTCTCTTAAAGAGACTGACATCTTATGCCAAGGCAATAATCGGAGACTACCAGTGTGGTTTCACGAAGAACCGCTCGACAAGATTATCCAGATTTTCACGGCAATTTTCAAAAAAGAAATGAGAATTCTAGAACCGGCCCACCAATCATTCATAGATTTTAAAAAGGCGTACGAATGACGGTTAATGGATTATCCGCCCCAGATTACGCTGACGATCTGGACATTCAAGAGAAGCGCAGATAGTCTAAGAAAGTCAGAAAAAAAATAGGTTTAGAAGTAAATGAAGAGCAAAGCAAATATATGGTAGCTGAACGACTTGGATTGATCCAAGCCTTGCATCTGACTTTACACCAAAAAAGCCTTGAAAAATGAACGTGTTCGAACCGTATTGACTGCCAAAAACGACATAAAGATCAATATAAATAAATAACTATTCAAAAAAACTTGTTCGTCCCGCAATGTTAAAATCCGTATTTATTATACCATAATAATGCTAGTAGCACTTTAAAGATGTGAAAATTTATCTCTGATTAAGAAAGACAAAATTAAATTTCAGGTCTATTAAAACAAGATCCTAAGGAGAACATATAGAAAACTGAAATTGAAATTGAAATTATTTATTTATTTCGTTCTTAAGTTACAATGGCTATCGCAAAATTTACAATAATAGTTCAGAGATATAGTTTATATAGGAAACTTTTCTACTGAAACGACACTAAATATAGAAAACTACACAATCAAAAACTCGAGAAATTCTATTCAGCCCCAAGCATTTCCGAATAAAAAAAAAACTAATACGGGCAGGACACGTAAACGAATGACTGTAGAAGAACAGTGAAAAGAATAATGATTATCAACCCGTAGAAGACTACCAGAAAGGCTGCATGGTAGATGAAGGGATGGACCTAAAAGAGATAGAAGCATCACGAGGTTCTTCATTTTCTCAATTTCAATTTTAAAATCATTTTATTGAACTTTGCTTATAACAAACCTAAATATCTTACTGGCGCTAGGCGGACTCTAAAACCAACAGTACAACTTAAACCTATGTCTTTCAACAACTATATATAAACTCATCATATCCTTATCTCACCTTCATCTTATTAATTTTTTTTTAAACATAATACATATATGATCGTTTATTTGCGCGCAGGGACGGGTTAAGAATATCTCTGCAGCGATACCTCTCGCTTGTCGTAAAAGGCGACTAAAACAAAGGTAAACAAAAATCACATATAAGCAAATTGGTGAGCCTAGGGACACATATACCACCATCAAACTGCCCCACAAGTGTACATGCAAATCAGTGGGTTGACACGACTGGAGATCACCGGTGTTGTAAGAGTAAGATCAAACAAAAAATCTGGAGCATGCCCGTGTCACAACAAAAAAAAGGCAGGCCGAAAAACAATTGGTGCAAACAAATGCAAAAACACCAGCATTTGATTGGCCTCAGCGATGAAGTAATCCCAAACCGGGAAGCCTGCCGCTACTTTCTGAGGTCAAACCGGCGGACCAGTAGGAATGCAGTTAAGTGGGAAAGTACACTTCTGACCATAACAACGCCGGATCGTTTAGGTTCTTCATTTCCGAGTTCCAAATGGCCAGTAATAATAATAATAATAATAATTAAAAAATATTATAAATAGTAAAATGAAAACTGCAATTACTTTTTATGTATAATATACATTTTCTTATCCGTATTCGAACACTTTTTTGTCATCTTACCTTTTAGTCTTTCGATCATTTTACAAATCAAACAAGGCAAATTATTTATTTTAACATGTTTAACATTGAATAATAAAAAAAAAACTCATACCTTGAAATAATAGGAAAAGTAATGAAAACTGTGTACATACTTCCGTTGTATTTCGTTTAACTGACGGAAATGATGGTTAATTTTATTATGAATATCGTTCACTCATATTTCATAAACTGTTGTCCGTAGCTTCGTTGAGAAATAAAGATAGTTGAGACTCCTTTCGCTTGGCGATTTCGGGGCAGTGTTCTTAGAGTCGTCAACGAATAAACAACTACGCTCTACTATCCCAAACCGATTGTGTTTTATATACACCCCTATTCCTAAATTCGACGGATCGGAAATTCACTTCACCCGTTCACAATCACGTTCACCTATTCAAGCTATTCTTAACTTCTTAAAACTGTGGGTGCACACATGTGCACCTTATTTATAACGACTATAGTAGTCCCATCTTACGGTAGTCCCATCTTCGAGCAAAATTCTGCTCCCGTTATTTTTCTTTGAACTTGACAGTTTGAAATTTTGTTCAACAAATTTGCGGTTGCTAGCTTTGAAATTGGATAAAAAAATAATTTGTGCAGTGCAAATAAAATTTATTGTGTTTTTTTTTTTTGTTCAAACATTGGACTATTGCTTGAAAATGTTAGTTTCTTAATTGTTTTTCGTTTTCATCTTGAAAAAACGCAAAATTTTATTGGTGCACGTATGTGTACCTTAGGACTAAAGTTTTGTGTAATATATATGTACATATGTATGTTGGTTTTGCAACTTCAACATGGATGACCGAGAGATTGAAGATTTACTCAATGATAGTGAACTTGTCTTCTCTGGAGATGATGAGGAGTACCTGCCCCCAATGTCGCTAGAACAAATCGTGAACATCCCGATGTCGAGGAATCGAATTAAGGAAAATAATGATTCGAGGCTAGCAGAGGAAGATATTGAAGAGGAAGCTGGAAGCTCATCGTGTTTATTTTGGCGCTCTAGGGAAATAATTTCTCGTGGACCCGATATTGCACATGATGTGCTCATTTCCCAGGGTAGTTCAGACCCGAATATATTATACTCATTTTTGAGTATTTGGGGCTAGATTTTTGGAAAATTTTAGCGGAACAAAGCAACATATATTCGGCACAGAAGCGGAATTTAAAATCACTGGATACAAACGCTAAAGAGATGATCCATTTTGCCTGTATGCAATTGATGATGGGCACCCTAAAATATTCTCAGGCGAAGCTCCATTGGAACAGAGATCTTTGCGTTCCTGTTATCAGAGATTTTTTTAACTCCAATTATCTCCATTTCCTGGACGAAATTCACAGAAATCCTAATGACAAACTTTGGAAAATAAAACCACTGATAGACCCAATTTTGAACAAATGCCACAGCCTGCCGAGATCGTAGCACATGTCAATAGACGAGCAAATGATTCCATTTTCAGGAAGATGTGAATACCGTCAGTACGTTCCAGCTAAGCCTAGTCCACTTAACTGAAGAACTTTGTGTTGGCTGCGCAACAGATATACATATGTTGGAAAGCATACGTTGCCCCAAGATATCATGAAAATGTGTTTTGTATGCAGATGGATTCTTTACGAGCTTGAAATCAGCAGAACATTTATTAGAGAAAAAAAAAAAAAAAAGATATCTTCCTGACAGGGAGTGTGATGACAAATAGGATTGAATAAAATGATAAGGCGTTGAAAAGATTGCAGTTCATGAAAAGTAAGAAGCGACGAAAATGTTTGCGTTTATTATTATACTCATATATAGGATACAAAGGCTGTGACAATGTTATCTTCTTGTACAGGAAGTGTTTCCGCAGATAAATGCAAACGTTGGTGGAAGAAGCAAGAGCGTAAAATTGACGTTGATCGTCCAGCAGCAGTACGAAATTACAATACCTTTTATTTATGTGATAGGTTAATCGCCTATTACCGAAGCGCACAAAGAAATGGACAGTGGGAACGTTTTGCCATTTTCTTGATCTCGTTGTCGTCAATTGCTGGCTCGTTGTTGTACAGAAGAAGGTGTACAACGCAAGCTATGATGAAATTTTGATATCAAATTTTCGGTTGGCGGTTTAAGATGTCCCAGCTCCAGCTCTTCAGTGGTACCTAATCTCATCCCATTGGTAGTGATAGTGGTGCAATGGTAATCATCACCGACTGTTAAGCGGAAAGTCTGTAGTTCAAGTCTGACTACAGATAAGAACAATTCCTATACGGAAAAAAAAACTGTGCAACAACACCAGTTGTGAATGAGAGATGATCAAAAAATGCTGATGAAAGCATAAACACTCGCAGTACAAAGTCACTTCGAAAAATTCACACTCGGCGTGTGCATTTCCAATATAATGGCATGAAATAAAATTACTGTAAAACTACATACAAAGCGACAAATTCAGTCGAATCTCTTGAATCCCAAGACAACCACCCCCGGAGAGGTAGTGAACGAACATCTTCGACACAAACCATCCAGGTTGTGTGACAAACATCATAACAGCTTAACACAACCGGAAAAAAAAAGCTCGATAATGTCGGTCATCTGCCACGGTTTATTGAAAACCCCAAGTACACATATGTTCACCATTTTTTTAAATAGTTTTAGTATAAACAAAAATTTGAAAAAAATCCTGTGTTTCATTTAAATCCCAATTGCTAAAAAAAATCAATTAGGACACTATTTTTCCATTCGCTTTGTGCTCAGGTCTTAAGAGGTTGATTCCGTCGGATGAATTACGTTATCGGCTTCACTTTCGAATTTTCGAAGTTAGCATATACTGCAAGGCAAATAACAAGATGTATTATGTGGAAAATATCGAAGAAAGTTACTCACAATGAAAGAAATCAAATATGGTCAAATGGAGCAAACAATGTAAGGGAAGAAATAATGCAAAGTCTACAATTTACTGTTTACTCTTAATAATAAAAACAACAAAATAACAATAAAGAAAGAATCCCTTTATTTGGTCCACTGCCTGTTGCACCATTGTTACTGCTAAGTAACTTATCACGAAGGTAAATTACCTTTTCCATCCAACTACTTCTTTTATTGAAGGTTCCAGCTCTTTGAATTGTTCCCTGTTAATTGTATTCTTCCTACAAACCCATTTGTTTGTATTTGGAAAATAAACAAATATATTATATCAAATATAAAACTTACATTTTCGGTGATCAGCACACAATTCAACATAGTTCGCTTAATTTTGTACAAATCCACAACGTCTTTGGTAGGCATCTCAAACGTCGCACTTTGTATGGATAGATTGGATTCACGCGGATTTAAGAATACAGTGAATGGTAATTCGAATTACGGACACGTGAATCGATTCACTTCCAATGGATTTGGGAATGCAAATTGTTCGAAATGGGTGGACCGTGTTCGAATCGTCTGTTACGATTGGCGCCGTGCTTCCTTGGTAATACAAGGGAAGAGCGTCAGCCGGAGAGTCAGAATAAATAACGCACGCTTTTAGAGATTTGATTTCTTTATTATAATTACTAAATTTTCCTCAGCTCTCGTGTGTTTCTGTTTAAATTCTGTTTTTTACTCTGCCTACCCTCGATATCAGCTACCCCTTTTATACAATATTGTGCGTACGCATCTTACCCCCTCTTCGTTCTTAATTCGAAATCAGTTTCTGCAGCGTAGGTGTAAACACTACGAAACTCGACCCCGCTTAAGTACATATGCTGTACTTTGCTCCGTCCCATTTTCACTTTCATGCATGCATGCTGGCACTCATTCACAATATCCCTTAATTGCGTTTAATTTCTTTTGGGTTTTGCTATGGCCGTGCATGATTTAGTGTTTACCCAATGTACTGCATGTAGCGCATATGAATGGGCATACTTCAAAGGTGTCATATGTCTTGATTCTTCGTACGCTTCAAGGGTGTCGTATGTCTTGATTCATCGTTGGACTGTACTGACCCCACTTGGGTTTGTCGTACTGCACTCATCTATACCTTTAAAATGGGCACACTTGTATCGTGTGTCTTGATTCATTGTTAGCGTTCTTGGCGGTGAGCAATTACCATTGGGTGTCGAATAGCGATGTTGACGGATATGGGTGGAAGAAAGAAGAGAAGTGTGCATTCGCTGAGTGGGCAATGCGTGTGGTCCGTTGTGTGGATCACAACATCCCACCCTCCTATGAAAAAGAAAATTCTACCTAGAAGAGGATAGAATTTTCGTGGAAAGCAAATCGGGTCGCTCCTGATATCAAAAATAATGTACTCTATGATCTTAACAATATGCACATATGTAGATAACAGTATTTGTTAGTAGGTATGTAAGAGTTGTTTACAGAGGATAATTTTTCGTTATATGCACGTATGATCAAATCTTTAGATCTTAAATAACAGTCTCCTGTTATTTCTATTGTGACCGGATCTTTCAGCGTATACATTGATAGGGGTTCCTTGCAAATTTCGTCTATTTCATAGTCGTATAGTGATGCGATTAACCACTTGTTGTTCTGGGACAGTTGTGTCCATATTGTTGAGAGATTTGTTTGTTTTATGTTACAAGAAGGGCGAAAGGTACCGATTCTACGAAGTAACTCTACAAAAAAAAAAAAAAAAATCATTTTGTAAATGTGGTCGTTTTCTACGTAAGGAAGTAGAATTTTTATCTCGTAAATAACCTTCTCTTCATGTACCGTAGGCTTGATAGTAGAGGTGTGATATAGGGAAAGAATGTCGTTAGTCATTATAGAAGAGATTTTTATTCCATCAGTCAGTTCTTGTTTGATATTGGTTAGGACAGATTTCAACTGGTTTGGTGTGATTACGGCTGGATGAGATTTTCCATTTTTAGCGTCTGTTACTAGATCTATAATGTCGTTAATAGTGGACTCGTATCTGATTAGAGTGATTAGACTTGTTAGTGATTCAATCTCAGTGAATAACCTCTGTTCGGAGTCTGCATTATTCAGTCTGTATGCCATGTCTTTCATTGCTTCTAGCTTTGAGTTTATTACGGATAATTAGTTTTCTATAGTTGCCTCTGATGTATTGAAGATGTTGGCCGTATTTTCAATTATTAATGTTTGGTTTTTGACCAAGGTAAGTAAATAGTCTTCATTGGTTTTTAGTTTTTCTATTTGCCTATCGTAAAAGCTAGCGTCCTCGTTATTAAGAGTGCCGAATAGGGATTTGTTGATGGTTCCTGCCGCGTCGATGAGTGCTCTTTTGTGTCGGTTATTGTTTCTTAGTAGATCGTATTTATTTGTCATGTCAGTTACTAGATGGATAAGTTCGGCCCGGGCGCTATTGCATAAGATGTCGCAACTCGTTTTTCCTTGTAGTCGTGTGCAGAGATTATCTGTTTCGGAGACATATTGGATGGCGTGTTTTGAAGCTTCGGTTGACTTCCTTAAGTCGTAATATACCAATAGTTTCCATTCTGTAAAATATAATTCGGCTTTTCCTAATTGCTCGAAATATACATATCCCTGTTATCCCGTATAGGAGTTATTTGTAATAGTCCGTAGACAAGAGGAATTATGGTGAGTAGCAGACAACGCAACTAAAAAAAAAACTTTCTTATTTGTTTGATACTATCAAAACGGGTGTATGTGTGTTGTGGTTTTCTTATTCCACAAATGGTTTTATGTTATTGTTGTGTATGACTTTGATTTCCGAGTTTTCTTTGGACAAAATTCTTGTGATTTCATATCGACCTTCCCAAAGAGCTGAGAACTTATTTTTCCTTGCTTGGTTTTTTAAAAATATCTTGTCTCCTATGTTATAGCTTATGGGCTTGGTTCCATGATCGTAATTAGTTTTCGAGCTCTCTTTATTTTTTACTAAAATGTTTTTGGCGGCCTGATACCCAAGCGTGCTTTTAATTCGTTGGCATAATTGTCGTAGTTATACGAGATCTGTGGCTGTCTATTCAGAGAACTGGGAATTCGTGCAGGAAAACCGTATAATAATTCTTATGGGCTGAAAGCTGTACTGGTATGAGGTGTCGTATTGTATACGAACATTGAGTAAGGTAACCATGTATCCCAAGTGAGTGGATCTTGGTTAATGTAGTGTCTAAGATACTCGGCTAAAGTTCGATGGCTACGTTCAAGTGCGCCATTTGTTTGAGGATGATATGGAGTTGTCTGTATCTTTTTCACCTTGAGAAGTTTACATACTTCTTTAAAGAGTGCACTTAGGAAGTTGGTTCCTTGATCCGTGAGGATAGATTCTGGAATTCCAAACCGACATATTAGTCGTTCAACCAATATTCGTGCTACGGTTGAAGCTTCTGTATTAGGAATTGGAATGGCCTCTGTGAATTTAGTAAGATCGTCTTGAAATGTAAAAATGTACATATTTATTGTTATCGTGACTTGATGGTAATGGACCTACTATATCTAGTGCTACTCGTTCGAAAGGACTTGAGCTTGTCGTAGTTAGTTTCATAGGTATACGATAAGTTTTACTGAGTTTATTCCTCTGGCAAGATTCGCATTTCGAAATGTAAGCTTTTACATCTTTTGTTAAAGTTGACCAGATGTACTTCCGCTTGATTCGTTTTATTGTGCGGGAAATGCCCTGATGACCTCCGAATGGAGAGTCATGGACATCAGTTAATATTTTCTCGATTTCGGAACGGTCTTTTAGATAAATTCTTGAGTCAGAGTATAGAAATATTTTTATGTTGGAGTTTGAAAAGGTTTAAATTAAAATGCTTTTTAGGTATTTGTATGAGTTCGAATAATTTGGTATAGAAACGTCTACGCTATTAGTTTGGTTGTCGATAAAATTGGTTTTTATGTGTTTTAGTATTTTGAGGATTTTTTCTTTGTTACCTCCCTGCTGAGTTGGTAAAGGTATTGTAGCAATAATATACGTAATAGGTATTATGTTATAACACTTTATTTCTTCCAGTTTTGGTCTGGTATAGTTCTTTATTTTCCTAAATAATAGTTCCTCTTCAGTTTCCTCTGGTGCTAGTAGGAAGATCTGGTGTTTTTCTGGTTTGTTTTGGAGTACTATTGACTTGAACTTTTCGACAAGAGTATACATAGGTTGAAGGTTTTGGCGTAATTATCTCGAACTCATGGTCGTTTACTTCGCTATTTCCTTGCGTTTTTTGCTGGTTTGTCTGATTTCGTGTTGTAAGGAGAACGGTATTAGTTGTTTTTTCGGATTCTGGTTGTATCCTACTTAGCGCATCTGCTTTAGCGTTGCATTTACCAGGTTTATATTTTATTTCATATTCGTATTCCTCTAACGCTATCTCTTTAAGATTTAACTCTTTCCGGGGCACTACTAAAAAACGAAGAAAATTGTACATTTTTTTGCAAAAATTACCCTATTTATGTAATATTATTAAGAAAAGACAAAAATTAAAATTTTATCCCTACAGGATTTTGTGCAAGGACATGGTATGAAATCTATACCACTGCGCATAAAGTGCATATTCTCATGAATGGAATTCATTGAAACAGGGTTTTGTCTTACTTAGACAAAGTGGAACATTGCAAGTAGAACACATCCATTGAGTTCTTCTTTGGTGTCCTGATATGCTACAGTGTGCACATCTTCGCGCTGAAGTTCTTATTGGTTGATGAGAGGAACTGGATCGAAGACTTTTGTTAACAAATGGCTTATTTTTTCTTACACGAACGTTAGTTTTATTTATTTTTTCTTTTGGCTGTAAATCTGAATGTTGGCACAGATGTGATATAAGTTCCAACTTAAACTCTTTGAGTGGTAAGGTGTACCCTGTATGTTTTGCCAAGATATAAGAATTTACGACTGCTACGTGAAGAAAATGGAAAAAAATTCGATGCCACCATTTCCTACTTTTCCGGTCCACTTCGTAATATTTCTTGAGCTGGTCAAGTTTATCAACGCTGTTCATGTGCATGTTATAGTCAGAAACGATTTCCGGTATTTCCACCTCCCTTCGGGAACCATCGTTCTGTCGCCTTTGAACTTTGACACTAGCTCCTGGATCGTGAAAGTTGGACAAGACTGTCACAGCTCTTTTATCCATCCACTTCATAAAAACCAAGCCACTGTCACTTATTCGCCAGTCATTTTCTCCTCTTTTCAATTCCCTATCACTTTTTATATCTTTTGGTAGGAATTTTCTATTTTGTTGAACAGTTCCACATGCGTTTATTTTTCTGCGTTTCAGCTCAAGTAATAGTGTATATGACATGAAGAAATTATCAAAATACACAATTCAGGTCGAGTTGACCAATAATCTCTATAACTTCCCTGAGGTTTTATGCCCATTAGAAAATTGATTCCGATAAATGCTTTTATTTCTGTAGCATTGGTGGGAGTAAAGCGTCTGTCTGATTGCTCAGCAAACAAATTTGTTTGGAAGACGATATGATCAATTATTTCTTGTGTTACAACTTTATCAAATATTGAAGCAGCATCATGGTTTTCCATACATTCAATCTCATAAGCTGGACCATGTTTTTTGCCTAAAAAGCCAGCTTTTTTTGGATCAATCGAATAATTTTTTTTCCATTTCGGTAGAACAAAAGGTTTCGCAATCTTAAGCTCACTCAGCACAATTTCATCTTCGCTATCAAAGTTATCTTGTGAAACATAGTTAGACAGATTTGTCTTTAATTACGGCGTCAAAACCTTCCAAGTGTTCGATATCTTCCTCATTTGTTATGTTGATTATGCGTTGAAGATTGTTTTCTTCATCATTACTGTCGAATGAATCGTCAACTACAGAATCCTCGTCGGATGGAATTTCTGCCAAGCTAATGCTTTCACAATCACTTTGTTGAAGCAGATACGAAATATCATTTTTTTTTAGATTTTTACGTGCCATGGTTCGGATAAGCTTAATAAGACTAAAAATTGAATCACGATTGAATTTTAGTTCTAATCCTTCTAACAACAAAAAGAGACTAATAGTTACAGTTAAAGGTAATTCACCCCCCAGAAACGTAATCTGAGTGCGCTGCACTTGCGACCGAGCGAAAGCAAAGTTAAATAAACAACGGAATGCGGAGTGGACGTCTGCCTGACATCCGACACCGTTTCGAAACGCATTCGCCGATCGCCAGTGCGAACCTCGCACTTTGTAAGGAGTTCGTTCGCTCGATCGCCAGTGCAAGCGTTGCACTTTTTGGCCTGCTCCGCGAAGGCACAAGTAAAGAATGTAATAATGTATCTGGCATTCAGATTTAGTCAGCAGAGTCAGTAATAGTCAGTAACACTTATCAGTACACTCAAGAAATCGTCCGGCTCAAATTAAATAAAGCGAAACCCAATTCCGTTGACTTGTATTATATTTTAAGTTCGTTTTGTGTCAATATAATAATTAAATAAACCGTTTTGTGTCAATATAATAATTAAATAAACCGTTTTGTGTCAATATAATAATTAAATAAACCGTTTTGTGTCAATTAAATAAAAAATATTAAAGTTGTTTTAATAAAATAAAACTGGCGCAGTCGGTAGGATAGTCAAACGCGAAGAAAAATAAAGATATATTTTTTCGTGTGTCCGTTTTTACGGTTGGTGACGGAACCTGCATATCTCGATGAAAGAACGCGAAGAAAAATAAAGATATATTTTTTCGTGTGTCCGTTTTCACTCTGAATATTGAATATTCTTAAAGATTAAATAAAGTGAATTGAATTGAAAATTGAAATTGCATACCGATGATAAGAATCATCATTAGTGAACTGATCTAAGCTAATACCAACAGGAGCAGTATAGAGAATCGTAAATCCGAGCTGAGGAATATTTTATAAGCTATCGTATGTATTATAATAGAACCAACTATAGATTATAAGATTATAACATTAATACATTAAGTAACATCCTGCTCTGTTCGATATAGCATGTCAGTATCAGACACGCTAGAGGAACAGATCAACCTGGTTCAAGAAAGATCTAGAGAACTTTCTAACCTAACGAGAAATTTCTTTAACAATCCCACCATGTTGACCCTCGCAATAGACCCCCTTAAATACATATCAAAACTCCCAGATTTTAGTGGAGATTACAAAGAACTAGAAAGTTTCATTGACTTAGTTGACAAAATATATCTAGTACTAATTAAATACGACGAATTGTCACAAAGTATTTTTTCTGCCCACCTGAAAGCCAAACTCAAAAGAAAAGCCAGAGAAGTCATAGAGATTAATACACATGTCACGTCATGGCAAGATATCAAACAAACACTAATAAATAACTTCGGTGATCGACTCTCTGTTGAAGAGCTTTTCGATGAGCTCAGAGGAATTAAATTTAAGACAAATAGTGTTGATTTTTATAACGAACTCAAGGTAATTCTACGCAGACTGAATGTAAAAACTAAGATTATATCGATGGACCCAGTTATTGCTTCCGGCAACATAACAAATAATAAAATTTCCGCACTGGCAATTTTTAAAAATAAATTACCGGAGCCAATGCGATCTCTGCTTCATTGCAGAAATCCAACCAGTCTAGAAAACGCAATGAACATTCTCTACGAATGCGGTTATGCGTACTATAATCCTTCCCAAAGGAAGAGTAATTATTCGTACACTAGAAACTCCCCTCAATCTGTTCATACCGTAACTAGGTCACCCATTAACCAATTTCAACAAAGAAATAATGAAAATTCAAGAAGCAACCATTTCCACAACCATTCCCCAGTAGAACCTATGGAGGTAGACATGTTACAAAATAGAAGAAGGAACAATAATCTTCTTCTTCTTCTTCTTTTCCTTTTTCCGGCGTTGTTATGGTCAGAAGTGTAGGACCATAACCTTCCCACTTAACTGCATTCCTACTGGTCCGCTTGTGGGGTCCGCCGGTTTGACCTCAGAAAGTAGCGGCAGGCTTCCCGGTTTCGGATTACTTCATCGCTGAGGCCAAGCAAATGCTGGTGTTTTTGCATTTGTTTGCACCAATTGTTTTTCGGCCTGCCTTTTTTTTGTGACACCGGGCATGCTCCAGATTTTTTTGTTTGATCTTACTCTTACAACACCGGTGATCTCCAGTCATGTCAACCCACTGATTTGCATGCACACTTGTGGGGCAGTTTAATGGTGGTATATGTGTCCCTAGGCTCACCTTGGTGTTTTCTAAATTGCCTAGATGTGATTTTTGTTTACCTTTGTTTTAGTCGCCTTTTACGACAAGCGAGAGGTATCGCTGCAGAGATATTCTTAACCCGTTCCTGCACGGAAAAGAAGGAACAATAATAATAGGTATAACTCCAATAGTCGAACACAACCAAATACAAATCAGTCCCAAAGATTCTCGTCACACACTGGGAGGCAATTTCAGCAGTCTTTCCCTCGTCAAAATATAAATCCATTTCGGAATCATACACAACAGCAAAATAGAAACGATAATCCCCCTAGAAATTTTCAACCAACAAATTCCACAGAGCAAAGGCCAAACCGTAGCCAGCGAGCTGAAAATTTTCAATCTCAAGCCTCAGGTGCGAACTACCCTATATAGTTGTAGCTTCCAAAACAACGCCCTTAAAATGTATAATTGATACTGGAGCAACTCACTCCGTTATCAACCCTAGGGTGTGTCACCCTAAATGGAACATAAAATTAGATAAGCCACTTAATCTTAAGACCCTTAACCATACTATTAACATCAGCGAAAAAGTGTCCATACCCCTATTCGAGGAACTGGGCGATAAAACCCAAAAGGTTGAGTTTTTAGTCCACCAGTTCCACACAGAATATGACGGACTTATTGGTAATAACATTCTGACTCAGTTAGGAGTATGTATAGATCTAAAAAACAATTTATTAATTACAACTGAGAAAAAGTTTGTGAAAATATACTTTAAAAATAACGAAACAACTTGTCCCACGAGTGAAACAAAAATTTCAATCCCGCAAGAGAAAGAACTATGATATATAAAGAAACAAAAAACCTCAGATAAGGTAACGATCGAAGAAGGGATATATAAAATTATGAACAACGAAATGTCTGTTACGGCAATAAATTCTGGCGAAGAACTTAATAGATCGACACCGACAACGTTTTTCGATATAGAACAAGTTGATGAACAAAACTTTAATATAATACAAGAAGTAAACAAACCCTCCATGCAGGAACAATTAAGAATAAACCATTTAAATTCTGAAGAACGAAAGGCATTGATGGATCTTCTAAATAAATACAAAGATGTATTTTACCAAGAAAACAGAAATCTATCGTTCACCAATGCTATCAAGCATAGAATAAGGACAACTAATAACATACCAATTTTTACTAAGAGTTACAGGTATCCTTATGTCCACAAGCACGAAGTTGAACGACAGATTCAAGAGATGCTGGACAATAACATCATTCGTCATAGCAATTCTCCATATTCGGCTCCAATTTGGATCGTCCCTAAGAAGGGCGATGCTAGTGGAAAAACTAAATGGAGAATAGTCGTCGATTATAGGAAGTTGAACGAAGTGACCGTGGATGACAAGTATCCGATCCCGAACATGGACGAAATACTTGACAAGCTAGGTAGATGTCAGTATTTCACTACCTTGGATCTCGCGAAGGGATTTCATCAGATCGAAATCCACGAAGACGATATCCATAAGACGGCATTCAGCGTCGAGAATGGCCACTATGAGTTTTTGCGTATGCCATTTGGGCTGAAAACCGCCCCCGCGACGTTCCAACGCCTTATGAACCATGTGCTGAAGGATTTTATAAACGTTATATGACTGGTATATATTGACGACATTATAATATTTTCCACGTCATTACAGGAGCATATCTCTTCCTTTGAAAAAGATCCTTGAAAGATTAAGGCAAGTGAATTTAAAAATTCAACTCGACAAGTCAGAATTTTTGAAAAAAGAGACTGAATTCCTTGGTCACATTGTGACGGTCGAAGGAATTAAACCCAACCCTAAAAAAATTGAGTGTGTTAAAAACTATAGAATCCCGAACAGCTGCAAGGAAATAAAACAATTCCTCGGCATAACGGGATACTATAGAAAATTCATCAAAGACTACTCCAAAATCGCCAAACCTATGACCGTGTATTTAAAAAAGAACGCCAGCATAAATATTTCAGATCCAGAATATGTTAAGGCATTCGAAACCCTCAAAATGCTATTGATAAACGACCCAATTTTAGCATACCCAGATTTTGACAAAAGTTTCGTGCTTACTACAGATGCCAGCCAATATGCAATTGGTGCAGTACTCTCCCAGGACAACCATCCAGTGAGCTATGCAAGACGCACTCTGAACGAGCACGAAATCAACTACAGTACCATAGAAAAGGAGTTGCTAGCAATCGTTTGGGCAACTAAATACTATCGCCCATATTTATTTGGTCGAAAATTCGTGATAGAAACCGACCATAAGCCACTCACATGGCTTTTCTCGATCAAAGAACCAAATTCGAAGTTGATTCGATGGAGGTTGAGACTCTCTGAGTTTGATTATGAGATCAAGTATAAAAAAGGCACAAAGAATAGTAATGCGGACTTTCTCTCTCGGATACCGAATTCTAGCATAAATTTGATTGAGGAGGATAACATACCAAATAGCAAATCTTGTTTAAATGTTTTTCAAAATCAGATTGTAATAATAAAATCCAATTCAGGATCGCTTAGGATAAAAAGAATAAAAATATTCAATAAAAATCGCTTAATAATTCATACCAAAACATTAGACGAGCAAACTACCATAACTCTCCTTAAAACTCACTTCAAACCAGACAGGTTGAACGCAATTTTTGTAGAAGACGAATATTTCTTTGCAGCTATTAAAACCTGTTTCGAGAATTTCTTTTCACAGTCCCAAAAGTTTAAAATTATCCGCTGCACTAAGTTGCTCGAAGATATTGACGATGAAGAACAACTTGCCGAAATTATAGAAAGGGAACACCTACGAAACAACCATAGAGGTATTGAAGAGGTTTTTAAGGAATTATCACTAAATTATTTTAACCCCAACTTGAAACGAAAGATCACTCAGTTTATTAACAATTGCGATGTATGCAATACGGAAAAGTATGTAAGAAATCCCCCAAAACCTCTTTTTAAAATTACTGAAACGCCATAGAAACCACAAGAAATAATTCATATTGATGTGTTCTATAGTCTTCAAAAATCTTTATTCCTTACCATAATAGCTAAATTTTCCAAACATGCTTTGCAATTAAGATTTCAGGCAGAACATGGATCGAATTTAAAAGAGCTCTCTCATATTATTTCAGCCAATTCGGAACCGTTAGTAAAATTATAGTAGATAACGAGCTAGGATTCAAGGCTCTCCCTTTACGGGAATTTCTTGCAAATTTAAATGTTGAAGTTGACTACACTTCAAGTAGCAATCATACGTCGAACTCTGATGTCGAACGATTGCACAATACTATAAATGAACATATACTTTTACTAAAACATGACGAAGTAAACAATGTCGAAACTGTAGAAGATAAGATCACTCGAATAATTACATTCTACAACAACACTATTCATTCTACAACTAACAAGAAACCTATCCACTTTGTCACCGGTCAAATCCACCAAAATGAATATGAAGAAATTCGTGAAACAATTTCGAAGAAAAAACAGAAAACCTTAGAAAAACTTAATAGAAATAGAAACGATCTTCCCATAGATGATGGACAAAATTTTATTAAAGAAGTAAGAGGCGGAAAAAACTACTCGAAGTTCAGAAAAATCAATACACAGAAAACTGACGTAGACCATATTAGGGACGTTAACAATGGATATAAGTATTATAGAACCCATGTAAAGTCTAAGAAAAAATATCAAAACATCGAAAACCCAACAATTAAGTTAAAAAACCAGAGAACAAAACGAACTAACGTAACATAAACTATATTTACAGGAGCATACAACGAAAATGGCAGTCCCAAAGCTGAAGACAACCTTACTGATACTTGCAATACTTGCGATGACTAGAGCACAGGACATATCCACTCACGACTTAAACAATAACAACGGCTACATAGCATTTAATCTAGGTAAAAGCAAATTGGTTAGGGATTACATAAAAGTACTACATTTAATAAATGTAACAGAAATCGAAATAACGAAAGACCGTATTAAAGATAACATTCTATCATTTGAAAATAGATCTACGTTAGTAACTCCCATGTATAACACAGTCAATCAAAATCTCATCTTATTAGAAGCTAAAATAGAAAACATTAACCCACGCCCTAGAGCAAAGAGATCACTAGTAGATATATTAGGAACAGGCCTTAAGTACGTAGCAGGGACTATGGATCACAACGACGAACAAGAAATAAAATCTAAATTGAATGAACTATTTGATAAAAATAAGAAGCTCATTACAGCTAGCAACAGTCAGGTATTAATAAACCAGGAGATTTCCGATCAAATTAGAAATGTAACCGTTCACATAATGAAACAGCAAAATATAATTGAAACCTATATTAATACTCACATCCCAGAGCAAAGAATTAGCACACTAGAGGAAGAGGTTAATTTGATGCAACATATGTACCAAATCAACCATGACATCCTCCTTCTCAGAAGTCACGTAGATGACATCGAACAAATCCTCTTCTCTAGTAAATTAGGAGTACTCACAAGAAACATACTAGGAAAGCAAGAACTACAAATCATGTCAGATATAGACAATTTTAGTGAAATAAAATTAACAGTTGCATACTATAGAGATCAAATAATAATTATCCTACTCATACCCAAATTTTCAGAAACTATATTCTCTCAGATCTTGATTGAGCCAATTCCGGACAGTCAAAATAAGACAATTTTCATAGAAAAGAATAAAATTCTAATAGATGATAAAAATAATGCTTATGAATATCCTGTCAAAGATAATCTAAAAAGAAACTTGATTCAAATTACTGACGGTTGTATCGAAAATATTATGTATTCAAAAGAAGCGAAATGTCAAAAAATCGTAGATAATTTAACAAAAGTTCAGGAAATTGTAAAGGGCACAATCCTTATACAGAACATGAACGAAAATAACATTATACACAATTGTAACAAAGCTAAAATAAATGTAAAAGGCAACTTCCTTATAAAATTCAAAAACTGTAAAATATCTGTTAGAAATGTAACATTCCAAAACTTTGAGCAGAAAATATATGATGTTTCCATTTTACCAAACCTTATAACAAAAACAACGGAAACTAAATTAATGTCAAACATAAAACTAGAAGAACTGTACCTTAAACATATTGAAAACAGGAAAATAATTGATAATCTTAAGTCAAATAGAAACAAATTTGATATTTCCATTGTTAGTATTAATGTATTAATCCAGTCTTGTCCATAACTATGTTTGTATTGTATTGCCTTATAAAAAGACGAAAGACGGTGCCCATCATACATGTTTCGGCGGAGCCTCAAGCTAACGGTGGGGGAGTTACAGTTAAAGGTAATTCGCCCCCCAGAAACGTAATCTGAGTGCGCTGCACTTGCGACCGAGCGAATGCAAAGTTAAATAAACAACGGAATGCGGAGTGGACGTCTGCCTAACATCCGACACCGTTTCGAAACGCATTCGCCGATCGCCAGTGCGAACCTCGCACTTTGTAAGGAGTTCGTTCGCTCGATCGCCAGTGCAAGCGTTGCACTTTTTGGCCTGCTCCGCGAAGGCACAAGTAAAGAATGTAATAATGTATCTGGCAGTCAGATTTAGTCAGCAGAGTCAGTAATAGTCAGTAACACTTATCAGTACACTCAAGAAATCGTCCGGCTCAAATTAAATAAAGCGAAACCCAATTCCGTTGACTTGTATTATATTTTAAGTTCGTTTTGTGTCAATATAATAATTAAATAAACCGTTTTGTGTCAATATAATAATTGAATAAACCGTTTTGTGTCAATATAATAATTAAATAAACCGTTTTGTGTCAATTAAATAAAAAATATTAAAGTTGTTTTAATAAAATAAAACTACTAATCCCCGATCGTCTTCAACAACTTTTTAAATATGCTAGAAAATGCAAGGATATTTTGTTGCAAATGTTTTATTATTGAAAATTCCCAATATCTTCATTTAGTTTTATGACAGGAAGCGATCGAAGGGTCTTGGATAATTAGTGATCTTACTTCCCCGTTTTCTTTTCGAAAATATTCCTATAGACCAACGGTCCATTGTACCCAAATAAAACCTAATCGGTATGATAATAAACTTAGACCGGATTTTTTTTATTGGTCTGGTGCTGGGCAATGTGTAACTAGCGTTCAATGCGCACTGGTATGGTTTTTATACCACCAACTTAGAACACTCACAGGAATCAGACTTTTGATTATTCTGAACTAAATATGTTTCTAACAAACAGATACTTCTCTAAAATAACTAATTTTCGCCTCGGATTATTTCACGACAATTTACGAGTCGTGAAATATTAAAAACAATTAGACTGTTTTGAGAATTCAAGAGAGTAACCTCAAAATACCCAATTGTTTCATATATCCATCTTACTTCTACATTGCATATTATTTTTTTATGAAAATATAAACTTCAATTTGTATAGAAAAGTGGTATATAAAGTATTCCATTGCACATTCGATTAGGGAATTATGTTTAGATAAGTGGTATGGTTTTCATACCACCGGCCCGGAAAGAGTTAAAGATTTAAATTGAAGTGGCCTGTGATCGGTGAAGATGGTAAATTTTCTGCCATAAACGTAAGGGCGGAATTGCTTTACGGCGAAGATTTTTGCTAGCAATTCCTTTTCTGTAGTTAAGTAACGTGTTTCTGCCGAATTTAGTATTCGACTAACGTAATATGCTTGTCTTCACCTATCTTCCCTTGGGACAGTACTGCGCCTATCGCGCTATCACTAGCGTCAGTGGTTATTAGGAAGCCTTCTTTGAAATTTGGATAAATTAAAATTGGGGCAGTGATTAGTTTGTCCTTTAATTTTAAAAACGATTCCTCGCAAAGTGCATCCCATTTGAAATCTTTATCCTTCTTTAATAGGTTGGTAAGTGGTTTTGCTATCAGCGCGAAATTCGGGATGAACCTGCGATAATAACCTACAAAACGTAGAAATGCCTTTATATCCTAGCCTTTTTAGGTCTAGGGTAAGTTTTGACTACTTTTATTTTTTCTGGATTCGGTTTAATTCCGTCGTCACTTATTACGTGCCCTAGATACATTAATTCCCGTTTTATAAAATGACACTTATCGGGTTGTAACTTTAGTTTATGATCCCGTAATCTTGTGAGCACATTTCGTAATTTACCGTTGTGTTACGCCAAGTTGGTACCGTAAATAACAATATCATCAACATACACAAAACACTCTATACCAATCATTTCCCATTAGAACGTTGTTCATAGTTCGTTGGAACGTGGCTGGTGCGTTTTTCAACCCAAACGGCATTCGGTTGTACTCGTAATGACCGAAAGTTGTGGTAAATGCTGTTTTTTCTCGATCATCTTTGTCAACTAGTATTTGGTGAGAACCGTTTGCGAGATCGAGCGTGCTGAAGTATTTGGCTTTTCCCAACTGGTCCAGAATATCAGTGATATTCGGGAGTCGAAATGCATCGCCAACTGTGACATCGTTTAAACGCCTGTAGTCTACTACTACTCTCCATTTCTTGTTCCCTTGCGCATCTGGTTTCTTAGAAACGAGTAATAAGAGCGAGTTCCATGAACTATAGCTTGGTCTTATGATATCACTTTTCAGCATCTCTTTCACTTGTTTGTGTATCTCGGTTTTGCTCGTTTCTGGTAATCTATAGGGTCTCTATAGGGTTTTCCTGCTTCTGTTACTATTTTGTGTGTTGATGCATCTGTGAAAGTTAATTTATCTCCTGGCAAAAAGAATAAGTCGTTGAACTCACGACATATTTGCTTTATAGAATCCCTTTCTTAGCGGTTGCAATGGTCTATGTTTAATTGCTTTTCAAGGTTCTCTAACCTTTTGTGAACCGAATCGTTTTCTGGGTGTGTCTTGATAAGATCAAACTCTTCTTAGTCGTCCCATTCCAAATCAAGATCTTTTTTTATTTAATTTAACCCTTTTTTCATTTATACTCAATAATACAATTTTGGATCGGTTTTTGTTCGACTTCCCTATGGAAGAGGCCAAAAAGACCTCAGGAGAAACACGGTTTTTCCGAAACACTACGTCTTTCTGACAATTAAAGGTAATCTCTGTAACTAGCTTGCTTCTAGGTGGTATGTGGATTTCGTCTTAAAATTCTTCTGTTTGAAATGATTCCGCGGTGATAACTTCCGGATGTGGAATCGTGGCTTCGGCCATTTCCCCATGGTTATCTGCGATTGAATCAGTCTGTTCGGAGTGAACTACAGCTGAATTTATTTTCTGCTCTGACTCAGCATGACGTATTCCGGTTGAGGAGGATTTTTCTCCCCGGACTTACGTATTGGACCCACACAGTTCTTTTCAGAGCAGGGACGAATTCCCAGAACATTATCTTTGTAGTCAATAAAGCAGAAGTATTTCTTCAGAAAATTGTTACCAATGATCCCGTCAAAATTGGAAAAAAGTTAATACGTGGAAGGGATATTTAATTTTTAATACTTTACTTTCGTCTTTAAAAACTAAGGTTTCTATGGTCGGGCATGCACTATGTAATGGTGCTTTCACCCGCCATTGTCGTTATGACCATATTTTTATTATTATTAATTTTGAGATCGGTATAGTTTTTAACCAAGCAGATTTCTGCCCCTGTGTCTATTAGAAGGGTTTTAATTACACCATTTTCGAAAGGATAGATAGATAGATAGATAGATAGATAAATTTTATTCTTATAAATTTATTGAAGAAAATACAAACAACAGGATTGAAATACATGGTGACGAAATATAAGAATAGGTAGTGACATTCAGTATTTAAATACAAGTGTAAAAATAGTGCAGAAAGCCACTTCAATTATCTGAGACTATACTAAATATGTTAAAAATGGGTGGGGTGATCATAAAAATTAAAAATAAATAAATAATCTCTAAGCATTATAAGAAACAAGAACCAAAATTAACTAAAGGGTCCGCCAAATAATTTTTTTTTTTTTTGAAAAAACTACTAAATATTTTCTCAACTTTCTTTTTTTATTTGAAAGTACAATCCTTCCGGTTAATAATGGAAAATAATTTCATTCAAATGGCTGCCTCGGCTGGCCATGCAGTAGCCTACACGATCGGTCCAATTTTTAAGCACAATATCGATTGTGTGCAGCTGTATTTCACCAATGGCTTCACGAATATTGTCCTTTAAAGCGTCAATTGTCTCTGGCTTGTCGGCGTAACACTTATCTTTGACGGCACCCCACAAATAATAGTCCAACGGTGTCAAATCGCATCTCCGAGGTGGCCAAACGACATCAGCTCTGCGGCTGATAATGCGATCTTCAAAAACAGGGCGCAAAACATCGAGTGTAGCTTCGGCTGTGTGGCACGTAGCGCCGTCCTGTTGAAACCAAATGTTGCCAATATCCTCCTCTTCAATTTTTGTGAACAAAAATTCGTTCAACATGGCCCGATAACGATCGCCATTGACTGTAACGGCCACTCCTTGCTCATTTTCGAAGAAAAATGGCCCAATTATGCCTCTGGACCAAAATCCGCACCAAACAGTGGCTCGTTTTGGGTGCACCGGCTTTTCAATGTATGCGTGCGGGTTTTCTGTGCCCCAAATGCGACAATTTTGCTTGTTTACATACCCGCCAAGATCAAAATGAGCTTCATCTGAAAAGATGATGTTTTTGGCAAAATCGGCATCTTCTGTAAGTCGATCGCAGGCCCACTTAGCGAAGCGAAAACGCATTGGATGGTCAGTTGGCTTCAACTCCTGAACCAATTGGACTTTGTATGGCGTCATACCAAGGTCTTTATGCAAAATTCGTCTCAATGATGTCTCCGAAATGTTCAATTGTTGAGAACGACGGTGAATTGATGTTGATGGCGCTTCAACAATATTCTCGGGTGTACGCACTGTTTTTGGCTTTTCACGCTTTGGTTTATCGATGAGGATGCCAGTTTCTTTCACTTTTTTCACAAGATAACGAACATACGGAGCTGACGGTGCTTCTCTTCTTCCAAAATCCGTACGCAATTTTCGCACACATTCTGCAACATTACCATGATTTTCAAAGTAATGTCGCAATATTTCCCAGCGTTGTTCAAGCGTATACACAACCACATTCGTTCAGCGGAAGGATAAAACTAATTATCTGTCAAATCAGACATGAGCTAAGTGTTACCATTCACGAAATAAGCACTACTTGAAAAAAAAAACGTTAGATGGCGGACCCTTTATTACAAACGAAAATATAAAAAAAGATAATAAAAAAAAAAAAAAAGAGACAAGTCATTGAGTGAGACATAAACAAATTAAACCAAGACATTAGCTATAAGAGATTCTAAGGCCACATAATCAAAACTAAAGAGCCATATTTTTATGCGCTTAATGAACATTCCAGGTATTGTAAGTGTCCTAATAGACTGAGGCAGTGCATTAAATAGTCGAAAAGAAAGAACAGAGAAAAAGTTACGATATGCTACGATATGTTACGATAAGTTACGAGGAATGCGGATCATACTTAAATCGTTATGCGGGACGAGGGAAATTTGAATAGTATGAGTTGATTCTAATTTTGGTGTGTCTCGGCTTGAATGTTTACTGGGGAAGGGGCACCGGAATTCTCCTCTCGAGGTCGCTCGTTTCCCGAGATTATGCAGTCGCGTTGCTTTGATTATGCAGATGATCTTGGTCTGATAGGCGGTGCAAGTGTATTTGTCGGTTATCATTTATTCGGCGTTCTTGGTCTAGGCGACCATAATTGTCTGTGTCGTTATTGTTACTGCCCGATTGGTTTTGTCGTACCTGTGCTATCCGAGACCTGCAGTTTTTGACAGTACGTACACGTAAGCAACTGGACTTCCCTTTCTATAGGCGTTGAAAATGTAGGGAAACCCGTGTTTCGATAGCATGTTTCGGCTGAATGTCCTACCTTACTGCATATCTGACAGGTGGGTTTCTGTGTGTTAGCATAAGAACTGAGATGTGGGGGAGTTTTTTCCAGTCTAAATGACTGTTCCACGGCGTAGGCTATCGCGCTTCTGAGATCATCCGCCCTGTAGGCTTTTACCAACATTTTTTGGCTGTGGTTTCTGAGGTTGTCCTCGAACGTTTGTAGTGCTAGCTTGCCATTTTCTTTGACTAAATAGTCCCGGACGGTTCTGTCGGAGATACCGGTTTGTGTGGCTACGTCCAGGACAGTGAGTAGTTGTGAAAGTCTATCACTGAAATCTTTCACACCTTCTTTTGGTCCTTGTTTGCAGGATATTAACTCGTTTTGAGTGGAGGATCGGGATCTATCTTGCCTAAAGTGTCTTTCGAGCTCCTTACCTAGGTCGCTCCATTTGGCAAACGAGTCGAACTGTGTTAGTTCGAATGCACGTCCCAATAACCTTGTCTTTA
The DNA here is from genome assembly GCA_958301585.1 of Merodon equestris. Taxonomy (NCBI): domain Eukaryota; kingdom Metazoa; phylum Arthropoda; class Insecta; order Diptera; family Syrphidae; genus Merodon; species Merodon equestris. The sequence goes on along the minus strand of OY284415.1, from coordinate 82,863,334 downwards.
TAATGTCAAGATATGTTCGGTGTTGATCTTCCGAAACAGAAGAGAAAAATGTGTTTCTACAAGCTATAAATTTACTTAGATCTCGAGGATTTCCGTCGAAGGTGGGTACGATGTTGAACAAGTCAGCTATGCTCATTTTGATCTCCATGGCGCGGTTGTCTTCGAAATAGTACGGTAGAAATTCGAATAGCTCCGCAATCGCTTAATTTCTTCGCGTGAAAATTATGAGGGTTTTTTTTGTTTTGTTTGGTTTTTTAAAAAAAGTTACCGAAGATCTTATGGGACCAAGGAGGGAGCAGTGTCAAAAGGTGTAAGGTATATGTATATTCACAATGAATGTATATTATTCTTAAAATATATTTTCTTATAAATTTAATAAATACCGCTGCTGTAGTTGTTATTGCTGCTACTGCTTCTGTGCCTTCTTCTGCTGCTGCTGCTGTTGTTTGCCAGGTAGACTTCACGCCCTAAAGATGGTTATTACCCCTGGTCTTTTAAGCACTGCCCAAAATTTGCCTCAGGCGTTTGTTTTAAAATTCGCCAGGTCTTACGGTCGAGGGTCTTTTCACACTTTTCACTTTTTTTTTTTTTCACTGCTGGTGTTTTAGCCCCAGTACGCTATCTTTTTCGCTTTTTTGCTTGGTAGTCGGGACCTTTCAGGAATCCCACCGCTGCCACAAATGTTACGATTGGCGCCGTGCTTCCTTGGTAATACAAGAGAAGAGCGTCAGTCGGAGAGTTAGAATAAATAACGTACGCTCTTAGAGATTTGATTTCTTTATTATAATTACTAAATTTTCCTCAGCTCTCGTGTGTTTCTGTTTAAATTCTGTGGTTTACTCTGCCTACCCTCGATATCAGCTACCCCTTTTATACAATATTGTGCGTACGCATCTTACCCCCTCTTCGTTCTTAATTCTTACCCACGTCCGAAATCAGTTTCTGCAACACTACGAAACTCGGCCCCTCTTGAGTACATATGCTGTATTTTACTCTGTCCCATTTTCACTTTCATGCATGCATGCTGGCACTCATTCACAATATCCATTAATTGCGTTTGGGTTTTGCTATGGCCGTGCATGATTTAGTGTTTACCCAATGTACTGCATGTAGCGCATATGAATGGGCACACTTCAAAGGTGTCATGTGTCTTGATTCTTCGTACGCGTCAAGGGTGTCGTATGTCTTGATTCATCGTTGGACTGTACTGACCCCACTTGGGTTTGTCGTACTGCACTGACCTATACCTTTAAAATGGGCACACTTATATCATGTGTCTTGATTAATTGTTAGCGTTGTTGGCGGTGAGCAATTACCATTGGGTGTCGAATAGCGATGTTGACGGATATGGGTGGAAGAAAGAAGAGAAGTGTGCATTCGCTGGGTGGGCGATGCGTGCGGTCTGTTATGTGGATTACAACACGTCGGATTTGAGAATAGGGGTGATTATTATTAATATAAGTAGTAGTATTGGAATTCAGTAATATAGTCCAATAGTATAATAGCAGTAATCCACCAAACATATACAATTTTCTCCAAAACTAAAGCACGGAATGATATCCCTTTGTATAAAACTAAAGAAAATTAAAAAAACTTACGATAACTTTCGAGTTTTTATTTTTTTCTAACCAAAATATATTTAAACTTAAATTTACAACTAACATTTCTATTAATACTCTTAACCTATTTAAATAAAAACAAATCAAACAAAAATTCATCAAAAAGTAGCTGGACAAAACTAAAGCACGATCTTAAATTTACAAGTAAAACATTGAATATTATAATTTATTATTAATATTTATTGGCATAGCCCTTGTTTTGGATAACTGCAGCACAGCGCCTAGGCATAGAGTCAATAAGGTTATCTTATTCCAGGCAATTTGTGTTTGGTGAAACAAGAAGTCTAAATTTGGGCAATTAGTGCGATCGATTCGCCGATCTACACTCTCCCATAGATTCTCTATGGGGTTGAGATCAGGCGATTGTTCCGGCCATTTCATCATTTCATAACGTTTCTGTGCCGTTTAGAATGGTTGCGGTCAAGAAAAAAACCCAGATGTGACGATGATCACCAGACAAGTTGTCTCGTTGACAGTCTTAATCCAACTCAACTTTTATTTGTCACATAAGTAAACAAACGGTTAATGCAATTCTATATACTACAATGTTTGTACAATGTGAATATACATAAGTAAATTAAGAGTAAGAGAAAGAGAGTTCATACATAGGAAAATATGGACTGTATAAATATGTATAAGAAAACATAAAGAATATTATAATATTCATAAGGTATATTATGGAACATGCCACCCGCCTCGGAGAACTGCCGACGACTAAGCCCCTAATATCTTAGTGCTGCCCGCCATATTGCTCTTGGTTGGGAAGCTCCTCGTTTTGTGGTTCTATAGCCTCGTCTAATGGTAATGGACATTCTTTCGCAATAGAACGCTTGATCAGAGCAGAAGGTCCGGGTGAGTTCCTCAGAGTAACGACTCGGACTAATCCATCAGGACCCGGATGACACATTTCCACCCGAGCTAATGACCATTTGCTTGGCGGTAATCGATCTTCCTTAATGAGCACTAGTTGCCCTGTTCGAATAGGGGGTGCTTGAGTAGTCCATTTAAGTCGCTGCTGCAATTGATGAAGATAATCACTCGACCAGGCTTTCCAGAAATGATGAAACATTTGCTGCATCAGCTTCCATCGATTCAGGTGGCTGGAGCACCCAGATCAGGTTCCGGCAACATCGTTAATGGTTGTCCAATTAAAAAATGCGCTGGGGTTAACACTTCGAAATCTGAGGGATCATCTCGCAAGGGCATGAGCGGTCCAGAATTCAACACCGCCTCAATTTGTGATAACAAGGTGTTCAACTCTTCATATCTCAGTGTCCGGTTTGCCAGTATTCGCCGTAAGTGATGCTTTATAGATTTGACGGCTGCTTCCCTGATGCCTCCAAAATGAGGTGATCCTGGAGGGATGAAATGCCACGAAATTCACATTTGAGCTAGTTCAGCACCGACGACGTTGTTCTCCTTGCCAAAACGTTTTAAGCATTCGCGTAGCTCCTTATATGCTCCAACAAAGTTGGTCCCTCAATCGCTGAATAGGTCACTGCAAACACCTCGCCTTGATGTGAATCGCTTGTAAGCTGCTAAAAAAGCGTCTGGGGAAAGATCTGAAGCCAATTCAATGTGGATCGCTCGCGTGGCATGACACACGAAAACACATATGTATCCCTTCGTGAGGATGGTTCTTCGACCCATATTATGGCGCACTGGAATTGGTCCTGCGTAGTCAACACCTGATTTGATAAAGGGGCGGCAAGGTTGAACCCTCACAGCTGGCAAGCTACCCATCAGCTGTGTCGCAGCCTTGGCTGTCTGGCGGTAGCAAATCACACATCGATGAATGTACTTTCGGACTTCGATTCGGGTACCAATAATCCAGAAACGCTGGCGAGTGTAGCTAAGAGTTGATTGGATACTCCCATGAAGCGTCATCGCATGTGCATGAGCGATGATAAGTCTGGAAAGAGGACTACCTTTAGACAAAACGATGGGATGTTTCTTACCAAATGAAATTCGTGCTTCCTGTAGGCGGCCACCTACTCGTAATAATCCGTCCCCATCAAGCCAAACCGCCAGTTTGACAAGCGGGCTTCGGCTGTTGATATTTTGCTGCCGCTGCAAGGACAAGATTTCGTGACTTTGATCGGCTTTGATGCATAGTAGTTGAGCTTCCCCAAGTTCTTTACACTCAAGAAACCCAAAATGTCGTTTTGATCTCGGTTGCTTAGAATTAAAAATGAAACGCCGACAGTATGCAATGACTCGAACAAGTTTCCACAGAAAATAATATTTGCTCATTATTGACCATCGTTCTAATGGTACAGTGACGAAATTAATTATCGGCTTAGACTCTTCTAGACAAGGTTTTCCATATGCGGGTTCGCCAATGGACTGATTGTTGACGTAGCCACAGGGGCCCATTCCACCATATGGAGTGCAATGCCAAATTACGCGGATAAAGCCCTCTTGAAGCACAATCGGCAGGATTGTCCTCCGAAGGTATGTAGCGCCAATGTGAGACATCAACTACATCTTGAACTTCAGCCACCCGGTTCGCCACGAAGGTCTTCCATCCACTCGGTTCTGCACGAATCCACGCTAACACCACGGTAGAGTCAGACCAAGCAAATGTCGTTGCGTTCTTAAAATACTCAATCTGCCTAACCTCTCTAATGAGTCGGGATAACAACACTGCACCACATAGTTCGAGGCGTGGTATACTTGTCGTCTTAAGTGGTGCTACCTTTGTTTTTGCCATTAGTAGACTTACTTGGATATTGTCGAAATCATGAGTTACTCTGGCATACACCACAGCACTGTAGGCAACGGTGGACGCATCACAAAACCCATGTAATTCACAGGAAAGTTGATTCGAATGCGATCCTATCCAACGATTTATCCTGATCGAATTTGCCACACCAAGGCCCTCACGATATGCTAACCATTCCGATTTAAGTGTCGATGGTAATGGATCGTCCCATTGCAACCCGGATGACCAAAGCGTCTGAAGGAAAATTTTTCCGATTATGATGTTTGGAGCCAGCCATCCTAAGGGGTCAAACAGCTTGGCGATATCCCCTAGGATGTGACGCTTAGTAATGACCGCTGGTGGATTTTGTTGTACTCCAACTGTGTACGAAAACGTGTCTTCTTCTGGGCTCCAATGTAAGCCTAATGTCTTTATGCCATCGGTCTTAGTACCAATGCACACCTTACTCTCCAGCATGTCCTCGGGAAGGTTTGCTAAAACTTTCTTTTCAGTGGATGCCCACTTCTTTAAAATGAATGCCCCTCCTCCTAACAATTCGATTAATTGATCCCTTACTGCAGTGCACTTTCTATTGACTCTCCGCCCGACAACACATCGTCCACATAAAAGTTTTCCATTGTCTAGTCAGTTGACCGTCGAAAGTCTATAGTCACAAATTCCCCCAGAAGTTGGGTTTCGCCACATTATTCGCTGAAGGTCGAGATCATGTTCATTGACACGAATCTGTCGAAACATTTTCTCAATATCCGCTTTGAACGCTACTGGATGTATTCGCCATTGAGTGACAATCAAAGTTAAGTTTCGTTGCAGCTTGGGACCTATGTGCAGAGAATCATTTAACGATGTCCCATTTGAGAGTCTACACGATGCATCAAATACCACTCAAAATTTAGTAGAATCACCATCCTTGGTCATAACTGCATGATGAGGCAAATAGGATATGAGACGGTTCTCTTCAGTACTCAATTCTTTCAAAATCTCCATATGTCCCAAACTCAGACATTCAGCCATGAATTTGTGATAATGATCTCGCAAATCATGATCTACTTCAAATCGTCTGCTGCGTCACCCATAAGATGACCTTTCAGATGAGAAAGCTTATCTACTTTAGAAATTGGTGCGTTGTGAACAATGCTAGTGAACAAATCACGAAATGACATCCAGGACAAGTAATCTCCCGAAAACATGGGCAGTTGGGAGGAGTTGAGAGGAAATGACCTGTTGAGGTTTGGTGGATTCACTCTCCACTGTGGTCGAATAAATAACCCAAGGTATCACAAAAGACACTTTCTACCTCGGTATACTTATCTTTTTCGAAATAATCTTCCTTCAGATCACTTTTGGTCAACAGATCGTCGTGGTTTTGTTGGAATTTCAGCCAATATCCCTTAAGCAGCTCAATTCGCGTTTTAACGTATCCTGTTGTATGACTTGCCTTGCCGACTTTGTTGAAATTAATCCGAAAATTGTTGATTAATGTAATCACGTTGTTTTGTTTTTTCCATAATTCATCCATGATGTATGCACTGATATTGAATGATATTCAATTAATTGAAATCGCGTTGGGAACTCAGCTTTTATATATTTAACGGAGAAGGGTAGTTTTTGGACATTCTTCGATCGTGCAGTAGAGCTCGTTTCTTCCGTGTGTCTTTACCATGTTTTTCGCAGAACACCACCTCACAACGAGACCTACTCGGCAGAGAAACGTGTTCTCTGCCCCGCTCTCTTTACATGCCTCTTAAATATGAAATAAAGTATAGGTCTGTTCCCGTACTTTTTGGGCAGAAATTCACAGATTCTCATTTTTCCAAGAGTGGGGATGAAATTCCTTCAAAGAGAAGTGGAAACACAAAAAAGTACGGGAACGCGTTGAACCAAAAAAGTTGCACACATTTTAAATGTCAAAAACATATGTTTGAATTTGATACATTCTTGGATTCGTTAGCAGGTGCAATATACTAATTTGCAAAAACATACATATTATTTTCAGATTACTATTTATTAGATGATTCACCATATCCATTCATCATTTAATAACGCCATATAGAGACAATGCACATCTTAAAAATGCACAAAAGAATTTTAATATAAAATTGAGCTCTTGTCGTATGACGGAATGACGGAAATCAGCTGATTTCACAAAGCTGTGCCAAACTACCCACATAAATTTCTTGGGTTGAAATTCGCAGCATGGGGAAATTTTTTACTCTCTCGAGAGCGCTCTCTTTTGTCCAAAAGTGTGAATTTTTGGAGTACGGGAACAGACTTTCGTAGTTTTTCGCAGTTTTTCGTAGATTTGGACTGTTTTTGTCAGGTACGGGAACAGACCTTATATTCCAGTTTTACAAAGTTTATTATTTTATTACTTTTTCATTCTACATAGTTATTCATCTACGACACATATTTATTCATCTACGACATATTTATTTATTATAATATTGTAGTTATCAGGGTGTTCGATCCGGCTCGAAACTGGACCAAAAAATGTGCCGTTTAGAACGGTTGCGGTCAAGAAAAAAACCCAGATGTGACGATGTTCACCAGACAAGTTGTCTCGTTGACAGTCTTAATCCAACTCAACTTTTATTTGTCACATACATAAGTAAACAAACGGTTAATGCAATTCTATATAAGTATATACTACAATGTTTGTACAATGTGAATATACATAAGTAAATTGAGAGTAAGAGAAAGAGAGTTCATACATAGGAAATACGAATATGTGGACTGTATAAATATAAGTTAACAAACACTTTCCCACATTCCCACTTCCCAATTCTCTCATTCTCCCATTCTCCTAATCCAACACCCAGACGTACCGAACACGAATCCCATATCCATATTTTCCCACACCCAGCCGACGACCTTCATCGAACCTGACACAGGAATCCGCCCGACGACCTGCACTGAACCTGTCCCACGGTTTCGCAAGCGGAAATGCAACATCAGCGGAACAGCGGAACTACGAGGGAATAGCTGACCTCATGTCTAGAATAAGTTATTATAAAATATGTTAAGATAGATTTTAAGTTCAGTTGCGGTGTGCGAGCCGAGTAATAAAGATCGCTTTTTTTTGGCTAAACTACTAGAAGGGAAGTTAACTGGCGCCCGAGCAGGGACCCAAGCAATCAGTTAAGTGCGGTATTAAGTGCAAAATAGATATTTAAAATAAAAATTAAGTAACTAATAAAAAGTAGGAAAATTCAAGTAAAAATTAAGTAACTAATAAAAAGTGGAAAAGTCAAGTAAAAATTAAGTAACTAATAAAAAGTGCAAAATTCAAGTAAAAATTAAGTAACCAATAAAAAGTGTGAAATTCAAGTAAAAGTAACTAATAGAAAGAATTAAGTGTAAAATTTAAAGGAGAAAAGTGAGACTAAACCAAGAAATAAAATCAAGGAAAATATAATAAAAGTGAATTAACTAAGAATAAGAACGAAGTGCACAAATTAGAACAAGTGAAGTAATCCGCTAAGAACTGTGGGTACCCACACAAAATAAATAAGTTAACAACAAGAACACCAGACAAGCACATCGACGGAAGAAAAGAGGCCCCCGAGTAGCAGTAACAGCAAAAAGGAGTCAACAGCATGATTGACAGCCGCTTCCTGTTCAAGCAACTCATCCTAATGTAAGCAATAATTTAAGTATAATAAGAATATACATACATAGTAATAGAATAAGAATATAAAGAATATAAATATAATACGAAGGAAAATAACATTAGTAGATTAACAGACTTAACACTGAAGAATTATCTTATTTTTGGAAAAACACACTACTATAGTTCATAGTCAGAAATGGCCAGAAACGAAAACCTAATAAGACCCCCAAGACTCGAACCCCTCCGAAAACACTAACAATCAACCCATATCAGTAAACATGCAAACCCAGATCCGACAACTTGTGACTAATATTCTCGCACAAGAATGCCCTCGAATGGTCAACTATCTATTAAATCCCGCTTCCGAAAGTAACTTGGACACAGACCAAACTATAAATGAAGACCAAAGGGGTAATTTGTCCGAAATGGACAAAATACCCGACGTAGTGAGGAGCCTGAGAGAATTCTCAGGGCAAGCGGGAGAATTTAGCTCTTGGAAAAAGAGCGTCGACCGTATCCTCCACTTATATGAGAGCACTAAAGGAACACCTAGATATTTTGGCATTTTGAATGTGATCCGCAACAAAATAGTGGGGCAAGCAGATGTCGTTCTGGAGTCATATAACACTCCATTAAATTGGGAACGCATATCACGTTGCTTGACTCTCCATTATGCGGACAAGCGAGACATCGGCACTCTCGAGTACCAGATGACCGGACTTGTCCAAGGTCACCAGACAGTCCAAGATTTCTACCAATCCGTATACCATCACCTATCCCTTATATTAAATAAAATTGCATCCTTGGAAATGAGTACTGACGTTATGAACGTTATGGTGAAAACTTATCGAGATAAAGCTCTCGATACTTTCATCAGAGGCCTCAAGGGAGACCTACCCAAACTCCTAGGGCTAAGGGAACCCACAGACCTTCCACAGGCACTACATCTCTGCCTAAAGTTGGAGAATTTAAATTACCGTACCTTTCACACTAACCAGACCCATGGCACCACACGAAAATTCGACAACCATTTGACTCTTCCTGCTCCTCCCAAACGATTACCACAGACTCCTCAATTCTTTCCACAAACCCAGTTCTATCCAGAGTTGATGCATGCACCGCCGAGACCACCCAAACCGTTTCCACAACCTCATATACCATCCATAAACCGCAACCCATTATATTATCAGAGATATAATCAACCATTCAACTCACAATTTAACCATCAACGTGGTCCAAACCATTATCAGAACAACTCTCCACAGAATCACTTCCCTCGTGTAAACACATTTAACAGATTTCAACCCGGACCTCGAGAACGAGGCGAACCCATGGACATATCTGTTCAATCCCGAGACGTTAACTATATGAACCGACCTCAACAGAGATCTTGGCCTCCTCCACCCAAAAGAAATATTCCAATGTCCCAACAGTCCCTCCTCCGAACAAAATACAAAGAACTTTTTATACTAACACCTACAACTACGAACCCCCCATGGAAATAAGCGAATACGAGCAAGTCCTCGGAAGTGAGGACCACAAATACGACCAAACCCTAACCGACTACGAAAACACGGAAAAACAGGATCTTGAAACTTGTTACGAATATCAAGAACCCGAAATAATGGATCAGTCAGAGGACAAGACCCCTCACGCCATACAAGAAACCCATTTTTTAGAATGAACTGCTCTTCGCTCCCATATTTTGAATATCGGACGAAGAGCGGTAACATTTTGAAATTTTTAATCGACACAGGGTCAAACAAGAACTACATCCGACCCAACTGTGTCAAAACCATTACCCGTAACGAAACTCCGTTCTACGCCAACTCCGTAGGCGGCAATATAAAAATAACCCATCACGCAATTTTACATCTTTTCGGGCCTAACAACATTGGTCTCAAATTCTTTGTACTCCCGTCACTCAATTCATTTCATGGAATCATGGGGAACGATAGTTTAAAACAGCTCAACACAGTAATACACACAGCTGAAAGCTACCTTGTCCTAGATAACAACATTAAAATCCCAATTAAACAACATATCTCCCAATCGGTCAACAATATAGACGTTAGAAATTCTCACTTGAGCGAGACCCAGAAGATGAAGCTCGAAGACGTCATAAGGAATCATGCCACCCTATTTTCCGAGCCCAACGAAAAACTTACATACACATCAAGGGTAAAAGGCGAAATACGAACGTCCGACGATACGCCTGTGTACTCAAAATCATATCCGTACCCAATGGCCTTAAAACCAATAGTTGACCAAGAAATCAAGAAACTATTGGCAGATGGAATCATCAGACCTTCACGGTCCCCTTATAATGCTCCAGTATGGGTCGTGCCAAAAAAACTGGACGCCTCGGGTGAGAGGAAATACAGATTGGTGATTGATTACAGGAAACTGAACTCGGTCACCATACCCGATAGGTACCCCATACCCGAGATAAACGAGGTATTGGCAAACTTGGGCAGAAACACACTATTCACGGTTCTAGATCTGAGGAGTGGATTTCACCAAATCCCCCTTAAATCAACGGATATAGAAAAAACAGCGTTCTCCGTGAATCACGGAAAATATGAGTTCACTCGCCTTCCCTTCGGGCTGAAAAACGCCCCTGCCATTTTTCAACGCACATTGGATGACATCTTGCACGAACACATTGGTGTAAGATGTTACATATATATAGATGATATAATAGTCTTCGGTCGTAATGAAGACGAGCACTTCAGAAACCTCGCAATGGTGTTTAACACCCTCGAAAAGGCCAACATGAAAATACAAATCGATAAATGCGAGTTTCTGCAAGAGTCCGTAAAGTTTCTTGACTTCGTCGTATGTAAGGAAGGGATCAAAACAAATCCCAAGAAGGTCCAAGCCATCGTCGACTTTCCACCACCCACAAACCTAAAGGAGTTACGATCATTCCTGGGAATGGCAGGATACTACAGGCGCTTCATACCTGGTTACGCCAAGCTCGCAAATCCTCTAACCTCTCTCTTAAGAGGGGAAGATGGCCATGGACGTGTCTCCAAGAATTGCTCAAGGAAGGTAGAGATAACCGAGGTAGATAGAGGTAGAAGTTAACCGAAGAAGGGATACTAGCATTCAACAAGATCAAGAGCTCACTAATATCTCAGGAAGTAGTCCCAGCATATCCCGATACAAATAAGGACTTTGATCTCACAACCGATGCGTCGAACTACGCGATCGGGGCAGTCTTAGCGCAAGGTGGTCGTCCCATCACTTTCCTTTCACGGACGCTGAATAAAACTGAGGAAGCGTACGCCACTAACGAAAAAGAGTTATTGGCCATTATCTTGGCACTAAACTGCCTAAGGAATTTCCTATACGGATCCAAGAAAGTCAATATCTATACCGATCACCAACCTCTGATGTACGCCCTCAGCAATAAAAATAATAACGTAAAAATGAAGAGATGGAAAGCCATCCTTGAAGAATATAACCATGAAATCATTTACAAACCAGGTAGAATGAACATTGTGGCTGATGCCCTGTCTAGACCTCCACAAAAGACTCTGATAAACTCAATGACAGCCACCCAACATAGCGCCGACAGTTCCTCTCAAAATCTTATACTTACAGTAGATACCCCAATTAATGCGTTTAAAAATCAATTAATCCTTCTTGTCGGACAACAAAGCAAATACGAACTCCAAAGACCCTTTCCCAAGTACTGGAGGCACACGATAACAGAACCCGGATACACTACAGAAAACCTTGTAGGGCTATTCAAAAGATTCCTCAATCCTAACGTTATTAACGCCATAAAAACAGAAGAAAGGATAATGGGAACAATACAAGATGTTTTCTCCCGTTTCTTCACCAAATATAAAATCAGATTTTCTAGGACAATGGTCGAGGATGTTCCTCGCGAATCCGAACAGGAAAGAATTATTCTAGAACAACACAAGAGAGCCCACAGAAACGCAAAGGAGAACAAATTGCAAATAATCCAAAGTTACTACTTCCCGAAACTAAACGCAAAAATAAACCAGATCATCAAACAGTGCTGCGTGTGTAAGACAAATAAATACGATCGACATCCAAACGACCCCATGCTCAAACCTACCCCTATCCCTCACTATTCCGGCCAGATCCTTCACGTCGATATATATCAAACCGAAAGACACCTAGTCCTTACGGCACTGGATAAATTTTCAAAACTAGCACAAGCAAGAATACTTGCCTCTCGAGCAGTGGAAGACATCAGGAAACCCCTAAGAGAATTGTTGTTTTTCTTTGGAGTACCAAAGCTTGTCGTCATAGACAATGAAAAATCCCTAAACTCGGCATCCATTATGTTCATGATCAAAGACCAACTAAATATCGAAGTCTTCACAACCCCATCCTACAAGAGTGAAGTCAACGGACAGGTCGAGAGATTTCACTCGACCCTGTCAGAGATCATGAGATGCCTGAAAGCAGATGGCATACGTCGCTCATTCGAAGAGCTTCTGGAGCGAGCGGTTTTTGAGTATAACTCGACAATTCACTCGGTAACCGGTAAGAAACCTCTAGAGCTTTTTTACGGAAGAACCGTAAATGTCACCCCAGATGCTTTCGAAAAGTCCAGATTAGATAACATCGAACAGCTGGAAAAGAGACAGCAAGAAGATCTCGCCTACCACAATAAAGGAAAAAAGGAGGCAAAGAACTATGAACCTGGACAAATAATATTTGTCAAAAATAACAAACGCCTCGGTTCGAAATTAACCCCCCGATATAAGGAAGAGGTCGTAAAGGAGAACAGATCAACGACAGTCTTAACTAACTCAAATAAAATAATACATAAAAGCAATATACGGAACTGAAAACCTTTTATCCTTTCCCCCCAGATCCCTCTTCATCAGCCTCAAGGCCAATGTCCAGATCCTTGATTACTCCAACTCTCGAGTCATAGCACTACATACAGGAACAGCGAGAATCCAAAATGGAAATCTCAAACTAATTCATACCGTTAACATAAACCAATACCAGCTTTTCCTGTCAGATGCTTCATCCTTAATAAACAAACACATTCCCAGAACCAACTACCTTTTCCCAATAATAGAATATGAACTACAGCAGATACAAAATCTGATAGATAACATCAAAGCTCATAGATCCAAAAGATCTTTGAATTTTATCGGATCGGCATGGAAGTGGGTAGCTGGAAACCCCGACCATGACGATCTTGTTTTAATAGAGAATAAGATAAATAATCTAATTAAGAATGGAAATGAACAAATAAAAATTAATGAAGATTTTAAAGATAGAATAAATAAATTGACTAATGTCACGAATGAAATAGTTAATATGATCATAAAAGACAAATCTTTTCAAAACGAATTAGCCTTAAGTCTACAGTTCAAAGCAAAATTAATAAAGGAAGATTTAACTAATGTAATACACGCTATGCAATTAGCGCAATCAAACATTGTAAATTCAAATATATTGTCGAAGAAAGAAATTGAACGAATAATGAATAGAATTAGCATAAGTAATATTCCATACGAAAATATTGAACAGGCACTATCAATGGCCAATGTTAAAATTGCCCTTAATTCAACCCAATTATTTTATATCCTAGATATTCCCAAAACAAACGAAAAAATGTATGAGAAACTCCTTGTAAAACCAATTAAAACAAATAAAAATATACTACCGAAAATACCATATAAATATGTACTAAGATGTGACGATGAAATATTAGCTGTAATAAAAACCTGTAAAAACATTAACGACCTAACCATTTGCAATAAAGATAATATTGTAGATGTAAGCCAAGACAATTGTATTTCAAAATTACTTAGTAGTAAGAACGCGACATGTGGTCAGGTAATTGGTCAACACATTCCTCAACTAGAAGAACTTAGTCCCGGCACCCTACTTCTCAACAACTTCCGCGGTGAAATCGAAATCAGTGGAACAACGCGAACATTAAAAGGAACCTATATCATCAAATTCGACAACACCACCATCATGATCAATAAGCAGAAATTCACATCAGAGACACTTTCTAACACCCACATACTTCCACCCTTCCTTCAAGTAACCTCAGAGGATACAGAGGTAGAGGAAATTCTCTCACTAGAATGGATGAAGGAGCTACACATCAACAACACGAAAAGAATCGACATCATAGATACCGAGAAGACAACCCACCAGTGGATCAGCTATTCCATCATGGCCACCATAATATTTGTGACAATATTCGCCAGTATAATGTGCCGAAAAAGCAGAGAAGTAATAACCATGGTACAACAAACCCCTACAAACCATCCACCATCCGGGGTAGGATCCAAAGAGTGGAACAGTAGCATCTTCAACATTCCTTACTTCTAACATCGCGAGGACGCTCAAACTAAGAGGGGAAGAGTTAACAAACACTTTCCCACATTCCCACTTCCCAATTCTCTCATTCTCCCATTCTCCTAATCCAACACCCAGACGTACCGAACACGAATCCCATATCCATATTTTCCCACACCCAGCCGACGACCTTCATCGAACCTGACACAGGAATCCGCCCGACGACCTGCACTGAACCTGTCCCACGGTTTCGCAAGCGGAACAGCGGAACTACGAGGGAATAGCTGACCTCATGTCTAGAATAAGTTATTATAAAATATGTTAAGATAGATTTTAAGTTCAGTTGCGGTGTGGGAGCCGAGTAATAAAGATCGCTTTTTTTTGGCTAAACTACTAGAAGGGAGGTTAACTTATATAAGAAAACATAAAGAATATTATAATACATATTCATAAGGTATATTATGGAACAGTTTCAGAAAGTCAATTCTTAACATAGTTAGCTGTATACTTAGGATCGTTATCATGTTGAAAGATCCATCACAACGGCATATCCTCCTCTGCATGAGGAAGCATGACGTTTGAAGAATCTCTCGGTACATGAAACGATCCATTTTACCATTTACCCTGTGAATTGGCCCGACTGAGAAAACATCCCCAGACAATAATATTGCCTCCCACGTGCCTTATTGTGCTTTTTATAAAGTGAGGATTTAGGCGTTTTCAATTTGGTCTCCGTACTGTCCGAAATCCTACAGAGCTTTTTAAATTAAATTTAGATTCATCTGAAAAAAGTACCGTTTTCCACTTAGCCACCGTCCTGTTTAAATGTACCGTCGCAAATTCAAGTCTTTCTCCTCGATTTTTTCAGAAATAAATGGTTATGGATCGATATGATTTCAAGATACCATCAACCGCTCTTCGCCGTATCGACCTGCTTGAGACCTCTAGACTTAATTCGTCCCTTATGCATCTAGATGATTTGAAGGGGTCCTTTTCGATCCTCCTAATAATCATTCTATCGTTATAACTAGTCGTTTTTCGAGGTATGCCGCCACTATGAACCGTTTTGACAGTTCCCCAAGTACGAAATCGACTAATTATGCGCGAAATCACGGTGTAAGCTACACCAAGTTTATTTCCGATGTGCACCACTGATTCACCATTATTAAAATCGGACACTATTTTTTCTTTTAATTGCTGAGAATAGTTATTTCGCGCCATTTTCTCACTTTTTTTATTTTATTTCTTAATTGCACTACACTACTGAATCACACCACCGAAGACACGCAATTACTAACTCTTTCTATTGTTTGGATCATGTTTTAGAAAAAAAAAACAGTAAATTCGATACAAATGCTAAGACTCAATAAACACGGGTAAGCTGTTTCCATTAAAGGGTGTCCGTGCTTGAGTTTTGTCCAGCTACTTTTTGATGAATTTTTGTTTGATTTGTTTTTATTTAAATAGGTTAAGAGTATTAATAGAAATGTTAATTTTAAATTGAAGTTGAAATATATTTTGGTTAAAAAAAAATAAAAACTCGAACGTTATCGTAGGTTTTTTTAATTTTCTTTAGTTTTATACAAAGGGATATCATCCCGGGCTTTAGTTTTGGCCAACATTGTAGGAGAACATGGTAAGAATGTTTATATATGTATATGTTGGTATTTATTGTTTATTGTCCATTAATTATGTGTACTGTGTATTGTCGATTAAATATGAAATTAGTTCTTAAAAAATGTCATACAGTAGTAGGATCAAACATATTATTACCCCTAAGAGAAAACATTTATTTTAAGCATTGTAATCTAGAAATAAATAATAAAATTCAAGCGTTTTGATTACCCCTATAACTATGATGAAATAAATGTATTATAACCAATCGAAAAAGAATACAAACTATTAAACAAATTAAATCTATCTAACTGAACAAGAAAAAAACAAATTGCATAAAACAAATGTTGGACTTGTTTTTTTTCGAAGGTCAAAAATTGATCAGCATAGATAGTGTGAAACATCAAATAATAACAACAAACTGCCAGCCAATTTATTCGAGTACATATCGATTTCCACAAGTACATGAAAGGGAAGTTACAAGTCTTATTCAGAGAATTATCAAAGAAAGTAACAGTCTGTTCAATAGTCCCATATGTATAGTTCCAAAGAAGACGATAATTCAGGTCACCAAAAATGGAGACTTGTTTTCGACTATCGAAAACTGAACCTGATTACCGTAAGTGATAAATTTCCAGTTCCCAACATCGATAATATTTTCGACTAGTTGGGTAGGCCACAATACTTTTCTCCGTAGACTTAAGCGCTATATACACGTTCAATGTTAATTGAAAAATGTAGTTGACGCTTTTTTTGTCAAGAGCATTGATGAAAAATCACCTACACACTTATCAATGAACACTGACAATATTTTTGCGTAAATTCTGTTCAGTCGTTTCATGTGTCTACGAGAATGGACAACAACAGCTTCGACTGGCATTTTTACCAATTTCTCATAGTCAGTCCTGCAATTTCTTATACGACTTTAGTTTCAAGTCTTTATTATCCGATAATTTCACTTTCCACGAACAGTCATTTTCTCGACATATTTTCATAAATTCATATCTTGCCTCTACAATTTCTCTTTATAAATGAAAACATTGACAAGTAACATTGATACACCCTACACACCCTACATATCATCAATCTAATGACAATAAAAATTGACGAAAACCAAATCAGTTTTGGTTTTAATCAATGTATTAAGTTTACTTCTTGACAAGTACATTGAAGAGCATACAAACGATCTATATTACTTGAATAGTGACTCATTCAAAAGTAATATTAAAAAGTAACATTGATCGTGTGTAGGGCGCTTAGCAAGGGGTTTTCACCAAATCATGGTGGCTGAAAAAGACCAACCTATAATGACATTTTTCCACTCCACAAGGACATTTTGAATATATCAGAATGCTCTTTGGCCTCAAAATAACACATCAACATTTCAAAGGTTTATGGTTAGAAGAAAGTAGAGGTTATCATGAATGTCAAACTACCTAAGACCCCTAAACAAATCAAGAGCTATCTAGGAGTTACGAGTTTTACGGGTCCGTAATTTCATAAGACATTACGCTAAAGTGGCTCGGCCTATGACTAAATACCTCAAGAAAAATATGCGTATTGACACTTTAGATTCTCAGTATACAGACACTTTTGAAAAACTGAAGCGACTAATTAGTAATTACTAATCGTCCCATAATACACTATCCGGACTTTCGAAAAAAAATCAAATGAACAACAGACGCCAGCATATTCGCAATTGGTGCAGTCCGAACCTTAAGCAAACACGAAATAATATATAGCGCAATTGAAAAGGAAATGCTGGCCAATACTGATCAGTCAATTATGTTTGACCTTACTTGTATGGAGTAGAGTTTGACATTCTCACAGACCACACACCAATCCAATTGCTACATTCAAAAGAGGATTGTAATCCAAGACTGCAGAGATGGATTTTAAATTTAAGAGAGTATTCATTTAAGATTGAAGGGAAAAGATAATTTTAGGCTGGCTTCCTAAATAGGATAAACACAGATAAGGACGAAATCGATACCACAGAAAACAAGTCAGAAGCAAAGGCATTACAGGAATTTACACATAATTTGACGACTACCTATATAACAGGATAATATTAAAACTCATAGAACTATTCAGTGGCGATAAGAGCATACAATTCAGACAATATACCAATTTGGCAGAAGACCTTAAGACGACGAAGAAGCTATCAAATTCATCCGAAATGTTCACAAAAAGAAATCAAACCATCGTGGTATAAATGAAAATTTCGAATATTTACGAAATAAGGTATATTTTACCAAGTTAAAATTACTTATCCAAAAGTATATTTACAATTGTGCCATATGTCAGAAATCGAAGTGTGACCGCAGTCCATTAAAAATTAAATGCAAATTTATAAGTATACCATTTGTCAGCTTAGACACCTGGACCATGAAATGTCAACGATTTTTAACTTGTAAGGTTAGAATGTCCAAACATGCCATTATATTCCATTTAATTGACAGGAATTTAATTACGATAAGAAAGGCCACAAAAAGTAGACATGCTTTGTTAGAGAAGCCCAAACTTTATATAACTGATAATGAATTTGAAGGTCGAATTATAAAGGATTTTCTCTAGGAGAAGAAAAGCTCCATCTGACGAGGCCCAATAGTCATACCGGAAACTCCGATGTCAAGAGGCTTCACGATACTTAAAATGAACAAATAAGAGTTATGGAAATAAACCCCAATAGGCGGCGGAATTCTACAATCATTTAGTCAATTCAGTAGCAAAGCTAAAATAAAGGAACGAATTCAAATTGCATAAAAGTCTAAACCTAACCCCGTCTAATGATAAAAGAAAATCTAAATATATGGCAGATGCTTACCGCAATAATACTTCTTATATTTTGGTCCTATATTCTGGTAGACGTAAACGGTGAGACGGAAATACAAATCGAAAACATGGAAGAATAGAGCTTTTTGAAGAATACTAAATATTGATGTATGTATGTAGTTCATCTAAACCTTATCGAAGAATTAATAAAAGAAATCGAAAATAATTCTACAATGATATTCGAAAAAGGCGAAAAACTTTACGCAATAAAGAAAGAAACATACGACTCAAAGTATATGTTTAAGACAATAATTCCAAATAGAAACAAAGGAGGATTAATAAACATAGGTAGTACATTTATGGTACAATTTTTTAGGGTACAATGGATACGATAGAGAAAACTAACAAAAACACAGATTGCGTAAGACGCAGTGTAATTCATTCTCGCTCAGTAGGCTGTGCGAGCAGGAGCAAAGAATAAAAATAATAAAAATAATAAAAATTAAAAATCAAAAACCAAAACTAAAAATTGGAAACTCGTAAAAGTAACTTTTCAAGTGCGCGTTGACAGTAATTTCAAAAACACAAACATAAACACTGTGATAACGTGCTTAGTCCAGTTGATCACAGACTTTGTATCAGTAGTGGCAGCAGTTGCGCGAAGAGATGTCGAGAGACGGCGGGGGAAGACCCATCCATCACAAGGATTCGGAATCGGATGATTTATCATTTGATTTCGCAAAACCGACCGCCGTCATGAAAAAGCGCAGAAAGGTCAACCCGAGGACGAATTTACTTAAGCGCCCCTGCCTCACTACTACGACCGAAAAGCTACAGGTCGAGGCGAGGAAAGGGGCGCCATCCCCATCACCATCAACGTCCAAAGCAGCTGGACAACAACAACAACAACCAAAACCAGTGATCCCCGTGGAATCGGATATTGTCTATCTCTCCGACGGTCTATCTCTCCCCACACGGGGAGAAACAACCCCTTCACCGCCGCCCTTTCAAGCTCGGCTATGGAGGAAGAGAGTAAACTTGTAGGAAAAACGGATCCTGTACGCCAAGATGCAGGCCGTAGTCAATAGGCTTAAGGAGATATAGCAGAAGGAGAGAGAGCACGCAACAGCCACCTCACATCGAAAGCAGCAACAACAGCAGCTGCAGAAGAAGCAGCAGCAATAACAATAGCCACAGCAGCAAAAACAGCAGCAGCAAAACAGAAGCCGGCAGGTTCGGGAAAGACGGTACAAAGGTTACTGGCTATTCCTATAGCCCCAGCGCCTGTCTCTAAGGCAGCGGAGGCCGATCGAGCGATGAGCCGTGCTTTTCAACCTGTTGCAGGACAAAAGCCCTGATGTAGCCAGAAGCACAAAATTCGGCACAGTTACAAAATAATTCAAAGAGACCGACCCAACGCTACTCAAGGCGGGGGAGTTGCGATCTTCATAAAAAATAATATAAAACATAAAATTATATATAGCGGTGAAGTGCGGAGGTTCCAGGTGCTAGAAGTCTGCATCCTCTCCGTAATGGACAGAAAATGTACATTTTAGCGGCATATGCACCTGAAGCACCTCAACCCAATATTTTTATTGCAGAGCTCGAGACACTTTTTCAATCTCTACGCTTGAACTCGGTAAACAATTTCTACATTCTGGCCGGCGATTTGAATCAAACATAGTGATTGGTCAAATAACATTCCCAACACTAAGGAAAGCCTACTAAGTCGTTGGTGGGTTCTACGCAACATTGAATATAGAGTCCAGTTACTCGCAACGGTAGGTCCGTCGTATCCTAGGAGCGGCTCCAATTTGGATCTCATGCTGATAGACTCTCGACTGAGACTGGCAGACTCGAGCAAACGGTCTAGTAACTGTTTACGTCCAAACGCACCCCTACGATTCCAGTAGAGCGCGTTGGCCACGCTTTGCTAATTCTCTGACGTGAGCGCTCACTTCGAGCGCCTCCTGTAGAACGTCCAATAAAAACCTGTCAAACCACGAGATTGACAGGTAACTTAAACTAATTGCGCAGACTAATTAAGCAGACGATGGACAGTACAATACCACGCCAACGACATAACGATACTACAAACGTGTACCGAAACGCGACAATCGACGCCCTGCACAGACAAAAAAGTAGACTCCTGATAATACTCAAACTCTTGCACAGGCGGTTTACCGACAGATAAAACTCAGAGGTCAGGACACTGAAGTCACTGAACCACAGAACAAAACCAAACCATAGCCAGCGAGCTGAAAATGTTCAATCCCAAGCCTCAGGTCCGAACTACCCTATATAGTTGTAGCTTCCAAAACAACCGCCCTAAAATTTATAATTAATACTGGAACAACTCACTCCGTTATCAACCCTAGTTTATGCCACCCTAAGTGGAGCATAAAATTAGATAAGCCACTTGATCTTAAGACCCTTAACCATACTATTAACATCAGCAAAAAAGTGTTCATACCCCTAGGCCATAAAACCCAAAAGGTTAAGTTTTTAGTCCGCCAGTTCCACACAGAATATGACGGATTTATTGGTAACAACACTCTGACTCAACTACTAGGTGTATGTATAGATTTCAAAAACAATTTATTAACTACAAAAGAGAAAAGTTCGTGAAATTATACGAGTGAATAATAAAGGAACAAAAAATCTTAGATAAAATAACCATTGAAGAAGAGATATGTACATATATAACACTGAAAACAACGAAATGTATGTTACGGCGATAAATTCTAGCGAAGAAACTAACAAAGCGACACCGACAACATATTTCGATATAGAAAAAGTTAATGAACACAACTTTAATCTAATACAAGAAGTACACAAACCTCCCATGCTGAAACAATTAAAAATAAACCATTTAAATTCTGAAGAAGCATTGATTGGTCTTCTAAATAAATACAAAGATGTATTTTACCAAGAAAACAGAAATCGATCGTTCACCAACGCTATCAAACATAGAATAAGGCGAACAAATAACATACTAATTTTTACTAAGAGCTACAGGTACACAAGCACGACGTTGAACGAAAGATTCAAGAGATGCTGGACAATAACATCATTCGTCATAGAAATTCTCCATGTTCGGCCCCAATTTGGATCGTACCTAAGAAGGGCGATGCTAGTGGAAAAACCAAATGGAGAGTAGTCGTCGATTATAGAAATCTGAACGAAGTGACTGTAGACGACAAATATCCGATCCCGAACATGGATGAAATACTCGACAAGCTAGGTAGACGCCAGTATTTCACTACCCTGGATCTCGCGAAGGGATTTCATCAGATTGAAATTAAAGAATTTATTTCTACGTATGCCATTCGGGATGAAAACTGCCCCCGCGATATTCCAACGCCTTATGAATCATGTATTGAAGGATTTTATAAACGTTATATGTCTAGTATATATTGATGATATTATAATATTTTTCACATCGTTACAGAAGCACACCTCTTCCTTGAAAAAAATCTTGAAAGATTACGACAAGTGAATTTAAAAATTCAACTCGACAAATCAGAATTTTTGAAAAAAGAGACCGAATTTCTTTCTTCACATTGTGACGGTCGAAGGAATTAAACCTATCCCTAAGAAAATAGAGTGTGTAAAAAACTACAAAATCCCGAAAACCTGCAAGGAAATAAAACAATTCCTTGGCATAACTGGGTACTATAGAAAGTTCATCAAAGACTATTCTAAAATCGCCAAACCCATGACTGTGTACCTAAAAAAGAATGCTAACATAAATATTTCAGATCCAGAATATGTTACTCGTAAGGCATTCGAAACTCTCAAAACGGTATTGATAAACGATCCAAACGCATACCGAGATTTTAACAAAACTTTTCGTGTTAACTACAGATGCTAGTCAGTATGCAATCGGTGCAGTATTCTCCCAAGACAACCATCCAGTGAGCTATGCAAGCGGCAGTCTGAACGAAAATGAGATCAACTACAGCACCATAGAAAAGGAGTTGCTTGCAATAGTTTGGGCAACTAAGTATTATCGCCTTTATTTATTTGGTCAAAAATTTGTGATCGAAACCGACCATAAGTCACTCACATGACTTTTTTCCATCAAAGAACCAAATTCAAAGTTGATTCGATGGAGATTGAAACTCTTTGAGTTTGACTACGAGATCAAGTATAAAAGTACTCACGACTTGAACAATAATAATGCCTACATAACATTTAATGTAGGTAAAAGTAAATTACTACATTTAATAAATGTAACAGAAATCGAAATAACGAAAGACCGTATTAAAGTCAACATTCTATCATTTGGAAATAGATACACGTTAATAACTCCAATGTATAACACAGTCAATCAAAATCTCACGTTGTTAGAAGCGAAAATAGAAAACATAAACCCACGCCTTAGAACAAAGACATCACTAATACCTATAGATATATTAGGAACAGCTCTTAAGTACGTAGCAGGGACTATGGATCACAACGACAAACAAGAAATAAAATCCAAACTGAGCGAACTATTTGATAAAAATAACAAGCTCATTACAGCAAGCAACAGTCAGGAATTAATAAACCAGGAGATTTCCGATCAAATTAAAAATGTAACTATCCACATAAGGAAACAGCAAAATATAATTGAAACCTATATTAATACCCACATCCCAGAGCAAAGAATTAGAACATTAGAGGAAGAAGTTGATTTGATGCAACATATGTATCAAATCAATCATGACATCCTGCTTCTCAGAAGTCACATATATGACATTGAACAAATCCTCTTCTCTAGTTAATTAGGAGTACTCACAAGAAACATACATATTAGGAAAGCAAGAACTACAAAACATGTCAGATATAGAAAATTTCAGTGAAGTTAAATTAACATTTGCATACTATAGAGATCAAATAATAATTGTCCTACTCATACCCAAATTTTAGAAACTATGTACTCTCAGATTTTGATTGATCCAATTCCGGACGGTCAAAATAAGTAAATTTTCATAGAGAAAAATAAAACTCTAATAGATGATAAAAATAATGCTTATGAATATCCTGTCAAAGATAATCTAAAAAGAAACTTAATTCAAATTACTGACGGCTGTATCAGAAAATTCATGCATTCAAAAGAAGCAAAATGTCCAAGAATTGTAGATAATTTAACAAAAGTTCAGGAAATTGTAAAAGGTACAAACCTTTACAGAATTTAAATGAAGATAAAATTACATACAATTGTAACGAAGCTAAAATAAATGTAAAAGGCAACTTCCTTATAAAGTTCAAAAACTGTAAAATATCTGTTCCGTCGGAGCCTCAAGCTAACGGTGGGGGAGTTACAGTCAAAGAAACATAAACATAATTTGAGTGTAATGCACTTGCGACCGAGCGAATGCGAATTATGATAAACAACGGAATGCGGAATGGACGTCACCGTTTCGAAATGCATTCACCCAATCGCCAGTGCGAACCTTGCACTTTGTAAGGAGTGCATTCACCCGATCGCCTGTGAAATTGATATTTGTATGGCAGTCTGAAACAAGATTCAATAAAAGTCGTTTTCATTCGATGTTTATTTCAATTTCTTTTCCTCGAATAGCCGAGGAAAACCAAAACTATTAAACATATTTAAAATATGTAAGTATATTTTTTCTGTTAAATACTCTTAACTTAAATAATCATTTGATTATTCAAAGGTAGAGTACAAAGGCAGGAAACACCAAGCCGCAACAGTTTGAAGTCCTTGTGGATTTCATGTGTAAGCATTCGGAACTTGCAAAAGGGTATCTCCCATCAGCCGGTGCAAGACAGAAATCCAATCAACTTTGGACTATGTTAGCGGAAGAGCTAAATTCAAAAGGCCCACCGATTCGCGATATGAATGGCTGGAAAAAGGTATGTCTGAAAAAATATTTTATGATATCGTTACAAATTATGTATTTCTAGGTATGGTCTGATTTTAAAAACCATGCCAAGTCAAAACTGCGATTAAATCGTAACACTCTGCAAGCGACTGGCGGAGGTCAAATTTTTTTTTCCAATTTTAAGTTCATTTTTATTCGAATTTTCTTATCTTAAGTTAGACAAAAATGCTTAAAACTAGCTTAATTATCCTTACAAATTTAAATATCTTACTGGCTCTAGGCGGACACTCTAAAACAAACAGTACAACTTAAACCTATGTTTTTCGACAACTATATGTAAAGCTAAGAAAAATTAATTTTATTAGAAAACACTTAGCACGTACTGGCGGAGGTCCAAGCAAATGCGTGCCACATATGCCACATATGCAAGTTCTCAAAGGAAGTCATACAAGTATTCAAAGAATTGAATAAATCCACCAAAAATATTGCTCGGTACCAGAGAAAAAAACTTGAATTTAAAATCCATAAGTGGGAATTTAAAAAGGAAATGGAGCAAGCAAAGCAAGTAAAAGTGCAGTCGCGTTACACCCTTTATTGTGTAAAAAATAAAAGTGGCGAAGTGAGTGTAACCGACCCCTAGTAGGACCCAGCAGTGCAAACTGTAAGAAAAAAAAAAAAGAGGAGAAGAAAAAAACATCCCAAGAAGAAAACAAAGAAGAAAAAACATCCCAAGAAGAAAAAACATCCCAAGAAGAAAAAACATCCCAAGAAAAAAAAACATCCCAAGAAGAAAAAACATCCCAATAAGAAAAAAGAGGAGAAAAAGAAAACATCCCAAGAAGAAAACATCGAACACTAAGAACATGGCCAACTCCATCATTCTATTGTAAGTTTTAGAAATAAAGAATTGACAAAATATTGAAAATAAAAGATAAGAAAAGCAAATCCTTTTAAATTTGAACTAGTTATAAGATCGGTTCGAAAAATAAAAAAAAATAAAAAATATAAAAATAAAATAAGAAAAAATTGTAATTATAAGATTACTGAAAAAACCATAATAAATAAAACCATAATAAAACCATAACGAGTACAATACAGCAAGCAATCGATGCCTTACAGGCCGAGATTACAAACCTTAACGGTTCTTTTAATGCCCAAGCCCGTACAATTAAAGATTTACAAATATTTGTAAGTAACACACTTAAAATTACCGAGACTTCGTCCGAAGACGAACCGCCTTTGGTAAAACCAACAACCGAACTCGTCCTTCAAGCCCAGAACAAATTACCCGACCCTGTCAAGGAAATCCGTTCTTTCAACGGAAATCCTACGACCTATGCCTCGTGGATCAAATCTGTCGAAAACGTTCTGGACGATTATAAGATAATTAAAACAAAACCACTTTATAGAGCAATTATTCGATCAATACGCCAGAAAATCACGGATGAAGCAGATATTGCACTTGTCGCATACAACATCCCTGATGACGACTGGCTATCGATAAAAAGGTGTCTTTCCCTACATTACGCGGACAAAAGAGATATTCGAACACTCGAATATCAACTTTACTCGTTATACCAAGGAAAAAAGAGCATTGATGAGTACTTCGGTGAAATAAATCACCACCTGACCCCCATCATTAATAAAGTCCAAACGGAATGCTACAGTAGAGAAACTGCTGCTTGCATGATCGAAGGACATAGAAATAGAGCTCTCGATACTTTTATTCGAGGACTAAACTAAACTAACTAACTAAACTAACTTTATAAGTAGACCACACACTAATCCAATAATTACACCTCACAATTCCCTGAGCTTACCACCATTACTTCCCAGAAGAAACCAAACACATTCTTCTCTCTCCTCTTCTCTTCCTTTTTCCGGCGTTGTTATGGTCAGAAGTGTAGGACCATAACCTTCCCACTTAACTGCATTCCTACTGGTCCGCTTGTGGGGTCCGCCGGTTTGACCTCAGAAAGTAGCGGCAGGCTTCCCGGTTTGGGATTACTTCATCGCCGGGACCAATCAAATGCTGGTGTTTTTGCATTTGTTTGCACCAATTGTTTTTCGGCCTGCTTTTTTTTTTGTGACACGGGCATGCTCCAGATTTTTTTGTTTGATCTTACTCTTACAACACCGGTGATCTCCAGTCGTGTCAACCCACTGATTTGCATGTACACTTGTGTGCATGTACATGTTTAATGGTGGTATATGTGTCCCTAGGCTCACCTTGGTGTTTTCTAAATTGCCTAGATGTGATTTTTGTTTACCTTTGTTTTAGTCGCCTTTTACGACAAGCGAGAGGTATCGAAACCAAACACATTACCCCCCTCAACTAACACAGCAAGAGAGAAACCAACAATATACAACACAAAGATGGTATTCCGCTCACCAAAAACCATTTGTCCGACAACCTCCCTTCCAAGGACCAACCTACAATAGGCCAATTCCCATGGAAGTAGATTCTAGTATTAGAACTAGGCAGGTAAATTATATAAACAGGCCAAATATAACACCCTCTTACCAACAACAAGCACAACATCCACCACAATATCAAAAACATTCCCAAATGTTTAAACGAGCAGAACCAAAACAACTGAGACTGTTCCATACGGAAACAGATTTTGATTTCGATAATAATTAGGCAATGAACCTTACCCAAGTCTACCAAGAAGAAATGTATGAGGATCCCGAACAAATAGAGAACCTAGATAAACCAGAACAAGAATTAAATTTTCTGATAACCGGATTAGTGCTACACCCTACATAAAGTATCACGCGCCAAACGGAAAAACTCTCAGCTTTCTCATTGACACAGGTGCTAACAAAAATTTTATAAAACCCGAGCTTATATCCTCTCCCAAACCAGTTACTAAGCCTTTTGTCGTAAATTCAGTAGGAGGCAAGGTAAAAATAAATAAATCTGCCACAGGAAAAATATTTTCAATTTTTGGAAACCATACCCATGTAAAATTCTTTCTATTGCTAAAAAATCTTTCGACGGTATAATAGGTGACGATACCCTAAGAGAACTTCAAGCTGTTATCGATGGAGGAAACTCCACGTTAATCATTTATCCAGGAATTTCGATTCCCTTAGAAATGAGAAAATCTGTAGATGTAAACTCACTAAATGTAAGGAACGATCATCTCGAAAAGACCAACAAGTTTATTTAAATAAAATTATACAGGAATTAGAACCCTGTTTAGTCAAGCAGATGACAAGCTTACCGCTGCAACCAATGTAAGAGCAGAAATAAAAACTTCCACAGACAGTACAATCTATTCAAAATCATATCCATACCCAGTTTATATGAGAGAAGAAGTAAACACACAAATAAATCAATTACTAACAGATAACGTCATTAAACCATCGAAGTCCCCTTTCAATGCCCCCATTTGAGTAGTCCCCAAAAAATTAGATGCTTCAGGAGAGAAAAAATACAAGATAGTTATTGACTATAGGAAACTCAATGCCATAACCATATCAGATACATACCCAATACCCGATATTTCTGCCACCCTAGCAAACTTGTCAGCCAAATAGTTCACAAAGATAGGTCTGAAATCTGGATTCCATCAAATATTGATGAAAGAGCAGGACATAGAAAAAACCGCTTTCTCCACTCTTAACGAAAAATTCGAGTTTCTTAGGCTACCTTTTGGACTGAAAAACGCTCCTGCAATTTTCCAAAAGATGATCGACGACGTCCTAAGAGATATTATCGGAAAGATATGTTATGTTTACATAGACGATATTATCATATTCAGTAAAACATTAGAACAACACTACGAAGATATAAGAACGGTATTGTCGAGACTTTTAAGATCGAACTTAAGAGTTAATCTCGATAAAACCGAATTTATAAGAACAGAAATAAAGTTTCTAGGCGTCTCTCACGTAACGGAATCAAGGCCGAGCCAAAGAAATCCAAGCAATAACCAAGACCCAAGCAACTGAAATCGTTCTTAGGTTTAACGTATTACTATAGGAGATTCATTAAAGATTTTGCGAAAATAGCTAAACCCCTTACTCAATTAACAGGAGGAGAAAATGCTCGTATAAGCAAACACAAATCGAAAAGGGTTCAAATAAAATTCAATGAAGAGCAAACCAAAGCTTTCAATCAATTGAAACAATATCTCACATCCACAGATGTACTAATATTTCCAGACCTCGAAAAACCCTTAATTTTAACAACAGATGTATCCAACTACGCAATCGGTGCCGTATTGTCTCAAGGAGAGATAGGCAAAGACAGACCAATAACCTATTGTACATATCGAGAAGTTTAAATTCCACAGAACAAAACTACGCTACTATTGAGAAAGAAATGTTAGCTATAGTATGGGCTTTGGAAAACGTACGTAATTACTTTTACGGTGCAAAGAAAATTAAAATACTAACAGACCACTGACTTTTGCTTTAGGCAATAAAAACAATAATGGAAAACTTAAACGATGGAAAGCAAGGTTAGAAGAATATAATTATGACTTAGTTTATAAACCCGGGAAAACCAATTTCGTCGCAGACGCACTATCCGGAATGAACATAAGCGAATGCAACCCAACTACGATGACCCAGCATAGTGCAGAAGAAGACGAAACCGACTATATTTATAGCACAGAGGCTCCCATTAACGTTTTTAAAAATCAAGTAATTCTCATAGAAGGACCCGAAGAAGAGAGAATATACGAACTACCACATCCTGGGTATCATAGAAAAACAATAATCAGAAATAGTTTTAATAACGAAAATATAAGCCGAATATTAAAGGACGAAATGCTCCCTGATATCATAAATGGATTGAAAGCCAACTTTCAATGGATTGAAACAACTGATACAAGAAGTTTACAAAAATTATTTCGGCAAAAACTTAAAAGTAAGAATAACTCAAACTCAAGTCACAGATGTTATTGATGAAGAACAAATCCTAGAAATCACTTTGGAAGAACATAGGAAAGCACACAGACATTTCAAAGAAAATAAAGAAAAAATTATACAATACAACAATACTATTTCCCAAATATGACTGCGAAAATAAAAAATATCATAGGAAAATGTAGTCTCTGTAAAAGAAATAAATATGACAGGCACCCAATACAAACTGAGCTTCAAGAAACACCAATACCCCAATATCCAACAGAGATAGTACACATAGATATCATGGAATTAGACGGACTATTGTTTTTAACCTCAATCGGCAAATTCCCTTTTGAAACTAAGTCCTCCATTCACCTCAAAGATAAGATATTCGAATTAATTTATTTCTTCATAACACACAAAACTGTTAGACAGGGATAAGGCTTTCACAACCCCAATAGTAACTCAATTTCTCACCTCAGTAGGAATCAAAATCTACCTCCAATCGCAGTGGAGTAAACGGACAGGTAGAAAGAGTACATTCAACTATTCAGGAGACTTTCATGATTTATCGATTAAAGAACTAGCAATTATAGCAACTGATAGGTACAACAATACAATACACTCAACAATTAAAGAAGCACCGGCTACTATATTTTACGGTAGGAAACCCTCAAAAAATTTAGATGAACTAAGGAAATCACGAGAAGAAGCTTACACTAGAACAAAGCAACTAATCGAAAAGATACAACAACAGCGCTTAGGGTTCGAAAATAAAAATCGTATAAGTCCGAAAAACTATCGATCAGGTGACATAATTTATGTTAAGGCACCCGGACAAAAGGTAAACTCAAACAAAAATACACTAAAGAAATAGTTAGAGATAATCATAGAGTCACAACAATATCAGGAAAAAGAATTCACAAAAACAATATCAAAAATAACTGAATGCTTCTCATTTCAGCCTAACGGACTACAAAGACATCCATCTTACTAGTAACTTCAAGAATTAATGATTCCTCCCCTCTTAAAAACCAAATAAATTATCTATAGAACAAACTAGACAAACAGTTACACGAGCTTCCACCATACCGTTCTAAACGATCAATTAATTGGTTAAGATCCGCCTGGAAATGGCTTGCAGGATCTACCGACGCATATGATAGTCTACTACTAACGCAAATGACCAGATAAAAAATAACAACAAACAAATACTAATCAATGGAGACCTTATTAATAATGCTAACAAACTAACCCAATCATAACATGAAATTATTAAAAGACTTAACGAAGGTAATTTAGATCAACAAATATTTAACAAACTCTTATTGCTGAAAGAAGAATTAGACCAAATAACAAACTCTATACATTGGGCAAGAGAAAGTATAATAAATTCAAACATCTTAAATACAGAAGAAGTCTCGCAAATAATACATCAAATGGAAACTCTCCCATATAACAATATTGCAGAAGCCCTGAATTTTGCAACACCTTCAGTGGCAGTCAAGAACGAAATAATTTTATACATAATTTCAATTCCATGGACTAGGAACGAAGAATACAACTATCTAGTTATCAAATCAGTAACAAATAACAATAAGCAAATCAATTTTAACCTTAAGGAAATTTTAGAAAACAAAGACACAGTCTATGCTATAAAAGAAAAATGTAAAAGTATCTAAAACATAACCATATGTATGTAAGGAAAATCAGTTAGAAAAAATATCACAAGAATTATGTATACCGAAAGTAATTAAAGGATTAAATGCAAATTGCAGTTATATTGTAAACATAAAAACCACTATTGAAAATCTAAATGAAAATTATATCTTTGTAGACAATTTTAAGGATAAGGGGAAAACTTTTAAATGGAAGTTATTAACCCCCGACGCAAAAAGAGGGGTGTTATGTGTTTGACGTGTCTGTTTGTGTGTTTGTCTGTTTCACAGATGATGCATTTTTTTTTGTTTGAAAACTACCGTGATCGAGATGGTTCTTAGCTACAATTCATGAACATCTGTTCAGGCGTTTCAAGGTTATTACCACTTTTTGTTAGCTGTGGTAGGGATCTTAGTAGAGTTGGTTAGTTCAGGACATGTATGAAACTATGTCCTCAGTCGGAAACATTTCCGACCGTTCCTCAAACTGAACGAAACATGTCCATAGTTCCATTCAACCTAGAAATTCATCAATAGCGGCGTTCATATTATCACAGAATAAATAGTATACAGAAGTCGCATCTCGGCCTGCGATGATTTTTCACTTTATGGTGCGGGCGGAACAACTGAAGGGAAGATGAAGCAACGAGAGAGCAAGCATGATCAGAGAGTAACAACCAGAGAGCAGCCACGATCAGAGAGAATCAACGAGAGAGCAATCTTAAAATGTTTATGTGTGTGTGTGTATTGTGTTGCTATCCAACGTCGTGAATGCACGTGGTGTTGACAAAATTTTGTTTCAAGTTTTAGATTTCTATATTTAGTTTTCTTCAATTGAAAGTTGCGCTTGGTATTCGTACGCGTACTTTTTCGATGTAAACTAAAAGGGCCGGGTAACACCAATTAACGTTATTCCATTATTTGGGATTTTTGTGCAAATTTCAATCTGATATATGTAGGGAAGAATAACCCAAAAACTTTAGTGCGACAGGATTTTAAGTTTTTTTCTCTGAAGCCCACGAGCAATGCTTCCTCAAGAGTACTAAGATCATGAAGTCCAATATTATTTCCTTATGATCAGAACATGTGGGAAACCATTGCGGTGTGGCATTTTTGCATTTGGATTTTATCAAGTTTTTTATACCAACAGTTTGTGGTTGTGTGTCAAAAATATTGCTAAACACTGTAATATGTTTCTTGCTAATTTCCAAAAAAAATTGTGAAGGAGCAACGAGGTTACCAAAATCTTTAAGAGAATTGTAATTTTTATGAAATATGAAAAGTTCACTAGTTAATACTTCGTCTTCTTTTCTCAATATAGAAACACAAATATCGCAGTTAATTTTCGGTATCATTTTGTAGACGATATAACCTATGAAGTATCTTAAAGACGCCAAATCGATACTAAATTCCGAACAATTCTGAAAGTCATCATTTAATACGAAATCATCAATGATTTCTATGTTAATATCTATTTCAGAGTTTTCGTTTCGACTGAGTTCTTCATTATTTCTATCAGCTAAGTCCATATTTGACAAAATATTTGAAAGCGTTTCAAATGTGGTATCACTCAGCTCTTCACAGTTACTATAAGAACTCAACTGCACTATATTTGCAGACATTAAGCGTGCTAATAAAGTGTTTATATCAGCAACTGAGGGGTTAATATTATTTAAACCCTTTTGTCTTAGAACCGAAAACATATTTTCGAGCTTATCTTGGTTTAATGCTTTTGTCATTAAAAAAAATATTTGGGATTTTTTTTTGAAATAGCTCGTCTACTAATTGTAATACAGCGTTTAAGGTAAATTTCATTCCATCTAAAAAAAATACTTTTTTCTTTTTGTCAACAAATGAGATTTCCTTGAGGTATTCAAGGAAGAATTTTATATATTCGTGTGATGGACTGTTAAGTTGAACTGCAGACTTATAACAATTCTTTGAAGATAGCGAACCACTATTTAGGCAGTCAAATATTTCGTCAATATTTCCTATGAAGCATGCCGTAGATAAACAAACTTCTTTTGAGCAACTTTTAAAGCCTACTGTCTCAATAACAGTTTTAATTGCTGCTTGAACAGTCCTACTAAAAATTTGGGTGGCTAGTTTTACTTTCATTTTTTCGAAAGAGTTCGGAAATATGTGCTGGCTTGTAAGTTTAAGACACATTTTTGTATTAGATTTGCTCTCCATTTCCCATAGTTCCTTAACTACTTTAAAACTAGCAACTCCATTTGGTGTTGTAAGGTCACATTGAAGCCAACCATTTCTTAATGATTTGATTAGATGTGGAAAATCATATACACAGAAAGTTTTACTACCATTATACATAAAATAGGGTTTTTCTAAAGTAGCTCCCAATTCCAAGAAACACTTCCTATTAGAGGACCCTTGGTCACAAATTACAACTTTAACTATGATGCCAAAACTGTTCAAAATTGCTAAATTTCGTAATATTATCTTTTTTAGTAAATCGGCAGAAAGTCAATTTTTTGAAACAACACATTGATTTAATCATAAAAACGCACAATTGTTTACCAATCTGGTTCGTTCTTTCAACCCCATTTTCCTCAAATCCATCCACTAAATCAGTTCTGTTCGGAGCTTTGACCGAGGAAGTCCTTCTCTCTTAAGCGATCGACATAACAAAACTACCAAAATTCCAAAACGTAATCGTTCACCTAATGTTGAAGACCATAGGTCTTCTAACATAAAACATCCAAAAATGGTATCAAGAGATAATAACTCTAGAACAAATTACTTCGCGCCGTTACAGTGCCTACCGGATTCGGATAACGAAGACATTGAGTGTGATGAAGTGTTAAGTGCACCCTCATCGAACAAAAAAATTAAAATCCCCTCGGTGTGTGTTCTTCAAAAAACCATAAGCGAAATTCATGCCCTGTTACGGGAAAATAAGATTGATAATTACTCGGTGAAAAAAATGAGCATCGGGATTAAAATCAATTGTGAAAGTGTTGACTCTCATCAAAATTTGTGCAGTCTTTTGAAATTGAGAAACTTTCAATTTTTCACCCATGACCTTCCAACGTCAAGGTCATTTAAAGTTATTCTTTACGGGCTGGAAGAATTATCTACCGATGAACTAAAGAACGAACTAGTATCACTAGGTTTAAAATGTCAAAACATTAAACTTATTAAAAAACAATATGAGCGCTTCGTTGACATTTTCTATTTAGTGTTTCTTGAAATCGGATCTATACGACCCGGAGATCTTAAAAAAAATATTAGATCTGTGTTTAAAACGCAAGTAAAATGGGACTTCGCAAGAAGGCAATTAAACCGAGTTACGCAGTGTTATAACTGCCAACGGGGGAGAAAAAATTGTCATATTAAGACTCATTGTGCTATCTGTTCAGAGTGTCACAGAACTAGTGAATGCACTTCCAAAAACATAAAATGCGCCAACTGCAATGGAACACACAAATCAACCGATCGGGCATGTGTTAGTCGTCAAAACTTTCTCGAGATGAGAGAAAAGCTATCTACTAAAAATAAAACTCAGCGTGTTAGAAAAGTGCAACCAAATTTCGAATCAAACTTCGCGGATTTTCCTTCACTCCCCTTACATCGCAACGCTCCAGCTTCTGCTACACCCACAGCTGCAAACATTCACAACTCATCGAATGCATGGTCAAAGTCTACCAACAACAATAGTTCAGAGAGAAAAGAAGAGCTTTTTTCGTTGGAAGAAATGAATGCACTCACCGCAGAGATGATCACCTTGCTGGGAAAATGTACCACTAAGGCGGAACAATTTAACACCATTACCCAGCTTGCAATCAAGTATTTGTATAAAACTAAGTAATGAACATAAGTAACTTAAACATAATATGTTGGAATGCTAGAAGCATTCGAGGAAAACAATTAGAATTTTATTCCTTTCTTAGGACACATAGTATTGACATAGCACTAGTATCAGAAACTTGGCTAAATTCAAACCGTCTTTCTAACTCTGACTATAAATGTTATCGTCTGGACAGGGAAGAGAGAAGTGGTGGCGGTGTTGCTGTAGTAGTAAAACGTTCAATTAACCATAAAGTACTTCCTATTATAAGTACCAAATTAATTGAAACTATTGGTGTTGAAGTTCCTTTTGTAAATGGTCTTTCAATAAAAATCTATACTGCATATTTTCCGGGCGGTGTAACCTCGCCTCAAAAACGAATTGACTTTCGCAACGACTTATTAAGGCTTGTAAACACGAACGATATTTTTCTAATAGGTGGTGTCTCAGGGCCAATGCATGGGGAAACATTCTTGCTGACTTAAATTCAAGACATCCATTTGATGTTCTATACCCACCTAGTCCCTCCTACATTCCTTCAAATAGGAACTGAAACCCATCAACGCTGGATTTATTTCTAACTAATATGCCTGAACTATTTACCCCACCCTTAACCATTAATGAACTCAGCTCTGACCATCTTCCTGTTAAATGTAGTGTAATATTTTCACCAGTAAATTGCAGAAATCAAATCTTAGATTTCAAAAATGCAAACTGGAACTTATTTAAAAGACTGATGCGATCAAAAATGGCAAATGGCTCAGTTCAAAGCTCTAGTATGTCCCATATCGACCAAAATATAAGCGCTTTTACCAATGCTATCTTGGAAAGCATTGAACGGTCGGTGCCAAAGAAAACAATGCCACGATATACAACAAACATTCTTCCACCCTTCATCCTACAGTTGATTAAGTTAAGAAACACTTGTAGGTCCAGATGGAGACGTACGACGTATGAGTTCTATCTGACAGAATTAAAAAAAATGAATGATCTAATAAATTTGCAATAACAAATTTTAGAAACCAATCATGGAACGAAAGACTTCAAGGCCTAGAAAAGGGTAGCAAACCGTTCTGAAATATAATTAAAATAATAAAAAAAAAACGCACCCACATTCCTCCCCTTAAGGTTGGGAACTCTGTAATGTTTTCATGTTCCGAAAAATCCAACGAGTTAGCTAACAACTTCCTAGCAAATCATTCGACCGCTAGTAATATAATTCCAGCTATGGACATTCAAACATCCGTAGAGCAATCAGTTAGCCTTCTTAACTGCCACACTGTATTCAGTAACATAATTTCAACAACACCTCGGGAACTGAAAGACATTTTCCGTAATTTGAAAACGAGAAAGTCTCCCGGTTTCAGCGGAATCAAAAATATATGTCTTAAGAACCTTCCAGGCTCTGCTCTAGTATACTTAACCGACATCTTCAATAGTTGTCTCAAACTGGGATACTTTCCCAAAAATTGGAAAACCGCTAAAATAATTCCAATTTTAAAACCGGGCAAAGCTCCTAATCTGCCCTGTAGTTATAGACCAATCAGTCTTCTTGATTCTCTCAGCAAGTGCCTAGAAAGGGTTATTAAGAACAGAGTCGTTTCCTTTATTGACAACAATGAAATTCTTCCTCCCGAACAATTTGGATTTAGAGCTTTTCATAGCACTACCCACCAAGTGCACCACATTACAAAAGACATAAAAAACAATCTTTCCGGAGGTAAAAGCACTGGCATGGTAATTTTAGACATAGAGAAAGCATTTGATACCGTATGGCATGATGGTTTGTTACACAGGCTACTATGTGTCAATATGCCACTGTATCTTATTAAAATCATACAGTCTTTTCTGTCTTCCCGAAGTTTCAGGGTATGTGTTATAACAGCCAGCACTTAATAAAAACATCCGTCTTGGTTGGAGGTTCAGAAGAGACTGACTCTCTTCTCATTTATTATTTCGTATGTATATAACACTACTCCTCCTTTAAAATAACATATAATACATATTTAATTAAAGTTATATAACATAAAAATATTTCAGAAAAATAAACAGAATTCAATAATCATTACTTTAACTCTTTTCATTACATTTATTATTGTTTCTTCATAGTTGAATGCTTTCGGAACTCTTGAGCTTCATAACGTTGAACTTGATGACGTGGGCGCTCACTTTTACGCACCGACGTTGGTGAATTTCTTGATGTTTCTTCAGCTGCAACTGATGATGTTAGATTTTCGTCGTGTTGTTTGTCGTTAACAATCTTGTTTTGCGATGAATTATTTTGTTGACTACGAGTCGAGCTAGTTGGTTCTTTATAAGAGCACGAATCAGGGTAGTCTGGGAAAACGGTCCATTGTTGTTCGTTAGATATTTCGGAATTATGATTTGATAATGAAGGAATACATGGTTTCAGCTGATTACAATGGCGCTTAATTTTACCTTTGCTTGTCTGAACAACGAAAAGCACTTTACCTTGTTGACCGATTATTACGCCTTTTATCCACTTTTCGCCTCCGCTGTAGTTCCTGGCATAGACTGTCTGTTTCACATGAAATTTGGAATTACCTGTTTTAAGAATTGGTGGGAGCTGTCGCGGTGATTCAAGGAGTTGGCTCAATAGTGTACGCACAGAGCGACCATGAAGAAGTTCGGCGGGTGATTTTCCGGAAGCATTTGGAGAGAACCTGTACGTTGCTAAATACTTGACTACAGATTCTTTTACAGTGAGTCCATCGTTGATGTTTTTGCCGACTGCAACTTTGAATGTTCTTACGAAACGTTCCGCTAGTCCATTGGATGCTGGGTGAAAAGGAGCTGTTAGAACATGTTTTATACCCTGTTCCTTGCAAAACTGTTGGAACTTCTCGGACGTCAGCTGAGGACCATTATCACTGACAAGTGTTTGCGGTATACCCTCGATTGCAAAGATGGACGATAGTGCGGATATAGTATTAAGTGTGGTAATTGATGGCATCTGAATAATAAATGGAAATTGTGAGTAAGCATCCACGCAGATAAGCCACATTGAATTGAAAATCGGGCCGGCGAAGTCAATGTGCACTCTCTCCCAAGGTTGAGTTGGTTCCGGCCAGTTTTGAAATACTTTGGCTGGCGATGCATTCGTGACCATACATGTCTGACAGTTTTTTGTTATAGTAACAATGTCCTTGTCAATGTTATTCCACCATACAAATTGTCGTGCTAATTGTTTCATCTTTGATGTACCCCAATGGCCTTTATGTAACAGTTTCAAAACTTGATGTTGCAATGACTTGGGGATGACTACGCGGGTGTGATCTGTTTGGAGGCAAAGTAAATCATTACAAATTGTAAATTCAAATTTCCTATTGAAATATGGTGTTAAATTCCTGTGACTCAATTTAAGCTGTTCTGGCCATCCGTGCTGTACAAAGAAGCGTATTTGTTTCAGTAATTGATCCTTTTCTGTATGGTTGCGAATCACATTTGCATCAATGGGAATCTTTAACTCCTCAATGTTGAATATAGCTTCCTTGTCGTCAAACTCTTCGTCGGAATCAATTGGTAGTCGTGAAAGTGCGTCAGCATTACTGTGTTGTGCTGTTGGACGGTATTTTATTTCAAATTGGTATGCCATTAAGATGATGGCCCAGCGTTGTAAACGGTGTGATGTCATTTGCGGCAGGTGTTTGTGAGGATTAAATATCGAAACTAAAGGTTTGTGATCGGTTATCAAAATAAATTTTCGACCATAAAGGTATTGGTGAAAACGGGTGACTCCAAAGATGATGGCCAGCCCTTCCTATTCTATTTGGCTGTACTTAACCTGGTGTTTGTCTAACGTCTTTGACGCGAATGCTATTGGTCTCTCAGTACCGTTCGGATACAGATGTGAGATTACTGCTCCAATTCCGTATGATGACGCGTCTACGGCAAGAGTTAATGGCAAATGTTCTTGGTAATGCGCTAATTGAGTAGCTTTGGCAAT
This sequence comes from Merodon equestris, assembly GCA_958301585.1. Lineage (NCBI taxonomy): Eukaryota > Metazoa > Arthropoda > Insecta > Diptera > Syrphidae > Merodon > Merodon equestris. Next base: position 82,824,546 of record OY284415.1, on the reverse strand, counting down.
GTGAGTTCTTAATGTAGTGAAAGCTCGTTGTTGTTGAGTGCCCCACACGAAAGGTGTATTTTTACGTCGTAGTATATTAAGGGGTGCCGCAACCTGAGAAAGATTTGGAATGAAATTATGGTAGTATGTTATCTTACCCATAAAAGCTTCAAGATCTTTTACATCCCTCGGTGGACGTAACTGTTTGACGGCTTTTACCCCTGATTCATCAGGCAGGATTCCATTTGCGCTGATCCGACGTCCTAGATATACTATTTCATCACGCAAGAAAAAGCATTTATCTTCTCTGCATTTTATGCCGTTATTTTTGAGTACTTCTAGCACCGTTTCCAACCGATTGACATGTTCCTCAAATGTAGGCGCCGATATAATAATATCGTCGAGATAGTTACCGCACCCTTCGATTCTTTGAAGTAGTTGCTCCAGGAATTTTTGGAAAATAGCCGGAGCGCTAGCTACTCCATAAGGCAGACGTTGATACTGAAACAGGCCTAGCGGTGTGTTTACAACCATTATTTCCTTTGACTTATCATCGAGTTCGATTTGGAGGTATGCATCCTTTAAATCAATTTTTGAGAAATGTTTACCATAACGGATGCGATGGAACAAATTTTCACGTGTAGGTAACGGATACTGCTCAACATCAATTTGTGAATTTACCGCCTGCTTAAAGTCTCCGCAAATGCGAATAGTACCATCTGCCTTCGGTGCAAGCACGATCGGTGATGCCCAGTTACTAAACTTAACCGGTTTCCAAATACCTGCTTCAACTAACCGTTCCGTCTCTTGCTTAAACTTAGGCATTTGTGCAAATGGTATTTGCCTAGATTTGTAGAATTTCGGAATGGCATTTGGCCGCAAATGTATGTTGGCTTTAAATGTTTTAATTGTGCCAAGAGCAGGACGAAATACTTCGGAATACCTATTTAAAAGTTGACGAATTCTATTTGTTTCGAGGTCGGAAATTTGAAAAATGGATTGGATTTCAAAACCAAATTCATTAAATAAATCAAGACCAAGTAAATTGGTTGCATGTTCCAAATTGACTACTACAAGTTTAATTATTTTTTGATTCTTACCGTATTTAGCAAGAACACGTATTTCTCCCAGTACCGGTATTTCTTTCCCTCCAAATGCCATTAATTTCTTCGTACACTTGTGTAATGTAGGGCTGCAAAGTTCTCGGTATGTGGACGAGTTGATCGTTGAGACGGTTGCTCCCGAATCTAATTGAAAAGTAACGACAACATTACCGATTTCCATATCAATTAATTTTTTATTTTGCTCAGTTTTAATGCAACCCGATAAACAATAAATCGTTTCGACGACTTCTAGGGAATTGGTTTGGTATGTTTTGAAATTTGGATTTCTGTGCGCTTCCTCATCCGACCGACTGCTGAATTTTGAATGAGCCTTATGTTGCTTATTTCTCCGATAGTTTACATTGGTGTTGTTTGATTTTGACAAACACACGGGTGATATGTGTCCCTTCCTACCACACGCATTACAAATAGCATTTTTATACTTGCAATTTTTCCTTTCGTGGTTGAGGAAGCAGGACGAACATGATTTGTTTCGCTTGTCTTTTTTGTCAGTGTGAGATTTTACTCTTTCCAGATGCGTAGTATTGATTTTATTTATTGGGATTGGTAATTCTTTCTCCACCATATTTTCTTTGATGATCGCTACAGTCTTTGCAGTTGCTTCAAAGGATTCAGCTATGAGCAGAACGTCAGAGAGGGATGGTTTCTGTTTCTGCAAGGCGGCTGCACGAACGGCATTATGTGGTGTGTGTACAATAAGCTGATCGCGAATCATTTCATCCACGAAATTCTGAGAACAATTCTCCGCTGCACACGAGAATTCACACTCTCTTGCAATTCCTCTGAGTTCAGCAACATACTCACGATGTGTTTGTGTACCCCTCATTTCTCTCTTAAAAAATTCGTATCTGGCTGCAACAATGTGTCGTTTCTTCTGAAAATGTTCCGTTAGCTTGGCAGTTAGCTGCTCGAACGATTGTTCCTGAAGATTTTGTGACCCAAATAAGTTCTTGAGGAGTTCGAATATATCCGTTCCAATCCATGACAGGAAAAATGATTTTTTCTTTTCAGGTGATAATACCGCGTATGCGAGGAAGTGTTGATTTAGTTGCTCGAGGTAAGAATCCCACATTTGAGTTTCATTACTAAATGCATGAAACGCTGGAACATTATCGTTGACTGTGCGATTTTGTGTTAGTACCGATTCCATAAATTGTTGAGTTTGCTTCATAAGCCTTTCCGTGAATTCTTGTTGCTGCTTGAGAAGAGCTGCAATTTCGCCAGATCCTGTTGCCATTTTTTCTTTGTTTTTATCCTCGTCGCCACTTTGTTATAACAGCCAGCACTTAATAAAAACATCCGTCTTGGTTGGAGGTTCAGAAGAGACTGACTCTCTTCTCATTTATTATTTCGTATGTATATAACAGTATGTCTGAATCATAGCCTCTCCGAGGACAAAACGATTACTGCAGGCGTTCCTCAGGGATCTGTCCTTGGCCCAGTTTTATTTAATATGTATGCATCCGATTTCCCCAACTTGATACACTGTGATATTGGCTTATTTGCTGACGATACATGTATTTATTCATCGGATTCAATTGGTTCCATCATCGAAACTAATCTGCAATCTGCTTTAAATACTATCGAAGCCTATTGTAATAACTGGAAAATTAAAATCAATGCATCCAAGACTCAAGCTATCTTTTTTACCCGTAAAAAAAAAGCTTGTTTACTACCAAGCAACAACCTTCTTCTCAACGGGGTCCAGATTGAATGGAAATCGTATGCGAAGTATCTTGGCATCTACTTGGATAAACGCTTAACGTACAACCAACATGTAAAAGAAATAATTAAAAAAGTGAATGTCACGATAAGGATACTATACCCGTTTATATGTAGAAACTCACAATTGAACATCACCAACAAACTACTAATTTTTAAGGCCATCTTTCAAGCCATTATATTCTATGGGTCTCCTGTATGGGGTAAATGTGCTAAAACTCATTTGCGTAAGCTCCAAATAACCCAAAATAAATTGTTAAAAATGATTCTTAATTTACCCTGGTTTTTTTCAACTAAAAAACTACACCAAATAGCTAACATAGAAATTGTTAAAACTAGAATTGAAAAACTTAACCATCAGTATAATATCTCTTGCCTATCATCTGATAATGACTTGATTTCTAATTTAGCTTCATAATGAGTGCAACACATTGCTTGCAATATATTAATTGTTTAATGTATTCGTTTCATACTTATTCATTTACTTGTTAATTTATTTATATATTCACTTATTTATTTATTTATTTATTTATTTAATTACTTACAAACTTATTTATTTATTTATTTATCTAATTATTATTTATTTATTTATTTATCTAATTATTACTTTTTTTTTTTTTATTAATTATTTTACTGACTATTTATTTATTTAACTACTTATTTATTTATTTATCTATTTATTTATCTATTTATTTATTTATTTACTATTATTTATTTACTTATATATTTATTTATTTATTATACACTTCACTTGTTGTTCGATTGCAGTATTCATTAATTGGTTCTCATACCGGATATATATGAGTGAATTCGTTATATCGTTAATAATTTTTAAATTTGAAATCAAGTTCAAACCACTTCTCTCTTCCCTCCAACGGAACTGGGCCAAGTCCTGTTTTCTTTTTCGTTTTGCTTTTTAATAAAGGTTTTTCTTTAGTGGCATTTCCTTCGAATTTATTAAGATCCTATGATATATTATTTAAGAAATTATACTAATATTCTAGTAGTAAGGTAAAAACACCAAATCTCTGCAATGTAAATGTCATAACATACAATTGTAAAAATTCAGCCACAATAAATACATACATACATACATCCACTAAATCTAATTTGGAATTGTATCGCAATTCCCTTCTAATCGCCATTTCATCCATCAGCAGAATCATATTATTCTTTTCGTACTGGTTCAAATCTAAGCACTTCTTTTTTATTAACTCTAAACTGTTATTTTTAAAACCTGGTTGTAGGGAATTTACAGGGGCCCATCGATAAACAGTAGAGATATGTGGCAAATTTAGATGCAATTTATTCTTCAAAAATTGGAACGTTGACTGTGAGACATAATAAATGTTTTGAACCAAATCTTTTACATCTTGCTTATATTCTTTAGGTCGTGGACTAAGAAGAAGTTTGCAAAATGTTTTTGACTCCTTGCTTATTTGAAAAGAGTCGATGGTTTGAAATACGCTTGATTTTGTTGCTATTTGTTTGCGTCTTTGGAGATTTTTATATTTTGCTACCATGTCGTAATATTTTTTTCAGTAAAAATTAGCTGATTTCAGATATTTTTCACAGTCATTACAACATCCATCTACGGAGTCACTTGTTCGGCTCTTTTTAGCTGGACAATCAAGCTCCAACGACTTGTAATCTTCCTCAATAACTTCTAAGTTAAATACCGGAACAGCTCCGAATTTCAACTTTTTTTTACCAATGTCAGAACTTGGCGCAAATCAACAATTTTTTTGTGTAATCTTTTGTTGGAATATTACATTTTTCTCCCCAAATTTGACCCATAGCTGAGTCATAGGGAGGAAACTTAAACATTCTTATCTTTTCACCATATCGCCTAGATTTACCGCATGTTTTTATGCAGCATCGAATGCCGGACTTTTGGAAAATTTTACCAACAGCCGGTACAGAATCCATTTTTCCTATTCAAAATCGTATGACAACCCCTCAACAATCAATATATAATAATAAGTCCAAAGAATAATCCAAATCGTATGCAAAGTTGTCAACAATTATAAAAGCAACAATTCAAAATCAAAAATAGAGTTAAATATCAAAATACAAAGTAAAAATGGAGTCGATATATAAGCGCAGGAAAACACAACCATTCGCATGAAAGTACAATTCCCAAGTGATTTCGAATCCAATCCACACAATCGAAAACAAGAGAAGCAATACAACACCATGCAAGCTTACGATAGAAGAAGCTATCAATGCATACACACGCACACACACTTGCATACACATCGTAAGCTGCTTTGCTCTCGTAAAAACAAAACCACTGAAAACGCACATGCTACTCTCTTTCGCTCGCACCAGCTTCTCAATTTTTTGTATACTCTCTTGCATGTTCTCATGCTTGTACTCTCTGTTCAATAGGGTGCCAATATTGGAACCCTAGAACAAAATTTGCTTTGTATGAGATGCAACTTCTGTATACTATTTATTCTGTGCTAGTACCTATCGGAATTATGGCGAGTAATTTAAAAAGAACGTAATAAAAATAAAATTAAAAATTTTAAGTAACCCCCGACACAAAAAAAAACTACAAAAATTAAAAAAATTATTTTTTTTCTCTCGGCCCTTTGAGTTCATTAAAAGAACCTATTAATATTTTTAAGATTTAACATTTGAGTGAATTGCGAAAACGGACGGACGTGTTTACATCGAGTGCCGTGTTTTAAAATTATACTAGCCAGTTATCAAATGGTAGAGACACTAAATTTTAAGCAAAGAGCGCTACTTAGCGCATTTTTATCTATTGTGGTATCCAAAAAGAAAAATCCATTGTCTTTTTTTTTTCCCTTTCTATTTGTCGCGAAAAAGTGAAAAAAAATAAAAAACAAACAAAGGAAAACTCGCCTCCCCTCGAGCGTAAACTCAAAAATTCCCCGATTCCCTCTCCCAGTCATGAAACACCAACAATTCAATCAATTTGCAACCGGATTTCCCCTGCCTTCCAGTCAAAACTATCCCTAGACATCAACCTTCTAATATAATTTCCCAGCCAGTTTCACAACCAATCCAAATAAACTTGAGCTTCCCACCAAACACAGTAGCGTTTCAAAAAAATTACCCACATATAAATATACCTTCCCAACAGAGCATATTAGACAAATGCATGGCCATAACAAAAACAACAACAAATACCGCCACAACTACGACAAAAAACAACAACAACCAGTACAAAAACCACAGCATCAACATCAGCGTGCGCAAACACCATACCCTCCACACATATGATGACCTGCTTGGGGATCCTCCTACGACACAAACACTCTTTGGCTCAGAACCCATCACCGCCATCAACAAGCCAACAATATCAAATGCATCCTTCACCAACTCTATTGTTTCTTTCGTAAAAGACACAGGTGAGAAACTTAGAGAAACAGCACTCAATGACCTTAAAAGAACCAGACCATCTCCAGAACAACCTATGAACAAAAGCAACAATAACAAAAAATAAAGAACAGCGACACAGACAAAACTAACGACATACTGGCTCAACGAGCCGACTAACACATCCCAAAACAAGTTTGCCCTCCTCTCCCCCGACGAAAACGTTGAAGACCGACCCTTTACTCCAACCAAGCCTGCTGCTGAAAAAGCTCCAAAAGCCTCAAAACCTCCACCTATATATATCCAAGGAGTAAAAGTTATAGGTATCCTCGCCAATGCACTTAATGAAATTGCGCAGGACAACTACTACATGCAAGTGCTACCAAACGAGGAAGTAAAAGTCCAACCAAAGGAGTCCTAACATTATACAAATATTTGCAATAATATCTGCAACAAAAAAACACCAGGTACTATACCTACAAACCGAAAGACCAAAGGGGCTTCAAAGTAATCCTAAAAAACATGCACCCCTCAGCCGATAAGGATGAAATTCGAAGAGAACACGCTGACAAGGGACACAGAGTGACTAACATCTACAACATGACAAAAAGACACACTAAAGAACCTCTCTCGATGTTCTCAATTGAAATAGAAACCAACAAAAACAACAAAGAGATCTATGACATACATACACTCTTACATTGTAAAATCACGTTTGAGCCTCCTCATATAAAGCGAGATATACCGCAATGTAATAACTGTCAAAAGTACGACCACACACGAAACTACTGCACAGACTTGCCGGTATATGTTAAATGTGCAAATAATCATAAGACAATTGACTGTCCATTAAAAGAAAGTACTAAAGATATAAAATGTGCCCTCTGTGGAAATAACCACACGACTAACTACAAAGGCTGTGATATATATAAGACCCTAAAACTACAAAGATTCCCACCTCTAAGAAATAAACAAATCTCAAACGTCCCAGAACCAACTACCTCAACGACTACTATGAATGCGATCACTGGTACCAAAACAATTGCCTCATACGCTGAAGCTGCAAAAGCCTCTCAGCTAACAAAAACACAAAAACAACGCACAGTTGCCCCAACAACCACCCCTCCTATTATTATCCCAGCATCCATTCCCGATCTTCCGATAATCACAACGACACCTCAACCTCCGATAATCACAATGACACCACAGGAACCCCAGCAAACACAATCCCCAAATGACCTCTTGGAACTAAAATCCATGATACAACAACTTGTGACACAAATAGCAAATATGATGAATGTGCTCACAATACTGATAACAAAAATTAGCAAGTAAACATGGACGTAATGAAAATTGTTATATGGAACGCAAATGGCCTACAAAAACAATTTAACGAACTAAGATACTTTACCAGGACTAACTCTATAGACATTTTACTGATTTCAGAAACACGCTTTACTGACAAAAATTACTTCACGATACCTGAATATAATGTGTATCATACAAACAACCCCAACAACAAGGCCCACGGCGGGTCGGCAATCTTAATAAGACAAAAAATGAAATCCATTGAACTCGAAAACTACAAGACTGAACACATTCAAGCAACGACAATACAAATTGGAGACGATTACGGGCCACTCACAATCTCAGCACTTTACTGTCCTCCAAAACACAACATATCGACAGAACAATACAAACAGTACCTTAGTACACTAGGTACAAGATTTATTGCAGGAGGCGACTTTAACGCAAAAAATACAGACTGGAGCTCTAGAATAACAAACAAAAAAGGCTCTACACTACTAGGGGTACTTAATAAGCTTAATGTGAATTTTCTAAGCACTGGAGAACCAACATACTGGCCCAGAGACATGAACAAAAGGCCTGACCTAATAGACTTCTGTATTTATAAAAATATACCAAGAAAAAACTTAACAGCAAAAACATGTCTCGAGCTTTCATTTGACCATTCCCCCATTATTATTACTTACGAGAGCAAAGCAACACTTACTGACAAAAATATAAGACTTTGCAACAAAAAAACTGATTGGTCGACCTTCAAAGATATTATCATCTCAGATCTCCAACTCAACATCCCCCTCAAATCCCCTGACAACATAGAAAGTGCAATAATGCACCTAAACGACACTATTCTTAATGCAGCGTATAGATCCACACCCAAAATAAACCCCAAGGAAAGCTCATACCCTACTCCCCAATACATTTTAAAGAAAATATTATAAAAAAGAAACGAAAATTTAGAAAACTGTGGCAAGCTAACAGATGTCCAGAATTAAAAGCCAAACTAAACAAGACTACAAAAGAATTAAAAGAACTACTACAAGATCATAAAAATAAATGCCTTAACAACTACCTAGAAAAATTAACCCCAACTTTACAAATGAATTACTCCCTATGGAAAGCCACAAAAAATATAAAAACAACAATCTTACACCAACCACCCATTCTAAATGAGAAAAATAGGTGGTCTAGAACAAATCTAGAAAAAGCCACAACATTAGCAAACTTTTTTGCCAAAAGCTTTACAAACAAAAAAGATGAATACCCCCACTACCTAAACTTTGATAATTCAAACACGAATTCAGAAATAAAACCAACCACTAAAGAAGAAATTAAGTACATAATAAAATACAAAACAAAACCGAAGAAAAGTCCTGGTTATGACCTAATAACAGGACAAATTCTTAAAGAACGACCATGGATTGGTATTTATTAGAAATATTTTCAACGCCATCTTCCGACACAAGTATTTTCCAAAGATTTGGAAAGCGGCTGAAGTGAAAGCCATACCCAAGCCTGGCAAGGACGCAACACAAACTAATAATTATCGACCTATTTGTTTACTACCAATTATATCAAAACTACTAGAAAAAGTTATTCAAGCACGACTACAACCAATACTTGACCAAAATAGAATTATACCTAACCACCAATTCGGGTTTAGACAACAACACTCAACAATAGAGCAAACACACAGGGTTATAAATAAAATTTCGAATGATTTAGAAAATAAGAGATATTCTTCGGCAATTTTTGTTGACGTATCTAAAGCTTTCGACAAGGTATGGCACACGGGACTACTATATAAGCTAAACAAAACACTACCACTAGACTTCTACTTACTACTTAAAAGCTATCTCGAGCAGCGACTTTTTTATGTTAGATACAAGGACGAATGCTCCAAGCTACTTACAGTCCTAACAGGCGTTCGCCAGGGAAGTGTCCTTGGCCCTCTACTCTACCTACTGTACACTTCGGATATACCAAATCCAATTTCTCAACATACCATGCTAGCTACATTCGCTGATGTTACCATTATTCTTCAAGCCAGTAAGAACCTAACAAACGCAAATTATAAACTTCAAGGACATCTCAACAATACTATTGACTGGTTTACAAAACGGGGCATCCAAATAAACGAAGAGAAGACTGTATAGGTGATCTATACTACAAAAAGGATTAACAACATACCCGCTTTAACAATCAATGGTAAACCCATACAAACTAGTGACTGTGCTAAATATCTCGGAATGTTTATTGACAGTAAATTGACGTGGAAACAGCACATAGCTAATACAAAAATAAAACCAAATAAAAGATAAATTCCGCAAATGTTTCTGGATGCTCGGCAGAAATTCGAGACTATCAATGGATAACAAGCTACTTATATACAAGCCAATGATAAAACCAATATGGACATACGGAATACAACTATGGGGTACAGCCAAGATCTCTAACATCCAAATAATACAACGTACACAGAACAAAATACTACGGACTATCGTTGACGCTGCGTGGTATGTACCAAATGACGAAATTCACAAAGACCTTCGCCTAGCAACGTTACAGAAGAAGCAAAAAATTGTTGCAAAAAACACCGACTCAAAATCCTACAACACACAAACGATGAAATACGAACAATCCCAAGTGACGAATAAACACAGACCAGACGATTAAAACGATTTCGACCAACTGACTTAGTTCATAGATTTTCCTAAATTCTGGGGATACTGGTAACATGAATATACTTAATGCAAAAGCGAAACAAAAATAGGCGACAACAACGAGCGACTTTTTGGAGTTTTTTTTTGTGTCGGGGGTTAGTTTTTAATTTTATTTTTTATTATACTAATAAACAACTGTTCTATATTGGATCAAAAAGATTCATATCAAAAGAAATGAAAAGATATCAATTAGTACCATCAATTTTACAAATGAATCTAACAGACTCTGATGTAAAAATCAATGTAGACCAACTTCACTTAGAAAACATAAAACATATAAAAGAATTGGGGAAAATGAATAAGTATTCCATTATACACATCGTAAACGAAATCATATTGTATTCAATAGTTTTGCTAATCATTTTGATCTTTGTTATCTTTAAATTCAAAGCAAGAAATATGAAAATTGTTAATAAATACTCGCAACCAATAGATACGACTGTACCCTCCATATCAAAACCATTATCCGAAAACAAAAAAACGATAAAATATTTGTAACAATATAAGTATTTTCGGGATGAAAAGTTTTGCGAAGGGGGAAGTTAAGTATAAACACAAAGAGGAATGCCTCAAAACGGCAATCAACTTGTATTAAACCACACTCAGCATAATTCCCATATTCCATCCCCAATCATTAATATAAACACAACGTCAGCACGATCAATCCCTATCCCATTGTAAACCACTTAGCCAAACATAAACCAAATCCACATCCACTTGTATTAAAATATATTGAGTCCCCATGAATGCTCTATGAACCATTTCTTTAAAAAGCAAAACGCGGAACTAAAGAGTTGAGTCGTTTCCGTGCCATAGTTCGCGTAGGCTGTCGAAAAAATAAAGGAGTAGGCAAATTGCCTACAAAAAGATTTTTTTTATAAAAAACAAAGAAAAAGTCTTCTTATTTCTATATTCCGATAATGCCTTTATATTTTTCTTTTTACAATATTTGCGGCTGACTTTTGATTTTTGTTTGTTTTGACAGCACAATTTATGGAAACGACTACTAATTGTTTGGCAGCATTCAAACTAAATCCGAAAGTGATACAAAATACAAAGTGAATTTCGGATCGGATTTCATTTCTAGATCCGAATCTGAAAGTGATAAAAAATAACCCCCAGGTTCGATGACGATTTTATGGCAAATAATGCGGTCACCATTGAAGAGGCGAACACCTTGTTTATTTCGACGGGGAATCTCCAGATGATCTTCGAAACACTGAAGAGAAAAAAATCCGCAGGAATCGATGGAATATCTAATATTGTGCTCAGGCATCCCCCACCAGTGGCTGTAGAGATGTACACCATTCTGTTCAACAATTCACTGAATAATGCATATTATCAAGTTGATTGGAAGACAGCTGTCCCAAGATACACAAGAGGGGTAAAGATACCTCTAACCCATCTTCGGTCGATAAATCTACTTAAAAGTATTAGCAAGATTTTCGAGAAGGTGGTCCATAGAGCCCTATCTAAATAGGTTGAGGACAATAAAATTATTCCGGATAACCAATTTAGTTTCAGAGTGGGGCATAATACTATTCATGCTGCGTCGAAACTCGTGTCGGATATCCAATGGAACAAATGCAAGAACCAATCCACGGGTGCCTGTCTGATTGACTTGGAAAAGGCTTTCGACACCGTATGGTTAGAAGGTCTTTATTACAGTCTGCTGGGCATAAGTAAACAACTGTTATAATTATATGATTTTTGACATGTTAACAGGTAGAAAGTTTGTAGTGAAAATTGCCAACGTGACTTCTACCCAAACATTTGATATTAAACGGACTGCAACAGGGTACAGGGAACTCGCCGATCCTTCCAAAATTCAGCAGTATTGTGATGACTGGAGTTGAAAATCAACTGCCAGAAATCAGAAACTATTTTGTTCAGAACGACTTTGTCTAGGGCCTCTCGAGACACTAGAAAAAATTGGCGCGGGTTTTCAATTCTTGGACAGGACGGGCGCCCACTTGCGAAACAAAGTGTTGTCAAATACCCTGGTATGTGGCTAGACCATTTTGCTCTTACAAGATTGTTGTTTCATAGCAACCTACTTGATTCGAGAGTGAACGTAATTTGCTAAATGGCCTTAATCACGCCCATGATTGCCTATGAATGTCCGTGTGGTTCAATGTGAGAGCTAGCTTAATAGAAAGGATTCGGGTGTTTGAAAGACAATGTCTCAGAACTTGTCTTGGGTTATATAGGACACCCGAATCTGAGTACACGAAATTTTACCTCAACGAGGTCCTGTACAATAGGGCCAAGATTATATGGGTGGATAACTTGCGAGAGCAATGACTTCGGTCAATAGCCTGGTCTGGGTTTACTATCCCAATGATTTATATAAGAGAGAGAGATTTATATACGAGAGAGTGCGCCTTAACGGCTTTGTCCCGCCAGAAGCATTCTTCTATTTAGATAGATGTGGGCTGATCCAGAATAGCTTGGCGGTACCGCTAATCTTCCACGTGAGTCGCAATTCCATGGAACGGCGATTCCGTTAACGACCCGATATCTGTAGATCGGTCTCACGCCTGAATCGAGGAGACGTTTTCCGCCAGCATCAACGCTTTTGGTGGCTGGAGGGAGCTACGTCAGTGGACACTTCAATAGCATCAGTCTGTCACCAATGGCAGGCTTACATGAACAGAACTTACTATGAATTAAATAATCATATGAACATTAAAAACTTAAGAAAAGTAGAAACATTACCCTTTCGTTTGGTGAAATTCAGACATACCAATACGAGAACTTTGAAAAAATTAATGAACTTCATTATGGAGAGAAGACTCATTTCATGTCAATTATTATATTCAGTATTGTTATTATTATTATTTTAATTTCGATTTTGTTTTATATAATTTGTTAAAAGTATTCTATGTTGTACTCCATCTAAAATGTTTCGAATTAGGAGATTTCTGAACAAGGGAAGGGGCAAGTTAGGGAAACAAGAGTACCCCTCTTCTAATTCTAATTCTGCATTCGGGTTCCTTCGTGAAGCTGACTTCAGCATATTCTCGTCAACCATGTCAGCATTGTATAAATGTATCTGCAGCTCCAGAAACGCCATAAATGTGAGAAAGTTAGACTCACAAGTTTCGAGAGACTGTTCCCCTACGTTGGGGTTGATTACTTCTGGCCACTGTACGTCGCGGTGGATAGAAGGATGGAGAAAAGAAGAGAGTACTCCTTACCAGTCTTACTGTACATACGATGCATATTGAAATATCGCTTATCTTAGGTACCAGTTCATGTGTTAAGAACATCAGTAACTTCATTGCTTAAAGGGGAACTCCACAGGCGATATACACCGATTAAGGCACCAACTTCATTGCGATAGCAAAAATATTCGAAATTGAACAAAATGATCTTAAATTTTGATGGCATTAAATGGAAATTCAATCCGTCCGCGCCTTCCCACATGGGTGGGGCCACTCACCTTCGGTTCCCTGGAACCACATGGCGACAAGGCTAGCTGCTAGGTTCTGAAGCGGCTGCAAGCCTATAAACAGCGAAGTACCCGACTTATCCCTGCATTAGCGACAAACATAATAGGTTTCAGATTAATTCGGGCTTCGATGTTCGTATCTATCAACACTCACGAGAAGAAGCCAATACAAACAGTTGAAATAGTATTCACTAATTTGTCTCATTTATTACACTGAAAAACATAACATTTGCAAATTGCTGAATAGGTGGACATGAGTTAAAAAATAGCTTTTATTTAATCCACTTTAAATTTGGGTTTCACAATCTCAAAACAATTATAACAAGCAACAAAGAGAGGTTTGGTAAAAATCAACAACACAAGTATCTAATCATACTTATACTATTTACATTTCATAAATAAAAATAGATTTAGTCCCATCCGCCGGCTGGTTGCCAGCCACCACTTCCTCCAGATGGTTGCCAACCACCACCTCCGCCTCCAACTCCTCCACCACCCAGACTAATGATTTTGATGATTTTAGTGTTCCCACTACCACCTCCGCCAGATGACCAGCCAGAGCCACCACCGCCACCAGAGGACCATCCACCGCTCCCTCCGCCGGAAGCCCAGCCGCCACTTCCTCCGCCGCCACTTCCCCCTCCAAGGGTGATAACTTTCACGATCTTAATGTCACCACCTCCGCCACCAATTCCCCCACCACCACTGCCACCTGAAGCCCAATCAGTTCCGCCACCTCCTCCGCTAGAAACCCAGTCACCACCCCCTCCACCAGCACTTCCGTCTTCTGAGATGATTTTTATAATTTGAACCTTTCCGCCACCTCCTCCGCCATAGCCACCACCACCGCCTCCTGATGACCAACCTCCCCCACCGCCACCCCCTCCACCAGATGACCAACCGCTCCCAGGCTTACCAGCAACACTGGCCACTCCAAGGACCACCAAATACACATAAGCCTACGGAAGAAAATGTATGTATGCCTAACTGGTTAGTTATGTATATACAATAAATCCAAGTCCAGCCAATACGTAGTCAATACGTACGTTCATCTCAAATTCAATTCGCTGATTCTTCTCAGATTCCTGTTCTTCTTTGAGTTACTTAATTTTCTTCAGCTACCTATCAACTGATGGTCTTTCGAGTGAAATCCAAATCTTTTATACCTTCGAAACCTGCGAAGGAAATTTGTATACCGACAACCAGCTAACTTAGAGCCTTTGGAGGTGGTTACTGCTTATGGTAGTTGTGTGTTAGTAGTACCGTTCACGTCAAATTTTCAAATTAAATTTTGTTTGTAGTTGTAACAGTTCCGTATCTTCATACTCATGCTTGAATTGTGTACCTATAGAAAATGAAAGTATTTTGCACCCATAGATTACAAATGAACACATTTCACTTTTGTTTCCTCTACAGAAGATGATCGGACAATCCGTCGTTTGAGTCACATACGAGACGGTCCATCTATTCCACAATATCGAATATATCGTATGATATGTATGTATATAGTAATATGTACATATATCTATAAATATAACTCTACATGAGCACGTGATGCTCGACCACATTCAGACATGCACTTTGCAGTGAGCTGGGCATGTTAGCTACATATGTATGTATATTGTTAGCAAGCAATTGGCGCAGACATACATTGCACATAGCCATGGATCATTGTCGTCGTTGTTGTCATCTTAAGTCAAGAGGAGACGACTCTGCGGCAGTGTTACGAAATCAAAGTGGATCTTCAAGTTGTTTTGGTTGTTCGCTTATTTATATAGCTGGTTAAAGAAGCGCATTTGTTGCATAGCTAGGTAGCGATGCTACAGAGTGCTTCCGTGGTTTCTGTACTTTGTTAAAGGTAAGGAGAAATGTTAGGCCAGAAGAGAGTTTATGCAACGGGTAGACTGAGATTTGATTTTGTACTCGTATTGTTTAGTGTTCTCCCCGTTTAGCGGTTTCTTTTTTTTTTTCTTCTTTGAACCTACATATGTATATGGTTATGTAGATCTGTTTTACTAATTTAGTCCCTATTTAAGATGATTGATGAGATTAATAGGGAGTGATTTACGTATACACGATCTTAATAACTGCCTTACCTGCTAGATGCAGTGGAGTATAAATCATGAAGATAACTGTTTTCCAAACAGTTCATTCGCAATCGAAATCTCCGATTCGTTTGCTGCTCAGATGTGAAGACATTTTATAATGATTTCATCTTCTTATACTTATTGTACTATTATCATAGTTATTGTTACCGGACCCTTGGAACTATAAATGTCAGAACCTCATTGATAACCTTTCGCCAAGCCACCCTGTCATGAGTGTGCACTTAACATATTTTGCAGTTCCGCTCCATTTCTTTTAGGTCCATCCTTATATTGTCATCCGTTCTACTACGCAGATTTCCTAGTGGTCTTTCCCTCAGTTTTTTACTTATTATTCTTTTGACGTTCACTGGCCATTTGTTTTACTTCTCTTGCCCATCTTTGCCTTCGCGATTTTATAACTCGGTAAAAGCTTGAGGTTGCACATTCGGCTGTTCCTTCGTACCCTTTTTCACCATATGTTCTCCTTAAGATCTTGATTTCAAAGACCTGACATTTATTTTCATTCTTCTTAGTGCCACTGTCATTATAAAAGTTTTATAAATGTGGATTTCGCGGGACAGAAGAAATGTTTTGAAGTTTTATTGAGGTCTTACGATCTTTAAGTCGTTTTTAGCAGTCAATGTGGATCCCAAATATTTCAACTCGTCCACTTTCTCAAATCGTTTTTCGATTACAGTCAGATGCAAGGTATGGGTCGACCTAAGTCGGTCAATGAACGCATATTTGGTTTTCTCTTCATTTACCTCTGTGTTTCTCTTATATGTTTCCTTACTATCAGCCAGAAAGATCAAATCAAGAACTTAAGCTAGTGTTATGATTACGCGTGTTATCATTACGCATTCTAATACCAAAAATAAAAAAAATTGCTGAAGTCCTGTTCTCCTTGTTTTAATCCGTCACGTATATCGAATACTTCACATAAGTCATTTAGAACTTTAATTCGTCTTTTGTTTCACCTTAAGCATACTTGTTTCAGTTTCAGAAATTTGTTCGGATTTCCTTGCCTGTCCATTGACATGCCTTTTTAAAATCTATAAATAGTTGGTAAAGGGCTAAGTAGAATTTCTTTTTTTTTCTTGTAATATCGGACGTATAAGGTCGGGCAACCGGTTATTAATTCCGTCCTGCTATTGCTGCTTGATATGAAGGTCCTTTAACTTTTCTACGTTCTATTATTTTCACTTCTGACCATGAGACATTGTCGGATATTTCATCCAATGTTTAGCATCATCTTTATTTTTTTTTAGTTTGCGGTTTCAAATTCATTTTTATTAATTTCTGTTTAAAAATATAATATATTATGGTGGACAAATTTTCTTATATTGTAACTAGATTAAATATGTTAGCTAACTTAAAATATCTTATTGGCGCCATGTGGATACTCTCAGCTAAACAGCAACATTTTAAATTTCGTCAATTTATATACATATATACAAATAGGCTAACTTATTTTAGGCTAAGAAAATATATGAAAACAAACTTATTGTAGCATGCGATTTTTTTTTTCAAATAAAACCTAAAATTACAATTAGCTAACTACATATATTTATTTTAATCTATTTTAACTAACTTATATATAAATATATAATCAATATAAAATAAATAAATATATATATTTTTTGAAGGTTTCGGTTTTAAAATTTGTTTTGAATAATTTTTCAATGCGAAAATTCTACCTGCCACAAATCCGTGCCAGTCACCAAAAGCGTTGATGGTGTCAGGCGACGCGACGCCTCCTCGAGAGGAACCACTGCTCCACAAAATAGCGGGTTGGGTAGAAGATTAGCGGTACCGCTAATGAAACAGGCCATATTGGTCAAAATGAAGAAATGCTTATCGTGAGACAAGGCCGTTAAAACACACGCTCTCGTGAAACAAGTAGTAATTAGCCCCGTAGATCGGGTTATTCGCCGAACTTATGTAAAGGAAAATTTGTAAACCTAAAACAAAAATTAAAAATGTGAATAAATTTTCCTTTACATACAAGTTAACACGATGCACTTGACCCTGAACCCAGAGCAGGGTAACAGACTGTACGGAAATAGCTGACACAGAGGTGCATTCCATCGCACGGAGATCACATTGCAACAGATACGCAGATACGCGCACTGACTTGAAACTGATGAGTCTGCACACTGGACAATAGGAGCCGCGGCTACCTATGGGAAGCGAATTAGATTTAAGTTTAGTTCTAGTTGGACAGTCTACGGTTCGTACTTAATAAACGTTGTTTTGAAAATAGTCAAGCGGTCTTTCATTTTGTAAGTAGAATAGTTGATGGAGGCATGGCCTCCCCGTTCGCGTTTTTTTTTTTTTTTGGTGAATCCTAACAAGGATAACAAGGATAAGATAATAAAGTTAACTGGCGTCCGAGCAGGGACCGCTCCTTATACGCGATCCTTTCTTCCTGGCGATTCATCCGCTGTCCCTAAGTAAGGACACCGCAACGGTACGTTCTGTTGATAGCTGTACCCATGAGAACACAGCAATCATTCCGATGCAGCGGATAAATTTCACTGTATCCATGGGAACACGGTGATAATCGCAAAAGGTTGAAAGGATGCGTGTGAAGCCAATCGGGCCTTAGTAGGTTGCGTGCACTTTGGTGGTCGCATCCAAAAAGGATAACACAATCCTTCCGAAAGAGCGGTGCCCCAGAAACCAAGAGTTTAACTAATTGTTCGTATTACCTTTTTCTTCCGAACCAGTACGCGAAAAGCAGTATAAAAAAAAGCAACTAATAAAAAAAAGGCAACTAGTAATAAAGGCAACTAATAAAAAAGGCAATTAATATATGTAGTGCCCTGCGTTTCCTAATGTAAGGAATAAAAACAAAAAAAAAAAAAAAGCCATAATAACTAATACCATTACAAATTTAAAAGAAACTATCAGGAATGAAACCTGCCCTCTTCTAACTCAAAAACATACAAAAAAAAATATATATTAAATATTAAATTATTAAAAAGAAAAAATATAATATTAAGAATCAAAACTGGCAAATAAAAAGAAAAAGAAGTAAAAATAAGTAAATAGTGAAATTAAAAAATCGAAGAAAATTTTTCTTTTTTTCCCAATCATTGTGCTAACAAATTTTTTTTTTCAATCATTTGTGCTAAGAAATTGTGAATCAGAATTAATTAATTCTTTAAAGGGCAGAGCCCAAGTGTGAAATTGTAATTGTGTGAAACCCGAGTATTGAAACCTACGGGAATATATACATATACATATATATATATTGGGTGGTGTCGTTGAGTGAACAAGTTCGGGAAAAAAAGAGATTAAATATATTTCACATTTGGCAACTTCCTTTAGTTTTAGTTTTTAATTAATTTTTATTCATAATTTCTTAGATCTATCTTACCCTAGACAAAAATGCTTAAAAACTAGCTTAACTATCTTAACAATCTAGATATCTTACTGGCCCTAGGCGGACACTCTAAAATAGACGTAACAACTTAAATCTATGTCTTTCGACTACTATATCAACTTACCACTAACATTACTATATCTAGCTTAAGCTAAGAAAAATGTTTTTTATTAAAAACTTAGCATATGATCATTTTTTGTATTATATATAAAACTTAAACCTACCTTAATGTAACTAAACCTAACTTATTCTACCTTAACTAAAATATATATATTGTAAGGATGTCTAACCGGACACAAATTGAAATATAAATAAAACACCACTTCAATGTACTTAGACGTTTATTTCTTTGCGACTGCTCTCGCCAATGTCTCACTACGTACTGATCACCGGCCAGCCCTTTCCTCCCTTAGTTTCTCTTTTATTTATTTTTTGTTGCCTACAACTCGGCCATCCTGACTACAATCGTCCCGATTATTCCCATACTGGTGTTCACATCTTATATATGGTTTTAAGTTCGCTACCTCCCATACCCCAGTGTAAGGTATCTGACTTAGCTGAAACCCTTCTACATCTTTAACTAGATACCTATCATTTGGCAATACTTGGTATACCTCGTATGGTCCTTTAAATTTTGGAATTATTTTTTTACATATACCTGGTTGGCTAACGAAATTTTTAACCATCACATAGTCTCCTATTTTATATTCTTTCTTAACTCTCTTAATATCTATCTTTTGTTTATTATAGTTTTGGTTTCTTGCATTTATATCATTTGCCCTTTCCCGAATAGCTATTAAATCTCTTACTTCCTCAGTCTTGTTCGTTTCCTCCAATTTTTCTTTCAACTCGTCTATCACTTCCCCTCGTTGGTTGACACCAAAAAGTAAATGACTTGCACTAGTTCCAATACTCTTGTGAAAAGTATTATTCATAGCAAATTCAATGTTTGGCAAAACTTTATCTAAAGTGTACGTCGACCCACCACTTGTCATTTTCGCCAACATTGGCGCTAAGCTTCTATTTATACGCTCTACCTGCCCATTGGCCTGAGGAGAACCTGTAGCAATTTTTACATGCTGTACGTTGTTTTCTTGTAAGAAGTTTTGGAAAACTTTTGAAGTGTATGCACTTCCTCTATCTGACACTATTACCCTTGGTCTACTGTAAGTAGAGAAATAGGACCTCAAACAGGTTATGGCCTCATTTGAACTAGTGGTACGTACTGCATACAACTTTACGAATTTTGAAAACGCGTCAACTACCAAAAAGACGTGCTTCTTTTTTGAGACTTTAGGGTTACTGGGCCAAAGTGATCTATGTGAATCGTGTCAAAAGGGAGATTGCCCTTTGGTATACAATGTAAAAACCCTTCGTGTTTACCACCCTTCGCTGAGTACACAATACATTTCAGACAATTATTTATGTGTTCCTTAATCTTTTCCCTCATTTTGGGAAACCAATATGACCTTAGCACAGTATCTAACACTTTCTCACTTCCCACATGTCCCATCTCGTCATGATATTTACGCAAAATACTTCCTTCCATATTACTAGGTACGTAAAAGAGGATATTCTGCCCGGTTTTTTTATAAACTAAGCCATTTCGTAACTCGTACATACTACCTTCTTCCTTTTCTAGTCGCTCTCTAATCTTCTGTAATTTTTCATCTTTATTTTGACATATTGATAACGTTTGTTCAAAGGTATTCTCTTCAAGTACTAATATATTGCTCACCCGACTTAGTGCGTCTACATGTTGCATCCTTTGTCCATTCCTATGTTCTAGAACATAATCATAACTTTGTAAGTCAAGAGCCCACCTCGCTATTCTAGGGTTAATTTCTTTCTTGTTCAAGGTGAGAGTCAGTGAGTTACAATCTGTGACGATCTTAAATTTTAAACCATGTAAGTATATCCTGAAACGTTTGAGTGCGTTGATGATTGCTAGTGTTTCCAATTCATAGCTATGATATTTGGATTCGTAGTCTGTTGTTCGCTTTGAAAAATAAAAGATCGGATGGAATTTCCAAAACCTAAGGAACTAGCGTCACAATGTAATTCTGTTGTTTGCCATTTTCTTCCTTCAAATGCTTTTTTCAAAGTTAGATGGCTTTCATGACTTACAAACATTTCGCCCATCTCTTTTAGTAATTGGGCTGTGGACATTTGGACAAGATCCGACCTTGAATGGAACCATTTAAGCGCACTTCCCTTAAGTCGGTATGAAATTAAAATGCGTGTGCTTTTCTCGTCCAAATTATATGCCGCGATTAAGTTTTTTAATTGCGTTTCCCAATCAGAAAAAGACTCACCTTCAAAATCGGGCAGCAATTCTTTTACCCCACTGTTGAAGTAATCATTACATTTCAATTTCGAACTTTCTTTTGTCTGTTCTCGTTTAAGTGCGTATTCACATTGGTAGAAGCGCACCAAATTTTTCCGTGCAGGGACGGGTTAAGAATATCCCTGCAGCGATACCTCTCGCTTGTCGTAAAAGGCGACTAAAACAAAGGTAAACAAAAATCACATCTAGGCAATTTTGAAAACACCAAGGTGAGCCTAGGGACACATATACCACCATTAAACTGCCCCACAAGTATACATGCAAATCAGTGGGCTGACACGACTGGAGATCACCGGTGTTGTAAGAGTAAGATCAAACAAGAAAATCTGGAGCATGCCCGTGTCACAAAAAAAAAAAAAAAAAAAAAACGGCAGGCCGAAAAACAATTGATGCAAAAACACCAGCATTTGATTGGCCTCAGCGATGAAGTAATCCCAAACCGGGAAGCCTGCCGCTACTTTCTGGAAGGTTATGGTCCTACACTTCTGACCATAACAACGCCGGAAAAAGGAAAAGAAGAAGAAGAAGAAGCGCACCAAATTGCTTGAAAGAGAGGGAACGATTTTTAGTAAGTGGAAACGAGATTGCACCGAAAATCCATCTTCAATTTGGATTTTCGGGTGAAGCAAACCGTTCCATTCTAAATTCATTCCATTTTTGACAGTTTTTCTTCATTTATTCGTGACTGTTGGACAGACAAGTTCATTTGGCTTGCAAAAATGACTACTTGGACGAAGGCGACTGAATGAAAATGACTACTTGGACGAAGGCGACTGAATGAAAATGACTACTTGGACGAAGGCGACTGAATGAAAATGACCCGATTCATGCGTTCCACTTGTCAAAAATTCAAGTGTGCTTCCACCAATGTGAACACTATTTGCCTTCTTGCGCTTGTCCTTCTAGCGCCAATGTGAACACGCACTAAGGGATTCATTCTCCTTCCTCAACAAATCATTTTCCTTTATTTGTAGCTCAATTTCTTTCTTCAGTATATAAATTTCCTTTTTCATCAACGTCAACTCTCTTTTGATGTCTCTCTTTTGTCTTGATGGGAAATTTTCACTATCATCTGAACTATTACTCTCGTTATTCACACTTTTGCCTATCATTTGTCACTCGTTAACATTTCTTTCTTTTGATCCTTCATCAGTTTGTTCATTAACATTTCTCTCTTTTGGTCCTTCATCAGTTCGCTCATTAACATTTCTCTCTTTTGATCCTTCATCAGTTCGCTCATTCGTTGGTCTCTTATTTGTATTGTCATTTCGATCTTCTTCATGCATCTCATCCACACTAATTTCATACAAATCGTCGTCGGAGTCGCCGGACTCCTCAACATCATTGTTGTCTCTTCCTGGTAGCTCGCCGCGCTCCTTCTCGGGAACAGCCAACAGTCGTAATACTAGTTCACTTTTACTTCCCGTTGTTTTTTTCTTAAGGTGTTGTAGCCAGACCTTCAGTTGTGCAGCTGTGTATGATTTGAAGCGTTCGATATCGGCGGCTTCCATTATTGCGTTTGCTTGCGATGTATGTATATGTGTGTATTTCCCCGATGGCACACAACTGTTTTCTGAGTATATAATTTTTGCGAATTTGCAAGAAAAGGAGACACTTAAACAAAATTCTCGTTATTATTATTTTTACTTTTCCGCGAAAGATAGTTACTAGATCCCACTTCTGATTTGTAAGGATGTCTGGCGGGACACAAATTAAAATATAAATGAAACACCACTTCAATGTACTTAGACGTTTATTTCTTTGCGACTGCTCTCGCCAATGTCTCACTACGTACTGATCACCGGCCAGCCCTTTCCTCCCTTAGTTTCTCTTTTATTTATTTTTTGTTGCCTACAATATATAAATTATGTATATACATAATATATATTTAATATATATAATATATATTTTATATATATATACCCTACTTCTCCCTACCCTACCCAACCTTACCCTACCCTAGCCTATGTAAGCCTGCCGTTGGTGTTAGGCAGGCCATGCCTTGAAGAGGCTGAAGCTCTCAAAATGTCCACTGACGTAGCTCTCTCCAGCCACCAAAAGCGTTGATGCTGGCGGACTACGTCTCCTCGATCCCGGCGTGAGACCGATCTACAGAACCTGAGGCGCTCGAGCTCATGGAGCGCGACATCGGTTCCGTAGAGGAATCGCCGTTCCACGGAATTGCGACCCACGTGGAAGATTAGCGGTACCGCCAATCTATCCTGGATCAGCCCACATCTATCTAAATAGAGGAATGCTTCTGGCGGCACAAAGCCATTAAGGCGCACTCTCTCGTGTTATAAATCGTTGGGGTAGTAAGCCCCGAAGATCAGGCTATTGACCGAAGTCATTGCTCTCGCAACGTGGCTTCAAATCAGTTTGATCAAAAAATGATCTATCCCTACAATCCTGGCCCTATTGTATAGGACCTCGTTCGGGTAAAATTTCGTGTACTCAGATTCGGGTGTCCTATGTAGCCCAAGACGAGTCCTGAGACATTGTCTCTCAAACTCCCGAATTCTTTCCATTAAGCTGGCTCTCACATTGAACCAGACGGGACATCCATAGGCAACCATGAGCCTGATTAAGGCCATGTAGCAGATTACCTTCACCGTAGAATCAAGTTGGCTGCTATGAAACAGCCATCTTGTCAGAGCGAAAGCGCCCCGGGCCCTTGCCAGAGCAGCATCTACATATTTGTCAAAATATAGATACTGATGCAGCACGATCCCAAGATATCTGACTGCACTTTGTCTCGCCAGTGGACGCCCGTAATTAAGGTCCTAAAATTAAGAACCTGCGCCAGTTTTTTCTAGTGTCCCGAGAGGCCACTAGCGGAAGGTGCCTAAGCACAACATTGGATATACCGTCGACTCCCGCGGATTTTTTCTTCCTCAATGACTCGAAGATCATCTGAAGATCTTCCGTCGATATGAACAGGGTATTAATCCCCTCATTGGCGATGACATTGTTTGCTATGAAATCTTCTTTGAACCTTGTAAAACCAAGGTTCTCTGATCGCCAATGATCGATATCATTTCGAAGATAGAAGTGATGAAGCAGGGCTCTATTTTCCAGGTCCTGGTTCGGGCAAATACTATCATTCACCTTGTACACTTCCTGGAAGACAGCTCCTACTGTCGCCATTTTCTCCTGAGGATCCTCGATCACGAAGAAGTCATCATCCAGGATGGCGCTCTCCGGATCGATGCTAACTGTTCGTAGCAAGCGTTCATTGTCTGACGTTCTCGGAAGCTTTAGATCCTGAATGTCATTCTGATTGTTTCTCCAAAATATTTTACGCCCGTCCAGCGTTCCATATTTAGAATATATTACGAGGGACGGGCTCTCCCTCAGCTTCCTCGTTGGCACAGAAGCCAACAATTTTTTCCTTTCCTCATCTACAGTTAAGAAAACATCATCTCGTCCCACTCATCTTGTTCGCCCTTTCTATGTACATTCAGCCGGTGGCAACATTAAGATAGAAGACAAAGTCTGTGGTAGGTTTTTCCAGTCCGTCGGTAATAACACACCGCTAACCTTTAACATATTGCCTGTTTCAATCTCCTACGATGGCATCATTGGAGACGATTCTCTTAAAGAACTAGAGGCGGTCATTGATCGCAAAGGAAACACGTTGAAATTGAATCCAAATATAACCATCTAATTGAAGGAAAAGATCTCAGGGGAAATAAATCTTCTTTTTAATGAAAACCTCTCAGAGGAAACTAAGAATAAGCTTCGCAGATTGATAAAAACGCACGGACCTCTTTTCGGACCTATTGACACCAGTGAAACCATAAAAACTACAATTGAGGCAGAAATTAGAACCAATACCGATGAACCAATTTATAGCCCATATCGTGCTAACATGAGGGAAGTACTAGAGGTGGAAATAAAGAAACTCCTAGATGAAAAAATAATATGTCCCTCGAAAAGTCCCTATAACTCTCCGATTTGGGTTGTCCCTAAAAAACCCATACCGTTCGGAGAGAAACAGTACCGAATGGTTATTGATTATAAAAGGCTGAACGCCGTTACCATTTCGAATACATCCCAGATATTAACTCAACACTTGCGAATTTGGGCAGAGCAAGCTACTTCACAACAATAGATCTCACTTCTGGATTTCACTAGATCCCTATGAAATCCAGTGAGGTGCCAAAGACAGCCTTCTCTATAATTAACGGCAAGTATGAATTCCTGAGAATGACCTTCGGGCTTAAAAACGCACCCGCTATCTTCCAGAGGATGATAGACGACGTGTTGAAGGAATACATCGGGAAGGTGTGCTACATCGATGACGTAATTGTCTTTGGTCATGACGAGGATGATCATCTTAGAAAAATATAAATGATGTTTGCAAAGTTCCAAGAAGCAAATCTCAAGGTAAATCTCGAAAAAACTAACTTTATGAAATCGGAAGTCGAATTTCTGGGTTATATCATCACCCGGGACGGCATAAGAGCTGATCCGAAGAAGTTGGCAGCCATTGAAAATTTCATGAAAATTTCAAGAAGCCGAAGAGTTTCCTAGGCCTCACTTCCTACTATAGGAAATTCGTAAGGGACTATGCCAGAGTTGCCAAACCCCTGACGAACCTGACACGTGGGCGAAACGCTCAGACCAAATCGAGTCATTCTAGAAATATGAATATTACTCTTAATAAGGAGGCATTACAGGCCTTCAACGACTTGAATACCTTGCTAATGTCAACGGAAATCTTGTCCTTCCCCAACTTCGAAAAGCCGTTGAATTTGACCACGGACGCCTCGAATTACGCCATAGGGGCTGTGTCTCAGATCGACCAATCGCCTACATCTCTCGTTCCTTGAGCAAGACTGAAGAGAATTATGCGACGAACGAGAAGGAGATGCTGGCAGTTGTATGGGCGTTGGATAGTTTAAGGAGCGTAGCGGAGCGAGAGCAATCACCCACTTTTTGGCCTAGCGCGTGCATGTACGGGGAATATAGTGGTCCGAAAACGATTTCGGACTAATCTTGTACGCACTAAATGTAGATATCGGCTATAACCACACATGTGTGCAGCATGTCATTCGATAGATCTAGGTCTGTAGATGAGCCATAAATTATCAAATGAAATTGTTTGATTGAAAAATAGTGAGAAATAACGAAGTAAAGTTTAGAAAAGTGCCATGCGGAGCGAGAGCAAGGTTGATAAAACAACAAATTTGCTCGCTCGATCAAAAATTTTCAGTAGCGGAGTTAAGCCCGCGCATACTGATCTGCCTAGTATTTCTATGGGGCAAAAAAGATCCGAATTCACACCGATCACCAGCCTTTGACTTTCACTCTCAGTAACAGAAATTTTAACGCAAAGTTAAAGCGCTGGAAGTCTCGCATTGAAGAATATAATTATGAGTTGGTGTATAAGCCAGGCAAATCAAACGTTGGGGCAGATGTACTTTCCTGACTCAAAAGCAATTTGACCGATTCATTGCTGGCCGAACCATCACGGAGTATACCTAACCCCAATGAGGACGTGCGGACCGAAACCACCATTGAGAATAGTAGTGTCCACACTGATACCGCTAGTGAAGCGGCATCATCATTGGGAACTGCCCACAGCGCTGACCAAGATAGATCTGACCTGATCCCACATGTCGAGGCACCGTTGAACGTGTTTCGAAACCAGATTAACGTGAAAATTGGTAAGGACCTAGAAATTCTAGAGGAGCCACATCCGGGCTTTACTCGCCACTACTTTGCTATAGATAACCAAGATAGGCGGCAGCTGACTGATTTCCTCAGAGCTAAACTGCGACCGAATATCATCAACGGTATCAAAATGCCGAATCGCACCTGCAATTGCTTCAGGAAATACATATGTCTTAAGCATTTCTCCAATTACAAACTTCGGATTACCCAACGGATACTTGAGGATGTAAGAAACGAGGATAGGAAGGTTGAGCTCATCATGAAGGAACATAGAAGAGCTCACAGAAATTCTCGGGAAAATCGGGAACAACTCCTTGAGAACTGTCCAGCCTGATCAAGAGATACACGAGTGCCTCTGAAATTTGAAAATTGAGTAAGTATGACCACAGAATAAATAGTATCACAGAATAAATAGTATACAGAAGTCGCATCTCGGTCTGCGATGATTTTTCACTTTATGGTGCGGGCGGAACAACTGAAGGGAAGATCAAGCAACGAGAGAGCAAGCATGATCAGAGAGTAACAACCAGAGAGCAGCCACGATCAGAGAGAATCAACGAGAGAGCAATCTTAAAATGTTTATGTGTGTGTGTGTATTGTGTTGCTATCCAACGTCGTGAATGCACGTGGTGTTGACAAAATTTTATTTCAAGTTTTACATTTGTATATTTAGTTTTCTTCAGTTGAAAGTTGCGCTTGGTATTCGTACGCGTACTTTTTCGATGTAAACTAAAAGGGCCGGGTAACACCAATTAACGTTATTCCATTATTTGGGATTTTTGTGCAAATTTCAATCTGATATATGTAGGGAAGAATAACCCAAAAACTTTAGTGCGACAGGATTTTAAGTCCACGAGCAATGCTTCCTCAAGAGTACTAAGATCATGAAGTCCAATATTATTTCCTTATGATCAGAACATGTGGAAAACCATTGCGGTGTGGCATTTTTGCATTTGGATTTTATCAAGTTTTTTATACCAACAGTTTGTGGTTGTGTGTCAAAAATATTGCTAAACACTGTAATTTTCAAGAAAATTTGTGAAGGAGCAACGAGGTTACCAAAATCTTTAACAGAATTGTAATTTTTATGAAATATGAAAAGTTCACTAGGAACTGTTAATACTTCGTCTTCTTTTCTCAATATAGAAACACAAATATCGCAGTTAATTTTCGGTATCATTTTGTAGACGATATAACCTATGAAGTATCTTAAAGACGCCAAATCGATACTAAATTCCGAACAATTCTGAAAGTCATCATTTAATACGAAATCATCAATGATTTCTATGTTAATATCTATATATTTCAGAGTTTTCGTTTCGACTGAGTTCTTCAGCTAAGTCCATATTTGACAAAATATTTGAAAGCGTTTCAAATGTGGTATCACTCAGCTCTTCACAGTTACTATAAGAACTCAACTGCACTATATTTGCAGACATTAAGCTAATAAAGTGTTTATATCAGCAACTGAGGGGTTAATATTATTTCCACCCTTTTGTCTTAGAACCGAGAACATATTTTCGAGCTTATCTTGGTTTAATGCTCTTGTCATTAAAAAAGATATTTCGGATTTTTTTTTAAATAGCTCGTCTACTAATTGTAATCACAGAATAAATAGTATACAGAAGTTGCATCTCATGCAAAGCAAATTTTGTTCTAGGGTTCCAATATTGGCACCATAAAGTGAAAAATCATCGCAGGCCGAGATGCGACTTCTGTATACTATTTATTCTGTGTTGTAATACAGCGTTTAAGGTAAATTTCATTCCATCTAAAAAAAATACTTTTTTCTTTTTGTCAACAAATGAGATTTCATTGAGGTATTCAAGGAAGAATTTTATATATTCGTGTGATGGACTGTTAAGTTGAACTGCAGGCTTATAACAATTCTTTGAAGATAGCGAACCACTATTTAGGCAGTCAAATATTTTGTCAATATTTCCTATGAAGCATGCCGTAGATAAACAAACTTCTTTTGAGCAACTTTTAAAGCCTACTGTCTCAATAACAGTTTTAATTGCTGCTTGAACAGTCCTACTAAAAATTTGGGTGGCTAGTTTTACTTTCATTTTTTCGAAAGAGTTCGGAAATATGTGCTGGCTTGTAAGTTTAAGACACATTTTTGTATTAGATTTGCACTCCATTTCCCATAGTTCCTTAACTACTTTAAAACTAGCAACTCCATTTGGTGTTGTAAGGTCACATTGAAGCCAACCATTTCTTAATGATTTGATTAGATGTGGAAAATCATATACACAGAAAGTTTTACTACCATTATACATAAAATAGGGTTTTTCTAAAGTAGCTCCCAATTCCAAGAAACACTTCCTGTTAGAGGACCCTTGGTCACAAATTACAACTTTAACTATGATGCCAAAACTGTTCAAAATTGCTAAATTTCGTAATATTATCTTTTTTAGTAAATCGGCAGAAAGTCCATTTTTTGAAACAAAGTAATTAAATGTAAGCGCCCAGTTGGAAAACATTGATTTAATCATAAAAACGCACAATTGTTTACCAATCTGGTTCGTTGTTTCAACCCCATTTTCCTCAAATCCATCCACTAAATCTAATTTGGAATTGTATGGCAATTCCCTTCTAATCGCCATCAGCAGAATCATATTATTCTTTTCGTACTGGTTCAAATTAAGCACTTCTTTTTTATTAACTCTAAACCGTTATTTTTAAAACCTGGTTGTAGGGAATTTACAGGGGCCCATCGATAAACAGTAGAGATATGTGGCAAATTTAGATGCAATTTATTCTTCAAAAATTGGTACGTTGACTGTGAGACATAATAAATGTTTTGAACAAAATCTTTTACATCTTGCTTATTTTCTTTAGGTCGTGGACTAAGAAGAAGTTTGCAAAATGTTTTTGACTCCTTGCTTATTTGAAAAGAGTCGATGGTTTTAAATACTCTTGATTTTGTTGCTATTTGTTTGCAGCTTTGGAGATTTTTATATTTTGCTACCATGTCGTAATATTTTTTCTGTAAAAATTAGCTGATTTCAGATATTTTTCACAGTCATTACAACATCCATCTACGGAGTCACTTGTTCGGCGCTTTTTAGCTGGACAATCAAGCTCCAACGACTTGTAATCTTCCTCAATAACTTCTAAGTTAAATACCGGAACAGCTCCGAATTTCAACTTTTTTTTACCAATGTCAGAACTTGAGAAGTGATTGGCGCAAATCAACAATTTTTTTGTGTAATCTTTTGTTGGAATATTACCAACCAAATACCGCCAAATTTGACCCATAGCTGAGTCATAGGGAGGAAACTTAAACATTCTTATCTTTTCACCATATCGCCTAGATTTACCGCATGTTTTTATGCAGCATCGAATGCCGGACTTTTGGAAAATTTTACCAACAGCCGGTACAGAATCCATTTTTGCTATTCAAAATCGTATGACAACCCCTCAACAATCAATAATAAGTGCAAAGAATAATCCAAATCGTATGCAAAGTTGTCAACAATTATAAAAGCAACAGTTCAAAATCAAAAATAGAGTTAAATATCAAAATACAAAGTAAAAATGGAGTCGATATATAAGCGCAGGAAAACACAACCATTCGCATGAAAGTACAATTCCCAAGTGATTTCGAATCCAATCCACACAATCGAAAACAAGAGAAGCAATACAACACCATGCAAGCTTACGATAGAAGAAGATATCAATGCATACACATGCACACACACTTGCATACACATCGTAAGCCGCTTTGCTCTCGTAAAAACAAAACCACCGAAAAGCCACATGCTACTCTCTTTCGCTCGCACCAGCTTCTCAATTTTTTGTATACTCTCTTGCATGTTCTCATACTTGTACTCTCTGTTCAATAGGGTGCCAATATTGGAACCCTAGAACAAAATTTGCTTTGTATGTCCGGTATTACACGTTTCAATAGTTGCCGCGGCAACACGAACTTGTGGGTAAGAGAAGTGAGAGGCATCCGGGGTAGGTCGTGTTGCCTGTACCGGCAACACTTTGACGTTTCCCTTTGTTATTTTCTCATTTTTTGCCATTTCTCCTTTTTCTCATTCGCCAGATTTCGAGTGCAACAACAACTCAAACAACTGTGGGAAATGAATCAAAAAGAAAATGCACGTTAAGTGTCACTTTAGGTCTGTTCCCGTACTTTTTGGTGCATGGTGTTGTATTGCTTCTCTTGTTTTCGATTGTGTGGATTGGATTCGAAACAGAGATGATGAACGAGATATGCAACTTTCGTACGTCTGTTCCCGTGACACCCTAAATTTTTCAGGAAATTTTGACAGGAGTTTTTGTACTAAGCCGACAACCCCCGTTATAAACGACTCTATCCGTGAATACGTGTGAGCTCATTTCATTTTACCGCAGTGTACTCCCGCCACACACACTCATGGAATTATAACAATGTGCGCGATTGTTTACATAATTTTTACAGGACTTTATGTACCCACGTGCTCGCACAGCTTGTAGGCAAACGTCGGCGGCCATTTTAAGTTGCAAGTCTCATTGGTTTGTCTATGATTCGAAATCACTTGGGAATTGTACTTTCATGCGAATGGTTGTGTTTTCCTGCGCTTATATATTTTTGAAGAATAAATTGCATATAAATTTGCCACATATCTCTACTGTTTATCGATGGGCCCCTGTAAATTCTCTACAACCAGGTTTTAAAAATAACGGTTTAGAGTTAATAAAAAAGAAGTGCTTAGATTTGAACCAGTACGAAAAGAATAATATGATTCTGCTGATGGATGAAATGGCGATTAGAAGGGAATTGCGATACAATTCCAAATTAGATTTAGTGGATGGATTTGAGGAAAATGGGGTTGAAAGAACGAACCAGATTGGTAAACAATTGTGCGTTTTTATGATTAAATCAATGTTTTCCAACTGGGCGCTTACATTTAATTACTTTGTTTCAAAAAATGGACTTTCTGCCGATTTACTAAAAAAGATAATATTACGAAATTTAGCAATTTTGAACAGTTTTGGCATCATAGTTAAAGTTGTAATTTGTGACCAAGGGTCCTCTAACAGGAAGTGTTTCTTGGAATTGGGAGCTACTTTAGAAAAACCCTATTTTATGTATAATGGTAGTAAAACTTTCTGTGTATATGATTTTCCACATCTAATCAAATCATTAAGAAATGGTTGGCTTCAATGTGACCTTACAACACCAAATGGAGTTGCTAGTTTTAAAGTAGTTAAGGAACTATGGGAAATGGAATGCAAATCTAATACACAAATGTGTCTTAAACTTACAAGCCAGCACATATTTCCGAACTCTTTCGAAAAAATGAAAGTAAAACTAGCCACCCAAATTTTTAGTAGGACTGTTCAAGCAGCAATTAAAACTGTTATTGAGACAGTAGGCTTTAAAAGTTGCTCAAAAGAAGTTTGTTTATCTACGGCATGCTTCATAGGAAATATTGACAAAATATTTGACTGCCTAAATAGTTCGCTATCTTCAAAGAATTGTTATAAGTCTGCAGTTCAACTTAACAGTCCATCACACGAATATATAAAATTCTTCCTTGAATACCTCAATGAAATCTCATTTGTTGACAAAAAGAAAAAAGTATTTTTTTTAGATTAGTAGACGAGCTATTTCAAAAAAAATCCCAAATATTTTTTTTAATGACAAGAGCATTAAACCAAGATAAGCTCGAAAATATGTTCTCGGTTCTAAGACAAAAGGGTGGAAATAATATTAACCCCTCAGTTGCTGATATAAACACTTTATTAGCACGCTTAATGTCTGCAAATATAGTGCAGTTGAGTTCTTATAGTAACTGTGAAGAGCTGAGTGATACCACATTTGAAACGCTTTCAAATATTTTGTCAAATATGGACTTAGCTGATACAAATAATGAAGAACTCAGTCGAAACGAAAACTCTGAAATAGATATTAACATAGAAATCATTGATGATTTGGCGTCTTTAAGATACTTCATAGGTTATATCGTCTACAAAATGATACCGAAAATTAACTGCGATATTTGTGTTTCTAAATTGAGAAAAGAAGACGAAGTATTAACAGTTCCTAGTGAACTTTTCATATTTCATAAAAATTACAATTCTCTTAAAGATTTTGGTAACCTCGTTGCTCCTTCACAAATTTTCTTGGAAATTAGCAAGAAACATATTACAGTGTTTAGCAATATTTTTGACACACAACCACAAACTGTTGGTATAAAAAACTTGATAAAATCCAAATGCAAAAATGCCACACCGCAATGGTTTTCCACATGTTCTGATCATAAGGAAATAATATTGAGGAAGCATTGCTCGTGGGCTTCAGAGAAAAAAAATTTTACTAAAGCCCGCAAACTTAAAATCCTGTCGCACTAAAGTTTTTGGGTTATTCTTCCCTACATATATCAGATTGAAATTTGCACAAAAATCCCAAATAATGGAATAACGTTAATTGGTGTTACCCAGCCCTTTTAGTTTACATCGAAAAAGTACGCGTACGAATACCAAGCGCAACTTTCAACTGAAGAAAACTAAATATAGAAATCTAAAACTTGAAACAAAATTTTGTCAACCCCACGTGCATTCACGACGTTGGATAGCAACACAATACACACACACACACATAAACATTTTAAGATTGCTCTCTCGTTGATTCTCTCTGATCGTGGCTGCTCTCTGGTTGTTACTCTCTGATCATGCTTGCTCTCTCGTTGCTTGATCTTCCCTTCAGTTGTTCCGCCCGCACCTAAAGTGAAAAATCATCGCAGGCCGAGATGCGACTTCTGTATACTATTTATTCTGTGGTATGACAGACATCCGAATACGCCCGAATTCCAACCCACTCCTGTACCATCATATGCATGCGAAATTCTGCACCTGGACATCATAGAGCTGCAGGGCGAAAAGTTTATCACTTGTATCGACAAGTTTTCTAAGTTCGGAAAGATATTCCACATAAAAAATAGGTCTTCACTTTACCTCAGGAACAAGTTCACGAAGATATTGCATTATTTCACCGTCCCGAAAATATTGGTCACAGATAATGAGCGAAGCTTCTTGAGCCCTATTATCCTCAATTTTATCGAACTGTTGGGCATTAAAGATTCCATTCCTCCATCGCTGCCTGAAGAGGGAACATAAGGACTTACGCCTCAAAGAATTATTATACATCTCAGTTGACAGGTATAACAACAGCATACACTCTGTCAGAAGTGTCAGAAGAAGAAACTTTCGGACATCTTTTTTAATAGAACGCAGCGTATAAATTACCAGAACTTACTAGGATACCGCGTGAGGGTGAACAATGAGTTGAGAGACGAGATATAAAGGAAACAAAGAATGAGCCTGCTTAGGTTTAATAAAAAGAAGGCTTCTCCGAAAAAATATAATAGAGGAGACCTAGTGTACACTGCATGTAAGGGAATTCGTGCAAAAAATAAACCCCTATACCGTAAGGAGGTTGTTTCCAAAGATAGCAAGATGACTGTCGTAACGGCCTCTGGGCGCAGAATTCATAAAGGTCACCTTAAGAACGTTGAGTATGAGTAAGGACAACATTAAGATATAGTGTTTAAGATAGAAAATCAATAAACTCGCCGACATACAACCTGTAACATTGTCGCATGAAATTGTTAACATTGTTTAATCCAGATTATTAAATACCATGAAACAATGTACATATAAAGAATATAGCACACTTGGGTATAGCACTATAAGAAAACTTATTTTTTGTCTTATATAAATGACTATTAATAATCCTACCATATGTTGATTATAAAGGCACACCTTGTAAGAGCACTTGTATTATAGAATTTATATGGAAATTAAAACTTAAAATTTGTTGACTACTAAACAAGATTTTTTTTAGTCGAACGCAAGGATCCAATAGGACAAGCCTCTACTTGCATCCCTCTTTTCAGAACGGCGGTCATACTACCTTCCATCCTAGACTACCAGTTATTCAGTTATCACTCTCCAATTGTAACGATTAAGGAAGGCAAAGGGTGGATTGTCGATGGACATTTTAAGTTAGTGCACGTCGTGAATTTGACTCAATACGAGGATCTGGTTCGAAGTGTTAATAAATCACTAACCGGGAAATTTTCAACCGAAAAAGGGACCACGATTGAATTTTATCTCAACAAAGCAACCCACAGTTTGTCCCTACTTAGAGGAGAAAAGCATTGGATCACTAGATCTATCGACTGGATTGGATCAGCCTGGAAGTGAATTGCTGAGAACCCCGATGCTGCAGACTTGAATAGCGTAATCTCCAATGACGAAAAGATTGTAGCCAACAATAACCAACAATATAAAATCAATACTCGCCTCTTTAGTACCTTAGACGAGACGAGGAAGAAGCTTAACTGGATGATAGACCAATTTAATAATGGGATCAAATCGACTTTGGCCGACCGATACGAACAGGATATTCTAAATGAGGTTCTCGTAATAAAGGATGAAATCAACGAAATAGTACGTGCCTGCCAAATGGCGAAAAGTGAAACGGTAAATACGAACCTCCTGGACGAAGATGAAGTTAGTAGAGTTCTCGGCGAAATGGAAACGTTACCTTACACCAACGTAATTGAAGCCATAAAATACGGATCGCCATCCATCTACATGAACGGTTCACTTCTCCTCTACATTCTATTCATGCCAAAAATAAGGAACGACGAATTTAACCTGCTTTCAACGAGAGCATCAATCACCAACGGTCTACAGATTGACATGGGCTACGACAGAGTCCTGATTAATCACCTGGAGACCTACGGGATCATCAGCGAGTGTTTCCGTATAAATAGTCAGATGATCTATTACTCGACACACGACATGCACTTACCGCACTAACACACTAGAGGTGATTGAACTACTCAAGGAAGGCACAATTTTTCTTACGAACTTTATCGGGAAATAGTCGAGCGGTCTTTCATTTTGTAAGTCGAACAGTTGGGGAGAGGCATGGCCTCCCCGTTCGCGTTTTTTTTTTTGGTGAATCCTAACAAGGGTTCGTTAACTTAACATGTTTCACTTACCTTACCCGAGGTAAACCAAACATAAACAAAAGTAAACGAAGAGATAAAATAAACATACTCAACAAAACACAGAAACAAATAAAACACATAAGTATGAAACAACTACCAAACATAAAACAACTAATCACAAGTTCACCAATTAAATAAAGACAAAATTAAACACAAGACAATCAAACAAAAAGCACAGAAAAACAAATTAAAAACATTCATTTTGGCCAATTTGCCTAACACAAATCAAGTCAAACACACTAGAGACGAACGGCTACGGCTGCCGTTACCGTTTACAGATCCCGCAAACAGGGGAAATGTCAGCGACGACTGGAAAGGCGCCGTTCACATCGCCGTTCGGCCTGTTCGGCCAGTTTCCAGAAGAGCAAGAAGTAACAAGCAGTGACAAGTAGTGACAACCAAGCAGCAAGAGCAAAGTAGTCGCAACAACAACAACCAAGGAGTAGTCACAGCCAACGACAATAGAGTGGAGCAAAGGGAAGGAAGCCAAAGTTCGGCCGAAACTACGACAACAACTACCACACGAACAAGGTAAGAAGTGTTCATCAAGACGACGACGCAGTGTTTATGCTAAGGTGGCATCACATTGCGTGAAATCAAAAAAAATTTTTTTTTTAACAAAAAAAAAATATAAAAAAAAAACCCTTTCGACTACGTCACCTACAAGGGAGGGACGAGTGTGTGGTCGACATTAGTTGGGGCAATCGCTCAGCGAGCAAAAAGGGTGAGTGGCAACTAATAGGACGAAATTGATTCTCCGACTCGGGTTTTAACCCACACGAGACTTATCAACTCCTATTAGTATCTACTCCCGAGGCAAATACCGTAGAGTCAGTTCCCCGATTTAGGTTTTAACCCGGAAGGGCCTGACCAGACGTTATAGCCGCGCTCAAGAGCACAAGCCAACAACAGCTAGGGCCTTGACTCGGGTTCTTACCCAGACGGGCTCGGCCCCACACTAACCCTGGTAACCGATCACCAGTCAGGATCCGGACTCGGGCTCTCACCCATAAGGAGACTGAATCAACGCGACAGCTACGAGGTGACAAGGCGCCGCTACGACCGAGTGTCTCGAACGGGTTTCAACCCAGAGGGACATCGTAGTGCGAGAACCACGCGAAGCACGTCTGTCGGTGTCACAAACAAATTTATGTGACAGATCCTGGCCCGGCGAGTATACCCCGGCCCAGAAAGCTTGTTACACTTATTACAAAAAAGTTCATCCGGAAAATCCTAGCCCTATTTCTCAGGACCTCGTTAGAGCAAAATTTCATGTACTCAGATTCGGGTGTCGTATGTAACTCGAGACAGGTCCTGAGACATTGTCTCTCAAATACCCGAATCCTATCCATTTGGCTGACTCCCACATTGAACCACATGGGACACCCATAGATAATCATGATCTTGGTTAAGGCCATGTAGCAGATTACCTTCACTCTGGAATCAATCTGGATTGCTATGAGAAACCGAATTAGTGAACTGGTGCTCTTCTCGAAGAAATAACTGATAGTCGGAAGGAGACTTATCGACCGGAGATTTGCCGGGTTGGATGTGTCTTTACTTCTACACTTTACTACACGGTGGCATACGAAAGTCCGTAGACAATTAGTAAACCATTCGTTCATATCCGCCAGTCCCAGTCGAGAGCCAAACAGTGCTTTTGTGCTTCTGATTTTGCTTTGTTTCGCTAACCGAAAGTATATCGGGGCTTTCGTCCTGTAGCAATCTGAAAAGTACGGCTCTTCGCCAAATCCTAATCAATGAATTCAACAACGTAATCTATCCGGCGAACCCATCACAACTGTGTCTCCTGCTCATGAATTTGTTATTGGAGTTGGCCCATCTGCCCTTGGATGGCGAGCAGGATCGAATCTCTTGGTAACAGGCACTAGAGCTTTGGGAACAGCCACTGACTTTTATATGTATCGTGTGCCTGCCGCCATTTTAATTGTTTGATTTCTTGGAATTTCGCATTGGACATCCCCAATAGTTTGCGGGGTCTCCTCTGTTCTTACAGATCACACACTCGAGCTGCTCCTTCTCCGCGAAGTTGTCTCTTAGTGCATCTCGCTGTTCAACGCGACGTGCACGAAACTTTGGCAGTGGATACATTATAAAATGTTTCCTTGCCTTCTTAATATTTCCCATTTCACAGACTCTCTTAGTGCATCTCGCTGTTCAACGCGACGTGCACGAAACTTTGGCAGTGGATACATTATAAAATGTTTCCTTGCCTTCTTAATATTTCCCATTTTACAGACTAAGGAATTAAGGAAGTAACAGTCCTTAGACTCTTCAGCTTGCTGGCCCGCGCTCTGATGAACGGCCTGACTCCCACGAACTGGAGCACGCCGCTCTCGGAAACTTCGAGCTCTGAGAACATTTCCTCCGATTCCGTGATCGAGTACATGCCTGTGAATAGCTTCGTCTGCAATCTCTCAACCTTGGGAGTAAAGAACAAGAGATTTTTCATGGTCTCCTTCAATAGGTTATTGGCCTGCTTATGCTGTTCCATTGTGTTGCACTGGATAGCAGAGCGGTTCTGGTCTAAGCCTTAAGTACAAAACTATTGTACCAAATTGTAAGGCCGCGGTATGGGTAAAAAAGGGTGGCACTTTCTACTTGCTGCTGTGTTGTTGCTACTTCTGTGGTTGAGGCTCTTGTCGTTACAGCTATTGTTGTTGCTGCTGTTTCTATGCAGTGCTTATTGCTGTTGCTATTCCTTCTGTTGCTGCGGCAGTTACTGCTGCTTTCGCCGTCGTTGTTGTTGGTGGTACAGCTCTAGTTTCAATTGTTTCTGTTGTCGCTGACTTTGTTCTTATTACTGTTGCTGTTATTGAATTTCTTTCGTTATATTTGGTTTTTGTTATTCATTTCTTGCAACTATCTTAAATAAAAATACTTAAAACTAGCTTAAATAGCTAAACTAACTTATAATACATTACTGACTCTGTACGAACACACTAAAGTAGACACAGCAACTAAACTATACCTTTCGGCCTTATGAATAAAACTATAATCCCTACTTCCATACAAATCTCTTCTTTCTCCTTCTCTACATCTTTAAAGAGAACACATTTTCCTGTTTGTCCGTGAGTAGGCACGTAATGATACCTCAACAAATAGGTGTTTTTTATTATGCCATCCAGATCCTATCCGGATCATCATTTACATGCATTACAATAACAACACGTGAACCAGCTCTTTATCTGGATCAATTTCAAGATCCGAGTTTGAGTGAAAGTGAGTTTACACTATTTCCCACTGGTTTCGCATTCAAATTAGGAGAATCATTGCCTGATGAACATATAAAATTGTGGCCAGGATTTGGTTAAACAGTTTTCGCTTCCGTATCGAGTAATTGTACTCAAAATGCTATAATATGTGTATTATCTTACATTTCTAAAACTCTTGAGTCTATTGGGGAAATATTACCCCCGATTGGTGTATATCGATAAAAATTATTATCATCAGCATTTAAATCGATCGTATCAAATTTGAATGAAAAGAAACATTTTCTTTGATATGGCAATTCCACACTTAAATTTCAAAGATTGTTTTTATTGTGAAGTGGAAATGGAGCAGGTGGACAGAAAAAGGTAAACATGTATATTAATTTAAATTTCGACCGAGAAATCTGTTACTTCTTCATGCAGCAATGAATATTCAGGTGTGCTGCTTTCTTCACTGTCCGTGTCACTTTCCAATAACCACTGTAATACAAATATTAACCATTTAAATTCAACAAATAAACGCAATTTACCTCAATAGCAGCTGCTTTCATCTTCAATTTGTATGTTTATTTTGTTTTCAAATGTCAGATCTTTGACAGGACTGAACGAAGCGAAATGTCAAGCTGGCTATTCGTTGATCTATAGTGTTTTATTATGTTTCGTGATCCTGAGTGGATCATGTGGCATAATAAAAAACACCTATTGTATCAAATTCAAACATATGTTTTTGACATTTAAAATGTGTGCAACTTTTTTGGTTCAACGCGTTCCCGTACTTTTTTGTGTTTCCACTTCTCTTTGAGAGAATTTCATCCCCACTCTTGGAAATATGAGAATCTGTGAATTTCTGCCCAAAAAGTACGGGAACAGACCTATAGTAGCCCTCCCTAACGCACATGTACCGGCAGCCGTTTCTTGGTATTTATCTACATTTCAAATTTTTGGTGGCCTACTACATGTGTAGTATTTTTTTAACGAGTCTATATGCTCTTGAAGGGAGGTGGAAAAGATGAGTATATCGTCCATACACATATGTATGTATACCACGCATATTTTGTTCATAAATTCGACTAGGACCTCGTACATAATTTTTTGGAAGGATGCCGGTGCATTTTTGAGGCCGAATGGCATACGTTAAAATTCGTAGTGGCCAGTTGACGTTGAAAATGCGGTTTTATGCGTATGTTTTTCGCAGATTGGTATCTGGTGGAATCCTTTTGCAAGGTCGAGAACTGAAAAATACTGAGCATTTCCTAACTTTGACAAAATATCGTCTATGATAGGAATAGGGAACCTTTCTTCAATTGTTATGTCATTTAACTTCCTATAGTCTATTACGATGCGCCATTTT
This sequence comes from Merodon equestris, assembly GCA_958301585.1. Taxonomy (NCBI): domain Eukaryota; kingdom Metazoa; phylum Arthropoda; class Insecta; order Diptera; family Syrphidae; genus Merodon; species Merodon equestris. The sequence goes on along the minus strand of OY284415.1, from coordinate 82,783,783 downwards.
TGCTGGCCAGTGTTGTCAATTTTCTTTTTGACGACCCATATAGGGGCGTTATAGGGGCTAGTGGAAGCGGTTATAATGCCTGACTTGAGCATGCTTGAGATCTGTTCATTAACCTCATTTCCAAGTGCCTCAGGATACCTACATACATATATGCTTTTGAAAATATAGGGATATCGTTTTTTTGTAGGAATTTTATGAGTGTATTTAATGACAGAAGAAAGAGTGTCGCCTTCGATCTAAAATACCTTCTTGTACTTCTTAATAGTACTAATCAACGCTTCCATTTCCTCCTTGTTTAAATTTTGTAACTTTCGTCTTTCGACTATTTCGCTAATATCTGGTTTTTTGAATTCGACGTCAATTGCATTCTGATGTTCATAGATCTTGGTTTCAATTAACTGTTGTGGAATGGAATCGAATACTAAGGGCAATGTAGCTTCTTTTGTTTGAAGTTCTAACTTTTCGAGGTCAATTTTTGCTTGCAATGGTCTTAACACATTGCAACCGAGAATTCCATCGAAATTTCCGGTCAAGTCTGTTTCGAGCATATCGATTATTGTTGATGGTCTATTGAATTCTTTAAACAAAGGAATTGTTACTTTTGAATTGACAGCAACACTTGAACTGGTTGATTTGAGTATTATAAGTTTTTCAAGCTCCGTTTTGAAGGAACTGTGAAAAATACCCTTTTTGATTAAAGACGTACTTGCGCCAGAGTCTATTAATAATTTTATAGGGGTAAACATGGTTTCGGCTACTATGCAGGGAAGTGATCGTAGGTGCCTGACGGAAAATTCTGAAATCTAAAGTCGTCCGGGTTTTCAGTGTTTTGCGAGAAATGGTCAATTTCCATTGGTCGTTGATATGTTTGCGAGGAGTTTGCTGTAGGAACTGGTTGCCTAATATTGCTCAATATAATATAACTAAACTGACCTAAATTATTGTAGCCGCGATTACCTGATGCGTTAGAATTTATTGTGTTTTGGGAATTGGCATTGTGGTATTGTGGCAGGTTGTTATTGCGAAAGTTGCGAAAATTATTATTTTTCCGGTAATTATAGGAATTGTTTCGTAGATTGTTTTTGTTTTGCGATGGTATACCCTGATAGGCATTCGGTACGAAGGATTGTCTGTGACTGTTTTTGTTATTGAAATATGTTCTATGAAAATTGTTCGTATCTACTAGAATAGCTTTGGCTTCTCTAAATCCTGATGGATTTCTAGCCTGAAGGAGTTTGTTAATGAGAAGATTAAGAACCATTTTCTCGTTTTCTTGGCTATTGAACCAATTCGGAGTATCTTCGGAGAAATCGGATTTAATGTTTAACTTCGTAAGCAAACTTAACCAAGTTTCAAAAAAATGTTCTACCGACCCTTCAAAAGAAACCATTTTAATTTCATTTAAAATAGACTCGAAACTTTCAGTGATAGAGCAATTAGCTTGTAGAATGCTTTTTACTTCGTTCCAAGAAATTGGATTATTGTTATTAATTGAAATAATATTAGCTTTATCTTTAATTTTTTGCCTTATCTTAAAATCAAAAAGTGTCCTAGAAAGTTCATCCATATGTGGAAAACTATTATACAGAATATCTACATATTTAATAAACAAATTGAGTTCTTCCGGTAATCCACAAGATTCGGGTAAATCTTTTACTACGTCTACAAGCGTTGGTGGGTTCGCCATGCCTGGGATTTTCTTCTTATGCTATACTTTTTCACCAAACTGTTGCTTTTTTTCTTTGTACTTCTTTTTTTTCACTTTATTAACGGCTGTTTTTTTTCTTTTTAGTTTTTTTTTTTTTTTAATTTGGCACTATTAAGTTATCTTCTATCTATCTATGAATCTTTTCTTTCGTTAATCATTAATAATTAGTTGTATTAGTTTATGGTTATTTAGCTAGTCAGAATTTTAATGTCGTTATCACTTATCACACATACATATATTAATTATATTCATTTGTTCTTTTTTTGTTTTTGTTATTGAATATGATACGCTCTATCGTAGCTTTAACCGACTGCGCCAGTTAAACACCCAAATATTTTTTTCTGAGATCTTTATTTCTCAACGATCAAACACAAAATGCCTTAATTCTAAGCTTAAACTACAAGCTAGACTGTACTATCCCAGCGTTGTTTACGATTTTTCAGCATGTGCTTAGCAACATATGGCTTGGCTTGGCATCTTGTTTTACTCACTGCGAGGGCAAGCTTATCACCAAGCCGGCTTCGCTTGGGTTGCAGAGGAAGGTGTCAGAGATGTTTTTTGGTTTGTTGTTTTTATATACATATATGGTGCAGTAATACAAAGCGCGATGATTATGCATTGTATGTATATGACTCCCGGTGTCGACGACCAAATAGAAATAGAACAGAACTAAAGTGGTTTTCTTTGTTTTCTTTGTTATCGAGATTGACACTACTTTTCACATCTGACAGAATGGTGTAAAAGTCATTCTGTTGGAAGAAGAGACAAGGAAAGTTTGCCAGTCGGTAATAACTTCCTTTCACTTATATATTAGATTACCTACATATATAAGAAATTATCATATGCAGAATAAAAAACCATCATACAAAAAATTGCGTTGTTTTTCTTGGAAACCTTACTTCCAACATATTTTTTATTCAATTGTTGGGACACAAATGGCGATGGCCATGGAGGAAGAAATGTTCGTTGGAAGCGAAAACACAGAACAAACCGCAGAAGAAAAGAAATTTGAAAGCCGAATGAAGAAGAAGAGATGCTCACGGAGTCATTCAAGAAGCTGATGCTTATGTTTGCCCCTACCCCCTACATGCCGCCTTATATTGAACGTCGCACGTTGCACGATTTGCCACGGTTTGGAGGCCTACCAGAAGAATGGCCACTTTTTATCTCGGCCTATCAGAACACGACGACAACGTATATAATTCTCTGGAAAACCAGATACGACTACAAAAAAGTCTGTATGGGGGAGCAAAACAAGCAGTGGAATCCATTCCACGAATCCAAATTTACGACGTTATAAGCGAGCTGGAAATAAATTTTGGACGTCCTGAACGTCTTATTCATATCAGAAGCCAACTAGACAAAGTTCGAACGATTCCAGTAATATCCATTGTACCACTAGCTAGAAAAGTTAAAAGTCTAGTCTTGTTCCTTGAGGGAGCCATTTATGCAATCCAACATTACTGGATGAACTTTCCGCGAAACTTCCTTTAAGTAAAAAATTTTAATGGGCCCGCCATCAGATTAAAATCAAGCCTTATCCAACGCTGCAACATGTTGGTGAGTTACTAAATGAGGAAGGAATAATAATTGGAATATCGGACAGTACTCCATCAATATCAACGTCCAACGCATGTCATTTACCAGAAAAAAAAGAAAAAATGATGTCATGCACGTACGTCCAAATAACACACCAATACAGCAAATCCGGTCCTGCGTTTTTTGCAAGCAAAACCATAGGTACGCCCGACGTCTGTAAGAAATTTGTTGATTTGTCCACAGATCAGCGCTGGATGGAAGTGAAGGCATTGAAATTATGTTTTTCATGTTTACGACCTGAACACAATACCTTTTACTGTAGGAGCAAGCATTATTGCAATGTTAATGGATGTAAACGGAAGCACAACACACTAGGCCCAAAGGCCCATTCTTAGCAGAAACGAAACTAGGATGGGTTATGTATGGTCCGACAAATAATTTTGAAGATGCCTTGGTAGAAGACTGAAGACAGTTTTAACGATGCGTGAAGAAGCAAAATAATGTGCTGAAGATGAAATGGGTGACATAAATCCTATAGTTAAAAGTTATTTCAGCATCGAAAATATGGGTATAGTAAGACCAAAGCAGAAACCTTTATCAAGACCTGATAAGAGAGCCCTAGAAATCATGCAAAACCCAATCAGGTGTCTGGTTAATCGATATGAAATAGGACTATTATGGAAATCAGATGACATTCAACTTCCGGAAAGTTTTAAAATGGCGTTAAAACGATTGGAGCAGGTAGAAAGGAAACTAATAAAGGAACCGGACTTGGCAATCGCATATGAACAAAAAATTTAAGAGTACTTTCAGAAAGGATATTCATATAAGATCAAACCTAGTGAAATCGAAATTAAGTCTACGAAAATCTGGTATCTTCCACATTTCGCCGTGCGTAATGCCAACAAGCCCAATAAACTGAGACTAGTTTTTGACGCAGCTGCTGAGGTGGAAGGAGTATGTCTGAATGATGCACTGTTGCCAGTACCTGATATGAATCAAACTTTGCTGGATGTTCTCTATAAGTTTCGTGAAGCCCCTATAGCCGTGTGCTGCGAGACATGGCAAACCTGAGAATACGATAGAAATTTATCAAATGCAAGCAAGATTTTTGGTTCCACCTGTTCTCCAAATTTGGCGCAATACGTCAAAAATAATTAAGCAAAACCGTTTAAAAAAGAACATCCAAAAGCTGCCATCGCGATAATATAGAAGCATTATGTTGATGATTATGTGGACTGCTTCGAAACAGAAAAAGAGGCAATTGCAGTTATTGGAGATGTGATCAAGATTCATCGACACTCTAATTTTGAGTTGGCAAATTTCGTATCTAATTCACAAAATGTTCTAAAGGTATTGGGCGTATTTGACAAATCAAACACTTTAGTTGATGTTAATGTAAATATGAGTGATAAAAACGAAAGAATTTTAGGGATGTTTTGGAATACAGCAAAAGATGAATTTATTTTTTCCCTGAAATTTCACAAGGTACCGACTCAAATTTTAAGTGGCCAGCGAATTCCAACTAAACGTGAAATGTTGAGTGTGATTATGAGCGTTTTCGATCCCTTCGGATTTTTGGCACACCTTGTAATTAATGCAAAGATACTTCTTCAGGAAGTATGGAAAAGTTGTATTTCTTGGGATACGGAGTTGCCACACAATATACATATTTGTCAAATCTACGTGCCACGTTGTTATTCAATATCTTTTAAAACCAGACGTGTAGAATTGCACATATTTACTGATGCAAATGAGAGGCATATGCCTCTGTCGTCTACTGGAGGATCTTAAGAGACAATGATGACGTTGAAGTTGCATTAGTAGCAGCCAAAACATGATGTGCTACGATAAAGCCAATGTCTATCCCACGACTAGAGCTACAAGCAGCCGTGTTAGGCGTTCGGCTAAAAAAGTCAATTGTAGATGGACATACAAAGATCAAATATTTTACTGGTGTGATTCAAAGACGGTAATAAGATTGATAAATTCGGAAAACCGACGTTTCAAACAATACGTGGAACATTGAATCTCCGAAATCCGCTCTTTCATGCAGTGTTTACAAAGGCAAGATTAATCGATATAACCAGATTTTCAAATTACTCCAGGCTTAAACGCGTTTTAGCATGGATTCTCCGATTCATTCAGAATTGCTAACCAAATAATTCAACAAGAATAACAACACCCAACTTGACATCTAAGGAAGAGTCAACCGCCGAAATTTATTGGTGTATCGAGGCTCAAAGAGAGGTTTTTCAGACTGAGTATGCTATGCTGAAATCAAAAAGACAAATACCAAACAGCAGTCCACTCATCACACTTAACCCTATTTTGGATGCCCATCCTGACGTGATTAGGGCCGAAGGGAGATTGCAAGCAGCTTCAATCTTGCCCACTTATACCCTTCGTCCTATAATTTTGCCAAGAAATTATTACCTTACAGAACTCCTCGCTGATTATTACCACCGGAAATTTCATCATCAAAATCAAGATCTTATCACCTGCGAAATCCATCGCAAATTTTGGATACCTTCGTTAAGAACTCTAGTAAGGAAAGCAAGGCTCAGGTGTATGACATGTCGGATCAACGCCAAGCCTCACCAACCTACATACATATAATGGCTCCGTTATCAAGACACCGTATAACACCGTACGTTAGTTCGTTTAGGACTAGGTGTCGATCTGTTTGGGCCGGCTGCTATAAAAAATCGTAGGAGCAAAGTGAAGCGATGGGTTTCTATTTTCACCTGCACCACCCGTGCCATTCAGCTGGAAATATGTCGTGATCAATCAACTGACGCCTTTCTTATGTGTTTACGTAATTTCATAAACAGAAGAGAGTTCCTGTAAGGATAAGAAGTGACTACGGCACCAATTTCGTCGGTATTAATAATGAGCTTAAGGACATTGACCATTTCTTAGATCACGGTTCAGTCTGCTATGACCCCCCTCGGAATTGAAAGGATCTTTAACTGTCCTAAGTATCCTAACGCTGGTGATTGTTGGGAAATGCTAATTGGATGTGTAAAACGTGTTCTAAATGTTGTATTGAAGGAACAAACGCCGGTATTGGAAACATTGCATAGTGTCCTATGCGAAGCTGAAAACATCGTAAGTAGCAGGCCTCTCACACATATTCCAGTAACAATTGACGAGCCCGAAACCATTACTCCTAACCATTTCTTGCTAGGTAAACCGAACTCAACGCACACACCGGCGCCGTTCAACTGGAGGCTCATGTGTATGCGAAAACAATGGCGCATATCGCAACAACTGAAAAATGCGTTTTTGAAAACAATGGATTCAGCAGTATTTGCCCGATTTGACAAGACGAGCGAAGTGGTGCCAACGTACTGAACCGCTATGAATCAGTGACTTGGTTCTACTATGTGACACAGAGTGTGCAAGATCTCAATGGCTAAGAGGCCGAGTTATTGCGGTTTACTCAGGGAAGGATGGAATTGCCAGGTCCGCTGAAATCATCACCGCCATCAAAATAAAATTGCGTAGTCCAGTATCCAGATTGGCCGTTTTGGACGTCGAGGCTTATGGTGGTGAATCCTCGTTACCTGAGGGCTTCACGGGGGGTGGAATGTGACGACCAAATAGAAATAGAACAGAACTGAAGTGGTTTTCTTTGTTTTCTTTGTTATCGAAATTGGCACTACTTTTCACATCTGACAGAATGGTGTAAAAGTCATTCTGTTGGAAGAAGAGACAAGGAAAGGTGGCTAATCGGTAAGAACTTCCATTCACTTAAATATTAGATTAGATGCAAAATAAAAAACCATCATAAAAAAAATTGCGTTTTTTTTCCTGGAAACCTTACTTCCAACAGCCGGCATTAACACGAATATATACAGGACATGTTTGCTTATATACGTCGCCCTGATTTATTTAGTACTTTCACATGTAACCCGAATTGGGTAGAGATACCGGATCCAAATAGTGACAAGACACTATATGAAATTATTATTAAAAATATGATTCATGATCCGTGTTGTCCTGAAAATTCCCAATGGCCTTGCATGAAGGATGGGAAATGCACTAAAAAACATCCATGCAAGTTTTTTATAGAAAATGTCCACAACGACAATGGATATCCGCTGTGTCGTTGAAGAGCGGAGGTCAAACGGCATCTGTGAAACTCCGAAATGATACTTACGTTACTTAAGATAATGATGGGTAATCCCATATTCGCTTATTTTATCAAAAAATATCGAAGCTTGCAGTCTGTAAATATATTAGTAAAGTTCGCGACCAAGCTATTTTTACTTTCAGAAATAAATAGTTCGCTAATCCTATAAATGAAGTCCAAACATATTGGTCTGGTCATTAGTGTTCCCGTTATATGAAAGGCACTCCACCCTCACACTCGTCAGTGTGCACCTAGAAAATAGTGACGGTGTCTATTTAACTGAAAATAATTTCCAAGAGAGACTATCTTCTCCTCCAAAATCGACACTCACCGCTGTCTTTTATCTCTATACAAGAGATGAATTTGCAAAAACGGTTCTCTATGTTAAGGTACCGATATATTGCATTTGGAACACAACAAGAAGAGAATGGAAACGTCAAATTCAAGGAGCACCTGTTCAGAATTTGGCTGGTGTGAAATATGGAGATTAGGTTTACACGGTTCATGTTAGTAATATGGAATATTTTTGTTTGAGAATGCTTTTACACCATGTGCGTGGGCGAACCTGTTTCAAAGATCTCAAAAAGCTTAATAATCAGGAATTTTCGACATTTCGAGAGGCTAATCAGTGGAACTGCCTCTGTTAAAGGCTGCACAATCCAAGGTTAAAGAGCTAATAGCAACATGTGGTCGTTCAAGCCCTCAACAATTATGGGAAATGTATAAAAATGATATGCCACAAATTACAAGAACAGAATGCGAATGATTCATACAATGATTTGATTTACAATGATGCGCTAACAAAGGTTGAAGACCAAGTGATAACTATTACTTGAAAAGATTTATCTGATTTTGAGATGAGCAGACCACAAAGAATCGGAGAATTTAGTATTGATTTAATGCGAGAACTAGGATACGATACTGTTTTTTTAAAGCGACAAATAACGGAGGTCCTTCCACTTCTGAATCCAGAATCAAAATTAGTCTCTGACAGAGCTATCCAAAAACTTTCCAGTGGCGGGGTTTAATCATTTTTGTTTTACATTAGATATTTCTTAGTAATATAAAATAAAAATGAATTAAAAAAAGGTTGTTCACAAAATTAATTTTTATTAAAACATAACTTATATAACTATCTTGCCCTAGACAAAATTACCAAAAGTAGCTTAAATATCTTAACCGCAATAATTTATACATCTCAATTAACAGAACAATCAGTTGTGTTCCAGCTCAGTGGTGCAAAAAACTAGCCAAACAATTTAAGTGTGCGTTTGGGCAGCATCCTTCCACTAACGAATAATAAGTCCGTTGTTTGACTTTCCAGTAGGAAAAAGAATTTTCTTGTGCTTTTTTCTTCAATTTTGCAAATATAATACGTATAAATTACGCAATATCGTAACCCCATACGCCGTCCCAATGACCGACGCACACTGGGGCCAGCGTAAGGAAAGCGATGCCCAAAACTAATGGAATAAAGTATTTGTGTATTATGTTATTTAAAAGGCTTTAAAATGTATTTCAATTCATTAATATTTATTTTTTTCTTATTCAAACATGTTAATTACTTCCCTATTAAACATTTTTCTGTCCAATATTGGCAATTTCGCATAAGGCTTAATAATGGGTCGGATAAAATAAGCAGTCTGTTGATAATGTCGGTTATGTTATCAAGTCTAGAGGTTTTTCTTGAAAAAAGATTGTAAGATTTGAAATCCTTATTTTTAGATTCTTGCACCTCCCCGATTGGCAGCAATGCCTCACGTACGATAGTAGATCCGTGTATTAAAATCTTATGAAGAGTAGGAGTCATGGGCATCCAAGGATACAACCTTACATAAAGAGAGGCTGTATCAAAACAATATTTTTCAAACTTCTTGATTTTAAATCCGCTCAATATTGTTTGTAAAATCTTTTTATTAGCTCAGTATCTATTTTCATAATTAATGATGAAATTGAGTAATTTAAAAAAAAAATTCGAGCTACATTCCCATCATTTGAGTTGCCAAAGCCCGGTTTAGGCTTGTCCACAATAAGTCCCAGTTGGATCTTATAGAGTTCTTGAATATCTTTTTTTGTTCTTTCTACTAAATTTATGTTTTCGCTTGATAAAGGCCAAGATAAAGTCGGTTAGCTTATACTCGTAGCCCAAATGCAGCAATGACTCGATTAACCTTATCCAAGCGTGTAAAACCGAAATGCCAAAGGAAACGTAGTCGTTATTTATTGGTCTTCTCCCAATATTGTCAAGATTGTTGAAATCTTTTGAAGAAACATCGCATAAATAGCATTTTAAAACAGATTTAGTGCTAGAAATCGAGTTGCAAATTCTTCCATCTACCATAATGAACATCAGTCTGTGAGAAACAGAAATCGTCATTAAAAGAAGACGGGCCAAACGTCCCTCACTCTTCACTTCGATTGAAAAGCTGCCAATCGAAGCCAAGGAAGAGGCGCCATCAACATTAAAGGTAACAGCAAACAAATAACAAAAACAACTTGTACCACGAAAAGATCCAGGATGAATCGGAACAACGATTTTCTACAACTTAATTTCAGTAGGACGATTTCAGTTCAACGTTTTTGGTGATTGGATTAGTGGTCAATTCTGATAGGTCAGTCTTTTCGAGGAAAAACCAGCCAAACAACAGGCCTATGTACCTACTCGTATACATAGGGTAGAATACGGTTAGTTTAGTTTTGTTTTAGTTTTAGTCTATATAGCAGGTTGAACTAAGAGATGGCGCCAGCGGAAAGTATGCGGCGTATTTATTTGACTCATACACCATTTTTTTACTTTAGAGATTTTACTACAAACTCACACAAGTTGAGTCCGCCAAAAACTGGCGGTGATACAACATATATGAATCAATTAGATCATGTGAGACATGGTTTCGGTAATTTAAGAGTGGTGATTTTAATATGAAAGACAGTGAGCGCTCTGGTAGAATACAAAAATGTGAAGACGAGCAATTCCAAGAGCTATTGGATGATGGCCCAATTCAAATTCAACGACAATTAGCAGAAGCATTATACATATGTGTCACAAGAAACAATTAACAAATGTTTACGGGCAATGAAAATCAATAAACTCGGTAAATAGGTCCCATACGAATTGAATGAACGTGATATGGAAAATCGTAAAGTCACTTGAGAAATGCTGCTTCAATGACAAGAAAGGAAATCAGTTTTGCATCGAATTGTGACGAAGCGGAGAAAATTGCGGCTTACATATGCCGAAGCCGGTCTTTCAACATCAAGACCATGTTCTGTGTCTTGTTGACCAGAGCAGTATTAATATATTATGAACTCTTGAAGGCCAGCGAAACCGTTTATTAATTTAAACCAGGCATTAATCGAAAGACGATAGGAATGGGCCAGAAGACATGGCAAAGTGATTTTGTTACTCGACAACGCCCTGTCTCACACGAGAAAACTAATGAAAGATACCTTGAAATGGCTTGGGCGAAATGTGTTGCAACCGATAACCAATATTTTGAATAAAAAAATTAATTTCACTAGAAAATTACGTATTTTTCTTACCAAAAAAAAAAACCGTATATATATGTATGTATACACAAAAAAAAGCATAAGAAACAAAAAAATTAATTATAAAAATTTAAATAAAAAACAAAAACAAAAAAAAATGTTTGAAGGTTTTGTCGTCGTTTCCTTCCGATTTATTATTGCTTAAATTAACATTATTTCATAACCCTAACCCCAAAAGATAATATTTCAGTTGAAAGATATATGTATATGTAGCTATAAAATCACTGTACGTAAATTGTGTGGCAACCATATTGTAAAATATCATAGCACGAAATAAAGAAATATCTATCTATCTATCTAAATAAAAAAAAAACGAGTACAAGACATCTAGACACGCGTAGCGTTTCAAGCGAAGTTCAAGCTAACAGAACTGGCGAACAGCAGCGTGTGTAATATTATACGATCCATTTGGAGACACTTTTGATCACTACTCAAAAACTATTTCCTATAAACATGTCAAATTTGGCTTACATATTGAGACTTGCGAGATACATACATATGTACATAGGTATGTGCTCCAAATGTCATAAACATACCTCAAGCGGTTATTGAGATATAAACGTCAAAATTTTTATCACTGACTGACCTAACTCTAACCCAGTTCCAAATGACCTAAAAAGTTCAAATTTGGGATCCAGCTATGTAGGTAGTTGGGTGAATATAAAGGAATAAATCAGAAACTAGTAAATTTTTATCATTTTACCCTGACCCGCGCGGTTTCGCTCGCGTATCTATGTATTATCTATATATACGTACATCGCTGAGGAGCAGTTTAATATGAAAAAATATATGAACTAGTAGCATTACTTCTCGGTCGCAACTACCGCTACTTGGGAGCGATCGTCACTGGTAATTGACGATTGTGTAAGCATCTACAATATCAAACGACAACATTAAGGCCCAACCATAATAGACTTCAAACTTCTTACATTCGATTTGTCTTGTGATGTGTCCCGTAATGGAAAATAAACTAAAAATTAAAAAAAATTAGAACTAATGCATCATGCATTTTAAGGATTAGTTATTTTGTCGGAAATAAGTGATGTGCTAACGTAAAAAGAAAAGAGGAGAGCCATCAAAAACATAACTTGTAAAAAAAACCAAGTCTCGCAACTCAGTTCTTCTACCGTAAAAAGTTGTGAGATCTATATAATACCAAGTCGGTTAATTTATTCAGTCGCTATTTAAGGGACCTTCTGTCTTAAGTTATTACGTAATTAGCTAACCTAACAACATCTTATAGTGACCATATTAATATTAAAAATCTTTTATGTTTTGAATAAATAGATTGACTTGTCCATCGCATTAAAATACAATGTATTTCACAAGTTATACATATTATATTAAATTAGATTGTTTAGTGCGATTGCCAAGTCAATTTATTTATTCAAAACATAAAAGATTTTTAATATTAATATGGTCACTATAAGATGTTGTTAGGTTAGCTAATTACGTAATAACTTAAGACAGAAGGTCCCTTAAATAGCGACTGAATAAATTAACCGACTTGGTATTATATAGATCTCACAACTTTTTACGGTAGAAGAACTGAGTTGCGAGACTTGGTTTTTTTTACAAGTTATGTTTTTGATGGCATCTCATTTCTTTTTGTAGATAGTTCTACTTTTTTTCCTTTCCGGTACCTTCTATTTCTTGAATACCAACAACGGATTTTCTTAAAGCCCACTCTGTGTCTAATGAGCTTTTCTTATTGTAGATAGTTTTCCTCTTTTTCTTTTCCGGTACTACTCCATGAGCTTTAGCTACAGTTTTTCTCAAAGTCCACCCCCTGTCTCTATGGGTTTTTCTCGGAGGCTTTCATGTTACAATTTTTGTCAAGTCTGGACGGTAAATATTTCTTAATCTATTGTATTCACAAATTGAGGATTCCTGCGCTTTAATATTTCCAAAGTCGACATTAATTATATGTATGTAAGCCGCCCAGACTTGTAACTCTCGAAAGTGCCACGTAAGCTTGACCGGATGTGAATATTGCAGAACCGATATCCATCAGCGCATTATTTAGACTTAGGCCCTAACTTTTGTGTATAGTTATAGCATATGCTATATGGTACATATAGGAAACTGTTCGCGATGAACATAAGCTCTATTAATAATTTCAAATTTAGTTTTGACCAAACCAAGCTCGTAAACATGTTCTTTATTAAATGTAATGTATATTTTCTTAATTATTTTTGTATTTATCAACCTTTACTCTTTGCACTATACCAATAGAACCATTAAATAAACCAAGACTCACGTCAATATTTCGCCTTAACATGACTTTTGCCCCTATTTTTATAATTATGTTCTCTTCCAGGCCCGCGGTCATAGAAGCATCGTCTTCATAATTTTTTATGCATTCACGAGCTCTTTTTGTTAGGTATCTAGGCAATCTATGCTATCTACAGCTGTAAGTTTTATTTCGGGATGTGGGAGAGATCTAAGCATTGCAGTATTTAATTGTTGACACATGTTTTTTGTAAGTAATAAGCAAACGGTATAATCAGGAAGTTTCGAGAAGTGTTCAATTATTTCAATTAATCTGTTTTCATTTGAATCGGATTTTAGAGTTATTAATCTAGTCGAGAGTAAGTCGCGGTCTTTTTGTGTAGTTACACCTAATCTTATTCTATTTAGCTATTTCAACAAAGTCAGAATCATTGACCTGTCGCATGTTAATAGTAAGTTAATCGTATATGAATAGTTCAATACACAGATTCGGCATACTGAGGGAGCCTAACAACTTGTTAGTTTCAGCAGTTGAGAGTTTTTCAAAAGGTGACTTTTCTCTTACCGGCGGAAACTGTAAGAGATCTCCGAAAACTACAAGATGTTTTTTTCCAAACCACCCATTCTGATCGTCGCTTGTATCAAATATCTCAGACAAGCGTAAATGAATATATGTTAAAGTAACATTGGATATCATCGACACTTCGTCTATGATAAACAATAGTACTTCTTTCAAATCTGATCTCAGGACTTGGAGCACTTCATCAGAAAGTGGCTTGTACTTCGGTGTTTGCTTGTGTTCCACAGGCAGCTGCAATAGTCTGTGTATAGTCAATCCATTCACATTGAATGCAGCTATGCCTGTTGGAGCACTAACTGCCACTTTTTTGTTTGAATACGTCTTAACCCAAACTTTTAGAGTTTTTATTAAAAAGCTCTTTCCAGTGCCACCAGTTCCACTCACAAAACAGCGTAAAACGTCAGCGTTATTATCAGTTGTGTCCATTTTATTTGTGATCATATCGAAGACTCTTTTTTGATCGGCATTAAGTTTCGCGATCATACTTTGAAGATCAATCTGCTCTTCTTCTACCAGAGTTGCGTTTGCAGCTTCCACAGCTTCAAAGTCTAAAGGGTTTTAAGGACCATCGTCATCATCAACAATTTCCCTTTCTTCGGTTATCTCAGCAACTTTAGATTCTATCATTTCAAATGCTTTTTGTATCTTATATCTTGACTCTATCATTGAATTACCATAATCGACTCCTTCTTTTAAATCTTCTTTCGCCAAATTAAAGGCCTCCGTGTAAGTATCACGCCCCATTTTGAATTCATCTAAGGAACGCCATGGCTTGAATAAATAAAGTAAAGACAAGAAGTATTTCTCTGGTACTTGTTCTACGTCGTAGAAATAGTGATTGATCAAATATGGGTTACCTCTTCTTTTCAGGAACTTTTTACCGTCATTTTTCTCGTAGCACTCGACTTTAGAGTTCATTTCCTTCTACAACGTTATCTACTTGAGATTATAATTGGTCTACTATATGATGGACATTGTCCTCTTCGTTAATATAACCAATCAATTGTTGAAGTGAATGTGGAAGTTGTATCTGAGATTAAAGAGCATTTACAACTTTTAAATATTGTAAGGCTTGGTAAACCTTATTGACATCCCATTATTTTTCTACAGAATTAGATTTATATAAAGATTATTTAAATTTTTATACCCATACTGACTGATACAATTTGCGTAAGTTAAGTAAAACGTGGTTTGTGTGTATACCTGCGATATCGCAGTAAGACCCAAAGATTGCCTGGAAGAAAGTGGTCGCCTTTCTATGACGGACGGGAAGCATGGAAGCCGTGGCGCGGTCAAGCCACCTCCGCCGGCCGCGGTTATGATTATATGTAAGTGTTCTTTCTTTCATGGCAATTTCGGGCAATTTAGTCTACTTAATACTTTGCCGGATTTTGGTAGAACTTCATAAGACATGAACATTTTACAAATTATCTTTGAACATATGTAATTATATTTAGGTACCTATCTATTATACACCTATTATTCTTTTATATTATACATATACAGGTACACTGATTCATTCACTGCAAATGTAACTTTGTATTAGATTACAAAGTACTAGAAAACCCGTGGCTGGACACCGAACATACAATTTGTTTTAAAATTGATTTAATTATAAGTTCGTCAAATGGTTATTAAACATATGTACATAATAAAGATATTTATTTTATATTCCGTCAAATACATGAACCACATTGACCACTAAACCCAATTCCCCAACCGCCAATTGATTGTTGCATATTTTTAGGAGTTCATTTTTTAAATTCGCTATCTAGATAAATTGAAAACGGATATATATATGTATACACATATATATACACTATCCTATTAATAATAATATTTGGTGTATCTAGAAAACTGGACCGAAATTGCAAAATATTTTAGTTTTTCCTTTATTTATACACTAAACACTAATTGTATTCTAAATTTCAAGCTTCTATGTCTGCTAGAAGTGCCCTAGAGTTTTGATGATCGGTCAGTGAGTGAGTGAGTGACAGAATTAAGAAACTTTGACTAGTTATAATTCTTAAACTACTGGTTCAAATTTAATGAAATTTGAAATATACCGTGTCTATGCGATGCCTGCTTGGTTACTGAAAATTCGGGCTTCTAGTTTTATCCACAACGAAGTTATAGGGGGTCGAAAATGGCCCGAACTGCTTCGAGAAAAGGATCGTACGGCCGTGCCGCTTTTTTGCTCGACTTGGCGGGGGCACTGCCGTGCCCCCAGATAATGCAATGTTCGCCAAATGAATCGCGATCGGATAGTGCATGGGATTTATGAAGTTTCATTCCAAGCAATGAAATCTGACATTGTTAAATTTGTTATTTATACAAAAATGACCCCAACAACATACAACTTGCTGCTGAGTTTAAATAAAAATAAAATTACAAATTTTAAGTAGGTAACCCCCGACAAAAAAAAAAATCCAAAAAGTAAAAATATAATTTTTTTTCTCTCGGCCTTTTGACTTCCTAGAACCTATTAATATTTTCAAGATGACGTCGTCGTAGGACGAGAGAAGAAAATTATTTTTTTACTTTTTGGAGTTTTTTTTTTTGTCGGGGGTTACTTAAAATTTTTAATTTTATTTTTATTTCATTTTTTTTAAATTACTCGCCCTAATTCCGATAGGTACGAGTAACTACTTAAAATACATTTTTCGTAACACTCTACCGCATACATATAATTTACCACATTCAGCATGACTTATTCAGGTTATATTACATATGTGTGTCAAAAATGTAATCTACGACGGAACTGTGTCTACTTTTTTATAATAAAGCTATTTTTGTTATTAATATCGCGATTCCGGAATAAACTTATTGTTTTTAAAGCAAGTTCAGCACCTTAACTATAAACAGAACTAGTTAAGACGAATGTAATGAGCCCATACTTAATAGGTTTACTAATAGGCAATCGTTTCCTACCTTCGAGTTCCATCATCAGAATACCAGCTCAGTAGTACCAGCATACATGGGTGTTTCAAATGTTAGGTCGCAGATATGTTTGAAAGTAATGTAAGTACCCACAGTGTCTAAAGGCCCAACCATAATAGGCAGGAGCAAGCATATGCAAGCAGAGGGGAATGCCTTCTTACATACAAAGCATATGATATGCCCACAATGGGAAGAAACGACGTTTCGTTAAATGTTCGTTAACTGATGCGAGAAGACGGAAGGTCTTCTTGAAAGAAGACATTCCGGACGGAATTTTTGACAAGTGACATTTGAGGTTAGGAAAGAGAAAAAAGATAAAAATAAATATGGAGTACGAGTTTGTAAACAAGTTGATTTCAATTGTGCAGGACAATAAGTGCCTCTATGATAAAGCAGATGGCTTTTATTTCAACAAAAAGGAAAAAGCCAAGGTGTGGGAAAATAATTTGACAGTTCCTTTCCTTCTGCTTGCATCTGTTCATTTTGGGTATTTTGATTTTTCGTTGAAACAGAGGGGAGAATTTCGTTTGGTTCTGACATAAGCTTCTGCTTGCTTCTGCCTATTATGGTTAGCCCTTAAGATCTAGAATTGCGCAAAATAGTTCCAACCCCGGAACGAACATAGAACGTTTCCTTTCCCAGTCGGAACTAGTTCCGGGAACTCCTCTCCTCGGAACTAGATCGGAACTGTCGGAACTATCGGAGCTGTCGGAACTATCGGAACTATTAGTATGGTAAGAGAGATCCATATCCGATCCTTCATACCTAATTCGTTCACGAAACACGCAACCAATTGCCTGTACGAGTATGATTGCGGACATTATTGTTTAATCACCCTTGTGCTATTCCAGTTCCAGTGTGTGAGTGTGCATAAACTGTTCGAGCTTATCGCTACATCAATGTATACGATATTTATTCACATGTTGTTTTTGGTTGTCTACTACGTAGTATAACACATGTTCGATTGCATTATTTTTCTTTTCGTTTTGTCTGTGATTACGTTGTTCTACAACATAGTCCTACGACCACGTCGTTCGGACGTTCGGCTGGGTTGTATAATATGAACGCCGCTATTGATGAATTTCTAGGTTGAATGGAACTATGGACATGTTTCGTTCAGTTTGAGGAACGATCGGAAATGTTTCCGACTGAGGACATAGTTCCATACATGTCCTGAACTACCCAACTCTACTAAGATCCCTACCACAGCTAACAAAAAGTGGTGATAACCTTGAAACGCCTGAACACGGTAGCTTTCAAACAAAAAAAAAATCATCAAAATCGGTCCATTCGTTCAGGAGCTACGATGCCACAGACAGACACACAAACAGACAAACGGACACGTCAAACACATAACACCCCTCTTTTTGCGTCGGGGGTTTAAAAGATGTTATCGAAATACAGCGCATCCCTTTTATCGTATAGGCACTTATTTTCCTCGACCAAAATAATAAGCAGCTCAATAAATATGTATGTATTCCGAACTTTTATCCTTTTCCATTTTGCTTTATTCTACACTTTTGAACTTTACAAATTCTGCTCGGAATGTCTTCTTACAAGAAGAATTTGCTTGAGCACACTTAAATAAACGAAAACTTAACGAAACTGAACTGAATTCCATTATGGTATCGTAGCATACAATTAGCATGTAAGAAGACATTGCCGTACGCTGGCGCAAGCGTAAGTCTATTATAGTGGAAACACAATCTGGCTTGCGCGCGCGCCGACTTTTGACAGGCTTTGCACCGACTTACGATCTCTTACGAAAAAATGTGTTAAAACGCCGGTAACCCACAATTCGCATTCACAATGTGGCTTTGACACAGGAGCGCGTATAGAACTTATTAATATGACAACACTAAGTTCGGTTTCCTCAAAATCTTTACGTATGATTTCAGTGCAGAAAGAAGTGTAGACTGGTGTTATTATTATTTATATGATTTAATTGAAACATAAAAAATCAGCTCAAATAAAGGTCTACGAAAATGAAAAAAAGAAAAGAATTTATTCCTCTAACCTCCATCATGATTAGTTTGTATCGAAAAGTCCAATAATAAGCTATGAAAATATATGCATATTGAAACGAACAACTCGGAGCACAATACGTTACTCGCTTTTGCTGAAATCAAACAAGTCAAAGACAATTCAATCCAAAACTATTGTCACTTTTATGACATGAGTTTATATTTGTGAGTTAAGCTGAAAATGGATTTACAAGAAGATATTCTTGATTTTGCATTGTTTGGTCTTGTGGGATATGCTGGCATACTAGCAATAAAACAAAAAAGAGGACGATCCGAAAGGCAACAATGGGTCCGCGAATTGAATTTCACGAGTGCCTGTAATGTATGTATGTAAGAATCAGCAATCAAAATTGATGACATTATGTGGATTTTAAGGTCTTCGCATGAATATATACATATGTACATATATGTATAACGAGTGGAAGACCACCGTTAATTTTTTTCCAAACATATCAGTTTTAGAACTTATAACTAATTATAACTAAGAGCATAGACGACTATCCTATTTGTTACGTTATTAACTGGGATTTAGTATTAATTATTATTTCAATATTTAGCGCACATCAATAGTGTAAGATCATTACTTATAAATAATTAAATAATAGGTATTTCGGACCACCGCACACGGTGCGGCGGCCGTGGAGCAGTGGTGTGGGAAGTGGTGCGATAAAACCTTGATGCGAACGTGCCCGAGCGAGTGGCAGCAGCACTCATAAGCCCGAGCGCCGTCTTGCTGTCCGGTTGTCTCTCGATACCTGACCTATAAGGTTGCGATTTATGTTTTGAAATTCATAATTTTTTTTTCTTAAAAAATACTTTGAATATTTGTGGTTATATTATTATTACAATTGTTTTTGTAAGTAGGTATGGTTTAGGCAAAGTTAATAATATTTTTAGTATAGTTATAATAGTTATAAGTAGGTAAGTACTTAACTCTGAATTAACTTGCTAGCTTATTGGTAACAGATAGTTAACTTACGTACCTATATTTTTCTTGAGAATTCAATAGATAACAGGTAATTCGTTACGCAATCGTCTTAAATAATTATCTTTTTACTACATATTTTGTACAATGATTCGTACAATAGAATTACTGGTGGGTGACACACTTACCTTATACCGAATTATTCCAATGCCTCCCGATGGAAGCTGCCTATACCATTCGATGGCATATTCTTTGTTTGAGTATAGTGATATACAACAAACCAATAGGTTGCGTGAGACTATAGTAGAGTATGTATGTATGTCGTAACTAGGGAAGATTTAAGTGTCTCCATTAGCGCTCCAAACGGGGATCCTTACTACTCTGAAGAAGAGTATCGAACAACCATGCTTTTTTCGACAACTTATGGAGCTGCTTCTGAATTAAAGGCTGCAGTACATTTTCATAATATTAAGATCGAAATGTATCATCAGGGTGGTCTTCGGCGAAGAAAGATATCCTACAAAGCGCTTGCTCTTTACAGGAAATCTCTCTCCGGCCATTCTGATGTTTGTATTCCAGTGGAGCGAGACATCAACAATGCGTCTATTTCTCCCGATACACTTCAAGAGAACGAGTCCTTGAAGTAAAACGAAAACTCTTCGCAAAGGGGACGTCCACAAAATCGTAAACCAGGTCGACCTATAACGTCTGAGAAATCCCGTGCGAAGCAACGGCGCGATGCTAATCGGCGTTATAAAGAAGCGCATCCTTAAGTAGTCCAAAATGATCAGAAACGTTATGCAGACAAACACCCGGAGATGCATCAGGCAGCCGTAAAACGGTTTACGGATAAAAACCCAGAAGTACATAAGGCCGCGGTAAAACGATATACTGAAAAAAATCCAGTTATATACAATAGATGAAAGATCGTCGAAATTGTACCAAAGAAATTTATCGTATTGTACGCAAAGAAAAAGTTATCGTATACCTACTAATTAAAAAGACATAATTAACAAACTAACAGACAAAATTGGAAAGCAGTAAAGGTTAGAGGCTGAAAGAATTGTAAAATGGATCCTTAAGCATCGTTAAAATATACTAGATAATTACTGTTACAGTTTTAGATCACGTTCAAAAATTACAATAAGAGAATCTAAACACGTGAGTACTCAAGAACCATACTATTATGAAGGTTCGTATAAAATGTTCTGTTCGGATGAAACTGTACCAATAAACAATGAGGATCAAGCTGAGATATTTAATTTACAAAATGTATCTTGGTTTTGTAATCATAAACAATGTTTATTAGATGAATCAATTCTATAAAGTTTATTCGATGTTTTTAAATATTTAAATTCAAAGTCGGCCTGCCATAGAGGTATTCAACTTAATGCCTAATCAGGGTCAAGAATTTTTAAACAAAATTAAAATACTTTATAACATTTAAAATACGAAATATTGTCAGAGAACTCTATCGGTTAAATTGTTATTGCTAAAATATAAATTTAATCGATTGTGACTTGAACTCTGTTAATGTAAATAAATTACACTTAACATATGTACATACTTACCGTATTACATCAAAAATGCTCATTGTGGAGTAAATATGCATGAGAGCGAAATGAACGAAGACTTAATAATAGAAAAATATAAATGCACTTATAATAGCTTGAAAAAAAGATGCGATGATGTACCGATATACCATTGCATATCTTGCCACATACTTCTTCGTTTACGTAACCTGCCCGCTATTAATAAACTAAGAAATCCTATCCAAACCGACATATTAAGGCAAAGGTTACAACTTTTCAACGAAACATTTTATATTGAGCCCAGAAGTGTTTATCTGTCATTTATGCTTTTAAAAAATCAGAACTAATGATTTACCTCGTAATTCTATACTTAATAGTTTATATCATAGCGACGTACCTAAGCAATTAAGTGATCTTAATAACTATGAAAAAATGTTGATACAAATAATTAAAGCTTTTCAAGTAAGAACTATTCCAGTGGGAAATAAAAATATACCTAACAGACAGATAATAAAAAAAATGATAGGGAGGATGTTTCATTTGCCATTACCTACAGCAGAAACCAGAATGAGACGTGCATCTTTCGTACGTCTTCCCCCGTGACACCCTGAAATTTTGAAAGAAGTTCATGTTTGTAGCGACAAAACCCGTTACAAACGAGCTTCTATCCGTGAATACATGTGAGCTCATTTCATTTTACCGCAGTGTACTCCCGCCACACACACTCTTGGAATTATAACAATGTGCGTGATTGTTTACAAAATTTTGACAGCACTTGAGGTACCCACGTGCTCGCCCGAGCTTGTAGGCAAACGTGGGCGGCCATTTTAAGTGGTACGTCTCATTGGTGGTTTCTGACCTACAGAAACTACTTTAAATAAATTGCCAAAACCCGAAGAACCTTTAAACCCCAATCAAAAGCTTTTTATACTCGTGCGCAGCTGTCCGACTACTCAACTGTTTATGAAGGAAAAAAAACAAAATCAAGCTTTACAACGGTTTGCAGATTTGGATTTCCACGACCAGTAACCGAATCTCTAACGATTAATAGTGTAACCGAATCAATAGCGGCTAAACTTTATAAACTAATAGACTTTATAATATACCTCGTAAAGAAGAATCAACGAGAATTAATGTAACGACATTAACGACTATAATCCAGCAATCCTACTCGGTTGGTATGGCAACATGGATTTACAGTATGTAGGCGAAAACACAGCTGTACTAAATTATTATATTACCAAATATACAACCAAATGTGAAAAAAGTCACACAGTAGATACTTTTGACAACATAAATTTTACCAAATCTCTCGCTAGCAGGCTTTTTAACGTAGGTCTCCGAGCGCTCAATAAAAGAGAAAAAAGGTACACTAGAACCAAGCTATACACTGTTATGGATTTATGCTTCCGATGCACAGACCACAATCCGATGGCTCGATGTAAATATATATCGCAACCGAAGAATAAAAACTAAAAAAGAGATAATCGAACTTGAATCAGATTCTACTGACATCTATTTCGAATCTTAGATTGATAATATTTATCCTCAACGTCCTCAAGACTTAGAGAGTATAAATTTATATAATTTCGCTCGATGGTTTGACATAGTTACAGTTATTATCATCAAATAAATATTTAAAGAGGCGATAAAGCCCTTCTTAATAAATCACTATACTTACGATGTAAATAAACACCCAGAAAAATGTTATTTTTCGTTTTGTTAATGTTTCATTCATGGAGAGATTTAGCAGTACTGAAATCTGGACAAAATACTTACACTAAAGTCTTCAATTTTCTAAAAGATCAAATTAAGAACGGACTTGATTACGGAGAAATGCAGACAGAATTCTTAAATAACGGAAGATTTCAGAAATGCTAAAGATTTGGTATCTGAAGATGAGCTCGAACAAATGATTGAAGGCTTAAATGTATATCAAAAACGTATTTTCGCCAAGATCTGTAAGACTTTATTAGATGAACCTACAAGTTTGAGAATATTTGTTAGTGGGACAGGCGGCACGGAAAAAAGTTATTTATACAATACAATTAAAAACTGGGTTAAGAAGCGAATGAATAAGTTAGTTGCAGTAGCTGCACCCACTGGTATTACCGCTTTTAATGTAAACGTCCTAACAATACATAGGTTATTACTTATCACAAATATATGATACCGGTGACGCTGACGGTAGTTGGTTCGGCAAGATTCAGACAACTGTCGCCCTCCGAAAACTTGAAGTCGTCTGACGCCTTTAAATATTCAGGATCCCTTAGTGCTCCAAATTTACGGAAAAAAATATTTTATTATGAAGAATTAAATGTAAATGTGAGTCAAAAAAACGACCAACTTTTTGGCAAAATGTTTAATCGTTTAAGTCAAGACAGTTCCACTTTGTCTAATCTACTCCTCAAATTAACCGCTAAAAATCAAAACGACCGGTTTAAAGGAATCATATCTTACTTTAGGCTGCTGTCCGATGATATAGTATGTTTTTTTTTCCCACTAAAAATATGTGTAACCAGTTTAACACTGCAATGTTGGCAAGTATGGAGCAACCAAAAATTAAATTAAATTCGATAGACGAAATAGACTATCCACGGCATTTAAAAAAACGAGCAAATTAAGTACTCAAAAAGAACGAGGATTATTCGTCGCTAACTACTGGTTTAGAAAATGTCATCACGATAAAAAAGAAACGTAAGATGTCAGTAAGGGACTGGTAAACGGATCCATTGAAAAAATAGAGAAAGTACATTCGGACGTCGACAACAGCAATAGCACACGTAAAAGTACAATACAATTTAAGCATAATTTAATTTACGAACTAGAACTAGGCCCAATTCCAAAACGTCATTTGCTGGACGATAGTCATTGATCAAAAATTCGAAAACTCTTTGACGCATACGTCAAGAATTCGAAAATGCGATGACTAGCAGATGATCGCATAGATCCGTGCAGCAACGCATTCGTATTCCATTGAATGCATTTTGACATTTCATACAGATTGTGTAAAGATGGATGGAAGAAAAGTAAATATAATTATATTAATTTTACATTATTTGTTAATTTTATGCCAATTTTGCCAATTTTTGATTTTTAGTGAAACACAAGTGTGGACCAAGAACGAAGTAAAATGCCTTATCTCAATAAGAATTAAGCATGAACATCATTTCAAAGATGAAGAAAAGAAGAAAAATGCGATATGGAAAATTATATTTCAAGAAATTAAAAGCGCAAATCCAAATTTTGTTTTTGCAATGTAGGCATGCAAAACAAAATTCACAAATCTTTTTACTACTTACAAACGAATAAAAAAAAAAGAAATAGTTTGAGCGGTAGAAATGCTACTTTATGGGAATATTTCGAGGAGTTTGACTCTGCGTATGGATCTTCGCACACCTTCACATAATTTATTGGCTTCGAGCTTGGATGTTACTTTTATGTCATCAGATAAGCAAGATTATGTGGAACAACAAATAACACCAAAGAAAAGAAAAGTTAATGAAATTTTGGATTTCTTTAAAGAAGAGGCCCAGGATCCTGAAAGGAGATACCAGGAGAGTATGGAGATAGAAAAGCAGAGAATTGATGTTCTTAAGGGTATAAGAAACCTTCTACAGAATATACTGGAAAAGTAAAATCGTGCATTAGATTATTTTTTATTTTTTTTCATATAAAGTGTACCTATGTAAATAAGTATGTATGCTTTGAATTACTTTTCTGTCAATGAAACTATGGCTGTTTTGTATTTTGTCTTTTTTTTTATAAGAAAATGAACTAATTTATGTATTTTTTAACATTCAAATAAATGAGCGATAATATTTCGTTTTCGTTTGGCTTCTTCGCGTGTGTCTTCATTATAATTTATGACATTTACTTCTGTCCCAACACTTTAATCTACCTGTAAAATTATTGAATGATTTCCTTTTCGGTTGTAATAACTAGCGCAGTCATCTTTGGTGTTGAAATCTGAATATGAGTTGAATCTAGACATCCAACTACATTTGGAAATGGCCTTTCTCGTCGCATGTTTTGAAAATCCAACATTATTTTCTGTAATTCATGTTGAGATCTGGGCCATTTTACAAATTTGTTGACAAAGCTGGCTATATTCTGCGTCATAAGTATTTTGAAATGTTGAATGGACTGTTCCTTGTCCAAATTGAAACCTATCAGAAACAACACTATATGACGCTCGGTTTGCCAGTCTCCAAAGAGTAATATACGTATGTATAAGGCTTTCTCAACATGAACTTTTGTTCTTCCCACCCCTTGCCTTTTCCATTCTTTTGTAACTTGTTGTAAAAGTACCTAAAGCACTTTTACATGATTTGTATCCATATAACTCATGCTTACCTCAAAAGTTTTTCGTTTCATACGAAAGTGCGAATAAAATACATCGTCAGGATATTCCTTTATTTTATTCAAATAATTTTCAATTTTCGGAATGATTCTCGATTTTAAACCAAGACCCAATTTAATGTGTTTAAATATCAGAAGGTTTCGATAAATTACTTTCTTTCTCTTTTCGATTTGTTGAATATTTATTCCACAAGCGCAGTTAACAAGAAGTTGGTAAAACATTTTCCATTTTTACTGTTATTTTACATAAAATTTCAAAATTAGATTTCACAGACTAAAAAAAAAAATGGAAGATGGCGGTGTGATTGTCATTCTAAAACGTCAACATATGCGATGGCAATTCAATGCATATGACAGTCGCAGGATTGCAAATAATCATCATGTCGTTGATAGTCACGTCAATGACGTTTTCGAATTCGACTCTAGTCAAGACCGAGTTTCAGATATTAAGTAATGTATATGTTCACAGGGAACAATTCCCTATTTGCTTAGCATATGCTTTTATTATCCACAAATCACAAGGCCTTAGACAGCGCTCTTCTCGACATAGGCTCCTCCTCTTAAAGGGCAGACTTACGTTGGACTCTCCAGAGTTAAAACCTTAAATAGAGCACATCTTATCAATTTAGATCTAAGTCAAATCAAGGCACAAGAGAGCTATATTGTAGAGTACAATCGCCTGCGCACGTTATACCGCCCCTACTTGGCCAAATTAATTATAAACAGAAAACACGTAAAAAAATTCCGGATACTGAATGGACAATTCACTCTAACATTTCAAACGTACAAGAAAATATAGAAAATAACACAAAGAAGACAATTATACCACATAAACGTAAGAAAACAAAATGCATTTGGTATTAATTTTATTATAAAGAAGTACCTACTAATAATTTCTGTACAAAATGTAATGATATCCCATCAAAAACATACATATGTAAATGTGAAATGAGAGCCAAATTCAATATTATGATATGTATATCCCTTGGTTGTTGACTTTATTATTAAGTACCTACATACATATGTTCGATGGCTGGTTTCTACCAGTAAGCTTCCTCATTTAACGAAAATCTCGGTCAGTTTTTAGATTAGGGAACAAAAAAAGTCGATTGGGGCTAGATCTAGTGATTAGGGCCGATGGTCAAGAAGTTCAAACCGTAATTTGTAGATTTTCGCCATGGCAACCGCTGAGGTTTGAGCCGACGTATTGTCTGGGTGAAACAGGATTTTCTTTTTTCTGCAAATGTGTCCCTTTTTCCGCACTTTCTGCTTTCAATTTGTCAAGTAATGATGCGTAGTAAGCTCATGTAATGGTTTTTCCTTTGTGAAGATAATCAATGAAGATACAATAACTCCATGACAATCCCAAAAAACAGTCGCCATCACATCCCAGCCGAAAAAAACAGTTTTCTTTTTTTTTGGAGCCGATTCCCCCTTTTCAGTCCACTGTTTTGACTGTATGCCTATTCCGGGCGTATTATGGTGTATCCAAGTTTCATCGACAGCAATTAATGGCACCAAAACTCGGATTTATGTATTGCGCCTAAACTGCGTTAAGAGAGCGTTGGAAATGTTCATTCGAACAGGTTTTTTTTTTTTTAATTCATTTTTGTTTATAGTTTCTTAGATCTAGATCTATCTTATCCTAGACAAAAATGCTTAAAATTAGCTTAACTATCATTACAAATTTAAGAATCTTACTGGCCCTAGGCGGACACTCTATAAACAAACAGTATAGTTTTAACATATGTCTTTCGACTGCTATATAAAAATATACAATTAACAAAATTCAAGCACGTTTTTGGTCTAACGTGAGCAAACACGGTACCCAACGCGCGGGCAGTTTTCTCATGACTAAACCTTGATTTAATATGTGACAAATGCGTTCTTTGGACATTTTCATAGCCTCAACTATATCTCTGACTTTAATTCGGCAGTCGCCTTTTCGATAAATTTATGATAACTTACGATGACATTGATATCGTCAGTTGTTGCAGTTTTTGGACGTCCCGAATGTTCATCGTCACCCAAACTCTGACCGCAACGATTAAATTCAGCTGCCCAAAATTTCACTGTGATAAATGATGACTCAGCGTCCCCATACACAAAATCCTATTCATCTTTGATTTGCGTAGGCATATTGCCTTTCAAAAACAAAAATTTAATGACAGCTCGATACTCTATTTTGTTCATTTTCACAAAAAATACTCGCATCGACTCACTCAAACCACTGTTAAATAAAAAATACGCGTCCAAAATGGCTGACATTTGAGTGAGAAACTGTCAAAAGATGCACAATTACATTCACTATTCTGCGAATATTATTGTGTATAATTTTTGTAGTATATACATATATTATATACATATTAGGTGTATTTTATTATGCCACCCTATCCACTCCGGATCATGGGACATAATAAAACACTACAGATCAACGAATAGCCAGCTTGACATTTCGTCTTGTTCAGTCCTGTCAAAGATCTAACATTTGAAACCAAATTTAATTGTGGAATTGCCATATCAAAGAAAATTTTTAAAATCTTTTTTGGTATTCTCTCGCAGCTGAGCACCCTTTGCAGATAGCTGGATGATTACCATGGCAGTTAACACAACCCGCTTTCTCATCTTTTTAAGAGGAGAGTAATTTGTTGGATGCTTTCCTTCCGATTTATCGAGTAAAAAATCTCTTTTGCAATAGCGTTGGGTGTGCCCGAAAGCTTAGCATCGTTTGCATTGAAGTATTGAATTAAGACATTTTCAATCTTAACAACAATACCCATTATTATTGATTTTATAGCGGATAACTTTTCAACATCTTTTTGATTATGAAAGGAGACCTGAAATAGTGGTAGTTTTCTAGATTTTTTCGCTGGTTCAAATACCTTTTATTCTTTCCTTTTTAACAAAGTTTTTGGCTTCCAAGATTCGATACTCTTCGTTGAGTAGGTCTTTGACAATATTTTCTTCATCATACGAGTGGTGGAGACCTCTGACTACTACCCTATATGGTCTAGCTTTATTTTTATGTGAGTGCCATTGCAGTTAAATGTTTGTCAGTTCATCGGTGATTTATCTGTAGGTATCACTATCATTGACATAAAAACCCTATATGGTCTAGCTTTATTTTTATATGAGTGCCATTGCAGTTTAATGTTCGTCAGTTCATCGGTGATCTGTAGGTATCACTATCATCGACATTTACCTTCCAGTTATTGCTACTATAAGATGTGAACTTGCATATTTTTTTTCGTTTTTTTTTGTTCAATTATTTACTTGAGCTCACCAAATCGATCTGCCCCAGAAGAGATCATTATTGGTTATGGTAATGGCTGTTCTTTCAAGGCAATGGGTGTCCTTTCAAAGCCGATATCATTCGTATTTCCTTGCACATTTGTGCACATTTGAGTGTTTTGCCATAATCTCGCTATCATGATTTCTTGCATCTATAGGACTTTCTTCTTCCTTGCATTTTTTGAGGCTTTTATGTTTCTTTAGTTCTCTTTCTGTTTCAAAAGAAAGTTCCTCTTCAAATGTATGATAAATTTCTCTTGCATTTTGTTGGTTTTTACTAGTAAAGTACTTCCCAGCTGGACTACCTTTACTTTTAGATCTTTTATCTTGTTTTGCTGGCCTGTAACAATCTCTTCAAGATTTTTTTTTTGCTTTAAGTTCAGCCTGCCTTTCATTATAGCAGCTATTTGTTGTTAAATTAGTTGTGGACTTACTTTGTGTTCACTTTCAGCTATATTGGTTTAAATTTCTGGACAACTTGCAATTATAGCGCTGTCTATGATTGCGATATTTTTTGCAATCGTTTTTGGTGTAGTTCTCGGTATGAGAGCTTTTTTGGAGAAGCAATAAATGGCCCCGCCCCCCGGAATCCATGGGACCGATCTCAGAAGAAGGTAGATTTTCTAGATTATCTGGTTTACCACGTGTGGTATTAATCCTTAGTGTTTTATTCATTACCATATTTGGTACTGAAATGATTTTACAAGGTAGCTTAGTAAAGTCTACACTTAAATCCCCTACCAGGAGGACCAGGTCATTTGTTTTAATTTTTGCCGTTTCTGCAAACTTCACTTGTGGGCTTACTATATTCCAATTTGTTTTACTGTTTGGTTCGCGAGTGGTATTTTATTTCCCATCTACCCGATATATCTATCGAGAGTTTCTCTGTCCGCCACCTTAAGGAAACGCCCTGTGGGGATACAACACCCCCCAGAGTGGGATCTTCGATCATGATAAGATCATCATCCAAGGCGGCGCTCTCTGGACTCATGCTGACTGTTCGTAGGAAGCGTTCATTTTCTGTGGTTCTCAGAAGGTTTAGATGATTCTGAGTGTGATTCTGATTATTTCTCCGAAATATATTATTTATTTTTTATTATTTATTTTTTATTATTTATTTTTTATTATTTATTTTTTATTATTTATTTTTTTTAAATTCATTTTTGTTTTTAGAACTCACTTGACAAATTTGTCACTTGTCACTAGACAAAAATTTTTAAAACTAGCTTAAATATCAACTGACATAAAATACCTTACTGGCCCCATACGGACGCTCTAAAGCAAATAAAACAACTTAAAGCTATGCCTTTCGGACTTACGATTTTCTTGTAATAATTAAAATAAATAAACAACTTAGGCGAAGAAAAGTAATATTTAAAAAAACTTGGAATCAAATCATTTTTTTTTAACAAGGAAACTTATAACTAAGAATAACTTAACTAATTTTTTTTTGTTTTCGTTATTGTTTGGTATTTTTCTTTTTTGTTTTTTAATTTTTAAAATTAAAGCTAAAGCAAAACCAAACCTACCGCCACCCTAGCCTGCCTTAGCCTGCCCTTACCTACTCTAACCTAACCTACCTTAGTCTATGTAAGCCTGCCATTGGCATGTGGCAAGCTTTGCCTTAAAGAGGCTGACCTATTAAAGTTAACCACTACGCAGTCCGCTCCAGCCACCAAAAGCGTTGATGCTGTCGGACGACGTCTCCCCGATCTTGGTGTGACACTGATCTACTAAACCTGAGGCGCTCGGGCTCTCGGAGCGCAACATCACGTTCGTAGAGGAGTCGCCGCTCCACGGACTTACGGGCCACGTGAAAGATAAGCGGAACCGTCAATTCATCTTGGATCAACCCACATTGATCCAAATATAGAAATGCCTCTGGAGGGACAAAGCCGCTAAGACGCACTTTCTCGTGATACATGTAATTAGGGAAGTAAGCCTCGGAGATCAGGTTATTGACCGAAGCCATTGCCCTCGCAACGTGACCCCGCATCAGTTTTATTAGAAAATTATCTACCCGTACAATCCTGGCCTTATTGTATAGGACCTCGTTCGGATAAAATGTCGTGTACACAGATTCGGGTGTTCTATGTAATCCGAGACATGTTCTGAGACATTGTCTCTCAAACACCCTAATCCTTTCCATTAAGCTGGCTCTCAAATTGAACCACGCGGGACATCCATAGGCAATCATGGGCCTGATTAAAGCCAGCCATGTAGCAGATTACCTTCACTCTCGAATCAAGTTGGCTGCTATGAAACAGCCATCTTGTCAGAGCGAAAGCGCCTCGGGCCCTCACCAGAGCAGCATCTATATGTTTGTCAAAATATAGATACTGGTCTAGCCAGATTCCAATGTACCTGACTACACTTTGTTTCGCCAGTGGACGCCCGTCCGGTCCAAGAATTGAGAACCTGCGCAATTTTTTTCTAGTGTCTCGAGAGGCTCTAGACAAAGGCGTTCTGAACAAAATAGTTTCTGATTTCTGGGAGTTGATTTTCTACTTCCAGTCATCACAATACTGCTGAATTTTTTTGAAGTCGCGCTGCAAAAGAGTGGCAATGACGTCGATCGTTGGACCTGATCTGTACGCGATTAAATCGTCCGCATACGCTATTGAATGGTGAAGAGAAGCTATCAAATCACTGAAGTAAATGTTGAAAATATTCGGCGAGTTCACCGTACCCTGTTGCAGTCCGTTGTTAATATCAAATGTTTGGGTAGAAGTCACGTTGGCAATTTTCACTACGAACTTTCTACCGGTTAACATGTCAAAAATCATATATATGTAGCAGTGGTTTACTTATGCCCAGCCGATTGAGCTGTAATAAAGACCTTCTAACCATACGGTGTCGAAAGCTTTCTCCAAGTCAATCAGACAGGCACCCGTGCATTGGTTCTTGCATTTGTTCCACTGGATATCCGACATGAGTTTCGACGCGACATGAATAGTGTTATGCCCCGCTCTAAAACCGAACTGGTTCTCCGGAATGATTTTATTGTCCTCAACCCATTTAGACAGGGCTCTATGGACCACCTTCTCGAAGACCTTGCTAACACTTGGAAGGAGACTTACCGACCGAAGATTTGATGGGTTAGAGGTGTCTGTGCCCCTCTTGGGTATTGGTTTCACCACCGCTGTCTTCCAACCCACTGGATAATATGCATTATTCAGTGCATTGTTGAACATTATGGTGTACATCTCTACAACCAGTGGTGGGAGATGTCTGAGCACAACATTAGATATTCCGTCAAAACCCGCAGATTTTTTTCTCTTCACTGATTCGAAGATCATCTGCAGATCCCCCGTCGAAATAAACAGGGTATTCGCCCCTTCATTGGTGACGGCATTATTCGCCATGAAATCGTCATTGAACCTGGTAAAACAAAGGTTCTCTGATCGCTAATGATCGAAATCATTTCTAAGGTAGGAGTGATGAAGCAGGACTCTGTTCTCCAGGTCGTGGTTCGGGCTTGGTTCACCTTGTACATTTCTTGGAAAACAGCTCCTACTGTCGTCACCTTCTTCTGAGGATCCTCGATCACGAAGAAATCATCATCCAAGACGGCGCTCTCTGGATCGATGCTAACTGCTCGTAGCAAGCGTTCATTGTCTGACGTTCTCGAAAGCTTCAGATCCTGAATGTCATTCTGATTGTTTTTCCGAAAATTTTTATTTATTTGCGGAAACATACTCGCACTGTTGGAACTTACAGCACGAATTCTGTGGTTCCAATACAAACTTACAGAAATTCTGTAATTTTCTTTGATTAACTGTTGGATATTTTTAATCAGTGACTTCAGTGTCCTGACCTCGGAGTTTTGTGTGTCGGTGAACCGCCTGTACAAGAGTTTGAGTCTTGTTAGGAGTCTACTTTTTTGACTGTGCAGCGCGTCGATTGTGGCGTTGCGATATATGTTCGAGGTATCGTACTGTCCGTCGTCTGCTTAATTTTATCATCCATTTGCCCCTACTGTAATCGTAGGTGTGCGTTTGGACATACTCTGCCATCTCCGCGAATTCGTCCGATAGTGTGATCACGGCACTAAGTCCGCAATGGTCACTGTCGTATACAAAAGTCCGTAGACTGTTAGTAGACCCCTCGTTTGTGTCAGCTAGTCTCAGTCGAGAGTCAAGCAGCATGAGATCCAGATAAGAGCCACTCCTAGGATACGACGGACTATCCGTTGCGAGTAACTTGAGTCTGTACTCTATGTTACGCAAAACCCACCAATGGCTTAGTAGGCTTCCCCTAGTGTTGGGTATGTTGTTTACCCAGTCACTATGTTTGGCATTCAAATCGCCGCGCCGCGCCGCCCGGTCAGAATGTAGTAGTTTTCCACCAAATTTAAGTGCAGAGATCGAAAAAGTGTCTCGAGCTCCGCAATGAAAATATTGGGTTGAGGTGCTTCAGGTGCGTAGGCAGCTACAATGTACATTTGCTTCTGCACTGGATAGCATAGCGGTTTTCGCCTATATCTTTAAATATAAAGTTACCAACACCAATTACATACTTACACAGGTCTATGGTCTCGCGTAGGGCCTTGGTATGAGTAAAGATGGGTGGTACCTTGTCTATAGTAGGACGTTGTTGTTGCTGCGGCTGTTGTTGTGGCGGCTGTTGTTGCTGCGGCTGTTTATGCTGATGTGACTGCTTCTGTTGCGACTGCTTCTGATGCGGCTGTTTTTGTTGCGGCTTCTTTTGTTGAGGCTGCTTTTGTTGCGGCTGTTTCTGTTGCGGCTGCTTCTGTTGCGGCTGCTGTTGTTGTGTTGATTGTTGTGGTTGTAGTTGGGTGGCTGTAACATGCTCTTCTTGTTTCTGCCGTATTTCGGCGAGCCGGTCTACTACCGCCTTTAATTTTGCGCGTAGAATACGCTGTTCAATTTCAAGTTTGTTCTGTTCCTCCTCCACAACCGAACTTGAAAGGGCGGCTAAAGAATTGTTCTCTCCCGTGTAGCGTACTCCAGAGAGGTGGGCAACGTCACTTTCCACGGGGAGAGGTTGCTGCGCTTCTTTGAATTTTGATGACGCCCCTTCCCTCGTTTCGACTCGCAGTTTTTCTGTCGAAGTGGTTTTCTCCGTTTGAGTTTTCTCCGTTTTTTTATTGTGTCGGATATCGAAACGGCGGACGGAATTGCGAAGTCGGACAGATCATCCGAGAGGTTGCTGCGCTTCTTTGAATGTTGATGACGCCCCTTCTCTCGTTTCGACTCGCAGTTTTTCTGTCGAAGTGGTTTTCTCCGCGTGAGTTTTCTCCGTTTTTTTATTGTGTCGGATATCGAAACGGCGGACGGAATTGCGAAGTCGGACAGATCATCCGACTCTGTTAGACGAACGGGATTTCTCCCGACGTCCTTTGACATTTTTCCTGCTACTGCGGTTGAGCTGTTGAGGACACACACAAAAGTTCAAGCACACCCACTGGGGAGTTCAACGTGGAATTTTGACAAACTCACACGGTTGTTCGCGCACACGATTATGCACGCACACACTGCACCGCGGTTTGTGATCAGCTACTTTTTCTTTTTTTTTTAAACAAATTTAAATTTTATTTTCAATTTTGATTTTTATTTTTCAAATTTTCAAATTTAATTTTCGATTTTCGATTTTCAAATTTAATTTCGATTTTCGATTTTCAATTTTTGCTTCTATTCGCACAGCCTACTGAGCGAGAAGTGAATATTTTATTTATTTGCGGAACATATGTACATATTCTCCCTGATGGAGTTTACAGCACAAATTCTGTAGTTCCAATGCAAATTTACAGATATTCTGCAATTTTCTTTGATCGACTGTCAGTAAATCGCCTGTACAAG
Source organism: Merodon equestris (assembly GCA_958301585.1). Classification (NCBI taxonomy): domain Eukaryota; kingdom Metazoa; phylum Arthropoda; class Insecta; order Diptera; family Syrphidae; genus Merodon; species Merodon equestris. The sequence goes on along the minus strand of OY284415.1, from coordinate 82,749,144 downwards.
AGTAAGTATACAGAAGTCGCATCTCGGCCTGCGATGATTTTTCACTTTATGGTGCGGGCGGAACAACTGAAGGGAAGATCAAGCAACGAGAGAGCAAGCATGTTCAGAGAGTAACAACCAGAGAGCAGCCACGATCAGAGAGAATCAACGAGAGAGCAATCTTAAAATGTTTATGTGTGTGTGTGTATTGTGTTGCTATCCAACGTCGTGAATGCACGTGGTGTTGACAAAATTTTGTTTCAAGTTTTAGATTTCTATATTTAGTTTTCTTCAGTTGAAAGTTGCGCTTGGTATTCGTACGCGTACTTTTTCGATGTAAACTAAAAGGGCCGGATAACACCAATTAACGTTATTCCATTATTTGGGATTTTTGTGCAAATTTCAATCTGACATATGTAGGGAAGAATAACCCAAAAACTTTAGTGCAACAGGATTTTAAGTTTGTTTTTAAAATTGTAAAATTTTTTTTCTCTGAAGCCCACGAGCAATGCTTCCTCAAGAGTACTAAGATCATGAAGTCCAATATTATTTCCTTATGATCAGAACATGTGGAAAACCATTGCGGTGTGGCATTTTTGCATTTGGATTTTATCAAGTTTTTTATACCAACAGTTTGTGGTTGTGTGTCAAAAATATTGCTAAACACTGTAATATGTTTCTTGCTAATTTCCAAGAAAATTTGTGAAGGAGCAACGAGGTTACCAAAATCTTTAAGAGAATTGTAATTTTTATGAAATATGAAAAGTTCACTAGGAACTGTTAATACTTCGTCTTCTTTTCTCAATATAGAAACACAAATATTGCAGTTAATTTTCGGTATCATTTTGTAGACGATATAACCAATGAAGTATCTTAAAGACGCCAAATCGATACTAAATTCCGAACAATTCTGAAAGTCATCATTTAATACGAAATCATCAATGATTTCTATGTTAATATCTATTTCAGAGTTTTCGTTTCGACTGAGTTCTTCATTATTTGTATCAGCTAAGTCCATATTTGACAAAATATTTGAAAGCGTTTCAAATGTGGTATCACTCAGCTCTTCACAGTTACTATAAGAACTCAACTGCACTATATTTGCAGACATTAAGCGTGCTAATAAAGTGTTTATATCAGCAACTGAGGGGTTAATATTATTTCCACCCTTTTGTCTTAGAACCGAGAACATATTTTCGAGCTTATCTTGGTTTAATGCTCTTGTCATTTGGGATTTTTTTTTGAAATAGCTCGTCTACTAATTGTAATACAGCGTTTAAGGTAAATTTCATTCCATCTAAAAAAAATACTTTTTTCTTTTTGTCAACAAATGAGATTTCATTGAGGTATTCAAGGAAGAATTTTATATATTCGTGTGATGGACTGTTAAGTTGAACTGCAGACTTATAACAATTCTTCGAAGATAGCGAACCACTATTTAAGCAGTCAAATATTTTGTCAATATTTCCTATGAAGCATGCCGTAGATAAACAAACTTCTTTTGAGCAACTTTTAAAGCCTACTGTCTCAATAACAGTTTTAATTGCTGCTTGAACAGTCCTACTAAAAATTTGGGTGGCTAGTTTTACTTTCATTTTTTCGAAAGAGTTCGGAAATATGTGCTGGCTTGTAAGTTTAAGACACATTTTTGTATTAGATTTGCACTCCATTTCCCATAGTTCCTTAACTACTTTAAAACTAGCAACTCCATTTGGTGTTGTAAGGTCACATTGAAGCCAACCATTTCTTACTGATTTGATTAGATGTGGAAAATCATATACACAGAAAGTTTTACTACCATTATACATAAAATAGGGTTTTTCTAAAGTAGCTCACAAATTACAACTTTAACTATGATGCCAAAACTGTTCAAAATTGCTAAATTTCGTAATATTATCTTTTTTAGTAAATCGGCAGAAAGTCCATTTTTTGAAACAAAGTAATTAAATGTAAGCGCCCAGTTGGAAAACATTGATTTAATCATAAAAACGGACAATTGTTTACCAATCTGGTTCGTTCTTTCAACCCCATTTTCCTCAAATCCATCCACTAAATCTAATTTGGAATTGTATCGCAATTCCCTTCTAATCGCCATTTCATCCATCAGCAGAATCATATTATTCTTTTCGTACTGGTTCAAATCTAAGCACTTCTTTTTTATTAACTCTAAACCGTTATTTTTAAAACCTGGTTGTAGGGAATTTACAGGGGCCCATCGATAAACAGTAGAGATATGTGGCAAATTTAGATGCAATTTATTCTTCAAAAATTGGTACGTTGACTGTGAGACATAATAAATGTTTTGAACCAAATCTTTTACATCTTGCTTATATTCTTTAGGTCGTGGACTAAGAAGAAGTTTGCAAAATGTTTTTGACTCCTATTTATGACTCCTACTATTTATTCTGTGCTTAAACATTCTTATCTTTTCACCATATCGCCTAGATTTACCGCATGTTTTTATGCAGCATCGAATGCCGGACTTTTGGAAAATTTTACCAACAGCCGGTACAGAATCCATTTTTCCTATTCAAAATCGTATGACAACCCCTCAACAATCAATATATAATAATAAGTCCAAAGAATAATCCAAATCGTATGCAAAGTTGTCAACAATTATAAAAGCAACAATTCAAAATCAAAAATAGAGTTAAATATCAAAATACAAAGTAAAAATGGAGTCGATATATAAGCGCAGGAAAACACAACCATTCGCATGAAAGTACAATTCCCAAGTGATTTCGAATCCAATCCACACAATCGAAAACAAGAGAAGCAATACAACACCATGCAAGCTTACGATAGAAGAAGCTATCAATGCATACACACGCACACACACTTGCATACACATCGTAAGCTGCTTTGCTCTCGTAAAAACAAAACCACTGAAAACGCACATGCTACTCTCTTTCGCTCGCACCAGCTTCTCAATTTTTTGTATACTCTCTTGCATGTTCTCATGCTTGTACTCTCTGTTCAATAGGGTGCCAATATTGGAACCCTAGAACAAAATTTGCTTTGTATGAGATGCAACTTCTGTATACTATTTATTCTGCAGCTTTATGTACCTTGCGCCCTGTTGTTGTGACTACTGTGACTTTATTATTTTTTGCCACAACTTCCTTTCGATACAAGGGCTTATGCTTGCCTTGGATTCTTTTAAAGGAAGTATAAGTAATGTCACCCTTTTTAAATGCCTTGGGTACCCTTCTCCTTTTATTATGCCATAAGTTCCTATCAGCTTGCTTCTTCTGTATTCTTTCTCTTAACTGCTGGTTCACCTTAATCCGATAGTTGGCCATATTTTGGAAATTGCATCTGCTGCTTCTATTAAAGAATATGTCAGACGGTTTTCGCTGGTCACTGAGTGAATGGTGTTGTTATACCTATCCACAGATATTTAAAAGTTCCCTCAACTTGAGGTCTTTGTACTCAACCTTCAGACATGGATAGATTTCAAGGATGGTGGAGTGAAATCGCTCGGCCTGTCCATTGACTTCACTACGACTAACGGGTGTCCGATACATTTTTATATCGAGCATCTTTATAAAGTTAACCATAATTGGGCTGAGGAAACTCCTTTCGTTATCAGTGGCTATCATTTTGGGGACCGTGAAATAGTGAAGAATTTTTATCATTTTGTCTCTAAGGTGGAGGGAAGATTTGTTTTTAATGTGGAAGAGTTTAGCGAATTTCGAGAATTTGTCTACACAAGAGATAAATGTTTCGCCTTGTATTTCCACAATATCGAGGTGTAGTATCTCGCAGGGATGAGAAGGAGTCGGGGTAAGCTGCAACTCGGGCGTTGCCGGGTGTCGGTCATATTTGTTTGCGAGGCAGACGCCGCACGACTTCGTGTACTTCGTGAGCCTTTCATTCTTGGAAAGTAGTATTTCTCTAGAAGTTGCTCTTTATTCTCTTTATTTTCCGCGTTTCTGTGGGCTCGCCTATGTTCTTTGCTTATAAGATCCCACACCCGGTTTTCGTTGACTACATCTTCCACTATTCTTTGAGTGATTCTGATTTTATAGGAGACGAAGTATTCCAAGTATACCTTTTGCAGCAAGTCAATACAGCATTCAGGGATCTTGATGCCGTTCACGACGTTTGGCATTAATCGGGTTTTCAGTATCTCTATCAATGTTGTTTTTTCCAGATTCTCTACGGCGATGTAGTGCCTTGAGAAATGCGGATGAGGATGCGGTTCTTCATAAATACTGAGACCCTTCCCCAATCTGGTTGCGGAAGACATTAAGGGGTGCTTCTACGTGTGGAGTTACATAGATCTGTCGAGTCCTGTTCGACACTATGCATCGTCTCGGAAGCGGATTCGGTGGAATGGGTTTAGTCGCCACTTGGTTCCGTTGAGGATCTATGCTCTGAAGCCTCTTCTGTTGTAGAATGAGCAGTTTCTGTTTCTGAATTAGCGTTGGAAGCGGTCTCCGTTAAGGAATTGTTGTGTAACGCGTTCACCTGGGATGCAGCTTCGGCATTTACTGAGGCGGTCAGGTGTTGGTTCTCAATTTTGAGTGTTGAGAGAGCATCGGCTACGACATTAGATTTACCTGGTCTGTAGATCAACTCGCAGTTGTATTCCTCTATCCTTGCCTTCTAACGTTTTAACTTTACGTTAAAGTTTCTATTGCCCAAGGAAAAGGTTAAGGGTTGGTGATCGGTAAATATGTGTATTCTCCTAGCCCCATATAGATAGGATCGGAGGTTGTCTAGGGCCCATACTATCGCCAGCATCTCCTTCTCATTGGTCGCGTAATTCTCCTCTGTCTTGTTGAGAGATATAGGCGATGGGTTTGTCCTTACCTAACTCACCCTGCGATAGTACGACTCCGATTGCTGTATTTGAGGCATCTGTAGTAAGATTGAATGGCATGTCAAAGTCAAGAAAAGAAAGAACTTCCACAGAGGTCAACAGCGTCTTTAGATCGTTAAAGGCCTTCATCGCGTCTTCGCCGAGCGTAATGCGAATATTCCTCGACTGATTGGCCTTCACTTGGGCATATTCCCCTCTAGTCAAGTTGATGAGTGGCTTGGCTTAACCTTCCAAGTACTGTGTCGGGATTCCTCAGATGATTTTCTGGGCTATTGCCAGGATTATATCATCTATATAGACATAACAGATTTTGTCTATATAGGGCTTTAGCACGTCATCTATCATCCGTTGAAAGATCGCCGGAGCATTTTTCAGGCCGAAGGACAATCTCAGGAACTCGTACTTCCCATTCATCGTCGAGAACGCTGTTTTGGGGATATCAGAAGGTTTCATGGGTATCTGGTGGAAACCAGCCGTCCGTCATAAAATTTACTTCTTCACTGACGGCTTCCTCAGCGACCTCTCGATAATTTCCTTCATCATCTTCCACCTCGGTATGATACAGCCTCTGTTGCTTATTTGGATAATTATCTGACTTTGCCCTACGCTTGAACGGATTTATTGGTTTTGGACGATTCATGTAATTCACTTGACGAGTTTGAATGCTTTCGTCATCATCCATTTTTTGCAGGGGCTTAGGTCCGGGCCTTGGTGGGAAACCATGATCGCGTTGAGGAGGTTTCCAGGAGAATTGTCTGGAGCCACTTGGGTGAGCTTGGTGGAACTTTCTTGGTGGTAATGGAGGTCTAGCCTCCGAATTTTTGAACGTTTGGTTCATTGGAGCAGTAATCAAGTTGGGACCAGTGGATGAGTGAATATTATTGCTTCTGAAATTTAGATTTTGTATCTCCAAACAAGTGGACTAAGCTTCCGGTAGGGTCTTGGGCTTTTGGACTATTAGCATTTTGGAAACGTCGCCGTTCAGGCCACGAACAAACACGTCCAGAGCCCGATCTCGATAAGTTTCAACCAATGCTCTTGCCGTTTCTTCGCTATACGATTCAGTTTTTAACTTGTTGACCATTAAGGACAACTGGTGATTAACAGCAGCATAGAATTCATCTATTCTGCTATTTTTCTGACTGAGCTGGTTCAACTGATGCTCCAGTGTTCTCATATCTCGCTTGTCTGCATAGTGCAGCGAGAGAACCTGTTTCATACTGGCCCAGTCGCTATCGAATATGTTGTAAGAGACCAGGGCAAAATTGGCCGGTCCGCGGACCTTTTCCCGAACGTGCTGAAGTATTGTACGGTATATGGGCTTTTCCTTCACTATTTCAAAATCCTTCAAAATGCTTTCTACTGAATGTACCCAGGAAACATACTGGGTAGGGTTTCCGTCGAATACCTGTAGCTCCTTCACGCAGTCGGGAAGGCGGCTAATCTCTTTTAGTTCACTTTCATTTCGCGGCGGGTTAGGCTGCACAATCACACTTGCCCGTTCCACCACAACATTTTCTCGTACGGGTGGCGCTGGCTTACTTTCGAGAGCTTTCAGCCGCACTTCCATCCCCCTGATCTGGGCGAGAATATTGTTCACCGCGCCAGTCAACTCGGTTAAGGAACTAGCTATTTGATCCATATCACGTCAGGTAAAAGAATACTTTAGTCAAAGAATTAGAAGCGCTTACCTTAGGAAATTATGGCTTAGGAAGTTATGGCTTTCTTTCCTATTCCTTGTCACTTTTACTTTCACTTTACCCCCTTTTATTATTTCTTTTTTTTTTTTTGCCTTTTCGCTTTTGCTTTGGGGATTAATGACACAACTCACCAACACTTTTTGTTTAATTATTATTATTAATTTTATGCACAGCACTTCACTCAATTTTAAGATTTTTAAAATCTTTTATTTCAACAATTTATTAACTTTATGCACAGCACTTCGGCACTCAATTTTAAGATTTTTTAAAATCTTTTATTTTAACAATTTTTTAGCCTTTGTATCTCAAGTTTTTTCAAGTTCTTATTTTCATTCACAATGTTTCCACTTACAAATTATATTGATTCATAATTTTTTAAAGGGTTTAAAACCAGCACAATCCGATTATATTACTGTCTCTGATCAGCTGCAATAGATAAGAAAAACCGATAAAATTACCGAACCGAACCGATAGTTTTTTGGAGACCGGCCATGGAAGGTTCGTGGTCATCCCTTTTGGAAGCCTACGTTGAGATTGTAGGCGATCTACTCGTGGCACGAATCACTTCACTATTGATCTATTTATCTAATCAATCTCCGTACATGTTCCCATGGGTATGTCGGAATTTGCCACATCGGAGATAGAATGGTCTACTGTGTTCCCATGGTAACAGTGACTTGCACTCAAAATAGAGCGTACTAACTCTTCCGTCCTGTATGAAAGGACCCGTAGCTATTGATCAATGAAAAAAATAGATAAATTAAAAGGCCGGTCCCTGCTCGGGCGCCAGTTAAAGGATTCCCTTAAGGGGAATCCAAAAAAAAACCGCGAACGCCCAACTGTTCTACTTACTAATTAAAAAACGATTTATCAATTTAAAAGGATTTATTTAATTCGATTCGACTATTCGGCTGCGAGTGTCACGACGAACTGCCATCCCAATCTGCCTGACTTGCGTTCGATGCTTCGCCTCCTTTCCCTTTGCTTGCTGACACAGGTGTTTTGTGCCTTCTCTGTTCGCTGTTCCCCAGATCGTATTCGGTGCATATTCCATATCCCATATCCGAGTGCTGTTATCTGATCGGAAACGCATCGTCGGCATGCGTTCGTATGCATTGGCTGATGCAATCCGTGGTTCGACTGGCGTATATGCAAGCCTATGCAATAATTGCCAGACAAAATATCATCCCGCTGTACTTTTGGGAAACGCGCCAGTAGCGAGAACCGCCCAAGGTGCTGGAAGGTGCTGATTCGAATCTCGTTAATGCGGGTGATCGACCTTTGCCCTTGGCCTTGGCCTTGGTCGATTGTGTTAACTGGCCCAAAAGAAAAAATGTTCACAAAAATTATAAACAATAAGTGCAAAAACTTCCTTTATGTTACAAAAGATAGCAATTTGTTAGCGATAATGAAACGATTCATTATTGAAAAAGGTTTGATGTGAAGATACACAACTATTTCTTAAATTCCAGGACATTTATGTAAAAAATTTTGCTAGTAATAATAATAATTTAAAACTGCTTAAATCCTTAAAAAAATTAATTGACATAACCGATAAAAACGAAATGTTAACTATAATAAAAGATGAACACTTAAAAAATAATCACAGAGGTATTTCTGAAGTATTTTACGAACTGAAGCTACTTTACTACTATCCTAATATGTTGAAGTTAATACATCAGTACATAAATAATTGTGACATATGCAACATAGCAAAGTACGATAGGTACCGAATCTACCATACGAACATACGGAATCACCCGCAGGATTTAATGACATTGTACACATGGATATTTGGCACCCTTGAAGAGGTGTTATGTACCTCACAATGATCGACAAGTTCTCCAAACATGCAACAATACATAAACTAGGTAATAGAACTTGGGTGTCCATCCTCAAAGGCATGAAGGAGCGATTCATTTATTTGGGTAAAATGAAAAAACTGATTTCTGATGGCGAAACATGCATTATCCACAACGCTGTGGAGCAATTTTTGAAGGACAATGGCGTAACATTTCATCAAACAACACCGGATAATAAGACGGGTAATTCTGATATTGAAAGGCTGCATGGAACTTTTAACGAACATTTGAGGCTAATTGATGCGACCAAAGATAAAACCGATTTATACAACATAGACGACAAAATTTTTAAAGCAATATTGCTTTATAACACGACAATACATTCAACTACAAGACAAAGACCGATCGACTTTATAAACAAGAACTTAAACAAAGACGAAATAGAACAATTAGCACAAACGTTTAAAATGCAAAAAACCAACAGATTCGATAAATTGAACAAAAACAAGGACAACGAAATACAAAATATTGTGCTAAGTAGGGACATTTCAAAGAATAAACCTAAATACAAAAGATTGAGAGAGTTTAGATTAGATGGAAATTACGTTACAGATGTAAGTAATCGAAGATTTACCAAGTATTGTAAAAACCAAAGAAAAAGAAAATTTAAACATCAAATGAATTAATTAATCAAATTGAATTCATTTTATTACTTTCTTATTTACCTACCTTTCATTATATTTCGTCAATTCCAATTTCGTAACATTAATAAAAACAAAGAAAAAATATTAAGCTAAGTGATTATTATCTATTATTGTATTTTGTTTTTGGTGGACCAAAAATGTTAAGGTGGGAGGAGTCATATTATAATACCTATATTGTAATACAATATAATATACAATATATATGTAATTATACAAATTAAACACTTTCCATCACAATTGTGTGTGATCACACAAGTTTGACGGAAAAGGTTGTTCCAGACCTCGTCTCTACCTCCGTCTTTTCGATAAGACGAAGATAAGAGCCAATCAGTCTTGCAAGAGAGTTCAATAAAGAAAGACCTTAAAGAATTAAAGAAGTATAAGCGTGTTCTTTTTGATTTGTTTGGCACGATCGAAGTGCAACATCACTATATAGATATTTTAGGGCAGACTTTCCTGGTTTCAAAGATATAAGCTTTAAAATTTTTCATACAAAATACAGATTTGGCTTGTTTCAGTTCAATCATAGTTTTGCTTGGGACTACGAATCAAGTTTTAAATAATCACATTTTTCTCGTAAAGATGATATAGCTCCTAACAGTATGCAGTTTTCAATAATTTAGAAGATGCATATATGTATATCTGTATACAAAATAATACAATATGTACATACTTTCAAAAACGTGTCAGGGGTCTGAGAGGGTGCATGCCTCCCACAGACAACCCTCCTGCTTGGGATCACTGTTGGATTTGGAGTAAGTGGGAGATTCGTAGAATTAAAATTCTAATTAATTCAAGTTATGCGACAAACTAATGTAATTTTTGCTTCTATTCTTACAAAAATTGGTAATGGATCTATTTTTACAAATGTGTTCGCCCAAATGTGGTTCGATTATTCCTAGAAAATGTATCGGGCAACAAGCTGAAGAAAAACTTGTTTCCACTGCAAAGATATTATTAGTGGCTATATTAACCATGAACAGAAAGGATTTGTGAGACAAAAACTACATAAGATGTCAGTGACTGCCACAGGTGGAAATACGAAATTATTTTTGTATTTGGGAAGCCTTACATTATTACAACAAATATAGACGTTACACATGGATTAGCTAATGGTGTTGTTGGAACATTGGTTCATATAGAACAGAAGAAACAAAATGAAATTACTCGTACGAATATATGGCTGGTTTAAAAAAGCTGGTACAATTGCCAGAAAAAAAGCTACTGAATTTATTACAGAACATAATATCGATAAACGAGCTGTTCCTATTATACGTCGAATGATGATATCCGGATGTGCCGTGACTATTCATAAGTCTCAAGAAGCTACATTTTACGAGATAGTCTATGAGTATAATAATTCTATCAATTATCATAAGGGGGTATTCTTGTTTAGAAGCCAAAATTTTAGGTGTTTTTCCGGACGCGATAAAAATAAAACAATAAATATTTTTACCATCCATTTTTTTATAAGTTATTTAATGTTATTTAAAGAGTACAAAACATGGATAGTATTAAAAAAAAATTAAATTCCAAAAAACTGCAGGCTGGCAAAGTGGGGACTGATGAAAAAATGGCGTGTCCTAGTGTGCAGGATATTAGTCCTTCCAGTGACCTGAAATAGAAAATGATTAAGAATCCTTGAAGAGGAAGCATATACATAGTTATCAAACTACGAGAAGTTTTTAGAAAAAAAAAATTTTCACAAAATGGCGGCGGTTTGAATAAAACGTTTCATTTTTTTCCCTGTTTTTTGCCGTTTGGAATTTTTTAAAAATATAACAAATTTTTTTTTTCTCAAAAACTCTTCTTAGTGACTTACTATTATGTATAAAGAAGCTCTGTATAAAACTTCAACTGAATCGATTGAGTAAAACTTGAGATATCATGCACACCGTTTCTAAAAAAGTAGTTTCGAGAAAAACGCGTTTAAAGATTGAGGACAAGTCGCGCGCAACCGGAGTCGTCGGCCCCGATTAGGTGGAAGTTTTCTTTTTCTCGTTCTACATGCACGAAAAGTTGTACGTCGACTATATTTTTTATCCATTTTGCACCGATTTAATTTTACACTAGAAATATATTTTTTTACCTCACTATTTGTAGAAAACTTACGTCTGTACGGTGTAGTGGTTGAAACTAAACTGGAGCACTTAGTATGAATTTATTTAAACAAAATACGTTAGAGCCATTACCCAGGTTCCAAGTAGTCACTTTCGAGAAATAAACCTCGAGTACAAAAGATCTTGCGCGACTCTTGATTCTCTTCTGATAGTCAGAGTGCTCCGGCCGCGCTGCCGACCAGCTTTGTCGCCGCGTCACAAAATAAGCTGTAACTCCGAAAATAATTGGAATTTCGAAAAATCCTTTAAGGAACATATTTTTAAAGGGTTATACTATCAAAATATGCAAAAAAAAAAAATCGATTTTTTTGAATTTCTAAACAAGAATAAGTCGCCTTATCGCGAGTTACTAGTGTTGAAGGTTTGTTCATATGTCGTAGAAGAAGAATCCACCCATCAATTTTGTCTTTACAAGAAGAATTTAAAAGACTATCCTTGAATAAGCATGTTACATTACAAGACATGATTACTAATTTCATTACATCGAGAAAGGGATTGACAATATTAACTTTAAACTATCAAAGTATCAAAAAACATGTTTCAGAAATGCAACATGTATTTTTATTTCTCAAAAAATTGACTTTTTAATATCTTTTTATTATTATTAGAAACATATGTAGCTTTCTAATAGAAAAATTATTGATTTTTAATTTTTATTTTTTTAATTTTCGTGGGGGCAAATACCCCCATTTATTGAGCTTAATTCAAGCTAAACTTAATCTAACTTAATTAATTAATGAGAACGGGTGAGTGGTGCAAACCTTAGAAACTAAGACTGGAAGGAGGGAAGGTTATTGAGAAGACGAAGTTTTAGGCATGGAGTGCTGAGATTGAAGTCTAAGTTAATACTCGAATTAACACTTGCCAGCATACGGGAAATGGGTTCATTGGAGCCGTATGAGGTGCGGGGGGTGGATAGATAGAAGAGACGAGGATTGCGTGTATTACGGGGGTTAGTGTTAAGAGAAATGAAGTTATAAAGGGTGGCGCAGTCAATGGTTTCTATTAATGAAGATTATGTCGGATACTTTTCTTCTTTCCTCCATAGTACTCAAGTTGATTAGTTTAAGACGGTAAGAACAAGGGATTATTCCAGGGCAGACCTCGAAGATCGAAACGTAAGAACCGACGTTTGATGCTTTCGATTCTAGATATGTGGGTTTGTTGATAAGGAGACCACACTTGAGATGCGTATTCGAGAAGGGGGCGAACAAAGGTAATATAGAGGGATCTAGTCACGTAGGGATTGGAGAATTCTTTAGACCAACGTTTCACAAAACCGAGTGCAGAGTTGGCTTTATGAATTATATCGTCGATATGTGCGCGAAAATTGAGCTCTTTACTGAAATCAGTTGAAATGACGTCGACCTCATTTCCATTCTCTAAAGCTGAGAGTGTGAAGGACACAAATTCGACAAGGTTTGTGGTTGTAGACCTGCATTTAAGGAAGCCATGTTGTTTGGAGGAGATTAGAGATTTGTAGTAGAAACTTAGAGCGTCATACAAGATACTTTCGAAAAGTTTGGGTATGTGTGACAGTTTGGCGATTTTTTGGACTTTTTTTTTTCTTCTTGGCGACATTCTTCGGACCTTTTTTGTAAAAAGGAGTTATAAAAGCGGTTCTCCATATCTGGGGAAATTCTCCAAGGGTCAGGGATAAGTTGAATATTTTTGAGAGCGGGACAGAAATAATGGAGGAAAATTTTTTTAATAATATTGCAGGGAGACCATCGGGCCCAGGAGTAAATTCATCATGAAGTTGATTCAATTTATTTTCAATGATAAGGGGGTCAATATTATGTGGGAGAAATGGTCCAAGGGAGAACTTTGGTGATTGTATGCTTTGGTGATATATGTGCTTTTTAAGTTAGTGACGGGAGAGAATTCCTTATGGTCATTGTTGATATTTCACCAAATCAAAAAGTCACAGAAAGTATCAAGTTTTTACATCGTCATTTACTCATATACAGCCGCGAAGGTTCGAGGATTTTAGAAGATAATTTAGACGAACTTCCAACGATTTTAGCAGGCGATTTCATGTCAATTTTGCAACTAGCCATTCAATACCTTTGACAACATTTGACTTGAAAATCAATAGTAAATCAACTGTATCAACAACTAGATATGGAACGACATATCGACGCTGTATTTTCGAGATATCTTGATAACATGACGTCTAATACTTTTGTAACCTATTTCAGTTATCACCGGCCAATCATTTCTTTAATACCGTCCAATACGCCGTCAACAGCTACTATTACAGAAATTACGGAAGAAACGTCAAATAATATCCCGCAGTTCCATTGTAAGGTATATTTTATATTATATTCATTCTATATATTCTGTAATTACTATAACTAAAATAATATGAAAAATGAATTGATTTTATTAACTAAACTGTATTTTGTCTTTATTTTATTCCATCTTTCGCTAAGATTTTTTATTAATTATGAATTAATAAAAATATTAAAATAGATGTTTCCTACCTGCCGAGCGTCTCGTGACAGCCAATTGTTTTAAAACTATGGCGGGTTGAAGGCCTTGTTCATTGAAAGATTAACTGAACAAGTATGTAAACAAATTGGCAAATGGAGGAAGTATTGAAAAATTAAAAGCAAAGGGATAATTATGATATTTTGTTATTGCATTTCGTTTCAGATATCAGAGGCAGAGAGATTCACATAGTTAAATGAATTCCATATAAGACTCCAGGTCAGTAGAAAGATTGGAGCAGAACAGGTTTAAGGAAGGCCTGCCACTATATCTATCACTAGAATCTATCAAGTCGATTACAAGTTTAGGAGGTTCGAATGTGACAGCAGGCAGGGTTATGCTTCTGTTTCATGAAAATTATTAAGACAGTTAAAAATCAGCGGTATTTTACTATTTGAAGGGTAAGGGAAGGGCTATAAAATGCTATGAGAACTCCGTGGCCGTCCGGATGCGCAGTATTGTTGTGCCTATCAGCACGAAAAAATCCAGTGTGATGTATAGAGCACAGATTAGTTTCAATTGAGGTAGAAATGTCTTAAGGCAGTTTTTGAGGATTGAGGAGTAGTGCGGAAGTTCCAATTCTGGCAGTTTGATAATAGAAGGGTATGTATTTGGGGGAACTGTGCAATTGGTGGATATGTTAGCGGGTTTTTTGCAAATGTCAGGCCCTTGGAGCTGACGTGGGCAGCAAATGAGAAGAAGTCGTTGGTTACAACATTGGGCTCTCATGATACCAAATAAAGGCTTACTACAGTTTTTGAAGTTAGACAAGATGGAAATCTTAGTTTTTATAGATCGTGTATCTGGCTCTAAGGCATTGATTTGAAGCCCCCATAGGGGCACTTTATTAGCTTAATGCAAGCCTTAACAAAAATCTATAACTTAACTATAACTTATTAACTAGGTGGCGGGGTGGGTGGACGATTAAGGAGAGTGAGAAGGGTTGTGGTATAGGGCAATTCTAAGGCTGGACTTATTAAGGTGAAGGTCGAAGAGATTGGTGTTAGCTTTGGGAAACATTCTGGACATTGGTTCATGGTAGCCATAATTTGTGCGGTGAGTGCTTATACGGAAAAGGGGTGTGGACCGAAGGTTACGCGGGTTGGTTTAAGGGGAATCATGTGCAATAATGAAGGGCTGTCAATGTTACCACTGAGAAGGTCATGAATAAATAGAATGTCTGCAACATCACGTCGTTCTTTAAGGGGTTGGAGGTTGATTAATTTTAAGCGATCCGTATAAGGTGGTAAATTAAGGGGGTCGGCCCAAGGAAGGCCACGAAGGGCAAAACGGATAAACCTGCATTGAATGGATTCAATACGCGTAGTATGGGATTCATACAGGGGTGGACCAGACTTGGCTAGCATATTCGAGAAGGGGCCTAACGAAAGTGATGTATAATGATTTCGTAACGTAAGGATTCGAGAATTCTTTGGACCAACGTTTCACGAAACCGAGGGCAGAGTTAGCAGGTTTGATAATGTTGTCGATATGGAGGCGAAAGTTGAGTTCACGGTCACAAATAACCCCTAGGTCAACCAAGAAGTTGACAGGGGGAACGGTTTCATTACGAATAATGTAGGTTCTGGGTGGTGAGGAAGAGCGCTTGCGGGAGTAAGTGATGGTTTGGCATTTACTGATATTGAGCTCGAGATGGTTTTTTTTACACCAAGTATTGAACCTGTTAAGGTCCAATTGGAGAGAGCAGGAGTCGACAGGGGAAGATATGTGTTTAAATATTTTCATATCATCAGCATATATGGAGAGCTGAGAGTTCAGAATAACGCTGTCGACATCATTAATGGTTAGAATAAATATCAGTGGGCCGAGATGACTACCTTGCGGAATACCGGAGGTAGCGTTAATTGGATCAGAAAAAGAAGATCTGAAGATAACGTTATATTGACGATCTTAAAGATAAGATTTGATCCATGAGATAAAACCGGGAGAGAAACCGAGGGCAGTGAGCTTGAGGAGAATAATTAGGTGAGACATTTTGTCGAAGGCTTTGCTGAAGTCAGTGGCGACAACGTCTACTTCTTTGCCAGCTTCGAGTGCACACAAACATTGTGAAACATACTCGACTAGATTAGTGGTTGTCGATCGACCTTTTAAACGATGCTCTCGAAAAGTTTGGGTATGCATGAGAGCTTGGCAATGGGACGATAGTTGGACACATAATTTTTCAGTCCGTTTTTGTGGACTGGAATGATATAAGCATGTTTCCAAAGCTTAGGAAATAGTCCTTGAGAGATAGAGCTTTGAAATAGAGCGGTAAGGGGTAAAATAAGATGGTTTGCGCACTTTTTTAATACTATGGCAGGCAGACAATCGGGACCGGGAGAGTAGTCGTCTTTTAAGTTGCGTATTTTTTCGGCGATTAGGTCGGGAGTGATGTTCAATGAAACAAGAGACGTCTGGGGGCAGTCTTTCAAATATCGAAAATAGTCGTGATCGGGTTGAAGATCTTGGTCAGTGAATGATTGGCTGAAGAAATGAGCAAAGAAATTGGCGATTACTTCGGGTTCCTTGGAAGAGTTATTGAGAAAGTTAAGTGTAGTGGGGTAGCTATCGGTTTTTCTTTTTGTATTAATGAAGTGGTAGAAACACTTGGGGTCAGAGATAAGGGAGGATTGCATTCTGTTCAGGTATCGGAGGTAGAGTGATTCACATAGCTGTACAAATTTAGTGTAGGACTGCATGTAATTAGAAAGGTCTGATGCAGAGGAGGATCTAAGATAGGCGTGCCAATTTTTGTTTCTTATATTGCGCAAAGAGCGTAGTTCCTTGGTATACCAGGGCTGAGATGAAGTGTAGTTCTTTTTTGGTGAGTATGGGACTGAGAGAATGAAGCAGCTGAGGATTTTGGTGTAAAATAGCGCAAGGATTTCGTTTAAGGATATGTGTGAGTTAGGGTTAAGGAGGGAGTTAAAATTAACATTGTTGAGCAGATTATTTAGTTTCGCGAAGTCAGCTTTGCGGAAATTGAAACAGTACGTATTTTCGGAGGGAAGGATAGTGAATTAGGTCTCGAGTGAAAGAGTTACCGATAGAGGTGGATGAAGGGGGTCTAAAGTGGAGAGAAAATAGTTGCTTGGGTTAACAACGCAGTTTACGGCATCAGATGAGAAAATCAGGTCGAGTTGTCTGTCCATGTTATTGGTGATGTTACTGAGTTGCAGAAGGCCGGAGTCAGAGAAATGATCCGTGAAAAGGATTTCTTTACTTGTGGAGGGGTTAGCGGCGATGTAGTGGGTCTCATCATCGGCATGATATGACATATCGGTGTTCAGCATAATTTTTGACAAGGTATTTGGTAAGTTTGATGGTGGGGGGAAGGGTGGATCTGACAGATAGAAGGAGACAGATGGGAGTTTTGAGCGGAGCAGAATAGGTGATGAAAGAGAGCGCCGTGGGGAAGTGGGTAGTGTGTTGGCCTCTGACGAGCGATGAGTGAGTTCGGATCTTCATAACACTAACGAATGGAATGTTTATTTCGCGACTTCTTTCTTCTACGGGGTACTGGCAAAACCCCCTGTAGTACACTTCTCTTGAAAAAGCTTATCAACTGCATTAAACTGTAAGTCCCGTCCACTTGTGTGAAAAACATATCGCACACAACATAAATGAATGAGAGAAGCTTGGCTCTGGCTCTTCTCTTGTAAAGCTACTGGGACAAAGTCTTAAATTTAATCATAAATGCCCTTATAAATGTATAATACTGGGTATTAAAAAACTGGCAAATATTACTTAGACCAATGATATCCCCAAGATTTATCGCTAACAATAAACCTCAACCGAACTGCACTGCAAGACCTTGACCATCGCCAGTACGGATGCGTCGAAAATATCAATTACAAAAATAGATCGCAGCAAAAGGCTGGACCGTTAAAGAGTTCCGTCAGAAAAAAGAATTTAGAGGAATATGGACAAATAATCCAATAAATTAACTTAGATGACATTACAGTTCGGATGAAACTGGGTATCGATACACCGCGTCCATTGGAAATGATCGTTAGCCGGATCTTTCCAGAGCCCCACGCCCAGTTAATTTTTGTCCCTTTCCACATGTGTGCACTACCTCAGATGCTCTCGCCCTTTGCTGCATTGGTGTCCATTAACTCAACATCTTAGACGTTATATCCGTAGACCCCGAAATGTCGAAATAAATCGTGTTATTTTTTTATGAGCCATGGAGTTACGCACGATCTTTTTAAAGATGAAATTGAAGAAATCAGAAGGCAACATTAATTGAGTAATGCGAATACTCCCTTTACATCCTGCCCCTGCATAATCTGATGAATTTAGGAGGGACATCAAAGCGTGACATGGCTTCGTATAGCTCGTCTCTATAGACACTGTTATCAGCCTTTAAAGTCGAATAAAGTTAAAGCATGCAAAAGGGAAGACAAGATGAGATATTTTAAATATACATAAATTACGAATTTAGAGAAAACACAAGAAACTATACCAACCATAGTTAATTTTTTTTTTATTTTGGTGTCTATGATTCCAACTTAATCACTCTCAAAAAAATATATTATTTAAAGTCAAAGGATTATACGGCTTTTAATCATTTCAGTTCCGTCTGAAAATATAAGCACATTCGAAGGTGAATGCTGAGTGCAATCAGCAATCACATCAATGAGGCGAAGACGAAATATACACTGCCGCTCTTCAGAATATGTTCAACTTTTTGTTCACATAACTGTTAGCCTCTCTTCATATATATTGCAATGACACATATGTATTTGTTATATATGTAATGAAAGAGCATCATTATACGCTTAGTTTGAGAGAAAAAAAATTGTCTTAAAGTTTACCGTTATTCTCACATGCTAGCTTGACCAAATACCAAATAAAAATAAACACATTTTTTGGCTCATCTGAATAGGTTCAACGAATGAAATGGAATAAAACAAGAATAATAATTGTAATTTAATGTTTTATTTTGCACTTTTATATAGGTAGGATTGTAACAACAATAATTAATAATGGGTATTGCCACCCTTTTTTAACAAAGTCTCGTAAATTCGATTTGGTATAGAACCATACATTTTTTAAAGGTATTGAAGCGAAATTTCGGACTAGGCTTTCTTAATTGTTTCGATTAATGACTTTTTGTATTCGAATTGTCCCCCTGACTCCTATACTTTACGTGAAAGAAGTCCCCACACATTCTCTATTATATTTAAGTCAGGGAATATGGAGGCCACACCAACATCTGGACATTTTGGCTCTCAATCCACTGTTTTACCGTCCTCGCTGTGTGGATAGGCGCATAGTCATGCTGGAATGTCCACGATATTGGCCCAAACAGGTCAAACATCGTTGGGAATGCCTTTTCTAGCACACCTTTATAAGAATTAGCATTCATTCTTGATTTTAGAAATTGGAGTTCGAAGGGTCCGTAGAAGGAAATAGCTCCCCACACCATGACACTGCCTTCACAGCTATGCAGACGGCTTAAATAATGTTCCTCTTTTCGAAGGTCATGGAAATAATAATTATAGCCATCAGGGCCCTCTAAATTAAATTTTTTTTCATCTGAAAAAATCACTTTTTGCCACTCAAACTTCCACGACATGTATTTTTTACGAAATTGGAGACGAATTTATTTTCTAGATTCCTTAAGTGGTGGTTTTTTCTGATTTTTTTTCCTTTTCAAATGTCCACCACTTTTGATAACCCGTTTTACTGTCGCCAAACTACATTTTACACCAGTTTTTATCTTTATTTTTGACGCGGAATCATGAGAATTGGAAGCTGCCCTGGTGATTGCGCGTCTATCGGCTCTTAATGTGCCTTTCATATTTTTTCCATACTTTTCGACATTTCGCAAATAACTGCTTACTACATTTTGACTTCTGTTAATTTTTTTCACGATGCAGCGTTGGCTTAAGCCTGATTCCCGAAATGCTTTTATTTTGCCATTTTCTTCCTCGCTTAAAGGTTTTCCGCGTTAAAGGTTTAGTTTCGAACAGGTAAACACATTAAGGTTTATTAGCAGAAAAAAAAATTTAGTACAATTGACCGACGCAACTACACGTAAACTAAAGTTTTTGCTGTTGAACCTATTCAGATAAGCCAAAAAAATGTGTCTGTTTTTATGAATGCATTTGGTCTAGCTAGCATGTGAGAATAACGGTAAACTTTAAGACAATCTTTTTTCTCTCAAACTAAGCGTATAATGATACTCTCTCATTACATACATATATAACAAATATGTGTCATTACAATATATATGAAGAGAGTTATGTGAACAAAAAGTTGAACCTATTCAGATGAGTGGCAGTGTATGCTGCCAACTATAAAGCAATACGTCACCTACGAAAAAATAAATACGGTGAAGGAGTTCAGGTACCCCGGGGAAAACATCCACGTTTGAAATCATAGTGAAGATCCGGTGCAGAATCACCCTCGGCAACTGCTGCTTAACTTATCAAAACAGCTAAGGTCCAAACACCTGTCCCGAAGAAGCAAGGTTATGCTCCACAAGACTCTTATCCTGCCAGTCCTGCTATATGGAGCTGAAAGCTGGTCGATAAGCAGGACAGCAAAGCTGATCCTTGGCTGCTTCGAAAGAAGAATTCTGCGGCGGATATTCGGTCCTGCCTTCGAGGAAGGCGAATGGGGAAGGAGACGTAACCGCGAAATCTATAACCTGTACAAAAATGTGGATATAGTCCTGAGGTTTCGACGGATTTAAATACAAATCAATCGCAGCAAAATAAAAAACGATCAAGCCAACGAACGAAACTCATTGATATGGACTGCCACTGACGGCACAGGTGTAGCACTCTCATCAGTACCTAAAATGAAATCTCTTCATCTTTCAAGTTTGAATAAAAACGTTACTGTGGAGAAAATTATTTCTTTCGTAGCACACCAACTCGAACTTCCAGAAAATGAACTCATCTGTAAAAAAACTGGTTAAAAGTGATGCCGAAGCAACCCTTCGTTTTATTTATTTCAAACCATTGAGTTCCGGAGTATGCATTTGAGAAAACATTTAGTGCTTCTTTTTTTCCATTGGGTGTACAAATTAAAAACTTTATTCAACACCCAAAACCAAAGAACGAGAATGCCGTAAACGAATTTCCAACAATTGCACATGTGCTTCACCATATTGTCCACATACATACGTCTCAATTGAGGATTTACTACCAAAATGCTGGTGGTCTTCGGACAAAAACAAATGATCTTTTCATCAGTTCAACTGCACATGACTATGACGTAAGCATTTTGACAAAAACCTGGCTGCAACCTGAAATTCATTTATCTGAGTTGTTCGATTCGTCATAAGTTGTATACCGAGTGAATTGTTCTCCGGAGGTTGGATTGGTTTTAGGTGGAGGGGTATTAATTGCAGTTCGTAGTTCACTCAGCAGTAAACAATTAATTTTTCAAACTAATTTTCGTCCCTCTGGTTCGAAAGAGATCGTCCTTTAAGTATGGTTCAATAGAAGACTTAGGAATTTAAAAAATGCTAAAAACCAGGCTTTTAAAAAATGTATTGTAAATTATGGAGAAGGGAGTTTGATTTCTTAAGCAAATTTCTTTATTCACAATGTATAAGTACAGTTGAAAGGAATATAAAATCCAATTCTAAATCTTTTTGGGTTTTCCTGAATTCGAAACGCAAAGTTTCTGTCTTTCCTAATTCATTGGAACTTGACGGTGAGAGCACGTATAATAATAAAACCACATGTAATTTTTTTGCTAATATTTTTAAATCTAACTATAATTCAGACACCATATTAAACTGTGAAAATCTGTATAATATCAATTGCGGATTTTGATTGTTTTTCGTTAACAGATCAAGACGTATTTGACGGCTTAACTCATCTTGACATGTGCAGTTTCACTTTTTAAAAGATTGCAAGTAATTTTTAATAAATCGCTTCACACTGGTGTTTTTCTTGATGAATGGAAAATATCTTCCATAAGCCCTAGTGGTGGTTTTAAAGACTTAATAACGAATTACAGACCAGTCTCAAAACTTTCCCATATTCCAAAGCTTTTTGAAAATTTGGTATTCAATAGGCTAAATTTTGCAGTTAAAGGTATTATAACTTCGAGACAGCATCTAGTACAGCTAATCTGTTTTTCACAAACTTTTGTCTCTGTTCCTAGGAAAATCAAATGCAGGTTGATGTTTTATACACTGATTTCGTAAAAGCTTTCGATAGAATCCATCATAAGCCTCTTATTAAGAAATTTGACAGAATGGGATTTGAGTTTGATTTTCTCAAATGGTTAGAATCTTATTTAACAAATCGGAAACAAATTGTTAAAATCGGAAATGATCAATCATTCTTTATAGATGTCTTATCAGGCCTCTCTCAGGGTAGTCATCTCGGGCCTCTTCTTTTAAATCTTTTACATAGTTAATAACATTCCGGACTTTTTACAGTTTGCCACGTGTCTAATGTTTGCAGACGATCTGAAAGTATATCTTCAAATATTCTCGTTAGAAAATTGTATTAATTTCCAGAAAGATATACTATAGATAAGCTTTTTCAGTGGTGTAAATACAATCATCTTGTTGTATCTCCAAGTGTAAGATTTCTAAAGCTTTTCGGTCAACACCTAGGATGGTGTTTAGTTACAGTCTTGGTAATGAAAGTTTATCAACTGTTAATGAAGTAAAGGACTTTGGTGTTATTTTTGATATATAATATTAGATTATCTTTTTCAGCACATATTAATTATATAATATCCAAAGCAAATTCGTTCGATTTATACATCTTTGATCATACCTATACTGGACTACTGTTGCCTTATTTGGTCTCCTTTTTATGAAAACTCTTCTGAAAGGATTGAAAATATTCAGAAAAGATTTACTCGCTTTGCTTTGAGAAATTTGGGGTGGTCTAAAGATTTCCCTTCATATAAATCTAGGTGCTCATTAATGGATTTAAAATCTTTAAAAAGTCGAAGAGCAGCCCTTGTAGTACTTTCCGTAAAGAACATTATTGATGGCAGAGTTAATTCTTCAGAATTGCTGACTCTTATACCTTTTTACGTTCCTGAGAGAATTCTAAGAAACAGGGACGTTCTCTTTATGATTGTATATCGGCAGCATTTGCGGACGACATAACTCTTGCATACCTTTGTGCAACTTGGTATGTGTTGTAAAGATGTGTTGTAAGGATCTAGAAAAATTGAGAGTCTGGTGCAACGCACATAAACTAATTCTTAGCGAAAAAACCAAACCTATGCCATTTAAAACGGGCAATACAGATATACAAAACTTTAACGTCTGTCTTAATTCTTAGGCTGAACCCACACCAAGGCCGGTAAAACGTTTTTTTGTCGCATGACAAAAAAATGTTTTTCATCCTAACCCACACCAACCCCAACACATACCGACAAGCAAAATGTTTCCAACAATTTGTTGCGCTTGGTGTGGGTTGAAAAAAACAAATTCAAGCATTGTCTCTTGAAATGTCGTCAAATTCGGACGAAGAAGCTATTTCAGTTTTATTTACTTTTATTAAAGCTTGTGAGCGTGATGAAAAGAAAATATCATTGTGGGCTCATCCTTACAATCGATTAGAATTATTTTTATTATAATTACATATTAGAATTAAAAAAGTATCCCAATAAGTTCCAAAATTTCTTCCCACAGCTTATCCACTAAACTTTTATTTGCATGGTCTTTACAAGTATAGTTGTAAATTGCGCTCCTTTGCTCAATTAAAAATAATAGCTTCTCCGCGTCAACTTCCATCTTCGCAATGTATCGATTTTGTCGCAGAAAAACAAAATACCACCGAACAGATTTCGACATGTTTTTTTGTTTTGTCGTGTCGTGCTCTGTTTGTTTCGTCCGGTGTGGGTTGGCTGCTAAGGAAGTGTGTAATTTTCGGCAACGACACGTGTTCGCAACACTTTGTTGCGATCGGTGTGGGTTTGCTGTATGCAATGCTGTATAAAATGGACGTCGGAGCAACGAGCGCGGCCGAACAAAACGTTTTGTCGTGTTGCGTCCCATTTGGTGTGGGCTGACTCATAAGATGCTATGTATTCTTGTCGTACACCACAAGAAAAAACGTTTTGTCGGCCTTGGTTCAGCCTTACGATTGCAAGAGTTTCGTCTTACCGATCCATGGATGCGGGAGGAATAATTTTTTATGCAACAAACTATGTTCATCTAAATGTTTTAATGTTGAAACAGTACACCATTATAAATACATATATGGGTGTACTATTTATTTATTTATTTATTTGCTTTTCCAGACAAAATAAAACCAACCGACCGATTCAATTTCCGAAGAGGAACTAAACTATATTTCACATGTAGTATATGTATATAGCAAAGGAAAGAGATAAAAGGAGTAACAAGAAAGAGACATAGAGTTTAAAGTAAATGGCTACAGAGTCTTCATTAACATTACAATAACATTTCCAACAGCATTTATGTTATTACTGACCATAAAAATGTATCTATAAAAACAATACTGTTCCGAAAAACTCTTGAAAACAATATACATATTTTGGTCTTGCTCACTCTAAATTGAAATATGGCATTACTGCATGGGGCGGTGCTTATGCCAGTTCTCTTAAGCCGCTGTTGATAGCCCAGAAACATCTAATTCGTATTATTTGCAACAAAAATCGGTATTTCCGCAGCTGGCCCCTATTTAAAAATCTACAGATTCTTCCATTGAGACACCTGTACGTATTTAAAGTGCTAAGAGAGTTCTTTAAACAAAGTGGTAATTATCCTAGCAGAACCTCTCAGTTCTTCAGTTTACGCGTGAACAATCTGTATCTTGTAAACATACCAAATGTCACAAAAACCCTTTGTTCACGATTCTATAGTGTAACAGCACCCGCTATATTTAATAAGCTGCCATATTCTATAAGGTCAACAAACAATTTCATTTCATTCGTAAGAGAAGTTAAATACTGGTTATTCACGGTCGATTACTTAAATGTTGAATCATTGTTGAATAGTTTATCCTGATCAGCAGCATATTTACATTTAAATGTCCAAAACTATTTAAACGCCAAATAAATGTTTTTCGGTATTATTTTTACAAATTAACAAATACTTATATACTTTCGAATTCTGTCCGTTATCACCCCACCAAATCTTAAATTATGTAAATTCAATTGAAGCCACTTTTTTTTTACACTAACTTCAATGTTACAGAATGTTGTATATTATCTCCTTTATTTTGTTATAAAATTAATACTGTAACAATGTAATTGGAAGTAATCAAAATAAATCAATCATGATTCCTAGTCATAGGACGAACTATGGACAGAATGAACCCGTAACCCGTTCTTTGTCACTTGTTAATTCAATTTGCAATTAAGTCGACTGTAAAATGAATAGATTTACCTATGTTTAAAAATATTGTCTTGAATTTTTTCAATGATATGTGATTGCAAAGGATTTTGGTTAACTGTAGTCAAAAGATTAATATCCATTGATGAATAAATAAATAAATAAAAAGCTAAAATCCGTTGACTACATGGCGCATGACTACTACAAGCGCATGGACACCAACGCTCTAGCTAAGAGGGTCTCCGAACCTCCTGGTTCGAGAAGAAGGGGGAGACCGAACCTCCGGTCTAAAAAACCAAGTGATCGCGGCCGCAAGACCACTTAGTCTCTGTGACTGGAAGCAGCGTTACCCGGGGCCAACAAGGATGGAAGGCTGTATTAACTCAGGCCCAGACCCTCCATGGGCTGCTGGCCTGAAAAGTAAGTAGAAAGTAAGTATTCGAAGGTGAATCAAATGAGGGATTTAACAACATTTTTTAGATAAAAATATTTCGTTTCCGATTTTCAAAAACGATCAGTTTGTAAGAAGTCTTTGCAAGATCGAATATTCATGTGACATCGTAAGTATCATTTCAGATATTGTTTTCTTTTTTTTGAGTTTTCATAGTATTGGTTTATCGAGTTCTGAAATATGAATTCCTAAAAATACTAATTTTGAGATGTTTTTTTTTTTTTTTTTTTTTTTTTTTTTTTGTTGGAGGCTTCTATCTGCTATCTTCAAGTACTGGTCCATTGTACTACCAGACAGACACCTTGTCTTTATTGTATTTTCCCCGTTGTCCGGAGAAAAGTGAGGAGGGGCTTCAGTGATGTTGAGCTAAGAGATTCGGCACCCACCACGTCGGCCCCAAGGGTGCGCCACCGTGCACGAGCGAAGGCGGGACAGTCGCAGAGAAAGTGTTCCGCTGTGTCGTCCTCCTCGCAACAAGCAGCACAGGTAGGCGTCTCACTGATGCCAAGCACGTAAAGATGCCTGGCAAAAGTGTAATGGCCCGTAATGACGCCCGTTAGCCTTCTGCAGTCATTTCTTCTTAAGGATAAGAAGGACTTTTTACAGACGTCAGGGCGTACGCGCTTAGTCATCCTGCATCCTGGATATTCCTTCCACTGCGACTGTGTACGTTAAAGACCCAGTCATTGATGTCAGATTTAACCGTTGAAGCTGGTAGACCTAAGGCGGGTTCAGGCCCTGAGAAACTCTCCTCTGAGCCTTTTCTAGCGAGTTCATCGGAGATCTCGTTTCCTGGGATTCCAGAGTGACCTGGAACCCATACAAGCCTAAGTGAATTAAGTCTTCCGACTTTGTTCAACAAGGTCTTGAGTTCATGCACTAGTTTGGAGTTGGACAGATACAGCTTTGAGTGCAGCTTGGCTGTCACTGCAGACACATATGCTCTTTCCCCTCCATCTGTGTTTCACAACATAGTGCATGGCCATTAGGATTGCGTAAATCTCCGCCTGGAAGACAGACGCATATTTTCCTAACGAGAAGTGCAGTCGAATGTTTTCGCGCTCGAAGAAAACTCCGGCGCCGGATCCCTGATCAGTCCTGGAGCCATCTGTGAAGATGCGAAGACATTCTATTCCACGTTCAGTGTCTGGCCAAAGCCAGTCCTGACGCCAAGGAAATGTGACTGTGTAGTTACAGCGCAGTAGGATGGCAGGTGTCATTGCGTCAGAGGGCATATCCATGAGACAGTGATCGTAGGATATTTCTCTCTCAAGTACACTTTCACTCCACTGCGTGTTGTACCAAAGACCATTCCTCTTTAGGCGAGAAATAGTTTTCAGTGCACACCCTCTGATATATATGTCAAGGGGTGGAAGGTTCATCATAGCATCCAAAGCAGCTCCCGGTGTGCTGGGGAAAGCCCCCGTGCAACTGAGGCAGACCGCTCTTTGGAGTTTGGTGAGTGAAGCCACAACGTGTTTTCGTGTCAGCCTGCTCCACCAAACAACCGATGCATATGAGATTATCGGTCTTACCATTGCCGTGTAGATCCAAAGGACCTTTTTCGGCGATAAGCCCCATGTTTTGCCAAAGGCACCTTTGCATTGCCAGAAAGCTGACAGCGCTTTGGTGGTTTTGGACTCAACATGTTTTGACCAGAGAAGTTTGTTATCTAGAATGACTCCCAGATACTTAGCTTCCTTGGATATAGGGATGGGAATGCCTTTTAGCACCAGCTGAGCAATGCCAGTTGTTTTCCTCGTTCTCGTGAAGAGAACGACATCGGTCTTAAGAGGATTAACCGACAGCCCATTTCTCGTGCACCAGTCATCGATCACGTTTAGCGCCGCCTGCGCTTTGAGACAGACATTCGCTAAACATGAGCCGACAAAGAGAACAGCAACATCATCCGCATAG
The DNA here is from genome assembly GCA_958301585.1 of Merodon equestris. Taxonomy (NCBI): domain Eukaryota; kingdom Metazoa; phylum Arthropoda; class Insecta; order Diptera; family Syrphidae; genus Merodon; species Merodon equestris. The sequence goes on along the minus strand of OY284415.1, from coordinate 82,721,848 downwards.
GCCTGGGCATAGATTCCAGAGGCATTGAGAGCATCTAGCAGAGAGTCGACCACCATGCACCATAGCAGCGGAGACAAGACGCCACCTTGCGGGCAGCCCCTGTTTACTCCAGACTTGACACATTGTTCGAGGCCTGTATCAGCGATCAATGTCCTGTGCACAAGCATTGCTTTGATCCACAAAACCAGTGCTTCATCTACGCCATGCCGTCTAGCAGCGTTACACATGCTGTCGAAGGTAGCGTTATCAAAAGCTCCCTCAATGTCGACGAAAATGCCTAGTACGTACTCTTTCCTTTCGAGAGCGCATTCAATTCTCCCAACTAGGTTTTGAAGCGCAGTCTCGCAGGATTTTCCGCGCTGATAAGCATGTTGCATGTCCGACAGAGGATGCATTCGAAGGGCATCTTTGCGCACGTGCAACTCTACTAGTCTTTCCATGCTTTTCAGCAGGAATGATGTTAGACTTATTGGTCTGAAACTCTTGGCTAGTGAGTAATCCTCTTTCCCTATTTTGGGAATAAAGACCACTTTCACCGCGCGCCAAGGGATAGGTATGTAGGCAAGTGCCAGGCTAGCAGTGAAAATTCTTTTCAGTGTAGGAAGCAGCTGTCTTATACCTTTTTGCAGCATAACGGGGTATATCCCATCAGTGCCCGGCGACTTAAAGCCATCGAAGGATGCCACAGCAAATTCAATGGCCTCAGTAGTTGCCACGCGTGACGCAACATACCAGCTACGCCGAGTTGTTTTCATCGCTACAGCCGCAGTATCCAATGAGGGAGTGTGCAACGAGCCGATGACAGTCTGATTTCCCGGAAAATGGGTCTGAAACAGTAAACTAAGAGTTTCTGCTTTAGACTCGGTAAAGGTACCATCAGACTTTCTGAGTACCTCCAGCCTTGTCGATTTTCCTCGTTTGAGGACTTTAACCAACTTGCTGGTCGCGCTCAGGGATTTGATCTCTTCGCAGAAGGACTTATAGGAATCATTCTTCGATTTTCGAATAAGCTTCTTATATTCCTTCTGCTTCGATCGATATTTATTCCAGTCATCTTCCGAGTTCGATTTAAGCGATCTGTTCAGAAGACTTCTGGCTTCCCTACGAAGCCGTTGGAGCTCAGCATTCCACCAGGGAACCGGCTTCCTGTTGGGAGGTTTTTTGACAGGACATGCGAGTTCAAAACATTTGGTGATGGCGCTGTTCAGGTTATGAACTGCATCCTCCACCGATTGATTAGTTTTGAGTTTAGGCGGGGCTTGAGTGGATTTCTCAAGCTCCTCCCTAAATCGCACCCAGTCTGTTTTTCTCGGATTCCGCTTGGGCTGCGAGGGGGAGATCCCGCACTTCAATTGGAATTCGATGTATCTATGGTCTGACAGCGTAACATCTGGTGAGACTCTCCAGTTAGTGATGGCCTTCGCATGCCTGTTAGATAAGGTTAGGTCAATCACTTCCTGTCGTCTCGCCGTCACAAAGGTTGGTAGAGAGCCAACATTGTTGATGAAAAGGTCAGACGAAAGAATGAAGTTTAAAAGATGGTCTCCTCTCCGGTTGCATTTGCTGCTGCCCCAAAATGTGTTTTGAGCGTTAGCATCGCAACAGATGATGAGTCCAATCCTTCTGGCTTCACAGTACTCTGCGAGTTCGGAAACCGCCTTAGGTGGCGGGGGTAGTACCGAGTCGTAGGGGAAGTAAGCAGACGCCACGACGAAGTGTTCAATTTCTCCGTGCGCCTTGTAGCTCACTTTCGCAGCTACTAGATCTTGACCACAGAATTGACCAAGTTTGGTTGCCGATAGCGTATTCGATATGATGAGGCAGACCCTAGGCCTTTCGGATCGCTCATCATAAAGGATTGTAGCATCACGTATGCCACCAAGACCACACAGGCGTTTGTTCCACACCCATGGTTCTTGAATGGATACAATGTGATGATTTGTACTACTGCATGCAATTCTGCTACTTAGAAGAGCGGTAGCAGCCTTGCAATGCTGTAGGTTGATCTGAGTAAAAATCATGGATTCATACTGGGGAACACGTTCCATCCTTCGACTACTTGACATCAAAATGGAATACAATCCTACCAAGGCCGAAGTAGGGACGTGAGTCGTACGCGGTTTTCAGGGCCTCAACAGAGCCATTGTCCATTCCCACTACCAGAGTGAAGCCCTCTTTTTTCAGAGAGTTCTTTTTCTCCTTGTAGGAATAGACAGTCCAGGCCCTCGTGTCGAGTCCCGGGTTCTGCGCACGTAGTCGCGTCAGCACTTTCAGCTTGTTTCCGGGTTTTCCCGAAATCCAGCAGATGGCGCGCGTTAGTTTCGGGAGACTAACTACTTGATAAGTGCTAGTTCCCAGGGGGGGGATTTTCGGCACCATGCTCCTGATCCAGGCAGATGTCTGCTGAGAGGAACAGCTCACCACGAAGGTACCATTCATCAAAGCAGACCTCTCCGCTTGAATACAGAAGCCTGTTGCTGAAGCTAGCTCCAGTAGATGATCCTCGCAGTGTTGGCAATCTGCGCTGGTCATTCTGCTGTCACTGCCAGCCTTCCCTATTCTGACCTTTTCGGAGGAGATGGCTGCCTCTTTGTAGGAGAGGTGCTTGTCTCGACTCTTTACGGTCATTTGTGTTGCCTTTCCAGAGGAAGGGGTTTTTTTGTGTGAAGTGCCCGCCTCCGATGAGCAGCCTTTGGTCCTCTCCGTCTTCAGGTTTTTGCTTTGATCTTTATTGATCGCCGCATCTGCCTTTGGACTCCGATTTCCCGCCGCCATATCAGAGGAGGAGACATCACGTTCTCTCTCCCCAGCAAGATTGTCCCCGGCGGCCATCTTCCGCTTGCAAGTGCTCTTACCTTTTTCGGTTCGAGCTCCTGCTCCCTTCCGACGCCGCTTTCGAACAGCTTTGCCAGCCTGAGGGTTGTTATGATCCAAGACCGCTTCGCCTTCTGCGATCAGAGTCTGTCTGCCAGCATCATCACCTTTTTCGGCGGTGGCACCGACCATGACAGGACCCTGAACATCTTCAGCTCCGTCAGTTTTGGAACTTGGCACGCTCTTATTGGGAGTTTGACCGTCACCAATAAGAGGAGGAGTGTTTGAGGCGCATGCCGAAAGTGCTGGCATGCTTGTGCCTCCAGCAGCAGCCTTTACTAGCCGCCGACGTTTTCTGCGCTGCGCGCCGGCAAGAAGTGCGGGATCTGCAGGTGAGAGGGTCGGATGGGCTTCGGTAGGGGATACCTCCGCCGATCTGAACCTCTTACCTGCCTTTCCCAGAGGTTCGCCCTCAATCTTCGTGCCTTCGGCTGTGCCAGCCTCTTTGCACGATTTTCGGGCACGCCTTTTCCTCCTTCTTTTTGGGCACTTAGCAGTGCAATCTACAGCACGTCCCAATTCTGGGGCTCGTTCAACCTTGGCGGTTTCCCGTGCCGCACCATCGTCGGTGTCGCCTCTGTCGGTTGCACCGCTCACGCTCAGTCCAACCAAGTGGTCGGACAATGAGCCGCAGGAGTCGGTGTCGTTCCGGACTGCCGGAGAGTTAAGAATGACTGGTGGGGCCTCCAGAATCCTTGCCCGGCCGCGATCAGGGAGATCGCGGGTGGATTTCCGCTATTGCGGGTGCCACCTGGAGTATTTCCATCCATCTGGTTGTCCATTCATTCATGACTAACTCGGGGTTCTCCGGGTCTTAGTTCGAGGTCATTGACCTCTTAAGCCCCTCCGCCGCGACAAGGCGCCCGAAGAGCGAAGGGGATTTGAGATGTTAGTGGTTGACAACCAGCGAGTATCAAATCAACAATCGTTGATCATAATCGACATCCACAATACCAAAATCTGATCGACACACACTTTCTAACACGTGTGTAAATCACATCATACATATGATTCAGAAAAAGGTTTGGCTTTGGTCCTCCAGAGAAAAATAATCATGTTGATTATGGAAAACGGCGGATTGACTGCCGAGGGAATATTTTCGCATCCGCTTGTTTTCCTATTATTGAAAACGCAATCGAGAAAGTGAGCGAGTGTCGGTAAAGTAGTGTAAACATGGAATTATAGAAAACGCAGCTCATCTGCGCTGCATACATTTTGTGGCGTTTTCAATCCATGAGTTGGTGCAATGAAAAGTAAATTTCAGATTTTGAATGAACGTTATAACGTTTACTTTTATTGATAGAAAACAAACAATACGAAAACAATTCGAGGCAATGTTCAGTGCCATGAATTAAAATTCCGACATTGCCAAGAACTTCACTAAAAAAGGTTTTGGGAAAGGCTTTGTTCACAACAATCAGGATAGAAGGGCTACAGGTGGCGGTGAAAATAATGAAATTTTCTTTACCCACTTGGAGGCGAAAATAATTGAGCTCGTGTGCTTAAAAGACTGTGCTGTGGGAGTTCCTTCAACAAAATCATTTTCTTCTCCTTCCAAGTCCATAAAAAAGCCAATTGTATCCATAATTGGGTAAAGTTTACACTTTTTATTTTTTTCAAAATTCAAATTTGACAGAAAGCTGATTAAAAAAGGATCGGTAAAGTTGTGCGGATCGATATTGTGTTGTTTATCCGTCGATTCTGTAATAGAGTTAAACTGCGACTGCGGATTCGACGAACTCCCAAAATACTGATCGTTGCTTTCGGTTAGAGAAATGCTTGCATATTTCTTGCGCGTACGAAATGCAGTAATTTTAATAAAAATAATGAATTTATGAGGTATTTATTTCCAATACAGGTCGAAGCAGGTTACGAACGAAAAACAATTAGTGCTTCTCGTTTCCTTCTTGGAAGCAAACCCCGATATTGCTAAGCGAATTTGTTTGAAAACACAAGCAAAACACAGATAGGAAGGATTAAATATCGAACTTAATAGTTATAAACCTCCTGTACGTTCATGGGAAAAATGGGTGAAAATAAGAAAAACAAGTCCTGTTCGAATGATCTGGTGTATTGAATTTATTTGATGAAATAAATAAACAATAGTCAAACAACTGTCAAAAAACGAAGTATTCACAATATTCATGTTTTTATTCACAATATTGACGCAATTATTCGATTGAGTTACACAATGGGGCATATTTCTATAGTCGTTCGATCCGCACATTCGATTCACTTTCGCACTCCCTTGCCATTCCTATATCCGCCGGGAGCACTACTTTATCGTTCGCGAATCATTCGAACTCCCTTTCCTAATTTGACATTTAATTCGTATTAAATTTGAAATTACCGGAATTTTATTTGAGTTTGTGTGGATTTGGGGGGGTAATTTACGAAAGATTTAGATTTTTACATAGATTTGTGACCATGAACAAGCGATTCGTTTTGTAGATGCGCGTTACCCGGGAAGTATACATGACTCCTTAATGTGGAACAATTCGCCTGTTAGTACACAAGGTACATGAAAACAGTACAATTTAGCATGAAAACTGCTCCCGGTTACTTGTATTTTTCCTGTAAATAAATGGAATGCATGCTTAAAAAAATGTTGGCGCGATTGACAGTTAAATTCGATTCGAACGACTACTGGAATCCCAATTTACATTACCGAACGTGAACAATTCACGTCGATTAGGAAGTTCATTTCAATTACGTTATTTATTCCCCCCGACGGGTATAGAAATGCGAACGTACGAAATGTTCCCCCCGGCGGGTATAGAAATATGCCCCAATACCAAATCCAGAATCAATCGACGCAATCGACAATTGTCGAGTCGATCACTGATTGACACTCACAATAGGGGCCTCGGCTTCTTACAGTGGCATGGATCCGAATGGTCCAATTCTCAATTGCTTTTCCGCATAGATCCGGCTGAATTTGAGCGATAGTCTGTATTATGTTCACCTTAAGAGCATCAGGCGATTAAGGTTTATTCCCTGCGACTTAAGGAAACCCCAGAAGGAAAAGCCTAACGGCGTTAAATCATGTCGCCTCTGCGAGAGATAACCTTACCATCAAATCGGCCATGCAGAAACTCAACCGCAAGTAGCGCCGCGCCGTCCTGCTGGAATCACATGTCATCTAGGTCTACGGTTCAATTTCCTCTTCCAAACGCTCAGCGAATAAACGGCGTTGTTTAGGGTCAAGAGTAGGGCTAGGATTTTCATGTACTTAAAAACGGGAAATATGCATTTAAAACCATGGTGAAGTCACCTATAACGACGTGGTTTATAACGACCAATTTTTCCCCACTTGGTAGGTTTCTACACAAGTAATGTTTCTTAACCAGTTAAACTGTACGGCATTTTTATAATGAAAAACAAAAAAAACATGCTATCCAGTTTTAAAAAAAAAATCGGTATTTTTATTTTAAGAACTAAAAAACAATAATGTTAATTAAATGGATAAAAAGGTTAACAAAGCAAAATACAAGAAGTACCATTATTTTAACATTTAATTTAGTTTTTCAAAATGGAAAACGATATAAGAAGTTTAATGGTACGGGTGCATTTTTACGGATTCGGTTTTTTGTTTTTAATTTTGAGTTAATTTTTTGACGGAAATATGCACAAAATATGCATTTATTATTAAAAATATGCAACAATATGCCAAATATACATTTTAGTAAAATATGCAAAAATATGAACTAACGATTGGATGCCAATTTAAAGGAAAATTCATGAATCGTAAAGATAACTTGTTCTATTGCTTCTAATGTGTCACAAACAAAATACATATGCAAATGCATTGAAATCCTAGCCCTAGTCATGAGCTTTGAGCTCCTGAGTCTATTGGATCTTGTACGGGTATATACCCAAGTCCCTACGCAAAATTCACCAAGTTGAAGTCCGAGAAAGACCGAATTCTTGTGCGCGGCGAGGAATCAACTGCCTCGGGTTGTGCTGTACATGTTCACAGCAGCTATGTTCTCGACCGATCTTGCGTTCCTTTAACGTATTGCTGCTACTACTTTGAAAATACTTGCCCCCTTTCAAAACCAATCCATTAGGTTTCCCATATTGTGTAATTGCCAAATTTAACTCTGCCTGACGTGTTTTGATATACTTTTTTTATCTTTATTAGTTTTTATTTTGTACTTTCTATTCCCAAAGAGGATAGATACCAAATAAGAAATGAATTTGAATTACACTCCAAAAAAGGCTCAAACCTGAATTTCGCGAATTTGGCTAATAGACAAAACATTTGTCTAATATTGATGCACATTGTGAGTAACATAAGAAATAGCGTGCGGTTACGCGGGTATCTACTTATTGAGAATCGACTGTGTTTAACAAGATAGCAGTAAGAATATGATTCTTGTGAACACAAAATACAAATTAAATGTTAAAAATACATAAAAATTGTTTATTAATATTCGGGGTCCTATCACTGTATAAGTAAATTTATTACTGCATTAGTCTAAACAAAAACAAATTTATGTTGGTTATTTCTATATTCAAGTAAAACTGCTTCACATTACGATAACATGTCAACGATGACATGCACCTACCATATTACTTTAAATTAAAGTACATCGAAAAATACATTTAAAGGCATCTGTTTGAATTATGAGTCTACGCTTCCTGTGGGCAAATCTTGGTAAACAGAAAATAAAATAAAATAAAATACAAAATTTGGCTCTTATTGCTTCGATTACATTTTCGCTCGATTTTTTTCTCTTACTTTTATTACAACAAAAAATAAAATAGGTCTATTACAAAGAAAAACAAAGAAAAAAGTAAATCTAAATATGTTTGATTTTCAAGAAAGACAATTTTTTGTTAGATATTAATTATCATTAGATTAATGTCCAAGAGAACATTAAAAAAAAAAGATTAAAATTACAAGAGCGCTGCACATGGCGAAAAATGTTTAAAAAAAAATCCGAAAAAAAAACTAAAATTGAGGAAATAAATTATTAATGTTTTAAGGACTTTTTATTTTGTTTATTTTGACTACTTGGGGATAAGCATTAGATTAAAAGATGGTGCTGTAGATGCCCACTCATTTATGTGTGATAGGAATCATAGTTTCGCCGCCGGCGGTCAATGCTGGCAATGGCGCGTCGACGGTCAAAACACCATCCTTGCTGAGTGAGGAACGAATGGTTTCTGGATTAACACCTTTCGGCAAAAGAAATTCACGATTGTATTCCCTGTATACGCTCTTTGTGTCCGATTTTTCTTCATGTTTGGCGTGCACCTAGAAACAAATAACCATATTACAATCAAAATGAAATGAATCAGCAAGGGAAAAGTCAATCTATTTATGGGAAAGGGAAAATGGAATGCAATTTCCTATACAAGGTCTCCGTCTCCCACATTAGTTAGCAGCGAACGTAGTGGCTTCTAAAAGGCTTAAGACGAGTTAATATCAATGTTACATGCCGTTTTTATACACGAGCTGCGAAAGTAACTAAATTCTGTATCTAAAAGACTACACACACAATCGCCTGGTATAAATATTGGAAGACAACTACGGCAATAACTGTTCACAGAAAGCCTTTTCTTCACTGATCATATAATGCGATTCCAAGAATATTGTTTCCACCTGCACTGCTTCTCTATTATTTTTATTCTTTCTCCAAAAATCAGAATGACTAAGAGATTGAACATGGTGCCAGAGCGGCACGCAAAAAATATTTAAACGAGTTGAAAAAAAAAATATCAAGATGTGACTCACCAACAGCTTCTGATCAACAGTCTTAACAACAATTTCTTCGGGGGCGTATTGACTGACATCGAACCTCAGTTTCAACACTTTACTATCGCCTTCCTCCTATAGAGCACAAGGTAACACATGGTGTTGGCAATATTCCAAATGATAAAACATCATGATGAAAATATAAGCATAAAAACATAAACAAAAACACAATTAGTATCGAATTGGATCTTTTTTTAGAAATCCGTTACCTGAATCAAGGGCGAGTTGATCTCGGAAATGTAATTTTGAAATGGCCGAGTTTGGGGCACTGCTGCATTAGTCGTGGTCGAGCTGGAAACAAAAAGTAAACATTAAAACACATACATATATGTATGTCCCAAAATTACAATTATTTATTGAAGGTTTATTATACTCAGTAATGTGACTAAATTCAAGTAATACGATTAGGAATTTTAGTTTAAAAAAGAAAATTAACAGAATTAAAATGCGATTAAACTACATACATAAAACCAAATTAAAGTAATCAATGTGACATTAAACTAATTGTGAACGGTGATTTCGGTTTGCCATGCTATATACTACATACGTAAAACTAAATTAAAGTAATTAATGTAAAATGAAACTAACTTTGAACGGTGGTTTCGATTTCCCATGCCATATGAGAAGTGTGGGAAAAAAATACTTGAAGTAAAGTAAATCTTTACGTAAGTAAAGATAATTTAAATACGAACCCAGAAAAGGAATTTATCGATATCGGTAAGGAACATGATACACGTATGCACATATATGGTTCTTAGATATTATAAATATGTATATAGGTAGCTAAACATTTTAGGACGTTTATTGTACCTCATGTCTATAGACACTGCTTCAACGCCGGGAATAAGCTAACGCTGACAATAAATTTTACACCTAATCTGCCGTATAATGCAATTCAATCGCCCACGGGCACTCATGTCAAACAAATGAATGAAATATTGTGTCAGTATTTAAACGTTAGAAAGTTTTGTAGTGATTTAATTTGTGCACAAACAAACAATTTGATCAAAAACGTATATATAAAAATATAGCATCATTTGGGGTATTATACAAAGAATCCGAATGGATAAAGAATTTTTTTTTTTTTGTTGGAGGCTTCTACTATCTGCTGGAGCACTCAGACACAAGTACTGGTCCATTGTACTACCAGACAGACACCTTGTCTTTATTGTATTTTCCCCGTTGTCCGGAGAAAAGTGAGGAGGGGCTTCAGTGATGTTGAGCTAAGAGATTCGGCACCCACCACGTCGGCCCCAAGGGTGCGCCACCGTGCACGAGCGAAGGCGGGACAGTCGCAGAGAAAGTGTTCCGCTGTGTCGTCCTCCTCGCAACAAGCAGCACAGGTAGGCGTCTCACTGATGCCAAGCACGTAAAGATGCCTGGCAAAAGTGTAATGGCCCGTAATGACGCCCGTTAGCCTTCTGCAGTCATTTCTTCTTAAGGATAAGAAGGACTTTTTACAGACGTCAGGGCGTACGCGCTTAGTCATCCTGCATCCTGGATATTCCTTCCATCTGCGACTGTGTACGTTAAAGACCCAGTCATTGATGTCAGATTTAACCGTTGAAGCTGGTAGACCTAAGGCGGGTTCAGGCCCTGAGAAACTCTCCTCTGAGCCTTTTCTAGCGAGTTCATCGGAGATCTCGTTTCCTGGGATTCCAGAGTGACCTGGAACCCATACAAGCCTAAGTGAATTAAGTCTTCCGACTTTGTTCAAGGTCTTGAGTTCATGCACTAGTTTGGAGTTGGACAGAGGATTGGATACAGCTTTGAGTGCAGCTTGCCTGTCACTGCAGACACATATGCTCTTTCCCCTCCATCTGTGTTTCACAACATAGTGCATGGCCATTAGGATTGCGTAAATCTCCGCTTGGAAGACAGACGCATATTTTCCTAACGAGAAGTGCAGTCGAATGTTTTCGCGCTCGAAGAAAACTCCGGCGCCGGATCCCTGATCAGTCCTGGAGCCATCTGTGAAGATGCGAAGACATTCTATTCCAGGTTCAGTGTCTGGCCAAAGCCAGTCCTGACGCCAAGGAAATGTGACTGTGTAGTTACAGCGCAGTAGGATGGCAGGTGTCATTGCGTCAGAGGGCATATCCATGAGACAGTGATCGTAGGATATTTCTCTCTCAAGTACACTTTCACTCCACTGCGAGTTGTACCAAAGACCATTCCTCTTTAGGCGAGAAATAGTTTTCAGTGCACACCTCTGATATATATGTCAAGGGGTGGAAGGTTCATCATAGCATCCAAAGCAGCTCCCGGTGTGCTGGGGAAAGCCCCCGTGCAACTGAGGCAGACCGCTCTTTGGAGTTTGGTGAGTGAAGCCACAACGTGTTTTCGTGTCAGCCTACTCCACCAAACAACCGATGCATATGAGATTATCGGTCTTACCATTGCCGTGTAGATCCAAAGGACCTTTTTCGGCGATAAGCCCCATGTTTTGCCAAAGGCACCTTTGCATTGCCAGAAAGCTGACAGCGCTTCGGTGGTTTTGGACTCAACATGTTTTGACCAGAGAAGTTTGTTATCTAGAATGACTCCCAGATACTTAGCTTCCTTGGATATAGGGATGGGAATGCCTTTTAGCACCAGCTGAGCAATGCCAGTTGTTTTCCTCGTTCTCGTGAAGAGAACGACATCGGTCTTAAGAGGATTAACCGACAGCCCATTTCTCGTGCACCAGTCATCGATCACGTTTAGCGCCGCCTGCGCTTTGAGACAGACATTCGCTAAACATGAGCCGACAGAGAGAACAGCAACATCATCCGCATAGGCCTGGGCATAGATTCCAGAGGCATTGAGAGCATCTAGCAGAGAGTCGACCACCATGCACCATAGCAGCGGAGACAAGACGCCACCTTGCGGGCAGCCCCTGTTTACTCCAGACTTGACACATTGTTCGAGGCCTGTATCAGCGATCCTGTGCACAAGCATTGCTTTGATCCACAAAACCAGTGCTTCATCTACGCCATGCCATCTAGCAGTGTTACACATGCTGTCGAAGGTAGCGTTATCAAAAGCTCCCTCAATGTCGACGAAAATGCCTAGTACGTACTCTTTCCTTTCGAGAGCGCATTCAATTCTCCCAACTAGGTTTTGAAGCGCAATCTCGCAGGATTTTCCGCGCTGATAAGCATGTTGCATGTCCGACAGAGGATGCATTCGAAGGGCATCTTTGCGCACGTGCAACTCTACTAGTCTTTCCATGCTTTTCAGCAGGAATGATGTTAGACTTATTGGTCTGAAACTCTTGGCTAGTGAGTAATCCTCTTTCCCTATTTTGGGAATAAAGACCACTTTCACCGCGCGCCAAGGGATAGGTATGTAGGCAAGTGCCAGGCTAGCAGTGAAAATTCTTTTCAGTGCAGGAAGCAGCTGTCTCATACCTTTTTGCAGCATAACGGGGTATATCCCATCAGTGCCCGGCGACTTAAAGCCATCGAAGGATGCCACAGCAAATTCAATGGCCTCAGTAGTTGCCACGCGTGACGCAACATACCAGCTACGCCGAGTTGTTTTCATCGCTACAGCCGCAGTATCCAATGAGGGAGTGTGCAACGAGCCGATGACAGTCTGATTTCCCGGAAAATGGGTCTGAAACAGTAAACTAAGAGTTTCTGCTTTAGACTCGGTAAAGGTACCATCAGACTTTCTGAGTACCTCCAGCCTTGTCGATTTTCCTCGTTTGAGGACTTTAACCAACTTGCTGGTCGCGCTCAGGGATTTGATCTCTTCGCAGAAGGACTTATAGGAATCATTCTTCGATTTTCGAATAAGCTTCTTATATTCCTTCTGCTTCGATCGATATTTATTCCAGTCATCTTCCGAGTTCGATTTAAGCGATCTGTTCAGAAGACTTCTGGCTTCCCTACGAAGCCGTTGGAGCTCAGCATTCCACCAGGGAACCGGCTTCCTGTTGGGAGGTTTTTTGACAGGACATGCGAGTTCAAAACATTTGGTGATGGCGCTGTTCAGGTTATGAACTGCATCCTCCACCGATTGATTAGTTTTGAGTTTAGGCGGGGCTTGAGTGGATTTCTCAAGCTCCTCCCTAAATCGCACCCAGTCTGTTTTTCTCGGATTCCGCTTGGGCTGCGAGGGGGAGATCCCGCACTTCAATTGGAATTCGATGTATCTATGGTCTGACAGCGTAACATCTGGTGAGACTCTCCAGTTAGTGATGGCCTTCGCATGCCTGTTAGATAAGGTTAGGTCAATCACTTCCTGTCGTCTCGCCGTCACAAAGGTTGGTAGAGAGCCAACATTGTTGATGAAAAGGTCAGACGAAAGAATGAAGTTTAAAAGATGGTCTCCTCTCCGGTTGCATTTGCTGCTGCCCCAAAATGTGTTTTGAGCGTTAGCATCGCAACAGATGATGAGTCCAATCCTTCTGGCTTCACAGTACTCTACGAGTTCGGAAACCGCCTTAGGTGGCGGGGGTAGTACCGAGTCGTAGGGGAAGTAAGCAGACGCCACGACGAAGTGTTCAATTTCTCCGTGCGCCTTGTAGCTCACTTTCGCAGCTACCAGATCTTGACCACAGAATTGACCAAGTTTGGTTGCCGATAGCGTATTCGATATGATGAGGCAGACCCTGGGCCTTTCGGATCGCTCATCATAAAGGATTGTAGCATCACGTATGCCACCAAGACCACACAGGCGTTTGTTCCACACCCATGGTTCTTGAATGGATACAATGTGATGATTTGTACTACTGCATGCAATTCTGCTACTTAGAAGAGCGGTAGCAGCCTTGCAATGCTGTAGGTTGATCTGAGTAAAAATCATGGATTCATACTGGGGAACACGTTCCATCCTTCGACTACTTGACATCAAAATGGAATACAGGATAAAGAATACTATTATAATCTAAATAAATGGAAAATCCCGAAACTCAGTGAGTAGTATGTATCTACTAGTATTATATCCATATACACACAATATTGCCGATCGAAACTTGTCTTGAAAATAACTTCTAATCTTAAATTAAAAGTAATTCTTCTTTTATCCGAACTTCTTGTCTTGGAATAAAGTAATCCGGAATCCGAAACTATGGTCTATGTCTATTGACATTTTCAGAGTTTTTTTTTTTTTTTTTAAGAATCAATCAAAATCATCCAGATATTTAACTTCCATGCAACAATGACGCAAAACCATTTGTACTCCATAAATTTGCAATTATACAGAAAAACTTCTAAGAAAAGGTAAAGGGTTTTTCAATAATAAGGGCATCAGTCAATTGTGGTATGTATTTGCATAGCCCTGTGAAAAAACCACAAGAATAGGTCTAGTCGGGTCAAATAACATAATTTTGGTGGCCAATTCACGTCACCTTTGCGACAGATAACTTTACCCTCAAATCTTTCATGCAGAATGTAAATCGTGGCGTCTGCTGTGTGGCTCGTAGTGCTGGAACCACATGTCGTCTAGGTCCGTATAGTCTAATTTGGGCCACAAGAAATTTGTTTTCATCATTCTGTAGCGTCGTATTCGAAAAATTACGGACCAATGACGCCGCCGGCCCAAAATCGTAACGTTTTGAGGATGCATTTGTCAGCTGAACGCTGCCGATGTCGAAAGCTGCACGCACTTTCGGAGCGTGTCCCATAAAAAAAACAACCTTCAAATTTGAAGTGGTGGACCGGAAAGGAAACGGACAAAGGAACAAGAAAACGACGCCAACACGATACTCATCATTCAACCGCTCCGCGTATCTTTTTTTTAAATAATTAATCATTTTGGTTATAAGTAATAAAAGTTTATAAGTAATAAAAGTGTTCTCAAGAGACTCCGTTTTTTGTTTCCCTTATTGTTCGTTACGAGGACAAATGTCAACGGGTGCAGACACATTATTATCTGGTGAATCTCGTGTGGGTTGGGGTCGCCCCATATACGGCAATTTTGCCTATTAACACAGCCATTCATCTAAATATTGAGGTCCCCTTCTAAACGCTCCGACGCTCAGTCAGCGAACAAACGGCGTTGTCTGTGGCCATGAACTTTGAGCTCCTGAGTCAGTTGGATCTTGTACGAGTTAGGCCAAGTCCTGACGCATAATTCGCGAAAGACCGAGTTCTTGTGCACGGCGAGGAATCGACTGCCTTGGGTTATGCTGTATACTTCCACAGGCCGCAGCCGATCTTGCGTTTTTTTGACGTACGAATGTTGGGTGATTGATTACCGAAGCAGTGACTCAAATTTGTTCGCCAAACGTTGAAAAGTCGACTGTCAAGGGCCATCACATCTACCGTAAAATAAGCGCAACGTCACCTTTGAAGACAACTTATTTTGATAACAAAGTTTTATCGTTAGAACGTACTGTTCAATCGTGAAACTTACCGTGGTGATTTGGCACCAGTACCTGAATGATAAACAACAGATTTGACAGCAAAAAAAGAGCATAATTTAATCATAAGTTCCAAAATCAAAATTATGTTCTTTAATTCGTCATCATAAAATAGTTTCGAAACGAACTATTATTGCATGATAGACAATGCACCTGAGTGTCAGAGGTTGCAACTGTCGAGCTGCTCTTGTAATTATAGTTCTCTTTTTATCACTTATTGTAATGATATCAACTGTAGCTAAAATTGCTTTTTGAAGCACACTGATGTTCTGAGGCAATATTTAGGCGCCATTCTCAGAGACTTTTTTTATTTGCATAATGTATGCTCTACTAATCTTTGAAAAACATTTATTATGGTATTTTCGACTCCAAACCACAATAGGGAATCAGTTGCTGGGGAGGTTAACAAAATTGAGTCATTATTTTTGTTACTCAAACATATACCAGTAATAAGGAAAATTTGCAGAAAACATCGCATGCATCCTAGTTTTCCATTATTTTAATATTTAAAAATTCTACCAGTTAGGGGTTAGGGGTAATCAGAAATTTCAAGAAATCGATTCATTATTGGTAATAATGAATACAATAGGACTTAATTGTGGGCCTAATTCTCATCGGTATGCCGAAAAAACGGATGCTGCGCATGTGAAGGTGGCAGATAAACGCGCTAACGATAACACTCGAGAAGTTAGAATGCTACGTAGACAACAGAAAATTGATATTTTGGAAGCTTTTACAACGGCTGAAAAATTATTATATGGCTGAGGAATAGATGACTCGGGGTAAGTAATTAAATAATAATCGTATTACTTACATAAATCGAATGAAAAACTTTAAATACGTTTTTCTCAAAACTATGTTTTTTGAAATTGGTGACCGCTGAAACTCGAAAACCGCTCAGTAGATTTTTATGAAATTTATATTGCTTTTGAAAAAACATAAAAACTGGAGTTAAATTTCCTAAGGCCGCCATTTTGTTGATAAAAACGAGGAAAAAAAAGCTTTGATCAGGCACTAAATTATATATAAAATGACTAATTTTTTTTTTGCTCGATTGACATTAGATCAGAATCTCTAAGGATTTGTGATGGTCACCGCAAGGCACTCCTTATGGAACAAGGTGCAAAACAAAATGCTATAACTTTTTAAATTATTAATTTTCTTTTTTTTCAAAATTTCGTGAAGTCGAGTCGAAACATAATGTGATGATGTCGTGTTATTACTTTCGTAAAAAAAAATTAATTACTGACAAAAAAATTATTGAACATTCTCTTAATTTGAAATATATATAATATATGCATATAAATATAATTAGTTCTTATGTTCTGGTTAAATAATATTTCCTTGCAGTTTTCATCTTCTGTTTTTTAACTTAAATCTAGTAATAGCTCTAAATAATAATTTAATTTTTTCAAAAATGCAAGGTACATTCTGAGGGTCACCCCACTCATATTTTTAATTTTACTAATACAAAGCCGTTTGAAGTGGCATTTAACAGTATTTTTTATACAAATTGTCACTAATTTTTCCTTACTTCTTGTTTCTATTTCATAATTGTAATTTTAATAATAATGTAACGGAATCATTTAAGCTTGACCGCAACAGGCCACCAAAATCTATCCGTGTCAATTGAAAAACATTTTAAAATATTTCATCGTCTTCATCGCTAAGAAACCTCCTTTGAGATAATCACCTAATCACCCAGAAAATTAACACTTTTTTAATTAAAGCAACTAATGACGTCATATGTATTTCCGTGCAGGGACGGGTTAACAATATCCCTGCAGCGATACCTCTCGCTTGTCGTAAAAGGCGACTAAAACAAAGGTAAACAAAAATCACATCTAGGCAATTTAGAAAACACCAAGGTGAGCCTAGGGACACATATACCACCATTAAACTGCCCCACAAGTGTGCATGCAAATCAGTGGGTTGGGTTGACACGACTGGAGATCACCGGTGTTGTAAGAGTAAGATCAAAAAAAAAAAATCTGGAGCATGCCCGTGTCAAAAAAAAAAAAAAAAAGGAGAAGAAAGAAAACGGTCAAACCGTAACATTATGGAAAAGAACGCTAAAAGGAAAAGCACTACCCCGCCAGGCACTACTAATGGTCGTGATCCTGGGACGAGCAGCAATGCTCGGGTCAGAGCTATAGGATTTCCGGGGGATAGCAAAGTAATGCAACGGCGTAAGCCACACTTTAGAGTCACGAGTTGGAACGTTGGAAGCATGAGTGGTCGCAGCTATGAGCTTGAAGAAATTATGGTTAGAAGGCGAGTAGACATCCTGTGCGTACAAGAGACGAAATGGCGAAACACCGGTAATCGGGCACGTTTCTTCGACGTTAAAACAAAAGCCTACAAGATGTTTTACTATGGATTGGAACAAGGAAAAAACGGAATCGCCATCATCCTTGCGGCAGAGTTACTTGGCAACGTCTTAACCATTTCAAAGTCCAGTGACCGTTTGATGGCTCTCAAATTTGTGATGCATGGTGAGGTGTGGAACATCGTAAGCGCATATGCCCCTCAAGTAGGATGCGAACAAAAAGATGAATTCTGGCTAGGTTTCCACAACCTTGTCAAAATCATCCCAAAGGAAGAGCTTTTGTTTGTTGGGGGAGATTTAAACGGACATGTCGGGAAGACAAGCGAAGACTATGAAGACTACCACGGAGGGCTGGGATACGGCACCAGGAACTCTTCAGGTGAAGATATCCTAAACATGTGCAAGTCGTACGGTCTTATAGTGCTAAATACCATGTTCGTCAAACAAAGCCGGCACCTGATCACTTATAGCAGCGGCGGAAATGAAACTCAAATAGACTATCATTTGGTATCCAGTTTCATGAAGCCACGAGTTAAAGATTGCAAAGTGATCCTGGGAGACGCGATCGCCCCTCAACACCGTCTCCTCCTGACTGAATTTTTTATGGAGGCGAGTAAGAAGTCAAAGCAGCAAACGAAGGTATCTGAGAGAATCAAGTGGTATAAGCTGTATAAAAGAAAAGGCGAAGCTTTTATTACCAGCATGAAAAACTACCTCTTTTCCATTATCGATGAGGTCGGTAATGAGGAGTGCAGAGCACAAGACATGTGGGATTCCCTACAACAATCTGGCCTGGAGAAAGCCAAATCACTGCTTGGAACATCTAAAGGCCCCTGCCAACACGCAAAAGAAACCTGGTGGTGGACAGACGAAGCCAAAGCAGTGATACACGAAAAGAAAATGGCTTTCCAAGCTTGGTCAAAGTGCTCTTCTACTAATAGAGAGGAAAAAGCTCGCCGTGAAAAGGTACATATATAGATATTGCAAAGGCATCGCGAACAAAAAGTGCGCCGAATTCAAAGCGAAAAGCATGGAAGGCCTATATCAGGAGTTGGAAGAAATATCGTCTTCCGCGTCTGACAGGAACCAGGCTACCCAGGAGCTTCGACAAAGCAATTTGAACAAAGGAGCAAATATCTTTAAGATAGCCGCCCAGAGAAGAAGAAGTTCTCAGGAGATTCGTTTCCCAAAGTTTATTAACAATGCTGAAGGCCAACTCCTTGTGGAAGACGAAAAAATTCTCCACAGATGGCGACAGTATTGCGAGGAACTTCTGAACGAACAGTTTCCCCGAGTGTACTTTCCAAGAGCTGCCCCGAATTATGCCGAAATATCCGACATCTCAGTCGAAGAAGTTCGGTACGCGGTTAAAAACTCCAAGAAAAGAAAAGCTGTTGGGCCGGACGGGATACCCTCTGAGTTCTGGAAAAAGATGGGAGACATCGGGTCTAGATGGCTCATGGTTCTTATCTCCAAACTTATGAGAGGCGACACTATGCCTAATCAATGGAGGGAAAGCTATCTTCTTCCATTGCACAAAGGAAAGGGTGATACGCGAAATTGTGATAACTACCGTTCTGTCAAGCTGATGTCGCACACCATGAAGACCGTTGAACGGGTATTAGATAGCCGACTGCGAAAAATAATACGACTATCTGATGACCAGTGCGGGTTTGTCTCGGGTAAATCAACAACAGATGCAATCCAAAGTATAAGGATCATGATGGAAAAGCATCGGGATTCTTCAAAGGACTTGCATATGGTGTTGGTTGATTTCGAGAAGGCCTTTGACCGGCAACCAAGAGATCTTTTATGGGTAGCGCTAAGACAAAAAGGAGGAGAGTAAGATGCACCGCAGGAGTATTTCTGAACCATATGCTATGCAAGGACACATAGTCTTAAGAGGGGAAGAGTTAACACCGCTCACCCCGAATTCCCTAACACGGGTTAAGAATATCCCTGCAGCGATACCTCTCGCTTGTCGTAAAAGGCGACTAAAATAAAGGTACACAAAAATCACATCTAGGCAATTTAGAAAACACCAAGGTGAGCCTAGGGACACATATACCACCATTAAACTGCCCCACAAATGCACATGCAAATCAGTGGGTTGACACGACTGGAGATCAGCGGTGTTGTAAGAGTAAGATCAAACAAAAAAATCTGGAGCATGCCCATGCCACAAAAAAAAAAAAAGGCAGGCCGAAAAACAATTGGTGCAAACAAATGCAAAAACACCAGCATTTGATTGGCCTCAGCGATGAAATAATCCCAAACCGGGAAGCCTGCCGCTACTTTCTGAGGTCAAACCGGCGGATCAGTAGGAATGCAGTTAAGTGGGAAGGTTATGGTCCTACACTTCTGACCATAACGACGCCGGAAAAAAGGAAAAGAAGAAGAATGACGTCATATGTATATTACTTGGCCGAATCCGCAAAACTTGTTGTTTATCCTTGACATAAACAAATGTAAACCACCGAACTCAATATGAAATATAAAATGCAGTTACCATCCAGCACAATTGATCCCCAACTAACAATCAAAGCTCGATCCTCACCGTCATCGACGTCAATCAATCATTGAGTCCCGCGTATTGTGCGTTGATAAACCAACCACTTGTTTAGTCTACCTTTGTCGAAGAGGCAACTGACAATTTTTAAATTTATTTACAAAATGCAATTGCCATAAGCAAAGAAAAGCACAAAATTAACAAATTTCTTTCTTTCAAAGTAATTACATTGAACTGGAACTTATTCGAGTGACCAGCGAATTTGAGATCAATACACCAAACCCAGCATGGATGGCAACTAATGACATTAATGTCCGCCGGATATTTATGTGTAATCAACCCTTCTTATGTCACCTCAATCATTTAATATGTCAATGAAATGTATGAAATACACAAAGTACACATGCTTCTTCCTTTTCTCTGATTCCTGACCCAATTTTACGAATTTTCAAACATTTGAACTGAAACGATCAGAAATGTAATGCAAAATTAATAAATAATATAAATAACATAGCTTGGCATCTGGCAACCAAACATCATTAAAATGAACTAAACAAATGTACATGACAGCTTAAAATGAATCTCACTGTTGGCCTCATAATTGTACGATTGTATCGTATTTCCCGATTATATTTATATATAAATGGCCCACATCAAAGGTTAAGATTCTCACGGCAATAAAAATTAGTAACAAATGAAATATGTCGTTAAATGATCCATAAAGTTAAATTCAAACAAAACAGCAGACAACAGGTGAATCGGTATCAGGACAAAATAAGTGAAAAAAATTAAAACACTGTGTACAACAGAAAATAAATAGAAAATATAATTGATTTTTTGGTCTTTTGCTTTTTTTTAATAATAATAGATAAAAATCTTTAAATTTTATTTAAAATACCTGGTCGTTGTTGTCTTTTTTGAAGAACTGTTATTTTTTTCGTTTTTTTAGTATTATTTTATTTTGTTTTGTTTAGAGGACAAAATACGTATATATTTTATTATATTTCATATCAGTTGTTATAGTATAAATCAAGCGGATTTTTTGCCGAAGTGTAAATGTTATCAGATAGTATTGCGTGGAGGAAGAGAAATATAAATTTAATTTAAGTTAAAGATTTTCTTTCAATAAAAATTAATATTAAAATAATGGAAGAATAGCGGGATAGTTCTTTGCACAACTTAAGTTTTGAATTTTATATTTTGCTTAAAATGTAACATTTCCAATAAAATTATTTAAAATTTAGAGCACTTTTAATAATCGCATAGAATATCATCATATATATAAATTTCATATTTGTATAGTGACGAAAATATTTCAGTGAGAATATTGTTTTTCGTTGCGAATCGGAATGATGTATTGTATACTAGACTTATATGTAGCAACAGCGTGCTGAGAAGAAACAGCGGAAAATAAAATTTCGATTATTTCGCTGCTACTCGCGTTCTGTTTCATTTCATCGACGAACAATACAAGCTACGGCACAAGATATATTACTGATACTGAAACGGTACTTCCAAACACGAAACATGTTTCCCATGTATGTACACATGTATGTATATACATATGTATGTATTGAACGTTTTGATTATTTAAATATTCTTAAAAACAATATTCACCAGAATGCGCAAATTGGGATTGGAAGGATCTTAGTTCTCAAATAGTTAGAGAATGGCTGGGATGTACGCAATTAGTTTAACCTTTGTCGTCTACCGATACTTAAAAGTACCACCATGTTAAAGTTCAAATAAAACCTATAGACGAAAATATTTTGTTACTTGCGACCAATGGTACTTTTAAATAGCATTTTATCTTCTTGTTTATTGTTGCATGTTTACTTGGATTGGTCTTTTTAACAGTTTTAACGTTATTTTTTTGATGGCACATTAAGCTTTGAAGAGATATATTTTATTTGATTTTAATTCATTTATTTTTATTTATTTATTAAGAATGTGTGGAAAGCTAAAACATTAAGAATAAATCTTATAAATTTGCAATAGCTATTCGTAGTTCAAATGGAGACTAGAAAGTTACTTTAATATAAGACATAAAACATTAATTTAGAAAGTAGGATACAATACGATATATGTATATGGAAAAATTAAAAAGAAAAATGATATTGACAAAATTAACAGGAAGGAGAAAAGAAAAATTAATTATTTTGGATGCACAGAAAACCATGCAATCGTTTTTTTAAATCTATGTATATCGCTTAGTGCTCTTAAAACGTTAGGTAGTGAATTCCAGAGACGGATAGCAACGATGAAGAATTGTCTGTCAGATATAAGGTAATTAAACCTCGGTATTATGAGAGAAGTAGATCTATTTGATGCTGGAAATTGAAAGTTGTTGTAGAGATAATAAGGCTGCTGTGTTTTATGGATGTTAAAAAGAAAGACCAATGTTCGAAATTTAAGATAGTTGACGCGATTAGGAAATCCACGTAGAAATTAACGCTGCGCTAACACCTCCGATCGATTATTGGTCAAAAAATCGACACAATTATTCCACGCTCTTGCGAGGTATAGCTCTCCATTGCTTATATGTTCGTATACTGCAGCTCTCTAGTTCACTAATGTCAAATATGATTTAGGTGTGACGCCATTTACGAAAATTATAACATCTTCTGATAGGGTGATTAATTTTGCGCCAAGTAAAAGAGCTAATGCCTCTAAACGCCTGAACGGATTTTCATAAATTGTAGCTAAGAACCATCTCAATCACGTTAGCTTTCAAAAAAAAATATTAAAATCGGTCCATTCGACACGTCAAACTTATAACACGCCTTTTTTGCGTCGGGGGTTAAAAAGAGATGAATTCGTTCGGTTGTGGACAGCAACCGTTTAATCGGGATACATTCATCACACATTTTGACAAAAATAATACATGGAATGTATCGAATAATTAACTGCAACAAAAGCAATTAAAAAAGTGCAGTTCATTGTTGAAGCAATTGAAAAAAATATCAAAAATATCTTGTCAACATCTGCAAATGCTAGAGAAGTTTGCGCAAAAGTTAATATTCTATAGGCTATACAATTTGTTGCGGATAATTGGAGAAAAATAAGCTGTTCCACAATTCAAAACTGTGTTTCCCACTGCGGTTTCAAAAATTTAAATGATGAAATCATAACAGGTCTATCAAAAAAATACAATTAGAATATACTTGAAAATACATATTTATTAAAGTCGTTTTTTTACTCCGCTTTACAGTTCGTTCGTTCCTCTCTTCGTATTATTGGGACAGCCGCCTAATTGGGGCAAAAAAATTTAGCCCGATGTGTCCCAAATAAACGGAACTCACTGCATATTACCGATATGCACTATATACAGAGCTGTTCAAAATAATAAGTAAAGGTGTTACCTGAAGAATTTTTAGGCATTTTCCAAAATGTTGTAACCAAATAGCAATATATACTAGTATTTAATAATTGACGCAGTCATTCTTAATTCATATTACTACATTTTTTATTTATGTTGTATCGCGGTATTCTTTTTTTCAAAAATAAATTAAAATTTCTTCGAATTTGGTTGTTCAAAATAATAGGGAAATTCATAGTCAACATAAGTTTTGCTTAACATAAAAACTTAACTTGACAACTAATTGGCTGGGATTATTAGTTAAAACATTTTTAAGTAAATGCCAGTAGATTAATGTCTCGAATGCCCACCTTTGTTTTTTAGGACAGTCGATTAGGCATTGAATCAATTAATTTTTGACATTTATTTATGGGAATATTGTTCCAGTGGGTTTCAATGGCGGTCCACAACTGATTTTTATTTTGAAAAGTTAGTGAGGATAAGAATTTTTTTCAGTTCTGCCCACAAATTCTCAATGGAGTTGAGAGCGGGGGACTGAGAGGGCCATTGTAGCACTGACACTTGATGTTTTTGCAGTCAAGTACTCAACAATTACGATGAGTGCTTGGGATCGTTGTCATGTTGAAAGTGCCATATTAATGGCATATTGTCTTCGGCATACGGTAGCATGACATCCTTAGAGATATCACGATAACTCTCCTTGTTCATAATATCCGTTATTTGGTAAATGGGTCCAATACAAAACCAAGAAAAGCAGCTCCATACCATGACACAACCGCCCTCATGTTTCACATTTCTACCGCTGTCAGAACCAAACAAATTTACTTTGTTTCATCACTCCAGAGATTTTGGTGTGATTTTTGAAACTAAAAGCGAAATCTTTCCTTGCTTTTATATTCCTCTTACTAAGCAGTGGAGCTTTTCGAGCAATTCTTCCGGGCAGATGATTCTGTAAGAACCTTCTCCTGACAGTTGAAGCACTCACTACATTATCCAGTTCTGCGGCAATTGCCCTTGATGACATAAGGGGGTTCTTTTTTGCTAGTAGCACAATATGGGAGTCATCGGTTGGAGTAGTTTTTTTTTGTCTGCCTCTTGTTTCTTGTGCTGGGGTTCTTGAAAGAGCATTGTAAACAAAATTAATTGACCTTCCCAATGTGTTGGCAATAAATTTAAGGGTTTTTCCTTGGCCTCTTAAATTTTGAATAATGCGACTTTCTTCAGCATTGCAATGCATATTGCATCCCATTTTAAACCTGCATGGATCTTAAAATGTAAAATATGTATAGTTCTAGGGTTACGAAAAAAAATTACCTTTTCAATGATTTTTAATAAAGATATGAACGATCAAACAACGAAACAAACAAAATTCCCTATTATTATGAACACTTTAAAATAGTATTTTTTTAAACATAATACCACAGCGTAAATTTCTCGAATGAATAATTGGTCAGAGATGCATCATAAGAAAAACAATGCAGCTGTGCAAATAACTGCACTAATTAGTTTTCGAAAAAGATATAAAAAGATATATAAAGATTATGTGTACTTATAGCGGTTTTCCCTATTATTTTGAACAGCTCTGTACATACTGTGCCACGAATTCAAGAAAGCAAAGTTGCAGTCAAAATTTGAAAGGCCCTCGAAGGATTGATGAAAATTTAAATTTTACAATTATGTTTTACAACGAATAATGATTAATGACTTTCAAAAAAGATGACGAGCTATAAAATTAACGATAAATGTGGGACAGATAAATCTGTCATTTTGCGATCGATACAGAAAATAAGTGCAAAAGGGACTCTCTCAAAAAGAGCAATAGTAAAAAAATCCAACAATTTCCCAGAATCATTAAGGCTATCCAATCTGTTTAATTCAGCCACCGCCCAGATTGAAAACCCTTCATTTTGAAAAGGATCGAAATATTGGTTTACACGTATGTAAATATCTTAACTGTTGCAAAATGGAAAACCGTTCTATTTTCTGATGAATTCAAATACAACAAAAAGAATACAGATAAGACCTAAATTCGGTGTAGGAAATATACCACTATTTGGATGAGTCGTACGTACAATACAAGGCAGTGCACAGTGTTTCAGCTCTCGAACAAGGGCGGTCATAATTACTTGTTTATTGAAAAACGACTAATATGAGGTTTTTTAAAGTAATTTGGGGTCACTGATTCCGAATCTGCAATCCGTTTTACTCTATGACGTCACGTTTTTGAAATACGCTTAAAGGGTGAAGGAAGGGAAAGTATTTTTGATATCTCTCTGTCTAAATTACAAAATAACGGCACAATTTTTCGGAAAGTGATCGAAGAATTCAATCTAATCGTTTTAAGAGCTTTGAGATACATCTAGCATATTTGCGATTTCATCAATATGTTGAGAGTTTTGACGCTTTTACTTATTGATCTTCTATGAGAATTAAAGCGGCTAGGAAGTTTATTCAGTACGCCGCGCAGCCCCTTTAATACAAATATCTCAAACCTTTCTTTGCAGGAGTATTTTATTTGAACATATTTGTTAATAAAAAGAAAATAAATGTGACAAAAATAAACTCAATGTTTTCGAACACTCCTAGGTTTGCGTTATGAGTATATTATATGTACTTATAAGAAAAAATAAAATAAAATAGAGTATATTACTTTGAACTGCTTTGACAATGTATTAAACAAATGAAGTATCACATAATAGATTTAAAACACCTTCTGACAACATACTATTTTTTTTACGAGGAAGCTTGCGCAGGCCTGTTATTAAGGGGTCTGAGTTCAATAAAAGTCTGTGCATCAAGTCTAAATTTGTAACTTCGCGCGTCATTTTCCTTGTATAGTCGCGTCTAAATGCCTTTATATTCTTATTGTTTGACTCAGCAGCCTCTTCAGAAAGTTGTCCAATAGGAAGTAATGCATTCTCTATAACATCCGCGCCGTGAATGAGGACTTTGTGGACAGACGCAGGCATATTGTACCATGGATACTCTTGCACAAGCAGACGTGCGGTCGCCAAAGCATATTCCGTAAACTTGTTTTTGTCAATTTCATATCCCGATGATAAACATTGTAATATCGCACAACAGCGTTCTATTAAATCCTTTTTGAGACCTGTGATTTCCGCAGACACATCAGAATTCATAAAAAATTTTCTTGCGGTATTTCCGTCGTTCGATGTTCCGCTTCCCCCACTTCTAGGCTTATCAACATCTAAACCTAATTTAGCCCTAAATTCGTTTTGCACATATTCTTTCTTATGTCTTAATAAATCTTTTTCTTCACTTGATCTTATTTGCCACTTTTTAATATCTAGCCTGTACGAAAGATGAATAAAATATTCAAAGAAGCGAATCCATGAATGTAAAGGTGATAACCCAAACTCAAACCTATTTTCAGAAATTATTTCTTTGGCTAAGCAATCATCAATTTTATTCATCTCCGTTGGCGTGGCGTTACATAAATAACATCTACTCGAAGAGGTTTCAGTTAAAGAACTACATACTTTGCCATCTACCATAGTTAGCTGCAATGAGTGTCTAATGTGTAATTCCGTATCGTTTAATTTACTAACCGTGGGCACCAAGTTGCTAAACTTTTGTCTATAGTATGCCTCCTCTTGCAAAGATGCGTCAGAAGTTTCTTTTAGAAATTGAAAACGAAGGGGTCTGCAGTACCTTGTGGAAGAAGGACGCGGATTTTTCCATAAAATTGTACTTTCGTCATCACTATTAATTTTACTTACAAGTTGCAGCGGAACATATGATGTGATAAATAAACTATCGTCCTTAAGGGATGAATTGCTAAAGCTCTGCTTATATTCACTATGACCTGTACTGCCGTCAAATCCCCATTTCCCAATCAAAGTTAAGTCATTCAATAGAGCATTAGGTATATTTTCTAAAACATGTTTTTGGGATTCGACTAACCGTATGATCCAACATGTTTTGCAAATCAATCTCTGCAGACGATTCAGTTATTTTCTCATTAAGGGGATAGCACTTCTTTTTAGCACTCAACACGCTATGGTAGGATGGCAAAATATCGCAAAGTATTTTTGTATCAACAAATTTCTTTATCAAAATGTATTGATGTTTGGTAAGTTTTGCTACAACAATCAAAGATAAAACTTCGTCCGGATCTATTTTAGGGACACTACTCTCTTTTAAACCATCCGAAGCATTGAGTAGTGCACTCACAGTTGAGTCATCTGCTTTCGATAGATCAGCCAACCTTCTCCGTTTTGTTCGCTGGCTGCAATCAGAAAAATTCTTCCTAGGACGGCCGCTCCGCGAATGGGTTGGATTTTCACTTTCTTGAATTTGGGTGCACTGGACATCATTTTTTGGTACTGTTACATTCTCTAAGACGGCTAACCAATTTGAATATTTATTAATAAATTTTTGTTTTCCCTTGTAGACTAATTTCCAATATCTAGCAATACATTTACAGAGGTTTTTGATAAGATTTTCCAAATTGTTAGTGTCTATATATTCAGCGTCATTCACGGAATTGATCAATTGTTGTATCACATGATTACACCTTTCCGTATCTGATCCTTTACCAGACAGCCAAATCTCAAAGACGTATATCCGTGAGAATGATAATTCATATAAAGAACCTGGAAAATTATCACTATCAGTAAAAAAGGAAAAAAACCTTGCCAGTAAGGAAGTACACACGAAAAAGCGTACTCACGCCGTAGTCAACTCTTTATGACGCGAGCGGACGGCGACAGACGGTGAATCTGACGAAGTATTCTGATTGAGCGAGTTTTTGTGAAAATTTCGTAATACATGAATTAGGTGGGAAACGTTAGGAAAGTAGTTAAAAGCTTATGTGAAAACGACGCTTAGCAAATTCTGATACTTTTAAATATGGTTTTCGTAACAGGCACATTATCGAAAAAAAATATTACAAAACTTTGTTTGAAATGCAATAAATATTTAAGTACATACCATGTTCTTGGACTTCCATGTTTTGGCAGAATTAAAAAAAATTAAAATATGATAGAAAAAATCAACCAACATGTGGGTCACGCGGTCATTCACTGATGTCGCTAACTGCATTCCTTCGATTTGCTCACTTACTGTCAACGAAAGAGAACGAGATAATGCAAAATTTGACGTCATATTTTTGTTCCGAAGTAATTTGGATATTGGCCTATTCAAATAAGTCATAATATTCTAGTTTTAACGGGTTCACCTAACTCGAGTTTTGGCCTATGGGGGAACCACTGTGCAGTGGAGCAAAGCGTGCATAGCCGTACATGGTAAATTTAATGCCGAAAGACTGAATAGAAATGACATGCGTAAATAATTACGTACATTGCACACTTTAGAAAAAAAAAAGCTGCAACACTTATGCACATTTATATTCAAAACTAGAATATTTTGATGTAGAAATACATATGTCCAGATCTTCTTATCAAATTGTAACTGTTTTTTTTCTTAACTTCCACATTCAAGGACTCAACTGGCCCAATTATGGGAAGGCACCAACAAAATTCTCGCACCAAATTCTGCGTACAACCAATTTGTATGCAGACTTTTTTGAGAGAATTACCCTTACTTTTCCCGCTTTAACTTATCTTTACATTCACGTTTTTCATTCAGTCGATCACTTGGTGTGTTAGAAACAGTATTATAATTAGTTTCTTTTGAAGTATTTCGGGAACTTCAAATTGGAGCAAGGAATGATCAATAGATATTCGAAAATTGGTAGTTAAACTGCGTTCCAAGATTAAGACGCTAAAAGAAAATCGTGGAATAATTGGTAAACCACGTTCTTTTGTACAGAGTTTTAGAGAATTACTTCTAAGTACAGATGTGGGCAGCCAACACTACTAAAAGCCAGACTAAAACGGAAGGTTCCCCCTTCGCTCTTCGGGCGCCTTGTCGGGGCGGAGGGGCTTAAGAGGTCAATGAACTCGAACTAAGACCCGGAGAACTAAGTTTTGATGGATGAATGGATAAGCAGATGACTGATAATACGCAATAGCGGAAATCCACCCGCGATCTCCCTGATCATGGCCAGGGCACGAATTCTGGATGCCCCACCACTCATTCTTAACTCTCCGGTAGACCGAAACGACACCGACTCCTGCGGCTCATTGTCCGACCACCTGTTTGGACTGAGCATGAGTGGTGCAATCAACGGAGGCGACACCGACGACCGCTAATGTTGAACGAGCCCCAGAATTGAGACGTACTGTAGACTGCACTGCTGAGTGCCAAAAAAGAAGGAGAAAGAGGCGTGCCCGAAAATCGTGCAAAGAGTCTGGTACAGCCGAAGGCACAAAGATTGAAGGCGAACATCTGGGGAAAGCAGTTAAGAGGATTAGATCCGCGGAGGTATCTCCTACCAAAACCCATCCGACCCTCTCATCTACAGCCCTCACACTTCTTGGCGGCGCGCAGCGCAGAAAGCGTCGGCGGCTAGTAAAGGCTGCTGCAGGAGGCACAAGCACAAGAAAGCCAGCACTTTCAGCATGCGCCTCAAACACTCCTCCTCTTATTGGTGACGGTGAAATCAATAAGAGCGTGCCAGGTTCCAAAACTGACGGAGCTGGAGGTGTTCAGATTCCTGTTATGGCCGGGGCCACCGCTGAAAAAGGCGATGATGCTGACAGACAGACTCTGATCGCAGAAGTCAAAGCGGTCTTGGATCCCTACAAACCTCAAGCTGGCAGAACTGTTCCAAAGCGGCGTCGGAAGGGAGCAGGAGCTCGAACCGACAAAGGTAAAAGCGCTGGCAAACGGAAGGCCGCCGGGGACAACCTTACTGGGGAGAGAGAACGTGATGTCTCCTCCTCTGACGTGGCGGCGGGTAATCCGAGTCCCAAGGTAGACGCGGCGATCAACAAAGATCAAAGCAAAAATGTGAAGACGGAGAGGACCAAAGACTGCTCCTCGGAGGCGGGCACTTCACACAACAAAAACCCTTTCCTCCTGACCGTAAAGAGTCGAGACAAGCACCTCTCCTACAAAGAAGCAGCCATCTCCTCTGAAAAGGTAAAGATAGGGAAGGCTGGCAGTGACAGCAAAATGACCAGCGCAGATTGCCAACACTGCGAGGATCATCTACTGGAGCTAGCTTCACCAACAGGCTTCTGTATTCAGGCGGAGAGGTCTGTTTTGATGAATGGTACCTTTGTGGTGAGCTGTTTCACACAGCTCCTCACATCTGCCTGGATCAGGAGCACGTTGCCGAAAATCCCTCCCCTGGGAACTACTACCTATCAGGTAGTTAGTCTCCCAAAATTGACGCGCGCCATCTGCTGGATTCCGGGAAAACCTGGAAACAAGCTGAAAATGCTGACGCGACTACGTGCGCAGAGCCCGGGACTCGACACGAGGGCCTGGACTGTCTATTCCTACAAAGAGAAAAAGGGCTTTCTGAAAAAAAGAGGGCTTCACTCACGTCCCTACCTCGACCTTGGTAGGATTTTATTCCATTTCAATGTCAAGTAGTCGAAGGATGGAACGTGCTCCGCAGTCTAAATCTATGATTTTCACTCAGATTAAGCTACAGCATTGCAAGGCTGCTACCGCTCTCCTCAGTAGTAGAATTGCATGCAGTAGTACAAATCATCACATTGTATCCATTCAGGTGGCATATGTGATGCTACGATCCTTTTTGATGAGCGGAGAAGAGAGCATCTTTTAAACTTCATTCTTTCGTCTGACCTTATTATCAAAAATGTTGGCTCTCAACCAACCTTTGTGACGAGACGGCAAGAAGTGATTGACCTAACTCTGTCTAATAGGCCATCACTAACTGGAGAGTCTTACCAGATGTTACGCTGTCAGACCATAGATACATCGAATTCCAATTGAAGTGTGGGATCTGCCGCTCGCAGCCCAAGCGGAATACCAGAAAGACGGACTGGGTGCGATTCAGGGAGGAACTTGAGAAATCCACTCAAGCCCTACCTAAACTCAAAACAAAGCAATTAGTGGAGGATGCCGTTCATAACCTAAGCAGTGCCATCACCAACTGTTTCGAACTCGCATGTCCTGTCAAAAAACCTCCCAGCAGGAAGCCGGTTCCCTGGTGGAACGCTGAGATCCAATGTCTTCGCAGGGAAGCCAGAAGTCTCCTGAATATACAGAGCTGTTCAAAATAATAGGGAAAACCCCTGATAAGCAATGTACTTGTTTATTTTGAACCCTTTTTATTTCTTTTTCGAAAATTAATTAGTGCAGTTATTTGCACAGCTGCATTGTTTTTCTTATGATGCATCTCTGACCAATTATTCATTCTAGAAATTTACGCTGTGGTATTATGTTTGTTTCGTTGTTATATCGTTCATATTTTTATTAAAAATCATTGAAAAGGTAATGTTATTTTTCGTAAACCTTATAACTATACACATTTTACATTTTAATATCTATGTCGGTTTAAAATGCGACGCAATAGGCATTGCACTGCTGTAGAAAGTCGCATTATTCAAAATTTGAGAGACCAAGGAAAAACCCTTGCCAACACATTGGGAAAGTCAATCAATTTTGTTTATAATGCTCTTTCAAGAACCCCAGCACAAGAAACAAGAGGCAGACCAAAAAAAAAACTACTCCAACCGATGACTCCCATATTGTGATACTAGCAAAAAGGAACCCCTTTATGTCATCAAGGGCAATTGCCCCAGAACTGGATAATGTAGTCAGTGCTCCAACTGTCCGGAGAAGGTTGTTACAGAATCATCTGCCCGGAAGAATTGCTCGGAAAGTTCCACATTCGCTTAGTAAGACGAATATAAAAGCAAGGAAAGATTTCGCTTTAAGTTTCAAAAATCACACCAAAGCCATGTTTCGCAACATTCTCTGCAGTAATGAAACTAAAGTAAATTTATTTGGTTCTAACAGCGGTAGAAATGTTCGACGTCCTCAGGGAAAGGAGTTTTACTGCCGGTTTACTAAAAAAAACCGTGAAACATGGGGGCGGTAGTGTCATGGTATTGGTGTTGGACCCATTTACCAAATAAAGGATATTATGAACAAGGATAGTTATCGTGATATCTTAAAGGATGTCATGCTACCGTATGCCGAAGACAATATGCCGTTAAGATGGCACTTTCAACATGACAACGATCCCAAGCACTCATAGAAATTGTTGAGTACTTGGTTGCAAGAACACCAGGTGTCAGTGCTACAATGGCCCTCTCAGTCCCACCATCTCAACCCCATTGAGAATTTTTCCTTATCCACACTAACTTTTCAAAATTAAAATCAGTTGTGGACCGCCATTGAAACCCACTGAAAAATATTCCCGTAAATAAATGTCAAAAATTAATTCAATTGATTCAATGCCTAATCGACTGTCCTAAAAAAACAAAGGTGGGCATTCGAGACATTAATCTACTGGCATTTACTTAAAAATATTTTAACTAATAATCCCAACCAATAAGTTGTTAAGTTAAGTTTATTATGGTAAGAAAAACTTGTGTTGACTATGAATTTCCCTATTATTTTGAACAACCAAACTCGAAATTTTAATATATTTTTGAAAAAAAGAATACTGCGAATCAATAGAAATAAAAAATGTAGTAATATGGATTAAGAATGACTGCGTTAATTATCAAATACTAATATAAATTGCTATTTGGTTACAACATTTTGGAAAAAACTATAAAAATTCTACAGCTAATACCTTTCCCTATTATTTTGAACAGCTCTGTATCGCTTAATTCGAATTCGGAAGATGACTGGAATAAATATCGATCGAAGCAGAAGGAATATAAGAACTTTATTCGTAAATCAAATAATGATTCCTATAAGTCCTTCTGCAAAGAGATCAAATCCCTGAGCGCGACCAGCAAGTTGGTTAAAGTTCTTAAACGAGGAAAATGGACAAAGCTGGATATACCCAAAAAGTCTGATGGTACCTTCACCGAGTCTAAGGCTGAACCCACACCAAGGCCGACAAAACGTTTTTTTGTCGCATGACAAAAAAAATGTTTTTCATCCTAACCCACACCAACCCCAACACGTACCGACGCGCAAAATGTTTCCAACAATTTGTTGCGCTTGGTGTGGGTTGAAAAAAACAAATTCAAGCATTCTTGAAATGTCGTCTAAAACGGACGAAGAAGCTATTTCAGTTTTATTTATGTACTTTTATTAAAGCTTGTGAGCGTGATGAAAAGAAAATATCATTGTGGGCTCATCCTTACAATCGATTAGAATTATTTTTTGATCAAGCGGAGCGTAGCGGAGCGAGAGCAATCACCCACTTTTTGGCCTAGCGCGTGCATGTACGGGGAATATAGTGGTCCGAAAACGATTTCGGACTAATCTTGTACGCACTAAATGTAGATATCGGCTATAACCACACATGTGTGCAGCATGTCATTCGATAGATCTAGGTCTGTAGATGAGCCATAAATTATCAAATGAAATTGTTTGATTGAAAAATAGTGAGAAATAACGAAGTAAAGTTTAGAAAAGTGCCATAGACTTTTGCAGGCACGTGCAATCAAAATTGTCAAAGCTTCAGAACAACACGTTTCTCGAAAATATGATCTTAAATCTAAACGTCCTTGCAAGTAGACAATTAATTTGATGTATCACACTTAGCTATATGTATTTACTTGAGAGTATTGGTTATGATTGTAATTTGATAAAACAACAAATTTGCTCGCTCGATCAAAAATTTTCAGTAGCGGAGTTAAGCCCGCGCATACTGATCTGCCTAGTATTATAATTATTAGAATTAAAAAAGTATCCCGATAAGTTCCAAAATTTCTTCCCACAGCTTATCTACTAAACTTTTATTTGCATGGTCTTTACAAGTATAATTATAAATCGCGCTCCTTTGCTCAATTAAAAATAATAGCTTCTCCGCGTCAACTTCCATCTTCGCTTCACAAATTCGCAATGTATCGATTTTGTCGCAGAAAAACAAAATACCACCGAACAGATTTCGAATTTTTTTTTGTTTTGTCGTGTCGTGCTCTGTTTGTTTCGTCCGGTGTGGGTTGGCTGCTAAGGAAGTGTGTAATTTTCGGCAAAGACACGTGTGCGCAAAAATTTGTTTCGATCGGTGTGGGTTTGCCGTATGTAATGCTGTATAAAATGGACGTCGGAGCAACGAGCGCGGCCGAACAAAACGTTTTGTCGTGTTGCGTCCCATTTGGTGTGGGCTGACTCATAAGATGCAATGTATTCTTGTCGTACACGACAAGAAAAAACGTTTTGTCGGCCTTGGTGTGGGTTCAGCCTTAAGCAGAAACTCTTAGTTAACTGTTGCAGACCCATTTCCCGGGAAATCAGACTGTCATCGGCTCGTTGCACACTCCCTCATTGGAAACTGGGACTTGGAAACGATGAAAACAACTCGGCGTAGCTGGTATGTTGCGTCACGCGTGGCAACTACTGAAGCCATTGAATTTGCTGAGGCATCTTTCGATGTTTTAAGTTGCCGGGCACTTATGCCATTGATGGGATATACCCTGTTATGCTGCAAAAAGGTATAAGAACGCTGCTTCGTACTCTGAAAATAATTTTCGCTGCTATCCTGGCACTTACCTACATACCTATTTCTTGGGGCGCGGTCTTTATTCCCAAAATAGGGAAAGAAGATTACTCACTTGCCAAGAGTTTTAGACCCATCAGCCTAACATCCTTCTTGCTGAAAAGCATGAAGAGATTAGTAGTTGCACGTGCGCAAAGTTGGCCTTCGAATACATCCTCTCTCGGACATGCAACAGGCTTATCAGCGCAAAAAACCCGCGAGACTGCGCTTCAAAACCTAGTTGGGAGAATTGAATGCGCTCTCGAAAGGAAAGAATACGCACTAGGCATTTTCGTCGACATTGAGGGATAACGCTATCTTCGACAGCATGCGTAACGCTGTTAGACGGCATGGCGTAGATGAAGCACCGGTTTTGTGGATCAAAGCAATGATTGTGCACAGGACATTGATCGCTGATGCAGGCCTCGAACAATGTGTCAAGTCTGGAGTAAACAGGGGCTGCCCGCAAGGTGGCGTCTTGTCTCCGCTGTTATGGTGCATGGTGGTCGACTCTCTGCTCGATGCTCTCAATGCCTCTGGAATCTATGTCCAGGCATATGCGGATGATGTTGCTGTTCTCTCTGTCGGCTCATGTTAAGCGAATGTCTGTCTCAAATCGCAGGCGGCGCTAGATGTGATCGAAGACTGGTGCACGAGAAATGGACTGTCGGTTAATCCTCTTAAGACTGATGTCGTTCTCTTCACGAGAAGGAGGAAAAATACTGGCATTACTCAGCTGGTGCTAAAAGGCATTCCCGTCCCGATATCCAAGGAAGCTAAGTACCTGGGAGTCATCCTAGATAGCAAGCTTCTTTGGTCAAAGCATGTTGAGTCCAAAACCACCAAAGCGCTGTCAGCTTTTTGGCAATACAAAGGTGCCTTTGGCAAAACATGGGGTTTATCGCCGAAAAAGGTCCTTTGGATCTACACGGCAATGATAAGACCGATAATCTCATATGCATCGGTTGTTTGGTGAAGCAGGCTTACACGCAAACACACTGTGACTTCACTCATCAAACTCCAAAGAGCGGTCTGTCTCAGCTGCACGGGGGCTTTCCCCAGCACACCGGG
The DNA here is from genome assembly GCA_958301585.1 of Merodon equestris. NCBI lineage: Eukaryota > Metazoa > Arthropoda > Insecta > Diptera > Syrphidae > Merodon > Merodon equestris. The sequence continues at coordinate 82,686,121 of OY284415.1, read as the reverse complement.
AGCTGCTCTAGATGCTATGATGAATCGTACACCCCTTGACATATATGTATATCAGAGGGTGTGCACTGAAAGCCATTTCTCGCCTAAAGAGAAATGGTCTTTGGCACAACATTGATGGGCGGAATCAGGATATGTGAAACGATCCAAACGAAACGAAATCGACCCAAAATTGTAGTTACGGACTATTAAATATTGGTAAAATACGGGAATGTCATTCACACATAATACACATAACGACTTCGAAGCTAGGATTGTCGCCTTACAAGATTATGTGCGCTTGTAAAGGCGCACGGAAGGAAATCCGGCGTTATGAGACGCTAACAACCAGATTGCAGCAAGAAATTTAATTTAAAAAAACCCACCGATAGAAAGGACATTATCTCCCGTCACAACGCCAGACCACATACATTTTAACAACGCAGCAAAAATTGAGATAGTTTGGCCGGCAATTTGAATGCATCCACCACCGAAAGCTTGGACCTTGCACATACAGACTAACATTAGTTTTGATCTCTGCAAAACTTCATTTCTTTTTATCAATTTTAAATTCATTATTATTAAACTTTGCTTATAACTATATTACGCGAGACAAAAATACTTAAAACTAGCTTAACTATGCCTATAAATCTAAATATCTTACCTAGGGGGACACTAAAACAAACAGTACAACTTAAATCTACACACAGCGTCAAGTGTGTGTGACTCTTTTGGTGAAAGTTCTTCCTCGAAAAAAAAAATAACTTAGGACCAGCATTTTATTTAACATAACGGTAAACATAAAGTAATTTATTTAATTCATAAGGAAAAAGGGCAAGAAACAAGCGTCAAAAGTGAGTGTACAAATTGTTGCGTAATTGATTGTAAATCTCCTTTTCGAAAGAAAATGTAACGGCAAAAGTATAGCATGATACTATTAGCCTTACGAAGAAAGCATTACTTTTGTAGCCAGTGCTTGGAGAGTACCTTCTTTTTTAAAACGCGAACAAAACGCGAAATCGGTAGAACAATAAACAGATATCACAATACAGTGAAAAAAAAGTTTAGACCGGTACGAAACTTTTTATACTGTAGAAAGTGCTAAAAATCAAGACGACCAAAGCGTTTAAACGAGCGGGAAAGTAGAGATATTGTAAGGGAGGTGAGAAGAAATCCGATATCTATGTATTGCAGTTCGAATTGCAGATAAAATTTCAAGAAATAATGAAAGTGAAAGCGCGAGTACAGTTCGCCATGTTTTACATCAGAGTGGCCTACATGACATAGTGCCCAGAAAGAAACCTTCAATATCAAAAGCTAATATAAAAGACTGGACAAGTGCGAGTCGGACTCGCCCACCGAGGTTTCCGTACAAATTTTTGTAGGTACATATTATAAATTGTTTAGCTTTTCCCAAAATTCAGTTTTCCAAACCTATAGTTACTTATATCATTGTGTTTTATAAGTAAAATTGTGGTTATACTAACAGTTCATACCTAAATTAGCTAACCTAATCAAAGTTGTTTCTGCAAAGTAGTGACTGCAAAAAGAATGAATAGTTTCGCATTGTCCATCAAAGTTGGAAAAAACATTGTCTATAATAGTGTTCGTTTTTGAAGTGCTAGTGCTTATTAAGGGTTACAAGCCTATAGAAGAAAAATATAATGAAATTGCATTTTGGGGTTTGGTTTTTAAAATCTATGCTGAAATCTCCTACAACAATCAGGCAAGAAATATTACCATTGTAGCTGCTTTCGTATGTTGCTGTCTATAGCAATATTGGTTAGACATCGTGGTGAACATCTCAAAATGTATATATTCACAGTGTCCGTTCGCAGCGCCCGGATTATTCAAACAGTATCTTTTACATGATCCATCTGACACAGAGTTCTTAAGATTGCGGCGTGCATATGTATGTGATAGATCCCGAACCTTAATTTGCATTAGCTATTCACATCACAGCTTCAAAAGACCGTAGATCTCAGTATATTTTAGTTTTAATTACAACTCGATACCTCCACGCGTTCCCGAGGTAAAGGGTCTTGACAGACAGACAGACGGACAACAAAGTAATCTTGTAAGGGTTCCACATTTCCTTTTGAGGTACGGAATCCTAAAAAACGAATATGCAAAAAAATACCGAATTTTCAATGATTCTTTTTGGAAAAATGTTTGGTTTAGTAAGAAATGTAAATTTGAAATTCTTGGATCAAAGAAAAATGGAAAAGGATGGAGAAGTAGAAATAGAGAGTTGGAACCTCAAAATGGTTTATCAACAATGAAACATGGTGGAGGTTCAGTGATGGTGTGGGGCTGTATGGCAGTTTATGGCGTTATTAGCTTTCATTGAGTCGATAATGTATAAGAGAAGGTGCATGAATATTTTACGGGAGAATTTTACAACTAGTGTTCAAAGAAACCAGGTTTTCCAAGAACGTGGGTCTTCCAACACGACAATGACCCTAAGCACATATCGCCCTTGTTAGAGAATGGCTGCTTTATAATACACCAAAACAATTGGATCATCATTCCCACTCACCGGATCTAAATCTCATTGAACATCTATGAAACATTTGGACAGGCAGATAAGAAAACACCAAATAACATCAATAGTCACTCCGGGATGCGCTAGTAAGAAAATGGACTCAGATTCCAGAGAGGGTAACAAAAAAACTTGTTGAACCCGATTGTTTATTATCAGTTCAGTATCAGAGAACGCTCTCGATTGCAATTGGTATTTTTAAGCCGAGAATTGAAGAGGAAACGGCCGCTATATGGAGCAGAGAAAGGATGAATTTTCTACATGACAATGCTCGGTTAACTTGTCCCGTATTCACCAGCATTCCTAAAAACACTAGGCAGTAATAATACTTTTACATATCATGCAGGGTTTCAAATAGAATTCATAAACTCTTATTAATGTGTCGAAAAAAATTAGGGTTTTACTACTTTAAACGGTTGAAATCGATTGGTACTTTCATTATTCGTTTGACTGTTCTCGTTCTACATATCTTCCTCATCTTAGTCTTCTCGATTTTATTACTCGGAACATGCTTAGAGTTAAATTCTCGTAGATTTCCTCCAGTACTTGAATCTGTATTTTTCTCCATTAGCCTGTTCGTTGTTTTTTTCTACCATAGTTTCTCATCCGCAAAGCGTTTATCAAGTACAGTCAAGTTTGGATCGATCCAAGTCGGTCGCGACCATGTTTCTCTCATTTCATTTTGTCTTCATTTAATAATTTAAGCCTCCTTCCTTCCCTGTCATTAGACTTTCTATATTTCTCTTAACTGTTTCCCCACTATGTCCCAGCAGGTCAAAATCGTCAGTGTGAATGGATTGGATGTGGTTCCATTAAAGTTTATTCCCCTCGCATTTTCCTGAAGGGATATTATTATGAATTCCAATACCACATTAAAAATATGTGGTGAAAATATATTGTTTTAATTCTTCACGTATCTCAAATGTTTCTATGTTCTTCGTTTACCTTTATGTATATTTGTATCAGATTTACCAACTTTTTTGAGATATGCCTTTTCAAATTCTAGGATCTAGTTGGTGGGATAACCATTTCAATTTTAAAAGCTGTTCTATAATGAAAATCGGGTTACTCGGCTAGCTTTTTCCAGGTAACCTATTCATACAGCATTTAGCCCTGTATAAATCGCCCTCGTGTTTCGGTCGTTTTTTATCCCGATATCTTGTACGCGTAATCTCTTCACCATTTTCCAGGGCTTAAAAAAGAACCTTCCGAGTTGTTACTTTTTCCTCACACTCTTTGTCGTACCAATGCCTTTCTTTGGAGGCTTTGCAATATCCTAGTTTGTTTTGCTTCTTTTAGAACACTTTTTATTGCCGGCCATATTGCTTCTAACTCTCTCGTTTCGTTGTTAGTTTTTTTTTTTTTTTTGCCATTTAGTAAGCCAACCCGATATTAATTTCGGCCTGTTATTGACTTTGCATACGAGAGTCCTTTGACTTTCCAATATTAAATTTGTTCATACCTTCTTCTCTTCCGTTTCGGTGAATTTAGATTCGGCTTTTAATTTTGGCGATAATCCGCTCCTCTGTATGCTTTAACATCTAGTTCGTTGTTATGGTGCCTTCTATTTATCAGAAAATTATTAATTTGGTTGCACGTTACTCCATCCGGTGATATACATTTAGTGTTGTGTATTGCCTTCTGTTTAAATGTTGTTTTCACGATCATATTTTTTTAGCTGATGAAACTTATTGTCCCAAGACCATTATTGTTTGATGAGACATGGAGACTTTCTTCTCCTATTGTTCCTAATTTCGCGTTGAAATCCCCGAATACGATTTTCACATCGAAGGATAAGAAATTGCCCAATATTTCATCCATTATTTGGCACAACGCATCGCGAAGGTTAAGTTAACGACATTCGTTCTTTAAATATAAATACTACGTCCACATTTTTATTGATGATTTCATCATTTCATTTCATTTATTATTATTCAAATAACATAAAATATTTCAAGATATTATATCTTATTTTAAGTATTAATATTACATCTTATTACTTTAAGTATTAAAAAAAAAAATACGAACATTATTAATATTGATTATTTTAAGGCAGAGATAACAAAAAAGAAAAACAGAATCCTGTTCCAAGATTGTGGGAACGGGGCAAACGTACCGCCAAGACCGAAAGTATACCCGACATTATTTGCTGCGTCTGAACTGTTTGTACCTCTTCAATATCCAATTTAAACTTACTTATTTATTGAGTACTATTTGCAAAGCACCCGCTCTGTAAAAGCTGTGTACGTTCCACAAACCCATCCCTAATTTTTAAATACATATTTTACCAAAGGAAGGCCAGCCATATTTAACAATAATTTGACACCTTAATGTCACGTTTTGACGTTGTGTCGTTGTGTGTATTGTTGTAATGAAATGAGTGTACGTAGTGCATTCATCACATCTGCGCCTACCTCTGGAATTATTTTTCATGGGGAAGGAATCTGGTTGCCTCTTACGGCTGGCATATAGAGAGTTAAAGAAACGTACACTCTTCGTGTCTTCATTATTTTCGATGATTCAGTTGGATCCAGCTTCAACAGAATTCAAGCATTTGCAATTATAATTGTAATATTATTATAAGAGATATCGGTACAATCTTAACTATCCAATTTTCATTTTCTTCATTTTCACATTCTTTTTTTCTGATTCGATTATTTTATTGTGAACAGTTTCGATAAAAACCATTATAATATAGATAGATAGAGATAAAAAATTAACCAATTCATTGATCGAATTTGATAGAATCAATTGAAAATTAGGAAACAATCTCAATTGTTCTCCCAACAGTTTCGATTCGAACGAGTAGCTAATATGTAGCATACAGCACAGTATTACTTTCGAAATATGTTTCAATAAAGTTCGTTAACTATATTTTCACATCAAACTCAATGACAAACAAATTCAAATAAACAAATATCAAATAAAATTGATTCCAGGGTATATCTATTTCAATATTCAACAATATCCTCCTGACCTCACACCTACTACATTAATCTAATTAAACTCAAATAATGCTACGCTTTGGTGCCTATCGCCTTACCCTAGTCGATCAGCGTGTATCACACAAGTCATTTTCAATAAGATATATGTATGTATGTACATACTCGTACGTACAAAGGCTAAACAACACTCGCTACAATACGAAAAAGTAAAAGTAGCGAATATTTTCAATCAAACATATATAAATATATCGATTTACTCAAGCATCTGCAAATAGCTTTGTAACATTGCCTACCCCCTATGAGGTATTTGCGTACCAAATACGCATAACTTGACCAATTAACTAGTTGTCCGTCCCTCACTCCCTATCCGTATTTACCTCTATGAATAATTCCATGTCAAATCTACCACAAGCTCGAACGAATCTGTTCAAATAACAGCTCCAACGCCACAGCCCCCATACTCTCCAATTTAATGGTATTATATTTTCATCGGTGATATCATAATTAAAATTACATTCGTGTTTGATTGTGTCGATGTTAATGATCGTATTCCAAGCGATCACACACAAGCAATGTGAGCGAGCAAATGTCTAAGTTACTTAGGGAGAGAGATATGACAATTAACTGGCGAACTTGGTGTGCGATATATTATACACATGTGATTTTTCTTACGATATTTATAAGAAAAAAATAAAGAAAGATGGAAATGCATTTAACAAGCAATATGCCACTGTGATAAGTTAAACAAGAAGCCTGCGAAAAAAATGTATGATAGATGTTGAATGTGTTCCTCTATAATCTGGAAGTTTTTAAGTATCCTCCTGATTTTATTTTCTTGTCGGAGATATGGATTTATTCTAATAAAATAGTAGACTTCAAAATTCCAAACTACGATTTTACGACAACACTAATGATTCTTATTCTGCGGGAGGTGCAGGGCTATTTGTGCGAAATTCATATCAGTGTAAAGTAGTTTCTTTTAGTTTGAGTAGTGCAGTGCTTAAATAATCACTTGCAATATATGTAATAATTGTTTGTATGCATACAGTTCAATATGTCTTTTCAAGCGTTTTTGGATGAAATTTCAGCTCTTATCAGAAATCAAAAAGGGGAAAATTCCATTATTCTTGGTGATTTTTCCATCCTTTGTCCCAACACTCTAGTATACAGTGCTTTGATGGCCGAGTATGGGTTAAAATCTTCTATTAATGAGCTTACTAGACCAGCCTCTGGCATCTGCCTCGACCATCTATTTGTGCGCTTTGAAGGTTGTACTATGTACTGGTGTCAACTTTGATCTACAAATTACTGATCACTGTATGACTGATTTAATCCTTTCTAACTTGAACAACAAAAAGATTTTAATCCACACTTCTCCTAAAGTAGCCCAAAATAACTTTAGTCTACTAAATGATAAATTGCTGCACGAATTATGGGAAGACATTTTCACTTCAAGTATGCCTCCCAAGCATACGGAATATTTTTAAAAATTGTTACCCATCATGTCGAAAGCTCAAGCTTTCCCTTGATGAACAATACTCTTCTCAGAAAAACTAAGCTCAAACAGAAGTTACAACCTACATAAATGCTTAAACCATCCACTTAATTCTCCCTTGAAAAGTCGTTTCAATCAGCTATCGCAAACAACAAACGGAATCAGCAATGCACAAGGAAATCATAGAAAAGAATGGGAAGTCATAAATAGTATAATTAATTGTAATGTAAGAAACCATAACTCTCAAATTTGTCTAAAAAGTGGAAAAATTCCTATCATAAATCCAGCAGACGTAGCTAGTGAATTCAATAAATATATTGTTTCAGTGGGTCGAATCATTTCCTCCGATTACCTTTCAAAGCTGTGCGGTGATTCCGCTAAAGCTAGTCTTGGTTAGTAAGCCCCTACAAATAACAGCTCCTTTTTTTAACCTAATGCAGGGCTCGAGTTGTTGCAATTAATAAACTTACAGAAGTATTAGCGCATATTTTTATTTTAGTATTTTTTCCACCAAATGTCCTGATTTGCTTAAATGAAAAATGAAAAAAAAACGGTAACAGAAACAAAAATTCCTTACTTCCGGTAATTTTCGAAACTGTTGGAGAAAGCAATCAAAAGTAGAATTGTGAAATATCTCGCCAAAATCAATTCTTTGAGTGATAAGCAGGTTCATGGTAGGCTTCCTATGGAAGATGCGCCCTAGATTATTTTCCATATGTATATCTACAAGGAGCTTGATTCTAAGTAATATTGTGCCGGGTAATTCGTAGACATTATGAAAGCTTTAAGGGGGGACGGGGGTAAGGCCAAGACACTTTCAAAAAATCGATTTTTGTTTCATCTTTTCTTATACTTAGCACGTTCACGCCACGCCGGCGCGTAGCCCGCACTAAACTGTCTCATCGGACGGCACGTACCACCGGTGGCCCAAACTAGCCTGCTCATAGGGCGCTGCGTACCACCGGTGGTACGCATTTGATTGTGCTATTGGACGGAACGTAACACCAAATATTTAGATCTTTACACTTTTACTGCCGAATAAGAAGAACTGAGAGTCACGCTCTCGTTTCGACACAATTTTAATATTTGAATCTCTGACAAGAGAACCGTCGCTCGATTTCAAGTGACATGACAGTCAAAGTGTTAAGTAGAAATAATTTCCATATAGCTGAAAATTAAAATAATGACAATTTAACGTATATTCATTAAAAACATTTATTTTTAAAAACAATTTGCCTTTGCCCTTGGATTGTCCATGCTGCATAATGCCCTGGATTAGCTCCCGTCCGATAGAGCGAAAAGCTTTAAACACAGCCGTCACTGGGCGAGGAGCATGAATTAGAACCGTCACTGGGCGAGGAGCATGAATTAGAGCGCCGGCGTTAACGTGTTAAACATTTCTAGAATACGGTCTCAGAATTTGAAGTTGATTAGAGCAAAACTCTCGAAGTTATTGACTAATTAAACTCCTCTCGGAAAGACAGCGCGCAGCTGGCGAGCAAGGTTATTCATTCGCCGGTCGCTTCGGCCTACGTTCTGTTTCGATTTTTTTTTTATTCAGTAAAAACAGTTAACTAAAGCCATAAATATGTATTTTATGTGTATATACTATACCTTGTACAATACTTTTAGAAGAGAGACGAGCGTCAGTCCGATCGTGCGGTTATTCTTGAGTAATTTTATAAGTTTGCCAAGAAAGACGAGTTAGTCGTATGTACGATCATGCGGCTATTCTCAGTGATAGATATTTTCTGTTCGAAAATGACGAGATTATGTAAAGTTTCGAGAGATGACCGAAGCAGGGCAAGAACCTTCCGTCAGATATGAACGTCAGCGGTGGGCCGAGAGGTCACGAATACGCAAAATCGGAAGACAGCTGTCGCATCAAAAGGGCCGAGATACAAGCTCAGCAACACAGCTGAGGACATCGAAGCTGCTGCAGCGAGTCAACTCTATGGAGCTGGAATCGATGATTCAGTGTAAGTTAAAAAAAAAAAAACAATTTTTTTTTTCATCTTTTCAGCTTTTAAAACACGTTTTTCTCGAAACCACTTTTTAAAAGTCCGTGTTCACTGTTATTTAAAAACTACATTACCGATTCATTTGAAACTTGGTACACTCTTTCTACATATAAAATACCTCGCCCCCACGTTGAGTTTTATTATTTTTTTCAGATTTTTCAGTTACAAAATGGCGAAATGTTTCGTGAAAAACAGCATTTTTCACTTTAAATGACCGTCAAATATTTAAAAATGTAAAAATTAATAATCAGAGAACATAGGGGGAGGATTAACAATACTTTAACTAAACTTTAATGGTTTTTATGTCAGATAATTTCAAGCTGAGATATGATGAGCACCGCAAGCCGCGTATTTCAAAAGACGTTCTGTGGAAAACCCCTTTACCGGCTTGTTTGTCAACATTTTTACATAGAAAAACTACGGAGTATTACTAAAATCAAATTTTATAATGTACAAAAAGTTTTAATGAATTTGCTTTACCATATTTCTGAAAAAAAAAAAATCGAAAAAAAAGTGTTTTTTTTTCACGCTGAAGCGGATATCCAGCGGTAATCCGGGAAATTCCAGTGAGTCTAATTCCCTTAGATAGTGAACGACATCATCTCGGCTGGTAACGGAATCAACTGATTTATGTATATATGTGCAGTTTCATTTTGAATTTGGAAATTAATTTCGGGACCAACATTTTTGTACGTGTTTACCTGGATTAGTGATGAAGATTCCTAAAGGGATTTTTGCCGCAAATGCACCATACATTTTTTATGGAGTTTTAAAGTTTGATCGATTTTTAATCATTTATTCTTAGTGATGACTCCTAAAATAAGCCAAATATTGTGATTTGACCTATTAGTTGTACCTATCATCATCATCATTGTCCGTCTTGCTGTTCACTATTCATCCTAGATAACAAATTTCGAGGAAAGGATCATGTTCTAGAAGTCACCAACGACGGTCCCATATTAACTCACACAATGACATAAACTCACCGAGTTACCTTAAGTCACTATACAACAAGAAATCGCGACAAAACACAATCACACATTTCGACAAATTGCACATGTAATGGGGGCTGCGCCAGACCCCTCCTGAATTCCGCGCCCCCAACCCTTCAAAACCAAATTCCCTATGAATAAATGGCTAAAAATGGTAAAATCTTCAAACCCCCATAAAAATTATATGATGCATTAGCGTCAAAAATCCCTTTTCATGTCCCACCAATGCCAACAAATGCCCAAAGTTTTATCCCAATCAGAGGTGCCCCCTAAACAGAATGAGCCCGAATTTCGTTGTCGTCAATGTTTTTTGCAGCCCATATAGCACGATCGCTCAACCGATCATTGTTTTTATAATTTTGAGCAATGTTTGAGAACGCCTTCTCGATGAGTTAAATTTTAATGAGACACACTAAGTGTCAACAGGGATTTTGCCATTGCCAATGTCAAGTAATTGTTTTGAAGAAACTTCCCAAGATTGGTCGTTCTGCATAATCAAAGCATAATCAAAGTTTATTTGAGAGTTTTGACATATGTATTTCCATAAAACGGACGACTTTAAAATTGCATTAAGCCGGCTGGCCTTGAACGTGGAATCACAGGTAATGTTTGACGCAAATCACCTGCTAAAAAAAACATCGCAGCACCAAATCGGTTTTGATTGTTTTGTAGATCTTGTCCGTGCAGTCTAATGTCTCCGAAAATGTCTGGTGAGCCATTGTGCATTCATCCCAAACAATCATTTTGCATTGCTGCAACACTTTGGCCATACCAGAGTTCTTCCAAATGTTGCAAGTGCAATGGGCATTGCAGAGGTCGTGTAAATGTCCATTTATTTGTATGTTCAATGGCTTCCAAGAGTGTAACTGCAATTACTGAAGAGGCATTGCCAAATTCAGTAGTACATATTAAAAATGTTTTTCCAATTCCCTCAGGAGCATCCAAGAAGAAAATTCCTTTAGTTCCATCGTTCGCCACTTTCAGGAGCACGCATAATTTTTTTGCTGATTCAACAGAGGAATATATCTTTGAAGTATTTCTATTTCTCTAGATAAAAACCTTAATTAAACTGTTGTGAGCATTTGAAAAAAAATAGTCAAATCGGTCTAGCCGACTTGCATTGAATCAAATTTATTGGTTTCTTTTATTTCTTTCATTTGGAAAAAAATTAAAAAAAAAATCAATTCAATACAATAGTGTATACAACATTTTTTGCTAGATTGTGTGGTGCATGAATAAATAAAGTTTTGGGTGCTCCCACTCTCCCACGGAAGTATAATTGTCCGTGAGAAAAGCACGTTTCCTCCAAACACTTGAAACGTTTGTCCTTGAGCTTTACTAACGGTCATAGCAAAGGATAAACGCACGGGAAATTGAAGACCTTTGAATTGAAATGGCATGTCTGTTGGTATTAATGGGATCCGCGTTATCAGTACAACTTCTCTTTTTGCTTTCCCGGTGAGAACTGTTGCTTCGATCAAATTAGGCATTCATTTTTTCACGGAAAGTCTCATTCCATTACAAAGTTTTGGTGAATTGAGATTTCGAAGAAGTATGATCAATGAACCAACTTTTAAATTCAAATGATGCGGTGACATACCGGGTGGTTCCAAAAAAATCAAAAATTCAATAGGATAATTTACCGCGTCTTATTTATTCGTAGCGGTATAAATGGATTTGAATCTGAAAATTGATGTCATTAACATTTTTTGCTGCTAAAATTCCGCGTTCTCTTAACCAAACATGATTTTTATAGTTTTGAACAATATTTGGAAAAAGGCTATCAGTTAGTTATTCTTTTTATGTTAAAATTGTGCAAAAGTTTGGTAACGTGATAAAGCCATTTAAATCACTTGCAATTTTGCCATCGCCAATCTGCAGCAATTGTTTTGAAAACTCACGTGCTGATGCATTATTTTGAAGACGTACACACATTCTGTATATTTCCCCAAAGACACAAACTTTTCAAACATACATTAATCTCATAAGCTGGGGTTGATCCGGGAATGACATGCATCGTTTGCTGAAAATCGCCAGATAGCAATATTAATGCACCGCCGAACAACAGTTGATTTTCACGTTAAATTCAGATGTTGATATAAAGTCATAACTTACGAATGCGTCGACCAATTTCGTTCAAACTTTACATGAACCATCTACACGACCATACAAACAAAAATTTGATCAAATTCGGCTTGACCGTTCATGAGTTATAAAGTCACACCAAAACTTACAACAATTTTTTATATATATAGATTTGATATTATTTTGTCTAGCGTAAGATAGTTCTAGGTGATAAAAATTAATTTAAAATTGCAAAAATTTCCTGCTCGACTTTCATAGGCATTCAGAAATGCAGTACATTTTATGGAATGCTATCGGCCGAATTCCGAAACCTTTGGTTCCCCATTTGTTTCATTGAAAAATATTATTTTCTTATATGTATGTAAATATAACCATTTTCCTTCTTCTTCTTCTTTTCCTTTTTCCGGCGTTGTTATGGTCAGAAGTGTAGAACCATAACTTTCCCACTTAACTGCATTCCTACTGGTCTGCTTGTGGGGTCCGCCGGTTTGACCTCAGAAAGTAGCGGCAGGCTTCCCTGTTTGGGATTACTTCATCGCTGAGGCCAATCAAATGCTGGTGTTTTTGCATTTGTTTGCACCAATTGTTTTTCGGCCTGCCTTGTTTTTTTTTTTTTTTTTTTTGTGACACGGGCATGCTCCAGATTTTTTTGTTTGATCTTACTCTTACAACACCGGTGATCTCCAGTCGTGTCAACCCACTGATTTGCATGTACACTTGTGGGGCAGTTTAATGGTGGTATATGTGTCCCTAAGCTCACCTTGGTGTTTTCTAAATTGCCTAGATGTGATTTTTGTTTACCTTTGTTTTAGTCGCCTTTTACGACAAGCGAGAGGTATCGCTGCAGGGATATTCTTAACCCGTCCCTGCACGGATGTAAATATAACCGTTTTCCATTCTATGAAATTACAAGAAAAATATTTAAATATGTATTATATGTACACTCAGTCACATAATTGTTTGCAATTTCAGTTGAAATGTTAAAAATTTATGGACACGCATTGCTTTTGTAATTTTTTCTGTTTATAATTTTATTAATAAGGTTATTCTTAATAACTACAACAACAAAAATTAACAAATTTCAAACAAGAATGCAGTAAAATAACAAAAGTAAAAACATCTTCATATTTTAGCTGTCAATTAATTGTTTGCAAAATGCAAAAGAGGAAAAAACGATTTTGCGATGTGTTACGGTACTATTTCAAGCACAATGACAAATTCCACTTTCGTTGTGTAATTAGTAGCTACTTGTACCGTGTTTGCGAACTAATAAGCAATTTAAAACATGCCTGGGAATCGAACTGATAGCAAAGTAAGAAAGTTGGTTTATTGCAATTATTATAAGGGAAAATCTCCTGAAGAAATAGCCGAAATGTTAAAAGTTAAATTGAAGACTGTCGACAACATTATAACACCAGCAGAAAAGGAAAATCGATTGGAGTTGAGAAATTCTGGAGGCCAACCAACGAAGGCTGGCCAACCTGAAGAGAAGAATCTAAAATCCTTAGAGCTGTGATTAAAAAGCCCCAAATCAGCTTAACACATTCGCATCGGGTTATTTTTGTTCAAATTCTCGTATAAATCGGGGTATTTTTAATTAAATCAAAATATTTTGACGCGTGAAATAAAACGGTGGGATGTTTTTTATGTTTCTAGTGCCTCAAGAATGTGTTGGTTCATACCACCAGATAATCTACCTACATACATACCTATATATGTATGTATGTATGTATGTATATACTAAAAATACAAGGAGTGGGCTACAAATGTTTTATGAAAAATTCCCCATATCCTTATTATCCTTTTGAGGCATACATTTTATTGAAAGAAAAAGACCGAAGGGATTTTCTCTAAGAAGGTTTTTTTACTTAATGATAAATAATGTTTCAATAAAAACGTTCATACATATGTATATCAAATGACAATGGTAAAAGTGCACAAACGGGATTTCCCGTTTCCCAATGTTAATTTTTTTTTAAAAACGGAGATATCTCCTTTCCCGATGTCTACGTAATTTTTGTAAAAACGAGTAATCTCGTTGTTTGCCGATACGAATGTGTTAATGCAATTAGTGGCGGAGGTAAACATCGATTGCATGGAGATGAGACTAGTCGGCGTATAAACAAAAATAAATACTCATCGAAAATAGCGCACAAAAAAGCCGTTAAACTCCAAGACAAATGTACATAAAAGGCTGACTGTTGCACTGCATCACATTGCACAGCCACCCAGGTTTCTGGAATGTTGTAATTTTTTGTGATGACAATAATTATGTTGCATTACAACCAAGGACCTCAAACTGTATAGCGGTAACCAAATACAGCTTCGAAAAACAAAAATATTATCCCCACAATAAAGTATGGCAAATGGTCCATCATGATGTGGGGATGCATTTTACCCAAGGGCGTCGGAGAATTGAGGTTTTTCACCAATACAATGACCAAGGAGTGTTACTTGGACATACTCCAAAATGAGCTGTCCAAAACTGCTACAAGTTTCGGATTTGTCAATCCGAAAAATCCTCAAAAAACTGCAATATACCAGGATAATGACCCGAAGCACAAGTCACTCTTGTGCAGGACATGGTTGCTTTACAACTGCAGCAAAAAGTTCGATGCACCTGCGCAAAGTCCCGATATACGAGGGTGGTCCGATAAGTGCTTAGCCTCACCGCCGGATGGCGTCAGTATCGCAAGAGCAACTTACTATCGTGTAGTACATTCTAGTAGACGGCTACTGTCGAAATTTCAGCCGGATCGGACTCGTAGTTTTGTTTTGACTGCGTGTGGAAGCGCGAGTTTCCGCGAATTTTAGAAAAATGGAAAAAGAGCAATATCGGTCGGTGATTCGATTCTTGTTTTTGGAAGGGATACTGTGTACGGTGACTCTTCTCTTTCGATGGCGACCATCAAAAATTGGTTTAACGAGTTTCAACGTGGTCGCACGTCGGTTTTTGATGAGCCACGTCCAGGTGCCCCGAAAACAGCTACCACGGAGGATAACGTGACAAAAATCCACGATCGCGTATTGGCAGACCGCCGATTGAAGGTGCGCGAGATAGCTGAGACAGTAGGCATTTCAAAAGATCGCGTGGGTCATATCCTGCATGAAATGTTGGGCATGAGAAAGCTGTCGGCGCGATGGGTGCCGCGTTTGCTCACTCTGGACAACAAGCGTAACCGTGAGACCACTTCGGAGCAGTGGTTGACGCTGTTTAAGCGCTGGTACACACCAGACCCCAAGGAACAGTCGAAACAGTGGACTTCACCCGGCGAACGTGCTCCGAAGAAGGCGAAGACTGTCCCATCGGCTGGAAAGGTGATGGCCACCGTTTTCTGGGATTCACAAGGTGTGATCCACATTATTGGGCCGATTCGACGCCGAATTGAAGAAAAAACGACCCCACTTGGCGAAGAAAAAAGTGCTCTTCCACCATGATAACGCACCGGCTCACACCTCCGCCCTCGACATGGCCGTATTGGTCGAATTGGGCTACGAACTGCTGCCCCATCCACCGTATTCTCAAGATTTGGCCCCGTGCGACTTTTTGTTTCCAAACTTGAAAAAGTCACTCGCCGGGCAGAAATTTCAGTCGAATGAGGAGGTCATCGCCGCCACGGAGGCCTACTTTGCAGACCTCGAGAAAACGTATTTTTCAGACGGGTTTAAGAAGTTGGAGCATCGCTGGGTCAAGTGTATCGAGCTAAAAGGAGACTATATTGAAAAATAAATCGCCATTTCTCCAAAATGTTTGTTTTTCTTTTGTAGGGTAAGTACTAATCGGACCACCCTCGTAAGCCCCATTGAAAATTTGTGGCCATTTAAAAAAAAAAACAAAGGTGGCAGAACGGGCTTCCACATCACAAAGCGCATTTGTTGGAGTAATCCTGTAAAAGTGGAAAAAGGTACCGGACTATTACGATATGGAGCATATAATTAGATCAAAGCCAATATGGCTACAAGCCGTTTTGATGCCAATGGTAGGCACACTAAATATTAGGGCATTTTTTATTTGTGTTTCCTTTTATGTTCTGTTCGCATTTTGCTAACAATTAATTGACAGCTTAAAATATGAAGATGTTTTTATAGTTGTTATTTTACTGCATTCTTGTGTGAAATTTTTTTTTTGCTGTAGTTATTAATAATAACCTTATTAGTAAAATTATAAAAAGAAAAAATTACAAAAACAAATTTAAACATTTCAACTGAAATTGCAAACAATTTTTCCTTTTGCAAACAATAATGTGACAGAATGTACATATATACAAACGTACATATATCTAATAGTATTTACCTTTAAGATATATGTACATACATACATATACACAAATAAGTACTCTTCATTTTAATTTCATTCAACCAAGGACCAATGAAAAAATTGTATGCAAATACTTTGAGCAGAATAATTCCTTTGTTGAGCGGTTGTTTTCATCACATCTGTACGACCAAAGCTAAAAACGAAAAACCATAAAAAGCCTTGAACTCGCGAATTACTTTTGTTAATCACGTTTGTTTTTTTTTTACCTTTGTTTTATCTGCAGACTTTGCCCAGACAGGTATAGAAGCAATCAAATCAAATGAAATGCATAGCAATCAGTGCACATTTTTTTTTCGTAAGTAGCACCATTAGGTGAGCGTTCGAATAAAAACATTTCAGGCCACGAATGATTTTAATTGAGATTTACATACATACTTATGTACATGCATCGAATCAGGTTGAGTCGAATGAGAATCTCCAAACTCTGGAATGGATCTACATATGTACTTTGTTTTCCAAAACAAATTTCCACGCCTAGCAACACATTTTCTTATTTCTTTATACACACAGATAATTCTACTCATATCGTCTTTCGTTTTTGCTCAAAATAGAACTATCCTCACAGGGAGAGTGATTCATGGAACAGACAAAAGCTCTGGTAATTTAAACTACATGGGTAGCAAAACAATAAATGTGAATCGAAATTAGAACAAAACATCCACTGAAGCAAATTTTAGGCGCTCGGGACAATTAGCCGAAATATAGTTTTTTTACTTTCAAAATTTTCTCGGAATCCATGGGCAAAATTGATAGTTCAATGTAGTTACAAGAACTATTGCAAAAAAAAAATAATGTAGAACTACTTAGTTACACACAGTTACTTTGTAATAGGAAATAAGGAGCAAAAGAGCTCCTGCAATAGAAATGTTTCTGTGCTCCCTTTACTTATTGTGCATCGAACACTTTCCCTTATTATTCCTCCGGTAAAACTACAATACATGAAAAAAAAATAGAATTACGCAACCCACATACCTCGTAGTTTCAAAGAAATTTGCCTCACGGTTCATTAATTCCGAGCGGAATTTAGCCATCTCTTCTTCCATCTTGCGCATTTCGGAGTCGAATCGCTCCCGAATGCTTGAGAATTCTGTATCAATTACGCTGAAATCCCCTAATTTAATTGGAATATTCCTCTTGTTAGCCTCGGCCATTGTTTGTTTTTGATTTCTATTCACAAAATTTTTTTAAAATCACAAAAAAACGCCTTGTTCACTATTGTCACAACACTTCTCTAACAAATATATTTACTATCTTCTGTTTTTATCTATGCTCGATGTGCAGCACACACCTCACTCAAGTAATAAGAAACTCAAACTGATTTCACGACAAAATAAAGACCGATTGGAGTTCGTTATTAGACTGAGTAGTTGCGCAGTTCTCTCGAGTGGTTTTATGTCATAATCTGATTCATCTGAGAGAAAGTTCACGAACATTCACGGTAGTTATTTCGTTTCGTACTGTACAGGGAGATGTTTGAGTCACAATATTTTATTCCCGATGTCAAATAATGACGAACTTCGATTGTTTAATGGTGTGACTTCATTGACAGAGTGGGTGGAAAACACCTACTTGTGAATGACATAGCATATTTGTTTTTATTCGTCATTTATTCGTCCATATTTATTTCTTATGAATCGCCTATTTTAAAAGCGAGAATGAAGACCTTGGAAGAAATCAAGGCCGCTTTTGTTTTCTGTTGTTTGTGATTAATAAAAACATGGATTTTTTAATATGCTTGCTACAAATTGCGTTTTTATAAAAAGTATCGGGAAATAGATACTACCTACTGTAACATGGCACCAGAAAAAAGAAGAAACCAATCAACAAACACGCAACATGAAAATGACCCGAACAAATATTGTCCACTTCGGTAGCTGAACATGGTTCTGCATAAGGTCAGGAAGGAAAAAATAGTAAACAAATCCAAAGTGCTTTCATTATACATATATGTTGAGTTATTTCATTTGACACACCAGCCATTATTATTATTTACAGCCATCTTATTAAAAAAATCAAATGCCGAGGTCGAAATGACCCGAAACATTGTCTGTGTGTATGTGTACATATGTATGTATGAATGTATATAGTAGGGAAGATGCAATATTTACCGTATTGCACACGCATAAGTCAGTTTTGGATGTTTCAATTTAATGTTTCAAAAGCTCCTCAGTTATGTACACAACGAGTAAAATAAATAAACCTAACGGGATCATACGCTTTGTTTCCCGAAAAATAAAATATCGCTTGTAGCAAGCATATATTTTGCATGCACACCAAATCCAATCATAAGTTTGTCAAGAGCTATCGGTATCGGTTGTTAAACAAGCAGGAGATTTTGTGTAAAAAATTAAAATAAACTGATTGAGCTGGGTTTTTTTTTATTATTAACAAGTAACTTTAAAACTTCATATTGTGTTACAATAGGGAAAAAACATTTTCATTGCAAAATAGGGAAAAAATATGGAAAGAAAAAAGCATTGCACCTATGTATAACGAAAGAAGTCAAATAAGCGGATTACATAAAAACGGTTTTTCCTACCGCCAAATAGCGGAAATTGTCGGGAAATCAAAAACAATGGTGGAGAAAGCGATCAGATTTCAATCCAAAGCCGAAACCCGTGGAAGACAACCCAAAATGAACGATCCCTTGAAAAGAAGGGTTGTGAGGTATTCAAAAAATGAACCTTTCGCTTCATCCAGCAAAATAAAAAAAGAATTTAATTTAGATGTCGACACGTCAACAATTCGGAAAATATTGACTGGAAATAATTTAAAGGCCAGGATCGCCAGAAACGCCGTTGCTGTCCAAAAAGAATATAGCCTAAAGGTTCAAATTTGCAGAGCAAGCTGGCCGGAAAGCAAATGGCGGAATATCCTTTGGTCGGATGAAACCAAGTTGAACTTATTCAATTTTGATAGATGCAGCCACCTTGTGCGGAGAACCCCCATTACGGCATATTTTAATAAATATACAATAAAAACCGTTAAATATGGTGGGGGAAACATCATGGTTTGGGGATCATTCTCTACCCAGGGGGTAGGTACCATTTACAGAATTGAGGACATCATGACAGCTGTGTCCTGCGAATTATATAATGCTTCCTTATGCTAGCGAGAATACGCCTCCTCCATGTGTGTTTCAGCAGGACAATGATCCGAAACACTCATCAAAACGGGCGAAAAATTGGTTCCAAGAAAATAATATTAATGTTTTGAGTTGGCCTTCTCAATCACCAGACTTAAACCCGATAAAGAACCTGTGGTTTGAGATTAAAGTCGGAGTAAGTCATCAAAACTCTTCGAATAATGATCAGTTGTCGTCATCTGTAAAAGTAGCGTGGGAGGCAATACCACCAAGTACATGCCAAAAGTTAGTAGACTCCATGCCAAGGGGTTGCTTGGCTGTAATTAAAAACAAGGGTTATTGAACAGAGTACTAACATAGGTATATAACTAGACATTTTATTGTTTTTTTTAATAGGCTAATTTTTATTGTGGCAGAAACTTTTACAGTTTTCACAGTAAGATGTTACATACAGAAATATTGCAGAGATATGGTTTGAATAACCTTACTACTCTTAAATTCGTACAAATATTAAAAAAATAAAAATGTATACAATTGTTGGACATATAATGATTGGAAGGAAAAGCCTCAGAAAAGAACCTTTTTATTTCATTTATTATAAAGAAATAAATAATACTCGCAAATAATAATAACAATTTAGATAAACATATAAATATATACATAGATAAATAAATATACAGATAAGTATACATATCTACATAAATATACATATAAATAAATATAGAAATAAATAAATAAATAATTATAACAACAACATAGATAAATATATAAAAATATAAATAAATAAAGATATAAATAAATGAATAAATAAATAATAATAATAATATAGATAAATATATAAATAAATAAATATATAAATATATGAATCAATAAATAAATAAATACATAATAGTAATAAAAATATGGATAAATATATAATTAAAAAAAGATAGAAATGAATGAATAAATAAATAAATAAATAAAGATATAAATGAATGAATAAATAAATAAATAAGTAACAATAATAATATAGATAAATATATAAATAAATAAATATATGAATCAATAAATAAATAAATAAATAATCTTCTTCTTCTTTTTCTTTTTCCGGCGTTGTTATGGTCAGAAGTGTAGGACCATAACCTTCCCACTCAACTGCATTCCTACTGGTCCGCTTGTGGGGTCCGCCGGTTTGACCTCAGAAAGTAGCGGCAGGCTTCCCGGTTTGGGATTATTTCATCGCTGAGGCCAATCAAATGCTGGTGTTTTTGCATTTGTTTGCACCAATTGTTTTTCGGCCTGCCTTTTTTTTTTGTGACACGGGCATGCTCCAGATTTTTTTTTTGGGGCAGTTTAATGGTGGTATATGTGTCCCTAGGCTCACCTTGGTGTTTTCTAAATTGCCTAGATGTGATTTTTGTTTACCTTTGTTTTAGTCGCCTTTTACGACAAGCGAGAGGTATCGCTGCTGGGATATTCTTAACCCGTCGCTGCACGGAAAAATAAATAAATAAATAATAATAACAATATAGATAAATATATAATTAAATAAATAAATATATAAATATATGACTAAATAACTAAATAAATAATAATAATAGTATAGATAAATATATAAATCAGGTTGGTAAATTTTATCAATTCTAGTTTTAACCATTTCATTCTCTATGTAATATAATAAAAAGATATACCTACCTAGATTGCCAAGTGGTACAATGTCTTCAAAATCGTAATCGATTCGAAGTATGATTTATTTTTTTCGCATGAAAAATAAAGATTTTTAAATAAAGCTACAACATATATTTGTTATTTGGATTTCCACATTTGACCTCAGCAAGAATAGTTTGTCAAATAATTTATTTTTCTAACGAGACTTTAGCCATAAATGTACAGAATGAAAAAGTCATCAAGATCAGTTTTTTACATGAATCATCAATTTTAACTCAATTCTTTAACTCATACTTGAATTTCCACTCATTCAATTGTACCTCTTATTGTGTCATTCGAGGAAAATACTCAGTTCTAATAAAACACTTAGCAAACATGAAGGCCAAATAAATACATCCATACATACATGCCATTCGTAGTTCGTAAATGCTTTTCCTTGACTTATTGTTAGTAGAAAAACGAGCTCACAAACGAAACGATTTGGCATCAAGATGAGAACACCAGATTGGTTGCTCCCGGAGATCTATTTATGGAAATTTTCTTTGAATATTCAAATAGTTCTCAAATGAAATCACACATTACGAAAATAAATCATTCACCTACGCAGGTAGAATACATGCATGCATACGGGTACGATGACGATGTGACCGTCAAGTTTTGATGACTTTAAATCTTGGGACTCACACACATACCGTGTACATATACATATGTATAAAGGGTCCGCCAAATAATTTTTATTTTTTTTGAAAATGCTATAAAAGAAACTACTGAATATTTTCTCAAATTTCTTTTTTTATTTGAAAGTACAATCCTTCCGGTTAATAATGGAAAATAATTTCATTCCAATGGCTGCCTCGGCTGGCCATGCAGTAGCCTACACGATCGGTCCAATTTTTAAGCACGATTGTGTGCAGCTGTATTTCACCAATGGCTTCACGAATATTGTCCTTTAAAGCGTCAATTGTCTCTGGCTTGTCGGCGTAACACTTATATTTGACGGCACCCCACAAATAATAGTCCAACGGTGTCAAATCGCAGCTCCGAGGTGGCCAAACAACATCAGCTCTGCGGCTGATAATGCGATCTTCAAAAACAGGGCGCAAAACATCGAGGCGCAAAACAGTTCGGCTGTGTGGCACGTAGCGCCGTCCTGTTGAAACCAAATGTTGCCAATATCCCCCTCTTCAATTTTTGTGAACAAAAATTCGTTCAACATGGCCCGATAACGATCGCCATTGACTGTAACGGCCACTCCTTGCTCATTTTCGAAGAAAAATGACCCAATTATGCCTCTGGACTAAAATCCGCACCAAACAGTGGCTCGTTTTGGGTGCACCGGCTTTTCAATGTATGCGTGCGGGTATTCTGTGCCCCAAATGCGACAATTTTGCTTGTTTACATACCCGCCAAGATCAAAATGAGCTTCATCTGAAAAGATGATTTTTTTGGCAAAATCGGCATCTTCTGTAAGTCGATCGCAGGCCCACTTAGCGAAGCGAAAACGCATTGGATGGTCAGTTGGCTTCAACTCCTGAACCAATTGGACTTTGTATGGCGTCATACCAAGGTCTTTATGCAAAATTCGTCTCAATGATGTCTCCGAAATGTTCAATTGTTGAGAACGACGGTGAATTGATGTTGATGGCGCTTCACGCACACTTTCTGCCGCAGCAGCAATATTCTCGGGTGTACGCACTGTTTTTGGCTTTTCACGCTTTGGTTTATGGATGAGGATGCCAGTTTCTTTCACTTTTTTCACAAGATAACGAACATACGGAGCTGACGGTGCTTCTCTTCTTCCAAAATCCGTACGCAATTTTCGCACACATTCTGCAACATTACCATGATTTTCAAAGTAATGTCGCAATATTTCCCAGCGTTGTTCAAGCGTATACACAACCATATTCGTTCAGCGGAAGGATAAAACTAATTATCTGTCAAATCAGACATGAGCTAAGTGTTACCATTCACGAAATAAGCACTACTTGAAAAAAAAAAACGTTAGATGGCGGACCCTTTATATAAACATAGAGGCCCGTACATAATTTATTGGGCGATTACTAATTGATTTTTGCATTTATTTATTTTTTTCTTTATTGTAAACAATAAACATACATAATGTATGTAAGTAGAAGAGCCTTAATAATAAATAATAATTAATAAAAAAAAATATAGAAAGTGTTAGTATATTCAAATAATGTATGTATTTATGAAAATTATAAAAAACTAACGTGATTCAGAGTTATTCCCTAGCCTCTCGTATAGAACCCATACCGTGATTAGAAACGCCACGCCATTGGCGCCAGAGACTCACACTCTAACCTAACAACTGAGCCAAGGTGCTCTTACACTTAGTAAAATGTAAAAAGCACATGCAGGCAAGCAGAAAACAAAAGTTGTGCTACTTGAAATCTGCTCGAAATAAAAAATCCCGAGACTCCGACAATGTACCACTGCTACGGCAAGAATGACAATAATATACATAGTATACATAGTAACTATGTATACTATGACATAGTAACTCAAGTGTTTTGTCGCATTTACCAGCTCATACATACATATGTATGTAATGCATTTGAGAAAATAAAACTTGAAAACCCTTTATCAAAGATCGATGCATGAGAAGTCCGTCAATTATAGAAGGATAAGGCCACTGAACATTTCCAACTTTCTTTACCATATTAATTGATTGCTCGAAACCATTGACAAATAAGCTGTCCGTTCTATGATTAAATCTCTTGAATATAAATAATAATATAAAATTATTACGTCAGAGGTTGTTACACATGTAACATATGTATATAAAATTACGTCAGAGGTTGTAACACCCGTGCAGTAGAGGCAAGTGGAATATGGAAAACAAGTGGACAAACAATTCGATGAAGAAGAAAGCGAATCCAAACCAAAAATACAAACTGTTGATTTAACAAAAGTATCGTACAACCTACAGAGTTAAAAATCTTAGACTAAGTATGCGCATGGAATAACCAAATGTAGTAATTAACGTAGCTACGGCCGTATCAGCCGGATCAATGATACGGGGCCTCCGGGCTACAGAGGCCTCTAACTTGTGTAAGCAAATATTAGTAAAATGTTATCCACAATGTCACTTAATCTCATGCTTCCCGGGAAAAAAACATATAAAAAAAAACAGTCATACGTGCCTATAGAGTTTTCACTTAAGAAATGACAAAAACAAAAACAAGCAATCTCTTTTTTCCCGGGTAAAGCGTGCGGACAAAAGTTGGCACCATCTTACATCGGTTAAGTAAACCACTTAACCGATATACAATAACAAACCACGGAGAGCTACATATGTATATTTAGTATATTTACGCATTTTATTTCATTTCGGTTCTAATGTTATTATATTGTAATACAATACAATCTTGTTCTTCTGATTATTTATTGGTTTGTGAAAAGAATGAGTGAAAGGAAAAGAGATTATCCCAGTGGAGCTATGAAAAGAAAAATCAAACAGAAAAGGGAGGAGGCTATAAAAAAAATGCCCAAAATTTCTTAATTTTTTCAGCAATCAGCTTCTGGAGGGATTTAGATTGCAATGGTAAGTATTACCTATTTATCTACCAGCAGTGAAGAGTGAATTTTGTTTTTTGAAAGAACAATGGCAACCTTTAATACATGAAAATAAATGATCTCGTATTGTAACGAGCAATAATAAGAATTTTGTTTTGATATTCTTCATTAGTAGTTAATTATTACTCCCAAACCCATTTTTCTCATAATGCTGGGAGAATAGATAAAATAGAACTTTAAAATTTTTAGGCTCACAAAAAAAATATAAATTCCGAATTTTTGACCAAATACTCGTAAACTTACGTATCGTACGTTATTTAACATATATTTTTTTAATTCATCTAAACATTAGTTTTAATCCTCTAGTTTCGAATAATTAAAAAAAAATCTTTACTGTATTAATTTCATTCAATTATATTTTTAGATTATGAAGCACATTCTCCATTCGGAAATAGAAGAAACCCAAATCGATGATTCTAAGAAGTCTGAAGAATTTCATAATTCAATTTCGTCAAATAGAGGAAATTTTGGACCGTTCCTTGGCTATGTTATTCTAATGTCTTCAATAAGCCGTATTGCCACTTCTGTTGGTTATTAGCAGATCGGTGTTTCCGTTAGAAGCAATTTTACGCAATGTACATATGTATGTATATTTGACCATGAAAACTCACAGCAGCATATTAATGCATCCCTATCTTATAATAACACACAAGCGGACCAGTAGGAATGCAGTTAAGTGGGAAGGTTATGGTCCTACACTTCTGACCATAACGACGCCGGGATAAAAAGGAAAAGAAGAAGAAGACAATCGATACTTCATTGCAAAGTGAAATCAATAGTAAAATTACATCCTGGAGAGATGTATTGCATCGCATAATTAATGTTATAATTATTTTAGCATCATGTAATCTACCTTTAAGAGGCCATGATTCTGATTCCGGAAATTGTATGTCAATTTCGCTTTTAGCATCTAATTATGATCCTATTTTAAAAGAACTTCTTTTAAAACCGAAAGGCGAAATAAATTATTTAAGCCCTATGATTCAAAAGGATATTACGAGGTTGGTCCGATAAGTACTTAGCCTACAAAAGAAAAACAAAAATGTTGGAGAAATGGCGATTTATTTTCAATATAGTCTCCTTTTGGCTCGATACATTTTACCCAGCGATGCTCCAACTTCTTTAACCCGTCTGAAAAATACGTTTTCTCGAGGTCTGCAAAGTAGGCCTCCGTGGCGGCGATGACCTCCTCATTCGACTGAAATTTCTGCCCGGCGAATGACTTTTTCAAGTTTGGAAACAAAAAGAAGTCGCACGGGGCAGCAGTTCGTAGCCCAATTCGACCAATTTGGCCGTGGCGAGGGCGGAGGTGTGAGCCGGTGCGTTATCATAGTGGAAGAGCACTTTTTTCTTCGCCAAGTGGGGCCGTTTTTTCTTTAGTTCGGCGTCGAATTAGCATAGTACAGCTCTGTGACCGTTTTGCCCTTTTCCAGGTAGTCGATGTGGATCACACCTTGTGAATCCCAGAAAACGGTGGCCATCACCTTTCCGGCCGATGGGACAGTCTTCGCCTTCTTCGGAGCACGTTCGCCGGGTGAAGTCCACTGTTTCGACTGTTCCTTGGTCTCTGGTGTGTACCAGTGGATCCATGTTTCGTCGACTGTCGCGAAACGACGCAGAAACTCCTTCGGATGGCGCTTAAACAGCGTCAAACACTGCTCTGAAGTGGTTTCTCGATTGCGCTTGTTGTCCGGAGTGAGCAAACGCGGCACCCATCGCGCCGACAGCTTTCTCATGCCCAAAATTTAATGCAGGATATGACCCACGCGATCTTTTGAAATGCCTACTGTCCCAACTATCTCGCGCACTTTCAATCGGCGGTCTGCAAATACGAGATCGTGGATTTTTGTCACGTTATTCTCCGTGGTAGCCGTTTTCGGCTGCGTTGAAACCCGTTAAACCAATTTTTGATGGTCGCCATCGAAGGAGAAGAGTCACCGTACATAGCATCCAAACGCTCTTTGATTTCGCTGCGCGATTTCCCTTCCAAAAACAAGAATCGAATCACCGACCGATATTGCTCTTTTTCCATTTTTCTAAAATTCGCGGACACTCTCGCTTCCGCACGCGGTCAAAACAAAACTACGAGTCCGATCCGGCTGAAATTTCGAGAGTAGCCGTCTACTACACGATAGTAAGCTGCTCTTGCAATACTGGCGCCATCTGGCGGTAAGGCTACGTACTTATCGGACCACCCTCGTATTAATCTGCTTGGTACCGCAGTTAGGAATAATATTATGATATAAATTAACAAAGCTTCACTTCTGGTCAGTATTTTGGATACAACACAATACTTGTCAAAAAGTTACCAACTTTTTGTAGTTTTTCGATACATCTCGATAACAGAAAATGATGATAATGTACCTAAAGAATTGCAAATCTGTGAGTCCTTTTTTGGGGTTTATAGCAGTATCCGATTGCAGTGCAGAAGGACTAAAAACTGAAATTTCAAAAACGATTAAAGAATATGGAATTGATTTATCTAAATGTAGAGGATAGGGTTCTGATGTAGCAAATGTTATGTCGAGTGTATATGAAGGATTACAAGCCGTTATAAAAAGCATGCCCCGAATGCCGGTTATGTTCATTGTGCTGCACACGCATTAAATTTAATTTTTAACGATGCTGCAAAACTTGTTATTGAAATGTTGAATTTTTTCGATAATTTAGAAAAAAATATGTACTTTTTTTATCAATAGCATAAAACGCTGAGCAATGTTGAGTACAGACGCATTTGAAAAATATAAAATTACCCTTAAAAAGGTATGTCCTACTTCTTCCAAGAACGACGCTTTATTACCGATAAAGAAAAATTATTTATTAATCATGAAAACTTTGTACCAACTAAATTTAATTTCCACTAAAAAAGATGAACGTAAAGAATGTAAAAATATAATTAACATTTTAGAGAGTTATGATTTCTTAGTGCTTGTCACATTTTTTTCTTCACTATTTGAAATCATTAATCCTGTTTCTAAAGCTCTACAGCATGAAAATATTGACTTAAAGAAAGCAAGTATTTTATTAAATAATCTTTTGAATAGACTGAGCGAAATAAGAAATCAAAATTCATTCAATGGTTTGCTAAACGAGTCTAGAGATTTAGCAAAAGAGTAACAACTGTTCTTAAAAATAAAAGGCGAAAGATAACGAAGCGTTTTTTTATGAGTTATCACAAGATGAGAGAATTTCAGACCCGGAATCATATTTCAAAGTCAATGTATACTATTGCTGTTTAGATATATTAATTTCTCAAACTAAACAAAGATTTCAGAGCCTTTGTGACCTGAGTAATATGTTCGAAGTATTACAACCGGAGAAACTCCTATCTTCTTCAAACAAAGTGTTAAAAAACGCTTCCGGAAACTGTCGGCTAAATACAGTAAAGACATCTCAGTTAACTTTTATGAACAATTGATTGCTCTGAAAACATACTTAAAACCTGAAATTCAAAAAATTCATTCCTTTAAGGAACTCATGGAATTATTGCTGATAAAATTCTATAGCCTTGCATCCAGTTTTCCGGAGGTAATAACAGCATGCTTTCTATTCTTGACCCTTCCAGTTACAACCACAACAGCTGAAAGAAGTTTTTCAAAATGAAAACTGATAACAAATTACCTAAGGACTTCGATGGGGCAGGAACGGCTATCAGACTTGTCACTATTGTCTATAGAGGCATACATTTTAGAAAAACTGAAATGGTCTATAGATGATTTAATAAATCAATTTGCCGAAAAAAAGGCGAGAAAAGTGTATATTTAATTTGAATTTCTAGGAGGAAGCAATAACTTATAATCAATAAATATTTATTTTAATTTTTTTTGTGAGAAATCTTTACCCTTCATTCGGGCCCCCCCAATAATTTTGATACAGGGCCCCTCCAAGGCACGCTACGCCACTGAGTTAGCTACTAAACTGGTGGTATTTGAATCGAAATCATTTTTCGTTCTTTTCAACGAAAATGTTGTTTCTTTTCTTTTAACCTGAACCAATAAAATATTCATTAGATATACATACATACATATGTACAGAAAAAAAAATGTATTGTAAAAAATATATTGATGAAAAATAAGTGGAATTTGGAAAAACGTTGTATGTCATTTCATACTTTCTGTTTTCCTTATTATTGAGAAGTTAGTACAAACAAAAAAGAAATTCGTTTATGAACTATCATTTATTAAACTACAAAAAAATAACAAACATTTATAGCATAACAAACATAGCGAGTTGGTCAGAGATTTCGTTGCCTTTAATGCCCTTGTGACCTCGCACCCACCAGAGTTGACCATAAGTGGCATTAATCTCTATTTTGTATAAATAATAAATAATATATATATATGTATAAAATATAAAATAATAAAAAAAATAATAAATAAAATGGTATATGTATATAATTCGGCTTGGAAGACACTAGGACTAGTTTCCAGTGCCTTCAATATCTTCCAATTAGGTCCAAAGATGCCAGCGCCAACGCGGGAATCCATTTTGGAGCACTCTGTGTACCACCCGGGAATTGGACATTGACGCTTTCCCAAGTTGTGCGGTTTAGGATCATTATCTCAAATCTTTTGTCAAAGTTGAGCGTGTGTGGTAATGCATCCGCAGCCGAAGAGGCACTGATCTTTATTTTTATTTTTATTTCTTTTCACACCAGACAACGAAACAAACATTTACTATGGCCCCTATTTGAGTGTCGATCAGCGATCGACTCGACAATTGTCGATTGATTCTGGATTTGGTATTGTGTAATTCAATCGATGGAGAAGTAGACTATTGTGAATAATTACGTCAATATTTAGTCTGTTCAGTGACGAAAAGATCAGATCAGAACAGGACAGCACAGCACAGATTCGTGAAAACTGTCAGATCAAGTTAGAACAGAAAAGTACAGCCGTATGTTAGTTGTCAAAAAGCGAAAAACATCTCATATGTCATATTGTAATAAACATGTGTTAGAATTAAATAATAAACAAAAGTGAATTCACGTAAAAATGCTTTGGAAGAGTTGTGGTGGGCACTAATAGTGAAATTACTGTGATTAGTGACTCGTCAACAAAAGTTTTCAGTGATGATATGTATGTTTTAGCGTGAATTTTAGCTGACAGCTGCTTTTGACACTTTTCACGAATCTGTTCTGACTTCAGAATAGGTGCAGAAAATCGTGTTCTGAAGTGTCTGAAATAGCGTCACTGACCAGAACACTTTCGGACAGAAATTTTTGTCACTGAACAGCAAAAGTTGTACTTTTCTGTCCAGAACAGTCCAGAACAGCGTCACTGAACAGACTAATTGTGAATAAAAACATGAATATTGTGAATACTTCGTTTTTTGACAGTTGTTTGACTCTCGTTTATTTATTTCATCAAAGAAATTCAGTACACCAAATCATTCGAATAGGACTTGTTTTTCTTATTTTCACCCATTTTTTCCCATGAACGTACAGGAGGTCCATAACTATTTAGTTCGGTACTTCATCTTTCCCATCTGAGTTTTGTTTGTGTTTTCTAACAAATTCGCTTAGCAACTGTTTTTTGTTCGTAACCTGTTTTGACCTGCATTAGAATTTCATAAATACTCTATAAATTCATTATTTTTATTAAAATTACTTAATTTCGTACGCAAAAAAAAGGATCTTTTTCTCTAACAGAAAGCAACGACCAGTATTTTGCGATCGACAACAAGCGAGTGTCAAATCGACAACGGTCGATCAGAGTCGACATCCACAATACTAACATCTGCGATCGACGATCGATGATCGATAAATGTCCGCCTTAGCGGTTTTGTCCCCCCATTTGTCCCTCTATTTAGATCAATGTGGGCTGATCCAGGATGAATTGGTGGTTTTTAGATCCGTTAATCTTCCATGTGGCCCGTAAGCCTGTGGAGTGGCGCTTCCTCTACAAACGTGATGTTGCGCTCCGCGAGCCCGAGCGCCTCAGGTTTAGTAGATCAGTGTCGCGCCAAGATCGGGGAGACGTCGCCCGATAGCATCAACGCTTTTGGTGGCTGGAGCAGACTGCTCAGTGGTTAACTTTGATAGGTCAGCAGGCTTACATAGACTAGGGTAGATTAGGAGAAGTTAGAGTAGCTTAGGGTAGGTTAGGACAGGCTAAGGCAAACTAGGGTGGCTGGAAGGCTGACTTTAATTTTAGCTGTAATTAGAAAAAATAAATAAAAAACAAAAAAAAATCACAAAACAACAAAAAAAAAATAAATATTATACATACAAAATATATATCACGTATGGTTTTTTGTATATACAATATATTTTAATTAAGCTAGGGTTGAGTTAGTTTTAGTTATAAGCTTTTTTCTGGAAAAAATGATCTGATGTTAAGTTTTTTAAAAATATCACTTTTCTCAGTTTATTTATTTTAGGCCGAAAGGCATAATTTGTAATTGTTCTATTTGCTTTAGAGTGTCCGTATAGGGTATTTTATGTTAGTTGTTTAAGCATTCTTGTCTAAGGTAAGTGTGTTCTCAATATATGTATAATATAAAAACAAAAATGAATTAAAGAAAAAAAACATTTTCAGTTAATTTTTAAAATTTACCTTTTTTTCTACTTTCTACCTCATTCTGCTGTCATCCATGGCTAAGACGGGACGACGTATGTCGGGTTAGCTAGTATTAAATAATCATTACAATTTATGTTATGGCTCTCGACTACTTCTATTGAACTTCTATTTACCTTATTTACCTTATGATATTTTGAGACTATACTTCGCAGGGAATTTTTAAATGGAAAGTTGCTTGAATTTAAGTAGACTTCTTTTTTTAAGAAAATGAATTAATCAAATTTCAGAGATTCAAAAATGATTTGCTTCTTCTATATTAAGTTGAGTTCTTGGCATAGAGGCAACAAGCCGCTCACAGCGGTCTGGTGAACTGCCATACCATGCATTTCGTACAATGTCCCACAATTGGTTGTTGTTAATTAGCTTATTGTTAAAGATGTCTTCTTTAATATTAATTAAAGATTTTCAACGGGATTCAAGTCAGGAAATTGGGCTGGCCATTCCAAAACTTCAATTCTATTGTCGTGGAACCACTTTCAAATGCTTGTTGGTATGTCGTTATCCTGCTGTAGGGACCATTTGAAAGGCATTTCCCACTCCACATACGGCAACATTATATTTTGCTGGATACCAACATAAACTTGTTGGTCCAGTATCCCATCAATTCGGTGAATTGAGTGGTGATAGGAAAAGCAGCCCCATGTCATTATTTTGGAACCTCCATGTTTAATGTTTCTTGTGGTATACCTTGGCAGTAACTCATTGTTGGGAGGACATTTGTCTACCATGCAGCAGACGCATAAGTGGTAATAGGTCTTACTATCGCAGTATACCCAGTGGATGTATAACCAGTGGATTACCTTCGGTTTAAATCCCCAAGTTTTACCGTAGGTGCGTCGACAGCCCCACAGTGCCTTAGTTGCCTTTGCAAGTTTGTTTTTGATGTTGGAATTCCAGTTGAGTTTTCGATCAAGATCAATACCTAGATATTTGACTTCTTCCGAAAATCCAATGTTTGTACCCTTTAGGGAGACGGAGCAAGTTTGTATTTTCCTCCTTTGTGGAAACAAGACTAAGGTTGTCTTATTTGGGTTTATCGATAAACCCTCTATGCAACACCAGTCAGAGATAAATTGAAGGCAGCATTTACCTTTAACAATAACTACAAGGCGTACCCGATGACTTCATAATCACGGTTGGTTAACTTGTAGCGCGGTTTGTCGGTGACTATCGACCAGAGAAATGGTCAAAATACTATACTTTATGGACCCTTTAGCTGCCGATACTCTCACAGAGACATCTCCGGATGTAGCTGATATAATACGGTTCCCAATCATCGCTCTAACCCAATGGTTAGTGCGGTGGTCTACATCTCTCCGGGACAGTGCAGTCGTGATTGAGTTGTAGCCAGTATTATCAAATGCCCCCTAAATATGGTTGAAGGTGCAAATTTCAATCTCCTTGCATGTGGAACTATTTTCCACATGCATATT
The DNA here is from genome assembly GCA_958301585.1 of Merodon equestris. Classification (NCBI taxonomy): domain Eukaryota; kingdom Metazoa; phylum Arthropoda; class Insecta; order Diptera; family Syrphidae; genus Merodon; species Merodon equestris. Next base: position 82,653,404 of record OY284415.1, on the reverse strand, counting down.
GATTTGGATGCAGAAGTGTTTGATTTTCTAATATACCTCTAATATGAAACTCTATAATTTTTTCCATTGTTTTTAGTAGGAAACATGTTAGGCTCATAAAGCGATAAGATATACATAGATTGTTCACTTGGTTTTCCAATCTTAAGAATGAAGACAAGGTTGACTTCTCTCCATATTTGAGGAATGTATTCCAAGTTGAATCTTGACCTAAAGAGAGCTATCAGTGATGTTAGAATGATGTCTAGGCCTCTCCAGGCGATAGCAGGAAAGCCACCGCCCTTACATGGAGCTTTGTAGGGCTTATTGCCAATTGGGCCAATTGCCCACGAAACTGTATCAGGTCTGATAAGTCTACCAGAGAGGGTGTTTGTTCTACTTCCGATGTAATTTGTAACGCTCATTCCATTACTTTGCAGCACTGCCTGACTGTTTGGACTGGAAAAAAATTTAGGAGAATTGCCTTGAACTTCTTTGAAATCATTACGTGAGTTAAGACTTATAGTGTAAACTTTTTATTTTATTAATGATTCTCTATTATTATGTTTTAATTAACCCAATTATTATATGGTATATAACTTAATTCGTGCGGTTTGCTAAGAGATGGCGTAACTTGTATTATTCCATTGGAACATGCGTTGGAAAGCTACTGTCATTGTACGTCATTTCAGTATATGTCATTCATTTGAAGCGTAAACAACAATAATTTTGTTTCACTCAAATATGTCGAACTTTGTGCCTGAAAAAGTGTATTTGCGGGGAGTTCTTCTTCATTACTTTAATATGAAGAAAACTGCTGCCGAAAGTCATCGTATTTTGGTGGAAGTTTATGGTGAACATGCGCTAGCTGAGCGAACGTGCTAAAAGTGGTTCGCCCGATTTAAAAGTGGTGATTTTGGCTTGGAAGACGATGAACGTCCTGGGCAGCCAAAAAAGTTTGAAGATGAAGAACTGGAAGCATTATTCTATGAAGATTGTTGCCAAACACAAGAAGAGCTCGCAGAATCTTTCGGTGTCACTCAAGCAGCCATTTCAAAACGTTTAAAAGCAGCTGGATATATTCAAAAGCAAGGAAATTGGGTTCCACATGAACTCAAGCCGAGAGACGTCGAAAGGCGGTTTTGCATGTCCGAAATGCTGCTGGAACGCCACAAAAGGAAGTCATTTTTGCATCGGATTGTTGCTGGTGATGAAAAATGGATCCATTACGACAACCCCAAGCGCAAAAAATCTTATGTGAAACCCGGCCACCCAGCCAAATCAACGGCAAAGCCGAATATCGATGGCGCGAAGGTAATGCTCTGTATTTGGTGGGATCAGAAGGGTGTGCTGTATTATGAACTGCTGTTGTAAAACCGGGTGAAACCATCAATGGACAACGCTACCGAACACAATTAATCCGTTTGAAGAGAGCAGTAGCCGAAAAACGCCCGGAATATGCGACCAGACACGAGGCCCTCACTGAAATACGGTTCATATCAGAGCAGAATATCAAAAATTGGCTTGATTCATTCTTGGCTGCCAAGCCGGCGCAGTTCTTTTGGGATGGGATCCACAAATTGCTAGAAAGATGGGAAAAAGTCATAGCTTTAGATGGGCAATACTTTGAATAATACTATTGTACATGTTTTTCTTAAATAAACATTCAAATTTTGAAAAAAAAACCGCACGAATTAAGTTATATACCCAATAAAACATAAGAAATCACATTTAAGGTTCTTACAGTTATGAACAAAAAATAGAGTCACGCCTTTGTTACAAATTTTTTTAATTTGTCATTCACTCTTTATAGCCTATAGCTACATCTTGTTTAAAGTCATGTCTTCTAAATATACCCAAATTTGGCAGCACTTCGAGTGATCATATGGATAACGGTAACTCGAAACAATAAGGTCATTATTTGAAATATTTAAGAATAGTCAAAAAAGTTTTTTATAAAACTGTAAGTATTTTGTTTTAGGCTTATGTATTTAAATAAAATATATTGTACAATTTTAGCTTGAGCTTACGAGTGAGAAACGCCACTGTCTCGTGGAATTTCAACAAGACAATGACCCGAATCACACTTGGTTTTCCTAAAACGGTGACTTGGCCTGTGCAATCCCGCAACTTAAATCCTATTGAGAATTTATAGGGGATTGATAAGCACCAATCAAGGACCAATAAAACCAAAGACCAAGGAAGAGTTGTGACAAAAAGTTCAGTCGGCTTGGTATGTTATACCAAATAGTACTTGCCCTACAAGTTTGGTAGATTCAATGCCCTCTGGATTTAAGGCTTTATTGGTCAAAATAACTAAGTGTACAAATTAATATTTCCGATCTCTTGATAACAGTTTTATTCATTATTATTTTTTTTAATTATTTCTTAAGGTTGTGTCCCTATTTTAGTTTGCTCCAAAAAAGGCTTTCGTATTATGTTTATATTATTTTAAGTTAACTCAATGAAGGTGTTCCATCTATTTTGTTAAACAGAAACTTGATATATAAACTTAAAACAAACAAAAAATTTAATATACAGTGGTATATTGGTATAAGAATTAAAAATATACTAATAGATTTGGTGCACTGTAGTACATAAGAGAAATACTAAATTTTTAATAAAAAAAAAGGGAAAGAGAAACAGAGAAAAAAAAATAGTGATTCCGGTTTTTCTTTAATTCGCCTGGAAAAAATAATAGAAACAAATTAGTTTTGTGAAGAATTAATTTACAGTAGAAGTGTTTCATATACTTTGAATACTTAATTGTTGCACCTTTGTTTTTAATGACTGTTTCGCATCTTCGTCCCATAGAATTGATTAATTTGGTACAAGTCGCGGGTGGTATAGAGTACCATTCATCTTTAATATTGGACCAAAGTCCTTCCATAACATCGACTTTGTTTTGAAGAAACCATTATTTTGCCCAATTTTGTGTGCTTGGGGTCATTGTCCTGCATAAACTCCCATTTAATAGGCATGTCCTCTTCAACAAATGGTAGCCTAACGGTGTTTAAGATTTCTACATGATCTTTAGCACATATTTAGTCCTTTATAAGAAACATTGGACCAACACCAGATGCTGAAAAGCACCAATCATTAAATTGCATATCTTGCTAGTATTTATCTTTTCTAGGACTTCTTCCGGGAAGACCCGCTTCTATTAGTCTGTTGCTATAACTGACGCCCCAACGTCCCAAAATTGACTCGACAACAGCCAACACAACCGGCCACTGTCGAAAAGAGCGCACAGCAACCGAGCACCTCCAAAGGACACACTGCCTCAGGATCGAAGCAGAACGTCAAGAGGGGGCGCTCCGGGGAAGAAACTCTAAGGGAAGCGAAAAAGGCGAAAACATCAGGCAGCTTCAACCTTCCCATGAGTCTACAAGTGGCTATTGTCGACCGTTCCAACACGGATGGGAAGATAACATCCGACAATTGGCTCACAGTTAAAGCCAAAATACTAGAAGCGATGCTTATCGCAGATTGCAGGGACGAGATCAACTTCGACGGAGCAGGCTGGCAGAAAGAAGTCAAAGTCGTCGGTTGTGACAATTAGAGGTCCCTAGATTTCTTAAAGCGCACAATCGACAATTGGGCAGAACGCTAAACTCGAGGTTATCCCAATAAGGCTCCCCAATGAACGCGACAAGTCAAAGGAGGCTGCTAGTGGTGCAAATTAATTTACACCACTGCAAAACAGCCGCCGACGACTTGATGATTTACATGCTGCAGGAAGATGTGGATATAGCCTTAATCCAAGAACCTTGGCTCCTTAGGAACAAAATTCAGGGATTAAGGTCTAAGGTATATAATTTATACTATCCACATACTGAAGGTAAGCTACGAACCTGTATAGTTGCCAAGAAATACTTAAACATTTTTCTCCTAGGTGCATACAGCAATGGAGACCTCACGGTGGTAACGTACGAACAACAGGACAAATAAATTTTGCTCCTATCGTCCGAATACTTGCCATACGATGAGGAGGACCCATCTCCAGATGCAGTCCGAGCACTTGTGCGACACGCGGTCTGTGTCTACTGATAGGCTGCGACGTGAGTCCATTTTCGATTTCATTATCTCCACCAACCTCAACATATGCAACAAAGGTAATACACCAACGCTTCGCAACCGGGTTAGCGAAGAGGTAATTGACCTCACTTTACTAAGTGAGTCTGACTCCATCCGAGTAGCGAATAGGAGAGTGTCCACTAACTGTTCCTTTTCGGACCACAGCCGAATACTCTTCAACCTTAATGTTAACGCTGAGACTATTTTGTTCCAACGAAGATAGCCAAGGTTCATGTACCTTGACTAATTGTTGTAGAGATAACGGGTACTTGTACCAGTTCCTCAATATTTGAAATAAGTAACAACACGTCACGTACAGGTTGAAAGCCTTACTCATTTATTATTCCCTCAAACAGGAGTATTTATATAAAAATATTGCTTATTTAACAATATAAAAAATGCTTACTCGCAAATATCGACAACCCTGAACATTTACTAGAGGGTCGAATTTCGGCTATGCGAAACAATTGCCCCTGCGGCAACTGTTTACTTGTTTGTCTATATTATGGGTTCAAGGTGAACCTTTACGTTGGCTGGGCAGAGGTTTCGCATAGCCGGCATTCTTGTCGCGTGCAATGTTCTGTGCTTGTTGTTAATACGAGTTCCCTTTGCGTATCGTCTGTATGTGATGAATATGATACTGCATTGTTGTATCATTTGAAGTTTTCATTACATTGAGTTTGTTTACCTCGTTTAGTTATATGGAGCGAATACCGACGATACGCAAATGGAATTAATATGTATGTGCATAATGTTATATTTATTTATTTTATTTGATTACACTATATTATATATCTGTTCGTGAACACTTAACGTTAATAAAGAAAAACCGAAATCTTTCAGAAACCCTCAGAAGACAGACTGGAATCTTTTCTCAAACCTAATTGCCAACAGGTTAGTACCGCCACAAGCCATCATTAATCCTGATCCAACTTACATTGAGAATTCAGCCGAAAATCTTGTGAGAATTCTGAAAGCGTCTTTAAACAAATCCTGTCCTTTGCAACGTGCTCGCAAGAAGACCAGCGCAGTCTGGTGGACCACAGAGCTAAAGCAACTCAGGACCAGGACCCGAACTCTATTCAATGGAGCAAAGATCTCAAAAAGAACCGAAGATTGGAATAACTACAAATCCAGTTTCAACGAATACAAGAGCAAAACAAGAGCAGCAAAGTCTAAATCCTGGCGGGAGTTCTGCGAATCAATAGAGGATCTTAACGAAGCTGCCAGGCTCAGAAAGATACTATCGAAGGACCCCTGCGTCCCGGGATTCATCCTTAAACCAGATGGTTCTTGGACAGAATCCAGTCAGGAATCCCTAGAACGGCTGACTGAAACATACTTCCCAGGCTGTAAAACCCCTGAAACCACAGTCGCCTTCGAGCTGACGGTTCCTACGGTTCACACAACCGAAGAAGTAATAAACAAGATTATCACAAATATAAAGTAGATAAAGTATCATCGGCAATAAATTCGTTCAAACCGGACGATATCTTGCCAGCGATGCCTCAAAAAACACAGACCCACACTGTACCCCAGCTCGTAAGCATTTTTTCCAATTGCCAGCGCGCGGGGTACATCCCAACACAGTGGAAAGAAATAAAGGTAATTTTCATATCTAAGGCAGGTAAAGCAACCTATACTGCCGCAAATGACTATAGGCCAATTAGTCTCTCGTCGTTTCTATTAAAAACCTTGGAAAGACTCCTTGACCTATACATCAGAGGACTCATCAATTCACGCTCTCATCACGCTCATCAACAATCAACACGCCTACCTTAAAGGCAGATCAGTGGAAAGTGCTCTGCAAAGCGTTGTCCGTGAAATTGAGAGCTCGCTGAACATAAAAGAGTTTACAATGGCAGCCTTCCTCGATATAGATGGGGCCTTCAACAATGTAAACACAGAGGCCATAATAACAGCTCTAGAGGACATAAAAGTAGACAAATCCATTGTAATCTGGATTGAAAATATGTTGAAGAACAGAATGATCAATGCAGACATTGGGCACAGCTCTATAAGGAAAGTGACAACTAGAGGCACACCACAGGGGGGAGTTCTCTCCCCCCTACTGTGGCTTCTTACAGTTAACAAAATCCTCAAAGTCTTTATGGAGAAAGATACAAAGACAATAGCGTACGCGGATGACCGGGTTATCTTGATAAAAGGTAAATTTCTACCAACTATCAGTGAACTAATGGAATCTGCGTTGAGGGAACTCTCCTCGTGGTCAAGACAGAACGGTCTGAGAATAAACCCCCAGAAAACCGAGCTGGTCTTGTTCACCAGGAAAAGGAAAATTCCGATATTTGCTCCCCCAAAATTAAAGGGCACTCAACTCAAACCCATAGCGGAAGCCAAATATCCAGGCATCATTCTTGACTCCAAACTCTCCTGGAAAAGGAACCTGGAGAAAATGATGAAAAAAGGATTAATTGCTTTTTATGCATGCAAAAGGACCTTCGGCAAAAGATGGGGCTTGCAACCGTACATCATTCATTGGATGTACACAGCAATCATCAGACCCATTTTAACTTATGGGGCCCTAAAATTTAATCTTTTATAATTAGTATTTTAATTTTTTTTTGTTTTTTTTTTTTTAATAACTTTAATACTTTTTTATAAATTTGAACTATATATTTTCCCTTGTCGGAATGTCCGCTGCCATCATGTTCAAGATTTAATCGAGAATGTTCTTTATTGACTATGACAACTCATTGGGTTAAATAATTGTATAACAATTATAATATTAACTAGTTAAGATCCTGCCAATACAACAGATTGTTGTTGTGCTGTGGCCATTGGGAGAAAACGCTGAGGCAGCAGAATATTGAATCAGAGAGGTGAGAGGTTTGAATAATACGGGCGCTGAGAATGGACACTGTGTGTGTATTATTATGCAGGCAGCAAGCAACAATAAAAAAATAAGAAGAACAAAATGGGACGGCAAAACACCGCACGCGTGCCGACTCAGCGCCTGAACACCTTTTCATTTTTATTTTCTTTTGATTGATTCAATTTCTATATCGGCAATAAATTCTCTCTTTCTCTCTCTCTTTCTAGTGTCTATCAAGTTTCCTTTTAAATTTAATTAACAACTTTATATACTGTGGTTTTAGAATTTAATCTATAAACATTTACTTTTTTTCTTCAATCACTTCGATTATTATAACTGAAAAACAATGAAGTGTGACCTTTGTATCAGCAAAATCGATCGCTCAGATTTAATGATTCAGTGCGCGGTTTGTAACAAGTCGTTTCATGGAAAATGTGTGAAATTGCAAAAAACAGACATTGATTTTCTGCATAAAAGTAAGAGGAGTTATCTATGTGACGATTGTACAAATTCCCGACGGAGATCCATACATAGGGATCAAAGTCCAATTCCCTCCGGTCGGTCAATAGCTCCAACAGTAACAATCGCACATTCGCCCCTCCCCCCTACCACGACAGCATCTGAGTCTAATCATCAGACATCAGCCGCCGTTGCTTCTTCATCGAAGGATGTAACCCTGTCAAATTTATATAATGAAATCAAACTGCTGCAACAACTGAATATTGAGGCTCTCACAAAAATTAAACAACTCGAAGAACATAATAACATTCTTTCTACGAGAGTTCTTAATTTGGAGTTGGCAGTTTCCTCCCTCGAAAAGCAACAACAAAGCTTAAACTACAAATTTGACATACAAAGTCAATCGACGTCTGGTGACATTCAGATGATCAATGGACAACAACAAAATACATCAACTGAAGCGTTAACCAATAACATCGGTGTTGCCAATGTGCAAATTGCGTCGAGTACTAAAAATACTAAAAATAGTACTAAAAATACCAATATACCAAAGCGCAATGCCAAGCATCCTCAACATATTTTTGGATCTGTTACTGATGCTTCTCTTACGGGGCTGTTAGAAACAGTTCCGAAGTTACGTTTCCTCCACCTGTCCCGATTCAACATCAACGTTTGCGAAGAAAATATAATAGCATTCGTTGCCGGTAAATTAAGTTTGCCGGACTCTGCTTTTATCTGTCAAAAGTTGATTAAAAAGGACGTCGACATCTCCACACTCCGTTTCATCAACTTTAAGCTAGGACTTCCAGCCAGTACGTTCGATAAGGTCTTCAGTGCCGATTTCTGGCCACTCGGAGTACAAATTAAACCATTTACGTATCGACCAAAAAACGAAGTAACGATGGAAAATCCAGCAAACCAACTCGGACCAGCAAAATCGACTCTTCATCAAACTTAGCTCCGTTAAGAATCTACTACCATAATGCAAGTGGAATTCGCACCAAGATAACGAATCTTTTCGTAAATACCAGCAACGAGTTTTATGACGTTATCATTATAGTCGAATCATGGCTATATCCTGAAATATTATCCTCCGAGATTTTCAACGAGGATATCTACACTTCCTTCAGGATCGACAGATGCAAGTCTTCCGATGAACGTGGTGGTGGAATAATTGTTGCTGTTCGTTCCTGTTTCAACGCTAAAGATGTCGTCCTTCCATTTGCTGGTATCGAACAAATTTGTGTATCTTTAAATCTTAATTTAGCTAACAACGAGCATTTATTTTTACTAATTAGTTATGTCCCACCTAGAAGTGTATTTGAAACTTTTGAACTTCATACTCTTAATATTGAACATATTAATAACCTTTGTAATGAATTCGATAAATTAGCAATTTTAGGTGATTTTAATCTAAGTAATATTATTTGGCGCAAATCCAATAACTTAAACTATCTGTCTCCAGATAATATTTCCCAAGCTCATGAATATTTATTACTTGATTTCTTAAACTCTTTAAATTTACATCAAATTAATCCTGTTGTAAACTCGCTTTCTAAAATTCTAGATTTAATTTTCATATGCTGTGATGAAGTATCCTCAAATGTAACGCAAGTTCCTTTATCGATTTTAAATGACTCAATTAATCACAAAGAAATTTTCATTGAGTTATCTTTATTCTATTATTTAAAGGCTAACGATAATTCTAATTTAAAATATTTGAATTTTTCTAAAGCTAACTACGTCTACCTTAATAACTTTTTTAATACTATAAACTGGAGTAATGAAATGTCTAACTTAAATTTAGTACGTATGTATGAACGCTTCGTTGAAATACTCTCTATCGGGTTTACCAGATTTATACCAATTTCTCGCTATAGAAATATAAATAAGCCTTGCTGGCATAACAGACACCTGGGTAATCTGAAAAACTTAAAAAGCAAAGCTTTCAAAGCATATAAAAAATCGAACTCCCAATCCGATTACTTAACTTTCAGTTTATTACGTAAAAAATGTATCATTTTAAACAAATTTCTTTACAATAATTATATCATGTCCGTTGAACGAAATATTAAATCTGATAGTAAGGCGTTCTGGCACTTTATTAATTCAAAAAGGAAATCGACGGGTATTCCAATCTCAATGCATCTTAGAAATGAGGAATCTAACGCTATTGATTCTACTCTTGAACTCTTTGCTAACTTTTTTCAATCTGTGTACACCAGCCATGAACAAACAAGTCCATTTTCCGGCTGCTCTTCAAATTTAGTAAACATTGGATCCTTAAGCCTAACTCACAATGACATCTTCTTCGCTCTCCAAACATTAAAACCAACATCTAGCAGTGGTCCAGATGGTATTCCTCCCATTTTGCTCAATAAATGTAGTGGTCCACTATCCGTTCCACTGCTATATATTTTTAACCGTTCCCTCTCTGAAGGTATATTTCTTGATGTTTGGAAAAAATCATTTTTAGTTCCCATTCATAAGTCTGGTAATAAAAACGATGTTGAAAATTACAGAGGAATTAGTAAGCTCTCTGCCATTCCGAAATTATTTGAAAGCATTATTAAAACCAAAATCGAATTCCTTGTTAAAGAATATCTACCGGATGAACAACATGGATTCGTTTCTGGTCGATCTACTACCACTAACTTGGCATTATTCTCATCATTCGTCTTAAATCAGATGGAAATTAGGAACCAAATTGATGCCATTTATACTGATTTTAGTAAAGCTTTTGACTCAGTAAACCACACGCGGCTAATTTCCAAACTTGAATCTTTTGGATTTCACTCCGCATTTCTTCGCTGGTTGTCCTCTTTTCTTCTGGGTAGAACCCAAAGGGTTAAAATCGGGAAATCAGTTTCCAAAAAGATTTCGTGCAGTTCCGGTGTTCCACAGGGGAGTCACTTGGGTCCACTTCTTTTCGTTATTTTCATCCGTGATATTGTTCAAGTGGTAAAGAACGGAAAATGTTTATTGTTTGCCGACGACCTCAAATTATTCATGACCGTTAAAAATAGGAATGATTGCCAATTGCTTCAATTGGACTTAGATAGCATTTCGGAATGGTGCAACGCTAACGCTTTGAGGTTAAATATAAATAAATGTAACTTTATTTCATTTTCCAAGTCCTCCTCCAAAATTGATTTTGAATATTCAATTTCTTCATCATCCTTGTCCCGTGTCACTGAAGTTAAAGATTTAGGTGTGGTACTGGATACCACTTTCTCATTTAAATCCCACATAAACCGTGTTCTGGCCAAAGCCAATTCTGCAATGGGTTTTATAAAGAGGAATAGTAAAGAGTTTTCCGATCCGTTTTCACTCCTTTCACTATACACTTCTCTAGTTAGGCCTCATCTTGAATATGCTGTTGTCATTTGGAACACCAATCTCTGTACCGATTCAGATAGAATCGAACACGTCCAAAGACGTTTCACAAGATTCTTATTTCATAAAATGCATTGGAATTACTGATTATAAAGCAAGATGTTTATTTCTTGGATTAAATTCATTAAAAGCCAGACGCACTATACATGACATTATGTTTGCAAGGGATTTGTTATCCTATCACATTAGATGCCCTTCTCTTTTATGTAAAATAAGGTTATATGTTCCTATAAGACCATTGAGATTACGGCATCTTCTTTACATTGATCATCACAGAACTAATTACGGCACAAATGAACCTTTAACACGTACAGCCAAAGCTTTCAACGAAGTTAGTAATATTTTTGATATGCATTTAAATCGAAACGAATTCAAATCATTACTTGTAACCCTATTTACGTTTGTATAAGAATATCGATATATCTATTTATGTACTTTTACGTTTGTTAGTCTTAGCGACTTGTAGATCGAAAATAAATAAATAAATAAATAAATAAATTGAAATAAGTAAATTATCAAATGTCAGCAATAATTAAAAATATGTATAAGTACACCGAAAAATTGTAACGGGTCGAAGTTGATTTTAGTGATTGTTGCAAAGTAGATCTGTAGTCATTGTGCATTTTAAATAAAAGAAATATAGAAGTTTAAGATCAGTGGTTCTTGTTTTTTTTTTGTTATCGTTAATTAAACTCGCTTTTGTTGTCATTCTCATTTCTATTTTCTCCGACGGTAACACCAGCATGCCCCAAGCCCGGAATACATAGCTGGCCCGACGAGGGATCCTCGTTATAATCTTTTTTTCTTATCGTCTTAAAACAAGGCATAACACATTTTCTGGTGGCAGCGGTGGGATTCACCGAGGATCAACAAGGAATGAGAAGTTCATCGATGGAATTCAATTTATGTATATTGTGAGTAATTTTACTTTATTGTAAAACAATTGTTTCCTATACATTCGTACAAACATATAAAGTGAATACTCATTTAATTCCTTGCGAAATATTAGGCGTTTTTTATTATGCCACATGATCCACTCAGGTTCATGGGACATAATAAAACACTACAGATCAACGAAATGCCAGCTTGACATTTCGCCTTGTTCAGTCCTGTCAAAGATCTGACATTTGAAAACAAGATAAACAAACAAATTGAAGATGAAAGCAGCTGCTATTGAGGTAAATTGCGTTTATTTGTTGAATTTAAATAGTTAATATATGTATTATATTGGTTACAGGAAAGTGACACGGACAGTGAAGAAAGCAGCACACCTGAATATTCATTGCTGCGTGAAGAAGTAACAGATTTCTCGCTCGAAATTTAAATTAATTACATGTTTACCTTTTTCTGACCACCTGCTCCATTTCCACTTCACAATAAAAACAATCTTTGAAATTTAAGTGTGGAATCCCATGTAGAAAAATACCAGTGGTAATTTACCATAAAAATACCACTGGTACTTACCACTGGTATTTTCGAACAAAAACCATTGGTAACTCACCACTGGTTAGCACCACTGGTCACTGGTTAACCAGTGGTATGTAACCAATGGTTTTTGTTCGAAAATACCAGTGGTAAGTACCAGTCGTATTTTTTATGGTATAATCTACCGTTTGATGCAATCGGAACACCGAGGTACCGGATATCCTATACGAAATCACAAACAGAATATTAATCAATTGAGAACGTAGACACACATCCACACACTCATTTTTCCAAAATAACAAGCATTTGTGAGAAAAATATAAAACTACCCATGTAGAAAAATACCAGTGGTAATTTACCATAAAAATACCACTGGTACTTACCACTGGTATTTTAGAACAAAAACCATTGGTAACTCACCACTGGTTAGCACCACTGGTCACTGGTCAACCAGTGGTATGTAACCAATGGTTTTTGTTCGAAAATACCAGTGGTAAGTACCAGTGGTATTTTTTATGGTATAATCTACCGTTTGATGCAATCGGAACACCGAGGTACCGGATATTCTATACGAAATCACAAACAGTATATTAATCAGTTGAGAACGTAGACACACATCCACACACTCATTTTTCCAAAATAACAAGCATTTGTGAGAAAAATATAAAACCATTAAGTAATCTTACAAGTTGATACGAGTACTTACTTCTATTCTTGTAGATAACAAATTCACGATTAACACATTCGTCGTCAGAACTATCCATATGGCAAACTTCTGGCAGTTAATAATGGAATGAATACAGGACACAAATCCGGATGTGTTTCAAAATAATTAAAACAGAGACGAGTTAGATTTCGTAAAAAATTATACTAATTATAGATATGATCCTTGCAGAGAAAATTTATATGCTAAATATGGTAAAATTCAACTTCAAAGTACATTTCTACTTACGTTCTCTATACGCGTATCTCAAATTCATTCAGTGAATTTTCAGAATTTTCCAAAAAGACTACGCATGCACTTCATTTACGAGTGGAATGAAATAAATAAGCTGCAAAAACACGTGCTACGATCAATATAAAAACATAAATATAGCTTTCTGCTTTTATATAAATTCATATCCAACTTACTTTTGTTATTCAACTACGATTATAAAATGTAAATGTACAAATATGCAATTACAAAGGGAAATGACTGGTTCCTTGTGGAAACAACAAACATGGCGAAACACTGTCCAATTTCACTGTACACAATACATTCGAAGAAGATTCCAAACAAAACGTAAGAAGGCACTCAAACAACCCCGCTGTGTTCAAATTGAACATTTCTCTGAATGAAATTAATGTATCGCTAATTCCAGGATTTCATAGTCGCCATCGCAAAGATATCAGCTGTTAATATTCAATGTGCAAAGAAATCTGTCAATCATATGGTTCCCGTCAAAATGTCCAAAAACAAATACATTTCACAATTTCGTGTAATTACAATATAAGAGAGAATTTTCTCTAATTGAAGAAAAAAAGATGACAATAATGCAGCCTATTTATTAGTTTTGAAAAAAATTACAAAAAAGTCAATATTTTATATTGTAAAAATCATCACTCGTCCCATCCCAGTGGTCTACATTCAATAAGTAGTAAAAACCAGTGGTTCACCAGCAGTTAGGTTGGACCAGTGGTAAAATTCACCACTGGTATAATGATATACAAGTGGTAAATATTTACCACAAGTAACAACCAGTGGTACACCAGTGGTATATTTTGAACCAGTGGTGAGAACCCGTGGTACTACCACTGGTATCGTGCAATACCAGTGGTATGTGATTACCACTGGTAGTAACCACTGGTATACCAGTGGTTTACTAGTGGTAAATTTTTTTACCACTGGTATTTTTCTACATGGGTATTAAGTAATCTTACAAGTTGATACGAGTACTTACTTCTATTCTTGTAGATAATAAATTCACGATTAACACATTCGTCGTCAGAACTATTCATATGGCAAACTTCTGGCAGTTAATAATGGAATGAATACAGGACACAAATCCGGATGTGTTTCAAAATAATTAAAACAGAGACGAGTTAGATTTCGTGAAAAATTATACTAATTATAGATATGATCCTGGCAGAGAAAATTTATATGCTAAATATGGTAAAATTCAACTTCGAAGTACATTTCTACTTACGTTCTCTATACGCGTATCTCAAATTCATTCAGTGAATTTTCAGAATTTTCCAAAAAGACTACGCATGCACTTCATTTACGAGTGGAATGAAATAAATAAGCTACAAAAACACGTGCTACGATCAATATAAAAACATAAATATAGCTTTCTGCTTTTATATAAATTCATATCCAACTTACTTTTGTTATTCAACTACGATTATAAAATGTAAATGTACAAATATGCAATTACAAAGACAAATGACTGGTTCCTTGTGGAAAAACAACAAACATGGCGAAACACTGTCCAATTTCACTGTAAACAATACACTCGAAGAAGATTCCAAACAAAACGTATGAAGGCACTCAAACAACCCCGCTGTGTTCAAATTGAACATTTCTCTGAATGAAATGAATGTATCGCTAATTCCAGGATTTCATAGTCGCCATCGCAAAGATATTAGCTGTTAATATTCAATGTGCAAAGAAATCTGTCAATCATATGATTCCCGCCAAAATGTCAAAAAAACAAATACATTTCGTAATTTCGTGTAATTATAAGAGAGAATTTTCTCTAATTGAAGAAAAAAAGATGACAATAATGCAGCCTATTTATTAGTTTTGAAAAAATTTACAAAAAAGTCAATATTTTATATTGTAAAAATCATCGCTCGTCCCATCCCAGTGGTATACATTCAATAAGTAGTAAAAACCAGTGGTTCACCGGCAGTTTGGTTGTACCAGTGGTAAAATTCACCACTGGTATAATGATATACAAGTGGTAAATATTTACCACAAGTAACAACCAGTGGTACACCAGTGGTATATTTTGAACCAGTGGTGAGAACCCGTGGTACTTCAACAAACATCATGCGATACCAGTGGTGGTATGTGATTACCACTGGTATACCAGTGGTTTACTAGTGGTAATTTTTTTTACAAAGGAAAATGTTTCTTTTCATACAAATTTGATACGATCGATTTAAATGGTAATGATAATAATTTTGATCGATAACCAATTGGGGGTAATATTTCCCCAATAGACTCAAGAGTTTTAGAAATGTAAATAATACAAATATTATAGCATTATGAGTACAATTACTCGATACGGAAGCGAAAACTGCTTAACCAAACCCGTGCCACAATTTTATATGTTCATCAGGCAATGATTCTTCTAATTTGAATGCGAAACCAGTGGGAAATAGTGTAAACTCATTTCCACTCAAACTCGGATTTTGAAATTGATCCAGATAAAGAGCTGGATCACGTGTTGTTATTGTAATACATGTAAACCATGATCCGGATAAGATCTGGATGGCATAATAAAAAACACCTACCCGGAGTAGTGTAAAAAAGCCCGAAGAAGTGGAAGGAGAAGGTACTACGAATACCAAGCCCCAAGAGCAACTCAAGGAAACAGTCATGCCAGTCATCGATGACGAGGTCAACATACTACGTAGAGAGCTACAGGAACTACGCACACAATTAGAAGCCGTCACTTCATCTGCCGCGATGATGAGACAAGATCGCCACCGTCTCGAAGTGCTTCTTAAGGAGTATCAGTCATTACCAGCCTCGTCCACCGTTACTCCAACGATTGTTGCCGAAGCAGTTATGACAGAAGTGTCGAACGTTAACGATACTCATAACTATGTGCTGCCGCCAAGCGCTAGTACACTTCCTGTATCTACCTGCTCTATCGTCACCATACCATCTTCAGCTACCGCTGTGACCTCGTACTCGACCTCGCTCATAACAATGCCAATTCTATATGGAGCGGAGCCAAGAACAACATCGTCATCAATGACAACCGCTTCGTGTTCGCAGTACTCATGGCCACCGATCCCTTCGTCATCCGGCTATAATCAATCACTGCCCAGAGTTTCAACAGTGCCAACGTTTCTACCCTCGTTGAACAGAATGCCAACCTGTGACCAGCGTTATTTCACCCCTCAGCCAGCCTTTCCGCAAACTCAACAGCCGTCTTCAATAATATCTGAACAAAGAAGTCAACGCAAGTTACATGATCTACCAGAATTTAAAGGAACACCCGAGGAATGGCCGAAGTTCTGTACGGCTTTCCTGGAGTCTTCAAGAATGTATGGCTACACCCGAGTGGAGAACATGTTTCGGTTGCAGAAAAGCATTAAAGATGGAGCGAGAGATGTCGTTGAATCTCTACTGATACATCCCGACAACGTTGATCAAGTCATGTCAACTTTAGAATTTCATTACGGACGTCCCGAATGCCTGGTGCGGAGTCAATTGAGGAAGGTGAGAGAAGTCGCACAAATTCCGGAGAACAAGTTGCACCTCATTATACCATTCGCCACAAAGGTGCAGAATCTAACTGTGTTCTTCGAATCAAGCGATATGCATCAGCATCTTGCGAACCCTGTTCTCTTAGATGAACTTGTTGGAAAGCTGCCGATGAGTAAGAGATTGGAGTGGGCCCAGACCAGTGTGTGCATCGTGCCATATGCAACCGTCAAGCATTTTAACGATTGGTTGAATCGAATTGCCCGTCTTGTTTGTATCGTATCGACTACTTCGCTCTCTTCGACGCATCCGGATCTGGTGGATCGAAAGCCAAAGTCAAGGAGCATCCTACATACGAGTGCAAATAGAAGTTCACCTCCAACCAGCACGTCGCACACAGGTAAATTTTCCAGAAAACATGGCCATAACTATAAAAAAAAAATTTGCGATTTTTTCTCCTTTTTTAATGCAAAGTTGTTTACAAATAGAGTAAGCTTTAAGCTCCATATATCATACGATGCCAATTATAACGGTTTAATCAGTCGATGCTTTTAAAGTGCAAACTTTAAATTGACAGTTCAGTAGCAATTTTGGTCTGTGATAAGAAGTTGTTTTGGTTTGTTTTTGTTTTTCTTGTTTTGGGCGCTTCGTAAATTAATTCAACATGGATTCTCTTGCTAGTGGTATGTTAAAACGAACGTAATTTTTCTTTTTACAATAATTTAAGTTTATAATTAATTTTGAGGCCAGCTAAGGCAGTGTATTTGATCAGTGCAATTTTTTTTCATTTTTTTTTCTTTTATAATACAAAAGTTAGGTTGTTTTGAATAGCTTGATAATGAAAATAGTCTTGAAATTTTCGTTTGTATTTCCTTAATTAGAAACAGTCAAAATATATTGCGACTTTTTGCGACTTTTTTAAATATTGGCTCTCAAAAATGATACGAAAAGACATTTTTTTTTGTTTTTTAATTTAAGCTTTTTACTTTTTACACAGGATCGCGATCAAGTTTCATTTTTCTTTCAAGATATCAGCTTTCTGATTATTTAAGAAGTTGCACATCTCGTGATATTACTGGAAAAATCAAGTTTTTGGCAGAAAAGATAAAAAAATGAGACGAATATCGACATTTCAGAGCAAACAAAGAAAATTTTGACTGATTTTGCCTATGAATATAAAAGAAGATGGTTGAGTGCTTCAAGAAATAAAAATAACTTCTTAAGGCAAAATACATACAAACTGGCTTCAAAGTGAAATTATGTTTTTATGCCGAGCTCATGGTTTTGTTGGACGGCCTCAAATGGATTTTTCGAAAGTTAGCGAAAGATCAAAGAGGCGAAAAACAGAAGATTTGCGTTTGAATTACACTACCGAAGAATTAAGCTATGCTGCGCAGATGCAACTTCGAGGAAAAGGAAAAGTTGATTCTTCAAAAGTTATGAAAAACATAATTTTTTCAAGTCCTTCACGCGGTCAAAAATACTAAAAAGCCTTAAAGAAATTGGACCAAGAAATAACTCCATATACAGCGGAGGAAGCTCTTTCAATAATTGTTGAAGGAAAGTTGACTAAGTTCCAATACAATCTTATAAGAGATTCCGCAATAAAGCATAATAACCATATGTATCCAAATTATGCAGCTGTACTGGAAGCAAAAAAAAAATGTTATCCTGAAAACTTGGTCATAACCGAATCAGTAGCAGAAACACCTCTTCAAAGCTTACTTGACCATACAATTCGTCGCTTATTCCAAGGAATGGAAGATGTTACAGAAAGTTTGCACACAAGTGAAAAGTGTAATATTCACCTTATATCCAAATGGGGTTGTGATGGAAGTTCGGGCATGAGTGAATATAAACAACGATTTACCGACCCAGATATTTCCGATGCAAACATATTTTTAACATCTTTCGTTCCAATTCAATTAGTATCGGGTGACCCAGAATCGCATAATAAAATAATATTGTGGCAAAATCCTCGTCCATCATCGACAAGGTTCTGTAGACCAATACGAATTCAGTTCGTTCATGAAACAACCGATGTAACTGTCAGAGAATTCCAATATATTGAAAATCAAATATCTAATTTGACTGAAACGGTGGTAAACCATGTAAGCGGAAACATTCCAGTAAAGCATAAAATGCTGCTTACAATGATTGACGGGAAGGTTTGCAATGCAATTACAGAGACCTCTTCAAATCAAAGGTGTTACCTTTGTAATTTAACATCGAAGGATTTCAACAAAATGGACTTGGTGTTGAATAAACAAGTCCATGACAAATCGAAACTGAGGTTTGGGTTATCCTCCTTGCATGCGTGGATTCGATTTTTTGAATGTTTACTTCATGTCTCCTATAAGCTCCCTCTTAGACAATGGCAAGTTCGTGGTGAGGAAAATAAAAGGAAAGTTAAAGAAAACAAGAAAAGAATTCAAGAAGCTTTCAGAAATCGAATGGGACTATTGGTTGACAAACCAAAACCAGGTTATGGAAGCACGAATGATGGCAACACTGCCCGTCGATTTTTCCATGACACTGTAACTTCTTCGGAAATTACCCATATAGATGAAAGCATTATATGCCGATTTCGTGCTGTTTTATTAACAATATCGAGTGGGTTTCCTATTCAAATCAGTCGATTTAAGGAATTTTGTACTGATACCGCTAAATTGTTTGTGGAACTATACCCATGGTATAATATGCCCACTACTGTGCACAAAATATTAATACACAGCCCTGAAATTATTTCTGAAGCTATTCTCCCAATTGGGCAGCTCGGAGAAGAAGCTCAAGAATCGCGAAACAAAGCATAAAGCGTTTTCGAGAAAACTTCACAAGAAAGTTTTCGAGGCAGCAAAATATGGAAGATGTTTTTCATAATCTTTTGGTAACTTCTGATCCTTTCATAAGTAGTTTGAGGAAACTAATTCCAAAAATAAAAACGACCCTTCCATCTGAAGTACTTCAGTTTTTAATAGAATCAAGGGTTGAGCAAGCAGAATCGGTTTGAGTTAGTGAATAATGTTCACATAATTCGTTTATTTTTGCTTAGTTTTGTTTCTTTATTTATTTGTTTTCAAAAAATACTTTTTTTTATTAAATTTTGTGTTTAACTACTGTAATAATAAATGTGCAATGCAAGAGAAATCCTATGTCTTTTTGTCTGAGAAAACACAAAATTTCAAAACTATCATTTTCATCCCTTTATCATGTTTTTTTTGGCGAATTCGATTGTATATTAAGTTGAAAATTGTTTTTTCTTCTAAAACTAACTGTTTTTATTATTTCCATACTATAATACAACGAAAACACACAAAAAATAATTTTGGCCATGTTTTTGGGAAAATTTACCTGTGTGCGTCGTCTACTAAGTGTCGGTACCCCTTCGCTCTTCGGGCGCCTTGTCGCGGCGGAGGGGCTTAAGAGGTCAATGACCTCGAACTAAGACCCGGAGAACCCCGAGTTAGTCATGAATGAATGGACAACCAGATGGATGGAAATACTCCAGGTGGCACCCGCAATAGCGGAAATCCACCCGCGATCTCCCTGATCGCGGCCGGGGCAAGGATTCTGGAGGCCCCACCAGTCATTCTTAACTCTCCGGCAGCCCGGAACGACACCGACTCCTGCGGCTCATTGTCCGACCACTTGGTTGGACTGAGCGTGAGCGGTGCAACCGACAGAGGCGACACCGACGATGGTGCGGCACGGGAAACCGCCAAGGTTGAACGAGCCCCAGAATTGGGACGTGCTGTAGATTGCACTGCTAAGTGCCCAAAAAGAAGGAGGAAAAGGCGTGCCCGAAAATCGTGCAAAGAGGCTGGCACAGCCGAAGGCACGAAGATTGAGGGCGAACCTCTGGGAAAGGCAGGTAAGAGGATCAGATCGGCGGAGGTATCCCCTACCGAAGCCCATCCGACACTCTCACCTGCAGATCCCGCACTTCTTGCCGGCGCGCAGCGCAGAAAACGTCGGCGGCTAGTAAAGGCTGCTGCTGGAGGCACAAGCATGCCAGCACTTTCGGCATGCGCCTCAAACACTCCTCCTCTTATTGGTGACGGTCAAACTCCCAATAAGAGCGTGCCAAGTTTCAAAACTGACGGAGCTGAAGATGTTCAGGGTCCTGTCATGGTCGGTGCCACCGCCGAAAAAAGTGATGATGCTGGCAGACAGACTCTGATCGCAGAAGGCGAAGCGGTCTTGGATCATAACAACCCTCAGGCTGGCAAAGCTGTTCGAAAGCGGCGTCGGAAGGGAGCAGGAGCTCGAACCGAAAAAGGTAAGAGCACTTGCAAGCGGAAGATGGCCGCCGGGGACAATCTTGCTGGGGAGAGAGAACGTGATGTCTCCTCCTCTGATATGGCGGCGGGAAATCGGAGTCCAAAGGCAGATGCGGCGATCAATAAAGATCAAAGCAAAAACCTGAAGACGGAGAGGACCAAAGGCTGCTCATCGGAGGCGGGCACTTCACACAAAAAAACCCCTTCCTCTGGAAAGGCAACACAAATGACCGTAAAGAGTCGAGACAAGCACCTCTCCTACAAAGAGGCAGCCATCTCCTCCGAAAAGGTCAGAATAGGGAAGGCTGGCAGTGACAGCAGAATGACCAGCGCAGATTGCCAACACTGCGAGGATCATCTACTGGAGCTAGCTTCAGCTACAGGCTTCTGTATTCAAGCGGAGAGGTCTGCTTTGATGAATGGTACCTTCGTGGTGAGCTGTTCCTCTCAGCAGACATCTGCTTGGATCAGGAGCATGGTGCCGAAAATCCCCCCCCTGGGAACTACCACTTATCAAGTAGTTAGTCTCCCGAAACTAACGCGCGCCATCTGCTGGATTCCGGGAAAACCCGGAAACAAGCTGAAAGTGCTGACGCGACTACGTGCGCAGAACCCGGGACTCGACACGAGGGCCTGGACTGTCTATTCCTATAAGGAGAAAAAGAACTCTCTGAAAAAAGAGGGCTTCACTCTGGTAGTGGGAATGGACAATGGCTCTGTTGAGGCCCTGAAAACCGCGTACGACTCACGTCCCTACTTCGGCCTTGGTAGGATTGTATTCCATTTTGATGTCAAGTAGTCGAAGGATGGAACGTGTTCCCCAGTATGAATCCATGATTTTTACTCAGATCAACCTACAGCATTGCAAGGCTGCTACCGCTCTTCTAAGTAGCAGAATTGCATGCAGTAGTACAAATCATCACATTGTATCCATTCAAGAACCATGGGTGTGGAACAAACGCCTGTGTGGTCTTGGTGGCATACGTGATGCTACAATCCTTTATGATGAGCGATCCGAAAGGCCCAGGGTCTGCCTCATCATATCGAATACGCTATCGGCAACCAAACTTGGTCAATTCTGTGGTCAAGATCTGGTAGCTGCGAAAGTGAGCTACAAGGCGCACGGAGAAATTGAACACTTCGTCGTGGCGTCTGCTTACTTCCCCTACGACTCGGTACTACCCCCGCCACCTAAGGCGGTTTCCGAACTCGTAGAGTACTGTGAAGCCAGAAGGATTGGACTCATCATCTGTTGCGATGCTAACGCTCAAAACACATTTTGGGGCAGCAGCAAATGCAACCGGAGAGGAGACCATCTTTTAAACTTCATTCTTTCGTCTGACCTTTTCATCAACAATGTTGGCTCTCTACCAACCTTTGTGACGGCGAGACGACAGGAAGTGATTGACCTAATCTTATCTAACAGGCATGCGAAGGCCATCACTAACTGGAGAGTCTCACCAGATGTTACGCTGTCAGACCATAGATATATCGAATTCCAATTGAAGTGCGGGATCTCCCCCTCGCAGCCCAAGCGGAATCCGAGAAAAACAGACTGGGTGCGATTTAGGGAGGAGCTTGAGAAATCCACTCAAGCCCCGCCTAAACTCAAAACTAATCAATCGGTGGAGGATGCAGTTCATAACCTGAACAGCGCCATCACCAAATGTTTTGAACTCGCATGTCCTGTCAAAAAACCTCCCAACAGGAAGCCGGTTCCCTGGTGGAATGCTGAGCTCCAACGGCTTCGTAGGGAAGCCAGAAGTCTTCTGAACAGATCGCTTAAATCGAACTCGGAAGATGACTGGAATAAATATCGATCGAAGCAGAAGGAATATAAGAAGCTTATTCGAAAATCGAAGAATGATTCCTATAAGTCCTTCTGCGAAGAGATCAAATCCCTGAGCGCGACCAGCAAGTTGGTTAAAGTCCTCAAACGAGGAAAATCGAGAAGGCTGGAGGTACTCAGAAAGTCTGATGGTACCTTTACCGAGTCTAAAGCAGAAACTTTTAGTTTACTGTTTCAGACCCATTTTCCGGGAAATCAGACTGTCATTGGCTCGTTGCACACTCCCTCATTGGATACTGCGGCTGTAGCGATGAAAACAACTCGGCGTAGCTGGTATGTTGCGTCACGCGTGGCAACTACTGAGGCCATTGAATTTGCTGTGGCATCCTTCGATGGCTTTAAGTCGCCGGGCACTGATGGGATATACCCCGTTATGCTGCAAAAAGGTATAAGACAGCTGCTTCCTGCACTGAAAAGAATTTTCACTGCTAGCCTGGCACTTGCCTACATACCTATCCCTTGGCGCGCGGTGAAAGTGGTCTTTATTCCCAAAATAGGGAAAGAGGATTACTCACTAGCCAAGAGTTTCAGACCAATAAGTCTAACATCATTCCTGCTGAAAAGCATGGAAAGACTAGTAGAGTTGCACGTGCGCAAAGATGCCCTTCGAATGCATCCTCTGTCGGACATGCAACATGCTTATCAGCGCGGAAAATCCTGCGAGACTGCGCTTCAAAACCTAGTTGGGAGAATTGAATGCGCTCTCGAAAGGAAAGAGTACGTACTAGGCATTTTCGTCGACATTGAGGGAGCTTTTGATAACGCTACCTTCGACAGCATGTGTAACGCTGCTAGACGGCATGGCGTAGATGAAGCACTGGTTTTGTGGATCAAAGCAATGCTTGTGCACAGGACATTGATCGCTGATACAGGCCTCGAACAATGTGTCAAGTCTGGAGTAAACAGGGGCTGCCCGCAAGGTGGCGTCTTGTCTCCGCTGCTATGGTGCATGGTGGTCGACTCTCTGCTAGATGCTCTCAATGCCTCTGGAATCTATGCCCAGGCCTATGCGGATGATGTTGCTGTTCTCTCTGTCGGCTCATGTTTAGCGAATGTCTGTCTCAAAGCGCAGGCGGCGCTAAACGTGATCGATGACTGGTGCACGAGAAATGGGCTGTCGGTTAATCCTCTTAAGACCGATGTCGTTCTCTTCACGAGAACGAGGAAAACAACTGGCATTGCTCAGCTGGTGCTGGAGCTGGTGCTAAAAGGCATTCCCATCCCTATATCCAAGGAAGCTAAGTATCTGGGAGTCATTCTAGATAACAAACTTCTCTGGTCAAAACATGTTGAGTCCAAAACCACCAAAGCGCTGTCTTTGTGCCTTTGGCAAAACATGGGGCTTATCGCCGAAAAAGGTCCTTTGGATCTACACGGCAATGGTAAGACCGATAATCTCATATGCATCGGTTGTTTGGTGGAGCAGGCTGACACGAAAACACGTTGTGGCTTCACTCACCAAACTCCAAAGAGCGGTCTGCCTCAGTTGCACGGGGGCTTTCCCCAGCACACCGGGAGCTGCTTTGGATGCTATGATGAACCTTCCACCCCTTGACATATATATCAGAGGGTGTGCACTGAAAACTATTTCTCGCCTAAAGAGGAATGGTCTTTGGTACAACTCGCAGTGGAGTGAAAGTGTACTTGAGAGAGAAATATCCTACGATCACTGTCTCATGGATATGCCCTCTGACGCAATGACACCTGCCATCCTACTGCGCTGTAACTACACAGTCACATTTCCTTGGCGTCAGGACTGGCTTTGGCCAGACACTGAACCTGGAACAGAATGTCTTCGCATCTTCACAGATGGCTCCAGGACTGATCAGGGATCCGGCGCCGGAGTTTTCTTCGAGCGCGAAAACATTCGACTGCACTTCTCGTTAGGAAAATATGCGTCTGTCTTCCAGGCGGAGATTTACGCAATCCTAATGGCCATGCACTATGTTGTGAAACACAGATGGAGGGGAAAGAGCATATGTGTCTGCAGTGACAGCCAAGCTGCACTCAAAGCTGTATCCAATCCTCTGTCCAACTCCAAACTAGTGCATGAACTCAAGACCTTGTTGAACAAAGTCGGAAGACTTAATTCACTTAGGCTTGTATGGTTTCCAGGTCACTCTGGAATCCCAGGAAACGAGATCTCCGATGAACTCGCTAGAAAAGGCTCAGAGGAGAGTTTCTCAGGGCCTGAACCCGCCTTAGGTCTACCAGCTTCAACGGTTAAATCTGACATCAATGACTGGGTCTTTAACGTACACAGTCGCAGATGGAAGGAATATCCAGGATGCAGGATGACTAAGCGCGTACGCCCTGACGTCTGTAAAAAGTCCGCAACATTCTTCTTATCCTTAAGAAGAAATGACTGCAGAAGGCTAACGGGCGTCATTACGGGCCATTACACTTTTGCCAGGCATCTTTACGTGCTTGGCATCAGTGAGACGCCTACCTGTGCTGCTTGTTGCGAGGAGGACGACACAGCGGAACACTTTCTCTGCGACTGTCCCGCCTTCGCTCGTGCACGGTGGCGCACCCTTGGGGCCGACGTGGTGGGTGCCGAATCTCTTAGCTCAACATCACTGAAGCCCCTCCTCACTTTTCTCCGGACAACGGGGAAAATACAATAAAGACAAGGTGTCTGTCTGGTAGTACAATGGACCAGTACTTGTGTCTGAGTGCTCCAGCAGATAGTAGAAGCCTCCAACAAAAAAAAAAAAAAAAAAAAGTGTCGGTACTGTAAAACAGAGCAGCATCCAGTCATCGAGTGCAAGAGTTACAAGATGTTGGACCTTCCAGCCAAGTGGGCTTTCGTGAAGCAGAACCGACTCTGTTTTTGCTGTTTGAGACGTGGGCACAGAATAGGAACATGCAAGATGCGGAGGCCATGTGGAGTAGAGAACTGCAGCAGGATGCACCATCAGTCACTTCATGAAATGAATGTCGCCCAACAGTCAACTTCTGGCGATGTAACTACAAACTATAAGGAGCAATTACAAAGACCAATCTTAAACTGCAACGATGATGGAGCGGCTAAGATTCTTTTTCGCGTTTTCGCGTTTTGCCGGTCAGGGTATATAACGGCAACATCGAATTAAAAACATATGCTCTGTATGATGAAGGCTCATCTGTCACCATCATGAACGAGGCCTTGGCCAAACGTCTACGACTCGAAGGGAAACCAAATGATCTGCATCTACGATGGCTTATACGTGAAACACATCCACAAAAGTCGTTTGCTGTTGATGTACTCATAAGTGCCGATCAAGATGACGCAGAGCGTTATCAAATGCGTAATGTACAAACAGTAGTGGATATGTGCTACACAGACCTTTTCTGCCGCGGAGGTCAAGTCGCTTGGAGATTTTGTAATTCCTCTCGTCGGCTACAAGAACGCTAAGCCAGAGATTCTAATCGGACTCGACAATAGTCATCTTGGAGCACCTCTACACAGCGTCTGTTCCAATGCAGAGGGACCAATTGTAACAAGAACCAAGCTCGGTTAGGTGGCTTACGGCACAGCGAGATCAACAAGTGACCTGGATGAAGATGTCGTTCTTTTTGGTCATCAGATGGTCGAACAGGACAGCCGAATAGACGTTGAAAACTACTTCAAGATCGAAAACCTTGGGGTGAAAAGGCCGACACAGAAGTTAATGTCCGAGGAGGACAAAAGAGCGCTACAGATTATGAACACTACCATCATTCGACTAGGAGAGCGGTATAGCATGGGGCTGTTATGGAAAGTTGATAATCCCGTGCTACCAAGAAGTTACCAGCTTGTTACCAAAAGGAGACTTCTTAGCCTCGAAGCAAAAATGCAAAGCGATCCCGAGTTTGCCGTCACATACAAGAAGACGATTGCCGACTACGTCAAGAAAGGATATGCAAGAAAACTGAACCATGAGGAAGCCCTGAAAGACGATGCAAGAACCACTTCGGAGTCAAGAATCCGCACAAACCTGAAAAGACTCGCCTGGTTTTCGACGCGGCGGCAGAAGTAAATGGCTTCTCATTAAATTCCTTTCTCTTGAAAGGGCCCGACGACTATAGATCCTTAGTAGCAGTCCTCTTCAACTTTAGATTGCGGGCCATAGCAGTCATAGGGGATATCAAGGAGATGTTTCACCAGGTAATGATTCGTCCGGAGGTTCAGGACTCGCAGCGGTTTCTTTGGCGAGATAGCATCGACCAGCCAATCGAGAAGTACGTAATGAGAGTTATGACTTTCGGGGCCAGCTGTTCGCCTTGTATAGCCAATTTCGTTAAGAATTATAATGCCACAAGATTCTCACAGCAAGAGCCACGAGCCGTCGAAGCCATTCAGTCCAACCACTACGTAGATGATTTCGTCGATAGTTTTGACAGCATCCCTGAAGCCATCAAAGTAACAAAAGCAGTTGTAGCCATTCATCGAAGCGGCGGATTCGAGTTGAGGAATCTGATGTCAAATGCTGAAGAAGTCAATGCCAGCGTGGAAGACTGTCGCCCAGGACGTACAATCGACATGAACATTGAAGCGCTATCGGGTACAGAGAAGGTTCTCGGCATGTGTTGGGACAGTACAGAAGATTCGTTTCTATTCCAACTTAAATTTCCCCGCATTTGCAAAGCTATAATGGAAGAAGATATATGCCCGACGAAGAGGGAATTCCTTAGCATCGCGATGTCAATATTTGACCCGTTCGGAATGATCGCCAACTTCACGCTATATCTCAAATTGCTGCTTGGCTCCATTTGGACCTTTGGAACCGCATGGGATGAGCCAATACCCAACGCGTTGTACGAGAAATGGAAGCAATGGAAGACAGAATTACCAGCGTTGACTCAACGATTCACGATCAAAGGATTCCCAGATGCCATGGCGAATGTTTATCACGTGCCGACCAAATAGATTTGCATACCTTCGTCGATGCTAGTGAGGAAGCCTTCAGTGCCGTCACCTACATTAGGATGGAGTACAATGGGAGTGTCCGTGTTTCGCTAGTCTGTGGAAAAACGAGAGGAAGCCCGAGAAAACTTCTGTCGATGCCTCGCCTGGAGCTTTCAGCTGCTATTCTTGGTGTGAGGCTGTGCAATTCAATCATCGACAGCCACAAATTGTCGTTTAACAATCGGGTGTTCTGGAGTGATTCCAAGACGGTGTTTCAATGGCTTCGATCAGATCCACGCCGTCATAAAGAGTTCGTTGGCTTCAGGATTGCAGAGATACTTGAGAGCTGCCGAGTCAACCAGTGGCGATGGGTTCCGTCGAAACAAAATCCTGCGGACGAAGCTACGAGAGCGAAATACCCGCCCCAGTTCGAAGTGGACAACAAGTGGATAAGGGGATCTTCATTTTTAAAACTACTTGAAGCGGAATGGCCAAGCTTCCCGGATGACATCTTTACGGGTGAGTGTCAGGATGAACTGCGACCGAGGTATTCACTGCACGTCAAAAAGGGAGTACGTCGCAAAGGGAAATCTTTTCGACGCCATGAGGTTTTCCCGGTATTCCAGACTACAAAGGACCATCGGATGGGTGCTACATTTTATCGCCTTCTGCCGCGGAAAAAAGAATGATCGAGGTGAGATGACTGCCTCTGAGCTTCACAACTCTGAACGTTTAATATGCCGCCAAGTTCAAAGTGAAGCCTTCAGCACCGAGATCGCCATGCTACGCAGGGAGGCGTGCGTTAAAAAGGATAGCCAGATCCACAAGCTCTCACCGTACCTCGATAACTGTGGACTCATTCGTGCCTCAGGTCGAATAGATGCCGCCCGACAATACCCTTTGAAGCTAGACGCCCCATCATACTGCCCAAAGGGCATCGCGTAACAGAACTGATCATCGACCATTTTCACAGACGTTACGGCCACCAGAACGACGATACAGTAGTTAACGAGATCCGCCAACGTTTTTGGATAGTGGGCCTTAGGAATGGCGTAAAGGGAGTGAGAAGTCGATGCCAGCTATGCCGCATCCGCAGTGCCAGACCGTCTCCGCCATTGATGGGCCAACTTCCAGTTGATCGACTTACGCCGAACATAAGGCTGTTCACGTATTCTGGGCTGGATTATTTTGGACCTGTTACAGTCACCGTAGGTCGCCGAGCGGAGAAGAAATGGGTCGCTCTCTTCACCTGCCTTACCGTCAGGGCGATACATCTCGAGATAGCTGCAGACCTGTCGTCGGACGCCTGCATTCTCTGTATTCGGAACTTTGTTAACAGGCGAGGAGTTCCACGGCAAATACGAAGCGACAACGGAACTAACTTCATTGGCGCGAAGAAGGAACTTATGACCAGCCAAATTTTTGATAACGAGGCAGTGAAAGCGGAGCTTGCTGCGAACGGGATAGAGTGGACCTTTAACTGTCCGGCAAATCCGCATGCAGGAGGCTGTTGGGAGCGTTTAGTTCAATCCGTCAAGCGTGTTCTCTCTCGAACGTTGTCGGAGGTGTCAGCTAAACTCGAGACCTTGCAGAGCGCGCTCATAGAAGCCGAAAATATTATCAACAGCCGACCGCTTACTCACATACCGGTGACGACCGAGGAGGAAGAACCACTTACGCCAAACTATTTCCTCATAGGTGGTGTAAACTCAACGTAAACACCGGGCCCAATTGATAACAAAGCGCTTTGCTTGAGGAAGCAATGGAGGGTGTCTCAGCAGCTCAAAGACCGTTTTTGGAAAAGATGGATGATGGAGTATCTCCCCGTTCTGACCCATAGGTGTAAATGGTTTTACAGGGTGAAGCCGCTGCAGATTGGAGATCTAGTCCTCATTTGCGATGTCGATGTTCCACGAAGCAAGTGGTTGCGAGGTAGGATAACGAACGTCTACCCGGGGCCTGACGGGCAGGTTCGTTCAGCCGAAATTCGGACGTCCTCTGGCACTCTGCGAAGACCTGCATTGAAGCTGGCTGTATTAAAGGTTGGTGAGCCCTCAGATGGAGATCCGAGTGCGTCACGGGGGGTGGGATGTTAAAAATGTATAAACGATTTCGATGTAATCGGTGGCTTATGTGACTGCGACCGACTCTAGTGAACGTACACCATAGTAGTTGACGTTGTCAATTGTCAATGTTTGACAATTCGAACCGAACTTTACTTCAAATTGAAGCCAACCGTCGCCGAGTCCGGACGCAGCCACATAAGTCGCCGAAAAGTAAGTACGAATATATATGTAAGCATTTGCCTACTAAATTCAATTGTTTGTTGTTGAGAATAAATGCTCTTGCGTTAAAAAGCGTTTTATTCAGACGACGGAGCCGGACTCGCGACACCAAGGTTAAAGCTAAGGACTTCTTATTTCTCTTTTCTTAAACTTTTTAGAGAGTATATAGTGAAGAGTGAGGTGCGCATAAGGCAGGCTTGGAAGGAACGCACTTGCATTGCTATTTACCGTATCTATTATTACTCATTACTATTTAAAAAAATGGTCAGAATTCATTTACCATCTAAACTCATTTGTTCTATTTTTTGTGACTGAAAAGTTGTGCAACCGAAATCGTTAGGGCGTTCCTAGCCTAAAAGCTGAGAAAAATACGAGCATAAATACAATAAACATAAAGTGCTTGCGCTCTGTGTCTGTGTGCACAGTCATTTAGAAATAAAGAAGTTTTATTTTATTTATTCAAAACATAATTTAAAAACAATAACTTGGACAACCTTTTCCCTGTCAAACGGTTTCGTTGCTGGGTAATAATTGCTCCAGCTTTGGAAAAAAAGTCGTTCACTTGGGACTGATGTAGCCACAATGGGTAAATATTTGATAACCTGGTTATAAAGTCCTTGAAACACATATTTCATATCATTCCACATTTCGATCGGATTTTGCGCAATACACATAGTCTCAACAGCTGACCCTAGATATTCAGTCTCCGTTGTTGTGAAGATGGAGGAAGAGCACTGTTTAGACTTAATGTTCTGATTAGACAAGTGTTTATGGTATGTCCAAATACCAAAAGTTCTGTCTACTTTTCGGACTCTTCGGAACAATCTGAAATGTTGGCGACTTTTCTTCCATCTCTTATGAACCCATTCAAAAAATAAATTATGTATTTTACTTTTAGCCAAGTCATCTTTACAATGGATTAATTTGAGTCCGCGGAAATTTCCCATCAAGCGCCCGTAATAGTTCTATAACCTCCTTAACATTATACAGCTCAGAGCCATTGGTCATAGAGAGAGTTCCGGCCGCGTAAGCAATATGTCGCTTAAAATAGAAGCAAACTGGACGAATCTCTCCAACATAAAAAAAAGAGTTCCCTCGCGTTTTTACATCGAGAATCGTTTTCTTCGTTTTTCCTTTAAAACTCCCGGCAACTATTTGTTTCTTGCGTAATTCATCACTAGCGTTAACGCTTCTTTTAATACAGTTGCCTTGTGCATAAAGTAATATAAAATAAAGGCATACACACACGACGTAAGAGGTACTACTGGATCGTACGTACTTGCTCTTGTAGCAAGAAGATTCAATATATGTACATATTTTAAAATTTAATGTATCTATATACATATATAAAAATATGTATTTATAATAAAACAAATATTGACATATGTATATAAAAATAACATTAACAATTCAATTAACAAATTAAAATAACAACTTACCCCAAAGTTCCTATATCGAAAGTTTAAAAAAACTTAAGCGGTGGAATCGTGGAACTTAAAAATAGACAGATTTTCAGAAATTCTGTGTAACAAAAAACCAAAAAAAACGATGTAAAACATCGACCCAAATAACATCGGATTTTTCGGATTCGAAGATCGATGGCAATCATTTTGTCCAAAAACATCGATGTTTCAAAAACATCGACGTATCGTTTGCAACCCTACCTGTGATACACATTAGTGATGAGTCGATCTTGATTGACTCGTTCGTTTTGATCGAATCACCGAAAAGTATTGGTGATTGCAATCACCAACACCAAACCAATCGATTACAAAGTCAATACTTTTGTAATGACAGATTTAGTTGGCTCGGTCATTCGAACGCTATGAAATATGGAACGAAAAAAGTAGTGTTGAAAGAAGAGCGAATTGTTAATTGCTTAGGCTTTTTCGTATCGTTCGCGACCATATAAGTAGTATACTTTGTTCGTTATAACCTTCTCACTCTATTCGTTCGTTCAATTCTTTCTCGTTTTATTCATTCCAAACACAATGAAGTAGCAGATGAGTGAGTTAACATAAAGCGGTATTCGATTAGATTTTTTCATCTCAGGCAAATATGTATGTATGTCATGTGTCACTCATACTTTTTGAATCAGCTGATATCTCTCAATCACCTACGAATATGTGTGTGATTTTATTTTCTCATTCGAATGACTGTTGTTATCGGTATTATGATAGTCGTTTTTGAGTCACAAAACGACAACACGAACGGCAAAAAGAGTCGATTAGGATTTTGCAAACGACTGACTGTAAAAATTGTCTCAAAATGGAAGTTTTGTTTGTGTTTTAAACTCAAGTAGGTTAACAAACATTATTTTAATAAATATTAAATTATATATTAATATAAATATTTATTTTTTTAGGATGAAAATATCAAATCCTAAGCAATTAAAATGATTGGTGGAGCTAATGGATGAAAATCGTTCATTAGCATCAAATTTTAAAAGAGGTGTTTCCCGAACAACGGAAGCAAAAGCTGGATGGGGGGAGGTAACCAAGATTTTGAATAGCTTAGGACCACTCTTACGATGTGAGAGGGAATGACAAAAGGTATGTGTATATACATATATGCTAACAGACAAATGCAATTTAAATTGAACACTTGTTTATATACATACATACATTTCATAGGTTTGGTTTGACCTGAAATTTAAAGAAGCTCGTATTCAATTAAAAAGAGCAAGAATCTACTGGAGGAGGACCATACAAGCAAAAAGTACTAACTGAAATTGATGAAGCAGTAGAGAGACTTCTTGCTCTAAATGAAGTAGTAGATCCTGCTGGAAAGGTATTTGGATGCAACCAGTCACTACAGACGACACTTCCTTGCACTTCTAATAATTCTATGATTATGACTGCAGCAACATCAAATGAGAATATTTCCTTTTGGCTTGCAGCCGTTTCATCTCCAGAAAGAGATTTTGAAACTGAAAATGAAGAAACAAAGGGGGAAACACCTAGACTAACTAAAACCGCTAGCTCTCGTGAAATGTTTGCAATAAACATGTTGGAGAAACAATTACAAGTGCAAGAAAATTTGTATAATGAAGTGAAGAGTTCATTAAAAAATATAGAGGAATATCAGAGAAAGCTGTTTCACTTAAAGAAAAAAAAATTAAAACTGTATGAGCTACAAATGGAACGTGATGAAAAACAAACAATGGAGGAAAATAAGTTCAAAATGATGGATTTAGAAATTAAATAGAGGCAACTAGATATTGAAGAAGAAAAAATGTATATTGAATCAGCAAAGAAAAATGAAAGTCCAAATCCAAATGTTTAATACTGCAAATAAATGCAATTTTTTTATGAATATGAATAAACAGAATATGAATAAAATAAATTATGAATGAGTGATAGAGTTACAAAGGTTGTTTCTTATATTGATTGCAACTTCACTATGTATTATATTATTTGCCTCCGGTGGATTAGGCTCTGATGGATTTGAAAAGTCTGTTTGAATTGGTGGATCCGACTTGTAAAATATGCAAATATTGTGTAAGGCTGCACAAATATTTACAATCTGGGTAGCCTTTTGTGGAGTGTAATGTAATTGCGCCAAGGAGACATCGAAATCGGTTTTTGAAAACACCAATTGTTCTCTCAATGATGTTGCGTGTTTTTGAATGCATTGAATTAAATTGCGTGTGTACGCTGTTGTTCGCTGCTGACCTATATGGTGTCATCAGAAATGGTTCGAGAGGATATCCGGCACCTCCTGATAATTTAAAATTAATAATGGTTTTTAATTCACTAAATAAACACCAACCTAATAGCCATGTATTTGTTTCACCTCTGTCAAAGTTTTGTCTAAGCATGCCCCTGAGTACACTAGAATTCCAAACGTGAGAGTCATGGCTGGCGCCGGAATGCCTAGCGTCAATGTATCTTATACACATTTTATAATCACAAACCTGCAAAAAATTGATTTTATATAAAACGCATAAAAATGATTATTTGTTTACTCATATTACAATCATAGCATTTAAGCCGAAAAATCCTTTCCTATTGTAGTATCACAGAATAAATAGTATACAGAAGTTGCATCTCATACAAAGCAAATTTTGTTCTAGGGTTCCAATATTGGCACCCTATTGAACAGAGAGTACAAGCATGAGAACATGCAAGAGAGTATACAAAAAATTGAGAAGCTGGTGCGAGCGAAAGAGAGTAGCATGTGCGTTTTCAGTGGTTTTGTTTTTACGAGAGCAAAGCAGCTTACGATGTGTATGCAAGTGTGTGTGCATGTGTGATAGCTTCTTCTATCGTAAGCTTGCATGGTGTTGTATTGCTTCTCTTGTTTTCGATTGTGTGGATTGGATTCGAAATCACTTGGGAATTGTACTTTCATGCGAATGGTTGTGTTTTCCTGCGCTTATATATCGACTCCATTTTTACTTTGTATTTTGATATTTAACTCTATTTTTGATTTTGAATTGTTGCTTTTATAATTGTTGACAACTTTGCATACGATTTGGATTATTCTTTGGACTTATTATTATATATTGATTGTTGAGTCATACGATTTTGAATAGGAAAAATGGATTCTGTACCGGCTGTTGGTAAAATTTTCCAAAAGTCCGGCATTCGATGCTGCATAAAAACATGCGGTAAATCTAGGCGATATGGTGAAAAGATAAGAATGTTTAAGCACAGAATAAATAGTAGGAGTCATAAATAGGAGTCAAAAACATTTTGCATACTTCTTCTTAGTCCACGACCTAAAGAATATAAGCAAGATGTAAAAGATTTGGTTCAAAACATTTATTATGTCTCACAGTCAACGTACCAATTTTTGAAGAATAAATTGCATCTAAATTTGCCACATATCTCTACTGTTTATCGATGGGCCCCTGTAAATTCCCTACAACCAGGTTTTAAAAATAACGGTTTAGAGTTAATAAAAAAGAAGTGCTTAGATTTGAACCAGTACGAAAAGAATAATATGATTCTGCTGATGGATGAAATGGCGATTAGAAGGGAATTGCGATACAATTCCAAATTAGATTTAGTGGATGGATTTGAGGAAAATGGGGTTGAAAGAACGAACCAGATTGGTAAACAATTGTGCGTTTTTATGATTAAATCAATGTTTTCCAACTGGGCGCTTACATTTAATTACTTTGTTTCAAAAAATTGACTTTCTGCCGATTTACTAAAAAAGATAATATTACGAAATTTAGCAATTTTGAACAGTTTTGGCATCATAGTTAAAGTTGTAATTTGTGAGCTACTTTAGAAAAACCCTATTTTATGTATAATGGTAGTAAAACTTTCTGTGTATATGATTTTCCACATCTAATCAAATCAGTAAGAAATGGTTGGCTTCAATGTGACCTTACAACACCAAATGGAGTTGCTAGTTTTAAAGTAGTTAAGGAACTATGGGAAATGGAGTGCAAATCTAATACAAAAATGTGTCTTAAACTTACAAGCCAGCACATATTTCCGAACTCTTTCGAAAAAATGAAAGTAAAACTAGCCACCCAAATTTTTAGTAGGACTGTTCAAGCAGCAATTAAAACTGTTATTGAGACAGAAGGCTTTAAAAGTTGCTCAATAGAAGTTTGTTTATCTACGGCATGCTTCATAGGAAATATTGACAAAATATTTGACTGCTTAAATAGTGGTTCGCTATCTTCGAAGAATTGTTATAAGTCTGCAGTTCAACTTAACAGTCCATCACACGAATATATAAAATTCTTCCTTGAATACCTCAATGAAATCTCATTTGTTGACAAAAAGAAAAAAGTATTTTTTTTTAGATGGAATGAAATTTATCTTATACGCTGTATTACAATTAGTAGACGAGCTATTTCAAAAAAAAATCCCAAATATTTTTTTTAATGACAAGAGCATTAAACCAAGATAAGCTCGAAAATATGTTCTCGGTTCTAAGACAAAAGGGTGGAAATAATATTAACCCCTCAGTTGCTGATATAAACACTTTATTAGCACGCTTAATGTCTGCAAATATAGTGCAGTTGAGTTCTTATAGTAACTGTGAAGAGCTGAGTGATACCACATTTGAAACGCTTTCAAATATTTTGTCAAATATGGACTTAGCTGATAGAAATAATGAAGAACTCAGTCGAAACGAAAACTCTGAAATAGATATTAACATAGAAATCATTGATGATTTCGTATTAAATGATGACTTTCAGAATTGTTCGGAATTTAGTATCGATTTGGCGTCTTTAAGATACTTCATAGGTTATATCGTCTACAAAATGATACCGAAAATTAACTGCGATATTTGTGTTTCTATATTGAGAAAAGAAGACGAAGTATTAACAGTTCCTAGTGAACTTTTCATATTTCATAAAAATTACAATTCTCTTAAAGATTTTGGTAACCTCGTTGCTCCTTCACAAATTTTCTTGGAAATTAGCAAGAAACATATTACAGTGTTTAGCAATATTTTTGACACACAACCACAAACTGTTGGTATAAAAAACTTGATAAAATCCAAATGCAAAAATGCCACACCGCAATGGTTTTCCACATGTTCTGATCATAAGGAAATAATATTGGACTTCATGATCTTAGTACTCTTGAGGAAGCATTGCTCGTGGGCTTCAGAGAAAAAATTTTTTACTAAAGCCCGCAAACTTAAAATCCTGTCGCACTAAAGTTTTTGGGTTATTCTTCCCTACATATATCAGATTGAAATTTGCACAAAAATCCCAAATAATGGAATAACGTTAATTGGTGTTACCCGGCCCTTTTAGTTTGAAACAAAATTTTGTCAACACCACGTGCATTCACGACGTTGGATAGCAACACAATACACACACACACATAAACATTTTAAGATTGCTCTCTCGTTGATTCTCTCTGATCGTGGCTGCTCTCTGGTTGTTACTCTCTGATCATGCTTGCTCTCTCGTTGCTTGATCTTCCCTTCAGTTGTTCCGCCCGCACCATAAAGTGAAAAATTATCGCAGGCCGAGATGCGACTTCTGTATACTATTTATTCTGTGGTAGTATCTATGTTGTTCCGATTGTTTTTGGAGCAAATAATTTAATGTGGGTACCATCAACACAATATTATTTTCCTCGTTCTCGAATTTTGTCCACTGTGGACAAATGTGTTCCTCCATTATGGTGATCATCTCACCGATCATTTTACTTACTGTGGGCTGTGCTAAACCTAAAGCGAAATCGTTGCCAATGCCAGTTTGATAACTGCCTACCGCACAAAATCTTAGTGTTGCGGCAAGTCTCAAAACTATTGGTACAGCACATGTACGTTTCACACTCGGAAGTTTATCCTCAACTTCGTGCAATAAATAAATAAAGGCATCTTTGTTTAGCCTAAAGTACATTTTGAATCTGAAAACACTTGTAATTTGTTCAATTGTTCCTAAAACTCATTTTATACTTAGCATCTGGTAAATCCAATGGGTTGCACTTTGATCTGATACTTCTTCTAACCAGTATCAATTCTCTTTTTTTATTTTCCTCATCATCGTCATCATTCATCAATGCTATGCAAGTTAAAGGACTCCCATAAGGGGAGCCTAAAAAAAATCGCGAACGGAGAAGCAGAGCTTCCCCCCAACTGTTCGACTTACAATACGCGTCTCTAAAACAGGTTACGTTATAAAATATCTTTATTGTCCGACGACCAACTTAGAACTAACTTATCAACTAAAAACCCTTCCATAGGAAGCCTCGTCGCTTCGCCCAAATCTGCAACGTAGACTTTTCTCCGGTGTACACGCATCCGCTTCCCAGGCTGGTTGCAATGCGCATCTGATTGCACCAGACTGAATATGATCCAAGTGCACTTGAATCAACACGATCGCGTATGAACAGGTACGAACATGCGGAGCAATGTGAACCACACAAAATGATGACGCAGCGAGTCCCGTTCGTAGTGCCGTTTCGACCTTTGCCCTTGGCCTCGGTCGACGGTGTTAACTCCTCCCCCTTCAAAAATCTACGTCCCGTAGATCCGGTAAGTGACTATGGGTCAATGACAGCAGGTCCTTGTTGGGTCGTCCCTACTGCCGGGAGATCCAATTTGTTGTTAATTTTGCACCACGTACGATAAACAGTAAAGATTAAGGCTGAGAAGATTGAGGCGTATACCAGCTTTGAGATGTTCGTTCTTCCTGTCAAATTGGTAAGATACTTGATGTTCTGTAGTCCAAGATTATGTACCGTTTGAAGATCAATAAGATGGACCTGTTTTGTAATATTGGTTACGACAGCTGGCATGGCTTGTAGGGTCGTCAAGGACGAGCTGGTGAACGTTTGATCCCTAATCTGAATCGTCTCGTTACTGAACCGGACAATGAATGTTCCCCGTAGCTTCTCCGTCGAATTTCCTCCGGTGAGCTCCCCGTCGAAATTAGTCAGGAAGATCGTGTCATCTCCAATGAGTTCAATAACTTCTTCGGTATTCTGGTGGTATTCGCAGGTAGTGGGGCCTCCATTCAGTAATCTAGGGATGCAGCTGTCTTCCGGTAGTTTTTCGAGAGATTCGGACTTGCAGATCGTGGAATTGCTGATTGAGAGACAATCTTTGACGAGGCCATATGTTTCTTTCTGATTGGTTAGTACCCGGTCGAACTTTTTGCTGATCCGCTTCCCATTGTGAATTGATGACTTTATCCGGAGCAAATTGAAGTCTTCACTACGCACCTTTGGCATTGATAGGATGTATAGCAACGCCGTATTGTTGGTGTAGATCATGGGCGTACCAAATTCGATCGCCTCGATCTCATTAGCGTAGGGCAAGGTCTCTAGTTCATTGACCAGCATTCTGATTTCTTCATGGTCTAGGAGGTTGGTGTTGACTATCCCTCCTTTAGCCATCTGACATGCTCTCACCAGTTCATTCACCTCTTCTTTGATTATGAGGACCTGGTTGATTAGGTCTTGTTCGAATCTTCGGGTGTCTGTCGTTTTTATTTCGTTGGCGACTCGACTTATGATCCATTCAGCTTTCGTCACCGCCTTTTCTGCTATTTCAAAAAGGCGCTCGTTTATCTTGTATTGCTGGTTGTTGTTCTCAACTATTGCCTGTTGACTCTCGAGGATCTTGTCCCAATCTGATGCGTCAGGGCTCCCGGCGATCCACTTCCAGGCGGACCCAATCCAATTTATGGATCTTGGCTTCCTTAGCTGCTTTCTCCGTAATAGGCTGAGACGTTCGGTTGTTTGTGAGAGGTGGAGTGAGGCTAGTCTTATTCCCTCTGGGTTCTTGACTTGGCTTTGTATTGCGGTCGTGAGGTTCAATAATTGCTGTTCCCATTGTTCCAAATCGATCAAGTGCACTAGGTAGAAGTTTCCGTTGGTTACCCAGGCCTTCCCTTCTTTGATGGATATTAAGGGTCCGTCATACTTGAAGATTGTGAATCCCTCTATGGTGACGACGGTGAGGGTGAAAAACCTGAGCAAAGGGGTTAATATGATAGCTTAATTAAGTTGTTAGTGCATATCTCTTATGGACCTAGTTACAAATGTTTCCTTAATACTATTAATTTTAATCATGATTAATTGTAATTGTAATTAGTTGTATTAATATGGTAATAAGAGAAAGATAAAAGTGTGTAACAATACGATTTTACAACTTAGTTAGCTAGCTTAATATAACAATACAGTGGTCAAAAAAGATATGAAAAAATATATATCAAATATGTTTCTTTACTCTATGGGTGATGGGTGCAAAGGTTGAGTGGTATATAGTATATGGGGTTAGTGCGTGTCGGTGCTAAGTACGTACGTGCCATTCCCCTTTTTTTTTTTTTTTTTTTTTTTTTTTTTTTACGTTATTTTTATTTTTATGCCCTCCCGGCGGGGAATTGAACTTCGGTCCCCCATGTTCAAACTTGCATGGGTGTAATAACCGACTATACTACCGAGGAGCAGGGAGTGTGCAGTTTTGCACATTTTTTATATGAGTTTTATGAACTTTTCTCCCTGAGGTTGTGGTCACGGTTACACGGTTATCTTTAGCCACTATTTCCTTTCGAAATAGGGGTTTACTTTTTGCCTTAAGGCCCTTGACTGCCGTGTATATGACCTCACCTTTCGCATATTTCTTAGTGGCCGTCCTGAGTTTATTCCGGTATCGGTTGGCCTCTTGTTGTTTCCTTTTTATTTCAGCTCTCAGGTCTTGATTTATTTTTTTACGGAACTCTATGAGGCTTTGGTAATTAATTCTCTGGGATCTGTCGAAAAATATATCGGATGGCTTGTGTTTGGTAACGGAGTGTATGCTGTTGTTGTACCTGTCGACTGCAATGTTCAGAAGTTCTTTCAATCGCAAATCCTTGTACTCGGCTCTCAGGCAAAGGTAAATTTCCAAGATGGTCGAGTGGAATCTCTCCACCTGCCCGTTGACCTCAGAGCAATGCACTGGAGTGCGGTATAACTTTATACCAAGTAGGCTTATGAAGTTTGCGATGATATGACTCACGAAACTACTTTCATTATCAGTGACAAGTATTCTGGGGACCGTGAAGTAATGAATGATTTTAATAATTTTGTCCCTAAGATGTAAGGCGGATCGATTTTTGATGTGAAAAAGTTTCCCGAACTTCGAGAACTTATCTATGCAGCTGATGAATCTTTCGTTTTGTACCTCGATTATATCTAGATGCAATATTTCGCAGGGGTAGGTCGGAATGGGTGTTGCTTGGAACTCCGGACGAATCGGATGCCTGTCATATTTACTCGTATTGCACACCTCGCACGCCCTAACGTACTTCATGATAAGGCTATTCATGCGCGGAAAATAGTACTTCTCAAGTAGTTGTTCTTTATTTTCGCGCGCATTTCTGTGCGCCCTTCGGTGTTCTTTCAATATCAGCTCGCACTTCCGGTCTTCGTTCCTCACATCTTCGACCACCCTTTGGGCAATTCTAATCTTGTACTTGGTAAAGTATTGGAGATAAACCCTTTGGAGCATTCCCAGGTATTCCTCGGGCATCTTGATGCCGTTTATCACTCCTGGATTGAGCTTAGTTTTGAGCGCCTCCGCAATGCTCCTCTCACTAGGGTTCATAATTGCGATGTAGTGGCGAAAGAATCCTGGATGCGGTTCTTCAACGATTTCAAGTCCCTTTCCTATTTTAATACAGATCTGGTTTCGGAAAACATTAAGGGGTGCCTCCACGTGAGGAATAAGATCAGAGGAATCGTGAAGAGCGGTATGCGCGGTGTCTGTAGTGGAGCTGTCCCCGGGATCCGCAGTTTCCGTGGAAGAAGGACGTTCAGAAAGTGCAGTTTTGGTCGTGGAGGTCACTGTACTAGCTTGATTGCCATCATTGTTCGTAGAAGGCTCATGCCTGTCAGCGCGGCCATTTGACGCCGATTCCGTTGAGCTGGAATCGTGCAAGTGGTGGACGTGAGTTTTTAGTCTCGAGAGAGCGTCTGCCACTAAGTTCGATTTACCAGGCTTGTAAACCAACTCGTAGTTGTACTCCTCGATTCGAGCCTTCCATCTTTTCAATTTAGCATTGTAGTTCCTGTTTCCCATCGCAAAGGTCAACGGTTGATGGTCCGTCAGTATCCGGATTTTCTTGGCCCCGTACAGATAAGAACGAAGATTATCTAATGCCCAAACGATGGCCAACATCTCCTTCTCGTTTGTGGCATAGTTCTCTTCGGTCTTGTTCAGAGATCTTGAAATATATGCAATTGGGCGATCCCTCCCCTCAATGTCCTGAGATAGGACTGCGCCTATTGCATAGTTCGAGGCATCGGTGGTAAGATTGAATGGCCTCTGGAAGTCGGGGAAGGCTAAAATCTCTGATGATGTCAGAAGAGTCTTCAAGCCCTCGAATGCCTTAAGCGCTTCCTCGCCTAAGCTTATCTCGACACGACGGGATTGGTTGGCCTTCACTTGTGCGTTTTCGCCTCTCGTTAAATTCGTTAGGGGTTTGGCGACCTTCGCGTAGTCGCGAATAAATTTTCTGTAGTAGGAGGTTAGACCTAAGAATGATTTAAGCTCTTTTAGGTTCCGTGGTGGTTGGAGCTTTTGGATGGCAAGAACCTTCTTTGCGTCAGGTCGAATTCCGTCAGGTGAAACGACGTAGCCCAGAAATTCTACTTCCTTCTGCATGAAATTCGTTTTCTCTAGGTTGACCCTTAGTCTTGCTTCGTCAAGTCGCCTCAGGACCGTATCTAGATTTTTCAGGTGATCCTTCTGGTCTTTACCAAAGACGATTATATCGTCTATGTAAACATGGCAGATTTTAGCAATAAAAGGCTTCAAGACGTCGTCTATCATTCGCTGGATGATAGCCGGTGAGTTTTTAAGACCAAAGGGTAACCGTAGGAATTCAGATTTCCCATTCATCGTGGAGAATGCGGTTTTGGGTATATCGGATGGTTTCATACGTATTTGGTGAAACCCGGACGTTAAGTCAATTGTTGTGAAGTATCGAGCTTCTCCTAGGCTGGCAAGGGTAGAATTTATGTCGGGAATGGGATACGTGTCCCCTATGGTGACGTTATTCAGTCTTTTATAATCTATCACCATTCTATATTGTTTTTCACCATTTGGTTTTGGTTTTTTCGGAACGACCCAAATTGGTGAATTATATGGACTTTTCGACCGGCGAATTATTCCTTCTTCTAAGAGCCTTGACACCTTCTCTTCTACAACCTCCCGCAAACACGCAGGGTATGGGTAGCTCTTCGTATAAATGGGTTCATTGGTACTGGTTCTTATTTCGGCGAGCACTGATGTCTCAACGGTTTCTCCGGCGTCGATGGGACCGAAAAGAGAATGGTATTTTTCAATCAACCCATTTAATTCGATCTTCGTGGTTTCAGAAAGTGATGGGTCGATCGTGAAGTTAACCTCCCTGGAGATCATTTCTTTAAGTGGGACATTTACATTGTTCTTCAATCTCAACACATTGGCCTTCCGGTCGATTATTGCTTCAAGTTGTTTTAGTGTGTCATCCATCGTGTGATACCATCGAAGGATTTTAACCCCGGTAGGACATAAAATTTCGTTAGACTCTCGTCACCAAACGCTTCAAAAAATTTTCCCTGTACGCATTCCGATACATTAATCTCCCCTGCTGCTGAACGAACATTGAATGGTGTCTTCACACGTACGGTGCCGATGTCCATGGTGCTAAAGATTACTTGCTTAAAATGTTACCCACGTTGCTTGAAAAATATAGTGCGGACGACATTTACAATGCAGATGAATCCGCATTATTACTTAAAGCTTTACCATCCGGCACGTTGGCAAACAGGTCTGAAAAACCTTCATCAGGAAAAGGCAATAAAGACCGAATTACGATTCTTTTTGTGGTTAATTCCTCCGGTAGCGACAAAAAAATTTTCTGCATAGGAAAATCTCAGAACCCCAGATAATTTCGGAATTCTACCGTCCCCGTAAAATATTTTGCCTACACAAAAGCTTGGATGACTGGTTCAAATTGGTGCAAGATAATGCAGGAACTTAACACAAAATTTAAAGCTAACTGTAGGAAAATATTACTTTTGGTCGACAATGCAGCATGCCACAAATTAGATGATGCCACTATTTTAGACAGCATGAAAATAGAATTTCTGCCACCCAATACAACTTCCATTATCCAACCTTTAGATCAGGGTATAATTCGGTCATTTAAATCTCACTACCGAACGTGCATAGTAAAACAACAAATCCTCCACTTAGATAATGGACATTCTTTAATAGACTTCTCAAAAACAATAGATTTGCTTGCAGCCCTAA
This sequence comes from Merodon equestris, assembly GCA_958301585.1. NCBI lineage: Eukaryota > Metazoa > Arthropoda > Insecta > Diptera > Syrphidae > Merodon > Merodon equestris. The sequence goes on along the minus strand of OY284415.1, from coordinate 82,609,812 downwards.
AAATGGTTAAAAGAGCCCTGGTGGTGAGCCCAGAGACAATTAGAAATTGCTTTCGGAAGTCAGGTTTTGCTAAAATGATTATGGATGAAGATAATACTCCTGAAACTCGTGTAGAGGAGAGTACACATTTTTCGATTGCCCTCAATCAGGAATTGGAATCCGCGATATACGACAGATGCGACTAGTGAACCTAGCTCGGGTGTTGTCCCCATGTTACTAGATGGGTCTGTGCGTGAGGCACTAGATTGAGAAAAACAGCTTAGATTCTCGGTTTCATGAGTGTCCTGTTCATTTCGAGCACGGGTTGTAGAGGTATTGGAAGGGTTGTTAGCTGGATTGCTCCCGGTTACCCTCGGGAAGGCACTGAGTGCGCTTTGGGTAGTTAGGCATTTTCTTTGCTTCTCAAAGAATTTGTGAACGCTTTGAAACCAGTGCAAAGAAAATTTGGAGCACTATTAAATAACTGACATGTTCTTTCCCCTCTCTCTATTATATGAAAGGAAAAAGGCGATTTTTTTTTTACGTTTGCAGAATTTGTATAAGGTATGCCACCATACAATTTACACTCAGAGATATGATATTTAATACATATATCTTTCAACTGAAAAAGACTTTACATGGCTACGATTTTTTGTATTTTGGAACATTTTTCGAGGCGAAACAACAAGAAAAAACCCTCATGTGAAGAGAAAAAAAAAGATTAAATAATATGTATACAAATAAGTATATATATATATATATAAACAAATAAATAAATAAATAATATGTAACTGGGTAAGTAAATAAATAATTAATAACGAACTTGAATTGAAATCGTATTTCAACTTGAGCTAGATGATATTTAACTCGTTAACGAGTAGATTTTTAGGTTAACTACATCTTATAAGAAAAGAGTTAGTTAGTCTTGTGCCAATTTGGGTACAGTGGCCACAAGTATACTTAGTTTTTATTGAAAATAAAAAACAACGGCGCCAATCAACGGGGAAAACCATAAATCCTCAATTATTGCGCGTAGCGCAAACAAACCCAGCAATGGGACCGGAAATAATAAAAACATCCTCGCAAGTAGGTGGCCTACAAACCATGGACCACAATGACTGCGGACGAGCAGGTGCCTACCAACCACAATCACTGCGGACGAGTGGCGATATACGAGGACAATTTTCCAAAGTACAACAGTTCTTATACGAAACTCTTGAATTTCAAATCGCATTTTTTAACAGTTTTTCCCTTTTATTCAGATTTCCAGAGTTCCAGAATGGATCGTAGGCGTAGTAACAACTTTCAAGGTTTAGAAGAGGCTATAAATTCCATAGTAGAAGACAGTGATGGTTTGGAGTATGACTTGGCTATAATTCCACCAGAACCAAGTGTTGTCACTGATGAAGAAGAGGGTTTCGATGACAACGATGCTCCACCTTACTTGCCAAATGATGTTCCCGGAAATATTGAGGTATTTGTCCGCGATGTTAGTGTTCTCTCGGATTCAGAAAATAGCAGCGATGATGAGCCTTTAGCTGCCAAGAGAACCCGAATTAGATCCAGTTTGCCTCAAACAGATGATCATCCGATTAGACCAAATCCATCTACATCAAACACACCATTTTGGCGAAGGTGTACCCCAAATTATACAAACTTCTATACAGAATCTGACAGCCGGGTACTAAATGAAATTCGCATGAAGGAAGCAGTGAGTGATCTGGTACCTGTTCAAATATTTGAAATGTTTTTTGACGACGAAGTTTTTGCTATGATTGCCGATTTTAGTAACTTGTACGCCAGTCAAAACAATCGACACAATTTTACCGTCAATGCCGGAGAGTTGAAGATTTTCTTTGGAATACTTATATTGTCTGGTTATTATAAACTACCTAGAGAACGTACATATGTATTGGTCATTAGATGAGCAACACTACGTGTATGTGTATCTATTGCTATGTCTAGTAATAGATGCAGAGAAATAAGAAGGAATTTACACCTTGTAGATAACAACGATGCTCGAAATACTAACGATAAAATGTTCAAGGTACGAAAACTTGCAGATATGCTGATGAAAAAGTTTAAACAATGGAATACTTTTCACGAAAATATTTCCATAGATGAATTCATGGTGAAGTACTATGGTCATCACTCAGCAAATCAATTCATTAGAGGGAAACCAGTACGTTTTGGGTATTTCCAGCACTAGGAACTAAAGTTGTTAAAATGCTGCTAAATAAAATGATAACGGATCCTGCAAATCACAAAGTTTTCTTTGATAACTTTTTCACTAGCTATGATCTGCTAAATGATTTGCGCCAATTAGGTTATCGTGCTACAGGAACCATTTGTGACAACCGCACTAAGAAATGCCCATTACCAAATGTTGAGGAGATGAAGAAAAAATCAAGAGGAGAGTATGATTACAGATTCGACAAAAAAAAAATGAAGTATTACTGGTCCGCTGGAAAGACAACAGCATTTGCACAATGGCAACGAATTATGATTCATACGAGCCGGTAGGAACTGTAAAGAGATGGTCTGCAGAAAAGAAACAAAAGGTTGATGTCAAGATCCCACATTCATTTCAAAATTATAATGAAAGCATGGGTGGAGTTGATGAAATGGACCAATCAATTTGGATGTATAGGATCGGCATACATGGTAAAAAATTGTGGTGGGTATTATTCACCTACATGATTGATATGACTATATCAAATGCTTGGAGATTGCACGTACATTCTAGTGAAGAAGCCATGGACCAATTACTATTCCGACGAAGCATTGCCAGATTCTATCTGAAGCAATCGCCCCAAAGACACTCTGCTCGTCCTTCAACATCCAATATAGAGGGTTTGCAACTCGACGGCGCTGACCACGTACCGGAAAAGCTTCCGAGACGAGTACGATGTGTTATTTGTCATAACAGAAGTCGATCGGGCTGCAAAAAATCACAAAAAAACCTTGAAAAACCTTGTTTTAAAAATTATCACTCATAAGAGGCCACTGTGCCAATTTGGGTACACCCCTTTAAAATGCTGAAAAAAAAAACGGTACTTTTTCCAACTCATATACTTTTTCGTATTCCTTATAATAAATGTAAACCCTTGTAGTTTTTTTTTGGCCATTAATGGGTTAAGCATTTTGAATATGAGTCCATTGTGCCAAACAGAGTCAAATGCTTTCTCTATGTTGAAGAGTAGCATGCCCGTCTACTTTCCTATGCGACATCAGCTCTGCGGCTGATAATGCGATCTTCAAAAACAGGGCGCAAAACATCGAGTGTAGCTTCGGCTGTGTGGCACGTAGCGCCGTCCTGTTGAAACCAAATGTTGCCAATATTATCCTCTTCAATTTTTGTGAACAAAAATTCGTTCAACATGGCCCGATAACGATCGCCATTGACTGTAACGGCCACTCCTTGCTCATTTTCGAAGAAAAATGGCCCAATTATGCCTCTGGACCAAAATCCGCACCAAACAGTGGCTCGTTTTGGGTGCACCGGCTTTTCAATGTATGCGTGCGGGTTTTCTGTGCCCCAAATGCGACAATTTTGCTTGTTTACATACCCGCCAAGATCAAAATGAGCTTCATCTGAAAAGATGATTTTTTTTGGCAAAATCGGCATCTTCTGTAAGTCGATCGCAGGCCCACTTAGCGAAGCGAACCATATTTCGAACCACAACCATATTCGTTCAGCGGAAGGATAAAACTAATTATCTGTCAAATCAGACATGAGCTAAGTGTTACCATTCACGAAATAAGCACTACTTGAAAAAAAAAACGTTAGATGGCGGACCCTTTATTATTAGTGTTAAATATTTAATTCCAATTTTAGGTAGATGTTTTAGAAAGGTATTTTTGATATTGTCCAGACCAGATGCTTTTCTAGTCTGTAGGTTTTTTATATAGTGCTTAATTTCGTTCTCGTTAATGAATGCATTAACTGGAGTTTCAACATTGATGAGATTAAACGCATCTAAGGAATCGCTTACTACTTTAATTGTATGTCAAGTTATCGGATACGATATGATTTTTGACACAAGCTTGACTAAATAAGTTAGTTTTGTCATTATCCGTGTAGTAAATATTTGGATTACCTTTAAGAACTGGAATTTGTCTCTTTTGTTTTTGACAATCCTGATAATATTCCAAAAAGTTTTGGAACCTTTCCCAAAGGAATTTAACTTGGTATTCCATACTTCATTTCGTTTATTTTGTATTAAACTCGAGATTAACTTGTTGAAATATTTAACCATAGTTTGAGAAATTGTGTGCCTATACCTTTGCGAGTTTCTTCTATGTTTATTTCTTAATTTAATAAGCTCAATGACGTGATCTGGAAGTTTCATACAATTATGTTATCTTTCTTTTTTTGGGATACTGCAGTTCGCAGAAAACATACTGATAATGTTGTCAACGTCATCTAGACCGTATATAGTCTAGAGAAGTTCGTAAATTCCGAAGTTTCGTTTTCAGTTCGGCCCGAAAAACTGACCAATTTGCGTTCATAATATTTAATAAATATTGTACTTTTTTTTCACCAGATCTAAGGATTTTACAAAAGGATGGATTGTGATTTGATGACACCTCCTGAATCAATATAGGTTGAGAAATTTTACTGGAGATATTAGTTATAAACAGGTCAAGAACAGATGGACAACCACGAGAACTAGCTGGAAAGTCCGTAGGACTAGCTGGAAATAAAACATAGATTGGAAACATTATAGACAGACTAGATAAAACGTTGCCCCAAGAATTAGCTCTTGTGCTACCCCAATCTCTATGCCTACAATTCAGATCACCGCCAATTAGAAACTCACTCATAGTGAAGTTTCCTTAACACTAGAACTACCACACCAGTCAAAATGACTGGTGTGGTAGTTTTGTTTTAAAATTTCTCCTTCATGTTACATTTTTTTCTCTCAACAATGTCATGACTTTTGCAGCGATAACTTAAGAAATAGTATAATAAATAGCATTTTTTCTCTTATTCAACGAATACAAAATAATTTCGCATCATGAGTACTTATACCAGCACCAGTCAAAATGACTGCTACCAGTTGAAATGTGTTGGATGTGTTATGATAATAGAATAGTTATATAATTTATAATAAACGGCATTTTTTTCAATTAGTATAAGGTGAGAAAAATTATTACAAATATAATCTTTATGTAAGCATTATTTGTGATTTTAGTTTTATAAGCCCTGAAAATGACAAAACGTTTGAAAATATCTGAAATTTTGGAAAATCTGAACGATATAAGCAAAAAATTTCAAAGTTTCATATCTATGGCACAAAAAATGGGGACCAAACTTCTTTGCAAACACCATGAGTAGAAATGATTTTACGGAAATATTGAGGTTTATTCGCTTTGATAAAAAAAGTGAGAGAAGTCAACGTCTTCAAAACGATAAATTTGCTTTAGTATCAACAGTATGGGATAGATTTATCGAAAATAGTATGCAATGCTACAAACCAGGACAAAATATTACAATAGATGAACAACTCTTGTCAACAAAAGCCAGATGCAGATTCACCCAATATTTGCCGAATAAACCCGACAAGTTTGGGATAAAATTTTGGCTGGCATCTGATGTTCAAACTAAGTATATTGTGAATGGGTTTCCTTATTTAGGAAAAGATGAGTCACGAGTAACATCACAGCCTCTAAGTGAATTTGTTGTGCTAAAACTTATCGAACCATTCACTATGAAGGGAAGAAATATAACAACCGACAACTTTTTCACAAGCTTACCGCTGGCATCTAAATTGCTAGCCAAAAAAACAACATTGGTTGGCACTATACGCGGAAACAAAAGGGAAATGCCAAAAATTTGTAAAACAAAGAAGGATACTATGGTTCGATTTTCTTCATTACTATATAAATCAAGTGGGTACGTTCTTACAATCTACAAAAGTAAGCCGAACAAAAAAGTTTGTATATTGAGTTCGAAACATAAATCCGTCAGAGTTTCAACCTGAAACAGTTGAGTTTTATAATAAAACTAAATTTGGCGTAGATGTTACAGACCAAATGGCAAAGAAATATAGCGTAAAATCAGGATCAAGAAGATGGCCACTCCAAGTATTTTTTAATATTTTAGACTTAGCGGGCATAAATGCCTGGATCTTATATAGACAAACAACAGGTGAAAAGATATCCAGAAAAGATTTTCTTTTTCAGTTAGCAGATGAACTTGCCATTGAAAATACCTATAAAATGTTAAACCAGGAATGGAATCACGAGAAACTATTGTACCTACAACTTCAGAGACCTTACTTTGTTCACGCAAATGGTGTCAAATTGGGTACTGTAATAATAATAAAACCAGCATCATTTTTAATATCTGTAAAAATTACGTATGCGGAAAATGCACTCAAAAAAAAATCTATGTTTGTAGGAAATGTGACAAATTATAAATATACCAAATAATTTTTTTTTACCGAAACATATTTTCTTTATTATACTTATTATTCTTATTATTGTTTAAGTGATGAAATGTAAGAATTTTCATTTAGGGATCATGGCCCCACGTACTACACAGCACAATATTCCTTTTGTAAGCAACCAATCTTGTAACAAATAAATAAACTATTATATAAACTTAACTATTACGTATTTTTTAAAGACCAGTCATTTTGACTGGTTTTGGTAGAAATAGTTTCGACTTAAGTGTGGTAGTTCTAGTGATCTGACCTGAGTATTGATTAGTTTTCAATTGTAGATACCTTGCCTGGAAAGTATACACAAAAAATGTTGATTGCCTGACCATTTTGCAGCTTTACTTCAATGTTTTCCAAAAACTGAGTTTGCATGCTTTGCAAGAGCTCATGTTGAATCGACCTCCTTATTAGAATTGCTACACCTCCACCTCGTCTATTACTTCTATCTACTCGATAACATTTGAAAGCAAAAGTTGAAATATTAATTCCAGTTGTTAGCCAAGTTTCAGTTATTAGTGCAATATCTATTTTATTAGAATTTAAAAAGTTTATAAATTCAATATGTTTATTAGAAATACCTCTGGCATTTCAAGTCACAATGTTTAAATTATTATCCATTATATAACTTAACATTGGAGTACAAAAACTTAGTAGCTAATTGTGTGATGGCATTAAATTGATCGATTTTTGTCTTACAAGAAGCTAACTTAGTTATGATTTCCATAACTAATTTATCCAATTTTGATTGATGTTTTTCATTTCCCCAAGTGTTTGGTGGCTGAACGCAGCTGATGACCTCCGCATGATGGTTGCTTTTCTCGATCGTTCGTCTCCGTTGCGAAAGAGATGGGAAATCCGTCATTGATTGTAAATCAATATGCACATTATGCACTTGTGTAATGGGTGGAACTTTCACGTGGGAAAGCTTTTTTTAAGTGCCAGCGAGATTTATTTCTTCGATTGACCATGTTGCTTTTAAGCTCTAAGTATTTAGCCCTACTTAGGCAAGATGTATCACTTGCTTTATGATCACCGTTGCAGTTTGCACATTTAATAATTGCACTATTGTTACAATCGGCAGTCTTATGTGAACCCGCACAAATTCCACAATATGTTTTTTATTATATAGCAGTGGCGTTCGCCGTACCCAAACATCTGACAGTTGTTGCATTGTATCAGTTTTCCCTTAATTTTTCTTTGAAAACTAGAACTGATTTGCGTGTGGAAAATTGATCGGACTTTTTTTTTTTAAGTCTGATAATTTTACCGAACGATTTTCGAGGGAAACTATGTACATAGATAGAACGTGTCTGTGTATCAGTCGTAGTTCTTCACGATTTTTTTGGCTTCGGTACTTCGGCACTTTGGGCCGCGCTGAATTAATTCATTTTTAAGTAAATCCATTTCCATATTGTCGAGTCCGAACAACACAACTTTAAATGATTTTTCATTTTTTCCATCGTGTGTGAAAAATTGACAGCTTTTATCTTTAAGGGTTTGCCACCAAGTTATATGAATCCACAGTTCCACTAGCTAAACACTGCAAGGGAGTCCAGTAATTTTGTCTCGAGCCCCTTTTTCCCGAATTATTACTCATAATTCGAGGTTGTTTATCCGAGGGATTAGAAACCCCCCCGGATTTCGATGATCTACCGCGTTTCGGATTTTAAATTTTTTTTTTCTTTAGGAAGTTCCACAAAATTGGGCGGTTAGTAATGTCAAGCGTGCCAGCACTTTCGGCATGCGCCTCAAACACTCCTCCTCTTATTGGTGACGGTCAAATCCCCAATAAGAACGTGCCAGGTTCCAAAACTGAGCTGGAGGTGTTCAGGATCCTGTTATGGCCGGCGCCGCCGCCGAAAAAGGCGATGATGCTGACAGATAGACTCTGATCGCAGAAGGCGAAGCGGTCTCGGAACACAACAAACCTCAAGCTGGCAGAGCTGTTCCAAAGCGGCGTCGGAAGGGAGCAGGAGCTCGAACCGAAAAAGGTAAGAGCGCTCGCAAACGGAAGACGGCCGCCGGGGACAACCTTGCTGGGGAGAGGGAACGTGATGTCTCCTCCTCCGACGTAGCAGCGGGAAATCGGAGTCCGAAGGTTGATGCGGAGACTAACAAAGATCAAAGCAAAAATCTGAAGACGGAGAGGACCAAAGACTGCTCGTCGCAGGCGGGCACTTCACACAAATCTGTGATTTTCACTCAGATTAACCTACAGCATTGCAAGACGGCTACTACTCGTCTCATTAGCAGAATTGCATGCAGTAGTACAAATCATCACATTGTATCCATTCAGAGTGTGGAATAAACGCCTGTGTGGTCTTGGTGGTATATGTGATGCTACGATCCTTTATGATCTGATCCGAAATGCCCAGGGTCTGCCTCATCATATCGAACACGCTATCGGCAACCAAACTTGGTCAATTCTGTGGTCAAGATCTGGTGGCTGCGAAAGTTAGCTACAAAGTGCACGAAGAAATTGAACACTTCGTCGTGGCGTCTGCTTACTTCCCCTACGACGCGGTACTGCCCCCGCAACCTGAGGCGTTTTCCGAACTCGTAGAGTACTGTGAAACCAGAGGGATTGGATCATCTGTTGCGATGCTAACGCTCAAAATACAGTTTGGGGCAGCAGCAAATGAAACCGGAGAGGAAACCATCTTTTAAACTTCATTCTTTCGTCTGACCTTATCATCAACAATGTTGGCGCTCAACCAACCTTTCTGACGGCGAGACGACAGGAAGTGATTGACCTAACCCTGTCTAATAGGCATGTGAAGGCCATCACTAACTGGAGAGTCTTACCAGATGTTACGCTGTCAGGCCATAGATACATCGAATTCCAATTGAAGTGTGGGATCTCTCCCTCGCAGCCCAAGCAGCTGCAAGACGGACTGGGTGCGATTTAGGGAGGAGCTTGGAAAACCACTCAAGCCCCGCCTAAACTCAAAACAAATCAATTGGTGGAGGTTGCCGTTCATAACCTGAACGGCGTCATCACCAACTGTTTCGAACTCGTATGTCCTGTCAAAAAACCTCCAAGCAGGAAGCCGGTTCCCTGGTGGAACGCTGAGCTCCAATGTCTTCGCAGAAGTCTCCTGAACAGATCGCTTAAATCGAACTCGGAAGATGACTGGAATAACTATCGATCGAAGCAGAAGGAATATAAGTAGCTTATTCGTAAATCGAAGAATAATTCCTATAAGTCCTTCTGCGAAGAGATCAAATCCCTGAGCGCGACCAGCAAGTTGGTTAACGTCCTCAAACGAGAAAAATCGACAAAGCTGGATGTACTCAGAAAGTCTGATGGTACCTACGCCGAGTCTAAGGCAGAAACTCTTAGTTTACTGTTTCAGACCCATTTTCCGGGAAATCAGACTGTCAACGGCTCGTTGCACACTCCCAAAAACAACTCGGCGTAGCTGGTATGTTGCGTCACGCGTGGCAACTACTGAGGCCATTGAATTTGCTGTGGCATCCTTCGATGGCTTTAAGTCGCCGGGCACTGACGGGATATACCCCGTTATGCTGCCAAAAGGTATAAGACAGCTGCTTCCTACACTGAAAAGAATTTTCACTGCTAGCCTGGCACTTGCCTATATACCTATTTCTTGGCGCGCGGTGAAAGTGGTCTTTATTCCCAAAATAGGGAAAGAGGATTACTCACTAGCCAAGAGTTTTACATCCTATGCCAAAAGTATAACATCCTTCTTGCTGAAAAGCATGGAAAGATTAGTAGAGTTGTACGTGCGCAAAGTTGCCCTTCGAATGCATCCTCTGTCGGACATGCAACATGCTTATCAGCGCGGAAAATCCTGCGAGACTGCGCTTCAAAACCTAGAATTGAATGCGCTCTCGAAAGGAAAGAGTACGTACTAGGCATTTTCGTCGTCATTGAGGGGGCTTTTGATAACGCTACTTTCGACAGCATGTGTAACGCTGCTATCCGGCATGACGTAGATGAAGCACTGGTTTTGTGGATCAAAGCAATGCTCGTGCACAGGACATTGATCTGATGCAGGCCTCGAACAATGTGTCAAGTCAAGTAAACAGGGGCTGCCCGCAAGGTGGCGTCTTGTCTCCGCTGTTATGGTGCATGGTGGTCGACTCTCTGCTAGATGCTCTCAATGCCTCTGGAATCTATGCCCAGGCCTATGCGGATGATGTTGCTGTTCTCTCTGTCGGCTCATGTTTAGCGAATGTCTGTCTCAAAGGGCAGGCGGCGCTGGACGTGATCGAAGACTGGTGCACGAGAAATGGGCTGTCGGTTAATCCTCTTAAGACTGATGTCGTTCTCTTCACGAGAAGGAGGAAAAATACTGGCATTACTCAGCTGGTGCTAAAATGCATTCCCATCCCGATATCCAAGGAAGCTAAGTATCTGGGAGTCATCCTAGATAGCAAACTTCTTTGGTCAAAACATGTTGAGTCCAAAACCACCAAAGCGCTGTCAGCTTTTTGGCAATGCAAAGGTGCCTTTGGCAAAACATGGGGCTTATCGCCGAAGAAGATCCTTTGGATCTACACGGCAATGATAAGACCGATAATCTCATATGCATCGGTTATTTGGTGTAGCAGGCTAACACGCAAACACGCTGTGGCTTCACTCACCAGACTCCAAAGAGCGGTCTGTCTCAGCTGCACGGGGGCTTTCCCCAGCACACCGGTAGCTGCTCTAGATGCTATGATGAATCTTCCACCCCTTCCAGACTTCTTAAGAATGGGTCGTTAACGTACACAATCGCAGATGGAGGTAATATCCAGGATGCAGGATGACTAAGCGCGTACGCCCTGATGTCTGCAAAAGGTCTGCAACATTTTTCTTATCCTTAAGGAGAAATGATTGCAGAAGGCTAACGGGCGTCATTACGGGCCATTACACTTTTGCCAAGCATCTCTACGTGCTTGGCATCAGTGAGACGCGTACCTGTGCTGCATGTTGCGAGGAGGATGATACAGCAGAACACTTTCTCTGCGACTGTCCTGCCTTCGCTCGTGCACGGTGGTGCACCCTTAGGGCCGACGTGGTGGGTGCCGAATCTCTTAGCTCTACATTACTGAAGCCCCTCCGGACAACGGGGAAAATACAATAAAGGCAAGGTGTCTGTCTGGTAGTACAATGGACCGGTGTTTGTGTCTGAGTGCTCCAACAGATAGTAGAAGCCTCCAACAAAAAAAAAAACTTTCGGCCTGTGTTAGACCACACGGGCGCATAGATTAAACGTAGAATACGTCTTTTTTCAATAAAAATATAAGAAGTAAATATAATATTGTATAAATGATTTAAATGTTTTAGTAATAAAAAACTCATTATACATTTCTGTATGAAGTTTTTCTATTTATTTTTTATTTTATAATATTTTAACCAAGGTTGTGCGATTACAAATTTTTTTTGATTATTTACACTTACATTGTAAATAATTGTAAAAATGTAAATAATTGTAAAATATTGTAAATAATTGTAAATTAAATGAATTATTTGTAATAAATATTTACAATTATTTACAACATTTTACAATTATTTACATAATGAATACTTATTTACAAAACATACATTACTTACAATAAAATTTCAGACCTGTAAATACATGCATTTACATGTAAATAATTATTGTAAATTATGTATGTAATTTATAGGCACAACCCTCATTTTAACACTCACATTTATTTAATTTTACAAAGTATTGGCGTATGGTATGAAAAATACTTACACAGTACATTTCTGCCTTTTATGCAAATGATGTTTTGTACTGTATTTTATTCTTTTTTTTGTGGCATATTCACTTAATAATTTCACTTAACAAACTTTGCTCAATTTTTCAAATGGTTGCCCGAACAGTGTTGCGAAAATGGAAAATATCAAAAATCACAAAAGTCCAACTTTTATTAAAGTAACCCTGGGTTTATGTCTTGAATATTGTTAGTTGTTTCTGCTAAAATACCATAGGTGGCGCAGAAAAAACAGCAATGCATCAAATGTTAATAAAGTTTATGCGCTTGAAATCGTATTTTCGTATAGAAATTTTATGTGAATAAAATTTAATCAATTAACGATTGCGAAATAAAAGTACACATATTCAAGTTGATGAGTGCTTACTTTATTATTTTTATTGATGACAATTTAATAGAAAAATATGCACTCAAAGTCAAGCAAACAGTTTAACAAAATTCGTACTTCAAATTACACCCCCATTTAATCCGAAAGACGTATTCTACGTCAAAAAAAAAAAAAATTAAAAGCGCGGACAAAAACTCGCCGATGACTGGGGAATAGGGGATAGATTTAAATCTAGGCTTAGTTTTATAAAAGGGATCTCTTAAGACTTGATTAAATTAAATATAGTAATAGAATGATAGATTTCACTTAAATTTTATAGCGATTTTCGCTTGATTTCCTTTATATCTTTGTTGTATAAATAAAATAAAATAATAGAGTAATAAAGTTCATTTAGATTTAACTGCGATTTTCACTTGGTTTCCTTAGTATTCTATTTTCTATATATGTAATTTCAATTACTATGGTTCTTTGTTTATTATTTTGTATACATATATGTATATATGTATATTTTTAGATTTTTCTCACTTTCTTTAGAGATTCTTTTTTAAATAACTTCAAATTATGTTTATATTGATGAAATCTTGATCATGGTTGCGGCTCCGGGATGGATAGATGGTTGATAGGGTGGTGTGGCTAGCTCTTCACAAGCTTCCGGTTCGTCTTCCTACAGTTGCTGTATGGCTACTACGGGGCCCTTGACACTTTGTATTTTCTTGTTGTCTTTCACAGAAACACAATCACAGGATGGTGGATACTAACACTGCAATGGCATAGACAATATTCTATTCACCGTTTGTCCTGCACTCCTTTTGGAGTGCTGGGGCGTCACTTTAAAATTTGTTCCCGTATTTCCTTTTAAAAAAAACTTTATTACTTTCGACTTCTCGTCGATAATGATAGCTTAGAACTTATTTAAAATCTAACAATGCATGCATTTGTAATCTAACTAAACTACGTGCGGGGCCATCGTGTCATCTCCGCTGACTACGCGATGGGCAAACGGAAAGCGCAGCTCGGGTGACAGCATGCTGGATATTGATTGTTGCAGATGAAGAGTTGACGGATTCGAGCGATTCCTAAATTTTGCGTTCGATTGAAATATTTATATGGAAGTATCAGTGAATGGAGAAGAGGAAATGAACCTTTAAAAAAAACGAAGTCGAAGATGCCAAAAAACTACGTTCAATTTTGGAAAACAACGAATAAAATATTTTAATCAAAACTAATGGCCTGGAATGTACTTTTTACATCTCTGTTCACTGCTTATACTTAAACCTACAGATTTATTTGAAATATTATCTAACCAAGTTAAGTGTCGAAAATGGTCCCAGATGCATTTTTATCACCTTACAACGGTGAGCTCATATAAATAGGGATACATTTTCTGATCGTTTGGAAAAAAACTTTATTATGACATTCGCTTCTAATTCTAATCCCAATTACTTAATATGCCAAACTATCCGCTCTTTAAAAAAAATTGTGGGTTCATGAATAAGTAATAAGTTAATCTGAAACGTGAAAGATAATAAACATAGTAGTGCGTTTAGCATAAGTATTAATTAACAAAATGAGATTAATGCAAGATGATTTTAGCTTTTGTTTGTTGAATATCCGCAATGTTAGAAAATCTTCAATAAATATATGGTTATGTTTAAGCCAATCGAATCGAATTTCAAACCATAAATGAAGCATAAAAACATCACTTTAAACTTGAAAACGCTAAAAATATTTACTAAAATGAAATAATCCGATCCAAAGAAGACCAAAACCATTCTAACAGTGGACAAAATCATGCCGACATTTTGATCCATATTGATTAAATTCTAAAGGGAAAAACGATACGATACAAAGAAAATAGAAAAAAGATCTTTGCACTTTTTGTTTGCTAGTAACTAAAAATCTGAATTTTTAATAGCAATCAAATCATCCCGGTGATATTATATATGTTTCTTCCACGCTAAAAATAACTTTTCCTTCGTGTTGCATTATTTTTGGCAAAATATGTGACAACAATAGAAAAGCAGCGAATGCTTAACTTACAAGCAAGTTCCACACATACGTGAATATTGTATTTATTTCCTAAGAGTATTCATAATTATCGATTAAGAAAACGAGAAAGCATTGTTTACAGTAAAACATGTTCAATATTTAATCTAACTTTATTCAAAAAAGCGACGGAACGAAATGTCTTAATTTTACGAATTTACAAATCACAACTTATCATTACGAGTTCACACATGACAACGATCCGGCCAGACATCGGCCTGCAGTTCCTGAGTGTGGGAATCAGAAAATGTTTACGCCACATTCAACCTTGACACCTTAGTTGGCCTTTTAAGAATTCCCATACTCGCAGCAACTTGCGTACAAAAAGTTGACTACTTGTGCAAAATGCACAAAATTCCTTTTTGGTCTTATCTAATTCACTCATTTTAAATTCACACGACACATGATCCGATCTGGATCATGGGACATAATAAAACCAGAAACCAGAATGAGACGTGCGTCTTTCGTACGTCTTCCCCCGTGACAACCTGAAATTTTGAAAGAAGTTCAGGTTCGTAGCGACAAAACCCGTTACAAACGAGCTTCTATCCGTGAATACGTGTGAGCTCATTTAATTTTACCGTAGTGTACTCCCGCCACACACACTCTTGGAATTATAACAACGTGCGTGATTGTTTACAAAATTTTGACAGCACTTGAGGTACCCACGTGCTCGCCCGAGCTTGTCTTGCAACCGTCGGCGACCATTTTAAGTGGTACGTCTCATTGGTGGTTTCTGAATAAAACACTACAGATCAACGAATAGCCAGCTTGACATTTCGACTTGTTCAGTCCTGGCAAAGATCTAACATTTGAAAACAAAATTTATGGAATAGCCATATCAAAGAAAATTTTTCTTTTCTTACAAATTTGATACGATTGATTAAGTGGCTGTTGATAATAATTTTTGTCGATATACACCAATTGGCCGTAATATTTCTCCAATTCACTCAAGAGTATTAGAAATGTAAGTTAATACACACATTTTATAGCATTAAGAGTACTTTATACGGAAGGTAAAACTGTTTAACCAAATCCTGGCCACAATTTTATATGTTCATCAGGCAATAATCTTAATAATTTGAATGCGAAACCAGTGGGGAATAGTGTTAACTAATTTTTGGATCTTGAAATTGATCCAGAGCAAGAGATGGATTACATGTTGTTATTGTTAATGAAATGCCCGATTGCAAATTAATTAACACCTTGTTGCTTGACGCTAAACACAATCTAAAAGTGCTCAACAAGTTGAATAGTAGATGTTAATTATTAACTGGAAGCTGCATACATAACTTTTTTATTATTGTGTTCCATCATATATTGGATCTAAGGAAATGTATGAGTATCATATCCATACAGGACCAACTCTGATTTTCAATTAGCTTGGGTTACATGAGGTAACTAAATAAAAGAAAAAAATATACCGATTTTTTTATTATCATAAGCCGCAACTAATGTGTGATTTAATTCTTCTCATAGCTAAAAGGGCTCAACATTTTTCGAATGGCGAATTTCGAAAAGCTACTTTAAAACAAAAGAGTTTTGTCAGTTGTCAGTGCTCTGCTGAGAAGAAACACAGCAAAATATAAGATGGCGCAAAATTAATAAGGCGTTATAATTTTTGCAAAAAATGTTGTGCACCATTCATATTTGACATACATATATAAACTAGATAGATGGGGTATATAAACAGATAAGCAATGAAGCGCTATTCTCCGCAAGAACGTGGAATAATTGTGTCGTCGCTTAGCTATTCAACTCGAACAGACTTGAACCACAGGAGCGCATGCAGGGCGCGGCCACCACCGGTTAACGCGCTATCCTGTATACCTCTTGGGTGGTGTGGAAATGCAGGAAACAAATGAATAAGAAGAATCTGTAAAATGAAAAGTATTAATGACAATATTCAACAAAATGCAAATTGCATTAACCTTTATGCACATCTTATTTTAGTCTTGCACTTTCTTGAAGTAACACATCTTCATCGGAGGCTAAACACCGCCCAGATGATTGGTACACACAGCACAATTCCTTTACCTATAAAAAATAGTAACGAAATGATTAATAAAACTTTTTTAACATTACATATTTATTCAAGTTTTCCTTCTTTTTCTTTGCCCCATTTGTATTTATGACCTTTATGACGGTCCATTTGTTTACTTTCATCGTCGGTTTGACTTTTCTAAACGAACGAAACTCACCTTTCCGGTACTTTTCATTAAAATAACTCACCGCGTCGAAATCAAACGAGCTCACACGTATTCACGGATAGAAGCTCGTTTGTAACGGGTTTTGTCGCTACGCACCTGAACCTCTGTCAAAATCTCGTCAAAATTTCAGGGTGTCACGGGGGAAGACGTACGAAAGATGCACGTCTCATTCTGGTTTCTGGTTATGATGTATAATATATTTAGGAACATTAATTGACACCGGTAGCCCCGTGAGTTTAGTTTGCCAACAGTGTGTGCCTTTAATATTAATCAATAAATATTTCACTGATGTATCAAATATGTAGCTATACTGGAATAAATAACAATCCTTTAGTTATAGTTGGACAATTAAAATGCCTTGTATTATTTGAGGAAAGAAAAGTAGAGATTAATATTATGCCCGTTGTACCTGATGGCACGATGAACTTTCCATCTATACTAGGCAAAGACTTTTTGAAGAGTGCTAGATTAAGTTTGCAAAAGATAGAAAGTAAATTTAAGATGCAAAATAAAAACGAATAGTTTAACGAAGAGGGCTATGATTTAACGCAAATAGAGAGGTAACACAAAAGGGAATGAGTTATGTACAGATAACGATTGTTTAGATTTTGAAGCCAAAGAAAGGTGTGGGCAAGTATTTAACATTTTTTTAGCTATTATTTTTTTCTTACTTGTACTGCAAACGTCCCAATGAACCAGAAACAAAGTATGAAATAAAATTATCATTTAATAGCGAAAAACCGTTTAATTGCTCGCCCCGTAGGTTATCGTATTACGAAAAGGAGCGATTTCAAATGATATTAGATGAGTTAATAAAACAGAAAGTGATAAGGCCATATACGCCGGTCCCCTAATTTATTGGTTAAGAAAAATGATGGAGCTATATGTCTCTATATATGTAGATTATCGGGTTCTAAATAAAATAACACTGAACTACCCCATACTGTTATTTGTTGGTCTACTAGACAGGTTGACAGGGGAAACTATATTTACTCTGTTGGACTTAAAAAGTGCATTTTACCACGTCTTAGTAAATGAGAAGTGGATTAAATGCGCGTCGTTCGTAACACCACTAGGGTAAAATGAATTTTAAAAAATGCCTTTTGGCTTAGGATATGCACCACCAATGTTTCAAAGATTCGTTATTTTAGTTTTTGATGACATGATTAGGACAGGGAAGATAGCAATTTACTTAGACAACATAATGATAGCGACGGACAATGTAGATGAAAATTTAACTATACTTGGGGAAGTTTTTAAGCTGTTGGTGAATACTAATCTGAATCTTAGGATAGATATGTACTCGTAAGTAGCGATTTATGGTGTCGGAAATACAATGTTTGGGTTACCGGATTTCAAAGGATGGTATTCGGCTTGATGATAAAGGCATTGAATCAGTATCGAATTTTCCTATGCCAACCAATGTGAAAGCTGTGCATAGTTTCTTAGGGCTATGTTCCTACTTTAGAAGATTCGTGAAGGGTTTCTCGGTAACAGCTCGAACCTTATATAATTTAATAAAGAAAAGTGCTGAACTTCTCCCTCAAGTTGGGGGAAGAAGAACTACGATGCATCGTATGCTAAGTTTTTTGTTAAATATTTTCTTAGCCTAAATTAAGTTAAGTTAGCTCATAAGTATAGATATTAATAGTCGAAAGGCAAATAAATGTACTGTTTACCTTAGAGTGTCCGCTAGGGGCCAGTTAGTTATTACGAATGTGATGAATTGATTAATAATGATGAATTAGATCATCAAGGTTGTGATAACGTTATGGAATATCAAATTCGTACTGTTTTCCCAAAATTAAGGGTAAGTGTCAAAACCATATCACGAACTGTTTGAAGTGCATTGTGTTTTCTCCGAAAGAGAATAAACCGTTCGAGACCCTTCATATAGGCCATTTTGGACCAGTTTTATTTAAGAATCCAAAGTAAAAGCATGTATTTTTGGTTATTGATGCTTTTTCAAAATTTGTTAAACTAGAGAAGTGAGAAACAGTCTGAAGTCTTATTTTCATGCGACTCTACCATAGTGTTGAACTGGTTAAAACATGGTTAAAACATTTTATGAGCAACAAGACTTTAAGGGACAATGGAGGTTCGTACCCGGAAAGGAAAATCCTGCTGACATTCCGTCCACAGGATCATTTGGAGATACCCTGCTGAAAATTCATCATGGAGGCACGGTCCGGAGCGGCTGAAGAAAGATCAACAATATTGGCCAGCTGACAAATCTATAATGGAAGTACAAGAAATGCCTGAGACTCGAAGAACTCAGGCTTGTCTGGGGATGCATTCCAGCAATCCTTCACACAACGTCGACATTTATCTAAATTTTTCATCACTTTCAAAACTTTAACGCGTACAGCGTAAGTGCATACTGTCTGCGATTTTAACCCAACTGTCAACGGAGCAAGAGAAATGAGCCACTACTATATGGTAGATTAATCATTATGGAGCTACTGGAAGCAGAAAGATTTTCTCCATGCCGTAAATCAGAAATCAGTGACACTTTATGGATGTGAAACTTAGTCTATGAATAAGGAGAAAATAGATTTCTGGTCTTTGTAAATAAGATCTTAAGGAGAATTTACACAATCAAGAACACGAGAAATTTTTTTCAGTCCCAAACATTGTCCGAGTATTAAAATTGCCAAGACTTAGATGAGCAAGACACTTAGAACCAATGGAAGGTGGACGAACATTGCAATAAGAATAATAAGTGGAAAACCCGTGAGGAAAACAAGTAAACACATGTGAGGAACACACTATTAACAAGGAGGCTTGGCGAAGTGTTGTTAGAAAAGGCTTTAAACTTCCGAATTCCAAGTGGCCGGTAATAATGATAATAGTAATAGTTACAGAGAATTTTGTGAGGCCTATTCCGTCTTATAGATTGACGGAACTACAGAAGACTATCCTCCAACATTGTGAACTAAATTAGGCTTGATGATGGCAAATCGACTTGATGAGTTTGTCGAGACCGGCGATGTCACCGATTAGCCAGGTTGCTAGGCGGCTATCATTAGGAGCTCAATAGATTTCCACTCTCGATTGCGAAATTCCACGTTCACTGCCATTTGGATTGTCCAGCATTTCGGCTCTTTTTACGCATTTAATGGAACTTGCTTAACATTTGGATAACTTAATGGAAGTGTTCAAACGTCTACATAATACTCACTTGAAGCCCGACCCAAAAAAATGGATGCTCTTCAGACGAGTAGTGAAGTACTCAGAGCTCATTGCCGTATTGCCTACGAGCATTTTTCTTTAATTTTTTATTTAACTTTTGTAATAAGATAAGAAAAAGTTGGCCGGCAGATCTGAATCATCTATTTATATTAGAATTCATAAATTATAAAAATTTATAACGAAAGAAGGAATAAAATAAAAGAGTTAATAAAATCAATTTAATTTTCATATTATTTTAATTATAATAATTACAGAATATATACATATATCTATAAGCATGAATAGAATATAAAAAAAAATGTCCAGTACAGTTACGAGATATTATTTGAGATGTCTTTTGTGATTTCTGTAATAGTAGCAGTTTAAGTAGTATTGAACAGTATTAAAGAAATGATTGGCCGGTAATAACTGAAATAGGTTACAAAGGTGTTAGACGTCATGTTATCAAGATATCTCGAAAATACAGCGTCGATAGTTCAAGGAATGTTGTCAAAGGGATTGAATAGTTAGCTGCAAAATTGATATTGAAATCGCCTGCTTAAATCATCGGAAGTTCGCCTAAAATTCCTCGAACCTTCGCCGCTGTATATGACTAAATGACGATGTAAAAACTTTATACTTGCTGCGACTTTTCGATTTGGTGAAATAGACACAATGACCGTAAGGAATTAATTCCCATCATCCATTTTAGCACATTTTAACACTTTTTCTAGAATATTTATTTATTGTGGCAGAAATTATACAATTAATAAAATACAATATTCGTTTTGCAGAAATTTGGTTTCCATTACCTTACATTTAGAATATTTATACAATTACTTAAGTAATATATCACAGAAATGCTTTCAGTTAGAAGGAAAAGCCACTAAAAACCTTCTTTGCAAATAAATACCTTATTTCGTTGGAGGGAAAAGAGAAGTGGTGTTAGCACTTGATTTTAAACTGCTATAGCAGTGCAAGAAGAAAATAAATAAAAATAAATAAATAGTTAAATAAATAAATAGATAAATAAATAAATAAATAAGTAAATAAATATATAAATAAATAAATAAATAAATATATCAAAATATAAATATAAAGAAAATAAATATAAATATAACTGCATAAATATTTAAATAAATAAACAAATATGACAAACAAGTCAAATAATAGATGAAAAATAAATAAATACAAAATGAATAATCAATTAAGGGAATAAATAAATCAATATAACGAATAAAGAAGTGCATCAATACATCATATAATGAAAAGTAAGTACATTATTAGTGACAAAAGGGAAACTAATTGAAAACAAAACTAATAATTAAAAGGATAAATAAATAAATATGTATGGAAATAATCGGATAAATGTGAAACAAAAACAGAAATTTAAGTTAAATGGATAGATAGTGTGTAAGTAAAAAAAAGAATAAATAAGTACTAAATAGATAGTCGTAATAAATTAGAAAATTTGCACGTAAAGAGTTTAAATTGCACATTATGTAACTAGGATTAAAATCAGGTCGTTGTCAGAAGATAAACAAGGTAAGATATATGACTATGAAGTTTCTGAATTCTAGTTGAAAAAATTTCGACGCCAGCCGTATTATGTAATACCTCGGTCGAGAAAAACCCGGGAATATTTAGGATCTTCTTCTTTTCCTTTTTATCCCGGCGTCGTTATGGTCAGAAGTGTAGGACCATAACCTTCCCACTTAACTGCATTCCTACTGGTCCGCTTGTGGGGTCCGCCGGTTTGACCTCAGAAAGTAGCGGCAGGCTTCCCGGTTTGGGATTACTTCATCGCTGAGGCCAATCAAATGCTGGTGTTTTTGCATTTGTTTGCACCAATTGTTTTTCGGCCTGCCTTTTTTGCGTGTTGAAATTGGAATGTTGATTGATAACGCCTTTTGGACGGGGTTCAAAGGATCTCTCCTTTGAACATGGCAATACCAACTGAGTCGGTCGCACTCTATATTTCTTGTGATGGTTTCTTTTACGTGGAGGCTTCCTCGGATCTTTGAACTTCTAATTCTGTCACGCTTTGTTACTCCCGCTGTCATGCGAAGCATCTTCATCTCAGTTGCCGTTAATTTGCTCTCATACTTTTTGTGCATTGTCCAGCATTGTGAACCGTATGTGAGCGCCGGACGTACAACTGAAGTGTAGAGCCTTCCTTTCAGCTTAGGGGGCATTTTTCGATCACAGAAGATGGCGGAGTTTTCCCGCCACTTCATCCACCCTACGCTTACGCGATGTTTGATGTCGTCATCACAAGTTGCTTCTCTTTTCACACTTGGGAAGCACTCTTCCATTCAAGTAAATGTCTGGAATAGGCTGATGAGGGTCAGAGAACGGGCAGCACAGATACTCTGTCTTCTTTGAACTAATACGATACCCGTGTCCCTCAAAAATGTCCACCCACACATCAAGTGCTCGTTGTAGGGACGCCTGATCATCACTTATAATGGCCCCATCGTCAGCAAAGAATAGCTGGTGCACATTGTTGTCCGTCACTTTTCCTTCAAGCAAGCAATCAAGGACTGCTATAAAAAGCAGTGGGCTGAGGACGCTCCCTTGGTGTACACCGACTTTGATTGCGAACTCTTCGGTGACTCCTGCGGTGCATCTTACTCTTGTCGTTGCTCTCTCGTACATGTCCATAATCACTCGCACGTAGGTTTCTGGAACTCCTTTTTGTCTTAGCGCTACCCATAAAAGATCTCTTGGTTGCCGGTCAAAGGCCTTCTCGAAATCAACCAACACCATATGCAAGTCCTTTGAAGAATCACGATGCTTTTCCATCATGATCCTTATACTTTGGATTGCATCTGTTGTTGATTTACCCGAGACAAACCCGCACTGGTCATCAGATAGTCGTATTATTTTCCGCAGTCGGCTATCTAATACCCGTTCAACGATCTTCATGGTGTGCGACATCAGCTTGACAGAACGGTAGTTATCACAATTTCGCGTATCACCCTTTCCTTTGTGCAATGGAAGAAGATAGCTTTCCCTCCATTGATTAGGCATAGTGTCGCCTCTCATAAGTTTGGAGATAAGAACCATGAGCCATCTAGACCCGATGTCTCCCATCTTTTTCCATAACTCAGAGGGTATCCCGTCCGGCCCAACAGCTTTTCTTTTCTTGGAGTTTTTAACCGCGTACCGAACTTCTTCGACTGTGATGTCGGGTATTTCGGCATGATTCGGGGCGGCTCTTGGAAAGTACACTCGGGGAAACTGTTCGTTCAGAAGTTCCTCGCAATACTGTCGCCATCTGTGGAGAATTTTTTCGTCTTCCACAAGGAGTTGGCCTTCAGCATTGTTAATAAACTTTGGGAAACGAATCTCCTGAGCATTTCTTCTTCTCTGGGCGGCTATCTTAAAGATATTTGCTCCTTTGTTCAAATTGTTTTGTCGAAGCTCCTGGGTAGCCTGGTTCCTGTCAGACGCGGAAGACGATATTTCTTCCAACTCCTGATAGAGGCCTTCCATGCTTTTCGCTTTGAATTCGGCGCATTTTTTCTTCGCGATACCTTTGCAACATCTATATACCTTTTCACGGCGAGCTTTTTCCTCTCTATTAGTAGAAGAGCACTTTGACCAAGCTTGGAAAGCCATTTTCTTTTCGTGTATCACTGCTTTGGCTTCGTCTGTCCACCAACAGGTTTCTTTTGCGTGTTGGCAGGGGCCTTTAGATGTTCCGAGCAGTGATTTGGCTTTCTCCAGGCCAGATTGTTGTAGGGAATCCCACATGTCTTGTGCTCTGCACTCCTCATTACCGATCTCATCGATAATGGAAGAGAGGTAGTTTTCCATGATGGTAATAAAAGCTTCGCCTTTTCCTTTATCCAGCTTATACCACTTGATTCTCTCAGACACCTTCGTTTGCTGCTTTGACTTCTTTCTCGCATCCATAAAAAATTCAGTCAGGAGGAGACGGTGTTGAGGGGCGATCGCGTCTCCCAGGATCACTTTGCAATCTTTAGCTCGTGGCTTCATGAAACTGGATACCAAATGATAGTCTATTTGAGTTTCATTTCCGCCGCTGCTATACGTGATCAGGTGCCGGCTTTGTTTGACGAACATGGTATTTAGCACTGTAAGACCGTACGACTTGCACATGTTTATGATATCTTCACCTGAAGAGTTCCTGGTGCCGGGAATATTTAGGATCATTTATAATAATTTATTTTGTGTTGTTTGGAGCCTACGAATTACTTTTTGCGCATATACCCCAGACCAGTTACATACATAAGCCACAATCAGCACAACTCAACAGGAAATGCTGAATCGAAGGTCACTAGTACCAATGACCTACCGAATGCATACAAAATCGAAGCAAATACAAAACCGCTTGCTTGGTGATTTGTATGCAGTGAGTATCGGTTCATGGTATCAAAAATAATGTTGACTCAACATATTTGTATCGAGTCAACATATTACTAACATAGGTCGTAAGTTAGAAATAAGAAATTAAAAAGGGAGTCTAGTTCTGACTACCGGTCAATAAAGTTCAATACAATTCAATTAGACGTTGATTTTGCATTTATTTAAGTGGCGCAGTCGGTTCGGTTCTGTTCAATAGAAGTAGAATCCAGTGATACGAATCAAAAAGTGTTAAAGTAAAAACAAAGTGAGAAACGCAGTGATCTAAAATAAAATTTATTAGATTACGAAGAAACGAACAATAAAATAGAAAACACAGACTGGAGAGAAAAACGTCGCGAAATAGAATTGTGGATAATAACAGAAATATGGCACCAAATATTACGGAGCAATGCTTAGCCATGCTTACAGAAATATTAAATCGCCAAAGTCAACCGGTAACACTAAGGAGCAGACTCGAAAAAGAACTTCGATATCTTCCTGTCGTTGATGGAAGTGTGGGAACCTTGCCAGCATTTATTTCTTCTGTGGACAGAGCATTAGAGGAATATGAAGTGAACCAGAGGAATGATGTATACACCGTCATCTATAACGAAAAAATCATCGGACCAGCAAAGAATTATCTGACAACATCGCCTCCATTGACCTGGGAAAGCTGCAAGAGTAAATTAAAACTTCACTTCAAAGCAACGAAGGACCAAAGGCAAATTATGAATGAAATTAGCTTTTTAAAAGTAAGTACGATCTCTGAATTATGTGACAAAGTAAGAACAATTGTTAGTGATATTGCATAATGTGCAATTTTTAGTGATTCTCAAACAATGATTGTAAATAATTTAAGTAGTTTTTTAGTTTTAAAAATAAAAGAAATGACTGCTGGGGCTTTAGCAGCCGAATTACATAACAAATACTCTGTAGAAGATATTCGGATAGTACATAATAAATTTATTGGCAAAGATCATTTTAATTTGAAAGAACAAAAATCAAATAATATAAATCATCCAAACAAATCAAATAAAATTATATCCGGAACAATACCAAGAAATTGCCCATCACAACGTAGTTATCACAATAATTTTCAGAATAGTAACTTTTTTAATAGTAATAATAACTCAAGACAAACGAGGAGAAATTTCAATAACAATGGTGCAAGTAGACAGAGTAGGGGTTATTTTAGCAATAATCATACTAACCAGCAGCCGATAAACTTTAACAATAGAAATTATAACAATAATTTCACACAACCAATGGAAGTAGATACCATAAGTAATAGAAACGAAGTTAATCAATTGACAGATGGAGAGTTTTTTATAAACTAGCTTCGGAACAAAATAAAATGTATATTATTCTTACGATCGCTAAAAAAGAGTATGTTTGTTTGGTAGATACATGATCTACAGTCAGTTTACTAAATGCCAATAAAGTAGGAAACAAAAGTTATGAAAAGTTAGGAGGAAAAATACATATTAACACCATAGAAGGGCAGGTTACAAAAAACCCAGAATATGTAAAAACTAGGTGTCCAGAAGAATTTAAACAACCAGATAATGCCAGAATGAGATAGGTTAAAATTAACTTAGATAAAGCATACGATTTTTTGATTGGTATGGATTGGGTTGGTAAGAATGTTAGACTAATAGATGTGGAGAATCAGGAAATACTACTCAAAAATGATGTACGAATACCATTTTTAAGTAAGAGAATTGAAAACGAGGTTAATACGTTAGAACATAGTGATTAAGTAAATATTAAATTAGATCATTTAAATGAAGAAGAGAAACAGGGAACGATCAGGTTATTAGAAAAATACAATAAGTTGTTCTATAAAGAAGGAGACAAATTTACTAGCACTTCAAGTATTGTCCATGAAATTCGAACTACGACAAATGAGCAGATTAATTCCAAATTATACAGATATCCTCCACAGCATGAAGCGGAAGTCAGAAAACAAATGAAAGAAATGGAAGCTCAAGGTAAATCAGGAAAAGCAAAAGCAGGTACAGCTCACCAATTATAGTAATTCCAAAAAAAAAAGACAACTCAGGTGAACAAAAATTTCGAATTGTGGTAGATTACAGAAGACTAAATCAAGTGACAATCGACGACAAGTACCCACTTCCCAATATAGACAGTATATTGGACAAGTTGGGAAAAGCCCAATATTTTACGTCATTAGATTTAGCGAAAGGGTATCACCAGATTCTGCTAGCCGAAAAAGACATAGAAAAAACGGCATTAGTTACAACATTTGGATTGTATGAATATGTGCGGATGCCATTCGGTTTAAAGAATGCACCGGCAACATTTCAGCGTCTCATTAATGAGATATTGAGGGATTACATTAACAAAATATGTGTAGTATATTTAGATGATAAACTAATTTTTTCAACTACACTAGAGGAACGTTTCAATTCCTTGCAACTAATTTTCAAAAAGCTGAGCGAACACAACCTGAAGATACAACCCGATAAGTGCTGTTTTATGAAAAAAGAGACCAGTTTCCTAGGACATGTTCTTACCAAAGAAGGAATTAAGCCTAACCCGGATAAAGTAGAAAATATTATGCGAATTGAATTACCCAAAACAGAGAAGCAACTCAAAAGTTTCCTAGGGATGACCGGTTTTTACAGAAAATTTATCAGAGACTATGCACAAGTAGCGCAGCCTCTGATTAAATATTTAAAGAAGGATGTAAAAATTAATATCAATGATCCTCAATACA
Source organism: Merodon equestris (assembly GCA_958301585.1). Classification (NCBI taxonomy): domain Eukaryota; kingdom Metazoa; phylum Arthropoda; class Insecta; order Diptera; family Syrphidae; genus Merodon; species Merodon equestris. The sequence continues at coordinate 82,582,785 of OY284415.1, read as the reverse complement.
TAGAAGCCTTTGAAAAACTCAAACTCTTGTTGTCCTCCCATCCCGTTTTAAGGTATCCAAATTATGAAAAAGAATTCACGGTAACAACGGATGCTAGTGATCATGCAATCGGAGCAGTTCTTTCACAAGACGGTCATCCAATCTGTTACATATGTATCCAGAACGTTGAACAATCACGAAAAAAATTATAGCGTAACTGATAAAGAGTTCCTAGCTATAGTTTTTTCGGTGAATTATTTTAGACCTTATCTATACGGCAGAAAATTCAAGATTATCACTGACCATGCACCAATAAAATATTTGAACTCGAAATACAAAGGGAAAGAATTTTCCCCACGAAATCAACGGTGGATTCTTAAGTTACAAGAATACAATTATGAAATTGAGTATATTAAAGGTAAAGAAAATAAAGTGGCTGATTGTCTAAGTAGGGTGAGAAATAGTCCCCAAATTAATGTAGAAAACTGCAGTGAATCCAATATGGACCTGTCTGATACAAGACATTCAGTAGAAGAGCAATTACAGGATCATATACCTATAAAAGAAGAAATAGTTAATAAATACAAAACTCAAATAATCTTAACTTTTTGTCCAGAAAAGGAGATAGAAATAAAACATGGAAGGAAGATCATAGAAATCAATCCACAAAATGAAGAATTAACTATTAAAGATATACTAAAAAGGAATATTAAATCAGGACACATAGGCATATATTCAGAAGTAAATGATAGAGATTATAATAAAGTACAGCAGATTATTATAGAACTATTCTCGAACGATCGCAGAATAAAGTTTAGAAAAGCAACAAGAAGAGCGCAAGAAATAGAAAACGAAGAAGAATGCCATAAACAAATATCATTGTATCATACAAGAGAATCACTGCATAGTGGCATAAATGAGACCTATAAAACATTGAAAGACAAAATCTTTTACCCCAAATTACAAGAACATATCCAACTTATTATTAATAATTGTAGTAGATGCAACGAAATAAAATATGACAGGAATCCAATAAAACCTTTCATAAACGTAACTGAAACACAAACGGACAAAAATGAAATTATACACCTAGACATTTTTCATTACAACAAACAGACTTTTGTTACCATTATCGACAAGTTAACAAAATTTGCAGTTGCTTATTTAATTAATGAGAGAAACTGGGTTAAAAAAATTGCTATTTTAGGAGGATATTTAGCAACGTTTGATAAACCAAGGAAAATGATAATGGATAACGAATTCAGATCAGAACAAGTCATTAAGTATTTGCGAGAGAAAGGAATCGAAATTCATTGGACCAAGCCCAATAGTCATACGGGAAATGCAGACGTAGAAAGGCTACATTCCACGTTAATAGTAAAGATTCAAGCAATAGTGGAAGACATGTCAGTAGAACAAAAGATACAAAAAGCCATAGGAAATTATAATGATAGATACCATTCAACTATTGAAACAACCCCAAGAAAAGCGAGTTCAATGTCAGATCTAACAGCATTAGCAGAAAAACTAAAAACAAAAAAAATAAAAAACATCCAAAGAGAAAATAGGAAAAGAGAAAAATATATAGAAAATAGAAATATAGGTTACATTAAAAATTATAAGAGGGTAAGACATAAGGATCAACCATATTTTAGAAAATATGCATTAAAAAATGTGCATCTTTCCAATATTAAATGAGCTTATAAATTTGCAGATAATACTAATAATCCTGATGACGAAAATGGTCCTAGTACAGGGATTACTACAGGTACATCCAATAAAAGAAGAGAACGGGTATGTGAAAATAAGAGTCAAAGAAGTAGAGATAGCGAATGAAACCGACACAATTTTACACATAATAAACCCATCTGAAATTATGAACATTTTAAATCAGTTAGAATTTAACTTAGCACACTTACAATTAGGAGATTCAGTTGCACTATATTCAGAAATTAAGTTAATAAAAACTAAACTTAGGACACTAGGAAAACCAAACAGACAAAGAAGTGGTATATTAAATATCGTAGGTAGAGCTCAAAATTGGTTATTCGGAACCATGGATGATACTGATCGACAAGACATAATAGATCATTTGAAGGTTACCGACGGTAATAACCATAAAGCTATTGCGAATAAAATTAAGATATTTAGAAAATAAAGTAAATCAAATACTCGACAACATAATGGCGACAAAAAATAATCTAATCCATCCCAGTATGTTAACAATAGATGAGTTAGAATATTATAATGTAGACTTTCATAAATTAAAATTGTTAAAAGCCGGTGTAATGGAAGATAATAATGATTGTTTGATATTTGCAATTAAAATACCAGTAAATTATGTAGTAACAGAGTTACAATTAGTTAAGCCGATACTTAATTCCAGTAATCTACAAATTAATGAGTCAGAGGAATTTATTTTTTTTTTTTTTTTTTTTTTTTATTTCATTTTTGTTTTTATATATTAAGAACACACTTACCCTAGACAAAAATGCTTAAAACTAGCTTACATAACGACTAACATAAAATACCTTACTGGCCCTATACGGACACTCTAAAGCAAACAGAACAATTTAAGACTATGCCTTTCGGCCTTATGATTAATTTGCAATAATTAAAATAAATAAACAACTTAGGCTAAGAAAAGTGATTTTTTTTAAAAACTTAGCATCAGATAATTTTTTTATAAAAAAGCTTATAGCTAAAAACAACTTAACCCTACCTTAACTAAAATATACAATATATACAAAAATACATACGTATACCTTTTGTATGTATAATATATCTTTTTTTTCATTATTGTTTTGTGATTTTTTTTTGTTTTTTTAATTACAGCTAAATCTAAAGTAAGCCTTCCAGCCACCCTTGCTTGCCTTAGCCTGTCCTAACCTATCCTAACCTACTCTAACCTCTTCTAATCTACCCTAGTCTATGCAAGCCTGCCACTGGCATATGGCAAGCTTTGTCTTAAAGAGGCTGACCTATTAAAGTTAACCACTGACGCAGTCTGCTCCAGCCACCAAAAGCGTTGATGCTGTCGGGCGACGTCTCCCCGATCTTGGTGCGACACTGATTTACTAAACCTGAGGCGCTCGGGCTCGCGGAGCGCAACATCATGTTCGTATAGGAGCCGCCGCTCCACAGATTTACGGGCCACGTGGAAGATTAGCGGTACCGCTGATCTATCCTGGATCAGCCCACATTGATCAAAATAGAGGAATGCCTCTGGGGGGACAAAGCCGCTAAGGCGAACTTTCTCGTGGTACATGTAATTAGGGAAGTAAGCCCCGGAGATCAGGTTATTGACCGAAGTCATTGCTCTTGCAACGTGGCTTCGAATCAGTTTTATCAGAAAGTTATCCACCCGTACAATCCTGGCCCTATTGTATAGGACCTCGTTCGAGTAAAATTTCGTGTACTCAGATTCGGGTGTCCTATATAACCCAAGACAAGTTCTGAGACATTGTCTCTCAAGCACCCGAATCTTTTCCATTAAGCTAGCTCTCACATTAAACCACACGGGACATCCATAAGCAATCATGGGCCTGATTAAGGCCATGTAGCAAATTACCTTTACTCTCGAATCAAGTTGGTTGCTATGAAACAGCCATCTTGTAAGAGCAAAAGCGCCTCGGGCCCTCGCCAGAGCAGCATCTATATGTTTGTCAAAATATAGATACTGGTCTAGCCAGATCCCAAGGTATTTGACTACATTTTGTTTCGCCAATGGGCGCCCGTCCGGTCCGAGAATTGAGAACCCGCGCCAATTTTTTCTAGTGTCTCGGGAGGCCCTAGCCAAAGGCGTTCTGAACAAAATAGTTTCTGATTTCTGGCAGTTGATTTTCAACTTCCAGTCATCACAATACTGCTGAATTTTTTCGAAGTCACGCTGCAAGAGAGTGACAATGACGTCGATCGTTGGACCTGATCTGTACGCGATTAAATCGTCCGCATACGCTATTGAATGGTGAAGAGAAGCTATCAAATCACTGAAGTAAATGTTGAACAGGATCGGCGAGTTCACCGTACCCTGTTGCAGGCCGTTGTTAATATCAAATGTTTGGGTAGAAGTCACGTTGGCAATTTTCACTACGAACTTTCTACCTGTTAACATGTCAAAAATCATATATAGCAGTGGTTTACTTATGCCCAGCCGACTGAGCTTGTAATAAAGACCTTCTAACCATACGGTGTCGAAAGCTTTCTCCAAGTCAATCAGACACGCACCCGTGCATTGGTTCTTCCATTTGTTCCACTGGATATCCGACACGAGTTTCGACGCGGCATGAATAGTTATGCCCCGCTCTGAAACCGAACTGATTCTCCGGAATGATTTTATTTTCCTCAACAAATTTAGACAGGGCTCTATGGACCACCTTCTCGAAGACCTTGCTAACACTTGGAAGGAGACTTATCGACCGAAGATTTGATGGGTTAGAGGTATCTTTACCCCTCTTGGGAATTGGTTGCACCACCGCTGTCTTCCAACCCACTGGATAATATGCATTATTCAGTGCATTGTTGAACAGTATGGTGTACATCTCTACAGCCAATGGTGGGAGATGTCTGAGCACAACATTAGATATTCCGTCGATTCCCGCGGATTTTTTTCTCTTCAGTGACTCGAAGATCATCTGGAGATCCCCCGTCGAAATAAACAGGGTGTTCGCCCCTTCATTGGTGACGGCATTATTTGCCATGAAATCGTCATTGAACCTGGTAAAACCAAGATTCTCGGATCGCCAATGATCGAAATCATTTCTAAGGTAGGAGTGATGAAGCAGGGCTCTGCTCTCCAGGTCGTGATTCGGGCGAATACTATCATTCACCTTGTACACTTCCTGGAAAACAGCTCCCACTGTCGCCACCTTCTCCTGAGGATCCTCGATCACGAAGAAATCATCATCCAAGACGGCGCTCTCCGGATCAATGCCGATTGTTTGTAGCACGCGTTCATTGTCTGACGTTCTCGAAAGTTTCAGATCCTGAATGTCATTCTGATTGTTTCTCCGAAATATTTTGTTAATTTGCGGGAACATACTCGCGTTGTTGGAATTTATAGCACGAATTCTGTTGTTCCAATACAAACTTACAGATATTCTGTAATTTTCCTTGATCAACTGTTGGATATTTTTAATCAGTGACTTCAGTAACCTGACCTCCGAGTTTTGTCCGTCGGTAAACCGCCTGTACAAGAGTTTGAGTCTTGTCAGTAGTCTACTTTTTTGTCTATGCAGTGCGTCGATTGTCGCGTTTCGGTATACGTTTGTGGTATCGTGCTGTCGTTGGCGAGGTATCGTACTGTCCATCGTCTGCTTAATTTTATCATCCATTTGTCTGAGATACCTGTCGATCTCGCCGTTTGACAGGTTCCTATTGGATGGTGGGAAGGAATCACTCGAAGTGAGCGATCTCGCCAGATTACTGGTAAAACGTGGCCAACGCGCCTTACTATAATCGTAGGGGCGCATTTGGACATACTCTGCCATCTCCGCGAGTTCGTCTGGTATTGTGATCATGGCACTAAGTCCGCAGTGGTCACTGTCGTATACGAAGGTCCGTAGACAGTTAATAGACGATTCGTTCGTGTCAGCCAGTCTCAGTCGAGAGTCTATCAGCATGAGATCCAGATAGGAGCCGCTCCTTGGATACGACGGACTATCCGTTGCGAGCAATTTGACTCTATATTCAATGTTGCGAAGAACCCACCAATGGTTTAGTAGGCTCCCCCTAGTGTTAAGAATGTTATTTCCCCAATCACTATGTTTAGCGTTCAAATCGCCGGTCAGGATGTAGTAGTTTTCCACCAAGTTTAAGTGCAGAGATCGAAAAAGTGTCTCGAGCTCCGCAATGAAAATATTGGGTTGAGGTGCTTCAGGTGCAGAGGCAGCTACAATGTACATTTTCTTTCCATTTCGGAGAGGAATGCACACAATGCAGGCCTCTAGCACCTGGAACCTCCGCACTTCACCGCTATATATGATTTTATGCTTTAAATTATTTTTAATGAAGATCGCGACTCCCCCGCCACGTGTGGCGTTGGGTCGGTCCCTTCGTATTATTTTATAAGAACTGTGCCAGATTTTGTGCTTTTGATTTAGCTTTGTTTCGCTAACCAAAAGTACATCGGGGCTTTCGTCCTGCAACAGGTTGAAAAGTACGGCTCTTCGCTCAATCCTAATCAATGAATTCACATTCACTGACAGGATCTTTAAGGGACTCTCTACCAGCGTACCCATTACGATTGTAGTTGCGCTAGGCCCGGCAGAAGCGAGTAAATTCTGTCCACTCGGGTCGCCGTCTCATGGATCTGCTGTTGGAGCTGGCCAATCTGCCCTTGAATGGCGAGCAGGATCGAACGCAAGTCCGCATCGGCCTCCGGTGCCTTATAAACAGGCACCGGGTCTTTGGGCGCAGCCGCGTGTTTTTGTACCGTCTGTCCCAGACCTGCCGCCATTTGGGCGTAGGTCATTTGGGGTGTGACGGCTGGTGTTTCTAAGCGACCCGAGAAACGTTTCCCCTCAGACTTCTGCTTACGAGTCAGATTTGCTTTTTTCATATCTTGGAACTTAGGACATCCCCGATAGTTTGCAGGGTGTCCACGGTTCCTACAGAGCACGCACTAGAGCTGCTCCCTGTTTGCGACCTTGTCCTGGGTCAGATCGCATTCTTCGTTCCTGTGGTTCTTTGCACACTTAACACATCGAGGCTGCATTTCGCAGTTCGACGCGGCGTGCCCGAACCTTTGGCAGCGGATACATTGTAAGATGTTTAGAGGCATTTATTATAGAAGTAAATGATCAAGTATACAAATATAATGAACAATATCTTTTTAAACAACTAAGGCATAGTAAACACTGCATTTTTCGAGAAACATGTTCTTTAGTTGTTAATAATGTAACTAGTATAGAAGAAATAGACGATGAATCTATTTTATTAATAAATATGAATAATGAAACCATGCTACATGATTGCGATAACCGAATTATAAGTTTGACTGGGAACTTCTTAATCAATTTTAATAATTGTACTTTAAAAATAAAACAAAATAAATTTTACAATAGAAAAATGATTGTAACTGATAAGTATTATTATCCAACAACAAACGTTAAGGAAATGTTCTCTGAACCAATAAAATTTGATCAAATCATAATGAATAATATAGAAAATTTAAAACAAATTAAGGAACTGGAATATCATAAAAATGTAATGTATAGTACTAATATAAGTCTTATAATAATAATAATCTCTATGGCTGTAGGCATATTCTTTTACATTTCCTGGAAAACAAAGAAAATTAAAATTAAGATAATCAATAGCTTGAAGCCGGAGGCTTCTGATTTAAAGCGACGAGGAGTTACATACATAAGCCACGATCAGCACAACTCAACAGGAAATGCTGAATCGAAGGTCACTAGTACTAATGACCTACCGAATGCATACAAAATCGAAGCAAATACAAAACCGCTTGCTTGGTGATTTGTATGCAGTGAGTATCGGTTCATGGTATCAAAAATAATGTTGACTCAACATATTTGTATCGAGTCAACATATTACTAACATAGGTCGTAAGTTAGAAATAAGAAATTAAAAAGGCAGTCTAGTTCTGACTACCGGTCAATAAAGTTCAATACAATTCAATTAGACGTTGATTTTGCATTTATTTAAGTGACGGGAGACTCGTAGAACATGATTGATTGAAAAATAGCCTTGAATATCAATATTTTGTTATCTTTGTTCAGTTTTGAATTTCTGCAAATGAATGGGTAGAGAATCTTGATCGTAACGTTGATCTTGTTTATAACTTCTTGTAAGTTTAGTTTCTAAGTTAAATGTTTATCTAAGTAGACTTCTAGATAGTTTCCACTTGATTTCCACTCAATTGGAACACCATTTAGTTGAAGACGGTTGCTTGGTAGTATACAGGTTTTTCTTTTACGTGTGAAAAAGATAAGTTGGGTCTTCAAAGCATTAATATTTATGTTCCAATTAAGATAATATGAAATAATTGTATTTAAGGCAGACTGCAGATTAGTTTCTATGTTGGAACCAATTGCATCCGACGAATAGATACAAATATCATCCGCAAATACAGCGATATTACAGTTCATCAAAATGGGAAAATCCGAGGTATGTACATATATATATTAAATAAGACTGGCCCAAGTACTGATCCTATTGGGACTCCCGCCACTAGAAAGATGACTCTTAATGTGTTTCGTTATACGATCTACTTGGTGAGTAGCGCTATGTAAATCCCTAAATCCAAATTGCTCATTAAGTAATATTTGGTTATAGTCGATAAAAGATATAATTTTTTTTTTTGATTATCTTCTCCAGACACTTGCTGAGAGAGCTCAGCAGGCTTATTGGCCTGTAACTACAGTGCAAAATTGCAGTTTTACCGGGTTTCAAAATTGGAATTACTTTGGCAGATCTCCAGTTTTTCGGGAAGTATCCTAGTTTAAGACAGCCTGTTACCGGACAACTCCCCACCTGTCCACGACCTCTACCTACTACTCTTTCCTGCAAAAAAAAGAAGTTGCCCACAAAGAAAAAAACCAGCTACTAAAAAGTTGTTACCAATAATGAATATTTTCCACCCGCACTATAATCACATTGTACTGCCACTAGCCTACTTGCTACTTGCTTGGTTGTCGGTAATCTACTGGCTCTCTACCCAGAACAATCGACCAGAACCTGCCGTACGCACACTAACTCCTACTTTCCCTTACATAAGGGACGTGTGGCTTGATGATCATGGCCTTATGTACTCCCATCGCGTGATATATCCAAGCAGTTTTCCCTATCCGTCGCTTGCTCTTCCTTATGGTATATATACACAGCCCCCAAATGCGCGATAACAGAATAAAACCTAGAAAAGTGAGATTTATTGACTACTGGTACTCTAACAAAATTCCTGGTGTTATGCCGCAAGTTGTAATTTTCATGTATTCTAACTTGATAGTATCCGGATCTTTCAAAGAATATTTTTAAAACTTTATAGCAATATAAGTGTCTCAAAATTTATATTCTTAAAATGTTTAAAGCTGTGAGTTGTACGATTCAATTTGCAGATAATTCTAATTGCATTTTTTTGCTTAATAGACAATGGCTGGATGTGTGTGTAATATGCACCACTCCAGCAAGATAAACCATACTGTAGTATATAGATAGAATAAATCATTATAAGCTAGCTCTAGAATAGAAGTATTGCAATAAAGACTTAAATGGTATAACTGTCTAACTACTGTCTAACTGCCTTAAGTAAGTAGTGTGATCCTTCCAACTTAATCTATGGTCTAAAATAATACCCAAATATTTAAATTGTTGGACATAATCGATTTCAAAACATCGCAATAATTAGTGTTGCTATTAAAGCTTACCGAATTTTGCGAACAACAAGTTAAAGGAAAACGTGTACAAATAGGATTGTGGTACAATAAGGAAAAATCTTGATTACAACTGTTACTGATATTAAAAAACATAAACTTAGTTTTCGAGCTAATTACAAGCTTATGATGATTGAACCATAATCTTAGTAATTCAAGGTCATGATTTACATTCAGAAAAATATTAAAATTGTTGCTATGAGAGTATGAAATAGCAGTATCATCAGCAAACGCAGTTATTTTTCCTTTGAAAGGTTGGCTAAACAGGGAATTACCATAAATTAGAAACAAAATTGGTCCCAAGACGGACCCTTGTGGAACACCCATATTTACATACTTTAAAGAGCTAAAAGTTTCTTTGTTTTTTGTCATTTGATTTCGATTTGTGTGGTAAGAAGCAAACCAGTTGAAAGTAAAACCTCTGAAGCCTGCCTGATGTAGCTTGTTTAATAATAAGGAATGAACCACGGTGTCAAATGCCTTAGTGATATCTAAAAATAGAGCCGCACATTTTTTAGATATACATATTTATACTATTGTAAATTTCTTCAGTGAATTTAATTAAAGTACTCTCTGTGGACACACCACTTATAAGCCAAATTGACAACTGTTAAAAAATTTCGTTTTACTTAGCAAGGAAAACATTCCCGATTTCTAGAATTTTGGAAAAAACTGACAGTAGTGAAATAGGTCGATAATTATCGACTGTTTGAGAGTCACCTTTTTTGTGAAGGGCTGTTTTCAGCGATTCAGGAAAGATGCCTTTTTTGACACTGAGGTTAAAGATAAAACATAGGACATCGGAGATATGAAACGAAATCTGCTTTAGTACAGAGCTGGATATTTGGTCAAAAGATGACGAACTTGATAATTAAAGTGACATAATTATTTTATGAATTTCAATTCCCGTAGAATGTTTGTGATTCCAGACGCTCTGTGTCAAATGAATGAACATTATGACACGTAGGGACACTTAAATTAGAAAATTCATACGAAGAACACAAATTAGTAAAAAAGTCATTAAATAAATTGGCTACTTGCAAAGGGTCAGATACGTTATTACCATTTTGTTTTAATATAATGTCGTCATTCTTCACAGATCTGTTCAGAATCTCATTTACAATTGTCCATTCCTTTTTCGTATTCCCGACATTTTCAGATAATTTATTTCTATAATAAGAATCTCTGCAGAAAGAAATTTCGTTTTTTAATTCCTTGCACACTTTATGGTAGTATTTCTTTAGATTTTTATTGTTGGGATGTTTTTTTACACGTAAATGTAGCATTTTTTTCTTTTTTATTTTCCTAAGTAAGGGAAAAGACATCTACGGCTTTATACACGTCAGTTTATTACATTTTTTAACAAAGGGATTAGAGCAGCCTGAAAGGTGATAATGTAGAATAGTAAGTAATTTGTCAAAAGCATAGGAAGGATCACTTGAGTTGTAAACTTCATCCCAAAATTCGAAATTAAGCCTATTTTTAAGAGCAGTGAAGTCAATTTTTTGGAAAGTTCTATAGGAAGAGTTACTGAGTTTACATTCTTTAGTGTCAAATTGAATACAAGTTAGATGATGATCCGTTATACTCAGATCCAGAGCCATAACCTGATAACCAACACAATTGCTTCTGTGAAGCCTTATAAATATATGATCAAGGCAAAAATTTGAACGGGTCGGTTGATTCAATAGAGAATCAAACCCATGCGATGCAATTAGAGATAAATAATTATCAACGTCTATTGAATCAGACAAAATTTTTATATTAAAAGCTATGGTCGCTTCCCCCGGCCCATATGGGCCGGTCCCCCAAAATGGGAAGCTACGAACCGCCCACAACCAAAACTGAACAAAAGATGACAATGAAAACCTTTCGCAGATCAAATCGTAACAAGCCGTTGAAAATATTTAACAAATATATGAGAGAAGATTCTGAAAGATTCTTAAGAAACACATTTTTGATCCCATCAGAACTGGATGGCTTTCTGTTTTTTAGGTTGTGTATAATATCTTTTAGTTCATATAAGGGTATTTGGTTGATGGTACTTACCAGTGGGTGTGACCTAATGAAGTTAATTGATTGCTCAACGGAGGATGTTATATACATGGCTGGGGTAAAATGACAAGGAGTTGAATGATTACTTACGAAACTATTTGCTAAGGTGTTAGCTTTGTTCAAGCAAGAATGGAACACAGAGTTCCCAACCTTATGTACATAAGTGTGTTTATTTTTAAATATCTTGACGCTATCCAGAATGGTTTGCTTCTTGTCTCTAACCCTTGGAGCCTTTCGTTCCATGATTGGTTTCTGAAATGTGATTGCATATTTAAACATTTATTGCATAGTAAAACATTTATTTTTTGTATTCGGTGAGATATACATAAGTCATTCCTCGTATCTGGATCTTCAAGTGTTTCTTAACTTTATTATGTCAAGAATGAATTGCGGGAGGATATATGATTTATGTCTAGACACAATTTTTTTGGAACTGACTGTTCAAAGCTTTCATTAATGGCAGTCGTGAAAGTGCTTATATTTTGATCCACTTGAGTATTTTGGTCTAATGTGTTTTCCAGTTTTGCCCGCACTAGCCTTCTGAATAACTTCCAGTTAGCATTTTTGAGATCAAAAACTTGGTTAGTGCAAGGCAGTGGAGAAAGAATTACACTGCATTTTACTGGTAGATGGTCAGAACTAAGTTCATTTTAAGATTATATGCTCGGTAAAGAGATCTGGTATGTTGGTTAAAAATAAATCTAAAGTTGGGGGATTCCTGTTCCTACTTGATGGGATGTAAGAAGAACTTGGTGGATAGAGTATTTCAAATGGATGTCTTGAGTTTAAGTTTGCAATGATGTTTCCCCACGCATTTGCCCTAAGACAACTCCAGCGCCTATGCCTGCAGTTAAAATCTCCACCGATTAGAAATAAATCATTAGAAATAATAAGCCTTAGTAAATCATTTTGAAGATCCACACGTTTTTGGGATGAGGTGGACCCACCCGAATAATAAGCACTAACAATTTTTAGTGAGAGTCCAACAAAGGGAACTTCAACACCATTTATTTCAACTAATTTCGTACTTGGGATATGTAGTAATTTATGTCGTATCGAAAGTTTTATTAACACACCGCCACCACTTCTCTCTTCCGATAGCATTTGTACACAGAATTAGATAAACTGTCCGTTGAATTTAACCATGTATCTGATACTAATGCTAAGTCGACATTATAAGTCCTAAGGAAAGAATTAAATTCAATTTGTTTACCTCGAATGCTTCTAGTATTCCAACATATTACGAGTATGCTTAAACCATCTTACCTTAGATTTGTATAAATACTTAATTGTAAGTTAAGCGATGGTATTAAATTGCTCCGCCTTTGTTGTACAATTTCCCAGCAATGAGTGAGTGCGTTTAACTCTTCCAAAGAAAAAAGCTCTTCGTTGCTTTTCACACCATTATTGTTGTTGGTAGGCTTGGTCCATACATTTGATGTGTTTCGGCTGTTTGAAGCTTCAGCATTAACTGAGGCATTACGACGATGTTGTGGGAGTGAGGGAAAATCCATTATATTGGCTTCATAAATTGGGTGTGCTTGTTTCATTCGAACAGTTTTGTTTCTGGCCGAAAGCTTTTTCCTCATTTCAAGAAGGCTTTGGGCTAACACATGTAAAATCTGTAGCTTTATGAGATCCGTTGCAGTTAGCGCACTTAATATTTTTGGAAGTGCATTCATTTGTTTTGTGACAGTCGGAGCAAATAGCACGGTGGGTCTTGATGTGGCAGTTTTCTCGCCGTGTCCATACATTTGGCAGTTATAACACTGCGTAACTCGATTTTCCTTCGCGTGGCTGCACACCTTGTCGCGGTGCGAAGGCTCAGTAATTGTCAATGACTCTTGAGAATTCACTCTCCATGATGGGACATTAATTCTCTATGACGAGACATGAAGCTAAGCTGCAGCCATCACCTCCTCCTCTCTTCCCCGGGTATCCCCTCCATTCCCCTTCCTTCCCTTGGGCTGGACTAAGGTGTAAACCGTACCGTGCCGAGAGTCAGCCAGGCTGAGGGCCCAGTTTAAATAATAGCCCAGTCGCTAACGGTGTATCCACGATACCTGGCACCCTCCTAGATCAAATAGTCTTGCATGTATACTGCGGGGCTCTGTACAGGTCGACCACCCATTCCTGCGCGACTCGTGGTATCACATATGGAAAAAGAAAACACGGACAAAAATAAAAAAAATGCATCTTCTGAAGAGCACAGGTTGCCACCGCCGAAGGCGTGATCGATACAGACAGCGTAACCGGGGCTCTCCTTCAGGGACTACAAATTGGTACCGCTACCTTGGCTTCATCACAGGTAAGCAACACCATGCAAGTGGACACTGAAACTGAGGGGCTCAGCTGCTTGAAGAAAAAGTCGACCCTAAGGCCACGAAGAAACGATTAAAAACACCGGCCCAAAAAGCAAAGAACAGCTATAAGAGGTCGGTGCAGTATATCAGGAAGATGAGCGCGAGAGACCCCGCAACGCTCTCCGAGCGCGAAAAATTCCTGGTCAAGAAGCACAAGAAAGAGGTAGCCAAATTCGAGAAGAAATCGGCTCCCACCTCCACTCACGCTTCTAAAAAGGACACAGGGCGAGAGAAGAAGCCATCGAACATGACCCTTATCAAACCCAACGTCCCAAAATTGACTCGACAACAGCCAACACAACCGGCCACTGTCGAAAAGAGCGCACACCAACCGAGCACCTCCAAAGGACACACTGCCTCAGGATCGAAGCAAAACATCAAGAGGGGCCGCTCCGGGGAAGAAACTCTAAGGAAAGCGAAAAAGGCGAAAACATCAGCCAGCTTCAACCTTCCCATGAGTCTACAAGTGACTATTGTCGACCCTTCCAACCCGGATGGGAAGATTACATCCGACAATTGGCTCACGGTTGAAGCCAAAATACTAGAATCGATGCTTATCGCAGATAGCAGCGATGAGATCAACTTCGACGGAGCAGGCTGGCAGAAAGGAGTCAAAGTTATCGGTTGTGACAATCAGAGGTCCCTAGACTTCTTAAAGCGCACAATCGACAATTGCGGCGAAATCTGGCAGAACGCTAAACTTGAGGTTATCCCTCGCTCGATGCTTCCGCTTCGCACGTTGGCTTCAATATGGATCCCTCCACCGGTTCCCGAAAAGGACGAATCCATATTGAAGCTAATTGACAAGCGGAATAAAGAGCTTGACACTCACAGATGGAGAATAATTTCTTCAGCCAAGAGTTACAACGGAGTGGGAAAGGACCTCATGGTTACCATTGACCAAAAGTCACTCGACCACATCTGCAGCAGATCTGGCAGCATCAAGTTCGGGCTGGGAACCCTGAAGGTAAAGCTCCCCAATGAACGCGACAAGTCAAAGGAGATTGCTAGTGGTGCAAATTAATTTACACCACTGCAAAGCAGCCACCGACGACTTGATGATGTAAATGCTGCAGGAAGATGTGGATATAGCCTTAATCCAAGAACCTTGGCTCCTTAGGCACAAAATTCAGGGATTAAGGTCTAAGGTATATAATTTATACTATCCACATACTGAAGGTAAGCTACGAACCTGTATAGTCGCCAAGAAATGCTTAAACATTTTGCTCCTAGGTACATACAGCAATGGAGACCTCACGGTGGTAACGTACGAACAACAGGACAAATCAATTTTGCTCCTATCGTCCGCATACTTGCCATACGATGAGGAGGATCCACCTCCAGACGCAGTCCGAGCACTTGTGCGACACGCCAAGTCACGCGGACTGTGCCTATTGATAGGCTGCAACGCCAATGGACACTACACTCAATGGGGAAGCAGCGACATTAATAAAAGGGGTGAATCCATTTTCGATTTCATTATCTCCAACAACCTCAACATATGCAACAAAGGTAATACACCAACGTTTCGCAACCTGGTAAGGGAAGAGGTAATTGATCTCACTTTACTAAGTGAGTCTGACTCCATCCGAGTAGAGAATTGGAGAGTGTCCACTAACTGTTCCTTTTCGGACCACAGCCGGATACTCTTCAACCTTAACGTTAATAAGGAAAAAACCGAAACCTTTCAGAAATCCTCAGAAAACAGATCGGAATCTTTTCTCAAACCTAGTTGCCAACAGGTTAGTACCGCCACAAGGCATCACTAATCCTGATCCAACTTACATTGAGAATTCAGTCGAAAATCTTGTGAGAATTCTGAAAGCGGCTTTCAACAAATCCTGTCCTTTGCAACGTGCTCGCAAGAAGACCAGCGCAGTCTGGTGGACCACAGAGCTAAAGCAACTAAGGACCGGGATCCGAACTCTGTTCAATAGAGCAAAGATCTCAAAAAGAACCGAAGACTGGAATAATTACAAATCCAGCTTCAACGAATACAACAGCAAAACAAGAGCAGCAAAGTCTAAATCCTGGCGGGAGTTTTGCGAATCAATAGAGGATCTCAACGAAGCTGCAAGGCTCAGGAAGATCCTATCCAAGGACCTCTGCGTCCCGGGGTTCATCCTTAAACCAGATGGTTCTTGGACAGAATCCAGTCAGGAATCCGTAGAACTGCAGACTGAAACCCTCTTCCCAGGCTGTAAAACCCCTGAAACCACAGTCTCCTTCCAGACGACGGTTCCTACGATTCACACAACCGAAGAAGTAATAAACAAGATTATCACAACGGATAAAGTATCATGGGCAATAAATTCGTTCAAACCCTTTAAATCTCCGGGGCTGGACGATATCTTGCCAGCCAAAAAACACAGACCCACACTGTACCCCATCTCGTAAGCATTTTTTCCAATTGCCTGCGCGCGGGGTACATCCCAACACAGTGGAAAGAAATAAAGGTAATTTTCATACCTAAAGCATCCCATACTGCTGCAAAGGACTATATGCCAATTAGTCTCTCGTCGTTTCTATTAAAACCTTGGAAAGACTCCTTGACCTATTATATCAGAGGACTCATCAACTCACGCAACTTATGCAACACTCAACACGCCTACCTTAAAGGCAGATCAGTGGAAAGTGCTCTGCATAGTGTCATCCGTGAAATTGAGGGCTCGCTGAACTTAAAAGAGTTTACAATGGCAGCCTTCCTCGACATAGAGAGGGCCTTCAACAATGTAAACATAGAGGCCATAATAACAGCTCTAGAGGACATAAAAGTAGACAAATCCATTGTAATCTGGATTGAAAATATGTTGAAGAACAGCATTATCAATGCGGACATTGGACACAGATCTATAAGGAAAGTGACAACTAGACACAACAACAGGGGGGGGTTCTCTCCCCCCTACTGTGGCTTCTTACAGTTAACAAAATCCTCAAATTCTTTATGGAGAAAGACACAAAGATCATAGCGTACGCGGATGACCTGGTTATCTTGATAAAAGGTAAATTTCTACCAACTATCAGTGAACTAGTGGAATCTGCGTTGAAGGGAACTCTCCTCGTGGGCAAGACAGAATGGACTGAGAATAAGCCCCCAGAAAACCGAGCTGGTCTTGATCACCAGGAAAAGCAAAATTCCGATATTTGCTCCCCCAAAGTTAGAGGGCACTCAACTCAAAATCAAAGCGGAAGCCAAATATCCAGGCATCACTCCAAACTCTCCTGGAAAAGGAACCTGGAGGAAAGGATGAAAAAATGATTGAACGTTTTTCATGCAAGCAAAAAGACCTTCGGAAAAAGATGGGGCTTGCAACCGTACATCATTCATTGGATGTACATAGCAATCATCAGACCGATTTTAACTTATGGGGCTCTAGTCTGGTGGACTGCTAGCAGCATAAAAAGCTATATGAACATGCTCAACAAAGTACAAAGGTCAGCCGCTGTTTGTACAACGGGAGCCATGAGAAGCAGGCCGCAAGCAGGGTTGGACATGATTATTCATCTCCTCCCCCTGGATCTATTCATAAAAGGCTGCGCTGCAAAGAGCGCTCTCAGACTAAGGGAGTCCTCTCTGTGGAAGCAAGCCAACTATGGACATGCGGCCATACTCAGAATAATAGACGACCTGGGAAAGAAACATGGTTTTAGTAGCCTCGCAGCTACGACCGACTATATTTCCCCCCAAAATGACTTCTCTTTCAGAATACCTATCCTTTTCTCCGACAGAGAAGAGTGGCTATCAAACGCCGTAATCAACGACCACGAGATCACTCTCTTCACCGACGGATAGAAAATGGACACAGGCACTGGGGCCGGATTCTAATCTGATACCCTCCACAAACAGGAATCATTGAGACTCCCTGATCTGTGCAGCGTTTTTCAAGCAGAAATCCTGGCAATAGAGAAAGCAGCCAAACACCCACAGGTAACCGATATCCCACCATCTGATATCACTAGCTTCGTAGACAGCCAGGCTGTACTGAAGTCAATGGAATCTTGTATAACGAGATCAAAGGCTGTCAAGAAATGTCGCGACTCACTGAAGTCCATCAGACACCACAAAGTCAAACTCTGCTGGGTCCCGGGCCACAGCTCAATCGCAGGGAACGAAAGAGCAGACGAATTGGCCAGGCAAGGGTCTGAACTGCACATCAGAGAAGCGGACACGTCATTGCAACCACCGATCAGCGCATTATACCGGATCATAAACGACACAACCATCAAAGAAGCCAACTCGTCTTGGCTTACAAGTAACGACAGCTACACGACAAGATCATCGTGGCCAGAGCTCAATATCGGAAAAACAAAGAAGCTCCTGGCGCTGGACCGTAACTCGATCCGTATGCTCGTCGGAGTGATCACAGGACACTGTCCCATTGGAGCAATGCTCCAGAAATGGGACTCGGGATCCAGCGATCTCTGCCGGAGCTGCGGCGATGAGGAAGAAACTGAGACGATCCAACATCTGCTTTGCCACTGCCCAGCTCTCCAGAATCGACGCCTAGCGTCGCTAGGCCAAAGATTCTTTACAGAGATTGCGGATGTGGCTAATGCAAATATATCGGATCTTTTAAAATTCATTAAGAGCACGGGGTGGTTTCAGCCACTCAATCACAATGGGCCTTCTGGCCTCCGAGTGGAAGTGATGCTTAACCATCACACTCCCCTTCTTTAACCTAACCTAACCTAACTCGATTTTGCTGCCTTCTTGCGAAATACCATTTAAGTTGTGTTTTGAACACAGATCTAAAGTTTTTTTTTTCAGATCTCCTAGCCGTATTGATCCAATTTCAAAGAAAACTAAATAGAACATATCAACAAAGCGTTCATACAGTTTTTTAATTGTTTTAATATTTTGACACTTTAAGCCGAGTGTTATAAGTTCATTTTTGAGTTCTTCGGTGGCTACTTCTTCAAGCCCATACAATATAATATTAAATGACCTTGATGTTGGTAGGTCATGAGTGAAAAATTGCAAATTACCCAATTTGAGTATCGAGCACATCTTTCGATGGGAGTCAGCACTTTCACAATTTATTTTGATTCCAATGCTCATTTTTTCACTGAATAATTGTCAATTTTATTTGCTCGAAGTAGAGCATGTATTTTACTAATATTTTTTTGCAATACACACACCGAGAGTATTTTAGTTTTTTTGTTTGACGTGGAAGGAGTTACAACTTTATCGCAATCAATGTCCTCGTTATCCGAATCAGGAAGGCATTGTAAGGGTGCGAAATAATTTGTTCTAGAATTTATGTTTCTAGAACCCATTTTGCACAATTTTATGTCGGAACACTTATCGTTTTCAACATTCGGTGATCGGTCGCGTTTGGGAATTTTGGTGGATCTTACTACGAACGAATGATTAAGAAACTTACTCGGTTAAAGCGATCACATTCGGTGATCGGTCGCGTTTGGGAATTTTGGTGGATCTTACTACGAACGAATGATTAAGAAACTTACTCGGTTAAAGCTCCGAACAGAACTGAAGATGCACTTACATATATCGCCAATAATTGCTTGGGTAACTTTTAAGTTCACTTTTATTTCTTATTGAAAATTCTACAATATATGTATTATCCGTTGTAACTTGGGCTATGTTTTTCTTTCGATAAATTGCAACTCCCGCAGGTCCAACATCTTTTCGTTTAAATTTGACTATGCAATCGAAATTAGGTATTCCAATAACTTTTTCTTTATAAAGACATGTTTCAGATAATAATAAAAGGTACATTTTTTGAGAAACAGAACCTTGCGTTTCTGAAGCATGTTTTTTGATACTTCGACAGTTTAAAGTTAATATTGTCAATCCCTTTCTCGATGTAATCATGTCTTGCAGTGTATCAAGCTATATCAAGGAATACAAGACAAAATTGATGGATGGATTCTTCTTCCAGGGTAAAATCTTAAAACATAATTTCTGTTACATATGAACAAACTTTCAATACTACAAACTCGCGATAAAGCGACATATAATAAGTGAATAGAATGAGATTTATTATACTCATAGACTATCTCGTAAAATGTAGCTAAAATGCAGTATGTATGTAAAGTATGTATTATTTTGTAGATACAGTGAAACTTCTCTATAGCGGACACCAGCGGGACCATCAAGATTGTCCGTTATGTAGGGGTGTCCGTTCTAGGGAGGTAAAGAATTTTATTCATGGAAATTAAGAAAGTTCAAATTTTATTTATACATATTTCATCTTAATTTATTATTTACTTGAGTAAGAATTAGTTTGTACATATGATATTTACATACTTTCGTACCTGCATACGATGTATGTATGTATGTATATTTTTATAAAAAAATTAAATGTTTAGTTCAATAAACTAATTATGCCCATAGTCTACTTATTCACTTTGAAAAAAACGAAGTTATTAATTTTTGTTTTTTTAATTTTGATTTCACCATCTCGAGCTCGTGGTTAATTATCAACCCTTTTATTATCTCAAATCCCGTTTCATCCCCTTTTGCTAGGTAAGACTCGCGGACACGTGTGAGTTCTTTTAGTGCATCTGAATAGTTTTGTATCGTTGTAATTTTTAAGTCACTATCCTGTTCGTTGTCATCACTGTCTTCATAGTCTTCATGGGATGTAGAGCTTGTTGAAGGACAAATGGTTTTAAAAATGTCCACAACATCTTCTGTGGAACATTCTGTTGCCAAATTTTCGTCGATGCAGAAATAGTCTTTGTTTGTGTACATTGGTGAAACTGTTATGAGCTCATTCAGCTCTGTTTCACCAATTTAATTTTCTGTGGCAAGAAGTTCAATTGATGGAAATCCAGCTTTTTAAAACAATTTTGTATTGCTGTTGAAGTGACTGTTTCCCACGATTTATTAATCAATTTTACAGCTTTTAGTACGTCAATTTGTTTTGCTAAATCTTGGGCACATTTAACACTATCTTCTCCTAAATTCGCAATAAGATGTCGTAAGGCGAACTGGCGATAAAAGATCTTGAAATCATCTTGAATTGATCCATCGGCTGAGAAGTTGACGTTATGTTGGGAGGAAAAAAAATCAACTTAACGTTTTCCAATTCCATGTGAGCATGTGAAGTGCAAGCGCTCTTGGCAATTTTACCCCCTGAACAAGTCTCCCCTTTGTAGCAAAGTGTTTTGTCCGGTAATGCCCGATAAAATTATTGTTTCAACATCAGCAGAAGGTGACTCTCCACAAACTGATTTAAAAACTATTTTGTGCCGAGTCCTAAAACGATCTACCCAGCATTTAGATGCTTTGAAATTTTCCATTTTCAATTCCCGCGCAACTGCCTGAGCTTTTTCCTTAATCATAACTCCCGACACTGGCACCTTTTTAGATCTGACACAATTAAACCATACTCACATTCACTGTTTCTAACGGTTTACCCTTTTTTATGATGAATTGTAGAAATAGAATTCATCTGAAACAGAGTGCGTTCGTCTCTACAAACGCTGCAAATATTTATGTACATATATGTATGTATGTAGAGCAATGGAATGCATACATATAGTACAATATTTTTCTGTCTCTTCCATCTTCGTTTTTGCTTCGTGTGTCCGTTATAAGAGGTAAAACTGTTCAATATGCGTTGAAATTAGTGTCCGTGTCCGGTATTGAGGGGGTCCGTTGTGAAGGGGTCGAAATACGCGAATGGCCCTATCTTCATGCCGGGGACCAGAGGAATTGTCCGTAAAGAGGGGTGTCCCTTATAGAGGGGTGTCCGTAAAGAGAAGTTTCATTGTATATTGTAATATAATCCCTCATTTATTTATTTCCACCTTAAACATGTTCGTGTACTATAATCCCTCATTTATTTATTTCCACCTTAAACATGTTCGTTAAGGTCTTGCCCGACATTTGGTAATAAATGTCGAGGCATGACTTTAACGACTTCGTTAAGCTCTCAGGAAGTGGGGGTAAAAGATAAGCTCGCGGATTCGTCCTCTTTTGGTGACGAACCGTCGAAGTGACTACATCCTAAGCTGGGGAGACAAAACCGATGTGACCGAATCTAGTAATAAATAAAAATACAAACTCATCGCACGTGTTTTTTTTTGAATAGTTTCCCGAGTTATATCTACTTACGTTACTATATGCATTTTCTAAACAATTGAAAACCGCATACTGTTCAGAGCTATACAAGCTTTACGAGAATGATTATTTAAAACTTGTTGCATAGTCCCAGGCAAAACTATGATTGAACTGAAACGAGCCAAATCTGTAATTTGTATGAAAAATTCAAGGGCTTATATCTTTGAAACTAGGAAAGTCTGACCTAAAATAACTGTGTATAATAAAATTGTCAGTAGTCTATTTTGACATATTCGAATTTCATCAAAATCGGTGTGCAGGGCCTTTTTCCAAATAATTAACGATAATTTATTTACTTCTAAAGAAAATTACAACGCGTGTATACAAATGGTATATGTAAGTTATGAAAAACAATATTTAATTTTTAAAGAAAAAATATTTTTATTTATTACTAGGCAGAGCGTAGCTACTCGTGCAGGGACGGGTTAAGAATATCCCTGCAGCGATACCTATCGCTTGTCGTAAAAGGCGACTAAACAAAGGTAAACAAAACTCACATCTAGGCAATTTAGAAAACACCAAGGTGAGCCTAGGGACACATATACCACCATTAAACTGCCCCACAAGTGTGCATGCAATTCAGTGGGTTGACACGACTGGAGATCACCGGTGTTGTAAGAGTAAGATCAATCAAAAAAAAAAATTAAAAATCTGGAGCATGCCCGTGTCAAAAAGGAAGGGAAGAATGAAAACGGTCAAACCGTAGCATTATGGAAAAGAACGCTAAAAGGAAAAGCACTACCCCGCCAGGCACTGCTAATGGTCGTGATCCTGGGACGAGCAGCAATGCTCGGGTCAGAGCTATAGGATTTCCGGGGGATAGCAAAGTAATGCAACGGCGTAAGCCACATTTAAGAGTCGCGAGTTGGAACGTTGGAAGCATGAGTGGGCGCAGCTATGAGCTTGAAGAAATGATGGTTAGAAGGCGAGTAGACATCCTGTGCGTACAAGAGACGAAATGGCGAAACACCGGTAATCGGGCACGTTTTTTGGACGTTAAAACAAAAGCCTACAAGATGTTTTACTATGGATTGGAACAAGGAAAAAACGGAATCGCCATCATCCTTGCGGCAGAGTTACTTGGCAACGTCTTAACCATTTCAAAGTCCAGTGACCGTTTGATGGCTCTCAAATTGGTGATGCATGGTGAGGTGTGGAACATCGTAAGCGCATATGCCCCTCAAGTAGGATGCGAACAAAAAGAAAAAGATGCATTCTGGCTCGATTTCCACAACCTTGTCAAAATCATCCCAAAGGAAGAGCTTTTGTTTGTTGGGGGAGATTTAAACGGACATATCGGGAAGACAAGCGAAGACTATGAAGGCCACCACGGAGGGCTGGGATACGGCACCAGGAACTCTTCAGGTGAAGATATCCTAAACATGTGCAAGTCGTACGGTCTTATAGTGCTAAATACCATGTTCGTCAAACAAAGCCGGCACCTGATCACTTATAGCAGCGGCGGAAATGAAACTCAAATAGGCTATCATTTGGTATCCAGTTTCATGAAGCCACGAGCTAAAGATTGCAAAGTGATCCTGGGAGACGCGATCGCCCCTCAACACCGTCTCCTCCTGACTGAATTTTTTATGGATGCGAGAAAGAAGTCAAAGCAGCAAACGAAGGTGTCTGAGAGAATCAAGTGGTATAAGCTGGATAAAGGAAAAGGCGAAGCTTTTATTACCATCATGGAAAACTACCTCTCTTCCATTATCGATGAGGTCGGTAATGAGGAGTGCAGAGCACAAGACATGTGGGATTCCCTACAACAATCTGGCCTGGAGAAAGCCAAATCACTGCTCGGAACATCTAAAGGCCCCTGCCAACACGCAGAAGAAACCTGGTGGTGGACAGACGAAGCCAAAGCAGTGATACACGAAAAGAAAATGGCTTTCCAAGCTTGGTCAAAGTGCTCTTCTACTAATAGAGAGGAAAAAGCTCGCCGTGAAAAGGTATATAGATGTTGCAAAGGTATATCGCGAAGAAAAAATGCGCCGAATTCAAAGCGAAAAGCATGGAAGGCCTCTATCAGGAGTTGGAAGAAATATCGTCTTCCGCGTCTGACAGGAACCAGGCTACCCAGGAGCTTCGACAAAACAATTTGAACAAAGGAGCAAATATCTTTAAGATAGTCGCCCAGAGAAGAAGAAATGCTCAGGAGATTCGTTTCCCAAAGTTTATTAACAATGCTGAAGGCCAACTCCTTGTGGAAGACGAAAAAATTCTCCACAGATGGCGACAATATTGCGAGGAACTTCTGAACGAACAGTTTCCCCGAGTGTACTTTCCAAGAGCCGCCCCGAATCATGCCGAAATATCCGACATCACAGTCGAAGAAGTTCGGTACGCGGTTAAAAACTCCAAGAAAAGAAAAGCTGTTGGGCCGGACGGGATACCCTCTGAGTTCTGGAAAAAGATGGGAGACATCGGGTCTAGATGGCTCATGGTTCTTATCTCCAAACTTATGAGAGGCGACACTATGCCTGATCAATGGAGGGAAAGCTATCTTCTTCCATTGCACAAAGGAAAGGGTGATACGCGAAATTGTGATAACTACCGTTCTGTCAAGCTGATGTCGCACACCATGAAGATCGTTGAACGGGTATTAGATAGCCGACTGCGGAAAATAATACGACTATCTGATGACCAGTGCGGGTTTGTCTCGGGTAAATCAACAACAGATGCAATCCAAAGTATAAGGATCATGATGGAAAAGCATCGTGATTCTTCAAAGGACTTGCATATGGTGTTGGTTGATTTTGAGATGGCCTTTCACCGGCAACCAAGGGATCTTTTATGGGTAGCGCTAAGACAAAAAGGAGTTCCAGAAACCTACGTGCGAGTGATTATGGACATGTACGAGAGAGCAACGACAAGAGTAAGATGCACCGCAGGAGTCACCGAAGAGTTCGCAATCAAAGTCGGTGTACACCAAGGGAGCGTCCTCAGCCCACTGCTTTTTATAGCAGTCCTTGATTGCTTGCTTGAAGGAAAAGTGACGGACCCCAATGTGCACCAGCTATTCTTTGCTGACGATGGGGCCATTATAAGTGATGATCAGGCGTCCCTACAACGAGCACTTGATGTGTGGGTGGACATTTTTGAGGGACACGGGTATCGTATTAGTTCAAAGAAGACAGAGTATCTGTGCTGCCCGTTCTCTGACCCTCATCAGCCTATTCCAGACATTTACTTGAATGGAAGAGTGCTTCCCAAGTGTGAAAAGTTTAAATATCTGGGATCTATGATTAATAGAGAAGCAACTTGTGATGACGACATCAAACATCGCGTAAGCGTAGGGTGGATGAAGTGGCGGGAAAACTCCGCCATCTTCTGTGATCGAAAAATGCCCCCTAAGCTGAAAGGAAGGCTCTACACTTCAGTTGTACGTCCGGCGCTCACATACGGTTCACAATGCTGGACAATGCACAAAAAGTATGAGAGCAAATTAACGGCAACTGAGATGAAGATGCTTCGCATGACAGCGGGAGTAACAAAGCGTGACAGAATTAGAAGTTCAAAGATCCGAGGAAGCCTCCACGTAAAAGAAACCATCACAAGAAATATAGAGTGCGACCGACTCAGTTGGTATTGCCATGTTCAAAGGAGAGATCCTTTGAACCCCGTCCAAAAGGCGTTATCAATCAACATTCCAATTTCAACACGCAAAAAAGGCAGGCCGAAAAACAATTGGTGCAAACAAATGCAAAAACACCAGCATTTGATTGGCCTCAGCGATGAAGTAATCCCAAACCGGGAAGCCTGCCGCTACTTTCTGAGGTCAAACCGGCGGACCCCACAAGCGGACCAGTAGGAATGCAGTTAAGTGGGAAGGTTATGGTCCTACACTTCTGACCATAACAACGCCGGACAAAAAAGGAAAAGAAGAAGAAGAAGAAGAAGAAGAAGAAGAAGAAGAAGAATATTTTGGCACGATTACGATATCCGTGGCGCCGGCTTTTGAAAGTGCAGAAAATAAAAAGTAAAATTTTTTGATATTTTGCTTAGTTTTAGAGATAATGAGGTTTAAAATTCATAAATTTTTCGGTTTTTTTCACTGGAATTTTGATGTATAATTAACGTAATTTTTGGCCGTTAACGGTCCCCTCCGATGCCCAGGCAAGGTCGGTTGTATAAGTGCCTTATCCCAGTATGTCGGCTCTGCTGGGACGGACCTCTCTTTCCGGACCTACTCGTGGGACCAAATTTTTTTACACACATGGATAAAAAAAACAAAAACAAAAACAAAAACAAAACAAGGAGGTCGCCTAGCCTTGGCACCTCATCCGAGGACGAGCTACTGGCTTCGAGCCAAGAAAAAGTAGCCAGTCCATCCAAGGAACAGGGTTCTAAGCAAAGTAGCTCTATCCAACCAATTCTACCTCAACCTCAACCTCAAAACATACCAACGGCTAAAGTCAGCAGCAGCGACCAAAAGCCGGTTAAAAAGCAAAAATCCTCCGGCCAGATTATGAGAGAGAAGTACCTCAAGGCTGTATTCATCCTTGGCAAGATTGCAAAGAATGAAGCAGCTGGTACTCCTCATGAGAAAGACCTAGAGGATCGGCGCAAATACCAGGAAGTGGTGGATGAGTACACCCGACTCAAAACCACATCAAATCGCGAGGGAGCGAAAAGGAACAGGTCTCAAGACGAGACCTCAATCGCTCCTAAAAGAAGCAAGGTCACGGCAGGAGCAGCCGCCGCGCCCTCCTCGCGTAAACCCCCCAGCAAGTTTTCGTCCTACGCGGAAACTGCGAGAGATCACCTCCAGGTCGCGCTGGGTGACGAAAACTCCTCCAACGGTAACGGTTGACAGATGGCCGAGCGTCGAGGCTAAGCTTACCGTAATGACGGTGGATCATATCATTAATAACCCCAATAGCCAGATGCCTGGGTTTGACTCCGAAGAGATTGTTAGGGGTTTCCGGGTTATCAAATGCGCTGACCAATTCTCCAAAGACTTCCTTAGCGAGTGCATCGCTAAGGTTAACGATGCCTGGGATGAACTTAAGATCAAGATGATCCCCGCTAAGGATATCCCCAGGATACCAAGGGCACGTATTTGGCTACCCCGGACGACTATAGACAGCGGAAAGGTTCTCCAATGTCTCAAGTTGCAAAACCCCAACATCCCCACGGAGGACTGGGCCATCATAAAGGTCGAAGAACCACAGAACAACTCCCAAACTTACTTGCTCTCCATCAATGAAAAGTGCTTGGAAGTACTGAAGGAGGCAAACTACAAAATGAAGTTTGGCGTCAGGCAAGCCAAACTCAAAATCTTTCGCCCGACAGGCCCTGGTGACGATCTAGTTGAGATCGATGCAACTGACAAATTGCTGGAGGGCCTATCGATCGAAACGGAAGACCAACCTCAACTACACCAAGAGCAACAACAAAAGCAACAACAGTAACAACAATATGCTTAATGTCATACAGTTTAATCTCCAGCACTCGAAATGTGCGTCGGAGAATCTGCTAGTTTTCCTGCGGGAGGAAAACATTGACATTGGCATATTGCAGGAGCCCTGGGTAAACGGTTCTATTATCCGAGGGCTCAACGACACCAACTACAACATTTTTTACAAAAAACAAACCGGTAAGCCCAGAACCTGTATACTAGCTAAGAAACATATTAAAGCCTTTTTATGTCCCCACCTTAGCTCCGAAGATTTAACAGTCGTTAATCTGGAAGGTTCTGGCCAGCCGAACCTCATTATAGCATCAAGCTACATGTCGCACGATATGCCATCTCCACCGGTTGAAGTGCAACTACTGGTTAGGCAACTTCAAAAGGGTAAGGATACCCTTCTTCTCGGATGCGACGCCAACGCCAGACACTCTCTATGGGGCAGTTCAGAAATCAACGAAAGGGGTGAGTCTCTGTTTGATTTCTTAATTACCTCCAAGCTCAATATATGTAATGTAGGTAGCTCCCCAACCTTTGTATTTCCGAGTTCGGAAGCACATCCTGGTTGGGAGGAAGTACTTGATATAACCCTAATCTCCAATTCCACCAATTATAGGGTCGACAGCTGGAGAGTATACAATCTAAAATCGTTTGCAGACCACAAATGGATACTCTTCAATGTGAATTTCAGTGCCGACCCCTCCATCCCCTTCAGAAATCCTAAACGTACTTACTGGAAAAAATTCAGCAGGATCATTAACTCCAAACTCAATAACCTACCCGATCCAGACATGGAATCTGTAGAACAACTGGACACGAAAGTTAGGACCTTTGAAAAGGCCATGGTCACGGCCTTCAAAGTTTCGTGCCCAGTTAAGCACAGCAAAAAAACCTTCCCACCGTGGTGGAATGAGGATCTTTCCGTTTTAAGGAAAATGACAAGAGACCTCTTCAACATCTGCCACAGACACAAATACTGGAAACCGTACAAAGACTGCCTTAAACTCTACAAAAAGGCCATTAGCAAAGCCAAAGCTCAGGCGTGTTCAGAGTACTGCCAGTCTATCGAAACACTAAAGGATGCTGCCAGGCTGAGCAAAATCCTATCCAAACAATACCAGAATCCATCCTACATTAGACGTAACGACGGTGTTTGGGCAGATTCCACAGAAGAGTCCCTGGAACTTCTCTTGAACACCCACTTCCCCGGATGTAAAGACTACGGGACTACTACGCAGGTCCCTCATCATACGCAGCACACACCACGCGACGATGCTAATTTGATCATCAACCCCGATAATATATCTTGGGCCATCAGCAGCTTCCCTCCATACAAGTCACCGGGACTTGACGGGATATTTCCTATAATGCTACAAAAGAATTTGGGCAAGGTTATACCCTGGCTAACGGTGATTTATCGAAGTTCGCTGAAACTCAACTACATCCCCCTAGCCTGGAGAAGAGTTCGATGTATCTTCATCCCGAAGGCTGGCAAGCGCGGTCAAGAATCCGCAAAGGATTTCAGACCTATCAGCCTCACATCCTTCGTCCTGAAGACCCTCGAACGCATCTTGGACAGGCACATCCGCGACCCCCTAGGAAACACAAAGTTTTCGAAGTCCCAACACGCTTACATTAAAGGCAAGTCCACTGAGACCGCCCTGCATGAAGTCGTGCAGACAATCGAAAAATCCATCCACCATAAACAATTTACCTTAGCTACCTTCATAGATATAGAAGGTGCTTTCAACAACATTCACACTGAATCGATCCAAGAAGCCCTCACCACGGCAGGGGTAGAGGGACTTGTTAGCAGATGGATCATATCCATGCTCAGAACTAGGATCATTCAGGCCCAGATGGGCAACACCACTATAGTTAAGACCGTAGATAGAAGCACACCCCAAGGTGGGGTAATATCGCCTCTACTATGGCTCTTGGTTATCGATAAAATCCTGAAAGAATTCGAGAGAATCGGAATAAAGGCGGTTGCTTATGCTGACGACGTGGTCATCCTAGTATCGGGAATGTTTCCCTCGGTAATTAGCGAAATCTCAGAGAGAGCTCTGACTAAGCTAAGCGCCTGGGCCTCAGGATGCGGCCTAAGCGTCAATCCGAGTAAAACAGAACTGATGCTGCTTACCACCAAATATAAGATACCGTCCTTTAATCTCCCTCGACTCAACAACCAGCCACTCTCCTTGTCTTCCGAGGCTAGATACCTAGGAATTATCCTAGACCCCAAGCTCAGTTGGAAGATAAACATTGAACATCGGGTACATGTGTTATGTACCTATGTACAGCATGTGTCGCTTTCTATGCCTGTAGCAGAACCTTCGGCAAAAGCTGGGGACTTCGACCCAAAATGGTGCTGTGGATGTACACGGCTGTCATCCGCCCCATCCTCACCTACGGAGCGCTCGTATGGTGGCCTGCCCTAAGTAAGGCATACAACATCAAAAAACTAAGTCGCGTACAGAGATCGGCCAGTATCGGGGTAACCGGTGCCCTTCGGTCTACTCCGACCGAGGCACTTAACGTACTCCTAAACCTCCTCCCTCTGGACCTCTTCATCAGATATAATGCAGCCTGTAGCGCCATTAGACTCAGAGAATCTGGGTTCTGGTCATCTAAACCCTACGGTCATAGCAAGGTGCTGGACCTATTTCCTAGTGACCTGGCCACGACTGCAACCGATTTCACGACAACCATACACAACCCAAATAAAGCCGCCCATGTCCACTTCCCATCCAGGATGGCATGGAAACAGGGACTGCACTCTGAGAACCATCAGGTAGCTTTTTTAACCGACGGTTCGAAAATGAAGTGTGGGGTTGGCTCGGGTATCTTCTCAGCGGAACTGAATATCTCCAAATCGTTGCGACTTCCAGACTCGGCCAGCGTGTTCCAAGCGGAAATACTGGCGATTAAGGAAACTTGCAAGTTACTCACGCGCTATCCTATTACCAAGAGAGATGTAAATATATAATATTGATTGCCAATCAGCTATCAAAGCTCTCGACTCTCACTCCATAAAATCCAAATTAGTTGCACAGTGTAAGGATGAAATCAGCTGTGCAGGAGACTATTTCAACATTACTCTCATTTGGGTTCCTGGCCACAGCAAAATAGAGAACGAAAAGGCTGACGCTTTAGCAAGGCACGGCTCTTCCCTCGACTGTTCTTTGGCGGAGGCAGTACTCCCCCCCATCAGACTGGTCAAGGCAAACCTTCTTCAACACTTTCTCTCGAGGGCGAACTCCAGATGGTGCAGTCTTAGCAACTGCGTCATATCAAGGAAAACATGGCCCTCCTATAACAGGAAAAGAACCCTCGACCTAACGAACAGACCCCGACAAGAGATTGCCAGAATTGTAGCCATCTGTACTGGCCACTGGCCTGTCGGTACCCACGCTGCTAAGTTAGGCATCCCATTCAACACCTACTGCCGAAGTTGCAAGAACCCACTGGAAAAGGAAACTCTCACCCATTTCCTGTGTGAATGTCCGGCTCTAGCTAGAACCAGACAGCGCCTACTCGGCAAAATCTCCTTCGACGATCTATCAGAATTCAGGGAAATAGGATTCTGTAATATCATCAAATTCCTTAATTCCACAGGATGGATATGAAACTCCAATAATAGCACACTAGGTCACTTAGTGGTGGCATCAAAACGGCGCATAAGCGCTAATTGGGCCTGGCATCTCGATATCAGGCGGCCACTCCTACCTACCTATCTAACGTAATTTTGTTGAAGGTGTTGCCTACCTGCCAGTGATTAATGGAAAAACATGTTATAAATATTGCATCATTGTTTGCTTATAAAAAAATATTTTTATTTATTTCTAGGCAGACTGTCTAGCCTTTATTGGTCATAAAAAGTAATAACTTAAGACTAAAGGCTACTCAATACTCTACATGTATTTATTGGTGCTTAGTGTTGAGGTCAGCAAACATGTTGCACTCGCTTCGATCGCTTACTCAGGTGTATGTTGCATTCGCTTCGATTGCTTACTCGAGTGTTTGGCCGCTAGGTGCAGTGAACGGAAATTGGGTCGTGTCAATGAAGTGTATTGAACGGAAATTGAGTTTTATCGATGAATTGAGCGTGCGATACGGAAATGTGATCGATTTTCCGTTCACTTGTATGTGCCTATAAGTATTCTACGCTATATATAAAAACGCAGCTCACACAGAGAAAAAACAAAGTGTACAGTATACGCGCGCGCGCACACAAAGGAGTCGACAGCGGTGATGTAGTGGAGGCATCGTGGCACGACAGCGTCATGCCGTTTTCTGTCACGGCCATTTACTGCCAAGCCGCGCATATATAGATGTTTCACATTAACATTTATACAATTAACCAAATCTGTTGCAAATATTTTCAATAGGTGCGTAAAA
Source organism: Merodon equestris (assembly GCA_958301585.1). NCBI lineage: Eukaryota > Metazoa > Arthropoda > Insecta > Diptera > Syrphidae > Merodon > Merodon equestris. The sequence continues at coordinate 82,551,090 of OY284415.1, read as the reverse complement.
GAATAAGAATCTATACGTATTTATAATGCGTACCTTTTAATCAGACTCATCTAAATGTGGCAGTCTATCATCACTCTCGGCATTTAATTTAGAATAGGAAGGATTGGGTGACGATCATTCCACATTTCCCGGGTTTATTAATGTAGATAGCTCTTAAGATGATCATGTAGAGCTATGGACTTTTAAGAGACTGAATTCCTTAAACAAGAAAGTTCAGAATCAAATTTAAGCAGAAGTATTGTCATTAAATCGTCATTTCTAGATATACATATGTATATCCGTGAGGATTTTCTTGTATGTACCTTCTAAATTCTTTATGGCATGCTTTTAAAAACTCTTTTAATGGTTGCCCTATAGGTAAGTCGAAAAATGAAATAATAGCCGGACCATGAATAAATAGTCTTTGAACACTGCTAGGCATATGGAACCAACTATAAAATGGTAAGTAAGGCCGCCTTGTTTCCTGCAAAAGTTTATTAAACTTAAGTAAATTTATATGTTTCTCAATTTCCAGTAATTTCTACTGTTAATTTTGTATTTGCAAAAATTCTTCTAGCGGTATTCCCATCATTAGTAGATCCAAATTTAAATTGATTTGGGTTTATCGACTATTTGACCCACTCTGGTTTTAAATTAGTTTTGAATTTCTTTTTTTCTGTTTTTGAAAACAAATTTGTTTCCGGATGTACGCACGTGCCAAATCTTAGGGGGTAATCTATATGAAATATAAAACAATGATTCAAAAAATCTTATCCAAAAATAAAGGGTGGAAAGTCCAAAACGGTATTTTTCTAGGCTGGGTTTTTTTTTGCTGATTACTTCTTTGTAACATTTTGTTGTTAATAATGGTCGATCATAATGAACAACAACAACAACAATTTCAATGGCTTCACTTTTCGAAAAGAAGTACCCTCCAAGTTTATTAATCAATTCGTTCTTTGCAGCTTCTTCCTCCTGCAAAATATTTGCACTCTCCTCAATATAAGAGGACTTAATAGGTAGTACAGTGTGGTTGAAGGACAAGGATTTTTCCAAATTTCAGTAAGAGGACAAAACCCAATGAAAAATAAAAACTCGTCTGTATTTTCAGTGTTAGAAAATGTTTGCTTGTATGCGCTAGGCCCAAAGCTTTCATCAAAACCCCACTTGCATTCCAAGGTTGTAGTTGTACTTTGTTCTATCATAGCCACTTTAAGGATACTTTAGGCGGTTTTGTCTAGAAGTTCTTGGAGATCAACTGAGGATGTTGTCTCTGTTATTTTCTTTTTCTTCGCAAGTATTTTTCTTTCATTTTTCGAGTGCGTACGGACTAGGGAACACATTTTTGTGGATCCCGTTCAATGCTGGTCTTAGTAATATGTATTTCCTCGCCGATAAAACCATGTCAAAATACAAGCTCAATGCAGCATTCTTTTCAGTACATATTAGGTGACTGTTTCTCAGAATGGCATAATTTCGCAGCATAATTCAACTCCTGACTTGACCATGATATCAAAAGTGACTTTAGCTTACGTTTTTTTTCTCTTTTGAGACGATTCTTCCAATGACTTTTTAGGTCTTCCACGACTAGTTCATTTCGCAACCATTTGAGCCAAATCACATTTTGAAAAATTTGAGTATTCACTTACATATATTTAGAAGACCCAAAACATGTTGTACGAGTATATCATAAATTTTTATGTTTTTTGCACAGATCTATTTTTCAAAAATTGGCTCATTTGTAATATCCAACACATATAAAGCTAAATATTTTAAAAGATCACAAAAAAAATGGGATCAGCTCGCCGGGAGCCAAGCTATAATTCCCCGTCTTCTACCTTGAATTTAGCAAACTTTTACCTGGTTCTGTCCAGAAGGACAGACAGGAAAGCCAAGTCTTCCCTACCACAGCTTTACAAGGTAGAAGTCTAAAAGTAGCAGAAAAACTTTACGTTTTCACAAAGTACAACAGAGGATGATACGAACACAAAACAAATTTAAGGATTATTTTGGTATCTTTTTTTACACCTGATTAAAAATATGTTGGCTTTAACAAGGGCTCCACTATTAATTAACAGTTTGAAACATGTTAACACAAATAATGTTGTTTTAAAGTAAACATACTAGTAATAGAAAACTTCATTATCAATTAGCAACTGAAGAATTCTTAAATTTTTTGTTTATATTTTTCGCAGACGAAATTCAAAAGTTACATTATTGGCAGAAACCACCAATGAGACGTCCCACTCAAAATGGCCGCCGACGTTTGCCTGCAAGCTCGGGCGAGCACGTGCGTACCTCAAGTGCTGTCAAAAGAGCATGTGGGTACCTCAAGTGCTGTCAAAATTTTGTAAACAATCGCGCACATTGTTATAATTCCAAGAGTGTGTGTGGCGGGAGTACACTGCGGTAAAATGAAATGAGCTCACACGTATTCACGGATAGAAGCTCGTTTGTAACGGGTTTTGTCGCTACGCACCTGAACCGCTGTCAAAATTTCAGGGTGTTACGGGGGAAGACGTACGAAAGACGCACGTCTCATTCTGGTTTCTGATTATTGGTGTTCAAATTACAACTAACGCAAAAATTTACTGAGCTCCTATGGCAAAAATCGTTACTCTACCTATAAAAACAATATAAGCGATGAGCAAGTGATAACGTACGGTCGCTAAATATTTGTTAATCAATTCTAAATCTTTGCATAGGTGTATAAAACATTGACTTTTTTTTATTTTTGTACACTAGTCAACGTACTGTGCGAGGTTTTGAGACGAAAATGGGAGATGAAGTTCTACAGGAAATATACAGTGGCATATCCCGAGAACATTAGACAAAAATACGAAAACGATTCTGCTGACGCAGTGCCGGAAACAACATCGGGAGATGTCGTGTCGCACACGAAATTGCGTAACAGATTACAAAGATTACAAAGAGGCAAAACTAAAAACGAACAAAGGAGAGAGTGACCGCATGAAAGCCAGGAATGATGGAGGTGAATTCAGGGGCGAGATCTGGTAGGCCTGTAAAACCTAACCTCAACAAAAGAGAGGTCTCCGAAACTGCAGCAGGCGTGAAAGGGTCCGTATACCAAGACGACGGAGATTGAGAGGCAACCTAAAAAATGTCTACAATATTAGCACAGAAATCTTATTTGGAACGCTTTCAGTATGATCATTTTGTTACACACATCCAGTGACACGATTGAATGTGATGTAATTGCAGGCTAGTTAAACAAATGCTTCACCATGATTCATTGAGCGGAATTTTCCATCTCTATTGTAATCCGCTGGTCGAAAGCTTATCGCGGTGGCATTGATGAACGATCTAGACTTCTGGATGAAGAAATCCTATCGCCACCATTTTGCTATTACCATCTCCATCAATGAATCAATGTGAATTTTCAAGCAAAGCAAAAGTTGGTTTTGCCATTTTGGAAAATGATAGTGTTGAATTTATTGTTGGTGAATTTAAGAATTGTGTTTGTCAAATTGAATAAAGGATATATATTGAAAATGGAGAAAGAAAAAAACTTCTCTATTTTTTTTTCGAGCCAGCAAACACGCTAACTCGAAAATTTCGAAGAATATCGAAAATTTGAAGAGATTCAAGCATAAAGTAAGGTCCCTACCGTGTCTGCACGTGAAAGGAAGCTTGTTTTGGTAAAGAATTTTATATGTGCAACATTGTGGAATACCTGCTATGTACGTCTCAAAAGGGCACAACGATGTGGTGCATGTACATTGCTGGCACGCTAATTAGTACACCCCCATGAAAGATTAAACTGGTAAAAAATACAACATTATCTATTAGCTATTATTTGACATATATTTAAAAAAATACATTTTTAGTCCCTTTTTGAAAATTTCGAATTTTGGAATTTTAGTAGGTTTCGCTTTATAAGTAACATTATTCAAATGTCCGTTTCGTTCCGGCATTTTGATTAGTACATCCAAGGGTTAGGTTGAGTTTTATTTAAAACATTAGTACATTTGAGAATAAAAGGCGATGCAGGCATGGAAAAAAACAGCAAACGGAAGGATTCCTTTTTAATAAGGTATGCCCTTAAAGACCCTTTCACCACTTTCTTCGAAATCAAGCGCGCATGGAGGAAGAATATGGCATTAACATTTCGGCCAGAATGGTGCGCCAACGGCTGTTGAAAAAAAACCTACGAGGATGCCAGAGCATAAAGGAAAACTGTCCACAACTAAACGAGTATTTCACTTCGTCAGTCCTTCGCGACCAAATAAACGAGCTTCTTTGTGCATCAGCAATACTAAACAAGGATGTTTGAAATATTCTATTAGGCGGTTGTTTGAGAAAATTCGAAATTGGAAAGCTGACCACAACTAAATGAGTATTTCAATTCTTCAGTCCTTCGCGACCAAATAAGCGAGCTCATTTGTGCATCAGCAATCATAAACAATGATGTTTGAAATATTCTATTCGGCGGTTGTTTGAGAAAATGCGAAATTGGAAAATTGTACACAACTGAACGAGTATTTCACTTCTTGAGTCCTTCGCGACCAAATAAGCGAGCTTCTTTGTGCATCAGCTATACTAAACAAGGATGTCTGAAATATTCTATTCAGCAGTTGTTTGAGAAAATGCGAAATTGGAAAACTGTCCACTACTAAACGAGTATTTCAATTCTTCAGTCCTTCGCGACGAAATAAACCAGCTTATTTGTGCATCAACAATCATAAACAATGATGTTTGAAATATTCTATTCGGCGGTTGTTTGAGAAAATACGAAATTGGAAAACTGTTCACAACTAAACGAGTATTTCATTTCGTCAGTCCTTCGCGACCAAATAAACGAGCTTCTTTGTGCATCAGCAATCATAAACAATGATGTAAGAAATATTCTATTAGGGGGTTGTTTGAGAAAATGCAAAATTGGAAAGCTGACCACAACTAAATGAGTATTTCAATTCTTCAGTCCTTCGCGACCAAATAAACGAGCTCATTTGTGCATCAGCAATCATAATCAATGAAGTTTGAAATATTCTATTAGGCGGTTGTTTGAGAAAATGCGAAATTGGAAAATTGTCGACAACTAAACGGGTCTTTCAATTCTTCAGTCCTTCGCGACGAAATAAACCAGCTTATTTGTGCATGAACAATCATAAACAATGATGTAAGAAATATTCTATTAGGGGGTTGTTTGAGAAAATGCAAAATTGGAAAGCTGACCACAACTAAATGAGTATTTCAATTCTTCAGTCCTTCGCGACCAAATAAACGAACTCATTTGTGCATCAGCAATCATAATCAATGAAGTTTGAAATATTCTATTAGGCGGTTGTTTGAGAAAATGCGAAATTGGAAAATTGTCGACAACTAAACGGGTATTTCAATTCTTCAGTCCTTCGCGACGAAATAAACCAGCTTATTTGTGCATAAACAATCATAATCAATGAAGTTTGAATGAAGAAGAAGAAATAAACGAGCTTCTTTGTACATCAGCTATACTAAACAAGGATGTCTGAAATATTCTATTCGGCGGTTGTTTGAGAAAATGCGAAATTGGAAAACTGTCCACAACTAAATGAGTATTTCAATTCTTCAGTCCTTCGCGACCAAATAAACAAGCTTCTTTGTGCATCAGCAATACTAAACAAGTATGTTTGAAATATTCTATTCGGCGGTTGTTTGAGAAAATGCAAAATTGGAAAACTATCCACAACTAAATGAGTATTTCAATTCTTCAGTCCTTCGCGACTAAATAAACGAGCTCATTTGTGCGTCAGCAATCATAAACAATGATGTTTGAAATATTCTATTCGGCGGTTGTTTGAGAAAATGCGAAATTGGAAAACTGTCCACAACTAAATGAGTATTTCAATTCTTCAGTCCTTCGCGACCAACTAAACGAGCTTCTTTGTGCATCAGCAATACTAAACAAGTATGTTTGAAATATTCTATTCGGCGGTTGTTTGAGAAAATGCGAAATTGGAAAACTATCCACAACTAAATGAGTATTTCAATTCTTCAGTCCTTCGCGACCAAATAAACGAGCTTATTTGTGCATCAGCAATCATAATCAATGATGTTTGAAATATTCTATTCGGCGGTTGTTTGAGAAAATGCGAAATTGGAAAATTGTGCACAACTAAATGTGTATTTCACTCCTTCAGTCCTTCCCGAACAAATAAGCGAGCTTATTTGAGCATCAGCTATACTAAACAAGGATGTCTGAAATATTCTATTCGGCGGTTGTTTGAGAAAATGCAAAATTGGAAATCTGACCACAACTAAATGAGTATTTCAATTCTTCAGTCCTTCGCGACCAAATAAACGAGCTCATTTGTGCATCAGCAATCATAATCAATGAAGTTTGAAATATTCTATTAGGCGGTTGTTTGAGAAAATGCGAAATTGGAAAATTGTCGACAACTAAACGGGTCTTTCAATTCTTCAGTCCTTCGCGACGAAATAAACCAGCTTATTTGTGCATGAACAATCATAAACAATGATGTTTGAAATATTCTATTCGGCGCTTGTTTGAGAAAATGCGAAATTGGAAAACTGTCCACAACTAAACGAGTATTTCAATTCTTCAGTCCTTCGCGACCAAATAAACGAGCCCATTTGTGCATCCTCAATCATAATCAATGAAGTTTGAAATATTCTATTTGGCGGTTGTTTGAGAAAATGCGAAATTGGAAAATTGTCGACAACTAAACGGGTATTTCAATTCTTCAGTCCTTCGCGACGAAATAAACCAGCTTATTTGTGCATAAACAATCATAATCAATGAAGTTTGAAATATTCTATTCGGCGGTTGTTTGAGAAAATGCGAAATTGGAAAACTGTTCACAACTAAACGAGTATTTCACTTCGTCAGTCCTTCGCGACCAAATAAACGAGCTTCTTTGTGCATCAGCAATCATAAACAATGATGTAAGAAATATTCTATTAGGGGGTTGTTTGAGAAAATGCAAAATTGGAAAGCTGACCACAACTAAATGAGTATTTCAATTCTTCAGTCCTTCGCGACCAAATAAACGAGCTCATTTGTGCATCAGCAATCATAATCAATGAAGTTTGAAATATTCTATTCGGCGGTTGTTTGAGAAAATGCGAAATTGGAAAACTGTCCACAACTAAACGAGTTTTTCACTTCGTCAGTCCTTCGCGACCAAATAAACGAGCTTCTTTGTGCATCAGCTATACTAAACAAGGATGTCTGAAATATTCTATTCGGCGGTTGTTTGAGAAAATGCGAAATTGGAAAACTGTCCACAACTAAACGAGTATTTCACTTCGTCAGTCCTTCGCGACTAAATAAACGAGCTTCTTTGTGCATCAGCTATACTAAACAAGGATGTCTGAAATATTCTATTCGGCGGTTGTTTGAGAAAATGCGAAATTGGAAAACTGTCCACAACTAAACGAGTATTTCAATTCTTCAGTCCTTCGCGACCAAATAAACGAGCTCATTTGTGCATCAGTAATCATAATCAATGAAGTTTGAAATATTCTATTTGGCGGTTGTTTGAGAAAATGCGAAATTGGAAAATTGTCGACAACTAAACGGGTATTTCAATTCTTCAGTCCTTCGCGACGAAATAAACCAGCTTATTTGTGCATCAACAATCATAAACAATGATGGTTGAAATATTCTATTCGGCGGTTGTTTGAGAAAATGCGAAATTGGAGAACTGTCCACTACTAAACGAGTATTTCAATTCTTCAGTCCTTCGCGACCAAATAAACCAGCTTATTTGTGCATCAGCTATACTAAACAAGGATGTCTGAAATATTCTGTTCGGCGGTTGTTTGAGAAAATGCGAAATTGGAAAACTGTCCACTACTAAACGAGTATTTCAATTCTTCAGTCCTTCGCGACCAAATAAACCAGCTTATTTGTGCATCAGCAATCATAAACAATGATGTAAGAAATATTCTATTAGGCGGTTGTTTGAGAAAATGCGAAATTGGAAAGCTGACCACAACTAAATGAGTATTTCAATTCTTCAGTCCTTCGCGACCAAATAAACGAGCTCATTTGTGCGTCAGCAATCATAAACAATGATGTTTGAAATATTCTATTCGGCGGTTGTTTGAGAAAATGCGAAATTGGAAAACTGTCCACAACTAAATGAGTATTTCAATTCTTCAGTCCTTCGCGACCAAATAAACGAGCTTCTTTGTGCATCAGCAATACTAAACAAGGATGTTTGAAATATTCTATTCGGCGGTTGTTTGAGAAAATGCGAAATTGGAAAACTATCCACAACTAAATGAGTATTTCAATTCTTCAGTCCTTCGCGACCAAATAAACGAGCTCATTTGTGCATCAGCAATCATAATCAATGAAGTTTGAAATATTCTATTAGGCGGTTGTTTGAGAAAATGCGAAATTGGAAAATTGTCGACAACTAAACGGGTATTTCAATTCTTCAGTCCTTCGCGACGAAATAAACCAGCTTATTTGTGCATCAACAATCATAAACAATGATGTTTGAAATATTCTATTCGGCGGTTGTTTGAGAAAATGCGAAATTGGAAAACTGTCCACAACTAAACGAGTATTTCAATTCCTCAGTCCTTCGCGACCAAATAAACCAGCTTATTTGTGCATCAGCTATACTAAACAAGGATGTCTGAAATTTTCTATTCGGCGGTTGTTTGAGAAAATGCGAAATTGGAAAACTATCCACAACTAAACGAGTATTTCAATTCTTCAGTCCTTCGCGACCAAATAAACGAGCTCATTTGTGCATCAGTAATCATAATCAATGAAGTTTGAAATATTCTATTTGGCGGTTGTTTGAGAAAATGCGAAATTGGAAAATTGTCGACAACCAAACGGGTATTTCAATTCTTCAGTCCTTCGCGACGAAATAAACCAGCTTATTTGTGCATCAACAATCATAAACAATGATGGTTGAAATATTCTATTCGGCGGTTGTTTGAGAAAATGCGAAATTGGAAAACTGTCCACAACTAAACGAGTATTTCACTTCGTCAGTCCTTCGCGACTAAATAAACGAGCTTCTTTGTGCATCAGCTATATTAAACAAGGATGTCTGAAATATTCTATTCGGCGGTTGTTTGAGAAAATGCGAAATTGGAAAACTGTCCACAACTAAACGAGTATTTCAATTCTTCAGTCCTTCGCGACCAAATAAACCAGCTTATTTGTGCATCAGCAATCATAAACAATGATGTAAGAAATATTCTATTAGGCGGTTGTTTGAGAAAATGCGAAATTGGAAAGCTGACCACAACTAAATGAGTATTTCAATTCTTCAGTCCTTCGCGATGAAATAAACCAGCTTATTTGTGCATCAGCAATCATAAACAATGATGTTTGAAATATTCTATTCGGCGGTTGTTTGAGAAAATGCGAAATTGGAAAACTGTCCACAACTAAACGGCTATTTCAATTCTTCAGTCCTTCGCGACGAAATAAACCAACTTCTTTGTGCATCAGCTATACTAAACAAGGATGTCTGAAATATTCTATTCGGCGGTTGTTTGAGAAAATGCGAAATTGGAAAACTGTCCACAACTAAACGAGTATTTCAATTCTTCAGTCCTTCGCGACCAAAGAAACGAGCTCATTTGTGCATCAGCAATCATAATCAATGAAGTTTGAAATATTCTATTTGGCGCTTGTTTGAGAAAATGCGAAATTGGAAAATTGTCGACAACTAAACGGGTATTTCAATTCTTCAGTCCTTCGCGACGAAATAAACCAACTTCTTTGTGCATCAGCTATACTAAACAAGGATGTCTGAAATATTCTATTCGGCGGTTGTTTGAGAAAATGCGAAATTGGAAAACTGTCCACAACTAAACGAGTATTTCAATTCTTCAGTCCTTCGCGACCAAATAAACCAGCTTATTTGTGCATCAGCAATCATAAACAATGATGTAAGAAATATTCTATTAGGCGGTTGTTTGAGAAAATGCGAAATTGGAAAGCTGACCACAACTAAACGGCTATTTCAATTCTTCAGTCCTTCGCGACGAAATAAACCAACTTCTTTGTGCATCAGCTATACTAAACAAGGATGTCTGAAATATTCTATTCGGCGGTTGTTTGAGAAAATGCGAAATTGGAAAACTGTCCACAACTAAACGAGTATTTCAATTCTTCAGTCCTTCGCGACCAAAGAAACGAGCTCATTTGTGCATCAGCAATCATAATCAATGAAGTTTGAAATATTCTATTTGGCGGTTGTTTGAGAAAATGCGAAATTGGAAAATTGTCGACAACTAAACGGGTATTTCAATTCTTCAGTCCTTCGCGACGAAATAAACCAACTTCTTTGTGCATCAGCTATACTAAACAAGGATGTCTGAAATATTCTATTCGGCGGTTGTTTGAGAAAATGCGAAATTGGAAAACTGTCCACAACTAAACGAGTATTTCAATTCTTCAGTCCTTCGCGACCAAAGAAACGAGCTCATTTGTGCATCAGCAATCATAATCAATGAAGGTTGAAATATTCTATTCGGCGGTTGTTTGAGAAAATGTGAAATTGGAGAACTGTCCACAACTAAACGAGTATTTCAATTCGTCAGTCCTTCGCGACCAAATAAACGAGCTTCTTTGTACATCAGCTATACTAAACAAGGATGTCTGAAATATTCTATTCGGCGGTTGTTTGAGAAAATGCGAAATTGGAAAACTGTCCACAACTAAATGAGTATTTCAATTCTTCAGTCCTTCGCGACCAAATAAACAAGCTTCTTTGTGCATCAGCAATACTAAACAAGTATGTTTGAAATATTCTATTCGGCGGTTGTTTGAGAAAATGCGAAATTGGAAAACTATCCACAACTAAATGAGTATTTCAATTCTTCAGTCCTTCGCGACTAAATAAACGAGCTCATTTGTGCGTCAGCAATCATAAACAATGATGTTTGAAATATTCTATTCGGCGGTTGTTTGAGAAAATGCGAAATTGGAAAACTGTCCACAACTAAATGAGTATTTCAATTCTTCAGTCCTTCGCGACCAAATAAACGAGCTTCTTTGTGCATCAGCAATACTAAACAAGTATGTTTGAAATATTCTATTCGGCGGTTGTTTGAGAAAATGCGAAATTGGAAAACTATCCACAACTAAATGAGTATTTCAATTCTTCAGTCCTTCGCGACCAAATAAACGAGCTTATTTGTGCATCAGCAATCATAATCAATGATGTTTGAAATATTCTATTCGGCGGTTGTTTGAGAAAATGCGAAATTGGAAAACTGTGCACAACTAAATGTGTATTTCACTCCTTCAGTCCTTCCCGAACAAATAAGCGAGCTTATTTGAGCATCAGCTATACTAAACAAGGATGTCTGAAATATTCTATTCGGCGGTTGTTTGAGAAAATGCGAAATTGGAAAACTGTCCACAACTAAACGAGTATTTCAATTCTTCAGTCCTTCGCGACCAAAGAAACGAGCTCATTTGTGCATCAGCAATCATAATCAATGAAGTTTGAAATATTCTATTTGGCGGTTGTTTGAGAAAATGCGAAATTGGAAAATTGTCGACAACTAAACGGGTATTTCAATTCTTCAGTCCTTCGCGACGAAATAAACCAACTTCTTTGTGCATCAGCTATACTAAACAAGGATGTCTGAAATATTCTATTCGGCGGTTGTTTGAGAAAATGCGAAATTGGAAAACTGTCCACAACTAAACGAGTATTTCAATTCTTCAGTCCTTCGCGACCAAAGAAACGAGCTCATTTGTGCATCAGCAATCATAATCAATGAAGGTTGAAATATTCTATTCGGCGGTTGTTTGAGAAAATGTGAAATTGGAGAACTGTCCACAACTAAACGAGTATTTCAATTCGTCAGTCCTTCGCGACCAAATAAACGAGCTTCTTTGTACATCAGCTATACTAAACAAGGATGTCTGAAATATTCTATTCGGCGGTTGTTTGAGAAAATGCGAAATTGGAAAACTGTCCACAACTAAATGAGTATTTCAATTCTTCAGTCCTTCGCGACCAAATAAACAAGCTTCTTTGTGCATCAGCAATACTAAACAAGTATGTTTGAAATATTCTATTCGGCGGTTGTTTGAGAAAATGCGAAATTGGAAAACTATCCACAACTAAATGAGTATTTCAATTCTTCAGTCCTTCGCGACTAAATAAACGAGCTCATTTGTGCGTCAGCAATCATAAACAATGATGTTTGAAATATTCTATTCGGCGGTTGTTTGAGAAAATGCGAAATTGGAAAACTGTCCACAACTAAATGAGTATTTCAATTCTTCAGTCCTTCGCGACCAAATAAACGAGCTTCTTTGTGCATCAGCAATACTAAACAAGTATGTTTGAAATATTCTATTCGGCGGTTGTTTGAGAAAATGCGAAATTGGAAAACTATCCACAACTAAATGAGTATTTCAATTCTTCAGTCCTTCGCGACCAAATAAACGAGCTTATTTGTGCATCAGCAATCATAATCAATGATGTTTGAAATATTCTATTCGGCGGTTGTTTGAGAAAATGCGAAATTGGAAAACTGTGCACAACTAAATGTGTATTTCACTCCTTCAGTCCTTCCCGAACAAATAAGCGAGCTTATTTGAGCATCAGCTATACTAAACAAGGATGTCTGAAATATTCTATTCGGCGGTTGTTTGAGAAAATGCGAAATTGGAAAACTGTCCACAACTAAATGAGTATTTCAATTCTTCAGTCCTTCGCGACTAAATAAACGAGCTCATTTGTGCATCAGCAATCATAATCAATGAAGTTTGAAATATTCTATTAGGCGGTTGTTTGAGAAAATGCGAAATTGGAAAATTGTCGACAACTAAACGGGTATTTCAATTCTTCAGTCCTTCGCGACGAAATAAACCAGCTTATTTGTGCATCAGCAATCATAAACAATGATGTAAGAAATATTCTATTAGGCGGTTGTTTGAGAAAATGCGAAATTGGAAAGCTGACCACAACTAAATGAGTATTTCAATTCTTCAGTCCTTCGCGATGAAATAAACCAGCTTATTTGTGCATCAACAATCATAAACAATGATGTTTGAAATATTCTATTCGGCGGTTGTTTGAGAAAATGCGAAATTGGAAAACTGTCCACAACTAAATGAGTATTTCAATTCTTCAGTCCTTCGCGACTAAATAAACGAGCTCATTTGTGCATCAGCAATCATAATCAATGAAGTTTGAAATATTCTATTAGGCGGTTGTTTGAGAAAATGCGAAATTGGAAAACTGTCCACAACTAAACGAGTATTTCAATTCTTCAGTCCTTCGCGACCAAATAAATCAGCAATCATAAACAATGATGTAAGAAATATTCTATTAGGCGGTTGTTTGAGAAAATGCGAAATTGGAAAGCTGACCACAACTAAATGAGTATTTCAATTCTTCAGTCCTTCGCGATGAAATAAACCAGCTTATTTGTGCATCAACAATCATAAACAATGATGTTTGAAATATTCTATTCGGCGGTTGTTTGAGAAAATGCGAAATTGGAAAACTGTCCACAACTAAACGGGTATTTCAATTCTTCAGTCCTTCGCGACGAAATAAACCAGCTTATTTGTGCATCAACAATCATAAACAATTGAAATATTCTATTCGGCGGTTGTTTGAGAAAATGCGAAATTGGAAAACTGTCCACAACTAAACGAGTATTTCAATTCTTCAGTCCTTCACGACCAAATAAACCAGCTTATTTGTGCATCAACAATCATAAACGATTATGTTTGAAATATTCTATTCGGCGGTTGTTTGAGAAAATGCGAAATTGGAAAACTGTCCACAACTAAACGAGTATTTCAATTCTTCAGTCCTTCGCGACCAAAAAAACCAGCTCATTTGTGCATCAGCAATCATAATCAATGAAGTTTGAAATATTCTATTAGGCGGTTGTTTGAGAAAATGCGAAATTGGAAAACTGTCCACAACTAAACAAGTATTTCACTTCGTCAGTCCTTCGCGACCAAATAAACGAGCTTCTTTGTGCATCAGCTATACTAAACAAGGATGTCTGAAATATTCTATTCGGCGGTTGTTTGAGAAAATGCGAAATTGGAAAACTGTCCACAACTAAACGAGTATTTCAATTCTTCAGTCCTTCGCGACCAAATAAACCAGCTTATTTGTGCATCAGCAATCATAAACAATGATGTAAGAAATATTCTATTAGGCGGTTGTTTGAGAAAATGCGAAATTGGAAAGCTGACCACAACTAAATGAGTATTTCAATTCTTCAGTCCTTCGCGATGAAATAAACCAGCTTATTTGTGCATCAACAATCATAAACAATGATGTTTGAAATATTCTATTCGGCGGTTGTTTGAGAAAATGCGAAATTGGAAAGCTGACCACAACTAAATGAGTATTTCAATTCTTCAGTCCTTCGCGATGAAATAAACCAGCTTATTTGTGCATCAACAATCATAAACAATGATGTTTGAAATATTCTATTCGGCGGTTGTTTGAGAAAATGCGAAATTGGAAAACTGTCCACAACTAAACGGATATTTCAATTCTTCAGTCCTTCGCGACGAAATAAACCAGCTTATTTGTGCATCAACAATCATAAACGGACGGCAACCAAACAACTTGGCCCGGTATACCAAAAATACGGTGAAGTTTGGTGGAGGTGTCGTAATGGTATGGGGTTGTTTTAGCGCTCATGGTGCTGGTCCCCTGGTACTTATAAAAGGCAAATTAGATGCGCTAGCAAACAAGGATATATTATCGGAACACCTCATACCATCTCTGGAGGCTAGCTATTTTCCAGCAGGACAATGCGCATTGTCATGAGGCCAGGCATGTAAAAGAGTAGTTTGAAAAACATCAGATGTCGGTGATGGATTGGCCTCCTCAGAGCCCAGATCTGAACCCAATTGAGAATTTGTGGGCCATTATTAAGAGACGTGTCATGGCTCTAAAATCAACAAATTTAGATGAATTGTGGGACCTCATCTACACAGAATGGTACGAAATACCGAAGGAAGAATGCGCATGATTCACGTCTATCATGAATTTTAAGTAATTACTAAGTAAAAGGGGTACCCAACTAAATACTAGGTCATTTAACATAGTTTCCTTCTAAATTTATATTTTCATATTTTCAGATGTTTTTGACCAGACTCTAAAAACATCTATTTTCTGTTTTGTTTTAGATATATTGATTTTTGTAAAATATTTAATGAATTAATTGTACTGAAAAATTTAAATATTGAAGTTGCCGATTCAAATGTTTAATTATTACATTCGTTTTATTGCTTAACAACTTTGTTCGATAGGGTGTGCTAATTAGCGTGCCACCAATGTATAGTCATTTTTTTTCTATTTAAGGAGAAGAAAATATGGATTTGATTTTATCAACAGACAAAAATAACGGTATTTAGGACTAGAAACTCAAAGGGTCCCACTTTTAGTCCAACTTACCCTAAACTTTTCGAAAACATAGTAATGTAGGTGTATCGCACAAAAAATATAAATACCTGTTATCACACCTGATATACCAGGTGATACCGTGAAAACACGGTTGGCATTGTGTTGATTGTAGACTATGTTCGCCTAATCATATGCAACATATTCATTTGCATTCGAAACGCGTCATCATGCATCAACGAAACCGCATCATGCATCAAATAACAAGTCCAGTCTTATTGACATTAAATTCCTAAAACGTTCCCCTTTTTATTTCCAAAATAATTAATCATCTACGAGCATATTTTATCTCTTTTAACTTTTTCTGTTAAGTATGGATGTATGTCTTTCGCAAGGAAAAAAAAACAGTTAATAAAGAAGTACAGAGGGAGCGGACTACATTTAAATATACCCTAACTAGGGTACATAAAGTGATTTTCTTTTTTGATATATAAACTATATGTAAATATATGTGTGTGTAAATATATGTATATGTACATATATATTTGTTTTTGTCTATCACACAATGTTTTTTTTTGTTTTTATATGTATTTGAAGAAAAAAAATACATTTTTTTAACTGTACTTGACTAATTTTTTCAAGCCCATACGGACTATCTACTATGTTTTTAACTCTTTGTTTTTGCTCCCGGGTTCATATTATTTTAAGCAATTTTTTAAATTTCTGTCGTGGAAATTAATTCACATTATTTTTCTTTTTTTTAAATTTATTATTTAATGCTAATACATAATAACACATTAAAAAACAGGTTTCCTTTGCAAAATAATTTCTATATTATAGAAAATATTCTTATTTCTTTTTTTTTCTTAACTGTTAAGGTTTTTTTATTAAATATGTACAATGTTTCCTTATATTTAATTTCCATACAAAAGAAAATGAAAGAACAGCTAGAATCTTTACTGATTTTTTTATTGTATTTTTAGACCTTCCTCGGTGTTTCTCTTTGTGTTTGTTGGTTTGTAAAACATTTTGATTTCTTCTTTCTCAACGAAAACTATGAATAATATTTTTACAATTATACTATAAAAATGATATTATTTTTTTTTAGTTCTGTTAGAAAGTTTGAATTTGTATTTTGTACATGTAGTAGTAAAAATGAAAAAAAAACAGGAAATCATCACTTATTTAAAATTATTTTCTTTATTTTCTTGACAATCGTACTTCACTGATAGAGTGTAGAGAGAAAGAAATGGAAATCAATATAGAAACAGAAATTATTCGAATTAACGAATCCAGAGAAGTTTTACAGAAATTACGTATGAACTAGGGGCATCTAATATTATCACTAGGTACTAAATAAAAATTATCAACCCATTAAAAAAATTACATGTATCTAAACATTAGGAATTATTTGAATGTTTTAAATTTGCGACCAATTCAAAAAAAAATAAAAAATTAGTAGTGACACTGTTACCGTTGGGCGATACAAATTTGATTTAAACTCTAAACTAAATTTAAAGGTATTATTTGCTGGT
This sequence comes from Merodon equestris, assembly GCA_958301585.1. Taxonomy (NCBI): domain Eukaryota; kingdom Metazoa; phylum Arthropoda; class Insecta; order Diptera; family Syrphidae; genus Merodon; species Merodon equestris. The sequence continues at coordinate 82,534,232 of OY284415.1, read as the reverse complement.
ATATTGAATATGCGATAAAATAAAATCAATTTTAAGATTTTCAATAACGATGCCAACAAATTGGAAACAAGAGACGTAGTATGTTGCTTTTTCTTTAAGGTCGGCGACTTTTATAGGATATTTATTTGGAGAGAACACTTTGTTAAATGATTAAGCCAATACATCATTCATAACTAACACTCCCCATCTTTAATAGCTTAACCATATTAATATCCTTTCTATCACATAAAAAGTACGACTGTTTTATCTCCAGGCTATTTTGTAGCCTCGCTGTCAGGCTGACCCCCAATTCAAGAAAAGGACATTAAGGCTTTTGACGACTAGCAACAACAAGTAAACTCGTTCAGTATAACAAGGAGCAATTACATTCTACACAAGTAGAACAAATTATAATAAAGGGCCGGAATAAAATAAAAGTAAAACCAAAAACAGTAACTTGGCGTAAGGATATTTCATTTAATGTTTTTTGTTCCTTATTTTCATAATAATGTACACATATACATATGCATTGTAAATAAAAAAATCCTCGTATTTATTTACAGAATTACGAGTGTATTTTTTGAGCCAAACTAAGAAAATAATAAAAGGCCATTAAGTATGTGTATAGAAATAAACTAAATCATTTATATATGTATATGTAGGCGTTAGTATATATATAATTACAATAATTATTAATGATGTGACTACTCTCTTACAACAGTAAAAACTACGAAAGCTAGATGTTACTAAACATATTATAGCCTGTGCTAGCTTTCCTAGTACGAGCTTAAAAAAAAAATTATATATACCTATATATATGTATATGTACATATGGATCACTATTTAATGCAATTGAACAATAAAAATAAAAAGAAAACAAATATGATCGTTGACTTTTTACATTCCAAACCGTTAGCTAGACGAGCCAGGAAATGAAGAATTTTGCACTGGAAAGCTGGCATTATTGGTCCGCTTGTCCCACCATTCCTGAATGCTATTGGCCATTTGGCGGCGACGAAAGCGCAATGACTCCGTGATACACATCTGAATGAAGTTGTACGTTGTTTCGGTGTCACCCTTGATTAAATTTAGATTATCGAGCAGTTGAGAATAGTCGCGACCCGGTCTTCGAATATCTCTGAAAATTGTCCCTCGTAATTCGATGTTGTGCCGCCTAATAGCATCGCGCTGTTCCGCAGTAAGCACGGGTTCGGTAATGGCCGGGGAAGGCGTTCTTTCTTTTTTCAGACTGTCGAAATTGGTATTTGCTGTGGTTGGTAAATTAGCTTGCGCAGGTGACGAGCTTGAACTGGATCCCGGGCTAGGATCCACTTCCATTCGTATACAGACTTCGCTATTGTCGTTCGTGGATGAATCAGAGCTGAGTTCATGTCTTACGGATTCAGTAAGCGGGGCGGTAATGGATACGATAAGCGACGAAGTGGTAGTTGTACTGGAATTGCTGCCATTGTGACATTGCTGAAGAATTCGGGAGATCTCCTGGGCGTCGCTGCTGATATCATTGTGGCCATTTGTCGTTGGAGTTTGCGTATGTACGTGTGGTATATTAATGCTCGTTGTTACTGCGATTGAGACCGGTATAATAGGGGTTATTAAGTGCGGGTGCGGATGATGGTGATGTGGAGATTGATGAGTATGTATCTGTAACGTAGCGCCGCTTGATGGTATGTTGTGATGATGCAGGATTTGGGAAGTCACTTCGCCGTACATCGGCGAATTATAAGGATTTGGTGTGTGAATACCACTGGATAAAATACCATTACCAATGCCGGTACTACAACACATCATGCCGGTTGTGCTACTGATACCCAATGGGCTGGGACTGCTACTACTGTTGATATTATTACTATTATGATTCAATTGCATGGGCGTGGGTGGTGGCGTTAGGTGAAGCTGATTCGATACGATGCCAATCGCTGTTGTTGTATCGTCTATATCATCCGTCACACCGTTAATGAAATTTCGAACGTGTCCATTGATAGGAAAATCATCGGGAGGGTCAAATTCGAAAGATGAAAGACGATCTGCATCACCGTCTTCGGATGAAATCACAGATGACGTATCAGAAATGTTATCGTCTGTATCCGAGTCGTCCATACCCGACGAGGAAGTTGTAGAGGCCGGCGTGTTTGATCGCGAATCTGTCGATGTCCGCCGAAAGACAAAATCCCTTCGAATTGGCCCCGCTTTACGTTTTCGGCGACTTCCCAACTCTTGTTTCTTAGGTTGGGCATTGGGAGCATTTGGCGACTTAAGAGGTGCCACCTCCCCGAGATCAGCTTCATCGACCATAACCATATGTTTATCCTTCTTGTATGGATTGCCAAACATATGTTGCCGAACGTTAGTGGGTTCTATCTCACGGAGTGGATTGTCTTTGTTTTTCAAATATTCCTGATAGTTACCCATCTCCGAAATGGGGAGGGAATGACCAGAGTCTTTATTTACCAGACCAATACCATTAGCTGTCGACGATCGCAAGAAATTGTCGCGCATTTTTGATATTTCATCGATAAGATCACGTCGTGGTATATCGAAGGGGTTTCGATAGTTTTTTGCTGGTGCTTGTCTGATCATTGACGGAACTACAATTGTGTAATTTTCAATCGGTTCGATCTCACTATGTAATTTACTAAAGGTGTCGCGCAGTAATGGGTTTCGCACTAGATCCCGTCTTAGTGGAGGGCCGATGTTCAAACGTGCTCGTTCAATTTGCCAATATGGTGGCCGCGGCTGGCGCAATTGTTTCAGAACTTTCAGACAAAGATTCTCCTGATCCTGCTTTGCTGTGTTTTTAATATGTTTTAATTGATTGGCGATATTAGGGCTCAGATAATTGTCCGCATTCTCTGGGAGCAAGAATTGAAGCAGGGGATACGGGACATTTATATTTAAAAGTGCTCGCCTTAGAAAAGGACAGTAGTATGGCGGTATTGATCGTACATACGAATTAAATTTATACATCAGATCGTTCGGTGGGTTCATATTATACTTGTGGATCAGATCGTGTAAAAGGGGCAGCAGTGCTGGATAATTGTATGCCAACACGTACAAATGTACCTGTGAAAAATTTGGACTCGCTTTAAGATAGCCGAACGGCACCTCGAAACCGTGCATTCCATTAGATATGATAACAGGCCAGCATTTGTTCATTTCTCGTTTGGAGAGAATTTGCAGCGTAAGGGGACTCGCTTCCACTTCGTACTTATCCACTGGAAAACTGCGGACCATTTGAGGCTCGTCAACACATGGTGTAACAATTCTCAGTTTAGGATGTGCGTCTCTAGGCGGTAAAGTAACCGCTTTTGGATCGGGCCAGTATGGCTCTGGTAATGGCCAAAAACCAACTGGAAAGGTTTTCTGTGAAATGTGCTTTTGTACATAAATCATCTTCTTGGTTGTCTGAAATGCAATATCTTGAACCTCCCCATCTTTTAAATCCTTTGGCTGCATTGGCTCAAAATGTAATACAACGCCCGGTTGTACTTTCTGTACAAGACTCTCAATGCACTGATTCAGTACATAATGCGATTTGACTCGATACGATCGTCCGCCGGTCACTTCGCACATACGCTCGATTGGAGAGTCATCGTGTGGCACCTTACCATCTACCCTCTCATCGATTTTATTACCCGCCATTCTTAAAACCAAAGAAAATAACCTTTGATCCCAACGAAATGGTTCTTTTGTGAACTTGGTTCCAGGAATTTGTGTATTTAGCGGTAATATGATGTCCTGGTGAACTCCATTTCGAAACGAATATCGCCCACCATCGGTTATGACTATGATAACCGACGGTTCCAAATAAAACGGGCAGCGCCCTTGCCCATACGTATCGATGCCCGATTGCATGCGATTCAAATTCAAAAGATCAAAAGCGTTCTTCAAAGATTCGCCCATCGAAGTGAGTCCATTACTTTGTAGATTTTTCAATTCGTTCATAAATGTGGCGTGATTCTCCTTCCATCCTGCTTTAACATTGGACGGTGGTTCTTCGAAAGTTAACAGCATGTAACGATCGCCGAGGCAATCTTGAGTGCGTTGACGAAATTTGAGAAATGTCTCCACAGCCCCCTTGGCAATGTCCAGATAACTTTTTTGCACTCCATTTACGTAGGCCTTTTGGCACATCGACGAGGATGTGTCGACCAAAAATAGTATAATTGTCATTTTTGAAATTTTCCTTCGATTTCCAGGATTAGGCTAAGCTGTATCCCCGATTCCGATCTATTGCTCTCTCCTGTATCAAGGTTCTCGGGTTGTCATCGATAAGCCAAATAGAGATGGGAATTTAACAATAAAATGGACGAATTAATTCTTGCTAGATGTGGATCCGTTTTTCCCTGCAATCGAACTGATGTGATCGAATAAAGAAAAGAAAATATCATTTCGGATCAAATAAAAAAATTAATCAATATATATGTATAAAGTGCTTTGACGAGCATATAGTGGAAATAACATCGCGGGAATATCAGCGGAATAAACAATGGCATATCGCTCTTGTTCGAGTGCATAGTGTAAGGCGAAATGATGAATTACAATAATATCTGGCGCTTATAACATACATTCAGGAATTGGTTACAAATTGTGAAGTAGATGGTATAGATCGTAGATCATGTATTACCTAAGTTGGTAACGAATATAGGGAATGTCCAGCGAAAAAAAATGATGTTTGCATTGATTGTTTGAACATCGTTTGCAAACGCGATATTTGTTTGAACAAATAAACGGGATATTTGCATCAACCATTTGTTCGGATGAATAAAAAAACAAACAGTTCTAGAATATCAAATTCAGAACGAATTGATATAGAACGGTTGTGTTTATATGGAATATCTCAGTATTTTAATTATCAAATTTATTATTAATTTTGAAATAGATAAATAAAAGATACAATTAACGGATTCGTAATGCTACGAAATGAAAAGAATCTAACTCGTTGAAGTCGGTTGCTATGAATGGGTAAAGGGGAAGAACTTTTATTTTACCACAGAGCATGAAGTCAAACATTGTTATATGGAATAAATAACGCTAGAATAGGACGACGCAAATGAATATCCTAAGAAATAGTTAATAGACGATTAAACAACATCCCTCTTCTCGTAGAACCTAAAATATATCATTAAGTGCAAATGGCAAACCAAATCTACTCAATGAGCTAGGCAAAATATTGATTAATATGATTATCAGACAAGTTCAAGTTGGCAAGAAATAAAATAATTTTGATCGGCTTTATCTTTCCTGATTTTTCGAAGAAACTTTCTAATTAGCTTTGCTGTTATGGTCTTTGTTTTGTGATTTTCTAGGACAATTTTTTGATGACGCTTTTTAAGCAGAAATAACGTTGTTAAAGTCATATGTTACATAAGTTATTTTGTATCGTCATGAAGATCCAGAGCCAAGCTTCTCTCAATCACTTATGTTGAACGTATAGTTTAATGCCGATTCCGAACGCCGAGAGATGAGATGCTTTTTCAAGGCAAGTGTACTACAGGGGGCTTTGCCAATACTTCGCCGAGGAAGGAAGCCGCCAAATAAACATTTGATGGCGTTGATGTTTTATCGGGATCCGAATACGCTCAATGAGCGTCAGCGGCCAACATACTACCCACTGGGCCACAGAGATCTCTTTTGGGTTTTTCTTTTAAATAATATCCACATATGTATGGTAAATCTTTGATCTTTGTTGAGTATGTATGTACATATGTGTTGAAATTCTGTAAATGTAAAGGATATTTACATTTTAGACCTTATTGCAGATAAGGAAACGAAAAGTTTCCTTGGCCTTAAGAGAATAAATTGGCTCCTCAACCTCAACCGTCGGTGGTAAAAAAACGTATCCAGATAGAGAAATTAGCTTTAGTTTTCATATCTGAGAAATCAAACAGATATATTTCTCTGAACCCAGAAGACGGACTGAATACTAATAGGGATGATCCAAAAGTAATGATAATCGGAAAATTCCAGCCCATATAAAAATAAAAAAAAAAAACATATTTTGCTTGTATATCCACTAAGTTAGGGTGCAAAAATCATAGAAATATGTATATCAGGATTCTCAGGAGGTAAATTCAATTGAATACGGACCAGGGATAACACCAAAATAAAGAAACTTGCTTTAAGATCTCTCTGCTCCTCCGTATTTTATAGTAGCACGCTGGGCCAATGAGTATAAGCTGGGCAGAACATCTACCGAAGATGAACATCGCGAAGGAAGCCCATCTGAGAGATCAGTAACAATTGGAAATAGATAAATAAAAGTTCTTAGTGCAAGCACGAATTCTAGCACATAACACCATGCCATTTAAATCTGTCCCAAAATTAACTTCCAATAACAATTGGATTCTTCAACACCAACAATTACCTTTAAAAAAACCAATCATACTATTCGAAATCAACAGTCAGCAAACGCCTCCCTTATATACATCATCTTATTGCCCCTATTATTTCCGAGATGGCACCATCAAAACACCCAAAAAGTTGACAACTTACCCAACGTCTTCACCAAAACGATTCCAATCTTGGCTACACACCAAACGCTTCCTCTGACTAGAGCTCCTCCACTCGGTGTTTAGGTACCTCGCTCGATTATGCTCTATATGCCGTGTTTCGTCTCAACTACACCAACCACAAGTCTCTTCTTCTTCTTCTTCTGATGTTCAACACACTGCTTTGCCGTGTTCTACACACTCTCTCTCTCGCCTTCTGTCAAAACCCAAATACAAGGAAAAAAAAAACTTTTTTAGATTCTAAGGCACTATACAACGATGCAATTGTAAGTGGATTTTTTTTTGTTTTTCTTTACCCCAATAGCCAACGTTCTACTTCGATTTAAATGTGCCAACGAGCCGAATTGTCAAAAACTACATGTGTGCCCGTTGGCCAATATTCGAATTTGGCTCTACAATTCGATTGACACGAGCAAATTATAACCAATGCACTGTCTATTTGTTGAGGAGGTAGCACACAGAATTTCTATTCCCTATTTTCTTACTTTTATTGTAAATAACGACACTGTTTTTCACCGAGATCACTTGCACTTTATTACTTTACAACCTTCCTATCCAAAAGCCAGAGACGAACTGTCAGATTTCGCCTGCAAGTGATTTGGGGAAGTGAGAAAGTAGGCTTTCAGCAGTGACACTCTGGCACAGGCAATGATGAAGAATAATGATATCGAAGAAGAACAAGACGATGACGGAGAAGACGAAGTGTGTATAGTCGAGAGAAGGATATGAATTCGGTAAGTGAAAAAGAGAAGACACTAAAGATATTCATGGAAGGAAACAGCTCGACAACGACGTGCGATACGGATGAACTGGTTATATGGATGTGAGGTTGTCATGTGAAAGAACATTAGGCAGAGATTCGGAGCAAGATGCTGCCAGAGCTACTAAATTGCAAAAAACCATTAGTGGAATAACCCATTTACTTAAGATATAATAGTTATCTATCTTTAAGAAACTTAATAAAAAGTAAATTCTTCTTAGCTGAAATTATGTAAATTAGCTGGGTAAAGGACAACGATGTGATGTCAATATACATGTATAAAAAAGATAATTTAATCATAATGCTCACTTTGCTTAAGAAATAATGTTGGTTTGAATTGAAAATATGACGGACAACACCTATACGTTTTCAGTTTCGAAACTTAATTTGTCGGATAATATACGCCTTGGGCAAATTCCTGTATTTGGTATATAATTGCTGTCGTAATTATAACTACATATTGAACACACATTACTCCAATACGAATTTGACTACATTATATTACTTAGAATATATGTAATTGTTCATAAATCTGAATTCTATTCTTTTATGCACTACGTTAGAGTTCCAAAAAAAGAAAAAACTTTATATAAACAACTTTCCCAAATCCGGAAAAAAAACAGACATTTTGACCTCTCAAAACTGGCAATACTGCACAATTCTTCCCATTAATTTTATTCAAATGAGGGCAACTGAAGTACGCGGGTTGAGATATGAATCAAAACAATAAATTACGACTGTACCAACCGCAACTGAGTCAAACAATATGTTGAAGGACTCCCTGCCGAATAAGAGCCTCCACTTGGGACCTAGGCAGATAGTGCTGACTGTTCTTTCGCAACAAAATAACTTCGCCGTCTTCTAGCTCGAATTTTCCATAATCCTGTATACACCTCACTTCGATATAAAGCGATTTCGGTGGTCTCAAGTCGCCAGTTAAGTCCAATCCCTGACCGTCGCCTATTGATTGCATATACGAAGCCAATGACTTTGAATATGTGTTGAAGAATGTCACTTCAGGCTCGCACAGGTTCTCTTTGATGTCAATTGGGATGATGGCACCAAACTCCCACCGCAATGATTTAATTTTCATTAATCTTTGATGTAAATAAGCCAGGAGGCATCGTTTGTTCCGCTGTAAGGCCGCGTGGCGAAAATTTAACAGGGGCCACAGTGTTCTATTGCTCGATGTTGATAGATTTGCTCTGTGGATTTAGAGACTCCCAATTATAAATCTCTATGATAATGAAAGTCTTACGCTTGTGCACAATTTTCCTCGAATAAAGCTTTAATTTCTTGAAGAACTTGTCGCAATCCATCATCCTAGAACGGGCTTACATCATAAGTATAATTTTTTGAAGCGAATAAGACTCACATCAAACGGTGGAATGGTTTGCGACGCACGGTCCAATTCTTTGATCAACTCGAATGCTTTGTCAGTGTACATTATGGCGGTTTGTAACTAATTCACCTGATGATAAACCAGTTTCCTTTCCCGCTGGTCCTCCGTTATTTTTCATATTTTGCTGCGTCCGGCTTAGTTTATATGAACTATTTCTATCTTATAATTTATGTGAGAGAGCTAAATTTTCCGACTTCAGCGACATCAGGTAAGTTTTGCGAGGCTGAACAGGGATGTTAACGCTGTATTTAAAACATCCAAATGAAAAACTACTATTTACCAATACATCATTGTTTATTGCTGGTTTCAAGAAAAGAGAGAGGCGGACTATTATAGTTTAATTACGAAGTAGCAAGAATTTCCTCTATATTCTCAGTACACTTCATATGATACAAGGTTTTATAAGTATCATTCATCAATTGAATTGTTCTCGGAACTTTAGTTAACCCATTCTTCCTAGCTTACTACTAATCCTTCAAAATTTAAGCGGCAAATTTTTGGGGGTTGACATTTATTCAATGTGTTTATTAATTTTACCAAAAAAAAATTTAATCCACTTGCACTTTATTTTGTGTATTGAAAAACTCTTGAGACAATGCCAGAATATATGATCAATGGAATTCCGGTCAATTTTCCTTTTGAACCATACGATGTGCAAAAGGCTTTCATGGAAAAAGTAATTGAGTCGTTAAATACATCCACGAATGCGGTTCTTGAGTCACCAACAGGCACTGGGAAAACCTTGAGTCTGCTATGTTCTTCATTGGCATGGGTCCTAACAAAAAAATCTGAAGTAAGTTATTCAAACATATAAAGCTTTCTTAGTAAACGTCCAGCTTTTAGATGAAGAGCAACCGCCACCAAATGAATTCGCAGATGTCCATCCATGAGGACACTCAATTGCGATTAAAGGATTCAATAGGATTATCTTCGGATAGTATGACCAAAACTAGTGACTGGAGCGTGCCGAAAATCATCTATGCTTCGCGAACACACTCGCAACTAACACAGGCAATGCAGGAACTCAAACAGACATCGTACTCCTTCATGCGATCAGTGGTTTTAGGTTCTCGGGATCAGCTTTGTATTCATCCGGAGGTCATGCGAGAACAGGGCAATTCCAATAAGATTCAAATGTGTAAACTACGAGTTCACACCAGGACGTGTAGCTTTTACTCTCGTGTAGAATCCAAGAAAGATAGCCCGGAGTTTCGCGCTCAAACTGTTATGGATATTGAGGATCTAGCCTCAATTGGACTGAAACTAAAAATGTGTCCATATTATGGTGCTAAAGAGCTTGTTCAAGATGCCGATATTACGTTCATGCCATACAATTACCTGCTGGATCCCAAGGCTCGGAAGGCTAACAAAGTCGAGCTGAATAACACGATCGTCATCCTAGATGAAGCGCATAACGTAGAAAAGCTGTGCGAAGAATCGGCATCAATCCAAATCAAGTCCTCGGATATCGCTTTAGCTATTGATGATGTGACTCAGATTATGAAAGCGATGAGTGACGAAACTTTAGCGGACGTATCAGATGAGCCAAAGGATTTCACAATGGACGACTTGGCATTGCTAAAGGAAATGTTATTAGACCTGGAAAAGGCAATTGATGACATTGATGTGCGTAGCAAATTCGATGGAGTCACTCACCCTGCGTCATTCATGTTTGAACTGTTAGAAAAGGCTAATGTAAGTTGTAGTGATCTGGAGTTACGTCTTTTCTGGAGTGTTTTTTTTGCAGATAACCAAGTCAACAGCAAATATGTTACTGGCCTTGTTGGATAAGCTACTTCAGTTCTTAGCTCTTGCCTCACAAAATACAGCTTTTCGCAAGGGAGCCGGTTTCCAAGTGCTATATGATCTTATCACTATTGTGTTCTTTAACAAGGACGAAAATCTGTCAAAAATTCATAGAAGCTTCAAAGTCCATGTGCAGTTAGAAGAAACCAAACAACAAAAAAACACGAGTAAAGGCGATGGTTGGCTGACGGCCAAGGGCCCGGCGAGCAGCAGAATGGCTAAAATTATTAACTATTGGTGCTTCAATCCTGGTTTTGGGTGAGTTTATTGCAATAACGTCACTGTCCTGGTTGAATGTGGATTTACAGAATGGAACAACTTCTCAACAAGAATGTTCGCAGTGTAATACTGACAAGCGGTACACTGGCACCACTAAAGCCTCTGATTGCTGAATTGTCCATTCCAATATCGCAGAGTCTGGAAAACCCCCACATCGTAAGCAAGACGCAAGTTTGTGTCAAAATAGTATCCTATGGCCCCGACAAAGAGCTGTTAATTTCGAACTATCAAAATAGGGATAACCCGAAGTATATCAATTCTCTTGGCCGAACAATTCTTTCCTTCTGTCCTATAATCCCCGACGGTTTACTGGTGTTTTTTCCGTCGTATCCATTGATGAACAAATGCATTGATTCTTGGCAGGCTAGTGGGATTTGGGCGCAAATTGTTCGGCATAAGCCTATCTTCGTTGAACCGCGCACAAAGGAAGCTTTCAATGCGTCTATGGTTGAATTCTATGAACGGATTCGCGATCCTAGTACGAAGGGAGCGTGTTTCATGGCGGTCTGCCGTGGTAAAGTCTCCGAGGGGCTTGATTTTGCTGACATGAATGGTCGTGCGGTTATCATCACCGGATTGCCATTTCCACCACTTAAGGATCCTCGGGTAATCCTCAAAAAGCAATATCTAGATGACAATCGAACACAGGAGAATGAGGTAAGAATAAGACCCTGACTATTTATTAATACTAAATGTTTTCGGTATAGTTACTAAGTGGACAGTCTTGGTATTCTCTGGAAGCAACGCGGGCAGTGAATCAGGCAATTGGCCGTGTGATTCGACATCGAAATGACTATGGTGCTATTCTGTTGTGTGATTCCCGTTTTAATCAAACAAACCAGATAAGCCAGCTCTCTGCGTGGATACGAGAACATTTGAAAGGCTCGCAGCAATACCAGTCATTTGGTCCGGTGATTGGCGATCTTTCGAGATTTTTTCGGAACGCAGAGAAAACTGTGAGTAAGTCGTAGTTTTCATTGAAGTCTATTTGAACCATAAATTATTCCTTATAGCTTCCCAAGCCGTCTATGCGTTCAGTGGAATCGTTAGTTGAAGAAAATACTGATCATTTGTTAAAATTTCCGAAGCGTCTCTCCGATCCAGATCTGAACCTCGAGTCAAAAAATAAATTTAGATCATCCAAACATATAGCTGTGTAACTCTTCCAATCCTCAATTTGTGTCGTGATTTATTTCATTTCCTTCCAGGAAAATCGAAAATACAAATGCCATATCGAGTTGGTCACCGGAGGCTTATACCATCGCAGCCGGAAAGCCTCGCACCAATCCGGTGCCGACTGCAATGGATTTCATTAGTCGTCTTAACAACGACATCTCGGTAACTTACAAATTCTAAAACTTTCTTTCTTCCTCTTTTTATTTTTTCTTTTTTCGTATTTGGTTGCATTTTTCAATGCCTAACCAAATCTAAATAAAACTTTCTAACGTTGTTTAATTAACTATAAATAAGTTTACACTCTAAGCTAAGAGAAACTGAAAACTACACATATCCTTTCTGCAATAAATTAGGAATTTCTGGAAAACTCATGATCCGTTTTCTTTCATTTTAGACAATTGACTTCAATGCCTCTAATGTAGTTACCATTCATAAACGTGAACGACCCTTTTCCGGTGATAGTGTTACCCAAGTCCATACAAAGAAAAAAAAATTACAGATTGTCCCCAACCACTCCGCTTCACGTGATAGTGAATCAGCAAACAGTTCAAGTAGTGTTTCGTTAATTCCGGGCAACTTGCCACAATACTCATTTCCCAAAACACTAATCTTGAAGAACAAGGAAGCGCCATCTAATCGTGTTGAACTTTTAAAACTGGTAAGTTTTTATTTTTATTTTTTTTATTTTTTTTCTCTTATTTATTTATTTGGTTTTTTTTTAAATTTTTTTTATTTTATTCTTTTTAAAGTTTTTTTTAAATTTTAACGTCTGTCGCCTTAATTATTGGCAGTAAGTTTATGTTTTTATGGCACATGTTTATAATTACAGTGTTGGACCAGAGTAATTCACAACGTATGCTTATATTACGATACATTGTTGGCATTAGTAGCTTGAGTAGATTTCCTCTGCGACAGTTGTTATAGGGCAAAAGGAGATAAAGAAACGGCAGAAGTCTTTGCTGAATATCTTGAGGAAACCTTACGTTCGCTAAACTAAAAGGTATGATCTAATCACAGGAGAAGTTCTCAAGGCTGTATCAAGAAAAACTTTATTAAAGTTCTTATATAAGATTTCTTATAAAGGGTGGTCCAACGAAAACGCACGATGATAATTGTAAATAAAACAAAAAGTTTTCAGAGAATTATCTTAATAGTTTTTATTATGATAGAAGGATCTATGACAATTATGTGTGAAACAAAATATCGGCCAAATGCTCGCCCCGGCTTCGGTGGCATACCTCTATCCGATGGTCCATATTTTCAATGACTCTGAGACATAATTGAGGTTCAATGTCGTTAATGTGCCGAATTATCTCATCCTTTAGCTCTTGAATTGTTTTTGGCTTATTGATGTACACTTTTTCTTTTAAATATCCCCAAAGAAAGAAGTCCAACGGTGTCAAATCACATGATCGTGGCGGCCAATTAACATCGCCACGACGTGAGATAACACGGTCATTGAATTTCTCGCGCAAAAGAGCCATTGTTTTGTTGGCTGTGTGGCAAGTGGCACCATCCTGTTGGAAGCACATATCGTCCAGGTATATATCCTCAATTTCTGGCCACAAGAAGTCCGCTATCATCTCGCGATAGCGAACACCATTCACGGTAACTGCTTGGCCGACCTTATTTTCGAAGAAGTACGGCCCGATGACGCCGCCAGCCCATAAACCGCACCAAACAGTCTTTCAAACTCTTTGTGGATGCATCGGCTTTTCAACAATCACTCGTGGATTCTCATTTGCCCAAATGCGGCAATTCTGCTTGTTAACGAATCCACGAATATTCAAAATTCGCATCAGTGATGTTCATGAGATGTTCAATTGTTGGGCACGACAACTAGTCGAGGTTGACGGTTCTTCTGCCACACTATCGCGAACAACAGCAATGTTTTCCACAGAACGAACTGGGCGAGCATGCACAGGTGTTTTCACATTTCCTACAGACTCGGTTTGCTGAAATTTGCGCACAATTCTACCGATTGTGGACACATTTGGTCGATTATTATTATTATTATTATTTTTTTTTTTTTTTGTGTTGGAGGCTTCTACTATCTGTTGGAGCACTCAGACACAAGTACTGGTCCATTGTACTACCAGACAGACACCTTGTCTTTATTGTATTTTCCCCGTTGTCCGGAGAAAAGTGAGGAGGGGCTTCAGTGATGTGGAGCTAAGAGATTCGGCACCCACCACGTCGGCCCCAAGGGTGCGCCACCGTGCGCGAGCGAAGGCGGGACAGTCGCAGAGAAAGTGTTCTGCTGTGTCATCCTCCTCGCAACATGCAGCACAGGTAGGCGCCTCACTGATGCCAAGCACGTAGAGGTGCCTGGCAAAAGTGTAATGGCACGTAATGACGCCCGTTAGCCTTCTGCAATCATTTCTCCTTAAGGATAAGAAAAATGTTGCGGACTTTTTGCAGACGTCAGGGCGTCATCCTGCATCCTGGATATTCCCTCCATCTGCGACTGTGTACGTTAAAGACCCAGTCATTGATGTCAGATTTGACCGTGGAAGCAGGCGTGTTCAGGTCCTGAGAAACTCTCCTCTGAGCCTCTTCTAGCGAGTTCATCGGAAATCTCATTTCCTGGGATTCCAGAATGACCTGGAACCCATACAAGCCTAAGTGAATTTAGTCTTCCGACTTTGTTCAAAAAGGTCTTGAGTTCATGCACTAGTTTGGAGTTGGATAGAGGATTGGACACAGCTTTGAGTGCAGCTTGGCTGTCACTGCAGACACATATGTTTTTTCCCCTCCATCTGTGTTTCACAACATAGTGCATGGCCATTAGGATTGCGTAAATCTCCGCCTGGAAGACAGACGCATATTTTCCTAACGAGAAGTGCAGTCGAATGTTTTCGCGCTCAAAGAAAACTCCAGCGCCGGATCCCTGCCCAGTCCTGGAGCCATCTGTGAAAATGCGGAGACATTCCATTCCAGGTTCAGTGTCTGGCCAAAGTCAGTCCTGACGCCATGGAAATGTGACTGTGTTACAGCGCAGTAGGATGGCAGGTGTCATTGCGTCAGAAGGCATATCCATGAGACAAATTGGTCGATTATGCTGACCAAAAAAATCACGAAGTGCACAAAATGCATTTTGATTTGAACGCCCATTTTCGTAAAAGGTTTCAACAATCTTAACGCACTGCTCAATTGTGGTTGAATTTGTCAAACACTGAAACAAAGAAATGTCAAATTAAATTTGGCAAAAAAACTTGACGTTAAGGTGTGACTCACAATTAACATCGTGCATTATCGTTGGACCACCCTATATTAAATTTCTTATATAAGATTATAACAAGTGCCAAGCCAAAGGAAAGTCGCAGAAATCTTAATGGTTCCAGAGCCGGGTAAAGCACTAATAGACAAGAAATCGTGTCGTCCGATTTCACTGTTGCCGATAATTTTAAACATTTTTGAACGAATTTTACTTAATCGCTTAAAACCCATTATTGAGGAAAAACGTCTCTTACCAGATCAATTTGTTTTCAGAAGCAAGGCTTCATCTATTAACTAAGTACTTCGAATTACTGATGTAATAGACCTCTTGGTGTCTTTTGAAGATTTTCACCATCCCCCTAAAAAAACAAAAAAATTTATGTTATTTTAAGTACGGTTAACAGTTTATATACAATACATTATTTATGTTTTCTATGGAAAGCAAGGTCGGTCAGTTTTTTATCATAAAACATTTTACAGAGATCATTGATTTTACGTGTTAGGGCATCTAAATGTTTCAAAGTTAAGGTGTGACTAGACTGGCAAAGCAACTGGTAATAGTGGGTTAATTAAATGTGTCCAAGATGAATTCACGTTCCTTTGGTCTTGTCCTGGCTGCTTTGTCGGCTAAAATAGTGTCTTTGATACCTGAATGTCTTGGAAGTCAGACGAACATAAGTTCCTTTATGCTTTTAAATATGCAATTATTAGAATGCTGATAGCTTTTAAGGACGAGAGGCTTTCACAGCAGACTAAAAGATTTTTAATACAATTTTGTGCTATTTTGCTAACTTTTAAAAATGCATAAGTAGTTTTAATCATCATTTGTCGAGAAGATTGAGAAATAGCCTTTTTACATGAACCATATCGCCAGTTTTCCACAGATTAGTATTGATTAAGTGAGCACTTTCGTGAAATAGTTGTGAATAATTGAAATTTCTGGTAGACCTTTTTTTTAATTTGACTGTGAAGTACTGATGATGTCTGTTGGTAATAGCCATAGGGGAAAGGAGCTGAGTGAAGATACTAGAAGAATGTAGTGCTTAGTATATTTTAGAGAGCGCCGTGGCGCAGTGGGTAGTGTGTCGGACGCGTGATGAGCGAGTTCGGATCCCAATAACACCGACGCCATCGAATTAATATTTCGCGGCTTCTCTCCTCGGCGGGGTACTGGCAAAACCCCCCGTTGAACACTTGCCTTGAAAAAGGTTCTCGGCTCTCACCGTTCGGAATCGGCATTAATCTTTAGGTTCCGCTCACTTGTGTGAAAAACACACAGGCACACAACATAAGTGAATAAGAGAAGCTTGGCTTTGGCTCTTCACGAGCTGTAACGCCATCTAAGGTGTCTGTCTGGCAGTACAATAGACACAGTATTTGTGTCCAACCGATAGCAGAAGCCTCCAACAAAAAAAAAAAAATAAATAAATATGGCAGAAGGGCGTTTCAGTATTTTTTCGTTGAGTAGATTCTTTATTACCTTGTTGCTCTACTGTAATTAATTAATAAAAATGAGAAATATTGTACTTATTGTTAAATTAAAAAAAAACGTAATATAAGAATTTTTATATACATACATACATAGTATAAGTAAAGGTAAAAATTATAAATGTAAACTGAAATAAACTTAGTTCAACGCAATGAATGGCATACCGGCTTCGGTAAGTATGTTTAGCACATGGCGGCACAGTAAAATGATTTGAAGGTTTGATTTTATCAATTTTAGATAATATTATAGTTATGGTTAAACAAATAAGTGAATTCTGATAGACAAAATAAAACTTAGATGATAAAAACGAATTACAATATGTTAAGTCCGGTGGTTTACTTTTTCTTAGGATTTAGACAGTAACGCCTAAAAGTATAATGATTATCAAAAACTATTTATTATTTTTGTTACTTTAGATCAAGTCCTCGTTGAGCAGTGACGACTACGATAAATTTGTGAAAGCAATTATGGCATATAAAAAGGAATCTAGGGTGAAGGACTTGTTAAGCGTTCTCACAGAAGTGTTTGGGCATCCGAGCCTTCATTATCTACTTAAGGACATGCGGCGATTTATAAACGAAGTGGATAAAGTCCAATTTGATAGAACGATCGATAAGATTTGCATTTAAAATTGACTTAGAAATGTCTAGTTATTGTTTAAAGATGGTGATAAAAAATTAGATTTTACCTTTTTAATTTAAAATAAAATATAAAAGTAATACCCTAATAAGGGACAGCTTAAAGAAAGGAGCAAAGGTCATATAAACAAATCTTGTAACTATTTTTAAAATAATTTCATAAATAATAAAAATACAAATATAAACAAATATACACATTTGTACTTATTCTTAAGAAGACAAAACTAAAACCACTATCAGAGAATTTCCGAAAACTTTAATATTAGCTTTTAAGGGTTTGCGAGGAAATCACTGGTTTGGCCCATATTTCTTCTTAGTCTGGGAGAAGATACGGTACCCTATCACGTTGTTGAATTTGGACTGTGATTTATTGATAAAGAATGGTGGTTTTTCTAAGCGTTTTAACTTTGCGTCAGGCATAAGAATGTCCGTTTAACCAACATACACATCTCACAAAATTATTTGCACAAGATAACATCTAATGAAATAAACAAAATTTCATAATTAAAAAAAAAACCGGACAAGTGCGAGTCGAACTCGCCCATCGAGGGTTCCGCATAAATTTGCGGATAAATATTATAAATAGTTGTTTAATATCCTGTTATTTGACATCTCCATTCGACGCTGATCACGATAACGAGCTCTCGTCTGCAAAAAGTGCTTACATAACGGAGATATGGGCTCCCTAAATTTGGAGTTCGAGGCTTAGTGGGTTTATATGGGAAAATTCGAGGGTCGAGATTTTTCAAATTTAAGGGCATGTTTGACATCTCCATTCGACGCTGATTTATAATACTACTATAAAATACTTAAGTTGTAACAGTGCAAACTGTTACGTACTCCATACACCAACGGTTCAGGTTCATCTGTTTTTCGTGTTTTTTGATTTTAGTGTTTTAACAATTTTTGTGTACGTTAATGAGTCAGAGGGTTGTATTTTAATTTCGTTGGCAATTGTTGAAGTTATTCGAAGTTTACATCGACCCATATGAGGTGGCGCACCCTGTATATTGGACAAGAAAAATTTAATAAAGTTAATAAATAAGTCTTCGTATTTCAAAGCAAAAAAGTAAAATAAGGTGCTTTTTTCACTTGTGTAAACACTTTCTTGACAAACTGTATTTATTTTATTGATTTAAGACGTCAGTCTGACTTTTTTTGAATTTCGAAACTTCGAAATAGAAGAAGTAGCATCGCAAATCACTTTCGCATTCTTTTGAAATTAGAATAGCAATACAGAGTAAGGGCCCTGGACTATTGCGCGACTTCTATCAACAGTTCTTGCAATTTCGGCGTAACTTTTATCCTCTTGTCTTAATTTAAAAATTAAATTTCGAATTTCAAATGGAACTTATTTCCTATTCATCATTTTAGAAATCCGTTTTTATTAAAAAAGCGACGCAAGCTGCTCGAAATTAGACACGAGACTAAAAGAATAATGAAAAGTCACAGTTCACCAAAAAAATTAACGGTACTCCATTTGGTTCCGTGGCAGTTTCTATGAAAATGCAGCTGTATGCTGACTATTGTGAGATGGATTTTTTCGTTTATTTTACTTTCCTTTGTAATTTTCATATTTATGGTTGACTCTATTTTTCTGGAAGTGTTATCTGGGAATAAGAAGATGTATGTATAATGACTGTCTAACAAGCCAATTCTCTACTGGTTTTTAGATTTCATACATTTTAGGGGTTTATGTAGACTTTTATGACTAAGGGTATGTACATATACTAGCTGGAATGGCGAACTTCGTACCGCCTCAGAATCAATTCAGTTTTTTACTAAGAGTACTGAAAATGAAATAAGTTCAATAGATAATAGTATATGTATGTAGAATAGTAATAGAATATACCCTTGTAGCGGATCCCGGCGTGCTTCGCTACGCATGATTATTAACATTGAATCAAATTCATTGGTTTCTTTTATTTTTTTTATTTGGAAAAAAATGAAAAAAAAAATTGTTAATCAATTCAATACGATAGTGTATACGACATTTTTTGTTTGATTGTTTAAATTGTTTTTTATTGCTCCACAGACTTGAAACATTTGTCCTTTAGCTTTATTAAGGGTCATAGCAAAAAATTGAATTGAATTGAATTTGAATTAGAATTTTATTATTTCACTTCGATAGCTACAACAGTTGCTTGTCTCCAAAGCCATAAAGGCTTGTCTGCAGAAGACTATTTACAAAGATATTCCATATATTATATTGTTGAAAATCCATTGATGTTAATTAAGAAATTATTAAAAGAATTAAAGTTAGTACATTTTGAGGATTAACAATTTAAAAGGATAAGAGAAAAATAAGATACAAGTTTAATTCAGAAATTTTACATACATTTCTTTCACTTTTTTCATCATCTTGCAGGTTGCAATACTCAGATGGGACTTCATTGAGTATTCTCGGGACAGATACTTCTAATGTCCTTCGGCCATATTCATTCCAGAACCTTGGAATTTCATATAGCTGCATCTGACATCTTCTGGTGTTGAACATTTACTGCGTTTGATTTCTGTAGGTGTTATCGTCTCCGTAATTTGCTAAGATTTCCAGATTGTGTAGTTATTGTATTTTGAGCAGTCCTGCTGTTTCGTTTCTATGTTGCCGCCCTTCTCTCCTACTTTTTACTTTTTATACAAGTTTCTGCGCTCTGATTTGTATTTTTTGAAGCAGTTTCATTTGTGATGCTCTTCCCCATGCTAAGATGCCGTATCTCAGGTGCGATTCCACTAAACTAAAGTAGCACTGTTTAATTACTTCAGGTGTACATAAGTTGCTTAGGTGGAAAAGTGCATACATAGATTGGTACAGTTTTTTCTTTAATGTGTCTATATGGTTGTTCCACTTAAAGTTGTAATCAACTGTCAGCCCAAGGTATTTGTACGTTGACACGTAATCGATAAATTTGGTGCAGTCATCATTTCCTGTTGTTTCTCTATATCCATTTCTATGTAGACAATCTACGTCATGCATTTAAATCTTAAGTTTTGTTCTGGGAATATGCGGCGGGCGAATGTGCATTACCTTTGTCTTAAGTGCGTTGATAATTAGTCCATGGTTGTGACACCAAGCTGCGACTCTGTTGAAGTCTATTTGTATAAGCTTTACAGCTTCTTCAACGCTCCTATAGCTAACTACAATCGCTGTGTCGTCCGCATACGCTAGCCCGTACTATACTTTAATACTGACAGTAAATCATTAACATATATACTGAACAGGAGCGGACCTAGTTTTGATCCCTATGGGACACCATATTCTATTGTACTTTTTCTTCTTCGCTGATCTCATTACCAATTTTGACTCTGAAGGATTATAGATCCTTAAGCAATAGTGCTTAAGTAGTTTTCAAACCAAGCTAATATGCGACCTTGTATTCCAATTTTATTCAGCTGACTTAGAATTTGTTGATGACTTAAGAGTGTCGAAGGCTTTCTTGAAGTCGATGAAAACCGCAATTGTGCTATGGATTTTGCCTAGACTTTTGTATATTTTGTTTGCAAAATTCCCAAGCAGTCTATTTATATTTTTGCCTTTACGAAATCCATATTGGTTCTTATTCAGAAGGTTGAATTTTTCAACGAATTCATAGAGCCTTCTTGTTAATATTTCTTCCAACACTTTGTCGACAGCTGGTAGGATCGAGATAGGTCTATAATTCAAAATATCATTTTTCTTGCCACTTTTGTAAATCGGTCGGACTATTGATGTTTTAAGAATGTTTGGGATCGATGTTTGATCTAAACTCATATTGATCATTTTCGTTATCACTGGCGAGAGTTTCGTTGCATTGTTTTTTATGTCTCTCGGTCTTATTCCATCAATACCCGCCGATTTAACTCCTTTCATTTTCTTAAGTATATTGCATACCTATGTGAGAAGAAAAACCTTTTTTTTTTGTTTTAACGCGGCTGGACTTGTAGGCAAATTAATGTATGAAACATTGACGTCTTTTTTAATATTTTTAAAAAATTCTGAGTTTTATGAAGATGTATGTGTGAATAAAGTGACACAGTATTGGAATAACCCTGGATTAATCCCTTTTTTTCATTGATAACGCCTGAAAACTGACCTGCCAATTTCGTCTGGGTCCGCCCGCCGCCGATGGGTTCTACCCGCTAGGACCCTAAGACAATAAAACCGCAATTTTTCTTTATTGAAAAACAAAATATTTGCAACCCAAATGTAAATAAAAAGCAGCGCATTTTTAATAAAAAAACATTTCCAAATTGGATGTTAACTCATCAACACATTACGCTGTCAAACTCATACTCTCGAGAAGAATTAACGGACATGCACTTCTGCTACGGTTTAGCTAATGGTCGAGATCGTGAAGCCGAAAGACTCTACGCTGAAAGATATCCCAATCGGAGATGACCCAGTCGTAGCATGTTTTCAAAAATCCACCGACGTCTGCGAGAGCACGGAGTGCTAGAGCATCGAAGAAGCGAAAGATCAGTTACAGATGGATCAGGAATCTTAGATGAAAGAATTTTGGATTTGGTCTGACGTAATCCCTCCCTTAGTACAAGGAGGATAGCTATTATGCTTGGAGTGCCCAAATCTAGAGTATGGAGAGTGCTTCATACCGAAAACTTACACCCGTACCATTTTAGGCCAGTTCAGGAACTCACCTCAAACGACAAGTTTTTGAGAGCAGAATTTTGTCGATCATTACTGTTTCGAGATGAAACTGAGCGAAACTATTTTGCAAGGATATTCTGGACGGATGAAGCACAGTTTACCAGAGATGGGGTTACTAACTTCCACAATTTGCATCATTGGAGTAGCACCAATCCACACAACAAAGAACAAAATAAATCATAACACTGCTTTAGCTGTTATGTTTGGCTTGGTATTGTTGGACAAACTGTAATCGGGCCCCGGTTTTTGAATGCCGTTATTAATGAAGAATCATACCTGCAGTTCCTACGAGACCTTTTGCCCGATTTGATGGACAACGTTCCTTTGGCCATAGCAGATAATTTAATCTACCAGCAAGATGGAGCACCAGCATACTACAGCTTACGGGTTAGAAACTGGCTGAATGATCATTTTAGTGACCGTTGGATCGGAAGAAGGGGCCACGGAATGGCCACTTAGATCACCAGATTTAACTCCTCTAGATTTTTATGTGTGGGGATTCATGAAGAATTATGTTTACGAAGTGGAAATAGTATCTTTGGAACAACTGAAAGAACGGATTGAAGTCGCTGGAGTCAAATTGCAGGAAAATTTGTCAAGCATAGACTTATGTGCAGCCATTAGAAGGAGATATATAATCTTTGCCTTCTAAAAAATGGGGATCATATTGAAAATGTATTATAATAAAACTCCGAATTTTTTAAAAATAATAAAAAAAGGTTTTTCTTAGAAAAAAATGGTTCGGGTTTTTTTTTAATTTTTCAAAAACTACAAGACATTTTTGCATCCAGTTTTCTGTTTTAACTTAAAACTAATAAGAGAATTGAATTTTTGAAAAAATGAGTACTTAATTACATACAATTTTGAAAAAAATTAGTTCGAAATTTTTTTTTTCAAAATTTTGAGTTTGAAAATTATTTTCTCAAAAACTATTCCTTAAAACAGCTTCGTTTAAAAACAAGATGAAATAAGAGGTTTCTGGCTTTACAAAAAGGTATATCACGGTATTGTGGATGTAACTGTTGATTTTTAATAATTTTTTTTCCAAATTAAGTCAGTTTTTTAGAAAATTGTCCCTCTCGGCTAAACGGGGGGAATAGACCCTCCCCTCCCATACGATTTTTTTCTTGTCTTGACCAGACCTACACACTCTAGCTTTTTGGCACACTGCTCGTGGGACACCCTGTATATACCAACACCAAAGACGTGTGAAATTTTAGTTTAAATCGGTAAATGCGAATCGGCGACAAACAAAAACAATTTTAAGAAGATCAAACCCAAAATATACTAAAATTTATTTTTTTTTTCACACACTCACCACACACATACGTTTTCCGTTTTCAAACAAACTTCATAAAAGCCATATATAGACCAATACCAAAGATGTGTGAAATTTTAGTTTAAATCGGCAAAAGCGTTAAGGCGCGAATCACCGATAAACAAACACAATTTTAAAAAGAAAAAACCCAAAATATACTAAAATTGATATCTTATTTCACGCACGCACAACACACACATACATTTTCCAAAGCTAAAAAATAAATAAGAACAACAACAGACGTCAATGTGTATCGCGCTCATACCTTTAAACTATATATGCAACGATAATATTTGGAAAAAAACCTAAAATGTACTTAAAATCATCTGTTTCTCCACACACACACACAACATACACATACGTTTTCCGATTTCACCCAAACTTAGCAAAAACCATATGTATATAGACCAATACCAAAGACGTTTGAAATTTAGGTTGAAATCGGTAAATATATTTAGGCGTAAATCAGCGACAAACGAACACAATTTTAAGGCTCAATTTACTTTTAAACCCAAAGAACAACGCAGCTTCAGAGTGATGCTACGAAATATGCATCCAACTGCAGACCAAGAAGAAATTAAAAAAGAATTAAACGAATACGGACACACTGTTACTAACATTCACAACATCCTACAACGAGGAACTAAAAAACCACTTCCACTCTTCTCTGTTGAACTCAAGAGCAACAAAAACAACAAAGACATCTATAACATCACACACTTACTGCACTGCAAAATCGCCTTCGAGCCACCACACCAAAAAAGAACTATCCCCCAATGCATGAACTGCCAAAAATACACACCAAGAACTTCTGCACACTGGAACCAACCTGTGTAAAGTGTGCAGGCAAACACAGGACGTCCGAATGCACATTAAAGCACGACTCATGCAGTATAAAATGCGCACTCTGCGGCGAAGCTCACACTGCAAACTATTGTATAAAGGCTGTGAAGTCTACAAAACTCTGAAAGTACAAAGATTCCCGTCGCTCAGAAAAAAGACAATAGAAGACCCAGAGATTACTACTGAAGACAAAAACCATAACGCAAATAATTCCAAAACCACCTCCACCTCAACTAATCCAGTGTCAACATTCGCTGACGTCGTTAAAAACATTCCCATCCAGGAAGCGCCCAACAATATTCCGACTACAAACAACAAACAAAAAGACTTGCCAAATTCTTCAGACGATCTATCCGAAATCAAACAAATGATGGAACAGCTGATAACGCAGATCTCTAACATGATGAACATTTCAACCTTATTAATGGCTAAACTAAACAATGGACAGTAATACATATCTAAAAATAGTCATATGGAATTCAAATGGACATATATCCTCCTAATATCAGAGACACACTTCACAAATAAAAGCTTCCTAAATATCCCCAAATACAAAATTTTCTACACAAACCACCCCAGCGGACGAGCTCATGGTGGTGCAGCAATCATAATCAGACAAGAAATTAAATGCTATGAAATTGAAGGATACAAAAAAGATTATCTACAAGCGACGAATATTTCAATCCATGATACGCAAGGATCGCTTGTCATTTCTTCATTATATTGCCCGCCTAAACATACAATTGGTACCCTGGAGTATGGAGAATTCTTAAAGCATATAGGACCACGCTTCATCGCAGGAGGTGACTTCAACGCAAAGAATACGGTTTGGGGCTCAAGATTGACCAACAAAAAGGGAAGTAACCTTGTGGAAGCATTGACTAGCTACAATTGCAAGTTTCTTAGCACTGGAGAACCTACATACTGACCTACGGACCCCAAGAAGAAACCAGACCTTATAGATTTTTGTATCACTAAGCAAATCAACTTAAACCTACTCACAATAAAATCTTGTCTTGACCTGTCCTCTGACCACTCACCTATATACTAATTGGATACCACCAAAAAGCCCAACTGAACGAAACTATACCGCACTTAACAAACCATAAGACAGACTGGAATGCGTATCGCGAATTAATTGACAAACAAATTTATATTAAAATCCCACTAAAATCTACCGAGAACCTAGAGAGCGCAATAATACACTTCAACGACTTGCTCTACCTTGCTGCACTGAAATCGACACCTACACTGAAGCAACCAATTAAGAACTATGCACCCATGCCAAACTTTATTAGACAAAAAATAAAAGATAAACGCAAACTAAGAAAAGTTTGGCAAACAACCAGATCACCACTTGACAAAGCTAAACTCAATAAATCGACGAAAGAACTAGAAGCAATCCTGAAGGAATACGAAAACCGCAAACTAACTAAATATTTAATGAAAGTTTCAGCAACACAAAAAACTAACTACTCGCTATGGAACTTAACTAAGAAACTAAAAAACGAAACCACTCACCAGCCACCATTGATGAATGCTGATGGATCCTGGTCCAGAACCCCTGGGGACAAAGCTAAAACCCTGCCTGACTACTTCAAAAGTACATTCACAAACACTATCAACGAACAAAACATTTTAACCTCACCTATAACTACTACAATCAACCCAAATTTCAAAAAAATAACCGTGAACGAAATAAAACTTTATCTAAAAGATAGACTCAACCTAAGAAAAGCCGCCGGATATGACATGATCACTGGAAAGCTACTAAATCAACTTCCTGAAAAAGGCATCGTATACCTCAGACAAATCTTCAATGCTATGCTCCGACTAAATTATTACCCTAAAGTCTGGAAAGTGTCCAAAATAATAGACATACCCAAGCCAGGCAAAGACCCAACAATGACCAACTCATATAGGCCAATAAGCTTATTACCTATTATATCAATAAGCTTATTACCTATTACGCAGAACCCGGGACTCGACACGAGGGCCTGGACTGTCTATTCCTACAAGGAGAAAAAGAACTCTCTGAAAAAAGAGGGCTTCACTCTGGTAGTGGGAATGGACAATGGCTCTGTTGAGGCCCTGAAAACCGCGTACGACTCACGTCCCTACTTCGGCCTTGGTAGGATTGTATTCCATTTTGATGTCAAGTAGTCGAAGGATGGAACGTGTTCCCCAGTATGAATCCATGATTTTTACTCAGATCAACCTACAGCATTGCAAGGCTGCTACCGCTCTTCTAAGTAGCAGAATTGCATGCAGTAGTACAAATCATCACATTGTATCCATTCAAGAACCATGGGTGTGGAACAAACGCCTGTGTGGTAGCATACGTGATGCTACAATCCTTTATGATGAGCGATCCGAAAGGCCCAGGGTCTGCCTCATCATATCGAATACGCTATCGGCAACCAAACTTGGTCAATTCTGTGGTCAAGATCTGGTAGCTGCGAAAGTGAGCTACAAGGCGCACGGAGAAATTGAACACTTCGTCGTGGCGTCTGCTTACTTCCCCTACGACTCGGTACTACCCCCGCCACCTAAGGCGGTTTCCGAACTCGTAGAGTACTGTGAAGCCAGAAGGATTGGACTCATCATCTGTTGCGATGCTAACGCTCAAAACACATTTTGGGGCAGCAGCAAATGCAACCGGAGAGGAGACCATCTTTTAAACTTCATTCTTTCGTCTGACCTTTTCATCAACAATGTTGGCTCTCTACCAACCTTTGTGACGGCGAGACGACAGGAAGTGATTGACCTAACCTTATCTAACAGGCATGCGAAGGCCATCACTAACTGGAGAGTCTCACCAGATGTTACGCTGTCAGACCATAGATACATCGAATTCCAATTGAAGTGCGGGATCTCCCCCTCGCAGCCCAAGCGGAATCCGAGAAAAACAGACTGGGTGCGATTTAGGGAGGAGCTTGAGAAATCCACTCAAGCCCCGCCTAAACTCAAAACTAATCAATCGGTGGAGGATGCAGTTCACAACCTGAACAGCGCCATCACCAAATGTTTTGAACTCGCATGTCCTGTCAAAAAACCTCCCAACAGGAAGCCGGTTCCCTGGTGGAATGCTGAGCTCCAACGGCTTCGTAGGGAAGCCAGAAGTCTTCTGAACAGATCGCTTAAATCGAACTCGGAAGATGACTGGAATAAATATCGATCGAAGCAGAAGGAATATAAGAAGCTTATTCGAAAATCGAAGAATGATTCTTATAAGTCCTTCTGCGAAGAGATCAAATCCCTGAGCGCGACCAGCAAGTTTGTTAAAGTCCTCAAACGAGGAAAATCGACAAAGCTGGATGTACTCAGAAAGTCTGATGGTACCTTTACCGAGTCTAAAGCAGAAACTCTTAGTTTACTGTTTCAGACCCATTTTCCGGGAAATCAGACTGTCATCGGCTCGTTGCACACTCCCTCATTGGATACTGCGGCTGTAGCGATGAAAACAACTCGGCGTAGCTGGTATGTTGCGTCACGCGTGGCAACTACTGAGGCCATTGAATTTGCTGTGGCATCCTTCGATGGCTTTAAGTCGCCGGGCACTGATGGGATATACCCCGTTATGCTGCAAAAAGGTATAAGACAGCTGCTTCCTACACTGAAAAGAATTTTCACTGCTAGCCTGGCACTTGCCTACATACCTATCCCTTGGCGCGCGGTGAAAGTGGTCTTTATTCCCAAAATAGGGAAAGAGGATTACTCACTAGCCAAGAGTTTCAGACCAATAAGTCTAACATCATTCCTGCTGAAAAGCATGGAAAGACTAGTAGAGTTGCACGTGCGCAAAGTTGCCCTTCGAATGCATCCTCTGTCGGACATGCAACATGCTTATCAGCGCGGAAAATCCTGCGAGACTGCGCTTCAAAACCTAGTTGGGAGAATTGAATGCGCTCTCGAAAGGAAAGAGTACGTACTAGGCATTTTCGTCGACATTGAGGGAGCTTTTGATAACGCTACCTTCGACAGCATGTGTAACGCTGCTAGACGGCATGGCGTAGATGAAGCACTGGTTTTGTGGATCAAAGCAATGCTTGTGCACAGGACATTGATCGCTGATACAGGCCTCGAACAATGTGTCAAGTCTGGAGTAAACAGGGGCTGCCCGCAAGGTGGCGTCTTGTCTCCGCTGTTATGGTGCATGGTGGTCGACTCTCTGCTAGATGCTCTCAATGCCTCTGGAATCTATGCCCAGGCCTATGCGGATGATGTTGCTGTTCTCTCTGTCGGCTCATGTTCAGCGAATGTCTGTCTCAAAGCGCAGGCGGCGCTAAACGTGATCGATGACTGGTGCACGAGAAATGGGCTGTCGGTTAATCCTCTTAAGACCGATGTCGTTCTCTTCACGAGAAGGAGGAAAACAACTGGCATTGCTCAGCTGGTGCTAAAAGGCATTCCCATCCCTATATCCAAGGAAGCTAAGTATCTGGGAGTCATTCTAGATAACAAACTTCTCTGGTCAAAACATGTTGAGTCCAAAACCACCAAAGCGCTGTCAGCTTTCTGGCAATGCAAAGGTGCCTTTGGCAAAACATGGGGCTTATCGCCGAAAAAGGTCCTCTGGATCTACACGGCAATGGTAAGACCGATAATCTCATATGCATCGGTTGTTTGATGGAGCAGGCTGACACGAAAACACGTTGTGGCTTCACTCACCAAACTCCAAAGAGCGGTCTGCCTCAGTTGCACGGGGGCTTTCCCCAGCACACCGGGAGCTGCTTTGGATGCTATGATGAACCTTCCACCCCTTGACATATATATCAGAGGGTGTGCACTGAAAACTATTTCTCGCTTAAAGAGGAATGGTCTTTGGTACAACTCGCAGTGGAGTGAAAGTGTACTTGAGAGAGAAATATCCTACGATTACTGTCTCATGGATATGCCCTCTGACGCAATGACACCTGTCATCCTACTGCGCTGTAACTACACAGTCACATTTCCTTGGCGTCAGGACTGGCTTTGGCTAGACACTGAACCTGGAATAGAATGTCTTCGCATCTTCACAGATGGCTCCAGGACTGATCAGGGATCCGGCGCCGGAGTTTTCTTCGAGCGCGAAAACATTCGACTGCACTTCTCGTTAGGAAAATATGCGTCTGTCTTCCAGACGGAGATTTACGCAATCCTAATGGCCATGCACTATGTTGTGAAACACAGATGGAGGGGAAAGAGCATATGTGTCTGCAGCGACAGCCAAGCTGCACTCAAAGCTATATCCAATCCTCTGTCCAACTCCAAACTAGTGCATGAACTCAAGACCTTCTTGAACAAAGTCGGAAGACTTAATTCACTTAGGCTTGCATGGGTTCCAGGTCACTCTGGAATCCCAGGAAACGAGATCTCCGATGAACTCGCTAGAAAAGGCTCAGAGGAGAGTTTCTCAGGGCCTGAACCCGCCTTAGGTCTACCAGCTTCAACGGTTAAATCTGACATCAATGACTGGGTATTTAACGTACACAGTCGCAGATGGAAGGAATATCCAGGATGCAGGATGACTAAGCGCGTACGCCCTGACGTCTGTAAAAAGTCCGCAACATTCTTCTTATCCTTAAGAAGAAATGACTGCAGAAGGCTAACGGGCGTCATTACGGGCCATTACACTTTTGCCAGGCATCTTTACGTGCTTGGCATCAGTGAGACGCCTACCTGTGCTGCTTGTTGCGAGGAGGACGACACAGCGGAACACTTTCTCTGCGACTGTCCCGAGTTCGCTCGTGCACGGTGGCGCACCCTTGGGGCCGACGTGGTGGGTGCCGAATCTCTTAGCTCAACATCACTGAAGCCCCTCCTCATTTTTCTCCGGATAACGGGGAAAATACATTAAAGACAAGGTGTCTGTCTGGTAGTACAATGGACCAGTACTTGTGTCTGAGTGCTCCAGCAGATAGTAGAAGCCTCCAACAAAAAAAAAAAAAAAAAAAAAAAAAACCTATTATATCGAAGATTTTTGAAAAGATATTACTTGACCGTATTAACATAGTTGTAAAACAAAAAAATCTCATACCGGACCACCAATTTGGATTTTTGCAAAAGCACTGGACAGTTCAACATTTTCATCGAGTTACCAACAAAATACTAAACGATCTGGACAAAAAAAAGGTTTTGTGTGGCAGTTTACCTAGACGTTGCGAAGGCTTTCGATAGTGTTTGGCACAAAGGGCTCTTATTTAAACTTAATAAAATGTTACCAGACTACCTAGCAATAATCAAAAGTTATTTAGAGGACATGCACTTCTATGTGCAATACAATGACGAATGCTCTGAACTATGCAAAATAGACGCAGGAAGTGTTTTAGGACCAACGCTCTATCTTCTCTATGTTTGGCACAAAGGGCTCTTATTTAAACTTAATAAAATGTTACCAGACTACCTAGCAATAATCAAAAGTTATTTAGAGGACATGCACTTCTATGTGCAATACAATGACGAATGCTCTGAACTATGCAAAATAGACGCAGGAAGTGTTTTAGGACCAACGCTCTATCTTCTCTACACATCCGACATACCAAGGCCAACTACATAACTCCATGTTAGCTACGTTCGCAGACGACACCGTTATCCTATCTTCCAACAAATGCATTAAACTTGCTACACAAGAAGCTAACTTAGCCCTAGATAGAACAGTCGCCTGGTTCCGCAAATGGGGAATCAAGATAAACGAGAACAAAACCGTACAAGTCATGTACACGACAAAAAGAAACTTTGATCCACAAAGCATCAAACTAAACAACAAAGAAATTACCATTGACAATGCTGCAAAGTACCTGGGAATAATTATAGACAATAAACTGACATGGAAACCGCATATATTATTCAAACGAAACGTCATCAAAAATAAATTTAGGCAGTTATACTGGCTGCTTGGAAAAAACTCCAAGCTATCCACAGAAAACAAACTCCTAATATACAAGACAATAATAAAACCCATATGGACTTACGGGATCCAAATTTGGGGCACTACCTGCATGACAAACTTAAACATTATTCAACGACTACAAACAAAAATCCTACGAACGATTGTCAATGCACCGTGGTACATTACCAACGAAGACTTGCAGCGCGATCTCAACATAACCACCGTTAAAGACGAAATCAAAAAAATAAGCAGAAAACATCAAATCTCACTATGTTACCACTCGAACAACGAATTGCGAAATCTACCAGAACAGGAAATCAACGCAAGTAGACGATTAAAAAGACGCAAGTCAGTGAACTTTCAAATTTAAAAGAAAGAAAGCCAACTACATATGTATGTATGATAAATAATAATGTTAAACAACTCTTTCCGTTCAACCTGAATTTGTAAGGCATTGGCCACAAATATCATTGTATCCCCATCTGTATCTCTTATAACAATTACTAGGTATCATCCAGACAGATGTAATATATATTTGGGAAATAAAATAATAAAAAATAAAAATACTTAGTATGGCTAATTTTCGCTTCAACTACCGCCTGTAATCTTCTTTTCGTAGAGTTGATTAATATTTTGAGGTCGTAATTGGTGGGAATTTTGCCCCATTCTTCTTTCACATACTGTAAAAAATGAAATCGGTTATTAGAGCACCTTTTTGAGACGCTTATTTTTTAAATATGCACACAGATTTTCTATGAGGTTAATATTTGAACTATGAGCTGGTATATCTAGCACTTTGCTGGAATTGTAAACGAACCACGTTTTAACTATATGCTGTTTATGCTTCGCGTCGTTGTCCTGGAAGAACTTAAACTTTGGTTTTCTACCTACCTCCCCATCATTGAAACCAAAATCATTGGCGTTTTGAGCAAATATTCCCGTAAAATGTTCAAATACTTTTTAGCGTTCACATTATTTTCAGTAAAAACCAAGTCGCGAACGTCCTTGCTGGATATACACCCTCATACCATCTGACTAATGAAGTGAAACAAATGCGGTTAAGCATTAGGTTATTGGATTAAGCATTAAGTTATTGGATTATTTACGCCGAAGTTTGAAGTCTCACTCATTCCTTCGAATGCTTGGCTGAGATCAAGCAATTCGATTACCTTTTCTTAAATTGAAGATAAGACCCATCGCTTATTAGGACCACCCCCCATTTCGGATATATTATTATAATTTCAAATTTTCAAAAATATTTACAAATATGTAACATAATTGTAACACTATTTTATAAAAAAATACTTACATTTTTGAATTCAAGTCTCTTTCTTAACAAGCGTTCGAATACCAAAACACAATCGAACAAAAAAATGCGAATACGAATGAGTTTGACATTTAAATACGCAATACAGAGTACCGATTTTGCAAAAACAAAGGATATTTCACTTGGCAATTCAAGGCCGTTCGATTTTTGAAAATATGTCATTGCTAATAGAAATAGAGAGTACCGATTTAGCGAATTCGAGAAATTTCGTATTAGAATAGCAATACAGAGTAAGGGCCCAGTCTATAATAAAAATGTACGATAATAGGGGTAATGTCTCAAATAAATCTCGTACTGGGCGTCCGAAGATATTAAATGCCTGAGATGTTAGGACCATCCTTCGCAAAATGACCTCCAACCTTAGGACCAGCGCTCCAAAATTGGCTGAAGACATCGCAAATACCACCGGTAAAAAAGTTCATCCAGAAACGGTTCGAAGAGTGTTAAGATCTGGAGGGATTTCATGGAAGAGTTCCCAGGAAAAAGCCCCTGATCAGCAAGGTCAACCAAAAAGAAACGCCTCGAGTTTGCCAAATGCTACATCTCTGAAAATAACGAGTTTTGGAGAACTGTACTATTTACCGACGAAAGTAAGTACAATATTTTCGGATCCGATGGCAGAGGTAAAATATGGCGTAGACCAAATCAAGAAATGGCTGTGCAAAAATTAGTTTTTATTGAGGGCACCATGGATCAAAACAAATATTCGGAGATATTGCGGGATAATTTGCATGCATCTGCTGAATGCCTAGGCTTAGGAAACAGTTGGGTGCTAAACCAAGACAATGATCCAAAGCATACGGCAAGAGTTAAGGAATGGCTCTTGTACCGTGTGCCAAAACAGCTGCAACTACCCCACAATCACGCTATTGAACACATTTGGGATGAACTTGAACGCAGGATCCGTAAATAGACCATCAACAACAGAGAGTCACTAAAGAGCGCTTTAACGAAGGCGTGGTCGGAAATAACACCGGATGTTACCGAAAATCTTGTACTTTCGATGCCTAGAAGGCACCAAGCAGTAATAGACTCGAATGGACGCTCGACAAAATATCATTTGCAGAATTTTAAAATAGTATTTTTCATGTTTTCCTTTACTGTATGTAGACTTTTGTGATGTTAATTTATTTGTTTATTTTACTTTTCTTTGTTTTATTCATTGGTATCTTTTTTAATATTGTTCTTTTATGAAGTAATGCTTTATTTAATAAAGAAATTGATATTGAATTTTATGCTGGTTCTTAGATTCTGCAATAATATAAGAAAAAGGGAGCCCGTTAGATTAGTTGCAATTTCATTGCATTCTGGAGTTGTGCTTCAGTTAGTGAGTCATTAATCGTTTCGAAATTGTAGAAAATTAAAAAAAAGTAATTTTGAATATGCCAGGCAAGCGATTAAGTGATACATTTGGTGTATTATAACTATCACAAAGGAAAATCCGCTAAGGAAAACAACATTTGAGCATATGCGGTGAAGTCGGAAAAAAAACCTTATCCGACTCTCACACGCCACGACTTACCCATCGCATGCAGCCTCAAATGAGGCCTGGCTCCTTTACAATTTACTCTTGCGGCTTTTACTCGTGAGGCGAGCGCTTTGTCAGTTCTTTGTTTTTTTTTTTTTTTCATTTTGCTGGTGTAAAAAAGGGTTCCTTCGTTCTTTCGACATATCACATCACTACTTGGTGATGGCTGACTTAAGGATTATGGCATCAATTTCAACTGTGTCGGCTATCATATGCAGCCATATTTTATAGGAAATAGATTCACGATGCGTGAAAAATTAAATTAAGTGCTTTGTACTTGAAATGTTGAATGTGGTATTTGACAAGTTTATTAAAAAAAAAATATGTTCATAAGTCGTGCAAGCACTTCACAGAAGCCTGAGAAGATGTTAATGACGATGCTCGCCGCACGTCAATAACGGATGAAAACCTTGAAACAGAAAACCAAGAAAATTGTTATTGAGAGTCGTCGATTCACTATCGGAGAAGTTGTTGAGCATATTGGCACATCGCAATATGGTAGTACAAGACCTGATCATAAATGCCTTTTAGAAATGTTGGAAATCACATATGCTTTTCGTTTCATTTTTTAGTTAAGAAGTCATATTTTAATATTCAGTTCGTTTCCCATATATTTAGTACAGAGGAAACATAGTAAACTGCGTTGAATACCAACATTATGAAAATTCTGTAAATGTTGATTATCAAAATTTGTAGTTTCAGACGTAATTATTAAGCAGTAGCTCCAAGAAAAGACATATTGTATGATGCTTATAAAGAAAGCATATTGTTTGTAGAACAGTTTCTGGCATAATGTTTCAGGAAAAAATATTGCTACCGTTATTCTTTAAATAAAATGACCAAGAAAAAATTGTAGTTTTAATTTCGACGAACCTTTTTACATTTAGCTAAGCTTGCCTAAGTTCTAATTTATATTTCATTTCGAGCAGAAGGGGTCTACCTATTACATGTGTAAGAAACAGCTGCAGTTGTTTGCGGTTTTTGAAATTATAAGAAATATTGTCATTGTTTACGCCAATTTCTCGAATGAACGATTGATCAGAGATGCATCATAAGAAAAGCAATGCAGCTGTGCAAATAATTGCACTAAGTCGTTGTCGAAAAAAAGGGTTCAAAATAAACAAGCATATTGCTTATCAGCGGTTGCAGTCCATGGACTCCCTGTCACTTCGATTTTGGACGCAGCTGATAGTATCTAGTTGCAGCAAGATAAAATTCCTTTTGTTCGTTGAAACAAATAAATCTCTTGTGCGTGTTTTGAATGTTTTTTTTTTCTTCGATGCGAATGAACGATTGGTCAGAGATGCATCATAAGAAAAGCAATGCAGCGTGCAAATAATTGCACTAAGTCGTTCTCGAAAAAAAGGGTTCAAAATAAACAAGCATATTGCTTATCAGCGGTTGCAGTCCATGGACTCCCTGTCACTTCGATTTTGGACGCAGCTGATAGTATCTAGTTGCAGCAAGATAAAATTCCTTTTGTTCGTTGAAACAAATAAATCTCTTGTGCGTGTTTTGAATGTTTTTTTTTTCTTCGATGCGATTCACTTCTGTTCGTCGTCGAATCGGAAACAGTCTTAAATTCTCTCCAGTGAAGTGAATAACAGTTTACAATCGTGTGTACAAACATAAGTATTTTTTTATAAGTTTTCAATATACATATGTACATATACTCGCGATAACTGGACCGTTACAATGAGTTATTTTAACTGGAAGTGATAGTTTACGATATTGAGAATGGAAAAAATGTTTTGGCACTGTCTACATTCTTACGTCGCAACTATCAGATTTTTGAAGACGATATAGCATTGACTTATTTGTGATTTTCAGAAGAAACTATGTATTACCACAATTCAATAAACGTTGGGCTCAAGCTTATCGGAAAAAGGATACATTTCTTATATAGCAATTGGCTTGATACCGAATATATTGTAAGACTACCTACAACCTACCTACCTGTAAGACTACAAGGATTATAATCGATGGCTGAAGGACTCGAGGCGAACTTGGTGGAAGATATAAAGACTGCAGATATAGAAAACAAAAGATAATTTTATTCTTAACTGGTTCAGATAAAATTGAAATGTTATCCGACGAAGGAGCTTTAAGTGTTTACATTGACTTAGATCTTACCAAAGCACAAAATTTGTACCTGGGAAATTTAACAAATGAACGAAATTGTTTTTTGCTGCCACCTTATTACATAATGCAGAACTGTAAACAAACCTGTTACCCACCTGTCTCATCGATGGAAATCACCAACACGTATGCAAAAATTATATCTTTACAAGATTTGTTGAATCACACAGCAGCTAGAATTCTATTGATTGATACTGTGTGTACGACTGGGTCAAAAAACTTGATGTTATATAGCAAGTGGGTGTGACGGCTTATCTGGGCAAAGTGAATTTAAAAAAAACTTCCCGAAGAGTCTGCACTTATTACAGATGCAAATTTGTTCATAACGTCTTTTATTCCCACAAGGTTAACTGATGAGCTAACTGGTGCTATTATCTGTCAAAATCCTGTGCCTTCATCTGTACAGTTTTGTCGGCCTATTTCAGTCGAGTTTTCCAAAGAAACTCCGGAAAAAATTAGAGCTGATGTGGGCGACATTAATAATCAAACTGACAATTTGTGTCCATTTTTGATTAATAAACATGGTGAAGAAATACAGATTAAACATAAACTTTTTATTACAATGATAGAGGGAAAAGTGGGCCAAGTATTGACTGAGAGTTCTTCAAGTTCCACATGTACTATTTGCAATGTTACTCCACGTCTAATAAATGATTTAGCGAAAGTCACTTCTAGGGCAGAAGACGAAAGTTGCTTTCGGTTTGGATTATCCAAATTATATGCCAGGATAGGAAGCATGGAGATGATTTTACATATGTCATACAACCTTTCCTCCAAAAAATGGTCAGCGACCAATAAGTAAAACAAACAATCAAAACAAGAAAGGAAAAATATAGTTTAAATACGTTTTCGTAAAGAGATGGGTCAAATCATTGATAAACCGCGACAAGTAAGCGGCAACTCTAATGATGGTACTACAGCAAGAAGATTTTTTTAGTAATACCAGTTGCTCTGCTGAAATAACAGGTGTTGATGAAGCATTAATACACAGATTGCATATATTTTTACAAGCTTTATCGTCAGGTGATTGATGCTCAAAAGTTCGGCAAGTATGCTCTAGAAACAGCAAGAATATACATATGTATATTAATAAGTACAACTGGTGGCATATAATCATCATCAGTGCATAAAATATTAATTCATGGAGAGAGTATCATAAATCATTTTGCTGTACTACCCATTGGACAACTTTCGGAAGACGCTCAAGAGTCTCTCAATAAAGACTTCAAATATTTTAGACTCCATCATGCAAGGAAATGCTCAAGATCTTCAACAAACGAAGATGTATTCCATTTACTTTATACATCAGATCCATACATTACAAGTATCCGTAAACCATGCAAAAAATGTCAAGGAACTACACGAAGACACTGTACACCTTATAAAAGTGACTCGAATCATTTCGGATCCTGATAGTGTAATGAACAATTTGTACGTACTTTGGACAGAACTGTAAGTTCGAACGTGGCTGTGACAACGATCAAACATTAGTTTTTTGAACTTGCATGAACTTTTCTCAGATATTTTAATCATAAAACGTGTATTAGGTAAGTTGGTTCCGAAACTTCGCAAATTTGACCAAAACATCCGTCGCATAAGTGTCGCTCAGGAGTTGTTGAATGATGTGCATGACGATTCAGATTTACTGAAAAGGGTCAGTACTATTGACGAAATAGGGGTATATGCGTATATAAGTTAACGACACGTCAACAAATTCCTCAACATGTTTGCACACGTCTCGCAAGATGTAACGTGCAACGCCTCACCATCCAGTCACCCGACACTTGCACGCCGCATGATATCAGCAAGCCACCTGCATCTACTCAGAGTACCGTAACATCCGTACCATGGGTCAACCCGACACCCAGCAGCACCCACGAGCAAGCAGTGGCACTCGACACCCCACAAACCAAAACCCACATTCTTTCACGTTCCTACATGTTCTCATCTTCCCATCCACAGCCGCATTAGGTGATAAGTAGAAGTAAGAAATAATTGTAAATTAGTCTAAGTTTGGCAGCAGCCGAATAAAGTTATTTTTTTAAGAAAAAATCCGAGTAGATTTTTTAATTTATATACATACGTCGAAACCAAATCCTGATCATCCCAACGGAAGTTTTGCTCATTGTTTGCTTTGATTACAATGGCGTAGATCATCTTGAGTTCTTGTAGGAACTCTCAGTAAGGATCCTTACCTTGAAGTAATGCGCCGTTTGAAATCTAAATTGTGTTTCTATTTTTGAATCTAAATGTGTTTCGATATAAATGGCGCAATCGGTGAAAAATTTGGTGTAAAAACAAAGAAAAATAACAATGATAATTGTCAAATTATCACTGGATAAAAAAAAAAACACAGACAAAACACCAGTGATTGAAGAAAAATCTGAAATTCGAATACAAAGATAAAAGAAATAAAAAAATAAGTTCCTTAAGGGGTAACACCACTCTAGGATTTTCAAAAATTCGATTTTTTTTTTTTGGCCGCAAAATTACACCTTTTTTCGGCCTCTAGAGTGGTGTTACCCCTTAATTCACTAGCTACTTACATGGACAATATTCGTCTATATTGTCAAACAGTGTTGCCAGTTCTTGGGGAATTCTCCTTTTCGTGGGGAACTACAAAGAAAAATTTGTCGAAAGAGGAAAAGGGGAAACCTCCCTTTTCGAGAACGAAATATGGGGAAAGTAGGTAAGAATTTCAGAAACTCTTCATTGAGTTACAAAACAACAACTCTTTACTGAGCCGTAAAGCTAAATCAAAAGAGCACGTAAAGAATTCAGCTGAGCGTGAACTTAACTCACAGGCATTATCGTGCGCAGGGGTCAAGATCATATACTCTTACGCTTCATTGGAAAATGAATCATAACGTGTGTTCATTCTAACGGTGTTTTGTTCTTTGCACAGTAACTTGAAGAAACTCAGTTTTTTTTCAGTTCAGTTTACTCAACATTTTTATTAGTAAAGTGTGGGAGATTGTGAGCTCTTTTCAGTGTTGTATTTAATAAATATTAATTACAGATAATGAATCAACTGAAAAGAAAGCTAGAGGCTTCGTCCTCAAAAACGTTTCAACAGTCTTGGCTCGAAATGCCGGAATTCAAGGGTTGGATTGAACGGGTTAAAGACGTGTAATTCAGTGATGGTAGCCGGTAAGAGCGAGTTACTCAAACACTCAAAAATGTCAAAACACTTAGCTAATTGCCTCGTCGCCATCAGGAAAAGCAATGTTTAGTAAAGCACAGAGTCCTCTTTTTGCGGAGCATAATGTTGCATTGCACACTATTGACCATCTTTTGTCTTTTTTAAAAAAATATTTTTCCTGATTCAAAAATTGCAGCCGACATGACCTTGGGAAGAACAAAATGTTCTAAAATTATCGAGAATATTTTAGCTAAAGTTGAGTTTAGCCGCCTAGTAGATATTTTGCGGACAACGCATTTTTCAATATTAATTGATGAAGGTACAGACATTTCTAACCAAAAAAGTTTGTGTTGTTTGGCCCGATACACCGACCCTAAAACATTCACTATTCATACTGAATTACTTGAACTTATCAAGTTAAATGCTACCGATTGTTCTGCAGAAGCTCTATACAAAGCCTTCACAGCATGTCTTCGAAAAAATAAAACTCCTTTAACGAATATTATTGGTTTAGTATGCGATAACGCCCCAGTTATGATGGGAAAGAACTCTTTTTTTCGAGACTTCAGCTGACACTCCAAATGTAGCTATTTTTAAATGCATATGCCATTCTTCTGCCCTTGTAGCTAGCTACGGATGTGCAGAATTTCCAGATGAATGTGAAGATCTTTTATCAATGGTAGCTACATATATGTCGGAGAGTCCAAAAAGCTGTGCCATACTAGAGGAGTTCCAGAAATATTTTAACGCCGAAAAAAGAAAGTTATTAAGTCCATCTAAGACAAAGTGGCTTGTATTCCATTCCTGCGTAGTGAGATTATTGGATAATCGGGCAGTTCTTCAACATTTATTTTTATTAGATTCTGCAGAAATCAAGAGAGCAAAAGTTACAAATATATACGAAAATACGAAAAATTTGTTCTTGAAGTACTTCGATGATTTTAATAGATTTTTTCAAGGTAATCAAGTTTTGTTGCATCTCCTCTACGCTGTGTCGAAAAAGATTTTACTGAAACTAGCTCAAAGTATCATTAAAGAAGAAAATTTTGATAAACTGCTGGATTCACAACAATACACTGATTTCGCTTCAACATATGGAAATAATATGATTGACCTCAAAGACGTATACTTTGGGCCAGAGTGTGAACAACTTGTGCAACAATTGCCAGAAGATCAAAAGTTAGAAGTATAATTACGGTGCAAACATTTCTATATTAGGTCAATTGAGGAGATTTTAAAAAGATTTCCAATAAGGAATCCTGAACTTCAAGTTATGGAGTTTCTTACTCCATACCGAAGAGAATGAGCTGCAAAGAAATTGTTTTCAGTTTCATTAAAATTCCAAATTGTGACGAAAATAAATTGATTGTAGAATGGATAGAATTTTCTATTTCCGTTATTGGATCAGAAAAAAATAGAATGCAGCAATTGAGTGTCGAGCATTTTTGGAAGGAAGTAGCCGAAATGACGGATTTTCAAGGAAATGTCTTATTTCCGAATTTGACCGTTGTTGCTAGATTTGCATTAACATTTTCACATTCAAATGCTGATGCTGAGTTCTTATTTTCAGTGGTAACCGACGTAAAAATAAAAAAAAGATATAGACTAGGTGGATCTTGCCTCAATGCTATCTGCTTAATAAGGTCGGGATTCAAGAATAGAAATTTATAATAATCGTTCATCTGTTATTTATGTTTAATATTTATTATGTTTTATTGTTCATTTATTATTTTATGATCAAATTTTGGCAACACAATTTAACTTTAACTATTCATTTTATTATTACATTTAATCTCTATTTTGAAATGAAAAAAAATTTTTACTTGCTACTTGTTCTTTGTGTTTTAAATAAAAGGTGTAAAATAGATTGTTTTGTTTTTAATTATTATTTTATTTACTTTTAAATATTCGTTCAATGTTTTCTTTAAAAAAAAATGTGTACATAATTATATTAAGACTAAATATATAGGATAGTTAAGTGTAGACCGAAAGGGAATCATTTTAAGAAATATTGTTAAGTTTAGAGTGACACGAAGGGTCAGTAGTATGTAAATTATTATTGTGGGGAATATACGGGGAAAGGGGCTTGCCACACTGTACTGAAACTTCGTGGGCTTAGTTCGAAAAGACGTAAGACCGATCGAACAAATCCACACACCCAAACAAGACGAGGAACACTACATGTCTACATAAGGTATAAGTTCGGAATCGAACCTGTATGAAGAAATAAAGAATAAGGAGGAAGAAAGAAAGGCTGAAACACCAGTGCTATAACATCAACAACAACAATGAACAGCAGGAAATAACTCAGAAATGGGTACGGTAAGCTATATAATTTTAAATTAGTTTTAGAGTTTGTTCAATAATATTTACTTAGTTTTGTCTAAATATAAATCTGAATCTAAATTAACAGAACTATAACACTAACTTAACTATGTACTAACATACATATATTGAATTGATTATAACTGCACGTAACTTTATGAAACTGTAAAACCAAGTCCACGTAGCAATTAGACCACTCTTTTTTCCTGTTTTTCTATTCTTCTCCAACTCTGAAACATAAGTATTCTGTAGATCGTATCTATGCACATTTATACATATATGTATGTGCATATAAATATCAGCGATCGTTTTTGCAAAATATTATAATTTGCATAATTTAATTCATTTGGTTTTATTTCATTTAAAATTAAAAACCATTAATTTTCAAAAAACATTGGTGACCCCAACGCGATTATTCACATGCATTTAAATTCTTCAATATGCATACATATATCATAAAGAAAACAGTACTTAGCTCCAATCAAATGGGCAACGGGGACATTTCTGCCTTTGAGCAAAACCTCAAAGCTCCTAAGGTTTCTTTATCTGACAAGAAGCAGAAACTGGTTGAAAGCTTGCGAACACGCCAATCTCTTATAATCATCAATCGATCAAGTTTTTTTTTTCTTACTTTGGAGGCTTCTGCCTATTGGAGCACTCAGACGCAAATACTGGTATATTGTACTGCCAGAGAGATACCTTATATGGCGTCACAGCTCATGAAGAGCCAGAGCCAAGCTTCTTTTATTCTCTTATGTTGTGTGCGATTTGTTTTCTACACAAGTGAACGGCACCTAAAGCTTAATGCCGATTCCGAACGGTGAGAGCCGAGAAGCTTTTTCAAGGCAAGTGTACAACGGGGAGTTTTGCCAGTACCCCACCGAGGAGAGAAGCCGCGAAATAATAATTTGATGGCGTTGGTGTTATCGGGATCCGAACTCGCTCATTATGCGTCAGCGCCCGGCACACTACCCACTGCGCCACGGCGTTTTCAAATCGAACAAGTTAAACGTAGCAGTGATTTCTTTTTTATTTTTTTGAAATAAAAAATTTTCTTAGCTTAAGTTAATTATAATAATGTTAATTGTAAGTTATTTATATAGTAGTCGAAAGGCATATGTTAAAATTATACAGTTTGTTTTAGATTGTCCGAAACAGAAAGGGATTT
Organism: Merodon equestris; assembly: GCA_958301585.1. Taxonomy (NCBI): domain Eukaryota; kingdom Metazoa; phylum Arthropoda; class Insecta; order Diptera; family Syrphidae; genus Merodon; species Merodon equestris. Next base: position 82,491,651 of record OY284415.1, on the reverse strand, counting down.
CGTTTCTAGAGTTCCAAAAATATCAACCTAACTTCAATTTCTGAAATTAAGGGGGTAACCTACTGCTGAAAAAATAAAATTACAATTTATTTTTTATTCCATATTTCTATAGATTAACTTCAAAAATATCTGTTTAAAATTTAAGATAGTTATCTGAATTATTTTTCTTTCTATAGCGCTCACAGTCTCCCTCCGTCCAACCGAGATTTTGGAGCGCGAGTTACGCAAATGAAAGTCAACAACTTGCTGACGGCACATTTGTGTTACTTCGCAACCAATAACGAGGTGTCAATACAGCATTCAGGTGTCAATGGCTTTCGGGTTACGCAAATGTAGGTCAGCGAATTTGCTTGCTTTGCTACTACTCGAAGCCAAGCTGAATGCGTTGACCCTCGATATGTAGTTTTAAGAAATAATGAATACGAAAATAAAATACGAGAGAGTCTGACTTGAGACCTAAAACAGAACGGTTTTTTTTTTTTTAAATTAAATGAATAAAATTGTAACTGGCGTAGTCGGCAATTTTCTTTCTAAACGGGAAAGGAAAGTGTAAAAGTGCTCAAAGAGGAACTAAAAATAAGTACATCAGAAGAAAAAAAAAATCTGTGAAAAATTGAATCTAAGCAGCATAACTGCATCAAAATCGTTATAAAGAATACAGTATAGTGAAAAACTGCAAAATAGGGGGCAGAGACAATCGTTTAAAATTATTCGACACCAATCGCGGTATCAGCATGAATAATAATATGGAACAATTGTTGGAGACGATGGTGACGGCGCTTAACACTTTGGTTAACGTTCAGAAACAACAGCAACAACTGCAGCAGCAGGGACAAAGAATCCGAGTGGAGAAGGAGATTGAATACATTCCAATGTTTTCCGGGAACAAGAGGGAATTGACTCAATTCCTAACGGTGGTCGAGAACCACTTAGCATCTATCGACGACGCAAGGAGAACGGAAGTGTACAATGCCATTTTCAACTACAAGATCACCGGCCAGGCGAAAAATTGTATTTATCAATCTCGAACAGCGACCTGGCAGGAGACAAGGAATCTACTGGTACAATATTTCCGGCCCATAATCGACCTTAGCTGCATTCTCAACAAAAAAATTTATATAAAGGTAAATAGTATACTAGAATTATGTAATAAGATAGACCCAATTCATAACGAATTACATGAATACGCAGTTTACGAAGAAAACTGCAAAGAAATAGTTGATTCAGTTTGTCAATTAATAGTAGTAAAAATTTAAGAAATTACAACTGGACAGTTATCCAGAGAGCTTAGTACAGAGTTCGATTTAAATAAAATAAAAACAGTTTTATATTCTTACATCCCGGATGGTGAGGGGAATTTAAAGAAAAATACAAAAGTAAATGTAAGTAACCATGCAGTCAGTAATCAAAGTGCCAAATCAAGTATTAATTCAAGACAAGGAAGGTCAATAAGCCAAAATAACTTTAGTACGAACCATAATAGAAATGATTTTGGAAGAAATGTAGAATCAGTAGGACCACCACCACCACCAATAGTCAAAATCAAGATAACCAGAATAGAAATATAGGCATAAGCAATTTCAATCGGGAAAATAATTTCAACCCTAGATCAGGTCAGGTTAGACACAACAGTGTCAATCCATCAGGACAATATAGAAATAGAAGTCAAAACCCAAGTCCTATGGACGTAAATAATGTTTCATCGAACGATGCACACAATCCCAATCAATATAATTCTAATAATTCTAATGTTCAAGAAATAAATAACGTAGAACCGGTAAATTTTCTAAACTAGGCCTCGGAGATAAAATTTGCTGTAATCTTACAATTAAAGACAAAACATACAAAGCCTTAGTAGATACAGGCTCAACCATTAGTCTTATAAACTCTTCAAATGTAAATTGTTCTTGTTTCGAGATATTGGAAGTAAAAAATGTGTCCTTTAAAACTATAAATAATGTCACAACCGAAAAAGTTAAAATAATAGTTACTGACGCCCCCAAGGAATTTCGAATGAGTCCACAGTGTAAAATGAAATGGTACGAGTTTGTATGAGATGGTATGAGTTTGAATAATAAAGCCTATGGTATGCTAATAGGTATGGATTTTATAAGAAAAAGTGTTATGGAAATAAATATTAATCAAATGTACCTGAAATTAATCTTCTTCTTTTCCTTTTTCCGGCGTCGTTATGGTCAGAAATTAATAAATACCGTTAATATTAAATTGTACTCACAAGACTATGAGAGAGTAGAATGCTATGAATTAACAAATCAAGACAATAGAGAAATAAACTTATTACATCTAAATAATCAAGGAAAGGAAGAAATTAGGAAAATTTGAATCAGTTTGAACACTTAGTTTATAAAGATGGGGATCAGTTGACCAATACCGAAGCAATAATGCACGAAATTATTACTACAACCGATCAACAAATTAATTCTCGTTTATATATTGTAGATTACCTCCAAAACACGAGCAGGAAGTTAGGAATCAAATAGAGGAAATGGAAAGACAAAAAATTATAAGAAAATCTAAAAGCCGATACTCCTCCCCAATTGTTGTAGTACCAAAAAAAAACAGATAGTTCTGGCAAACAAAAATTTAGATTGTGTGTCGACTACCGAAGACTCAATGATATCACACTTGATGATAAATACCCCCTACCTAATATAGACAATATATTAGATAAGCTAGGGCTTATCTAATATTTTACAATATTAGACCTAGCCAAAGGTTACCACCAAATAAAAATGCAACCACGAGATATTCATAAGACAGCGTTTGTTACGCCAAATGGTATATATGAGTTTACTCGGATGCCCTTTGGGCTGAAAAATGCTCCAGCCGCTTTTCAGAGGCTAATGAATGAAATATTAAGAGATCATCTCAACAAGATCTGTGTAGTATATCTAGATGATAAAATTATTTTCAACGAGTCTAGAAGAACACCTGGTCGCAATTAAAACAATTTTTAATGTGTTAGCTAAGCACAATCTAGAAATACAATTTGACAAATGCTCCTTCCTAAAGCACGATACTGAATTCTTGGGCCATGTTTTAACCACAGACGGTATGAAACCGAACCCAAATAAAATTAAATGCGTAGTAGACGCATTCCAACAAAAGAAAAACAGTTAAAGGGATTTCTTGGACTAACTGGATTTTACAGGAAGTTTGTCAAAAACTACTCTAGAATAGCCTATCCCATGATCAAATACTTGAAAAAAGATGCTAAGATCAACGTAAATGATTCAGAGTACATTCAAGCATTTCAAACATTAAAACTTAATATCGTCAATCACTCTATCCTTAGATTTCCAAATTTCGATAAACCTTTTACCCTTTTTAATGATGCATCCAACTATACTATTGGGGCAGTCCTTACCCAGGAAGGCCAACCTGTTTGCTATGCTTCAAGGTCCCTGAATGACTATGAAAAAAATTACTCAGCAACAGATAAGGAATTCCTAGCCATAGTCTGGTCAGGAACTTACTTCCGTCCTTCCGTTCGGGGAAATAAATTTATAATAGTGACAGATCTCCAACCAATTAAATATATAAGTAAAAAATATAACGGAAAAGAATTTTCAGCCAGAAACCAAAGGTGGTTGTTAAAACTATCCGAATTCAACTTTGACATAGAGTATCTCAAAGGGAGGGAAAATAGAGTCGCAGACTTTTTAAGCAGAATAGAGAACGTAGAGAATTTAGAAGATGACACAGCTTCAGATCAAGCAACTGTTCACTCTGTACCAGAACAACAACTTGATAATTTTCCTATAATGGGGGAAATAGTTAACAAATATAAACTGCACCTGATACTTACTAATAATATCACAAAGGAAATAGATACAATTCACGGAAGAAAAATAATCCAAGTAGATATGACTAAAAATCAGTCATATTGGGAGGAATTATTTAAAAAGAACATAACTTCAGGAAGAGTAGGAATTTTTTTCTGATTTACCCTACAGTGAATATACAAAATTCAACAAGTCCTCATAGGACTTTTCAGGGATAATAAAAAGATTTCATTTGTTAAGTGTACCATGAGAGCTCAAGAAATTAATACAATAGAGGAAATGCATAGACAAATATCTCGATATCATGTCAAGGAAAGTTGTCATTCGGGCATTTCAGAAACATATTACACTTTCAAAAATAAAATATACTTTCCTAAATTAATTTTAGAAATTTCGAAAGTTATATGAAACTGTCAGATATGTCAGGGCGGTAAATATGATAGAAAACCCATAAAATCGAAATTTTAAATTACAGAGACACCATCCAAACCAAATGAAATTTTACACATGGATATATGTATATACATATATGTATACATATGTATACAGGGTGTCCCACGAGCAGTGTGCCAAAAAGCTAGAGCGTGTAGGTCTGGTCAAGACAAGAAAAAAATCGTATGGGAGGGCGGCGCAGAGATACACGGATTTTTTTCCATCTAATGAAATGTCGAAAAAAACTTAAATATCATGATTGAATCAGTAGATACGGACGTCATGATTATTTGTCTTGGTAATATTCATAAATTTGATGGTCAAAAAATATGGATGACCTCTAAAAATAGGAATGTAGTTGGATACGTTAATTGTATAAAACTTGCTGAAAAATTAGGTTCTTCTCTTTGCTGAGCTTTGCCTGGTTTTCATGCCTTTACAGGAAGTGATTACACTGCAGCGTTTGTACGAAAAGGAAAAATAAAAGCATATAATCTTTTAACTCAGAGTGAAGATATTTATAATAAAGAAAAAACAGATATACTTCAAAAATTTACGAATGAACTGTATAAAATCAATAGTAACAGCGTTAATAAGGCGAGATTCGAATTATTTTTAAATTTTTTTGCTAGTACCAACAACAACGATCGATTTTATCAGGGCATGATAAACTTTAATTCCAGCAATATTCCTCCTTGTTGGAAATCGTTGTCCCAAAAAAAATTAAGGATAATATTTATAAACACGATGTGGCAAAATGCAACAGAAGAATCGTGCATTTCGTACGACCCAACAACGTGTGGTTGGCAACTTAACGAAAGAAATAAGCTAGAATCATTATGGTTTACTGGCCAGGCAGCTCCTCTTATCGTTGAAGAAATTGTGCAAAATTATCAAGATGAGGAGGAAAATCAGGAGTAAGATTCAGAATCACAAGAAAATAGATACTATGGTTGTGAGGACATAGATGATTCTTTTTTGTCTCTTTATAATAATATATCTGATGTTTGTAAATAGCTGAATTGTACGACCTTCATTTTTTAATTCTTTCATTCCTGTATTTTGTAATAATTAATGTATAAATATTAAAAATATTCTGAATAAATGAAATGCTCAATTTTATAAATAAATAGTGTTTTTCAGAAATAAATTTGAATATTTGAATTAATGAAATGACCTATACTTTCATTCCTTGTATGAGCTCGTCGATTCCTTTTATAAATAAATTTTTAATATGAGAATTGATTTGATTTGACGCCCCCATAGGGGCACTTTATTAGCTTAATGCAAGCCTTAACAAAAATCTGATAACTTAACTATAACTTATTAACTAGGTGGCGGCGTGGAGACGATTAAGGAGAGTGAGAAGGGTGGTGGTATAGGGCAATTCTAAGGCTGGACTTATTAAGGTGAAGGTCGAAAAGATTGGTGTTAGCTTTTCGAAGCATTCTGGACATTGGTTCATGGTAGCCATAATTTGTGCGGTGAGTGCTTATACGGAAAAGGGGTGCGGACCGAAGGTTACGCGGGTTGGTGTTAAGGGGAATCATGTGTAATAATGAAGGGCTGTCAATGTTACCACTGAGAAGGTCATGGATAAATAGAATGTCTGCAACATCACGTCGTTCTTTAAGGGGTTGGAGGTTGATTAATTTTAAGCGATCCGTATAAGGTGGTAAATTAAGGGGGTCGGCCCAAGGAAGGCCACGAAGGGCAAAACGGATAAACCTGCGTTGAATGGATTCAATACGCGTAGTATGGGATTCATAAGAGGGGGACCAGACTTGGCTAGCATATTCGAGAAGGGGCCTAACGAAAGTGATGTATAATGATTTCGTAACGTAAGGATTCGAGAATTCTTTGGACCAACGTTTCACGAAACCGAGGGCTGAGTTAGCACGTTTGATAATATTGTCGATATGGAGGCGAAAGTTGAGTTCACGGTCACAAATAACCCCTAGGTCAACCAAGAAGTTGACAGGGGGAACGATTTCATTACGAATAATGTAGGTTCTAGGTGGTGAGGAAGAGCGTTTGCGGGAGTAAGTGATGGTTTGGCATTTACTGATATTGAGCTCGAGATGGTTTTTTTGACACCAAGTAGTGAACCTGTTAAGGTCCAATTGGAGAGAGCAGGAGTCGACAGGGGAAGATATGTGTTTAAATATTTTCATATCATCAGCATATATGGAGAGCTGAGAGTTCAGAATAACGCTGTCGACATCATTAATGGTTAGAATAAATATCAGTGGACCGAGATGACTACCTTGCGGGACACCGGAGGTAGCGTTAATTGGATCAGAAAAAAAAGATCTGAAGATAACGTTATATTGACGATCTTCGAGATAAGATTTGATCCATGAGATAAAACCGGGAGAGAAACCGAGGGCAGTGAGCTTGAGGAGAATAATTTGGTGAGACATTTTGTCAAAGGCTTTGCTGAAGTCAGTGGCGACAACGTCTACTTCTTTGCCAGCTTCGAGTGCACACAGACATTGTGAAACAAACTCGACTAGATTAGTGGTTGTCGATCGACCTTTTAGGAACCCATGTTGGTTAGGAGAAAATATGGGTTTGCAGTGAAAGAATAGTGCATCATAAACGATGCTCTCGAAAAGTTTGGGTGCGCATGAGAGCTTGGCAATGGGACGATAGTTGGACACATCATTTTTCAGTCCTTTTTTGTGGACTGGAATGATATAAGCATATTTCCAAAGCTTAGGAAAAAGTCCTTGAGAGATAGAGCTTTGAAATAGAGCAGTAAGGGGTAAAATAAGATGGTTCGCGCACTTTTTTAATACTATGGCAGGCAGACAGTCGGGACCGGGAGAGTAGTCGTCCTTTAAGTTCCGTATTTTTTCGGCGATTAGGTCGGGAGTGATGTTCAATGAAACAAGAGATGTCTGGGGGCAGTTTTTCAAATATCGAAAATAGTCGTGATCGGGTTGAAGATCTTGGTCAGTGAATGATTGGCTGAAGAAATGAGCAAAGAAATTGGCGATTACTTCGGATTCGTTGGAAGAGTTACTGAGATAGTTAAGTGTAGTGGGGTAGCTATCGGTTTTTCTTTTTGTATTAATGAACTGGTAGAAACACTTGGGGTCAGAGATAAGGGAGGATTGCATTCTGTTCAAGTATCGGAGGTAGAGTGATTCACATAGCTGTGCAAATTTAGTGTAGGACTGCATGTAATTAGAAAGGTCTGATGCAGAGGAGGATCTAAGATAGGCGTGCCAATTTTTGTTTCTTTTATTGCGCAAAGAGCGTAGTTCCTTGGTATACCAGGGCGGAGATGAGGCCACATGATCCACTCAGGATCATGGGACATAATAAAACACTACAGATCAACGAATATCCTTGACATTTCGCCTTGTTCAGTCCTGTCAAAGATCTGACATTTGAAAACAAAATAAACAAACAAATTGAAGATGGAAGCAGCTGCTATTGAGGTAAATTGCGTTTATTTGTTGAATTTAAATGGTTAATAATTGTATTACAGTGGTTATTGGAAAGTGACACGGACAGTGAAGAAAGCAGCACACCTGAATATTCATTGCTGCAGGAAGAAATAACAGATTTCTCGGTCGAAATTTAAATTAATATACATGTTTACCTTTTTCTGTCCACCTGCTCCATTTCCACTTCACAATAAAAACAATCTTTGAAATTTAAGTGTGGAATTGCCATATCAAAGAAAATTTTTCTTTTCGTACAAATTTGATACAACCGATTTAAATGCTAATGATAATAATTTTTATCGATATACACCAATTGGACTCAAGAGTTTTAGAAATGTAAGATAATACAAATATTATAGCATTATGAGTACAATTACTCGATACGGAAGCGAAAACTGCTTAACCAAACCCGTGCCACAATTTTATATGTTCATCAGGCAATGATTCTCCTAATTTGAATGCGAAACCAGTGGGAAATAGTGTAAACTCACTTCCACTCAAACTCGGATCTTGAAATTGATCCAGATAAAGAGCTGGATCACGTGTTGTTATTGTAATACATGTAAACCATGATCCGGATAAGATCTGGATGGCATAATAAAAAACACATTTTATTGTTGTTAGCAGAGAAAAGAACTAAATTCTGGGATATGTGACAATTTAAATGCTAGTCTGCTTCCGATGCAACACTTTCGAAGATCTTCAAGACTGGAGAAAATCAAATTGCCGTTATTCTCCGGCAAATTTTCGGAATTCCTAAATTTCATAGGTATTTTTAATAGTCTAGTACAACGTTTCTCAACCTTTGAGTATGTGCGGACCTCCAGCTACGAATTTATCAGTCGGCGGACCCTTCCCAACAATAAAACTTATAACATTCGGTATAAACTTTAAATAAACAACGTAACTCCCAGATACAAGTAAAAATTATACATTAAAAAAAAAAAAAACATTGCTTTTATAAAAATATCTTTTATTAAAATGTTTTTACAAGTACCTACATATGTAAGCAATAAGTAAAATAATTAATGTTGCAGGGCCTAATTGTTCCGTGCAGGGACGGGTTAAGAATATCCCTGCAGCGATACCTCTCGCTTGTCGTAAAAGGCGACTAAAACAAAGGTAAACAAAAATCACATCTAGGCAATTTTGAAAACACCAAGGTGAGCCTAGGGACACATATACCACCATTAAACTGCCCCACAAGTATACATGCAAATCAGTGGGCTGACACGACTGGAGATCACCGGTGTTGTAAGAGTAAGATCAAACAAAAAAATCTGGAGCATGCCCGTGTCACAAAAAAAAAAAAAAAAAAAAAAAAAAAAAAACGCCAGGCCGAAAAACAATTGATGCAAAAACACCAGCATTTGATTGGCCTCAGCGATGAAGTGGTCCCAAACCGGGAAGCCTGCCGCTACTTTCTGAGGTCAAACCGGCGGACCCCACAAGCGGACCAGTAGGAATGCAGTTGGGTGGGAGGGTTATGGTCCTACACTTCTGACCATAACGACGCCGGAAAAAGGAAAAGAAGAAGAAGAAGTAAAATAATTAATGTGATGGCTGGTGTTGTTTTCTAGCTACCAACTTACTTATATTTGGATCAAACGAACATAACTGAATTCTTAAATCGCGTTCAACGTTTAATTTATTTCTATATGTATTTATTTTCCGTATAATCAAAAGTTGAAAAACCTTTTTCACATAAATATGATGTAGAAAATGGAATTAATACTTTAATAGCCCTTTCGGACATAAAAGGATATTGCTTTCTAGCACTTAACCAGAATTCATACAGATTGGTGTTTTTAAATATATGTTTTAAAGCTGAATCACAGGAAATATCAATAAACTGGTTTTCTTCTATAGCTGATAAACTGCTTATTTCACTAAAGTCTGTTGAAAATAGATTTTTAATCCATAATTTACTGTTATCAGGAATTGGAAAGTATTCTCGAAAACTCTCTTTTAGTTCAGTGAAATGTTTGACAAAACTTTGAGTGAAAATTGAATCCGGTAAAATATCGTTGATAGGTGCTAAGAATTCAGTTAGTGTTGAAAATGGTGAACAATCCTTCTTTTCAAATCGTTTTTGCCACATATCAATTTTTTTAAACGTTGATTCGATTTTTTCTTCAAATTGGAATACAGTAACTGTCTTTTGTGAGTTTTGTAAATTCATGTTTAATTCATTCAAATAGCCGAAAACATCACATAAATATGCAACTTGTGCGCACCACGTAAAATCATTAAAACGGTCGCGCAATTCAAATGACAAATTACTTTCTTTCGCGTAGCTCGAAAAAGCGTTTAAGAATTTTTCCTCGCGATAGCCAACGAACCTCAGTATGGAGTAATAGCTGACTGTGGATGCTGCCCATATCATCACATATTTTATTAAAGATTCGGTGATTTAGCGGCCTTGATTTTATAAAATTGATTATCTTCACAACTTCATCGAGAACTATTTTGAATTCTGCTGGTATTCGTTTTGCCACCAATGCCTCTCGATGTATGCAACATTGTTGCCACGTAGCTTCGGGTGCAACATTTTTAACAAGAGCACGTAGACCACTTTTACATCCGGACATTGTTCTTGCACCATCAGTGCAAATGCCTACACATTTTTTCCAATCTATTTCACATGATGTAATAAACTCATTTAAGAGATTAAATATGGCTTCTCCGGTAGAATGGTCAGAAAAAGGCAGACAGAACAAGAAGTCGTCATTAACACAGTCGTTAAATTCGTACCGCACATACATATGTATGTCATCAGATTGGCATTGTTAGATATATCCGTGCTCTCATCCAATTGGAGAGCAAAATAGGAACTCTGCTTTATTCTTTCTATAAGCTGAGTTTTGAGATCGCCGGACATATCAACAATTCTTCACTTGACAGTATCATTAGATAAAGAAATTATGTCTAAATAAAAGCGTTCCATATTTTAGGAAAGCAACTGGAAATACGACCGACGACTAAATATTTTAGAGAACAAATGACATTCTAAGATTTGCCTGTAAAAGGAGTGTTGCGACGCAATTTGGCAGCACCCCCGACCCCCAAGATTCGGCAACACTGTCAGTCAGAAGGGAGTGACAGGCGATTGACAGCGCCCGCCATTTGGGGGCATTTAGAAGAGACGAACGAGAGAGAGCAGGGCGGTGAAGAAGCACTGGTGTAAGGAACAAATCAATTTTTGTTTGAATTTCATATCTCATTTTATATGTAACATATTTCTTTTGAATAAAGATTTTAGTCTATTCCGACTCAAGATACGTGTATGAAAATCACCCGGCCCGTTTCTCTACATTCTAAAATACCATTGCCTTTGTAAACGATTGGTGATCAAAAGGTCGGCCAAAACACGTGGACTCGTTACTTTCTAAATCCGGCAAAATCGAAAGAATCATCAACTCGATAACTTGGTGGTCTAAAAAAGGAAAAGGATCTCGCCGTAGAGCACAGTGGCCTTTAAGTATTTTTAATTAAATTCAACTTAATCTCTGAATTTACAACAGATGGATTCTCACGACAACACGACCCACAGTGAATGTGGACCTGAGCCTGACACGTGTCCTTCGGGTTCATGGGATCTAATGACAAGCACTACGATCGGCTCAGCTTCTGTCGCCACTGCCGCAACTATAACAGCTGAACCCACGCCAGCAGGAGTGCAAACGTCAATTCTCCAACTGACGGATAGAATGCCAGCTCTTCTCGCCCACACAACTGCCGTCACTATGTCGACACGTGATCCGTCCGATCAAACTCAACAGCTCCCCGAAATTAATTCACCACACCTGACAATACACCAGGACATTACACAAGCCATACCAGCGACTGTCAGTGATATATGCAACCTCAACAGGAACGCAATGTGTCTAAATTGTTGTACTCACAGCCACGGCATTCACAATACAATTCCCATATGTTCTGCACCAATTCCCACCAGTCAGCAGCCGTTTTTGTCCAACGTAAGAACGCTTACAGGCGGCATGCATATGCCTTCTACAACTACACAACGTTTTGGTTACCTGCCCTCTACATTTTTCAGTGCCGCTACCAATATTGGAATACCCTCATCAACATACTCGCAGCCAGCTCCAAGTGTTTACTGTAACATGGGAGATACATTTCACGCAAACGCGACTCGGCCCTACTTGCAAACTGCACCAGACATCAGCCTGTCACAATCACAAATATCTGCCCGTCAAGTCATCTCTAAGGAACTTCCTAACTTTTCAGGAAAGCCCGAGGAGTGGCCTCTCTTCATAACGAATTATTTGCAATCAACTGAACGATGTGGATTCACCGAACAGGAAAACCTAATCCGCCTTCAAAAGTGTCTGAGAGGTCCAGCCTTGGAAGCCGTTCGGGGCAAACTTATGATGCCAAGCACCGTTTCCCATGCGATTCAGACACTACAAATGCTTTTTGGACGTCCCGATGTTATTTATGAGTCGATGCAGCGGAAGTTAAGACAGGAACCAGCCGTGAATTAAGATAAGTTGGAAACGTTGATACATTTCGCATTGTCTGTGCAAAATTATTGTGCTACCATTTCAGCAGTCGGTTTCGCTGATTACCTCAACGATCCAGTATTGTTAGCAGATTTAGTCAGCAAATTGCCTAGCGATCTTAAACTGGACTGGGGCCGTCATCAGCTGTCACTAACCCGCGTTGATATAAGAACTTTCGATGAGCCACTCATTTCTCTCGCAACCTGTGCCAGCAAAGTAGCAACCATCGACCGCCACGAACAACAATGAACTAAAAAGCAACAATCGGCATTCCAAGAACAGGATTCTCGTTCATGAGGTAATGGAGCGAAAAGAAAACTCATCTTTGCAGCATACGGTTTGTCTCAAATGTGGTCAAGCACACCGCCTTGCAGATTGCAGTGAGTTTCGTGCCTACTCTACTCAGGAACGATGGCGATTCATACGCGATAGAAGTCTTTGCCTTTGCTGTTTCAGAAAACATCCCGTGAGGCGTTGTAACGCCCGACGACAATGCGGCGTCGACAACTGCAAAATGCCTCACCATTATCTATTGCACACGAATGGACAGGATCAACCTCGCCAAAAAAGAAATCAGGTCGAAAGCACTCAAACCGATGGTGATCATACGCGTAATACCGTACAGGACCCATCCATTCTCTTTCATGTCAAAGATCAAAAGAGAGCCTTATTCAGGTACATCCCTGTGAGGTTATATGGTAAGGGGAAAACGCTCTATACGTACGCACTTGTTGATGAAGGCTCCGCTTGCACGTTGATGGAAAAAGATATAGCATTCGAATTGGGTCTCACCGGTCCGTCCATGGAATTGTGTTTGAAATGGACTGGAGACGTAACCCACAACGAGCCGGATTCCAAAATCGTAAGCCTAGGTATATCAGCAATCGAAGACAAAGCACGACGGTTTGATCTACGAAACGTCCGCACGATTTCGAGTTTGGATTTACCGCTGCAATCACTCAATGCATCAATGCTGCAGAAACACCTACATTTTAGAGAGTTACCTATTCGACCGTACAAAGATGTTCAAGCTCGAATACTAATTGGTCTGGACAATATAAAGCTTGGCATGCCTCTGGAAACACGAGAAGCCGACGGGCAGGATTTGGTTGCTTCGAGGTGCAGAATAGGATGGGCTGTGTATGGGAAAAGTTATGATTCAACTGCGGCTCCGCAACGTCTATTACACATTTGTTCCTGTAGCCGCGAAGAAAATATGGATGAAATGCTGCGGTCATACTTTTCACTGGATTCTGTTGGAGTCCAGGAAATGCCATCGCTCCGACAATCCAAGGAAAATGAGCGAGCGTTGCGTATAATGGATTCCACGTCAAAATATCTGGCCGCCGAGAAAAGATGGGAAACAGGTTTGCTTTGGAAATATGACAATATGGACCTACCCGATTCTTATACCATGGCCAAGCGCAGACTTGAATGTCTAGAGTCCAAAATGAAACGCAAGGCAATTGAAGACATTTTTGGTGGAGACAATCCAAAGCTATCAAGACAAGGGCTACATAAGAAAACTGGAGAACAGGGAGATAACTACAGGTGGAAAGTGGTGGTATCTACCAATATTCACCGTAAACAAGAATAAGAAACGACTCGTTTGGGATGCCGCAGCCAGAGTGAATGACATATCACTAAATACGGTTCTGATAAAGGGGCCTGATCTTCTAACGTCATTGGTGGGTGTATTGCTTCGATTTCGCGAAAGGTCTGTGGCACTCTGCGGAGATATTCGAGAAATGTTCCACCAGGTCCGTGTGCGCCAGGAGGATCAGGCTGCCCAAAAATTCTTATGGCGTGACGGCGATTCTTCCAGGGAACCGGATGTTTTTGTAATGAAGGTTATGACCTTTGGGGCATCGTGCTCTCCAACGCTGGCTAACTATATAAAAAACAGAAACTCCAACAGATGGGCAAAAGATCACCCGGAGGCGGTTGAGGCGATCATTAGGAATACGTATGTCGACGACTGGCTGCAGAGTGTAGACAGCGAGGAAGAAATGATGAAAATGGCTAATACTGTGAAATACATACATAGCGAGGGCGGTTTCGAAATGCGGAACTGGATGTCTAATTCGATACCCGTTTTAAAGTCTCTAACAGGATCCATTAATCAGGACGGTAGACGATTCGAAGATTTCAATGCCAGCCACGAGAAAGTGTTGGGCTTGTGGTGGCGTCCTGGTACTGATGAATTGACATTTATGCAGAAATTCGACGAATCTATGTTCGATGAACGCACATCCCCAACTAAACGTCAGATCTTAAGAACCGTGATGACAATATTTGACCCACTTGGATTATTGGGCTTCTATGTCATACATGCTAAAATCATCCTGCAGAATGTTTGGCGTTCGGCTGTCAGTTGGGATGAACCGGTACAAGATGATGATAGAAATGATTGGTGGCAATGGATCCGCGTAATGCCCTCAATAAGTACGATACAACTTCCACGATGCTACCCACTTGTAAGTACCAGTGACGACGTCCAACTACACGTCTTCGTAGATGCGAGCATCAACGCATACGCTGCTGTGGCCTATCTAAGGTCCAAGAAAAGTGAGGCCTAACGAGGGAGGTGTACAAAGGCAGGAGAGAAAAAGGATCAGAGAACCCTCTACAATTCCTCTTAATAAACCCCATAGTCGAGTTAACCTTAGCTAGAGTATGGTTTATGTGTGTTTTAAATGAGAAAGTGGTGTCCAACACAACACCCAAATCTTTAACTTCGGTAATACGGGATATAGGTTGAGAACCAATGAAATAATCAAAGTTGATTATGGAGAGGGACTTGGAAAAGGATATGAAGTTGCATTTGCTTATATTCAGCTTTAAAGCATTAGCATTGCACCATTCCGAGATTCTATTTATGTCTGATTGTAGAAGTTGGCAGTCAGTAATGTTCCTAACGGCTTTAAATAGTTTTAGGTCTTCGGCAAACAGTAAACAATTTCCATGTTCCACCACTTCGACAATGTCACGAATAAAGATGACGAAAAGCAGTGGGCCCAAATGGCTCCCTTGTGGAACCCCAGAACTGCAAGTTATTTCTCTAGAAATAGAGTTACCGATTTTGACCTGTTGAATTCGGCCAAGAAGAAAGGAGGACACCCAGCGAAGGAATTGGGAATGGAAACCGAAGGATTCAAGTTAATGGATTAGCTGAGCGTGATTTACAGAATCAAACGCTTTGCTGAAATCAGTATAAATGGTGTCTATTTGGTTCCTTGTCTCCAAACGTTTTAAGACATAAGATGAAAACAGTGCCAAATTTGAGGTAGTGGAACGACCCTACACAAAACCGTGTTGCTCATCCGGCAAATGTTCTTTAATAAGAAATTCAATTTTAGTTTTTATGATGCTTTCAAATAATTTGGGAATTGCGGAGAGCTTACAAATTCCTCTGTAATTTTCAATGTTACTTTTAGACCCAGATTTGTGGATGGGAACCAAGAATGATGTCTTCCAAGTATCGAGAAATAGGTCACCCGAGAGGGAACGGTTGAAAATATGAAGCAGGGGAAAGGAGAGGGGTTCGCAGCATTTATTCAGTAAGAGGGGAGGAATACCATCTGATCCACTGCTTAAATTAGGCTTTAAAGATTGAAGAGCGATTATTTAAATATTTCACGTTTCGTCCCTTTTTTGTTGTGGCGTGCAAGACTGAGTGGACACAGCTGCTTGTCTGGTGTGGCCGCAGCAGGACTAAGTGAGATGGTGATTCTGTTTTGAATTCTCGAGAGTGAAAATGAAATTAGTAAAAAAATTGAAGAGTGAAGCTGAAATTAGTTTAAAAATGAATAAAAACAATTTGAAAAAAATATTATTGCTAACATCTGTGGCTGCTTTAGCCTATAAAAAGTTAAAGGGAAAAAAAAAATCTGCAGAAGAAGGTGGTGGGTGTGACCAAGCTACCAATTGGGAAGTCAGTATGGTTTGTGTGAAACTACATTCCAACGAATAAAAAATATGGACTGCGAAATGTTTATTAAGGCATTCAGAATGAGTCGTGAAACATTCGATATGCTGTTATCATTGGTTTGTTTTAGGTTAGAGAAAACTTCTATACGGAAACCAATATCCCGGAAAGTACCCTGTTTATGACATTGATGTAAGACGAATAATAGTTATTATTTTATGAAATCGGAACTGGAAAATTTGTATTTTTCAGGTACCTTGCACATGGTGGTTCCCGACAGGTTTATGCTTTGAGTTTCAAAGCGGGTTTAAGCACTTTCAGAAATATTGTATATGAAACCTGTAAAATTCTGTGGGACGAACTTAACGCAGTCTACCTAGCCACCCCCAACTCTAAAGAAAGTTGCGAATTCATCGCCAATGAATTCCAGCATCGTTGGAGACTTCCGAACTGCCGCAATTGACGGCAAACATATTAACATTATCTGTCCACCAAATGCCGGCTATTTATATTACAATTATAAAGGAAGGCACAGTATTGTGCTGTTAGCTGTTTGCGATGCTCGGTACTCCTTCACGATGGTTGTACAAAAAACCATACCATTGTCAATTGTACAAAATTATTATCTATATATATAAATAAATAAATAAATAAATAAATAAAATGGTTGACATAGGAGCTTACGGGAGTCAAAGCGATGGAGGAATCTTTGTTCTTTCTTCAAACTTTTGATAAACAACAAACTAGGAATTGCTCCATCTGGAATTTTGCCGAATTCGAATGCGAGGTTCCCTTATTTCTTTGTGGGAGATAATGCTGTCCCCCTAAAACAATATCTAATGCGACCTTTTCCAGGTAAGTACCTACTTGGGAAAGCATTAAACACGATCAACTTTTAGGTGAATATTTCTTTTTAGGAAACTCGCAACCAGATGAGGAGAATTACAACAGAAGAATATCATGCGCGAGTGCCGATTGAAAACGCCTTTGGTATTCTGTCTGCAAGGTGGAGAATTCTGAGAAATTACATCCATGCTTTGCCTTCAAATGTGGATACCATTATCAAAGTGACGGTTCTTCTCCACAACATGTTAATGTTTGAAAAATGCGCAAGTTACTGTCAATACAGCTATGCTGACAGAATTGTGGACATTGAAGTTATCCCTGGGGAATGGAGAAATGAAACAAGTTTCGAAGGACTCCCACCTTCAAGTTCTTACAACCCTGCTCGAGAAGCTTACCATTTAAGAAAGAAACTTTCTCAATACCTACTGAATTTCAAATAAAACACAAACAAGAATATTTATCAATTTTTTTTTATTGTTCTTTTTCAATTTTGTCCAACTCGTCGGCAACAAAGTTGAACACTTTTCTGTGTATTTGACGCGTCTGTATTGCCGTCAAATTCGCTGAGGTTACCATGTTGCTAAGATCCGAAAAAAAAACTGATTATCGTCTTGGTTCGATTTATTTATTTTACACATGATTTCCGAGAGAAAATCCTTAAAATCGCCCTGATCTTTGGAACAGGTTTTCGATTTTTTAGCACTTCCTTGAGAACAACTTGGTGTTGGCGTGCTTGGTGTGGAAGGAAGGCTTTCATTTCCCTCGCTCTCAATATAATCTGGTACCGTCAACATTGCTGCGACTTCTGGGTCCATTGTCTCTGATTCGGACTTGTAACATGTAATTTGAAGTTCTTCTATTAAAATAAAGAGTGTGAAATAAAATGTATTTGATAACATCTCTTTGTCACTTACTTCCTGGTTTCTAGGGTATCTTTTAGAAACATCAGCTGGTCATAATATTTGTATAGTTTTTTATCCGGGGCCTCTTGTCCCGACTTTCCCTTGTTTTCTTACGCCGTTCTTGCAAACTGGTCCCTCAACGATTTCCAGGCTGTCTTGCAATCTTTTACTGAAAGGAGAAAAACGTTGAAAAAATAACAACGAAACCATTGAATACATATAAAGATATTTATGTACATACCATCAGCTCCCACACTTTCGGAAATTTCCCTCCAAATCTTTTCCTTCATGGAAAAGTATTTGTAAAATTTATCCGCCTTACTGTAAATCATCGTTCCTAATCGCATCAATTAATTTTTCAATTTGATTTTCACTTATTTTATTCATTTCGGACTTCAGTAGATGCAAACGTACTCTACCAATATCGAATTCGAAATGGCACGACGTCGTGCAGGATAACAAGTGTCTTTACGGAAAGACAGACGGCTTGTATTTTAATAAAAAAGAAAAAGCCAAGGTGTGGGTTGAAATTGCCCAAGCGACTGGAAAAAGTGGTGAGTAAATGAAAAGGATTTTTTTTAATACTAAATATGTATGCGGTTATGTTTAATAACATCATACCTTTCAGACAGTGAATGTAAAAACAAGTGGAAGTCGTTGCGGGAAAGATTCAGTAATGAGCTGAAGAAGAGAGAAATGCCATCCGGGAGTGCATTCTTCGAATTCGAAGAATGGCAATATTTTCAGAATTTGGAGTTTTTAACAAACTCAGTGAAACCATGGAGGTAAGCAACATTGTTAATTGACATACTTAATACATTGAACCCATTTTATTTCAGAACTCTATGCAATGAAATTGAAATGGACCTAATAGAGCATACGACGGCGTCATTCGAAGAATTCAGCTCCGGTTCGGCGTTGGATTATTCGCCACTCTCGTCTTCAACACCAGGACGAAAAAGAAAGGCGGAAGAGCCACTGGTGAGCCTTTGCAAAACGTTGGAGCATACCCTGAAGAAACTCCAGAGCAACATTACCCAGGATATTTCCCCACCTCAAACAAAGAAAAACGCAGATCGTATGTTTTTGGAGACCATGTTGGCCTACATGGACAATCTGCCAGCTGAGGTGAAAAATAACTTTCAAATAGAAATGCTGCAACAACTCATACAACTGTGTAGAAATGCTGCAACGACTCATGCAACTGTGGGCTGAAAATAGGGATACATAAGATAATAATAATAAGATACATAAAATAAAAATCAAAATTTCATTTGCCTGTTTCATTTTATTGTTCATTTAAAAATTTATATATTTCATTTCTTATGTGAACAGATGTTTTACCACCGGCATACCTTATTGTGGACGGGGCAACAGATGGTAAATTTCTGCGAACTTCTTCCCTCCACAACCCATCCTGTTGTGCGCCATCAGAGTCAACCTAGTCAACATAATTGGTCGGGCAATACGGAGACCCATTGTCCTTATTTAGCATTATATAATTGTGCAATGCCACACAAGCCAAAACCACTTTTTCAACGTTTTCTGGGACCATGTTAAGAGTATTTAACAGTCAACTAGCCACAAGAATTCCAAAGGAATTCTCAAGGAACGGGCTCGCGACAATCTTTTGTTGAAATTCTCCTTATCTGCTCCTAAAAGTAGTCCAGGATACGGCCGCATTATGTTTATACCGAGGGGAAAGGCGGCATCAGCCATAAAATTGTGCGGAACTATCACTTGCGTTCCTGGCAAGTATTTCGGGGGTGTTAACGGCAGGAGACTCTTTTCAAATCGACTTGCTTGGAAAACACCTAAAATAAAACCAAAAAGTACATTTGCTTTGAAAAGAACAAACCGTTTAAGAATAATTGTTACCTCCATCGCTCTGGCTGCCATAAGCTCCAACATCCACAAATGTGAACCGACATTTAGCATCGCACGCTGCTAATAGCACAATACTAAAGTATTTCTTGTAGCACAAATACTGACTCCCGCTATTCGCCGGGCATCTAATAGCAACATGCTTCCCGTCAACAGCTCCAACACAATTCGGCATATTCCATAAGTTCCAATAATCCTCGGCAATGTAATCCGTTTCATTCGGTTCTGCAACATATACTGGATGCAGCACACTCCACAAAACTTCGCAGGTTTCCAAAATGATCATGCGTACAGTTTCCTTTCCCAATTTGAAGGACCACGCAAGCGATTGCAAGGAATTTCCCTGTGACAAATATCTGATAATATTTTTAATATGAAGTGTTCAAAAACAAGAGAAAATTTTACTTACTGCAAAGTAACTGCAAGTCGACATTCCAGCTGTATTGGTTTTCTAATTGAAGTCTTCACTAAATAAGGGGATGTTAAATTTAGCGGCAGAAAGAGATTTCATAAAATCCATCTACTGTTCTATCGCGATTAATTTCGCGAACACTACAAGAACGGTTTCTTTTCCGTAATTTATTAATTTTTCTCATAATAATTATGCTTTCCAATATACATAGAATGTAACACTTTCAAATTTTTCAATAGTTTTAATTTTTGTCCACTCTTTCATTCTCCATCTTTCCCGCTTTTAATAAAACACAGAAAATAAGCAAACCGAATGGAAACAATTTGACAGTTCCTTATGCTCGCTTAAGTTCATTATGGGTAACTTGACTTTTCGTTGAAACATAAGCGAGCATTTCGTTAGGATCTGACATAAGCTTCTGCTCGCTTATGCCTATTATGGTTAGGCAGCGCAAATGAAACAAGATTTTGACGTGAAACTTAGTGAGATTAGAAATGAGGTCAACAGTTTCAAACGTACTGTCCCTGATATACACTGAGTCAAAAACTGGAGAAAAACTGGTATGGAGACCATAAGCTTCGAGCCAAAATATTTGAATTCTTCGATTTTTATAGCGGATGAATATTTCTAAAACAACTATTCAATCAGTCATTCATAAGGGCTGCATAAATATATACATACATATGTATGTGCATTCAAATGTACATACAGATTACAAATTACATTACCCAATTCGCAAAAGCATCTGAATCAAGAGTCAAAAAAGTTTCCATACACTCTGTTGGACAAAGCCATTTACAGTTATCAATTCCTGGGCGTGCTACTCATCATCTCAACAATATTCCTGATCTCCGACGGTAACGCCAGAAGACCGAAATCCAAATTGGTACTGGCCCGACGAGGGACTTTGACATCCAATTTATTTTTGTGCGTGTTTCTTACTAGGCATAACACAAGCGATCGACTCTATAATCCCGAATAAGCATTTTCGGTAAATGTTTACAAAAGGGGACTCCTCTCAGATTTTGTTAAAATTTTAGTATGTTGTAGAGGGCTTCATTCTGAGTTCAAAAATATATATATTTAGCCGCAAGCTAACGGTTTCCGAGATATTCGCCGGAAATTGTATGGGCGCATATTCCCCTCCTCACTTCTCCTGCACATAATCATCGTATGCTTTTGCATACATACGAACGAAATTTTCATTGATGCCAGCGGAATCTACTTTACGCGATTTTCGAGTTCCGTTACTTTTTACAATAGGTACGTTGCACATACATACATACAGAGGCGCTTGCCAGACAGTCGTGCACGTACCCTTAGCGGAGCGTGAGCGCCGAAACCATGTGGAAAGGGGAGTGAAAACCTATTTGCCGCTAAAAAATTGACTTAATTTGGAAAAAAAATTATTAAAAATCAACAGTTACATCCATAATGCCGTCATATACTTTTTTGTAAAGCCAGAAACCTCTTCTTTCATCTTGTTTTTAAACGAAGCTGTTTTAAGGAATAGTGTTTGAGAAATAAATTTTCAAACTCAAAATTTTGAAAAAAAAAATTTTGAACTATTTTTTTTCAAAATTGTATGTAATTAAGTACTAATTTTTTTTTCAAAAATTAAATTCTCTTATTAGTTTTTAGTTAAAAACAGAAAACCGGATGCAAAAATGTCTTGTAGTTTTTGAGAAATTAAATAAAAACCCGAACCATTTTTTTCTAAGAAAAACCTTTTCTTTTGGTTTTAACGCGTCTGCACTTATAGGCAAATTAATGTATGAAACATTGACCTCTTTTTTATTATTTTAAAAAAATTCGGAGTTTTATGAGGATACATTAAAGTGACACAGTATTGGAATAACCCTGGATTAATCCTTTATTTTCATTGATAACGCCTGAAAACTGACCTGCCAATTTCATCTGGGTCCGCCCGCCGCCGATGGGTTCTAACCGCTAGGACCTTAAGACAATAAAACCGCACTTTTTCTTTATTGAAAAACAAAATATTTGCAACCCAAATGTAAATAAAAGGCATCGCATTTTTAAGGAAATAGCCGTTAACAGATTCCTGGCCCTGGAGCGACGGTTAGAGGAAAACAAGGAAATGAAGGATCAATATATTCAATTTATGAAGGAATACGAAGAATTGGGTCACATGACAAAAATCGATTTCAGTGATATTTCAGTGTATGTCATCCCTCATCATTGCGTATTCAAAGCTGACAGCAGCACCACCAAACTTCGAGTAGTATTCGACGTGCAAAACATCATCCGGAAAATCGTTAAACGATATTATGTATACCGGCCCCACGGTGCAGGGAAAATTGTTTTCGCTATTACTTCGATTCCGGTTACCACGTTTTGTTTTTTGCACATATGTATATTCAACAAATGTATCGGCAAATACTCATTCATCTAGACGACAGAAGATATCAAACAATTGTATGGAGAACAAACGTAAACTAGCCCTTACGCTGTTATCAACTAAATACGGTAACATACGGTACAAGAGCAACACCATACTTACATAGCTACGAAGTGCTTGCAACAAATAGCAAAGGAGAATATCAAAACATCGACATTAGGTGCTCACGCCCTGCTAAACGATTGTTATGTAGATGACTGCACTAGCAATACAAAATCAACTCACGACCATATTGAAAGGTGCAGGTTTCAAACTACGAAAAAGGGTGTGCTAATCATCCTCGTCTACTACAAGGCATTGCTAAGGAGGATAAGGAAATTGATCTTGACTTCAACAACGAAAACAATGTCTCAATTAAGGCATTAGGATTGACATGGCAACCGAAGAATGACACATTTTGTGTTAAAACAAACTTAAATGCGACAAGTAAAGTAACAAAACGGATTGTCACTTCAGATCTTGCCAAATTATTTGATCCACTGGGCGTGATGGCTCCAGTAGTTGTCACAGCAAAAATATTCGTACAGGAGTTATGGTCATTGCAGCTATCGTGGGATGAAGCACTACCAACCGAGCTACACACAAGATGGCTCATATTTCGTAATAACCTAAAGGAATTGAACAAATTCCAATTTCCACGTCACATGTTTAACAATGACGTTCCAAAAACAGTACAGA
Source organism: Merodon equestris (assembly GCA_958301585.1). Lineage (NCBI taxonomy): Eukaryota > Metazoa > Arthropoda > Insecta > Diptera > Syrphidae > Merodon > Merodon equestris. Next base: position 82,468,357 of record OY284415.1, on the reverse strand, counting down.
TACATGCCGTCTGTGATGCATCCGAAAAGGCGTATGGTACAGTGGTTTACCTGAGATCGAGTATGGATGGATGGAAGAATAATCGTAAAATTGCTGTGCTCCAAATCACGAGTGGCCCCAGTGAAGAAACAAACTTTGTCAAGGCTGGAATTGTGCGCTGCCGTTCTTGGTGCTCAATTAACAGCTAGAATAAAGGTGGATTTGAAACTTACGGATACACCCACATTCCTATGGACGGATTCTGAAATTGTCCTCGCATCGATAAATTCCCCTTCAATATCATTCCACACATTTGTGGCAAATCGGGTTGCAATTATACAGGAACTAACACTTCCCGAGCAATGGCGACATGTATCGTGAAAATACAACCCGGCAGATGTATTATCAAGAGGTCTTCAACCAGCCAAGTTGCCATCATTGTGGTTTCATGGTCCTCTGTTCCTGTATGGTCATAAAGATATGTGACCAACGAAATATATCAAGGAACTTTCAATCCCAGAAGACACAGAAAGAAAGCGAAAATTACCAACTGTAGCAACAGTGACCAGGAATTCATCTATAAAATTAACCATCGCAATTCATTCAAGACACTTCAGAGAATAACTGGATATATCCTACGTTTTTGTAATCATACTAGATGCGCCAAGGACCAACGACGAGATGGCATATTACTGACGCCAAAAGAGTTAGAAGCTGGTAGTAGCTCGTCGTGATAGTCCGAGCAATGCAGGCATTTGATTTTAAGGAAGAAATTAATGACCTACAGATCTATAAGGAATCAAGACAGAAGAGTAATCTCAACAGCCTCGCTCCATTTCTGGATGATAAGGGAATTATTCGAGTTGGAGGTCGATTAGAGGCCGCAAAACTTCCATTTGACGCCAAGCACACAATGCTCCTTCCTTACAATAATTCTCTTGTAAAACTTTTAATGCAAGAATTCCACGAATAGGCAATGCGGCACGTAAACACTACTGGTGCATATGAGGCAACGATTTTGGCCCATTAAGGGCAAGATTATGGCTCGATCAATAGTAGGTGTTTTTTATTATGCCACATGATCCACTCAGGATCACGAGACATAATAAAATCATCATTGCGTATTCAAAGCTGACAGCAGCACCACCAAACTTCGAGTAGTATTCGACGTGCAAAACATCATCCGGAAAATCGTTAAACGATATTATGTATACCGGCCCCACGGTGCAGGGAAAATTGTTTTCGCTATTACTTCGATTCCGGTTACCACGTTTTGTTTTTTGCACATATATTCAACAAATGTATCGGCAAATACTCATTCATCTAGACGACAGAAGATATCAAACAATTGTATGGAGAACAAACGTAAACTAGCCCTTACGCTGTTATCAACTAAATACGGTAACATACGGTACAAGAGCAACACCATACTTACATAGCTACGAAGTGCTTGCAACAAATAGCAAAGGAGAATATCAAAACATCGGCATTAGGTGCTCACGCCCTGCTAAACGATTGTTATGTAGATGACTGCACTAGCAATACAAAATCAACTCACGACCATATTGGAAGGTGCAGGTTTCAAACTACGAAAAAGGGTGTGCTAATCATCCTCGTCTACTACAAGGCATTGCTAAGGAGGATAAGGAAATTGATCTTGACTTCAACAACGAAAACAATGTCTCAATTAAGGCATTAGGATTGACATGGCAACCGAAGAATGACACATTTTGTGTTAAAACAAACTTAAATGCGACAAGTAAAGTAACAAAACGGATTGTCACTTCAGATCTTGCCAAATTATTTGATCCACTGGGCGTGATGGCTCCAGTAGTTGTCACAGCAAAAATATTCGTACAGGAGTTATGGTCATTGCAGCTATCGTGGGATGAAGCACTACCAACCGAGCTACACACAAGATGGCTCATATTTCGTAATAACCTAAAGGAATTGAACAAATTCCAATTTCCACGTCACATGTTTAACAATGACGTTCCAAAAACAGTACAGATACATGCCGTCTGTGATGCATCCGAAAAGGCGTATGGTACAGTGGTTTACCTGAGATCGAGTATGGATGGATGGAAGAATAATCGTAAAATTGCTGTGCTCCAAATCACGAGTGGCCCCAGTGAAGAAACAAACTTTGTCAAGGCTGGAATTGTGCGCTGCCGTTCTTGGTGCTCAATTAACAGCTAGAATAAAGGTGGATTTGAAACTTACGGATACACCCACATTCCTATGGACGGATTCTGAAATTGTCCTCGCATCGATAAATTCCCCTTCAATATCATTCCACACATTTGTGGCAAATCGGGTTGCAATTATACAGGAACTAACACTTCCCGAGCAATGGCGACATGTATCGTGAAAATACAACCCGGCAGATGTATTATCAAGAGGTCTTCAACCAGCCAAGTTGCCATCATTGTGGTTTCATGGTCCTCTGTTCCTGTATGGTCATAAAGATATGTGACCAACGAAATATATCAAGGAACTTTCAATCCCAGAAGACACAGAAAGAAAGCGAAAATTACCAACTGTAGCAACAGTGACCAGGAATTCATCTATAAAATTAACCATCGCAATTCATTCAAGACACTTCAGAGAATAACTGGATATATCCTACGTTTTTGTAATCATACTAGATGCGCCAAGGACCAACGACGAGATGGCATATTACTGACGCCAAAAGAGTTAGAAGCTGGTAGTAGCTCGTCGTGATAGTCCGAGCAATGCAGGCATTTGATTTTAAGGAAGAAATTAATGACCTACAGATCTATAAGGAATCAAGACAGAAGAGTAATCTCAACAGCCTCGCTCCATTTCTGGATGATAAGGGAATTATTCGAGTTGGAGGTCGATTAGAGGCCGCAAAACTTCCATTTGACGCCAAGCACACAATGCTCCTTCCTTACAATAATTCTCTTGTAAAACTTTTAATGCAAGAATTCCACGAATAGGCAATGCGGCACGTAAACACTACTGGTGCATATGAGGCAATGATTTTGGCCCATTAAGGGCAAGATTATGGCTCGATCAATAGTAGGTGTTTTTTATTATGCCACATGATCCACTCAGGATCACGAGACATAATAAAACACTACAGATCAACGAATAGCCAGTTTGACATTTCGCCTCGTTCAGTCCTGTCAAAGATCTGACATTTGAAAACAAAATAAACAAACAAATTGAAGATGAAAGCAGCTGCTATCGAGGTAAATTGCGTTTATTTGTTGAATTTAAATGGTTAATATTTGTATTACAGTGGTTATTGGAAAGTGACACGGACAGTGAAGAAAGCAGCACACCTGAATATTCATTGCTGCAGGAAGAAGTAACAGATTTCTCGGTCGAAATTTAAATTAATATACATGTTTACCTTTTTCTGTCCACCTGCTCCATTTCCACTTCACAATAAAAACAATCTTTGAAATTTAAGTGTGGAATTGCCATATCAAAGAAAATTTTTTTTTTCATACAAATTTGATACGATCGATTTAAATGCTAATGATAATAATTTTTATCGATATACACCAATCGGGGGTAATATTTCCCCAATAGACTCAAGACTTTTAGAAATGTAAGATAATACACATATTATAGCATTTTGAGTACAATTACTCGATACGGAAGCGAAAACTGCTTAACCAAATCCTGGCCACAATTTTATATGTTCATCAGGCAATGATTCTCCTAATTTGAATGCGAAACCAGTGGGAAATAGTGTAAAGTCACTTCCACTCAAACTCGGATCTTGAAACTGATCCAGATAAAGAGCTGGTTCACGTGTTGTTATTGTAATACATGTAAACCATGATCCGGATAGGATCTGGATGGCATAATAAAAAACACCTATAATACCACTGTGTGAAATGCAGTAGAGCCAGGCCCCAGTTACTTCAACAAGTTATGGGGAACTTACCACCGTCAATAATAACACCCGCAAGACCCTTTATAAATTCAGGAGTTGATTACTGTGGACCATTCTGGATTCACTACAATTTTTTGTTGTTTTGCTACGAAGGCGGTGCATATAGAACTCGTAAGCGATTTGTCTACCGAATCCTTTATTGGAGCACTAAAACGATTCATTGGTCGCAGAGGACACTGCCAGCATTTATATTGCGACAACGCCACAAATTTTGTGGGAGCAAATAATCAACTCTCCGAATTGGAAAACGCTATTTATTCCGAAAAGGCTCCTAGGCTCCTAGGGCTCCACATTTTGGAGGTCTTTGGGAAGCAGCTGTAAGATCAGCAAAACACTTGCTAAGAAGGAGTGTATCAACAGCGTCATTAACATATGAAGAATTAGAAACGGTATTAGTTGGCATCGAAGCTATCTTAAACTCCAGACCACTAACACCTCTTTCAAGCGTTCCCAACGATCTAACGGCATTAAAACCAGGACATTTTCTTATAGGAGAACCTCTTACTGCCCAAACGCTAATCCGATGAAACACACTTTGCCGACTAGATGGAACTTGGTTTCACATCTTAAGCAGGAATTTTGGAGGTGATGGTCTCAGGAATATCTGAATGAATTCCAATATCGCCATAAATGGAAGGAATCTTCTAGGTATATCTACCAGGGCGACATGGTCATTATCAAGGAAGACGATATTCCAGCACTTCAATGGCCGCTTGGAAGAATTACAAAAACCTATAAAGGTGATGATGGTGTTGTTCGAGTAGTTGATGTAAAAGCAGCATCTGGGATTTGGAAACGCCCAATTCACAAATTATTACCACTGCCTATAGAGCATGAAGTAAGCTACGAATGTCGATGAACATTAAAACTTAGTACTCAAGCGCCAGAGCCAAGGCATACAATACCAAACAAAAGACGAAGGACATCCAGTGCCAGTGGAATTGTGTCATTATTAACTTTTGGTATAATATTGCCGATAGTATTTGGCAAAAATATAGAGATCAACAAGTTTAATTCCAAGCTTGGAATATATTTTGAAGGCATTGGATCAGCAAAAATAGCGACAAGCGAATGGAATTTCATCGTACATTATAATCTTAATCCGTTGATAGAAGATAATAAGGTATTATCTAAGGGAACATCAACGCTTAACAATTTATGTAAAGAAATACAGCAAGCTAGTTTTTGCACAAACGTACTAAATCAATTTCAGCATATAACAGCAGAACTACAATACAATCGGAAATTATGGTTTTACCAACAAAACGAACTAAAAAAGAGCAATTAACATACATAGTTGGAAAAATTGCTAATTCTCTATTTGGAGTATTGGATTCAGAATATGCAGAGCAAATGACAAACACAACCGATCAAGTCAACGCAAACGAAAACCACTTGTTAAATTTACTGAGAAATCAAACATCAGTTATCGAATCAACAATCAACATTATAAAACAAGACCAAACATTTATCAAGAATAGATTTGATCAGAGAAGGAGATCAAGCCAAAATATTTCAGATCGTCTCATCCCTCTCATCCCAACTCATATTAATAATACTCAACATACAAAGAATGCAATCAGATCTTATTGATGTAGTCACAGACACCCACCACGGCAAAATAAGTGCACTGTTACTATCAACGCAGCAGCTAAAAAAGGAGTTAAAAACCATCAAAGGTCATTTACCACCATTTTTGGAAATACCAGCAGACGAAGAAGATCTATTACAGTTATACAAGCTGATGATAGTAAAAGGAGGAGTGACTAATAATCGAGCCATATTTTGGATCACGCTTCCGTTAGTAAATCAAGAACAGTGCGATGATACCGATCCCAACCTTCATAAACAACACCATGCTAACAATCACACCCTGTGCGCCAATACTGGCCCTGAACGCACATCGCGATCAATAGTTTCCAATTTAGTCAGCTTCTTTAGAAGATTGCATCAATTTAAGTAATGAGCAATATGTATGCCTCAACGTACAATCAAGATACAGCGAGGGAGCAGAGGTCTGCTCTTGCGAAGTGGGTCTTTTCAATAATGAAACAAGACCTACTTGTGTACTTAACAAATCTGGAACAAATTCAACTTGGATTCAGCTCAAGCACAAAAATCAACGGTTATACCCTACAACCACTCCATCCCGACTTACTGCAACCTGTGCAAAAGAAAACATACAAGTTAACACGATCTCCGCAAATTACATTACCATTAAGTTTCAAAATAACACCATATGACACCGGCCACAGCATCCACAAACTCATGATCACAACGGATACCCTACACCACGCACTTCCTTAATTTTAGGACCGGACGGGCGTCCACTGGCAAGACAAAGTGTAGTCAGATATCTTGGGGTCGTGCTGGATCAGTATCTATATTTTGACAAACATGTAGATGTTGCTCTGACAAGATGGCTGTTTCATAGCAGCCAACTTGATTCTAGGGTGAAGGTAATCTGCTACATGGTCTTAATCAGGCCCATGGTTGCCTATGGATGTCCCGTCTGGTTCAATGTGAGAGCCAGCTTAATGAAAAGGATTCGGGTGTTTGAGAGACAATGTCTCAGGACTTGTCTTGGGCTACATAGGACACCCGAATCTGAGTACACGAAATTTTACCCGAACGAGGTCCTATACAATAGGGCCAGGATTGTACGGATAGATAATTTTTTGATCAAAATGATTCGAAGCCACGTTGCGAAAGCAATGACTTCGGTCAATAGCCTGATCTTCGGGGCTTACTACCCCAACGATTTATATCACGAGAGAGTGCGCCTTAATGGCTTTGTGCCGTCAGAAGCATTCCTCTATTTAGATAGATGTGGGCTGATCCAGGATAGATTGGCGGTACCGCTAATCTTCCACGTGGGTCGCAATTCCGTGGAACGCCGATTCTTCTACGAACACGATGTCGCGCTCCGTGAGCTCGAGCGCCTCAGGTTCTGTAGATCGGTCTCACGCCGGGATCGAGGAGACGTAGTCCGACAGCATCAACGCTTTTGGTGGCTGGAGAGAGCTAGGGTATGGTAAGGTAGGGTAGGGTAGGTAGTAGTAGGGTATTTATATGTACATATATAAAAACAAAAACAAAAAAAAAAAATAAAAAGATATATACAGATTTTTTTCTTGTCTTGACCAAACCTACACGCTCCAGCTTTTTGGCACACTGCTCGTGGGACACCCTGTATAATACAATACAAAAAATTATCATATGCTAAGTTTTTAATAAAAAAACATTTTTCTTAGCTTAAGCTGGATATAGTAATATTAGTGGTAAGTTGATATAGTAGTCGAAAGATATAGATTTAAGTTGTTACGTCTATTTTAGAGTGTCCGCCTAGGACCAGTAAGATATCTAGATTAATAAGATAGTTAAGCTAGTTTTTAAGCATTTTCGTCTATGGTAAGATAGATCTAAGAAATTATGAATAAAAATGAATTAAAAACTAAAAAACAAAACACCACGCACTTCCCATCATCACCATCCATCACTATTATCTTCCCCCCACGCTTTCCGGCACCTGCACCTGACACCGACGTGCATTCCATCACGTCCAGCAATAGAATTAGAGATAGGTTAAGATATTGCATGTTTTAGTTTGTAAGTTCAGTTTGGTTTTAACATCTAAATAAAGAGGAGCTTCTCCTCCTAAAAACATTTTTTTAAATAAAATAACAAATAAAAAATTTATCTGGCGCCCGGGCAGAGACATGGTACGTAAAGTAATCGGTGAAATCGCGAAACGCGTAAGTCGACCTCAAGTAGCTCGCCGTGCGAACCGTGCGTTCAGTTTAACCTTAGCGAAGTAGCTCGCCGTAAGTATCTGAAAGTCGGTTCGAAAGAAATCACCGGTGTTTGTTCCTGCCGTGTCCATCCAAAAGGAGGGCAGGATAATCGGTGGATAGAATATTGTGACAGTGCTATAAAAATCATTGCAATATTAGTGTCCACCACCCTGTGATTGTGTTGTGGTGAAAGACAAGAAGAGAATAAAAAGTGTCAAGGGCCCCGTAGTAGCCCTACAGCAACTGTAGGAAGACGAACCGGAAGTTTGTGAAGAACTAGCCGCACCACCCGATCAACATCCTCAACATCCCGGAGCTGCAACCATGATCAATATTTCGTCAATAATTACATACGGAAAAATACAGATACTAGACTATACAGGAACACACATGGTGGCAATAAACCTAGGACCAGCAAAAATACAGGAGGGAGATTTGAAGTTAGTTCACTGTATTAATATCGACCAATACGACAAGATTTTAGATAAGGTCAACGATCAAATTGGTGACATGATCCCCAAATCCCATCCACTTTATCCATTGCTAGCTTACGAACTCGGCCTATTATTCAGTCAAAAAGTAAAAGGGCATTGAACTTTATCGGTAGTGCTTGGAAGTACATTGCTGGAAGTCCTGATCACGAAGACTTCGAGATCATAAGTAATCACATAAATAATGTCATAGGCAATAATAATAGACAAGTAATAATAAATAAAGTATATAATGAAAGAATAAACAATTTAACCAAGATAACAGATGATTTGTTGAAATTTATAAAAAATGATAATAAAGTAAATAATGAATTAGTATTAAGTATTCAATATAGAATAAGGCTAATTAAAGAAGAGATCATAAATGTCAAATTTGCCACACAATGGGCGAAAAATGCTATTATTAACTTATTGTTATTATCTAAGAAAGAAATAGAATTAGTAACTGAAACATTTAATAAAGAGAACCTTTTGTATTCAACCTTTAAAATTGTCAAAAATAAATATATTAAGTAAAATGTCAACAATTTTCTATATAATAAGAATTCCACTAACCACAAATATCACTTACGAAAAAAATTTACTGAAGCCTGTTAAAAAATGCAATAAAGCCATTAACTTTTCATTTGATCAAATTATTAAATACCAAAATAAAATATATGGAATACAAAGTAATTGTAAGAAAATTAATAAATCGTGAGTTTGTAAACAGAACCAATTGATAGATGTAAGCAATGATACTTGTATACTCAATATAATAAATTGACGAAACTCAACGTGTTTGACAATGAATGCACACCACATCGCAGCAATAGAAGAAATCGATTCCGGAATCATCATGCTAAATAAATTTGAAGGAAATGTAACAGTCAACAGTCAGTAGTGTGTCGGTCGCTGACGCAAGATGAATGATTATCGAATGATTATTTCGCGGCGTCCTTCCTCGGCGGGGTACTGGCAAAACCCCCCGTTGTACACTTGCCATGAAAAAGCTTCTCGGCTCTCGCCGTTCGGCATCGGCATTAAGCTTTAGGTTCCGTTCACTTGTGTGAAAAATAAATCGCACACAACATAAGTGAGTAAAAAGAAGCTTGGCTCTGGCTCCACATGAGCTCCAACGCCATCTAAGGTGTCTATCTGGCAGTACAATGGACCAGTATTTGTGTCTGAGTGCTCCAACAGATAGCAGAAGCCTCCAACAAAAAAAAAAAAAAAAAAAAACAGTCAACGGAGAACCACAAAAACTTAACCACTTAACAGTCGGATTTTTGAGAAAAAAGGGGTAAACAAATTGTCACTTTTTGTTTTTATTTGACTACATTTATTAATAGAATTAATTAAATTTTCTAAAAAGTAGTTTTAGTATGATATATTTTGAAACATTCAATACACAACCCTACATCACAATCCGGACAGTAGTATCTTGTCTCCTTTCGAATTCTTTTGCCGCTCGCACTTTTCCGCGAGCAACATACTTTGCATTGTCAAGTAGGTCTATCTTTGTTTGCAGTAGGTGGTATTACCTCTAAAAAATGTCTACCAATCAAACGCAGTGATGACGATGATCCTGATGGACGTCCAGAAGTTGGTTGAGATTTACAATATTTTTCAACAATTTGTTGCACGAGATCTAATCTAAATTGTAAATGAGTTGTAGATCCTCTCTGCTTTCCATATAAAACAAAAGCATTCCATATTGACTGATCGAGAAGGTGTTGAAACATTTTATAATAATATTTCTTCCCCCGCTTTTTGATGACAGGGTAGTTAGTTAAGTGTTGATCAACTTTATCAACACCACCCATGAAATTATTATAATCATTTATAACTTTAGGAATTTCTTTAGAGTTTCGTGTTCGTTCAATTTATATCATTTGGGGGTTATGAATTGTTGACAACAAGGCGACGTCTTTCTTGTCTTTCCACTTCATAACACAGACTTTTCCTCTTTGGTATGCCATTATTTCTCCCTTTTTTAGTTTTTTTCTTTTGTAAATCTTTTGGCACATCTTTTCAGTTCAATCTCAATGTTCCGAATACGTCGGTTTTATGTTGCAAAAGAATATTTGCAAGTGTCGGTGAAGTATAAAAATTGTCTGTAGTAAGACAGTATCCCAAATTCAAATTTGGCTTCATCAGAGCCATGCCAATTTGTATTCCCATTCCATGTTCTTTATAATCATTATCCAGTATTGTTCCCTTCCCTGTGTATATTATAAAGGACCAAATATACCCAGATTTTGATTCACAGAGCATATATGATTTGATGCCGAAACTGGCTCGTTTTAGAGGGATATACTGAATCCAACCTAATCTACCTAATAGAACATAAGACTCTCGTCTATTGTCACGTCTCTCTCAGGTGTAATCGCAGAAGAAAAGTTTTTATTTAGGTGTTCAATGATTCGCCATAACTTATTTAGCTTGGGATTTGGGTGCGTTTCGGAATTATACGTTGAATTGTCATTGAAATGTATACAACGCTTCAATAAGGCAAAACGTCGGTATGACATAATTTTTGCGAAAAATGGTGTTGCAATCATATCTTTTTTAGACCAGTACGATTCGATTATAGGCTTATTTATAATACCTTGCAGAATTTGCAAGAAATACCATGATTTCGTCATTATCTGTCTGTTTTCACTCCTTCAAACGTGAAAATCTTTTCAAAATTCCACTATTACATTGAGCTGCATAATGGTTAGTGTCAGTTGTAATCAAGTCTAAGATTTCTGTATTCCAAAAATAATAATATTGTCCCCTCACCATCATTATCAAATTCCAGTTTATAGGAGTATTATCGAAAGGGAACCTTGGCGGAAGAGGTGGTAAATTTTCCATATCTATCTCACAAAATTCTCTGAATGGAGTTGCATTTTCATTCTCTAATTCTGAATCATCTTCCGATAATTCTGATAAATCACTTTCGCTGTCTGATTAACTTATCAATATTTCCTCATCACTTTCAGAATCACACTAAAACATTTTGGTAACCTAATAAAGAACATAAAATGAAACTGACTATCAAAATAAATATACACAACATATATTTCCTGCAACTGCCAAAAACGTAATCAAATTATAACAAGCTGTAGCACAAATAAATGTTAGACAACACGTACGAAAAGCAAGGGCGATCTGTAAAGGACTAAATACCCTTGTAAGTTGAGCGAGAGTTACGTCCTTGTATGACTGTACCCATTGAGTATGATATTGCTGGCATTGGTGTACTTGGTGGCTTGTTTACAAGTTAAGCACAAACCAAGCCAAGCTCCACTGCTTAGATCAAAACCCAAGCTAAGCTCCTGTTACTAGCCGTGGTGGGTTTTATCTTCCTTTTGTGCGATATTTGTTTACGCCATTGCGTAGCTTGTTTACAAGTTAAGTTCAGGCCAAGCCAAGCCAGTTGTATGAGAGTACGGTTCCTACATGCGATAACTCCACTGCTTAGATCAAAACCCAAGCCAAGCTCTTGTTACTAGCCGTGGTGAGTTTTATGTTTCCTTTTGTGCGATATTTGTTTATCCAAGTACTTGTAATCATTTATATTCATTTTCTATATTCCTAAGCTAAGATATTCATTCGTGATTCGTCTACGAGAGGGCTAAAACCAGTAATTTTTAATAAAAATATTTCTAAAATAAATCTAAGTGTTTTATTACATATAATTGGCGCAGTCGGGTATAAAGTGCTAAGGTGAAGAATAGTAGCCTGTGGATGTGCTTTTCGCCGGAACCTACGTTTAGTTTAATATAAATTTGAATATAAGGTAGTTACAAAATAGTTGCAAAAACAAAAAAAATATAAAGAAACTTTCGTTAGAACCGCGTGTGATAATTAATAATAGAAAAGCAATAAAGATAAACATAAAAAACATACTTATGTGCATTTTTATATCTGTATAACAAATTGCGATAACTAAATAAAGGAAAAATAAAAGAGTTCAAAGTATGCCAACAAATATTGACAATAAGTGAAAACCAAGAAAACAAAAAAAAAAAAAGACAATACTTCAAGAACCAACGAAGAAATTTGCAGTCTGAGGGATCGATTAGGAGCATAGTGCGAAGATACAGCGGAAAGAAAACATCTTATCTATTTATCAAGTAAGTCTATGTATTAGGTTATTTTCCTTCCTTCCCATGCCCTCCTTTAAACCCTCTAAAATCGCAAAGGCCTCTTTACCCAATCGTGACAAAGATAAGCTACATTGCAACCTAGCAAACATAATTAAAGGTTTCTCAAATTCTGATTTCGCAATGAATACCGATAATACTCCAATTGCGGTTAGTGTCTTTAATTCACTCAGGATTCCTGATGCGGTTAAAGACCTACCAAACTTTGATGGTAATCCGAGACTCCTTCATGATTTCCTCTCTAACGTGGAAGAAATTCTTAACTTTTTGCCCGCGTTCGACAATTCAGGGTACAGTAGAATTATACTTCGTGCTATTCGTAATAAAATAACAGGTCAGGCTAACGAAGTACTTAACATGTACAGTACTCCAATAGTGTGGGAAGAAATCAAGCACAACCTAATTATTCACTATTCTGACTATCGTAATGAAACAAGTTTAATACGCGATCTGCACCAATTAAGGCAAGCCAATTCTACGGTAGATGTATTTTATGCCCAAATTGTCGAATTGTTATCAGTAATGGTAAATCATATTAAAGTTCACGAGACAGACGATAACGTAATTCTTTCTAAGCAAAGGTTGTATGAAGAGATGTGTCTCAATACGTTCCTCTCGGGGCTTCGCGAACCATGGGGATCAACAATTCGTGCGATGAGACCTACAAAGTTATCTGATGCTCTTAACTTGTGTCGCAAAGAACAGAATTGCCTCTATTTCCGTGACGCACCTATGGCACGTCAGTTACCTAATTATAGAAGTTTAAATAGAATTAATGTACAGCAAATCTACCCAAATAATAATCAGTTCTTTGATAGAAACCATATTGCTTATCAAAATCAAAGTTCGTCAAACGCTCCATATATTCCGAGACATTTCCAACAACACTCGAGTCCTAGGGAATTCTATAATAACAACAACCTACATTTTCCAAATCAAGTTTCACAGTTTTCTAATAAAAAATTTCAAAACATTCAATATCCTCCAAATTCTAATCCTCGACCATCCAACCAAAATACAGTTCCTCAAAACCACAATCATAATAGACCACTCTCAAGTCAATCTAGGAATTCGGGTCCATGTCCGATGGACATCGCTAGCGGTAGTACAAACAGAAGTAATTTGAAAAATAACTCAACTAATTGCATACATAATGTAGAAGAAGCTATTCGTCCCTTTAACTATCTTAATAATCCCGTAGAAACATCCGGTTTTCATTTCAACAGACCACCATTCAAACAGACCACCAGGACACGGACTTCCCAAATACGACTGAACAAATCTCCCAAAGCGAAATACACGACGTAAATTTTCTCACATTTGCCTCGGAAAACCAATGGGTTACCTAGATATTAATACCTGCAATAGTAATTTACTTCCCTATCTCACAATTAATAGCTTAAAAAAACCCAATCTAAAATTCCTTATTGACACAGGTAGTAATAGATCGTTTATTTCCTCAACCGCAGCAATAGGACTAAGAGTAACAGCAATAGAACCAATAGAAATAAAAACAGTTTTTCATACCCAAATATTAAGCCAACATGTGAGTTTAAACTGACTTCCTGAATTTCAGACGAATAAGACATTTTCCTTTTTGCTTTTCAATTTTCATTCCTACTTCGATGGCCTTATTGGTATGGACATATTAAGAAATTTAGAAACGAAGATAGATCTAAAGAACTCCGTTCTGGAAACCGGAAAACTATGGCTACCCATCCAATATAAACCCAATGTTATATCGAAAACGTATACAGTTCCTTCTATGACAAAGATGGTATGCTACCTTCCTGTCGATATTGAATCTGGTAGCATTTTCGTAAGACAGACGCTAATTACACCATTCTTAATGATACCCGAAGGAATATACGAAGCAAACGGTTGGTTTTCATATGTAGAAGTCATAAACACAAGTGAGTCTTCGCAGACGTTTCTAGTGGAACACCCCTTACAAGGCATTAGGCTTAACCCGGACAAAGTTACCGAAGTACGCAATTTCGCAATCTTTAACATTGAAGATCAAAATTATTCAGATGTCAGAGATTTAATTAGAGTCAATCATCTAAATCCTGAAGAGCAGAATGCAATCAAAATCCTCTGCCATAAGTACAAGAATATTTTCTTTAAAGACAGTGACAGTTTAACTCTCTCAAATCAAACACCAAATCAAGACAAAAGATGACATACCGATTTATACGAAATCTTATAGACATCCATATATCCTTAAGGATGAAATACAAAATCAAATATCTAAAATGCTGGAAGATGGTATCATACGACAAAGTTTCTCGCCTTGGTCTTCCCCCATTTGGCTGGTGCCGAAGAAAAAAGACCATACTGGCAAAGTGAAATGGCGTTTAGTCATAGATTACCGTAGGCTTAACGAAAAAACTATCGATGACAAATATCCTATACCTAACATTTCTGATATACTTGATAAATTAGGCAGATCGATGTATTTCAGTACTCTTGATTTAGCATCTGGATTCCACCAGATCCAGGTTGATGAGAAAGACATACCAAAGACTGCTTTTTCGGTAAATAATGGGCATTATGAGTTCATCAGAATGCCTTTTGGATTAAAAAATGCACCATCGACTTTTCAAAGAGTCATGGACTATGTATTACGCGACTTGCAGGGGAAAATATGTTTCGCCTACATGGACGATATAATTATTTTCTCAACATCTCTGCAAGAACATATTACCAATTTGGACCGCGTTTTCAAAAGACTACAAGATGCTAATTTTAAGATACAACTGGCTAAGTCTGAATTTCTCCGAAAAGAGGTTTCTTTCTTAGGGCATATTGTCACTCCTGAAGGCGTTAAACCGAATCCAGATAAAATTCAAGCAATAAAAAATTTCCCTGTACCCCGAACACCTAAACAGGTGAAATCATTCCTAGGTCTATTAGGTTATTACAGAAAATGTATCAAGGATTTCGCCAAAATAACAAAGCCCATGACAGAATGCCTAAGAAAAGGCAATAGCATCAGTCTCAACTCCAAATATCTGAATTACTTCGAAACCTGCAAAACTATGTTATGCAATGAGCCCATACTAAGTTACCTCGACTTTTGCAAACCATTCAACCTTACTACCGATGCAAGTAATGTTGCAATGGGAGCAATATTGTCGCAAGGTGCACTCGGACCAGATAAACCGATTTGTTACGCAAGTCGCACCTTGTCTAAATCCGAGCAAAGTTACAGCACGATAGAAAGGGAACTTTTAGCTATCGTTTGGGCTACGAAATACTTCTGGCCATATTTATACGGTAGAAAATTTACTATTATTACCGACCACAAACCTCTTTTATGGTTATTTTCGTTGAAAGAACCTAACTCTAAATTAGTACGGTGGCGCCTAAGCTTAGAAGAATTCAATTATACTGTGATACATAGAAGCGGCAAAACTAATTTAAATGCTGACGCCCTGTCCCGAGTTGAAATTAACGTGAAAGAAGCCAACGATTTGCAGCTAAAAGATACTGAAATGATGTCAACAGACAATAATGTAGATGAACTAGAAGACTTAAATACTATTCATTCCGCAATAGAAAATTTTCATGATGGTATACCCATTTCGGAAAGAGCGCTAAACGAATTTTCGAACCAAATTATTCTTATCGAAAATCCCGACAAGAAACGTCTACATTCCACTCTAAATATCCTGTTTAAACGAAAGAAAAGGCATACAATTGAAATCGGAAACATTTCAGATGAAAAAGAAATAATAGAAATATTTAAGAATTTCGTAAATACAAAAAGGGTAACAGCTATTTTAGCAAATGATAAAATATTTAGAGTAGTTCAGCAAGTTTTCAGTAGGTACTTTAGCAATTCTCGTATTAAAATTGTTAGGTGCCATATTCTATTAAAAGATATCACCCAGCCGGACGAACAAGAAGAAGTTGTAAGGAATTATCACGAAAAATCCAACCACAGAGGAAAACATAAATGCATAGAGCACATAAAAAGACAATATTATTTCCCCAACATGAGGAGAGTCGTAATTAGAGTTATAAATAATTGTGACACATGTCATAAATATAAATATGAACGCCAATACGACCATATTTAATTCGAAATTACTGAAACCCCAACAGCACCTTTACAAATATTACATATAGATATATACTTTGTCAGCAAGGAGTACTTTCTAACGATCTTAGACAAATTTAGGCGATTCGCGAGTGCCAATGTATTACCCTCTAGGAGTAGTATTCATATCATAAAATGTCTTAAGCACTACTTTTCGCATCATGGCGTCCCCAAAAAAATTGTGGCTGACAATGGGAATGAGTTCTTATCAACGTTATTTAAGAGTTTTTTAGACATATATGAAATAAATTTGCATATAACTTGTGCCAAGAATTCAACAGGCAATTCCCCTGTAGAGAGATTCCACTCAACCCTTACGAGTTAATTCGTATAATTAAGTCGACATTCCCTGAAAAACCTATAAGTGAAATTATGGACGAAGCCATTATAACCTATAATAACTCAATACATTCCGTAACTAAACTGACACCTTTTGAACTCATGACTGGTCTTAGTCCAGACAATTACCTTTTTCCACCAAAAATGAACATCCAGACAGAACATGACTATCTAAACGAACACTTAAAAGCACATGACATAATAAAGAAACTAGCTTATAAAAGAAGCTTGGCATATAAAGAAAATATAATAAAAAAACAACGTAACGAAACCCGTAAAGATCCCCCAAATTACAATGTTAATGATAAGATATTCGAAAAAGACAATCGGAGGAATAAACTGTCACCACGATTCGTTGAACATAAAATATTAAAAAATAGGAAAATTACAGTAGAAACAAACAAAAGAAAAGTACATAAGCAAAAAATAAAAAAAAAGAGAAAACTCAATTAATTATTATTTGCTTTTGTACGATTATAGCATCCTCGTACATTCGGAACGTTGAAGGAATTCATTGTGGAGAACAATTTAGTTTTACCTTTACAAAAATATATTGAATTAATGCCTATGTACTTATTATGTAAATCCTATCCTGTCCCATCCCCTTTTGCAAATAACCTTTACAAATGGACTTATTAAAAAGAAAATTAGAGGTTATAAAAATTACAAATTGTTAACAATTACTATCCGTGCAGGGACGGGTTAAGAATATCCCTGCAGCGATACCTCTCGCTTGTCGTAAAAGGCGACTAAAACAAAGGTAAACAAAAATCACATCTAGGCAATTTAGAAAACACCAAGGTGAGCCTAGGGACACATATACCACCATTAAACTGCCCCACAAGTGTACATGCAAATCAGTGGGTTGACACGACTGGAGATCACCGGTGTTGTAAGAGTAAGATCAAACAAAAAAATCTGGTGCATGTCCGTGTCACAAAAAAAAAACAAAAAGGCAGGCCGAAAAAACAATTGGTGCAAACAAATGCAAAAACACCAGCATTTGATTGGCCTCAGCGATGAAGTAATCCCAAACCGGGAAGCCTGCCGCTACGTTCTGAGGTCAAACCGGCGGACCCCACAAGCGGACCAGTAGGAATGCAGTTAAGTGGGAAGGTTATGGCCCTACTCTTCTGACCATAACAACGCCGGAAAAAGGAAAAGAAGAAGAAGACAAATTGTTAACAATTACATTATTAAATATCATGCAGAATAATTGCAAATAATTCGTATTAACTATATTAGACCATAATTACAATATATATAAATTATATACTAAACAAGTAAAAATATATATATTATATATACAATACAATACAATAAACAAAACTACAAGCATATCTACATTTATACACATATATACTGTATATAGGATATGTACCGAGTAAAATTGTAATAGTATAAGTTTCTAAATTTGAGTAAATATTTACGCTGCATAGCATATATCTTGAAACAAGATATAAATGTGAATTTAATTACAATTATAGAAACAACAAAAAAAAAGAAAAAAAAAGCATCCCCAGATTCTTATTGGATAAAAATATTAAGAATAAAACTTATAATTACTTACATAACTTATACAAATATAACTAATTATTAATAATTATTCGTTAAATACGTATGTATTCGTATATATTACCCATACGCCATAGGCACCCAAGGTTACATAACTTACGAGGCTTTTAATAACGAGTATAAAACCTTATTTTCTTGGTTTGCAAACCTCCTCAAATTTCCAATATATTCTGGATAAACACCTGCTTTTTGCAGAGCTTGTCCTTCTAGGGGCGGAGGAGTCACGCACTTGTACGACTGTTCCCATTGAGTATGATATTGCTGGCATTGGTGTACTTGGTGGCTTGTTTACAAGTTAAGCACAAACCAAACCAAGCTCCACTGCTTAGATCAAAACCCAAGCTAAGCTCCTGTTACTAGCCGTGGTGGGTTTTATCTTCCTTTTGTGCGATATTTGTTTACGCCATTGCGTAGCTTGTTTACAAGTTAAGTTCAGGCCAAGCCAAGCCAGCTGTATGAGAGTACGGTTCCTACATGCGATAACTCCACTGCTTAGATCAAAACCCAAGCCAAGCTCTTGTTACTAGCCGTGATGAGTTTTATGTGCGATATTTGTTTATCCAAGTACTTGTAATCATTTATGTTCATTTTCTATATTCCTAAGCTAAGATATTCATTCGTGATTCGTCTACGAGAGCCGTCCCAGTCGTTTTTTCAAAAGAGCCCATTCATTTTCGATTGGATTAAGGTCGGGGCTTTGTGCTGGCCACTGTATATTTGTCTACTAGGCCAATTTTTAACAATTTTAGCAGTATCTCCATCGTGCTGAAATATGACTTCATCCTCTGGGTATGCACTTTCATCTACGAAGTCTTGCAAATTTTCTTCCAAAATACGAAGATAATCTACTTTCTTCATTATGCCATTGATTTTCACTAACGGTCCGACGTTATTTTTCGTTCTGAATTATAGTTTTTTGTCATTTCAATAATTTTATTTTCCAAGCGCTCAGGTATTTTCCCCAATTTTGCTACAAGACCGATGTAATTGATGAATATGTAGGAACGACCTTTCTTGTCAATTTTTTTTAACTATCTGTTTGCACATTGTGTTTTTTTGTTATATGGATTAAAAGTTAATTTTGGATTTCTGTTTTAAAAGATGTTTTTATATTTTTTACTTACAAAAAAAACTTCATTGCGATAACTGTATTTTTTAAGGATCTTACATCCACTCAAATTCAGATTTGCGTAGAATGTATCCACATGTGCTCGTCACTGAAGTTAGTCTACCAACCGTAAGCGAAGAAATTTGTAGAAGTTTAAGTTAAAAACCAGTAAAAAAAGAAAAAAATTGATTTTAATAAAATTGTAGAATGCAAAGATGAAATATGTACGAGTATAAGGAATAGATCTAAATTTTAAAACAATAAATAAATTGTCAATTTGTCCGAAGAGTAGTAAATTTAAGCAACACGACTTGTATCCCAAACTTATTAAATAGAAAGCCAGCAAGCTGCACTGCAATTAATAGCCAACACGTCACAGCCTTCGAGGAAATATCACCCGACATCATTTTCCTGAACCAATACGATGGGAAAATTCTAATCGATAATAACCAATTTGCTCTCAATGGCACTTTCCTAATCAAATATTACAACACCAGCATCCAAATTGGGAAAAGCATCTTTAAATCTCGTGAACTGACGCATTCCAACCATCTTCCGGCAAATCTACAACCAACATCAATAAATCTTTTTTTTTCTTCTTCTATCTTTTGAAGCACTCATACACAAATACTGGTCCATTGTACTACCAGACAGACACCTTGTCTTTATTGTATTTTCTCCGTTGTCCGGAGAAAAGTGAGGAGGGGGTTTAGTGATGTAGAGCTAAGAGATTCGGCACCCACCATGTCGGCCCCAAGGGTGCGCCACCATGCGCGAGCGAAGGCGGGATAGTCGCAGAGAAAGTGTTCTGCTGTGTCATACTCCTCGCAACATGCAGCACAGGTAGGCGACTCACTGATGCCTAGCACGTAGAGATGCTTGGCAAAAGTGTAATGGCCCGTAATGACGACCGTAAACCTTCTGCAATCATTTCTCCTTAAGGATACGAAAAATGTTGCGAACTTCTTGCAGACGTCAGGGCGTACGCGCTTAGTCACCCTGCATCCTGGATATTCCCTCCATCTACGACTGTGTACATTAAAGACCCAGTCATTGATGTCAGATTTGACCGTGGAAGCAGGGTTCAGGTCATGAGAAACTCTCCTCTGAGCTCTTCTAGCGAGTTCATCGGAAATCTCGCTTCCTGGGATTCCAGAGTGATCTGGGACCCATACAAGCCTAAGTGAATTTATTCTTCCGACTTTGTTCAAAAAGGTCTTGAGTTCATGCACTAATTTGGAGTTGGATAGAGGATTGGAAACCACAAAAAACGACTGAAAAATGATGTGTCCAACTATCGTCCCATTGCCGAGCTCTCATGCATACCGAAACTTTTCGTGAGAATAGTTTTTTTTTTTTTTTTTTTTTTGTTTCCGAATGATATGCATACATCTGTCTTATGTTGACACTTAGTACATTTTTTAACAATTAGTTTTGGGATCAACATTTTGAGCTAGTTGCCAATGTTCTATGCCCACTTTGTTTTAACACTACAATAATTCAACAAATAAAAGAACTAACATTTATAGGGTACATAGCGATGTACAGAAAATTTTGTCGACTAGTTATATTTCTAATGAGATGTCTGCTATCAGGTCAGTAGGTCTGGTTCTCTTTAGTCGTCGTCTTCCAAAAATCCAAACATTTCTTTTATTGGCAGTGTGTTAACTTCGTTATTTGGATGAACTAATAATTCAAGGTGATGTCTTCTGCTTGCGGTTTGAATTTCTTCTAATACTGTTGGAATTTTTAGGTCACGATGAATGTCGGTGTTAGGCATGTACCAGTCCGCGTTAATAATTGTTCGTAGTATTTTTGATTGTTGTCATTATAGCAATGTTTGTTTTCTTTGAAGTTCCCCAAAGTTGAATCCCATACATATGTCCAGATAGGTTTGATGATGGCTTTGTAGAGTAGTAACTTATTGTTAATGGATATCTTTGAGTTTCGGCGAAGAAGCCAGAGCAGTTGATTATATTTTAGTTTTATTCGGTCTCTTGTTTTTTGTATATGGTATTTCCAGTTAAGTTTGCTGTCGAAATGCATGCCAAGATATTTAGCAACATTGACAATTGGGATAGTTTTGTCTTTTATTGTCAGCGGAGTAGTTGAGTTGTTTAGTTTCGTAATAAAAATAACTTGTTGAGTTTTGTCTTCGTTTATGTTCATGCTCCAATCGTCGAACCATTTTATCATTTTGTTGACAAGTAGTTGAGCTTGAGATGATGCGGTGTCCAGATTCGGATCGGCTGTCAGAAGGATTGTATCGTCCGCAAAGGTAGCCATCATGGTTGCAGCAGCATTATGTTGAGGGATGTCGGCGGTGTAAAGGACATATAGGAGTGGCCCCAGAACAGATCCTTGGGGAACTCCTGCCTTCGTTTCTAGGATGTTCGATCGACGATCATTATATTTTACATAAAAGTGACGTTCATTAAGGTAGCTTTTAATGATAAAATAAAAGTCCGGTGGAAGTAAGTTTTGTAGTTTGTTAATTAGTCCTTTGTGCCATACTTTGTCGAATGCTTTTGCTACGTCTAGGAATATTCCAATGCAGTATTTCTTTTCCTCTAGGTCCGTTGTAATTTTGTTTACTACTCTGTGAATTTGTTGGATGGTTGAGTGTTGTTTGCGAAATTATGTTATTATTTAGTATAGGCAGTAGTTGATCATATATTAATTTTTCAAATACTTTCTATAGAATAGGAAGTAAACTTATTGGTCGGTAAGATGATGGGTTTTTTGCGTCTTTACCAGGTTTCGGGATTGCAGTTATTTGAGCAACTTTCCAGGTTTACAGAATTACTGCATTATAAATGTTCCGTATGTACTCTATGGCATATCGGGGAAGTTGGCTTAACACCTTTCCATTAATGGAGTCATATCCTGGGGCTTTTTTTTTATTAATTCTTATTTTAATACATTGTTCGAGTTCATTTATTGTTGTTCTTTTTATCCAAAAGTTAGATGGGGGCGAATTTGGTCGTGGAGGTATAGTAGTATCGTTATCTTTTTCATTAGTGAATATATTTTCGAAGTACTTGGCTAGGAAGTCTGCTTTTTCTTGGTTGGTCTTGGCCCAAGTTCCGTCTGGTTTCTGTAGTGGAGTCTGATGCATAATTTTGTTTTTAAAGTTCTTGGTGGCTTTCCAGAGTGAGTAGTTGGTCTCAGAAGTTGGAGTCAATTTTTTTAAGTAGGTGTTGAGTTGATCGTTATAAATTGATTTAAGTCTCAATTTGAGTTCTTTGGCTGCTTTGTTGTATATCCTTTTGTCCTGTGGTAGTCTTGTAGTCTGCCATCGTTTTCTAAGTCTTCTCTTTTCTTCTATCTGTTGCCGAATTGATATTGGTGTAATGTTGTTCGTTTTTTTTGATTTATTGAATGGTGTTGCTTTAATTGCTGCAGTAGTTATTATATCATTAAAGTGAACTACAGCTTGTTCTATGTCGTCTTGTGTTTGTAGTATTATATGCAGATTCAAATGTTGCTCTATATATTCCCGAAGCGAATCCCAGTCAGTTCTTGCGTTGTAAAGGTGAGGTGAAAAAGTTATGGGGGTAATCCTAGAGAAGTACTTGAGGTGAATAGGAGAGTGGTCTGATGAAAGTTCTAGTCTAGATTTAATTTGTAATGTCTTTATGTGTATATTCTTAACGATACAAAAGTCTATAAGGTCAGGAGTTTTATTTGGGTCAGAAGGCCAATAGGTAGGTTCGCCAGTATTTGCAATTATTGTTTTGGATCGCCTTTAATAGATGTTTGCCTTTAGTGTTGGAAATTCTTGAGCCCCAGTCCTTATGTTTAGCGTTGAAATCTCCAGCTGCTATGAATCTGTGCCCAAGTGACTAGATATAGTCTTCATACTGCAGGGTTGTTATTTTATGTTTTGGCGGACAGTATAGTGCTGAGAGAGATAATGGTCCATCTTTGTCTTCTATTTGAACTGTGGTCGCCTGAATGTGTTCGTGTTTGTATTGTTCTAGTTCAATGCAATTGATCTTGTTGTTTATTATAATTGCTGTGCCACCGTGAGCTGTTCCATCTGGGTGATATGTATTGTAGATGGTGTATCCTGGTATTCTGAGAAAGCTTTTACTTGTGAAATGTGTTTCTGCGATCATTAGTATATCAATGTTATTGTCTTTTATGAATTGTTTTAATTCCAATGCATGTCGGTTTAGACCATTTGCATTCCAGATGATTATATCTAGTTTATTATACATTTGATCCATTAAGTTTCGTAGTCAGAATAGTGAGAATTTGGAATTTCTTTTAGTTCAGAGAAGTCATCTTTGTCAATGTTAGTGCTATTTTGATGGGTTGTTTGTCTTTCTTTTGCGTCTTGCGTCGTCTTTCTTTCTGATGCTTGTGCTACTGATTTTACTTTTTTGGGTGTGTCAATGCCTTCAACTGGAACGCTGAGAACGCTGGAACGCCGTATACAGCCGCTTGGGCGTAGGTTGTAGGTTGTCTGACTTTCGTAGGTCCTTCTGTTATTTTTCCTTCTTCAGTTATTAGAAGATCCTTTTTCCGCATTGGAGGAAAGCGCTCTATTTGTAAGGCTTTGTAAATCTCGCAACTTTTATAGTTTGCCATATGACAACCGCTACATAAGGCGCATTTAACTGTACCTTCATTCAATGTCGTTTGACAATTTTGACATTTTACACATACAGGGTCTCTTGTACAGTAATTTCTAGTGTGACCATATCTTTGGCAGTTGTTGCACAGTGAAATGGTTTTTTTGTGGTGGGGTGGTTCGAAGGAAACTGTGCAATTGAGTAGATGTGTTATGTCATATATATTTTTGTTATTGTTATTCATGACTATCTCAATAATAAAGAGATACGATGGTTTTTTTGTATTTCTCTGTAATATGTTATGTATATTCATAATCTTGTATCCTGTCTCTTCTAGCTCTTTCTTGATGTCATCTGTGTCAGTAGAGTGGTGCATGCCCCTTAGTACGACTTTGAAACCTCTTTCTTTTTTTTGGTCTAAATGTGAAGTACCTTGTGTCATTTTATTGTAGCATTCTTATGATAGCCGTGTAACATTAAGAACATCAGAACGTTAAAACAATTTATGCGTAAGGTAAAACTTTGGCTTTTGAATATTGACCATAATCAAATCGAAATTTTGTTGCACTTCATTGCCTAATCTATTTTGTTTTTTTTCTGAATCATACGATCAAACTATTCATTATCTCTTTATATAATAATAAACTGTGAATTTATTTATGATGTTATTATTATATTAATGATGTGACATTACCCCTATTTATTACTAAATATAGATGTCACTAACTATTCTCAAATCAAAATAATAAATATAAAAGTTAAGATCAGATTTATATATGTCGAATTTTGAGAATAAAGAATATCAAACAAACAAAAAAAAAAAAAAAAAACATAGTGTGAGGAGTCTGATAATTGAATTCGAACTTCATTATTTTTTAACACTTTCAGTTCAAAATTACCCTTTGCAATTTCACTTAGTGCGTTGTTAAGTATTGTGATGTACTCAACACCTTGTACGTGAATTGGAGGGGGTTTGGTGAGCCCCTTAGATTGATTTTTGCTAGGTTGATCGGTTGCTTCCGTTGTTTTATTACTTGCGTTATTGTTGTCGATGCATTCGTCATCCGTGCTTCTTCTTCTTTTCCTTTTTCCGGCGTTGTTATGGTCAGAAGTGTAGGACCATAACCTTCCCACTCAACTGCATTCCTACTGGTCCGCTTGTGGGGTCCGCCGGTTTGACCTCAGAAAGTAGCGGCAGGCTTCCCGGTTTGGGATTACTTCATCGCTGAGGCCAATCAAATGCTAGTGTTTTTGCATTTGTTTGCACCAATTGTTTTTCGGCCTGCCTTTTTTTTTTTTGTGACACGGGCATGCTCCAGATTTTTTTGTTTGATCTTACTCTTACAACACCGGTGATCTTCAGTCGTGTCAACCCACTGGTTTGGATGTACACTTGTGGGGCAGTTTAATGGTGGTATATGTGTCCCTAGGCTCACCTTGGTGTTTTCTAAATTGCCTAGATGTGATTTTTGTTTACCTTTGTTTTAGTCGCCTTTTACGACAAGCGAGAGGTATCGCTGCAGGGATATTCTTAACCCGTCCCTGCACGGATTCGTCATCCGTGCTAAGGATGTCAAAACGGTTCGATGTGCGTGGCTCCTGGGGCTTACTCAGCCAGTAGTTTAAAGTTGTCTGGTTTCTTGTTTTCGTTAGTAGTTAGTAGCTTCAACGGGATTTGAAGAATTATTGTGTTGGGTGTTATTTGTCTTCTTGAGGTCCATATGGATAGTAGAATAGCTTTCTGCATTTGTTCGGTAACTAAGTGCTTTGTTGTTGTTTGTGTTATCTGTAGATGTTATAAATGGTGTTGTTTTTGCTTGTTCTATATGTGTTGAAATAGGTGTTGTTATGATTTGTCCTATATGCCTGGTCATTGTTGTAGTAAATTATATGACATTGTCAACAAAAATGCACTTAAAGAGGCTATCCTTTCAGAGTGGAATTCAATTGAGCCAGATGTCACAAAGAAACTTGTAGGCAGTATGAACAATCGTTTACGTGAAGTCCTAAGAGAGAAGGGGGGCAACACAAACTATTAAACATACCACATTGTGTTATCTTGAAATTAAATAAAAATAGTAAATCAATTCAATACAATAGTGAAGAGTGAATAAATACATTTTTGGTTGCTTCCACTCTGGAACATGCTACGTATAATTGTCCGTGAGAAAAGCAGGGTTCCTCCAAGTTCACTCCAAACACTGTCATAGCAAAGGATAAACGCACGGGAAATTGAAGACGTTTTAATTGAAATGGCATTCCGTTGGTATTAATGGGATCCGCGGTATCAGTACAACTTCTCCTTTTGCTTTCCCGGTGAGAACTCTTGATCAAAGTGGGCATTCATTTTTTCACGGGAAGTCTCATATATTATGTATGTATATACATATAAAATATTTTATAACAACTTAAAATATCATTTCATCTTGTAACTTAGGATAATATATTGAAGTCTAAGGTCTGTCTTGGCTAGTTTTCATATACGAATTATATAAAAGCCTTCGCAAGTTCTAAAGTTCTCATTTTATTCTTCCGAAAATTTGGCTTGCTGGTAGGAACTAGTCATCGAACATAGGGCTCTTCCGTGATTGTTTTAGTAGTACTTAATAATAATTCATATATGAGAACAAGCCAAGTCAGACCTTAGGATTTAATATATTATCCTAACTTATAAGAAGAAATGATATTTTAAGTTATTTTAAAATATTTTTCGTTGTTCTAAATAAATGTCATATGTATACCTATATGTGATAGATCCCCAATCTGGATTTGAATTAGCTATAGATGGACCATCTGCTCTGCACACCTCATCAAAACCACCAGACTTTTTCCTCCACTTGTAGTATGAGACATTTCTCCTCCCCCCCGGCCCCTTTCTCACTTTCTCGTCGATCTCATTCATTGTTTAATTTTTTTTCTTTCATCTAACATCCTTGAGCGGTCCTCCATCATTGTGCACATTTTATTTACTCAAGGATGCATGTAAATTATCTTGTACATTCATCTTTACTTTCATACATATATATGCATATGTACATACAAATGAAATAAATTCTACTGAGCTCAGAAGAGTTGTTCTTTATTATGCGAGAGTTCCTTAAAAACCGAACTTAAATCTAACTTAGAACTAACGTACGGGCTGCAATGCGTTGTATCTTGCAACTCGTGCAAGATATCGCATTTCCCGTCGACGATGGCTGACACTCTATCTCCACTTCGTTGATAGAAGCAGCTGTGTCAGCGTGGGCTGCAGTTGTTGACGACGACGATGAGGCAGACGCGCCAGCGGATTGTGTCGCGTCAGCAGATCGTGTTAACTAACGGCGACGACGAGGCAGACGCGCCAGCGGACTGTGTCGCGTCAGCAGATCGTGTTAACTCCTCCCTGACCTAAGTGAAGGCTGTCCTCAGGCTTCCTCAATGCCCCGATCACATTCTGTAAGTCGACCCTGTGACGTCGATCTTCTCGACACTGCCTAAGCTTGACGATCGAATAAGAAACTCCAATGATGGCCAGGGTCAAGCAGCAAGCCATAATTGGATGAGTTGTCAACTGCGTCCTCATCTCAGTAATGTAATGCAGGTTTTCCACATTCATTCTATGTAAAAATGGTAGACTCAACACTTCCTTATGACCCGTGATATTAAGCAGTGTTGATGTCGCGCTACCTGGCTGTTTCTTTTGGACGTTGTTACGATTAACGAACTTCGACCCATTGATCCAAACCTCGCCGTCAAAAGTGAGCAAGTAGGTTCCTCTTTTACCTTGGCATGAATGTTATTAATTACGACAATGCCATAGTCGATTACCAGCAATGGAGCCCGATGATCTGGCTGCGTACTGCAGTGCGCTATGCCCCCAGAGTGTAGTTGTTGAGCACACGTCGTGTTCGGCATCTTTTTACAGAACGTTGATGTTGTTGTTGGTACACAATCCGCGACCGCCAGCACCTGTTTTCCGCACTCTGCAACCACATCACTGCCATCGAAGTATGGAATATTTCCATTATGAGCAACAGGGTAGATTATTATTTTCTTACAGACTATCTTAGGTCTAGGATATTTAATAATGAAATGTAATACATCATCGTTTTGTAAAACCTTAACGCTAGATACTTCCATTAGTTCAGTTACGCTAATATTTGTGAATTGCTCATTAATTATCAGTTTTAAATCATCATCATCTAAAATTGTTGGATTTATGATTTTAATTTTTGCAAGTGTTATTGAAAGCATTAAATTTTGAATTTCAGTAATAAGAATTCTATTTCTTGCCAAAAGGGTCTCGTAAAGATGGCTAGTGTCAATAATATCTTTTTTGGTCTGTGTCAAAATAGTATTTACCGTATCTGTTAATCTGTTTATTTGTTCTTGAGACTTTGTGTTTATTACTGCCTGTCTGTTATTAGACTCAGTGAGTTTGGCTTGATTGAATTTAACCTGCTCAAAATCGTCGAAGTCAGGAGTACCAGCTACGATCTTCAAACCTGTTCCCAAAAAGTTTAGGCTCCTGGCGTTTCTATGATGAATGCTAATACTCGCGAAGAGCGTTTCTAAATGTTTGATGTCTATGTCTAAAATATTTCGCATATGAGGCTGCGAAAACAGATCGATCATTTTTCTTGACTTATTCATTATATCTTTGTAATCAGTCAGGTTCGTCGTGTGGCTCAGGTATCCGTAGATCTGCCAAAGAATAACATTTCCATCTGATATTGGAATATAGTTCGAATTGGAGTAGTCCGTTAATTTAGCTGTGACTGTTGTCATCATTAAAAAGAGAATAATCCTAAAAGACAATTGGTTTCCTTTATAAAATTATCACGTAAGTATTGAAAATATGTAGATTGCAAAAATATGAAATATCTAAGCTACTACCTAACGTTGTCCTTATGGACCACCCTCCCTTTAACAAGAACAGTGGTTCCCAAGTCAGCCTGTACCTTCTCTTCAACAAACAATGGAGTCAGCTTGTTACCTAGTCTTCTGTTTGTCTTTACTAATATTTTTTCTCCAACATCAAAAATTCTGTTCTGCCTTGTTACATTTTCCCTTTGCAATTGCAGTTCCTGTGCTTTCTGAACTCTGTTTTTTATTTTTTCTCTGAAGTCTGTCGGAGACGAGTGAATTATATCAATCGGCTTTTGGTTCGTGACGGAATGGACCGTCCTATTGTATTCTATTGTTGCTAATAGTATGAGATCAACGGTATCATTGATTTTTCTTTCAAGTTTCAGGCATCTTGCGATCTCCAATAGAGTACTGTGAAGCCTTTCAACTTGACCGTTAGTCGTACTGTGCAAGGGTGGTGCATTTACTATATCAACGCTAAAATGATTGAGTAAAATCGATCTTATAGTCTCAGACTTCAATGAAGCCTCATTGTCACAAAAAATTTGTTTTGTGTTAGGGAAGATATTTATTATCTCCAGGAGTGGGATTTTTACATCAGATATTGTGCGTGACGGTATTGGTGTCACGACCGCAAATTTTGAGAATTTATCGATACACGTCAAAAAATATTTCTTATCTGTGGAGAATATGTCGACGTGAAGCATTTCTCCAGCATACGATGGGACTGGAGTTTTGCCGATTAGTTGCTTTCTTGGGTGTCGGTCATATTTGGACCTTGAACATACTTTACAGTTTGCCACAATCTCGTTTGCCTGTTTTGTCATCTTTGGGAAAAAATAGTCGGATAGAATTTGTTTGATATTCTCCTGAGCTGCTCGATGTGCTCGATTGTGTTCCATTGTTATGATTTCCCTTTGTTCATTCTGGTCAAAAATGTCCAAAACGAATTTTTCAGTATACCAGAATTTAGTTGTTGGAAATATTTCTACGAGTTTGTGCTGAATGAAAGCCAATACTGGCAACTCACAGTGGATTGCGTTGACCACATCTGGTTTTACTATGTCTCTCAATGAATCTATAAGTGCGTTTCTGTCTGAGAAATATATAAAATGCCGTGTTTTCTTTCCAAAAATAATAAATGTTCGAGTTGAAGCAACAGGAGCCTCCTCTATAATTATTTGATTCCTATAGCAGTTTAACGGTTTTTCCGTTTTTTCAATGGTGTAAGTAAGGGATAGTTCACTATGGATTGTTGCGGCGGTTGAACGTGACTCGTCCTCTAAGGCATGAATGTTTTGCCGTGAGAGCGCGTCAGCAACGTGATTTTCTTTACCGGGTTTGTAAAATATATTAGCATTATGCTCATCAATAAATGCTTTCCAGCGTTTAATTTTGGCGTTTGGATTTCGGTCTGAAACCGCAAACGTAAGTGGTTGATGGTCAGTATAAATATTTAGAGTTTTTACACCATAAAGATAATTTCGAAGGTTCTTAAGTGACCACACTATGGCCAGAAGCTCCCTTTCGTTGGTTGCGAATTCCAACTCTTTATCCTTAAGTGTTCGGGAAATCATGGTTATTGGTCTCCCGTTCTGGGACAAAACCGCTCCAATACCATGTGATGAAGCATCCGTCGTTAGATCGAAAGGCTTCGTAAAGTCTGGGTACAGCAACGTAACGTCTTCTGACGTCAAGATGTCTCTAAGTTTATTGAATGCTTGTACTTCTTTGTCTTTCAAATTTATACCAATTTTTTTCGACTGATTAGCACTTATTTTACTATTATCGCCCTTCAATATATCCGTCAATGGTCTAGCTATCGACGCAAAATCTTTTATAAAGCATCTATAATAGCTTGCCAACCCTAGAAAAGACCTCAGTCCAAACAATGTAGAGGGTTGGGTGTAATTTTTTATTGCCTCCACTTTACTGGGGCAAGTTTTAATACCATCTCTAGAAACCGTAAAGCCCAAATACTCCACGCTTGTTTTAAAAAAATGTGACTTCTCTCGTGAAACCCTCATGTTTGCCTCGTACAATTTCTTTAAAACCAAATTGACATCCTCCACATGCGACCGTTCATTCTCCGAGAAAACGATCACATCATCAACATAAACGTAACAGGTCTTCCCGATAAGTTCACGCAGGACGTCATCTATTGCCCTTTGGAAAATGCTGGGTGCATTTTTTAGCCCAAAGGGTAGGCGACAAAATTCATACTTTCCGCCATTAACGGAAAAAGCCGTCTTTTCTCGGTCCCTCTCAGCTAATTCAATCTGATGAAACCCCGACTTTAAGTCAAGAGTTGTAAAAAATCGTGCTTTGCCTAGATTCGAGAGAATGGTTGAGACGTTTGGGATCGGGTATTTGTCGTCCACGGTTTTTTGGTTGAGCTTTCGAAAGTCTATTACTAAACGTTTCTTTTTATTGCCCAATTCATCAGTACCCTTCTTATCAACTACCCAGATTGGATTATTGTAGGGTGACCTCGATGGCCTAATTATTCCGTTCCTAAGAAGGTCTTTGATTTCGTTATTAACAAAATCCGCCACACCCATTGGGTATGGATAGAATCTCGAGTAGATGGGGTCGTTACTTTCTGTACGAATCGTAGCAACAATGTTGGTGTTATATGGCAACGACTCGTTTGGGTCTGCAAATGCCTTTATTCTATTATGGATCATGTTCTTGAAATCCTTGGCAATAGATGAGGGGACTTCAATATCTTCCACTCTTGTAAAATTCACATTGTGACAACTATGGAAATGGATCCTCTCAGATCCAGAGTCGAAGTTAATTAAACCTTCTTTTAAACAAATTGTGGCACTTATCTGCGTTAGCAGATCAAGGCCAATTATTCCGTCGAATCTCTCAAGAGTAGGCAACACAAAAAAAACAGCGGTCACTCCAAACATTTCCAAAAAACATTTAGACTCGACGCTATTAAAACCGTGAATTGACTTAACCAGGAAAGGGGTATCAACTGGGATTATTTTTTTTATTTCCTCCAATGGCCTAATATAATTCTTTGAAGCTCCAGTGTCAATTAAAAATTTCATTCGTCTCCCTCCTACTTTTCGTTGTATAAACGGGAGGAGGGAGCTTCCTCTAAAAAATGCACATATTCAGAATTAGGTGCTTCGCCCTCGAATTCGTCTAATTGAGATTCTGCTAGGGACTTATAGTCAATTTTTTCTTTTTGTGCAGGATTTTCCTGCCAAAGGTGATTTAACCTCTGACGTCTCTGCCCAGATTGCCTTTGAGTGCTATTTGGTCTTTTAGCTGCAAACACTCGGCTTTGATTATATAAGTTGCTACCGCCACTGTGTTGCTGAAAACCTGTGGGTTGTCTGAAACGCGAGGATGTTGGATCGACATCCATTCCCTCAACAGACACACGACTACTGTTGGCTTGATTATAAATTTTATTAGTCTGTGTTTTACTATTACCTAAATGATTTTTACTAAAATAAGGGTTTTTTCTGTGATTACCAACTTGGTTGTTATAATTATCACCGGGATTTTCCCTACCCTGCGATCCATTTGACCGTTTAACCTCAGTTTTGTGAAATTTTTCTTCACAACTTCGCGCATAATTTGCGGCAAACAAATACCTATCATGATTAGACTCAATTTCTTGAGCCAATGCCAGTGCATTTGGTAAGTCGGTTGGTCTAGCCGAAAATAAAATGTCACATAATGGTTTTCTTAACCCGGATATAAACACTCGAAGAGCATCTATTCTGTATTTTTCGTTAAAAGATGTGGCCAAATTTGGTTCATAGGACATATTCGTCTTATTTGTGAGAGAAGTAAGTTTTTTCTCAACTTCATCGTAATATTCCATAACGGTGCGACTACCCTGTCGTAGAGTACTGAGTTCTTGCTCGACCAAATATATTGGTCGTACATCGGCGTACGTAAAGTCCAATCGTGAAATTATCGCATTAAAATTAAGGACTGTATTGAATGAAGCTAAAACAGCATCGGCTGCACCTCTGATTTTGTTCCTAATTATGCAAACTGCCTGGTAATATCGCGAACTTCCTTCGTATTTTTCAAAAACTTTATGAGCAAAATGCGCGGCCTGACGCCACGAGACATATGCGCCTTTCTTGCCGTCGAATTCTGGCAAAGATTTTACTATATCTAAAGTCTCCTCACATCGAATGCCCTCAATTATTTCAACATCTTTAAAAACATTTACCTCATTCTCATTCTTTTTAATAGTCAAACACTGCATTGCCTCGTTTAATTTCCTATCGAAATCTTCCTTCTGTGCAACAAGAGCGCCATGCACGGCGGACTCAATAATAAGTTTTAAATCTTCCGCGTTCATTTTTCTCTTTATGTGATTCCCTATCTTCAAATATCCTAATCTTTCTAAAACTTCCTTAAGCGTTCTATCACTATCATCCATTAATTAAAACTCACTAGTCCATAACACAAGTCACATTACAGAACTCCAACTATTTTCACATGAAAGCAATTCACAATAACATTTTACTTAGAAAAAAAAAATTTACACAAAATTTATCATAAGAACAAAATTCTTAACAGTTACACAAACTTCTTTTCTTTCTTTCAATTATGACACCAGAACAGTAATGAATACAATGCAAATACAAGAACAAAAAAAAATTATCTTACATTTTCATGTAGATTAATTCAAATGATCCAAAATACAGATGATTGCAGGCGACAGTTGAATGCGTTGAGTGTTTTAAAGTAGAGTTGCGCACGTTGAGTGCGTTGAGTACAGTTGATTGTTTCAAAATACAGTTGAATGTTTTAAAATATTGTTGAGTATGTAAAACAACAGTTGAGAGTTTTGGTTCGAATTGGTTGGGCGCCAATGAAATAAATTCTACTGAGCTCAGAAGAGTTGTTCTTTATTATGCGAGAGTTCCTTAAAAACTGAACTTAAATCTAACTTAGAACTAACGTACGGGCTGCAATGCGTTGTATCTTGCAACTCGTGCAAGATATCGCATTTCCCGTCGACGATGGCTGACACTCTATCTCCACTTCGTTGATAGAAGCAGCTGTGTCAGCGTGGGCTGCAGTTGTTGACGACGACGATGAGGCAGACGCGCCAGCGGATTGTGTCGCGTCAGCAGATCGTGTTAACTAACGGCGACGACGAGGCAGACGCGCCAGCGGACTGTGTCGCGTCAGCAGATCGTGTTAACTTACATATATACATATACACATAATTGTGTTGTATCACATGGTACTATTTTTTTCCTTATCTTCTTTCTTCTTCTTCTCCTTCTTCTTCTTTCATTTCCATTTTATATGTGAACTTCCTTTCATTGGCATAGTGCCGAATCAACTGAAGCGCATCACCAGATAAAAAAAACGTTCAGACTCGAACAATAAAGAGTTGTGTATGTGTTACTCCGTTTCATACTTCAGCTCCCTCTCACATAAAATCAGTTTTAAATAAAGACTATTTTCCTTATGATTTAATTGCAAATGTATAGTTTTCAGATTTTTTCCTGTACTTATAGTATA
This sequence comes from Merodon equestris, assembly GCA_958301585.1. Lineage (NCBI taxonomy): Eukaryota > Metazoa > Arthropoda > Insecta > Diptera > Syrphidae > Merodon > Merodon equestris. Next base: position 82,433,945 of record OY284415.1, on the reverse strand, counting down.
TGACGATATTACTTGCCAAGTTTCATAGTTCTAGGTCATCTGGAAGTGGGTTAGAGTTTTGATCTATAGGTCAAATTTTGGAGCACATATCTATTTCGCAAGTTTTTTTTTTTTTTTTTTTTTTTTTTTCATTTCATTTTTAATATGTATCAATTTCTTAAAAAACTATCTTACGCTAGACAAAAATGATTAAACTAGCTTAACTAACTTACAAATACCTTACTGGCCCCGTACGGACACTCTAAAGTAAAAAGAACAGATTAAATTACCTTTCGGCCTAATAAATGAAAAAAAAGAAATATAATATAATAATTAAAATAATTTAAACTTAAGCTAAGAAAATATTTGTTTTTTTTTTTTTTAAACTTAGCATCAGATAACTTTTTTTTTTATATATATAAAACTTAAACCTAACTAAAAACTAACTTAACCTACCTTAACTAAAATATATATACAAAAATATATACATAATATATATTATATATATATATCTTTTTATCTTGTTTTATGTATTTTTTCCTTTTTTTTTTTTTGTTTTTTTTGTTTTTCAAACTAATATTACTAAACCTACCCACCAACCTAGCCTACCTTAGTCTACCCTAACCTACCCTAACCTACCCTAAACTACAATAACCTATGCAAGCCTGCCATTGGTGTTCGGCGGGCTTTGCCTTGAAGAGGCTGACCTATAAAAATTTACCACTGACGTAGTCCGTTCCAACCACCAAGAACGTTGATGCTGTCGGACGACGTCTTCTCGATCTCGGCGTGAATTCGACCTACTGAACCTGAGGCGCTCGGGCTCGTGGAGCGCGACATCACATTCGTAGAGGAACCGTCGTTCCACGGAATTGCGGGCTACGTGGAAGATTAGCGGTACCGCCAATCTATCTTGGATTAGCCCACATTGGTCTAAATAGAGGAATGCCTCTGGTGGGACAAAGCCGTTAAGGCGCACCCTCTCGTGGTACAAGTAGTTGGGGTAGTAAGCCCCAGAGATCAAGTTATTGTCCGAAGTCATTGCTCTTGCAACGTGGCTTCGAATCAGTTTTATCAGAAAATTGTCCACCCGTAAAATCCTGGCCCTATCGTATAGAACCTCGTTCGGGTAAAATTTCGTGTACTCAGATTCAGGTGTCCTATGTAACCCGAGACAAGTCCTGAGACATTGTCTCTCAAACACCCGAATCCTTTCCATTAAGCTGGCTCTCACATTGAACCAGACGGGACATCCATAGGCAACCATGGGCCTGATTAAGGCCATGTAGCAGATTACCTTCACCCTAGAGTCAAGTTGGCTGCTATGAAACAGCCATCTTGTCAGAGCGAAAGCGCCCCGGGCCCTTGCCAGCATCTACATGTTTGTCAAAATATAGATACTGATCCAGCACGATCCCAAGGTATCTGACTACACTTTGTCTCGCCAGTGGACGCCCGTCTGGTCCAGAAATTGAGAACCTGCGCCAATTTTTTCTAGTGTCCCGAGAGGCCCTAGACAAAGGCGTTCTGAATAAAATAGATTCTGATTTCTGGAAGTTGATTTTCAACACAATACTGCTGAATTTTTTCGAAGTCACGCTGCAGAAGAGTAAAAATGACGTCGATCGTTGGACCTGATCTGTACGCAATTAAATCGTCCGCGTACGCTATTGAATGGTGAAGAGAAGCTATCAGATCACTGAAGTAAATGCTGAAAAGTATCGGCGAGTTCACCGTACCCTGTTGCAGTCCGTTGTTAATTTCAAATGTTTGGGTAGAAGTCACGTTGGCAATTTTCACTACGAACTTTCTACCTGTTAACATGTCAAAAATCATATATAGCAGTGGTTTACTTATGCCCAGCCGACTGAGCTTGTATTAAAGTCCTTGTAGCCATACGGTGTCGAAGGCTTTTTCCAAGTCAATCAAACAGGCACCCGTGCATTGGTTCTTGCATTTATTCCACTGGATATCCGATACGAGCTTCGACGCGGCATGAATGGTGTCATGCCCCGCTCTGAAACCGAATTGGTTATCCGGAATGATTTTCTTGTCCTCAACCCATTTAGACAGGGCTCTATGGACCACCTTCTCGAACACCTTGCTGATACTCGGAAGGAGACTTATTGACCGAAGATTTGCCGGGTTAGAGGTGTCTTTACCCCTCTTGGGGATTGGTTGCAACACCGCTGTTTTCCAGTGCACTGGATAATATGCATTATTCAGTGCATTGTTGAACAGGATGGTGTACCTCTCTACAGCCACTGGTGGAAGGTGTCTAAGCACAACATTGGATATACCGTCGGTTCCCGCGGACTTTTTTTTCTTCAATGAGTCGAAGATCATCTGGAGATCCTCCGTCGAAATGAACAGGGTGTTAGCCCCTTCACTGGCGACAGCATTGTTTGCCATAAAATCATCATTGAACCTGGTAAAACCAAGGTTCTCTGATCGCCAATGATCGCGCATGCTGTCATTCACCGTATACACTTCCTGGAATACAGCTCCCACTGTCGCCACCTTCTCCTGGGGATTCTCGATCACGAAGAAATCATCATCCAAGACGTCGGTCTCTGGATCGATGCTGACTGTTCGTATCAAGCGTTCATTGTCTGACGTTCTCGGAAGCTTTAGATCCTGAATGTCATTCTGATTGTTTCTCCGAAATATTTTATTTATTTGCGGGAACATACTCGCGCTGTTGGATTTTACAGCACGAATTCTGTTGTTCAAATGCAAACTTACAGATATTCTGTAATTCTCTTTGATCAACTGTTGGAGATTTTTGATCAGTGATTTCAGTGTCCTGACCTCCGAGTTTTGTCTGTCGGTAAACCGCCTGTACAAGAGTTTGAGTCTTGTCAGTAGCCTACTTTTTGGCTGTGCAGTGCGTCGATTGTCGCGTTTCGGTATACGTTTGTGGTATCGTGCTGTCGTTGGCGTGGTATCGTATTGTTCACTGTCTGTTTAATGATATCGTCCATTTGTTGGAGGTACCTGTCAATCTCGTTGTTTGACAGGTTCCTATTAGACGGTGGGAAGGAGGCGCTCGAAGTGAGCGCTCTCGTCAGAGAATTGGTGAAGCGTGTCCAGCGCGCCCTACTGTAATCATAGGGGTACGTTTGGACGTACTCTGCCATTTCCGCGAATTCGTCTGGTAATTTGATTACGGCGCTTAGTCCGCAATGGTCACTGTCGTATACGAAGGTCCGTAGACAGTTAGTAGACCATTCGTTTGTGTCAGCCAGTCTCAGTCGAGAGTCAAGCAGCATGAGAAATGTAGAAGTTTTCTACCGAGTTTAGGCGCAGAGTCCGAAAAAGTGTCTCGAGCTCTGCCATGAAAACGTTAGGTTGAGGTGCTTCAGGTGCATAAGCTGATATAATGTACATTCTCTTTCCATTTCGGAGAGGAATGCACACAATACAGGCTTCTAGCACCTGGAACCTCCGCACTTCACTGCTATATATAGTTTTATATTTAAAGTTATTTCTAATAAAGATCGCAACTCCCCCGCCTCGTGTGGCGTTGGGCCGGTCTCTTCGATTTATTTTATAAGAATTGTGTCGGATTTTGTGCTTTTGGCTTAGCTTTGTTTCGCTAACCAAAAGTACATCGGGGCTTTCGTTCTGCAACAAGTTGAAAAGTACAGCTCTTCGCTCAATCCTAATCAGTGAATTCACATTCACCGACATTCACCGACCTTTAAGGGACTCTCTACCGGCGTACCCATCACGATTCAAGAGGCGCTAGGCCCGGCAGAAGCGAGTAGATTCTGTCCACTCGGGTCGCCTGCTCATGGATCTGCTGTTGAAGCTGGCCGATCTGCCCTTGGATGGCGAGCAAGATCGAACGCAGGTCTCCCTCGGCCTCCGGTGCCTTAGTAACAGGCACTGGGGCTTTAGTAACAGCCACAGGCTTTTGCCTCAGACCTGCCGCCATTTGGGCGTAGGTCATTTGGGGTGTGACGGCTGATGTTTGTGAGCGACCTGCCGGACGTTTCTCCTCAATCTTCTGTTTACGAGCCAGATTTGATTTGATGTCTTGGAACTTAGGACATCCCCGATAGTTTGCAGGGTGTCCCCGGTTCCTACAGAGCACGCACTCGAGCTGCTCCCTGTCCGCGACCTTGTCTTGAGTCAGATCGCATTCCTCGTTCTTGTGGTTCTTTGCACACTTAACGCATCGAGGCTGCATCTCGCAGTTCGACGCGGCGTGCCCGAACCTTTGACAGCGGATACATTGTAAAATGTTTCCGTGTCTTCTTAATTTTTCCCATTTTACAGACTGGGATGCTAAGGAAGTGATCGTCCTTAGCCTCTCCAGTTTGCTATTGGGTGCGAGCTGGACCAGGAAGAATGGTAACACACGCTTCTCCCGTCTGGCCCGCGCCGTGGTGAACGACTTGACTCCCACGAATTTGAGATCGTCGCTCTCGAACTCTTTGAGCTCTGAGAGCATTTCCTCGGGATCGGTAGTCGAATACACGCCTTTGAGGAGCATCGTCCGCAGCCTCTCGGTCTTGGGGGTAAATGAAAAGAACTCAGTGGTGGTCTCTTTTAATAGTTCTTTGACCCGCTTATGCTGCTCCAGTGTGTTACATTGGATAGCATAGCGGTTCTCACCTATACCTTTAAAGACGAAATTGCCAACACCAATTACGTACTTACATAAGTCAATTGTTTCGCGTAGAGCCGTGGTGTGGGTAAGGATAGATGGCACCTTCTCCTTGTGACGTGGCGGCTGTTTCTGTTGCTGCTGCTTCTGTAGTTGCTGCTTCTGTTGATGCTGCTTCTGTTGTTGCTGCTTCTGTTGTTTCGGCTGTTGTTGTTGCTGCTGCTTCTGCTGCTGCGAGTATTGTTGTTGTTTCTGCTGCTGTGGCTGTTGTTGTTGTTGGTGCTGCGGCTGTGGTTGCTGCTTCTTCTGCTGTCGTTGTTGCTGCTTTTTTTGCTGCAGTTGAGGTTGTGGCTGCTGTTCGGCCGTTTTTTTTGGCAGCTTTTTTTGCGGCTGCTGTTGTTGTTGCTGCTGTTGATGTGACGGAAGCTGGACGGCCGTTGCTTCCTCTTTCTCCTTCTGTCGCATCTTATTTAATTTGTCGACTACGGCCTTTAGTTTGGCACGTAGGACACGTTCCTCCTCCTCGAGCTCGCTTAGCTCCTCCTCAGTACCCGAACTTGAGAGGGCGGCGAAGGGGTTGTTGTATAGCGGCCTTCCCTACCATCGGAGAGGTAAGCGATGTCTGCTTCCACGGAGAGCAGTGATTGTTGATGTTGTTGTATTTGTTGTTGTTGTCCAGCTGCCTTGGACGTCGATGGTGATGGTGATGGCGCTCCTTTCCTCGCTTCGACTAGCAGCTTTTCAGCCGAAGGGGTGAGGGAGGGGCGCTTAATTGGGTTGGGCCTTCCGCTAACCCTTTTGCTCCTTTTCATGACGGCGGCCGGTGTTGCGAAATCGGATGATAAATCATCCGATTCCGACTCCGTAGGACGTACGGCATTTCCCCCGCCGTCTCCTGACATCGCTCCCTGCTACTTCTTATTTACTTTAGAAGTAGCAGAAAGAACACGGAGAAGAAAAAAAAACAAAAAGCACGAACAAACTTTTTTCCCGACAGCGGACTCGAACCGACGACCTTTCGATTTCAGGTCGGGCGTTTTACCACTGTGCTAACTCGGGTTCCGCGAATACTTCGTCCAAATGCGAATATAGTTTTACTTATTTCTTTCGCACTACACAAGCTGACACTACCTACTCCTTCACTGGTCTGTGATCAACTGACTATTTCGCAAGTCTCAATATATGTACGTATGTGCCAAATTTGACATGTTTAGATGAAATAGTTTTTGAGTTATGAGGGGGTCAAAAGTGGCTCCAAATGGTTCGTGTAATATTACACACGGTGCTGCTCGCCAGTTCTGTTCGCTTGAACTTGGCTTGACACGCTACCGCGTGTCTAGACCGAGGTTCGCTTAAACAGCACTAGGATGACAGTAATACCCAAGCGTAGTCCTGAATACTCGTATATGGACATCGACCCCACGCATCGAACGCTCCCGGCTGCCGTACGTCGAGCGAAAGTTGGCTGGGAAAGCATTAAACTTCCTTATCGTCACAGGAGCAGCCAATCACCATGTACATATGTATTATGTAAAGCCCGTAAAGGAGCCGAAGTGCATAGTTTCAGTCAACTCCCCTTTCACTGTTAGCTCTGGGCATGGATCAAATAAAATCAAAGCAAATTGTTTACTAAATGTATTTGTTCTGATAACTCAAGTAGGCGCAAGTCTTGACTTGAAAGCTCACAATTTAAATGACGGTGTTACGCTGGAGGACCTTCAATTCCATATTTGTGAAGTCGTCAACTTTAAAAATGTTGATGATATCTAAGTACCGAGGTTGATTCAAGACGAATTTAAGAAAATAGTTCCAAAGCATCCACAGACTCTAACGAGTTGTTGCCATTTAAAACTTCGGTTGTGGCTACCATACGTACTGAAGATGACAACTCCATTTATTCAAAGCAATACTCGCATCCAATGGTGGTGGCAGAATTTGTAAACAAAGAAATAAAGGAATTGCTTTAGAACGGGATTATCATGTATGAGACCTCAAGGTCACCATACAACAATCCTACCTCATAGATAAAAAAGGCCACGATGAGTTGGGTAAAGGAAAAAAAAACGTTTAGTAATCGACTTCAGAAAACTCAATGATCGCACCATTTCTGATAAGTATCCAATGCCTAACATTTCAATGATTCTGGTTAACTTTGGGAAACCTAAGTTTTTCACCACGTTGAAGTCGTTGCCATCAAATTGTCCTGGCAAAACAAGAACGGAAAAAACGTCCTTTATTAACTTAATGCAAGCCTTTACAAAAAACTACTCGTACATATAACTTAACTATAACTTAGGCAGGGTGGAAACGATTCAGGAGAGTGTGAAGGGTTGTGGTTTAGGGCAATTCTAAGGCTGGACTTTTTGATGTGAAGGTCGAAAATATTGGTGTTAGTTTTGCGAAGCATTCTGGACATTGGTTCGTAGTAGCCATAATTTGTGCGGTGAGTGTTTATACGGAAAAGGGGCGTGGACCGAAGGTTACGTGGGATGATGTTGGGAATCATGTGCAATAATGAGGGGCTGCCAATGTTACCGTTGAGAAGGTCGTGAATAAATGAATATCTGGAACATCACGTCGTTCTTTAGAGGCTGATTAATTTTAGGCGATCCGTATATCTAAGGTGGTAAATTAAGGAGGTCGGCCCGGGGAAGGCCACGAAGGGCATAACGGATAAACCTGCGTTGAATGGCTTCAATACGCGTAGTGTGGGATTCGTAAGAGGGGGACCAGACTTTGCTAGCTTATTCGAGAAGGGGCCTAACGAAAGTGATGTATAATGATTTCGTAACGTGAGGATTCGAGAATTATTTGGACCAACGTTTCACGAAACCAAGGGCAGAGTTAGCATGTTTGATAATGTTGTCGATATGGAGGCGAAAGTTGAGTTCACGGTCAAAAATAATTCCTAGATCAACCAAGAAGTTGACGTGGGGGACGGACGAATAATGTCTGGCAGTCTGGCAATACTGCCAAATGATTAAGTCGTGTGACAGATCGAGTGCTATTTTAATTCGGTTTTTCGTCCTAACGAACCCACACTAAAACAAAAAGGCAGTCAACCAACACGTCAACCCAAGTTGGCTCACCGCTGGATACCAAAATCCTAGCTCAGCAGCTGCTAATCTGCAAATAATAGGTAAATTTTCATTTCAAGATCTTTACCTTTGTATTTGGTGACAGCTGCTCTCAACCAAAGCTCTTTATATAAGGTGTGGAACTTAAACACCAAAACATCAGTGCTCAAACTTTAAAGATAAAAGCTATAAGGGTTTAATCTAAAGCTTAAAGCTATACGGGTTTAGACCTAAACTAAGCTCTTATACATAACTTCTAAATCAATACTCACTCATTCTTTGCATAGTTCTGGGCTAGACTTGCAAAATAAGATGAGTGTCTTACGATCGCCCCCTTCGGGGCACGATCTCAATACTTTTCCGGCTATTCGGATACACAACAACACTATTACTACGACAACATCAACAACTACAACTACCAGCGTATTAACAACACTTTCCTCTGCAAGTACCACTACTACAATGACCACGCATATAGGACAAATCATAACAACACCTATTTCAACACACATAGAACAAGCAAAAACAACACCATTTATAACATCTACAGATAACACAAACAACAACAAAGCACTTAGTTACCGAACAAATGCAGAAAGCTATTCTACTATCCATATGGACCTCAAGAAGACAAATAACACCCAACACAATAATTCTTCAAATCCCGTTGAAGCTACTAACTACTAACGAAAACAAGAAACCAGACAACTTTAAACTACTGGCTGAGTAAGCCCCAGGAGCCACGCACATCGAACCGTTTTGACATCCTTAGCACGGATGACGAATCCGTGCAGGGACGGGTTAAGAATATCCCTGCAGCGATACCTCTCGCTTGTCGTAATAGGCGACTAAAACAAAGGTAAACAAAAATCACATCTAGGCAATTTAGAAAACACCAAGGTGAGCCTAGGGACACATATACCACCATTAAACTGCCCCACAAGTGTACATCCAAACCAGTGGGTTGACACGACTGAAGATCACCGGTGTTGTAAGAGTAAGATCAAACAAAAAAATCTGGAGCATGCCCGTGTCACAAAAAAAAAAAAGGCAGGCCGAAAAACAATTGGTGCAAACAAATGCAAAAACACTAGCATTTGATTGGCCTCAGCGATGAAGTAATCCCAAACCGGGAAGCCTGCCGCTACTTTCTGAGGTCAAACCGGCGGACCCCACAAGCGGACCAGTAGGAATGCAGTTGAGTGGGAAGGTTATGGTCCTACACTTCTGACCATAACAACGCCGGAAAAAGGAAAAGAAGAAGAAGCACGGATGACGAATGCATCGACAACAATAACGCAAGTAATAAAACAACGGAAGCAACCGATCAACCTAGCAAAAATCAATCTAAGGGGCTCACCAAACCCCCTCCAATTCACGTACAAGGTGTTGAGTACATCACAATACTTAACAACGCACTAAGTGAAATTGCAAAGGGTAATTTTGAACTGAAAGTGTTAAAAAATAATGAAGTTCGAATTCAATTATCAGACTCCTCACACTATGTTTTTTTTTTTTTTTTTTGTTTGTTTGATATTCTTTATTCTCAAAATTCGACATATATAAATCTGATCTTAACTTTTATATTTATTATTTTGATTTGAGAATAGTTAGTGACATCTATATTTAGTAATAAATAGGGGTAATGTCACATCATTAATATAATAATAACATCATAAATAAATTCACAGTTTATTATTATATAAAGAGATAATGAATAGTTTGATCGTATGATTCAGAAAAAAAACAAAATAGATTAGGCAATGAAGTGCAACAAAATTTCGATTTGATTATGGTCAATATTCAAAAGCCAAAGTTTTACTTTACGCATAAATTGTTTTAACGTTCTGATGTTCTTAATGTTACACGGCTATCATAAGAATGCTACAATAAAATGACACAAGGTACTTCACATTTAGACCAAAAAAAAGAAAGAGGTTTCAAAGTCGTACTAAGGGGCATGCACCACTCTACTGACACAGATGACATCAAGAAAGAGCTAGAAGAGACAGGATACAAGATTATGAATATACATAACATATTACAGAGAAATACAAAAAAACCATCGTATCTCTTTATTATTGAGATAGTCATGAATAACAATAACAAAAATATATATGACATAACACATCTACTCAATTGCACAGTTTCCTTCGAACCACCCCACCACAAAAAAACCATTTCACTGTGCAACAACTGCCAAAGATATGGTCACACTAGAAATTACTGTACAAGAGACCCTGTATGTGTAAAATGTCAAAATTGTCAAACGACATTGAATGAAGGTACAGTTAAATGCGCCTTATGTAGCGGTTGTCATATGGCAAACTATAAAAGTTGCGAGATTTACAAAGCCTTACAAATAGAGCGCTTTCCTCCAATGCGGAAAAAGGATCTTCTAATAACTGAAGAAGGAAAAATAACAGAAGGACCTACGAAAGTCAGACAACCTACAACCTACGCCCAAGCGGCTGTATACGGCGTTCCAGCGTTCTCAGCGTTCCAGTTGAAGGCATTGACACACCCAAAAAAGTAAAATCAGTAGCACAAGCATCAGAAAGAAAGACGACGCAAGACGCAAAAGAAAGACAAACAACCCATCAAAATAGCACTAACATTGACAAAGATGACTTCTCTGAACTAAAAGAAATTCCAAATTCTCACTATTCTGACTACGAAACTTAATGGATCAAATGTATAATAAACTAGATATAATCATCTGGAATGCAAATGGTCTAAACCGACATGCATTGGAATTAAAACAATTCATAAAAGACAATAACATTGATATACTAATGATCGCAGAAACATATTTCACAAGTAAAAGCTTTCTCAGAATACCAGGATACACCATCTACAATACATATCACCCAGATGGAACAGCTCACGGTGGCACAGCAATTATAATAAACAACAAGATCAATTGCATTGAACTAGAACAATACAAACACGAACACATTCAGGCGACCACAGTTCAAATAGAAGACAAAGATGGACCATTATCTCTCTCAGCACTATACTGTCCGCCAAAACATAAAATAACAACCCTGCAGTATGAAGACTATATCTAGTCACTTGGGCACAGATTCATAGCAGCTGGAGATTTCAACGCTAAACATAAGGACTGGGGCTCAAGAATTTCCAACACTAAAGGCAAACATCTATTAAAGGCGATCCAAAACAATAATTGCAAATACTGGCGAACCTACCTACTGGCCTTCTGACCCAAATAAAACTCCTGACCTTATAGACTTTTGTATCGTTAAGAATATACACATAAAGACATTACAAATTAAATCTAGACTAGAACTTTCATCAGACCACTCTCCTATTCACCTCAAGTACTTCTCTAGGATTACCCCCATAACTTTTTCACCTCACCTTTACAACGCAAGAACTGACTGGGATTCGCTTCGGGAATATATAGAGCAACATTTGAATCTGCATATAATACTACAAACACAAGACGACAAAGAACAAGCTGTAGTTCACTTTAATGATATAATAACTACTGCAGCAATTAAAGCAACACCATTCAATAAATCAAAAAAAACGAACAACATTACACCAATATCAATTCGGCAACAGATAGAAGAAAAGAGAAGACTTAGAAAACGATGGCAGACTACAAGACTACCACAGGACAAAAGGATATACAACAAAGCAGCCAAAGAACTCAAATTGAGACTTAAATCAATTTATAACGATCAACTCAACACCTACTTAAAAAAATTGACTCCAACTTCTGAGACCAACTACTCACTCTGGAAAGCCACCAAGAACTTTAAAAACAAAATTATGCATCAGACTCCACTACAGAAACCAGACGGAACTTGGGCCAAGACCAACCAAGAAAAAGCAGACTTCCTAGCCAAGTACTTCGAAAATATATTCACTAATGAAAAAGATAACGATACTACTATACCTCCACGACCAAATTCGCCCCCATCTAACTTTTGGATAAAAAGAACAACAATAAATGAACTCGAACAATGTATTAAAATAAGAATTAATAAAAAAAAAGCCCCAGGATATGACTCCATTAATGGAAAGGTGTTAAGCCAACTTCCCCGATATGCCATAGAGTACATACGGAACATTTATAATGCAGTAATTCTGTAAACCTGGAAAGTTGCTCAAATAACTGCAATCCCGAAACCTGGTAAAGACGCAAAAAACCCATCATCTTACCGACCAATAAGTTTACTTCCTATTCTATAGAAAGTATTTGAAAAATTAATATATGATCAACTACTGCCTATACTAAATAATAACATAATTTCGCAAACAACACTCAACCATCCAACAAATTCACAGAGTAGTAAACAAAATTACAACGGACCTAGAGGAAAAGAAATACTGCATTGGAATATTCCTAGACGTAGCAAAAGCATTCGACAAAGTATGGCACAAAGGACTAATTAACAAACTACAAAACTTACTTCCACCGGACTTTTATTTTATCATTAAAAGCTACCTTAATGAACGTCACTTTTATGTAAAATATAATGATCGTCGATCGAACATCCTAGAAACGAAGGCAGGAGTTCCCCAAGGATCTGTTCTGGGGCCACTCCTATATGTCCTTTACACCGCCGACATCCCTCAACATAACGCTGCTGCAACCATGATGGCTACCTTTGCGGACGATACAATCCTTCTGACAGCCGATCCGAATCTGGACACCGCATCATCTCAAGCTCAACTACTTGTCAACAAAATGATAAAATGGTTCGACGATTGGAGCATGAACATAAACGAAGACAAAACTCAACAAGTTATTTTTACTACGAAACTAAACAACTCAACTACTCCGCTGACAATAAAAGACAAAACTATCCCAATTGTCAATGTTGCTAAATATCTTGGCATGCATTTGGACAGCAAACTTAACTGGAAATACCATATACAAAAAACAAGAGACCGAATAAAACTAAAATATAATCAACTGCTCTGGCTTCTTCGCCGAAACTCAAAGATATCCATTAACAATAAGTTACTACTCTACAAAGCCATCATCAAACCTATCTGGACATATGTATGGGATTCAACTTTGGGGAACTTCAAAGAAAACAAACATTGCTATAATGACAACAATCAAAAATACTACGAACAATTATTAACGCGGACTGGTACATGCCTAACACCGACATTCATCGTGACCTAAAAATTCCAACAGTATTAGAAGAAATTCAAACCGCAAGCAGAAGACATCACCTTGAATTATTAGTTCATCCAAATAACGAAGTTAACACACTGCCAATAAAAGAAATGTTTGGATTTTTGGAAGACGACGACTAAAGAGAACCAGACCTACTGACCTGATAGCAGACATCTCATTAGAAATATAACTAGTCGACAAAATTTTCTGTACATCGCTATGTACCCTATAAATGTTAGTTCTTTTATTTGTTGAATTATTGTAGTGTTAAAACAAAGTGGGCATAGAACATTGGCAACTAGCTCAAAATGTTGATCCCAAAACTAATTGTTAAAAAATGTACTAAGTGTCAACATAAGACAGATGTATGCATATCATTGGGAAAAAAAAAAAAACTATTCTCTCGAAAAGTTTCGGTATGCATGAGAGCTCGGCTAGTTGGACACATCATTTTTCAGTCCTTTTTTGTGGACTAGAATAATATGAGCATATTTTCAAAGCTTAGGAAAGAGATAGAGCTTTGAAATAGAGCGGTAAGGGGTAAAATAAGATGGTTCGCGCACTTTTTTTAAAACTATGGCAGGCACACAGCCGGGACCGGGAGAGTAGTCGTCCTTTAAGTTGCGCATTTTTTCGGCGATTAGATCGGGAGTTATGTTCAGTGAAACAAGAGACGTCTGAAGGCAGTCTTTCAAATAGTCCTGATCGGGTTGAAGATACTGGTCGGTGAATGATTGGCTGAAGAAATGAGCAAAGAAGTTGGCGATTACTTCGGGTTCGTTGGAAGAGTTATTGAGAAAATTAAATGTAGCGGGCTAACTATCGGTTTTTCTTTTTGTATTAATGAAGTGGAAGAAGCACTTGGGGTCAGAGATAAGGGAGGATTGCATTCTGTTCAGGTATCGGAGGTAGATTGATTCACATAAGTTAACACGATCCATCGGAATTCACTAGCATCCGGTCAACAACCAGCAACGACCACAGTGCACCGTGATCCATAAGCGCACAGGTGCAACCAAACACCCTCCATAAATTCCCACATACTCCCAGCGCATCTCCACACAATCCCACACAAGAAACAGAACACCTCTCCATATGCATTGCAACTCCCAACGAACCCGACTCATCCGACACCCAGCACATTCCTTCACGTATGCGATGCTCCGCTTTAGGTTAAGACAGGTGATAAGTAAAATGTATGTTAGATAGTAAGTCAGTTCGTATTGTAACTTAAAAGAGGACAGAAGTCCCAACCGCAGTAAAAAATAAAAATTATTTTTTTTAAGAAAAAAGGATAAAGTTTAATTAACTCATAGCTGTGCAAATTTAGTGTAGGACCGCATGTACTTAGAAAAGTCAGATGCAGAGGAGGATCTAAGATAGGCGTTCCAGAGGAGGATCTAAGATAGGCGCAAATAGCGTAGTTCCTTGGTATACCAGGGCGGAGATGAAGTGTAATTCTTTTTTGGTGAGTATGAGACTGAAAAATGAAGCAGCTAAGGATTTTGGTGTAAAATAGCGCAAGGGTTTCGTTTAAGGATATGTGTGAGTTAGAGTTAAGGAGCAAGTTAAAATTAACATTGTTGAGCAGATTATTTAGTTTCGCGAAGTTAGCTTTCCGGAAATTAAAACAGTACGTATTTTCGGTGGGGAAGAATAGTGAACTGGGTCTCGAGTGAAAGAGTTACCGATATAGGCGAATAAAGGGGGTCTAGGGTAGGTTGCCCGGGGTAACAAGGCTCTCGATTTTGGACGTGTATTTAATTACACGTGTATTCGTGTCACGTGTACACGTGTACAAAATATCTATTGGCACGTGTACACGTGTATACATTAAATACACGTGTAAATAAAAATACACGTGTAATTATATGCATTTGCTATGATATGCATTTTTTTCTAAATCTGACCTTGGGCAGCTTCTGAGAAAAGTTATATTTGATGACTCTTCGTCCTCTACACATTTACCGCTAGTTCGACGACAGCAAAGCCACTGTTTTTTCTTCTCTGTAGATTGTTGAGAATACTGGAACAACGAATGATGCTTTTGGGAGATGATTCTAATATAATAAAATCGTTTAAAATCAGTTTTTCCAGCAATTTGCAAAAACGGTTTGATCTGCAGTGTAATGGCACACCTGACGTTTCTGTAAGGCAAGTAGCATCTTTACTTGACCCGCGATACAAAGACCTTGAGCATAAACATTTTCATGTAAGAGCTCCCATAAGAGACAAACTAAAGATGCTCCTAATGAAAAGTGTTCCTTCGGACCATGCTATTGAAGAAAAAAATATGAACTAAACTGGTTCACCGCATACATATTTTCTTTAATTACACGTGTTATTCTAAATACACGTGTAATATTAAATACACGTGTAAATATAAATACACGTGTTCCTACACGAACCTTTTAATTACACGTGTAACACGTGTACACGATTACACGTGTAATCGAGGGCTCTAGACTAACAACGCAGTTTACGGCATCAGATGAGAAAATCAGGTCGAGTTGCCTGTCCATGTTATTGGTGATGTTGTTGATGATCCGTGAAAAGGATTTAGGAAATTGAAATCGCCACAGATGATATTGATGTCATTGGGTTCGGCGATATCAAATACGGAGTCGACGAGATCAACGGCGAGTTGGTAGCAATGTGTGGGCTGTGAGGGTCTTAAGTAACAGCAGGCAAGACAAAGATTTCGTTTAGGGAGACTTACTAAGGCACTAGTGAAGTTGAAGTCAGCGGAATTCGATGATTTGAAGAGCAAGGGGTCATAGCGGCTGTGGATTGCTAAGAGAACTCCTCGACCACCCGGATCGGCAGAGTTGTCGCGCCCATCGGCCCGAAACAAAATGAAATCTGAGGTGAATAACTCGCTGACTCCAATGCTGGAGCATAAATTCGTTTCAGTTAAGGCAAATATTGTATATCGTAAGGTAGGTTTTGGGAGTACTGCGGAGGTTTTGGTGCGTAATCCTCTGACGTTCTGATAGTGCAGAGATATGTTTTTGTAAGAAATATTCGATGGGTGGGGAAATCGAATGGTGTTTAGGTTAGAGGGCGTTATTTACATCAATGGGAGAGATATTAAGGCTTTCGTAAAACCGGATAAAGGTCTTTTTTAACGCGTGGGGGTCTGTAGGTAACCCTTCTTGGTGGATTGAAACTAGGACGTTGCTTTTAATTTTGCCATCGATACAAATGGAGTCAGGTTTGTCGTACAGAGGTGTACATTTTCGTAGACTCTTCTGTCTCTTAAACGCGACATAACATAGCGGTCTTCGGCGTTGAGCTCGGCGAGATGTTTGGTGAGTTTGGCCGTGGGAGGGAGAAGTGGATCTAAGAAAGAGGGGGAGGAGGGACTGAAGGTCGTGTTGTGAGAAGCTGAGGAGGTGGAGGGGCTGGAGGGGGTGTTGTAAGAAGCTGAGGAGGTGGAGGGAGTTGGGTTCAGAGTGTGAGAGTGTATACAATTTGGGTACTCTGGATACGTGCGGCTGTTACTGGAAGCCTGGGTGTTGGGATTGGGTATTGAATTGACAATATCCGGTGAGGGGGATTAGGGTCGGGAGCCGGGCGCAAGGTTAAAAGATACGTGGTTATGGGTACGTGCTCTGTTAGGAGTATTATTACGTGGAGGGTTGTTAAGAGTAGTTGTTGATTTGGGAGCTGTTGAGAGAGGAAGAAGTCGGGAGAAGTTGGGGAATCTTCCAGTCCTTAATTCCCAGCTACTTCCTAGATTGCGAGGGATTAAGAAGAGGGAGAGGGTCCAGGTTTGGGTTGGTAAGGTGATTTGGGAGTGTTGACTTATATTTAGGTTTAATGTTGATATTGTTCTTACGATCCCTAATGGTATACCGCATCCTGTCGAATTTGATTTCCTTATTGGGGGGTTGCGAAAAGCCATTCATATTGCGGAGGGATATTAATTTCGAAGCAATTTCTACGATGGAATTTGGGAGGGGTGAGTTTCGTGTACTTAACGAGGTTGATGGCATATCGTTTGCCAAAGAAGTTAAATTCCCAGCGGTCACCAGCTTCGCGTGGGA
Organism: Merodon equestris; assembly: GCA_958301585.1. Taxonomy (NCBI): domain Eukaryota; kingdom Metazoa; phylum Arthropoda; class Insecta; order Diptera; family Syrphidae; genus Merodon; species Merodon equestris. The sequence continues at coordinate 82,417,064 of OY284415.1, read as the reverse complement.
CGTCCCATTGGATGTAGGTAGATATAGGCTCCTGTCTCATCGCATTATTCTTTTGGAGCTTGTTGATTCTCTGCTCCCAGTCAGATAAGGTCCAAACACTTCCGAATCGTTCAATGGTCGGCGCTGAGATGGGAGGAGTTGCGGTAGATGAGGACTTCAGAGGACTCATGCTGGTCTGCGTTTGGACGGAAGATGTAAGAGGAGTTGGAATGGTACGGATGATCGCGTTTTTAAGAAGCTCTTCCATAAGGGAGACGTTGTAGGTAGTCCTGCAATCGCAAGCAGTTACCGGGGATTTGTGTGGCGTACATTTCAGTTCCTCTATTATATTGTTAATCACTGACCTTGTGAACGTTGAGTGATTGTGTGTCTTCGATTTTATTCAGGCATTCAAGTTGGTCGGAAGTTTTGTCGTCCAGGAACTTTAATTTTGCTGAATGCTCCGAGAGTGCTGACGAATTAACGTTCGGGGAAACGGGAGAGCAGATCGCGTATACAAGTTTGGTCGGTGTTTTTTCGCGATTATCCAGTTTGCAATTCAGTAGAGATATAAGGGAGAGCAAATTCTCATAGTTTTCCGCACTTTTTCTAGTTGACTCGTTGTATTTACCGAAAGCTGACTGTTGTTTTGTTGCGAGGTCGTCTATACAAAGGTTTATGGAGTCAAGGTTGTCGGTGAGTAGTTGGGACACTTTTTGCGAATACGAATGTAGTTCGGATTTAAGTCCGGCCAGAGAGTCATTTACTGCACACATGTACTCGTTGTTACATTTAATGGCAAGCAGAATATGTGCAGCCGATATGGACTTAAAATCCTCACAGAAGAATGTAAATATTCCATCATATTCGTAAAGGTAGTTCTTTGCATTCCTACTTAGGCCAATGCAGATCGGGTGGAAGGTTTTCCCACAAATCCCCTTACAACCGATCAATTCAGATGAATGGGCAGTCACCGAACAATTAAGGGATCCGCAGGAAGGCATTATGCAACTGGGGTGATTGCACGGACAGGTAAACTTATTTATTGGGTCAATAGAGCGGCGTAAATTGCAGGGTAGGCAGAATTATTGTTATTATTTTTATTTTATTTTTTATCACTATGTTTCTTCGTTTTGGATTTTTATTTTGCTGTGATTTGCAAAGGAGAACTGGGGAAACTCAAAGGCACGTTTACACAGGTAAATAGCTAGCTGTTAACTTTGGGGGGAAATATGAATTATGTCGACTAACATTCGGTCTGAAGAATGTTGGAAACATCATCTGAATTAAGAATAAGTTGACCCCCTTAATAAAGACGAAAAAATAGAAGCAGATCTAGGGACAACGGTTCTTATTTAGGGAAGGCTAGTCCATAAAGACAACCTTCAATAAGCACCGCCGGCAAATCAATACATTATAATCTTAAATCTGCGACCATATACGTGGGTTTCACTGCCTGTCTTGTGTTACTTTAGATTTTCTTAGTAGTACCTTTTACATTTAAGGTAACGCCTGTAAACTGACAGACTATGAATATGATGACATACACGATGACATACATACATACATGATGATGACATGAGACCTAAACCTTTTTTAAGAGGCAGGCAAATTGAAATAGACATTGCTTTCTTGTTTCCTTTGTTTTTTCTCTTGTTTTGTTCTAATCAATTATTGCAGAATTGTAACGTTGTACGCATATATATATATGTATATATATTTATATTTAATAATATATTATTAAAAAGAACATAAATACATATTATATTTCTATTATATAAATTTAAAATTAAATATTTTATCAGCCTTTAAACATTATAATATTTTATGTAGGCATGGCAACCCTAAAATAACATCATAATTATACTATTGTATTATGTATGTATATTACTATTATATAAATATTATATTCAGCTTTTAAATATTATAATATTCTATGTTAAGCAATGTAGACTTGGCAACCCTAAAATAACATTAGTTATAAACATTTTTGTTAAGAGCACACCCACGATCGGGTGTATAAAAGGCGACGCCCGATCAGTGGACACGCACTCAGGTTTGGTATTTCGTTTTGCGAAGTTCTCACGAGCGTCCAAAGAAAAGTACCACACTTGAGCGATATTTTGATAGCGAATAAAGTCTTATTGACAATATTCAATTTTCGTTGTTTTCCTTTATAAAGGGGGAGAATATTTTGTTTAGCTGAATCACTCAGCGTGTACGGCGGTTCTCGGACAGCTTACGCGCGGTGAAAAGGAAAGCTAAATAGTTTTGGAACCACTTTGCTTAGTTACCTACTAAGCGTGTACTGCGGTCTTCGGACAGCATACGCGCGGTAGGTGAGGTAGTAAGGTGGCAAATAGGGGGGTTTCTATGAAGGAGAGTGGAGACCTGCGAGAGCTAAATTCGAGCTTTACAGAATTAAATAACTAAGAATTGTAACCTTTTCTATCCTTGTAGTGGATACTGACGATATTGAGCGGACCGCGACAAAGGGATTTTGCTCTTATCAAGTAAGAAACAAAATTTACATAGACTATACAGGGTGTCCCACGAGCAGTGTGCCAAAAAGCTACAGCGTGTAGGTCTAGTTAAGACAAAAAAAAAAAGTATGGGAGGGGGGGGTCTATTTCCCCCAGTTTAGCCGGGAGGGGCAATTTTCTAAAAAATTGACTTAATTTGGAAAAAAAATTATTAAAAATCAACAGTTACTTCCACAATGCCACGATATACCTTTTTGTAAAGCCAGAAACCTCTTCTTTCATACTGATTTTAAATGAAGCTGTTTTAAGGAGTAGTTTTTGAGAAATTAATTTTCAAACTCAAAATTTTGAAAAAAAAATTGAAAAAAAAAATGTCGAACTATTTTTTTTCAAAATTGTATGTAATTAAGTAGTATTTTTTTTTCAAAAATTCAATGCTCTCATTAGTTTTTAGTTAAAAGCAGAAAACCGGATGCAAAAATGTCTTGTTATGTCTGTTTTGAGAAAGTAAAAAAAAACCCGAACCATTTTTTTCTAAGAAAAACCTTTTTTTTTGGTTTTAACGCGGCTGGACTTGTAGGCAAATTAATGTATGAAACATTGACCTCTTTTTTTATTATTTTTAAAAAATTCGGAGTTTTATGAGGATACAATAAAGTGATACAGTATTGGAATAACCCTGGATTAATTCTTTTTTTTCATTGATAACGACTGAAAACTGACCTGCGAATTTCGTCTGGGTCCGCCCGCCGCCGATGGGTTCTACCCGAATTTTGGATTTGGTCCGACATAATCCCTCCCTTAGTACAAGGAGGATAGTTATTATGCTTGGAGTGCCCAAATCTAGAGTATGGAGAGTGCTTCATACCGAAAACTTACATCCGTACCATTTTAGGCCAGTTCAGGGACTCACCTCAAACGACAAGTTTTTGAGAGCAGAATTTTGTCGATCATTACTGCTTCGAGATGAAACTGAACGAAATTATTTTGCAAGGATATTCTGGACGGATGAAGCACAGTTTACCAGAGATGGGGTTACTAATTTCCACAATTTGCATCATTGGAGTAGCACCAATCCACACAACAAAAAACAAAATAAATCACAACACCGCTTTAGCTGTAATGTTTGGCTTGGTATTGTTGGACAGACTGTAATCGGGCCCTGGTTTTTGAATGCCGTTATTAATGGAGAATCATACCTGCAATTCCTACGAGACCTTTTGCCCGATTTGATGGACAACGTCCGTTTGGCCATAGCAGATAATTTAATCTACCAGCAAGATGGAGCACCAGCACACTAGAGCTTACGGGTTAGAAACTGGCTGAATGATCATTTTAGTGACCGTTGGATCGGAAGAAGGGGCCGCACGAAATGGCCACCTAGATCACCAGATTTAACTCCTCTAGATTTTTATGTGTGGGGATTCATGAAAAATTATGTTTACGAAGTGGAAATAGTATCTTTGGAACAACGGATTGAAGTCGCTGGAGTCAAATTGCAGGAAAATTTGTCAAGCATAGACTTACATATGTGCAGCCATTAGAAGGAGATATAATCTTTGCCTTCTAAAAAATGGGGATCATATTGAAAATTTATTATAATAAAACTCCGAAGTTTTTAAAAATAATAATAAAGAGGTCAATGTTTCACACATTAATTTGCCTACAATTCCAGCCGCGTTAAAACCAAAAAAAAGGTTTTTCTTAGAAAAAAATGGTTCGGGTTTTTTTTTAATTTCTCAAAAACTACAAGACATTTTTGCATCCGGTTTTCTGCATTTAACTAAAAACTAATGAGAGCATTGAATTTTTGAAAAAAAAATTACTACTTAATTACATACAATTTTGAAAAAAAATAGTTCGAAATTTTTTTTTTAATTTTTTTTCAAAATTTGGAGTTTGAAAATTAATTTCTCAAAAACTACTCCCTAAAACAGCTTCATTTAAAATCAGTATGAAAGAAGAGGTTTCTGGGTTTACAAAAAGGTATATCGTGGCATTGTGGATGTAACTGTTGATTTTTAATTTTTTTTTTTCCAAATTAAGTAATTTTTTTAGAAAATTGCCCCTCCCGGCTAAACGGTGGGGAATAGACCCCCCCCTCCCATACGATTTTTTTCTTGCCTTGACTAGACCTACACGCTGTAGCTTTTTGGCACACTGCTCGTGGGACACCCTGTATAGATTGGTCACCAACAACCTGTGTGCTAAAGAATAGTGCGTCGGAACATTGCACCATATAGCACAACTTTGCAGCATGATGCATGTCAGATGACAATCCAATTCTGAGTTTCTTCTACTTACATTGCGCCAGTCATAAGATCACAAACGCAATTACGGAATGGAAAGGTTACTACTGAGTCAATAGGTGTTTTTTGTTATGCCATCCAGATCCTATCCGGATCACCATTTACATGCATTACAATAACAACACGTGAACCAGCTCTTTACCTGGATCAATTTTAAGATCCGAGTTTGAGTGAAAGTGAGTTTACACTATTTCCCACTGGTTTCGCATTCAAATTAGGAGAATCATTGCCTGATGAACATATAAAATTGTGACACGGGTTTGGTTAAGCAGTTTTCGCTTCCGTATCGAGTAATTGTACTCATAATGCTATAATATTTGAATTATCTTACATTTCTAAAACTTTTGAGTCTATTGGGGAAATATTACCCCCAATTGGTGTATATCGATAAAAATTATTATCATTAGCATTTAAATCGGTCGTATCAAATTTGTATGAAAAGAAAAATTTTCTTTGATATGGCAATTCCACACTTAAATTTCAAAGATTGTTTTTATTGTGAAGTGGAAATGGAGCAGGTGGACAAAAAAAGGTAAACATGTATATTAATTTAAATTTCGACCGAGAAATCTGTTACTTCTTCCTGCAGCAATGAATATTCAGGTGTGCTGCTTTCTTCACTGTCCGTGTCACTTTCCAATAACCACTGTAATACAAATATTAACCATTTAAATTCAACAAATAAACGCAATTTACCTCAATAGCAGCTGCTTTCATTGTCAATTTGTTTGTTTATTTTGTTTTCAAATGTCAGATCTATGACAGGACTGAACGAGGCGAAATGTCAAGCTGGCTAATTCGCTGATCTGTAGTGTTTTATTATGTCTCGTGATCCTGAGTGGATCATGTGGCATAATAAAAAACACCTAATGTCATGTCTTCTTAGCCTGGGGATATGCTCATCTTCCTCTGGAAATACAAGAGGAAGAGGAGGGATCTCTTTGGGCGACCAATATGAAGCGGATCATCGAGAGTTAAGCACGACCGAGGACGGTCGCGTTTCGGAGGGAGGAGTAGTTAACTAAAACACTCACAGTTAACCAGTAACACTCAAGCCAAATTCTAGTGTTACTACCTCTACACTCAACTTTCCGAACACTTCGCATGCATGACGCCTTACCAGAAAGAGAAGTTAGTTGTTGTAATTATTGTACTATCTTTAGTTAAGTTTTAGCTCAACCGTTTGATAATAAACACATATGTATGTATTTCACGTCGAACTAAATGTTTTATTGTGGTGGATTAAGGTGTACCGAAGAAATAAATAAATAATTTACTCATGGTTCATCTGGTGAAAAAAATTCTGCATGTTGTTAAAATAACTTTTGTTAAAATATTTTTACTGGAAGGATTCCTCTATTGTGTTAAGCTGGCTGTCGGAAGAATCCTTAAACTTCGAAACGTTTGTTGCAAATCAAGTTGCAAGTATTCAAAATCTGTCACGGTTGGATCAATGGCGTCGCGTTGGCACCACATTCAGATATTTATCTCAAGGAGCTTATCCTCTTGACTTATGAAATTCAACTTTATGTTTTTTTGCTCCATTATTATCTCCGACTAGGGAAAATATGGTAAGTGGCTTAATAAACTTGAGAGAACGTCAGCTGATAAGTCTCGTTTGGAAGGAAATGCGCAAAACTTTCCTCTCCTAGCAAACAGATATGAAGCGTTAATAGAGCATATAAAATAATGATTATTTTAAGACTTTAAGGGTTGTTGTATTCATGCTTCAATTTACTCACAATTCTAATGCAAAACTCCATGATTTGGAATCGAAAAAAGAAGAACTTACACCAGAAGTATAAATAGCTGAAGAGTATAGTTTTAAGCATTCAGTAAGAACTCTTCTCATCCGAGCTCGATATATTATGTAACAAAAGATTGCTTCTTGGATGATGACATAAAACATCTCTTCGCCCATTCATTGATAATGACAACATCATCCGTGTAGGTGGTAGGATAAGCAACCCTGATCCGGACTATTATTCAAGGTTTCCAATATTGCTACCGAAAAATCATGTATTTACTGAGACTATGGTACGTTACTACCACAAAAAATACTTGCATGTTGGCCCACAAACATTGCTTAGCATCGTTCGTGAAAGGTTCTGGCCAATACATGGAAAGGCCAATACAAGGTAAGGACTTGTCGTCAGTGTATAATATGCTTTCTCGCTCACCCCGTTGCTGAAGACCCTACAATGGGAGATTTGACGAAGTACAGCGTTCAGCAATGACGCCCGCTCATGACGGTGGAATTGATCTTTATGGACCATTTAGTATACATTTTCGACGGCGGCGAGGAGCAACCCTGTAACAGGTTGTGTAGCCACCTTGAAGTTTTTGAAAACTTATCAACTGTTGCATTTCTGGCAGCTCTGAAAAGGTTTATTGGACGTCGTGGCTACTTTTCCACGATATACAGCGATAACGCAACTAATTTTATTGGAGCCCGAAACGAGCTGTGTATAAAATAATATACAAAATGAGGTATTTCGTTTCTGCACCGACAATAACATTTCCTGGAAAACTATTCCTCCTAGATCTCCGCACTTTGTTGGCTTGTGGGAACCCGCGGTCAAGTCCGCAAAATTCCATATGAAACATTTCAAAAATTAAACACGAATATTATTCAAATAGAATCCGTGTTAAATTCGCCACCTATTACGCCACTTTCTAATAACCCCTCTGTTTCACAAACATTAACCCCTGGTAATTTTCTTATAGGCTGCCCTTTCACCTGCTTGTCTATAGCAATTCTCACTCCATAAAGTTATTAACGAGATATCAACTTTTCAATGGTATTTTCAAATGTTTTGGAGACGTTGGTCAAGGGAATATCTCCAAGGTTTGCAGCAGAGAACAAAATGGAAAACAACGCATAGCAATATAAAAGTTGATGATATCGTACTTATCGCGACGACCTCAATCTGTCCACTGGATACTTGGGGTACAGTACAGACGCAGCCGGGTTAGGATGACATCGTACGCACAGTGTCTGTAAGAATTTCGACAGGCGTAATTCAAGGTACAACTACAAGGCTAAGAAGATTACCAATCGTTGGGGCACCCGCGTCACCTCAAGAGGGGGAGGATGGAATAAAATAAAATTTTACTTAAATTTGTCTAAATATAAATCTAAGTTAACAGAACTATATTAGTGACTTAACTATGCACTTATATTGTATTGATTACAACTTTACGTTACTGATGGAAACTATTGTAATTATAAAACCAAACGCTTTTTTCTTATTCTGCTCTAACGTTGGAACATAAGCGAAGTGTAGGCTGCAAAAGCATGGCCAATTAAGCACTTGAATAGACATTAAAGAGATAATTTAAAAAAGTTTTGGGGAAAAACTTCCTATTAATAAATGAATCGACGAAATTAGGACAGCCAGAGTTCCAGCTACTATTGCCAACCATTTTAAGGAAATAAGTAGCTTTTTAGAGAGAATGAATAATAAATATCTCTTAACCAGTTAACTGTTTCGACTTTGTTGGAAAATGTGACCTAATATGTGACTTTAATATTTTTATTTCGTTATTTATTTCATGTATACATTTATTTATTTATATTAACATAAGTAGAAACCAAAAACATCAAAAATAAATTGTCAATATTGCAGACGCATGACGAAAACACAAAATAAAAATAAAAATAACACAAAATTTTACAATTTTTTCATGACGAATATATTCGTCATAAACTTTGGAGGCTTTCAAAAGCAACTTGCCTGAACCAAACAAAATAACAATTTTGAGTAGAAATCCAGCAAGGTTATGTGAGGCTTATAAAATAATTGTTGAGATAGATGATTTATTTATGGGGTCAGATGGCAACATGATCCATCCGTCCATACACGATCAGGCTTTGACAACAACAATAATACGAATTTAACTAATTTATTGTTAAATTAAAAAAAAAAAAAATTATTACCGTCCTCTGTGGGGCAAAGGTTTCCCTTACAAATAACCTATTTTTCTAATCTCATAAAAATGCGGTTAAAAGAGAGTACCTCTACTTCTTTGTTTTAATCAATTGTAATTTTAGTACAAATGGGTACAAATAAAGATGGCCGCTTGGCGGCAAATTCAAAAATTATAGCAATTCAATTATGTAATGTATAATTCACAATAATTCATTAATATTTTTTTGCTTTTGTAATTTACTGAGTGCCTTGACGAAACACCGCCCGCGTTAAAGGCCTGCAAGGCTTCAAGACTCATCAGGCAAGGCCGCCAGCTTGGTGATTGGTCGCCTAATCAACCCTCCTCTGGTCTTGACGTCGGCTACTCTGACCTTTCCGTCCTCTCCTGCGATGACTGCGACGACTCTTCTTTTTGTCCACTGCTGGGGGGGTGCGTTGTCTTCGTGGACCATGACGATTTGGCCGACGACGAGATTGGGTTGCTCTCGTGCCCACTTGTTTCGTACTTGCAGGCTCAGCAGGTAATCCCTGGACCACCTCTGCCAGAACTGCTGCTTGAAATAGCATACAAGCTGCCATCTTCTTAAGCAGTGCATTTGCTTGTCTAGCACATGTTCCGGGGGTAATGCTCGCAGTGGGCCGTGGGCCTTGGGCCTTGAGTTGAGGACGGCTTCGACCTCGGCTAGTACGGTCTGAAGCTCCTCCATAGTCAGCAGCGCGTTCCCCACGGTTCGATGAAGGAGTCCCTTTGCTGACTTCACCGCGGCTTCCCACAGACCGCCGGAATGTGGTGCTCTTGGTGGTATGAAGACGAAGCTGAATCCCTCTTCGGCCGCATACTGGTGAACTGCTGCTCTCCCTGCGTCGAATTGGGCCTCCTGGAGTTTCCTCTGAGCTCCCACGAAGTTCGTCCCGTTGCCGCAATGTATCTTCTGGGGAGTGCCTCTCCGAGCGATGAACCTTTTAAGGGCGAGAATGAAACAGTCAGAAGATAAATCAGTTGCTGATTCTAAATGTACAGCTTTTGATGTGAAACAAACAAACAAAGCTATGTACGATTTGACAGGGGGTCGACCGCGAATTTTTAACGAGGTATACACGGGACCACAAAAATCAACGCCATATACATACAAGAAAGGGTCTTTGTGCTCTAAGACGATCCGCTGGTAAATTGCCAATAATTTGCGTCAGCAACTTCGGTCTGTACTTGAAGCAATGTATACAGCTTCGTACAATTTTCCGACACGTCTCTTGGGCGTTAATTAGCCACAACTTTTCGCGCAGCAGAAATGTTGAATGTTTTGGGACCAGCATGGTAGTTTCTAACGTGTAGATATCGTAAATACGTTTTAATAAAGTTAGAATTTTTACCAACTAACAGCGGAAACTTCGCATCGTATTCGATCGGTGCATGTACAAGAAGCCCGCCTACTCGAAGTAGCGAAAATGTGTGACCACTGTCTTGAAATTCATGCACAAAAGGATTAAGTCTTTGCATATTTGAAGAGAGTGCGGCTTTTCGTTTTAAAATTTGAATTGCTCCGGAAAATTCGTGACATTGAACAATTTCTATTAGTTAATGCCAATTGTAATTCTTTTGCCGTATGTACTATTTCGAATGTCTCGGTTTTATTTTTCAGTTTACGAATAAACCGCATCATATATGCAAATGTATTTGCCAATTTTGTATATGATGAAAACCTCTCAATGAAGTCAAATAATTTCATCATCAAATAATTTTGTGGAGCTTCGATTGCTATGAGGGCGACATTAGTTTCGCGCTTTTCCAAGGCCTCATCATTCGGTGACAGCTCGAAATGAGTATTTATCGGCCAAGCAGTAGGATCTTCCAAGGGGAAGTGTGGACCACTAAACCAGATTGAACTATTTAATTCATCCACGTTACAACCTCTTGACACTATATCTGCAGGATTTAACTTTGTGGGGACATGTCTCCATGATATGTTTTGTGTCCACTCTTGGATTTCTGACACACGATTTGCTACAAAGGTTGTTAAGCTTGATGGGTGTATCCTGATCCAATGTAAGGTTATTTCGGAATCGGTCCAAAATACAACCTTTTCGGCGTCTAGATTCAACATTGCCGTTACTCTCATCCATAATTTGGAGAGAGTATGCGCTGCACAAAGTTCCTATCGCGGAGCGATTTGGTTTTCAAAGGGGCCACCTTGGACTTTGCTGTTATTAGCGTATGATACCGTCTGCGGATTGGCTTCGAATATATATACACCAACCATATGCTCTTTCCGTGCAGGGACGGGTTAAGAATATCCCAGCAGCGATACCTCTCGCTTGTCGTAAAAGGCGACTAAAACAAAGGTAAATAAAAATCACATCTAGGCAATTTAGAAAACACCAAAGTGAGCCTAGGGACACATATACCACCATTAAACTGCCCCACAAGTGTACATGCAAATCAGTGGGTTGACACGACTGGAGATCACCGGTGTTGTAAGAGTAAGATCGAACAAAAAAATCTGGAGCATGCCCGTGTCACAAAAAAAAAAAAAAAACAGGCCGAAAAACAATTGGTGCAAACAAATGCAAAAACACCAGCATTTGATTGGCCTCAGCGATGAAGTAATCCCAAATCGGGAAGCCTGCCGCTACTTTCTGAGGTCAAACCGGCGGACCCCACAAGCGGACCAGTAGGAATGCAGTTAAGTGGGAAGGTTATGGTCCTACACTTCTGACCATAACGACGCCGAAAAAAAAGGAAAAGAAGAAGAAGAAGAACCATATGCTCTTATGGAAGCGGCGGCGAACCCATGGATCTTCTCGCCTTGGAATGTGTTTCCACAAACCGTGATATTTCTATTTCGCGAAGTTGAGTCAGATTTGTTTTAAAGTTCTTCCAACTGGTATCAAGGCGCAACGGAATCGACTCATCCCAATCTAGTTTTGCAATCCAAAGCTCTTGTAGTAAGATTTTTGCTCTGGTAACTATGGGGCATAGTAAACCAAGAGGATCGAACAGACGAGAGGAAACGGATAAAATGTTTCTTTTCGTCGCTCGTAGATCATGGAAGTTCTGTTCCAATGAAAAGGTAAAAATATCTTTTTTCGGTAGCCATTGGATTCCAAGCGTTTTCGTGGAATCAGAATCATTAAATCTGATTTCCTTTTCGGAATTCTCCGCATTGTAAAACGCTGGATGGTTAGAAAACCTTTAAATGAAGGTTTTTAGTGGCTTTTCCTTCACACAATAACTTTATTTCGATAACTGTACTTTTTACCTCATATCATGTGTATATTAATATTGTAGTAGTAAGGTTAAAGAACCATATCTCTATAAAACTAAATTGTATGTACATGACAAAAATTGTAAAATTTTCTGCCACAATAAATAACATATACATATATGTATATATATAATATATGGTTAGAAAACCATTTTGCCAGGTGAAATCCACCCTTTTGAAGAACTTGTTGAACCTGTACTTGAATTTCTTTTAGGATTCCAAGCTCGTTGGCTCCGGTTAGAAGGTCATCGACGTAAAAATCTGATCGAATAATCCTTGACCCTAATGGGTAGGAATTTTCGTGGACATCGCTCAACATTTTTAAACACCGTATGGCTAAAAATGGTGCTTGCGCAGTGATGTGACAGTGTTTAACCGAAAATATTGAAGTGGTTGTTCTGGATGCTGTCTCCACACTACGAGTTGGTAAATCGAGTGCTCTTTGGCAACAAGAACTTGCCGGTACATTTTCGCGATGTCCGCAGTCATTGCATATTTATGCGTGCGAAAACGGAGCAACGTCGAAAACAGCTCCTCTTGAATGGTTGGCCCAACCATCAAGATGTCATTCAATGATTTCTGAGTTGATGTCCGGCTCGACGCATCAAAAACAACACGCAACTACGTGCTTGTGCTTTGTGGTCTTAGGACACACTGATGTGGAATGAAGTAGTGCGGGCTTTTTGGAATTTCATTATTCGTCGGTGACATATGTCCCAAAGTGAGATATTCATTCATGAAATCCACATACATTGCTCTTAACTCGTCATTTTTTAATAGTTTTCGCTCAAGTGCGAAAAAACGTCGTTTGGCAGTTTCAAACGATGTGCCGAGTGAGCTTGGCGGTTCCTTAAAAGGCAACTTGACCCCAAAACGACCTGTCGGCAAGATTTGTGTGTTTTTAACAAAATGATCTTCACACAATTGTTGTTCTGGTGTGAGAATTTTAGTTGATTCTCCAGGAATTTCTTCCAATGACCAGAATTTTTAGACTATTTTGTCTAAAGATGGCAAATCATGGTGGCATATCAAGTTACAAAATTTTGTGTTTGACCTTGAGGATATGGAACATTTTCCAGATACTATCCATCCGAGTTATGTCTTTTGGATGGTTGGAAATTTAGGGCCTTGCTTTATTTGGCCTACGGACAATAATTCGTAGAACGTTTCTGCGCCCAGTAGCAGATCTATTTTTTGTGGCTTATGGAAATATGGGTCAGCCAATTCAATATTGCGAGGAATGTTCCAGTTCGCGGTATTTATAGCGCTATCAGGTTGATAAGCTGATATGGTGTTCATGACCCAATAGTCTGCATCAAAGGCATGATCATTCAATCTTGATTTGACAACTGCATGCACCTTTTTGCTAACTGTTGTGTTCGCTTTACCAATGCCAAGCAGATTTAGGGATTTGTCCTCTTTGCGAAGTTTTAACCTTTGCGTAAGCTCTTCAGTTGTGAAATTTGTTTGAGAACCGGAGTCGAGCAGAGCTCGGGCTGGTAAATATTCACCATTCTTTTCCTTTATTTGCACGATGGCAGTGGCAAGAATTACTTGGTCAGTCGGAGCTGAGGCATGCATGGCTTAGGAGGGCAAAGATTAGGGTGCATTGTTAAATGTTGTTGCGTACTGATGGAGCAACGAGTGATGCGAACGATTGTACACACTGCAACGACTCAATTTGCATTTCGATACTGAATGTCCTTTTCGAAGGCAGCATATCGGGACACTTTTTGCAAATTCGAATCTTTGTAAGACAGGCAGAGCGGTAAATGATTGACACGCTGTTATATAATGATCATCTGACTTACAAAACAAATATTTTAATTTTATTTGTTGTCTTGGTGGTTGCGGCTTAACACACGCAAAAGAAGATCTTTGATTCTTCTGACGACCGACATCCTGTTTCGGTTTAGATTGCTTGTCACTGGGTTTAGACCTCGAAGTCGACGCATATTCAGCCGATATGTGCTGATATCTTTTATTGAGTGCTGCTTCACAGTCGCTCCATAGAGGAAGGGTGCTATAATCTAGCTGCTGCTCCCACTTTGACCTTGTGACTGCGTCGACTTTGGACATCACCAAATGTATTATTATAGCATTTGTGATGTTCTTTTCGTCACCCAATGACAATAGGGAGTCATAAATCGCAGAAACTGTGTCTATCATGCTACGTAAAGCAGCAGCCGATGGTTTTGCGATTTCTGGTAAATCAAACAACGTTGAAATAGTGTCGAAAAATATTAGACAATTATTGTCGTATACCTTTTTTAAACTAGCCAGCGCTTTTGGATAATTTTGTTCGGTTATTTGAAAAGCTTTAACCGTTCCCAAAGCGTCACTAGATAAACATGAAATTAGATGATTGAATTTCTCAATATCTGGAAGGCTAGGATCATTGTCCACAAAATTTTCAAAAAGGGTGATAAAATTTTTATAATCAGCGTATTTGCCACTAAACTTGGGAAGAGACATCTTTGGAAGTCGTGAGTGATGAGCGCCACTAAAAGAGCATTCTACCGCACTAGATTTACGCCTTTTACTCAACACTGACATTATTAATGACTTCGCACAAACGCAAATGTCTTCTAATTCCCCACGAAATGTGTCACTTCAATGTCCGATTGACAGATCATAGCTTGATCAATATATGAGTTTAATAACTCTAGCCGACATTCCAACTCTATCGGATTTTGTGACATTGTTTTTTGTTCTAATGCCATTTTAATTCTATTAATGTTTGCTGTTATGAGCGATCTTTGATTTTTTGATTGATCAAGGCTCACATTTTTGCTCGGAGATACATGTCTCTTCATGGTTGCCATTTTAAACAATTGAAAGGATTTACGAGAAAAAAAACGTCTTTACTTTTGTGAAATTAGTTTATTCACAATTCGCTAAGTTACACCGGCTATGAATTGAAATTATCGCAATTGGGGGAAAATTTGTTTATTTCCTCATAACAATTGTCACGAAAAAATTTCACCGAATTATATGCAACTTGCCGAAGAAGACAAATGGCAGAGTAATTTTCGAAATAAAAAATATTTATTTCGTCACCACGAATTTAACTGCCTCTTCGCTAATTCAAAGCACCCGTCTAAACACACTTGGCGCAATACCTTTCAGAAATTAAATTTGTTAACTGAAAGCACTTACTACACTTGTTAAATGCATATGTGTAAAAGACAATCGTCAACTGTCAAATTCGCACTTTGTTTACAAACAAATTTGTTGCATAAGTAATCTCGGATTTTACTTTAAATTAATTTTATTTGTATTGTATAAATTTAATTTCGATTAAGTGTGGACGCGTAGTGCTTCGAATTGAATTGCGAACGTGTGGCGGTGATGCAACGAGAACGAGCACAGCAACTTTGATTATTTATCTCAATTGTTGTAGTTGTAATAATATGTCACTTTATTATAACACTTTATAAGAATTAAATATATATGTGTTAAAACGCGCACTTCATTTATATGTGTTTATATGTATATAAATGTATATATATATGTACATACTTATATATATTTTAATATTGAATATAATGTAATACGCAAAGCGACAAGAATTGAAAGTGGTACCTATAGTGCTAATTGTATATATTTATTGGAGCACTCAACATCAATTACACTTTCAATTTTTGTTTTTTACCTCGTTCAGAGCAACTTCCCTTTTTTGGTCTCCGCCTGACATGGGTGTTCTGTGGAGAAGATGGAGAAGATGTTGTTTCCTGGAACAATTGATGCGGCAGCTATTGCTGTATGTAATATATTTATATTGTATATTTATGCGCGGACTTTTACACCGAATATTCGCGGTTTTTATTCAATTAATAATAATAAATTATTGTCCCTGCTTGGGCGCCATGAAAAAATGCACTATTTTGTGCATATATAGGGTCCGCCATCTAACGTTTTTTTTTTCAAGTAGTGCTTATTTCGTGAATGGTAACACTTAGCTCATGTCTGATTTGACAGATAATTAGTTTTATCCTTCCGCTGAACATTACTTTGAAAATCATGGTAATGTCGCAGAATGTGTGCGAAAATTACGTACGGATTTTGGAAGAAGAGAAGCACCGTCAGCTCCGTATGTTCGTTATCTTGTGAAAAAAGTGAAAGAAACTGGCATCCTCATCGATAAACCAAAGCGTGAAAAGCCAAAAACAGTGCGTACACCCGAGAATATTGCTGCTGCGGCAGAAAGTGTGCGTGAAGCGCCATCAACATCAATTCACCGTCGTTCTCAACAATTGAACATTTCGGAGACATCATTGAGACGAATTTTGCATAAAGACCTTGGTATGACGCCATACAAAGTCCAATTGGTTCGGGAGTTGAAGCCAACTGACCATCTAATGCGTTTTCGCTTCGCTAAGTGGGCCTGCGATCGACTTACAGAAGATGCCGATTTTGCCAAAAATATCATCTTTTCAGATGAAGCTGATTTTGATCTTGGCGGGTATGTAAACAAGCAAAATTGTCGCATTTGGGGCACAGAAAACCCGCACGCATACATTGAAAAGCCGGTGCACCCAAAACGAGCCACTGTTTGGTGCGGATTTTGGTCCAGAGGCATAATTGGGGCATTTTTCTTCGAAAATGAGCAAGGAGTGGCCGTTACAGTCAATGGCGATCGTTATCGGGCCATGTTGAACGAATTTTTGTTCACAAAAATTGAAGAGGAGGATATTGGCAACATTTGGTTTCAACAGGACGGCGCTACGTGCCACACAGCCGAAGCTACATTCGATGTTTTGCGCCCTGTTTTTGAAGATCGCATTGTCAGCCGCAGAGCTGATGTCGTTTGGCCACCTCGGAGCTGCGATTTGACACCGTTGGACTATTATTTGTGGGGTGCCGTCAAAGATAAGTGTTACGCCGACAAGCCAGAGACAATTGACGCTTTAAAGGACAATATTCGTGAAGCCATTGGTGAAATACAGCTGCACACAATCGATAATGTGCTTAAAAATTGGACCTATCGTGTAGGCTACTGCATGGCCAGCCGAGGCAGCCATTTGAATGAAATTATTTTCCATTATTAACCGGAAGGATTGTACTTTCAAATAAAAAAGGAAATTTGAGAAAATATTCAACAGTTTTTTTATAGCATTTTCAAAAAAAAAAAAATTATTTGGCGGACCCTTTACTTTAAAAAAATACTTTAATTTAAAAAAAGTAACGTTTTGATAAACTAACAAAAATGCGACCGCGAGGCTTAGAAGTTCGGTTAAAAGAGATTACCTCTACTTCTTTGTTTTAATCAATTGTAATTGTAAAAAATTCAAACTGCTTGGTTTTTTGAATTGAATGGACTGATGCCACGAACATTTTATTCTTGTACTTTATACCAAAAAAATGCCTGCCTCAGCACAACAAAATAACAAATATTGCTAACCGAAAAACGTTGACCTAAGCATTGTAGCAATAAGTGTGTTGGTGTCATCGACGAAGGCAAACAACAGCAAAAATAACAAACTACGAGTAAGCAATAAAATAATCAATACAAAAATAAATTTGTATTTTGTTGATGTAATCAACATTTTCCCTCCTCCGACGTTGTTGCCCAATTGATTTCAAAATTACTACTCCGAATGTGGTTTTGATCTTCCAGTTCGATGTTGGTAGAGTTTTTAGTTGGACACTTGCCGTACTTAAGGACCACAGCCAATAGGCAAATGATAACAGTGGCCGCTGCAAACATTGAACAAAGCCCAATTGTCCAATACCGATGCTCTTTGATGGTCTTCCAGTTGTGGTCGTGTAGTCGGTTGAGTGCCTCGACTGCTTCTTGATAATTGAAATTGGAAATTTCAGTCACATCTTTGTTAATTGGGATGACGGTCTCATTTGTAAAATAAACCGGAATTTGAGGTGATACGGATGTGTTTATAGTAGTAATTGATTTGCTAAAGTGCATCATTATTCTCCTTTCCTTGATTAATTTCGCTTTGGATTGGATGACGCAGTCCGGAGTGATGGAAATGATTCCCGTGTTATTAACAAACACTTCTTCTCGAGTAGGTCCACAGTTTACAAAAACAGTAGTTGCTTCGGGTGTAATGAACATCCAGGTATTGCGTTCTTTCCAATTCCAATTCTTTCCATACAGTGTGTGTTATTCTTAGCGTCCTAGATGAACATTGCTTGAAAGCTAGTTTCTTATACAGTTGCTGGACAATACAATCCTCACTCTGCTCAATACTGTGGAATATTGATGGCCGGAGGATGTATGTTGTTTCATTGAGAGTTGATGCCTTGCTTATATCTTCCAGTGGTATTTCGAAATACCTCTGTAGATTATAGTTGACTCCAAGCACCGACTGTTGTAATTGTACTTCTCGAAATATCTGCTCCTCGATCCTTTCAGGAACAGTGTTAGGTTTAATCAGGTCATATTCATTGGAATCACTGATCATGAAGTATCCAGTTATTAAAATCTCTGTTGAAGTCGAGGACATCTCTAGTTTGTCCATTGGATCTGGTAATACCTCCATCTCTGGGCCAAGTCTCTCCGCGCACTTCTTAATGATTTCCTCCATGCTCTTGTGTGACAAGAACTCGAACAAATGACTACGTTTAAGATATGCATTTAGCAACTTATTGTATTTCGTTTCGATTTCTCGCATGTAGCTAAGTGGAATTAGATATGCGTTCATCACATGTATATTTATTTTATTCTCGTCAACAATGCTGTACCAAGATTCCATCTTGTTAATCTCCTCTAGACTGGCATTCAGTCTTTTTGTAAAGCTGTTGATTTTACTGTTGATTCTAGCTTCCGTGTCGTTCACACTGGATATTGTAGACAACATGATTTTACTGTTTGTTTTGCTACTTTTTATCAGGGCCTTCTGGTTGTTATCTAGGTCCTCGATGTCATGGTATACTTCATCGTTTACTCCGAATATTGAGGTGAGAATGGTTCCTAGTAGTCCTCGTTTTTGCCTTCGCAAAGGTGTTACTTGGAGTCTATTAAAAATTGAAAGTACGTTTTTCCATTCTTCTTCCATGTGATGAATCAATTCATCGCATTGACTCTCCTTTGTTAATGATTTTGCATTGTTGCACAACTCAGCCATTTGATCTCTCGTCTTGTTCATATTAACTTGATCCCGTAAGATGTCTGTGATTGGAAATTGAACGCTTGTACGTAGCTCTCCTCGTTGAATTTTGGCTGTTCCAATTTGTTCCACAAATAATCCAGTCTCTGGATGTGTTATTGTATAATTTGTAGACCCCGGCATGACGGATGCGAATAACGACAGAATTACAAGAGCAGTAGAGAAGCTTGATGTTTGGGTTTTAGCTCTCAGCTTCTTCTTGGGCCTGCTGGATGAATGATTCGAGGAATGTAATATATTACTATCAGACTTCATGCTATTTTCTTCGTTTGGCAGTAAACACACCTTGGCTATTGGCCGCTTGAATGTTCCCTTCTCTGTTTTTACTGTTACTACTCTGACAAGCCCATCAATTCCGCTGTGCACTTCAATTATTCTGCCTAGAGGCCATTTCGTTGGTGTCAGAAGCTCATTTTTCAACAGCACCATTTGCCCAGGCTCCAAATTCCTTGCGGGTTGCTTCCACTTGTATCGCTGTTGCATCTTGTTTATGTATTCCTCGTAACAACGTTTGCAAACATCTTGTTTAAGTTTTTGAATTAACTTCCACCTTTTTAAACTACTCTCTGCCATGTCCAGAATGACTTCATGCTGTGGTGCTATCAATGGTGATGTGTGAATGAATGAAGTGACCCGGTGTTAACGCATCTAGATCTTCAATGTTATCTGTTAGTGGACAGAGTGGTCTTGAGTTCAAGCATCCTTCTATTTGCACCAGAATGGTATTCATCTCTTCGTATGTTAATTTTTGCTCTCCTATGATGCGATTCAGGTGGTATTTAACTGATTTAACTCCTGCTTCCCAGAGTCCACCAAAATGTGGAGCTCCCGGTGGAATGAGATGCCACTCGATCGCATATTCGGCTAGCGTGGATTGTAGTGCGTCAATAATATTTTTTGCCCCAATAAAATTTGTTCCATTATCGCTGTATAGATGGTTTATAGATCCCCTTCTGCTGATCATACGTCGCAATGCTGCCATAAACAAATCCGTAGTTAAATCTGAAGTGAGTTCGATATGCACTGCCTTTGTTGCCATGCAGACAAACAGCGCTATGTAGGCTTTGTGCGATTTAACACCTCGAGTTTGTGAGCATCGTATGTTGATTGGCCCAGCGTAATCTATCCCACAATGTGTAAATGGCCGTGAAAACCTTACACGAGCCTCCGGAAGTTGTCCCATAAGTTGATTTGATTCCTTAGCCTTGAATCGACAACACTTCATGCATTGATTTATTGTTGCCTTGACAGTGTTTGTTCCTCGGATTATCCAAAATTTTCTCCGAACGTGGTTCAGAGTTAGTTTCACTCCACCGTGAAGTGTATCGATATGGGTCTTGTTTATGATTAATTTTGTCAGCGGGTGTGATGATGACAGAATCATAGGGTGCTTCTGATCAACTGATAAGTGAGCATGTTTCAACCGACCTCCCACTCGCAATATCCCACTAGCGTCGATGAACGGATTCAGTGATGATATCTTGCTGTTCGATTTGATTGCCTTATTTGCAATAAGGCTCTTTATGTCTTCAGAAAAACTTCGTTGAGCACCCTTAACAAGCGCTCTTTCTGCTTCCAGTAGTTCTTTTATGGTTAACCTGCCATAAAGTAGTGGTTCATGTCTCTTGCTCCGTTGGCAATTGGATTTAAACCGCAGACAGTATGCACTTACGCGTTGAAGTTTTGATATGATGAAAACATTAGATAAATGTCGTCCTTGTGTGAAGGATTGCTGGGATGCATCGCTAGACAAGCGTGAGATTTTCGAATCTCAGGCATTTCTTGCACTCCACTATGGAATTGACAGTTGGCCAATATATTTATATTGTTGTTCTATATATGTTGATATATATATATTGTTGATCCTACTTCAACCACCCTGGACCGGTCCACCATGTTGAATTTTCAGCTAAGGTATCTCCAAATGATCCTCTGGACGGAATGTCCGCAGGATTCTCTTTTCCGGGTACAAACCTTCATTGTCCCTTAAACTGTTGTTGCACATATGATACTCGATTGGCGACAAATGTGTTCCATTTCACTGGATGTTGTTTTAACCAGTTCAATACTATGGTAGAGTCGGACCATGCGAAAACCTTGGTATAATTGATGTCCAATTGCTCTCTGATGTACCTCATTAGTTTCGTAAGTAACGCTGCTGCACATAATTCCAGTCTTGCCAATGAAACTTCACAGGTGCCACCCTTGTTTTGGATGCAATGAGGCTTATTGTAGCAGAACCGCGATAAATAACCTTCTGATACACCACCGCTGCAAACGCTGATTCTGACGCATCTGCAAATCCGTGTAACTCTATGTGGGCGCCTTCCATTTGCTGCGTCCATCGTGGAATTCTCACCTTTTGAAGTGATGATAGTCTTGTCTTGAATTCATTCCATTCATTTTTAATCTTCATTGGAACATCCACGTCCCAATCGATGCCCAAAAGCCAGAGATTTTCAATAAGAATCTTTGCCTTGATAGTTACTGACGATAACCAACCGAAAGGATCGAAGATTTTGCCAGCGTCACTCAGTATAGCTCGTTTGGTACCCTTTGTGCTGAATGATGAGACATTGATCTTAAATTGGAAGTCGTCTGTGTTTGGGCACCATTTTATTCCCAAAATCTTAACCGTTGTATCACTATCAAAGTTATAGTCTGGCTCAAATTCAGTTCCTTCCCTTGGCAACGCCTTTATGAATGCTGCATTATTTGATGTCCACTTCCGTAAGTTGAAACCACCCTTCCGAAGTAGTTGCGTCAATTCCCTTTGCAGATCTTGACAATGTTTTGCTTGCTAGTGGATACTCTTGCTTTTCATCTTCAGCTAGCTGACATAGAGTTTTAATTGCCAAGTATGGTGCGGATGATGTGCCATATGTGACGGTTTTGAGAACGTATTCCTTGATTGGATCCTTGGAGTTTTCTCTCCACAAAATACGTTGTAAGTTTTGATCCTCCTGGTCGAGTAAAATCTGACGATACATTTTTTCGATGTCAGCTGTGAAGACGATTGGAAACGACCTCCATCAGAGAAGTAATGAAAATAAGTCCCTTTGAATCGTGGGGCCTGTCATCATGATGCTATTTAGCGACTCCCCAGATGTTGTTTTTGCCGAGGCATCAAAAACCACCCTCAGTTTGGTAGTAGTGCTGTCATTTTTTATCACCGCATGGTGTGGAAGATAATACGTTTCTTCTGAGGAATCTCCTTGTACTTCCTCCATGTGTCCAAGAGCAAGATATTCCTGCATGAAATTGCAATAGTCATGCCGAAGCTTCTCATTTCTTGCGAATCTCTGCTCCAACAAAAAGAATCGCTTTAACGCCATTTTGCGTGAATCACCTAAGAATATGCGATCCTTTAGCAGTGGTAACTTGACGATATATCGTCCTGTTTTATCCCTTTTGTGTGTCAATAGGTAGTGAATTTCGCATTTCTCATCTTCTGCAGACCTGACCCTTGCGACGGGTATTTCTTCTAGCTCCCAAAATTTCTTTAATCCTTCATCTTCGCTGCACACACTGATACATGAAGTAAATACTTTGGTTTGTGCTTGCGGTTTTGATGTTTAGTTGGTCACTACCGGTCCAGACAATATCCAGCCAAACCTTGTATTTTGTGCCATTGGAGTATTAGGTGGACCTTTGATCAATCCATGGGTCAGGAAATGTGGTAAAATGTCTGATCCTATCAGCAATTCCATATCCTTTGGTTGTCCGTACCATGGATCCGCCAACTTAAAGCCTTGAATATGTGGCCAATCGTTGGGTGAAAATTGTTGTAATGGCAATCTTGATGTGATAACAGGCATTACCAGAGCGTTCACCTCCATGTTGACTCCTTCATCATGAATTGATTGAATGGTAAGGCGGCATGCTGCGATAACTTGTGTGGCCTGACCATTGATTCCATTTATTCTTGACTCATATTATCCAACGGTGCCCTTAACTGATTCGCTAACTTTTCTGTCACGAAGCATGATTGAGATCCTTGATCAATAAGAGCTCGTATCAGTTTCACTTGTCGTCCAACGCACACATTTACCATGGCTGTGGGTAGTAGTACCGTCCTGTTAGCTTGACATGCAGCGACGATTCGCGTTGTCGATGGTGATTCTCCACCTGATCCATTGCTTGTTACTAAGACGGCTGCCTTTTCACTTTGAGGGAGATGAAGAAGAGAATTATGCGCATATCTTGCAACCCTTCTTTGACAAACATTCTTTAGCGGCATGTCCATCCCGCAAACAGTTGAAATACAGCCTTGACTTCTGGATCACTTCCCGTCGGGTTTTTGGTTTCATACTTAAAAATCTCTTACAGTTGAATACCTGATGATTCTCGCCACAAACAGCGCATTTTGGCTGCGTAACTGTAGTCAAGTGGCTTTTTGTAGAGTTGGGTTTTACCGCTTGCGATTGGTGTTCTCTGCTGAATTCGCGACTGCCCTCCAATCCCCTGAATCTGCCCTCAATAAAGTCAAAAAATGTAGCTAACTTTGGAATTTCTGTTGATGTTCCTTTTGATTGTTGGTACAGCCTTCTTGATTCATTGTCTAGTTTTGGATATAGGATTTGTAACACCAATGGATCCCAGGAACTGACATCCACTCCCAAGTTGCTGATTCCGTACAGGATTTCCCTTGATGTATCCATCATAGTCTTTAGATCCAGAGCATTTTCATTTCGAACTGGTTTCAAAGTAAGCAGTTTTTGAATAAAGTTGTTGACCAACGCTGCTGGATTTTGAAATCGTTTGGTTAGCAATTCTATTGCTGTTGCATAATTGCTTGCAGTAGGTGATAGATGGTTGACAATCCTTGCTGCTTCTCCGGTTAGATTACCCTTCAAATACTGCATTCGTTCGACATTGCTTAAGGTTCTGTTTTGGTGTATTAAACGATCGAACAGTTCCCAAAATTGTGTCCAGTCCTCATACTTTCCACTGAATGTTGGTATTGTTATAGGTGGAAGTTTAATTTCCCGATGCCTCTCAGGCTGTGTTACTACAGCTTCCCTCTGGTACTGTGTCTGTTCCGTATCCTTAATATGAATATATGCATCTTGATACATCTGCTCCAACTCAATGAATTCCTCGTCATAATCCGCTTTCTCCATTGACACCATAATTTCCTCATTAACTGTTCGTACCGTTGTCCAGCGTTCTTGTAATTGACTTAGCTTGAACTTGAGATAGACGGAATTCTGGCTGAAATCCAGACTGTCAGTTAGGCCTAAAAATCTCCCTTTGGCGAGGTTCAACTTAGTGCACTGAATTGAGGACTTCGTCTTTCCAATTGAATCTTCCGTTCTATCTGATGATGTGCTCCTTGGTGGCTGAACTACTGTAGCTGGATTTGAACTGGCTGGTAATTCTGGAATATCGGCTCGCCTGTTCGTTGACCACTGAGCCAGTTTTGACTTCAAGGCACCTTTAATGTCATGATACCTTGATTCGAACTGGCTAAAATACTTTTTGGCAAAGTATTCATGATGCGGGTTCGTCTTCCTTAAGTCTTCTAGGTACCCATTGTTTAGTTGGAAGTCAATCCAGTGCTGCTCCAGTTTCTCGAGCCGTGTCTTGAAATACTCCACAGAGTACCGTGATTCTCCATCCTTTTTGAAGTTTGTCCACAATCGATGAACTTCTTCCGTGATTCTCGTCTGATTTAGTGCGATTTCTTCGATGTCGCTCATGTTTACTGTGTAATGGAGTACGAGCTATCTTCTATTTCCACTGTTTGAATATATTGATCTAGTATCACTTTTAACTAATCACTTTCCACTATTCCGGCTAAACCGGCTCGAAGGACCATGTAAAAAATTCAAACTGCTTGGTTTTTTGAATTGAATGGACTGATGCCACGAACATTTTATTCTTGTACTTTATACCAAAAAAATGCCCGCATCAGCACAACAAAATAACAAATATTGCTAACCGAAAAACGTTGACCTAAGCATTGTAGCAATAAGTGTGTTGGTGTCATCGACGAAGGCAAACAACAGCAAAAATAACAAACTACGAGTAAGCAATAAAATAATCAGTAATTTTAGTACAAATGGGTACAAATAAAGATGGCCGCTTGGCGGCAAATTCAAAAATTATAGCAATTCAATTATGAAATGTATAATTCACAATAATTCATTAATATTTTTTTGCTTTTATAATTTATTGAGTGCCTTGACGAAACACACTACCTTAAATACTAATCCGCTATCTGCATTTTGCCATCCAGCGTCGACGTGATTCCACTGGAGCACTCGTATTTATTACTGCTGGGTATGTGATGGAATCTACCTGGTGTCCGGTGATCCAGACACGATGTCAGCATTTTATCGGTTCTATCTGTGGGAGAGACACATATTGCGTGTTCCAGCGTTAATTCCTCGTTAATTCCTCCGCAATCAAATTCCGACGTCCTCGTTCGATGAACTTGATCTTAGCAATTTTGTGATGTTGTCCATTCCTATTGTGACAGACCACGTGTTTCTTCCGGCTGGTGGTGGACATGTCATATTGTTTCTTTCTACAGGTGTAGGGGATGAGTTGGTTTTTATCTGCAGGTGTTGACTCCGACATTTTCTTTTCCACTTATTTAAGAACACTATTGCCAGGATAGTTAGAGGGACTAGGAATACAAAATTTGTTCTTTTATTGATTTTGTTTTTTACTTCCAATAGTTTTATTTTCCCGCTCTCGTTGACGTGGATTATGTAAGTACCCTTTAGTTGCATCGTATCGTTGTTTATGGTCATAGGCCCGTTGAACTGGTTGAGAAGGAGTATTCCAGTTGATATTTCTTCATGGTATATGTTGATTATTAACAAAAGTAGAGGTGGCTTCCTGACCCTTGAGCAGTTAAGAATGCAGGCAGATGTACTAAAGTCTAGGATACTGTTTATATTACAAATTTCTAAGTTATTAGATAATCTTTTGTTTTGCTATAAATCGTACTAGTGTGTACATTCTAAAACATTTTCAAATTAATTTTTTTTTTAATTTTAACATTTTTCTTAACTGCCTTTAGTATCATAGATTTACATACATACGTTTTTCCTTGGTAGGTAAGTCTAATATATAAAGCAATTTCTTGTTGTTTGAAGCTATTTAACATTGATAAATTCTAATGCTTCATCTAAAATGACGTATGGAAAATGTTTTTTTTTAATATTTATTTCGGTTATATTTAATTCTTTATTAGACAATATACATACGAGGATAAGAGTTAACAACGCTAACTTTCGCCTAATGCATACTGTACACAATATTCATAATTTATTCTTTGATTAATTGTAACTTATACTTAGTTTCTAGCATTACATTGTTTTCTATAATTCCTTGCTCTTTTATAAATTTTATTATGTTGTTAGTAATATTTGACATTTATTTCATTAATAATCATTCGATTGATAACGACTTGCTTATTATTGTTTTACCAGTTGATAAGAAATGTCGGGAGACGGTGGGGGAAGACCCCTTCGTCAGACACCATCAACATCGACGTCCACAGCAGCTGGACAACAACAACAACATAAATCAGTGGTCCCCGTAGAGGATATTGCCCACCTCAGCAGCAGAAACAGCAGCGGCAAAAGCTGAAGCAACAGAAGCAGCCACAACAACAAGCGCAGCAGCGACAACAGCCGCAGCAACAACAACAACAACAGCCGCAGCAACAACAACAACAGCCGCCGCAGCAGAAGCGGCAGCAACAACAACAGCCGCAGTAGAAACAAAAGCAGCAACAACGCCCTAAAAAGGAGAAAGTGCCACCCATCTTTACCCTGGCCCTGTGCGGGGCCATCGACCTTGGTAAGTATGCTATTTTTGAAGGTAATTTTCAATTTAAATGCTCAGGATAAAAACGCTATGCTGCTCAGTACAAGACACTAGACAACAGCATAAACGGATTAACAGCCTATTGAAAGAGTCAACGACGGAGTTTTTCTCCTTTACACCAAAGGCCAAGAAGTTGCAGACAATGCTCCTCAACGGCGTAGAGTCGATTGCAGACCCCGAGGAAACGCTCAAAGAGTTCGAGAGTGACGACCTCAAATTCGTGGGGGTTAAGCCATTATCCACGGTGAGCTCCCGACGGGAGAAGCGAGTAATACCCTTCTTCTTGGTGCAGCTCACACCTAGCAGCAAGCTGGAGAGGCTAAGGACTATCACTTCCATAACATCCCAGATTGTCATATGGGAAAATTAAAGAAGAGCGGAAACATTTTGCAATGTATCCGCTGTCAAAGGTTCGGGCACGCCGCGTCGAACTGCGAAATGCAGCTTCGATGCGTTAAGTGCACACAGAACCACAAGAACGAGGAATGCGACCTTGGGAAAGACAAGGGCAGAGAGCAGCTCGAGTGTGTCTTGTGTAGGAACCGAGGACACCCTGCAAACTATCGGGGATGTCCTAAGTTCTAGGATATCAAGAAAGAAAACCTGGCCCGTAAGCAGAAGGTCGAGGAGAAGCGTCCCTCGGGTCGCTTACAAACACCTGCCGTCACATCCTAGTTGACCTACACCCAAATGGCGGCAGGCGCGGGAAAGACGGTACAAGAGTCCATGGCTGTTCCTAAAGCTTTAGGACAGTGCCTGTCTCTAAGACACCGGAGGGCGAGGTGGATGTCTGTTCGACCTTCCTCGCAATCCAAGGGCAGATTGGGCAGCTCTAACAACAGATCCTTGAGACGGCGATCTGAGTAGATAGTATCTGCTCGCTTCTGCCGAGTCTAGCGCACCTAAGGTGGTGATGAGTACGCTGGTAGAGAGGCCGTTGAAGATCCTGTCGGTGAATGTAAATTCACTGATAAGGATTGAGCGATGAGCCGTACTTTTTAACCTGTTGCACGACGAAGGCCCCTATGTACTCTTGGTTAGCGAAACAAAGCTAAACCAGAAGCACAAAATCTGGCACAGTTCTTATAGATAAAATAGAAATATTAAAAAAAAAAAAAATAATAAAAAAAAAAAAAACAAAAGAGCGAGACACTTTTTCGATCTCTGCGCTAAAACTCGATGAAAAACATATACATACATACATATGTACATACATTCTGGCTGGCGATTTAAATGCCAAACATAGTGATTGGGTAAATAACATTCCCAACTAAGCCATTGGTGGGTTCTTCGCAGCATTGAATATAGAGCCAAGTTGCTCGCAACGGATAGTCCGTCGTATCCTAGGAGCGGCTCATTTCTTGATATCATGCTGATAGACTCTCGACTGAGACTGGCAGACACGAACGAATGGTCCATTGTACATGACAGTGACCGTTGCGGACTATGTGCCGTGATCACAGTACAGACGAGTTCATGGAGATATCATTACACAGACAATGAACAGTACGAAACGCGACAATTAACGCACTGCACAGACAAAAAAGTGGGCTCCTGACAAGACTCAAACTCTTGTACAGGCGGCTTACCGACAGACAAAACTCGGAGGTCAGGACACTAAAGTCACTGACTAAAAATCTCCAACAGTTGATCAAAGAGAATAACAGAATATCTGTAAGTTTGCATTGGAACAACAGAATTCGTGCTGTAAAATCCAACAGCGCGAGTATGTTCCCGCAAATAAATAAAATATTTCGGAGAAACAATCAGAATGACATTCAGGATCTAAAGCTTCCAAGAACGTCAGACAATGAACGTTTGCTACGAACAGTTGGCATCGATCCAGACAGCGCCATCCTGGATGACGACTTTTTCGTGATTGAGGATTCTCAGGAGAAGGTGGCGACAGTGGAAGCTGTCTTCCAGGAAGTGTAAAAGATGAATGATAGTATTCGCCCGAACCACGACCTAGAGAACAGAGCCCTGCTTCATTACTTCTACCTTTGAAATGATTTCGAACATTGGCGATCCGAGAATCTTGGTTCAGTGAAGATTTCATGGCAAACGATGCCATCGCCAGTGAGGGGGCTAATACCCTGTTCATTTCGACGGAAGATCTCGAGATGATCTTTCAGTCATTGAAAGGGAAAAAATCCGCGGGTATCGACGGTATATCCAATGTTGTGTTTAGGCACCTTCCGCCAGTGGCTGTAGAGAGGTACACCATCCTGTTCAACAATGCACTTAATAATGCATATTATCCAGTGCACTGGAAGATAGGGGTGGGGCAACCAATTACCAAGAGGGGTAAAGACACCTCTAACCCGAAAAATCTTCGATCGATAAGTCTTCTTCCGAGTATCAGCAAGGTCTTCGAGAAGATGGTCCATAGGGCCCTGTCTATATGGGTTGAGGACAATAAAATCATCCCGGATAACCAATTCTGTTTCAGAGCGGGACATGACACTATTCATGCCGCGTCGAAACTCGTATCGGATATCCAATGGAATAACTGCAAAAACCAATGCACGAGTGCCTTTCTGATTTATTTGGAAAAAGCGTTCGACACCATATGGCTAGAAGGTCTTTATTACAAGCTCATTCGGCTGGGCATAAGTAAACCATTGCTATCTATGATTTTTGACATGTTAACAGGTAGAAAGTTCGTTGTGAAAATTGCCAACGTAACTTCTACCCAAACATTTGAAATCAAAAACGGACTGTAACAGGGTACGATAAATTCGCCGACCCTTTTCAGCATTTACCTTTAGCGATCTGCTAGTTTCTCTTCACCATTCAATAGCGTACGCAGACGACCTAATCGTGTACAGATCAGGTCCAACGATCGATGTCATTCTTAAGGCCCAAC
Organism: Merodon equestris; assembly: GCA_958301585.1. NCBI lineage: Eukaryota > Metazoa > Arthropoda > Insecta > Diptera > Syrphidae > Merodon > Merodon equestris. Next base: position 82,387,254 of record OY284415.1, on the reverse strand, counting down.
CATAATAGGCAGGAGCAAGCATATGCAAGCAGAGGGGAATGTCTTCTTACATGCAAAGCATATGATATGCCCACAATGGGAATATATGAGGTTTCGTTAAATGTTCGTTAACTTATGCGAGCAGACGGAAGGTCTTCATGAAAGAAGACATTCCGTCCGGAATTTTTGACAAGTGACATTTGAGGTTAGGAAAGAGAAAAAAGATAAAAATAAATATTTAGTACGAGTTTGTAAACAAGTTGATTTCAATTGTGCAGGACAATAAGTGCCTCTATGATAAAACAGATGACTGTTATTTCAACAAAAAGGAGAAAGCCAAGGTGTGGGAAAACAATTTGACAGTTGCTTCCTTCTGCTTGCTTCTCTTCATTGTGGGTATCTTGACTTTTCATTGAAACATAAGCGAGCATTTCGTTCGGTTCTGACATAAGCTTCTGCTTGCTTCTGCCTATTATGGTTAGCCCTTTACTCTCGTGCAGCGTGACTTCGAAAAAATTCAGCAGTATTGTGATGACTGGAAGTTAAATATCAACTTCCAGAAATCAGAATCTATATTGTTCAGAACGCCTTTGGTTAGGGCCTCTCGAAATACTACAAAAAATTAGCGCAGGTTCTCTATCTTTGGGCCGGACGGGCATCCACTGGCGAAACAAAAGGGCTAACCATAATAGGCAGAAGCAAGCAGAAGCTTATGTCAGAACCGAACGAAATTCTCCCCTCTGTTTCAACGAATAGTCAAGATACCCACAATGAACAGATGCAAGCAGAAGCAAGCAGAAGGAAAGGACCTGTCAAATTGTTTTCATTCGATTTGTTTATTGTCGGTGTTTCTTCGGCTTTTTCCTTTTTGTTGAAATAAAAGCCATCTGCTTTATCATAGAGGCACTTATCGTCCTGCACAATTGAAATCAACTTGTTAACAAACTCGTACTCCATATTTATTTTTATCTTTTTCTCTTTCCTAACCTCAAATGCCACTTGTCAAAAATTCCGGCCGGAATGTCTTCTTTCATGAAGAACTTCCGTCTGCTCGCATCAGTTAACAAACATTTAACGAAACCTCGTATATTCCCATTGTGGGCATATCATATGCTTTGCATGTAAGAAGACATTCCCCTCTGCTTGCATATGCTTGCTCGTGCCTATTATGGTTGGGCCTAAAGTGTAGTCCTTGGTGCTGGATCAATATCTATATTTTGACAAACATGTAGATGCTGCTCTGGCAAGGGCTTTCGATCTGACAAGATGGCTGTTCCATAGCAACCAACTTGATCCCAGAGTGAATGTAATCTGCTACATGGCTTTAATCAGGCCCATGGTTGCCTATGGATGTCCCGTCTGGTTCAATGTGAGAGCCAGCTTAATGAAAAGTATTCGGGTGTTTGGGAGAGGATGTCTCAGGACTTGTCTCGGGCTACATAGGACACCCGAATCTGAGTGCACGAAATTTTACCCGAACGAGGTCTTATACAATAGGGCTAGGATTGTACGGGTGGATAGCTTTCTGATCAAACTGATTCGAAGCCACGTTGCAAGAGCAATGACTTCGGTCAATAACCTGATCTCCGGGGCTTACTACCCCAATGAATTATACCATGAGAGAGTGCGTCTTAACGGCTTTGTCCCACCAGAAGCATTCCTCTATTTATGGGCTTTTCCAGTGGACAATTCCGTGGAACGGCGATCCTCTACGGACCCAATGACGCGCTCCGTGAGCCCGAGCACCTCAGGTTCTGTAGATCGGTATCACGCCGGGATCGAGGAGACATAGTCCGCCAGCATCAACGCTTTTGGTGGTTGGCCAGACCTACGTCAGTGGACCAGTCAATAGCTTCAGTCTTTTCAAGGCAGGGCCTGCCTAACACCAATGGCAGGCTTATATATGCTAGGGTAGGTTAAGGTAGGTAAGGTAGGGTAGGGTAGGTTATTGTAGGTACTACAAAGCACAAAAAAAATACAAAAAAAAAAAAAACAACGAAATAAAAACAAAAACAAACATGTATATAAGACTAAGGTAGGCTTTAGTTTTACATATAATTAAAAAAGCAGTATCATATGCTAAGTTTTTTAAGCGAAACAATTTTTTCTAAGCTTAAATTAGTTACACCAATGTTAATTTTAAGATTATATATAGAGTCGAAAGACATAGGTTTGAGTTACATATATTGTTTGTTTTAGAGGGTTATTAAATTTGTACGGATAATTAAGCTAGTTTTAAGCATTTTTGTGTAGCGTAAGATAACTATAAGCAAAATTTGAATAAAAATTAATTTAAAATCGAAAAAAAATTGGTTGAGAAGCCGTTTGAAAATGTCTATAAGTTTTTCTTTAAGTAGGAGAAGTAATTTTGAAATCGTGTGCTGATATATCTTCTGAATTGAGTATGAGCTGATTTTTTAAACACGTTGATCGGCTCTTCTGCGATGGGGATAAGATATTGTGCCGAGCTTTCGTGACTATGGACCATGGAAGTTAAAGAATTTAGTTGGATGTGTTGGGGGTATCTTGAAAGGGTGTCGGCAACAACGTTGTACACTAAATTGTAGTCGTACTCCTTCAGGATTGCTTTCCACCTTTTCATTTTACAGTTATGGTTTCTATTGCTTAAGGCGAATGTGAGGGGCTGATGGTCGGTAAAGATTGTCACCTTTGCCGATCCATATCGAAAAAGGGTACAGTTCCGTTTAGGGGGCATCCCCGATTGGGATAAAACGTTGGCCATTTGTTGACCTTAGTAGGACATGAAAATCCTCCCAGGGATTTTTTGGCGCGAATGCACCATATCGTTTTTATGGGGGCTTGAATATTGTACCATTTTAGCCATTTATTCGTAGGGATTTTGTTTTGAAGGGTTGGGGGCGCGGGGTCCAGGGTTGAAGCCCCCAGTACACGCGCAATTTGTAAAAATATGTGATTGTGTTGTCGCGATCTCTTGTTGTATAGTGAGTAAAGGTAGGTAGTGAGTTTATGTCATTGTGTGAGCTTATGTGGCGCCGTCGTTAGCGACTTCTAGAACGTGACTTTCCTCGAAATTTGTTATCCAGGATGGATAGCGATCAGCAACACGGACAATTGATGATGATGATACATCCAATAAGACAAGAGTTGTCTAAAGTTGTGCCTTCTTCGGAGGTGATTGTTACGAATAGATCTCAGAAAACGAGAAATCTTTAAACGCCCATAAAAAGTTTGCCTTGATCATCGTCAACAATTGAATACAACGTAAAAACGAAAACTTCCATTAAGACGTCCAAAAGTACTCACGGCCAGCCTAATCACAATATTTGGCCTATTTTAGGAGTCATCACCAAGAATAAATGATTAAAAATCGCTTAAATTTTAGAACTCCATAAAAAATGTATAGTGCATTTGCGCCAAACATTTCTTTAGGAATTTTCATCAATAATCGAATTAAACGCGTAAGAAAATGTTTGTCCCAGATGGTCTCAACAGATACATACATCAATAACAATGAAGATACAAATGACATCTCAGATGATAATGTAAGCTTGAAATATCTCTTCGGTAATGACAATTCCAGCAATCTGGAAGGATTCGACGAAGCGAGTTTAACGGCTACTGCTGGAACACAATGAGGTCGCAGTCGCACCTCGGTAGCGGTCGCAATGATTGCCAAAAATTTCGCCCACAATGAGGTCGCTTTGTTATGTCAGATTTTAAACAGCTGTTTTAATCCAAATTGTATTTTTAAACAGCTGTTTGAATTGAATTTGTGCCTTTTTTTGAAAATTGCAAATAATAATAAAAGTAATATGGATAAACGTAAGAAAATTCTTTTTATTACAAGTGTTGTGCAAATGTGTTACTTGGCACATAAATTGTTAAAAACAAAAAAACGCCGTTGGTGGGTCCGTTCTTCGTATCAAAACAGAAAAGCCGAAGGCTTTTTTGAAACAACGTTTAAATTTATAATAAATACAAAACGATGCCGATTTGTTTTTTAAAGCGACTCGTATGACGAAACTTCAATACGAGTTGCTTTTAAATTTCAACTTCGACGAAAACATCAATAAGAAAAGCAGTTAGTTCCGAATGCCGGTTGGTAGTTACTTTGATGTAAGTGTTTCATTGGAAAGTGATTGGCTGGAACATAATTGTTACTTCGTTGCAGGTATTTGACTTAAGGTGTATCTCCAAATTATTTGGCTTGATCATTCCGAATGGGTGCATCAACAGTACGGAAAATAATTGATCAAGTGTGTAAAGCCATTTGGGAAGTGCTGTCTCCAGTGAACATGCTGGAATATGCCAAATTGCGTGGGCAGTATCGACAGGAAATGTTCGCCAAAGTACATCAATTACAAGGGTTACTTCAGCATTGTTTTGATGGCAATTTGTGACGTCAATTATACCTTCACGGCTGTCGATGTTGGGGCTTTTGGTAGCCAAAGTTATTCAGGAATTTTTTGTCACTCTGTCATTGGGAAGTAGTCTACCGCCTGAAGAGCAATTACCGAATTCACAGAGAATAGTATCCTTTATTTCGTTTGTGACTGCGAAAAATATTAATGCGGTCCTACCCTGGAATTCTGCTGAACCACGCGGAAGAAGTATTAATTTTCAGATTTTCAAGAGCACGCCGAGGTATAGAGAATACGTTCGGCATTTTGTCTGCTCGCTGGCGAATTCTAGGGAAATGCATAGAATTTCACTCATAAAATGCGGACAAAGTTGTGCTTGCCTGCACAATCTTACATAATTTCATTAAATTCACAGACGATGTATGCAACTGCATCTGTGGTCAGGAGGCAAAGGAATTGTTACCTGTTAGCAGATGTGGAACAAACAATAGACCATGCGAAGCCTTCAGGAGGAGAACATTAACACATTATTTCCTCACCGAAGACAAAACAGCTTTAATAAAAAAAAATAATTTTATTTTTCTTCATATCTTTTTCTTTTCTATTTCTTTTTCTCTTTTTATGTATTTTTTATTTCATAAAATCAATAAAAATAATAAAGAAAATTCATTCAATTCAATAACAATGTAAAACAACAACAAAAAATAATTCAATAAAAATAATAAATAAAATAAAACTTTCACAAACAAACAATCTAAAACAAAATAAGGAACATAAAGTTAACACCATCGAACAAGGCCAAGGGCAAAGGTCGATACACCGTACTAAGGGGATTTTATGTGTCATCAATTTATTACTTTCTTATAACTTCAGCTACATGAAAAATTTGTTGAAAAATCATTCAGAATATCATATAAAACAAATACATGGAACTCCGAGAATCTGTTAAATGAAAAATTTGTTGAAAAATCATCCAGAATATCATATAAAACAATTACCTGGACTCCGAAAATTTGCGAAATGTTTTCCCACTCTTGTGCCTTCTTTTTTATATTTTTATACTGGGGATGGCAAAGGTTCCACAAAATTTTCCTCTCCTTCACAGCTTCAATTATTTGTTCTTCCATTTTTCCTGTTTTAATAAAGAATTAATATCCCTAAAATATTACAAATTTCACAAAATAACACGTCTGTCCATATACTTACAATTGATCGTCAACCGTCCGATTTGAAAATTTCCTGTGTATTGTTTTTTTTTCCCTACAGCTGTCACAATGTCGTACGACCGAGTTAAAAGTTAGCCAACTCTCGCGACAGAGTACGTCTAAGTACTTGAGAGTACTTCTAAGTACTTGAGAGTACTTCTAAGTACTTGAGAGTACTTCTAAGTACTTGAGAGTACTTCTAAGTACTTGAGAGTACTTCTAAGTACTTGAGAGTACTTCTAAGTACTGTAGTACTTCCAAGTATATATCCTTTGTTAAGACAGTGATCAAACCCATTTATCAGTTTTGTCATTCGGTTGCTACGAAATCATTCCGCCAGCCTGGAAGCTATCGCGATGGGTTGCGCGAATTACAAGATTAACCCGCCACCTACAACAACAACAGAAGTGATTTCGGAAAATGCTTATCAGTTGGATGCAATGTCCGCTAGACTTCCCTAATTACAAGAACAACAACATCAATAGCAGAGAGCAAATTATGACCTGATGTGTTAACTTAGATCCTGGACTGTACCTGTAAAATTAAGACAAATAACAACCGATTTAATTGAGTGTTTATTCGTTGAAACTTCCGTAGTGACTGACACATCATCGAGTACATGAACGATGATCCGTCAGCTGAACTAAATAACATATGAGTAGCTGAATTACTCTTCACTCTTCCACGTCAGCTGAGCTGAATCATATAAGTATCATGGAGTAATCCAGCTACTCTTACACGTTTTTATTTTTATTTTTTTTTTTTTAAACATAGTTAGGGTATATGTATAATATTGAATAGTATTATACATATATTTAAGCTTAATTAATAATCGTCGTATGATCTTAATTTTATCTTTTACTTCATATGGGCATAAATACTTATTTGACTTATTTAATGCTTAACCGGATTGCCGTAACGCTCCGGTGCTATAACTACTCTACCTGATCTAGTAATGTTTGGTTGGTTTTTAATATTAGTAACGCAGCCATGGATAATGCCACCATGATCTCCAGACAATTCACATGATTCATCACCACATGAATGACGATAATTTATTTGACGATTACCAATGCCTGCGAAGTCTTCATCACTTAATATATCTGTTGGTGCGGTATTAAGTGACTTTCTTATTGATCGAGCGGAGCGTAGCGGAGCGAGAGCAATCACCCACTTTTTGGCCTAGCGCGTGCATGTACGGGGAATATAGTGGTCCGAAAACGATTTCGGACTAATCTTGTACGCACTAAATGTAGATATCGGCTATAACCACACATGTGTGCAGCATGTCATTCGATAGATCTAGGTCTGTAGATGAGCCATAAATTATCAAATGAAATTGTTTGATTGAAAAATAGTGAGAAATAACGAAGTAAAGTTTAGAAAAGTGCCATAGACTTTTGCAGGCACGTGCAATCAAAATTGTCAAAGCTTCAGAACAACACGTTTCTCGAAAATATGATCTTAAATCTAAACGTCCTTGCAAGTAGACAATTAATTTGATGTATCACACTTAGCTATATGTATTTACTTGAGAGTATTGGTTATGATTGTAATTTGATAAAACAACAAATTTGCTCGCTCGATCAAAAATTTTCAGTAGCGGAGTTAAGCTGATCTGCCTAGTATTATATATTGTCTATTTCGCCTAAATTGGTTTCCTTCGTTGTCTGTTACAATATAAGATCTATCATTAAAGTTTTTAACAACACTCCCATACAACCAATCTTTTTCTGCTTTCCAAAACATAATTTTATCATTCTCTTTCAAATTGGATAGGGTTTGGATACTTTATTATAATATTTAGCTTGAAGATTCCTTTTGTCATTTATGCTTTTTAAAATTTCCTGCGCACTGACTTCGTGTGGCCTTAAATTGCTCTCAACCACGAAACTTAAAAAAAAAATAATTGAGTTTGACTTAAGCCTTATCGCTGATCCATCAGGATGATTATCAACTTATTTTCGCATTCAAACATTCAACATACGACAGAAAATTTGGCGCCATAGGTAAATGTACGCAGACTTTTTCTTTGTATTTTTTCACACATTTTTGCTTTTTATGGGATTTTTTTGTAGGTACATATGTATGTGATATTTACACATTTGCTAAACATAATCGGAGAGTTTTAAAAATAAATAATAAATAAATAAAAAAAATTAAAAAATACCTATGCAAATTACTGAACACCAACGTTTTTCAAACAGATATATGGTTCAAATATGCATAGATAAATGGTTCAAATATGCAGCTATCGATAATTTATATGATAGGTATTAGGTACTCGATTGCAATCTTAATGCAATTAAGGGAGGAATAATTTTTTTTTGGGAAAACCAAATAAAATAGTGTCGGATAACGAAACATGTGTCTTGCATTCGGTGGTCGAACGATTCTTAAAGGACAATTGTATTCAATTTCACAAAACTGGCAATGCCGACATAGAAAGGTTGCATGGCACACTCAATGAACACCTGAGACTTCGGAATGCAGCAAAATGACTAATCCGAGTTGAACGAAAAGTTGTTTTATCAACACGATTCACACAACAACGAACTTACGGCCAATAGATTTTATTATTAAATATGAGTAGGGAATACGCTTAGCGGATAGATTCCGAAAAGAGAAAAAAGCTAAGGTTGCAAATATGACTGACAAAATATCTCTAAAAATATGCGAGTAGTTAAAAAATACCATAAAAAACTAGTTTAAATAATTTCATGATGTGTGTACACGCTTATTCAACATATGTACATATGGTACATATTTAACCAAAAATCAATTGAGCTTAAAAAAAAACTCTTGCACTCAGTGTACATACATATTAAAGGAAACTAAAACCACTTTTCGTTTTTACTATTTTCAATTTGAGCTTTATTTTAAATATAAATCACAAATAAAAACGATTTCCCTTCATGGGGAAGTTTTGTCCAAACGGGGAGAACTCCAAATCAGCATTGCCCTGCACTTCCTCAGAAATTAGCCGCTTGGTTGTAAAAACACATACACACACACATGCTCACATACTTGTCAGCACTCTAGGTAGGTAGGTAGGTAGGAGTGGCCGCCTGATATCGAGATGCCAGGCCCAATTAGCGCTTATGCGCCGTTTTGATGCCACAACTCAGTGACCTAGTGTGCTGTTATTGGAGTTTCATATCCATCCTGTGGAATTAAGGAATTTGATGATATTACAGAATCCTATTTCCCTGAATTCTGATAGATCGTCGAAGGAGATTTTGCCGAGTAGGCGCTGTCTGGTTCTAGCTAGAGCCGGACATTCACACAGGAAATGGGTGAGAGTTTCCTTTTCCAGTGGGTTCTTGCAACTACGGCAGTAGGTGTTGAATGGGATGCCTAACTTAGCAGCGTGGGTACCGACAGGCCAGTGGCCAGTACAGATGGCTACAATTCTGGCAATCTCTTGTCGGGGTCTGTTAGTTAGGTCGAGGGTTCTTTTCCTGTTATAGGAGGGCCATGTTTTCCTAGATATGACGCAGTTGCTAAGACTGCACCATCTGGAGTTCGCCCTCGAGAGAAAGTGTTGTAGAAGGTTTGCCTTGACCAGTCTGATGGGGGGGAGTACTTCCTCCGCCAAAGAACAGTCGAGGGAAGAGCCGTGCCTTGCTAAAGCGTCAGCCTTTTCGTTTCCCTCTATTTTGCTGTGGCCAGGAACCCAAATGAGAGTAATGTTGAAATAGTCTCCTGCACAGCTGATTTCATCCTTACACTGTGCAACTAATTTGGATTTTATGGAGTGAGAGTCGAGAGCTTTGATAGCTGATTGGCAATCAATATAAATATTTACATCTCTCTTGGTAATAGGATAGCGCGTGAGTAACTTGCAAGTTTCCTTAATCGCCAGTATTTCCGCTTGGAACACGCTGGCCGAGTCTGGAAGTCGCAGCGATTTGGAGATATTCAGTTCCGCTGAGAAGATACCCGAGCCAACCCCACACTCCATTTTCGAACCGTCGGTGAAAAAAGCTACCTGATGGTTCTCAGAGTGCAGTCCCTGTTTCCATGCCATCCTGGATGGGAAGTGGACATGGGCGGCTTTATTTGGGTTGTGTATGGTTGTCGTGAAATCGGTTGCAGTCATGGCCAGGTCACTAGGTAATAGGTCCAGCACCTTGCTATGACCGTAGGGTTTAGATGACCAGAACCCAGATTCTCTGAGTCTAATGGCGCTACAGGCTGCATTATATCTGATGAAGAGGTCCAGAGGGAGGAGGTTTAGGAGTACGTTGAGTGCCTCGGTCGGGGTAGACCGAAGGGCACCGGTTACCCCGATACTGGCCGATCTCTGTACGCGGCTTAGTTTTTTGATGTTGTATGCCTTGCTTAGGGCAGGCCACCATACGAGCGCTCCGTAGGTGAGGATGGGGCGGATGACAGCCGTGTACATCCACAGCACCATTTTGGGTCGGAGTCCCCAGCTTTTGCCGAAGGTTCTGCTACAGGCATAGAAAGCGACACATGCTTTCCGTACCCGATGTTCAATGTTTATCTTCCAACTGAGCTTGGGGTCTAGGATAATTCCTAGGTATCTAGCCTCGGAAGACAAGGAGAGTGGCTGGTTGTTGAGTCGAGGGAGATTAAAGGACGGTATCTTATATTTGGTGGTAAACAGCATCAGTTCTGTTTTACTCGGATTGACGCTTAGGCCGCATCCTGAGGCCCAGGCGCTTAACTTATTCAGAGCTCTCTCTGAGATTTCGCTAATTACCGAGGGAAACATTCCCGATACTAGGATGACCACGTCGTCAGCATAAGCAACCGCCTTTATTCCGATTCTCTCGAATTCTTTCAGAATTTTATCGATAACCAAGAGCCACAGTAGAGGCGATATTACCCCACCTTGGGGTGTGCCTCTATCTACGGTCTTAACTATAGTGGTGTTGCCCATCTGGGCCTGAATGATCCTAGTTCTGAGCATGGATATGATCCATCTGCTAACAAGTCCCTCTACCCCTGCCGTGGTGAGGGCTTCTTGGATCGATTCAGTGTGAATGTTGTTGAAAGCACCTTCTATATCTATGAAGGTAGCTAAGGTAAATTGTTTATGGTGGATGGATTTTTCGATTGTCTGCACGACTTCATGCAGGGCGGTCTCAGTGGACTTGCCTTTAATGTAAGCGTGTTGGGACTTCGAAAACTTTGTGTTTCCTAGGGAGTCGCGGATGTGCCTATCCAAGATGCGTTCGAGGGTCTTCAGGACGAAGGATGTGAGGCTGATAGGTCTGAAATCCTTTGCGGATTCATGACCGCGCTTGCCAGCCTTCGGGATGAAGATACATCGAACTCTTCTCCAGGCTAGGGGGATGTAGTTGAGTTTCAGCGAGCTTCGATAAATCACCGTTAGCCAGGGTATAACCTTGCCCAAATTCTTTTGTAGCATTATAGGAAATATCCCGTCAAGTCCCGGTGACTTGTATGGAGGGAAGCTGCTAATGGCCCAAGATATATTATCGGGGTTGATGATCAAATTAGCATCGCCCCGTGGTGTGTGCTGCGTATGATGAGGGACCTGCGTAGTAGTCCCGTAGTCTTTACATCCGGGGAAGTGGGTGTTCAGGCGAAGTTCCAGGGACTCTTCTGTGGAATCTGCCCAAACACCGTCGTTACGTCTAATGTAGGATGGATTCTGGTGTTGTTTGGATAGGATTTTGCTCAGCCTGGCAGCATCCTTTAGTGTTTCGATTGACTGGCAGTACTCTGACCACGCCTGAGCTTTGGCTTTGCTAATGGCCTTTTTGTAGAGTTTAAGGCAGTCTTTGTAGGGTTTCCAGTATTTGTGTCTGTGGCAGATGTTGAAGAGGTCTCTTGTCATTTTCCTTAAAACGGAGAGATCCTCATTCCACCACGGTGGGAAGGTTTTTTTGCTGTGCTTAACTGGGCACGAAACTTTGAAGGCCGTGACCATGGCCTTTTCAAAGGTCCTAACTTTCGTGTCCAATTGTTCTACAGATTCAATGTCTGGATCGGGTAGGTTATTGAGTTTGGAGTTAATGATCCTGCTGAATTTTTTCCAGTCAGTACGTTTAGGATTTCTGAAGGGGATGGAGGGGTCGGCACTGAAATTCACATTGAAGAGTATCCATTTGTGGTCTGCAAACGATTTTAGATTGGATACTCTCCAGCTGTCGACCCTATAATTGGTGGAATTGGAAATTAGGGTTATATCAAGTACTTCCTCCCAGCCAGGATGTGCTTCCGAGCTCGGAAATACAAAGGTTGGGGAGCTACCTACATTACATATATTGAGCTTGGAGGTAATTAAGAAATCAAACAGAGACTCACCCCTTTCGTTGATTTCCGAACTGCCCCATAGAGAGTGTCTGGCGTTGGCGTCGCATCCGAGAAGAAGGGTATCCTTACCCTTTTGAAGTTGCTTAACCAGTAGTTGCACTTCAATCGGTGGAGATGGCATATCGTGCGGCATGTAGCTTGATGCTATAATGAGGTTCGGCTGGCCAGAACCTTCCAGATTAACGACTGTTAAATCTTCGGAGCTAAGGTGGGGACATAAAAAGGCTTTAATATGTTTCTTAGCTAGTATACAGGTTCTGGGCTTACCGGTTTGTTTTTTGTAAAAAATGTTGTAGTTGGTGTCGTTGAGCCCTCGGATAATAGAACCGTTTACCCAGGGCTCCTGCAATATGCCAATGTCAATGTTTTCCTCCCGCAGGAAAACTAGCAGATTCTCCGACGCACATTTCGAGTGCTGGAGATTAAACTGTATGACATTAAGCATATTGTAGTTACTGTTGTTGCTTTTGTTGTTGCTCTTGGTGTAGTTGAGGTTGGTCTTCCGTTTCGATCGATAGGCCCTCCAGCAATTTGTCAGTTGCATCGATCTCAACTAGATCGTCACCAGGGCCTGTCGGGCGGAAGATTTTGAGTTTGGCTTGCCTGACGCCAAACTTCATTTTGTAGTTTGCCTCCTTCAGTACTTCCAAGCACTTTTCATTGATGGAGAGCAAGTAAGTTTGGGAGTTGTTCTGTGGTTCTTCGACCTTTATGATGGCCCAGTCCTCCGTGGGGATGATGGGTTTTTGCAACTTGAGACATTGGAGAACCTTTCCGCTGTCTAGCTGAGCACTCTAAGTCGAGTAATAAGTTTTAGTAAACACACGTGCAAGCGTCGCTGTTAGATGTTGATATTACAGTTAGTTACTGATCAAGGAACTCTTTGTGCAAAGGTGTAAATGTGGCGTGTTATTTGTTTGCACATTTGGCACAGTCATCAGCCAAGCAACTAATCAAAATAATTTTCAATTGGCTTGCTGTTTGTAATGATCCGTAACTTATACAAGGAACGGGAGAGTTGTTGTCAGGCAACCTTCTTCTTCTTCTTAGATGGCGCTATAGTCTGGTGTGAACCTGGAACACAACGAACTAGTGTCTACAGCTGGCACGATCTTTTGCCAGTTGGTTAAAGTCCCCTTCCACCTTTGTGCGCCACCTTAGATTCGGTCGTCCTCTGCTGCGTCATGCCCTTAGGGTTGGATTCAAAGATCTTTCAGGCTGGAGCTTCGCTCTACATTGCCTAGTCATCTTAGCCGTTGGATCCGGAGACGTCGTACTAGGCCGATGTCGCTGTACAGCTCGTACAGTTCGTCGTTGCTCTACTATCCATTTATATAAACGAGACCATAAATTGAACGCAGAATTTTCCTCTCGAAGCGAACAACGGCATCCTCATCCGTTTGCGTTAAGGTCCAGGCCTATGCGCCGTAAAGGAGGACGGGATGATCAGTGATGTATATAGTGCTACCTTGGCTTTTCGAGAAAAGGGTCTACTTCTCAATTGTCTCTTGACCCCAACGAAGCAGCGGTTGGTAAGAGTAATTCTGCGTTTGATATCCGCGCTGGTGTTGCTGGCGTTGGACACTAGTGAGCTAAGGTAGACGAAATCCTTGACCATTTCAAATTTGTAGCCGTCAATTGTGAAGTTCTGGCCAAGACGTCGGTGTTCTGCGTCTTTTTTGGATGACAGCATATATTTGGTTCTACCCTCGTTTACCGAAAGACCCATTTTAACCGCATCTGCTTTAATGCTTTTGAACACTTCATTGACGTCTTGCTGTGCTCGCACAATTACGTCAATGTCATCCGCGTGCGCAAGCAATTGCGCAGACTTGAAATAAATCGTATCTCCAATGAGTCTCGTATGATCTTTTAAAGCACAATGTTAAAAAACTTACATGATAGTGCGTCATCCTATCTAAATCTTTTTTTTTACATCAAATATCTCGGCTACCGGCCTTAACGGAACAGCGAGAGGTTGGCAGGGATGTTAAAACTAGCTCGGTATAGCTCGTCCCTATACACACTGTCATATCTCAGCTCTTTTCAAAGATTTGTCGCAATATGAAAATTTGGTCTATTGTGGATTTGTCTGAAACCACACTGATAGGAACCCATCAGATGATTCACAAAGGCTTTCAGGCGTTCATACAGTACGGTGAAGAAGATCTTGTACGCGATGTTAAGGAGACTTATTCTTCTATAATTGGCGCAGTTATAGGGGTCACCTTTCTTATGGACTGGGCAAACGATGCTGAGATTTCATTCCTCGGGTATGCTTTCCTCCGAACATATTTTGCAGATGAGCTGGTGCATGTGCCAATCAACTAATCTCCACCCGCTTTAAATAGCTCAGCAGACAGGCCAGCTGCACCCGCAGCTTTGTTAGTTTTAAGCTTCGAAATAACAAGCTTAATTTCATCTACGTCAGGTGGACGGAATTCTCTTGTATCTTCATCCGTTGCGAATGGATCATTCTGCCTGACAGTCTACAGAAGTCGTTCTTTCATATTTTCAACATCGACTGTGACTTCACTTCGGGCTTCATCCCTACAGGCTTCTGCTCTGGCTTTATAGCCCTGGCATGTTCGTTTTACTTTTTCGTAAAACTTGCGAGAGTCATTCCTGTGGTAGCATCTCTCCATCTCCTCGTTCTCACGCTTTTCGTAATCTCTTTTTTTCTTCCTTAAAAGCGTGTGTTCCCCTCTCCTTTTCTGCTCGTAGAGCTCACAAGCAGCTCTCTTCCGTCTATGTAGCATGGCTTTGTAGGCGGTTTGCTTTGCTACATGGGCATGTTGGGAATGCTCTCACTATTGTTCTGTAGATTGTGTGACACCGGTGTCATCAGATTTTGCGAGAGGTTAAGAGAAACTCGATCGTCGAAGTTTCTAGCGGTCTCTTGCGATTGTAACTTTCTGGCGTCAAACACATGGTAGTGATCCGGGTCGATGTTGGCTCCTCGGAAGATTCGTACATCTAGGATGCTGGAGGAGTGTGTGGCGTCAATCGCAACTTGATCAATATGTTTGATTGATCTGGTGACCGCCAGGTTCCTTTATGGATATTGAGATGTGGGAATCGTGTGCTTGCTACAAGGTGGCTACGCCCTGCTAAGAAGCCAATTAGCCTAAGTCCGTTGTTGGATATGGCGTTATATATGTAGGTTATGTTTTCTTACGATCGACTCTTTTTGCCCAGTTTTGCGTTAAAATCGCCTAGAACTATTTTGGTGCCATAGCTGGGGCATTGGGCGGTACTTTCGGTCCAGGAGATCAAAAAAGTCATCCTTGAGTCTATCATCTTTTTCTTCCGTAGGGGAATATATATATTCCCGAGGATGCCTTTGATGCGGAATGTTATGAGGCGTTCGCTTACATGCCGGAAGCTCAAGACTTTTCGTCAAATGACAAATCCGCATCCGAAAAGGCAATATTTTCCTTGTAGCAATTAACGTAATAGAAATATAGATATCTGGGGCACGGCAGTGCCCCCGCCAAGTCGAGCAAAAAAGCGGCACGGCCGTACCATCCTTTTCTCGAAGCAGTTCAGGCCATTTTCGACCCCCCTATAACTTCTTTGTGGATAAAGCTAGAAGCCTGAATTTTTAGTAACCAAGCAGGCATCGTATAAACACGGTATATTTCAAATTTCATTCAATTTGAATTAGTAGTTTAAGAATTATAACTAGTCAAAATTTCTTAATTTTTTCACTCACTCACTCACTCACTCACTGACCGATCATCAAAACTCTAAGGCACTTCTAGCAGACACAGAAGCTTCAAATTTAGAATACAATTAGTGTTTAGTGTATAAATCAAGGAAAAACTAAAATATTTTGCAATTTCGGTCCAGTTTTCTAGATACACCAAATCTTCTTCTTCTTCTTTTCCTTTTTCCGGCGTTGTTATGGTCAGAAGTGTAGGACCATAACCTTCCCACTTAACTGCATTCCTACTGGTCCGCTTGTGGGGTCCGCCGGTTTGGCCTCAGAAAGTAGCGGCAGGCTTCCCGGTATGGGATTACTCCATCGCTGAGACCAATCAAATGCTGGTGTTTTTGCATTTGTTTGCACCAATTGTTTTTCGGCCTGCCTTTTTTTTGTGACACGGGCATGCTCCAGATTTTTTTGTTTGATCTTACTCTTACAACACCGGTGATCTCCAGTCTGATTTGCATGTACACTTGTGGGGCAGTTTAATGGTGGTATATGTGTCCCTAGGCTCACCTTGGTGTTTTCTAAATTGCCTAGATGTGATTTTTGTTTACCTTTGTTTTAGTCGCCTTTTACGACAAGCGAGAGGTATCGCCGCAGGGATATTCTTAACCCGTCCCTGCACGGAATTTTTCTAGATACACCAAATATTATTATAGGATAGTGTATATATTGTATGTATACATATATACATATATCCTTTATCAATTTATCTAGATGGCAAATTTAAAAAATGAACTCCTAAAAATATGCAACAATCAATTGGCGGTTGGGGAATTGGGTTTAGTGGTCAATATGGTTCATGGCGAATTTAAAAAATTAACTCCTAAAAATAAGCAACCAGCAACTGGCGGTTGGGGAACTGGTTTGGTCGTCATTATGGTTCATGTATTTGACGGAATATAAAATAAATAACTTTATTATGTACATATACATATTTAATAACCATTTGACGAACTTATAATTAAATCAAATTTAAAACAAATTGTATGTTCGGTGTCCGGCCACGGGTTTTCTAGTATATTAGATTACAAAGTTACATTTGCAGTGAATGAATCAGTGTACCTGTATATGTATAATATAAAAGAATAATAGGTGTATAATAGATAGGTACCTAAATACAATTATGTTCAAAGGTAATTTGTAAAATGGTCAATCAACGGAATGAAAAAGCAATAATGGGACATGTCTTATGAAGTTGTACCAAAATCCGGCAAAGTATTAAGTAGACTAAATTGCCCGAAATTGCCATGAAAAAAAGAACACTTATAATCATAACCGCGGCCGGCGGAGGTGGCTCGCTCGCACCGCGGCTTCCATGCTCAAAAGATGAAAAGGCTCTGGCTACTATATTGCTATGTTTAAAACCTTCGCAGATCAACTATATAAAAAATTGTAAGACGTCGGCAGATGCTTGGATAACTTTGGAAAAAATCCACCAACCCAAAGGACCGGCACGGAAAGTTACGTTGTTCAAGCAACTTCTTCAATTAAAAATGGAAGGTAAGAATATTCAACACCATATTAATGCCTTCTTCGATTTAGCAGAACAAATCAAAGAAGAACAAATATCGAACTACAGGACGAGCTTTTGGTAATAATGGTTGGACTGGGGTTGGGTACCTCGGGTTATTTCGGTGTTGTCCGGACCTGTTGTATTCTCTGGGGTTGTTGTTTTGTACGTAGTTATTTTGTCTAGTATAATTATTTCCTGAAGGATAACTATTATATCCCGTGTCGTTATTATTTAATTGCTGTCTGTAGGATGTGTTATCGAAGGTTTGTGTGGGTAATGGCTGATTACGAAAATTTTATCGAAAAGGCTGAGTCGTGTTAAAATTAGTCGGTCTATTTTGGTTTGCTCGAGCTTGAAAAGTGTGTTGCCGAAACTGGGGGTTTTGAGAATAAATATAGTTTTGCTCTTGTAAGCAAAAACTTAATGCATCCGATAATTTCATTGGCCTCATGGCTCTAATGGTTGAACCTAAGGGTTCCTTTAAGCCCGATAAAAACGTGTTAACATTTCTTGATATAATAACCGTTTCGCTTCAATTACCATAACATTTTTTTCATGCACTTTGACGTGATTAATCATGGCCGAAAGGACTTCTACAATTTTCGAATAAAATTACTCTACTGTACACTGGTTTTGTCTGATTTGATGTAAATCCCTAATGAGTGTGGTTTCGTTTCTCTTATCAGAGTAATGAACGATTAAATTATTCTTTATCTCTTCCCAGTCTATAGCCGTACCATACATGTTAAGAGCCTCGTTGGCCTCACCAATAATTTTATTTCTTATGGATCTTATTATAACCTTTTTATAGCTAATATTGTCATTCAACTGAGGAATCAAACTTAAAATTTCCTCAACATTACTAACAAAGTCAAAAAGAAGACGCGGATTGCCGTCAAATGTAGGAACATCCTTAATCGCATCCGGTATACGGAGGGAATTAAAAACATCCATAGCAATAGAAGCATTCGAAAACATAACTGAACTGTTAATCGTGGTAGTTTTAATATCGACAGATGAACCATAAACCATTAACACTTTTTTGTTCAATTTAGTACAGTTTTTTCTCCAACTTGGAGTGAGGAGCGCACTTCTTAATTTTAATTTTTGAATTTTGTATTTGTGTAGGAGCGAAGGCATGGGAACGATAAAAGACAAAATCAAATCCGAACTCACCCTGACACAATATATGCAAATGGTTCCGGGAATCAGGTTCTTCTTAATGCTGATGATGATGAAGGTTGAATCTACTGCTCCGATGCCGTTGATACGTATACGTGCTTCTGCCCAGCTTCTATCTAGCTACTCTTGCTGTTCACTAGTATGTGCAGATGCTGGATTAAGCGACTCTATCGACTGCGCCAATTATAATTCTTTGTACTTCTTCACTTTTTTATTTATATATATATTTTATTTTCTTCAACGTTATAATATTTATTGCTCTTGAACATAGAATGTGATGTTCGCTGCTTCACGGTCGGAGAGAGAGAGAGTTCCCAGGCTGCTACTTCCTTGCCGTTTAATATCACCAAGGTGAGAGTAACGCTGCATACTATGTACGTTGCACAATATGTTGCCAAATGCCAAGTAATCTTGTTGCAAGGTTGTTGCAGGTACAATGCTGGATAGGCTTGATTGTGACGATGATGGTGGCGATGTACATATGTATGTACAGGTATATAGGTATATACGTGGCGTGGTAACTCCTCCATCCCGAGAATGAAATGAATGAGCATGTGATTGAAGTTCATATGCATTTTGTAATGGAGGGGGAGTCGTCGGGGTACGCTTAGCCCTTGTAACACAACCCCTCTGGCACAACGCAGCTTTGCTTTACTCTCCGCCGCGAGTTGTGCTGTCCGAAGACCGCAGCAGCCGCTGAACGAGCAGTCAAGCAAATGAAAAATAGGTCCAAAAGGACGGAGTGGAGCCGAAAGAAATGAAACAATTTGGCTTTGTAAATAATATTAATCAATTTTAATTTTATTAATTCAAGAGGATTCAATTAAAATAGAAAAAGAAATAGATTAGACCTAATCAAAATTAGGCGCTCTTACTCAAGCGTGTTAAGGTATTCTATTGGCGGTGGAGAACCCGACCGTCGAATGGAATAACTAAACTCACTCGAATAACCAAAAAAGCTTTCGCTTATGCCCAAGTGTAGCACTTTTCTAGACAGTGGAATTGACTCGACTGATCGTTGCGAAGTGCTAAACCTGAGTGATTCTACACTGGCATAAGCTCGGCTTTTATACAGTCCTGTGGTGTTTACATTTGCGAGTGCATCCCGTTGCTTTTAATTTTTAGGGTTGCCAGGTTACATTTTCCAGAAATAAATTTTATAATATTAAAAGAAATAAATTTGTAAAAGAATAAAGTACATAATGGAATTACAATTCAATATCAATAATTATAAATATCAATAAATAAATATAAATTCACAAATATAAAACATGATTTCAGGATAATGAAAATACGTAGTGTTACAATTTGAATTATCCACTGATCCCAAGTTCGTTACCAGGTGGACACCGGACAAGGTGACGTGTCCGTGATTTGATAGATGTCTATTTATCGTTAGGTGTGTGCGTGTGTGTGTGTGGAAGATATAAATATTAAGTGTGCAAAGCTCCTCACCACAGTAGTGCGGCATCTATACCAACAAATCTATCAACTCAACTGAAATTTACACTTCAGGATGACTCTATCAACTAAATCAATTATTAATTTACTTATTCAATATTAACCCAACATGTATGGATGTAATTACATAAGGGGTACAGATTAGAACGAAAAAGAAAACAATTTTTTTTTTTTTTTTTTTTTTTTTTTTATATTTTTTTTTTTTTTTTTTATATATACCTTATACCTACATATATATAGGTATAGTTAACCATTTTTCCCCCTCTTTATATTTTGTTTATGTACTTTTCTTTTATTAGTTTCAACCGTTATTTTATGATTTCTAGTTACCCTGTGCTCATTAAATCTAGGTGCCAACTTGTCTCGTCTATCGTCCTGTTCGTATATTGTCTCGTTTGGAGTAAAATCTGGTGGGTCTTTGCGAGTTTGGTTTCGTTTGTTTATAATATTATGTTTGTGCTGTAAACTGCGATTATGAACTAATTTAGCTAAAGTTTCGTAATCTTTAATATGCTGCTCTAAATATTCATGCTCGGTTTTGTAGTTTTCCTTAAAGGATAATGGATTTGTTTTAAATATGTGGCATGTAAGCAGTTCAAAAGGGGTTAATTTAGTGGTTGAGTGAATGCTGTTGTTATAAGTTATAACAGCTTCATCAACGATTTCAGCGAGTTGTTTAGTTTTATTTTGGGATTTTATGATTCTAATTAATTCAGTCAAAGTTGAATGAAACCTTTCAACTATTGAATTGCCATTTGAACTTTTTGCGCATATGGTGTGAAATTGTATACTATAAGTATCTAGGAAATTTCTAAAGATCGTGGACACAAACTCGCTACCATTATCGGATACTACCAATTTTGGTATTTCATGATGGGAGAAGTAGTGCTTTAAGGACTGGATTAGATTTATACTATTTCTGGCCGATATGAGATAGACACATGCAAACTTGCTAAATTTATCCACAATAGTGAAACAATGTTCTTTTTGTACCGAATATATGTCGATATGAAGTATCTCTAAAGGCCTTGAAGGGGTTTCGGTTATTTCAAATTTTAATCGTTCTCGCTTTCGATCATATTTATATTTGTGACAAATGTCGCAGCTGTTTATTATTCTAGCTATGGTGTTCTTCATATTAGGAAAATAAAATGTTCTTTTTAGGTGTTCTAAACTTTCGTCGATACCTCTATGATTGGATCTTGTGTGGTATTCTCGTACAAGTTTTTCTTGGTCATCGATTTCAGTTACATCTTCCCGTAAATGACTACATCTCACTAACTTTAGTCTATTACTATTGCTAAAATATTTAGAGTAAACTAATTGCACCGTTTTAAAAGTGTCATCATCTGTGAGTATTGCGGTGATTCGTTTTGTGTTCAAATAATCTCTAAAAATAAGTGTAATAACGGATTCCTGGTTAATTTGTTCGTGTTCAATAATATATCTCTTCTTTCGTTTAAATAGTATTTTAAGCTTGGAATTGACTTTTTTCACGTTTTTGTTCATCTTAAGGATGATTTGGTTTGAAAATTCATTCAATGGACGTTCCGATATAGGAATCCCATCGTCCAGATTTTCGGGGGCGGAATGAATACTTGAACAATCATCCAACTCATCTAAATTGTTTTGCATTGACATTAAATCTAAGTATTCCGGTTCATTTCTAGGTTCTTTGGCTTCATTTGTATTCACCTCTATCCTAGATAATGCGTCAGCATTTAGATTTTGCTTTCCTTTCCTATATGTAACATAGTAGTCAAACTCTTCAAGTCGAAGTCTCCAACGGATTAATTTAGAATTGGGCTCTTTTAAAGAGAAAAGCCATATTAATGGCCGGTGGTCTGTTATTATTTGGAACCTCCTGCCAAAAAGATATGGACGGAAGTATTTAATGGCCCAAACTATGGCCAATAGTTCTTTTTCAATGGTACTATAGTTCTCTTCGCTCTTGGATAAAGTGCGACTTGCGAAACAAATCGGCCTATCTGAGCCTAAAGGACCCTGGGATAATACTGCTCCTAATGCAACATTACTCGCGTCAGTAGTAACATTGAAAGGCTTAGTAAAATCAGGATACTGTAGTATTGGGTCATTACATAAAAGACTCTTGCATGTCTCGAAACAGTTAATATATCCTGCGTCTATAGTAATACCACTATTTTTACGAAGGCATTGAGTCATGGGTTTTGTTAAGTTGGCAAAATCCTGAATAAATTTTCGGTAATATCCGAGCAACCCAAGAAATGACTTAATTTGCTTAACTGTCTTTGGAATTGGGAAATTTTTAATGGCTCTTATTTTGTCAGGGTTTGGTTTCACCCCATCGCCTGTTATTATGTGCCCTAGAAAAGACACTTCTTTTTGGAGAAAAGCAGATTTTTCTAGCTGAATTTTAAGGTTAGCATCTCGTAACCTTTCGAAAACAGCGTTTAGGCTCTCGATGTGTTCTTGAAGAGAAGTTGAGTAGATGATTATATCATCCATATATACGAGACACGTTTTACCTTGAAGATCTCTCAAGACATTGTCCATAACGCGTTGAAATGTCGACGGCGCATTTTTAAGGCCAAATGGCATACGGACGAACTCATAGTGCCCGTTATCGACTGAAAATGCTGTCTTGGGAATGTCTTTGTCTCTTATTTCAATTTGATGGAAACCCGACGCGAGGTCTAAGGTTGAAAAGTAGATGCATCTACCAAGCTTATCCAAAATTTCACTAATATTAGGCAGTGGATATCTGTATTCAATGGTCTTATCATTGAGTTTGCGGTAGTCGATCACTAAGCGCCACTTTTCTTTCCCTTTGAGTTCGCTCTTTTTGGGAACTATCCATATAGGAAAAGACCAAGGCGAAAAACTAGGTCGAATAATACTTTGATCGAGCATTTCGGATATTTGTCTTTGTACTTCCATTTTATGAACATAAGGATAACGATAGGACTTTGAATGGATTGGGATATCATCCTTAGTTTTTATTTCGTGTTTTATTTGGTTCGTGAACGACAAGTTGTGACCTTTTTTAAAAAATATATCCTCGAATTTTTTGCACAATTTTAAAATTGCCTTCTCCTCTTCCGAATTCAAATTATCAGTTTTTATTAGGTCGCAGATGTCCGTACTTTCTAAGGTTTGAGGATTGTTGATAGAGAGACTATGAATTTCTGTTTACTTATCTGGACTCATGGATTGAACTTTAATGGGTTGTTCTATTAAAAAGGTTTGGGGTATATCGGAAGTATTGACAACCTCAACGAAAGAATACCAATCTTGGGCCCTATATATACCCTCAGGTATGATTACGTTTTGTTTTATTATTGTTGGCTTTATATAAATATTTCCAGATTTGATGTCAACTGGAAGATAACTCACTATCTTATGAAGTCCAGGAACTGTATAGACTTTAGACATTAGGTTAGGTTTATATTTTAAAGGAATTCTTACATTACTTGTTTCCAGGAAGGAATTTTTTAAGTCTATTTTCATCGCAAGTTGTTTCATCATGTCGGTTCCAATTAAACCGTCAAAATAATTGTGGAACCTGAATGCTAAAAACGATAACGTTTCCTTTGTCTGGAATTCTAATAACCCCTTAACATTAATTTGCTTATCAACGAAATGAGTCTCGAAAATAGTCTTTAGTTCTACAGGTTTTATGAATTCTGTTTTTATATTTTTAATGACACCTGGATTAACAAAAGACTTATTGCTACCTGTATCTATGAGAAATTTAAGGTGTTTGTTATCTAAACTCTGAATAATTATATACGGAAGTAGATTTGTATTGTGGTTATTTAAATCTAAATATCCAATTGATTGTCCGAGGCTTGTATACGAAAATTCCTATCATCTATGTCACTCCGTCGATCCGAAGTGGAAGGAACTTCTGTGTTTGGGTAATAATTCCTAGATATGCCCTCTATATTGTGCAGTTGTTTTTGTCTATTTGATTGAAAGCTCCTGTTCGTATTGCCACTATAGGTATCCATGGGTTCCGGGGTTGGGTACCTCGGGTTATTTCGGTGTTGTCCGGACCTGTTGTATTCTCTGGGGTTGTTGTTTTGTACGTAGTTATTTTGTCTAGTATAATTATTTCCTGAAGGATAACTATTATATCCCGTGTCGTTATTATTTAATTGCTGTCTGTAGGATGTGTTATCGAAGGTCTGTGTGGGTAATGGCTGATTACGAAAATTTTATCGAAAAGGCTGAGTCGTGTTAAAATTAGTCGGTCTATTTTGGTTTGCTCGAGCTTGAAAAGTGTGTTGCCGAAACTGGGGGTTTTGAGAATAAATATAGTTTTGCTCTTGTAAGCAAAAACTTAATGCATCCGATAATTTCATTGGCCTCATGGCTCTAATGGTTGAACCTAAGGGTTCCTTTAAGCCCGATAAAAACGTGTTAACATTTCTTGATATAATAACCGTTTCGCTTCAATTACCATAACATTTTTTTCATGCACTTTGACGTGATTAATCATGGCCGAAAGGACTTCTACAATTTTCGAATAAAATTACTCTACTGTACACTGGTTTTGTCTGATTTGATGTAAATCCCTAATGAGTGTGGTTTCGTTTCTCTTATCAGAGTAATGAACGATTAAATTATTCTTTATCTCTTCCCAGACTATAGCCGTACCATACATGTTAAGAGCCTCGTTGGCCTCACCAATAATTTTATTTCTTATGGATCTTATTATAACCTTTTTATAGCTAATATTGTCATTCAACTGAGGAATCAAACTTAAAATTTCCTCAACATTACTAACAAAGTCAAAAAGAAGACGCGGATTGCCGTCAAATGTAGGAACATCCTTAATCGCATCCGGTATACGGAGGGAATTAAAAACATCCATAGCAATAGAAGCATTCGAAAACATAACTGAACTGTTAATCGTGGTAGTTTTAATATCGACAGATGAACCATAAACCATTAACACTTTTTTGTTCAATTTAGTACAGTTTTTTCTCCAACTTGGAGTGAGGAGCGCACTTCTTAATTTTAATTTTTGAATTTTGTATTTGTGTAGGAGCGAAGGCATGGGAACGATAAAAGACAAAATCAAATCCGAACTCACCCTGACACAATATATGCAAATGGTTCCGGGAATCAGGTTCTTCTTAATGCTGATGATGATGAAGGTTGAATCTACTGCTCCGATGCCGTTGATACGTATACGTGCTTCTGCCCAGCTTCTATCTAGCTACTCTTGCTGTTCACTAGTATGTGCAGATGCTGGATTAAGCGACTCTATCGACTGCGCCAATTATAATTCTTTGTACTTCTTCACTTTTTTATTTATATATATATTTTATTTTCTTCAACGTTATAATATTTATTGCTCTTGAACATAGAATGTGATGTTCGCTGCTTCACGGTCGGAGAGAGAGAGAGTTCCCAGGCTGCTACTTCCTTGCCGTTTAATATCACCAAGGTGAGAGTAACGCTGCATACTATGTACGTTGCACAATATGTTGCCAAATGCCAAGTAATCTTGTTGCAAGGTTGTTGCAGGTACAATGCTGGATAGGCTTGATTGTGACGATGATGGTGGCGATGTACATATGTATGTACAGGTATATAGGTATATACGTGGCGTGGTAACTCACGCTGCATGCTGATTTCTTCTGGCTTAAAGAAAGGTTTTTGGGCTGAAGCGATAAATACATCTGCATATCTACGAAATCAATCACCAACGAAATTATTGGATCATAAGACACCATTTGAAATTTGATTTGGGTATCAACCGAATGTATCACATCTTCGAATTTTTGGATATAAAGCGTTCATGCTCATTAAGAAGCCAGGTAATTCTAAGTTTAGTCCTAAAGGCATAGAATGCTTAATGATAGGTTATTCTGAAGAGGAAAAGCATATAGATTATATGAACGAAAAACGGGTAAGATTCACATAAGCCGGGATGTTCAATTCATTGAGAATCCCTTAAAAATGTGTCCTACGAATTCAGATTTTATATTAATTTAATCCTTAAAAGAAGATGAAGATGATGACGCCGAATACAAGAGTGTACTCTCACAGGAAGAGAGTGATTTTTACACCAGTAAAATTGAAAACCCTGGTGATGGTGATGGCGCGCAAAATGTTGTGGGTGCTGTGGCTGGTGTTCGTGATGAAGGTGAAGCTGGGAATGGTAAAGAAGATACTAAATTTGAAGATGATAATGCGGCTGCAGATGAGGACTATTACGAAGATTGCGATAGCGAAGAAGTAAAATCCAATTCCGGCGAAAGACCTTAGGGAAATCAGGTTAGTGAAAGTATTCTTAGAAATGGTAAAATAAGAAACAGAGACAATGTGAATAGAAACAGATCAAATTCGTTAAGTTTTATGCATAATATTAACAATATTTGTCGGGATATACCAAATTCCATTGAAGAGGCGCTTCAAGGTAAAGATTCCAAAATGTGGCAAAGAGCCATGGAAGAAGAATATCGTTCACTTCTGAAAAATAGAACTTGGGAACTTGTAGATTTGCCAGCTGATCGAAAAGCCATAAGATCTAAATGGGTTTTTAAAATAAAAAAGGATAAATGTGGTAAAATTGAGCGATATAAGGCAAGGCTTGTAGCTAAAGGGTGTAGTCAAAGGTATGGCCTGGATTTTACTGAAACCTTTTCGCCAGTCACCAGGTATTCTACAATAAGACTTGTAGTTGCATTAGCAGTGAAATTTGAATTGTTATTACATCACATAGACATCACCTCCGCATATCTAAATAGTGAACTGGAACAAAGCATATATATGGAGCAGCCCGAACATTTTGTAAATAAAACATATCCAAGGAAAGTGTGTAAACTCCAGAAAGCCCTTTATGGACTCAAACAGTCTGGAAGGCAATAGAATAAAAAATTAAACAATGTCTTGTTGAAATTGGGTTTCGTGCGGTCATCCTATGACAGTTGCGTTTATACTTTTAAATAAAGTGGAGTCATTAATATTTTGGTGGTATATGTAGATGACATAATTCTTGCTTTTAAAGAAAAAAGCGTTTTAAATAACATTAAGTTAAAACTTGCTGCGGAATTTAAACTAGAAGACAAAGGACCTATCAATTATTTTTTGGGGATGGAATTCGAAAGAGAAGGAGATAGAGGTTTAATTAAATTGGGGCAGCAGAAAATGATTGCAGATATTTTGGCTTCTTTTCAAATGACGCAAAGTAAGCCTGTAAGCACACCATTGGATCCAGGATCGAAGTTGGAGAAATGCGCACAATGCCTGAACTGTACAAATAAGGTCGATGCAAGGATGTTTCAATCACTTGTAGGATCTTTAAACTATATAAGTCTGACAACACGGCCGGATATATCTCATTCTGTGATCAAATTATCGCAATTCAATACGAATCCCCATAAAGAACATTTTACAGCAGCAAAACATTTGCTGAGATATTTAAATAAAACAATAAATTTAAAGCTTATTTTCAGAAAAACCGCTAGTGAATTGATTGGTTATGCTGATGCTGATTGGGGTGGAGACTCTGACGATAGGCGGTCTTGTACGGGTTTCGTATTCATGCTTGCTGGATGTGCTGTTTCATGGGAGTCCAGAAAGCAACCCACAGTGGCTCTCAGCAGTACTGAAGCTGAGTACATGGCCCTCTCCTCTGCTTCCAAAGTGCTTTGGAACTTACGTAACCTACTTGATGACATTGGATTTGGTCATATTGCTACAAGTCCCATTGTGCTATATGGGGACAACTTAAGCGCTCAGCAGTTGGTACAAAACCCAGTTTATCATGCAAGAAGCAAACACATAGATATCAAAGTACATTTTGTAAGAGAAATATAAAAAGGTTTTGTTAATTTAAAGTATATCTCAACGAATAATATGATTGCTGATATTTTAACAAAAAGATTAAACAGAACTAAACACTTATATTTTGTTAACTTATTAGGCTTTAATTAAATAAATTGAAGTACAAATTAAATACCTATTAAGCTCTCATTATATTATCCTTAAATGGCAACACTGAAATATCTTATGTCTTATCTTATGTAAATGACAATTTTAAACCACTCTTGAATTATACGTTGAACGAAGAACTTGTCTTTTTATTTCTAAGAGGTTTACCAAGCCTTACAATATTTAAAAGTTGTAAATGCTCTTTACTCTCAGATACAACTTCCACCTTCACTTCAACAATTGATTGGTTATATTAACGAAGAGGACAATATCCATCATATAGTAGACCAATTATAATCTCAAGTAGATAACGTTGTAGGAGGAAATGAATTCTAAAGTCGAGTGCTACGAGATAAATGACGGTATAAAGTTCCTGAAAAGAAGAGCTAACCCATATTTGATCAATCACTATTTCTAAGACGGAGAACAGGTACCAGAGAAATACTTTTTTATTTAAGCCATGGCGTTCCTTAGATGAATTCAAAATGGGGTGTGATACTTACACGGAGGCCTTTAATTTGGCGAAAGAAGATTTAAAAGAGGGAGTCGATTATGGTAATTCAATGATAGAGTCCAGATATAAGATACAAAAAGCATTTGAAATGATAGAATCTAAAGTTGCTGAAATAAACGAAGAAAGGGAAATTGTTGATGATGACGATGGTCCTGAAAACCCTTTAGACTTTGAAGCTGTGGAAGCTGCAAACGTAAATCTAATAGAAGAAGAGCAGACTGATCTTCAAAGTATGATCGCGAAACTTAATGCCGATCAAAAAAGGGTCTTCGATATGATCACAAATAAAATGGACACAACTGACACAAGCTGACGTTTTACGCTGTTTTGTGAGTGGAACTGGTGGCACTGGAAAGAGCTTTTTAATAAAAACTCTAAAAGTTTGGGTTAAGACGTTTTTAACAAAAAAGTGGCAGTTAGTGCTCCAACAGGCATAGCTGCATTCAATGTGAATGGATTGACTATACACAGACTATTGCAGCTGCCTGTGGAACACAAGCAAACACCGAAGTACAAGCCACTTTCTGATGAAGTGCTCCAAGTTCTAAGATCAGATTTGAAAGAAGTACTGTTGTTTATCATAGACGAAATGTCGATGATATCCAATGTTACTTTAACATATATTCATTTACGCTTGTCTGAGATATTTGACACAAGCGACGATCAGAATGGGTGGTTTGGAAAAAAAACATCTTGTAGTTTTCGGAGATCTCTTACAGCTTCCGCCGGTAAGAGAAAAGTCACCTTTTGAAAAACTGCTCAACGGCTGAAACTAACAAGTTGTCGGCTCCCTCAGTATGCCGAATCTGTGGATTGAACTGTTCATATACGATGAACTTACTATTAACATGCGACAGCTCAATGATTCTGACTTTGTTGAAATGCTAAATAGAATAAGATTAGGTGTGATTACACAAAAAAACCGCGACTTACTCTCGACTAGATTAATAACTCTAAAATCTGATTCAAATGAAAACAGATTAATTGAAATAATTGAACACCTCTCGAAACTTCCTGATGATACCGTTTGCTTATTACCTACAAAAAACATGTGTCAACAATTAAATACTGCAATGCTTAGATCTCTCCCACATCCCGAAATAAAACTTACAGCTGTAGATAGCATAAATACCTAACAAAAAGAGCTCGTGAATGCATAAAAAATTATGAAGACGATGCTTCTATGACTGCGGGCCTGGAGAGAACATAATTATAAAAATAGGAGCAAAAGTCAGTCATGTTAAGGCGAAATATTGACGTGAGTCTTGGTTTAGTTAATGGTTCTATCGGTATAGTGCGAAAGGTTGATCCGGAAAATACAAAAATAATTAAGAAAATATACATTACATTTAATAAACAACATGTTTACGAGCTTGGTCCGGTCAAAACTAAATTTGAAATTATTAATAGAGCTTATGTTCATCGCGAACAGTTTCCTATATGTACTATATAGCCTATGCTATAACTATACACAAAAGTCAGGGCCTAAGTCTAAATAATGCGCTGATGGATATCGGTTCTGCAGTATTCACATCCGGTCAAGCTTACGTGGCACTTTCGAGAGTTACAAGTCTGGGCGGCTTACATCTAATTAATGTCGACTTTGGAAATATTAAAGCGCAGGAATCCCCAATTTGTGAATACAATAGATTAAGAAACATTTACCGTCCAGACTTGACAAAAATTGTAACATCAAAGCCTCCGAGAAAAACCCATAGGGACAGGGAGTTTACTTTGAGAAAAACTGTAGCTAAAGCTCAAGAAGTAGTACCGGAAAAGAAAAAGAAGGAAACTATCTAAAATAAGAAAAGCTCATAAGACACAGAGTGGGCTTTAAGAAAATCCGTTGTTGGTATTCAAGAAATAGAAGGTACCGGAAAGGAAAAAAAGTAGAACTATCTACAAAAAGAAATGAGATGCCATCAAAAACATAACTTGTAAAAAAAACCAAGTCTGGCAACTCAGTTCTTCTACCGTAAAAAGTTGTGACATCTACATATGTAATACCAAGTCGGTTCATTTATTCAGTCCGTATTTAAGGGACCTTCTGTCTTAAGTTATTACGTAATTAGGTAACCTAACAACATCTTATAGTGACCATATTAATATTAAAAATCTTTTATGTTTTAAATAAATAGATTGACTTGGCAATCGCACTAAACAATCTAATTTATTGTAATATAATATGTATAACTTGTGAGATGGGAGTCAATCTATTTATTCAAAACATAAAAGATTTTTTGAAATTAATATGGTCACTATAAGATGTTGTTAGGTTACCTAATTACGTAATAACTTAAGACAGAAGGTCCCTTAAATAGGGACTGAATAAATTAACCGACTTGGTATTACATACATAGATCTCACAACTTTTTACGCTAGAAGAACTGAGTTGCGAGACTTGGTTTTTTTTACAAGTTATGTTTTTGATGGCATCACAGTTTTTCATCCTTTTTTGCCTGGTCCATCCCATCGCACTTCTTGGAGTGCGGTTATATTTGCTTTGTAGCAGTCGAGGATTTTTCCCAGTTGGTTATCTGCACCTGGTTCCAGGTTCAGACTCGCAGATTTTTTCCTTTATATGGGTCGTCAACATTGTATCCGTCCGTATCCGAGGATTTTTGTTGCTGGATGTCAACCCTAAGCAGAACTCCCAACCTGAAGGGCCAGGTTCGCTGCACACATTGGTTCAGGAGAGGCTGCGTGTCTGTTTGGATTGAGCAGGGACAGAGACCGAAGCTGGTGTTTGCCATACCCTCGCAAAAACCGATCCCTATCGTTCATGCACTCTCCTTGAATCAGCTGATTAACAACGTTATCATTGCCGTCTCACCCGTATCCGTTGACACTGAAAATGCTGTCGCTGTTTGATGATTCTCAGATGTACATTTCACTTTACTAATGTCTTTTTTGTGGGCGGACCCCACAAGCGGACCAGTAGGAATGAGTTAAGTGGGAAGTTTA
Source organism: Merodon equestris (assembly GCA_958301585.1). Classification (NCBI taxonomy): domain Eukaryota; kingdom Metazoa; phylum Arthropoda; class Insecta; order Diptera; family Syrphidae; genus Merodon; species Merodon equestris. The sequence goes on along the minus strand of OY284415.1, from coordinate 82,356,137 downwards.
TGGTCCTACACTTCTGACCATAACAACGCCGGAGAAAAAAGGAAAAGAAGAAGAAGAAGAAGAATGTCTTTTTTTCAATGTTATTTCCAATGACATTAAGTGTTATCAATGTACTACCTTTTGGATTTACTACTACTTTTGCCATTACTCTTTATTTTTGACCTATAACATTTTGGGGTTAGTATTTAAGCTAGATATGTAGGTGTTATTTTAAATGAATTTAATTATTAATAATGATTTTGATTCTTCTATAATTCTTTATGTAATTTCTGTGGAACTTCTCAAAGGAATATGGTAATGTTTCAATTTTCGGTCTGTATAATACGAGTACATATGTATACACAAAATATTTGTTTTTTATTTGTATTTAGACCATCCGGATAGCATTAGGACTTTTCTTAACACAATGTGAAAAAAGGGCTTAATGTCTGCCATGTTAACCCAAGAAGTCTCCCATCCAAATAGACAGTATTGTGTCAAATGTTTAGTTGTTCGAAAGTAGATATTTTAATGGTTTCGGAATTGTGGCTTTCGTCTTGTAAATCGTCGCAGTGTTCCAGTTTTCAATATATTCGAAATGATCGAACTGAGAGAATTTGTGGAGGTGTACTTATGTACATATGTAATTATATCAGAGATACTATAAAGGCCAAATGTATATATTTGTCCCATAAGTCAATAGTTCAGTTTGAAATAAATTTGAAATAAATCAGTGTTGAAATCAGCGCTGATATTGAGAAGTACCTCTTAGTGGTTATATATTCCCCTCCCAAGTGCTTCAAGGTAGAAAATCTAACAGAACTTGAAGACACATTATTGTACTCAAGTTCAAAATACATTTATATTTTTATTGGTTGTGATCGTAATGTTAGTTACTTCGAATGCAAGTCTTTTTCAATACTTCTGTGGCAAAATAGGATTTTCGCTAGTAAATATTCGTTATCCAACATGCTTCCAGTCCCCTACTAACCCTTTAATCGACATGTTTTTAACTGCCTATACATAACTGCGTATCTAACATTTTATGTATTGATCAACTGAAGCCTACTAGCGAAGTCATTCACTATACTATTTTTTTCCTTTGAATGTGTTACCGATTAAGAAGTTATTAGAGCAATTATGTCAGTAAAATCGAACGCAACAGGTCCAGATGGGTGTAGCCCACAACTCATAAAACTTCGTCTGTCTTATTTACTCCCGTATATAACACACATCTTCAATTCTTGTATATATATTTGTCAGTTTCAAGATCAATGTCAAATGGCCCTCAAAGTTCTTCTCAAAGTTATCGAATTGACAATCGGGATTTTGATTCAAATACAGTTGTGAAGCGATCTTAGATCATCATTGGATGTCGACGATGTCTTAGTATTGTTTGATTTTTCAAAAGCTTTTGACGCAATTGAACATTTGATTCTTCTCAGGAAGTTCAACCAACATTTAAATTTTCCCTCTTTCTGAGTAAGATTACTACAAGCTTATCTACGTAAATGCACTCAAACTATTATTACCGAAATCGGAAGGTCAACCCCATTTTTAACAAATATAGGGCTTTTGACTGTGAATGTAAAAGAAGACTAAATGTTGCTTTTAATGACCTTGTTCCTTCTATTTATAATATAACCAGCTGACCTTCGTACCGCCTCAGAATCAATTCAGTTTTTTACGAAGAGTATTGAAAATGAAAAAAGTTCAATAACCATTAGTTAACAATCAAAATCATATATGTACCCTTTTATCGAATCGCTTCGCTACGCATTAATATTAACATTGAATCAAATTTTTATTTTTTTTTTATTTGGAAAAAATGAAAAAAAAAAATAGTTAATCAATTGAATACAATAGCGTATACCTACAACTTTTTTTTTGATTGTGTGGTGCATAAATAAATAAATGTTTGGGGGCTCCCACTCTGGAACATGCAACGTCAGTGAGAAAAGTACGGTTCCTCCAAATTCACTCCACACACTTGAAACGTTTGTCCTTGAGCTTTATTAACGGTCATAGCGAAGGTTAAACGCACGACATTTGAATTGAAATGGCATGTCTGTTGGTATTAATGGGATCCGCGGTATCAGTACAACTTCTCATTTGCTATCCCGGTGAGTGGCTTCGATCAAATTGAGCATTAATTTTTTCACGGAAAGTTTCGTTCCATTGCAAAGTTTTGGTGAATTGAGATTTCGAAGAAGTATGATCGATGAACCAACTTTTAAATTCAAACGATGCGGTGGCATACAGGGTGGTTCCAATGAATTCAAAAATTCAAACGGATAATTTACCATGTCTTCTTTATTCGTAGCGGTATAAATGGATTTGTGGGATACCAAGTCACCTAGCAATTTTTGTTGAATCTGAAAATTGATGTCATTAACATTTGCATTTTTTTGGTGCTAAAATTCCTCGTTCTTTTAACCAAATATGATTTTCATAGTTTTGAACAATGTTTGGAAAATTGTGATTAATTAGTTCTTCTTTTGATGTTAAAATTGTTCCACAGTTATTTGGTAACGTGATAAAGCCATTTAAATCACTTGCAATTTTGCCATCGCCAATCTGCAGCAATTGTTTTGAAAACTCACGTGTTGATGGATTATTATATACACATATTTATATCAAGCGATAACTTATACATTTCCCCAAAGAAACGAACTTTTCAAACAAGCATCTGGGAATGACGGGCAATGTGTCGACCAATTTCGTACGGAACTTCTTGTGAAAGTTTGGTTTCGTGATCAGAAAGTGTCAGTAATACCATGGCCTATTCAATTCCTAGACCTCAATCCTATTGAGAATTTGTGGGACGTACTAAAGAAAAAATTAGAGGGCCAATATTTCCCAAATAGAGACGAATTGTGTCGAGAGAGCCGTGGCGCAGTGGGTAGTGTGTCGGCCTCTGACGCACGATGAGCGAGTTCGGATCCCGATAATACCAACGCCATCGAATGTTCATTACGCGGCTTCTCTTCTCGGCGGGGAACTGGCAAAACCCCCCGTAGTACACTTGCCTTGAAAAAGCTTCTCGACTCTCGCCGTTCGGAATAGGCATTAAAAAAACTGTAGGTCCGTTCACTTGTGTGAAAAAAACAAATCGCACACAACATAAGTGAATGAGAGAAGCTAGCCTCTGGCTCTTCATGAGCTGTAACGCCATCTAAGAAGAAGAAGAAGAGACGAATTGTTGGAGGCTGTCAATTTTTGTTATATACATATGTACATACATATATAGATCCTCCTGTAGTGTGTCTCATATCAACGCTAGTGTTTTAGGTTTAAAATTGGACGTATTTCTAGATTTTCATAATACGAGTATCTTGATACTGAATTTTTCATCACATCATTATTGCCCAGATGACATGATAACATTTGCACGTTCAGCTCGCGTTTGCAATTCGCTTGTTGAACCGTTTTCCGCATGAATTGCATACAATAAAAACAGTCGCCGAATCGTAAACAATACCAGGAGTTAACATTACAATTTCCATAACTCTTTCTTTTTTTTCTATTTTTTCTTTACTTTCAAATTTCTTTCTATTTTAGCTCGTATTTACTGTTTTTAAGTTTTTTTTAATTCCTTTTTTTTCTTTTAATTTAATTTAAATTTTGCAATATGATGAATTATTGAGGTATTGACGTAAAATTGTATATGTACATACCATATGGGATTTGCTGAATTTGTTTTACGCTCTCGTACATTAAGCAACATTATCCTTCTTTCTAATATTTTTTCCTTCATGCAGTATACACCCACGGTAGCTGCTGCTTGACCTAGAAAAACAAAGGAAGACAAGTGCAACGGGTCAAGTAGAAAGCGAAGGGGTTCATGTAAATGAGCAATCTCCACGGTAGATGAACATGCTTATTCCTTCTCTTTGATCTAGCAATCACCATCGGGTACACATCGTTTTTGTCTTGATTGGAATAAATTGTAATTAAGTTTTATTTTGAAGCCGAAGTATATTTATTCATATTCAATACCTCTGTGTCTTGTAGCATATTTTTATACCCAAATAAATGCAAATGAGTGAAAAAATTAATGACTAATTTAATTAGATTATATTATAAGCACATCCTAGCGACTTAAGCGTAAAAGTATTTCCCTTTAAAAAAATTCACATTTAAAATTTCCCCATTATCTTGTTATGACATTAGATGGAAAGTAAAATACGGCCAAGTGCATGCGGAGATCGCGTAATCACATCGTCATTAAATAACTTTTTTTCTCAATTAAAATGAAATGTATGTGGGATTGAGATTCTCCACTTCATTTAAGTCTGTCACCAAAGCAGACCGTCGCAAGGACCATATTTGGTCGAGAGGAGTCAACTAACAGGCAGTCGAGATAAGCAACGCAACGAGACGAGTTAACAGGCAGCCGAAATCCCGGAGAAACAGATATGGGAGGAGTTTGAGAGCGAAAGATGCGAGCTATGAAGACAAGCGAAGATACAAATCGAACGATATCAAGAAGAAAACAACTTACAACACATAACACGCTGTAAGCCAGCCAGAAAGTATGCTGTTAATGATTTAGCGACGAACGTAGTTTGGAGCAGGGCCCAAAGTGCAATCGAAGTTTCTTGGAACATACGAAATTATCAAAATCCAACGCAATGACCGCTATGATACCCAAAAAGTAGAAAATCACGAAGGTTTCAACAAAACTTCATCATCAGCTGACCAAATGAAACAACGACAAAGCGATTTGGAATTCAGCTCAGCTGAAGACGAAGTATCTCAGGATGGTCGAATGTTGGATTGAGATGCTCCACTTCCTCTAAGTTCGTCACCAGAGCAGACCTTCGCCAAATGCAACAAGAAGTTTTCTATGACCATATTTAGTCATAATCATCACCCGATCAGCAGCGAGAGGAACCAACTAATAGTTGTCGAGACGAATAACGTAACGAGACGAGTCAACAGGCAGTCGAGATGAGCAACACAACGATACGAGTCAACAGTCAGTCGTGACGAACAACGCAGCGAGACAGATCAAACGTGGAAAGCATTCTTATAAATTAAAAATCAAACACTAAATTAAAACTTAAACGTTAAAGTAAAACTTAAACGCTAAATTATTAAAATCTTATCCCCGTTGTAAAACTAGTTTGTAAGAAAGTGAATAAAATAACAAAACTGTTGAATTGTTGAATTGAATTGTATAAACTTAGTACTCCCCTCTTTCCCTCCCCACAAAAATAATACTGAATTCATTACATTTTGCCCAGAAAGGAAACTATAACCTTGATTACATATTAGTTTTTAAGTGTAATTTATATTTATTTGATTACTAATACAATGCATATATAATGCAACCAGGTCTGTGCACATTCTGTAAATGTGTTTAATTATCTTAAGTAAACCATTTGTCATTGAACACCATTTGTATATATATGTATATAAAGTAGTGAAGAATAGAATAAAAACGGCAGTTAAAGGAAACGTTTGATCCTTTACTCGACCTTTTAGATTTCATTGGTAATTAGTATAAATGTAATATACTAAATGTTTATTTTCTATAAATCTTAAATATTTAATGAATAATACAATTAAGCAAAAACAAAAAAATAAATATAGATACATTACGTAATCTTTTGCTAAGTCATTAGACATAGAATACGAATAAGCTAAGACAGAATTTAATTCGTTGCATGAGTAAAATAAAAAGAAAAATATTTTTTTCTTTAAATTATTGGGCGAAAAGTTCTTGTGAGGTTAAATATTGGGTTATACTTACTTTTTTGAAAAAAAAATCGTGGTAAGCGTACTCCAGAAAAGAGAAATGCTCTCAAAGTTTCTGAGGCAAATCCTACTTAAAAGTCAGTGAATTTCTTGGATGCTACAACAAAATGATTAAAAACGCAGTAAAACACCAGCGAAGGCAGAAAGTCGCAGTAGAAAGAACATCAGCAATATCAGCGTATTTGGTCAAGCGTATTGTAAGACTTTCGAAAAAGGATCCATTCAAGTCAGCCTTCGAAATAAAATTGGAACTGAATGTTCCGGCAAGTGTTGAAACTATTCATCGGAGATTGAGGGAGTAAAAGTTTGAAGGACTGTAGTACAAGAATAGTTCCGCAACTTAGACTATGTTATGTGACTAAGAAGTTAAAGTTTGTTCGTAACCACATCTATTAGCCAATTGAAAAATGGAGGAGCATTCTCTGGTCAGTAGAAAGCAAAATAGTGATTTTTGGTGATGTTGAACATCGTTGTTTTGTTCGAAGACCTTACACCATAAAAACAGTGAAACAATATGGTTGCAGCATTATCGTTTGGATATGTTTTCATATCATGGTGTTGGCCCAATTTATTGAATAAAATCTGTACTGGACCAATACCTTATGTTCAAATGAATGAAGTCATGCTGCCATTTGCTTCCGACGAAATGCCGTTGCTTGGGATCTTCCAACAAAAAACAGACGGCAAATACACCAGCAAAAAGGCAATATTATTGTCTTCGCTCCGCTTTGTCCCTTCAAAATAAACGCGTTCTCCGTTTCAGAGGTTTATTTTCTTAAAGGAAAATTTCATAAAATGTGTTTAGAAATACAATGTGAATATGAACTTACTTATTGGTGACTCCTGGCAGGCGGTTGCGGCGAGCGAAGACAGTGAACCGAAGGCTACCACACAAAAAACCCAATTGAATTATTGCCTGCCTTGTCTGTTTGACAGATCGGTTAAACGACGATCTAATTCGCTCTGTTCGCTTTCGCCTTCCAGGAGTCACCAACATCACATACGTTCTGTTTCATTTATCGACATTTATCGACATTTATCGACATCCCACCCCCCGTGAGGCGCTCGAGTCGCGACTCCAGCCTCACTCACATCTAACACGGCGAGTCTCACTGCTGGTCGTCGTACCACCCCTGAAGCAGTCATCACCTCGGCGGAGCGGACCTGTCCATCTGACCCTGGAAACACCTTGATGATTCTGCCCCGTGTCCATTGGCTCCTTGCTTTGGTGACATCGCATTCTAGTACCAGGCTCCCAACTTCCAGCGGCGGCACCATTTGAAACCATTTGCAGCGTCTTGTCAACACCGGGAGATATTCACGTATCCATCGTTTCCAAAAACGGTTTTTTATCTGCTGGCTGACCCTCCACCGCTTTCGAAGGCATAACGTTCGCTCGTCAATGGGGCCAGGGGTTTGAGTTGAATTTGGGACCCCCAGAAGGAAGTGGTTGGGCGTAAGAGGTTCCTCGTCTTCAGTTGTGATCGGCAGGTGAGTCAGCGGCCGACTATTGATGATGTTTTCCGCTTCCAACAGCGCACTATGCAAAACTTCGATTTTCGGCGTGATCTCCTTGAGCGTGTACGCTAGAGCTCTTTTCGTTGACTGGACAAGCCGCTCCCAGCATCCTCCGGCGTGTGGGTTCAGTGGACAGTTGAACACCCACTCTATACCAACCGAGGAGAGCTCCGCTTTAATGGCCTCCTTGTCAAAGATGTCGCTGGTTAGTAGCTCTTTACTGGCTCCCAAGAAATTCGTCCCATTGTCAGTCCTAATTCGCAACGGAGTCCCTCGACGGTTGACAAAGTTGCGGATGCATAGGATACACGCATCTGTGGACAAATCGGCTGCTATCTCTAAGTGAATGGCTCTTATTGTGAGGCAGGTGAATAGCGCGACCCACCGCTTCTCTGTACGACGGCCTATGGTGACGTTTACTGGACCGAAGTAGTCGAGGCCTGTATACGTGAACGGTCGGACGAAGGGGGTCACTCGATCCTCAGGAAGCTGACCCATCAGCGGGGGATGCGGCTTAGCTCGCCGAATTCGACATAACTGGCATTTACTCTTCGCTACCTTCACAGCAGAACGAAGTCCAGGCACCCAAAATCGTTGTCGTATTTCATTCACTATGGTGTCGTCATTTTGGTGGCGAAGGCGACGATGATATTCCATCACGAGGAGCTTGGTTACTGCGTGGTCTTTCGGCATAATAACAGGGCGTCTGGTCTCGAATGGCACGGTTGTAGCAGCGTCGATTCGGCCGAGTGAGCGGATAAGTCCGAAGTCGTCCAGGTATGGCGTCATCTGGAAGAGCTGGCTACCCTTCCCTACTAATAAATCTCGTCGTAAGCACTTGATGTCCTCACCATAAACCTCGGCCTGCACCTGACGGTATATCAGATCCTCTGCCTCCTTGAGCTCCACTGTGGTTAATTCACCTCGCTCCGTTGGCTTGCGTCGGCACGCGTTGATGAACCGTAGTGCCCAGGCCATAGCTCGTCGCAGCTTCAGGAAACTTGAAAACCTAGTGGCGTCGAAGGGTGGCTTGCTCGTACGTAATGTGCTCAGCAGATACTTCGGACGGATCTCCTCTCTTGGCACGTAGTCGGAGATATCATTAGGTTGTTGGGGCCACTCTGTTTCAGGCATTCTCAGGAAGGCAGGCCCCTTTAGCCACTTGTTGTCACCACGGAACTGCTGTATGTGACCGCCGCGGGTAGCGTCATCAGCGGGATTGGATTTTGACGGCACCCATCGCCACTGAGCAACTGTGCTGCCCTGCAGGATCTCGGCTATGCGGTACGCTACAAATTCTTTATGGCGGCGAGGGTCCGTACGTAACCAGTGTAAAACCGTTTTGGAATCACTCCAGTATATTCGACTAGCTGTGAGCAGGGTATGACATTCAACGACGGAATTGCAGAGTCTCATCCCGAGCAGCGCTGCCGACAATTCTAGACGGGGTATAGTTAAAAGTTTGTTAGGACTTACCCTAGTTTTGCCGCAGACGAAAGATACGTGGACCTCCCCATAATGTTCGATGCGAAGGTACGTGACGGCACTGAAGGCTTCTTCGCTGGCATCCACAAAAGTATGCAGATCTACCCGTGTGGCTGTTGACAGGTAGTGGCTGTGACATCTGGGAATCTTAAGTGTGGTTAAGCTTTGCATCTGCAACTTCCATTCCTTCCAACGTGCGAGTGATTCATCTGGTATTGGTTCCTCCCATCCAATCCCAAAGCGCCAGATTGTCTTCAATATGAGTTTTAGCGGCAGCGTGTAGTTGGCTATCATTCCAAGAGGATCGAAAACCGACATGGTGAGGCTGAGGAATTCCCTCTTGGTTGGGCACCTGTTTCCTGTGATGATGTCTTGGCTGGCTCGGGCGAAGTTTAGACGAAACATAAACACGTCCTCTTCACTGTTCCAACATAAACCTAAAACCTTTTCATTCATGGCGGCCTCCATGTCCAAACTGACCGTTTTGGTGGAGCTGCATGCCGCAGTGACCTGCAGCAAGCTGTGAAGAACTTCTTTGCTATTTGATGAGAGATTACGTAACTCGAACCCGGCTTCACGGTGAATGTCGATGACTGCCTTTGTGACAGCGATGGCCTCTGACACACTCTCAAAACTGTCCACGTAATCGTCTACGTAATGATGGTTCACGACGGCTTCGGTGGCTCTCGGATGTTCGTTTCGGAACCTTTCGGCGTTGAGGTTCTTTATGTAATTTGCTGAGCAGGGGGAGCAGGCGGCTCCGAAGGTCATAACCCTCATGACGTAAGCGTCTATCGGCCTCCCTTCTTCCTCTCGCCAAAGGAAACGCTGTGAGTGCTGGTCTTCTGGGCGTATCAGCACTTGATGAAACATCTCCCTTATGTCACCTGTGACTGCGAGGGGTCGAACACGGAAGCCGAATAAGACCTTTACCAAAGGCACGTAGTCGTCCGGTCCCTTCAGCAAAGGCGAGTTTAGAGACACGCCTGCAACCTCAGCAGCAGCGTCGAAGACTAGTCGGACCTTCCCCGGCTTATTGGGGTTTTTCACACCGAAATGTGGGAGATACCAGGTCCTGGGAGTCAATTTACCCGCTTCAGACGGCGTCAACTTCACTGCATACCCCTTCTTTAGGTAACTTGCGATGATACCCTTGTACGTGGTACTAAAATCGGGGTCTCTTCTCATCTTTGCTTCTAGGCTAAGAAGTCTTTTCTTGGCTAGTTCGTAGCTGCTCGGTAATTGGACATCATCTTCCTTCCACAACAGGCCAGTCTGATACCGCTTGCCCAACCTTTTCGTAGTACTGCATAACAATTGATAAGCCCTTTTGTCACTCTGGGATACTAGTTTTTCCGTCGGCTTTCTCACTCCAAAGCTTTCGATGCCGAAATACTCTTCCACTAGTTTGTTTAGTTGTGCACACTGCTCGTCAGTCCGATTACTGCAAAGTACAGCATTTCCCTGCGGGTCCTCTCCCTGTCCCGAAGCCAGTGTTCCGTATACGACCCATCCAAGCTTCGTACGCACAGTTATCGGTCCCCTTTTTTGAGGATAGATTACCTCTATCGGCGCTCCGAGATGGCTGTTGTCCAGTCCAATCAATATCTCCGGTCTGGCGTTGTTATAGTTGGGCAGAGAAATGTTGGGATGGCTGCGCAGGAACGAGTCCGAGGCGGTGAAACTTTGAGTTGGCAGGCAAAGTTCCTCAACTGTCTGTACTTCGCTCAGCCTGAACTTCATTGCATTTTCCTGATCGGCGCTTACTTCCACATCGACTGCAAAGGATTTCTTGGCTTCTGACTTGTTCTCGATCCATCGCAGATGAAGATCCTTTGGCTTCCCCCTAAGGCTCATACGGTTGGCTAGCTCCTGGCTCATGATTGTGACGGACGAGCCTTCATCGAGTAGGGCAAATGTTCGAACCATAACATTATTGTTATAGATCCTGATAGGCAGAACCCTGAAAAGGATCCGTACGCTTCTGGTGTCGTCGCAGCTTAGCAAAGTTTTTTGAGACCTCAAACCTTCATTCTCTACAGCTGGTAACTTCGTGGTGATTTCGCTTTCATGCAGAGACTGGTGGTGCATTCTTCGGCAATCGTCGATGCCACATGTTCGTTTTGTGCGACAGGACTTTATGGTGTGCCCAAACTTCAGGCATCCGAAACAAAGGTTATTTCGTTTCACGAAATCCCATTTAGCTGGCGTATGCAATTTGGTAAAGTTGGCACATTCTATGACTGCATGCGGCGTACCCTCGCAGTGACGACACTTCTTGTTTTCAATCTTCCCTTTCGCTTCAACAGCATGAAGGACATTTCCCCTCCTCGGCCTCCCCGAACAGTCGCTCTGAATTGACGATGGCGACTGATTCGATGTTACGATGCAAACCAATCGAGCTACTCGGTTCAGCCACTCGCTGAAGTGCTTAATGGTGGGGTAGGGTTGTATACAAACGCAGCACTGTGCCCACTCCAACCTTTTGTTCATCGGTAATTTTCCGACCAGCTCGTCTAATAAGGTTGGGTTTGCCAAGTGCTGGTGCATTCCACTGGCTTCCAAGAACACTGTTAAGTTTTGCACCTTCGTGGCGAACGGCACTATTAACTCCAGTTTGTTATCCGGTATCGGCGTGAATCCCCTCACCTTCCTGAGCTGGCTCTGAACAAGTAGTTCTGGACGTCCGAAGCGAAACTCCAGGCTGGCCATCACTTCGTCCACATTGTTCGGGTGGATAAGCAGAGACTCGACTACGTCCCTGGCCTCCCCTTTTAGGCTTTTCTGTAGGCGGAACATGTTCTCTGTTTGGCTGTAACCGAACATGTTCGTAGACTCTACGAAGGCTGTGCAAAACATGGGCCATTCTTCCGGCCTCCCTCGAAACTCCGGCAAATCGTGGAGCTTTCGATGCAATGAATTTGTGGCTGATGATGACGATGGCCCTTGGGCGTGTTGTGGCTGTCTGGCGGTTGACGGGGAAATTCGACATTGACGTTCCATTGTCTGGAGACCATTCAGCGGTGGCAGGAAAGTCGGCGTACTGCTCTGTTGACGGTGGACTGGGCTTGCCGGTATTGTCTGTGAAAATGACGACGAAGTCACGGGTGGCCAATAATAAGCTGCACGTGAGGTAAACGGCACGTGTACTGTCGTAGCGGTCTGCTGTGAGGTGGAGTTGTCTTGACTAACGGCATGTGGCACAGTTGCGACAGTCGAAACGGCTAAAACAGGCGCAAGAGTAGCTGACGTAACTGCAGTGGTTTCGGCAGCATCAGACGTTACCGCACCATTGGACGTAGGGACACTGGGTGTCAGCAGTTGCGCTCGTAGTAGTTGTTCATACCGCAGGCGCTCTTGTTTTTCTTTGTTCGTTGCAGCTTTAGCCGCTTCAAGCTGTCTACGAAGCTGTTTTAATTCTTCCTCCATCGTTGGATCCTGAGCTTCAGCTTGCCTTAGGCTACGGTTTTCTTCTTCCAATGGAGTACAATCGTCGAAGGAATCCGCTTGGTCGTCAGACTCCTGGCGCGTCTTCAGCGTTTGTCTTGTTGTCCTTTTCTCGATTGGCATTGACTCGGTGTGATGAATTTGGTTTAGGGAAAATTCGAATGTTTTTTTTTTATTTTATTTTATGGTAACGGACACAGATGTAGTTCAACGGGTTCCGTCCGCTGGCTGCGGGAATACTATAAACGGGCACAGATGTAGTTCAACGGGTTCCGTCCGCTGGCTGCGGGAATACTATAAACGGGCACAGATGTAGTTCAACGGGTTCCGTCCGCTGGCTGCGGGAATACTATAAACGGGCACAGATGTAGTTCAACGGGTTCCGTCCGCTGGCTGCGGGAATACTATAAACGGGCACAGATGTAGTTCAACGGGTTCCGTCCGCTGGCTGCGGGAATACTATAAGCGGGCACAGATGTATTTCAACGGGTTCCGTCCGCTGGCTGCGAGAATACCGAGATTTGAAGTGTTCCGTCCGCTGTCTGCGGGAAATACTCCGCTATGTTGAACGGCTTTCGCTAACTGTTGGATGGTCCCGTTAGCTTGTGGCGTGATTCTGTCCGCTGGCTGCGGGAATTATCTTCGCAATAAAAAATAAAGCTTGTCTTCGCTCCGCTTTGTCCCTTCAAAATAAACGCGTTCTCCGTTTCAGAGGTTTATTTTCTTAAAGGAAAATTTCATAAAATGTGTTTAGAAATACAATGTGAATATGAACTTACTTATTGGTGACTCCTGGCAGGCGGTTGCGGCGAGCGAAGACAGTGAACCGAAGGCTACCACACAAAAAACCCAATTGAATTATTGCCTGCCTTGTCTGTTTGACAGATCGGTTAAACGACGATCTAATTCGCTCTGTTCGCTTTCGCCTTCCAGGAGTCACCAACATCACATACGTTCTGTTTCATTTATCGACATTTATCGACATTTATCGACAATTATGGAATGGTCACCTCAATCTCCAGATTTCAACCCTATTGAAAGTTTATGGGCCGAGGTAAAACAAAGTGTTTCCGCGGACCAGCCAAGAAATTCAATCAACAAATTAGAGGGTGTGATCCAACGCCGCTGGTATGCAATGCCTAGAGAGAAATGTCAATCATTGGTTGATTCAATGAGACGGCAAGGCAATAATTTCCAACAAAGGTTATGCAACAAAATCTTAATTACGTCCTACATGACCCATTGAATTAAATAGAAACAATTTTTGCAATCAAAATTATTTCGAGTTCTCATTTTGACTCCATATTTCCGATGGTGCCTGTTTAGAGATAATCTAAACATGGTAATCTCGAGAAATGATGTACGAGATGTTGACAAAGAAGAAGAGCAGCCGACGATCAGCGAACCACGATAAGGCAGAAAACAACTGATATAATTCAGCTGTGCTCAAAACGCCCTGTCGAGGCTTTATTTGACACTTTCGTTATCAGCGGTCGAACCAACTCATCCTTAGCAGCAGCCTTATCTAAGGTCAGGCCATCATATCTTTTATAATGTATTTATCTCGACTCTCGAGAGGGTCAGCCATCATATCTTTTATTATGTATTTATCTCGACTCTCGAGATAATGATTTAATGTAATCCACATGTTTGAAATAGTATATAAGCTAATCGTAACGTAAAATAAATTCAGAATACTCAACGATGTTATATCTCTTAACAGTGCCATTATTTTTACCGGCAACAAATTGAAATATGTGCAGAAAATATTTTTTTTCGAAAATTACGAGTTTATTTATCGATATTCTTGATTAATTCTTTTCAAAAAAAAAACATTGCAACATTAGTTGCGTAATGAACGTTTCTCTTTCGTTACATTGGGTAGTGCTATTTTTTTTACTGCAACTGTACACATATACTGTACACATGTACTGTACACATGTACATAGTAAGCTAAAAACTTAAGTTAATTATTGTGGTGATGACGGGAAGCACGTTTCAGCAAAAAAGTGTCACTTTATTGTAATTCATATTTTAGCTGACCCTAATATACAATATAACAAAATGAATTCATATACAATGCGTAATTGTATATACAATGCGTAATTGCAAGAACGAAAGAGAGAGTATTCACCAGCCATCCGTACTTCATATAAAACATCTCCCTCTTCAACTGGATGCAAATGAGACATATGCAAATGAAGAGTTTTTATTTTTACGCTTGGTAGAAAATAAGTTTAACAACATGATGTCCGTACCTGGTAATGTAGTGATCTTGCTTGTGATGATTTGTCGAGGTGGTGCTTGGTATTTCTCTTTGTTGAAGCAAAATAGGCTCTATTTGAATATTAGATGTAGTTTTAGTTTCAGTAATCGGAGCTTCAAGAGGTTTAAATTGTGGCTCATTAAAGGATTTACGTAAGTGTAGACTATTCCTGCGTAGTATACGATTATTTTCATTGCGTATAAAATAAAACCTAGAAGATTTTGTTGTCCCTTCAATTTTCGCTGGTTCACATCTTCCATTTCTCATATAGACTACATTGTTAACTTCTCTAAGATTTAATTCGTATTGCCTGCCGTTTTTATTATACCAATTCTGTTGCTTCTCTTTTACTTCCTGCATCTTTTTCCTTTCATCACAGTTTTGGCTATATGAACTGCCTTCTCTGCTAGTCCATTAGAGCGAGGATAGTATGGATTTGAATAAGCAAACTTTAGACCCCAGTCGCTTTTAAAGTTATGTCACCCAAAAAAGTTAAATGGTTAATTATCATAAACCATAATTTCAGGGACGCCATGAGTGGCAAAAATTTCTTTTAATATCCTAACAACACTCTTAACTGATTGGTTTGGTAGTTTTTTTTCAAATCAAACCAGCGCGAAAAATAATCTAAAACAACCAAAAATGATTTTCCTTCCAATTCTAAAATATCGCAATCAAGCTTTTGGTAGGGATACACCGGTACTTCATGGATGTAGGGAACTGGAACTTTTCACAGATTGGACATCTGGAAATCATATTTTCAATATCTTGAGTCATTGTCGGCCAGTAAAATAATGTCCTTGCGCGTAATAGTGTTTTGGCTATGCCAAAATGATTTTCATGTAGGGTCTTTAAAGTTTCATTTTTTAATGACTTAGGCACAAATATTCTATTTTCATAAAAAACTAATCCGTCTTCAAAAAATATTTTGTCTTTTATAGTCCAGTAAAATTTCATATGATCTGGTAAATTGTTTTTTGAATTTGGCCATCCTTCTCTAAATAGTGCTTTTATATTAGATAAAGTTTCGTCTTTAGCTGTTTTTGATATCGTTTTTTGTGAGGGTCACACATACTTACACTATGGACAACATCTGTTAAAATTTTGTCCAAATTTATGTCTGAATCAGTCTGTGAGTTTCGAGAAAGCAGGTCGGCTATGTAAAGATTTTTACGTGGAACATATTTCATTTCAATATCATATTTAAAGAGTTTGATTTTCATACGCTGCAGTCTTACGGAATATGTTTTCTCCAAGGGCCTAGTTATAATGGATAAAAGTGGTTTATGGTCTGTATGAATTGTTACATGCCGGCCATAGATGTAATCGTGACATTTTTGACACGCATACACAATTGCTAATAATTCTTTCTCTATTTGTGCATAAGAAATTTCTGTTGCAGATATACTTTTTGATCCAAGAGAAACCGGCCTTCCTCTTGCAATAGACAGCAACCTATTCATTTATTCGATGCATCAGTCTATATAGTAATAGGTAAATCGGGATCAAAAGAACGTAAGGTTGTAGCGTTGGCGATAGTCTTTTTAATATCATTCAGTGCTTTATCATTAACATACATACATATGTTCCTTCCTTAATAGTTTTCTCATTGGTGCAGATAACTCGGCTAAATTTGGTATAAATGAGCGTAAATAGTTATTCGTTCCTAATATTTTTTGTATTAGTTCTTTTTTATTAATATTAGAAGGTCTTTGAATATGACTTATACATATGTATATTCAACTCGTTTCGGATCTGGGAATATTCCAGCTAATGAAAAAATATGTCCTAAGTACTTAACTTTTTCAACTCTATATTGAACTTTCTTCTCATTAAATTTA
Organism: Merodon equestris; assembly: GCA_958301585.1. Classification (NCBI taxonomy): domain Eukaryota; kingdom Metazoa; phylum Arthropoda; class Insecta; order Diptera; family Syrphidae; genus Merodon; species Merodon equestris. Next base: position 82,339,838 of record OY284415.1, on the reverse strand, counting down.
ACATTGATTTCTCTGGCTCTTTTTAGCACTCTTTCTAAATTCTCATTATGTTCCACTAATGTCTTTCCACCTATAATCAAATCATCAATGTAACCAAATACACCCTTCAAGTTCCCAAAATATTTATCGTTTAACTTTTTAAATTTCCCAGGGCCGTTTTTATACCAAAAGGTAAAACTTCATACCGATAAATTCCAAATGGTGTACTGAATACAGTGAGTTTCTTTGATGTTTCATCAAGTTCTAGTTGCCAGAATGCCTCCTTAAAGTCCAATATAGAAAAAAATCGCATACCCTGCATTTTAAAAATAAAATCTTCGATTTTAGGTATCAAATGATGTTCTTGTTTTAACCAAACATTTAAATCCCTTGGATCTAAGCAAATACGAATCGACTTCTCATTTTTTTCAATTATAACCATATTACATATGTGACCAATTTGAAATAGTTTGGACCTTAGTAATAATATTTTTCTCTTCCATTTTTAAAAGAGTGTCCTGCACCTTCCCTCCTAAGTGGAATCCTACGGGGTGGTTTGCTAACAGGGCTTGTTGGACTATTTAGCTCCAATGAACATTTATCAGGAAATCGCTTGATCTATGAAAATCGTGCAACTCAGAATGTCGAATGCGGCTTATTAATCCTAATTTTATGCAAAATTCAAGGCCTAGAAGTGGCTTTGAATTGCAATCAAAAATCACAAAATCGAGATTAAAGCTCTTTGTCCTAAAAACCTTTTTGCAGCTAGCCATTCTTAGAGCACACAATTTAAAACCACAATAAGCTTCAATACAGCGTAGACTTCCGATTTTGAGTCCCCCATTGTTCTTTACATAACCTTACACTGCTCCATTGTTGTTTCCGCAATACGATACGTTTCAATTGCTTTCTCCAATGTTAGGTTATCAATTTTAAGAAGCTGCGTCTGGATGTTTTGACTGCTAATCCCAATTACAATTCTGTCCCTCAGCATGTTATACTTTTGCCCTTCAAAGTCACAGTTTTTCACCAATGTGGCTATATCTTTAAAAAAAAATGGCCAAATGGCTCGCCTTCCTTTTGTGCCCTTTTATAAAATAAGTAACGTTCGTATATTACATTGGTACGCGGGTTACAATATTTTTCGAATTATATAGAACAATTATAACAATGTTAATTGTAAGTTTTTTATATAGTAGTCGAAAAGCATATGTTAAAATTACACTATTTGTTTCAGAGTGCCCGCCTAGGGCCAGTAAAATTCCTAAATTTGTAACGATAGTTTCACATCCGTACAGAAGAACTAATTTCACAGATGATTCAATAATGTCAAGCTTTGTGCGTTTGGATATGCGAGTTGATTTCCACACTTTGTCCAGCATGCCAAAGGCGATGCGACTCCTTGATATTCAGTTTCATATGTCAGCTGCTGAGCTGCCATTTTTAGTGATGATGCTGCCGAAGTAACAGAAATCGTTCACTACTTCGACGTTAGAGCCGCAGATCTGAAAGTTGTGCGATTCGCTGGTGTTGATGCACATAATTTTTGTTTGTGCGACATTGATTCTTAGGCCCGCTTGTCCTGCAAGGTGGCTAACTGCTCCCTTTTTGGACATTATATGTGACAGTAGGCAGTATTTATCAGCATAGTACAGATCCTCAAGTTTGTCAAACATGCTCTAAGATATCCCTCTGTTTTCCGCAGATGAAATGTTAAGTCTAAAACCAGGTCGAATACGCAACCCTGCCTAACTGCAGTTTGCACATGAATGTACAATATATTACTAATAATGTATTAATTATGTCAATAATTATAATAAATTGAAAAGAAAAATATTCCTTTTTAATTGCCATTTGTCTTAAACCCGATTACCAGCGACAAGGTAGCCAATACATTTTACGAATAGTATACTGAGACGTTTAATAGGTGCATTGTCTTTTCTACAAGCCAACGTGGCCCACTGACTGAAATTGCATCTTAGATTCCCCCTGAGTAGAGTATTTACCAGCATCTACCGATTGAATATATCGAACAGTTCTGTCAATATTAAAACAAAAGAGAAAAAAGGTCAGATGTAGATCCTATATCAAAAAAAAAAAACAGTGAATTCGATTAATGTAATATAATAAAGAGCCCATTTAATTATGTCGGGAAGCCTGGTAACCTCGGATTTTACTTATTATAAAAAATGTTGAATAAAACAATACAAAGGAACATTTTGTTACTTTCGTTTAAACTGAAGAAAAAATGTTCACATTCCCTTTATTATAAATCTATACATTAAAATAAAAATTATAGTAATATTGTTACATTTAATTTCGGTTTAAATAAATGTGGTAGTCGCATGCATGTACCATGTATGAGATAGTACCGTTTTATTCACATGTGCTTTTGGAATCAACGGAAAATAACCCCTATTTTAGATACATATATGGCCATATCCGACTTCCCCTAATGTAATCCATTTGCTGCCTTATTGTTATTCGAAAAATCGATGCATGTCCCCGAGGTCAAGTCGATCTCCTCTGAATCTGAGCCGTCTGTGTCGGAGCAATTACTCAGACTACCATCATGTGTTTCGCAACCTATGCCATTCATGTCGTGACTTCGCAACGAGCCGAGAGGTACTACATGACCGTTTCGGTTATTTTTATACATTTTCAATTCGGTGTAGGTCTTCTCGCAGCCAGCGCCGATTTCCCCGCCCATAACACCTCCATCGAGTGCCCCAGGATTTCGGTCTATTGTCCTAGTTTGATTTTGAAAGGCGGGATGCATCATGGTAAAGTGGTGGTGTTGTTGCTGCTGTTGCTGTGCTTCGTTTGCTGTAGCAACAGATGAATCATCTGTGGGCCTGGTTGAGTTTGATGATATAGATGTTGAGGATGGTGGTGGTTGTGCAGATGGTGTTTGTTGCTGCTGTTGTTGCGGAGGCAAATTTGACTTTTCCGTATTAGAGAGATTTTCGGGTGTTTGCTGTTGAGTGGTACTTGTTGATTCGCTTAAGTTATTGTTTGCGCTACGACCACCTAGGGGGATAAAGAGCATTCATTTTGTTTGTTATCATTTTATGTAGTGGCTGCGGAAGAATATTGGCATGAAAAGTATTAAAGGAAAACCTTTACGTACCTCCGATAATGATTGGTGGTGAGCCTAAGCTAAGGCAACGCATCCTCCACGCATCTTGCAGCAGTTGTAGTCGAGCTTGTTTGCGCCATTTAGCTCTACGATTTTGGAACCAGACCTGAAGAAGTTGATATAGATTTAGATTAGATTAGATTAGATTAGGATTTTGTTTTTCAATAATATTTCTTTTCTCAAAAAGTATACAAAATCAGAATCAGCATGGCTTTGCCGTCTGCCGGATTGACTATAGAAATAAAGACAGATAATAATTATAAACTATTAATGCATGATGTTAAAATTTCAAAATTTCCCTGTTAAAATTTTGTCTCTGTATTTTAGAGTAATTTCACAGTATTTATACAACTTGGTTACTTCCATTTCGTTTAGTAGAGATACTATTTCTTGTTCCGATAAGTAGTCCTTTCCAAAACAAGATCTCCTAGTTTCCTTAAGGATCGGACACTTGCCTATGAAATGTATGGTATCTTCTCTTTCTTCCAAATTGCACATGCTGCAGAGTATAGGAAGATCTTCTCTATGAGGTATAAACTTAAGTTTTAGTAATTCACCCCGAAGTTTAAACACTACTAACATTTCTTGGATGCTATAAATATCTTTGAAGTAGTTTCGACTCCCCAGGTTGTGGTTTAACCGGCTGTATATATTGGGATGTAGTGATCCCGCCGCTTGTTCTAAGAAATGCATTCTGTTAAATGCAACATGTTTTATTAATTGGGAACTTGTCCAATTTCTACCATCTGCGGTTAAGACTACGCCACTCTCTTGAGCTAATTGCAGCCACTCCTCGAACCATGCAGTTTCGTTTCGAACTGTTTGTAGGGCCACTATCTTCGGTAGTCTATTGTCTGCCATCTTCATTACCCGTAGTATAAAATTCATTTGCATCCTCAATGATTTTATATACAGTGGCGATAATCCTATTTCCACCATAAGCATATAATTTGGCGTCTTTGGAGGAAGTTTAAACATTTTTTTAATGAAAAAGCGCTGTAATTTTTCTACCTCCTCATAAGGCATATACCCCCGAATTTGCGCCGCGTAGAGCATCACTGCCTCGGATACTGCTTCGTATATGCAGTTTAAATTTACAACTGTGCTGAATATTTGTATTGCTGAAACAGTTCTTCCAGACTGAATTGATGATGGATTTACATTTCGTTAGTTTGTCACTCAGATGTCTCCAAGATGTCACTCCAAGATACTTATATTCCTTTACGACCTCTAGGTCTACCCCTCTATAGCACCATTTTTCGTTGTAGGCAGGTCTCCCTCCACCTTTTTTGAAAATCATTATCTTCGATTTCTCCAGACTGACGATCAAACTCCATAAAGCACAGTATTCACTTAATCGAGACTGATCATCAATTGCAGCGATTCCGGTGATCTTGCCAACAGCACATTTTCATCTTTGAAGTCCACAAAGAATGCGTAGAGTTTTTTATTTCGCCTTATGTACGTAGGTATCTGCCATACTGCTCAGAACAAAAATATGATCGACAGTTGAGTAGGCAGACCTAAAACCAGCCTGGAATTCCTTGAGTAGGTTCTTTGTTTCAATCCACGTGTTAAGTCGCCTTTGTAGAATACTTGCGAAGATTTTGTAAGACTCGTTTAAAAAAGATATGACCCTATAATTAGCTGGATTCAACGTATCTCCTTTTTTATGGATAGGGAAAATCAGCGCTTCTTTAAATCGTCGAGGCACTATCCCGTGGTTTAAAATGCTGTTGAACGAATCAATGAGGCGTTCTTTCAGACCATTGGTACTGTACTTATAAAATTCGATGGGAATACAATCTGCCACGACAGCTTTTTTATCTTTCAGAGAAAGAAGCGCACCCATAAGATCCTGTTGCGCTATTAGGCCATCAAGTATTTCGTTTTGAATGCCTGGCAGCGCATATTGAAAGCAAGGAGAGTCTCCTGGTGGATTCAATAACTGTTTAAAGTAATCCGAGAGAGTATTCGTACTTAGATCCCTATTAATCACATAACCCCCACCATTAAGTTTTTTGATTCGTTTCCAGAATTCCGCTAAGCTATTACAGCACCCCAGTCCACGTGCCTCAATTTCAAAGAAGTTCCGCTTGCTTTGTCTACATATCTAAATGTAGCTTTAAATTCTTGGTTGGCTTTGATATACGCCTTCTTGAGAGTATCTGTGTTGAAGGAACGGAATAATTTTACCCAGGCAAACGATATCAACCTCGCTCTACGACAAATTTTATCAAACCACGGTTCATTCTTTTTCCAACGAGTATTCTGATTGCGAATTACGGGAGGATACGACTCTTTTATAATTTCTTCTATCTCTTCAAATCCCGTAACATATCGCGCCTGAAGACCCTCCACACCAGCTTTGGAAGTACCATCATGGGTCTAATTTGCTCATTTTCTACTATTTCTTGAGTAATTGTGACTATGATAGGAAGATGGTCCGAGAATATGGCTTGCTTGACTTCTAGATCCGAGATATGAAGGTTCCATTCTCGTCTAGCCAAACAGTAGTCAACGACTGATGTCCTTGCCCTCCAATGAAAGTCAGCTCTCTCCGTCTGTCGCTTGCACTGGTCCCATTTAGAATTCTGAATCCAAACGAATCACAGAACTCTAGAAGCTTCGTTCCTCTTTCATTACAAAGCAGATCCATAGATCGTCGTTCTGTACCACTTTTGTGATTTTCTATATCGCAGGCACTCGCGCATTAAGATCTCCGATTATAAGTACGTTATGCTCATCACAGCTTGCAATTGCCTCTTGCAGTTGATCGAAGTCTCTTTCCCAGTGGTTGCAGTTTAAATATATTGGGTATATATAGCATCTCTTTTTATCCAAACGAAGACACAAATATGTAAGCTGCTCCACCATTCCAAACTCACATGAGATACCTACATCTTTCCTATAACCAAAGTAGCACCCTCCGCTTGCTCTTCCTCTTGTAAATCTTCTTGTAGCGGGTATCCATTTAAATTCATAACTAAGGAACTTATTTTCATACATCTTGTAATCTTCTTCAGTTGTGAACGTTTCAAATAAAAATATAAATTCAAATTTATTGACCAAATTATAAAATTCCGCAAATAAAGACTTATTTCTTAAACCTGCTATATTATAGGACAATATTTTAAACTCTGTAAACTTAATTATTTTTCGACTATTTTTCCTAACTTAAACATTAATTATAGGATGGCAGACGGCATTACAATTAAAAATTATGCTTGGATCTTGTTTGGACAGTTTGGGAAGCAGTGTTGTAATTTGCGCTTGTGCTTGCGCCATTATGTTCTTCGGCTCCTGTCATTGTTAAGGCCCAACCATAATAGACAGGAGCAAGCAGGAGCAAGCAGAGGGGAATGTCTTCTTACATAATGGACAGATGTGACGTTTCGTTAAATGTTCGTTAACTGATGCGAGCAGAAGGAAGGTCTTCTTGAAAGAAGACATGACGGATGGAATTTTTGACAAGTGACATTTGAGGTTAGGAAAGAGAAAAAAGATAAAATAAATATGGAATACGAACTTGTTAACAAGTTGATTTCACTTGTGCAGGGCAATAAGTGTCTCTATGATAAAGCAGATGGTTTTTATTTCAATGAAAAGGAAAAAGCCAAAGCCACACCGAAAATAAACAAATCGAATGAAAACAATTTGACAGTTCCTTTCCTTCTGCTTGCTCCTGCTTGCACCTGTTCATTATGGGTATCGTGACGGTTCGTTGAAACAGAGGGGAGAATTTCGTTCGGTTCTGACATAAGCTTCTGCTTGCTCCTGTCTATTATGGTTAGCCCTTTAGATTCCTTCTCTCATCACTCATCTGCTGGAATATTGCTTTGCCATTTGCGCTGTCACATTGCATGACGTTGTTTTTGTCGAAATAGAAAATATCATTTCCCGCTTTTAATGTTTGTCCACGAATTTCAGCTTTCACAAAATTGCCCCTCCGTGTGACTACTGTTTTTAACTCTAGCAGTGTTTTCTTCTTTCTTTTGAAGCCGCCGTGTAATCTCTGTGCATTGAAATGCCTGTGCCGCGAAGTTTCGATGCAGATCTTAAAACTCGTCCTACATCATCCTTGTTTCGCATTTCCACAATAACGTTTGACACATTATTTTTAGCTCGAAGGGCCCGTGAATCCGCCATGATTGAAGTGTCTGTCGTTTGCAAGAGGTCCAAACATAATTCCTTGGCTTTAGAGTCAGCCTCGATACCCAATTGCGTTGGAATATGTACCACAATATTTTTCTCGTTTGCTCTCTTTTCCAAGAATTAAATTTTGCGTTCTAGAGATATACACCGACTTTCTATCTGATGTATCCTGGCCTTCAGAGCACTGTTCTCAGTACTCAGTTCCTGCATCTTGAGGGATATGTCAGCTACATATGTATATCGGTCTTCTTCGCCAAATTTTGTAACCTGTCGTCCAATAACGAAGTCATGGATCCCTCGATTATTGCTTTTAGGTCTGATATGGGCATATTTATTACGTTCTTGTTTTGCGGGTCGCTTTCTATTTCAGACGGCAATTCCGGTGACGTTTCTACTATACGCCGTTTGGTCATCTGTGCCGGTATCAGTGCCGTATTGCAATTGTTATTGTTGTTTCTTGGTGGAGTTCGTGCAATTTTTGATCCTTTGTTCATTTCGCTGATGTGATTTACCAATTTTTTTAAAGGGTAAGATTGACTCACCTATTTCTTTGAAATGGGGGACGTTTTAGTGCACTGTTTCTAGATATGTTCACTTTTAACAAAATATCGTTAGGAAACTTTTGAAATTTTAAAAATATTTGGAGCCAACTTTATATTGTACGTCCGTACAGAACTTTTGACATTTGGCCAATCAGTAAAAGCTCTTTAATTCGGAATTCCTCAATTCGGAAAATTCGTTTATTCGGAAAATTTTTGTTTTCCGAATAAAAGAATTTTTTTCCGAATAAATGAGAGTCGGTTTTAATTTTTTGTATGTAAAAATTAAATTAAATTAGCAAGAATTAAATAACGCAATGATTCAACACGTATAGATAGCACAGATCTCAAATATGTATGTAGCAGTCGGAACAAAATGCCTATTGGGGGAATCCCAGTAATCCACAGTTAGATCTTGTTTGGGAAAACACCAGTAGAATTTAAGTTGGCGATAAATGTAAATCGTAGTCCTTAACCCTTAAACTACTAAGACCGTATTCAGAAGGTCATTCCACAGCCCAATTCTATTCCTAACCGTTTTTTCGTTGTGCCCTAAACACCAATGTTGTTTTTTTTCGCTTGAATTCCCTTTCTAACGGTACCGATTTGATCGCGCTGAATTCAATAGTGTGACAGATACAGGCATTTCTGTAAATTTTTCTGTGTGGATGGACGGTAAAATTAATTGTGATCTCAGTCGCTAAAGGGTTAAGGATTATGTTGATATGCACATATTTCTGCATAAATATTTCACATATTTCAGGTGAAAATGTCAGCTAAACAATTAACAAGTAGAGATTTATACAAATCATTAAACTTAAAACAAAAATTAGAAGTTCTTGAATGTGTGAAAAGTGGAATGCATTACAAAAAATTTTAGAAAAGTTTAACATAACTAAATCTACATTTTACGACATAAAGACAAATTAAAAAGCTTCGTTGAATCTGAAACAAAATCGAATAAAAATATAATTAGACATAGAGAGCCAAAATTTAAAAAAATTTACAGTGATCCAGTGGTGTTCCTATTCGTGGAATTGAAATTCAAACTGCTGCCATACGTTTTGCACAGACTCTTGGAAAACCCGATTTCGAAGCTAGCGATGGTTGGTTACCACGATTTAGAAAGAGACACGGTATTTTAAATAGAAAAGTGGTTGGAGAAGCCCTAAATGCTGACACTGAAAATGCAGAATTATTTTAAAGTGATTTTAAAATATTTGTACAGGAGAAAATTTTTTTTTAATTTCCAAATATATAACGCAGATGAGACAGGATTTTTTTGGAAAACAATGGCAGATACTACACAGGCTGGTAAATCGGACAAAAACGTTTCTGGTCATAAGCAGCCAAAAGTGCGTTTATCGGTTCTGTGTTGTGCAAATGCGAATGGTTCTCACAGAAACACGCTTGCAGTTGAAGGGAAATTGAAGAAACCAAGACTACTGAAGGATATTATGGACAAGCTACCGGTACATTATTACAACTCGAAGAAAGCTTGGTCCGATCAACGGATTTTTAATGAATGGTTCTCAAAAAAATGTATTAGTGATGTAATGTAGTACCAGGAAAATGTCTTAAAAATACCAAAAGAAGAAATTAAGGTAATATTGCTAGTAGACAATGCTCCTGCTCATCCCACTGATCTAGAGAGCGCCGATGGACGCATAAAATGCAAATTTCTTTCACCAAATACAACCTCCATACTTCAACCAATGGACCAGGGTATAATCATGGCTTTTAAGCGATTATTCAGACGTCGACAGCTGGAAGATTGATTGGTTTTTATTGAGAACGAGTGTGATAATGTTGGAGTGCAAACTTTAAAAATTTAAAAACTATAACTTGCGGAAAGCTATTTACAATTTGTCTCATTCCTGTGCTGAAATAAAAACAACAACTTTAAGAAATTGTTGGAAAAAATTACTTATCCAAGATGAAATCTTGCACTACGGCAGTGAAGACGACATCAATTTGGCAGATTTAGCAAACATTATTCGTTAGGCACGTCAGACAGAAAACTTAACGGAAGAAGACCTGGAAAACTGTGCTTATATTGATCAAAGTGACCCGAGCCATTTAATTTTGAATGAGGAGGAAATATCCGCGTCATTATTGGATCAAAATTCAATGGAAATTTCTTCTGAGTCTGAAGATAACGTAGAAAGAGAAACATAACTTAACAGAAAGATAACTCGAAGGGAAGTGCTGCAAAGGTTTTTGACAAAACAATTAGTTATTTAGAAACAAGATTCAGTGAACCAGAAATTCAAGGTTACTACACTTCTGTTAAAAACTTAGGAACTAATTTTTTACGCGAGCAAACAAGTAACATTAAACAAAGTCATATTGAAACATTTTTTAAACCAACTGAAATGAATATTGATACTGATAGTAATATGTAGTAACGATTAAAAATATGTAGGTATGTTGTATTAAATTATGTTTTTTTATGTTGTTCATTTCTTTCATTTTTTAATACATTTATATAATTTTTTTATGTTTTTAGTTACAAAAATGAATTATAACACATTTTATAAATTATTTGCAATATTTTGTGTATATAAATAATTTTTTCGTTTTAAGTTCTTGCATTTTTTCATCAATAGGAACGCGTTTTAGTGCATAAAAAAATCTCATTAATTCGGAAAATTCGTTTATTCGGACTGAACTTCCGATATATATACTGATATATATATATATATATATACATATATAATATATATATTATATACATATGTATATATTGTACAATAACTCCCGCAATAACTTATTTGGGCTGCGCAGTGAAATACCAAAATAGTGGCTACCTTTTTCAAATATTTCACCATGATTCTTCCTTCAGCGTTAGTTTTTTTAGTTTTTAATTCATTTTTATTCTTAACTTCTTAGATCTATCTTACCCTAGACAAAAATGCTTAAAAACTAGCTTAACTATCTTAACAATCTAGATATCTTACTGGCCCTAGGCGGACACTCTAAAATAGACGTAACAGCTTAAATCTATGTCTTTCGACTACTATATCAACTTACCACTTCTTCTTTTCCTTTTTTATCGCGGCGTCGTTATGGTCAGAAGTGTAGGACCATAACCTTCCCACTTAACTGCATTCCTACTGGTCCGCTTGTGGGGTCCGCCGGTTTGACCTCAGAAAGTAGCGGCAGGCTTCCCGGTTTGGGATTACTTCATCGCTGAGGCCAATCAAATGCTGGTGTTTTTGCATTTGTTTGCACCAATTGTTTTTCGGCCTGCCTTTTTTGCGTGTTGAAATTGGAATGTTGATTGATAACGCCTTTTGGACGGGGTTCAAAGGATCTCTCCTTTGAACATGGCAATACCAACTGAGTCGGTCGCGCTCTATATTTCTTGTGATGGTTTCTTTTACGTGGAGGCTTCCTCGGATCTTTGAACTTCTAATTCTGTCACGCTTTGTTACTCCCGCTGTCATGCGAAGCATCTTCATCTCAGTTGCCGTTAATTTGCTCTCATACTTTTTGTGCATTGTCCAGCATTGTGAACCGTATGTGAGCGCCGGACGTACAACTGAAGTGTAGAGCCTTCCTTTCAGCTTAGGGGGCATTTTTCGATCACAGAAGATGGCGGAGTTTTCCCGCCACTTCATCCACCCTACGCTTACGCGATGTTTGATGTCGTCATCACAAGTTGCTTCTCTATTAATCATAGATCCCAGATATTTAAACTTTTCACACTTGGGAAGCACTCTTCCATTCAAGTAAATGTCTGGAATAGGCTGATGAGGGTCAGAGAACGGGCAGCACAGATACTCTGTCTTCTTTGAACTAATACGATACCCGTGTCCCTCAAAAATGTCCACCCACACATCAAGTGCTCGTTGTAGGGACGCCTGATCATCACTTATAATGGCCCCATCGTCAGCAAAGAATAGCTGGTGCACATTGGGGTCCGTCACTTTTCCTTCAAGCAAGCAATCAAGGACTGCTATAAAAAGCAGTGGGCTGAGGACGCTCCCTTGGTGTACACCGACTTTGATTGCGAACTCTTCGGTGACTCCTGCGGTGCATCTTACTCTTGTCGTTGCTCTCTCGTACATGTCCATAATCACTCGCACGTAGGTTTCTGGAACTCCTTTTTGTCTTAGCGCTACCCATAAAAGATCTCTTGGTTGCCGGTCAAAGGCCTTCTCGAAATCAACCAACACCATATGCAAGTCCTTTGAAGAATCACGATGCTTTTCCATCATGATCCTTATACTTTGGATTGCATCTGTTGTTGATTTACCCGAGACAAACCCGCACTGGTCATCAGATAGTCGTATTATTTTCCGCAGTCGGCTATCTAATACCCGTTCAACGATCTTCATGGTGTGCGACATCAGCTTGACAGAACGGTAGTTATCACAATTTCGCGTATCACCCTTTCCTTTGTGCAATGGAAGAAGATAGCTTTCCCTCCATTGATTAGGCATAGTGTCGCCTCTCATAAGTTTGGAGATAAGAACCATGAGCCATCTAGACCCGATATCTCCCATCTTTTTCCAGAACTCAGAGGGTATCCCGTCCGGCCCAACAGCTTTTCTTTTCTTGGAGTTTTTAACCGCGTACCGAACTTCTTCGACTGTGATGTCGGGTATTTCGGCATGATTCGGGGCGGCTCTTGGAAAGTACACTCTGGGAAACTGTTCGTTCAGAAGTTCCTCGCAATACTGTCGCCATCTGTGGAGAATTTTTTCGTCTTCCACAAGGAGTTGGCCTTCAGCATTGTTAATAAACTTTGGGAAACGAATCTCCTGAGCATTTCTTCTTCTCTGGGCGGCTATCTTAAAGATATTTGCTCCTTTGTTCAAATTGTTTTGTCGAAGCTCCTGGGTAGCCTGGTTCCTGTCAGACGCGGAAGACGATATTTCTTCCAACTCCTGATAGAGGCCTTCCATGCTTTTCGCTTTGAATTCGGCGCATTTTTTCTTCGCGATACCTTTGCAACATCTATATACCTTTTCACGGCGAGCTTTTTCCTCTCTATTAGTAGAAGAGCACTTTGACCAAGCTTGGAAAGCCATTTTCTTTTCGTGTATCACTGCTTTGGCTTCGTCTGTCCACCACCAGGTTTCTTTTGCGTGTTGGCAGGGGCCTTTAGATGTTCCGAGCAGTGATTTGGCTTTCTCCAGGCCAGATTGTTGTAGGGAATCCCACATGTCTTGTGCTCTGCACTCCTCATTACCGACCTCATCGATAATGGAAGAGAGGTAGTTTTCCATGATGGTAATAAAAGCTTCGCCTTTTCCTTTATCCAGCTTATACCACTTGATTCTCTCAGACACCTTCGTTTGCTGCTTTGACTTCTTTCTCGCATCCATAAAAAATTCAGTCAGGAGGAGACGGTGTTGAGGGGCGATCGCGTCTCCCAGGATCACTTTGCAATCTTTAGCTCGTGGCTTCATGAAACTGGATACCAAATGATAGTCTATTTGAGTTTCATTTCCGCCGCTGCTGTAAGTGATCAGGTGCCGGCTTTGTTTGACGAACATGGTATTTAGCACTATAAGACCGTACGACTTGCACATGTTTAGGATATCTTCACCTGAAGAGTTCCTGGTGCCGTATCCCAGCCCTCCGTGGTAGCCTTCATAGTCTTCGCTTGTCTTCCCGACATGTCCGTTTAAATCTCCCCCAACAAACAAAAGCTCTTCCTTTGGGATGATTTTGACAAGGTTGTGGAAATCTAGCCAGAATGCATCTTTTTCTTTTTGTTCGCATCCTACTTGAGGGGCATATGCGCTTACGATGTTCCACACCTCACCATGCATCACCAATTTGAGAGCCATCAAACGGTCACTGGACTTTGAAATGGTTAAGACGTTGCCAAGTAACTCTGCCGCAAGGATGATGGCGATTCCGTTTTTACCTTGTTCCAATCCATAGTAAAACATCTTGTAGGCTTTTGTTTTAACGTCCAAGAAACGTGCCCGATTACCGGTGTTTCGCCATTTCGTCTCTTGTACGCACAGGATGTCTACTCGCCTTCTAACCATCATTTCTTCAAGCTCATAGCTGCGCCCACTCATGCTTCCAACGTTCCAACTCGCGACTCTTAAATGTGGCTTACGCCGTTGCATTACTTTGCTATCCCCCGGAAATCCTATAGCTCTGACCCGAGCATTTCTGCTCGTCCCAGGATCACGACCATTAGTAGTGCCTGGCGGGGTAGTGCTTTTCCTTTTAGCGTTCTTTTCCATAATGCTACGGTTTGACCGTTTTCATTCTTCCCTTCCTTTTTGACACGGGCATGCTCCAGATTTTTTATTTTTTTTTTGATTGATCTTACTCTTACAACACCGGTGATCTCCAGTCGTGTCAACCCACTGATTTGCATGCACACTTGTGGGGCAGTTTAATGGTGGTATATGTGTCCCTAGGCTCACCTTGGTGTTTTCTAAATTGCCCAGATGTGAGTTTTGTTTACCTTTGTTTAGTCGCCTTTTACGACAAGCGATAGGTATCGCTGCAGGGATATTCTTAACCCGTCCCTGCACGAGGCTTACTATATCAACTTACCACTAACATTACTATATCTAGCTTGAGCTAAGAATAATGTTTTTTTTATTAAAAACTTAGCATATGATCATTTGTATTATATATAAAACTTAAGCCTACCTTAATGTAACTAAACCTAACTTATTCTACCTTAACTAAAATATATATATATAAATTATATACATAATATATATATTTAATATATATATCTTTTTTTTTGTTTTTTTTTTTGTTTTATATACAATATATATACCCTACTACTACCTACCCTACCCCACCTTACCCTACCTTAGCCTATGTAAGCCTGCCATTGGTGTTAGGCAGGCGATGCCTTGAAGAGGCTGAAGCTCTCAAAGTGTCCACTGACGTAGCTCTCTCCAGCCACCAAAAGCGTTGATGCTGTCGGACTACGTCTCCTCGATCCCGGCGTGAGACCGATCTACAGAACCTGAGGCGCTCGGGCTCACGGAGCGCGACATCGGGTTCGTAGAGGAATCGCCGTTCCACGGAATTGCGACCCACGTGGAAGATTAGCGGTATCGCCAATCTATCCTGGATCAGCCCACATCTATCTAAATAGAGGAATGCTTCTGGCGGCACAAAGCCATTAAGGCGCACTCTCTCGTGATATAAATCGTTGGGGTAGTAAGCCCCGAAGATCAGGCTATTGACCGAAGTCATTGCTCTCGCAACGTGGCTTCGAATCAGTTTGATCAAAAATTTATCTATCCGTACAATCCTGGCCCTATTGTATAGGACCTCGTTCGGGTAAAATTTCATGTACTCAGATTCGGGTGTCCTATGTAGCCCCAGACACGTCCTGAGACATTGTCTCTCAAACACCCGAATCCTTTCCATTAAGCTGGCTCTTACATTGAACCAGACGGGACATCCATAGGCAACCATGGGCCTGATTAAGGCCATGTAGCAGATTACCTTCACCCTAGAATTAAGTTGGCTGCTATTAAACAGCCATCTTGTCAGAGCGAAAGCGCCCCGGGCCCTTGCCAGAGCAGCATCTACATGTTTGTCAAAATATAGATACTGATCCAGCACGATCCCAAGATATCTGACCACACTTTGTTTCGCCAGTGGACGCCCGTCCGGTCCTAAAATTAAGAACCTGCGCCAGTTTTTTCTAGTGTCCCGAGAGGCCCTAGACAAAGGCGTTCTGAACAATATAGATTCTGATTTCTGGAAGTTGATTTTCAACTTCCAGTCATCACAATACTGCTGAATTTTTTCGAAGTCACGCTGCAGAAGAGTAACAATGACGTCGATCGTTGGACCTGATCTGTACGCGATTAGGTCGTCTGCGTACGCTATTGAATGGTGAAGAGAAACTAGCAGATCGCTTAGGTAAATGCTGAAAAGGATCGGCGAATTTACCGTACCCTGTTGCAGTCCATTTTTGATTTCAAATGTTTGGGTAGAAGTCACGTTGGCAATTTTCACTACGAACTTTCTACCTGTTAACATGTCAAAAATCATATATAGCAGTGGTTTACTTATGCCCAGCCGACTGAGCTTGTAATAAAGACCTTCTAACCATACGGTATCGAAGGCTTTTTCCAAGTCAATCAGACAGGCACCCGTGCATTGGTTCTTGCATTTATTATAATTGGACATCCGACACAAGCTTCGACGCGGCATGAATAGTGTCATGCCCCGCTCTGAAACCGAATTGGTTATCCGGGATGATTTTATTGTCCTCAACCCATTTAGACAGGGCCCTATGGATCACCTTCTCGAAAACCTTGCTGATACTCGGAAGGAGACTTATTGACCGGAGATTTTCCGGGTTAGATGTGTCTTTACCCCTCTTGGGAATTGGTTGCACTACCGCTATCTTCCAGTGCACTGGATAATATGCATTATTCAGTGCATTGTTGAACAGGATGGTGTACCTCTCTACAGCCACTGGCGGAAGGTGCCTAAGCACAACATTGGATATACCGTCGACTCCCGCGGATTTTTTCTTCCTCAATGACTCGAAGATCATCTGAAGATCCTCCGTCGATATGAACAGGGTACTAACCCCCTCATTGGCGATGACATTGTTTGCCATGAAATCTTCATTGAACCCTGTAAAACCAAGGTTCTCTGATCGCCAATGATCGATATCATTTCGAAGATAGAAGTGATGAAGCAGGGCTCTATCTTCCATGTCGTGGTTCGGGCGAATACTATCATTCACCTTGTACACTTCCTGGAAGACAGCTCCCACTGTCGCCACCTTCTCCTGAGGATCCTCGATCACGAAGAAGTCGTCATCCAGGATGGCGCTCTCCGGATCGATGCTAACTTTTCGTAGCAGGCGTTCATTGTCTCACGTTCTCGGAAGCTTTAGATCCTGAATGTCATTCTGATTGTTTCTCCGAAATATTTTATTTATTTGCGGGAACATACTCGCGCTGTTGGATTTTACAGCACGAATTCTGTTGTTCCAATGCAAACTTACAGATATTCTGTAATTTTCCTTGATTAACTGTTGGATATTTTTAATCAGTGACTTCAGTGTCCTGACCTCCGAGTTTTGTCTGTCAGTAAACCGCCTGTACAAGAGTTTGAGTCTTGTCAGGAGTCTACTTTTTTGTCTGTGCAGTGCGTCGATTGTCGCGTTTCGGTATACGTTTGTGGTATCGTGCTGTCTTTGGCGTGGTATCGTACTGTTCATTGTTTGTTTAATGACATCGTCCATTTGTTTGAGATACCTGTCAATCTCGTAGTTTGACAGGTTCCTATTAGGTGGTGGAAAGGAGGCGCTCGAAGTGAGCGCTCTCGTCAGGGATCTTCCTTCAGCGTCCCAAAAAACGGATGCCATAACCTCTCCCGCCGATTTTGAAACTTGAGTTTCTCTGGCGTCACTGAGGGGGTTCGCTTCCAAGTCATCGATTGTTGTTTGGTTTTAGGATCAAAATGGTGAATCCACGTTTCATCCATGGTCACAAAACGGGAAAAAAAAACTGATCTTTCCTGATCTGCTTTGAACTTTTCCAGGTTTACTCAGTTGGCATTCTCGATACTCAATGGGCAGAAACCTTTTTCTTTTGAAATAAGTTCGAAAGCACTCCCTGTGACCTCTAATATATGCCTGATGGTCACTCTTCAATTTGCCAACACAACATTTTTGGCGTTTTCTTCAGTGAGGGACGTGGACGACGTTCGCGATATTCATCTTCAGTCCATGCTCTGCCCAGCTTAAACTGCTTGGGCCAGCGTGCTGCTGTCGAATATGGAGGATGTGCATGTCTCTGGTAAACAATTTTTTCAAACAGAGTTATTTGATGCCAGCTCTAATTTCGTTTTTCTCCATTCTGTATTCCTTCGACGGTTCGTATTCAAATGAATGTACCTCCTGGCAATCGTGGTCTATTTATACGATTTTTTTACGCTAACCTAGTGGGTATATATGCACATAAGCAAACAAAAAAAAAATTATTGTTTGCGGATTGGAAATAACCGATTACCATTTCTTTTGGTTCACTCCTCGTTTATACATACGAGTATTTCTTTGGACCTTGAATAAATTCTCACTGTTTTACTCGGTGGATTTTAATGTCCTATTTAAAGTAAGTTGTAAACATTCATTACTTTCATTTCATTTTTTCATTACTTTTTTCCCATCTTTCTGGCAGCATATGAATTCCGAGTTGGAAAAACTGCATGTCTTTTGAGGTAACAAGGTTTCGTCGAAAGATCCGAATTGCTGCTCAGCCAAGTCGATCTGATTAGATGGTAGTTGGAAGTCGTGATGTTTGGGGAATGCGGACACCTTTTCAGATTTCCCAGGTAGATTTTAATTAACCGAGCAGCTTGTGTCCAAGTGTTACCCTACAACAAAATCATCTTGTAGTGTCTCTGTTCGTATAGTGACCGTTTATGCTTCGCATCAATTGCAGTCGACAGCGCCCTCCTGCGATGGTTTCGTTCGATTTGAACGGCTCATAATTATCTACACCCTGCTGATTCCATAATATGACGAACAGAACCTTAGTAGCACGGTGAGGGTTGTCGTATAGTATCCATCATTCCTAATGTTTTCAAACGTTTCCAAACTCGAACTATTTTATCATTTATTTGAAATGATTTTGTAAGAAAAGCTTACGTTTGACATACGCCTTCATGAAGTAATGCCACCAATTCTTTGTCTTCAAACTTTTTCGATTCGCGAGATGCATGTCGTTTCCGACAAAGCATACTTGCTTACCGTAAATCTCAGCAAGAGCTTATTTCACTCGTAGGTATCAAAGTGGACATCTGGTCCCACTCCAAATAATGTAAAAAAGTACATAAATAATATTCAACATAAAAAATAAATATACGCAGCGACTCCAAGCCAAACTCGTTCACTTGAAAAATTAAAATTCATTTATAAATATAACCAAATAGAATAGTAGATCTCAAAGAAAAATTGGAATTTGCAAGATTATATTCATATTAACAAGCCTGAAGGGATCTAGTTGAACGAAATATTTACGGATGAGAGTAAGCTTAAAAATGTTTGGTGCGATGGCAACTTGTCGACAGAAATACAAATACAAAATTTCAAGAGAAAATGTTGCGTTCATAGAAAAACACGGTGACGGAGACGGAGTCAGATGTACAAAATTATATATATTATATCAATTTACTTAAACGCAATCCGGCCAAGTGCAAAAAACTGGGTCTGAGAGGGTTTGGGTGTATAACTTTTCTGATAGAGTATCCTCAACATATAACGTAAATAAATATATAAATATAAAAAGTATTATATGTACTGAATTCTCGAATTGTAAATTTATCTATCAATGTCAGTAGAACTTCTATTACTAGGTAGTGATACTATTTTCAGATTAAAAATTCCTTTTCTTACGCATAAACTTAGTAATTTGGTAAATATTTGTACTGAAAACATGACTCGTCCGCAATATATCAGAACTTATCGAACAAGTTTTTAATGAAACTATTAATTGTGAAATCACAGAAAATAATCACTTTATTTATTTATTATTTATTAAAAAGCTGCGTAGTTCCTTTTTATAACATGGTAGTAAAATACTAAATAAGGTTTATGTACCAATGAATTGATTAGAATGACTATAACATTATTATTATTATGATTGGCATTGAAGCCCATGAAGGGCCTGATTCGAAGCTTCTCTCAATCACTTATGGTGTGTGTGATTAATTTCTTACAATAGTCAGAACAGAACTATTGTGTATTGCCGAATCTGAACGGACAATTTACGAAGCTTACTGTAGAAAAATATATTACATTCTGGGAGTGTTATTAATATCCCGCCTACGAAAGACACTCCGAAATGCGATTGCGATGACTTGGCTGTTGCGGGATCGGAACTTTGAGCCATCTACGTTGGGAGTTTACTCATCACGGTGCCCCTGTGAGTATAACAGGTTAAGGAACTTTATTGCACATTTTTATGTCACTATTAAACTTAAATATTTACCCTTTTTGCCAAGTGAGTTTATTATGTGTGTTAACTTTAATTTTCTATTAGTATCTATGTATGTTTATGGACATATATGTATGTACATATATTTTCTACTTTATTCGTATTACTAAAAAATAAATATTTGAGTATATGTACATATGTACCTATATATATTTAAAATATTGTACAAATATTGTCTCTTAATTATTTTCAAATTAAAAACAAAACGAGGACACAATTTTAGCACCGATCAATCAAGAAAAACAACAAAAACACTTCCTAGTTTGTTGCTTGTTATTAATATTTCAGGTTTTTGTAATTTCCATTTATCAAACGATTGATTTTGACATTCAAGTAAAGCGAATTATTTTATTTAAGTTTATTAATAGTTTATATCATACTTATTGAATTACCTGAACTCGGGCCTCGCTGAGGCTAATCCTTAATGCGACTTCCTCGCGAAGGAACACGTCTGGGTAGTGTGTTTTCTGGAACAGGGCTTCTAGTTCCTGCAATTGCTGTGGCGTGAACGTCGTTCTATTTCTTCGTTGGCGTCTACGTCCAAACATGTACTCGGTCAACAAATCCCCTGGCAAAGGCGACAAAAACGGTCCAGCCATTTATTTAATTTTATTGAAATGCTTATTTGCACAAATTACAAATCAATAAGCACATAATAAGACAAACACCATCGTTGAAATTTAAAATTATTGCATTTTTTTTACAAAAAAAATACACGAATGCTTTTTTCAGCGGAAGGACCTTTCAACGATGTCGTCACATCCGCGGCCGAACGAGGACTGCTCCTTGAAATGTCGAAAGGATATCGTTTTTACTGTCTGTACGCGTTGAATAGTTATTCTTTTCGGAATTCGCACTACGCCACACGAATGCGACCGTAAAATGAGAAATAAAAAATATAAATCACCACCTCGACAGAGCAGTGAAAGAATGTTTACAGGGCCGTAATATAACAAAGAAATAATATTACTGCACGAAAATGTTCCCGCTTGAACTGTGTTGCTGTTGTGAAGAATGATGCTGCTCATTTCACTGGCCTACGGTATCCTTTCCAACAGATTGTGTGGGCTCTTTCTTTATCACTCAGTGGCAAATCAAAATTTAAATGTTTGCAACTTCTCACCAGTGGGTGGTGGATACTAACACTCATTAGAAAAAAAGGAAATTCTGGGTTTGTCTACCACCCGGCAAAAATGGGTGAGCTGTGATTGAAGGGTATGTCTGTTTGGGGCAGAAGGTTAGTTCATTTATGTAGATATTAAAAGGCAGTGACAAATGCTAATTTGTTTACATTTTTGTAAGAGACATACGCATGCATACGTTGCCATGTATACATGCCATCCATATACAAATATAGACTTGTAAATAAAATAAAGTCATTTTGGGATGTGGAAATATAATGAACTCGAATTTCAGAATTGCCATAAAAACTGTTTTCTTTTGGATAGTTTTCGACAACGTAAAAGGAAGTCGATCGGATAACTGCTTACTTTTAAAAATAAGAAGTTTTATAAAACCAATCTCTTTAAATAAATAAACATGTACATATAGGCATCGGTTAAGATCTACCGAAGGGTTAAGACCTACCGAAGGGTTAAGATATTAAAACTAAAATACTACAATGACATTTATTAAATTTAACATATCCACATGGATTAGTTGGATTAAAAAAAAACAAATCCATAAGCAAAATAAGCGCAAAATAAGGCCGACAGTGTTCCTGTAATTCTTTCATTTTTCAGTAGGAGAATTTAATTCATGCGAAATTCTTCTTTCGGCGAATTCAGAGTCAAAGCTCCTTTTAATTACCTAGGTATGTTGTATATGATATTTTTCCCCTATATGGTTGTTTAAAAGAATCTACTGTTTATTGTCGACTCCGAACAACTAATTTCTTGAAGCTTTTATTAGATTCATATATAAGTATGTATGGTCTTGAGCTATTCTGTTTAACAAGCTTAGAACAGGCTTCTGGACCATTTTTACCGATTTTCAGTGGATGATTTGAGTTTAATGTGTAATTTGTCCTGCAACTAATTAATGTCTTACAGCTGATAATGCTTTTACATCTCATCGTCATCTGTATAAACCGTTTGTTATAGCTTAGTTAGTTAAAAAGATGTTAGAATATTTGTTGTAAGTATACACAACAAATTGAAAGTACGTTTATTCCTATCCGACCTTCATACCCCGTATATATGTATATCTATTCTTAATCCGTTTTCTTTACTAAGTAAACATTACGTAGACATTAAGAGACAAAGCTCTTTACAATAATAGATTGTAATAGATCGACAGGTATCCTGCGAAAAACTAATATACGCAGCTTAAGAACATCAGGAAAAATGCAAAGAAGTTTTTTTATAAACATTTTTTCATTATGAATATTTGAAGAGTTCTAAGTATTTATATATCAAGTGACACAATGTACTTTGTAAGACTTTGAAGAAAAAAAAATTGAATAATATATTAAGGTCTTCGGTATAATATACATTTTTAAAGAAATGATCTAAATTAAATTTTTTCCTTACTTTTTTTAGCTGAACGAAAAAAGCTTAGAACGGCAACAGTTATAAGTTTTGTGTCGAAAAATATCAAACATGGTTCAAGCACGCAATGGCGCATTTGTACGATACTCGAGACTTCAAATGTAGTTTGGAAACACCGGCTGTCATGTGTAAACGCTGAAGTTGCAGTTTACTACTGATCCGAATAAATACTCAGAAATACGATTTTCTGGCACTGCAAAATAACTTTTTTCTCATAATAGACTGAAGAATCTATTCACTAAAATGGTTCCCTACTGGCAATGCTGCCATATATCTGTCAGTGTCAGAAGAACTTCTATTAGTAGGTAGGTAGTTATGCTATTGGGCGCCAAAAAGATCTACCTATGCACTTGAGAATGAAAATAAAACCGAGTTATTATGAAACAGGCTTATCTTGTTGAAATTAATACACACAAAAGCAAATAAAAAATACACAAAAACAAGAGTCCACCTGCACAGCAACATTATAAAACAAAAACAATCAATTTTTATAATTTGCCATGCAGTTGCTGCTGCAAGTGTATGGAATGTATTAAATTTTTTCTCCCCCTTTGCTTTTATTCTTTTCTTTCTTACTCCTTAGTTCTCACTGTTAATATCCATTCTTACTGCTCGTACATGCGATAAGCGAATAGTCCTCGTTCGTGCGCGGGATGAAATAGAGAAACACATTTCGTTTGTTGTCGGTCTTCTTCTGCACACTTCCCACGGGTGATTAATGAACGTACGAGCAACAGAAGGGGGTGCATCATACAGCAGTACATACACATTTGGGGCGCATTAATCTGCTTTAGGTGAAGGGGACGATGTCCTTACGCTTGCGCTAGAATATTTTGTTTACCCTGTTACCGCGACGGAGGCGGGGCATTCGAAGCCAATCATAATGCATTGCTATATGAAATATGAATTGTTCTACGTCGTCGTCATCCCTATTTTTGTTACATTAATATTCCTTTCCCGTTTCGTTTCCATTTTGCGTAACAAGTTTTGCAAGAAGATAATAAATAAAAAAATGTAAGGTAAGACAATGTAAGAGAAATTCATTACGACACGTGAAAACACAGTAGGGAACACGTTTATGAACACATCAATGTTCAAGCGCTTAAGTGCTTTGTTGTGCTTTATTACGATTTCTGCAAAACTTTCCAACCAGCAGCTACGAAACCCAGTCTGGTGTGAAGTGGAGTTGTTCTGGAGATGATAGACGCCATTGTGGCATGATGTGTGCATGAGTAGGGGACAGAGTGGAAAAATGTAGTAAGCAAATACCTGTAAAGCAAGTACGTAAGGGGTTTTCAATGAATTTATCATTTGAAAGTAAATCACATTAATTAGGTAATTAGTAGAGAGAATCCCCATCAGAGTAGCAGTACTGATTCGAAATGGTATAATATGCGTAATTTCGCAATTCATTTTCAATTGAATAAAGAAGATTGATTGATTCTACCCTTTATTTCATTATTTAAACTAACTTATAGTATAAATATGCATATA
This sequence comes from Merodon equestris, assembly GCA_958301585.1. NCBI lineage: Eukaryota > Metazoa > Arthropoda > Insecta > Diptera > Syrphidae > Merodon > Merodon equestris. The sequence continues at coordinate 82,316,014 of OY284415.1, read as the reverse complement.
TGTATATGTACATATACATACATGTGTATATGTTGAAGTACATCAATTTATATGTATATACATATATAGTGGTGGAAAAAATAATAGGGACAAGACATCGCGAAATATATTTATTTATTTTTTGTAAAGTATCTTCCATTTAGAATTCAAATTTTTTTATCTTATCATTGCAATGATTTGAACATTTAAACGTCGTACCCTTTTCTCCGAATCCAATTTTTGTTTTGATATAAACATTTATATTGACCGTTTGCTATGACTGGTAAAAATAGTAGGGACAATTGAAATATTTTCAGTTGATTTAAATATGTATTATATACTTACTTTATGTGCACTAAATCTTTGTTTTTTTTAATATGTAGTAGCTCCTCCTCAACGGTTTCAGCATAGCCACACATCTACTTAGCATAGATTCGACTAGTGCTCTGCATGTTTCGGTAGAAATAGCATTCCAAGTTTCTTTGACCACTTGTTACAAATCATTTCATTATTTGGTGTTTGAAACATCCTTTTTTAAAAAACCCCAAACATTTTCAATGGGTTTCAGGTCTGATGACTGCGACGGCCAGAAAAAAGACCTTTGTTTCATCTGATTTAATTCTACAAATTCTTTCTTTTTCTTTTTCGCCACCGTTCCATGTAAGTCACATTTTTATTACTGTTTCTTATGGTTCGGCTACAAACTGGAGCATTTAACTCAGTTTTTAAATCATTGGAAGAGGCGAAGGAAATAGGCTTCCATAGTATTGTGAACTTTATATATATGTAGTTGAAATCTTTAAATAAAAATAAAATCACTAAACGTTTCTCAAAAAAAAAAACTTCTCGTCATAAACTGATCGTAATATACTGATCGTCTATATACGGTTCTATACAGTCTATATACGATTTCCAAATTGGAACACAGATAGCATTCGAATAAAAGGGTACGGCGTTCAAATGTACGGATAGTCCGGTCAAAGTAGACATTTCAATTTACAATAACATTTCAATTTACAATAATTCGCATAGAGCTATACATTGGTACAGACTTTGGGAGTATTATTACGGTGATTGGTAAACGCTAAATTTTATCATAAAAATATATCAGACAAAAGTTGTAGAAACCGGCTGTTTAATATGAGTAAAAATATAATATTGGTTTGCGTTATTTGTACCTACAAATTATACGATTGTGAGAATATAAACATAAAGGAAACTCAGTCAGAAACTTTCATAAGCCCGCAGAATATAACTGTATTATTACTTCAACTCATGAGTATTACTAAGTAATTTGAGGACTAATGAAATAGCCCCCTATCCATTATAATTCTTCGATGAAACTGGAATGCGTAAAATACAGAAATCAGATATTTACGATTACCTTGAATTGTTTGAGGGAAAACGCACTACGTTATTTTTGATAAATACATACGTTCAGTATGTACATAAATATTTTGGTCATAGAGTGTCTATTTTTTTCGATGGTTATTTATGATAAAACTATTATTTTTATGATACAACTTACAGTTTACCGGAAAAAGGAAAAAAAACATTTTTTTTACTTTTGTCCTTGAATAACTTTCTTTGCAGCTGTGGGATCGATGGGGATTTTTAGTACAATATTTTATTTTTAATAATATCCACCTGTACCAATTTACAGCCCTATGTGAATTATTGTAAACTTACCACTATTTTTTCGATTTTTTTTTATCGGATTAAAATAAGTGCGATGATGAAATACAAAATGTTTGCATTCTAAACAGAAGATACTTCCCAGAAGAAGATTATGTTTATATTTTGCGATATATCGTATCTATTATTTTTTTTCCATCACTGTATGTTTGTATAATGTTTCTGTGAGATAATAGTGAAGCAAATTGATAATAGCTTGAGGTATGTAAGGTATATTGACAGATAGAATTGGAATGTGTTCATGAATATTAGAAGATTTTGCAAACCAACTTTGTTCAAATTTTCTTATTGTTTATAGAAGCTGTTGCTAACGACTTACGTCTTGTGTCAAATGGGATAAATAAAGGCTGCCATCGTCGTTGTTTATAAAGAATAAAACTGGAACAGGGATTAGTTCTCGAGATAAATATTTTAAGTGGAAGTATTGTACGGTATTATATAATGGTTAAATACTTTCTTTCTTGTTTCATACATCATTTGCATTTGCTTTGAGGTTTTTAAAATGGATAAACAACTTATGTGTGACTGAGCAAAGAATGTAACAATTATATTTACTTAAATAATTGAATTAAAAAAAATGGGTGTACTCAAATGCGACCTTAATACATCAGTTGGTATCCCCCCCTTTGATGGAGTACTAGAGGATATTCAAGTAAACAAAAATTCAAAATAGGATAGCTTAATTGCTCCATATACATTGCTGTGGAAAATAATAAGCACACGCGCTACTGTAAGCAATTTCTTTCTCTCTCACACATTTAGTGATAATGAAACAAACTAATTTAAGATTTTTTCGTCTGGTCTAACGTTTAAAATATCAGTCAACTGTTGTTTCAATATTACAATATTTAGTAGCCCGGAAGAATTTGCATAAGGAAGTCCCTCATTTTGGTGTGCAAAATAATAAGCACAGTGAAGACTTCGGGTTATTTCTTTTTTATTACATTTTGATTTTTTTGCTCTTTTTCATTGTATAAAATACAGATAAAAGGCTTATTTTTCTATAATATTGATTGATTGTTTTCATAGAAATATGGGTTGAAAGAAACATTGTCCCATTGAACAGCGGAGCATTATAAAAATATTAAGAGAGCAAAGGCAGACACTTAATTCATCGTAAAAGCTGTTTCTTGCTCCATAGGAATGGCAAGAAATGCTTTAAAATACCAATATTGTCAAGAAACAGGGGATCGAAAATGCAAAACATCGCAAAAAATTGACCTTCAAATAGCAAGATCTGTAAACAAGAGCCATTTATAACATCTAGTCAGATCAAAAGCGAATTGAATTTAAGTATTGACAGCTCAGTAATTAGGAGAAGGCTGATAGAACAGAAATTAAGTGCCTACCATCCAACAAATGCCCTCTTCTATCTAAAAAAAAATATTAAAGACCGAATAAAATTTGCCAAAATAAATTCAAAGAGCCCAGCGCAGAAATGACGAAATATACTCTGGTCTGGCGAGACTAAAATTAATTTGTTTGGCACGTATACCACTAAACAGTACGTAAGAAAGCAGACTGGAAAGGAATATGATCCCAGGTTTACAGTCAAAACGATTAAACATGGTGGCGGAAACATTATGGTCTGGGGATGTTTCAGCTATTATGGTGTTGGACCAATTCATTGGATCCAAGATATCTGAACGAAGGAAAAATATGTAGATACCTTGCAGAGTAATGTTTCCATATGCAGAGAACAACTTACAGTTACTTTGGCGATTCCAGGACAATGATCTTAAAAGTTACAATTCATAACCTTCCCACGGTAAAGGCAAACATTATTTAGAAACACTGGCACAGGTGTTCCAACTGGGTGGGAGTTCCACGAATCAGAAACAATGTTGCACACTAAAGATAGTGTCGCAACCTATTAATTCTTGGAATGAATATCCACTGACCCATATGATTCGCGGAATTGCTTGCGCCCGTTTGTGCACCTGGGTCAAGAAGTGAAGCTTGTTCATAGGTTAGATCGTAAGAAAATTAGAAATGTAAAATCAGTCTTAAGGAAGATTCATTAAAGAAAGGTTGAAACTAAAGAAAATAAAAACTGTTTTATTTTTTTTTTCCCGTTAATCCACGATAGCATTAACTGGCGCAGTCGGTAGGATTGTGTCAAATATACGTGTTTTTTTAAACAATTGGACACAATCCGTATACGTATTAAAACAATCGCGTAAGATCGCGAAGTAACGCAACCTAAAAATACACGACGCGTAAGATCGCGAAGTAACGCAACCTAAAAATACACGACGCGTAAGATCGCGAAGTGACACACTCCAAAAAGAAATAAAGTGACAACGCGTGAGTTCGCGTAGTGAAACAGTCAACAAAAAAAATAAATAAAAATAAAAGATAGTAATAAAATTTAAATAAAATAAGATAAAATTTATATAGATTTACATATAAAGAAAAGACGCGTGAGTTCGCGTAGTGAAACAATAGATCGTGAAACGAAAACTAGAGACAAGAAAGAACTAAAAACCATAACTTGAAGACAGCATAAAATATCCAGAAAACACAGAAGATCCGGACACCAGTTGAACGTCAGCAGAACCCGACAACAAACTTCAGAAACGAGAAGAGAAAATCGTAAAGAACAAGAAGATTTATATTACCAATACGTATGTCAAACCACATGTACAAATATTTTTTTTTATTACAATAGTTCTCTAGTGTTGCTGTTTACCAATTTTTTTTTTCCTTCCCTTTTTTAACTTTTTTCTTTTTCGTTCTGTGCGTGCTTTTGAATATAATAGTTTTTTGTTCTTGCTACAAAAGCAAACCCATATGCCAACATTGGAAGATCAGATAGAAATCGTTAGGGAACAATCGAGACAGTTGTCAGACATAGTTAGAAATTTCTATACCCATAACGAATCTTCACCACCAACAATGTTATCCCTAAATATCGATCCTGTGAAATATCTTTCGAAATTGCCGGAATTTTATGGTGATTTCAGGGAACTACAGAATTTCGTCGATTTAGTCGACAAAATTCATCCCCTCATGACCCAATATGACCCTCTCGCTCAAAGCATTTTCTCGGACATTTTAAAATCAAAATTAAAAGGTAAAGCACGAGAAGTAATAGAAATAAATAGTCACGTCACGAGCTGGGCAGAAATGAAGTTAATTTTATTTAACAATTTTGGTGATAGACAAACACCAGAAGAACTCTTCGATGAGCTTCGCTCCGTACTATTTCGAACGAATGCCGTCGAGTTTTACAACCGCATCAAGGGTATTTTAAGAAGGTTAAATCTAAAACAGAAACAGATTATGAACGGCAATGATGAAACCATCGAAGCCAATATTAAACAAAACAAAGCTTCTGCATTATTTATTTTCCGAAATAAGCTTCCAGAGCCCATGCGATCTTTGATCTACTGTAGAAATCCGGATAGTCTAGAGGCTGCCATTAATATTCTACATGAAGCAGGATATGCATACATGGGTGCACTTACAAATAGCTCACATAGTAACAAATCTAGGGACCTAACATATCAGAACCAAACTAACAGAGACCCCAGTCACAACAATAGAGGTGTTAACAACCATAATAAAAATTACGGCAAATATAAAAGACAGAATGAACATTTTAGAAATCGTACATTCACCCAACATAATTCGTACCCACAAAGCAATATATATTCACAAAACAATACATATCCACAGAACTTCTTACCCACAAATCGTGACCAAACTCAAAAATTCCCTGTTCCAGAAGCAATGGACATAAACGCTCTAATGAATATTCCGTCAACGAGTACCAACTCTTATAAAGCTCCGCAAACAAACACTAACCCCCGTCAACTAAACACGCAAGGCGAAGGAGCAAATTTTCATCCATGTGCCTCCAAGAGAGACTACCCTATATAACGGTTAAAACCAAATCATTTCCTCTCAAATTCATAATCGATACAGGGGCAACCCATTCGATTATAAACCCCGGGCTTTGTGATCCGAAATGGAAAATACCCCGACCTCCCATGACAGTAAAAACCCTCCAAGATACTATCACTATTTACAATACAGTAAAAATCCCATTATTCGCCGAGTTCGGCAATACTGGAGACATGGTTGAATTCTTAGAATGTCGGTTTCACAATTCCTATGATGGAATCATCGGAAGCGACATACTGCGAAGATATAAAGCAAACATTGACTACCATAACGACACTCTTACTATTAACAATAGAACAATACCTATGAATTTCCAAGGAAATAACGAATTACACGTACTTGTAAAACAAGAGAAAGGACTAGCCTTTATTAATGAGCAGTTGACGAACACAGGACATATTATTATACCACAAGGTATCTATAATGTAAGAAATCATTGCATACAATTAGAAAATAAAACGGATTTCCAAGGGGAAATTCGTCTTAACGACGATGACGTACACGCAGTTACAGAACAAAACTTTTACTGGATCGAACCTTCCGATTCATGCAAAAAATCTATAGTAGAGCAAATTCGTACTAACCACCTAAACTTAGAAGAACGACAGAGACTTTTGACTGTCATAAAAAAGTATAAAACAATTTTCCACCAAGAGGATGGAAAACTTACATTTACAAATGCAATTAAGCATCGAATCAGGACGACTAATGACGTTCCGATATATACGAGAAATTACAGATACCCGCAAGTTCATAAACAAGAAGTCGAAGATCAAATTCAGGAGATGCTTAAAAACAAAATTATACAACATAGCAACTCCCCATATTCGGCTCCAATCTGGATCGTTCCTAAGAAGGAAGATGCCAGTGGCAAGGCCAAATGGAGATTGGTCGTAGACTATAGAAAGTTGAACGAGGTAACAGTCGACGACAAATACCCAATACCGAATATCGATGAGATACTCGACAAATTGGGTAGATGTCAATACTTTTCGACACTTGACCTCGCAAAGGGATTTCATCAGATTGAAATCCACGCGGAAGATGTTCATAAAACCGCCTTCAGTGTCGAAGGAGGACACTATGAATTTCTCCGCATGCCCTTCGGTTTAAAAACAGCACCAGCAACTTTCCAGCGATTAATGAATCACGTGCTTCAAGATTATATTAATAAAATATGTCTAGTGTATATAGACGATATTATTATTTTCTCAACGTCTCTAGAGGAACACATAGTCTCACTGACGAAGATTTTCGAGCGGTTGAAATCTGTTAACCTCAAAGTGCAACTAGATAAATCGGAGTTCCTTAAAAAGGAAACCGAGTTTCTGGGACATATAGTGACGCCTGATGGCATAAAAGCCAACCCAAGGAAAATAGAGTGTGTAAAGAATTACCCTATCCCAAAAACGAGGAAAGAAATAAAGCAATTCCTAGGCCTCACAGGTTATTACAGAAAGTTCATTAAGGACTATTCAAAGATAGCCAAACCCATGACACTATACCTAAAGAAGGATGCTAAAATCAATATCTCCGACCAAGACTATTCAAAAGCCTTTGAAACTCTTAAAACCTTACTAATAAATGATCCCATCCTAGCATACCCTAATTTCGATAAAGTATTCACCCTTACTACGGACGCTAGCCAATACGCACTGGGTGCCGTACTGTCCCAAGAAAATCATCCCGTGTCGTTCGCAAGTCGTACGCTTAATGCCCACGAAGTAAATTACAGCACGATCGAGAAAGAGCTACTGGCGATCGTTTGGGCAACCAAGTATTATCGCCCTTATTTATTCGGTAGAAGATTCATTATAGAAACGGATCATAAACCTCTCACTTGGCTGTTCTCGCTAAAAGAACCCAACTCAAAACTTGTAAGGTGGAGGTTAAAATTGTCAGAATTTGACTTCGAAATTAAATACAAAAAAGGCTCAAGCAACGGGAACGCGGATGCTCTCTCCCGTATACCGGTTACAGAGATAAATTTAATAGAAAGCAATAATATTCCGAAAAGTACATCATGCTTGAATGTTTTTAAGAACCAAATCGTTATCACGAAATCCCATTCAGGATCCCTAAGAATTCGAAAACTAAAGGTATTTAACCGACTACGGACAACGATACATACAAAATCTCTGGACGAACAAACCGCTATAACTTTATTCAAAAATCATTTCAATCCTAACGGGCTAAACGCCATCCTAGTAGAAGACGAACATTTCTTCAATGTCGTACAAGAAACGAAAAGGAAATACTTCTCAAATAACAAACACTTTAAATTAATTAGGTGTTCTAAGCTGTTAGAAGATATTACGGACGAAACCAAATTGACAGAGACAATAGAAAAGGAGCATATAAGAAACAACCATAGGGGTATAGCAGAGGTTTTCCAAGAACTTATTATACTCTACTACCACCCGAAGCTAAAAATAAGAATTACCCAATTTATAAATAACTGCGACGTGTGTAACGTAGAAAAATACGTACGAAATCCTCGAAAAACAGTATTTAAATTAACTGAAACGCCCTCCAAACCTCGTGAAATTATCCATGTAGACGTCTTTTACACCTTGCAGAATACTCTCTTCCTAACTATTATCGACAAATTCTCAAAGCACGCTTGTGCAATTAAAATAACAAGTAGAACTTGGGTTGAGTTCAAACGAGCCCTTTCTTTCTATTTTAGCCAATTCGGTGTAGTAAGAAAAATTATAGTCGACAATGAACTAGGCTTCAAAGCATTGCCCTTGAAACAATACTTTGCAGAGCTTGACGTTGAACTCCATTTTACCTCCAACAACTACCATACGTCTAACGCGGACATTGAAAGACTACACAATACTCTTAACGAACATATACGCCTTCTAAAACATGACGACTCAAACAATGAAAGTACGGTAGAGGACAAGCTTTCAAAAATAATAATGTTCTACAACCAAACAATACATTCGACGACCAAACAAAAACCTGTAGACTTCGTAACAGGGAAAATTAACGAAAACGAATATGACAAAATTCACGAACTTATCCTAGAAAAGAAACGGAAGACAATTGACAGACTTAACAAAAACCGTAGGGATTATTCATTAACTGAAGGACAGAATTTTATTAAGGAAACCAGAGGGGGTAAGAATCATTCAAAATTTAGAAAGCTAGAGACACAAAAATTAGACGAAGACCACCTAGTAGATGTAAAAAACGGAAATAAATATTACAAAGATCACGTTAAAGAAATTAAGAAATTCCAAAATGTTAATAATCCCACAATCAAGTCAAAAGATAAACCACTGAAGACAAGATAATAAAAAAACCCTTTTCTTTCAGGAACCAACGACAGACATGACGATGTTGGTCACCATACCAATATTACTGACAATGACGAGACTACTTATACCATTCGTAGGGACACAAGAAATACTTCTTCATGACCTTAATAACAACAACGGATATGTAACGCTTAATCTAGACAGAATTCGGATTATTAAAAGCTATACAAAAGTCCTACACATCATAAATGTAACATCCCTAGAAACAAGTAAAAACCAGATAAAAGAGAACCTCCTCATCTTTGAAAATAGATCGAACCTAATTGAACCCATGTACCACACAGTCAACCAAAATTTGATACTGTTGGAAGCTAAGCTAAGAAACCTTAAACCCCACTCCAGAACAAAAAGAGCGTTAATTGACATACTAGGGACAGGAATGAAACTAATAGCAGGAACAATGGACCACGAAGACCAAATTTACATACAAAATAAATTAGACCAACTCTTTGACCAGGAACAAAAACTTACTGAAGGAAACAACAAGCAAGTAGTAATTAACCAACAAATCATAGAGCAAATACAGAATATTACAACCCATGTTAGAAAACAACAACTTCTTGTTGAAAAATATTTGAACAGTCAGAATTTAGCAGGGAGAGTAGAAACTTTAGAAGAGGAAGTCAGGACCATGCAGTGTATATACCAAATCAATCAGGATATACTGTTGCTTAGAACTCACATAGATGAGATAGAACAAATACTCTTTTCTAGTAAGCTCGGAGTGCTTACCAGAAATATTCTAGGCGAGCAAGAACTATCCATTGTCGATGATTTGATGAGTTTTAATGAAATTAAAATCGCAGTGTCAATTTATAAAGAGCAAATAATTATAACCCTTTCGATACCACATTTCTCTGACAATATTTACACAAAAGTCCTCATAGAACCCATTCCCGATAGTAATAATAAATCACTCCTTATCAGAGGTAAAGAAATTCTAACTGATCAAGACAACTGCATATATGAATTTCCCGTTAAAGATAATTTTAAACGTAACCTTGTTGCAATTGAAGATACCTGCATTCAAAATATCATGCATTCTAAGACAGCATATTGTACTAAAATAGTAACAGGTGAAACAGAAACACTAGAGGTAGCAAAAGGAATTATTATCCTAAAAAATGTAAAAGAAACACTAATAAAACATAACTGCAATAGAAATAACATTTTAGTAAAGGGTAGCTATGTTATAACATTTAAAGGTTGCCAACTAACGATCAATAATAAAACCTACGAAAACTTGGTCAAGAAAGTGTACGACAATATTATACTACCAAATTTTGTCACACAAGTAAACGAAACAAATGTAATCCCTAATATTAAACTTGACGAACTATACGTTCAACATATTAATAATAGGGAATTAATAAAACAGATGTCGAGAAAAAGCAATTCATTTGACATATCTCTGTTATTTATAAATATTTTATCAATTATAATTGCTATTGTTATTTTTGTTACTTGCCGAAGATTTAGAAATAAAGCCAAGTTTTTTGTTTCGTCGGAGCCTCAAGCTAACGGAGGGGGAGTTACAATTCATAACCTTCCCACGGTAAAGGCAAACATTATTTAGAAACACTGGCACAGGTGTTCCAACTGGGTGGGAGTTCCACGAATCAGAAACAATGTTGCACACTAAAGATAGTGTCGCAACCTATTAATTCTTGGAATGAATATCCACTGACCCATATGATTCGCGGAATTGCTTGCGCCCGTTTGTGCACCTGGGTCAAGAAGTGAAGCTTGTTCATAGGTTAGATCGTAAGAAAATTAGAAATGTAAAATCAGTCTTAAGGAAGATTCATTAAAGAAAGGTTGAAACTAAAGAAAATAAAAACTGTTTTATTTTTTTTTTCCCGTTAATCCACGATAGCATTAACTCTTAAACACACTGCCAAAGTGACGAGAAAGTGATTTGCAGATAGAAAATTTACTGGTCTTGAATGGCCAGCACAGTCTACAGATCTAAATCCGATAGAAAATCTTTGGGGGCACGTTAAAAGGAGATTAAAAAAACCTTCAAAGCATAAAAATCGATTGGAACTTTGGCAAAATGTTGAGAAGATTTGGTACGAAATACCAAATTTTCTTTGCCAAAAACTAGTATGTGCAATGTCTCGTGGGTGCATGGCCGTTTTAAAAATTAAGGTAGCACTACTTATACTTACTATACTACTTATATTACTACTCTTTATAATTCATTTATTTTCAATATTTTATTGCTTATATAAATATTTTCGACTTTTTAGTTAAATGTGCTTATTTTTTTGCACAGCTTAAATTGAATAAGTAATCTGATTTTTCATTTGTAGACTGAATAAAAACCGAAAAATATAACATTTAAGCGTTTGCTCATAGCTTTTGATTTGGAAACCGCAATTACAGTCTCTGACATGCGTGTTTATTATTTTTACACAGCAGTGTAGTCGTGATGAGTCCAAGTAACTTCTGTGCTAATTCCTCTCCTGCATATTTTGTCAATTCCGGTGGTATTAGTTCGACTCTTGCTTCCTTGTTATTCTAAAGTCAATAGATTACTTCGTCAAACAACGCGAGTGCTCCCAATTTACATATTAACAATAAAAAAAAATATTTTTCTGAACGTGAATGACCCGCTTTTGCCCTAGTTTACTTCCTCATTAATTAAAATTGATCACTGTGATTTTGCCCACTGTGCCGCCGATACCAGAAATGCTGACCGGGTTATTTGCAAGGCAAATCGTTTCATCTTCCCTGCATCGGCCTAAGCAAAAAGTCGAACACGTACATAAAGGAATATGCCGAGCACTTCTTCTTTTATTGTGAAGAGGGCAAAAAATCTCCCTTTCTGATGTCCTGTTCGCGATTAAGTGTAACATTATTCATTAACTCATCATTAACTCGGTCACCAATATCAACAATATATTCTTCAAGAACCGCACGTCTTAGTTTGACTTCCTTACGAAAAGTGTTGAAGATATTAATTCTACAATAGAGTCAACTTTCACAAATAAACTAAACTCCCTGGAAAAACAATTGGCCACAAAATTAGCCAATGTAAGCTTCAAAAACAGTTCACCCGACATCCGTAGTGTCGAACTTAAGCGCGACCTCATTTCGACCCTCAGTACATACCTCAATCCCTTAAACGTGAAAAAAATAAACGAGAACTTAAATTCTCTTCGGTCTGACATTGACATTCATTTTAGCCACAGCTAAATTTCATTTTAGAACAGCATCTAACAAGATGGGCGACATACACATCCCTGGCCACTTTCATGCTTACCCATCGTTTGCCAATACCTCCAATGTGTCTACCCCGTCCATTTGTGTGTCTCCGCTGCCGCCAAAAACATTTTGGAACATATTGGAAATTTAAAATTCCAATAGTCAGTTGCCAAACGCTTCAACGTTCCAGATCGTTCAAACTGAAGCTGTCCATATCATCAAAATACGAGTGGTTATTCCTAAGCCCCGACGGCCACCCTTTCACTCTTGGTAAAACTACCATTATCAAGTGGAAGGAAAAAGAAGATATCCACCCCAAGCCACTCAATAAATCTTAAACAGAAACCTACATATATACCTAGCTCTAAGAAACCAAAAAATAAGCTTAACATTTGTGATAACCACCCTAAATCCCAAACTAACCCCCACCATAACTGGAGCTTCAAAACAAAGCTTTTCCCAAAGGGATAAAAAAGGGATGAAAAAAATCGTCTCATTTTGGCCTATCTCCGTGATAAACCAGACTCGGTCTGCTATGAATGTAAAACAAACACTAGTGTAATGGTCTCCCTTCAACAGGAAGGTCTCCTTACTTACTTTGCCAGCCTCAAGAGCCTCTTTATTAAGTATCACGAGTTCTTCATCCCAATTCACGTCCTCATCAATTACCTTTTCACGTAAACGAATCAAACCTCCCCCTTCTCTCCACTTCCTCAATAATCAGTCCATCCCCACCGTTCAGGTTATCCGCGATCTTGGAATACTATGTGACTAAGAGCTCAATTTTCGTGCACATATCGACGATATAATTCTTAAAGCCGTTGTCTAAAAAATTCTCCAAACCCTACGTGACTCGAACCCTCTATATTACATTCGTTCGCCCCCTTCTCGAATACGCATCTCAAGTGTGGTCCCCTTATCAAGAGTATCTGACATCATATGCATTCATAGACTTCTAACGGGTACCATTGAATGCGTCTATGACTATGCGTCTTATAACTCCATATCTCTTAACACCAACCGTCGTAATACACGCAATCCGCGTCTCTTCTACATATCTATACACTCCCCGCATCTTATACGGCTCCAATGAACCCATTCCCCTGCAATGCTGGCAAATGTTAACGCGAATATTAACTTCGATTTCAAACTCAACACTTCTTCTGCATGGATCGAATCAAGTGGTAATCGGATGGCGCAAGATCTGGATTATATGCAAGTGGGGCAAAACTTCCCATCTGATATTTTCAAAGTAAGTTTTAACCTTCCGTCCTTACACATATTTTTTCTAACGCGCTCCGCACACTGGGGTATCACATACCCCACCCAAAAATATTTAAAAAAAAGATGTTATTTAATATACATATATACATATTTATATTTTTTTTAAATTCATATTTGCATTTCATCAAAACAAAATTCAATACGATGAATAACATAAAATATAAAAATATGTACTGGAAAAAGAAAAACATAATTTCAAAATTAGGTTACAAAAAATAGTTAATAAATATAGTTGTCAACTAAAATCAGTCAAATTCATAAAAAAGTTTAAAATAATAGTTTTAAAAACTTCCACATTACGCATTTTAATAAAGGGTCCGCCATCTAACGTTTTTTTTTTCAAGTAGTGCTTATTTCGTGAATGGTAACACTTAGCTCATGTCTGATTTGACAGATAATTAGTTTTATCCTTCCGCTGAACGAATATGGTTGTGTATACGCTTGAACAACGCTGGGAAATATTGCGACATTACTTTGAAAATCATGGTAATGTTGCAGAATGTGTGCGAAAATTGCGTACGGATTTTGGAAGAAGAGAAGCACCGTCAGCTCCGTATGTTCGTTATCTTGTGAAAAAAGTGAAAGAAACTGGCATCCTCATCTATAAACCAAAGCGTGAAAAGCCAAAAACAGTGCGTACACCCGAGAATATTGCTGCTGCGGCAGAAAGTGTGCGTGAAGCGCCATCAACATCAATTCACCGTCGTTCTCAACAATTGAACATTTCGGAGACATCATTGAGACGAATTTTGCATAAAGACCTTGGTATGACGCCATACAAAGTCCAATTGGTTCAGGAGTTGAAACCAACTGACCATCCAATGCGTTTTCGCTTCGCTAAGTCGGCCTGCGATCGACTTACAGAAGATGCCGATTTTGCCAAAAAAATCATCTTTTCAGATGAAGCTCATTTTGATCTTGGCGGGTATGTAAACAAGCAAAATTGTCGCATTTGGGGCACAGAAAACTCGCACGCATACATTGAAAAGCCGGTGCACCCAAAACGAGCCACTGTTTGGTGCGGATTTTTGTCCAGAGGCATAATTGGGCCATTTTTCTTCGAAAATGAGCAAGGAGTGGCCGTTACAGTCAATGGCGATCGTTATCGGGCCATGTTGAACGAATTTTTGTTCACAAAAATTGAAGAGGAGGATATTGGCAACATTTGGTTTCAACTGGACGGCGCTACGTGCCACACAGCCGAAGCTACACTCGATGTTTTGCGCCCTGTTTTTGAAGATCGCGTTATCAGCCGCAGAGCTGATGTCGTTTGGCCACCTCGGAGCTGCGATTTGACACCGTTGGACTATTATTTGAGGGGTGCCGTCAAAGATAAGTGTTACGCCGACAAGCCAGAGACAATTGACGCTTTGAAGGACAATATTCGTGAAGCCATTGGTGAAATACAGCTGCACACAATCGATAATGTGCTTAAAAATTGGACCGATCGTGTAGGCTACTGCATGGCCAGCCGAGGCAGCCATTTGAATGAAATTATTTTCCTTTATTAACCGGAAGGATTGTACTTTCAAATAAAAAAAGAAATTTGAGAAAATATTCAGTAGTTTTTTTTATAGCATTTTCAAAAAAAAAAAAATTATTTGGCGGACTTTTATAACTAAATACCATTTGTATAGTACAGAAGTGTTCTTGGACTGATTTGTGACAACTTCACCAATAATTAGGCTTGTTTGTGAAGTCTTGCATCGACTTCCCTTATTTCAAACATATATTTAAATGTTCACGGGTAAAGCCGAATAGATAAAATCAAGGTCAATATGAGGAAAACATATTTTAAAGAAAATAGTAATCACATTTACGGCAAATAAATAGCTCTTCCAATCGCTTCGGCCTACTGTCCACAGACGATGAAACTAACAAACCTCCATCTATATACTCGTACGTTGAGGGAGTCGAATACTTTAAGACCCTAACGAATGCAATTAAAGAAGTTGTTAAACAAAACTTCGAACTCAATAAGTCCTACCAAATACCGAAATAAGAATTGAACCAGCAGACTCTACCCAACTCCTCTATTATAAAAATGCTGCGGAAAAAGGAAACTAAATATTACACATACAAACCTAAAGAACTGAACTGCATCACTTTACTGACCAAGCTGCCATCAAACAAGAACTTGAAGAACTAGGGCACGGAGTAATAAACATCCACAACATACAAAAAAGAGGCACCAACGAACCCCTTCCACTCTTTATCATCGCACTAGAAAGCAAAGAAAACAATTACGGCACCCAACTGCTGAATTGTAAAATATCCTTCGAAGCTCCTAATCATAAAAGAACAATTTCACAATGCTCAAACTACCGAAAGTACGGTCACACAAAAAACTCCTGCAAAATGGACCCAGTCTGCGTAAAGTGTGCAGGTAAACATAAGACATTGGAGTTCCAACTCTCGAGAGAAGATAACGCGGAGGTACAAAGGATGTGAGATTTACAAATCCCTTTAAATTTCCACGTTTTCCACCACTGTGAAAGAAGGATCCTCCATTAAGGGATGTATCCTATAAACAGGGCTTGTCGGCCAACGCCAGTGCCCTCAAAGCAGCAATAAGCTACGTAGAAGCTGTTACCAAAAATCAGATGCCTAATCCTCCCATCCTACAAAACAATATTCAAAATAATGACCCAGACACCAATCTCAAATACGTTCAATCCAATGACATGAACCAACTGAAGGAAATGATGAAGCAACGAATTACCCAAATGACTAATATGATGAACATAATCACCTTACTAGTTACGAAACTAAATGAACATGGACAATAAAAACAACAATCTTAAAATCGCCATCTGGAATGCAAATGGGCTGCACCAACACTACTTGGAACTGAAATGATTTTTAAAAGACAACGAATTAAACATAGCACTGATCACTGAAACCCACTTTACCGACAAAAGTTTTCTGCGATTTTCAGGCTACAACATCTTCAACACTAATCACCCTGACGAAACAGCACACGGGGGTAGTTCAATATAATCAGGAAACAAACTAAATGCCTCGAACGCCAAAGTTCTACATTTAACACATACAATCGATGTCAATCCAGCTAGAAGACAAATATGGAAAATTGACAATCTCAGCACTGTACTGTCCTCCAAAACACAAAATTACAATTCAACAATATGACCACTACATAAAAACACTGGGATACAGATTCATAACAGCAGGAGACTTTAATTGAAGAATACCGACTGGGGTTCAAGATTAACGAACGAAAAGGGAAAGAATTTGCTGGACGTAATTAAGATCAAAAACTGCAAATACAAAAGCACTGGAGAACGTACTGGCCAACTGACCCTACGAAGTCTCCTGTCCTCATTGACTCCTGCATAATAAAAAACATCATTCATACCCTTATTAAAATCAAATCCATGAAATTATACATAACATGTTCCAGAGTGGAAGCAACAAAAAAATGTATTTATTCATGCACTACACAATCAAACAAAAAATGTTGTAAGTATACACTATTCACTATTGTATTGAATTGATTAACTATATTTTTTTTTATTTTTTTCAAATAAAAAAAAATAAAAGAAACCAATGAATTTGATTCAATGTTAATATTCATGCGTAGCGAGGCACGCCGGGATCCGCTAGAATTCTATATACTAATATTGAACTTACTTCAGAACTCTTAGAAAAAAACTGAATTGATTCTGAGGCGGTACGAAGTTCGCCAGGTCAGCTAGTAATAAAACATAAGATAATAAAACAAATAAATACAAAATAAACACATAATTAAACGCAAAATAAACACAAAATGGTGAACATTACATTCATTTGTCAATTCGCATAAGACCATCAAGACACTAAAGATGAACGGCTGCGGCTGCCTTCACCGTTGACAGGTCCCGTAAACAGGGGAAATGTCAGTGACGACTGGAAAGGCGCCGTTCGGCCTAGCAATATAAAAGGCCTTAAAAAAAACTAGATGGTAACTGGGCTCGTGAAAATAGCGAAAAATCTACTGTGTTAGCAAACTATTTTAATTAAACATTATCCAATGACGCAGATAATGTTCAACTACCACGTCTCCCCCCAAATAGGACTAACACTACTCAAATTAAAAAAGTGAATCTAAACGAAATAAAGCACACGATTACTAAATTGGACTAAAAGAAAACCCCGGGTTATAATCTTCTTACAGGAAAGCTACTGAAGGAACTACCTAATATAGACTGGTCAGTGATTTAATAAGACTTAAATTCTTCCCAAAAGTGTGAAAGTGGAAGGTGGCGGAAATAATCGCTATACCCAAGCCAGGAAAAGACGCAACAAAAGCATCCTCATACAGACCGATTAGCCTACTCCCAATTATTTCCAAAGTATTTGACGCAATCCCTACAAGATTTACTTAAAGAACCGAAAAATAAGAAAGTAAGTGCTGAGACTATTCGTCGCATTTGAAGAAAAAACGATTATAACAGTCGAGTAGCTCGAAAATAGCCATTCATAAATGAAAAAATAGAAAGGAGCGAGTAAGGTTTGCTAAAGATTATTTAAAGCAGGATATGACCTTTTGGAATAGGGTTATGAGTAGGTTATTATAGACAATGATTTTTAAAAACATAGATTTTATTCCCGGATGAAAGCAAATTCAAAGTAAAAGGATCGGATGGAAAGGTCTATGTATGGCGAAAATAAATGATTTTCCCATAGACATACGCGTGCTACTGTCTAATATGGCGGCGGTTCGGTCATGGTCTGGGGATGTATGGCGAGTTCTGGTGTTGGAAACCTTCATTTTATTGAAGGAAAAATGGATCAAAATGTCTACGTAAATGTTTTAAAGCAAAATTTGAAAGAGAGTGTTAACAAGCTTGGTATTAAAGACAACTTTATCTTCTACCAAGACAATGATCCAGAACACCTATCATACTTAGAAAGGTCGTGGCTGCTATATAATTGTCCTAAAGTCTTTGAGACTCCTGCACAATATCCAGACTTAAACGTTATTGAGCATTTATGGAATGAATTAGGTCGCTGTGTCGCAGTGAAACAATTCAACAATATTGAGGAGTTAAAAACGGGACTACGGGTAGAATGGCAAAAGATCATAAGCGAAGTTTGCTCAAGTCTTGTTTCTTCAATGCCACGACGCCTTGAAGCGGCAATAAATTCAAACGGTTACGCTACAAAATTCTGAATACTAACTGTCCGATTATGTGTGTGGAATGAATTATTCATATTGTTTTAATTTTTTATAGTTATTTTTTTACCGTTCTATTCAATTGTTGTTTTTGTTTTATAAATAGAATAAGGAAAAATAAACAAATAATTCCATATATAAAACATAAAATTCCTCAAATATTTGTTTGAGAAAATTGATCTCAAAGGTGTTCTAATTGACTGTCCGATTAGTCGTGGGAGCAAGTGTAGGTAAAAAATTATAAATGTCAATAATATAAACAAAAGTAATTCATGCGAGAACATATTTTTTTGTTTATATAGACAGAAAACAAATAAAAACCAAAAAAAGCTCCAAATACTCAGATTTAAGGACTCTCAGTCCTTTCGAGATAAAAAAATTAATTTTTATAGAGCCTGCTACTGGTTCTTTTAGTAAAAACACGGAATTTTCTTTACGTTATAAAACTTCAATTTTATTATTGATGTCCGGTCCTAGTGCCGTCCCAAAGCGAAATGATCTAACTTATTCTAACAAACAATTTCATGACTTAATACTAAACTGCTGAATTGCAGTTCCCACGAAACCCACTGCAACCTTGAACCTGAGTGACAAAGTTCTGTCTCCGCGGGTATGCATACGCTTCTCGCTTCGCATGCACTTCTATTATCCGCGACGCATATCGCGGATCTAATTTCGTCGGCGGGGGAGCGACTGATCGTGTTAACGTCATTTACTGAGGTCAAAACAAAAAGAACTCGGTGCCTGCCTGAATTTTTTTTCCTCTTCAATTTGTATTTAATAATTTAAATATTATTCTCTCATTGATTTAACGAAAACAAATGCATTCTCAATCGATGAGGCGTGTCCAGAAACCAAAATGAGACGTGCGTCTTTCGTACGTCGTCCCCCGTGACCCTGAAATTTTGAATGAAGTCCAGGTTCGCAGCGACAAAACCCGTTACAAACAAACTCTATTCGTGAATACGTGTGAGCTCATTTCACTGAACCGCAGTGTACCACACACGCACACTCTTGGAATTTTAGCAATATGCGTGATTGTTTACATAATTTTAACAGAACCCCGGTTTCCCACGTGCTCGCCGCAGCTTGTAGGCAAACGTCGGCGGCCATTTTAATTGGTACGTCTCATCGGTGGATTCTGGGCGTGTCGAATGGTTGAAAAATGTTCCGCTTATTGCAAAATAATTGTTAATTTAACTTTTTAAAGAAAAATGTCTAGAAACAAGCATAACGCGGCATTTAAAGGCAGAATTATTGAAGATTTTTAAAAGGGATTGACGCAAAAGCAACTCCGGAAGAAATATTCACGAGGTAAAGCTG
The DNA here is from genome assembly GCA_958301585.1 of Merodon equestris. Classification (NCBI taxonomy): domain Eukaryota; kingdom Metazoa; phylum Arthropoda; class Insecta; order Diptera; family Syrphidae; genus Merodon; species Merodon equestris. Next base: position 82,296,109 of record OY284415.1, on the reverse strand, counting down.
TTTAAGCAGACTTGTGAAGAAATTCAATGAAACTGGGTCCATCGATACAGTTCGAAAAGTGGTAGGCCAAGGTTAGGTTAAGTTGGGTTAAAGAAGGGGAGTGAGTATCATTCCCACTTGGAGGCCAAAGGTCCCATTGTGATTCCCTTCATTTGTGGAGTACACATACAATTAACCTGTCCTATTACGTGGTAGTTGAAACCACCCCGTGTTCTTTATGAATTTAAGAAGATCCGATGTATCTGCATTTGCTACCTCCGCAATCTCTGTGAAAAGTTTATGGCCCAGCGAAGCTAGCGCCGATTCTGGAGAGCTGCGCAGTGGCAAAGCAGATGTTGGATCGTCTCGGTTTCTTCCTCATCGCCGCAGCTCCGGCAGAGATTGCTGGATCTCGAGCTGGAGCATTGCTATTGCTTCGATGGGATAGTGTCCTGTGATCACTCCGACGAGCATACGGATCGAGTTTCGGTCGGATATTAAGCTCTGGCTACGATGATCTTGTCGTGCGACTGTCGTTTCTTGTAAGCCAAGACGAGTTGGCTTCTTTTGTTATTGTGTCATTTATGATCCGGTATAATGCACTGATCGGTGGTTGCAGCGACGTGTCCGCTTCGCTGATATCCATATTTCAGACCGTTGTCGAGGATCTACAAAGATGGTGATATCCGATGGTGGGATATCAGTTACTGTTTGGCTGCTTTCTCTATTGCTAGGATTTCTGCTTGGAAGACGCTACACAAAGCAGGGAGTCTAAATGATTCCTGTTTGTGCAGGGTGTCAGAGTAGAAGCCGGCTCCAGTGCCTGTGTCCATTTTCGATCCGTCAGTGAAGAGGATAATTTCGTGGTCGTTGATCACGGCGTTTGATAGCCACTCGTCTCTGTCGGGGAAAAGGATTGGTATTCTGAGAGAGAAGTAATTTTGGGAGGTAATATAGTCGATCGAAGCTGCGAGGCTACTAGGACCATGTCGCGTGTCCATAGTTGGCTTGTTTCCACAAAGAGGACTTCCTTAGTCTGAGAGCGCTTTTTGCAGCGCAGTCTTTTATGAATAAATCCACGGAAAGGATTTATTCATGTCCAATTCTGCTTGCGGCGTGCTTCTCATAGCTCCCGTTGTACAAACAGCGGCTGACCTTTGTACTTTGTTGGGTATGCTCATATAGCTTTTCGTGCTGCTAACAGTCCACCAGACTAGGGCGCCATAAGTTATAATGATGTACGGTTGCAAGCTTCATCTTTTGCCGAAGGTCTTTTTGCATGCATAAAAATCATTCAGTGCTTTTTTCATCTTTTCCTCCAAGTTCCTTTTCTAGGAAAGTATGGAGTCAAGAATGATGCCTACATACTTGGCTTCCATTTTGAGTTTGAGTGGAATACCCTCTAACTTTGGGGGAGCAAAAATAGGGAAGTGGTAGGCCATAGGAGACGACAGTTCGAACGGATATTTTAATTATCCGTTATTTAAGCGAACTTCAATTAGATACCAGTGAATCCACTATTAAAAGAAGGGCGAGGGATTCGAGATTGGAAATTTTCGGGGTAGCAAGAAAACCATACATTTCAGAGAAGAATAGACGGGCACGGTTAGAATTCGCTAAGACTCATCTGAACTGGCCAATTAAGCGTTGGAAAGCTGTTTTGGTTTCGGGTGAAAGCAAGTAAAATATCAGGCGATATGCGTGGGAGGAGAGAGTGTGATGGTTTGGGATTGTGTATCAGGACATGGGTTGGGCCCACTTCATAGAATTAACGGCATTATGGATCATTTCGAATACAAAAAGATATTAGAAAATATCATATCATGTATGTATGATGCAACCACGCTGATTTGTTATTGTGGGAACAAGTACTGGGTTGGATGGTTATGGATAGTGCAATTTGCAATTGCAATATGTCCGAATCGTCCGTGCAGCATTTGTAAAAACATATGTATGTATGCATGTAAAAATGTACATCATTTTATACAGTTGACTCCGATTCTGAGTAATTCATTTATTGTCTCATGGATATGCCCTCTGACGCAATGACACCTGCCATCCTACTGCGCTGTAACTACACAGTCACATTTCCTTGGCGTCAGGACTGGCTTTGGCCAGACACTGAACCTGGAATAGAATGTCTTCGCATCTTCACAGATGGCTCCAGGACTGATCAGGGATCCGGCGCCGGAGTTTTCTTCGAGCGCGAAAACATTCGACTGCACTTCTCGTTAGGAAAATATGCGTCTGTCTTCCAGGCGGAGATTTACGCAATCCTAATGGCCATGCACTATGTTGTGAAACACAGATGGAGGGGAAAGAGCATATGTGTCTGCAGTGACAGCCAAGCTGCACTCAAAGCTGTATCCAATCCTCTGTCCAACTCCAAACTAGTGCATGAACTCAAGACCTTCTTGACCAAAGTCGGAAGACTTAATTCACTTAGGCTTGTATGGGTTCCAGGTCACTCTGGAATCCCAGGAAACGAGATCTCCGATGAACTCGCTAGAAAAGGCTCAGAGGAGAGTTTTCCAGGGCCTGAACCCGCCTTAGGTCTACCAGCTTCAACGGTTAAATCTGACATCAATGACTGGGTCTTTAACGTACACAGTCGCAGATGGAAGGAATATCCAGGATGCAGGATGACTAAGCGCGTACGCCCTGACGTCTGTAAAAAGTCCGCAACATTCTTCTTATCCTTAAGAAGAAATGACTGCAGAAGGCTAACGGGCGTCATTACGGGCCATTACACTTTTGCCAGGCATCTTTACGTGCTTGGCATCAGTGATACGCCTACCTGTGCTGCTTGTTGCGATGAGGACGACACAGCGGAACACTTTCTCTGCGACTGTCCCGCCTTCGCTCCGAATCTCTTAGCTCAACATCACTGAAGCCCCTCCTCACTTTTGTCCGGACAACGGGGAAAATACAATAAAGACAAGGTGTCTGTCTGGTAGTACAATGGACCAGTACTTGTGTCTGAGTGCTCCAGCAGATAGTAGAAGCCTCAAAAAAAAAAAAAAAAAAAAAAAAAAAAAAAAAATCATTTATTATCCACATATGTATGTATGTACCTGAGAAGCGAAGATAAAAGCGAATTGAATTAGAATTTCCATTTTCTAGAAGTAAATGTAAAATTTCTATGAGTAAATGCGCCGTAACGGCGAAATTTAAGCACTTACTTAATTAGTGTTAATGTAGCACGGCTTGCCTTTCAAGCGCCGTTTTGCAGTTGGCTGCTAAAATTAAAAATCTCATAATGCTAATTGCATGCTCCCAATGTCATTGGTAAAATTATGAACAATCCTTAGTCCACCCTTCAGGCTCCTCCGTCATTACCGGCCAAATCTTATCATCACCTATATTAGCACATGAGTGAGGATAAAAATAAAAGAATGACTGAAATAAAAATAAAACACAAGAGAAGAGCAAAAGAAAAAAAATTGTAACATGTTTTCTTTGCACTTTTTCCTACCGAAACACTCGCTAGATATGTGGAAATGAACACACATGGGTACATGTATCCTGCTATCCATGCATAACTCTACAGACAGCAGCCCATTGTGACAATGTAAAATTAAAACATATTTCGTAATTAAACTCTTGACGCTATTGTTACAGAGGCCCTCGATTCCCGGTCGGCTGAGCACCCATTCCTCGTACTGGCGTCACATCACACAATTTTTTCATTAAATTTTTTCCATGTGCTCCTGCCAACTAGTTTTCTTTTATTTTCAGGCAATGGCAAAGATGGAGCAGGTATAAAGCAAGGATTTGTCGCTGTCGTAGTTGCATATTGCCTGGAGGGCTGCTGACACATTACGTTTACACAATACTTCCGTGATGTAGTTGTTCATGATTTTGCCGTCATCGTTCTGATGATGACGACTGTGAGACTATAATGTTGAGCCTTATGCTATTCATGTCACTCATTTCAATGTTCTTTGTTTGCACGTGGGTGGTGGGGTAAACGCGAAAGGACTCGTTACAGAATATTCCATTATTATTGTACACCGTTTTATATGATATTATTATGATGTTTTAACATTTCTTTCTTTTCTTCGTTTCGCCCGTCCTGCTTCCATCGATCCTACTTTTGACGGGTTTTGCGGCAGATACCACCCCTGTTTCGGTTCTTCAAGCCAAGTTGGTCTAGTCCTTCTTTATTTTCTCCAGGAATAAAACAAAATAAAAAACACCCCAGAAGTGGAGGGGAAATGAAACAGAAAAAAAATAATAACGACCAACTCGTCCTTACTTTATTATTATGATTATGTTCCTTTATGCAATGTTTTGATTAATTTTTGCCTTCATGATCATTCATAATGCCTGACATTGTTGTTGTCTTGCAGGCTGTTGTGGTAATCGCCCTATGAAAGGAAGGAGAGCATCCGCTGCTCACTACTCATCCTATCCGAATCCCACCCCCGCCAGTCTATCTCTCGTCATGGTGTTTGTGCTCCAAAGAGCGTAATGGAACTCTGTTTGTTTATTGTTATAGGATTTCTGCGATTTCATTTCTCGTTGTATTGTTTTTCACTGTTTTTTTATTCGCTTTGTTAGCCTTTGCTGGCAAAAAAAAATTGCTGCAATTGGTGTTGTTTTTAGAAAGCCGATGGAAAAGTGAATTTAGTTGGCAGTTTCGTCACAGGCCATGAATGATTTGATTTGCAAACACTAAGCATAACTTAATATGGTTACCCCACCATTGGTGATTTTATTCTCTCACAGCAACTGAAAAATAAAGATTTTCTATTTTTCTCTTCTTTCTGCTACAATCTTTCGAGTTTCCGCAACGTAAACATTTCCTGCCTTCGCTAACTCGGAATTCGACCCATTCCTTGGTGAAATAAAGATTGATAAATTAATGATGATTTTTTTAATAAATAACCACATTGAGAAATTAATTCGCGCCCAACGTGTAGCATTGTTCCGAAAAAAATTCTGAAAAGAAAAAGTAAGGATCGAGTCCGTGAGTTCCAAATCTAAAAAATAAGTATCCCCAGGAAGGAGAAAAAAACTGATAAATATCCTCAAAGGAAAAAGAACTAATAAGTGTCCTTGAAATAAAAGAAAAAAAATATATATAGTAAAATATATTTAAATTAAATACAGTAGAATCTCGAAAAGATGAACAGATATAAAACAAGCCCCGTTCAACTTTCCGAATTGTTCATCTTTCAGAACATCGAACATTTTTTAGAGTAAGGCATACAGCCATGCATCAAAAACATTGCAATTAAAAAAAAAACAATTCATTTTATTTATTAAGAATATAAATATAACAAAAACAAAAGAATAACTTCATGAGAAATAAAAACAAGCTCTTATTCAGGAATTTTTATAAAAAAATTGTTCTATAGTTGACTGTCTCTGTCGTCCCGAAAGAAGCTTCATCACTGCCTTTTGTCGTAAATCTTTCAAGATTAAAAGGGTGGATAATTTCTCTTCCATTTGTTCCGCAAATTTGAGGCATGTATTGATAGCTGAAATGGCTTCTGCCGGCTTTATTGTTTCGGCTACTTCGATGACACTTTCTTCTGAGGTCAATTCATTCTCACCATCAGAATTAATAGAAGCCTGATCCTCGTTCCATTTTTCTACGTCATTTGTTGTTAATTGAACCTTTTAATAAAATTTGATTGTTTATAATAAATTATAGGTAACAAACATTGACTTACGTCAGGAAAAACTTCTTGAAGCATATTCAGCGTGGTGTTCGAAAGCTGGAAGATTTGCTCTGAATGTATCCTTTGTTTCAGGACGGCAAAAGGGATATCTTCATCATGATCATCAGAACAATAAGGTTCTAATGTAAACAACCCATGCCAACACTTTTCAATAACTTCCGGTGTTAGTTTGTCCCAAGCTCCTTGAAGACATGTTAGAGCGTCACGTAACGTAAAATTTTTTAAAACTTTCTCCACATCAAGTCCTTTGGAGATCACATCTGACATAAGACTTGTACGATAGTGCAACTTTGTAAGCCTTATTACATTTTGGTCCATTGGTTGCATAAGTGGTGTTGCATTTGGAGGCATAAAAATTGTACGAATGCAACCATCATCGCTTTGAAGTTCATTTGCAGGTGGGTGACTTGGAGCATTGTCAAGAATGAGCAAGGCCTTTTCTGGCAGGTTGTTATTCTTCATATACTCCCTTGCCTTTTCAAAAATTAAATTCATTTAAAGCATCCTTACCTTTTTTAAATCATATGCAATTACCTGAGGAACAAATTCTTTATGAAACCAGTTCTTGAACATGTCTTTTGTCATCCATGCTGTCTTTGAGTTGGCGTATGTCATTGGAGGCTTGAAATTCTTGAAGCACCTGGGATTTTTTGCTTTTCCAATGGTCAGAAGCTTTAATTTGTGCTCACCAGTTCCATTTGTGCACACCAAAAATGTGAAGCGATCTTTTGCCATTTTTCTTCCAGGTGCTGATCTCTCGCCAGAGTGAACAAATGTTTTGTTTGGAACCATTCGCCAAAACAGACCACTTTCATCTGCATTATAAACTTGCTGTCGAGTGATACCAAGATCAGCCATAGTCCTTTCCAGTTTGCGTTTAAAGGGCAGGACAGCGTCTTTATTAGAGCTGAATTTTTCTCCGCTGATTGATAGGAGACGAATTCCAAACCTAGCCTTAAATTTATTTATCCATCCGTCACTCGCATAAAATGAATTTGTCTCTTTGAAAACAGTGTGCAATTCCTTGGCTTTGGTTTTTATTATCTCACCAGACACTGGGATATGGCGATGACGTTGCTTTAAAAACCATCTATATAAAGCGGCTTCCATTTTTGGCATTTCTGATTTATGCAATGTTTTGCGTTTTTTCGATCCAGCAATCGATGTTTCAAGCACTCTCGAAGTGATAGCCTTACCTTTATTTTTTATTCCAACAATTGTTGATGCAGCAATTCCATATTTCTTGGCAATGTTTCGATAAGATCTTCCATTTTTTATGTCTTCTAAAACAGCGCAATTTTGCTCAAGTCTTAAAAACTTTACTTTCCCTTTCACTGGAGGCATCCTTTCCACTCAAAACACATACATAATCACATTAAACTGAAGAATTTACGTCAAATGCCGGTTACACCACGTGCCGAAGAACCGTAACTTAAATAAATAACGGAACTAAACGTGCCATATACGAGAACTTAATACAAAGAAAGAAAAATTCAGTAGGGAATAAAGTGTTCATCTTTACGAGTACCCGAATTTCGTCGCGTTCATCTTTAGGAACACCTCAATGGAAGGGAAAAAACGTTCATCTTTCCGAACTGTTCAAGTTATAGAACCGTTCATCTTTTCGAGATTCTACTGTATATAATATAATATAATATATTTTAATAAAAAATAAAAAAGAAGATAAAAGGGATATTAATCAAGTGTGTGAGCAATTCATTTCAAAGAAATATGACTAAAAAGAGTTAAAATAATATCTATGTTAATACAAGTGAAAGTGAAAGAAATTTAATAAATGGTGGAGATATAAAAATATTTTTACATAGAAAGAAATTAATAAATTGTGAAAATTGTATAAATTTAAAATAAAAAAATATATTTTGTATATTGTGGTAAGGAACTAAAACAACCATTGCAACATACATATTCGTAAACAAGAAGCACAAACACATTACGAACCCAAGACGAAGGAGGCAAGTAACTTAATTAACATCAAGCATCACCATCAGAATCCTCAAGCAGCACATCAATCAACATTAACTGGCCAAGGCAGCAAATAACATACGTTTAAGTAAATTTTACCAACAAACGTTACTAATACATATTCAATACAACGTGGATTCAGATATAGAATTTTTACCAGGAGAAACGGAATATCTGGCCAGGGAAGTTAGGATACCAACAGCAGAACAAATTAACGGCCTAATAGAGGTATAGGCAGGGTCACTGCTTAGAATGGCAGAGGAGTTAAGTAGGGGTCTGCAGCGTCAACACTGTTACAGATTATCAGGTTGAACAAATAACATAGGCGAAAGGATTAGTTGCGAAGAACCACTAGACGCAGTAAAATCCTTGCCGCCGGAGGGATGTCGCCAATAATTCAATGAGTCTATACAAAAGAGGAAGCCGAAGATATTATGTTGCACTGACAATACTGAGGAACAAGATAACTGACGAGACAAATGACATACTAAAGAACTACGGTACCGTTTTAAATCTTGAGGCTATCCTTGGTCGCTGTTATTTTTCTTATGCGGATCGTTACATATGTATGATTGAGCAGGAACTCAGCATAATGCGCCACGGTTCTCTAAGCTTCATTGACTATTATAATGAGATTAACAAGAAATTAACCGCTGTAATTAACCAGACAAAGAACAAGTATTAGATTTTGAAAAGGGAACATTGAAGAGTAGAAATCATTTTGAGAAATATCTGAATTTCGATGAAGCAGGAAAGAGAAACTAGATTTTGAACACGAAAAAACATTAAAAAATATTAATTAAAAAAAAAATATGAAAGAATTGAATATTTAAGGAAATTGCTGTCATTTAGAACGAACCTAAGGGCTGAAATTCGCACCATTGCTGAAACTCCTATATGGAGTAAGCAACATCCGTGCCCCATGTCCGCCAACACATTCCTAAACAAGGAGCTACAAATTTGATTGGACGATGGTATTATTCGTCAACTCGCCGATTTGGGTCGTACTCAAAAAAGGGACGAACGAAGGTCTATTCTCGAAAATGAGGATGGTAATTGGTTATAAAAAAATAAACGAACAAACAATTGCAGTGAACTATCCCAATCCTGACTGCCATGTTATTTTGTCGAATTTAGGTAGGGCAAAATTCTTTTCAACAATGGATCTAGAATCTGGCTTTCACCAGATCTTAATGAAAGAGACAGACATTGAAAAAACAGCTGTATTCGTTTGGACATGTTGCCATGTCTGCATAGATGACATAATAGTATTCACGCCCTCATTAGAAGAACCTTGAGGGACGCAAACATGAACATTTGGTTAGAGAAATCTGAATTTTATAGGGAAGAAGTCGAATTGTTGGGTTATAGAGGGAGATATAATGTAATAAAAACTGATCCCAAAAAAAAGAAACTATCCAGAATTACCCCTTACCGACAACCTTACATCGCTTGAGAAGTTTCTTAGGAGTGGCAGAGTATTATAGGATTTTTATAAGGGTTTACACGTTAGTTACAAGATCCTTAACAACGTACTTAGCAGGAGAAAATGGTTGGATATCACAAAATATGTCAAAGAAAACAGAAATTGCACTAAATGAGGAAGCAGTTACGACCTTCAATAAAGTAAAAGCGTTGTTAGTAGCCCAAGTAGGGTTGGTGCAACCGGATTACAATAAAAAATTACCTTAACCACAGTCGCATCAAACGTCGCATTATGCGCATGTTTATCTCCAAAACTCTTAATTCCACTTAAAGAAATTACGCTACAAACGTGAGAGAACTGTATGCTATAGTGTGGGTTAGGGTGACCCTTATATGGGTGAAATTTTTTTTTTTCGGATATCGAAATGCTTACCCCTTAATTCTTTTTAAACTACCCAGACTTACTCAAATACAAAATTTTATCTTCCCCGTGCCGACAGTGCCGTGAAGATTTTGAAAAATGCTGTCTTTAACCCTTTTCGTTATGTAGCTAAATCAAATGAAATATTTATATTTTATAAAAATAATAATAAAAAAGAAAGTAAGAAAATAGGTACTTATTTATTAAAAGAACATACAATTAGAGATCAGCAAGGATATTTTCTTTTAAGGGTCTCTTTTTTACAGTCTGGATACAGATTTCTATGCTTTTGCACACAGCACAGCGTAACAAAAATTGTTTTTGTTCTTCCTTTGCAGTGATCAAACCATGAAAATCTTGCATAAGTTTTACAGCTCTTTCAGCTGTATCATTCACTGCCCTTAAAGAAATAAACCTTCTTTTTGCCTGCAAATAGACCACATCGTCTTCCCACGTAGAAACGGGTTTCTTCAAGAAGTTTTCATCAATTTTTAAACGAGAAAATAAATTTGTGCTCTTGGAAGACACAAAATCATTTAATGATTTTCTTGCAACAATAGACAAGACAGTATTATTATCACTTTATTAAAAACGGTGTAAAACATGAAACTATGTATTCCCACTTACCATACAAAAAATCAGATATATCTTCTTTCGATGGAATGTATCTCTTCCCAGAATCATACAAACTCTCTCTTTGTAAGTTCACTACAATATTTCCCTTGGTTTGTTCATCAACTTCATCATCAAATAGTGAAAAAAACAGTAATTTCTTCTGACAAGTACCAAAGATGTTGACTAGACTTGCTCAGGGCTGCTTTGGATATCTCTTTGTCAACAGTTTCATATTCCTTAAGCCTCTTTAAAAAGCGCAAATCTTGATTTGGTGCCTTCACCGCTAGACTACATCGAAGCCATGATTTCACATTTATAACTGCAATGAATAAACAAACATCCTGAAGTGCTCGTTTATCCTTAGCGTTAATTTTTGAACTGCGATTGCAACAAACATATTTTCAAAGAGTAAATAGCTCGAGCCATCCACCTTGCTTGATGCATTGCTCCAGGAGGTCTTATTTTAATTTTTTTCTCATTATCTCCTCCTAAGAAAATAAAAGATAGTTCAATCAGTTCCCGATAATCGTCACGTACAATGGATTTTTGCTGCTCTTGATTATAAAATGTCAACAATCCTTCTATCATTGTATTACAAAAATGTTGTGTTATGATGTCGGTGTATGTTTCAATAGCAGCAGGATTAATAGTTTTCCAGTTGTCTCTAAACTTTTTGAACATCGGGATATCAGGGCTACTTGTGATTTGGTGGATTTTTGATTCGAATACACATTTTAAACCCAGTTCGTAAACGTGATGGCGGCAAGCATAGCTGTATAGCTTTTGTTCCAAAAGTACACAAGCCAATACGCTATTGGAGGCGTTCTGTCCCAGGATAACAAACCCATCAGCTATGTTTCTCGAACATTAAATCAACACGAAATAAATTACTCAGTCATTGAAAAGGAACTACTCAGCATAGTATGGTGTTTAAAACAATTCCGACCATATATCTTTGGAAAGAAAATCAAATTGTACACCGATCACAAACCTCTTGTTTGGCTCAACAACATGAAAGAACCGAATAGTAAACTTATAAGGTGGAAACTGCAACTAGACGAATATAATTATGATATACTTTACAAAAATGGACAAGATAATAAGGTTGCAGACTTCTTAAGCCGCATCGACTTTAACAATATAGACACAGTAGAGAACGAACAAGGTACCTGTAATATTATTATAATAGTAGTCAAATACCAAATCATTGTGAATTATTATTCTTATTTTATTTTATTATTTTATTATTGTGAATAATCTTTATTTTAAATGGTATTGTGATTCCATCAACCTGCGTAATAATAGCTTACAGACAGTTGAGCTTCAACCACCATCGGGAGCAGTACGCCATCATAATTACTTACAAATAAATTGGACTAAACAAAACCAAAATTGAAATTTTTTATTTAATGTGCACACCGCGCATGTTACATGGTGTCAGAAGTGGCAGAAGTGCTGAGTGAATAATGACATCCATCGATCGGTTGCCTAGACCATTGGATTGTTCCAACTTGGCGAAAGAATGGACCACGTGGAAGCGAACATTTATGGTGTACATGATCGCAAACAATAAGATTGCTGAGCCAGAGCAACAGAAAATCGCAACTTTCTTGTGGTTAGTTGGACCAGAAGCAGCAAACATCTACAACACACTTTATCCAAATGATAAAACATATGAGAGTATTTTTGGCTTGGCGCATTCATCAGCCAATGCAATTGCAGAAAATCAGCATGTGGAAGTGACAGACGGGGGAAACGGAGAAGAGGATAATGATAGCGGTAATGGACAGCCAGTCGAAGGAGAGGGACGTCAATATGAAGGTGCTGTGACGATTGGAAACACGTTGGAAGCCGTCTTAAAGGCATTCGATGATTATTGTCTTCCCAGGAAAAACATTGCAATGGAATCCTATAAGTTTAACACAATAATCCAAAAAGAGAACCAGACATTTGCCGATTTCGAAACAGAGCTGCGAACTCAACTCCGATTTTGCGAGTACATTTGTAAGTGTGGCACCACTTATGAGCATCGATTGTTACGTGATTGTATAATTATCGGAATACACGATAAGAATCTACAATTGAAACTGCTGGATGGAAAGGATGATCCGCTTAAAAAAGTCATTGAAACCTGTAAAATTTATGAGGCAGCAAACGCAAATAAAAGATTGCTGGAGCAACGTAACAGAGAACCAATGAACATCAGTAACCATGCCTCAACTGTAAGTTCTCTCACGGAACCGATCACCGACCCGGTATGCAATTCTGCGTCCAGGTATTGTTTCAATTGCGGCGCAATCTTCACGCCAAATCATCGGCGCTCGTGTAAAGCTACCGATGTCCATTGCTTAAACTGTGGAAGAAAGGGACACTTCGTGAAGTTTTGCAGACAAAGAGGGAGAGCAAGACCAAATGGACAACAGTCATATGGAAATCAACAATCAAAAAGGGAGAGCAACAGTAAAAAAAAACAGGCAAATAGTCTCAACTGGAATGATGAAGGTAATTGTTGTAGTTTAGAGCAGGTTGGTGGAAATATTAGTAATTTAAGTAGAAATTACCGTTTTAGCGTAAATTCAAACACAGATGGGTTAAAGAAAATAAAATGGACTAAAACATACCGTATTAAAAATTGGCTAACCACGTTCAAGATTGACACCGGATCTGACGTCAATTGCATACCAAGAAAGTTAATGGAAAAATTTAATATCACTTTTAAAAAACAAAAGAATGAATTTGTCGTGTTAGACTACAGTACGAATAAAATTAATATCCATGGAATAGTAACTTTAGACTGTTTTGACGTTGAAAGAGGAACGACGAAAACAGCTGAATTTCTTGTTGTTGATAACGCGCTTGAACCGCTATTGGGATTGCCGACGTGTATTGAGTTTAATTTAGTCACACGTGTTAACACCGTGCAATCATTGTCATATTTGCCTCGAGAGAAAGGCGAATTTGTAGAAAAATTTAAGACCTGTTTTAATGGCATAGGTAAATTTCCAGGAACTTGCTCCATCAAATTAAAAGAAAATGCGATACCTGCACTGCATTATAAAAAGCGTATTCCTCTAGCTCTTTGTGATCGTTTAAAGTTGGAACTCAATTCAATGGTCCAAGCTGGAATCATTTCTCCTGTAGATTATCCCACAGATTGGGTGAACAATGTTCAGCTGGTGGAAAAATCGAATGGAAAACTCCGAATTTGTCTTGACCCGAAGCCGCTAAACGCATGCATTAAACGGGAGCACTTTCTCATTCCAACGATTGAGGATATTATGGGGCGGCTGGCAAATAAACGCGTATTCACTGTACTTGACCTGAGCAGCGGATTTTGGCACATGGAACTTGATGCTAGGAGCTCAGAATTAACAACCTTTATGACACCAGTCGGAAGATTCAAGTTCAATCGCGTGCCGTTTGGTATAAGTAGTGCACCTGAAATGTTTCAGAGAAAAATGGTCCAAATTTTCGGTGACATACCAAATCTTTTTATTTATTTTGATGATTTGGCCATTGCGGCCGCAACTGATTTAGAACATGACCAAACTCTATCACTTATAATGGAACGCGCTCAGAAGTATAACATCAAGTTTAATGCCAACAAAATCCAATTTAGGCAAAAGCAAATTAAGTTTATGGGCCATCTAATTTCAGAGGGTCAGTTAAGACCAGATTTTCGATACACTAGAGCCATCTTAGATATGCCAAAGCCATCAAGCAAATCCGGAGTTATGAGATTACTTGGATTATTCAAGTATCTTGCAAAATTTATTCCTAATTTGTCGAGCCAGTCGACCGCTTTGCGGCATCTAACGCGAAAGGATGTTGAATGGAGTTGGACGGATCAACATGATACTGAGTTAAAAAACCTCATTAAAATAATAACGTCAGAACCGGTGTTGACAGTTTATAACCCAAGCAAACCAGTCGTCATCCAAACGGATGCATCAAAAGATGGACTGGGATGTGTGCTGCTACAAGATGGGCATCCCGTTGCCTTTGCTTCACGTACGTTAAATTGTAGTGAGCAGAAGTGGGCGCAGATAGAGAAGGAATTATTGGCAATTGTGTTTGCCTGCGAACGTTTTCATTTCTTTTTATACGGACGAGAGTTTACAGTCCAAAGTGACCACAAGCCACTCGAGGTACTTATTAAGCGTGACATTGACGAGGTTTCACCTCGATTGCAACGGATGTTTATGCTTCTTCTAAAATATCCAAAGATGTCTATCGTTTATAGACCTGGAAAAGAATTGCTTATGGCTGACTGCCTGTCAAGAGCACAGTTACCAGATCAATGTGAAAACTCTGATTTTCTTGGAATGATACACGCAATCACTCGACAGGTATGCCTTTCGGAGGACAATTACAATCTTTACTTGCGGATAATCAAGCGCGATGAGAAGTACATGCGCATATGTCAATATGTACAAACAAAATGGCCCGGATATCATCAACTTGATGACTTGAGCCAGAAGTTTTATAAATACCGTGACAACTTGCACTTCGAAAACGGACTTCTGTTCAAGGACCATAGGCTTGTCATACCGTCGGAATTACAAGTTAAAATATGTAAGTGGTTACACGAACCGCATTTAGGTATTGAGAAAACCCTTACTCGTGCCCGCTCTAACTATTTTTGGCCAGGGATGTCAGAACAAATTAAGGCAATGGTAATGCAGTGCACAGTTTGCGAAAAATTCAAACGAAACATTCAAAAAGAACCACTGGTTCAGGATTCTAATCCTGAATATCCTTTCCACAGAGTGGCAATTGATGTATTTGAAATGGCGGGTCATGATTTTATAGCTATCATTGATGCATACTCAGGTTTTGTAATTTCGGAAAAATTGAGCCAAAAAACATCTAAGCATATAATTGAAGTCATTGAAAGAATCTTTGATCGCATTGGTTATCCATCCGAAATCAGATGTGACAATAGCCCCTTTGGGTCAGCAGCATTTAAGAAATTTGCTAATGAAGCAAATATATTATTTACTTTTTCTAGTCCACGTTATCCGCAAAGCAATGGATTAGCAGAAAAAGGTGTTGCCATTGCTAAAAATTTATTAAGGCGCTGCTATGAGGTACAGGAAGTTGATCTCTTCCAATATCGCATCCTCGAGTATAATACCACACAAGTTGCTGGTATGAAACTATCGCCGGCTCAGTTATTCTTTGGCCGCCAAATTAAAACCAAATTACCAGTAGTGAGTGATCTGTTACAACGAAATAATTTGAAAGAAGTTGATGTTCAAAACAAAATTGATAAAAAAAAAACAGAAACAGAAATATTATTACGATCGGACTGCAAGATCCTTGCCAGTGTTGAATGTGGGTGACCAAGTTATATTTAAGAAAAATGGAAAAGAATGGCAATATGGGAAAATTATAGATAATGTGAATGATAGGTCATATATTGTGTTAGATAACTTTGGAAATCATTTTCGGAGAAATCGTAGATTCCTATCTAGAACGACAAATAATGAAACAAATACTAATGAGCTTTTATTTGAAGATAACTTACAAAGTGATTTGAATCAGGAAAACACAAAAGGTATGAAAATCAATATCACTCCAAATAAAAAATTAAGTGATCGTAATGTGTCCCCTGAAAATGTGCATTCGAACGGGGGTACCATGCAGCAGTCAGATTCGCCAGTAGTAGACGATGAGGCAATTGATCAGGGTCAAAATATGAGCACACATTCCAGCGCTGACCTGACTGTGCCGTTGGCGAATCCTGCAGCATATGTTACTCGTAGTGGTAGAGTTAGTGTACCACCCGTTAGGTATGGCACTTCTTCTGCTAGTTAACAAAAAAAAAGAAGCGTGTAATATTATTATAATAGTAGTCAAATACCAAATCATTGTGAATTATTATTCTTATTTTATTTTATTATTTTATTATTGTGAATAATCTTTATTTTAAATGGTATTGTGATTCCATCAACCTGCGTAATAATAGCTTACAGACAGTTGAGCTTCAACCACCATCGGGAGCAGTACGCCATCATAATTACTTACAAATAAATTGGACTAAACAAAACCAAAATTGAATTTTTTTATTTAATGTGCACACCGCGCATGTTACAGTACCGAAATCTCAACGAATATGAGTAACATAACCCAAACGGTAACACCTATAAACCTCTATAAATATCAACTCATAATTAGCGAAATCACATCAGGATCTTTACACATAAAAACAAAACAATCTTCGGAAAAAATAGGAAGATTATAGGCATGAAGAAAGTAGACGAAGACAGTATAAAACAAATAATAAAAAACCACTTTAACCCAAACAGCACTATAGCTATTTTAGTAAATGATGCAGTATTCGAAAAAATTAAAATTGTACATCAAAAATACTTTAGAGCATATAAGGTAGTAAGATGTAGCAAATTATTAAAAGATATCGAAGACACGAATGAACTTGACAAAATAATAGAAGATAAACATCTCGAAAATAACCATAGGGGAATCGAAGAAGTATACGAAGAATTAAAACGAAACTTCTATTGCCCAAACATGAAGACAAGTATTTCAAAAATCATAAACAATTGTGAAACATGTATTTTAGGTAAATACGAACGCAATCCCATAAAAATCCCTTTCAAAATCACTGAAACCCCAACCAAACCTAATCAAGTTATACATTTAGATGTATTCTACTCTATCAATAAATCACTCTTCGTCACAATGATAGACAAGTTTAGCAAAATAGCCCTTTTTACCAAGATAGAAAACAGAAACGAACGAGAGTTTAGGAAAGCCATATTAAGATATATAAGCATCTATGGACATAAAGAAAAAATAATCACCGACAACGAACTAGGTATGTAATCTAAATCAATGCGAGATTTCTTCACAGAAAGTAAGATCAAAGTCATTTTACTTCCAATTCGAATCACACTAGCAATGCAGACATCGAAAGATTGCACAATACCATTAACGAACATCTCAGGCTTTTAAAATATAGGAAAAAACATTTACCTATCGAAGAACAACTTATCCTTATAAACGGTTACTACAACAATAGTGTTCACTCGACAACCAAACGTAAACCACTAGATTTCATATAGGGAAAGGTAAAATATGAAGAATATTCACAAATTCATGATTTACTGATTCAAAAGAAGTCCAATACGATGGCTAAACTTAACGAAACTAGAAAAGACGTCACAATCGAACCAGAGATCAATTTCATTAAAGAAATAAGAGGAGGAAAAAACCATCCTCGTTATAGAAAAATAGAATGCGAAACCTTAGATGAAGACCACGTAAAAGATAAAAAAAATAATCTTAAATATTTTAAGACCCATGTAAGAAAGAAAAGAAAATTTCAAAACAATAACGTCCTTAAGTTTAACGTGCATACTAAATGTAATAACAAGAATCATATTTCAATGACGCCAATATTCAGGATAATACTACTCCTATCTCTTCCAAGCAACGGACAACATTTAGAAATCCAAGACTTGACAAACAATAATGGACTTATAACTTTCAAACTCGACAACGTCAGACTTATAAACGGATATACAAAGGTACTTCACATCATTAATATCACCGAATACGAAAATACTAGCAAACAGCTTCAACGCAGTATAGATATTTTAGAACTTAACACAACCTTGATCACCCCAATGATAAACGCAATGAAACACAATTTACAAATTTAAGAAGATAAAATTAGTTTTTTAAAACCCCACGAAAGACAAAAACGAGGCCTTTTTAATATTGCAGGCAAGGACTTAAATTCTTAGCAGGAACTTTAGACAGCGATGACGAAATCAAAATTATGAATAAATTTGATACACTCGAAAAAAATTATCATAATATTATACTAGCTAGCAACCAACAAGTTAAAATAAACAACCAAATTTCTGACCAAATCAAAAATATAACCATCCACATAACAAACCAACAAAACTTAATAGAAACACACCTCAATGCCTTTAGTAACGCCGTAGTCAAAAAACTCGATAACTTCCAAGATGAACTTTTCCTTCTCCAACTAATATACCAAATTAACCATAACATAAACCTCCTAAAAAACCACATTGACGACATCGAAGAAATCATAATGACAAGTAGACTAGGCTTACTTTCAAGAAACATTTTAACGCTGCAAAAACTAGATACAATCTCCGACTTAGAGGCTTTGCAACAAATTAAAACAGTAGTAACATATTACAATAACCAAATAGTAATAATTATATTAATTCCTCAATTTTCAAAACTAACTTTTTCGTGTCTACTTATTGAGCCCATACCCACAATCCATAACAGAACCATACTCATAAAAAACCATATTGTAATTGTTGATCAAAATGATCAAATATATGATAACGATGTCAAAGACATCCTTAAAAATAATTTAAAATAGAAGACACATGCATAAAAAATATTATATTACTTAAAGAAGCTGATTGTAACATATTAGAGAACGATACTGAAAAAATAGAAGAGATAAAAGAAGGACTAATTGTGACCAAAAATTTAAATACTGTAGAACTTTACCACAATTGTAATAGTTTAGGCGTAAACATAAGCGGAACAAAACTTATTAAATTCACTAATTGTTCCATTAGAATAAAGGATAAAAAGTTTTCCAATTCAAATAAAGAAATTGTTGACCATTTTATATTACCAAATTTCCTCATAAATGTAAATGAAAAACATGTAATTCCAAATATAAAACTAGAGGAAATTAATTTTAAGAGTATAGAAAACAGAGATAAAATTTTAGAAATAGAAAGTAAAAATTATTATAAGAATATTGAAAATCTTTCCTTACACATTGCAATATATACATTATTTGTCATAGCACTAATAATAGGATGCAAAAATTATTTTGTAAGAAAATTTATTGTAAAAAGTTCGTCGGAGCCTCACACCAACGGGGGAGTTATATCTCATAACACAAAACCCAATATAATATGATTCATACTACACGACATATTCACTAAGAAGTTGCGACATCAAAAAGCCTGCATTGCAAGAAAACGAAACAAACAAACAAAACAAACGAAAACAAACAAAACATGACTGGAAACTGTTACAACGTCCGCCCAAAAGTAACAAACGTAAACAATAACATAAACAAACGGAACAATAAACTCTGATGAACAAAGAATAGGCAACAGAATACACAAAGTGTACAGCACTTAATTACGAGTGCCGATCATATACGGAACTTACGACAAAATATACGAAATGACACTTAAGCATAAAATATCAAATATGGGCCGAAGACACTTATGCTAATGACCGACCCTTAAAAACGCATTGCAACATAGTCGCAACTCATAGTGAATCAACCCAAAAATCATATATAAACCGAAGCAGAATTCTTTGAGGCCGTCCAGTGTGTTCCCGAACTTTTAAACGCGAACATGTACTCCCTATACTAGTTTTAATAAAAAACGTCTAAAAAATATTACTTCTTAAAGTCTTCTCATTTATTACTGGTAGTCTCATGTGAACGCATACATTTTACCTCTTTTTAGGGAATTTTTTTTTACAAGACAATAAATTACAATCATTTTAATTTTTTTATATAATATATTATTTTATACATATGTATATACATATATATATATATTCTATTTTATATTAACATAATTTTTTCTTATTTTACATTTCTTATACATATATGTATATATTTTTTAATTGTATTAGACACCAAAAAAAAAAGCAGGTCACTGGTCATGTTGTCTGAAATAAAAAAATCGAATGGATTATTGTTCAGTAGGTCTGAACAATAGTGCGGCCTTACCAAAATTAATCAATTTCATTGAAAAAAAAAATGGCATACTGCAGAAAAAAATCTTGCTCTTTTTTGTTAAAAATCGTTTAAAAAAAGTAAGAAAATATTTTCGAAAATAAGCAATTTTGGTACGGCCGATACCCATTAATGAGTTGAAGATCATATTTAAATTTCAAAGCAATCGGTTGAATAGTTTTTTTTTTAGGACCATGACAGTTTTAGAAAATGATGTTTCGAGAAAAAATGCGTTTAAAGTTTCAAGAGCAGAATTTTCGTGGAAAATGTATACTTACACTAATCTGCTATGCCTGGACCATACGATAACTCTTCGGTGGCTTCATACGCATCATTATCTGCCAGTTTTTGTGACCTGAGCGAAGCCCTTGCCTTTTTGGATGCCTCGGACGTGGATCGCTCTGCACGGGTTATTCGTCGTTCATCGTACTCCTCAGCATACGAGTAGGCGTTTCGGCCAATTTGCGTACCAAAAATCTCCATTATTTTAAGGATGGGTGAAAATCCTCTATTAAACATACACGCAGCTGTCCATGAACCAATTTCCAGCGTCTTTTTTTAAACAAAGTTATGCTTTGGAGCCCAGCTCCAGACGCAACTATTAAACGACTCGTTGTTGTTCTGAGTGTTTTCCCAAGCACCTTTGTATCAGATCATCAGATGATAATTCTTCGTAAATTAGCTTCCAGAAACTTGCTGTTTCTTCATCAAATGTTGGAGGATGTGTACAAATTTCCTCTGTATTCTCTGCCGTAAGTTGTAAATACTTGCACCATGCAATTGAACAGTACGAGTGCTGGGGGTTTTCATTGGTTGAAATGTAATGATGTAGCCCACACTGCTTTCTTCATTTCTTCTTGAGAACCCGGATTTCTCAAAATAGCCAAACCATAGCTTAACCATCATGGCATTTGTCAATGCAAGAATCGAATTCTTTCTTGCAGCACTAGTGGATGATTTTTTTTTCGATGTACATTTTGTGACAGCAACTTTACCTGCTTCATCTTTTTGATAATTTTTGGCCTCCTTTTTTCAGCTTTTTCCAAGCCTTTTTTAGCTTTTAAATACTGGTTATGTGTAAAAAAACAAAAAAGAAGCTAAAAAAAGCTTCTTTCACTTTTTTTGACGTGCAAGACGCACTCTTTTTTTACCACAGGATCGCAGTTGTAAGGGTCGACATCCAATCAATTTTTAAATGTTTTACTTTAAAGTATTTGACGGACCGCTGAAACATTTCGATCACACCGTCAACTTCCATTTTACCGGGACTTCCTTCATGATTTGCTTCACAATGCTCAATGTGATTTTCATACCACTCCAAAAACTCGTCTGACTCTTCTCTGCCAATCCATTGCTCGCATACTTTACACGCTTTTGATTTGACAATTAAATCTACATATAATTTCATTAGAAAGAAACAACACCCAGCAGTGAGATAAAACCACGCTTGGCCCATGATCCATCACCAGAGACCGTGATTTTATCTGCAGCACAACCGTTTTCAACATTTAATTTTTTTCTTTTGCAACGGCTTTTTTGAAAACAGTATCAACTACTGACTTTAAAGCAATATAAATTTGGTCGAGCATAACATAATATCAATTTTTACTAATTCCATCGCACAAGTCCATTAGCGAAAATAAATTTATTCCAGCCAAACTGACTCCAAGTATTCGCATAATAAACACAAAACGTCTATTGATTTGTAAGCATTTTTGACCATAGGAGAAGAATTGATGTCAAATTCTTGGCATGAACACTTTACACACAACTTGAATCCTAAAATAAATAAAATAAAAATAAATAAAAATTTATATACACTATTCCACATATACATAGGTAGTATATGTACTAAAGTTGACCTTCAGAAACTCTGTACGCAGGTATAAAAGACCGGTGACAACAATAGAAAGGTAGCAGCCGCAGACCTGGCGCGCGGCAGACAAGTCGCTTACGGCGTGTCGGCGACTATGAGTTGTAACTTATTTAATACTAGGAATTTCGGTCTGAATTTTTACAGCATATTTTCGATAGGTTTTACTATCGAAATATGAAAAAAAATCGATTTTTCGAAGTGGTCACATGAGACTACTTCCAGCAAGGTAAACTTTACAATACATGAATTGACAGTGAATTTCGGCAGAACGAGGCATATTTATGAATATGATTTTTTTTTGTTGGAGGCTTCAGCTATCTGTTGGAGCATTCAGACACAAATACTGGTCCATTGTATTGGCAGTCAGACCCCTTAGATGGCATTATAGCTTATGAAGAGCCAGCGCCAAGCTTCTTTTTATTCACTTATGTTGTGTGCGATTTGTTTTTTTCACACAAGTGAACGGAACCTAAAGCTTTAATGACGATTCCGAACGGTGAGAGCCGAGAAGCTTTTTCAAGGCAAGTGTACAACGGGGGCTTCTGCCAGTACCCCGCCGAGGAGAGAAGCCGCGAAAGATTCGATGGCGTTGGTGATCTGAACTCGCTCATCTTGTGTCGACGGCCGACACACTACCCACTGCGCCACGGCGCTCTATGACTGTGATACTTCGGACAATTTGAAAGTAATCCTTTCCGAATTCCTTCATCCACAATTGGTGACTGCAATACATTGCACTGCGGAAGATCTTCTCGATTTTAAGGAAACGGTTAAGGATGCTTTCACTAATAAATTCTTCTTCACACGAATATTTCCAATCGATGTATCGAATCGCAATGACCCAGAAGCCATAATCGAACAAACACATATTCGCGCTAATAGAAATTGTAAAGAAAATGTTAAAGATCAATATGAACATCGTTTACTTAGAATTATATGTAAACATCGCCTTTGCTTTGTATTCATTATCAAATACACTACATCAAAAAATTGTACGTACAGCTGATTCTTGAAAACAAAAATGAAAGTTTTTCAAAGAAAAAGCTATTTAATATGTATTTTTTTCTTTTTTCTATTTGTTTATTATAAGATAAGTAAAAAACAAAACAAAATACATTAATACAAACTTCAAGTCAAAAAAAAGAAATCAGAAAATTGGGGAAACTAGGAAAATATGCATCAAAAAATTACACGTACACTGAAAACTTTAACTGTTTATTAAATTATTAGTATCGAGTGTGGTATCCCTTCGCTTTTATTACATCCTGTAGACGATTTTTCATAGAGAAGACTAGTTTTGAAGTGACTTCTGGTGAAATTTTATTCCATTCTTCTAAGATAATGGCCTTGAGTTGGTTTTTACTGGTTATTTCAGATTCCCGGACCTTTTTTTCCCAAATAATCCCAAAGATGTTCGATGGGATTAAGGTCTGGGGATTGGGGAGGATGAGGCAACTGCGATTTCACATTATAAAGGAGCCACTCTTTAACTAGTCTTGATGAATGCTTAGGATCGTTATCCTGCACTACCATAAAGTCGTCCTTTAAACCAATTTTAGTAGCGCTAGCTTTAAGGTTTTCTTTTAGAATTTGTAAATACTTGTTTTTGTCCATTGTTGTCTCAACAAACACTAAATTTCCCACTCCTTCAGCTCCCATAGCTCCCCAAACCATAACATTCCCGGCTCCATGTTTCACAGTTGGCTGTACATTTTTTAAATGCAATGATGTGTTTGGTTTTCGCCATACAAATCTTCGACCGTCTGACCCAAAGACATTGAATTTGCTCTCGTCAATGAATATCACATTTTTCCAGAAATCATCTGGCTTCGAAACATACTCATTTGCATAGTTCAAACGCTTTTCAACATTTGATTTTGAAATGTATGGTTTTTTTCTTACCGTACGACCCTTATATCCCTTTGTGTGCAAATAATTTCGAACAGTCTGAGCGTTAAGTGATATTCCGTAACTTGCTTTTATGTCAGCAGCTATTTTCGGAGCACTTAACTTCGGATCAACTTTCACCATCCTTTCGATTTTGCGTTCCATATGTACGGTTAATATCTCTTTTCGACCTCTTCCTGGAGCCATTTCAAACCCTTTATTTTTTTCATAATTTTTAATGACATACTGAACTGTTGATCGTGGTCTACCAATGGTTGACGATATCTCAGCATAACTTTTCCCCTCGTTCTTAAGTTTGAGAATCAGTTTTTTTAGCTCAAGAGGAACTTTTTTATGTGAAGATTCCATTATAATTAAAATTTGGTAAAACTCAAAAAAACACCTTTGACCAGATCAATATACTACAACAGACTGAGTTACGATCACTCAATATCTTGATCATATACCATTTACTCGTTTTCCATGCCGAAAAAGTACCGTTATTTTTCTATTTCTTTGAAATAAAGCAACTGTGTACGTGCATTTGTTTGATGTACGTGCAATTTTTTGACATTAATGGGGAAAAATATGCTTACGGTAGAAAAATAAATCAGACAAAGCTCGAATGTTTTGTTATATATTTGTTCTATTTACTAGTATACATATTAATTTATTCGAATGAAGTCGATAAACACATGTGTTGAGCAATAAACTCATAAAATAAAAAAAACGCGCATAATTTCAGTTGCTGTACGTGCAATTTTTTGATGTAGTGTATGTTCTCTCAATAAGTTTTCCTGTTTTTTCATATTCTTATTTTCTATTCATTCCAATCTAAACTCTCCAGGAGTGCGGTCCTGAATAAAATATCAATAATAAAATATTTTCTTAGACAAAACCTGATAGTTTATTTCATCAGGTTATGGGCCCAGGACGTGATTCAGTAACATCAAAATAAATCGAAAACAAAAAGGTAATCTTTGTGTCACGTATCTAAGTCGATTGTGCTGACATATATTAAATAAATACACAATGGCAAATTCGTCGTCGCGATTGGAATTACTTTCTAAAGATAATCATGATACGTGGAGCATGCAAGCAGAAGCGCTTCTTAGAAAGAATGACCTTTGGGATTTTGTCAAAGGAACAATTGAAATGCCGGATGATGAACCTAAAAGGGGTGAGTGGTTGAAATTAGACAAGAAGGCCAAAGCCGATTTAATTTTGTCTATTCAACCGTCGGAGCTGAAGCAGGTTCGTGGATGTACTACATCGAGAGAGCTATGGCTAAAGTTGGAGTCAATATATGCATCGAAAGGACCTGGGAGGAAAGCAACATTACTGAAACAACTAATGCTTCAAAAGTTGGAAGATAGCGGAAATGTTAAAGAACATATGGGAAAGTTCTTTGACGCAGTGGACAAACTGGAAAGTATGAGTGTGCAAATAAACGGTGATTTGCTCGCCATAATGCTGTTATATAGTTTGCCCCCATCGTATGAAAACTTTCGGTGTGCGATCGAGTCTCGAGATGAACTGCCATCGGTTGATGTCCTGAAGATAAAAATCATCGAAGAAAGCGAAGCCAGAAATCAATCTTCGAATGGTGTTGTGATTGCTATGGCAGCTGGTAATAACACACGTCTAAATCGCATAAGAAAGACAGAGCGGAAAATACCAAAGGAAACATTCAATTTTAAATGCTTTAAATGTGGCATTGTGGGACATAAAGCGAATGTTTGTCCAACAAAGAAGTTCGCACGACGAAAGCAGGCAACAAATGTTGATGTTTCTTTTGCAGTAAGTCATACAGCCATGAATGCAAGCGATCCACATGCAGGAAAAATTAACAGGGGATGGATTCTTGACAGTGGATGCACATCACACCTGTGCGGAGATGAATATTTATTCAAATCCATGGAAGATTCCATCAAAACAAAGTTAAACCTTGCAAGTGCTGCTTCGGCGGATGTAAAGGGTAAGGGTATTGTTTACCTGTCAGTAGCTGGAGATTGCGACTCACAATTAGTTAAACTTAAAGACACCTTGTATGTTCCTGATTTGAGAACAAATTTAATTCCTGTTTCTAAGATCACGAATAGAGGTTATGAGAGATGGTAACGTACTTCTAATTGCAGATCGTCGAGGTGAATTATATTTTGTGCGAGAAAATTTTGAGTGTGCAAAAGTGGTAGACCAGCCTGAGTGTTCCGAACTGTCGAGGTGGCATGAAAGGTTGGGTAATCTTAACAAAAAGGACTTGGTTAAGATGGTTCGCGTCGGTTGTGTACCCTCGGTTGATTTAAAAAACATTGAACAATTAACGAAGTGTGCAGTGTGTTTAAAAGGGAAGATGACAGCTTCACCTTTTTCAAAACTTCGGGAACCGTGTAAAGAAGTATTAAGAATTGTACATTCGGATGTAGTTGGTCCATTCCGAACAGAATCCACTGGACATGCCAAATATTTTGTCACATTTATCGACGATTGTACAAGGTGGTGTGAAGTTTATTTCTTGAAACAGAAAAGTGGTGTTTTTAAAGCTTTTAGATTTTACCAAAAATTTGTGGAAAGGCAAACTCGATTTAAAATAAAATATTTGCAGTCTGACAATGGTCGTGAATACTGCAACGAAGAATTTGATAAGTATTTATCTAGCCAAGGTATAAAGAGAAGGTTGACAATTCCCCATACACCTCAACAGTATGGAGTAGCAGAACGAAAGAATCAAACGCTGTTGGATATGGCCAGGTGTTTATTGCTGCAATCCAACTTAAGTTCTTCATTTTGGTCGGAAGCAGTTGCCACTGCATGTCATATTCGGAATCGGTGTCCAACAAATAGTTTGAAAGGTGGAATTCCTTTCGAAAATTGGAATAAAAGAAGGGTAAACTTGAATTATCTGAAGGTGTTTGGTTCAAGAGTGCTCATTCTCAATAAGGATCCTATGAAAGACAAGCTTGCACAAAGATCTATTGAAGGTGTTTTTGTTGGATATCCTAGTGACCGAAAAGGGTATCGAGTATGGCTTCCAAATAAGCATCAAATAGTTCATGCACGGGATGTAAAGTTTTTGGAAGATGAAACAAATAATGCACCAGAAACGATTGTGCTGGATGAACTATTAGCCCCCATAACAAAGACTACGGATAACATAAGCAGACCAAACGTTGTTGAGTTCTCGCCGTGTCCTTTAAAAACTCTGTTTACTTCTGGAGAACAGCAAAATACAACAACAAACATGAAAGAAGAAAAGCAGTCTTCTGAATTACCTTGGAAGTTACGTTCGAGAGGGCGACCGAGGGAACTGTTTCGGTCAACCACGGCGAAAACGTCTACTCAACGTGGAACTGAGGACGTTGACAGAGACGAAGATGTATTTGCTGGTGTGGCGGAAGTTACTGTTGAAGATGCCTTGAAAAGCAGTAATGCCGAAGAATGGAAGAACGCCATGGAGTCTGAGCTTGTAAGTATTTTTAAAAAAAGATACATGGAAAATAATTACGAAGGATGATAGTGACCACGCCGTTGGATGCCGCTGGATTCTCACTACCAAACATGATACTAGTGGTAGCATTAAGCGATATAAAGCTCGACTCGTAGCAAAGAGGTACAGTCAAAAATATGGGGTAGATTATTATCAGACATTTGCTCCAGTAGCAAGACTTGAAACATTGCGTCTACTCTTGGCACTTTCGGTGCGGTTTGGTCTGAAAATCTGGCAGTTTGACGTTGTAACAGCGTTTCTGAATGGATCATTGAACGAGGATGTCGTCATGGAAATTCCAGAAATGATGAATCCACTGCTAGAAAGGATCATATCGAAACATGAAAAAAACTCGTGCGTTGGAGTCAAAGCAAGAGAAATGCAAACGATTCTTCGTGGCGGAGGAAATGTATATTTCTACAATACTATAAAAACAATCTTAAGAAGACTCAACAACAAGGCAGGGCAAATGTTCGAAACAGATACCGAAAAACTTCAAGCTAACATCCTTACAAACATGCAGTCCACACTTTACATATGTATTAAAATCAAAGACCCCAGAACCCATAAAATCGATCCTTTGCCGAAACCCGTCCTCCCTAGAAGAAGCTATGAATTTTTTGCATGAAACAGGATATGCTTTCCAGAACATTAACCTTTCCGCTAATCCAAATAAACCCAAATTCTCTCATACAAACAGGGAAAACAATTTAGATAATTGGCACCCCAATCATAAACAAAATTTTAACCAGAATTCAAGAAACCAATCTTTCGGATATGCAAGCTATAGAAACCAAAAAAACTCTGACTCTAGAAACTCATTTAACTCCAACAATCAGGGCCATGGGAAATCCTATTCAAATTACAATAGAGGCTCGTACAACAACTGCTCTAATATAACATCTCCTTTAAAACCAGTATAGAACTAATTGAACCCATGGATTGTAATAATCGGACACAAATAGAAGTAGGAAACTTTCGGGAAAGAGCCAAACAAACTCTCCTACATAACCATTGCAAACTTTAAATTTCTAATCGGCACTGGTCACTCCGTAGTAAATTCAGTTGTCTTTAAAAAAGCTCGAAAGACCAATCTACGTTAAATCACTTAACAAACTAACCAGGATAGAAGAAAAAATCTCGGTAAACGGTCCCGAAGAATTTCAACCACAAAACCAAAAACTAGAATTCTACCTATTCAAATTCCATGACAAATTCTACGGCCTATTAGGTAACGACTTCCTCATGAAAAATACAAGTGTCATCGACTACAAAATGAAAACTATTTCCATTAACGACAAAGAACTAAAATTACACTTTAGTCATGATAACAGAGAACTTGATCTACCAAACAGATTCGGGGGAACATTTCTATAAGATTCCGGTAAATAAGAGACCAGGTTGTGGACAGAAGACACCAGAATAAACGACTCCATAGCGATTGTAGAATTATATTACATTGAAAACAAAGTAAGAGTCCTGAATACAGACCAACTCCGCATATAGTCAACTTTAAGAGACCTTTTAAGATAATAGAAACTGAATTAATTTGCCAGTTCAATAATTGTGAACTACATGGAGGAAAGGAAATGACTAATAAAGTTAATCTGCTCGATAAAATTAGAACGGATCACCTTAATGAGGAAGAAAGATCCAAACTGAAACGCATTTTGCTAGGAAACAAGCAAATCTTCGACACATCGGGACCATTAATCTTCACGAATGCGATCAAGCACTCCTTTAAGACCACTGACAATAGATCCAGTTGATCACAGACCAGCGTGGTAGAAGGTAGTGTTTCGGCTTGTTCATAAAAGATAACAAAACAAAGAACAAAAAGTAGTAGTGCGCGTTTGGGCGAAGCGCTCCCCAGTCGAATAGTAGCACGGTGGTAAAGGCCGGACTCATAATCCGAAGATCGGCAGCTCAAATCCCCATTCGGGGAAAAAAAAATTTTCGCGTTTTTTCTTCGTGTTCTTTCTGCTACTAACAGTAGTAGCAGCAGTAACGTGAAGACATGTCGGGCGACGGCGGGAGAAGACCCGTTCGTCAGACGGAGTCGGAATCCGATGATTTATCATCCGATTTCGCAACACCGGCCGCTGTCATCAAAAGGCGCAGAAGGGTCAACCCGAGGCCCAATTTAATTAAGCGCCCCTCCTTCACTACTTCGACCGAGAGGCTGCTGGTCGAAGCGAGGAAAGGGGCGCCATCACCATCACCATCGATGTCCGAAGCAGCCGGACAACAACAACAACAATCAAAACAATTAATCTCAAGTTCGTCAACGGAGGAGGAACGTAGCAAACGTGAGGAGAAGGAACGCTTCCTAGGCGCCCAGCTGCAGGCCGTTGTCGAACAGCAGCAACAACAACAGTCAAAGCAGCAGAAGCAGCAGCAGCAACAACAGCCGCAACAACAGAAACAGCAGCAGAAGCAGCAGCAACAACAACAGCCGCAGCAAGAGAAGCAACAACAACGTCCTAAAAAGGAGAAAGTGCCACCCATCTTCACCTATACCACGGCACTACGAGAGACCATCGACCTCTGTAAGTATGCTATTGGTGTAGGTAATTTTCAAATTAAATGTTTAGGCCAGAAACGGTATGCTATTCAGTGCAAGACACTAGGACAGCATAAGCGGATTAGAAGCCTATTGAAAGAGTCAACGACGGAGTTTTTCTCTTTCACACCAAAGGTTGTGACCTCACGCGAGGTTGCAGACGAGGCTCCTCAAAGGAGTGGAGTCAATTATTACAGACCCCGAGGAAATGCTCTCAGAGCTCAAAGAGTTCGAGAGTGACGACCTCAAATTCGTGGGGGTTAAGCCATTCTCTACGGTGAGCTCCCGACGGGAGAAGCCAGTGATTCCCTTCTTCGTGGTACAGCTCACACCCAGCAGCAAGCTGGAGAGGCTAAGGAATATCGCCTCCTTAGCATCCCAGACTGTAACATGGAAAAAATTAAAGAGAAGCGGAAACATCCGCTGCCAAAGGTTCGGGCACGCCGCGTCGAACTGCGAAATGCAGCCTCGATGCGTTAAGTGCGCAATTAACCACAAAAACGAGGAATCCGACCTTGGGAAAGACAAGGTGGCGGACAGAGAACAGCTCGAGCGTGTCTTGTGTGGAAACCGAGGACACCCTGCAAACTATAGGGAGCGTCCTAAGTTCCAGGACATCAAGAAAGAAAACCTGGCCCGTAAGCAGAAGGTCGAGGAGAAGCGTCCCTCGGGTCACTTCCAAACACCAGCCGTCACATCCCAGTTGACCTACGCCAAAATGGCGGCAGGTTCGGGAAAGACGGTACAAAAGCCCATGGCTGTTCCTAAAGCCCCAGTGCCTGTCTCTAAGGCACCGGAGGTCGAGGTGATGTCTATTCGATCTTGCTCGCAATCCAAGGGCAGATTGGACAGCTCCAACTACAGATCCTGGAGACGGCGACCCGAGTAGATAGTATTTGCTCGCTTCTGCCGGGCCTAGCGCACTTAGGTCATGATGGGTACGCTGGTAGAGAGGCCCTTAAAGATCCTGTCGGTGAATGTGAATTCATTGATAAGGATTTAGCGACGAGCCGTACTTTTTAACCTATTGCAGGACGAAAGCCCCCATGTACTCTTGGTTAGCGAAACAAAGCTAAACCAGAAGAATAATTAGAAGGGACCGACCCAACGCTATTTAAAGAGGGGGAATTGCGATCTTTATTAAAAACAATTTTAAACATAAAGTCATATATAGCGGTGAAGTGCGGAGGTTCCAGGTGATAGAGGCCTGTATTGTGTGCATTCCTCTCCGAAATGGAAAGAGAATGTACATTGTATCAGCCTATGCACCTGAAGCACCTCAACCTAATATTTTTATCGCAGAGCTCGAGACACTTTTTCGATCTCTGGGCTTAAACTCTGTAGAAAACTTTTACATTCTGGCCGGCGATTTAAATGCCAAACATAGTGATTGGGGAAATAGCATTCCCAACACTAGGGGGAGCCTACCAAGCCATTGGTGGGTTCTTCGCAGCATTGAATATAGAGTCAAGTTGATCGCAACGGATAGTCCGTCGTATCCTAGGAGCGGCTCCTATCTGGATCTCATGCTGATAGACTCTCGACTGAGACTGGCAGACACGAACGAATGGTCTATTAACTGTCTACGGACCATTGTATACGACAGTGACCATTGCGGGCTATGTGCCGTGATCAGAGTACCTGACGAGTTCGCGGAGATGGCAGAGTGTGTCCAAACGCACCTCTACGATTACAGTAGAATGTGCTGGCCGCGCTTTACCAATTCCCTGACGAGAGCGCTCACTTCGAGCGATTCTTTTCCACCGACTAATAGGAACCTGTCAAACTACGAGATTGACAGGTATCTCAAGCAAATGGACGATGTCATTAAACAGACAATGAACAGTACGATACTACGCCAACGACAGCACAATACCACAAACGTATATCGAAACGCGACAATCAGACAAAAAAGTAGACGGCTGACAAGACTCAAACTCTTGTACAGGCGGTTTATCGACAGACAAAACTCGGAGGTCAGGAAACTGAAGGATCACTGATTAAAAATCTCCAACAGTTGATCAAAGTGAATTACAGAATATCTGTAAGTTTGCATTGGAACAACAGAATTCGTGCTGTAAAATCCAACAGCGCGAGTATGTTCCCGCAAATAAATAAAATATTTCGGAGAAACGATCAGAATGACATTCGGAATCTAAAGCTTCCGAGAACGTCAGACAATGAACGCTTGCTACGAACAGTCAGCATCGATCCAGAGAGCGCTGTCTTGGATGATGATTTATTCGTGATCGAGGATCCCCAGGAGAAGGTGGCGACAGTGGAAGCTGTATTCCAGGAAGTGTATACGGTGAATGACAGCATTCGCCCAAACCGCGATCTGGAAAACAGAGTCCTACTTCATCACTTCTACCTTCAAAATGGTATAGATCATTGGCGATCAGAGAACCTTGGTTTTACCAGGTTCAATGATGATTTTATGGCAAACAATACTGTTAGCTGTCCAATGAAGGGGCTAACACCCTGTTCATTTCGACGGAGGATCTCCAGATGATCTTCGAGTCATTGAAAAGAAAAAAGTCCGCGGGAACCGACGGTATATCCAATGTTGTGCTTAGGCACCTTCCACCAGTGGCTGTAGAGAGGTACACCATCCTGTTCAACAATGCACTGAATAATGCATATTATCCAGTGCACTAGAAGACAGCTGTGGTGCAACCAATCCCCATGAGGGGTAAGGACACCTCTAACCCGGCAAATCTCCGGTCGATAAGTCTCCTTCCGAGTATCAGCAAGGTATTCGAGAAGGTGATCCATAGAGCCCTGTCTAAATGGGTTGAGGAGAAGAAAATCATTCCGGATAACCAATTCGGTTTCAGAGCGGGGCATGACACTATTCATGCCGCGTCAAAGCTCGTATCGGATATCCAGTGGAATAAATGCAAGAACCAATGCACGGGTGCCTGTCTGATTGACTTGGAATAAGCCTTTGACACCGTATGGCTAGAAGGTCTTTATTACAAGCTCAGTCGGCTGGGCATAAGTAAACCAGTGCTATATATGATTTTTGACATGTTAACAGGTAGAAAGTTCGTAGTGAAAATTGCCAACGTGACTTGTACCCAAACATTTGATATTAACAACGGACTGCAACAGGGTACGGTGAACTCGCCTATCCTTTTCAGCATTTATTTCAGTGATTTGATAGCTTCTCTTCACCATTCAATAGCGTATGCAGATGATTTAATCGCGTACAGATCAGGTCCAACGATCGGCGTCACTGTCTTGCAGCGTGACTTCGAAAAAATTCAGCAGTATTGTGATGACTGGAAGTTCAAAATCAACTGCCAGAAATCAGAAACTATTTTGTTCAGAACGCCTTTGTCTAGGGCCTCTCGAGACACTAGGAAAAATTGGCGCGGGTTCTCAATTTTTGGACAGGACAGGCGCTCACTGGCGAAATAAAGTGTAGTCAGATACCTTGGGATCTGGCTAGACCAGTATCTATATTTTGAGAAACATGTAGATGCTGTTCTGGCAAGGGCCCGGGGCACTTTCACTCTGACAAGATGTCTGTTTCATTGCAGCCAACTTAATTCCAGGGTGAAGGCAATCTGCTACATGGCCTTAATCAGGCCCATGGTTGCCTGATTAAGATGGATGTCCCATCTGGTTCAATGTAAGAGCCAGCTTAATGGAAAGGATTCGGGTGTTTCAGAGACAATGTCTTAGGACTTGTCTCGGGCTACATAGGACTCCCGAATCTGAGTACAGGAAATTTTACCCGAATGAGGTCCTATACAATAGCGCCAGGAATAATTTTCTGATCAAACTGATTCGAAGCCACGTTGCAAGAACAATGACTTTGATCAATAGCCTGATCTTCGGAGCTTACTACCCCAACGATTTATATCATGAAAGGGTGTGCCTTAGATAGACGTGGGCTGATCCAGGACAGATTGGCGATACCGCTAATCTTCCACGTGGGTCGCAATTCCGTGGAACGGCGATTCCTCTACGGACCCGATGTCGCGCTCCGTGAGCCCGAGCGCCTCAGGTTCTGTAGATCGGTCTCACGCCGGGATCGAGGAGACGTAGTCCGCCAGCACCGACGCTTTTGGTGGCTGAAGAGGACTCCGTCAACGGACACTTCACTTGGTGCAGCCTCTTCAAGGCAAAGCCTGCCAAACACCGATAGCAGGCTTACATAGGCTAGGGTAGGGTAAGGTAGGGTAGGGCGCCGTCACTATCGGATTAGCTACTGTAAGTCACATTTGCATCCACAAACAACAGGGTTACCGGTTAAGTCGACCTAGATACTTGAGGATGTTATAATTTGCATCATTGTAGACTGATTTGACTATGAAGCATCATATGCCAACCTAACCGTTTTCAAGATATTGGACTTTTAGGTTTTTTTTATAAAATTTGCCGATTTTTTTTTTCTAATATAATTTTGTTTTTCTAATTAACGCATCTAATTTACTTTTATAGTCGTACAGGTTCTGTGTAGTAGATAAGTTGTTTTATAATTATCATCACCAAAAATGTCGGCAACTGAACAAACTGGGCCAATAGATTGCTGATAGTTGAAAAAAGGAATAAATTTGTACAGTTTTTTCTTCTCTCTGGAATATTTTTTAAAAAATCTATGGCAGTTATATCGCAGATGTCCCGTGAAAATATCTACGTTTTTTCAGCTATCCAAAATGGTATCATAATCAAGGGTATTATTAGAATCCATAGAAGAAAACTTGGGCGGGTTTCCATTATGCGCACTGAGCAACATTTTTTTTTCTGGCTTGAAGTGGCCTAAGATACATAAATATAATATTTTTTTCTTGAGGAAATGTAAAATTTTCTTTTTTTTTGTAACTCGAAACTGTCAGGCAGGCACCTGTAAGAAAGTCTGGTGTATTTAAAGTATGGGGTGGGTGGCTCGCTTCGCTCGCTAACAGGATTTTAACCCTTTTTTTCCGCATGGTTTAGCCGCTCACGCGACTTCGTCGCTCCGCTGAGGATATGTCAACAACTGTCAGGCAGGCGCCTGGAGCTAAAGTTTAATTAAAAAAGATAATAAGATAATATCAAAAAGACAAAATTAACTTTTAATTATTTTAACTTTGGGACATATGACAATACCTATAATATTTTTCAACATTCACTGCACCCACCACCCCACCTCATCAGCAACAGAAATCACTTAGCATAAGAGTGAACGCGTCCATTTGTGCAGTCATGTACTCGTACATGAACTTTTCTGTGGAAAGTGAAAATTTTAATAGTAAAAAACAAATAGAAAACAAAGTTTCCTCTCCTGCAACATCTCCCACTTGGCCGCAGACAGGATTTGGAGTACGCGCGGGTTCAAAAGTCTCGTGTTACGCAGTTCTCCATTAGAAGAAACTTTGTGTTTACATTACCTTACACTTTAGTCAACCTTTTGAATGTTAGTACATAAAACCGGAATTCAAATTAACTTTTATTTCACATGTATTTACAGTTAAAAATTTAAATTAAAAAAATGATTGACCAGGATAACAACGCTTAATATCGACTAAAAGTTGGATAAAGGGATCTTTATTAAGCTTCTTTAAGCGACGGCGCCACATAAACTCACACAAATGTTTGTCCAAACAATTGGTATGGACACCGCCACGAGATAATTGACGTCGCATCCACCGCCATGATGACTCAATATTTTGGGTATGAGCTCCCGTTTCAGAATTTACAAACTCCTTGGTATGGTTAACAGTAAAATGCTGGTATCCGACAGATGTTAGATCAATGTATCCTCTCCAACAATCTGTGTGAATTATGGTTCCAGGTTTAACGTGCTTTTGAATCAGTTTTATTAAAGTATTTTTATCTCTTTTATTTTCTGGACATATTTCCAATCTATGATTGGTTCTCCACGAACGATTATTCCTAAA
Source organism: Merodon equestris (assembly GCA_958301585.1). Lineage (NCBI taxonomy): Eukaryota > Metazoa > Arthropoda > Insecta > Diptera > Syrphidae > Merodon > Merodon equestris. The sequence continues at coordinate 82,260,499 of OY284415.1, read as the reverse complement.
ATCCAAGAACCCTCAACAATACGGCCTGGTTGATATTTACGGCGGCCGATTTTACATTCACCGATTTCCTCCTATTTGCCCCTCTTCCACGAATTGATCATCCAATGCTACCATGCACACGTCCCGACAAAAAGAAAACCGAACCGAAACCGTCTCACATGAAACTTTTATACCATCAACGGAACTTTCTTTGATTGTTTGTTCAAATGTCATATTCACTGAGAAACAATATGTAATAAGCATGCATATCTCAGGAGAAGTATGTATGACATCGTTCAAACCACGTATTTTTCGAAACAGAAACACAATGGTAATATTTACTTTTTCTACGACACTCAAATAACCCACAAATTAATTTTGATTCATCTAACACCATATATTTTTTATGCGTTTTACAATAGTTTTTAGCCGGAATTAGTTCAATATCTCTTAACAATTTTAAAGTACTTGAACGAGTATTCATAATATTTGCCAATCTGAAGAGATTATATAGTTGATCCATAACGAATACACAATATTTCAGAAAACGTCAAAAAGAACACACGTTTACGATTAAAATGTACTTCAACAATGTAAAGCTCTTACTTACATTCGTTAATCATAGTAACGGAAAACATTTTGTTGATGCAAATGTGACTCACAGCAGCTATCGTTGGAAAGGTCATAATATCAAGTTTAATAAGATGCAACGTTATACATATAATACATAATACAGACCATTTAATTTCGAACACCTGACATTCATTTCCTGTGAGTCACTGCATCAACAAACATTGTACAAGTATATAGAAAATTTGTAAGTTCAGTATGCATGAAAAGTGAAGTACGAGTATGTATGGGGGGGCATGCTGCCCCCTGCAACCCCCCTACTGGGAGACGCTGTTGGATATGGAGTAAGTGTAATTTGGATATATGCAAAGTATACGTAAATACGTAAATAATAAAATTCCTCGAAAAATTCAAAAGGGAATATCGCTTACGATTTCTATAAACATACATCTACCAAAATGCTCAGAATGGCCTCTAACACATGTTTGTACATTTTACATGTACTCGTACATATTTCACTGCGATTTTCTTATTAAAACGCCGACGTACATATGTATTAATGGCGGGGAGCAAATCACTTTTCCTCCTTTTAGCCTATACATATGTACTATACTTTGATAAATGTCACTTCTAAAGAAATTCGTATTGAGAAACATAGAACAAAAGATATAACATGTTTGGTATCGTTGAAAAGGTCTTAGAATGTAGTTTTATAATTCGGTAAAAAAAGATACCTTCATAATACAATTTTTAAAAATAAAAATATTTTTTCTTGAAAATATGGGAACATTTTTAATTTTTTTTTATATCTTTAATATTTGTAAATGGATTACAATGTTTTCATTTTTAGATAAAAGTTCTTGATTGTTGCTTCAATTTGCGTCATCATTTACATATATACGTTTCGTAATTTTAAAGATATTTGAATTTATTCTCTACAGGATATTCAAATTTGGCACATCCTTTTAGTCCTTTCTAGCAATTTGCGGTAAAAACCGCTTAGGATTTTCAGTTCTGACTTATTATGTACGTACGATACGATTATAGGTCAACAAATTTGAAGAAAATCGGAGGTGAGTACTTTTCGGAACTCCACCCGAGAAAACAGTTGATGATCGTTACCCTATCCCCAATATCGAATAAATTCTCGATAGGCTCGGAAAGAGCAACTATTATTCGACAATTGACCTAAGACACGGATTCTACCAAATCGAAATGAAAAGATCAGATATAGAAAAAACTGAATTTTCCTTAGATAACGGGCATTACGAGTTCCGTCTAATGCCATTCGGGCAAAAGAACGCGCCCAGTACCTTTCAACGATTAATGGATCAAGGACTAAAAGATTATATAGGCAAACAATGTTTAGTCTATATGGACGACATTATAGTATTTTCTAACGGACTAGATGAACACATCAAAAACCTAAGAATGATTTTTAACAAACTAAAATAAGTCAGACTTAAAGTTCAATTAGATAAATGCCAATTTTTAAGAAAAGAAATTGAATTCATAAGGCACGTAGTCAACGAAAATGGGATATCACCCAACGAAAGAAAAATAGAAACGATAAAGAATTATACAATACCTAAGACACCTAAAGAAATTAAAAGATTCCTGGGAATAGTTGGATACTACAGGAAATTTATAAAAAAAAAATCGCCGAGATAGCAAAACCAATGAAGATAAACTAACCACAGCCTGGATACTAGTGTATCCCGACTTCAATAAAACCTTCAAAGTCACTACTTGAGGGGTGCTGTCATAAGAAAATCAGCCAATAGCTTACGTATCTCGAACCCCCAACCAACACGAAATCAATTACACTACTATAGAAAAAGCATTGCTTGGAGTAGTTTGGTGCTTAACACAGTTCCGGCCATACATTTTTGGTAGGAAAATCCACCTGTTTACAGATAACCAGCCCCTGATATGGTTGAACAATCTTAAAAAAAAACCAAACAGGAAACTTATTAGATGGAAGCTCTACAAAATATTTTACAAAAAAGGAAGAGAAAACAAAGTCGCCGATTTCTTGAGCAGGATAGAAACAAATACCAACGAAGGCTTAGAAAACACAAACTCTATCATTGAAACAGTAATCCCTATTAACCCTTCATTACGCAGCTTTGCATATCTGCAAAGCGAAATTAAATGAAGTTTTCTCAGTTGTCTTTACTAGCTTAACGTTGGAGTCTCATTTATACAGCTGCAATACTACGCAACTAACACTGTGTATAAGAATTTACCGCTAGTCCGCGCCAATGTCGACATATGTACATACATGACTTGTACTGGTCCCATACAAAGAAACTTCAGTTTTGCATGAAGCGCCGTCTTGTAAAAACTTGTACACGTGGTGAAAACATAAATAAAGAAAATAATAAATATATTCGTGTGTAAATAACATTGGTGAAATGCATCTTCGTGTTCGTGCATGTTTCTGTTAATTAACAAATAAGTAATAAGTAATACTAGTAAGCCACTTTGTCAATGGGAAATTTATGACAGTTTAGTTTCTATGGTATAATCCCTCGAAACAGATGGAAGTATGCGATAATGTCACACACATCAATGTATTCTCAAAGTTGAAACAACAAAAATGTTGTGCTGTTGAGGGGTGGAGAAAACAGAAATTCAATCAAAAACATTAATGTGAAATAGGAGCCAAGTTCAATATTATGATATATTAATAAATCACACGCTTAATCTTAAATCCGGTTTAAATCACTCCAGCATTAAGTTTTTGCTAAATTTTATTACATAGTGCACCACTTCAGACAAATACCTTTCCAACGGTGTATCGCACTTGATTGTGCGACTTTTAGTTTAGGAGGAGAAGCTTCTTCACTGGCGTATTATATATATGTATGATGATAGAGAGATAGATAGATTATTGTGTTTGCACATCTGCAAAAGTGCGTGATATGGTTGCATTGCTATTTCCAAATTGTACAAGATCCAACTAACATATGTATATGTTTTTCGTATTAGTTTCTCGTACATTTGTTGACAAAATATTGCTGTACTATAATGGATTCCTTTGTGTACCGGGATAACGGAAAACGTAAGGTATTGACATCAGATGAAGTGATAGCTATGATTTGTCCTTCAGAGAGTGAAGATGGGCTGGAATTCAGACGAAGATCCAACAATCAATGTTCAAGATCTTGAATCTCCGGATAGCGATAGCGATCCTGGAACTGATACCCAACCAGTCTCAAATATATCTAATACAACTAAGAGACATGTAAAAAAACATCAGATTTTATGGCAAAAGCAAAGTCTTCCTTTCTCTCCTGAGTGGTTCCCATTCATAGGAAATGACATATTACAGCAAACATTGCTAGAGCTCTCCACACCTTATCACTTTTTTAAATATTTCTTCACTGATGAAATAATATCAAAAATTGTGGATGAAACAAATTTATATGCTATTCAACAAAATACAAACAAGCCAATTGATTGCAAAAATTATGACATTTATAAATTTGTTGGTATTTCCATCATCAGTTCTTTGGCCCCACCAGCCAACATCCGTGACTTATGGAATGATGTAATTGGAGTTGAGTTGGTAAAACAGACTATGTCACAGAAGTACTTTGAGAGATTGCATAGTACTTTACATTTCAATGACAACCTGAAACAACCATACCCCCAAAGCCCCGAACGAGACAAACTATACAAAATAAGACCAATTCTAAACTACTTGAACCAAAGATGTCTTTCAGTACCCATGGGTGAATGCCTTTCCATTGATGAACAGATGTGTGCTACAAAGGCAAGACACCACATGAAAATGTATATGAAAGATAAACCACACAAATGGGGCTACAAACTCACAAATTCGCTCACAAATTCGAAAGTTACAGCGGACAGGAAAACGATCCTAAATTTCGGGTTGATGAGGAACCTGATATTGGAGCTAGTGGAAATGTTGTTATTCGGCTGTCAAGAGAAGTGCCAAGACACCAGAATTACAAGTTATATTTTGACAGATATTATACTTCTCTGGATTTAACGGTGTATTTGTTCAATAAAGGCATTCAGTGCGTTGGTACAATTCAACTCAATAGAATTCCCAACTGCAAGTTCAAGGACGAAAAAGAACTCAAAAAGGAATCACGCTTCTGTACAAGGACAACAGCAATGTAAGTTTCCTCTCCACATTTGTTGGGGAACTTCCTAAATCAGAAGTGAGAAGATTTGATAGGAAGAAAAAGGAGCACGTAATGGTGTCTTGCCCAGCAGTTGTCTCCGTATATAATTCTCACATGGGAAATGTTGATTTGCTAGATAGCAATATAGGAAGACACCACATCAAAATAAGATCGAAGAAAAGATATCTTCGTCTATTCTTCCACTTGCTTGATGCAATGGTAATAAATTCATGGATACTGTACCGAAGAATGCTTATTGAAACAGGATCAACAGACAAGCCCATGAACCAAAAGAGGTTTAGGATTGAATTAGCTCAAACTCTATGCCAGATAGGCCAGGAGCCAAGAAAGCGTGGTAGACCAAGCAGCTTGGACCCAATAGAGAACAAAAGAATAAAATCCAAGAGATCGTCACTACCCAAGGATGTACGATTGGATCCCGTTAACCACTGGCCGATTTGGAATGAGAAAAGGACGACATGCAAAAGTCCAGGGTGCACAGGCTATACATTTGTCTCATGTGAAAAATGTAAAGTAAATCTGTGCTTGAATAAGACAAATAACTGTTTCACCTCATTTCACAAAAAATGAAATCGCTTTTTTTCTTATACGATACATATTTTGATTATCTTTTTTTTGTTCTTTTGATAGTTTTGTCTTGTTTCAGTATGAATTTAACATGAATTTGAATTTAACATTTCAGTTTTTTTTTTTTTCTGTTTTTGTTAATTCGTTTACAGTTTTGTAGTGTTTCATCTTTTTGTTGTTGAGTTTGTTTTATCATTTAGTTTGACTATAAATGCACGGCTTTCCATATGTGGAAAGTGTTAGAAGTTTAACTATGTCACTTAATTGGACTATATATGCACAGCTTTGCATATGTGCAAAGTGTCAAAAAATAAACTTTTCTCAAAAAGTGTAAGTGGAAGATTTTTTTAAAATATTTTTCCCCTCTTCGGTAACCTGTCCTAAATGTATATTAATTTATTGTTACTAAAAAAAAAAATTGCGTAATGAAGGGTTAACCTTTATAAGAATTTAATTATTATTTTTCCGTGCAGGGACGGGTTAAGAATATCCCTGCAGCGATACCTCTCGCTTGTCGTAAAAGGCGACTAAAACAAAGGTAAACAAAAATCACATCTAGGCAATTTAGAAAACACCAAGGTGAGCCTAGGGACACATATACCACCATTAAACTGCCCCACAAGTGTACATGCAAATCAGTGGGTTGACACGACTGGAGATCACCGGTGTTGATCAAGTAGTAAGTAAGTAGTAAGATCAAACAAAAAAAATCTGGAGCATGCCCGTGTTACAAAAAAAAAAAAAAAAAGGCAGGCCGAAAAACAATTAGTGCAAAAACACCAGCATTTGATTGGCCTCAGCGATGAAGTAATCCCAAACCGGGAAGCCTGCCGCTACTTTCTGAGGTCAAACCGGCGGAGCCCACAAGCGGACCAGTAGGAATGCAGTTAAGTGGGAAGGTTATGGTCCTACACTTCTGACCATAACAACGCCGGAAAAAGGAAATTAATTATTATTAACAAAATAAATTCAGGATCATTATATACATATAAAGAACAGAAAGGTATTCAACAAACAATGTAAAATAATAGGCATAAAGCAAGCTGACAAACAAAGTATTATTCAAGTCATAATAACCATTTTGACCCTGAAGCCACAAATGCCATTATGGTCAACGACGAAATATTCCCGAACCTCAACTCAATCTACCTAGACCACTTTAAAAAGTATTAGATTATAAGATGTAAGAAACTGCTAAAGGACATAATGAACAAGATGGATCTAGATAAGCTAATAAACACTCAGCAAACAACCATCGCGGAATCAATGAGCTCTATGAAGAATTCAAACTAGAATATTACTGCCATAACATGAAATTAGCAATCACAGAATCCGTTAACAACTGTGAGATTTGTACGCTAGAGAAATATGAATGAAGGCCTCACCTTAAAATATCAGAAAAGCCAAACAAACCTCATGAAATAGTCCACTTCGATGTCTTCTATTCAATTAACAAATCACTCATTTTAACCATGATATGTAAGTTTAGCGAAATAGCTATGCTAACTAAAATAAATCACAGAAACGGAACAGAACAGAAGGAAAGCCATACTCAAATACATTAGCGTATATGGAAATAAGAATCCTCAAAGGCATAAAAAAAGGCTTACCAATCGAAGAACAGATAATACTAATAAACATGTACTACAACAACACCATACACACTACAACAAAGCGAAAACCCATTGACTTTGTTTTAGGTAAAGTTAAAGAAGAAGACTTTGAAACATACAAACATACATTACACCATGAAACAATACACAAAGCAATGCTAGAGAAATTAGAATTAGAGCCAGAAATAACCTATGTAAAAGAAATTCGTGAAAAAAAAATCACTTTAAATACAGGAAAATAGATTCGGACCTAATCGACGATGAGCATTTAATGGACAAAAGGTCAGGATGTAGGTATTATAAAACTCATGTCAGAAGGAAGAAGAAATTCCAAGACAATACAAAAACTATAAACAAAACCAAACTATCAGGATAAGATGAAGAGGTGATTTTTATATTGATTAGGGTCGCGAACGTCGTACCCCAACAAATTTTCGTCCAAAATCTAAACAACAACAATGGACACTTACTGATAAAACTAGAGGATATTCGATTAATTAAGAACTACGAGAAATTACTCCACGTGATTAACGTAACCGAAATCAAAGTCGCCAAAAACTCCATAAAAAGTAATATTCAAGACTTACAACCGAAATCAGAAACAATAGGCCCAATATAGAACACCATAAAACACAACTTTAATGAAAAACAAGATAGAACATTTGAAACTACACCACAAAAAAAAAGAGGTTTAATCAACATGTTAGGATCCGGACTTAAATTCATGGCAGGCACCCTGGACAGCACTGAAGAAAAAGAAATTACAAGAAAACTCGACTGTCTCATTACAAATAACCAACAGCTTATTAACGAAAATAACAAACAGGTATCAATTAATAGCAATTTCATGAACCAAATCAAAAATATCACGAAACAACAAGAGACCGTGGGGAGATACATAAATACATGCTTGCATGATAATAAGGTGAAAGACGAACTCAACAAGTTAGAAGACAGAATTAGATCCTTGCAAACCATTTACCAAATAGGCTACGATATAAACCTTCCAAAAGATCAAATAGATAATATATGTAGAACAAATAATACTAACTAGCAACCTAGGCTTAGTAACCAGAAACATATTAACGCCCGAAAAAATAGATCTCTTACCAGACTCCCAAAGCCTAAGCAACATCAAAACGATTGTATCAATATATCAGGAACAAATAAGTTATCATATTACTATTGCCTCAGTATACAGAAACTAAATACTTCAAATTAGTAATGGAACCAATACACAATGCTCAAAATATGACAATACCATTAGAAACTAATACAATCTTTACAGATCAAAATAATGCAATCTTCTATCCGAATATATAAGACAATTTAAAAAGGAATTTACTAGAAATTACCGATAGTTGCATAAATAACATTGTAAACTCTAAGCAAATTGTAATATGCCCTTTTGTAATCAAAAAGAAATAAAAGAAATTACCACTGGTATGGTTGTCACAAAAAAATATTAGATTATATCAAAATTGTAACAAATTAAATATAAGCATTACAGGAAACATTCTAATTAAATATGAAAATTGTAGAATAAAAATCCATGAGGGCACATTTAACAACGAAAAAATCAAAATACACGAACATTTTGTATTCCCTAATTTCTCAACAAAAATTCAAATTAATAAAGTAACCCCTATACTAAAACTAGAAGACTTATACCTAAAGCAAATTGAAAACAGACAAACCATCGAAATATTTAGATGGAGTACTGATGCATTGATTATCGCAGTAATGTCAACCCACTGATTTGCATGTACACTTGTGGGGCAGTTTAATGGTGGTATATGTGTCCCTAGGCTCACCTTGGTGTTTTCTAAATTGCCTAGATGTGATTTTTGTTTACCTTTGTTTAGTCGCCTTTCACGACAAGCGAGAGGTATCGCTGCAGGGATATTCTTAACCGGTCCCTGCACAGGTAAAAGTACACGTAATCAATAATGTAAAAAATATCAAGAATGTAAAAATTTCAAAGAAGTTAAAAATTCGTCGGAGCCTCACACTAACGAGCGGGGAATTACATCCGTCACATCCAAGTACATTACACCCAACATAATATAACCTACTATGCAATATAGCTTACCATGTTCAACTGTTGCGACATACCAATTAGACCCAAAAACTAGATAGTAAAAAATGACATTGTAGCAAACATAAACAAATACGATCGAAATATTACGACATATCATCGGCAACACATCGCCAACCAGAACAACGCCCGCCTAAAAGCTGGCATTGCTGCTTAAACAAATGGGGCAATGAACTCCACCAAAACAAACGAACGTTAAACAGCAAATACAACACGCAAGCATAAAATACCGAATATGGGTAAACGTCCGCTCGTCCATTGTCCCACATTACCCTACATAAAACATAAACACTCAAGCCAATAACTGACCCCACCCCACGTAAAACAAAGTATAAAAAACCAGAAGCGTATCTCCTCAAGTGTGTGTTGTGCTCCCGAGTTTTGACCTGTTCGGACGCGAAATTAAATAAAATCAAATTACTATAAAGAAAGGTTTTTCATTTCTTTTATTGTTTTGAAGAATATTGCCTGAGAATTCGTTGCTAGTTTTGGCATATATTTTTTATCGAAAAAGTAATTTATAATTATTGCAAGCATCGTTTCTAACATTTTCAGTTCTGCTCTTATCGAATTCGAGATCAGTTTAACTAAAAAAATAGTTTAAATAATAGCCTTTTAATATTTTTCAACAACAAATGCAAATTTTACTAGTTCACTCCGATAAAACTAATGTACAAAAGTTGTTTTATATATTTGTTCAAATTGTTTCAATGATATTCCTAAAATTGGGGTCCAATTGGGGTCCAAATCATGGTTTTTCAAAAGAAATACTCAGATTTTCCAGAAGATTTGCCCGAAGCTTTCCTGATGGTGGCCCCTAAATTGGGCCTGGTATGAATATTGAGGCCTATATTGCTCAAATCATATTTTATATGCAAATTTCGTAAAATTAATCGGCTCTATTATTTATCATTATCATTAATTTCAATACTACACAAGATTTGAAGTCTGCTTCAATTCTGTTAAAAGCAACAAGTGTCAATCCCCTTGGTGCTGTAAAAAGAGTAACACTGATAAACAAAAGAAAAAGAAAAAAAGAAAAAGAAAAAAAGAAAAAGAACAAAAAGAATGCTTTTGAAATTTATAACCAATTCATGGGCTTGGTTGACATCAACGAAATGTAAAATATCTGATAAATAAACTATTTGAGAGAATAAATTGCAACTTTGTGCCTGAGTGCCATCTCTGTGTCAGGTCATGAACCTTTCAACATATCTATGTAAATAAAATAACACTACGAGGCAATTATACGCTACCCTAGAAAAACTATTTCACAACGTTAGATTTTAAAAAAAATTGTCTTACGTTACATTAGAAGAGGGATCAAAGAAGTATAGTTCTTTTATAACACATTTTGGGTAATATTATTATACAATTAGGTACCTTTGATTTTAAGAATGCGCATTGAGTTTTTGAATGCTTAATGAAATTCATTTTAGGAAATTTGGTTTCTGATATATTCCTTTATATGATTAAATGCAACTTCTTTATTCAACGTCTTACAAGCTACATACACTTATCTTCAGGCTATAATTTGCGCGGGACAAGTCATGAGTTCCCGCAAGAGTTGATTTCTAATGACATTACATTATTTGACAGATATGTTACTCAATATTAAGCTATAATTACAAAGGTTGCTATACGGTACAGGATGTATTATTATTATTATTATGTTAATTTATTAGCATAAAACAAATCTTACATACATACATTAACTTAGTAGAGCACTGGCTGCAAGGGCTTCCGGCATTATAGGATGTATCATTTATCCCCTTTGTTTACGAGTAATTGAAACGAAAACTAAGATTTTTGTTTCGAATGTGTGGTTCGTCATTTGGATTTGGTTGGTTCTCAACATTAGATGATACCGTCTTTTTTCCCGGTTGTAACCTGATGTTACATCGCTCAGCGATGAATAAGTCCGTGGGAATCGTGTGCTAAGTGGTTTCGCTTCGTCGTAGAGTTGAGTAAACTGAGACTTACTACATTTTGCTCCAGGCTGCCTGGAATAATTTCATATATTAGCATTTGAAAACAAGTTGTGTCCTCTCTTTGTAGTAGTCCCCTTAGTATAAAATTTTGTATTTCGCAGTTTCTCATTCATTTTTCCCCGGCTTACTCGATCACATATAAAGGCTACAACAATCTTTTGTGTGAGTTAACGCGACAAATTTATAGCGGATTTCTAGGCTTTTATTCAAGTAGATCTTTGAATAAAAGATTCAGTGTTTGAATTCAGTACGAAGAACATTCATGAATCTCATTCTCAGAATAATGAAATCATAGACCATTTTATTTTAACATCGTGTACTGTTGGTTCAATGTTAGCAGATACAAATAGGGAAGAGGAAATGTGCATTGAATTTTAACCAATATAATTAGTTGGCGTATTAGAAATTGTGAATCGAATTCCTATGACTGTAAGATATTAGAATGAATATTTTATGTCGTTTCTACTCTGGGGACTGAACACTCAAACAGTTTAAGAATGGGAATAAACCACACGGTGTATGTTATTGAGAGAAGGGTAAACTTGCCCTTTAATTTTTGTAATCTCCGCCATGAAGGGCTGAGGATGGCTGACATGAATTATTACTAGTGAGTTTATCATTCAAGGATCTTATTAATATTTTCGATATGGCCCCCGTTGGCAGGATCAAATTCTTTGAGGCGGTCAATCAATTTATCGCATGTCGCATGTAAATGTTTTGGTGTAATGCGCTTCTGTTTGCGCTAATTTGCTTCCATTGTTTGGTATTTCGTAGTATCAACCCGGTCGAAAGTATCAACTTTGGTCGAAATGTTTACGGGTATACAAGGTAAACACAACCACTAAGACAGTTTCGCGATAAATTATTCTGTTTATCTTAAAGGCACGTTCCAAAAAAAAATGGCCGACAGTCCATTGGCTGTCACTGCGGCACAAATCATCCAAAATTCTGGCGCCTGCTTCTTGGTGGCCATTCTTTGGTCGAAAATATCGCATAAGCTCTTAACAAGTGAACTCAATCATTTTAATTGCTGAAATGACGCTCAACTACAAGTGATAACTATTAATAACATTTTTGATCTGAGCTTAAATTCATGCGAAGTTTACAATCAATGTTGGCAATTTTTTATCTTTAAGATTTGATTCGATAACTTAGTAAAAAAAGTGTCCAATAATAGGTCCGAAAAATGACAAATCATTATTCAATGACTTTCTATGAAGAATATGCAATACATACTGAAACTATTTAGCATTTCCATATTTAATCTCATACATTTTTCGCTCCAATAAGCAGGCTATTCACAGAAGGTCCCATGGTACATGTTTAATGCAATAAAATAAAAGAATGAAAAGCAAAACAGCAGCAAAAAAGTATCTTCATTTGAAATGAATTCTGGGTTTCTGATTGGATAACCGCCCCCTGAAGCACTAGAGCACTACCACTAGAACCACGCCAACCATGGTAAGGGATTATTGCATCTAGCCTGGCTGCACAGATACTTTTGCATCACATTCCCTGCACTAAACACAGTCCCGCACACGAAACAATGCTTACACGAATTTTTATTTATAAAATTTCCATTTTCATCCCCCGCACTGACGAAGGAATGGTGCAATGGCGTTGGCGGTATCGTTAGATGAATGTTTATTGTATTGTAATAAATACTACGGAGCGGGTATAGATCGGGTTGGAACAGTTCGTTCGATGGTTCCAGGCAATGTGCCATACTTTGGTTGGCTGCAAGTTGGATGGCCGTTATTTCAGCAATGGCGACGAAGTGATTTCATTTCCTGGTGGAATTTCTTTTTGCCAGTAATCACAAGATGATTCGCTCTTCTCCCTTTTTAATAATCCTGGCTGTTGTGGTAATGTCGACTTTGAAAGTCTTGGATGAAATTCATTTTCTTGCCTTAGCTCTCGGTTATGTGCCTATGATGATGTATTGTATGTTAGTATGGATTTGAAATTTTTTGTTGAGGTTTTGTTCCATTTCCTTTAAAATTTTGTCGGGGAAGCGGTATAATATAGTTATGGGCCTCGTCTTATCACCGAAGACCACGAGATTTTTATCAAGCACGATGTTAAGCGCGAAAGTGTGACTTGGAATTAAGTTAGAAAATGAGGAGATGATGAAGAATTTTTTTTTGTATTGGCTCTCATGAATACCGTTATTTTGTCGTTCTGCCATATAGAAATTAGTAACAGAATACCTGACTATAATATATACAATTGCAAAGATGTTTTGGCGTATTATGATGATATTGGTGGTGGTGACAGCACAAAGGAAATTGTATTCCACTCCTTCACATCGTTCTTTCGTCGTCTGTCTGTTTGTCTATCAGTCTGCCCATTTGGCTGGTTTGTTGTTTGTCAAATGGTTTGTTCGCCTCCTATGCTTCTTTGCGCTACTGTTGTGGAAGCTTTTTATTCAGGGACAATTACAGTTTTTAATTTATGCCCTTGTCTTATATATATAGACACATCATTTCCATATACATACATACATATCTATTTTACATAGATTTTTTTGTTTGCAAACTAAGGAAACAAATAAATACATTATAGTTGCTTATAGTATGCAATATATATATATAATTAACATTATTTTGACTCATGGTAGAGGCATGGTTGAGCTGTGATACTGCGGGTTTTTATTAATTCTGTTCCAGTTGATGATGGTGTCTTTGTGTCTTTTGTTTTCCACTCTGTGCTTTGTCTTGTTGGTAATATTACATACTGTTATTTTATAATATTTTTTAAAAAAAGCATGATTATTACCCAGCTCCCAATATTATGAGTGTTTTAGAAGGCGTTGTTGTGAGGCGCATGATTTCGTTTTTCTAGGCTCTGGCTTTCATTTAGACTAAAAGTTACTTTTGTATGAATTCTTGTGCGAATAATGCTCGGAGGATAATGCATGTTAATCAATACTTGGGTAAAAGGTTTTGTTTGTGAAAAAAAGGACCACGTTAAATTTTGTATATATCTTACAAATTCCGTTCTTCTCTATTGATGTTAACGCAATGCATCTACCGAAAAGTATCTCTATTGCATTCAGTTGTAGGTATAATAAAAAGAGAAACTCACACAAAACTCTCTGTGCTTCCGTTGTTTTGTGATAAAAATTCTCGTTAACCGTTGATAGGGTACATTTGTACATTATCTTCTTCTTCTTCTTTTCCTTTTTCCGGCGTTGTTATGGTCAGAAGTGTAGGACCATAACCTTCCCACTTAACTGCATTCCTACTGGTCCGCTTGTGGGGTCCGCCGGTTTGACCTCAGATGGGCATGCTCCAGATTTTTTTGTTTTATCTTACTCTTACAACACCGGTGATCTCCAGTCGTGTCAACCCACTGATTTGCATGTACACTTGTGGAGCAGTTTAATGGCGGTATATGTGTCCCTAGGCTCACTTGGTGTTTTCTAAATTGCCTAGATGTGATTTTTGTTTACCTTTGTTTTAGTCGCCTTTTACGACAAGCGAGAGGTATCGCTGCAGGGATATTCTTAACCCGTCCCTGCACGGGTCACATTTGTATATTATCTAAATAACTTAAGGTTTATATCTCATAAATGCAATATGTTTACCAGCTAAAATGAGTCGCGGTAGACATTGCACTACAACAGAACGTTCATTAATAAAAACAATTAATTTCTGTGGGGAAAACGTACAAATATATTAGAGAACTAGTTGGATGTTTTAATAAAATGAATTCCAAAAAGTAAAATGATTGCAAAAAAGTATGTTCACCAAGAAGAAAAAAGTGGCAGAAAACCGAAATTGACTCTTATCGATGAACGAGATCAATAACACAAAATCTATTTATTATCGCTAATACAATAAAAAAGGCATTAAATCAATCTGTAACCACTTCGACAATAACGAAAAATTTAATTAAGAAAAATGTATCTGCGAAAAGTCTCAGGAAGAAACCCTTATCGACAAAGGCCCACTTACAAAATCGGAAGAAATTTGCAACAGATCACTTGCATTGGGCATTGTTTTATTTGGGACTCCTTAAGCCAGAGTACACCATTAAGACAATTAATCATGGCGACGCAAAAATAGGCATATGGGGATACTTTTCACATATTGTACTGGTCCCTTATTTTGTATTAAAACCATAATTTATGTTGATATTATAAGGGAAGTCACGTTGCCTTGCGCTGAATGGAATATGCTTCTCAAGTGGGTCCTGCAACAGGATAATGACCCTAAGTATACAAGCAAATTAGCGAAAGAATTTTTTGCCCGTAATAGGGTTCAGGTTATGCAATGGCCGGCTCAGTCACCAGACCTTAACCCCATCGCAAATCTTTGGGCAGATATTAAAAAAGGAGTAAGCCAAGCCGAAAACCACACTGCAATTTGCTGTGCAGGCTGAATTGACTCCATTCCACGACGTTGTGCCGCTCCACCCTTTATTTTTTTATTGAACCCGGAAAATAGGTAGGACAAAAAGATAGGACATGCCTATTGTATTGAGTTCATTCGTCGTCCAGTGCGGATGTATTGAAGTAAACATTGATGAAAATAGTTGAGCTCTTGTTTTATTATCACTGTATTGTAAATCTGATAAATTTCTTTTAAGAAGAGATAATATGGGATGCGGAAAAGTGTTAAATTCAGCTGAAATGCAAATAATTTTGAAATTTAGGAGGGAAGGTTGGAATATTGCAAAAATAGCAAAGTCAGTGAAGAGAAGTCGAACAGAGGTGACAAATTTAATAAGCGATCCCGGAAATTATGGCAAAAGGAAGTCTCCTGGAGTACCACCAGCATTAACTTGAAGAGAAAAACGTGCAATTTTGCGGGAAGCTTCAAATTCTTCTTTAATGGCTTGTCATTTTGCAACTAAAGCGGGAGTGAGTGAAGGGTTTTTCAACATTATTTTATGGCAGGGCGCTGTAGATGCATACTGTTAAAAAATGATTTAATTAAAATTGGTATATATTACACACAATTCGTGTTTCTTAAGAGTTTAGAGGGTGTCTTATCATTTTGTCCCGGACTGTATATAATTTATTAAATGATCAAAAGTTTCTGTGAAGTTGTTTACCTACCGTTTATCTTTTTCTGTTTATTCTATTTTAATATTTATATTTCAAATTTTTGAGAAAATTTTAATAAAGAATCTGTATTATCTTTTTTTTAATGAAGTACTAGATTAAATATGAACGATTTACATCTGCAATCATAAGCATTGCTATCATTGCTTTTATAAAACATTACAAGGAATTCTCGAGGAGGACTATGCTTTTGTTACCATCCATGTTCATATGTTTCGTCTCAATCAACTTGAAATAAATAAGAAGAATATGGCCGTTATTCCTCCAAAACCACGCTGTTCACCTGTCACCTACTACATACATATACATATGTATGTAATATGTAATGTGTAATCGTATACACTTTTGTAATGTATTTGAGTTGATCAATTAATGCTTGCCATTTACTTTTTACTCTTGGATTATTATCATATTTCTAATAAATGTTGAATACAACTACGTTTTTTGTGGTAAATACGGATAGTCCTATTTTGAGTCACTTTTCGAGTATCCTCATAAAAAAGGGCTAAATGCATCAAACTGCACGGACAATCTCGCAAATTCGCCGGTCCAAAATGAGAAATAAATAACTCACCTGACTCAATTCTAGTCCAACGATTCGCCGGTTGTGCCATGCAGCGCCATCTGGCTGGAACCACTAAAAAAATTTAAATTAGAAAATTTTAGACCAACATCCTTGTTGTGAATGGCGATGAATGAACAAATCACGATCTTCATTAACACTGGCGGCACCTCTGTACGCACTCTACACACAT
The DNA here is from genome assembly GCA_958301585.1 of Merodon equestris. Classification (NCBI taxonomy): domain Eukaryota; kingdom Metazoa; phylum Arthropoda; class Insecta; order Diptera; family Syrphidae; genus Merodon; species Merodon equestris. Next base: position 82,243,674 of record OY284415.1, on the reverse strand, counting down.
AGGGAGCGAGGTCTAATAACGTGAAATTGGCACAAAAGTTGGTCACTGTGATTTGAATTGTTAGGTCAGTAAGCCCATTATGACGTAAAATGGTCAAATTACGTAAAAAAATATTTTTCAAAGAGCACGAATTCGGGTAATAATATTTAATAAGTTGTTGCTCAAAATGGAACACTAGACGCAAAAATGGTACACAGAAAAACTAAAGGCAAAAAATTACCCTTTATATGTATGTAAATCTAAAAAGTTAAAAAGTGAAGATCGATTTCCTTTACACTAGCGTGCAAAACAAGTTTTATTTACTAATGTTTTTAATACATTTTATTTTCTTTTCATTTTTGACTGTTTTGTGGCAAGAGACACTATTCTATTTGGATACGATTATTTTTGCACACACACAGTAGGGAACAACATCTTTTCTAAATCTCAAACCAACAGATTGAAATAGCTGCCACGGTTGAATAACACAGATTGGCATCGTGATTCAATTGGCTTGTACTACAAATGTATACCTGTAAAAAAATATTTTCGAAATTCTAATGTAATGAATGAATAACACACAGATATTTGTTAGTTCACGATTGATTAACAACAGAATCTTACATCTAATATTTTACTAATAGGTGAAGTACAAAATTGCATTTATATATTGCTCATGCAGGTTTGGGCGACGCTAGCTGAGCACACCTGTGCATTGTTTCTCTTAATTGACCCATACATAGTGTTAGCAGATTCGGTCACATGCAGTGTTTCGTTTATATTGTTTCGCGTTGACTTACATACATATATATTACTTTATATATACATATATATTCGTATATATATATATATGTATATTACTTTAAAAGCAAATAGAAAATCCATATGTCCCAAAAAAAACAGAAATTAATGTAAACAGTTTATGTTCTTCAGATTTGAATGACAAAATTTGTTTCATTGGAGTATGTAGAAAACACTTTTTTTACATGAAGAACCAACGGAGTGTGATTTTCCACCCATAAGTATTTTTTGTCCTGACTTTCTGGAACAGATTTCCAAACCACAACCTAAATATGTTTGCCTTAATTGAAATTCAAATCCAAACGCATTCATATGGAACAAACAGCCTTCGTGGCTGAACGAGCAAATGTTACCACTACCTCCCCAATAGAGTGGTTAAAAACCCTCATCCGTTTACGACCTAAACATATTCCCAAGCTTGCATCTCGTATCCGGCCAATCAGCATTCAAATAGTCCATAATCCATTTGTCTGTTATTAAAATCACAGGCTTTTGTGGATTAATATTTTAATTTATTCCGACTGGACTGCACAACAGCACATTGCAATTCAATTTTATGAAGCGCAAAATTCTTTGGAGCAGTCGTTAGCGTATAGTCGAGCCAGTGCATTGAGGTTGCGTTCACCTTTCCCCATGGACAGCATGCATAGGCCAATAAGTAATGAATATAAATTTAAATATGTTAAGAATTCAATTGATGGACTTTTATTGAAAGCAGCAGCGACCTCACTCAAATCCGCTCGAAATGATGACTGCAATTTCACAAATTGATTTCTTCGTAGCGCGTTTGAATGGTTGGCGAACTTCCGGTGAAAGAATTTCGTTTTTTGTTTGTCTGTTTGCTTTTTCGGAAATTCAAAAAGGAATTTGACTTTTATTTTATGGTCGGGGTTTTTTTGCGGCCAATTAAGGACCAAAATAAAAGAAAGGTAATCAGTAGATTTTTGATGTTTTCATTATAAATTACACATAAATTTAGGGAAAACATATTGTACTTTAAAAAAAGATTTCACAGTTCGGCTAAAGTAAAGAAATTAAAACATGTTACTTTCCTTTAAATGCTTTCTTATCTATGGATTCAATCTATTTGGCTTTAAACATTCATTTGTTTTAATTATTATATGTTAATAATATGTATTTCAAGCTAGTTTTTTTTTATAGGGTTCGTGCATGTTCAAGAGTGAACGCTCTTATGGTGTTTGTCACACAACCTGGACGGGCTGCAAATGGTTTGTGTCGAAGATGTTCGTTCACTACTCTCCGGTGGTTGTCCTAGATAGGATGAGAGATTCGACTGAATTTGTCGCATTGGTTGTAGTTCACAGTAACTTTTTTTGTTTCCGTTAAGGTGTTATATTAGAAATACACACGCAGAGAATGAATTTTGAAGTGATTAGTTATTTTATTTAAGTTAGTTTTAAGCATTTTTGCGTAGCATAAGATAGTTCAAAGAAATGGAAAGTAAAAATGAATTAAAAAAAGAAATACTTTTAGATTACATATTATAATAGACATCTTAAGTTTTTAGTACGCAAAAAACAACACAAATGACAAATAGAAACTAAATATTATTTAATTTAAATTACAAAAATATTAGTGATTTACTGAATAATACATTTAAGAATATTCCGCTGCAACTCATTAATATGTGCACATGCATATATATGTATGTATCTACTTACATTTTGCTAGACCTACCTCCATTTTTAAGAGACTAAACTTTTTCTTACTTGTGGTATTATGTACGTATCTTTTACGTGGAAAGTATTATTCATTTCCTATGATTGTACTAAACTATTTCTAATAAATAATATAATGAACCTTCAATGCATTTATTTATTTTGATACAAACATTTCATTTTTCTTTGTTTCTTACAATATTTGGTAATCCTTTGGTTACCTGCATCTATAATATAATTTCCTTAACTTTTAAAGTTGTCTAATCCTTCTTATTTTGGGTTGCACTTTGAAATGCCTCTATTGATTACCATTTCGTCGCATAGTATGAATTTATTGCCTTCAGTTTTATTAAGTCTGTCAATCCTATTGAGTTTTTGGGCTTCGAATCTGTGAGCTAGCTGGTCTATTGTAATGTAATTCTTGTTAATAAGATCAATTTTGTGGTCGAATGTTGGGTTGACTAGTGTTTTTTTTTTAAATATTCGCTCCTCTAAATTATCGAATTCGGCCTTACGATCGTCAGCTTCAATTAACCTCAAATGCTTGTTGAGCGTTCCATGAAGTCTTTCTAGGTTAGAGTTACCTGCCTTATTGTATGGAGTCGTTTGATGAAAAAGTATGTCATTTTCTTTTAAAAAAATTCGACAAGCCAATTTTCTAATTCTAAAAAATTCGAAAGCCAATTTTCTAATTCTACCTACCAAAATATATTAATCGCTCTTTAATATCTTTTAAGATTGAAATCCAATTTCTGATCTTAGGTTTGTGTATGCTATGAGAATTCGTCGACCATTGCTAGATACATAATGTTTTTGCATAGAAACCAAACATCCACGTGCACAATGTCATTGAATCGCGTGGGTGATCTAAGCTTTTCGAATGAAAAGTTTACGAGATGTCTATTGTATTTCCCTTTATAACATGTTTCGAAATTATTAATGGATTTATGTATAAGTTTAAGTATGTGTTGGTAATATTATTTTATATTATTTTGATTTAAGTTCACTGAAAGCTTCATTAGTACATTTACGATTTTTGCTCATTTTTTATCATAGTCACCATTTCGTTTTTTTTTTTTTTCAGTTACATATATCCTTTATAATTTTTTCATCATATTTAACAGGTCACTATCTTTGGTAACATGGACAACATTTTTACAATTTTTGTAAAGAACTTTTTTATCACTTGTGTCTTCGCTCCGCTTTGTCCCTTCAAAATAAACGCGTTCTCCGTTTCAGAGGTTTATTTTTTATTGGTGACTCCTGGCAGGCGGTTGCGGCGAGCGAAGACAGTGAACCGAAGGCTACCACAGAAAAAACCCAATTGAATTATTGCCTGCCTTGTCTGTTTGACAGATCGGTTAAACGACGATCTAATTCGCTCTGTTCGCTTTCGCCTTCCAGGAGTCACCAACATCACATACGTTCTGTTTCATTTATCGACATTTATCGACATTTATCGACATCCCACCCCCCGTGAGGCGCTCGAGTCGCGACTCCAGCCTCACTCACATCTAACACGGCGAGTCTCACTGCTGGTCGTCGTACCACCCCTGAAGCAGTCATCACCTCGGCGGAGCGGACCTGTCCATCTGACCCTGGAAACACCTTGATGATTCTGCCCCGTGTCCATTGGCTCCTTGCTTTGGTGACATCGCATTCTAGTACCAGGCTCCCAACTTCCAGCGGCGGCACCATTTGAAACCATTTGCAGCGTCTTGTCAACACCGGGAGATATTCACGTATCCATCGTTTCCAAAAACGGTTTTTTATCTGCTGGCTGACCCTCCACCGCTTTCGAAGGCATAACGTTCGCTCGTCAATGGGGCCAGGGGTTTGAGTTGAATTTGGGACCCCCAGAAGGAAGTGGTTGGGCGTAAGAGGTTCCTCGTCTTCAGTTGTGATCGGCAGGTGAGTCAGCGGCCGACTATTGATGATGTTTTCCGCTTCCAACAGCGCACTATGCAAAACTTCGATTTTCGGCGTGATCTCCTTGAGCGTGTACGCTAGAGCTCTTTTCGTTGACTGGACAAGCCGCTCCCAGCATCCTCCGGCGTGTGGGTTCAGTGGACAGTTGAACACCCACTCTATACCAACCGAGGAGAGCTCCGCTTTAATGGCCTCCTTGTCAAAGATGTCGCTGGTTAGTAGCTCTTTACTGGCTCCCAAGAAATTCGTCCCATTGTCAGTCCTAATTCGCAACGGAGTCCCTCGACGGTTGACAAAGTTGCGGATGCATAGGATACACGCATCTGTGGACAAATCGGCTGCTATCTCTAAGTGAATGGCTCTTATTGTGAGGCAGGTGAATAGCGCGACCCACCGCTTCTCTGTACGACGGCCTATGGTGACGTTTACTGGACCGAAGTAGTCGAGGCCTGTATACGTGAACGGTCGGACGAAGGGGGTCACTCGATCCTCAGGAAGCTGACCCATCAGCGGGGGATGCGGCTTAGCTCGCCGAATTCGACATAACTGGCATTTACTCTTCGCTACCTTCACAGCAGAACGAAGTCCAGGCACCCAAAATCGTTGTCGTATTTCATTCACTATGGTGTCGTCATTTTGGTGGCGAAGGCGACGATGATATTCCATCACGAGGAGCTTGGTTACTGCGTGGTCTTTCGGCATAATAACAGGGCGTCTGGTCTCGAATGGCACGGTTGTAGCAGCGTCGATTCGGCCGAGTGAGCGGATAAGTCCGAAGTCGTCCAGGTATGGCGTCATCTGGAAGAGCTGGCTACCCTTCCCTACTAATAAATCTCGTCGTAAGCACTTGATGTCCTCACCATAAACCTCGGCCTGCACCTGACGGTATATCAGATCCTCTGCCTCCTTGAGCTCCACTGTGGTTAATTCACCTCGCTCCGTTGGCTTGCGTCGGCACGCGTTGATGAACCGTAGTGCCCAGGCCATAGCTCGTCGCAGCTTCAGGAAACTTGAAAACCTAGTGGCGTCGAAGGGTGGCTTGCTCGTACGTAATGTGCTCAGCAGATACTTCGGACGGATCTCCTCTCTTGGCACGTAGTCGGAGATATCATTAGGTTGTTGGGGCCACTCTGTTTCAGGCATTCTCAGGAAGGCAGGCCCCTTTAGCCACTTGTTGTCACCACGGAACTGCTGTATGTGACCGCCGCGGGTAGCGTCATCAGCGGGATTGGATTTTGACGGCACCCATCGCCACTGAGCAACTGTGCTGCCCTGCAGGATCTCGGCTATGCGGTACGCTACAAATTCTTTATGGCGGCGAGGGTCCGTACGTAACCAGTGTAAAACCGTTTTGGAATCACTCCAGTATATTCGACTAGCTGTGAGCAGGGTATGACATTCAACGACGGAATTGCAGAGTCTCATCCCGAGCAGCGCTGCCGACAATTCTAGACGGGGTATAGTTAAAAGTTTGTTAGGACTTACCCTAGTTTTGCCGCAGACGAAAGATACGTGGACCTCCCCATAATGTTCGATACGAAGGTACGTGACGGCACTGAAGGCTTCTTCGCTGGCATCCACAAAAGTATGCAGATCTACCCGTGTGGCTGTTGACAGGTAGTGGCTGTGACATCTGGGAATCTTAAGTGTGGTTAAGCTTTGCATCTGCAACTTCCATTCCTTCCAACGTGCGAGTGATTCATCTGGTATTGGTTCCTCCCATCCAATCCCAAAGCGCCAGATTGTCTTCAATATGAGTTTTAGCGGCAGCGTGTAGTTGGCTATCATTCCAAGAGGATCGAAAACCGACATGGTGAGGCTGAGGAATTCCCTCTTGGTTGGGCACCTGTTTCCTGTGATGATGTCTTGGCTGGCTCGGGCGAAGTTTAGACGAAACATAAACACGTCCTCTTCACTGTTCCAACATAAACCTAAAACCTTTTCGTTCATGGCGGCCTCCATGTCCAAACTGACCGTTTTGGTGGAGCTGCATGCCGCAGTGACCTGCAGCAAGCTGTGAAGAACTTCTTTGCTATTTGATGAGAGATTACGTAACTCGAACCCGGCTTCACGGTGAATGTCGATGACTGCCTTTGTGACAGCGATGGCCTCTGACACACTCTCAAAACTGTCCACGTAATCGTCTACGTAATGATGGTTCACGACGGCTTCGGTGGCTCTCGGATGTTCGTTTCGGAACCTTTCGGCGTTGAAGTTCTTTATGTAATTTGCTGAGCAGGGGGAGCAGGCGGCTCCGAAGGTCATAACCCTCATGACGTAAGCGTCTATCGGCCTCCCTTCTTCCTCTCGCCAAAGGAAACGCTGTGAGTGCTGGTCTTCTGGGCGTATCAGCACTTGATGAAACATCTCCCTTATGTCACCTGTGACTGCGAGGGGTCGAACACGGAAGCCGAATAAGACCTTTACCAAAGGCACGTAGTCGTCCGGTCCCTTCAGCAAAAGCGAGTTTAGAGACACGCCTGCAACCTCAGCAGCAGCGTCGAAGACTAGTCGGACCTTCCCCGGCTTATTGGGGTTTTTCACACCGAAATGTGGGAGATACCAGGTCCTGGGAGTCAATTTACCCGCTTCAGACGGCGTCAACTTCACTGCATACCCCTTCTTTAGGTAACTTGCGATGATACCCTTGTACGTGGTACTAAAATCGGGGTCTCTTCTCATCTTTGCTTCTAGGCTAAGAAGTCTTTTCTTGGCTAGTTCGTAGCTGCTCGGTAATTGGACATCATCTTCCTTCCACAACAGGCCAGTCTGATACCGCTTGCCCAACCTTTTCGTAGTACTGCATAACAATTGATAAGCCCTTTTGTCACTCTGGGATACTAGTTTTTCCGTCGGCTTTCTCACTCCAAAGCTTTCGATGCCGAAATACTCTTCCACTAGTTTGTTTAGTTGTGCACACTGCTCGTCAGTCCGATTACTGCAAAGTACAGCATTTCCCTGCGGGTCCTCTCCCTGTCCCGAAGCCAGTGTTCCGTATACGACCCATCCAAGCTTCGTACGCACAGTTATCGGTCCCCTTTTTTGAGGATAGATTACCTCTATCGGCGCTCCGAGATGGCTGTTGTCCAGTCCAATCAATATCTCCGGTCTGGCGTTGTTATAGTTGGGCAGAGAAATGTTGGGATGGCTGCGCAGGAACGAGTCCGAGGCGGTGAAACTTTGAGTTGGCAGGCAAAGTTCCTCAACTGTCTGTACTTCGCTCAGCCTGAACTTCATTGCATTTTCCTGATCGGCGCTTACTTCCACATCGACTGCAAAGGATTTCTTGGCTTCTGACTTGTTCTCGATCCATCGCAGATGAAGATCCTTTGGCTTCCCCCTAAGGCTCATACGGTTGGCTAGCTCCTGGCTCATGATTGTGACGGACGAGCCTTCATCGAGTAGGGCAAATGTTCGAACCATAACATTATTGTTATAGATCCTGATAGGCAGAACCCTGAAAAGGATCCGTACGCTTCTGGTGTCGTCGCAGCTTAGCAAAGTTTTTTGAGACCTCAAACCTTCATTCTCTACAGCTGGTAACTTCGTGGTGATTTCGCTTTCATGCAGAGACTGGTGGTGCATTCTTCGGCAATCGTCGATGCCACATGTTCGTTTTGTGCGACAGGACTTTATGGTGTGCCCAAACTTCAGGCATCCGAAACAAAGGTTATTTCGTTTCACGAAATCCCATTTAGCTGGCGTATGCAATTTGGTAAAGTTGGCACATTCTATGACTGCATGCGGCGTACCCTCGCAGTGACGACACTTCTTGTTTTCAATCTTCCCTTTCGCTTCAACAGCATGAAGGACATTTCCCCTCCTCGGCCTCCCCGAACAGTCGCTCTGAATTGACGATGGCGACTGATTCGATGTTACGATGCAAACCAATCGAGCTACTCGGTTCAGCCACTCGCTGAAGTGCTTAATGGTGGGGTAGGGTTGTATACAAACGCAGCACTGTGCCCACTCCAACCTTTTGTTCATCGGTAATTTTCCGACCAGCTCGTCTAATAAGGTTGGGTTTGCCAAGTGCTGGTGCATTCCACTGGCTTCCAAGAACACTGTTAAGTTTTGCACCTTCGTGGCGAACGGCACTATTAACTCCAGTTTGTTATCCGGTATCGGCGTGAATCCCCTCACCTTCCTGAGCTGGCTCTGAACAAGTAGTTCTGGACGTCCGAAGCGAAACTCCAGGCTGGCCATCACTTCGTCCACATTGTTCGGGTGGATAAGCAGAGACTCGACTACGTCCCTGGCCTCCCCTTTTAGGCTTTTCTGTAGGCGGAACATGTTCTCTGTTTGGCTGTAACCGAACATGTTCGTAGACTCTACGAAGGCTGTGCAAAACATGGGCCATTCTTCCGGCCTCCCTCGAAACTCCGGCAAATCGTGGAGCTTTCGATGCAATGAATTTGTGGCTGATGATGACGATGGCCCTTGGGCGTGTTGTGGCTGTCTGGCGGTTGACGGGGAAATTCGACATTGACGTTCCATTGTCTGGAGACCATTCAGCGGTGGCAGGAAAGTCGGCGTACTGCTCTGTTGACGGTGGACTGGGCTTGCCGGTATTGTCTGTGAAAATGACGACGAAGTCACGGGTGGCCAATAATAAGCTGCACGTGAGGTAAACGGCACGTGTACTGTCGTAGCGGTCTGCTGTGAGGTGGAGTTGTCTTGACTAACGGCATGTGGCACAGTTGCGACAGTCGAAACGGCTAAAACAGGCGCAAGAGTAGCTGACGTAACTGCAGTGGTTTCGGCAGCATCAGACGTTACCGCACCATTGGACGTAGGGACACTGGGTGTCAGCAGTTGCGCTCGTAGTAGTTGTTCATACCGCAGGCGCTCTTGTTTTTCTTTGTTCGTTGCAGCTTTAGCCGCTTCAAGCTGTCTACGAAGCTGTTTTAATTCTTCCTCCATCGTTGGATCCTGAGCTTCAGCTTGCCTTAGGCTACGGTTTTCTTCTTCCAATGGAGTACAATCGTCGAAGGAATCCGCTTGGTCGTCAGACTCCTGGCGCGTCTTCAGCGTTTGTCTTGTTGTCCTTTTCTCGATTGGCATTGACTCGGTGTGATGAATTTGGTTTAGGGAAAATTCGAATGTTTTTTTTTTATTTTATTTTATGGTAACGGACACAGATGTAGTTCAACGGGTTCCGTCCGCTGGCTGCGGGAATACTATAAACGGGGACAGATGTAGTTCAACGGGTTCCGTCCGCTGGCTGCGGGAATACTATAAACGGGCACAGATGTAGTTCAACGGGTTCCGTCCGCTGGCTGCGGGAATACTATAAACAGGCACAGATGTAGTTCAACGGGTTCCGTCCGCTGGCTGCGGGAATACTATAAGCGGGCACAGATGTATTTCAACGGGTTCCGTCCGCTGGCTGCGAGAATACCGAGATTTGAAGTGTTCCGTCCGCTGTCTGCGGGAAATACTCCGCTATGTTGAACGGCTTTCGCTAACTGTTGGATGGTCCCGTTAGCTTGTGGCGTGATTCTGTCCGCTGGCTGCGGGAATTATCTTCGCAATAAAAAATAAAGCTTGTCTTCGCTCCGCTTTGTCCCTTCAAAATAAACGCGTTCTCCGTTTCAGAGGTTTATTTTTTATTGGTGACTCCTGGCAGGCGGTTGCGGCGAGCGAAGACAGTGAACCGAAGACTACCACACAAAAAACCCAATTGAATTATTGCCTGCCTTGTCTGTTTGACAGATCGGTTAAACGACGATCTAATTCGCTCTGTTCGCTTTCGCCTTCCAGGAGTCACCAACATCACATACGTTCTGTTTCATTTATCGACATTTATCGACATTTATCGACAACTTGCATGCAAGAAAAGTTTATTGAAGAAATTAATCGCCTTTTCAGTAATATGTACATATGTAGTAGACATAACTTTGATGATAGCTTTATTATTATTTACTTCAAGGTTACACTGAAAAGGTCTGTTAGGGAAAGAATATTTTTTGTCGTATTTACTTCGTTACTTGATTGGTTCGTAGTACTCGTAAAAAGTCTTCTTAAACCATCAGCTACATAATTGCCTTCGTCTTTAGTGTAATTTATTACAAAGTTGTATTCATTGTGCTGCCATGTTTGAAACTTCATATTTGCATTTATGATCGGTTTGAATAATGAACTTTCTGCTATAGAGATAGGTATCCTTAACTGAAATGATTGCCAAAAGTTCCTTTTCTACGGTTGAATAACGAATTTTGTGGTCATTTAAGGTCTGAGATGCATAATAAACTGGCCGATTATAGACACAAAATTGCACCTAATGTATAGTTTGATGTATCAGTTGTCAGGATTAATGCTTAAGAAAAATCTGTGTTTTGAAGACGGGGACGGAAGTTAATTATGTTTTGAATTTGTTGAAGGATCCAATATACTCAACGTGGTTTTTTTTTACTGGAGTATTCTTTTTCAGATATCTGACCATCGGATATGCCACTTACGGTAATAACCGATAATACCTAAGAAGGATTTTATCTCTTCCTGTTTTTGTGGAAATCTAAGTTTTTGTATAGCTAGTACTGTTGGATCGGGCTTAATGCATCTTTCTGTTATAACATGTCCTAAAAATGTTGTCGATTTTTAAGCAAAATTACAGTCATTGATTTGAATTTTAAGGTTAGCTTCCCGCAGATTTTTGATTATATTTGTTTATTTTCTTCATAACTTAAAGCTAATATACATTCATACAAAATATAGCGGAAAATAATAGTAATCAATCCGTAACTTAAAAGTTAGTGTGGAATGACACAGCAATTTAATTAACAAATGTAAATTGATCTGAAGTGGGGATAACATCGGTTTATACAAAATTATTATTATTATTTTTCTTTATTTGTTTTTTGGATTTCATAAAAAATATACAATAAGAATTCAGAAAAACAAAGCAATTAATATACAATAAAAATACAATTCGATAATAAATTATTAAGAAATAACAATGAACTTAACACTTTAAAGTAACGATTCAAGGACGTCGTAATTGATAGTGAATAACCAGTCTTTAACTCTTTTTAAAAACGAATTAGAGTGTGAGGATGTCCGAACAGAAAAAGGTAACTTATTAAACATTGAAGGAGCTGTAACAGTGTAGAAATGTGAAAAGTGAGACTTGTGAGCAATTGGAACATTGACAAGATGCATGCTATTTATACGGAGACTATACATTTGTGTGCTTCTGCTAGGAATATTACCGCTTTGCTTATAAAATTCTTTTAGCACTTTAAAAACGTAAAGGTGCCTCATTGGTAAAATGCGTAGATCTCTAAATAAGGGCCAGCTGTGAGCGAAACGATTTTTGTTACATATAATTCTAACTAAATGTTTCTGGGCTATTAATAATGGTCTGACAGAGCTTCTATAAGAACCTCCCCAACTTGATATACCATACTGCAACTTGGAGTGAGCAAGACCGTAATAAATTGACTTTAAAACTTTTTTGGAACAATATTGTTTGATGAGATACACCTTACGCGTTACTAGTAACATATGCGATTTAATTGTTTGAATATGATCTTTCCAATTTAAATTATAGTCAATTAATACTCCAAGGTATTTATAGTGGTGCACTGCTTCAATTTTAAAACAATTATTTGAACACGGTGAACTGGGAACAAAATTAGGTTTTCCACAACTATGTACAGGTAAACAGAATTTTTTACAATCATAAGCATGAAAGTATAAATTAGAATCATTTAAAACGTTGCTAGATATTTTAAAAGACATAAGTTTTGTCTTCTCGCTTATAATTAGTTTATGATTAGTAAACCAAAGTCGTAAAGTTTCTAGGTCTTCCGAGATCTTTGCAGTACATTCATAAACTGTATCAAACTGATAAGTAAAGGCTATGTCGTCTGCGAATGCAGTTGCCACTCCATTTAGATTTAAGTCAAATAGAGAGTTTATGTAAATAAGGAATAGCAGAGGGCCAAGAACTGATCCCTGTGGTACACCATTTTTTAAAATACGAGAGTCACTGAAGCTTCCATTTACATAAACTTTTTGTTTTCTATCTTTTAGATAAGAAGTAAACCACTTGTGAATTGCTCCTCTAAAACCGGCATTGTATAAAATTTTTAAGAGTAGGTCATGGTCAACCATGTCAAACGCTTTTGTCATATCAACAAAAAGAGCCATGGTAGATTTGTTGCAGTTAATGCTTTCATACAACTGGCTACACACTCTTAGGATTGCATCTTCAGTTGACATTCCTCTTCTAAATCCAAATTGATTATTACTCAAATATCTGTTTCTGTCTAAAAAGGATAATATGCGTAATTTCATAAGTTTTTCAAAAATTTTAGAAAGCGTTGGTAGTAGGGAGATTGGTCTATAGTTGGATGTATTTCTTTTATTACCTTTTTTAAAAAGTGGTATAACTTCAGCGTCTTTTAGGTGTTGCGGGAAGCAGCCGTTTTGTACACTATGATTAAACAAGTAACACAAAACGTCCACGACATAGTAACATATTTTCTTCAACAATACACTCGATATACCATCACTTGTACAAGAAATTTTACTTTTTAACGACAATATTGCTTTATAAATTTCAGAACCAGAAAATGGTTGGAAAACGAAACTGTTTGGTTGTAAGTTTTCAATGGTTCTTAAGGAACAACTGCAGTCCAATGAAATATCAACAGATGGTTTTAGTTTTTCTGATATATCAGTAAAATACTCATTCAGCACATTAGATATGCTGATGGAATCAGTGTTACCATCTATCTCCAAGCTATTTATACTTATTGGTTCTTTTCTTTGTCCCAAAATGCTATTGACTATCTTCCATTCCTCTCTTACATTACCTTTAGCTCGTTCAAACAAATCAAAATAAAATTTGTTACGCGTTTCTTCGATATTTTTGTGCACGGATTTGCACAGTTTATCGTAATACATTCTAAGTTTAATGTTATGTGGATGTCTTTTGCATTTTTTTGCAAGTTTTTGCTTTTTTCTTATTTGTTGTAAGAGATTGTATGTCATCCAAGGCTTCAAAAATTTATTTTTGTTTAAGATCTGAGTGGACAAAATGGTACAATTTCTGATGTGCTTGTTTAAGATTGTAAAAAAGTGAGTGAATGCATTTGATGGGTTAGGTTCATCATAAACTTGTTCCCAAAATTCATATTTTAAACATTCCTTCAATAAAGAAAAGTCTGTGCAATATTTCTTTTTTACCAATGAGTTGACAACATTTATTTCATTAGCACTACCACATACATCAAGTGCAATCATACAATGATCTGATAATTTCAGATCATACACAACACCATTAAACATATTCTTATTGTTTTTTTGTGTACGCATAAATATATGATCAATGCAGGATTTAGTCGAATCGGTTATACGGGTAGGTTCATTAATAAGACTCTTTAGACCATTAGACGCCATAAGAAACAGATAATTTTCAGTGTCTCTGTCAGATTTATTTAAAATGTCAATATTTATGTCACCAATTACTATCAAGTTTTTCTCTTTACAAGCATTCAAAGCATCGCTTAATTCATCAATGAAAATACATTTAGAAACTGCATGCAATCTGTAAACACACAACATTGAATAGCATTCATTCATGAAATCAAAAGACAATTTCACAACATCAGCACTAAGAAAATTGAGTTAAAAACAATCACGTACATGCCCATCTTTCACATAAACTGCTACACCTCCAGATGAGTATGATTTATTACAATTCCCAAAGGTTGAATACCCGGGAATGTTATACAGATCTAATTCTTCTTCATAGAGCCAAATCTCACTCAATACAATTACAGGAGGTAAATTCACTATCGAATTAAGATGTGCTACCAGAGCAGAGAAATTTTTCCTAGCGCTCCGAATGTTTTGATGTAAACAAACAAAGTTAACACAGTTAAGAGAATTGACTGGATATTCACATGTATTGGGGACTAAGCACGAACAAGAATTAAGAGAATTTCTCATAATTTACTTAAATCGTCAGCACAAGTTATTCTTACTAGGTTATCCCCCTCCTTCTTCCGCATATAAACTGTCCCATTTTTAGTCCATACATATTGGTATCCTTTTTCACCCTTCAGCGATAATGCAGCATTAAACAGTTGACGTGTACGTGGTACGTTCTTAGATCTATCTTACCCTAGACAAAAATTCTTAAAAACTAGCTTAACTATCTTAACAATCTAGATATCTTACTGGCCCTAGGCGGCCACTCTAAAATAGACGTAACAAATTAAATCTATGTCTTTCGACTACTATATCAACTTACCACTAACATTACTATATCTAGCTTAAGCTAAGAAAAATGTTTTTTTTTTTATTAAAAACTTGGCATATGATCATTTGTGTTACAATAAAACTTAAGCCTACCTTAATGTAACTAAACCTAACTTATTCTACCTTAACTAAAATATATATATATAAATGATATACATAATATATATTTAATATACAGGGTGTCCCACGAGCAGTGTGCCAAAAAGCTACAGCGTGTAGGTCTAGTCAAGACAAGAAAAAAATCGTATGGGAGGGGGGGGGGTCTATTTCCCCCCGTTTAGCCGGGAGGGGCAATTTTCTAAAAAATTGACTTAATTTGGAAAAAAAATTATTAAAAATCAACAGTTACATCCACAATGCCGCGATATACTTTTTTGTAAAGCCAGAAACCTCTTCTTTCATCTTGTTTTTAAACGAAGCTGTTTCAAGGAACAGTTTTCGAGAAATTAATTTTCAAACTCAAAATTTTGGAAAAAAAATTAAAAAAAAAAATTTCGAACTATTTTTTTTCAAAATTGTATGTAATTAAGTACTAATTTTTTTTTTCAAAAATTCAATTCTCTTATTAGTTTTTAGTTAAATACAGAAAACCGGATGCAAAAATGTCTTGTAGTTTTTAAGAAATTAAAAAAAAACCCGAACCATTTTTTCCTAAGAAAAACCTTTTTTTTTTGGTTTTAACGCGGCTGGACTTGTAGGCAAATTAATGTATGAAACATTGACCTCTTTTTTATTATTTTTAAAAACTTCGGAGTTTTATTATAATAAATTTTCAATATTATCCCTATTTTTTAGAAGGCAAAGATTATATCTCCTTCTAATGGCTGCACATAAGTCAATGCTTGACAAATTTTCCTGCAATTTGACTTCAGCGACTTCAATCCGTTCTTTCAGTTGTTCCAAAGATATTATTTCCACTTCGTAAACATAATTCTTCATGAATCCCCACACATCTAGAGGAGTTAAATCTGGTACGTGTTGGAATTAGGCGAATGGCATCGACTTACCATCATACAACTGACCGCTGCACTTTTCATCGTGGGATCGTCGCGGTCACCTGAGCCACACATTCCACGTTTCCGGAGCACCGTCACCTGAGCCACACATTCTACGTTTCCGGAGCACCGTCACCCGAGCCGGCACGACAGCGACGCATGGGACGACAGATTAGTATTTAAGGTAGTGGATAAGAAATTTGTATTTAGAATTAGTTTTGACGTGTAAGAGGAAGTACTGCCCCATTTAAAATCGAAAATAAATTTTTTTTTAAGACAAATAAATTTATTATTTGTTAATTGGCGCCCGAGCAGGGACCGGTGGTAAAACGCGAAGGTTGTGAACGGTACGTCCATTGCCAGTGACCTAAAGTAGCTCCCGTGCATCGTATCCAAATTAACTTCCGCGAACCGTGCAATTAAAGTGACCTTAAGCAGCTCCGCGCTCTGTGTCGACACAAGTGACCTCAAGTAGCTCCCGCACGTCGTGCAGACTTTGTTGGCCTTAAGTAGCCCTCGCGCAAATTGCTCGGAAACACCGCCGGTCCTAAGAACCACAAACTACGAAAATCACCGGTCTAAAGAACTGTGAACCAAAACTAAAGAACCGTGATAGTGATACTAGGCAAGGCTTTAAGACAGCCTCTAGTGTATTACGCAGTGGAAGTGCGCATCGTGGGATCCGCAGTAACCGCCAAGCCGGACGAAAAGGACTAAATCCCCATCGCCAGCGTAAGGATGCTGTCACTAGTGTAAGCATAGTAATTAAGCATTTTTCTAATTATCTAAAAAAACAAAATTTTCAAGAGAATAATCTAGATTTAAGCCAATAATTTTGTAAAGAACACAGTTTATCTTAAACACAGTTTATCTTATAATAAATTAAACCATGCCAGACCTTCGATCGGGTACTTCTACTAGTCCTGGTGGTGAAAACCCAACAGAACCCAACTCACGCATTAACCCTCCAATTCACCTTCATAGGAATCATCTAGCTACCATAGCCAATATGGACAATCCTCTCAGAGATGCACAAAACCACAATTTTTGTCTAGTTCCTCCCAAGTAGAGGCTCCTCAGGAAGTGGGGACAACCCCCGCTCTCAACTCCTTAATATCCTCCATAGTAACCAGAATCCTAGAACAACAAGGTCGCAATCTGGTCCAAAGCGTACTTAATCCAAACGCACAACGTTTTCCTGGGATAGATCAGACTATCGACCCGGAACATCGCGATAAGCTTGACGACCTGGACAAAGTGCCAGACGTGGTCAAGGGTCTTCGAAATTTCTCGGGGGACGCGAACGAGTTTTCCTCATGGAGGAAAAGCGTCGAACGCGTCTTGCACATCTACGAGCATGCTAGGGGAACTCCTAAATACTATGGAATCCTCAATACAATCCGCAATAAGATCATCGGTAAGGCAGACGCGGCCCTTGAATCGTACAACACTCCCCTGAATTGGGAAAGCATCTGCCAATGCCTAACCATGCATTACGCAGATAAGCGTGATGTTAGCACGCTGGAATATCAAATGTCTACCTTGGTACAAGGAGCGAACTCGATTCAGGCGTTCTATCAGCTTGTCTACTCTCACCTTTCGCTGATCCTCAGCAAGATTTCCTGCATGAAAATTGGTCAGGAATCCATGAATCTACTCACCCAGACCTACAGGGACAAAGCGTTGGATGTTTTCATCCGTGGGCTTAAAGGCGATCTCCCTAGATTGTTGGGCATCAGGGAACCCGTAGATTTACCTCAGGCCCTACATCTTTGCCTGAAGTTAGAGAACCAAAATTTCCGTGCAAACCACCTATATAATTCCCAGAACCATAGGAAACCACATTTTTCTCCTACTCCAGTCACTCCTCAAAGGTACCATCCTCCCACTCAGAATCCTTTTAATAGAACGTCAAGGTATCCTCAGGCTAATCCCTGGACCTATTCGCATGTCAGACCTTTCCATAACAATTCCGGACCAATGCACCAAAACTTTACCAACACCCAAAACCAATCAAATTTTAACCGAAACCCTAACCCGTTTCCCCCACGACCACAGATAAAGGCGGAACCACTTACTCAGGGACCTTCCGCTCAACTTAGACAGATACATCAACAAAATAGAGACCACATTAGAACACAACCGCAGCAAAACCCTAGAATTCCAAATTTCTCCCAAAGAAATTTGTTCAATATATGTATTATAGCTGTCTCTTTTCCTTGCTCTACTACTTTTTTATGTAATCCATTTTGTACTTTTTATGATTCATTCGTTCGTTTGTCGTTGATTAAATAAGAACCCTCGAGATCGAGAACAACACAAAAAAAAAATAATAAAGTTTTACAGTCCATTAACCTGTCTTTTTGTAAACAAAAAATAGTGTTCCGATCAAACATTTGGTCCATCGACCCAGATTCAAGTTGTTATCGTAATATTTCGTTATTAAAATCGCATAAATTATTCGTTGCTGCGTTGTGGAATTTACCACACACACATACAATTACACATTGCAAAAGTGGACACAATTAGGTTCCACAAGCTGCGGTGGTGTATTGTTGTTTCGTCTACAATTATACTGCGCTCTTTTTTGCATATCAACTACGCCAAGCCGTTGAAGCGATCGCACTTACTCTCGCTATTAAAAAAACTGTCATGTCCATGGAAAAACTAAAAGCATCTCGTGCTGGAAAAAAACGATGTATCACGAGAATCCAGACGAAAATTCAAGAAAAACAAGAAACTATTACCGCCACGGATCTGGAGTGCCGTCTTCAACTACTGGAAGGATATTTCACGCAGTATCTTGCAATACAAGATGCCATCGACGACCTCCTCCCTGCAAACGGGGAAGAGGAGGATTATAGGGCAAGTGTTGAAGAGTTATATTGTTCCGTCAAATCACAAATTCTCGCACTTTTAGCACAAGTGAAAAGTATCTCGTCCAAACATGTTATTGCTCACTCCGTTTCTGGAGATGATCTTCCAAAAATAAAGCCACCAACATTCTCGGGCGAATATACGGAGTATAACACGTTCATTCAGCAATTTACTGCAACGATCGACTCTAAAGCTATACCAACAATTAGGAAATTTCAGTTGTTGGTGGACGAGTGTTTGAAAGGCGAGGCAAAATTAACCATCAAGTCATTAGATGTTACTGAAGAGAATTATTCGAAGGCGTTGGAGTTGTTAAAAGGTCGTTATGACAACAAATGTATTGTGTTCCAGTCGCACATTCGTGAGATGTACCATCTTCCACCAGTTCCAAAGAATTCGGGAACTGAACTTCGTCGTTTCGTTGATGGAGTGGAGGGACATCTCGGTGCCTTAAGATCATTGGGTACAGATACTGATATCGTTAACGCATTCCTACTTCATATAACATCACTTAAGCTAGACATCGATACGCACGCTAAATGGGAGGACTCTTTGCAGTTGGACAAGTTGCCTACATGGATGGAATGTTCGTTGTTCCTCACCAAGCGAAGTCAACAACTCGATATAAGAGATCCTCGAAGCAAGACAGCAACATTTGTACCATCGTCGTCGTCATCGAAGCCGTACCTTTCAAACAGTGAAGCCAAATTTAAAAGTCGTCGCATATCTTCATTAGCCGTCGCTGAGCTACGTTGTGCCTTTTGCAATTTAAAACAACATACCATATCAGACTGCAACAAATTCGCCAAGCTTTCTGTATACGAACGGTTTCGGACTGTTAAGAATATTGGATTGTGCATTAACTGCTTAGCTGCTGGTCACTCAGTAAAGGAATGCAAGTCGTCGAAGTGCAAGGTATGTAGCGAACCACATCACACAATACTCCATCGTTTTCAGGTTGCAGCTTCAAATGCAGTGCAGACAACCTCAGGCCAGAGTATTTCCAGCAATTCCAACCTTGGCACATCGGATGCCAATGCAACTCAAATATCATCTACACTTCATTCCAGCACATTGAAAGGAAATTCAAGAAGCCACGTGTTCCTGGCTACTGCTTTAGTAAATGTCAAAGCAGCAAATGGTGAGTACATTCCGACCCGTGTACTCTTGGATTCGGGATCGCAAATAAATTTAATTTCGATGCACCTGGTACAAAAGCTACGTTTGAAGCTTATCGAGTTCAGCGGAGAATTAGGTGCAGTCGGAAACATCAATATGACAGCTCATCACAAAACATTCGCTTCAATAAAATCAAGATGCAATAACTTCGAAACTAACTTAGATTTGGTAATTTTGTCATCGGTAACATCAAATCAACCCGAAGTTCACATCGACATCAGTGATTGGTGCATACCTCCAGACGTTTCGTTAGCCGATCCCAACTTTAATAGACCTCAACGTGTTGATATGCTTATCGGAGCTGATATTTTTTTCGACCTGTTAGCCGATGGTCAGATAAATCTGGGAGAAAAATTTCCCTTACTTCAAAATACATTATTCGGTTGGATCGTCGTCGGCAAGTTTACTCCCAAAGGTGCCATCCGGCACGATTTCAGTTTGATTGCACATGCGCGCGAAACCATAGACAAATCCAATGGAACTACAGATATCGCACTCAACGAAATGCTGCAAACGTTTTTTACAATTGAAGATGTCCAATCAAATTCGCCAAATTGGACTGAGGAACAGATAGCATGTGAGAACTTGTTTTGCAAAACCACCAAGCAAAGAGCGGATGGTAGACTAGAAGTAAATTTACCATTTAAGGAGGATCCAAGTGTCCTTGGGGACTCAAAGCGAATCGCAGAGAAACGCTTCCTAAGTCTGGAGAGGCGTCTCGAAAAACTTCCTGAAATAAGGAAACAATATATTTCATTTATGCGAGAATACGAGTCTCTAGGACATATGGAAGCTGTACCACCGAATGAGATACCAAATGTTCGATACTATATACCTCATCAATTTGTTCTTCGCCCAGAAAGTTCGTCAACACGATTGAGAGTGGTTTTTGATGCGTCCTGTCGAACATCATCCAATGTATCACTTAATGATATCCTTATGGTGGGACCTACAGTGCAACAGGATTTGTATTCCATTTCGCTTCGGTTTCGTTCTCATCAGATTGCCTTAACTGCAGATATACCGAAAATGTACAGGCAATTTTTCGTTCGGCCTACAGATACTAATTTTCAAGCAATCTTGTGGCGTGAGAATGTGAACTCCAACATTAATGTCTTTCGACTGAAAACGGTAACGTATGGCACGTAGTCAGCACCATACCATGCCACTCGATGTCTTTTGTATTTAGCTGAGAAACATCGCCACAAATTTGCACTTGGCTCGGCAGTCAGGGAGAGGGATTTTTACATTGACGATCTTATCTCTGGTGCTGATACTTTGGAGGAAGCTGATGAGATTCGTTTTCAGATTGAATCAATTTTGCACACCGCTGGACTTGAGTTAAAAAAATGGTTTTCCAATGAGGGTAAGCTGTTGAACAAAATTCCTTTATCTGATCGTGAGACACCGTTGAGGATTAATGATAGTGATGTCATCAAGGCTCTTGGTGTAGTTTGGGAGCCTTCAAAGGATGAACTACAGTTTGTCAATCCAGTAATGTCGATGCAGAGCACCAATGTCGTCACTAAAAGAACCGTATTGGCAGACGTGGCACGGCTATATGACCCGTTGGGGTTAGTAAACCCAGTTATTGTATTGGGAAAGATATTTCTTCAACGATTGTGGATTTCTAAAATCGATTGGGATGATGAGGTTGCCGAAGACCTCAAAGAAGAGTGGATCAATTATCGTTCAAAACTCGATGAACTTAAAAGGATACATGTCCCAAGATATATATTTTCAAATGATGCTATTCGTTGCGAGGTGCATGGGTTCTCGGATGCCTCTCTCAAAGCTTTTGGCTGTTGTCTTTATGTTCGCATCGTGGATTCGCTGGGAAATATAAGTGTTAATCTTTTAAGTGCGAAGTCCAAAGTAGCACCTGTGTCCAATCAAAGCTTGCCCCGGTTGGAACTCTGTGCTTCATTGCTTCTGTCTAAACTGCTTCGTCGAGTTAGGGAATCCTTTAACAAGAAATTCGATCAAATTGTATTGTGGACAGATTCAGAAATTGTGCTAAATTGGCTTGCTGACCTGTATTCGTCATGGAATACATTTGTTGCAAATAGAGTGTCCTCCATACAGCAATTAACTGCGGAAGCAACATGGAGGCATGTCAATACGAAATCAAATCCAGCCGATATCGTATCGCGGGGAGCAATGGTTGCAGAATTAATTGAATCCTGTTGGCTTAAGGGACCTGCTTTCCTCTATCGTCATGTTAGTGAGTGGCCACGGGAAACAAGCGGGGGTCAATATTCCTGAACGTCGTAAGATAACATCTGTATTTCTTGGGTTAGCACACAAAAATAACTTTGACTTTGACAATTTAATTAAAAATCATAAATTAATTACAAGCTATAAAAAAATGATTCGAATCTTCGCCTACTGCGTTCGATTTTTTGAAAACTTAAGGAGAAAACGTCGAAAGGAAAAACTATTACTTAGTGAATTTTCAGCAGGGGAGTACGAAGTTGCCTTGCTTAAAATTGTATTTTGTGTTCAGCAGAATTGCTTCAGAGACGAAATAGCAGATCTTCAATCAAGAAATCACGTCGTTAGTTCGAAAAGTCCCATCAAGAAACTCAATCCATATCTTCATATCGGTCCTTTGGTGACTTTGATACGCGTTGGTGGTCGTTTGGATCTGTCAGATTTGCCATATGATGCAAAGCATCCAATTTTGCTGCCGAAGTCTCATCCGTTTGTCAGAAGTTATCTTCAGTTTTTACATCTTAAAAATTATCATGCGGGAGCTCAAGCGTTGGTATCAATTTCCAGGCAAACATTTTGGATCGTTGATGCACGAAACATGGCGACTAGTGTGGTGCACAATTGCTTACGATGTTTTCGAATGCGGCCTAAGTTACAAGGACAAATTATGGGTGATCTACCGGCTTCCAGGGTACGTAGTGGACGGCCATTTCTAACTTCGGGTGTGGACTTTTGCGGTCCTTTTTCTACTTCCATGAAATCTCGTGGATTTCATATCAAAAAATCTTATATGGCAGTCTTCGTATGTTTTGCTACCAAGGCTGTCCACTTGGAGGTTGTCTCGGACCTGTCGACAAATGGATTTTTGGCTGCTCTTAGACGATTTATTTCTCGTCGTGGGATTTGTTGCCATCTATATTGCGATAATGCCACTAATTTCGTGGGAGCAAGAAATGAATTAGTAGAACTACGAAAACAATTCTACAATGAACACACTCAAACGTCAATTTCAAGAATTTGTGCTGAGGATAACATCGAGTTCCATCATATACCACCTCGTTCCCCACATTTCGGAGGTTTGTGGGAGTCGGCAGTTAAGTCAGCAAAGAGTCTTTTTGTCAGAGCATGTACTTCGACTTCACTAACGTTTGAAGAACTCTCAACTGTAGCAGCTGAAATAGAAGCCATTCTTAATTCACGGCCTCTGACTCCATTGACTTCGGATCGTAGTGATGAACAAGTGCTAACTCCTGGGCATTTTTTAATTGGCGGCCCTCTTACTTCATTCGCAGAACCGGACATCACCAATATCTCCCGTCTTAATCGTTGGCAGCGAATGAATGCTATCCGACTTCACTTTTGGAAGCGCTGGTCTCAGGAATATGTGGCCCAACTTCAACATCGCCACAAGTGGAGTTGTAAATCAGGTAATATCCGACCTGGTATGATGGTTCTTGTCTCCGACGATAATTTACCTCCTCAAAAATGGCTACTCGGTCGTATCGCTGAGACTATTCCTGGCAAGGACGGACATGTTCGGGTCATACGCATCAAAACAAAAAAATGGCATCATATCGAGAGCTGTACACAAGGTGGCACCACTACCATTTGAAGATGTGCCTTAAAGAATGTGGGATTCTTTCAGAGGCGGCGGAATGTTCAATATATGTATTATAGCTGTCTCTTTTCCTTGCTCTACTACTTTTTTATGTAATCCATTTTGTACTTTTTATGATTCATTCGTTCGTTTGTCGTTGATTAAATAAGAACCCTCGAGATCGAGAACAACACAAAAAAAAAATAATAAAGTTTTACAGTCCATTAACCTGTCTTTTTGTAAACAAAAAATAGTGTTCCGATCAAACAAAATTACTCCATTGAAACATCTGCAGAAGAGATTGACGAATATAACAAAGCTATGATCTCCGAAGATGATTCGTATGGAATCACGATGGAAGAATTTGTTCAAAACATGCCCGAATCCGATAGCTATACCGAACCCACCGACTTCACCGATGTCCATTTTTTAGATTAACCAACTCTTCGTTGCCATTCTTTGAATGCCGCACGAAGAGTGGGAAAATGTTGAAATTTCTAATCGACACAGGTTCAAATAAAAATTACGTACAGCCTTCTTTGGTAAGTAAAGCCATACTCAACGAGCAGTGCTTCTACGCTAATTCTGTGGCAGGAAGCGTGGAAGTCACTCACCACACTTACCTTACACTCTTCGGTCTTCAATTCAAAATTAAATTCTTCTTACTCCCGACACTTTCATCTTTCCATGCCATTCTTGGACATGACAGCCTTAAGGAATTTTCCGCGGTTATCCACACCAACCAAAACTACATGACAATGCAAGACAGAGTCAAAGTACGAATAAAATATAAACTCGCTCAAGACGTTAACTCTATAAACATCAGAACTAACCACATGACTTCCGACCAAAAAAATACAATTACTTCCTTGGTGAGCAGCCATCCCGGATTGTTTGATGAGCCAAACGAAAGGCTCACATTTACGACAACCGTCAAAGGAGAAATCCGCACTACTAACGACAGTCCAATCTATTCCAAATACTACCCTTACCCCATGTCCCTGAAGGACGAAGTTGAGAAACAAATTCAAGATTTATTGAACAATGGCATTATCCGACCCTCAAGATCCCCATACAACTCCCCTGTATGGATTGTTCCAAAAAAATCCGACGCGTCAGGTGAGAAAAAATTCCGTCTTGTCATCGATTATAGAAAACTAAATTCTGTTACCATCGCAGACCGATATCCAATCCCAGAAATAAACGAGGTGCTATCGCAACTCGGGAAGAATAGCTTGTTCTCTGTCCTGGACCTGAAAAGTGGATTTCATCAAATCCCTTTAAGGGAATCAGACATCGAAAAAACAGCTTTTTCAGTGAACAATGGCAAATATGAGTTCACCAGACTCCCTTTCGGGCTGAAGAACGCGCCCGCAATCTTCCAGAGAGCACTGGACGATATTCTCAGGGAACACATCGGGAAGATATGTTATGTATATATCGATGACATTATCATATTTGGTCAAGATGAGAAATCGCACGCGGAAAATATCAAAAAGGTTTTTAGCACGTTGGAAAAAGCTAATATGAAGGCTCAACTTGATAAGTGCGAGTTCTTCAAGTCTGAGGTGGAATTCCTCGGATTTATAATATCATCACAAGGAATAAGAACCAATCCGGCGAAGGTGGAAACAATCTTAAATTTTCCACCTCCAAGAACTCTCAAAGATCTTCGATCCTTTTTAGGATTATCAGGTTACTATCGTCGGTTTGTGCGAGATTATGCCAAAATCGCAAAACCCCTGACAAGCCTATTCAGAGGAGAGAAGGGTCGGCTATCTAAAAACGTTTCTAGTAAACATGCTGTAACCCTTAATGAAGAAGCCTCAGAAGCGTTCAATAAGTTAAAACTTGCCCTTACCTCCAAAGAAGTCACACTCGCATATCCCAACTTCTGTAAAAGCTTCCAGTTAACAACGGATGCATCTAACTATGCTCTAGGAGCCGTGTTGTCCCAAGATGATAGGCCTATAACGTTTATATCGAGAACGCTGAGCAAAGCCGAAGAACACTACGCGGCAAACGAGAAAGAGATGCTCGCTCAGGAACTACCTGTACGGGTCAGCTAAAGTCACAATATACACCGACCATCAGCCTTTGACTTACGCACTAAGCAACAAAAATAGTAATGCCAAAATGAAACGTTGGAAGGCAATATTGGAGGAATACAATCACGAACTCCAGTACAAGCCCGGCAAAACCAACGTCGTTGCTGACGCGCTATCCCGACCTCTACAAAATAGCCTGATAAACTCACTAACTCCAACAGTACACAGTGATGAGAGTTCCTCTCACGAACTTATTGTAAGTGTAGAGGTACCAATCAATGCCTTCAAGAGCCAAATTTTCATCAACATAGGCGAAAAAGCATCACATGATTTCAAAATAATTTTTCCCGGTTACCATAGACACACTATTACTGATACGGCCTATAATCAAAACAATCTTACAGAAATTCTTAAAAAAATTCTAAATCCCTCCGTTATTAACTGCATTAAAACCGAAGAGCAAATCATGGGCTTAATACAGGAACTGTATCCACTCTACTTCAAAGCATACAAAATAAGATTCACGCAAATGCAGGTAGAGGACGTCACCAATCCAGAAGAGCAAGAATCCATAATAATCGAGACACACAATCGCGCTCACCGGAATGCCCAAGAAAACCGTTTCCAAATTTTAGAAAAATTCTATTTCCCATCCATGATGCAGAAAATCAAACGAATAACAAAAATCTGCACAATTTGTAAGCGTAGCAAATATGAAAGGCATCCCAACCAACCGAAGCTTGGCGAATCACCGCTGCCAACCTTTCCGGGACATACCGTACACTTGGACATTTTTATAACTGAGAAGAAAGTCATACTGACCGCACTGGACAAGTTTACAAAGTACGCACTCGCTAGACCACTCAAAAGCAGATCAATAGACGACATACGAAGACCCCTACGCGACATTATATTTTTCTTTGGAGTACCCAAATCTGTTGTTATCGACAACGAGCCTTCACTCAATTCACCATCAATATTGTTCATGCTAAAAGATCAACTCGGCATTGATGTCTTCACGACACCCCCCTATAAGAGTGAAGTGAATGGACAAATAGAGCGTTTCCATTCAACTTTGGCAGAGATCATGCGATGTCTGAAGGAGAATGGGACCGAACGCAATTTCGATGAACTTCTCGAAAGAGCAGTAAGCGAATATAACTTCTCAATCCATTCTACGACTAACAAGAGACCAGTGGACCTCTTTTTTGGACGTAACCTAAATTTCACTCCCGATGATTACGAAAAGACTAGACAGGCAAATTTCGAAAAACTACTTCCAAAACAGGAAAAAGACATAGACTATCATAACAAGAAACGACAGGCTATCAAAGAATACTTACCAGGACAATTGATTTACGTTAAACTAAACAAAAGACTAGGGACTAAACTAACCAGTAGATATAGAGAGGAAAGGGTTAAGGAGAACCGAAAAACTACCGTACTAACAGAATCCGGTAAATTTGTACACAAGTCTCACATAAGAAATTAACATTCGATTTTAGGTTCTTATTCGCAGCCGCGAGGGCTCACATCCAAATTTTAGATTATTCAAACTCCCAGCTTGTAGCAGTGAACGTTGGAACCGCCAAAGTGCAAACAGGCACCTTCAAGCTAATCCATGTAATAGATCTGGAACACTATGAAAAGGCTATCAATGACATCGAGGCAGCTATAAACAAAGATTCCAATCCTAACCATCCCAGTTTCCCTTTCATATCAACCGAGCTAATCCAAATAAAGAACCACCTGGATCGATTGAAGCCTAGAACAAGGAAGAGTCGAGCATTGGACTTTTTAGGCACAGCATGGAAGTGGATCGCAGGCAGTCCTGATCACCACGACCTAAAAATTATAAATCAAAAGATAAACGGTGTTCTATCAAATAACAACAAGCAGGTTATTATAAACAAACTGTTAGTTGAAAGAATTAATGAATTAATAAATATTACAAATGACATATTAAAGACAATGAAAGTAACCGGTAGGTTACAAGATACTATAATGCAAAATTTTAAACATAGGCTAGAAGTAATAAAAGAAGAAATTGTTAATATAGGATACTCCATACATTGGGCCAAGGCCAATATTATAAATTCTTACATTTTATCTAATTAAGAATTAAGTCAAATCGAAAATGTACTTAATACAGAAGAAATACCATTTACAAATATCGAAGAATCATTCGACTTTGCAGAGCTTAAACGAAACTGTAATTCAAACGAAACTGTAATTATATATATAATTAGCTTCCCTATGACAAATAAAGAGTCCTGCGAGGCTATGTTCATCAAACCAGTAAAAATACAAAAAATTATAAACAAAATAGATTATGAAAATATTGTAAAATGCAAAAAGGAAATCTTTGGTATAAACTCTCCTTGTAAATCCTACAATAATCTTTCGATATGTTTAAGTAAGCAATTAGTAGATATAAGCAACTCAAGCTGCATCCCCAACTTGCTGAACAGTCGACCGCCTACGTGCTCTATTACCAACAATCAACACGTACCAACAGTTGAGGAAATCCTGCCCGGAATCGTATTCCTGAACCAGTTCGATGGCACGATAGAAGTAAATAAGGACCCCATGAAGCTAAACGGGACATACATCATCAGGTATTCCAACGCTACTATAACAACAGGCAACGAAACATTCTTTTCCATGGAGGTCACCAATTTTAGACCATTGCCAGCCATACTGCAACCTACATCCAGCAGAACGAGCATCGAAAAGCTGTCTTCTATAGAATCGATTAAGGAACTACAAATAAACAACACCAAATTGATTGAATTGCTAGACACCGGAAGCAAAGCCACTTCCATCACAAATATAGTAATTTGTTCACTCATTGTCATTTCTATGATACTCGTAGTCATACTGCTGAAAGCAAGGTCAAAGCGAAGAAGGTCAGATGCTGAAATCAAGATAGAGTTCAATGGCTCAGAGGCAGAAACACCAAGGTCATCAACAACTAGGCCACAGCCACCCGTCTCACAAGGAGAAAAAACATCGCCAGATCACGTAACGAGGATTAGCCGTATTCCACTCTTCTAATGTAACACAATCTGTTGATCGAACGAGGGCGTTCGAACTTAAGGAGGGAGGAGTTAACGACAAACAGATCAACGCCAACATCACCTGATCTGTACGTGTTGGAATTAGGCGAATGGCATCGACTTACCATCATACAACTGACCGCTGCACTTTTCATCGTGGGATCGTCGCGGTCACCTGAGCCACACATTCCACGTTTCCGGAGCACCGTCACCTGAGCCACACATTCCACGTTTCCGGAGCACCGTCACCCGAGCCGGCACGACAGCGACGCATGGGACGACAGATTAGTATTTAAGGTAGTGGATAAGAAATTTGTATTTAGAATTAGTTTTGACGTGTAAGGGGAAGTACTGCCCCATTTAAAATCGAAAATAAATTTTTTTTTAAGACAAATAAATTTATTATTTGTTAATTTACATACCCTACTACCACTACCTACCCTACCCTAGCTTACCCTACCCTAGCCTATGTAAGCCTGCCATTGGTGTTGGCAGGCGATGCCTTGAAGAGGCTGAAGCTCTCAAAGTGTCCACTGACGTAGCTCTCTCCAGCCACCAAAAGCGTTGATGCTGTCGGACTACGTCTCCTCGATCCCGGCGTGAGACCGATCTACAGAACCTGAGGCGCTCGGGCTCACGGAGCGCGACATCGGGTTCGTAGAGGAATCGCCGTTCCACGGAATTGCGACCCACGTGGAAGATTAGCGGTACCGCCAGTCTATCCTGGATCAGCCCACATCTATCTAAATAGAGGAATGCTTCTGGCGGCACAAAGCCATGAAGGCGCACTCTCTCGTGATATAAATCGTTGGGGTAGTAAGCCCCGAAGATCAGGCTATTGACCGAAGTCATTGCTCTCGCAACGTGGCTTCGAATCAGTTTGATCAAAAAATTATCTACCCGTACAATCCTGGCCCTATTGTATAGGACCTCGTTCGTGTTTCGTGTACTCAGATTCGGGTGTCCTATGTAGCCCCAGACACGTCCTGAGACATTGTCTCTCAAACACCCGAATCCTTTCCATTAAGCTGGCTCTCACATTGAACCAGACGGGACATCCATAGGCAACCATGGGCCTGATTAAGGCCATGTAGCAGATTACCTTCACCCTAGAATCAAGTTGGCTGCTATGAAACAGCCACCTTGTCAGAGCGAAAGCGCCCCGGGCCCTTGCCAGAGCAGCATCTACATGTTTGTCAAAATATAGATACTGATCCAGCACGATCCCAAGATATCTGACCACACTTTGTCTCGCCAGTGGACGCCCGTCCGGTCCTAAAATTAAGAACCTGCGCTAGTTTTTTCTAGTGTCCCGAGAGGCCCTAGACAAAGGGGTTCTGAACAATATAGATTCTGATTTCTGGAAGTTGATTTTCAACTTCCAGTCATCACAATACTGCTGAATTTTTTCGAAGTCACGCTGCAGGAGAGTAACAATAACGTCGATCGTTGGACCTGATCTGTACGCGATTAGGTCGTCTGCGTACGCTATTGAATGGTGAAGAGAAACTAGCAGATCGCTTAGGTAAATGCTGAAAAGGATCGGCGAATTTACCGTACCCTGTTGCAGTCCATTTTTGATTTCAAATGTTTGGGTAGAAGTCACGTTGTCAATTTTCACTACGAACTTTCTACCTGTTAACATGTCAAAAATCATATATAGCAGTGGTTTACTTATGCCCAGCCGACTGAGCTTGTAATAAAGACCTTCTAACCATACGGTGTCGAAGGCTTTTTCTAAGTCAATCAGACAGGCACCCGTGCATTGGTTCTTGCATTTATTCCATTGGACATCCGACACAAGCTTCGACGCGGCATGAATAGTGTCATGCCCCGCTCTGAAACCGAATTGGTTATCCGGGATGATTTTATTGTCCTCAACCCATTTAGACAGGGCCCTATGGATCACCTTCTCGAAAACCTTGCTGATACTCGGAAGGAGACTTATTGACCGGAGATTTTCCGGGTTAGATGTGTCTTTACCCCTCTTGGGAATTGGTTGCACCACCGCTGTCTTCCAGTTCACTGGATAATATGCATTATTCAGTGCATTGTTGAACAGGATGGTGTACCTCTCTACAGCCACTGGCGGAAGGTGCCTAAGCACAACATTGGATATACCGTCGACTCCCGCGGATTTTTTCTTCCTCAATGACTCGAAGATCATCTGAAGATCTTCCGTCGATATGAACAGGGTATTAACCCCCTCATTGGCGATGACATTGTCTGCCATGAAATCTTCATTGAACCCTGTAAAACCAAGGTTCTCTGATCGCCAATGATCGATATCATTTCGAAGATAGAAGTGATGAAGCAGGGCTCTATCTTCCAGGTCGTGGTTCGGGCGAATACTATCATTCACCTTGTACACTTCCTGGAAGACAGCTCCTACTGTCGCCACCCTCTCCTGAGGATCCTCGATCACGAAGAAGTCGTCATCCAGGATGGCGCTCTCCGGAGCGATGCTAACTGTTCGTAGCAAGCGTTCATTGTCTGACGTCCTCGGAAGTTTCAGATCCTGAATATCATTCTGATTGTTTCTCCGAAATATTTTATTTATTTGCGGGAACATACTCGCGCTGTTGGATTTTACAGCACGAATTCTGTTGTTCCAATGCAAACTTACAGATATTCTGTAATTTTCCTTGATTAACTGTTGGATATTTTTAATCAGTGACTTCAGTGTCCTGACCTCCGAGTTTTGTCTGTCGGTAAACCGCCTGTACAAGAGTTTGAGTCTTGTCAGGAGTCTACTTTTCTGTCTGTGCAGTGCGTCGATTGTCGTGTTTCGGTATACGTTTGCGGTATCGTGCTGTCTTTGGCGTGGTATCGTACTGTTCATTGTCTGTTTAATGACATCGTCCATTTGTTTGAGATACCTGTCAATCTCGTAGTTTGACAGGTTCCTATTAGGCGGTGGAAAGGAGGCGCTCGAAGTGAACGCTCTCGTCAGGGAATTGGCAAACCGCGGCCAGCACACCCTACTGTAATCGTAGGGGTGCGTTTGGACACACTCTGCCATCTCCGCGAACTCGTCAGGTACTGTGATCACGGCACATAGTCCGCAATGGTCACTGTCATATACAATGGTCCGTAGACAGTTAATAGACCATTCGTTCGTGTCTGCCAGTCTCAGTCGAGAGTCTATTAGCATGAGATCCAGATAGGAGCTGCTCCTAGGATACGACGGACTATCCGTTGCGAGCAACTTGACTCTATATTCAATGCTGCGAAGAACGCACCAACGGCTTAGTAGGCTCTCCCTAGTGTTGGGAATGTTATTTCCCCAATCACCATGTTTGGCATTTAAATCGCCGGCCAGAATGTAGAAGTTTTCTACCGAGTTTAAGCGCAGAGATCGAAAAAGTGTCTCGTGCTCTGCGATAAAAATATTGGGTTGAGGTGCTTCAGGTGCATAGGCTGATACATTCTCTTTCCGTGTCGGAGAGGAATGCACACAATACAGGCCTCTAGCACCTGGAACCTCCGCACTTCACCGCTATATATGACTTTATGTTTAAAATTGTTTTTAATAAAGATCGCAACTCCCCCGCCTTGAATAGCGCTGGGTCGGTCCCTTCTAATTATTCTATAAGAACTGTGCCGGATTTTGTGCTTCTGGTTTAGCTTTGTTTCGCTAACCAAGAGTACATCGGGGCTTTCGTCCTGCAACAGGTTAAAAAGTTCGGCTCGTCGCTCGATCCTTATCAGTGAATTTACATTCACCGACAGGATCTTCAAGGGCCTCTCTACCAGCGTACCCATCACGACCTTAGGTGCGCTAGGCCCGGCAGAAGCGAGTAGATACTATCTACTCGGGTCGCCGTCTCCAGGATCTGTTGCTGGAGCTGCCCAATTTGCCCTTGGATTGCGAGCAAGATCGAACAGACATCCACCTCGGCCACCGGTGCCTTAGAGACAGGCACTGGGGCTTTAGGAACAGTCATGGGCTTTTGTACCGTCTTTCCCGAACCTGCCGCCATTTGGGCGTAGGTCAATTGGGATGTGACGGCTGGTGTTTGGAAGCGACCCGAGGGACGCTTCTCCTCGACCTTCTGCTTACGGGCCAGGTTTTCTTTCTTGATGTCCTGGAACTTAGGACATCACCGATAGTTTGCAGGGTGCCCTCGGTTCCTACACAAGACACACGACGTACGGGTTTTCCCCCGCCGTCTCCCGACAGCTCCTTCTGCTACTTCCAACTAATTGAGAAGCAGCAGAAAGAAACAGAGAGAAAACACCAAAAAAAAAAAAAAAAAAAACATTCCTCCCGACTTGGGATTAGAGCCGGCGACCTTCCGACTGCGGGTCGGGCACTTAACCACTAGGCTAATTGGGATTCCGCGAATACTTC
The DNA here is from genome assembly GCA_958301585.1 of Merodon equestris. Lineage (NCBI taxonomy): Eukaryota > Metazoa > Arthropoda > Insecta > Diptera > Syrphidae > Merodon > Merodon equestris. The sequence continues at coordinate 82,210,691 of OY284415.1, read as the reverse complement.
GCCTAAACGCGCACTTATATTTTTTTATTGTTTGTTTATTTCTGTCGTAAACAAGCCGAAACACTACCTTCCACTTCACTGGTCTGTGATCAACTCCTGTGTCTGGTACGTTAAACAATCGTTTATGTACATCTTCTCCGGTCTCCCATGTATGTTACTGTTTACGTTAAGGAGTGTTGTTGTCAGTTGCGCTTTTTTTTCTCTCTTTGATCTCATTATTTTCTCCTTGCAGTGATGAGAAACAAATTTGACAAACAGAATATTTTTCTTTGTTTGTTTACTGCTAGTGTTTGGTGTATTTTTTTGCCGTTTGGTTATGCGTTTATGTAGCAGAGGTCGATGTCCTCCTTCGATACGTCGACAAGCAGACCATCGCGGAAAATCTTCAGCGCCAGATCAATACCAGAAGTGTCGCCGCAGTCAGGTGGAATGTTGTAGATTTCCACAGCATTTCCGATGAGTTGTTGCTCCAGATGATCAACTTTCTTCTCTAGTTGCCGAATTTTCAGCTCGCATTCAATGTTTTTCTTTTGAAGTTCTTCTATCTGCTTTTGTTGGATCTGTTTTATTTCTTGTATTTCCGTGTATATTAAATCCAGTGTAACATTGGGCTTCGGTGGAGAGAAAGGTGTTTGGTTAACAGGTGTTATGTTGTTAACTTTGTTGTGGAGGAGTTGATTTTGATTGGTGACGAATGCTGGTGCTTCGCCGGATAGGGATTCGCGTCGTTTATTCGCACCACAAGCTTTGCACTGCCAGAGTTTGTTTTCTTTTTTCAAATACTCGATGTCGGCAGACATGATATTAACGCAGGCTGCATGAGAAAGGCTATTGCAGTCCCGAAACACTACCTTTAGTTGAGTACGCTCCACTTTATTCCCACACGTTTTACACGACATTTTATTCAACAATGTATTGAGAAAATTTTTTAAAGTAATTTTATATTGTTCCCGACGCATGTGTGCCCCACAACAAACAGCTGAGAACTGAAAGATATATATGTATATTGAAAGATATTTTTTATTGAACCAAGATGTTCATCTGACGAGGTGGAGAAAATTAAGATATCGTGTAGGTTACTTAATTACTTATGTTTATGGCGTATGGTCACTTCCAAGTAATTAGATCATTAGTAAATATTACAGTTATTAGTTTTGTTCCATGGGTATATATATACCCATATGATGGCATCATTATTGTCAATCAATAACCATTACTAGAACTAGAAGCAAATGTAAGCCAAACGAAGAAGAGTTGTGGAAAACAAACATGAATTCCGTATTTACAGCAACGATGTCGCTAAACCGATTTTGGGCCATAAATTCCAGACTGCACACGGCACCAATGCACCATAACAACGGTTCCACCTGACACCAGTGCATCCCACAATTGCATACGGATTGCGCACGGCACCAACCAAGCGCGACTCCGCTTGACCCCGACTCAGCCCGAGAAGCACCTGAATTGCGTTTCCATGCCGAACACTCGTCACCCGAGATGTTTGGTTGTCTCCATCAATTACCACATTCCTTCACGTTCCCAAGATGCACCATAGGTTAAGGTAGTTTGTGTTTTCAGTTTTTAAGTGATCGTCAAAGAATAAAGGAGCATAGCTCCCAAAAAATATATTTTTTCAAATATTAAATAATTTAAACTTTAACTGGAGCCCGAGCAGGGACCAGCGATAGTGACGCGTACAAGTGATTTGATTTAACGGGTTATTCCTGACACGGGTCAAAACTTAAAAATCTTTGCCATCCGTGTGGCCGCAGGTCCTCAAGTAGCACAGGCCGCATATAACATTGGCAACAAACTAAAAAACAAAGAAGTCACAAGGCAAGCGTTTAGTCAACTTACAACTGCAGGTTACAATTTTTTTTTGTTTTTTCTTTATTTCATAACAGTAGAGTCCCCAGGGTGTTTTAGTAATAAACTAATAAGTAATCAATAACTAATTAGTAACACTGAAGTCCAGTGGTTGTGCATTAGGCTGAGGCTTACCTACCCACGGGGAAAAATGTAAGCTCTATATTTTTTCCTTTTAAAGAGGAAGTAAAAAAAAAAAGGAAGAGACCGGCCAAGATAGTCTGCCACTATTTACAGACCAGACGGAAATAACAGCAAGCATTGCAGTTTCCCATAACGTTGTCATGTAAGTGGAAGCCGAGGAAGCAAAGAAAACTACTAGTGGTGGAGCGACGGTTAGGACGGACGATGAGAAATCATATGCGGACAGTAGAAGAATATATGATATACAGACAACCAGGTCAATGATTTGGTACAACAGAAATAAAAAGATGAAGAGGAGATCTCTAAAGAAGAGACCGAATTAAATCAGCTCATGGAAGTGTTAAAGTAGAGCAGAAGCAGCAGAACAACAACAACTACACGAAAAAGAGATGGACGGAAGCAGCAACAACCAAAAAAACAAGAACTTCAACAGCATAAATTACAAAATCAACAGCAGCAGAAGTAAATGCAACACCAAAAAAGAAAATAAGAGTTTCCTATAATAAACTTAAGTGATTTAGAGATGAAGGGCAGTACCTATTAAGTTATGTATTTTAGCATGCAAGAATTTTGATATAATAAATCCTGGCGTGGTGATATGAAGGTTTACGCAACACATTGGGTAACGCAAGCATTTAACTTACATGCCTAAGAGCGAAAAACTACAAACAGTTCTTCCAAAATACGTTAAAGCTATGATTAAGATAAATGGAGTAGAAAAAGAGCTTAAGATATTTTAGAGCCTGTTTGTAACTAACACCCAATTTAATAGACTGCAACACATTCAATTCCTGTACCATTAAACTGTCCAATAAAAAAAGGGGCTGAGCGGGTGCTTCAATGTCTAATGCCTAAGTTTCGGACAGGCTGCAGCCAACTGCAACATGCAGTATTGATGTGTTAAATACGATAAGGACAACAATCATGGAGAATATCATCCTGGTAGAGTAAAAGAATTAGTAGAAGATAGGAGTCAGCTTGTGTGTCCTCTGCAAAAGTCAGGGTATCCCGCTAACTACAGGGGATGCCCTAGGAAACAAGCAGCTAAAGAAGAGGGAGGTCATCCTTTCTATCATCGTGTCGTTGAATGTATGCTTGTCTAAATGTCATCTGGACTAAACAAAAGAAAGGCTCAAAATGTATCAAAAGCTCCTGAAAACCACCAAGTAATAGACTCGAATCTGAAAGTGATTTCATTGACACTTCATGATAAGATCGATCAATGTAATTGGACAGTACTTGTAGCTAAGGTCCTTAAGCGAACAATGAACAAAACTAGGCTAGTTCAGACCAGCGATAAAACCAACACGTAAACAACATGGAATAAAGCATAAAAATAATATTCGAGTGTTTGCTTGGTCGACTTTGAAAAAACCGTCACCGTATGGTGAGAAGGTCTGTTCTACTAGCTCAATACGCCAAATCACATTCTATACATGATTTACCATATGACTATGGGAAAGAAGTTTTTAAATTGAGGTTATCAAACCAATGTTGCAGTGTGACGTATAAAAGTCGGAAACGATACTCTGTTGTTTACAGCCTTTCAATGCACATGCAGACGCGTATCTTTCTGGATCTAAAAAAGCCATTAGTATGACAAGGTAGCTGTTACACAGCAGTCAACTTGACTGCATGGTAACAATTATTGGCTACGTGGTCCGAAAAAGCCCATAATCGCGTATTGTTTGATATAATGCCATCGTATATAGAAAAGATGCATGTGTTCGAGAGACAGTGCCTTTGAATATTGTTTAGAATGTTCAAAATGGCAAAAGACCAGGTTCATTAAGTAAAGTATTACCCAAAGTGAGTGAGATGGCGAAACTCAGTCGTTGAAAGATGCAATCAAGAAAAGTCGTTGAAAAGAAACGTAGAAACATGAGTTCTAGCAAACCTTAATATACATATATTTATAATTAGAATTATATAATAATTATATTTAAAATTAGAATTATGTTGCTTACGGTAGGTTAAGCTATTAGAATAATTAAAAAAAAAATTGGTAGGAAAGAGGAACGAGGTCCTATACAATAGGGCTAGGATTGTACGGGTGGATAAATTTCTGATCAAACTGATTCGGAGCCACGTTGCAAGAGCAATGACTTCGGTCAATAATGGTCAATGGGGCTTACTACCCCAATGAATTATTCTATGAGAGAGTGCTTTATCCCGCGAGAAGCATTCCTGTACTTAGATAGATGTGGTCTGAACCAGGATAGATTGGCGGTTCCGTGGAACGGCGATTCCTCTACGGACCCGATGTCGCGCTCCGTGAGCCCGAGCGCCTCAGGTTCTGTAGATCGGTCTCACGCCGGGATCGAGGAGACGTAGTCCGCCAGCATCAACGCTTTTGGTGGCTGGAGAGGACTCCGTCAACGGACACTTCACTAGGTGCAGCCTCTTCAAGGCAAAGCCTGCCAAACACCGATAGCAGGCTTACATAGGCTAGGGTAGGGTAAGGTAGGGTAGGGTAGGTTAGGGTAGGATAGGGCAAAAACGAAAAAAAAAAAAAAAAATACAAAATGAATAAATCACAAAAAATAATAAAATGAAAAATATAAAAATAAAATGTGAAGAAAAAAAGATATACATATATATAAACTATATATAATGTATATATTTGTGTATATATATTTTAGTTAAGTTAGAATAAGATAGGTTTAGTAAGGTTTAATTAGTTTAAGGTAGGCTTAAGTTTTATATAAAATATTTCAAAAAAAATGGTAATATGCTAAGTTTTTTAATAAAAAAAAATACATTTTCTTAGCTTAGTTACGAGTAGTTATAATGTTAATAGTAAATTTATGCAGTCGTCGAAAGACATATGTTTTAATTGTGCTGTTTGTTTTAGAGTGTCCGCCTAGGGCCAGTAAGATAGTTACATTTGTTAAGATAGTTAAGCTACTTTTAAGCATTTTTGACTAGGGTAAGATAGATATAAGATAATATGAAATAAAAATGAATTTAAAACTAAACTAAAAAAAACTATCTGTGGATTGTAGGGAGTAGAAATCGTGTTGTTGGGCTGAGAAACGAACTTTCTGAACTTAAGTGTACGTCCGAAAGCAGGTTTAAGGGTGAATGATGAGCATTCCTGGCAAGACGAGTGTTGTGGGTGAATTCATGGAGGTGAGGAATGCAATTGGCTAACTCATTTGAGCAACGGTTGTTAAAATAGCGATAAAACAGTAAAAAGGAAGACACATTACGACGGTGTTCGAGCGAGTCGATTGACTTTGCGATATTACTGTCTCCTATAAGTTTTATCGCTCGCTGTTGTATTCTATCTAGTAGTTGCAGTGAGGTCTTAGGGGCACCAGACCAGATAATAGCGTTATACTTAAGCTTGGGGCGGATGTAGGCCTTATGAATTGAAGCTAAATCGGAGGGGGTGAAATATCTTTGCATCGTTTGAGGAAACCAAGACATTCTGCCGTGTTTTTGGCGACTTCAAATATGTGATCATTTCAATTAAGTTTGGTATTGATACACATACCAAGGATGGAAGTTTTCGGTTTCGTTGACATAAGCGCCATTCATGGGTAATGGCTGATTATTACGGGTTCGCTTTAGTGACAGTAGACAGCATTCAATTCCACTCTATTATTTTTACCCCAATTGATTATGCTGTCAAGGTCGGAATTCAATGTGCTTAACATACGCTGCCGTTCCAGTTCTATGGCCGAAGAGCAGGGACGTGAGTCCTGGAACGAATATGAAAAGCTAAGAGTACTGTCATCAGCGAAGGAGTGGATTGGATTAGAAGTAACAGACAAGAGATCATTTATAAAAATGAGAAAGAGTGTCGGAGACAAAACAGAGCCTTGGGGGACACCAGCATTAATTTGGTGAATATCCAACCCTTGAACCCTTCCAAAACAACTTGAATTGAACGGTTCGAAAGGTAATTTCTAATCCATAGAAGCAGAGATCTATCGATGCCATAAGCGCGCATTTTCGACAAAAGGGCTTGATGTCAAACTCTGTCAAATGCTTTTGAAATATTAAACAACAATCTTGCTTTCGCCTAAATTGTGCAAATATTGGTTCCACTTTTCGGTAAGATATGCCATCAAATCACCAGCGGACCTGTTGCTACGGCCCGTTTAAACCGTATCGCCGGTCATTAAGAAGTTTTCGTCTCAAGATATTTCATAAGCTGACGATTTATCAGCGTTTCCATGACCTTGGAAAGAAGGGACATTAGTGCTATGGGTCGGCAGGAGGGAGACAAAGATTCGCCCTTTTTTAATGCTATTTTCCATCTACTCGGAAAGAGGCCTGAAGGGTAGGAAAGATGGAAGAGCTTACGCAATGGTTTTGCCAGCGCAGAAGAACACCTCTTCAGAAGTATCGGGGCCAGCGGATTTATGTACGTTGAGATCTTTAAGTACTCTTGCAACTGTACAGAAATGGATTTGTCCCATGGTGAAATCAGCCCTTTCAAGTACAGGCGGAGACAATATGGAATCTGACAGCGTTGAGCTAGATGCAAAATGCGCAGCAAGTAAATTGGCCTTATCCAAAGAGCTGACAGCTGGAATGTCATTGTAAATGAGCGTGGGAATTGAAGACGAGGCTGAATTCTTTACGTTTTTTACGAATGACCAAAAGTTTTTACTACCCTTGGGACATTGTAGCATTTTCTGCCTCAACGTTTGTAAGAATTTTACACGTCTAATTAACACATTGCAGTAATTTCTGGCCCGTTTAAATTTTTTCCGGTTTTCCTCAGTAGGGTTGGTTTTGTAAATCCGAAAACTCAACTCTCTCAACCTGATGACTCGAGCTGTAAGAGTCATATCACGCATTTTCCTTGGGTATGATACTCTTCACTCTGTGAAGAATGAAGGATCTCATATCCAGCAAAAGAATGTTCGTGATCAGCAGCGGCATCCACGTTACTATCAGAATTCGTTAAGGCCGCTCCATTGGCTTTCTCGTAAAGTCATACTGTTCTTTTAGGAATTTGTTATTTTACTGTATGGGGTGAAGACGAGAAATTATCTGATACGACAGAATGTTCAGACGAGTCTAGAGGCGACAATATGGCAACAGAATCAGCAAAGATCTCTACGTACCGTCCTTCGGGTGTTGTCTAGCTTGAATGGTGAAGCCAATTAGAATTGTGTACATTAAAATCGCCCGCAATGGCAATCTCGGTGTGAGGATGCAGGGATACAATTCTTGTGCTGAAGTCGGATAGCATATCAAACTCATTGAAAGTTGATTGCTATCCCGGTTTGGACTTCCATAAATAAAACAGTAGCGGATTAAATGCTTACGGACATGGATTCTTAGCCACAGAAAATTAAATTCCGGATTGGAACAGTGGACGTATTGTGACTGAAGTTGGTAAGCTACATCACTACGAATATAACGGGCGAAACCGCGGTTGAGAAAGAAAAGGGGTACCAAGTTATATCAAGCAAGGTTCAAATCCGATAAATCGGTATTCTCTCATTTTCGTGTAAAGTATTCCTCGTCCACTCACAAGGTTTAATTTGATCAATTGCTGTATAAATTGCTTAATGGCTGGTCACACCTGTCGGGTTTGCAACTCTAGCAAGTGTCGTACCTCTCACCGAAACCATCGTACACTTCTCCTTAAAAACTATTCCAACTCTACAAAGCCAAACACCACGGCTTATATATCGATACCACCATCGCATTCCCTCATTACACGATGACTCATCGTCCGTAAGTAAATCAGTAAATAACTTTCCCAAAAGCCAAGTAATTTTCACAACTGCTTTAATTCAAGTCAAATCCTCAAACAATTCGGTCGTTACATGCCTAGCTCTTCCTGATAGTGGATCAGCTTAATTTCATCACAAATTGCCATTGGATTTTCGCAAACTAATACATCTTGAATTAAAAATAAATTTTTAGATTTTGTTCCCCGGATAGTAGTTCACGTAACCAATTGTGGAATTTTCTTGCTAAAAATCTTAAGATATACATATCTTTCATATTTTCTTATGATTTATAACGACTATTAATTAGGTTCCGTGCAGGGAAGGGTTAAGAATATCCCTGCAGCGATACCTCTCGCTTATCGTAAAAGGCGACTAAAACAAAGGTAAATAAAAATCACATCTAGGCAATTTAGAAAACACCAATGTGAGCCAAGGGACACATATACCACCATTAAACTGCCCTACAAGTGTACATGCAAATCAGTGGGTTGACACGACTGGAGATCACCGGTGTTGTAAGAGTAAGATCAAACAAAAAAATCTGGAGCATGCCCGTGTCAAAAAAAAATAAATAAAATAAAGGCAGGCCGAAAAACAATTGGTGCAAACAAATGCAAAAACACCAGCATTTGATTGGCCTCAGCGATGAAGTAATCCCAAACCGGGAAGCCTGCCGCTACTTTCTGAGGTCAAACCGGCGGACCCCACAAGCGGACCAGTAGGAATGCAGTTAAGTGGGAAGGTTATGGTCCTACACTTCTGACCATAACAACACCGGAAAAAGGAAAAGAAGAAGAACGACTATCAATTAACATGTGCTCACAATGCTCATAACAAAAATTAAGAAGTAAATGGAAGGAAACATAACATGGACGTAATGTAAATTGTTATATGGAACGCAAACGGCCTACAAAAGCAAACTAACGAACTAAGTAATTTTACTAAGGCTTATTCAATTAACATTTTACTGATTTCAGAAACTCACTTTACTGAGAAAAACTACTTCACGATACCTGAACATAATGTGTATCATAAAAATCATCCCGATATCAAGGCCAACGGCGGGGCGGCAATTTTAATAAGACAAAAAATTAAATCTATTGAAATCAAAAACTACAAGACTGAACAGATTCTAGCGACGACAATACAAATTGAAGACGATTAAGAACCACTCACAATCTCAGCCCTTGCTGTCCCCCAAAACACAACATATCGGCAGAACAATACAAACAGTACCTAAGAGTACCAAATTTATTGCAAGAGGTGACTTTTACGCAAAAAATACAGACTGGGGTTCTAGAATAACAAACAAAAAGGGCTCTATACTACTAAGGGCACTTAATTCGTTTAATGTAAAATTTCTGAGCACTGGAGAACATACATACTGGCCCACAGGCGTGAACAAAAGACCCGACCTAATAGATTAATTATAAATACTCGGTATTTATAAAAATATACCAAAAATATAACAGCAAAAACATATGGAAGAAAAGCAACTGTTACTGCCAACAATACAAGACTTTGCAGTAAAAAAAACTGATTGGTTGACCTTCAAAGATATTATAATCTGAGATCTCCAGCTCAATATCCTCCTCAAATCACCTGACAACATAGAAAGTGTAATAATGAACCTAAACGACACTATCCTTAATGCAGCGTATAGATCCACACCCAAAGAAAGCTCGTCTTCTATTTTCCAATATGTATATCTTAAAGAAAATTAAAAAAAAGCTAAAATTGAGAAAACTGAGACTACAAAAGAATTAAAGGACAAGATCACAAAAATAAATGCCTTAACAACTATCTAGCCAAACTAACCCCAACTTTACAAACTAATTACTCACTATGGAAAGAGACAAAGAATATAAAACAACAATACGTGGTCTAGAATAAATCTAGAAGATGCCATAACACTAGCAAACTTTTCTGCCAAAAGCTCTACAACCCAAAAAAATTACTACCCTCACCACCTAAGCTTTGAAAATACAAACGAGAATATATAAATAAAACCGACCACTAAAGAAGAAATTAAGTACATATGTAATAGAACAGTAACAAAACCGAAGAAAAGTCCTGGTTATGATCTAATAACAGAATAAATTCTTAAAGAGCTACCTGACCATGGATTAGTATTTATTACAAATATTTTCAACCCCATCTTCCGACACAAGTACTTTCCAAAGATTTGGAAAGTAGCTGAAGTGAAAGTCATACCCAAGCCCGGCAAGGACGCAACAAAAACTAATAATTATTGACATATTTGTTTACTACCAATTATATCGAAACTACTAGAAAAAATTATTCAAGCCAGACTACAACCAATACTTGACCAAAGAAGAATTAGACCTAACCATCAATTCGGATATACGTATCAAACCCGACTTTTCCTAAAATCTGGGAATACTGGTAGGTCTCAAAAGGAATGTGATTAACGCAAAAATGAAACAAAAATGGGCGACAACAATGAGCATTAACCCGTTGTGTGACATTAGTTCCACAGTGGGACCACCGAATAAAAGATTATTTTCTACCGCCCCAGTGAGCGGTGGTTGGAACCACCCGAGTTTAACACACGTACATGTATTGGACATTCGCACCGCATACAAGTTTTACCGTTATTTGGTGAAATTCACGAGAATTTCATGATAGTACTGTCATGTTGGTTGTGCTTTCGCAGTGATCGCGTGTTTTTGTTGGTGCTGTGACTAAAATATCAGGAATGGAAGGTAAGCTGATTATTTTGAGTGCTATTATTATTTATTTTATGGAATTGATAGAGATGATGGCAATTGAAGAAATAATTCGATATATTTCATAAGTTTTTTAAGTGGTTCTGATTGGGACCACAAGTACACACGGGTTAAAAAATTTCAGATTGCAGGCAAGCGTGTGTGGAAATTTTGTGAACTGGAACGAATGCCAGAAGAGGATTTAAAGAAATTGTTTGAAGATATTCCTTCGGATAATGAGTCTGTTGTCTCGGAAACTGATAGTGAACCATTTGAAGAAACTGATTCACAAATTGAAGTGCCTTACGCTGATCATGAGTCGTTTCAAATTATTGAGGACGATGATATTGGCTGGGATCGAGAAGATGAATTACCGCTGGCAACTTTCTTAACGCCAAATACTAAAGTCCCTAACATTACATGGTCCACGTCTCTGCATAATATCGTAACTCCACAAACATTTGAAGAAACTGTTGGACGATATGTATAAATCATGCTATGAAATTGACAGAAAAGCTAAGAAATGGTGGCATCGTATATTCTGGCATTTTGTTGACATAACAGTGGTTAATTCTTTTATGGATTATAATGAAAGTATCCAAAAAGATTGCAATGGATTATGGGCCCTCGGAGTCAATATTTACCTTAAATTCATGGATTAAAACCCACCTAGGTGTCAAGACACAAAAAAAAAGAATAATAATAATAACTAAAATAAAATGTTAAATACCAAACTTTTAAGACAAGTTTAAGTTTATTGTAAAAATAGTAAAAAGAAAAAGGAAGGAGGCAGTACAAAACATCGGCTTTTATAATAAGTGAAAATGTTTTAAAAGAATGAGACAACTTAGTGAGACAAATAAATGTATAAGAAGAAAGAGACAAATGTATGCATATCTAAAACTTTTAGTACATCTTTTATGGTGATTCCACACTTAAAAGAAAGCGCATATTCAACACTCCCTCTCGCTTTCTGATGTATGTATGTCTATTCGAGTTTGGTTAATAATTATCAAGGAACATTTGAAATGTATCCTTGACCAACGGTTTAGTAAGAGCATCTGCAAGTTGACTCTTTGTGGATACGAAGCGTACATCAATCTGTCCTTCTTTTTGCATGTCACACGTGTAGAAGTATTGAATATCAATATGTTTTGTCCTATTTGATGCTTCCGGATTTTTTACGAGTGTAATTGCCCCTTGATTGTCACACATTATTGGTGTAGGACCCGCTGGCTTCTGTTGTAGATCTTCCATAAGTTTCCTTAAGTTTACTACGGCTTTTGTCGCTGAGCATAAGGCTACAAATTCAGCCACAGTTGTAGAAGTTGCAGTTACAGTTTGTTTTTTAGAACTCCATGCTGTTGCTCCACCATTTAATTGTATAATCCATCCAGTTGTACTCCGGCTAGTATCAATGTCCCCACCCCAATCTGCATCACAAAACACAAGTAAATTAGTTAAGCCTGAAAAAAGATCGAAAGTTATTCCTCTATCAATCGTTCCTTTCAAATATTTAAAAATTCGTTTGACATCATTCCAATGTGTGTTGGTAGGCCTTTCCATAAATCTGCTTAACACACTCACAATATATGCAATATCAGGTCGAGTACAAACCATTAAGTACATAAGGGCTCCAATTGCCTCTCGATAAGGAAATGTCCCAAAATCATTAGAACCAATTTCTGCTTTAGTGAACTTAATTCCAGGTTCGGCAGGAGTAACCACTGCAAAGCAATTTGAATGATGAAATCGCTCTAAGATCTTCTCGACGTATACTCTTTGATGAATGCGTAATTTGTTATTTTTTCTGTCTCTTTCAATTTGTATTCCAACGAAAAATTCTGCTTCTTTGTGTGTAATTTGAAATTCGTGATTGAGTCCGTGTAATAATTCTCTAATTAATTCCATGTTGTTTCCACAAATCAATCCACCATCGACATATAATGCTGTATACATAGTTTTTGTTTGATGTTTGTAGATAAAGATGCAAGGATCAGCCTTTGATTGTTTTAAGCCTTGATTAGAAAGAAAATGCACAATCCTTTTATTCCATTGCCTGGATGCCTGCTTCAACCCATATATACTTTTCTTAAGAAGACAAACTAAGTCATCCTTATCCATATAAATCTTCTCCTCAAGACTACCATGTAGAAATGCTGTTTTGATATCGAATTGGTGAATTTCAAAATCGTAAGCAGCTGCAATAGATAATATTGTTCTGACAGAGTCATATCTTACCACTGGCGCAAATGTTTCTTGGTAATCAATGCCAAACTTTTGTGCGCATCCCCTTGCCACTAATCGGGCTTTATATTTTTCAATTTCCCCATTTGCTTTATATTTGATTTTGAAAACCCATCGATTAGTAATTACATTCATATCTGAAGTTCTGGGAACTAAAACCCAAGTATTGTTTTTCTCAAGTGATTCGATCTCTTTATTGATTGCTGCTAACCACTGCCCTGAATTCTTAGAGTTCAAGACTTGTTGGTTCTATATGTATAAGCTACGCACACTTCTGATAAATTAGCATCATTGGAAAAATTCTGTTTTGCTCTTGATCTCGTATTTATAGGGCTTCGAGCCGCTGCAGTATTATCATTTTCATCTTTTTGTTGTTGGACAGATTCAGCATCTGGTTTTATATCAAGATCTGGAGTTTTAACATCTTCCTTATTAATAACCTCATGCATCTCTTACATCTCTTCTAATTAATATTCGTCTACCAATCGGATCGTATATTCTGTATGCTTTACTTTTGTCATTGTAGCCAATCATTATACACTTTGTTGAATTCTTCTCCCACTTTGTTCTCTGTTCTTTCGGAATATGAATATAGGCTTCACATCCAAAAACTTTTAAATTGGATAGAGGACGGTTTGGCTTCGAACCATCTTTCGTATGGAGTTGCATCACCAATTGTATGCGAAGCAGTTCTGTTTTTAAGATATACAGCTGTATTTGTTGCTTCTGCCCAAAGATACAATGGTAATTTTCTGCTATGTAGCATGGCTTTTGCACTTTCCACTACCGTTCTGTTCTGTCTTTCAATGAACCCATTCTGTTCGGGAGCTCGAGGGGTTGAGATTTCATGCTTTATTCCCTTGCTCAGTAAGAAGCGCTTAACTGATTCATTGCAAAATTCCAGACCACCATCTGATCTTAATCGCTTAATTTTGTGACCATCAGCTTCCACATCTACATGGAATTGGACGAGATTTTCAAGTACTTCCATTTTGTTGTTTAGAAAATATACAATACAAAACAGTATCTGGAATAGTCATCTTTAAACAACATAAAGTAATTAGCGAGGCCAATTGATGGTGCACTCATTTTTCCACACAGATCTACATGAAAAGTCTCACCTGCAATACCAGCTCGTTTTGCTTCTGATCTCGGAAAAGGTAATCTACATATGTTGCTTTCCATGTACACATCCTTCGCAAAATATGTTATTTTCGGTTTTTTGCTCAATGTTAAGACCTTTGACGATTTTCTTATTATTCATTTCTTGAAGAGTTTTAAAATGTACGTGTCCAAGACGTTCGTGCCACAGTTTTAAAGATCCTGCAGAGGCTGCATTTAAATCTATGATCTTTACTGGTTCGAAATTCATTTTGTATAATCGATTTTCTCGTACTCCATCGGCAACCAGCTCATTTCCTTTCATAAAGAGCACGCGTTCAGCACCTTCTTCAAAAATTATTTTAAAACCTTTTTCTGCTGATCTGGAAACAGAAATGAAATTTCGACTGAGATGAGGGACAAATAAAACATCTTTAATTGTAATAAAATGCAGCATAAGTTTAGGGTCACTTAGTGATACATCAACATCGCCAATTCCAAACACAGATAACTTACGACCATCACCAACTCGAACGTCACATTTTCCTTTTTTGAATGGTAGACAATTACGGAATAACTCCCTCTGGAATGACATGTGATCTGTGGCATCTGAGTTTGCATAACCATGTATCCTTCATCTTTCTCTGATGATTGTTTGACTGCAGCACAAACAAATGCATTTCTGCTTGATGACGTTGATGCATCCAATTTGCTGTCATCCATTTCGCTTCGAATCATTAATGAATGCCGATTATCCTTAAATTGTTGGTCTTTTTGCCGTTTAAAACATTCCCTAGCCCAATGACCTTTTACATGGCAATAGTTACATTTACCTGGGCGCTTCCCTTTGTTGTTGGCCTTCACGCCACCCTTAAATTTGTTGCTACTTACTCCATAAGCTGTTCTTTGAGCTGATGTGCCATCTTGCTCTTGTTTAATTCGAAGATTAATCAGCGATTCCTCATTAACAAGATGATCTGTTAACCGTTCAATATTCTGATCCGCAAAGGGAACTGCATACCATGCAGTTCTAACATGGTCAAAACTACTAGGTAAATTACTTAAAATCTTTGCTATTACCATTGGTTCCTTCTGTTCCAGGTCCATATCTTTTAATCTCTGCGCAAGTGAGGTTACCCTTGTAATGTAGTCCGCCATATTCTCTTCTTCATCTATTTTGCAATTGATAAATTTTTCAAGAAGTACTTGTGTAGATTGCGCGCTCCTTTCAGAATGTACAGTCCTTAACCTAGACCACATTTGTGCAGCAGTTGTACAGTCAGAAAGATATTTAAGTTGTTCCAATTCCAACCCCCTCATGATAAACGCCTGCGCTTCAGCATCTTTATCGTCCCAAGTCTGTGCATTTGTCGCCGGTCTTGAAATTGTACCTAAAATATATGGTTTTAATTTATTTTCTGTCATATATATTTCCATTTGACGACGCCATAGTTGGTAATTCTGCCCGTTGAACCGATGAATTTGATATACTCTTGATTCCGCCATTATGTTTGATAATTTTATATGAACCTCGGAGTTATTTTTGATAAAAAAAAAAACTTTGTACAAGTTTGGACTTATTTGTTGAATGTAATTTGAAGTCCAATTGCAGATTATTCGGTTCAGTACTCTTATAAACTTGCTATGTAGCACGTGTCTGGGCTAAAAAAACTAAAAACTACACCTCATAAGTCACAGATCTTCGTAAAATTAAGGGTGAACGACTGTACTACCAGCTTGGAAGCATACATATATATTACCTAACATCCCGGGGAACATACCGATCAAACATTTCGATATGAGCCATTTAGACTTACCTAGCAATCAGCAGTTCATCAATTTTAATTGGAATTTCTATATTCTATAGCTTTCTCTTAGTGGGCCAAATACGTCTCAAGCAATCAGCAACTATTCCTCAAAAAACGCTTTTCAGATAGGTTGTGTCTCGTAAGATAGATTCTAAGGGAAATGCGTATTGTCTTTCTGTGGCAGACAGGTTACAATTTGAAAAGGATGCTACATTAAACCAACTAGTAACTGATTACGGCGGACCCCACAAGCGGACCAGTAGGAATGCAGTTAAGTGGGAAGGTTATGGTCCTACACTTCTGACCATAACGACGCCGGGATAAAAAGGAAAAGAAGAAGAAGAAGAAGTAACTGATTACTGGGTACACTCAATGTGAAAAACATTTTGATAGCAGTTGATCACAGACCAGTGCAGTGGTAAGAAGTGTTTCGGCTTGTTTAAAAAGTAAAAGAAAACAAAACAGACAATAAATCATATAAGTGTGCGTTTGGGTCGCATAATCAGATTTAGCGTAGTGGGTACAGTCCCGGGTTCGTAATCCGAAGGTCGGCAGTCCAAGTCCCCAAGTCGAGGGAAAATTGTTTTTCTCATTTTTTTCGTATTCTGTCTGCTACTAACAGTAGTAGCAGCAGTAACGTGAAGACATGTCGGGAGACGGCGGGGGAAGACCCGCTCGTCAGACGGAATAGGAATCGGATGATTTTTCATCCGATTTCCCAACACTGACCGCCGTCATAAAAAGGCGCAGGAGGGTCAAATCGAGGCTCAATTTAATTAAGCGCTACTCTCCCCTTACTTGGACCGAAAAGCTGCAGGTCGAGGCGAGAAAAGAGGCGCTGGACAATAACAACAACAACCTAAAACAGTGGTCCCCGTATAGGATATTTGCTACCTCTCCGATGGTAGGGAAGATCTCTACATGGGGGACAACAAAACCTTCGCCGCCCATTCAAGTTCGGCTACGGAGGAGGAGCATAACGAACTTGAAGAGAAAGAAGAATGAGCTGCAGGCCGTAGTCCAAAAACTGAGGAAAATCAAAAAGAAAGAGATAGAGCAGGCATCAGCCGCTCCACGACAAAAGCAGCATCAACAAAAGCAGCCGCAGAAGAAGGAGCAGCAGCAACAACTGCCGAAGCAGCAGAAACAGCAGCAACAACAACAACCGCTGAAGCAGAAGCAGCAGCAACATCAACAACCGCTGCAGCAGAAACAGCAGCAACAACAACAACCGAAGCAGCAGAAGCAGCAACAACAAAAACAGGAGCAGAAACAACGTGCTAAAAAGGAAAAAACACCACCCATTTTCACCTATACCACGGCCCTACGAGAGACCATTGATCTCTGTAAGTATGCTATTGGTGTAGGCAATTTTGAATTCAAATGTTTAGGGCAAAAATGCTATGCTGTTCAGTGCAAGACACTGGAGCAGCATAAGCGTATAAAAAGCTTATTGAAGGAATCTACAACTGAGTTTTTCTCCTTCACACCTAAGGCCGAGAGGTTGCAGACGATGCTCCTCAAAGGCGTGAAGTCGATAACAGACCCCGGGGAAATGCTCTCAGAGCTCAAAGACTACGAGAAGGACGGTCTCAAATTCGTGGGAGTTAAGCCATTCTCCACGGTAAGCTCTTCTGGAGGCCGAGGTGGAGTCTGTTCGATCTTGCTCGCAATCCAAGGGCAGATTGGGCAGCTCCAACAACAGATCCTTGAGAGGGCGACCCGGGTAGATGGTGTCTGCTCTCTTCTGCTGGGCCTAGCGCACCTAAGCTCATGATGGGTACGCCGGTAGAGAGGTTCTTGAAGTCGGTGAATGTAAATTCACTGATAAGGATCGAGCGACAAGCCGTACTTTTTAACCTATTGCAGGACGAAAGCCTCGATGTACTCTTAGTTAGCGAAACAAAGCTAAACCAGAAGCACAAAATCTATGATGAATCTATGGATTTCATTTGTCTATCCGAAACATGGTTAAAGCCGAATATATGTAGTGATCTTTTCAAATTGAATGGGTACACAATGTACCGCTCCGACAGGATTGGTAGGCCTGGTGGGGGTGCAGCAATTTACGCAAAAAAACATTTCAAGGCTAAAGTAGTCAGCCAGTCATCAGAAACAGATGATATCGAATACATTTTTATAGAGGTGTTAGTGCATGGTGCAAAAATACTCATAGGATCGATCTATATGGCACCCAATGTTGCATGTTATACTAAAGTTAGGGATCTGCTTGAGGAGCTCGGACCTTCCTATCAAAAAGTTGTTTTATGCGGTGATCTTAACTTAGATATTTTAAGAGGCAAAAATAAAAATCTCATTGATGCAGTAAAGTCATTGGGTTTTCATTTTGCGAATGACGTTCACCCCACTCATTTCGCACAAAATAAAACAGCCTCATTACTTGATATCTTTCTTTTATCACAAAAAGACATAGCTGCCCACTATGATCAAATCCCATCCCCTGGTTTCTCAAACCACGATATTATAGTCTTAACTTTGAATGTTGTCCCTCCATGTACTAATGAAACGTTTGTTAATTTTCGTCACTTCTCTTCTGTTAATGCCATTAAGTTGTTTGAAGATTGTTGTAGTCTTAACTGGTTGCCACTGTATTGCACGTCAGATGTAAATATTCAACTTTCGGTGTTTAAAAACAATATTGACTACCTACTTGACAAACATGTACCCGTTATCACAAAAAAAGTGAGAGATCCTAGCACTCCTTGGCTTACCCAAGAAATTCAAGACATGATACGGAAACGCAATCTGTTGTATTACAGATGGCGTAGATATAAATGCTCTTTCATGTACGATATTTTTCGACAAATGAGAAATCATGTTACGTGTCTTATTCGTAGAAGCAAGAGTTAGTACTATCAAGCCAAATTTGACTCCAAACAGTCAAGTGCTGAATTCTGGAAATCTATAAGGCAAATTGGCCTAACCAAAACTGAGCCGGTCAATTCTGCTGTCGACGTTAATGAGCTCAATAAAAAGTTTGTGAGCAGCGCACATGCAAATAAAGATCCTATCGATTTTTCCTTCTTTGGGGGTGAAACTATAAATACCGAAACTTCTCGATCCTTCTCTTTTCAGTGTGTTGAGGAAATTACAGTTAGTGACGCCATCCTCGCCGTTAAATCCAATTCTGTAGGACTTGACGAAATCCATCCTAAATTCGTGAAAATATTGTTACCTGTTATACTTAAACACCTTACGCATATATTCAACACTATATTAACAACAGGTAAATTCCCTGTGAAATGGAAACAATCAAAAATTTTACCTATACCAAAGTCGCACTCTCAGGGTAACTATGATTTCCGACCTATTGCCGTTCTTCCCTTTCTAAGTAAAGCTTTTGAAAAAGTGATCTGCAATCAAATTAAACTTTTCCTTGATAAAACCAAATTGATTGACAGTAACCAATCAGGTTTTAGACAAAAGCATAACTACATCACAGCATTGCTTAAGGTTTCTAATGACGTAAGAGCTGGTATAGATGAAGATATGATTTCTCTAATAATATTTTTAGATTTTTCGAAAGCTTGTGATTCAGTAAGCCACCCAATCCTTTTGTATAAATTAAAGAATCAATTCGCCTTTGATCGTTATGCGTGCCAACTTGTGGGATCATATCTTCAAGGTAGGAATCAAACTGTCCATTATGACGACAAAATTTCCACATGTCTACCCGTTACGTCAGGTGTCCCCCAAGGATCCGTTCTAGGACCTCTCTTATTCACCCTCTTCATAAATGACATCCACAAACAGATACGTAATTGTGACTATCATATTTATGCTGATGATGTTCAGCTATATAAAAAGTTCACTAAGTCTGACTTTTCATCAAATGTTAGTGTCATTAATTCGGACTTAAACCACATCTATCTATGGTCACAAAAAAACCGCTTGAGTCTTAATCCATCTAAAACCAAAGCCCTTAGAATATATAAAACCCATTTGGAGATACCTCCCGTGAATGTTGTACTTAATAATGAAACAATCCAGTTTGTCGATAAAATAAAAAACCTGGGAGTGTACTTCAACCATAAACTGGACTGGAATGATCATATAAACTTTATTGTTTCAAAAATATATGGCATCCTAAGGGGATTAAGCCCCACAAAATTGTATCTACCCCCTGCTGTAAAACTCAAACTGATTAAATCGTTTGTTCTACCTATCGTGCTATATGGTAGTGAAATTTTTGCATGTTTGGACTCAGTCTCGTTGCGGAAACTTAATGTTGCGTTAAATAACTGTGCTAGATATGTCTTCAATCTGAAAAGGTATGATCATATTTCCAGATTTGCCAAAAAAATCGCTGGCTGTACCTTAGATGCACTTTTAAAATACAGAACAGTCCTCTTACTGCACAAGATTGTTCACAATAAAGCCCCTTCTTACTTGACAAGCAAAATAAAATTTGCTCGGTCGCAAAGAACCCTGAAAATCATCCCTTCGAGGTACAGATACTTGATTAGTAGACGTCAATTCTTCATAAATGCAGTTAGTCTCTGGAATAATCTTCCCATAAATCTAGGAGCGCGGAGAAACAATTTAAAAAAGGGCTCTTCCAATACTACGCCAGTGGTTATTAACAACACATCGGCTTCAAATTATTATCAACCAATTCTATGTATGTCTATTTATCTATCTCCTTTTTCTTCATTCTATTGTAAATACTTTTTTAGTTAGTTTTATTTCTTTTTTCTCTTTGTTACTTAACTTTTATACACTAATAATTTAAAAATATGCCTGTGAACTTAAATATGTAATTTCCTGTACACTACCAAAAGTTCTATAACTTATATATGTACAGAGTTGAATAAATCAAATAAATAAATAAATAAATAAAAAAAAAATCCGGCACAGTTCTTACAGAATAATTAGAAGAGACCGACCCAATGCTACTCAAGGCGGTTGAGTTGCGATCCTTATTAAAAATAATTTTAAACATAACGTCATATATAGCGGTGAAGTGCGGAGGTTCCAGGTGCTAGAGGCTTGTATTGTGAACATTCCTCTCCGAAATGGAAAGAGAATGTACATTGCATCAGCCTATGCACCTGAAGCACCTCAGCCCAATATTTTTATAGCAGAGCTCGAGACACTCTTTCGATCTCTGCGCTTGAACTCGGTAGAAAACTTCTACATTCTGGCCGGCGATTTCAATGCCAAACATAGTGATAGGGGAAATAACATTCTCAACACTAGGGAAAGCCTACTAAGCCATTCGTGAGTTCTTCGCAACATTGATCAAGTTGCTCGCAACGGATAGTCCGTCGTATCCTAGGAGCGGCTCTTATTTGGATCTCATGCTGATAGACTCTCGGCTGAGACTGGCAGACACGTACGAATGGTCTATTAACTGTCTCCGGACCATTGTATAAGTTAACGTCAGAAACATTTGATCATGCAAACAACGCATGATACCTTTCCCACGGCCAAAAACATCCACAACAGTCGTGATTACATCGGGTCAAATTCCTGCCGGACATTTGAGGCAACGGACGAACATACCAGCCTGCAAGCTACCTGAGCTATCGACAAACATCCGCTGCTGACGAGGCGTCTGGCTGCATGGGCATGCACCTTGTTTAAGTTTATATTTCTATTGTAAGTTTAGTCTTAAGTCAGCCGTGAAGGCATACAGTCAAAATAAATATTTTTTTAAAGAAACTATAATATAAAATAGTTTAATTGGCGTCCAACGTGGGGCCCAGAAAAGGAACAATTTACTCACAGTTAAATTAAAGTGCGATAATCGACCTTAAGTAGTTCGTGTACTTTAACCCGTCTCAGTCGACCTAAAGAAGTTCGCGTCAATACACTAAGCAAAAACGACCTAAAGAAGCTCGCCGCGTGTGTAGTGACAAAGAGACAAAGTGCTGTGTTTTCTTCATCTGGGTCCCGAATCCAAAGCAAAAGTCAATTGACCTTTGCAACCAACGAGGGAGAATGAAGGAAGGTTCCCCAGTAACCTCATCACCAAGGGCGAAAAGGAATATAGCCTCTTCACCAGCGTTGGACATGTTATTTTTTTTAATGTAAGATAGTTTTAAGGAATCTTTTCATTGAAATTAAAAATACATACATAAGTATATAGTAAAAACAAATATATGTACATTAAATCCGAATAGTAATAATTATTGTGATACTGATATTGTAATAATTATTATATGCAGATAAGGATATCTTCGGTAATAATAACCTCAAGTAATAGTTAATGTCAATAGTGTTAGTGTCAAAATATTTTAGATAACAGTGCGACCGCATTCTCTAACCCCTTTCCTAGCCCCTTCTCTGACTCCTTATCCTTATGTCTAAAAGTACCGCCATTATGACCCACCCAATCTTACGTCCACCAGTATTGAATACCGTGAATCCGATCATAATACCTTCCACTTCGAATACGAACGTAAATGTGAACGCCACCCCAGAGTTGGAAGCCCTAATTGCAGGTACTGCAGCTCGTGCATGTGTTAATGAATGCAGGAGCGCGGTGCAATCCATGTTACATCCTGAAAATCAGTTTCATAGGAGAACTGATGAGAACATCCACGAACACTTACGTGCGAACCTTAGTGATCTGGACAAAGTCCCAGATGTCGTGAGGTGTTTAAGAAAGTTCACCGGAACTCCTGGCGAGTTTAGTTCCTGGCGTAAGAGTGTAAACAGGATCCGTAATATCTATAGCCAATACACGGGAACGCCAAAATACTTTGGCATACTTACCATCATACGTAATAAAATCACAGGTAACGCGGAAGCAATCCTAGAATCCTACCACACACCCCTAAACTGGGAGTGCATATCGAAGTGTTTAACACTTCACTATGCAGATAGACGTGATCTGGGAACCTAAGAGTATCAGATGACAACTTTAATGCAGGGTAACAACACCGTGGAGAGCTATTACCAGGCAGTGTACAACCATCTATCATCCTAAATAAAATCTCGAGCATGGAATTGCCACCTGATGCGTTACACCATGTAACGTCATCCTACAGGGACACGGCACTAGATACATTCATTAGAGGCCTTAGAGGTGACCTGCCTAGACTCCTAGGTATAAGGGAACCGGCGGACCTTCCTACAGCCCTTAATCTCTGTTTAAAGGTCGAGAACCAGCAATTTCGAGCTACCCATGCTCAACATAATACTAGCCAGGTTAGGAGACCTCCACCACCTCCACTAATTCCTTCACGAAAAGGCCTGTGATAGACACTGGCTCTAACAAGAATTACATTCAACCAAACCTAGTTCAAAATCCCATCCCTAATCAGAAAAAATTCCACGCAAACTCAGTCTATGGTAATATAGAAATCACCCACCATACCATGATCAATCTCTTCGACTCCGATACTAATATTAAATTTTTCCTTCTGCTATCCCTCCGATCATTTCACGGAATTCTTGGGAACGACAGTCTTAAAGAATTGTCAGCCGTAATATATACGAAAGAAAATTACATGACTATAAAGAATAGCATAAAAATCAGATTGAAACAGCAAATCTCCGAATCAATTCATAACGTTAACGACAGAACTCAACACATGACACAGGAACAGCGAGACAAACTAAATTCATTGACTATAAAATACGCAAACCTTTTTGGCGAACCAGATGAGAAACTTACTTTTACCACCAAAGTTAAGGGCAGAATTCGCACGATGACCGAAGATCCGGTTTATTCAAGGCACTACCCATATCCCATGGCACTAAAAAAGACTAAAAGATGGCAACCAAATCAAACAACTACCAAATGATGGAATCATTCGACCTTCACGGTCGCCGTACAATTCCCCTGTTTGGATTGTACCAAAGAAAGCGGATGGTTCAGGTGAAGAGAAGTATCGTATGGTAATTGGATTATAGGAAACTTAATTCCATAACAATACCAGATCGTTACCCAATTCCTGACACCAATGAAGTATTATCGCATGAATTTGTAAGACTTCCCTTCGGGCTAAATTTTCTTTCTTCTATCTTTCAGCGAGCCCTAGACGATATCCTAAGAGAACACATCGGCAAGATCTGTTATGTTTATATTGACGACATAATTGTGTTCAGTGCAGATGTCAATCGTCATTTTGAAAATTTACGAACTATTTTCGAAACTCTCCAACAAGCCAACCTCAGGTAGGTAGGTAGGAGTGGCCGCCTGATATCAAGATGCCAGGCCCAATTAGCGCTTATGCGCCGTTTTGATGCCACCACTCAGTGACCTAGTGTGCTATTATTGGAGTTTCATATCCATCCTGTGGAATTAAGGAATTTGATGATATTACAGAATCCTATTTCCCTGAATTCTGATAGATACGTCGTCGAAGGAGATTTTGCCGAGTAGGCGCTGTCTGGTTCTAGCTAGAGCCGGACATTCACACAGGAAATGGGTGAGAGTTTCCTTTTCCAGTGGGTTCTTGCAACTTCGGCAGTAGGTGTTGAATGGGATGCCTAACTTAGCAGCGTGGGTACCGACAGGCTAGTGGCCAGTACAGATGGCTACAATTCTGGCAATCTCTTGTCGGGGTCTGTTAGTTAGGTCGAGGGTTCTTTTCCTGTTATAGGAGGGCCATGTTTTCCTTGATATGACGCAGTTGCTAAGACTGCACCATCTGGAGTTCGCCCTCGAGAGAAAGTGTTGTAGAAGGTTTGCCTTGACCAGTCTGATGGAGGGGAGTACTGCCTCCGCCAAAGAACAGTCGAGGGAAGAGCCGTGCCTTGCTAAAGCGTCAGCCTTTTCGTTTCCCTCTATTTTGCTGTGGCCAGGAACCCAAATGAGAGTAATGTTGAAATAGTCTCCTGCACAGCTGATTTCATCCTTACACTGTGCAACTAATTTGGATTTTATGGAGTGAGAGTCGAGGGCTTTGATAGCTGATTGGCTGTCAATATATATATTGACATCTCTCTTGGTAATAGGATAGCGCGTGAGTAACTTGCAAGCTTCCTTAATCGCTAGTATTTCCGCTTGGAACACGCTGGCCGAGTCTGGAAGTCGCAACGATTTGGAGATATTCAGTTCCGCTGAGAAGATACCCGAGCCAACCCCACACTCCATTTTCGAACCGTCGGTGAAAAAAGCTACCTGATGGTTCTCAGAGTGCAATCCCTGTTTCCATGCCATCCTGGATGGGAAGTGGACATGGGCGGCTTTATTTGGCTTATGTATGGGTGTCGTGAAATCGGTTGCAGTCGTGGCCAGGTCACTAGGTAATAGGTCCAGCACCTTAGGGTTTAGATGACCAGAACCCAGATTCTCTGAGTCTAATGGCGCTACAGGCTGCATTATATCTGATGAAGAGGTCCAGAGGGAGGAGGTTTAGGAGTACGTTAAGTGCCTCGGTCGGAGTAGACCGAAGGGCACTGGTTACCCCGATACTGGCCGATCTCTGTACTCGGCTTAGTTTTTTGATGTTGTATGCCTTACTTAGGGCAGGCCACCATACGAGCGCTCCGTAGGTGAGGATGGGGCGGATGACAGCCGTGTACATCCACAGCACCATTTTGGGTCGGAGTCCCCAGCTTTTGCCGAAGGTTCTGCTACAAGCATAGAAAGCGACACATGCTTTCCGTACCCGATGTTCAATGTTTATCTTCCGACTAAGCTTGGGGTCTAGGATAATTCCTAGGTATCTAGCCTCGGAAGACAAGGAGAGTGACTGGTTGTTGAGTCGAGGGAGATTAAAGGCCGGTACCTTATATTTGGTGGTAAACAGCATCAGTTCTGTTTTACTCGGATTGACGCTTAGGCCGCATCCTGAGGCCCAGGCGCTTAGCTTAGTCAGAGCTCTCTCTGAGATTTCGCTAATTACCGGGGGAAACATTCCCGATACTAGGGTGACCACGTCGTCAGCATAAGCAACCGCCTTTATTCCGATTCTCTCGAATTCTTTCAAAATTTTATCGATAACCAAGAGCCATAGTAGAGGCGATATTACCCCACCTTGGGGTGTGCCTCTATCTACGGTCTTAACTATAGTGGTGTTGCCCATCTGGGCCTGAATCCTAGTTCTGAGCATGGATATGATCCATCTGCTAACAAGTCCCTCTACCCCTACCGTGGTGAGGGCTTCTTGGATCGATTCAATGTGAACGTTGTTGAAAGCACCTTCTATATCTATGAAGGTAGCTAAGGTAAATTGTTTATGGTGGATGGATTTTTCGATTGTCTGCACGACTTCATGCAGGGCGGTCTCAGTGGACTTGCCTTTAATGTAGGCGTGTTGGGACTTCGAAAACTTTGTGTTTCCTAGGGAGTCGCGGATGTGCCTGTCCAAGATGCGTTCGAGGGTCTTCAGGACGAAGGATGTGAGGCTGATAGGTCTGAAATCCTTTGCGGATTCATGACCGCGCTTGCCAGCCTTCGGGATGAAGATACATCGAACTCTTCTCCAGGCTAGGGAGATGTAGTTGAGTTTCAGCGAACTTCGATAAATCACCGTTAGCCAGGGTATAACCTTGCCCAAATTCTTTTGTAGCATTATAGGAAATATCCCGTCAAGTCCCGGTGACTTGTATGGTGGGAAGCTGCTGATGGCCCAAGATATATTATCGGGGTTGATGATCAAATTAGCATCGTCCCGTGGTGTGTGCTGCGTGTGATGAGGGACCTGCGTAGTAGTCCCGTAGTCTTTACATCCGGGGAAGTGGGTGTTCAAGAGAAGTTCCAGGGACTCTTCTGTGGAATCTGCCCAAACACCGTCGTTACGTCTAATGTAGGATGGATTCTGGTGCTGTTTGGATAGGATTTTGCTCAGCCTGGCAGCATCCTTTAGTGTTTCGATAGACTGGCAGTACTCTGACCACGCCTGAGCTTTGGCTTTGCTAATGGCCTTTTTGTAAACTCTACAAGGCAGTCTTTGTAGGGTTTCCAGTATTTGTGTCTGTGGCAGATGTTGAAGAGGTCTCTTGTCATTTTCCTTAAAACGGAGAGATCCTCATTCCACCACGGTGGGAAGGTTTTTTTGCTGTGCTTAACTGGGCACGAAACTTTGAAGGCCGTGCCCATGGCCTTTTCGAAGGTCCTAACTTTGGTGTCCAGTTGTTCTACCGATTCCATGTCTGGATCGGGTAGGTTATTGAGTTTGGAGTTAATGATCCTGCTGACTTTTTTCCAGTCAGTACGTTAAGGATTTCTGAAGGGGATGGAGGGGTCGGCACTGAAATTCACATTGAAGAGTATCCATTTGTGGTCTGCGAACGATTTTAGATTGGATACTCTCCAGCTGTCGACCCTATAATTGGTGGAATTGGAGATTAGGGTTATATCAAGTACTTCCTCCCAACCGGGATGTGCTTCCGAACTCGGAAATACAAAGGTTGGGGAGCTACCTACATTACATATATTGAGCTTGGAGGTAATTAAGAAATCAAACAGAGACTCACCCCTTTCGTTGATTTCCGAACTGCCCCATAGAGAGTGTCTGGCGTTGGCGTCGCAACCGAGAAGAAGGGTATCCTTACCCTTTTGAAGTAGCCTGACCGGTAGTTGCACTTCAACCGGTGGAGATGGCATATCGTGCGACATGTAGCTTGATGCTATAATGAGGTTCGGCTGGCCAGAACCTTCCAGATTAACGACTGTTAAATCTTCGGAGCTAAGGTGGGGACATAAAAAGGCTTTAATATGTTTCTTAGCTAGTATACAGGTTCTGGGCTTACCGGTTTGTTTTTTGTTTGTGTTGGTGTCGTTGAGCCCTCGGATAATAGAACCGTTTACCCAGGGCTCCTGCAATATGCCAATGTCAATGTTTTCCTCCCGCAGGAAAACTAGCAGATTCTCCGACGCACATTTCGAGTGCTGGAGATTAAACTGTATGACATTAAGCATATTGTAGTTACTGCTGTTGCTTTTGTTGTTGCTCTTGGTGCAGTTGAGGTTGGTCTTCCGTTTCGATCGATAGGCCCTCCAGCAATTTGTCAGTTGCATCGATCTCAAATAGATCGTCACCAGGGCCTGTCGGGCGAAAGATTTTGAGTTTGGCTTGCCTGACGCCAAACTTCATTTTGTAGTTTGCCTCCTTCAGTACTTCCAAGCACTTTTCATTGATGGAGAGCAAGTAAGTTTGGGAGTTGTTCTGTGGTTCTTCGACCTTTATGATGGCCCAGTCCTCCGTGGGGATGTTGGGGTTTTGCAACTTGAGACATTGGAGAACCTTTCCGCTGTCTATAGTCGTCCGGGGTAGCCAAATACGTGCCCTTGGTATCCTGGGGATATCCTTAGCGGGGATGATCTTGATCTTAAGTTCATCCCAGGCATCGTTAACCTTAGCGATGCACTCGCTAAGGAAGTCTTTGGAGAATTGGTCAGCGCATTTGATAACCCGGAAACCCCTAACAATCTCTTCGGAGTCAAACCCAGGCATCTGGCCATTGGGGTTATTAATGATGTGATCCACCGTCATTACGGTAAGCTTAGCCTCGATGCTCGGCCATCTGTCAAGCACCGCTTTACCGTTGGAGGAGTTTTCGTCACCCAGCGCGACCTGGAGGTGATCTCTCGCAGTTTCCGCGTAGGAGGAAAACTTGCTGGGGGGCTTACGCGAGTAGGGCGCGGCGGCTGCTGCTGCCGTGACCTTGCTTCTTTTAGGAGCGATTGAGGTCTCGTCTTGAGACCTGTTTCTTTTCGCTCCCTCGCGATTTGATGTAGTTTTGAGTCGGGTGTACTCATCCACCACTTCCTGGTATTTGCGCCGATCCTCTAGGTCTTTCTCATGAGGAGTACCGGCTGCTTCATTCTTTGCAATCTTGCCAAGAATGAATACAGCCTTGAGGTACTTCTCTCTCATAATCTGGCCGGAGGATTTATGCTTTTTAACCGGCTTTTGGTCGCTGCTGCTGACTTTAGCCGTTGGTATATTTTGAGGTTGAGGTTGAGGTAGAATTGGTTGGATAGGGGTACTTTGCTTAGAACCCTATTCCTTGGATGGACTGGCTACTTTTTCTTGGCTCGAAGCCAGTAGCTCGTCCTCGGATGAGGTGCCAAGGCTAGGCGACCTCCTTGTTTTGGTTTTGTTTTTGTTTTTTTTATCCATGTGTGTAAAAAATTTTGGTCCCACGAGTAGGTTCGGAAAGAAAGGTCCGTCCCAGCAGAGCCGACATACTGGGATAAGGCACTTATACAACCGACCTTGCCTGGGCATCGGAGGGGACCGTTAACGGCCAGTACTCTTTAACCACTAACTGACCATGCAGCCATCGGCACGGGTACCTCAACACCTTGGCTTAGAAGTGGGTTGTGGAATTTAGTCGCCTCTTACGACTGGCATTCCATGCCGCGGGAATATTCTATCCCCTTTCCCGCAGGGGGTAGCCAACCTCAGAGTGCAACTGGATAAGTGCGATTTTTTGAAGACATGAGTCGAGTTCCTGGGATTTATTGTATCCTCTACTGGCATAAAAGTCAACCCAAATAAAATGGAAGCCATCACCAAATTTCCATATCCCCGAACTTTGAGAGCGATCATTCCTCGGCCTGTCGGGATTTTACCGCAGATTTATCAAGGATTATGTTGGCAAAACCCCTTGCAGCCCTTTTAAGGGGGGAGGATGGACGTACGTCCAAAACAGCCTGAAGTAAAAAAGCCATTCAGTTGACGGACGCAGCAATGGAAGCTTTCGATAAGATTAAGAATTCACTGGTTTCCGACGACGTTATTCTTACCTTTCCGGACTTTAATAAGGACTTCCACCTGGCTACCGACGCATCGGATTACGCGATAGGAGCTGTATTGTCCCAAGATAATAAACCAATCACGTTTATTTCTCGAACTCTCAGCAAAACAGAGGAGCACTATGCTGCTAATGTGAAAGAGATGTTGGCCATAGTGTGGGCTCTCAACTCATTGAGGAATTATCTGTACAGTCCTACCAAACTAAAAATATTCACTGACCATCAACCATTGACGTATGCCTTGAGCAATAGAAATACGAACAACAAATTGAAACGCTGGCTAGAAGGCAATACTCGAGGAGTATAACTACGAACTAAGTTATAAGCCTGGGAAGTCCAACGTTGTTGCTGACGCATTATCAAGACCACTTAAAAACAGTCAAATAAACTCTCTTACACCAACCCAGCATAGCGACGAAAGTTCTGGCCAAGATCTCTTACAAATTGTAGACGTACCATTAAATGTGAATAAAAATCTGATTATTCTTCTTGTTGGAGGCACCCCTTCACATGACTTTCAGATTATCTTTCCCACTTATCCCAGACATATGTACTATTGTAGAACCAGTATATTCCTCAGAGAAATTTATAGAAATTTTTAAACAATCTAACCTATCACAGATTCCGTCGTAATAGAAATTGTGCTACGAATCCCGAAAAAGCTATTACAAAATACTTTCGAACTTGCTACGAAATTCGAAATTCGGAGGATTCGGTATTACTGATTCCGAATGAAAAGGAAATATGCTGTCTTTTCCTACGACAAGTTATTCTTTTCGTATTCAAAGTGAAAACAACTTGGATTTAGAGAAAAATGTAAGTCTTTTTCAAAATAAAATTATTTTTAGATAAATTTTTATTCTTTAAAGGGCTAAATCAACAAACAAGGCGCAATATCAACGACTTTATGAGATGATGAGAGAAAAACCGGATATAGCTCAAGGCTATAGTAAAGCATTACAAGAAAATGTTAACGTTTTCTGGGAAAATGTTAAAATAGAATTAAATATTCTGGGTCCACCATGCAAAGAAGCATCAACTTGGAGAAAGGTTTGTGGCAAATTGATTTTTAATTATTTTAGTCGTTTTGAATTATACTTTCTCTCACCCAAGGTTTGTCTAGATTGGAAAGCCTACATAAAGAGGAAACTAGTTGAAAATAAAAAAAAATTTAAAGCAACAGGTGGCGGGGAGTGCAAGCAATTTTTTTTTCTTTATTAGAAGAAGGTGTGATAGAGCTTACTGGGCTGCAAACTTCTACAGCAGGAATTGCAAACACTTTTGGATATGTGACGTTACCAACACTAAGCTGATAAGCGCCTCCCGCCAAAAATCTTAGCACAGCAGCAAGTCTACATATCGGGTTTATGGATGACGGAATCAATTCCTGTTCCAGCTGCTCCAAAACATATTTAAATGCTGCTTTATTAAGACGCCAATTTCTTATGAATCTGAAAAAAGATTATATTTATAAATAAAACAATATTTTTGTTTTACTATTGTAGATAAATGTTCGAAGGTACTCACAGTTTCTCATCTAGATCAAATGGATTAGATCTATCTCGCAGTATTTTTCTTTGCATTTTTTGTTTTTGCTTTTGTCTAGCTGAATCTTCCTCCGCAGCAACAATTGCAAATATAAATAAATCCATTTTTGTTTTTCAGACGCAAATATAATTTTAAAATAAACCAATTTACAACACACGAATCACATTTGAACCATAATTTTTTGAAAATTTTCAATGCTTTGACATTAAACAGCTGATTTCGAAAATGAGACTGAGGGCGTTCAATGAGGCAATGCTTTGTTCGATTTAGTTCGGGTTGTGTAATACCAATTTTTCGAAATTCGTATCGTAGCTCTGATTCGGAGACGTACTACGAAGGGAATCTGTGATTGGGGCCAATATCTAAATCCTTCAGTTACAAATGGACTTAAAACGGAGGAGAGAGTTTTAGGTATAGTACAAGAAGTATATCGAACACATTTCAGACAGTATAAAGTCCGTTTTACTAGAAAATTAGTCACCGACCTAACTGACACAAACCGACAAGACGAGAAAATTATAAAATAACATAACCTACCTCACCGAAATTCTCGAGAGAACAAGATACAAATTATTCAAAATTTTTATTTTCCCCATATGAAATCTAAAATAGAAAAAATCATAAAGCAGTGTAAAATTCGTAAGGAACATAAGTATGATAGGCACCCGAACAAACCGGAATTACAACCTACCCCCATTCTTGAATATCCCGGACAAATAATTCACGTTGACATTTATTTCACTGACAAAAAAAATAATCCCAACCGCAATAGACAAATTCTCCAAATATGCCTTGGCCAAAATACTGAAATCAAGAGCCTCAGAGGATATTAAACAACCTCTTAGGGAAATGGTAATAGCTTTTGGAGTACCCCAAACAATAGTTATGGATAATGAAAAATCCTTAGCTTCGAATTCTATATCATTCATGCTGGAGAGCATGTGCAATATCCAAGTTTTCAAAGCTCCTCCCTATACAAGTTCTGTGAACGGTCAAGTGAAAAGATTTCACTCCACACTTTCAGAACTAATCCGTTGCCTTAAGACAGATAACATCCATAGTACATTCTCGGAATTATTAGACAGATCCCTATACGAATATAACCGATCGATTCACTCAACTACAGGCAAAAAACCCATAGACATTTTTCGGCAGACAATTACTTAACGAACCAGAACAACTTGAACGAGTAAGACAGGAAAACGTAAATAAATTACGCGACAAACAGCAATCAGACCTAATATCCCATAATACAAAAAAAACCCCTCCAATATGTCAGAACTAATAAAAGAAGAGGCAACAAATTGAATCCCATATACAAAAAGGAAATAGTAACTCAAGATAATAATTCCACAGTTATAACCCAGTCAAATATAACCATTCACAAAAGCCTTATAAAAAGTTAAATTTCTCAATAGGACACTGCTTCCGATGTGCAACGGCGATGCACAAATTCTGGACTATTCGAATTCCCAGCTAATAAAAATCGGCACCGGCCGTGCAAAGCTGCAAAATGGATCATTTAAGATCGTTCACCTATGTAATTGACATGGACATTTACGAAACAATGTTAAATGATTTGGAGGCTACGTTAAGATCATCCATTACTAATAACCATATCCTGAATCATGTCCTTTCCTATGAGATATCCCGTATAAGAACACATACATATAGCCAGACTTAGAATTAATAATAGAAATAAGAGATCACTAGATTTTATAGGCTCCGCATGGAAGCAGATAAAATGAATAACGTCTTAAAAAATAGTAATACTCAAACTATAATTAATAAGATGTCAGTAGATAAGATTAACGAACTCACAAATATTACAAATAAAATTATTAAGGTATTTGAGGAAAACGAAAATAATAATAATGAAATAATTATGAAAATTAAATACAAATTAGATATAATTAAAGAAGAGATAATTAATGTAGCCTATGCCATTCATTGGGCAAAAGCAAATATAATAAATTCTTTTATTTTATCAAATAGGGAAGTAAATATTACTGAAACCATTTTAAAAAACGAAAATATTCCATGTATTAATGTAGACGAGGCATTAGAATTTGCCGAAGTAAGAATCGCCTCAAATGACAAAAATTTAGTATACATCTTAAGTATTCCAATGACAACTAAAGAAACATGTAATCAATTTCTATTGAGATCTGATAAAAGGAATAAAATAATTAATAAAATTAGCTATAATTCAATATTAGAATGTAATAAAGACATTTACGGTATTTCAACTAAATGTTAAATATCAAATAGCCTTTCAATCTGTAATAATCAAAATATTGTTAACCTAAGAAATTCAACGTGCATCCCAAAGCTCATAAAAAGCCAAAAGGCATCATGTACCATCATCAACAACGAACACGTACCAGAGGTAGAAGAAGTTTCACCAGGGATCTTGCTGCTGAACCAGTTTAATGGCCCAGTTAACATCAACAACGAGA
This sequence comes from Merodon equestris, assembly GCA_958301585.1. Taxonomy (NCBI): domain Eukaryota; kingdom Metazoa; phylum Arthropoda; class Insecta; order Diptera; family Syrphidae; genus Merodon; species Merodon equestris. The sequence goes on along the minus strand of OY284415.1, from coordinate 82,177,403 downwards.
CCGTTATCCTCAATGGTTAATTCATCATTAAGCATTTCAACACCACCATTGAAGTCCAAGAAAAACTGTTATGTCCAAAGAAGCCACAAGTCGCCAACCCCAACCGGCAATACTACAACCATCATACAAACCTGATAAGATAGAAGAGGTATTGTCCCTCGAAATGATCAAGGAACTCTACGTCAATTGAACTGGAGAAATCCAGCTGCTGGAAACCAAACACAACATCAACTTATCCGCGAGCATCATGTTAATGGTTACCGTCGTGGCTATCGCCATCTTCGCATACAAAATGTCAAAAAATAGAAATCATGATACGCTTAGGGAGAAATGTCCTACCATCAGTAAGCCACCGCAGACTATAGGATTCCAAGACATCCCCCATCTCGTGACAGTAACACCATCTCACGAGGACGTGCGATTTTAAGGGCGGAGGAGTTAACGCCAGAAACATTGGATCATGCAAACAACGCATGATACCTTTCCCACGACCAAAAACATCCACAACAGTCGTGATTAAATCGGGTCAAATTCCTGCCGGACATTTGAGGCAACGGACGCAACATACCAGCCTGCAAGATACCTGAGCTATCGACAAACATCCGCTGCTGACGAGGCGTCTGGCTGCATGGGCATGCATCTAGTTTAAGTTTATATTTCGATTGTTAGCTTAGTCTTAAGTCAGCCGTAAAGGCATACAGTCAAAATAAATATTTTTTTTAAGGAACTATAATATAAAATAGTTTAATTTATACGACAGTGACCATTGCGGACTATGTGCCGTGATCACACTACCTGACGATTTCGCGGAGATGACAGAGTATATCCAAACGCACCCCTACGATTGCAGTATGGCGCGTTGGCCACGCTTTGCCAATTCCCTGACGAGAGCGCACACTCCATCGATCCAGAGAGCGCCATCCTAGATGACGACTTTTTCGTGATTGAGGATCTTCAGGAGAAGGTGGCGACAGTGGGAGCTATCTTCCAAGAAGTGTACAAGGTGAATGATAGTATTGGCCTTAACCATGACCTGAAGAACAGAGCCCTGCTTCATCACTTCTACCTTAGAAATGATTTCGATCATTGGCGATCCGAGAATCTTAGTTTTACCACGTTCAATGAAGATTTTATGGCAAACGATGCCATCGCCAGTGAGGGGGTTAATACCCTGTTCATTTCGACGGAAGATCTCCAGATGATCTTTCAGTCATTGAAAAGGAAAAAATCCGCGAAGCAAGGTCTTCGAGAAGGTGGTCCATAGGGCCCTGTCTAAATGGGTTGAGGACAATAAAATCATCCCGGATAACCAATTCGGTTTCAGAGCGGGGCATGACACTATTCATGCCGCGTCGAAACTCGTATCGGATATCCAATGGAATAAATCCAAGAACCAATGCACGGGTGTCTGTCTGATGTCTGATTGACTTGGATAAAGCCTTCGACATCGTATGGCTAGAAGGTCTTTATTACAAGCTCAGTCGGCTGGGCATAAGTAAACGACTGTATATGTATATAATTTTAAATCCTTTTCAGCATTTACCTGAGTGATCTACTTGTTTCTCTTCACCACTCAATAGCGTATGCGGGCGACCTAATCGCGAACAGATCAGGTCCAACGATCGACGCCATTGTTACTCTTTTGCAGCGTAACTTCGAAAAAATTCAGCAGTATTGTGATGACTGGAAATTGAAAATCAACTGAAATTTTACCCGAACGAGGTCCTATACGATAGGGCTAGGATTTTACGGGTGGATAACTTTCTGATCCAACTGATTCGGAGTCACGTTGCAAGAGCAATGACTTCGGTCAATAACCTGATCTCCGGGGCTTACTACCCCAATGAATTATACAATGAGAGAGTGCGTCTTAACGGCTTTGTCCCGCCAGAAGCATTCCTGTACTTAGATAGAAGTGGGCTGATCCAGGATAGATCGGCGGTACCGCTAATATTCCACGTGGGTCGCAATTCCGTGAAACGGCGATTCCTATACGGACCCGATGTTGCGCTCCGTGAGCCCGAGCGCCTCACGTTCTGTAGATCAGTCTCACGCCGGGATGGAGGAGACGTAGTCCGCCAGCACCAACGCTTTTGGTGGCTGGAGAGGACTCCGTCAACAAACACTTCACTTGGTAGGCCTAAGTTGTACTGTTTGTTTTAGAGTGTCCGTCCAGGGCCAGTAAGATATTTTAAGGTAGATATAAGAAAATATGAATAAAAATGGATTGTAAACTGAAAAAAAAACTGAACATTTTGTCAACACTCATCATTAAGAAGTCGACGGAAGATTCGTAGAGCGGCTGCCTTTTTGGAGAGATCCTGCAATTATTGGTGAGTCGTATGAAATTCTCTCAAAAGATAGGTAAGTTTAGAAGGGACATTCTTAAAAAACGTCAAACTAAAGGACGAGTACACCAGATTTATAATAGAATATCTAAGTTTTGATCACATGGAAGAAATCTCCAAAACACAACTACGAACTCCTCACTTTTACCTTCCTCACCATCCCATTTTGAAATCTGAAAGCACCACTACTAAGTTACGTTTAGTTTTTGACGGATCTTGTAAAGGCAGTGGTAGAATTCATTGATTGTCGTTTTTATGGTTGGACCAAAGATCCAAGATGATATTTTTGAAATTTTATTACGCTTTCGGTTATATGTCTATGGTATCATTGCAAACATCATTAAAATATATCGCCAAGAACTGGTGGATGAAAGGGATCGAGACATGCAGTGTATTCTACAGTGAAATAAATCCGATCCACCAGTAAAAATGTATGTATCGTTTTCGAACTGTGACGTACGGTACGTTTTCAGCTTCTTTTCTCGCCATACGCAGTACAAGACAATTGGCCATAAATGAATCTAGTAATTATCTTATTGGAGCTCACCACGTCTTGCATAACTTCTATGTCGGTAACTTTATGACAGGGACCAATTTAGTTCAGGGATTCATCAACATAAAAGAAGAGGTCAAAGGTCTTATATAAAGGGAGTCTTTCTTTAAGAAAGTGGTTTCTATCACGTAGAGGTAATTGTTCAAAACTATATTCGGATAATAGCTCTAATGGCATTAGCGCCAAAAATGAATTGGAGAAGATTTGTCGCACCGTAATGACTAACGAGAATTCGGATGTTGTTCAGTCTGGTATCTCCTGGGCTTTCATACCATCGACGGCTTCTCACTTCGGTGAGTTGTGGAAGGCAGTAGTCAAGGTGGCCAAGGTTAATTTAGGTTAGGTTAAGTGGCTTCGTTCCATAAAAGGCGGTGCAGATCATTTAGACCAAAATCGATCCATTGCGTTACCACTTGAGTCGGCTTGGTTAACGCTACTGTTGAAACCGTTTTGAGTGCTGAATAAAATATTTAGTATCATATAATAAGTATAATAAAATATTTAATATCGATATTTTGTTATCGATATTTCCTCACAATGACACCTACTGCAGTAGTCGTTATATGGCATGTTTTCCTAAAGTTCAATGTCCTGTTACGACTTCGATTAGGCTGCTTATAATCCGCCTGCGTATTTTTAGCAGGCTTGTGGTTTTACATTGCTAATACCTGGGCGAGGTTTGTCTCGCGTAGTTGAATGTTTTTAGGTCACGCCATATCTCATTTGTCTGTAGCAGTGCATTTTTCGAGATTTTGTATGTTTGCGTTTCCATTGGTCGGTGGATTTCCAGATGCACAACGTTACAGCGCATCTGCTCGATATCTCATTTAGAAACGTGCGGCAGTGCCTGACCAATTTTGATTTTATTATTGGCGATTCGAGTTCTTTTATTGCCAAATAACCGTCAGTTCAGTTTACACCTAACATATGTATGTAGATATAACTAATTACCCTTCTTCACTTAGCGGTTCCCCGACGCGGCGACGTTATCTTAAAAATATTAAAAGGTTCTTTTAATGAAGTCAAAAGGCCGAGAGAAAAAAAATTCTTTTTTTTACTTTTTGGAGTTTTTTTTTTTTTGTCGGGGGTTACTTAAAATTTTTGATTTTATTTTTTCTTGTAAATTCATTCCTCTACCATTGTCGTCGGTTGGGAATTGTTGTTTTATAAAAAATCTTGAAGTCTAGGCTCAGGATTAAGTAGTTCGTGACTTACAGTGCCGAGCAAAACTGAACACAAATGAATGGAAATTCATGTTTGTAACAGTTCGACAGAAAATAAATGCGATATTGTTTTTTATTTTTAAATATTATTTGAAGAAGGATACATTCAACAGAAAAAAAACTCCAGTTAACGATTTACTGGAACGTTTCACTCAAATTTATTGGTATCTCTGATATACTCAGTTTGCACGTTTTAATATTGTTCAGGGGTTAGTATTATTCGGACACATTTTTCGTAGTTGTTGAATTTACAATATTAGTTTTCAGCTATTCATAGCTCAGTGTGCTTGTGAGATATTGTTTAAAAGAAAAATCACGATAAATACATTTTTTAATGCAAGCCTTATAGAACAATGGTAAAGCTTACAATAGACCTTCAAAAAAATATTGTTTCGCTGTCTCCCCATAGCTAGAGCTCAAGAAATATTGCCAACCTTTGCAAATTATCCCACACAACAGTCCTTATGGTCCAGAAAGGAAAAGTTGTAGCCCTCCTAAAAATGTAGGTGGAAGACAGCGGTTATTAACGGATGGCGGTGCAAGTGTCATCGAAAATATGCTTAGAACAAATAAGTTATAAACACCAAAGGCTGTGTCTACGGCTATAAATAAAAACGTTAGCGAATGGACTGCCGGGAGAGGTCCTAAACAAATCGGTCTTGTATCGGCAATGAAGCCGAAAAAGCCGCCGAGAAAAACGTAAAAGCAAGGTTAAAGTTCTGCAAAGTTCACAAAGACTGGATGGTAGTGGACTGGAAGCAAGTTATATAGTCTGATGAGACCAAAATCAATCGTTACCATTCAAATGGAAAGGAATATTTTTGGCACAGGCCTAATGAAATAATTCTTAGGCACCAAGTTAAATAGATGGTAGTCTTTTGGTTTGGGGGTGTTTTACTTGGTGGCATGATGGACCTCTGGTTAAAATCGATGGTATAATGAAAAAGGAAAAAAGGAAAATTATCTTCAAAAACTGGCTTGATGATCAAATTTTTTCACACTTGCAATGGCCCGCAAAACGCTCACTTTTGAATCCGATAGAACACTTGTTGGTCATTGTTAAATGTTAGCTTCTGGGATATGAAAGACCCTCCACTAACCTGAACGAGGTCTGGACTAGGATTCAGTGAAAAGTATATTAAAACGCAGAAGGCTATGGACAAAGTACTAGGAGTTACTGTTACCCTACCAATATTAAAACGTGCAAATGTGAATCATTTTGATTGCTTTTTTTTTATGTTATGTTTATAAAAATCAAATTATTTTTTAACTTAAAAACATATGTAGTTACTAAAGCTTTGCTTACTACTTCCTTTGAAATGAACGGAAGACTCGGTATGAGTTGTTCAAAATTGTAACTACTAGCCTCTCCTTTATCGGAAAAGTGTTACTGAGCAAGAGTCCTAGTGACTTTTCGCTAGTCACCATTGCGGTGCCATCTGGTTTGTTAATTAGGACGGGTATAGTGGAAGGCTTTGATAGTATCTTCCTCACTCTACTGGCTTCATTATTCTCTTCTATTTCTGAGCAAAAATTACACCCGGATGTCCTTTGTGCCTTTCTTATCTCACTTTTATATAGTCTGGGTCTGTTCTTGTTCTGTTTTGTTTTTTTGCTTTGTTGGATGGGTATCAAGATCAGCAGACCACCGTGGAGGTTTGGTTCCCTTTGTTGGCCTACTACTTGGGCAATACCTTAGAAGGGATTTGTTCATTGCTCCTGCAACTTTAGTCGCCAGACGTTCAATCTCTGAGCCTTACTCACGAGAGACTTAAAAGACTTACTTAAAAGAAATATATTAATATGAGTTTTTGCTAAAATGCTGACTTTAAGTGTACCTTCGCAGTTAGCCTGTAGCAGTATTTACTACCTTGTTCTTAATCCGACAATGCGATTATTTCTAATCCATGGCTCCAATGGTGGAGAATAAGCAAGCTTACTGTGGCGGAGATTTATCTGGGTTTTATCGCTTAAGCCAGATGCTTCTGTCACAGTAGTATCCGGATCGTCTGAAACAGAGGATAGAGTATCGGATACTTGCCGAGTTCTGAAGGAGGCTGAGGTGGTGGGAATCATGGCCATTGCCTGCCTCTCGTCCTGTTCGTATATCTTCAACCTGATGGCTTTAAGGCCATATCGAACTTTACCTTCCTTCGCTTTTGGTCGAGGGTTTGCCGATCGAGTTTCCCTCAACTTATCGCAAAGTTCAATGACACGGCAAAATCCACAGAACAAAAGTGGGTGCATTCCCTCTGATGTACTGGGTGAAACCGCCGCCAGCTACAAACCCCTGGTTTGCTGAGCAATGCCAACAAACACATGTACAACAGCAAAACAAACCAAGCCGTTCGTAAGCTCCATGAATAAAAAACAACTGCTTTTAGGGAAGAAAAAAATAAAGCACGAAAACGTGAGATTGAGGAGATGGATATATATCTTAAAGACAAAAAAATTAGAGCTTCGACACTTTTGGTGAAGGAACTAAAGCTATCTGAGAAAAAAATTCAAAGCGCGTTTGCCAAAAGCTGGTGGAGTCTATGATGCACAGTCAAAACCTGTAATCGAAAATCGTGGCCATCCAAGTAAATATTGATTCATATTAATTATTTTAATAGATATTAACAAAATTTCTTCCAAAAATGTCAGCGTTTCTATTTATGACATACAGTTGCTGAAATAAAGGTACTTTATGCCAATTCCCATACTTTTAGAATAAGTGTACACTTTTCTACAGTAAAAATCGTCTTCAAAATTCATGACCTGCAGTTCTATTGCACGTGACTGTAGATGCGATGCTACCCTGAAGTTAATGAATGACTTTCAACAATATTGAGCAGACCGAAAGATACAACGCAATAAAACTTCGAAATTTCACGCCTACATATATTCCCTGCCTGTTTAATAGGAAGATTCAGGGGAGAAAACACAAAGAAAATCAGGGGAAAAATTACGAGTGGTGATTTGAGAAAATATACATTTTAGCTGTGCTCAATGATGAAAAAATCAGAACAGAACAGGACAGAACAGCACAGATTCGAGAAAACTATCAGATCAATTTAGAACAGAAAAGTACAGCCGTATTTCAGTTGTCAAAAAACAAAAAAACATCTTATTTGTCACATTGTATTAAACATGTTTCAGAATTAAATAATAAACTAAAATGAATTCATATAAAAATGTTTTGGACGAGTTGTGGTGGGCACTGAAAGCGAAATTAGTGTGATTAGTGACTCGTCAACAACATTTTTCAGTGATGAAATGTGTGTTTTAGCAAGGACTTAAGTGTTTTTTTTTTTAATGACAGCTGATTTTGACACTTTACAATCTGTTCTGACTCAAGAGTAGGTGGAGATAATCGTGTTCTGAAGTGTCCGAAACACCGTCACTGAACACAAAGCAGAACACTTTCGGACAGAATTTTTTTTTCACTGAACAGCAAAACGTGTACTTTTCTGTCCGGAGCAGTCCAGAACAGCCTCATTGAACAGACCATTTGTAAATAATGCACATATTTCCAAGTAATTACGACTATTTCGTTAGAAGTTAAAAGCAATATCAATATATTATGTATGTACAATATGTATTTGCAAAAATTCATTATCCTATATTGGTGCATTATATCATAATAGGACAGTTAGGCTTAATTCTACTTTGCACCGTCGTCAGTTGTTGGAGAATTTTTTTCAAAGAAGAACATCTGGGGGATTCTGATGCGAAGTGTGGTCGCGTTTTTCCTTGAATTTAATTCATTAATGCACTAGAAATGCCTTCCCATCAATGCAGAACGTCTAGTAAAGGTATAAACGTCGAAACACATAAATGAAAACTGAAAACAAAAATGCACTCTCGTTTCATTTTCTTTCGCAGCACTGACGGTGGTGGTCGCGGGGTAACAGGAAAAGGAAGGAGTACATAGATCAACAATGGTGCCAGCCATCATTATCAACATTAGCAGCCCCCGGCTGTAATTAAAATTTTTAATTTACTTTTATAAAAAAGAAAAAAAAAAAAACTGAACTGTAGTAGTTGATTATACTCCTTATACTACGAACAGTTATTGTGTTTTGCCTTATTTTGCTTCTTCTGTTGCCTACTCTGTTATCTACTTTGTTAGTGTTGGCCAACGGGATTCGAAACATTTTCCTATACAATATTTATTGTTACATGCTGTTTCTATTTACTCATCATTTCATTAAATAATGTACTTTGCACGTCGTCATCACTCTCTAGGCTGGCATTTCATGGTGGTTGCAAGTGTCACCACTTCGGAGCACAGTTTTTAAAATGCATTGTTGATCTGGAGGGTTAAACACGGTTATGAGCGAATATATTTTCTTATATACATATATACTTATAAATATGGTCAGTTTCTAATTCAAATTCAAAAAAATCTGTTAAGACAACGATGCAACATACATACTCGTACATTTAGTCCTTGTTGTGTTTTGTTCTTTTTTTTTAAACATAAAATTATGACAATTAAAGTTTCACCAAGTATTTAACTGAGCTTAAAGTTGACTTGCAAATAATAGTCATAATCGTTTTAATTCAATCATTTTTATTGGACATTAACAGTTTTTTTTAAGATAATTATGCCATTCGAAATAAAGTGAAATGAAGGAAAGATCATATGAATGAATGCCAGTCACATGTTAAATACATTTATACATATATATTTACATGACTTTACTTTATTTGATCGTTGACGTTTAGAATTTTAATAACGTCCGAACGGAGTACATATTTCAGTTGTTATGTAGTGAATCAAGACATCATCGATCGACATTTTTATATAATTTGAATATGATAGGAGTGATTCCATAATTTTTGAAACACTTCTCGAATTGCCAAGATACCGAATAATTAAAGAAAAAAATCATATCGCCAGGGTAACTACAATACACAGTTACGATGCAAAGTTTCGCTGCGTTACTGATGCATTGCGTCAACATTTTCCGTTTTCGTGGTCGTGATGCAATCGTAAACATCACCGACTGTTGAGCCGAAGTTCTGTAGTTTAAGTCTGTCCATAGCCAAGAACAATTCCTATACGGAAAAATTGTGCAACAACATTAGTTGTGAATGAGATGATCAAAAAATGCTGACGGAGGCATAACACTCGCAGCATAACATCACTTCAAAATTCATACTCTGTATGTGCATTTCCAATATAACAACTTAATGGGATGGAAACAAAAAAAAATACTGTGAACTACAACCAACGCGACAAATTCAGTCGAATCTCTTAAAAAAATCCTGTCTAGGACAACCACCCCCGGAGAGTAGTTAACGAACCTTCAACAAAAGCCATCAGCACCCCGTCCAGGTTGTGAGACAAGCACCCTAAAAGCGTACACCCTTGAACCTCCACGAAAAAATAAAAATGCTTGATTTATCTGGGAGGTCAACTAAAAATTAAATTATACAAAGTTTTTCATTTTATAATTTGTTAAAAGTGTAGTTTGAAATTGAAAAACTATCGTCTCTGATACACTTCGCACACAAATAAGTAAACGTTTGGTTTCGCTGTGCAACTGATAAATTTTAGATTTGTTTTTTTTTGTTGTTTGCTTGGACCTCCCATGAATTGTTTTGGAACGGGTGACAAACTTAGCAGTAGTCTGCTGCAACCGCATTTACCGTAGGTAATTTTTTTTTTGGTTCTGTTGGAAATTTGAACTTACCACAATCCTCGGCTGCAGACTAGCAGGATAAAGTGTATGGATTCATTTAGCTTTGATGATATATTTTCCAAAGTTTGCATAGTGTGATGACGATGCATTCTATTTTGGTTGATATTTGTGAAATCTATATATGTATACTCGTATTCTTATTTCCTTTTTTTGTTAAGGACATCTATTGGTGACATGTTTAGACCAAGAGCAATCACCCTATAACACAATTATGCTGTGCAAGATACAGCCAATCGTTTACCCCAAACCACTCCAAACAACGTAAGCATTAAAAACGAGAAATGAGAAGAAACCCAAAGCCAAAACTGACCCTTCTTCTTCTACTAAGTAAACAAGGGCGTTTCAACATTCGTTGAAAGCTGCCTACTAAGCATTCCGAGTTTTTTTTCAATACGATCGATCACTTCGATTCAAATAAAGAAAGACTTATTGTATCAAAAGAAACAATATTTTTTCTTAACTGGCGACGAGGATGGGATGCTGAAGCCGAGTTTTCGCAGCATAAGAATACTTCAAAACCCTGGGGGACCTTTATTAGTTTTTCTTTGGGGCTCAAAAAAGGGGCACCAGATTGAGAGTAATAGCAACGTTAGATAGTTCAGTGACTTTCTAACTAGCGAACTAACTAATTTACTCTTAGAATCATTCTAAAAAAATGTAAGGACCTATTTATTAAGAATGGCTACTAACAAACATAACGTAAAAATGAGCACTTTGAGTACTACAAGGAATTTTGTATTTTGAGTATAAAGTGAAAAGTTTTCAGCTTGTCACAATAAGTCAAATAACTATAATTAGCATTTTTAATGTTTAAGAAGTAAATCAAGTTTTTATTAATTTTTGTTTTTACTGTCTAAAATTTATTTACATACAAATTTGTAGGGGGATACATTTATCTTAAAATCAAATAAAGAAGCTGTTCTGCTTGTGCCTTTCTTGACTATCCGAATTGGATAATGTCAAAAATATTAACAGAAGCCTCATCTCTAACATCAAGAAATACAAAAGTTCTAGTCGGCTTGCGCTTCAAAAAATATACGTGAAAATCGTTTCTTTGTCCCTCTTCGCATCTCAATATAATTTTCCCAACCAAATGTTTAAAGGGTCGCTTCTTTTTTAAGTTAATTACCTTTATAATAACATAATTTCTTTCCTGGAGATCAGTGGCTATTGGTGGGGCAGTATTAACAGTGTCATTCTCGGCCAATTCCATATTGTCTTCATCGGAGTTAAATGATTCTTCGGAATCCTATGATTCTTGTAATTCAATTTCACCGGAACAGTTTGAAGAGTCTGATTCCATAATTTTAGCCTTATTAGAATTCCTGTTTATTTTATTGAATGGATTTGCTATTATTCCTAGCTATTTCTGAGCACCTTTTATATCTTTTGCACGTTTTCTTTATTCCTTTTTTTATGTTTTTTTCATGTTTAGACCTCTGTAGTTCTTCTAATTCTCTCTTTTCCAGAGTATCTGTGTAGATTTTTGACTTACCCTTTTCTTTTTCTTTTTTAGTCGTGATTTTTTTGGTAATTTTTGGGTAAAGCCTTATATTTTTAGGGGCTATGCATAGTTTTGACGTGGACGCTTGATAAGTTACCTCAAAAGCTGTTGTTGTGGAGGACATATTATGAAATTCAGAGTCTTTTGTAGCATTTGGCAGCTCAGTAGTAGGAGGCGGTGGGGTGGTACACATCGGTCATTGATTATCATTTCCTCAGGTTCGACGGGATTCACAGACCTTGAATTGTCTTCAGATTCGACAACAAGATTGACAGACTTTTAATTGTCTTCTTGTGATTTTTGGTTGCTATAAATCTCACAAGGAGAAAAATCTTCATCTGAGAATGCCAATTTATTAAATGGCATTCATGTCGATTATGGAAAACGGAGGATCGACTGCGGAGGAAATACGTCGAATCCGCATCCGCAGTACAACCCTATTACAGAAACCGACGGATAAATCACATTATCGATCCGCACAACTTCTTTACCGATCCTTTTTTTAATCAGTTGTTCTCTGTCAAATTTGAATTTTGAAAAAAATAAAAAGTGTAAAATAAATTGGCTTTTTTATGGACTTAGAAGGAGAAGCAAATGATTTTGTTCCAGGAACTCCCACAGCACAGTCTTTTAAGCACACGAGCTTAATTATTTCCTCCTCCAAGGGGGTAAAGAAAATTTCGTTATTTTCACCGCCACCTGTAGCTCTTCTTTCCCGATTGTTGTGAGCCAGTTTTTTTTTTGCAAAGCCGGGTTATGATCTGACCAAACCTAAATTTAAAATAGTCCGAATTAATACTACTATTTTAAGAATTTATTTAATTTAAAGAATGTAAGCACCTTTTTCCATTCGGCTATTTCTTTAATTGGAGGCCCTAAACTATTAAGCTGTTCTTTCAATTCTTCCCAAAACCTTAGCACAAATTCAGGGTCTTTTTTAGTGAAATTCTTGGCAATGTCGTGATTTTTTTTCATGGCACTGAACATTGCCTCGAACTGCAACCATGTTGTTTGTTTTCTAACAATAAAAGTAAACGTTATTACGTTCTTATAAAATCTGAAACTTACTTCTCATTGCACCAACTCATGTTTCTTGCTTGAAATCCGCAATCAAAATAATTCGGATTGAAAACGAAAAAAGGCGCAGTCCTATCACAAGACGTCTGTTTTGCTAGTCGTACAATTAACGGCCACGAAAAGGTTAGGTTAGGTTAGGTTAAAGAAGGTGAGTGTGATGGTTAAGCATCACTTCCACTCGGAGGCCAAAAGGCCCATTGTGATTCCCTTCATTTGTGGAGGTACACATAAAATTAACCTGTCCTATCACGTGCTGGCTGAAACCACCCTGTGCTCTTTATGAATTTTAGAAGATCCGATATATCTGCATTTGCCACGTCCGCAATCTCTGTAAAGAATCTTTGGCGCTAGGCGTCGATTCTGGATAGCTGGGCAGTGGCAAAGCAGATGTTGGATCGTCTCAGTTTCTTCCTCATCGCCGCAACTCCGGCAGAGATCGCTGGATCCCGAGTCCCATTTCCGGAGCAGGGCTTCAATGGGACAATGTCCTGTGATCACTCCGACGAGCATACGGATCGAGTTTCGGTCCAGCGCCAAGAGCTTCTTTGTTTTTCCGATATTGAGCTCTGGGCACGATGACCTTGTCGTGTAGCTGTCGTTTCTTGTAAGCCAAGACGAGTTGGCTTCTTTGATGATTGTGTCGTTTATGATCCGGTATAATGCGCTGATCGGTGGTTGCAATGACGTGTCCGCTTCGCTGACAGTAGTTCAGAGCCTTGGCCTGGTCGTTCCCTGCGACCCAGCAGAGTTTGATTTTGTGGTGTCTGATGGATTTCAGTGAGTCGCGACATTCCATGACAGCCTTTGATCTCGTTATACAGGATTCTATTGACTTCAGTGCAGCCTGGCTGTCTACAAAGATAGTGATATCAGATGGCGGGATATCGGTTACCTGTATGTGTTTGGCTGCTTTCTCTATTGCCAGGATTTCTGCTTGAAAAACGCTGCACAGATCAGGGAGTCTGAATGATTCCTGTTTGTGAAGATAGTGATCTCGTGGTCGTTGATTACGCCGTTTGATAGCCACTCTTCTCTGTCGGGGAAAAGGATAGGTATTCTGAGAGAGAAGTCATTTTGGGGGGAAATATAGTCGGTCGTAGCTGCGAGGCTACTAAAACCATGTTTCTTTCCAAGGGCGTCTATTATTCTGAGTATGGCCGCATGTCCATAGTTGGCTTGCTTCCACAGAGAGGACTCCCTTAGTCTGAGAGCGCTCCTTGCAGCGCAGCCTTTTATGAATAGATCCAGGGGAGGAGATGAAGAATCATGTCCAACCCTGCTTGCGGCGTGCTTCTCATGGCTCCCGTTGTACAAACAGCGGCTGACCTTTGTACTTTGTTGAGCATGTTCATATAGCTTTTCGTGCTGCTAGCAGTCCACCAGACTAGGGCCCCATAAGTTAAAATGGGTCTGATGATTGCTGTGTACATCCAATGAATGATGTACGTTTGCAAGCCCCATCTTTTTCCGAAGGTCTTTTTGCATGCATAAAAAGCATTCAATCCTTTTTTCATCCTTTCCTCCAGGTTCCTTTTCCAGGAGAGTTTGGAGTCAAAAATGATGCCTAGATATTTGGCTTCCGCTTTGAGTTTGAGTGGAGTGCCCTCTAATTTTGGGAAAGCAAATATCGAAATTTTCCTTTTCCTGGTGAACAAGACCAGCTCGGTTTTCTGTGGGTTTATTCTCAGACCGTTCTGTCGTGCCCACGAGGAGAGTTCCCTCAACGCAGTTCCATTAGTTCACTAATAGTTGGTAGAAATTTACCTTTTATCAAGAAAACGCCTTTGTGACTTTCTCCATAAAGAATTTGAGGATTTTGTTAACTGTATGAAGCCACAGTAGGGGTGAGAGAACTCCCCCCCTGTGGTGTACCTCTAGGTGTCACTTTCCTTATAGAGCTATGTCCAATGTCTGCATTGATAATTCTGTTCTTCAACATATTCTCATTCCAGATTCCAATGGATTTGTCTACTTTTATGTCCTCCAGAGCTGTTATTATGACCTCTGTGTTTACATTGTTGAAGGCCCCCTCTATGTCGAGGAAGGCTGCCATTGTAAACTCTTTTATGTTCAGCGAGCTCTCAATTTCACGGACAACACTATGCAGAGCACTTTCCACTGATCTGCCTTTAAGGTAGGTTGAGTGTTGCATAAGTTGCGTGTTGAATAAGTTGCGTGAGTTGATGAGTCCTCTGATGTATAGGTCAAGGAGTCTTCTCAAGGTTTTTAATAGAAACGACGAGTGACTAATTGGCCTATAGTCCTCTGCGGCAGTATGGGATGGTTTACCTGATTTAGGTATGAAAATTACCTTTATTTCTTTCCACTGTGTTGGGATGTTCCCCGAGTGCAGGCAATTGGAAAAAATGCTTACGAGATGGGGTACAGTGTGGGTCTGTGTTTTTTGAAGCATCGATGGCAAGATATCGTCCGTCCCCGGAGATTTAAAGGGTTTGAACGAATTTATTTCCCATGATAGTTTATCCGTTGTGATAATCTTGTTTATTACTTCTTCGGTTGTGTGAACCGTAGGACCCGTCGTCTCGAAGGAGACTGTGGTTTCAGGGGTTTTACAGCCTGGGAAGTGGGTCTCAGTCAGCAGTTCTAGGGATTCCTGACTGGATTCTGTCCAAGAACCATCTGGTTTAAGGATGAATCCCGGGACGCAGGGGTCCTTGGATGGGATCTTCCTGAGCCTTGCAGCTTCGTTGAGATCCTCTATTGATTCGCAGAACTCCCGTCAGGATTTAGACTTTGCTGCTCTTGTTTTGCTCTTGTATTCTTTGAAGCTGGATTTGTAATTAATCCAGTCTTTGGTTCTTTTTGAGATCTTTGCTCTATTGAATAGGGTTCGGGTCCTGATCCTGAGTTGCTTTAGCTCTGTGGTCCACCAGACTGCGCTGGTCTTCTTGCGACCACGTTGCAAAGGACAGGATTTGTTAAAAGCCGCTTTCAGAATTCTCACAAGATTTTCGACTGAATTCTCAATGTAAGTTGGATCAGGATTAGTGATGGCTTGTGGCGGTACTAACCTATTGGCAACTAGGTTGGAGAAAAGATTCCAGTCTGTCTTCTGAGGGTTTCTGAAAGGTTTCGATTTTTCTTTATTAACGTTAAGGTTGAAGAGTATCCGGCTGTGGTCCGAAAAGGAACAGTTAGTGGACACTCTCCACACTTAAGTGAGGTCAATTACCTCTTCCCTTACCCGGTTGCGAAACGTTGGTGTATTACCTTTGTTGCATATGTTGAGGTAATTAATGTTTATTAATGTCGCTGCTTCCCCATTGAGTGTGGTGTCCATTAGCGTCGCAGCCTATCAATAGGCACAGTCCGCGTGACTTGGCGTGTCGCACAAGTGCTCGGACTGCGTCTGGAGGTGGACCATCCTCATCGTATGGCAAGTATGCGGACGATAGGAGCAAAATTAATTTGTCCTGTTATTCGTACGTTACCACCGTGAGGTCTCCATTGCTGTATGTACCTAGGAGAAAAATGTTTAAGTATTTCTTGGCGACTATACAGGTTCGTAGCTTACCTTCAGTATGTGGATAGTATAAATTATATACCTTAGACCTTAATCCCTGAATTTTGTTCCTAAGGTGCAAAGGTTCTTGGATTAAGGCTATATCCACATCTTCCTGCAGCATGTACAACATCAAATAGTCGGTGGCTGCTTTGCAGTGGTGTAAATTAATTTGCATTTGTAAATTAATTTGCACCACTAGCAGCCTCCTTCGACTTGTCGCGTTCATTGGGGAGCCTTACCTTCAGGGTTCCCAGCCCGAACTTGATGCTGCCAGATCTGCTGCGGATGTGGTCGAGTGACTTTTGGTCAATGGTAACCACGAGGTCCTTTCCCACTCCGTTCTTACTCTTGGCTGAAGAAATTATTCTCCAGCTGTGAGTGTCAAGCTCTTTATTCTGCTTGTCAATTAGCTTCAATATGGATTCGTCCTTTTCGGAAACCGGTGGAGGGATCCATATTGAAGCCAACGTGCGAAGCGGAAGCATCGAGCGAGGGATAACCTCGAGTTTAGCGTTCTGCCAGATTTCGCCGCAATTGTCGATTGTGCGCTTTAAGAAGTCTAGGGACCTCTGATTGTCACGACCGATGACTTTGACTCCTTTCTGCCAGCCTGCTCCGTCGAAGTTGATCTGCTCCCGGATCCTGAGGCAGTGTGTCCTTTGGAGGTGCTCGGTTGGTGTGCACTCTTTTCGACAGTGGCCGGTTGTGTTGGCTGTTGCCGAGTCAATTTTGGGACGTTGGGTTTGATAAGGGCCGTGTTCGATGGCTTCTTCTCTCGCCCTGTGTCCTTTTTAGAAGCGTGAGTGGAGGTGGGAACCGATTTCTACTCGAATTTGGCTACCTCTTTCTTGTGCTCCTTGATCAGGAATTTTTCGCGCTCGGAGAGCGTTGAGGGGTCTCTCACGCTCATCTTCCTGATATACTGCACCGACCTCTTATAGCTGTTCTTTGCTTTTTGGGCCGGTGTATTTGCCTCGATCGTTCCTTTAGGTTTGCCTGTGGCCTTAGGGTCGACCTTTTCTTCCAGCAGCTGAGCCTCAGTTTCAGAGTCCACTTGCATGGTGTTGCTTACCTGTGATGAAGCCAAGGATTCATCGTCGGTAGCGGTACCAATTTGTAGTCCCTTGAGGAGAGCCCCGGTTATGCTGTCTTCGGCGGGGGCAACCTGTGCTGTTTGCCTCTTCAGAGGATGCATTTTTTTTATTTTTCTCCGTGTTTTCTTTTTCCATGTGTGATCCCACGAGTCGCGCAGGAATGGGTGGTCGACCTGTAGAGAGCCCCGCAGTATACAGGCAAGGCTATTTGATCCAGGAGGGTGCCAGGTATCCTGGATACACCGTTAGCGACTGGGCCATTATTTAAACTGGGCCCCCAGCCTGGCTGACTCTCGGCACGGTACGGTTTACACCTTAGTCCAGCCCAGGGGAAGGGAGGGGAATGGAGGGGATACCCGGAGAAGGGAGGAAGAGGTGATAACGGCAGCTTAGCTTCATGTCTCGTCATAGAGAATTCATGTCCCATCATGGAGAGTGAATTCTCAAGAGTCATTGACAATTACTGAGCCTTCGCACCGCTACAAGGTGTGCAGCCACGCGAAGGAACGGCCAGGAAAATAGCACTATCGAAAAGAAACTCCTTCCCATTGTATGGGCAACACAATATTTTAGGCCTTATCTTTTCGCCAGAAAATTCTTGAATAAGATCATAGACCTCTCGCCTGGCTCTTTTCCATTAAAGATGGAAATTCTAAACTGATGCGCTGGAGACTCCGTCTAACGGAAATCGATTTCTAAATAAAATATAAAAAAGGTGTACAAAACGGAAACGCCGACGCCTTGTCACGCGTAATAATAAATTTTACCGAAGTAATAGACCCTATAATCATAGAATCAACTTGTCCAGTTAACATCTACAAAAACCAAATCATATTTAGAAAGTTAAATACAGGCTCTTTAAAAATACAGAAGCTCAAAATATTTAAAATAAACAGGAAAATAATATCAGCTAAGAACTTCGACTATAATACAGTTTCTAATATAATCCAAAAGAACTTTTACGATGGGAAAACCAACGCAGTAGTTATAGAAGACGAGATATTATTTACCCATTTTAAAAAGGTTATAACCAAAAACTTTTACAACAAAAACTTCAAAGTAGTGAGATGCAAAAAACTCCTTAAAGAAATACATATAAAACGAAAAACAACTCTCAGATCTGATAATGGAAGAGCACCTGAGGAACAAACATAAAGGTATAAGCGAAAACTTTTCCCAATTCAAAGAAAAAACCTATTACCCTAATTTAAAGAAAAAAATAACGCAATTCATAAATAACGGCGAAATTTGCAACATAGAAATACACGACAGGCAACCAACCAAACAAAAGCTACAATTAACACAAACACCGAAAGGCCCAAGAGAAGTAGTCCATATAGATGTCTTTTACAGCTTAAATAAGACATTGTTTTTGACTATAACGGATAAATTCCGTATATGCCCAAGCAATAAAAATATCAAACAGTTCATGAATCAAATTTAAAAGAGGCCTTATACAATACATTAGCACTGCAGGTCATTTCAAGAAGATAATAGTGGAAAACGAAATAAATTTTAAAGCACAAGCCATCAAACAATTCCTTGAAGAACAGAATATCGACATACGTTTACGATCATTCGTTTTTACAACAACACCATACACTCTACCACTGGACGAAAACCTATAGCTTTTATCAACGGGACTATAACTCACGGCGCCTACCCAGAAATTGAAACATAAATGAAAAAAGTTAAAAAGGCTAAACGAAGACAAAGAATACTTCATCAATAGAACAGGACCAATATTCATAAAGAAAATTAAAGGAGGTAAAAACCATTCAAAATTCAGGAAAATAAATGCCCAAAGACGACCACATTATTTCGAACACAGGACACAAGTATTACAAGTCACATATCACATGAAATAGAAAATTTCAGGATAATAACAACCCCGAAATTACCACTAAAAAGAAAAAACCCCTTGTTACAGGAAATGGCGCAAATGACAACAATAAAGGTATCAGTAACAATAATACAAATAGTGCTAATAATAACTAGATGTAGAAATACAAAACATCGACGAAAATAACGGGTACATAGCAATCAAAACAGGCGAAGTTAGATTCATCAAAAATTTCAAAAGAATATTACACATTATAAATATCACAGAATTCGAAACTAGCAGAAACGAAATCTACAACAATAAGAAAACAATACAAACCTATACAAAGCAAGATGATCCAACTCTCCTAACTATGATACATAACTTCAACCTTTTAGACGATAGACTTAAACCATACATATGTAAGAGATAAAAGAGGACTTATAAACATAATAGGGAAAGGCTTGAAAATTCTAACAGGAACCATGGATAGCGAAGACGAAAAAATTATCAGAGAGACTCTAAACAATCTGTCAAAAAACAATCACGTAACGTTGTACGCATATGTATTGTATGTATGTACATATATATATATACTAAATATTATTCTATTAAAACATACATATATAAATATTATATTATTGTTTTATTATATAAATATTGTATTAGCCTATTTTAAATATTATAATATTTTAAGTTAATTAATGTAGACATGGCAACCCTAAACTAACATTAGTTATAAACAATTTGTTAAGAGCACACCCACGATCGGTTGTACAAAAGACGACGCCCGATCAGTGGCGCTGGTGTGGCACTCACTCAGGAAAAGTACCACACCTGTGCGAACCTTTTTGGAATTGAATAAAATCATTCTTATTAACAATTATTTTTGTTGTTTTTCTTTTTCTAAGGGAATATTTGCTTAGCTGCTGCTCACTCAGCGTGTACGGCGGCTTACGAACAGCTTACGCGCGGTGAAGAGAAAAGCAAATAGTTTTTGTAACAACTTTGCTTAGTTGCCTGCTAAACGTGTACTGTGGTTTTCGAACAGCATACGCACGGTAGGTGAGGAAGTAAGGTGGCGACTAGAAGGAGTTCTCCGATGGAGAGTAGAGACCAGCCAAAGCTACAGCCGAACTTTACATATCACCATTAATAAAAAAATCTCCTATCAAATTAGCAACATACAAATCACATTAATAACCAACAAAAAATTATCACTAATTTTCTATCCAACTACACAAATGAAATAGAAAATGAATTAGAAATATTCCGACAAATCTAGCAGATATACTATGATATAACATTAATCCGCAATCATGTAAACAACATAGATCAAATAATTTTTTTCAGTATATTGAACATCCTTTTTTTCTTTTTTTTTTTTAATTAATTTTTAATATCAATTTCTTTAAACTATCTTACGCTAGACAAAAATTATTAAACTAGCTTAACTAACTTATAAATACCTTACTGGCCCCATGCGGATACTCTAAAGTAAAAAGAACAGATTGAGTTGCCTTTCGGCCTAATAAAAAAAAATTGTAATGTAATAATTAAAATAATTTAAACTTAAGCTAAGAAAATATTTGTTTTTTTTTTTAAACTTAGCATCGGATACCTTTTTTTTATATATGTATATAAAACTTAAACCTAACTAAAACCTAGCTTAACCTACCTGAAATATATATACAAAAATATATACATAAATATAAAATATATACATAATATATATTATTTATTTTTTTCTTTTCTTTTTATCTTATTTTATGTATTTTTTCCTTTTTTTTGTTTTGTTTTTGTTTTTCAAACTAAAATTACTAAACCTACCCACCACCCTAGCCTATCTAAGCCTACCCTAACCTACCCTAAACTACAATAACCTATGCAAGCCTGCCACTGGTGTTTGGCGGACTTTGCCTTGAAGAGGCTGACCTATAAAAATTTACCGTTCTAACCACCAAAAACGTTGATGCTGTCGGACGACGCGACGTCTTCTCAATCTCGGCGTGAATTTGACCTACTGAACCTGAGGCGTAGAGGAAACGTCGTTACACGGAATTGCGGGCCACGTGGAATATTAGCGGTACCGCCAATCTATCTTGGTTTAGCCCACATTGGTCTAAATAGAGGAATGCCTCTGGTGGAACAAAGCCGTTAAGGCGTTTGTCTGTCGGTAAACCGCCTGTACAAGAGTTTGAGTCTTGTCAGGAGTCTACTTTTTTGTCTGTGCAGTGCGTCGATTGTCGCGTTTCGGTATACGTTTGTGGTATCGTGCTGTCGTTGGCGTGGTATCGTACTGTTCATTTTCTGTTTAATGATATCGTCCATTTGTTGGAGGAACCTGTCAATCTCGTTGTTTGACAGGTTCCTATTAGAAGGTGGGAAGGAGGCTCTCGAAGTGAGCGCTCTCGTCAGAGAATCGACAAAGCGTGTCCAGCCTACTGTAATCATAGGGGTACGTTTGGACGTACTCTGCCATTTCCGCGAATTCGTCTGCGGAACGTTATGTTGACGTGCTTCAGGTGCATAAGCTGATATAATGTACATTATCTTTCCATTTCGGAAAGGAATGCACACAATACAGGCCTCTAGCACCTGGAACCTCCGCACTTCACTGCTATATATAGTTTTATATTTAAAGTTATTTCTAATAAAGATCGCAACTCCCCCGCCTCGTGTGGCGTTGGGTCGGTCTCTTCGAATCACTTTATAAGAATTGGGCCGGATTTTGTGCTTAGCTTTGTTTCGCTAACCAAAAGTACATCGGGGCTTTCGTCCTGCAACAAATTGAAGAGTACTCAAGAATAAGCTCAATCCTAATCAGTGAATTCACATTCACCGACAGGAACTTTAAGGGACACTCGCACCCATCACGATTCTAGGGGCGCTAGGCCCGGCAGAAGCGAGTAGATTCTGTCCACTCGGGTCGCCTGCTCATGGATCTGCTGTTGGAGCTGGCCGATCTGCCCTTGGAAGGCGAGCAAGATCGAACGCAGGTCTCGCTCGGCCTCCGGTGCCTTAGTAACAGGCACTGCGGCTTTAGTAACAGCCACAGGCTTTTGTGCCGTCTGCCTCAGACCTGCCGCCATTTGGGCGTAGGTCATTTGGGGTGTGACGGCTGATGTTTGTGAGTGACTTTCCGGACATTTCTCCTCAATCTTCTGCTTACGAGGCAGATTTCATTTGATGTCTTGGAATTTAGGACATCCCCTATAGTTTGCAGGGTGTCCCCGGTTCCAACAGAGCACGTATTCGAGCTGCTCCCTGTCCGCGACCTTGTCTTGAGTCAGATCGCATTCCTCGTTCTTGAGGTTCTTTGCACAGTTGACGCATCGAGGCTGCATCTCGCAGTTCGACGCGGCGTGCCCGAACCTTTGACAGCGGATACATTGTAAAATGTTGCTGCTGCTTCTGTTGATGCTGCTTCTGTTGTTTCGGCTGTTGTTGTTGCTGCTGCTTCTGCTGCTGCGAGTGTTGTTGTTGTTGTTTCTGCTACTGTGGCTGTTGTTGTTTCTGGTTGCTGCTTCTTCTGCTGTCGTTGTTGCTGCTTATTTTGCTGCAGTGTAGGTTGTGGCTGTTATTCGGCCACATCAATCAGATATATTCGGATATATCAATCTTTTGGCAGCTTTTTTTGCGGCTGCTGTTGTTGTTGCTGCTGTTGATGTGACTGAAGCTGGACGGCCGTTGCCTCCTCTTTCTCCTTCTGCCGCATCTTATTTAGTTTGTCGACTACGGCCTTTAGTTTGGCACGTAGTACACGTTCCTCCTCCTCGAGCTCGCTTAGTTCCTCATCAGTACCCGAACTTGAGAGGGAGGTGAAGGGGTTGTTGTCCCCTGTATAGCGGACTTCCCTACCATCGGAGAGGTAGGCGACTCTGCTTCCATGGAGAGCAGTGATTGTTGATGTTGTTGTTGTTGTTCAGCTGATTTAGACGTCAATGGTGATGGTGATGGCGCCCCTTTCCTCGCCTCGACTAGCAGCTTTTCAGCCGAAGGGGTGAGGGAGGGGCGCTTAATTGGGTTGGGCCTTGCATTAACCCTTTTGCGCCTTTTCATGACGGCGGCCGGTGTTGCGAAATCGGATGATAAATAATTTTTTTCCGACTCCGTAGGACGTACGAGATTTCCCCCGCCGTCTTCCGACATCTCTCCCTACTACTTCTTATTTACTTTAGAAGTAGCAGAAAGAACACGGAGAAGAAAAAAAAAATTTTTCCCGACATTGGACTCGAACCGACGACCTTCCGATTTCAGGTCGGGCGCTCTACCACCGCGATAAGATATTGTTACTGAAAGAAAATATATATATTATCGATGAAAACAAAAATACATATTTACTACCAATATACAAAAGAAAATCTAAAAAATGAACAAACCTAACTTAATGAAAAATGTATTAAAAATGTAAAAAGCAGCCAAATGTGACCTGGAATATTTTAATACAGAAACAATCAAAGAAATATTACCTGATTTAATTATCTTAAAAAATGTTAGAAATATCAATCTAACCCAAGATTGTAACAATGAAAAATTAAAATTATTTAAACATAGCCTTATTCGATTCGAAACTTGTGAAGTAATATTAAGAAATATACGCTTCACAAACAGAATTTATAAAATAAACGACCACATTGTATTTCCGCAAACAACACTAAAAATTATAAACTAGGAGGCCGCAGTCGCTTGTCGTACCGCTTCGCTGCAGCATGTGTTTGAGCGAAGTAAGATAAAACTTACATGTAGGTTTTTTATCAATCGGCCCTCAGGTGTTTAGAAAAACGCTCCTTGTGGACTTTCAGGCTGCATATTTCATCTATGCTGCTTATGGTATAAGACAATCTGATAACATAAGTCAATTGTACAAACTAATATTAATTGACATAGTTCGACTCGCGAAATGCTATATGCAGACTCATGAGTTTAATGTGATAGAAAATTGATATTTTTATTAATTTAAAAGATTACTCATTACGTTCATTAGTTCATAATTCCTGCCATCCGTTTCTGCCTGTTAAGTTCTTTGAGTTCAGATGCCAAGCCTTTATTCCACTGATTTTCCGAAGTCGTTTGAATGGAAAAGGGACGATCCAGAAACGATTGAACAATATACAAAGCTTCAATATTTTGAACTCGTGATTTCTTTATTAAAACACGGATTGTGTTTGCTTTTTTTTTGGCTAAAAACGTTCGAAAAGAAAGATTCTTAAAAAAGACAAAAAATAGCGAGTGCGAACATTTTACAATTTCAATTTACATTTTTTTCACCAATAATTTTTTTTAAATTATGACAAAAATCAAAATTTTGTTTCGACAATAACCTATATATTTTAAAATACTTTCTGAGGGTCCAAAAATCATAACGATCGGTTAAGAAATGGCTGAGAAACAATTTATCTTAGATCGCAAATGAAGTCAATAACACGGAAAAGACCACCTTAAAGAACTAAGCTCAGTCACCGACTAGCTTTCGAACCGATCACATCGTTTTCCATCTGTCGCGTGCTCTTTATTATTTCGCCGCATTCGGCGCATACCGGTATCTCCCGTTATACCACTGCCTCCTTATCAATAATTTGTTTTCTTTTCCCTTTCGGTTCATTTTTTCTTCTTTTCTTGCTCGGAGTGCTTTTCTCTTACAAAAAAGAGGAAAAAAAAAACACAATATGGCCCCGGGGCCCAACAGGCCCGACGGGTGTCGCTTCAGGCCACTTGAACTTGACCCTGATTTGGACACCCATCCAACAAAAAAACAAAAAACTAACCAAATCCCTCTTGATAAAAACTTCCCGATTCTCCCAGTAATATCAAATAAAAACAATCCTAAATTTGTTGTGATGATATCTACAACCCAAGATAAACCTCTGTCATCCCTAAGCCCTTTCCTGTTAAAAAAAACAATAGACAATATCACCACAGATTATGAAAAAATATCTCTGCTTCGCGATAATAGCCTGCTTATCATGGCTAAATCTCAAAAAAGTGCTGATAAGTTCCTCAAGGTAAACAATCTAGCCAATGTGTGTACAGTGGAAGTAAAACTCCATGACCGCCTTAACTCCTCAAAAGGCGTCGCATATGCCCCATGTCTTATTAATGTCGCAGAATCAGAAATCATTAGTGAGATGCAAAATCAAGGTGTCATTGACGTATATAAGTATACTAAAAACGACAATAATGGTAAGCCTAAACATTCCGGATTAATGTTATTCACTTTCAATTTATTTAACCCCCCTAAATCAATTGAAATTGGTTTCTATAATGCTCGCGTCACTGAATATGTTCCAAACCCTATGCGGTGCAAGAATTGCCAATTGCTAGGGCATACTACTAAACGATGCAATGGCATCACTAAGTGTGACACATGTAGCCTACCACCACACCTCCCCGAATTATGCACCCGAATCATGTGTGCAAACTGTTTGCTAGATCACCCATCTTCGTCAAAAGACTGCCCAAAATACATTCAAGCAAAAGAAATCTTATCAATTAAGACAAGCAATAAATGCACTATGGGAGAAGCTAAACGCATATATAAAGAGCGAAACCCTATTCAAACCCTTACGTCATCAAACACATATGCTGAAAAACTGAAACGAAATATCTCAAATCAAAAAAATGCTCAATCTCAAGAAAAAACAAGAGAAAGCTCTCCACATAATGCACTCCAAGTACAACATAGTACAGACACTCCCTCAGATCAAAAAAACTCTGAAAACGTCACAGATCTCGCTTCTCTTCCTTTCACATCATTACCTTACTCTCACGCCATATCCAAAAGTCCCTCCGTAACCACAATTACCACAACCACACCTTCCAATAATCTCTCTTCAACTCAATTAACTCAAGCTCAATCTCTCTTATTAAAAAAAATTACCGAAACAAAACCACTCTCTCCAAACTCTAACACAAACAATATTTCTAAAAACTCAAAACTCACTACCGCCTCCCTTCAAAAATTACCTATTTTTGATGATAGCATCAACCAAACCGAAAATATAACCAACAACGATGACGACATATAAAAATAATTTTTGCAGCCAAAACTCAGACTCTGCGATTCAGAGGCTGAATCATCTGAGCTCCGCAGGGAGGTCTAATGATTCAGCTTCTGGCTCGCAGAGTCAATATCTGAACCACCCAAATCAACAAAACACTATTTACTTACAAAAAACTCAACCCCCACAAACCACAAATCCAAGCAAAAGTAAACACCCTTTTCCTGCTTCACGCAGAAAAAGCTTGTGTTCCCGAAACAAAACCCACAACAAGACGTTAAATATACTACAATGGAACATTAAAGGTCTTTTTAATAACTTGGATGAACTAAGTATTTTAATTAAGGACCAAAACCCAGGTATAATCGCGCTACAAGAGACACACTGCGCTTTCAATTACACCCCTATCGTTCCCAAAAATTATGTAGGTTATTTCAAAAATCTCCCTAGAAACATAACTTCCAAACAAGGTATATGTTTACTGATCAAAAAAAATATACCACACAAAATTAGACCCATCGATTCCGATATTTTAACCCTGGCAGTAGAAATAGAATTTCAATCCAAAATAACTTATATTTGCTTATATATCCACCCACACCAAACGTTTTCTAAAAATGATCTAGACAATATTATCAGACAAACCGAGTCTCCTATGATCCTTGGTGGGGACATAAATGCGTGGAATGCGCTTTGGGGTTCACCAGTCACAAACAAAAGAGGCGAAATTTTCGAAGAGTTTCTGCTTGACGAAAATCTAATACTTCTAAACGACGGCTCACCAACACACCTATCAACACATAACTCTTTGACACATATTGATATTACCTGCTGCTCACCCGGACTATTTCCTAGGACCACCTGGAAAACCTTAAATGATCTACACAATAGCGATCACTTTCCCATAATTTCAATATTTAATCCCGGAATATTCCTTTCAAAAACAACCCCAATCGCTAAATTTAAAACTGACTTGTCAAATTGGACAACTTTCAGAAAAAATGTAACAAAATACCTATCTGATAAACCCCTAGCGGCAAATACCAACAAGGAAGCAGCATTAATTCAAAGAGCAGTGAGAACCGCTGCGAACGTTTCGATTCCCCAAACAACACCCAGAGGTAAACCTCAGACCAAATACACGGTCCCATGGTGGAACCCAACTCTCTCGACGTTACGCAAAGACAAAATGAAGGCACTGCAGAACTTCCAAAAATCACTCACTCAGTCCAATTTAATTTCATACAAAAAGGCAAACGCAAAATTTAGGCGTGAACTCAAAGCAAGTAAATCAAAAAGCTTCGCTGAATTTACTTCCAGCATAAATCCCAAATCTACTACTACAAAAATTTGGCAAAACATCCGACGACTTACGGGTAATGCCAACCCTCTTTCAATATCCTGTATCCAATCAAATAATATGTTTATAACAGACCCAATACAAATATGTAATTTATTTTCCCAAACCTGGTCTGAATACTCAAAAGACACAAATTTTCACACGAGCTTTAGAACCAAAAAGAATGCATTTATCAATATCTCCCCCTACACACCCAATAAAAATATCTTTGCTCAACGAATTGAAGAACCCATCTCGTTAGTCGAATTTGAAGCATGTCTGAGCAAAACCAAAGGTAAAACACCTGGTAGGGACAGGATTTGTTACCCAATGCTTAAAAACTTACCTCTTGATGCAAAACAGAGACTTGTTACACTATACAATAACATTCTCGAAACCGCAGTAATACCACAAAGTTGGAAAACTGCAACGCTTCTTCCCATACCTAAACCTAACAAGAATAAATTTTCAATTGATGGTTACCGCCCAATATCCCTCATACCCTGCTGTGCCAAGGTATTAGAAAAAATCGTCGCAAAACGGCTGATGTGGTTCATTGAAACAAAAAAACTAATATCCCCCAACCAAGTGGCTTTTAAAGCAGACAGAGGATGTGTTGACGCCCATCTCCACTTAGATTATTACATCTCTAAAGCAATATCCTCAAAAAATCATGTGTCATTGCTTTCGCTTGATTTTGAAAAAGCCTTTGACCGCATCGGTTGGCATATAGTGCTCAACAAGCTAAAAACATGGGACGTTGGAAGAAAAATCTTTAGCTATGTCAGATCATTTTTAAAAAATAGAAAATTCGTTACGAGGGCAAACGATTCCTTTTCTAATGTATACTCTTTGGATAATGGAATCCCCCAAGGATCTCCATTATCGGTGGTATTATTTATAATTGCCTTTGATGAAATCTCAATCATACTAAATAATTACAAACTTTTAGATAGCTGTTTATATGCAGACGACATTTATATATTAAGCAAAACAAATGATCTAAACGAATGTAAAACTCAATTCAATAATGTTGTTAATGATATTTTAGAATGGTCGTCTGCCTCAGGAGCAAAATTATCATTACATAAATGTAAAATGCTTCACATTTGCAGAAAAATCAATTGCCCCAACCTTTACTTAAGAATAAATAATATACCAATCGAGAATGTAAATACTCTTAGTATACTAGGATTAGTATTTAATAATAAGTTTAATTGGAAGCAACACTGTTTAAGTCTGAAAAAATCCCTAGCTGCGAGAGTCGGTATTATTAAATATTTAGCAAGTAATAAAAGTCATGTCCATATCAATACCCTATCATATATTACAAAAATGTTAGTCTTAAGTAAAATTGACTATGGCATATATATTTATGGCAATTCCCCGAAAACCACCCTTAAAATTATACAGCCAACGTACCATCAGGCAGCTAGGAGGAGTATCAACGCCTTTCCTACTACACCAATAAAAAATATACTTGCAGAAGCAGGCCTACCAACACTGGAAGAACGTTACGAAGAAATAACATCGAAATTAATTGCGAAACTAGTGTTTTCAAAAAATTCAGTTATTGATAAGGACATTTACCAATCCATTGGACACAAACGGAAAAAAACGCATCCCATCCACAATAAGTAAAATCATTGAGAAAGCGCAAGAAATGGAACTTCCTATAAAAAAACCACAAAACTATGTCCTATCTTACCCGCCATGGCATATAAAACCAGATTCTATTCTGTTGACTTTGGCTCGCTATAATAAAACAAATACCAACAATGTGCTATACTGCTCTTTATTTTCGGAAATCTCATCAGAACTTAAAAACAAAGGGTGGAAATTCATGTTTACTGACGGATCCAAATTAATACATCGTTTGCTGTTACATTAGAAGATGGTTACACCCTAAGCATCGGTACCCTCCCGGAATTCACATCAATTTTCTCAGCAGAAGCGTTTGCAATCCTTCAAGCGACAAATGCAACTATGGACCACAGTGGCAAATTTGTTATATGCTCCGACAGCATATCGGTTTTAAAAGCAATTAACAACACAAATAACAACAGTGATCTAATTTCTGCAATAAGAAACAAGATGGCTATGATGCCAAATAAAGTAAAACTGATGTGGATCCCTGGACACGTAAATATCCGTGGTAATGAGGAAGCAGATAAAGCCGCAAAATCTGTAAAAGACGCACCAGTATACCAATTCAATGCATTTACCAAACAAGATCTTAAAACACGGATACATAAAAACCTAAGAACCAAGGAAGAAACTGAATGGAGCCTCTATCACCACCATTATAAAAAAGTAAACGCTGAAAAATACCAACCAAAATACCCTACAAACCAATCAAAACATAAAATTTCAAACTTCGTACGCCTTAGACTTGGTCATACCTCAACAACTCACCAATACCTTCTCACCAAAAACAACCCGCCAATATGCCCCTCATGCAATACAACACTAAACATGTCACATCTCCTAGAAAATTGCCAAATCTCGAAACCTACTATAGAATCCGTTTTTCAAAACATACCAATTTACGAAATACTAAAAAATCCAACCTCTACAAATATTGAAAATGTAAATAAAATTATTAATATTCTTAAATTAATTTTATAAATATTTTATTAAGTAAGAGCCAATAGTCTCCGCAGCTAGGCTCTATAATTTATATATTACCCTGTAATTTAAATTACATGTTAATAAATTATAATAATAATAAAAAGAACTAAGCTTGAACCCAATGGAAGATATTCGAAATGAAATTCAAGAAATAATTCAACAAAACAATATTAAAATATCAGCATTGCCCTTATAATACTCAACACTACAACTATAATAATATTCATATTATATAGATTGTACAGCAAAGTTTCAGAAGACATCTGTGCGAAAACCTCGCCGGAGTCCCGGGCAAATAATGGGGGTGTTACGACCAAAAGCAATCACCCTATAATATAATTATGCTGTGCAAGCTACAGCCAATCGTTTAACCAAATATCTGTATATGCCACATGATCCGGGGTCAATAACCACAAATAACCCACATATGTATGTTTACGAGCAAGAACAATCACCCTACAACACAATTATGCTGTGCAAGCTACAGCCAATCGTTTACTCTAAACCACTCCAAACAACGTAAACATTAAAACGAGGAAATGAGGAAAAAAGCAAAGCCAAACTTACCCACTTCTTCTACTAAGTAAATAAGAGCCGTTGAAAGCTGCTTACTAAGCATTCCGAGTTCTTTTCCAATACGATCGATCACTTTGATCGGGGTATATACGAGTATAGTAGGAAACAGAACAATGTAATTTAGTCTTAAGATAGATTCAAATAAAGAAAGGCTTATTGTATCAAAAGAACCAGTGGTTTTTGTTAACCGTTATACTCAGGGTTCGCTTTATTTATCGGTTCGGTGAAGAAATTTTAAACATAAGTGAATAAATCCACATTTTTATCTGGTTTACTTTTGCAATCAATCCACATTTTTCGCAAGCATTGGATCCTAAAATTGACTTAGTGTATCCAGCTACATCCTTGAAAGCATAGTTTAAGTGCGAGTTGTAGGTACACTTTGAGGGGGTAAGGTAATTCTAATTACTTAGGATAGTTAAGCTATACTGAAGCATTTTTGTCTAGAATAAGTAAGATATTAGAATTTGAAAATGAAAATGCCTTAAAAAAGAAAAAGTTTTTCTTTAAAGTTGTCACATTCGATATTTATATAGTTAAAGACTTTTTCTTTTTTTTCCATTATTTATTTTATCGGATTTACTTATACGATCTATGGCACGGAAACGACTCAACACTTTCGTTCGGCGTTTAGCTTTTTATAGGATGGTTCATAGAGTATTGCTGGGGACTGAATATATTTTAATACAAGTGGATTTGGATTTGGCTTATAATTGGCTAAATAGTTTACAAAGGGATAGGGATTGATCGAGCTGACGTTGTGTTTATATTAATGACTGGAGATGGAATATGGGAATTATGCTGAATTGGTTTAATGCAAGTTGATTGCCCTTTTGTTTGAGGCATTCCTCTTTGTATTTATACTTAACTACTTAACTTCCCCCCTCTCAAAACTTTTCGTCCCGAAAAGACTTATATTGTTACAAATATTTTATCGTTTATTTTGTTTTCGGATAATGGTTTTCATTGGAGGGTACAGTTGCGAGTATTTATTAACAATTTTCATATTCCTTGGCTTGAATTTAAAGATAACAATGATCAAAATAATTAGCATACAGTATGATTTCGTTAACAATGTGTATAATGGAATATTTATTCATTTTCAGCAATTCTTTTATATGTTTGGTGTTTTCTAAGTGAAGTTGGTCTACATTGATTTTTACATCAGATTCTGTTAGATTAATCGTCGCTACTATCGAGCTTCAGCGTGTTTGCCGAGTGTCTACTACCTCCAAAGTGTCCTCATTTTTAATCTATTTTTTTGTGTATTTTTGAATTTTTTATCTTATCTCAGTTTATTAAAACAACTACAAGACAGTGACTTAACCAAATCCATAGCCCATCAGTTTAAGAAATTAAATTCTTTAGAGCAAATCTTGATTTCCTTTAGGTTTCTTTTTTAAATTCCGGCTCTTTGTCCATTCTTTTCCCTTCGCGCAATTTGAGTGCACTACGCTTACGGAAAGATCTTGGAGAACCATGGGCGCAGCAAGAAAAGAAGTGTGGAAATGTCGTTTCTGTAGGAACGCGGGGGAAAACCCCAAAGCAGCGGATACGAGAAATGTACTAATGAAAACACCAGAAGTGCAGGCTTCAAAAAGAACTCGATCTGCAAGCACCAATAGCCCAGTTGACACACACACTTCGGCACTAGTGTTAGAAAACAACAACAACTCAACACTTTTGGCTGAACTCAAATTAGTGAGAGCCGAAATAAAAGAGATAGCCACTAGCTGTGATTTCACGGCCTCCAAAAATGACCTGTTAAACGAAAACATAATAAAAAACAACAATCTGATGGAGTGCTTAACTAAAGAAATTGATAAACTAAAACAAATCAACAAACGAAAAGATGAACAAATTCAAAATATGCAAACACAAATCAACACATTAGAACAACAATTACTTAAAAACAATGTAGAAATAAAACATATTCCACCAACTGCCAACGAAAATCTCGTAGAAATTGTGAAGGCAGTTGGCAAAACTATTAGCTGCACAATAAATGACAACGATATCACAGATGTTTATAGAACAAACTCGAGAATTTCTGCGAGATCATCAATCATTGCATCATTCTCGTCGACCATTCGGAAAAGCCAATTTTTAAAACAAGCCCGTACAACACATTCCATCAAGCAGCGGCACAAGTACCTGTGCAGCTATACCAGACACCATTGTTTACATCAACAATCAGCTGACCAAGGGAAACAAACACCTTATGTGGATGGCGAAGCAAAAGGCAAAGTAGGAGAATTGGCATTATGTGTGAGAGAGCGCGGGAAGAGTTTTAGCGAGGCAAAATGAGAAGAGTCAAGCTATTCTGATAAGCACAATTGACGATGTAAGTAAACTCAATAATTATTAAATTTGGTGGGTGTATAAATAGACAATCAAAACTGTTCTTAAAAATGGATAACACAAATAGAAACGATAAATTGTTGTTAAATGTAGATTGTAAGGTGATGCATTGATTTATCAATTAGAAAGGATTGGAATACCTTTTGCTTGAATATAAAAGAATTGTTGGGAGTTTTGAAATTTATTGTTCTAGTGGAAATTAACACTGATAAAGAAGAAAATTGCTAATAATAATAATAAATGGGTTTAATGACGAATTTCTTAATAGGAGTATGAGGCGAGGTGGAGATATACGATATACAATACGAACGTTTAGATTCCGAGACCTTTTCTTACGAATCCTTAAAAATACGAACCATTGAAGATAATAAAATTATCACTGGAATATATAGAATACCGGGTTTTAACATAAACGATTTTATTGTAGAAATGGACAACAGTCTGGATGAAATCAGAAATGTGAAGAATGTGATCTTAATGGGTGACATGAATATCAACGTTCGAAATACTCACTTAAATTATGTAAAGGATTATGAAGAAATGTAATCGGCTCACGGACTAATTAATATAATTAAAAGAAATACCATAGAAGATCCTAATATAGGCTCTTCGACATTGATTGACCACATAATAGTACAAATATCGGGTAATCAAATATACTCAGCTGTCGTGGAATGTGCTATATCCGTTCATTATGCTCTCTAGCATTATTCATATGAGTCAAATGTAGCAGACGAGCAAGTATACAGGGTGTCCCACGAGCAGTGTGCCAAAAAGCTAGAGCGTGTAGGTCTGGTCAAGACAAGAAAAAAATCGTACGGGAGGGGGGGGGGGTCTATTTCCCCCCATTTAGCCGGGAGGGGCAATTTTCTAAAAAATTGACTTAATTTGGAAAAAATCAACAGTTACATCCACAATGCCGTGATATACCTTTTTATAAAGCCAGAAACCTCTTCTTTCGTCTTGATTTTAAACGAAGCTGTTTTAAGGAGTAGTTTTTGAGAAATTAATTTTCAAACTCAAAATTTTGGAAAAAAATTGATAAAAAAAATGTTGGAACTATTTTTTTTTCAAAATTGTATGTGATTAAGTAGTATTTTTTTTTCAAAAATTCAATGCTCTCATTAGTTTTTAGTTAAAAGCAGAAAACCGGATGCAAAAATGTCTTGTAGTTTTTGAGAAATTAAAAAAAAATCCGAACCATTTTTTTCTAAGAAAAACATTTTTTTGGTTTTAACGCGGCTGGACTTGTAGGTAAATTAATGTATGAAGCATTGACCTCTTTTTTATTATTTTTAAAAAAATCGCAGTTTTATTATAATGAATTTTCAATGATCCCCATATTTTAGAAGGCAAAGATTATATCTCCTTCTAATGGCTGCACATAAGTCTATGCTTGACAAATTTTCCTGCAATTTGACTCCAGCGACTTCAATCCGTTGTTCCAAAGATACTATTTCCACCTCGTAAACATAATTTTTCATGAATCCCCACACATAAAAATCTAGAGGAGTTAAATCTGGTGATCTAGGTGGCCATTTCGTGGGGCCCCTTCTTCCGATTAAACGGTCACTAAAATGATCATTCAGCCAGTTTCTAACCCGTAAGCTCTTGTGCTCCATCTTGTTGGTAGATTAAATTATCTGCTATGGCCAAAGGAACGTTGTCCATCAAATCCGGCAAAAGGTCTCGTAGGAATTGCAGGTATGATACTCCATTAATAACGGCATTCAAAAACCGGGGCCCGATTACAGTTTGTCCAACAATACCAAGCCAAACATTACAGCTAAAGCGGTGTTGTGATTTATTTTGTTTCTTGTTGTGTGGATTGGTGCTATTCCAATGATGCAAGTTGTGGAAGTTAGTAACCCCATCTCTGGTAAACTGTGCTTCATCCGTCCAGAATATCCTTGCAAAATAGTTTCGTTCAGTTTCATCTCGAAGCAGTAATGATCGACAAAATTCTGCTCTCAAAAACTTGTCGTTTGAGGTGAGTCCCTGAACTGGCCTAAAATGGTACAGGTGTAAGTTTTCGGTATGAAGCACTCTCCATTCTCTAGATTTGGGCACTCCAAGCATAATAGCCATCCTCTGTACTAAGAGAGGGATTGCGTCGGACTAAATCCAAAATTCGGGTAGAACCCATCGGCGGCGGGCGGACCCAGACGAAATTCGCAGGTCAGTTTTCAGGCGTTATCAATGAAAAAAAAGAATTAATCCAGGGTTATTCCAATACTGGATCACTTTATTGTATCCTCATAAAACTCCGATTTTTTTAAAAATAATAAAAAAAGAGGTCAATGTTTCATACATTAATTTGCTTACAAGTCCAGGCGCGTTAAAACCAAAAAAAAAGGTTTTTCTTAGAAAAAAATGGTTCGGGTTATTTTTTAATTTCTCAAAAACTACAAGACATTTTGGCATCCGGTTTTCTGCTTTTAACTAAAAACTAATGAGAGCATTGAATTTTTGAAAAAAAATTACTACTTAATCACATACAATTTTGAAAAAAAATAGTTCGAAATTTTTTTTTTTCAATTTTTTTCCAAAATTTTGAGTTTGAAAATTAATTTCACAAAAACTACTCCTTAAAACAGCTTAATTTAAAATCAGTATGAAAGAAGAGGTTTCTGGCTTTACAAAAAGGTATATCGTGGCATTGTGGATGTAACTGTTAATTTTTAATAATTTTTTTTCCAAATTAAGTCAATTTTTTAGAAAATTGCCCCTCCGGGCTAAACGGGGGG
Source organism: Merodon equestris (assembly GCA_958301585.1). Classification (NCBI taxonomy): domain Eukaryota; kingdom Metazoa; phylum Arthropoda; class Insecta; order Diptera; family Syrphidae; genus Merodon; species Merodon equestris. The sequence continues at coordinate 82,141,908 of OY284415.1, read as the reverse complement.
AAATAGACCCCCCCCTCCCATACGATTTTTTTCTTGTCTTGACTAGACCTACACGCTGTAGCTTTTTGGCACACTGCTCGTGGGACACCCTGTATAGTATTTCGCACATCAGCAAGAGAAAAGTTGACGAATTTATTCGTGAAACAAAATGGGAGGCCCTATTAAGTGAAACTGATGTTGACTGTTTGTACGCAAAGTTTGCAACTAAAATGCATGATATACATACATATATAGTAAGTCGTATGTCTCAAAAAGCATCCAAACTAAATATAAACATAACCCATGGATGTCAGCACACTTACTTGGAGAATGTACGAAGAGGGATGAGCTCTACCGAAAGTGGAAAAATAATAGATTAAATAAAACTTATGAAACTGAGTACAAAAAATTCCGTAATAAATAAAATAAAATAATAACAATGCAAAAAGCTAATTTTTATGTAAACAAGTTTAACGAAGCACGAGGTGACCCTGGTAAAACTTGGAATTTGATAAACGAACTTATGGGAAGGCGAAAGCGCAACGTGGATGATGATATTATAAAAAATTTCCCGACGGATAAATGCATATCGACTCTTACAAATGAATGTGCACACAACTTTGCGGATCAAACTACACGCATTATTCATCACTGCAGTGCTATAACAACGAGTCACTGCAGTTATACCATCCCGAACACCATTTATATTGGAAATACAAATGTAGCAGAGGTACAAAACATTATTCTTTCTTTGGCTGTAAACAAGTCACAGGTCTCGATGGATCAGAGCGGTTGATATAAAAACACATACAGACATATTTGCGCCTATAATACCTAAAATTATAAACAGGAGTCTGTATCAAGCTAAAATCCCTCCAGCGTTAAAAACAGCAATGATACGACCCATATACAAAGGAGGAAAAAAGAATGACATCAATAACTATAGACCAATATCGATTCTACCAGTAATTGAGAAATGTATGGAAGAAGTTATAATGAGACGGTTGGTACTTTTTATTCAAAAATATTCTCTTATTCACAAACAGCAATATGGATTCCAAAAAAATAAGAGCATCGGTAGACTGATGGGAGAGTTTGCAAATTGTGTTAACGAAAGTCTGAACAAAAACCACCATGTCCTGGTACTATTCATGGATTTCAGTAAAGCTTTCGACACACTAAACCACATAAAACTCATAGAAGCTCTAGAACGCATTGGTATGCGAGGAACTCTTGCTGACTGGATCAGAAACTATCTCTCCGGTAGGACTTCTCGCGTCAAAATTAAAGATGCCTACAGCCATGAAAGAAATATCCAATATGGAGTTCCACAGGGTTCAAAATTGGGGCCAATACTATTTATTTTATATGCAAATGAACTGCTACGAGTGTTTAGACACAGTATTCCATTTGCCTATGCAGATGATACAGCCATAGTTGTCCGGCATAGACGTGGCTATGAAAATCATGCAAGACGAAGTTAATGAAGCGGTAAGGTGGTGCAACGACAATGGACTCATAATCAACGCAACCAAGACTAAAATGATGCACATAAGTGGGTCACATCTAGCAGCCACGGAGCAAAGAATACACATGGTGAATAATGATTGTCCAAGCATACAGACAATTCAAACTATAGATGTTGTTGAAAGTTATACATATCTGGGAGTAACCATCGACAGCCACTTTTTTTGGCATAAGCATATAGATAGCTTACGATTGCATCTGAAGAGAGCACTCGTCGGGCTTAATTACTTGAAAACTTATTCTACTCCACAGGTACTTAAACAGGTTTATTTTGCTCTGGTTGAATCGAAGTTGAGGTATGGAGTTCTTGCATGGGGCAATGCATGCGCGACACAACTGCAGAAACTCCAAACATTACAACATGCGGCTCTTAAGCAAGTAAGCAGCGTACGTGAAGGAAGACAGTTTAAAATGCTTAATGTACAAGCAATTTTCAAGATGACAGTATTACTGGAATACTACGACGACGTTCGTTTTAAGGCGGCCATCAACCACGATCATAACACAAGAAGACGAGCTCAGGGTATGCTTCGAACACCAATCCCGTACAACACATATGGCAGAAGAAAATTGGAACATTGTGTTCCCTCAATTTTCAATGAACTTCCTCAAAATTTAAAAACATTGTTAACTTTAGAACTAGAAAAAAACTTATTAAAAATTTTCTTTTAACGTAATTTTATAAGTAATTTGTTACTATAAAAAAAAAATTAAATTACACATGTATATATTGATAAGATAATAACTGATACGCTGAACTCACATTGAACTTAATATTTTTGAAATGCAACCTTCTGCAGGAAAGCCAATATGGCTTCGCGGAAAATTTAATTTTTGTAAAAATCTTATGTGAAATAAAGAATAAAGAATCAGAATCAGAAAAAAAAATGTATGGTACTAATTGATATCTTTTCATTTCTTTTGATTTGAATCTTTTTGATCCAATATTGATAGAACAGTTGTTTATTAGTATAATATAACCTCCATTTAAAGGTTTTGACACATTTTCACATTCGTTTTAAAGGATACATATCTTAAAATTAAAAATATAATTTTCATTTAGATTTTCGATAGTGGTTTTTATGTTTACAATTTTTTATTCTTTAATTACTTTCGGTATACATGATTCTTGTGATATTTTTTTAAATTGATTTTGCTTACATATGGTTATGTTTTGGATACTTTTACATTTTTCTTTTATAGCATAAACTGCCAAATTTCCTTAAAGTTAAAACTGGGGTGGAATCTGCTAAGGTGATAAATGATAGTCACTTTGGTGACAGTCATTTGTGACTATCATCATCTTTCGGTATCGGGTAAGATTATCACAAAAAAATTCAGAAAAGGAGCAACACTTGCTTTTTCGAAGTTGATGACAGATAAGAGTTGTCAAATTATCCAAGAAAAAAATTCAAAAATTAAAAACAGAGCAATAAATTGAATTTGTTGCAAAATCATTGCTTTATTTTATTTAGTCTCTAACAGCATCACACATTTTCGGCTTCTCTGTTTGATGTTTGGAGGTCTTCTTGCATATTGGATTGGTGGATAAGATTGGTTGGTTGTTGGGGTAGGTCACTTTCATTCAATGGCACCTGCAATTCACAGCAAATCTTGTGCAGCGCAACACAAACATGAATCTAAAAAAACAATAATTTACCATAATTTTAACAATATTAACAATATGAACTGTGAAATTATTCCCACTTACATGTCATCTGCAAGTTCAAGAATGTTAGACCGGTCTCTCAAAGTCTTCCTTACAATTCTAACGTTCACGTTCATCACTGTCTCATTGACCTCTTCATCTCTTAAAAATAGTTCGAAACACGAAAACTTTTTTTAAATATTAGACAAAAGCATAAAACGAAGTTACTTCAAACACAAAACATATGAAAGTGATAGCTAAATAGCTGTCACCAGAAAACTGTCACAAAAATGTGACAATCACAGTGACTATCACCTTACACGATACCGAAAACGACAATGTGACTGTCACTTATCACAAATCTCCTTAGCCGAAAAAAGTCACAAAAATGTGACAATCACAGTGACTATCACCTTACACGATACCGAAAACGAGAAAGTGACTGTCACTTATCACAAATCACCTTAGCCGATACCGCCCCTGATTTGTTATTTGTTACTGATTTGATAACTAGATAGTTGTATTCTTCGTTCCTAGTCAATGGAATAGAAACTATGTATAAAATTATTTCGTTCTTGACTGCCACTGAAGGTGTCGCAAAATTCAGGGCTTCTGCAATATTGTTATATGGGAGAGTTTCCATTTGATGTATTATCTGCGAGACTTCTTCTTTATTTAAGATAATTGAATTTATTATACCTTGTCTTGCCCAATGTATAGAGTTTGTTATTTGGTCTAATTCTTCTTTCATGATTGTTAAATACTAGTTGATCTAAATTGATCTTTGTTAAGTCTTTTAATAATTTCATGGTATGATTGGGTTAGTTTGTTAGCATTGTTAATAAGGTCTCTATTAATTAGTATTTGTTTGTTGTTGTTTTTTATCAGGACATTTGGTGTTAGTAGTAGACTATCTAGGTCATATGTGTCGGGAGATCCTGCAAGCCATTTCCAGGCAGGTCCAAACCAGTTAATTGCTCGTTTTGAACGGTATGGTTGAAGCTCGTGTAACTGTTTTTCTATTTTGTTCTTTAGATAATTTATTTGGTTTTTAAGAGGGGAGGAATCATTAATTCTTGAAGTTACTAGTGGCATGGTAAGATGGATGTCTTTGTAGTCTGTCATATTGATGATGTGAATAACTCGGAAGGTTCCGTCTATGATTTTTGCTGATCCTATCTTAATTATAACTAGTGGTGCTTTCGTATAATCGTAGTACAGTGGCCAATTGAACCGTTAGACTGAAATAAGAAGCATTCAGTTATTTTTGATATTGTTTTTGTGAATTCTTTTTCCTGAAATTGTTGTGATCGTGACGCTGTTGTTGTATCTTTTCGATTAGTTGCTTTGTTCTAGTGTAAGCCACTTCTCCTGATTTCCTTAGTTCATCTAATTTTTTTGAGGCTTTCCTACCGTAAAATAAAGGGTGTCTCAGTAAGAGTGCACTTTTTAAAATTGGAATATTTTTTTTTCATGCAAGTGGCAACTCTGAAATTTGACAGCTGTCACCTCTGTTTATTCCGATTATTAAAAATGGAGCGCTTTTCGAAAGAACAACGCGTTATAATTGTGAAAACTCATTACAAAAATGGGGAAAGTTACGCTGAAACCACTCGCAAACTTCGCCAAATTTTCAGCCGAGAAAGTGCACCTAATGTGTCAACCATTCGAAGAGTGTTCAAAAAATTTGAATAAACTGGGTCAATTATGGATAATAAGAATCCTTTGCGTCAACGTACCGGTCGGTCTCTTGAAAACATTGCTGCTGTAAACGAGAGTGTCGCCGAAAACCCGAAAACATCAATTCGACATCGTTCTCAACAACTGCAAATTTCACGAAGCACTACGCAGCGAATTTTGACTAAAGACCTCCACCTTCATCCGTACAAGATTCAGTTAACTCAGGTGCTCAAACCAGGAGACCACGGAAAGCGCCGGCAATTCGTTCAATGGGTAATGGAGCAAAGTGAAGTCGATGCCAATTTTTCGAAAAAAGTCATTTTCTCCGATGAAGCGCATTTCCATATGAATGGCTTCGTGAATACACAAAATTGTCGAATTTGGGACTCAAATTTTGAGAAACAAATGCACTCACAACGAGTAACTGTCTGGTGCGGATTTTGGTCAGGCGGCGTGATTGGACCTTACTTTCTTGAAAATGAGGCCGAAATTGCAGTGACTGTGAACGACATTCGTTACAGGAATATGATAACGGACTTCTTGTGGCCTCAACTGGACGGCATGAATCTGGACAACATGTGGTTTCAGCAGGACGGCGCAACCTGCCACACCGCGCATGAAACAATCGACTTATTGCAGCAACGATTTCCAGAACACATTATCTCACGAAATTCTGATGTCAACTGGCCACCAAGATCGTGCGATTTAACGCCGTGCGATTTTTTTCTTTGGGGTTTTGTGAAATCTTGGGTTTATGCGAATAAACCCGAAACAACTCCTGAGCTCAAATCGGAAACCCAACGCGTCATCGGTAAGATACAGCCACATCTCTGTGCAAAAGTCATCGAAAATTTCATGAAAAGAGTAATGGCCTGTCATCGGAGCCGTGGGAGTCATTTGCCGGATATTTTATTCCATACTTAATCGGAACATGTCTTCTTTACAATACAATAAAAATATCACAACTCTGTCATAAAATACTTGTTTTTATTTTAAAATAAAAAAGTGCACTCTTACTGAGACACTCTTTATAGTAGCCGGTGCTTCTTTAATTGTGAAATGTATTGTATTGTTGTACCTATCAGTTGCTATAATTGCTAGTTCTTTAATCGACAAATCATGAAAGTCTTCCCTTAAGCATCTTATTATATCCTGAATAGTTGAATGTCCTATTTCTACCTGTCCGTTTACTTCACTGCGATTGGATGGTGTTAACCCTTCAGTAGGCGCGTGCTTAATTGGGACGTAAGTAGGCGCGTGGTCTACGATCGTAGACCATTTTAATTTACTGTCGAAAATGCTGTGTTGATGTCTTATGTGTCAATATTTTTTCAGTAAGCATATTGAACTATTACCATTTATATCTACTAATTTCAAAATGAATATATTTATCTACATTTGAATAAAAATTAAAAACAACTTTATTTAAATTTTTTAAGGTTTTTTGGCAGGAGTTCATAACTTAATTAAAAATAATAATATTTAAGTAACTTAAACAAACAAAATATTTTTTTTTCTATAACAAAAATTAATACAATTCATAAATAAAATTCAAAAACAGAAGTTACGTAAACAATCACAAATTATTAGAGCTTCAAACTTCATATTTTTAGTCGCATAAGCATTCAGTACAAATGTTTTGCATGTGATCTTTACAAGCACATCGTCCGCATTTCGCACAGAACATCCTTGAAGACTTATTCCGTTTGCGTGGACAAATTGAACAACGTCCAACATAACTTCCGAGTCTGTTAGGGGCTGGTGGTGGGACGTCCACTATTCCCAAGAGGAGCTTCGATCCTCGCCGCATCTCTTTAGGTAAACGCAAAATAGTTGATCTTACTTCAATTTGCGGTCGTATGAGTTCCCATGCGCACTTTTCTAAAAAAGTGCTGCGTACTATTGCTTGTTCTGGATTATTTGACTTATGCACGCAAAGAGCATTTATGCCAGAAATATTGAACAAGTCATAGAATACTACCATTGGCCAGCGTCGCGTATTTCTTGCAACGTTGTAATTCTGGCACAGCTGGTCTACAACATCTACACCAATTTTGTTGTGATTGTAATCGGATATTATCACTGGTTTTCTTTCCTCTTCAGTTTCTCCATCGATTGTATTGTCATGGAGCATAGACGACATTAATATAATTGATTTGTTTTTCTTTGGTCAGTATGATACTAAAGTGCAATCAGCTTGGAAACCGAAGAGAGATGACTTTCCTTTTCGATCCTCTTTGGGCAGAAACTATGAATGAACCCCACGTCGATTTTTGCGTATGATACCAATATATGTAAGCTTTTTTTTCTTCAAATTATTTAGGAGCGATAGACTGGTGAACCAATTGTCTCCAGTTATATTTCGATTGGTATTTTCAACTGGCTGTACCATTCGCAGAGTAATATCTTCTCCTGTGTTTTTAAATTTGTATGGACCTTCAAGTTGGATTCCCACATATGTACGTTTCTAAATTGAAAGTGTAGAATGTCTTAGCATCAACCAGCGCAAACATTTTAACAACATATTTTGCTGGCTTGCTGGGAATATATTGCTTACATGAACAACGTCCTCTGAATGCTAACAACTGTTCGTCTATCGTAAGAAACTCACTGGGAATAAAGTTGTTTTGAAAATTTAACTAGAAGTTTTCAAAAAGCTCCCTAATAGGTGCCAACTTATCGTTTTTTTTTCTCTCAGCCTTATCTAAATTATACCTTTTTAAATCACATTTACTAAAGACTTTTACATATTATTTACCTCAAAATAATAAAAATTAAATGCTGGATGCAAGAAAAAAATGTTACGTAGTTGGGCGCGTGGTCTACAATCGTAGACCAGTTCTGATGCAGAAGTTATAACACTCACGTTCGCCTTCACAAGCTGCTGAACACATACTGATTACGTTATACAAACAATTATCAACGGCTATTGAGATGCACATATAAAAAATAAATGTTTCTAGAGAGTTACCGCTATTTTAAGAAGTGTGGTCTACGATCGTAGACCGCGCGACCACTGAAGGGTTAAGTATATTTTGATTCCTACTGAGGTGAGAAATTCAGTTACTATTGGGGTTTTGAAAGCCTTATCTCTGTCCTTTACTAACAGTTTTGGGGTTATGAAGAAAGGAATTAATTCGAATATCTTATCTTTGAGGTGAATGGGCGACTTATTTTCAATAGGAAATATTTCAGCAAATTTGGAGAATTTGTCGATTGAGGTTAAAAACAGTTGTTCGTCTAATTCCATGATATCTATGGGTACTATCTCTGCTGGATTGGTATTGGTGTTTCTTGAAGCTCAGTTTGTATTGGGTGCCTATCATATTTATTTCTTTTACAGACACTACATTTTCCTATGATATGTTGTATTTTCGCAGTCATATTTGAAAAATAGTATTGTTGTATGATTTTTTCTTTATTTTCTTTGAAATTTCTGTGTGCTTTCCTATGTTCGTCCAAAAGTGATTTCTAGAATCTTTTCTTCATCGATAACATCTGTGACTTGAGTTTGAGTTATTCTTACTTTTAAATTTCTGCCGAAATGGTTTTTGTAAACTTCTTGTATCAGTTGTATTATGTGTTCTGGCGCTTTCAATCCATTAATGATATCAGGGCGCATTTCGTCCTTTAATATTCGGCTTATATTTTCGTTATTAAAATTATTTCTGACTTTTATTTTTCTATGATACCCAGGGTGTGGTAATTCGTATATTCTCTCTTGATTTTTAAAAACGTTAATGGGAGCCTCTGTGCTATAAATACGAGTATAATCGGTTTCGTCTTCTTCTGCACTATGCTGGGTCAGCGTAGTTGGGTTGCATTCGCTTATGTTCATTCTAGATAGTGCGCCTGCGACAAAATTGTTTTTCCCTGGTTTATAAACAAACTCATAATTATATCCTTCCAACCTTGCTTTCCATCACTTAAGTCTTGCATTATTGTTTTTATTGCTTAAAGCAAAAGTCAGTGGTTGATGGTCTGTTAGTATTTTAATTTTCTCTGCACCGTAAAGGTAATTACGAAAGTTTTTCAAATCCCATACTATCGCCAACATTTCTTTCTCATTAGTAGCGTAGTTTTGTTGTGTGGAATTTAAACTTCTCGATATGTAGGTTATTAGTCTGTCTTTGCCTATTTTTCCTTGAGACAGTACGGCGCCGATTGCGTAGTTGGATGCATCTGTGGTTAATATGAAGGAGATCTACAAATACATATTATTAGTACATCTCTTTATGTGAGATATTGTTTCAATTGATTGAAAGCTTTGGTTGAATTTTATTTGAACCCTTTTCGATTTGTGTTTGCTTATACGAGCATTTTCTGCTCCTGTTAATTGAGTAAGTAGTTGAGCAATTTTCGCAAAATTTGTAATGAATCTCCTATAATAAAGGGTGTATTTTTTAGAGGTATAGAACTTTGAAATGGAATAAAACAAAGATGATTTTTTTTTAAATTGACATAAAATTGATTTTATTCGAAAGATAATCTTCTAACATTATATTAAATATTATATTAATTATATTTAAGTATAAATATAATTTCTGGCATATGACCGCCCAAAACAAGATTGCCGATGATCCCAATTTTCATAAGCGAATTTTGTTTAGCGATGAAGCTCACTTTTGGTTGAATGGATACGTGAATAAACAAAACTGCCGTATTTGGAGTGATGATAATCCTCAAGTGTATGTTGAAGCACCGTTACATCCACAAAAATCTGACTGTTTGGTGTGCTTTATGGGTTGGTCCGTACTTCTTTAAAAACGATGCTGGCCAGAACGTTACAGTCAATGGTGACCGCTATAGAGCCATGATTACTGACTTTTTCGTTCATCAATTGAACAACCATGATGTGCAGGAGCTGTGATTTCAACATGACGGCACAACATGTCACACAGCTCGTGCCACACTTGATTTATTGAAGGAAACGTTTGGTAACCGCATAATTTCACATTACGAACATGTGTGAAGTCGCTAGTCTACGCCGATGAACCCGAAACGATTGACCACTTGGAGGACAACATTCGCCGCGTTATTGCCGATATACGGCCACAAATGTTGGAAAAACATCAAAAATTGGACCTCCAGATTAGACTACGCCCGAGCCAGCCGTGGCGGTCATATGCCAGAACTTATATTCAGATTATAATGTTAGAGGATTATCTTTCGAATAAAGTCAATTTCATGTCAATTTAAAAAAATCATCTTTGTCTTATTCCATTTCAAAGTTCTATATCTCTATAAAAAACACCCTTTATAACGTTAGGCCTAAGAACGGTTTCAGTTCTTTTAAATTTCGGGGTGCTCTTGGTTATTGCTTGGATTTTCTTTGAGTCAGCCTTGATTCCATTACGTGAGATTAGAAAACCTAGAAACTCTATTTCTGTTCTTATAAATTCGGTTTTATCGAGATTAACTCTTAAGTTCGATCTTAAAAGTCTCGATAATACCGTTCTTATATCTTCGTAGTGTTGTTCTAATGTAACATAGCATATCCTTCCGATTATATCTCTTAGGACGTCGTCGATCATCCTTTGGAAAATTGCAGGGGCGTTTTTCAATCCAAAAGGTAGTTTAAGAAACTCGAATTTTCCGTTTAGAGTGGAGAAAGCGGTTTTTTCTATGTCTTGCTTTTTCATCAGTATTTGATGGAATCAAGATTTCAGATCTATCTTTGTGAAATATTTGGCTTGACCTAAGTTTGCTAAGGTGATAGAAATATCGGGTATTGGGTATGTGTCTGATATGGATATGGCATTGATTTTCCTATAGTCAATAACTGTCCTGTATTTTTTCTTTGGTGAAACATCTAATTTTTTGGGGACTGCCCAAATGGGGGCATTGAAAGGGGATTTTGATGGTCTAATGACGTTATCTGTTAGTAATTGATTTATTTGTTTGTTTACTTCTTCTCTCATGTGAACTGGGTATGGATATCATTTTGAATAGATTATGCTGCCTGTGGAAGTTCTTATTTCTGCTCTTACATTGGTTGCAGCAGTAAGCTTGTCATCTGCTTGGCTGAACACGAGTTCTAATTCCTGTTTAATTTTATTTAAACAAACTTATTGGTCTTTTTCGAGATGATCGTTCCTTACATTTAGTGAGTTTACGTCTACTGATTCTCTCTTTTCTAAGGGAATCGAAATTCCTGGATAGATGGTTAACATGGAGTTTCCTCTATCGATAACAGCTTGAAGTTCTCTTAGTGTATCGTCACCTATTATTCCGTCGAAAGATGTTAGTGGTGGCAATAGAAAGAATTTTACTGGGGTATGGTTTCCAAAAATTGAAAATATTTTTCCTGTGGCAGATTTATTTATTTTTACCTTGCGTCCTACTGAATTTACGACAGAAGGCTTGATAACTGGTTTTGGACAGGATACGAGCTCGGGTTTTATAAAATGTTTGTAGGCACCTGCGTCAATTAGAAAGCTAAGAGTTTTTTCCTTCTGGAGGGTGATACTTTATGCAGGGTGTAGCACTAACCCAGTTATCAGAAAATTTAGTTCTTGTTCTGGTTTATCTAGGTTCTCTATTTGTTCGGGGTACTCATACATTTCTTCTTCATAGACTTGGGTAAGGCTCTTTGGCTGATTATTATCGAAATGAAAGTCTATTTCCGTATGGAACAGTCTCTGTTGTTTTGGTTGTGGTGCTAGAATGGTATTTCCTTGCGGTGGTTCTGCTCGTTTAAACATTTGGGAATGTTTTTGATATTGTGGAGGATGTTGTGCTTGTTGTTGGTAAGGGGGTGTTACATTTGACCTGTTTATATAATTTACCTGCCTAGTTCTAATACTAGAATCTACTTCCATGGGAATTGGCCTGTTGTAGGTTGGTATTTGGAAGGGAGGTTGTTGGAAAAATGGTTTTTGTTGAGGGGAATATCTTCTTTGTGTTGTGTATAGTTGGTTTCTCTCTTGCTGTGTTAGTTGAGAGGAGTAATGTGTTTGGTTTCTTCTGGGAAGTACTGCTCAGGGAATTGTGAGGTGTAGGATTAGTGTGTGGTCTACTTATAAAGTTAGTTGCTCTATAATTACAGTTACGCAAGCCAAGGCAAGTTGAATAGGCTTCGGGTAATGACATGGGATTTTTTACGGCAATGAGCTTTGAGAGTTCACCGTTTAGTCTTCGAATAAAAGTATCGAGAGCTCTATTTCTATGTCCTTCGATCATGCTAGCAGCAGTTTCTCTAGTGTAGCACTCCGTTTGGACTTTATTAATGATGAGGGTCAGGTGGTGATACTTCGGTGAAATAACGAAGTACTCATCAATCTTTTCCTTGATATAACGAGTAGAGTGGATATTCGGGTGTTCGAATATCTCTTTTGCCCGCGAATTACGATCCAACATTCTGCTCCCATGCTGTTTAGCATGTAGATCACATGACCTTGTTATCTAATGTAATTCAATTTATTCAAATTCAGATTTGCCTCTTTACCTATGCACTTGCATCAAATACTTTGTAATCTTATGTAATCTAATATATCTAAATTCCAATTTGCTTCTTTACCTGCACACATGTATCATATGTAATTCCGAATCTCACGCTAATGTCATAGTCATCATTTTATTATTATAAAAACCCACGATAAAAATGAATGTTTGTTCAGTTCTGTTAATAAAGTTGCGAAGGGCGAAGCTCTGCCCGAAAATTAAATTTCGTTTTTTTTATTCGAAAGTTTCGTGGTAAATATAAGTGGCGCAGTCGGTAGGATTGCAATAAATCCATTTTCGTCGTGAATGTTTAGTGTATCGATTAATACCATCGGTTTACTGGTACTGTGACATTTACAAATAAACAATTCAATATCAGTGGCATACGGATAGTAGTGACGGGATAATTGGATAGTACACGGGACACAATTTGGCTGTACAACACTCTAGTGAAGGAACGCCAATTGGCTGAGTTTCAACTGTTCAGTCCGGAACCTCCAAGCAACGCCTTCAAGTAACGGAAACAAAGCGAACTAAGCCAGGGAACATGTCAAAACTCATCTTAATGCAAGTCGATTCATGATATAGTTAAGATAGATTAAAAATCCTTTAAATTCCACAATCCTTATAATTTCAATGCACAACACAATTAAATATAGATTAAGATCCAAACCATATGAAAGAGATAGTGAAATAAATAGTGAATTGAGCGATAGTAACGAAGGAAATAATATTGAAATTAATAGTGAAATATATATACCTAGTACAGTAAATAACAATAATAACATGGCGACGAGTGGTACGTCCAACGTTTCTACCAATTTTGGTCCAAACGACTTGTTTAACGCTTTAAGAATCCCAGACGCCATTAAGGATTTGCCTAAATACGATGGCAATCCACGACTTTTATACGACTTTCTCACGAACGTGGAGGAAATTCTCCTTCTAGTGACATCAATAGAAAATGACACTTACGGAAAACTTCTGTTACGGTCTATACGCAATAAAATTGAAGGACCCGCTAATGAGGTTCTAAATATGTACGGGACACCATTGGAGTGGTCCCAAATTAAAGCTAACCTTATATTGCATTATGCGGATAAACGTAACGAAACGTCCTTGATTAGAGATCTGCATAATCTCCGACAAGGCGGCAAAACAACCGAACAATTTTATAGTGAAGTTATAGAAATTCTCTCTACAATGAGAAACCATATCCAGATCCACAACAGGGATCCTAACGTTATCAAGGCAAACGCCGAACTATATAATGAGATGTGTTTAAACATCTTCCTAACTGGGTTAAAAGAGCCTTTAGGTTCAATAGTAAGATCTATGAAACCCCAATCTTCAGCTGAGGCATTCGCCAACTGCATTAAAGAGCAGAACATGTCCTATATCAAATACGACCACAAACCTCCATCTATGACCCAAATAGCCCAAATTAGAAACACACTAACTAGACAACATCCCCATACAACCAGTTTCGTATTACCCAAGATTTAACCACCCAAACACAAGACCATTTATTCAACAACAGCATAGAACCCAGCAGCAAAATAATTTTCACAGACCACAACTATATAGACCCCAACACCCAAACAGTTTTCAAGTAAGACCACCTTCCGTTAAGCCAGAGCCCATGGATACAACTTCGGCTCAAACCTTGGCGAGAAAACCACCCTCCGGGCAACAGAATAATGTATTCCGGCAAAATACACAAATACACAATATCGACGAACCAGAGCTACATGAAATAGAGGAAACAGCCCCTATGGAAAACAAAACCAACTCTTCTGTACAGGAACCCACATACACCAATAATCCTCAAAATTATTACCCACAATTAGACCAATTTTATGAAAACCCAAATGTAACCCCTTTTAGTAATTCCGAACACGAAGACGAATCGAATTTTTATCTTCTAGCCTCGGGACACCAAAATAAATAAACATGGACACTCACTTCCCTATGTACATATTTCGTCACCCTTTGGCAAACCCCTAAAATTTCTCATAGACACAGGTGCTTCATCGTCTTTCATAAACCCTGAATACGTCCACCCTGATGACATTAATATAATAACGCCAACAATAATTACAACTATTTTAAGAAAACACATCGTAAATAAACAAGTCAAGCTTCCAAATTTCTATAAATTCCAGCAACGTGGTGAATTGGTATTTTTAATTTACAAGTTCCACGGATATTTTGATGGACTATTAGGCCTAGATGCCCTTAGTGCATTAAAAGCTAGAATATATCTACCTAATCAAATATAAGTTGCAGCAAATGCAAAATTCCACTTCTATACAAACCCAATTTCATGTCAGAAAAATTTAGTATTCCTACTTATTCTAGAAAAATTATTAGATTACCAGTTGACCAAAACGGCGATATCCTTGTCCCCGCATCAAAAACCGACTCAAACGTAGACATAATTGAAGGTATTTATTGTACAAACAATTGGCACGCTGAAATCGAAGTGCAAAACAATACCCCGGCAAACCAAATTTTATTCTTACAACACCCACTTAAATACAGTCACTCATAGATTTTGAAACCAAAGAACTTAACCATTCAGAAATTCCAATTCAAGACTACTATAGTCTTCAGAATCAAAACATTTGTAATATAACTAAAGAAATCCGATCAGAACATTTAAACCACGAAGAAAGGAAACACATTTTAAAACTTTGCAGAAACTATAGTCGTATCTTTTACAAGGAAGGACAAAGCCTAACCTTTTCGAATGCAATAAAGCATAAAATTAAAACTACCGATGAGATTCCAATTTACACAAAGACTTACCGATATCCGTACGTCCATAAACAGGAGGTACAAAGTCAAATTTCAGACATGCTTGATCAGGGCATAATCAGACCCAGTTTCTCTCCATGTAGTTCATCTAAAAAATCCGACTCCACAGGCAAACAAAAATGGAGAATTGTAATCGATTACCGCCGTCTAAATGACAAAACAATAAGTGACAAGTATCCTCTGCCTAATATAAGCGAGATTTTAGACAAATTAGACAAATGTCACTACTTTACGACCTTAACATATCGATGCCCTATTTGAAATGCGAAAGGCAACCCAAGGATCTGCAAAACACTTACGTCAAGTGATCAACACCAGTAATGCACGTTTGAGTGCGATGCTTTCACTTGATAGCTATGAGAACATTGCAAATGTACTAATCATATTTCTTGTTATAGAAAAATTAGATCCCGAATCGCAAGCCAAATGGGAAGAAGAAATCGATTATACGAAGCTATCCACATGGGATGATTGTTCAACGATTCTATCCAGACGTTGCCAGACATTGGAGGCGCAAAAATTAGTTAGAGGTGTTCGTCGTGACTGTAGGGCACAATTTATTCCAAAGAGAAAGCCGATGACTTCATTGGCTATAGAACAGGCAGTATGCACTATTCGTCGCAAGACTGGGCACGATGTAATAAACTGCTCTAAATTTTTGCGGATGAGTCCTTATGACCGCTACTCAGCGACATGATCGTCAAAACTTTGCATTCTTTGTCAGAAGAAGGGACATTGGTTCAAGGACTGTAACGCTGAGAAATGCAACAGGTGGAATCAGCCTCATCATGTGTTATTACATCGAAACATCACAACAACGCAGGTGTCAAATGCAGTCAAAACCAAACGGCAGTAATATTGATAAAATATGTTTTTGGCCGCTATCATCCAGCGCGAGCCATCTTAGATTCAGCATCGCAAATTAATCTTATGTGCAATTACTTAGCGCAAACATTAAGGCTGGCGACGACTTCGTGTACACTAGATGCTAATGGAATTAGTGACATCAGCACCAATATCACAAAGAAGGTGCAAACAACACTGAAATCAAGAACCACCGATTATGAGATGTTACTAGAGTTTTAGTTAGATAGATAGATCTTTATTTCGTGTATAATGACAAAAGCTCGAGTTATCACACATTTTACAATACAGAGATTTGATAGCTAGTATCTTACTTCTGAAATAGTTATTTTACAAATACAATTTGGCTACGATACGAAAAAATAAATAATAATATTAATAAAGCGAAGGAAAAACACAAATAAAAACATTCTTGTAAGTACTAGAGTTTTATGTTTTGTCAAAAATCTTTGGAAGTAAACCTCATCAGTTTGTGGATATCTCTCGGTGGGGAATACCAAAAGACATCAAGATGGCTGATCCTAATTTTAATATACCTTATCGCATAGATTTATTGTTCAGTGCAGAAATATTCCAGGATTTGCTGTCTACTGGTCAAATTAAACTCTATTGTAGCTTGCCGCGACTTCAGAAGACCGTGCTGGGGTGGGTGGTATCTGGTGGAACCAAGAATTGTGAAGGGGATAAGATACATGCATTTAATATGACAACCGTTGTGACATCCAAAAAAGTGCAAAATAGGGAGCTGAATACAATGGTAGAGCAATTTTGAGAAACTGAGAAAATCCCTATGAAAAAAACTTTCCTAACTGATGAAGAACAAGAATGTGAGCGTATATTTCTGCGAAGTGTGCGTAGTGACAGCCATGGCAGATTTATTATAAAAATAAAAAAATGTTGCAAGTTTTGGTGTGACTTTATAACTCACGAACGGTCAAACCGAATTCGATCAAATGTTCAGGGTTTGTTTGTATGGTCGTGTAGATGGTTTATGTAGAGTTTGAACGAAATTGGTCAAGGCATTCGTGCTGTGTGCTGTGAGTGAGTGATTATGATACGGTTTTTCTTATCGAACTCGTATTCTGAACGAATGGTAATATTAATTAATTTGATCTGGGAATGACGGGCAACGTTTGCCGCAAAACATCAGATAGCAATTTCAATGCACCGCCGAACAACCTGTTTCACGTGGATTTCCACGTAGATCCTGTAATGTTCGATTCAATGCTTCCAAAGACTTTTTATGGGCCATCGGACATTCATCCCATAGAATAATTGCTGCTTCAGTTGATCACAGACCAGTGCAGTGATAGGAAGTGTTTCGGCTTGATTTACATAAGTGCAAAGCAAAATAAACAATAAACAATAAACAATACAAGTGCGGACTTAGGCGAACATCTCGAAACTAGAAAGTTAGCACGGTGGTAGAGCGCCGGACTCATAATCCGAAGATCGGAAGGTCAAATCCCCATTCGGGAAAAAATATTTTTCGTGTTTTTTCGTGTTCTTCTACTACTAACAGTAGTAGCAACAGTAGCGAGAAGACATGTCGGAGACGGCGGGGGAGGACCCGTTCGTCAGACGGAATCGGAATCGGATGATTTATCATCCGATTTCGCAACGCCGGCCGTCGTAATGAAGAGGTGCAGAAGCGTCTACTCAAGGCTCAACTTAATTAAGCGCCCCTCCCTCACCACTTCGACTGAAAAGTTGCAGGTCGAAGCGAGGAAAGGCCATCATCACCACCATCGACGTCCGAAGCAGCCGGACAACAACAACAACAGCAACAAGCAAGGACAGTGATCCCCGTGGAAGCAGAGGTCGAATACCTCTCCGATGGTAGAGAAGACCGCTACATGGGGAACAACAACCCCTTCGCGGCCCTCTTAAGTTCGGCTACGGAGGATGAACGTAGTGTGCTGGAGGAGCAAGAATGCTTCCTGCGCGCCCAGCTGCAGGCCGTATTAGACAAACTTAAGGCGTTGCAGAAGCTGAGAGAGGAGGCAACAGCCGCAGAAGAAGCAGCAGCAACTACAACAACTAAAGCAGCAGAAACAGCAGCAGCAACAACAACCGCAGCAACAACAACCGCAGCAACAACAACCGCAGCAACAACAACCGCAGCAACAACAACCGCAGCAACAACAACCGCAGCAACAACAACCGCAGCAACAACAACCGCAGCAACAACAACCGCAGCAACAACAACCGCAGTAACAGAAGCAACAGCAGCAACAACAACCGCAGCAGCAACAACAACCGCAGCAGCAACAACAACCGCAGCAGCAACAACAACCGCAGCAGCAGAAGCAGCAACAGAAGCAACAGCAGCAACAACAACCGCAGCAGCAACAACAACAACCGCAGCAGCAGAAACAGCAGCAACAACAACAGCCGCAGCAGAAACAACAGCCGCAGCAGAAACAACAGCCGCAGCAGAAACAACAGCAGCAACAACCACAGCAACAACAACCACAGCAACAACAACCACAGCAACAACAACCACAGCAGCAGAAGCAGCAGCAACAACATCAGCCGCAGCAACAGCGACCGAAAAAGGAGAAAGTGCCACCGATCCTCACCTATACCACGGCCTTACGAGAAACCATCGATCTGTGTAAGTATGCCATTGGTGTAGGTAATTTTGAATTTAAATGTTTGGGCCAGAAACGCTATGCTATTCAGTACAAGACACTGGAGCAGCATAAGCGTATTAAAAGCCTACTGAAGGAGTCAACGACGGAGTTTTTCTCCTTCACTCCAAAGGCCGAGAGGTTGCGGACGATGCTCCTCAAAGGCGTGGAATCTATCACAGATCCCGAGGAAATGCTCTCAGAGCTCAAAGAGTTCGAGAGTGACGACCTCAAATTCGTGGCGGTTAAGCCATTTTCCACGGTGAGCTCCCAACGGGAGAAGCGAGTGATTCCCTTCTTCGTGGTACAGTTCACACCCAACAGCAAGCTGGAGAGGTTAAGGTCCATTACTTCCTTGGCTTCCCAGCGTGTAACATGGGAAATATTAAATAGGCAAGGAAACATTTTGCAATGTATCCGCTGCCAAAGATTCGGGCACGCCGCGTCGAACTGCGAAATGCAGCCTCGATGCGTTAAGTGTGCAAAGAATCACAAGAACGAGGAATGCGACCTTGGGAAAGACAAAGTGGCGGACAGAGAGCAGAGAGCAGCTCGAGTGTGTCTTGTGTCGGAACCGAGGACACACTGCAAACTATCGGGGATGTCCTAAGTTCCAAGACATCAAGAAAGAAAACCTATCCCGTAAGCAGAAGGTCGAGGAGAAGCGTCCCTCGGGTCGCTTCCAAACACCAGCCGTCACATCCCAGTTGACCTAAGCCCAAATGGCGGCAGGTTCGGGAAAGACGGTACAAAAGCCCGTGGCTGTTCCTAAAGCCCCATTGCCTGTCTCTAAGGCACCGGCGGCCGAGGTGGATGTCTGTTCGATCTTGCTCGCAATCCAAGGGCAGATTGGACAGCTCCAAAAACAGATCCTGGAAACGGCGACCCGAGTAGATAGTATCTGCTCACTTCTGCCGGGCCAAGCGCACCTAAGGTCATAATGGGTACGCTGGCAGAGAGGCACTTGAAGATCCTGTCGGTGAATGTAAATTCACAACTCGGTAGAAAACTTCTACATTCTGGCCGGCGATTTACATGCCTAACATAGTGATTGGGGAAATAACATTCCCAACACTAGGGGGAGCCTACTAAGCCATTGGCGGGTTCTTCACAACACTGAATATAGGGTCAAGTTGCTCGCAACGGACAGTCCGTCGTACCCTAGGAGCGGCTCCTATATGGATCTAATGCTGATAGACTCTCGACTGAGACTGGCAGACATGAACGAATGGTCTATTAACTGTCTACGGACCATTGTATACGACAGTAACCATTGCGGACTATGTGCCGTGATCACAGTACCTGAAGAGTTCGCGGAAATGGCAGAGTACATCCACACGCATCTCTACGATTACAGTAGGGCGCGCTGGCAACGCTTCGCCAATTCCCTGACGAGAGCGCTCACTTCGAGCGCCTCCTTCCCACCGACTAATAGGAACCTGTCAAACCACGAGATTGACAGGTACCCTAAAGAAATGGACGATATCATTAAACAGACTATGAACAGTACGATACCACGTCAACGACAGCACGATACCACAAATATATACCGAAACGCGACAATCGACGCACTGCATAGACAAAAAAGTAGACTCCTAACAAGACTCAAACTCTTCTACAGGCGGTTTACCGACAGACAAAACTCGGAGGTCAGGACACTGAAGTCACTGGTTAAAAATCTCCAACAATTGATCAGAGAAAATTACAGAATATCTGTAAGTTTGCATTGGAACAACAGAATTCGTGGTGTAAAATCCAACAGCGCGAGTATGTTCCCGCAAATAAATAAAATATTTCGGAGAAACAATCAGAATGACATTCAGGATCTAAAGCTTCCAAGAACGTCAGACAATGAACGTTTGCTACGAACAGTTAGCATCGATCCAGAGAACGCCATCCTGGATGACGACTTTTTCGTGATTGAGGATCCTCAGGAGAAGGTGGCGACAGTGGCAGCTGTTTTCCAGGAAGTGTACAAGGTGAATGATAGTATTCGCCCGAACCATGACCTGGAGAACAGAGCCCTGCTTCATCACGTCTACCTTAGAAATGATTTCGATCATTGGCGATCTGAGAATCTTGGTTTTACCAGGTTCAATGAAGATTTCATGGCAAGCAATGCCATTGCCAGTGAGGGGGCGACGGAAGATCTCCAGATGATCTTTCAATCATTGAAAAGGAAAAAATCCGCGGGTATCGACGGCATATCCAATGTTGTGCTTAGGCACCTTCCACCAATGGCTGTAGAGAAGTACGCCATCCTGTTCAACAATGCACTGAATAATGCATATTATCCAGTGCATTGGAAGACAGCGGTGGTTCAACCAATCCCCAAGAAGGGTAAAGACACCTCTAACCCGGCAAATCTCCGGTCGATCAGTCTCCTTCCGAGTATCAGCAAGGTTTTCGAGAAGGTGATCCATAGAGCCCTGTCTAAATGGGTTGAGGACAATAAAATCATCCCGGATAACCAATTCGGTTTCAGAGCGGGGCATGACACTATTCATGCCGCGTCGAAACTTGTATCGGATATCCAATGGAATAAATGCAAGAACCAATGCACGGGTGCCTGTCTGATTGACTTGGAAAAAGCCTTCGACACCGTATGGTTAGAAGGCCTTTATTACAAGCTCAGTCGGTTGGGCATAAGTAAACCACTGCTATATATGATTTTTGACATGTTAACAGGTAGAAAGTTCGTTGTGAAAATTACCAACGTAACTTCTACTCAAATATCTGAAATCAAAAATGGACTGCAACAGGGTACGGTAAATTCGCCGATCCTTTTCAGTATTTACCTGAGTTGAAAATCAACTTCCAGAAATCAGAATCTATATTGTTCAGAACGCTTTTGTCTAGGGCCTCCCGGGACACTGGTAAAAATTGGCGCAGGTTCTCTATCTTTGGGCCGGACGGGCTCCACTGGCGAGCCAAAGTGTAGTCAGATACCTTGGGATCGTGCTGGATCAGTATCTATATTTTGACAAACATGTAGATGCTGCTCTGGCGAGGGCCCGGGGCGCTTTCGCTCTGACAAGATGGCTGTTCCATAGCAGCCAACTTGATTCCAGGGTGAAAGTAATCTGCTACATGGCCTTAATCAGGCCCATGGTTGCCTATGGATGTCCCGTTTGGTTCAATGTGAGAGCCAGCTTAAAGGATTCGGGTGTTTGAGAGACAATGTCTTAGGACTTGTCTCGGGCTACATAGGACTCCCGAATCTGAGTACACGAAATTTTACCCGAACAAGGTCCTATACAATAGGGCCAGGATTGTACGGATAGATAATTTTCTGATCAAACTGATTCGAAGCCACGTTGCAAGAGCAATGACTTCGGTCAATAGCCTGATCTTCGGGGCTTACTACCCCAATCATCTATGTATATCATGAGAGAGTGCGCCTTAACGGCTTTGTCCCGCCAGAAGCATTCCTCTATCTAGATAGATGTGGGCTGATCCAGGATAGATTGGCGTTACCGCTAATCTTCCACGTGGGTCGCAATTCCGTGGAACGGCGATTCCTCTACGGACCCGATGTCGGGCACCGTGAGCCCGAGCGCCTCAGGTTCTGTAGATTGGTCTCACGCCGGGATCGAGGAGACGTAGTCCGCCAGCATCGACGTTTTTGGTGGCTGAAGAGAACTCCGTCAAAGAAGCCTTCGTTAGCAGCAGCCTTTTCAAGGCACGGCCTGCCTAATACCAATGGCAGGCTTACATAGGTTAGGGTAGGGTAAGGTAGGGTAGGGTAGGGTAGGGTACGTTAGGGTACGATAAATTTTTTTTAAAAAAAAATTTAAAAACATAAAATGTAAACAAAAAAAGATATACATACCTATATATAAAATATATATAATGTATATATTTGTGAATACATATTTTAGTTAAGTTAGAATAAGATAGGTTCAGTTAGATTTAATTAGTTTTAGATAGGCTTAAGTTTTATATAAAATATATAAAAATGATCATATGCTAAGTTTCTTAATAAAAACCATTTTTCTTAGCTTAAGTTAGATATTATAATGTTAATAGAATTTATGTAGTCGTCGAAAGACATATGTTTCAATTGTTGTGTTTGTTAAGATAGTTAAGCGAGTTTTAAGCATTTTTGACTAGGGTAAGATAGACTCCAGGTCTATTCTGTACCCGCCGTTAGTGATTTCTGACAAAGTTGGAGGCAGAACATGTAGACTTGTTACGCGCGACGTCATATATGTCCTATCCTTCAGATGGATCGTCTCGTTATTTAATTGCAGGATGAACGTACCTTCTAGCGTCTGCGTAGAGTTCTGGAGGTAAGTTTGCCGTTGAAATTTGTTAGGAAAATGGTATCGCTTCCGATGAGTTCTACGATTTCGTTGGTTTTCGTGCGGTAAGTACAGGTTGCATGACCTCCCTTCAGTAACTTGGGTATACACTGGTCCCCCGAGATTTCCTCCAGAGCCTCTTCTTTACAGATGGTTGAATTGTTGATAGAGAGGCATACGTTAACCCTTGATTGATCAATACTCTATTAAACTCCGTATTGACCTGTTTTCCGTTCATGATCGAGGGACGTATCAGGAGCATGTTGTAATCCTCTTTTTTCACCTTTGGTGTTGACAGAGTATAAAGAAGCAATGAGCCATTCGTGTAGATTGAAGGCGTTGCAAACTCGATGGCCTCGATCTCGTTTCCATAGGGTAGAAACTCAAGTTCGTTCACCAGCAGGCTGATTTCGTCATGGTCCAGCAGGTTTGTGTTAATGATGCCGCCTTTTGCCATCTGACAAGCTCGAATAATTTCATTAACCTCTTCCTTTATTGTCAGTACTTGGCTAAGAATATCTTGCTCTAGTTTGCGGACATCGACCATTCTAATTTCATTGTTTGATTTGTCAATGACCCAGTTAATTATCGCGGTAATGTCCTCAATTCTGTTAAAGAGTTTCTCGTTGATCTTGTACTGTTGGTTGTTGTTTTCAATTATCTGCTGTTGGCTGTCCAGGATCTTATCCCAATCTGCGGTGTTTGGATTTCCCGCTACCCACTTTCATGTGGAGCCAATCCAGTCGATTGATCTGGGTTTCCTCGGAGGTTTTCTGCCTAACGAGCCAATGCGTTCAATTACCTGAGCTAGATGAAAGTCGATTAATTGGTTCCTATCCTGATCTTTGATGTTTCTCTTGATGGCGTCGGCGACTTCTGCTATCCGCTGTTCAAATTTCTCTAGATTGATCATATGGACGAGGTTGAAGTTTGCTTTGCCCTCTTTGATGGAAATGAGTGGTGCAGTGTACCTGAAAATCTGCAATCCTTAGGCGAATGCCAGCCAGGCAAGGTAGGGTAATACGTAAAGGTTGATTCTTGTAGTGGATGATATGCAAGAAATAATTACAATTAAAGTTCATAAACCAATGCTTAGTTCTATAAAAGACTGATCTGATATCTTAATTCTATTCACTATTACAGATTACAAGGAATACAACAAAATTGACAAAATTTATTCAGAATTCATTAGTACAATATAATATAATGTGATATAATTAAGGATATAATGATGACATAACATAACTAATTAATGATCAATCGATAGTATTGTTTTTTATTTTCTCTTTTTTTTCATTTGCATTTTTTATGTGTGCTTTGTGTACCTTTCTGCCACCTGATGTGATGACAGTTACTTTGTTATTTTTTGCCACTATTTCCTTACGGAAGAGTGGTTTGCTTTTTGCTTGTATGCCTTTACAGGCCGTATAAATCACTTCCCCTTTCTGGTAAGCTTTTGGTTGTGACCTTTTTTATTTCTATAAATATTACTTTCTTACTGTTTTCTTAAAATTTCGCCTCTTAATTCTTTATTTACTCTTCTTCGGAAATTGAGCAAATTTTGGAAATTAATTCTTTGTGTTCGGTCGAAAAATATGTCGGTCGGCTTTCGCTTCGTAACCGAGTGTATGATGTTATTATATCTGTCGACTGCTATTGCCAAGAGTTCTTTCAGCCTTGTCGCCCTCTTGTGCTCCTTCACTATTAATTCACATACTCGGTCAGGGTTTCTGACATCTTCAACGATCCTTTGAGTAATTCTTATCTTATACGAACTGAAAGCTTCTAAGTATGCCTGTTGTAGAATACCCAAAAAGATTTCTGGTATCTTAATTCCATTTAACACGCCGGGGTTTAGCCTCTCTTTTAGTATTTCTATAAGTGTATCCTTATCCGGATCGCCAAGGGCGGCATAATGGCGAGCATAGCCAGCATGTGGTTCTTCGAATGCTTCAACACCTTTGCCTTCCTTAATGACAATATGATTTCGAAATACATTGAGTGGAGCCTCAACGTGGGGAATCAAGTCTGTACCATCTTGATCGGCGCTATGAACTGTGTAGCCCGATGACTGGCTTACGGATAGGGTTGTTTCACTTTTCCCTCCTTCACTTGCATCAACAGTGGCCGAATCGCTTCTGCAAAGCTCAGTCGCTGTATCAGTAGATTCATCGTCTGCTTCTTTTACGCTTGGTTTCGCCTCAGCGTGAATTATAGGTTTTTACTGAAAACACTTTCACTAGTTATAATTGTTACTTTTATTACAAATAATCCAAGAATTTGTTTATTACAAAATACAAATAGATTTTTATTTATATGTTTAGCACTGCCACTGCTGTCCTTTCTCTGGTTCAACCACGAATGCCCACACGATCGCTTAGCATTTTACACGAAAAGATCCTATTGGTCACAATTGGCGTAAACAAATAGGGAGAGACAAATAACGAAAAGACGCTACTGGTCACAATTGGCGTAAACAAATAGGGAGAGACAAATAACGAAAAGACGCTACTGGTCACAAAAGGCGTAAACAAATGGACGTAAAGGGGAAAGAATAGGAAAAGTTGCGAATGGGTATGTTGCTAAGCTATAGCTGAAGGTCGAACAGGGTTACCAAGATGTAACTCCTCCCACCGAAGTATCAGCAGGATGTATGGATGAGCGATGCACACGGTGTTTGTTGCAGAGAGACTTATGATGACGAATCCCTTGGTTGAAATGGTGTATATTTTTAGGTGCTTGTATCGATTCAGACGGGTCATCCAAATTTGGTGATTAATCAGTTTGTCAATCAAGAGGAATGGGATTTGGGAAACAATAATAATCAAAGCTAGTTGCAATCTAAATAGTTACATACGTTCATATATATGCATATACAATACGTACATAGACTTTTGTCAATGCCATAATTATTGCACGTGTAAATAAAAGATGATTCAAGATAACATGTGTACATACTACAACTCTATAATCGTAACTTAATTTGTTGATTCCGATATGTTCTCTATGTCGCAGAAAACAGCGATCTACAAGTGCTTACACAAAAGATTTCATAGTTTTAATCAGCAAATTTACGTTTTTTCTGCACTCTCTGTTTTGACCAATGTAATTTTGTTATTCCTTACTACTGAGTGTTCTATAAATTTAGGGGCTAGCTTGTTCCTTCTATCATCTGCTTCAAAATTTTTTTCATTTGGTAAGAAGTCAGAGGGGTCTTTGCGATTATTATTCAGTTTATGTATAAGATTTTGTTTAAATACTATGCTTCTTTGATGTACATGGTTGGACAGAAATCCATACCTTTTTATGTGTTCCCTAAGATATTCTTGCTCGGTTTTTGGTGTTTCGATAATGGAAAACGGATTACTTTTAGTGAAGTGACCAGTTAGTAATTCAAATGGTGATAATTTGGTGGCCGAGTGGATTGTGTTATTGTATGTAATAACAGCCTCGTCCACAATCTCACTAATGGGTTTGTCTTTGAACTCAAATTTAATAATCCGTATTAATTCGGTTAAGGTGGAATGGAACCTTTCAATAGGAGAATTCCCTATCGAACTTTTTGCACATACTGTGTGAAGGGTTATACCATACATTTCTAAGAAGTCCCTAAACAAAATAGACACAAATTCGCTACCATTATCGGTAACTATACCATGATGGAAAAAAAAAGTGTTTCAAGGATTTTATCAGGTTTAGACTACTTCTCGCGTTGAGAAGGTATACACTGGAAAACCGACTGAATTTGTCTATTTTGGTCAAGAAGTTCTCCTTGTGGATCGAGTATATATCCAAATGGAGTATTTCCAAAGGTTTACTTGGTGTATAAATAAGCACTACTTGAAAAAAAAAACGTTAGATTTACGTTAGTTTTACTGACATTACGTTTCAGGATGATTTGATTTGAAAACTCATTTATTGCACGTTCTGATATTGGAATACCATAGTTGACATTTTCCTCTGCTGAGTGGATAATAGATCCATATTTTCTATTTCACAAGAAGGGTCGTTCCTTTCAATTGTATTAACTTCTATTCGTGATAAGGCGTCAGCGTTGGAGTTTTCCTTACCTTTTCTGAAGTTGATTTCGTAATCAAACTCTTCTAGTTTCAGCCTCCAACGAACCAGTTTCGAATTTGGTTCTTTTACTGAAAAAAGCCATATAAGTGGTTTGTGGTCAGTTACTATATGGAATTTTCGTCCAAAGAGATAGGGTCTAAAATATTTTGTACCCCAAACTACTGCTAGAAGTTCCTTCTCAATTGTACTGTAGTTCTGCTCTGATTTCGATAGAGTCCGACTTGCATAGCAAATCGGCTTATCTGAACCAATGGTTTCAAAGCAATTTATGTATTCAGAATTGACTTTTACACTCTCACCTTTACGAAGACAGTTTGTCATTGGTTTTGTAAGTTTAGCAAAGTCTTTGATAAACTTCCTATAGTATCCGAGAAGTCCAAGAAATGATTTTATTTGCTTGGAGGTTTTTGGTATCGGAAAATTCTTTATAGCGTGAATTTTGTCGGGATTAGGTTTAACTCCATCACCTGTCACCAAATGCCCCAAGAAGGATACCTCTTTACGTAGGAATTCGGATTTCTCCAGCTGAATTTTTAAATTGGCATCTCTTAACTTTTGAAATACTGCTTCCAGATTCTCGGTATGTTCCTGTAGAGATGTCGAGAACACGATGATATCGTCCATATACACTAGACATACTCTACCCTGAAGCTCTCATATGACATTATCCATGACACGTTGAAATGTCGAGGGGGCAGTTTGAAGCCCAAAGGGCATGCGAACAAATTCATAATGCCCGTTATCAACAGAGAATGCTGTTTTGGGAATATCTTCGCTTTAACCTCGATTTGGTGAAATCCGGACGCAAGGTCGAGTGTGGTGAAGTACACAGATTTACCTAATTTATCAAGAATTTCCGTAATATTTGGTATTGGGTATTTGTCATCTATTGTCTTCTCGTTTAATTTGCAGTCATTTGTAGTCTATGACTAGCCGCCACTTTTCCTTTCCACTAGAGTCCCTTTTCTTTGGTACTAACCAAATTGGAGACGACCAAGCTGAAAAACTATGCCGAATAATGCCCTGACCAAGCATATCATTTATTTGTTTTTGTATTTCGGCTTTATGCACATACGGATATCGATAGGATTTGGTATATTCTGGGATATTATCTTTGGTACTAATTTTATGTTTTATAATAATAGAGAACGTTAAATTTTTCCCGTCTTCAAAGAAAATATCTTCATACCTTCTGCATAACGTTTTTATCGCATGTTCTTCCTCAGTATTCAAATGTGTGGTACGAAGTGACTTACATACGCTTGAGTTATTTAAATCTTTATGGTTACTTATTGCTAAGCTATGAATTTCTATGTATGTATTGTTGTCAAGAAGTTGAACTTTAAGTGGCTGTTCAATTAAAAAGGTCTGTGCCAAATTAGAAATATTAATAACTTCTACGAAAGACTACCAATTCTGGGCTTTGTAAATCCCTTCAGGTATTATCAAACAATCATTTATACCAGTTGGTTTGATATAAATGCTACCAAACTCAATATCAACAGGTAGGTGGCCAACTATTTTGCACATAGGTATAAACTTTTGGACAGTATAACTTTTGGACATTAAATTTGGCTTGTAATTTATACGAATTTTGGCCTCCTCGGTTTCAAGAAATGAATACTTTAGATCTATTTTGATGCCAAGATCCTTCATCATTTCAGTGCCGATTAATCCGTCAAAATAGTTGTGAAAATTAAAAATATAAGACGATAGAACCTTCTTTGTATTAAATTCCCTTAGTCCGTTAATATCTACTTTCTTATTTATAACCTTCGTGTTGAATAGTGTTTTTATTTCTACAGGTTCTATAGTTTGAACATTGGTTTTGTCAATGATGCCGGGACTAATGAAGGATTGGTTGCTCCCTGTATCAATGAGGAATTTAAGCTTTTTGTTGTTTATACTATAAATGATTATATATGGTAATAGATATGAATTGTAGCTATTTATATCTAGATAACCTATTGGCTTTCCGAGGCATGTGAGTGAAAATTTTCCTCATCGACTTCACGTTGAACGGATTGGTATGAACAGCTGGGTTGGTCAAGATTGGGAAGATAATTTTGAGGGTCACTATAATTCTGAATAGCGTTGGAAGTTTTCAAATTATGCCTGTAATTTACATCAAGGTTATGTAACTGATTGCTCTGAGTATAGGACTTATTAAAACTTTTATTAGTGTGACCACTGAAAGTATCCATGGGTACCTGTTGTGGAAATTTCTTGAACTCTAAATTATTATTGTAGGGCTGAGAATAGTTTTGAGGTTGTCTAAATGATTGTGTATTTGGAGGGTAATGGGGGGTATAATTAGTCTGCCTTTGAAATTGTTGAGGATATGTTTGAGTCGGTCTGAAAAAAAATTTTGGATGGTTCGTGCGTCCTAGTCTATTATGGTTTACTTTATTGGATTGATTCGGCTGTATGCTCTGAGGATTCTGAAAATAGTGGCAGTTTTGCTCTTGAAGACAATAATTGAATGCCTCGGCCAATTTATTAGGCCTCATTGACCTTATTGTGGACCCTAATGGCTCTTTTAACCCTGACAAAAACGTATTTAAGCACATTTCCTGATAAAGACATAATTTGGACATGGCATCGGTTTCATGGACTTTCACGTGATTTGTCATTGCTGAAAGTATGTCAATTATATTCGCGTAAAAACTTTCTATGGTAGCTTGGTTTTGCCTCAGCTGGTGTAAGTCGCGAATGAGACTTGTTTCATTGCGTTTATCTGAATAGTGCACTATCAAATTAGTCCTAATTTCATTCCAATTTGTATGCGTACAATACATAGTCAGTACGTCGTTTGCTGGTCCTACGATTTTGTTCCGGATTGCGCGTAAAATAATACTTTCGTATGCCGTTCCCGTTATGACTGATAAGAGGCTTAAAATCTCTTCTACGTTACTGATAAACTCATACAACGAAGGAGGATTGCCATCAAAGTGAGGAAGATCCTTAACAGCGTCAGGGATCCTGAGGAAGTTAAAGGCATCCGTAGCAACTGCTCTACCGTACGAATCCATTATAATAGCACTATGTAAATCGCTACTTTCTAGATTTCCTTCCGAATTTAGAATGGAAACTCCACGTGGATCAGAAAATACGTTTTTTTCGGTCCTTGTAGCGAAATATTTAAATCTGTAATCGGTCACTTTATTTTTCGAACCACCTTTTAAATCTTTAAACAAATTCACTGAAGCTCTACACCAACTTTTGCAATCTAAAAAGCAACCAGCTCTAACCTTACAATTCCTAGAATTTTTTTTACAGGAGGTATAAGGGATCACTGATAGAACCAACAAATTTGGACTCACCCCTTACTCAAATCGGTTTTAGCTCCAGTCATTAATCCAAATTATACAGGCGGCAACTCTTTTCGTCTTTTCGCTTGTAGCTCCTTTTGCTCGTTATCGATCGATCCGTATGGTTATGGTATGGTCATCAATCCAGATGGTATAGTCGAATGGCGTATGGTATAGCGTAGAAAAGAACTCAAGGATTAAAATCCAACACTTCAAAATGTTCTTTTTCTTAGTGTGTTCTATGTCCTTTATAGCTACTGAAAAATTCACCAGGATGCTGGACTTAGCATCCAACCGACTGCGCCAATTATAGGTTTTTACTGAAAACACTTTCACTAGTTATAATTGTTACTTTTATTACAAATAATCCAAGAATTTGTTTATTACAAAATACAAATAGATTTTTATTTATATGTTTAGCACTGCCACTGTTGTCCTTTCTCTGGTTCAACCACGAATGCCCACACGATCGCTTAGTATTTTACACGAAAAGACCCTATTGGTCACAATTGGCGTAAACAAAATAGGAAGAGACAAATAACGAAAAGAAGCTACTGGTCACAATTGGCGTAAACAAATAGGGAGAGACAAATAACGAAATGACGCTACTGGTCACAAAAGGCGTAAACAAATGGACGTAAAGGGGAAAAAATAGGAAAAGTTGCGAATGGGTATGTTGTTAAGCGATAGCTGAAGGTCGAACAGGGTTACCAAGATGTAACTCGTGCGCTGAGTCGGTCAAGTGATTTACCTCTACTTTGAGTCTGGAGAGTGCGTCTACTACCGAATTAGACTTCCCCGGTTTGTAGATTAATTCGCAGTTGTATTCTTCTATTCGGGCCTTCCAGCGTTTTAGCTTGGCATTATGATTTCGGTTTCCCAATGCAAACGTTAGGGACTGGTGGTCCGTGTAAATACGAATGTTGCGGGCTCCGTACAGGTATGAGCGGAGGTTGTTCGGGGCATAGTTTTCTTCTGTTCTATTGAGAGACCTCGAAATGTAGGCTATTGGTCGATCTTTACCCCATTCGCCCTGCGATAGAACCGCGTCTATCGCGAAATTTGAGGCATCGGTGGTCAGATTAAATGCCTTCTCAAAATCAGGGAAAGCCAAAACCTCAGATGACATGAGTATGGTCTTAAGGTCGTCGAACGCCCGCAAAGCATCCTCATTCAGTTAAATTCGGACACGCTTAGACTCATTTGCTTTAATCTGCGCATTCTCCCCTCGGGTAAGTGTGGTCAATGGTTTTGCGAATTTCGCATAGTCGCGAATGAACTTCCTGTAGTAGGAGGTGAGCCCAAGAAAACTCTTCAGATCTTTTAGAGTTTCGGGGGGTGAGATCCTTTGTATGGCTGATACCTTTTTCGGGTCACCCTGAATGCCCTGCGAAGAGATTATGTAACCTAAAAATTTAACCTTTTTTCTCATAAAGTAGGTCTTTTCTAGGTTAACCTCTGAAAGTCTATTGAAAATTATTTCCACGTTTCTGAGATGATCTTCGACGTTACGTCCAAAAACTATTATATCGTCTATATAGACGTAACAGATTTTACCGATGAACTCTTTCAGAACTTCATCGATCATTCTTTGAAAGATTGCAGGGGCGTTCTTTAGCCCAAATGGCAATCTAACAAACTCATATTTCCCGTTCATCGTCGAAAACGCGGTCTTCGGTATATCGGAGGGTTTCATAGGAATTTGATGAAACTCCGAGGTCAGATCAAGTGTCGTAAAATACATTGCTTGACAAAGACTGGCTAGCGTTGAATTAATGTCCGGTATTGGGTATGTATCTGGGATTGTCACACGTTTGTAATCTATGACAACCCGGTATTGCTTTTCTCCAGACGGTTTGGGCTTCTTGTCTACTACCCACAATGGAGAATTGTATGGGCTTTTGGAAGGCCGGATTATACCTTCCTTCAGTAATTTCTGTATTTCCTTCTCTACAACCTTTCTCATGTTCGCTGGATCTGGGTAGCTTTTTGCGTATATAGGCTCGTCAGTGCTCGTTTTTATTTCCGCTCTGACCGCTGTCCGTATCATTTCATTCTCTCCAATGGGGCCAAAAATTGGAGCATATTTATCGATCATCTCGTGGAGTTTGACCTTAACATCCTCAGGAAAGGAACCGTTAAGGGTGATATTAACTTGTCCCGACGACTTAGCTTTCAAGGGAATGACGATACCTGGCTTAACCCTCGGGTGGTCGCATGGGTGACAATAGTCATCCACTGCTGTTAGACTCGCTACTGTTTATTTGTTTTGAATGCGATGAGGCTAAGGCGCCAGGAGTCTGCGAGGGAGGGGTTGGGTGTGAGCCTAGCCACAGTGAATAAGTATTGATGAACATATATTTTTTAAGTTTTATACTGTTTACTTTACTTAATAAAAACTAGTTTTGAGGTCAGAATTATTTAATTATCCTGTGTATTGTAATTATAAAAGGTTAATGTGATTTAAAAAGAGGTTGCATTGCTTAAAATAGAGAATAACTCATGGGATGACTATTGTCATCCATGCGACCTTTCCTGCAACCAAGCCATACGCGACCACCCGAGGGTTAAGGGTAAGCGTGTTCTTTTTTCGGTCTATAACTGCCTCTAGTTCCTTTAATGAATCATCGTCGATGATTCCATCGAACGATGTCAGACCAGGGAGGACATAAAATGTTAACGTGGTGTCATTGCCTGCTTTTTTGAAGAATTTTCCCGAAAGTTTTTTATTTATTGTTATGCTACCGGCTGCGCTTTGCACTGCGAATGGCTTCTCTATAGGTACAGCTTCTTTGGCGATAGAAGAATTAATGAAATTTTTGTTGGCACCAGTGTCAACGAGAAAGCTGAGTCTGGCGCCCTCCCGCGTTACATATTCTAAATATGGAACGCTGGAGAGGCCTCTGTCATAAAATTGACCTCCATATTATCTACAACCAACTGGTTGTATTCTTCCTCTCTTCACGTTGGCCATTAATGACCTCTGTATGATACAGCCGCTGCTGTTTCGAAAATGGTTGACGGGAGTTATCTGATTTCGCCGCCCTTTTAAACGGATTACCGCCCCGTGGTCGATTCATATAGTTGATGTGGTGCGATTGCACGGAGCGGTCAATGTCCATTTGCTCCGAAGGTTTAGGAGCATTTGGTCGCTGAGGAGCTTCACCAACATTCGAAGGGAATCAACCCTGGATTGGCGGCCGAAATTTCCGAGGTGGTAGAGCGGGTCTTGTATCCGCGCTACTTCTGACAGGTTTAAATGACTTATTCATCGGTGCTGTCACAGTGTTCGAAGCGTTAGCATTATGTATCGTGTGATTACGATAATTAAGGTTCTGGATTTCTAAGCATGCCGTGTAGGCTTCAGGAAGTGTTTTTGGCTTTTGTATGATCAGCATACGCGACAAGTCACCATTCAGGCCACGAATGAATATGTCAAGAGCACGGTTGCGGTAGGTCTCGACTAGTGCGCTCACCGTTTCCTGTGATGTTTCTGCCTTAATCTTATTTATAATTAAGGAGAACTGGTGGTTCACAGCCGCATAAAACTCGTCCAGCTTTGATCCTTTCTGGGTCAACTGGTTGAGCTGATGCTCGAGCGTCCTTATGTCTCTCTTGTCTGCATAATGCTTAATCGCTTCCCAATCGTCGTCAAATATATTATAAAAGAGGAGTGCAGTGTCTGCACTACCTCGTATCTTTTGGCGTATGTGCTGTAAAATTGCCCGATAAATTGGCTTACCTTTAACAATTTTTAAGTCCTCCAATATATTTTCGACAGCGTGAACCCACGAGATATATTGAGTGGGGTTGCCGTCGAAGGTCTGCAACTCTTTCACACTGTCCGGCAGTCGACTTATTTCCATGAGGTCGGCTTCCGTGCTAGGACCCACCAATGGCGGTACGGTTTCACTAAATACGTTTACACTGCCCGCACGTGTAACAACACCCGCGTTCTCCAGCTTAGCCACGCGATATTCGACACCCTTGATTTGCTCTATGATGCGATTGACGGCACCGGTTAACTCCGTCAAAGCTTTGGTAATTTCTTCCATTTTTAAACGCAAAATTTTAAATTAATTAAAAGGCGAAAATATATGCGCAACACTCTGCTGTTTAGCTTATTTAATTTAATTAATTTAATTTAATCGGGGTTTCTACAACTTCCGCACAACACTTGCACTGTTTAGGCTATCTAATTTAGTTAATTTAATTTTATCGGCGAAAGTACGCACAAGGTTTCTACAAATTTTACTCAACAATTTTTTCCTTGTTTGTGACTCACTTCATTATTTTACGCCACAAAACGAATTGTCACTATGTTTGATTTTTTCTTTTTTTTCTTTCTTCCTTTATTCAATTATTTGCTCGTTATTCTATCCACCTTCTTATCACCACCAAACAAATTGTCACTATGTTCGATTTCTCACTTTCTTTCCTTTTTTTCTATTTAATTTTTTATTGTGGGAACGAGAAGAAAAAAGGTAGATCGATTAGTTACAGTCACACGGACGGGCTTATGAAGGATCGTGTTTGTCCCTTTTAGTCGCCTATGTTGATAATTATAGGCAACCTACTCGCGGCACGATTGGCTTCACCACCACCATCGATTAATCCACTGCAATCTTCGACGTGTTCTTACGGGAACGACGAAAGTTACATGAGACTTGATCAATCACTGTGTTCTCATGGGTACAGGATTTTTAACGCTTTTAAAAGCGCTCAAACTCACTCGTAACAATTGCCAGGAAGAAAGGATGGGGTATTGTAAGCCCGTCCCTGCTCGGGCGCCAGTTAACGATGTCTAGAAGGACTTAAACAAAAATGTGAACACCAACCAAGAGGTTGGCCCAACGGTTCACACCGGAAAATGAACGAACGCCGTACCTTCTTTTTGGATGAGGTTTTTATTTTACAACCGCTGCGTTCTAATGCTATCCTAAGACTAACTTAACTAACTCATCCCACCTTGCTGGCGATCGATGTTCCCTTTTGCCCAAACCGCTGAGTCAAGCGTTCGGGTCGGTGCATGTATCCGGTGCATCTCAAATGTAACCTAATGCGTCTATGAATGGCTGTGGGAACATATTTGCACCTGAACAAGTATATTATGCTGACACTGCAAATGTGGATCATGCGGGTTCCTCGTGGGTCGTGTGTGCGGTGTTAACTTATATATATATATTTTAGTTAAGGTAGGGTTAAGTTATTCTTAGTTATAAGTTTCTTTATAAAAAAAAAAAAAAAGAGGATCTGATACTAAGTTTTTTTAAAATACATATCACTTTTCTTGGCCTAAATTGTTTATTTATTGTAATTGTTTTAATTATTACAAGTTAATCGTAAGGCCGAAAGGCATAGCCTTAAGTAGTTCTATTTGCTTTAGAGTGTCCGTATAGGGCCAGTAAAGTATTTTATATCAGTTATTGTTTAAGCTAGTTTTAAGCATTTTTGCCTAGGATAAGTGTGCTCCACAAAATAATAAAAACAGAAATGAATAACAAAAAAATAAAAAAAAATGTATAAATGATTCAAACCGGAAACTACGTGCGGCTATGGCTAAATGTAAAGGTCCTTGGAATCTATGCGCTAGGTAACCGAAAGCATGTGAAATTTTCTTGGAAGCTACTAGTAAATCTCCAACAAACCCCTGCATAACTCGAAGGAATTCATATTATAATTGCATAATAGATATCTTAAACGAAATGAAGCACTGAGAAAATTGGGATTGGCTGAAGGAAATTTAAATTCAGTTCTTGTTTGAATATGTTAAAACTACCAAACCCATAGCTGAAGCAATCAGGAGCTTGGAAAATGGAAACGACACATATTATGAATGTCTTCAATCTGAATTAATAAAAATGCAAAAAAAATTAGCTTCATTGGAAATGGACCATCCATACTGTGGCACGCTTATTGAAATAATAAATGAAAACATTAAAAACCGCTTCGAAAAATATAAGTTAGAAGACCCAAGATCCAAGGACGCATACTGGCAGCAGTATCATATCCTTTCTTCAAATTGAAATGGGTGAAGGAGTTGTTTATCACAGAACTCAGGAAAATGAAATATGATGATTTGAAAAGTGGAGCCCTGTCAGAGTCATCAGAAAAAAGAAAGAAAAAAACGAGTCTTATTACATGTTCCAGGATTCAGACTCCGCAACAACCAGTGAGGGTGGTTGTACCAATACGGTAGATCGGGAAACCCTTCAATATTTAAAGGTTGAGTGTAAGTTAGCGCCAAAAACATTTGAACATGCTTCGCTCCCATGGGCAATGACATCCAACCCGTAAGTGATCAGGTAAAGTTACAGTAGCAAGCGAGCATCGTTTCCACCGGACACATGAGACACTGACCTAAATTCCCAGCGTACCTGAGCAACGAACAAACATCCGCTGCTGACGATGCGTCTGGATACACGGACGAGAAGTTAGTTAGTTTAAGATATGAAAATATTGTGCAGTTAGTTCTAAGTTAGCTGCGAAGGCATAAACACTAAATAAAAATTATTTTTTTACATAAAATAAATTTTAAATAGTTTATTTGGCGCCCAACGTGGGGCACAGATATTGGGGCATCATCGAGTCGCGCGCGAAAAAGTAACTATTGTATTAACACGTATAAGTCGACCTGAATTAGCTCGCCGCGAATAAAAGCGATAGTGCGTGCACATCTTCGAAGAGCTCATCGCGTTAAATCGACCTCAAGAAGCTCGTCGCGAGTGTAGTGAATAAAAGAAAAAGAAGGACTCAAAAGTTGTGGTGCTACGAACTGTGTCCCGGACCAAGCAGACATTGGTAGATTCTGCAGCCAGCGGGGGAGTGTGAAAGATGGCCCCCCAGTAGTGCAAAACAAAAAGGAATGCAGCCTCTTTACCAGCGTTGGATCTTATTAATGTAAGCTAGTTTAATAAGTATTTTACACGTACATGTATATATTGTATTATAGTAACTATGTAGAAATAAGTAGAAGTGTTAGCCTTAAGTAGTAATTAAAAATTTAAGAACAAGTGTTAAATAATTACAAGCGACCGTTAAGTGAAAATAACTATCCTATCTCACCTTTCCTAACCCCTTCACGTGTCCAATTTCGCATCCTCATGTCTAAGCGTACTGCCGTAATGCCAGACCCAATTTTACGCCCGTCAGTGTTAAACGCGGAGAATCCGACTACAATGCCTTCAACGTCGAATTTAAATGTCAATGCCACCCCAGAATTGGAGGCCCTAATCGCAGGTATTGCAAGTCGCGTGTGCATTAGCGAATGCACAAATCTTGTGCAATCGATAGTAAATCCTAATAATCAATTTCTTAGAGGAACTGATGAAACCATACACGAGCATCTCCGTACAAACCTTAGCGACCTGAATAGAGTACCAGATGTCGTGAGATGTTTAATGGAGTTCTCCGGGGCTCCTGATGAATTCAGTTCATGGCGAAAAAGTGTCGACAGGATCTTTAGCATTTACGATCAATTTAAGAGGACACCAAAATACTTTGGTATTCTCAATACAATAAGAAATAAGATTGTAGGCAACGCGGATGCAATCTTTGAATGACACCCCATTGAATTGGGAGTGCATATCCAAGTGTTTGACGCTTCAGTATGCAGATAAACGTGATCTGGGAACCTTGGAGTACCAGATGACGACCCTCGTTCAGGGCAACAATAGTGTGCAAAGTTATTACCAATCCGCGTACAACCATCTATCATTAATATTGAACAAAGTCTCGAGCATGGATTCACCTTACATCACCTTACATCATCATACTGAGACAAAGCGTTGGATACATTTATCCGAGGTCTCAGAGATGACCTGCCTAGGCTCCTAGGTATAAAGGAACCAGCGGATCTTCCATCTCTGTTTGAAACTCGAGAACCAGCAGTTCAGAGCCAGTTACGCTCATCATAATACTGGCCAAGCTAGGAGACCACCACATCCTCCACCAATTCCTTCACGGAGAGGTCAAAACCACCAATTCTACCCCAAATTGGCATATACGAGTATGCCTCAATCGGCACCGCGTCCGCATTTTGATCAATTTCAAACTTCCCAACGACCAAAATTTCCAACCTAACTAACGGCCAA
Organism: Merodon equestris; assembly: GCA_958301585.1. Classification (NCBI taxonomy): domain Eukaryota; kingdom Metazoa; phylum Arthropoda; class Insecta; order Diptera; family Syrphidae; genus Merodon; species Merodon equestris. Next base: position 82,103,526 of record OY284415.1, on the reverse strand, counting down.
TTCACCCCCAAACCATCAGTACACCCAACGATGGAATACCCAAATGAATCCCCATCAATACCAGAAGAATCCCCAATCATCCAACAATTTTTCGCCAAATCAATCTGTTCAAAGGCCCGAGCCTATGGATACTAACACCATCCGAACGAACAATGTAAATTACATGAATCGACCAGCAACGAAAAGCTGGCCACCAGCTCCCAAACGACCTGTGGCTCCCTCACAACAATACCCAAATCCAAGTAAACCCCCAAAATAATTCCCCTTTCGCAGAATCCCAAGAAGCTAACAACTATAATACCATGATCTCAGCTATGAACAACCAGATGGGAGACGACCAACATTTTAACGAGTACGTGGACCAACAAGACAACGAAGAACTGACAGAAACATCTGCTGACTTTGTTGATGTACATTTTTTAGGCTAACGAACTCATCACTACCTTATTTTGAGTGTAGGACGAGAGACAACATAATTCTTAAATTCCTGGTAGATACTGGTTCCAATAAAAACTATGTACATACATATGTATATCCAACCAGATTTAGTTCGAAATCCTATTCCAAATCAGAAGAATTTTCATGCAAACTCAGTTTGTGGAAACATAGAGATCACGCATCATACCGTAATAAATCTTATTTTTGATCCATGCTCTAATATTAAATTTTTCCTCTTACCCTCAATCCGGTCATTTCACGCAATTCTTGGCAACGACAGCCTAAAAGAACTGTCAGCCATCATCTATGGCAAACAAAATTATATGATTATAAACAATAATATCAAAATTAGGTTGAAACAACAGATATCCGAATCAATCCATAATGTAAACGTCAGAACACAGCACATGTCTCAATAACAGCGGTTTAGCTGAAACCGCTTGACCATAAACTACGCCAAACTCTTCGGCGAACCTAATCAAAAACTCACTTTCATCACCAAGGTAAAGGGCAGAATTCGCACGACAACCGAACATCCCGTATACTCAAAGCATTACCCATGTCCTATGGCGCTAAAAGAGGAGATAGATAAACAGATTACGCAACTGTTAGATGATGGAATCATTCGACCTTCATGGTCCCCGTACAATTCCCCAGTGTGGATTGTAGCAAAGAAAACGGATGCTTCAGATGAAAGGAAGTACCGTTTGGTAATTGATTATAGAAAGCTTAATTCAATAACAATACCAGATCGTTACCCGATTCCTGAAACCAACGAAGTACTAGCGCGTCTAGGGAAAAATAAGTATTTCTCGGTGATCGACTTAAAAAGTGGTTTTCACCAAATACCTCTACACGAGGACGATGTTGAGAAGACTTCATTCTCTGTAAATAATGGGAAGAATGAGTTCGTAAGATTTCAAAGAGCCCTAGACGATATATAACACATCGGCAAGATCTGTTATGTCTATATCGATGAATTGTGTTCAGCGAGGACGTCGAACGACACTTCCAAAATTTGGCAACCATTTTCGAAACTCTCCAACAAGCCAACCTCAGGGTGTAACTGGACAAGTGCGAATTTTCGAAGCCAAAAGTTGAGTTCTTAGGTTTCATCATTTCTGCAGATGGTATTAAAGCGAATCCAGCTAAAGTCGAAGCCATCACGAAGTTCCCACATCCACGAACTTTGAAAGATCTGCAATCATTTCTTGGTCTGTCGGGATTTTACCACAGATTCATTAAAGATTACGCAAAGCTGGCAAAACTCCTTAGAGCCTTTTTAAGAGGGGAGGATGGACGTGTGTCCAAAAACGCCTCAAGCAAGAAAGCTATTCATCTGACAGATGCATCTATGGAAGCATTTAGTAAAATCAAAAACTCACTGGTTTCTGATGACGTTATCCTTACCTTTCCCGATTTTAATAAGGACTTCCACCTGACTACGGACGCATCAGACTACGCATTTGGATCTGTACCAGCCCAAGACAATAAGCCAATTACGTTTATTTCTCGAACTCTCAGTAAAGCGGAAGAACACTACGTCTCTAATGAGAAAGAGATGCTGGCTATAGTGTGGGCACTCAATTCACTGAGAAATTACCTGTACGGCCCTACCAAGCTTAAAATATTTACCGACCACCAACCCGACCACCAACCCGACCAAAAAATGAACATGAACAATAAAATGAAGCGTTGGAAGGCAATACTCGAAGAGTATAACTACGAACTGAATTACAAGCCTGGAAGATCCAATGTTATTGCTGACGAATTGTCGAGACCATCTAAAAGTAGTCAGATAAATTGCCTCACAGGAACTCAACATAGTGATGAAAGCTCTGGCCAAGACCTCATATAAATTGTAGATGGGACCATAAACGTATTTAAAAATCAGATAATACGAGTACTTCTCGTTGGAGACACCTCCTCACATGAATTTCAGATAACTTTTCCCATATATCATAGACACATAATCATAGAACCATTATATACCCCAGAAAAAGTAATAGATATCTTCAAGCAATATCTAAATCCTTCAGCCACTAGTGGACTTAAGACAGAGGAAAGAATTTTAGGCATGGTATAGGAAATCTACCCAGCATATTTCAGACAATACAAAATTCGTTTTACTAGAAAAACAGTCACTGACCTTTATAAAGGAACATTATAAAGGAACTTAACCGAGCCCATCGAAATTCACGTGAGAACAAGATCCAAATTATCCAAATTTTTTATTTATCCCAAATGAATTCCAAAATAGAAAAAGTTACAAAACAGTGTCAAATTTGTAAGGAACATAAATACGATAGACATCCCAACAAACCCGAACTACAAACTACTACTGTCTTTGAATATCCCGGCCAAATGATACATATTGATATCTACTTCACTGATAAAAAAATAACCCTTACTGCTATTGACAAATTGCAAAATACTGAAATCAAGTGCATCAGAGGATATTAAACTTCCTCTTAGAGAACTCATACTAGCTTTCGGTGTATCCCAAAAAATAGTTATATATAATGAAAAATCCTTGCTCTCAAATTCCATTACATTCACGTTAGAGAACATGTTCCACATTCAAGTTTTCAAAGCACCTCCTTATACAAGTTCTGTCAATGGTCAAGGAGAGAGATTTCAGTCCACACTCTCAGAACTGATTCGTTGCCATAAACCCGATAATACCCATAGCACTTTCTCAGAACTACTAGACCGATCTATCTACGAATATAACCGATCCATTCACTCAACTACAGGCAAAAAACCTATAGATACATTTTTCAGCAGACAACTACTAAACAACCCAGAACAACTCGAACAGGTAAGACAAGAAAACATAAAAAAATTACGCGACAAACAGCAAGCAGACTTGAAATACCACAACGCAAAGAAAAGCCTTCTGAAAACATATTCCATTGGCGAAACCATATATGTATGTTAAAACTAATAAAAGAATAGAAAATAAATTAAATCCCAGAGATAAAAAAGAAACAGTAGCTCAGGATAGCAATACACCAGTCATAACTCAGTCAGGCAGAATCATTCACAAAAGTCTTATAAAAAATTTAAATCTCTTAATAGGACACTGCTACCACGGTGCACAAATCTTGGATTACTCAAATTTCCAACTAATAAAAATCAACACGGTTCGTGCAAAACTACAAAATGGGTCATTTAAGAACATACATGCTTAGAATGAACAATAAGAATAGGAGAGCATTCGATTTCATAGGCTCTGTGTGGAAGTGGATCGCGGGAAGCCCGGACTACCACGACTACGAAATAATTACTGATAAAATAAATAATGTTTTAAGAAATAGTGATAATCAAATCATAATCAACAAAATGTCAATCGAAAAGATAAATGAACTAACAAATATTACTAATAAAATTATCTAGGTATTCAAAGAAAACGAACATAACAATAGTGAAATAATTATGAAAATTAAATATAAATTAGACATAATTAAGGAAGAAGTAGTTATCGTAGCATATGCCATTCATTAGGCGAAGGCAAATATAATAAATTCATTTATTTTGTCAAATGTGGATATAAATATAACTGAAACAATTTTAAAAATTGAAAACATCTATCTATCTATATATATAATACGCCAGTGAAGCCGCTTCTCCTCCTAAACTAAAAGTCGCACAGGCAAGTGCGATACACCGTTGGAAAGCTTATGGTCTGAAGTGGCCAGATAAGGTTTAAAAATCATTCAAAAGTTAATTTAAACGCGATTTAAACTGGATTTAAGATTCAGCGCGTGGAAGCCGCTTCTCCTCCTAAACTAAAAGTCGCACAGGCAAGTGCGATACACCGTTGGAAAGCTTATGGTCTGAAGTGGCCGGATAAGGTTTAAAAATCATTCAAAAGTTAATTTAAACGCGATTTAAACTGGATTTAAGATTCAGCGCGTGGAAGCCGCTTCTCCTCCTAAACTAAAAGTCGCACAGGCAAGTGCGATACACCGTTGGAAAGCTTATGGTCTGAAGTGGCCGGATAAGGTTTAAAAATCATTCAAAAGTTAATTTAAACGCGATTTAAACTGGATTTAAGATTCAGCGCGTGATTTAGTAGCAATTAAAATTTTATTCGTCACATATCACTGACAACAAACTGATAAAAATAAAATAACTGTTTTTAAACTAAGGTGAGTTGTGAACATCAGAGGCATAACTTACTATTTTATTTGTTATAGAACAACCTAAATGCCTCGAAGAGTGCGTTCGCGTCCTTCAGGTGAAACTTTAAGAGCCACCCGCTCACGTCTACAGCGGAATCGACGTAATTTATTGTCTTTAAATGCTGCCGTATCGTTTAGAAGTTTTTCAACTGTAGCTCTTCTTTTTTCAATTTTTGCCAATACTTAATTGATGATTTAATTTTATTCGTCACATATCAATGTGTTGAATAAACCCTGTAAATTTCAATACAATACTAATCCCATGAAAAATCCGCAAAATTACACCTTTTTTTCGGCCTCTAGAGTGCCTTACCAACAGGCATGCCATTTCAATTCAAACGTCTTCAATTTCCCGTGCGTTAATCCTTTGCTATGACCGTTAATAAAGTTCAAGTACAAGCTTTTCAAGTGTCTGGAGGGAATTTGGAGAACCGTGCTTTTCTCACGGACAATTATACCAATTTGATTCAATGTTAATATTCATGGGTAGCGAAGCACGCCGGGATCCGATAGAAGGGTATATTATATTACTATTCTAAATACTGTTATTGAACTTATGTATTTCATTTTCACTCCTCTTAGTAAAAAACTGAATTATTTCTGGGGCGGTACGAAGTTCGCCAGGTCAGCTAGTTCCATATATTAATATAAATGAAGAATTCGAATTTACTGAAATAAAAATTGCCTCAAATGATAAAAATTGAGTATATATTTTAAGTATTCCTACAACGACGAAAGAAACGTAATTTATCACTAATAAAACCTGTTAAAATAAATAAAATAATTAAAAAAATTAAGTATGAAGCGATATTATCCAATGAAGAAGTTTACGGCATAAACAATGAATGTAAAACATATAATAGCCTTTCAATTTGTAACAAAGAAAATATTGTAAGCTTAAGAAATTTGTCGTGCATCTCAATGCTCATAAAAAGTCAAAAAGCATCGTGTTCCATCATCAACAACGATATAGAGGAAGTAGCATCAGGAATCCTGTTGTTGAACTAATTCAATGGTCCAGTTCTGATCAACAATGATACCATAATGCTCAATAGTACGTTTATCGTTAAGCACTTTAACACCACCATCGAAGTCAGAGGAAGAACAATTATATCTAAAGAAGTCACGAGTCATCAACTTAACACCACCATCGAAGTCAGAAGAAGAACAATTATGTCTAAAGAAGTCACGAGTTACCGGCAATACTCCAGCCGTCATATAAGCCAGATAGAATAGATGAGGTACTGTCCCTCGAAAGGATCAAGGAGCTGTATGTTAATCTCACCGAACAAATTGCGCTACTTGACACGAAGCACAAGTTCAATTTGTCTGTAAACATCATCCTAGGGGTCTCAGTCTTGTCTACAGCCATCTTCGCATATAAAGCGACGAGAAACAAAGGCTTGGTCAAAGACAAATGTTCTAACACCAACAGGCCATCAGCAACAACCATAGGCCTTGATGACATCCCTCACCTAGTGACGTCACCAACATCTCACGAGGACGTTCGATACTAAGGGCGGAGGAGTTAACGCCAAAAACATTTGTATATGCTTCGCTCCCATGGGCAATGACATCCAACCCGTACGTGATCAGGTAAAGTTACAGTAGCAAGCGAGCATCATTCCCACCGGACACATGAGACACTGACCTAAATTCCCAGCGTACCTGAGCACCGAACAAACATCCGCTGCTGACGATGCGTCTGGAAGCACGGGCGAGAAGTTAGATATAAGATATGAAAATATTGTGCAGTTAGTTCTAAGTTAGCCGTGAAGGCATAAACACTAAATAAAAATTATTTTTTTAAACAAAATAAATTTTAAATAGTTTAATTTGTACAAGTCTGGCGAGTACGAGTACTTAGTACGAGTATCTTGCTTAAATGACCAAGCACTTGGACTATAAAGGCGTATCTAGTGACAGAAGAAAATTATCCAAACGCTCTCAAGGGGTTGGAGACATAGGACAACAAATCTATATATATAATACGCCAGTGAAGACGCTTCTCCTCCTAAACCAAAAGTCGCACAATCAAGTGCGATACACCGTTGGAAAGGTATTTGTCTGAAGTGGTGCACTATGTAATAAAATTTAGCAAAAACTTAATGCTGGAGTGATTTAAACCGGATTTAAGATTAAGCGCGTGATTTATTAATATATCATAATATTGAACTTGGCTCCCATTTCACATTAATGTTTTTGATTGAATTTCTGTTTTCTCCACCCCTCAACAGCACAACATTTTTGTTGTTTCAACTTTGAGAATACATTGATGTGTGTGACATTATCGCATACTTCCATCTGTTTCGAGGGATTATACCATAGAAACTAAACTGTCATAAATTTCCCATTGACAAAGTGGCTTACTAGTATCTCATATTTTTGAAATACATTTCCACACTTTCTGAATTGCCAAGAATGAAAGGCGTGTCAGCACTGCAGCTTCGAAGCTTCGTCTGTTGTAGTTTGGTACCATTTCACTACCACATAAAACCTGGCAACGTCTTGTCAGTACATTTTGATGACAGCCGTCTACCACAATAACGGTAAAAGGAAGACCATCACTGAATCATGATGCCATTTCTGTTTCCCGCGCAAACGAACTCGGACGCCTTTTTCTTCGTTGTTAATAAAGCTAGTGATTAAGAACAAATAGTATTTTTCATTTATCGCAACATCCTCGACAATATTTCCGAATTATTTGAATCTCTAACCTCATGAAGACATTTGCAATGCCATTATTATTTGCGTCTAAGATAGATTCTGAAACTCACACCAAATGGAACGAGACCTTGGACTATTCTACTTTACCCACTTGGGCATCTTGTTGGGAGCTGCTCAATAAGCGTTGCCAGTTCTTTGAAAGTGACCGGAAAGGTTTTCAGTTAGGAAGTGGACAATTCTACACTCCATGTAAAACTATAATCATGAATAGTCTGGTTTCAGATACAAAGATTCTTACAACTTTTGTGAATCCTTTAGTCAATTTATATTTTATTAAAACATACGTGTTTATGATCGCTTGAAATAGGCAAAGCGCTTTTCATTTTGTCTTAACAAGGGCTACGAAGTTAGTAGCTAAGTATGTTCGGAACCTCTTCATCAGTTGCTGCTATTCCTTAGTCGTAGGGAATTCGGGAATGGCTCTTTTGGGTGCAACGAAGGACGACATTGAAAGCAAATAGTTCTTGCAACTGCTGTACTCTATGTCAAAAATCGAGCAGGGGAGGTTGTTCCAGCAAGATCATTAGCCAAAAACCTATATCTAAAAGAAGTCTTTGAGCTCATGCAGAAACTATTATTCGTTAGAGAATAAGCAACTTCGAAAGGGAGCTAGATTTTTGAATTCCACCGTCAATTACCGAGTTCTAACCTCAGCGAGAGCTGCGCATCAGCAATTGGACAGTTCCCAAAGAGTGTGAATTGGCAGATCCTCTGTCAGGTCCCCCCAGTAGCTGATTCATTCTTCGAAATAATGAGAAATGGCAGAATAATGTTAGGTAACCATCTGCCCGTTTTACATAAAACCGCCTTTGGTTAGATAATTTCAAGCCCCCTCAATGAAACCCAAACAAAACTTAAGCTTTGCAACCTTGCTTAGAAAAATTAAATTGACTCTGGAAATCTTGGAAAATCGAGGAGATATGTAATAAAATCTTTCCTACCCCAGATCAAGTAATGTTCGAGGCCATTTTGCAAAAAAATATTAATATATTACCGAGTGGAGAATTCTCAATTAAACTACCCTTTAAAGACAGCCCTTCACAGCTTTGCAATTCATTCAAGATGACCAAGATAAGATTTTTTGCGATGGAAAGAAGGTTAGGAAAAGATCCTTAATTAAAGGCCGATTACACGAAATTCATTAAGGACTACTTGGAGTCAGCACGGTGTTAAAACAAATGTGTTTTTCTAAACCTCATTATTTCATGCCACATCAGTGAGTTCTTCGTCATGAAAGTAGTTCCACAAAATTAAGAGTTGTTTTTGATGCATCGTGTTAGACATCATTTAAAAAATCGCTTAATGTATACTGATGGTGGCCCTACCATACAAGCAGATTTGTACTAATTGGTGTAATTGATGACATTCAAAAAATGTATCGTCCAGTCGAAGTAGGCTCTGAAGATCGGATATTTAAATTAATCCTCTGGAGAAACAATGTAACAGAGAAACTACAAACCTATTTAAATATTCCTTAAAGATTTATGGGCACAGGATTTGAATTGGGATGATTCTTTCCCACATGAATTCGAGTAGATCGTCGGAATTTAAACTGTATTCGCATTCCCCGATTCATATTCTGTTTGTGCATTTCCAATATAATACCTTAATGACATGGAAACATAAGAGTTACTGTGAACTACAACCAACACAAATTCGGTCGAATCTCTCAAATCCTATCTAGGACAACCACCTCCGGAGAGTAGTGAACGAACATCTTCAACACAAACCATCTGCACCCCGTCCAGGTTGTGTGACAAGCACCATAAGAGCTTACACTATTGAACCTGCACGAATTATAAAAAAAAAAAAAATGTACTGCTACCCGCTAATAAAAGCATATGGAAGATGTTTATACGCCAAGTGCAGGGACTACTTTGGATCGTATCGGTGAACTAATTAACTGGAAAATCCAGAGCCACACCCGTAAAGATACGATAAGAGTATTAAAACTGTGTGGCGCGCACATGTTGGCAAAGCTATGGAAAAAGTGAAGGTTTCATTAAAGTTTGAAGTTTGGGTGATTCGGAAACTGTACTGCACTGGTTATCATCACCGCCCAGTTTGTGTCAACAGAGTAAGCGACATTCAATCTGTGGCGGAAGACGTAGTTTGGAAACATGTTCCATCTGAAGATAATCCGGCGGATCCTATGCCCACAGGTTGTTCAGTCGAAGAATAATCAATCGATATGGACCAGCATTTCTTATGCGGCAATCATCAGAGTGGCCAGTGAATGACAACTTTAGCGAAGATGTTCGCAATAACTCATTGCTCGAAGCAAAGAAAAGGAAAACTATATTCACCCTTATACTCAAATCCGACGGATCGGAGATTCGCTTCACTCGTTCGATTCACGTTCACCATTCTTAAATCCGTCGGATAAACTACGTCCTCGACTTCACTTTCGAGTTTTCAAAGTTAGCATTTGACGTTTGATCTAATAAATTTAACCAGTTAACTGTTTCAACTTTGTTGGAAAATGTGACCTATTTTATTTCGTTATTTAATTCATGCATATATTTATTTATTTATTTTAACATAAGTTGGAACCAAAAACATCACAAATAAATGGTCACTATTGAAGACGCATGACGAAAGCATAAAATAAAAATAACACACAATTTTACAATTTTTTCATGACGAATATCTTCGTCATAAACAGTTAACTGGTTAAATAAACACTTTGGAGTATTTGTTTCAAATAAAGCTGCTAGACGGTAAGGCGTTAAAAGCCATGGTTGAAGTGGATACTCAGAATAGCCTATAATATACAAAATATATACATATATCTATTTATAATAAGCATCGATTGAGACATATACCTAAAAGCCAAGAAGATTTATCGCCATTTGCAAATTCTTTCTCCAGATAGTTCTTCTCTGCACTTACTCTCTGCACTACTCTCCACACATGGGATGCACCTCCGAACCTTCCATTTACAGCCAATATTTTCATATCCTGATCTGCTATCTAAAAAGTAAAATTATAATAGTTGTTTTACATTTTAGTTAAAACTTACGATCATGGCATTAATGTTATGCTTCATCTTTCGATTAAAACACAAATGTGCCGCTGATCTAGGCCTAGGTATGTGCGTGCCATCAATCAGTCCTATAACTCCAGGGATTTAATATTTATTATTAAAATATTGCTTGGTCTGGTTCTTGGTTTCCTCTGGCAGCACGAATGAAATGTGCAAAGGACAAAGGACTTCTTCCATCGCTCTGCATGGCTCGGCTATACAGACAGACATTTTGGAATGGCTAAGATTTGCCAAGCAATCCTGACCAATTTGGCGATGATAGCTTCCCTGCGCTAAGAATTTTAACGTTACTGCGAGTTTTAAAATTGGAGGCACTGCAGTTCGTCTCCTCACACCTGGAAAATGTCCTTTTATTCCCTCCAGGGTATATAAAAAGGCTTCCTTTGACAGCCGAAAGTTTTGTATAAAGCTAAAGGGTCCGCCATCTAACGTTTTTTTTTTCAAGTAGTGCTTATTTCGTGAATGGTAACACTTAGCTCATGTCTGATTTGACAGATAATTAGTTTTATCCTTCCGCTGAACGAATATGGTTGTGTATACGCTTGAACAACGCTTCGCTAAGTGGGCCTGCGATCGACTTACAGAAGATGCCGATTTTGCCAAAAAAATCATCTTTTCAGATGAAGCTCATTTTGATCTTGGCGGGTATGTAAACAAGCAAAATTGTCGCATTTGGGGCACAGAAAACCCGCACGCATACATTGAAAAGCCGGTGCACTCAAAACGAGCCACTGTTTGGTGCGGATTTTGGTCCAGAGGCATAATTGGGCCATTTTTCTTCGAAAATGAGCAAGGAGTGGCCGTTACAGTCAATGGCGATCGTTATCGGGCCATGTTGAACGAATTTTTGTTCACAAAAATTGAAGAGGAGGATATTGGCAACATTTGGTTTCAACAGAAAGGCGCTACGTGCCACACAGCCGAAGCTACACTCGATGTTTTGCGCCCTGTTTTTGAAGATCGCATTATCAGCCGCGGAGCTGATGTCGTTTGGCCACCACGGAGCTGCGATTTGACACCGTTGGACTATTATTTGTGGGGTGCCGTCAAAGATAAGTGTTACGCCGACAAGCCAGAGACAATTGACGCTTTAAAGGACAATATTCGTGAAGCCATTGGTGAAATACAGCTGCACACAATCGATAATGTGCTTAAAAATTGGACCGATCGTGTAGGCTACTGCATGGTCAGCCGAGGCAGCCATTTGAATGAAATTATTTTCCATTATAAACCGGAAGGATTGTACTTTCAAATAAAAAAAGAAATTTGAGAAAATATTCAGTAGTTTTTTTTATAGCATTTTCAAAAAAAAAAAAAGTTATTTGGCGGACCCTATATAAGAACAATATTGGATAGAATACACCAAACATATTTTTATTTGCACAATAACTCACCTGCTTTCACTTAGTTCTAAAATATTAGAACTATCTCTAATCCTTCTTCGTTGAATTTTTTCTTCCTGGTTCTGTCCATCCTCAAACTAAAGAGCGATGCTGTCTATTTTTATATATTGACATTACCTCTATATTTTTCTTTTTATTTGCGGCTAACTTTTGATTTTTGTTTGTTTTGACAGCACAATTTACGGAAATGATTACTAGTTCTTTGGCAGCATTCAAACTAAATCCGAAAGTGATACAAAATATGAATTGAATTTCGAATCGGATTTCATTTCCAGATCCGAATCCGAATCCGAAAGTGATACAAAATAACGACGTGTACGACGAAGCCTAACATTCGAGAGAGAAGCTTGGTATTACTCCAATACTAACACTTACCGCGCTATAAGTGGGCTCTGCGCCGTGTGGAGCGGAAAATCAAGGGAGACAATAACAGAGTCAGGGTAGTCGACGTCAAAACAGCCAATGAGAAATTCAGAGGGCTAATCACGAAAATATGAGGGTGGTCCGATAAGTACATAGCATCACCGACAGATGGCGCCAGTATCGCAAGAGCTATCGTGTAGTACATTCTAGTTTACGGCTACTGTCGAAATTTCAGCAGGATCGGACTCGTAGTTTTATTTTGACCGCGTGTGGAAACCGGATTGTCCGCGGATTTTAGAAAAATGGAAAAAGAGCAATATCGGTCGGTGATTCGATTCTTCTTTTTGGAAGGGAAAATCAAAGAGCGTTTGGATGCTGTTCTTCTCCTTCGATGGCGACCATCAAAATTTGGTTTAACGAGTTTCAACGTCCAGGTGCCCCGAAAACGACTACCACGGAGGATAACGTGACAAAAATCCACGATCTCGGATTGGCAGACCGCCGATTGTAGATGCGCGAGATAGCTGAGACAGCAGGCATTTCAAAAGATCGCGTGGGTCATATCCTGCATGAAATTTTGGGCATGAGAAAGCTGTCGGCGCGATGGGTGCCGCGTTTGCTCACTCCGGACAACAAGCACAACCGTGAGACCACTTCAGAGCAGTGTTTGACGCTGTCCAAAGGAGTTTCTGCGTCGTTGCGTGACAGTCGACGACACATGGATCCACTGGTACACACTAAAGACCAAGGAACAGTCGAAACAGTGGACTTCACCCGGCGCACGTGCTCCGAAGAAAGCGAAGACTGTCCCATCGACCGGAAAGGTGATGGCCACCGTTTTCTGGGATTCACAAGGTGTTATCCACATCGATTACCTGGAGAAGGGCAAAACGCCAAATTATTGGGCCGATTCGACGCCGAATTGAAGAAAAAACGGCCCACTTGGCACAGGCTCACACCTCCGCCCCGCCAAGGCCAAATTGGTCAAATTGGGCTACGAACTGCTGCCCCATCCACCGTATTCTCCAGATTTGGCCCCGTGCGACTTATTTTTGTTTCCAAACTTGAAAAAGTCACTCGCCGGGCAGAAATTTCAGTTGAATGAGGAGGTCATCGCTGCCACGGAGGCCTACTTTGCAGACCTCGAGAAAACATATTTTTCAGACGGGTTAAAGAAGTTGGAGCATCGCTGGGTCAAGTGTATCGAGCTAAAAGGAGACTATATTGAAAAACAAATTTCTCCGAAATTGTTGTTTTTCTTTTGTAGGCTAAGTACTTATCGGACCACCCTCGTAGCTCCTTTAGAGGTGGGTTGATGGCAAGGCCAATTAACGGGCCCGGGATGTTGGGGCATGTACCATATATCGTTTTGTTATACTTAAAACGTAGACATTTTGAAATTCTTCCCCCAAGGCCATATTTGTTTGTTAATACCATACATTCCTCTTCCCGCTAAAACTCACCACACATTCCTCTTACTGTAGCCATAATCCATATTCCTTTCCGATCATGATTCGATGTTAAGACGTTGAAGCGTACGTACGATTGCGACAAAAGTAAAATAAAATTAAGTTCCTGTATGCGTCTCTTATATGTATGTATATCAAAATCGTATTTGCGAATTTTTACACTAGTATGGTTTAATAAATGAATGATTTCGTTAGGGTAGAGTTGATTATCTAGTTGATTTGGGGTTTGTTGAAAATTAAAGGTAAAACCGCGTCGCTTGTTGTCAGTAGCGAATTTTTATTTAAAACGGTCTATTTTAGCAGTAATGGCTTTAAAATACATATTACTAAAAATCGAGTAAAAGAAGCCCTTCTGAATAAGTAACTTGCCTGCTCCCGAATCAACTAATAATTTGATTTGTCTTAAGTTTGATTGGATTACTATATAGTGTAGTGATCGGATGTTGGTGATTGTAAATTTTGGTATTAAATTCTTTTTTTTATTTATTTATTTAAATTCCTTATATAAATTCCGTAATAATTCACAATTTGGAATAACATAACAATTGACATAAAAGCTATGAAATACCTATAAGAAAATTCAAATGGCATTCTATATTTTTTATACATACCTAAGTAATAAAAATAGAGTCGAGTGCCACATATTCAGAATTTAGTGAAAATTCTAGATTTAAATGGTATATTTCAATCAATTGATTTCGGCTTTTTAATAAAGGACTGAGCTGTATTTTGCATTGAGCGAGTGAGTCACTATACCTGTAGGTAGAAACTTACGAATTTGGAAAATTGGTTGAGTTATTTTATTGTTTTGGGTTCTCTATTGCAGGAAAAATTATAATTAGTTGAGATATTGCGATAAAAAAATTGTTACATATTAAAATGTGAATTTGTGAGTTGAAAATTTCTAGCATTTCTATTATATTGTCTAAAGCTTAAGGATGAAAATTAATTTTCAAAACTAACTATTACTACTAAGATCGTCTTTCTTTGATTTGAGAATTGTGCTCATTTTGTTCACTGTCGAACCAATAAGGATATTTTTAATGGAGGGCCAATCAGTAGGGTTATTATTATTTATTAATGCATAATTTACACTATCTTTTTTTTGTCTTATCTTAAGTCCTAAGAATCCCCTGGAAATATCATCTAATTGTTCACAACATTTATAAATATAATATACTTGTTTTAACAAAATTTCTAAGTCTTCAGGCTTTCCAGCATAGTCTGAAATATTTCTATCTAATTCTAAAATATTTAAATTGGTTATGGATGGTAGGTAGCAAGGATAATTTAATACCTACATATATCTGTTAAATGAGTTTTTTGTTGCTTTTTATTTGATTTATTTTTCGTAGATGATTTCATATTTCATATTTTTTCCGTGCAGGGACGGGTTAAGAATATCCCTGCAGCGATACCTCTCGCTTGTCGTAAAAGGCGACTAAAACAAAGGTAAACAAAAATCACATCTAGGCAATTTTGAAAACACCAAGGTGAGCCTAGGGACACATATACCACCATTAAACTGCCCCACAAGTATACATGCAAATCAGTGGGCTGACACGACTGGAGATCACCGGTGTTGTAAGAGTAAGATCAAACAAAAAAATCTGGAGCATGCCCGTGTCACAAAAAAAAAAAAAAAAAAAAAAAAAAAAAAAAAAAAAAAAAAAAAAAAAAAAAAAACGGCAGGCCGAAAAACAATTGATGCAAAAACACCAGCATTTGATTGGCCTCAGCGATGAAGTAATCCCAAACCGGGAAGCCTGCCGCTACTTTCTGAGGTCAAACCGGCGGACCCCACAAGCGGACCAGTAGGAATGCAGTTAAGTGGGAAGGTTATGGTCCTACACTTCTGACCATAACAACGCCGGAAAAAGGAAAAGAAGAAGAAGAAGATGATTTCATATTTCATATATGTGGTATCTGTTCATAAATTTAGTTCATTCAGTTATTTATACACATTTAATTGTTTAAGTTATAATTGTATTATCCTCCAAAACACAAAATTACAACTCAACAATATGACGACTAGATAAAAACAATGGGATACAGATCCATAGCAGCAGGAGACTTGAACGCGAAACATACCGACTGGGGTTTAAGATTAACGAAAAGGGAAATAATTCACTGGACGCAATTAAGATCAACAACTGCAAATACATAAGCACTGGAGAACCTACGCACAGTGTGACAAATCGCACATTTAGCGGGATTTAATTCAAAAATCAGCATTCACCAATGTAAACAAAAACCGGTTTTTATTTTAGCTAAAACCTTCCACTCAATAACTGTGCACATTTTTTATGAATTAGAACTAAGTACAACAACAAAAATTAGCTCAAAGTAACACTTTTGTGTTATTTTTAATAGAGAAGTCTGTTTTAGGTGGAAGTGCATAATTTTTATTTAAAAATTGTTCGTGTGGCTTAAAGTAAAAGTTTTATTTTTTTTAAATAAATATAATATTATTAAATAAAAAGGTGAGTTGTTTTTGCATATAAAGTGTTTTTATAAAAATTATGGGTGTTGGAAATTACAAAAATAGTGATAAATTATGTGTTTTTTGCGTTCGTAAGATCAAAACTATAATTGTTCAGTGTTGTTCAAGGTTAAGACCCTTTTTGTTTTAAAGCTTTGTATATGTGGAACCAAAAAGTGTTTTGTCTTTCTGCGCACAGGTGCGACACTCATACTAAATTTTTCCAGTTTTAGGATGGCAACCGAAATAACGAAAAAACAAATTTTCGATGTTTGGATTTCTAAAATCAAAATTAAGCACTGCGATGCTGTATTTTCGTTCTTCATGGAATATTTTAATAATTTTCCATTTTCTGAAGAAGCAATTAAGTCAATTAAGGCTACCTTAAAAAAAATTTGTTTAAGGTTAATCGAAAATGGTCTAAAAGTGGTCGCCATAGAGAACGCTTTGAAAGCACTAATTGTTCTTGGTTAAATTAAACATTAATATTACCACAAACCGTTCTTGATGAAATTCCTTTTCCGTCTCGTGAATCAAAAGTATTAGGAAGACCAAGAAAAAGTTTTGATAGTGCTGTGAGAGGACTAAGAAGAGGAAAGCACAAACCCTTTTAAATTCATTTAGCGTTGAGCAAATAAGAACTGTGAATGAAATAAATCTTAGGAAAGCTGGAAAGAGAAATACTGCTATTGCAGTTAAGCAAATAACATTATGCTCTCCAAAAAGAGGTTAGTTTTTTGCTTAAGTCAAATAATTTTTTTGTTATAGTTTTTATCAATGATAAGGTTCAATTGTGAAGAAAACATTGGAAACACATACATCTGATCGTTTTTTACCAATATCTGCAGACGATGCATTAGCAATGATAACGGACGCCCAGCTGTCAACCCACCAGTACGATATTATACAAAAAATTAATAAAATGTTCCGAATCTACTACCTTCGTACCACAAAATTAAAGAGGCTAAAGCGAAATGCTATCCTGATAACAGAACTGTGAATGAGTCCTCTGCCGAATGTAGCTTACAAAGCTTAGTAAATCATACTGTTGAACTTTTGTATTTGGCTCAAAAAGATGTTTTAGATTCTGTTTCGGATTTGAAAACTGAGCATAAGGAAGTATTTCTTATCATTAAATGGGGTTGCGATGGAGCTCAGCAAAAAACATACAAGCAAACATTTTCATCAGGTGATCATTTTGATGAAAACCACTTTAGTATTTCTATGGTGCCAATTCAGTTAAATTTCTTAGAAGGAGAAAATAAGAAAGTGCTTTGGCAAAACCCAGCTCCTTTATCCACAAGATACTGTCGGCCTATTAAACTGAATTCTGCAAAAGAAACGACAGAGTTGATACAGTCAGAAGTAAATTTAATTCAACAACAAATTAACAATTTACAACCAGTTGAGATAAATAATGACAGGCTTATTATTCAAGTCAGGCCAATTTTCTTACTTACCATGGTCGACGGCAAAATATGTACTGCTCTCTCATCTTTAACATCTTCTTCAGAAACTTGTTACATTTGCGGAGCAAAACCATCAGAACAATTTAATCAAGCTGTCAGAAAAAAAAGTGGATCAGAAAGCAATGTCGTTTGGGTTAAGCCCCCTTCACTCCTGGATCAGATTTATGGAATGTCTCCTACACATTGCTTATAGGCTGGATGTTAAAGTTTAGCAGGTTAAAGATCAAGAGGGTAAAGAAAAAGTTAAAGCAAGAAAAAGGTTAATTCAGGACAGATTTAAGGCTGAAACTGGGTTATTATTTGATATTCCAACTCAACAGTCAGGCAACATGAATGATGGAAACACGGCAAGAAGATTTTTCAGAGATGAAGAAAAAACTGCTGACATAACAGGTATAGATAAGGAAATTATCCAAAAATTCCACATCATCTTGGAAGCGCTTGGATCTGGATTTCCAATAGACATAGATGCCTTCGAAAAGTTTGCAAGAGAAACAAGAGAACTGTACATCAGAAACAGCGACTGGTTTAATATGTCAGTAAGCGTACATAAAATTTTATTTCATGGAAAACAAATAATTTCCACTTGCATTATTCCAATCGGACAACTTTCGGAGGAAGCCCAAGAAGCAAGAAATAAAGAAAATCGAAAATTTAGGGAGGTATTTACCAGAAAAACTTCGAGAGTGGACACGAACACGGATCTTCTTAACAAGTTGTTAGTATTTTCAGATCCATTTTTGGTGAGTCTAAGAAGTATTCCAAAGAAAAATAAAAGTTTTATCGACCCCGAAGTTCTGCAGTTGTTAAATACATATGTAAATATGTAAAAATGTAAAAAAAATCGACTGTTTGATTAAATTTTCACAAGAAACTATTAAAGTTATGTTCATACAATTTTTTTTTCCTAATTCTATGAACAATTTTCATTGAAATAAGTAAAAAAAATTAGCAAAAAACATGCTATTCTAAGCGTTATTAATTTAATCCCGCTAAATGTGCGTATTGTCACACTGTGCTACGTACTGATCAACTGACTCTACGAACACTCCTGACCTCATTGACTTCTGCATAACGAAAAACATCAGCCATACCCTCATCAAAATCAAATCCAGCTTCGATCTTTCTTCTGACCATGCTCCAAAAATGCTCGAATACACAACTCAATCTACCAAAAGCTCCTAAACTGTATAATAGCAAGATGAACTAGAATGCGTTTCGCCAATTCATCAGCTCAAATCTTTCGAATAACATTCCTATCAAATCCAACCAGAACGTCGAAAAATCTATCATTTTTTTTAACGACACTAACTGAAGGAGCCTACAAATTAACACCAATAATGACGCCTAAATCTAAAATCATCTTAACAGCACCTTAAAAAACAAAACAGATAAACGAAAAAAAAACTACGGAAAAAATGGCAGGAAACCAGGTCACCTCTAGACAAAGCTAAGCTAAACAAAGCAGTTTAAGATCTTAAGGAAACCCTGAAAATCTTCCAGAGCAACAAGTTGACTAAGTACCTCCAACACTTGACTCCAACCTCAGAAACAAATTATTCACTGTGGAAAATTACTAAATCGTTCAAAACTCAGACTAAACATGATCCACTCCCGCTCGCGAAAATAGTGACAAAGCTACTGTGTTAGCAAATTACT
This sequence comes from Merodon equestris, assembly GCA_958301585.1. Classification (NCBI taxonomy): domain Eukaryota; kingdom Metazoa; phylum Arthropoda; class Insecta; order Diptera; family Syrphidae; genus Merodon; species Merodon equestris. The sequence continues at coordinate 82,084,283 of OY284415.1, read as the reverse complement.
TTAAGGAAACAAAAGCATCCTCATACAGACTGATTAACCTACTCCCAATTCTTTCCAAAGTACTTGAGAAGCTATTGCATAATCACTTAGAATCAATTCTGATTAACTCAAAGATTATACCTGACCATCAGTTCGGATTCAGAAGACAACACTCAACCATTCAACAAGTGTACCGAGTGATAACAAAATATCAAGCGACCTGGATGAAAAGAATCTTTGCGCAGCAGTTTTCTTGATGTGGCAAAAGCTTTTGATAAGGTTTAGCCTGCGGGCCTTCTATACAAACTCGAAAGTCTTCTCCCAAACGACTTCTTCCTTCTTATCAAAAACTACTTAACCCATCGACATTTCTACGTAAGATACAATCTTATGAATCCTCAGATTTATACGTAGCCAAAGCCGGAGTCCCTTAAAGCAGCCGGAGTCCCTTAGAACCATTACTATATGTCCTCTTTACAGCTGAAATTCTTCCTACTAACAGATCATTCACTATGATTGCAACGTTTGCTGACGACACGACTTTCCTTAATTCGGACAATACACTCAACAAGTTCGGTACAGTCACGCTTTTCTGCATTCTTGCATTTACATTTTTCTCCACTTTCGTGCGTAGAACCATGGGTGGGTGGCTGCTGCTGAGTGAATTGCTCCTCACTTACTTGTGAGCTGTTGGATACACCAGACAAAGATAAGTACAACTCTTTTGCGTTTTCTTTTTATATCTGTTATACGTATTGACCCTGATTTAATTCCTTTGACTTCGATATAATTCTACAACACTTAGACAGTTTCAAAAAGTGAGTGAAATCTTGTTAAGCATGTACCTTTCGACAACCAGCGTACTTCAGTATGTAAGAGTAATCGTTAGAAGTCTTCAACATTTTCGTCGCACAATTGTGCAAACAATCGGGTATTCAACGCATTGCTTCTCATTTTATTAACCGTCTTAATCACAAATTGAAGCGATGGGTGCAATCTATTACTAAAATTTTTCGCTACTAGGTGTTGTCAATGGATGACACAGTGAATTGCAGTTACTTCTGGTATAATTCTTTTAAGATGGCTTATAAAACCACGATATCGCCCGAACATGGCAGGAGATACATCTGCTGCCACCGAAATGATGTTTGTAAATGGAATCAATTTTTCCTTAAAAAAATCACTTAAGACATTAAATATTGTTGGAGGCTTCTACTATATATTGGAGCAATCAGACACAAGGTAGTCCATTGTACTACCAGACAGACACCTTGTCTTTATTGTATTTTCCCCGTTGTCCGGAGAAAATTAAGGACTGGCTTCAGTAACGTAGAGCTAAGAGATTCGAAAGTGTTCTGCTGTGTCATCCTCCTCGCAACATGCAGCACAGGAAGGCGTCTCATTGATGCCAGGCACGTAGAGATACTTGGCAAAAGTGTAATGGCCCGTAATGACGCCCGTAAGCCTTCTGCAATCATTTCTCATTAAGGATAAGAAAAATGTTGCGGACTTCTTGCAGACATCAGGGCGTACGCGCTTAGTCATCCTGCATCCTGGATATTCCCTCCATCTACAACTGTGTGCATTAAAGACCCAGTCATTGATGTCAGATTTGACCGTGGAAGCAGTTAGACCTAATGCGGGTTCAGGTCCTGAGAAACTCTCCTCTGAGCCCTTTCTAGCGAGTTCATCGGAGATCTCGTTACCTGGGGTTCCAGAGTGACCTGTGACCCATACAAGCCTAAGTGAATTTAGTCTTCAGACTTTGTTCAAAAAGGTCTTGAGTTCATGCACTAATTTGGAGTTGGATAGAGAGTTGGACACAGCTTTGAGTGCAGCTTGGCTGTTACTGCAGACGCATATGCTTTTTCCCCTCCACCTGTGTTTCACAACATAGTGCATGGCCATTAAGATTGCGTAAATCTCCAATTGAAAGACAGACACATATTTTCCTAACGAGAAGTACAGTCGAATGTTTTCGCGCTCAAAGAACCCTCCAGCGCCGGATCCCTGCCCAGTCCTAAAGCCATCTGCGAAAATGCGAAGACATTCCATTCCACGTTCAGTGTCTGGCCAAAGCCAATTCTGACATCATGGAAATTACAGCGCAGTAGGATGGCAGGTGTCATTGCGTCAGAAGGCATATCCATGAGATAGGGGTCGTAGGATATTTCTCCCGCAAGTAATCTTTCACTCCAATGCGAGTTGTACCAAAGACCATTTCTCTTTAGGCGATAAATGGCTTTCAGTGCGCACCCTCTAATATATACGTCAAGGGGTGGAAGATTCATCATAGCATCTAGAGCAGCTCCCGGTGAGCTGGGGAAAGCCCCCGTGCAGCTGAGACAGACCGTTCTTTGGAGTTTGGTAGATCCAAAGGACCTTTTTCGGCGATAGGCCCCATGTTTTGCCAAAGGCACCTTCACATTGCCAAAAAACTGACAGCGCTTTAGTGTTTTTGGACTCAACATGCTTTGACCAAAGAAGCTTGCTATCTAGGATGACTTCCAGGTACTTAGCTTCCTTGGACTGATTCGGCCTTAGTATCCGCCTTTAAAGTTTCGCTCTTCATGGATTTCTTCGTCCATAACAAATCGAACATATGCCAATATATGTCAACCAGGTTAAGTTGACTCGTCCAGTTGAATAAAAAAATGAGTTGTTTGCAGATAATTACACAAGATACTTTCAATATCAGAGCTCATTTCATCAATGCGTTGTTGTACAGTGTTGTTACTCAAAGGAATTCTTTTGAGTACGTCAAATGCAGGTTTGTGCGGAACAATTTTTAAAACCTCTTCAACGGCGGGTAAAAATAACTGTTCTCCGATGGTGTATGGTTTTCCAGATTTCGCTATAAGCAATGAGATATTATAAGATGCCCGCAAGCCATCATCGTTACTTTGAGACATTGAAGCAAACATACTGTGCACGGTGGAGTTCTGTTCACATTTTTCCTTCAATGTTTAAAAATATTTTAAATCTTTGCCTATTTTAATCAGAATGACATCTTCTTAGATGGTTTTCGAGCTTCGATGGTTTCAAAGAGTTATTGCTCAAAATGTTGTTACATAAAAGGCATATGGGCAATCGTTTGTCTGCCTTTGATGGAAAAAAAACAAATTTCAAATAATCAACATTGTACTTATCAAAAATCTTCATAACAAATAAACACACACATACAACCAATATGTAATAGGATGCACATACATACATATACATATACAATTTAATTTCACATTACTTCTCTCTTAATGTAACTCAAAATTGACACAGTTCTTCTTTTGCATTCGACTGACTCGGTCAACCCTTTTTTTTTTGTAACGGAAGTTAAAATAAAGAATTAGAAATTGTGAAATTCATTCTTCTTCTTTCTTTTCCTTTTTCCGGTGTTGTTATGGTCAGAAGTGTAGGACCGTAACCTTCCCACTTAACTGCATTCCTACTGGTCCGATTGTGGGGTCCGCTGGTTTGACCTCAGAAAGTAGCGGCAGGCTTCCCGGTTTGGGATTACTTCATCGCTGAGGCCAATCAAATGCTGGTGTTTTTGCATTTGTTTGCACAAATTGTGAAATTCATTATTAACCTTAAACTGGTGAGGTGGGCTGTTGGAGACTCCAGGAGCTCTTTAAATTTCTGTGAATCCCATTCCTCTCATGCCAACAGCTTGTCCCCTCCTGGCTTTTCCTGGCTCGACATGATCTCACTGTGGCTCACTTTACCAGTCAATTTCTTTCGGGCATTTGAACAGGAATGACATCTTGGGTCCTATAGACCCCGCCTCACTACTAGTGTTCAGATTTTTTCAAATATATTGTTAATTCATATTTTGGTAAAAATGTCGCGCGAACGAGTATTCTTTCGAAGTGATGATGCTGAATTTTCAAGATTAATTTTACAGGAACTCAACAGGCCACTGGAAGATGAATTGCTTATTTCTGATTTGGAAGACAGTGACAATGAAGGTGGAGATGCAGATTTTGTTGTGAGTGATTATGAATCTGATCCGGAAGAGAGTGAGTTGACTGATACTGAGTCTAATGGCGAGGATGATGAGAGTCTGCCTCGTGATGTTTGCAGGGGGAAAGGGAAAACCCGAAATCCATATATTTGAGGTAAAAAAACCCAGACACAGAGGTAGGGCACCTGCCCATTACATTGTAAGCCATTTACCGGGATTGCGGAATGAAGCCAGAGCATTATCTCCAGGAGATATAAATCCATTAGCACTCTGGGAACTTCTTATGCCCAATTCAATGTTACAACAAATTATGAATTTCACAAATATTCAATTAGAGGCATATAGGAGTAATTTTCAGGACCCGAACCGTACTGACTTACGCAACGTAGACTTAGTTGAGATGAGAGCTTATTTAGTTCTACTTTTGCTTTCTAGCATATCAAAATCAGGTCGAGAAAGCATGAGTTCCCTTTTGGCTAATGATGGACACGGACGAGACATTTTTCGATGCACGATGTCAATGAAAATTTTTTTTATATTGACGGTGTGCATTAGATTTGATGATCAAAATACTCGAGAAGCACGGAAACTACAGGATCCAACTGCAGCTATGTACATATAAACGAAGTATGGGCTGAATTTATTTCCAATTTCCAGCGAATGTACTGCATTAGCCTAAACGCGTGCGTGGATGAAATGCTCGTTCCCTTTAGTGGAAGATGTAAATTTCCAGTTTACATGCCTAATAAGCCGGCAAAGTATGGCTTGAAACTATTATGCCTAACTGATGCTTGTAATTCGTAGGTATCTCTTCAATGCTTATTTGTACGGAGGGAGAAATTCAGATGGTATTAGTCTATCAAAGGAAGAAAAAAAGCTTGGGATCTCTTCACAGTCTGTTGTCCGCCTAGCAAACCCCAAAGTAAATTCAAACAGAAACATTACCTGTGACAATTGGTTTATGTCAATAGAGCTTCTGCAGGAACTAAAAAATAGAGGACTGACAGTTCTTGGAACTCTACGGGCAAATAAACCCGAAATTCCGAAAGAATTTTTACCCTGGGAGCAGCTTATTCGGTTTCACTAACGCAGCTACTTTAGTGTCCTACTAAAAATAAGGCTGTGATTCTCCTAAACTCCTGCCATCACGATGATAATTGTGACAATTCCTCGATTACAATTCCTTTAAAAGGGGAAGTTGATAACCTAAATAAAAAATGCGCAATATATTCTTGCAATAGGAGAACTTGGGCATTATTTTTTGCTTTATTAGATATAAGCGCAAATAATGCCTATGTCTTATACACTGACAGTCGAGAACGGATTCAAATGAATCGTTTTTGTTTTATTAAAAAAATCGGTTCTTCTTTGATAAAGGAACATTTGGAGAGAAGAGCAGTAAATGTCCGACTTCCCGGAAGCTTCGTCTAAAAGTTTAGGGAATATTACAAATGTTTGTGTAAAGTGCAACCAAAATGTTTGTGGAGAATGTTCGTTTGCCATATGCAAAAACTGTGTGTAGGCATCAAGTGCTTTTTTTTTCTATTATATAAATATGTTGTATTTATCATTTGCTTTTCTTTACATATCTATTTCTTCAATATTGAAAGCTTTTTCTCTTTAATTTAAGTTTTTTTTTTAATTTTTACGCCTATATATGTACATATAAAAAAAGGAAAATGAGAAAATGAAAATGTTAATTTGCCTTCCGCAAAAATTTAGTGTTGAGACATCGTCGTGCATATTTTATAAAATATAATTATGATTTATTTTATTAATAATTTCCTGTTTCTTTGGTATCTTAAGCTGCCACAAAATTACTTTATTTTTTTTTAATTCATGTTTTTCCCATTGTTACTAAATAAATTGTCCAAAAAGATGAATTATAAAGTTAATTTCTTACCCGAAAATTTTTATTTATTTTTAATTTTATGTTATTTTGATATCTTCAGTTCTTTATGGTATTAGGTGGCAAGGATACGTTTTAAAAGGTTAATGACCTTTAGAAAATTGAGGACGTATTAAATAAAGGAAATAATTCTGGGGTCTGAGAGACCCCACCTCACCAGTTGTGATTTTAAACTTCACCGCACCAGTTAAAGGTTAAGAACCGATCGTGTTTTATTCGAATTCGGGTAAACATTTTTTAAATCTGGTGCCGAAACCCGGGACCTTTAACGAACGTACATATATGTCAAAACGAACGAGCATCATAAAACGCGTGTTTAATTTTGAATTATGGAGTTGGCGGGTCGGGCATCATATCGGGGTCAGGTGACAAAATTAGTCAATAGTGCGACCGAATATCTAACGTCGGAAAGTTCTAAAATATACGAAGATCGGGATAAACTAGAAGCTATCGAAGAAGAGCTTGAGGTTTCGTTGGATCGTTTAACGGTTGTGCACGAGTGCTTACGAAAGGCTAACCAAGAGGTAGTCTAATCAATAAAAGAGACCGACATGGCAAGGGAAGCTGATTTGGTAGCAGAGTACGATGATAAAGCAATAGCAGTTATTACGCGTCTAAAACATCGGTTGGATACAGTTCGCCAACACCAAGCCAGGTTAACTGCAGTTGCCGAAAATATCAACGGGGCAGAAAATACGTCGCATGGTGATATGACAGAGCGCCCATTAAACCGCCATTCCGCACATGGTGCCGTTAAATTGCAAAAATTGCAACCGAAAAAATTCTCTGGTGACTTCAAAGAGTGAGTCTCGTTCTAGGATCAATATCGGGCACACATACATGAGAACTCGTCTTTTAGTACGATCGACAAATTTAACTACTTAGAGACGGTTCTAACGAGTAAAGCGACAGAGTCATTAGTTGGTCTCATTCCCACAGAGGAAAATTATAACGTCAATATTGAAGGAGGAGTACGGCAACTATGAAAAAATAGTTGATTACACAATGCAACGCTTACTCTCAATTCAGCCAGTGTTCTCTAAAGCAGATGCCATTTGTCTAAGACGGCTATATACATCTGTTTTAGCTTCTACTCGCTCACTCCCAGCATTGGGAATTCCGTCGTCAAACTATTTTGTTATGCTAAAGGGAGTTTTATTGCGATATCTTCCAAATGAATTACGTGTCGACTTTCATCGATATTACGGAGATTCAACAGAAAACAACGATTCTCGCGCAGATTATGCAGATGAAGATGCTAGTATTGCATCAAGTTCGGAACATACATCTGCAAATATGACAGGAGACAAGCAAGTCAAGTCTTTGCTTAAATTTCTGAAGAGAGAAGTGGAATCTCTTGAAAAAGCGAATGAGACAAAATTAACGACGTGTGAATTCGCTGAATAATACGGCCATTGGATTGTTTACATCGGAGACGAAAAATAGCTGCTCGTTCTGCAAAGCAAAAATACACGATACAAGGACTGTTGCGGTGCTAAAAGTATTCCACAAAAAACTACTTTTGAAAACCGAAGGAAGGTGTTAGCGTTGCTGTAAAGTAGGACACAATTCTAGAACGTGCAGAGTCAGAATCAAATGTAAAACTTGCGGTGGTAGGCATGCAACAAGTATGTATGACCCTTTGTTTTTGAAAAATAACATTATTTCCTCCTCTTCTTCGACAACGAATCGGTCCCAAAATGCAATAACGACTCCTAGCCAATCGTCCACAACGCAGTCTTCATTAAATTTCTATGCAGCAGCCTCGAAGCAGCGGACTAACGTCTATTTACAAACCGCTTATGCGTTCGCTTGCAGAAAATTCACTTCTGTTTCCTTGTATGTTCGAGTCGTTATGAATGGGAGCAGTGAACTATCATTTCTGAAGTCATCATTGGCAAGACAACTGAATTTGCCAATAATCAGTGTAAATAACCTCAGTGTTATACCCTTTGGAAGTGACAAGCCTAAACCTAGTGGCAGCTCGCTACGGCAAAGCATAGACATCTTACGGACAGATTAGTTGCAGTGGAGACAGTCTGGGATGGACTATTCAAGGTCCTTTAATAGTGCAATCAACATCTGATAGCTCGAATCACACAACTTCGCTTCATGTTTCCGCTGGCTGTGAAGATGTGCAGAGATTTTGGAATCTCGACATCATGGGCATATCTCCGGAGGATGATAAAGGGGTGAGTAGTGATTTGTCATTGCATATTCGCAGGAATGGCAGTCGGTATAAAGTTCCTTGGAAAAATTAACACCACGGTTTTGCACGACAACAAACCGAGTGCTTTGGTTCGTATGCAGGAAACTGTGCTCAGCTGGGAGAATCAAAGAATACAGTGCAGCTATGAACGAAATGCTCTCCTATGGCGTATCTGAAGTTGCCCAGTTTACAGAGAGGACAAGAAGACGACAAAGCTACGCATTGTGTTTGACGCTTCGGCACATGCGCCTAACCATCCGTCCTTAAACGATTGCCAGGAAGTGGGACCAAATTCACTACCTGAACTTTTGATCATTTTATTGAATTTTCGCGCTGGTAGAATTGGCCTTATTGCTGACATAGAGAAGGCATTTCTGCAAATGTTACTGGCTGAGTCCGATAGAGACAGTCATCGGTTTTTTTGGTTCTCTGATCAAATCGACGATGAGCGAAACCTACCTGCTGTGCGGACTTTTCGAATGACGCGTCACAAGCTTGCTGCAACGTTGCAGAAAATTATCGAAGAGGCCAAACCAAAATACCCACATACTTGCGGAGGGTTGTTGCGTGCGTTTTACGACGATTTCGTAGTTAGTATCGATAGTGATGAAATCGCTAACACTCATTTGCTAACACTCAGAAAGTTCTGGGTCTACGTTGGGTTGTAGCAACAGAAGAATTGCAAGTGGATCTGGATTTAGTCGTACAATTGATTAAATATGGATCTCTACTGGATACCAAAAGAGATATTTTGAAGGTTATGGCAAAAGCCTTCGATCCGTTTGGTATTCTGGCTCCCTGGACTATACGTTTAAAAATACTCTTCCAAGACATCTGGCGTCGAAAATTAGATTGGGATGCGAAATTGCCTGAGGATCTACAAAGCGTTTGGACTATATGTAACAATGAAATAGAAAAGCTCAACGAAATCGCAATACCTCGTCATTTTTTAATGATCCATAATCCATAATACGACGACTGACTTTGCGGATGCGAGTCAGTTCGCTTTTGGAGCTGCTGCCTATGTCAGGACTATCAAAGTTTCGGTTCACCTTATTTGCGCAATACTGGTTTATCTTCGCAATAATCTTCAGACACAATTGGGGGCAGCATTTCTCTGGTCTGAGTCTAAGATTGCTCTTTTTTTGGATTCAGGGACTTCATAAGTGTTGGAAGCCGTATGTCGAGAGTCGGGTCATCCTGGAGGCACTGTCCTGGTGCAGATAATCCGGCAGACCTTCTTACCCGTGGGATCAGCGCAGCCTCACTTGTGAATTCATTGACTAGTTTAACGGACCTTCTTGGTTGCTGCAAAAAAAAGATTGACTGGACATCGTCAAACAAAACAATTGTTGCTTCTCTGTGCGCTTTGTCATCAAACACGGAGGAAGAGGAAGTAGACAATCCTGAGGACGAGCCTTCTCGATACTAAGAAATTAAGCGACTAGGGGCGTCGCTTACGTGTGACAGCTTACATCCTAAGAGCCCTGGATATCATGCGCAAACATACGAGTGAATTCTCAAAGTGTCTGTTTGCTGGAGAGGTTAATCGTGCTGAGAAGTATTGGATTAATAGAGTGCAACGCCAGTATTATCCGCAAGAAATTTCAGCTCTTCGGACGAAAAAAAGTATACCTCCGAAATCGAAATTATTAACACTTTCTCCTTTTCTAGACGCTGGTGATGAATTCCTAGTAGGAGGTCGACTTCAGTTTGTTTCTTTCTGGGAACGATTGATTGGAGTAGTTAAGTCGGTTCTTAGAGCAGCTGTCGGTAAGGGAACTTTAAGTACTGATCAATTTCAAACTTTATTAACAGAAGTCGTTAATTCGAGGCCGCTAACTTATGTTGGAGATGACCCATTCGATTTTGCGCCCCTTACTCCGACATATTTTCTTATTGGTGGGAACGGAAAATTAGCCAAATCAGCAAACGAGCAATCATCAGGAAAAGAATTGAGAGGGCAATGAAGGAGCGCCTACGTTTTTTGGCTAGTTTCAAGAAGCGGTGCTATAAGGATTACCTACTACAATTGAAATCTTTACATCACGCCCAAAATCCCTTGAGTTGCCGTATGCGAGTCGGAGATGTTGTGCTTTTGGAAGATAAATCGCTGCCTAGAACGCTTTGGCATCTTGCGGTTATCAAGAAGTGCTTTCCCGGCAGAGACGGAAACACCCGAGCTTGCGAAATACGTCTGGCAAATGGATCTATTCTACGAAGATCAATTCAACACCTGTATCCTTTGGAAATAGCTGATTGAACGTAATTCTTTGCTGGCGGGAGGATGTCATAAATCTTCTAAATAAACACACACATACAACCAATATGTAATAGGATGCACATACATATACATTCGACGGAAGTCGAAATAAAAAATTAGAATTTTTGAAATTCATTATTAAGAACCGATCGTGTTTTATTCGAATTCGGGTGAACATTTTTGAAAGAACTGTCGACATTTTTTCTTAGATTCAGCCATGTTTTATATCAGTTACATACCCGTAAAGAAAAAAAATGTTTGTTTTAGTAATCACAAGACGATTTTAACAGGATATGGCTTTTTTAACAGAATATGAATAGGAGCGCAATAAACCGTTAAGACCCATAAAGAGGTCTTAAAGAGGAGATCCTAGTCGATTGAACTTGCTTTCATCATTCCACAATATATTTTCCCAAAAGGACAAAGGCTTATCATTGTGAGCATTGGCAAAAGCAAATCTTCTCTTTCGGTTCCTTTCAGACACAAGAGGTTTTTTTCTGGCGATCCTTCCATTGAGCTGAAATTCTGCTAGGCGACGACGCACAGTCACTAGTGATATTTCAAAACTATGATGTTCAGCTAACATCACTCCCGAGATGTCAAAAACGGGTCGCTACAGCTGATCCTGTGTATGATCCTGTCAATTTTAGTTGACGTTTTTTCTCCCTGTTCTTTCTAATTGGGTTTTTTGTTGACTTAGTATCTCTTATTATTTTATTCGCATTCTGAATGAGCTTTCTGGAGCATCCCAGTTTTCTCGCCACCTCTGATATTGATGTTCCGCCCCGTAGCATAGTACCGATCAATGCCCTTTTCTCTTCTGTGCAATGCTTTCCTCTTTTTTTTTTTTTTTTTCTATGCCAAAATCTAGAAGATAATCGTTAAGAATCAAAATTCACTGAGAGAGCAAGTAGGTGTGCTATTTGGAATGATAATCTACAGAAATGATCGTAAAATGTTAAAAAAAAAAAAAAAAAAACGGTACTTTACTTACGGTTTCATGATTTTTCCAGGAATTGCCATGAAAATACAGTCTGTTTTGCAAAAACAGAAGCATTTGGTTTAGGGTTTGCTATTTATGTGAACACAACTGTATGTATTTCTGTTAATTGGAGAGCAAATACCTATGTATGTACTTTCAAAGAATATTTCGACATCATAACTCCATGATTTCAATGATTTATTTATTACTTTGATGTACGTTACGAATTATAACGTACAATTTATAAAGATATTTTTAGTCATCTAGTATTAGCAACTACGAGGGCTATATCTCTCCTTTAGTGAATCGTCACAGGCAAATAAATAATTTTATAATAAAAAGTATTATACTAAAAGTTAAATTTTTCTCGGCTTTCTCTTCTTTTAAAGAAGTATCAAATAATGGCCGTGTTCAGTATTTAATTTTTATTACGTATCTACATACTACACGCAAACATAACAAATATAATATTATTACAATATAAAATAGAAGTATTTATAACAAATGTACAAATAGGCACGTACTTACCTTTTCCGGCACTAGCAAACACTGACATCAATTCACTCACATTTTTCTTTTCAAAATTCAGGAAACAAATGAGCGTTTATATTTGGCAGCATTCGTATTTATATTGGTGAGGAATCAGATAAGTTCATGCAAGATTGCAAGCAGCGTATTTATATTGGTGAGAAATCAGACAAGTTCATGCAAGATTGCAAGCACAGCACAAGTCGTATTTCGTCCCTTTGCACGTCTGAACAATCGTTGCGGGCGGGATGGCGGCGCTTTGTAAGTCTCGACACGCGTTGCACTGATTATCAAATATACAAGTTTCTTCAAGTAACAGTCGCTGATCTTCTTAAAAAAGGGAATTCCTGCTAAACAAACAGGCCATATACCAGCCTAACCGAAAAAATTGTTCTTTACTATCAAAACCAGCCTAACCGAAAAAATTGTTCTTTACTATCAAAACCAGATAAATTTTCGTGGACCCCCACCTACAACTGGTGAAGCCCCTTTTCTTTTCATGCCAACGTAGAACCCCGTTGAGTCTCCCGTGGACCTCTGGGGGTCCACCTGGACCACTTTGGGAATCACTGATTTAGAGCAATGTGGACCGTGGTCCGACTACAAACGTGATATTGCACTCCGCGAGCCCGAGCGCCTCAGGTTGAGTAGATGGATATTATGTAGGGATCTAAAGATTCTAACAACTTATGAAAGACATCCTCGTACGTGTCTGTACGGAAACATTTCCTTGTGAAGTGAAGTCGATAGTACATATTTATAGTCTTTGCTCCTGTTTTCTTGTGCCTCTTCCGAAAGTAATCCAATTTGTAATGCTGCTACATATTTCTATAATAGAATTAATATTTTATGAACACGGATACGTTTCTTTTGCCAACTTCGCCGCGTCTGTCGCACACGATATAAATTTCTCAATCGACCACCAACCAGATTGATCAAATCGCGATCGATGCCAGACAACATCGACTCGATAATTCGTGCAGGTGCAAGAGTGTATGCTGTTATGGTGTTTGTATTCAACCTGGACGGGGTGCGGATGGTTTATGTCGAAGATGTTCGTTCACTACTCTCTGGGGGTGGTTGTCCTAGATATGATTTTGAGAGATTCGACTGAATTGCGTTAGTTGTAATTCACAGCAATTCTTTTGTTTCCATGTCTTAAGGTGTTATATGGGAAATGTACACACAGTGTATGAATTTTGAGTGATCTTATGCTGCGACCGTTATGCCTTCGTCAGCACTTTTTGATCATCTCTCATTCACAACTGATGTTGTTACACAGTTTTCCGTTGCTACTTTTGTTTTATTTTCTGGCATTTATGTGGGCTTCCTTTGAGGTAGCTCAAGGAATCTGGCAGGCGCTTATATCAACAGTTTTCTTAATTAACAACTTCGCGGGATTGAGGAATTGAAACTCTTTTTCCGCTCACGCAACTTCGTTGCTTCGCTCGAGGTAGTTGCTTTTGGTATGTTTTTACTTATATAAATGTATGTTTTTATTTATATAATATGTAATGCAAAATTATTATTAAAACACATATGTGATAAAGCGTGTAGTTATTGATATTCACAAAGGCCATTCTGTCTTCAACATTAGTGCGAAGCGAGTGTTATTTTTTGTGGCGGCTAAGCATCCTCTAATCCATCCTTAATTAAATAACTTTTCAATATTTTGTTCATTCGAGGATTCGATGTCAACCAAAGAAAAAAGCATCCCTTTTTTAGAGGAAATTGGTCTAATTCCCTCTAAAACGTCACACCCGTACTCGATCGGACTCGTAGTTTTGAAAAAGAGCAATAACGGTCGGTGATTCGATTCTTGTTTTTGGAAGGGAAATCGAGCAGCGAAATCAAAGAGCGTTTGGATGCTGTGTACGGTGACTCTTCTCCTTCGATGGCGACCATCAAAAATTGGTTTAACGAGTTTCAACGTGGTCGCACGTCGGTTTTTGATGAGCCACGTCCAGGTGTCCCGAAAACGGCTACCACGGAGGATAACAAAAAACCACGATCTCGTATTGGCAGACCGCCGATTGAAGGTGCGCGAGATAGCTGAGACAGTAGGCATTTCAAAAGATCGCGTGGGTCATATCCTGCATGAAATTTTTGGGCCACATCGACTACTTGGAGAAGGGCAAAACGGTCACAGGGCTGTACTATGCCAAATTATTGGGCCGAATTGAAGAAAAAACGGCCCCACTTGGCGAAGAAAAAAGTGCTCTTCCACATGATAACGCAACGGCTCACACCTCCGCCCTTGCCACGGCCAAATTGGTCGAATTGGGCTACGAACTGCTGCCCCATCCACCGTATTCTCCAGTTTTCCAAACTTGAAAAAGTCACTCGCCGGGCAGAAATTTCAATCGAATGAGGAGATCATCGCCGCCACGGAGGCCTACTTTGCAGACTTCGAGAAAACGTATTTTTCAGACGAGTTAAAGAAGTTGGAGCATCGCTGGGTCAAGTATATTGAGCTAAAAGGAGACTACCTACATATATTGAAAAATAAATCGCCATTTCTCCAAAATTTTTTTTTTTTTTTTTTGTAAGCTAAGTACTTATAGGACCCATCTATCGGTACATTTTTCCATGAGCCTCAATGTCGGCTAGAGATTCGCGAGGTGCTTTCGACAATTATCACTTTCGTGATCAAAATGCCTGTAAACACAGTTTTTCAGGTAAATTATTATAATTAAATCTTAAACTACAACTTAATGATTTTTTTTAAATATTATTATTATTTTAAAATTAGCATTTAATCGATGGGTTCCACCACGTCAATAAAACTGAACTTAGTTAATCTACTAAAATAAATTACTTTAACTATTGTTGTGAGCTACCAAAAATAATAACGTCACACATTGATGATTGATGGGCGGCGAAGAAAAACTGTACAAAACGACGAGAACCCAGAGGCCGTGTAACCGAACAGATGACAAACCTGGGGTTCGGGTTGTTTTGCATAGAAAAAAGGTCGGACGCTTCTTTAAAGTGAACTCCAAATGTAAGGAAGATTTGTGGCCTTATATCCATTAATACGTTAGCCCCAACATCACCGACTGCGCACGCCAGTACATAGATGTTGAGAAAATGTTTCCTAGTTCTACGACTTATGAAGTTACGAACCACAGCAAATGCGAAGATGTTAATAAGGCCGATGCAACCAAAACTATTAATGATCTGGAGAATCATAACAAGCTTCTAAAAAAAACAATTTTATGCCGCAAAACAACGCACCACCTTCACCAAGGTATACAACTTAGTGAGGTGTTAAAGGTTGTTTTACCGCCAAAACAACTTCGGCTCCTCACCCTCAACGAGGTACTCAACGAACTCGACAGAAATACCAGTACGGATGATGAATTCATTGACGAGACTTATGTATATATCTTTTCAATACATTGAAAATTGACATGATTATTTTTAACTAACTTACTCACAAACTGACTGACTGGGACGCGGAATGCAATGCAAGTCTAACTTCTCGTTACCCTTCTGGGTAACGCTAAATAAATTACTGTACTTTACTCATAAAGCTGAACCTCTCATCAACATTAATCCTCAAAATGAGATCACCAAAAAAACAAAAATCTCATAAAAAAGTAGTTTGAGTATCTAATTTTCAATTTTCTCAAAAACTAGAAGACTTAATTTTTAATAATTTTTTTTAATTGCCGCTACCTCCTAAACGGGGCAAGATAGACTCCCATCCTCCCATAGTAAAAAAAAGCTTGTTTTTGACCCCTGTACAAAAAACCGTTATCAATTGTTAGCGCCTAAGCTGTAGCTTTTGGGAAGCTATTATACAATCGCAAGAGACCGCTGGCATCTTTGCCGACTGCATCTCCCTCTATCTCTCCCAAAATCCTATGACAGCGACACAATCCACAAACAAGGGAGGAACACACACTTTTTAGAAAGAGAAAAAAGAGAGCACGGAAAAACGTGAGGTCGAGGAGTCGGAGGGGAATAGGGAGCAGGAATAATGATCGGGAGTTTTACAATAAGGTAAAACGAATATACCAGAAGCGAACAAAGCCAGAGCAGATGCCTACAGGAGTGACATCCTGCAGCAGAACTAATAGTAGAATCACAGTCGATGCTGAGAATATTTCAAGACCACTTCTGTAGAATGTATAATGGCGATCATAGGCAAGATACTGCAGTCAATTAGATTGATCCGTTCGCAATGGACGACGACGTAACAGAATTCCGTCCACCTAACATAGGCGAAGTCAAGATAGCAATTACGAGTGTTAAATCACAGCCCCAGTCTGCTGAGCTATTTAAGGCGGGTAGAGATGACCTGGTAAAATTGAAATCTCAGCATCGTTTGCCCGGTCTACAAGAAAGGAGAGCCCTATAATTGCGCCAACTACAGGGGAATAAGGCTCCTTAACATCCCATACAAGTTCTTCTCTGCCGTATTGTGTAAACGCCTGAAGCCTTTTGTGGATAACCTGCTCTTGTCAGTGCGGCTTCTGGCTAGGCAAGTCCATAATAGACCAAATATTGTGAATATAGCGGCAGATCTTGGAGAAAACCGAAGAATTCCCAATCAACACTTATCACCCTTAGGCCGCGTATGACAGTGTGCATAGAGATAAGTTATACGGAGCCATGTCTAATTTTAAGATTTCTGCCAAGCTCGTTCGAATGTACAGGATGCCAATAGAGTTATCTCACTGCTCAAGTAAGGTCGGTATAACGAGACCTTTGATGTGAAAAAGAATTTAGACAAGGCTATCATGCAAGTTTTCCAACTTCGTTCTTGAAAAGATTGTAGGAGAGTCCCAAGAGACCAACACAATCTGTTTGAAGTCTACGAAATTTCTTGCGCAGGTATGCGGATGAGATCGACGTGATTGGAAGGACCCAGCGAGACGTCAATGAGGCTTTCGTAAGATTGAGGTGGAAGTGAAATGCATTGCCAGTCTAATGGAGTATTGTAAGACTCCAGGACGTGGTCGGCATTGCCAATAATTTTGTTTCTAATTGTGTTTAATATACCAAAGTATTTTGCTGTTCCTTTTATCGATTCATAGATTTCAAGAATTCATTCTATGCTCTACCGTCAGGAACTGAATTCTTCTGAGTGACCAGAGAGTTCGCGTGGAAATCGGTGTTATCATTTCCTCTGAATTGATCTGCATGAAATTCAAAGATTGAATGATATTTTGAACTTCGGATAGTAGGATTCAACGAATCATAGAAGCCATAAGGGCTTGCAACAGGGGGCTGTAGAAGTACTTGGGTTATTTTGAGAATCAACGATGCACGTATTCAGTAGGCATTTTCGACAGATCAATGGGAGAGTGTATGTGTAAAGGAGATTAACAATATTCAGTTTTGATAATTTTCATAATTTTTTTTATTAATATAATAATTATTTAAATTTCTTAATTAGTAATGAATCCCCCATTAAATACCCATGATTAAATCCTTCTCTTTGGTGATTTCAATCTTCCTTTTCTTAAATGGGCTCCATCAGACGATCAATCATTTTACATTGCCACTAATACCTCTGCTGCCAAAGAATGTCCTTTCTTAGACCGCCTAACCCTTAGTCAAGTTAGTGGCATCTCAAATAATATGGGCAGACAGCTAGACCTGATTTTCACAACAAACCCCTTAGTTCCTCTGTTTCACTTTGTCCATTTTGCTTATCAACCATCGACAACTACCATCCTCCCTTCTTCTCCCATTTTTTCACGACTTTCCACCATTAAACACTTGACTTCCAGGGCTTAAGTCTTAGGCATTCCACGAAGAAAATAACAATACAACCTAATCAATTAATATCTCAATAGCGCCCACTCAATTTTGACAGCCTTACAATAAATTACACCATATTTATAATATTTAGAAAAGGGAAATATTTAGATCTATTTCCCTTTAGGTTCTTCTTTCCCGATTGATGCGAGAATATGAAACAATGATGCGAGAATATAATTGAAACAGGAAACGATTACTTCAGATTACTTTATTTTGATCTAAGTACTTTAACCTACTTGCCGCCTTGCTAACAGGAGTAAGAAAAAAAAAGCGCAAACGATTGACAAGTCGATTAGCTCCTTCATTCGGAACGTTCTTCGGAGTGGCTGCGTTCAGTAATACTTAATTCGGAACATTCCGCCCGCCTTCGCCACCCCTTGGCGAACAGTCTTCATCAAGAGGTAAGATGCTGATCTTTCCAATTGGTCTCAACAACGTGCCAGATGCAGTCTTCAGTTGTACTACTCTTACAAGTCCATCCTCACCGGGCTTGACATCTATGATCCATGCTAATGGCCATTTACAAGGTGGTTGTTGATTGGATCGAACAATGCATAGGTCCCCGACCCGAACAGAGGGCTGACGACAACGCCATTTTGGTCTATGTTGCAGCTCGTGCAGATATTCTGAGGATATCTTTGGCTCTAGCACTGATGGTTCCGGGATAGTCAAGAGTGGCCCTCCGATTAGAAAATGGCCTGGAGTGAGCGCAGTGAAATCGGATGGATCATCAGATGATGGTTGCAGAGGTCTTGAGTTGAGGCACGCCTCGATCTGCGCTAGAAGAGTAGACATTTCTTCGAAAGTGAGTACATTATCACCCATAATCCGCTTCAAGTGGTGCTTCACAGATTTGACCGCAGCTTCCCAGATCCCACCGAAATGTGGTGCTGACGGGGGGTTGAACCGCCATTCTGTTCCATCGTTGGCGAGGCTGTTGACAATGTGCTCGCCTTGAGCCTTAGCCTTCTCAAACAACGCACGAAGCTCCTTATCGACGCCTACAAAATTGGTCCCACAATCAATAGATAGCGTTGCACAAATTCCACGCCACGAAACGTCGATATACATTGAGGAAATCCTGCGTGGAATATCCTGATAATACCTCTAGGTGTACAGCCCTTGTTGACAAACACACAAATACAACCATGTAGCCCTTGAATGACTTACTCCCACGCCCACTAGAGAAGCGCAAGTTGATGGGCCCAGCAAAGTCTACTCCAGAATGGAGAAATGGTCGATATCTCCGGACACGCCTTGATGGAAAATCACCCATAAGTTGTCCAACAGGTACAAAACGCTGACGCCAACATTGAACACACCTGAGGATGATCGCTTTAACGAGTTGTCGACCTCGTAAGATCCAATATCGCTGCCGAATGTAGTTGAGGGTGAGTTGAGTTCCGCCATGCAAACTTTTTATGTGCGCATCTATGACAACAAGTTTAGCGAGATACGATTGACGAGGAAGGATAAATGTATGCGCTTCATCGGGGTGAAGCAGAGCATGTTGTAGCCGACCCCCAACTCGCAATAGGCCACGGTCATCTATGTATGGATTCAAACGACTTAATGGGCTTTTAGCTTCCACACATCCTTTTCGTGATAAGGTTTGAAGATCTTGGTCAAAATAAATTTTCTGGATATAGGCTGCCCAAAGGCAGAGACTTTCAAATAATTATTCCGGTGTGAGCTGATTGATTGGAATTAGAGATACTGATGAGTTCTTTGTGTGTTTCGATTGTGTATGAGCACGTAGGTGAACGATGAACTGTCGGCAGCGAGCTGTTATCCTTATCAATCTTTCCAGCGGGCTGTAGCGAGTGAGAAGACCGGATTCTTCCTGAGGAATAGTGGTATCAAGACATGTCGTCGTACGCATCTCTGGAAAGGAATCCAAAGTTTGGAAATGACTAACTGTAGGCAATGGAGATGAAGACTTAGTTAGATGAGGTGATCCATGAAGCCACAAGGATGAGGCGACGAGAGTACTTGAAGGTATTCCCCGCGAAGCGAGGTCAGCAGGATTGTCCTTGCTATTTACGTGATGCCAACATGCTTCTGGTAAAGACACCTGAATCTCAGACACTCTGTTGGCTACGAATGTCTTCCAATTCGTAGGATGTTTCGCAATCCAAGATAATGCAATAGTCGAGTCCGTCCACAGATGGCATTTTACTCCTTTAAGGTCGAGAGAATCGTGAATGCGTTTAGCAAGTCGAACAGCCAGTAATGCGCCACAAAGCTCCAGTCGAGGTAAGGATATTTGTTTTATGTCCTTGTTTATCGACTACTCTTAAATAAACGCATGCCGCACAATACACTCTGAGGCATCAGAGTAACCGTGTACTTCGACCTGTCGCACGTTTTTTGAATAACCAGTCCATCGAGGCACACTATAGGCCTGTAGATCCTTGAGTCCGTTTAACATGTGCTCCCAATGATTTTGCAGTCGGTGAGGGAACGGATCATCCCAACCTAAGCTTTCATGCCATAGAGTTTCTACAAACAATTTGAACGTAATTACGACTGGTGCAATCCAACCTAGAGGATCGTAAAGCTGAGCGATGAGGGAAAGGCAGCGTCTTTTTGTAACAGTGCTTGTAAAAATGGTAGGATTTAGGCGAAAAGTAAAAACGTCATTCGTTGGTTGCCATGAAATACCTAGAGTTTGGACTTCGTCGAATTGTTTCCACGTGCGAGTTGAAGATGCGAGCTTGTCCCCTCTCACGTCCATTAAAAGTTGATAGTGGTTTGCTGACCACTTACTCAGCGGAAAGCCGGCCGCCTTGACTAAATTAACTAAGTCCAATCTTAGTTGGCCAGCTTCTTGCAGCGTGTCGCCTCCAGCGAATATATCATCTACGTAGGTGTTTTCATTTAAAACGTTTGCAGCCTGAGGGAAACGATCACCTTCATCAACGGCTAGTTGTCGAAGAACTCTGACGGCTTGATATGGTGAACTTGCGAGGCCATATGTTAAATTGTACGCAATCACCGCTTGATCTTCGGACGGTCGCCAAAGAATTCGCTGAAAACGTTGATCTTCAGGATCGATTTGAATCTGTCTAAACATTTTTTGTATGTCGGCAGAAAATACATAACGATACATCCACCACCGAAGTAGAATATCAAATATATCCGTTTGGAGCTTTGGGCCAACATGGAGGCAATTATTGATAGGTTCTCCCTTATTCAACTTGATTGATCCGTTGAATACCACGCGAAGTTTCGGTATCAAATCTCCCACAGACCATGGTGAGGCAAATAGAAACAGAAACGTTGGTCATTTTCATCAAGCGATGTTTCCACCATATGCCCGAGAGTTTCGTACTCGTTCATAAAATGAATATACTCCCGGTGGAAATCATTACGCCCCTTAAAACGCCTTTCGATATTTAGTAGCATCGCGAGCGCAGAAGATTTAGAATCTCCTAAGTTACAAAAACTCTTCTTAAATGGCAGCCTCAAAACGTAGCGTCCATCCGTATTACGTCGATGTGTCGATAAAAAATGTTGTTCACAGGCAGTTTCTTCAATAGTGAGCAACGATGGCACATGCGACAGTGCCTCCTCTTGAGTCCAAAAACGTTCTAATAAAGACGACAGATTTTGATCAACGATACACTGCAAGCTGATAAGAAGTGGTGAAGATTTAGATGGCCTAGTTCCTTGTTTGTCAGATGAGCAGCATCCAGTCAATATCCACCCTATGCCAGTTGATTGAGCTACCAAACTTCGGTCTTGCGATTTACACAGTCCTTCCTCGATGATTTGGGTAAACACATCGACACCAAGTATCATTTCAATAGGTGTTGACGAGTCGAATTTAAGATCTGCGAGCACCAGTCCATCTGTGAACATGAGATCGGCAGTTATTGTTTGCCGTGGTGGTACGTAGTCGGTAAGCGTTAACAAAACAAGTGCATTAAACTTCCACTGTCTGTCACTTGAAAAGTGGGGAGAGATGATGACTGTTGCCTGAGTCCTGACCGTCCGACAACCTGATAGTGGTACGAAAACTGATTGTCGTTGCAGCCTTAATCTTTGCGCCAAAGACTCGGAGACAAAGGAAGCTTCCGAACAGGGATCAATCAACGCTCGGATAGTACTTGATCGCTCGATTTCCGATGTTGCTGTCAGCGTGGCTGTAGCGAGTAGAATATGTCGTGGATGAGATGTGACAGTATTAATGGCGTGTACTGAATGAATGTTGATTCCACTTAATCGGGGTTGTCGCACTGTCCAAAGATAATTCCCAATCACGTCTCGTTGTTGGATCAAATCGTTGCACTGTTATGAACACCAATATATCCTCCATCTGGTCGACTGGTCGATTGAGCATCTGAAGAACCTCGATGGCTTCGGTAACTCCATCTCTTAAGTGCTTGAGAGTACTATGGGATTCCTTGGAGATCGATGGCAATTTAAACAACGTGTCTAAACATGCATACACGAGAGCTCTTTCATTGTCATAGAAGCTGGTGAGTTTCTTCCATGCGCGTTGGAAGTTTTCGGCTGTGATGGGAATGCTCTTAATCGTACTGGCTGCTTCTCCGCAAAGGTTCGATTTTAAGTAGTGGAGCCTCTCAACGTGCGTGAGCTCCTTGTCCTGAATGATCAAGGCGGTAAAGAAGTCCTTAAACGAAGGCCACTCAGAGTACTTGCCCGAAAAATGCGGAATCTCGATAAATGGCAATTTACGCCTCGGTGGCTTCTGAGCCGTCACTTCATAACATTGGTTTTCAGGAGGGGAGGATGAAGCAGATTTCGATGACAACTGATGGGCTGCGTCCAAGGACTTAGCCTTTTCATTGATGAAAATTTCTTCGACTTCTTCTAGGAAATATGTACGTTTTGAAATAAGAATGCGCTTGTCTTGCAGCGTGAGTAGGGGCATCCCCTTCCTCTCGCAAATCAATGATCTCCTGATGACGATTTTCTATACCTTTCCATCGTTTTTCCAATAGTTGAAGTCGCGCCTCAATTTGTCCTTGCGACGTTTGGTCACCTTCTTCTTCAGGTTAACGAAGGCGTTCTCCATGAGGCGTTTCTCCTTCTGTTAAACTTCGATTAGTTTCTCCATGACGAGACGGGCAAGAAAGTTGATAGCCGATCCGGCTCGATGGACCAGAAACAATGATTCGAGAATATAATTGAAACAGGAAACGATTACTTCAGATTACTTTATTTTGATCTAAGTACTTTAACCTACTTGCCGCCTTGCTAACAGGAGTAAGAGAAAAAAAGCGTAAACGATTGACAAGTCGATTAGCTCCTTCATTCGGAACGTTCTTCGGAGTGGCTGCGTTCAGTAATACTTAATTCGGAACACCGATCCAAACATTTATGTACCTGTCCTACTTGGTGTAATCGCGGGCTCCGTTCTCTAAGAAACAAAAGAAACACACTTTGTGCAATATTCCATCGTACTTAATCCCCCAATAATTGCTCTAATTATATTGGTACCGAGCTACATAACTCTCTCTACGAACACCATTCGATCGAAACGCAAGCTAATCTTATGTATGAACGATCCTAAGTCCTTCTTTCAGTTTGTCAACTACAAAAGGAAATTTGATGGCTACCCAACTTCAGTTTCCTTCGATGGCGAAACCTCGAATAATCCCAAGCCTATTGCCAACTTTTTCGCCAATTTGTTGAAACAATCTTTCACCGATGACTCCTTTGTACCGGGCACTACTTACTTCGACTACGTACCAAATTTCTCCTTTGGACCATTTCTACCACCTACTATGGACACCCATATCATTGAAAATAAATTGTATCAACTTCATGATGAATTTACTCCTGGGCCCGATAGTCTCCCTGCCATATTACTAAAAAAATGTTCCTCCATTATTTCGCTCCCGCTCTCAAAAATATACAACTCATCCCTGTCTCTTTGAGAATTTCTCCAGATATGGAGAACCGCTTTTGTAATTAATGTTCACAAAAAAGGTCCGAAGAATGATGTTAATAACTACCGCCCCGTCGGCACACTGTGAAACATACCCAAACTTTTCGAAAGTATCTTGTATGACACTCTAATTTTCCACTGCAAATCTCTTATCTCCTCTAAACAACATGGCATCCTCAAAAGAAAGTCTGCAACCATAAATCCTGTCGAATTTGTGTCCTTTACACTCTTAACACTCTGCACTCGGTTTCGTGAAGCGTTGGTTTAAAGAATTCTCCAATCCGTTCGTGATTCGATCCCTCTATATTACCTTTGTCCGCCCTCTTCTCGAATATGCATCTCAAGTGTGGTCCCCTTATCAACAAACCCACATATCTAGAAGCGAAAGCATCCAGCGTCGGTTCCTACGTTTCTTCCTCTGGAACAATCCTTAATTCTTACCGCCCTATCAAGACCCTTAGCACGATGGTAGAGTGCCGGACTCGTTTATTATTTCGCCTGAACCCTCTTTCGGTGTATTTCTTTACCTTTCACGATTCGTGTCGATAATAAAGGACTTAAAAAAATGCGTTACGTAGCTGCATATCTTTTGGCCGTCCTTGGTGGACAAGAAAACCCCACAAATGCAGATATCGAGAATATCCCCTTCGAGTTGGTGGTGCTGCCGTTGCTGCTGCAGCTGCTCCTGCTGTAGCTTCTACTGCTACCAGCGAATCCCGAGAAAGAAGAGATGAAGGAGGAATCCGAGTCTGAGGATAACGGTATCGACTTCGTCTTGAGACATTCAAGATGGGCGTGGATAAGGTACCAACATTGACGTTAGACAAATACATCAATTCCAGTTATCAAGATCCACAACCCTGTAAACAGTTTGTTTATTCCTTTGAAATAAAATAAAAAAAAAGTTTTACACGTAAAAAAAAAAAACAAAAAAAAAAGTGAAACACTCGTAATCAAAAGATCGGCAGTTCGAATCTCTAACCGGGTTTTCGCGTTTTTTTTTTTCTGTGCTCTTTCTGCTACTTCTAAATTCAACTAAAAGTAGTAGGAATTTATCATCCGATTTCGCAACACCAGCTGACGTCACGAAAAGGTGCAGAAGAGGCAACCCATGGTCCAATTTAATTAAGCGCCTCTCCCTCAACAATTTGACCGAAAAACTGCAGGTCAAGGCGAGGAAAGCGGCGCCATCACAATCACCGTCAACATCGACGTCCAAATCAGCTGGACAACAACAAACAAAACCAGTGATTCCTATGGAAGCGGATATTGCCTACCTCTCCTATGATAGGGAAGGCCGCTATACGGGGGACATCAACCCCTTCGCCGCCATATCAAATTTGGCTGCCGAGAAGGAACGTAGCGAACTTGAGGAGGAAGAACGCATTCCTCGCGCCAAGCTGCAGGCCGTACTCGATAAACTTAAAAAGATGCAACAAAAAGAGAGAGATTGGCGAGAACCGCCCTATAGCAAAAGTAACAACAACAATAGCAGCAGCAGAAGCAACAGCAACAACAACAGCCGCAACAACAGAAGCGGCAACAACTCCATAAAAAGGAATGCCACCCATGGCCCTACGAGTGACCATCGATCTCTGTAAGTATGCTATTATTGTAGGTAATTTCCAATTTAAATGTTTAGGCAAAAATGCTATGCTGTTCAGTGCAAGACGCTGGAGCAGCAACGGATTAAAAGCTTATGAAGGAGTCCACAACGCAGTTTTTCTTCTTCACATCGAAGGCCGAGTAGTTGCAGACAATGGAGTCGATTATAGACCCCGAGCTCAAAGAGTTCGAGAGCGATGATCTCAAATTCGTGGGGGTTAAGCCATTCTCCGCGGTGAGCTCCCCATGGGAGAAGCGGGTGATACCCTTCTTCCTGGTGCAGCTCACACCCAGCAACAAGCTGGAGAGGCTAAGGACTATCACTTCCTTAGCTTCCCAGCCTGGTACATGGGAAAAATTAAAGAGGAACATTTTGCAATGTATGCGCTGCTAAAGGTTCGGGCCTGCCGCGTCGAACTGCGAAATGCAGCCTCGATGCGTTAAGTGCGCAAAGAACCACAAGAACCAGGAATGCGGCCTTAGGAAAGACAAGGTGGCAGACAGAGTAGCTCGAATGTGTCCTGTGTAGGATCCAAGGACACTCTGCAAACTATCGGGGATTTCCTAAGTTCCAGGACATCAAGAGAAAACACTTGGCCCGTAAGTAGAAGGCCGATTAGAAACGTACCTCGGATCGCATCCAAACACCCCAGTTGACCTGCGCCTAAATGCCTGCAGATTCAGGAAAGACGTTACAAAAGTCCATGGCTGTTCCTAAAGCCCCAGTGCCTGTCTCTAAGGCACCGAAGGCCGAGGTGGATATCTGTTCGATCTAGCTCACAATGCAATGCTCTTATAGATCATATCGGTGAATGTGAATTCACTGATTAGGATCGAGCGACGAGCCGTACTTTTCAACATGTTGCGGGACGAAAACCCTGATGTACTTTTGGTTAGCGAAACAAAGCAAAACCAGAATCACAGAATTCAGCACACTTATAAAAATTAGAATAGACCGGCCCAACGCTACTCATTGCTTGAGAGTTCTTCATAAAAAAAGAAATAATAATAATAAGTATATAACGGCTAAGTGCGGATATTCCAGGCGCTAGAAGTTTGCATTATGCGCATTCCTCTCCGTAATGGACATAAAATGTACATTTTAGCGTCCTATGCACCTGAAGCACCTCAACCCAATATTGTAGTGCACCCATCAAAAAATACAAAAGTAAATACCTCCTACACACTGCATAATACTCTTACACATAACATAATAGTGTCATGCGACACCACAAAGCTGAACACTAGTCAGCATACGCCAAAGTGCTGACACCATAAGAATACATACAGAATGAATAGGAACATACTCGTAAACATTACAATGTTCACTGATCTTGTATTCCGATCGATGTGTGTCACTAATGGTATTTAATATCACAAAGCATAGTATTTAATGTGTCATCTGTGAAGTGAGTCTTTGTGGGGACAAAATGCGGTATCGAGGATGCTCAGGAGAAAATGGCGACAGTAAGAGCTGTCTGCCAGGAAGTGTGCAAGGTAAATGATAGTATTCGGCGGCCACGACCTGGAGAACAGAGCCCTTCTTCATCACTTCTACCTTCGAAATGATCTCGATCTCCAGATGATTTTCCAGTCATTGAGAAGGAAAAAATCCGCGGGTATCAACGGTATATCCAATGTTGTGATTATGATGATTAGGCACCTTTCGCCAGTGGCTGTAGAGAGGTACACCATCCTGTCTAACAATGCACTGAATAATGCATATTATCTAGTGCACTGGAAGACAGCGCTGGTGCAACCAATCCCAAGAGGGGTAAGGACACCTCTTACCCGGCAAAAATCGGTCCGAATATCGCCAAGGTCTTCGAGAAGGTGATCCATAGAGCCCTGTCTAAATAAGTTGAGGACAATAAAATCATTCCGGATAACCAATTCGGTTTCAGAGCGGGGCATGACACTATTCATGCCGCGTCGAAACTCGTATCGAATATCTAAACAAACAAAAAAAAAAATTAAATTATCATCAGATTTATGTGATTTTATGCAAAACTTAGTACTCACTAAATTCCTAATTAAAATGTATTTAATATATATGTAGATATTGTATTTGTATTTATATTTAAAACAATTCACCAGTTAACTGTTTATGACGAAGATATACATTATGAAAAAATTGTAAAATTTTGTGTTATGACGAATATCTTCGTCAATATTGACCATTTATTTTTGATGTTTTTGGTTCCTACTTATCTTAATATAAATAAATAAATGTATATGTACATGAAATAAATAACGAAATAAAAATATTAAAATCACATATTAGGTCACATTTTCCAACAAAGTCGAAACAGTTAACTGGTTAATAAAGATTACACTAATTTACAATTACATAAGAATAAGTAATTTGGTGACGTTCTGTATTTTGATTACATGTAATTAAAAATAGTGTCAAATGCCACTTCATGGTACTTAAAAAGGAAATACAAAATATGGGTATATTACAACTAAACTATCATAATTTAAAACTAGATCTTACATAAAAAAGGAATGGTTTAATAAATACGTAGCAAATGTTTTTAAATAATTCCAAGATTATATTATAATACAGTAAAACCAGATAAGAAAATTTACCTTATATGAAATAAATTAAAAAATAAGCCATAGTTAAGATTAAATGAGTGAATACGTCAAAAGAGTTTCGTCAGTGGACGCCGGTCTGGTCCAAAAATTGAGAACCTACGCCAATTTTTCTTAGTGCCCCAAAGGCCCTGGACAAAGGTGTTTTGAATAAAAATAGATGTTGATCTCTGGAAGTTGATTTTCATTGATTTCCAAGTGAATCCTTGGACCTGATCTGTACGTTGTTAAATCTTCCACGTGCGCTATTGAATGGTGAAGAGAAGCTATCAGATCACTGATGGATTTTTTTTAAATTCATTTTTATTATTCACACCTTAGAACTAGCTTATGCGCTAGACAAAATGTATAAACTAGCTTAAATATCTTAACTAACATACAAATATCTTACTGGTCTAAAAGGACACTATAAAGTAAACAGAACAAATTAAATTAAATTAAAAAAAATTCGGCCTAATAAAAAAAAAATTGAATTAAAATAAAAAATATTGATTAAAATAAATGCAAACTTAATGAAAATGCTTCTTTTTACAAAAACCTAACACCAGATTATTTTTTTTTATATAAAATTCTCTTCACCATTCAGTATTAAAACCAACTAAAAACAAGCTTAATCTACCTTAACTAAAATTTATACACAAAATCTACGTATACATATATACATATATAAATTCTCACGGTGAACTCCGAAACTATTTAACCGATTTTGACGTTTTTTTGTTATGTGTGTTTTGCTGGCGTTCCTAAGATAGAATAGTTTTTATCACGTATTTTTTATTAATTAATTGCAAAATCAACTATTTTTATATTCCATATACTACAACGTATTGTGTAGCGTCCATTTTACCTTATCTACGAATTTACCTTACTCTGCCTTACCATTACCTTTTTTCTGTACCCAGTAGATGGCGAGGTGATTCGATGCTATACACTACGTCACCGTAGGATCTCATGTCATTGTTTATTATGACTGCGTTCCATATGGTGAATATTATATTGTGCAAACCGATATTGTGTTAATTCACAATTGCGTCATTTTTAACTTCCCAATGGGAAGTTCTTGTAATGGGGCCGATTTTGTGAATCCCAAATTTTGACATATCTCAAAAGGTTTCAAGGTTACCAGAATCCAAATCCAACGTTTTCATAGAGATGTCCGTGTGTGTGTATGTACGTATGTGCGTATGTGTGTATGTGAGTTCGTATTCATTTTTTTCGTCTCGATTATCTTGAGAACCAAAGATGATATCAACATGGGACTAGATACATTAAACGCGTAATTACATAACAAAGAACTGAAAGAATTTTCAGCGAAATCGGTTCAGCCGTTTTTTTTTTTTAACGAGAAATCCAAGAAAAAAGCAAAAAACAAGCTGAATTTTAAAATGAATGAAGTGTATAATTTATTTATGAACATTGTTGATAATAATTGAATATTGTTGATAACAATTGAATTTTGTGAATAACAATCGAATATTGTAAATAATAATTGAATACATTTGAAAAAAAATTAATATTGTTTGTAACAGTTGGATATTGTTGATAACGTTTAGAGAATAGTGTCGATAAATTTTTGTTTATAATAAAACAAAGTTTTAATAGTTCAAATATCCACTGTTCGGGATAGGTAACAATTTTTTATTCAGCAGCGCTTCAACTATATGGTTTCTCATAATGGGTACATCATATGGTATTTGCTCTTCCGGTAACTTATCGTAACATAACACTGTTGCAAAATATATTGCGAATGCCCCACAATCTATACCATTGCTCTGTTCCTGAACCTTATGAAATATATACCTTTTTTTAAATCTATACAGAGCTTTCTAAAAATCGATTTGATCGTTTTCCAAGAAATTCTTATTTAAACTGTCGTAGATGTGGACATTGCCATTACCGTCATATTTTGTACAAATCCAGAGACCTATAATGTTAACACCAATTTGACCGCTATAAATGATCTGAATATTAATCTCAGATTTGGGTATTACTTGTAAATTACGTAGAAACGCGCCGACGTAACCTACATCCTGTGCGAAATTATGTACCCGTTGAGCTTTGAGTTTTCTGTTCATTATTTCATGGAATAAATTGATATGTTTGTCGGACAAATAAAATTCATTATGAGCCACTTCTTGATATTCTGCTATCGGAATATCAAAATCATATGGTACGTCATTATCATCGGTATTATCGTAAATATTATTCATATCATTTTGAACACCAGAATGAATACTATTTCCATTAGTTTCTTTGTGATTTATATCATCATTATCAACATCTATAGGAATTAAATCCTTGATATTGTCATTGTAAGTATCCATGCCAACATAGCTACTAATGATAATTTCATAGCAATTTTTGTTTTCATCTGTACTGTTAACACTAGTGCTACAATGATTGATAGAATTTTTTCTATTGAAACTGTTATTATAAATAGCATATATTGGCTTATGGTATGTGAAATATGATTCATAAACTCCACATTGTATGTTGGAAACATTGGAGAAAATTACATCTATTTGAGTATTTAATGACGTAGTAATACTGTCTGGCGGCAATTGTGTTAATAATTTATATTTTTTTAAATAATTGATCAAAAAATTATTTTTTTTGTCACCTTGATTAATGATATCGTAGTTGATATCTCCAATTAATATAAAAAGACTAACAGAAATTAATTTTTGTATAATATCATCGAAAGCTTCTTCGAACATAGTCGTTGTTGTTTTAGGAGATTTGTACCCACTAATTAAATACCAATTATCTACTTTCATTGTAAATAGCTGTGCATGTCCCTTATTGTTGTAAAGATGCTTTGACGATAATATTGTAGATTGTACGCTATTTTTTACATAGCATATTAGTCCATGATTGTTTTTATTGCGATCAATTCTCAAAAAAAATATTGAAATTATCAACGTCTTTTTTATCGCTACCAGTAGTTCGAGACTCACTAAAAATTAATATATTCGCGCGCAGATACCATTCATCTGCAATTATGTGGGTTAAGTTCTTTCTTAATGTACTAACATTTTAATAACCTACTTTTGTGGCTACTACGCTCTCTAAATTATTGTACGACAATTTTAACATTTTTTTAGATCTCAGACGTTCTAATTCAATAAGTGGTGAGTTCACAACTTTTGAATTTTTTGGAACATTTGATAATTTAAATTTACCAATTATAAATAGTCCACTCAATTTAGTGACACGGCTGAGAGCAACATATAACATCGATAAAGTTCGCCTCTCCTGCGCCGAAAAATCTATACATATTTTGTCATATGTTTGACCTTGGCTATTCTGAATAGTTATTGCTTCCGCAGGTATAACAGGAAATTGATTTTTTAAGATTTTATATTTATCATCTTGTGTAACACTAGTTTGGATCGATATTCTTTCTATTGGGGTTAACGCATTATATATGCTATTCTCTGTCATGTAATTATGATAACGTGCCCGTATTTTGATGCCGACTCTGGGCGTATGAAAATCCAACCATAACATCGACGGTACGTCGGTATCTTTACATTCGATATATTTCAAAACGCCACAAACACCAGATAAGTCGTTTTGTATTAATACTTTAATTTTTTTTGAAAGTTTCATCTTTTCGTCTTTCTTTCAATCGTTGAAGATTTTTCAGATTTCCGAAGCCTCTAAAATCGTCATCACTACGTAATGATGCCATGCGATTTTGAGTGCTCATTCTTTCGAGTTCTCTGTATTCATCGTCTTTACGTAAGTCAGAGACTCATTAGAGATTTTTCAGATTCTCAAAACTTCGATAACCTCCATCACTTCGTAGCGACGCCATAAGTTGTTGATTTTTTTTCTCTTTCATGTTCTCTGTAATCAACTACGGTTAAAATTATAAAAGAAAATATTGAATAAATTTAAAATTATACAATAATAATAATAATAAATAATAATAATAAAAAAAAAAAAAAATGTTCTTTAATTCGTCTCACTGGGAAGTTAGTCGTGTGGACTAGCGTTCGAGTATTCTTCAGACAACAATTACTCTGCACATACAAAGATTGCCATCGGTCTAATGGACCAAATACGTCGATACTATCAGGCCTTAAAATTCCGCAATGAACCATTGGGCATGTGTTGTTCATCAGGAAAAGCGGTTTTGTCACCTCTTCTCACTCCGCCGGAGCCTTCGCAATCACTTCTGGCTGATGAATCAAATGATTCAAAATTATTTCTACAAATGACACGCAAATTTAATTTTTGTTTCCAAATGACGTCATTTAAATTTGCAATTAAAATTTGCGATCACTCATCCGATGGACGTAATATTGAAACGACGTTTAAATAAAAGGTCAAGTGTCAAGATCGGGTCGCTGATGCCAATACCTAACGAAGAGCCAACATTTCTTCAAATTTATTTTATGAGCAGTTCTGAAGAGCGTGTGACAATTCGATGTCAGTATAACTTCGAACAAGCAGTACAAAGAGCCATTGTACAATCATTGGAAGATATTTTGAAAATCATATACAACTTATTCAATTATTCAAAAGATTGTCACCAAAATTAACAAATGATAACTTACAAATTGTCATCAGAACCGACAAAACACCAACGCTGGCAGGTTTAATGCCCCAACTGCAGAAGAATTTGCTGTGTTCATGGTCGTTGATTCAGTTGATAACAGAGTCATTAAAATTACACGTCGTGACAGCACTATAGTGACATATCCGATCTTCCCGATATTGAAACCATTGAAAGAACCAATATATTTTAGTTGACAGTTTTGGGAATCAGATCTCAACTGCCTTCACAGCGGTTTTGATAAAGAGATCCAATTGCCCACACGATCATTTTATTCAACCCACTTGAATCACTCATGCGGTTCTGTAAACAAGCAGCGCCCTTCTGCATTTTGTGCATTAAGCACTTTTGTCCACACTCGGACTATATTCAAAGAAACCACTCATGCGGTGTAAACAAGCAGCGCCCTTCAGCATTTTGTCCATTAAACACTTTTGTCCACACTCGGACTATACATAATGTATGTATGTATACAAAGAAATCATGATTGTCCTCCTTTCGTTCTTTATCTACCGAGGTATAATTTAAGCAACAAAATGTGTAGTTTGGAGTCGAGGGTGAATTTTCAAATAAGAAAGATCAAATAAGATCTCCAACTGAAGTTTTATTTAATAAAGAAATAATTTCAAATTATTAACTTGTGTTGTGTTGTATTTTTTCTTTTTTTTGTTAAAAGATATTAATAAATATTTCATTGGCGCAGTCGGTAGGATACCAATCGTCGGTATCCGCAAAAGAATGTAAGTTCCCAAAAAGGGAGGTGAAAAAGTAAACGAAAATTATTCGTAGTTGAAGAACAGTTTATAATTAAAAGTATATCTAAACCAAACATAAGTGAAAATACAAAAACACAAGTAAAAATGGAATTAACGAAAGACATAATAATTAAAACACTCGGATCAAAAAAACTCTTCAAGGGCAAAAGAGAGGATCTTGCCCAATACATCAGAAGCATAGAATCTGTCGCAGAATACGTCAACGAATTTGAGGAGGACAAACAACGGCTGTTTTTATTGATTATCAACACCATCCACGGTGAGGCAACAACCATTACGAGAAAAACGACAATCAACACATGGGGAGAACTGAAAGCGGCACTCATACAGCAATTCAGTGAGAAAACAAGCATTGCAACGTTATTATTAGCATTTCAAAATATTTTATTTAAAAACGATGTAATTGAATTTTATAAGCAAATTAACAGTCACTTATGTATGTAGGATTAAGGACAGAATAAATTTGAGTAACGAAACAGAGCCTCTTAAAACTATTTACACAACCGAATGTGAAAGAAAGGCATTCGAAGCTTTTCGTGACGGTTGCCACCACATACGCATGCACTTATTTTGTCTCGCGACATATCAAATATTGAACCAGCGTTTTCTATATTAATGGAACATAACTTAGTTACACAAAGTTACCAAACTAATAGGCCCCAATATAACAATAATAACCAGAATCATAACTCGTTCAGGCAAAACTTTAATAGGCCCCAATATAACAATAATAACCAGAATCAAAACTCCTTCAGGGTAAATTATAATGCAAGTCACCGTGTCCCTATTAACAGACCTAGGGAAGATAACAGCAACCAATCGAGAATAAGGAAATATGGCGCTCATAGCCCAACGGAAGTGGTTGAAGAAAATTTTCATCAACCAGCCTCGGGAGATTACCACACATTAAATTAATAATTGAAAATAAAATATATAAAGCATTAATAGATACTGGATCTACTTTAAGCTTTGTAAATCCAGAAACATTGAAATCACCAGTACTAGATACTAAAAGCAGAACAATTAGGACTATGACAGGATATACTAAAGTTAATAAAATACAGCTAATAGATGCAGCAGGTAAAATTAGGGGAAAGTTAACATTATTCGTTAATAAATTTATTGGTTTCTACGACATACTAATAGCAAATGACATTCTTAATGCCTTAAGTGGTAAGATCGACTATAAAAATAGGGAACTAATTTTAAATAATAAGAAATATACCCTTTATTGTAAAAACGAGATAAAAGAAGAAAATTACAATCTAGTTTTCGATAAACAAAATATAAAAATACAGGAGAAATAAGAGTATGAATTCAGATTGGATCATTTAAATAACGAAGAGAAAATCGAGATAAAGAAGACGCTTAGCGAATTTCGCGATATTTGTTTCCGTGAACGTGAAAATTTGACGTTCTCGAACCAAATAAAACACGAAATTAAAACAAAGCATCAGGATCCTATATACACAAAGCTACATATATCGGTATCCGTATGCGCACACTGAAGAAGTGGCAAGAGAAATAAAAGAAATGTTAGAGAGGATTGTCATCGATTACCGAAAACTTAACAATGTTACGGTTGATGACAAATACCCTATCCCTAATATCGAGTCTATTCTGGACAAATTGGGAAAGTGCAACTATTTTACAACGATCGACCTTGCTAAAGGTTTTCATCAAATTGAAATAGAAGCAAACAGCATTCCAAAGACAGCATTCTCTACTGCCGACGGGCATTATGAGTTTAAAAGAATGCCTTTAGGTCTGAAGAATGCGCCAGCCACATTCCAGAGTCTGATGAATGGCGTTTTGTCTGATTATGTAAATAAAATCTGCCTGGTTTATCTCGACGACATAATCATTTATTCGACAT
Source organism: Merodon equestris (assembly GCA_958301585.1). NCBI lineage: Eukaryota > Metazoa > Arthropoda > Insecta > Diptera > Syrphidae > Merodon > Merodon equestris. The sequence continues at coordinate 82,049,338 of OY284415.1, read as the reverse complement.
CTTTACAAGAACACATCGATTCAATTAGAAAAATATTCCAAAGATTAAGTGAAGCAAATCTTAAGATTCAATTAAGCAAAAACATCATACAGTAAAATTCAACGACAACTATTTCAAGGAAATGATTAAAAGATTTATATTAGGCAAATATGTTTGTGGCATTTATTTTGAAAATGACGAAGGATTTAACCACTTTCAGCGAATATTCTAATCAATTGTTCTACCTTCTAGTAACGTTAAATTATTAAGAACAAACAAAATAGTAGAAGACATTGAGAACTATGAACAATTCAAAGAAATTATTTATAAAATACACTTAGACGGAATCCATGCAGGTATAAATAAGGTTATTAAAATTTTCGAAGAAAAATATTATTTCCCAAATCACGCTAGACTTTCTCAACAAGTGTGAAATGTGCAACACTTGCAAATTCGAGCATCAGGCCACAAACAGACCTTTTAAAAAAAACATCACCTGTTACTAAAAGAAGGCAAAAATTTGTTACAGATATATATAAATTTAGAAATCACCACTGGAAAGACAGGAATTGCCGATATTGAAAGGTTGCATGCAAGTTTAAATGAAAAATTAAGATTAATAAATATAGGATCAGATAAAGAATTAAAATTAATGGCAATTGAACAAGTCATATTCACATATAATCATACTCTAATACATTCTTCAACCAATAGCCGTCCTTACTCAATATTTTTTGAAAATAAAGAACCAAATAGCAATCCGCAAGAGATTAAGGAAAAAAGAATAAGACAAGCAAAGACTATAAAGTAGACTTAAAGTATATGAAAAATAAAAGAACTTTAAAATCAGACTTACATCGTTCGTATGGTGGACTGCAATCCACTCATATTCTGGCAAGGTCAAGATGGTGATATCCATCAGCATTAAATAGCGTGATCCGGTTACTGGTAAAATCAAAGTTAATTATTAAATTTATTAGTGTTATTTTTTTAGCATACCAAAAACTAAATTTAAATTTATTTCTTATTTTGCAGATAATGAAACAAACAAAAATGCCAGCTCAATGTGTTACTACGCGTACCGGTTGATGGCAAGGAATAATCTGGACTTTTATATTCTTTGATATTGTCAGCTTTGCCATCAATATGTTGTAAACATGTATGCTAAGATCGAGAGTGAACGTTTGCGATATCTTCGGTTCAACCAAAAGCAAAATTACGATCAGAGGATTACATTCACTTACGAGATGCTATTAAATCAATTAAAAAAAAACCCCGCAAAAATCAGTGAAGTAAAGAATGAATCATTTATAACAATAAGTTCATAGAATAGTATTTTGTAATTTTTTGACAAATACTCGTACAAGTAGGATTTTTGGAAGTACCTACCTTGAAACGATATTTGTAAACTTTTTATAAATTTCAAGTTACAATAGTGTTACTGGTGCTGCTTTTGTTATTTTCAGACCAATGAAGAAATGTTATTTTCTTTCTTTTAGCTTTACAAGTATTTTTTCGGGTTGCTAATTTAAAAAGCGGTCGTACAAATACAAACACACTCGTACAAAGGTACCAACACGCTACACTTTCTGGTCGCCTCGAATTGGCGGTTACAAAAAAAAGAGTATACAAAATGATTTTGGTCGACCCTAGATTAAAATTGCGTGAAATATCATGACACCTTAGATATATCAGAAAGCAGCGTTTCCATTTAGCATGAAAATTTGAGCATTGAAACCAAATTCAAGAAAGAAAAAAAAGTTCGTTCACCAAATCCAAACAATTGTCTCAAGTACGTGGCAAACTTGTACGACTTAATTCCCCGGATCTGGCTAGTCTGACTAGTCAGCCACTAGTACCTGTTCGCAAACCTACAGAGAATGCTCCAGGGAGAAAGATTTGTCTCAAATGAAGAACTGAAAACGAAACCAAAACTTAAGGGTATTTTAAGGCCATAAATAAACGGTTTTACAGAAAGAACATCGAAAAATTCTTTCAGAAAACCATTTTAAAGAATAAAGCCGAATTTGGCCTAACGTTGTTGTTTTATTACTCGTCCTACGAAGTTGTTTATTCTACATATACATATATAGATGGTATTGCCCCAGCGCTTTTTCCAACCGCCGAAGCAATTTTCATTTGCTTTGTTGGGTATAGATAGCCTTGAACTCTTCCACCAATGCGGTTTCCGCAAATGCGTACGTTTTCTTCATACATATTGCTTCACGCAAACGGTGAATAACTTCAAGATAATATTCTTTATGGACTGTACAACCTTCCAGAAGGAACTTATGATGACCCACGTCATTGTTATTGTAAAAAATAATGGGCAAAACTTTCACATTTGATTGAACTTAGCGTGCTTTTTAGGTCATGGCTCTTCTGATCATTTATATTGGATCTTTGGTTTCGAACCCATAACCAAATATCAATGCTTCGTCATCGTCATTCAACAGCTCTTGTGCGATGTTCATGCGTTACTTCCTGAAATCAAAATTCAGCAACTGAGGACTAAACTTCGCCGACACGCGTTTCATGGCAAAAATATCAGTTACAAATATTTTTTTTCTGCTAAGAGTAGACTCGCCAAATGCCACAATCAATATTTCGACTGGAGCACTTCATTTTATTTTTCATACGAAATTTGTAAAGATTTTATCCAATTTTTTCAATAGCAAAACATCGCCAATTACGCCTAATCATTATATCTTATCTTATTATATCTTAAAAACAAAAAACACTAAATGGCTGACAACGTTAAAATAGGTTACGGACATGTACTCCTGTACCCACACTCAAAAAAATCAAAAACATTCGAATGTAGATACTTAATTCGTGATATTCAAAAAGTCACCTTATTTTTTGAAAAAAAATATTACATAATGTATATTACTATACTACTGTATTGTAATAAGTTTTTTAATTACATTGTTAACATGTAATCCGGTTGTATCCGAGGCTGCTTGCTGCAAGAAATTTTCCACAATAGAAATATTCATTCAATCAAAGAGCAAAGCCCAAGCTCTCCTGACGGTTACCTATTGGCTAAAGAATAAGAGCTCCACCAGTGCCACTGTACTTTGAGATTGTACTAGTATCTCGAAAAAAGTGATCTCCAAATGATCACTCCTCGCTCGAACCGTAGACGTGGCCATGAGAATTTTTTTGCAGCTGCTCTGAAGATGACGCCCAGACTAGGTAGAGAATTGGATTCACCCTTTCTCGTTTGTTGCCACAAAGAGTTTTAACAAAGAATACCGATCAATTGTTCACTTACTAGACACCCAGGAGGCACAATGTGAGAGTAAAAGTTATTGTTCTGAGTTTTAGGTAACGGTTGCGTTTTACAGACATCTTCTTCTTCAGAGCCAAGCCTTTCTCATTCATTTATTTAATAGCGACTTTGTTTTTCACAAAGCGAAAGGGACCTACAGTTGAATGTCGATTCCGAACGGCGAGAGCCGAGAAGCTTTTTCAAAGTAAATATACTACGGGAGGTTTTGCCAGTATTCCGAGGAGAGAAGCCACACGAAATAAACATTCTATGGCGTTGGTGTTATTGGGATCCGAACTCGCTCATCGCGCGTGAACGGCCGACTCACTATTCACTGCGCCACGACACATACATATGCTTTGTCTTATCATAATATGCACATTTGATTAGCATTTCTTTAGATGAAGTATTCACTTAGTATTGGTAAATTTAGCTAATGAATTTGGAAGATTTCCTCCCATCAACGATCGTTATTTTATTTATTTTTATTATACATATATATATCATCGATCAAAATAATAACATATTAATACGTAATTTTAAGTTATGCTAAAAACAAACTCATTTTTATTAAATTTTAATAAGAATTTGGAAAATTGTTTTGTAAAGCAATTATCAAGTCATGTTCGTTTTATTTAAAGCATAATTTCATAATTCTACTGTGGCATGTGATTAGGTTCCCCATTTTCATCTCAGGCCACTTTCATGCGGCATCCGGCAACCATTTCCGAATAGCTCATTCCCAATTACATAACAGCTCAAGCTTTCGCCCGCATCTGCAATTACATATTCATAATAGTTCTGTTTAACTGAAGAATAGAGTTTTTGTAATGGAAAACCTCTTCTGTGATGAAATGAAAATTTTAATTGAAATATGTGATGAATATAAAACGCCCACTCCGCACTCACACTCAGTGTCCGCCTAGCCAGCTGAATCCAAACTAAATCATCCAAGCCAAGTCTAATTCATCTGTAAACTGTACGGCAGCCACCCACCGGAAAGACAAAAGGGAAGCCAGCATGTGTGTGCGGATTGTGCTTGTACATACATATCAACTGGAGCGACAATGTGTTTTCAAAACAATAGGATTTTTGAATTAATATTTTTATATTTATTACTTTTTACGATCGTCGTGACGTGGGTAGGGGTGAGTGGGATGTGGAATTATTATATATGTACATATATTTTTTTTTAGTTTTTTGTTTTTAATTTGGTTTTTTTTTTATTTCCAGCTGCTTTTGATTTCATTCATGTCCCACCAATTATTCATGATATATTTTTTTGTTTTATAACATACATACATATACGGCACTCATATATTCATACATATGTGTTCCTATATCCTTCATCGTGTCCTTCTTCTTGCCGAGAACAAGACTAAACAACCGGCAAATTCCATATCCACTATGGTGCGGCAATGACTTTTGTTCTCGGACAAAGAAACTTTATTTTACAGCATTTGGTGCTTGGAATTGTCGTCCGAGGGATGAGGCGTGCACGCCTGTCTGTATTTGTACACTTGTAATGCATATTTTACCAGATGGATGGTTTTTTCTTCTAGCCCACTGCTAAGCGCTCCTCGTATTCGGTAATGATGATGATGATGGGGATGTTAACATGTATTTAGATACGATACCCATGCTGTTCATATTAAGATAGCTGGTGTAGCTGGTTGAGTGTACAAAGGCAAGTTGAAAGTTGATTAAATTGAAAAGCTGTGAGGGAGCGATGATTTAATCAGCAGAAATCGCACAGCAACAACACTACCAAATGAAAGAAATAAACAACGGCTGGATTTCACTTCACCATTTTTATTTCTTTTATTTAATTGTAATTGTTCAGGTATTGCATGCAGCATGTTTGAAGGGATTGCAGCGAAAGAAAAAAAGTAGGACAAACGAAGCTGAGTGGGCGTTGACAAAACCCTTTACATGCTTGCTATTGTCTGATGGCAAATTAATTAAATAAATGCATTAAAGGGGGATCTGATATTGTGTAGTCGATATGTGATGCGGTCATTGTAAAGTTTTGAAAAGCAATCAGGCAGATTTAAATTTCGTAAAAAGTTTGGCTTGGGTTGATTAATTATATTTGTTATATGACCTTAATAGAGCACTTTGTTATGAATCGGAGAATGAAATTTATTTCGGTACGTTAAAAATATATTTCTTCTCTAGTTGATAGTTTTAGTTTCATCAAGACTAATTTATAACATGGATTTATTTATTAATATGAATATAAATAAAACTCTGATTGGAAGACAATGGAAACCAAATAAACATTTTAGAACTATAATTTTAAATACTTTAGGTTAGTTTCCCAGGGAAAAAAGTGCGATCAATTCATGTAGATATGTATGTACCTCTTTTTTCAAATATTCGGAGCTTTTTTTCGGAAAAAAAGTTTTTGCCCATCTTTTTAGCAGCATACGAATTCCGCGTTGAAAAAGCTGCACGCTTTTGAGGCGATTCATGAATCGACTAACATATTCTTATAATTATTATTATTCGACGCACTTTAGCCGATTATATTTGTCTGGTTATTTTCACACACGAAAAAATGCATGACATCTATGGAAATTCACAAATCTAATGATGGGAAGTTGTTAACAGATGCCCAAGTTTACCACGTGGAGTTCATGATCTGACATTTCTGATCGGCATGTACCGCTAGCGCCATCTGATGTAATGAATACACCTGTGGTAAGGAACCGTACATACATAAATATTAAAACGTTTATTATAAAAAGCCAGCTGTAGCTAACCGTAAAGTAGTGAGTAATAGTAGTAATAGGATCTGAACTGTATCTCAACTGACTTACTATCCGTATAATTTAACTTACTATGGGTAACGTTTCTTGTAAACGGATAGGTTCCTAATATATAAACACTTCAATGACTTTCATCGAAAAACATCTCTTCGACTGTTTCGGTTAATGACAACGTTTTGCGAAATATGGATTAAGGGGTGCTGTCTAATTTGGTTTCAGCTTATACCATACATCGCTACAGTTGTCTCTACTTTTTCAATCGACAGTTTATTCTCCACTGCACTCATTGGATACTAATGCAACACGTTGTCAACATTAAGAAAAATATTTGTGAGAAGTATATATGTATGTATGTATTTATTTTAAACTTTCAAGATGACAATTCAAATTTTTCATTTTTATTCACGTTTTTTGCATACTCTACTTAATAACACTCAACGGCAGTGGCCGTCGTTCAGAACACACCACCTGGGCGTGACAGCATCTGGACGTATGCCCCTAGCAATCAATCTCTCTCTGTAACGATAAAATCTTGTCTCAACCAACATTGACGAAATTTGTGGATCTGACCACAGTCTTTCTGCTGCGGCACCAGCCCTCGGCCACACTCGACCTTCTGCAAGTAATGAGTCTTAGATTAATGTCAAGAATACTGGAAGACACTTACCTAAACTATTTTCATCAACATATTCACTCCACATGCACACCTCGCCACCGAGCACTTTTGGATCCCGTACAAGTTGGTTACTATATATCTTATTCCAGTTGTAATATTTTGTTTGGCCCCAGAACCCATGGTCCAAGTACCAAGCATCCCTGGTTGACACAATCAATCGATATCCCAACTCCAGGAGATCTTTATTCAAAGTATCTTGTGCGTCTACCCAAGTTTGTATGATGAAGCGTTCCTTCGGCAGATACTTGGTAATGACTGCTGGATCGGTCAGTTTACTCGACCAGACAATTGTCGACTTTGGCACTTGATCTGGACGCAGCCTGTTACTGATTTCATCCCAGGACTCGAGATTTTTTGAATGAAAGTCCCCCCAAAGTTTTAGAAAACTGTTTGTGCTACGATCATAACCGGTTTTAGCCATGACATCAATAATTTCTTCGGACGAGTTCCAACATGGAATAAATACTTCGTCACCACCCATATGAATGGTTTCTTCTGGTGCGCTAAACTCAGCAATATCCTCATAGATTTCTTTCATTAAGCTGTATACGTTCTCATTCACCGGGTTCAATTGCCCACAGGGCGGCTGGTAGCATAACTTTCGCCAAGGCTTCTGAAACATACAAACAGTAAGATTGCCAAAACCCGCCATTGGTCCCCATTGCCAACCGCTACCAGCATGCGATGGTCCATCGATTTCTACGAGCACACGGATTCCTCGATTCCTGGCGTACTTAATGATGTTTTGAGTATCGTGGCGACTGTAGACATATTCCGTGGAGTATGCACCAAATCTAGTTAAGGCACACTATAAGACAAATCTTAATAATGAGTAGGAATAAAGATATACCTTTGCATTTCGGGAATTCTAGTGATCTCAAGAGGAAAACTTTGAGAGTCCGATACATGCCAATGAAAGACATTAAGCTTTGATACTGCCATGGCATCCAACATATTCTTGATGAATCTAACTGGAATATAATTTCTCGAGCAATCTAATAAAATACCCCTATGTGAGAAAATTGGCTTGTCTCTGATCCGAGCTGCAGCGACCATTATCAATCCATTTCTGGTGAAAAACACTTTATAACTCATGTTCAAGATAATAATTGAAAACCTACTTGTGAGCACCTGTAATTAAATTACTGAGCGTTTCTAATCCGTGGCGTGCACCATAAACCGTTTGCGCTCGGATGTCAATGAAGGTTGCCGTATCTACAAAAACAAACAAATATATATATTGAATGGATTTGATAATTTTACCCTTGCCTGATGTCCTCATGTTCAACGTATACGACTCATTCGTTTCCCAATCTAGGTCTGTGTTTGTCGAGTTAACTGTCGTTTTTACCAGGATTTCTTTACTATCTGTATATGTACAGTTCTTAATACACTCCTTCAGAATGTTACTAAGAAATATTCGATTGGCTTCACGGATGAAATGTCCTGTTTGAACGCTTGGCGTTACCACGTTGAATCTAAATCGATATAATTTAATTTATATATTATATGAAGCAATCATAAATAAGGCTAATTGGACCCACCTTACTTTCCAGGGGTCAAAGTAAATTCTATTGTGAGAGATATTGCATTCCAATGTTGGCATTGGCCAGATTGATCCATATTTCCCGCAGGACATTCTGCAATCGTTTTGACTCTCAAACGTAGGTGAATCAGAGTCATCACTTTTACTCTGCTCACATAGTTGAGATATGTTACATTTCCAAAGTTTTCTTTAAATGATGCATATAAAATTCACGTTTATTCATTGAAGGTCAAACTCTTACTTCTCTGTTGTTGAGTTCTGTATTTGCACAAACAACGTTATTGTAATCAAACCAAAAAATGAGCCGATATGCATGGCCTTGTACTTCCAGTAACAATTTATTTTTAGAATCTGATGATAAGAATATAACGTTATTTAGAACTTTAGTGCCTAGTATATAGTAGAGTATCGAACTCGAGAACTTCAAGAATTTTTAGGCTTACAGAACTTCGTGAGGAATTTTTTTGTCAACTGTTATCGTTTTGAACTATCTTAGAGAAAATGTTTTCTTTATGAAAATATTACGATGATAAATAAAAGTTCTCGCAATCATTTCTTGTGTTATGTGCGTTTTTTTTTCCAGCTAGATTAATGATGCTACTTTTGGTTAGCAAAATTCGAAAAGGTGTTACAAGTGCGATACAGGTGGGTTTAGCAGCAAATCACCGAGGAAATAACCCCTAAAGTCGATTTCGAAGAATAAACTGTTGGTGGGGTTATATCCCGTGAAAAAGTCGGAAGCGAACGTCTTACCCACTAAGTTACAGGACACCCACCATTAACTCGTAAGCCGGCAAAATAACGATAATAATGTATCTTCATCTCTTTTCTTTACTAAATCAAAACATGAAAGTTAGAAAACAAAAAAAATCAAAAACACCCTTAGCACGGATGTAAAATAAGGGAAACACTTAAAAATAGACTAACTGTACATATACTTTAGAGTGTTCGTATAGGGCCAGAAGGTATTTAAAATTAATTAAGTTATTTAAGCTAGTTTTAAGCATTTTTGTCTAATGTAAGATAGTTCTCGGAAGTATAAAATAAAAATTAATTAAAAAAAAAAAACTAACTGTGTCAAGTATGGAAAGTCATTCAAGAGAATTTTCTTCTTCTTCTTTTCCTTTTTCCGGCGTTGTTATGGTCAGAAGTGTAGGACCATAACCTTCCCACTTAATTGCATTCCTACTGGTCCGCTTGTGGGGTCCGCCGGTTTGACCTCAGAAAGTAGCGGCAGGCTTCCCGGTTTGGGATTACTTCATCGCTGAGGCCAATCAAATGCTGGTGTTTTTGCATTTGTTTTGCACCAATTGTTTTTCGGCCTGCCTCTTTTTTTTTTTTTTTTTTTTTGTGACACGGGCATGCTCCAAATTTTTTTTTTGTTTGATCTAACTCTTACAACACCGGTGATCTCCAGTCGTGTCAACCCACTGATTTGCATGTACACTTGTGGGGCAGTTTAATGGTGGTATATGTGTCCCTAGGCTCACCTTGGTGTTTTCTAAATTGCCTAGATGTGATTTTTGTCTACCTTTGTTTTAGTCGCCTTTTACAACAAACGAGAGGTATGGCTGTAGGGATATTCTTAACCCGTCCCTGCACGGAGTTTCAAGAGAGAATTTTCTTATCGGAACCAAATAAAATGAAGATATTCCTGGTTACAACCCTATATCTAATTTAAGTAAAAATTAAATTCCAAGTTATGAAACATGTTCGCATCTTTATATAATTTTTAATTAAAAAAAAAAAAAACACGTCATTGAAATGTGAATACCTATTCAGGATAATGTCAACAAGCTCTTTTCATTTTTTTTTGCTTTTGACAGAGAAAGTTAGATAGACGAAATTTGTACAATACTTCTACTAATATTTTTGTCCTGCGTATTCTGATTCCTGTTGGCTGACAGCGGTATTTAAGACAGTTAAGCATTCTACAATAGTGTTTTTTTTTATCTCTCTACTTATAATTATACGTGCACTCGTATTTCAAAATTTGTCTTTTCTGGTATAAAGCACATACAAATTTAAGTTTCTCGGTATAAATTACAAATATTTCGTAGAGCATAAGTGTAACTATAGTTACATCCCAACCCTCGTTGGGATGTGTCCGTTACAGATTTTATACCAAAAGAAAATTGTGATGAAGAATATTTCAGACATTATTTGTTCTTGTATGAACGCATCTTGTAGCTATGCATCTACACGCGATGAATACAATCTTATCTATCACGATAAATACAATTTATTCGGACTTTATTTCATCAATAAACAGTGAATTTGAACAGGTCAATGGGTATTTTTCGCGATTGAATGCCATCGTTAAACCGGCCACTAACAATTAATTTAGTTCAGGTCATCTGAGGGTAGTATGTTATGTAGTGGACCACCGATCTCTGCCGAAAATTCTAATCACAATTTTTCGATAAAAATTCAATTATTTTATTGGTTGACAATAATTGTCAATATTTTGTCCCATTAAGACACAGTCATTCCCGCGCACTTTTTCTCTCAGGCTTTTAAGTTTTTGTTCTCCTGACTGTATGTCCACTATCCATTCGTTCTACGTGTCCTCCCTACTTCAATCTTCACAATTTTATTATGGTTAAAGTTCCTCGAGTTCTTGATTGTGCAATTTTCTCCACTCACCTGTTTATTCCTCTTGTTTTCCCCGAAGATCTTTACGATATTTTTCCAAAGACTATTTTCCTCCTTCTTAGTTAAAGATCAAGTTTCTCGTCCGTAAGGTGTCACTGGCATTATTATTGCTAAAAAATATAGATGTTGACAATGTGGGACAAAAGAGTTAGTTTAAACAGTTCCTTCATCGCGCAGATTCCCGGGTTGCCCACATGTAGCCTTTAATTTATTTCGATCTTTCGAACTTTTTGTCGTTTTTTGGCATTCATTAATAGGTACAATAGATGAAAATAATAAGTGGAATCATAGATATCGAGTATCATATCTTTGAACAAGCTATGTATTATTAAAAATCCATAAAGCCTTAATCTATAAACCTTGAATAAATCTTTAACTTTAAACTAATAAATGGAATGTTTTCCAAAAGTCGTAACTTCAAATCAACTTGTGCACAAGTTGCAAGTTTTAAACCTAACCAGTTAAACATAATTATAAATTTTCTTTCGAACCGGCGCGGCATTTCTTTTCATTTCATTCTTTTCTTTCAGTGAAGTATAATTAGATCAAGACAGCACGACAAATAATTCGAATAACATAAGAAAGCCGCATACAAGAATATTTTCAAATTTGAATTTGGCTAAGTTGGGGGGTAGCGTAGTATTGTAGTGTAGATTAAAATTCATTTTTATTTCACAATTTTGTTTGATCTGTCTTAATTTTTTGGGTGCTTAAAAGTCGCTTGACTAATCTAAGTATCTTACTGGCCCTAGGCGGACATTTTTAAATAAACAGTACAACTTAAATCTATGTCTTTCGAACGCTATATTTAAACTTTTACCTTACGATCATTTAAGCTAAGAAAAGTTGAAGTTATGTTTGAAAAATTATTTTGTGGATTTAATTACTTTTTTTGTTTCTTGCTTTTAGTCTTTATACATTTTAGGACTTTTAAGGGAATTTCTTGATTAGTACCAAGACTGATAATTCATGACAAAAGGCGTTCAACTGTATTTGGCTAAAAAAGAATTGCATTCCTTGATCAAAATGTTTCTGAAAAAATCATGAAACTGTTCAAGGGGAAAAGCTAAAAGGGTCGGGAAGATAAAGGGCACCGATGAATGATATACATATAGATCGGTACAACTCTCCCCCATGTTATTATATGGGGAAGCATTTCCAAATATAAAAGGTTGATTTTGATGTTTGAAAATGAATGCAGAAAAATATAAAGATGATTTCGCAACTTGTCCTAGGGCGCGCTCCCTAAGTAACACAATGAATAATCCCCTTGGAAGCAATTTTCTGAGTTTGTTAAATTGCAGGAAAATCCGAGCGTAATTTCTTTGGATTAGCCAGGCAACAGTCCAGACTTTAAGGGGGGAAATAGGTGTTGGACGGCGTATTTAGAGTAATTTTCATGATTTTTTTCTAACATATAAAGAATAAGTATACTTAATTTAGATTTAGATAATTTAGATTAGGATATCAGCAGCTTCACATTGTAAGTCGCCAAACAGGTAAGGCAGTTTGTGTACATCCTGGCGGTCACAATTTTTATCAGAAATCAATTTACAAAAAAAAATTACTTTTTTCATAAGTGTCTCTTCTATTTGAACTACAATTATTACCAAAAACAAAAAAAATTCATTTTTCTTTAGAATGTGAAATTAGATAAGTACGAAAATATTATTTATGATTAAAGTTAAAATAGAGCGTATATATGTATGTATATAAAGAAAATGTGTGCTAAGTTTCGTACGGATTGATCAAGAATTCTGCGAGGTAGAGTGTACACAAATTCGAAAATAGTAGTTTTGAGAAAAACGCGTTTGAGTCACTATAACTTATATAAATTTCTATCCGAGGTCTCAATTGTTAAAAAATACAAAAGAGCATCTGCTAACGTTCTTCTGTCTCTCTTACACTATATACTTATGAATGACTAAATTCATTATATCGCTCAAATGCTTAAACGGCTTGGAATTGAATAGTTGTAGAATTGATTTATGAAAAAAAAATTAATTTTTTGAAACCTCTACACCTATTTCCCCCCTTAATCCAATCAAAAATACTTGGGCTCAAATGACGGACAATATATGAAAAAAGAAGCTCAGAACAATGATTGAAAAACCGATAAAAAAAGTTGAAGACATAAAAGTGCCTCATTTGCTTCGATGCCCAATAGACTTAAAGGTGTTATTAAAACAAAGGTTGACCCTAAAAAGTTTTAAACAGAATTACTTAACTAATAATAACGTGTCAACAATAAAAATAAACGCATATGGTTAGTTGACAGATTTATTCAGGTTTTCTGTATTTATCTATACCGTGCTTTGTTTATCAACAGTTCAAAGACTTTCAAATAGACAGTTATAGCATTTTTTTTTCGTAATAATGCCTTGTAAATTTGTCATTAACAGTTTAGTGTCAAATTCTCTTTGTACCATTTTGTTGCGTTAAGTGTAAGAGTCGAAGTTAATTTAAGTTCTCCAGTTGAATAGGTAAATAGTATATAGCAATATTTTGTTATACATTGTGGAGATTTTTAAGATATCGCTCAAAATATGAATAATAATGAAATTGTAATAGATCGAAATGAAATAGATCTTAATTCACGATCTGAAAACAATTTCGTGCTGCTTGCTGATTATTTCAATCGTTTAGTAACTGTGTGTCGACATAATAGATAAAAACTTAAGTCCGCTTCATGCGGTGAAATATGCAATACAAAATTCTGAATTTCGGATTTCAGCTGAATAGTAAAATAAAGAAAGTAAATAAATGCCAAGATCAAACAGATGTATTCAAAAGCTTTTTTTATGTGTACGTACAAATATCTATTTGTTTATATCCAACTAAGTTTAGACTTGTTTTGAAATCAAAAACATTTTGAGAAAAAAGCAACAAAAATGCAGAGTACAGTCGGTTCTCCGGATACCAAATAGTTTATAGGTCAACTAGATGCACTTTCGAATGTAAATAACATTTAAACGCTTAGAGTGACGCATTCGTTGCACCATCATATGTACAACTAATCTAATTAAAACACTTCGCGTCAATTAAATGGAGAAACAAATACTATAACATACAATGATGCGCAAGCCTTGTTGCCACATCGTAACTTTTAAGAACTAAATAACAAAGAAAGAAAGAAAGAAAACAATTAGTCAATACTGTTACACTTGAACATGTTACAAGTATATCCAGTCAACTTAATTTCACCTAATCCACGGGCTCTATTGATCTCGTGATCCAACAACGATCTCCCAACTAAGAGAAACTCAACTTAATTACATGCAAGCAAAATTTGTATGGAATAAACAATGCAATTCATTAACAAGAACGCGAGTGGGAGCAAAAATTGTTACTTCAAGTTCAAATCACTAAGCGAACATAATAAGTAAATAGAGGGCCGCTGACACCCACTTGCATCACTGCAGAGTATTGGGTCATTGAAGCGATATGGCTGCATTTAATCAGCTTTCTAGTTATCAGTTCCTGGTAAACTAACAACCGACAGCTCCAATATCAATTGCAGGTCATGATACGAATGCAAGGCAGCAAATTATTATAACCTGGCCTGATCGTTGATTGAGTGTTTATGTTTAACCTACTAACCATTTTGGTATTCACGGCAGCAATTAACATATCACTTTGCTAAGTACATACAATATTACGAACACAGCAGGGAACTTAACGAGCTGACTCTGATTTGAATTTAAAGCAAGAGAAATTAAAGCACAAATACGTCACTTACGATTTTAAGCGTTGTACGAAGTCACGAACTGTCTTAGGTAGAGAGAGTGTAAGTACGAGTAGTCGTCTATTCACGTTGAATCGCGATCGGCAACTGATGATCGTGGGACTGGCGCGGTGGTGGAAGCCCCATTTTTCCCGGCGTTTTTTATAAGAATTTTGTTATTGTACCTTGAAGCATTTTTTTGTTTTATTTAAATCAGAAGATTTGATTGGAACGGGTCATATGGGACACTTTATTTTTCCTTTTTTAAAGGGGGGCTAATGCTAACACATAGCATGGGGCACTGCGACTAATGTAGATCTATTGTGCTTGCTGGCCGCTTAGACGAGGAGTTCCTTTACTTTCTTTATAAAGTTGAGGATGTCCCTCGTAGAAGCTGAGATGATCCCCTCAAAAGTCATAATTTCTCTGAGGAGGATATGCTTCCTAAAGTGGCAGAGGCCAGCACATTCACATAGTATGTGCTCTGCAGTTTCCTCATACTCAAGAGAGGGTCGTTTCAGACGAGAGGTTAATTTTGTTGAGATGATATTTTATCTCAGATTACAGCGTTCCGAAAGCATTTTGATATCGATTCTATTATATTTAAGGAAATTAGTAGAGTGTTTGTTTAGGGCTATTCCATTGAATGCTATTGTGTTCCTATTTTTCCCACTTGTCTAAAAGAAAATTAATCTTCGACTTAAGAATTCCATAAAAAGGTTCAGCATCTATGTCCCTATTCTAGCGAGTTGGTCGGCGACTTCATTGCCATTAATGCCCTTGTGGTCTCGCACCCACCATAGTTTGATCTTGTTTCTTTTGGCTAGGTCCTGCAGGGTATCGTGCCATTCCTTAACGGATTTTGAGTTCATGCTGTACGAGCTCAACACTTTAGGCTCTGCTTGACTATCTAGAAGTATATTAATGGTTATACTTCTTATGCCAGTCTCTAGGTTGACGCAGGTCAGGATGGCATATAATTTGGCCAGGAACATACTAGGACTCGTTTCCAGAGCCTTCCATATTTTCCGATTTAGTCCAAAAGATGTCAGATGCTATCTGAGGCCTTTGACATCGCCGCTTTCTCAAGCTGTGTGGTTTGGGACCAGTATCTCATATCTCTTGTCAAAAGTGAACATGTGTGGCAATGCGTCCGTAACTGTGGTAATCATGTCCAGCGCAGAAGGGTGTTGTAGGATGGACATGTGACTAAATCTACATGTGTCTATTCTATCTACATGTCTACATGTGTTGTCTGTTTCCGAAGGAATACTGAGACATGCTAGTCTCTGAAGACGTTGAAGTTTAACCATTGTAGTTTTTTGTTCAACTTTGTATATTATACGGCAGACGTATAAGTGATGATACTATCTCGGTATATAACCAGTAGGGTACCTTAAGATTCACCCTATTGTCGACAGACCCATAGTGCCTTAGTCGCCTTTGCTTGTTCATGTTGGAGTTCTAGTTAAGTTCTTCTTCTGAAAATCCTATGTTTGTACTGTTTAGGGAGATGGAGCAAGGTTGTATTTTTTCCCTTTTTTAAACGTGACTAATATTGTCTTATTTGAGGGTCTGTCGCCTCTCTGCTATACCAGTCAGAGATACTTAGATTGAAGCGCAAGTTGCATGCGTTCACAGGCAGAAATTTCGGATTTACCGATATTTACAAGCTCATCGACGTAAGCGATGACTTCACAACGGAGGTTGGTTAAATTGTAGAGTAAGTCGTCGACCAGAGAAGATGTGAAAGGATTGCATCTTGTGGATACCCTTCAACTGTCGATACTCTAATACGGCTCCTAAGCATCGATTTAACCCAGTGGTTATTGGGGAGGTCTAAACCTGTGAGGGGCAGTGCATTGGTGATTGAGTTGTAGCCAGTATTACAACCCCTCAATATTGAGCGCAATTTGCGATCTCCTTGCGTATGAAGCTATTTTCCACAAGCGATGTAAATCGTTTTTCGCAATCGGTCTGTTGATGCCATTGATTTAAGAAGCACGTCTTCTTTGCTGGCAAATTAAGCCTGGAAGAGAACCTAGTTGGTTCTTCTGGGTTGATATCTGTGGTCAGCTTTTCCAGCCTCACCAGTGATGTTAAATCTGATGGGACACCTTAGAGTGACTTATTAAGAAGAACTAGTGAGTTAGGGGCTAACACGAGGGAATGCTCTGGCTGGTTATGGATGACATTTCTTCCTAATAATATAAATCAATAAGAGCCTTATTTCTCTTCTTATTTATTCTGCTAGGGATTTTGTTTGTTTTATACATTTGGTTGCTAATAAGAAAATAGTCTCATTGGACAAACAATCACACATTGAGTGTCGTCTATTGTCAAGATGAAAATTATCATATCATATCCCATGAACAAACGATATTAAATAGAACATTTTTTTGACTATCAATACGACTGAATCAGCAGGAAATGACTTGCAAAGCAAACCAGCAGTTAAGTATGTATGTATGTATGATAAACATAGGACACCATCAAACTATGAGTAAACGGATTAATGTTTTGTAATTATATTAGTAATGTTAATGAAACGTCTATTTTATTACATATTAGATTTCATAATTAGTAAAAGTCTATAACGAAAGATGGATTAAAATAAAGACAAAATAGAGTTTCCTTAATAAAATCAATTCATTTTTCATATTATTTTAATTATAGTAATTACAGAATGTATATATGTGTATATGAATGAATAGAATATAAAATATACTTTACAATGGAGCTACGAGATATTATTTTACGTATCTTCTCTGATTTTTGTAATAGTATCTTTTTTGTTGTCTTTTTTGTTATATTTCGTGCAGGTTCAAGAGTGTAAATTAAAATATGTATATTTATATTTATTTAAAAAAATAAATTCTTTATTTTGGGGAGAACCTCCACTTTCTTCAAACGGCAAATTACAACTGACTTTTCTTAATCTAATTTCCTAACTTCTACCTTAATCTAATTTTATCTGGGACGTGACAGAATGTGGCTGTGGTGTCAGGTTGGTTGCATGCGGTGGATGCGAGTCTGTGGTGTCGATGCCTGGTTGTCTGTAGCATAATCGGAGATTGATGTTTTCCTCCAGCAAAATTGCCGTATCTGCACTTTAATCATTTCAGAGGGAGACATATGTTTCATGTTCGATGAGTGCTGTGTTAACTCGTCCCCTTCCAAATTGAATGTCTACATTAAAAAAAATGGACTGGCATAGATGTTGGGTAAGGTTCGTGGAAGATTTGCCGTAATGTTGAACATTTGACTTTTGGGTTGATTGACCTCGATCTGAGCTGCTTCTTCTGGCAATGATTGTTTGATTGATGATTGTTTCTTTTTTTCTCCAGATGACAATACATATAGCTAATGTGATGATAATGGCTATTAATGCGTACAGGAGCCATTGGTTAATTTTGGTGTCGATATTTAAAAGGCCGATTTCTTTTGTGTTGTTAATATGTAATTCATTAAGGGTTTCCAGTGATAGGATGTTGAGGTGATTTTTTTCTATTGGTGTTGGTTGCAAGGTAGCTAGGCTGATACGCATACTCGGCATTTGAAGGTTTTGGTAAAGTTATCATTGATTTGGATTGTTGTATTGATAAATTTTATAATGAAAGTTCCATTTAGTTCTCGTCTTGTTTGCTTTATTGTAATATTTCCGTTAAACTGGTTCAGCAGGATGATGCCTGGCTCCACCTCTTCTATGGTATGGATGTGATGGGAGTTTGTAGTTGGACAGCTAGCCTTATCGCCTTTTAATAGCCTAGTTATACAAGTTTCATTTCTTAAATCTATTACATGGTTTTGTTTACAAATAGTTCTTCTTCTTTTCCTTTTTCCGGCGTTGTTATGGTCAGAAGTGTAGGACCATAACCTTCCCACTTAACTGCATTCCTACTGGTCCGCTTGTGGAGTCCGCCGGTTTGACCTTTTGACCTCAGAAAGTAGCGGCAGGCTTCCCGGTTTGGGATTACTTCATCGCTGAGGCCAATCAAATGCTGGTGTTTTTGCATCAATTGTTTTTCGGCCTGCCGTTTTTTTTTTTTTTACCTTTTTACAAATAGTTAATTTATTAAATTCTTTACAATCGTTTCTTATTCCAGAAAGTTAATCTTTCAATCTTAGAATAGCGTTGTATGTTAGGTTTATCGCTAGGTTCCCTTTTTTAACTGGTTTAAGTAGAAATTTTTCGTAAGTTTTACTTAGGGTTAATGGTATTCTTATGATATATGTATAATAATGAAGTTGTCTTAGTTAGAATATTAATGTTTGCTAACTCAAGTGCTTCTTCGATTGTATTAAAGGGTACATTTTCTTTCTTGAGTGTTTCAATTATTATTTTTATTTCTGGTTTTGACAAAAGCATAGAATTTATAATGGCACTTTTTGCCCATTGTATGGCAAGTTTTATATTTATTAATTCTTCCTTAACTAATCTTAATCTGTATTGTATACTTAAAACTACTAATATGTTTATATGATCGTCTTTTTTTATATAGTTTGAAAGTTCATTTGTGACCAGAGTCAAGTTGTTAATTCTTTCATTGTATAGTCTGTTTATTATTATCTATCTATTACTATTTTCTATGACGTTATTTATGTGTGAATTGATTATTTGGAAATCTTCATGGTCTGGATGGCCTGCAATATACTTCCAGGCCGTTCCTATAAAGTCTAAAGCTCTTTTTTGTTTTTTGAAACTTGTCGGTTTTATTGTGTTTAAAATTTCGAATGCCTGAGCTAGTTCATGTGTTAGCAGGGGGTATAAGGAGTGGGTTTCAGGAATTAGAGTGTTCACGCTTTTAGTAATTTCTGTCAAAAAATGTTCGTTTGCTGTATGTCTATGAAGTGTATTAATTTTAGGTCACCGTCTTGAATCTTTGCCTGTCCTTCGTCTAGGGCAATCACGTGCATTGAGGAATAGTCTAGTGTGTCGATGTCTCCTAAAATTTCTGAGATTGTCAAGAGGAGTCTGTAAATAAAAATGGAAAGTTCAATGTCATTATTGCGTAGATGACGTCTGAGAGATTAATTTCGTATGTTTTCTTTATGTATTATTTTTCCGGACTGGGTCTTAACTGTGGTTTCATAATTCTCTTTAACTATTTCCTTGTTTTTCTTTACGTAAATTTCGTCTCCAGGAGCATAATTTTTAATTTCATGTCTTCTCTTATTGCGATAATTTAGGTCTTTCTGTTGTTTTTCCTTTAACTTTTCAATGTTACTTAATCTTGTTCTACCAAAAAACAAATCTACGGGTCTCCTTTGGGTGGTTGAATGGAAGGAGTGATTGTACTCATTGGTGGCATTTTCGAGCAACTCCTCAAAACTCTTTAATATTGCTCTTAGTTTCAGGCACCTCATTATTTCAGTTAGGGTCGAGTGGAACCTTTCCACTTGGCCATTGACTAAACTTTTATAAGAGTGAGTGGTAAAAACATTGATATTTAATTCCTCTTTTAACATAAAGAGGATGCTTTCCGAGTTGAACGATTTTTCATTTTCTATTACTATATATTCGGGCACTCCAAATTGGAAAATTATGTCCCGAAGAGGTCGTCGAATGTCTTTTACTGCTTTAGATTGAATTTTTTTCGAAATTGCAAATTTTGTGAATTTGTCAAGAGCAGTTAGTACTAAATTTTTTTCGGTCGAAAAGATGTCTATATGTATTGTGTGTCCGGGGTAATTAGGTAGGGGTGTTTCAGCTAGTTTACGATTATTGGGGTGACGTTCATATTTTGACTTTTTACATGTTGAACAGTCTTGCGATTTGTTTTATTTTTTTACTCATTTGAGGGAAATAGAACCTCTCTAAAATCTGTATTTTATTTTCAAGCGGACCGCGGTGTGCTCTGTTATGGATTTCTAGAATAATTTCATTTTGTTGGGTTTCTGGGCCTATGTCTGTAACTAGAAGTTGCGTGTGTCTAGTCTTGTAATTTGAAAAATGTTGTGAATATATTTCCTGAATCAATCCCATTATGTTCTCGGGGGCGGATAGATCATTGACTATATTTGGGTTAAGAAATCGCTTAAATATTCCTACTAAATTTTCTTTGTTGTAGCTTCTTTCGGTGATTATGTGTCTACGATAGTTGTTAAAGGGGCATATCATTTCATGTTTGCTTTCTTCTCCTAACTTTAGTACTATCTGGTTTCTAAAATAGGCGTCTCAACGGAGGGTATAAGTTCATGTGCAGAGGTTTCAGCACTATGTACCGTTGGCGTCATTGAATTTATATTTGAAGTTATCGGATCTGTTACGGGAGGTCGAGACAGGGCGTCAGCCACCACGTTCGTCCTCCCGGGGGTATATTTCAATTCATAATTGTGTTCCTCAAGAAATGTTTGCCATCTTTTCATTTTATTGTTATAATTTTTATTACTAAGGGCGTATGTTAGTGGCTGGTGGTGCGTGTATATGTTAATCTTCTTGATCCGTAAAGGAAATTTCGTAGGCTTCCCAGAGCCCAAACTATTTAAAGCATTTCTTTCTCATTCGTTGCGTATGCCTCTTCTGTTTTTGTTACACTTCGTGATGCTGAATGCATCGGCAGTGAGTTCGAAGTCCGGATAAGAGAGCATCACATCATTAGAAATGAGTGAATTTTTAATCTTATTAAAGGCGTCTAGGGCGTCTTGATTAAGATGACTTTGTTTTAATTTTGATTGATTTTTCGAAATTCTACCTTCTTCTCCTCTCAGAAGAACGGTAAGTGGTTTCGCAATTTTAGCGAAATCGCGGATGAAACGTCTATAGTATCCTGCCATTCCCAGGATTTTTCAGATTTTTCGGAGTTGGGTAGAGTGCTATGGCCTCGACCTTGTCAGGATTGGTTTTGATACCTGCACTGGACACAATGAAGCCCAAGAATTCTATTTCCGCTTTGAGGAACTCGCGCTTATCTACTTGAACCTTCGCGTTGGCTTCCTCAAGTATCTTAAGAACTATGTGAATGTCTTTGAAGTGTTGGTCAAGGGAGCCGCTGAAGATGATTATGTCATCGATATAAACGTAGCACCTAACTCCTCTGTGCTCACGCAATATGTCATCGATGGCACGTTGAAATATCGAGGGGGCGTTTCGCAACCCAAATGGTAACCGGGGGAACTCGTATTTACCATTATTGACCGAGAAGGCAGTCTTCTCGATGTCTGACTCTCGGAGTGGGATTTGGTAGAATCCGCTTTTTAAGTCCAAAATTGAAAAAAATTGGATTTTACCAAGTTATATAACACTTCATTAATCTCCGGGATGGGGTAACGATCTGGGATCGTTACTAGGTTCAGTTTTCGGTAGTCTACTACGAGTCGATACTTTTTCACTCCTGACGCATCAACCTTTTTCTCGACGACTATAATTGGTGCGTTGCAGGGCGACCTCGATGGTCGAATTATCCCACTATTTAGGAGTTCACTAATTTGTTTGTCAACCTCGTGCTTCAGCGCTTTCAGATAGGGGTATGGTCTCGTATACACAGAATCGTCCGAGATTGTCCTGAATTCACCCTTTACTACCGTAATGTAAGTACATTTTTCGTCGGGTTCCATGAACAAGTTTGGGAATTCCTCAAGAGTTCGTATTAATCAGTTTCCCTGACAGGAGTCGAGATGAGCTGTTCTAACTTCCAGGTTATTTATGTCACGAGTTTTTTGTTGCTTAAATGGGAAATCGTATTTTCCTTTCAGTGCTATAAAGTTCTTATCGGTGTGTATTACTGCGCCTAGTTCCTTGAGTGTATCGTTCCCTATAATACCATCAAAGGAACTTAATTCGTTCAAAATGAAAAATTTGATGGGTCCTATTTCAGGGCCTAAAATCTCTAGGTTTGAGTGGTGAGTAATTTTAACTCTTCCGCTGACAGAGATAACAACAAATGATTCTTTATTCGCAATGGGTTTCCTGATATACATAGGTTGGATGTAATTTTAATTAGACCCCGTGTCTAATAGAAATTTTAAAACTTTCCCGCTCTTCGCCTTAAACTCATAGTAGGGCAGCGAAGAGCTCCCTAGTCTAAAAAATTCAGTTTTTCTATTTTGTCGCAGGCATCGAGGATGTCTACTTCTGGATTGTCTACTTGTATGTCGGGTTCGGGGTTGTTTAGTTCATCTTGGTAGTTTATATTAAAATTTTGTTGGGGTATGGTCGGGACTCGTTGATGTTGTTGCGAAAACGGGATTCTGGATTGGAAGGTTTGCCCTTGTTCCCTATGTTCATACTTTATCTGGGGCACCGATTGTAGCTGTGGCCTAGGACTGAAAAGAGGTCTACTTTGTTGGGATCTTTGCTGTGGGGCATTATAATTGTAATTTTGGGGACGTTGGGTGTATGGCGGTGCAAAAACTGGCTCAGTTTTGGGTACGCTTTGGTGCATGGGTTTATAACTATAGTTTGTGAAATTTTTTCTGCTGGATGTTTTGATTTGGTCTCTGGTAATTTTGATTGTGCCTATTGAAGTTAGTATTTCTAGGAGGGAAATTTTGCGGTTTATAGGACTGGTATTTCTGTGAGTTGTGGGTATAGTTGGCCCTATAATTTTGGTTATCTAATTTAAGGCACAAATGAAGCGCCTGTGGTAAATCGATGGGTTCCCTTATACCAAGTAGTCTTGGCAGGTCTCCCTTTAATCCGCGTATGAACGTATCGAGTGCCTTATCTCGGTACGTTTGCGTCAACATTTGCATTGCTTCAGTCCCTATATTCATACAGCTGATTTTATTTAGAATCAGCGACAGATGACTATAGACTGTCTGGTAAAATGTCTGAACTGAGTTATTGCGTGCTGGTACTCCAAAGTTGCCACATCTTTCTTATCAGCATAGTGCATAACTAAGCAGCGAGAGATTGCTGGCCAACTAAGTGGACTAGGACTCCAAGGCGATGTCCGCGTCTCCTACTATCTTGTTTCGGATCACATTTAGGATGCCGAAATAGCGAGTAGTCCCTTTAATGGGTTCGTCGTTTTTCAAAACCCGATCGATGCTTTTTTTACAGGAGCTAAACTCAACTGGATCGCCAGAGAACTCACGTAGACAGCGGACTATGTCCGGAATCTTGTCTAGATCGTTGGGATTTTCAGTATGTCCTTCCGGAGTCGTTTCGTCCTCTAATGTATTTATATCTGCGTTGGGATTTAGTATATTCTGTATAATGAAAGGAATTTTGTTCTCAATTACCATCTGCACAATCTGCGTTATGTAACAGTTCAGTTCAGGAGTGGCCCTGGTTTCCGTGAAGGATGTCGTGGACTGAGATGATACGTTTAGGTTCGCTCTGTCCTCTCGATTTTTGGAATTATTTTGAGTTTGAGGATGTGGATTTTGCATCGTGGACGTGGAACGGGTATTGCCCGTGTTATTGGTAATTAGTAATTGAGGACTCGGGGAGGGACCGGCACCAGTTCTAGTGTTTGGCATTGTAAAATTGTTTTTGAAGATTTAGGCTTTAAGATATTATTTCCAAATAATTATTCACCTTTGGTTGTATTAAATTCTCTTATACGATATAATGTCGTTAACAATTTCTTGTATTTAAAATTATAAAATATAAAAATTATAATAAAATTTTTCACTTTTGTTATAATTGCTTTTTCATGCAATATACGAGTAAATAATATCGGTAACAAATTCTTAAAATATTAATTTTTAGAGGATTATTTTTAAATAATTCTTCACTTTTGGATATAATAAATTCTTGATGCAATATATTATTAATTAATTCTTAGGACATTCTTACATTATTATTTTCCTATACATGTTGGAGCGGCTGACACTTCTCTGATGTCTCCCGTTTGATTTTCTACTTGGGGGCCTCTTTTCCCCAAATGGGAGGAGTTGATTTGCTTTATGTTCGGGCTCTTCTGGGACAAATGAGTTTAAAAGTGTTTCAGGACACTGGCACTTTGCGCTTGGCACTGGTACTTTTTTTTGACACTGGCACTATGTACCTTCACTGATTTTTTACTTTTAACTCACTGTCCCTGCTCGGGCGCCAATTAAAATATGTTTATTTATATTTATTTAAAAAAAAAGGCCTGAGTACCAGGTACTCATGAAATTTGATGTGTAAACATCCGTGCATGCGACTCGGTATGGCATTTACGATGATATAAGATTCAATTACATAGGTTAGGTCAGAATTTAAAACAATTATTTCATGTTATGCCGTATTTATTAGTTTTTCTTATTTTCATTTATTTAATCACTTTCTTTATCAATCTTTTTGAAACATGAAATTATGGTCGATGATAACTGAAATAAGATATATACACCTGGGATTCCAGATTATTTAAATATCTAGTAAATACCGCATCAATTGTTGTTTTTGAATTGGTAGTCGGAATACTTCTATTTGTATTCATTTTTAAATTGAATTTTTCATTCAAGAATAGAATTAGTGGTTCAGCCTCATTCGTCGCGAAATTTACATTAAAGTCACCTCCCAGTATTATCGGCATTTGATCATAATTTTCTTGAAGTTCGGCAGATCCGGCAGAAGTGTATGGTAGAAGAACAAAGTGTAGAAACTTTATAATTTCGGCAACTAGTTGATTAGGTGAAATATATACAACGACTATCTTCTGACAGTTGGGCATTACACATTCAACTGCACAAATTTCGCCGACTGCCCTTGTCATCACTGAGAAATTTGTTGTTGACGATACGTTATATCCATATGTGGTGTAGTGACATGCGCTGTGTTTTGCTTTTGGTATATTGCTACACCACCAGCCCGTTGACCATCCCTTTTAAACTGTACGCAACAATCAAAATTTGGAACGGGTATATGCTCATCATTACGTAGCCAAGTTTCGCTGAGCATTAAGAAAGTACACTCTTGTGTTACCGCATCCGTGAGGTCGTCGCTGTGCGCCCTGAGACTTTGGCAATTAAATACGAGAAAGGACGTCGAGGTTTGTGGCGCACGCAATAATTCTACAATAGTGTCTTGACGCGTACGTAGAGGGTTATTTTCAAGTCTTGTGAATTCGTTTTGGAGTGCAAGTAAGCTATGCGCAGTTCTTCTTCCATGATGAAATGTTCGATTATTATTTGGAGTGACAATGAAATCTAGAGAGAGCGACGTAGATAAGTTGTTGGTCATGGGACTTTTCATATGAATAGACAACCTGGTCGAAAGTGCCTTCCTGCGACTTGTGAATCGTCATACCTTCTTCTTCTTTTCCTTTTTCCGGCGTTGTTATGGTCAGAAGTGTAGGACCATAACCTTCCCACTTAACTGCATTCCTACTGGTTCGCTTGTGGGGTCCGCCGGTTTGACCTCAGAAAGTAGCGGCAGGCTTCCCGGTTTGGGATTACTTCATCGCTGAGGCCAATCAAATGCTGATGTTTTTGCATTTGTTTGCACCATTTGTTTTTCGGTCTGCCTTTTTTTTTTGTGAACGGGCATGCTCCAGATTTTTTTTGTTTAATCTTACTCTTACAACACCGGTGATCTCCAGTCGTGTCAACCCACTGATTTGCATGTACACTTGTGAGGCAGTTTAATGGTGGTATATGTGTCCCTAGGCTCACCTTGGTGTTTTCTAAATTGACTAGATGTGATTTTTGTTTACCTTTGTTTCAGTCGCCTTTTACGACAAGGGAGAGGTATCGCTGCAGGTATATTCTTAACCCGTCCCTGCACGGAAATGTGTATCGTCATACCACTGGCAGGAATCAGAGGAAAATGATTCCGCTTCGATGGTTCGATTCGTATTTAA
The DNA here is from genome assembly GCA_958301585.1 of Merodon equestris. Lineage (NCBI taxonomy): Eukaryota > Metazoa > Arthropoda > Insecta > Diptera > Syrphidae > Merodon > Merodon equestris. The sequence continues at coordinate 82,022,981 of OY284415.1, read as the reverse complement.
GTTAATCGTAGAATTCCTACGCACGATGGGAACTAAATCCTTCTCTATATTATGATGTTGCATATAACCAGCAGATAGTCGCTTCAATTTTCGCCCAATTTTACAAGTTCCGGGAAATCTTAACCATAGATGCTTCACTGTACCGTTATCTAAAGTGATGTCATCGTCAGGATTGGCCTCGTTGATGTTATCATCAACTTGAATATTGTTCTCATATTCGATCAATTCCAAAAATTCTATGGCTCCGTTTGCTAAGCCATCTGCTACGTCAATATTAGTCGTTGTCATATATGTACGGCCGGTCCTTCACGAGCGTAATTTCGTAAGGCAATCCACCAGTATCTAAAACAGACTTCTTGTGCAGCTGCTACCGAACATGTGCCAATTGCTCAGCGCTATTGTAGCCAATGAATATATCGGTCGCTACTGATAAGACTTTTTCCGCAGGAGCGTTGAGAATTTCTTTGTTATAGAGATCAACGTCGTGATTTTTGAAGAACAGTCGTACGCCATTGGGACATTGTTCATCGCCTGTTTCTTTAGTGAAGAAACGAGACTCAATCAGAGCTAGCTCTTGCTCATTCAACATTTGACCATTCCCGATTTTTGTCAACAAACGTGAGAAATTGGCGTTCGCCTGGCGCATAACTTCAGTGAGTTCGTAGAAACTCAAGCTTCGCCACAATGTTGGTCCTGCCATATTATATTTTGTTTGTTTGTAAATGGCTGTTGCACGGACAGCTGGTATGTAATTGTCGTAAATCACCGATGAGGAAAATGTCTTTTCCACCGTAAATGGAATCAACAGCAGTAATCTGTTTCAATCGAGAGTCTATTTTTTTCATTTAATTCCGCTGAAATCATACTGACTTCATCGACTAAGATGCACTGAATATACTTGTACGGTACTGTTGAGCAACCTCGAATGACAATCGTCCGATTGTGATTTTGAATGCAGTATGAATCGTTGTCCCGTCAATAGCTACAGCTTTCCCTGTTGATGCGCACGTTAGGTATGCATTACAATATCCATCGGTGTGACAGAAGAGGTTGTAAATTTCTCGGAGTAAGTTGATCACGAACGTTTTTCCGCATCTAGCAGGGCCAGTCAAGAAAATTTGTAATGGTTCCTCAGTTTCATTGTCTAAAAGATGCGAAATAACATGCAACAGAAGTATTTTCTGACGATAATTTGCTGAGCGTAAGAGACGATTAACCCTTAAATTCATAATGTAGGATGCAGACTACATCATATTTTGATGGCTGAATGACATGGGCCTTTGCCTTAAAAAAATAAATATATTAGCTGTCAATCGAGAACAGACCTATTTTTAAAATTTGTATATTGGCAGTACTGGATCTTTATTGTCTATTTGACTTTGACAGCTAAAACTTTTCGGCGGATTGCAATTTGTAAAAGCGACGGGTGAATTAATTTACTGAACACATTCTTTTGGATTTTTCAAGGTAAGTTGTGCTATTTTATTAGTATTTCGTTTATATAAATGACAAATATTGAGTAGAGACAGTAGAAGTTATAATTGTATTAGGAATAACCACACATCTTCTCAATTCCTTTATGTAGGCCATATCCTACACTATGCATTCAGTACTAAAGTAGAGTATTGTATGAGAAATTTGTAGAGATGTACAAAATTGATATTTCAGATGGCTAATCGAAGATGGACTGGTTCTGATTATCAAATAAGCTCCTACTTAGCTACCTTAGATGGCAATGAATCAGAAGATGGGGCTGAAGAAGACGAAAGTGAGGAAAATGATGAAGAGGTGGAGGCTTATAGGGACCGAGCTGAACTTCGTCGAGTTTTGGAAGAGGAAACTGAAGAGGTTGAAGATGACCCTCCTTTGGAAGACGAATCTCTTGGTGCTGATGTAGACCCCAGTGAAGAGGATACTCCAGACGCAGAAATTGAACATGAGCCTGCTGTTCATAACACGCAAACTCGGCAACAAGTAATGAGAACATTATTGTGGAAAAAGCAAGGGATGAGGACATCTGAAGATGACATAGCTTTTTTGGGCAACTTAGATTATGGTGAGCTGGGGTCTTTAGATACAATGTATGGCTTTTTTTCGTTTTTCCTATCTGATGTCATCTTAGAGAAAATTGTACAAGAAACTAATTTATATGCCATCCAGAAAGTGCCCAATTCCACTTTCTCAACCAGTGTCACAGAGGTCCGAAATTACATTGGCATATTATATTTTATGTCTGTTATAAAATACCCTAACGTTAGGATGTATTGGTCTCCTAAGTATGGGTTTGCTCATGTATATAATTGCATGACCATAAACCGTTTTGAAAAACTTAAAAGTTTATTACATTTTAACAATAATGACTCACTGCTTCCATCTGATCATTCTCGTCATGACAAATTATATAAGATTAGACCAGTCATAGACTATTTGAACGATCGCTTTGCGCTTTTTCCTATAGAACAACGATTGTCAATTGACGAACAGATGTGTGCGACAAAAATATCACACTATTTGAAGCAGTATCTTCCTAATAAGCCCCACAAGTGGGGCTTCAAGCTGTTTTTGTTGTGCAGCATTTCTGGTTATGCTCATAAATTTGAAGTATATGTTGGAGAAAATAATATTAAAGAGCCCAATGAACCAGACTTGGGCGTAACTGGAAATGTTGTGGTGAGACTTGTAAAGATGGTACCCCGAAACGTCAATCATATAATCTATTTTGACAATTATTATACATCTATTCCATTGGCTGGCTATTTGCACAAACAAAAAATTCTCTGCTTGGGTACTGTCCGAACCAACAGGCTGCCTAATAATAAGTTACCAAATCCTAAATCTTTCATGAAGAAATCTGTATCTAGGGGATCTTTTGAAGAACAAATGACAACTTATGATGGCACTGATGTTTCAGTAACTATGTGGAAAGATAACAAAATTGTTACATTGTTATCGACCTATGTGGGAGCGGAGCCACTTCAAAAAATAAATAGATATGACAAATCTAAAAAAGAAAAAAATTGAACTTGACTGCCCACAGATAGTCAAAGACTACAACTCCCACATGGGTGGCGTAGATCTCATGGACAGTTATATAGGAAGATACCACGTATCCATAAAAAGCAGAAAGTGGTATATGCGATTGTTCCATCATTTGTTGGACGTAGCCATGATAAATTCATGGTTAGCTTACAAGAAACTTATGTCACAAAAACCTGGATTTAGTGGAAAGCTGTGTAACTTGGGTACCTTTCGTCTAGAAGTAGCTGAAACCCTATGCCTTTTGGGAAAAAAAAAATGTAATAAAAAGAGGTAGACCAAGTTCTGCTTTAGAACAGGAAATTCAGGCGAAAAGGAAGAAAGGTGTTTCCCAGGTTGCACCAGTAAAAGATGTTCGACTAGATCAAGTAGCCCACTGGCCAGTTTTTTGTGACAAGAGTAACAGGTGCAAAATGCCTAAGTGTACTGGTTTTACCCAAACCATATGTGAAAAATGTAATGTGTCACTTTGTTACAATAAAAGAAACAATTGTTTTAAAGAATATCACAATAAATAAATTAAACACAAAATCTGATTGTTCTTCATTTGGAGTAAAATCATACTACATACATACCTACTTACATACATACACTTTTACTAGGAGTGCATAATGTAGGCTGCATCCTACAGAGACAAAATGAAGAATTGAATGGACTGAACCTTCCCAAATATTTTTTTTATTATTTTTCTAGTAATTCCCATACCCTGAGGTATCACGTACATATTTTTTAAACTATAATTAAAAAATCATGCATTTAAGGGTTAAACTCCTCTTTATCCATGATGTTATCGCGTTTTTTGACTATGGGGCCCAGACGATTCAGTGTCGCTAGTCTTAGGTCACTGTTGGCGTCTGAATTAGCATTAGCTATAATTTCGGCGTAAGGGTCCTCATCGCGTATACATATGTGCAGCCAACAGATTAATGTCATTGGAAATTCCTTCTTCCTCATTAGCTTCTTCAATGCACAATTCTCGGCAAATTTGGATTGTCTTGCCGATATCCAAGTAGGAATCAAATTCTTGTCTTCGTTCCATTATGAGCACATCGTTGTCGTTGTAAATTTGAATATATTTTTTTTCGATAAGGATTTCGTTTTCCTCGTCACGAAAAGGCAAATATAACGTTACCGTTTCTCGTTTGTACTCATTTGGATCAGCCGTCATGTCATAGTTTCGGTACCGAATAACTCTTGGATTTTGCCGGCGTTTCCACTCATTTGTTTTGGATACTGTATAATGCTTGGGCTAAAGTAATATCATCTAATTATTCTGGTCTCTTTTGATATTTATCGAAGCAGTTTTCAAGCCAAATGTCACATGAATCTTGTTCGGTATTTTCTTCTTCCAATGCCTTATTCGATTTTCGAACACGTTCTCGTGGCCATGAAGTTGGAATATATGCCATTTGAACAGAACTTTTTGACATATCTTGCCTGAGAAGATACCAAGCAGCTTTTTGACTCGTGAGTTCTACACAATTTAGCATGTAGACGCTCAATGTTCTTGCTATTTCTACTATATCGAATTCGGGATGCTCGTCCATGGTTTCAATTATTTTCCGCTGAAGATTGCTTATACCTCTGTTTGTTTTATTGACATATTCAACAACGTAAGCTGCACAAGAGTATTCCTCGATAATAAATTGAAAGTCCATGTTTTAACCCAGGACATTTAAGATGAATGGATTAAACGGGTTGATCCATTTGTCTTTAGTTTCTCGCTTTAAAAACACTCGTGGTCTCTTTATTCCTGCTCGCAGTATGTCTAGGTACACAGCATATGAATTTATTTTGTGCTCTAATAAGAAGGTGTCCAAATCAGGATAATCGTTCTCTTCAAGTGCTTTTCGGATTCGCTTGTAAATAATCGAATATGGTGCTCGACGTATGTCAGTATTTGGCATCGGCTCAAGTATGTGTGTTGATCGAGACGGCAAGAATGGCGCTTCGAAACGACAAGAGGTTGAATTCTTTTTATAACAGGTAAACATGTGTTTATGTCGTTGAAGTTTTGCAAAGCCTGATGCCTCATCAGAAGATATAGACACTAGTTGGTCAATCAAAGCCTCAGCCTGAGCCTTTTCCTGTCGCAGAGCATCGGTTGGAGATTCATTTAGCCACAACAGTATATGAGCATGCGGACTGCCTCGGTGTTGAAATTCTATTCTTTGGAAATATTGCTTCACATAGTCTTGGCCAAACGGACTGAAACGAGTTGATTGAAGTATACTGATGATAACTTATTAAAGTGGATAGCACAGGTGACAGGATCTTCATTGATGAGTGTAGCTTTTAAGTTGAAATGCATATTTTCAAGTTCTTCCGTATCAATATCTGCTCCATTGTTTCTGAGTTTATACAACAGCTTCATTAATTTTGGCCAACGAATTTCATTGGCGCTTAAAGTCAAAAAGAACGTCGGTTTTCCAAGCTGACGAATCATCGCAAAAAGATCGCGTTTACATTGAGCCCAGTAATAAGTGGAGTTTGGTATCGATCGTAGAAAAACCAAATTAGTTTCAAGACATCCATCAATGAAATCTGCTGATTCTACTTGAGCTCGAGTGAGTTTTGTATTTTTTCCAATGAATTTAAAGGCAACAGTTATTGCATCGCGTGTTCGGATACGTAAAATTTTCATTGCCATGTATAGCAAGTGCTGAGGAGTAACACCACGTCTATCCGCTCTTCGCAGTTCACTCGTTGCCATCATGAATGTCGTTACAGTCAGTCCTTCCTTAAAGACACGAAATTGACCGAGATAAATTGAAGGACACGCCATTTCTTCACAGTGTTCATCAAAAAGAACACTAACGCGCACTTCGTGTTCTCCTGGAGCTATTCTTAAATATCTATCTTCATTCCATAAAAGCGTTTGTTGTTGAGCGTGCAGACTATCTTCAATACCGATTACTTCACTTAGCTGGTACTGTGTTCGGTACGAAGAAGGAATCGTTCATCTTTATGTTATAGAATTTATAGAGTGGTGTCTCTATCAAGAACTGGAGCCACTGCTTGACATCGCGTTTTTTTAACAAAGCCAATCAGGTAACTTGACTTATGAATTTTTCTGCGTTTAATATGAACATTAATACAATAGTCATCATCGAGTTCTCGTGGGAGACAAGTAACCATATTGTTAACTGAAACTGGTACATTCACAACTTGACCTAAAATCCAATATTGACCTTGTCCATGCCTAAGTCTCCTGATTTGCATAAACGGAATGCGCGGGGATACCAATCGTTCAGTGATCAAATCTAGCTCTGATAAATCGTGTGGCCGTGAAGGATATTTAAATCCATGTGATGTTGAAAAGTTCTCTCTTTCCGCAAGGAAGCGTGACACGTAAGGCAGGCTCGCGCTGTGTTTAAATCGATATCAGGAAACTCAGCTGTGAAAATAGTGAACGAATTATTCGGTACAGTTTTAATATTTTTTTTGTACCACAATCTCTCACAGACACTACATGCAGCTCCAAAATTATTGTCTAAAAACATTTCTTTGAATTTTGCATGGACTGTAGCGTTTCTTGAATGATGACTATATCTAACAGTAGGTTGAATACTTTGCTGTTGTGTTATGTGTTCTTCAGCTTCGTGGTTTGTTGTGAGTTCAACTGGTTCAATCACAAAAGCCTAACATATAACCTTATAATCAAACGCTCATTTTTAAATTAGAGAATATTACTCCCGAGCAGATATTGAGTATATAGTTTAATGTCGGTGTTTATATTCGTTGTATAATACATAACATGTGGTATGAATTCATAAATTACCTATATAACATATTTACCTTTATGATGAGCAAAATCACGTCATTTTTTCACGCCGAATCGAAACTGAGTTGTTGAAAATGAGCAAAATCACGTCATTTTCTCACATACAAAACCACTTATTGTTTTCAAAATCACTTTTTTTTATGTATGTATGTATGATGAGATATAAATTACAAAACTGCAGCTAAAATGTGACTGAACTGATCGAAATCAACACAACTAAATCGCGTGGTGATGTCTCACTCCAAGTTACAAGTGTTAGTTGCGTCTGTCCTGTTCGCACGCTTGGCGTTTGGACAGGTTTAGGAGTCCCAGTTCCAGTCCCAAGTCCAAGTTATAAGTGTTAGTACAGTACGTCAGTGCGTTCGATGCGCACTCTGTAGCGTTCTTGTGTATATGTGCAGTGTGAGTCCCAGTCCCAAGTCCAAAGTCCATGTTATAAGTGTTAGTACAGTACGACAGTGCGTTCGATGCGCACTCTATAGCGTTCGTGTGTGCAGTGTGGCAGCACGCATCCACACAAACGTATTAACACATAGCCATAGATGAATCACAGACAATAGACTTGTGTTTATAGTTTTATACCTATACTCAGCCTACGCACACTGATGTAGTACTAATACTAAGTTCGATTACGCACACCGACACAATAATACTAATTTCGGTTACGCGTGACGGTCATTTCACCCATACCGAGACCTAAGATGTTTACACATCAAAAATAAATCCTTTATTTTGAGGAGAACCTCCACTTTCTTCAAACGGCAAATTACAACTGACTTTTCTTAATCTAATTTCCTAACTTCTACTTAATCTAATTTTATCTGGGACGTGACAGAATGTGGCTTTTCAAATGGGTGGTGTCAGGTTGGTTGTATGCGGCGGATGCGAGTCTGTGGTGTCGGGTTATCTGTACGGCATGACTGCAGGTGAATGGTGTGATGATGCCTGGTTGTCTGTAGCGTAATCGGAGATTGATGTTTTCCTCCAGCATAATTGCCGTATCTGCACTTTATTCATTTTAAAGGGAGACATATGTTTCATGTTCGACGAGTGCTGTGTTAACTTGTACGCTCTTATGGCGTTTGTCACACAACCTGAACGGGTGCAGATGGTTTGTGTCGAAGATGTTCGTTCATTACTCTTCGGCGGTGGTTGCCCTAGATAGAATTTGAGAGATTCGACTGAATTTGCATTGGTTGTAGTTCACAGTAACCCTTTTGTTTCCATATCATTAAGGTGTTATATTGAAAATGCACACATACTCTGTTGTTGAAGGTGTTTAAGATATATTGGACGGTATTAGAGAAATGATTTGCCGGCGACAACTGAAACAGGTAACAAATATATTAGATGTCATGTTATCAAGATATCCCGACAGCATCGATAGTCGTTTCATATCTAGTTGTTAATTCAGTTAACCTATTATTGATTTTCAAATCAAATGTTTGTTTAAGGAATGTTGTCAAAGGGATTGAATCGCTAGTTACAAAATTGATATTAAATTCGTCTGCTAAAATCATCGGAAGTTCGTCTAAATTATCTACTAAAATCCTCGAATCTTCTCGGCTGTATATGAGTAAATGACAATGTAAAAACTTTATATTTTCTGCGACTTTTTGATTTGGTGAAATATACACAATGACCATAAGGAATTCTCTCCCATCATCCATTTTAACTTGAGAAGCACATAAATCACCAATGGTTGCTTGGGTAACATTAATTTCTTATTGAAAGTTCTATATTATTCGTTGTAACTTGGGCTATGTTTTTGTTTTGATAAATTGCAACTCCCGCAGCACTAACAATTTTTCGTTTAAATTTGACAATGCAATCGAAATTAGGTATTTCAATAACTTCTTCATTAGAAACTATGTTTTTGATAATAATAAGAAGTAATTTTTTAAAAAAAAACAGAACCCTTCATATCTGAAACATGTATTTTGAGACTTTGACAGTTTAACGTTAATATTGTCAATCCCTTTCTCGATGTAATGAAACTAGTAATCATGTCTTTCAAAGTATCAAGCTTATACATATACAGGGTGTCCCACGAGCAGTGTGCCAAAAAGCTATAGCGTGTAGGTCTGGTCAAGACAAGAAAAAAATCGTATGGGAGGGGGGGTCTATTCCCCCCCGTTTAGCCGGGAGGGGCAATTTTCTAAAAAATTGACCTAATTTGGAAAAAAAAATTATTAAAAATCAACAGTTACATCCACAATGCCGTGATATACTTTTTTGTAAAGCCAGGAACCTCTTCTTTCATCTTGTTTTTAAACGAAGCTGTTTTAAGGAACAGTTTTTGAGAAATTAATTTTCAAACTCAAAATTTTGAAAAAAAAATTTCGAACTATTTTTTTTCAAAATTGTATGTAATTAAGTACTAATTTTTTTTCAAAAATTCAATTCTCTTATTAGTTTTTAGTTAAATACAGAAAACCGGATGCAAAAATGTCTTGTAGTTTTTGAGAAATTAAAAAAAAACCCAAACCATTATTTTCTAAGAAAAACCTTTTTTTTTGGTTTTAACGCGGCTGGACTTGTAGGCAAATTAATGTATGAAACATTGACCTCTTTTTTATTATTTTTAAAAAAATTTGGAGTTTTATTATAATAAATTTTCAATATGATCCCCATTTTTTAGAAGGCAAAAATTATATCTCCTTCTAATGGCTGCACATAAGTCTATGCTTGACAAATTTTCCTGCAATTTGACTTCAGCGATTTCAATCCGTTCTTTCAGTTGTTCCAAAGATACTATTTCCACTTCGTAAACATAATTCTTCATGAATACCCACACATAAAAATCTAGAGGAGTTAAATCTGGTGATCTAGGTGGCCGTTCCGTGGGGCCCCTTCTTGCGATCCAACGGTCACTAAAATGATTATCCAGCCAGTTTCTAACCCATAAGCTCTAGTGTGCTGGTGCTCCATCTTCCTGGTAGATTAAATTATCTGCTTTGGCCAAAGGAACGTTTTCCATCAAATCGGGCAAAAGGTCTCGTAGGAACTGCAGGTATGATAATAACGGCATTTAAAAACCGGGGCCCGATCACAGTTTGTCCAACAATACCAAGCCAAACATTACAGCTAAAGCGGTGTTGTGATTTATTTTGTTTTTTGTTGTGTGGATTGGTGCTACTCCAATGATGCAAATTGTGGAAGTTAGTAACCCCATCTCTGGTAAACTGTGCTTCATCCGTCCAGAATATCCTTGCAAAATAGTTTCGTTCAGTTTCATCTCGAAGCAGTAATGATCGACAAAATTCTGCTCTCAAAAACTTGTCGTTTGAGGTGAGTTCCTGAACTGGCCTAAAATGGTACGGGTAAGTTTTCGGTATGAAGCACTCCATACTCTAGATTTGGGCACTCCAAGCATAATAGCTATCCTCCTTGTACTAAGGGAGGGATTACGTCGACCCAAAACCAAAATTCTTTCATCTAAGATTCCTGATCCATCTGTAACTGATCTTTCGCTTCTTCGATGCTCTAGCACTCCGTGCTCCCGCAGACGTCGGTGGATTCTTGAAAACATGCTACGACTGGGACACCTTCGATTGGGATATCTTTCAGCGTAGAGTCTTTTGGCTTCACGATCTCGAGGTCAATGTTTCATATATTAATTTGCCTACAAGTCCAGCCGCGTTAAAACAAAAAAAAAGGTTTTTCTTAGAAAAAAATGGTTCGGGTTTTTTTTTAATTTCTCAAAAACTACAAGACATTTTTGCAACCGGTTTTCTGTTTTTAACTAAAAACTAATAAGAGAATTGAATTTTTGAAAAAAAATTAGTACTTAATTACATACAATTTTGAAAAAAAATAGTTCGAAATTTTTTTTTTTAATTTTTTTTCCAAAATTTTGAGTTTGAAAACTAATTTCTCAAAAACTGTTCCTTAAAACAGTTTCGTTTAAAAACAAGGTGAAAGAAGAGGTTCCTGGCTTGACAAAAAAGTATATCACGGCATTGTGGATGTAACTGTTGATTTTTAATCATTTTTTTTTCAAATAAAGTCAATTATTTAGAAAATTGCCCCTCCCGGCTAAACGGGGTGGAATAGACCCCCCCCTCCAGTACGATTTTTTTCTTGTCTTGACCAGACCTACACGCTATAGCTTTTTGGCACACTGCTCGTGGGACACCCTGTATATAAAGACAAAATTGATGGATGAATTCTTCTTCCATGGTAAAATCTTAATGAATCTACATACATATGAACAAACGTTCAATACTAGAAACTCGCGATAAAGCGACATACATATAATAATTGAATATAATGGGATTTATAGCTCCTGAGAAATGTAGCTTCTTGAGATTTAAGAATAGTCATGGCACATCCGGATATCATAGGAAAGTGTTTTCTTTTTCCCGCAATCGTTTTGGTGTTGTTAAGATGAATACTTGTCGTTTGACGTATAATAGGAACGGCTCGTTAATCGATATTATGTTCTGTAATAAATCCAGCAGCTTTTTTTTTCTGGCAACTGTACCATTTTTTTTTATCAGGAAAAACCAACCATACATTTAGTTTATTCTATTCTATATGAACAAATGTTCCAATAGCACCATTAGCCAATCCATCTGTAACATTTATATTTGTTGTAATAATGTAAATAATGTAAAACTATGATTAAACTAAATAAAGCCAAATCTGTATTTTGTATGAAAAATTCAAAAGCTTATATCTTTGAAACTAGGAAAGTCTGACCTAAAATAAAATTATCAGGAGTCTATTTTGACATATTCGAATTTCATCAAAATCGGTGTGCAGGGCCTTTTTCAAAATAATTACCAATAATTTACTTACCTTTGGTTTGAATCGAAAGATTGTTTTCGGTGAAGCAAACGTTGTGGACGCGTTTTAAACATTTCACGGAATCCTACACTTTGATCATCATTGACTTTTTGTTTCTTTTTGGTCATTTGGTCATCACTGTCACTCATATTTCGATTTGATAATATTAACTTATTCGAAATCTGTAAACGCTTTAAAAACAATAATATTTCAAAGCAAAATATAACGCGTGTATACAAATGGTACAAGTGCCAAGTATCATATATCCATAAAAACGCGGCTCACACAGAGAAGTAACGTAGTGGGGGCATCGTGGCACGACAGCGTCATGCCGTTTTCCGTCACGGCATTCGAGTCGATTTTACTGCCAAGCCGCGCCTATAGATGTTTCATATCAAAAACTTTTATTTTACATTATGGATAAACGTGAGATAGCAAATGCATCTAACCGTTGTTTCACTAATAACGACTCTAGACTTCAAGAGCTCAACGTGATCGAGTTCAACTATTCTGTTTCTTCTGTATCTATGGTTACGTTGAATCATTGTGAAATAGATGTTTTGTCTTTGAACTAATAGCTTTTGTTGTAATATTAAAAACAATTGACGGCTTAAATATATCAAATTTATGTGCAGCGGATGCTTCTTCAAATTTTATCCTTAAAAAATTACGTGATTTACAGTGGATGTCTTGGCTGACATTTTTAACCACAGCGAATTTACTAGAGTTTTGAACAAAAATTTAAAATTTGTAGTTGTCATTCCATTTTGCAAAAATGGTAGTGCTGCTAAATTCGAGAACTATGAGCCCATCTCTTTGCTTTCAGTTATCAGTAAAATTCTTGAAAAACTTATTAAAAGTAGTTAAGTCAATATTCCAAATAAATTTTCTTTAACTCCTCTTAGTTTGGGTTTCAAAAGAAAAATCTGCGGATTATGTGCTGACAGAAACGGCCAGATCTACATAGTTAATCGAAGAGGCGTTCTACATAGTTAAATAGTTACAGTAAATCAGTTGAAAAAAATACTGTTTGGTTCCTTTTTTTTGTTTGTAAGTATTTCACCAGACCAAAAAAAAAATGTTTTTTTTTTGGAATAAGCCCCATTCAAGTGGAATTCAACTGTGTTTTCTTATTATTATTGTAAAAACAAACGGAATTCCACCTAGTTCTTTCTTATTTTATGAACTTATTTGTCAATTTATATTTTTTAGTTAATATATGTATGTACATACATATGTATTTTATGAAAAATAAAAATAAATTAGAACAATTCATTCAATTCAATCTCTATCTCAGATGTGGCACAGTTTATCTTAATGGTCGTGCAAATAAACAAAACTATCGATATTGGTAATCAAAACATATTAGGTTGTACGACATGAAATGTCCGATTTGTCACTTAGTCCTCAATTAGAAGCTGTCGAGTGAACATCTGTACAACATAGTGATCTTTTTTTCTTATAGGATAAAGTGGTATATGTGTTAGTTGTGTGCGACTTATAGGGTCCGTTGCAAGTACAGTTATTTTTTCCTAGGAATTGCTGTCGGCGATTCAAATTCGTACTCTTTTCCTTTACGAGTTCAAACTGGGACGTAATGTGTCTCCGGCACACAGTATTCGATATTGCCAATTTAGAGGGATAAAAGGTATATTTACAAAATTAAACAGAAGTTCAAAGCAATATGTTATATAAGTCGCTGAACGTTCGGTGCATATACTCATAACATATGCACCGAACGTTCAGCGACAAGTAACGCCCGAACATGTCCATACATGTTTCAATAACCAATAACAAGATCTGTTTTGACGCGTCTTATCAGTGCGCTCGCGACTCTCGACGATTAAAATGTTATTTATGTGGTTAAATATTCATTTTATTCCGTCTAGCTATGGATCCGTCTTCTAAAGGTATGGCTATACTATCTAATATAACAATATTATTTATAATATTACTTTTTAGTAAACCCGTAAGACATTTATAATTACATTATAGTAAATTACTCCTAAAAATACCAGATTTTAATAACAAAAATATACCGTAAGGCATTGCAAGGGTTTCAAATGTATTTTAAACATTACTTTAATTAATATACTTTACTGCAAGTATAAGATTAGAGTGCGGAGCCTTGCGAGTTTAATAATAATTGTAATTTTTTCAACAGATCGACGAATAAGCAGAGCACGGAGTAGATATCGTCGATAACTGTATATTGCCATTGGGACAAATGTCCGAAGAAGCTTCAGAGGCAATAAACAAAGAAATGAGAATAGTCAGAAGAGGCTATACTTGCAAAAAAAATAGACGTCGTACAAATTACGACATGATGCGTTACATGCTCGTAGCTTCCGACCCTCACATAACATTTTTGACAAATCTCGGACAAAAAAGAAGAGGAATCGTTAATAAGGACGTTTTATCTTTGTTAAAAACTTAATATGATTTTTTTTAATCAATAAATAAATAAATAATTAATTATGTTTGCATTATATTACTCCATTAACCATAATAGAAGCTACAATTAATAACTTAGCCGAATGCAATAGTTGTATATTTTTGTTCCCCTAAATTGGCCATATCGAATACTGTGCGGCAGTCAAAAACATAAATCACGCATTTATAGCGATGAACGAATGCACCATTCGGCGTTGGTTTGGTAAGTTTCGTTCGGGAGATCTAAGCCTTGAAAAAGAACCGCGTCGGAAACGGGAAACGGTAATTGACGAAACTATTTTACGAGAAGCGGTGGATGAAGACCCAACAAAAACGGTGCGGAGGCTTGCACACAACATGGGAGTATCTCCCATGATAATAAGTCGACACCTATATCAAATAGGAAAAGTAAAAAAAAAACTCGACAAGCAACCTGCATTTGTCAATAGGCATGGTCCGATCCTGTTGGATAACAATGCTAGACCCCATACCTCATAGTGCGTGTTCACATTGGCGCAAGAAGGCAAATAGTGTTCACATTGGTGGAAGCACACTTGAATTTTTGACAAGTGGAACGCATGAATCGGGTCATTTTCATTCAGTCGCCTTCGTCCAAGTAGTCATTTTCATTCAGTCGCCTTCGTCCAAGTAGTCATTTTTGCAAGCCAAATGAACTTGTCTGTCCAAAAGTCACGAATAAATGAAGAAAAACTGTCAAAAATGGAATGAATTAAGAATGGAACGGTTTGCTTCACCCGAAAATCCAAATTGAAGATGGATTTTCGGTGCAAGCAACCCTTCTCGTTTCCACTTACTAAAAATCGTTCCCTCTCTTTCAAGCAATTTGGTGCGCTTCTACCAATGTGAACACGCACATACGTAATGGTGCAAAAGCTGCTACAGTTAAATTCGAAATTCTTCCCCATCCACCGTCTCCTGATATTTCTCCAACGGATTATTTGTAGATTGACAGTTTGGCGTCATTTTATCGGCAAAAAGTGTTCCGAAACCGGGCAGAGGTCATAGAAGCCTTTGAAAACTTTTTAGCAACCTTCTATAAAAAAGGAATAATGGAACTTGAATCATGGTGAAAGAAGGTAATAGATGTCAATGGTCCATATTTTGACTAAATAAAATGTTTGATACAACCTAATACATAAAACATTTATGCTCTTTTAGAGAAAAAACAAAAGGGTCGCACAGTTACTGTGAATTCGAAGCGATGCGTAGCGATGATATAAGATTTTGTAAGCCTTAATTGTTACATTTGGTTCATGCAAAATGAAACTACATCTCACGAGTTAGGGATGACTCTGCCGGTTGTTCCGAACATTTTTTCTGGAAAATAGATAATTTTTATTGACGGGGAAATTTCATGATCTATTTAAAATACGCATCGAGTGCCAATGCATTTTCAATTTAATCTTGATTGTGTGATAATTGACATATCATAATTATAATACTATTTGACTTTTCGATTATTTCGATGTCATTATGATATTAAAATAAAATACTCGATGATGAAGATGCCATTCACACATCATCAACTTTTTGGATGTGGTCTCTCAGATTTTGGTTCAGTCCACCTGCACGTGATTGTGGGATGCACATGCAACTACACTGCTTAAAACCGCAATTAAATTAATTTATGGATATGTAGTAGTTTTTCATAATATGTATGTATGTATGTCTTTTTCGGATGGGTTATTTTCTCATACATATGTAGTTCGGTATAGTAGTATACGGTATATATGTATGTATAGTTACGGAGCGCCATGGCGCAGTGAGTAGTGGCCGGCCGCTGGTGCGCGATTAGCGAGTTCAGATCCCGATAACACCAACACCAAAATCATAAAATGTTGATTTCGCGGCTTCTCTTCTCCGCAGAGTACTGGCATTCGTATGTGTATGTCTTGAGTCAGTTTTTCTACTAGTTTCCTTTTCTTAAATGTTTTCTTTTATTCTTTAATCATGTTCAATTTGTTTTTTGTTTATGAATGGTGAATTATAGCTCTAATACCATCCCGTTTGTTTGTAGAACTCGAATATTCATGGAATGTCAAGTAATGAATTTGGTGCTCTCGATTTCATTATGTGGATATTAACATATGATTCAAGAGAAAAAAAAGATTTATAACTGTTTATCGTATGAAAAATTTGGCCTAGCATGTGTTTTGGCAATCGTGACTATTTTCAGTTCAATTTTGATAGGGTGCCTTTAATACTTCTGTTGAACATTTTGTAGGACTTTGAACTTATTTTCTCGACTGTTTGATTGTGCTCGTTTAGTTTTATATTTCTTAGTATTATTAAATCAATAAAAATGTTCACTAGAAAGTATGTTTGCTATTGATCAAACTAGATTAAAGTTTAATAAAAGCTGAATAAATAAAAAAACAAACCTAAAACCTTAAAGTGTAAGTCAATTGATGATTTTGGATGCTGTTAAAGTTGCTTAATCCATTTTCTTCGTGTGATCATATTCTGTTAGAAGATATGGGTAATACATATTATAAAACACACAATGTTAAATATGTGATGAATCACCAATATTGAGACTAAGTACAATTCTAATGAGGTATTATTGGAAATTTTAATCCATTTATAAATTCCATTCAATTTCATAAATTTTCTAAGGCATTTTACTATTATTTTTTTGTATGCATTTGTTTTATTTTATAAGAAATATAAGAATATAACAATAAATATAAATATTCATACAAACTGATAACGCAGATATTAATAAGAAAAACAAAAACACTGCAATCTATAGTAAATAAAGAACTAGAAACGAAAGCAAGATACAAAAATATTGATGAGAGGGATCATTAAAGCAAAAACAATGTAATATACGTAAAACGAATTTGTTTAACCAATAAATAAGGTAAGTCGAGTTTTTCGTTGTAATTAAAATTAAAATTAAGCCATGGTTTCATTTGTTTTTTTGAAGTGGATTCATTTCGAATATATCTTATGGAATAAGGTAGCTTATTGAACAGTAGTGGAGCGGTAACAGAAAAAAAATGAGAAAGATATGCCGACTGTGGTGCGGAACTCGGATAAGATTCTGTTCATTTATTCTGATTGTGAGTTGATAGCAAAAAGAGCTTCTATTGAATAGATATCCAGATTTCGCGAAAAATATTTTTGAAACTTTGTAACAATATTGTTACGAGGCCCATCTAGTAGCTCACTAATGCAGTCATCAGAAGAAGGGACCTGTCATTCTGCCCAGTAACGCTTCTCGTGAGTTTTTTGTTATAGCCGATCTTAAAATAAAAAAAAAAAAAAAAAAGATTTTTTGAAGTCCGCAAAGTTTCATTGTTTTTTTTCTCAGCCGATCGGTTACAATTGGTGTCAGATGTGGGGTTAATCGATCGACTTAGTAACTGAGTCTTAACCACATTAAAGTTAAAAGGAAATTTCATAAAATGGCGGACGAACTCCTCGGCCAATTTCACGAAATCGTAGCCAAACTGTCCGAGCAATCAACTTATATGGAAAGCTTGCATCAGTCTTTAAAAGAAGTGACATCGCGACTAGCACAAGTGGAAGCTACTCAACAGGAATCATTCCATACCAGAATGGAGGCTTTAGCTAATCTGTCTACTCCTACAGGTCAAAACACAGTGGCCGAAAACGTCCCACGTGGTTATGCGATAACCGAACCACCACCGGCCAGCTCTACTCGTGTGCCCCTTCCGCACCAAAATCCTGCTCAGCTCACTACTGCACAGATGTTTTTTGGAACCAGTAACCATACGGGTGCCCCAGAGCAAGATTTTCATCGAATTTGTTCCAATCGCGCCGACCCTGTGGATATGGCTAGTACTGCAGTTCATCCCAACGGCATAATACGCGACAGCCTCTCACATGACCAAAACCAGATATCATCATTTATGGGGCCCCCACAACGAATAAAAATGCAGCCCCGAGAATTTGATGGCTCAACCCCTTGGCGCACATACCGGCTTCATTTTGAAATGGTTGCTCGTGTAAACTAAAAACTCTCTATCTCGCACCGTATTTAAGGGGCACTGCTCTAGCTTTCTTTGAAACGCTGCAACCGACTATACAAAATGATTATTTCCTTTTGGATAAATCATTGCAGCAAAGATTTGGCAGTGAACACGAGCAATACACCGCTCACTCCGAATTGCGTGGGAGAGTGCAACGATCTAAAGAGTCTCTCAGTGATTTGGCTACCGACATTCAGCGTCTGGTTAATCTCGCTTTTATTGATTGTCCAGATCAGGCTCGTGACAGAATCGCCCTCGCACAATTTATTGACGGCATCTATGTACGATGTGGAATTACAGCAACGAGTACGTGACTCTACGCCTGAAACTTTACAGATGGCTCTCAATATTGCAGTGCGAACAGAGGCGAGCCGTGTGGCAACCCGACTTAGTCGTCGACAAATAAGAGTAGCAGAGATTTCTCTCTTTGATGATGAACACTCTACCGTAAATTCCTCGTCGGAAAACGAGAATCGCGCAGCCTAATGGAGCGCAGGTTGCAGCGAGATATTCAAAACGCTCCGAAGACGAAATCCACTGCGGCTGCTGTTGAAAAAGGAATTTTAGGTAAAATCAAATTTATACACAAAACTGGGTATGGATTTGTTCAGCGTAGTGATCTTGATACAGCGGCCTATATACCAAGAAGTGAATTTCAACGCAATCCTAAGTTAAAAAGAAATGGTTTATCCGTTGTTTTCGATGTTGAGGTAGCCCGACTCGGTCCACGAGCAATCAATTTAAAAATCAACAACAACAGTGAAGACAAACCAAGCGACGCGGGAAACGGGAATCCACTAATTCAAGAGCGGCGGAATTAGTGGGAAGAGATGCCGCACCTTCAACCAGTACTGTGCTCATCCGCTCTACAAACTATCCGCATAGCCTTGTAACACAAATTAAAGTCAATGACAAATGTTTTGCTGTTTTAGATACGGGTGCCACCCGAACGATTTTGCACCCTCGAGTTGTCGAAAAGATGGATCCCCGCCCGATGATAACAACCTCGCATACTTTGATCCAGACCGTTACAGGTGATACTACCCCCGTTGAAGGAACTCTTGAAGTCCGTTTGCAGATAGAGACGTTTAAAACCCAACATGTCGTATTCATGGCTCCGATAGTGGACGACTGCATTATTGGCCTCGATTTCTTACGGCAGCATGCATGTGCAATCAATTTGCAAACCAACTCTCTTCAAATTAGCAACACTAATATTAGTTTATTCCGGATGATCGACCACTCTGTTGTAGCAACGACCCCAGATGATATCTGCATACAAGCACTAGCCAATTCTCGTGTACAGTTGGTCGCAGCTGCATTCAATAACGAAACAGTTTTGGCTACCGCCATTCCAGCAATAAAACGATTGACTGCATCAGACTTCGTATGCCAGGTGAACGAGGGAAAGATGGAGGTTTGCATGACTAACACGTCTGAAGAGGATATTTGGGTCCCCCGATCTACAGCTTTCAACTAGAAACCGGACCAGGCATTGTTGAATGTTTCTCTACAGTAGTGCCCGACGAACCTGAAAAGGATTTGCTTCCAGAACTGAAAGAAATGATTAAAAGCAGTGCTGTTGGCTTAATGACGGACCAACAAAGCAGGTTAGCTTTACTTGTTACTCGAAATAGTTCTAAACAACCTCCCAGAAAGCTTCCGTTTTCTCGGCGAGCTGAAGCTGAAAGGATCCTAAATGAAATGAAAGCTCAGGAAATCGTCCAACAGTCCATGAGTCCCTGGTGCTCCCCCGTTGTACTGGTTCGCAAAAAAGATGGATCCTACCGATTTTGTGTGGATTACCGCAGGCTTAATGAAGCCACCAAGAAAGATTCCTACCCCCTTCCGCGCATTGATCTTACCCTGGAAGCATTAAGAAGTTCTTCTTGGTTCGCCACACTAGATCTTAAATGTGGTTACTGGCAGGTCGAGATGGACGAAAAATCGAAGGAAAAAACTGCTTTTTCGATCGGCAATGGCCTATATGAATTCAACGTTATCCCCTTTGGCCTAACCAATGCTCCTGCCACTTTTCAGCGCCTTATGGGCGCCGTACTCCGTGGGCTTCCACACACTCTTTGCCTGGTTTATCTTGACGACATCATAGTCCATGGGAAAACGTTTGAAGAACTAATCCATAATCTCCAACTAGTATTTACTCGCTTGCTGGACGCTGGTCTTCGACTTTCGCCAAACAAATGTTACCTAGCAAAGAAACAAGTTCACTTTTTGGGGCATATTGTCACGGGCGATGGTATCGCTGTTGACCCAGAGAAGGTTTCCGCACTTCGTAACTGGCCAATTCCTACGACAAAGACCGAAGTTCAGTCATTTCTTGGACTATGCGCGTACTATCGTCGATTCATCCGCGACTTTTCAACCATTGCCAAGCCTCTTACAAGTTTGACCGAGAAAGGAAAGTCGTTCATCTGGACTTCTGCTAGCTAGTTGTTATGTCAACTCAAGGAAAAGCTTACGACTGCTCCAATTCTTGCGCAGCCAAATGAGAATAACTTATTTATCGTGGACACAGATGCTAGTCTATACGCATGTGGATCCGTCTTATCACAACTTCAAGATGGTGAAGAAAGAGTGATCGAGTACCATAGCAAAACATTCACTCGTCCGGAGAGAAATGATTGCGTAACACGCAGGGAACTGTTTGCGGTTGTTAGAGCTGTTACTCACTTCCAACCATACCTACTAGGAAGACACTTTCTTTTGAGAACCGATCACAGTTGTTTGCGTTGGATGATTAATTTCCGAGAGCCGGAGGGGCAGATGGCACGATGGCTGGAACGTTTACAGCAGTTTGACTTTTCAGTGGAACACCGTCCTGGAAAAAGACATCAAAATGCAGATGCTCTTTCCCGTCGCGTATTGTCCTCCACTGGAAGAAAAACAAAACCCTTTGTTTCGATTCACAAATAGCAATATTGACATGGGCAAATATCAGAAGCAAGATGAAGAACTTTCAATAGTGTGGCAATGGGTAGAGCAACACCAGCGGCCGACTGCAGATAGTATTCGAGCGCTAAGCCCGACGTTGAAAGCTTATTGGGGCATGTTCGATGTGCTGGAAATATGTGATGGAGTACTTTGCAGACAAGTCCACTCTCCTAGTAGTGAGTACCGTCAAGTCTTAATACCCATTTTTTGCAGACCGACATAATTAAAGCGATGCACGACAGTCCCACCGGAGGACACTTTGGGGTTCAGAAGACCTTAGCGAAAATTAAGAAGATTTTCTATTGGGTGGGCTCTTCCCAGGCTGTGGAGCGGTACTGCAAATCATGTGTCCGATGTCAACAGCGAAGAGGACCAATGAGAAGGAGTCATGCCCGATTACAACCGGTGCACGTAGGCGCCCCTTTCGAACGTGTGGCCATCGATATTCTGGGACCTCTTCCAGTAACAACACAAGGACACAAGTACGTCTTAGCACAGAATAAATAGTAGGTATACAGAAGTTGCATCTCATACAAAGCAAATTTTGTTCTAGGGTTCCAATATTGGCACCCTATTGAACAGAGAGTACAAGCATGAGAACATGCAAGAGAGTATACAAAAAATTGAGAAGCTGGTGCGAGCGAAAGAGAGTAGCATGTGCGTTTTCGGTGGTTTTGTTTTTACGAGAGCAAAGCAGCTTACGATGTGTATGCAAGTGTGTGTGCGTGTGTATGCATTGATAGCTTCTTCTATCGTAAGCTTGCATGGTGTTGTATTGCTTCTCTTCTTTTCGATTGTCTGGATTGGATTCGAAATCACTTGGGAATTGTACTTCCATGCGAATGGTTGTGTTTTCCTGCGCTTATATATCGACTCCATTTTTACTTTGTATTTTGATATTTTACTCTATTTTTGATTTTGAATTGTTGCTTTTATAATTATTGACAACTTTACATACGATTTGGATTATTCTTTGAACTATTTCTTATATATTGATTGTTGAGGGGTTGTCATACGATTTTGAATAGGAAAAATGGATTCTGTACCGGCTGTTGGTAAAATTTTTCAAAAGTCCGGCATTCGATGCTGCATAAAAACATGCGGTAAATCTAGGCGATATGGTGAAAAGATAAGAATGTTTAAGTTTCCTCCCTATGACTCAGCTATGGGTCAAATTTGGCGAGAAAAATGTAATATTCCAACAAAAGATTACACAAAAAAATTGTTGATTTGCGCCAATCACTTCTCAAGTTCTGACATTGGTAAAAAAAAGTTGAAATTCGGAGCTGTTCCGGTATTTAACTTAGAAGTTATGGAGGAAGATTACAAGTCGTTGGAGCTTGATTGTCCAGCTAAAAAGAGCCGAACAAGTGACTCCGTAGATGGATGTTGTAATGACTGTGAAAAATATCTGAAATCAGCTAATTTTACAGAAAAAAATATTACGACATGGTAGCAAAATATAAAAATCTCCAAAGCCGCAAACAAATAGCAACAAAATCAAGCGTATTTCAAACCATCGACTCTTTTCAAATAAGCAAGGAGTCAAAAACATTTTGCAAACTTCTTCTTAGTCCACGACCTAAAGAATATAAGCAAGATGTAAAAGATTTGGTTCAAAACATTTATTATGTCTCACAGTCAACGTACCAATTTTTGAAGAATAAATTGCATCTAAATTTGCCACATATCTCTACTGTTTATCGATGGGCCCCTGTAAATTCCCTACAACCAGGTTTTAAAAACAACGGTTTAGAGTTAATAAAAAAGAAGTGCTTAGATTTGAACCAGTACGAAAAGAATAATATGATTCTGCTGATGGATGAAATGGCGATTAGAAGGGAATTGCGATACAATTCCAAATTAGATTAGTGGATGGATTTGAAGAAAATTGGGTTGAAAGAACGAACCAGATTGGTAAACAATTGTGCGTTTTTATGATTAAATCAATGTTTTCCAACTGGGCGCTTACATTTAATTACTTTGTTTCAATAAATGGACTTTCTGCCGATTTACTAAAAAAGATAATATGTATTACGAAATTTAGCAATTTTGAACAGTTTTGGCATCATAGTTAAAGTTGTAATTTGTGACCAAGGGTCCTCTAACAGGAAGTGTTTCTTGGAATTGGGAGCTACTTTAGAAAAACCCTATTTTATTTATAATGGTAGTAAAACTTTCTGTATATATGAATTTCCACATCTAATCAAATCATTAAGAAATGGTTGGCTTCAATGTGACCTTACAACACCAAATGGAGTTGCTAGTTTTAAAATAGTTAAGGTACTTTCAGAATTGTTCGGAATTTAGTATCGATTTGGCGTCTTTAAGATACTTCATAGGTTATATCGTCTACAAAATGATACCGAAAATTAACTGCGATATTTGTGTTTCTATATTGAGAAAAGAAGACGAAGTATAACCAGTTCCTAGTGAACTTTTCATATTTCATAAAAATTACAATTCTCTTAAAGATTTTGGTAACCTCGTTGCTCCTTCACAAATTTTCTTGGAAATTAGCAAGAAACATATTACAGTGTTTAGCAATATTTTTGACACACAACCACAAACTGTTGGTATAAAAAACTTGATAAAATCTAAATGCAAAAATGCCACACCGCAATGGTTTTCCACATGTTCTGATCATAAGGAAATAATATTGGACTTCATGATCTTAGTACTCTTGAGGAAGCATTGCTCGTGGGCTTCAGAGAAAAAAAATTTTACTAAAGCCCGCAAACTTAAAATCCTGTCGCACTAAAGTTTTTGGGTTATTCTTCCCTACATATATCAGATTGAAATTTGCACAAAAATCCCAAATAATGGAATAACGTTAATTGGTGTTACCCGGCCCTTTTAGTTTACATCGAAAAAGTACGCGTACGAATACCAAGCACAACTTTCAACTGAAGAAAACTAAATATAGAAATCTAAAACTTGAAACAAAATTTTGTCAACACCACGTGCATTCACGGCGTTGGATAGCAACACAATACACACACACATATAAACATTTTAAGATTGCTCTCTCGTCGTGGCTGCTCTCTGGTTGTTACTCTCTGATCATGCTTGCTCTCTCGTTGCTTGATCTTCCCTTCAGTTGTTCCGCCCGCACCTTAAAGTGAAAAATCATCGCAGGCCGAGATGCGACTTCTGTATACTATCTATTTTGTGATATTATTCTTATAATTTGTATTGTAATAAAAGTCGTCAGTACGGTAGTTTTATACTTTTTAAGAATCTTAAACCACTAAAACATTTATATTGTAACCGATCGGCTGAGAAAAAAAACAATGAAACTTTGCGGACTTCAAAAAAACTTCTTTTTTTTTTTTTTTTTTTATTTTAAGATCGGCTAACAAAAAACTCACGAGAAGCGTAACTGGGCAGAATGACAGGTCCCTTCTTCTTCTTCTTTTTTGATGACTGCATTAGTGAGCTACTAGATGGGCCTCGTAACACAGCTCCCTCCATCAAAAGACCGACTGTCCTCAGTCGCGATACTTCATTAAAGGTTCTGCAGCTGACATGCCTTTACCTTATGACAACTGGCAGAGAGCCAGTCTGTCCCGGTGCACCACTAACTGCTTGCCTGAACCTTGTTTGACCACCCGGTAGAGCACATCGCCCATTTTGGTGACAATTGTATATGGACCTTGCCAATCATTCTGTAGCTTAGGGCAAAGACCTCTTTTTCTCTTTGGGGCATACAGCCAAACTTTGTCGTTCAAAGAAAATGGTTGCGCCTTAGCGTTAAGATCATATCGATCCTTCATACGTCGGCTATAACCCAAAAGTTGTTGCCGATTAAATTTGTATGCCGTGTCCAAACGCTGAGTCAAATCTTGGACGTACTCTAATGTGGTGGTAGATGGCTGCGGGGGAGGACCAGTGACAAGTTCGATGGGCAATCGAAGTTCCCTTCCGAAAGTTAAAAATGCTGGTGTCTGCTTTGTGGCTTCATGTACCGCTGTTCGATAAGCTAAAAGCATAAATGGGAGATGTATATCCCAGTCCCGTTGGTAATCAGCAACGTATTTGGCAAGGTAGTTTAAGAGAGTGCGGTTAAACCGTTCCACCATTCCATCCGATTGCGGGTGAAGAGCAGTGGTACGCGTCTTATCAACCCCCAAAATCAGAAGAATTTGCCGCCGATTCAAAGTTCCTCCCTTGATCCGAATGCAGTTGTAGAGGGATCCCGAATCGAGAAAATACCTGTGTAATCAGTGCTTCTGCCACCGTTTCTGCTCTTTGGTCGGGCAGAGGAATTGCTTCAGGCCACTTTGTAAAGTAGTCACCGAAAACTAAGACCACAGAATAAATAGTATACAGAAGTCGCATCTCGGCCTGCGATAATTTTTCACTTTATTGTGCGGGCGGAACAACTGAAGGGAAGATCAAGCAACGAGAGAGCAAGCATGATCAGAGAGTAACAACCAGAGAGCAGCCAAGATCAGAGAGAATCAACGAGAGAGCAATCTTAAAATGTTTATGTGTGTGTGTATTGTGTTGCTATCCAACGTCGTGAATGCACGTGGTGTTGACAAAATTTTGTTTCAAGTTTTAGATTTCTATATTTAGTTTTCTTCAGTTGAAAGTTGCGCTTGGTATTCGTACGCGTACTTTTTCGATGTAAACTAAAAGGGCCGGGTAACACCAATTAACGTTATTCCATTATTTGGGATTTTTGTGCAAATTTCAATCTGATATATGTAGGGAAGAATAACCCAAAAACTTTAGTGCGACAGGATTTTAAGTTTGCGGGCTTTAGTAAATTTTTTTTTCTCTGAAGCCCACGAGCAATGCTTCCTCAAGAGTACTAAGATCATGAAGTCCAATATTATTTCCTTATGATCAGAACATGTGGAAAACCATTGCGGTGTGGCATTTTTGCATTTGGATTTTATCAAGTTTTTTATACCAACAGTTTGTGGTTGTGTGTCAAAAATATTGCTAAACACTGTAATATGTTTCTTGCTAATTTCCAAGAAAATTTGTGAAGGAGCAACGAGGTTACCAAAATCTTTAAGAGAATTGTAATTTTTATGAAATATGAAAAGTTCACTAGGAACTGTTAATACTTCGTCTTCTTTTCTCAATATAGAAACACAAATATCGCAGTTAATTTTCGGTATCATTTTGTAGACGATATAACCTATGCAGTATCTTAAAGACGCCAAATCGATACTAAATTCCGAACAATTCCGAAAGTCATCATTTAATACGAAATCATCAATGATTTCTATGTTAATATCTATTTCAGAGTTTTCGTTTCGACTGAGTTCTTCATTATTTGTATCAGCTAAGTCCATATTTGACAAAATATTTGAAAGCGTTTCAAATGTGGTATCACTCAGCTCTTCACAGTTACTATGAGAACTCAACTGCACTATATTTGCAGACATTAAGCGTGCTAATAAAGTGTTTATATCAGCAACTGAGGGGTTAATATTATTATATTTTCGAGCTTATCTTGGTTTAATGCTCTTGTCATTAAAAAAAATATTTGGGATTTTTTTTGAAATAGCTCGTCTACTAATTGTAATACAGCGTTTGAGGTAAATTTCATTCCATCTAAAAAAAATACTTTTTTCTTTTTGTCAACAAATGAGATTTCATTAAGGTATTCAAGGAAGAATTTTATATATTCGTGTGATGGACTGTTAAGTTGAACTGCAGACTTATAACAATTCTTTGAAGACAGTGAACCACTATTTAGGCAGTCAAATATTTTGTCAATATTTCCTATGAAGCATGCCGTAGATAAACAAACTTCTTTTGAGCAACTTTTAAAGCCTACTGTCTCAATAACAGTTTTAATTGCTGCTTGAACAGTCCTACTAAAAATTTGGGTGGCTAGTTTTACTTTCATTTTTTCGAAAGAGATCGGAAATATGTGCTGGCTTGTAAGTTTAAGACACATTTTTGTATTAGATTTGCACTCCATTTCCCATAGTTCCTTAACTACTTTAAAACTAGCAACTCCATTTGGTGTTGTAAGGTCACATTGAAGCCAACCATTTCTTAATGATTTGATGAGATGTGGAAAATCATATACACAGAAAGTTTTACTACCATTATAAATAAAATAGGGTTTTTCTAAAGTAGCTCCCAATTCCAAGAAACACTTCCTGTTAGAGGACCCTTGGTCACAAATTACAACTTTAACTATGATGCCAAAACTGTTCAAAATTGCTAAATTTCGCAATACATATTATCTTTTTTAGTAAATCGGCAGAAAGTCCATTTTTTGAAACAAAGTAATTAAATGTAAGCGCCCAGTTGGAAAACATTGATTTAATCATAAAAACGCACAATTGTTTACCAATCTGGTTCGTTCTTTCAACCCCATTTTCCTCAAATCCATCCACTAAATCTAATTTGGAATTGTATCGCAATTCCCTTCTAATCGCCATTTCATCCATCAGCAGAATCATATTATTCTTTTCGTACTGGTTCAAATCTAAGCACTTCTTTTTTATTAACTCTAATCCGTTATTTTTAAAACCTGGTTATAGGGAATTTACAGGGGCCCATCGATAAACAGTAGAGATATGTGGCAAATTTAGATGCAATTTATTCTTCAAAAATTGGTACGTTGACTGTGAGACATAATAAATGTTTTGAACCAAATCTTTTACATCTTGCTTATATTCTTTAGGTCGTGGACTAAGAAGAAGTTTGCAAAATGTTTTTGACTCCTTGCTTATTTGAAAAGAGTCGATGGTTTGAAATACGCTTGATTTTGTTGCTATTTGTTTGCGGCTTTGGAGATTTTTATATTTTGCTACCATGTCGTAATATTTTTTTCTGTAAAAATTAGCTGATTTCAGATATTTTTCACAGTCATTACAACATCCATCTACGGAGTCATTTGTTCGGCTCTTTTTAGCTGGACAATCAAGCTCCAACGACTTGTAATCTTCCTCCATAACTTCTAAGTTAAATACCGGAACAGCTCCGAATTTCAACTTTTTTTTACCAATGTCAGAACTTGAGAAGTGATTGGCGCAAATCAACAATTTTTTTGTGTAATATTTTGTTGGAATATTACATTTTTCTCGCCAAATTTGACCCATAACTGAGTCATAGGGAGGAAACTTAAACATTCTTATCTTTTCACCATATCGCCTAGATTTACCGCATGTTTTTATGCAGCATCGAATGCCGGACTTTTGAAAAATTTTACCAACAGCCGGTACAGAATCCATTTTTGCGCAATGAGATTTTAAAAAGAAGAGCTGTCTAGTAGCTGCCATAAAGTATTCTTTTAATGCATTTGTATGTTCATACTAGTTTAAAATCCAGTCGAGCATAACTCCGAGATATTGAAAACGATTAACGTTCTCAATATAGACACATTTTTCAGAGCAGGGATGTTGAGGGAAACATGCCTGAGCGCTAGACTCAAAGGTACAAGCAGTTTTACTATCTTTATCTACTATCTTGCCACTGGATGTGTTTTAGACATCATTTTTTATTTGTCACTGATTACCATTTTATGTATTTTAAACCAATGACTGATCTCTTCAAGGTCATGATTAAGGGCCACAGAAAGATTCAAACGAGAATCAACAGTAAAAGCGCAAGCCACATCGTCTGCAAAGGCTGTTACTTTGCTACAGTATTTTTGTAAAAAGAGCAAACTAATAAATGCTAAGAAAAATAATGACCAAGAACAGAACCCTGAGGAACACCCATAGAAACTGTATGGGGTGCGCCATCTCATATGGGTCGATGTAAATTTCGAATAACTTCAACTATTCTCAACCGATTTTGGAAACTCAAAAACTTTTATTCAATTTAGACCTTTACAATTTATATTGATTATTTTTGAAAACAATATCGATAAAATGACCGCTTTTATTGCCGATGCAAAAATGGGTCGCTTTCGCGCATTCTCCATGATATTTTCGAGCATTTCGGTCGACATTTCTGCGATTTCCCCACGAATGTTTCTTTTAAGCTGTTCTATAGTCTACGGGCCGTTAGCATACACCTCGCTTTTCAAATATCCCCAAAGAAAAAAGTCTGGACGAGTCGAATCCGGCGATCTCTGAGGCCCTTTTTTGACACTAATCTTCCAGGAAACTTCTTACGCAAAAGGTTCATTGTTCATTGTTGAAACCAAAAGTGAAATAAGCCTTTTTTACGCATTTCTAGGACCACATAGTGGGCCAACATCCACCGATATCGATCGCCATCCACTGTATCGCCAACTTTGAAGGTCCAATGCTGGTTTTAGCGCATATACCGGCTCAAACAGTAACTTTTTGATCATATAGCGGCTCTTCGTGAATAATGTGAGGATTTTCGGTGCCCCAGAAGTTTATTATCTGGGCCAGAAGAAGATCATCCTTTAAAATTCTCCGCAAAGTGGTCCTACTGATTCCTAACTGCTGCGAACGGGGCCGATATGACAAACTCGGGTCTTCTTGAACACTGGCCTTTACAGACTGAACAGATTTGTATATTTTTTGGGCGCATCGCGATCACGATATTTTGCACGATACGCACGTTGAGTTAGGACAATTGAGCGTTCATTTTTAATGAACATTGAAACTATAGGGTCCGCAAAATAACTTTTTTTTTTTTTGAAAATGCTATAAAAAAAACTACTGAATATTTTCTCAAATTTCTTTTTTTATTTGAAAGTACAATCCTTCCGGTTAATAATGGAAAATAATTTCAAAATAATTTCAAAATTTCAAATGGCTGCCTCGGCTGGCCATGCAGTAGCCTACACGATCGGTCCAATTTTTAAGCACATTATCGATTGTGTGCAGCTGTATTTCACCAATGGCTTCACGAATATTGTCCTTTAAAGCGTCAATTGTCTCTGGCTTGTCGGCGTAACACTTATCTTTGACGGCACCCCACAAATAATAGTCCAACGGTGTCAAATCGCAGCTCCGAGGTGGCCAAACGACATCAGCTCTGCGGCTGATAATGCGATCTTCAAAAACAGGGCACAAAACATCGAGTGTAGCTTCGGCTGTGTGGCACGTAGCGCCGTCCTGTTGAAACCAAATGTTGCCAATATCCTCCTCTTCAATTTTTGTGAACAAAAATTCGTTCGACATGGCCGGTAACGATCGCCATTGACTGTAACGGCCACTCCTTGCTCATTTTCGAAGAAAAATGGCCCAATTATGCCTCTGGACCAAAATCCGCACCAAACAGTGGCTCGTTTTGGGTGCACCGGCTTTTCAATGTATGCGTGCGGGTTTTCTGTCCCCAAATGCGACAATTTTGCTTGTTTACATACCCGCCAAGATCAAAATGAGCTTCATCTGAAAAGATGATTTTTTTGGCAAAATCGGCATCTTCTGTAAGTCGATCGCAGGCCCACTTAGCGAAGCGTTGTTCAAGCGTATACACAACCATATTCGTTCAGCGGAAGGATAAAACTAATTATCTGTCAAATCAGACATGAGCTAAGTGTTACCATTCACGAAATAAGCACTACTTGAAAAAAAAACGTTAGATGGCGGACCCTTTATTTCCGCGCGTTCTTTTGGTGTAACGCGATTCATGGTTAAAATTTTACTGAATTGAAATTTCCAAAATGCTATGACATATGAAAATCGGTTGACAATTGTTGAAGTTATTCGAAGTTTACATCGACCCATATGAGATGACGCACCCTGTTTTATTTGAGCTTAATACGCCATCAATTTTGACTTTTTGAGCTCTGTTAGAAAGATACGAACCAAGCCAACTATGAAAACGACCTCTAAATCCGCACCTATTTAATTTGTATAAAAGTATTTTATGATCCACCGTGTCAAAGGCTTTAGTAATGTTAATAAGCAGTGCAACGGTATGCTTCCTATCATTTAAACCGTTATATATATTTGAACAAAAATTTAGAAGGGCACTTTCAGTAGAACAGCCTGAGCGAAAACCAAATTGATATTCACTGAAAAATTTGTTTTTTTCTATGAACTTGATCATTATCACCTTTATAGCTTTTTCAAAGATTTTTGAGAAAACTGACAGCAAAGAAATAGGTCTATAGTTATTGATATCAGTCTTATTTCCCTTTTTAATTAAAGGTATCACTTCAGCAATTTTCAAATAATCGGGAAAAATACCACACGAAACACATTTATTATATAGAAAACATAAAATATCGAAGATATTTAGTGCTATTCTCTCGAAGATACTAGAAAAACCGCCAGTTGGTTTAAAATTTGAATTTTTGAGAGATTGAATGTATGTAGGTACACTTCACAAGATGTTATGGGCTCAAAAAAGGAACTCCGCGAACATGACACTTCACTAGATGAACACTGTTTTTAACTATTGGAGACAACCTTAGAACCTATAGATCAGTGATTCCCAAAATGGTTCAGTTGGCCCACCTGGGGTTCACTGGAGACTCAACGGGGGTCTACGTTGGCATGAAAAAAATGGGGGTTCACCAGTTGTAAGTGGGAATCCATGAACATGTATCTGGTTTTGATAGTAAAGAACAATTTTTTCGGTTAGGCTGGTATACGAGTATACATGTATGTAGATCAGATAGCCTGTATATTTAGCATGAATTCCGTTTTTTAAGAAGATCAGCGACTGTAACTTGTAGAAACTTGTATATTTGATAATCAGTGCAACGCGAGTCGAGACTTGCAAAGCGCCGCCATCCCGCCCGCAACACTTGTTCAGACGTGCAAAGGGACGAAATACGACTTATGCTGTGCTTGTAATCTTGCATGAACTTGTCTGATTCCTCACCAATATAAATACGCTGCTTACAATCATGCCAGAACTTGTCTGATTCCTTACCAATATAAATACGAATACGATTGCTGCCAAGGACAAACGCTCATATTTTTCCTTAATTTTGAAAAGAAAAATGTGAGTGAATCGATGTCAGGGTTTGCCAGTGCCGGGAAAGGTAAATATATGCCTATTTGTGCATTTATTATGCATATGTACCTCTATTTTATATTGTAATAATATTATATTTGTTATGTTTGCGAGTAGTATGAACGTAATAAAAATTAAATACTGAACAGGGCCATTATTCGATACTTCTTTAAAAGAAGAGAAAGCCGAGAAAATTCGAACTTTTAGTATTATACTTTTTATTATAAAATTATTTATTTGCCTAACTGTGGCGGTTCACTAAAGGAGAGATATAGCCCTCGTAGTTGCCAATAGTAGATGACTAAAAATATTTTCGTAAATTGTATGTACATATGTAGGTACCACTCGTAACTTACACAAAGTAATAAATAAATCGTTGAAATCGTGGAGTTATGATGTCGAAATATTCTTTAAAAGTACATAATTATGTAAGTATTTGCTCTCAAATCAACAGAAATGTATCAAAATATATAATAATTTATCAAAAAATGTTTTATATTACATTAAAATAGTTCCAGCCGTTTTGTAAGAACCTCTTTATGGGTTTTAACGGTTTATTGCTCCTATTCCTATTCTGTTAAAAAAGGCACATCCTGTTAATATCGCCTTATGTTTACTAAACCAAACATATTTTTTTTACGGGTAGGTAACTGACATGAAACATAGCTGAATCTAAGAAAAAATGTCGACGGTACACTGTTGATTATTTGAAATTTTGTTTTCTTCCATCAAAGGCAGACAAACGATTGCCCATATGCCTTTTATGTAACAAAATTTTGAGCAATGACTCTACGAAACCATCGAAGCTCGAAGATCATCAAAGAAGATGTCATTCTAAGGGCGAATCAATATTTAATGTCCTGAGGGATTTTTTTAAGGAAAAATCGATTCCATTTACAAACATCATTTCGGTGGCAGCAGATGGAGCTCCTGCCATGTTCGAGCGAAATCATTAGCCATCTATAGCCAAATTATAAGCCATCTTAAAATAATTATACCAGAAGTAACTGCAATTCACTGTATCATCCATCGAGAACGCCTAGTAGCGAAAAATTTGAGTGATAGATTGCACCAATCGCTTCAATTTGTGATTAAAACAGGTAATAAAATAAGAAGCAATTCGTTGAATACCCGATTGCTTGCACGAAATGAATGATGATTGTGCGACGAAAATGATGAAGACTTCCAACGACTACTCTTACATACTGAAGTACGCTGATTTTCGAAAGGTGCATGCTTAACAAGATTTTACTCACTTTTTGAATCAGTCTTAGAGTTTCTGGAAAGTAAAGATCCAAATTTAAAAGAAATCTTGATCAAATTGAAAGCAGGCATCGCGTATTTGACAGATTTATTCAAAAAATTCAATGATATTAACTTGCAGTTACAAGGGAACAGCCTAAATTTAATAAAAACAAAGGGTTTAATTTCGGCCTTTCTTGGAAAATTGAAATTTATGAAGCAAAATATTAGTCGGCGCGAATTCTCAAAGTTTCCAAACATAACACAGGCAGAATATCTTGAAGTGGATATTTAGACATATGTTCAGCATTTAAATGCCCTGCATGATGACTTCAAAAACAGATTTGAAGATATTCTCAAGATGGAAATACCACCATGGATCATAATTCCACTCGAGATTAGCACCAAGGAGGAGCTGAAGGTGAAATTTAAAAAAGGCTATCAAACATTTTGGCTTCAAGCAGAAATACGAAAAAAAATTTTGATAGCGTTTCCCTCGTCATACCTTGTCGAAAAAAGTTTTAGTGTCGTTACAAACTTATTAACAAATAAAAGGGGCAGAATGAACATCACAGAACGGGGAGATTTGCGGATATTCCTTACAAATCTGAAGCCATTACATATATTGGTAATTTGCATCCCACCCATTAAAATTATGATTTTTTTTTTTTTAATTTTTGATTTGTATTGTTGAAATTACGATACGTTATTAGTGTTTAATGTTTGCTCTATGAAGTCTGTATCCGTATTATTTTAATAAATAGAACATAAGAAAATATACTAGTTTTCTTCTTATTTTTACCACTCCGAATTTAGGGGTGGAACTCAGCCGCGATGCAAATTTCCATCGTTAGATCTAATCTTCACATTTTTGACGACTTTTGGGAATATAGTAAAAATGTAGCAGCAGGGGGCCCACCGAAATCAGGTTAATTTTAAAAGTGGTCTATGAGAAAAAAACTTTGGGAGCCTTTGCTATAGATGAAAAGAAGTTATTGAATTTATTTACTAAAACTTTGTCAGATTTCACAGCATTGTCTACATTCAGATTTTTAATTTGAATCTGTTGACTAGATTTATGCAATATTAAGCACGTACTAACCCCCATTCCTTTTTAGAGTCGCCTTTGAATTCACGAAACTTACTCAAATAGAAATTATTTTTGCACAATTTTACATCTTTGGTAATCGTTTTGCAAAAATGCTTATAAGCAGAGATGACATTATTATGATTCGGATTTTTAACCTTCTTATACAATTTATTTTTCATTTCGATTTTCTTTAAAACGCTAATATCCATCCAAGGCTTACGTTTTGTTAACTTTTTCTTTCTTTTTACAATTACTTTAGAGCAAAGTCCTTGAGTAAATTGATAAATATGGATAAGGCTGCCGAAGCGAACACTTTCCCAATCTTCAGAAATTAAATGATTGTTAAGATACACAAAATCCGTTCTAACATAAGTACAATCAGAATATCTTTTTTTAGTGGAATAAGAACTAGAACATTTTAAACTGAGACAAATCTGCAAATCAACAACAGAGCTATGTACAAAGCTGGGCTATTTGGGAGTTATGGAAACGTGTCATGATATGGTCAATGCAGGTACTAATGGAATTCGTAGTGCGAGTAGGTTTATTTATACATGGCTTAAAGCCATATGAAGAGAACAAAAACAGATAGTTATCAATCAGAATTGAGTTTTGTAGAATATATAAGTTGATATCACCCAAAAGAATAACGTTATTCGATTCATTAGATAATAGGGTTTCTAACTCTTCATAAGATATGTTATTCGTCAGAGTTGGTTCATTAAATCTATAAAAACAGAGAAATGTTAACTTCAATTCAATAACTAAAACTTTCAAGACATCACAACTCATTTGCTACTGCCACGAAAAGTCTTCATCGAAATTTATTCTCACCTGAATTCAATTTTATTTTTCGAATTAGGTTCAATGCGTATGTTGGAGTTCAATGGTTCAATGCGTATGTTGGAGTTTGACAACATTATTTTTTTTATCAACTGAGATGTATGGCTAGAAATTAATTTTAATAGCACCTTATTTCTAAGATGATCCTAACATTGATGCTTTATTCTTTCGGTGCTTCTTTTTTTGTTTATTTATATAAATACTTTTCGGGTCATTAAACACAAGGTCATTAGGAGACCCTGTAGTGAAAACAAGGATGAAGAAACAGATGAATGGAGAAAACTGTATAATCATGAACTGGAGGAACTCTATTCAACCCCAAGCATTGTCCGCTTAGATGGACATCTTATGCAGAATACGTATAACGAATGGACAGTGGATGAACAGTCAAAAAAAGAATGAGTGGAATGGAATACTCGTAGAAAAAAGACCCACAGAAGGGCCGCGCCATAGATGGGAGGACAATATGGAGGATAGACGTAGAAGAAATAGAACAGATCTGCGAAACATGGAAAGAATACACGCTTGGTGAAGGGTTATCAACTAGGCTCTGAACTTCCGTTTTCCAAAAGGCCGATAATATGTATTAATAACAATTTGTTTTTTTTTGCCTAGAGGACTTACGGAAACGCTTATGTGCACGAGAAACAGGCCCGAGCAGTTTCAAGTATTACAGGTTCTAATTTGGGAAAGGGGGGTTTTCTCCGGATTGGGGTCACCTCTGTTTTTGCTGCCAACAACGTTGTTGCCTAAGATCCATTTCCTTGAGCAAATCTTGAGTATACTACTGCCGGATATGCTGCCTCCGAGGCGTCACAATGCCCAAAACAATCACTGCTGCCTATGTTTACAATTGCATTCGCAAGGAATACAATTTGGTTCGCCGTGGATCACTTGTTTAGTGGAATTTGAACAGCTTGGTTGTTCCATTTGCGCAAAATTCTGAAATTCTTTCTTGCCCTTCCATGTGAAGTAATGTTTTTTTATTGCGCATTATGTTGAATTATGAATTGGGTTTCCTTACCAAGTCATGGACAATTTATACATAGCCTGATAAATTCACAGCTTGATAAATTCAAGACGTTGCTTTGATGCGGTATTTCTAAAATTTGGGCATGTGTATCCTGCATGATCGCCTTTACAAATTACGCATTCCATTGTTTTTGACGTAACAAGGAAGTTGCGCACTGGATGTTTCGAATCATCCATCCACTTTTTCTTGGTAGGTAATAGCACTTCTGAGAATTGATATTTTCTTTCCAAGAATCTAATAATGATTTCAAGGTTGGCATCTTAGAGACCTTACTCGAATAAGTTTCGGCTTTCCTGATCTAGTGATTCCGTTGTTAAATGCACTATTATAGGGCCCCAAGAAAATGTATCGAGGTTCAGATTGTTTGAGGCTGATAATCCTTATTTAATGGCATCCAAGACTGATTTAATTGCAGTTGCAGATGATTAGTTTGCACAGGATCTTAACATCTTGTCAATATACATCGAGACGATTTGGCGCTCGTTACCGTACTTCAATTTAAGGCCTTTTTTATGCGCAGTAATAGTTGGCGCTTGAAATCGTTAAATTAATTAAATTTGAATTAATTAAAGTGATTCTCCTTCCAAATGGGTCTTCAAATACATATTCCATTTTCTCCATTGTACTTATAGAATCTTTTCCTTGAATTATTGTTGAAAATATAATACATCATGGGGAGAACTCCCCGAAATGTTGGTAATTTTAAGGGACACAGATTTTCACTGGATTCCATTCTAGTATTGAATTTGTTTTCCTTGGCGAGAGTAGACGCCATCTGATGGAGATATTGATTTATGTCTCTTGTAATATCCGTATATTTCGACTGCTTGACTTCATAAACTCTTTATGAAGCTCATTCAAGTTGTTCTAACAAAATCTTCTGCTGGTATTCATATATGTACATACTTCCAATATCCAGCGAAAGTTTCTTTGGACTCCTCCATGTTACCGATTATGGCTTCAATTTTCAAGTAAAGTTTTCTAAGTCTTTGCGATTGGATGTTGATGTCCTTAGAAGTGCTTTCGCCGATTCTGTTTCTCCGTCTTCATGAGGATCTATGCTTTATAATAAACCTTTTTTTTTTTTATGCATCTCTTCCACTCTGCCATATGCATATCTCCCCATATATTACGTATCTGATTTGATTACGATAACTTTGGCGCCTATGGGGGGGAGCACGGGGGTTGCAGGAGGGCAGCATGCCCCCCCATACATATTATCACCGTAAATACCAGAAAACAAAAAATCCCATAAAGAAGTACTTTTAGTAATTTTCGATTTTCTCAAAAACTAGAAGACATAAAACCATTCGGTTTTTTGTGTTCGATTCAGAATGGATATGAGCATTGAACACAAAAAGTAAATTCAGCACTTCTATTCATACCTTAAAAAAAAATCTTAACTTTTTTTTTCATTTTTTAGTCAAATTTTTGAATTTGCATGCTAATTTTTCAAAAACTATTTATACAAATAATTTAACTTGAATTTTTAGATTAAAGAACAAGTTTCTGGCTTTCAAAACCGTTAGAGTACTTTATTGTAGGCGTTGCCTTTGTTTTTTATTAATTTTTTTTTTTTCATTTTAAGTAATTTTTTTTCTAAAATTGCCGCTGCCCTCCAATAGTAAATTATGCTTGTTTTTGACCCCTCTATAAAAAACCGTTATCAATTTTTGGCTCCAAAGTTATCGTACTCGTGCCTGATTGAGTATTTTATTGTTTCCTGGTTGTCACGAAACTCGGCCCATGATGTATGTATTCTCTCCAAACGCTCCCGTTTATAACGTTGAGTCTCTCTAGAAGAACTATCTTTTCTGAAATTATTGTTGCCTTCTCTAGTTCTTCTGCTAACATTTTCTGTTTCGTATGTTACGTGTGTATCGTTTGAACTGATGTTACCCGAAAGGTATACTGCGCAAGTGTCACTTGAAACCGTTGTTTACTCGATTACAATTGCGTGTGACACTATAGCACGGCGTTGTATTATTTGGCATCCGTGAGCACAGACGATACAGAAATTTTGTTGTGACATTGTTGGTCACAACACTAACTAATCTGGCTCAAGGCGGACAGTCTAAAATAGAGAGTACAACTTAAGCCTGTGTCTTCCAACTAATATACATATGTATTTAAACTACGATTTGCTATATGATAATTAAAACTAAGAAAAAATTGTTCTATGTCTTGTCTTCTATTCATTGTTGGGAATGGCCACGATCAAATAACTTTAAAAAACCACTGAGAGATGGGAGTATTAAAAATAAGTCGCTGTTCTTAACGAAGGATACCAAATTTTTCTAGTAATATTAATAATTTTTAGAATCAACCGCAAATTTATAAAAGATTGATGTGAAAATTAATTCAGTTGATCCTGAATTCGTACAAACGTTCGAAATACTAAAAACTCCTCTAATAAGTCAACTGATATTCCCTATCCTTATTTCTATTAAACATATGTACATATATTTAAACTAGAAACTAGAAAGCCGGTCACCCGGTGCTATATTATCTCAAGATAATCCAGCTATAAGTTCTCTAGTTTTGCGATTAAAGACGATAGGCAAATTATAAGAAATAACGAATAACTGTATTAAAAAGATCATGTGCGATAATAGATTAAAGAACACGACAGGTGTTGTGGTGTATTGATTAAAACTATCAATGAAGCGAAGCGAAGATAACATTGTTAAAAAGCAAACAGGAAAATAATAGGAACATATTTAATAAGATTTAAAAATTAAAAAGTTAAAATCAGCAGTAAGTGATGAAATTAATCCGTGCAGGGACGGGTTAAGAATATCCCTGCAGCGATACCTCTCGCTTGTCGTAAAAGGCGACTAAAACAAAGGTAAACAAAAATCACATCTAGTCAATTTAGAAAACACCAAGGTGAGCCTAGGGACACATATACCACCATTAAACTGCCCCACAAGTGTACATGCAAATCAGTGGGTTGACACGACTGGAGATCACCGGTGTTGTAAGAGTAAGATCAAACAAAAAAAATCTGGAGCATGCCCGTGTCACAAAAAAAAAAGGCAGACCGAAAAACAATTGGTGCAAACAAATGCAAAAACACCAGCATTTGATTGGCCTAAGCGATGAAGTAATCCCAAACTGGGAAGCCTGCCGCTACTTTCTGAGGTCAAACCGGGGCGACGGACCCCACAAGCGGACCGGTAGGAATGCAGTTAAGTGGGAAGGTTATGGTCCTACACTTCTGACCATAACAACGCCGGAAAAAGGAAAAGAAGAAGAAGAAGAAGCAAGTGATGAAATTATGGTAAAAAATTTTATTACAAAAATCGGGCAAAAATAAAGAGTTATCAAATATAAAATACCAATTATGTATTCTTATAAATTCTTATAGCATTTAGAAAATAGAAATTCAATGCGAACCATTTCAGCAAAAATAAATCCTATTATATTGCTATCTATTATATTATTCTTCTGCTGTATTGTCTTGTATTTTTAAACGTTACCAGGTTTGTTCAAGAAATAAGAAAACTGACTTATTATGGGGAATCGTCGAATCAGTATCAAACATTTCTCATCAAAGTTTGTTCCGCAATTGGTAAATTTTGACCTCACGAACCGTTGCATGGGCATCGCTCAAGAGTTGTTGAATGACTTAAATGTCGAACCAAATTTACTGAAAAGGGTCATCAGTGCTGACGAACCATGGGTATATATCAGAAACCACCAATGACACGTGCTACAGGCCGTGGCGAGGACGTGAACACCCGAGATTTTCTTAAAATTATGTCAACAATCACGCACATTGTTATAATTCCCAGAGTGTGTGTGGCGAGAGTACACTGCGGTAAAATGAAATGAGCTCAGACGTATTCACGAATAGAGCTTGTTTGTAACGGGTTTAGTTGCTACGAATCTAGACTTCATTAAAAATGTCAGGGTGTCGCGGGAAATGACGTACGAAAAACGCACGCCCCGTTCTGGTTTCGGGTACACCCAACTCTTTTTATACACGGTATGTTAACGCTGAGACTATTTTGTTCCAACGAAGATAGCCAAGGTTCATGTACCTTGACTAATTGTTGTAGAGATAACGGGTACTTGTACCAGTTCCTCAATATTTGAAATAAGTAACAACACGTCACGTACAGGTTGAAAGCCTTACTCATTTATTATTCCCTCAAACAGGAGTATTTATATAAAAATATTGCTTATTTAACAATATAAAAAATGCTTACTCGCAAATATCGACAACCCTGAACATTTACTAGAGGGTCGAATTTCGGCTATGCGAAACAATTGCCCCTGCGGCAACTGTTTACTTGTTTGTCTATATTATGGGTTCAAGGTGAACCTTTACGTTGGCTGGGCAGAGGTTTGGCATAGCCGGCATTCTTGTCGCGTGCAATGTTCTGTGCTTGTTGTTAATACGAGTTCCCTTTGCGTATCGTCTGTATGTGATGAATATGATACTGCATTGTTGTATCATTTGAAGTTTTCATTACATTGAGTTTGTTTACCTCGTTTAGTTATATGGGGCGAATACCGACGATACGCAAATGGAATTAATATGTATGTGCATAATGTTATATTTATTTATTTTATTTGATTACACTATATTATATATCTGTTCGTGAACATACTCCCCCTCGTTGAATGGAACCATTCAACAGATTTCTTCACTAGGTAGACTGAATTTTCTGCAAGTTCGTGGGATTGGGCTTGGTCTCGAAGGCTCCTTGAGGGTTACACGTTTGGTCGATGTTTTTGATTTCCAAATCCAGAAAATGATGATTGAAATCGTCAGGAAAAGTCCTATATATCCCACGGAATACTGATGAAGGTCATGTTTACTAAAATTGTTTGGCAATTCGGCTAGTATTTGAATTTTGGTTTGATGCCTTAGCTCTTCGATCTGCTGTAATCCAAATTGATCCAGTGGTGATGATTTATTAGCTAGGGTGAGGGTGGTTGGTACTACAATGTCCGACAGGTTGCCCAATTTGGTATACGATGTTCTTGTGCTGCTTTGGTATATCTGATGTCCTTGAAACGTTAGATCATCTTGTTTGACGACGCAGTTTGACTGTATTCTTAGAAGTCCTGACCCCTCCAGAGACATTGATGAAATGTCATTGCCACATACCGTATTGATGGTCGTCTTATTCTTGGTGGCGTAAATCCATTCGTTGGGGTGTGTAAGCCGGATCCAAATTTTATTTTTGGTGATTGTCGTTGTTTTGCATTGTGCTGATAATTGCAAGTTATTTAGCAGAGAGACTTCGCATATGCATACACCAGATCCCTTACGGTATAACGGCCTTCTTTGATCACACAGATACGTGGATGGTTCTGTTATTAAGCATGTTGCTAGTTCTTGTTCCAACAACGGGTAGTATTGGTCGCGGTGTTGACTAATAATTAAATACGATGAGTCTGGTTTGATTGCTATGAGCGATCCGTTGTTAAATATCGGTATAGGTATTATTCTGAATATGTCATACATTTCAACACTGACAAGAGGAAATTTGATCAGAAAAATAACGTTATTTTCTATGACTTCGCCTTTCACGGACATTAGTTGATATAATTGCAGCGGTTCTGACGACTCTACTGGCAGGCGAAGCGAGGATGGAATATGCCCTTGTATTGTGATTATTTCTTTGCTTAATTGCTGTGGTGATAAAAGCAATGGGTTGATTTTTCCGTGATTAGTGTCGATTATCACGTTAATCAAGGATGCCTGTATTCGTTGTGTATTAGAGACGATTAGCGACAGTTCAATGGATAACGCCAAAAATAAGTTGTTCAGTTTCTCTTGATTGGTGTAATTAATTATTTGATTAACCTGTTCGTTCAATGTTCTAAATTTTTCTCGAATTGTTAGCTGGGTTCCTTTAATTAGGTTCAAAGTGGAATCGATTATGGATGTATGATTCTTCAGCAATCGTAGAACGTGATCTTCATTTGTCTTGATGTCACTTATTGAATTCAAAATCTGCTGTGCATGCTCATCGTCAAGCACTCCAAATAACGAGTTTGCGATGCTCCCCACTATGTTGAAGGCACCACGCTTCCGTCTTGTCTTATGGATGTTATAAGTAAAGAGCTCATTTCCCTCCTTTATTTCGTTCCGTACGTGGTGAAATTGAGTGATTATTGATGAACAGGAACTATTGTTTTGTATCGACTGACAAAGATGCCGCAAGGATTGGATTCCATTAGTAATTTCATTGTACTCAGTCCAGTAAGGCTCCAGATCGTAATATACCATCAGCTTCCAATCGTTCGATGCTAATTTTGCTGATCCTAGAGCCTCAAAGTGGAGTCCCAATTGAGCTGGAAACTGGTGGACTTCTATGGGATGACTACTCATTACTGGTAGGGTAAGACATACCAGCAAGAGTGACATTATTGCCGAGCCGTATGATTTTCGTGACCTCCTGGTAGGAGGTTCGCCGTTGTGCGTTCCATCTTTCGAGATTGGTGATGCTGAGTCTGCCGCTCTCCGTTTGGTTTGACCTTCGGGTGAACGTGCTTCGTCTTTTGTTAATACCTTCTCCTCATGTTTAGCGTTGTCATCCTCAATTGGAAGAGGCGCGAGTTTGTGAACTGATCGCCGCAGTATACCGGTTGCTGTTTTTACGTCTGCCACGCGGACTTGATCGTCGTCTCCAGTGTAAGTTTTTATGACGCGAGCTAGGGGCCATTTCATTGGTGGGGTGTTCTCTTCTTTGATTATAACTATCGCCCCAGGTTCTAAATTTCGTTTGTGTTGTTTCCATTTGAATCGCTGATGTAATTCATTCAAATATTCTTTGGACCATCTCCTCCAGAACTCGTTCTTCAGGTGCGTGACCAACTTCCACCGTGTGAGTAGGCTGACTTTTGTTGTCTCAACACGTGAATCGATCGAAGCAGTTAATGGTTCGCCAATTAAGAAGTGTCCCGGTGTTAAAGCTGTGACATCGTTTGGGTTGGACGATAAAGGTGTTAGGGGACGAGAATTAAGGATAGCCTCAATTTCAATTATTAGAGTCTCGAATTCCTCGTATGTTAAGGAAGCCGATGCCATACTTCGATTTAACAATTGTTTCGCTGATTTCACAGCAGCCTCCCAAAGCCCGCCGAAATGTGGAGATCGAGGTGGTATGAAGTGAAAATCGATGCCCTTTGTGCTACACGAAGAGATGATGGAATCTCTTCCTTGAGACGAATGTACCGTTTGGCTTAAGTCCTGAAGTTGGTTTCTGGCGCCGACGAAATTAGTCGCGTTGTCACAATATAAGTTTTTAATGTGGCCTCGCCTTCCTATAAAGCGTTTTAGGGCTCCTATAAACGCTTCTGTTGTTAAATCGCTCACCACCTCTAAGTGAACCGCCTTCGTAGCAAAACAGCAAAATACTGATATGTACCCCTTCTGTGGTCGACTTCCCCTACCTCGAAAGTGAATCCAGATTGGTCCACAAAAATCCACACCTGAATTAACAAATGGATGAGCCGGTTGTATTCTACTAGATGGTAAATTTCCCATTATCTGGGACACCATCTTGGGCTTGGCTCTGGTGCACCGAACGCAGTGTTGCACTATAGATCGTGCAATGGTTTTACCCTTGACCGGCCAAAAGCGTTGCCTGGTTATGGCCAGAAGTGTCTGTGGCCCTACGTGCTTGTTATCGTAGTGAATGTCCGTCATTATCATTTTTACGAATGGGTGCTCGTAAGGTAGTAGGATAGGGTGCTTTGCATCGTATGGTAAGGCTGATGCTTCCAATCTACCGCCTACGCGTATGATATCTTCCTTGTCCAGAAAAGGGGTGAGGCTACTGATGGAACTGGTATTACTGCATTCGTTATACCGTCATAGATGGGAGATGTCCTGACTGAATTCATCCCTTTGTATGACTCGGATTATGGTATGAAGGGCTTCCTGTAGTTCTTGGCTGGAGAGGTTGTCTCTTCGACTCGGCTTCTCGTCTCCTTTTTTTAAAGATCGGATAAACCTAAGCATATATGCAGTAATCCGTTGTAATCGTTTAAATGAGTTTCCATGTGAGATTTTGTAAACGAAATGCGTTGATTCACTGCTACTGGTCATTATGGCTGTTGTACTTTGATTGAACTCCTGCTCGCACGCTGCTGTTCTAGCGTATGGGTTCGGCCAAGATGATTCCTGACCATGAAGAAGTAAAGGCCCGTAGAACCAAAGGTTGCACTCCTTCAATTTTTCTGGAGCTATTCCCCGCGTCAACAAGTCAGCTGGATTCTCTTTAGATTTGATGTGCCGCCATTGCTGTGGTGTGGTACAGGATTGAATGGAAGACACTCTATTGGCGATGAAGGCAGGAAATGATTTTGCGTCCGAGTTGATCCAGGCCAAGACGATTTCGGAATCGCTCCAAAAATACGTAGGAATTTCTTCATATTCGATGTCGCCTTTTACTCGTTTAGCGAGGTCTACTGCTAACTTTGCTGCGCACAGCTCTAATCGAGGTATTGTTGGTTTCTTAACTTTGTTCTTTTCAAGTGGTGCTACACGAGATTTAGCACACAACAGGCGCACGACGACCATGCCAGGACTGACGACTGATCGAATATAGATGCAGGCTCCAAAAGCCTT
This sequence comes from Merodon equestris, assembly GCA_958301585.1. Lineage (NCBI taxonomy): Eukaryota > Metazoa > Arthropoda > Insecta > Diptera > Syrphidae > Merodon > Merodon equestris. Next base: position 81,978,290 of record OY284415.1, on the reverse strand, counting down.
TTCGGAAGCATCGGCAAAGACATGAACTTGTATTTTTTCTGGAAGTTTATTCGCAAATACGTGTCTTGACACTCGAATGTGATTTATTGTCTTGAGGTCGTCACGAAATTTTGACCATTTTGAATGTAATTCCTGTGGTAAAGCGGCGTCCCAATCTAATTTTAGCTGCCATAACTGTTGCAGGAAGATTTTTGCGGTGATTATCACTGGAGCCACAAGTCCAAGTGGATCAAAGAGTCGGGCTATTTCTGATGAAACTATTCTTTTTGTTATTTTAGTTCCGTTATTCCAATGGGCCTTTATACAGAAGTCGTCCACCTTTGGTAACCAAGTTAAGCCCAAGGTCTTTATGGTGTCTTCTGAATCTATTTTGAAGTCCAATTCCATTTCCTTATCCTCTGGTGGGAAATCTTGTAGTAATCGCGGATGATTGGCACACCATTTACGCAGCTTAAAACCAGCTCCTTGAAGTACGTCAATTAATTGTTTCTGCATTTCTATAGTAGTAGAAAGGCTGTTTGCACCAGTCATGACGTCGTCTATGTAGAAGTTGAGCTGGAGTGCCTTACTGCCGAGGGGATGTGTTTTAAGTGCTGACTGGGATAGACGTTGTAAGCATTTCACAGCTAAGTATGGTGCGGCTGATGTCCCATAAGTGATTGTGTTTAATTGATAGCACTTTACGGGTGCCAGCACGTCCTTCCTCCATAAAATTAATTGATATCTTCTGTCTTCTTCGTGTACAAGCACTTGCCTATACATTTTTTCAATATCGGCTGTAAATACAAACCGTGGTAAGCGGAATCTCAACAATATCGCAAACAGGTCTTCTTGGATTTTTGGACCGGTATGTAAAATATCGTTCAAGGATAGGTTAGATGATGTTTTGGCAGACGCGTCGAATACTACTCTTAATTTGGTCGTGCTACTATCGGGTTTTAGCACGTAATGGTGAGGTAGAAAATAGTGTGGTGTATTGCTTGGTGGGGCAATTACCTCTCTCATGTGTCCTAATCTAATATATTCGTCCATGAATTGAAGGTATTGCTGTTTAAGCTCCATGTTGTTTGCCAATCGTCTCTCTAATGATAGTAATCTCCTGAAGGCCATATTCTTCGATTCCCCTAATTTTGATGGTTCGTCTGAGAATGGTAGCCTTACTGTAAAGCGTCCCTGTATGTTGCGCTGTACTGTCTGGGTGAAGTGGGTTTCACACCTCTTTTCTGCTGTAGTGGTTGATCTGTGTGATTCTTCAGGATCTTCAATTGTCCAGAATTTTTCTATAAGAGTGTTGAGGTTTTCATCTTCGATACACATTCCGCAAACCAATGTTGAAGGCAGAGGACGACCGATCCTTCCTACTGCGATCCACCCAAATACTGTGTTTTGTAATGTAGGCATCTCTTCATCGGCCTTTATTTGTCCTATGGATAAAAGCTCGTGATATATGTCTGCTCCTATCAGCAAATCGATCTCCCCCGGACGGTCGAATGTTGGATCGGCTAACTCGATGTTCTTGGGGATGTTCCAGTGTGAACTATCGATTAATTGCGACGGTTGAGGTGATAGTATTTTTGGAAGAACCATGGCCTCGATACGTGTGGAGAATCCATTCAATCTAGATTGTATAGAAATGTTCACTCTGCCACGAGTTTTTTGAGTGGTGCGACCGATGCCCTGGATGCGCAAAGTGTCGTGCACTGCTGAGAGACCCAACCTTCTAACTAGATTCTCTGTTATGAAGTTCACTTGAGATCCTGAGTCTAAAAGTGCCCTGCATTCAATAGAGTCGCCATTCTTAGATTCCAATTTTATTATCGCGGTCCCCAACAGAATGTATGCTTGGCGTTGTTGACTAGCCGCGCTTACTACTGACGGCTGATCGTGTCCGTGACTGTTGTTGAAGGACCCTGAGTTGGAGGGCTGAATTGGTACCGAAGTCTCTAGGTGGACTAACGTGTTGTGTTTCTTGGAGCATTTTGTGCATCCTCGCCGGGGGCATTTCGCAGCTTGGTGGCCTGCTCGAAGACAGTTAACACATGTATGATGTTTCTTCAGCAAGTTAAGTCGATGGCCCGGTGTCATTTTCAGGAACTCCTGGCATGCGTACAATCCGTGGCTGCCCTTGCAGATAATACATAATGGTGCTGCTGGTGCCGATGGTGCTGCTACTGTCCTTGCTGGATGTAATCGTCGCTGCTCTTCTAATGACTTCCCCTTATAGCCCAGTGCCTCCAATGATTGGAATCGCCTCTCCAGGAAGCTTAGCAGTTGATTGATAGTTTGTAGCTTTCTCGGATTCTCAAGCGACTGTTCGTAAAGGGTATGAGTGTCCCTATCTAACTTCTTTAGTAGTATGTGAATCAGGAGTGGATCCCATTGCTCAGTGCTCACACCAATATTTTTCAATCCCATTAGACACTCTTGCGTGGTGTCATGGAGAGTCCTTATGGCACTGGCTGATCCCTTGTCAGACATGATGGTTGGTTGACTCATAAGTTTGTTTACAAACGCCGATACCAATAATCTGGTATTGCCATAACGATCCACCAACGTCTTCCATGCGGCCTCATAATTGTTGTCAGACGTCGTGAAATTACGGATTAGCCTCTCAGCTTCCCCTGACAAATTTGTCTTCAGGTACCACATCTTTTGACAATTGGCCATAGACTGATTGTGGATTAATTGGACAAATAAATCGTGGAACTGTTGCCATTTTAGATAGTCGCCGTCGAACTTTGGTAACACGATTTTTGGCAGTTGCAGCGCTGCATTGTTAGTTGATGGTCCAGTACTAGAGCTACCGGAACTACATCCAGTGCTAGTCTGTAGGTTGGTGGTTAATGTAATTATATGTTTTTCCACCAACTCTTCTAACTCCAAATATGCATCTGGGTCGTATCCATCGGTAACCGGATCGTCGCTGAGTTCCCAAATGGAATTATGCAGTTCCTCTAACTGGTTCCGGTATCTCTCTAGTGTCCTTAGTCTACGTTCGACATATTCCGTTGTATGTTGCTGACTTGGGATTGTGCCGGCCAAGATTCGGCGTAGGAAATCTGCTATCCCCTTCTGCCGCGCCAATAGCTTCATTAAGCCGTCTGACGATTTCGTTGATGAATCTTCGGGTTTTGATTGGTTGGTACTTGTTGTACCTCCATCGATATGCTTTGATGCCATGTCGCTGAATTGCTTGACACCTTCTAATTTGGAAAGCGAAATTATCTTTTGTTCGAAATGATCCTTGAATTTGGTGTAATTTTCAAGAGTTATGTCGTACAGACTCTTGACAAAATATTCATGGTCAGTTGTCATCGCTGGCGATGCCCTTATATTGGAGTCTGTTTGTTCGAATATGCTCCAGGCTTCCTCCAACCGACGCAACCTTTCCTCATAATAAGATTTAGTTGTCTTTCGAGTGCTTGAATCCTTCTTGTAGTTTGCTATGATTCTGGATACTTCCTCGGCGTGGACTTCTTGTTGCCTTGCCCACTTGTCGATATCCATGATGAATGTCTTCCTTCGCTCCTTTTGTCAGAACCGGATTGATGCGCAGCTCTTGACGGCGTTGGTACTAGTGTATAGCCCTAGTACACGCTTTGGTTGACGAAGGTTTAAATCGCGACGCGTTGCAGGTTTACCAGTGTTTGAGCCCTGGTAACGCTTCTAACAATTATGACTTATTATTTGCTCCTTAAGACTGATGAAGAAGGCAAATAATTCAATCACGTCGGGGTCACCAATGTTAACGCTGAGACTATTTTGTTCCAACGAAGATAGCCAAGGTTCATGTACCTTGACTAATTGTTGTAGAGATAACGGGTACTTGTACCAGTTCCTCAATATTTGAAATAAGTAACAACACGTCACGTACAGGTTGAAAGCCTTACTCATTTATTATTCCCTCAAACAGGAGTATTTATATAAAAATATTGCTTATTTAACAATATAAAAAATGCTTACTCGCAAATATCGACAACCCTGAACATTTACTAGAGGGTCGAATTTCGGCTATGCGAAACAATTGCCCCTGTGGCAACTGTTTACTTGTTTGTCTATATTATGGGTTCAAGGTGAACCTTTACGTTGGCTGGGCAGAGGTTTCGCATAGCCGGCATTCTTGTCGCGTGCAATGTTCTGTGCTTGTTGTTAATACGAGTTCCCTTTGCGTATCGTCTGTATGTGATGAATATGATACTGCATTGTTGTATCATTTGAAGTTTTCATTACATTGAGTTTGTTTACCTCGTTTAGTTATATGGAGCGAATACCGACGATACGCAAATGGAATTAATATGTATGTGCATAATGTTATATTTATTTATTTTATTTGATTACACTATATTATATATCTGTTCGTGAACACGGTAGATATACGTTCCTCAGAAAACCGTGTAAAAAAATGTACGTAAAATGAGGAATACGTCCCATGTCATCTGAAGACCGTGTAAGATAAAATAAAGAACCATATTTAGTTCGAAAAACCTTGTAAAAAAGTGTTGAAAACTGTAAAATGTCTGATATGCATACAAAGGTTCGTTTAAGCCAAAATCCTTGCCCACAGATGTTGAACCTTCACCTCTCGCAAGACATTCCAAGATTTTGAATCTCACTTCCAAAGAAATGGTTTGCCTTTTACGAATCTTTGAAATTTTGGAAATTTTGTTAACGGTTATCTAGTGTAAAAAAATTATTATTTGTTTAAAGCTAAACTGAAAATTTGTAAATAAAAATACCTTTTTTCACTTATTAAGGTCAGAAATTGATTAAATATTGCGAGTTAATAAACTCAAACACTTTAATGATGCAATATGTTATGACGAACGAAATGGGTAGGTAAGAGTTATCGAATAAGGGGATTTCCCAGTGAAGATTTTTTTCGATACATTGTTTCAAAAGATTTGAATTTCTACCAGACCACTCAAGAAATAAATTTATATCATATACATACCAACATAATTACAAGACAATGATTTTGAAACCGTAGTAGCCTAAAAAGATATTTTTTTTATACTGTGTAACTTCAAATAAAAATTCGTACTCTGTGTATGCATTTCCAATATAACAACTTAATGACATGGAAACAAAAAAGTTACTGTGAACTATAACCAATGCGACAAATTCAGTCGAATCTCTCGTCCTATCTAGGGCAACCACCCCCAGAGAGTAGTGAGCTAACATCTTCGACACAAACCATCCACACCCCGTCCAGGTTGTGTGACAAACACCATAAGAGCGTACACTCTTGAACCTGCACAAAATATTTAAGAAAAAAAAAATAAAATAAAAACAAAAATCCGTTTAAAAATAAACCGTGTAAAAAAAGAGTTGGGTGTATATGGTTATGACATCGAAGCCAAAGCCCAATCATACTAATGGAACCAGAAGAGCCAAAATCGAAAAATGTGAAAGCCTGGCTCACTATACAAAGATAACGATACAAAGATAACGTCCGGATTTGTGGGGACAAAATGCATGGCTGTATAATACACCTGATCACTCATCGTTATTTATGCGTAATTTTTTGGCCAAAAACAATACTACAATCATGCCTCAGCCACCATAAAGCGCATATCAGAGTTATGTACTTCGAAGATGGAGAAAAGCTTTGGAACAAGTGTATTATTACTGAAAGGGAACAAAATGAATATAAGTAAATGGATAAATAAATATTTTGTCGAAAAAAATATCATCTTATTATCTTATTTTTTGAACAAACCTTTTATAATTGTAACATAGATACATGTATAATATATATATTGTGAAAAATGGAAGAATTGAATAAGTGCTTCAGATAATTCGTCGGAGCCCTATACTAATGGTGGGGTAATTACACACTCAAACTTTCCAATATCAAAAGCAAATGTAATTTAAAGTTACTGGCATAGATGTCCCAAAGATCCACAAATTCAATTTTATGCAATTGAAATAATTAAAGATTAATTCATAAGCTATTATAATTGTGAAGGGCAGAGATGGGGGAGATTACGATTTCCGTGGCGCTGGCTTTTGAAGGTGTTTTTCCTATAGAACTCGGTGAGATAAACAAAAAATTATAAGTAAATTTTTTTGATATTTTGCTTAGTTTTCGATATAATGAGGCTTAAAGTTGATTCATTTTCAGGTTTTTTCACTAGAATTTTGATAGAATTTTTGTAGTATTTTGTAAAAAGTGTTGCATACTTTTTGGCTTATGTAAATAGTTTCTTTACACGATATGAAGGATGGATATAAAAAAATATTGAATACAACCAACTTGCACCTACCGCAAATCCACTATGTGGCTAAGCAGGGGGGTTGCAAAGCCGTTTAAAAATTACAAGATAAGCCAAAAATTATGCAAAAATTATAACATGTTTTTCTTCTGAATTGAAAAGTATGCAACACAACTTATTATTATTTTTTTGTTTATCTCACCGAGTTCTATAGGAAAACACCTTCAAAAGCCGGCGCCACTTCAACCTATCTTCAATCTATTTATTGGTCCCGCAAGATTCCTCATGAATCACAATTTCTCTGAGTAAGAAACGTTTCCAAAATTGGCAGAAATCTCACGCTAACATAGTACACGTTCTCTAGTTAAGAAAGGCGCTGCTTTTTCGGGGAAAAGTTTATTTTGTGGAGGTGATATTTCAAACTTCAGAGTCATGAAATTCAGATTACAGTTTCGAATGTTGTTAGAGTGCTAGTTTAAGTATGTGTAATGTATTATGATGGGCATAGTCCTTGTACTTCCCTATAGACCAGATGTTTTGAAGAACACAACTGTCTAAAGGCGTATTATATTTGGAAATTTCCCAGAAGAGGAGGTGCTCTGTCTAGATAGTTGATCGGGTGTTGTTCGATTCCTTCTGATGGCTCTTTGCCTCAGTACCCGTCAGACTTTTCCTGGTTAGGTCCTGCAGAGAATCATGACATGAATTATTAGTTGAGCACTTTGAGGGCTGCTTGAAGGTCGGTAAATATGTTGACCATAGTTCTTCTAGTGCCTCTCAGGATTTAGAATAACGCGTGTGTAAATGGTATGTAACTGGAATCCTTTATGAAGGATTTGCCGATTTTAGAGTAGTGAAGAAACATCAATCAGTGCGTTGGGAACAATTACATGATGTTTGTAATGCCGACATGTTAAATAAATTAATGTTATGGCGAAAGGACCTCACCATCTGCTCCGGATACTGTCGGATTTCAATTTCATTTCGAGTGAAAGTATAATATGGAACCTGACTGTAAGACTCTGGGGCATATTTCTATACCCGCGGGGGGGAACATTTCGTACGTTCGCATTTCTATACCCTTCGGGGGGAATAAATAACGTCAGTGAAATGAACTTCCTAATCGACGTGAATCGTTCACGTTCGGTAATGTAAATTGGGATTCCAGTAGTCGTTCGAATCGAATTTAACTGTCATATTCTGTCCGCTGCTATTCAATCGCGCCAAATTTTTTTTTAAGCATGTAAGTAATATTTAAATGGATTGGTGGTTTTTTCAGGGATTCCATTTTTTTACAGGAAAAAAACAAGAAACCGGGAGCAGTTTTCATGCTCAATTGTACTGTTTCCATGTACCTTGTGTACTAACAGGCGAATTGTTCCACATTCATTAAGGAGTCCTGTATACTTCCTAACGCGCATCTACAAAACGAATTGCTTGTTTATGGTCACAAATCTAAATCCACACAAACTCAAATAAAATTCCGGTAATTTCAAATTTAATACGAATTAAATGTCAAATAAGAAAAGGGAGTTCGAACGATTCGGGAACGATAAAGTAGTGCTCCCGGCGGATATAGCAATGGCAAGAGATTGCGAAAGTGAATCGAATGTGCGGATCGAACGTTCGATTCGAACGACTATAGAAATATGCCCCTCTGTTGTTAGTGAGATAATACTGCTTTCGAACATTGGCTTAACACAGCTGTAGAGCAGGTGATCAAACAAGTGCAAATGGTAGTCTTCTTTAAAATTAAACTAGCTTATATGTACATACATACATGCATTCCTACAATACCCTGAAGTACAACAACGAAAAAAGCGTTTCTGTTAAAGACATACAGCAAGTGACGAGAAAATTAAAAATCTATCTCTAAAAGAGGTAGTAAAGAAAATATTTATTGACACCTGCATACAAAAGTTCAGCTAATGAGTAATATGTTATTAATCACATACTCAATATGCAATTTTATTGAATGTATCCCATATCAATTGCATGTTTAAATACATCAGCAATTCTCTGTCTCTTCACCGCATCATTGATCGGAACAATACTCCAGATATCCGCAAGTGTCGTATCCTTGCCCACGGTATCCAAATCAGGAACTTCCGCATCGTCCATCAGTGAGGTAGGTAATGATTCAATACCCATACCGCAACCGAATCTACCAAAAGTCTTCATTTCGTTCAAGAGCCCATCAAATGGCAGGACCTTTTCTGGCTCTCCACCGAGATCCTTAATCAAGGCAGTCGCACTAGCATGGTATTCCCTCAATAAATCATTGTAGTGTTCTTCCCGTAGTTTTTGACTGGTACACGAATATATGAAGAACGAAATGTCCAGAGCAAGAGAAGAATGTCTGTAATCAGGATACGAAAAGATGGATAAAATATATGCTTGCGGGACGACTTAATACAAACTCACCGGGCAAGTTGGAAATCTATAATTTTCACGGCTTCAGGCAAACCGTTTTCATTATATTTAGTCAGAAAATTTGGAATCCAACAATCACCGTGGCCGATTACACTATATTTACCTAAGAATGAGATAAATTAATTGCAACTTATATTAAGAGATTGACCAAACCTACTCTTCGAAGACACAATTTTAATTAGGTCATCATATAATTTTTCCTGAAGAAAGCTCTTCACGATTGCCTCATATTTGCTGCCCGGATATGTTTTTGAAACAGCATCTTGAGCTACGTTTATCGCAAGTCGAAGGAAACCCACATACCAGCTTCGAAATTTCTCGGCGTAGTAAGTTTCCTCGATTTGATTAGCTACCGTTTCAAATTCTTTTGGGTCTTGATGGGCAAAAGCCAAAGCAATGCCGTGGTAACGACCCAACGAACGCATGATAAAAAGACATTCATCAAGGGTTATATAATCCTGTCTGCAATCGGTAAATTATAATTTTTGTTTAAACAACGAGCAATTTTGCTAGAAACCTGTTTGGCGCACCGTATCCCAGGAAACCAACATTTTCCAGTACTATGAAGTCATTATCTCCATCACTATATGTCAAGAAGCATTTAGGATACTCTGTGAAAGGGCTCTTTGGATTTCTTTCTTCCTGGAACTTCTCGAAAGCTGGAATGACCTTCGTGTAAAAGTTTATTTCGTTGCGAAAAAAGTCTGCAGAACGGAAAATTCTCTTTCGATTCACGTTCTTTGGCATGGACTTAATGATCAAATGTACTTCTTGTTTGGAACTATAAACCAACATATGGCACATTAAATATAAAAAGTAGAAAAATAGAAACATCACAACTTACCCATTTGCCTCATTCACTCCAGAGACGCACAATCGAAATACATTGCTTAAATATGAATCACCTTTCTTAATGCCTTCTCCGAACTTGTACGAGACGTGTTTCGTTCCACCAGCCTTTATAATTATTTCATCCAAGGACTTTTCCGTAAAGTATTTGGAAATATCCGAAAGACTCATTTTAGCTGTTGATTCTACCGCCAACGAATACACCTTAGTCGGGTATTACACGTTTCAATAGTTGCTGGCAACTTTTGCTTATTTTCTTTTGTGTTTTCTGTCCGTGTTGCCTTTATCTTTACACGTTTCAACACAGAGCCCGCAACAAAGTGACACTTAACGTGCATTTTCTTTTTGATTTATTTCCCAGAGTTGTTTGAGTTGTTGTTGCACTCGAAATCTGGCGAATGAGAAACAGGAGAAATGGCAAAAAATGAGAAAATAACAAAGGGAAACGTCAAAGTGTTGCCGGTACAGGCAACACGACCTACCCCGGATGCCTCTCACTTCTCTTACCCACAAGTTCGTGTTGCCGCGGCAACTATTGAAACGTGTAATACCGGACTTAAAACTAAACCTGCCTGTAACTAACATAAAGAAACCAGGAAATACTACATAATTAAGATAAAAAAGTATCTGTCGCTCTGATTCGTACACGTTGCAAAATGAAGAGATGAAAACAAAAATTCGGAGACAGGAACAATGAACCAAACCCAGACTAATCTATTCGCTTTACGTCTCCACCAGAGATGATGATTGGTTTGTCTATGGTCTCCACCAGAGGCCGAGATGTGTCGCTTTAATCCCTCCTTTCCATCAGCACCCCTTTTGTTTACATTTTCATTATATTGTATATACATACACCCATATGTATGCAGTTCAAATTAAAGCAAAAACTTACGATTTGGGGCGCTATCGTACTGACGGCTTATGTATGTATATACATACATATGAATGCATCTGAATGTTAACATGGGAGCAAATCACACCACTTTGTTTAAGTTTCAATGTATTGCTTGGTCGAACCACGTGCTCAAGAATTCGCAGCAATTGAATGATATTCTAAGAAGTAAGCAACCTATTCGGTAAAATCCGAAGTTCGGGATAGCCTTTAAGCAAATAACTCATCACCATTCTAACTGAGAGGTTTTGGCAGCTGCGCTTGGGACTCGAAGTGCTGCAAGCATGACAGATACTTGTCAAAAAATTATTACACGTACAGTTGGTGTTGAGAGTCTGTGTACATTACCTCAACATTTAGAAAACAGCCTGCCACGTTTAAATTTTACTGGAAATCATGATATTTTGATAAAGAAATAATGGCAAGACATCATTATCACATAGTCATTAATGTTATCCAGAAACCACCAATGAGACGTACCGCTTAAAATGGCTGCCGACGTTTGCGTACAAGCTGCGACGAGCACGTGGGAACCCAGGGTTCTGTCAAAATTATGTAAACAATCACGCACATTGTTATAATTCCAAGAGTGTGTGTGGCGAGAGTACACTGCGGTAAAATGAAATGAGCTCACACGTATTCACGAATAGAGTTTGTTTGTAACAGGTTTTGTCGCTACAAACCCGGAATTCTTTCAAAATTTCAGGGTGTCACGGGGGAAGACGTACGAAAGGCGCACGTCTCACGCTTGTAGGCAAACGTCGGCGGCCATTTTAAGTGGTACGTCTCATTGGTGGTTTCTGAATGGTGTTTAGACAGCGGCGCAACTAGTCACATGTGTTGCGAAAAAGGATTTTTCACGAAATTTGAAGCACATATAAAAATAATTGGTTTGGTTGGGGAAGATTTTCTGAGTGCAGAGGGGAGAGGTGAAGTACAGCTACAAACAGACCTCTGCATATTGAAATCGGTGAATGTGCTGTATGTACCAAGCATGAAAGGAAATTTTATGTCCGTGAGCCGAGCCGTAGAAAATAATTGTGTGGTGCATTTTGGAGAAAAGCATGCAAATGTTATACAAACGAACGTAATGAATGTTCTACTGCTGTTGAAGCTGATGCAGTTTTGTGTTACAGAAGATATGGCCATTTAAATTACGGCAGTTTAATGGAACTCGCCAAGAAAGAGTTGATACGCGGGATTGAAAACGTTAATTTCTCATCCAAAATGGCATGCGAAACGTGCATGGTCAGTAAAATACATGCGCAGCCAACAGAGCACGCGAGTTATTGGAGCTGGTGCGGTCCTTTTGAGCTGAGATCAATTGGTGGTTCAAGATATTTTTTGACGTTCATCTATGACAGATCTAGGCGTATGTACATATGTTCGTGTATTTTCTAAGGGGTGAGGACGATGTTTTTGGCAAGTTTGTTGAGTACGTGATCAAGACATTCGACGGTTTTTTAAAAGAAAATGGCATTGCAAAACAGCTGACGATTGCATATACTCCGCAACAAATGGCGTTGCAGGACGAGCTAATCGGACTTTGGTCGAGATGTCAAGGTGCAGTCAGAACTATGTGAGTCATTGTGAGCCGAAGCAGTTTATACAGCAGTGTACATACTTGCGGAATCGTTCACCTACAAGTGCGCTACTCAACATGACACCAATGGAAGCGTGGGCAGGTAAGAAGCTCCCTATCAGTCACCTAAAGGTTTTAGTTTCCGATGCAGTGGCGCTCGAAGAAGGACATAAGAGCAAATTTCAAGCAAAAGGCAAGGAGTACCGAATGGTTGGCTATTTGAGACAAGCAAAGGGTTATCGACTCTACGACACAGAAGCGAGACAAGTGATTGAGCAACGATGACACCATTACATTTGGCTTAACAAATAAGGCTTTGCACTACAAAGAGTGCGGACAAGCATTTGTGGGTTACGTCGACGCTGACTGGGGCGGAGACAAGGTCGACCGCAAATCGTATGCTGCGTTCGTGTTCTTCCTAGCAGGTGGACCGATATCTTGCAAATCGGAGAAATTTCCTATCTCAGTAGGACCGAGGCTGAGTACATGGCACTATCAACGGCTTGCAAGGAGGCAATAGCCATACGACGGCTTATTATTAGCTGCGGTGAGGTGGCCACTCCAACGGTTGTGTACGGCGCTCAACAACTTGCAAATAATCCGGTGCATCACGCGCGGATTAAGCATGTTGATATTAGGTATCATTTTGTTGGGCAAATTGTCAATCAAGGCAAAATTGTATTGAAATATGCTTCGACAGATCTTATGATAGTCGATAAATTAATCAAAAATCAGCCGAAGAAAAACATAATGAACTTACAAAAATGTTAAATTTGAATTAATTTTGTTTTTGGACGAATTTTGTAAACATACTTGCATTGAAGAAGGGTGTTGAAAATTGAAATATATAAGAAATATACCAATGCACGCATGAGTGTGTGAGAGAGCATAAGGACTGTAGAATGGAGTAAAAACTCTCTGTCTGAAATAAACCTCGGAAGTGTACACACGTATCACGAGCGCGCAGTTCTATTTTTCTTCCTTCTTTTCTAGTGCGCACATTAAACTCTCAACACTTTTTATTAAAAAAAATTTGCCCCGGGTGTCACCCAAAACTACCAAGGAGGATATGTATATACTATGGCCTTATAGATCGCAGAGTATAAAAAAAAAATTGCGACATTGTACCTAACCTGCCTACCTACCAGTTTTTTTCTTTTGTAAATAAAGTCCATCGACGTGTCGCCCTCAACGATTGACTTACTCATTTTTTGTTTTTGCTTTATTTGGTTGGTCCCACACGCAAGTGTGTCGACAAGAGAAGTAATTCTCGGATCGTTCTTAGATATGGTTATTTTTCCCCGAACTGTACTGCGGTTATGAAAAGCATGCTCTACTCTATATGAGGATATGATATCATGAAGATGTTGTGAATCGCGGCTGCAATAGGTAGTCATTTTGGTAGGCAAGAGAAACCGCTATTTTTCCCCGAACTTTGCACTGCGGTTGTGAAAAGCATGCTCTTATTTGTTTTTTTTTTTAAATCCTTTCCATCGTCCCGTCGGTCGCCGTCAACGATTGACTTACGTGTTTTTTTGTTTTGCTCTATTTGGTTGGTTGTTAAGCTCTGTTTATTTTTAATGCGATTTCTATCATCTAGCTCTTGAAGTTCTTTTTATTATTTTGGTTTTTTAGTGCACGTGCACATTGTTTTGCATTTGTTATTGAAGTTCTTATATCCGTGGGCCCTGAGGTTGCCTGTGTCATTTCGTATAATCATTCGTAAGTTGTGGTTCACTTTAAGATATTTTATTTAAATAATGTCTTGTAAAAATTGAAATAGCTGGTAAAGAAAATATATTAAGAAAAATTTATATTGTAAAAAACAAGGTAAGTTCATTGCATAGATCAAGATTTTTATAAAATAAGCTTAAATTTATTTTTTGTTTTTGTCGGAAACACATATAACTAAATTTAATATATGTATCTATTGTTTGAAGTAAATAATTAATTGTATTAGTAGTTAACATTTATGAATGTATGTAATGAATGTACACTATCGTTATTAGGTTTGCCTTTTTGTTTTAATTAGATTTCTATGTTTGGATGGGATTAATCAGATCCAAATTATTTAAACATTATTCACTATTTTTACTATAATTATTGTGAATACATTTTTATTTGAATAAGATATTATAATAACCTAAGGCATCGTTTACAGGGTATAAAAAGGGATGAATATACAAATATGAATAAAATATAGAATAAGTTTTTGATTATTTGGACCTGATTTATGCCCATCTACAGTGAACTTTTTCTTAACGACCACTCTAATTTAAATAAGTATATATTTATATAAAAATATTTAGAATACATCGACGAAGCATACCTACATGGTCAATATATTTTTGAGAATACGCGTACAAAACAAAAGAAATATGCCTCGAGGAGTTCATATAACAAAAAGAAAGAGTGGTGCTCAGCAGAGAAAATCCAAACAGGCTAAAATGAACGTTCTGCGGTGCATGTCTGGATCCATTTTCAAATATGTTAAAAAAATGGACGACAGCCAAAGTTCGTCAAAAGCAAATGACAGTCCCGTTGATCAAGAGAATGATTCCGAAAATACAAGCTCATCTACAGAAAGCAACAGCCAAAAAACAGAATCGGTGTTGAAATTCAAGAAGTCGAATCAAACGAAAATACTCAAAATGACAGCAATGGTACTGATTACGAATCAAGGATTGAAGAGGATTCCTACACGGATGAACTTCAGAACATGAAAGATATCTCACATTGGAGTATACCCGTTCCTGATAAAGTTCGAATTGAAATCATCAAGAAAGGATTTGAACATTTCCAAAACCGGGAGGGACCATTCACCACTGTATCCAGACCAGGGGTAAAAATAAAAGGTTATGTTCGTCATCTTACAGAAGAATAGTTTTACAAAGTTTTGCCTAACGGGGACAAGATTCTGCGATCATGGATGGTATATTCTCCTATAACTAATAGCCTGTACTGCTTTTGCTGTCGTTTATTTGCTGTCACCAATAATGTTGATACAAAAACAGCATTCATGACTGGATTTCAGAAATGGTGGAAACTGAACCCCAAAGTACCGGATCATGAGACTTCAAATGAACACATAGAAAATTTTGAGAAGTGGAAAACTTTTGAAATGGGTTTAAAATTACATAAAACAATAGATGACTCAGTCTTGTAATTAATGGATACTGAAAAACAGAAGTGGAGGCACCTTTTATCTAGATTATTAGACATAACATTGTTTCTGGCTAAACAAAACTTAGCATTCCGTGGACATGATGAAGGACAAGACTCTTCAAATAAAGGTAATTTCTTAGAACTAGTCAGTCTTATGTCAAAGTACGATGCTGTGTTGAAAGAGCACATCTTGAATTTGGAGCAAGGAAAATCACAAAAAGTCTCATATTTATCGCCACAAATACAAAACGAATCCATTAATATCTTAGCGAAGCAAGTCAAATGCAGAATTGTCAATGAAATCAAATCAGCTAAATATTTTGGAATTATGTTTGATAGTACACCTGATATTTGACATATTGATCAGATGTCTGAAGTGATCCGTTATGTTAAAATTGATAATAGAAAAGTAGAAATCAAAGAAGCATTCCTGGGATTTTTTCCTTTACATGGAAAAAAAGCTGCGGATTTAAGTGAAGAAATTCTTAAGAATCGTGAAAACGACGGTTTAGATATTATGATGTGTCGTTCTCAGGGTTATGACAATGCAGCTTTTATGAGCGGTGTACATGGGGGAGTGCAAGCTATTATTAAAGAAAAAACAACAAAGCAATTTTCTTTGGATGTATAGATCATTCAATTAATTTATGTGGCCAACATTCATTGGCTCAAAATATATCTTGTGTAACATTTTTTGGAACAGTAGAGACAACTTTTACATTTTTACATGTGCTTCTTAAGCACAGCAAATCAACCGTGAAAAGACTTTCAACAACGCGTTGGAGTGCTCATTATGCTGCAGTGAAAGTTTTGGCCGAAAATTTTGATGAAATCTTAGCTGCAGTTGAAGAGTTGTGTGATGCGAGAGAAAATGTAGAAACCAGAGGTGCTGCACAGAACCTAAAATCTGTAATGTCTGATTTCGCATTTCTTTCTTTTCTCTTCTTTTGGAATAATGTCCTTAAAGAAATAAATTGTACTCAGATTGCACTACAAGCTAAGGGATTAAGTGTTGATCACTTGGCTAAAAAAATAGAAGCCCTTCGCATTTACGTTGAAGAAAATCGGGCGAAAATCGTAGAAGACGCAATTAACCTTGGTATGAAAACATCGGAGAAATACGACATTCCAACAGAAAGAAGAATTCGTCGTAAAAAGCGAATGGCTGGTGAGTGGGCAACCGATGCAGGACTTTCACTGAGCGCTGAACTACGGAAAGACATGTTCAAGTGCCTTGATCGATTCATCACTGAACTCCGAACAAGAACAGAGTCTATTAAGGAGGTGGCTTCATTGTTTGAAGTTGTACAGGCGAATACTTTGCTTTTAGCAAATATTGATGATTAGAAAATAGCTGTTTCAAAATTTGCTAGTGTTTATACCAAGATTGAGAAGTAATTTGAAAGCGTCTAAAGTGACAACATCTAATTGGTTATCTTTAGACTTTATGAAATTTATCGTTGAATGGGACTTTGCAGAATCTCTTCCGAATCTCATTGTCGCATTAAAAATGTTTATGACAATATGTGTGTCAGTTGCATCATGTGAAAGGAGTTTTAGTAAGTTAAAATTAATTAAAAACTACTTGCGGGCAACAATAACGGAAAAGAGGTTCAACAATCTGGGAATTTTAACTATTGAACATGAGGCGACACAGCAAATAAATTTTGATGACGCTATCAACGAATTTTCTGCTGTAAAAGCTAGGAAGAAGACGTTTTAAGTTTCTACAAGTATTATAATGTGTATATTATATAAATGTTTGTTCTGTTTTTTTTTTATACAATGGGTATATGTATATTAATTTTTATTCTGCTTTTTTTTATGCCTATAATGTGTATACATTTTTGTTCTCCTTTTTTTCATTTTTTATTTGAATTTAAATAAAAAAGTCATAATATATGGAATAGCGGAATTTCATTTATTTTACTGTTTTTCATTCTGGGGGTGACACCATAATTGCCGCCCCAGGTGTCACTCATGCTAGCTACGCCACTGAGTACATTAAGTACATGAAAGCAGTACAATTGAGCATGAAAACTGCTCCCGGTTACTTGTTTTTTTTTTCCTGTAAAAAAATTGAATCCCTGAAAAAATATTACTTAGATGCTTAAAAAAAATGTTGGCGCGATTGAAAGCAGCGGACAGAATATGACAGTTAAATTCGATTCGAATCCCAATTTACATTACCGAACGTGAACGATTCATGTCGATTAGGAAGTTCATTTCAATGACGTTATTTATTCCCCTGACGGGAATAGGAATGCGAACGTACGAAATGTTCCTCCCGGCGGGTATAGAAATATACCCGGATATCTCAGACTACAGTGTTCCGAAAGATCAATCTTCTGATATCGACTCTATTATATTTAAAGATCTTAATAGCGTGTTGGAGGACGCTTTTCCAAAAGCGAAGGTGTTGCGATTTTGTGTAAGAGAAAACTAATCTTCGGCACATATGTATGTATGTACCTTTCGCTGGAATCTTTCCTACCGAATTGGACGTCGATTTTATTGCCTTTTATGCCCTGGCACCCACCAGAGATTGACCTTTTTTGCTTTTATTGCTAGGCCCTAGAGGGCATAACGTATTTTGAGTTCGTGCTATACGAGCCCAATGCTGTGAGCCCTTTGACTGTCTAAGATTATATTGATGGTTACACGTCTTATACCAGTATCTAAATGTAGGTTGACGCAAATCAGGATGGCGTGTAGTTCGGCTTGGAAAACACTAGGACTCGTTCCCATTCGAGCCTTCGATATTTTTTGATTTGGTCCATAGATGCCAGCGCCAACACCGGAATCTATCTTGGAGTCATCTGTGTACCACCTGTGGCCTTTGACATTTAGCAAAGGACGCTGCTTTCCCAAGCTGTACGATTCGGAATCAGTATCTCTATTCTTTTGTCAAAGGTGAACGTGTATGGTTATGCGTCCGAAACTGTGGTAATCATATCCAGCTCAGGAAGGTATACATGTCGATTATGGAAAACGGCGGATCGACTGCGGAGGGAGTTCGTCGAATCCATATCCGCAGTTCAACCCTATTACAGAAACCGACGGATAAACCAGATTATCGATCGGCAAAACTTCTTTACCGATCCTTTTTTTAATCAGCTGTGGTCTGTCAAATTTTAATTTCCATGTTTCAATAGTTGTGACAAATAGTTATTTGAAGTGTAAAATAAAATTTATTATGGATACAATTGGCTTCTTTATGGACTTGGCAGGAGAAGAAAATCTTTTTGTTCCAGGAACTCCCACAGCACAGTCTTTTAAGCACACGAGCTCAATTATTTCCTCCTCCAAGGGGGTAAAAAAATGTCATTATTTTCACCGCCACCTGTAGCTCTCCTTTCGCGATTGTTGTGTCAGTTTTTTTTGCAAAGCCGATTTATGATCTGACCAAACCTAAATTTAAAATAGTCCGAATTAATACTACTATATTAAGAATTTATTTAATTTAAAGAATATAAGCATCTTTTTCCATTAGGCTATTTCCTTAATTGGAGGCCTCAAACAATCAAGCTGCCCTTTCAATTCTTCCTAAAACTTTTGCACAAATTCAGGGTCTTTTTTAATTCAATTTTTGGCAATGTCGGGATTTTTTTTCATGGCACTGAACATTACTTTCTATTGCATGAACTCATGTTTCTTGCTTGAAATCCGTAACCAAAATGATTCGAATGGAAAACGTCACAAAAAGTATGCAGCACGAATGAGTTGCGTTTTCTATAACATTTTTTACACTACTTTGCCGACATCCGCTCACTTTCTCCATTGCGTATTCAATAATAGGAAAACAAGCGGATGCGAAAATATTCCATCCGCCGTTTTCCATAATCGACATGATAGACATATGACCCAATGGTCTACATGGATGGTCCGTTTGAGAGCGGAGAACTCTGATTTCACCAAATAATGCAATCTTATTTATAAAAGGATGCAGTGGAGTAATTTTAATCAGTGCCTCTTGGACTACCGTTGGGCAAGTTGGCATAGTTGAAATGCTGAGCCCTGCTAGTTTCTAAATGCGTTGAAGTTTAGCTATTGTAGTTTTCTGTTCCACTTTTGTCCACCATACAGAAGACGCAAGTGATGATAGGTCTTATATGCGGTATATAACCAGTGGATTACCTTACGTTTCAATCCCCAGGTTTCACCGTAAGTGCGTCGACAGGCCCACAGTTCCTTAGTCGCCTTGCAAGTTTGTTTTTGATGTTGGATTCCAGTTCAGTTTGCGATCAAGATCAATACCTAGATACTTGACTTCTATTGAAAATCCAATGTTTGTACCGTTTAGGAAGACGGAGCAAGTTTGCATTTTCTTCCTTTTTGTAAATGGGACTAAGGTTGTCTTATTTGTGTTTATCGATACACCTCTGCTACACCAATCAGGTATAAATTGAAACGCAAGATGCATGCATTTACAGGCAGAAATATCTCATTTACCTGAACAATAACTACGAGATCATCGGCATATACGATGACTTACATATAACCGAGGTTGGTTAACTTGTAGGGAAGGAATGAAAGGAGCCCACCTCTTGGATACACTGTCACACATACCTTTCCGGATGTGGCTGATATAATACGGCTCTCAAGCATCGCTCTAACCCAGTTAACTATTTTCGACATGCGCTAATAAGTGATGCAGGGCGTACTCAGTAGATCATTCTTTGCGGTATGCATATTGATTTGGGTGCAGTGGTATTTGATTTTCGAATATACGTCTAACATGAAGCTCTATCAGTTTTTCCATTGTTCTTAGTAGGAAAGATGTTAGACTGATCAGGCGATATGATTTAGGTTGTTCACTTGGTTCTCCAATTTTAGGGATGAAGACAAGGTTAGCCTCTCTCCAGATTTGAGGAATGTATCCCAAGTTAAAACAGGACATAACCAGATAGTGTGCTAGAATGATGTCTAGTCCTCTCTGGAGGATAGCAGGAAAGACCCCGTCTTTACCTGAAGCTTTGTAGGGTTTAAATGGACAAATTGCCCATTTAATTTTATCCAACTCTGTAAATTTTTATTGTTTCTACAGTGTGTTAAAGACAAATGTATTTCAGTATAGTTCAAGTTTCTGATCGATTTAGATGCGTTTGCCATATTCAAACTGAAGTGAAAAAAAAATGGAAGAAGCATCTAGAGCAGAGTTTGCTAGGTAAATAAGCATTATATTTGTACAACATTTGTAAATGTTTAAAAATAGTTTTGTGTAATTTTGATGATTTGAATAGTTTAGTTTTTAATAAATAAAAAAATGTGGTCAAGGTGTGAACCGTAAAGTCCACACGACTAACTTCCCAGTGAGACGAATTAAAGAACAATTTTTTTTTTTTTTTTTTTATTATTTATTATTATTATTATTGTATAATTTTAAATTTATTCAATATTTTCCTTTATAATTTTAACCGTAGTTGATTACAGAGAACATGAAAGAGAAAAAAAATCAACAACTTATGGCGTCGCTACGAAGTGATGGAGGTTATCGAAGTTTTGAGAATCTGAAAAATCTCTAATGAGTCTCTGACTTACGTAAAGACGATGAATACAGAGAACAGAGAAAGAATGAGCACTCAAAATCGCATGGCATCATTACGTAGTGATGACGATTTTAGAGGCTTCGGAAATCTGAAAAATCTTCAACGATTGAAAGAAAGACGAAAAGATGAAACTTTCAAAAAAAAATGAAAGTATTAATACAAAACGACGTATCCGTAATTTACGGAAAAACTGTATTTATCGTACCGAAGAAAACATTCGAAATCTTCGTCAGATCCACATGTTGAGACAAAGTGAACAACACATTGTTAATAAACAAAAAAAAATTGATTCGAAAATTCATTTTTTGCGACGTAAAATGCAACTTGTTATCGTAATTACATGACAGAGAATAGCATAGATAATGCGTTAACCCCAAGAGAAAGAATATCGATCCAAACTAGTGTTACACAAGATGATAAATATAAAATCTTAAAAAATCAATTTCTTGTTATACCTGCGGAAGCAATAACTATTCATAAGAGCCAAGGTCAAACATATGACAAAATATGTATAGATTTTTTGGCGCAGGAGAGGCGAACTTTATCGATGTTATATGTTGCTCTCAGCCGTGTCACTAAATTGAGTGGACTCTTTATAATTGGTAAATTTAAATTATCAAATATTCCAAAAAATTCAAAAGTTGTAAATTCAGCACTTATTGAATTAGAACGTCTGAGGTCTAAAAAAATGTTAAAATTGTCGTACAATAATTTAGAGAGCGTAATAGCCACAAAAGTATGTTATCAAAAAAAACCCACATAATTGCAGATGAATGGTATCTGCACGCGGATATATTCATTTTCAGTGAGTCTCGAACTACTGGTAGCGATAAAATAGACATTGATAATTTCAATATTGTTTTGAGAATTGATCGCAATAAAAACAATCATGGACTAATATGCTATGTAAAAAATAGCGTACAATCTACAATATTATCGTCAAAGCATCTTTACAGCAATAAGGGACATGCACAGCTATTTACAATGAAAGTAGATAATTGGTATTTAATTAGTGGGTACAAATCTCCTAAAACAACAACGACTATGTTCGAAGAAGCTATCGATGATATTATACAAAAATTACCTTCTAATAATCTTTTTATATAATTGGAGATTTCAACTACGATATCATTAATCAAGGTGACAAAAAAAATAATTTTTTGATCAATTATTTAAAAAAATATAAATTATTAACACAATTGCCGCCAGACAGTATTACTACGTCATTAAATACTCAAATAGATGTCATTTTCTCCAATGTTTCCAACATACGATGTGGAGTTTATGAATCATATTTCACATACCATAAGCCAATATATGCTATTTATAATAACAGTTTCAATAGAAAAAATTCTAACAATCATTGTAGCACTAGTGTTAACAGTACAGAAGAAATTGCGATGAAATTATCATTAGTAGCTATGTTGGCATGGACACTTACAATGACAATATCAAAGATTTAATTCCTATAGATGTTGATAATGATGATATAAATCACAAAGAAACTAATGGAAATAGTATTCATTCTGGTGTTCAAAATGATATGAACAATATTTACGATAATACCGATGATAATGACGTACCATATGATTTTGATATTCCGATCGCAGAATGTCAAGAAGTGGCTCATAGTGAATTTTATATGTCCGACAAACATATCAATTTATTCCATGAAATAATGAACAGAAAACTCAAAGCTCAACGGGTACATAATTTCGCACAGGATGTAGGTTACATCGGCGCGTGTCTACGTAATTTACAAGTAATACCCAAATCTGAGATTAATATTCAGATCATTTATAGCGATCAAATTGGTGTTAACATTATAGGTCACTGGATTTGTACAAAATATGACGGTAATGGAAATGTCCACATCTACGACAGTTAAATAAGAATTACTTGGAAAACGATCAAATCGATTTTTTGAATGCTCTGTATAGATTTAAAAAAAGGTATATATTTCATAAGGTTCAGAAACAGAGCAATGGTATAGATTGTGGGGCATTCGCAATATATTTTGCAACAGTGTTATGTTACGATAAGTTACCGGAAGAGCAAATGCCATATGATGTACTCATTATGCGGAACCATATAGTTGAAGTGCTGCTGAATAAAAAACTGTTACTTTCCCGAACAGTGGATATTTGAACTATTAAAACTTTGTTTTATTATAAACAAAAATTTATCGACACTATTCTCTAAACGTTATCAACAATATCCAACTGTTACAATATTAATTTTTTTTCAAATGTATTCAATTATTATTTACAATATTCGATTGTTATTCACAAAATTCAAGTGTTATCAACAATATTCAATTATTATCAACAATGTTCATAAATAAATTATATGTACACTTCATTCATTTTAAAATTCAGCTTGTTTTTTGCTTTTTTCTTGGATTTCTCGTTAAAAAAAAACGGCTGGACCGATTTCGCTGAAAATTCTTTCAGTTCTTTGTTATATAATTGCGCGTCTAATGTATCTAGTCCCATGTTAATATCATCTTTGGTTCTCAAGATAATCGAGACGAAAAAAATGAATACGAACACACATACACACATACGCACATACGTACATACACACACACTGACATCTCTATAAAAACATTGGATTTGGATTCAGATGACCTTGAAACGTGGAGATATGTCAAAATTTGGGATTCACAAAATCGGCCCCATTACAAGAACTTCCCTTTGGGAAGTTAATAATACAATAATTTATTCTCAGAATGAGTTTGGAAGAGAAATTTGAAAGCATTGTTCAATGCTGAATATTCTGATCCAAGTGAGCTGTCTGATAGTGAGAACGAAGACTGGGTTCCCCAGCCCATTGACACCGAAAATGAATCAGTAAATTGTGAAAAAATTTGAAAATAAATATTGTGCAGCACAGAAATGTTGTCAATAAGCGAAACGTTTAAAAAAATCTCCACAGCAACTTGGTAGATAATATGTAGATATTGTCGTTCGACAAAAATAAGAAAAATTCGTCTACCTATGTACATATGCAAATTACAATGCAGATCATCCAAATTCGCAGTGATAATGGAAGCTTGTAATAATGTCGGAAATTTATTCATTCATTGCTGTTTTGATTTGTGCTAGTGCTAATAATTCTAATATTGACCATTCCAACTCATATCTACTGTATCGTGCGACAATGGGAATAGATTGCACAACGTTATGCGTTCTTTAAGATTTTGCCACAGCAATACTCATAGTCAGCGCATGAAAGAAGATAAGGCAGCTCGAATTCGTGATTAGTGGACAATGCTTAATGCAAATTTATCCCAAATATACATATGAGCCTACGGCTTATATCCTTAACTATTGATGAACAACTACATATATCCTTTCCAATGTTTTACAAGATTTACTCAATACATACCTTCCAATCTATTATTGTATTGTGTAAAAAAAATGGATTTGCAATGCTGAAAACCCATATCCTTTACAGGGTATAATGTGCACTGGCAAAAGAATCAGCATCGGCATACCGAGGAAATAGAAGAAATATCTGTATGGATAATTCTTTTACAACTCACAGTAAAAAAAAAATAAACCATATGTATATTCCAAGTCTCATGGCAGCAAATAAATAATGAGCGCAATACTCTACAGTTTTTGGTTTTCATGTGTTTTCGGAAAAATAAAGAATAATAAAGAAATATGTACATAAGTGTATATTTTTCTATTTTTTATAATAAAAACTGCTTCCATGCCCTAACAAAAGAATTTTGTATAAATACTGCGGTGCAGCTTTTGTTCGAGGTACCCGGGTGTGAATGCAGCGATGGCTCAAGTTTAAACTAATTGTAAGTACGTACATACATATGTATGTACATAAGTAAAATAATAAAAAAATAGGAAATAACCTAAATTCGATATATGGTACTTGCTTTTGAGGTATTGGGTTGTACCACATGAAATGTCGTTCAGTCGGAAATAAGAAGATCGCGAGTGAACAGAACGTTAAATTTTCTTTTTTTTTATAAAGTAAAGTATCAAGTGCTTGACGTGTGAGAATTTTAGGTTTCGTTACATGTACAGTTATTCGGGAAATTTCAGCCTCGAAAATGAACCACATCGGAAGCCGGAAATTAGTTGACGGTGATGTTTTAGGAGCAACGGTGGATGCAGACCCAACGAAATCGGTGCTTGGGAGATTGTACGAATTATGGGAGTATTAACACAAAGGGTATCCGTTATGATGTAAGAAAATATAGAAGGAAAAAATCGAATCAAAATCCACTATTTTAAAATTTATTAACTCCAATGATAAATATCCATAATACAAAATAATCGACGAGAACAATCATAAAACGGTTTCCCTATAATCATATTGCGTAATCATAAACAGAATCAACATATTTAATTCTCGGTCGCGAAGAGCAGATTCCTAGACAATGTAGTAATTTCATTCAGAATTTCCGTGATATGGAGCTCCGTCGACTGTTCCTTGTACAATTTATACATGTTCTCAGCTTCGTTACTCTTCTGCCTTTTGAACATTATAGTTCTTAAGCTTTCCCTGCGAGGCACACTTCTCGGTCGTTCTATTTTTGAATGCACTTCCATTGTTCCGCTTTCATTATTCAATGCGGTCACATTCAGTTTAGAATTGTTTTTTAGTACAGGATAAATTACATGTTTTCGATAAAGAATGCTACTGTTAGATGGTGAAATGCCGACGGATTCCAAAAGTTTTTCAGATTCACATACATCGCCTGATGTAATAAAAATATCAGACTGGTTTTTTTTCTTCTTGGTTTCGGTAAAGGAGTCCCTGATTTTCGATAAAATCGAACGTAATACTTTAAATCGTTTGATAACCTTCTCGGGGTTTACTTGGTTGAGGCATGATAATATAGCTTGGCATTCTTGGAGCATGAGGATAAACTTTTCGAATTTGTCTTGCTTGTCAGGGTCAACTGACAATTTCAAATTTGCCTGGTTGATAAGAAAATGTTCCTTGAGAATGTTACCCATTTCAAGGATATCTTTGAATTGGTCTTTTTTTAAATTCTGGTTTTCGAATGTAAGTACTTCAGAAAGCATGTCGAAGTAACAAGTGCACAATGCGTTACTGTCTATGATTTCCTGAATCGCCGCTTTGAATTTGTTTACTTCTTCATCGAAGTGTTGCTCAAGAATCTCTGAATATACGTCGCAGTTCGATTGAAGAGATGGTATGATGCAAGAATCGAGGGATTCTAACGAGGCTAAGCAGCTACGAACGATGTTTCGAACTTGAACATCCGGAGCAAACGCAATTGCAAAAATACCGATCTGTGTGGTTCTATCAACGTTTACATCAAAATCGGCAATCATCTCATCTAATATAAAATCATCGGTACTAATGCTAATGGCGTGACGTAGATTTTGAATGGACAGTTTAGTGTAATCCAGGAACGTGACAAATACTAGTCGTAACAAGCTCTCGTTAATATAATCTTCCAGCTGATATAGTGAATTCTCAAGGGTCATCGCCTTCAGCTTCCTTTCGCTTCTATTTATCTTCTTCTTGTCGTCACACAAGCATTCTTCCTGAAAGGCGATACAATCTCGTATGACTTTTTGACACAAAATGCTGATTATTTTCTTATCATTCTTTGAAGTAACATTAGCGAACGATAAGGTATGGCTCAGGATCATATCGATGGTGTTTCGTATCTTTTTAATTCTAAGCATTGTCTCAGTGGCATCTATAGTGATGTTGTTGACGGATGTGCCTTCCTTGAATGAACTGAATAGAGCAATGTCCTCCAGTGCTTTATCCATCAAATTCACAAAGTTAGGCTCCTCTACAATTGTGGCTTTCTCATTTAATAAATTGATTGTTGTCTTGATGCGCTCTATGCACCAGAGTATACGGTCCAAAAAATGTTGACGTAAAACAGAGATTGCGAAACCGGTAACCTTTTCGGCGCGAATAGTTTTTTCAGTATGCCGTACACAAGTGGTGATCTGTGTGAGACAGAGGAATATATTTTCAATTTCATAATTTTTATTGATACATTCGAAAATAAGAAACTTATGAAGGAATTTAGAGAATTCTGCGAACTCAGCGCAAAACGAATCCAGCCATCCGATATTACGGGATTTTGCATTTGTAAATCCAGTGTAAATAATGTTGCGGCACTTTGCGAGCTTCAATTGTAAAACTTGAACTTTGTTTTCCATATTTTAGAGAGGCACCGTAGTAAATTAATGCACGGATTTTCAACTTTCATAAACTGTCTGTTTATTGCGCAACTGACATTTCAAATAAGAAAGTCGAGACTCGAATTCCAATTTATTACAGGCTGCGTTAGAGATGGGGATGTACAGAATTAAAAAAAAAATCTAAATGTTCTCATATGTATGTATAGATTATGCTTTAATATGGAATGTGATTAAAATCCCGTGGAGATTACGATTTCCGTGGCTTTTGAAGGTGTTTTCCTATAGAACTCGGTGAGATAAACAAAAAATAATAAGAAAATATTTTTGATATTTTGCTTAGTTTTCCAGATAATGAGGCTTAAAGTTGATTAATTTTCAGGTTTTTTCACTGGAATTTTGATAGAATTTTTGTAGTATTTTGATAGTATTTTGTGAAAAGGTTTGCATACTTTTTGGGTTATGTAAATAGTTTCTTTACACGATACGAAAGGTGGATATAAAAAAAATATTGAATACACCCAACTAGCACCTACCCCAAATCCGCTATGTTGCCCAGCAAGGGGGTTGCAGGGGGACAGCATGCCCCGCCCTTAGGCGTTTAAAAATAACAAGGTAAGCCAAAAATTATGCAAAAATTATAACATGTTTTTCTTCTGAATTGAAAAGTATGCAACAGAACAGTATGCACCATAACAAAATTTCATAATAATTCTATTAAAATTCCAGTGAAAAAACCTGAAAATTAATCAACTTTAAGCCTTATTATCTCGAAAACTAAGCAAAATATCAAAAAAAAACTTACATATTATTTTTTGTTTATCTCACCGAGTTCTATAGAAAAACACTTTCAAAAGCCGGCACCACGGAAATCGTAATCGTGCCAAAATCCCAATAGATATATGCACGTTCAAAGTTCAGGTTCCCACCCAATTAAGAAAGACATACATATGTATGTATGATGTTATCATGTTTTTATTTTTAAAACACGTTTCAGCATGTCTGTTTTATCATAGTCTATGGTTTTTGCGTTTCAAAATCGCCTGAATACGTCCGTTCAAATTGAAAAATATGAAGGAGGAGACTGTTGATGTCATTGGCTTTGACATTTTTAAGTTATTCGCTTCATTTTTGTTTACGCTTTAGAAAACGGGTTCAGGTAAACTAGTTTCAAAACTAATAATTAAATGTTACAAAAATAATAAAAGATAAATAAAAACAATTATAGCCGGCATGAACCGGTACATAATTAGTTCACTTATTGGTGAGGGATCGTTTGGTCGCGTGTTTAAAGCCAGTCGAAAAACTGATGATCATATTGTTGCCATCAAAATCATCTCAAAAGTACAATGAATAAAACAATTCTTCAATTGCTGCATTTTTACATATTCTGTTTTTGTAGCGTGGTAGATCAAACAAGGAATTTAAAAATCTCCGTCGAGAATGTGATATTCAAGCAAAGCTCAAGCACCCAAACATTATCGAAATGTTTGAATCCTTCGAAACCAAACATGATTTGGTCGTAGTCACCGAGTACGCACTGACCGATTTGCATCGATACTTAGCACGAAACGGAGCTATTACAGAGGAGAAAGCACAGAAACTCATTTGCCATTTGGTGTCGGCATTGTACTACCTGCATTCGAACCGAATTCTACACCGCGATTTGAAGCCACAAAATGTACTGTTGAATGATGAATTACATGCAAAGTTGTGTGATTTTGGTTTGGCACGGAATATGACAATGGGTACCCATATGCTGACATCAATCAAGGGCACACCTTTGTATATGGCACCAGAGCTGCTGGCAGAACGTCCATATGATCATCAAGCCGATTTATGGTCGCTTGGGTGTATTTCTTACGAGACTATGGCAGGGCAGCCACCTTTTTGCACTCCATCTTTGTTACATTTGGTGAAGTTGATCAAACATGAGGAAGTCAAATTGCCAAGTTTTCTCTCAAGCGATTGTACATCTTTTCTTCAGGTATGTTAAATATTTTCGAAAAAATATAATCAATTTCTGCTTTAAGGGTTTATTAGAGAAAGATCCTTCTTTGCGCATAAGTTGGGCTCAAATCCTGTATCATCCTTTTGTCGAGGGAAAACTTTTCATCTCAGGAATTGTTTCTGAACATTCCCCTTTCATCAATCCAAAAAAAAAAACAAACATAAAGCAAAACATCTCGAAGTCACCAAAGGATAGGTAAATCACAAAAAATACCCTTTGGAAAATATTCACATTTGATTTCTGCTTAGGAAAATCGATTTTGGCATAAGTAAAACCCTGAACAAACTGAACATTGAAAACAATAGCCAATGCACAGAAACTTTGACCTCATCTCGCGACAGTATAAACGCAATTCTCCAAAGTGATATTGAACATTTTGAAACTGATCTCGAGGACGCCGTAAGCCAACACGTTGTTCCTTTCTCTGAGGGTTCCTTTAAACTCGAAACAACTGTTTCGAAAACAATTGATGCTGCTCAATTGGTCACTCAACACGCACCAACTGCTACTAAAGTCTGTTTCGTTACTGGTAACACAAATTTGGTAGTGAATCACTTGAACGATAACTTTAAGTCAACCGAACAAAGCTCCAACAGTGTTGGCATTTCGATAGCCAGTATGCCTTTGGGCTTGAAGAAACAAAACCTATTCAGGACTTCGGATAATACAAACTCAAGGAACAAGGACTTAGAGAAACGAAAACTTTCCCAAAATTTGGACAACTTTTCCCTTCGACTGGGATATAGCGTAGACGTGGAAAACCCCCGAAAAATGACAGAAAAGAAAGATAAACTACATAAAGGTTCATCGCACACAATCGACGATAAACATAATGAGTGCGTGGTTTCAATGTTTGCCTTTTAATTTTAATAAAAATTATGTTAATTTTAGAAACACTCCACCGTGTCTACTGCCAGGTTGGGATTCGTGCGATGAGTCACAGAGTCCTGTGATCGAGAACGAAGAGTGGCTAGCGTTTCTACATCGATCGATTCAAGAAATCCTCGACGGAGAGTTAGACTCATTGAAGCAACAGAATTTGGTAGGAAAATGGGCATTAAAGGGTATTCACTATTCATAATTC
Source organism: Merodon equestris (assembly GCA_958301585.1). Taxonomy (NCBI): domain Eukaryota; kingdom Metazoa; phylum Arthropoda; class Insecta; order Diptera; family Syrphidae; genus Merodon; species Merodon equestris. The sequence goes on along the minus strand of OY284415.1, from coordinate 81,948,346 downwards.
ACTAATCATAATTCTCAGGTCAGCATTATTGTGGCTCCTTTGAGGAACACAAATGCCACTCCAAAGGTCGTGCAAACCGTGGCGCAATTGCTTAGCCTTCCTCTCGTACTTGGCGGTCCTTTAAGTGTCATTGATCACATAAAAACAGTAAGAATTTGATTTGTTCTAACAGTGCATAGCATTTATCTGAACTCCTTTTTAGGTATATACTGAAGTCAAGCTAGTTCCGAACCTCATGTATGCTTCTAAGCTTCTTATTAGTGCCAAAAGTGCAATTGACTCAAATGCATCTCTTCAGCTACATTCAGAATTCAAAAATTCACTTCGGAGAATTTCCGATTTTTCCAAAGAAGAAGTTCTCACTGCTTCCCGCCTTTACGAATTGATTTGTCATTTAGTTAATCTGAATCAACAATTTCTTTCGCAATTTTGTGACGCTGTGGTTATCTTATCAGCTGGTGATATGTTCATTGCCTTCCTTACTCATGGTAAGACCATGTCAAAATGCTAACTAGGAATAACATCATTTCCCTTTTCTTAGACTCTCCAAACAAGAATGCTGTCCGAATTTCGAACTGTGTAATTGCTTTGCTTTGCTGTGTGCTACGTGAAATGCCAGAAAACGCTGATTTAGTGGAGAAAATCATTTTCGATCCGAAGCTGAATTTAGCTGATCTAATGAGGAATGAAGACGAACTATTGCGAATACGTATGTGCATGCTATTTCGCTTGTTGAGTCGCTTTAGTCTTCGTGGTCTTCAAAGTGTATGGTCATCTGAAATAAGACACGGTGTGGAATCGTTTCTAGATGACAACAGCGAGGAAGTCAGGACGGTATAGACTAAATAGTTTTCCTTTATTACAGGGATTAAGTTTGGTCGTTTTACGTTTTAGGAGGCTCGGTGCATGTTGGATGAATTAAAACAATTTTCATTTTACTCGTAAAAAAATCGGACACATTCTTTTACAGGATAAGTTACTTTACAACGTACTTGTTAAACACGACTACCAAAACAAGATGTCCTACAGTAGGTGTTAGGTAAACAATTTGTTGATATTTATTTTTGCATTATACCGTTCGAGGGCACAACAAAAATACATTAAACATTATTGATATACGATTGACCAGTGTTTGATTGTCGTTTTAACAAGTTTTCAAGCTTAAGGTTACAACATTGACACAGTGATTGGCTGGATGTCAGTGCCATGCGTTTTGCAATCAAGTAGCTTAGAGTATTCGCTATGTTGACGCAAATTAGTTCATCAGGAATTGTTGAAGAAAGAGAATTAATAAACTAAGAGGCAAATATTAACAAATTATATGTCGTGTGACTCAATAAAGCATTGATTGTGCGGATGTAAATGTTCATCCGCGCATAAATGTTTGAAAATACTTTATGCCATACGCATATGCCATGATTTATTACTACGTATGTTCCAAAGTTCTAAACTTTGATGCTCAGTAAGTTCGAGGATTTAATAGTAATATACATATTTAATCAACCAATCCCAACTGACTTTTGTTTTACTAATGTTAATAATAATCATCATAATGTTATTGAAGGTATACAATTTTAAAATCAATATAAAGTGCTCCCTAATTGATGCAGAGTATTTCCAAATGCACCCTTATGATTACAGTAGGGCGCATTGGCCATGTTTTGACTGTTCCTTAACGAGGGTGCTCACGTCCAAGGCGAAGAAAAATTTGCCTTTGCATGCACCTGAAAAAGAAATAAATAAACACTCAACCCAACACTAAACATAAAATAAACAATATGTTGTTCCTATCGAAATTAAACTTAAATCCTAATTTTATTTTCTTAAAAAGAGGAGGAGCTTTTATTTCCTATAAAGATGCATAATTGAACATACTTATATGTTTTAATTTTTAATATTTCAGTTACGTTTAGTTTTCTCGTTTTCCTTTATTTCTTTAATCCTTTGACATCTGCCATGTGCCTTATACAACCGACGGAAATCAAATGGCCGCGATAGTCATCCTGCTGAGCTTTTATTTTTCGCAGGCATTGCCAGTTTTGACAACATTCCCCCCTGGTAAGGCAGTTTCTGAAACTGGCTTCCCATTATCGTCGAATCATCTGACGTCTAGTACGGCAAGTTTAGCTGTAGGTCTGGTGTAGATTCCATCTATTCCACCATCCCTTCCAGATATACATAGTTTTAACAACGATACCTTTGGACCAATTGCTACGGGGGTTATTAGGATCTGCTATAATCACTACATCTTCTCGGATGGGCTTCGTTAACGCGAACCATTAAGTTCGTCTCGTTAGATCCGGTAAGTACTCGCTGACCAAAATCGATTAGCATACTGTCCGCTGACCAACCCGTTCTTTTTCAATACCATCATCCGAATGATCCGAATGATTTCTCACCATTTGAAAAATAATTTGGCGTCAGAGCTTCTTCGTTTGCACTATCTAATGGAACAAAAGTCATAGGCCTAGTTAGTATTAATAATTCTTAATGGAAGGTTTTTTTTCGTATTTTCCTTCTATATTTTATTCATAAAGAAACAAAATCAAATGCTTAAAAAATATTAAAGATGTAATAGATTTCCAATCGCCAACCTTGTCGAGTAATAAACCGCTTAAGTGCCATTATATAGGAGTCAGTAGTCAACAAATGGACAACTTCCAGATGGATCGCTCGTACTGTCATACAAGTGATGAGAACTCCCCATCTTTTCTCAGAATGCCTTCCCACGGTGACGAGAAGTGGCACAAAGTAATCCAATCCAATAAAGGAAAACGGCCTGGTGAATGGTTGCAGCCTTGCTGCTGATAAATCGCCCATTATAGTTAATTGAGGAAGACACCTAAGATTTTTACACATTTGTCATTTAGTCTTTTTTATTTTTGGTAGCAAGGCACGAAGCATCTGCACTGCAAGGTTTTCGTCCCATATCAACTTATTCGTGTATGGCCTTTCAATAGAAATTGTTCATACTTCGGGAATAAGTTTTTTTTTCATTTACACTGTTTGTCGAAATGTCGCGAATGAATCTGTTCATCCGATGCAACTGCTAATGTCCACACCTCCTGAAGCAACATTTTTAGCAGAACTAAAAAAATTGCAATTAAGCCTAGAGTGTCTTCTTCTTCTTCTTCTCTTTTCGTAGGCCAATGATTTTCATCCAGTAAGTCGCTTTTCACAGTGCGAGTTTTAATTGCAAACGAGAAGATGTCCGTCATGCCTAGGATTTTTTCGAACTTCGATAAAGCATGTCAGTAACTTATTTTCTTTGCATAGCTGGCAGAACTTTCTCCTAGACTAATTCAATGTCAATAATGAATATGTTGATTGTTGTTGCATCTACGAATCTTGATGCACTTTTAATGGAAATTTCTGTGTGTTGCGTTCGGATCTAGCTGAGGTGATACTGTTCAGGGATGCAACTTCGGATGCCGACTGCGCAACGTCATGTAACCATTCACTAAAGGCCAATAGACTAACCGAATATACGTCCTTACGAAAATTTCCCCAGTTCAAAAGAATTTGAGGAGGTAACTTATCGGTTAACTCCGGAAGTAGTGATGGGTTTGACAATTAGTCGTTTAGACCACTTTTCATCATTACAGCCCGTGCATTTTGTACCGCCAGAGAAAATCGTATAAGTGTTTTTCCAACTTTTCGATCCGAGGTGCTGATTCTTTCCTGATCTGATCAAGAATCTATCGATTATGGCTTCGGGACGGCCATAAAGCATTTGGAGAGATCTCATAGCAGCTGGGACTTGTTCTGGCATAAAAAGTCTGAGCCCAACTGTTTTAAACGCGTCATCTTTCAGACAATATTGAAGTTGTCGTAGGTTATCGGTGTCCGTATACCCACATGACACCGTGGTACTGTTGAACCAGCTAATAAATCTAGGCCACTTTTCGATGCGCCCACTAAAGGTTATGAGCTCTTTTGACATAAGCATACTATATAAGGTATTAGTGTTTCAATTGATTTGCTAAAGTTAATTGACAATTGGCAGGTGCATCTGTGTTGGATCTCGAATTAACAATCGTTGTACGTGAGGGACCACTAGGTTGCTGCAAACTTATGGGTGACATGAGGGGCTGGTCTCTGTTCCCACCACACGGGTCTCGAGAATCGATGAGGGAATTTTGATTCGTCCCAGTTAGGGGCACGAGTACGATAATTTTGGCGCCAAAATTTGATAACGGTTTTTTGTAGAGGGGTTAAAACCAAGCATTTTTTACTATGGGAGGGGGGGGGGGGGGGTCCATCTCGTCCCGTTTAGGAGGTAGCGGCAATTTTACAAAAAAAATAACTTAAAATGAAAATAAATTAATAAAAAACAACGGCAAAACCTACAATAAATTACTCTAACGGTTTTGAAAGCCAGCAACTTGTTCTTCTATAAATAGTTTTTGAAAAATTCGCATGCAAACTCAAAAATTTGATTAAAAAATTGAAAAAAAATGTACCTAATCCTTTTTTTTTTTAAATGATGAATAGAAGTGCAAAATTGGCTTTTTGTGGTCAAAGCTCATATCAATTCAGAATCGAACACAAAAACCGAATGGTTTTATGTCTTCTAGTTTTTGAGAAAATCGAAAATTACTAGAAGTACTTTTTACTGGAATGTTTTTTGTTTTCTGATATTTTCGGTGATAATATGTAGGGGGGGCATGCTGCCCCCTGCAACCTCCCTGCTTGGTCCAATGCAGGATTTGGGGTAAGTGCGAGGTTAGATGTATGTATATATGTACTTCCATTGAACCGATACAAGACTTCGATATCAATATATTGATGATGGGTTCATCGTTGTAAGTAAATTCAGCAATTCCCTTAGCGTTACCCAGAATGCACCACGAGGAGGTAGAATTGCATTGCATTCCACGTCTTAATCAGTCGGGGTGTAAGTAAGTCTGAAGTTAGTTAAAAATAGTTTGTAAATTTTCAATGTATTAAAAAGGTATCTGAGTCTCGTCGTGAAGTCATAGTCCATAGTGGTGTTAATGTCCAGTTCGTTGAGTTCATCGCTTATAGTGAGAAGCCGAGGTTGTTTTGGCTGTAAAATAGCCTCTAGGTTCTCACAAACCCACACTTTCTTCACCATCGATAAAACCTGGAAACACTTTTTTTACGTCTAGTAAAAATTCCATGATTTGGGCTTCCAAGTCGTCCTTATATTTTTTTTTCAAGGCAGTACTTTCGATAAAAGAAAAGTGCCATATACTGGTAAAGGTGGTGCGTAGTTTTGCGGCATAAAAGAATTTTTTTCAGAAGTTTGTTCTGATTCTCCAGATCGTTAATAGTGTTGCTTGCATCGGTCTTATCAACATATTCCCTTTGCTGTGGTTCGTCACTTCATGGGTCGTAGAGCTAGAAAACATTTTCTCAACATCTACATACTGGCGTGCGCTATCGGTCCAATACGACTGGTGTTGGAGCTAACGTATTTATGGATAAACGGCCATAAATCTTCCTTACATTTAGAGTTCACTTTAAAGAACCGTCCGACCTTATCTTCTTTGTAAAACAATCCCAATACCACGATTGTCATCTGTTCGGTAACACGACCTCTGTGATATTTTCTTTTTGTAAGAAAAGTTTCGTCGATTTGCACAGTTTTTTCTTCGCCGCCAATGCTGACATCAACGTGAGACGCTATTATTTCGGCTACCATTAGATTGGGAACAAATCAAGCCAAACCTCATACTCCACTATTCAGACAAGAGGAACGAAACATCGCTTGTTAGGGATCTTCATAATATTCAGCAATCTAATGATATTGTTCAAACATTTTACTCCAAAATAATAGACATACTATCAACTCTAAATAATCATGTGCACATTCATGAAGTAGATTCAAATGTGGTCCTAGCTAAACGTAACCTTTATACAGAGATGTGCTTAAATACATTTCTTATTGGTTTAATGGAACCACTAGGTATAACTATCCGTGCTATGAGACCAAGCACCCTCACGGAAGCATTTGATTTCTGCATAAAGGAACAAAACTCCTACTACATGAGATATGCAGTCCCTGCAAGAACTATACCAGTAAGACTAACCCAAACCCAATTACTTTCAATCAGAATAAAAACTCCTTCTACCCGAGACCATACGCTTTTTCTAAATCTCAACCGATAAATCCAAACAATAATATCCTGTTTCGAGGAGCTTATAACCCTGTTCTACGGCAAAATCCAAATTTTCCCACACACAACACTAATCTAACCAGTCTTGCTGAGAATCTGAACACAGATGACAAATACAAATTTCTTGTTTTTAAATTTCACGCCTATTTTGATGGCTTAATAGATTTAGAGATGTTAAATTAGGTGCAAACGTAGATCTTAAAACAAAACGTTTGGTGACAAACAGGGCCTCTATTCCAATTTACTTCAAACTTAACTTTATGTCGGAAGTCTTTGACATCCCTCCTAACTCAAAAATTATAGCGAGACTGCCGGTCGATATCGAAAAGAGAGATATCTACTTTAAACCGACCCTAATTAATTCGTTTCTAAAAGTACCAGAAGGTATTTATAAATGCAGTAGTTGATATAGTCACGTAGAAGTCATCAACCTTTCAAATCAGGAGCAGAAACTGTTTTTGGAACAGCCACTAAAGGTAGAACCTTATATAGATTTCAACGAAGTAAACAACATCACTATCAAATATGCTTCAGAAGAAGAGCAAAAATATCAAACATTAAAATAACCGATCTTCTAAGAACCGATCATTTAAACGGAGAAGAAAGAGAAGCGCTTTTCAAACTTTGTAAACATTTTGATGACATATTCTTTATAGAAGGTGCTACACTTTCATTTTCAAATGCAATAAAACACCATATTAGAACAGCCAATTATATTCCCGTATATACCAAGCAGATACCCAGAGATCCATAAAACCGAAATTAAGTCACAAATTCAACAACTTCTGAAACAGGGGGATCATTACACCAAAGGGATCATTAGACCAAAGGGATCATTAGACCAAAGGGATCATTAGACCAAAGGGATCATTAGACCAAAGGGATCATTAGACCAAAGGGATCATTAGACCAAAGGGATCATTAGACCGAATTACTCTCCCTGGAGCAGTTCGATTTGGATTGTCCCGAAGAAGTTAGATGCGTCCAATAAACAAAAATGGTGGTTGGTAGTAGACTATCGGAAGCTAAATGATAAAACAATTGGTGACCGATATCCGCTATCCAATATAACTGATATTTTGGACAAATTAGGGAGATCTATGTATTTCACCACACTAGATCCAGCTTCAGGGTTTTATCAAATCGAAATTGACAGTAGAGATGTAAACAAAACAGCTTTTACAGGTGACAATGGCCACTATGAATTCATTCGAATGCCATTGGGCTTAAAAAATGCCCCGTCCACTTTCCAAAAGCTCATGGACAACATTTTAAGGGACCTGCAGGGAAGAATATGTCTAGTTTACATGGACGACATTATTGTGTTTTCAACTTCCCTGCAAGCACATTTAGAAAATCTCAAGCAAGTTTTTATTAGATTGCGACAAGCAAACCTATGTAAGCAAGCAAACATATGTAAAGAGGTTACATTTCTTGGGCATATTGTGACCTCACAAGGCGTTAAACCGAATCCCGAGAAAATGAATTCAATAAAAAGGTTCCGATTCCTCGAACTCAGAAGCAGATTAAGTCTGGTATGTTGTTTTGAACATTGTAAGAACATCTTGAGCAATGACCCCCTTTTACAATACCCGGATTTTACTAAGCCACTTAATTTGAAAACAGATGCAAGCAACTTCGCTATAGGGGCAGTTATAAGTCAAGGTCCTATTGCTTCAGACAAGCCTGTTTTCTATGCGTCCCGTACACTGTCAGATTCTGAAAGCAAATATAGTACTATTGAAAAGGAGCTGCTTGCCATTGTCTGGGCAACTAAACATTTTCGATCTTATCTGTACGTTCCACATAATAACAGATCATAAGCCGCTGACTTAGCTTTTTTTCCTTAAAAGACACCTCTAAGTTAATAAGATGGCGACTGAAATTGGAAGAATTTAAGTACGAAATCTTCATAGTGGCAAAGCAAATACCAACACGGATGCATTAAGCCGAATAGAGGTGAATATAAATGAATCCCTACAGAACAACGTAGCCGATCTGGAAGAATGTTCCAATCTGTCTACTATTCACTCTGCATCGGAAAACTTAGATGAAGGTACATATTCCAATTTCAGAGTGGCCCATTAATGAATTTACCGATCAAATTATTTTTGAAAAAATAAGCTCCGTCATAAGATCCCCAATGACTTATACTATGGCACTAAGCGTCGTAGAGTTTTTAGCAGTGGCGTAGCTAGCATAGGTGGCACCTGGGGCGGCAATTATGGTGTCACCCCCAGAATGAAAAACAGTAAAATAAATGAAATTCCGCTATTCCATATATTATGACTTTTTATTTAAATTCAAATAAGAAATTTAAAAAAAAAGAAGAACAAAAATGAATAGGTACACATAATATATACGCATAAAAAAAAGCAGAATAAAAATTAATATATGTATGTACATATACACATTCTATAAAAAAAAAAAAAAAAACAGAACAAACATTAATATAATATACACATTATAATACTTTTTTCGTGCAGGGACGGGTTAAGAATATCTCTGCAGCGATACCTCTCGCTTGTCGTAAAAGTCGTAAAAGGCGACTAAAACAAAGGTAAACAAAAATCACATCTAGGCAATTTAGAAAACACCAAGGTGAGCCTAGGGACACATATACCACCATTAAACTGCCCCACAAGTGTACATGCAAATCAGTGGGTTGACACGACTGGAGATCACCGGTGTTGTAAGAGTAAGATCAAACAAAAAAATCTGGAGCATGCCCGTGTCACAAAAAAAAAAAAAAAAAAAAAAAAAAAAAAAAAAAAAAAAAAAAAAAAAAAACGGCAGGCCGAAAAACAATTGGTGCAAACAAATGCAAAAACACCAGCATCCAGCCTCAGCGATGAAGTAATCCCAACCCGGGAAGCCTGCCGCTACTTTCTGAGGTCAAACCGGCGGACCCCACAAGCGGACCAGTAGGAATGCAGTTAAGTGGGAAAGTTATGGTCCTACACTTCTGACCATAACAACGCCGGAAAAAGGAAAAGAAGAAGAAGAAGATTATAATACTTGTAGTAACTTAAAACGTCTTCTTCCTAGCTTTTAAAGCAGAAAGTTCGTTGATAGCGTCATCAAAATTTATTTGCCGTGTCGCCTCATGTTCAATAGTTAAAATTCAATAGATTGTTGAGCAGATATAAGAACTTCAATAACAAATGCAAAACAATGTGCACGTGCACTAAAAAACCAAAATAATAAAAAGAACTCCAAGAGCTACATACATATGTATGTACATATTTAGATGATAGAAACCGCATTAAAAAAATAGAGCTTAAGTCGGCTATCACATGCGGCCTCACAACTCACGACTCACATAAGATTAAAAGAGAAAGGAGATGAGTGCGAAATTCTTCACGACTCACATTGACGTTTCTCTTTCTCTTTGTTCGTTATTTTTCATTTCCATTTCATTTCTATTCGTACTTTGTGGGGAACGAACTTTGAAGGGACGCAATCATGTCGGATGTTGCTTGCAGAAAATGCGTAGAGCTCTATTTTATCTCACGGAGACAACTTCAAAATGAAAAAAAAAGTAGGCGCTCGGCTCACGGAATTTAAATTGAAAGAGGAGATGGGAAGTGAGTCGTGAGGCCGCATGTGATAGCGCTCGCCTCACGGAATTTAAATTGAAAGAGGAGATGAGAAGTGAGTCGTGAGTCGTGAGGCCGCATGTGATAGCCGACTAACAACCACCCAAATAGAGCAAAAAAAAAAAAAAACAAGTAAGTCAATCGTTGACGGCGACCGACGCGACGCGACGATGGAAAGGATTTAAAAAGAAAAACAAATAAGAGCATGTTTTCACAACCGCAGTGCAAAGTTCGGGGAAAAATAGCGGTTTCTCTTGCCTACCAAAATGACTACCTATTGCAGCCGCGATTCACAACATCTTCATGATATCAATTAAACACTTCTTCGTTGAGTTTATTAAAAAAAATCTTTATTTCTTTGATTCCAAAATGGGCAGCATAACCCCTTAGCACTACGTTTAGAACTGACCTAACATTGTTTCTTATTCTACCTTAAATACTATTCGGTGAGTGCAGCTGCAGGTGCAGTGGATGGGATGATCTGGTGGATGGATGTGTGGGCGTGGGTTCTCGGGTGACCGTCGTATTCCTCGCTGGCGTGGGTACTCGGGTGACGGTCGCATTCCTCGCTGGAGTTGGTGTATGGACGACTGTATGGCATGCTTATCTTGCAGACGTAACGTCAGCGAATTGTGTCACGTACGGCCTGCTTGCGTCCAATGTTTTCTATGTTAACTCTTCCCCTCTTAAATGCAAACGCCCCCGTTTGCTTGGTAGAATTAAAAGAGAGGTATTCTGCTGACTTGACATATCTTGGACGATGATGTCTGAGGTTGACCAACCGGGATGGTAGATTGTGAGTTATGTGGCGCTACCTCCGCTGGTATCTCCTCTGCTTCGGTGTTTTTCTGTGATTCACCTGGCCGCCGCATCTTTTTCATCTTGAGGGCTATGAGCGTTCCGAATATTATGACAAATAACACAAGGGTAAGGTTCATAGCGGTTCCCCACTTGCTTCTCTCTTGGAGCAGTTCGACGATCTCGGTATTCTTAACACTCAGGTCGTTGACCATTTCCAGGGAGAGTACCTTTTCGACCTTTGAGTTTGATGACTCTGGTTGAACAATTGGGGGCAGAAGACGTGATTTTATAACTTGGTAGGATGCGAATGTTCTCTCCTTTACAGTTATGGTTGCATTCTGGTATCGGATGATAAAGGTACCATTCAGCTGGAGCGGGTCACTGTCAATTTTAATAACGCCGTCGTATCCATTTAGTAGTAGGGTTCCGGGGATTATTTCTTCCACGTCCATGACATGCTGGTTACTGGTTTTGCTGCAATTGCTGGGTCGGCCTTGAAGTAGATTTGGGATGCACCCTGCACTCGTTATATCTATGAGATTATTGTTATTACATATGGCTAAATTATTGCTGGATTTACATTCATTAATGATTGCATAGAACTTATCTTTACAATAAAGAATATTCTTATAAGCTATCTTAAGTATGAAATTGGCTTTCTTTATTGGTTTAACAATGAATAGCTTACATACCTCGTCGCTAGTTTTCGGGATGTTTACAATATATATTATTGTGGAACCATTTGAAGCGATTCTGGTTTCCGCAAAGTCTGCTGCTTGTTCAATATTAATGAGTTTTATATTTTCTTTCTCCAACACTTCTTTCACAAAGTTTACTTCCTCATTACTTAAAATTAATGGATTAACAATTCCTGCCTTTGACAAATGTAAGGCATAGATTACATGCGTTAGATCCTCCTTAATTATACTTAACTTATATTTGATCTTGTTTACAATTTCGTTTTTGATATTATGGCTTTCCTTTACAATATTGATTATTTCATTCGTCGTGTTAGTTAGTTTCGCTATTTTATCCAAAGTGAGCCGGTTAAATACTACTTGGTTATTATTATTTCTTAGCACATTATTGATTTTAGCAGATATAATTTGGAAATCCGCATGGTCGGGATTGCCTGCAATCCACTTCCATGCGGTGCCTATAAAATTTAGTGAACGTTTATGTAGGGACTTGGGTGCCAACCTCCTTAGATAGTTTCGGATTTGGGAGATTTCGTACAGCAGGTAGGGGTGTAAGGGATGATTGGAAAGGTTTTTTTCGATGTCCTCTTCCATGCCGTCCACCAGTCGTTTGGGTTCCTCCAGGTCAATTACATGAATGAGTTTGAGCGTCCCAATTTGCAATTTCGCTGCTCCCGTCTGTATGGCAACCAACTGGGAATTGGAGTAATCTATTATGTCGGTTTTTGCGTATCCAGCACTCAATTGCAGGAACAGGCTAAAACGAGAAGTTAAAAGCGACTATGTGTCATTCCGCGATATTTTTGATGTGGGTTTTATGAACTGTTTTTCCCGATTTCGTAAGAACGGTTGTAGTTTTATTCTCAGCGACAATTTCCTTTCTGAACCGTGGAGTTAGTTTGGTGCCCAAACGTTTGTTTTGTTTGACGTAAATTACGTCACCAGGAGTGTAGTCTATTAATGGCTTCCTGTTCTTATTATGAAATTCCAGATCAGCCGCCTGTTTTTGGATAAGCCTTTGCATGGTTTCTAGCCGTGCCGCTTCGAGGAGCGCGGCGTCTTGGCTCACCCCTCGTCCGAAAAATATATCTATTGGTCGCTTTTTCGTGACAGAGTGTATAGATGAGTTATATGCCTGGACAGCTTTCTCCAGAAGCTCCGTGAAGGAACTATGTACGTTTTCCGTCTTCAGGCATCGCATTATCTCGATAAGGGTCGAATGAAAACGTTCGACCTGGCCATTTACAGTGCTCGAGTAGGGAGGTGTTTTGAAGATTTTTATGTGGAGTTCGTTTTCCATCATGAAGCTGATTGACGCTGAACTGAAGGCTTTCTCGTTATCGACAACGACAATTTCAGGCAAACCGTATGAAAAGAGGATGTCACGTAGCGGCTGCCTGATGTCTTCTATGGCTTTGGACTTCAGGACTCTAACGGTAGCAAACTTGGAAAATTTGTCTACCGAAGTCAGGACAAGACTTCCCCCAGTGGAAAAGATATCCAAATGAACGATATGTCCCGGATACCGCGGGATTGGAGTTGCTTGCAGTTCGGGCTTATTTGGGTGGCGGTCATACTTGTTTTCTCTACAGACCGTGCATGACCTAACTATTTTTCTGATTTTGCGCTTCATCGCTGGGAAGTAGTACTCCCTAAGAATTTGCGTCCTGTTTTCCTGTTCGTCCCGATGAGCTCTTGTATGGGTTTGGATAATTAGTCCCTCTTGCTCCTGCTCACTTGTGACATCTACAACCTGCAACTGAGTAAACCTGATTTTGTACCTCGCGAAATTGGATGGATACAACCTTTGAATGATACCCATTATGTTTTCTTCGGTTTTAATGGCATTCACTACGGAAGGGTTAAGAATTTTGATCAGGATTGCCCTCAGCTTTTCCTCAGTAAAGTCCGGCTCGACAACTGTGTGCCTGTGGTAGGTAGGAAAAACTATCTCAAATTTGAGATTGGAAACTTTGCCAACCTGGATCAGAATTTGGTTTTTAAACACATTAATCGGAACTTCGACGCTTGGGATGAGATTATGTGACGAGCTCTCGTCGCTATGTGCAGTGGGCGTTAGGGAATTCACTTGTGAAGACTGAGGGGGTCGAGAAAGTGCGTCTGCTACGACGTTACTCCGACCGGGCTTATAATGCAACTCGTAATTGTATTCTTCCAGAATCGCCTTCCACCTCTTCATCTTACTGTTGTTATTTTTACTGCTTAGGGCATAAGTAAGGGGTTGGTGGTCAGTGAAAATCTGGACACGAGCAGAGCCATACAAGTAATTACGCAGAGAGCTCAAGGCCCAAATGATTGCCAACATCTCCTTCTCGTTGGCTGCGTAATTCTCCTCAGTTGAGTTGAGTGTTCGCGAGATGAATGTGATTGGTTTCCCGTCTTGCGCCAGGACCGCCCCTATGGCATAATTGGAGGCGTCGGTTGTTAGTTCGAAATGTTTGTTAAAGTTTGGATATGCCAGAAGAATATCTTTTGAAATTAGAGAATTTTTAATTTTGTTAAAGGAATCTAAGGCTTCGGAGTCGAGGACTACTTGTTTCCTTGCCGATTGGTGTTTGGACACTCGTCCATCTTCCCCTCTTAGAAGGGATGTCAGGGGCTTCGCTAACTTTGCATAATCTTTGACAAAGCGGCGATAGTAGCCTGACATACCAAGGAATGACCGCAGGTCTTTAAGAGTTTGTGGGACAGGAAAGCTTTTTATGGCCTCCACCTTTGCGGGATTCGTTTTTATCCCCTCCGATGAAATTAGGAATCCCAAGAATTCCACTTCCCTTTTGAAGAAATGACACTTGTCGAGCTGCACTTTCATATTGGCATCATAGAGAGTCTCGAATATCTCCTCTATGTGCCGAGCATGCTCACTTTCCGTCTTGCTAAATATGACTATATCATGGATATAGACATAGCAAGATCTTCCGATGTGATCCCGAAGGATGTCATCAAGTGCCCGTTGGAAGATTGATGGCGCGTTTTTTAAGCCAAAGGGAAGCCTCGTGAATTCGTACTTCCCGTTGTTTATGGAAAATGCGGTCTTCTCTATGTCAGATTCCTTCAAAGGAATCTGATGAAAACCAGATTTGAGGTCCAGGACTGTGAAGTATTTGTTCTCACCAAGATGTGAGAGTACCTCATTAATATCGGGAATGGGGTAACGATCGCTTATGGTGACACTGTTAAGCTTCCTGTAGTCGATCACCATCCTATACTGCTTTGCTCCCGTTGAGTCTGGCTTTTTCGGGACGATCCAGACGGGAGAATTGTAGGGGGATCGAGAAGGTCTAATGATTCCGTCGGCCAAGAGACCGCAGATCTGCCCTTCGACTTCGCCTTTAAGTGACATGGGAAAGGGGTAGTATTTGCTGTAAACCGGTGAATCGTTAGTGGTTCGAATCTCTCCCATGACCTTGGTGGTATAGGTCAGTTTCTCGTCAGGCTCCGAGAACAAACTCTGGAACCGGCCAACAATCGAATTTAGTATGCTCAGTTGGCCTGCGGACATACTATCGGTTTTGATGCACAGCGCGTCCACCGTTGGAGAACTCAACTGCCTTAGTTTTATTTTGATAGAGCCGAATATTGTCATGAGGTTATCCTTGGAATGTATAACAGCTGATAGACTCCTAAGACTGTCATTGCCCAGGATACCATGGAAAGTGTGTAGAGTGGGCAGAAGAAAAAACTTGAGAGTAACATTATCCAAATTAAAGAGGTTAATCAGAGTGTGATGTGTTATTTTAGTGTGTCCTGCGACGGACTTGGCCAGGAAACATTGCTCGTTTGGCAATGGTTTTTCTACGAGGGATGGTTGTATATAGTTTTTGGATGAACCTGTGTCGATCAAGAATTTAAGCATGTCACCGCTCCTCGTTTTGCACTCTATGAAGGGCAAGGAAGAGCCGTTTAGCCTAAAAAATTTACGTCACAATGTTCTAGTTCTGGTATCGGTGGTTCATCGATTGGATTCTCGAGGTACTCATTCGGTTCTTCTTCGTTTTGATCGTTGCCGATATTCAAGTTCTGGAAATTTGGTTCGAGCTCGTCAGGTGAACCTTCAATATGGTAGTTTAGTTGATCCCTGGTTGAGTAACGACCCTGCTGCATTGGTTTTCTGGCAGCGTTGAATTTTTGCCTGTTCGCGTTGTTAATATCTCGTAACTGCGTGCTTGCCCCTTGAGTAAGAGGTTCGTGCTTGATTGCCGGGCCAGATTGGTAATGACCCGTATTGAAATTCTGACGCTGGGGATAATTTTGGTAGGTTTGGTTCGGGTAAAAATGTTGACGTTGAGGGTAGTTTGGCTGATTTGTATTTTGATAAGGATAGCGACGTTGGGTAAAACCTGCTTGGAATGGATTTGAGTACCTATTTAAATTTTGCGGTGTTGCGGCACCTTGCCCACGGAACGGTGGATTGGGGTTTGGGACATGTGGTCTCCTAAGGGCGCTCTGCCCAATGTCGCCCACAACGTAACGTTGTGCATTCGGATTTAAAATGCCCTGGATAATATCCTGGCCCTGTTCCTCGAGCACGCGACGTACGATAGATGATATTAAAGAATTGAATTCCGGGGTTCCCCGGGCCTCCGAGGTTTCACGCATAGATGCGGAGCGGGATGGGGCATTAGTGTTCGTGTTGCCTGGTATGTCAGCGGTAGGTCCACCGCTCAACTGATGGTTTGGGATGGAGCGGAATGAAGCATTAGCGTTCATGCTGCCTAATATGTCAGCAACCGAACCAACGCTTAACCGATTAGGTGGAAGGGGAAACATATCGGGGTCAGGAGTAGAGGCGGATGGCACATCGATTGGTGGGTTGGAGGCTTGGGATCTTGTTAATGGCATTTTTATACCATCCGTAAGGGAATGGGCAAGAATGGAATAAAAATGTACAGGATCTTTCGTGCACAAAACAAAACTTATAAAAATCAAGTATTTTTTCCTACTTATCTCTTCTTATTTTATTTGACAAAAATTTATTTTCTTTTAGCTTAAATTCTTTGTTTGGTTTTTCTTTTTTCTATATATTTTCTATAGTTTTCTCTTTTATTTGCTACCAATTTCTTCTCTTTTAGCTTAGATTCGCTTTTTGTTATGTTTTTATCTTTTCTACGTTTCTTTTAATTACTTAAATTCTTAATTTATAATTCTTTCTAATATATTTCTTCGACTTACGCTACAACCGGTAACATCTTCATGTCGGTGCCTCAGATTTGTTCCTTTTTTCCTGGCTGGTTACTCGGGCTCCTCGGACACACACTTACACGACTGGCTAGAGGCGTTCTTAGGACCTACTGGCCACACTAGGGGGTTTCACTGCACCGCTCCCTGGAGGATGTACTGGCACTACACTTGTTCTTTTCGCTATCACAGTATTTTTCTCATTAGCTTTTTTCGTTACTATATTTTTTCTTTCACTATCTCTGTATTTTTCTCGCTAGTATTTTTCGTTACTATATTTTTTTATTTATTTTTTTTTTTCTCACTATCACTGTTCACTACTGTCTCGGACCAGTGGGATTTCCGGACGAGGTAGCGCCACTTTCATGCAGGGTCGTCGCGTTGAGTGGGCACGGGAGCTACTTAAGGTCACTGGCTCCACTACACGGACGCGTACGCAGACCGCCGAAGGCACGGAAGCTGCTTGAGGTTATTGGCACTTCGTTTCAACGGACTCACTTAACTTGTTTTAGAGGCACTACGCGTCGCGATCACCACTGGTCCCTGCTCGGGCGCCAATTAAACACTTCTTCGTTGAGTTTATTAAAAAAAATCTTTATTTCTTTGATTCCAAAATGGGCAGCATAACCCCTTAGCACTACGTTTAGAACTGACCTAACATTGTTTCTTATTCTACCTTAAATACTATTCGGTGAGTGCAGCTGCAGGTGCAGTGGATGGGATGATCTGGTGGATGGATGTGTGGGCGTGGGTTCTCGGGTGACCGTCGTATTCCTCGCTGGCGTGGGTACTCGGGTGACGGTCGCATTCCTCGCTGGAGTTGGTGTATGGACGACTGTATGGCATGCTTATCTTGCAGACGTAACGTCAGCGAATTGTGTCACGTACGGCCTGCTTGCGTCCAATGTTTTCTATGTTAACTTATCTTATCCTCATATAGAGTAGAGCATGCTTTTCATAACCGCAGTACAAAGTTCGGGGAAAAATAACCGTATCTAAGAACGATCCGAGAATTACTTTTCTTGTCGACACACCTGCGTGTGGGACCAACCAAATAAAGCAAAAACAAAAAACGAGTAAGTCAATCGTTGAGGGCGACACGTCGATGGACTTTATTTACAAAAGAAAAAAACAAAGCCTAGCCGATAATATTTTTTTTGTGCAAATAGAAACTGGTAGGTAGGCAGGTTAGGTACCTACAATGTCGCAATTTTTTTTAATACTCTGCGATCTATGTATAAGGCCATAGTATACATATATACATATGTATATACTCCTTGGTAGCTTTTGGGTTTCACCCCCAAATGGGTGACACCCGGGGCGGTCCGCCCCTCCCGCCCCCCATTTACTACGCCACTGGTTTTTAGAGAACCAAATCTCCAAACAATAACATCTATACTTGAAGACCACCTTAGCTCAAAAAAACTTACAGCAATATTTATTGAAGATGAGACTTTTAAAATTGTTCAAGCTGTACTGTAAATACTTCTCAAATAATAAGATTTTTAAGCTAATTCGCTGTAAAGAAGAACGAAATGACTTAGTAGGTAACGACACATCGGACGAAAAAATAAATGAGTACCACTTAAAAACTAACCACCAGGGTATTAACGAAACATTTCAACACTTACGTAGATTCTACTACTTCCCTAAAATGAAAGATAAAATAACAAAAATTATAAATAATTGCGAAACCTGTCAACTTCTAAGATACAATAGGCACCCCCCAAAAGTGAAATATGAAATAACAGAAACACCAATCCTACGTTAACATACTTTACACTTAGAAGTATGTATACGCAATCCATAATCAACAAATACTTACAGTTATCGACACATTTTCCAAGTTTACGTCTGCTTATTAGACATGAGTCGATCGTGATTGATTCGTTCGTTTTGACCGAATCACCGAAAAGTATTGGTGATTGCAATCACACAACTACAAACCAATCAATCACAAACTGCTTATATCTTACCTGCCCGGAACAGTTTAAATATTATTCAGTCCTTACAAGAATTTTTCGCACACCATGGTATCTCAAAAAG
Source organism: Merodon equestris (assembly GCA_958301585.1). Lineage (NCBI taxonomy): Eukaryota > Metazoa > Arthropoda > Insecta > Diptera > Syrphidae > Merodon > Merodon equestris. Next base: position 81,929,860 of record OY284415.1, on the reverse strand, counting down.
AATAATTTGCGATTCAGCAAAGGAATTCAGTTCACATTTATTTAAAGAATTTTGTGACCAGTATGACATGAGCTTACACAACACAATTGCCCAAAACTCCACAAGTAATTCACCAGTGGAAAGGTTTCACTCCACCTTAACGGAAATATATAGAGTAATATATGATGAAGACAAAAGACAAATATGTAAGAATGTATTAAACGAAGCACTTACCACCTATAACACGAGTATTCATTCTGTAACTAATCTATTGTAACACCTATCAAGCTGCTTGCAGGGAGAACACCTAACTTTAATCAAAGTATACATTTTGAATCTGAACACGATTATTTAAATAAATTGAAACATTTTCAAACTAAATTGTACGACCAAATTAGGCAAAAAATAGATAAATATAACAGGCTTATAATAGGCAAAAATTAATAGAAATAGAGAAACACCACCAACATTTCGAGAAAATGACACAATATATGAATTCGATAATAAACGCAATAAACTAACACCTAGGGCCAAAAAGCTAAAAGTAAAGTCGAATCATAAAGTTAACATTTTGACGATTAAAAATAGGAAATTGCATAAAAATAAAAGTAAAAGGAAACGGAAGTATCAGTATAAACAAGTTCATTTAAACACTTAAATATCAACTCTACACCAGAAGAACAAAAAAAAAAAAAAAACTGAAAATCTGACATCCTCACTTGAGCTATCATATGGTAAACACTAGGCGATTTCATCAGAGTTATTATACATATATTCGGACTATTTATATATTCAATTATACAAACTCATAAATCTGTTCCTCAATATCCTAATAAGCGACTATTAAGTATAACTTCTCGATAGAACATGTATTTATTTTGGGGCACAAGGAAAAAGATGTCATAATCTGTAGGGAACACCACCACAACCCATGCTCTCACCATATCGAGATATACTACGAGTAGATGTCACCATGTACCCTAGACCTACTTACGAATTGATCTACATTTATATAATATATTATGTAACACTGCTATATATAATAATACCAAACTTATATACAAATGTAACTAAATAAACTTATAGATAAATAATCGTACCACAAATAATGTAAATAGGTAACAACTAGTGTAAGTAGTAATAAGTATATAAATGTTAGCAACAGGCATATTGTAAATCGACAACACTAAAAGCACTATCGTGCACATAATTGTTCTATGTCAACTGAGGATCAAGTTAATAAATATAAATTTTGTTAAAAATTTAAACAGTTTTTCCTTCATCTTTTTGGAAAATAACTGGAACCATAACTCGCGTAATTGAGATCTATAGGCGGGACATTTGACACTCTATTTCAGACAGTTACAAATGTCAGATTGACAGCTAGTTTTTTTGTTTTGGAATCAGCACCTGAGTCGAGTTATATTTTAAATGTATTTACAAATACTATGACATCCCACCCCCCGTGAGGCACTCTGGATCAAAAGCCTCACCAACATCAAGAACAGCAATCGTTACCACTGGCCGGCGAAAAATCCCTGTGCTTGTCTTCTCTTCCGCAACACGAATCTGTCTGTCTTGGCCAGGAAAAACTCTTACTATCCGTCCACGAATCCATTGGCTTCTAGGTAGATTGGTATCGCAGACAAGACATAAGTCTCCGACTTTGAGTTGTTTTACACGCTGGAACCACTTGCATCTTCTGGTAAAAACCGGTAAGTATTTTTGGATCCACCTCTTCCAGAAGCGATCCTTGAGCTGTTGGCTAATGCGTCACTCCTTCCTGAGACGAAGAACTCGTTCATCGATCTCGCCTGGAGTTCCTGTGAAGTTGGAAGCTCCCAACAAAAAACGGTTGGGCGTCAAAGGGTTCTCATCATCGGCTGGGACGGGCGTTAGTGGACGTCCGTTTATAATATTTTCAGCCTCTATTAAGGCGCTCTGCAACTTCTCGAATCTTGGTGCAATCTCGCAGAGAGTATGTGAACTCTTTTCACCGATTGTACCAACCTCTCCCAACAACCGCCTGCATGTGGGTTTGATGGGCAGTTAAACAACCACTCGATGCCCTTTAACGTTCAGTTCAGCTTTGATGGCTTTGGTGTCAAAAATATCTGCACTCAACAGCTCTTTCTTTGCCCCGATGAAATTGGTGCCATTTTCGCATCTAATGCGTTTCGGAATACCACGGGGATTGACAAAGCTGCGAATACATAGCACACAGCACACATAGCACACATCAGCAGAAAGATTTGCAGCAATTTCCAAATGCACAGCTCGCACCGTCATGCACGTAAAGAGTGCGACCCACCTCTTCTCTCTTCGTCGTCCAATAGTGATGTTCACTGGCCCGAAATAGTCGAAACCGGTGTACGTAAAAGCCTTACATACAGTATAAGGCGTTCCGTTGGTAGTTGTCCCATTAACGGTGGTCGTGGCTTAGCGTATGAAATTCCTCAAAGCAAGCAGTTGTTTCCCGTTTTTTTGACATCTGTTCGAATACTTGGCACCCAAAAGCACAGTCGAAATTGGTTAGCGATTGTGTCATAATTTTGGTGGCGTGGGCGCGAATGAAAATGGTCCACTATCAACCTGGTAAGGCGATGGTCCTTTGCGAGGATGATAGGACGTCTGGCTCTTAGCAGACCGGCGTCGTCTATGTATGGCGTTAATTTAAACAAATGGCTACCTTTTTCGACACTTAGTTTTTGGCTTAAACGGGCAATATTATTGGCGAAGGCTTCTCTTTGGGCCTGCAAGCACAAAACTAATTCGGCGGCTTCAATCTCCTTCACGCATAGCTCTCCAATTTTTATTTGCTTATGCAAACAAGCATTCTTAAATCGCAGTACCCATGCCGCGCACTCTTGAAAACTTCGAGAATGTTGACATATCAAAAATAATGCTACTTACTGCATTTGCATGTAGTAAAAACCTCGATCGCACCTCGTCATCACACAGCTGGCTGTTGTTGGCATCTGGTTGTAGCGGGCAGCTGAAGAAACTCCGGACGCATAATCCACTTGCTGTCGACTTTCAACTTCGGCGGGTATCGCGCTCGCGTTGCGTCATCAACTGGGTTCAGTCTTGAAGGAACCCAACGCCTTTGACTAACCTGGCTGCTCTCTAATATTTGGGCAATCCGGAATCCCACAAATTGTTTATATCTCCGCGATTGCTTCAGCTTCACTGCCGAAGCAATCGATGTAATCGTCAACTAATGGTGATCGATGGTTGCCCTTGCCGCTCTGGGATGAGTGTTAAGGTATCTCGAGGCATTGACATTCTTCACATAATTGGCTGAGCACGGCGAGCAACTAGCACCAAATATCATCGATGTCATCAGGTAAAGGTCAATTGGCTCTTCTTTGTGCATAGGAAGCGCTGCGAATTCTGGTCTTCTGGTTGTATACAAATCTGATGGAACATTTGCCGAATGTCTCAAGATATGGCTATAGCTCTTAGGCGAAAATTAAACAGGATCATCATCATGGCCTTTAGTTTATCTGGACCCTTTAGCAGAAGAGAATTCAAAGAGACGCCTTCCACTTGCTGCTGCTGCATCAAACACTAACCTCACTTTGTTTGGCTTATTCGGATTATTCACACCGAAATGAGGGAGGTACCAAGTCTTTGATGTGTTGTGATTTGCTTCAGCTGACGTCAATTTTCTGACGTACCCCTTTTCGATGTAGCTCTTGATGATATTTTTATACGTCTCGGCATATTCCAGATCTTTCTCCAATCTACTTTCCAGGTTCCATAACCCTCGCTTCGCCACCTCGTAATTGTCCGGAACATCAGGTTTTTCCTCTTTCCAGAGGAGACCCGTTTGGTAATGACCATTGAGTTCCTTTATTGTAGTTTCCATCGCTCTTTTGTCAGCGGAAGACATCAGCTGTTTTCTAAGGCGAAATACTTCTCCACCGCCTTGTGCATTATAGCGTCCTGCTCTTGACTGAATTGGCTGCTGTGAAGAACTACATCGTCTCTTGGTTCTATTTCTACGGTTCCTGACGTTTTTCCATATACGATCCAGTCAGGTTTGGTTTCGGCTACGATAGGACCAGTACCAACCAGCTGCAGAGTGCGTAATGGTGCACCCAAATGGCTATTCTCGAGCCCAATTTCTGGCTTGGCATTCTTATACTGGATGAATGGGATGATGAGGATTCGGCAGCTCTAGTTCTTCCGCATTGACTGTTTGGGAAGGCAGGTTCAAATCTGTGATGGTCTGTATATCTTGTATACTGTACCTCTTGGCACTGTCTTTATCTGCGCTTATATCCGCATCCACAAAGTACGAGTCCGTTGCAATAGTCTCTTTTCCAAACCATTGGAGCTTCAATTTATTTTGGCTGCCATTCAAATTCAATCATCTGGCCAGAACTACACTCATTATATAGGTAGAGACTGAGGAACCTTCATCGAACAGTGCATATGTTGATATAACGATGTTATTACTATAGATTCTAACAGGCAGCACACGAAAAAGAATCTTGGCTTCGGAATGAGCGTGACAACTAAGCAATGGTCTCAAACTTCCGACGTCGACTGTTGGCTTCGGCGGTTTGTGTAATAAGGGATGATGCATTTTAGCGCACTCATCAATTCCACACCTCTTTCTGGCTTTACATGAGCGAATGCTATGACCGTACTTTAAAAATGCAATAAAAGCACAGTCTGTTCTTCTTAACAAACTCCCACCTTTCTGGGACAACTAGCTTAATGAAAACATCGCACTCCGCAACTGGGTGCTGTTTCTTCTCACAGTGGCGGCATTTGCTTCTGGCGAAAGCGTCTTGTCCGGATACATGGAGAATCTTCTTTGGACCCGACTTCTGCTCTACATGTGCTGGCGGCAATAAAGAAGTCGATGTAAAAAAGCAAACAAGTCTCGCGATCTCGATCATCCATTCAGCAAAATGATTGACTGTTGGTAGTCAAAAGGCATATGTTAAAATTATATACATAGTTTGTTTTACAGTGTCCGCCTAGGGCCAGTAAGATCCTTAAATTTGTAAGGATAGTTAAGCTATTTTTAAGCATTTTTGTCTAGGATAAGATAGATCTAAGAAACTACAGCATTGGCCAAAAGTATTAGGCACCCTTCAGTGCATTAACCCGTTATTACACTGTAAAAGTGTATTGGTGACCTTCCTTAAAAAATAAAATTCGTTTTCAATCTCACATAATGACGACATAAACCGTAATATTCACATGAATAACTCCCGAGAAATGTTTTGACAGTAAAGAGAAAAAGAGAAGGGTGCCTAATACATTTGGCCAAGGCTGTATGTATAAATAAAAAAACGACGGGTTGCACTCCGGGAGTGCCGGCAGAAGTGAAAACTTGAATATTAACGTTGTGCATTTTTGATATTTTGGAATGGTTAGGGAATAATTTTGCACAAATTGCTTTAATTATCAGTATAAAAGTACTATCATTTATGTGGTAGAATACAATATTTATTTATTGCGCTAACGTACACAAACATGACAATTTATATTACATTCAAAAGTTTATCTCTCAGAAAAATCAACTTCCATCCATAATTTCGACGACTTTTTCACCATCATCATTACCAGAACCATCATCGCCAATCTCTAAAACTGATACGATAGGTTTATGATAGCTGAAGTAAGAAACGAACAGTTTTGATTCGAACCTATTTAAATGTCTAATAAAGACCGCATCAATAGTAGTTTTGTATTTCGTTGTGCTAAGATTGCAATCATTTGACATACATAGTTGTTGTGTTGTTTTTTATTAATGGGGAAAATATTATTTGAATTAAGCTGATTACTAAAGCTTGTTGGCCCTAAAGGCTGTTGATTTACCTCAAGGATAACAGTTACAATTCATAACCTTCCCACGGTAAAGGCAAACATTATTTAGAAACACTGGCACAGGTGTTCCAACTGGGTGGGAGTTCCACGAATCAGAAACAATGTTGCACACTAAAGATAGTGTCGCAACCTATTAATTCTTGGAATGAATATCCACTGACCCATATGATTCGCGGAATTGCTTGCGCCCGTTTGTGCACCTGGGTCAAGAAGTGAAGCTTGTTCATAGGTTAGATCGTAAGAAAATTAGAAATGTAAAATCAGTCTTAAGGAAGATTCATTAAAGAAAGGTTGAAACTAAAGAAAATAAAAACTGTTTTATTTTTTTTTTCCGTTAATCCACGATAGCATTAACTGGCGCAGTCGGTGGATATTCATTCCAAGAATTAATAGGTTGCGACACTATCTTTAGTGTGCAACATTGTTTCTGATTCGTGGAACTCCCACCCAGTTGGAACACCTGTGCCAGTGTTTCTAAATAATGTTTGCCTTTACCGTGGGAAGGTTATGAATTGTAACTCCCCCTCCGTTAGCTTGAGGCTCCGACGAAACAAAAAACTTGGCTTTATTTCTAAATCTTCGGCAAGTAACAAAAATAACAATAGCAATTATAATTGATAAAATATTTATAAATAACAGAGATATGTCAAATGAATTGCTTTTTCTCGACATCTGTTTTATTAATTCCCTATTATTAATATGTTGAACGTATAGTTCGTCAAGTTTAATATTAGGGATTACATTTGTTTCGTTTACTTGTGTGACAAAATTTGGTAGTATAATATTGTCGTACACTTTCTTGACCAAGTTTTCGTAGGTTTTATTATTGATCGTTAGTTGGCAACCTTTAAATGTTATAACATAGCTACCCTTTACTAAAATGTTATTTCTATTGCAGTTATGTTTTATTAATGTTTCTTTTACATTTTTTAGGATAATAATTCCTTTTGCTACCTCTAGTGTTTCTGTTTCACCTGTTGCTATTTTAGTACAATATGCTGTCTTAGAATGCATGATATTTTGAATGCAGGTATCTTCAATTGCAACAAGGTTACGTTTAAAATTATCTTTAACGGGAAATTCATATATGCAGTTGTCTTGATCAGTTAGAATTTCTTTACCTCTGATAAGGAGTGATTTATTATTACTATCGGGAATGGGTTCTATGAGGACTTTTGTGTAAATATTGTCAGAGAAATGTGGTATCGAAAGGGTTATAATTATTTGCTCTTTATAAATTGACACTGCGATTTTAATTTCATTAAAACTCATCAAATCATCGACAATGGATAGTTCTTGCTCGCCTAGAATATTTCTGGTAAGCACTCCGAGCTTACTAGAAAAGAGTATTTGTTCTATCTCATCTATGTGAGTTCTAAGCAACAGTATATCCTGATTGATTTGGTATATACACTGCATGGTCCTGACTTCCTCTTCTAAAGTTTCTACTCTCCCTGCTAAATTCTGACTGTTCAAATATTTTTCAACAAGAAGTTGTTGTTTTCTAACATGGGCTGTAATATTCTGTATTTGCTCTATGATTTGTTGGTTAATTACTACTTGCTTGTTGTTTCCTTCAGTAAGTTTTTGTTCCTGGTCAAAGAGTTGGTCTAATTTATTTTGTATGTAAATTTGGTCTTCGTGGTCCATTGTTCCTGCTATTAGTTTCATTCCTGTCCCTAGTATGTCAATTAACGCTCTTTTTGTTCTGGAGTGGGGTTTAAGGTTTCTTAGCTTAGCTTCCAACAGTATCAAATTTTGGTTGACTGTGTGGTACATGGGTTCAATTAGGTTCGATCTATTTTCAAAGATGAGGAGGTTCTCTTTTATCTGGTTTTTACTTGTTTCTAGAGATGTTACATTTATGATGTGTAGGACTTTTGTATAGCTTTTAATAATCCGAATTCTGCCTAGATTAAGCGTTACATATCCGTTGTTGTTATTAAGGTCATGAAGAAGTATTTCTTGTGTCCCTACGAATGGTATAAGTAGTCTCGTCATTGTCAGTAATATTGGTATGGTGACCAACATCGTCATGTCTGTCGTTGGTTCCTGAAAGAAAAGGGTTTTTTTTTTTATTATCTTGTCTTCAGTGGTTTATCTTTTGACTTGATTGTGGGATTATTAACATTTTGGAATTTCTTAATTTCTTTAACGTGATCTTTGTAATATTTATTTCCGTTTTTTACATCTACTAGGTGGTCTTCGTCTAATTTTTGTGTCTCTAGCTTTCTAAATTTTGAATGATTCTTACCCCCTCTGGTTTCCTTAATAAAATTCTGTCCTTCAGTTAATGAATAATCCCTACGGTTTTTGTTAAGTCTGTCAATTGTCTTCCGTTTCTTTTCTAGGATAAGTTCGTGAATTTTGTCATATTCGTTTTCGTTAATTTTCCCTGTTACGAAGTCTACAGGTTTTTGTTTGGTCGTCGAATGTATTGTTTGGTTGTAGAACATTATTATTTTTGAAAGCTTGTCCTCTACCGTACTTTCATTGCTTGAGTCGTCATGTTTTAGAAGGCGTATATGTTCGTTAAGAGTATTGTGTAGTCTTTCAATGTCCGCGTTAGACGTATGGTAGTTGTTGGAGGTAAAATGGAGTTCAACGTCAAGCTCTGCTAAGTATTGTTTCAAGGGCAATGCTTTGAAGCCTAGTTCATTGTCGACTATAATTTTTCTTACTACACCGAATTGGCTAAAATAGAAAGAAAGGGCTCGTTTGAACTCAACCCAAGTTCTACTTGTTATTTTAATTGCACAAGCGTGCTTTGAGAATTTGTCGATAATAGTTAGGAAGAGAGTATTCTGCAAGGTGTAAAAGACGTCTACATGGATAATTTCACGAGGTTTGGAGGGCGTTTCAGTTAATTTAAATACTGTTTTTCGAGGATTTCGTACGTATTTTTCTACGTTACACACGTCGCAGTTATTTATAAATTGGGTAATTCTTATTTTTAGCTTCGGGTGGTAGTAGAGTATAATAAGTTCTTGGAAAACCTCTGCTATACCCCTATGGTTGTTTCTTATATGCTCCTTTTCTATTGTCTCTGTCAATTTGGTTTCGTCCGTAATATCTTCTAACAGCTTAGAACACCTAATTAATTTAAAGTGTTTGTTATTTGAGAAGTATTTCCTTTTCGTTTCTTGTACGACATTGAAGAAATGTTCGTCTTCTACTAGGATGGCGTTTAGCCCGTTAGGATTGAAATGATTTTTGAATAAAGTTATAGCGGTTTGTTCGTCCAGAGATTTTGTATGTATCGTTGTCCGTAGTCGGTTAAATACCTTTAGTTTTCGAATTCTTAGGGATCCTGAATGGGATTTCGTGATAACGATTTGGTTCTTAAAAACATTCAAGCATGATGTACTTTTCGGAATATTATTGCTTTCTATTAAATTTATCTCTGTAACCGGTATACGGGAGAGAGCATCCGCGTTCCCGTTGCTTGAGCCTTTTTTGTATTTAATTTCGAAGTCAAATTCTGACAATTTTAACCTCCACCTTACAAGTTTTGAGTTGGGTTCTTTTAGCGAGAACAGCCAAGTGAGAGGTTTATGATCCGTTTCTATAATGAATCTTCTACCGAATAAATAAGGGCGATAATACTTGGTTGCCCAAACGATTGCAAGTAATTCTTTCTCAATAGTGCTATAGTTTGTTTCGTGGGTATTAAGAGTGCGACTTGCGAAAGACACGGGATGGTTGTCTTGGGATAAAACGGCGCCCAGAGCGTACTGGCTAGCGTCCGTGGTAAGTGTAAATGTTTTATCGAAATTAGGGTATGCTAGGATGGGATCATTTATTAGTAAGGTTTTAAGAGTTTCAAAGGCTTTTGAATAGTCTTGGTCGGAGATATTGATTTTAGCATCCTTCTTTAGGTATAGTGTCATGGGTTTGGCTATCATTGAATAGTCCTTAATGAACTTTCTGTAATAACCTGTGAGGCCTAGGAATTGCTTTATTTCTTTCCTCGTTTTTGGGATAGGGTAATTCTTTACACACTCTATTTTCCTTGGGTTGGCTTTTATGCCATCAGGCGTCACTATATGTCCCAGAAACTCGGTTTCCTTTTTAAGGAACTCCGATTTATCTAGTTGCACTTTGAGGTTAACAGATTTCAACCGCTCGAAAATCTTCGTCAGTGAGACTATGTGTTCCTCTAGAGACGTTGAGAAAATAATAATATCGTCTATATACACTAGACATATTTTATTAATATAATCTTGAAGCACGTGATTCATTAATCGTTGGAAAGTTGCTGGTGCTGTTTTTAAACCGAAGGGCATGCGGAGAAATTCATAGTGTCCTCCTTCGACACTGAAGGCGGTTTTATGAACATCTTCCGCGTGGATTTCAATCTGATGAAATCCCTTTGCGAGGTCAAGTGTCGAAAAGTATTGACATCTACCCAATTTGTCGAGTATCTCATCGATATTCGGTATTGGGTATTTGTCGTCGACTGTTACCTCGTTCAACTTTCTATAGTCTACGACCAATCTCCATTTGGCCTTGCCACTGGCATCTTCCTTCTTAGGAACGATCCAGATTGGAGCCGAATATGGGGAGTTGCTATGTTGTACAATTTTGTTTTTAAGCATCTCCTGAATCTGGTTTTCGACTTCCTGTTTATGAATTTGAGGGTATCTATAGTTTCTTGTATAAATCGGGATGTCATTAGTCGTCCTAATTTGATGCTTAATTGCATTTGTAAATGTCAATTTTCCATCCTCTTGGTGGAAAATTGTTTTGTATTTTTTGATGATAGTTAAAAGTCTAGACCGTTCTTCCGAGTTCAAGTGATCAGTGCGTATCTGTTCTACTATAGGTTTTTCATATGAATCGGAAGGTTCGATCCAATAAAAGTTTTGACTATTGCAATCTGAAAGTTCTAGGGATTTATAGTCTTCTACATCCCTGTTCGCTTCTTTGGTTATGGTATCATTTAAATATAATCTAACTTGGTTGCCTCCTATTGTCAGAGTTTCGTTTTCTAGGTCTATTTTTGACTTGAGTGGAACGAGAATATTGTTGCCTATGAGGCCGTCGTAACGATCGTGAAAGGGATATATATACATTTCAATTTTGTTTTTACCTTTGCCAAACTCTTTAAAAGGGGGTATTACCGCTTTTTGTGTAATTTCTATTGTTTTATTAAGTGTTCTGACTTTCACTGGGGTTTGAATTGATTGGATTTTATCTGGTGAACACAGGCCAGTATTGAGTATGGAGTGAGTCGCTCCAGTGTCTATTATAAGTTTGAGCGGTCTCAATTTGCTTTCCACTTCTATATAGGGTAAGTTTGAGGTGAGGCCTCTGAAGGAAAATTTTCGCTATTAGTGTTAGATGTGGATTGGATTGGCCTTTGGCTGTTAATATTTGGACTTCTACGTGGTTGGTAATTTTGGCCATTTGGCTTCCGTCGGTCAGCTTGAGTCTGTGGGGGATTTCTATTTTTCTGAATTAACCCAATCTCCATGGGCTCTTGCGGTGGTTGGTGATATGGGGGTGTGAAGTTCTGTGGGTATGTGTTGTACGAATTATGACGTTGGTTATATTGGGTGAATGTACGGTTTGCGAAATTTTCATTCTGTCTTTTATATTTGCCGTAATTTTTATTATGGTTGTTAACACCTCTATTGTTGTGACTGGGGTCTCTGTTAGTTTGGTTCTGATATGTTAGGTCCCTAGATTTGTTACTATGTGAGTTATTTGTAAGTGCACCCATGTATGCATATCCTGCTTCGTGTAGAATATTAATGGCAGCCTCTAGACTATCCGGATTTCTACAGTAGATCAAAGATCGCATGGGCTCTGGAAGCTTATTTCGGAAAATAAATAATGCAGAAGCTTTGTTTTGTTTAATATTGGCTTCGATGGTTTCATCATTGCCGTTCATAATCTGTTTCTGTTTTAGATTTAACCTTCTTAAAATACCCTTGATGCGGTTGTAAAACTCGACGGCATTCGTTCGAAATAGTACGGAGCGAAGCTCATCGAAGAGTTCTTCTGGTGTTTGTCTATCACCAAAATTGTTAAATAAAATTAACTTCATTTCTGCCCAGCTCGTGACGTGACTATTTATTTCTATTACTTCTCGTGCTTTACCTTTTAATTTTGATTTTAAAATGTCCGAGAAAATGCTTTGAGCGAGAGGGTCATATTGGGTCATGAGGGGATGAATTTTGTCGACTAAATCGACGAAATTCTGTAGTTCCCTGAAATCACCATAAAATTCCGGCAATTTCGAAAGATATTTCACAGGATCGATATTTAGGGATAACATTGTTGGTGGTGAAGATTCGTTATGGATATAGAAATTTCTAACTATGTCTGACAACTGTCTCGATTGTTCCCTAACGATTTCTATCTGATCTTCCAATGTTGGCATATGGGTTTGCTTTTGTAGCAAGAACAAAAAACTATTATATTCAAAAGCACGCACAGAACGAAAAAGAAAAAAGTTAAAAAAGGGAAGGAAAAAAAAATTGGTAAACAGCAACACTAGAGAACTATTGTAATAAAAAAAAATATTTGTACATGTGGTTTGACATACGTATTGGTAATATAAATCTTCTTGTTCTTTACGATTTTCTCTTCTCGTTTCTGAAGTTTGTTGTCGGGTTCTGCTGACGTTCAACTGGTGTCCGGATCTTCTGTGTTTTCTGGATATTTTATGCTGTCTTCAAGTTATGGTTTTTAGTTCTTTCTTGTCTCTAGTTTTCGTTTCACGATCTATTGTTTCACTACGCGAACTCACGCGTCTTTTCTTTATATGTAAATCTATATAAATTTTATCTTATTTTATTTAAATTTTATTACTATCTTTTATTTTTATTTATTTTTTTTGTTGACTGTTTCACTACGCGAACTCACGCGTCTTTTCTTTATATATAAATATATATATAAATTTTATCTTATTTTATTTAAATTTTATTACTATCTTTTATTTTTATTTATTTTTTTTTTTTGTTGACTGTTTCACTACGCGAACTCACGCGTCTTTTCTTTATATGTAAATATATATAAATTTTATCTTATTTTATTTAAATTTTATTACTATCTTTTATTTTTATTTATTTTTTTGTTGACTGTTTCACTACGCGAACTCACGCGTTGTCACTTTATTTCTTTTTGGAGTGTGTCACTTCGCGATCTTACGCGTCGTGTATTTTTAGGTTGCGTTACTTCGCGATCTTACGCGTCGTGTATTTTTAGGTTGCGTTACTTCGCGATCTTACGCGATTGTTTTAATACGTATACGGATTGTGTCCAATTGTTTAAAAAAACACGTATATTTGACACAATCCTACCGACTGCGCCAGTTAATGCTATCGTGGATTAACGGGAAAAAAAAATAAAACAGTTTTTATTTTCTTTAGTTTCAACCTTTCTTTAATGAATCTTCCTTAAGACTGATTTTACATTTCTAATTTTCTTACGATCTAACCTATGAACAAGCTTCACTTCTTGACCCAGGTGCACAAACGGGCGCAAGCAATTCCGCGAATCATATGGGTCAGTGGATATTCATTCCAAGAATTAATAGGTTGCGACACTATCTTTAGTGTGCAACATTGTTTCTGATTCGTGGAACTCCCACCCAGTTGGAACACCTGTGCCAGTGTTTCTAAATAATGTTTGCCTTTACCGTGGGAAGGTTATGAATTGTAACTGATAACCTTATACGCTTCGGCTTAACTTTGAGGATTTCTACATGAAATTATGGTCTTGGTTGGTTCAGGTAGGTTTGCTTTAAAAACATCGAAAGCAATTCTGTTGTTTGAATCTATCATAGATCTGTTATCTACATTATTACCTAGGATATATATATTATTGATTCTACTTAAATAGCTAGCTATTTCGTTGTAATAATTTGCAATTGTAGAAGTCACCCTAGCTGTTCTTATTTTATCGATCAAAGCATTTGCTGATAGCTTTTCTCCAAAACTACTTTTAATAATGTCCTTCATTTGTTCCCACGTGTCTACTCTACCATGATTTTGAAGTTCTATTTTAGCCTTTCCTACCATCCTATCCTTAATATATCCTGTTAGAATCATCTTTGAACTTTCGTCAAAATCACTCAGAATACATGCAAGGGAATCTACCCTGTCCAGAAAATCTATCGTACATGTCTCGTCGCCGTCGTAATGGGGAATCTTATTAATTAAATCTAAAATTAATCTAAATTTTTCTACAGCGTGAATAGCGTCCATTGTGCAATATTGCGGCTTACCGAAGTTCTGCTTCTGTACTTTCCTTGGTTTAATCGAATTGGAGTGAAGATCTCTTACGATGGTCGATGCTTGATAAAGCGTTTTTGATTAAGCGGGAGCTGTTTTTAACGGGTTTCGATGCGAACGTTTGTGCAGTGTATTTAACAAAGTGTTTGGTATAATAGTGTTGCAGGTTTTTGGTTTTTTTTTTTTGTTATTGATTCGTTGTTCTTGTATGATTGTTATATTTTTATTAGCTTTCACTTTAGTTCAATTCACTGTATGCTTAGTGCTTAAATGTACAGTCGTAATGGCGTTATCAGAAGCGCACGTGTTTTATTTGATTGCGTTTTATAGTTTTGCCGATTTATTTGTCTTTAATACTTTATACCCGTATAGTTAACCGACTGCGCCAATTATGAATAAAAGAGATTTCCTCCTTTTATAGACACAGCTTTATTCAATTCAAATTTACAAGATTAGCAAAGTGGGAAGCATCCGTTGCCTATCAGCTCGCGAACAAGAAGGAAGAAAAAAGGCCACGCCAGCATACTCTCTCTACTTGGTCTTCGTACCTCGTAAGATCAAGAGAGAGATTAATGTCTTTCCTCTTCGCTTCTCTGCGAGATCCCTTAGAGAACATGCACTTAGGTTGGTAAGGTAGCACTTTTATATTACAATATATTGCTACGTTATATTGTGGAAGAATTGGAAAATGAGGTGTATAAATATTGTATAATACTGGTCCGAGGACAGAACCTTGGGGAACACCTGCGGCAAAATTATTAAATCTGACACACCATTATTAACATGTACTCTAAAACATCGATTTAAGATATATTAAGATAATTTTGATTAAACATGGTGGGAAGTTAAAATTGATCAATTTGTAAATGAGGCCCTTGTGCCACACAGAGTCCAAGGCTCTTTCTATATCAAGTATTATCATACCTGTTGATTTTTTAATTGCACGGTTTCTTTCAATATAGTTACAAATTCTTAGAACTTGATGTGGAGTTCCATGATTTCGTCTGAAACCGAACTGCTCGTTAGGATATATTTGCCGTTCCTCAATTATTTTCATAATTTCTTCTTTCAATATTTTTTCAAATATTTTACCTACAACACTTAATGAACTTATCGGCCTATAGCTATCCGTTCTCTCTAGAGGCTACCATACTTTTGGTATTGGAATTATTTTTGCAAATTTCCATACATCTGGGAAATATTGAATTTTCAGCCATGAGTTAATTATATAGGTGAGAAACTGAACACCTTTTCTGGGCAAATCCTTAAGATAAATATATTTCATTTGGTCTCCTCCTTTCCTCATTTCATTTGGTCTCCTGATTTTTTGGTAAGTAAGTTGTTTAAGAAAAATATTGTGTCTGTTTCGCTTGTAAATTCGCTAGCGGGGGTTTGACAGTTAATGCTAAATGTTTTTAGAGCAAGTTCTACGAGGTCGTTTGTATTTGCATCTCCTAAGTGCTGTGCAAAAGTATTGTATGATTTTGGGAGAAGTTAGAGGCTAAAGCATTAGCCTTTTCTGTGTCTGTAAAATAGGTGTTAACACCAGTTTTAAGAGCGGGTATATGATTCATTTTATTTTTAATGATTTTGGCAATGTTCCAGAAGGGCTTAGAGCCCTTATCCAGTGCTTGCAGTTTTTTATTCCACTTTTTGTATCGATAATCTTGAATACTCTTCTTTATTATTCTGTTTAGTTGATTTACCAAGATCCTCGCAGCATCATTAATGTGTTCGAGATGTAAAACAATTAAAGCTTTTGAATCTTGGTAAGAAAGATGTTTAGTTTGGAGTTTTAAAGTGTAATGGTAAAGTTAAGGAGATGAAGATAAAGTAATTTTAAACTCTGTGAATCTTGAATAGGGAGTTGTGAGTTGAAATTATGCCTGCATTGGATTACAGGGTTTTCATAGGAAAATACAGGAGTTATATATTGGCAAGAGAAAACAGGATAATCCTGCGAAATACAGGATAGATGGGAGCGTTAATAATAACCTTTGAAGGAAAACTACGACAAAAACCTTCAATGCAAAAATCAAAAAAAAAAAAAAAATAATAATAATAATAATAATAATAATAAACAATAAGTAATACTTATATAATTAATAATAAGCAATCAACAATAAATAATAAATAACAAGGTAAGAAATGAATAGTGTATTTTCGAATAGATGTGGGTTTTAACAAAAGAGCATAAGGAAACATGATTAAACACTTAACTGATTTATAAGGGGGTTTTCGGAGATTTCGCAATTATGGAGAAACTTTGTGGTTAGTTTTAAAATTCTATCACGAACTAATTCAATCTTTGTTCTGCTGTGAAGATCAGCCGTTGAGTGATAAGGAGAAAGATTTAGCATCATTTTAAGAATTCTATTTTGGGAAAACTTGTAATTTTTTTAGATGGCATTTTGCTGAATTTCCCCAAACTTGGCAACCATATTAAAGGATTGATTGAAAAATTACTTTAAAAATTACAATTTTATTGGCATTGTTCAGTGTAGACTTCCTGTTTATAAAAGGGTACAGCATGTTTATCGCAATATTTATTTTATGTATAGTTTTTGTAATATGTTCTTTAAATGTGAGTTTTGTATCAAGTTGAATGCCCAAATATCTTACAGATGGAACCCAGTAGACACCGGTATTATTGACAATTAGTTGGTTGCTTGGGAGAAAGCAGGCTTTTCGTTTCCTGTTGAAAAAAATGGCCTGCATCTTCTCAGTATTTAGTTTAATTTTCCAGGATTTGAAATACCTTAGCAATACCGGCACACCAGCAACAATAGTGTGACAAGCAGAATAACAATAATTAACAAAAACTCTAAAAGTACGATCGGAAAGAAAGCTTAGCACAAGTCTGGTGAGATATGGGGGAAAACGGAGTATCAATAATTTATAGATAAGGCCCTAATGCCATACACAATCGAATGCTTTCTCAATATCCAGCAAAACAAGACCAGTTGATTTACCCAAGGAGCGGTTCATTTTAATATGTTGGCACACTCTACGTACTTGATGGGATGTACTATGATTTCTTCTAAAACCAAATTGCTCATTTAGTAGTATATTATTTTCTTCAATAATTGTGGTTAATTTTGCTTTTATGATTTTCTCGAACACTTTACTAATACTACTTAACAGACTAATCGGTCTGTAACTGTTTGGGTTTGTTAGGTGGCTTTCCTGGTTTAGGAATAGGTATCACCTTAGCTATTTTCCAAGCTGTTGGAAAGTATTGGATCTTAATACAGGCATTAAAATTAAGAGTTAAGTATCCAATAGCCGATTTGGGAAGTTGTTTTAAACACATGTTTCTAACACTATTTATACCACCAGTTTTTTTTGGTGATAAGGAACACAATATGTCTTCAACACTCTGCTGAGATATAAGTTCATCTCGAGGTGTTTCGATAGGTTGTGCAATAAAGTTATTAGTAGTTACACTAACAATTTGGTTGGTAACAGAGTCGGCTAAATGTTGGGAAACAAAATGATGTTTCAAAAAAGTTGAGGCGAATAAATTAGCCTTATCATCGTCCGTAAAATGCACATTTCCGGAATCTTGAAGTGTTGGAATTCTTCTGTTCTTATTTTTAACAACTTTCATAATATTCCAGAAGGGCTTGGAACTTTTGTCTAGAGAAGATAGCTTTAAGTTCCAATTAATATTCCGTTGCTTTTCTATTTCCTTAGAAATAAGCTTATTGTAATATTTAAGGTATAATCTATAGACTGGTAGCCTATAACGTTGCCAATGTCTCTTAATAGAATTTCGGATGAGGATATAATTTAAAATGTAATCAGGCATTTTAAAGACTTGTGTTTGCTTTCTTTTCTTAGGGGTACACGAACTCATTACTTCCAGGACATTATCAGTGAAGTCTTTGACTGTCATCCTTTGAGCTCACGTCATCAATAACTGTCCGGAGATTACTGTATATGACGTACAATTCCGATCGGAATCTAGCCCAATTGATTCTTTTGAAATCGGGTACAAACTGTTCGCACGTTAGGGAAGATTTAGATATTTTGCAACAGACAGGATAATGATCTGATCTCAATTCTTGTAACGATATCGGCTGCCGAAAAAGTTGGGGCACATTTGAAATGAAAAAATCAATAACTGATGGACAACCTCTTGAACTAGATGGTACATATGACGGACTAAACGGATAAAGAACAAAAAACGGAAGCAGATTGGAAAAATTCGAAAGAATATTGCCCCACGCGTTTGCTCGATTACAGCCCCAATCGCGGTGTCTACAATTTAGGTCGCCTCCAATTATGTAATCATAGTTTCTGACTAGAATGTTTCGTAAGTCGCTCTTAAAGTTATTTCTTTTTTCTGTAGATGTAGCTTTACCTGGAAAGTAAACGCATACTACGCTCAATTCATTTCTACCACTGAGAAAAATAAAAATAATAGAAAAGATATTCTTTTTTAAAGTTTTTTATTTTTCTTTGTTTAACACGCTTTCGGTTGAAAGTTCGGGAGCACACTACAGGAATTTTCATCTTGAAGGATTTTGCTTCGGTTTATATACGATTTTTTGGGTTGATTCACTATGAGTTGCGACTATGTTGCAATGCGTTTTTAAGGGTCGGTCATTAGCATAAGTGTCTTTGTCTGGACATCGGCCCATATTTGATATTTATTGCTTGTGTGCTATTTAGTATGAAGTGCTTAGATGTCACTTTACGTATTCTGTTGCTCGTTCTTCGTTCATCGGAGTTTATTGCTCCGTTTGTTTAGGTTATTGTTTACGTTTGTTACAATGTCAGCTTTTGGGCGGACGTTGTAACAGTTTTCAGAGTTTGTTTTGTTTGTTTTGTTTGTTTTGTTTGTTTCGTTTGTTTTGTTTGTTTTTGTTTGTTTCGTATTCTTACAATGCAGGCTTTTAGGCGGTCATTGTACTGATGTCGCAACTTCCTAGTAGTGAATATATTGTATTGTATGGTATGTACTCGTATCATATTATATTGGGTTTGGTGTTTTGTGATATAACTCCCCCCCGTTAGTGTGAGGCTCCGACGAACTTTTTACAATAAGTTTTCTTACAAAATAATTTCTGCATCCTATGATTAGAACTATGACAAACAATGTATACAGGGTGTCCCACGAGCAGTGTGCCAAAAAGCTATAGCGTGTAGGTCTGGTCAAGACAAGAAAAAAATCGTATGGGAGAGGGGGGTCTATTCCCCCCCGTTTAGCCGGGAGGGGCAATTTTCTAAAAAATTGACTTAATTTGGAAAAAAAATTATTAAAAATCAACAGTTACATCCACAATGCCGTGATATACTTTTTTGTAAAGCCAGGAACCTCTTCTTTCATCTTGTTTTTAAACGAAGCTGTTTTAAGGAACAGTTTTTGAGAAATTAATTTTCAAACTCAAAATTTTGAAAAAAAAATTTAAAAAAAAAATTTCGAACTATTTTTTTTCAAAACTGTATGTAATTAAGTACTAATTTTTTTTCAAAAATTCATTCTCTTATTAGTTTTTAGTTAAAAACAGAAAACCGGTTGCAAAAATGTCTTGTAGTTTTTGAGAAACTAAAAAAAAACCCGAACCATTTTTTTCTAAGAAAAACCTTTTTTTTTGGTTTTAACGCGACTGGACTTGTAGGCAAATTAATGTATGAAACATTGACCTCTTTTTTATTATTTTTAAAAAATTTGGAGTTTTATTATAATAAATTTTCAATATGATCCCCATTTTTTAGAAGGCAAAGATTATATCTCCTTCCAATGGCTGCACATAAATCTATGCTTGACAAATTTTCCTGCAATTTGACTTTCAGTTGTTCCAAAAATACTATTTCCACTTCGTAAACATAATTCTTCATGAATCCCCACACATAAAAATCTAGAGGAGTTAAATCTGGTGATCTAGTTGGCCGTTCCGTGGGGCCCCTTCTTCCGATCCAACGGTCACTAAAATGATCATCCAGCCAGTTTCTAACCCATAAGCTCTAGTGTGCTGGTGCTCCATCTTGCTGGTAGATTAAATTATCTGCTATGGCCAAAGGAACGTTGTCCATCAAATCGGGCAAAAGGTCTCGTAGGAACTGCAGGTATGATAATAACGGCATTCAAAAACCGGGGCCCGATCACAGTTTGTCCAACAATACCAAGCCAAACATTACAGCTAAAGCGGTGTTGTGATTTATTTTGTTTTTTGTTGTGTGGATTGGTGCTACTCCAATGATGCAAATTGTGGAAGTTAGTAACCCCATCTCTGGTAAACTGTGCTTCATCCGTCCAGAATATCCTTGCAAAATAGTTTCGTTCAGTTTCATCTCGAAGCAGTAATGATCGACAAAATTCTGCTCTCAAAAACTTGTCGTTTGAGGTGAGTTCCTGAACTGGCCTAAAATGGTACGGGTAAGTTTTCGGTATGAAGCACTCCATACTCTAGATTTGGGCACTCCAAGCATAATAGCTATCCTCCTTGTACTAAGGGAGGGATTACGTCGGACCAAATCCAAAATTCTTTCATCTAAGATTCCTGATCCATCTGTAACTGATCTTTCGCTTCTTCGATGCTCTAGCACTCCGTGCTCTCGCAGACGTCGGTGGATTCTTGAAAACATGCTACGACTGGGATACCTTCGATTGGGATATCTTTCAGCATAGAGTCTTTTGGCTTCACGATCTCGAGGTCAATGTTTCATACATTAATTTGCCTACAAGTCCAGCCGTGTTAAAGCCAAAAAAAAGGTTTTTCTTAGAAAAAAATGGTTCGGGTTTTTTTTTTAATTTCTCAAAAACTACAAGACATTTTTGCAACCGGTTTTCTGTTTTTAACTAAAAACTAATAAGAGAATTGAATTTTTGAAAAAAAATTAGTACTTAATTACATACAATTTTGAAAAAAAATAGTTCGAAATTTTTTTTTTTTAATTTTTTGTCCAAAAATTTGAGTTTGAAAATTAATTTCTCAAAAACTGTTCCTTAAAACAGCTTCGTTTAAAAACAAGATGAAAGAAGAGGTTCCTGGCTTTACAAAAAAGTATATCACGGCATTGTGAATGTAACTGTTGATTTTTAATAATTTTTTTTCCAAATTAAGTAAATTTTTTAGAAAATTGCCCCTCCCGGCTAAACGGGGGGAATAGACCCCCCCCTCCCATACGATTTTTTTCTTGTCTTGACCAGACCTACACGCTATAGCTTTTTGGCACACTGCTCGTGGGACACCCTGTATATTACAATGTGTAGAGAAAGATTTTCAATATTCTTATAGTAATTCTTAATTTCTATTTCTAAAATTTTATCTCTGTTTTCAATACTTTTAAAATGGATTTCCTCTAGTTTTATATTGGGAATAACATGTTTTTCATTTACGTTTATGAGGAAATTTGGTAATATGAAATGGTCAACAATTTCTTTATTTGAATTGGAAAACTTTTTATCCTTTATTCTAATGGAACAATTTGTGAATTTAACAAGTTTTGTTCCACTTATGTTTACGTTTAGGTTATTACAGTTGTGGTAAAGTTCTACAGTATTTAAATTTTTAGTTACAATTAGTCCTTCTTTTATCTCTTCTATTTTTTCAGCATCGTTCTCTAATATGTTGCAATCAGCTTCTTTGAGTAGTATAATATTTTTTATGCAAGTGTCTTCTATTTTAATTAAATTATTTTTAAGGTTATCTTTGACATTGTTATCATATATTTGATTATTTTGATCGACAATTACAATACGATTTTCTATGAGTATGGTTCTGTTATGGATTGTGGGTATGGGCTCAATGAGTAAACGCGAAAAAGTTAATTTTGAAAATTGAGGAATTAATATAATTATTACTATGTGGTTGTTGTAATATGTAACTACTGTTTTAATTTGTTGTAAAGCCTCTAAGTCGGAAATGGTATCTAGTTCTTGTGGTGTTAGAATATTTCTCGAAAGTAACCCTAGTCTACTTGTCATTATGATTTCTTCAATGTCGTCAATGTGGTTTTTTAGGAGGTTTATGTTATGGTTAATTTGGTATATTAGTTGGAGAAGGAAAAGTTCATCTTGGAAGTTATCGAGTTTTTTGACTACGGTGTTACTAAAGGCATTGAGGTGTGTATCTATTAAGTTTTGTTGATTTGTTATGTGGGTGGTTATATTTTTGATTTGGTCAGAAATTTGGTTGTTTATTCTAACTTGTTGGTTGCTAGCTAGTATGATATTATGATTATTTTTTTCGAGTGTTTCAAGTTTAGTCATTATTTTGATTTCGTCATCGCTTTCTAGAGTTCCTGCTAAGAATTTAAGTCCTTTGCCTGCAATATTAAAAAGGCCTCGTTTTTGTCTTTCGTGAGGTTTCAAAAAACTAATTTTATCTTCAAAAAAATTTTAAATTGTGTTTCATTGCGTTTATCATTGGGGTGATCAAGGTTGCGTTGAGTTCCAAAATATCTGCACTGCGTTGAAGCTGTTTGCTAGTGATTTCATATTCGGTGATATTAATGATATGAAGTACCTTTGTATATCCATTTATTAGTCTGACGTTGTTGAGTTTGAAAGTTATAAATCCATTATTGTTTGTCAGGTCTTGGATTTCCAGATGTTGTCCGTTGCTTAGGAGAGATAGGAGTAATATTATCCCCAATGTTGGCGTCATTGTTACCTAAGGTAATATGCTTTTTTGTTATTTGGCATGCACGTTAAACTTAAGGGCGTTATTGTTTTGAAACTTTCTTTTCTTTCTGACATGGGTCTTAAAATATTTGAGATTATTTCTTTTATCTTTTACGTGGTCTTCGTCTAAGGTTTCGCAATCTAGTTTCCTATAACGAGGTTGGTTTTTTCCTCCTCTTATTTCTTTAATGAAATTGATCCCTGGTTCGATTGTGACGTCTTTTCTAGTTTTGTTAAGTTTAGTTATCGTATGGGACTTCTTTTGAATAAGTAAATCATGAATTTGTGGATATTCTTCATGTTTTACCTTTCCTTGTATGAAATCTATTGGTTTACGTTTGGTTGTTGAGTGGACGCTATTGTTATAATAACCATTTATTAGAATAAGTTGTTCTTCGATAGGTAAGTGTTTTTTCCTGTATTTCAGGAGCCTGAGGTGTTCGTTAATAGTGTTATGTAGTCTCTCGACATCTGCGTTACTAGTGTGGTTTGAATTGGAGGTAAAATGGATTTCGATATTCTTTTCTGTGAGGAAATCTCGCATTAATTTAGATTTCATACCTATTTTCCCTATGTGTCCGTAAACACTTATGTATCTTAGTATTGCTTTCCTAAACTCTCGCTCATTTCTTTTTTCCAACTTGGTAAATAGAGCTACTTTGCTAAACTTGTCTATCATTGTGACGAAGAGTGATTTGTTGATTGAATAAAATACATCTAGGTGTATAATTTGGTCGGGTTCGGTAGGGGTTTCGGTGATTTTGAAAGGAATTTTCGCAGGGTTGCGTTCGTATTTACATAAGATACATGTTCCACAATTATTAACGATCTTTGAAATGCTTGTCTTCATGTTTGGGCAGTAGAAGTTTTGTTTTAATTCTTCATATACTTCCTCGATTCCTCTATGGTTGTTTTCAAGGTGTTTATCTTCGATTATTTTATCAAGTTCGTCCGTATCCTCGATATCTTTCAACATTTTGCTACATCTTACTACTTTATATGCATTAAAGTATTTTTGATGCATTTCTTTTATTTTCTCGAATATTATATCATTTACAAGGATTACTGTAATTTTATTAGGGTTGAAGTGGTTTCTTATTATTTGTTTTATGCTGTCTTCGTCAGCTTTCTTCATACCTATGATCTTCCTATTTTTTCCGAAAATTGTTTTATTTTTTATGTATGAAGATCCTGATGTAATTTCGTTTATTATAATTTGGTATTTATAGAGATTTATCGGCGTTACCGTTTGGGTTATATTACTCATATTCGTTGGGTTTTCAGTGCCGTGTTCGTTCTCTGCTGTATCTATATTATTAAAGTCGATGCGACTTAAGAAGTCTGCAACCTTATTATCTTGTCGAAAATTTCCCACTTCTACATGGTTTTGATTATTTATCTCCATTGGCTCTACAGTTTGGTTTCTGTAGCGGGAAGATGGGTTGGTGAACACGCTGTAAATTGGTGGTTGCGTGCTATTGTAGTTGGTGTAGTTACGGGGATATTGGTCGTTCCTAAATGGGTTTTGTTGGTGGTTAGTGGAGTATTGGGTTTGTGTTTGTCTGGGTCGGAATTCTTGATTATAAGAGTTCGGACGTTCAGATCTCGCATTGTATGTGTTTCTGTTAAAATTGTGAGTGTGTGAGTTAATGTTTGCTGGCTGATATCTGTGGGGCAGATTTTTAGATTTGGGTAATTTGTTTGGTTCACTCTTTGGCTGATTGTTAGAATGTATATTGTGGTAAGCGTATCCTGCTTCGTGAAGAATGTCTATGGCATCTTCTAAAGTGTCAGGGTTCCTACAATATAGAATCGACTTCATTGGTTCTGGGCATTTTGCCTTGAAAATTTGTAAGGCGGATCGTTTGTTCAATTCTAATTTTTGCTTTAGGTCTCCGTTTGTAAGAATATGTGTCTGTTTTAATTTGTTATTAAGACGTCTGAGAATGTTTTTGATAGAATTGTAGTATTCGGCGCAGGTTGAACGTACAGGGAGACTTCGCATTTCGTCAAATAGATCATCAACGCTTAGTCTGTCACCGAAATTATTCGTCAGTATTGTTTTCCTGTCGTTCCATGTCGTAATGTGATTATTAATTTCTAATATTTCCCTTGTCTTGCCTTTGCATCTCGATTTGATGAGGTCCGAGAAGATGCTTTGACCGAGGTCATCATATTTGGTTAAGATTGGGTGTATTCTATCGATTAGGTCTATGAAGTTTTGGAGTTCTCGATAATCTCCTGAGTATTCGGGTAGGTGGGTAAGGTATTTTATGGGATCAATGTTTAAGGTTAACATTTCGGGTCCTGTTCTAAGACTTTCTACTAGGTTGGAAATCTGGATTGATTGAGCCCTTACACGGTCTAGCCCTACTTCAATGTCTCCTATCATATGTCTGACTTAGATTCAATATAACACGATATATTATATGTATATATTCAAAAAAAAAAAAAAAAATATATATAAAGTAAGGATACAAAAAAAAATATTCACTGTGTTTGGGGATGGTGTTGATCTTTGATGAGTTGTTGATGGTGATTGATGTCGTTTCGGTGCTCCTTAGTTTGGTAGTGCCGGATTTCGCCTCAGGTTTTCTCTTCTAAGCCGTTGTTGTCGTGCCCTGAAGAAATGGTCCAGGAATTCGGCAGTGGCTTCGTCGTCGACCCAAGATTTGGTGTTGTCCTCGGCTTTGGGTGTGTGTGCTTCTAGCGGTGGTACTTCTGCTCCCTTCGGAATGTCCGCATGTAATTTGCACTTTTTCGTAGCACTTGAATACACTTTGCAAAACGCGAACGCGGTAACTTTCGGATACGTTTCACGGATAGACGTAGACCAGATATTCGCTCTGATACTTAACGACTATCCTACCGACTGCGCCAAAAATAATAGAAAAGATATTCTTTTTTAAAGTTTTTTATTTTTCTTTGTTTAACACGCGTTCGGTTGAAAGTTCGGGAGCACACTACATGATCTTGAAGGATTTTGCTTCGGTTTATATACGATTTTTTGTGTTGATTCACTATGAGTTGCGACTATGTTGCAATGCGTTTTTAAGGGTCGGTCATTAGCATAAGTGTCTTTGTCTGGACATCGGCCCATATTTGATATTTATTGCTTGTGTGCTATTTAGTATGAAGTGCTTAGATGTCACTTTACGTATTCTTTTGCTCGTTCTTCGTTCATCGGAGTTTATTGCTCCGTTTGTTTATGTTATTGTTTACGTTGTTATTGTAACAGTTTTCAGAGTTTGTTTTGTTTGTTTTGTTTGTTTTTGTTTGTTTCGTATTCTTACAATGCAGGCTTTTAGGCGGTCATTGTACTGATGTCGCAACTTCCTAGTAGTGAATATATTGTATGGTATGTACTCGTATCATATTATATTGGGTTTGGTGTTTTGTGATATAACTAATAATCTTTATGCCCACATTTTCTATACAACGTGTTCTAATAACGGGGAGTATATTGTGGCGAATAGATTTTTTTTATAAAAATCGCAACACCGCCACCTCTTCTATTGAGTCTATCTATACGATAGCTCTTAAAATTCGATGAAGTCAATCTAGTTTCAGAGTTTAACCATGTTTCCGTTACTAGAGCTACATCTATATTTTTAGTGGTTAGAAAATCAATAAATTCTATATATTTATTTTTTATGCCTCTGGCATTCCATGTTATAAAGATAAGATTGTTAATTACCATATTATTTAACATTAGAATATACGAATTTAGTGGCTAATTGCGCTATGGCATTAAATTGATCTATTTTAGTTTTACAATTACCTAATTTGGAGATCATTTCCATTACCAGGGAATTGATTTCTTCCATAGAAAATAACTCACCACTAACAGTGGTCGTAGAGTAGTTATTGTTGTTGCTGATGGTACTCGGTTGGTTTTTTGCATCATCATGCATTGGTTGACTTCCCCATGCATTCCGCTGCTGGACATCGGTGTTAGTGGTTTGTTCTGCTACCTTATTGTTACGCATATGTTGGAGGGGAGGAAAATCTTTCATTGACAATAAATATGAAGCTGGCGTTGTTGCATTGTTGGTGTCGTTGTTGTTGGTGATTAACTTTGAATGCAGCTGCTGTGGGTGGGAGCGATTTAATCTTCTTGCCACATTCGCTCTGTAGATTTGTGGTTTAGACTGCAGTTTGCGCACTTTAGTGCGTTTTGATTGTTGCATTCGTCTGTTTTGTGAGAGGCTGCACAGATGGAACAATATGTTTTAATATGGCAGTGTCTCTCACCATGACCATACATCTGACAATTTCTGCACTGAGTCAGATGATTTTTTTGGTTACGTTGAAAATTCCACTTCACTTGGGTATGAAAAATCGAACGTATATTTTTTTTTAGGTCCATTCATTTTACTGATCCACTCACAAACGATACAATGTAGAATGTATCCGTAAAATTATCAACTTTTTTGGTGATCATTTTAACATCTTTACACTGGAGTCCAAGTTTAGTTAGTTCGTTTTTTAGTTTAGTCGCATCTATTTGGCTCAAGCCGTATAAAACAACTTTGAAAGCTTTTTCACTTTTAAGTTCATGGGTAAAATATTGGCAATTGTCATCGCGTAATTTGTTTAACACCAGATTATAAGACTTTAGTGATTCACAATTAATTTTAATACCGATCGACATTATTTTGATTGAGTAATCCGCAACTTCAATAGATGCCATTAAATTGTGCACATAATCCGATGATTTTTGTAAAAGTTTTTTGGGGGGGACGTGAATCTTTCTAGTGACATTTGGTGAAATTATTTCATCCATATTTTCACTATCATTGTCGCTATCGGATAAACATTGCAACGGACTCCAGTATTTTTTCCTGGAGTTTAACTTGCCTTTATTCATTTCGAATGATATTCGCGACTTTTTATCCGAAGACAAAAAGTTGTCCTCGGAAATAAGTGAACGCGAATTATAAGGTCTTCTTCTTAATTTTATAATTTATAAATGTATTTTATTTCTTATAAACGTTATAATATCTATTACGTAGTAATATGATCAGGAGCATGGTGCCGAAAATCCCCCCCCTGGGAACTAGCACTTATCAAGTAGTTAGTCTCCCGAAACTAACGCGCGCCATCTGCTGGATTCCGGGAAAACCCGGAAACAAGCTGAAAGTGCTGACGCGACTACGTGCGCAGAACCCGGGACTCGACACGAGGGCCTGGACTGTCTATTCCTGCAAGGAGAAAAAGAACTCTCTGAAAAAAGAGGGCTTCACTCTGGTGGTGGGAATGGACAATGGCTCTGTTGAGGCCCTGAAAACCGCGTACGACTCACGTCCCTACTTCGGCCTTGGTAGGATTTTATTCCATTTTGATGTCAAGTAGTCGAAGGATGGAACGTTTTCCACAGTATGAATCCATGATTTTTACTCAGATCAACCTACAGCATTGCAAGGCTGCTACCGCTCTTCTAAGTAGCAGAATTGCATGGAGTAGTACAAATCATCACATTGTATCCATTCAAGAACCATGGGTGTGGAACAAACGCCTGTGTGGTCTTGGTGGCATACGTGATGCTACAATCCTTTATGATGAGCGATCCGAAAGGCCCAGGGTCTGCCTCATCATATCGAATACGCTATCGGCAACCAAACTTGGTCAATTCTGTGGTCAAGATCTGGTAGCTTCGAAAGTGAGCTACAAGGCGCACGGAGAAATTGAACACTTCGTCGTGGCGTCTGCTTACTTCCCCTACGAATCGGTACTACCCCCGCCACCTAAGGCGGTTTCCGAACTCGTAGAGTACGGAAGGATGAAGCCAGAAGGATTGGACTCATCATCTGTTGCGATGCTAACGCTCAAAACACAGTTTGGGGCAGCAGCAAATGCAACCGGAGAGGAGACCATCTTTTAAACTTCATTCTTTCGTCTGACCTTTTCATCAACAATGTTGGCTCTCAACCAACCTTTGTGACGGCGAGACGACAGGAAGTGATTGACCTAACCCTATCTAACAGGCATGCGAAGGCCATCACTAACTGGAGAGTCTCACCAGATGTTACGCTGTCAGACCATAGATACATCGAATTCCAATTGAAGTGCGGGATCTCCCCCTTGCAGCCCAAGCGGAATCCGAGAAAAACAGACTGGGTGCGATTTAGGGAGGAGCTTGAGAAATCCACTCAAGCCCCGCCTAAACTCAAAACTAATCAATCGGTGGAGGATGCAGTTCATAACCTGAACAGCGCCATCACCAAATGTTTTGAACTCGCATGTCCTGTCAAAAAATCTCCCAACAGGAAGCCGCTTCCCTGGTGGAATGCTGACCTCCAACGGCTTCGTAGGGAAGCCAGAAGTCTTCTGAACAGATTGCTTAAATCGAACTCGGAAGATGACTGGAATAAATATCGATCGAAGCAGAAGGAATATAAGAAGCTTATTCGAAAATCGAAGAATGATTCCTATAAGTCCTTCTGCGAAGAGATCAAATCCCTGAGCGCGATCAGCAAGTTGGTTAAAGTCCTCAAACGAGGAAAATCGACAAGGCTGGAGGTACTCGGAAAGTCTGATGGTACCTTTACCGAGTCTAAAGCAGAAACTCTTAGTTTACTGTTTCAGACCCATTTTCCGGGAAATCAGACTGTCATCGGCTCGTTGCACACTCCCTCATTGGATACTGCGGCTGTAGCGATGAAAACAACTCGGCGTAGCTGGTATGTTGCGTCACGCGTGGCAACTACTGAGGCCATTGAATTTGCTGTGGCATCCTTCGATGGCTTTAAGTCGCCGGGCACTGATGGGATATACCCCGTTATGCTGCAAAAAGGTATAAGACAGCTGCTTCCTACACTGAAAAGAATTTTCACTGCTAGCTTGGCACTTGCCTACATACCTATCCCTTGGCGCGCGGTGAAAGTGGTCTTTATTCCCAAAATAGGGAAAGAGGATTACTCACTAGCCAAGAGTTTCAGACCAATAAGTCTAACATCATTCCTGCTGAAAAGCATGGAAAGACTAGTAGAGTTGCTCGTGCGCAAAGGTGCCCTTCGAATGCATCCTCTGTCAGACATGCAACATGCTTATCAGCGCGGAAAATCCTGCGAGACTGCGCTTCAAAACCTAGTTGGTAGAATTGAATGCGCTCTCGAGAGGAAAGAGTACGTACTAGGCATTTTTGTCGACAATGAGGAAGCTTTTGATAACGCTACTTTTGACAGCATGTGTAATGCTGCTAGACGGCATGGCGTAGATGAAGCACTGGTTTTGTGGATCAAAGCAATGCTCGTGCACAGGACACTGATCGCTGATGCAGGCCTCGAGCATTGTGTCAAGTCTGGAGTAAACAGGGGCTGCCCGCAAGGTGGCGTCTTGTCTCCGATGTTATGGTGCATGGTGGTCGACTCTCTGCTAGATGCTCTCAATGCCTCTGGAATCTATGCCCATGCCTATGAGGATGATGTTGCTGTTCTCTCTGTCGGCTCATGTTTAGCGAATGACTGTCTCAAAACGCAGGCGGCGCTAAACGTGATCGAAGACTGGTGCACGAGAAATGGGCTGTCGGTTAATCCTCTTAAGACCGATGTCGTTCTCTTCACGAGAAGGAGGAAAACAAGTGGCATTACTCAGCTGGTGCTAAAAGGCATTCCCATCCCTATATCCAAGGAAGCTAAGTATCTGGGAGTCATTCTAGATAACAAACTTCTCTGGTCAAAACATGTTGAGTCCAAAACCACCAAAGCGCTGTCAGCTTTCTGGCAATGCAAAGGTGCCTTTGGCTAAACATGGGGCTTATCGCCGAAAAAGATCCTTTGGATCTACACGGCAATGGTAAGACCGATAATCTCATATGCATCGGTTGTTTGGTGGAGCAGGCTGACACGAAAACACGCTGTGGCTTCACTCACCAAACTCCAAAGAGCGGTCTGCCTCAGTTGCACGGGGGCTTTCCCCAGCACACCGGGAGCTGCTTTAGATGCTATGATGAACCTTCCACCCCTTGACATATACAGGGTGCCCCACGAGCAGTGTGCCAAAAAGCTAGAGCGTGTAGGTCTGGTCAAGACAAAAAAAAATCGTATGGGAGGGGGGGGTCTATTTCCCCCCGTTTAGCCGGGAGGGGCAATTTTCTAAAAAATTGACTTAATTTGGAAAAAAAATTATTAAAAATCAACAGTTACATCCACAATGCCGTGATATACCTTTTTGTAAAGCCAAAAACCTCTTCTTTCATCTCTATTTTAAATGAAGCTGTTTTAACGAGAAGTTTTTGAGAAACTAATTTTCAAACTCAAAATTTTGAAAAAAAATTGAAAAAAAAATTTTTTCAACTACTTTTTTTCAAAATTGTATGTAATTAAGTAGTATTTTTTTTCAAAAATTCAATGCTCTTATTAGTTTTTAGTTAAAAACAGAAAACCGGATGCAAAAATGTCTTGTAGTTTTTGAGAAATTAAAAAAAAACCCGAACCATTTTTTTCTAAGAAAAACCTTTTTTTTGGTTTTAACGCGGCTGGACTTGTAGGCAAATTAATGTATGAAACATTGACCTCTTTTTTTATTATTTTTAAAAAAAATCGGAGTTTTATGAGGATACAATAAAGTGACACAGTATTGGAATAACCCTGGATTAATTCTTTTTTTCATTGATAACGCCTGAAAACTGACCTGCGAATTTCGTCTGGGTACGCCCGCCGCCGATGGGTTCTACCCGAATTTTATATTTGGTCCGACGCAATCCCTCCCTTAGTACAAGGAGAATGGCTATTATGCTTGGAGTGCCCAAATCTAGAGTATGGAGAGTGCTTCATACCGAAAACTTACACCCGTACCATTTTAGGCCAGTTCAGGGACTCACCTCAAACGACAAGTTTTTGAGAGCAGAATTTTGTCGATCATTACTGCTTCGAGATGAAACTGAACGAAACTATTTTGCAAGGATATTCTGGACGGATGAAGCACAGTTTACCAGAGATGGGGTTACTAACTTCCACAATTTGCATCATTGGAATAGCATCAATCCACACAACAAGAAACAAAATAAATCACAACACCGCTTTAGCTGTAATGTTTGGCTTGGTATTGTTGGACAAACTGTAATCGGGCCCGGTTTTTGAATGCCGTTATTAATGGAGAATCATACCTACAATTCCTACGAGGCCTTTTGCCCGATTTGATGGACAACGTTCCTTTGGCCATAGCAGATAATTTAATCTACCAGCAAGATGGAGCACCAGCGCACTACAACTTACGGATTAGAAACTGGCTGGATGATCATTTTAGTGACCATTGGATCGGAAGAAGGGGCCCCACGGAATGGCCACCTAGACCAAAAGATTTAACTCCTCTAGATTTTTATGTGTGGGGATTCATGAAGAATTATGTTTACGAAGTGGAAATAGTATCTTTGGAACAACTGAAGGAACGGATTGAAGTCGCTGGAGTCAAATTGCAGGAAAATTTGTCAAGCATAGATATGTGCAGCCATTAGGAGAAGAAGGAGATATAATCTTTGCCTTCTAAAAAATGGGGATCATATTGAAAATTTATTATAATAAGACTCCGAAGTTTTTAAAAATAATAAAAAAGAGGTCAATGTTTCATACATTAATTTGCCTACAAGTCCAGCCGAGTTAAAACCAAAAAAAAAGGTTTTTCTTAGAAAAAAATGGTTCGGGTTTTTTTTTTATTTCTCAAAAACTACAAGACATTTTTGCATCCCGTTTTCTGTTTTTAACTAAAAACTAATAAAAGAATTGAATTTTTGAAAAAAAAAATTACTACTTAATTACATACAATTTCGAAAAAAAATAGTTCGAAATTTTTTTTTTAATTTTTTTTGCAAAATTTTGAGTTTGAAAATTAATTTCTCAAAAACTATTCCTTAAAACAGCTTTGTTTAAAAACAGGATGAAAGAAGAGGTTTCTGGCTTTGCAAAAAAGTATATCACGGCATTGTGGATGTAACTGTTGATTTTTAATATTTTTTTTTCCAAATTAAGTCAGTTTTTTAGAAAATTGCCCCTCCCGGCTAAACGGGGGGGAATAGACCCCCCCTCCCATACGATTTTTTTCTTATCTTGACCAGACCTACACTCTCTAGCTTTTTGGCACACTGCTCGTGGGACACCCTGTATATCAGAGGGTGTGCACTGAAAACTATTTCTCGCCTAAAGAGGAATGGTCTTTGGTACAACTCCCAGTGGAGTGAAAGTGTACTTGAGAGAGAAATATCCTACGACCACTGTCTCATGGATATGCCCACTGACGCAATGACACCTGCCATCCTACTGCGCTGTAACTACACAGTCACATTTCCTTGGCGTCAGGACTGGCTTTGGCCAGACACTGAACCTGGAATAGAATGTCTTCGCATCTTCACAGATGGCTCCAGGGATCCGGCGCCGGAGTTTTCTTCGAGCGCGAAAACATTCGACTGCACTTCTCGTTAGGAAAATATGCGTCTGTCTTCCAGGCGGAGATTTAAGCAATCCTAATGGCCATGCACTATGTTGTGAAACACAGATGGAGGGGAAAGAGCATATGTGTCTGCAGTGACAGCCAAGCTGCACTCAAAGCTGTATCCAATCCTCTGTCCAACTCCAAACTAGTGCATGAACTCAAGACCTTTTTGAACAAAGTCGGAAGACTTAATTCACTTAGGCTTGTATGGGTTCCAGGTCACTCTGGAATCCCAGGAAACGAGATCTCCGATGAACTCGCTAGAAAAGGATCGGAGGAGAGTTTCTCAGGGCCTGAACCCGCCTTAGGTCTACCAGCTTCAACGGTTAAATCTGACATCAATGACTGGGTCTTTAACGTACACAGTCGCAGATGGAGGGAATATCCAGGATGCAGGATGACTAAGCGCGTACGCCCTGACGTCTGTAAAAAGTCCGCAACATTCTTCTTATCCTTAAGGAGAAATGACTGCAGAAGGCTAACGGGCGTCATTACGGGCCATTACACTTTTGCCAGGCATCTCTACGTGTTTGGCATCAGTGAGACGCCTACCTGTGCTGCTTGTTGCGAGGAGGACGACACAGCGGAACACTTTCTCTGCGACTGTCCCGCCTTCGCTCGTGCACGGTGGCGCAACCTTGGGGCCGACGTGGTGGGTGCCGAATCTCTTAGCTCAACATCACTGAAGCCCCTCCTCACTTTTCTCCGGACAACGGGGAAAATACAATAAAGACAAGGTGTCTGTCTGCTAGTACAATGGACCAGTACTTGTGTCTGAGTGCTCCAGCAGATAGTAGAAGCCTCCAACAAAAAAAAAAAAAAAAAAAAAAAAAATATGATAATAAATGTGATGTTCACTGCTTCACGGTTGGGGAGAGAGAGGGAACGAGCTGGGCTGCTACTTCCTTACAGTTTAATATCACCATGGTGAGAGTCACGCTGCATACTATGTACGTTGTTAGGTAACTGTAACTCCTCCATCCCGAGAATGAACTCAATGAGCGTGTGATTGAAGTTCATATGCATTTTAATTTTCCACAGATCCCAAGTTCATTACCAGGTGGACACTGGACAAAGGTGACGTGTCCGTGATTTTATAGATGTCTATTTATCGTTAGTTGTGTGTGTGAGTGTGTGTGTGTGTGTGGAATATATAAATATTAAGTGTGCAAAGCTCCTCACTACAGTAGTGCATTATCTAGTACCAGCAAATCTATCAACTTATCACCTTAGCTGAAGTTTACATTTCAAGATGATTCTACTTCGAACCAACCAAATCAATTATTAATTTACTTAATTCAATATTAACCCAACATGTATGGATGTAATTACATAAGGGGTACAGATTAGAACGAAAAAGAGAATAATTTCAATGGTTTTTTTTTTTTTTTTTTTTTTTAATTTTTTTTTAACATATATAATTTTTTCCCCCTCTTTATATTTTGTTTATGTACTTTTCTTTTATTAGTGTCAACCGTTATTTTATGATTTCTAGTTACCCTGTGCTCATTAAATCTAAGTGCCAACTTGTCTCGTCTATCGTCCTGTTCGTATATTGTCTCGTTTGGAGTAAAATCTGGTGGGTCTTTGCGAGTTTGGTTTCGTTTGTTTATAATAAATATTATGTTTGTGCTGTAAACTGCGATTATGAACTAATTTAGCTAACGTTTCGTAATCTTTAATATGCTGCTCTAAATATTCATGCTCGGTTTTGTAATTTTCCTTAAAGGATAATGGATTTGTTTTAGATATGTGGCCTGTAAGCAGTTCAAAATGGGTTAATTTAGTAGTTGAATGAATGCTGTTGTTATAAGTTATAACAGCTTCATCAACGATTTCAGCAAGATGTTTAGTTTTATTTTGGGATTTTATGATTCTAATTAATTCAGTCAAAGTTGAATGAAACCTTTCAACTATTGAATTGCCATTTGAACTTTTTGCGCATATGG
Source organism: Merodon equestris (assembly GCA_958301585.1). Taxonomy (NCBI): domain Eukaryota; kingdom Metazoa; phylum Arthropoda; class Insecta; order Diptera; family Syrphidae; genus Merodon; species Merodon equestris. Next base: position 81,894,776 of record OY284415.1, on the reverse strand, counting down.
TGTGAAATTGTATACTATAAGCATCTAGGAAATTTCTAAAGATTGTGGACACAAACTCGCTACCATTATCGGATACTACCAATTTTGGTATTCCATGATGGGAGAAGTAGTGCTTTAAGGACTGGATTAGATTTATACTATTTCTGGCCGATATGAGATAGACACATGCAAACTTGCTAAATTTATCCACAATAGTGAAACAATGTTCTTTTTGTACCAAATATATGTCGATATGAAGTATCTCTAAAGGCCTTGAAGGGGTTTCGGTTATTTCAAATTTTAATCGTTCTCGCTTTCGATCATATTTATATTTGTGACAAATGTCGCAGCTGTTTATGATTCTAGCTATGGTGTTCTTCATATTAGGAAAATAAAATGTTCTTTTTAGGTGTTCTGAACTTTCGTCGATACCTCTATGATTGGATCTTGTATGGTATTCTCGTACAAGTTTTTCTTGGTCATCGATTTCAGTTACATCTTCCCGTAAATGACTACATCTCACTAACTTTAGTCTATTACTATTGCTGAAATATTTAGAGTAAACTAATTGTACCGTTTTAAATGTGTCATCATCTGTGAGTATTGCGGTGATTCGTTTTGTGTTCAAATAATCCCTAAAAATAAGTGTAATAACGGATTCCTGGTTAATTTTTTCGTGTTCAATAATATATCTCTTCTTTCGTTTAAATAGTATCTTAAGCTTGGGATTGACTTTTTTCACGTTTTTGTTCATCTTAAGGATGATTTGGTTTGAAAATTCATTCAATGGACGTTCCGATATAGAAATCCCATCGTCCAGATTTTCTGGGGCGGAATGAATACTTGACCAATCATCCAACTCATCTAAATTGTTTTGCATTGACATTAAATCTAAGTTTTCCGGTTCATTTGTAGGTTCTTTGGCTTCATTTGTATTCACCTCTATCCTAGATAATGCGTCAGCATTTAGATTTTGCTTTCCTTTCCTATATGTAACATAGTAGTCAAACTCTTCAAGTCGAAGCCTCCAACGGATTAATTTAGAATCTTTAAAAGAGAAAAGCCACATTAATGGCCGGTGGTCTGTTATTATTTGGGACCTCCTGCCAAACAGATATGGGCGGAAGTATTTAACAGCCCAAACTATGGCCAATAGTTCTTTTTCAATGATACTATAGTTCTCTTCGCTCTTGGATAAAGTGCGACTTGCGAAACAAATCGGCCTATCCGAGCCTAAAGGACCCTGGGATAATACTGCTCCTAATGCAACATTACTCGCGTTAGTAGTAACATTGAAAGGCTTAGTAAAATCCGGATACTGTAGTATTGGGTCATTACATAAAAGACTCTTGCATGTCTCGAAACAGTTAATATATCCTGCATCTATAGTAATACCACTATTTTTACGAAGGCATTGAGTCATGGGTTTTGTTAAGTTGGCAAAATCCTGAATAAATTTTCGGTAATATCCGAACAACCCAAGAAATGACTTAATTTGCTTAACTGTCTTTGGAATTGGGAAATTTTTAATGGCCCTTATTTTGTCGGGGTTTGGTTTCACTCCATCGGCTGTTATTATGTGCCCTAGAAAAGACACTTCTTTTTGGAGAAAAGCAGATTTTTCTAGCTGAATTTTAAGATTAGCATCTCGTAACCTTTCAAAAACAGCGTTTAGGCTCTCGATGTGTTCTTGAAGAGAAGTTGAGTAGATGATTATATCATCCATATATACAAGACACGTTTTACCTTGAAGATCTGTCAACACTTTTACCATGACTCGTTGAAAGGTCGACGGCGCATTTTTAAGGCCAAATGGCATACGAACGAACTCATAGTGCCCGTTATCGACTGAAAACGCTGTCTTGGGAATGTCTTTGTCTCTTATTTCAATTTGATGGAAACCCGACGCGAGGTCTAAGGTTGAAAAGTAGATGCACCTACCAAGCTTATCCAAAATTTCACTGATATTAGGCAGCGGATATCTGTCTTCAATGGTCTTATCATTGAGTTTGCGGTAGTCGATCACTAAGCGCCACTTTTCTTTCCCTTTGATGTCGCTCTTTTTGGGAACTATCCATATAGGAAAAGACCAAGGCGAAAAACTAGGTCGAATAATACTTTGATCGAGCATTTCGGATATTTGGCTTTGTACTTCCATTTTATGAACATAAGGATAACGATAGTACTTTGAATGGATTGGAATATCATCCTTAGTTTTTATTTCGTGCTTTATTTGGTTCGAGAACGACAAGTTGTGGCCTTTTTTAAAAAATATATCTTCGAATTTTTTGCACAATTTTAAAATTGCCTTCTCCTCTTCCGAATTCAAATTATCAGTTTTTATTAGGTCGCAGATGTTCGTACTTTCTAAGGTTTGAGGATTGTTGATAGAGAAAATATGAATTTCTGTATACTTATCTGGACTCATGGATTGAACTTTAATGGGTTGTTCTATTAGAAAGGTTTGGGGTATATCGGAAGTATTGACAACCTCAACGAAAGAATACCAATCTTGGGCCATATATATACCATCAGGTATGATTAAATTTTGTTTTGGCTTTATATAAATATTTCCAGATTTAATGTCAACTGGAAGATAACTCACTGTCTTATGAAGTCCAGGAACTGTATAGACTTTAGACATTAGGTTAGGTTTATATTTTAAAGGAATTCTTATATTACTTGTTTCCAGGAATGAATTTTTTAAGTCTATTTTCATCGCAAGTTGTTTCATCATGTCGGTTCCAATTAAACCGTCAAAGTAATTGTGGAACCTGAATGCTAAAAACGATAACGTTTCCTTTGTCTGGAATTCTAATAACCCCTTAACATTAATTTGCTTATCAACAAAATGAGTCTCAAAAATAGTCTTTAATTCTACAGGTTTTATGAATTCTGTTTTTATATTTTTAATGACACCTGGATTAACAAAAGACTTATTGCTACCTGTGTCTATGAGAAATTTAAGGTTTTTGTTATCTAAACTCTGAATAATTATATACGGAAGTAGATTTGTATTGTGGTTATTTAAATCTAAATATCCAATTGATTGTCCGAGGCTTGTGTACGAAAATTTCTATCGTCTATGTCACTCCGTCGATCCGAAATGGAAGGAACGTCTGTGTTTGGGTAATAATTCCTAGATCTGCCCTCTATATTGTGCAGTTGTTTTTGTCTATTCGATTGAAAGCTTCTGTTCGTATTGCCACTATATGTATCCATGGGTTCCGGGGTTGGATACCTCGGGTTATTTCGGGGTTGTCCGGACCTGTTGTATTCTCCGGAGTTGTTGTTTTGTACGTAATTATTTTGTCTAGTATAATTATTTCCTGAAGGATAACTATTATATCCCGTGTCGTTATTATTTAATTGTTGTCTGTAGGGTGTGTTAACGAAGGTTTGTGTGGGTAATGGCTGATTACGAAAATTTGATCGAAAAGGCTGAGTCGTGTTAAAATTAGTCGGTCTATTTTGGTTTGCTCGAGCTTGAAAAGTGTGTTGCCGGAACTGGGGGTTTTGAGAATAAATATAGTTTTGCTCTTGTAAACAAAAACTTAATGCATCCGATAATTTCATTGGCCTCATGGCCCTAATGGTTGAACCTAAGGGTTCCTTTAAGCCCGATAAAAACGTGTTAAGGCACATTTCTTGTTACAATAACCGTTTTGCTTCAATTACCATAACATTTTTTTCATGCACTTTGACGTGATTAATCATGGCCGAAAGAACTTCTACAATTTTCGAATAAAATGACCCTACTGTACATTGGTTTTGCCTGATTTGATGTAAATCCCTAATGAGTGTGGTTTCGTTCCTCTTATCAGAGTAATGAACGATTAAATTATTCTTTATCTCTTCCCAGTCTATAGCCGTACCATACATGTTAAGAGCCTCGTTGGCCTCACCAATAATTTTATTTCTTATGGATCTTATTATAACTTTTTTATAGCTAATATTGTCATTCAACTGAGGAATCAAACTTAAAATTTCCTCAACATTACTAACAAAGTCAAAAAGAAGACGCGGATTGCCGTCAAATGTTGGAACATCCTTAATCGCATCCAGTATACGGAGGGAATTAAAAACATCCATAGCAATAGAAGCATTCGAAAACATAATTGAACTTTGGCTACTGTTAATCGTAATAGTTTTAATATCGATAGATGAACAATCAACCATTAACACTTTTTTTGTTTAATTTAGTACAGTTTTTTCTCCAACTTGGAGTGAGGAGCGCACTTCTTAATTTTAATTTTTGAACTTTGTATTTGTGAAGGAGCGAAGGCATGGGAACGATTAAAGACAAAATCAAATCCGAACTCACCCTGACACAATATATGCAAATGGTTTTGGGAATCTGGTTCTTCTTGATGCCGATGATGATGAAGGTTGAATCTACTGCTCCGATGCCGTTGATACGTATACGTGCTTCTACCCAGCTTCTATCTAGCTACTCTTGCTATTCACTAGTATGTGCAGATGCTGGATTAAGCGATCCTACCGACTGCGCCAATTATAAGATCTTCTTCTTAATTTTATAATTTATAAATGTATTTTATTTCTTATAAACGTTATAATATCTATTCTTCTTTTCCTTTTTTTTCCGGCGTTGCTATGGTCAGAAGTGTAGGACCATAACCTTCCCACTTAATTGCATTCCTACTGGAACCGCTTGTGGGGTCCGCCGGTTTGACCTCAGAAAGTAGCGGCAGGCTTCCCGGTTTGGGATTACTTCATCGCTGAGGCCAATCAAATGCTGGTGTTTTTGCATTTGTTTGCACCAATTGTTTTTCGGCCTGCCGTTTTTTTTTTTTTTTTTTTTTTTTGTGACACGGGCATGCTCCAGATTTTTTTGTTTGATCTTAATTTTACAACACCGGTGATCTCCAGTCGTGTCAGCCCACTGATTTGCATGCACACTTGTGGGACAGTTTAATGGTGGTAATAGGTGGTATAGGTTTAATAGGTATATAGATGTGTCCCTAGGCTCACCTTGGTGTTTTCTAAATTGCCTAGATGTGATTTTTGTTTACCTTTGTTTTAGTCGCCTTTTACGACAAGCGAGAGGTATCGCTGCAGGGATATTCTTAACCCGTCCCTGCACGGATAACGTTATACGTTATAATATCTATTACGTAGTAATATGATAATAAATGTGATGTTCACTGCTTCACGGTTGGGGAGAGAGAGGGAACGAGCTGGGCTGCTACTTCCTTACAGTTTAATATCACCATGGTGAGAGTCACGCTGCATACTATGTACGTTGTTAGGTAACTGTAACTCGCGCACGTTTAGAATTTTTTTGACGTAGAATACGTCTTTCGGATTAAATGGGGGTGTAATTTGAAGTACGATTTTTGTTAAACTGTTTGCTTGACTTTGAGTGCATATTTTTCTATTAAATTGTCATCAATAAAAATAATAAAGTAAGCACTCATCAACTTAAATATGTGTACTTTTATTTCGCAATCGTTAATTGATTAAATTTTATTCACATAAAATTTCTATACGAAAATACGATTTGAAGCGCATAAACTTTATTAACATTTGATGCATTGCTTTTTTTTCTGCGCCACCTATGGTATTTTAGCAGAAACAACTAACAATATTCAAGACATAAACCCAGGGTTACTTTAATAAAGGTTGGACTATTTAGTAATTTTTGATATTTTCCATTTTCGCAACACTGTTCGGGCAACCATTCGAAAAATTGAGCAAAGTTTGTTAAGTGAAATTATTAAGTGAATATGCCACAAAAAAAAAGAATAAAATACAGTACAAAACATCATTTGAATAAAAGGCAGAAATGTACTGTGTAAGTATTTTTCATACCATACGCCAATACTTTGTAAAATTAAATAAATGTGAGTGTTAAAATCAGGGTTGTGCCTATAAATTACCTACATAATTTACAATAAATATTTACATGTAAATGCATGTATTTACAGGTCTGAAATTTTATTGTAAGTAATGTATGTTTTGTAAATAACTATTCCTTATGTAAATAATTGTAAAATATTGTAAATAATTGTAAAGTATTGTAAATATTTATTACAAATAATTCATTTAATTTACAATTATTTACAGTAGTTTACAATTATTTACAATATTTTATAATTATTTACAATATTTTATAATTATTTACATTTTTACAATTATTTACAATGTATGTATGTAAGTGTAAATAATCAAAAAAATTTTGTAAACGCACAACCTTGGTTAAAATATTATAAAATAAAAAATAAATAGAAAAACTTCATACAGAAATGTATAATGAGTTTTTTATTACTAAAACATTGAAATCATTTATACAATAATAATACGTTTAATCAATGCGCCCGTGTGGTCTAACACAGGCCGAAAGTTTTTGTTTTTTTTGAAAAACGAGAGAAAGAAAAGAAAAGAAAAGATAAACACAGGGGATACGTCACAGAGCAAACCTCGTTCGCTGCCGATTGAAATGGACTTTTTATTATTATTATTTTTTTTTTTTGATTTGTGATTTCTTGTTTTTTTGATTTTCTAATTTTTTCAATTTTCAATTATTGATCTTGATCGCAAAGCCTATATAACTTGAATGTATAAATAAAAATGAACTAGAAAAAAAAAATGATTGACTGTTGGATATGGCAGAATACTGACGCTCCGTCGAGCCCATTCTAGTCGTTTGCTCATAGGCAGCTTAGCCACTAGTTCGCCATCCAAAAACTACTCGCATCCAAAAACGTCGAAAGATTTTGCACAGTTGTGGCAAAGGGTACCAGAATTTCGAGTTTTCCTACCGGAATTTGAGAAATCGCTCTCACTTTGGCCAACTGGCTCCGCAATAAGCATTCGGGACGTCCAAATCTGAATTCTAGGGCAGCCATTACTTGATCCACATTATCAGGGTGGATGAGTAATGATTCTACTACTATTCGAATCACTACGAAGTAGATTCTCGAAATGAATTTGAAAACATTGGTCATACCTCGGGTCTCTTGTAGCTTGCGAATATGTCCACTGCTGAGAGAAATTCGGAAGTGGCATGAAGGATTGTATTGACGTAAACTGCGGTATGATACATGACTGCGATGCACTGATCGGCGGCAGGAATGTTGGCACTGATATACACATGCGACGGGCATGCTGCTGTTGTTGCAGTTTGAGAAGGCTGCGACGGCTGGTACAATGAGAAGGGCATTGTGTACGTGCCATATACAGCGGGAGCACTCATTGTCGTTGTTGTTGGCATTATCGACGTGTGAGCAACCGCTGGGACCATATCTGCAGCTGTTGCTGCTGCTACAGATGTTTGGAACTTGATTCACAAGCTCCTGCAGGCGGATGCGTTCAGTTTTTTCTGCAGCGGCATTGGAGGTGATTTCCTCCAGTTGTGAGCGCATCTCACTTATCTGCTGCACAGGCTCTCTTCCTTATCGTTGCAGACTCTTCCAAGTCGTGTGTTACGATTATACTTAGGATTATCGAAGTCGCTTTGTTCTGTGTGTGCTAAGATGCTGTACTTCAGTTGAGTTGAAGTTCTTCATGAAGAATCATCTCTGGTTGAAAGGCAACTTTCCTGTTGTTGTGTGCGGGCTACGCCTTAGTTGGATGGTGCCTGACATTTTTAATCAAACCGCAATAAATGTCTCCTTCTGGCTAGAGTTTGTTGCATACGGCAACTCGATTACGCTAGCGGCGCAAGATATTCTCCTTAAATAAATTCTCTTTATAAAAAAGAAGAATAAAATTTTCATTCATTCCGTCATTCCGTCCACGGGCAATGGGCGTAGGAATCAGACAGAATTGCTGAACGAATTTAACTGCAAAACGTTGCGTTTATCCTCTGAATGAATTAGAATTGCATATGAGAAAATAATTACATAGGATTAAAAAAAATTACTCTTTTTTAGCAACCCCTCTGTTCAAGTTCCGATACCAAAGACAAATAAAAATGTTTTTTTTTTTGGCGCGTAATTGAGATCTATAGGCGGGACATTTGACACTCTATTTCAGACAGTTAAAAATGTCTGATTGACAGCTAGTTTGTTTGTTTTGGAATCGGCACCTGAGTTGAGGTTACATTTTAAATATATTTATAAATTCTATGACATACAATAGTCTTATATGTCAAAAGTAAAAATACAGAGCGGTTTTTGGTGCAAATTGTTAGAAAGCACTAAAAGGAAGTAGTACTAAGTTTAAATATCCTGCAGAAAATAAACTTAAATATAATTATAAATATAACAGGTACAAAAAAACTTCGGTTTGCCGTCAAGTTGCGTCGTTTCGAAGTTTAAAAATTATCATGGTTTTGGAGCAGCGTCGTTCACAAAATTGTGCGATTTCAACGTTGGGTCGATATTATTTCAGTTCGTGTTTTTCTTATTCCTTTTTTTTTTGTAAAATTTAAAATTCAGTCAGCTTGGAGAAATATTTACAACAGTGAAATTTGAAACAAATGAAACAGTTTTTGCTTAGGTTTTAAACAATTTCTATTTATTAATTTAAGTCCGACTCAACCAGAAACCATAATGAGACGTGCGTCTTTCGTACGTCTTCCCCCGTGACACCCTGAAATGTTTAAAGAAGCTCAGGTTCGTAGCGACAAAACCCGTTACAAACAAACTCTATTCGTGAATACGTGTGAGCTCATTTAATTTTACCGCAGTGTACTCCCGCCACACACACTCTTGGAATTATAACAATGTGCGTGATTGTTTACAAAATTTTGACAGCACTTGAGGTACCCACGTGCTCACCCGAGCTTGTAGGCAAACGTCGGCGGCCATTTTAAGTGGTACGTCTCATTGGTGGTTTCTGGACTCAACTTCTAAAAAGATCTTCCCGTGGCCACTTATTAAGGTAGGCGGTAGTCTACCTCCGTACCTCTGTAGCACTTCCGATCGATTCAGAAATAGAATCCAGAAGTGATCTTGCATTGTGGCGTTGCTTATATACTCGTTAGGAGCTTTTGTTAATACTTAGGATGCCGTTACAAATATGATCTTGACTTAGAAAAAGCTTTTCGTGAAAGTTTTATTAAAGTTTTCCTATTTAGAGTGACTAACAAAATTCATTTTCTTTTTTATTGATAAAATGAAAGGGCAAGTTCAAAATAAAAGAAAATAAACAATAATTCAAAAAGAAAGAAAACAATTCAAAATGGTTAAAAAATGCAAATATTCAGTTGTTACAGTCCTCCTCTGGTGCAGTGGTCGTCCCAATGATGCGGCAAGATCGTTGATGTTGTCCTCGCCTTCGCAGAGTTCGCATCGGAGTTTCTTGACGAATGTCACCTGTTGATGAGAAAACGTAGTAGGTTCCTAATGGAATCTTGAGGTCATCTTTGGACGCAATTTGATAAGTTGATCTTCCTATCTGTCTAGTGATGTCATACGGTCTATTTCTCTTCGGGGTGAACTTGTTTACAGCCCAAACTATGGCTAACGCTTCACGTCCACTTTTTGAATAGTTACGATCAGCGGCATTCAGAAGTTTGGATGCATATTCAATGGGATGCTCTTCTTCCTTCTCCCCCTGGACTAGAACGCCCCCAATAGCATAGTTGCTGTCATCTGTTTTCAATCGAAAGGGGTTTCCATCAATTGCGGGTTGTAGTACTGGTGCACTGACAAGTTTGGACTTAATGATCTTAAATGATTTCCCTTCTTCCTCGCCCCATTTCAACGTTGCATTTTTTTTTGGTGAGATTGCTTTAAGGTTTGGTTTTTAATTGAGAGCGTCTGGTAGGTGAAAGCTGATATGGTGGGTTTGCTATAGGGCTATGGTTGCCTGTGTTGATCTTGTGAACAGCATAAGGAGTTGTTTCAGAAATACTATCGAATAATTCTTTCTCGTCACCAAGTATTTTATTTAGTGACATTCGTTCATCAGAGCTCAGTTCAATGGCTTCATTTTGTCGAAGTTCAATGTCGATAGATAGAATTTCAGTGCAGAAACAATCCTGCTCGGCTTCCTCGGTACGAGTCAAAGCTGGAAACAGACTTTCTTTTTCTTGCAGTGAATTTTGGAATATATATCGAATGAAATTTCAGGAGTATTCGTTTAAATTCGTAGAAATTACTTCATTGGTTTCAAACCAAGACAAAAATGCAGAACTTTGTGCTGCAGAGAATTGTCATCAGCATTCACTAAGTGCCTTCTTACAGGTGATTTTGGAACATTTGGGCACATTTTAATGGTAGTTCTGATGTTCTCATTCCAATCAGATTTCTTGACAAGCTTCGTCTCGGATTCATCATGAAAATCGATTTTTTTTCTTTATTTGATCTGAGAAATACCAGAGACGCTGGCCAAGATCAAGAACAATTGCATTTTCTTCCAAAAAATCGATCCCTATCAACGTCCTATTGTCGGTGGCAGAGACTTTATTGAGCCTGTTACCTATTATGATGTTAGTGTGGGCAACGTATATATCCTGGCTCGTCTCTACGAGTGTCACCGTCTGCTAAGGTGACTCCAGCATTAATTTGTGTGAAATGAGTCCCATTTTCGACAAGATGAATGAATAATTCTCTTCTACCAACGCTTGTTCTGGCGTTTCGCCATGCGATCCAATTGTTATATATAGTTGGCAGATTCTGGGCAATGACCGTTTTCAAGCAATTAAATCAAACAGTTGGAGGTTCTTTGGGTTGTTCTTTGAAGTTTGGAAAATTTGAACTTTGCATTTATAACAACATATATTTACTTCAGAATGCTTACCATGCGCTGGCTGTAGATCTTCCTGTTGTTTCCTTTTTCGACATTCGTCGACCGTGTGGCCTACATTCTTGCAGAAATTGCACCTCTTCTTGACCTCGACTCTTGGAGGATTTTGGGTGTTTCTTTCCACAATTGACAATTCGACTCCTATTGCTTTAATAAGGAACTCTGAAGAGGTAGTGAAGGTGTCCCGTGGTATCCGATCACGAATATGTAGGCTAATAAACTATATCCACCATCATAGCTTCTGTTGGTATTGGTTGAGGACGTTGCGAGGACAAAGCTCTTTTGGCGCAAATAAAATCCTCAGTGGATTCTTTAGGTTCGGCTTCTGTTTGAATATTTACATGAAAATTCGATGTGGTGGTTTGGCAGGTGCATACTATTTACAGCGACTAACAAAATTCGTTTTCCTTAAAGCTTTACAGTGGCTACTAAAATTCATTTTCTTTAACTTTTTTATTGATAAAATTAAAGGGCAAAACAATTCAAAATAAAAGAAAAATAAACAACAATTCAAAAATAAGGAAAACAATTCAAAATGGTTAAGAAATGCAAATATGCAGTTGTTACAAGTTTAACTTTTTTGTCAACATTAAAACGAGCCAAAAGCGAAAACAAATTAATTTGGAACTAAAACTGGAAATTTTAAAAGGAGAAAAAGCTGTTGAAAGAAGCCTTGATTTATTTCCCACCAAGGTAAGAACAATTTGCAACCGCCATACTGATAAAATAAAGAGTTTGCTAAGACTGCTACATCATTGCAGTCTAAACAAATTACAAAGAAAATAAGTCCTCTTATGGTTATAATGGAATCGCGTCTTAATGTTTGGATAGAAAACCAAAATCAGCGAAGGATGTCACTTAGCAAAATGGTTATTCAGAAAGAAGCCTTGACCTTGTTTATTGATCTTAAAAACAGTTTTCCTTTATCAAGTGGTGGATATTTAGAAGAATTTGAAGCAAGTTCGAACGTTTCAAAACCCGAGCAAATTTACATAATGTCGCGTTGAAAGAAGAAGCAGTTAGTGCAGATATTTCAGCTGCAAATAAATTTAAATTTCAATTAAAGTCATTGTTAAAGAAGGTGTATATTGTTACATAATATAGGTGCCTCCTTAGGCACCTTCGTCAAATTCGTATCTCACTTTTCCTCTCTCGCTTTTTACCTTGCTGGTTTTTTCTGCCTCTTTCTTTTACCAGCGAACCACCAGACCGGACGGAAGCCAAGAAAGCAAAGTAATACGTGTAATTGTAAATAGTTTAAATAAAAGTAATAAAATTATAAAAAGAAAACGACGACCAAGGTTCTACTTATTATTGGAGCAGTCGATAAACGAAATTCATAAAAAGAATTTGCAAAGCCAAGATTGCAAACTATGCACGTACCCGTATAAAACGAAAAAAAAAAAGTAGATAAGTGAAAATACAAGTTACTTACTCTAATAACATTGAAAGAATATATTTGAAATTGTAAAAACCCAAAACAAAACAAAAAAAAAATACATAGTACCACGTGGAGAAACTAACCCCATCTCGACCTGTTGCGGTGTTGCGGACCACGTGGGATCATCAACCCAGTTTGGACAAATCCGTTTCCTATTGGAGCAACATCTTCAACATCTGCATAAGGAGTTATCTCAACAACTCAACAAATAAGTAAGTCACATTATACATTGCACGATGGAAGTTGTGACGCCATCAGAGCATTTTAAACTAATTTTAGACCTTATTAATAAAATGACAGAATTTGTATCGAGTACTCTAGATTTCATTGATAGGGCTGAGTCATTGGTTGCGTCTTTTGTAAATTTTGATGATTTTTCGAAAAAAAATTTAATGGGATATATTAGAGATAAAATCATAGGCCGGACTCGAGACGAGTTGCAGAAACATGGTAGGTTGGAAACGTGGTCTGAAATTAGAGACGTATTGAGAAATAGTTTTGGTGAACATTTATCTGTTAATTCTCTTTTAGATAAACTAAGAACACTTAGAATAGAAACGACAATAGAACATTTTTATGATTCTATCAATAAGATACTTGGTCGAATAAATAACGCATATTTATTGAATAACCTTGACAATAACGAACAACTGATTCAATCAAACAATAGAATAGCTTTAGAAATGTTTAAAAATAATCTTCCTGAACCCACGAAAACCATTATCTATAGCAGGAATCCGCGAACACTTAACGATGCTTACATGATTATCTGTGAAGTTAGTCATCAATTAATGGGATCAAGTGCTAAGGAAATAGATACAAGGGCAAGTAGCATGTGTGTAGGTCATAAACAAAATAGGAATTGTTTTAGAAATAATAGTAATCTCAAGAGCAACTGCAATTTTATACCGAACCGACAGACTTATACACGTAACAACTATACGAACACACACACAAATTACAGAAATACGACAGGATACAAACAAGATACAAACACAATGTTTGGTAACAATAGATAAAACGAACAAACACACATAGACGGTAACCGCGTTGGACAGTATCGCAATTATACCTATACGCCAACACAAAGTGATAATACTCGACAAAACAATTTCAACCAAAGTAGACGATCTCGGTATTCAAACATTCAAGCGTATCAAGAGCCTATGGATGTCGCTCTTAACGAGCAAAATGACCTTACGAATAACGGTTGCAACAATTGCAATACATAATTGCAACATTCGCTCAAATTTTCAACGCTGTCACCAAAACAACTACCCTATATAGTAGCACAGAATAAATAGTATACAGAAGTGGCATCTCGGCCTGCGATGATTTTTCACTTTACGGTGCGGGCGGAACAACTGAAGGGAAGATCAAGCAACGAGAGAGCAAGCATGATCAGAGAGTAACAACCAGAGAGCAGCCACGATCAGAGAGAATCAACGAGAGAGCAATCTTAAAATGTTTATGTGTGTGTGTGTATTGTGTTGCTATCCAACGTCGTGAATGCACGTGGTGTTGACAAAATTTTGTTTCAAGTTTTAGATTTCTATATTTAGTTTTCTTCAGTTGAAAGTTGCGCTTGGTATTCGTACGCGTACTTTTTCGATGTAAACTAAAAGGGCCGGGTAACACCAATTAACGTTATTCCATTATTTGGGATTTTTGTGCAAATTTCAATCTGATATATGTAGGGAAGAATAACCCAAAAACTTTAGTGCGACAGGATTTTAAGTTTGCGGGCTTTAGTAAAATTTTTTTTCTCTGAAGCCCACGAGCAATGCTTCCTCATGAGTACTAAGATCATGAAGTCCAATATTATTTCCTTATGATCAGAACATGTGGAAAACCATTGCGGTGTGGCAGTTTTGAATTTGGATTTTATCAAGTTTTTTATACCAACAGTTTGTGGCTGTGTTCAGCGGCGGACTAAGGCTAAAGCGGGCCCCAGGCAACATTGTAATTTCGGGCCTATTTTTCAGTCATAACACATACTTTGCGTTTGGTAGTTTGGTTTTAAAGCATATAGTATGTAGTTCTATTTAATTATCGGATTCCAAGAAAAAAAAAAGGAAAAAAATAATATACATGTACAATACAAAAATTAAATAAACATAATTTATTAAACAAACAATAATACTTAAACAAATATTCCCAGATTTATTAGCTACATATATTGCCTTTTTTTCTCTCTTTTAATTCTGCAAAGTCGTCAATTAGTTGTCATAATTAATTGAGTTATTTAATAAAAGAAACTCTTTTTCTAGATAATTTGATTAAATTTTATTGTTATTAAATATTAAATCTTCAGAATTATGTTTAAATTAGGGAATGTTGTATTAATACTATTTTCCTGAATAAATGACCAGATGAATACAGGCGAAGTAATATTTTCTTAACTTAAAAATCTTAAATTAAACTGAAAGCATTTCTGTGATATATTATTTGAGTAATTGTATAAATATTCTATATGTAAGGTAATGGAAACCAAATCTCTGTAAAACGAATATTGCATTTTATTAATTGTATAATTTCTGCCACAATAAGTAAATAAATATTCTAAATTGTAATACTTAATTTTTCAGTTTTGCTAGGTTTAAATTTTGTTCATAACATTTTAATTCCTCTATTAAAAAGTCACTAACATCACTATCATGAAAAATTGTTTTGAATTTATTGTTAATAGTTTTATATCCCTCAGATCTTTTTTTAATGTTTATATTATTATAATATTAACTTTAAAATGTTCTTTGCCACTAAATCTTATTTCATGTTCTGGAATTTCATCATGAAATAGTTTTCGTATTTTCTGCCGTTTTTTATCATTAGTATATGCAATATCTTTAACATTTTCTGCTTCTTTTTCTAAATTATCAATTTTATCTCTAACAGTTTGTATGAAATCTATCAATGAATCATATATTAAAACTGCTTTATTTAGGGATTCGTCTTTTGTTGAAGAGTCTTGTTCGAAACATCTATTCTCTCTATCTTTTTCCATATAGTAAGCAACAGTACAAATTCAAATGTATGTATCAAGTTTTTTATGTATGTAAATTGGCAGCTTCGGACCTTGTTAATGGTTTTTCATCTTTGTTTGAGGAAAAATTACGTAAACAATGTTTAATTTCTTCATAATTTTCCTTTAAGGATCCCACAGCATCGGAACGAGCATACCACCTGCTGTTACAAATAGGTTTAATACTCAAGTGTTTGCTCTTACACAATTTTTGTAATGCATTCCACCTATGTGTAGAACTTGAAAAAAATACGCACAATTCCAGAACGATATTGAAAAAAGTGGTCATTTCCACGCAACTTTCGACAGCAGCATTTCCAACTAAATTTAATGAATGATTTGCGCATGGTATAAAATGGGCAGAAAAAAATATGTTGTTTTATTCTGGATTGGAGTCCCTTATATTTACCTGACATATTGAACGCGTTATCATAACTCTGTCTCCGACAGTTAGTGATGTCTAAATCTATATTATTTCAAAATTCTAAAATAACTTTCTCCAAGTTTTCACCAGTATGAGAAAATATAGGTAGAAATCCCAAAAATCTTTCTTTTATATCACTTGGAAGAACATAGCGAATAATGACGGCCAGCTGAGCTACGTAAGATATATCAGGTGTTGAATCAATAATTAGAGAGTAAAATTTGGCTTCTTTTATTTCGTTCACTATTGTGAGTTGTAAATCTTTCGATATAATAGAAATAAATTCATCACATATTGTAGACGACAAATACGAGGATGGTCCGATAAGTACTTAGCCTACAAAAGAAAAACAAAAATTTTGGAGAAATGGCGATTTATTTTCCAATAAAGTCTCCTTTTAGCTCGATACACTTGACCCAGCGATGCTCCAACATCTTTAACCCGTCTGAAAAATACGTTTTCTCGAGGTCTGCAAAGTAGGCTTCCGTGGCGGCGATGACCTCCCATTCGACTGAAATTTCTGCCGGCGAGTGGCTTTTCCAAGTTTGGAAACAAAAAGAAGTCGCACGGGGCCACATCTGGAGAATACGGTGGATGGGGCAGCAGTTCGTAACCCAATTCGACCAATTTGGCCGTGGCGAGGGCGGAGGTGTGAGCCGGTGCATTATCATGATGGAACAGCACTTTTTTCTTCGCCAAGTGGGGCCGTTTTTTCTTCAATTCGGCATCGAATCGGCCCAATAACTGTTTTTTAGTTTTAAATTCATTTTTATTTCATATTATCTTATATCTATCTTACCCTAGTCAAAAATGCTTAAAACTGGCTTAACTATCTTAACAAATGTAACTATCTTACTGGCCCTAGGTGGACACTCTAAAACAAATTTAACAAATTTACTATTAACATTATAACTACTCGTAACTTAAGTTAAGAAAACTTTTTCTTTTATTAAAAAACTTAGCATATGATCATTCTTTTTTTAAATATTTTATATAAAACTTAATCCTACCTTAAACTAATTAAAACTAACTAAACCTATCAACGAAGTCCACTGTTTCCTTGGTCTCTGGTGTGTACCAGTGGATCCATGTTTCGTCGACTGTCACGAAACGACGCAGAAACTTCTTCGGATTGCACTTAAACAGCGTCAAACACTGCTCTGAAGTGATTTCACGGTTGCGCTTGTTGTCCGGAGTGAGCAAACGCGGCACCCATTTTTCTCATGCCCAAAATTTCATGCAGGATATGACCCACGCGATCGTTTGAGATGCCTACTGTCCCAGCTATCTCGCGCACCTTCAATCGGCGGTCCGCCAATACGAGATCGTGGATTTTTGTCACGTTAACCTCCGTGGTAGCCGTTTTCGGGGCACCTGGACGTAGCTCATCAAAAACCGACGTACGACCACGTTGAAGCTCGTTGAACCAATTTTTGATGGTCGCCATCGAAGGAGAAGAGTCACCGTACACAGTATCCAAACGCTCTTTGATTTCGCTGCGCGATTTCCCTTCTAAAAACAAGAATCGAATCACCGACCGATATTGCTCTTTTTCCATTTTTCTAAAATCCGCGGACACTCCCGCTTCCAGTAGTAGTTTATAGTACCGGTGCCGCAGTTTGCATATTTTTGCATGTGTTCCCGCAAAAATAGATCGAAATCGGATAAATATTCGAAAGCACCTATATAATTACCATTATTTTCACTAAAAAACACTTCATTTTTACCACGAAACGCTAAAGAGTATGAAGAAATAAATTTGATTGTCGCTACCACACGTTTAAGTACTTCCCTCCAATATTTTTTTTTCATTTATAATTTGTTTTTCCAGTTGAATGCGTCCGGTAATTTTAGATCGCGTTATAAAAATTAAAATGGCGTTAATGTGGTGACTGGAGTTTTCATGCTCTTCAGTCTTTCAACGCTCTTTTATGGGTTGTTAGCTTGGAACATAATTTACAAACGTAACAGTACAATAAGTTGTTGGTTTCAGTAAAAGCCAACCAATCTCTTTTTACTTTTTCCTCGCCATTAATTGTTCTGAAAAAGGAGGCAATAGTAAATTTTCTTGTTATTTGTTTTGACCCTTCGTTGCATACATTCAGGAGACACTGATTTTAAATAGCTACGTTTGACTTTTTAAACACGTGCATAGTAAAGGCTCGACAGGCGCGAGGCTCTATCGAATTTACACACATCGACACTCACGGGCGTGGATGCATAAGCACGGGAACGCTCGTCCACATTTGTCGACTTTATCAATCATCGATTCGGCATAATTTGGATACGTTTCAGAAATAATTACGAATATCATGTTTTTCTGTTAAATAAAAAAAAAATTATTTATTAAAAAATTAAAAACCAATTTTTCGGGCCCCAAAAATGACGGGCCCTAGGCACGTTCCTAGGTTTCCTAGG
Source organism: Merodon equestris (assembly GCA_958301585.1). Classification (NCBI taxonomy): domain Eukaryota; kingdom Metazoa; phylum Arthropoda; class Insecta; order Diptera; family Syrphidae; genus Merodon; species Merodon equestris. The sequence continues at coordinate 81,876,776 of OY284415.1, read as the reverse complement.
CCTTAGTCCGCCCCTGGTTGTGTGTCAAAAATATTGCTAAACACTGTAATATGTTTCTTGCTAATTTCCAAGAAAATTTTTGAAGGAGCAACGAGGTTACCAAAATCTTTAAGAGAATTGTAATTTTTATGAAATATGAAAAGTTCACTAGGAACTGTTAATACTTCGTCTTCTTTTCTCAATATACATATGTAGAAACACAAATATCGCAGTTAATTTTCGGTATCATTTTGTAGACGATATAACCTATGAAGTATCTTAAAGACGCCAAATCGATACTAAATTCCGAACAATTCTGAAAGTCATCATTTAATACGAAATCATCAATGATTTCTATGTTAATATCTATTTCAGAGTTTTCGTTTCGACTGAGTTCTTCATTATTTGTCTCAGCTAATCCATATATGACAAAATATTTGAAAGCGTTTCAAATGTGGTATCACTCAGCTCTTCACAGTTACTATAAGAACTCAACAGCACTATATTTGCAGACATTAAGCGTTCATTATCAGCAACTAAGGGGTTAATATTATTTCTACCCTTTTGTCTTAGAACCGAGAACATATTTTCGAGCTTATCTTGGTTTAATGCTCTTGTCATTAAAAAAAATATTTGGGATTTTTTTTTAAATAGCTCGTCGACTAATTGTAATACAGCGTTTAAGGTAAATTTCATTCCATCTAAAAAAAATACTTTTTTCTTTTTGTCAACAAATGAGATTTCATTGAGGTATTCAAGGAAGAATTTTATATATTCGTGTGATGGACTGTTAAGTTGAACTGCAGACTTATAACAATTCTTTGAAGATAGTGAACCACTATTTAGGCAGTCAAATATTTTGTCAATATTTCCTATGAGGCATGCCGTAGATAAACAAACTTCTTTTGAGCAACTTTTAAAGCCTACTGTCTCAATAACAGTTTTAATTGCTGCTTGAACAGTCCTACTAAAAATTTGGGTGGCTAGTTTTACTTTAATTTTTTCGAAAGAGTTCGGAAATATGTGCTGGCTTGTAAGTTTAAGACACATTTTTGTATTAGAGTTGCACTCCATTTCCCATAGTTCCTTAACTACTTTAAAACTAGCAACTCCATTTGGTGTTGTAAGGTCACATTGAAGCCAACCATTTCTTAATGATTTGATTAGATGTGGAAAATCATATACACAGAAAGTTTTACTACCATTATACATAAAATAGGGTTTTTCTAAAGTAGCTCCCAATTCCAAGAAACACTTCCTGTTAGAGGACCCTTGGTCACAAATTACAACTTTAACTATGATGCCAAAACTGTTCAAAATTGCTAAATTTCGTAATATTATCTTTTTTAGTAAATCGGCAGAAAGTCCATTTTTTGAAACAAAGTAATTAAATGTAAGCGCCCAGTTGGAAAACATTGATTTAATCATAAAAACGCACAATTGTTTACCAATCTGGTTCGTTCTTTCAACCCCATTTTCCTCAAATCCATCCACTAAATCTAATTTGGAATTGTATCGCAATTCCCTTCTAATCGCCATTTCATCCATCAGCAGAATCATATTATTCTTTTCGTACTGGTTCAAATCTAAGCACTTCTTTTTTATTAACTCTAAACCGTTATTTTTAAAACCTGGTTTACAGGGGCCCATCGATAAACAGTAGAGATATGTGGCAAATTTAGATGCAATTTATTCTTCAAAAATTGGTACGTTGACTGTGAGACATAATAAATGTTTTGAACCAAATCTTTTACATCTTGCTTATATTCTTTAGGTCGTGGACTAAGAAGAAGTTTGCAAAATGTTTTTGACTCCTTGCTTATTTGAAAAGAGTCGATGGTTTGAAATACGCTTGATTTTGTTGCTATTTGTTTGCAGCTTTGGAGATTTTTATATTTTGCTACCATGTCGTAATATTTTTTTCTGTAAAAATTAGCTGATTTCAGATATTTTTCACAGTCATTACAACATCCATCTACGGAGTCACTTGTTCGGCTCTTTTTAGCTAGACAATCAAGCTCCAACGACTTGTAATCTTCCTCCATAACTTCTACGTTAAATACCGGAACAGCTCCGAATTTCAACTTTTTTTTACCAATGTCAGAACTTGAGAATTGATTGGCGCAAATCAACAATTTTTTTGTGTAATCTTTTGTTGGAATATTACATTTTTCTCGCCAAATTTGACCCATAGCTGAGTCATAGGGAGGAAACTTAAACATTCTTATCTTTTCACCATATCGCCTAGATTTACCGCATGTTTTTATGCAGCATCGAATGCCGGACTTTTGGAAAATTTTACCAACAGCCGGTACAGAATCCATTTTTCCTATTCAAAATCGTATGACAACCCCTCAACAATCAATATATAATAATAAGTCCAAAGAATAATCCAAATCGTATGCAAAGTTGTCAACAATTATAAAAGCAACAATTCAAAATCAAAAATAGAGTTAAATATCAAAATACAAAATAAAAATGGAGTCGATATATAAGCGCAGGAAAACACAACCATTCGCATGAAAGTACAATTCCCAAGTGATTTCGAATCCAATCCACACAATCGAAAACAAGAGAAGCAATACAACACCATGCAAGCTTACGATAGAAGAAGCTATCAATCAGAAACCAGAATGAGACGTGCGTCTTTCGTACAGCGGTTCAGGTGCATAGCGACAAAACCCGTTACAAACGAGCTTCTATCCGTGAATACGTGTGAGCTCATTTCATTTTACCGCAGTGTACTCCCGCCACACACACTCTTGGAATTATAACAATGTGAGTGATTGTTTACAAAATTTTGACAGCACTTGAGGTACTCACATGCTCTTTTGACAGCACTTGAGGTACCCACGTGCTCGCCCGAGCTTGTAGGCAAACGTCGGTGGCCATTTTGAGTGGGACGTCTCATTGGTGGTTTCTGCTATCAATGCATACACACGCACACACACTTGCATACACATCGTAAGCTGCTTTGCTCTCGTAAAAACAAAACCACCGAAAACGCACATGCTACTCTCTTTCGCTCGCACCAGCTTCTCAATTTTTTGTATACTCTCTTGCATGTTCTCATGCTTGTACTCTCTGTTCAATAGGGTGCCAATATTGGAACCCTAGAACAAAATTTGCTTTGTATGAGATGCAACTTCTGTATACTATTTATTCTGTGATAGTAGTTAAAAGCAAAACTAGACCATTACGCTTTTTAATCGATTGTGGAGCAGAATTAAGTATAATAAATAAGAACTTATGTAGTCCTAATTGGAAAATATCTTCCGAAAATCATACAGTTAAAGTACTAGGTCGTAGTGTAATAACTAATACTAAGTATCAAATCCCTTTCTTCTTTTCCTTTTTTCCGGCGTCGTTATGGTCAGAAGTGTAGGACCATAACCTTCCCACTTAACTGCATTCCTACTGATCCGCTTGTGGGGTCCGCCGGTTTGACCTCAGAAAGTAGCGGCAAGCTTCCCGGTTTGGGATTACTTCATCGCTGAGGCCAATCAAATGCTGGTGTTTCAAATCCCTTTATTTAACGAATTTAAAAATCCCATCTTTGTTGAGTTGTTGGAATATCAATTCCATAATTTTTTCGATGGCTTGATAGGAAATAACATTATGAAGTTGGGCACTATAATTCATTGCCGGTCAAAGGCCTTCTCGAAATCAACCAACACCATATGCAAGTCCTTTGAAGAATCACGATGCTTTTCCATCATGACCCTTATACTTTGGATTGCATCTGTTGTTGATTTACCCGAGACAAACACGCACTGGTCATCAGATAGTCGTATTATTTTCCGCGGTCGGCTATCTAATACCCGTTCAAAGATCTTCATGGTGTGCGACATCAGCTTGACAGAACGGTAGTTATCACAATTTCGCGTGTCACCCTCTCCTTTGTGCAAAGAAAGAAGATAGCTTTCCCTCCATTGATTAGGCATAGTGTCGCCTCTCATAAGTTTGGAGATAAGAACCATGAGCCATCTAGACCTGATTTCTCCCATCTTTTTCCAAAACTCAGAGGGTATCCCGTCCGGCCCAACAGCTTTTGTTTTATTGGAGTTTTTAACCGCGTACCGAACTTCTTCGACTGTGATGTCGGATATTTCGGCATGATTCGGGGCGGCTCTTGGAAAGTACACTCGGGGAAACTGTTCGTTCAGAAGTTCCTCGCAATACTGTCGCCATCTGTGGAGAATTTTTTTGTCTTCCACAAGGAGGTGGCCTTCAGCATTGTTAATAAACTTTGGGAAACGAATCTCCTGAGTATTTCTTCTTCTGTGGGCGGCTATCTTAAAGATATTTGCTCCTTTGTTCAAATTGCTTTGTCGAAGCTCCTGGGTAGCCTGGTTCCTGTCAGACGCGGAAGACGATATTTCTTCCAACTCCTGATATAGGCCTTCCATGCTTTTCGCTTTGAATTCGGCGCACTTTTTCTTTGCAATATCTATATACCTTTTCACGGCGAGCTTTTTCCTCTCTATTAGTAGAAGAGCACTTTGACCAAGCTTGGAAAGCCATTTTCTTTTCGTGTATCACTGCTTTGGCTTCGTCTGTCCACCACCAGGTTTCTTTTGCGTGTTGGCAGGGGCCTTTAGATGTTCCAAGCAGTGATTTGGCTTTCTCCAGGCCAGATTGTTGTAGGGAATCCCACATGTCTTGTGCTCTGCACTCCTCATTACCGACCTCATCGATAATGGAAAATAGGTAGTTTTTCATGCTGGTAATAAAAGCTTCGCCTATTCTTTTATCCAGCTTATACCACTTGATTCTCTCAGACACCTTCGTCTCCATAAAAAATTCAGTCAGGAGGAGACGGTGTTGAGGGGCGATCGCGTCTCCCAGGATCACTTTGCAATCTTTAACTCATGGCTTCATGAAACTGGATACCAAATGATAGTCTATTTGAGTTTCATTTCCGCCGCTGCTATAAGTGATCAGGTGCCGGCTTTGTTTGACGAACATGGTATTTAGCACTATAAGACCGTACGACTTGCACATGTTTAGGATATCTTCACCTGAAGAGTTCCTGGTGCCGTATCCCAGCCATCCGTGGTAGTCTTCATAGTCTTCGCTTGTCTTCCCGACATGTCCGTTTAAATCTACCCCAACAAACAAAAGCTCTTCCTTTGGGATGATTTTGACAAGGTTGTGGAAATCTAGCCAGAATGCATCTTTTTCTTTTTGTTCGCATCCTACTTGAGGGGCATATGCGCTTACGATGTTCCACACCTCACCATGCATCGCCAATTTGAGAGCCATCAAACGGTCACTGGACTTTGAAATGGTTAAGACGTTGCCAAGTAGCTCTGCCGTAAGGATGATGGCGATTCCGTTTTTTCCTTGTTCCAATCCATAGTAAAACATCTTGTAGGCTTTTGTTTTAACGTCCAAGAAACGTGTGTATCGCCATTTCGTCTCTTGTACGCACAGGATGTCTACTCGCCTTCTAACCATCATTTCTTCAAGCTCATACAGATAAAAAAACTGCCTACAGATAAAAAAGGTAAAAAAAGTTTTTTGGGCATAACAGGATATTACCGTAAGTTCATTAAGGACTACGCTAAGTATTAATACAGTATTTAAAAAAGTCGTAAAGTAAAAACATCTGATCCTCAATACGTAAAATCTTTTGAAAAATTAAAAACATTGCTTACTACCGACCCAATACTAAAAGCTCAAGATTTTAATACTACTGATACTACTACTACTTACTACTGATGCTTCTAATTATGCTCTAGGTGCCGTATTAAGTCAGAATAATCATCCCGTTTGCTTCGCCTCTCGTACGTTAAATACTTCAGAACCTATTTTTATGGTCGGAAATTCATCTTGCGCACAGACCACAAGCCTCATGTTTGGCTTAGTTCCTTGAAAGAGCCAAATATGAAGCTTCAACGCTGGAAAGTTTTTTTAAATGAATATGATTTCGACGTAGAGTACCTGAAAGGCAAAGAAAATCGTGTAGCCGATGGGTTAAGCAGATATATTGACGAAAACATAATAGATACAGACGAGGATTTAGGTATTTCTGAGATTTTCCTTAATCAATCAAAAAATAAGACTAATCTTGATAAATCTGCTTCTATAGTTTCCAATTTAAATGACCATAATGACATCAGGTCAACTTCTGCAACTATACATAGTGCAAATGAAGATTCAATGAAACATATTTACATTTCCGAGAGACTAGTAAACATGTTTAAAAATCAAATTTATCTCTCCTATGGAAAAAAAAGAAAAACATACTTTAGGATATTGCACAAAAAGATTCAAAATTATATTCAACTCGACAGAGATAGTAATCTGTTAGAAATTATGAAAAGGATTCTTACCAAAAATGACACTTTTTGCTTACACTGTCCCGACCTTACACTCTTCACTAAGTTTCAAAATTTATATGTGGACCACTTTTCCATGAATCCGAAGTTAAAAGTATTGAAGTCGGACATAAAATTAAACGATGTGGTAGATAGAAATGAAATAATAAATATTATAAAACAAAAGCATTTATCAACAAATCATAGGGGTATCAATGAAACGTTTGCTGAATTGAAGAACCATTATTTTTATGCGAACCTGCAAACGGAAATTCAAAAATACATTAACAATTGCGAAATCTGCAACATAGCCAGCATGATAGGCACCCGGTTAAAATTCCAATGCAAATTTCGGAAACTCCTGTAGGTTTTAATGATATAGTCCATATTGATGTCTGGTTCCCTGAGCGCAATAAAGCCTGTGTTCAATGACGAAAAGATCAGAACAGAACAGGACAGCACAGATTCCTGAAAACTGTCAGATCAAGTTAGAACAGAAAAGTACAGCCGTATGTTAGTTGTCAAAAAGCGGAAAACATCTTATATATTGTAATAAACATGTTTTAGGATTAAATAATAAACGAAAGTGAATTCACATAAAAATGCTTTGGAAGAGTTGTGGTGGGCACTGGTAGTGAAATTAGTGTGATTAGTGACTCGTCAACAACATTTTTTAGTGATGATATGTATGTTTTAGCGAGGACTTTAGTGTTTTTTCAATGACAGCTGCTTTTGACACTTTTCACGAATCTGTTCTAACTCCAGAGTAGGTGCAGAAAATCGTGTTCTGAAGTGTCCGAAACACCGTCACTGAACATCAAGCAGAACACTTTCGGACAGAAATTTTTGTCATTGAACAGCAAAAGGTATACTTTTCTGTCCGGAACAGCGTCATTGAACAGACTAAAAATGTTCTTGACCACAATAGATAAGTTCTCAAAGTATGCCACACTTCATAAACTAGAAAGTAGAAATTGGATTGACATACTGTGTGCAATAAAGCAGAGAATTCAGTTTTTGGGCAAACCAAACAAAATAGTATCTGATTGTGATACTTGTATATTGCACTCAGCGGTCGAACAGTATCTAAAAGAAAACGGCATTGTATTTCATAAAATTGCAGCTTCACTTAAAACCGGTAATGCCGACATCGAGCGTTGGTCTGGTACTCTAAACGAGCGCCTTAGATTAAGGAACGTCGAAAAAGATCGAAAAAGACAACACTGACTTAGACGAGAAACTTTTTACGATCATAACAATCTAAAACAATATAATTCACTCCACGACGAAACTTAGACCGATTGATTTTATTACAAGAAACTTAAGTAAAACCGATATTGACAATTTAGTAAAAAAATTTAAAGATGAAAAGGAAACTAGGGCTACTTATTATAATAAAAACCGAAGTTATCAACATGAATTGTGTCGGAATATCGTTAAAAACGGAACCATCGGAAAAAGCAAATCGAAGTAAGTTACATAAATAGTTTAGAGGAAGTAGGACAGTATATTGTGTATATATATTGTCGACCGCTCGACTAAAAGAAATACGAAATATCACAAGAAACAACTTAAACGAAAATTTAAATATCAAACTACAAATATATAAATGAAATATGTATCTGTTTCGCTGTCAGTTAAAATGTATGTATGTATGTATTGTACATATATCTATCCTTTTTAATAAACGAAATGACTTCATTAACACTTAGAGCGAATTATTGAATTTTAAGGAAAGTGAAGAATTGAATAAAAAAAAAAAGTGAATTACATTGAATTATGTTGAGAATTATGTAAAATAGAAATTAAATATTAAGTTGAAACATTCATTTGTAATTGAATTAAGAATATTGAATATAATTGTAAACTTAATTGTAATAATTGTAATTATAAGTGAAATCTATTATTAAGTAACTTAATTTAATGAAATGTTGTAACAAAATAATATTCTGCTCGCCCTGGCTTCTGTCTTCTCAAATTTTTGGAGACCAAAAATACTTGATGGAGGAGGTGGGAGGTATACATAATATGTATATGTAATAGTATAAGCGCCTCCTTAGGCACCTTCGTCAAATTCGTATCTCACTTTTATTGTATAGTTAATATTAAATTTCAGAGAACCACTTTGACGAATTCGTCAAGATCTCTCTTCTTTAACTTCGTCTCTAAAAAGACGAAGCTTAAGAACTGAGCTCAGCCCCTTGCTTTTTACCTTGCCGGTTTTTTCTGCCTCTTTTTTTACCAGCGAACCACCAGAGCGGACGGAAGCCAAGAAAGCAAAGTAATACGTGTAATTGTAAATAGTTTAAATAAAAGTAATAAAATTATAAAAAGAAAACGACGACCAAGGTTCTATTTATTATTATATTATCCTAAGCAAGCTTTGAATGAAGATGAAACAGGGAAACGTCTACCAGGGTGAACGATCATTTCAGAATCTGAAAATTTTTGTCCTGGGTATAAAGTCAGCAAAGATCGGCTTACTCTTCTTCTAGGAGGAAATGCAGAAGGCGATTTTAAATTTAAGCCTTGTCTCGTGTACTATTCTGAAAATCCGAGAGCTTTTAAAACTGTGAAAAAGTGTGATCTTCCGATTTATTTTAGTGCGAATAAGAAGGCCTGGATGATTGCAACTCTATTTAAAGATTGGGTAGAAAACTGCGTAGTCCCTGACTTAATAATATCATGATGGCCATCTAGAATATCAATTTGTCATGAATAGAGTAAACAAATCATGTGTAAGCGGAAGTTGGCGTCAAATATAGCCAGAAAGCATTAGTAAAGCTATAGCAGAAGTTGATGACCAACCAACCTTTAATCTTTTCTAATAATTTGGCCCAAAAACCGCATCGGATTTTTACTTCTGATATATTACTATACGTACAAACAATTTTAATAAAATTGGTGATGGATCTTAATCCAGCTTCTTATATTCCTTCTGCTTCGATCGATAATTATTCCAGTCATCTTCCGTATTCGATTTAAGCGATCTGTTCAGCAGACTTCTGGCTTCCCTACGAAGACATTGGAGATCAGCATTCCACCAGGATTTTTCCGAAGACATTGGAAGTCAGTATTCCACCAGGATTTTTCTGCAGGAAGGTTTTTTGACAGGACATGCGAGTTAAAAACAATTGCTGATGGTGCTAGTCAGGTTATGAACGGCATCTGTAACCAATTGTTTCGTTCTGAGTTAAGGTAGGACTTTAGTGAATTACTCAATCTAATCTCGTAACTTACCCAGTCCGTCTTTCTTGGATTCCGCAAAGGGGAAGAGTCACACTTCAATTGGAATTTTATTTATCTATGGTCTGACAACGTAGCATCTGGTTAGACTCTCCAATTAGTGATGGCTTTCACATGCCTATTAGACAGGGTTACATAGGTCAATCACTTCCTATCGTCTCGCCGCGCCGTCACATAGGTTGATTGAGAGCCAACATTGTTGATGGCAAGGTCAGACGAAAGGGTGAAGTTTGAAAGATGGTCGTCTCTCAATTTGCACTTGCTGCTACCTCAAACACTGTCTTGAGCATTAGCATTGCAGCAAATTATGAGTCCAATTTTTCTGGCTTCACAGTACTCTACGAGTTCAGAAACAGCCTTCGCTCGCGGCTTTAATTCCATACCCATGATTCCTGAATAAATACAATGTGATAATTTGTACTACTGCATGCAATTCTGCTACCGAGAAGAGCGGTAGCAACCTTGCAATGCTGTAGATTAATTTGAGCAAAAATAAAAATGGAAGCACGTTCCATCCTTCGACTACTTGACATCAAAGTGGAATAGAATCCTACTAAAGCCGAAATAGGGTCGTGAATCGTACACAGATTTCAGAGCATTGACAAAGCCGTTATCCATTCCCATCGCCAGAGTGATGCCCTCTTTTTTCAAAAAGTCCTTATTTCTCCGTGTAGGTATAGACATTCTAGGCCCTCGTGTCAAGCCCCGGATTCTGCGTACGTAATCGGGTCAGCACATCCAGCGTGTTTCCAGGTTTCCTCGGAATCTAGTGGATGGCACGTGTTAGTTTGGGGAGACTGACTACCTGATAGGCAGTAATTATCAAAGGGGGAATTTTCGACACCATGTTCCTGATCCAGGCCAGGAGATGGCCGCCTCTTTGTAGAAAGACTGCATCTCTCGACTCTACGGTCATTTGGATCTCCTTTCCGGAGGAAATGGTTATGTGAAGCGCGAGTTACGTCCGTCGATTGACTCCCTTCACACCCCACACCCGAGTTACGTCCACTCATCGACTCCCTTCACACCCCACACCCGAGTTACGTCCACTCATCGACTCCCTTTACAACCCACATCCGAGTTACGAACATTCGTCCATTAACCCATGATCATCGTTCCCCATATGACGCACATCGACCACCGTGACCCGGAAGATTGCAACATAAACGTCTGGACGATTGCCCAAGAGTCCCAAGTCCCCATTCAACAACCTACTTATTGTTTAGTTTATTGTAATTCTCAGAAATGTGATTGCACAGGCGATACACTTTTGCAAGCCCATTAATCAGATCGATGAAACCGATTCGTAGAATTGCGAAAGCCAGAAATGCAACCTAAGTGTATCGCCTCCGCAAGTAATCGATAGGAAATAATTATTGGATTGTCTTGTAAGTCACTTCTATTTTGTATCTCAGACCAGACGGTCGCTTCCGAATAATTAATAACATTGTATTCAATTTAATAAAATCGACGAAAAAAAGAAATAAAAGGTTTTTTTTCCTAAACGTCGCTCCCGAGTACTTAACTGGCGCAGTCGTGTAGTCCAGCGAACGGTCACGAGATCCTCACTTGAACAGTGTAAACTTAAACAATTTTCCTCTCCCAGTGATAACCACTACAGTGAAAGTGAAATAATATTGGCAAATAGACCCAAACCTATGTACACTACAGTGAAAACAGTGAAAGTGAAATAATATTGACAAACCGTACTTCCTAAAAAAAAAAAAAAAAAAAAAAAAAAACAATAGATAAAGAACTCATTAATCATCAAAATCAAACAACCCAACCAAATACCAGTACGCTCAAACGCTCAAGACCACTAGGAAACACCAAACAGGATCAAGTACCGGTGGATTGTCGAATCCTTCGTCGCTGGGAACCATCAAACCACAATGCTGACAATACTCCTAACAACCTATCTAATGTAAGTGCGTCGATGCTGTTGTTGTAAGAAAAAAAAAAAAAACAAGTCAATTGCTTTACTATTACATATTGTATTTAACGAAATTGCATATACATATATTTAAATAAGTATTGAGAGAAGTAAAAACAACATAGGCAATTACATATTAAGAAAAAAAAAAAAACCTCTATGAACAAATAAACATTTTTCTTTCTGTAATATCGTGGATCTTTTTGATGTCAAATAAACCGAAATCCAAAAGATTTTTCCCATACAATCTAAGGCGGTTATCAAAGAGCCTAAATTCTATACCAGAAGATAACGATCTCGGAAACCTTAACTCCCCTTCGCCCTTTTTCTCTAATTCAATAAAAATGCCATCTGAATCAAATAACTTGGCACCATCCCCATCCCAAAATTTAACTATGAACACAAGTATTCAAACGACAAACCACAACGATATTTTCAATTCCTTGAGGATTCCTGATGCCATCAAGGACCTCCCAACATTCGAGGGCAACCCTCGACTCTTATATGAATTCCTAAATAACGTGGAGGAAATATTGCTCTACATAAGAGGAACAGACAACACCCCATATGGACTAATCCTTTTAAGGGCCATTCGCAATAAAGTCATAGGACAAGCAAATGAAATACTAAACATGTATGGTACGCCTTTAATATGGGACGAAATAAAGAAGAACCTAATTCTTCATTATTCAGATAAGCGTACGGAAACGTCGCTTATCAGAGACCTGCACGGTGTAAAACAATACACAAAGAGCGTAGAATCATTCTACAGTTCGATAATCGAACTACAATCGGCCCTCTGCAACACCGCCCTAATCCACGAACACGATCAAAATGTTATCACGGCAAAAAAGGATTTATATGCCGAAATGTGTCTTAACGCATTCCTGAGCGGCCTAAACGAACCTCTCGGTTCCAGAGTCAGGGCAATGCAGCCTAATTCACTAGCCACAGCTCTTACCTGTTGTATTAAGGAGCAAAACATCTCCTATCAGAAACTATCACAAGCTCCAAGGTTCAGACCCTACAACTTCACTACCCATCAAAGCCAACCTAGAGCAATTAACCCGCCTACTCAGCAATGGCATTCATCAAACAACAGGTACCCTCGGTCATCACCCAACGGCGACTACCAACCAAGATTCCAGAGGCAGGGACACTATAATAACCCACAATATAACAAACCCCAAAAATTCGAATTTACACCCCGTACCCAACAAAACCCTAGCACTAGCAATTACACACACCCCAAATTCAAAACCAGCCAACAAACACGTAACACCAATTTCAATTTTAACGAAGTTAATAATTCCAATAGAGAGAACTTCCAACAATTGGATCGTTATTTTGATAACGATAAAACCAATATCCAAGACACACCAAATTTTTTAACACAAGCCTCGAGCAACCAACCGGATTCATAGATCCAAATAGACACCCTACCAAGCTGCCATATATTACCATCTCCTCACCTTTTGGCAGGCCCCTCCGATTCCTATTAGACACAGGCGCATCAGCCTCTTTTATTAACCCAGAATATGTGCCACCAAATAAACAAGTGCTCTGCGAAACGGTCACTATCACTACTGTATTTAAAAGTTACCAATTGAACAAGCAAGCGATTCTACCCATTTTTTGTGAATTCAATCAGGAAGGATCCTTCAAGTTCCTCATATTTAAATTTCATAATTTTTTGATGGTCTCCTAGGTATAGATACTCTTCTCTCTTTGAATGCAAAGATTGACCTAAAAAAGAACGTTTTAATAACGAAAAATGCGATAAACCCTATAAACATAAAATCAAACCAATCTTCTGGGGTAATAGTAACCCCTCAAAATTCAAAGTTACTAATCAAACTTCCTGTAAATAAAGAAAATGGCAATATCTATCTGAACACAATAGAACTCAAACCACTGCTTTTCATAAGTCAAGGTCTCTACGAAGCTAAAGACGGACACAGCATCGTAGAAGTAGTAAACCATGCAGGAGAAGAACAATCCTTTATATTGGAATCCGCACTTAACGTGGAACAATATTACCCCGAAGAATTCATAGAAATAAATAATTTTAACGAAACAAAAACTAGCACCTTACCTGTAAAAAATATAGAAAATCTCATTAGAACCAACCACTTAAATCCAGAAGAACGTCGGGAAATATTAAAGATCTGCAAAGAATATAGTGACATCATATACATAGAAGGTGAACCCTTGACGTTCACAAATCAAATAAAACATAAAATTAATACAACCGACGATGTCCCAATATACACAAAAACATATAGGTATCCCTTTGTCCACAAACAAGAAGTACAAGACCAAATTAACAAAATGTTGGAACAGGGAATCATAAGACACAGCTATTCCCCGTGGAGTTCGCCCGTATGGATCGTCCCCAAAAAACTGGACGCCAGCGGAAAACAGAAATGGAGATTAGTCATCGACTACAGGAAAGTCAATGAGAAAACCATTTCTGACCGCTACCCACTACCCAACATTAGCGAAATATTGGACAAACTAGGAAAATGCCTATATTTTACCACCTTAGATCTGGCAAGTGGGTTTCACCAGATCGAGATGGACAATAGACACATCTCAAAAACCGCGTTCACTATCGAAGGAGGGCACTACGAATATCTCAGAATGCCCTTCGGCTTGAAGAATGCCCCATCCACGTTTCAACGAGTAATGGACAATGTCCTAAAAGAATTAGTGGGGAAGATCTGTCTGGTGTACTTAGATGATATTATCATCTATTCCACCTCACTCCAAGAACATATCAGTAGTATAAAACAGGTCTTTAACAAACTTCGAGACGCTAACTTTAAAATCCAGATGGATAAGTGCGAGTTCCTGCAGAAAGAAATAGCCTTTCTAGGGCACATTATAACCCCCGAGGGTATAAAACCCAACCCCGCAAAAATTCACGCCATAAAGAACTTTCCCATTCCGAAAACCCCCAAAGAAATAAAAGCATTCTTAGGATTAATAGGCTATTATAGGAAATTTATAAAGGATTTGGCAAAGCTGACCAAACCCTTAACAAACTGCCTAAAGAAGGGATCAGAAATTAAGATAGACCAAAACTATAGAGATGCCTTTGAAACCTGCAAAAACCTATTAATTAATGATCCGATCCTCCAATACCCAGACTTCACCAAACCTTTTGTCCTTACGACGGACGCAAGTAACTACGCGCTGGGAGCCGTCTTATCCCAAGGGCCAGTAGGAAGCGACAAGCCAATAAGTTTTGCAAGTCGCACACTTTCCACCACAGAATGTAATTACTCCACAATTGAAAAAGAGCTCTTGGCCATCATTTGGGCGACTCGATATTTCCGGCCGTACTTATTTGGAAGGAAATTCCAAATAGTGACGGACCACAGGCCACTCACATGGCTCATGAGTCTGAAGGAGCCAAACTCTAAGCTCGTAAGATGGCGCCTTAAGCTGGAGGAATTCGACTATGAAATTGTCTACAAAAAGGGGACGGCAAATACCAACGCGGATGCCCTAAGCCGTGTCAAAATTACTAATCCAAATGAAGAAAAAGAACTTTACCATAACGACGATGATATAGACACAGCTCACAGTGCCCAAGAAAATCTAAACGACGGAATATGTATATCCGAAAAACCCCTGAACGACTTTAGCATCCAAATTATATTAGAAGCTAAAGATGCAGGATGCCCAATGACAACCGAAAACATTTTTAGAAACAAACAAAGAAGGGTGATACGTAGAGTAACCTTCGATGAACAAGTTATGACGGACGTCTTCAAAAAATTCTTTCCACCAAACAGATTAATCGCCGTATATACCACCGACGAAATCTTCCGCGTAGTTCAGTCCACCTTTTCCGCATACTTCTCACAAAGTAAATTGTTTCGGATAGTACGATGTACGGAAATTCTAACCGACATAAGAAATGAGGACGAACAAGAAAAAATAATCCGCGATTATCACGAACAATCGAACCACCGGGGCATAAACGAAACATACCTCCATTTAAAACGCGAATATTTCTTTCCCAACATGAAAGACAAAATCACTAAAACTATTAACAATTGCGAAAAATGCAAATTATTAAAGTATGACAGAAATCCACCAAAACCCAAATATGTCAAACCCGAAAACCCTTTAAGACCACTAGAAATTCTTCACATAGACATCTATAGCATTAATCATAACCAAATCCTCACACTGATAGATAAATTTTCACGTTTCGCTTGTGGATATACCTTGACATGTAGAAGCAGTGTAACAATACTAAAATCCTTGAAGAACTACATTAGTCTTTACGGCATACCCAAGAAAATTGTGTGCGACCAAGGCTCCGAGTTCGTAGCAAACATATTCAAAGATTTTTGTAAACAACTAAACATAACCTTGCACTTTACGTCATTCCAACAGACCAGTAGTAATTCCCCCGTGGAAAGATTACACTCCACACTAACAGAGATCTATAGACTTATTCTGTCCAAAAGAAAAGAGCAAAAACTTACCACAGAACACGAGGAAATACTGTCAGAAACCCTTATCACATATAACAACGCCATCCATTCGATTACAAAGCACACGCCATACGAGCTTTTCTTTGGTAGACCATACAAGTTTTGTAAAACTTTAGATTTCTCCAACGAACATGAATACTTAACCAAATTGAATGAATTTCTTAACGAAATATACCCCAAGATTCAGGAAAGAATGGACAATATAACCACTGCCAGAATCGAAAAATTAAATATTTCTAGGGAAGAACCGGAGGAGGTTAAGGATAACGAGATTGTTTTTAGGAAAGAAGCTAGGAGGAACAAACTTACACCTCGATTTTCTAAACATATAACCAGCAAAGACAATAAGTTCACTATTCTAACAAAAGGCAATAAAAAGATTCACAAAAGCAAATTAAGAAAAAAACATAAAACCAAATAAACCCAACAATATATGTACTTCAAACAAAAAAAAAAAAAAAAAAAAAAAAAAAAAAAAAAAAAATGTATAATAAATAAATATTCCTGTGCAGCGCACCCAGTACAACAATGTTTTCCTTATAAAATAGTACATACATACCAAAATGAATACATACATAGATACATATGTATACCACAAATACAAAAAAAAAAAACAAATACATTCACGGCACATGAGTGTAAACATGGTAGTAAAATCACGGCACATGATTTAGAGGCTACCCACCTTTGGTTAGATGACATAGTACATCACGGCATATGATTACTACGTAACATCTACCATACACGAAAAAAAAAAAAAAAAAAAAAAAAAAAAAAAAAAAAAAAAAAAAGAGAAAGAAAACCCAAAATGTAAATTCCATTAAATAATCAAATGTCCTATACACTAGTTTAACTACATACATATTATATTGTTAACTTCCTTGGAACACTGCAATCAACACAACCCACTCCTTTTACTAACCTCACCTCTTTTACTAACCTTCCTAGAAAATCCTTTGTGTCATCTCAATCAATCGAAATCTACAACATACCTCAAAATCGAAGTATCCTACCGCTTCAACTGGGACCTGCGCGAACTATCTCTAACTTTCACAACCTTATCCACATTATTAACCTCGACGACTATACTGACAATATACAAAATATAACTAAATCTCTAGACCTCTTCAAAAATAGAGCAATATTTACTAACCCTATACATACTACAACACTCAAACTCAAAGAACTAGAACGAAAACTTTTAACAATATACCCTACAATCCGAAACAAAAGAGGCCTATTCAACGGATTAGGATCTGTCATCAAAATCATTACTGGCAACATGGACGTACAGGACGCCGAAAAAATTAATGAACATATAGAAAATATCAACTCAAACATACACAACATAACTAACACAATTACTAACCAAAACACAATAAACTTTCACATGATAGAAAGATTTAAAAACATTACTAACCACATTAACAAAGAACAAAACATAATAGAACAATACCTTGAGAAAACCACCAACAAGATTAGACGTACGGAAAACACACTAATCGAGACCCAATATCTAAACCAAATCAATTTTAACATCGACCTACTAACAAACCACATTTCCGATCTTGCTGAGGCAGTAGTTCTAAGTAAACTTAACATAATCCCTAAATTTATACTTAATCCAAACGAACTAAAACTTATACAAGACAAACTAAAAAAGCAAAATATTAAAATTGTTTCAACAGAACAAATCTATGAATTCCTTAAATTGCAAGCATACTACAATGGCACAAAATTAATATTTAACATACTAATACCAAACTTTTCACCTGTAGAATATCATATGTACCACATTATTCCTCTTCCTATTAATGACACACAACTAATAATAACTAAACCCTATATAATATACAATGAAACACACATACAACAACATACAGCACTTTGCCCCAAGATAGCAGGTACATATTATTGCAATCAACAAGAGGTAGAAGAAGAAGTCATCAACTCTAGATGCATTGGAAACCTAATGGGAAACAAAGCCGCCCACTGTCCACTCAACGATGTGGGGAAAATCCAGAGTATTTCGGAGCCGGAACCAAATTTCATACTATTCATAAACGTACCAAAAACCTTAGTTAACTCCACTTGCAGCACCCAAGTCACAACCATAGAAGGCACCGCACTCCTCCACTTTCAGAACTGCAATGTCGAGGTCAACGGAATCTACTACGATGACAACCCTGAAACATTTTGGGATGAAATCCATGTCCCACCACCACCGAATAGTCACATCCACGCAGACTCAACAAATGATGTGTGGAACCTACAAAAACTCAAAGACTTCAACTTTAAAACCGAAACAGAACTCATCACACTAGGAACCAAAACCCTACATCTACATCTTATCACCGGCACATCCGCAGGACTTTCACTTGTCATCACAATTACCATAATAACAATAATAATCATCAACCTGAAGAAAGAAAACAGAGAGAAAAACATCCCCGTGTTGCAGTCCTTCGCTCCAGCCCCATCGTCTTCACTGTGGCCGTCGCTCTACTCTAAGGGGGGAGGAGTTACGTCCGTCGATTGACTCCCTTCACACCCCACACCCGAGTTACGTCCACTCATCGACTCCCTTCACACCCCACACCCGAGTTACGTCCACTCATCGACTCCCTTTACAACCCACATCCGAGTTACGAACATTCGTCCATTAACCCATGATCATCGTTCCCCATATGACGCACATCGACCACCGTGACCCGGAAGATTGCAACATAAACGTCTGGACGATTGCCCAAGAGTCCCAAGTCCCCATTCAACAACCTACTTATTGTTTAGTTTATTGTAATTCTCAGAAATGTGATTGCACAGGCGATACACTTTTGCAAGCCCATTAATCAGATCGATGAAACCGATTCGTAGAATTGCGAAAGCCAGAAATGCAACCTAAGTGTATCGCCTCCGCAAGTAATCGATAGGAAATAATTATTGGATTGTCTTGTAAGTCACTTCTATTTTGTATCTCAGACCAGACGGTCGCTTCCGAATAATTAATAACATTGTATTCAATTTAATAAAATCGACGAAAAAAAGAAATAAAAGGTTTTTTTTCCTAAACGTCGCTCCCGAGTACTTAACTCGCGCGCCTCCGAGTCTTCAGGCTTTTGATTTAATTTTTGAGGGTCACTGCATCTTCCTTAGGACGTCGATTACGCGCCGTCACGGGTGAAGAGGAGACATCACACTCATTCCCCTAGCAAGGCCGTCCCTGGTGGCCGTCTTCCGTTTGTGAGCACTCTTACTTTTTAGGTTCGAGCTCCTGCTCTTTTCGGACACAGCTCTTTGACAGCCTAGCTAGTTTGAGGGATATTGGGACCCAGAACTGTTTTGCCTTCTGTATTCAGAGTCTGTCTGTAGCATCACCGCCTTTGTCGGCGGTAGCGTCGGCCATAACAAGCCAGTAAACTCTTACAGGTCCCTCAATTTAGGAGCTTGGCATTCTCTTATTGTGGGGTTGATTTTTGCCAGTTAGAAGAGAGGTGTTAGAAGTGCATGCCGAAAGCTCTGACATTCTTATGCCTCCTACAGCAACCTGCACTAGTCTCCGACGCTTTTTGCGCTGTGCGCCGCGGAGAAGGCCGGGGACTACAGATGGGAAGGTCGGGTGGGCTTCGGTAGGGGATGCCACCACGGAAAGAAACCTCTCAACTGCTTTTCCCAGAGGTTTGCCCCCATCCATCGTGGCTTGAGCTGTGTCAGCCTCTTTACACGATTTTCGAGCATGCCTCTTTCTCCTTCTTTTTAGGCACTTAGCAGTACAATTGGCGACAGTACGTGCCATTCTGTTAGCAGTACAATTGGCGACAGTACGTGCCATTCTGAGGCTCGTTCAATCTTCGCGGTTTTCCGTACTGCGCCATCGTCGATGCCACCCTAGTTGGTTTTTTTGTCCAGTCCAACCAGATGGTCGGACAGTGTACCACAGGAGTCGGTGGCGTTCCGAGCTACCGGATAGTTTGAAATGAATGGTGGAGCCCTAGAATCTTTGTTCCGACCGCGATCGAAGTGATCATGGGTGGATTTCCGCTATTGCGGGTGCCACCTGGAGTACTAACTACCATTGGTTTATACATCCATTCGGGTTCTTCATCGAAAATACAGGCACCTTACTTTATGGTATTTTCCCCGTTCTTCGGAAAAAAATGGAATTAAAACAAAAAGAAAAATAAAAACAAAACTATAACCTTAATCCAGCTGGTCGTCAAACTTGTCGCATGTCGTTTTAACATTTTAACTTATACTTGCTCTCATCTAATACTGAATTGGTGAGTGCAGATGAGCCTTAGCGAGTTCCAAATGTGCCCGTCCGTTAAATTATCTGTTCAAAATGTCGTCTCCCTTGGAATACCGCTTTTATGAACTATGTCTATGACTGAGAAAATATTTTCCTTTTTGAAAATTCTCAATGATTTTGACTTTTAACAACAAAACAAAAAAAAACATTAGGTACTACACGTACAAACCGAAAGACCAAAGAGAGCTTAAAGTGACCCTAAAAACCATGCACCCCTCAGCCGACAAAGACGAAATGAAGTTTTTCAATAATCTGTTTTTTCCTCAAACTGTAAGCTTATTCTGCAGGTACATCTTTTGTAAACAAATAAAATCGCAATTTCAGTAGCAAGATACAATTAGGTATCAAATCTCTGTGTAAAATATTGTGCGGTAACTCAGATCATGTAAATTTTAACAAAAAAATTTGAATAAAATATACATACAAGACGAAATCCGAAGAGAACTCGTTGACAAATGACAGATAGTGACTAACATCGATAACATGGCAAAAAGACACACTAAATAACCTCTTTCGATGTTCTCAATCGAAATAGAAACAAACAAAAAACAACAAAGAGATCTATGACATACATACACTATTACATTGTAAAATCACTTTTGAGGCTACCGATTTAAAGCGAGATATATGTATATTATAATAACTGTCAAAAGCACAATACACACGAAACTATATTCATATATATAATATCCTAAAACTACAAGGATTCCCACCTCTAAGAAATAAACAAATCCCAAACGTCCCAGAACCATCTGCCTCAAGAATTACCGGAGAGTAGTGAAAAAACATCTTCGACACAAACCATCTGCACTCAGTCCAGTTTGTGTGACAAGCACCATATGAGCGTACACTCTTGAACCTGCACGAACCCTACAAAAAAATAAAAATAAAATCCAATTCTTCTTCTTTTCCTTTTTATCCCGGCGTCGTTATGGTCAGAAGTGTAGAACCATAACCTTCCCACTTAACTGCATTCCTACTGGTCCGCTTGTGGGGTCCGCCGCCGAAATAAAATCCAATTAATGATACCAAATCAATCGCCTCATATGCTGCAAAAGCTGCCTCTCAGATTATAAAAACACATAAACGGGCAACACAAAAACAACGCAGAGCAACCATTCTGAGCACTGGAGAATATACATACTGGCCCACAGGCATGAACAAAAGACCCGACCTAATAGATTTCTGTATTTATAAAAATATATCAAGAAAAAACTTAACAGTAAAACATGCCTCAACCTTTCATCAGACCATTCCCTCATCATTATACAGGTTATCCAACGAGCAGTTTGCCAAAAAGCTAGAGCGTGTAGGTCTGGTCAAGACAAGAAAAAAATCGTATAGGAGGGGGGGTCTATTCCCTCCCCTTTAGCCGGGAGGGGCAATTTTCTAAAAAATTGACTTAATTTGGAAAATAAAATATTAAAAATCAACAGTTACATCCACAATGCCATGATATACTGTTTTGTAAAGCCAGAAACCTCTTCTTTCATCTTGTTTTTAAACGAGCTGTTTTAAGGAATAGTTTTTGAGAAATTAATTTTCAAACTAAAAATTTTGAAAAAAAATGAAAAAAAAATTTTTGAACTATTTTTTTTTTCAAAATTGTATGTAATTAAGTACTATTTTTTTTTTTGGAAATTCAATTCTCTTATTAGTTTTTAGTTAAGAACAGAAAACCGGATGCAAAAATGTCTTGTAGTTTTTGAGAAATTAAAAAAAAACCCGAACCATTTTTTTTTAAGAAAAACCTTTTTTTTGGTTTTAACGCGGCTGGACTTGTAGGCAAATTAATGTATGAAACATTGACCTCTTTTTTATTATTTTTAAAAAAATCGGAGTCTTATGAGGATACAATAAAGTGACACAGTATTGGGATAACCCTGGATTAATCCTTTTTTTTCATTGATAACGCCTGAAAACTGACTTGCCAATTTCGTCTGGGTCCGCCCGCCACCGATGGGTTCTACCCGCTAGGACCTTAAGACAATAAAACCGCAATTTTTGTTTATTGAAAAACAAAATGTTTGCAACCCAAAGGTAAATAAAAGGCATTGCATTTTTAATAAAAAAACATTTCCAAATTGGATGTTAACTCATCAACACATTACGATGTCAAACTCATACTCTCGAGAAGAATTAACGGACATGCACTTCTGCTACGGTTCAGCTAATGGTCGAGATCGTGAAGCCGAAAGACTCTACGCTGAAAGATATCTCAATCGGAGGTGTCCCAGTCGTAGCATGTTTTCAAGAATCCCCCGATGTCTGCGAGAGCACGGAGTGCTAGAGCATCGAAGAAGCGAAAGATCAGTTACAGATGGATCAGGAAGCTTAGATGAAAGAATTTTGGATTTGGTCCGACGTAATCTCTCCCTTAGTACAAGGAGGATAGCTATTAGATTTGGAGTGCCCAAATTTAGAGTATGGAAGGTGCTTCGTACCGAAAACGTACACTCGTACTATTTTAGGCCAGTTCATGAACTCACCTCAAACGACAAGTTCTTGAGAGCAGAATTTTGTCGATCATTACTGCTTCAAGATGAAACTGAACGAAACTATTTTGCAAGGATATTCTGGACGGATGAAGCACAGTTTACCAGAGATGGGGTTACTAACTTCCACAATTTGCACAGAATTTGCACACAATTTGGAGTAGCACCAATCCATACAACAAAAAACAAAATAAATCACAACACCGCTTTAGCTGTAATGTTTGGCTTGGTATTTTTGAACAAACTGTAATCGGGCCCCGGTTTTTGAATGCCGTTATTAATGAAGAATCATACCTGCAGTTCCTACGAGACCTTTTGCCCGATTTGATGGACAACTTTCCTTTGGCCATAGCAGATAATTTAATCTACCAGCAAGATGGAGCACCAGCACACTACAACTTACGGGTTAGAAACTGGCTGGATGATCATTTTAGTGACCGTTGGATCGGAAGAAAGGAGCCCCACGGAATAGCCACCTAGATCACCCGATTTAACTCCTTCATGAAGAATTATGTTTACGAAGTGGAAATTTGAACAACTGAAAGAACGGATTGAAGTCGCTGGAGTTTGTCAAGCATAGACTTATGTGCAGCCATTAGAAGGAGATATAATCTTTGCCTTCTAAAAAATGGGGATCATATTGAAAATTTATTATAATAAAACTCCGAATTTTTTAAAAATAATAAAAAAGAGGTCAATGTTTCATACATTAAAAAAAAGGTTTTTCTTAGAAAAAAGTGGTTCGGGTTTTTTTTTTAATTTCTCAAAAACTACAAGACATTTTTGCATCCGGTTTTCTGTTTTTAACTAAAAACTAATAAGAGAATTGAATTTTTGAAAAAAAATAGTACTTAATTACATACAATTTGGAAAAAAATAGTTCGATTTTTTTTTTTTCATTTTTTTTTTCAAAATTTTGAGTTTGAAAATTAATTTCTCAAAAACTATTCCTTAAAACAGCTTCGTTTAAAAACAAGATGAAAGAAGAGGTTTCTGGGTTACAAAAAAGTATATCACGGCATTGTGGATGTAACTGTTGATTTTTAATATTTTTTTTTCCAAATTAAGTCAATTTTTTAGAATAGGGGGGAATAGACCCCCCCCATACGATTTTTTTCTTGTCTTGACCAGACCTACACGCTCTAGCTTTTTGGCACACTGCTCGTGGGACACCCTGTATACTCACAAAAGCAAAGCGAATCTTACTGGCAACAATACAAGACTTTGCAATAACAAAACTGATTGTGTTGACCTTCACCTCAGAACTCCAACTCAACATCTCCCTCAAATCACCTGACAATATAGAATGTGCAATAATGCATCTAAACGACACTTCTTAATGCAGCGTATAGATCCACACCCAAATTAAGCCCAAAGAAAGCTTGTCTTCTATTCCCCAATAAAAATATTTAAAATTTGCTCAAAAAGGCAAATTGAGAAAATGAAAGAAAAACCAACAGATTTTCAGAATTAAAAGGCAATCTAAACAAGACTACAAAAAAAAATTAAAGAAGCTACTACAAGATCACAAAAATAAATGCCTTAACCACTAACTATCAAAACTAACCCCAACTTTACAAACGAATCACTCACTATGGAAAGCCACAACGAATATAAAAACAACAATCTTACATCGACCACACATTCTAAACGAAAACAATACGTGGTCTAGAACAAATCTAGGAAAAGCCACAACGCTAACGAGCTTTTTTGCCAAAAGCTTTACAAACCAAAAAGATGACTACCCCCACCACCAAACTTTGAAAATACAAACGAGAATACACAAATAATACCGAAAGCTGAAGAAGAAATTATGTACATAATAAAACAACAAACAATACCGAAGAAAAGTCCTGGTTATGTTCTAATAACAGGACAAATTCTTAAAGAGTTACCTGACCATAGATTAGTATTTATTAGAAATATTTTCAACACCATCTTCCGACACAAGTATACTTTCCAAAGATTTGGAAAGTAGCTAAAGTGAAAGCCATACCAAGCCTGGCAAGGACGCAACAAAAACTAATAATTATCGACCTATTTGATTACTACCGAAAATATAAAAACTACTAGAAAAAGTTATTCAAGCCAGACTACAACTAATACTTAACCAAAAAAGAATTATACCTCACCATCAATTCGGTTTTGGACAACAACGCTCAACAATAGAGGGACAGCAGATTTAGAAAATAAAACACATTGTTCTGCCATTTTCCTTGACCTATCTAAAGCTTTCGACAAGGTATAGCACACGGGACTACTCTATAAGCTTAACAAAACACTACCACTAGACTTGTACTTAAAAGCTATATCGAGCGGCGGCTGTTTTTGTTAGATACAAGGACGAATGTTCCAAGCTGCTAACAGTCCTAGCAGGCGTTCTCCAGGAAAGCGTCCTTGACCCATTACTCTACCTACTATACACATCAGATATACCAAACCCGACTTTACAGCATACCATGCTAGCTGCATTTGCTGATGATGCTATTATTGTTTAAGCCAGTAAAAACCTAACAACGCAAATTATAAACTTCAAAGACATCTGAACTATACTATCGAGTGGTTTATAAAATGGGGCATCCAAATAAACGAAGAGAAGACTGTACAGGTGATCTGTAGGTATACTACAAAAAGGATTGACAACAAACCCGCTTTAACAATTAATAGCAAACCCATACAAACTAGTGACTGCGTCGAATACCTTGGAAATAGACGTGGGAACAGCACATAATACAAATAAAACTGAAAGTAAAAATTTTAACTAACCCCCGATACAAAAAAAAACTTTAAAAAGTAAAAAAATGAATTTTTTCTCTCGGCCTTTTGGCTTCATTAAAAGAACCTATTTTTTTACTTTTTGGATTTTTTTATTTGTCGGGGGTTACTTAAAATTTTTAATTTTATTTTTATTGTTTGTATAATGGGTATAAGGTGAACCTTTACTCGGTTGGGCAGAGGTTTCGAATAGTCGGCAATGTTCTTTAGTTGTTGTTTTTATACTAATTCCCTTTGCGTATCGTCTGTTTGTGATAACTATGCTGGAGCATTGTTGTATTATTCTACATTGAAGTTTGTTGACCCAAGGTGGCCATGTAGAACTGATACGTATAGATACGCAAATAGACTTAGTATGTACATAGTGTGCGTTCTATATTTATATTTATATACATATGTCTCTGTTCGTGAACATACTCCCCCTCGTTGAATGGAGGCATTCAACAAACTTCTAGTTTTGCTGATCCTAGAACCTCGAAATGGAGTCCTAGTTGGGCTGGAAACTGGTTGACTTCTATAGGCTGACTACTCATTATTGGTATGGTCAAACATACCAACAGGAGTGACATTATTGCCAAGCCGTATGATTTTCGAGACCTTCTTGTTGGGGGTTCATAGTTGTTTGTTCCATCTTCGAAACTTGTGATGCTGAATCTGCCGCTCTTCGTTTGGTTTGGCCTTCGGCTTGACGTGCTTCTTCTTTTATTAATGCTTCCTCCTCGTGTTTAGCGTTGTCATCGTCGAGTGGAAGAGGCGCAAGTTTGTGAACTGATCGCCGTATAATGCCGGTTGCCGTCTTCACGTCTGCCACGCGAACTTGACCGTCGTCTCCAGTGTGAGTTTTTATGACGCGACCTAGATGCCACTTCATTGGTAGGGTGTTATCTTCCTTGATTATAACTATTGCCCCAGGCTGTAGGTTCTGTTTGTGTTGTTTCAATTTGAACCGCTGTTGCAATTCATTTAAATCTTCTCTCGACCATCTTCTCCAGAACTCGTTCTTCAGATGCGTGACCAGTTTCCATAGTGTGAGCAGGTTGATTTGTGTAGTCTCCACATTTGAGTCGATCGAAGCGGTTCATGCCTCACCGATCAAGAAGTGACCGGGCGTTAAAACTATGAGATCATTTGGATTGGAAGATAAGAGTCACGATCGGCGAGACGTCGTCCGGCAGCACCAACGTTTTTGGTGGCTGGGACACCGTCGGCGACTGAGTAATAGGATACACCAGCCAGCCAACAATACCAGTGGCTGGCTCGCATAGCTTAGGGCTCTGCCTAGCATAAGGTAAAATTAGACAAAAAAAAAAAAAAAAGATATATACATATATAAAATATATATAATGTACATATTTTAGTTAAGTTAGAATAAGATAGGTTTAGTTAGATTTAATTAGTTTTAGATAGGCTTAAGTTTTATATAAAATATATAAAAATGATCATATGCTAAGTTTTTTCTTAATAAAAACCATTTTTCTTAGCTTAAGTTAGATATTATAATGTTAATAGAATTTATGTAGTCGTCGAAAGACATATGTTTCAATTGTTCTGTTTGTTTTAGAGTGTCCGTATAGGGCCAGTAAAATAGATAGATTTGTTAAAATAGTTAAGCTAGTTTTAAACATTTTTGACTAGGGTAAGATAGATATAAGATAATACTGAATAAAAAATGAATTAAAAAAAAAAAAAAAAAAAAAACAAAAAAAGATCAATTTTAATCACGAGGGTCCCGAATTCCTCGTATGTTGAGGAAGTCGACGCCATACTTCAGTTTAACAAATGTTTTGCTGACTTCACAGCAGCTTCCCAAAGCCCGCCGAAATGTGGAGATCGAGCGGGTATGAAGTGAAAGTCGATGCCCTTTGTGCTGCACGAGGAGATGATAGAATACCTTCCTTGAAGCGAATGTACCGTTTGACTCAAATCCTGGAGTTGTTTTCTGGCGCCGTCACAGTGTAAGTTTTTAACGTGGCCTCGTCTTCCTATAAACCGCTTTAGAGCTCCTATAAATGCTTCCGTTGTTAGAGCGCTCACCACCTCTAAGTGAACCGCCTTCATAGCGAAGCAACAAAATACTGATATACGAGTATACCCCTTTTGTGGTCGACTTCCCCTACCTCGAAAGTGAATCCAAATTGGTCCTCAAAAGTCCACACCTGAATTCACAAATGGACGGGCCGGTTGTATTCTGCTAGATGGTAAATTTCCCATTATTTGGGAAAACACCTTGGGCTTGGTTCTGGTACATCGAACGCAGTGTTGCACTATATATCGTGCAATGGTTTTACCCTTCACTATCCAGAATCGTTGTCTGGTTATGGCCAAAAGTGTCTGTGGTCCAACATGCTTATTATCGTAATGGATGTCCCTCATTATCATCTTTACGAATGGGTGTTCGTAAGGTAGTAAGATAGGGTGCTTTGCATCGTATGGTAAGGCTGATGCTTCCAATCTGCCTCAGACACGTATGATACCCTCTTTATCCAAAAAGGGGGCGAGACTACTAATGGAGCTGGTGTTGCTGCATTCGTTATACCGTCGTAAATGAGAGTTGTCGAGGCTGAATTCATCCTTTTGCATGACCCGGATTATAGTATGAAGTGCTTCCTGTAATTCTTGGTTCGAAAGAATTTCTCTTCGACTCGGCTTCTCGTCTCCTTTTCTTAGAGAACGGATGAACCTAAGCACATATGCAGTAATCCGTTGTAATCGCTTGAATGAGTTTCCGTGTGAGATTTTGTAAATAAAATGTGTTGCCTCACTGCTACTGGTCGTTATGGCTGAAGTGCTTTGCTTGACCTCCTGCTCGCACTCTGCCGATTTAACGAATGGTTTCGGCCAATATGATTCCTGACCATGAATAACTAAGGGTCCGTAAAACCAAAGGTTGCACCCCTTAAATTTTTCCGGAGTTATTCCCCGTGTCAATAAGTCAGCTGGATTTACCTTAGATTTGATGTACCGCCATTGCTGCGGGGTGGTACTGGATTGAATAGAGTACACTATATTGGCGATGAAGGCGGGAAATGAATTTGCATCCGAATTGATCCAGGCCAGAACGATTTCTGAATCAGTCCAAAAATATGTAGGGATTTCTTCAAACTCGATATCGCCTTTTACTCGTTTAGCAAGGTTTGCTGCTAACTTTGCTGCGCACAACTCTAAACGGGGTATTGTCGGTTTCTTAATTTTATTCTTTTCAAGTGGTGCTATACGAGATTTGACACACAAGAGGCGCACAACAATTATGCCAGGGTTGACAACTGATCGAATGTAGACACAGGCTCCAAACGTCTTTTCGGACGCATCGGCAAAAACAGGAACTTGTATTTTTTCTGGAAGATTTTTTGTAAATACGTGTCTTGACGTTCGGATGTGGTTTATTGTCTTGAGGTCGTCACGAAATTTTGATCATTTCGAATGTACCTAATTCTTCTGGTAGAGCAGCGCCTCAATCTAATTTTAACTGCCATAACTGAAGATTTTTGCGGTGATTATCACTGGAGCTACAAGTCCAAGTGGGTCAAAGAGTCGGGCTATTTCTGATGAGACTATCCTTTTCGTTATTTTAGTTTCGTGATTCCAATGGGCCTTGATACAGAAGTCTAGCACCTTTTGTAGCCAAGTTAAGCCCAAGGTCCTTATGGTGTCTTCTGAGTCTATTTTGAAGTCCAGTTCCATTTCCTTATCTTCCAGTGGGAGATCTTATAATAATAGGGGGTGGTTGGCGCACCATTTACGCAGCTTAAATCCAGCTCCTTGAATTACGTCAATTAATTGCCTCTGTATTTCTATAGCAGTAGTGAAGCTGATTGCACCCGTCATGACGTCGTCTATGTAGAAGGCGCGCTGGAGTGCCTTACTGCCGAGGGGATGTGTTTTAAATGCTGACTGAGATAGATGTTGTAAGCATTTTACTGCTAGATATGGACCGGCTGATATCCCATAGGTGACTGTGTTTAATTGATAGCATTTAACGGGTGCCGATACGTCCTCTCTCCATAGGATTAATTGATAACTTCTGTCATCTTCGTGTAAGTTACACATATTTCCCAAATCCTTTCCCACAAATCCCAAGGTCAAGCATTGACCCACAGATCCACAGACATTGCACCTTTTTCCCATTGCATCTTCAAATACATTCCCACAGTACAATTGCCCCACGGTTGCTCACCTAATCTTTCCCGGTCACCGGAAACCCACTGTGCTGATCGCACGTATTCCCAGCCGTCGCTGCAACTTGCAGTAATTTGACTCCCTTCATTTTCCCTTTTTCCACTGTCGCATAGATTAAGTTATTATTAAGTCAATTACAATTGTATTTTTAGTAGCTGTCGGTCGAGCTAAAATAAAGATCAATGTCTTTTAAAAAACTAAAGAACCCTGCAGTTAAATTAACTTTTACAAGCACTTGCCTATACATTTTTTCAATATCGGCTGTGAATACAAATCATGATAGGCGGAATTTCAGTAAAATCGTGAACCGGATTTCTGGACCGGTGTGTAAAATATCGTTCAGGGATAGGTTAGATGATGTTTTGGAAGACGTGTCGAATACTACTCTCACCTTTGTTAGGCTACTATGGGGTTTTAGCACGGAATGGTGAGGTAGGAAATAGTGTGGTGAAATGCTCGACGGGGCAACCTCCTTCATGTGTCCTAATCTAATATACTCGTCCATGAATTGGTGGCATTGCTGTTGAAGCTCCATGTTATTTGCCAGTCGTTTCTCTAATGCAGTTTCCCAACCTTTTTCTCCTCGCGAACCAAAAATAAAATCCAACAGAATTTGGCGAACCCCCTATGTTGTCGTTAATGATAGGCAAAAAAACCATAAAATTTTGTAGAACATTTATTTTACATATTGCACAAACATTCTTCTTCTTCTTCTTCTTTTCCCTTTTTCCGGCGTTGTTATGGTCAGAAGTGTAGGACCATAACCTTCCCACTTAACTGCATTCCTACTGGTCCGCTTGTGGGGTCCGCCGGTTTGACCTCAGAAAGTAGCGGCAGGCTTCCCGGTTTGGGATTACTTCATCGCTGAGGCCAATCAAATGCTGGTGTTTTTGAATTTGTTTATTGCACAAACATTAATAAGACTAAAATGATTAATATTAAAAAGACTAAAATAAGCTATAAAAATTGAATACAAAATAAATTTAACAAACTGGTTCTTATTTCAGCACATGTTCCCTTTGAAAAAGCTCTTAATGGGATATTTTTGGCTGTTTCATGGAACAAAGCAATTGAAAGTTTGGCTCAATATCTGACAATTTCAGTCTTAGATCAGGTTTTGCATTTAACCTGTTTCTATATTTATCTTTCAGATAAGTATATGTTGAAAATCCTTTCTCGCACAAATATGTTGTGCAGAATGGTAATAGAACGTCTATGGCTTTTTTTGACAGAACAGGATATTCATTTTTTATACTGAGCCAGAAGTCAAATAAGGAGTGATCTTTAAAAACAGCTTGCAGAGAACTGTCACAGAATACCTCTATGAGCTTTTATTTTTCTAATAAAGTTAGAGAGGTTTCTAAACTTACATTTACTTGAAATGGACTACGTATCCAGTTGTTTGAGATGGATATATTGCATCTATTGGGAAAATAGTCATCGAAAGTCAATTGAAGATGTTTCAGATGTTCACATATATTTCTTTTAATGTTTTCGTCAAGTTTCATTGAATTTTCTGATAAAAAAGTGCAGAGAGAACTGAAACATTCATACTCATTCATCTGGTGACATTGGATCCAAAAATTGATCTTTTTTAGCATAGCCTCAATTCTATCATGAACACTGAAAATGGTGACACCTGCGCCTTGTAATGACATATTTAATTCATTTAATTTACAAAAGATGTCAGCTAAGTATGCAAGCCTTTGCAGCCAAAGAACATCGGATACACAAGACGACAAATAAAACGGATGATCAATAAAAAATGCTTGAACTTCAGACTTCAATTCAAACAAGCGTGTCAAAACTTTGCCACGGGAAAGCCATCTAACTTCTGTGTGAAGTAGTAAATAATCGTGGAGACTTCCAAAGTCTTTTGTCGCGGCGTTTGCTACATCGGTCGACTTGTCAAGTTGGATAGCAAAATAATTCAATTTTATTCTCTTCAAAAGTTCGTTCTCCACATTATTTGCCAAATCATTAATTCTACGCGACACCGTATTGTTAGATAAGGGAACCAGGTCAATTTTCTTTACTGCCTTTTCTCTAAGCATACATTTCGCGATATCTTTTGCACATGGTCCAATTAAATTTTCTGCCATTGTATGTGCCTGCCCAGATCTTGCAATTCTATAACTTACTCGAAATGATGCCTCAAGAGCCATTTTACTATCTTCGTTCGAAGACAGGAAAGAAGAGAGGTTACACTTTTTATTATCTGATAATTTTCTTTTAAAATACTCAAGAGGTTTATCCTTGTGCGTCGGATGTTTTGTTTCAAGGTGTCTACGAAGAAGTGATGGTTTTAAACTACTATTAGCAAGAATTTCGTTGCATATAACACAAAGCGGTTTAGGTTCAGACTCTTCCCCAGTAAAATGAAAACCGAGTTGTAAATAGTCGCTGTCATATTTTCGCTTTTTCCCTTTGTTCACACCATGTTCACCATTTTCTTGGTTTTTACTCTGGTGAAACGGTAGCTCAATACAACTTTCAGTATCATCATGTCTAAACGACCCGTTTCTAACCATCGATCCATAATAAAATTGGGGTATAATAATTATTAAAAGTTATGTACACGAGAAGAACTTTAATAAACAAACAATGTCACAGTAGCTATTCTACTAATTGCGAACTAAATCACTCAAGGTTTATAAGCCTATGTACGAACGTCGGTAA
The DNA here is from genome assembly GCA_958301585.1 of Merodon equestris. Lineage (NCBI taxonomy): Eukaryota > Metazoa > Arthropoda > Insecta > Diptera > Syrphidae > Merodon > Merodon equestris. The sequence continues at coordinate 81,844,350 of OY284415.1, read as the reverse complement.
ATGCAACACTACTCTCCCAGTTCCCAGCTGTGAACAAGCGTCTAATTCTAAAGTCTGCGTGTAACTAAAATCTAAGTTTACATGGACCGTTGCCACTGTCATTTTTACGACCGTTTTCTAAGTATTCCAGACGTTTGAACGTTTTCTAAGTATTCCAGACATGTATGTATTTATCTAGTGCTGATATTTAACGGTGCATGTAGACGCATCATTGATTTTTACGGCATTGAGTTTGAATTTAAAGGCCGTAAAATAGCTTAACTATGTAACTGTTGGCAACCGTAAGATATAGGCAGTATGCATACGTTCGAAACAACAGCGTGCAATCTGCATTGCATTTGGTGTGTTTTTGTTTTTTTTTTTGCTTTTATTTTTCTTTGGCCATTTAAAATCCCGCCATTACGCTATTATTTTCGCGAACCCCCTTTGTACACATAGCGAACCCCCAGGGGTTCGCGAACCACCGGTTGGGAACCAGTGCTCTAATGTAAATAATCTTCTTAACGCTATTTTCTTCGATCTCCCTAGTTTAGATGGTTCGTCTGAGAATGGTAGAATGGTGAAACGGTACTGTAAAGCGGCCCTTTGTGTCACGCTGTACTATCTGGATAAAGTGGATTTCACATCTCCTTTCTACTGTAGTGGTCGCTCCTTGTGATTCTTCAGGGTCTTCAATTGTCCAGAATCTTTCTATGAGAGAGTTTAGATTTTCATCTTCGATACACATTCTGCAATTCACTGTTGAAATCAAGGAACGCCCGATCCTTTCTACTGCGATCCACCCGAATACTGTGTTTTGCAAGGTGGGCATCTCTTTCTCGAAATTTATTTGTCCTATGGATAAAAGCTCGTGATAAATGTCTGCGCCTATCAGCATATCGACCTCCCCTGGACGATTGAACGTCGGATCGGCTAACTCTATGTTCCTTGGGATGTTCCAGTGTGAAACATCGATTAATTGCGACGGTTGAGATGAGAGTATTTTTGGAAGAACCATTGCCTCGATTCGTGTGGAAAACCCATTCAATCTAGATTGTATAAGGATGTTCACTCTGCCACGAGTTTTTTAAGTGGTGCGACCGATGCCCTGGATTCGTAAAGTGGCATGCACTGCTGAGAGACCCAACCTTGAAACTAGATTCTCCGTTATGAAGTTCACTTGAGATCCCGAATCTAATAGTGCCCTGCCTTTAATGAAGTCGCCATTCCTGGATTCCAACTTAATTCGGGCGGTCCCCAACAAAATAAAGGGTCCGCCAAATAATTTTTTTTTTTTTTTGAAAATGCTATAAAAAAAACTACTGAATATTTTCTCAAATTTTTTTTTTATTTGAAAGTACAATCCTTTCGTTTAATAATGGAAAATAATTTCATTCAAATGGCTGCCTCGGCTGGCCATGCAGTAGCCTACACTATCGGTCCAATTTTTAAGCACATTATCGATTGTGTGCAGCTGTATTTCACCAATGGCTTCACGAATATTGTCCTTTAAAGCGTCAATTGTCTCTGGCTTGTCGGCGTAACACTTATCTTTGACGGCACCCCACAAATAATAGTCCAACGGTGTCAAATCGCAGCTCCGAGGTGGCCAAACGACATCAGCTCTGCGGCTGATAATGCGATCTTCAAAAACAGGGCGCAAAACATCGAGTGTAGCTTCGGCTGTGTGGCACGTAGCGCCGTCCTGTTGAAACCAAATGTTGCCAATATCCTCCTCTTGAATTTTTGTGAACAAAAAATCGTTCAACATGGCCCGATAACGATCGCCATTGACTGTAACGACCACTCCTTGCTCATTTTCGAAGAAAAATGGCCCAATTATGCCTCTGGACCAAAATCCGCACCAAACAGTGGCTCGTTTTGGGTGCACCGGCTTTTCAATGTGCTTGTTTTGCTTGTTTACATACCCGCCAAGATCAGTTGGCTTCAACTCCTGAACCAATTGGACTTTGTATGGCGTCATACGAAGGTCTTTATGCAAAATTCGTCTCAATGATGTCTCCGAAATGTTCAATTGTTGAGAACGACGGTGAATTGATGTTGATGGCGCTTCACGCACACTTTCTGCCGCAGCAGCAATATTCTCGGGTGTACGCACTGTTTTTGGCTTTTCACGCTTTGGTTTATCGATGAGGATGCCAGCTTCTTTCACTTTTTTCACAAGATAACGAACATACGGAGCTGACGGTGCTTCTCTTCTTCCAAAATCCGTACGCAATTTTCGCACACATTCTGCAACATTACCATGATTTTCAAAGTAATGTCGCAATATTTCCCAGCGTTGTTCAAGCGTATACACAACCATATTCGTTCAGCGGAAGGATAAAACTAATTATCTGTCAAATCAATTTCAATTCAATTCACGAAATAAGCACTACTTGAAAAAAAAAACGTTAGATGGCGGACCCTTTATATGCTTGACGGTATTGGCCAGCTGCGCTTACTGCTGACGGCTGGTCGCTTCCATGATCATTGCTGACGAGCCCTGAGTTAGAGGTCTGAATTGGCACCGATGGTTCTAGGTGGACAAACGTGTTGTGCTTCTTGAAGCATTTTGTGCATCCTCGCCGGGGCACTTCGCAGCTTGGTGGCCTGCTCGTAGACAGTTAACGCATATATGATTTTTCTTCAGTATGTTTAGTCGATGGCCGGGTGTCATTTGCAGGAACTCGTGGCAAGCGTACAACCCAGTGGGTGCCCTAGCAGATTATATGTACATGATGGCGTTGCTGGTGCTGATGGTGCTGCTACTGTCCTTGCTGAATGTGATCGTCGCTGCTCTTCTAGTGGCCGCACTTTATAGCCCAGAGCCTCCAATGATTGAAATCGCCTTTCCAGGAAGCCTAGCAGTTGAGTGATGGGTTGCACATTTCGCGGATTTTCAAGTGATTGTTCATACAAGGTATGAGTACCCCTATCTAACTGTGACTCAGGATTGGATCCCATTGCTCAGTGCTCACACCAATAATTTTCAATCCCATTAGACACTCTTGCCTAGTGTCATGTAGAGTCCTTATGGCTTTGGCTGATACCTTGTCAGACATAATGGTTGGTTGATTCATTAGCTTGTTTATAAATGCCGATACCAATAGTCTGGTGTTGTTATAGCGGTCCATCAACGTCTTCCATGCAGCATCATAATTGTTGTCAGACGTCGTAAAATGATTTTACAATTTACAATTTTACAATTTATTTATTTCAGAAAATATTGTACAATGGTTATATGTTTCCGCGAAGCCTTGTTAAGGCTTTTCTGCAGAAGAAAAGCGGACGGATTAGCCTCTCTGCTTCCCCTGACAAATTTGGCTTTAGGTACCACATTTTTTGACAGTTGGCCATAGAGTAATTGTGGATCATCTGGACGAATAAATCGTGGAACTGTTGCCATTTCAAGTAATCACCGTCGAATTTTGGCAATGTGACCTTTGGAAGTTGCAACGCTGTATTGCTTGTTGATGGTCCAGCAATAGAGTTACTGGAGCCACTTCCAATGCTAGTCTGTAGATTGGTAGTTAAGGTTATTATTTGTTTTTCCACTAACTCTTCTAGCTCCAAGTATGCACATGTCATATCCATCGATAATCGGATCATCGCTGAGTTCACATATGGAGTTATGCAGTTCCTCTAACTGGGTCCGGTACCTCTCGAGTGTCTTCAATTTGTCTTCGATTGTTCGAAATAATCTGTTGTATGTTGCTGACTTGGGATTGTATTAAGGTTAATGCCGGCAACGGTTCGACGTAGGAAATCTGCTATCCCTTTTTGCCGCGTCAACAGCTTCATTAAGCCGTCTGGTGGTTTTGTTGACGAATTTTCGGGTTCAGATTGCTTGGTACTTGTTGTACCATCATCGATCTGTTTCAGTGTGTTGTCACTGATTTGCTTGGCACCTTCTAATTTGGAAAACGAAACAATCTTTTGTTTAAAGTGTTCCTTAAATGTTGTGTAGTTCGCCAGAGTTATATCATACAGATTTTTAGCAAAGTATTCATGGTCAGTTGTCATCGATGGTGGAGTCTGTTTGTTCGAATATGCTCCAGGCGTCCTCCAATCGACGCAACGTGTCCTCATAATAAGCCTTGGTTGTCTTTCGAGTGCCCGAATCCTTCTTGTAGTTCGCTATGATTCTTGACACTTCTTCGGCGTGGACTTCTTGTTGCTTCGCCCACTTGTCGATATTCATGATGTATGTAGTTTCTTCACTCCTTTTGTCAAGACCAGATTGATGCGCGGCTCTTGACGGCGTTGGTACTAGTGTATAGCCCTAGTACACGATTTTTGTGGGCGAAGGTTTTAATCGCGACATGACGCAGGGTTACCAGTGTTAGAGCCCTGGTAACGCTTCTAAATACTGTGATATACTGTTTGCTCCTTGAGACTGATGAAGAAGGCAAATAATTCAATCACGTCGGGGTCACCGAATGTTAACGGTGAGACTATTTTGCCTCAACGAAGATAGCCAAGGTTCATGTACCTTGACTTGTTGATGTGGAGATAGCCGGTACTTGAACCCGTATCTCAGTATTCTGATCTAAAGTAAACACGTCGAGTGAAGGTTTGACAATTTAGTGATATATTGTTCCCTCAAACGGGAGTATTTATACAAGCTTATTGCAAACTAAGTAAAAAGTAACAAGTACACGTATAATGCTTAACTGACCATATTGTATCATTGACACCAACTACCGGAGAATCGAATTTCTGTTTTGTTTGTATAATGGGTACAAGGTGAACCTTTACTCGGTTGGGCAGAGGTTTCGAATAGCCGGCATTCTCGTCGGGTGCAATGTTCTTTAGTTGTTGTTTTTATACTAATTCCCTTTGCGTATCGACTGTATGTACATATGTGATAACTATGCTGGAGCATTGTTGTATTATTGTATTGCATTGAAGTTTGTTGACCCAAGGCGGCCATGTAGAACTGATACAAAAGATATGCAAATAGACTTAGTATGTACATTGTGTGCGTTCTATATTTATATTTACATATGTACATATGTTTCTGTTCGTGAACAAATTGTTTTTTCTTCTTTGATAGTTTCGAATTTGTTTTATTTTTGAGGTAAAGTGATTATTATTGAAGGAACAATGTATTGCAGCTGTTTTTTTACCGTATGTGTTGTAGTTTTTTGGGAATTGAAGCATTGTCTGGTGTTAACTTAGTTGGAGGTCGGAAGAACGGTTATCGTCTTGGTATTCCAATACTGTCGTCATCTTGAAGATTTGCTTGACTTTAAGTACCCTAAAACTGCTTTCCGATTGCTGCCTGTTATTATTTCGAAGAATTTTTAGAGATAAATTTCGAAGCCTTTGTATCTTGTTGATGTGGTTTGCTGGGCGTTTTCCCAAGCAAGTATACCATATCTTAGCTTTGACTCTATTAGCGCATAATAGACTTGTCGCAAAACGTTCTCAAAAGCATGGTATCGCAAATGTGAGAGTACATACATACATATATGCCTTTCTTCAGATCAGTGCGTAACTTGTCTATGTGTTTGTCCCAAAGGAAATGACAATCAATGACAGCTCCAAGATATCGCATTTCTTGTTTGGACAGGAATAATTTCTGAAGTATATTTGCTTGTCGGTTTTTTTTTAAATGTGAACTTCGGATATGTACATATTAATTTTGTTTTAGAGGCGTGTATAACCAATTCGTTGTCGTGATATCATCGTTCAGCTACGTCTAATTCCTCTCGCATCACCATTGTCGCCGAATCAAGAGAACTATGCCGAACAACAATTGCAGTGTCATCAGCAAAAGCGATTTGAATGCTAGACTTAAAAACCCGAAGAAGCTCGTTAGAATATAGGATGAAAAGAAGTGGGCCCAAATAAGATCCTTGTGGAACTCCATATATTACATTCTTTTTCGAATCCTGATTCTTTCTAATGCTTCTAAAAAATGAGCATGATTGAGTGTATCAAAAGCCTTGCTGAAATCCATAAACAATGCGAGTACATGGTGACCCTTGTTTAAGCTATCGTTCACACAGTTAGCAAATTCACCAATCAGTTGTCCTGAATTTTTATTCTTTTCGAAATCCGTATTAGCTTTTATTAATAAGAGAGTGCTTTTCAATGAAACTTTGTAATCTATTAACAACAATGCTTTCTAAGCACTTTTCGAGGACCGGAAATATTGAAATTGGTCTGTAATTAGATAATTGATTTTTGATTCCTTTTTTATAAATTGGTCTTACCACAGCAGTCTTAAGTTGTTTTGGTATTTTTGCTTCTGCTAGACTCATATTAATAACTTAACAGAAGATTGGAGCAAACAAATCGGCATGCTTCCGTATGTCCACTGCTCTGATACCATTGATTCCAGGTGACTTATTCATCCAATCATCATTTCAATCGATACTGTATAGGTTAACACCAAATTAATTGAAAAGCAGACGCTACGTGATAAAGTATTGAATCTACGCAAATCCGTATTTGAATTTACATGAACACGTTGTCGTCGGAGCCGCATAATCCAATTCCAAAGAAAACACAACATCCCATGCGCCCATGAGGACGCCCGCCCACATCTGAGACCCAACATACGACGACTCGTCGACACCTGAGCCGGGACGCTGACGACACTTTATTTTAGTATCTAGAATAGTGTAAGAATTTTTGTAAGTTAGTTCGTAAGATCATTTGCCAGGGTAATCTATGCCCAAACAATAAAGTAAAATATTTTTTTGTAAAAGAAATAAGAATGAATTTATTTAATTTATATCTGAGAGAATTTAAATTTTTTTTTTATACAATCTACGAACTTTGTTTCCATAAAAAAAATACTTATAATCACTATATTTCACTATAGTATTAGCATTATTCATATATACTAAATGACGTAAGTTACTATCTATAAGGGTGTTAACTGAGAAGTCGTTAGTTTGGGTAGGCCGCCGCTTCTTAGTTATCCGTCCTACGTTAATACATATTCCGGTCAGTTGCGAAATATAAGTGACATACATTCAACTTCATCTTAAATTTCACGTGCAGGCCGTTAGAGAATAATCTTTAACAGAGGATATATTCGAATAATTACATAAAAATATTACTTGATACATGTTACATGTCATATCATTGTAATTTGCAAATAATTCTTGTTTCGATTAAACGAGAAGAAGAATAGTTGAAAATATTGCACGGCTCAATAAATTTAAATTTTATTTTATTTTTCTAAGGCAATCGAAAAACTATTAGCCTAAAAATTGTTCAAAAAGTTTAATAATTTCCTGCAGAATGTCCTCACCCTCCTCCGAAGAATCGCATTCGAACTCATACATTTCGCCCAATTTTGCTGCATCCTTCTCTGACAAGCCTTTTCTCTGTCCTAAGGTCACCCCACTGATCTATGAATAATACTCTATGAACTAGCTTCTTCATACTAAATAAATCAATTCACCAAAGGCACAATTGTTGGCTTCCCATTTTTTGAAAATGCCTTCCCACTATAATGCAACACACTCCCGTAGTCATATCCAACTTCAAAGTCTGTAATTGTATCGGCATCATATTTATTAAAATTATGTTCATGCTTCTCGAGTATGTTCTCCCATACGATCTGTACGTAGTCATCGCGATCCACGGCACTTTGTTGGTGGTAGAAACCGATGGCGTGCATTAGTTCATGAACCACAATTCCATGCGTTACGCATTTTGGTGTGCTGAGGTTGAGTATCTATGATAGAAATTCCAGGATTGTATTAGAGATATATAATAATTAATATGCATTTTACCTGTCCACCTTTGCGGCGCCCTACGCTAGACCAGCATCCGGAGTAGTTTCCTTTGAAAACTATATAGCTAATGTCCCCTTCCTGGTAAGGCCTAAAACGAATGCAAGTCTTCTTATGATATTCTTCTAACGCCTTAAGTATAGTTCCGATTTGTGAACCATCTAGGCGAAATATTAATACATGTATATATATTTATGTAACATACCATGGTAATGTCCTTGTTCACTTACCAAAATCATTGGCATCTATGTAGAATGGTATTGTTGCCTTTGGCCAATAATAGGTTGTGTTAAGTAAGCCATTTCGTCGACTATCGTTGTACAGCATTATATCGCCTTCAAACAGTCCCGAGTGCTCCCATAGGTTTGTTTCACTCTCTTCCGACCAACTGGTAAAGCTCGGACCTAAATCCGAAATATGAGTATAAATATAATATTTCTTACCAGCAATCTCTGCTATTACAAACCTCTGCTTCTCTTTCCATATACTTACTGTTCACTTTTAGCATCTTCATATTGGCACCATATCGCGGCGGTGGTGGCATGACAGGATTCCATCGCAGCTCCGGCGCACACAGCACTCCCGCACCGAATAGAACAAAAACAGTCATATCCAAAATGATTTTACGAATATCAGTCATTTTCAATAATGAATTAGCAACACTTATATATATGTATATATGTATGTATGTACGTGCAACCACCCGTACACTTAGATGTGTAATAGAATTTCTGCCACTAAGCAGGGTCTTATATAGGCTCAGGAAAGGTAAACAAAAGAGGCTTGGGTTCCTCATAGTCAGACCGATTTCTGTGTCAATGAAATTCACATACAGTCGAGCTGATTTGTGCGGATCAGCGACAGACAGCTTATCAATATCCAAATCAAAGAATAATGAAGTGAGGCATACGAGTACGTCGTTGCCATGAATTTGGGTTAGAACACGGTCTGCATAGTAGTTAAGCAGGCAAGTATCGAAGCAGACAGTGCCTGTGCACGGTCGAAGTATGATTGGACGTCGGCACGCTGAGTTTACTTGTGCAACACCCTAATCGTTGTTTGTAGTTGTAGATAGAAAGCTTAGATTGGATAAATCTTCCGCCTCGAACAATGTACAGATCCTAGAGTTGCTGAGTGATTCATTCCGCTATCGAGTGGGCACAGCAACTGCAACGGTACCGGAAAATATACAGTACCACTGTCATCATCAACTTGTTCTCTCTAACTCTCGAGTCGTAAAGCTATTATCTGCAACAATGCACGGCTGATGGTGCCACCAGGAGTCTTTAACCTTTTGATACCACACTCCAAACACACTCAGGCCGCCTTCCAAACATTCAAATTCTTATTTTTCCTCTTCTGTTTTCATTTCTCTTCCCGTGCTAAAGGCTGCTGCTGGCCAGAATGTTGTTATTGCGCTAACCTACATTCGCGCCCTCGAAAATTCGCCTGTATGCATGAAATTCGACATCCGCTTTCATATTCTCTGAGTCGGTATCCAAGTGGTTCACTACATACGTACTATACATATTACATACATACTATGTATGCATGAGTACAGAATTGGGCTAGACGTCCCCCTCATTTGGCTGGCGGACTCTAAGGGACTTATTCAAATCACTATCGCCCATCTCTGCCTAACAATAGATAGGAATATTTCTTGAAACATGGATCGTAGCATCATGCGGTCATTAAACAAAACAACTGAGCTCCTCTTCAATTGCAATAATTTCTACTATAGAAATGGTTCAAATGCCGACTGCTCGTAATATTGTATGATACTCTTTTCTTCGTGCGAAGTGCTGCTTTTTCGTTGTATTTTTTTGTACTTGGACAAAAATAGAAAACTTGCATCCATCTAGCTCCCCGTATCACTTTCGCCGACTAACCTAGAAATTCTGGGAAATCCCATAGCCTCAAAGTGGCAGTGCAACAAAACACCGTCTTCTACTTAAATGGTAGAAAAGTATGTACGAGTAGTAATACATGTCTGCTTTACTCTCCCATGCACATATGCAGCATATCGGACAAGCACTCTGGTACATACGTCGCAAGATTAATTGATTCCGGAAGGAAACTCATCTTTCTAGTTTCCGTATGGGCGCACATCTGAAGTACAGCAGAACTTTCGCGGATCTAAGACCTAGTACTACTTGATAGCTATCGTGTGGACGGTATATCCTCAGATACCGTGACGCTGTTGAAATTGCCGTACATGTGCGAAAATATGTATATGGATACCTCTCTGCGTGTAGCAGAAGATGAACATGTAATTTGATGCAATTCCTCTTCTTTGGGTTTTACAACTATTTCTGAAAGCTATATGAGTGACTTTCTTTTATGCAAGTGGTTACTGGGAATTCAAACCAATGACAATGGTTCATGAAATTTTGTTTGATGAATGGATTGGAATGACGAGAAGTAAAAGTTTTACTCTCGTATTCTTATTCTTTATAAGGGATAAAAAATAGGAGCTTTAATTTAAAAGTAAAATGTTATAAAATGTTATTTATTTCAGTGTGAATACAAGATATTGACGGTATTGATAAAGGTGCAAGAAGTTGGACTATACTATCCCGGAAGAAGGAGGCTGTACTTTCGTGGCGGTACGGATATCCAGTATAGTCTTAGAATAGTATGAGTATTCATCATCAGTATCAAAATTGTGCAATACGTGATGGGCGTAATATTTTACAAGATGGCTAAAATCCGTGGTCCCCGCTACAACCATGTATTTCTGTATGTACATTGTCACACGGAAGATAAAGACGAGTTTTACGAAACAATGGATGAAATATTTGATAATTTCTTATCCTTCGACAACATCAGGTAGTGCCATGGCGTAGTGGGCAGTGTGTCGGCCGCTGACGCAAGATGAGCGAAATAGGATCCCGATAACACCAACGCCATCGAATGATTATTCCGCGGCGTCCCTCCTCGGCGGTGTACTGGCAAAACCCCCCGTTGCAGGCCCGGATTAAAGAAAATGGGGGCCCGGGACTATTTCAAATTTAGGGCCCCCTAAAAAGATATAAAACCCAAGCAAGCTAACCCCTCATAACCCAGAGCGTCCTAAACCCCAAGCGAGTCTACTCCAAATAACCCTGGGTGCTAGGAGTCCAAGGTCTCGGAGACGATGCGAAAACCCTTGCAGCTATCCCAGAGTATCACTTATATATTCAGATCATGTTTATGGATATGTACATTAATATGAGTGAGTTATTTATCAATGAAACATTAAAAATAAATCGTGTAAAGATTAGGATTCGGGATCAATAAATAAACATATTTTTTACATCATACTCAATAAAATTTTTTTTTCTCAATTTTAAAATCACAAAATCATGTATTATATCATCAAACTCAATCGACCTTAACAATTCAGATTCGATTGCTAGGCGAGTTAGAGATGTTAATCGTTCATCTAACATCACCGCTCTATACATATATTTTATTCGTTTAAGAACAGAAAAAGACCTTTCTGCTTCACAGTTTGCGATTGGTATCGTTACAAAAATTCTGAGAGCAATATAAACATTAGGAAAAACGTCAATTATTTGCTTTTCAACAACCTAGTTTAATAATTTGAAAGGAGAAATGAGATTACTCTTTTCATTTTGAACTTTAGTTAAAAAGTTTTGTGGTTGTGATTTTATCATTGGAGCAAGCTGTTCCAGTTCGTTAATTAAATCTATTTGTAAATCTTCGTGGTAAACTTTGACTAAATTTTCAGCTTTTATTTTTATTTCATCCGTATTTATAGTCAAAATATTACATAAAAATCCGAATGTATCGGTTATATGAGCGTAAGCTTAAATTCTTTTATGCATTTCCGCGATTAATTTATCAACAATAATGTAAAAAGTATTGACTCTGAATTTATCGGATCCAGATAATTTTTCTTGTTCCTTCTCACCGTCACGTAATTTTTTTGTAATTTTTCTTTTATTTACATCATCATATTCTTGTATAATAACTGTATTCAAAGCTTTTGATTCTTTTTCTATTTTCGAAAAGTCACCTCGTAACTTTTTTAAATATTCTATCAAAGAGAGCATCATGTTTGTTGCTACATTCAAGTTTAACTCAACTTTTTGTAAATAAAGCATCAAATCTACTTAATATTGCATGCCATAAGACCGCCATAAAAGCATTCTCAAATTTAATAATTTTTTTTTTCAACGATGAAGCTTCATGTCGAGTATCCAGTTTTTGAGTTTCATCGTTAGCTAATTGATTTAGAGCATTATATATACCTGTAAAATTATTTACAAGAGCACTCACAGCGTCTGCTCTTTTTGACCATCGAGTTATAGATAAGCCTTTAACCTTACCATTTTCTTGGTGTAAAATATGAGTGGATGAACTGAAAAAATTATATATGTAAATTCTGCAAGAGATAGAAGAAGTTTGCAGATTGAATATTTTCATTAACACTACATTCACCAACGAGATTTAAAGAATGTCCAACACAAGGAACGTAAACAGCTAGTTCGTTTTCTTTTTTCAAACAAGCTTGCAATCCAGAATATTTGCCAGACATATTACTAGCATTATCGTACGTTTGCGCTCGACAGTCTTTTATATTCAAGCCGTATTTTTCAAGTAAAAGTAGGATGTCGATGCTCTGTTGCTCTCCTGTGTGATTTTTTATTTGTAAAAAACAGACGAATCGCTCGTGTACGTGCCCATTCAAATAATATCGGAATATTATTGATAATTGGTCTACATGAGATACATCTGGTGTAGAATCGACAATGATACCCCAATATTTAGCAGATTTTATTTCGCTAATGATCTGGTTCAATACTTTTTTTGACATCAAGTCGATATGTTCTTCGCAGATTGTTTTTGATAAATAAGAAACGTTTCCACGTCCTTTATTTGCATAATCAATCAAATGCCTTTTTAGAAGCGGATCAAATTGTGCCAAAAGTTCTATGATTCCTAGATAATTTCCATTATCTGGTGAACCGATTACTTCATTAGTACCGCGAAAGGGTTGACCTCTCTCAGCTAAAAAAACAAATAACTGCAACAATTCTTTTCAAAATTTCCGTCCAGTATTTAATTTCAGATTCCATCTGCTTTACGAGCTCTTTATCAATGCGCGAATCTTTTTGCAAAAAATTAATCCAATCAACCATAGATTTACTATGCTCCATACTACTTTCATGACCTGTAATGGCTTCATCAGCTCTTTTCCAATTACTAAACCCTGTCTTTACAAATGTGTTGTTTTGATCCGATGAAAAAAATTTACAAGCATAGCAAAAAACTGCCCCTGTAGATTCAGAAAATAAGAGCCATTTTCTATCACATATTTCTCCATTGTGCAATTTTTGTTGAAAAAAATTCGGTGAAAAGTATCGATTCTGCTGTTTGTACTCCCTTTTCGAAGATTTAAAATTCGAATTTTTATTTTGGAAAAAAGTATGCCCTTTCTTTAGATATTTTTCAAGTTCTACGCTATTTGTCCTTAAATTGGGCGGCCATAGTGCTGGATCTTGCTGAATAACGTCTACAAATATTATAAATTTATTTAGCATAATAAAATGCTTTGGTTTTTTTTCAAAAATGAATATAAACATTAAAATTAATATCAATTGTGTGGAAATGAATAGTTATACGTGCAGAAGTATACATAACTATTAGTGAAATATATAAATTATAATTAACGTGTTCAGATTCATTTATGAAAATAAATAAGAATACATTTTCAAAGATTTTTTGCTCACCAGGAGATGACCAGACCTTTGGGCGGCCGATTTGAACGAAACTTTGTTTGAACTAATTTGAACGAAACGAACGAAACGAAACGAGGGATACTTCGTTGCTATACATAATATGAAAAAACCTCGAATAGTAGAGGGTACAGCCTAACGCTCTTAATTTTCGGAGTTTTATTAAATTAATTGTATTTTTATTCGTACTTAATTTTGATTAAAAAAATGTAAGAAAATCTTTGAAGAAAGAAAATAAAAGTAGAAAAAGCAAGCTTCAATTTGAGCCTAAGTATGTTCAATAAGCTCTCAAGCTCAATAAGCTATAAAACTTTTTGCAGGCAAAATTCAAAAAGGTACTTACTTTCATTTAAAGAACTCTGTGAAAAAGAGGCAATGTCCATATTATTTGCAGCAACTTCTGTATCGTCCGAATTATTAGAGGTGGAAGGTTCACCTGTATTGTCGTCAATTTTCTCATAGTTTTCGGACTCTTTAGTGATAGAAGAATTTGCTTCACTGACTTCAATTTGATTAATTTCAGATATTTCCAACTGTGATTGAATGGCACTTGAGACGTTGAAAAAAAATTCGTCAACTTTGGTAGCTTTTTCTCAAACCTAATTTTGTCGTCTTTTATTTTTCTTTTCGCAGCTCCACTTAGATATTTTCTTCCGGTCATGTTGAGATCAGTCCACGAAATGAAATTAGAAATTTCGTATCGATCCGAAACTAAATAATAAAATAAAATTTCATTACGGATCACATCCCTGGTAAGCGATATGCCTATGGCAGTATATCTGTAGCTATACAGCTGACGTATTCTGCAAAATATTTTTTGGATGGGTGAAATCTCGTGTGTTCGTGTAAGCGACAGAGATGTGATCCGGAATGAAATTGTACTATTTGGTTCGATCCGAAATAATTTCGGTTATTTCAATTAAATTGTACAGCCCGTAATATCTTTGATTAAGAAACAACCATATAAACATGCATATATTTGTTGGTCGGAGTGTCAATAGATGTGAAACCCAGATTAGTGTCGATAATTTTAATTTAAACATTATGAAATTTCAAATTTTAATACTAAAGTTTTCACTTCTATCGGCAGTACCATACTGCCATATTTTTTTTTAAATGACACTGACATTTCAGTTTTAAAGTTTTCGTTTTGAATAAAAATTACAGATTGATTATTCATTCAATATTTATTTAATGTAATAAAAAGTAATTAAAAAATGTATAACTCAGAACACATAAATAATAAGGTTTTTAATATTTTTTTTTTAAATCATATATTGTTTTCTAACATACAAATATACATTTAAAAAAAAAATTACATTTTATGAAAGGAACACATAAAATTAGTAGAAAAAAAATAGAATTCAATTTTTTTCACCGTTATCAAACTTTCTCTCTGAAAAAACAAAAAGTAAATTTTTGCCTAAATTTAAAATAGTCGTAAACTGATCCCTCATTCTTATCAATAAATTTAATTAAGTCTAGAAATGTAAAAAAAAAGAAAAAAAGTCTAGAAATGATACAAGTGAAAACTGTAAACGAGCAAAAATAAATTTATTGTGCTTGGAGTTTTTACTTGCATTGCTTCTAAAAAAAAATTGATAATTTTGATTTCAATTTAAATCAAAATTTTACAATTCTTTCCTTGATAGTACAGGGGACCCAGTAGGACTCTTTGCGCCCAGGGTTATTGGGGGTTAGCTCGCTTGGGATTTAGGATACCCTGAGTTATGAGGGGTTACAATTTTTTTTCGAATCCGGGGATTCCAGGGCCCTTTTGGGCCGGGGCCCGGGGCTAAAAACCCCCTTAGCCCCCCCCCCCCTTTTCAGAGCAGTCTTTGGTCCTCTCCGTCTTCAGATTTTTGCTTTGATCTTTGTTGATCGCCGCATCAACCTTCGGACTCCGAGAACCCGCCGCCACGTCAGAGGAGGAGAGATCACGTTCTCTCTCCCCAGCAAGGTTGTCTTCTGTTTGCGAGCGCTCTTACCTTTCTTGTTTTATTTTATTTCTTATTCTCATAACATTACTTACATATACATACATACAATTATTAATAACAATTCTACTCATTTTGAGAACAGTAGTGACATTTATTATTTATACAAAATAGAGTCTAATGCCACTTTATTTAATATAATTATTGCAATTCATAGTTGTTGTGGGGTGAACTTATTCATTATTCCTATCTAAATATACATATACATTGTTTAAGAAAATTCCAAGAAAACTCATAAGACTAAATGGTGTAGCGCGAACTATGGTGTAGTGTAAAGCCAACTTTTTACCGTAGCTAAAAAGATTTTTAAGGTTCTAATGACTCGAATATTCTCAGGGAGTGTATTATAGAGTTTGTGGGACACGATGGAGTAAACGTTTCTGTAACTTCAGGTGCGGAAGGTTGGGATATTGACCAGCGGACTAGTATTACTACGCAGGTTGTGGTGGTCATTTATTGGGATTTGCAGGTAACCTCCTCTTATAAAAAAATATTTTTAGAACTTTAAAATAATAAAGGTGAATTACTGGTAGAATATTCAATCAGTTGAATAAAATAAAAGTATTAGCTAGTCGATTTGCATGACATACCTTTCTTATGACGTATTTTTGTAATATTATCAAGCGTTCGATTTTGCTAGCATAGGCGCCTCCCCAGCATATAATTCCATATTGTAATTTCCAGTGAAATATACCATAGCAAATATTCTTTAAGACACTGGAGGAACAGTACTTTCTAAGTTTGTAAAAGGTGCGTACAGTCGAGAGTAAGTAATTTCTCAAGTGGGTGATATGATCATGCCAGTTCAAATATTGGTCGATGACGACATTGTTTAACTATTTCTATTCCAAAACAGCTTGCATTACATTCAATGGCATCATTAAAAGAGGCTTTACACGCGTACTCTATTATGCTGAATTTTTCACAACATGCTGAATGGAATAAAATAACATTCGGAGTCTCAACGGAATTAACATATATTAAAAACAACAGGGGGCCAAGGACAGAACCTTGAGGAATGCCGATGTTGATGATCTCGACCCCACTAGAAATATCCCCTATTTTCACTTTTTGTCTTCTATCCTTGAGATGAGAAGTAAACCATTTCAATAACGAAGCCGCGGAACCCTGCACAGTATACATTTATCTAGGAAAATTTCATGGTTTTCCATGTCAAAAGCTTTGCTTATACTCGTATCTACAAAGAATCCAGCACAACAGTTTTTGATTCCTAGCCCCTTGTAGATGGACTGCCAAGGTCAAGAAGTGCATCTTCGGTCGAGCAGTTTTCTCTGAAACCAAATTGTTTTGCACTTAAAAAGTTTATAGTTTTTTAAAATTTTAATATTCTACATTTCATAGCTTTTTCAAAGATTTTAGATACGACCGGAAGCAGTGAAATTGGTCTGTAGTTTGTTTTAAGGTTTTTATCTCCTTTTTTGTGAATAGGTATCACGTTTGCACATTTAAGCGCATCCAGAAATACACCTGTGTAGACACAAGTTGAATATATAGGCCAATATATCCACCACGCTTAAGGCGATTCTTTTTATAACTTCATTTGATGATCCGTCATTTCCACACGAGCTAGAGGTGTTTAGCGAATTGATAATTTTTAAAAGTTCGAATCCTGAGATCGGATTGAAAACAAAACTTTTATCACAGAAATTTCTTACTTGGGATAAACTCGCAGAGCAGTTCCCACAAGATGTTGTCCAGTAAGGGAGGGAAGACGTCCATGCTACAGAGGAAAAAAACTGATTAAATATTTCTGCGACAGCTGTAGGGTCTGAAACGCATAGATTGTTATCGATGAGCTTGAGTGATTCAGTATGAAATTTTTGACTTCGATTCAGAATGTGGTTTACTGTATTCCATACTTTTTTTAGATTACCCTTTGCATTACGTAGTTTATTTTTAAAGTAACTATCACGACAGAATTTTACATTTTTATCAGATTCTTTACATAAGTTGATGTAGCGGTTTTTTAAAGCAGTATTTGCGAGATGTCTACAGACTTTGAGTCGTAATTTGTGTTTAAGTTTGATTTGCTTTAGAAGTGAAAAATTCATCCAAGGTTTTAGTTTTGCATCACTTTTTTTTACAAATGAATTGCTGGGATTGTTGATGTGTCTACCTAACGTTTTTGAAAACCGTTCATAGGCCAAAGAGGCATTTTCCTCGAACGAAAGCACATCAACCCAGTTTTCATTAAGAAGTTTTGAATTTAACATACTATGATTTATGTGCGTCTGCTTATTATATGTATATCTTTGAGGGTCCCTTTTTTACGCTAAGGCTAAGGAGTCATTAACAAAGGACATCAAGCCATGGATAAAGGATTCATAGATATCTCTCGAAGTGTCTGCACTTAGTGGATCTATGTTGAAGTCACCAACAATAGCGAGATTTGACACTTTTTCATTATCCAAGAGAACAGAAAATTCATCCATAAACAAACAATTCTAAAGCCGGTAACACAAATAAAACTCAGAGTAGTATTAAGAGTCGTACAGGTAAATCGAAATTTTTGCGTAGACTTCTTATGTTTTGATGTACAATATAAAAATGTGTGTTATTACTATGTACTAGTAAAAGGAAAACTTTGTATACTATTTGTTAAGGTTTCAATGGTAAAGTTGTTGTTTGAGTTTAATTTCGCAATCATCGTGTTACTCTTTGAGTGGTCCAAGATCATCAAAGGATCGCATAACAACAGCATTACCAACATCCGCCTTCTTTAGAAAAATATTATAATCTTTTTCGGTTCGAGCTCCTGCTCCCTTCCGACGCCGCTTTAGAATGGCTCTGCCGCTTTGCCTTCTGCGATCAGAGTTTGTCTGTCAGCATCATCGCCTTTTTCGGCGGTGGCGCCATAACAGGATCCTGAACACCTTCAGCTCGGTCAGTTTTGGAACCTAGGCGCATGCTGAAAGTGCTGGCATGCTTGTGCCTCCTGCAGCAGCCTTTACTAGCCGCCGACGCTTTCTGCGCATCCCGCCACCAAGAAGTGCGATCTAATTCTCTTGACTGCTTTCCCCAGAGGTTCGCCTTCAACCTTCACGCCTTCGGCTGCGCCAGCCTCTTTGCACGATTTTCGGGTGCGCCTCTTCTCCTTCTTTTTTGGCTCTTAGCAGTGCAATCTACAGTACTTCCCAATTCTGGAGCTCGTTAGAGGTTTCCCGTGCCCCGCCATCGTCGGTGTCGCCAATGTTGGTTGCACCACTCATGCTCAGTCCAACCAGGTGGTCGGACAATGAGCCGCAGGAGTCGGTGTCGTTCCGGGAGAGTCGAGAATGTGTGGCGGGGCCTCCAGAATCCTTGCCCCGGCCGCGATCAGGGAGATCGCGAGTGGATTTCCGCTATTGCGGGTGCCATCTGGAGTATTATCATCCATTTGGTTGTCCATTCATCCATGTAAGCTCAGAGTTCTCCGGGTCTTAGTTCGAGGTCATTGCCCTCTTAAGCCCCATCCGCCCCGACAAGACGCCCGAAGAGCGAAAGGGTTTTTTTAAATGCCAGCAACACACGGTGCTCCCAAGCGGTCTGACCGCGCCCGACGCTCTTTGATTGCGGTGATCGGACGAGAACCGATAAATTCAGCGTGGTATGGTCGTTGGCAAGCAGGGATGGAAAGCGGTAGTATCCGCACAGCAACAATTCAGACGTAGCTGCCGATCATCGAGGAAGTAAAGGAAGTAATATATCGACTTAAGAATATAACAAGGATGCTGAAGTCCACCTAATACCATCGGAATTAATAAAATATGCAGGAGAAGAATTAACAGAGAAGTTACATGATCACAACTATGTATGTACATAAAGGGTCCGCTAAATAATTTTTTTCTTTTTTGAAAATGCTATAAAAAAAACTACTGAATATTTTCTCAAATTTCTTTTTTTTTTTTGAAAGTACAATCCTTCCGGTTAATAATGGAAAATAATTTCATTCAAATGGCTGCCTCGGCTGGCCATGCAGTAGCCTACACGATCGGTCCAATTTTTAAGCACATTATCGATTGTGTGCAGCTGTATTTCACCAATGGCTTCACGAATATTGTCCTTTAAAGCGTCAATTGTCTCTGGCTTGTCGGCGTAACACTTATCTTTGACGGCACCCCTCTTCAATTTTTGTGGACAAAAATTCGTTCAACATGGCCCGATAACGATCGCAATTGACTGTAACGGCCACTCCTTGCTCATTTTCGAAGAAAAATGGCCCAATTATGCCTCTGGACCAAAATCCGCACCAAACAGTGGCTCGTTTTGGGTGCACCGGCTTTTCAATGTATGCGTGCGGGTTCTCTGTGCCCCAAATGCGACAATTTTGCTTGTTTACATACCCGCCAAGATCAAAATGAGCTTCATCTGAAAAGATGATTTTTTTGGCAAAATCGGCATCTTCTGTAAGTCGATCGCAGGCCCACTTAGCGAAGCGAAAACGCATTGGATGGTCAGTTGGCTTCAACTCCTGAACCAATTGGACTTTGTATGGCGTCATACCAAGGTCTTTATGCAAAATTCGTCTCAATGATGTCTCCGAAATGTTCAATTGTTGAGAATGACGGTGAATTGATGTTGATGGCGCTTCACGCACATTTTCTGCCGCAGCAGCAATATTCTCGGGTGTACGCACTGTTTTTGGCTTTTCACGCTTTGGTTTATCGATGAGGATGCCAGTTTCTTTCACTTTTTTCACAAGATAACGAACATACGGAGCTGACGGTGCTTCTCTTCTTCCAAAATCCGTACGCAATTTTCGCACACATTCTGCAACATTACCATGATTTTCAAAGTAATGTCGCAATAGTTCCCAGCGTTGTTCAAGCGTATACACAACCATATTCGTTCAGCGGAAGGATAAAACTAATTATCTGTCAAATCAGACATGAGCTAAGTGTTACCATTCACGAAATAAGCACTACTTGAAAAAAAAAAACGTTAGATGGCGGACCCTTTATATGCAACAATGAAACTATCCCCGAAGAATTTAAAAAACTTAGTCGTATTTTTTCAACGCAACAAATACCGAGGAATATCGCTGCAAATTACAGGGTACTGTTAGATAGTAAACCAAGTATTCGATCGACTTGAATAGACCCAAAACTCGTACACTTTGAGGAAGTGAACGAATTCAAATACCCGGGTACCGTATTGATTACCAAAGACAACTTGATTGAACTTGTCGCAATGATGAAATCCGCATTTATAAAACTATAATAATGCAAGTGACACTTAACGGATGTGAAACTTGGTCTCTCACTAAGTAGGAGGAAAATAGATTTCGGGTCTTTGAAAATTTTGATTTTAACCAAAAGAATTAAGAAATGGGGGAATTCTATTCAGCCCCAAGCATTGTCCCAGTAATAAAATTACGAAGACTAAGATGGGCAAAACACGTAGAACATATGGACAGTTGATAAACAGTCAAAAGAATAATGAAGGGAAAAATATAAGAAAAAGGCCCCCAGGAAGTCCGCGCCGTAGATGTGAGGACAATATAAGGATGCACCTAGAAAAGATGTAAGAGGACATCGAAAAATGGATGAACACACTCATGACAGGGAGATGGCGAAGTCTGATCTTCCGACTTCCAAATGTTCGGTAATAATAATAATAATAATAAGAACTTAACATCTAACGTCCAACGAAACAGTAAGATTTGAATCACCAATTTTTTGCTGTTCTGATTTGTGTAAATTCGTCGCTGGAGAATAGCTTTTGAAATATTTAAAAAAAAAAAATACTCGGATTATGGAATTATGGATAGACAATACTATGTACACAAAC
The DNA here is from genome assembly GCA_958301585.1 of Merodon equestris. Classification (NCBI taxonomy): domain Eukaryota; kingdom Metazoa; phylum Arthropoda; class Insecta; order Diptera; family Syrphidae; genus Merodon; species Merodon equestris. The sequence continues at coordinate 81,823,080 of OY284415.1, read as the reverse complement.
GTTTTTTTTCTTCTTTGAAATAAATAAGATATGAATATAATATTCAACATAATATTTTTTTATTGAGAATGTAAGCCGGTCGATCATATTATACTTTGTATTTGAATATGTTTAATGTAGCAGCTTTTATATGCGAGTACATATTTAAATTTATTTTTTGTCTTGACGCTAGGTTATTGTTTTTAGATTTACAATGGGGGTCCTTCTTAAACTTTAAGACCAACATTTTAAAAACGTTACTTTGACATTGCTATAGTGTGATATAATACTATAGGAGGTGTTATATAATATTATAAGAGTACAAGTAATATATGAACATTCATAGGTAGATTTAGTATCATTATTTCTTACATTACATTTTATACATTATTTTTAGTATCACAAGTTACATTATACAGGTTATATTTATATACACATAAACATATTTACATACAAACATATATTCTAGCTGATAGGTACTGACTTGGTCGTCTTCGTTTGACTGTCTTTCTCTGCAGTTTCCTGGAGTGGTAAATTTTGTATCTCGTTGTTTTGGTGATTTGAGCTTTTTATCTGAAGTTTCTTAATTTCGTATTTAACATTGGGTATTTTGAGGACACGATTATAGTACACTTGCTATTAAACAACACTAGAGACGTCTTGTCGTGATGATGGCTTTATTTCGACTGCCCGTTCAATGGAATAATTGGTTTACATTTTACGTATCGCATAAACATATAGTATAAACCATTCGATTGTACAGCAATTGAACCATACATATTGTACATTTTCTCGCATGCTAGTTGTTAAAATACAGTGTGGTCAAAAAAATTAGTAACAATTAGTAGGCGGATAATACATTCTCTTACAACTCGACCATCCTGAATACAAATCGTCCTCGATTTACTTACGAACACAACTAACATAATACATAGAAATTGTATATAAAACAAGAGCACATATAATAATATCATTTTTCCTTTTCGAGCATATCCATAATAATAAAATATACTTATATTGGTTATCATAAAATTAATTAAAATACACATTTACAATGAAATATTGTACAATAAGAATTAAAATTATAGATACATGCGAATGGTTTGATACTTTAACTTAAGTTGAAACATACGGTTTCATATTTTCGGAGCATGCAACTCCTTCATAAGGGATACGAGATATTTGAATATTTTGTAGATCTTTGATTAGATAACGATCATTTCGCAATTTCTTTATTATCTCAAACGGGCCTTTATATTTTGCTAAAAGCTTTTTGCACCCGGAGCACTTATAGTATTTCTAATCATCACAAAATCACTAATATTGTAATCACGAGGTTTCTTATGATGTTTATCATAATAGGCTTTATTCAATTCTTGCATGCGAATAGTGTTTCTACTTGCTTGCTGCCTTAACAATTCCAAATTCCTTGGCTCTCCAACAATTACGTTTTGATCTAAGTACTCTTCCCTTTTGCGCAACACCAAAAAGCAGAAAGCTTGGACTAGAGCCTGTGCTTTTATTTACGGTGTTGTTGATAGCAAACTCTACCTTACTTAAATGTTTCGTCCAGTCTCTTTGCTCCCCATCGCTTTCTTTCGCTAACATAGGAGTAAGACATCTGTTCACTCGCTCTACCTGTCCGTTAGACAGAGGCGAACTAGTGGCGATCTAAATATGTTGAAAATAATGCTTCTCACAAAACGAGGAAAATTCTTCAGAAGTAAAACAACTACCTCTATCTGAAATTAAGCGGTTTGGTTTACTGTAGGTTGAAAAATAATTTTCTAAGCACTGAATTACTTCCCTGGTGCTAGTACTTCTAACTGCATAGAGCTTAGTGTATTTGGAAAATCCGTCAACAATTAAGAATATGCATTTTTACGCACAGAAGATGGCAATGGAACATAATGGTCGACATGAATTGTGTCACCCTTCAGAATACAATGTAAAACTGCCTCTTTCTTACCGTATTGTGGAGAGAAATGCACGCACTTTAAACAATTGCTTATATATTCCTTTGTCTTGGATTTCATGCAAGGAAACCAATACGTTTTTCTCAAGAAATCATAACACTTATCAACTCCGACATGAGATAATGGTGTGTCTGTATAACATTTCTCTCCATCTGAGACGGAACATAAAAACAAATTTTGTTATCGATCTTGCGATATACTAAGCCATTTAAAAGTTCGTAGGGAGGACTTTCCCTTTCTTCTAACTTTTTAACTAATCTTTTCACTGTAGGATCTCTTTGCTGTGAAGCTACTAGCACATGCTCAAACGAATCCGGTTCAACGATTAAAATATTATGGCACCTGCTAAGAGCGTCGACATGTCTCATCCTCTGACTATCTCTATGTTCGATAACATAATCATAATCTAAGAGCTCTAAAGCCCATCGGGAAATTCGCGGATTCATTAATTTTTTATTTAGAGTCAGAGTCAGTGCCTTACAATCGGTAATTATTTTGAATCTAATCCCAGTCAGGTAGATCCTAAACCTTCTCAATGCAGATAGTATTGCTACAGTCTCTAATTCGTAAGAGTGGTATCTAGATTCCTGAGCAGTAGCGCGTTTTGAAAAGAAGAAAACTGGATGAAATTGTTTATCTTCCCGTCGCTGCATTAAAATTGCACCAAATCCTAAGCTACTTGCATCGCAATGTAGTTCGGTTTCAGCATTAGGATTATAAATAAATAAATAAATGGTGCATCTAATAACTTCTTCTTTAACGACTCAAAAACCTCTAGCTCTTTTTCACCGAAAGTAAATTTCGGTTGAAAAAAATCTTTTTTTAAGAGATCATACAACGGTTTGGAAAAAGTCGAAAAATCCTTTATAAATTTCCTAAAATAGATGTTAATCCTAAAAAGGAATGTAAACTCTTAATATTTATAGGTATGGGAAATTCAGCAACCGTCTTTAAGCCACTTATATTCGGTCCTATACCCTTCCCAGAGATTTCATAACCTAAATAAGTGATCTTATCAAACATAAAAAGACACTTATTATAACGCAATTGCAAATTATGCTTTGTAACAACCTCCATAACTTCTTTCAAAATTTGAAAATGTTCATCTTTTGTTTCTGTTGCGACAAGTAAATCGACAATTTACAAGCAATTTTCCAGAATTTATTAAATTTTTAAACAACATATTTATGTACCCCTGAAAAACAGACGGTGCATTTTTGAGCCCAAAAGGCATGCGTAAATATTCGAATTGTCCTAAAGGTGTTATAAAGGAGGTATATTTGATCGAATCTTCAACCATTTTCACATGATAGAAGCCACTTCTTAAATCGAAAAGTGAAAAACTCTTTTTGCTACATTTACAGCGAATTCGTTAAAGTAAGGGCTAAAAAATTCCGTTTGTTGTCAAATATAAAACTCTGTGTAGCTTAATCTTCCCATTCGAAGTCAAGATAAAATATGGGCATCTAATTTCTCATGTAGTAACTGCAAAAACACATTAGAAAGGAAAAGAGTACATCATAACTTTCAAGGATACTAATTACAAAAAATGTACCATATGTGATGAATAATGTGTGTATTTGCATATGTATGTAATTTTTTTTTCCAGCCTGGTTTCGAGGAGAAAAAAAAGTATGAAGTTTGCATTTCCAAGAATATGGAGGGAGTCCACTGATTGCTACTTTTGTGTAGTTAATCCACACACGCGTTCTTCTTCTTCTTCTTCTTCTTTTCCCTTTTCCGGCGTTGTTATGGTCAGAAGTGTAGGACCATAACCTTCCCACTTAACTGCAATCCGCTTGTAGGGTCCGCCGGTTTGACCTCAGAAAGTAGCGGCAGGCTTCCCGGTTTGGGATTACTTCATCGCTGAGGCCAATCAAATGCTGGTGTTTTTGCATTTGTTTGCACCAATTGTTTTTCGGCCTGCCTTTTTTTTTTTTGTGACACGGGCATGCTCCAGATTTTTTTTGTTTGATCTTACTCTTACAACACCGGTGATCTCCAGTCGTGTCAACCCACTGATTTGCATGTACACTTGTGGGGTTTAATGGTGGTATATGTGTCCCTAGGCTCACCTTGGTGTTTTCTAAATTGCCTAGATGTGATTTTTGTTTACCTTTGTCTTAGTCGCCTTTTACGACAAGCGAGAGGTATCGCTGCAGGGATATTCTTAACCCGTCCCTGCACGGATATCCACACACGCGTTGGGCTGGCAAAAATGCCAAAAAGATTCAGTACCCAGATCTACCATCAACAACCGCTCCAGCACCCCACAGTGAACATTTTCCTGTGCCTTCTCGGTCAAATCCGAGGGAACAGCTACCGTTATCACAAATGTCTAGTAGTAGCAGATGCAGAGAATAAACTTAAAGCAGAAATATTAGCTTAAAGTATGAAGAGTATGCCTGGCCGGTGATAGGGGATTTCAAGATGGTAGGTTTTCTGATGAGAATGCAAGGCGGATACACTAAATATCCATGCTATTTTTGCTTTGGGATAGTAGAGGCCGACGCACTTCACTACAAGCCGCACTCATGGCCTAGACGAATCGAGTTTCAGATAGGAAAACATAATGTCAAGAATGAACCGATTGTGGAGGCCGATCATATTTTGATGCCTCCGTTGCTTATAAAATTAGGCCTCATGAAGCAATTTGTGAAATCTCTTCGTGAAGACTCTAAAGCTTTTGAATACTTAAAGAGTATTTTCCCTAACTAGTCAGAGGCTAAAGTTAAAACTGGTAAAGAAAATAATGGCCGGTGTAGAATTCCCAGAGCTACTGAACGCCCATGAAAAACAAGCGTGGCTCAGCCTTAAAGCAGTGATCCATGGCTTCCTTGGCAATAAAAAAGCTGCAAATTATAAAGAGCTTATTTCTAATCTTCTTCTTATATATAAATAAAAATGAATGTTTGTCTGTATGTCCTTTATAGAATCGTAAACTATGCATTTGATCATATGATGATCTTTAGCAAAGTTGTTGTGCATGAGCCCGCGGAGGTTTCTGAGTTGGTACAACCAATTTTCGACAGATGGCGCCACTCTCACGGGTTTTTTTTTTCTTTCGTTCCTTATGGCGTGAAAACTCCTGGACAGATTTTAATGATTTTTTTTTCAAATATTGTTTAAGACTATGGGAAGGACATAGGCTATATTATTTTTGACCAGGTTAATTTTTGGAAGCGTTTTAACCAAAAGTTTTATATTTTGCTAAATTTTTCCTGCTATAACTCTATTAGTTCTTGATCAATAGATCAAAAACAAGAGCCGTAACATTTTAAGCCATCCATCAGCTTTCTGCCTCTTCTAGAAGCTGAGCTACAGACTAAAACACGATGAGATTAATTTTTTTTCATAAAATCGAAAACGATTGTTCTTGATCGTTCTTCTGCTTTGGGGTGGTGGGCGCACAATGAAAGCAAGTTCACTCAACGAACATTGTGCGTAGTTTTCTCCTTTAGATCGGAACCAGACACCAAGGACCGAGATCTCACACTCAAAATGACACGGACATACATACATATGTATGTACATATGGATTTGTTTATTAGCTGCTTCTAAGAATATTAGGCACATTGTTGTAAATTCTTGAGTACGCTGTTTGACCGAACAATACATTGAAATCGTATGCCTGCCCAGCAGAAAATTGTATAAGGCATATCAGGCTAAGGTTTCAATAAGGTATAAAAAATATGACAAGAATTATTTTATACCCATTATAATTCTGAGGTAAGCCTTTTTTATAAGGTATACAACATGACAGAACAAGAAATAACAGGAAATCTTGATAATCCAGATGTATAGTAAGGGCATTCATAAGGAATATTTGTTCTGATGCCGTTATTATTGTGCTAATATCTGAATAGGTTGGACGCAAGCGTGAAGTGTTCCGTGAAATAGTAAACTAAATAAAAGTAAACAAACATTTAAGTGATTTAAAAAGGACTGAAGTGATTTAAAAAGGATAAAACATCATGTAAAGTATGTAAAATGAGTAGATTGGGGTTTTCTAAGCGGCATTATAGAAGGCTTCTCAAACAAGAGAGAGACAAATTGTTATCAGAAGCAGTCGTTGATCAGGAAGTACTGTTAACGTCAGTAGTTATAATTTTATAAGTGATAATATTATTCAAGATGACGGTTTTGAAAATGTAACTAAAGTAATAATTAATCACAAATTACCCGTATTAAAAGAAAATTTTTTCCAGCGAACTCTCTACGGTAAGTTATATTAATATTAGATTCAATTAAGAAGTTTTTTTCAGTCTTTTTATTTTTATTATAGGCTGCGTGAATCGTTTCTACTTGTCTTTTGATGAATATGAAAATATATTAAAGATGCTATAAAAAAAGGAAAAAAGCCGGATGGACCAACGAAATTATAAGCTGCGGCTATAAAACAAAATGATTTTGTAATTTTTTTTTATTATGTTTCTTTTTTTTTACCAACTCTGTGTAAATTTTGTATGACTTTGTCAATTTTATTTTAGCTATTTAATTTATTTTTTCTAAGTTAAAACAATGTGAATATTTTTATTATAAGTTTCTAGTTTTATATAAAATTTAATTAAAAATAAAAACGTTTTATAAATAAAAAATTAAATTGACTTTATTATGCTAACAATAAGTCTTAAAAAACATACTACATAATACTTAAGTAATACTGATAATGGGAGTTAAATAAGATCTTATCTAATACTTATAATAAACTGTTAATACGGTTAAGCAATGTCTTATATATAGCTTCTGTAAAACTGATATAAGATGAAATAAGATCTTACATAACCCTTACCTTCAACATATAATAAGTCTTATGAAAGGCTTTTTATAATGCTTATTTTAACGAAATGTAAGGTATACGGACGTACACCTGATTCCCTAGGACATGGCCTGTGTAAGGAATAAAATAAGGAATCTTGAATGCAACGAATATAGCTTATCGATAACAACCCTTATCTCATAAGGGATAAATTGTATTGGAATAAGACTTATTCAAGGCTTATGCTTTCTGCTGGGAAATCATAAGGCACCCAATGAGTTCTGCGGTCTATCTGCCTGTATTGCCACATTCTTCGTGTTTTGTCAGTAGTCCATGTATCTTTGTTCCCATCCTTATTCTTAACCCCAAGTTGCTATCCATGTAATACATACATACGCGAGAGAAGCCGCGCGGGTCAGCTAGTATGCTTGATAATTCCAAACTCATGGGTGGCAGAATGTCCAGTACAAATGCTACATGCTCACTTAGATCAGTTCAAAGGTAACTTGGGTGCATATTCAGAAGAGCAGGGAGAACGCTTTCACTAAGATGTGATGTTCTTTGAACAACGTTATCAAGGACAATATAATGAGAACATGATGGGTGACTACATTTCGAGTCTAATACGAGAAAGTTCCTACTTACATAGAAGAAAAACAAAAAAAATCATTTTTAAAGCTTCTTTGTGTTTCTTTTTATCTAAAGGGTGGTCCAACGAAAACGAACGATGATAATTGTAAATAAAACAAAAAGTTTTCAGAGAATTATTTTAATATTTTTTATTGTGATACAAGGATCTATAACAATTATGTGTGAAACAAAATATCGGCCAAATGCTCGCCACGGCTTCGGTGGCATACCTCGATCCGATGGTCCATGTTCTGAGACTCTGAGACATAATTATTGAGGTTCAATGTCGTTAACGTATTATCTCATCCTTTAGCTCTTGAATTGTTCTTGGCTTATTGACGTACACTTTTTTTTTTAAATATCCCCAAAGAAAGAACTCCAACGGTGTCAAATCACATGATCGTCTCGGCCAATTAACATCGCCACGACGTGAGATAACACGGCCATTGAATTTCTCGCGCAAAAGAGCCATTGTTTCGTTGGCTGTGTGGCAAGTGGCACCATCCTGTTGGAAGCACATATTGTCCAGGTCCATATCCTCAATTTCTGGCCACAAGAAGTCCGTTATCATCTCGCGATAGCGAACACCATTCACGGTAACTGCTTGGCCGACCTCATTTTCGAAGAAGTATGGCCCGATGAAGCCGCCAGCCCATAAACCGCATCAAACAGTAACTCTTTCTAGATGCATCGGCTTTTCAACAATCGCTCGTGGATTCTCATTTGGCCAAATGCGGCAATTCTGCTTGTTAACGAATCCACCGAGGTGAAAGTGTGCCTCGTCGCTGAAGATGATTTTCTTTGTAAAGTCACCATTCACTTCTGTCTGTTCAACCAACCCTTCGGCGTATTGACGACGCTTAAAATGGTCAGTAGGCTTCAGCTCTTGAGTCAATTGAACCTTGTTTATCTTTATTCAAAATTCGCATCAGTGATGTTCGTGAGATGTTCAATTGTTGGGCACGACGACGAGTCGAGGTTGACGGCTCTTCTGCCACACTATCGCGAACAACAGCTATGTTTTCCGCAGAACGAACTGAGCGAGCATGCACAGGTGTTTTCACATTTCCTACAGACCCGGTTTGCTGAAATTTGCGCACAATTCTACCGATTGTGGACACATTTGGTCGATTATGCTGACCAAAAAAATCACGAAGTGCATGAAATGCATTTTGATTTGAACGCCCATTTTCGTAAAAGGCTTCAACAATCTTAACGCGCTGCTCAATTACCTCCGCTGCTCAAAGTACCTCTCCATGGTTGAATTTGTCAAACTCTGAAACAAAGAAATGTCAAATTAAAAAAAAACTTAACGTTAAAGTGTGACTTTTTTTTTTTATAGATTTATCTTCATTGTTCTTTGTAAATGAAAGCGATTAACATATAAAATTTTTTTTCTTGCTTTTTATTCTACAAAAGCAGTTGTAAAGTTTTTTTTCTTGCTTTTTATTCTACAAAAGCAAAGTTGCTACAAAAGCAAACTTTATTAGATAAAAGTATTTTTTTCTTTCTTTAGTTAGACATAATTAATCAAAATCAGCACTACAGCACGCAAACTCAAAAATCGTGTTTACTTGTGTTATCTATTGGCATGCCTAGGTATTTTGCTGAATTGTCGATGGCGAGTAATGGCTTGTGGCTAATATCCCTTTTTGTAGAGAACACAACTTGCATCGTATTTTCTTCGTTAATTGCCATTCCAACAATTCCCCATTGCTTTGTCTAGTATTTTTAACGCTTGGTATGTAGCGGCTTGAAGGCGGTTGTGTGAAAAGAGTATAACTGTGTCGTTTGCGAATGTTGCTAGCATGGAGTTCGGTGTAACTGTCATAGGTATGTCTGCTGTATATAGTAGATATAAAATAGGACCTAGCACCCTACCTGGGGTTAAACCTGTCTTAATCTTATATAATTTTCATTATTCCTCATTGTATTTCACAAAGAAATGTCGATCACTCAGGTACCTTCTGATGAGTAAATAATAGTCCCGTAGGATAGATTTAAGTTTTGATAATAGTCCTTTGTGCCATACACTGTTGAAAGCTTTCGCAATGTCAAGGTAAAGTGCAACATAATATTTTTGATGGTCGCAATTGTTTAGAATTTTGTTTATTACTCTATGAACCTGTATCCGTACAGAGACGGGTTAAGAATATCCCTGCAGCGATACCTCTCGCTTGTCGTAAAAGGCGACTAAAACAAAGGTAAACAAAAATCACATCTAGGCAATTTAGAAAACACCAAGGTGAGCCTAGGGACACATATACCACCATTAAACTGCCCCACAAGTGTACATGCAAATCAGTGGGTTGACACGACTGGAGATCACCGGTGTTGTAAGAGTGAGATCAAACAAAAAAATCTGGAGCATGCCCGTGTCAAAAAAAAAAAAAAAAAGGCGGGCCGAAAAACAATTGGTGCAAACAAATGCAAAAACACCAGCATTTGATTGGCCTCAGCGATGAAGTAATCCCAAACCGGGAAGCCTGCCGCTACTTTCTGAGGCCAAACCGGCGGACCCCACAAGCGGACCAGTAGGAATACAGGTAAGTGGGAAGGTTATGGTCCTACACTTCTGACCATAACAACGTCGGAAAAAGGAAAAGAAGAAGAAGAATACTCTATGAACCTGTTGGATTGTAGAGTGGTTTTGTCGAAAACCGAATTGGTGGTCCGGAATAAGGTGATTTTGTTTTAAATATGTATCCATGTGGACACATAATTACTGCTAGATATTTTTATTCGCCTGAATTTGCCTGGTTTCGGTATTGCGATTATTTTAGAAACTTTCTTATTTTTGGGTAGTAATTATTTATATTTTGATCGTCACGTTTGGTAAATGTTGTGTTGAAGAGGTGTTCGGTCGGTGTTGGTTTTCGACCAAGCACCATCGGTTTTCATTAGAGGCATTTGGTGAATGATTCCCTTTTTGAGTCTCTTGTTTAGTTTGCACAGCGAGTAATTTGTAGTTTGGATTACTGAAAGGTTTGTCAAAAATGTGTTGAGGCGAATTTTATTGTATGTTTTAAGAAGGTCCTTGAGTTCTTTTATTGATTTACTATATTTTGCTTTAAGAGGTGACTTGCTAACTTGCCACGTTATAATGCGTAGTTTTCGCTTTTCTTTATTATATTAGGTCTTGAAGTATATTATAGCGCTTTTAAAGTCTTGATATGCCTTAAGAGAGATCCTTAGGTCAATTTGTTCATCAATTACCTTGTAGAAAGTATTCCAGTCTGAGTTGATAAGCAAAGGAGTAGGACATCTGACTTTTATATTTGTGGAGTGCTCAACTATTAGAGGAAAATGATTAGATAAGAGGTCAAGGTAGGTATAATTGGTGTACATACAAAAGTATAAGAGGTCAGGTTTTTTCCTACGAGTAACATCAGTAGGCCAAAATGTGGGCTCTCCAGTGGTTATAAATGTACAATTATCTTTAATTAAGGCGTCAATAAGATTTTTCCTTTTTTTATTAGTTAGCCTAGAATCCCAATCTGTATGCTTAGCGTTGAAGTCACTCCCCGCAGTAAGGCGTGAGCCCATTGTTTAAATAAAGTATGAGTACTGCTTTGGACTGATTGTGTATTTTGGTGCGCAGTACAGCTCGGAGAGTATGGGTGGTCCGTATGTGTCCTCAACTTGTATTATCGTAGCTCGTATAAAATACATTGCATATTCCTCTAGTTCGATATCTCTATAATATTATTATATTATTGCTGTGCCACCGTGTGTTCGTTCACTGGAATGGTTGTACAATATACATATACAATATATGTTGTATTTATTGTGGAAATCCGTTCTTCTTATCCGTTGTTTCTGAAATGGGTTTCGGAGATTAAAACTATGTCGATAGAATTGTCAATTATAAATGTTTTCAGTTCCGAGGCTTGCTGGCTAAGTCCATTCGCATTCCATATGACTATTTTCAAAATATTCATCATATTTGATATCTGGGTTATAAACTGTTGTGTCATGTTTTTTATTTCGGAAAGATCGTTTTCAGTTTTGGTTTCTTTTAGATGGGTTTATTCTTTATGGCTTGTGCTATTCATTGGGACATCCATGAGTGGTGTCGAAGGATTAGTTCATCTGCCATTGTCGGATGATGAACTGTTTTCTTACGTATGGCATCTGCGAATGATGTTGAGGGATTAATATTGGATAGAACGGGGTTTTAAGCTAATGCGTCAATTGATGTTGGTTGCTCTTCTATTACTTTGTTCCGTAATCCCCGCCTTACTATGTACCTTGCGAGCTTTTTAAACTTCACAGTCCTTATAGTTGGGCGAATTTAATATTATAGTTTTCGATTTTTAATTTACATTTACATATATATGCCAATATATTGCATATATTTCAAATATGACGATGAATGACGGTTTTTAAGTAAAAAAATACACGAAATAGGGAATATTTTAGAAGTTTAGTTATTTGTTACTATTGTGTATTATCTTTGAAACAACGCACATTGCTGTATATTTGTTTTTCATCAATTGAGAAGAATATTGAACTCATTAGGTTTTCTACTACTTTTTCGATTACTTTTTCTACTACTGTTCAGTTTGTAATATTTAAATGACCAGTCAAGTGTTTTGGGTGTGTAAACCTCTCTCACTACTGTCGGAACACGCATTTAATCCTAAGAGTTAATAGCGAAGGCAAAAATCTGTGGCAGATATTTTCTAGAGAGACACGACAGTGGCTTTGAAAATTAAATATATAATGTTAAAAAGTGAAGTGAAGTGAAGTTAGAAGTGAAGTGAAATTTGTTCTCTTTTTTTATTTTTATTTGTTTTTATTTTACAATTCTGGAAACTATCTTATTCTAGACAAAAATGCTTAAAACTAGCTTAAATATTTTAAGTAACTTAAAAAACCTTACTGACTCTATACGGACACTCTTAAGTGAGCATAACAATTTAAGGTTAAGCCTTTCGTTTTTATCATTAATATATGTATGTATAATTAAAATATGTAATTTAGCAATTTAAGTAAAAAGAAATTATACTCTTATTAGATAACAATTTCATAGAGAGTATCCAACATAATTCAACTATAAATAATATCTCAAATTTGGAAGTCAGAAAATAATTGTAGATGGTTTTCGGAAGATGAGGTTTCGCACTTTAAAAACTTCTCTGATAGCTTTGTAATTGTCTGACTCCGTTTTGTTGTATTGTCCATAACTGTTTGGAACCATTTTAATAACGTTGAATACAAATAGAAGCTCGATTTATATGTAGATGCCATAAGAGTTAACGTAAAAAAACTAAATTGACCGACTTTTCATCTGGAAATCGCTGCTGAATCGCAACAAAACCAAGTCATTTCTGAATCGGATGGTGACTGGTGATGAAAAGTACATACGTATACGATAACTTAAAGCGAAAACGATTGTGCTTGAAAGGCGACGAGCCGTAGCAAATGATGACCAAGCAAGGATTGTCTAGCCGAATGGCTTTGCTGCTTGCATATTTGACATAAATTGGTTTATATTAACTGTGTTAAATAAAGCTTTCGATTTCATGCTAATGGTTCGGGTTTTTTTTTAACTAAAAACTAATAAGAGAATTGAATTTTTTGAAAAAATAGTACTTTATTACATACAATTTTGAAAAAAAATAGTTCGAAATTTTTTTTTTCATTTTTTTTTCAAAATTTTTATTTTGAAAATTAATTTCTCAAAAACTATTCCTTAAAACAGCTTCGTTTAAAAACAAGATGAAAGAAGAGGTTTCTGGCCTTACAAAAAAGTATATCACGGTATTGTGGATGTAACTGTTGATTTTTAATATTTTTTTTCCAAATTAAGTCAATTTTTTAGAAAATTGCCCCCCCCGGCTAAACGGGGGGGGGGAATAGACCCCCCCCCCTCCCATACGATTTTTTTTTGTCTTGACCAGACCTACACGCTCTAGCATTTTGGCACACTGCTCGTGGGACACCCTGTATATCGAGATTGAATAATAATTGCAATAAGTGCCACATAGAGTTTTGGTGGCGGTATGCAACAGGCTGTGATGTGAGCACCAAACGGCTCTTACATTTTATCTTGTGATAAACTGTTTCAAAATCTTAAACAATGACAAAATGTATACTTATCGCGAGACATTTGTCACACCTTAAACTTTGCAACACCTTTAACTTTGTGGAAATTTTGTATTATTAAAAATTGTAACACTTTAACACTTTCATTTGTGGAAATTTTATATTATTAAAAATTATTAAAAAATGTTAGAATAATCAGTAGATGCGATAATTACACTCATAAGATATATTTTTCCATATGAGTAGATATAAGAAATTAATACTTCATCACATCAAGAAATAGCAGGCGATATTGGCAATTGTTAATCAGATATATCACAGACGTCCAAAAGAAAAAGTGGTCTAAGTGTGAACCGCAAGATCCACACGACTTAATTCCCAGTGGAAGGGATAAAAATATTTCTATAATGTAAAATAGTTTTTTTATTATTATTATTATGAACATTAATGTTATTAATATTATTATTTTAGTCATTAAAGCTTAGAGGACGACACGCCCGCATCGTTGTCCTTTAAAGTAGCTTCGACCGTTTATTCCTCCTCTTCCTCGGCCCCTTCCTCGATCTCCTTCTCGTCCTCCACCTCTTCCACCGCCTCTTCCTCCGAAACTTCCTCACCCACCATACGTCTTTTCTCCCGCTTGCTGTTGTCCTTTTCCTTCCCTCTTTTTTCTTTGAGAGTGTGATGGGTACCCCATTCTTCTCTCTGCCTGAAATTTGAAATATAGTAAATTTTCTATTTTTTTAGTTATTTCATTCTATACAAAAAATGGCTCGGCCAATTTTGCTGAAAACATATTCAGGCTTAAATTATGCAATTATACATACGTCAAATGAAATCAGCAAGACGTCGATGTAATTTTTGTTCTCGAGATAACCGAAGCGAAAACCTTGGTACGAAAATACGCACATACACGGACACACAAACATTAAAAATTCTCACCTTCCAATTCGATTAATGCTTTCCATGTAACACTGCAACACCAATTGCATTCTCCACATATCAAATTAAAAATAAATAATCAAAAACATTTACAAATACATGAATTAAGCTACCCGGAATTCACTATCCTCATTAGCAGGTACATATACAGGTACACATACATAGTCTTCCCAAAGCCACAACACATTTAATACTCCACAGATCTCTTATAATTTGTTGTAATTTGTGCAAATTGCCTGTCATTCTCTGCGGTGCTTCTCTCTCTTATTTTATCGTCAGCTATTCGGGGAAAGGCAATTCGGTAAATGATTCGACAGCAAGAATAACTCCTTCCTACAGGATGTAACAACACTGAATCAGACAACCATGTTACACACCACACACTCGCCACTCATTCAATCACTCATAAACCTTTGGGTTACTATCTTTTCGTCGTATTCTCTTGCGAGTTTCACTGTACCACATGAAATATGTAGGACTTCCTTAACCAAATGTTTTATTTGGCCCCATGATGACAAACCAGACAAACTGGCCGCCGAGTTTTCGCAGGGGTGGTATCCTACCATTAGAAATCCCAAACATAACAAACATCTATGAAAATGATGATGTCGGGGAGTACATTATTATTTATTACAATTGCCAGAGCGCTCCGGTGATTTGATTCAATGACGTCTATTTCGTGCTTCGTTCACATGCGCACGTTTTTTTAAACTTGAACTTCAAATATGGAGCAGTGTGCTTTATTTGCAAGTCAAGTGTAATAAAACGTGATAGATGTTGCTTCCACATACGATGGAGCGTCGACTGTACGATTGTATTGAGTACAACATGTGAAGAACGCCGAATGCAAGGCATGGAGAAAGAGGCGATCGTGCTAAAAAAAGCAGAAAATGGTATACACAAAGAAGCGGATAAAAGATCAGCAAAGTAAAGACCATAATAACAAACACACTAAGGAACATACATGGGGAGTCTAGCTTAACTCCAGCTAGGGTGGAGTGTGGAGTAGAATGAAGTGCTAATGACAGTGGCAGTGAAAAGGCTTTGTGTTGAGTGCTCTTGCTGCACTATTATCATCACATTCCGCCGTCATCTAGTACGAATGGTTGAATTAACTGCTTGTGGTTATATCTAGACTTTCTGTTGCTTGTTTTTACTGATGCGGCGACTGGCGTTTTATTATTTCCGTTCACAGATGTACTTTCACTGGTTGCTCTTCTTCATTCTAAATTACATTTTTCTGCAGCTACTGGTATTGTTTTCGATCACTGAATAATTGTTTTTGGGTACCTCTAATGGGAATTGGAGTTTGAAAATAGTCGCAAGAATTATTGAATTGTTTTGTTGGTTTTTCTCTAAAAATCGAAGTAAGGGAAAATCTGGCTGTTACTTTAAAAAGTAAGCCTAATATCTGCCTTTCAGTTGCAGCTGATGTCTATTGAACATCTAACAAAGTTTCTTAGTACATACATATGTACATATGTATGTATGTACATAAGTGATATGTCGATTAGAGAACGTTTCGTTCTGTTAATGTGCATGTAAAGTGTAGAAAATTTAGTTACATTATCCGAGCATTAGAAATGTATCACTGTAACATTTTTAGGCGTAGGTAAGAAAATGAGATTAAAATGGGTAGAAAAAACGGTAGCACTAAATAACTGTAAAAATATTGATTTATGAGAAAACTGTGAACATTAGCTATCATCATTAACCCAAGAACAGACAATTCGATGTTGAGGGTGTGTATCTTCTTATGTACTACTATAACGTAATTAACGAAAGTTGTTCGGAGTTGGCCATAAACAGTCGGTGCCTTCAACCTATGTAAAACAAAACCCAAGTGAATGGGAGAACTTTCGGCTCCGGTTCTCTACAAGCTATAACGCCAATAATATACCAAATTCTTAAACATATCTATACTTTGACGAGTATACGTTATAAAATCAGAAAAGAAGGATGAACCGATACACTACATTACCTCATCTGATAAGCTTGCTTAAGTCTCCTATGCATCTATTCGGGGAGAGTACGATAACTTGGCCGCCAAGATTTGATAACGGGATCTTGTAGAGGGGTCAAAAACAAGCACTTTTTACTATGGGAGGGGAGGGGGGGGGGGGGGGGGCATCTCCCCCCGTTTAGGAGGTAGAGGGACTTTTAGAAAAAATGGTTTAAATTGAAAAAAAAAATTTAAAAACGACGGCAACACTTATAATAAAGTGCTATACTGCATTTGAAAGCCAGAAGTTTGTTCTATAATCCTGCATTTAAGTTAAATTACTCATGTCAATGGTTTTTGGGAAATTCGCATTTAAAGTCCAAATTTTGATAAAAAACCTGAAAAATAAAAGTTTAGACTGATTGCTCTCAAAATTGTGAAATGAAATTGTAAATTAGCTTATATGTATTCCATGTAACTATCAATTCTTAATCGAACACAAAAAACCGCATGGTTCTATGTCTTCTAGTTTTTGAGAAAATCGAAAATTACCAAAACTACTTTTTTTGATTTTGGTGACGGTGATTCCATTTTAAGGATTAATGTTAATAGACATAATGTATCTTTGTTAGTTCAGTACAGCAATTCATTTAGTGTTACCCAGAATGCACCACGAGGAGGTAGAATTGGAAGGCATTCCGCGTCTGGGTCAGTCATTTTGTCAGTTAGTCAGGAGTTAGTCAGTCATAGTTAGTTAAAAAAGGTCAAAATGTATTAAAAAGGTGTGTAAGTCTCGTCAATATAGTCATCGTCCGTACTATTACTGTTGAGTTCGTTGAGTTCCTCGTTTATGGTGAGAAGCCGAGGATGTTTTGGCGGTGAAACACTTTCTAAATTTTCGCTCTGAAGGGTGGGAGGATCGATGTCTTTTAATTGTAAACCCTCACTTATATCACCATCGGTATAACAAGGGTAAACTTTTTTTATATCTAATAAAAACTCCATTATTTGCGAACCCAAGTCATCCTTATATTTCCTTTCTAGGCAGTATTTTCGATAGAAAAATAGTGCCATGTATTGGTGAATATGGTCTGTTGTTTTGCGACATATAATATTTTTTTTAAGAAGCTTGTTTTGGTTTTCAAGATCGTTTATTGTGTTGGTTGCATCGGTTTTATCAACATATTCCCTTATGCTGTGGTTCGTCACTGCATGGATTGTTGAAGCACTAAACATTCTTTCAACTCCTATGTACTGGCGTGCACTGTCGGTACAAATGCGACTGGTGTTGTGGTTTACGTACTTGTGGATGAAAGGCCACAAATCTCGCTTGCATTTCGAGTTTACTTTAAAAAAGCGCCCGATCTTGTCTTCCTTGCAGAATAGTCCCAACACTACGTAGGTCATCTGTTCTGTAACTCGACCCCTATGGTATTTCCTTTTTGTGAGAAAGGTTTCATCAATTTGTACCGTCTTGCATTCGCCGCCAATGTCTACCTCAACGTGAGAAGTTATCACTTCGGCTATCTCGCGACAATATTTGAAATAGTCTATTATGGTAGATTTACTTAAAGTATATTTTTGGTCCTGATGGCGCCAAGTGATTAAATGCTAATTTTAAAATAAAAAAAACACAATAATAACAATTAAAAAATCCAAAATTTTCAGATTTTATTTATTTACCTGAAAAACCGTATTCACAGGTATTTTCATTACAAAAGAAATAATAATAGCTAGCACTTCGCGAATTTCAAGTCGACAATGAGGGCCATGGAAAAATGTGCCGATGGATGGGTTTATTGTATTATAACAGTTTTTGTCACCTTTTTTTTTAGAAGTTTTTTGTGCACAACGCCACCTCCAATTAAACTTACAACTATTATTTTTTTCCACTTTCATAAGAATGTTGCAACACAATGGGGGAGTTGAATTTTTATTTGGTATTAAACCAATTTCTTCGAAAAAAGTAATGCTTTTTTCGTTGGTCGACACTAAATCACCGAAAGAAGAAAATATAGAAAAATTATTCAATTTGGGATGGAATAGTGGATGTTTAAACGACATTTTTTATTTAGAGAAAAAAAAACACTTCGCTCCTACAAAAGTTGAACAACGAATGACCTTAATAAACAAAAACTAGTACCACCTTTTCATTAACGAACAAAAACCAACGGTACAAATTGATATTAAGAAATTATATATATTTGCTGCAGTCGAGCAGTAGTGCCAAGTTTATGTGAATTTTTCATAATGCATTACATTTTAATATTTCAAAATTGTAAGTTTGGAACTTTGGGCTACTTATATACATATATATGTATTTAGTGGACATTGGATAAATAGAATAAATTTGAATTTTTTTAAATACAGATTCTGTGAATGCAAAAGAAACTTTGCATGTACCCAACCTCACAACAACTTACTGTTTATATATTGTAATGTTGGAAGCTAGCACTGATTTATTTATGTAAGTAAGCAAAAAATAAAAATTTCATAGAAAAGTAGTTTTAGTTATTTTCGATTTTCTCGAAAACTAGAAGACATAGAACCATGCGGTTTTTTGTGTTCGATTAAGAACTGATAGTTACATGGAACATATATAAGCTAATTTACAATTTCATTTCAAAATTTTGAGAACAATCGGTTTAAACTTTTATTTTTCAGGTTTTTTATCAAAATTTGGACTTTAAATGTGAATTTCTCAAAAACCATTAACACGAACAATTTGATTTAAATGCAGGATTATAGAACAAACTTCTGGCTTTCAAATGCTGAAAAGCACTTTACTGTACGTGTTGCCGTTGTTTTTTAATATATTTTCTTCCCAATTTAAACCATTTTCCCTAAAAGTGCCCCTACCTCCTAAACGGGGGGAGATAGACCCCCCCCCCCCCTCCCATAGTAAAAAGTGCTTGTTTTTGACCTCCCTACAAAATCCCGTTATCAAATCTTGGCGGCCAAGTTATCGTACTCGTGCCGTTTCATAAGAATAATATGTCGCCATTTCTGTTTATAACGATAAAAGCATTTTATTTGATGGAATATTTTAGGTTGAAGCGTATTTCGACAGTCTTTTGCAGACTCACTTCAGGGATGGAATTCATAAATTAGAACATCACTTGAACAAGTGTATTGAAGTTAAGAGAGATAATATTGAATAATAAAATGATAATAATAAAAAATAATAATAAAATATTTTAAACCATAAAATCTTGTTTTTCTTATCGAACGAAAAAAACTTATTGAACAACTTAGTATGTTATGTAAAAGTGGATCAATTGTGGCGAGAGCTTAATTTACCCAGGTTGGGCTCATGAAATTTGTTATACGTTGCACCACAGTTGAAAAATAAAAGTTGAAGATTCAGCGAAATTTACGCCCAAAAGGCTTAAATAATTGATTTATTATAATAGTTTTTGTTTTACTTGTAGTAACGAAATGTGCATTCATAGCAGAGTATAGAAAGTATATTATCTTTATTATTAGATATTTGAAATTGACAATGTGTGAAGAGCATCCCTTATAACAGCTGATTGGCTGGCCACGATTTTTTTTTCGTACCTAATAGATTTAATCTATCACCATGGTTAAATATATTTTTAGTGTCTTTCAATGTTATTAACCTTGAAACAAAAAGAT
Source organism: Merodon equestris (assembly GCA_958301585.1). Taxonomy (NCBI): domain Eukaryota; kingdom Metazoa; phylum Arthropoda; class Insecta; order Diptera; family Syrphidae; genus Merodon; species Merodon equestris. The sequence continues at coordinate 81,803,162 of OY284415.1, read as the reverse complement.
ATGAACTCAAGTTCACAATGATATCTATCGATTTACAAATACCCTTGCTATTTGCACAAGTGCCCACAATCTGCGATTCTATCTATCCGTTTACAACAAATAGTTCACTGAACAATCGTCTCACGTTTGTTCAGTACATTAACCAAATATAATTGTTGGTGCCACACACACCAATTGTTGTTAAAATGTTTACCTTCACCATGCATTCATGGCATTCGCCATATCTAATCGACCATAGCTGCAAGAGTTACTCACTAATGCATGGCTTCACTATTCTATATCGGCGGAAAATCGTGGAGACCATGTAGAAACCATCCGAGTCGTTACGCATATTTATACATTATGACGATCATTGTTTTTGTTTCTTGTTTTTGTTTTGTGCACGACCCTCATTATACACATACATATACATATGTAAGTATGTACATGCACGCTGGGTTACCAATCCCAACCAAGTGTTGTGGTTTGTAGAAATGAGCAGTCTTCGTCATTGCAATTTGTAGCGAACAAATTTAGAGGCTCAACCATCTGCGCCAGTAAGAAACGAGAGAGATGGCGCACGATCAGCTGCCACCTAGTGTTCTACTTTCATAATATATGGGTCAAGTGGTGGGGCATTGATTGCGGGTTCAATAACCGCTGAATGTAATCAAATTATGTTTTGTTTTTGTCTTATTTTCCTTTTGCTTGATTTTCTTTCCCTTCTCTTTCACTGTGGTTGCTCTTTTTCGTTGTATCGGTTGCGTTACGATTCATCGCCGAAGAAACTCTTTCGCTTTTGCCGCATGTGTTTTTAGTCTGCAGTATTTCTTACGTCTGGTTAATGTCAACATTGCTCCCGGGTATTATACATATGTGCATACATATACATATATGTACATTATAGAATACAATACCGAAAGTTTGTTCTTCTGGCATCAGGTTAATTTGCATAAAAACTTGCATTTCCGATAGGGACATTTTAAGCACATTTTCAGTTAATTTTCCATTTTAAGGTTTTTGTAAATATGAACACGTGATAGTCCATAGTCCATAAACCATAGTCTTAAGATGTTATTATAATTTAAGTTCTATGAATATTTTATTTTACTTCTATCCTAGAAATTTATCTCAATCTATAATATGTATCTTGATAACTATAAATTGAAGAGAGTTTTTAAAAATGATGGAGCACTTCAAACTTGGTCAAGGCCTGAGATTTTTTCTATCAAAAATTAAATTATTTGATTATGTATTTTGGTTAGTTTTCATAATACATATGTATATACATACATACATATGTATATGTATAATATATATGTATGTATGTACATATGTACATATGTGCATATGAAATAACGTAGTAATTACGAGTATATATAACATAGTAAAATGACATGCGATCTCCTCCATAAATGTCATTTAAAAAAAGGACTTCCGATCGCTGTCACTAAAGAACAAAAACTGTCACTAAAGAACTAAAAGCATACAAGTTTATTGGAAAAATAAGGTGACTTTTTGAATTTCGTTCGCTTGTGCATTCATTCTTGTTTTTTTTTTTTTTTGGTATGTTGGTACACATGTTTTCCTAAATGAATCGCCGAATCACTATCAAAGAAATTGTGGAGGATGTTGTCATATCGGTTGGCTCATACTAAAATATTTTTTCAGATGTTTCGGTCATGGACGTATGACAGGGAAGTTTGTTCCGAAGTTGTTAAAAGAACCGTCGCATGAGCATTGCTCCGGAGCTGTAGAATGACCTGATTGACGATTCAGATTTGCTGAAAACAGTCGATCACTGGTGGCAAGACATGCTTATGACGTCGAAACCAAAGCCAATCATCTCTATGGAAGCGATCAGAAGTGCCAAGACAAGACAGAAAAAACAAGTTCGATCAAATGTGAATGTTTTGCTCATTGTTTTCTTCGATCACATATCACGCTGAAGAGGTCGAAGAATCTGCGGAAACGTACGACTCAATTTGACTCCATCTATATAGTCAAAACTAAAATGAACTTCATAGGGTCCATCAACTGATAAACTGCTGATCCTCACGAGCTGAAGAAAACCTTTTTAGGGTGTTACTAGCAATCTCTCTGTGTTCACTGCTCTAGTCACTTGCTCTAGTAACTTAAGCTCCGTTGCATCTCTCCAACCATCCAAGTACTATTCACGCTATTCTTCAGGGCTATAAACAAAACCCTGTACAGTACTCCTCTATCCTCAAAAAAAATCCTTGTGAAATCAATTTGTCAGGAAAGTGTTTACACACGGTCAGAAAACAGCAAGTTCTAGTTTATCATTGCAAATACTCGTATAAGCACTTTTTTAACTTTAGATAGTTTCTGCTCATGATATGTCTCGCAAAAAGGTAGAGCACTTTACCAAGCTGGTATGGAAGACGGCTGCGAGTTTCATTCAACGGGAAAGCCGACGAAGATGTCGCAAAAACTCCCGATCTAATTGACTTCTTTATCACGAAGGGAATCAGTGCAAACTACTTAAAAGTCGAAGAGAGTTTTGACCTTTCCTCAAACCATTCTCCAGTTTTACTAACGATGAGCGCAGCTCTTATTAAAAGACAAAAACCACCTAGATTAACTAGTAGGAGAACTAACTGGGAAAGATTCAAAATCTACATTGAGGAAAAGACTGAACTCAGATTACCGCTAAGAAGACCCTATGAATTAGAAGTCGAAGTTGATCGTTTTGCCCAAGCAGTGCAATACCCGGCGTCGAACAGTACTCCACATCAAGATCAAATTCCGGTCAATCTAAATGTATCGTATCCGCCGGAAGTACGACAAATGGTGAACGAAAGACGGAAAGTGCGGAAGCGGTGGCAACAAACTCACGCGCCGCTGGATAAAACCCGATTAAACCATTTGTGTAATTCGCTCACAAGGGCAATTATAGACTAGAAGAATGAGCGCATCGGCATCTACGTACAAAACTTGACTTCAGAGAAAGAATCAAATTACTCGCTTTGGAGAGCTGTAAAAAGTATTAAAAAGCCGCAAATCCAGGCACCACCAATAAGAAAAGGTCAGGGCGAATGGGCAAAGGGAGATGAGGAAAAAGCAGACATTTTCGTTGGTTACCTTGAAGATATTTTTAAAACCTTCCAGGGCAACCCGGTGCAGGACGAAGACAATCGCTTGAATACAGAAACGGACTACCGAGTACCAGCAGCAACGCTCTCGGAACTTAAAAAAGTAGTAAAATCGTTTAAGTCGAACAAAGCTCCTGGTTACGACTTAATCTTGGGAGAAATTCTTAAAGCATTGGGAGAAAGCGCTTCTTAAAATTCTCTTTCTCGTAAATGCGGCACTTAGATTAGAACATGTTCCAAGCCAATGGAAAGTCGCAGAAGTTATCATGGTTCCGAAACCCGGAAAACCGTTGACTGAAGTTACGTCGTATAGACCTATTTCTCTTCTACCGATAATCTTCAAAGTATTACAGAGAATTCTACTTAATCGACTTAAGCCAATTATTGAAGGTCTCTTACCAGATCATCAGTTTGGTTTCAGAAGGAAGCATTCCACCATAGATCAAGTACATCGAATAACTGATGTAATTGAAAAAGCACTAGAACAAAAGTTAATTTTTTCAACCGTTTTTCTTGACATCTCACAAGCCTATGATAAGGTATGGTACAAAGGCTTGGAGTACAAACTACGACCTGTTCTACCAGGACAGCTTTATAATATTTTAAGATCCTATCTATCACACAGACTCTGCCGTGTTAAGCACGGAAATTAATATTCCGAGCTAAAAGCGATAACGGCCGATGTACCGCAGGGTAGTGTTTTAGGCCCGCTGTTATACTTACTTTATACTCGTGACATACCACAGACAGAAGGCACTGTGTTAGCAACGTTTGCCGATGATACTGCCATCCTGGCAACGGGTAAAACGGTTGAAGAAGCAAATGTCAAACTACAGTACGCTCTGGATCGTGTAAATAATTGGACAAAGGTTTGGCGGATCACGCTCAATGAAACCAAATCTGTATACGTTAACTTTACTTATAGAAAAATAAATAACTTTTTATAAAACGCTGCTCAAATTCCGTTCACAAATGAGGCGAAGTATCTCAGAATGACACTTGATGCGAAATTAAAATTGAAAGCACACGTTAAGAAAAAGCGAGGCGAGCTGGAACATAGGTATCGGGAATTGTACTGGCTATTAGGAAAGTACTCCAAGCTCAGTCTTTACAACAAACTGCTTATATATTAGCAAGTGCTAAAACCTATATAGACTTATGGTATACAACTATAGGGTTTTACCAAAAAAAGTAATGCTGAAATCCTGCAAACTTTTTAAAACAAAGAATTAGGGGCAATTGTTAATGCGCCGTGGTATCTGCGAAATGACGATATCTATAGAGATCTCGGAATCGTAACAATCGACAACGCAGTTAGAGATTTGGCTCGTAGACATAAACTAGGAACATGTTAACAACGCTGTACGTCCAATCTTAGAAGAAGATAATTTATCACGCCGTCAACAAAGAACCAAACCGTTCGATTTAGCGCGATAATAAATAATAAATAACTCGTGTGAACTGGCGAGCTCAGCAGGAACCATCGCTGGAAGGCGACCTGCCACATTTTAATTTTAATTTATGTATTATTTCTTTTTCTAATTTGAATAAACAACTGCTGGATGAGTACAAGAACTCAGTTGTAGTCTTCGTAGTTCTTCGAATGTACCCATACATTTTCGATGAAGCTTAAATATGGGCTCTGGGCTGGTGCATCTAATACTTTGTTGCAGTTGTAAACCAGTCAGGTCCTGACCTTAAGCTCTTTATGCTTTGGGTCATTGTCTTGGTAAAATTTAAATTTTTGCTTTTCTTTCTCCATCACCATCATTAAAATTACTTGCGCTATTGAGCAAATGAGTCTGCAAAATGCTTGAGTATTTCTTGGCGTCCATATCAATAAAGATTAAGTCTTCAAGGCTTTTGGTTGATGCACGCCCATACCATCGCAGATCATTTTCCAAATTTCACAATTGGATTGATATTCCAATTAGATAACGCTTCTAAAGACTTGCGCCACACTCTGTTGGGTTTCGTCGCAAAATATCATCCCAATACATTACATCATCCCAATATTCTTTTTAAGCGTTTTTATTTTGAGTTAAAAGCAATGGTTTTTTTTTCGTGCAACTCTTGATGAGTAGGTATTTATGTTTTAATAGCACTTGCCTTAAAGTTTCGTGGGAAATGTATACGCCACATTCTTCCTTTATCTCCTCTGCCAAAGCACTAGTTAAGGTTTTCTTGCACTTTTTTTAGCAAACAGTGTTCATTTGTGGCAGATAACTTTCTTGGCCTACCTTTTGGAACAATAACCTCTAATCGTATTATACATATATAATATTGTAAATTTATTTGTATAAAGAAAACATCTCGGCTATCTTCACTCTTCACGAACACTTTTGCTCTGATAATGGTTGTAACAAACCAGTTGCTTTCCGTCAAGTGATATTCCTTTACTAGGCATAATTAAACAGATCAATTACAACTAACTAAGCAGTATCAGCAGTATCAGTATCAGAAGTATCACAAAAATGGTTGCCTCCAAGTTCATGCATGTGTGCAAAAAAGAAAATAACAAATCGCTATAACGGTACCGTCATGAGACAATGTTCGAGTATACACTGCGAAAATGGACTTTGAATAAAATGTGTAAACACTTTCTTGACAGCGAAATTTCTGTCCTCTCTTAGTTTTTAGAGGAAATAAAGTTTTTTGTATTCTGTATAACTTTTGATATGTTAATTGTTATAAGTAAAAAATAGAAGTTAAATAAAGTTAAAAAAAGTGCTCATATATTGTAATATTTGCAATGAAAAACTAGAACTGGTTGATTTTGTACCATGGGTAAACACTTTCTTGACAAACTGTACATATTTACTGATTGAAACGAATCTTTGCTTCAATATCGGATACAGGCAGTTATTCAACTCTGACTTGGTCGACAATTCGGACAGCTGCGATTCTCTTAGTAATTCAGACTATTGATTTACCGAAAGGGAAATTTTACTTTGCCTGCTGTTATATTAGTCCCTCATGATCCACATATAGGTATTGTTATCAACACGCTGCCGATTTTATGGACTCCATATAATCATCTGCGGTGATTTCAACTTTTCGTACCTGAAATTAACTTAATCCGATGATGACTATGGTCTTCCCCAATTTAGCAACGTTGAAAACAAAATGAACAGGCCAGATCATTTGATAAACTGCACTTTTATCGCAAGTAACCATATCTAATGTAGATCTGTTTTATTCGAAAAAGCGAGTTCGTAAAATTAAACTTGCTCAGCAATGTATACTTTAGTTTTCTCCAAAACCCTAACACGCACATGTCTTTACGCGATACCTCTGTGATATTTTACAAAATCCTTAGTTACCTCATTCTTTTCGCCAAGAAATGTTGACAACTTTTTTGCTAATTTCTTTCGGCAAACGTTCACCGATTCCTTCGGGCCCTTCAAAATTATTTTTTACACTATGAGACCCTCCAGAACTTACGTTATTTATCATAAAACCGTCCGAGAACTTAAATTTAGTATTTATGTCGAAAACATCAAACGCTTTGGCCTTGTGAAACATTGATTCAAGGAGCTGTTGAATCATTATGTTACGAATTCCTTATACACTTCGTTGGCCCACTGGTTCTGCCCCACTGCGCCGTTTATTCGTTTTGTCCTTCGTGGTGTTTCCTTTGCTGATATTTATAATTTAGCGTCTTATAACGATGGTTAAAAACTAAAGAGCCTACAATCCCGAGAAGAATGACGCAATATTGACTGCCCCATACTGCTGACACTAATCCTTCTTCGGCCCACGGCACTCTTCAGTTCCCATCGAACCATCTATGGCTACTATGAACCAATGTCCACAACTCTACGCGAAGCGAACTCCACTCTTTTCGACTTTCACTTCAATAGACCCTGTCTTAGAAATAGCTTCTACCGTCTGCAAGAAAATTAGGTTTATTTTCTGTAAGTTTTCGAGTTTCCCTTCTCGCCCAGGTCCACATTAAAAACTCATAAAACGGTTTTGGTGATACAGCTTGGGCATTAAGCGTTAGTTCTGTCCAGGAAGACGTACACGTTGGTCGGAGTTCATATTACATAAATGTATGCGGACAGCTTTGAGATAGATTTTTATAAGGCATACTTTTAGATGCTGGAAGCTTGCAACTTTGCCTAAGCCTACTTCGGAAAACAAATCTACATCCAAGATGTTGTTGTTTGTAGTTATGTCGGTACACGTTAATGACGACTCAAAAATAATACCATAATCATGACTCCCTACGACTTTTTTCTCTTCACAAAACTGAAGAGACCCATGAAAGAACCGAGATTTGCCATAACTGAGGAGAGAACCGTATAAATTGAACAAGCCCCAAAGCGCAAGCTACTACCTAGGTTTTTATTTTTCTCAACAACAAGTGGCCGAACTGTGCGACTCTTTACCAGCCTGAACTTCACAGTTCAGTTTGTGCAGTAGCACAAATAAGTAATACACCGCGTGGATCTTCTCACTTGAAGTTTATAAAATTTCTCATGTTAATGACAAACTGATCGTAATATTATCACTAAATTGAAACATATTTACCCGAATGACCTGTAATACTGCACAAACAACATCGCAAAATACTGTGGGCTTGGTAAGTTACAAAAACGTGACCATGAATAGCAACGATTTTTTTTGTCACAATGTGTTTTGTGTTGATATCAGCAGACAACGGATAGTTCCTTCCTTCTTACTCACCTCCGCTGGGTCTTTATCGCTGAACGGCAATTTCCTTCCTCATAATTTATAAACAAGGTACTTCATAGGATAATCAAGCGACTTCTGTCAGAGTTGTATGCAAGCGGAGCGAATTTAGGTTACCGTGCGACCGACAGCCAAATTCCCATTCTTCGGGATCCATTCGAAGTAAAGGGCTAACCATAATAGACAGGAGCAAGCAGAAGCTTATGTCAGAACCGAACGAAATTCTCCCCTCTGTTTCAACGAACCGTCACGATACCCATAATGAACAGATGCAAGCAGGAGCAAGCAGAAGGAAAGGAACTGTCAAATTGTTTTCATTCGATTTGTTTATTTTCGGTGTGGCTTTGGCTTTTTCCTTTTTATTGAAATAAAAGCCATCTGCTTTATCATAGACACTTATTGCCCCGCACGAGTGAAATCAACTTGTTAACAAGTTCGTATTCCATATTTATTTTATCTTTTTTCTCTTTCCTAACCTCAAATGTCACTTGTCAAAAAAAAAAGACCTTCCTTCTGCTCGCATCAGTTAACGAACATTTAACGAAACGTCACATCTGCCCATTTTGGGCATATCATATGCTTTGCATGTAAGAAGACATTCCCCTCTGCTTGCTCCTGCTTGCTCCTGTCTATTATGGTTAGCCCTTAAGCTGGTTATTGTTTACTTCGTTGCCTGTTGAATGTTATGCTATGAGATACTGGAGAGTTCCTTGTCTTACTATCGGGTCATACTTAATCGACGTTTATCACCGTAAGGTTTTTAATTTTTTTTCGCAAGGCCATAACAAGAGTACACATATGTTTCCTTGAGCTGGGGCTTGTACTTTCGTGATGACAGCACATAGATGAGCTCGATAGTAATAACTCTAATAACTTTAGAAAACATTCGCAAATTCATTTCGCCCGATTCATTATATGAAAATCACTTTAGTGTGAATGAATACGAGTTGACCTACTGAACAATCTCTGTTTGGCAGCGTGGAAAAGACGTATATTTCGATAAACATAGAAGCTTAAGGAAGAAGAAGATAATGTGCTTTGTTACCACTTGAGCACTGGGTGAGGGCATGGTGATGATGATTATGCGTAGGAATGTGGGGAGGGGCAAGTGGAATTTTTTGTATTGTTTTGGTTTTTAATTTCTGTTGTTCGTGATTATTGCTGTTTACGTTGTATGTACATCAGCGGGTGTAAAAATGTTGAATAACAGCACGAAGTAGTGGTATTTTTCCAAAGAGATTTCGTTAAAACTGGTGCAGAATCTAGGGAAACTTTTTAACGTCGTTTGCTTCAGTTTTTCCAAAGTTTCGTAATGAGACACAGCGGTTATTATTGCATTAGTTATGTATTCCCCAAAATGTAGAATTCTTTCCTTCTTCTCACAAACATATTTGTATTATATAATAATGTATAATTTTACATATACACATTTGCGCATCAGCCGTAAACTACCCTCTGATGTTATCAAACCTGTCGACTATACATTGACATTTGCTTAGAATGTTTAATAGAATAATTTTCACAAAACTTGACATAGAGCTTTTGTTTTCAGGCATCATTCACCCTGTTGCTCTAATTATCCCATTATTCTTTTGATAGATAGAGTTCGGAAGTTTTTTTCTGTGTGATCGAGTTTTCAATTCATTGCACTGCGGTGGTTTCTTGATAAAAGAATAAATTGTAGTTGATGAACATTTCAACAGCAAAATAAAACTCCTCTTCACAGTTTTGTTTGAAGCACCTTAAAGGCTTCAAAACTGTTAATACGACTGCATATGGCTATATATTAAAAACTTCGACCCGAATTTCACTCTTACAAAAAAATGCAGGAATATCTAGAAATTAACTTAAAATCTTACAAAGTATTTGAGACAACATGTACTTATAGCCTAGCTTTGGCGAAAGTGTGCCATTTAGATTAAGTTTTAGTTTTAAATTAATTTTTACTTATTATATATTTTTTAGAATAAACGTGCGCCAGCCAAAAATGATTAAAACTAGCTCAAATAGCAACTAAATTAAAATACCTGGTCCTGATGGCACTGTCCCAAAACTTCTGAAGAGATGTTCTTCCACGCTGGCAAAACCACTGCGTCAGATTTTTTAATTTTTCCTACTCTTCTGGTCTCTGCCCAAGTAGATGAAAAACAGCCTACATTGTATACGACAGTGACCATTGCGGACTTAGTGCCGTGATCACCATACCCGACCAATTTGCGGAAATGGCAGATTATGTCCAAACGCACTCCTACGATTATAGTAAGGCGCACTGGCCACGCTGTGCCAATTGGCTGATTAGAGCGCTAGTTACAGGAACAACCCAACACCGACAGCAACAACACCAACAGCAACGCCAACAATTCTACCGAAACGCAACGACATCGACAGCAGCGTCATCAATTTCCATCAACATGCAACATCATGCAAATATCATCAAAAAAATAATTGGAACACCATTAATTGTAATTGCACAGGTGGTCGATGAATATGCTTTATCAGCGTCTGGCTAACATCCGCTCGTTCGATCACCTTTGCAAGCGTAGGTCACAATTTAAATAATGTTGTAGATTAAGCTCAGTCTGAATTTGTACTCCCTTCGATCAACAATAAAAATTAATTTTTTTCGAAACCCTCGGTCCGATTATTATTTGTCGCTCGCTTCGAGCGCCTCCTTCCCACCGTGCAATAGGAATATGTCGAAATACGAGATTGATAAATATGTATCTCAAACAAATAGACGATATCATTAAACAGATACCACGCCAACGATAGCACGATACCACAAACGTGTACCGAAACGCGGCAATCGAAGCACTGCACAGACAAAAAAGTAGACTCAAGACTCAAACTTTGGACAGGCGGTTTACCGACAAACTCGGAAGTCAGGACACTGAAGTCACTGATTAAAAATCTCCGACAGTCAATAAAAGAAAATTACAGAATATCTGTAAGTTTGCACTGGAACGCAAATAAATAAAATATTTCGGATAAACAATCCGCATGACATTCAGGATCTAAAGCTTCCGAGAACGGCTGACAATGAACCCTTGCTACGAACGGTTAACATCGATCCATCGCGCCATCCTGGATGACGACTTTTGCGTGATAGAGGATACTCAGGACGAGGTAGTGTTTACAGTAAAAAAATGTTTATTATTTAATTTAACTTTATTTAACAAACGAAGGAACGAAACGTCTTAATTTTACGAATTTACAAATCACAACTTATCATTATGAGTTCACACATCACAATGACCCGGCCAGACATCCCTGAGTGTGGGAATCAGAAAATGTCTACACCACATTCGACCTTAACACCTGAGTTGGCTTTATAAGAAAGTTTTGATTCCCACACTCGCGGCAACTTGCGTACAAAAAAATTGACTACTTGTGCAAAATGCACAATACATTTTTGGTCTTATCTAATTCACTAATTTTAAATTCTCACGACACTAGACAATATGTGCCGTGAGAATTCAAAATTATTGAAACCTAAGAAAGTAAACCCAACTAAGCCATAACACACAGCACTAGAAGAAGTGTAGGCTTCTTTTTGCAAATTGACTGCTTCTAAGCTTTCGTGTAGTGGGGGAGCTTTGCTTCCTTTGACTCGTTACATCAGCATTCAGTTTTTTCTTTCCCTTTTCTTCGTCACTTCCTTCCTCTTTTGGCAGAGGGCGAAGATTATGTACTGCTCTTTGATATTCGGCTTCTGCCATCATTTCTCATGTAGATCTCGACAACACGCCCCAGATTCCACCTTAGCGGAGGGTGTCCAAGCGTTTTTGGACTCAACGAAAATCAAAAAAGCAATCAAAAATAACTTTTCGATAAGCAGCCAACAGAAACTTTACTAAAATCAAACACGATCCGTCCTCTATCACTTTTCCAGACCAAAGAGCCCGCCAGGTGGTGAATTTATTCAATTCTGTTTTCGATATGTTTCAAATTTCCAGTGTTTACAATGTAGTATTATTATTATTATGGTATCAAAATATCAACACTATTAGACCTAATTGCGAGTAAGTTAATTTTTGTATTTATTCAATAATTATTTTCAAATTATAATTTAAAAATGTGTAGCATCAACATACTGCCCGCCTTGAAGGGTCTTTCGAATAAAAGGCACTTCAACAATTCGGAAGAGGTGCCATTGGTGCACATGGTTCGGCCACTCGAACCTTTCCATCTGGAGCAGGAATGACACGCTCTATACGTCCAAGCAACCATTGTAGAGGTGGTAGATTGTCGTCTGCAACAAGGACTACGGTACCAACCTTCACATTCTCAACTTCAGTCTTCCACTTTGATCGTTTTTGCATCTCTAACAAGTACTCCTTCGACCATCTCGACCAAAAATGTTGCTTTATTTGCGAAAGCCTTCGCCATCGATTGAGCAGTGGTAGTTCTTCTTGGATAGTGGGTTCTGGAATTGAATTTAAAACCTTGCCAATTAAAAAATGACCGGGGGTCAAAACCTGTTCATCGTTTGGATCTGAACTTAAGATACAAATAGGTCGTGAATTCATCACACAATTTCTGCAACGACGGTGGAAAACTAATCATATGTCAGTAATGCCTGGTTTACTGTTTTGTAGAGATGAGATTTTGCGGACTTGACAGCTGCCTCCCACAGGCCTCCAAAGTGGGGTGATCGGGGTGGGATATGAATGAATTTTATATGAGCAGCTGCACACCATGATGAGATACAATTCTGCGTCTGCTGATCGAGAAATTTATCTCGAAGTTCCTTCAATTCATTACAGGCTCCAACGAAATTGGTCCCATTGTCGCAATGGAGCTCTTCACATAGACCTCGCCTCGCTACAAATCGCTTCAAAGAGATCCGACACAACTTCCAGATGAGTAGCCTTCGTCGAGAAGCAAATAAACAACGCCACATACGCCTTGTGACTGCAATATCCTCGACGTTTTTGAGATATGTGAAATGGTCCACAGAAATCGACGCCTGATTTTGCAAAAGGGTTTGAGATGTTTACTCTACTGGCTGGTAAGTCACCCATTATTTGCTTCAGAAGTTTCGGTTTGTATCGAAAACAATGATAGCATCCATCAACCACCTTCTTCGCTAACTTCCTTGCATTGACGACCCAAAAACGCTGCCTTATAGTCGCGACCAAAGCTTGTAGACCTGCATGATAATTAGTGACATGCAAATAGACAACATGATTGTGCACGAAATGTGAATTTTTAGGTAAAAGGATAGGACAACGGGAATTACAGGGTATGTCCGCATTCTGCAGACGCCCACCAACTCTTAAGAGTTCTAAGTGAAGGTCAACATCAAGAAAAGGATGGAGGTTATTGATGCGACTTCTTGGGCTCATCTTTTTCGATTTCCTTAAGTCTTCAATTTCCTCCTGGAAATGAGTTTGCTGTAAGTTCCAGATAATTCTCAACAGAGCATCTTCTAACTCATCCGCATTTAGTGTTATAGACCTCGCGCTTACGTGGGGGCTAGAAATCTTGTCTAAGCTTTTCTTGAGATTTTTAATAAAGCGAAGGACATATACAAAAATACGAATTACCTTTGGGTGACTTCGAAATCCATCAAAGTTCTCTGAGAATCCAATTGAAACTCTTTTGACTACTAGTGCAACCGAATTCTCAGGCTCCAAATCTGCTAATAAATGCCGCTTTTGTTTAGGCCACAATTCTTCCGTCAAATACAAGAAGGGAGGGCCATGGAACCATATACTCTCTATCAGTTCCTCACAATAAGCTCCACGGGAAACTATGTCAGCCGGATTGGCTTTCGAGTTAACATGCCTCCAACTGGCAGATGGATTGTATCTTTGATACGCGGTTTGCAACAAAAATTTCCCACGACAAAGGATAAGTGGAGATCCAACGCAGCACTATTTCCGAATCTGACCAAAGAAAGATTTTATCGACGCTTTCCACAAAATTTACCAGTATCTTGTTAACTAAATCGACAAGCAAAGTTGCAGCACATAGTTCTAGCCGCGGCAGCGACTTAGTTTTAATCGGAGCTACTTTCGACTTTGCACTTAATAAGTTGCATTTCACTTCTCCTCGACTATTAATGGTGCGAATGTACACACAGCAGCCATATGCGCGAATCGATGTATCTGCAAATCCATGCAGCTGAATATTCGAAGGTGGTGAGTTTGAATTCTCACCAAGAATGAACCTTGGCACTTTTATTTGGTGCAGATCCACAATCGCTTTTCGGAATTCTTCCCATTGGGAATGTAATTGCGCCGGAACTGATTCATCCCAACTACATTTGGATATCCAAAGATCCTGCATTAATATTTTTCCCTTTACTACGATTGGGTTTATTAATCCTAGCGGGTCAAACATTAGAGATAATTCGGACAAAATAATCCTTTTTGTTACTTTCTGATTAAATCTTATATTAGGCACAACGTAGTGCAGTTCATCTTGTTCAGGCTTCCGTACCACACCTAGAGTCTTAATAACATCCTTATCGTTTATACGCAATGAATCAGCGGAATTACCCTCACCAGAGATCTTAATTAGGAAATTGCGGGCATTGCTACACCATTTACGTAGTTCGAATCCTGCAGTTCCCAACAAATAATTTACCTCCTGATAAATCCTTTCAGTCCCTTCTAAAGAATTAGCACCAGTTATCATGTCATCCATATAAAAATCATCTCCTATAACTTTTGCGCCTAAGGGAAACTTGGTTGCATTTTCATCTGCCAGATATTTAAGACAACGAGTGGCAATATAAGGGGCAGAAGTGGTACCATATGTAACTGTATTCAATTTGTACACCCGCAATTCTTCCTGATCGCTTGACCTCCAAAGGATGCATTGGTAGTATTGTTCCTTATCATGCACTAATATCTGCCTATACATTTTCGAGATATCGGCAGTAATGACATATTTGTGTGTTCGAAAACGAAGAATAATGTCATACAAATCGTCTTGAACTATGTGGCCCTTAAAAAGAAGATCATTCAACGATATGTTGTTCGTAGTCTTGCTACTGCAATCGAATACGACTCTCGATTTTGTGGTCAAAGAATCCGGCCTGAGAACAAATTGATGGGGAGCAAAATATTTAACTAAGTCTAACTGATCCTTTGCGACAATTTCCATGTGACCCAAGCGTTGATATTCCTCCATGAATTGATTATACTGCTCTCGTACCTCAGAGTTCTTCTGCAGTCGTTTTTCCAATTTATGGAACCTAATTCTAGCACTATTCAACGAGTTTCCTAACTCCTCCGGTGGCTGCCTGAAAAGCAGGCTAGCCACAAAACGACCGTCTTCCTGACGACAAATTCCCTTCAGGAGCTCCTTTTCACAATCCTCTTCTTCTTGTGTTAAAAATCCACCCTAGCAAAGTTTTTTGGAAGATTGGCAAGTTGGACCCAAGCTTTATTTGTCCTACACAGAGCAGCTGGAAAAAACTATCTGCTCCTATCAACAGGTCTATGCAGTTGGATAAGTTAAAGTAAGGATCTGCTAAGGGGATATTCCAAGTCGATATATCAAATTTCCTTTCCGGAAGCACATTGTGTAGCAATTCTTATTTCAAATGGTGCAACACAACTTTCCGAACCCACTGTAGTCATATCAGTTATTAGTACATATATTCAGCAAACATCACTCTCTTATGTCAGCCAATATGTTATGAAGAATTTGCATAAAAAAAAGGAACAATGAATCAGAATCAGAGATGAAGAATGAGATATGCAACTTAAAATGGCCGCCGACGTTTGCCTACAAGCTGTGCGAGCACGTGGGTACATAAAGTCCTGTCAAAATTATGTAAACAATCGCGCACATTGTTATAATTCCATGAGTGTGTGTGGCGGGAGTACACTGCGGTAAAATGAAATGAGCTCACACGTATTCACGGATAGAGTCGTTTATAACGGGGGTTGTCGGCTTGGTACACAAACTCCTGTCAAAATTTCCTGAAAAATTTAGGGTGTCACGGGAACAGACGTACGAAAGTTGCATATCTCATTCTTCATCTCTGATCAGAATAAAGCGTACTTTCAGAGCGACAGGACGTGGTTTTATTCTTTATAATAATTTCAGAAGTGGGATAAGAACAATTAAATACATAAATAAACAAATAAACTGGATAACCGGAAAAAGAGTGACAAGATTGACAAGAAAAAGAGTGAAAAAGAAAAAAAAAAGATTGACAAAAAAAAAAAAGAGTGAAAAGAAAAACAAAAAAAAAACAAAAAAAGATTGACAAGAAAACAAGAAAAAGAGTGAACAGATTGACAAGAAAAAGTGAAAAGAAAAAAAAAATAGAATGGAAAATACCATAAATATAAATGACTATAGTGTCGTTCAATTGCGAAGGTGGCTTCAAAAGTTGAATTTGTCTACAAGTGGAACGAAATCTTCTCTGGTGATGAGGCTCAATGAAGTTCCTGTGAGCGATCGAGGTGTGGTGCCATGCGATGACGGTGAAGACGGAGATCCGCAACAACAGGATCAAGATGTTCATCTACAACAACAACAACAACTGGAAATTAAACATCAACGGGCATCGGAAGATAACGCGCAAGCTGTACACGAATCCTCAGAAGTTGGATTAACGGAACTTCAAAACTGTCGTCGTGAAATGGAACTGGTGAGACGTGAAAAAGAGCTTCTCTTAAGAGAGAATGCTTTATTAAAACAAATTGCCAGCTTGGAGAGTGCCACTACCGCAAGAGAAAGAGAGCGTTCAATAACTTCCGCATCTTCCTCTGATTCAAATTCAATCCCGTTCAACATCTTAAGGGATATGTTGCCAGAATATGATGGTGGTTCATCGCTGGATGTCTGGGTTTCGCAACTCAAAGGCATCAACAAAGTATATTCCGTTGGTCAAAACATGTTGCGAGCTCTAGTGATGACAAAGCTCAAGGGTAAGGCACAACAGTGGTTACACTCTAAACCCAATTTCGTTGACGAGAACGTAGACAGCCTGGTGGCACAAATGCAAGAATTGTTTGGTTCAAAAGAGAACAAGCTGGAACTACGACACAAGTTTGAGGCTCGTAAATGGCGAGCGGGTGAAAGTTTCGCAAGCTACCACAATGATAAATTAATACTGGCGAACAATTTACAATTTGAAGAGGACGAAATGGTAGACTATCTCATCGAAGGAATCCCAGACGAGCAACTAAGGATGCAAGCCAACATACAGTGTTTCCGCTCGAGAGTGCAACTGCTGCAGGCGTTTTCCAAGATTGTGCTTAAGCCACGTGTAGCCCCAGGAGGATCTTCGGCAACAGCAAATGTAAATTCAACATTCAGGTGTTATAATTGCAACTCGATTGGACACTTTGCTTCCGACTGTACAAAACCAAAAAGACAACATGGAGCCTGCTTTGCTTGTGGCAGCCAGGAGCATCATGCAGCCATTTGCCCGGACAGGAAGAAACCCATCCACCTTGTGGAAGAGAGCGAATACGTAAGAAATTTAAATGTTTTTGTAAAGAGTGATGTTAGCGTTAGTTTGATTTTAGTATGCCTCTTAGACACGGGAAGTCCAATCAGTTTCGTGAGGAAGTCGTGTTTACCCAAGAATACAGCAATTGCTACAGTTCCAAATGTTAGTTATGTGGGTATCAATAAAAGTAAACTTCACTTAATTGGCAAAGTTTCGTGTAGTGTAATTTTTGAGAACCGTAAAGTGGAACTGGATTTGAATGTGGTACCCGATAGGTCCATGGGTTATGAAGTGGTTTTAGGGAGGGATTTTTTAAAAGAAAGTAAAGTTGGTTTATCTTATAAAACCGAAAAAACTAATTCCATAATTGAAAATGATAGATTAGAGGATCAAAAAGAGAGTGAAAGTTTCGAAAAGTTACTTTTCTCCATTGAGCTCGAAAATGAAAGTAAAACAATTGATCTAGATTGTGGGAAAGAGGTAAGCTATGAGAACAAAGAACGATTGCTTAAAATGTTTGATGAACTGTATTTGAACCCTATACGTCCAAATGAACCAGCGGTGAAAACTGAGATGAAACTGACATTAGATTGTGTGAAACCGTTTCATTGTGCTCCTCGTCGGTTAGCATATACTGAAAGGGCTAACTTGCAAAAACTATTAGAAGATTATTTAACGAAAGGGTATATAAGAGAGAGTGAATCGGAATTCGTTTCTCCGATTGTCTTAGTGAAAAAGAAAACTGGTGATCTGAGGATGTGCGTAGATTACCGTACGCTAAACAAAGTAACGGCCAAGGACAATTATCCGATTCCTCTCATTGACGATTTGTTGGATAGATTAGCGAATAAAGAAATTTTTACGAAACTAGACCTAAAGAATGGATTCTTTCACGTGTATATGCACCCCGATTCAATCAAATATACCTCGTTCATTACCCCTCTAGGACAGTACGAGTTTTTGAGGATGCCGTTTGGGTTGAAAAATGCCCCTTCAACTTTTCAGAAATTCATAAATAGGATATTTGCTGACATGGTTAAGGAAGATAATTTAATAATATACCTAGATGACATAATGATTGCTACAAAAACATATGAAGAACATTTTGAAATTTTAGAGGAAATTTTTAGAAGAATGGTTAAGAACAACCTTGAACTTAGAATAGATAAGTGCGAATTCTTTAAAGAAAGTGTTAAATATTTGGGATATATGGTCTCAGGACAAGGGATAAAGGCTGATGAAAGAGGTTTGCTAGCTATAAAAGGTTTTCCAATACCGCAGAATGTACACGCAGTCCAAAGTTTTCTAGGTCTATGTTCATATTTCCGAAGGTTCGTTAAGGACTTCTCGGTTATAGCAAAACCTTTATACGACTTGACCAGGAAAGAAATACAGTTTCAGTTTGGTTTGTTAGAATTGCAGGCTTTCGAGATTCTCAAACAGAAGCTGATGGAAGCCCCTACATTAGCTTTGTATGACCCAAACAGCCACACTGAACTACACTGCGACGCAAGCGCGATAGGTTTCGGAGCAATTTTGTTGCAACGCAAGTGCGACGAGAAAATGCACCCTATTTTCTATTATTCCAAAAGAACCACGGAGACCGAGGCGAAATATCACAGCTTTGAGTTGGAGACGTTAGCAATAATAAACGCATTAAAACGTTTTAGGGTGTATCTCCAGGGAAAGCAATTTAAAATAGTTACCGATTGTAATTCGCTAGCGTTGACCTTAAGTAAACAGAACTTAAACCCAAGAATAGCGAGATGGGCACTAGAACTGCAGAATTATGATTACGTTTTAGAACATAGGGCAGGTACTCGTATGCAGCATGTGGACGCGTTAAGTCGTTCAACTAATATTTTGATGCTGGAAAGCAACACATTAGAAGAAAATTTAATTATTTGTCAGTGCAAAGATAGCAAATTGAAGGAATTATTTGAGTTGTTACAAAGTTCAGAGCATAGCTTGTTTGAAATGCACAATGGCGTACTGTATAGAAAGAAAAATGATGGCACAGTTGCGTTTTATGTTCCTGAAGACATGGAGGAACATGTTATGTACAAGTATCATGATGAATTTGGTCACGTAGGAGTCGACAAAGTAGTAGAGCTGATATCAAAGGGATATTGGTTTCCGAAAATGAGGGATAAAATAAAAAACCATATAAGGAATTGTTTAAAATGTATTGTTTATTCCTCAAGCCACGGTCGGGAGGAGGGATTTCTTAACAATATACCCAAGGGAAATATCCCATTCGAAGTGGTGCATGTAGATCACTACGGTCCAATAGATCACTCAAGAATGGCGAAGAAACATATTCTAGTCGTGGTTGATGCTTGTACTAAATTCGTAAGATTATATCCTACAAAAACAACAAACACCAAGGAAGTTGTTCTGGCACTTAAGGGTTATTTTAGATCGTACAGCCGTCCTAGGTGTATAGTGTCAGATAGGGGAAGTTCGTTTACGTCACGCGACTTTGAGGAGTTTCTAAAGCTCAATAGTGTACTCCACATAAAAGTTGCGACTGGTTCACCACAAGCTAATGGGCAAGTAGAGAGAGTAAACCGTAGTTTAGGACCGATGATTGCTAAACTAGTAAATCGAAGCGAAGGGGTCTACTGGGATTCAGTTGTAGAGAAAGTTGAATATGTTCTTAATAATACCATGCATCGATCTATAAACGAATACCCAAGTGTTATGCTTTTTGGAATTCGTCAAAGAGGGGAAGTGACAGATCCCTTAAGGGAATATTTGGCTAAACTTGAAGAGCAGGTGGGGAGAAAAGATCATAAGCGAATAAGAGAACAGGCAGAAATAAAACAGAAGAAAAGTCAGGCATATAATAAACAATATGTAGACAGAAAACGTAAGAAACCTTTTAAATATGAGGTAGGTGACTACGTCATGGTACGGAATTTCGACTCGCATACTGGGGTATCGAAAAAACTAATACCAAAGTTTAAAGGACCATATCAAGTGGTGAAGATTTTACGCAATGACCGATATGTTCTCAAGGATGTTGAGGGATTTCAACAGTCAAGAGTGCCATATAAGGGTGTTTGGGCGGTAGGAAATATGCGCCGATGGTTCGAGGGACGTGGGAAGTCAAATACAGAAAGCAGGCATAGATCAGGAGATCTATGATGTCAGGAAGGCCGAATTGTAGCAATTCTTATTTCAAATGGTGCAACACAACTTTCCGAACCCACTGTAGTCATATCAGTTATTAGTACATATATTCAGCAAACATCACTCTCTTATGTCAGCCAATATGTTATGAAGAATTTGCATAAAAAAAAGGAACAATGAATCAGAATAAAGCGTACTTTCAGAGCGACAGGACGTGGTTTTATTCTTTATAATTGGTTATACAATTCAAAATCAAAAAATCTAGACTAAATTCGTAACCGGAAGTTTTCGATTTAACGCTAGTTTCAGTTTTATACTTAACAACTGCATTGGATTTTCCTATTCCAGAGACAGATGTATGCATTTGAACCTTTTTTAACTTAAGTTTCTGGGACATATCCTCTGTTAAAAAGTTCAACTGGGATGCTGAGTCTACTAAAGCTCGTGCTTGTTGATAATTACTAAACTTATCTTTAAGATAGACTAAAGCAGTGGCCAAATAACGTGTGAGCAGTTTCTTTTAAACGCACTTGACAGCAACGAAATATTATTGTGACTAGCATCAGTTTTCAAGTTTGCCGATAAATCATTATTGGATTCGTTCTCAACCGTGAACCTGTGAAGCAACCGATGATGAGGTAGAGAACATATACTACATTTAGCTGATTTGCATCTTCATACTGAGTGACCCGTTGCCAAACAGTTGATACAAAGAATACGTTTTTTGACCTCTTGAAAACGACAGGCAAGCGAGCGAAATTAGGGCAAGTAACTTATTGTGAACAATCAGTGACGTGTATTTTGAAGAAATTTTAGATAAGTTCTGTGGACGAAAACGACTTGAATTACTAGTTCCAGCACTTGATTCAGTTTTACAGATCTTTGATTCCTTCGCCTCCAGAGTTTGACAACGACAATCCAACAATTTGGAAAACTCATCCCACGATGGTAACCTCGAATGATCCAGAGCCTCCTCCCACTTGGACTTAGTTTCCGCGTGTACTTTATCGAGTGCAAATGATATTAGGAATGCATCAGCAATATCCTTGTAATCGCCAATACTAAGCATAGCCCCTATATGCGTATTAAAACTATCTTCCAAGTTTCGTAAATTGAAAGAAGAACATTTGGTAATTTTTTGGATTCCCAGCAATCCATTCACATGCTCCTGAAACATCATGGTCTTGCTGTCAAATCTCTTTTTTAACCGGGCTATAGCCTTCGAATAATTTGCGGCCGTTAAATCAAATTCCTTAACTGCATTTAGTGCAGACCCCGACAAGCAACTTTTCAGATAATTAAATTTCTGCAGATTATCTAACGAATCATCCTTATCCACAAGACTTGAAAATATCCCAATAAAGTTTGGGAATTCCGAAAACTTTCCGGAAAATACCGGCAGCTTAATTCGTTCTAACTTTGACCTTGAAATAGGTTGGTGGTGTACAAGTGCTGCATTAAAACTCTCGCACGTACTTGTGTTCGATTTCTTTTCTGCTAGCAACGATAATATTTTCGACTTTGTACCCACATACAAATCCTCAACTTCCGCTCTTTTGATAGCATTGCTTCCCTCTTCTTCAGAGATATTCATTCGATCTAATGATAGTTGAACGCTCAAAACCTGTTTGAAGCAGGATTCAAGGATTCCTAAACGACATTCTAACTCCGTAATAGAAATAGACGACCCATTACAATCAATTAATTTCTTTATTCTACTCATACTTCCTTTAGTGGAAGCTCTTAATGCTTTCAGCTCAGACAAGTTTCTTGCACGCTGGCCAGCTAGCTCTCTTTCACCCGTAAGCTCCTCACGCACTTGATTTTCCATATCAATTTCTTCTTCAGCAATGATATCTGATTTAGATATTATCACAGAATAAATAGTATACAGAAGTTGCATCTCATACAAAGCAAATTTTGTTCTAGGGTTCCAATATTGGCACCCTATTGAACAGAGAGTACAAGCATGAGAACATGCAAGAGAGTATACAAAAAATTGAGAAGCTGGTGCGAGCGAAAGAGAGTAGCATGTGCGTTTTCGGTGGTTTTGTTTTTACGAGAGCAAAGCAGGTTACGATGTGTATGCAAGTGTGTGTGCATGTGTATGCATTGATAGCTTCTTCTATCGTAAGCTTGCATGGTGTTGTATTGCTTCTCTTGTTTTCGATTGTGTGGATTGGATTCGAAATCACTTGGGAATTGTACTTTCATGCGAATGGTTGTGTTTTCCTGCGCTTATATATCGACTCCATTTTTACTTTGTATTTTGATATTTAACTCTATTTTTGATTTTGAATTTTTGCTTTTATAATTGTTGACAACTTTGCATACGATTTGGATTATTCTTTGGACTTATTATTATATATTGATTGTTGAGGGGTTGTCATACGATTTTGAATAGGAAAAATGGATTCTGTACCGGCTGTTGGTAAAATTTTCCAAAAGTCCGGCATTCGATGCTGCATAAAAACATGCGGTAAATCTAGGCGATATGGTGAAAAGATAAGAATGTTTAAGTTTCCTCCCTATGACTCAGCTATGGGTCAAAATTGGCGAGAAAAATGTAATATTCCAACAAAAGATTACACAAAAAAATTGTTGATTTGCGCCAATCACTTCTCAAGTTCTGACATTGGTAAAAAAAGTTGAAATTCGGAGCTGTTCCGGTATTTAACTTAGAAGTTATTGAGGAAGATTACAAGTCGTTGGAGCTTGATTGTCCAGCTAAAAAGAGCCGAACAAGTGACTCCGTAGATGGATGTTGTAATGACTGTGAAAAATATCTGAAATCAGCTAATTTTTACAGAAAAAAATATTACGACATGGTAGCAAAATATAAAAATCTCCAAAGCTGCAAACAAATAGCAACAAAATCAAGCGTATTTCAAACCATCGACTCTTTTCAAATAAGCAAGAAGTCAAAAAGATTTTGCAAACTTCTTTTTAGTCCACGACCTAAAGAATATAAGCAAGATGTAAAAGATTTGGTTCAAAACATTTATTATGTCTCACAGTCAACGTACCAATTTTTGAAGAATAAATTGCATCTAAATTTGCCACATATCTCTACTGTTTATCGATGAGCCCCTGTAAATTCCCTACAACCAGGTTTTAAAAATAACGGTTTAGAGTTAATAAAAAAGAAGTGCTTAGATTTGAACCAGTACGAAAAGAATAATATGATTCTGCTGATGGATGAAATGGCGATTAGAAGGGAATTGCGATACAATTCCAAATTAGATTTAGTGGATGGATTTGAGGAAAATGGGGTTGAAAGAACGAACCAGATTGGTAAACAATTGTGCGTTTTTATGATTAAATCAATGTTTTCCAACTGGGCGCTTACATTTAATTACTTTGTTTCAAAAAATGGACTTTCTGCCGATTTACTAAAAAAGATAATATTACGAAATTTAGCAATTTTGAACAGTTTTGGCATCATAGTTAAAGTTGTAATTTGTGACCAAGGGTCCTCTAACAGGAAGTGTTTCTTGGAATTGGGAGCTACTTTAGAAAAATCCTATTTTGTGTATAATGGTAGTAAAACTTTCTGTGTATATGATTTTCCACATCTCATCAAATCATTAAGAAATGGTTGGCTTCAATGTGACCTTACAACACCAAATGGAGTTGCTAGTTTTAAAGTAGTTAAGGAACTATGGGAAATGGAGTGCAAATCTAATACAAAAATGTGTCTTAAACTTACAAGCCAGCACATATTTCCGAACTCTTTCGAAAAAATGAAAGTAAAACTAGCCACCCAAATTTTTAGTAGGACTGTTCAAGCAGCAATTAAAACTGTTATTGAGACAGTAGGCTTTAAAAGTTGCTCAAAAGAAGTTTGTTTATCTACGGCATGCTTCATAGGAAATATTGACAAAATATTTGACTGCCTAAATAGTGGTTCGCTATCTTCAAAGAATTGTTATAAGTCTGCAGTTCAACTTAACAGTCCATCACACGAATATATAAAATTCTTCCTTGAATACCTCAATGAAATCTCATTTGTTGACAAAAAGAAAAAAGTATTTTTTTTAGATGGAATGAAATTTACCTTAAACGCTGTATTACAATTAGTAGACGAGCTATTTCAAAAAAAATCCCAAATATTTTTTTTAATGACAAGAGCATTAAACCAAGACAAGCTCGAAAATATGTTCTCGGTTCTAAGACAAAAGGGTGGAAATAATATTAACCCCTCAGTTGCTTATTAGCACGCTTAATGTCTGCAAATATAGTGCAGTTGAGTTCTTATAGTAACTGTGAAGAGCTGAGTGATACCACATTTGAAACGCTTTCAAATATTTTGTCAAATATGGACTTAGCTGATACAAATAATGAAGAACTCAGTCGAAACGAAAACTCTGAAATAGATATTAACGTAGAAATCATTGATGATTTCGTATTAAATGATGACTTTCAGAATTGTTCGGAATTTAGTATCGATTTGGCGTCTTTAAGATACTTCATAGGTTGTATCGTCTTCAAAATGATACCGAAAATGAACTGCGATATTTTTGTTTCTATATTTGTGTTTCTATGTATATTGAGAAAAGAAGACGAAGTATTAACAGTTCCTAGTGAACTTTTCATATTTCATAAAAATTACAATTCTCTTAAAGATTTTGGTAACCTCGTTGCTCCTTCACAAATTTTCTTGGAAATTAGCAAGAAACATATTACAGTGTTTAGCAATATTTTTGACACACAACCACAAACTGTTGGTATAAAAAACTTGATAAAATCCAAATGCAAAAATGCCACACCGCAATGGTTTTCCACATATTCTGATAATAAGGAAATAATATTGGACTTCATGATCTTAGTACTCTTGAGGAAGCATTGCTCGTGGGCTTCAGAGAAAAAAAATTTTACTAAAGCCCGCAAACTTAAAATCCTGTCGCACTAAAGTTTTTGGGTTATTCTTCCCTACATATATCAGATTGAAATTTGCACAAAAATCCCAAATTATGGAATAACGTTAATTGGTGTTACCCGGCCCTTTTAGTTTACATCGAAAAGTTTAGTTTACAAGAAAAATACCAAGCGCAACTTTCAACTGAAGAAAACTAAATATAGAAATCTAAAACTTGAAACAAAATTTTGTCAACACCACGTGCTTTCACGACGTTGGATAGCAACACAATACACACACACACATAAACATTTTAAGATTGCTCTCTCGTTGATTCTCTCTGATCGTGGCTGCTCTCTGGTTGTTACTCTCTGATCATGCTTGCTCTGTCGTTGCTTGATCTTCCCTTCAGTTGTTCCGCCCGCACCATAAAGTGAAAAATCATCGCAGGCCGAGATGCGACTTCTGTATACTATTTATTCTGTGATATTATATACGAAATCCTCTCAATCGAAGAAGCTTAGACAACCTATCCTGCATGAATTTCTTATCAGCGGCAACGATCGCTTCCACTCAAAGGCGCAATTAGAAATTTAAAAAAACGAATAGGAAAGTTGAGTGTGTACTTGTCCCCTACCGGAATTCAGCAGCAACACAACAATGTTTCCACAGCAACGAATGAAAAAAAATATTCTGCCAACGAAATTTGCAGTAAGAAGCTTTTAGTAAATTTAGCGGCGAATTCAAGAACTGGCTCGACTTAGCCAGATCGATCCGCCACCAACAACGATAACTGATTTTTTTTTTTTTTGTACGAGAGAAAGCTTTTAACGAGGTTCGGCGATATTTGAACCACGCGGCAATGTGAAAAAGAAAACGAACTTTGCTCCTCCTAAGCGCTAGCTTTTTGATCACAATGTGAAAGGAGTAATCGAAAGCTCTAATTTGAATTGTAGCAGCGCTGCGATTCTAACTATTCAACAAGATTGGATAATGCGTTGAATACTCTTTAAATTTTACTAATTTGCATGCAATAATATAATTACAATCGCTTACTCGATGTTTCTCCTGATGCTTCTCTCGATGTTTCCCTCGATGTTTGATTTAGGAGTACGCAGCTTCACCGGTTCCACGCTCGTTGAAAGTTCGCAGCCTCGGGCTCTTCACTGGTAGTGCTTCCACGGACCGAATTCGATAGCTGGAGTATAGTTGCACTATACATATTTATATTTATTATATGTATCTGTATTTTTATTTTTAATTTAATTTTATGATGGGAACTTCAACTATTATTTGTCCCGGGTTTCGCCACCAAAAAATGTATGTATATCCAAGCGTTTTTGGACTCAACGAAAATCAAAAAAGCAATCAAAAATAACTTTTCGATAAGCGGCCAACAGAAACTTTACTAAAATCAAACACGATCCGTCCTCTATCACTTTTCCAGACCAAAGAGCCCGCCAGAGCTCCTGGTGGTCAATTTATTTAATTCTGTTTTCGATATGTTTCAAATTTCCAGTGTTTACAATGTAGTATTATTATTTTTATGGTATCAAAATATCAACACTATTAGACCTAATTGCGAGTAAGTTAATTTTTGTATTTATTCAATAATTATTTTCAAATTATAATTTAAAAATGTGTAGCATCAACAGAGGGACATTGGTTTCTTTGATGATAAGATTCTGCGACTGAGTTTTCCATTTCATCCGTTGTTGTAGCAATTTTAGATATTCATTAGACCATCTTCTCCAGAAGTGTTGCTGTATATGCTGAATTTGGCCAAACTTATCCAGGCTGCTCAAGTTTCACGCAGTAAGATCACTTTCTGGAATTGCTGTGAGCGGTGCACCGATTAGGAAGTGACCAGGCGTGAGTGCTTAGGTCATTTGGATTGGAAGACATTGGAGTGAGAGGCCGCGAGTTCAAAATTACCTCGATTTGAATGACGGCCGATAGCAGTTGTCCACACGTCGGCGACGCTTCTCCAAGATGATGAACTAACAATTTCTTTGCTGACTTTACAGCTGCCTCCAAAATGAGGCGATCGAGGCAGGATGTGTTTCCAATTTATTCCTTTTCGTGAACATGCTGATTGCAGACTGGAGGCTTTCAGATTTGAATACATTCTTTGATTCCATAAGTTGATTTTTAGCACCAAAGAAGTGAGAGGTGTTATCACAAAATATGGTATGACAAACCCCTCTTCTGCCTGTAAATCTTTTCAAACAGTTGATGAAGGCTTCCGCAGTTAGGTCTCCAACTACCTCGAGATGTATAGCGTTTGTTTTAAAACATACGAATACTGCTAAATAAGACTTTGTAGAAGTCTTACCTCATATCTTGTAGTGAGTTTAAATCGGTCCATAATAATCGACCCCAGTGTCGAATAGCGTCCAATATTGGTGTCGTGATGCTGCGATCAGCGCTCGATGCGACGCATGCATATTTGATTCGCAGTTGAGTTAAAAGTAGTTTTGTGACAATGCTGTCCTTTGGAACCAGAGTCTGATTTTTAGCATTCGGCAAAATAGATGCATTGGCCCATCTTCCACCAACCTGAATTAATTTGGTATTCGTATCAAAGTACGGACTTAGTGATGAAATGGATGAATTTTTACTCTCAATTGAACCCTGTTCTTTGGTCATATCCGAGGATCCAGTGAGTTCCTTGCATTAATTCTTCTGCCGCCAAATGCCCGGTAAATCTAAATGGTTTTACGAGTTGTTGCAAAGCCTGTAACAATATGAAAATATTCGTTGCAAGGTGTAGAAGGAGTTTCTATGATTTATGGAATTTATCAGTTTTTGATCGTTCGCTGTTGAAGTAATTAGTACTGATTTTGCCAGGCGTCGTTCTGAGATTTCAGTTGGCGTTGAATACTCCGCTTTAGTCCATTCCTTATCATTTTGCCTCAGAAACTCAGCTCCATCGAACAAAGCGGATAATTTTGACGAAGCATTGAACATCAGACCTCTGGAGAGCATATCTGCCGGATTAAACTCACGTTTGATGTAATTCCACTGTCGCATATCGGTGGCTTAGCAACGTACGTTTGCAATGTACATATATGGGGGCGAATTTAGCCAAGACAAAACTGTTGTTGAATCCGTATAGTAACACACTTTCGTCTCTTCGACTGGTCGACTCTTCTGGGTACTATCTCCAATAACATTTCTACGAGCTCCACCTTAAGGACCGCTGCTTGCAGCTCCAATCTTGCTATGGTTGTGATTTTGAGTGGACATACGCCGGATTTGGAGTACAATAGCTGCGAGCTGATGTTGTCATCTCCATCAATAGATCTCAGATAAAAACAGGATCTGAACGCGCTCAGGCTACTAACTGAAAATGCATGAAGCTCAATTACCTTAGCTGAGGGCCATTTAACGTATCGTGGAATGTTTAAATCCTTCAATTGTTCTAAATAATTCAACAATTTATTGGAGAGTTCCAGTGGCAGTTAGTCATCCCAAGATATATTCATTTTCCATAGCTGCTGCATGAATAATTTTTCAAGGACTATTACCGGTCCAAGAAGTCCCAGAGGATCAAACAATCTTGCTAAATCCGCGAGAACAGTTTGTTTTGATGCTTGCGTACTCGGTTGTTGAGTTTAACGGAATTTAATAAGTCACGTGCCTCCTTAATAGTGGAAACACAATCTGGCTTTGGCGCGTGCCGACTTTGACAGCATGAGTAGAAACAACGAAATCCTATGGAGCTGCCTACAATGTTACCTCAGGCTTTTGCTCGACCTCATATCGTAAATATCGTAAAGTTAAGCAAAGCGCCAGAGTAGAGCTACTGCCTACTCAGATGTGCGTTTGACAGATGAATTGTCTTTGACTTGTTTGATTTTAGCAAAAGCGAGTAACGTATTGTGCTCCGAGCTGTTCGTTTCAATATGCATATATTTTCATAGCTTATTATTGGACTTTTCGATACAAACTAATCATGATGGAGGTTAGAGTAATAAATTCTTTTCTTTTTTCATATTCGTAGACCTTTATTTGAGCTGATTTTTTATGTTTCAATTAAATCATATAAATAATAATAACACCAGTCTACACTTCTTTCTGCACTGAAATCATACGTAAAGATTTTGAGGAAACCGAACTTAGTGTTGTCATATTCCTAAGTTCTATACGCGCTCCTGTGTCAAAGCCACATTGTGAATGCAAATTGCGGGTTGCCGGCGTTTTAACACATTT
The DNA here is from genome assembly GCA_958301585.1 of Merodon equestris. Taxonomy (NCBI): domain Eukaryota; kingdom Metazoa; phylum Arthropoda; class Insecta; order Diptera; family Syrphidae; genus Merodon; species Merodon equestris. The sequence continues at coordinate 81,773,737 of OY284415.1, read as the reverse complement.
TATCGTAAGAGATCGTAAGTCGGTGCAAAGCCTGTCAAAAGTCGGCACGCGCCAAAGCCAGATTGTGTTTCCACTATAACAGTTTCCGCACCTCAGAGAGCCAGTGTTGCCTTGGAATAACCTTTCTTATTATCATTCGCCAATTTGTTGAGACATCTTGTTGCCAAGAACGATGCTGATGTGGTCCCTTACGTGACGGTAGTCAACTGGTATATAAATTAACTAATTAGATTATTTATTATTTAAAAAAAAAAATTTAATTTGTTTAATTTAGTTGGGCATAGGCTACCCTTACAAGTCACAACTTAATCTGCCTTAACTCGAATTAAATACTACTGATAGTTCGCCGGCGTACTGGGTCGGGTGTCGGCGGCGATGGATTATGCCTAACGCTAGTATCTTTTTTTTTTTACCAAAAACAGAAATATTTTTTCGCCCAAAAATTAAATAGAAAACAGTATACCGACATTGAAAAACAGTACTTAGGTACGCAGTACATTTTTTATTCAATGAAAATAAAAAAAAAGGACAAAATAACATTTTTATCCGCTGCATCGTCTCAAATATCCGTTGGAGATTTGGGTTTTTCTGTGGCGATTGCATTGTACTTGCTTTTTGATGCAATGTTATGAAGCAATTCCGGCTTCGATTTGAGATATTTGAAGAAGTCAAGGTATGTATACTTCAAATTGCATTTGATGGTCAGAATCGAAAGTTTTGTTGACTGCAGCGAAAATTCGTTCCACCGGCGATGAAGTTCCTGGCAAGCATAAGATGTATTCAACGATCGTAGCAAATTCATTGTAATCGCAACCGGTGTTTTTTAGATGATTGAATATTTCAACCCAGCGATTCACAGTGGAAACGTGGCGCTCTCTCCACTGCGATATTTTGTCGTCAGTGCAGTAGTTTTTTTCACAAATCTACCTATATTGTGTGTGCAAATCTGCCGCTTTTTCATTGGCATCGTACAGTTGGAGTTCGCCTAACTTATTCATGACAGCTGCCACATCATTCCATTTTGGTGTTTCTCTCAATGTTGCCCACGCAAAAAGTTTCAATGGCTGAAATGGCACTGTCCATATATAGAAATAGGAGAGTGCAGAGGCTGTGAATAAGTATGTATATAAATAATGATAGGAAAATAATTAAAATAAAAAAAGACAATCTACATACATATATGACATGTTGCCATGAACACTTCGCTGTTCGTTGTTTGCATACAGGAATAACAGTGAATAGTGGCTCCGTGTTGTCACTAACGTTTTACATTGCGATGTGTATTCACAATTATATTAGAATTTTGATGCATTTGAAAATTAAAATGTAAATATTTTCTTCAGTGAAAATAACAGTACTTTTTGCGAAAAAAACAGTATTTTGCTCAAAAAAGCAGTACACATTTTTTGGGTCAAAAAAACAGTACTGTACTGCGAAAAACAGTACGGATACGAGCCTTTATTATGCCGGATGTTTGAAGTGCGCAGCTCAGGTGTCGGCAGTGGTTCTCATGGTTCCATGGGATGTTGGTCTGCATTAGGAGCGGATCCGGGTGACAGCGTGTGCAATCTTGGACGGATGTCGGTGTTCAGGTGTAAATTGAGCAGATTCCGTCACGTAGCATGTTGTTTGTTGCTGATTATTTGACGGATATCTATTTTGCGTTAACTTATATGTAGCGGATGGTCGGGATGCGATCTCCATAAGACCAGTTGAAATGCTCTATCCTTTGGGTCGACAAGGACCTGCCTGTACATTTTGCTGATATCTCTGGTGAAGACATATTTGTACATTCGAGTGAGTGCCCGGAAGTGCTTTTGGCAGATGCATCAAACATCATACGAAGCTTGGTGGACGCGCTTTTCGGCTTGACAATACAATTATGAGGGAGAAAGTAGTGTGTTTTCGGAATTTCATCTGCAGATACTGGGCTCATATGACCCAAGGATTCATACTCCTCCATAAACCTTACATATGATTCTTTGAATTCCTTATTTTTTTCCAACATTTTTTCTAGGGAGAAGAATCGCCTTTTTGCTGACTCCCATGACTCCCCATGTAGGAGATCTGGTTCACGTTTGAAAGGCAATCTTACTGAGAACCGTCCATCTGGTGAGATTTTCGTATGCGTTTTGAAATGCCCCTCGCATTGGTGTTCCTCTTCAGTTAGGACATTATTAGGGTTGTCATGTGACTCCGTCTCTCAGAACTTGCGTACTAATCTGTCCAGTGATGCGAATGAGGGCTTTGTCGCTAGATGGCAGTGAGCTTGTGTATTTGTTGATGAGGCACTTCCAGCCACAATCCAACCCGATTTTGTGTTGCGTCGGACTGGCAGATCATTAGATAGCATAACATCTTCAGGTAGCAGCGGATCGAAAAAGATTTCCGCTCCTACTATATAAGCATGTCGATGCGTTGAGACTTGTTGGACGATGGGTCAGCTAATTGCATGTACGCTGGAATCTCCCGAAGGAGCGCATTTCCACTTGACGACTAGGTTGATATTCGCTTATTCGGGGTATGATGGTTGCCTCCACAGTTGCTTTGTACGCTGATGTTCTGGATTCGAATGCTATTGAAGTTACGTATTCTGCTTTGCATTCCTGAGCACCGATTCCGCTAATGGGCACATCAATTCGGCGTTTCTTGCTTCCCAGGGCTTGAGCAAACGCTGTAGTGACAAAATGCTGCGCGCCAGAATTTAGGAAAACGCGGCACGGAACTCGCTTGCCAAAATGACGAAATAATACGAAATAAACTTGACAGTTTCTCATCTTGCGACCTATTGCTGCATTAGCAGAAGAGCTCGACGGCTGATCTGCATAAACCTTAACATTATTTATACAAGGCTTACCAGGCTGATGTCCCTTTTGGTCATTTTTTTTGTTGAGTTAATGATGCCGCTTCTGATTTGGACCTTGACCTTGTTGATGATGACTTGCTTGCTGAATGAGTTCTTGCTGTCAGTCGGATTTTGTCCTCTGGTGATGCTGCCTTTGATGAAGAAGTGTGTTATGTTTGCTGCTACAATTCTGGCATCCTCGGGACTGATATGATTGGGAGAAGTTACCCGGCTTCAGGCAGTTCCTGTATAGCTCCAGTCGTCGCACAGCCCTTTCACGATCTTCACCTGAGAGATTAAGAAAGTTTGAGCAACTTCTGAGCAAATCTTGTGCTCACCTGAATTGCACATATGTATGGCAATTGATATAATCTGGCCGTGTTGCAACAGTAGCCGTCTTTCTACCCTCGCCTGGTCTACTGATGGCCTCCAGGTTTTGGAATCTGAGCTCCACGAACTCAGAACTCTCCTAGAGACTGTTCGAAGAGTATTCTGCTGTCTTTGTCCATTCTCTGTAGCATTAAGTGTACCACCATTGGGTCCCAGCTGTTAACATTGAAACCCAAATTAGTAATCGCCTTTGTTGTGTGGTGTAACTTTCTGAGGCTAGTTGCGGTGCCAGTTGTTATAGGTTGCGAAAGAAGTCAGCTAAGTTGAGCAGTAAGCAAAAGCCTCTTGTTGTCGTAGCGCTCAACCAGGGTGTTCCAAGCCATGTCGTAATTACTGATGGTAGCTTGGAAGTGCTGGATAAGATTGTAAGCCTCTTCAGTAACATTGGCTCTCAGAAAGTATAGCTCTTGAGCGGCTGGTATCGGCTGGTCATGAACTAATTGCTTGGACAGGTCGTAGAATTGGCGCCAGTTAAGATAACTGCCGTCAAACTTGATAAGTTCAATTTTTGGTACCCTCATCGTAGGATTAACTAATGTTTCCTTCTGCTGTAGACGATGTGCCGGAGCTCCACCTTCAAACAAGCTTAGTAGAACTTCTTCCATTCGCTCTTGTGTTCTGAAATAACACTCGAGTTCTTCAACTGCTGCTCTTCAGCCTTTCTGTAGAGAAACGTTATCTCATCCCAGTTCTGTTGAATTGTTCCTGATTTTATTTGGTAAAAATGCTCTGTACGTACCTCCACAGCCTCCACTACACACTTGTCCAATAATCTTTTTGGGATGTTCATCAGCAATTGGAACCTATCCTTATGATTCATTAGACCTTCTGTAAAACGCTGTGTTGGAAGCGGGTTGGTAAAGCCTGTGTCTGCTTGAAAACAACACCCTGCTGTTTGGCTTAGCCAATTTCCATTGAATCACTTGCCTTACCAAATAATTCCCGCTCTTCCTTGAATGTTGATTGATCCTTCAATTGTGGTGTGAGTCGACGCTCGATATCGCTTCGCATGCGATCCGTTACTTAGCGCACTACTTCGTAGTAGTCTTTCTTGAAATACGGGTGCTCTAAATCAGCAGCAAATGCCTCCCGAATCTGACTGTCAGTGTCACCGAACTTTTTCCACAGATTTTCCAATGTTATCAAGCGCTCACCCAAGTATAATGGAGTCTTTCTCAGATCAGAGTCTTTCCCATAGTTGCCCTCCAGTCGACAGAGTTCCTCACCAACCCTTTCTTGCTGGCTTGCGTACTCTTCAATTGATGACATTTTTATTTTTTATTTTTTTGTTTTTTTGCACTATTCTCATAGGTATTGCTAAACGTTAGCAAAGTGTCCTATCACGATCACCAAAATGTTTATAGTAAAAAATGGTCAATATTCAATTTAACTTTATTTAACAAACGAGGGACCAAACGTCTTAATTTTACGAATTTACAAATCACAACTTATCACTACGAGTTCACATATCACAATGACCCGGCCAGACATCGGCCTGCAGTTCCTGAGTGTGGGAATCAGAAAATGTCTACGCCATATTCGGCCTTGACACCTGAGTTGGCTTTATAAGAAAGTTTTGATTCCCACACTCGCGACAACTTGCGTACAAGAAATTGACTACTTGTGTAAAATGCACAATACATTATGGTCTTATTTAATTCACTCATTTTAAATTCTCAATATGTGCCGTGAATATTCAGAATAATTGAAACCTAAGAAAGTAAGCCCAACATTCGCCCGAACCACGATCTGGAGAACAGAGCCCTGTTTCATCACTTCTACCTTAGAAATGATTTCGATCATTGGCGATCCGAGAATCTTGGTTTTAACAGGTTCAATGAAGATTTGATGGCATACAATGCCATCGCCAGTCAGGGGCTAATACCATGTTCATTTCGACGGAAAATCTCCAGATGATCTTCCAGTCTTAAAAAGGAAAAAACCCGCAGGTATCGACGGTATATCTAATGTTGTGCTTAGGCATCGTCCGCCAGTGGCTGTAGAGAGGTACACCATCCTGTTAAACAATACACTGAAAAACGCATATTATCCAGTGCACTGGAAGACAGCGGTGGTGCAAACAATCCCCAAGATAAATCTCATTCAGAGTATCATCAGAGTATCAGCAAGGTCTTCGGGAAGGTCCGTTGAGGACAATAATACCCAATGAAATAAATGCAAGCAACAATGCACGGGTTGCCTGCCTGATTGAATTAGAAAGGACAAACACAAAAAAGAAAGAAGAAATCACTAAAAATCACGAAAAAATAAATAACTAAAAAAAATATAAATATATTAAAATGTAAAAAAATAGATATATACATATATATACATATAGTATATATAAAATAAATATAAAGTACAATATATATTTATGTATACTTATTTTAGTTAAGGTAGAATAAGATAGGGTTAGATAGGTTTAGTTAGTTTACGGTAAGCTTAAGTTTTAAAATGATCGTGTTCTAAATTTTTGATTAAGATAATGTTCTTAGCTTAGGTTAGGTTGGGTTAGGTTAAAGAAGGGGAGTGTGATGGTTAAGCATCACTTCACAGATGTTGGATCGTCTCAGTTTCTTCCTCATCGCCGCAGCTCCGGTAGAGATCGCTGGATCCCGAGTCCCATTTCCGGAGCATTGCTCCAATGGGACAGTGTCCTGTGATCACTCCGACGAGCATACGGATCGAGTTACGGTCCAGCGCCAAGAGTTTCTTTGTTTTTCCGATATTGAGCTCTGGCCACGATGATCTTGTCGTGTAGCTGTCGTTTCTTGTAAGCCAAGACGAGTTGGCTTCTTTGATGATTGTGTCGTTTATGATCCGGTATAATGTGCTGATCGGTAGTTGCATTGACGTGTCCGCTTCGCTGATGTCCAGTTCAGACCCTTGCCTGGCCAATTCGTCTGCTCCTTCGTTCCCTGCGATTGAGCTGTGGCCCGGGACCCAGCAGAGTTTGACTTTGTGGTGTCTGATGGACTTCAGTGAGTCGCGACATTTCATGACAGCCTTTGATCTCGTTATACAAGATTCTATTGACTTCAGTGCAGCCTGGCTGTCTACGAAGTAAGTGATATCCGATGGTGGGATATCGGTTACCTGTAGGTGTTTGGCTGCTTTCTCTATTGCCAGGATTTCTGCTTGAAAAACGCTGCACAGATCAGGGAGTCTGAATGATTCCTGTTTGTGGATGGTATCAGAGTAGAACCCGGCCCAGTGCCTGTGTCCATTTTCGATCCGTCGGTGAAGAGAGTGATCTCGTGGTCGTTGATTACAGCGTTTGATAGCCACTCTTCTCTGTCGGGGAATAGGATTGGTATTCTGAGAGAGAAGTCATTTTGGGGGGAAATATAGTCGATCGTAGCTGCGAGGCTACTAAAACCATGTTTCTTTCACAGGTCGTCTATTATTCTAAGTATGGCCTCATGTCCATAGTTGACTTGCTTCCACAGAGAGGACTTCCTTAGTCTGAGAGCGCTCTTTGCAGCGCAGCCTTTTATGAATAGATCCAGGGGGAGTAGATGAAGTATCATGTCCAACCCTGCTTGCGGCGTGCTTCTCATGGCTCCCGTTGAACATACCTTTGACCTTTGAATTGTTGAGCATGTTCATATAGCTTTTCATGCTGCTAGCAGTCCCCCAGACTAGGGCCCCATAAGTTAAAATGGGTCTGATGATTCCTGTGTACATCCTGTGTACATCCAATGAATGATGTACGGTTGCAAGCCCCATCTTTTTCCGAAGGTCTTTTTGCATGCATAAAAAGCATTCAATCCTTTTTTCATCCTTTCCTCCAAGTTCCTTTTCCAGGCGAGTTTGGAGTCCAGAATGATGCCTAGATATTTGGCTTCCGCTTTGAGTTTGAGTGGAGTGCCCTCTAACTTTGGGGGAGCAAATATCGAAATTTTCCTTTTCCTGGTGAACAAGACCAGCTCGGTTTTCTGGGGGTTTATTCTCAGACCGTTCTGTCTTGCCCACGAGGAGAGTTCCCTCAACGCAGATTCCATTAGTTCACTGATAGTTGGTAGAAAATGACCTTTTATCAAGATAACCATGTCATCCGCGTACGCTCTTGTCTTTGTGTCTTTCTCCATAAAGAATTTGAGGATTTTGTTAACTGTAAGAAGCCACAGTAGTGGGGAGAGAACTTCTCCCCGGAACCGTAGGAACCGTCGTCTCGAAGGAGACTGTGGTTTCAGGGGTTTTTCAGCCTGGGAAGTGGGTTTCAGTCAGCAGTTCTAGGGATTCCTGACTGGATTCTGTCCAAGAACCATCTGGTTTAAGGATGAATCCCGGGACGCAGGGGTCCTTGGATAGGATCTTCCTGAGCCTTGCAGCTTCGTTAAGAACCTCTATTGATTCGCAGAACTCCCGCCAGGATTTAGACTTTGCTGCTCTTGTTTTGCTCTTGTATTCGTTGAAGCTGGATTTGTAATTATTCCAGTCTTCGGTTCTTTTTGAGATCTTTGCTCTATTGAATAGAGTTCGGGTCCTGGTCCTGAGTTGCTTTAGCTCTGTGGTCCACCAGACTGCGTTGGTTTTCTTGCGAGCACGTTGCAAAGGACAGGATTTGTTGAAAGCCGCTTTCAGAATTCTCACAAGATTTTCGACTGAATTCTCAATGTAAGTTGGATCAGGATTAGTGATGGCTTGTGGCGGTACTAACCTGTTAGCAACTAGGTTTGGGAAAAGATTCCAGTCTGTCTTCTTTATAAACGTTAAAGTTGAAGAGTATCCGGCTGTGGTCCGTAAAGGACTAGTTAGTGGACACTCTCCAATTCTCTACTCGGATGGAGTCAGACTCACTTAGTAAAGTGAGGTCAATTACCACCTCCCTTACCCGGTTGCGAAACGTTGGTGTATTACGTTTGTTGCATATGTTGAGGTTGGTGGAGATAATTAAATCGAAAATGGACTCACCCCTTTTATTAATGTCGCTACTTCCCCATTGAGTGTGGTGTCCATTGGCGTCCCAGCCTATCAATAGGCACAGTCCGCGTGACTTGGCGTGTCGCACAAGTGCTCGGACTGCGTCTGCAGGTGGATCCTCCTCATCATATGGCGAGTATACGGACGATAGGAGCAAAATTGATTTGTCCTGTTGTTCGTACGTTACCACCGTGAGGTCTCCATTGCTGTTTAGGAGAAAAATGTTTAAGTATTTCTTGGCGACTATACAGGTTCGTAGCTTACCTTCAGTATGTGGATAGTATAAATTATATACCTTAGACCTTAATCCCTGAATTTTTGTTCCTAAGGGGGCAAGGTTCTTGGATTAAGGCTATATCTTAGCTTAAGTTGTAATAGTTGTAATAATGTCAATCGTAAGCTTATACATATGTATATAGTCGTCGAAAGTCATAGATTTAAGTTATTACGTTTTTGTTAGAGTGTCCGTCTAGGGCCAGTAAGATATTTAGATGTTAAGATAGTTAAGCTAGTTTTAAGCATTTTTGTTTAACGTAAGACAGTTATAAGAATTATGATATAAAAATTAATTTAAAACTAAAAAACTAACAGCATTTCCCTAAAAAGAGCAAATCTTCGTCTCCCACCTCCTACTGACCCATAGAATTAACGTCCCATCTTTCTAAGGTCATGAAAACGCTGATAAATCGTGAATCGCGAAAACTTTTTAATAAACGGCAGTACGGTTTCCGTAACAACAGGTCCACTGGTGATTTGATGGCATATCTCACCGAAAAGTGGAAGTGGAATCAGTCTCTTTTGTCGAAAGTTCGTGCTAATGGTATCGATGAGTCTTTTCTTCTATGGATTAGAAATTACCTTTGGGGCCGTTCAGTTCAAGTTGTTTTGGACAGATTCAAGTCTGATATTCACCAAATACACGCTGGTGTTCGACAGGACTCTGTTGTGGCACCGACATTCTTTCTCATTTTTTATATGATCTGTTACTTGCTACTTCTAAGCTAATACACTCCTTCGCTGATGGCAGTGCTCTTAGCTTAGCTTAGCTTTCGCTCTAAGACTCACGCCCTTGCTGTTCGGCCGTAGAACCTGAACGGCAATGTATGTTAAGCATATTAAATTCCGACATTGATAGCAAAATTAAATGAGGTACAAACAATTGAGTGGAATTTAATGCTTCTAAAACACAATGCTGTCTACTGTCGCTCAAGCTAACCATAAATAATTAGCCATTATCCATGAATTGCGCATATTCGAGATCGCCAAGAATGCTACGAAATGTCTAGGTTTCCTCAAACGACGCAAGAAATGTTTCACTCTCTCTGATCTGGCTTAAATATACAAGACCTACATCCGCCCTAAGATTGAGTACAACGCTCATATCTGGTCTTGTATTGTATTGCGTTTGTAATTGTTATTCATTTTAAATTTACAATATTATGTTAGATAGCTTAAATCAAGTTAAATATCTGGGATCTATGATTAATAAAGAAGCAACTTGTGATGACGACATCAACCATCGCGTAAGCGTAGGGTGGATGAAGTGGCGGGAAAACTCCGCCATCTTCTGTGATCGAAAAATGCCCCCTAAGCTGAAAGGAAGGCTCTACACTTCAGTTGTACGTCCGGCGCTCACATACGGTTCACAATGCTGGACAATGCACAAAAAGTATGAGAGCAAATTAACGGCAGCTGAGATGAAGATGCTTCGCATGACAGCGGGAGTAACAAAGCGTGACAGAATTAGAAGTTCAAAGATCCGAGGAAGCCTCCACGTAAAAGAAACCATCACAAGAAGTGCGACCGACTCAGTTGGTATTGCCATGTTTAAAGGAGAGATCCTTTGAACCCCGTCCAAAAGGCGTTATCAATCAACGTTCCAATTTCAACACGCAAAAAAGGCAGGCCGAAAAACAATTGGTGCAAACAAATGCAAAAACACCAGCATTTGATTGTTTGATTGGCCTCAGCGATGAAGTAATCCCAAACCGGGAAGCCTGCCGCTACTTTCTGAGATCAAACCGGCGGACCCCACAAGCGGACCAGTAGGAATGCAGTTAAGTGGGAAGGTTATGGTCCTACACTTCTGACCATAACGACGCCGGAAAAAAAAGGAAAAGAAGAAGCTTAAATCAAGTACAATTTAAAATTCTGTAGTACAAAATTCAGTAACAAATAACGAGTAAAATATATAAAAAGTTAGTTATTTGAAAAAATGTTATTTAAGTTATTTGTGGTTAGAGAAATAGTGACGAATGTAATATATAAGCAATTTAGTGTAAAAATATTTCGGTTAAATAGATGTTAAATGGAGTGGACAAAGAAAGCAAATTTTAACATACATCAAAAACCAAGAGAAATAATTAAATTTAAACCGTGCAATTAGCAAGGAAATTTATTTCATTTAAGTCAAAGTTAAAAAGCCAAAGTTTTGCCTTTCTACAGTAAATAAAAACGCTATTGATACATTTAATTTCAGACGGCAGCTTATTGTATAATCTAGGGGCAAATGTTGAGTAGAAGTTTAAATAATGATGAGTTTTGAATGAGGGAACTACAGCTAACTGCATACTACAACTACGAAGGGAAGGATAGGTCGGGCGTCTGTCAATAGTGTAACCACTCCTCACAAGAAATGCTTCAAAAACTTAGTAAAAGTTGTGCTCCTAAGACCTCTCTGTACCTGCTATATACTCGTAGAATACAAAAGCGAGCGATGAAACTCTTAGGAGACAACAATATCGCGAAGTCGATCGACTCACTCGAACATCGAAATAATGTATCCTCTTTTTCTCTATTTTATCGATATTTCAACAAACAATGTTCAAATGAGCTAGCTAATTGCATTCCTCCCCTTTCAAGAATTTAACCGCAATACATGTCACCCGGAATGCTCATCAGTTCACCCTCAAGCCTGTCTTCGGACGCACAGTTAAATTCAGACTCATGTTTCAGCCACACAAATATTGAATGATCTTCTCAGTTCAAAATTTCCCACTCACTACAATCCACAGGTATTTAAAACCAATGTGCACCTGTACCTCATTGCCTGTCTCCCTCTATACCTTCGGCCCGTGTTCTTGACTTCTTAACATTTAAGGGTATTCATAAATCCTTGTGCACACATTATAAAAACAAAAAACTTACTGATCTTATACGGACACTCTAAAGACCTTAAGACTAAGCCTTTCAGACTACGATTAATTTATAATACTCGTAATTAAGCAAACTGAACAATTAATACTAAGAAAAATTATATTTTTATAGCATCGGCATCAGCATAACGTCAAAGATTAGCGGAACCGCCGATTGTTCCTGAAGCAGCCCACAATGATCCAAATAGAGAAATGCTCTGAGGAGACAAAGCCGCTAGGGCGGCCGTGGTACAGTAGCTGGGGCAGTAAGCCCCGGAGATCAGGTTATTGTCTCCCAAACACCCGAATCCTTTCCTTTAAGCTGGCTCTCACATTGAATCCATAGGGCAATCATGGGCTTGAGTAGGGCCAAGTAGCAGATTAACTGTCGCTTAGATCAATTAGACTGCTCATATTATATGGAAATATGGTATAATACTATATGATAAATACGCCTTATAACCCAACTTAATTCCATATAGGGTCCTGGGGCATTTTATTATAATTGATTTTATAAAAGGAAATTATACCTGTTCTCTTGTAACGTTGTTTTTCTGGATAAAGTTATAAGGGAGAAAATAATTATCTAAATCTTGAGAACTCGGTAACAATATTAATGTAATAATTTGAAATTTGATTTAGCATCAATGTCGCCAATTCATAGTTAAAAGGAAACTGAAACTTTCTTAAAACACGGTGACAGTATACAATCATGTTTATTACGTTATTCCGTAATGGTAAGAATTTAATGCCCTTCTACATGTACATAGCCCATTTGTGTAACGTATTTAATTATTTTTTTAATAATAATAAACTTTAGCAAATACGGTATACTTGGGTAGTGGTACTGCCCTTAATTGGTGTCTTAAGTAAATGTATGCGGTTTAAGACAGTAACTTATGTCCTTTGAATTTCTAAAAATCTTGTAAGTTTTGATTATTGCTTATGAACTGTATAGTATGTTAGAATTTTAATATGGTAAAAATTTGGGTGGTGAAGTATATAACGGAAGCGATAAAACAATAAAACATTCCATCTGTTTCAATATATGAAGCATGGCCGGGTAGTGAGCAGCTCTTTCATTCTTTCGCAGAAGCCAAAAATTGGGTCGATTTGTAGATATCGACTTTTTTCGAGATTTTCAAAATAAAGTTTTAAAACTGCAAAATTGAAGACAAACAGGTTTAATTGAAGTAGTGATGATCAGTTAATATCGTAAGATTAAATAGAAAGTTGGTACCATGTGAGGTAGGATAAAGCGACTGGTTGAATCATAAATTGGGATGGTAGAAGCTGGATAAGATATGTTCGATCAATGAAATTATAGTGTCACAGATCCACATAATTTCAATTATGCTAAATAATAAGCACATTTTAATATTTACTTAGTAGGTGGCGCTACAGTTCAGGATAAATCTGGACCTGGATCAATTCATTAAATCCTTTTTTCATTTAATTGCCATATCTTCAGTGGAACTAAAGAGTAAGTATATATTTCATATTTCATATAACCCGAATGTATCACAATTATCTGTGATTATATTATCGGTGGTACCGATCGAATATCTAAGACTCAATCTTACATAAATATATCAACTACGAGAGCTTACAAGGGTTTTAACGGTTTGTCAGAGAAGTTATGAAAAAAAAATCGACTTAAGACAAAACGATATGCTAGTCGTTGCCAAACCTATTTAATTTGAAAATTTGTCCGCCTGGTGAAACTTTACTATTCTGCGATATGCAGACAATAGATATCAAGTTGATTCAAAAGTTTCTATTTATCAATATCTCTATAAATCGGAGAAATTGAATACTTTTGTTAAATATATAATATGCAATTTAGATATCATTGCAAGCAGCGACTTTTTTCTTTTAATCCAGTTAATTTGAAAAACTCTTACGAGATGTACAAAGTCTGGAAAGGAAAAAGATGAGGTTGAAAGTACTTAAATTATACCTAGATATTGCTGTCCCGAATCCGGTTATAGCTCAAAATATTGAATATCAAGTAAAAAAACAGTCATTCCCATTGACTAGGAATCTTTCACGAAGCGCATTATCTATTACAGATGAGAAGGTATAAAGAACAAAAAAAAGTCCAAATTGATTTTACTCCTTATTCCGTACCCCGTTCTCTTCAACCAAGTGATTGATCACTTTACACTGATACTTTCTTTTCACGCGAGTTGGAGCCGTTCTCCCGCGTTCGAAAATCAGTCATGTATGCATGTACGAGTATTCATAGTACGTGGGTAGTATCTCTATAATTGCATGAAAATAACATAAGACGAAGAAAAAGTTGTCATAGTCGGAAAAACATAGACTAATAGATTTGCACATCACTTGAATTTGATGCAACTACGTGAAATATTGTTCTACCTATCGTTTGTTTTCATTCCTCAACAAATTACATGTTTGTTGCTCTCTGCAGATACGACACAATTTTGTCACTGCTTCGTTACTGCAGCTATACTAGTATACTGTGTTCGGGCTCACAACATTCTTTGTACGAGTATCTGCGCAGTGACGGGACCATGGCAGAAGGCATTGTGATTCTTATGTTGGTTTGCATGTACGTAATGCACTATATGAATTCAGGCTAGGTATATTGGTATACTTACGACCAGCCCACAGCGGATGGTTATGGTTGAAATTATTTTATTTTATGTATGACACGGATGTGCAATATGAACTCGCTTTATATACATAGTTGTAAATACTCCGAAAGATACAATAGCTATTTGGATGAAGGTGATAACAGCAGGGAAATCAACTTGTAGATATGGCATAGTACAATGTGTGGTATTCATGGCAATCTCACCACCAGATACACTTGCATGTTTTCCCCCAGTACATTAGTGAAATCAAAATAGAACACTTCCGGGGCATCGGTTTCCGTCTGTGAATAGCCCTATATGTTTGTATATTTCCAGCCAGTAGATTAATAAATAAATACTCGCAGTTTGGCACCATAAGCTGCCTTATGGAGGTTAAATCGCTAGGCCATGAACGATGGTCATGCAGACCCGAAGTTTCCGCAACTAGCTAAACACCAATGCAAACAGTAGTTTGCTTGCAGTTGGACTATATTATTGTCACAACCATTACAATAACAGAGTGATGGTTAGTGGAAAAGCCTACCAAATCAGTTAATGATCCGAAATATGGGCTAGAGATGTATGCATGCACTCATACTATGAGTAGTGATCGGTGTACCTTTTTAGAGATCATAACTCGGATGATGACTGGTAATAATGACTGTGGAGAAATGTTGCAAATTTGCACTCAGCTTTTTGCGGTTTTCTTCTTCTTCATGATGCCGTCGCCCTCTTGCCCCGGATAAATGTACAATGGAACTCGGAAGAAGTGAAAGCCTTAGAATCATTCGTGCGACAGCCAAATCAACTTTTACTTCAATTTGTTTGCCATAGGTAGGTTATGCTTTCGCTATTCTGACGAAACGAAAAAAATTAGAAAAAAAAAAAAAAACAAATCTACAGTTAGATTGCATCGGCATTAATCTAAAGACGCAACCTATAGTGGATCGAAATAATTGGCATGAGAGAGAAAATACGCACAAGCTAATCGAATAATAAATCAGCAAAACGAGCTTGTTGCCTACTTGGCCACTAAGTTGTGAGAAAGGAAAAAGAATCGATGATAGCAAGCCTATTGCTCCGGCAAGGAACAATAGGGTTAAAATACTAAGGCTTCTTTATACACAATCTCACTATGCTTTTTATTCATGATGGAAAAAAGCTACTTGAACGATCATTAATTTTTTGTGGTGAACTGAGAATACAATATACCAAAACTCAAAACAATTCACCAAAAATCGAATCGAGTTTAGATAATTTATAATATATTATATGTATATCAAGATATTATAATATATCAAATATATAATAATAATAATATATCAAGACCTGTGCAGGGACTAGTTAAGAATATCCCTACAGCGATACCTCTCGCTTGTCGTAAAAAGCGACTAAAACAAAGGTAAACAAATTTCACATCTAGGCAATTTAGAAAACACCAAGGTGAGCCTAGGGACACATATACCACCATTAAACTGCCCCATAAGTGTGCATGCAAATCAGTGGGTTGACGCGACTGGAGATCACCGGTGTTGTAAGAGTAAGATCAAACAAAAAAAATAAAAATCTGGAGCATGCCCGTGTTAAAAAAAGAAGGGGAAAAAAGAAAACGGTCAAACCGTAGCATTATGGAAAAGAACGCTAAAAGGAAAAGCACTACCCCGTCAGGCACTACTAATGGTCGTGATCCTGGGACGAGCAGCAATGCTCGGGTCAGAGCTATAGGATTTCCGGGGGATAGCAAAGCAATGCAACAGCGTAAGCCACACTTAAGAATCGCGAGTTGGAACGTTGGAAGCATGAGTGGTCGCAGCTATGAGCTTGAATAAATGATGGTAAGAAGGCGAGTAGACATCCTGTGCGTACAAGAGACGAAATGGCGAAGCACCGGTAATCGGGCACGTTTCTTGGACGTTAAAACAAAAGCCTACAAGGTGTTTTACTATGGATTGGAACAAGGAAAAAACGGAATCGCCATCATCCTTGCGGCAGAGCTACTTGGCAACGTCTTAACCATTTCAAAGTCCAGTGACCGTTTGATGGCTCTCAAATTGGTGATGCATGGTGAGGTGTGGAACATCGTAAGCGCATATGCCCCTCAAGTAGGATGCGAACAAAAAGAAAAAGATGCATTCTGGCTAGATTTCCACAACCTTGTCAAAATCATCCCAAAGAAAGAGCTTTTGTTTGTTGGGGTAGATTTAAACGGACATGTCGGGAAGACAAGCGAAGACTATGAAGACTACCACGGAGGGCTGGGATACGGTACCAGGAACTCTTCAGGTGAAGATATCCTAAACATGTGCAAGTCGTACGGTCTTATAGTGCTAAATACCATGTTCGTCAAACAAAGCCGGCACCTGATAACTTATAGCAGCGGCGGAAATGAAACTCAAATAGACTATCATTTGGTATCCAGTTTCATGAAGACGCGATCGCCCCTCAACACCGTCTCCTCCTGACTGAAGGCGAGTAAGAAGTCAAAGCAGCAAACGAAGGTGTCTGAGAGAATCAAGTGGTATAAGCTGGATAAAGGAAAAGGCGAAGCTTTTATTACCAACATGAAAAACTACCTCTCTTCCATTATCGATGAGGTCGGTAATGAGGAGTGCAGAGCACAAGACATGTGGGATTCCCTACAACAATCTGGCCTGGAGAAAGCCAAATCACTGCTCGGAACATCTAAAGGCCCCTGCCAACACGCAAAAGAAACCTGGTGGTGGACAGACGAAGCCAAAGCAGTGATACACGAAAAGAAAATGGCTTTCCAAGCTTGGTCAAAGTGCTCTTTTACTAATAGAGAGGAAAAAGCTCGCCGTGAAAAGGTATATAGATATTGCAAAGGTATCGCGAAGAAAAAGTGCGCCGAATTCAAAGCGAAAAGCATGGAAGGCCTCTATCAGGAGTTGGAAGAAATATCGTCTTCCGCGTCTGACAGGAACCAGGCTACCCAGGAGCTTCGACAAAGCAATCTGAACAAAGGAGCAAATATCTTTAAGATAGCCGCCCAGAGAAGAAGAAATGCTCAGGAGATTCGTTTCCCAAAGTTTATTAACAATGCTGAAGGCCAACTCCTTGTGGAAGACGAAAAAATTCTCCACAGATGGCGACAGTATTGCGAGGAACTTCTGAAAGAACAGTTTCCCCGAGTGTACTTTCCAAGAGCCGCCCCGAATCATGCCGAAATATCTGACATCACAGTCGAAGAAGTTCGGTACACGGTTAAAAACTCCAAGAAAACAAAAGCTGTTGGGCCGGACGGGATACCCTCTGAGTTCTGGAAAAAGATGGGAGACATCGGGTCTAGATGGCTCATGGTTCTTATCTCCAAACTTATGAGAGGCGACAGTATGCCTAATCAATGGAGGGAAAGCACAAAGGAAAGGGTGACACGCGAAATTGTGATAACTACCGTTCTGTCAAGCTGATGTCGCACACCATGAAGATCGTTGAACGGGTGTTAGATAGCTGACCGCGGAAAATAATACGACTATCTGATGACCAGTGCGGGTTTGTCTCGGGTAAATCAACAACAGATGCAATCTGTTATAAGGTCTGTATAAGGGTCATGATGGAAAAGCATCGTGATTCTTCAAAGGACTTGCATTTGGTTGATTTCGAGAAGACCTTTGACCGGCAACCAAGAGATGTTTTATGGGTAGCGCTAAGACAAAAAGGAGTTCCAGAAACCTACGTGTGAGTGATCATGGACATGTACAATAGAGCAACGACAAGAGTAAGATGCACCGCAGGAGTCACCGAAGAGTTCACAATCAAAGTCGGTGTACACCAAGGGAGCGCCCTCAGCCCATTGCTCTTTATAGCAGTCCTTGATTGCTTGCTTGAAGGAAAAGTGACGGACCCCAATGTGCACCAGCTATTCTTTGCTGACGATGGAGCCATTATAAGTGATGATCAGGCGTCCCTACAACGAGCACTTGTTCTGTGGGTGGACATTTTTGAGGGACACGGGTATCGTATTAGTTCAAAGAAGACAGAGTATCTGTGCTGCCCGTTCTCTAACCCTCATCAGCCTATTCCAGACATTTACTTGAATGGAAGAGTGCTTCCCAAGTGTGAAAAGTTTAAATATCTGGGTTCTATGATTAATAAAGAAGTAACTTGTGATGACGACGGGAAAAACTCCGCCATCTTCTGTGATCGAAAAATGCCCCCTCTCTACACTTCAGAAGGCTCTACACTTCAGTTGTACGTCCGGCGCTCACATACGGTTCACAATGCTGGACAATGCACAAAAAGTATGGGAGCAAATTAACGGCAGCTGAGATGAAGATGCTTCGCATGACAGCGGGAGTAACCAAGCGTGACAGAATTAGAAGTTCAAAGAT
The DNA here is from genome assembly GCA_958301585.1 of Merodon equestris. Classification (NCBI taxonomy): domain Eukaryota; kingdom Metazoa; phylum Arthropoda; class Insecta; order Diptera; family Syrphidae; genus Merodon; species Merodon equestris. The sequence continues at coordinate 81,755,493 of OY284415.1, read as the reverse complement.
CCGAGGAAGCCTCCACGTAAAAGAAACCATCACAAGAAAGATAGAGCGCGAGCGACTCAGTTGGTATTGCCATGTTCAAAGGAGAGATCTTTTGAAACCCGTCCAAAAGGCGATATCAATCAACGTTCCAATTTCAACACGCAAAAAAGGCAGGCCGGAAACCGATTGGTGCAAACAAATGCAAAAACACCAGCATTTGATTGTTTGATTGGCCTCAGCGATGAAGTAATCCCAAACCGGGAAGCCTGCCGCTACTTTCTGAGGTCAAACCGGCGGACCCCACAAGCGGACCAGTAGGAATGCAGTTAAGTGGGAAGGTTATGGTCCTACACTTCTGACCATAACAACGCCGGAAAAAGGAAAAGAAGAAGAAAGAAAAATCCAACGAACGTATTTATTCCAAAATATGAGTTTTTAAAATGAGTGATTTGTCCAATCGCAGCCATTCACAAAATATAAAAAAAAAATGCTACGGATAGCGATATTAATCTTACAGCGTTTTCCTAGTAACGTCTGTACTTTTCCCAAAACAGATGGCTGAAACATGTGAATATTAGCGGTAACTCCGAGATTGATTAGGACCAGGTTTTCTAACCCCTCTCAGTGTTGTTGGGCTCTGGAACCCAAACGTAGGTGATCCTAATCTTATTGCTAATTGATTCGACTACGTTAAAGGCATTGTTTCAACCCGGTTTTTAGTTCTGAATTCATTTTTATTTCATAATTTCTTATAACTATCTTGCGCTGTTTAAACTAGCTTAAAGTGTTTAAAACTAGCTTAACTATCTTAACAAATCTAAATATCTTACTGGCCATAGGCGGACACTCTATAAAAAACAGTTCAACTGTACAAAAAACCGTACAACTTAACTTAACAACTACGTCTTTCAATTACTTAATATAATATTAGAATTATAAATTAATATAATCTTAGGATAACTTAAGCTAAGAAAAATTTGCTTTATTTAAAAAAAAACTTAACATTTGATCGTGTAATTCTATGTATATATAAAACTTAAGCCTACCTTAATTTAACTAAACCTAACTAAACCTACCTTATTCTGTGTTAAAGAAATTATATTATATATTTGTTACATATATATATTTTTCAGTTTTAAATATTTATATTTTATTTTTATTTTATGTTTTTTTTTATTTTTCAATTTGTATTTATTTTTTTCCTCCTTTTTGTGTTTTGTTATAATCTACTCTCACTTACCTTACCCTACCCTAGCCTATGTAAGTCCGCCATTTGTGTAAGGCAGGCTTTGTTTTGAAGAGGCTGAACGTATAGAGGTGTCCGTTTACAGAGCTCTCTCCAGCCATCAAAAGCGTCGATGCTTGCGGATTACATACGTCTCCTTGATCCCGGCGGGAGACCGATCTACAGAACCTGAGGCAATAGGGCTCCCGGAGCGCCCCTACATCCCTAGAGAAATAATCGTCCCACGGAACTACGACCCACGTGCAAAATAAGGGGAACTGCTAATCTATCCTGGATTAGCCCTTATCGATCCAGATAGAAGAATGCTTCTGATGGAACAAAGCCGTTAAGGCGTTCTCTCTCGTGGTATTATTCATTGGGATAGTAAGCTCAGGAGATAGGGTCATTGATCGAAGTCATTGCTCTTGCAACGCTTCGAATCAGTTTGATCAGAAAATTATACACCCGTACAATTCTGGCTCTGTTGTATAGGAGCTCTTTCGGGTAAAATTTCGGGTGCTTAGACTCGGGTGCCCTATGTCTGTCTACATTGCCTTTCAAACAGCCGAATCCATTCCATTAAGCTGGCTGTCACATTGAACCAGACGAGATATCCATAGGCAACCATGGGCCTGATTGGACCTTCACTCTGGAATTAAGTTGGCTGCTATGAAACAGTCATCTTGTCTACATGTATGTGAAAATATAGATACGAGATCTAGCAAGATCCCAAGGTATCTGACTACACTTTGTCTCGTCTGGTCAGGTCCAAGAATGCGCCAATTTTTCCTAGTGTCTCGAGAGGCCCTAGGCAAAGGCGTTCTGAACAATATAGATTTTGATTTCTGGAAGTTGGTTTTCAACTTGGATATCCGATATGAGTTTCGGCGCGCCATGAATAGTGTCATGCCCCGCATGAATAGTGGGGATGATTTTATTGACCAAAACCCATTTAGACAGGGCCCTATCGACCATCTTCTCGAAGACCTTGCTGATACTCGGAAGGAGACTTAACGACCGGAGATTTGCCGGGGTAGAGGTATTTTTACCCCTTTTGGGAATTTGTTGCACCACCGCTGTCTTCCAGTGCACTGGATAATATGCACTATTCATATCCATATTGTTGAACAGGATGGTGTACCTCTCTACAGCCACTGGCGGAAGGTGCCTAAGCACAACATTGGATATACCGTCGATACCGGCGGCTTTTCTTCCTTTTCAATGATCAGGGTATTGGCCCCCTCACTGGCGATGGCATTGTTTGCCATGAAATCTTCATTGAAATCTTCATTGAAATCTTCATTCTAAAGTAGAAGTGATGAAGCAGGGCTCTTTTCTCCAGGTCGTGGTTCGGGCAAATACTATCATTCACCCTGCACACTTCCTGGAAGACAGCTCCCACTGTCGCCACCTTCTCCTTAGTCGTCATCCAGTATGTCGCTCTCTAGATTGATGTCAATTGTTCGTAGCAGGCGTTCATTGTCTGACGTTCTCGGAAGCTTTAGATCCTGAATGTCATTCCGATTGTTTCTCCGAAATATTTTATTTACATATACATATGCGGGAACATACTCGCGCTGTTGGATTTTACGGCACGAATTCTCTTGTTCCAGGGCAAACTCACAGACATTCTGTAAATTTCTTTTATTAACTGTTGGAGATTTTTCATCAGCTACTTCAGTGTCTTGAACTTCGAGTTTTGTCTGTCGGCGGTAAACTGGTTGTACAAGAGTTTGAGTCTTGTCAAGAGTCTACTTTTTTGTCTGTACAGTGCGTCGATTGTCGCGTTTCGGTATAGGTTTGTGGTATCGCGCTGTCATTGTTGTGGTATCGTACAATGAACACATTGTCTGTTTAATGCTATCGTCCATTTGTTTGAGGTATGTACCTGTCAATCTCGTAGTTCGACAGGTTCCTATTGGACGATGGGGAGAAGGCGCTCGAAGTGAGCGCTCTCGTCAGGGAATTGGCAAAGCGTGGCCAGCGTGCCCTACTATAATAGTAAGGGTACGTTTGAACGTACTCTGCCATTTCCGCGAACTCGTCAGGTACTGTGATCACGGCACATAGTCCGCAATGGTCATTGTCGTATACAATGGTCTGTAGACAGTTAATAGCCCATTCGTTCGTGTCCGCCAGTTTCAGTCGAGAGTCTATCAGCGTGAGATTCAGATAGGGATCGACGACGACGAAATTTTGCGAAGAACCCACCAATGGCTTAGTAGGCTCTCCCTAGTGTTGGGAATGTTATTTTCCCAATCACTATGTTTGGCATTCAAATCGCCGGCCAGATTGTATAAGTTTTCTACCGAGTTCAAGCGCAGAGAGGCACTGGGACTTTAGGAACAGCCATGGGCTTTTGTACCATCTTATCCGAACCTGCTGCCATTAGGCCGTAGTTCAAATGGGGTGTGACGTCGGGTGTTTGGAAGCGACCAGAGGTACGCTTCTCCTCGGCCTTCTGCTTACGGGTCAGGTTTTCTCTCTTGATGTACTGGACCTATAATTTGCGAGGTGTCTTCGGTTCCTGTATAAGGCACACTCGAGGTGCTCTCTCTGCCACCTTGTATTTTCTAAGGTCGTACTCCTAGGTCACTTAATACATCGAGATTACATTTCGCAGTTTGACGCGGCTTGCCCGAACCTTTGGCAGCGGATGTTATTACTCGCTTCTCCTGGGCTTCTTTACGGAGCTCACCGTGGCTTAACACTTTTGAAAATTAAAAATTAAAAAAAAAAAAAAAGTTCCTTAGTTTTCAACCTTGCTTTATTAGGTCTACCTTGAGACTGATTTCGATATTCAATTTTCTTACAGACTAACTTACGATAGAGCGTTATTGCTGATAATTCAGGTAATTCCATGAATCGTGACAATACGCGGATGTTCGCCAATCGCCAGACGCTGAGTAAGCGTTTTTATCTAGGCCTCTAGGGAATGCATCAACAGAATTAAATTATATTATGTTTCAGTGTGTGGAAGTTTGGGAATGAATCCCCCCCCATGCGGGAAAAAAATAAGTCATTTGGTGGGCTGTATGGAGGATGACCCATTAATTCGACGTTTTGGCCAGTCAAATAGGTGGTTGTTTCAGTCGATGTGTGAGAGCTTGCATTGTCATGATGAAGGACGATCCTTCGTTGCTCTAACGGCGCGGTCGCCACATATCCAATTATTCCGAAGAAACAGGCGATTATTTGTTTCGAAGTGCTTCGCGTACGAATCACTTTTGTTGGATTTGGCTCATCTTGGAAGAAAGTGGATTGCTGTTTTGTTTCGAGCTCATACGCATAGATCCAAGATTCGTCACCTGTGTAGATGTTTTACACAGCTTTTGATGCGCCGTGATTGTATTTCTTGAGCATTTCTTTCCAGCAGTAAACACGAGCATCTTTTTGAGCTTTTGTCAAATTATGCGGGATCCAACGCAAACAAATTTTTTTCACATCTAAATGTTCATGCAATATTTTGTAGTATTGATACTTCTCTACATCTAATGCCCAAGGATGCCTCAATCTCACGATAAGTAACAAGATGATCTTGCAATATCAGTTCGCGCACAGCATCAATGTTTTCTGGCACAACAATTGATTTTAGACGACCTACACGACTTTCATCCGTGAGCGAACTGCCACCACGATTAAATTCGTTAAACCAGCGCTTCACAGTGGCCAAGGATGGGGCTTCATCGCCCCTTTAGTCGAAATAAGTTGATTTATGCACTCCTGTCTTGGTAATCCACATCGTAAAAAATCATCGCATGAAATGTTCACATCGGTCGATATATAAGCAGTAATGAAGCATTCTGGAGAATCTGCGATTTTGTTATTCATGATAGATACCCAACCGTGCAACACCTAGCTGCCCATTTGGAAAATGTACGAGGGTCTATTTCACAGCAGATTCCGCCACAAGACAAGCGCAATCTCCAAGAGCAACAACACTGACAGCTTTCTTCAAATTATATCAACAAGACTTTTTTGCTAGAACTTTATTGTATAATCAGGTGCCATCATATTATACATGGAACCAATGGAGCCGAAGGAAAAGGGGTAAAGCCGTTGAGGGCCACCGGATATTAAATGCAATACTGTTATTGGAAGTGTTTACACTATCGATCCTAGCCAATATGAATGTTTTTTTTTACGACTACTTCTTCATGAAGTCACAGGTCCTACCACATTCGCATCTTTGCGAACTGTAAATGATTATGTTTGTGAAACTTATCGAGAGGCTTGCTTTAAGCGAGGATTACTTGAAGATGACAAACAGTGGTAAGCAACATTGCTAGAGGCAATACCATTGCAGACAGCAAAAAATCTTAGGTGCCTTCTTGCAATCCTACTTAGAACATGTAAAATTAGCAATCCTTTGCAATTATGAATGAAATTTAAAGATGATTTGGCAGAAGACTTTAGATACCAGGTTCAAATTCAAAATTTTGAAATGGAAATTGGCTTTTCGGATGAAATTTATAATATAGCTTTACTCGATATGGAAGATAAAATAATTTCCCTGGGTGGAGAAAACCTACATTCCTTTGGTCTTCCTAATACCAAAACAAATGAATTTAATAATTTACGTACTGAGATCTTAAGGGAGACTTCGTACGACATCAATAGTCTTACCAAATATATTCAGGACTATGAACCAAAATTGTTAACAGATCAACGTCATGTCTATTCTGTGCTTAACCAAGTTGCAAAACATGCTTGCTAAGGTACGACAACAGAAAAAATTAGCGCTAGCTGTGACATCATCTGGCATTGCTGTTACGTTACTTCCTGGAGGTCGAACGTCTCATTATGCTTTCAAACTTCCGTGAAACCTGAACACTAATGATTTGCCTATGTGTAATATTAGTAAGACATCTGGAATGGCTGAAGTTATTAAAAGGTGTGATCTTATTGTTTGGGATGAATGTACAGTGGTCCATAAAAAAGCATTAGAAGAAATTGACCGAACGCTACAAAACATATTAAATTGCACGTCTTTTATGGGAGGTATAACGGTTCTTTTGTCTGAAGACTTTCGACAGACGCTTCCGGTCATTCCAAAAGGAACCAAAGCAGATGAGATTAAGGCATGCCTTAAGTGTTCTTATCTTTGGAGTCATGTTAAAACCATGAAGCTTTCCACAAACATGCGAGCACATCTTCATGGCGATATACTATCCAGTGAATTTGCCAAAAAAATTAATTGAATTGGGAGAAGCTAAATTAAGTCCTGATATCGATGGCAGTGTGAAAGCTGATCTAGTCAGTACAAAGGTCGATTCCATCAATGAATTGATTGAAAAAGTATTTCCAAATCTACAAAAAAATTACCTGGATCATAAATGGTTATGCGAAAGAGCAATTCTCGCGCCAAGAAATATTACTGTCAACAACATCAACAATCAACTTCTGGGGATTATACCTGGGGACTGCCAAACACATAAATCGATTGATACTGTGGTGGATCTATCGGAAGTTGTGAACTATCCAACCGAATTTTTAAACTCTTTAGAACCATCGGGCTTACCTCCACATAAATTGAAGCTCCTATCATGCTTTTGCGAAATTTAGACCAACCCCGCCTCTGTAATGGAACAAGACTTGTGGTTAAGAGGCTAGTACCTCATGTTATTGAAGCCACCATAATTACTGGATGTGGCTATGGGGAAGACGTCATTTTACCACGCATAACACTTATACCTTCCGATACCCCCTTCCAATTTAGAAGGCAACAATTTGCTATTCGGCTGAGTTTCGCAACTTCAATAAATAAATACCAAGGGCAAACTTTATCTGTTACTGGTTTGCAATTAGAGGAACCTTGCTTTTCCCATGGCCAACTATATGTAGGATGTTCAAGAGTTGGAAGTCAGCAGAATGTTTTTGTCTACACAAAAGACGGAAAAATGCGTAATATTGTTTACCATGAAAATTTTTCAATGTAAAAAAATATTCGTAAATTAAAATTTTAATTTTGCATTAAACAGTTGAGCATATTATTTCATCACTCAATTCCATATTCACATATAGATTCTGAAAATATATACATATGTGTATTCAATTAGAGAAAAAAAAGAAAAAAATATTGTATGCATATCCATACGCATGCGCATATAGTACGTATGCGCATATGTATGCATTTATTTAAGGACCCAGCAAAGCGGGTACATCCAGCTAGTTTGTTAATCAAGCTAAATTAGTAGTAGACCTACCGCGAACAAAGCCATGCTGGTAACTGGATGTAATTTCTTTAACAGTGAAAAAAAGCTTATCCTTAACAATGCTTTTAAACAATTTTGGAATTGCAGAAAGCTTAGATGTAGGCCGACAGTTTTCAACTGGTTGTCTAAAACCGCTCTTAAATATATATAGGTGTAATAACTGAATATATCCATTCACTGAGGAATTTTCCGGTGGTAAGTGATGATTAAAAGATTATTTTAAGTGGATAAAAGATGAAAGATAAACACTTTTTTAATATTATCGCAGGGATTCCATCAGGACCTGGACTACAGTTTAATTCCAGTTTCTTTAACGCGTTTATTACATCTTCATTCGAAAGTTGCAATACACCAATATCCAACGATTCAATAATATTACAGTAATGGTTCGTCGTTGATTGGACTCGAGAATTATTATAAACCGACTCGAAGAAGTTGGCAAATAACTCACAAGTTCCATTCAAATCTGTTGAAATTGCATTATCAAATTAAATCACCCTAGGCAAACCTGAGGTATTTATTTTTTTGTTAATGTAATTCCAAAATGATTTACTATTATTCTTAACCGATGACTCTACTGACATGATGTACTGCCTATATAAAAATCTATTCAAGAACTCATATTCCTTTCTGAATCTTAAAAAAAGTTCACGGTTAGGGTTCATTTTATTTAAAATATAAGCCGAGTATGCTTTTCTTTTTACATTTCGTAAATTTACTAATCTCTTATTCGACCACGGAATTCTGTAGCGATTATTTTGACGCGTTTTAGGTACAAATAACTCAAGACCAGAATTAATTTTCCCCATAAATACATCGTAATTACCTTTTAAATTGGAAGTGTTCAGTAGTGAGTGCATCCAAATAAAAGCTGTTTATATATTCCGTAAGTGCAACGAAATTGGTTTTAGCAAATTTATAAACTAACGTGTCAACATTACTTACATTATTACTTTGGTTAGAGTAATTAAAAAAATTGAATTCCAATAATAAGGCTTTATGATGGATTTTATTGGAATCAATAAGGTCTAAAGCTTCTGAAATATTAAAATTAATTTCGTTATTTAAGAATATTAAATCTAAAATTCTATTGAAACTGTTTCGAACATTGTTTATCTGAAATAAGTTGAGATATTGAAGACTGTCGATATCAATAGTTCCCATTCATGGTTTAAATTTAAGGGGATTAAATTCTTATCACCATCCACAATCTTCCAAGTAACATCACCAATATTGAAGTCTCCCAATACACAGGGTAGTTGAGAGGCTCCAAGACGAGCAACGACACTACTAATGTTATCAATGTGCATTTGATACACACTGGTAACACTGTTTGGCGGATTGTAGGAGACAAAAAATAAACAACTGATAACGAACATCCTCAGTAAAATCAATACACACACAAATCTGTTCAACATCAACTGTTCGATGCTCTAATGTGATCTCCCTGCTGAGAAAGCGAAATGAGACACCTATTAAAACTTTGCAAAGATGTTGAAAAAACTATGATATCGTCTATGTATACCAGTACTCCTTAAGTACTTTATTCATAAGGCGCTGAAACGTAGCTGGGGCTGTTTTCCGGCCAAAAAACATACGAAGAAATTCGTAGTGTCCGTTCTCGACGCTGAAAGGCATCTTATGAATGTCCTTATGAATACCATGGTATAGTGAATACCACATACCCTGACAGACAGTATTTCGTAGTATACGCATTATGTAGTATGCTTTGACGTTTGTGCTGTCAAAACAAAAGACGCTTGTGTTGTCAAAACAAAAAAAAAAGTAAAAATAGAGGAGAAAATACTTTGTTTGTAAACAAAGATTACTTGCTTTGAATTGTCAAGCAAACTTCAAAGATTCGCCAATAGAGAGAAAGTGGCGCTGCAATCAGTAAGTTGATAGTATACCAGCAAAAACGTAAGGATTTCAATACCAGCTCAATACCAGCTATGTTCGGTGGTATACTAGCTTTAAACGTGGTATTGGGGTGACAGACATGTGGTATAGAACGTGGTAATGCTATACCATGGTATCAATACTAGCAGGGTGTCACCCACATTATACGAACTATGGCACGGAAACGACTCAACACTTTCGTTCCGCGTTTAGCTTTTTATAGGATGGTTCATAGAGTATTGATGGGGACTGAATATATTTTAATACAATTGGATGTGAATTTGGTTTATATTTGGTTTACAATGGGATAGGGATTGATCGTGCTGAAGTTGTTTTTATATTAATGATTGGGGATGGAATATGGGCATTATGCTGAGTTGGTTTAATGCAAGTGGATTGTCCTTTTGTTTGAGGCATTCCTCTTTGTGTTTAGGTTACATATCCTATCGGTTCGCCACGATCTTCAATCTTCGCAATATGACAACAGGTGCAATCACCTGCATCACTTTTGCATATTCTTCCATATCCCCTTTCTTTCGAAGCAACGCTTCATACGCCGGATACCCGAACTCAAGTTGGAGTTTCGTACCCAAAAAGCTGACCAAACCAAATCGCGGTCACACGGTTTTGATGCAGGATACCTGAGCCTACGATAAGCGAAGTAGAATAAAATTCCATTCATACTCATAGTCAGTAGTTCCTAAGCTCGCGATTAGTACGGTACCCTTTTGTTATTTTCTTTTGCTAAAAAAGATATCTTTTTTTTAAAAACGTTTTCCGCCAAAGTATTTATTTGTGTTTTATACTTGACTTTCCCCTTCTCAAAACTTTTCGTCCGAAAAGACTTACATATATTGATACGAATATTTTATAGTTTATTTAAGATAATAAAACCGCAATTTTTCTTTATTGAAAAACAAAATATTTGCAACCCAAATGTAAATAAAAGGCATTGCATTTTTAATTAAAAACCATTTCCAAATTGGATGTTAACTCATCAACACATTACGATGTCAAACTCATACTCTCGAGAAGAATTAACGGACATGCACTTCTGCTACGGTTTAGCTAATGGTCGAGATCGTGAAGCCGAAAGACTCTGAAAGATATCCCAATCGGAGGTGTCCCAGTCGTAGCATGTTTTCAAGAATCCACCGACGCCTGCGAGAGCACGGAGTGCTAGAACATCGAAGAAGCGATAGATCAGTTACAGATGGATCAGGAAACTTAGATAAAAGAATTTTGGATTTGGTCCGACGTAATCCCTCCCTTAGTACAAGGAGGATACCTATTATGCTTGGAGTGCCCAAATCTAGAGTATGGAAACAGTTCAGGAACTCACCTCAAACGACAAGTTTTTGAGAGCAGAATTTTGTCGATCATTACTGCTTCGAGATGAAACTGAACGAAACTATTTTGCAAGGATATTCTGGACGGATGAAGCACAGTTTACCTGAGATGGGGTTACTAACTTCCACAATTTGCATCATTGGTCTAGCACCAATCCACACAACAAAAAACAAAATAAATCACAACACCGCTTTAGCTGTAATGTTTGGCTTGGTATTGTTGGACAAACTGTAATCGGACCCCGGTTTTTGAATGCTGTTATTAATGGAGAGTCATACCTGCAGTTCCTACGAGACCTTTTGCTCGATTTGATGGACAACGTTCCTTTGGCCATAGCAGATAATTTAATCTATCAGCAAGATGGAGCACCAGCACACTACAGCTTACGGGTTAGAAACTGGCTGGATGATCATTATAGTGACCGTTGGATCGGAAGAAGGGGCCCCACGGAATGGCCACCTAGATCACCAGATTTAACTCCTCTAGATTTTTATGTGTGGGGATTCATGAAGAATTATGTTTACGAAGTGGAAATAGTATCTTTGGAACAACTGAAAGAACGGATTGAAGTCGCTGGAGTCAAATTGCAGGAAAATTTGTCAAGCATAGACTTATGTGCAGCCATTAGAAGTAAATATAATCTTTGCTTTCTAAAAAATGGGGATCGTATTGAAAATTTATTATAATAAAACTCCGAATTTTTTAAAAATAATAAAAAAGAGGTCAATGTTTCATACATTAATTGGCCTACAAGTCCAGCCGCGTTAAAACCAAAAAACAAGGTTTTTCTTAGAAAAAAGTGGTTCGGGTTTTTTTTTTAATTTCTCAAAAACTACAAGACATTTTTGCATGCGGTTTTCTGTTTTTAACTAAAAACTAATAAGGGAATTGAATTTTTGAAAAAAATAGTACTTAATTACATACAATTTTGAAAAAAAATAGTTCGAAATTTTTTTTTTTATTTTTTTTAATTTTTTTTTCAAAATTTTGAGTTTGAAAATTAATTTCTCAAAAACTATTCTTTCAAACAGCTTCGTTTAAAAACAAGATGAAAGAAGAGCTTTACAAAAACGTATATCACGGCATTGTGGATGTAACTGTTGATTTTTAATAATTTTTTTTCCAAATTAAGTAAATTTTTTAGAAAATTGCCCCTCCCGGCTAAACGGGGGGAATAAACCCCTCCTCCCGTACGATTTTTTTCTTGTCTTGACCAGACCTACACGCTCTAGCTTTTTGGCACACTGCTCTTGGGACCCCTGTATATCGTTGTTTGAGTTTTAAGAGTGTTTTTCTGATTCCTAGGTGTCCTCCCTGTGGTGTATTATGGTATTCATCTATCAATTTATATTTCTCTAAATCGTCTGTAACTCTGCTAGGGGCTTTGTAAAGTATTATCTTCAATATAGAGGTATTTTTATTCATTTTCTTCTGTTGCAACTCATTGAATATTTTTCTAAATTCTTTTTCTTCTATTCTCTTAAATATTTCATCTTCTTGTAATATATTTTTCTTTTCCGACACAAATGCCAGTTTCCCCATAATCGAATCGAAATTCGGAGGATTATCACTGCATCTAACAATCACTTTATCATTTATTTCTACTTTTACCATGGATTTATAAGTTGCCTCAAATTTGAATTCTAATTTCTTAATTTTATTTACGTCAGTTAAGGACGTGCATTCCCATATGTGAAGGTGATCAGTCTTCGAATGAGATATACATTTCTCCTTTGATGTTGCCCTATTTCTACTTTCTTCTCTGTTACTATCAATTTTTTCTTTTCTTTTCATACCTCTTGTTACTATCTTAATGTTTTCTTTCGTTTCTATTCTGTTAGGAATCATTCTTTTTAGTGCGTCTGAATCTACTTTTATTCGAGATAACGCGTCAGCATTTGTATTTATCGAACCTGGTTTATATACAATTTCAAAATCGTAGTCCGCTAAATCCATTCTAATTCTTGTCATTTTTGACGAAGGATTTCTATGTGTAAATAGAGAAACTAAAGGTCTATGATCTGTTACTGCTATAAATTTTCTTCCAAAAAGATATGGTTTGAAGAAGTTGATTCCCCAATGAATTGCTAGTAATTCTTTTTCTTTTCTTTACTGCTTTATTTATGTCGTGTTTTGAAAGTGATTTACTTGCATATGAGATTGGCAAGTCATGACCTATTTCGCCTTGCGAAAGAACTCCTCCTAGAGCGAAATCTGAGGCGTCTGTTGTAAGTATGAATGGTTTGCCAAACCGTGGATATTGTAGTATCGGTGGATTTATTAGTTTATTTTTCAAAGTTTCGAAAGATTTTTGGCATTCATCAGACCAAATGAAAGGTTGATTCTTTTTAAGTAGAGTATTAAGACATTTAGCGGTTGATGCAAAATTTTCTATGAATCGACGGTAATAATTACAAAAAGCTACGAATCTTCTTACTTCGTCAGCGTTTTTCGGTACCGGATACTCTTGAATTACTTTGTATTTCGAGGGATCCGTTCTATTACCTTCTGCTGTAATTAAATGTACCAAATATACTACTTCCGGTCTAAGTAAACAGCATTTTGAAGCATTTAATTTAAAATTATATTTTCGTTTATTATATATATATAATAAATAAATATATAAATATATTTTTGGAAAATTTTTATTAAATTTTGATTGTGATGTCGCAAAGTGCAACCAAATATTATGATGTCATCTACGTATAGAAAAGCGTCTGATTCTAGTCCAGTTAAGGCTATTGTGGGCATTCTTTGCCAACACTACTAAATGGTAGTCTTTTAAAGTGATAGTGTCCATCCATAGTGGAAAATGCAGTTAAAGGTTTTGATTTTGGGTCTAATTTAATTTGATGAAATGAACTTGTCATGTCTAAAGTTGAAAAACATTTTGCTCTGCCTAATCTGTCTAATACATCTAACCGAGTGAGTGGGAATTTGTCATTGACGATTTTTTCGTTTAGCTTCCTGAAATCTACTACTAATCTCCAATTCTTTTTGTCTTCAGAGCCTTTTTTTGGTACTATTAATAATGGTGAGTTGTATGGACTGACTGAGGGTTCTATTATGTCGTCATCTACTAATTTTTGTACTTGGTTTTGTATGTCTTCGGTATGAGCGTGAGGATCTGAAGTTTTTTATATAGACCGGGGTGTTGTCTATTGTTGAAATGGATTGGGTATAGAAATTATTAGCTGTTAGAGTTTCTCCTTCTAAGTGAAAAATGTCTTGGAAATCTTTCAGAATTTTTAATAGTTCTGCTTTTGCTATATCGTCAGAATTTTGGATAGTTGACTAAATCGTTGTTCTGTTCTTTGAGATTGTATATAAAGTATTTCATAATTTCTTAGTGGTTCAATATCTACGTCAAAATTTTCTATAGTAATCTCTTCATCACGTGTGCTAAGTATTTTTATGTGATGAAACCCTTTTGCTGATATAATCGAGTTTGCCGTGCTTTATCTCTTTATTGAGGATTACGCTGTCTTCGTCTATGTTTGTATTTATTGCGTATATAAATTCTGACCTTGGAGCTAATTTTATTCTTTGGGTCCTAGTCTGTATTGGTATTATTATTTCTGATTCCTTTATCTATACGCTTAGTGTATACGTTTCGTAGTCTATTCTGCCGAAGTATTTTTCTAGAAAATCTCTTCCTAATATTCCGTCTGTTTGTATCGGAAAATTCTCATCTACAATATGGAAATTATGAACAATTTCATGATTTGATATTTTGAAAGGTATATCTGATGTGCCAAGTGATAAACTTTCTTCATTTGTGATTCCTGTTAGTCTGCAACTTTCATGTGTTGCCAGATATTTTATATCAATTGTTTTTTCTTTAATAATTGATATGTCAGCGCCAGTATCGATTAATAATTTTAAATTAGTGTTATTTGTATTTATGATTATATAGTTTGTTAAATTCTTGGATATATTACATATAAATATTCAGTTTCTTTGCCCTTGGGTGGTCCAATTTTCGGCCACCTGGGTTAACTCGTTTCCCTGATGGCTAATTACATTAATGTGTCTTGAGTTTTGGTTCCGTCTGTTGGGGTTTGGTCGATTCTGGGAATTTGGGTTTGTCGAATTCGATCTGTTTTGGTTGTTATTATTGGTTCTGTTGTAGTTGGTGTAGTTTCTGTTGTTTTGATAGGTGTTGTTGTTGTTTTGTTTTGAGTTGGTGTTGTTGTTGTATCTGTTGTAATTGTTATTGTAATTATTATTGTAGTTGTTATTGTATTTTGGGTTGTTATTGTACCCTTGGCTATTATTCTGTCTCATGACGTATGTGTGGTAAGTCTGGTTAGTCTGGTTACGTCTTCGTGAATTGTAGTTTGGGTTTCTGTTTTGAATGTATGATATTTGAGTTGGGTTTTGGTTTCTCGTTTGGTCAAGTTTAAGTGCAAGAGTTATTGCGTCAGAAAATGTCTTTGGTTGTGCCGCGAAAATTGTTTGTTTGTAGTCTTCGTTGACGCCGTTCTTGAAAACTGTAAGTGCATAAGTGTCGTTTATTTTAGTTATGGTAGTTTTCTGTTCTGTTGTACATTCTGTGCCTAGGTCTTCTATATGTAATTTGTTTAGTTCTGATATCATAGTCAGTATTTTGTCCTTGTAGTTTGTTATGTTTCCTCTCTGTGTAAGGTGAGACAGTTCTGTATGTAACTGCGGTAATGTTTTATTTGTTATGAACCGTTCTTCAAGTAATGTCCGTAAATCTTCAACAGAATTTAAGGCTGTCTTTACATTTGGGCTCAGTTTTATGTGATAAGCGAACTCTACCAAATCTTGCTTTGAATTGGACGGTAGGGTCTTGTCTATTATTTCTATTATTTTTATGAATGAGTCTAATTCTCGGTAGTTCCCGGTGAAGGTTGGGATAGTTTTGGCTGCGGTTTCAATATTAAATGTTGCCATGTGGTTTGTGTCTGTTTTTGTTTTAGTCTGGTTAAGCAATAAAGTTTTTGCTGTATTGTAAGCTTTAGTAAATTTTTCTATTATTTCTGATAAATCTCTTTCTTTAATATTTGTTGTATTAATTTGGTTCGAAAATTCGCTTGTTAAACTAACTAATTCTTTTAATTTTAAATCTATAGTTTCTTTAGTGTATTGTCTTTTACCATTTTTGTTAATATTTGATATTATTTTTTCCGTGCAGGGACGGGTTAAGAATATCCCTGCAGCGATACCTCTCGCTTGTCGTAAAAGGCGACAAAAACAAAGGTAAACAAAAATCACATCTAGGCAATTTAGAAAACACCAAAGTGAGCCTAGGGACACATATACCACCATTGAACTGCCCCACAAGTGTACATGCAAATCAGTGGGTTGACACGACTGGAGATCACCGGTGTTGTAAGAGTAAGATCAAACAAAAAAATCTGGAGCATGCCCGTGTCACAAAAAAAAAAAAAAAAAGGCAGGCCGAAAAGCGGTTGGTGCAAGCAGGTGCAAAAACACCAGCATTTGATTGGCCTCAGCGATGAAGTAATCCCAAACCGGAAAGCCTGCCGCTACTTTCTGAGGTCAAACCGGCGGACCCCACAAGCGGACCAGTGGGAGTGCAGTTGGGTGGGAGGGTTATGGTCCTATACTTCTGACCATAACGACGCCGGAAAAAGAAAAAAGAAGTTAATATTTGATATTATTTGATCTAGTTTTTCTAATATTTTTTGTATTTTTTCCATAAGATATTATATTTTATTGAATTTTTCTTGAATTTTCTTAGACATTAGGTGTTTTTTATTATGCCACATGATCCACTCAGGATCACGAGACATAATAAAACACTACAGATCAACGAATAGCCAGCTTGACATTTCGCCTCGTTCAGTCCTGACATTTGAAAACAAAATAAACAAACAAATTGAAGATGAAAGCAGCTGCTATTCAGGTAAATTGCGTTTATTTGTTGGATTTAAATGGTTAATATTTGTATTACAGTGGTTATTGGAAAGTGACACGGACAGTGAAGAAAGCAGCACACCTGAATATTCATTGCTGCATGAAGAAGTAACAGATTTCTCGGTCGAAATTTAAATTAATATACATGTTTACCTTTTTCTGTCCACCTGCTCCATTTCCACTTCACAATAAAAACAATCTTTGAAATTTAAGTGTGGAATTGCCATATCAAAGAAAATGTTTCTTTTCATACAAATTTGATACGACCGATTTAAATGCTGATGATAATAATTTTTATCGATATCCACCAATCGGGGGTAATATTTCCCCAATAGACTCAAGAGTTTTAGAAATCTAAGATAATACACATGTTATAGCATTATGAGTACAATTACTCGATACGGAAGCGAAAACTGCTTAACCAAACCCGTGCCACAATTTTATATGTTCATCAGGCAATGATTCTCCTAATTTGAATGCGAAACCAGTGGGAAATAGTGTAAACTCACTTCCACAGATAAAGAGCTGGTTCACGTGTTGTTATTGTAATACATGTAAACGATGATCCGGATAAGATCTGGATGGCATAATAAAAAACACCTAATGTTAATAGATCTTAAATTTATACGCTTATTAATATAATTTTTTGAAATAGTTATGAAGTTTGTTAAATATAAATACAGAGATAATTAAGCTTATTACTACTATAGTTAACACTTCTATTATATTAAATGTGGGTGATGTTTCTGCTGAATTTTTGTTGTTGCAGCTTCCGTTGTTGATATTGACGACTTCTTCTTTACTTTGTTGCTTTCCCATGTTTCCTTTCTTTTAGTCTTTTTTCTATTTCGTCAATTTTGTTCCAGATTTCGCAGGATATTTTCCAAACGACTGGATTCTTGTCATCTGAAACAATCGTTTTAAGGCAAGCTAATTGTTTGCGATCGCGTACTAGTTTGCCTCCACGTCGCTTTGGTGGAGCTTTGGTCTGCTGAATTTGTGGTGCTGTGTTTTCTTGTTTTCTGATGTGTCTTCTCTTGTACTCTTCTATCGTGAGTTTTTTTTGGCCCTCGTTTTAATGTATTTATGGGTGTATAGGTTGGATGGTTTCCAGTGGAGCCTTGTGGGACGTATTCTTCAGTTTGATCCATCTATTTTGTTATTTTGTTGGACCTTGCGATGAATTTTGCGTGCAGAATTTTGGTTTCTCACACGAAACAATAGGTATACATCTCAGGAAGCATCTCAGGAAGCATCTCAGCATCGCCATTTTATGTATGGTTTTATTATTTCACACGTACTAAAGGAAAAACTTCCCAGAGAGAAAGGTCGACCTCAAAATATGTGTCCGGCGTGGAACGCCATTGGACAGACAGGGTGCCTATTTATATGGCATTCCTTTAGAAGGGTTTTCCTTTCTTTTACGCTTGCCGTTTTCAGGCAAGAGAATTAAAACTGCCGATTTATGTTTGGCTGTCTGATTAATTCTGTCTTTTATTGTGGACTGCTTGGGTTTTTATATCCCGAGTTTTTTTTTATAATTAATTATTCTAAACGCTTACATACATAATAATAATTCGATGAATCATGATCTGGAGCGACTGGGAGTGGTCACACTGTCTCCTTTTCTTCTGCAATTTACTATGTAAATATTTCAGCGGCTACTCGGGGGCCTCGTTTCTCCGGAGGAGTTCTGTTTTTTTGTCGTTAGCACTGTTTTTTTCCACCTCGGGCACTATTGCAGATGTGTTCTGCGGTTTTTCCTCGGTTTTTAAACGAGTTTATTTAATTTGTATCGGGTTTTTAAGCGAACTATGTCACTATTTTAATCGCGATTCTCAATTTCTGATCACTTTCACTATTTATTCGCTACAGGATCACTTATTGCTCGCGTCACTACTTATTCGCGAAAGGATCACTTACTGCTCGGGTCACTACTTTTTCGTGAAAGGATCACTTACTGCTCGGGCGCCAGTTACGTTTTTTCGCGCGGAGGAAAAAAAAAAAAATTTTTATTCGGGCCAACTGCCCACTTTATTATGATGTTCAGAACTAAATTACAATCTACTTTTTACGACTACTTATACAACAACTTATCGACAATGCCATTTGCTGATGAATCGGCAGCTTGAGTCTGGCTCGTCGGTGTCGCTGGAATTTAAGTAACATGTGAACCCTTAGGTGCATTTTGGAGGAAGTTGGGGTATCGCCCCTGATTGTGAAATGCGGCTTTCGACTTTCTGGTGGTGTTATCTTGCACTCTGGCGGAAGCTAGGGCGTTGCACCGCTTCTGCGGCTTCTGACATGGTGTTAACTTACATTATCATTACGTAAGGAAGTGTAGACTTCGGGTCTTTCACCTGATTGGATAATCGACATTTTTCAAGATAATAAATGCAGCTAGCAAACCGTACTGTTTGATACATGATATCACAGTATGGTGCGCAAGAAGGTTCTCGCAAAATATTTATTCTTCTACAATTCTTTCATTATCTCTATGTACATTTATTTTAAAGTGTATGCACATCTAATTCTCATATAACTCGTCACAAAGGTGACGACGAGATGCTGACTTATCAAAAAATATGTGGGCTATGGAAAAGGAGCTTTTATATGGATGATTTTGTCGCAAGCGTCGATGATGAAGACTTTGCAAGAAGGGTTTATCGGGAAGCAACTAGCGTTTTTGGAAGCGCCTCCATGTCACTGCGTAAATGGAATTGTAACAACGCCAGTGTTCGACACTATTTTGCCTCATCTAAGGTACTCGGTTTGCGATGGGTGATACCAACGGACGAGGTTCAAGTTGACCTTAATCCTGTTCTGAAATTAGTGAATTCCGAAAATTTTGTTCCAAAACATATGGCGTAAAAAGCTGGGTTGGGACGAGGATTTACCTTCGGAGTTACAACGCACGGGACGAGATTAGTGTGCTAACCAAGCTGGGCATATCCAGGCAATTTCCAACGAAATTTATGTATTTGCCGACGCAAGCCAATTTGCTTTTGGAGCAGCAGCTTACGCAAGGAGTATGAGCAATACGGGAGAAGTATCTGTGCAGTTTATTTGTTCGAAAAGCAGAGTTGCGCCACTTAAAAACGATAGTCAAAGCGAACTGACTATACCGAAGTTGGAGTTAACGGCTGCGTTGGTCGCTGCGCGTTTGCTAACTTATCTTCAGAACAATCTTCGACTAAATATTGATGATGTGATGATACAAGGATTATACACATGTATTTGCGCGCTTCATAAGGATAGAGTTCTGTCCTCAAAAGCATTCGATGTGACTGGACTCGGCTTCGCTGGACCCTTATACGTGGTGGATAGCGCCGGTGTACGTAAGAAAATTTATATATTGCTATTTACAGCTGTGCACCTCGAATGCACTAACAATTTCACTAAAGAAAGCTGTATACTTGCCATAAGGCGATTTGTTGCTCGACGAGGTACTCAACGCATAATGTACTCGGACAATGCTACAAAATTTAAGAAGGCATCAGCTGAATTGAAATAGCTAAGCGATGTTCGAAGGAGTTTTCTCGGGTTTTAGAGTGACTCTCGCATAAAATGGAAGTTTATAATAGAGCGAGCTCCATGGTGGGGTGTCTTCTGGGAGCGGCTAATAGGGGTTATTAATTCGGCTCTTAGAGCGGCTATACGACGATTCACGTTGAACAAGGAACAGCTGCATACCTTACTTATGGAGGTGGAATGCGTAGTGAACTCTCAACCTTTAACGTACTTGGGAAATGATCCATTAGATCTTGCGCCACTTACTCCTGCACACTTCTTGAACGGAGTCTATGGATTTTCGAAGGAACCTATGAGTATATCTAACGAACAAAGTGGCAGTGAACTGAAAAAGAAATGGAAGGAGCGTGTACGGTCCATAGCTGTCTTTAAAAAGCGATGGTCTAAGGAAAATCTTCTTCAACTGAGATCTTTGCATCATATGAAATCCAGTTTGGGCTCTAATTTGCAAGCTGGGGATGTAGTTTTGGTGGAAGACTCGTCGTTACCTCATACCCTTTGGAATCCTGCTGTTATATTAAATGTTTTTGCTGGACGAGACGGCAAAATCCGTGCTTGTGAGATAAAGCTCTCTAGCGGATCTATTTTGCGAAGGCTGATACAACTTCTCTATCCGTTGGAGATTTCTAATTCGCCCTGAAATGTTGAAAATCTTTGTATTATTCTTTCATTATATCTACATTTATTTTAAAGTGTAATACACATCTAACTCTTCCTTAGGAGCTATAAAATTTCTATTTGAATATCTTAGTGTTTGTAAGAATCAAAGCTTTTGAATATCATCTTATGTAACTCTTATATAATTAAGTAACTGACATTACGGATAAGTCTTGTCTTTTTTTTTTGGGAATAGTCAGTCTTTCGATTTGGTTGCTAAAAGAGTTAAGAGTAATAAAGTGTATTTATAACGAATCGTTTCTTTTTTTTCATTTAACTTTTGGTATCGGGTGATCGTATTTTAAAAGAGCGTTATTGCTGATACAGGTACACAAACGGGGACAGATAATTGCACGAATCGTCATGATCCAAGGATGTTCACCAGACGCTGAGTGAGCGTATTTATCTGGGGAACGGATTGTAACACTCTTCTGTGCAACCCTATACTTATTCGTCGAATCACTGGTACTGCGTGTGACCTGCATAAACAGAACTAAATTATATTATGTTTCGGTGTGGGGAAGTTTGGCAATGTAACTTTTAACCCTCACGAATTTGAGGTGTCACTTTCAAACTCTTTGAGCTCTGAGAGCACTTCCTAGAGGTCTGTTATCGACTCCACGCCTTTTAGGAGCATCGTCTGCAAAAACTCGGCTTTAGGTGATAAAGAAAAGAACTCCGTCGTGGCTTCCTTCAATAGACTTTGAATGCTTATATGTACATATATCTTGCACTGAACTACATAGCTTTACACCAATAGCATATTTACAGAGATCGATGGTCTCTTGTAGGGCCGTGGTATAGGTGAAGATGGGTGACACCTTCTCCTTTTTAGGACGTTGTTGCTGCTTCGGTTGTTGCGGCTGTTGTTGTTGCTGCTGCTTCTACTGCTGCACCTGAAGCTGCTGCTTATTCCTCGGCTGCAGTTGTTGTTGCTGCTTTTGTTGTAGGGCGGATATTGCCTCCTCTTTCTCTTTCTGCCGTATCTCATTTAATTTATCAACTACGGCCTTCAACTTGGCACGTAGAATGTGTTCTTCGTCTTCAAGTTCGCTACGTAGATGA
This sequence comes from Merodon equestris, assembly GCA_958301585.1. Lineage (NCBI taxonomy): Eukaryota > Metazoa > Arthropoda > Insecta > Diptera > Syrphidae > Merodon > Merodon equestris. The sequence continues at coordinate 81,733,665 of OY284415.1, read as the reverse complement.
ACTTGGGAGGGCTGGCGAACATTTTTATTTTTTTCAATTAAATTTAAGCCTGCAAAGCATTATACATATGCATATTTAAATATAATCTTCAATTTATAAACCTTGCATTTCTAAATATGTTTTTTTTTGCGATTTTCATGCATTTTGTTTTAGGCATGTTCCTGAAACATATTGGAAGCTTATTTAAAACGGTTGGTACTATGACTTCATATCTTCTTCTACCATATTCGTTCCAAAATTTCGGAACAGCACAGTCAAAAAATTCTCCGTACACCAGCTAATATTTTCTTAATTCTCGGATAAACTTTTAATTTCAAAGCATATTAATTTGAAAATGACCTGAAAATAATGACATTATTGTAGTATTGCAAAAATAATTCGAACGCAACCAATATCAGTTATCATTATCACCGTTTTTCTTCAGGAAAATAGATACGAGCCTCGAAAAGAAGCCTTCAGATGACATACCACACCGAGATCGGACATTTTGTTTTTGGCAACACTTCTATTCCGGACAGCCACAAGTGAACATCGTTCAGTGAAATACACTTCAGTCTGTTATATTCTTAGTATAAACCCAATAAAACCCAAAAAAAAGTCAGTAACTGCCCAAAGTCAGTTTTTTTTTTTTTTTGTGAAGTACTAAACCTCAGGTGTAGGGTACCATTAAATTCAAACCGGGACCTCAACGGGTGAGTCAGATTTATCCGGATTAATGAATCGGGTTTTGACCAAGAAGCACTTGGCGGATACGCTCAGAACTTGGCAGAACTGGACTTCCTGCCTCTACCTTCTGAACCTACAGGACTTGCTGCATCTTCTGGACCTTCTGAACCCACCGAATATTCTGGACTTCCTGCGTCTTCTGTACCTTCTGAGACACTCTTGCCAAGAGGACACAGCCTATGACTGGTTCCAGCCGAACCGTCGAGGAGGATGAGCGACAACTGCAGATGCTCCAGAGACGAAAACAGATTGCGGACCTCAAGAGGCAACTGGCCGAGCTAAAGTTGAGTGACTTCCGACCACATCGAGTTTTCGGAAATCAAAGACGTAATCTCAACCTTTTCCGGCGACGAAAAGTGGATCTTGGATTTTGAGGACGTTATCGAGCCCTTAAAGTGCAGTGATCGAGACCGATAATTATTTGCAGGCTTTTACTCACGTGAGCCGCCGAATTACCGCTCCGAACAGTCTGTTAAGTTTTGTATTGTTCTTCTCACTCATTCCACTGAATTGACATACTCGGATCTTGAAATTGATCCAGATAAAGGGCTGGATCACGTGTTGTTATTGTAATACATGTAAACCATGATCCGGATAAGATCTGGATGGCATAATAAAAAACACCTATTATGTGTGCGAGCAGATATTACTAGGTCGCTCACGAATATCGGATTTCGCGCGAATTTACTCTCTATTATGTTAAATACTCTGTTATATGTGAAATAGAAATTTACTGTACATAAGTTAGTCTAAGGTTAACTATCGGTCAGGTTGGACCACACGGGTAAATAAATTTGTATACATACTCGTATTTGATTTTAATTGAGTTAATTATTATTCAACAAAATTTGGCGACCGTGACAGGACTTTAACGAAGAGTGTTTAGTTGTTTGTTAAGTCCAAGTTAAATAAAAATGTGTATTTAATTTTTTGTATTTATGTTCGTTGAGTTAAAATGTCGTAGTCAAAAGTTGCGGCAATGGACTTGGAACATTATGCCAGTCAACAGGAGTTAGTGGGAGAAGAAATCTGTAGAATCAATCGCAATTTTCGAAAGAGTCCTGAAAAGAGAAATATTGGCTGAGCGTCGTGGTATTTTGGATCCGAACTGGGGGAAGTTCGATGAAACGGATAGCATAATCCGAGAGCCCTTCCCAGATCGGTTGGGTCATCCATATTTCAAGAAGGATTATTTTGAGGTAGTGCGTAATGTTGCAGAGACTTGCGAAGTGAGCTAAACCGCCGCATAGAAGAACAATTGCGCCTTGAGAAGGATGCTAACCGAAAAGAGATTGAAGAGGTTGGACCCGCAGATCATCCAAAAGGAACCCTACATACAGAGGCAATTCTGAAAGGGTACAATGGAAGAGTTAGTTAGTGGAATGAGCCAAAGGGATAGGAAGGTTTGGTCTGCTAATGAACATTCTTGAAAGGTCCTTACACAAATGTTCCGCGGAAATTTCTCTCAGACGAACTCAACAGTACTGCCAAACAAAAGCCAGAACAATAGAGCAAAATTAAGAGGAACTGTCTGCTCTATACAGGAAATTAGAAGACCAGCTCACAGAGATCGAGGTGGCCAACTATTTTAATATGTTAGAACGTGTGGAGAATATTTTAATGTAGCTCTATGAGATGTCGGCACACCACATACAACAAATGCACATATAAATCCAACCAGAAAACTGCCATAGAATCTAAAATTCGATGGAAACTATCTCAACTGGCGGCAGTTCTAAGACCTCTTTAAGCAGCCGACTTTACCGCCCCAGAAATTGTACTATCTACGAGCGAATGTAGCTGGGGACGCTCAAAGTTTAATTCATCATTTCCATACCACCAACAGCAATTACGAAGTAGCCTTTGGTGGAACGATACGACAACAAACGTTTACTATTGACAGCTCAGTTAAAGATTATTAACTCAATCAACGATCTTGGGAACCGTATTCAGTTTTAGAATGCTTCATGATACAAGCAAGGAAGGCATGCAAGCTATACAGAATCTGGTCTATAATATTCAAAATTGGGATCCAACAGTGGTGCACCTCATGTTGCAGAATTTGGAAAAAGAGAGCAGACCACTTTTTGAGTAATCATTGGCAGATCCTAGGAGTAGTCCTTCAATCGGTGACTTCTCAATGTCTCTTCCAGACATTGGAGGCCATTAGCTGTAGATGAAAGGAAAGATCTCTGTGTAAGTTGCAGCGAATAGTAATATCAAACGCAGTACCTATGTGTAATTCAGAACTGAGCACAGAATTTACAATTGGTTACAATTGTTATCCCTTTCAGATGACGATTGAGTGAAAGCCGTCCGCAGACTACAACTTTGCAAAAATTGCTTAAAGGCGGGTCACTACTTTCAATCATGCCAGATCAGAGGCTATTAAAAATGCAATTCCAACCACAACTACATTACCAGCATCAACATAAGCATCAGCAACGACATTAGCAGTTGAAAAAACCGTTTGAACATCAAGATCAGCAAAGAGAGCGCAACCAACAGCAACCAACTAGCAATCAATGTGGGAAGCTCTATAATAATAAGGCTATATTAAAAGTTTCAAACAATATCAAACCGTCTGGTACATCTGCAAATGCTACCATAAACTGCCACATAAAGAAACGCCATGTTTATTTGGCCACTGCAATCGTCAATGTCGTTTCTGCGTGTGGGTCGCGTATCCTGGTCATGATCTATTAGATTCTGGCTGGCAACTAAATTTCATAACGACAAGTTTTGTTCACGAGTTAGGCCATAGGAAGTGTCTGATGGATATACCAATTAGTGGGATTAGAGGTAGGGAATGCAAAGTAATCAGAGACCTTATCATATATGTAGGTCAATAATTCGGGCAAGCATCATGCCTCGTATCAGTGAATACCAATCTAGTCAAGAAATAGACGCAAGGCATTGGAATTTACTGCCGCATGTGCGACTTGTGTATCCCACGTATTTCAAATCCCAACGTATTGATATGCTCTTGGGAGCAGAAGTATTTCTTGATTTGCTCATACTTCGAGTATTGCGCAAACTAAATTGGAAGTGCATCAGCGCGCGATACAACGGCGCACAATTGTATGGTGGCCACAAAACCTACATTATCCTCTTTAGATACTCGTACGAAAGTTCTAGGAAACAGAGGGACATGATTTCCTGGTAAATTCAGTGAGCAATGAATAACACTGCTGCGAGGCGCAATTTCCAAGTAATTCAAAAATCAACGCGAACAACCAGTTTGTATTACTCTTGATTCTTAGGCGAGTCCTACGAAATGGCTAGAAAAAAAATGTTGTCATTGGGAAGACTAAACAAAACCAGTAAATTGAGGTGTCCATACATCCGATTCATGCAAGAATATGAGTTCCTTGGTCATATGAGTCCAATTGATGACAAGAAGACATGCAAGGCACATTATATTCTACGACATTATTGTGTAATGAAACCTGACAATTCATCAACAAAGCAGAGAGAAATATTCGATGCTTCCGCGAAAACCACATCCGGATATTCATAACGATATTTTAATGGTTGGTCCAACAGTCCAACCAGATCTGTTTTCCATTATAACTAACGTTCGAATACATATATACGTATGTAGATATGTTTTCACTGGGGAGGATATGAGCACGATGTACCGACAAATATTAGTAGATTCTGGGGATAGAATGATGCAATTAATCTTATGGATATCACAACATGACCATCCATTGCGAACACATCAGCTTAATACTGTAACGTATGGCACAGCATCCGCATCATATCTACCTACGAAATGCTTGGTTAAGTTAGCGGATGATAACAAAAGTGAACCCTCGTGCTGCTAAGGTTTTAAAATAATGTTTTTACGTTGACGATTGCCTTACAGACGCAGAGAGTGTAGAAAATGCAGAAAAACTGTTAACTGAAATCTATCATCTGTTGAAATTGGGTGGCTTCCAGTTAAGAAATTTTGCGCCAACCACCCAAGAATACCAGAAAAAATCCCGGAAGAACATAAATAACAACTTGTTACATTTCATCAATCACATGTGATTAAAACGTAGGGATTAATTTGGGACCCTTCCTCCGATGCATTTAAGTTTTAGTTTGATTTTGAGAGATTATATGAGGATGTGTGCAAGCGAACTCTACTTGCCGATCATTTGATCCGTTGGGATTACTTGGATCTGCAATAGTCCTCGGGAAGATTTTTTTTTGCAAGAACTGTGGAAAACAAAGTTATCCTGGGGTGAACAATTTCCTGAAGAGCAAGCCAATAAGTGGCATTATTACCTGAAGGAATTCTCCTTGCTGAATATGCTTCCCGTCCCTGCGTTAAAATAAATAAAGTGCACTATTACACCGACTCCACTATAGTACTAGCACCTACTTACACGTACACTTGGGAGACTTACGTCGCAAACAGGGTGGCGAAAATCCAAGCAAATACGGATATATACGGACATATGTATGTACATAAATTGTTGTTTCAGAAGATGTTTCAGAACGTAATAAGAAGACATCCGTTTTAGGAGCGACAACAGTTAGCAACGAAATCTTAAATTAAGAAGTTAATCATAAAAATTCCTTTTTTTTTACATTACAAAATATATTTGCATACTGTTTTCGATTTTATAGTAATTGCAAAAAGAACCAGTCACTGAGAAATAGAAGGCAGATAATAGTGGATGGGCTTCAACGTCGTACTAATTTCATTTGGGCATGTGTGCAAAGAAGAGAATTTCCGGATGACTATCGTTCTCTGCAGAGGAGTGTAAATGTACATAAAGGTTCTAATATAGCGTTGCTGTCGTCATTCTTCGATGAAAAAACTAAACTAATTAGAACGGATGGAAGATTAAAAAATGCATCTATTATAACTGATGCTAAACATCAGTTCTTATGATCGAAAAATAATTGTATAACGAAACTATTTCTGACATATTTACACAGGGGCACGCAGCACCTCGAGCGTTGGTTGCAAATTCAAGGCAGAAATATTGGATTCTAAGTGTAGGAAGAATGGCGCTACAAATAACCTCCAGTTGCATAAAATGCGTTCGTGCAAATCCCAAACCTATCGCACAAATGATGGGCAACCTGCCGAAGCAGAGAGTTACTCCTCTCGTCCATTTTATTACTGTGGAATGTATTTCTGTGGTCACTACAAGGTCAGAGGTAAGAGAACTAGATTCATCGTCATTTGATGATCCCTCCCGAGAGAACGACCAACTCATGCGCAGCCCTACAATCGAGGGGTGTAGGCAACCCGGTGATTGTGAGATAGTGGACCACCAAAGTTATATTGTACCTAGCGATATTTGTATGCTTTTCGACAAAAGCAGTTCACATAGAAGTAGTGGGTGATCTGTCTTCGGAGGTATTTATCTACACTTTGAAAAGATTTGCCGGCAGAAGAGGTACAGCTCTGCGAAAAAAATAGCACCATGTTGAATTTTGTACTTACATATCTAACAAATTCCGTTCTTCTCTATGGATGCATCTACCGAAAAGTATCTCTATTGCATTCAGTTGTATAATGAAAAGAGAAAATTACCCAAAACTCTCAGTGTTTTTGTTGATTTGTAATAAAAATCGCCGTTAACCGTTGAGAGGATTTATTTGTGGAAACGCAAATGTGTGAAAAAAATAGCACTATGTTATTCTGTTGAGAGTTTTAGTAGTGTATATTAAAGTTTCAATATTTGTTTTTTAAGAGGGCGCCGCGCCGTAGCGCAGTGGGTAGTGTGTCGCTGACGCAAGATGAGCGAGTTCGGATCCTGATAACACCAACGCCATCGAATTATTATTTCCTCGGCGGGATACTTGAAAAAGCTTCTCGGTTCCTCGCCACTCGGGATCGGCTTTAAGCTTTTCACTTGTGTGAAAAAATGGACAGTATTTGTGTCTGATTGCTCCAACAGATAGCAGCAGCCTCCAACAAGAAAAAAAAAAAGTGTTTACAGCCATATAAAGGTAAGATATTAGGTAAGTTAATATCTCATAAATTAATTGTATTTAACAGTTAAAATGGGTCGCGGTAGACAACATTGTACTACATAAGAACGTTCATTAATAAAAAAGTTTATCTCTGTGGGGAAAACGTACAAATATATTAGAGAACTAGTTGGATGTTTCAATAAAATGATTTTCAATGCAAAAAAGTATGTTCACCAAGATGAAAAAAGAGGCAGAAAACTTAAATTTACTTAATTTAACTCATATCGATGAACGACGCATAACGAGATCAAAAAAACAACATCCATTTATTACCTCTAATAAAATAGAAGAGTAATTAAATCTATCTGTGACCACTTCGACAATGAGGAAAAACTTAATAAAAAAAAATTACCTGCGAGAAGTCCAGGAAGATACACTTATTCACAAAGGCCCAACTAAATAGCGTTATATGCTATGGCCCCATGAGTCCAAAATTGTTTTATTTGGTACTCCTGGTACCAGAACATTTGTCCGCAGGCCAAAAAACAAGAAGTTCAAGCCAGAGTTCACCATTTAGACAATTAAGCATGGCGACGGAAAAATAAACATATGGGGATGCTTTTCATATAATGGTACTGGTCTCCTACTTTATTTTAAACATATAATAACTGCTAAAATGTATTTTGATATTATGAGGGAAGTCATGTTGCCTCACGCTGAGTGGAATATGCCTCTCAAGTGAGTCCTGCAGCAGGATGATGATCCTAAATATACGAACAAATTAGCGAAAATATTTTTTGCCAGAAATACGGTTCAGGTTATGGAATCGCCGGCTAAGTCGCCAGACCTGAACCGCATCGAAAATCCTTGGGCAGATGTCAAAAAAGGCGTATTTAAAGCCAAGCCGAAAAACATACTGCAACTATGGGAAGCTGTGCAGGGTGCATGGAGAGATATTTCACTTCAGCGATGTCAAACATTAATCGAGCCCATGCCACGACGTTGCGCCGCCGCACTTGAAAATAAGGGTTATCAGACAAAATATTAATCAGTTGATATCATTACAAATCAAAACTAATTTTCCCAAGGACTTGTTTTATTTTACGAATTTCCCCTCCTGGTGCTATTATTTTTCACACCCAAAAATGGAATCTTTTTGTTTTAATGAGTATAAGTTATTTAATTTTAGTTATAATGAAAAAGTGTTTACGTGTCTAGATCACTTTATCTTCACTTTTCATTCATTAAAATGCAAACCAAAGTATATATATTCCACAAGGTTCCAAACTTGATCCAATACTGTTTGTACTGTTTACTAATGAACTTCTCCATGTTTTTGAGCAGTCGACTGTAATTGCATACGCAGACGGCATTGTCATAGTGATCTAGCACAAAAACTCGAAAGGGCGAAAGCGTTAATGCAGAAAGAATACAATAAAGTATCAAGATGGTGCCACGATCACAACCTGGTGATAAATTCGAAAAAGACAAAGATTATGCACATTTGAACGCTTAATCAAACGACAAAAGTTATGAAAATTTTACATCAAGATGAAAGCTGTCCACATACACTAAGGAGCGAAACAATTGAGGTCGTCAAATCTGGGAATCTGGGTATCTTGGAATAATCATCGACGAGCTGCTGGTAAATGTAAAAAGTGCCATTATTGCGATGATTTACCTGAAGAAATACACTACAATGGATGTCCAGAGGCAAGTGTAAATACTATTTACTTGCTGAATCAAGAATTCGATACGACATTTTGGCATGGGGCAATGCATTTAAAACTCACCTGTGCAGAATACATAATTTTCAACGACGTCTGGTAAAAATTATTTATAATAACAATGTCACATCTCCATTTCTAGAAGTCAAGAGCATATTCAAAATGACGGCGGTACTAGAATATTACAATGACTCCCGTTTCCTACAACCGATACGTCATAATCAGTATACCCGAAGCCGATCACAATAATATCTTGAAATACCTGCAGTATTTAAAAATTATGGACGAAGATAATAAGCTTATGGTATTATATTTAAAAATATAGTTAACTTTAAAAAACGCAAAAAATATATGAAAGCATAAGTATTTCATTATTTTCAAATGCATTTAGTTACAATAAAATTAGAACATTAATCTTGAATTATTTTCAAAACCCTTATAAACATTTTTAACTGGATTACTTCCAAACATTAAAAATACATGTATATGGAACACAATCATCTGCAGATAAGCAATTTATTAAATATAATTTAAATAATAAAATTTAGTAATAAGTTAATAGAAAATTTAAGTTTCTATATTATGTTTTCAAAACATATGCTTATTTAAGATCATTAACTAAATATATTAATTTAATAAATTATCTCATCATTTATTAATTAATGGATTAATAATAAAATATAAGAAATATAGAATAATTCCGTCACTCCGTTGATTTCAACTGAGTGAAAAGTAGAATATACACATTCTTATGGGAGGTGGCCCATAGCCGACGGATGTATGAACTTCAACGGACAAAGTAGAGCTACTTTCTACTTTTCGCTCCGTTGAGAGCTCATGCATTCACATATTGGAGCTTAACATTTACATTCTGAGGTTCACGCATGCACGAATTGAGAGTAAGCACGTTCATTGGTGGATGCATTGAGAGAATGCTTGGGAACTCTCTCGTACTGAGAGAAACTTCAAATTCGGTTGACATTCAAAGTACGATTCGTTTGGTGAGGGTCGTTTAGTGTGCGAGAAGTGAACATTATTCTAGGAAAAAAATGTTATAAAATGTTCGAGGAAGAACTGATTGAGGCGATCCAAAATGGTATGAATTGGAAATATATTCCACCGCGTGCAGCACATTTTGGAGAGCTATGGGAGGCTGCAGATAAGTCCACAAAGAGTCAATTAATAAGATTTCTTGAAGCATCATTAACATATGTACGTGGAGTTGCTAAATTGTCTTTATACAAATATAAGCGATTTTAGATTCACGCCCTCTCACAATCACATATGATCCAAATGACTTAGAGGCCTTGACGCCTGGGCAGTCCCTAATCGGAAAACCACTTACAACATTGCCTGAGCCAGACGTTTTAAACAGTAAAATTAACATTCTTAAAAATTCCGTCAAATACAGCATTCCGTTCTTAAAGAAAATATCGCCTCTCTAACTTCATATTCGATTCTGGTGACTTCAAATTTTGAAAAGATTCAAGAATTACTCCTAGATGTACTTTTAGATTAAATCAATCAAGTATTAATCTTCATATAACTTACCGAACAAATTACACTAATAAACGCACATCTACCATCTACACTAACACTAGCGAAGGGATCAACACTATACTGTACAAATTGGCATCAGTGAAGGAAAGAGTTTTGAAAGACGCAGTTGTTTTTGAAATGCGGCTCCCACTTGCCGATAGCGTGGAATTTCAATTATTTAATTTAATTCCTATTCCCATTCTACAACAGTCTTATAGCTACGAGTATCTAGTGGAAACGTCTTCACCATTTGTGGCTATTTCACTAACAAGGGATGAATATGTTTTGCTCTCCGAATTCGAATTAAGTCCATATAAGGAGTTATCATCGCAACATTTTCTTTGTAAAAAAGTACACCAAGCTAGCAACCGGGAAGTAACACTGTTGAATCATAAGAACAATGCCCTTCACGAGTGTAAGCTAAAAAAAATACCCGCTGGAGATTACTGTATATAATTGAGGGGTTCTATTCGGTGGATATTCTCTATAGGATCTCCGATAACATTCCATTTAATATGCAACAAAGTCACGGAAGGTCTAACGGTGGTCCAAAATGGCTTGCTTGAATTTAAGGAGTCTGGTATGCTGAAAATGCCAACCATGCCTATCAAGGGCATATTGGAGCACAATACTGTTAACTCATTTATTCCAAACACCAACATAGCACTTGAGTCCTAAAACCTTCAAAAACAAGTACCAGTGTCCTGCCGCAGGTACGTGAGATTAATGAAATTGACTTTATAAAATTAAAGGATCAAATCAACACAGTAATACAACAGACCGAAAAAAATCAAGTGGCATGATTATCATCATTACGGATGAGGCTACTTATTGCTGGCTGGCATTACTGCGTCATCAGCGACGGAAACCTAAGCCGGCTCCCGGACCTTCTCGTTTATTATTATATTTTTTGCTAAAACATGTTTTTAACTTTCAGTTAGGGTTAGAGAATATTTTTCCAAAAACAAAAAAAAAATAAGGGATTGGTTTTAAGTTAGAGGCTAAGAACACTCTAAGGAGGAGAGTATGTTAAGATTTGTATTGTACTTCTCACGCATTCTACTGTGTTAACACTAAGTGTGCGAGCAAACATTACTAGGTCGCTCACGAATATCGGAGTACTGTCTGTTCCCACACTCGAATTCGATTAAATTACATGTGCATACAATTACTGTACATAGTCTAAGGTGAACTATCGGTCAGGTTAGACTACTCGGCTAAATAACTTTGTATACATACTGGTATTTGATTTTATTTTGGGTGAATATTATTCATCACAGTTCATTTCTAAGGCTGGGAGGAACTCAAACAGGTCCCCCTGGAAGGATTCGGCTGTATGGTGAATCGCCACAAGGTATACCAGGAGCTAAGCCTCAGGTCTACAAAGAGGGGCGGGCCTACGGTGCACTACGTCCTTATTATGCAGGAGATAACCTCGCAATCGGACATCGACGAAAGCGAGGCTATCGAGTTCATCATCGATAGGCTCATCCAACCTATCCATCTTATACCCCAGGACATTGACGGAGTTAAGAAGCTCCTGCACCGGTACGAGAAAAGAAGAATCGCCAGCACACATTCAGCCACTGAGTCGTGCTACGATCCAGTGAAGAATTCTGACCGTCAATTTCAGGCCAACATTAAGCCCTCAACTTCAGTCAGAAATCCATCCGCCTCCGCACCTCAAGCACCAACCTCCGAGAAAATGCGTTGCTTTAATTGCTGGGGATACAGGCAACTCTCCGCGACATGTCCGAAGGCTGTGGGGATCCCACTCACGCACACAAAGATTGTCCCAAGCGCACTCAACAGAACCGAGTCGGCGTGATAATAATATTCTTTCTCTCCTAGACACCGGTAGACCGGTTAATTTCATTCGTCTTTCACTGGTGCCCGAAGATCTCCACAAAAAACATCCTAACATATTCCAACTTCAGAGGAATGGGGATAACCAAACTCTACACTAATATATGTATAGTCCAAAGTAGTGTTAAGTTGTACAACAAATCAAAAATCATTCCTTTTTTGATAATTTCAGATGATGTACTCCCTCTTCCGATCCTCTTGGACCGTGATGCCTTTAAAACATTCCAAATAATCCTAAACATGTCGAGGAAATTTATTAACAATAAAAAAAAAAGTTAGCATTCAAATATTACTCAAATATTAATCTGAGGTCCTTATCGCGCATTCTCAACTCATGCACTAACAATCCTGCAATAGAAAACCAAATGGCCGTTCCATCGGTAGGAAGGGCACGTACCCCGTGAATTTATTTTTTTTGTGTGTTGGAGGCTTCTACTATCTGTTGGAGCGCTAAGACACCAATACTGGTCCATTGTACTACCAGACAGACACCTTGTCTTTATTGTATTTTCTCCGTTGTCCGAAGAAAAGTGGGGAGGGGCTTCAGCGATGAAGGCCTATTCATGAGACACTGGTCGTAGGATATTTCTCGTGCAAGTACACTTTCACTCCAATGCGAGTTGTACCAAAGATCATTTCTCTTTAGGCGAGACATGGCTTTCAGTGCGCACCATCTGATATACGAGTATATGCCAAGGGGTGGAAGAATCAGCATCTAGAGCAGCTCCAGGTGTGTTGGGGAAAGCCCCCGTGTAGTTGAGTCAGACCGCTCTTTGGAGCTTGGTGAAAGAGGCCACAACGTGTTAGCCTGTCATTGCCGTGTTAGTTATAATTATAGTTTATATTTATTCGCACATAATTCATTACAATATTTTGCTATCGCACATTATTAACAAGAGATTCGATACAAACATATACATATGTATGTTATCTTACATCTTTAATATTTTTTAAGCATTTTGTTCCTTTATGAATTAAATATAGAAGGAATATACGAAAAAAAAAACCTTCCATTAGCAAAGATAGGTTACCAGATACATACATATGTACCATTGAGTTATAAAAAATAAAATAATGTTTGTAACTGAGTGTATATATGTATAAGGAAAACGATAACTGAATATAGATATGGATAAATAAGTAAGTAAATATACTCGTATATGAAGTGATTGATTAGATGAAGCGATAAATAGAGTAGTGAATAAATAACTGGATAGTTGAATAAATAAATAAATAAATAAATGAATAACTAATTAAAAGTAAATAAATAAATAAATAAATAAGTCAATAAATAAATGAATAAGTAAATACATAAGTACATAAATAAATAAATCATTAAATACATAAATCAATGAACAAAGTAGGAAATGACGAGAAAATAAAAACAAAAGAAAAAGGAATATATAAATAAATGTTTAGGAAAGTAGAGCAGTGTTTACAAATAAATTCATTACATATATTCACATTGTCAAGAAAATGTACAAAAAAAAAATTAGGATAAGCTTATAAGCAAAGTATAATATATCTTCAATTTAACAACAATTTAAGATATTATTGTTTGGAGTTTATATCACCTAATTGATTTATTAAAGGATTTTCGTTAAAAGAACACTTTTGCAAAAACTAGACTGTAATCTTATGAATCCTGTCGGGAATCAGTTCAACATTCGCCTTTTCGTGTAGAATCGGTGTTGAGTAATGCCAAGGAAGATTGAGCATCATTTTTAATATCTTATTTTGTGCCACTTGTAATTTCTTGAGGTGACACTGAGCACTCTTTCCCCATTCTGGCAGCCATATAGAAATATAGCTTGAAAAATTATCTTATGTATTTTATTTCAACAACAGCAGAAGAAGCAGCAACCACAGCCGCAGCAACAAAATCAGCACCAGCAACAACAACAGCCACAGCAGCAGAAACAACAGCAACAACAACACTCGCAGCAGCAACAACAACAGCCGAAACTACAGCAGCAACGTCCGCTACTGAGACCCGCTATGCTATCCAATGTAACATACTGGAGCAGCGGGTCAAGGACCTATTAAAATAGACCACCACTGAGTTCTTTTCATTTACCCCCAAGACCGAGAGGCTGCAGACGATGCTCCTCAAAGGCATGTACTCGACTACTGACCCCGAGGAAATGCTCTCAGAGTTCAAAGAGTTCGAGAGCGACGACCTCAAATCGAGTCAAATCGTTCACCACGATGCGGGGCAGACAGGAGAAGCGTGTGTCACCCTTCTTCCTGGTCCAGCTCGCAAACTGGAGAGGCTAAGGACCATCACTTCCTTAGCATCTCCGTCTGTAAAATGGGAAAGATTAAGAAGACACGGAAACATTTGACAATGTATCCGCTGTCAAAGGTTCGGGCACACCGCGTCGAACTGCGAGATGCAGCCTCGATGCGTTAAGTGTGCAAAGAACCACAAGAACGAGGAATGCGATCTGACTCAAGACAAGGTCGCGGACAGGGAGCAGCTCGATTGCGTGCTCTGTAGAAACCGGGGACATCCTGCAAACTATCGGGAATGTCCTAAGTTCCAAGACATCAAATCAAATCTGGCTCGTAAGCAGAAGATTGAGGAGAAACGTCCGGCAGGTCGCTCACAAACATCAGCCGTCACACCCCAAATGATATACCCCCCAATGGCGGCAGGTCTGAGATAGACGGTACAAAAGCCTGTTGCTGTTACTAAAGCCCCAGTGCCTGTTATTAAGGCACCGGAGGCCGAGAGGCACCTGCATTCAATCTTGCTCGCCATCCAAGGGTAGATCGGCCAGCTCCAACAGCAGACTTATGAGCAGGCGACCCAAGTGAACAGAATCTACTCGCTTCTGCCGGCAGTTGCGCCCCTAAAATCGTGATGGGTACGCTAGTAGAGAGCAGGGCTGTATGAAATCAAGTACCAGTACCAGTATTTTAACAGGTACTTGTGCTTGTACTTCAGTACCTGGTACTGGTACTTGATTTTAGTCAAGTACCAGTATTTTCTGCTAAAATACTTAAGTATTATGTTAAAATACTTAAGAAGTACTTGAGAGAGACTTCTAAGTACTTGAGAGTACATCAAAGTACTTGAGAGTACTTGAGAGAACCCTTAAGTACTTGAGCAGTACTGCAGTACTTCCAAGAACTTGAGCAGTGATTTCGGGAAATGCTTATCAGACGGATGCAATGTCTGCTAGACTTCCGTAGTTACAAGAACAACAACATCAATAGCGGAGAGCAAATTATGACCTGATGTGTTAACTTAGATCCTGGACTGTACCATTCCAAATACTTTGTCTCAGAAACAGAGCAAAAGTATACTTTATATGATATGTAATTTGGCAAGCAGGGAGAACAGTCACTGTAATGGGTTTTATTGGTTTGTTTTTTATTGGTCAAACAATATAATGATAGAAATATTTGCCATTTTTGTAAATATTTAAAATAAAATATATTTATGTTTTTGCAAGTACTTGAATACTGGCAAGTACTTGAAAGTACTTGAGATACTTGAGAGTACTTAAGATACTTGAAAGTACTTGAAAGTACTTGCAAGTCCTTGAAACGTACTTGTAAGTATTTTATAAATACTTGAGACATTATTGAATTCAAGTACGTACTTAAGTCTTTTTCAAGTACAAGTACCAGGTACTGAAGTACAAGTACCAGGTACTTATCAAGTACTTAAGTCCCGAAATACTGAAGTACCTTACAGCCCTGGTGGAGAGTCACTTAAAGGTCCTGTCGGTGAATGTGAATTTACTGTTCTTATAACACAGTTCTTATAAAGTGATTCGAAGAGACCGCCCCAACGCCACACGAGGCGGTGGAGTTGCGATGTTTATTAGAAATAACTTCAAACATAAAACTATATACAGCAGTGAAGTTCGGATGTTCCAGGTGCTAGAGGCCTATATTGTACATTATATCAGCCTATGCCCCTGAAGCACCTCAACCTAACGTTTTCATCGCAGAGCTCGAGACACTTTTTCGATCTCTGCGCTTAAACTCGGTAGAAAACTTCTACACTCTGGTCGGTGATTCAAATGCCAATGTGATTGGGGAAATAAAATTCCCAACACTAGGGGGAGCCTACTAAGCCATTGGTGGGTTCTGCAGAGCATAGAGTACAGACTCAAGATACTCGCAACGTATAGTCCGTCGTATCCTAGGAGCGGCTTCTATTTGGATCTCATGCTGCTTGACTCTCTACTGAGGCTGCCTGACACAAACGAACGGTCTACTAACTGTCTACGGACCTTCGTATACGACAGTGAACATTGCGGACTAAGCGCCGTAATCCAATTACTAGACGAATTCGCGGAAATGGCAGAGTACGTCCAAACGTACCCCTATGATTACAGTAGGGCGCGCTGGCGCGCTGGTTTGCCAATTCTCTGACGAGAGCGCTCACTTCGAGCACCTCCTTTCCGCCATCCAAATTGGAACCTGTCAAACTACGAGATTGACAGGTATGTAACTCAAACAAATGGACGATACCATTAAACAGACATTGAACAGTACGATACCACGTCAACGACAGGACGATACCACGAACGTGTACCGAAACGCGACAATCGACGCACTACACAGATAGAAAAGTAGACTCCTGACTGACAAGACTCAAACTCGTGTACGCCGGTTTACCGACCGACAAAACTCGGAGGTCAGGACACCGAAGTCACTGATTAAATATCTCCAACAGTTGATCAAAGAGAATTACAGAATATCTGTAAGTTTGCATTGGAACAACAGAATTCGTGCTGTAAAATCCAACAGCGCGAGTATGTTCCCGCAAATAAATAAAATCTTACGGAGAAACAATCAGAATGACATTAAGAATCTAAAGCTTCCGAGAACGTCATAAAATTAACGCTTGCTACGAACAGTCAGCATCGATCCAGAGAGCGCCATCTTGGATGATGATTTCTTCGTGATCGAGGATCACCAGGAGAAGGTGGCGACAGTGGAAGCTGTATTCCAGAAAGTGTATACGATGAATGACAGCATTCGCCCAAACCACGAATTGGAAAACAGAATCTTACTTCATCACTTCTACCTTCAAAATTATATAGATCATTGGCGATCAGAGAACCTTGTTTTTACCAGATTTACTGATGATTTTATGGCTAACGATGCCGGTGCCAGTGAAGGGGCTAGCACCCTGTTCATTTCGACGGAGGATCTCCAGATGATCTTCGAGTCATTGAAGAGAAAAAAGTCCGCGGGAACCGACAGTATATCCAATGTTGTGCTTAGGCACCTTCCGCCAGTGGCTGCAGAGAGGTACACCATCCTTTTCAACAATGCACAGAATAATACATATTATCCAGTGCACTGGAAAACAGCGGTGGTGCAACCAATCCCCAAGAGGGGTATCACAGACCAGTGCAGTGATAGGAAGTGTTTCGGCTTGATTTACATACTGTTAATCACAAAAGTAAGTAAGCACCTGTTGATATCGCGTATAATTCTAAAAATATAAATCCCCGTGAAGAATATTGCTGCCACCCTGTATTCAGAATATCATTTGGCATCTGCACAATGTTTACGGAGCAAAAATTACGGTAAATTTCGTTCACCATATGAACTCGATCACCATTTACAAATATATGCATTTTTTTACGTCACAAAAGTAAGTAAGCACTGTCGGCATTTGGAAGCTTATCGCTGACTGGTGTACACATCTTCTGCTAATTTTGGTAATTTTTTTTCTTTTTTTCATTTTAGGTCGTTTTACATTCATATTTTCATGGTTCACAGGTTATTTGTATTTAAAAAAAGAAAATGGCACCACGAGGAAAGGAGTTGAGCAAAGATTTAAAAGAATTAATAATAAAACACTTTTTGGAAGACATGTCAGAGCGCGAAATTAGTAAAATTGTAAACAAAAGTTCATCAACAGTCCACAAAATAATAACAAAATACAAAAACACTGGCAATATTCAAAATAATAGACGATCCGGAAGACCTCGCAAATTTACAGCACAGGAAAATCGGCTTATAGTTAGAAAAGTAAAAAAAAATCCCAAAATTAGTGCCCCACGGATATTGACTGACATCACTAATCAAACGGGTAAATCATGCAATCCCCAAACGATTCGTCGCGTGCTTCATGATGTCGGTTATTATGGTCGAAACGTTCGGAAGAAACCCTATATAAACAAAGTCAATCGTCAAAAACGACTTCGGTTCGCTAAAGGGCATCAGCATTATGGCGCAGACTTCTGGAACACCGTTATTTTTTCTGACGAAAGTAAATTTAATATTCGCGGTTCAGATGGGCGTGAAAAAGTTTGGAGGAAAAAAAATACAGAGCTTGATCCTATCAATATGTCAGGAACAGTAAAGCATGGTGGGGGAAGCGTGATGGTATGGGGGTGTATGACAGCATCTGGCGTCGGGAATTTAGTTTTTATTGAATCTATAATGGATAGATATGGCTACTTAAACATTTTAAAGAACAATTTACAAGAAAGCGCCAGAAAGTTAGGTGTTGAGAGGTCATTTGTTTTCCAACAGGACAATGACCCAAAACATACTTCTCGCGTTGTCCAAGAATGGCTGTTATATAACGTTCGGACGCAGCTGAAAACACCACCACAGTCACCGGATCTAAATGCAATCGAACATCTATGGGAGCATCTTGACCGAAAAATTAGAACATATGATATAAAGACCAAGGATGAATTAAAACGTGTTCTTCAAGAGGAATGGTCTAAAATTGATCAAAATGTGACTAAAAAGTTGGTGGATTCAATGCCTTCACGCATGAAGGCAGTTATAAATGCTAAGGGCTACCCAACAAAATATTAAATAAAATAAATACTTTCTTAATTAATAAAAATCGTTCATTAAACTTGTGTTTCTTCTAAGTGCTTACTTACTTTTGTGACGTAAAAAAATGCATATATTTGTAAATGGTGATCGAGTTCATATGGTGAACGAAATTTACCGTAATTTTTGCTCCGTAAACATTGTGCAGATGCCAAATGATATTCTGAATACAGGGTGGCAGCAATATTCTTCACGGGGATTTATATTTTTAGAATTATACGCGATATCACCAGGTGCTTACTTACTTTTGTGATTAACAAAGTGCAAAGCAAAATAAACAATAAACAATACAAGTGCGGACTTAGGCCAACTTGCAACTATAAAGTTAGCACGGTGGTGGAGCGCCGGACTCGTAGTCCGAAGATCGGTAGATCAAATCCCCATTCGGGAAAAAAATATTTTTCGTGTTTTTTTGTGTTCTTCTACTACTAACAGTAGTAGCAACAGTAGCGAGAAGACATGTCGGGAGACGGCGGGGGAGGACCCGTTCGTCAGACGGAATCGGAATTTGATGATTTATCATTTGATCTCGCAACTCCGGCCGTCGTAATGATGAGGCGCAGAAGGGTCAACTCGAGGCCCAACTTAATTAAGCGCCCCTCCCTCACCACTTCGACTGAAAAGCTGCAGGTCGAAGCGAGGAAAGGAGCGCCATCATCACCACAATCGACGTCCGAAGCAGCCGGACAACAACAACAACAGCAACAAGCAAGGAAAGTGATCCCCGTAGAAGCAGAGGTCGAATACCTCTGGGGAGGGACAACAACCCCTTCGCAGCCCTCTTAAGTTCGGCTACGGAGGATGAACGTAGTGTACTGGAGGAGCAGGAACGCTTCCTGCGCGCGCAGCTGCAGGCCGTAGTAGACAGAATTAAGGCGTTGCGGAAGCTGAGAGAGGAGGCAACAGCCGCGGAAGAAATAGAGCAGCAACAACAACAGCCGCAGCAGAAACAACAGCAGCAACAACAACCACAGCAGCAGAAGCAGTAGCAGCAACATCAGCCGCAGCAACAGCGCCCGAAAAAGGAGAAAATGCTACCGATCTTCACCTATACCACGGCCTTACGAGAAACCATCGATCTGTGTAAGTATGCATTGGTGTAGGTAATTTTGAATTTAAATGTTTGGGCCAGAAACGCTATGCTATTCAGTCCAAGACACTGGAGCAGCATAAGCGTATTAAAAGCCTACTGAAGGAGTCAACGACGGAGTTTTTCTCCTTCACTCCAAAGGCCGAGAGGTTGCGGACGATGCTCCTCAAAGGCGTGGAATCTATCACAGATCCCGAGGAAATGCTCTCAGAGCTCAAAGAGCTCGAGAGTGACGACCTCAAATTCGTGGCGGTTAAGCCATTTTCCACGGTGAGCTCCCGACGGGAGAAGCGAGTGATTCCCTTCTTCGTGGTACAGCTCACACCCAACAGCAAGCTGGAGAGGTTAAGGTCCATTACTTCCTTGGCTTCCCAGCGTGTAATATGGGAAATATTTAAAAAGCAAGGAAACATTTTGCAATGTATCCGCTGCCAAAGATTCGGGCACGCCGCGTCGAACTGCGAAATTCAGCCTCGATGCGTTAAGTGTGCAAAGAATCACAAGAACGAGGAATGCGACCTTGGGAAAGACAAGGTGGCGGACAGAGAGCAGCTCGAGTGTGTCTTGTGTCGGAAACGAGGACACCCTGCATACTATAGGGAATATCCTAAGTTCCAAGACATCAAGAAAGAAAACCTGGCCCGTAAGCATAAGGTCGAGGAGAAGCATCCCTCGGGTCGCTTCCAAACACCAGCCGTCACATCCCAGTTGACCTACGCCCAAATGGCGGCAGGTTCGGGAAAGACAGTACAAAAGCCCGTGGCTGTTCCTAAAGCCCCATTGCCTGTCTCTAAGGCACCGGGGGCGGAGGTGGATGTCTGTTCGATATTGCTCGCAATCTAAGGGCATGTTGGGCAGCTCCAAAAACAGATCCTTGAGACGGCGACCCGAGTAGATAGTATCTGCTCGCTTCTGCCGGGCCTAGCGCACCTAAGGACATGATGGGTACGCTGGCAGAGAGGCACTTGAAGATCCTGTCGGTGAATGTAAATTCACTGATAAGGATCGAGCGACGAGCCGTACTTTTTAACCTGTTGCAGGACGAAAGCCCCGATGTACTCTTGGTTAGCGAAACAAAGCTAAACCAGAAGCACAAAATCCGGCACAGTTCGTATAAAATAATTAGAAGAGACCGACCCAACGCTACTCAAGGCGGGGGAGTTGCGATCTTCATTAAAAATAATCTTAAACATAAGGTCATATATAGCAGTGAAGTGCGGAGGTTCCAGGCGCTGGAGGCCTGTATTGTGTGCATTCCTTTCCGAAATGGAATGTGCCTATGCACCTGAAGCACCTCAACCCAATATTCTTATCGCCGAACTCGAGACACTCTTTCGATCTCTGCACTTGAACTCGGTAGAAAACTTCTACATTCTGGCCGGCGATTTAAATGATATACATAGTGATTGTAGAAATAACATTCCCAACACTAGGGGGAGCCTACTAAGCCATTGGCGGGTTCTTCACAACACTGAATATAGGGTCAAGTTGCTCGCAACGGACAGTCCGTCGTATCCTAGGAGCGACTGACTGAGACTGGCAGACACGAACGAATGGTCTATTAACTGTCTACGGA
This sequence comes from Merodon equestris, assembly GCA_958301585.1. Lineage (NCBI taxonomy): Eukaryota > Metazoa > Arthropoda > Insecta > Diptera > Syrphidae > Merodon > Merodon equestris. Next base: position 81,712,388 of record OY284415.1, on the reverse strand, counting down.
CCATTGTATACGACAGTGACCATTGCGGACTATGTGCCGTGATCACAGTACCTGACGAGTTCGCTGAAATGGCAGAGTACGTCCACACGCACCCCTACGATTACAGTAGGGCGCGCTGGCCACGCTTCGCCAATTCCCTGACGAGAGCGCTCACTTCGAGCGCCTCCTTCCCACCGACTAATAGGAACCTGTCAAATCCCGAGATTGACAGGTACCTCAAAGAAATGGACGATATCATTAAACAGATTATGAACAGTACGATACCACGTCAACGACAGCACGATACCACAAACATATACCGAAACGCGACAATCGACGCACTGCATAGACAAAAAAGTAGACTCCTAACAAGACTCAAACTCTTGTACAGGCGGTTTACCGACAGACAAAATTCGGAGGTCAGGACACTGAAGTCACTGATTAGAAATCTCCAACAATTGATCAGAGAAAATTACAGAATATCTGTAAGTTCTCATTGGAACAACAGAATTCGTGCTGTAAAATCCAACAGCGCGAGTATGTTGCCGCAAATAAATAAAATATTTCGGAGAAACAATCAGAATGACATTCAGGATCTGAAACTTCCGAGAACGTCAGACAATGAAAGTTTGCTACGGACAGTTAGCATCGATCCAGACAGCGCCATTCTGGATGACGACTTTTTCGTGATTGAGGATCCTCAGGAAAAGGTGGCGACAGTGAGAGTTGTTTTCCAGGAAGTGTACAAGGTGAATGATAGTATTCGCCCGAACCATGACATGGAGAACAGAGCCCTGCTTCATCACTTCTACCTTAGAAATGATTTCGATCATTGGCGATCTGAGAATCTTGGTTTTACCAGGTTCAATGAAGATTTCATGGCAAGCAATGCCATCGCCAGTGAGCGGGCTAACACTCTGTTCATTTCGACGGAAGATCTCCAGATGATCTTTCAGTCATTGAAAAGGAAAAAATCCGCGGGTATCGACGGCATATCCAATGTTGTGCTTAGGCACCTTCCACCAATGGCTGTAGAGAGGTACGCCATCCTGTTAAACAATGCATATTATCCAGTGCATTGGAAGACAGCGGTGGTGCAACCAATCCCCAAGAAGGGTTAAGACACCTTTAACCCGGCAAATCTCCGGTCGATAAGTCTCCTTCCGAGTATTAGCAAGGTCTTCGAGAAGGTGATCCATAGGGCCCTGTCTAAATGGGTTGAGGACAATAAAAGCCATCAAAAACATAACTTGTAAAAAAAACCAAGTCTCGCAACTCAGTTCTTCTACCGTAAAAAGTTGTGAGATCTATGTAATACCAAGTCGGTTAATTTATTCAGCCCCTACTTAAGAGACCTTCTGTCTTAAGTTATTACGTAATTAGCTAACCTAACAACATCTTATAGTGACCATATTAAATATTAAAAATCTTTTATGTTTTAAATAAATAGATTGACTTGTCCATCGCATGCATCTCACAAGTAATTGATATTATATTAAATTAGATTGTTTAGTGCGATTGCCAAGTCAAAACTATTTATTTAAAACATAAAAGATTTTTAATATTTAATATGGTCACTATAAGATGTTGTTAGGTTAGCTAATTACGTAATAACTTAAGACAGAAGGTCTCTTAAGTAGGGGCTGAATAAATTAACCGACTTGGTATTACATAGATCTCACAACTTTTTACGGTAGAAGAACTGAGTTGCGAGACTTGGTTTTTTTTACAAGTTATGTTTTTGATGGCATCTCATTTCTTTTTGTAGATAGTCCTACTTTTCTTCCTTTCCGGTACCTTCTACTTTTTGAATACCAACAACAGATTTTCTTAAAGCCCACTCTGTGTCTTATGAGCTTTTCTTATTTTTGTAGGTTGTCTTCCTCTTTTTCTTTTCCGGTACTACTTCTTGAGCTTCAGCTGCAGTTTTTCTCAAAGCCCACTCCCTGTCCCTATGGGTTTTTCTCGGAGGCTTTGATGTTACAATTTTTGTCAAGTCTGGACGGTAAATGCTTCTTAGTCTATTGTATTCACAAATTGAGGATTCCTGCGCTTTAATATTTCCAAAGTCGACATTAATTAGATGTAAGCCGCCCAGACTTGTAACTCTCGAAAGTGCCACGTAAGCTTGACCGGATGTGAATACTGCAGAACCGATATCCATCAGCGCATTATTTAGACTTAGGCCCTGACTTTTGTGTATAGTTATAGCATAGGCTATACATATGGGAAACTGTTCGCGATGAACATAAGCTCTATTAATAATTTCAAATTTAGTTTTGACCGGACCCAGCTCGTAAACCTGTTCTTTATCAAATGTAATGTATATTTTCTTAATTATTTTTGTATTTTCCGGATCAACCTTTACTCTTTGCACTATACCGATAGAACCATTAACTAAACCAAGACTCACGTCAATATTTCGCCTTAACATGACTTTTGCTCCTATTTTTATAATTATGTTCTCTTCTAGGCCCGCAGTCATAGAAGCATCGTCTTCATAATTTTTTATGCATTCACGAGCTCTTTTTGTTAGGTATCTGGGGCAATCTATTCTATCTACAGCTGTAAGTTTTATTTCGGGATGTGGGAGAGATCTAAGCATTGCAGTATTTAATTGTTGACACATGTTTTTTGTAGGTAATAAGCAAACGGTATCATCAGGAAGTTTCGAGAGGTGTTCAATTATTTCAATCAATCTATTTTCATTTGAATTGGTTTTTAGAGTTATTAATCTAGTTGAGAGTAAGTCGCGGTCTTTTTGTGTAGTCACACCTAATCTTATTCTATTTAGCATTTCAACAAAGTCAGAATCATTGAGCTGTCGCATGTTAATAGTAAGTTCATCGTATACGAACAGTTCAATCCACAGATTCGGCATACTGAGGGAACCTAACAACTTGTTAGTTTCAGCAGTTGAGAGTTTTTCAAAAGGTGACTTTTCTCTTACCGGCGGAAGCTGTAAAAGATCCCCGAAAACTACAAGATGTTTTTTTCCAAACCACCCATTCTGATCATCGCTTGTGTCAAATATCTCAGACAAGCGTAAATGAATATATGTTAAAGTAACATTGGATATCATCGACACTTCGTCTATGATAAACAACACTACTTTTTTCAAATCTGATCTCAGAACTTGGAGCACTTCATCGGAAAGTGGCTTGTACCTCGGTGTTCGCTTGTGTTCCACAGGCAGCTGCAATAGTCTGTGTATAGTCAATCCATTCACATTGAATGCAGCTATGCCTGTTGGAGCACTAACTGCCACTTTTTTGTTTAAATACATCTTAACCCAAACTTTCACAGTTTTTATTAAAAAGCTCTTTCCAGTGCCACCAGTTCCACTCACAAAACAGTGTAAAACGTCAGCGTTATTATCAGTTGTGTCCATTTTATGTGTGATCATATCGAAGACTCTTTTTTGATCGGCATTAAGTTTTGCGATCATACTTTGAAGATCAGTCTGCTCTTCTTCTACCAGATTGATTCTCTGAAAGTCATCCATTGCGTTTGCAGCTTCCACAGCTTCAAAGTCTAAAGGGTTTTCAGGACCATCGTCATCATCAACAATTTCCCTTTCTTCGTTTATCTCAGCAACTTTAGATTCTATCATTTCACATGCTTTTTGTATCTTATATCTTGACTCTATCATTGAATTACCATAATCGACTCCTTCTTTTAAATCTTCTTTCGCCAAATTAAAAGCCTCCGTGTAAGTATCACACCCCATTTTGAGTTCATCTAAGGAACGCCATGGCTTGAATAAAAGAAGTAAAGAGAAGAAGTATTTCTCTGGTACTTGTTCTCCGTCATAGAAATAGTGATTGATCAAATATGGGTTATCTCTTCTTTTCAGGAACTTTTTACCGTCATTTATCTCGTAGCACTCGACTTTAGAGGAGACTGGGCGTGTTTTAACAATATCGTAATTTTGAGCGAAACTGTACAAGTTAGTAGTCTCCAACTCTTTAGGCCGTTTGGGATAGTGGTCATCAATCCAAGACTCGTAATAAATATCGGTGGACTCCGGTTCCAGCATCATCATATCAGATTTAGATTTAACGCGCCGGTTACGAAAGATGTTGACGTCCAGCCATCGAATTGTTGTGGTAGGATCTGTACCGTACAAAGGAATACCAAGTAGAGTGTCACTGGCTTCCAAAGAGCCGCACTCTCTATTAGATAAAACTCTAAGGCCAATGTTAAACAGGCGGCTTCTTAAAGGTTTTGTAGAGTTTATGTCTTGAAAGATATCAGCAACATGAGTTTTCTCGCTTTTGGTGGTATATTTAGTGACGTAATAATTTAAAATAGCTGTTTTTTCGCCTACATATTGAATGTCTGTATTGCCATTCCATGCTAGCAAAATTGCGGGATTATAATCATTAACCATAACCCATTCTTTTTTGCGTACAATATAGTAAAGTCTACTGTTAGGCGACAATGTTTTTCTTGCAGCTATTGATTCTATTATATCTCTAATAGTAAGTACTTCTCTGACCGGGCGGGGGAATCCGAAACGACAAACTTTTACGAAATCTCTTCTTGTTTTCTTTTGGCGCATGCAATACTTATTATGTTTATGGGTCTGATATGACGTAACTCGTTGATAGAGTGTTGGTGAAACATTCTTGTCAGGTATAGCACAAGTTACGTACTTTGAAATGAATGATGCAACCTCATCAAGCGAGGACTCGTGAAGTATGGGGGCGTCTTTTACCCATAACATTAAATGAAAGTGTTGCGCTCCACGCGATTGATATTCTCGTCTCCAAAAGTAATGTATTACTTTTCCAAGCGGCTCATCGGATGACATAATGAAGTCTAACATAGCTTTAAACTTGTTATCAATAAATCGAGAAGTGGAGACAGGATCTAGTGCAACTAATTCACTAATGCTCTTGTTCGCCATTTCAGGACCATTAACTTCTTTAAGGTACTCGCCTAAATCATCCCACATCCATTCTGAAGGACTCATGGTGAGAAACCAGGTTGCTGGCCCGTAGTGTTGTGTCATACAGTTGACATCATTTCTCGGTTTTTTCCAAAACTGTTCCGTATTTCTTAATCTACCAAATATCGCTGTTAAGTCACCTTCTAACTCATCTTTATTAAGCATCTCAAAATACTGTTCAGCTGTAATTTTTTCTTTTTGATTAACGCAATTCATTTTATAGAATATGCCTGAATTTATTTGACGTATATTAGCATCATTAAGTAGAAAAAATAAATATTGTTGATTTAGGCGGAATTGAGAGTGTTTTGACATTAGTCTTGCTTTAATATATTCACTAGATGTTAACTTTTGCTGCCGAACATAAAACTGCCCATATTTACCTTCAACATAAAGATCAGGAAAGCACTTTACATCTAAATCGTTATCTCTAGAATCAATTGGAGCAGCGTTGACTTTGAGCATTTGGTAGAGTTCTGAAATAGGAGCGTTTCTCCTCCTTTCATGCAAGGGGTAAATAGTGTATTGTTCATAGTCAGCCTCTTTTTCTGATGTAACTTGTGTTAGTAGCCCATCGTTTCCTTCTACAACGTTATCTACTTGAGATTCTAATTGGTCTACTATATGATGGATATTGTCCTCTTCGTTAATATAACCAATAAATTGTTGAGGTGAATGTGGAAGTTGTATCTGAGAGTAAAGAGCATTTATACCTTTTAAATATTGTAAGGCTTGGTAAACCTTATTGACATCTACAATATCCTCCCACACTATTTTTGATTTTGTTGGCATACCTCGTACTATAATATACATTTCAGGGTTAGTAATCGGGTGTTCTGGTCTAGGCAGCTTTTTCAAAGTTTCTTCAAGAGGTAAAGGAAGATGGAAAGTTCTGCCTTTTACTTTTTTCACCATATGCCTATTAGGTAAATGTTTGTTTGCAACGGGATTCATTAGCATTACTACCTGAAATGCTTTGGCGCGTTGAATTAATATCTTTTCATAGTCATTTAACTGGGTTATCTGTGGTGGAACAGCACTAACGTGTAGATCATTTAGAACACAGGCTGCTGGCAGCTGATTTGCTCTAATTTTTTGTAAACACGAGTGACAAATATATGGGCTGTGATTTAGATTGTTGGTTTTGTAATAATTGAGAAGATTATTCCAAATACTGGTGTCTATAGCTTTTCTTAATTTGTTCAGAGATGAAATATCTCTTGAATAACAAAGTTTTATACACGACATGCACTCCAGCTTTGGAGTATCAAGACACTTTAGTTTTAAAGATTTAAACGCAGCCTTGTGTTTATCTATGACCTCATCCTCTACAATTTCATGTGACTCTTCACTTTCCACAACAATACTGCCAACTTTTTGTTGTTTTCCGTGTTCTTTTATTCTTTCTACGTCAGATTTTTCTAATGATTCATCAATATCTTTCAAAATGTTAAAAATACCCTGTACTTGATATATTTCTCTTGAAATTGTCCTTAGTCGAGGAAAATGCGCTTTGAGAGTGTTAATATAATTTAAATACTCTAATATTTTTTCTTTTTCAATTAATGTGTAATACTGAGCTGCACTTTTGTTCACCAAGCTTTCGAAAATGTTCGTTAATTGTATGATTACGTTTTCATCTAGTTCACACAGATCATTACAAGACCAAACTAAACTATGGCCATGCTTTATTACATTGCCAAAGATCGCTTTTCCTGTATCGTCAATTTCGATGGCTTTGTCCTTGTTTTCAAATAAATTGTAAGCTTCTTCTGCGTAATATGGCTCCTGGTTACTTCTATGCTCTGATTTTCCAAGAAAACATTCTAACTTGTCATTTAAAGAACTATCTGGAGGGCACGAACTTAGTTTTTCTAACGATACTTTAAATTTATCTTTCAATTTATCAATAGTTTTATTAAAGTTTCCTAATGTTTGCTGCCTGCTATGAACTGCCCATTTAATTAGTTTCTCCGCTTCTAATCTGTTCTTAATTCTATTTGTTAGCGCTTGAGTAATTTTTTCTATTTTTTTTAGTCGAAATTGTAATTTTTCCTTTGATCTTTTCCTTTGGACAGATTCAAGATTTAGCTCAGGGTGTACATCTTTATAACGTGCCACAGCTTCCCGGTTAACTTCGGGGTGAAAAGCAGTGTAACGTGCTACAGCTTTCCTGTTAACTTCGGGGTGAAAAGCAGTGTAACGTGCCACAGCTTCCCGGTTAACTTCGGGGTGAAAAGCAGTGTAACGTGCCACAGCTTCCCTGTTAACTTCGGGGTGAAAAGCAGTGTAACGTGCCACAGCTTCCCGGTTAACTTCGGGGTGAAAAGCAGTGTAACGTGCCACAGCTTCCCGGTTAACTTCGGGGTGAAAAGCAGTGTAACGTGCCACAGCTTCCCGGTTAACTTCGGGGTGAAAAGCAGTGTAACGTGTCACTGCTTCCCGGTTAACTTCGGGGTGAAAAGCAGTGTAACGTGCCACAGCTTCCCGGTTAACTTCGGGGTGAGAAGCAGTGTAACGTGACACTGCTTCACGGTTAACTTCGGGGTGAGACGCAGTGTAACGCGCTACAGCTGCTCTGTTAACTTCCGGACATGAAGAACTGTAACGAGTTAATGTCTCCTTACGTTTTTCGGGGTTGTTCTGGCGATAACGAGCCGCTGCTTCTCTGATTTGTTGAGAACGGGATAGCGCCGAAGTTTTAGGTCTTCCTTTATTGACCTTTTTAGGTCTTCCGCCCTTTTTAGGTAAGTTTTTATTATTTTTATTCACATTATCATCATTCGGAGGCACTCCTGGAAGGAGCACTTCATAATGGCCGCCTAAGAAACTTCGAGAAAATCGTAAACGTTTCACCGGATTACCAGAATCACCACCGAATGATCCTCTCAAAAGGCCGTTTTCGTAAACCTCGAAAGCATACGGATACAAAGCGGCGGCCGCCATAAGTTCAGACGTGGCACCATAGGTAGTTGATTTTACCATTGCCGTCGTGTACAAATCAGCGTTAACGTAGGGATCTCCGCGCTCGTCATAAGTATAAAATTGTAACTCATCCCAATGCGCTACCACATACTCGACTATAGCAAGTCTAATCTCATACGACGACTCAATATTCCCATACATAGAGAATGACAAAGAATGAAATAAACACGAACCATCGCCAGGTATAGGGACAACCCTGTGTGGGCAAGGATGGTCATTTACATACAGTATTTCTGAATCCATTGCGACTACTAGTACTGGTACGCAAGAGTTCTTTTGTGAAGGAATACGATTAATAGATAAACGTGATTTTAAAATACTTAAAACGTATTAATATATTTTAAAATTATCCAAACAACAAACAGCAAATTTAAGGTACGATTACAACGTATTAATATACATACCTCAAAATTATCCAAACAACGTCCAAATTGTTGGCAAATAATAAAGGTAATCCAAGGAGTAAGCCTTCCAATCGTCAAACAAAGTAATAACCGAAGTTATAAACGAAAATCGCATTCTAGGCACATCCAAACAGCTAGAGGACACTCGCGATTGATGTTCTCAAGTAAAACGTGTTAAATTTAAAAGAAAAGAAACGAATGTCAAAGTTTTTTATTATTTCACTATTTTATATTATTTTGTTTTAAAAGAAACCGAACACGAGGAGGTTCGAAGTTGCGTTCTGAAAAACGTTCTTGCGTTCTAAGAAACGAATGTCAAAGTTATTATTATTCACTATTTTATATTATTTTGTTTTAAAAGAAACCGAACACGAGGAGGTTCGAAGTTGCGTTCTGAAAAACGTTCTTGCGTTCTAAGAAACGAATGTCAAAGTTATTATTATTCACTATTTTATATTATTTTGTTTTAAAAGAAACCGAACACGAGGAGGTTCGAAGTTGCGTTCTGAAAAACGTTCTTGCGTTCTAAGAAACGAATGTCAAAGTTATTATTATTCACTATTTTATATTATTTTGTTTTAAAAGAAACCGAACACGAGGAGGTTCGAAGTTGCGTTCTGAAAAACGTTCTTGCGTTCTAAGAAACGAATGTCAAAGTTATTATTATTCACTATTTTATATTATTTTGTTTTAAAAGAAACCGAACACGAGGAGGTTCGAAGTTGCGTTCTGAAAAACGTTTTGCGTTCTAAGAAACGAATGTCAAAGTTATTATTATTCACTACTTTATATTATTTTGTTTTAAAAGAAACCGAACACGAGGAGATTCGAAGTTGCGTTCTTAAAAATTATCAAGAGACTGATCCCCGATCGTCTTCAACTACTCTTTAAATATGCTATAAAATGCAAGGATATTGTGTTACAAATGTTTTATTATCGAAAATTCCCAATATCCTAACTTAGTTTAATGACAGAAAGCGACCGAAGGGTCTTTGGATAATTAGTGTTCCTACTTCCTCGTTTTCTTTCGGAAATATTCCTATGGTCGAACGGTCCAACATTTGTTACCAGGGTTTAGGGAAACCCAAATAAAACCAAATAAAACCTAATCAGACCGTATGATAATAAACTTGGACCGGATCCTTTTATTGGTATGGTGCTGGGCAATGTGTAATTCGCGCGTATTAGCGCGGCTGCCGCTCGCTCGGGGGCATTCATCTCGCTTACACCGCGAGCGCGGTTATTTACAACCTTACTTACGCACATATGAATACGCACGTACGTGGGTGGCATGGCAACAGTCATCATACGAGACGAGAGCGGCCGCGTCGTGTTCTTTATTTTAAAATAACTTTTTTTTTGCATTAGTTAGTAATATTTAGGGCCGCACTCGTCAAACGTCAGTTAAAGTTAATTCTTATGTAAAATTGTTATCTCTCATTCACTATAAATACTGTCAATGTACCTCAGAGAAAATTACAACATCAAGCTTAATAGAGGATTAACTTGAACTAATGTACGGCACTCCCTGCCGCACTCAACGTTTTTTCAAATTAATAAATTACTTAACCCATTATTTTTCTATAGAATTAGATTTATATAAAGATTATTTAAATTATACCCATACTGACTGATACAATTTGCGTAAGTTAAATAAAAAGTAGTTTGTGTGTATATGTACCTGTGATATCGCAGTAAGACTCAAAGATTGCCTGGAAGAAAGTGGTCGCCTTTCTGTAATGGACAGGAAGCGTGGAAGCCGCGCGGTTATGATTATGAGTGATCTTTATTTTATCGCAATTTCGGGCAATTTTGTCTACTTAATAGTTTGCCGGATTTTGGTACAATTTCATAAGACATGTCCCATTATTGCTTTTTCATTCCGTTGATTGACCATTTTACAAATTACCTTTGAACATAATTATATTTAGGTACCTATCTATTATACACCATTATTCTTTTATATTATACATATACAGGTACACTGATTCATTCACTGCAAATGTAACTTTGTAATCCTATGTACTAGAAAACCCGTGGCCGGACACCGAACATACAATTTGTTTTAAAATTGATTTAATTATAAGTTCATCAAATGGTTATTAAATATATGTACATAATAAAGATATTTATTTTATATTCCGTCAAATACATGAACCACATTGACCACTAAACCCAATTCCCCAACCGCCAATTGATTGTTGCATTGCATATTTTTAGGAGTTAATCGCCATCTAGATAAATTGAAAAAGGATACATACAGACACTATTGTATTAGTAATAATATTTGGTGTATCTAGAAAACTGGACCGAAATTGCAAAATATTTTAGTTTTTCCTTGATTTATACACTAAACACTAATTGTATTCTAAATTTCAAGCTTCTATGTCTGCTAGAAGTGCCCTAAAGTTTTGATGATCGGTGAGTGAGTGAGTGAGTGAGTGAGTGAGTGAGTGACAGAATTAGAAACTTTGACTAGTTATAATTCTTAAACTACTGGTTCAAATTTAATGAAATTTGAAATATACCGTGTCTATGGGATGCCTGCTTGGTTACTGAAAATTCAGGCTTCTAGTTTTATCCACAACGAAGTTATAGGGGGTCGAAAATGGCCCGAACTGCTTCGAGAAAAGGATGGTACGGCCGTGCCGCTTTTTTGCTCGACTTGGCGGGGGCACTGCCGTGCCCCCAGATCATCCCGGATAACCAATTCGGTTTCAGAGCGTGACATGACACTATTTATGCCGCGTCGAAGCTTGTGTCGGATATCCAATGGAATAAATGCCAGAACCAATGCACGGGTGCTTGTCTGATTGACTTGAAAAAAGCCTTCGACACCGTATGGTTAGAAGGGCTGTATTACAAGCTCAGTCAGCTGGGCATAAGTAAACCACTGCTATATATGATCTTTGACATGTTAACAGGTAGAAAGTTCGTTGTGAAAATTGCCAATGTAACTTCTACCCAAATATTTGAAATCAAAAACGGACTGCAACAGGGTATGGTAAATTCGCCGATCCTTTTCAGCATTTACCTGAGTGAGTGTACTTGTTTCTCTACACCACTCAATAGCGTACGCAGATGACCTAATCGCGTACAGATCAGGTCCAACGATCGACGTCATTGTTACTCTTCTGTATTGTGATGACTGGAAGTTGAAAATCAACTTCCAGAAATCAGAATCTATATTGTTCAGAACGCCTTTGTCTAGGGCCTCTCGGGAGACTAGAAAAAATTGGCGCAGGTTCTCTATCTTTGGGCCGGACGGGCGTCCACTGGCGAGACAAAGTGTAGTCAGATACCTTGGGATCGTGCTGGATCAGTATCTATATTTTGACAAACATGTAGATGCTGCTCTGGCGAGGGCCCGGTGCGCTTTCGCTCTGACAAGATATGTAGCTGTTTCATAGCAGCCAACTTAATTCCAGGGTGAAGGTAATCTGCTACATGGCCTTAATCAGGCCCATGGTTGCCTATGGATGTCCCGTCTGGATCAATGTGAGAGCCAGCTTAATGGAAAGGATTCGGGTGTTTGAGAGACAATATCTCTCGGGCTACATAGGACTCCCGAATCTGAGTACACGAAATTTTACCCGAATGAGGTCCTATACAATAAGATTGTACGGATAGATAATTTTCTGATCAAACTGATTCGAAGCCACGTTGCAAGAGCAATGACTTCGGTCAATAGCCTGATCTTCGGGGCTTACTACCCCAATGATCTATATCATGAGAGAGTGCGCCATAACGGCTTTGTCCCACCAGAGGCATTCCTCTATTTAGACCAATGTGGGCTAATCCAAGACAGATTGGCGGAACCGCTAATCTTCCACGTGGCCCCCAATTCCGGGTAACGACGGTTCCTCTACGAACGTGATGTCGCACTCCACGAGCCCGATAGCCTTAGGTTCAGTAGGTCTAATTTACGCAGAGATCGAGAAGACGCCGTCCGACAGCATCAACGTTTTTGGTGGTTGGAGCGGACTACATCAGTGGTAAATTTTTATAGGTCTGCCTCTTCAAGACAAAGCCCGCCAAACACTAGTGACAGGCTTACCTGGGTTAGTGTAGTTTAGGGCAGGTTAGGATAGGCTAAGGTAGACTAGGGTGGTGGGTAGGTTTAGTTAATTTTAGTTTCAAAAACAAAACAACAAAAAAAAAAACAAAAAATATATGTACATATGTATATACATACATATGTATGTATATATTGTACATATACAAAAAAAAAACCCAAAAAGATAAAAGGCAACAAAGAAAATTATAAAATACTTATAATAAGATAAAAAGATATACATATGTATATTATGTATATATTTTTGTATATACATATATGGTAGGTATTTTAGTTAAGGTAGGTTAAGCAAGTTTTTAGTTAGGTTTAAGTTTTACATATAAAAAAAAAAGGTTTTTGATGCTAAATTTTTAAAAAAAAAATAATATGTTCTTTGCTTAAGTTTTAAATTATTTGAATTATTATATTATAATTTTTTTATAAAGCTGAAAGTTAATTTAACCTGTTCTTTTTACTTTAGAGTGTCCGTATAGGGCCAGTAAGGTGTTTATAAGTTAGTTAAGCTAGTTTAATAATTTTGACTAGCGTCAGATAGTTTTAAGAAATTGATGAATGAATTAATAAAAAAAAAAACTAACACCAATAACCCAGGAGCACAAAACAATACAATATCGTACACATGTAACTCCACCCAAGATACAAATACACCTATACAACAACATAAAGAGTCTAAAGTCAACATGCAATGAACCCACCAAACACAAAATGATCCCAAACACAAATGAAAAGTTTTCACACTCTGCATCAAAATAACCAACAGATCCTTTTAGCCACAGCTTGGTTCGATCCTCAAGAAGACAATTATTCAACTTGAGAGCTTTGGTCTATCCTGGATCAGAAGCGACGTTAATATCCGAGAATGCAGTACAATTGATACAGATACCCACGAAAAACATCCATATAGAAGTATCCGGCGTATTGCGGCGTAATTCACCAGTGGAGAAATTAAATATATGTACACATAGCCCAACAAGTCTCCGTACAGTAAGTAACTTTTTATATAATCCAAAAAAAATATATGATGGCATATAACATAAACCCAAAAGTAGTAACACTGAAATATATGTGTTAAATGCCTTCGTTTGCTTTCCAAATTTTAAGAATTTCTGTCCACTCAAAATACCGTTATGATCACATTCAGCCGAAATCTATGACAAAAAAGTCTCCGTACAGGCATTCATTCCTGTGTAAAAGTCATGATACTAGCGTATGGAAAAAGGAATTGTGTCGTAATTTTGTTAGTTTTGTATTTTTTTTTTAACTTTGAGCTAATTTACTTTGATTTTGTTACTTACTTGCGCCTTCATTTACAAAAATATTGAAATGGAGAGTAAAAATAAAAAAATACCACAGGCTGTAAGGAAACTCATCATAGAACTTAAAAACGACGGAAAATCTTTGGCTGAAATATCTACTACAGTGAAAAGACCCCGTTCCACCATTCAGTACGTTGTGCAACAATTTAAAAAAATGAAAACAACGGTTAATAAGACCAGATCTGGCCGTCCAAGAAAAATTGATCAACGGCTGGAGAAGCGAATCGTCAGAAATATTATGGCAGAACCAAAAACAAGTGCACCTGATGTGTGTGCTCAGACAATTAGAAATGTGCTTAATAGAAACGGATTCAATGGCCGAGTAAGCCGGAAAAAGCCATTGATTCGAAAAGCAAATCAAGCGGCTAGATTTGAATACGCTGTTGAGCACATGGAGAAAGATAATTCTTTCTGGGATCGCGTAATATTTACTGATGAGAGTAAATTCAACATCTTTGGTTCAGATGGTCGTCGCATGGTGTGGAGAAAGCCGAACTCTGGAATGAACCAGAAGAATCTTACACCAACGGTTAAACACGGCGGCGGACATGTAATGGTATGGGGATGTATGGCTTCTTCCGGCGTTGGCAATCTTGTTTTCATAGACTGCACAATGGACAAATATCAGTACCTGGATATTTTAAAAGAAAATCTGCATTCAAGTGCAGAAAAACTGGGTCTCAGAGACAATTTTGTATTTGTACAAGACAATGACCCAAAGCACACGTCATGGATGGTAAGGGAATGGTTACTGTATGACGTTCGCAGACAGCTGAAACATCCCGCACAGTCACCAGACCTCAGTCCAATTGAGCATCTATGGGATCACCTGGAAAAAAACGTTCGCCAACACACGATTTCCAACAAAAACGACCTGAAGTCCATCTTACTCAAGGAATGGAACAATATAACGTCAGAAACGACTTCTAAATTGACCCATTCCATGAAAAATCGTTTAAGAGAAGTTGTTAAGAATAAAGGAGGCCCAACGAGTTATTAAATTTTAATTTTTATTAAAGTTATTTAAGTCTCGTTAACTGTTACTACAATAATTATGAAGTGTACGGAGATTTTTTTGTTACGTTTTTCTTGCTTTAGTAAGATAAATTGTCCTTTTTTAATGTTTTTTAATAAAATGCTTTTGTTTTTGTGTAAATATGCTAACTATAGTTCATATTTTTTATTTTTGTTTATTTATCAAATTCATATCTTTCTTTTTTTGAGTAGTTTTTCAAAAGATTCTAAAAAGTAAAATGCTGTACGGAGACTTTTTGGGCTATGTTATGTATATCGCTTGGACACCGTCACGTTCGGTACTGCTAGTGCACCATATCTTGCTATTGGCATCATGCATCAACTAGCAGAGGATGAAAAAACCTGTTATACAGTTAAAAATGATATGTATGTTGATGATTTGATATCAGGAGCTGATTCTATAGAGGAGGCTATACAAAAGATTAACGAAACCAAAGCGATATTAAAAACAGGCTGTTTTACCTTGCGTAAGTGGGTATGTAATGAGGAGGCAATACTAGGTGAAATTCCTTGTGAGCATAGAGAAACTGGACTCACACTGCCATTATCTGATGCAGACAACATCAAGGCTTTAGGTGTCCGATGGTTTCCCGTTGAAGACATGCTATCATTCCAAAACGTGCATGTTGATGCAGTGCAAACGCCAACAAAACGTTCAGTGCTTTCAACAATAGCAAGACTGTTTGATCCGCTTGGATGGTTCTCTGATTGTATCGTCAAGGCCAATAAGTTGATGCAAGAGCTATGGTCTGATGGAGTTTCTTGGGATCAATCACTCTCGGCCATACTAGAGACCAAATGGAGGCCCTTTCAACGGGAACTACCGATTGTTGAAACCATAAAAATTCCGAGTTGAATCCAAATTCGTAAACCATATAAAAACCTAAAATTACATGGATTTAGTGACGCTTCAGAAAAGGCATATGGGCGGTTGTATACTTACGAATTCTACAAGATGATGGAGCGGTTCACATTCATTTACTGATATCTAAGACAAAAGTAGCTCCACTTAGAACGGTGGCACTCCGGAAACTTTTGTTAGCAACAGAGTAGCCGAAATTCAGCGACGTACGAATTGTAATGTTTCGAGGTACATATGTACCTACACAACAGAATCCTGCTGAGAGCTTTTGCCCTCTGATTTAATTTTCAAATCCTTCTGGTGGAACGGTCCAGAGTTTCTTACGTCCAAATAGAAATTCGTAGAGCCAAATCAAATGATATATGTATGTATATGCATGAAGAGGAAGAGCTACGTCCAATCCGAGCTACGTCTCTAATCCTAAAACTAATTAGTCTAATAAGTACCCTACACCATCAGTTATACACTTAACCCAACACCACACACAAATAAAATTCGACTTAAATAATACTCTGCACGCAAGTTAATTCAATTCAAATTATCCGACACTACACTAATTAAAACAAATGCAAATATTATTGTTTACGTACTTTACAAAATGCATCGACAACGGCTACTTCTCACTCATCACTTGGACTTCCAGTCCATCAAAAACGGCTAATCTTCACTATTCATTTGGACTTCCAGTCCACCAACAACGCATACTCTTCACTCCTCCCCGGGATTTCCAGCCTCTCAACCCCGACCCTTCTGTCATTAGTCAACTTTGTAAACACATAAGAAATACACAAACTGAACTTTGCAAAGACTGATCTTTTTGACAAGTTCACGGCCGGGGAGAATGTTGGCGATCAATCTATATATATAAAAAATTGTTGCAAGTTTTGGTGTGACTTTATAACTCACGAACGGTCTAACCGAATTTGATCAAACTTTCAGGGTTTGTTTGTATGGTCGTGTAGATGGTTTATGTTAGTTTGAACGAAATTGGTTGAGGCGTTCGTGAGTTATGGTCTTTTATATCAATATCTGACTCTGCTCATATAAAAAAAAAAAAAAAAAAAATATGTAGGCGCACATTGACACTTGTGATTATTATACGATTTTTTTGTATCGAGCTCCGATTTGAAACGAAATATTTTGAATTTATTTGCTTAAGCCCGAACGTGTTTGTGACAGCGCTTGCCGGTAAGTATTGTTATTTCATTGTTTATGGTATTGTTTTCCAACTTTCATTATCAACCGTGCAGACTTTTCGTTTGCGTTTGGATGCATTTTTAATGGGGTTTAGTTGCGGTGAATGTGGAGGTGTTTGGATTACTTAATGGCAGTTGTTACGTAGCCATTCACGAACGATATGAGTTTTATGTATCGAGTCGTTGTCCTGATAAAATTTAAAGTTTTGCAAAATTCCCATTCTTTCCGCACCTACTCTTAAATTTTTCTTTAGTATGTATAAATAAATCTTCTTATTCATAATATCTTTTGTAATTACCAAATTTCCAGCAACTTTAACCCATATACACCCCCTCCATGTTTAACAACTGGTTTTATATTTCAATTTTCGAACTCTTTATTTGCTTTCTGCCATACCATTATCAAATGTTTCATCAACAATCTGGACGGAAGTATTGTTAATTAATTTGTTTAATGTAAGTAAATAGTAAGTATAGTTGTTTTTGGTATGATGTTTAATATAGTGTGTATGTACATCTAATTTAGTTTTTCAGTTTTTCATATTTTCATTGACAGCAGTGTTGACTTTTCATTTGCGTTTGGATTTCAGGTAATTTATATATAGTGAGAGTCATTAATATTCGGTTTTTCTTCACTCTTCGATAGAAGATAAGCACAGAGGAATTAAAGAGAAGAAAACTCTCCGCTAGGTTTAAGTTAGTTTTAAGGTCACTTCTCTGTTGGACGTCGAGGAAGACACACTTAAGAAAATAAATGTAATTAGTTGTAAAGAGAAATAATAAAGAATCGTAATAAAACTATATCCACGTGCTTTAACAGTACGACGCACAGTTGATGCAGATATTTGCTTTCAACATTCAATCAACATTCAAAACAGAATATTACTGACACTCACTGTACGTATCAGTGAATGAATACATTTTTTATACATATTGTAGAAATCATTTGAAATGCCACGTGCATTCATGGACAGACAATCAAACCAAAAATGTTGTATATAAAATTGTATTGAATTAATTAACTATTTTTTTTCCAAATAAGAAAACTAAAAGAAACCAATGAATGTGAGTCAATGTTAATATTCGCGCATAGCGAAGCACGCCGGGATCCGCTAGGGTATATGATTTTGATTTTTAACTATTATTGAACTTATTTCTTTTCAGTACTCTTAGTAAAAAACTGGATTAATTCTGAGGCGGTACGGAGTTCGCCAGGTCGGCTAGTAAAAAATATTTTTTTTATTTCACAATGAAGAACTATTGTGAATTTTTCTTAATAAAAACCAAAATCATATACAAAATTTATCCCAATTCCAATGGATTATTAATGTACATATACAGGGTGTCCCACGAGCAGTGTGCCAAAAAGCTAGAGCGTGTAGGTCTGGTCAAGACAAGAAAAAAATCGTATGGGAGGGGGGGTCTATTCCCCCCGTTTAGCCGGGAGGGGCAATTTTCTAAAAAATTGACTTAATTTGGAAAAAAAATTATTAAAAATCAACAGTTACATCCACAATGACATGATGTACTTTCTTGTAAAGCCAGAAATCTCTTCTTTCGTCTTGTTTTTAAATGAAGCTGTTTTAGAGAATAGGTTTTGAGAAATTAATTTTCAAACTCAAAATTTTGGAAAAAAAATGAAAACAAAAATGTTCAAACTATTTTTTTTCAAAATTTTATGTAATTAAGTGGTAATCTTTTTTTAAACATTCAATTCTCTTATTAGTTTTTAGTTAAAAACAGAAAACCGGATGCAAAAATGTCTTGTAGTTTTTGAGAAATAAAAAAAAACCCGAACCACTTTTTTCTAAGAAAAACCTTTTTTTTTGGTTTTAACGCGGCTGGACTTGTAGACAAATTAATGTATGAAACATAGACCTCATTTTTATTATTTTTAAAAAATTCGGAGTTTTATGAGGATACAATAAGGTGACACAGTATTGGAATAACCCTGGATTAATTCTTTTTTTTCATTGATAACGCCTGAAAACTGACCTGCGAATTTCGTCTGAGTCCGCCCGCCGCCGATGGGTTCTACCCGAATTTTGAATTTGGTCCGACGCAATCCCTCCCTTAGTACAAGGAGGATGGCTATTATGCTTGGAGTGCCCAAATCTAGAGTATGGCGAGTGCTTCATAGGAACTCACCTCAAACGACAAGTTTTTGAGAGCAGAATTTTGTCGATCATTACTGCTTCGAGATGAAACTGAACGAAACTATTTTGCGAGGATATTCTGGACAGATGAAGCCCAGTTTACCAGAGATAGGGTTACTAACTTCCACAATTTGAATCATTGGAATAGCACCAATCCACACAACAAGAAACAAAATAAATCACAACACCGCTTTAGCTGTAATGTTTGGCTTGGTATTGTTGGGCAAACTGTAATCGGGCCCCGGTTTTTGAATGCCGTTATTAATGGAGAATCATACCTGCAGTTCCTACGAGACCTTTTGCCCGATTTTGATGGACAACATTCCTTTGGCCATAGCAGATAATTTAATCTACCATCAAGACGGAGCACCAGCACACTACAGCTTACGGGTCAGAAACTGGATGAATGATCATTTTAGTGACTGTTGGATCGGAAGAAGGGGCCCCACGGAATAGCCACCTAAATCACCAAATTTAACTCCTCTATATTTTTATGTGTGGGGATTCATGAAAAAATATGTTTACGAAGTGGAAATAGTATCTTTGGAACAACTGAAAGAACGGATTGAAGTCGCTGGAGTCAAATTGCAGGAAAATTTATCAAGCATGACTTATGTGCAGCCATTAGAAGGAGATATAATCTTTGCCTTCTAAAAAATGAGGATCATATTGAAACAAAGAGGTCAATGTTTCATACAATAATTTGCCTACATGTCCAGCCGCGTTAAAACCAAAAAAAAAGGTTTTTCTTAGAAAAAAGTGGTTCGGGTTTTTTTTTATTTCTCAAAAACTACAAGACATTTTTGCATCGGGTTTTCTGTTTTTAACTAAAAACTAATAAGAGAATTGAATGTTTAAAAAAAGATTACCACTTAATTACATAAAATTTTGAAAAAAAATAGTTCGAACATTTTTTTTTTCATTTTTTTTCCAAAATTTTGAGTTTGAAAATTAATTTCTCAAAAACTATTCCCTAAAACAGCTTCATTTAAAAACAGGACGAAAGAAGAGATTTCTGGCTTTACAAGAAAGTACATCATGTCATTGTGGATGTAACTGTTGATTTTTAATAATTTTTTTTCCAAATTAAGTCAATTTTTTAGAAAATTGCCCCTCCCGGCTAAACGGGGGGGAATAGACCCCCCCCTCCCATACGATTTTTTTCTTGTCTTGACCAGACCTACACGCTCTCGCTTTTTGGCACACTGCTCGTGGGACACCCTGTATATCTAAATGAACAATGTATACGAGTATATAATTACTCACTCTTATTCTATCATTACGTGCGACACAAAGGAAAATAAATTCAAAAGCAATAATCTTGGCGGTCTTTATTTTTTCCTTTATTATTAAAATTTTTAAGCTGCAATATACATATGTATTTAGGGTGTCTGTTACTTTTTCTATTTTCGAATTGATTGCTATTACTTGATTTTTAACCCCCGACGCAAAAAGAGGGGTGTTATAAGTTTGACGTGTCTGTTTGTCTCTGTGTCTGTGGCATCGTAGCTCCTGAACGAATGGACCGATTTTGATGATTTTTTTTTGTTTGAAAGCTACCGTGATCGAGATGGTTCTTAGCTACAATTTATGAAGATCTGTTCAGGCGTTTCAAGGTTATTACCACTTTCTTTTTTCCGATCGTTCCTCAAACTGAACGATAACATGTCCATAGTTCCATTCAACCTAGAAATTCATCAATAGCGGCGTTCATATGTATTATACAACCCAGCCGAACGTCCGATCGACGCGTTCGTACGACTATGTTGTAGAACAACGTAATCACATACAAAACGAAAAGAAAGATAAATGCAATCGAACCTGTCTGTTACTACGTAGTGGACAACCAAAAACAAAATGTGAATAAATATCGTATGCATTGATGTAGCGATAAGCTCGAACAGTTTATGCACACTCACACACTGGAACTGGAATAGCACTACATTAAGTACCGAAACAACCATATCCAATCTTTTAATTAGTGTTCAATTTAATCTGAAAAATTCGTGAAGTAGACACAACCGACAACGACGTCTGCCCTTATGTGTCTGCCCATTCGGGATGCCACATTCTGTCACGCTCCGCCCCCGTGCCCACATATCACTCAACGCACGCGGCTCTCAAGTGAACGCCTCATACAGAAGTGGTAGAATATCGAAACACTGTAGGAACTTAGTAGACCTAGTCAGATAGATTGACGTGCAAAACTATTATAAGTTCGTACGTACAATTTGAAACAACATATAAGTTTTTTTTTTCATTACACCTACATACATACATAAGTTAACACGACGAAGTCTCAAATTCCAGCAAGACCGAATTAGGTCAAGCCAACACGCGCGTCCGATACAATGCATTCGCTGGATGAACAACACCGCAAGTCGACTAATAACGCTGACATCGCTATCACCGTCAACACGGTACACCGGATGGATAACGCTGACACCGCGTCTGCTGCAGTTTGGAACTAATGTATAAATTAGCTTAAGTTATTCAATAAGTGTTCAGTTTTTATTATAACGTGTTGCAATAAAGTGGGCTCGTCCCCAAGTAATTGAAATTTGTTTTTTTTTAATAAAAAAATAATCTAAAACTTTAACTCATATGTTAGTTGTTAACTCATAATTAGTTATATCTAATTACCCTTCTTCACTTAGCGGTCCCCCGACGCGGCGACGTCATCTTAAAAATATTAATAGATTCTTTTAATGAAGTCAAAATGCCGAGAGAAAAAAAATTATTTTTTTACTTTTTGGAGTTCTTTTTTGTCGGGGGTTACTTAAAATTTTTAATTTTATTTTTATCTATAACTTGTTCTGATTTACTAAACCAATTTTTGGTATAATAGTTTCTAATAGTATCATCTGTTCCGGTAAAAGGAATAACAGGTGTTTTGTGTTATTTTTGGAAAGTTCGATTTGCTTGTCATAGAATGTTGTGTCCGGAATAAAGACTTGCTAATGGTGCCTACGACGTTGAGTAGAGATCTTTTGCTCCTTTTGCTAGGGTTTAATAATTCGTATTTTGTTTGTATTGTATATTTATCATTAAGTGGTTTATTTCAGCAACCGCTCCATCACACATTATTCCGAAATCGTGGTCCTTGAGTTGTTGGCATAAGTTATTGATTTTGACTACATACTCAGTAGCGTGAGCTAAGGCCTTCATAAGCAGCTCGAGGTCGTAGTATACGATGAGTTTCCATTCATGGTAATAAAGTTCTGGGCTTCCTATTTCCTCAAAGTACGATCTTGAGACCACCGTGGATGACTGAGACGAGCATTAAAACGAGCAGGATAAGTGTCGGGGTACATAACGTGATCTGGAAGGTGCTTACATAAGTTAAACGCGACAATGCACATTTTCAAACACCAAATTCCACAACCTACACAGCCAACCGATCATCTTGCATCCTCCACACGACATTCGGTCATTCCGTGTCTACATGCACCTACATCATCCAGAAGCAGTATGATCATCTTACACCTTCCCATCACCATCAGTCAACATGCACCTACATCATCCAGAAGCAGTATGATCATCTTACACCTTCCCATCGCCATCAGTCAACATGCACTAAGCTGCCATATGACACCTGCCCATCCACCGCATTCCAACACGTACACGAAGATGCACATTAGGAATAAGTTAGGCGATAAGTAAATGTTCTGTTAGCCACTAAGTCAGTTGTGTTTCTGATTTGAAAAGAGGAGGTTCAGCTCCCAAATTAATAAAATTATTTTTTTAAGGAAAACCTAAAGAAAGGTTTTTAACTGGCGCCCGAGCAGGGACCAATAGGATAGTGCGCGAATGATAGGTCATTAGTGTTAAGAGTGGTAGTAAGTCGCCTCAAGTAGCCGCCGCGCTTTTTAACCGAAGAACGCCAGTCGCCTCAAGCAGCCGCCGCGCGTCAACGACTTTACCGATTCGAAAAAGCGAAGCCAGTCGCCTCAAGAAGCCGCCGCGCTCGCAAATAGCTCGCACGCCTATTGGTCCGTAGAACCGTGAACAGTGAAAATACAATAAGAAAAAATATAAAGACCAAAAAATAAAGTAATAAATAAATAAACAACACAAATAGTGAAACAGTGAAAAAGAAAAGTGTGTGAGAAAAAAAATAAAGGGCCCCTTAGTAGCCGCCCCAACGGAAGAAAAGGAGGTAGCAAGACTACCAGCCGATCAACACCAGCCAACACCTCAAAATGTCCTTAATGTAAGTTACTTATAAGTTTATAATTGTTTATAATTGCTTATACACCAATTGGTATTCAAAATCATACATATAAAAAGGCACTAAAGAACAAAAGATATAAGTGAAGTATAAAAGAAAAGAATATAAGTAATTTGACTCGTGGAATTTCTTTTAAAATACAATTAACATTTAATTAGTGACGTTTATTCTTCTAACTTGCATAAATCAAAATGCCATTATTGAGATCAGGCAATACAATTACCCCACAAAATCTAGACCAACCCCAGAATCCTTCCAATACTAACACAAACCCTTCTATTCAAATTATGGTCGAACCCACTGCGAATACATCCTTCCAGTCCAGCACCTCTACAATGACCGATACTAATCGACAAGAGGTGAGAAGCACTCCAGAATTGGATGTGCTCATATCCTCGATAGTAATAAAAACTCTCGAAAAACAGGGTCGGGAAGTTATTCAAAAAATGCTAAATCCCGACGCCGATTATTTTGCGGGTGTTGACCAACCCATCAATACGGAATACCGAGACAGATTAGCAGACCTAGACAAAATACCGGAAGTGATAAGAAGTATTCCTCAATTTTCCGGAAATCCGGGAGAATATTCCTCCTGGAAGAAAAGTGTGGATAGAGTGCTCCGAATATACGAGTCACAGAAGGGTACACCAAAATACTCAGCGTGATCCGTAACAAAATTATCGGAAACGCAGACGCCGCGCTAGAAGCTTACAATACCCCATTAAATTGGGAAAGCATGTCGAAATGCCTCGCCATGCATTACGCGGACAAGCGAGACGTGCGTACCTTAGAGTATCGAATGTCTACGCTCGTCCAAGGAAATAGCACAGTTTCCGCATTTTACCAGACGGTATACTTATCCCTTATCCTAAACAGAATCTCCTGCATGGACATTTCCGCAGAAGCAATGCGTGTCCTGACACAGACCTATAGGGACAAGGCACTGGATACTTTTATCCGTGGCTTGAGAGGTGACTTACCCCGTTTACTAGGAATGAGAGAACCGGTCGACCTCCCACAGGCACTACATCTGTGCCTTAAATTAAAAAATCAGAGCTTTAGGTCCAATTATGCCAACAACCACCAAGGACCCTCTAGGAAATTCAATAACCCCATTTCGTCCCATATAATCCCACGTGGACCACTACAGCAACACAAACCCCCACTTAAATACGTACCAATGCAACCCAGACCTTCCTATCCCCGATACAATCCTCCACCACAACAAACCCAACCACAACAATATAGACCAAACTATCTTCCAAATAATTCTTCCATGGCCTATATTGCACCACGGCCAAACCCAATACAACCTCACCAAGGTTCCGATTTTAGAAGAAATCCACTTTTGCCAGCCAGACCGCAAATAAAACCTGCCGAGAGACGCAGCATGCAGATACGTCAAAACTATCACATCGATACCAATGAAATAGACACAGAAACATACGATCAATCCATAGAACATGAAGACAAAAACTATGACCAATCGATCGACGAGTACTTACAAGAACAACCGGACTTAGACAGCTACGAAGCTAATGACCATACCGACATACATTTTTTAGGCTAACGAACTCTTCGTTGCCCTATTTTGAGTCCAAAACGGAGAGTGGGAACATTTTGAAAATACTCATTGATACGGGCTCAAACCGTAATTATATCCAACCATGTCTTGTTAGTAAACCTGTCCCCAACCAAGAATGCTTCTATGCCAGTTCAATAGGCGGCAATACTAAAATCAGTCAGCATGTAGAAACAACCTTCTTCGGCTTAAAAGATACCAAAATTAAATTCTTCCTTTTACCAACCCTTAAATCTTTTCATGCGATATTAGGAAACGACACCCTTAAAGAAATACAAGCTGTCATTCATGTTAGTAAAAATTTTATGGAAATAGGGAAAAACGGAACCAAGATCAAAATTAAGCAACAGACTTCACAATCGGTAAATGCCCTAATGTTTCGAACTGACCACATGACATTGGCGCAAAAGGAAACTCTTGAAAACCTGGTACAACACCACCCTAGATTATTTTCGGAAGATGATCCTAGACTCACATATATAACAAATGTTAGAGGAGAGATACGAACTTCCTCAGATACCCCTGTCCACTCGAAGTACTACCCTTATCCGATGGCCATGAAGGACGAGGTAGAGAGACAAAACAAGCAGATGCTCGACGATGGAATTATTAGGAAATCGAAATCTCCATACAACTCACCAGTATGGATCGTTTCGAAAAAACCAGATGCGTCCGGGAACAAAAAATACAGATTAGTTATAGATTATAAAAAACTAAATTCTGTAACTATACCCGATAGATATCCGATTCCAGAAATAAACCAAGTCCTATCCCAACTCGGACAAAACAAATGGTTTTCGGTATTGGATCTGAAAAGTGGTTTTCATCAGATTCTGTTAAAGGAATCTGACATTGAGAAGACTGCATTTTCAGTAAATAACGGGAAGTATGAGTTCACGCGCCTACCTTTCGGCCTTAAGAACGCGCCCTCGACATTCCAACGAGCTATCGACGATATACTTCGAGAATTCGTCGGGAAGATATGTTATATATATGTATATTGATGACATAGTGATATTCGGCAAAGACGAGGAAACCCATTTTAAGAATGTTCAGCAAATCTTCAGAACTCTAGAAGAAGCAAATGTCAAAATACAACTTGACAAATGCGAATTCTTCAAGAATGAAGTGGAGTTTCTTGGCTTCATAATATCATCAGAAGGCATCAAAACGAATCCATCCAAAGTCAGGGCAATACTAGATTTTCAGACGCCCAATACGCTGAAGGAGCTTAGATCCTTCCTTGGTCTTTCCGGCTACTACCGGCGTTTCATAAAAGACTATGCTAAACTTGCGAAACCACTCACCTCGCTACTACGGGGCGAAGAAGGTCGAGTCTCGAGATCGGCATCAAGCAAAAAACGAATTCAATTAGATCACACTGCCGAAGAACCTTTCCATAAACTTAAAAACACCCTCTCATCGGAAGATATTATTCTGGCCTATCCAAATTTCAAAAAGGAATTTCACTTGACAACCGACGCATCAGATTTTGCCCTAGGTGCCGTACTAGAGCAAGATGGGAAACCTATAACCTTCATCTCCAGAACCCTCTCTAAAACAGAGGAGAGTTACGCCACCAACGAAAAGGAGATGCTGGCCATTATCTGGGCCTTGGGATCGCTAAGAACATACCTATACGGTTCAGCGAGGGTAAAGATTTTCACTGACCACCAGCCGCTTACTTTCGCACTTAGCAACAAGAATACGAATTCCAAGATGAAAAGGTGGAAAGCCATCTTGGAAGAATACGATTATGAACTTCGTTATAATCCCGATAGGACGAATCTCGTCGCTGACGCACTGTCAAGATCCCCACACTTAACACAAATCAACTCTACGACCTCTACGCAACACAGCCATGAATCCTCTCCCCATGATTTAATACATACAGTTGATACACCCATAAACGCCTTTAAAACTCAAATTATTCTTTCCATAGGCGAAGTTGAAAACTACAAATTAGAAAACCCTTTCCCTAAATACCGCAGACACACCTTTGTTCAACCTAGATACAGCCAAGAAAATATTATTTCGATTTTCAAAAATTCCTTAACCCGTTTGTAATAAACGGCCTTTTAACTAATGCATCCACTATGGGACAAATTCAGGATATTTACTCCAAGTATTTCAAAAAATATAAAATTCGTTTTACCAAAACACAAGTTCAGGATGTACCTAGCGTAACCGAACAAGAAGAGCTAATAATAAAAACGCATAAACGAGCTCATCGGAACGCTAATGAGAATAAGACCCAAATATGTACTAGAAAAATTTTATTTCCCCCAAATGAATGCAAAAATAAGCAAAATCGTCAGACAATGCCAGGTTTGTAGGACAAACAAATATGACAGACACCCCAGCAAATTAGAATTACAGGAGACACCCATACCACAGTATCCAGGACAAATTTTACACTTAGACATATTTATGACAGAAGGAAAACTAGCCCTTACAGCGGTAGACAAATTTTCAAAGTACGCCCAAGCAAAAAGTTTAAAATCAAGAGCAATAGAAGATATCCGAGAACCTCTAAGAGAAATATTATTCTCTTATGGCGTGCCGGAAACCATTGTAATAGATAACGAAAAGTCCTTGAATTCAGAATCGATTAAACTTATGATATGCGATCAATTAGGCATCCACATCTACAAAACTCCACCATACACCAGTAGCGTAAATGGACAAGTAGAAAGGTTCCACTCGACCCTTGTAGAAATAATGAGGTGTCTTAAACCAGACCAAACCCATTGGAACTTTACTGAACTGCTACAACGCTGTGTGTACGAATACAATTCATCAATCCACTCTTCTACAGGCAAAAGACCCATTGACATATTTCTTAGACGGAACATAGGCAATGACCCAGAACAATACGACAGATTGCGACAAGAGAATATCGAAAAACTAAAACAAAAACAGACCGACGACATTAAGTACCACAATAAGAAACGACATCCGATTAAGACTTTTTCCCAGGGAGAAATTATCTTTGCAAAAATAGACAAACGTTTAGGCTCAAAACTAACCCCTAGGTATAGAAAAGAAATAGTTAAAGAAGATAGGAACACCACTGTACTAACCGAATCCGGCAGAGTAATCCATAAAAGTAAAATCAAAAATTAAACCTTTCCGTAGATTACTATTCGCAATCGCAATCGTTCAGGCCGAAGTCCAGATATTGGACTATTCCAACTCTCAGGCGATAGTCATCAAAACCGTCGTATCTAAGCTACAGACAGGAACGATTAAATTAATACACGACATCGACCTTACACCATATAGAACATTTATAGATGACGTTAACAGGACGCTAATACAGAACGTGAGTGACAAACACCCGACCTACCCCTTCCTTTCCTTTGAAATATCGCAAGTGCAAAATTTACTAACTAAATTGAAGATTAAAAGAACCCCACGTTTCATTAATGTTATCGGAAGCGCATGGAAATGGATAGCTGGAAATCCTGACCTGAAAAACAAAATAAATAGTGTCATAGAAAATAACAATGCAGCTAATGATTAATAAATTGTCAATAGAGAAGATAAACCATATTAATAATATTACCAATGAAATTATAAGAAAATTAAATAAAAACGAAAACGACCTTGTACACAATATTCAATACAAAATAAAATTAATCAAAGAAGAATTAGTAAATATCGAATACGCCATACATTGGGCTAAGAATAATATTATAAACTCATATATACTCTCAAACGACGAAATAAATAAGGTAAAAAGAATTTTGAAAAACGAAAACGTTCCATTTAGTAACATAGATGAAGCGCTCGAATACGCGGAAGTTAGAGTAGCAACGGATACAAACTCATTGTTATACATTGTAAGTATACCGACTACGAATAAGGAAATTTGTGAAGATTTATGTATTAAGCCCGTAAGAAGGGGAAAACTTTGTCTAAAGATTGATTACGAAAACGTGTTAAAATATAATAAAACAATATACGGTGTAAAACTAGCATGCAAAACGTATAATAATATTTCAATATGTATGTAAGAGTAATAATATTTTAAAATTAAGTGAATCTTCGTGTATCCCTAATCTTCTCAACATCACCCCTACGAACTGCACAAATATCAATAATCACCACATCCCCGTCGTAGAAGATATGTTCACGACAGAGAATTGACCATTCTGATTATCCTGCTCTTGTCCTGAACGGAAACATTATTAGCTATGTCGACAAAGTTAGGTATCTAGGATATCAAATTAATAGCACTTTAACCTGTTGCGATGCTGTTTCGGATACAATAAGAAGAATATACCATGGCCTATCCAGGTTAAGGTCGTCATCGCATTCACTGCCCACAACAATCAAATACCGTTTGGTTAAAAGCTTGTTACTTCCTTTTTTCACGTTTAATTGTTCTGTGTATCCTTGTCTTGATTATGATTGCAACCGCAAAATAAATGTAGCTTTTAATGATTGTATTCGGTTCATTCATAATGTTCCAAGGTATAGTAGTGTGTCCCACCTAAATGGGTCGTTGTTCGGTTTAAAACTTGACACGTATTACAAGTTTAGAAATATTATAAAGCTTTTTAACATCATCCACGGTAAATGTCCTAGTTACTTACGTGAAATGATCCTTTTTGCTCAGTCTCGCAGAGGGTTAAAATTAATAATTCCGCGTTTTGCACACATAATTGGAGAACGGTCTTACTTTGTTCAATCTGTTCGTCTGTGGAATAATCTTCCTCAGGAACTGCAGAACATCACATCACCAGCCACATTTCGCAGAAAACTATTTTCAATTCTGTCGAATCAAAGCTCATAAGTAATACCTGTAATATACCCGTAAGTTAAAATTTAGCTTAAACTTCTCTTTGTTTTTTCCCCTTTTTCTCGATTTGATGTAAAATTTATTTGTAATATCAACTTTAGATACTTAATTATAAGATAAAACATCTTGTAGTATCAAGTTAAATTATAACATCAATGAATAAATGAAATGAAATGAAATGAAGAAATCTCTCCGGGAATCCTCCTTCTAAACCAGTACAACGGCACGATAACAACAACCAATCGAAGTATGGATCTGATTGGGACTTTTCTCATTCGGATAGAGAATTCAACAGTGAACTTGGGCAACGTAACTTACGAAGCAACCGAATTACTAACACATGAACCCTTACCTGCAGCGGCGCATCCCCTCATCAGCACAACCCTATTCGAAGAGCATTTATCACTTGAAATGCTAAGAGAACTCCACATAAACAACACCAATACAATAGAAGAATTGGGAGCAAAACATAAAATCAATTCATCCATTACTTTTGGAGTATCGGTAGCCTTCCTAATACTAATCGTCATCGCAATTGTAAAATCAATCAACTGCAAAAACACCGCAGAGAAGCCACCTACTAAAATCTCCGAAGAAATAGCAATGTCAACGACACCCAGTTCAAGCACCTCTGTTCAGCAAGGGAATCTTGACCTACACCAACAAACAACCAGAGTAAGCAAAATACCATTCTTCTAAGAGGTCAAACGAGGACGTTTGATTTTAAGGAAGGAAGAGTTAAACGCGACAATGCACATTTTCAAACACGAAATTCCACAACCTACACAGCCAACCGATCATCTTGCATCCTCCACACGACATCCGGTCATTCCGTGTCTACATGCACCTACATACATCATCCAGAAGCAGTATGATCATCTTACACCTTCCCATCACCAAATAATCGTCTTGTCTGATTATTCATCAGAACTTTGTCACCTACGTTAAAAAGCTTTGTTTTGCTTTTTTTGTCCTAGTGTAGCTTCGTCTTTTGTTTTTATAGTAGTAGTAGTAGTCCAGCCTTAAATTCGTTAGCGTAGTTGTCATAGTTGTACGAAACTTTGGGGTTCCTGGTGAGTGAACTATGTATGTATTTTTGCGGGATAGCTGTACAGAAGTTCGTGTGGGGTATAAGACGTGCTTGGCCTCTGCATTGGGTATTGCAATGACTTCACTAAATTTTGTTAGGTCGTCTTGGAAAGTTAATATGTACTTATTGTTGTTGAAACTAACAGGTGGCGGACCCACAATTTCCAAAGCTATTCGTTCGAGAGGTGTCTTACTTGTGGTTGTCGTTTTAAAGTTATTCTCGAATTTCTGGACGACTAATTTTTGTGGCATGATTCGCATTTTCGGATGTACTCTGTCGTATCCTTTGTGATGGTTGGCCAGTAGTATGTTTGTTTTATTCGTTTTATAGTGCGTGTTATTCCTCGGTGTTATGCCGAAAGCGGACTCGTGGTTTTCGTGCAGTATTCGTGCTATGTCTTCTGGTTTTTCTAGTATTATTCGTGTATCAATGTGAATGCATATGGTTATGTATGTATATGTTCTTGTGTGAAAGTATTGCATATTGCCGTTTTTATTTCATCTTGGTTGTTTCCGCTAGGTGGCAAAGAAATTGCTAATGAGTTTATCCCTTTTTCTTTCCAATATTTGAGGGGTGTTCGTGGAAAGTTAGTTAAGATTTGGTGATCAGAAGTACTTCTTAAAAGGATCGGTAAAGTGGCTATATTATGATGATACTTTGTTTGCGGAAGGGTTAAAATTTGTCCTATTTCAGGTTTTGAGAAATCTTGAAATTGTTTTCGTTACAGTTCTTCATCAGGACATTCTATAAGAGGAAGGAGTATAATTTTGAATGGGGCCTTATTGTTGGAAAATATTGAATTCGTTTTTTCGGTAAGATTCAAGCTTGAGTATTCGTGTTAATTGCTATGTTAGGATCTTCGCTTACCGCGTTGAGAGACTGTTGTTGACTTCTGGTGGTTACTAGTACCTTTCTCTCCTCTCCATCCGCCAATCGTACGCGTATGGTCAATGCATATTGTAATTTTTTTTCCGAAAACTTACCGCCGAAATTGTTTTAGGGCATAAGTAATGGCAAGTAACTCCTTTTCGGAAGTCGGTTTGTCTTCTCATATTGGACCTTGGGAGAGTACTGCTCCTAATGCTATGTCGCTTGCATCGGTTGTGATAATAAATTCTTTGCTGAAGTCAGGTTAAGTGAGAATAGGGGGTTTTATAATTTGTTCTTTTAGTTTCCTGAACGACTCATCACAAAAAGCATCCCACTTAAAAATAACGTTTTTCTTCAGTAGCTTTGTTAGGGATTTGGCCAGATCTGCGAAGTTAGGAATAATTTTTTTGTAGTATCCCACGAAACCAAGGAATGATTTAATATCCTTTGACTTCTTTGGTACCGGGAAGGCTTTAACTGCCTCGGTTTTCTCGGGATCTGGTTTTATTCCCTCTTCGAAAATGACGTGTCCAAGGTAGGTAAGTTCCTTTCAGATGAAATGACACTTCTTAGGTTTCGATTTTAAATGGTGTTCTCGAAGGCGATTAAGAACTTTAATGAGTCGTGTGTTGTGATCGTGCAGGTCGATCGACGATGTCATCTACGTAAACAAAACATTCTGTAGTCCCATTAATAGGTTGTTCATCAACCTCTGGAATGTAGCCGGGGTATTTTTAAGTCCGATTGGTATACGATTGTACTCGTAATGTCCAAACGGGGTACTGAATGCCGTCTTACTTTTGTCCTCTTCATCCATTAGGATTTGGTGGAACCCTTTGGCTAGGTCAGTGTGTGTAACTAGTGAGCAAAGAGTACAGACGTGTTTTTCTAAGCACCACTAAAGTTCTCATTTTTAAAACACAAACAAACAAAAATATTAAATAAAACAGGTGTTTTTCACATTAACTCATCGGAGTAAGTTTATTTATCTGATTAAAATGTAAGCTAAATTATTTACAAAATCATAAAAACAAAACAAAAAATAAAAAGACAATGAATAAGTGTCTTAGATGCGAAGATCCGTTGCCCATGGATGGAGAGTACATTTCGTGCGGAAAATGCAAACGAAAATTGCATTTTGAATGCTCTACACTCTCACAGAGCACATACCGCAAAATGTCAACACAAGCTAAAAAGTCATGGGAATGCACTTTTTGTCGTGGCAAAGAAAAGGAAGAGAAGAGCATTCAAAAAGTGAAGAGAGCACGACCAAATGATTCTCCAAATCAAAACAAAGAAAGCGAACCCCCGAACTCTCTCCCTGCGGAAGATACCCACATCAACAAAGAGCATGATTAAAGAATACGCAAAAGCTGTTGACTTTACATCTGTCAAATATGATGAATTAAACAATGTGCTCATGAAAAACAACGCTTTGATCGAAACACTTACGAAAGAAATAAACGATTACAAGCAAGAGTTGAACATTAAAAATATGCAAATCAAACACTGCAAACACAGGTCAACACATTAGAATAAAAACAATTGGCAAACAAAATAGAAATTAAAAACATTCCAATGACAAATACTGATAACGCCTTCGAAGTTGTCACAGCAGTAGGGGAAACTTTGGGAGTCGATGTAAACAAAATTGACGTAGATGAAGTCTATAGCTATCCCGACAAAAAAATAGACAGTTGAGGAATGTCGTGGTATGTTTCACAAAAAAAACAAACAAAACAAAACTTCATCGAAAAAGCAAAACAAAAAAGAAACACAAAGTTTTCCGAAATTCGCAAATTACAAAAGATTGACAACGTTGCATATGGCCCACAAAACATTTATATCAATGAATGTTTATCACAGTCTTCAAAAAGCTTCTCTGGCTCGCGAAAACAAAGGCAAAAACTGTTGGGTGGAAATACGTATGGTTCCGAAATGTCAAAGTCTTAGCCAAAAAAAGTGATGGCGATCGCATCATTGAAATTGAAACAGAGGACGATCTGGAAAAAATAAGCGCAACTCAACAGTAGCGGCCAATAAATTCGTACCTATGATTTAAAATTAAAAAAATGTATGAAGTTAGAGATTTTAATTTTAAAAATTTAAGAACAGTAAATGAAATGAATAACCATGCAATATACAATAGTGAAATATCATATTTCTTTTTAAATATACGATCTCTACGAAAAAATTGGAATTCACTTATGATATATGTTGAAAACATTTTGCAAAAACTAGATATACTGGTACTTGCTGAGATTAATATATCCTCAGATGAAAACCGCTTCTACGAATTAAAAGGGTTTAAACAAGAATTTTACAATCGAAACAACCGACAAGGGGGTGGGCTAGTAATATACATAAAAGAGGGTGTTCTCTATGAAGTACAAGATATTAAAACCAACTCCTACGAGAATACATATATCACTAACTATCCAACACAAGGAATTCAAGGCAGCACTCATTGCAATTTACAGGCCCCCTCTCCTGTGGAGATTGTTTTATTAAAGAACTAAACAATCATATAGATAACTTTTCCAAGCACAAAAACATGTTTGTCATTGGAGATATAAACATAAACGTGCTTCTAAATGAAGCATACGTTTCAAGCTATGAGGCGATGATAGCATCGAAGGGCCTCCTAAACACAATCTTAACTAGTACAAGAGTAGACCTAGATAGAAACACGAGCACACTGATCGACCATTGCCTAGTAAGAGTCACAGACGAAGAGATAACGTCAGGAGTAATTGAAATGAACATCTCTGACCATTATGCAATATACTGCGGAATAAAATCCAAGAAACATACAAAAAATTCAATTAACCAACGTCAACAATATATTCATAACACAATGGTAACAGTTAGTATTAGCAGCTACGACTGGGAGAATGTGTACGGGCACAATGATGTCAACGAGTTCTACGAACCTTCAAGAACGCTCTTAATGCAATAGTTCAGTCATCGACAGTAATGCGTGCTAGAAAACCGAGAAACAACGAGCACAAATGGATAACGAGCGAACAGAGAAGCGCATGTAGAGAAAGAGATAGACTGTATAGAAGATACAAAAATAACCGAAGGAACCAAGACTACGCAAAAGATTATAAAAAGTTCCGAAATGAGCTCAACAAAAAAATTTTCTATACAAAAGCACGGTACTACGAGCTGGAATTCCGGAGACTTAACACAAATCCCAAAGAAACCTGGAAGTTAGTCAACACGATACTAGGAAAGAGAGCCACCAACCTGGATGAAATCCTGGAAACGAATTTCGTGAAGGAAGGACTCAATAATTTACCAAATAAATTTGCGAACGTATTGATCTCAGAAATCAAAACATTAGTATATGAATGCAACCTCGTGCAGGGACGGGTTAAGAATATCCCTGCAGCGATACCTATCGCTTGTCGTAAAAGGCGACTAAACAAAGGTAAACAAAACTCACATCTAGGCAATTTAGAAAACACCAAGGTGAGCCTAGGGACACATATACCACCATTAAACTGCCCCACAAGTGTGCATGCAAATCAGTGGGTTGACACGACTGGAGATCACCGGTGTTGTAAGAGTAAGATCAATCAAAAAAAAAATAATAAAAAATCTGGAGCATGCCCGTGTCAAAAAGGAAGGGAAGAATGAAAACGGTCAAACCGTAGCATTATGGAAAAGAACGCTAAAAGGAAAAGCACTACCCCGCCAGGCACTACTAATGGTCGTGATCCTGGGACGAGCAGAAATGCTCGGGTCAGAGCTATAGGATTTCCGGGGGATAGCAAAGTAATGCAACGGCGTAAGCCACATTTAAGAGTCGCGAGTTGGAACGTTGGAAGCATGAGTGGGCGCAGCTATGAGCTTGAAGAAATGATGGTTAGAAGGCGAGTAGACATCCTGTGCGTACAAGAGACGAAATGGCGAAACACCGGTAATCGGGCACGTTTCTTGGACGTTAAAACAAAAGCCTACAAGATGTTTTACTATGGATTGGAACAAGGTAAAAACGGAATCGCCATCATCCTTGCGGCAGAGTTACTTGGCAACGTCTTAACCATTTCAAAGTCCAGTGACCGTTTGATGGCTCTCAAATTGGTGATGCATGGTGAGGTGTGGAACATCGTAAGCGCATATGCCCCTCAAGTAGGATGCGAACAAAAAGAAAAAGATGCATTCTGGCTAGATTTCCACAACCTTGTCAAAATCATCCCAAAGGAAGAGCTTTTGTTTGTTGGGGGAGATTTAAACGGACATGTCGGGAAGACAAGCGAAGACTATGAAGGCTACCACGGAGGGCTGGGATACGGCACCAGGAACTCTTCAGGTGAAGATATCCTAAACATGTGCAAGTCGTACGGTCTTATAGTGCTAAATACCATGTTCGTCAAACAAAGCCGGCACCTGATCACTTATAGCAGCGGCGGAAATGAAACTCAAATAGACTATCATTTGGTATCCAGTTTCATGAAGCCACGAGCTAAAGATTGCAAAGTGATCCTGGGAGACGCGATCGCCCCTCAACACCGTCTCCTCCTGACTGAATTTTTTATGGATGCGAGAAAGAAGTCAAAGCAGCAAACGAAGGTGTCTGAGATAATCAAGTGGTATAAGCTGGATAAAGGAAAAGGCGAAGCTTTTATTACCATCATGGAAAACTACCTCTCTTCCATTATCGATGAGGTCGGTAATGAGGAGTGCAGAGCACAAGACATGTGGGATTCCCTACAACAATCTGGCCTGGAGAAAGCCAAATCACTGCTCGGAACATCTAAAGGCCCCTGCCAACACGCAAAAGAAACCTGGTGGTGGACAGACGAAGCCAAAGCAGTGATACACGAAAAGAAAATGGCTTTCCAAGCTTGGTCAAAGTGCTCTTCTACTAATAGAGAGGAAAAAGCTCGCCGTGAAAAGGTATATAGATGTTGCAAAGGTATCGCGAAGAAAAAATGCGCCGAATTCAAAGCGAAAAGCATGGAAGGCCTCTATCAGGAGTTGGAAGAAATATCGTCTTCCGCGTCTGACAGGAACCAGGCTACCCAGGAGCTTCGACAAAACAATTTGAACAAAGGAGCAAATATCTTTAAGATAGCCGCCCAGAGAAGAAGAAATGCTCAGGAGATTCGTTTCCCAAAGTTTATTAACAATGCTGAAGGCCAACTCCTTGTGGAAGACGAAAAAATTCTCCACAGATGGCGACAGTATTGCGAGGAACTTCTGAACGAACAGTTTCCCCGAGTGTACTTCCCAAGAGCCGCCCCGAATCATGCCGAAATACCCGACATCACAGTCGAAGAAGTTCGGTACGCGGTTAAAAACTCCAAGAAAAGAAAAGCTGTTGGGCCGGACGGGATACCCTCTGAGTTCTGGAAAAAGATGGGAGACATCGGGTCTAGATGGCTCATGGTTCTTATCTCCAAACTTATGAGAGGCGACACTATGCCTAATCAATGGAGGGAAAGCTATCTTCTTCCATTGCACAAAGGAAAGGGTGATACGCGAAATTGTGATAACTACCGTTCTGTCAAGCTGATGTCGCACACCATGAAGATCGTTGAACGGGTATTAGATAGCCGACTGCGGAAAATAATACGACTATCTGATGACCAGTGCGGGTTTGTCTCGGGTAAATCAACAACAGATGCAATCCAAAGTATAAGGATCATGATGGAAAAGCATCGTGATTCTTCAAAGGACTTGCATATGGTGTTGGTTGATTTCGAGAAGGCCTTTGACCGGCAACCAAGAGATCTTTTATGGGTAGCGCTAAGACAAAAAGGAGTTCCAGAAACCTACGTGCGAGTGATTATGGACATGTACGAGAGAGCAACGACAAGAGTAAGATGCACCGCAGGAGTCACCGAAGAGTTCGCAATCAAAGTCGGTGTACACCAAGGGAGCGTCCTCAGCCCACTGCTTTTTATAGCAGTCCTTGATTGCTTGCTTGAAGGAAAAGTGACGGACCCCAATGTGCACCAGCTATTCTTTGCTGACGATGGGGCCATTATAAGTGATGATCAGGCGTCCCTACAACGAGCACTTGATGTGTGGGTGGACATTTTTGAGGGACACGGGTATCGTATTAGTTCAAAGAAGACAGAGTATCTGTGCTGCCCGTTCTCTGACCCTCATCAGCCTATTCCAGACATTTACTTGAATGGAAGAGTGCTTCCCAAGTGTGAAAAGTTTAAATATCTGGGATCTATGATTAATAGAGAAGCAACTTGTGATGACGACATCAAACATCGCGTAAGCGTAGGGTGGATGAAGTGGCGGGAAAACTCCGCCATCTTCTGTGATCGCAAATTTCCCCCTAAGCTGAAAGGAAGGCTCTACACTTCAGTTGTACGTCCGGCGCTCACATACGGTTCACAATGCTGGACAATGCACAAAAAGTATGAGAGCAAATTAACGGCAACTGAGATGAAGATGCTTCGCATGACAGCGGGAGTAACAAAGCGTGACAGAATTAGAAGTTCAAAGATCCGAGGAAGCCTCCACGTAAAAGAAACCATCACAAGAAATATAGAGCGCGACCGACTCAGTTGGTATTGCCATGTTCAAAGGAGAGATCCTTTGAACCCCGTCCAAAAGGCGTTATCAATCAACATTCCAATTTCAACACGCAAAAAAGGCAGGCCGAAAAACAATTGGTGCAAACAAATGCAAAAACACCAGCATTTGATTGGCCTCAGCGATGAAGTAATCCCAAACCGGGAAGCCTGCCGCTACTTTCTGAGGTCAAACCGGCGGACCCCACAAGCGGACCAGTAGGAATGCAGTTAAGTGGGAAGGTTATGGTCCTACACTTCTGACCATAACGACGCCGGGATAAAAAAGGAAAAGAAGAAGTATATGAATGCAACTGCAAAACGTTTGAAAGAACAATGAGCAGCATACAAAGATCGATGTACCTAGAAGAAGTATCTGTGGTGGAAATAGAAAACATTCTTAGAATGCTAAATGAAAGAAAATCTCCTGGCATAGATGGAATAAGACCCATAGACTTGAAAACAAACGCTACTGTCCTGGCGCCTATTAATAAACATGAGCCTAGAGCAAGCGACGGTACCAACAC
This sequence comes from Merodon equestris, assembly GCA_958301585.1. NCBI lineage: Eukaryota > Metazoa > Arthropoda > Insecta > Diptera > Syrphidae > Merodon > Merodon equestris. The sequence continues at coordinate 81,673,774 of OY284415.1, read as the reverse complement.
TTTTAAAAACATCCATTGTACGACCGATATACAAAAGCGGGCAGAAGAATGATGTAAAAAACTACAGGCCCATTTCGATATTCTCAGTCGTTGATAAAGTGTTGGAAGAAGTTCTAACCAGAAGATTATACGCCTACACTGAAAAATATGCAATCCTACACGACAAACAATTTGGATACCGGAAAAACAAATGTATAGGCCGACTGTTGGGGGATTTTGCTAACAGATTATATTGTAGCCTCGACAAGAATCACAGCTCCTTAGTATATACTTTTCATAGATTTTAAAAAGGCTTTCGACACACTAAGCCATAAAAACATTTTAAAACAGCTTGAGAAAATTGGAGTCGGGGAACTTTACTAAGCTGGATCGAAGATTACCTCAGAAACAGGCGCTTTAAAGTAAAAATAAAAAATAAATATAGCCATGAACAAAGTGCCGAGTACGGGGTCCCACAAGGATCAAAACTGGGGCCACTAATTTTTATAATATACATAAATGAGCTGCTATCAGTGTGTCAACTCAGTACGGGATATGCATATGCAGACGACGCAGCCATTATTGTGAGTCATAAACATGTGGCGCAAGCAGTTATAATTATGCAAACAGAATTAAACGCACTTACTGCGTGGTGTCACGATCATGGGTTGGTTATCAATACCAAGAAAACGAAAGCTATGCACGTACGTCCACCTCATATCCATCAGTCAAAAATAATATTAAAAATACATAATAGAGAATGTCTACATCAAGCTGGGTGCCACTTACAGCTAAAAGACAATGATTCATGTGGCGAAATAATTGAGAATGTGTCAGTCTACAAGTATATAGGGATTCACGTAGACTACAATCTTAAATGGAGCTACCATATTGAGACACTTATGAAAAAGTTGCGGCAATCTTCGTATGCGCTATACCATCTGGCCAACTTCTGCCCACCATCAGTATTAAGGCAAAGTTACTTTGGTCTGGTGGAATCACATCTTAGATATAATGGGTCCGCCAAATAACTTCTTTTTTTTTTTGAAAATGCTATAAAAAAAACTACTGAATATTTCCTCAAATTTCTTTTTTTATTTGAAAGTACAATTCTTCCGGTTAATAATGGAAAATAATTTCATTCAAATGGCTGCCTCGGGTGGCCATGCAGTAGCCTACACGATCAGTCCAATTTTTAAGCACATTATCGATTGTGTGCAGCTGTATTTCACCAATGGCTTCACGAATATTGTCCTTTAAAGCGTCAATTGTCTCTGGCTTGTCGGCGTAACACTTATCTTTGACGGCACCCCACAAATAATAGTCCAACGGTGTCAAATCGCAGCTCCGAGGTGGCCAAACGACATCAGCTCTGCGGCTGATAATGCGATCTTCAAAAATAGGGCGCAAAACATCGAGTGTAGCTTCGGCTGTGTGGCACGTAGCGCCGTCCTGTTGAAACCAAATGTTGCCAATATCCTCCTCTTCAATTTTTGTGAACAAAAATTCGTTCAACATGGCCCGATAACGATCGCCATTGACTGTAACGCCCACTCTTTGCTCATTTTCGAAGAAAAATGGCCCAATTATGCCTCTGGACCAAAATCCGCACCAAACAGTGGCTCGTTTTGGGTGCACCAGCTTTTCAATGTATGCGTGCGGGTTTTCTGTGACCCAAATGCGACAATTTTGCTTGTTTACATACCCGCCAAGATCAAAATGAGCTTCATCTGAAAAGATGATTTTTTCATTTTTTCACATTCTGCAACATTACCATGATTTTCAAAGTAATGTCGCAATATTTCCCAGCGTTGTTCAAGCGTATACACAACCATATTCGTTCAGCGGAAGGATAAAACTAATTATCTGTCAAATCAGACATGAGCTAAGTGTTACCATTCACGAAATAAGCACTACTTGAAAAAAAAACGTTAGATGGCGGACCCTTTAGTATCCTAGCTTGGGGCAAAGCACCACAGATGTCACAACTTGAAACCACACACAACACGATCAAGAAGATGATATACAAAACGTCAGGCAGAAATCAACCCGAACAGCGGGAGATATCTATTAACAGGAAAATGTTAAGTATATCTCATATCTTCAAGCTTGAGGTAGTTAACAATTTTTGGAACGACAACACGTATAAAACTCCAACTCAACAACATTTTAATACAAGAAGAAGAGAACAAGGACGCTTTGCTGTTTCCAAATTTTGGAATGAATATGGTAGAAAAAGATATGAAGTCATAGTACCAACCGTTTTAAATGAGCTTCCAATATGTTTCAGAAACATGCCTAAAACAAAATGTATGAAAAACGCGAAAAAATTGTATTTAGAAATGCAAGATCTATAAATTGAAGATTGTATGTACATATGTATGTATGATTCAATTTCTCACTAGTTTTTTCTGAAAAAAATGTATATTTGCTATCTAGTCGCCTGCAGACAAGCCCTTTAGGCTTTGCAGACTTTAACTGTGTAATCAAGACTTTTTTGATAAATAAAATTGAAATTGAATTGAAATTGAAAATCACTTCTCTATTTAGTAAAGTCGCCTTTGCTGGAGCTCCGAATGATACTGATTTCAGCTCCAGTGTCTATGATTAGATCCCTATATTTTTCATTCTCGAAAGGGACTCGTATCATTGATAAATTATTATTAGGAACGAGGGGAATTTTTATTGAGAATGTAGTCGGCGATGTTCATCGGCCTGGATTATTAGTCGGGGGGAGTTGCCGTTTTCCTCCTCCAGACGGAGTTCGTTTCCTATATTATTGTTTTGTGGATTGGGACGTTGTTGTACATGGTGAAGGTTAACCTGTCGATTTATGCAATCGGGATGTCGGTTACTTTGGTGGTTATTATTACTGAGAGACCCAGTGGTTCTGTCTTGAGTGAGACATCTTGAGCCGTCACTCATTTTCCGTGTAATGGGGTTTGTTGCAATAGCCGCATCGAGTTATTTGCAGGTTGCACTGCGCTTCATGCTTAACGGAACGGGGAATGAAATTGGCAGATTTGTGTTCCGATAACAGGTAGCCGAAGTGTAGCCTGTTTTATTGCAGGTCTGACAGATGAGTCGAGGTGTGTTATTTCTTGCCGAAAATGTGAAAAAGGGTTGTCGTGACTTAGGCTAAGCGCAAATTGAGACACGTACAGCGCGTGTGAGGTGGCGCAGCGCGACGCGTGTTTTTGTAAACTACAGGATTGAATAGAACGGCGCAAATTGGTAAACACGTGTGACGTGTCGCGACCCGCGCGAGCCGACCGTCGCGCGGCGCAGTAGTCCAGACACAGTTTCACGTGCCATTCTCTCGCGTGTGGTTCTTGGTTTTGGATACATAGCAGAAGAAAAATTAAGGCTAAGCGCAAATTGAGACACGTATAGCGCGTGTGAGGTGACATGACACGAGTGCCATGACGCGTACGTGCCTCACGCGTAGCGTGGTGATCCGCAAATTGAGACGCAGGTACTCGGTATCATACAGCTCTTTATAAGCCCTAACTGCCTCTATTAATTTTTCTTCTGCCATGTATCCAAAACCAAGAACCACACGCGAGAGAATGAGATGAATGAGAGATTAGCATTGTGGGCATCGTAATTCCATCTTCAAATGTTTGCAAAGCAAGCCTGTGGTTTTCTTGTATAAGGAAATCTTGGACGGCTTTTTCATTTGGACTATCGTACGTTGCAGAATCATGCGCGAGAAGTAACAAAGAGAGTCTGTCACCATATTCTTTGATCGTTTCTCTCGTGTTTTGGTTGGCTGGTTTTGCACTGAAGTGGGGGATCTGTGTTCCTTAAACTGGGATTCCAGCTCAACTACCAGATCCTTCCATGTTGCCAGTTCTTTGTGCTTTATCAGCTCAAAGGAAGAGTCTTGGAGCCAAGTCCTAACATGTGCTGCATTTCCTCTTTTATATAGGAAAAGAGGGTGTTTCCGCACTCTAGTCTGGACGTTGCGTCTGGTAAAAATTTCGCGCAGACGGCGAGGAGTCAAAAGTAGCAAGAACAATAAGATATTCAAGAGTGTAGGTAAATAATGATAAGTTAGTAAAACTAAAAGAATATTTACTTTTATTGATGTTATTATTTCTGCTGCTGCTGTTACTGTTAATATTTCTGCTGCTGCTGGTGCTGGTTGCCAGGCAAGTTTACTATTGGCCTTTATTTCACTTTTCACTATTTTGACATTTTTGTGTATAGCCCAGAAACGCGAACTCGTGTATTTTGGTAGCGGAATCCTTTTTCGTGGATGCCACCGCTGCCACCAAATGTTTTGCGTAAGATACCGTGCTTTCCCTTTCAATATCAGAGAAGAGTATCTCGTGGAGAGTAAAACACTACACGTTGCTTCTATTATTTTATTTAAATGTTAAACGCGAGATGCCGTAATTTACTGTTGCTCCCTCCTTTCAATCCTTTCCCTTTATATTTAACTTAAAGAAACTAACGTTACTAAGCGTTTAGTAACGTAAAGAATATTCTTGAAAATTATCTCTTTAAAAACTGGTAAGTATGTAGCAATTTGGCCGTTTTGCCTTACAGCAGTGCAGCCAAGAACATTTTCTATTAGGAATAATATAAAGAATAAGAAAAGAAATCAATTGCAATTACACACTGTCAGCAATTTATTATTTGCACTGGAAATGACTGATAGAAATAAAATTTTTAATCCTTCCAGGAATTTAATTAATTTTTATAATAAGTTTAAATTTATTAATGCCTCATTTATTCACAATGATGCCTGGTCAGTTACATGCTTCAATGTGTTTCAAATGAAATTTTGGTTATGTTTTTTTCTTAATGAATTCTTATATGTTAGGTTATAGTAATGAATTATATATTTGTTTTTATTGTATAAAGTTTACTTCGCTATTTCATTTCCATAGAATTAAATCTACCATCCATTTTTCAAATCGACCATGCTTTTTTTTCTCGATCTACCACAGTTTGAAAATTTTAAGTCCCAACACCGCTTACGACATATAGTCTAACACCTTCAAAATTGGTACCGCTACCGACGAGGAATCCTTGGCTTCATCACAGATAAGCAACACCTAAGGCCACAGGCAAACTTGAAAGAACGATCAGGGCAAAAACATCGGCCCAAAAAGCAAAGAACGGCTACAAGAGGTTGGTGCAGTACATCAGGAAGATGAGCGCGAGTGACCCCTCAACGCTCTCCGAGCCCGAAAAATTCCTGACTAAGAAGCACAAGAAAGAGGTAGCCAAATTCGAGAATAAATCGACTCCCACCTCCACTCACGATGCTAAAAATGACACAGGGCGAGAGAAGAAGCCATCGAGCACGGCCCCTATCAAACCCAACGTCCCAAAATTGACTCGACAACAGCCAACACAACCGCCCACTGTCGAAAAGAGCGCACAGCAACCGAGCACCTCCAAAGGACACACTGCCTCAAGATCGAAGCAGAAAGTCAAAGGGGGCGCTCCGGGGAAGAAACTCTAAGGGAAGCGAAAAAGGCCAAAACATCAACCTTCCCATGAGTCTACAAGTGGCCATTGCCGACCTTTCAGTCTAAGCTAAAATACTAGAAGCGATGCTTACCGCAGATAGCAGCGATGAGATCAACTTCGACGGAGCAGGCTGGCAGAAAGGCGTCAAAGTCGTCGGTTGTGACAACCAGAGGTCCCTAGACTTCTTAAAGCGCACAATCGACAATTGCGGCGAAATCTGGCAGAACGCTAAACTCGAGGTTATCCCTCGCTCGATGCTTCCGCTTCGCACCTTGGCTTCAATATGGATCCCTCCACCGGTTCCCGAAAAGGACGAGTAGATATTGAAGCTAATTGACAAGCAGAATAAAGAGCTTGACAGTCATAGCTGGAGAATCATTTCTTCAGCCAAGAGTAAGAACGGAGTGGGAAAGGACCTCATGGTTACCATTGATACCAAAGTCACTCGACCACATCGCCAGCAGCATCAAGCTTGTAAACGTAAACACAGAGGCCATAATAACAGCTCTAGAAGACATAAAAGTAGACAAATCCAATCTGTATTGAAAATATGTTGAAGAACAGAGTCATCAATGCAGACATTGTACACAGCTCTATATGGAAAGTGACAACTAGGGAGTTCTCTCCCCCCTACTGTGGCTTCTTACAGTTAACAAAATCCTCAAAATCTTCATGGAGAAAGGCACAAAGACAATAGCATACGCGGATGACCTAGTTATCTTGATAAAAGGTAAATTTCTACCAACTATCAGTGAACTAATGGAATCTGCGTTGAGGGAACTCTCCTCGTGGGCAAGACAGAAAGGTCTGAGAATAAACCCCCAGAAAACCGAGTTGGTCTTGTTCACCAGGAAAAGGAAAATTCCGATATTTGCTCCCCCAAAGTTAGAGGGTACTCCACTCAAACTCAAAGCGGAAGCCAAACTCTCCTGGAAAAGGAACCTGGAGGAAAGGATGAAAAAAGGATTGAATGCTTTTTATGCATGCAAAAAGACCTTCGGAAAAAGATGGGGCTTGCAACCGTACATCATTCATTGGATGTACACAGCAATCATCAGACCCATTTTAACTTATGGGGCTCTAGTCTCGTCGACTGCTAGCAGCACGAAGGAGGGATCTAGTCCAGCTCTCCGGAATCGACGCCTAGTGTCGCTGGGCCAAAGATTCTTTACAGAGATTGCGGACATGGCTAACGCAGATATATCGGATCTTCTAAGATTCATCAAGAGCACAGGGTGGTTTCAGCCACCACATGATAGGACAGGTTAATTTTATGTGTACCCACACAAACGAAGGGAATCACAATGGGCCTCTTGGCCTCCGAGTGGAAGTGATGTCCAACCATCACACTCCCCTTCTTTAACCTAACTTAACCTAAGTATCAGCGTCTCGCTGATCAGAAGTTAATCTTGATAGGTTTGGAATTGCTAGGGTGGTGTCTTGGCCTATCTACACAATAATGTGCTTTCCATTTATGAGTTCGACAATTGTTCTGTGTTGATATTGATTTTTTTTTCTGTTAATTTGTGCAGGTTCAAGAGTGTACGCTCTTATGATGTTTGTCACACAACCTGGACGGGGTCCAGATGGTTTGTGTCGAAAATGTTTGTGTCACTACTCTCCGGGGGTGGTTGTTCTAGACAATTTTTGAGAGATTCGACTGAATTCGCGTTGGTTGTAGTTCACAGTAACTCTTTTGTTTCCATGTCATTAAGGTGTTATATTGGAAATGCATACATAAAGTATGAATTTTGAAGTGCTTTTATGCTGCGAGTGTTATGCCTTCGTCAGCACTTTTTGATCATCTCTCATTGACTGACGTTTGACTACTGTTCTTGACTATGGACGGACTTGAACTACAGACCTTAGGCTAAACTGCCGGTGATGACTACCATTGCACCACGAGCACCCCTGTTCTCCTGTTCTCTATTCAACAGTCTGATAATGCAATGATCTGAATGCAGGTTTTGGGCTTGGCTCCTCTAGAATTAATTTGTTAAAGATTAATTTGTTAAAGATAATTTGCTCATTTTTGCAGTATTTGTCTATTAAGCTATATCTTAATTTACTGAGTTGCGGATTTATTTGAAATTTTTTATTCTTAATTGCGACGATTAGGCTATAGCATTCGTAAATGTCAATAGTGGTAGTAACCTGAAATTGGAGATATATTTTTGATGTGAGACTTGTGAATACATTTACCGCTAGTTGTAGTGATTGTTACAATATTGTCTAGCCCTATGGTGTCATTATAATAAAGAGGTTTTTCTTTTCCTTTTATTTGATTATTTTTTTATTTATACTATTGTATATCACCGGTATTGAATATGGTGGTGCACGCTTTTTATAGTGTCTATTAATTTGGTTTCTTTTATTTCGCAAAATATCGAATCTTAAATTGTTATTGATTATATTTTTGAAATTTGTCAAATTCTGGTAATTTATTCTTTGCGTTCTGCCGAAGAAATTATCAGCTGGCTTCCTCTTGGTAACGGAATGTATTATTTAGTATTATCATACCTATCTACCGCGCTATTGACTAATACCTTTAACGTGTTTAACTCGTTTTGGAGACATCTTATAATCTCCCCACTTCTCCATTTACTTCGCTTTTTTGGGGAGGAGCTAGGTAGACTAATAAAGCCACTCTCATTGTCCCTGACTAATAATAGAACAGAATAATAATAGACAGAAAAAAAGTGTAATAATTTTGTCTCTGGTGTGCAGTGCTGATTTATTTTTAAAATGAAAAATTTCGTAAACTTTGAGAACTTATCTATGTGGGTTTGGGTGGATGCATATCGTATATGTTTGAGCAGCAGATATCACATGTGCTTGTGTATTTTTCGATAAATTTATTCATATGGGGGAAGTAATATTTTCCTAAGATCTGTTCCTTATTCTCTTTACAGTTTCGGACAGAGCTGTATAAAATCAAGTACAAGTCCAGTACCAGTATTATTACAGGTACTTGTACTGGTACTTAATTGAGGCAAGTACCAATCATTTCTACTAAAATACTTAAATATTATGCTAAAATATTTAAGCAGTACTTGAGTACTTCTAAATAATTCTTTAGAGTACTTCCAAGTACTTTAGAAGTAATATTCAGTACTTAAACATTTTGTTTAAAAAAAACTTTTAGAATTATAAGAAAGCATTAATTTTACAGCTACTGTTTTAATTCAATAAATAAAAAATATTTCAAAACAAACGAATTGTACGTAAGTTAGAATATGAATTTGTTTTTAAAAATCCCAGGTTTTCAAAATTTTAATCCAACAACAACATCATTAGCAGAGAGAAAATTATGTATTGATGTTTTAACTTCGATCCTGGACTGTACCATTCCAAATACTTTATCCCACAAAAACAGAGCAAGAGTATAAGTTATGGAACCTGGCAACATCGTAGCTAGGGAAGTTGTAACTGAAATTTATTGATTTTGATTAATTAAAAATTGCACCCGAAAGAATAGAAGGAGAATACGACACAATTTTCAATTTCCTTTAATGGTTATTTTCTTTTACAATGTACGAGTATACGATCGTATCTGCGCTGCGACTGACCACGAGTGTTTTTCGATCCAATGCCATCAACCGAATAGGCCAATACACCCACGCACATACACATGTAAAGAGCGCCTCCATGTACTGCAAGTGTGTTCCCGTGGTGGTATTGAGGAAAATCATTCGATCGTGCTCTGGGGTGATTGGTGCAGCAGGATTGGATGAGGGTTCTGTGATTATGATGGTACGATCCTTCGGTACAATGGCTCACAACATATTTTTACAAAATACAGTGACATTTTTAAATAATATTTTACATTAAAGAAAAAGAAAGAAAAGAAAAGAAAAAGAAACATAATTAAACAAAAAGGGTAATTTATCCAAAACATCCCGCCCCCCCCCCCCCTGGAACTAGTTTCAGCAGCACGGGAGCAAAACCAATTTTGTAATGGGGCGGACGAATGAGTCTCCACTCGTCCTTACTGTAGCCACGCGAACAAAGTTGTCTGAACCCCTTGTCACTGCTTCGATTCGACCAAGAAGCCACTTCGTGGGAGGAAGATTAGGTTCCTTGATGACTACCAAATCACCTGGTTTAAGGTCGTCTCTCACTTGCTGCCAATTGGGGCGTTCCTGGAGGGTCCTAATATACTCCATCTGCCATCTCTTCCAAAACCCTTGGACCAGGCTTTGAATATAATTGCAATGAGTTGAAGGGTTGGTTGGTGTATTGAGCTGGTTTTTTTCTGGAACTGAGGTTAAAGGCTCGCCTATAAGAAAGTGTGATGGAGTTAATGGGTTAAGGTCATAATACGACAGAGCACATAAAGGACGTGAATTAAGAACAGCTTCAATTTGTGTTAAAATGGTATAGAGTTCCTCAAAGGTCAATATCGAACTTCCTACCACACGCTGCAAATGCAATTTTACGAATCTCACTCCGGCCTCCCACAATCCGCCGAAATGTGGTGCGGATGGTGGGATAAAATACCATGTAATTCCGTCGGTGGCAATTTCTTCATTCGAAGTTTGGGAAATGACCCTCTTCTGCATATCGTTCAAACAACGACGAGCACCTTGAAAATTACTGTCATTATCATGTCATTGTATTATTATGTAAATATTGGAGCATTTCCCTCGTCGAGAGACAAATTTTCGCAATGCGGCCAAAAATGCATCGGTTGTAAGATCACTCACCACTTCAAGATGAATAGCCTTCGTGGACATACATATGAAAAGTGCGATATAAGCCTTGGAAAGCAACGGTTTACGACTCCGAGAGAATTTGATGCTGATTGGGCCGGCGTAGTCACATCCTACATTGGAGAAGGGTCTGCTTGGTTGGATACGTGGCATTGGTAAATTACCCATTAACTGGCTGCTGGTTTGTCTTCTTTGCATGAAACACTCCTTACAACTATGCACAATTCTTCGAATAAGATTCCGGCTCCCCAAAATCCAGTCCTGCTGGCGAATAATAACAAAGGTTTCCGATATTCCCGTGTGAAGATATTTAATATGAATGTCTCTGACTATAATGGGTGAAACATTTTCATTGCTAGGTAGAATAATAGGATGCTTAATATTAAAAGCAATAGTCGACGCCTTCAATCTTCCACCCACACGAAGAATTCCTTCATTATTAATAAATGGTGACACCTTCAACAAACGAGATATTTTTGGAAGATATTTCCACTTGCCAGGCTACCTATATCTTGCTTGAATGCTCGGTGTTGCACATGTTTAAGGATTATCGTTCTTGCCCTTTGAATCTCACTAAGACTCAACCCGGTAATGTGACGATTCATTTTATCTAACCGACAGTTTGAAGGAAACCGAATACAGTAAGTTACAATTCGCTGTAATCGGTTCCAAGAGGATATTTTTACGATGAGACCTTGCAATACGTTGTTTTCGAATGTCGAGACGAGATTTACCTTATGAGGGCTACGTTCTTCAAGGTTTTCCGAAGGTGGTGAAACCAATGTTTACCTTGGCCATTGTGATTCGGAAGGCGATAACCAAGGCGGGCCCCTCCACCAGAGTTCATGGTTGACTAATTGCGAATGAAGTACTCCCCGTGATGCACAGTCTGCTGGGTTCGAGTACGACGGTACGTGATTCCATGACTGTCGAGGAATAGTTTCGAGAATTACAGCAGTACGGTTAGCTACGAAGGTAGCCCAATGACGAGGAGGAGAAGACAGCCAATGCATTACTAATTCCGAATCACACCACGAATGGACCTTGGAAATGTTTGTTGATAAGGATGATTTGATTAAGGTGAGCAAACGGGAATAAGTTTCGTCTAGTAGGAGCAGAAAGATGAGGTAATTCTCCTAGTTTATATGAAAATTCATCCTTCGGTGGACTCCAGAACATACTCAAAACCTTAATCCACGATCTTGATTCCTCCGAATCCACCCAGCACAATTCGCAGTCTTCTGTAGGGAGTTGAGCTAACAAGGGCCAGCACTTGGAAGTCCACTTACCTAATTGAAATTTGCCTTTGGATAACAATTCGGTGAGTTCTCGTTGTAGAGATATTAGGCCTTCTTCTGAGTTGGAGCCTGTCATAATACCGTCTACGTACACATCGTTAAGAAGATATTTGCCACTTGCCAGGCTACACTCGAAGCCTTTGGGTATTGGAGTTTATAGTCTTCAGGCAGTTGATTTAGTACCCGAACCGACAAGAATGGGGCAGACGCTGTTCCATATTTTACGGTAGATAAGCGGTAATGTTGAATCTGGTCACTAACCGATTCACGCTAAACAATTCTCTGGTAGTCCGTGTGTTTGTCATCGATCCATATATGTCGGAACATCTTTACTATGTCGGCGGAAAAGACGTACCTGTGCTGACGAAAACGTAAACAAACCTTATGTAATTCACGCCGAATAGGAGGGCCGATCAGCATTGTACTGTTCAAAGACTGGCCTTTAGAGTCCTTGGCTGAACCATCGAATACAACGCGTAGTTTTGTTGATGAGCTGCTCGGCTTCAAAACTGCATGGTGTGGTAGATAAAATAGTTTTCCATCAGATTTATCCAGCTCTTCCGGAGGAATAGATTCCATGTGACCTAACGACAAATACTCCTTCATGAATTTGGAATATGCCTGCTGCAATTCCGGATTAGAGCGAAAGCGACGTTCCATACTGAGTAGTCGAGAGACTGCGGGCCGTAGTGTATCTTCGAAGGTTGGAGCAGAATCAGCGAACGGTAATTGTACTATGTACCTCCCATCTGACGAACGAGTAAAGGTCTTGCGGAAGTGCAGTTCAGATTTATCATTAATGCAAGACGTATTCTTTGAGGTAGCCACTTCTTCCACTTCCCAGAATCGGTGCAACAAGACATCTATGCCAAGAACGGAGTGGAGCGAGGAAAGCAATGTACTTCCAGTTGGGTGAGGATCGAGGAATTCTCCAGTTATAACCCACCCGAACGAAGTTTTTTGAGTAATTGGCGTGCCTGGTGGGCCTCGAATTTGCTCTCCTTCTAAAATGTTCCAAAGTTGATCCACTGCTACTAAGATATCTACAGGACCAGGAACGTTAAAATGGGGGTCTGCCAATTCCAAGTTTATTATGTGCGACCAAGAAGAACTTTCAACCTGCAGATATGTGGTATGAAAACGAGAATATATCTGCAACGACACACATCCACTTGTGTAACCTGTTTCTGTTGTTGAAAGTCCAAGAATAGGTATATGCGCATGGTTTCTCTAGAGACCAAGCCGTTGGGCAAATGATTCACCAATAAACGATACCTGCGAACCCGAATCAAGCAATATCCTACAATTAACAAATTTTCCCTGATTATCTTTAACCTTGGCTAACAGAGTTGGCAAAATGGTTTGCTTACGAAGACCAAGTTCAAGCGAATGATTATTTATTAATGTGGAACTACGATAAACGGCTGCAGAATTATTTGGGTTGCATGACGATGATGGACCGCGTGAATCCTTGTTGAGTGTGGATGTAGCCGGCGAACTTTCTGCTTCCGGTAGGTGAACTAATGAGTGATGGCGAGATTTGCACACTCGGCAGCGAAATGAAGAACGACACTTATTTGATGAATGACCGATTCGTAGGCAGTTGAAACACAGAGATTTTCTTTTTACTAAATTCCGACGCGAACCGATATCAAGAGCAACAAACCCGGAACATTGAGGTAATATGTGTTCCCCTGCACAATTTGGACATGCCGATTTAGTCTCGGGAGCTTCCGCGACATGAGCTCTGATTAGTCCTTGTGGTTTATTCCGCAATACAATAACACGACCAAGCGATTGACACGATTCAAGCGCAGCACACCTCGATTGCAAGAAAGTCAAAAGTTCAGAAAAGCCACAATTATCGCGAGAACCCGCATGCTCGGCCCAACCTTGTTTTGTTTCACTATCTAATTTGTTGACTAATAGATAAATAAGCCAAGGGTCACGACTGTTTTGTTCAATAGCGTTGAGTCCCCGAATGACTTCATCCGCACCATCAGTCAGTTTTCGCAGTAATTGCACATTATTTTCACTGATCAAGGGCAGCGATAAAAAGGTCTGAATGTAGGATTGCGTGATTAAATGAACCCGATCGTACCGAAGTTCAAGCCGTTCCCAGGCTTCAACATAGTTAGATTCCGATATCGGGATATGTTTCACTAGATTAGCTGCCTCATCTCTTAAAAACGATTTAAGATAATGAAACTTTTGGGTTGCGGTTAAGTTGGTCTTATTATCTACCGAATGGTGATAGGTGGCAGATTCACTGAAGTGGAATTTCTTGGGGTCGAATTCAAATTTTCTAAAAAGGACGATTGCTGATTTGCCAGCCGGTCGACGATCGAATCACTTATCATGTTTGACGAAGGTTGCCTGTCATGGAATGCCTTTTTAATACGCTTTTATTAGTTTCACCTGTATGTTTGTAACTGACTCTTTGGGGTCGATTTTGCCCTACTTCAAGTGATCAGATTTGGTTTAAACTTTGCACACTTGTCAAAGACCGAGGACAATACAATAATTCGAACAAAATATCCAATTATCCTGATTAGGTTAGCCAGGATTCATGAATTTCTTTTGGGATCCTTTGCATGAGAGTAAGAGAGATAGAGCTAGAATCCGTTGATCCATCCTCCGTTGATTTCAATTGAGAGCAAAATAGAATACATACCTATACACATTCTTATGGGAAGTGGAAGAACAAAGTAGAGCTATTTGCTACTTTTTGATCTGTTGACAGTACATACATTCACATATCGGAGCTTACACATTTACATTTTGAGGTTCACGCATTCACAAATTGAGAGTAAACACGTTCATTGGTGGATGCATTGAGAAAATGTTTAGGAACTCTCTCGTACTGAGGGAAATTTCAAATTCGATTGACATTTCAAAGTACGATTCGGTTGGTGAAGGTCGTTTAGTGTGCGAAAAGTGATATTATATCACAGAATAAATAGTATACAGAAGTCGCATCTCGGCCTGCTATGATTTTTCACTTTATGGTGCGGGCGGAACAACTGAAGGGAAGATCAAGCAACGAGAGAGCAAGCATGATCAGAGAGTAACAACCAGAGAGCAGCCACGATCAGAGAGAATCAACGAGAGAGCAATCTTAAAATGTTTATGTGTGTGTGTGTATTGTGTTGCTATCCAACGTCGTGAATGCACGTGGTGTTGACAAAATTTTGTTTCAAGTTTTAGATTTCTATATTTAGTTTTCTTCAGTTGAAAGTTGCGCTTGGTATTCGTACGCGTACTTTTTCGATGTAAACTAAAAGGGCCGGGTAACACCAATTAACGTTATTCCATTATTTGGGATTTTTTGTGCAAATTTCAATCTGATATATGTAGGGAAGAATAACCCAAAAACTTTAGTGCGACAGGATTTTAAGTTTGCGGGCTTTAGTAAATTTTTTTTTCTCTGAAGCCCACGAGCAATGCTTCCTCAAGAGTACTAAGATCATGAAGTCCAATATTATTTCCTTATGATCAGAACATGTGGAAAACCATTGCGGTGTGGCATTTTTGCATTTGGATTTTATCAAGTTTTTTATACCAACAGTTTGTGGTTGTGTGTCAAAAATATTGCTAAACACTGTAATATGTTTCTTGCTAATTTCCAAGAAAATTTGTGAAGGAGCAACGAGGTTACCAAAATCTTTAAGAGAATTGTAATTTTTATGAAATATGAAAAGTTCACTAGGAACTGTTAATACTTCGTCTTCTTTTCTCAATATACATAGAAACACAAATATAGAAACAAAAATATCGCAGTTCATTTTCGGTATCATTTTGAAGACGATACAACCTATGAAGTATCTTAAAGACGCCAAATCGATACTAAATTCCGAACAATTCTGAAAGTCATCATTTAATACGAAATCATCAATGATTTCTATGTTAATATCTATTTCAGAGTTTTCGTTTCGACTGAGTTCTTCATTATTTGTATCAGCTAAGTTTGACAAAATATTTGAAAGCGTTTCAAATGTGGTATCACTCAGCTCTTCACAGTTACTATAAGAACTCAACTGCACTATATTTGCAGACATTAAGCGTGCTAATAAAGTGTTTATATCAGCAACTGAGGGGTTAATATTATTTCCACCCTTTTGTCTTAGAACCGAGAACATATTTTCGAGCTTATCTTGGTTTAATGCTCTTGTCATTAAAAAAAATATTTGGGATTTTTTTTGAAATAGCTCGTCTACTAATTGTAATACAGCGTTTAAGGTAAATTTCATTCCATCTAAAAAAAATACTTTTTTCTTTTTGTCAACAAATGAGATTTCATTGAGGTATTCAAGGAAGAATTTTATATATTCGTGTGATGGACTGTTAAGTTGAACTGCAGACTTATAACAATTCTTTGAAGATAGCGAACCACTATTTAGGCAGTCAAATATTTTGTCAATATTTCCTATGAAGCATGCCGTAGATAAACAAACTTCTTTTGAGCAACTTTTAAAGCCTACTGTCTCAATAACAGCTTTAATTGCTGCTTGAACAGTCCTACTAAAAATTTGGGTGGCTAGTTTTACTTTCATTTTTTCGAAAGAGTTCGGAAATATGTGCTGGCTTGTAAGTTTAAGACACATTTTTGAATTAGATTTGCACTCCATTTCCCATAGTTCCTTAACTACTTTAAAACTAGCAACTCCATTTGGTGTTGTAAGGTCACATTGAAGCCAACCATTTCTTAATGATTTGATTAGATGTGGAAAATCATATACACAGAAAGTTTTACTACATAAAATAGGGTTTTTCTAAAGTAGCTCCAAATTCCAAGAAACACTTCCTGTTAGAGGACCCTTGGTCACAAATTACAACTTTAACTATGATGCCAAAACTGTTCAAAATTGCTAAATTTCGTAATATTATTTTTTTTATTAAATCGGCAGAAAGTCCATTTTTTGAAACAAAGTAATTAAATGTAAGCGCCCAGTTGGAAAACATTGATTTAATCATAAAAACGCACAATTGTTTACCAATCTGGTTCGTTCGTTCAACCCCATTTTCCTCAAATCCATCATCCAAATCTATTTTGGAATTGTATCGCAATTCCCTTCTAATCGCCATTTCATCCATCAGCAGAATCATATTATTCTTTTCGTACTGGTTCAAATCTAAGCACTTCTTTTTTATTAACTCTAAACCGTTATTTTTAAAACCTGGTTGTAGGGAATTTACAGGGGCCCATCGATAAACAGTAGAGATATGTGGCAAATTTATATGCAATTTATTCTTCAAAAATTGGTACGTTGACTGTGAGACATAATAAATGTTTTGAACCAAATCTTTTACATCTTGCTTATATTCTTTAGGTCGTGGACTAAGAAGAAGTTTGCAAAATGTTTTTGACTCCTTGCTTATTTGAAAAGAGTCGATGGTTTGAAATACGCTTGATTTTGTTGCTATTTGTTTGCAGCTTTGGAGATTTTTATATTTTGCTACCATGTCGTAATATTTTTTTCTGTAAAAATTAGCTGATTTCAGATATTTTTCACAGTCATTACAACATCCATCTACGGAGTCACTTGTTCGGCTCTTTTTAGCTGGACAATCAAGCTCCAACGACTTGTAATCTTCCTCAATAACTTCTAAGTTAAATACCGGAACAGCTCCGAATTTAAACTTTTTTTATCACTGTCAGAACTTGAGAAGTGATTGGCGCAAATCAACAATTTTTTTGTGTAATCTTTTGTTGGAATATTACATTTTTCTCACCAAATTTGACCCATAGCTGAGTCATAGGGAGGAAACTTAAACATTCTTATCTTTTCACCATATCGCCTAGATTTACCGCATGTTTTTATGCAGCATCGAATGCCGGACTTTTGAAAAATTTTACCAACAGCCGGTACAGAATCCATTTTTCCTATTCAAAATCGTATGACAACCCCTCAACAATCAATATATAATAATAAGTTCAAAGAATAATCCAAATCGTATGCAAAGTTGTCAACAATTATAAAAGCAAAAATTCAAAATCAAAAATAGAGTTAAATATCAAAATACAAAGTAAAAATGGAGTCGATATATAAGCGCAGGAAAACACAACCATTCGCATGAAAGTACAATTCCCAAGTGATTTCGAATCCAATCCACACAATCGAAAACAAGAGAAGCAATACAACACCATGCAAGCTTACGATAGAAGAAGCTATCAATGCATACACATGCACACACACTTGCATACACATCGTAAGCTGCTTTGCTCTCGTAAAAACAAAACCACCGAAAACGCACATGCTACTCTCTTTCGCTCGCACCAGCTTCTCAATTTTTTGTATACTCTCTTGCATGTTCTCATGCTTGTACTCTCTGTTCAATAGGGTGCCAATATTGGAACCCTAGAACAAAATTTGCTTTGTATGAGATGCAACTTCTGTATACTATTTATTCTGTGATTATATATATACTCGGAATAAAATATTTTAAAATTTAAAAAATAAAGGAATAGTTATTTATACAATAAAAGCGCAAGACCAACTCATTGATGCTACACGAAATTTAGGTAATAAGGACTTAGATTCTCTGGTATCTAATGATATCAATAAAACAGGAGGTCTTCCTAAAGTATTGAAAATATTCGTAGGAGCTAAAGTGATGTTAAGGTCTAATTTTGACGTGTCAAAAGGTTTAGTAAATGGTAATATGGGTTTAATTACAGAAATTACCTGGCCAAATTTTCGCAGGGATCAAGTAGGTATATGCCGAAGACATTCCGTCAGTCCGTATCGATTGCGGTTCAGATGGTGTTCACCTAATTAAACCAATATCGATACAGTTCCCAGCAAAATACAGTCATGGAACTGTTGAGAGACGAATGTTGCCATTAATCTTGTGTTGGGCATCGACCGTCCACAAGATGCAAGGTTGTACAGTTGATCAGTTGATCAGTTGTTCTTCTTTGTGTTTCATTCCGAAATGCAGAGTTAGTTTAAAAATGTAATACAAAGCACCCCACGCTTTTAGAACGGTGACATTAATTTCCTCGGCAGTAATTTTATTGCTATGCTAAGAATTATTTGTTACTTTTTAGTTGATCATCTCTAAAAGCGTGTTTTTTAGTTTTTTTAAACTATAATTTTTTAAATTCGAATGCGCGTAGAAATACCAATTTTCGTGTTCTACGAACTCTTGCTCAAACTCATCGAATTCACTAGCAACTGCACTTTGGATGATTTCGGTATGCAACGAGGAAAAATCTGCCCATGTAGTTTCCAAATTCTGCAAACGAATTTCAAGTAGTTCTACACTGGTTTTTTCGTCAATTGAGTCAACAAAGGCTGCCGCGCACGTGAGCCGTCCTTTTGCGCTACCGCGTTTCTGAATAAGGGGATTCATTATATTCGAAAATAAAAATGGAAATGTTCACTGGCTAATATAATTTTTAACGTTCACTTGAAAAAAGATCCGGCTCAAAGGACCATGAAATTGATTGATTTTGATTAATTAAAAATTGCACCCGAAAGAATAGAAGGAGAATACGACACAATTTTCAATTTCCTTTAATGTTTATTTTCTTTTACAATGTAGGAGTACACGATCGTATCTGCGCTGCGACTGACCAACGAGTGTTTTTCGATCCAATGCCATCAACCGAATAGGCCAATCCACCCACGCACATACACATGTAAAGAGCGCCTCCATGCACTGCAAGTGTGTTCCCGTGGTGGTATTGAGGAAAATCATTCGACCGTGCTCTGGGGTGATTGGGGCAGCAAAATTGGACGAGGGTGGTGTGTTCTGTGATTATGATGGCACGGTCCTTCGGTACAGTGACATTTTTAAATAATATTTTACATTAAAGAAAAAGAAAGAAAAGAAAAGAAAAAGAAACCTAATTAAACAAAAAGATTAATTTATCCAAAACAGTAACACCATAACTGACCGAACAAAACAAGCGTTAACCCACGCCTCGTCAGTCGCTATAGTATAAGTGTCCGACGTGTATAAGCTTCCTCATAGAGGATTAAATAAAGTAATTCTTTGTAAAGTTTAAGTTGTCTTTTATTTATTTTTTATTGGCGCCTTGGTGGGCAACGTGAAAACGTAAAAAAATCCTTATAGAATAAATAAATAACATTCGCGTTGCTAAGTAGTGCCGACTCAAAATATTTTCAACCAGTGCTATATGTATATGTACATATAAGTAACCCCATCGAAGAGGTGAAAAATAACTCAAAATTTAATTACGTCACAAACTGTAGTGAAACCTACAAAACACATCAAAACCACACAAAAGTTATTATAAAGTATTAAATCTATAAGGCAAAGACAAAGAGAAAATGAAGCCTCAGTTCTAGCAAGCCGAATAACTGTAATTGAAAAGTGCAAAAAACAAAGCGTGACTTCTGTTTTGATCAGGTAACTGTGCATAGAAAAAGATCATCCCACATTGCTTGCGTACCTGTTTACAAACCCAAGCCATCACTCAAGCAAAATCGGAAGACAAGAAAAACCTGTTGAACATCTGAGTCATACATGATTTGTTGTAAATATTTCTTTCCTTCTAACTCTTTTTATATTCTTTATCTGAATTTAGAAAATATTACACTATATTAATAGCTAGTTTTCTTTTTAGAGTTTAGACTTTGTTTTCTTCACATGTTATCAGTATAAATTTAAACAAGAGAATTTTAGAACATTTATGAAATTAGGAACTTATGACTATTAAGTAATAGGACAATCTTAATCACTGAATTTGTCAACAATTGAATTAACTTCTTCTATTTTTCGTTCAATTGTGAAATTACTGATTTGATGGACGCGGTACAGTTAGGTGCGGTCGTAACCGTAGCAGTTCAGGCTGCAACCGTACAAACTCGACAAACTTTTGAAGCGACGATCAAACAGCTTCCAGCTCTACTAAAGTCATTAGAGACTCCGAAATTCGTTGAAGAGTATCAACCGGTTACAATCAAAGGTAGTTCTCGACATCATCTATTACCATTTTGAGGGACATGATTGCTGGCTCTGCCGATCAAGTTTTGGCGTTGTCCAATACCTTCCTCAATTTCAAGGCAATAATAGCAAGGCTTGACTTTACATGCGCCGATAAAAGGCCTGTTTACTTAATAGAACAGGAGATGTCTACCTTACAAAAAGGCAAAATTTCCATTATTGAGTTCTATGATGAGGTGGAAAAGAAACTTATTTTGATTATTGATAAAACATTGATGCACCATGGGGGTAATAAGTCTTTGACTGATTCGCTAAATCAAAAGTATCGACAAAATGCTCTGAGGGTTTTCATTTCTGGCTTAAGAAAACCAGTGGGCGATATCGTATTTTAATCTCGTCCTACTGATATGCCGAATGCTTTAGCTCTTGCCCAAGAATTAGAGGCTAATCAGGAGAGGTTTGCATTTGCAAATTTATTTTCTTACAGAAATGAGTGTTTTAGAGGCTGCGTCCTCCAAACTATAGCGAAAGTGAACATCATTCACCCCATTACAAACCTATATTTTCAAATCAGTTACGACAAAAGCCAATTCCAATGGAAGTGGATCCATCCTACTCGCAGCTGAGAAATCCAACTCAATTTCAAAACCCTATTCAAACTTCAAACTTCCAAGAACATTATCGTAATTCAGGACATAACGTATTTCAGGATATACACAAAAAATCACAGTAATTTTCAGAAACCTGTTGAAAGACCGGACCATAAACATAAGCTTTTTAAACGAAGTAATGAATCCGATAGGCAAACTCATCCCAAACTTCAAAGAATAAACCATCTTTCCCAACAAAATGTGTGTGTTGTGAATAATGATAATAATATCCGGCAGTTCTGAAGAACATTTCTCAAATCAAAATTAAAACAATTTCACCTGTTTACCTGATGAACAATATTTTTTAAATGAAGAAACCCATTAGACAGAGTATAATACCACCAAGAACAATGACATTTCAAAAATATCCGATAACATTAATTTTTTAGGGGAAAGTCCCTCCTGTCTTACGTCAGCCGAACACTAGCAGGAGAGGAAATAAAGCTCCTTGTTGATACATTTTTGGTACAAATTCTTCATTCTTTATACTTTCAACCCTCACGACTTTTGATCATTGGATTCGATCTTTTGAGAGAAATTTCTGCTCAGTTAGATTTAGTAAACGGAAAGGAAGAAAAACTTTTTTACTTCTATTGCAAAAACATAAATAATATATCTTTGACAAACTTCTCCAACCCTCCGGAATTGTCTTCTGTAATAAAGCGTCAATCGAAGGTTTTTTCTGACCCGAACGAATCATTGCCTTTCAACAATAAAGTTGTTACCATTATTACCAAATAGACGGCACGATGTAACCAGATAAAAATTACGAAAGGCGGTAGTGCGATAAAACGGTATAGACACTACATTCGAAATGTTTCTTCGTAGGTTGTAGTCAGAAATTATTCTGCAATTACGATTTCCCGATCTCATGAAGAACATTTTCAACACTTTGTAGCAATAGAGATGACGGACTGGGAGAATTTTCGTAACACGAAACAATGGAAAGCTAGGATATCGATGGTGTTTTCGGCATAACATTCTTTAGACGCTTTTTTGCAGGATTAAAAGTGGTTTGATTTTATTTAGCTGCGTTCCACCCCAACATGTAATACCATACTGTAGTTTTGAGTTAAAGATACCGTAATATATAGTCTTAAGGAGCTTATAGGAACAGACATTTTTCAGATAAAAAAATGTCCGAAGTGTATAATGAAAATATTTTCTTCCGTATGGTTAGCAAAACTCATCCTCGAATCAATCGTCAGCTCCAAGTACTTAAACTCTTCCACATTCTCAATCTAAAAACACTTATCACTGCAATCGAATGTGCTAAAAAAAGATGGAAGGAAAAGATGGGAGGCACAGGGACAATTAGTCAATTAAAATTTTTGGCATTCCGGTGCGTGAAAGTAAACTTCTGCACTGGTATAGGTCTGGGGGATAAATTGAAGAACATCATTTTTGTTTTAGGGCTGATGCTTGTATGTTCCGAGAACCAGATCCTTAATAAATGAAGGTCCCAATTGATATCCGAAACCAGATTTAAGAAGCTATCTGAACTATATGAACAGCCCACATCCTCCGCAAAGGCAGTTAGTTTAGCTTGGAAGTTTAGTCCAAACAGAGAATTTATATATGTAAGGAACAAAATGGGTCCCAACACAGAACCTTGAGGAACTCCCAAATGAATAAACTGGGTGTTGCTCCTGGTCTCACCAATCTTCACTCTTTGAGATCGATTGGATAGGTAAGACCTAAACCTGAATAGCATGAAGCCCCGAAATTCAGCTTTTTCAAGTTTGTCCAACAAGATTGAGTGGTTAACCATGTCGAAGACTTTTGTCTTCTTCTTTTCCTTTTTCCGGCGTTGTTATGGTCAGAAGTGTAGGACCATAACTTTCCCACTTAACTGCATTCCTACTGGTCCGCTTGTGGGGTTGCCGGTTTGACCTCAGAAAGTAGCGGCAGGCTTCCCGGTTTGGGATTACTTCATCGCTGAGGCCAATCAAATGCTGGTGTTTTTGCATTTGTGCACCAATTGTTTTTCGGCTTGCCTTTTTTTTTTTTTTTTTTTGTGACACGGGCATGCTCCAGATTTTTTTGTTTGATCTTACTCTTACAACACCGGTGATCTCCAGTCGTGTCAACCCACTGATTTGCATGTACACTTGTGGGGCAGTTTAGTGGTGGTATATGTGTACCTAGGCTCACCTTGGTGTTTTCTAAATTGCCTAGATGTGATTTTTGTTTACCTTTGTTATAGTTGCCTTTTACGACAAGCGAAAGGTATCGCTGCAGAGATATTCTTAACCTGTCCCTGCACGGGTCATGTCGAAGTCTTTTGTAATATCTACAAAAAGTCCTGCAGTGTGTTTTTTAGAGTCAAGACTCGAAAAAATATTTGAGCAAAAATGTAAAAGGGCGTCTTCAGTTGATTTCCCCTGTTAAAAGCCAAGTTGCACCGAGCTAAAAAACTTTGCTAAACGGGAAGAAGTGATATTGGCCTATAGTTGCTCACATCCTCTGCAGAACCTTTTTTATAAAGTGGAACTACGTCGGCACATTTGAGGTCGTCAGGAAAAACTCCCAAAAATAAGCTGCGATTGAAAATAACAGCTAAAACATCAACTATAAAGCAACCGATACGTTTTAAAACAGCGTTAGAAATCCCATCACAACCGCAAGACCTAGAGTTCTTTAGAGCTCAAGAGCAGTTATAGACTCGAAGACAAAACTTTTTCTTTACAACGGTTCATATAAGCTATAAGAAAACGAGCACAAATCACACCTTCGTTGGATTCCATAGATTGATAGATTCCCCGTCAATGAAGTAAAATAGTTATTAAATGCATTACCGATGTCGAATTTATTAGTAATTACACAATCATCTACACGAATATTGGTGGGTTCTTTAAAAGGGTAGGATTGGTTTAAGATGTAATTGACATACCTGCCATTCATTTTTAATATTACCATTAGCAAGACGAAATTGATTACTAAAATAATTGTGGTGGTAAATGAGAATCTCTTTTTTGAGTTGGGTATTTATTACGCAACCTGAGGTTATTGGGATGCTTTGAGCACTTAATTCTTAGCTTATTTTTGTACCTGACCTTGTTAATAAGTCTTGTGGATATTCAAGGTTTAAGTCTTTTAGGAGTTTTTGCCAAGGACACGACGGAAATGCTGTTAATAATATGTTTAGAGAGTCGATCTTAAAACAGTGAATAGGAAATGGATGGATTCTGAGTATACATCGTCCCAGAACTGGGCAAAGAATATTTTAAAGTTTAGTAAAATTTATTTTTGTGACTTTTGTGGATGCATTATCAACTTTATTTTCTGTATACGGTTAATATTTATCAGCAAACCTATCATTGAGTCATCATTCTCGCTCAGTAGGCTGTGTGAGTAACAACAAAAAATAATAATAAAAAAATAATAAACAATTGAAAACCAAACAAAAACTAAAAATTTCGATAAAAAATATTTTCAAATAAGAATAAATTTAAAATAATAAAGGTGATAAAGTGTCCAGTCCAGTGCAGTGCAACAGTGGTAGCAGCAGGTACGCGAAGAGATGTCGGGAGACAGCGGGCGAAGACCCGTTCGTCATACGGAGTCGGAATCTGATGATTTATCATCCGATTTCGCAACTCCGGCCGCCGTCATGAAAAAGGGCAGAAGGGTCAACTCGAAGACCGATTTGATGAAGCGCCCCTGCCTCACTACTTCGACCGGAAAGCTGCAGGTCGAAGCGAAGGAAGGGGCGCCATCTCCATCACCATCGACGTCCAAGGCAGCTGGACAGCATCATCAACAACCAAGACCAGTGATCCCCGGGGAAGCGGACATTGCCTGCCTCTCAGATGGTAGAGGAGGCCCCTACACGGGTGACAACAACCCTTTCGCCGCCCTTTCAAGTTCGGCTATGGAGGAAGAGCGTAGCGAACTGGAGAAGGAAAAACGGGTCCTGCCAAGCTGCAGGCCGTAGTCAATAGGCTTAAGGAGATGCAGCAGATGGGGAGGGAGCAGGCAACAGCCGCCACTCATCAAAGCCAGCAACAACAGCAGCCGCAGAAGAAACAGCAGCAACAACAACAGCCACAGCAGCAGAAACAGCAGCCGCAGAAAAAGCAGCAACAACAACTGCCACAGCAGCAGAAACAGCAGCAGCAACATCAACAGCCGCAGCAGCAACAACAACAACCGCTACAGCAGAAGCAGCAGCAACAACAACAGCCGCAGCAGCAGAAGCAGCAGCAACAATAACGCCCTAAAAAGGAGAAGGTGCTACCCATCTTTACCTATACCACGGCCCTACGTGAAACCATCGATCTCTGTAAGTATGCCATTGGTGTGAGTAATTTTCATTTTAAATGTTTAGGTCTGGAACAACATAAGCGTCTGGAACAACATAAGCGGATTAAAAGCCTATTGAAAGAGTCTACGACGGAGTTTTTCTCCTTTACGCCAAAGGCCGAGAGGTTGCAGACCATGCTCCTCAAAGGCGTGGAGTCGATTGCAGACCCCGAGGAAATGCTCTCAGAGCTCAAAGAGTTCGAAAGTGACGACCTCAAATTCGTGGGGGTTAAGCCATTCTCTACGGTGAGCTCCCGACAGGAGAAGCGAGTTATTCCCTTCTTCTTGGTACAGCTCACACCCATGCAAGCTGGAGAGGTTAAGGACTTACCGTCCCAGACTGTCACATGGGAAACACTAAAGAGGAACGGAAACATTTTGCAATGTATCCGCTGCCAAAGGTTCGGGCACACCGCGTCGAACTGCGAAATGCAGCCTCGATGCGTTAAGTGCGCAAAGAACCATAAAAACGAGGAATGCGACCTTGGGAAAGACAAGGTGGCGGACAGAGAGCAGCTCGTGTGTGTCTTGTGTCGGAACCGAGGACACCCTGCAAACTATCGGGGATGTCCTAAGTTCCAGGACATCAAGAAAGAAAACCAGTCCCGTAAGCAGAAGGTCGAGGAGAAGCGTCCCTCGGGTCGCTTCCAAACACCAGCCGTCACATCCCAGTTGACCTACGCCCAAATGGCGGCAGGTTCGGGAAAGACGGTACAAAAGCCCATGGCTGTTCCTAAAGTCCCAGTGAGTGTCTCTAAGGCACCGGAGGCGGAGGTGGATGTCTGTTCGATCTTGCTCGCAATCCAAGGGCAGATTGGGCAGCTCCAAAAACAGATCCTTGAGACGGCGATCCGAGTAGATAGTATCTGCTCGCTTCTGCCGGGCCTAGCGCATCTAAGGTCGTGATGGGTACGCTGGTAGAGAGTCCCTTGAAGATCCTGTCGGTGAATGTAAATTCCCTGATAAGGATTGAGCGACGAGCCGTACTTTTTAACCTGTTGCAGGACGAAAGCCCCGATGTACTCTTGGTTAGCGAAACAAAGCTAAACCAGAAGCACAAAATCCGGCACAGTTCTTATAGAATAATTAGAAGCGACCGACCCAACGCTACTCAAGGCGGGGGAGTTGCGATCTTTATTAGGAATAATTTTAAACATAAGGTCATATATAGCGGTGAACTGCGGAGGTTCCAGGTGCTAGAGGCCTGTATTATGTGCATTCCTCACCGAAATGGAAAGAGAATGTACATTGTATCAGCTTATGCGCCTGAAGCACCTCAACCCAATGTTTTCATTGCAGAGCTCGAGACACTTTTTCGATCTCTGCGCTTAAACTCGGTGGAAAACTTCTACATTCTGGCCGGCGATTTAAATGCAAAACATAGTGATTGGGGAAATAACATTTCTAACACTAGGGGGAGCCTATTAAGTCATTGGTGCGTTCTTCACAACATTGAATATAGAGTCAAGTTGCTCGCAACGGATAGTCCGTCGTATCCTAGGAGCGGCTCCTATCTGGATCTCATGCTCATAGACTCTCGACTGAGTCTGGCAGACACGAACGAATGGTCTATTAACTGTCTACGGACCATTGTATACGACAGTGACCATTGCGGACTACGTGCCGTGATCACAGTACCTGACGAGTTCGTGGAAATGGCAGAGTATTTCCAAGCGCACCCCTACGAATACAGTAGGACGCGTTGGCCACGCTTTGCCAATTCCCTGACGAGAACGCTCACTTCGAGCGCCTCCTTCCCACCGTCTAATAGGAACCTGTCAAACTACGAGATTGATAGGTACCTCAAACAAATGGACGATATAATTAAGCAGACCATGAACAGTACAATACCACGTCAACGACATAACGATACTCGAAACGCGACAATCGACGCACTGCACAGACAAAAAAGTAGACTCCTGACAAGACTCAAACTCTTGTACAGGCGGTTTACCGATAGACAAAACTCGGAGGTCAGGACACTGAAGTCACTGATTAAAAATATCCAACAGTTAATCAAGGAAAATTACAGAATATCTGTAAGTTTGCATTGGAACAACAGAATTCGTGCTGTAAATTCCAAGAGCGCGAGTATGTTCCCGCAAATAAATAAAATATTTCGGAGAAACAATCAGAATGACATTCAGGATCTAAAGCTTCCGAGAACGTCAGAAAATGAACTTTCGCTACGAACAGTTAGCATCGATCCAGAGGGCGCCATCTTGGATGACGACTTCTTCGTGATCGTGGATCCTCAGGAGAAGGTGGCGGCAGTGGGAACTGTTTTCCAGGAAGTGTATAAGGTGAATAATACCATTCGCCCAAACCACGAATTGGAAAACAGAGTTCTACTTCATCACTCCTACCTTAGAAATGATATCGATCATTGGCGATCCGAGAATCTTGGTTTTACCGACTTCGATGACGATTTCATGGCAAATAATGCCGTCACCAATGAAGGGGCTAATACCCTGTTCATTTCGACGGAAGATCTCCAGATGATCTTTCGGTCATTGAAGAGGAAAAAATCCGCGGGTATCGACGGTATATCCAATGTTGTGCTTAGGCACCTTCCGCCAGTGGCTGTAGAGAGGTACACCATCCTGTTCAACAATGCACTGAATAATGAACTGAATAATGCATATTATCCAGTGCACTGGAAGACAGCGGTGGTGCAACCAATCCCCAAGAGGGGTAAGGACACCTTTTTCGTGATTGAGGATCCTCAGGAGAAGGTGGCGACAGTGGGAGCTGTTTTCCGGGAAGTGTACAAGGTAAATGATAGTATTCGCCCGAACCATGACCTGGAGGACAGAGCCCTGTTTCATCATTTCTACCTCAGAAATGATTTCGATCATTGGCGATCTGAGAATCTTGGTTTTACCAGGTTCAATGAAGATTTCATGGCAAGCAATGCCATCCCCAGTGAGGGGGCTAACACCCTGTTCATTTCGACGGAAGATCTCCAGATGATCTTTCGGTCATTGAAAAGGAAAAAATCCGCGGGTATCGACGGCATATCCAATGTTGTGCTTAGGCACCTTCCACCAATAGCTGTAGAGAGGTACACCATCCTGTTCAACAATGCACTGGATAATATGCATAATTCAGCAAGACAGCGGTGGTGCAACCAATGCAAGAAGGGTAAAGACACCTTTAACCCGGCAAATCTCCAGTCGATAAGTCTCCTTCCGAGTATCAGCAAGGTCTTCGAGAAGGTGATCCATAGGGCCCTGTCTAAATGGGTTGAGGACAATGAAATCATCCAGAGATGATCATCCAGAGAGAGTTTCAGAGCGGGGCATGACACTATTCATGCCGCGTCGAAGCTTGTGTCGGATATCCAATGGAATAAATGCCAGCACCAATGCACGGGTGCCTGTCTGATTGACTTGGAAAAAGCCTTCGACACCGTATGGTTAGAAGGTCTTTATTACAAGCTCGGTCGGCTGGGCATAAGTAAACCACTGCTATATATGATTTTTGACATGTTAACCGGTAGAAAGTTCGTTGTGAAAATTGCCAATGTAACTTCTACCCAAATATTTGAAATCAAAAACGGACTGCAACAGGGTACGGTAAATTCGCCGGTCCTTTTCAGCATTTACCTGAGTGATCTACTTGTTTCTCTACACCACTCAATAGCGTACGCAGATGACCTAATCGCGTACAGATCAGGTTCAACGATCGACGTCATTGTTACTCTTCTGCAGCGTGACTTCGAAAAAATTCAGCAGTATTGTGATGACTGGAAGTTGAAAATCAACTTCCAGAAATCAGAATCTATATTGTTCAGAACGCCTTTGTCTAGGGCCTCTCGGGACACTAGAAAAAATTGGCGCAGGTTCTCTATCTTTGGGCCGGACGGGCGTCCACTGGCGAGACAAAGTGTAGTCAGATACCTTGGGATCGTGCTGGACCAGTATCTATATTTTGACAAACATGTAGATGCTGCTCTGGCAAGGGCCCAAGGCGCTTTCGCTCTGACAAGATGGCTGTTTCATTGCATCCAACTTGATCCCAGGGTGAAGGTAATCTACTACATGGCCTTAATCAGGCCCATGATTGCCTATGGATGCCCCGTCTGGTTCAATGTGAGAACCAGCTTAATGGAAAGGATTCGGGTGTTTGAGCGACAATGTCTTAGGACTTGTCTCGGGTTACATAGGACACCCGAATCTGATTACACGAAATTTTACCCGAACGAGGTTCTATACAATAGGGCCAGGATTGTAGGGGTGGATAACTTCCTGATCAAACTGATTCGAGGCCACGTTGCGAGAGCAATGACTTCGGTCAATAGCCTAATCTCTGGGGTTTACTACCCCAATGATTTATATCACGAGAGAGTGCGCCTTAACGGCTTTGTCCCGCCAGAAGCATTCCTCCATTTAGATAGATGTGGGCTGATCCAGGATAGATTGGCGGTGCCGCTAATCTTCCACGTGGGTCGCAATTCCGTGGAACGGCGATTCCTCTACGGACCCGATGTCGCGCTCAGTGAGCCCGAGCGCCTCAGGTTCTGTAGATCGGTCTCACGCCGGGATCGAGGAGACGTAGTCCGCCAGCATCAACACTTTTGGTGGCTGGAGGGAGCTGCGTCAGTGGACATTTCAATAGCTTCAGCCTCTTGAAGGCAGGGCTTGCCTAACACCAATGGCAGGCTTACATAGGGTAGAGTAGGGTAGAGTAGGTTAGGGTAGGATAGAACAAAAAAGAATATTAAAAACCAAAAAAAAATTATAAATATATTAAAACCAAAAAAAAGATATAAACACATATATATAATATATATAAAATATATATTTATATATATATGTATTAGCTAAGTTAGAATAAGATATGTTTAGTTAGGCTTAGGCAGATTTAAGGATTATATAAAAATATACATATAAAAGAATGATCATATGCTAAGTTTTTTAAACAAAAAAGAAAAATTTTTCTTAGATTAAGTTAATTATAATAATGTTAATTGTAAGTTATTTAAATAGTAGTCGAAAGGCATACGTAAAAATTATACAGTTTATTTTAGAGTGTCCGCCTAGGGCCAGTAAGATTCCTAAATTTGTAAGGATAGTTAAGCTAGTTTTAAGCATTTTTGTTTAGGATAAGATAGATCTAAGAAACTATAAATAAAAATGAATTACAAACAACCTATCATTGAGTGATCGGAAATATTTAAATCGAATATTCCCCTCTTATATTAATATGTTAAACGGATCCCTAAAAAAGCGTTGCGAATCAAATATGAGAGTTGCGCTTGAAATATCTAATTTTTTTTTTAAAGAAGAGAAAGTAAAGGACATTGTAGGGTATGAAGTTCCTCAGGCATTGCGCAGTCTTCGGTCATTTCTTGGCTTATCGGGATACTACCGATGCTTTATCAGAGATTATGCTCAGATTTCGAAAACTCTTACAAAATACCTACGTTTTGAGAGCGGTACTGTAAGTTAAAATCAATCTAAGAATACAAAAATTTTATTACGTACACTCGGAGACAATGGAAGCTTTTAATAGGATAAAGAAAATTCTGGCGTCTGAAGATGTGTTGCTTCTTTATGCCGATTATAACAAACCGTTTGATCCGAAAACAGATGCTTCATCGCACGCACTTGGCGCTGTCCTCTCTCGAGGCATACCCATAACGATGATTTCCCGAACTTTATCTTCTATCGAACCAAACTATGTTAGCAATGAGCGAGACCTTTAATCTATGTATAGTGTGGTCGCTGCAAAAGCTACGAAATTATCTTTATGGGCCGAAACAGTTGAATATATTTACTGACAATCAGCCATTTCCGACAAAAATCTCAATGCAAAAACAAAGAGATGGAGAGCATTTGTCCAAGAATTCTCTCCAAACTTTTTCATAAGCTCGAAAGGGAGAATTTTGTGGCTGATGCTTTGTCAAGACAGCATATAAATGCTATAAGTCAATCTACAGACTAGGCTTCCACAACAAATAGCGAAGAATCTCTCACACAAACAGTAATAAGCGTTCAAAATCTAGTCAACTCCTTCAAGAATAAATTAATCATAGAAAAAGGGATTGTTTTGAAAAACAACTAAGATCATTTTCAAAAATAGAATTAGACACACTATTGTACTCAATAGTTTCGACAATGTCTTTCAAATGTTTAAGGAAACTGTTAACCCTGATGTTTCCAATGCTATTTATTGTGACCTACAAATATTAGGCAAAATTCAGAATAAACTAATTACGTAATTTCCTTCAGTAAAATTTCGTCATACGACCAAAATGGTTACAGATATTTTTAACCGAACTGATCAACTTGAAATTCTCATATCAGAGTATAATCACGCCCAGGGAACAAATTAAAAAAAAAAAACAATTTCTTTCCAAATACAAATTAAATTCTGAAACAGATTGTATCTAATTGTAAGACTTGTCATGAGGCAAAATATCAGAGACACCAGTGCCTCATATAGGCAAAACCCCTATTCCTCAGCATCCAGGTGAAATACTTCACAACTGCTGGAACACATTTCCTTACTTGCGTAGACAAACTTTCCAAATTTACTGTTAAATCTCGTGCAATAATAGATGTCAAAGAACCGATTTTGGAATTACAAATTTATTTAAAAAGACAATGAGATATCCCTTAATTCAGAAACCATAAAAAAACTTCTCAAAAACCATTTCGGAAATCGCAAGATGGAAAAATTTTGAACAGAGTATTACCGACACCGGTGAACTCATTTTATTTGCAACAGCTAAGTACAACAGGACTATTGATTCGGTTACAAACTACAAATCAATTGACATCATTCACTCAATCCCAACAGAGCTGAATGATGAAATCAAAAATTAGATAGTGAAAGCTCAAGAAGCAAACCTAGAATATTACAATCAAAATAGACACTCTCGGACATTCGAACCAGGTGACAAGGTTTTCGTTCGAACAAATACACGAATTGGTAACAAATTCACAAAACTGTTTGTCGAAAAAGTTAACCAAAAGGACTTGTTCTTATAGATAATAGAAAAATTCACAAAAATAATCTAAGATGACACATTAAACAATTAAATTATGAAATCAAATCAATTATTCTTTAAAATTTCACTTTAAAAAATAGTTGTTATAAATCTTGGAAAAAAAAATGTATATTTGAGTTTATAACTTAGTACGAATTTTGATTTTTTAGAAAACAAGTGTTCTAGTATGATATTATTATTAATTTTTTTTCTTTTCTCAATGTTTGAACTTAACGAAGTCGAGAACTATTTCACTTGAAAATGAGGAACATCGTAACTGGGGAAGTTGTAACACCATAACTGATCGAACACAACAAGCGTTCACCCACGCTTCGTCAGTCGCTTCCGATATATCAGAAGTGTCCGACGTGTTTTAAGCTTTCTGAAAGAGGATTAAATAAAGTAATTCTTTATAAAGTTTAAGTCGTATTTTGTTTAATTTTAATTTATACTTTATATGACAGGTAATTTTTAAAGCAGAGAAATTCTGCTTTAAAGTCATCAGTTTTATTGGTTTGTTTTTTATTGGTCTAAGAATGTAATGATAGTAATATTTCCCATTCTTGTAGATATTTAAAATAAAATAAATTGATTTATTTAGGAGTACTTGAATACTGGTAAGTACTTCAAAGTACTTGTAGGTACTTGGAAAGTACTTGTAAATATTTTTTTAAGTATTTAAGCCATTATTGAATCTGTTCATTGTGAGATGCAAGCAGAGGCAAGCAGAAGAAAAGGAACTGTCAAATTGTTTTCATTCGATTTGTTTATTTTCGGTGTGGCTTTGGCTTTTTCTTTTTTATTGAAATAAAAGCCATCTGCTTTATCATAGAGACACTTATTGTCCTGCACAAGTGAAATCAACTTATTAACAAACTCGTATGTCACATTTATTTTATCTTTTTTCTCTTTCCTAACCTCAAATGTCACTTGTCAAAAATTGCGTCCGGAATGTCTTCTTTCAAGAAGACCTTCCGTCTGCTCGCATCAGTTAACGAACATTTAACAAAACGTCGTATCTTCCCATTGTGGGTATATCATATACTTTGCATGTAAGAAGACATTCCCCTCTGCTTGCTTCTGCTTGCTCCTGCCTATTATGGTTAGGCCTTTATGACTGATTGCACGCAAAACGACGGCCAAGAGTAAATCACCTGTTTTGCACAGCAGGTACAGGGCTAACGGTTAAAATGCATACACATCACCTGATGCGGGCGTAAACAACTTGTATGCGGAAGAAGTAGCTGGTAGCGGGCACATTTTGGTGTTGAGCTGCGGTAGGTATTAACATTTTGGTGATGAACTGTGATGGGTGTTAACTTACTGAGTAGTTAAACTCTTCGATTTTGATTGTCATTACGGTTGCTCAGGGCAAAAGTTAGTGGCAGGTGGTCCGTCAAGATTTTTATGCATTTGGCACCGTAGAGGCACATCCAAGTTTATCAAGGACCCATACTTTAGAGAGTGGCTTTTTTTCGATGCTGGAGTAATTTTCTTTAGATAATGATCTGGATATAAACGTAATTGGTCCTTGCCCATTTCTCCTTGAGACAAGACGGCTCCGATTGCGTAAATAGAAGCGCAGGTTGTGAGAGTAAATGACATGTTGATATCCGGGAAGACTAAAATATCAGATGATATAAGCATTTTCTTTGGGATCGCTAAATGCTTTTAGTGCCTGATCATCATGGTGAATTTCCGTTCTTCTTGACATGTTGGATTTTATTTGATCATTGGCTCCTCTAGTTAAATTTGTCCAGGGTTTGGCTTTTCTGGCAAAATCTCGTATAAATTTACGACAAATATAAAATCAATTCAAGAAAACTCTTCAAGTCCTTAAGGTTTTGAGGTGGTGACATTTTTTGAATCGCCTCAATCTTCTTAGGATATGCGCGTATTCCTTTTTTGGGTGATGATGTAATCAAGAAAATCCACTTCAGTTCTCAGAAATTTAGATTTTTACCAAATTGACTCTCAGGTTAGCTTTTTCCAGGAGTGAGAGAACATCATCAAGATTTTATATATTTTTTTTATCCTTTCCGAACACAATGATGTCGTCTATTTAAACATAGTACCTACATTTTACCTATGATGGGCGCTAAAACAACATTCATCATGCGCTGTAATATTGCTGGCGCGTTCTTCAGTCTAAATGGAAGTCGAGTGAATTCATACTTGCCATTTGCAATAGAAAAGACGGTTTTGTGGATGTCGTTGGACTTCATCCTAATCTGGTGAAAACCAGAGGTCAAGTAGAGATTCGTGAAGAACTCGGATTGTCCGATGCTAGCTGGGTATTAGTGATATCGGGAATGGGGTATCATGCTACTGAGAAGGTGACTGCGTTAAGACGTTTAAAGTCTTTAACTAGTCTATATTGTTTTTCCCCGCCGCGTTGGCTTTCTTCGGAACAATACAAAGGGGAGAAGTAGAAGGACTTTTTGAGGGCCTTTTAACATTTTCTTAATATGCTGTTCGAATTCTGATCTTAAATTTGCTGGGTAGGGATATGATTTTGTATAAACTGGTTCATATGTGGTGGTTTTGATTTCGGTCTGTACGTGTGTATCAATTGTACCACTATCAGAAATTGGACCAAAAAGCTTTTTAATGTTTATTAGAATGTTCTGAATGTTTATCGATTCCTGCGTTGATAATTTGAAAATTGTTAACCTGTCTGGATTGCTTCGTTTTTAACTTTATTTTAATGTCAGGGCAAATGCGTAGGATACAATTCGTGTTATCAATTACAGCCTCTAACTTTCTCAAGGTGTCGTCTTCGATAATTTAATCAGGGGAGAACAAAAAAAAATCGATTGTGCTGTTGTTGCCCAGGCTCCTGCTGCCGATTGGATTTTTAATGGTGTTTTAATGGGTTTTGAATTGTATGCAATTCTGTTTGATATACAATTTTGGTTGGCTCCTGTACCAATTAATAATTTGAGTGTCTTGCCGTCTGTAGTAGCGTACTCTAAGTATGGTCTGATTGTATTTCGTCTTCCTAGTCAATTTCATCGTCCGATTGACTTGGTGTTTCATTCGTAGTAGTAGCAAAAAGCCGTTGTTGTTTTCAGGGTAGGTTTGAGGATTGATGAGGTTTGATCTTCTGAGAATAGGGTTGTTTGGCCTGTTCATATATAGGGTCCGCCAAATAACTTTTTTTTTGAAAATGCTATAAAAAAACTACTGAATATTTTCTCAAATTTCTTTTTTTATTTGAAAGTACAATCCTTCCGGTTAATAATGGAAAATAATTTCATTCAATTATGGCTGGCCATGCA
Source organism: Merodon equestris (assembly GCA_958301585.1). NCBI lineage: Eukaryota > Metazoa > Arthropoda > Insecta > Diptera > Syrphidae > Merodon > Merodon equestris. The sequence goes on along the minus strand of OY284415.1, from coordinate 81,638,149 downwards.
GTAGCCTACACGATCGGTCCAATTTTTAAGCACATTATCGATTGTGTGCAGCTGTATTTCACCAATGGCTTCACGAATATTGTCCTTTAAAGCGTCAATTGTCTCTGGCTTGTCGGCGTAACACTTATCTTTGACGGCACCCCACAAATAATAGTCCAACGGTGTCAAATCGCAGCTCCGAGGTGGCCAAACGACATCAGCTCTGCGGCTGATAATGCGATCTTCAAAAACAGGGCGCAAAACATCGAGTGTAGCTTCGGCTGTGTGGCACGTAGCGCCTTCCTGTTGAAACCAAATGTTGCCAATATCCTCCTCTTCAATTTTTGTGAACAAAAATTCGTTCAACATGGCCCGATAACGATCGCCATTGACTGTAACGGCCACTCCTTGCTCATTTTCGAAGAAAAATGGCCCAATTATGCCTCTGGACCAAAATCCGCACCAAACAGTGGCTCGTTTTGGGTGCACCGGCTTTTCAATGTATGCGTGCGGGTTTTCTGTGCCCCAAATGCGACAATTTTGCTTGTTTACATACCCGCCAAGATCAAAATGAGCTTCATCTGAAAAGATGATTTTTTTGGCAAAATCGGCATCTTCTGTAAGTCGATCGCAGGCCCACTTAGCGAAGTTCAAGCGTATACACAACCATATTCGTTCAGCGGAAGGATAAAACTAATTATCTGTCAAATCAGACATGAGCTAAGTGTTACCATTCATGAAATAAGCACTACTTGAAAAAAAAAACGTTAGATGGCGGACCCTTTAGTTAACCATACCGGTTTAAAGCGATGGATCGATCTCCATAGACTGTGCCGGTTTTGGTTGTGTTGTCTTGGTGGTGGATTATTATATTGTTGAACGCAGTGTTGCGCATGATGAGGCGTGTTGTAAAAGTTTGTGCTGGGTTATTGCTCGGTAAATAGCTTTGAACTTTACTATGTTATAGTCTTTTAATATGGATTCCGCATTGTGGATACATGAGACATAGTGGACGGGGTTTACTTCAAATGGTTGTAAGTCTCTAACGCTATCAAGGAGTTTCCTAATGTCAATAAGATCTTCTCCGATTTTTGAGAACCTAGCAGGTTTACATGAGGGGATTGAGAAGGATTTTGGAGGGGACTTACTTTGGATTCAAGTTGCTGGTTACTAATTTAATATGCTCCATTTGAGCGTTCGTCGACCCAGTTAGCTGGGTTAATATATCTTTCATGCTTTCCATTGTACAAAAATAATTGCGTAAAATGATTATAATATAATATAAAAATTATGATTTGTTTAAAATTGCTTAAAATATTTCATAATATTATAGGGTAGAGTGTCTACAACCGCTTCACACTTGTCACTATATTTCTGGGTTATCAATTCCCGGTGCGTGGCAATGAAAAAAACTTATCAGTCGCGGGTCGCTAATCACTGAACAACCTTAAACTTTATTTTCCTCCTTTTATATCTTATTCTATTCATCAGCGGGAATGGGAAATTGGGGGATGGAAATATGTTAGGGTAATGCACTGTGCAAGTGCAGACTCAGCGGATAAGGGGCATATACTCGTATTAAGTTTGATTGTAAGAATTAATCCTCATAATTGCTTTAACCTCATAGTTCGCTGTATTTATCATTCATATTATAAATGTATTTCATAGAAATTATTAATTTAAATTCTTGGCTTAACGCCGCTAAAAAAGCTAACTGAGAGGAATTGCCCCTGCTAAGTATACGATATACACACAATCACAACAGTAAGTACTATATTCAGCACAGCAAAAGAAGTTTAAATATCGAAAACACCCAATCAAATCAGTTTAAAATAAATACAATGGCTCACAGCTTATTTGACCCACCCTACATTTACAGCTTGAAACGAGTATGGCGCCTTCGAAAAAAGTTATCAACAAAATAAAAACGCAGAAAGGTTAATTGAATTTTAAACTTAAACAAAATATCTTCATTTATTAATTTTATATTAAAATTACATAACAAATTAACAAAAACAAAATAAATTAAATAATACAATAAAAAAAGTAAATAAAAGAAGCCTAAAAAATATATTTATTGATATTAATATCTGGTATGCCCTTCCTTTTGTTCTATAACAGTTTTAAGCCTGTTAGGTTATGATTTCACTAATTTCTTGGTCGTTACACAAGGTCTTCTTTCACATTGTTCAATTAAGGCGATTTCCATATCGTTTTTATTCGAAATCTGGCGTTTGCGAATATTGGCGTTCAAAATGGACCACAGGTTTTCAATAATAAAGTAAAGGACACTGTGCCGGTGGCTTCATAACTTGGGTACAATTATAAATTAGTCAAGTTTGGACAATTTCTGAAGTATGCTTCGGTTCATTGTCTTGTTAACCTTCGAGCAAGTTGTCCTTTAGTATGTTAACGCATTCGCATCGGGAAACGAGATTTCTCGTTTTTACAAAAATTATGTAGACATCAAGAAACGAGATTTCTTGTTTTTAAAAAAATTAAACATTGGGAAACGGGAAATTCCATTTTTGCACTTTGATCACTCTTATTTGATGAGAATGTACGAATGTTTTTATTGAAATATTTATTGATCATTAAGTAATAAAACCTTCTTAGAGAAAATCCCTTTAGTCTTTTTCTCTCAATAAAATGTATGACTCAAAAGGATAATAAGTATATGGGGAATTTTTCATAAAACATTCGTAACCCACTCCTTGTATTTTAGTATATATTTAGGAATAATTAAAAGTCCTCACTCAGTCTGTTGTAGATTTTATTTTCCTTGTGTTATACATAGTGTTAAAATAATAATTAGTTATATTTTTTACCATCATGCATCACAAAATATAATAAATTCATGAAATGTGTAGATCAATACCTTTCTTACTATTCCTTACTTCGAAAAACAATTAAATGGACAAAAAAAAACAGCCACTATATAACAGAAATAAATGCTTTTGCGGGAAACGAAAAAAAATTCCTTATTATTGTAGCAAAACCGTCACAATCGAGAGCTTATTCAGTACTTAGTGGATTTTTCTTCCACGCCGCTATTCTAATACCTATTCGAAGGCTCATGTGTCCTGCATCAAAACCGTGTAACCGCGATTTCGTTTGGTCAGCTTTTTGGGATATGGGAGAATATGCAAAAATGATGCAGGTGATTGCACCTGTTGTCATATTGCGAAGATTGAAGGTCGTGGCGACCCGATGGGATATGTAACATATTCAATAGCTTCGTCTTGTACAACATCATGAATTCAAATAAAAAAGTAGTACATATATAAAAACTACTTATTATCAATTGTAAGGGTTTGGTTATCTGCAGAAATTGATGAAAATCAACCCACAACATCACGAGCAACTAGTCCACCTTCAGCGCGAACAGGTAAATTATATGGTGATATGAACCAACGCACTTTTGAGACACTAAAACCGACAGAGAATAAAAAGCATCCCACAAGAGTATGTAAATTAACAAATTATTTATTTATTAATGTTAAAAAAAAATTTATTTACTTTTTTATTAAATGGGGCAGCACTTCCCCTTACAACACTTACTTAATTCTAATCTAACAATTTCCTTACGCTACCTTAAATACTAAATTCTGCTGCTCGACGATGCTCCCGCCGGTGGATGGCGCGGATCGGATAACACGCTGTTCGTACTGTGTTCCCATGGGTAGCTGGTACGGGTCAGGTGACGAGTTGTTCGTGGAGTTTTCTCATGCATCGGTACGTGATGGAATTTGGACGCATTGTCAGCAACCTTGAATGTGGTGTTTTGTGGAACACGGCGTGGGAGAGGAAATCATTCGGACAACGCGTGTTTGTCAACATTTCTGTTGTTAACTCCTCCCTCCTTAAGTTCGAACGCCCTCGTTCGACTAACAGCTTTGTTGCACTAAAAAAGTGGGATACAGCTGATTCTCGTTATGTTATCGGATGACGAGTTGTGTTCTTCTGGACTGACAGAATGTGACCTTGATGTTGATGTCCTTGGTTCTTCTGCTTCTAACCCATTGACCTCGGGATGGACTCTAAAGATTGGTTTTCTTTGCTTTATTTTTGTCCTTAGCAGGATGCCCACGATGGAAACGATAACGAGCAGGAAAATGACATTTGTGATGGAGATGGTTTTACTTTTGATGTCCAGCAGTTCGATGAATTGGGTGTTATTTATTTGTAATTCTTTTATCATTTCTAACGATAGAAGTTCCTCGATGTCCGTTCTACCAGATGTAGGTTGTAGTATAGCAGGCAATGGTTTAAAGTTGGTGGTTTCCATGGAGGAGAATGTTTTGTTTCCGATCGTCATAGTTGCATTAGAGTATCTGATAATAAATGTCCCGTTTAGCTTAGTCGAGTCCTTATTTATTTCCACTGTACCGTCGAATTGATTAAGGAACAGGATTCCAGGTAAGACTTCCTCAACTGTAGGTATATGGTGGTTGTTGATGACCGTGCAGGCAGGCGGGAGACTGTTCAGTAAGTTGGGAATGCAGCTAGTGTTACTTATTTCTACCAATTGATTTCTTAAACATATTGCTAATTTATTATAAGATTTACATGTCGAATTTATACCAAAGAGTTCAGAATTACATCTTATAATATACTTATAATCTATTTTATTTATAATTTTTCCTTTTTTTATTGCTTTTATTAACATTGTCTCGCAGGACTCTTTACTAGTTGTGGGGAAGCTTATAATATATATGATTACGGTTTTATTTGAGGCAATTTTTACCTCTGCAAAGTCGAATGACTCTTCTACATTCATAAACGGTATCTCTTCCGTATTGAGTACATTTTCTATTACGTTTATTTCTAAATTAGACAAAATATATGAGTTTATTATGTTGGCCTTAGCCCAATGTATTGCGTATCCTATGTTGACAATTTCTTCCTTAATAAGCTCTAATTTGTATTTTAGGTTTAACAGAAGTACATCTTGTAATTTCCCAGTTACTTTTATTGTTTTCAAGATTTCATTAGTTATGTTCGATATCTCATTAATTTTTCTTACAGCTAATCTGTTTATTACAATTTGTCTATTATTATTTTCAAGAACGCCATTTATTTTTTCATTAATAATATTTAGGTCATGGTGGTCCGGGCTGCCCGCAATCCACTTCCATGCGGTGCCTAAGAAATCTAACGCTCGACCTTGCCTTGTTCTTGGTTTTAATCGATTCAGGTGATTTCTGATTTGGGATAATTCGGTTGATATGAGGGGGTAAATAGGATGGTTTGGGTTGGGGTCTGTATTGACTGCTGCTTCTATGTCGTCAATGGCCATTTGGTAACACTCCAGGTCTACTACATGTATCAACTTGAATGTGCCTGTTTGCACCTTGGTGGTTCCGGTGTTAACCGTCACAAGCTGAGAGTTTGAGTAATCCAGAATTTGGATGTTGGCCTTCGCTGTAGCGAATAGAAACCTGAAATTGGAGGTTAGTTTCTTATATGAGACTTATGTACGATTCTTCCCGATTCGGTTACTACTGTAGTTTTCCGGTTCTCCTTAACCGTTTCTTCCCTATACCTCTTTGACAATTTGGTCCCTAGTCTTTTATTTACTTTGACAAAAATCAATTGTCCAGGTAAGTATTCTTTTATAGCCTGCCGTTTCTTGTTGTGGTAGTCTATGTCCTTTTTTTGTTTATGGAGTAATCTTTCAAAAGTAGCTTGTCTGGCCTTTTTGTAATCGTCTGGAGTGAAGCCGACGTTACGTCCAAAGAAGAGGTCTACTGGTCTTCTTTGTGTCGTGGAATGGATTGAAAAATTGTATTCACTCACCGATCTCTCGAGAAGTTCTTCGAAATTTCGCTCGGTTCCATTCTCTTTGAGGCATCTCATCAACTCCGTTAGGGTTGAGTGGAAGCGCTCAATTTGGCCATTTACTTCGCTCTTGTAAGGGGGTGTCGTGAAGACGTCTATACCGAGTTCGTCCTTCAGCATAAATAATATTGAGGGCGAATTGAGCGAAGGTTCGTTATCAATGACAATCGATTTGGGTACGCCAAAGAAAAATATGATGTCGCGTAGGGGTCTTCGTATGTCCACTATGGACCGGCTTTTAAGCGGTTTTGCAAGTGCGTATTTTGTAAATTTGTCCAGTGCGGTAAGTATAATTTTTTTGTCGGTCATAAAAATGTCTAGGTGGACGGTGTGTCCAGGGAAAGTTGGTATTGGGGTTTCGTTAATTTTTGGCTGGTTGGGGTGTCTTTCGTACTTGCTACGCTTACATATTGAACAAATCTTGGTTACTCTTTTAATTTTCTGCATCATGGATGGAAAGTAAAATTTCTCCAAAATTTGGGAGCGATTTTCCTGAGCGTTCCTATGTGCGCGATTGTGTGTTTCTATTATTATCGAGTTTTGTTCCTCCGGGTCGGTAATATCTTGTACTTGAATTTGGGTGAATCTAACTTTGTAAGCTTTAAGGTAAAGTGGGTATAGTTCCTGTATCATACCCATGATCCGTTCGCTAGTCTTAATACAGTTAATGACAGAAGGGTTTAGGGTTTTCTTGAGAATTTCCATGAGGTTTTGTTTATTGTAGTCTACGTCAGTAATAATATGCCTGTGGTATCCGGGAAATACGATCTTAAATTCGTGACTGGTTTCTTCGCCAATATTAATGAAAATTTGGCTTTTAAAGGCGTTGATCGGTACTTCAACGCTTACGATAAGTTCTTGGGAGGAACTCTCATCGCTGTGAATCGTGGGGGATAAGGAATTAATGAGGGTATTTTGCGGAGGTCGGGATAGTGCGTCGGGAACGACGTTGGTTTTGCCAGGCTTGTATTGGAGTTCGTAATTGTATTCTTCCAATATAGCCTTCCAACGCTTCATCTTGGCGTTATGGTTTTTGTTGCTCAGCGCATAGGTTAGGGGTTGATGATCTGTATATATTTTGACCCTTGCTGAACCGTAAAGGTAATTCCTGAGGGCTTTTAAAGCCCAAACTATTGCCAGCATTTCCTTTTCGTTGGCGGCATAATGTTCTTCGGACTTGTTTAGTGTCCTGGAAATGAAGGTGATAGGTCTGTCATCTTGCGATAGCACTGCTCCGATAGCATAATTTGATGCGTCGGTCGTTAATTGGAAGTCCTTACTGAAGTTGGGATATGTAAGTATAGTTTCTTTTGAAACAAGCGCGTGCTTTAACTTGTTGAATGCTTCCATAGCTTCCTCGTTAAGAGTTACGATGTGTTTGTTGGAAACATTCTTGGAAAGTCGTCCTTTCTCTCCTCTCAATAGGCTTGTTAGGGGTTTTGCGAGCTTAGCATAATCTCGCACGAAGCGTCGGTAATAGCCGGATAATCCTAAGAAGGATCGAAGATCTTTGAGAGTTCTTGGTTGTGGGAAGTTTAAGATAGCTTCGACTTTCGCTTGGTTGGTCTTTATTCCTTGAGAGGACACTATGAACCCGAGAAATTCTACTTCCGGTTTGTAGAACTCGCACTTATCCAACTGAACTTTCATGTTGGCTTTCTCTAGTGTACTAAAGACCTTTTGTAAGTTCTCTGCGTGTGTCTTTTCATCTCGACTAAATATGATTATGTCATCAATGTAGACATAACATATTTTTCCGATGTATTCTCGGAGAATGTCGTCGAGTGCCCGTTGGAATATAGCGGGGGCGTTCTTCAGCCCAAACGGCAATCTGGTAAATTCATATTTACCATTGTTTATGGAAAAGGCCGTTTTTTCAATGTCCGATTCCTTCAAAGGGATTTGATGGAATCCGCTTTTCAGATCTAAGACTGAGAACAAGCTATTTTTCCCGAGCTGTGCCAGTACCTCATTTATGTCCGGAATGGGATATCTGTCTGCGACGGTTACGGAATTCAGTTTCCGATAGTCGATGACCAGTCGGAACTTTTTTTCGCCTGACGCATCAGCCTTTTTTGGCACTATCCAGACAGGTGAGTTGTAAGGAGACCGTGAAGGTCGAATGATGCCATTACTTAACAACTCTCGGACCTGTTTCTCTACCTCGTCCTTTAAAGCCATTGGATATGGGTAGCATTTACTGTATACTGCGTCATCGGTGGTCGTGCGAATCTCGCCCTTGACCGTCGTTATGTATGTCAATTTCATATTTGGATCATCGAATAATCTGGGATGGTTTTTCACCAGATAGTGGATTGCACTTCTCTGGTTGGGGGTCATGTGGTCGGATCTAATGTCTATAGAGTTAACATCTTGAGAAGGTTGATACTTTATGCGGACTTTAGTTTGATTTCGTATGGTCATGTAATCTTGGTTAGTGTGGATCACAGCCGACAGTTCTTTAAGGCTGTCATGTCCGAGTATGGCATGGAAGGATGTGAGTGTAGGGAGCAAAAAGAATTTAATTTTAGATTCGAGGCCGAAGAGACTAAGGTATGTATGGTGGGTGACTTCAATGCTTCCTGCCACGGAGTTAGCATAAAAACATTGTTCGTTGGGTATGGATTTGGTTACTAAGGATGGTTGGATGTAGTTTTTATTCGACCCTGTGTCAATTAAAAATTTTAACATCTTCCCGCTCTCCGTGCGACACTCGAAATATGGCAGCGAAGAGCTCGTCAGCCTAAAAAATGAACATCCGTAAAGTCAGTGGGCTCTACGTAGTCATTCGTTTCGGGAATATCTTGAGCGAACTCTTCCAGCGGGCTTTCATACAGATTATCCGCTGAAATCATGGCTTCATTATATTCTTCCATTTCCTTTGTAGCTGTTTCGATGGAGTAATTTCTCTGGGGGAAGTTAGGGGTACGAGGGTTTTGTTGTGGATAGGTTCTGGTTATACCAGGATTCATACCAAATTGGTTCCTGTTTTGCTGGTGCGTCTGTCTTAGTTGAGCGGAAGGTCCTTGGGTAAGTGGTTCAGCTTTTATTTGTGGTCTTGGGGGAAATTGATTAGGGTTTCGATTAAAATTTAACTGGTTTTGGGTGTTTGCAAAGTTTTGTTGCATTGGTCCCGAATTATTATAGAAGGGTCTGGGATGCGAATACGTGAAAGGATTAGCTATGGGATACCTCATTGTCTTATTCAAAGGGTTGTGATTAGGGGGATGATATCTTTGAGGTGCGATTGGAGAAGGTAGAAAATGTGGTTTCTTATGGTTTTGGGAGTTGTATAGGTGATTTGCGCGAAAGTTCTGGTTTTCCAGTTTCAGGCAAAGATGTAGCGCCTGAGGTAAGTCTACAGGTTCCCTGATGCCTAACAGTCTAGGGAGATCGCCCTTAAGCCCTCGTATGAAGACATCTAAGGCCTTATCCCTATATGTTTGAGTGAGTAGGTTCATAGATTCCTGTCCAATTTTCATGCAAGAAATCTTGCTAAGAATAAGCGAAAGATGTGAATAGACCAGCTGGTAGAACGCCTGGATCGAGTTCGTTCCTTGTACCAAAGTGGACATTTGGTACTCTAGCGTGCTGACATCACGCTTGTCGGCGTAATGCATAGTTAAACATTGACAGATGCTTTCCCAGTTCAGGGGAGTATTATACGATTCAAGGGCTGCATCTGCCCTACCGATAATTTTATTGCGAATAGTGTTGAGGATCCCATAATATTTGGGGGTTCCTTTGGCATGTTCGTAAATGTGTAAGACGCGTTCGACGCTTTTCCTCCAGGAAGAAAATTCGTTTGCGTCCCCTGAGAAATTTCGGAGACCCTTGACCACGTCTGGCACCTTGTCCGAATCGTCAAGCTTATCACGATGTTCTGGCTCGATAGTTTGATCTGTACCGGGAAAACGTTGCGCGTTGGGATTAAGTACACTTTGGCCCAAATTACGGCCTTGTTGATCTAGGATCCGACATACTATAGAAGATATTAAGGAGTCAAGCGCGGGGGTTGTTCCCCCTTCCTGCGGAATATCTGCTTGTGAGGAACTAGATAAAAACGAGCTATGCATGGTTTGTGCATCTCTGGGGGGATTGTCCATATTAGCTATGGGGTTTAGATGATTTCTATGAAGGGGATTAGGTGGATTGGTACGTGGGTTGGATTCTGTTAGGTTCTCACCGCCGGGGTTCGTGGAAACACCTGATCGAAGGTCTGGCATAATTGATATAAAAATATATAAACTTTGTTCTCAAAATTCAAATTTTCGATTTCTTATTGAAATATTAATCAATTGGCTTAATATTCTAACACCTATTACTAAATTTACAACATTCGCTTTTAGTAGCGCCTTTTTCCTTTTCAATATAATTCTTTTTGTAATTGTAATAGCTTCCCCTTTAGAATATTAAATTTCTCTTTTCGCAGTTCAGTTATTCATTAACTTGAAATTTATTTAATTCCTATTTCACAAATATGTATATGTATGTTCACTTGGCGAACTTTATTTCACAAATATATAAATGTAATACTTAAATTTTAAACAACTTACGATACTATGAATGTTCTGAGTTCCATTTTAGCCTTCGGTGTCTGGTGGAGCCGCTGATTCTTGTAAATCTCCCGTTTTTCCCTCGTTGGGGCCTACTTGGGGGCCTCTTTTCTCCACACTTATGACTTTTACCTTTTGTTTCCTCACTTTTTTTCTCTTTTTAGAGTCACAAGAATTTTTTCTTCGTTTTTCTTAGAGTCACCATACACTTTCATCTTTCTCTTTAAGTCACTTGGGTTTGTTTTTTTTTTTTTTTTGTGTCCGGGGTAGCAGGGTTACGGGACCGATAGGCACAGAGTTACACGAGGTACTACGGCTTCTTGAGGCGTCTGACCTTGTTGTGTCGGTTATTGCTTGCGAGGGGCACGGCGGCTACTTTAGGCGACTGGCTTACAGAACTCGCGACGTACTGCGGCTACTTAAGGCGACTCACGTTTACACTATTAAACTACCGACACTTTTGTTGCACTACTACCGGTCCCTACTGCTCGGGCGCCAATTAACAAATTATTTATTTATCAATGTTAAAAAAAAATTTATTTACTTTTTTATTAAATGGGGCAGCACTTCCCCTTACAACACTTACTTAATTCTAATCTAACAATTTCCTTACGCTACCTTAAATACTAAATTCTGCTGCTCGACGATGCTCCCGCCGGTGGATGGCGCGGATCGGATAACACGCTGTTCGTACTGTGTTCCCATGGGTAGCTGGTACGGGTCAGGTGACGAGTTGTTCGTGGAGTTTTCTCATGCATCGGTACGTGATGGAATTTGGACGCATTGTCAGCAACCTTGAATGTGGTGTTTTGTGGAACACGGCGTGGGAGAGGAAATCATTCGGACAACGCGTGTTTGTCAACATTTCTGTTGTTAACTTGTATAGTATGTAAAACACATGGAGTAAGGAGCGAAACACGATACACATGCAAATTTTGTGAAGTACCGTTACACAAGCTGTTTCACCAAATATCATACTAAAAAGCAATACTTATGTGCAACTATTAAAAATTTCAATAAAAAATATTAATTAGAAAAATAATAACTGCAGTTCTAATTCACACGCGAAAATATTTTGATTTCATTAAAAATATTCCGATTTATACGAAAGTTTGAGCAAATTTTTTATTTTTTTTTTTACGAGGCTAGGTGGAAATCTTTGAATCGAGAGCGCGTGCTCATAGTAATGTGAGATTCTTACTCACTAAAAAAACCTCCCTTCAAACGTATTTTAATGTATAGACTACAACTCAGTTCTTGCACTCCTTCAGCAGTTTTTTATTCATATCAGAAAAAGAAATAATGCATAAATTAAAATGTGGCAGGGCACCTTCCGGCGGTGGTTCCTGCAGAGCTCTCCAGTTCACACGAGTTATTTATTATCGCGCTAAATCGAACGGTTTAGTTCTTTGTAGATGGCGTAATAAATTATCTTCTTCTTAGATTGGAAGTACAGCGTTGTTAACATGTTCCTCTAGTCGTCGTTTATGTCTACGAGCCAAATCTCTAACTGCGTTGTCGATTGTTACGATTGCAGATACCACGGCGCATTAACAATTGTCCCTAATACTTTGTTTTGAAAAGTTTGCAGGATCTCATTATTACTTTTGTTGGTACAACCCCATAGTTATATACCATAAGTCCGTATAGGTTTTAGCACTTGCTTATGTATAAGCAGTAAATACTGAGCTTGGAGTACTTAGCCAGTACAATTCCCGATACCGATGTTCCAGCTCGCCTCGTTTTTTCTTAATGTGGGCTTTCTATTTTAATTTCGCATCAAGTGTCATTTCGAAATACTTCGCCTCATTTGTGAACGGAATTTGAGCAGCGTTTATAAAAACTGGTAAGTTATTTATTTTTCTATAGGTAAAGTTAACGTGGACAGATTTGGTTTCATTGAGCGCGATCCGCCAATCCTTTGTCCAATTATTTACACGATCTAGAGCGTACTGTAGTTTGACATTTGTTTTACCCGTTGCCATGATGGCAAAATCGTTGCTAGCACAGTGCCTTCTGTCTGTGATATGTAACGCGTATAAAGTAAGTATAACAGCGGGCCTAAAACACTACCCTGCGGCACATTTCCGTGCTTATCTTAGAATATTACATATATAGCTGTCCTGGTAGAACAGGCCGTAGTTTGCACCTACTCCAAGCCTTTGTCGGCCGCTGACGCAAGATGAGCGAGTTCGGATCCCGATAACACCAACGCCATCGAATGATCATTTCGCGGCTTCCCTCCTCGGCGGGGTACTGGCAAAACCCCTCGTTGTACACGTGCCATGAAAAAGCTTCGGAATCGGCATTAAGCTTTAGGTTCCGTTCACTTGTGTGAAAAACAAATCGCACACAGTATAAGTGAATAAAAAGAAGCTTGGCTTTGGCTCCATATGAGATCTAACGCCATCTAAGGTGTTTGTCTGGCAGTACAATGGACCAGTATTTGTGTCTGAGTGCTCCAATGCTCCAACAGATAGCAGAAGCCTCCAAAAAAAAAAAAAAAAAAAAAAAAAAAAAGCCTTTGTCTTTACCTTATCAAAGGCTTGTGAGATGTCAAGAAATGTCAAGATTGAGCAAAAATAGCCCGATGCAGATGTGTAAAGATAGACCATTTTATTCATTGTGCTTTTAATGAATTGTAGTTAACCGATTTCCGCTGCTGACATACACAGGCCCATCGGCTTTAAGTGTTTGCCCCGCAGCCCTGTATTTGGCTTTCGGAGCCAAGTAACTTATTATATGACTTATTCCCAGAATCTTTAATCCTTCCTAATGTGTTCCTTTGCGAATTTAAACGGGCAATCTCGATTTTTTTTATTAATGAAAGGCTTTTTGCGTGCAACTCTTCCGTGTTAATCATTATTTTCAAGAATACGTCGGACGGTTTCGGTGGAACAAGACTTTCCTGTCATATTTTCCATTTTACTAGCCAGTTTGGGTGCTGATAACTTGGGGTTTTGCTTAATTTTTTGTACAATATACCGTTCATCCTAGGCACTAAAAATTTTATTTGGAGCATTTCTTCCTATATTTTCAAGACGATTCTCGAACACAAAACGATGGATTATAGCCTTTCTCCGTGCCATCTGGTATTGTAACAATTTCGGCTATTATCCTACGAGAAAGCCCATTCCTGTAGTGATGGAGGACCATCTCACGCTGCTTAATTGTTGTGCGCTTTCCTATCATCGTTACACGTGCTTGCTTCGTGAAAATTAACCGAAACCAATAACGCATATATGCGAATGTAACAACTAAGCCATAGACGCAACAAGGACCGTTATCCTCAATTTGATGCAGCTTTTCATTAAACAGTGGGTTAAATAAGCGGTGGCATTGAAACATTTAATTAATTTTGTTTTTCTTAAGTATGATATGATATTTTAAGTTAAAATCAATTAATTAAACTGTTTTCTATAAGTTTAAATCTCAATTAACCTTTCTACGTTTTTACTTTGTTGATAACATATTTTCGTAAGAAGCCATATTCGTTTGAATTTGTAAATGAGGTATGGGTCCACCAGTTTATCCTATAACCTATAGACTTAATAAGCGCGCATGACATTGAATGACGAGGATTTAAATGCTTTAAAGCATCCAAATCTGGTGATTGAGGTTATGTGCATACCAAGTGCACAGCCATTTTCTAACTATATGAGATCTATGCTTAGGATCATTATATTGTTGAAAGACAAAAGACCTTCCAAGCCCAATTCATTTCATGCTCTGGTGAAGATTTTTCTTAAGAATATTTAAATAATCAAAACGATCCATATTTCCTTCCACAAACATCAAATTACCGATGCAAGATATTGCAATACCACCAAACCATTGCGGAACACCCACCATGTTTTACGGTTCCAGCCATATTTTTCAAATCCATACACGGTTTTCTCTATACCTGGATGCGCCCGTTTGGAGCGTAAATATTCAATTCGCTTTTTTCTGTAAATAAAGGGTCCGCCAAATAACTTTTTTTTTGTTTGAAAATGCTATAAAAAAAACTACTGAATATTTTCTCAAATTCCTTTTTCTATTTGAAAGTACAATCCTTCCGGTTAATAATGGAAAATAATTTCATTCAAATGGCTGCCTCGGCTGGCCATGCAGTAGCCTACACGATCGGTCCAATTTTTAAGCACATTATCGATTGTGTGCAGCTGTATTTCACCAATGGCTTCACGAATATTGTCCTTTAAAGCGTCAATTGTCTCTGGCTTGTCGGCGTAACACTTATCTTTGACGGCACCCCACAAATAATAGTCCAACGGTGTCAAATCGCAGCTCCGAGGTGGCCAAACGACATCAGCTCTGCGGCTGATAATGCGATCTTCAAAAACAGGGCGCAAAACATCGAGTGTAGCTTCGGCTGTGTGGCACGTAGCGCCTTCCTGTTGAAACCAAATGTTGCCAATATCCTCCTCTTCAATTTTTGTGAACAAAAATTCGTTCAACATGGCCCGATAACGATCGCCATTGACTGTAACGGCCACTCCTTGCTCATTTTCGAAGAAAAATGGCCCAATTATGCCTCTGGACCAAAATCCCCACCAAACAGTGGCTCGTTTTGGGTGCACCGGCTTTTCAATGTATGCGTGCGGGTTTTCTGTGCCCCAAATGCGACAATTTTGCTTGTTTACATACCCGCCAAGATCAAAATGAGCTTCATCTGAAAAGATGATTTTTTTGGCAAAATCGGCATCTTCTGTAAGTCGATCGCAGGCCCACTTTTCAAAGTAATGTCGCAATATTTCCCAGCGTTGTTCAAGCGTATACACAACCATATTCGTTCAGCGGAAGGATAAAACTAATTATCTGTCAAATCAGACATGAGCTAAGTGTTACCATTCACGAAATAAGCACTACTTGAAAAAAAAAACGTTAGATGGCGGACCCTTTATAACAATGTTCCAGAAAGCAATATCAGACATCACATGGTTTCTGGTAAAGTCAACTCGCTTTTTGCGATTCACATTGCTCACGAAAGGGGTTTTCTTATTGGATCCATAGTTATATCCGGCATTTTGTAAAACACGGTCGTTTGGGGATTGTATTGCATTTTTGTTTCTTCGGTGATTTCTGATTGTATTATAGTTTTGGAGAACTTTTCCTAGGTTCTTTCCTTACCCTTCGAACAATACTCGTAATCCTCTTTTCTCCAGTAAAGAAACGGGGACATCCACTTCCATACGTGATGACTTGATTGAAGCTAATGTGTCTGCCCCGTCAATTTTTGTTTCTCCGCTGCCACCAAAAACTACATCCTCAGTCTACGCACAAACTGAAGGGTCAATTTTTGAAGACCTAACTGTTGAAACCAATAATGATCGCATTGCCCAAATATGGAGTTAGAGTGAATGAAACCAGCGACTCAAAAAACTGAAAAAAGCAAGAAAGGTATTTCTACCTTTATCACCCCTGACACTCATAAAAATGGGCACAAAAGTTCACAAAGGAATTAAAAATTGCAACGGTAAGTTGCCAAACGCTTCAACGTTCCATATCGTTCAAACTTATGTCAATATCACCAAAATAAGAGTTGTTATTCCTAAGCCCTGGCGCCCGCCTTTTCACTCTTGGTAAAACTACCGTCACTAAGTGGAACGAAAAGAATGATATCCACACTAAGCCGCTTAATAAATCTAATCATAAAACTAAGCCTAATAAAAAAAATCGCCCATATAAATCTCTTTTTTATCTATCTATCTCCTCTATCCCCATATAAAAAAATTCAAATTCCTTCCTCTGTTCCATCAAAACCGCCACGTCAACGTGTTTCCCTCAATCTGATTCCAACTGTTTATTCTGCTCTCGCCACCAACACGAGCACTCCTTCCTAATTCTTTTTCAATTTTCGATCTCAAATCTGGAGGCAAGTATCCGAATTTCCGCAGTTCCCTCGTCTTTAACCCCTCAACCTCCGCCTTTTCTAATACATCCACAGCATACTCATCTTCTCCCACTATAGCCAACTCAACTTCAACAGTTTCAACTTCTTCGGAGACGTTGTATAAGTCTCCTCTTAACTCCTCCCAATCCTTCATTTATCCCCTTCTGCCCTAAAGTAAAAAACTTACCATGCCAGCCTCAAGTGCCTCTTTATTAAGTAGCACGAGTTATTCAATATCCACAGCAACCATCCACATTTTTTCACGACTCTCCATCACTGAACATTTTCCTTTTCTACAGAGAAGTAATTAATTCCAATGAAATTTCTAACTACCACACCATCGCTAAACTGTCACATATACCCAAACTTTTCGAAAGTATCTTGTATGACACTCTAACTTTCCACTGTCTCTAATCTCCTCTAAACAATATGGCTTCCTCATAAGCAGGTCTACAACCGCAAACCGAATTTGTGTCGTTCACACTCTCAGCATTAGAAAATGGAAATGAGGTTGATGTCATTTCAAATGATTTCAGTAAAGCCTTCGACAAAATATCCCACAAACTAGTACTCTTCAAACTGTCTTCCCTTAGCTTTGAACCCACTGCATTGAAGTGGATATCTTCTTATTAAAAAAAATGTTACTACAGTGTTCGTTTTAGATCTGCCTCTTCTAACCCTTAAGCTTTTCCACCTCTCACTGTACGCTGACGACACCAAGTTCTTCAAGACCATTTCCCCGCAACAAGATTCTTCGCTTATTCAATCGGATCTCGCTTTTCCGTCTGGTGCTCTAGAAATTGCTTGGGGCTTAACATTTCCAAATGCCAATCAATCACATTTTCCCGTAAACGAATCAAACCTCCTCCTCGTTTCTAGTTCCTTAATAATCAGCTCATCTCCACCGTTCAAGTTATCCGCGATCTTGGCATACTATGTGACCAAGAGCTCAATTTTCGCGCGCATACGAGTATCGACGATATAATTCTTAAAGCTAAATCTGCATTCGGTTTCGTGAAGCGTTTGTCTAAAGAATTCTCCAATCTCTACGTGATTTGATCCCTCTATATTACCTTTGTTCGCTCCTTTCTTGAATACGCATCTCAAGTGTGGTCCCCTTATCAACAAACTCACATTTCTAGAATCGAAAGCATCCAACGTCCTACATTCCTTCTTCGAGGTCTTCCCTGGAACAACCCCTTGTTCTTACTATCAAGACCATCTTAAACTAATCTAAACTAATCAATTTGATTACGAAGAGTATCAGACATACTCCATTCATAGACTTCCAACAGGTACCTTTGACTACGCCACCCTTTAAAACTCCATATCTCTTAACATTTTTTTTTTTTATTTTTTTTTTTTATAATTTGCGCGCGCAAAAGGGGTTATGACTGTCCAGAATCAAGACACAGCACGGGCCGAAGGTATAGAGGGAGAAAGGGAGAGGAGGTACCTGTGCACATTGGTCCTAAATGTCTGTGGATTGTAGTGAGTAGGAAATATTAGGCTGGGAAGAGCATTCCATAACCGTGTTGTGCGGCTGAAGAACGAATCCCTGAACTTAACTGTACGTCCGAAAGCAGGCTTAAGGGTAAACTGATGAGCATTCCTGGCAAGACGAGTATTGCGGGTGAATTCATAGAGGTGAGGAATGCAATTGGCTAACTCATTTGAGCAACGGTTGTTAAAATACCGATGAAATAGTGACAAGGAAGACACATTACGTCGGTGTTCGAGCGAGTCAATTGACTTTGCGATATTAGTGTCTCCTATAAGTTTTATCGCTCGCTGTTGTATCCTATCTAGTAGGTGCAGTGAAGTTTTAGGGGCACCAGACCAGATATGAGCGTTATACTCAAGCTTGGGGCGGATGTAGGCCTTATAAATTGAAGCGAAATCAGAGGGGGTGAAATATTTCTTGCATCGTTTGAGGAAACCTAGACATTTTGCCGCGTTTTTGGCGATTTCATACTCGTATATGTGATCATTCCAATTAAGTTTAGTGTTGATACACATACCAAGGATGGAAAGTTTTTCGGTTTCGTCGACACAAGCGCCATTCATGGATAATGGCTGATTATTATGGGTTCGCTTTAACGACAGTAGACAGCATTGAGTTTTGGAAGCATTGAATTCCACTCTATTATTTTTACCCCAATGGATTATGCTGTCAAGATCGGAATTCAATGGGCTTGACATACGCTGCCGTTCCAGTTCTACGGCCGAAGAGCAGGGACGTGAGTCCTGGAACGAATATGAAAAGCTGAGAGTACTGTCATCAGCGAAGGAGTGGATTGGATTAGAAGTAACAGACAAGAGATCATTTATAAAAATGAGAAAGAGAGTCGGAGACAAAACAGAGCCTTGGGGGACACCAGCATTTATTTGGTGAATATCAGACTTGAACCCATCCAAAACAACTTGAATTGAACGGTTCGAAAGGTAATTTCTAATCCATAGAAGCAGAGATTTATCGATGCTATAAGCACGCATTTTCAAGAGCCTGATGCCAAACTCTGTCAAATGCTTTTGAAATATCAAGCGCAACGATCTTGCTTTCGCCTTGATTGTGCAAAGATTGGTTCCACTTTTCGGTGAGATATGCCATCAAATCACCAGAGTACCTGTTGCTGCGAAAACGGTATTGCCGGTCATTAAGAAGCTTCCGCGATTCAAGATATTTCATAAGCTGACGGTTTATCAGCGTTTCCATGACCTTGGAAAGAAGGGATGTTAGTGCTATGGGTCGGTAGGAGGAGGGAGACGAAGATTCGCCCTTTTTGGGGAGGGGCTGGACAAATGCTGTTTTCCATCTACTCGGAAGGAGACCCGAAGAGTAGGACAGATGGAAAAGCTTACGCAGAGGTTTTGCCAGCGCAGAAGAACACCTCTTCAGAAGTATTGGGGGTATACCATCCGGGCCAGCGGATTTGTGTATGTTGAGATCTTTTAGTACTCTTGCAACTGTACGAGTGCGAAAATGGATTTGTCCCATGGTGAAATCAACGCTCTCAAGTACAGGCGGAGACAATGTGGAATCTGGTAGCGTTGAGCTACACGCGAAATGTGCAGCAAGCAGCCTTGTCTAAAGAGCTGACAGCTGGAATGTCATTGTAAATGAGCGTGGGAATTGAAAGGCTGAATTCTTTATGATTTTCACGAACGACCAAAAGTTTTTGCTACCCTTGGGACATTGTAGCACTTTCTGTCTCAACTTTTGTTCGTGGAAGAATTTTACACGTCTAATTAATGCATTGCAGTCATTTCTGGCCCGTTTAAATTGTTTCCGGTTTTCCTCAGTACGGTTGTCCTTGTAATTCCGGAAACTCAACTCTCTCAACCTGATGGCCTCTTTACAGCTCGAGTCATATCACGCATTTTCTTTGGGTTTCATACTCTTCATTCTGTGAGGAATGAAGGATCTCATACCCAGAAAAAGAATGTTAGTGATCATATCAGCAGCGGCATCCACGTCACTATCGAGGAAACATAGTCACCAGTTAAAATTCCTAAAAAAGTCGTTAAGACCGCTCCAGTTGGCTTTCTCGTATAGCCATACTATTCTTTATGAATTTGTTCTCTAACTGTGTGGGGTGAAGACGAGAAATTAGCTGATACGACACAGTGGTCAGACGAACCTAGGGGCGATAATATTGCAACAGAGTATTTGTCAGGATGAGAGGTGAGAAACAGGTCCAAGGTGTTGGGGGAATGATCTGCAATGTCAGGTATTCGTGTAGGCTCATTTACTAGCTGGGTCAGATTATTTACCTCAGCAAAGATCTCTACGTACCGTCCTTCGGGTGTTGTCTGGCATGAATGTCGAAGCCAATTAGAATTGTGTACATTGAAATCGCCCGCAATGGCAATCTCAGTGTGAGGATGTAGAGATAAAATTCTTGTGATGGAGTCGGATAGCATATCAAACTCATTGAAAGCTGATTGCTATCCAGATTTGGACTTCCATAAATAAAACAGTAGTGGATTAAATGCTTACGGACATGGATTTTTAGCCACAGAAAATTAAATTCCGGATTGGAACAATGGCCGTATTGTGGCTGAAGTTGGTAAGCTACATCACTACGAATATAAAGGGCGAGACCGCGGTGGAGAAAGAAAAGGGGCACCAAGCTATATCCAGGCAGGTTCAAATCCGATAAATCGGTATTCTCTCCTACCTGTGTTTTACCAAGATAGCTGGTTTATACAGGGACAGGTGGACGTATACAGCGAATAGATTCGTTCTTAGGCCACGGATATTACTCACATCAACCCTGAATTTTTCCATGGTACAAAACACAGGCACCAGAGGAACCAACTCCGACGTTTGAAAGATGGTAAAGCAGAATTGAGGAGTGCAAATTTCAAATAGCTTCCAAACATCAAATCGATGTAGGTGTTATGCCCATACACCGATTTGAATTGGTCCACCAACAATTTGCACTCTTGGTTCTGCTACGTCAGATGCTACGCACTCTCGGTCATTGCGCTAACCCATTTGATGAAATCAAACGGGAGTTGCGACCGAGAATGCGCAGCCGTGGCTTGTGAAGGAAGGGACGAGAGGGAGCGGGCCCTATGCGCTCGATCCAAATCACTTCACTTGGCACTTGTTAATTGTTTTTTTCTTTTTTTTTTGTTTTTCCTTTTTTTTTTTTTTTTTGTGCACTCGCGAGGGATGGTGGGGTCGCGAGGAAAACAAAAAACAAAGTATTACGAAAAACACAGGCTAGTGCGCGCGTCGGAGGATGGCACTTACTGTGTACTCTCGTAACACACACTCGTAATACACGCAATCCCCGTCTCTTCCATCTATCTTCCCACCTCATACGGCTCCAATGAACTCCTTTCCCGTATGATGGAAAGTTCTAATTCGAATATTAACTTCGATTTTAACCTCAGCACTCCGTGCCTAAAACTCCGTTTTCCCAATAGCCTTCCTTTCTCCCAATTGCGCCCCCCTCATCTTCTTAGTTTTTCTCAGTTATTAAGATAGATTAAGTTAGCTTGAATTAAGTTCAATAAATGGGGGTGTTTCCCCCATGAAAATTAAAAAATTAATTAAATTAAAACTAGTTCGACTTTCTGTTGTACCGTAGGTTCTACTTTTTTCTAAAATTTTTGCAACGTTGCAGGGCTTTTATCAATCAACTTCGTCACTACGCGAATTGATTTTCCTTCCCTAAAATATTTAATAACTAAATTTTTAAGGTCATTTGAGAGTTCTTTTCCCCGTAGCCACAAACATTATTAAAACTCATAATTTTTTTTGGCTTTGAGATTTGAAAAATCTGCTCAATTAAAAAATAGTAGAATTATAAAAACACGTGTTTACGTGTTGCGTTTTGTACTCAAATAACATGAATGTATTGTATATATGTACATAGGTACTTACTCTTGTACTGCTTTTTGGCATTTCGTCATAACAAAAATCATGTTCCTCTCGAATGAGGAAAATTATTCTGTTATTTTTGCCTAAGTTCAACTGTGCAAATGTCAAACAACAGGCATGAGGTAGGTTGGATATTTGTTCAAAGAAAATAAACTGTTTGATGAAGACTTTTGTCACACTCACATAGGTATATACATACCTACTTTTGTGATTAAGTATAGATTAGAAGTTAGTGACCGGAAATTAGTGTACAATACAATTTTTGATTTATATACGAGTATGAAACTTAACCTAAAACCGGTGTGAAACCGAGGAATTGCGTAAAGGAATCGTCGTTTCACGAAATTGCGACCCACGTGGAAGATTAGAGATACCGCTAATCTATCCTGGATCAGCTCACGTCGATCTGAATAGTGTAATGCTTCCGGCACGATAAAGCCGTAAAGGTGCAACCTCTCGTGACATAAGTTATTGACCGAAGTCATTGTTCTTGCAACGTGACCTCGATCCGGTTTAATCAAAAAACTATTCACTCGTACGGGCCATAATACATACATATATAT
Source organism: Merodon equestris (assembly GCA_958301585.1). Lineage (NCBI taxonomy): Eukaryota > Metazoa > Arthropoda > Insecta > Diptera > Syrphidae > Merodon > Merodon equestris. Next base: position 81,615,922 of record OY284415.1, on the reverse strand, counting down.
GACTTCATTCGTGTAAAATTGCATGTACCTACTCAGATTCGGATGTCTTATGTCACTCGAGACAAGTCACGAGACATTGTCTCTCAAACATCCGAGTCCTTTCCTTTAAGTTGGCTTTCACATCGAATCAGATGGGTAAATTGCTTTCACTCTGTATTGAGTTTTTACGAAAAGATCGCGTTCTATAAATCATGTCTCCAAATGGAAAGCAAGTCAATTTAAAAATTAAACAATTAAGAAATAAATTCGATGAAGAAGGGAAAATGCAAATGAAATATTGACAGATAAAGACGAAAGGAGTATTTTGATGGTAGTAAAAATACAAAACCTTAAGAATGCAATTCCTCAAACCAAACCGCTTAAAAAGAGATGACTTCTGGACAACATAAATTATTAATTTCAAGCTTTGCTTTGGTGTTCTAATTATTTCAGTTGAATGTCCATATAAAGACGAGAGTAAGTTAAATGGAGGATCGGATGGTAAGCCGTAAGCCTTCAGCATTCGATTTTCCGCAGAAATGATACTGTTAAGTATAGTATAGTAATCGAAAGACATAGGTCTAAGTTGTACTGTTTGTTTTAGAGTCTCCCTCTACGGTCAGAAAGACATTTAAATGTATAAGTATAGTTAAGCTAGTTTTGTGTATTTTTGTATAGGGAATAAAAAGAGTAGAAAATAAAAATTAATTTAAAAACTAAAAAACAAGGGAAGACTCTGATATGGTTTGTGGTTGCACGTCACGCGCTGAATAAGTTGTTTACATTTTATAGACGATTAAATGGATAGATTTGTCTACCTCGATTAATACTGAACACTAATTAAAAGATTGGATATGGTTGTTTCGGTACTTACTTACGTTGTTTACATAGAGCAGGTCCTTGTATAATCTATACTTTATCATTATTAAAATTCTTTTTATTTGTATTCTACTTTTACTTCATTTACTTAGCGGTTCCCCGGGGGCTACTTAAAATTTCCAATTTTATGGTTATTTCATTATTTTTAAATTACTCTCGGACTCTAATTCCTATAGGTATCTACTTACATTTTTTAAGTATTATGCAATAACACACGTTTGTAGTTTTGATCTGAATTCATTTTTTTCTTATAGGGCTTCTTGTACATATGAACAAGGAGGCGCAAAATTAATCATCCAATTTTGTTTTTGAATTACTTTGTTACTAAATAAACAAAAAAATTATTGTGAGTGATGGAGATCTTTATTTGAACTTTTACAATTTTTTCTGTTAAGTGGACAACAAACATCCGTTAAGTGGCTGATGCCAGTGATGATTAAGATTTGTACCCATTTTATTGCATTTTCCATGACTCTCCGCAAGATTTCCGGTGATAACTCTTCACATTTCTGTCGAATATTTTACCGGCTGCGATTGTCTGAGACTTGTTGGCGTAAGCCCGCGACTTCATGTATTCTCAAAGAAACAAGTCTGGGATGGCAAAATCCGGCGATCTTGCTGGCCATGCTAAATCGTCAAAACGGGAAATTACGCGACCAGGAAACGCTTCCTTCATAATATCAATTTTGGCTCTTGCTTTGTGTGCGGTTGCATCGTCTTGTTGAAACCACATGTTCACCAAGCCCCGCTCAACCAGTTGCGGCAGTAAGAAGTCGTTGATCATGTCCCTGTAGCGTTCGCAAGTAACAGTAACCGTATTGCCAATGAATCCTCAAAAAAATACGGCCCAACCGTTCCAACCGCGTGAACGCCTAACCATAGAGTGTCTTTGAGCGAATGTAATGGCTCTTCGTGTATCACACGCGGATTTTCAGTGTCCCGACAACGAAGATTTTGCTTATTGATGTAACCGCTTAAGTGTAACTGCGCCTCGTCGCTCATGATGATTTTCGACACAAAATCGTCCTCTTCGTTGTTGAGATTAAATGGCTTGACAATAATTCACACGCGGGTGACGGTCATCAGATATTAACTGATGCACTATTTGCTCCTTGTACGGAAATATGTGTAAGTCTTTCACTAAAATTCGCTGAAGGTTCCGTCTGGTGATGCCCAATTGCGTGGCCCGTTGTCTGGTTGATTTTTCTTCGTTCTCAGCGACATCGGCAGCCACAGTGGCGATATTATCGGCCGAACAACCAGACCGATGGGGGCCACCTCCTGCATGGTCTCCTGTGGTTCCAGTCTGTTCGAGTCGAGTAGCTAAGGGCAGGAATGTTTGCCCAGTTGGCGCGACATGATTAGGAAATCGACATCGAAATTCACGCTGCGCTAACACCACCGACCAAAAAAATCGACACAATTATTCCACTCTCTTGCGAAGTATAGCGCTCTGTTTGTATACTGCAGCTGTCTAGTTCGCTATAATGTCAATTTTTATTGAGGTTCGACGCCATTTGCAAAAATTATAGTATTTTCTGATAGGGTGATTAATTTTGCGACACCTTGTACGAGGGTGGTCCGATAAGTACTTAGCCTACAAAAGAAAAACAAAAATTTTGGAGAAATGGCGATTTTAGCTTGATACACTTGACCCAGCGATGCTCCAACTTCTTTAACTCGTCAGAAAAATACATTTTCTCGGGGTCTGCAAAGTAGGCCTCCGTGGCGGCGATGGCCCCCTCATTCGACGGAAATTTCTGCCCGGCGAGTGACTTTCTCAAGTTTGGAAACAAAAAGAAGTTGCACGGGGCCAAATCTGGAGAATACGGTTAATGGGGCAGCAGTTCGTAGCCCAATTCGACCAATTTGGCCGTGGCGAGGGCGGAGGTGTGAGCCGGTGCGTTATCATGGTGGAAGAGCGCTTTTTTCTTCGCCAACTGGGGTCGTTTTTTCTTCAATTCGGCGTCGAATCGGCCCAATAATTTGGCATAGTACAGACCTGTGGCCGTTCTGCCCTTCTCCAGGTAGTCTATGTGGATCACACCTTGTGAATCCCAGAAAACAGTGGCCATCACCTTTCCGACAGCTTTCTCATGCCCAAATTTTCATGCAAGATATGACCCACGCGATCTTTTGAAATGCCTACTGTCTCAGCTATCTCGCGCACTTTCAATCGGCGGTCTGCCAATACGAGATCGTGGATTTTTGTCACGTTATACTCCATGGTAGCCGTTTTCGGGGCACCTGGACGAATATGACGCTATTCATGTCGTGTCGAAACTCACATCGGATGTCCAATGGAGTAAATGCAAGAATCAATGCACCAATGGCTGCCTAATCGACTTGGAAAAAGCTTTCGGCGGCGTATGGTTAGAAGGACTTTATTAAAATCTCAGTCGGCTATCCATAAGTAAACATGTTGGCTCAAAGTTCGTTGTGAAAACTCGTTGTGAAAATTCGAAATTAACAATGGGCTATGTATAATAGAGTATGTTGAACTCACCGATACTTTTCAGCATTTACTTCAGTTGGTTGATAGCTTCTCTTAGCGATTTAATAACGTACAGATCAGGTCTAACGATTGATGTCATTGTTACTTTTCTGCAACGTGACTTCAAAAAAATTTAGCAGTATTGTGATGACTGAAAATTGAAGATCAACTTCCAGAATTCAGAATCTATTTTATTCACGAAATTTTACCCGAATGTAATTTTACAACGAAAGCTGCAAGAGCAATAACTTCGGTCAATAATCGGGTCTTCGCGTCAAGTAGTTGGGGTAGTACTACTTGTACCACGAAAGGGTGCGACGAAACGGCTTTGTCCCACCGGAGGCATACCTCTATTTAGATCAATGTGGGCTGATCCAAGACAGATTAGCGGTTCCGCTAATCTTCCATGTGACCGGCAATTCCGTCGAGCGGCGATTCCTATACGAACATGATGTCGTAACCGAGCACCTCAGGTTAAGTAGATCGATGTCGCGCTGAGATTGGGGGACGTCGACGGACAACATCAACGCTTTTGGTGGTTGGAGCGGATTTCGACAATGGTACCTTGTACCACTTTAAAAAAAAACATTTTCTTATCTTATTAGTTTATTTTTTTTACTTTGTTTTAAGTTAATTATAAGCCCGAAAGGCTTAATTTGAGTTGGTCTGTGCACTTATGTTGCCCGTATAGGATAAGATATTTTAAGCTAGTTAAGTTATTCAAGTTTGTTTTAAACATTTTTGTCTAGCGTAACGTAGCTCTAAGAAAACATGGAATTAAAATTAATTAAAAAAAAAATTCCGGGATGTTACGACCGAGTTTTTTCTTATACTGACGAAAAACTGCAGACACTGCTCCTCAATAACATAGATTCGGCAACCGATTCCGACGTACTGTTCCAAAAGATCAAAAGGTTTGAGGCTGAGAACCTCGTGTTCATGGGAGTCAAGTCCCACATCACGGTGAGGAACAAACGGGAGAAACGAAAACTCATTTTTTTGTGATACAGCTTGCAGCCAACAGCAAACTCGATAGTCTAAAAATCATCGATGTCATACGCTGCCAGTTTACAGGATGGGAGAAATTATGAATACATGGAAATATTATATTTTAAAATGTACCCGCTGTCAAATGTTTGGACCCGCCGGATCGCACTCCGAGATGTCGCATCGATACGTTAAGTGTGCAAAGAACCACAAAAACGAGGAACTCGACATCATCCAGGGTTAGGTCGCGAATAGGGAACAGTGCGACGTAGGAACCCAGGACACAAACTGTCGGGAATAGCCTAAGTTCTAAGAAATAAGTAAATTAGGTGTCCTTTGGGTCACCCAAGATGATCTACTTGCTTCTACCAGACTAAATAAAAATAGTATAAAAAAATTATTATATTTATTGATATTATCCATTATGCTTTCAATGAATTGTAGCTCTCCGACTTCCGCTGCTGACATACAGGCCCATACCATGACATGACCACCGCCATGCTTGACTGTTGGCTTAAATTGTATGCCCTGCAGCTCTGTATTTGGCTGGCGCCATACATAAGATCGCCCATCGGATCCAAAAATATTAAATTTGGGCTCATCAGCAAATATGACTTATTCCCAGAATGTTGAACCCTTTCTAATGTGCTCCTTTGCAAATTTAAAACAGCATGTATGGCATGACGGTCTTGTCTTCATATTCCCGCTTTATCTCTGTAAAATAGTCCAAAGTTTTCTTAGTAATCGTTCTTTTAGTGTATCCGTTAATAATGTGCTTTCTGAAATTAAATACTTTAATGCTGGGGTCCCGCAGGGTTCTGTTCTTGGTCCTGTCTTGTACAACGTGTTTACGTCAGACCTCCCCAATCTCCCCTTTTGCAATATAGCTACTTATGCCGATGCAGTATTTACATCACATACATTTTCTCTCGTTCTTGAGATGAATCTTTCCTATGCGTTGGAAATACTGAGTATCTACTTTACAAAGTGGAAAATTAAGATAAATTAGGAAAAAAATTCAAGCTATCTTTTTCACAAGGAAAAGAAAAGCTTGCTATATTCCCTCCAACCCCTTCCGGTTAGATAAGATATCAGTTGAATTGAGCTCTCGTGTCAAATACCTAGGAATCCATCTTGACTCAAAACTATTATTTAACGAACACATAAAAGAAACGTTAAACAAAATTAACATAAGTATAAGACTATTATATCCATTCATAAACAGAAAATATCTACTATCACTAGAAAACAAAATAATAGTTCATAAAGTCATATTTCAAACAATAATTTTATATGGGTGCCAGGTCTGGGGTAACTGCGCAAACAGTCACCTAACAAAACTACAAATAGCAGAAAATAAACTCCTAAAAATTATGCTAAATCTTCCTTGGCATTTTTCTACAAAAGCCTTGCATAAAACAGCGAAAGTCGAATTGATCTCTGATAGAATAAATAAACTTAATGAACAATTTAAGGTTCGCTGCGACAACGCCGAAAACCCCTTAATAAGAAATTTATTTTCTCAGACTTAATTTTGACAATACTTCCAAGCATATTCAAGAAACCATATTAAAAAATAACATGTTCCATCCTATTCATCTATTTAATTCTCTACTTATTTAACTTTTTATACACTATTTATTTATTTGATTAATTATTTATTTATTTATTGTTTATTTATATATTTATTTATTCTTTTATTTATTTATTTATTTGTTTGTTTATTTATATATATATTTATTTATTTATTTATATATTTATTTTTATATTTATTTATTTATTTATTTATCTATTTATTTATTTATTTATCTATCTATTTATCTATTTACTATTTATTTTTTTCTTTTTTCAAATGAGGATTTTCAATAATCTGTTTTCTCCTCAAACTGTAAGCTTTTTTTTCAAGTACATCTTTTGTAAACAAATAAAATCGCAATTTCAGTAGCAAGATACAATTAGGTATCAAATCTCTGTGTAAAATATTGTGCGGTAACTCAGACCATGTACATTTTAACAAAAATCTGAATAAAATATACATAGATACATACAAAACAGCAATTATTATTGGATTGTTTCTGTGGAACAATACTTTCCTATCATATTCTCCATCTAACTAGCCAGTTTGGGTGCCGATAACTTGGTGTTTTGCTTCACTTTTTGTACAATATACTGTTCATCCTAGGCACTAAATATTTTATTTGAAGCATTTCTTCCTTTATTTTTACGACGATTCTCGAACACAAAACGATGGATTATAGCCTTGACTGTGCTTTCTGGTATATTAACAATTTTCTACGAGAAAGCCCATTCTGTAGTGATGGAGGACCATCCCACGCTGATGAATTGTTGTGCGCCTTCCCATCGTCGTAACACGTGCTTTCTTTCAATGCTGTGGCATTGAAAAATTTAATTAATTTTATTTTGCTATGAAATTGTAAGCTAAAATTAATTAATTAAACTGTTTTGTTTAAGTTTAAATCTCAATGAACCTGTCTGCGTTTTTACTTTGATGATAACTTTTTTCGTTATGAAGCCATACTGCTTTGAATCTGTAAATGAAGTGTAGGTCGAATACGCTGTGACCCACTATTCATCCACCATATACAACTTGCAGTTTCCCATCGTGGTCGTAGACTCCAATCAGTTTCCTTTATGTACTTTTCATATATCCATATAACCTATATCTACACAATTCTCGTTAACATTGTTTCGAATTATATGTAGCCATCTTAATCAACAACAATACCATGAAATGTGCCAAGTCGTCGAAATGTCGGTGACTATGGCACCATGTTAGTTGCCGTATTTTGAATTCCATCCTCGGGCAATGACAAAAGGCAACGCAACTCATCAGTGCTCTGTCTGGCATAACAGTCATCGCGCTTTCACGCAATCAGTATTTCGATGCAAGCATATAGTATCATATATAATCTGTACAAACACATCACACACAACGATTTTTGTATTTTATTTCGAATTTGGCAAAATTTCGATTGTCGCGACCGAGGTGAACGAACCCCGAAACTGTCCCGACTTTCTCCAGCCATCAGCTGAAGAAAACGTCCACACACACACAATCTGACAAATGTGGCTTCAAACGTTGGTGCCAGATGGTAGACGCAATACAATGTCATTTTGATCAGACTATAGTCAAAGAAATAATGACAGTATTGGCCACCATGTGGGTAAAAAGTATTTCAGACATTCTATAGATTCCAGTCTAGACAGACCGAAAATGTGCTGCATACAAATTGGATAAGACCGACACTCTAACACATAGCAAACAGTTTACTCATAATATTAGTAATGTGCTATGTAACAATGGCCATCCAATGCAAATTTCGACCAAAGCCCATAGAGAGATCATTGATCTGTAGCGCCTCCCAGACATTTGTTGGGAAATATCTGAATTTTCGACATCGATATCGACACTGACCACTCTTTCGGAGGAGGTGTGATTGTCACACTGTTACCTACTCGGAAAAGAATGGTATGAATATGAGGTACTTTTGTGGATTAACTTTTTGATTTGGTCACAACAAACTGAATTTATTGTATAATATTCACATATAATGAAATAGATTAATGGTTAGACCTAGTCTCTTCAAAATGTAACTTACCAATAACAAATTAGATTCCTGAGAAGCAAAGCACGGGATTCCCAAATGATGTTCGATTAATTGTTATCGTTGCCGCTATCTGCGTTTTTTGCATTTAAGCAATTTGCATTTTCATCATGACTTACGAAAGAAGACGATGAACCTATCTCGAACTAGTAAAAGGCGTGAGATTGTTGTACAAACAGATGAACGGATGGGAACCCAATTATGTTAGGTATTAGCATTTACTGACTGCTTTTATCTACAGCAAACACGGGTGAACAAAACGTGACCTTTTTATTCGTATGCATTCGAAACGCTGAAATTCGTTTGCAACATATGAATAGCTAATGGCTCTTCTTCTGCGGCTTCATTTTTGAATCTAAGTACATATTGTCATTGAATATAATATGTAATGTTAAATTTGAATCCGTGATTAACAGCCCTAATTCTTCGTTGTGGTGAATTTTTGTTTTTTCTTATCGTTTTTGATCGCTAATGTAAATTTTGAAAGCGTACGCACTTTTGATAGTTTAGAAGATAAGAGAAGGAATAGGTTATTCAATAGAAAATTATCTTTTTTATAGTGAATTAAATAAAATTAGATAGAGCTCGATTTATTATATACAAGTCCGAATTAGTCGGTTCATTTCAAAACATGGCTGTTATAATAATTTTATATCAGAGAGGTTCGATATCTGTCGTTAAAATTAGCTTTATATTACTTTGTGTTTCAGATAGCAGATCTTGAACTTAATCGTGTTGAATATGTGAAATTTTGTGTTAACTAAGCAATATTTGCTGGAAGTTTTGATTTCATGCTTTAAAAATGCTATCGAAGTGCATCAAAAGCTTGTAGAAGTTTATAGTGACAATGTTCCAGCTGATAAATCATATAGGGATCGGTTTCGACGTTTCAAGATTGTTGATTTCAGCGTTGAAAATAAGCCTCGCTCTGGACTACTAAAAAAATTCATAAAATTAGAGAATCGGAGTTAAACGCAAAACGTACAGTAAACTCAAACGAACAGCAGTTCTGTACTATTAAAATCTATGGGAATAATTCGGGAGCAATATACAAATATATATATATATATATATACATATATATGCATATATATGTATAATTCAGAAAAATAGGATCCTCATGAATTGAAACCGAGAGATGTTAAGAAACGATTTTTATTTGCGTTTCAAAGACAAAAAGGAAAGAATTTTTGTGTATCAAATTGTGACTGAAATTTACTTAAATTTAATTGTGAACTTAAATTTACTTTCGTCGGAGCATATCAAACAACGCTCATCATCCCGCGTCCACATTTGTCGCCCACGCCAAACGAGCAGTTTTGATCTTTCTGGTTAAGAGAGGCTTTTTCGCTGGTCGTTTTCCATATAAACCTATTTCCTGTAAGTTCTACGTATCGACGCTTAAAACAACTTAATGAAATTCACGCAGCTCTCTTCTATACACTTTCAAATGGACAGCACTTCTAAAGTGATCTCTCATGCTGATCCTCTGTAATAGACCTTTTCTCCTGGTTTGATTAGCATTGAATGAATGAAATGAATCTAAATTTTATTTTTCCCTTATCAATCCTTAACGATTGTGAAGGAATGATAGCATTCCTATTTTACCCGCAATCTTCTGAAAAAGTGACCCTCCCTTAATCAGAAATAATATTGTTGTAATCAGAATCAAAAATACATTCAAACCCAATTTGCATTGAATACGAAGCCGAATGTCGTTGTGGGAAATATCGCTCATAACTGTTAAATAAAACTCTTCAATTACATGTATTACTACACTGCAGTAACCCTTATGAAAGAATGCATCAGGAAAAGTAAAGTTGCATAGAAAAAAATACTCATAGTATCTATACTGGGATAGTAAGTCCCAAAGGTAAAGTCGAACACTGGTCAATGATACAATGTTCCTTCAAGTTATCCTAATTAGAAAATTGTCGATTCTGGAATTTGCCACTTTTTGAAATACCTAAAGCACGGTCTATTGAACAGACCATATAAAATGACACTACTATCAAGGATTCCCAACAATACCTGCACATAAATATCTGCATCTCTTTTAAAATATACTCTTAGATACTAATCAAAATATTTGACCACGTTATAATAATGAAATAAAAAAAATAATAAAAAAAAAAATATCCACTCTCAGACTTTTGGAAATTACTTTTAACGTAACGTCATGCGCTTATATTGTAATATTCCTTGTACTGGTAAAATCTAGTGGAACATTAAAGCCCTATTCCGATTGGATGCCGCCTGGTTGACACAAGGGTTGTAAAAAATGCTTGCGAGTTTTCCTTTCCTATTGTACTCAAGTATGAGACTTCGATAATAGCAAAGTTAAAAACAGAAATAATATAAAAATATATGTTTTGGTATAAATAATATACAGAAATAATTTGTATGTTATTGTAAAATATTCATAAATCTAAAAGGTATAGATAAACAGTGGTTTGAAATTATGAAATTAAATAAAGAACCGTTTTGTGCGGTGTTGCAAATAGAAAAAAACAAGTTTTATGTATTAAAACAACAAACACGCTAAAATATTACACAATTCACTCGGCGATTTCTGTAAAGGTAAAGCAATCTTTTTTGTGGGCACATATGTACATATTAATAATTAATACTAGTAAGCCACTTTGTCAATGGGAAATTTATGACAGTTTAGTTTCTATGGTATAATCCCTCGAAACAGATGGAAGTATGCGATAATGTCACACACATCAATGTATTCTCAAAGTTGAAACAACAAAAATGTTGTGTTGTTGAGGGGTGGAGAAAACAGAAATTCAATCAAAAACATTAATGTGAAATGGGAGCCAAGTTCAATATTATGATATATTAATAAATCACGCGCTTAATCTTAAATCCGGTTTAAATCACTCCAGCATTAAGTTTTTGCTAAATTTTATTACATAGTGCACTACTTCAGACAAATACCTTTCCAACGGTGTATCGCACTTGATTGTGCGACTTTTAGTTTAGGAGGAGAAGCGTCTTCACTGGCGTATTATATATATAGATATGTATTGGAATTAATTCGTAGAGTTGATATTTTATTGAAAGCTTATGGTGGCCATGCTTTAGCTGAGCAAACGTGTCGAAAGTGATCGTAGGGGGCGATTTGTCAACGGTGGAAACCGCAAGAAAACTGTGTGTCTTTCGAGACAATACAAGACAATCCATTCTTTTGGCATCTTTGGTGAGGTAGGAATTCTTATTTAAGAGTGTCCAAGTAAGTTTTAACCAATCATGTGGCCGAACTCTTATCATGCAGCGAAATCACCTTGTCGTCTCTCTTCCCACATAGTGGCCATTTCTCATAATAAACATTAATTTTCTATTATAAACTAAGCCCTGCTGATCGTATTAAATACCCGATCAGAACTTTCGAATTAGGAATATTTACCTTTGTCGACAATATTGACAGATGGCCGGGCTTACCCCACGCTATTTAACGCTTAGAGTTTTCGTACAGTATCCACTTTTCATCGTCAGCTATTACAATATATGATGCATAAAACTTTGTGCCTTAAAGCAGCAGTGCACTTGTGAAAAAATGTCGTTCGGCGTCTCTTTGCTACAATTCGTTTGCTGTTTTGTCATCTAGCTGTAATGGTTTTGCAAGTTAATCTATGTTAATGTTAATTAATGTCTGGCATGAGTCTAGTAATTCTTTACAATATCCGTCTTTAAACTCTTTTGGCAGCAGAGCGTTCTATATTTTCAACATCGAAATCATTATTTTTGTAGCGTCGAAACCAAGCTTTATATATCCTTTCCGATAGAGAATGCTCACCGTAAGTCTCAACAAGAATTCTGTGTGCGTGAATAGTTTTCCCATTTTATTTAACATAACTGACTGTTTCAATAACGAATTACATATTTTTACTACGAATTAATTATAACCATAAATATATGCTAATGTTATACTTGTAAAAAGTTACAGCCTAAGCTGCTTATAATTGTCATTCACAACTGGTAAGTAGCGTCATCATCAGTTGTTTTGAATCGGCATTTCCTGCCAAAAGACCTCTCTGCAAGTAATTGGTTCCCTGATGGAAGCCATAAGTCTTCTGAATAGATTGCCCAAATCGAATTCGAAAGATGACTGGAATAAGTATCGATCGAAGCAGAAAGAATATAAGAAGCTTATTTGTAAAGCGAAGAATGAATCTTGTAAGTCCTTCTGCGAAAAGATTAAATCCCTGAGCGCGATCAGCAAGTTGGTTAAAATACTCAAACGAGGAAAATCGACAAAGCTGGATATATTCAGAAAATAATTTACTGCTTCAGACCCATTTTCCCGAGAAATTAGACTGTCATCAGCTCGTTGCATAATCTTTCAACGGTAACAGCGACTGAAACAATGAAAACAATATTGCTTCATGCGTGGAAACGACTGAGGCCATTGAATTTGCCATGGCATCTTTTGATGATTTTAAGTTGCCAGGAACTGATATATAAGACATGGCAATTGCCTACATACCCATGCCTAGGCGCGCAGTGAAAGTGTTATTTATTCCTAAAATAGGGAAAGAGTATTACTCACTCGCCAAAAGTATTAGACCAATCAGTCTAACATCTTTCTTGCTGAAAAGCATGGAAAGACTAATAGAGTTGCACGTGCGCAAAGTCGCCATTCGAATGCATCCTCTTTCGAAGATGCAACATGTTTACCAGTGCTTGAAGTTCTGCCAGACTGCTGGTAGAATTGAATGCGCATTTGATAGAAAAGATGTGCTTAGCATTTTCGTCGATATTGAGGGAGCTCGTGATAATGCAACTTTCGATATCATGTGTAACGCTGCTAACGGCATTACGCAGATGAAGCATTGGTTTTGTGGATCAAAGCATGCTTATGCACAGGACACTGATCGCTGTGTATAAGGTGTCAAATCTGGCGTAAACAGATTTGACACATCGTGGCGTCCTGTCTCCGCTATTATGGTGTATGACGGTCGTCACTCTGCTCGATGCTCTCAATGCCTCTTTGAACCCCCGCCTTGAGCGCAAACGTCCGATTGCAGTTTTCGTTGTGAAAATATGCGTCTGTCAGAAATATACGCTTTCTCCATTCGCCTGCTTCTTCGTGTTGTTTTCTACCGTAGATGTTGTTTTCAAAGATTCGAAATCTATTTTTCTCCTTCTTAGTCAAAGATCGAGTTTCATATCCGTAAAGTGTCACTAGCATTATTATGCAACATAGTAGATCCACCACCACAGTAGTGGGATCCACCATGCCTTGAAACTATCCACCGTGGCGGAAGACTTCGGAAAACTACCATACGGGATGATCACGCAATAGTTCGAGTAATTAAAAAGGATCAATTTATATCTGCAAGAGCGATAGGAATTGTACTGGACTTGGACATATCCACCAGATCTATCCAGTGAAGGATGGTGGAAGCCGGTTTTCTTTCTTACCGGGCTCTAAAAAAAACTATTTATTTCACCGAAGAATCAAAAGGAGAGACTTGCGTTTGCAAAGACGCATATTACCTGGACTATCGCTTTTATTCTCAGATGAATCCATGTTCAATCTGAAGGGTTCTGATGGAATGAAACGATGAATGACCAAAAGGCAAACGCCTAAGTCCACGCTTTACAAGGGGTACAATAAAACACGGCGGAGGAAATATTTTGGTCTGGGGATGTTTTTCCAGTCAGGGAATTGGATCAATTCATAAAATAAATGGAATAATGGATCTTTTCATGTATGGGGATATCCTTCAGAACGTGATGCTGCTATATGCCGAAGAAGAAATGCCTTTGAAATGGATATACCAACATGATAACGATCCAAAACATACCGCTAAAATTGTACAGAATTGGCTTTCAGAAAATAAAGTTAACGTTTTGAATTGGCCAGCACAATCACCTGATCTGAATTCCATAGAAAATCTATGGGAGATTTTAAATCGGCGTCTTCAGATTGAAAAGTGTAAGAATAAGGATTCTCTTTTTGCTCAAACGGAAATTGTTTGGAAAAGTATTCCCGCGGAAATTACAAGCAATTTGATTGAATCGATGGAGAGTGGTAAATAGCATTTTAAATAAAGGCAAAGAAATATCAGATATTTCAAAGATTGAAGTTAATGGCATTGTGATCACCGATCCAATGGACTTTGCCAATCAGTTTAACACTTTCTTCACTTCTATTGCCTCTGATTCGAAACCGTTTCTTGCCCAATACAGTTGCAGTTGTAATATGTTTCCAGATTTAGTTGAAGATACTTCGATAAGTAACAGTTTTGATTTTCAACCTTTTACACCTGTCGAAATCCATACATGCATGATGTCACTTGACAACACCAGCTCTTGTACCTCGGATGGTATTACCTTCAGCTTTCTAAAATGTATCTCGTTCTACATAATTGATGTACTGCGTTACCTGTTCAATCTTAGTGTAAACTGTGATATCTTCCCGTCTGCGTTAAAAAGTGCTGAAGTCATTACCCTATTTAAATAAGGAAATAGAAATTTAATAACCCAATAAAGGCCTATCTCTCTGCTTCCAACATTTTGTAAATTATTTGAAAAGCTGATGAAAGTTCGTATTGTGTCATCTATATCTATACTTATAATAAAACTCTAGGGTATTTTCTTTCGTCCCTAATGGCATGAAAAGCGCTGGACAGATTTTAAATGATTTTTTTTTAAATGTTGCTTAAGACTATGGGAAGGACATACGAGTAGGCTATGTTATTTTTGGACAGGTTAATTGTTGGGAGCGTTTTAACCAAAAAGTTTTATATTTTGATTAATTTTTTGAATTTAACCTGCTATAATTCTAATAGTTCTTGATCAAAAAATTTTCTTCTTGACTTAAAATTTTAAGCCATCCATCAGCTTTCTGCCTCATCTAGAAGCTGAGTTACAGACCAAAATCTGGCACGATTAGATTAAATTTTTTTCATCAAACCGAAAACGATTGTTCTTGATCGCTCTTCTGCTTTGGAGTGGTGGGCGCACAATGAAAGCAAATGCACTCAACGAACATAGTGTGTAGTTTTCTCCGTTAGATCGGAACCAGGCACCAACGACCGAGATCTCCCACTCAAAATGACACCGACATATGTACATATTTGCTTACAAGCTGCTTCTTAGAATATTACGCACATTAGGTGTTTTTTATTATGCCACATGATCCACTCAGGATCATGGAACATAATAAAACACTACAGATCAACGAATAGCCAGCTTGACATTTCGCCTTGTTCAGCCCTGTCAAAGATCTGACATTTGAAAATAAAATAAACAAACAAATTGAAGATGGAAGCAGGTGCTATTGAGGTAAATTGCGTTTATTTGTTCAATTTAAATAGTTAATATTTATGTTATAGTCGTTATTGGAAAGTGACGCGGACAGTGAAGAAAGTAGTATACCTGAATATTCATTGCTGCCTGAAGAAGTAACAGATTTCTCGGTCGAAATGTAAATTAATATACATGTTTACCTTTTTTTGAGCACCTGCTCCATTTCGACTTTAAAATAAAAACAATCTTTGAAAATTAAGTGTGGAACTGCCATATCAAAAAAAATGTTTCCTTTCATACAAATTTGATACGACCGATTTAAATGCAAAGGATAATAATTTTTATCGATATACACCAATCGGGGGTAATATTTCCCCAATAGACTCAAGAGTTTTAGAAACGTAAGATAATACACATATTATAGCATTTTGAGTACAATTACTCGATACGGAAGCGAAAACTGTTTAACCAAATCCTGGCCACAATTTTATATGTTCATCAGGCAATGATTCTCCTAATTTGAATGCGAAACCAGTGGGAAATAGTGTAAACTCACTTTCACTCAAACTCGGATCTTGAAATTGATCCAGATAAAGAGCTGGTTCACGTGTTGTTATTGTAATGCATGTAAATGATGATCCGGATAGGATCTGGATGGCATAATAGGTGTTTTTTATTATGCCATCCAGATCTTATCCGGATCATGGTTTACATGTATTACAATAACAACACGTGAACCAGCTCTTTATCTGGATCAATTTCAAGATCCGAGTTTGAGTGGAAGTGAGTTTACACTATTTCCCACTGGTTTCGCATTCAAATTAGGAGAATCATTGCCTGATGAACATATAAAATTGTGGCCAGGATTTGGTTAAACAGTTTTCGCTTCCGTATCGAGTAATTGTACTCAAAATGCTATAATATGTGTATTATCTTACATTTCTAAAACTCTTGAGTCTATTGGGGAAATATTACCCCCGATTGGTGTATATCGATAAAAATTATTGTCATCAGCATTTAAATCGATCGTATCAAATTTGAATGAAAAGAAACATTTTCTTTGATATGGCAATTCCACACTTAAATTTCAAAGATTGTTTTTATTGTGAAGTGGAAATGGAGCAGGTGGACAAAAAAAGGTAAACATGTAAACTTAATTTAAATTTCGACCGAGAAATCTGTTACTTCTTCATGCAGCAATGAATATTCAGGTGTGCTGCTTTCTTCACTGTTTGTGTCACTTTCCAATAACCACTGTAATACAAATATTAACCTTTTAAATTCAACAAATAAACGCAATTTACCTCAATAGCAGCTGCTTCCATCTTCAATTTGTTTGTTTATTTTGTTTTCAAATGTCAGATCTTTGACAGGACTGAACGAGGCGAAATGTCAAGCTGGCTATTCGTTGATCTGTAGTGTTTTATTATGTCTCGTGATCCTGAGTGGATCATGTGGCATAATAAAAAACACCTATTGTTGTAAATTCTTGAGCACGCTGCTTGGCCGAACAACACATTGAAATCGTACGCCTGCCTTATGAATTCACACATACACGAATTCACACATACACAAAGCGAAAGAAAACTATACCCATGCGTATACAAATTTGAGGTTGATAGCACGAGTGGTGATGTAAATATGGATACGTAAATGTTTCTGAAGATTTTTAAAAGAAGCACTCCATTTATGGTAGAGTGAGTGAAAACTCACTCAATCGAATGGTGTTGAAACTTCATACTTTTATCTATTATGGCGAGGGTGTCCATAGAATAACATTATCCTTAGTTCTATTCAAACCTCCACTACAACAATTATTCAATTTTTTTTTTTGGTGCATTGGTAAGGCTTTCGAAATTTATTTTCCGTGAATTAATATTTTTGATTTATTATTTGATGATATTGTTTTATTTAAGGAAAAAGCCATTTATTTTATAATAAGCATGCCTTTGAGGAAAAAGTCTTATCTTTCTCGAAGGTCAAAACGTGCTAGGCGTCAACTTCGATCGTATCGAGCTGGTGAAGAACATCAGATTAGGTCAGATACTGAACCTGAACGTCTTGCCACCACTCGTGCGTCACAAACAAACATACATCTTCAGTGGATTAATAAAAGCAGAAGCGGATTTTGTTACACTAAAGAAATTATTTATGCCGAATTTGCTGCTATTGGTGGAATGACCCAAGTCTGTGATCATTGTCAAGCTCTCAAATGGTTAAAAGAATCGAATGGAGTTTGCTGCTCAGGCGGAAAGGTACGTTTAGATATTTTTCAAGAACCACCAGAACCCTTGAAATTACTCTTGACCGGCGATCACCCAGAATCTAAACAATTTTTGGAGTGTATCCGTTCTAACAACAGTGCATTCCAGATGACTTCATTTGGGGCAAACCAAATTATCGTAGGTGCATTTATGCCCACCTTCAAAATTCAGGGTCAAGCTTATCATCTGATTGGTTCTCTGTTACCTGTAGATAAACCGAAATTTTTACAAATATACTTTGTATCCGACTATGGCGAACAAGCCAATATCAGGAATCAAAATTTTCCGAAACTCAAAGCCAGTCTGATTTCCGACCTGCAAAGCATTTTTCATGAAATTAATCCATATGTCAATAACTTCAAGGCTACACTGGAGTCTATACCTCACAATCAACATAATAATTACAAATTTGTAATTAGCGCTGACAGACGGCCTATGGCAGAACATCGTGGCCGGTACAATTCCCCCAGCACAAATGAAGTCGCTGTTGTTTTGGTGGATCAAGAATGTGATAGGCGTGATATTGTGCTGCGCGCCCGTGACGGTCGCTTGCAACGGATAAGCGAAACTCATTGGCCTTAGCCTTACAGCAGAGCAGCAAAACATTTTCGATCGGGTTTGCCAAAGTGTAACTGGAGTGTACTGGAGAATTGTTATTTTTAGATGCACCCGGTGGAACTGGAAAAACTTTTTTAACAAAAATAATTCTAGCTCAAATACGAAGCCAAGGTAATATTGCCTTGGCTGTGGCGTCGCCGTCGTCAGAGATAGCAGCTACATTACTCCCCGATGGTAAGACTGCTCATGCAATGTTTATAATACCTTTACAATTAGACACCACTGACAGTCCAGTTTGCAACATATCCCCAAATAGTGATAAAGCTCAACTTTTGCGTGACTGTTGTCTAATTGTGTGGGACGAATGCACTATGGCACACCGTAAAGCAGTGGAAGCCGTTAACAGATTATTACAGGATAACATTACAGTGCTATTTTGCGTAGATTTTCGATAAACTTTGCCAGTAGTACCACGAGGCACAAGAACTGATGAAGTAAACGCCTGTCTGAAAAGGTCAAATCACTGGTCCAGCATTAGTCAAATGAACTTGACTGTCAACATGCGGGCACGAATAGGAGGCGATCCAAATGCAGAACATTTCTCCCATTTGCTACTTAAAATTGTTGAAGGAACGTTTCCGGATGAAAATGGAAAATAAATGTATCACATCATTTGTGACAACAGTGTCTTCAACTGAAGAACTTATCTCATATGTTTACGGTGATATATTACAACTAATAAACCGTGAGAATTCTTGGGTTTGTGAGCGAGCTATTTTGACGTCTCTAAATGACCAGGCTGCAGCAATTAATATCGAGATATTGGCACGTGTTGATGGTCAAAGTACAGAATGCACTTCCATCAACCGGGTTATGGACCAAGAAGAAACAACTAGATATCCGGTCGAATTTTTAAATTCGCTATCTGCTCCCGGGCTTCCATCACATAAATTAAAACTGGAAGTGGGTGTACCCGACTTAGAGTTACAAATCTGCAACGAAATCTGGTAGAGGCGGAAGTGTTGACGGGCTGTGGAGTCGGCGAACATGTATTCATCCCTCGAGTCCCGATAATACCTAACAACTTTCCGTTCCAATTTAAGCGTGTGCAATTTCCTATCAGCGTATGCTTCGCGATGACAATAAATAAGGCGGTGACATAATAAAACATTATGAACCGCCGGCGTGGACCTCACCACCGACTGCTTCTCACACGGTCAATTATATGTGTCTCTTTCCCGTGTCAGCGGCAGTAAAAATGTATTTATTTATGCTCCAGGCAACGCAACCTCAAATATTGTTTGTAAAGAAGCTTTATAAAAAATTAACCGTAGCAGAATACGATTGTCATATATGTATTTATAGTACGTAGATACAATTAGTGTAAAAAATCTGCGTACATTACTACCTGTTTTAGAAAATAGCCTGCCGCGCTCATATTTTTGTCGGAAATTAGAATTAATAAGAAAATTATGTTTATTGTAGATGCGTTTATCATTGAATCATTACTGTTTTCTCATCCATCGCATGCTCTGAACTTTTGAGTTCATAATAATAAAACTGCGTTCAGGCCATAAGAGTTTATGGGCAATCGGTCAAATATATAGTAGAAAAATCACATTTTACGAGTGCGAGTACAATATACGAGTATAGGAAAGATACATATATTGAAAGATATTTTGAATAAGTATGTATATTGAGAACTATGAAAACGGCAATTAGGCATTGTATCCGCATTGTAATGAAAATGATAAAATGTAATTAATCAATAAAATTTCAATTTCATGGATTTAGACAAATACTTTAATGTTTCTTTAGCCACGTTGATATTACATACAATGTATGGATTTTTTATGAACGAGGAAAAATTTTGAGGGCGAAGCAAGGCGAGCACGGGTCCAGCTGGTTCCTAAATAAAAATCAGTCTCTATGAAATGAACAGTTCGGTTTTCGAGAAGGTAGATCAACTTAAGATGCTATAAAGCTGTGCACCGATATTCACGATAGCTTCAATAATGACAACCATACTATGACACTGTTAATTGATATGATATATCATGACACTCTACTAAGTAAGTTATACAAGGCTGGGATAAGAGGTACATTTCACAGATGGCTCTCGTCACACTTATCTTTTAGAGCTTAGGGAGTAAAAATGGGTGAAATCTTCAGGAACCAGTTACAGATGAAAAGTGGTGTATCGCAAGGTTCAGTTTTGGGACCACTACAGTTTTTAATATATGTTAATTCACTGTTCAATCAAAAACTTTGTAGCGAAATTACTGCTTTTTCTGACAATATGGCATTAACTTATGACAATGAGTTGACTCTGCCATACATATGGACTTAAATATCTTACGACAATGGTTCACCAAACATGGGCAAAACTAGGCTTATGGTTTTTAGTTTAAAAGGATTTTTTCCAGTTGATTGTGACGCCATTTTCCACGCAACCTCTTGTTTAAAACTTTCTTTATCTGTCCATACATCTGGTGACTATAACTTGCACGAAAACTTACCGTGCAATTCAAACTGCTTTAAGATTCAAGGGGTTGAGAACTACAAGTATCTAGGCTTGTCAATAGATAGAAATATGACCTGAAAAGCTCACGTTGAAGATTTAAAACAGTATATTTTATCTGTTACACGTATAGTGTACCTTCTAAGAGAACACTGCTCCAAAAAAATAATGCTCATATTCTACCACGGTAGCTGCGCACTCTAAGCTACAGTATCGTATTGCTAGTTGGGGTAGTGCCTACAGTAGCACGACTAAAGCCCTTGCAGTAACTCAAAAAAAACTAGTTCGGTTTATTTGCAGGCAAAACCGATTTTCCCATAGCTGTCCACTTTTTCCTGCTGTACGTATACTTCTAATGCAACATCACTACATTTTTAACGTGCTTAAGATCTTCTTTATTCGAAGCGGATATACTGCGACCCTAAGGAGTTCAAATATACATATACATATATCCTATACAATAACAATATGACTATCTTAACTGTGGCAATTTCTAAAAAGTCTCGCTGTTTCAAATTTTACACTACCGCAGCTCCTAGGCTTTTCAACAAGTTACTAATTGAAATTAGGCAAATAGATCAACCCAACCTTTACATCGATATCATCCTTGCTACTTCAAATTTTTGCTTATGTTTATATTTCATTTCCTAACCTGCTCACTCTTGGTTTAAATATTTTCAAAATAAGTTGCTCAATTTTGTAAAATAATCATTCCACTTATTTCTATCTTTCTGGCTTTACCCCACATTTCATCTCATTGATATTGAATTATATAATATTAAATAGAAGGATCATTCGCCTCTAGTCCCTTATGGCTTTTCTTGAATAAGTGTAAACTGTTTTATTATTGAGCGAAGCGAAGCGGAGCTCCCACCGGGTGACTTCAATTGCGATCTAAGATAAATCTTTTCTCATTTAATTGTTTCTCTCTTTATGATTTTTTGACCCTGAGAAAGTATTTTATTATATTTGTTGGTCTTCATTTAAAAAAAGTATTTGATGAAAAAAATTTAAATTGAAAGTGCAAAATTTTAGCACGCGCTTGTCTTTTTTGAAGATTCTTTTTCTTCGTGCTTTTTTATCCAAAAAAGCAATCATAATCCGTGTTTTAATAAAGAAATCATGAGTTCAGATATTGAAGCTTTGTATATTATTGTTCATTCCGGCCCTCTTAAAAGCAAAACCATAACGGATGGCAGGAATTATGAACTTATGAACGTAAAGAGTAATCTCTTAAATTTATAAAAAAATCCATTTTTTATCACATTAAACTCATGAGCCTGCATATAGCAAAGCGCGAATCAAACTATGTTAATTAATATTAGTTTTTAGATTTGACTTATGTTATCAGATTGTCTTATACCATAAGCAGCATAGATGAAATATGCAGCGTGAAAGTCCACAAAGAGCGTTTTTCTAAACGTATAAACAGATTTAACTCAGTCTCAAATTTCAACACCTGAGGGCCGATTGATAAAAAACATTCAAAAAAGCATTGGAAATCGGACAGATTTTGAAAAACATCAGTATGACTCATGACAAATCAACACGAAGTATCAAAAGTTTATTGAAATATTTTAGCGCCAAAATGTGTTCATTTCACTTTATTTGTTTTCGGTAAATTGAGATCAACTTTACCTTTAAGTTTTACCTCGCTTCGCTCAAACACATGCTGCAGCGAAGCGGTACGACAAGCGACTGCGGCCTCCTAGTATTATATAAAAATAAGAAAAAATAAAGAAAAAAAAATACGCTTTTAAGAACTATCGGCACAAATTTTAATTGTGCAGTTATTATGTACATATATTTGTTTCCTATCTTTTCTTTATCAGTAATAATAAAATGTCCTCTTTAATAGGCATTTAAAGCTTTGCAGCAAAATATAATATTGTAACCGATCGGCTGAGGAAAAAAAAACAGTGAAACTTTGCGGACTTAAAAAAAAACTTCTTTTTTATTTTTTTTTTTTTATTTTAAGATCGGCTAACAAAAATTCACGAGAAGCGTGACAGGGCAGAATGACAGGTCTCTTCTTCTTCTCCTTTTTTTTCTTCTCTTTTTTTTCTTTTCTTCTTCGATGACTGCATTAGTGAGCTACTAGATGGGCCTCGTAACACAGGTCCCTCCATCAAAAGACCGACTGTCCTCAGTCGCGATACTTCATTAAAGGTTCTGCAGCTGACATGCCTTTACCTTATGACAACTGGCAGAGAGCCAGCCTGTCCCGGTGCACCACCAACTGCTTGCCTGAACTTTGTCTGACCACTCGGTAGAGCACATCTCCCATTTTGGTAACAATTGTATATGGACCTTGCCAATCATTCTGCAGCTTAGGGCAAAGACCTCTTTTTCTCTTTGGGGCATACAGCCAAACTTTCAAACGTTCAGAGAAAATGGTTCCGCCTTAGCGTCAAGATCATATCGATCCTTCATACGTCGGCTATAACCCAAAAGTTGTTGCCGATTAAATTTGTACGCCGTGTCCAAACGCTGAGTCAAATCTTGGACGTACTTTAATGTGGTGGTAGATGGCTGAGGGGGAGGACCAGTGACAAGTTCGATGGGCAATCGAAGTTCCCTTCCGAAAGTTAAAAATGCTGGTGTCTGCTTTGTGGCTTCGTGTACCTCTGTTCGATAAGCTAAAAGCATAAATGGAAGATGTATATCCCAGTCCCGTTGGTTATCAGCAGCGTATTTGGCAAGGTAGTTTAAGAGAATGCGGTTAAACCGCTCCACCATTCCATCCGATTGCGGGTGAAGAGCAGTGGTACGCGTCTTATCAACCCCAAAATCAGAAGAATTTGCTTAAAGACCGCCGATTCAAAGTTCCTCCCTTGATCCGAATGCAGTTGTAGAGGGATCCCGAATCGAGAAAATACCTGTGTAATCAGTGCTTCTGCCACCGTTTCTGCTCTTTAGTCTGGCAAAGGAATTGCTTCAGGCCACCTTGTAAAGTAGTCACCGAAAACTAAAACGTACTTGTGTCTTTGTGTTGTTACTGGAAGAGGTCCCAGAATATCGATGGCCACACGTTGGAAAGGGGCGCCTACGTGCACCGATTGTAATTGGGCATGACTCCTTCTCATTGGTCCTCTTCGCTGTTGACATCGTACACATGATTTGCAGTACCGCTCCACAGCATGGGAACAGCCCACCCAATAGAATCTCTTCTTAATTTTCGCTAAGGTCTTCTGAACCCCAAAGTGTCCTACGGTGGGACTGCCGTGCATCTAAGTATGTCGGTCTGCAAAGAAATGGGTATTAAGCCTTGATGGTACTCACTACTAGGAGAGTGGACTCGTCTGCAAAGTACTCCATCACATATTTCGAAAACATCGAACATGTCCCAATAAGCTTTCAACGTCGGGCTTAGCGCTCGAATACTATCTCCAGTCGGCCGCTGGTGTTGCTCTACCCATTGCCACACTATTGAAAGTTCCTCATCTTGCTTCTGATATTTGCCCATGTCAATATTGCTATTTGTGAATCGAATCAAAGATCTTTGTTTTTCTTCCAGTCGAAGACAATATCGACAGCCTGTTTGTTCGCATGGGGAGAGAGCATCTGCATTTTGATGTTTTTTTTCCAGGAGGATGTTCCACTTAAAAGTCAAATTGCTGCCATCTGCCCCTCCGGCTCTCGGAAATTAATCATCCAACGCAAACAACTGTGATCGGTTCTCAAAAGAAAGTGCCTTCCTAGTAGGTAAGGTTGGAAGTGAGTAACAGCTCTAACAACCGCAAGCAGTTCCCGGCGTGTTACGCAATAATTTCTCTCCGGACGAGTGAATGTTTTGCTTGGTACTCGATCACTCTTTCTTCACCATCTTGAAGTTGTGGTAAGACGGATCCACATGCGTATAGACTAGCATCTGTGTCCACGATAAATAAATCATTCTCATTTGGCTGAGCAAGAATTGGAGCAGTCGTAAGCTTTTCCTTGAGTTGACATAAAGCCTCTTCGCTAGCAGAGGTCCAGATGAACGACTTTCCTTGCAGAGGCTTGGCAATGGTTGAGAAGTCGCGGATGAATCGACGATAGTACGCGCATAGTCCAAGAAATGACTGAACTTCGGTCTTTGTCGTAGGAATTGGCCAGTTACGAATTGCGGAAACCTTCTCTGGGTCAACAGCGATACAACGGATAAATCCTTCCTTTTTAAATTTGGATTTCGTTGAAATTCACTTCTTGGTATATGATGTATATTTCCTCTTGTTGTAGTGGATATACATATGTAATGTGCTCTGTACATACTTGGTGTAGGTAGAGAAACACGTCCGATTCAATACCTGATCCATGCAGAACAGAGACACTTTTATTTCGTTAAAATAGTAAAGATAGGTTAATTCACAATAGATTAAGTAGATAAATTCAAGAGATGTACTCTTGAATAATAATAATAAACTGGATAAACTTTTAATTTCAAAGCATATTAATTTGAAAATGATCAGAAAATAACGACGTTATATACACCTTCATTTTAAATACAAAATAAATATTTTTTTTTTGAAAACAAAAAAACTAAAAATTATTCACACCACAAAAGTCAAAAAAACATAACAATAAAGTCTCCGTACAGTTGGTTTCTTTCCCGATTTTCTTAAAATTAAATATAATTATCATATCAAAAGGTAATAACTAAATAAGATTAATATTTGGTTGGACTGCCTTTGTTTCTTATTACTTTATTCAACGTGTTTTTCATAGAATGCACCAGTTTGGAGGTCGTGTCTGCAGAAATCTTGTTCCATTCTTCAAGCAAAATCGCTTTCAGGTCAGATTTGTTTGATATTGTGCGTTCCCGGATTTTTTTCTCCAAATGATCCCATAAATCCTCAATCGGGTTTAAATCTGGTGATTGAGCAGGGTGTTTAATTTGTTTTTTTACCTTGTAAAGCAACCATTCTCTCACCAGCAGCGAGGTGTGCCTTGGGTCATTATCTTGTTGGAATATGAAATTATTCCCGAGACCCAGTTTTTGAGCACTTGCATACAGGTTTTCTTTGAGTATATTCAAATACCTATATTTGTCCATCGTTGAATCAATAAATACGAGATTTCCGACCCCAGAAGAGGCCATACATCCCCACACCATTACGTTGCCGCCGCCATGCTTTATTGTGGGGGTTAAGTTCGGATTTAGAGCAGTATTTGGTTTCCTCCACACCATACGTCGCCCATCTGAACCAAAAAGGTTATACTTGCTCTCGTCGGTAAATAAAACTTGATCCCAGAAGGAATTGTCCTTCTCCAAATGTTCAGTAGCGTACTGCAGCCTCGCCTTCATATTTGCTTTGCGTATATATGGCTTCTTCCGGCTAACTCGACCCTTATATCCATTCTTTTTCAAAACGTTTCTTATTGTTTGGGGAGTCACATCTATTTTATCTGTGTTTTTTAATTTGCCGGCAATTACAGGAGCACTTTGACGAGGATCTGCTTCGACACTTCGTATCAATCGCCTCTCTGTATAACAATCTATCTTCTTTGGACGGCCAGACCTTGGTTTATTATTAATAGTTTTTGTTTTGTTAAATTTTTCCAATACGTATTGAATAGAAGAACGAGGTCTCTTAACAATTTTTGCTATCTCTCATTCTTTTCGCAGTTGAATAATAATTTTCTTATTTTCCAAAGGGATTTGCGTATTCTTGCCCTCCATTTTATTTTATTTTGAAAAAAACAATATAACTTAGCTGAAATGCAATTGAAAACATTTCAACTTACCAAAAAACCAAACAATCCTTGACCGCACACGTTACATTGCCAAATGAAACAAAAGAATGACATCTGTACGGAAACTTTTTTGTCTCTATTTAGTGATCTCACAAAATGATCGTTGTCGTAACGGTATTCATAGCGTACGCAAATTCCTGGAATTCGATGCAAAGACAAGGGGAAAAACATATTCTTTTTCTGGGATACTATTTAACGGGTTGTGTTAAACCGTATAATTTTTATTAGCAAAAATATAAAAATTAATCGACTGTACGGAGACTTTTTTGACTATGTGTAGGTAGATCAATTCACTATAGTTAAGATAAGTTAATTTTATTTACATATATGACACTCTCCACCATCAGTTTTAAAGAGGCTGATAGCGATCAATTGCTCTACGTGTTCGATTCGATCGTCTTAATTTGGTAAGTCCTGGTTGTTCGTTTTCGATGTTCGATTCCATTAAGTCGGTGGGCTGCTTCGTTTCGACTGAGTTGAACGCTGTATCGGCAGCGGCTAGGACTACTCCTTCCTCCTTGGTTTCATTCCCGGAAATGTTACCTTCTTTCCCTTCCCTTACTAGTTGAGGCGTCCCGTTGCTACTAATACTTACGCTACCATCTTTTGTATTGTTTGGGTTTTCCCCATTATGAAGGTTAGTCGCCGTAGTCCGAAAATCTCTCAAAGGTTGGAATTGAGCGTGATCCGAAACATTACCTTCAACAAGAGTGGCTCTCATCTGATCGACGTGTCTTCGGCAAGATGTACCGTCAACGTCCACCAAGTAGTGTAGACGACCATCACGTTGAGTTACTTTGCCGAACTTCCATTTGCACTCTTTGTTTTGGTAATATCGAACTTGTACTAGGTCTCCAATTTGAAAGCTGCGCCTGCATTCAGGATTCTTCGTCATATCCGGGTATGAAGGTCTAAGTAGGTCCAATCTGGTTCGTAAATCAAAATTGAGCATCATCTCAGATGGAGTTTTCCCTGTAGTTGTGGAAGGGGTCTTCCTATACTGGAGAAGTAGACGATGTATCTTCGAATGAAGATCACCTGGATCGTTTCTCGATGAACGTAGTCCGTTCTTTAAAATTTGGACAAAACGTTCCGCTTGCCCGTTTGTAGATGGGTGCGCTGGTGACGTAAGCCTGTGCACTATGTTGTTTGATTTAAGGAAGTCCTTGAATTTCTTGGACGTGAAACTAGTTCCATTGTCCGAAACAATAGTTCTAGGGATACCAAATCTAGCTAAGGTCTACCTTAAGGCGTGAATTGTATGAAAGCTGGTAATTCGTTCATTGGAAATATTTCCGGCCACTTTGTCTTCGCATCGACAATCACTAAGAAATAAAATTCCGCGAAGTCTATATGTAGTCGCTGCCAAGGGAATAGTGGTACCTCCCACGGATGGGTCGCAACCTTAGTCGGTTCAGCTTGAACTTTCGCACAATCACGACACCCCTTTGCTAGTTCTTCAATGTCTCGATCAGTTCTAGGCCAATAGCAGTAGCTCCTTGCTATGGCCTTCATCTTGACTATGCCAACATGTGCGGAGTGTAGCTCCCTTAGAACTTTCGAACGTAGTGCGGAAGGTATTATAATTCTCGTTCCTCGGTAGAGGCATCCATCATGAAGCATCAGTCCACCTTCCATGCCTTTATATGGGGAATTATGTAAAGTTTCACCAGATTGTAGTTGAAGCTGCAGTTTGGTTAGCTCTTTATCCCTTTTGATTTCTCTAGATATGTCCTTATTTGTTACTGATAAGTATTCATCCCAGAGCTGGTTAACTTGAAATGTATCCACATCAATATCGCCCTGTCTCTCAGAAGCATTTCTGGAAAGAAAATCAGCATTAGTGTGGTCTTTTGTATTTCTGTATTTAATTGTGTAGTTAAATCCACTTAAAAACTGGGCGTAATGTAGTATCCTTTGAGCTGTAAGTGATGGTAAGTTCTTTTCCGGATTAAATATTGAAACAAGAGGCTTATTGTCCGTAATGAGTATGAATTCTCTTCCGTAGCAGTAGTCGAAAAATGTATGTAACCCCCAAAAAATCGCGGTAGCTTCCTTATCTAGTTGACTGTAGTTGGTTTCGGCTCTACTAAGGCTTCTCGAAGCGAAAGCTATAGGTCTTTCTCCGTTTGAAGTCATGTGAGAAAGTGCCGCCGAGAGTCCGACTGGCGAAGCGTCTGTAGCTAATATTAAAGGCAGTCTTTCATCGAATGGCACTAGAACATTTTCACTCATGATTTCGTTTTTTTAAATTTTCAAAGGATTGTTCTGGTGTCCAAACAAATTTGTGTTCCTTCTTTAAGAGTTTATAGAGTGGGTGCAGTTTGGTGGATAAGTCTGGAATGAATTTATTGTAATAGTTAACCATACCTATAAAGTGGCGTAGTTGGGGTAAATCCGTAGGTGGTTTAATATTACATATTGCATCAACTTTTTCTTGTGTTTTGTGCACACCATCCCTGTTTATTTTATGCCCAAGATAATTGACACTTCTTTCAAACAACTTGCTCTTAGACTTGTTCAGATGTAAATTGAATTTTCGCAATTTATTTAGAAGGATATTACACCTATGATAAGCTTCATCGATGGTCTTGCCCATCACTATGATGTCATCGAAAAAAACAGGCCGTACCGTCCAAGTCATTGATAATATGTTCATCCATGAACCTCTGCCAAATATTAGGTGCCGTCTTGACGCCAAACATGAGTTTATTTACCTTGTAGAGACCCTTCGTAGTGCTCACAGTTTGTAAGAGTGT
Organism: Merodon equestris; assembly: GCA_958301585.1. Lineage (NCBI taxonomy): Eukaryota > Metazoa > Arthropoda > Insecta > Diptera > Syrphidae > Merodon > Merodon equestris. The sequence goes on along the minus strand of OY284415.1, from coordinate 81,586,856 downwards.
ACTTTCCTCGGACATGCTTAAATGTAAATATGCTTTATGAATGTCAAAGGTACAATAATACTCGCCATATTTAAGTTTCTGATAAAGTTCATCTATTTTCGGAATAGGGTACTTGTCGTTGACTATGCATTTGTTTAACGTCACTTTATAATCAGCACATAGGCGTATGGATTTGTCTGACTTGACGACTGGGACAATAGGCGTTCCCCAATCCGAGTGTGCGACTTTCTCAAGAATACCATCTCTTTTGAGTCTTGCGATCTCATCTTCTATTAAAGGTCTGATGGCGTATGGTGTTGGCCTGGGTTTAACAAAGATGGGCGTGGTACCTTCGCGTAACTTCAAAACCCCCTTTACATTTGGCACCGTTCCGATTTTTGCTTCAAAAACATCCTCATATTGCTTGTATAAAAGCTGCTTCAAATGGTTTATGTCTTTTCCTGTAAATGTATTTAATTTATTAATTTGCAATAATCCTAATGCATTTACCCATTCCCGTCCTAATAGTGTGTCCTTTTACTAGGTACAGATTACATGTGACCTTTCGCTTCTGATACTCAACTAATACTTTTGATTTTCCAGAAGCTGGGAAAACATCATGGGTGTACGTTTTTAGCAATATGTCTGTAGGTAATATTTTCGCGTTTGGCCAGTGAGACACGAATCATTACTGATATTGCTGCCCCAGTATCGAATTCCATGTCGAAAACTATGCCATTTATCTTCAGTGTGATATAGTATTTATCGTTTGTTCTGTCAATATTTTGGTGTAAACATATCGCATGTACTGTGGTCAGCGCATTCAGCTCGTATGGGTTATCGTTTGCTTCTACAACGTGTATGTTTGTCTCTTTCGCACGTGACTGAGATCGTGATTTAATGCAAACTGATGCCACGTGACCACTACTTCGACACTTTTTGCAAAATAGGTTAGATGCTCGACATTTATTTGCTCTATGATTGTTCTTACCGCATCTATAGCATACGATTTTACCATCTTTTGGGAGCAAGTTGTTCGCTTTCTGATTGTGCGCAGTTTTCTCGGATTTTTTTGTCCGACCTGACCCCTTGGTTTGAATTTGGTGTACAATCTGCATTGAACGGCTTTCCACTTTTGATGCCTCCATCGCGAGTACGTATTCAATTGTTTTCTCCAACGACATGTTAGTTTCTCGCAGCAGTCTCTCTTTAATATCTGAGTCCCTCAACCCACGGATGAACTGCGAACGTAGGTGCGTATCAAGGGTTGACTTTTGGCATGCATTACATTTGAAATTGCAATATGTACTTAGATTCTTCAATTCCGCTAAATATTGAGCCACAGGTTCGCCTTCGTGCTGCAGTCTTAGTAAAAACTTGTGTTGTTCTGTGGTTTCATTGGGTCTTGGACTTAGGTGATTTTTAAGAAGCGTAATCAAATCGTCGTATGATTTCGAGTCCGGGTCATCTGGTGCTGTGAGGTTTGATAAAAGCTGGTAGTATTTAGCGCCTATGCAATTGATTAATACTTGCCGCTTTTTGGTAGGGTCAGCGATGCCTTTCAAAGATAAGTAATTTTCTAATCTTTTGATGTAATTGGGAAATGATTCTTCATGTTCGTTGAACTGATCGAAGTGCAGGTTAGGTGCGCTGGTGGTTGCTTGTATACTCTGCAGTGCATTTGTAAGTGCTTGGATTAATTGCGCAGTGTCCGTCATCTTTAAGATTTTTCTTAATCTTTCGGAATCCTCGTCGCCACTGATGTATATTTCCTCTTGTTGTAGTGGATATATGTATGTAATGTGCTCTGTAAATATATACTTGGTGTAGGGAGAGAAACACGTCCGATTCAATGCCTGATCCATGCAGAACAGAGACACTTTTATTTCGTTAAAATAGTAAAGATATGTTAATTCACAATAGATTAAGTAGATAAATTCAAGAGATTCAGGTAGATCAATTCACTATAGTTAAGATAAGTTAATTTTATTTACATATATGACAGTATATAAGCCGCTGTATCAAGATCACTACGCTGAACAAATCCATACCCAGTTTTATGTATAAATTTGATTTTACCTAAAATTCCCTTTTCAACAGCAGCCGTAGGGTACTCGGTGACCGAGTTCAATCGATGGGATTTCGTCTTCGGAGCGTTTTGAATATCTCGCTGCAACCTGCGCTCCATTAGGCTGCGCGATTCTCGTTTTCCGACGCCGAATTTACAGTAGAGTGTTCATCATCAAAGAGAGAAATCTCTGCTACTCTTATTTGTCGACGACTTAAGGCGGGTTGCAACACGGCTGGCCTCTGTTCGCACTGCAATATTTAGGGCCATCTGTAAAGTTTCAGGCGCAGAGTCACGTACTCGTTGCTGTAATTCCACATCGTAGATGCCGTCAATAAATTGTGCGAGGGCGATTCTGTCACGAGCCTGATCTGGACAATCAATAAAAGCGAGATTACCAAGACGCTGAATGTCGGTAGCCAAATCACTGAGAGACTCTTTAGATCGTTGCACTCGCCCACGCAATTCGGAGTGAGCGGTGTATTGCTCGTGTTCACTGCCAAATCTTTGCTGCAATGATTTATCCAAAAGAAAATAATCATTTTGTATAGTCGGTTGCAGCGTTTCAAAGAAAGCTAGAGCAGTGCCCCTCAAATACGGTGCGAGATAGAGAGTTTTTAGTTCTGGCGTCCAACTGTTTACACGAGCAGCCATTTCAAAATGAAGCCGGTATGTGCGCCAAGGTGTTGAGCCATCAAATTCTCGGGGCTGCACTTTTATTCGTTGTGGCGGCCCCATAAATGATGATATCTGGTTTTGGTCATGAGAGAGGCTGTAGCGTATTATGCCGTTGGGATGAACTGCAGTACTAGCCATATCCACAGGGTCGGCGCGATTGGAACAAATGCGATGAAAATCTTGCTCTGGGGCACCCGTATGGTGACTGGTTCCAAAAAACATCTGTGCAGTGGTGGGCTGAGCAGGATTTTGGTGCGGAAGGGGCACACGAATAAAGCTGGCGGGTGGTGGTTCGGTTATCGGATAACCACGTGGGACGTTTTCGGCCACTGTGTTTTGACCTGTAGGAGTAGACAGATTAGCTAAAGCCTCCATTCTGGTATGGAATGATTCCTGTTGAGCAGCTTCCACTTGTGCTAGTCGCGATGTCACTTCTTTCAAAGACTGATGCAAGCTTTCCATATAAGTTGATTGCTCGGACAGTTTGGCTACGATTTCGTGAAATTGGCCGAGGAGTTCGTCCGCCATTTTATGAAATTTCCTTTTAACTTTAATGTGGTTAAGACTCAGTTACTAAGTCGATCGGTTAACCCCACATCTGACACCAATTGTAACCGATCGGCTGATTTTAAGATCGGCTAACAAAAATTCACGAGAAGCGTGACTGGGCAGAATGACATGTCTCTTCTTCTTCTCCTTTTTTTTTTCTTCTTTTTCTTTTCTTCTTCGATGAATGCATTAGTGAGCTACTAGATGGGCCTCGTAACAATATATTTATAAAACTTGTAACAATAAACAATTTGAATTTGAAAAAAAAATAATGTGAAAGAATTTTGCTAAAAGTCGCTGAGGCACATAGTGCAGTGATTGTGAGTAACACACGTTTTATTATAAAAATTCGTATGCTTTCATAAGGAACTGCTTTTAAATAAAAGTTTCAATAATTAGGTAATAATGGCCGGTGTTGATATGCTTTCTTACATCCATTTTTTTATATTCTCCGATAACACGACGCCAGACTATTGGTATAACGATCTCATCCGTAAACATCCTCTTTCATTAAAATTGATTTAAATTTCCGGTTGATTAAGCAATACAACAAAGTATCCTCTTCAGCTTCATCTGAATCTGATTCGGAATTTAGGTTTAATAATATCAATTGTTTTGATCGCGAATCGGACATTATGCGTTCGATCTGCGAGTACCTACGTCTCAATTTGCGGATCACCACGCTACGCGTTTGGCACGTACACGTCATGGCACTCGTGTCATGTCACCTCACACGCGCTATACGTGTCTCAATTTGCGCTTAGCCTAATAAAAGGAGCCGAGTAGGTTCAACACTCAATTCGTTCTCTAATCCATTGCAAAAAAAAACTGTAATAAACCTGAGAAAAGAGAAAGAATTGTTCCAAGAAACAAACAGCCAAGAGAGAGACGCGCATTCATCCATTTGTTCTTATAGGAGTAACTTAGTTGTGTTTGATTTCTTTCGAATGTATATGTAGGTTTGTGGCTCTTAACGCGATACTTTCGCTCTCAAGGTTTAACGAACTTCTTCATCTAAGCCCGTTATACCTACTCGTGCATATACATATATGTATAGGGAATGCGACCGCCATCGAGTGGGGCAACGACCGAAGCCAATGTCAAGCAAGAGTTTGAGGACAGATGAGAAAAAAACATTTTGATGACGTAGTAGGAGAGATTTTTGAATTTGAGGGCATTGACATATGTAATCGTCGCCCGTGTGTTTTGTATCGAGCAAAAGAAAATTTCATCTTTAGTGAGAATTCGATTGCAATTGGTAATCTTGAAGTTGAGATCGGGTAGAATTAAACTGGTTATGTTTTCAGTCAACTACTGAAACTTAAGATATGACGAACGAAAGAAATACAAGATTACTGTTCGCACGAGCTAATTGCAAGTGCAATGAACTCATGTTGCATTTCTCACCTGTTGCCCGCAATAGGAAGGAATGGTGGGCAACTAGAACTACCATAAGTTGATCGCGCAAATCACAGTTGATCAATGATAAAATACCAATTTATAAAGAAGGTACAATATGGAGCAGGAAAAAAATCATTAAATTATTTGTTCGTTCAACTCTATTGACCGCGTCCTTGGAAGTGACACCATACCCGTTTAGGATTTTTTCATTCGTGCTCACTGAGTTTATTCAAACGAATGATATATGTATGTAGGTAGATAAATACATACATACATATGTATGAGTGCCTGGGCGTGTACATACATATGTACATATGTATGTATGTGCATGAGTTTGTACGAACATGATAATCATGATTACTTCAGTGTAAATATTTCCTATTCTTGGTACAAACAACGCAGAGTGGATGAACCAACGGTGTTAAACAGAGCTATCAACTGAAGTGATATTAAGGAAATATACACGTGATATGCTTGATGACATTTTATTGCAATTCTATACTTAAATAAGTTCATAATAACAATAATGAAAGCTTTGTTCGATCTTGTATTGTAGATAGGGCTTAACATGTTTTTTAACTGATTAATCAAATACATTTTTGCTAAAATGGTGCATTTGTTGCTTGCCTTTTGGTGGGGTTTGTCGTATATACCTACATAGTATAGGTATGTATGTTTGTATGTTTTTGGGAAAAATAGATCACTTAGGGGAACCGTCGAGCATATTGCAGATGTTTAATTAAAAATATTGTTTTATATACATATGTATGTATGTATGTATGTACATGAATATCACGTTGGTTTTTTTTACATTATTCTACAAAAATAAACATGAGCCGTTTTCCTATTCAATACCATTAATTGTATATATGTACATATGTATGTATAGCCGCCAATAAGTTTAATTTCTTCTCATTTACTTAAAGGAATTTTTTTTTCATTTATTAATTTATTATATTTATTATTAATTTTTTTTAAAAAAAATTCTTTTTCAGTGATCTACAAAACTGTATCTCATAAAGGTGCGATTAGAAACTATGTAAAGGGTGTTGCTTCTTAATAATAACCAAGCGTTTTTGATTACTTAAAGATTTTATTTATAAATGAAAAAGAGAAATGTTCGTAACAAATGAGAAAACACAACCTCTTCGGAGGACAGGCTAATGGCCAGAGAAAAAAAGCCGGAAATAAGATGTGGAATAATGTGCGCTTATTGCTTGGTATCCTATGCTATATGTTGGTATCCATGAAAATTATACAATTTTGCATGTCGATAATACAGTTGAAACAAAGTTATAAAATATACAATATATAAAGTAAACATTTTTTGACAATTTAAATAAATCAAGTAGTCTTAACATTCTCCCCCTCTTGAAGGACTTCTCGTGCTTCAACCAGTGGCAATCGACATACATATGTACATATATTCATTGTTGCTCTTTTAGAAGTACCACCAGCAGTCTTCAAAGTAACCACACGGACAATTTCGTCGTCGCCAGAATGTGTTTCTATAACTCTGCCAAGCTTCCATTTAAGTGGAGGAAGGTTGTAATCTTTGATGATTACAATATTGTTGATTTGAATGCCCGAGCTGTTCTTTCTCCATTTGTTTCGTTGTTGTAATGTATGTTGATACTCATGCTTCCATCTATGTATGCCAAAACTGTTTCATAAGCCATTGCACACGCTGTCATCGAATCAGATAGGAAATGTTTTTGTCGCACAAATCTGGTTCGGGTAGTGCAATTAGTGAAGTTCCTGTTAAAAAATGGCCTGGAGTTAAAGGATTGAGGTCATTAGGACCTTCAGAAAGAGGAGAAAGTGGGCGGGAATTGAGAATGTATTCTATTTGAATGATGAGTGTATTAAGCTCCTCATAAGTCAAAGCGGCGAGATGTAATAGGCGTTTCATATGATATTTGGCTGATTTTACAGCTGCCTCCCAGATACCACCAAAATGTGGAGATCTTGGAGGTATATGCTTCCATTCGATGCCATCATCCAAACCAGGTTTTCGTAATTTCAGCATTAGATCATTGCGAGCACCACTGTAATTAGTCGCAATGTGACTATATACATATAATGCGACAAGGGCCTCTTCGGCTGATAAAACGACGCAAAGCACCCACGAATGAAGAAGTAGTGAGATCACCCACTAGCTCTAAGTGTACCGCCTTTGTGCTAAGACATACGAAAACTGAAACATATGCTTTTACGGCGGCAGTCCCACGACGACGAGAATGCACCACGAAGGGTCCACAAAAGTCTGTTCCTACAGTCGTAAATGGACGTGAAGGCAATACTCTGTAATCTGGTAAATTTCCCATTAGCGGATGATCAAAACGTGGACATGCCCTGGTGCAAAGAACGCAACTTTTTACTATTCGTCGGACAAGTGGTTTAGCATGAATCGGCCAACATTTTTCACGAATCATTGATAGCAATCCCTGTACCCCTACATGATGATATTTTATGTGTTTGTGTCTTATTAAAGCCTCGGTGAACGCATGATTATTAGGAAGAAGTGCTGGGTGTTTGTATTCATATCCAATGTCTGAGTTTTTGATACGTCCACCTACTCTTAGTATGCCTTTTTTTATCAAGAAATGGGTTAGTAGAATTAATACTGGATCTAGGGGAAATTAATTTAATTTGCCTTAGCAGTGATATCTCGTTTCCATAATTTGATTGTTGTATCATCATGATTGATGAAGGGCGTCTTCCATTTCTGCTGCTGTTAATGATCTCTTCATTTTCAGTTTCTTAGTACGTGATGCAATAATGTTATTGAAAAACCAAACATATATGCTGTTATTTTGAGTGTTTTCTGGTAGTTTTTGTTGTATTTCATAGTTAATAAGAAATCGTTATCCTTTTGTTATGAAAAATTGTGTATCTTAGATCTTCGCTCGAACATTGTTTCATCAATTGAATCAGGTTTTGATGCGGGCCAATGTTGATGAGGAAGGTATAGGAAATCAGGGCCGTAGAGCCATATCTTTGAATTAATTAATTCACAAGGGAATGCCCCTCTGGAAACAATGTCTGCCGGATTATACTTGGTACTAACATGGTACCATTGATCTATGGATGAAAGATTCTGTATTGTTGAGACTCTATTTGCAACAAAGGTTTGCCAATGATGCGATTCTGAAGACAACCAAGCCATTACTATACTGGAATCCGTCCAAGAGTAAACGTTGTCAAAACTATCCGCAAAAATGCCCCGAACCCTTTTAACTAACTCTACCATCATTTTAGCAGCGCATAATTCAAGGCGTGGTAAACAAACATCCTTTACAGGAGCTACCTGTGATTTAGCACACAAGAGTCGAACTGCCTTCATTCCATTAGAAAGAATAGAGCGAACGTAAATACACGTTCCATACGCTTTCTCAGAACTATCAGCAGAGGCATGTAATTGTACATCCTTAAGCTTGCCAAACATAACCTGTCTGCCAATTGACATTTTATCCAAATTAGTTAATTCCGTTCTAAATTTAAGCCACGTATGATATAGGGATTGGGGAAGAGCTTCATCCCAATCAAGATTGAGCTTCCAGAGGTTTTGAAGAAATATTTTTGCTAAAACTATGACAGGATTTATAAGTCGTAAAGGATCATACAAACGTGCAATATCGGCTTAAACAGTTCGCTTAGTAATATTCTTATTATCATGATCATTGACTTTATAGAAGAATTTATCAACATTTGGATTCCACATTACGCCAAGAGTTTTGATGACGTCATTATTTTTTTAATAGAAAGAATGGTTCTCTGTCTTCCATTGAAACATCATGTAGTAAACGATTATCATTAGAGCACCACTTTTTAAGAGAAAGTCCACCGCATTCCAGTACACATCTCAATTCTTTCTTTATGTGCTCAAGTTCTTCAATTGTACTCGCTCCGGTGAGAATATCATCCACATAAAAATCAGTTTTGAGTGCAGAAGCTCCGACTGGATAATTATTACTCTCTTTCTCCGCCAAATAGAGATGTGTCCTTGTGGCTAAAAAAGACGCTGGTGCCGTACCATAAGTTACCGTGCAAAGACGAAAAATCTTTATTTCTCCATCTGGCTTATCTCTCCATAATAGGTCTGTTCCCGTACTTTTTGGGCAGAAATTCACAGATTCTCATTTTTCCAAGAGTGGGGATGAAATTCTCTCAAAGAGAAGTGGAAACACAAAAAAGTACGGGAACGCGTTGAACCGAAAAAGTTGCACACATTTTAAATGTCAAAAACATATGTTTGAATTTGATACATTCTTGGATTCGTTAGCAGGTGCAATATACTAATTTGCAAAAACATACATATTATTTTCAGATTACTATTTATTAGATGATTCACCATATCCATTCATCATTTAATAACGCCATATAGAGACAATGCACATCTTAAAAATGCACAAAAGAATTTTAATATAAAATTGAGCTCTTGTCGTATGACGGAATGACGGAAATCAGCTGATTTCACGAAGCTGTGACAAACTACCCACATAAATTTCTTGGGCTGAAATTCGCAGCATGGGGAAATTGTTTACTCTCTCGAGAGCGCTCTCTTTTGGGAACCCAGGTCTGTTCCCGTACCTGACAAAAACAGTCCAAATCTACGAAAAACTACGAAAAACTACGAAAGTCTGTTCCCGTACTCCAAAAATTCACACTTTTGGACAAAAGAGAGCGCTCTCGAGAGAGTAAACAATTTCCCCATGCTGCGAATTTCAGCCCAAGAAATTTATGTGAGTAGTTTGTCACAGCTTTGTGAAATCAGCTGATTTCCGTCATTCCGTCATATGACAAGAGCTCAATTTTATATTAAAATTCTTTTGTGCATTTTTAAGATGTGCATTGTCTCTATATGGCGTTATTAAATGATGAATGAATATGCTGAATCATTTAATAAATAGTAATCTGAAAATACTATGTATGTTTTTGCAAATTAATATATTGCACCTGCTAACGAATCCAAGAATGTATCAAATTCAAACATATGTTTTTGACATTTAAAATGTGTGCAACTTTTTTGGTTCAACGCGTTCCCGTACTTTTTTGTGTTTCCACTTCTCTTTGAGAGAATTTCATCCCCACTCTTGGAAAAATGAGAATCTGTCAATTTCTGCCCAAAAAGTACGGGAACAGACCTAATATTTGGTGAAAAGCTCGATCTTGTTCGTTGAGGAGAATTTGGCGGTATATTTTGGTTATGGCTGCAGTGAATACGTAATTGTGAAGGCTAAATTTAATAAGTAAAGAGAATATCTCAGGTTGAACTACTCGACTTACGTGTAAAATTTCATTCAGGCTCACACCACTTTTTAGCACTTGCGTCAAAAACTACTCTTAGTTTTGTCGTAGAACTTCCCGGTTTTGTTATGCAATGATGTGGAATAAAATAATATGATTGATTAAAATCGTGACCTTCAAATTCCTTCATATGTTCCAAAAGCTTGTATTCGTTCATAAATGAAATATATTGTGGTGCGAGATCTGGGTTTCTTTTTAATTTTCTTTCTAATGTATAAAATCTACGAAGAGCTGTTGCATATGAATTGCCTAAACATGTTGGGCTCTGCTTAAAGGGTAATCTAACCTCAATACGGCCATTTGGTAGGCGCTTTACGTGGCTTAGAAAATATTCTTCACATATTTGCTCGCTTTTTGTAAATTGGTATTGATTTGGCTCATGGTTCTCTATTTCCCAAAATGATTTAAGAATTGCACCAACCTACGAAAAGAAAATGGCTTTCCAAGCTTGGTCAAAGTGCTCTTCTACTAATAGAGAGGAAAAAGCTCGCCGTGAAAAGGTATATAGATGTTGCAAAGGTATCGCGAAGAAAAAATGCGCCGAATTCAAAGCGAAAAGCATGGAAGGCCTCTATCAGGAGTTGGAAGAAATATCGTCTTCCGCGTCTGACAGGAACCAGGCTACCCAGGAGCTTCGACAAAACAATTTGAACAAAGGAGCAAATATCTTTAAGATAGCCGCCCAGAGAAGAAGAAATGCTCAGGAGATTCGTTTCCCAAAGTTTATTAACAATGCTGAAGGCCAACTCCTTGTGGAAGACGAAAAAATTCTCCACAGATGGCGACAGTATTGCGAGGAACTTCTGAACGAACAGTTTCCCCGAGTGTACTTTCCAAGAGCCGCCCCGAATCATGCCGAAATACCCGACATCACAGTCGAAGAAGTTCGGTACGCGGTTAAAAACTCCAAGAAAAGAAAAGCTGTTGGGCCGGACGGGATACCCTCTGAGTTCTGGAAAAAGATGGGAGACATCGGGTCTAGATGGCTCATGGTTCTTATCTCCAAACTTATGAGAGGCGACACTATGCCTAATCAATGGAGGGAAAGCTATCTTCTTCCATTGCACAAAGGAAAGGGTGATACGCGAAATTGTGATAACTACCGTTCTGTCAAGCTGATGTCGCACACCATGAAGATCGTTGAACGGGTATTAGATAGCCGACTGCGGAAAATAATACGACTATCTGATGACCAGTGCGGGTTTGTCTCGGGTAAATCAACAACAGATGCAATCCAAAGTATAAGGATCATGATGGAAAAGCATCGTGATTCTTCAAAGGACTTGCATATGGTGTTGGTTGATTTCGAGAAGGCCTTTGACCGGCAACCAAGAGATCTTTTATGGGTAGCGCTAAGACAAAAAGGAGTTCCAGAAACCTACGTGCGAGTGATTATGGACATGTACAAGAGAGCAACGACAAGAGTAAGATGCACCGCAGGAGTCACCGAAGAGTTCGCAATCAAAGTCGGTGTACACCAAGGGAGCGTCCTCAGCCCACTGCTTTTTATAGCAGTCCTTGATTGCTTGCTTGAAGGAAAAGTGACGGACCCCAATGTGCACCAGCTATTCTTTGCTGACGATGGGGCCATTATAAGTGATGATCAGGCGTCCCTACAACGAGCACTTGATGTGTGGGTGGACATTTTTGAGGGACACGGGTATCGTATTAGTTCAAAGAAGACAGAGTATCTGTGCTGCCCGTTCTCTGACCCTCATCAGCCTATTCCAGACATTTACTTGAATGGAAGAGTGCTTCCCAAGTGTGAAAAGTTTAAATATCTGGGATCTATGATTAATAGAGAAGCAACTTGTGATGACGACATCAAACATCGCGTAAGCGTAGGGTGGATGAAGTGGCGGGAAAACTCCGCCATCTTCTGTGATCGAAAATTTCCCCCTAAGCTGAAAGGAAGGCTCTACACTTCAGTTGTACATCCGGCGCTCACATACGGTTCACAATGCTGGACAATGCACAAAAAGTATGAGAGCAAATTAACGGCAACTGAGATGAAGATGCTTCGCATGACAGCGGGAGTAACAAAGCGTGACAGAATTAGAAGTTCAAAGATCCGAGGAAGCCTCCACGTAAAAGAAACCATCACAAGAAATATAGAGCGCGACCGACTCAGTTGGTATTGCCATGTTCAAAGGAGAGATCCTTTGAACCCCGTCCAAAAGGCGTTATCAATCAACATTCCAATTTCAACACGCAAAAAAGGCAGGCCGAAAAACAATTGGTGCAAACAAATGCAAAAACACCAGCATTTGATTGGCCTCAGCGATGAAGTAATCCCAAACCGGGAAGCCTGCCGCTACTTTCTGAGGTCAAACCGGCGGACCCCACAAGCGGACCAGTAGGAATGCAGTTAAGTGGGAAGGTTATGGTCCTACACTTCTGACCATAACGACGCCGGGATAAAAAGGAAAAGAAGAAGAAGAAGATTTAAGAATTGCACCAATACTTTCAGTGTCATTGTTTTGAGGATCCTTAAGTAAGCAGTGAACTTTATTAATGGAATTTTTTTCTCTGATGCTTCCAGACACGACCCATCCGAAAACAGTGTTTTGCAGAATCGGAAGATAAGGGCCCAATTTTATTTGTCCGACGGATAATAAAAAATAAAAGTATTTAGCTCCTACAAGAAGATCAACTCGACTCGGGGTTGCGAATAATGGATCGGCTAGGTTAAGATTCGATGGTATGGAGATGCAACTTGTGTTTATGGGTGAATCGGGTAGGAGTTCAGCTATTTTAGATATAACACATGCTTCGACGTTTTCGCAGTACCCGTTATATCGTGATTTAATAATGAAGTTAACTTGATGTTTACAAATCAGTGCGCTTTCTCCGATACCAGAAATTGAGATTGTTTTATTTTTACGTTTAATACCTAGTAAATTCGCGAATCGCTCAGTTATTAAACTTACATGTGAAGCAGAGTCAAGTAGAACTCGACATTGCACTGGAGAGTTTTGTTTGTCTAGAACAAATACTACAGCTGTGGCTAAAATTATTTTCGAGGAAATGCGAACACTGATTGATGGGGAAAGATGTATTTTCCTTAATGTGATAGCTTGGAGAAGTATGAGGAGTCTGATTGTTTGAAGAGCTTGCGACAGCGAAATTACTAGAAGAGGATCCTTGAGTACTTGAAGTAGATGGTAGGTGTGTTATTATGGGAAAATTGATTTCCTGCACCGTCGTCGTGAAGCAACGTGTGATGTGAATTACTGAATTTACGACATTTTGGAGATTAGCAGGAATTCGTATTATGATTTGGTTTAATGCAATTTGAGCATAACTGATTAGTGCTCACAAAGAGCTGTTTTTGAGCCAGAGGTAAACTGAGAAATTGATAGCACATGTATATGTTATGTCCTTGTTTTTTGCAAAATAAACAATTTATTCGCGTGATTGAATCGAAAATGTTTTTGATCGAGAGTTTTGGTGAGTTTTAGTAAAAATTGGAGTACTTGCCTGGGAATTATCGTCACTAAGTATTAGACTACGCTTTTTGAGGAGTTTTAAGAATTTCTGAAAACTCGGCATTATTTCTGTTGGTCCTTCTTCGTTCCATTTGTTGAGTTTCGTACTATCGATTTTTGGCAGTAGTGTTTGAATCAAAAGATCATCCCAATGGTTTACAGGACGTCCAAGCGTAGTAAGTGCACGAAGGTGACTGTTGATCTCATCGCAGAGTTGACGCAAACTTGAAGATGAGGACTTTTTAATAGCTGGATACATCATTATTTATTTAATGTGCTCGGTGGCAGTCAATCGTTTATTGTCGTAGGTGTCGTAGGTGTCGACGAGAAGCCTCAACGTCAATTCATAATTGCTGTCCGTTATCTCTAGAGATTGGATGGTGCGAGCCACTTGACCAGAAAGTGATGAAATCAAATAGTGCAGCTTGGATACACTCCTCAATGAGGGATTATTATGAATTAGGGAATTGAAGATTTCATAAAAGGATAGCCATTCAGTAACTTCACCTGAAAATATAGGAATGTTAAGCTTTGGCAATTTGAGCCGGTTAGATGATTTGGTTAGAACAGATACAACATTTTCTGACTGCAGTGAAGATTTTCGACATTGAATCTCAAAGAGAAGCTTGGATTTGGTCTTATTAAACAGCATCTCGTATTCGGCTCGAACATCTGTTTTGGAAACGATTTCTTGAGGATCCATCTCCTCGACCTTTATTTAAATGTGCTGAAATGCCTTGAAACTGGACTCCAGTGCTTCATGACGAATTTCCAGCTCCGAGACAATTATGTCCGTAGAAACTTCCGATAGAAAATCTTGGACACGTTCGATTTGTTTGGTGATAACCATACGACGCGATTCAAGCGCTTCCAATTTTTTGTTGGTGGTCATATTCGCAGCATTCGTTGGCTCTGCCATCGTGATGTTTTGTTAGATTGGTGATATATTACTATATCACGTCGGGGTCACCAATGTTTCTTAATAATAACCAAGCGTTTTAAATTACTTAATTTTTTTTTTAAAAAGAAAAAAAAGAAATGTTCGTAATAAATGAGAAAACACAACCTTTTCGGAGGACAGGCTAATGGCCAGAGAGAAAAAGCCGGAAATAAGATGTGGAATAATGTGCGCTTATTGCTTGGTATCCTATGCTATATGTTGGTTATACAATTTTGCATTTCGATAATACAGTTGAAACAAAGTTATAAAATATATATAAAGTAAACAGTTTTTGACAATTTAAATAAATCAGGTAGTCTTAACAGGTGTTTTTTTTTATAGAGATATAGAACTGTGAAATGGAATAAAACAAAGATGATTTTTTTAAATTGACATGAAATTGACTTTATTCGAAAGATAATCTTCTAACATTATAATTTAAATATAATTTCTAGCATATGACCGCCCAAAACAAGATTGCCGTTGATCTATCAATTTTCATAAGCGAATTTTGTTTACCGATGAAGCTCACTTTTGGTTGAACGTCAATAAACAAAACCGCCGTATTTGCAGTGATGATAATCCTCAAGTGTATGTTGAGGCACCGTTACATCCACAAAAACTGACTGTTTGGTGTGCTTTATGGGTTGGTCCGTACTTCTTTAAGAACGATGCTGGCCAGAACGTTACAGTCAATGGTGACCCCTATAGAGCCATGATTACTGACTTTTTCGTTCATCAATTGAACAACCATGATGTGCAGGAGCTGTGGTTTTAACAAGACGGCGCAACATGTCACACAGCTCGTGCCTTGGTCTCCATGATCGTGCGATTTAACGCCGCTTGACTATTTTCTGTCGGGATATGTGAAGTCGCTAGTTTACGCCGATAAACCCGAAACTATTGACGGGTTACGGCCACATTTGTTGGAAAAAATCATCGAAAATTGGACCTCCAGATTAGACTACGTCCGAGCCAGCCGAAATTATCTTCTTCTTCTTCTTTTCCTTTTTTCCGACGTTGTTATGGTCAGTAGGACCGTAACCTTCCCACTTAACTGCATTCCTACTCTTCCCGGTTTGGGATTGCTTCATCGCTGAGGCCAATCAAATGCTGGTGTTTTTGCATTTGTTTGCACCAATTGTTTTTCGGCCTGCCTTTTTTTTTTTTTTTTTTGTGACACGGGCATGCTCCAGACTTTTTTTGTTTGATCTTACTCTTACAAACCGGTGATCTCCAGTCGTGTCAACCCACTGATTTGCATGTACACTTGTGGGGCAGTTTAATGGTGGTATATGTGTCTCTATGTGCTCACTTTGGTGTTTTCTAAATTGTCTAGATGTGATTTTTGTTTACCTTTGTTTTAGTCGCCTTTTACCACAAGCGAGAGGTATCGCTGCAGGGATATTCTTAACCCGTCCCCGCACAGACATTATATTTAAATTATAATGTTAGAAGATTATCTTTCGAATAAAGTCAATTTCATGTCAATTTAAAAAAATCATCTTTGTCTTATTCCATTTCAAAGTTCTATAACTCTATAAAAAACACCCTTTAGATGTACATAGTTAAGAAGGTAGATTGAAGTAGTAGCTTCCAAATGACCAATTAGGATAAGGGTCATTGAAAAATCATCGTATGCGCAGAGAAACTGGGTAAAAGTCTTCTTATCATTATTCTCTTGCTCTTGTGACAGATGGTGTTGATGCCAAGCTGCTGTGCGGAAGTAAAGCAAATTTACTTGTATGTAAGCATGAACATATTGGTGGACGATCTTATAAATAATCTGAGAAAATGATTGCGCCAACGTGTATTTATGTGAATTACTGCATCCTCATTTTTGATAAACTTCCCGTTTCTCTGCTTCGCTCTTGTTCGTAATTGAACGGGTAAGTCGTATCAGTCTAAGGTACAAGCAAATCTATTTGTATTCCCTCCAATACTTTACTATAGCTCTAGATGGAGCTTCATTTGTTTTTCACAAGAGAAAGGGACCTACAGTTTAATGCCGATTCTAAATGAAGAATGCCGAGAAGCTTTTTGAAGCCGAGAAGAAAAACCGCGAAATAAACATTCGATGGCATTGGTGTTATTGGGATCCGAACTTGCTTATCGCTCGTCAGAGGCTGCGGCACTAGCCACTGCGCTACGGCGCTTTAGAAACAGTTCTGCTACTGAAAAAAAAATATTTTATATGATATTTATTTTTATTTCATGTACAAAGCTTCTGTTGAACAGTTGTGTAATATTTGTCGATATGTAAATCGTTCGATACACTTTTCTAAGTAGGTAGAAAATCGAGGTAGACCAATTGAAGACCACTCAAATATGAGTTAAGCAATTAATATTGTTAATACATATGTCTTCTCATATATCGATTTAAAGCGTCGGCTTTTGTCTAATACCATTCTAGCCTGTACTAGCTTTTTGACGCAAAACTCTGTCCTTTTTAACAAACATGAATGTCCTAATAACTTCTCTTTTATAAGTTCGAATTTCTCTTACATTGGATTTTATTGTTGTCAGCCGATGTTAACAAGGATGATGTTGCTTCTAATCTGGTCGATTACATAGTCCTAGCTTTCATTTCTGCATTGACATCTTTAAGCAATTAAACTTTTGAACATTTCTTCTTTCTGTACATAAATTGTATATCTCTCGTATCCAAGAAAATTTGGTTAGATGGCGGCCACATTAAGAAAATTACCTAAATCATAAAAGCTTGGTTCCTGTATCGCTTAAAATACTGCTAACCAACATATTTAAAAGTTCCTATAACATGATAAATGTTACAATATTTAACTAGACAGAAAAGATAAATGATCAACCGAAAAAGATGTGTTAGACCTAAAATTAATTCTATTTTAAACCAGAACACCTTTATAAATTATTATGAATTTTGATACTAAACACATAAGCCTTGAGTAATTTTGGAAATTAGCAATTCTTTACAAACTCTGTATCGACGTTAGATCGTTTTCTTTTTTGATGGTACTATTGAGTGAAGTATTCGCATCGCGGTAATGGAAATGCGGGAGCAGGTGGTCGATGTAGAGCCAACAGTCCAAAATGGCTTCTCTTCAATAACTATTTATTTTAGATTAGAATGGTATGCATTTACAGCAGCCATAAGTAAAATATACCGACAGGTATTAGTCAGGACAGAAGATAAAGCCTTTCAACTAATTCTTTGGAGGTTTCAAAGCAATCAACCTCTGAAGACACAAATTTAATACATTGAGTTACGGTTCACCTTGTGTACCGTAATTAGCAATAAAATGTCTTGATCAACTTGCGGATAATTATCAACAATTCCACGAAAGAGCATCCCAAGCTATTCGCGAAAATATTTTCATCGATAATTGTCTTGCTGGAGCGGACATAGTTTCAGAGGCCAAACTGCTCGAGGAAATAGCGCATCTTCTAGAAAAAGGTAAATTTAAGCTAAGAAAAATAATTTGCAAATGATAACAACATTCTTAAGAACATTTGTGACACACAAAGAAAGGTTAGTAAAATTCTAACAATCTGACGAAATCAAAACCTTAGGACCATTGTTCCTTACAATGCGAGATGTAATCCTTCAACATTAGACATATTTTTATCAAATGTTCCACAGCTTGTCAACCAACCATCGGTTATGAATGATCTTTCCTCCAACCATCTCCCTGTTATTTGTAGCATCCTCCAAAGGCTTGAGGCAAGCGAACGTAACTACTTTCTTGATCTCCAAAACGCAAACTGGAGTATGTAGATATAAGCATGAAATTCGCACTAGTTTAAGACTTCACCATACATCAATAGATCTAGATAGCATCACTACTGGCCAGGTAGACAGCAATATACATGTACTCAAAGGCATTATTGATAACACAATTAACTTAAATCTAACCTAAATTACTCCAACCTCTCTATAATAATGCAGTCCTACAAAACTACATATTACAATTAATTAAAATAATGAATGTATAGCGAAGAAACAGGCAACGATATAGATTCTCTTCCTTGAGAATGTCAATATTCTCAATAAAATCATTAAAGACGAAATTCAGAAAGTTCGCAATATTTCATGGAACAAAAACCTCCAAAATCTTGTGTAAATTCAGTAAACCCTTTTGGAATATTGCGAAGATAATTAAGAAAAAAGGCAGTTTTATTTCATCGTATGTCGATGTCCCAACCTCTTCAGCAACTAGCGCTGAGAAAGCTGAGATACTCTCCTCATCTTTTCAGAAAAATCACATAATTTCTAATGAAATGGGGAGTAGAGATACGGAAATTGCCGTGGTGACCGCTATTTCATACTTAATATCAATCCCAATAAGCATACAAACAAGCATGTACGCTACTTTTGAGGAGCTAAAAGATTTAATACAAAATCTCAAAAATCGAAAGTCCCCAGGTTTTGATGTTATCAAAAACATTTTTATTAAACAACTACCCGATATTGGTTTGAAATTTTTACTTGTATACAATTCATGTATTAAGTTGCAATATTTCCCAAAAGTATGGAAGAAAGCTAATATTACACCAATATTAAAACCTACAAAGCCACCTAACAATTCCAATAGTTACAGACCAATTGGTTGATTCAGCTTCTTGAAAAAATAATTAAAAATAAAATAGACAAAGTGCTTATTGGAAAATATGTCCTTCCCCCAGCAGTTCGGATTTAGACCACATTACAGCACAATTCACGAAATCGACAGAATTACACAAAAAAGGGTTTTCTTCTTCTTTTCCTTTTTTCCGGCGTCGTTATGGTCACAAGTGTAGGACCATAACCTTCCCACTTAACTGCATTCCTACTGGGCCGCCGGTTTGACCTCAGAAAGTAGCGGCAGGCTTCCCGGTTTGGGATTACTTCATCGCTGAGGCCAATCAAATGCTGGTGTTTTTGCATTTGTTTGCACCAATTGTTTTTCGGCCTGCCTTTTTTGCGTGTTGAAATTGGAACGTTGATTGATATTGCCTTTTGGACGGGGTTCAAAGGATCTCTCCTTTGAACATGGCAATACCAACTGAGTCGGTCGCGCTCTATCTTTCTTGTGATGGTTTCTTTTACGTGGAGGCTTCCTCGGATCTTTGAACTTCTAATTCTGTCACGCTTTGTTACTCCCGCTGTCATGCGAAGCATCTTCATCTCAGCTGCCGTTAATTTGCTCTCATACTTTTTGTGCATTGTCCAGCATTGTGAACCGTATAGTGAGCGCCGGACGTACAACTGAAGTGTAGAGCCTTCCTTTCAGCTTAGGGGGCATTTTTCGATCACAGAAGATGGCGGAGATTTCCCGCCACTTCATCCACCCTACGCTTACGCGATGGTTGATGTCGTCATCACAAGTTGCTTCTTTATTAATCATAGATCCCAGATATTTAAACTTTTCACACTTGGGAAGCACTCTTCCATTCAAGTAAATGTCTGGAATAGGCTGATGAGGGTCAGAGAACGGGCAGCACAGATACTCTGTCTTCTTTGAACTAATACGATACCCGTGTCCCTCAAAACTGTCCACCCACACATCAAGTGCTCGTTGTTGGGACGCCTGATCATCATTTATAATGGCTCCATCGTCAGCAAAGAATAGCTGGTGCACATTGGGGTCCGTCACTTTTCCTTCAAGCAAGCAATCAAGGACTGCTATAAAGAGCAGTGGGCTGAGGACGCTCCCTTGGTGTACACCGACTTTGATTGGGAACTCTTCGGTGACTCCTGCGGTGCATCTTACTCTTGTCGTTGCTCTATTGTACATGTCCATGATCACTCGCACGTAGGTTTCTGGAACTCCTTTTTGTCTTAGCGCTACCCATAAAAGATCTCTTGGTTGCCGGTCAAAGGCCTTCTCGAAGTCAACCAACACCATATGCAAGTCCTTTGACGAATCACGATGCTTTTCCATCATGACCCTTATACTTTGGATTGCATCTGTTGTTGATTTACCCGAGACAAACCCGCACTGGTCATCAGATAGTCGTATTATTTTCCGCAGTCGGCTATCTAATACCCGTTCAACGATCTTCATGGTGTGCGACATCAGCTTGACAGAACACAAGTAGTTATCACAATTTCGCGTATCACCCTTTCCTTTGTGCAAAGGAAGAAGATAGCTTTCCCTCCATTGATTAGGCATAGTGTCGCCTCTTATAAGTTTGGAGATAAGAACCATGAGCCGATGTCTCCCATCTTTTTCCAGAACTCAGAGGGTATCCCGTCCGGCCCAACAGCTTTTCTTTTCTTGGAGTTTTTAACCGCGTACCGAACTTCTTCGACTGTGATGTCAGATATTTCGGCATGATTCGGGGCGGCTCTTGGAAAGTACACTCGGGGAAACTGTTCGTTCAGAAGTTCCTCGCAATACTGTCGCCAACTGTGGAGAATTTTTTCGTCTTCCATAAGGAGTTGGCCTTCAGCATTGTTAATAAAATTTGGGAAACGAATCTCCTGAGCATTTCTTCTTCTCTGGGCAGCTATCTTAAAGATATTTGCTCCTTTGTTCAAATTGCTTTGTTGAAGCTCCTGGGTAGCCTGGTTCCTGTCAGACGCGGAAGACGATATTTCTTCCAACTCCTGATATAGGCCTTCCATGCTTTTCGCTTTGAATTCGGCGCATTTTTTCTTCGCGATACCTTTGCAATATCTATATACCTTTTCACGGCGACCTTTTTCCTCTCTATTAGTAGAAGAGCACTTTGACCAAGCTTGGAAAGCCATTTTCTTTTCGTTTATCACTACTTTGGCTTCGTCTGTCCACCACCAGGTTTCTTTTGCGTGTTGGCAGGGGCCTTTAGATGTTCCGAGCAGTGATTTGGCTTTCTCCAGGCCAGATTGTTGTAGGGAATCCCACATGTCTTGTGCTCTGCACTCCTCATTACCGACCTCATCGATAATGGAAGAGAGGTAGTTTTTTAATAAAAGCTTCGCCTTTTCCTTTATCCAGCTTATACCACTTGATTATCTCAGACACCTTCGTTTGCTGCTTTGACTTCTTACTCGCCTCCATAAAAAATTCAGTCAGGAGGAGACGGTGTTGAGGGGCGATCGCGTCTCCCAGGATCACTTTGCAATCTTTAACTCGTGGCTTCATGAAACTGGATACCAAATGATAGTCTATTTGAGTTTCATTTCCGCCGCTGCTATAAGTGATCAGGTGCCGGCGTTGTTTGACGAACATGGTATTTAGCACTATAAGACCATACGACTTGCACATGTGTAGGATATCCCAGCCCTCCGTGGTAGTCTTCATAGTCTTCGCTTGTCTTCCCGACATGTCCGTTTAAATCTCCCCCAACAAACAAAAGCTCTTCCTTTGGGATGATTTTGACAAGGTTGTGGAAATCTAGCCAGAATGCATCTTTTTCTTTTTCAAACGGTCACTGGACTTTGAAATGGTTAAGACGTTGCCAAGTAGCTCTGCCGCAAGGATGATGGCGATTCCGTTTTTTCCTTGTTCCAATCCATAGTAAAACATCTTGTAGGCTTTTGTTTTAACGTCCAAGAAACGTGCCCGATTACCGGTGTTTCGCCATTTCGTCTCTTGTACGCACAGGATGTCTTCTCGCCTTCTAACCATCATTTCTTCAAGCTCATAGCTGCGACCACTCATGCTTCCAACGTTCCAACTCGCGACTCTAAAGTGTGGCTTACGCCGTTGCATTACTTTGCTATCCCCCGGAAATCCTATAGCTCTGACCCGAGCATTGCTGCTCGTCCCAGCATCATGACCATTAGTAGTGCCTGGCGGGGTAGTGCTTTTCCTTTTAGCGTTCTTTTCCATAACGCTACGCTTTGACCGTTTTCTTTCCTCTCCTCCTTTTTTTTTGACACGGGCATGTTGCATATTTTTTTTTTTTTTTTTTGTTTGATCTTACTCTTACAACACCGGTGATCTCCAGTCGTGTCAACCCACTGATTTGCATGCACACTTGTGGGGCAGTTTAATGGTGGTATATGTGTCCCTAGGCTATAAAATATATTTGTGCGAATTCCCATTGTTTTTAATTAAAATTATTAAAACCGACGTTTTGCGTTTGTATAAATAACACATTTTCCTCCGATAGAACGATCCCGGCAGGAGTACCCCAGGTATCTGTTCTTGGACCCGTATTGTTTAATTTGAACATCCGATTTCCATCGCTCCCTAATTGTAAGTCTGCATTGTTTGACGATGATGCGTGTTTTTACTCGTACGATGTATTTGGTTCTACTATAGAAACTTTTAGAATATTATAATAGGTGGAAAATTAAAGTTAATGCTTCTACACACAAGCAATCTTTTTTCACGATGAAAAGAAAACAATGTTTCTTACCAAGCAATAATTTAATAATTAACAACGACATTACAATCTGGTCGGACACTGTAAGACATCAAGGTATTACATTAGATAAAAAACCGACATATAACAATAGTATTTCGAACACCATTAGCAAAATTTATAATATAATTAAAATAATACAATATATCCTCCTATTAACAGGAAATCAATGTAAAGTCAGGAGAACAAACTGGTAATATTTAAAACAATGTTTTGTTCCTTTATGTTGTATGGCTGTCCAGTCTGGGAAAAAAAATGGGCAATAACACACATTAAAAGAATGCAGATAGCGCAAAACAAACTGCTTAAAATGATGTTTAAACTTCCATGGCATTTTTCTATGCGAAGACTTCACGCCAATATCGACTTTCTTTCTACTAGAATAAATAGATTAAATGCCAAATACAAAACCAGTTGTGAGATGTCAGATAACATCCTTTTAATAAGTTAGTCGACAAAAATACTAATTAAAATTGCAGTTGTACCTTTTCCATATTTATTGCGTCTCATTATTATTTTTCATATCTCTTGTTATTTATTTATTTATTACTTATTTATTTATATATTTCTTATTTATTTTATTTATTTATTACACATCTCTAATTTACTTATTTATTACATATTTATTTATTTATTGCTTAGTATATATTTGATTATCACACGTTATTAATTTATTTATTATTTTTTGGTTATTATTTATATATTCATATATTTTATTCGTATGTCTGTATACAACTATATACATATTTTTTTTTTATATAAATGAGAGGTTTTTCTTAATCATTTTCCTCTCGGTACAAGATTTCGCTAATCTTAACAGGTATGTACTCGTAAATCAATTACTTGATATAAGAAACCTAAGTATACCTCGATTTATGTCCATTTCCGAAAAAACAGAATTGCACGCGTTCTCTGATACTACTCGTAGTATGTCTGCACTAGGGGCGTGTGTATACGTCAGATGCATAGGCGAATCAGGAAATACGAGTATGCATAAAAAGTTACTTTGCTCAAAATCTTGAATCGCTCCGACGAAGGCCAGTACAATCGCTCGTCTGGAGCTTCAAGTGGCAGTGCTCTTGAGCTAGTTAATAGAATTCTTAAGACATTTAAAAAGTGTATTCATAAGAAAGCATATTACGAGGATTTAGCAACTGTGTTGGTTTGGATAACTTCCCCTTCTTATGCCTGGGACACATTTGTAGCAAACAGATTAGCTACCCAGGCAGATTAAATTATTTCTGCTGACCTAATAACTTGTAAAGTTGTACTCT
Organism: Merodon equestris; assembly: GCA_958301585.1. Lineage (NCBI taxonomy): Eukaryota > Metazoa > Arthropoda > Insecta > Diptera > Syrphidae > Merodon > Merodon equestris. The sequence continues at coordinate 81,562,856 of OY284415.1, read as the reverse complement.
CCTTGATCTATCATCATCATTGATATGGTTTAAAAGTCCATCATTTCAAATCAATTCAAATTAGACGAATCAAATTGAGAGCCAAGTAAATACACCATTCCGCAGCTGATTCCAGAATTACGAAAAAATAAAACGGCATTAACCACTAAAAATCAGAATCAAGATATATTGAATATTATTAATTATAGAAACAATTTTTATACGCTGCAGAAAATATTCTCATTTTGCAGCAGATTTTAAGGACGGTCCGACCTTCTTGGACCCAATCAAGCTTAGCAACATTGACGCCATATTTATCAAGGACTGGAAAAGAAATAAGATCAGTGAGCAGAAAATGTATCATATGTGCGAAATCAAGGCCAATATGCATAGCACAGCTGATGGGAAAAGAGTGGCACCATCTTCTCGCCCATTTTACTATACAGAAGTGGACTTTGCTGGCTCTATAAAGTCACACTGCAAAATCAGAGGAAAAACTCATTCAAAATCTTATCTCGCAATATTTGTCTGCTTTCTAAAAAAAGGGAATCCATATAGAAGTTGTTTGAGACCTTCCTACAAAATCGTTCATAAATTGCCTTAAAAGATTTGTAGGCAGACCAGGATTGTGAGACACTAACTTCGCGACTAGTTTTGTTGGTGAAAGCAATAAGCTTAAGAAGCTTAAGGAAGTTATGTAGTTAGAGAGAATGGAGTCAGACTCTGGGAGTCAGCTGTAAAATCAGCTAAAGGAATGTTGGTTCAACACCTGGGCGAGGCCTCGTTTACATACGAGGTGTTCACCAGAATCACAATTCAAATAGGAGCTGTACTCAATTCAATGCCAATATCATCGAATCCGAATGATCTAGAAGCTCTCACTCCTGGACATTTCCTGATAGGGGCAACATTTCACAAGTGGAAAATTGAATCCCAAAACTTAAAGCCAAATACTCTTATTTTATTAAGGGAATCTTACAAAAGGGAATCAACAAAATGGAAGTTGGGACGTGTACTAGAAGTGATAAAAGAAAAAGATAGACTGGTTCGTGTTGCTAACATTAAAACCCAAGGAGGAGTTGTCCAGCGAGCTATTCATAACTTGTGTCCTCTGCCAGTAGAAGAAACAGATAAGGCGGAGCTTCAGCAGATCATGAAAAAGAGCTGTCTCTAAGAAATGAACGAGAACCAACATCACAGAAACTTAGAAACGGCAGAGTTACAACGGGAACTTTATTGGTATCTTTTTTTATTGCATTGTTGGTTGCGCCAGTTAGCACAACATACACAGACAGCCACGTCGTTATAAACTAGCTTGATAACGCAGTCGGAATCTACTTGGAGTCGTCAGCAATTAAAAAAACCCTTGCGTGACAGACATGACGAAAAAGATTTACTATTGTCACCCAACGATTGACATTTTTCGACAAACAGTAGCTGTCATTGATCAAAATATGAATTCATTCATAGGTTTAACACTCCAGTTCGAACAGTTATTCGACATTGCAGATATCCATTCGATTTTGTTGGTAATACAGCACATAGTTTGTTTGGCATCCTTGATCAAGAAGAGGCTCAACACATTCAAAATCAAATCGACCTGATGAATAAAGATGAAACTCATTTATCTGCTCTCATTGAAAAGCAAAGTTCCATTTCAGTTTCTACTGTAAATATTTTAATATGCAATTCATTGGAAGTCAAAGTGCAATTCCAGACACTGAACACATACATATCTGGCCATAACGTGCAATCGAAAAACAACAAGATGATATTGGCGCAAACCAACACTTCGTATCACTTACGATTATGATTTTATTCAACTTTCAGCGCACTCCATATATTCTACTTGATGTTGTACTTGACTTAAATCGTCCAAAAATTAACCCTCAGCTTATCACACCAAGACAACTCAATGACCAGCTGCAGGTTGTTCCAGGAAATCTCCCATTTACTTTGAGATTACCTAATGTTTCAGTTCTTGACATGCTTAAAATAATAACAGTCAGGGTATGGACTGTTAATGATTCAATCGTTTTTGAAATGCTAATACCATTAGCTATAGACCAGGTGTTCAATATTATTCCATTGCCCATCATTCACTACAACATTAGCCTTCTATTGGATACACCTAAACCATACCTTGTAGTTACATTAGCAAAAGCCTTTTTTTTTTTATTAACAGAGTGTGAGTTTTCATCCTGTAAGTCTATAGCCACGAGAAGCCATCTCTGTAATCAGATTGCCCCAACTAATATTTACCAACACAATTTGCAAATATATGAAATGGTCCTGATGAATCATGAGAAGAATGCATTGACCGATTGCATCTTAAATGAAATAACATCTTAAAATCAATGGATTGCACTCATGGAAACTAACAGTTGGTTATTTCAATTGATTACTAATGCGATAGTAAGCAGCCAATGTGCACTCATAAATTTGAAACACAATCATAACCGGACTCGCTCATTCCGAGGGCAAAAATCAACAACTGGATCGAAAACTTCTCAAAGGACCTTGCTCCCCCTTAGGTAAGCACTATTGAACATGATCAATTTAAAAATCTTACACAGGAAATAGAATACCTGAAGAAAGATACATATAAGAGCGCCTGAAAAACCCCAATTGAACATTCACGATTACCATCATCATGGTTTGAGCTGCTTGCTGCTGTCGATTATATTTTATGCCCGACGCCGACTTCAGAAAAAGCCGATTCCAGCTCAAAGAAGAAGAGTTCCTCGCTTTGAAGCCAACATATAAATTGAAGGTTAAGAACCTCAATGGAGGGGTGTATGTACAAGCTCGTACATAATTGCGAATTCTTAGATTACTTTGCACTTCGATCTTTGTAACGCGTGACTCTGTGACAAGTATTGTTCACATTGTGTAATTGCTCAGTAAGCAAAGACGAAAGTTCAGATTACGTCTGGTGAACAACTCACATCAATTTTTCTCACAATAGCTCACCGAATAATAATCATGTTTTGGTAAAAATAACTTCATTATAATTTTTACGCTGAAGGCATCTATTAAACAAACAGGATGCTTAGCTGTTAGTAGGCGAACTTCCTGCAGTGTCTCGGGCTCCGCTGTAGGTTACCGTTCTTTCCTGTGTACTCGTGGGAAAAAAATTATCAAAAAGAGTGATGCCTCTAAAATGCCACCGCCCGCTAGGGCCTATGAACCCTCAGCGGCATAAAAAAAAACAGTAACGTCGATATCCTTTGCACAAAATATCAGCACAAAAATACCAACTGGGTTCTCTTCTAGGCTAAATTTGCCGCCAATGAAGACACGCTTCTTAAATCCATCAAATCAACGGATGACATTGAAGAAGCGGTTTATCAATTAAACGAAGCACTTACGAAATTGGAACACCTCTGTGTCCAAGTCAATATGCACACCGCAAAGAACGATCTATTGAGAACTCGCTGCTTGGTAGCGCATGTGGAAAATAGTTTCACACGCAAGGAGATCGCAATTTTCGCTTTCCTCGATATTGGGGGGCATTTGATAATACTGGCTACAACTCAATCACTACTGCACTGTCCCGGAAAGGTAGAGACAACCCCACTAACCATTGGGCTAGAGCGATGCTTGTTAACCCTATTATATCAGCTACATCCGGAGATGTCTCTGTGACAGCATGTCCACAAGGTGGAATCCTTTCACCAATTCTCTGGTCGATAGTCATCGACGACCTACTTTACAAATTAACCAACCTCGGTTAAGAAGTCATCGGATGCGCCGATGACCTTGTAAGTATTGTTACAGGTACAGGCGAAATTTCCGCATGTGAATGCATGCAACTTGGGCTTCAATTTATCTCTGACAAGTGTAGCAGGGAGGGTTTTTCGATAAGCCCAAATACAAATACAAATCTGTCTCCCTAAACGGAACAAACATAAGATTTTCAGAAGAAGTCAAGAATCTGTGTATTGACCTTGATTGCAAACTTAACTGGAACTCCAACATAAAAAGCAAAACTGCAAAGGCGACTAAGTCACTGTGGACCTGTCGACGCACCTATGGTAAAACCTGGGGATTGAAACATAAGGTAATCCACTGGTTATATATCGTGATAGTATCATCACTTATGCGTCTGCTGTATGGTGGCTAGCATGGATGCCTAGCAAGACCTGGGTAAAAGAAATAAGTTCAAACTCTGGTGGGTGCTAGGTCACAAGGGAATAAAAGGCAACGAAATCGTCGATCAACTCGCTAGGAAAGGTTCCAGCGAAAGGTACATATGTAAAATAGAGTCGAATTCAGAAGATTGGTCAGTTACCTTTCGGGACACTGTAGTCTGAGATATCATCTTAACAAAGTTAACCTCTCGTGCTCTAACAACAAGAGAGATACATAGCTCCCGAAACTTATTTTACAAAACAGTCGTCGAAAATTACCTTAGATACATATGTCTGACATCATTTTCTTTTGTTAATTAGACTCCAAGCATTTAAAGGCATTTATTATTACTACTACGTATACTAGATATCTATTTACAACACATTTTCGCCGATTTGCATACGTACTGCATAAATGCTTCGACTTACAGGTTAAGACTTGCTGATTGACGTAGTGCTATAAAAATTAATTACATTGCCACAATTCACATGTTTCACACTTAAGCACCAGCGTTACTCATATCAATAAAACATTTTACAATTGTTATTCAATTATTTCGTCATTATAGGAGCAGGATTTTTTTTTTGTGCTAATTGTTTATAATCCCAAACGAACAAAAGTATTGCAATACACAACAAATACACATTCATATGAGAAAGAAAAAGTGGAAATGTTATGTACTAGTATGCAGGTATTGTGGGTTTTTTACCAAATTTATATTTTCAAAATGTGTTCAAGCTCGTTCAATCGGTGTTTGCTTAAAGGAAAAGTCTGTTTAAGGCCCGGATCTGAATACGCAATATAATTATAGGGTGCAAGTACTTGTGGCGAATGTATAGTCATACAATCAGCGGTGTAGACGAAAATGATTGCGTAGCGTGATATAACATACATTGAATCTGAAATGTGAAATTTCCACTCCGTCGTCGTAGGTTATTATTCGAGGTGAATTCGCATTTCATGATCACGCACTGTAGCAGCAATCGAAAACCTGTGGACGCGCGAATATATGTATATGTATACATATAGTATGAGAAGTATAGTTACATATGTTTGTACATAGGTTGGTGGTGCTCAAAATACAAAACAATACATATTCATATGCATGTTCGTTTCTGAAATTTCGGCAACTCCAGACGATTACATACATACATGATAATGGCAATGGTCGTCGCAATTAACTGCTAAACAATTGTAAAAGTACCTAGTTGGAATTGGAATGCATTACGTGAAAATGTACCGGTGACATTTTTAATTAGATATGGAACAAGATCTCCTTCTGAGACAATCAGACACACTTCTACCCGGCACTATAAAAAAATTACGGTTCAATGGAATGGGTAGAGGATTGTAGGAAAAGTGCAATTTATCGAAGTACGAATAACGTAAAACACTTTTGGTTTTGTCAATTTTTTTCGGAACAGCAGACAGATCGATGAACGTACGGTATAACAGACTCACGTAAACCATCAACGTGTTCGTTAATATTTTTTTCGAAATTATAACTTTTAGTGAGTTCTGCAGTAGTCAGAACTGTAGTAGTACCGAATCTGAAAATATGCTATGCTTTAAGTGAATGAGGAGTCACTGAACTGATTGAAAAGTTGCTTAGACTTGGAGTATTGCCTGCACTGAGATCTAATGAAAATGGAAATCATTACGCTGACAATAAATTAAGATGCAGTTTGTACAAATAGTAATTAATTTGGTGCAATATGTAAGTTGGCGCGACACAGTAGCGTGAATAAATCGACAACCTTTCACCACATTCGTAATCTACTTTTTTTTACTCCTTCCACTCTGTCTCATTTTGGATGGAATTCGATGCTTAAATATTTGAGTTTTGTTGGCTTCTCTTTGTTTTGTACGAAAATTGATTTTTGATGCCAAGACGCAACAACGCAAAGGATTGCTTTTAATAGTGTTCAAATGTTGGTGAAAGTACATACATATGTATTTTCGAATGCGTATCTACTACTTTTTATTGCCGGGTATATTATAGGGCATGTTATGGTTATATTACCCGTTCTCACTTATGTTATATTAATTTACATTAGTCGCTGAGTGGAGTTCAATGGCTTTTTAGCAACTCAAAGCCAGAGTCAATAAAGGCAAGGTAATTCGATTACGATCAATTCAATTCAGCAGTTAAAAAACAAAAAAAAAAACGCTGACTCGGATTTTTTTAGAAAGCTAAGAAAAGGGCATATGGGAAAATAATTAATTAATATATTGAAGATGCTGTATTCTATACATAAGCTGTGGTGGAAACGAAAAAATCACCCCTTTTGTATTATTTCAGTATGCGAGCTATTATTTAGTATTTTTGCTATAAAATTCCAAGACCCCTTAAGTGGTAGTTCGATATGTAAAAGATAAAATAGTCGAATCAGATGTTCCCAACCACGATTCAACTTTTTTTGCTAATGTATTTTAATCAGTGGCGAAAAATATGGTTTTGTGTTAGTATTGTGTTAGTGAAACACAGAAGCTGCAAGAGATTGATTTTTTTTCATAAGTACAATGACCAACGATTATTCTTCAAAACAGTGAATAATTGCTTTAAAAACACTCTCCATATATTTATCGACGCATCTATCATACTCAACATTCCCAGATTGATAATCATATATCGAAATATTTACATATAAAATCCCAAACCATTATTTATTCCATAACATCTAATATAACAGCACGCTTTCTAAATGTACATGATGTAAAACTTTCAGAATATATTTTTATATGCTAATGAAATGCATTGATCAACAGGGCAAAAACTGCCTCTTATCTACAAAACTAGATACGAAAGGCAACGAATCCGGCTGCACTTTACAAATTTCTCTTTGGTTGTCATTAAATTCTCGGGGACTGTTCTTGAAAGTAGTTAGAAAAATTTAAGAGTGAACCGGAAAAAGTCACCGAACATTGACCTTTCCATATGCATTTCACCGTAAGTTTTTCACATATTTTCAGGACTGCCTTTAAAAATAAGTGCCACAACAAGATGTTTCGGAAAGATACATCCATCAATATATTCCTATTCCTGGTATTCCAATAACGGTAAACTGTATTTGAGGCCTTGATTCACCATACAAATAAGTTCGAACAAAAAACGACAAAAAAAACTAACCTATCCCAATAATGTCATTGCCCTGACTTTCACCAAAGAGACACGATCGAGAATGGTTTTTATATTCTACAAAAACAAAAAATATTGACAATTAGTGCTATTGGTCGATCGGATATTTAACTATTGATAGCATACGTATGACCTCGTACATATATCGCCATTATCTGCCGTACGTCAAATAAATGTGTAATTAAGAGTAAGTTAAATGGAATCCAAAAAAATACATTCACTCTCGCTACGCTGCCAAAAAAAGTTACTGTAAATCGTATATCTATATATAAAAGGCAACGCAATCTAATCCTGAATTAATTTTCTTGTCCCATCATTTTGTCGGCGCGTTTTTTTTATTATTATTATTGCCGCGCGACTTAGTGCAGCACGGCGACAAGTCATCGTAGTAGCTGTAATAAAAATCACGAGACTTACGCTGTTGGCCATTTCCAAAATTCGATGGCACCACCAAATAATTGCATCATGTTTAACATGACCCCTCGGATTCTCCATACGCCGTTAGAGTACAGTATATTTTTATTTCTCTTTTCCCTTGTTGAGGCTAGGCGCGCATAAGCGTTTTCCGTCGCAAAAGTAGAACACATACTTTCAATGTAAACAACGAGCACACGTGACACCTACCAATTGCTACTTTTAAAAATCTGCGATTTGTCCCATTTTTCTGGCGACGCGATTGTCGCGAGCTAAAATAAATCATACGTATTGGCAAGTGTATTCACACGCTTTCAATTTAAATCGCTACGACTAAAAAATCGTAATTGCAACAAGATATGTACACATGTATGCATGCACTTGCTATTATTTAGTAGCAAAAAATAAAACATGCAATTTTTAATATGAAGGCACACATATGCGACTTTATAATAACAGCGATTAAAAAAATTGAACAAGCTCTATTTTCTTGGTGATTTTGTTGCCGCGAATTAATATAGGCAACATAGATTAGCATGAATCTTCGCGCACTTGCGACTATTGAATCGAAATGTTGTCAGTATAAAAATAAATTTCACAGGCAAGTGTGTTATGACTCTTTTGCTGCGCTTAAAATTAAAAAAAAACGTGAAAAAATATTGGGTCCAACTCATTTTTAGTGAAAGATTACTTAGGAGACAATTTCATAAAAATTTGTCATAATTTAAATGATCACCCAAAAAAATTCATGCAGTATTATAGAACGGTCTCATTATCGGACATTATGTAAACTGTTTGGGCTTAGCCATATGATGCAGTGCGACAACACAATCGTCAACCAAACACAGTTTGCTTATTATTGCGGTTACATATTTGGTCGCATATGAGTGCATTCATATTAAAAAAATGTGTGTTATATTTTTTGCGACTGAGTCGTGCGACAGAAAACCACAATAGCCAGATTTTATTGCGACCACGATTTTTTAATCGCAGCGACAGAAAATCGCATGTGCGCGTCGAGCCTGAGTGGCCCTTGCATCGTAAATTATTCGGTAGGGGATAACGAAAGAATATTGATAACTTAGAATCACTGGAACAGCACTCAGCAGTTTTTTTTACATTTTTTCCGATTTTCATGTCCTGTGTAATAAGCACTTTGAGGACTCCAATATTATCGGTATTTTGTAAGCCAAAAATATTATATATTAGAGCAATAGCAATTTAATTCAATTTTTGTGAAACAGGGAGAAGAAAGACCTTTTTGTGTTTTGTCACTCAATACTGGGGATTCGATGCGTTTATGAAAATTAAATTGATATTAGCGATACATTCCCATACAACGCAGTTGTATTATATAAGTTAAGGTAACATAAGTCACACGACATCCGGTCAAATTCCAGACTGCACACGGCACCAATGCACCATCACAACGGTTCCACCTGACACCAGTGCATTCCACAATTGCATACGGATTGCGCACGGCACCAACCAAGGGCGACTCCACTTGACACCGACTCAGCCCGAGAAGCACCTGAATTGCGTTCCCATGCCGAACACTCGTCACCCGAGATGTTTGGTTGTCTCCATCAATTCCCACATTCCTTCACGTTCCCAAGATGCACCGTAGGTTAAGGTAGAATAAGATTCAATTTGTGTTTTCAGTTTTTAAGTGATCGTCAAAGAATAAAGGAGCATAGCTCCCAAAAAATATATTTTTTCAAATATTAAATAATTTAAACTTTAACTGGCGCCCGAGCAGGGACCAGCGATAGTGACGCGTACAAGTGATTTGATTTAACGGGTTATCCCTGACACGGGTCAAAACTTAAAAATCCTTGCCATCCGTGAGGCCGCAGTTCCTCAAGTAGCACAGGTCGCGTCCGCGACGAGTTTAATTGTTATAGTGCGTGACGTAAGGGAAATTAGCCCTAAGAAAAATCAGTGCGCGTGTTCTTTGGTCCCGACCCCTGAACAAAAAGAAACATTAAGCAAAAACTAAACAATAAAAAAAAAAAAAAGAACACTCAGTGATTGTAAGTGTGGGGAAAAGGATCACCTAAGTAACCGGACAACGGAGGAACAGGAGACTCGTACGAGTCAGCGGCCCCACCAGACACAGCAACGAGATGAGATTTTTACGTAAGTTAGATAAGTTAAGAATTAAGATAAACAGATTAAACAAATAAAAAGAAAAGTGAATTCGGGAAAAGCAATAAATATTATTAAAAATAGGAAAAATAAGAGAATACATTTAAAAGATTTAAAAGAATAAAAAAGAAAAGTGACTAAATAAAATAAGAAACAGATAAGGAAGAAAAAAATATATTTAAGAAAAAAATAATAAGGATAAACAAATATATGCAATTTCAACAGAATAAGCTAGAAGAAAAGAAAAGAAAATATTATTAAATTAAATAAGAGAGACATAAGAAAAAAAAATATTTTTTATAATTTTTAATTTTTTTTTATTCAGTATAAATCCCATACACTTTAAACAATAATCATTCCATTCCATTCTCTCACCGATCGTTCTTTTCGCGATGCCTATTTTGAGGTCACAAGGTCAAGGACCTTCTACTAGCCAACAAAGTGACAACCCAATCAGTCTTCCCACCTCGGATCTAATACCACCTAATCAACCTAGCCTCGGTTCCACCACCAATTTGTCAGGTGCTGTAGACCCTAATACATCCACCCATTCTAATGCCACTAACCCCGATTGTCCCGAGGTCTAAACTACTCCTGAGTTGGATGCATTAATAACGTCCATAGTCGGCCGTGTGCTCCACCAGCAAGGCCGCAACCTTGTACAAAGCGTCCTCAACCCTTATTCGCAACGCCAACAAGGTATTGATCAGACGATCTTCCCGGAGCATCACGATAAATTAGATGAGCGGGACAAGGTGCCCGATGTAGTCCGGTGCTTGCGAAATTTCGCTGGTGACGCAGCTGAGTTCTCGTCTTGGAGGAAAAGCGTCGAATGCGTCCTCCAAATCTACGAGCATACCAAGGGTACGCCAAGATATTATGGCATCCAAAGCGTAATACGGAACAAGATAATTGGTTCGGCAGACGCCGCGCTGGAGGCGTATAATACTCCGCTTAATTGGGAGAGTATCCGCCAATGCCTGACGATGCATTATGCCGATAAACGGGACGTTATCACGCTAGAACACCAAATGTCCTCCCTCGTGCAAGGTAGCAACTCGATCCAAACATTTTATCATACCGTGTACTCCCACCTGACCCTGTATCCTGTATGGATATATCGGCTGAATCAACGAAATTGTTGACCCAGACGTACAGGGATAAAGCGTTGGACACCTTTATCCGGGGTCTGAAGGGTGACCTACCAAGGTTGCTAGGGATAAGAGAGCCCGCTGATCTGCCTCAGGCGCTGCACCTCTGCCTGAAGCTCGAAAACCAAAGCTTCAGGAATAATTTCCAAAGTGTCCCAAAGAAACCTCTGCTCCAATCACCCCACTTCTTACCACGTAGACACAATTTCACTCCTACCCAGAATCCTCCCTTTAAGCAAAAATTATCAACACCGAACTATCCCAACCAACGCGTTTACCCTCACGCTCAGCCCCAGGGAAGTTACCCCGGAAACTGTGGTAACGCGACCTACACCAACACCAATCAGCAACCCCACTTCCAATCGCAGCCTAATCCTAATTATCAGAGATTTCCTAACATAAATGCGCATCCCTCTTTCCAACCTCGACCTACTTTCCAACCCAGACCGGGTTTCCCAAACCAGAGCCGTTTCATAAAACAAGAAACAAACGAGAACGCTCGAAGCAACCAAACTAGGCGACCGAATATTCCTAACCAACTGCAAGCTCAACGCTTCCCCCCGAATAAGTACGAACAAAAGAACTTTCATATCTCAGCCGAGGAAGTAGCCGAATACCAAATTATGCCGACAAACGACGACCATAACTACGGACCATCATACACCGAGAACGAATACCGGAACATGCCAACAAATGATGACCATGATTACGTACAATCCTTCACTGAATATGTTGCCACCTATGACCCGACAGACAATGACAACTCACGCCCGAAGGAACTAATCGACTGCAGGGATCTACATTTTTTAGGTTAACGACATCTTCGTTACCCTACTTTGAGAGTAGAACGAAGAGAGGTGAAACCATTAGGATTCAGCCAAAATTACATACAACCAAATCTTGCAGACAACCCCAAACTAAACGACAATATCTTCTCCGCGAACTCGGTGGGCGGGAGCATAAAAATAACCCACCACGTTGAAGCAAACTTATTCGGACTACGCGACTCCAAAATCAAATTTTACCTCCTTCCCACACTCAAGTCATTCCACGCGATATTGGGCAGCCAAAGTTTGGAAGAACTCTCCGCTGTCATCCATGTAAAAGAAGGTTACATGAGCATTTTAAACGGGATTAATATAAGAATTAAGCAGCTGGGAACCCAGTGTGTGAACACCATAAACATCGACAAATCTCACATGTCTGGCCTTCAACAAGTTGCAATAGAATCATTAATCAGGGATTTTTCCGATCTGTTCATAGAACCCGACGAAAAGCTTACCTACACCACGAGAGTGATTGGAGAAATTCGAACTACCTCAGACTCTCCGGTGTATACAAAATACTACCCATATCCTCAAGCCCTTAAGGATGAGGTACAAAACCAAATCCAGAAACTCCTTGAAGACGGGATCATACGACCATCCCGCTCCCCGTACAATTCGCCAGTATGGGTTGTCCCCAAAAAACCCGACTCCTCAGGGAACAAGCAATACCGGCTAGTCATTGATTACCGGAAGCTTAATTCGGTGACAATTGCCGATAGGTACCCGATCCCCGAAATTAATGAGGTCCTTTCGCAACTGGGCGAGAATAAATTCTTCTTCGTTCTTGATTTAAAGAGCGGATTTCACCAAATACCACTCAGAGAAGAGGACATCGAAAAGACGGCTTTCTCCATTAGCAATGGAAAATTTTAGTTCACGCGACTCCCCTTCGGTCTAAAAAGCGAGCTCTAGACGATATACTTCACGAACACATCGGGAAAAAATGTTTCGTGTACATTGATGACATCATCTTCTTCTTTTCCTTTTTTCCGGCGTCGTTATGGTCAGAAGTGTAAGACCCTAACCTTCCCAGTTAAATGCCTTCCTACTGGTCCGCTTGTGGGGTCCTCCGGTTTGACCTCAGAAAGTAGCGGCAGGCTTCCCGGTTTGGGATTACTTCATCGCTGAGGCCAATCAAATGCTGGGGTTTTTGCATTTGTTTGCACCAATTGTTTTTCGGCCTGCCTTTTTTGCGTGTTGAAATTGGAACGTTGATTGATATTGCCTTTTGGACGGGGTTCAAAGGACCTCTCCTTTGAACATGGCAATACCAACTGAGTCAGTCGCGCTCTATCTTTCTTGTGATGGTTTCTTTTACGTGGAGGCTTCCTCGGATCTTTGAACTTCTAATTCTGTCACGCTTTGTTACTCCCGCTGTCATGCGAAGCATCTTCATCTCAGCTGCCGTTAATTTCCTCTCATACTTTTTGTGCATTGTCCAGCATTGTGAACCGTATGTGAGCGCCGGACGTACAACTGAAGTGTAGAGCCTTCCTTTCAGCTTAGGGGGCATTTTTCGATCACAGAAGATGGCGGCGATTTCCCGCCACTTCATCCACCCTACGCTTACGCGATGGTTGATGTCGTCATCACAAGTTGCTTCTTTATTAATCATAGATCCCAGATATTTAAACTTTTCACACTTGGGAAGCACTCTTCCATTCAAGTAAATGTCTGGAATAGGCTGATGAGGGTCAGAGAACGGGCAGCACAGATACTCTGTCTTCTTTGAACTAATACGATACCCGTGTCCCTCAAAAATGTCCACCCACACATCAAGTGCTCGTTGTTGGGACGCCTGATCATCACTTTTAATGGCTTCATCGTCAGCAAAGAATAGCTGGTGCGCGTATCACCCTTTCCTATGTGCAAAGGAAGAAGATAGCTTTTCCTCCATTGATTAGGCATAGTGTCGCCTCTCATAAGTTTGGAGATAAGAACCATGAGCCATCTAGACCCGATGTCTCCCATCTTTTTCCAGAACTCAGAGGGTATCCCGTCCGGCCCAACAGCTTTTCTTTTCTTAGAGTTTTTAACCGCGTACCGAACTTCTTCGACTGTGATGTCGGATATTTCGGCATGATTCGGGGCGGCTCTTGGAAAGTACACTCGGGAAAACTGTGCGTTCGGAAGTTCCTCGCAATACTGTCGCCATCTGTGGAGATTTTTTTCGTCTTCCACAAGGAGTTGGCCTTCAGCATTGTTAATAAACTTTAGGAAACGAATCTCCTGAGCATTTCTTCTTCTCTGGGCGGCTATCTTAAAGATATTTGCTCCTTTGTTCAAATTGCTTTGTCGAAGCTCCTGGGTAGCCTGTTTCCTGTCAGATGCGGAAGACGATATTTCTTCCAACTCCTGATAGAGGCCTTCCATGCTTTTCGCTTTGAATTCGGCGCACTTTTTCTTCGCGATACCTTTGCAATATCTATATACCTTTTCACGGCGACCTTTTTCCTCTCTATTAGTAAAAGAGCACTTTGACCAAGCTTGGAAAGCCATTTTCTTTTCGTGTATCACTGCTTTGGCTTCGTCTGTCCACCACCAGGTTTCTTTTGCGTGTTGGCAGGGGCCTTTAGATGTTCCGAGCAGTGATTTGGCTTTCTCCAGGCCAGATTGTTGTAGGGAATCCCACATGTCTTGTGCTCTGCACTCCTCATTACCGACCTCATCGATAATGGAAGAGAGGTAGTTTTTCAATAAAAGCTTCGCCTTTTCCTTTATCCAGCTTATACCACTTGATTATCTCAGACACCTTCGTTTGCTGCTTTACGTTCTTACTCGCCTCCATAAAAAATTCAGTCAGGATCGCGTCTCCCAGAATCTCTTTGCAATCTTTAACTCGTGGCTTCATGAAACTGGATACCAAATGATAGTCTATTTGAATTTCATTTCCGCCGCTGCTATAAGTGATCAGGTGCCGGCTTTGTTTAACGAACATGGTATTTAGCACATACGACTTGCACATGTTTAGGATATCTTCACCTGAAGAGTTCCTGGTGCCGTATCCCAGCCCTCCGTGGTAGTCTTCATAGTCTTCGCTTGTCTTCCCGACATGTCCGTTTAAATCTCCCCCAACAAACAAAAGCTCTTCCTTTGGGATGATTTTGACAAGGTTGTGGAAATCTAGCCAGAATGCATCTTTTTCTTTTTATTCGCATCCTATTTGAGGGGCATATGCGCTTACGATGTTCCGCACCCCACCATGCATCACCAATTTGAGAGCCATCAAACGGTCACTGGACTTTGAAATGGTTAAGACGTTGCCAAGTAGCTCTGCCGCAAGGATGATGGCGATTCCGTTTTTTTCCTTGTTCCAATCCATAGTAAAACATCTTGTAGGCTTTTGTTTTAACGTCCAAGAAACGTGCCCGATTACCGGTGTTTCGCCGTTTCGTCTCTTGTACGCACAGGATGTCTTCTCGCCTTCTAACCATCATTTCTTCAAGCTCATAGCTGCGACCACTCATGCTTCCAACGTTCCAACTCGCGACTCTAAAGTGTGGCTTACGCCGTTGCATTACTTTGCTATCCCCCGGAAATCCTATAGCTCTGACCCGAGCATTGCTGCTCGTCCCAGCATCATGACCATTAGTAGTGCTTTTCCATAACGCTACGCTTTGACCGTTTTCTTTCCTCTCCTCCTTTTTTTTTGACACGGGCATGTTGCATATTTTTTTTTTTTTTTTGTTTGATCTTACTCTTACAACACCGGTGATCTCCAGTCGTGTCAACCCACTGATTTGCATGCACACTTGTGGGGCAGTTTAATGGTGGTATATGTGTCCCTAGGCTATAAAATATATTTGTGCGAATTCCCATTGTTTTTAATTAAAATTATTAAAACTTTCTTAGAAGAACCGACGTTTTGCGTTTGTATAAATAATACATTTTCCTCCGATAGAACGATCCCGGCAGGAGTACCCCAGGTATCTGTTCTTGGACCCGTATTGTTTAATTTGATCATCCGATTTCCATTGCTCCCTAATTGTAAGTCTGCATTGTTTGACGATGATGCGTGTTTTTACTCGTACGATGTATTTGGTTCTACTATAGAAACTTTTAGAATATTATAATAGGTGGAAAATTAAAGTTAATGCTTCTAGGACACAAGCTATCTTTTTTCACGAAGAAAAGAAAACAATATTTCTTACCAAGCAATAATTTAATAATTAACAACGACATTACAATCTGATCGGACACTGTAAGACATCAAGGTATTACATTAGATAAAAAACCGACATATAACAATCGTATTTCGAACACCATTAGCAAAATTTATAATATAATTAAAATAATACAATATATCCTCCTATTAACAGGAAATCAATGTAAAGTCAGGAGAACAAACTGGTAATATTTAAAACAATGTTTTGTTCCTTTATGTTGTATGGCTGTCCAGTCTGGGAAAAAAAATGGGCAATAACACACATTAAAAGAATGCAGAAAGCGCAAAACAAACTGCTTAAAATGATGTTTAAACTTCCATGGCATTTTTCTATGCGAAGACTTCACGCCAATATCGACTTTCTTTCTACTAGAATAAATAGATTAAATGCCAAATACAAAACCAGTTGTGAGATGTCAGATAACATCCTTTTAATAAGTTAGTCGACAAAAATACTAATTAAAATTGCAGTTGTAACTTTTCCATATTTATTGCGTCTCATTATTATTTTTCATATCTCTTGTTATTTATTTATTTATTACTTATTTATTTATATATTTCTTATTTATTTTATTTATTTATTACACATCTCTAATTTACTTATTTATTACATATTTATTTATTTATTGCTTAGTATATATTTGATTATCACACGTTATTAATTAATTTATTATTTTTTGGTTATTATTTATATATTCATATATTTTATTCGTATGTCTGTATACAACTATATATACATATGTTTTTTTTATATAAATGAGAGGTTTTTCTTAATCATTTTCCTCTCGGTATAAGATTTCGCTAATCTTAACAGGTATGTACTCGTAAATCAATTACTTGATATAAGAAACCTAAGTATACCTCGATTTATGTCCATTTCCGAAAAAACAGAATTGCACGCGTTCTCTGATACTACTCGTAGTATGTCTGCACTAGGGGCGTGTGTATACGTCAGATGCATAGGCGAATCAGGAAATACGAGTATGCATAAAAAGTTACTTTGCTCAAAATCTTGAATCGCTCCGACGAAGGCCAGTACAATCGCACGTCTGGAGCTTCAAGTGGCAGTGCTCTTGAGCTAGTTAATAGAATTCTTAAGACATTTAAAAAGTGTATTCATAAGAAAGCATATTACGAGGATTTAGCAACTGTGTTGGTTTGGATAACTTCCCCTTCTTATGCCTGGGACACATTTGTAGCAAACAGATTAGCTACCCAGGCAGATTAAATTATTTCTGCTGACCTAATAACTTGTAAAGTTGTACTCTCCTTGATCTATCATCATCATTGATATGGTTCAAAAGTCCATCATTTCAAATCAATTCAAATTAGACGAATCAAATTGAGAGCCAAGTAAATACACCATTCCGCAGCTGATTCCAGAATTACAAAAAAATAAAACGGCATTAACCACTAAAAATCAGAATCAAGATATATTGAATATTATTAATTATAGAAACAATTTTTATACGCTGCAGAAATTATTCTCATTTTGCAGCAGATTTTAAGGACGGTCCGACCTTCTTGGACCCAATCAAGCTTAGCAACATTGACGCCATATTTATCAAGGACTGGAAAAGAAATAAGATCAGTGAGCAGAAAATGTATCATATGTGCGAAATCAAGGCCAATATGCATAGCACAGCTGATGGGAAAAGAGTGGCACCATCTCGCCCATTTTACTATACAGGAGTGGACTTTGCTGGCTCTATAAAGTCACACTGCAAAATCAGAGGAAAAACTCCTTCAAAATCTTATCTCGCAATATTTGTCTGCTTTCTAAAAAAAGGGAATCCATATAGAAGTTGTTTGAGACCTCCCTACAAAATCGTTCATAAATTGCCTTAAAAGATTTGTAGGCAGACCAGGATTGTGAGACACTAACTTCGCGACTAGTTTTGTTGGTGAAAGCAATAAGCTTAAGAAGCTTAAGGAAGTTATGTAGTTAGAGAGAATGGAGTCAGACTCTGGGAGTCAGCTGTAAAATCAGCTAAAGGAATGTTGGTTCAACACCTGGGCGAGGCCTCGTTTACATACGAGGTGTTCACCAGAATCACAATTCAAATAGGAGCTGTACTCAATTCAATGCCAATATCATCGAATCCGAATGATCTAGAAGCTCTCACTCCTGGACATTTCCTGATAGGATCATCATTCCACAAGTGGAAAATTGAATCCCAAAACTTAAAGCCAAATACTCTTATTTTATTAAGGGAATCTTACAAAAGGAAATCAACGTGTTGGGACGTGTACTAGAAGTGATAAAAGAAAAAGATAGACTGGTTCGTGTTGCTAACATTAAGACCCAAGGAGGAGTTGTCCAGCGAGCTATTCATAACTTGTGTCCTCTGCCAGTAGAAGAAACAGATAAGGCGGAGCTTCAGCAGATCATGAAAAAGAGCTGTCTCTAAGAAATGAACGAGAACCAACATCACAGAAACTTAGAAACGGCAGAGTTACAATGGGAACTTTATTGGTATCTTTTTTTATTGCATTGTTGGTTGCGCCAGTTAGCACAACATACACAGACAGCCACGTCGTTATAAACTAGCTTGATAACGCAGTCGGAATCTACTTGGAGTCGTCAGCAATTAAAAAAACCCTTGCGTGACAGACATGACGAAAAAGATTTACTATTGTCACCCAACGATTGACATTTTTCGACAAACAGTAGCTGTCATTGATCAAAATATGAATTCATTCATAGGTTTAACACTCCAGTTCGGACAGTTATTCGACATTGCAGATATCCATTCGATTTTGTTGGTAATACAGCACATAGTTTGTTTGGCATCCTTGATCAAGAAGAGGCTCAACACATTCAAAATCAGATCGACCTGATGAATAAAGATGAAACTCATTTATCTGCTCTCATTGAAAAGCAAAGTTCCATTTCAGTTTCTACCGTAAATATTTTAATATGCAATTCATTGGAAGTCAAAGTGCAATTCCAGACACTGAACACATACATATCTGGCCAGAACGTGCAATTGAAAAACAACAAGATGATATTGGCGCAAACCAACACTTCGTATCACTTACGATTATGATTTTATTCAACTTTCAGCGCACTCCAGATATTCTACTTGATGTTGTACTTGACTTAAATCGTCCAAAAATTAACCCTCAGCTTATCACACCAAGACAACTCAATGACCAGCTGCAGGTTGTTCCAGGAAATCTCCCATTTACTTTGAGATTACCTAATGTTTCAGTTCTTGACATGTTTAAAATAATAACAGTCAGGGTATGGACTGTTAATGATTCAATTGTTTTTGAAATGCTAATACCATTAGCTATAGACCAGGTGTTCAATATTATTCCATTGCCCATCATTCACTACAACATTAGCCTTCTATTGGATACACCTAAACCATACCTTGTAGTTACATTAGCAAAAGCCTTTTTTTTTTTATTAACAGAGTGTGAGTTTTCATCCTGTAAGTCTATAGCCGCGAGAAGCCATCTCTGTAATCAGATTGCCCCAACTAATATTTACCAACACAATTTGCAAATATATGAAATGGTCCTGATGAATCATGAGAAGAATGCATTGACCGATTGCATCTTAAATGAAATAACATCTTAAAATCAATGGATTGCACTCATGGAAACTAACAGTTGGTTATTTCAATTAATTACTAATGCGATAGTAAGCAGCCAATGTGCACTCATAAATTTGAAACATAATCATAACCGGACTCGCTCATTCCGAGTGCAAAAATCAACAACTGGATCGAAAACTTCTCAAAGGACCTTGCTCCCCCTTAGGTAAGCACTATTGAACATGATCAATTTAAAAATCTTACACAGGAAATAGAATACCTGAAGAAAGATACATATAAGAGCGCCTAAAAAACCCCAATTGAACATTCACGATTACCATCATCATGGTTTGAGCTGCTTGCTGCTGTCGATTATATTTTATGCCCGACGCCGACTTCAGAAAAAGCCGATTCCAGCTCAAAGAAGAAGAGTTCCTCGCTTTGAAGCCAACATATAAATTGAAGGTTAAGAACCTCAATGGAGGGGTGTATGTACAAGCTCGTACATAATTGCGAATTCTTAGATTACTTTGCACTTCGATCTTTGTAACGCGTGACTCTGTGACAAGTATTGTTCACATTCAGATTACGTCTGGTGAACAACTCACATCAATTTTTCTCACAATAGCTCACCGAATAATAATCATGTTTTGGTAAAAATAACTTCATTATAATTTTTACGCTGAAGGCATCTATTAAACAAACAGGATGCTTAGCTGTTAGTAGGCGAACTTCCTGCAGTGTCTCGGGCTCCGCTGTAGGTTACCGTTCTTTCCCGTGTACTCGTGGGAAAAATTATCAAAAAGAGTGATGCCTCTAAAATGCCACCGCCCGCTAGGGCCTATGAACCCTCAGCGGCATAAAAAAACAGTAACGTCGATATCCTTTGCCGACCTTGCCGTCGGACGGAAAGCAGAAGATGTGTCTTCACTCTCCGACTCCGGCTCTACTACATATCAGGCTACAGAATATCAGTCAACGCTGGACTCACAAACGAAGGCCTGTATGCACAGCACGTCAGATAAAGAAAAAGACGGCCTGCATCTGGTTTCAGCAATCAACGACAGGTCCTTGGATCGGCGTTTGCTCTTAGCAATAAGAACAATAACAGTAAGATGAAAGGAAACAGTCGGAAGGAAGGAAGGCTTCGGTATGACGAAGAATGCGAGGAAAAAGTAAAAGCCCGTAATATACTAAGAATTTGTAAAAAATGAATGACAAACTTTCCCTATTTACCATAACATGTAAAAATATGTATATTTTACTCTTCATTTATTTTATTGTTATTATCTCTTTCTTACATAAATCTATTTTGTACTTATTATCTTCTTCCATAAATTATATATTTCATTCGCTATTGTACTTTCGAACAATTAACATTAAAGCTTGAGTTTCAAAGTCTTGGCCTTTCTCATTTTAAAAGTAACCGCATTTTTCTACATGGTGCCGAAACCCGGGAGAAAGGTGAACAGAGATTAATAAGCCCTAAAATACTAGTGTAGTTCTTTCACTATAAGTTAAAGTACAGAACGTATCAATTAAGCCAAATGGCACTGGAGTTATCTGCGCGATCAGCCTATAGGGGACAGGTAACAAAAATTATTAAAAGTGCAACTGATTTTCTCGACAGCGAAGATTCTCAAGTAAATTCCGCTACGAACTTGGATGCAATTGAAGAAAACATCGTTGCATTAATCCAGCGGCTAACAGCAGCTCATGAAAGCCTCAACACGACAAACCAAGAAGTGCAAGGTAAAAGACTTCTTAAGACAGAGGAGCTGGATAGAGAATTGGAAAAAATCACAGAATACCAAGATGCAGCGATTGGTGTGCTTTCTCGCTTGAATTCTCGTTTACACAAAATTCGACGCAGGCAGAATCTATGTCAAATCAAGAAAGATCATCTCTTAATATGTCATCGGCAGTGAATTGTTCCCTGAAGCTTCCAAAACTGCAGTTGAAAAAGTTTGACGGCAATTATCAGGATTGGCTGCCGTTTTGGGAGCAATATCGAGCCGCTATTCATGAAAACCCCAATTTAACATTCTCAGACAAATTCAGTCATTTGGAGTCGGTATTAGTCGGTAGTGCAAAAAAAATAGTTGCCGGTTTTACAGCTTCACGTTTGTGCTACGATGCCGCTATCTCTCTCTTGCGGGAACAATTTGGCGACACCGAACGTCTGGTTGATAAAAACATGCAGCACTTAATTTCCCTTCGCCCTGTGCAGTCGAGAACAGATTCTGTTGGTCTTCGTAATCTTTATAACTCAATAACATCTTGTTGTCGCACGCTAACAGCTTTGGAAATACCAACTCATCAGTACTACGTAGTGCTGAAGTCCATATTGCTCCGCTGCTTACCACCTGAACTACGGGTTGACTATTACCGATCAGCAGAAAGAGACAACAATGCTGTGGGGACCTGTGAGACTGATGAAAAACACTCTTCAACTTCTGTCCAAATTGGTGAGAAGTGTGTGAAAGACATAATGCGTTTTTTAAAAAGAGAAGTTGAGCCTTTAGAAAGGAGTAGAATGACTTCATCCATCTCTTCCACTTCACATGATAGTCGTCCTTCTTTAACCCGAACAACTGGAGCAAGTTTAGTAGCACTGAGTGAGAAGAACACATGTGTATTTTGTGCATCAGATAAACATAGGACCAAGGATTGTGACAGCAAGCTGTCAATTACAGAGAAACGAGAAATTCTAAGAAAAAGTGGTCGATGTTTTCGCTGTTCAAATCGAGGACATTCTTCTAGAAAGTGCCGGAGTGCCAAATGGCTATCTTGTGCTAAATGCAAAGGTTAACATCCGACCTCGATGTGCGATCCTTCTTATATAGGCCAAAATATTTCTCCCACAACGACAGATACTCGGGATAAGTTTAGCAGTCAAAAAGCTGTCAACCTTTACGTCAGTAACTTTACTTCAATCCCAGAACAAGAACTCGATTCTGTTTTGCAAAGCGTAACCAATTTATGCGCGTACAATTCTTGTTCTACAAATTCTAACGTCTTTTTGAAGTCTGCTCGGGGAATAGCTGTAGCTCCGAGTGAAAATAAATCTTTGCTCATACGTTTTGTCATCGACGGCGGCAGCCAATATTCATATTTTTGAGAGGATTTGGTGCAAAAACTCAGTTTGTCCGTCGTAGGGGAAGTGGACTTTTCACGAATACCATTCGGATGTAAAGAAATATCTCCATTTAAGAAGTTCAAAAGAGTGAATGTTCTCATAAAAACCCAATTTAGTAACAGAAGCATGAACTTGGACGCCGTAGTTGTTCCGGAAATTTGTATTGATGTGTTGCATGCCCCTGATGCAACGTGTGCACTCCTTCAGAATCTACAGTTGGCGGACTCTTATCATGCAGATATCCAGTCAGAAGGTGGATTAAGCCTATTCATTGGATCTGACTACTACTGGTCGGTAGTCACGGGCAAACAGCGAACGATTTCTCCAGGACTTAGAGCAGTTGACACTGTGTTTGGTTGGACGCTACAAGGAGCGCATTCTGCTGGTAAGAGTTATAAATCAAGCGAAGACTCATGCCTTCCTTCCATCCATAGCACAGCTCTACATCTGCCAGTGCTAGACAGCAACGACCTCACAAAATTTGGTCATTAAAAGCCATAGGAATTCGTGGTGAAGAGGAGGAAAATGCGCACTTAGCTAAGGAACTTATGAGCCGCTGCATCACCAAAAGGGGTCAAAGGTATGAAGCGTCACTGCCGTGGAAAACTCCTGACGTTGAAATTAAAAATAACAATAGGGAGAACGCGTTAAGCCGTTTGAAGTCCCTTTCTACACGTTTATCGAGATATCCTGAACAACTTCAGCAATACGATGCGGGTATCCAACAACTTCTTGCAGACGGTATTGCTGAACCCATTCCACCATTCAACAAGAATGACTTACGTCGAGTGTTCTATTTGCCCCATCGGCCGGTCTATAAGGCAGATAGTACGACCACCAAGATGCGCATCGTGTTCGATGCTTCATCGCGCACTGAAAATACGCCATAGTTGAATGACCTACTATATATTGGAGCTAATCTTTTACCAGATGTGTTAAAGGTATTGTTAAATTTTCGACTTGGACGTTTCGCATTAGTGGCCGATGTAGACAAGGCCTTTCTGCAAATTGAACTTAACGAAAAGGACCGCGACAGTCACAGATTCCTTTGGTATGCGCCACAAAAAATGCCGAGCAACCCGAGGCCAGAAATCGTTGAATACCGGATGACTAGAGTTACTTTCGGTGTGAATTACAGCCCTTTTCTTTTGACTGCAACATTGCGGTTGCATTTGAAGAACGAGGAAGAAAAGTTCCGGTCTACGCGCCAGATTCTACTGGATAATTTATACATGGATGATTTTGCAACGAGCGTTGATAGTGAAGAGATGGTAAAAGGATCGGTGAAGAAGCTGTATTGGTGATGAAACAAGCAAGTATGAACCTCAGAAAATGGAACTCGAATAGTGAACTTGTTCGTAAAGCTCTTTGCCCAGGTGAACCCCCTATTAAGCAAAAAGTTTTGGGGTTATCGTGGTTCGTTCGAAGCGATGAAATCGGGGTGTCACTGGATTCTGTTGTACATCTACTCATCTCTAATTCAGCAAAGGGAACAAAGCGAAATGTGCTTCAAACTATTATAGAGTTTATGATCCCCTTGGAATGCTTGGTCCTGTTGTTATAAAAATGAAAATTCTTTTCCAATCTATCTGGCATGAAAAACTATCATGGGATGAAAAGCTTACTCCCGAACTCATGACGCATTGGGAAAATTGTGCGAGTAGCTTGCAACAATTGATCGACTTCGCTATTCCACGGGCAGCGCTTCAGTTTTCTTCTTCCACTCCAGTACAAGTACATATCTTTGCAGATGCCAGCCTGAAGGCATATGGAACGGTGGCTTTCATCAAAAGTTTCAGTGATGACGAGAATAGTGTTGCATTCCTATGTGCCAAAAGCAGAGTGGCCCCATTAAAGACGGACGGGATAAAAGAGCTCTCGCTTCCGAAGTTAGAACTAACCGCAGCATTGTTGGCAGCCAGAATATGCTCCTACCTAAAACAATCACTAAAGGTTTGTGTTCACAAGTTTTTTCTGTGGACAGATTCAAGGATTGCACTTGGTTGGATCCGGGGGGATGCCCATCGTTGGAAACCGTACGTGCAGAGCCGAGTGACGGAAATACGTCGACTAACGTTAATAGAGTACTGGAGACATTGCAAGGGGAAGGAGAATCCAGCGGACCTTTTAACCAGAGGAATCACCGCCCAGGACTTACGAAATTAATTGATATGGGCTCATGGACTGACGTGGCTTAAAGGCAATACAACTTTTGATGATGTTGAGAACGATGCTTTTTCGGGAAATTTAGTTCCAGTGGCTTTATTAGCACCAATTGCCGTTCCTGATCTAGCAAAGCCTGAACCTCTGTTGGCCTACACAGAATTTAGTTCTTGGAATCGTTTATTGCGGTGCACAGCTTTTATTCTACGTTTCATAAAACTGTGCAAAAAAGAGGCGAAATTAGAGTTTGTCCAACTCTCCACCAGCGAACTTTGCGCAGCCGAGGCCTATTGGCTCAGGAACATACAAAAAAATGTCTTTTCTAACGAACTTCTTCTTTTACAGAAAGAAAAGTCTGTACCCAAAACATCAAAGATAGCTCAATTATGTCTCTTTTTGGATGCAAATGGTTTAATGCGATGGGAGGCCGTCTTCAATCGTTAAAGGGTTCATTAGACCAAAAACATCCTGTAATTCTCCCATCGAATTCATATGTATCTTGTCAAGCTGATGACTATCACCAGAATACACTGCATAGAGGCGCCAATATCATTCTGTGCCAGCTGCGAGAGCGTTTTTGGATTCTTAAAGGGCGCCCATTGGTCAAAGGTAGAATTAAGAGGTGCGTTATTTGCCAGAAACTCTTTGGCAGGCCCGTTTCACAGCCGTTTGGACCTCTGCCAATCGGACGGATTACTTTGTCAAAGCCTTTCGACTGTGTCGGTGTCGATTTCGCTGGGCCTCTTTATTATTTTGAGAGTTTCGCGAACCAGATGAACAAAAGTTACTTGATAGTTTTTACTTGTGCTGCCATTCGATCCGTGCACCTAGAAATTGTTATGAATTTGACAACCGAAAGCTGCATAATGGGACTGAGGCGTTTTATAGCACGACGAGGTGCTCCGTCAACCATTTACTCAGATAATGCTAAGACTTTTCGAAGAGCCGCCCTAGAACTCAATGACAACAACCAAGCGCCAGATGATGAGGTTATGCAAAGATTTCTCTCCAATAAACGTATACGTTGGAAGTTTATTATCGAGCGAGCTCCATGGTGGGGAGGATTCTGGGAGCGGCTAATAAGAACTATTAAAAATGTTTTAAAGGTAGTCATCGGAAAGGCGAAGTTAACACTTGAGCAATTACGTACCGTGATCGCAGAAACAGAGGGCATGGTAAACGCTCGACCTCTTACTTACGTTAGCAGTGATCCTTTGGATATTTCACCACTCACACCTTCAGATTTCATACATGGTCATGGCAGTCTTGCTAGCTCTCAAAAGCCTGTAACTTCATCAAGTGACATACAGCAACTTTGGACGCAACGACTTAAGCAAACCAATATGCTTTGGAATCGGTGGCGCGCCGAATACTTACAACAATTACGATCATTTCACCATAGCCAAGGGTATTCTTCGGCACAACTTAAGGAAAATGATGTCGTCCTTGTGTTTGATTCCGCAAAACCACGAATTGCTTGGAGGTTAGCCATATCGACAATATTTTCACTGGACGTGATGGTAAAGTACGAGCTTGTGAGATTCGTTACGCCGATGGTTCAAGAACTGGAAGGCCTGTACAATTACTATATCCCCTGGAGCTCACTTCAATTTCCCGGGCCGAGGATGTAAAAAATTAATGACAAACTTTCCCTATTTACCCTAACATGTACAAATATGTACATATATTTTACTCTTCATCTATTTTATTGTTATTATCTCTTTCTTACATAAATCTATTTTGTACTTATTATCTTCTTCCATAAATTATATATTTCATTCGCTATTGTACTTTCGAACAATTAACATTAAAGCTAGAGTTTCAAAGTCTTGGCCTTTCTAAAAGTAACCGCATTTTTCTACAGAATTCAAGGCCTGGAAAATTGTGTAAATATCAATGTATCAGTCGCATACGGGAAAAAAGCCGACAATTAAGAAGAAATACTAAGAAGGAAAACTTAAAAACACGAGAGCCATGTATGCAGGGTTAAATACTGCATAATATATTGTATATGGAAAGCAAGCAGTAATGGAATACGGACTTAAAGGAAGTAATCCATTATATTAAGAAAAACAATCCAGCAAGAGTCGACCTAATACCATCAGAATAAATAAAATATGCAGGAGAGGCATTAATAGAGAGTACATATACATATATACGACAGCTATTAGAAAAAAAAATCAGGAAGCGATTCATCAACTATTCCTAGATTTCAAAAAGGCAGGGATCGCTGGATCCCGAGTCCCATTTCCGGAGCATTGCTCCAATGGGACAGTGTCCTGTGATCACTCCGACGAGCATACGGATCGAGTTTCGGTCCAGCGCCAAGAGCTTCTTTGTTTTTCTTGTCGTGTAGCTGTCGTTTCTTGTAAGCCAAGACGAGCTGGCTTCTTTTATGATTGTGTCACTTATGATCCGGTATAATGCGCCGATCGGTTGTCCATCACTCGCTGGAAAGTGGACGGAGCATTCCTTAATCCGAAAGGCATTCTTAAAAACTCGTAATGACCGTTTTCGACGGAGAAAGCTGTTTTGGCTATGTCCTCGGGTTGCATTTCAATTTGGTGAAATCCACTGGCCAAGCCAAGCGTGAAAAAGTAAAGGCACTTGTCAAGTTTGTCCAGAATTTCGCTGATGTTAGGAAAAGGGTAGCGATCTGAGACAGTTTTTTCATTTAGCTTTCTATAGTCTATTACGAGACGCCATTTTTGTTTTCCGCTTGCGTCCTTCTTCTTGGGGACCACCCAAACAAGCGAGCTCCAAGGGGAGTAGCTTGGACGGATTATGCCCTGTTCAAGCATACTATCTATCTGTTTTTTGACCTCTTCTTTATGAATATAGGGGTATCTGTATGACCTTGTATAGATGGGGATATTGTCTGTAGTGGTGATTCGATGCTTGATTTTGTTAGAAAAGATAAGGGGTTGGTCTTCTCGGAAGAATATGTCGTTATACGTTTTACAAACCTTAAGCAAGGCTTTCTTTTCTTCACTGTTTAGGTGTGATGAACGGATAAGGTCTTTCATTAATGTCGTCATACGGCTTAGAGTCGCTAATAAATGCACCGACTCGAATAACAAATTTAACCCAAACATGCATTGATCACATTTTTGTAAGATTTCGTCAAAACTGCGTTACAAAAGTAGACAGCGACATATTGGACCTTGAAATCACAGATCATTGTATGTTAAATTTGAAGATTGAACTTTTAAAACCAAATGAGCATAACTCTTGTAAATATATACCATTTCCAGTACAAAAACACAAAATCAATTTCGTAAGACTAATTGAGTACTTAAAATTTGAACTCTGGGAAGAAATTTATTTAGAGACTGATCCTTCCTTAGCTTTTGATAACTTTATGAAAATTTTGCAAATTCATATCGAAAAATCGACCGATTTGCATACAGATTCGAGTAGAACTTGTAAATTGAAACGGCTTCGACCATGGATTGGGAAGAATTTACTTCTAATGATAATCAGGAAAAATCAGTTAAGGAAAAAATGTAAACGTCACCCGAATGTTTCAAGACTGAAGCATCAATATATTAAATTAAGTCAGGATGTAAAAAAACAGGTAGAAATTAGTCGTAATAGGTTTTACACTAATAAATTTGAAAACTGTAAAGGGAACATCAAGGAAGAATGGAGAGTTGTAAACAGTATTCTTAACAAACATGTGAATAACGATAGAATTTTTGAGATCGAAATTCAAAATGGTTACACTTCTAATAAAATGGAAATCGTTAACACCTTTAATAAATATTTTACATCTATTGCAACAGACTTGAAACCTTGTCCTCCCCTTAAACAATGCAGTTGTGACAGTTATTTGGACCTAGTTCCTGACGAAATTCAAAGCAATACCTTTTTTTTCGATAAATTTACACCAGGTGAATTACATAAGCTTATAATGAGTCTCGATAACAAGCGTTCTAGTACATCTGATGGTATCACTAATTGCTTGCTTAAGCGTATTTCATGGTATGTCGTTGACGTGTTAACTCATATTTTTAACCTGAGTGTCAGTTGTGGAATTTTTCCCAAATCACTAAAAACTGCTGAAGTGATTCCGCTATTTAAAAAAGGAAACCGAAAACACATGAGCCAATATAGACCTATATCTATTTTACCAACGTTTTCTAAATTATTGGAAAAACTTATGAAGTGCCGGATACTTTCCTTCCTGAAAAGAAATAAGTACTTTAGCAGTGAACAATTCGGCTTCCGTGAGGGTAGGTCCACGGAGGATGCGATATTGAAATTATGCAGTGAAATTAGTGAAGGTTTTAATAATAGTAGTACACCAATAGCTTTATTCATTGATATGACGAAGGCTTTTGATATGGTGAACCATAATATTTTATTGGATAAACTCTACAAAGCTGGGTACCGAGGGTCGGTGTATAATTGGTTTACCTCATATCTGAAAGACAGATCACAGAGGGTTAAACTAGAAGGGGTTTTTAGCGATGAAATAAAAATACATGTTGGTGTACCCCAAGGTTCTGTCCTGGGTCCTATTTTATTTTTAATATATGCAAATTCACTATTCTGTCAAAATTTTAGAAGTGAAATCACAGCATTCGCAGATGATATTGCATTAACGTACGCTAATAAATCCTTATTTGAATCGATGGTGAATGTGCAACATGATATACAAATATTGAGGCAATGGTTCGCCAAACACGAGCTTCTTATAAGCGAAAAAACAAAAATTATGATTTGCAGCTTAAAAACTCTTCACTTAACTGACTGCAATATACGTTTTCATTCTGCTGCATGTAAAAAACTTTATTTGTCTTCTCATGTTTGTGGCAGATCCAATTACGTCTCAAATGCTGCTTGCACGGCCCAGTGCTTTAACATAGAATCAGTAGAAAACTTTAAGTACTTAGGAGTTGTTGTTGACAAAAATATGAACTGGAAACCACATACAACGGAACTAAGAAAGTATATGTTGTCCGTCACGCGAAATGTATTTATGCTACAACCGTATTGCTCACAAAAACTCTTAATGAGGATATACTACGGACTTGTTCACTCGAAACTGCAGTATGGTATATCCAGCTGGGGAAGTGCTTATTCTAACACCCTTGAGCCCATCGTTTTAGCCCAAAAACATATTGTAAGAATTATATGTAAAAAGGATAGATTTAGCAGAAGCTGGCCGCTGTTTCGTCATCTCCGTGTTATGCCGTTAAAACATCTTTATGTCTATAAAGTTCTAAAAGTCTTTTTTATGCGTAGTGGTTACTCTTCAACTCTTAGAGGCTCGAACACATATAGCTTGAGAATAAATAATAAGGCCTTTGTCAACATACCAACTTCACTCAAAACTCACCACTCGAATTTTTTTACTGTATCTGCACCTAAGCTATTTAATAAACTACCGTACGAATTGAGAATTTTAAATGTTCCTACGCTGTTTTTAAATAAAGTTAAAAAATGGCTTTTTACGATGGATAGCTCAGAAGTCAAAAATCTTCTAATTAATAGAGAATAGTCAATGTTATTTTATTATGTATGCTTATTAATTATGTTTGTTGTCATCACTTAGACCAGCCAGATTCATTTTTTCCGAAACTTAAACTTTAATCTTATATCAATAACCCCACAACCAAATAAATCTTGTGTAATTTGTTGAAAAAGTCATTCGCCTCTAGTTGTTTTACGACTACAGAATTGACTTACAAATATTCTTTTAAAATCATCATTATGATTGTATACAATATACTTAATGTTACTTTAAGATATTTGTCTAAAAATCAAGTTAAAAACAATGTAAACTTTATAAAATTGTAGATGAAAAGAATAATAATAATAATAAAAAAAAAATGTTGTCTTCCGGATTTTGTTCACTATTTTTGAAATTAAAATTATTTATCTCTGTAAACTCTGTTGAATTATAATGTTCGACTTTGATTGGTTGTTCTATTAGCAGTATTTTGGTTTGCGGGCTTTCGTTTACAACTTCTATTCTATTCCCTCAGAGATGTGTAATTGGGGTTCAATTTCGGTATGTCTTAGAAAGAAGTCACCGTTCTTAGTATCTACTGGTATTTTAACTATTTGTATTGAGTTTGGTGGGATTAGAAGCTTTCCGGATGTGAAGTTTGGTTTGAACTTAAGTGGTATAATAGTTTTGTTAGTAATTAAGGTGTTGTTACTTAGATCTATTTTGGCTCCTAATTTTGATAGAATATCGAATCCTAGTAGACCGTCGAAATATTGATGGAATTTGAATACTAAGAATTTTAACGTACCAGGTTCTTTAAATTCTACAAACATTGGGAGTGTTACTTATTTGACTAAAACGTATTTATTGAGTATAGTTGTGATAGTAGTTGGGGTACACGTTGTGAGGCTTTCGGGATGAGTGAATTCTGGGTTTATGAAGGATGACGAGGCTACTGTATCAATCAGAAATTTAAGGTCTCGTCCAAACGGAGAGGGATTGGGGTCTTATGAATGGAGTACGGTAGGTTGTTATTGCTTGTGGGTTTCTCACTTGTTGGTTTCTGGGAAACTTATCGCTTTGGGATCTAATCATAGAGGCTCTGGAATAGAAAATGTTTTGTTCTTGGATACAGTAATTCAAAGCAATGGGCATTGAGTCAGGTCACATTGCTCTTACTATGGAACCAATAGGCTCTTTTAGACCTGATAAAAATACATTCAGGCACATTTCTGCGTAGAGATTATGCTTGACCTGAATGACGTTCTGGTCGGTTTCGTGAATACGTATATTATTCAACATTGTACAATAGCTTGTATTTCAATTACTGCTCCATAAAATTGTTCTATAGTTCCGTTAGATTGACGGAGGTTATGTAAGTCGCGTATGAGAGACGTTTCCGTCCTCTTGTCGGAATAATGAATGATTAAATTTTTTTTAATTTCGTCCCAATGTAATGGTGTGCCATATATGTATGTATATTCAGTATTTCGTTTGCTTGCCCTTCGATTTTATTTCGAATGGCTCGCAACAATATAATTGAATTCTGTGTTGCATATAAGGGTTTTATCACTGCTCGAATTTCTTCCACGTTGCTTATGAATTCATAAAACAATCGGGGATTGCCATCAAATTTTGACAAATCCCTGATTACGTCAGGAATCCTTAATGAATTATATATATCGATAGCTTGGGTTTGTGGCATGTTTGTAACGGCAATATCAGCGTTTATTTCGCGAATTGGATTTATCGAAATATTATTTAGACAAGGGGTACTTTGGCTTAGATTTCTTTCGAACACAATATCTTCTTCCCTGATGGGAGAGAGACTAAAAGTTTCACTGGTTGAAGATAGACTTATAGCTCTTCTTATTTTAGAATATGGCATAAACGAACGAAACTTCTTATGCATTGGAAAAGAGGAGATTTTCAAAGATTAGTCCTATTGTTCTTTATTTTGGGGATGCGGGAGTAGGTGAAATACAATTATACTAGGTGAATATGAAATTTAGAAGAAAAACTCTTTTTGTATCTACGAGTATAAGTATTCAAAAACCTTAACTCACATTAGTCCCATTATTAGCAATATTGTAGAATTTTCCATGGTGTTCAGCGTTGACGATGGTGATACGTGATGGATGGATGTTGTTGAATGATGATGTTCTTTTCCCTTTTAATTTTTTGCACTGGTTTGATTGTTGTACTGTTTTATTTATTTATTAAAAAAAATTTTTTTGTTTTTTCTCTAGTCTGGCACTGATTATTTTATTTTGATTCATATATGTATATATGTTTTTTTTTTTTTTTTCTTTATTTTTTTTTTATTTATATTTTTTAGAACAAATTTACCTTAGGACAAAAAAATGCTTAAACCTAGTTTTAATAACAGCTAACATAAAATACCTTACTGGTCCTACGTATACGGACACTCTAAAGCAAACAGAAAAACTTAAAATTATGCCATTCGGTCTTATGAGTAACTTATAATAATTAGAGATAAATAAACATGAACAACTAAGACTAAGAAAAATAATATTTTAAAAAACTTAGAATCAGAACATTCTTTTTATATATAAAATCGTATAGCTAACGAAATCTAACTTAACCCTACCTTAACTAAAATATGTATATATACAAAAAATACATATGTATGTACATGATGTATATTTTGTATATATGTATATCTTTTTTTTTGTTTTGTAATTTTTTTGTGTGTTTTATTTTTTATTTTAATGAAAACTAAAACTAACCTACCCTACACTAAACCTACGCGCCACCCTTGCATGGCTCAACCTGACCTAACCTACCCTAACTTACTTTAACCTATCCTAACCCACCCTAGTCTATGCGAGTCTGCCATTGGCATGTGGCAGACTTTGCCTTAAAGAGGCTGACCTATTAAAGTTAACCACTGACGCAGTCCGCTCCAGCCACCAAAAGCGTTGATGCTGTCGGGCGACGTCTCTCCGATCTTGATGCGACATCGATCTACTAAACCCGAGGCGCTCGGGCTCGCGGAGCGCAACATCACGTTCGTAGAGGAGCCGTCGCTCCACGGACTTGCGGACCACGTGGAAGATTAGCGGAACCGCCTATTCATCCTGGATCAGCCCACATTGATCCAAATAGAGGAATGCCCCCGGAGGGACAAAGCCGCTAAGGCGAACTTTCTCGTGGTACATGTAATTAGGGAAGTAAGCCCTGGAGATCAGGTTATTGACCGAAGTCATTGTCCTCGCAACGTGACCCCGGATCAGTTTTATTAGAAAATTATCCACCCGTACAATCCTGGCCCTATTGTATAGGACCTCGTTCGGGTAAAATTTCGTGTACTCAGATTCGGGTGTCCTTTATAACCCAAGACAACTTCTGAGACATTGTCTCTCAAACACGCGAATCCCTTCCATTAAGCTAGCTCTCACACGGGACATCCATAGGCAATCATGGGCCTGATTAAGGCCATGTAGCAAATTACCTTCACTCTCGAATCAAGTTGGTTGCTATGAAACAGCCATCTTGTAAGAGCAAAAGCGCCCGGGCCCTCGCCAGAGCAGCATCCCAAGGTATTTGACTACATTTTGTTTCGCCAGTGGGCGCCCGTCCGGTCCAAGAATTGAGAACCCGCGCCAATTTTTTCTAGTGTCTCGGGAGGCCCTAGACAAAGGCGTTCTGAACAAAATAGTTTTTGATTTCTGGCAGTCGATTTTCAACTTCCTGTCATCACAATACTGCTGAATTTTTTCGAAGTCACGCTGCAAGAGAGTGACAATGACGTCGATCGTTGGACCTGATCTGTACGCGATTAAATCGTCCGCATACGCTATTGAATGGTGAAGAGAAGCTATCAAATCACTGAAGTAAATGTTGAACAGGATCGGCGAGTTCACCGTACCCTGTTGCAGTCCGTTGTTAATATCAAATGTTTGGATAGAAATCACGTTGGCAATTTTCACTACGAACTTTCCATCTGGTAACATGTCAAAAATCATATATAGCAGTGGCTTACTTATGCCCAGCCGACTGAACTTGTAATAAAGACCATCTAACCATACGGTGCCGAAAGCTTTCTCCAAGTCAATCAGACAGGCACTGGTTCATGCATTTGTTCCACTGGATATCCGACACGAGTTTCGACGCGGCATGAATAGTGTTATGCCCCGCTCTGAAACCGAACTGGTTCTCCGGAATGATTTTATTGTCCTCAACAAATTTAGACAGGGCTCTATGGACCACCTTCTCGAAGACCTTGCTAACACTTGGAAGGAGACTTATCGACCGAAGATTTGATGGGTTAGAGGTATCTTTACCCCTCTTGGGAATTGGTTGCACCACCGCTGTCTTCCAACCCACTGCATAATATGCATTATTCAGTGCATTGTTGAACAAATCTCTACAGCCAATGGTGGGAGATGTCTGAGCACAACATTAGATATTCCGTCGATTACCGCGGATTTTTTTCTCTTCAGTGACTCGAAGATCATCTGGAGATCCCCCGTCGAAATAAACAGGGTGTTCGCCCTTTCATTGGTAACAGAATTATTTGCCATGAAATCGTCATTGCACCTGGTAAAACCAAGGTTCTCTGATCGCCAATGATCGAAATCATTTCTAAGGTAGGAGTGATGAAGCAGGGCTCTGATCTCCAGGTCGTGATTCGGGCGAATACTATCATTCACCTTGTACACTTCCTGGAAAACAGCTCCTACTGCCGCCACCTTCTCTTGAGGATCCTCGATCACGAAAAAGTCGTCATCCAGGATGGCGCTCTCTGGATCTATGCTAACTGTTCGTAGCAAGCGTTCATTGTCTGGCGTTCTCAGAAGCTTCAGATCCTGAATGTCATTCTGATTGTTTCTCCGAAATATTTTATTTATTTGCGGGAACATACTCGCGCTCTTGGAATTTACAACACGAATTCTGTTGTTCCAATACAAACTCACAGATATTCTGTAATTTTCCTTGATCAACTGTTGGATATTTTTAATCAGTGACTTCAGTGTCCTGACCTCCGAGTTTTGTCTGTCGGTGAACCGTCTGTACAAGAGTTTGAGTCTTGACAGGAGTCTACTTTTCTGTCTGTGCGGTTCGGTATACGTTCGAAGTATCGTGGTGTATTTGGCGTGGTATCGTACTGTCCTCGTCTGCTTAATTTTATCATCCATTTGTTTGAGGTAGCTGTCAATCTCGCTGTTTGGCAGGTTCCTATTGGATGGTGGGAAGGAACCACTCGAGGTGAGTGATCTTGTCAGCGAGTTGGCAAATCGCGACCAACGTGCCCTACTGTAATCGTAGGGGTGCGGTTGGACATACTCTGCCATCTCCTCGAATTCGTCCTGTGATCACGGCACTAAGTCCGTCACTGTCGTATTCAGTGACGGACTTAGTCGTATTCAAAGGTCCGTAGACAGTTAGTACACCCTTCGTTCGTGTCAACTAGTCTAAGTCGGAGTTTAGCAGCATGAGATCCAGATAAGAGCCGCTCCTAGGATACGACGGACTATCTGTTGCAAGTAACTTTAGTTTGTACTCCATGTTACGCAGAACCCACCAATGGCTTAGTAGGCTTCCTCTAGTGTTGGGTATGTTGTTTCCCCAATCACTATATTTGGCATTCAAATCGCCGGTCAGGACGTAGTAGTTTTCCACCAAGTATAAGTGCAGATATCGAAAAAGTGTCTTGAGCTCCGCAATGAAAATATTGGGTATTGGGTTGAGGTGCTTCAGGTGCATAGGCAGCTACAATGTACATTTTCTTTCCATTTCGGAGAGGAATGCACACAATACAGGCCTCTAGCACCTGGAACCTCCGCACCTCACCGCTATATATGACTTTATGTTTTAAATTATTTTTAATGAAAATCGTAACTCCCCCGCCACGTGTGGCGTTGGGTCGGTCTCTTCGAATTATTTTGTGAGAAATGTGCCGGATTTTGAGCTTCTGGTTTAGCTTCGTTTCGCTAACCAAGAGTACATCGGGGCTTTCGTCCTGCAACAGGTTAAAAAGTACGGCTCGTCGCTCAATCCTTATCAATGAATCTTTAAGGGACTCTCTACCAGCGTACCCATTACGATTGTAGTTGCGCTAGGCCCGGCAGAAGCGAGTAGATTCTGTCCACTCGGGTCGCCTGCTCATGGATCTGCTGTTGGAGCTGGCCGATCTGCCCTTGGATGGCGAGCAGGATCGAACGCAGGTCCACCTCGGCCTCCGGTGCCTTAGGAACAAGCATGGGAGCTTTAGGCACAGCCATGGGTTTTTGTACCGTCGCGTCGGCCCCAAACCTGCCGCCATTTGGGCGTAGGTCATCTGGGGTGCGACGGCTGGTGTTTCTAAGCGACCCGAGAAACGTTTCCTCTCAGACTTCTGCTTACGAGCCAGATTTGCTTTTTTCATATCTTGGAACTTAGGACATCCCCGATAGTTTGCAGGGTGTCCACGGTTCCTACAGAGCACGCACTCGAGCTGCTCCCTGTCTGCGACCTTCTCCTGGATCAGATCGCATTCTTCGTTTCTGTGGTTCTTTGCACATTTAACACATCGAGGCTGCAGTTCGCAGTTCGACGCGGCGTGCCCGAACCTTTGGCAGCGGATACATTGCAAAATGTTTCCTTGCCTTTTTAATGTTTCCCATGTTACACGCTGGGAAGCCAAGGAAGTAATAGACCTTAGCTTCTCCAGCTTGCTGTTGGGTGTGAGCTGGACCAGGAAGAACGGCAGTACCCGGTTCTCCTGTTTGGCTCGCGCCGTGGTAAACGTCTTGACCCCCACGAATTTGAGGTCGTCGCTCTCGAACTCTTTGAGCTCTGAGAGCATATCCTCGGAGTCAGTGATCGAGTGTACGCCTTTGAGGAATATCGACCGCAGCCTTTCGGCCTTGGGGGTAAAGGAGAAGAACTCCGTCGTGGTCTCCTTTAAAAGATCCTTAACTCGCTTATACTGCTCCAGTGTGGTGCACTGGATAGCATAGCGGTTTTCGCCTATAGCTTTAAATACAAAGTTATCAACACCAATGACATACTTACACAGCTCTATGGTCTCGCGTAGGGCCTTGGTGTGAGTATAGATTGGTGGTACCTTGTCCTTAGCAGGACGTTGCTGTCGCGGCTGTTGTTGTTGCTGCTGTTGTTGTTGCTGTGACTGTTGTTGCTGTTGCTGGTTTTTTTGTTGCGACTGCTTTTGCTGCGGCTGCTTTTGTTGCGTCTGCTTTCGTTGAGGCTGCTTTTATTGCGGCTGCTGTTGTTGTGGCTGCGGTTGTTGTTTCGATTGTTGCGGCTGTAGTTTGGTGGCTGCAACCTGCTCCCTCTCTTTTTGCCGTATTTCGGAGAGCCTGTCTAATACAGCCTTTAATTTTGTTCGTAGAGTACGCTCTTCGACTTCGAGCTCGTTACGTTCCTCCTCCGCGGCCGAACTTGAAAGGGCGGCGAAGGAATTGTTCTCTCCAGTGTAGCCACCTCCAAAGACGTGGGCAACGTCACTTTTCACGGGTTGAGGTTGCTGAAGTTTTTGCTGCACTTCTATAGATGTTGATTTGGCCCCTTCCCTCGCTTCGACCCGCAGTTTTTCTGTCGAAGTAGAGAGAATACCGATTTACCGTCGGTATTAACGAGTTGGGAGTGATATACCTTCACTACACAATGCGCTACGATCACACTTAATACTTCGCGTACCGATTGCTCTTATTCGTTTTTCGTTAAACCGCCGAATGTTAAACTAGAGATCTATACTGCAAAGTTACCGACACCGATCCTACCGACTGCGCCAGATACGTACGTTGCCTCGCGGTTTGACTAAAAAAATTATTTTAATTTAATTTATTAATTAATTCTACATTTTGCTTTTTCTTAACCCTAGCCTAATTTGCAAAGGTGATTCCAGGTAATTGAAGTGGCTGGAAATTTACCAGACGCTGACTTCGCTTAAATGGATCACCTGTGCAATCACAATGCTTAGCTTGCTGTCTGGTCGTTTGGTGTTACGTCCAGTCGTTCTTGGAAACGTTGACCTGTGGTGTTGTGTTCAGATAGGTGTTGCGTTCGTAACTCGCGCAAGCAATTGAAAAAATGCTTACGAGGTGGGGTACAGTGTGGGTCTGTTTTTTTTGAAGCATCGCTGGCAAGATATCGTCCGGCCCCGGAGATTTAAAGTGTTTGAACGAATTTATTGCCCATGATACTTTATCCGTTGTGATAATCTTGTTTATTACTTCTTCGGTTTGGTGAACCGTAGGAACCGTCGTCTCGAAGGGGACTGTGGTTTCAGGGGTTTTACAACCTGGGAAGTGGGTTTCAGTCAGCAGTTCTAGGGATTCCTGACTGGATTCTGTTCAAGAACCATCTGGTTTAAGGATGAATCCCGGGACACAGGGGTCCTAGGATAGGATCTTTCTGAGCCTTACGGCTTCATTGAGATCCTCTATTGATTCGCAGAACTCCCGCCAGGACTTAGACTTAGCGATTGAATAGAGTTCGGGTCCTGGTCCTGAATTGCTTTAGCTCTGTGGTACACTCGACTGTGGTCTTCTTACGAGCACGTTGCAAGGACAGGATTTGTTGAAAGCCGCTTTTAAAATTTTCACAAGATTTTCGACTAAATTCTCAATGTAAGTTGGATCGGGGTTAGTGATAGCTTTTGGCGATCTAGGTTTGTCTGTTGGCAACTAGGTTTGAGAAAAGATTCCAGTCTGTCTTCTGGAGGATTCTGAAAGGTTTCGGTTTTTCTTTGTTAACGTTGAGATTAAAGAGTATTCGGCTTTGGTCCGAAAAGGAACAGTTAATGGATACTCTCCAATTCTCTACTCGGATAGAATCAGACTCACTTATTAGAGTGAGGTCAATTACCTCTTCCCTAACCCGGTTGCGAAACGTTGGTGTATTACCTTTGTTGCATTTGTTGAGGTTGGTGGTGATTATGAAACCGAAAATGGACTCACCCCTTTTATTAATCGCTGCGTCCCCATTGAGTGCGGTGTCCATTGGCGTCGCAGCCTATCAATAGAAACAATTCGCGTGACTTGGCATGTCGCACAGGTGCTCGGACTGCGTCGTATGGCAAGTATGCGGACGATAGGAGCAAAATTGATTTGTCCTGTTGTTCGTACGTTACCACCGTGAGGTCTCCATTGCTGTATGTACTTAGGAGAAACATGTTTAAGTATTTCTTGGCGACTATACAGGTTCGTAGCTTACCCTGTATGTGGATAGTATAAATTATATACCTTAGACCTTAATCCCTGAATTTTGTTCCTAAGGTGCAAAGGTTCTTGGATTAAGGCTATATCCACATCTTCCTGCAGCATGTACATACATCATCAAGTCGTCGGTGGCTGCTTTGCAGTGGTGTAAATTAATTTGCAGCACTAGCAGCGTCCTTTGACTTGTCGCGTTCATTGGGGAGCCTTACTTTCAGGGTTCCCGAACTTGATGCTGCCAGATCTGCTGCGGATGTGGTCGAGTGGCTTTTGTCAATGGTAACCATAAGGTCCTTTCCCACTCCGTTCTTACTCTTGGCTGAAGAAATGATTCTCCAGCTATGAGTGTCAAGCTCTTTATTCTGCTTGTTAATTAGCTTCAATATGGACTCGTCCTTTTCGGGAACCGGTGGAGGGATCCATATTGAAGCCAACGTGCGAATCGCCGCAATTGTCGATTGTGCGCTTTAAGAAATCTATGGACCTCTGGTTGTCACAACGGACGACTTTGACTCCTTTCTGCCAGCCTGCTCCGTTGAAGTTGATCTCATCGCTGCTATCTGCGGTAAGCATCGCTTCTAGTATTTTAGCTTCGACTGTGAGCATATTGTCGGATGTTATCTTCCCATCCGGGTTGGAACGGTCGACATTGGCCACTTGTAGACTCATGGGAAGGTTGAAGCTGGCTAATGTTTTCGCCTTTTTCGCTTCCCTTAGAGTTTCTTCCCCGGAGCGTGACTGTCTGCTTCGATCTTGAGGCAGTGTGTCCTTTGGAGGTGTTCGGATACTGTGCGCTCTTTTCGACAGTGGCCGGTTGTATTGGCTGTTGTCGAGTCAATTTTGGGACGTTGGGTTTGGTAGGGGCCGTGCTCGATGGCTTCTTCTCTCGCCCTGTGTCATTTTTAGCAGCGTGAGTGGAGGTGGGAGTCGATTTATTCTCGAATTTGGCTACCTCTTTCTTGTGCTTCTGAATCAGGGATTTTTCGCGCTCGGAGAGCGTTGAGGGGTCTCTCGCGCTCATCTTCCTGATGTACTGCACCGACCTCTTGTAGCCGTTCTTTGCTTTTTGGGCCGCACGGCTCAACAAAATTAAGTTTTTTTTGTTGCCCTGGATGTATCTGCGGATCTTTATAATTTCAAGTATATGTACAATTTACGAATATATTTATGAAAGTACTGAATTGGCTCTAGTTTTTATGATATTGATGTATTCAAAATATTAAAAATAATAAATAATTCACGGCTCCTCGGAACACGAGTTATTAATAAGCATTTGATTTCTGGTTAAAATTCGTTTTGTTAGCATTTTTGCGTGCATACGTATGTACATTACGTGATTATGTCAGTGACCTCGCACTTTGTGAATTTGCCAAAAAAAATTTATTTATTTAAAATTAGATTAGCGGACGCACGACCCGAGTTACGACGGCTTCCTCTCATCCCGTCGCCCCCTAACCAACCAACCAACAAAGATAACGCACATTCCTCCCCGTGACTTCAACAACAGTCTTAAATTGATAAGTAATAAAACAAATGTATGGCCTTTGAGAAGAATCCTTAATTGTTGGTAAAGCTAATGTAATAAATGAGCTTTTATCAAGTAAAAATCATGTAATATTTCCCCCACTCCACTTCAGGTTAGGTATGATGAAACAGTTCGTCAAAGCGCTGAACAAGAACGGAGAATGCTTTAAGTACATTTGTAAAAATATTTCCTAAGTTTAAGCTAAAGCTGGAATGT
Source organism: Merodon equestris (assembly GCA_958301585.1). NCBI lineage: Eukaryota > Metazoa > Arthropoda > Insecta > Diptera > Syrphidae > Merodon > Merodon equestris. Next base: position 81,521,668 of record OY284415.1, on the reverse strand, counting down.
TCGATGGCCCTCAAATTCGGACATTAATAACAGCAATATTGACTGAAATATCACATTATATGTATTGTATATGGTGCATTTGGCCAGTACTGACTTTCTTTTTATTAACGGGCGCAATATCCTGATACCAATATTTATCTCGTTAATTTTCTTTGGAATATGTACTTTATACATACGTCTGTTTTATATCAAAATTAATTTCACATTTGATTTCCAATTAACACCTATTCCACATACGTTGAGTGGAACTGGTTACATTGCATCTTGTTCTTTACGGAAAAAAAATCAGGATTTTTTGACAATAATTTTTATCTGCCATTCAATGAGGTAGTTAGTAAATATTAGGCTCATTTCATATACTTGCGGTCGTAGAAATTCAGAGGCGCATATGATAAAAAGAACGGGACTAAGGGAAGAACCTTATGGTACACCTGAGCTTATGTGTTTTAATGTGTTTAAAAAGTCTGTTGATCAGGAAACTCCCATAATCTTATCTGTTGAAGGCGTACAATATAACAACCGAAGGCTACCATATGCTTCCACCCAGATTTTGAGAAATTACGTGGTTCTTTTCGAATATTGAGCTAAACATTTTCGGTTCATCGATGTTCGTACGAAGAATAACGTTCGAACTTAGTAAACTTGAATTTCGCTCATTTTTGTTCTTTATTATCTAATATATGTACATATGTTCATAAAGGTCTAAAACTTACTTTGTTATTTTTTATTCTTCACGATGTCTACAGAAATTAGTTTGTTGAAGTATGGCTCATCGACTGCGTAAAAATGATAAGCGATAATATTGCTATTGTCTGCTTAAAATATTTCTGAATCGTATGTACCCATGATCAAGAATCATGATAAAAAAATATAATTATTAAATCTGATTGCAGATACAAACTAGAATCTGACCTCCAAGCGATGTTCAGGTATCTGTCTTATGGAGATCGGAGGCTTTGACTTGAAACCATTTTTTCTTCTCCCAATTAAAAAGAAGTAAAAATGATAGCTAACAACTTTTGAATAAGACCAGAACGGTGTGTTCTATGTATTTTTTTAGGCACAATACAATGTTTGTATCTTAACACTCAACCGTCGGTCTTATTCTTACCGAACTTGTATGTACAATAAGATGGAACATTATTCGTATTCATTTCAGCTTCGACTCTCTCGAAGCTTTTCTCAATTATTTTGTTTTCTTATAATAAGAAGGAAAGAAAAGGAATTATTGCTGATTCCTAGTCCTACATTTTAGTAAGCTTCTTTTCAGACAATATACATACAAATGTGTTCAATTCATCATAATATTAAATAAAACTTCAACAAAAAATTATATCCACATTGAGTTTTCCAGTTTTTTTTCCCAATCTCGATTAACGGTCTTTTTGATTGTCCGTCAGGGTGTTGGTCCGGTGGCTGACGGTTAATCGGAGGTGTACTGTATATGTATCTCCATTATATGGAACAATTTTGTAGAAGAGTGCCGGGCTTATCATCCAAGTTTATCTCGAGATGAAAAAATCGTCGGACATAAATAACTGAATTCATATGCTTGAAAGAGGTCAATTAATAAGGTTAATGTTGCAAGCAGTGTAGATTACATAGCCCCCACAAAAAATGTTCATGGTTCTAAAATAATTCATTTTATTACACGAGGAGTGATCTATGCATATGTAAAAGTAATGGTAATGAATGGTAATAATTGTTAAAAAAATTATTTTTTTCTTGCATAGTTTCCTAACAAGCCAATATATTTCGTCCATCTTTTTCTAAGCCCAGGATTCCCCCAGAAAATTGTATTGTTCTTGACCCTTCCAAAACCCTTCAACAGAGACCATAACTTCGCTACTTGAATGGCAGCCATCGTAATTGCGGCTTTGTGAGCCGGTGCGTTTTCTTCGTGGAACAGCACTCCAGCTCATAGTCTGCCATGTCTTTTTTCTTTAATGGTCTTCTGCAAAAATTTTATTTAGTCTGCGTGTTAGTACCAAAATAGTGGCCTCCTTTTCCAAATATTCCACCAAAATAAAACGGTACCCCACGCGCAGAGACATTTTTCGTATGCAATTCGTTCGTAAGGATTCTTTGAACGCTGCCACATGAGATCACTGTGACTTCAGCTATGCGTCTGATGGTCAACAAACGTTTTTCACTTTTTTCATCATTGAAGGACGTGGATGGGCGGCCTTGCGATGTTCATCTTCAGTGGATGTTCTGCCCAAACTACTTGGCTCTATATAATATCGAGGAGCAGCATCCCCCAATGTTTTTACCAAATCACTGTGTATGGCTTTGGTAAACAGTTTTGTCCAGGAACTATGTATGTACATATGTCCTCAGTCGGAGACATACTCGATCGTTCCTCAAACTGAACGATAACATGTCCATTCAACCTAGAAATTCATTAATAGCGGCGTTCATATTATACAACCCAGCCGAACGTCCGAACGACGCGGTCGTAGGACTATGTTGTAGAACAACGTATCACAGACAAAACGAAAAGAACGTAGTCTACATAGTAGACAACCAAAAACAAAATGTGAATAAATATCGTATACATTGATGTAACGATAAGCTCGAACAGTTTATGCACACTCATAAACTGCAACTGAAGAGCAGAAACCACCAATGAGACGTACCACTTAAAATGGCCGCCGACGTTTGCCTACAAGCTCGGGCGAGCACGTGGGTACCTCAAGTGTTGTCAAAATTTTGTAAACAATCACGCATATTGTTATAAGTCCAAGAGTGTGTGTGGCGGGAGTACACTGCGGTACAATGAAATGAGCTCACACGTATTCACGATTAGAGTTTGTTTGTAACGGGTTTTGTCGTTACGAACCTGAACTTCTTTCAAAATTTCAGGGTGTCACGGGGGAAGACGTACGAAAGACGCACGTCTCATTCTGGTTTCTGCAGAAGAGTGATTAAACAATAACGTCCGCAATCGTTCCGTGTTTCGTGAACGAATTAGGTATGAAGGATCGGATATTGATCTCTCTTATCATAATAAAAGTTCCGATAGTTCCGACAGCTCCGATACAGTTCCGAGGAGATAGTTCCAGGAACTAGTTCCGACTGGGAAAGGAAACGTTCCATGTTCTTTCCGGGGTTGGAACTATTTTGCGCAACTCTAGATCTTAGACACAATGGGTACTTACATTACTTTCAAACATACATATCTGCGACCTAACATTTGAAACACCCATGTACTTATGTATGCTGGTACTACTGAGCTGGTACTCTGATGATGGGACTCGAAGGTAGGAGACGATTGCCTATTAGTAAATCTATTAAGTATGGGCTCATAACATTCGTCTTAACTAGTTCTGTTTATAGCTAAGGTGCTGTACTTGCTTTAAAAACAATGAGTTTATTCCGGCATCGCGATATTAATAACAAAAATAGCTTTATTATAAAAAAATAGACACAGTTCCGTCGGAGATTACAATTTTGACACACATGTGTAATATAACGGGAATAAGTCATGCTGAATGTGGTAAATTATACAAGGTGTCCCAAGCAGTGTGCCAAAAAGCTAGAGCGTGTAGGTCTGGTCAAGACAAGAAAAAAATCGTATCCGAGGGGGGGGTATATTACCCCCGTTTAGCCGGGAGGGGCAATTTTCTAAAAAATTGACTTAATTTGGAAAAAAAATTATTAAAAATCAATAGTTACATCTACAATGCCGTGATATACTTTTTTGAAAAGCCAGAAACCTCTTCTTTCACTGTGTTTTTAAACGAAGCTGTTTTAAGGAATGGTTTTTGAAAAATAAATTTTCAAACTCAAAATTTTGAAAAAAAAATTAAAAAAAAATTTCGAACTCTTTTTGTTCAAAATTGTATGTAATTAAGTACTAATTTTTTTTCAAAAATTCAATTCTCTTATTAGTTTTTAGTTAAAACAGAAAACCGGATGCAAAAATGTCTTGTAGTTTTTGAGAAATTAAAAAAAAAGCCGAACCATTTTTTTCTAAAAAAAACCTTTTTTTTGGTTTTAACGCGGCTGGACTTGTAGGCAAATTAATGAACCATTGACCTCTTTTTTATTATTTAAAAAAAAAAAACCCTGTATATGGGTTTGTATGCGGTAGAGTGTTACGAAAAATTTAATTTAAGTAGTTACCCGTACCTATCGGAATTAGGGCGAGTAATTTAAAAAGAATGAAATAAAAATAAAATTAAAAATTTTAAGTAACCCCCGACAAAAAAAAACAACTCCAAAAGTAAAAAAATAATTTTTTTTCTCTCGGCCTTTTGACTTCATTAAAAAAACCTATTAATATTTTTAAGATGACGTCGTCGCGTCGGTGAATTTTTTTTTCTAGTACTGCGTTTTATTTCATAATTCTACTACTACTACTACTACTACTATTACTTTTCGACTACTTCATTATGGGTATAAAAAGAAGGAATTGGTTGAAGATTGAATCCTGATTTAGCGCGCAACGGACTTGCTTTCTTTTGTTTAATTCCTGCAATGATTCTGTGAATTAAACTATATTATTATATGAATTGAAACTTGAAGTGGTCTTTTTTTCTATCCTTACGGTAGTCGGATAAACATTTTCAAAACCGACTTCGTTTTTGTGAAGATAAATAGTTTTCACCCATTCTGGTTAAAGACATCAAGAGATCTTGTTTTATAAGTCCATCTAATAAACTTTAGTAGCACGTCAACGTATTGTTAATAACGTATTGTTAATAAAACACCTACTCAACCTAAATCAACATGCAAGTTTATTCGATAAATACACTACAGCGAAATAAACTGTTACCATTGTACCATTTTAAAAAGAGGATACATTACTGCGGCAAAATTTACAAATTATATTAGGTTTATATTACGTGCTGAATCATTAAAAAGCAAGTCGAAAGAGTGTTTAACATCGTTCATATATTAAAATTGACTTGAAGAATGTTCGCGCCGGATGGTCTCCAAGAATGCATAATGCTTAGTATGTTATTCACAAATAATAAGAATACATTTTTGATTAATCGTAAAAACGTATAACGGTTCCTCACGAAGACACATGATAGTCTCCGATTATTTCGTTAGCATATGGTACCAGCCCTTTTCAGGACCTTTTAACAACTTGATAGCAGCGATGTTCTACGACTGTGTTAGGTCACTCTATTTAAATACGGAGATCCTCGGGGATAGTTTCATTGTTCCATTTGGTTGTGATGAGCCCATGAAACTTCTCTGTTAATTCTTCCGTGCATATTTTATTAACTACAATGGTATTAGGTGGACACCTTGTTATTTTTAAGTCGGTGGACTACGCCCTTTATTTCCTCGTTGGTTCTATATGAATGCCTGCTCTGTGATAACACCAGTTTGTAGTGAAATCGGCCAGTACCCCGCCGAGGACAGAAGCCGCGAAATAATCATTCGTCCTTAACGCTTGTTCCGCTTGTTGTACCGCTGTGATATCCTTTTATGCTTACTAATTTCAATACTAATTTCAAAACCACTTAAGCACCTACATATAGTCTGGGTTTGTATAAATGGAATATGCTTCCTGTAGGAGGGTTTTTATAGTAAATCCTTGGTTCTCTTAGGGCTATTAAAAAAACGAAAAATTTTGAATATTTGTCTATGCATGCTATAAAGTGTTTGTTGCTGTTATACGAGTAGATATCCAGAGAATATTTCATGGGGATATCCGTAACTTATAGGGTATTTTATCGGCCTTCTTTGATATACATATGTTTTCTAAGTATATCTGGAGTCTGTTCTAAAGATTTTTATAATTTTCTTCAATCAATAACTTACTTGTGTTATGCACTTTTGTTTAGAGGCGAAAGGGACTCGCTGTTAATAGTTGACTCAAAACGGCAAATTTCAAGAAGTTTTTTTTCTAGGCCAGATTACTACAGGGGGTACCGCTGGGGAGAAACATCGAAACACGATAATCCAGGCTAGATTTGCAAAATGACATGTCCTTTTAGATTACGATACTGAACTGCTATAGTTTTTTCATTTAATCGCCTCTAAATGAAATAACAAAGATATTTAAAGACGAACGAGAGGATTAAATAATCTATACATTTGGTAATTTCTTCAATTACAATGTCTAGATTTTGATAATACCATTTTATAATTGAATGCTCTCTTCGATGTTTCGGCCCAATGTATTAAATATTGAACTTTCCGATAGGGCGAATATATACGAGTAAGTCAAATGTTTTTCAGGCACAGTCAAAAGATTATTATATATTTAATTTAGTTTTAAAATGCCTACCTGATTAGGGAGTAAAACGTACTTAATTACGCATGTAAAAAACCCTTTTAATGATCTCGAATTCTTTGTTTGTTTCTGGTTAAAAAATAATCATAGCATTATGCCGAATGGTGCCATTCTGGTTAAGTTATTGTATTCGAAATTGTTTGCCGTTGGGACGGGATATGTATTTGTTTCATATTTGTAAACACTTATATTACAAATCAGTATTTAAGTGCAGTATTTAACGGCAATTTTAGAAGAACTTATTCGCATTATTATAATAAAATAAAGTCAAGACATCACTTTAGGGAAATGAAACTTGATCCAAGAGATTTAAGGTCTTTCAAAACAAGACCTTAAAGGGAATCTATGGTGGACAACAAGACAAAGAAACAGGCAAATGGACAAAATTAACTGTTCAGGTAAAAGGTGTATTCCCGCTCTTAATGTATTCTCATTTTTCAACAAGTCGAATTGCAGATGCGAGATGACACGAAAGAACTGTGAGATGACTTTGGAAGAAATGAAGTTCGACAGGCTGAAAGGCAACGTTGCGGAATTACGGCACGACATTGATGAGAAAAGAGAGGATTTCAGGACAGTGAATTCTACATGTGAGAATATAGTGCACGAACAACGTCTCTTTTAAAGAAGTGATTTTATTAGACGACATCTCGCGTGGCATGATGGCATGAAATGCTAAGTCATTTTAGAACGGATCTTGCAAATGGGTTTAGAATGCTTTTCAACCTATTTATGTATGTGTACTGCGCAATATGGGTCCCATATAATAGAGCAATATTGCAGCAACGGGAAAATTTTAACCTAAAGGGATCCTTGAAGTGTTTACAATTGTGCTTTATGAATCCTAATAAGGAATTGGCCTTGGCAGCTATATACTAAAATGAGGAATAAAATTCATTTTTGAGTCGAATATTACTTCTAAATCAGTAATTTCGTTGGTGTATGCTAACTGTTTGTCACCAATTAAGTAGTTACTATGAGAAGTAAGTAAGTACTATACTATGAGAAAAGAACAATACGCAGAACGATACCCAGAGAAAACTTTACATTTCTCAATATCTAGGGACAGATTATTTGTCTTGCACCACAGAACAAGAGCCCGGAATATAAAAATAAAATGAAGAAAAAAAACAAGCTTGGGAACTATTGTTTAATAAATATAAAGAAATAGAACCTGAGACAAAATTGAATACGCTGAAAAACAGAATTATTAATTGCTACACCGTGAATTTAAAAAAAAAAATTCGGATTCCATGAACTCAGATAACAGTAACAACAACAACAGGTATAATTAACAACCTTTAATGAACTGGAGTTTCCTAGAGACCAAAAAGAAACATCAGAGTTCTACTCTTGATTTTGATGTTTCGGTAAGTACCAATGTATGTACAGTATGCAAAACTCATATTCGTACACCCCTATTTTGAACGAAAAATGTTTCCTTGTACAAAAACAAAGCAAAATAATGATTTCATTTACAATATGCGAAATTTAAGATAAAAAGTAAAAAGTAAAATCATATGTTCATAAAAATGTTCATAAAAGCTTCTTTTTTCATTTTGACATAAACAAAATCCGTATTCGTATAAATGGCAATACTGCGTTTCTACCCATCAATCAAGAAATTTAACCGTTATGTTGGAACTTTTTCAATGGAATCACACATTGAGTGTGAGTCACCATCATTTTCACTAATAATCTTATAGCATTTGCAAGTGTGAGCACGAAAATTTGATAATGGGGCGAAAATCAAGTGAACTTACAAACGATACAAGAAAATTAATAGTAAATTTGCATATAGACGGTAAATCTTTGCGGGAAATTGCAAAACTTATTAAAAGAAGTACTTCTACAATACAGTATGTTGTAAATACTTATAAAAATAGTGGTCGGGTCGAAAAAAAACGACGGAATCAAAACAGATCCTTGCTAAACAGAAGACATCAGTCTTTTTTACTTCGCCAAATCCGCAAGAATCCGTCAGTTAGTGGTGTTCAACTTGCTGCAAGTCTTCACAAATATCTTGGGATCCAAGTTACTCCACAAACCGTACCGTATGTAAGAAAACTTGGTTTTAGGAGCAGAGTCGCTGTGAGGAAACCATTTGTAAGCTCAGTTAACAGACAAAAACGGATAACTTTCGCCAAAAAACACTCAAAAAAGGATATGCACTTCTGGAGAAAGGTAATTTTTTCCGATGAATGCAAGTTTAATATAAAACTATCCGATGGACGTGTCAAGATCTGGCGTGAGCTCAATACAAGCCTAAGGAGATACAACTTACTGCCAACCAACCACCAACATGGTGGTGGTTCACTCATGGTGTGGGGGTGTTTTGGTGCAGCAGGTGTTGGGAAATTACATTTCATCGATGGCATCATGGATTCCAAACAATATATTAATATCCTGAAAACAAATTTGCGTCAAAGTGCGAATAATTTGGGTTGTGAACGAGACTTCATTTTTCAACAGGACAACGACCCTAGGCACACAGCGTTGAATACACGTCTATGGATATTATATAACTGTCCAAAGTACTTAAAAACTCCTCCTCAAAGTCCTGACATAAATTCAATAGAGAATTTATGGTCGATCTTCAAAAAAAAGTTAAAATATTATGATATCAGAAACATTCGGGACTTAAAACAGGCTTTGAGGACGGAATGGGAAAAAATTCCACAAACGTTAACAAACAAATTGGTGGAATCTATGCCAGCAAGATTGAACTCTGTTTTAAAGCAAAAGGGATACCCTACGAAATATTAAAAATAAGTTTTTCATTAATTTAATCAAAAAGGTAATGTGTACGAATACGGATTATGTTTATGTTAAATAAAAAAAAGTGAAGTTTTATTAAATTAAGAAAAAGTATTGGTGTGTTTCACTTTATTTTCTTAAATTTATGTGTTTTAACTTATAATTATTTGTTTTTGTAAAACATTTTCTTTTAGTTTCGTGAAAAAATATGTTTTTCTGTTTATAATGGGGGTGTACGAATATGAGTTTTGTATACTGTATGTACATACATATGTATGTATGTATATGTTAATATGCTTCCAACTCATATGACTGTGACCCCGTTTTAGAAAACTTAATCAAAGATATTGAATAATGACCCCAAGCAGGGGTTTTTGCAACAAGCTTGCAACCATTTGGAAACAATCAGCCGGAAAGATGACGCGCAGGGAGATGAAGCGGATGTTTACGCAAAATCGTGGGCATGTTTCTGTGGAAAATGAATGCCGAACAGCAGCTATATTTCAAGAAAGCTATAGAAATTCTAATTCTTGAACGTCTCGATGAGCTCTTGTATGGGTTCGGATAATTAGTCTTTCTTGCTCCTGCTCGCTTGTGACATCTACTATCTGCAACTGGGTAAATCTGATGTTCCACTTTGCGCGGTTGGATGGATACAGTTTTTGAATGATACCCATTATATTCTCTTCGGTTTTCATGGCATTCATTACGGAAGGATTAAGATTTTTTATCAAAATTGCCTTCAGCTTTTCCTCAGTAAAGTCTGGTTCAACAACTGTACGCCTGTGGTAGGTAGGAAAAACTGCCTCAAATTTGAGATTGGAAATTTCACCAACCTGGATCAGAATTTGGTTCACACATTAATCGGAACTTCGACGCTTGAGACGAGATTATGCGACGAGCTCTCGTCGCTATGTATGGTGGGCGTTAGGGAGCTTACTTACGAAGACTGAGGGGGTCGAGAAAGTGCGTCTGCTACGATGTTACTCCAACCGGGCTTATAATGCAATTCGTAATTGTATTCCTCCAGAATTGCCTTCCACCTCTTCATCTTACTGTTGTTGTTCTTGCTACTGAGAGCGTAAGTAAGGGGCTGGTGGTCAGTGAAAATTTGGACATGTGCAGAGCAAGTAATTATAAGTAATTACGTAGGCCTCCGCCTTTGCGCGATTTGTTTTTACCCTCTCCGAGGAAATGAAGAATCCCAAGAATTCCACTTCCCGTTTGAAAAAAATTATACTTACCGAGCTGCACTTTCATATTGGCATCATAGAGATTCTCGAATATCTCCTCTATAAGCTTTCCGTCTTGCTAAATATGACAATATCATCGATATAAACATAAATAGCAAGTTCTCCCGATGTAATCCCGAAGGATATTGGAAGTGCCCGTTGGAAGATCGATGGCGCGTTTTTTAAGCCAATTGGAAGCCTTGTGAATTCATATTTTCCGTTGTTTATGAAAAATGCGGTGTTCTCTATTCTTCAAAGATTCCTTCAAAGGAATCTGATGAAAACCAGACTTAAGGTCCAGGACTGTGAAGTATTTGTTCTCATCAAGATGTGAGAGTACCTCATTGATATCGGGAATGGGGGAACGATCACTTATGGTGACACTGTTAAGTTTCCTATAGTCGATCACCATTCTACCTAAATACTGCTTTGCTCTCGTTGAGTCTGGCTTTTTCGGGACTATTCAGCAGGAAGAATTAAGAATTATAGGGGGATCGAGAAGGTCTCGACTACTTGGCTAAAAAACGGATCTGTCTTTCGACTTCACCTTTGAGTGAAATGGAAAACGGGTAGTATTTGCTGTAAACCGGAGAATCGTTAGTGGTTCGAATTTCTCCCACAACCTTGGTGGTAAAGGTCAATTTTTCTTCAGGCTCCGAGAATAAGTTTTGGAACCGACTAACAATCGAATTTAATATGCTCTGTTGAACTGTGGACATATTATAGGTTTTGATGCACAGCGCATTTACCGTTGGAGAATTGCCTTAATTTTATTTTGATAGAGCCAAATATTGTCATGAGGTTATCCTTGGAATGTACAACAGCTGATACATTCCTGAGGCTGTCATTTACCAGGATACCATGGAAAGTGAGTAAAATGGGCAGAAGAAAGAACTTGAGAGTAACATTATGCAAATTAAAGAGGTTAATCAGAGTGTGGTGTGTTATTTTGGTGTGTCCTGCGAGTGACTTGGTTAAAAAACATTGTTCGTTTGGCAATCGTCTTTTTACGAGGGATAGTTGTATATAGTATGTTGATCAACCTATGTCAATTAAGAATTTAAGCATACCTATTACCGCTCTTCGTCTTGCGCTTCATGTAAGGCAAGACAATGCTTTAGTTCTGGTACCGATGATTCATCGATTGGATCCTCGAGATACTGGTTCGATACTCCTTCGGTTTGATCATTGCTGATATTCAAGTTCTGGAAATGGGGTTCGAGTTCGGCGGTGGAGTCTTCAATATGGTAGTCTGTTTGATGCCTGGTTCAGTATTGACCCTGCTGCGTTGGTTCTCTGTCTACGTTAAATTTTTGCCTATTCATGTTGTTAATGTTTCGTAACTGTGCGTTTGCTCCTTGGGTAGAGGTTCGCGGTTTATTTTCAGACCAGATTGGTTATAACCCATATTGAAATTTCGACGCTGGGGGTACTTTTGGTAGTTTTCGGGCAACATTTTTGACGTTGAAGGTAATTTGGATGATTTGAATTCCTATTTAGATTTTGCGGTGTTGTGAAATGGTGGTTTGGGATTTGGGACATGTTGCTTCCTAAGGGCGCTCTGCCCAATGTAATTTGCTCTAATTAAAGCTTTGATTTTCGAGCTTCATGCAGAGCTGCACCGCTCGAGGCAGATCAACGGGCTCTCTTAACCCTAGCAACCTTGGTAGGTTGCTCTTCAGGCTCCGGATAAAACGCTTTATCCCTGTACGTCTGGGTCAGTAATCTTAACGATTCGGCCGATATATCCATACAGGATGTTTTATTAAGGATAAGAGTCAGGTGGGAGTATACGGTTTGGTAAAATGTTTGGATCGAGTTGCTACCTTGAATGAGGGAGTCTTATCGGCCAATGACGCTCTCTTGGCATAAATGCCTAACTGCGTTTGAATTGGTATGTGTATGTTATTTTTCTCTTGAGCTTGTGATTTGCCCGAAAATGTTTGGTTTCGATTTTTCTCTTCAATTTTTTTTGTTTGGAGAAAAAAATTAATAAGAGAAAATCTTTGGCACAAATTTTTAGAAAAAAAAAAATTCTTATGAGATTAGATATAGGGGGGGGGGGGGCATTAGGCTGTCTACGAGATTGCAGTGGCCAATGAATTATTGGTGAAGCATGGGGTATGTTTCCCATTTCCTCTTAACTGGATGGTTCGATGTTTGACCATGACTGTGTCCCCGCCTACATTGCATATCAACAAGGCCGCACGAGCCTTCAAACGGCTTTATTTTCTTCATTTAAGATATCTTTTCTAAAACAAAATCCTTAATGCTCGATAAAAGTTCCTTTCTTTATGTTATACATATAATAACTAGGGCTAGGATTTCGATGCATTTGCATAAACCAACATCGAGGGGTAAAATTGATTATTAAAAGCGGCTGTGCACAACAATGCACATTTCATCCCTTTGAGTATATAATGTATTTCTTTCTTTTTCTTTTGTTTGACACAAAGTGAAATCGAAACATGGTAATATTGTAATCCATTTTATATGAATTCATCAGTCGTAATAAACACTTGAAATAGTAAAGCTGGTTTTGTCTATTGCGCACTCTATCATAAACCACGTCGTTATATTTAAAGTGCATATTGCCCATTTTTAAGAGCATATTTTAAGCGCATATTTTGCGTTTTTAAGTGCATGAAAATCCTAGCTCTAATAATAATTAATGAAATTATACATGTTTGTAGCTTGAATATGCTATTTGATTTTATGCATGTATTGTACTATGTTTGGCCCTAAATGTTAAGAAGAGCGAGATTCCGGCCAATATCAATAATCATACTTTAAGGACATTTAGTGTTGCTAATGCTAATGCCCCGTTTATCGGCATAATGCTTGTCAGACATTGGCAAATGCTCTCCCAATTAAGCGGTGTATTATACGATTGATTATACGTATGAATCCAACGCTGCATCTGCTGACCCGACTACATTGTTCCTGATCACATAGAGGATGCCATAATACTTTGGCGTACCCCTTGTATGTTCGTAGATTTGGAGGACGCGTTCGACACTCTCCAGGGTTTCCAGAAAATTCCCTTGGGCATCGCACCACATCGGGAACTTTGTCGAGATCTTCTAACCTATTGCGATACTCCAGGAATAAGGTTTGGTCCCGAACTCTGAAATATTGTGCATTTGTTAGCCTAATATGTTAACAACCGGAGCAATGCTTAACCGATTTAGTGGAACGGAAATCGTATCGGAATCAGAAGTAGAGGTGGATGGCTCATCAATTTGTGGGTTAGAGGCTTGGGATCTCGTTAATGGCTTTCTTACTTTGGGGTGTCTACAATTTACTTTCAAATGTTTGTTTATTGAATATTACAATTTTAATTTTTTATAACTTACGCTATGGTATCGTTCTAGGCTTCTATTCTAACCTTTAATATGTGGAGTTTTCCTCATATATTTTTACTTATTATTTTTATGTATATATAATTTTATATTTTTACTTATTACAATTCTTAATCTTTTAGTATGATATCGACTTAGGTTTCTATTTTAACTCTTAATATTAGGAATTTTTTCATATTTTTTTATTTTGAGGTTACTGGCACTTCTTCTCAACGGCTCACTTTACTTTAAGGGCACTCGCGATCACCACTGGTCTCTGCTCGGGCGCCAATTATAAATTTTCTTTCTTTAGGTTCTTAAAAAATGGGCAGTATCACGCCTTAACAACTGGATAATAACTAAAAACTAAGCTTTTCTATGACTACCTTAAATACTACGAGTGCAGGTGCTGGCGTGTGTGCTCGGGTGACCAAAGGCCGAAGTTCTTGTGAACGGTGAGGAATTGACAGCCTGAGGTTCTGCTGTACTCTTTCATGGACTGTGGCGATGTTCTCAGCAGATCTTGCGTTCCTTTTACGAGGGTGGTCCGATAAGTACTTAGCCTACAAAAGAAAAACAAAAATTTTGGAGAAATGGCGATTCATTTTTCAATATAGTCTCCTTTTAGCTCGATACACTTGACCCCGCGATACTCCAACTTCTTTAACCCATCTGAAAAATACGTTTTCTCGAGGTCTGCAAAGTAGGCCTCCGTGGCGGCGATGACTTCCTCATTCGACTGAAATTTCTGCCCGGCGAGTGACTTTTTCAAGTTTGGAAACAAAAAGAAGTCGCACGGGGCCAAATCTGGAGAATACGGTGAATGGGGCAGCAGTTCGTAGCCCAATTCGATCAATTTGGCCGTAGCGAGGGCGGAGGTGTGAGCCGGTGCGTTATCATGGTGGAAGAGCACTTTTTTCTTCGCCAAATGGGGCCGTTTTATCTTTAATTCGGCGTCGAATCGGCCCAATAATACAGCCCTGTGACCGTTTTACCCTTCTCCAGGTAGTCGATGTGGATCACATTTTGTGAATCCCAGAAAACGGTGGCCATCACCTTTCCGGCCGATGGGACAGTCTTCGCCTTCTCCGGAGCACGTTCGCCGGGTGAAGTCCACTGTTTCGACTGTCCCTTGGTCTCTGTTGTATACCAGTGGATCCATGTTTCGTCGACTGTCACGAAGCGACGCAGAAACTCGTTCGGGTTGCGCTTAAACAGCGTCAAACACTGCTCTGAAGTGGTCTCACGGTTGCGCTTGTTGTCCGGAGTGAGCAAACGCGGCACTTATCGCGCCGACAGCTTTCTCATGCCCAACATTTCATGGAGGATATGACCCACGCGATCTTTTGAAATGCCTACTGTCTCAGCTATCTCGCGCACCTTCAATTGGCGGTCTGCCAATACGAGATCGTGGATTTTTGTCACGTTATCCTCCGTCGTAGCCGTTTTCGGGGCACTTGGACGTGGCTCATCAAAAACCGACGTGCGACCACGTTGAAACTCGTTAAACCAATTTTTGATGTTCGCCATCGAAAGAAAAGAGTCACCGTACACAGCATTCAAACGCTCTTTGATTTCGCTGCGCGATTTCCCTTCCAAAAACGAGAATCGAATCACCGACCGATATTGCTCTTTTTCTATTTTTCTAAAATCCGCGGATTCTCCCGTTTCCACACGCGGTCAAAACAAAACGGGTTTCTTCTATCCATTCAAGATTAAGTACTACTTTATGCTTTTTGGCTTATTTTCTGGTGCATTTAAACGTTTCTGGTTTCTACACAAGAAAGAAAAATACATAGATATTTTATTTTCTACAGGTCTGATATTTTATTTTATTTAGAACATTGCAGTTGGCTTGAGAGAAGGAGCTGGTTTCGACCAATAATACGTATACTGATAAAACATTTTGCGAAAATTGTGAGTTGTTAATCCAATATAAAATAATTACAAAAAATATATTATTCCTATTTCTAAATCGTTAATAATCTACATATGTAACTTAACCCTAGTTTACGGCACGTAAAATAATGCAATACCCAAACTTGGGGTTCGCGCGAACCTCAGTTTTTATTCATTTGAACTTTTTACATAATATTTATGAATTAAAGTTATTAAATGTTATATATTATTAATATATAAATGAATATATTATTTAAATATATGTTTCATATGTTTATAAAAAAAAAAATATTAACATTTTTAAATGGTCTACCATAGTAGGCCACGCGAGTTACATCCGGTCTAAGTTTATTATCATACGGTCTTACTAGATTGTATTTGGTTTCCCTAATCCCTGGTAACAAATGTTGGACCGTTGGACCATTGGAATATTTCCGAAAACGAGGAAGTAGGTTCACTAATTATCCAAAGACCCTTCGGTCGTTTCCTGTAATAAAACTAAATGAGCATATTGGGAATTTTCGATAATAAAACATTTGTAACCCAATATCCTTGCATTTCTCTAGCCTATTTAAAGAGTAGTTGAAGACGACCGGGGATCAATCTCTTGGTAATTTTAAGAACGCAACCTGCTCGTGTTCGGTTTCTTTTTTAAAACAAAATAAAAATAGTGAAATAAAGACATTCTTTTCTTTTGTTTAAATCTAATACGTTCTACCAGAACATCAGTTGCGTGCATCAGTGTAAAAAATAGGGTGCGTGCACTCCAGTGTTAAGTTGACCGTTGCGGTGTCATATTATGAGAACACATGTGTGGTTTTGATAAAATAAAATAAAAATTGTTGAAAATAGTGAGAAGAAAAATTTAAAGTTACCAAAAAAGTGTGTTGTAAAATTATAATTTCCAGTTTTATTATAAATATTTGTAAAAATATTGTTTTTGTATTTCAGTGTCTAATTTAGATATATTATTGAGGAGATATAAAAGAGGTGATGAAGGTGAAAGAGCAATTTCATTAAGAGCAATGTTAGACATGGAATCTGATGACGAGGGCGAGACTGACCCATTTGATGTTGGCGGCGATGACACACAGAATGATCCAGATTATGTGCAAAATGACGCACTTGACGAAAGTCAGTTTTATTTTTCAGTTTGTAATTATTATAATATAATTTTATTTCTTAGCGGACTATGAAGACATTAGGATCGATCGAAAATTTGCCTGTACCGGATGAAGTTGGAAGTGGTGAATCGATTGAGCATAACCAAGAACCGTCAACGTCAGCTTCAGCGCCGGATGAAGAGTTTTTTCTTGCCCCCAGTGGTCGAAAATGGATGAAAGAGCCGGAGGCAGCAGTTTTGTCTCGTATCCAAGGTAGTAATGTTTTCAGACCTGATGGAACTATTGGCCCTGTGGCAAATTTGAAAAATTCGTCTCTTCTCGCTATTTTCAATCGCATTTTCAACAACCAAATAAAATATGAGATTATCAAATGGACAAATGAAAAGGCCAATGATGTATGTACCAAATTGAATGCGAATCGACAATTGCAACGCATTTGGAAGCCTTTGACAATGAACGAACTCCAGGCATATATTGGAGTTTTGTTGTATATTGGAGCATTGAGAGATGGTCATCGTCGTGTACGTACACTATGGGATCCTATCAAGGGTCATCCAATTCTTCGAGCCGTGATGAATTGTACACGTTTTGATGAGCTCAATATCTTCCTTCGTTTCGACGATTCAATTGGTCGCCGAACTCAATCATCAGCCAGAACGAACATTCTCCAGCCTGTTGAAATAGTTTTGAACGAATTGAATCAGACTTTGTCAACAAATTACATTCCCTCTGAAAATCTTACCATCGATGAGCAATTGAAAGGCTTCCGTGGTCGCTGTAAGTTTCGGCAATATATGCCCAGCAAGCCTGCGGAATATAGTTCTGGTGGCTCAATGGGAGTGCAACGGGATATCCACTGAAATGTTCAATATACACTGGCAGTTGTAATGATAGTGTCGGGCTTGGCCGTGGATAAGACGTGGTGATGTCTTTGATGCCAAGATATTTCCACACTGGACGTAACCTAACAGTCGATAATTTTTTCACTTCCGTGAATTTAGCGTTGAAATTGCTGGATAAAAAAATAATAATTCTTGGCACAATCCGCAAAAATAAAAGAGATGTACCAAAACCATTTGTTGTCAAAGAGCTTCTAGATAAAAATAACGGACCCATCAAAATAAATAATAAAAAACTATACCGTCCACTTCATTCATCGATTTTTGGATTTTCGCAGAGAATGGCATTAGTATCTTATGTTCCAAAACCAAATAAACAAGTTGTTTTACTATCAACATAGCACAATCTTGAAAAGGCAATTTCAGGCTGTCATAACAACAAGCCGGACATGATACTGGATTACAACCGGACAAAAGGTGGAGTCGATGTATTCGACCAAATGGTGTCAATTTATTCCTGTTCACGCCAAACTAATCGCTGGCCTATGGTTGTATTTTACAATTTATTAGATGTTGAAGCCTTAGCCACAATCATTATTTCGCCATTTCAATCCGCCAACAAGGAACAAAAAATTATTTAGAAACGACAAACTAATTCAGCTGGCAGAGGAGTTTATGGAATTAGAATTAGATGGCCGTTCACACTCTTCGGTGCAAAATACAATCTCTAAATCAAGCTTGGATGCCCTTCGCATTATGGGAAGAAATTTGCCAGTTTTTCGAGTAGTTGACGAGAGACTTCTTCGTAAACAGGTATTTTATATGTACATATAATGTAAATCCAATTTTTTTTTTCTGAAAGATTTTTTATTTTCAGACCAGGTGTCACATTTGTCCAAGAGCAGAGGACAGGAAGAGCAAAACCCCATGTGATGTTTGTGGAAAAAACTGTTGTCTTCACCACCGAAACATAGTTTGCGTCAAATGCTTCCCAGAACTACCACCGATTCCAGAGTGATTGAGGCTTTTACTATTACACGTCTTCTTCATTTTTATTCATATTCAAATAAAGTACACGTGTTTGGAAGACTTTTTTCTCATTTTAAGGCTTGGTTTGTGACTTTATTTCCAGAAAATTATCTGAAATCGCCTTGATGCAAAATGGACGAAAAACGTAAAGAAAAATGAATTTCGTTCACTGAGTTTTCATTCCAGGTCGCAAAATATGATTTAGAAAAAAGTTATAAGCATTCAAACATGCGCTGGGGTTCACGCGAACTCCAATCCGTAAACTAGGGTTAAGGAAATACATATTTCTTCCACACATGCTCAAATCGATTCACCAAATGATCTCTTTCATGGCAAAAACATTTACGGCAATTATCGTTATCTCGTTAAGTTTCATTGTCATAATGGCCTGTCCGGTATATGGTGCTATCACGTACCTACATTTTTGTTTTTATAAGCAGTGCACAAAATTTCCCGAGGCTGTTCAGCGTGATCCAGAAATGAAATGAGAAAAAACTCCCCCAAGGGTGAAGTCGATTTGTACTAAGTGCTCGACGATCATTAACAAGAATATGAAAAAAGTAAAAATCAAGTAAACAATCAACAGGGCCTTTAAATCTGTGTGGAGCGTGAACTGCGACTGCAGAAGTCCCCAACCGGAATAAAATATACGACTATAATATGAGTCGACGCATATCAAGCTGTCGAAGCAATCATAACTGTAGTTTTCGTAGCACTCATTTATGAGATTATATAGCGCATGTTGAATATCCGTAACACAAGCAGCCGTGCATATAAGGTACATAGTCGGCGAGTAAATGTGTGCGGCCGGTATGCGGCCGATTTGAACATGTATATGTAGGTCTACGTCCGATAATACTTTCACTTTCAAAGGTTTACGAACTTTGCAGCTCTAGTGTTTACGTATGGGAGCCGTACTAATAGCATATCGAGTGTGGTGATGGCTAAGTAGGCGAGGCTGGCAGGTTGTCAGACATGAAGACGGACGTAAACACTCCGTGTGCAATGTTGAGCGAAGGTCTGTGGTTTTTTTTTTTTCTTTTCGTTTACATTTCTGTTTCATCGCTTAGTTTTCCGTTTTCTGTTTTCTGCTTTCATTAATTTTCTTTTGATTCGTTTTTTTATGGTTGCATTGTAATACGATTTGCTTTCGAGGTTTTAAAATATTGACTGGAATCTTGATCTCCATCTTCTTAACATTTAGAGCCAAACATAATACATGCATAAGTTCAAATAGCGTATTCAAGCTACAAACATGTATAATTTCATTGGTTATTATATTTCATAAAGAAATTAATTTTTATCGAGCATTAAAAATTTTTTTTTCGAAAAGATATCTTAAATGAAGAAAATAAAGCCGTTTGAAGGCTCGTGCGGCCTTGTTGATATGCAATGTAGGCGGGGACACAGTCATGGCCAAACATCGAACCATCCATTTTAGAGGAAATGGGAGACACACCCCCTGTTTCACCAATAATTCATTGGTCACTGCAATCTCGTAGACAGCCGAATGCCCCCCCCCCTCTATATATCTAATCTCGTAAGAAATTTTTTTTTTCTAAAAATTAGTGCCAAAGATTTTCTCTTATTAATTTGTTTTCCAAACATAAAGAAAATTGAAGAGAAAAATCGAAACCAAGCATTTTCGGGCAAATCACAAGCTCAAGAGAAAAATAACATACATATACCAACGCAGTTAGGCATTTATGCTAAGAGAGGGTCATTGGCCGATAAGACTTTCACCTTTAAATGCTATCATACTTTGTGGTTTCTCGTTTTGTGCGCGCGAACAGCTAAAGCCGTACAAGAGAAATCTGAATAGTGCAGGAGGTTCAATGACTTGAGATTGGGGTTTCTAGGTGAACGGCGGTCGTTGCACTATTAGTGGAATGATCGGCTGAAATGCATAGTAGAGGAATTAGAGATAGATTCAATTATGTTTATGAATGTTTTTGTTTTTGTAATGGAGGAGTGCTTTGAACTGGTATTTTGGTTGACTCGACTAGTGTGGTGGGTCTATTTGAATGCGGGCAAGTTTGATTGGATAAAGCCTGATTATTTTATTTAAATCCGTTGCTGAAATGTGTCTTTGGGAACTATTTAAGCGACCGTAATATTTTTATCTTTATATACATAGACATAGATGATGCGTATCTATAATTTTATATGCCATATATTAAATATAAAATATAAAAAAGTACAAGTAATCACACGATAATCCTCTTAACATTCTTCCCCAAGAACCTTGGCCAGAGGTATTTTGCCGGTATTGAGCAACAAAACTATTTACCTATCCATTAACAATAATCTACATTAATACAGAAATAGTTATTCAGTTTTTCAATCGCTCCATAGCCCACAAAATGCAGAAAATCATTAGATTCGCGCTTACTAGTTAATGCATTGCAATCGTTTGAACATTCGCAAAGCAATCGTAATTGTACATGGACATATGCTCTTGCACTGGGTTACCTACATTTTTCCGAAAAAATACAGGTAAATAAATAGGCAGTTACGAAGTTGATTGACTTGTTCTTCTGAGTTCATTGACTTTTCACATGACTGCCAGATATTCCCCTCGCTTTTATTTACCAGACGGTAGCTCATGCATCATGAGTGGACTCAAACATAGTACGATAATAATGCGCCCCATTGTAAATTACATTTACAGTTTAATCCACTGAGCGGCAGTAAAGACCAATCAAAGTTGCTAGTTCTGATCATGTCACTCTTTAGGTGATTCTGGTGGTCATGGGTCGCATATACACATTTACATCATAGTGCAACGGTTTCATTACAGATGCCGCATGATTTCGTTACTATCATCAGGCCCCGAAAAAAGATCACAATTTCGTTTTAGTGATTACATAAGCTGAAATGAATATCACTACTATCGCCGTCATGCGAATTGGCTCTAGCTTTGGGTATAGTACAGAAGCGTGAGGTACGTGCTCCCAATTACGGGTTACACTAGAGGGGAGCACCTAATGGAATACAAATTCTTGAAATTTCATTGAATACAAATCAGGTTGCACATGTAACACGGCTCAATGTTGGCACACAAGGTGCGGCCAATGACCGACCAACCCTCTGGCTATCACACGCCACTTGTATGAGTATATTCAAAGCGTTACAGGCGCTTCATGCGCCTATGTACTTGATGTACCCATGTACCTCTCTGAACACTTCTATGCTCTAGTCTTTACACAATAAATGTGTATCACGCACGCAAATGCAATTTTAATAGTAGTTGTTTTACATACGCCCCCGAAACTGGCTTCGCTATTTCCCGAAAACACTTGTCACCTGTTGCGTCGACCTGTTGCACACTGGTTGCTGCCATCAGGATTAGATCAAGAGTTGGATTATAATTATAATTAGTAAATTAGTGAGGTGTTAGTTGCACCAAGCCGTTCGTTGTTTTGTTTGGATGACGTTGGATATCGATGGAATTGGTATATGTTCGATGGAAATTCGATTTGTCAAGGATTTTTTGGTTTGTCGGGGGTTTTATTTTTTCAAATTTTGGTGATTTTTTTTCTCTCTATTAGTACAAATATTTTACTTGACTCTACTTTTTCTGGTGTTTCCATTTTTTCGGTAGTATTGCATTCTATAGTTCGATTACATTATGCAGTGTGAAAATTGTGCAGCAGACAACTATTAGTTGCACACGTATCAATTGGGCCTAAATCCATGATAAATCATTTTCAAGATAAATCGCATCTTGAAGGAACGAATAAGCTATAGCATCCCATACATGAATAAGATTTAAAGAAGAATGAAAGAAAACAACAACGGTGTCCGCACCCACTCGCCTTCTAGTTGTGTTGTCGTATGTGACTAGCACACATTTTTCCTTAGCTTGTATATGTAGGTCTAGATTTGATAGCACTTTCACCTTCAAAGACTAATGAACCTGATACTTCTAACATTTAAATGAAAGAAGAAAAAGGAAAAGGAAAGGAAAAAAGTTAGATGTGGAGGATAGGGCGTTGACCGATCGACGAACAATTGGAAAGTAGAACAATCTTGTTCTTCAATGATTTTAAACAGAAGATGGAAACCTTGTGCCTATGTCAATACTGTGGTAAAAGGTATTGTTTTGCTGGACTTTAACGTTATAAATCGAAACAATTTATCAAATATGAAATAATGTGCAAAATTTGCATACATTTTTTTAATTAAATTATAACTGAGAACAACTTTTCGTCCACTGTCCATTCGCTCTACGTGTCCTGACAATTTCAGCCTTCGCGATTTAATAGAACCGCAAGATGATTTGAGCTGAATTTAATTTCACGATTTTATGATTGATTCCATTCGCTTGTTTCTTGCTTTCTTTCAAAGATTAATTTTTTCTATTTTCCTCCTTTTTGGTCAGATACCAAGGTTCAAATCCGTAAAGTGTCTCTGGTATTATTATGGTTTTATAAATAATTATTTATTTCGATCTTTATAGGTTTCTAACGCGTATATTGAGTAGTCAGTCAGAGACCATGTACTATATTTGGTTTTCTTCTTTTACTTTTAAATTTATTCCATTCTGCTTTCTGCAACTGTTCCACTCTCCGCAAGTCCAGATCGTTAGTGTAAGCTATAGTGGATGTGAATCCATTGAAGTTTATTTCCTGTCATTTTCTTGAAGGGATCTCATTACGTATTGCAGCAGCAAATTAAAAAATAAGTGTTGTGTCCTTCCTTTATTATTTCTTCACGGATCTCGAATGTGAGGGGTTTTCAACTTTAACTTGTCCTTTGTTTCTCTTTAGGCATACCTACATAAACTTCAATCATTTTTTCGGGATTTCCAGCCTTACAAAGGCGTGAATCATTTTAGAGTCATCAATCAGTCAATCATTCTAGAGAATCATATTTGACAGCCCCTTTTAAGAACTTGATAAGAGCCCCCTTTTAAATAAGGGAATTCTCGGAGGTAGTTCAATTGATCCATTAAATTGTAATGACCCTTTCTTTATTGCTGCTTGCTTTCCACGTACATTAAGCAGTTTATTGGGCTGCAACTCTTTCGTTGTTCGAATCGAGCTCCCTATCTTGTTTTCGTACAGCGCTAAGCCCTGTAGACATTGCTCTCATATTTTTAGCCCCATATTCTTCCTCAATTTATTTCTTTTCTTTCCTATTACTATTTTCTTTGCGACTGTCGTTTTTATTCCAAAGAAGACGGCTGGCTTCCTTTCGTAGGAAACTAGCAGACGGTGTGTATATAAGTAAGATTTTTCCGTTGTTGGTACCTATTCCTTTACTAATTTACAAACATGGTCTCCTTGACGAACACCCTAAATATACATGAATCTTTTGGCCTAAATTGGCGGCAGCTTTGAGTATTATTTTCAAGTCGAGCATATAGCTCTGGAAGCTAGAACACGATGTCGATGCGATGTCCTGTGGGGTGTATGCGTAATATTTTTTCATTGCAAGTACATACTCACTCTCTAATTCTCTAAACGCAATGGAACCACTTAGAAAATATGTTCATAAATATTGTGGGTCTGAATTGGCGGCAGTTTTGTGAATTTCACGGGTCATGAAAAAGCACTGGAGGCTCAGAAATTCGGCCGATATGACGTACTACGTAAGTTTGCTGAAGACAAGAAAGATTTTATATTATTAATACAATATTAATATTTGTATATACATATGTTAGACCAGGAAAATATAGTATATGAAAATTCAAATGAATGAAGTTGAATACAACAGCGTACATCACAATTAACTATACAAGTATATTTGAATTTATTGTGCAAAGCTCACTGGTAAACATTAAATGTGTCATGTTCTTTAAACCTATATGGGCGCTACCATATCTCTGCAATTACCATCAACAATGACATCGGAGCATAGAGATTAGCTTACTTGAAAGACAACTGGGTGTTAAGAATGTGTTTTATTCCCACTGTTAAAATGTAATATGTAAGTGTTATTCGGTGTCTGCTCGTAAAAATAAGAGTTGGGACTTAATCATGTACTTTACAAATAACTGTATTTCGTATTAAAATGTAGCACGTATCGTATAAGATGATACAGGTAGCTGGTCGTGACTGCTGGAGTGATAATAATTTATGATATTAATCATGTTTAATTAAAGAGTAGCGTATTGCTGAAATCGTGGACTCAACCTGGGGTGTGTGGATTGGGGTGCCTCAATTTCTAAAGCACATGAATTTGAATTCCTCAAGGGCTACAATTAAGGGCATGCAGATAACGTAAATTTGGTTTCAGATTTTAGCAAACTTATCTTACCCTGATAAGAGCGCTGTGGCGCAGTGGGTAGTGTGTTAGCCTCTGACGCGCGATGAACGAGTTCCGATCCCGATAACACCAATGCCTTCTCATTAGCGAAACCCCCGCAGCCTTTCTTTCAGTTGTTCCAAAGATACCATTTCCACTTCGTAAACATAATTCTTCATGAATCCCCACACATAAAAATCTAGAGGAGTTAAATCTGGTGATCTAGGTGGCCATTCCGTGGGGCCCCTTCTTCCGATCCAACGGTCACTAAAATGATCATCCAGCCAGTTTCTAACTCGTAAGCTGTAGTGTGCTGGTGCTCCATCTTGCTGGTAGATTAAATTATCTGCTATGGCCAAAGGAACGTTGTCCATCAAATCGGGCAAAAGGTCTCGTAGGAACTGCAGGTATGATTCTCCATTAATAACGGCATTCAAAAACCGGGGCCCGATTACAGTTTGTCCAACAATACCAAGCCAAACATTACAGCTACAACGGTGTTGTGATTTATTTTGTTTTTTGTTGTGTGGATTGGTGCTACTCCAATGATGCAAATTGTGGAAGTTAGTAACCCCATCTCTGGTAAACTGTGCTTCATCCGTCCAGAATATCCTTGCAAAATAGTTTCGTTCAGTTTCATCTCGAAGCGGTAATGATCGACAAAATTCTGCTCTCAAAAACTTGTCGTTTGAGGTGAGTCCCTGAACTGCCCTAAAATGGTACGGGTGTATGTTTACGGTATGAAGCACTCTCCATACTCTAGATTTGGGCACTCCAAGCATAATAGCTATCCGCCTTGTACTAAGGGAGGGATTACGTCGGAAAAAATCCAAAATTCTTTCATCTAAGATTCCTGATCCATCTGTAACTGATCTTTCGCTTCTTCTATGCTCTAGCACTCCGTGCTCTCGCAGACGTCGGTGGATTCTTGGAAACATGCTACGACTGGGACACCTCCGATTGGGATATCTTTCAGCGTAGAGTCTTTCGGCTTCACGATCTCGACCATTAGCCAAACCGTAGCAGAAGTGCATGTCCGTTAATTCTTCTCGAGAGTATGAGTTTGACATCGTAATGTGTTGATGAGTTAACATCCAATTTGGAAATGGTTTTTTATTAAAAATGCGATGCCTTTTATTTACATTTGGGTTGCAAATATTTTGTTTTTCAGTAAAGAAAAATTGCGATTTTATTGTCTTAAGGTCCTAGCGGGTAGAACCCATCGGCGGGCGGGCGGACTCAGACGAAATTGGCAGGTCAGTTTTCAGGCGTTATCAATGAAAAAAAAGGATTAATCCAGGGTTATTCCAATACTGTGTCACTTTATTGTATCCTCATAAAACTCCGAATTTTTTTAAAAATAATAAAAAAGAGGTCAATTTTTGCATCCGGTTATCTGTTTTTAACTAAAAACTAATAAGAGAATTGAATTTTTGAAAAAAAAATTAGTACTTAAATACATATGTACAATTTTGAAAAAAAATAGTTCGAAATTTTTTTTTTTCATTTTTTTTTCAAAATTTTGAGTTTGAAAATTAATTTCTCAAAAACTATTCCTTAAAACAGCTTCGTTTAAAAACAAGAGGAAGGAAGAGGCTTCTGGCTTTACAAAAAAGTATATCAGGTATTGTGGATGTAACTGTTGGTTTTTAAATTTTTTTTTTCCAAATTAAGTCAATTTTTTAGAAAATTGCCCCTCCCGGCTAAACCGGGGGGAATAGACCCCCCTCCCATACGATTTTTTTCTTGTCTTGACCAGACCTACACGCTCTAGCTTTTTGGCACACTGCTCGTGGCACACCCTGTATATATACTCTAAGCTATATTTTGAAATAAGAAAAATAAAAATAAAATTGGTCGAAGCTTCCAAAATGTTGTTTCGAAATGTTTACTTCCGGTTTTGAACATTAAAAATTTTTTTTTTTTTTGAAATTGATTTCTTTTTTAAAAAGAGCAGGAAAATTCTTCCAAAATATACGAATTTTGATATAGACGATTCTTTAGAAGCCCATAACTTGACAAATACACATCATGTAAAAAAAATATTATGTGCTCGTATTCGTTCGTATTTGCAGATGATTTAAAGTTCTTCAGATGCATTAAATCTATTGCCTTCTTTTACAAGATTATCTTCAAAAGTTATCAGAATGGTGTAAAGTTAACCAACTTTTCTTGAACATCACTAAATGTCAATACTTTACTTATTGTCGTAACTTCTCACAAATTTTCTTCGAATACAAAATTGGTGAATTTGTCCTTGAAAGAGTTTTGGAGGAAAAAGATCTTGGTGTCTTTTTTGATTCGAAACTAAACTTTGTTAAACATATTGAATATATAGTAGCTAAGGCAAATTCCATGTTAGGTTTCATTAAACGCAACTCCAAAGACTTTAAGGACCCCTTTACCCTTAAATCTCTTTATAACTCTTATGTAAGGTCAATTTTAGAATAATGTTGTGTTATTTGGAATCCGTACTACAACACTTATTCAAACAGTATTGAAATGATCCAAAGAAAATTTACAAGGCTTACTATTCAGAAATTGGGTTGGAACATCGCAATCCCGCCGTATTCTACTAGATGCCAACTTCTAGGAATCCAGTCACTTGAAAATAGAGGAAAAATGTTCTCAATAATGTTCATAAGTGACATCTTGTCACACCATATCAAATGCCCTTTTCTTTTATCATTGATTGGCTTGTACGCTCCATCACGACAGTTAAGAGAACGTTGTTTGTTCCAAGTAAATGAACATAGGGTAAACTATGCACTTAACGAACATATAACACGTTGCCTTAGAGAAACTAATCTAATCTCTAACTATATTGATTTAAATTTTCATATGAGCAGATTGACTTTATAAAATAATTTACTTTTGCACTTTATAAATTAGTTAATCGATCTCATAGTTATCTTTCGGTAGTCTTATTGTAGATTTAAGATCTCTTATTGATGTAAATAAATAAATAAATAAATAAATAAATATTCATATCTACTAGAAGTACAACTGGACCTAATATGAACAAATTTCAGAACCTCATTTTTTTTTCCTTGTCCGCTTGACCTGAAATGCCCCAATAGGCAAATTCCAAAATTCCAGCAATAACAAATGCTCATCCGATCTGGTTCGTAAACCGCTTATTATCCTTAGTCTACAAAGGCGGCAAATTCATGACAGTTTTCGGCAGGGTTCTTCTCTTCTGAGCGCTTCAGCTCAATGTGGTGCAGGATTTAGAACAGCTAATCACTCTAGGGAATAGAGACCTCTTTCTGTAGTGTCAACCCTGGTGTAATAATATTCCTGAAGGTATGGATAAGCGAAGTGCGAAGAAGCAATAACATTTTTTTATTCACATATTGTTATTGAACATTGTTCCTAAGAATCCTTTGATCGGATATTATGTTTTCCGAACAGATATTGGTTATTCTACCGGTAATAAGAACAGTCTCCGTTTTGTGGTCTATCAGTTCGAGACCTACAGATTTAAGACACTGCTTGATCTAGGCAATTACTACGTTCGCGGCGAAGCTGATGACATTGACAGCCTACGGAAGCTTTTGTCGCAGGACTCTGGACGTCGTACAAAGGTTTCATAGGATGGGACTCTGCATGGTCGAAGTTCCTCCGTGGTGAAATATTTAACTCTTTCTTCTGTGTCATGTCTTAACTTTCCATTGGCAACGGAGCTGGAAGCTATCCTAAG
The DNA here is from genome assembly GCA_958301585.1 of Merodon equestris. Classification (NCBI taxonomy): domain Eukaryota; kingdom Metazoa; phylum Arthropoda; class Insecta; order Diptera; family Syrphidae; genus Merodon; species Merodon equestris. The sequence goes on along the minus strand of OY284415.1, from coordinate 81,493,236 downwards.
CAAATAGTGAGGTGTTTTCATCCTTGCGAGTGTACTCCTTATTTGGAAACGGTCGTACGAGGTAAATGCAGCTTTTTAGATCTAATGTCACCACTGCACAGTGCGCACTTTGGCCTCCCGCCTCCTGGAATATCGTTCTTTAGACATAATGTGCATTACTATTTTAATGGCGTAGATTGGGGTAGAAACCATACCGAGCATTTGATAGAGCTCTCGTATCCTCTGCTACAGTGAGCATTCTTTTGAATATTATTCGCTCTAGACTAATTGTGTCTAGCAGACATATGGGGTGATATGACGATGATTCCCCGGAAGGTGGAGGTACTAGCTAGCAGTCTAACTTCCCTGCAGAACATTTATGATAGCTGCTCAATAGAGTTCTTAGCGAATAATCGTACTCAAGTTATAAACATTTGAAGTCAATTTTTAGCTATTTCTACCGGAAGACAAATTATTGCAGATATTTCCATGTGTCAGATAGAGATTCAGCCTCGGATTGATGACCTCCTCGAATCCAACTGCTCTACTTTAATTTTTACCTATAATTTTACCTAGGTAGTTAATGTAATCCAAGGAGATGTTCATAAGGAAGTGCTCATCCTGATAACCTCCTAGAGATCGCATATGATTCATACGTGGCGCCAGACTAATGAGACTCAACACAAGTTGTTTGAAAAAAGTAACTTTTTCAACTGAACTTAATCTATAACATAATTTTACTTGTGACCTATGTTTGCAGAGATGATTGTGCGAACGGATGTCCAGCAGACGCTGATAAAATATTTTCGCAATTCACCTGTGCAATTGCAATGATCACGTTACGACTAATTTGATGAAATTTGCACTATGTTGTTGTTGACCTTGCTTCCTTGTTGCTGGTGCACTCTGCCGTTGGAGTTGTTGTTGTAGGTGACTGACCTTGTTTCCGTTGCTGTGGCGTGTAAATTGATGACGGTACAGTCTGCCATTGGTGTTGTTGTTGTAGGTGGTGCATTGTTCCTGTAACTCCTTTCCCTTAAGTCTGAAGCGAGGGTCAAGAGCGAAGTCTCCTATCCAGCCTTAAAGTGTTTTCTGCATGTTGATACTATTGTAGTTCTCATACTACAAGTGTTGAGATTATTAAGATCGAAAGTAAGTAGGCATCTAGGAGTGTACTGTCCCCAGCTATGTTTTCAAAAATTTCCTGTTGATGAAATTTAAAGTCATTAAATTTCTTTATGCTGTTAATGTACACTTCACAATCTTGGTATGTAATTAGGACTGAGCCTTCAATGGTTTGTTCGAAGTTGTAGGTGGAGTTGATTAAGGTGCGGGGAACATTTATCAGGAGTATATGGTTGTCCTCTGGTTGAGTAATTGATCTGGTTTCGCCGACATCTTCCATTCGACAGGTTGCAGGTTTGTGTGTTAGTATTCTTCCGATGCATGCTGATTGCAATAGTTCTTGATAGGTCGGCTCTTTGTAAATGAATATTTTCTCTACTCTTGAGCACATATGATCAAAATATTGTATAATATTGTCACTTGTAGCTAAATATGGTTTTACAATGATTTGATTGGTTTTGGTTATAATTATTGGGATAATGTTGAAGAAGGAAAAGGTTTTCTCAGAGAATATGGAAATTCTAATGTTGAACACAATTTTAGAGCCGTTGTAGTAAGCTTGGAGTTCGAGTATCTCATATACATACGTGTTCACCAGATTTTCTATCTAAGGAATTGTTAAGCAGTTTGTCAACAACGGAAAGCTCGTTTGGGTTCTATGTGATTTTTGGAACAATATTACCTTTGGCTAGAATGATTGCTTCCGAAATGTCTCGTATATGATTAGTCAAAAGATCTATATTGAAATTAATTAGGTTTTAAGTGTTGAGCATGAATAAAAGTATCCGCATTTGATCGTACATTAACGTTTTGTTATTGTAATCAGCCATATATTCCTGTATAAGGTTCTGCTGGTAGTTTATGTGCTCTGTATTGTTTTTGAATCTTTGAATCATTACCGAATTTAATTTTGGTTTAGAAGAAACATTATTGATTAATTGACTATGAATATGTTTTAGATTTTCTATTTCGCTATTGATCTTTTCTGCATCGTAAGCATCCAGTTATGAGTTTCCAGTTATGAGTTTTATTGTACTGAATAGTCCGTTAATAGTCCTCTTCTTTGTCTGGGTCATTTTCTTGGTAGTAGAAGGTTTATTTTTGATATTAGTCTTGAATTCTATAGTGTTTAAAGTCGGTTAAAGGTTCTTAAAAATTTTAAAGTTGGGAAGGTATTTTTGAATTTGGTCTGCCCTCTTTACGTATTCGTCTAGGTCGATACCATGAATGAGGTTATGGAAAGAGTTTATTAACTTTGCGTTTCCTAGTTTAAGTAGAAGTATTCCTTTGGAATTCGTAAGGTAAGTCTAGTTATTGAGCCAGTGTTACTATAAACCTTAAGATGAAATAAAACTTTATTAGATTTTAAGTATGTTTGCGTTTTTTCTAATTCAAGATTTGTAAAATTTCCTATTAGTTTTGTGTTATGTTGCGTAAGAGTGTTATCTTTTTGTTCTCTTTTACTAAGTGTTTAGTAAACCTGGGTATGAGCTTAATTCTCCTACACTCTTTTCAATATAATATCATCTGTGTTTCTATTTTCGAGTTCGTTTCTATCAGTTTGTCAGTTTTTTCTTGCTAGCCGTTTGTTCTAACCTGTCTTTATTTAATGAGATAAATAATCTTGCTTCAGTTATATTCGTTATATTCGTGTTCGTTCGAATGTGTTAGAGAATTATAAAATGTATTAGGTCGTCTATAGAAAAGTTCAAAAGGTGTACTTTTATAGCGGAATGGATAGAATTGTTATATGTACATACATAGTGTTTCCGAAAAAATTTCTTCGTGATCTATTTCTGCTCTATTTTTCTTAAAAGTTTTAAAAATAATTCGATAAATTTCTGTTAAAGTTGAGTGTAATCGCTCGACTGGGGGATTACTACTCCTTTGTTATTAATAGTATATATATCCATGTGAAGGATATAAAGTGGTTTTAAAGGTGTCTCAAGTTTTTTGTACTTTACTTTCCCGAGATTTCTTTCATACTTTTGGGTTTGACATATTTCGCAGTTGTTAACAGTTTCTGTACATTTCGTTTTCATATAAGGGAAGTAAAAATGTCGTTTTATTATAAATATGATAGATACTTCCGTGGTTACTATCTATATGATAGTCTTTCATCAATTTTTCTTGTTCGTCGACGTTTCTTTCAAAACATCTGTGCAACGAATACGCCGAAAAGATTTCCTACTTAAGTTTGAGCGTTAGCTTCCTTGGGGGAAAAAATCTCTTGAAAATGTCTATGATGGTGTTTTCGTTATGTGTAATATCTAATAGTTTTTCTTTGTTGTTTTCGAATTAGTATTATCACAGAATAAATAGTATACTATTATTCTGTGGTATTATTTAAGCTGTGTTCAATGACGAAAAGATCAGATCAGAACAGGACAGGACAGCACAGATTCGTGAAAACTGTCAGATCAAGTTAGAACAGAAAAAAACAGCCGTATGTTAGTTGTCAAAAAGCGGTAAACATCTTATATGTCATATTGTAATAAACATGTGTTTAGAACTAAATAATAAACAAAAGTGAATTCACATAAGAATGCTTTGGAAGAGTTGTGGTGGGCACTAATTGTGAAATTAGTGTGATTAGTGACTCGTCAACAACATTTTTCAGTGATGATATGTATGTTTGAGCGAGGACTTTAGTGTTTTTTCAGTGACAGCTGCTTTTGACACTTTTCACGAATCTGTTCTGACTCCAGAGTAGATGCAAAAAATCGTGTTCTGAAGTGTCCGAAACACCGTCACTGAACACCAAGCAGAACACTTTCGGACAGAAATTTTTGTCACTGAACAGCAAAATGTGTACTTTTCTGTCCGGAATAGTCCAGAACAGCGTCATTGAACAGACTATTAGTCTTTTTTATAGACTATCTCGTAATAATATTCTCATATTCTAATATTCTAATAATATTCGGATCTTTAGGATTCATAATTATTATGAATTATTATAATGGCTTTTAGTCTGTTATAATTTTAAATTTATGTCCGAAAAGATAGGGTCTAAAATACTTTGTTGCCCAAACAAAAGCAAGAAGCTCTTTTTCTATTGTTGAATAATTAATTTTAGATGAAGTTAATTTTCTACTTGCGAAACATATCGGCCTATCGCTCCCCATTGGTCCAATTCTATAATATTGCGCCGGTTTGCTAAAATCGTTCTTGCAAGTGTGAAATGCTTTGATATATTCATCGTTGACTTCTATTTATTTTGTCTTTTTTCAAGCATGCGGTCAAAGGTTTAACCAGCTTCGCGAAATTCTTAATAAATTTCCTGTAAAAGCTCTTATCTCTTTTTGTGTGCGTGGAATAGGAAACTGTTTGATCGCATGAATTTTATCGAGGTTCGGTTTGACACACGCGGTTGAGAACATGTGTCCCAAAAAACGCGATTCCTTCTAGTTGGACTTTAAAATCCTTTAACTTCGTGAATACTTTCCTCAAATTTTCCATGTGTTCTTGTAGGGATGTGAAAAATACGATAATGTCATCTATGTTCGAGTATACTAAGCAACATTTTCCTACTAATTCCTTCAGGATATTATCCATGATTTTAATGATTAATGATATTCTCAAGTATTTGTAGTGACCGCCGTCTGTCGGATCCATCTCAATTTGATGAAATCCGCTTGCAAGATCTAGAATAGAGAAGTAAAGACACTTTCCAATTTGTCCAGGATCTCATTTATGTGTTATGGGATAGGTTATTTATCTGAAACCGTTTCCTCGTTCAGTTTTCTGAAGCACTATTTCTGATTTCCATTTTGGTCTTTCTTCTTGGGCACTATCCATACGTGTGCACTCCAAGGAGAATAGCTATGACGTATAATCCCTTGTTTGAGCATTGATGCTATTTGCTTCTGGATTTCTTCCTTATGACAGTATGGATACCGGTTTTCGTATGGATGGGGATGTCGTCTATTGTGTGGACTTTATGCTTGATCTTATTGGTAAAACTTAAATCTTGACCGTCTTTAAAGAAAATGTCTTCGAATTCTCTGCAGAGTCTTATGAGGCCTCTCTTTTCAGTATTCAGATGTTTGGGATCACTTTGGGTTGCATCAAGGTTAACGTTATAGTTATAATTTATTACAATTTGATAATTGAGATTTCCTATTGCCAATTATTTTAGCAATTTCTCTTAAAGATTTTCCTTCTTCCTTAAATTTTAAGACGAGTTCTCTGATTTGCATTTAATTAACACTTTATTGTAAAATGTTGACGCTTCTTCTTCTTTTACAAAACTAGAAAAGTGAATGAGATCGAAAAACAGCCTTTGCCACTAGGATCAACAAATAAATAAAGGAAACTGAGAAAACAAGTAATGGTATTTTTCACGTTGCACAAATCAAAAATGGCAGTGTAAACTTTTTTTTAAACCTAAAATATGAAATATTTGTTTGTTTTTTTGTTTATAAATGTTTCATATTTCATTTGATTTAAAATTAAGATATAAGCGAAAAAGCTAAACTAGATGTAAGTGAAAACTTTAATAAACATTTTAATTGAGCTTAAAACATGAAACACTTTTTTTTTTTTTACGCTCACAATATATATATTATTATTTAAACTGTTTAGTTTAACCCGGCGAGAGTGTGGTGACAAAATGTAACATAGAGTATGTGGCTGGGTATGACATACCCACATACAAAATTACCTGTAATTGTTGTTATAATAAATATTAGCATTTACAAAATGGTATATTATTATAAAGGTTATATAATAATTAGTTGCAAATGAAACATATGTAATATTTTAAGAATTTTTATATTAATACTGAACAAAACAAAATTCACTAAACTTTAAAACAAAAATTGCTCACTTTTAAAGTAGCCCCTTAATAAAACAAGTTCTCTTTCCTATTAATAAAAAATTCAATAAAAAAATAGAGAATATAACAATATTAAATAAAAAAAAACTCAACAACATATTAGGAACTAGTGTCGAAATCGTAAGAGTCCTTGCATAAAAATCTTGCATGTTTCATACTCGTACATATGGCCTTTCCATGGGCTGTACATGCGTGTTTTGTTTTCCGATCTTGTTTGGTTGGTCAATCACGATATCTGACATTGCATTTTGGAGTGATGGACGTAGAGGTTCATTGATTTGGGATGATATTCTCTGTCGAAAGTACGTTGGAATATTTTTTTGATCTTTTCGCAATCGAAGATGTTCATAGACTAATGCTAGTCCCGAATTACGAATAAATTCTGTTCGTTTGTTGGTGTTGTTGTTTTGATTTCCCCGAAAAATTATGGTTGCGCTTATAGCAGCTATACTCCGTATAGCCAACGGCCAACGCTTGCTGTAACGCGAAACACTGTAAGCATCTTGCACAATTTGCGCATCGCCCAATTCATCGACATCATCTGTTTTTGTTGAGTTGTAGAACGTAATCATTTCGGGTTATTTTCTGGTGTCCTGTAGTAGTATACATTTTGTCATCATGATGTAAAGTAGACATCAGTATGACTACTTTATTCTTTTTAGGAGCATTAGACACCAAAGTGTGACTACTTTATTCTTTTTAGGAGCATTAGACACCATAGATACATATGTCCTTCTGAGAGCAGAACAAAAAACTTCTTGGTTCCTTTCCAGTCTTCAAAAAATCGGCCGGGATACATATTTTATTTTTCCGAACAGTTCCAGCAGAAGTAAGTCTGTGTTCAGCTAGTAGATAGATGCATCATCTGATGCAGGCTGAACAGGCCTTTTCAATACATTAAAAGCCGTTCTCAGCACGTACGTTCGTGGAACATGTATATACCATCTCTGATTATCCTTCGACGTATAGTGTGGTGCATGCACTTAAACAGATTAACGATGCTGTGTTCTGAGAACTGACAGTGGAATATTGTCCTTCGAATGATCAATTTCACCACCCCCAGCTTCGCCTTGATCACTAACTTCCTGTTCCGTCTCAGTTTGAAGGTAGTGTTCACTGCAATGGTCGAATTCTTTCCCAGAGCTCAACTGAGAGACGGGAGAATCTTCTAGCACAAGTCACCTTTCTCTAGTTTCGAAATTCGTTTTTAATCAAAAACTAAAGAAAAAACAAAGAAAACGAGAACAGCAATAGTTAATTTGACACGAAATGCATACACCAACTATGTGGCGGGGTATTACGTACCCAACAGATGTTTGCACACATGTATCTCGGCCGATGGCTAGCGCGACGTTGCAAACACACCACTATCCCCTCCCGCATCTCTTTAATTCCAGCTACACGAAACGACAATGCGTTTGTATAATAAGTTAAAATAATACAGTTATGTAAATAACAAGATGGGTATGTCATACCCAGCCACACACTCGCCGGATTAATAGCATTTTTTTAACATTTTGACTAAAAAAAGAAAAACTATGTATTAATATCAATGAATGCTATAAATATTGACTTTAAAGAATAACTTATATAGATTATGAAAGTACCGTCTACTTAGGTAATTTAAACTAATTAACATAATAAAACTAGACTAAAGTTGTTTTTGTCTAAAATAAGAAAAATATAAAGGTACGAAAAACAAAAATGCTTAAAAATTAAAATATTATAACAAAATAAATAATTTTGTAGGTATTTACCGTAAAAAACAAAAACTCTTATGACTAACTTTTTACTTGTATCTATAGAAATATAATATAATTTCTGGAAACTTCCATATACGATTATGTATATTCTGTATATGTATATGTATGTATATGAAAGATTTGTTGCGCTTAACTTATTATGCTAGGCATCTTGACTGCGTGCACGAATTAAATTATCTAATGAGAGTCTAAATGACGTAAAATGATAGCAAAATCGGTTGATTAGTCCTGTTTGCTTTCATAATCTTTTAGATTTCGTCAATTAAATGATCGCAGAGGCAAGGCGTGGGCGGAAGTTTTTGGCTACCCTCAGCAGCAAGGCCAAAGAGATCCGAGTAAATTACTTTTAACTACTAATTTTATTTACTAAGTTCTCAATTCATGGAATTACTTTGAAAAACCCAGCGAATTTCACTTTACCGTATCTTATCTAAAACGTGTTTACCAATCAGTTGCAAAATTATCCAGGTTTCTAGATTGTTATGAGATTATACTCAAATTAGTTCAAACATATTTTGGATTTAATAAGGCTACAAATAAGTCTAGCGACAGTGGAGTTTCGTCTGAGAAGACCTCAGGCTTCCTATATTAACAAAAATAGATTACTTATGCTCAGTTTCTTAACATTGAATACTTTCCTTCACGACAGACTTATAACATCCAATCCTTGACATGTACATGTAATAAAGGGAAGAACTAGAACTGTTCGGATGCCAAAAGTTTCCTTTTTTTTTTCACAAAATTATTCTTTTAACTAATCTTAATGGCGGCGGATATAGTTTTAAGTATTTTTTGTTTTGTTCACTTTAGACTCTGCATAAAGGGCCAGTAAAGTATTTTAAGTGAGTCTTAGCTAATTTCAAGCATTTTTGTCTAGGGTAAGATAGTTCTAAAAAATAAAAATGGAATTTAAATTAAAGAACTAAAATTGGAACACCTGACGAAATTCAAATTAATCTGAAATTCAAACTCTGGATAGGCAAGCCTAGGTCTCCTTACCTTCTTCTTAAAGTAAAAAGCCCGAAAGCTTCGCCAATATGTATATAGTGGGCGGAAATTGAAGATCAAATGGAAATTAAAACTAATTTGTTTATATTTTTCACAAAATTTATAAAAATTCAGCAATTCAAAATATTCAATATTTCTAAATCAGTGTGTTACGCACATATAGCGACAATAACAGTATGCTTTATCACTCTGCGTCAAGTTATAGTCATCCATTGATGGTCTAAAAGATTTTTTTTTCTTACTTACGTTGAGAAATAATTAATAATCTGATATGGATGTCTTCAAGTACCATAAGAAGTTAGCTCTCAGATCCCTTATATTGTATATTGAGATTCGTCTGTCCAAAGATTTTGCTAATAAGTTAGTTGTCAGCAAAGCTTTTTTTTTTTAATTCATTTTTAATATCAATTTCTTAAAACTATGTACATACATACATATGTACATACATATATGTATTACGCTAGACAAAAATTATTAAACTAGCTTAACTTACTTATAAATATCTTACTGGCCCTATACGGACACTATAAAGTAAAAAGACCAGATTAAATTACCTTTCGGCCTTATAAAAAAAATTATAATATAATAATTCAAATAATTTATAACTTAAGCTAAGAAAATATTAGTTTTTTTTTTAAGAAAACTTAGCGTGTGTCATCCAAGCTGTTGACTTTTATGTGGGCGGCAAAGCAAGCTATCGAAATACATATGTTAGTACCCTAGTGGGGTACTAACAAGACTCTCTGTAATCAAAAACAAAACCTTTCCTAAATTCGCGGGTACGATGCCCTGCTTAGGTTCCTCAATAGGATTCACTGGCAAGCGGAGAGCCTATTTCACAATATACATATGTACGTATTCTCCTAAAGATGCAATCGACATATACATATGTATGTACATATGGATAGTGGATGTGAAGTATGCACAATAATAAAATACAAATCACCATCGGCGATAACCTTTAATTCAATGCATAGAAATAACACCTCTTTACGAACAACAGCGCAAGCAATAACAGCTACTATTCAACATTTCATGAGAACACGTGCGCCTAACATTCGAAGGAGCGCCGCCTCGGTCTCCGTATAATCTGTGTCCGATATGAGTGCGAGACTCCAACACAAATGGAGTCCGTGTCTGAGTGTCTGGCTAGAGCGATAGTCAGGCAGAGGTCAATGAAACATATTCCAGCACAATGTCAATGACTCTGTAGACTGTATTTCTGCATGTACGACATCCATTCGCACATCGTGTACAATTTGGCGTGATACAATACATACAATTCTCGTGTAGCCATGGTGCTCGGGCATACACACATATACATATAACTTTGTGACTGAATCTAGTGTCCTGCTCTCAAACTGAATATACGATAACCACCATCACTACTGTTGCTAGGGGCACTACTTCGATGTCTTGTTACTAAAGGTTTTCTGCTTCTTTTTTGAGTTCTTCATTGAATGTACATATTTTTCCAGCAGAAATAGCAATTTGCCTTTAGTAAGAGGTAGTTTTCCACTTCAGGCCTTCGACAAGCTTCGAATGTTATCAATAGCAATTTTTTTACATTTGTGATCCACTCGTAAAAACAATAGTAGTACATACATATGTATCTAATGGGAAGAGATATTAATTATGCGAGGAAAGGAAAGAGCGCGAATACCGGGACACGATCGATACGCTACTGTGCTATAAACATTTTGGTAGTAAAGCACGCTGAACATATTATATCGATAATCAATTCCACTATTTTAAGCCAATGCTAAAGATGAATAACCTGTCAAGGGCATTTTGGGTATGGAGGTCACGCTTTTGTTCAAAACTAGCTAGATTATTTAGATGTTTCAATCTTAGATAAAAAGTGTTTTACCGGAAATTCAAGAAGCTTACATTTTTCTTAATTTCTTTCCTGAAGTCGAGAACAAGTTATCCAAGTGTGTTCACGGGTAAATTGACTTATACCTACTATCACTGGAAGCTGACCTTTCACTAGCCTTGTAAAGTAGCTTAACGAAACGTACGGCTTGGTCTTTCAACGAGTGTATTTTAAAGTCGGAAGTTCTAGAACTGTAGTAATTATTCATAATACTGTTGGATAGAAAAAAATAGAAGGTAATTCAAAGTGATATATGATTGACATCGGTTTTTAATCAAAAAATAAGATAAGTTATAACTTTAGCATGATGTGTACATTTTTAAGCTTTTGCAGACATTTTTGGCGATATGATCATATTGCGCAATTACTACATTTTTGTCTGTCATGTCTTGTTTAATTAGTATCATCGCATCTACCGATGAAGAAGACTTTGATCATGAGAGACAAATATTCTTCACACATATTTGTATATCGTATATTTTGTATATTTTATATATAAGTATAAGCGGATGTATACTTATTTTATAGTTTCAATACTACTTAAAGTATTGATCAATGGTTGGCCAAGATATTTATTTTACAAACTTCACAGTCAGCTTTCACGCGGTGCACATCGTTATTATTTGACTAATTTTTTTCTTTGTGTGCTTATTAGGCTCTTTCCTAATGACTTTACCAATATCTCCTATAAACCTTTTTTATTCTGCAACTTTCTTCATATTAATTCTAATTTTTGTATAGCCCACGTTAAACGCCAATTCAAAAAACACAATTAAAATCAAAAATTAATAATCAATCAATCATTTCATATAAGTCAAAAACCATGAAGTGCAATCTATAATATAAATGTAGCAAAAAAATTGATTGATTTGATATCAAATTGAGTGTTCGGAGTGTGATCAGTTCCATCATGGAAAGTGTGCTAAGCTCTAAAAAATCGACATTGACTCCCAGTGACACGTCATCAAACTGTTATAACTCTTTCATCACTATACGATGGAATCATTAAATTACAACAGTTAAACTGTAACGCCCTCTCAAAAATAAAATCATGACATTCTTTCAAAGAGAGTCACCGAAAGTTTAAATTCTCTCTCTAGAAACCAATAAAAAATCAATAGGGCCAACAATGACATGTTTTTTGGTTCTGCCGTTGACATCGCTTCTGCTGAAACGCTCAAAACTATTCCAAGATTTCATTTTCTGCATCTCTCACGATTTGAAAAAAACTGTTGGCGAAGAAACCATTATTTCTTTCGTCGCCCAAAAATTAAACCTCCTCGAAAGTGCTTTCCGCTGCCAAAGGTTGATAAAAAATGACGCTGATGCGATGCGTTTTGTCAACTTTAAACTAGGACTTTCTGCATGTGCATATGATTGTGCATATGATGGTAATTTGAGACTTTTTGGTGTCGTTTATATCTCGCCCAAAAAACGAAGAAGAAGCGTCGAATGCTGTTATTATTTAAAATCATTAGTCAATTCTGAAGGTTTGCATTTGTATTACTAAAATGTGCGTGGTCTAAGAACCAAATTAAATTCTTTACGTTTTGCTCTTAGTAAGGATTCATACAATATTATAATATTAACTAAAACTTGAACTCAAATATTTTAGCTCCCGAATTCGCTAAGATTTATCCGGGTGTGAGAAAAGCGGTGGTGTTTTAATTGCAGTCAAACTTAACCTTCATTCCATTCCAATAGATCTTCTTTCTGATACATTACCGCCCTCCTCTAACTGGGATGTCGGTAATTGTTAAAATAAACCTTTCTAATTACATATGTACGTATATTGAATTATTTGTTATTTGTAGCTATCCACCGCTCAACATGTTTTGTATGCTGATAATTTCAATTTAGGTAACCTAAAATGGCAACTTCACTCCGATGACTAGCGCCTTCTTCTTCTTCTTTTCCTTCTTACTGCATTCCTACTGGTCCGCTTGTGGGGTCCGCCGGTTTGACTTCAGAAAGTAGCGGCAGGCTTCCCGGTTTGGGATTACTTCATCGCTGAGGCCAATCAAATGCTGGTGTTTTTGCATTTGTTTGCACCAATTGTTTTTCGGCCTGCCCTGTTTTTTTTTTTTTTTTTTTTGTGACACGGGCATGCTCCAGATTTTTTTTGTTTGATCTTACTCTTACAACACCGGTGATCTCCAGTCGTGTCAACCCACTGATTTGCATGTACACGTGTGGGGCAGTTTAATGGTGGTATATGTGTCCCTAGGCTCACCTTGGTGTTTTCTAAATTGCCTAGATGTGATTTTTGTTTACCTTTGTTTTAGTCGCCTTTTACGACAAGCGAGAGGTATCGCTGCAGGGATATTCTTAACCCGTCCCTGCACGGAGGTTAGATGACTAGCGCCTTATCCATATGAATGTTAAAATGGAAACTGAAACATTTGTAATAGATTTTATTAGCCTTTATAATTTATATATTTTATTAATTATATAATATATATATCTTATTAATTTCATAGCATAATTGGTCTCCTATTTGTGGATAAGGAATTTATATAATTCCTTAAATAGATAATTTAACGATTTGTCACATGTTTGCCAATTTTATAAATCGGTATATTCTCATGACTCTCTATCTCTCTAAAAGGGAAATTAAAAATTATAATTATATAAAATATAGGCCTAACTATCAATCATACCCAACATTTTCGAGAAAATTGTGCACGATAAACTGTCATACTTTCAGATATATCTCAACCCTTCAGCACGGATTTATATCCTGGAAATCTAAAAATCTAAATTTGTCTATTATTGTAACATATTTTAGCTCTAATCTGAAGAAAAATTGTCAAACCGGCAATATATACACGGACTTTGCCAAAGCCTTTGATACGGTATACCACAAAATTCTGATTCTAAAATTATCTTACCTTGGATTTCATTCCTATTTTTTTAAATGGATTGAGTCATATCTAACAAAGTAAGTCCAGATAGTAAAAATTAATAATTATTTGAAAGTATTTCTGTTCCATTAGAGGTCCCGCAAGGTAGACATTTAGGTCCATTACTATTCATTTTATTTATTAATGAGTTTAATCTATGATTTGACAACTTCTCTAGATGGGATTTCTTGGAAGTTACAGATGTGTTACTTGTCATTTTGAATCTTTCTGTGTTTTCATTGCCTTCATGGTTTTCATGACCTGACACCCAGATCAACTTTAATCTGTTGTTTACAGACAGTTTGTTTAGTGTATTGTGACATTCCCAGAGAGCTTTAGATTTAAAGGTGAACCTCTTTAGCGCTTTACGAACCGCTTGGTTGTCTGAGAATATAGTTATCCTTGTATTAGTGACTCCTGCCGCTAATGCTATGTGCTACTTCCATTTAATGTAAATAGCTCAGCCTCAAATATACGAGTAGGTGACTCATTGCAGACCTTAACCTTGTTTCCATATTTCGACGCATCTGTGTACCATTTCTTGGCTCCATCCTTCACAACTTCAAGTGAAGTTGTTGTTCCATTCCTCTCTACTTGGTATGAATACTTCGTAGTATTTTTTAAAATTAAATTAAGGGACATTAGATCACTCACTCGGATTAGTTCCTAGATGTTATCCACTTTTTTAAGAATTTCCAGATATTCAACAAGGTCTCCTTCTTTGTATTTGTAGGTTCTCTGTAAGGTCAAGGCTTGTTTGGCAGCTTCAGCCTGTATTGCAATGTGTAATTATGGGATGTTTAGAACTGCTTCCTTCCCTGCAGTCGGAGTCTTTCTCATTGCTCCAGTAGTGAAGATACACGCTGGCCTTTGTATTTTATTGATTCACATTTTTCCACCAAACAGCAGCGCCATAAAATATGGTTGGTTTAACCATTGGATTGTATATCCAAAGACTCAATTTTGGGTTTAGCCTCAATGGTTTTGTTTTAGAGCCTGTAGAGCTTTCGTGGTATTTGTCTTTATTTTGTTTATGTGTGCATTCCCAGAGAGTTTTTGGTCCAGTATTATTCCTAGAAACTTTACCTCTTCCTTTAATTGAAGATTATTTTTTCTTCTTTAAGTGAATCGAAATATGTGTGTTTTACTATGATTGATGGGGAGTCGTTCTTTCTCGCCTCACTTCCAGGTTCTTTCTAGGGCTCTTTGCATGAGATTTCCTATGATTTCCTCATGTTTTCCTTTTATGATTATGGTTATATCGTCAGCATATCCGATGGTTGTAAGGCCACAGAGAGGTTGTAAGTACACAGAGACTATCTTACAAAATAAAATGTTTTTTTATTTAATATTATTCCTCTTTAACTACGTTGTAGATACTTTTTATTAATGTTCGTACGAGAAACTAACAGAATTGACTGCTCTTTTATCTTAAGCAAGCTGAATTTCCATGCCCCAAACCCCAACCAATCCACGCAATCATGTTCTTCTTGGAACATATCACGTTGTATCCAAGAGGCTAATTTACCTTGTAATTATTTGGACTATTCCAGAGAAGTGTTTAAATAAACAATTTTTTTGTATTTTTCCAATTTTAATGGGTAGCTTGTATAACTTATATGTATGTCTAACTTGTATAACTTATATGTAGTCTATAAGAGTAATCTGCTTGATGTAAATAAATAAAGAAATAAACAAAGGATTAAGACTATTACATAGTCACGTGATTTCACGTTTGCACAATTTAACTGCCCAGATTCAATGTCAACTATAGCACTATCTACATTTGTGAATTATATAGTTTACATAACCCAGACAGTAGTAGTAGTATATATTTTCGGTTCCAACACAGCGAACTTTCCCGTAAAATTTCCACAGAAACCATGTATCATCTCACAGAAAAGGAATGGATTCGCAGTCCATGGTCACTTTTGGAGTGTACTTCATGTATTTCTGAGCCCGCCATTATTAGACTATTATTAGGCATAGTTTAAGTTTAGAGTATCTACATATTAGAGTATCTACATATGATCAGTAAAGTATTTTAAGTTATGCAAACTAATTCTAAGCACATTTATCTAGCGATAAGATACATGAAATAAAAACGAATTTAAAACAAAAAAAAAACCAAGACATGGATTTCATGCTTGTTTCAGCATTACCCATAGCCATAAATCTTTATTTATTATTTATTTATTTTATTTATCGAACTAAATACAAAACAAATGGTAAAATCTTTTATGAAAAAGGTTTGTGACCAATGAATAGCCATGGTCACAGATGGCTATATTGTTCTATGCAAAAATGTAGACAATATACTCAATATTCTACTACGAAGAAGGAAAGATGCAATTAAATGGAAACTATTTGATTGTAATGAAAGATCGATGGACACTTCAAAATATTAAAAAAAAATGGTAGAAATATTAAAGAAGAAAATCAAAACATTCAGGAGAATTCCAACATGAACCGAAGAATATTACACATCCCCTTACTACATCAGCGAACAGCTTCCAATTTTTCACTAATACCAGATACATACCATCTTAAACAAAGCGAACGCAAGTGCATCTCTCATTTACAAACCGTAAACTTTAAAAACCAAAACAGTAAAGTAGGACGAACGATTAAAAAATTGTTAGTTGTGATACAACATGGAAACGAAAAAAAATGTTTTCTTAAAATTCAGCACACAATCATTTAACTCAATTATGTGTTTTCTCTGTAGTTACTACTTTAAAGTAGCGATATATTCTTCTGTGGGATTAAATGCTTAATGCTACAATAGAAGAAAAGAAACGTTTTCAAATATTAGTTTTTCAATTAGGACATCAAAGTAACAGACAGCTGTTAGAACAATACGAGACAGAATATTTTATACTACTTGTGCTCGAAGTGTGCAGGGGTCTAATAAGTAAACGAACTATTTGTCAATAAAACATGCCGACTTCGCTCTCACCTTTATATTCTCCTAAGTTGATTGACAATTCTGTTATTAATCACGATCACAAGCAAGATGCAATAAAGATGCATCTTTCAACACTTTTTTGTTTTTTCATTAAATTGCACAGTGCATACATATGTATATATACATATGTACATACATATGTATATAAAATAATTCTTAGCTTCATAATTCAGATTATTAACTCAACACATCTTCCCAACTGACAATAACAACTCAGATAAAAACACAAACAAACCGCTTTCCATTAAAAGGTTGACGCAACTTGGGGATTCACAGTTGACCAACCATACCTATCTAGTTTATTTACCTTCTCGTTGCAGTAAACGCATGGCTCAAACAAAGAAAAAGAGAATATAAGTCCTGACCCTTACAACAGGCACACATATAAGAAGACAATGAACAAAATATCTTCTCTACCACGTCCGACTATGTTCGTCCTTCCTACTTTGACTTACGTTGCTCTGAGACAAAAGATCCTTACCCGCATGCAATGCAAAAGTGTTATTTATAATAAGTGTCTTGTGCATACTCAACAAAGTGAATTGTCATTATTCTAGTGCACAAGCACCTAGCATTCATACAGGTTTGGCCGCGTACCCGCACAGCTACAATATTGGAGTCAGAATAGAACCAATTTATGGACAATCATCACCGTCATTATTATCCTTATCATTATTATTATCTTCGTTATGGCTAATATCACCGTCTCAATAGAGGTGCTGCAGTAGACATTCATAGTAACCACTTGTGTCATTAGCGCTGCCACCGAACTCGTATTGGCAGGGTTCGAAGAACTGTATGGAATCATGGAATTTAAGAGTAGTGCCCGTGGCTGACACGATCATTCTCCTCCTTACCCCTCCCGCATGCAGAATATTCATTAAACAACATACTGCATGTTTGACTGCGATCGGTCCATTGATCGGCGGTCGTACGACAGAACGCGGCGGCAATCACTATAGTGCAATCTCGTTTTCATTTTCATTTGCTTTTGCTACATGGTTTTTTTTCCCCCTTTTTGGTTTTCCTTGATAGTTTCTTAACCCGAGACATTAACAAAGTGATAAAAATTGATCTTGCCACACGATCATAACGAGATATACACAAATATGCGAAACTATTCTTTGGAAGAGATTATGCATTTTTTTTGCATTTACCGAGGTCTTTGAACTGTAAAACCAAAATATTTATAAATGTTAGTTTTTCGATTGGGTAATGGCAACCGATCATTCGAAGAATTCCCCTGCAGTTCCGTGCTCGCTCATATTTACGACGTGGTGGAGGCAATAGTCAGATCGCGTGCAATAGGTAGCCAACAACCTGATTTGCGTCAGGCGCAAGGTTCTTTAGACTTGCTCTGTTTTTTTTTCAATTCTCTTGTGCCTCCGACTGACTTCTGTTGGGACAACGTTGTTGCATTGGATCTAGCTTTGTATGTAAACGGTTGTTGACGTCTAAGGTGGTGGCGAAAAGTAGTTAGTTTATTTAAAAGCTGTAAGCTTATCGAGAGAACCACAGTGACTGTGCCCGTGGTGACAAGGAACTATTTTTTTCCATGGTTAGATTGTTGGGGTTTGATGATGTTTCAAATATGACCTTCGAGTAGGGAGATCGTAAGCAAAGAACAAGCCCTTCTGTCATCATCAGTGCTCAATCGCTATGACTGAAATGTATGTATATGTTCTATGTCTATCATATCAAAATCGTAACTATTCTTTTCTGTCCAGGAAATTAACTATCCAATTACCAGACTGTAACCCAAAAAATACATACATCTACTTAAATCTGACTTTGAGTGGTTGTACAATCCTTAAAAATAAAGTTATCACAAAGAAGTTTTTTGTTTTGTTTTAAAAAAAATTATGTATCCACTTTTGTATGTTTTAGTTTTTCCTATCTGATAACACTTATTTATGAGTACAAAGCAGATTAAAAGTTTACAGTTATTCGTGCTCCTCAAGTTTTGCAAAGAGCACAATGATTGGAGCGTAGATGACTGGAAAAGGGTAATATGGTCGGATTAAACCACAATTAACCGTTTTTAGTCAGAAGGTAAGTAATATTATGAGCACCGGCCATATGAATCCTTACAAAAGCACCAGGTGAAAGAAACCATGAAGCAAAGAGGAGGTGACTTCATGGATGGGGCTGCTTCACTACGTCGAGCGTTGGACCGTTAGTAGAAATCAATGGCATAGTGAAGAAAGATGAATATTTTCGTATTTTGGAAGAAAATTTGCCAGACTTTGTAGACGAAAGTGCATATTCAGACTATGAAGTTATATTTCAGCAAAATGGAGATCCTAAACATACAGCTAAAATTTTTAAAAATTGGATTGATAGACAAACATTTCTTACCAAGCAGTAGTCAGCACAAAGCCCCGACCAAGACTGAACCCAATCGAAAATGTGCTCTATTGAAAAAATTAAAATAAAAATTTTAAGTAACCCCCGACAAAAAAAAAAAAATCCAAAACGTAAAAAAATAATTTTTTTTCTCTCGGCCTTTTGACTTCATTAAAATAACCTATTAATATTTTTAAGATGACGTCGCCACGTCGGGGCACCGCAGCGTTTCACAGTGCTCTTCTGTGGCACATAGTCAAGAACTACCATTGCGCAATGCTTTTTTGTACACCTTTTACATCGGTAGATACAAAATGATCAGACACCATTCACATACGATTTTCAATAAGTCACTCGCTAAAAGTCTGGGTCCAAGTTAGTGCGATCTGTTCTGTAGTCAATATGTATCAGCCCACCGACCCGCGACGCCGACCAACCGCATGTGTCAATAAAGAATGTTAGGAGATGCCATTTTGGCACGGTTCTAGAAAACTTGTATGTAAATTAATTAATCGAATGCATACAAATGCAAAACGACAAAAAGATGACACACGCTTGACTAGACGGCAGGTGTCCATTTCAAATCCGCAACGTATTCATTCTAAGACAACTGAATGTTTATTTAAGGGTGATTACATAAGTAACAAAGTCACCTAAATGTATTACTAAAATACATATAAATTGAGATTTACACTCGAAGCGCTCAGGGCATTCCCCAGCTCTACATATGAGTATACCAACTAGAGGATTAAAGCAATGACAATGCTATTCTTTACAACAATTGTAATATATGTACTTATATTTTTGTTATTGTTTCGATAATTATGAGTACATATCACATATCACAATTGTATAAATTTGGACTGTTTGCGTTTGATAATAAAATTCCTATTACGAGTATACTCGAAATACAAAGTGATTGATATCAATAAAATAACTAATAAAATATAAAGAATCTGACATTTTTTGCTTAGGACTGTTTTTCCGGATACAATCAATATTATTTCACGTGACAGCTTTTTATGTTAATTGTTCTTTTGAGCCCACTAATTAAGTTATTGCACGCTGTACAATATCATATTTTGACATACTTATTTTCACTTATTCTCAGTTTTGCGGAAGTTTGAATGTGCGTATCGATTCTGACCAATTTCATTCCACGTAGAATTAACATTTTGTTGTACACATAATGAACACACCCCATTGCTCTACATATTATTATTGTAGTAATGTTTGAAAAAATCAGTTGTGAAGTAGCTGTCAATGAATAAACACGACAAATTGTGACGACGAGGATTTTATTCGAGCCTACAAACATTTTACAACAGCCACAACAAATTCTTAAATCCTTAACTGAGAATACACTCAAGGGTTCTTCTGAAAGAGTCTGTGTGGCAAATTCCATGCAGAATTTTGTCTACGATCCAAGAATTTAATTGTACTCTCGATAAGAAGATGTTTTCTTGGATGACGACTTTTCCTTATTGAGGATCCTCAGGATAAGGTGGCGACAGTGGTAGCTGTCTTCCAGGAAGTGTACGAGGTGAATGATAGAAAGTTCGTTGTGAAAATTGCCAACGTGACTTTTTCCCCAACATTTGAAATCAAAAATTGACTGCAACAGAGCACGGTAAATTCGCCGATCCTTTTCAGCATTTACCTAAGCGATATGCTTGTTTCCTTTACCATTCTATAACGTACGCAGACGACTTAATAGCGTAGGTCTAACGATCGACGTCATTGTTACTCTTCTGCAGCGTGACTTCGAAAAAATTCAGCAGTTTTGTAATGATTGGAAGTTGATTTTCAACTCAGAATCTATATTGTTCAGAACGCCTTTGTCTATGGCCTCTCGGGACACTAGAAAAAAATTTCGCAGGTTCTCAATTTTTGGACCGAACGGGCCCAGTGGACGCCCGTGAGTGTAGTGCCCGAGACAAAGTGTAGTCTGATACCTTGGGATCTTGCTAGATCAGTAACTAAATTTTGACAAACATGTAAATGCTGCTCTGGCAAGGTCCCGGGGTGCTTTCGCTTTGGCAAGATGGCTGTTTCATAGCAGCCAACTTGATTCCAGAGTGACGGTATTCTGCTACATGGTCATAATCAGACCCAATGTTGCCTATGGATGTTCCGTCCGGTTCAATGTGAGAGCCAGCTTAATGGAAAGGATTCGGGTGTTTGAGGACACCCGAATCTGAGTACGTGGGATAACTTTCTGATCAAACTGATTCGATTCGACTGCCACGTTGCGAGAGCAATGATCTCGGTCAATAACCTGATCTCCGAGGCTTACTACCCCAATCTCTTATACCACGAGGGAATGCATCTTAATGGCTTTGTCCCGTCAGAAGTATTCCTCTATTTGGATATATGTGGGCTGATCCAGGATAGATTAGCAGTAACGCCAATCTTCCACATGGGTCGCGATTCCGTGGAACGGCAATTCCTCTACGTTCCCGGTGTCGCGCTCCATATCAAGATCGAGGAGTCCGCCAGCATAAACACTTTTGGTGGCTGAAGAGAATTTGATAGGAACAGCTTTTTCAAGGTAAGGCCTGCCGAAGGTAGATTAGGGTAGGTTAGGGTAAGGTAGGGTAGTATAGGGCAACAAATAAAAAGGCAAAAAAAAACAAAAACAACAACAAAAAACCCAAAAAAACAGTAAAAACAAAAACAAAAAATATATATATAATATATTAAAAATGAATAAAGAAGGATATATATTAAACTAGCTGTCCTTGCGAATTTCGTAACGCCTCAGAATCAATTCAGTTTTTTACAATGAGTACTGAAAATGAAATAATTTAAATAATAATTAAAAATCAAAATCATATACCCTTCTAGCCGACCTCAGCGTGCTTCGCTACGCATGAATATTAGCATTGAATCAAATTCATTGTTTTCTTTTATTTTTTTTATTTGGAAAAAATGAAAAAAAATTGTTATTCAATTCAATACAATAGTGTATACAACATTTTTTGTTTGATTGTGTGGTGCATGAATAAATTAATTTTTGGGTGCTCCCACTCTGGAACATGCTACGTATAATTGTCCATGAGAAAAGTACGGTTCCTCCAAATTTACTCCACACACTTGAAACGTTTGTCCTTGAGTTTTATTAACGGTCATAGGGAAATTGATGACGTTTGAATTGAAATGGCATGCCTGTTGGTATTAATGGTATCCGCGGTATCAGTACAACTCCTCCTTTTGATTTCCCGGTGAGAATTGTTGCTTTCATCAAATCGGGCATTATTTTTTTCACGGAAAGTCTCATTCTATTGCAAAGTTAAATTCAAATGATGCGGTGGCATACCGGGTGGTTCCGAAAATTTAAAATTCAATCGGACAATTTACCGCATCTTCTTTATTCGTAGCGGATTTGGATTTGTATGATACCCAGTCACCTGGCAATTTCTGTTGAATCTGAAAATTGATGTCATTAACATTTGCATTTTTTGGTGCTCAAATTCCGCGTTCTCTTAATCAAACATGATTTTTATAGTTTTAAATAATGTTTGGAAAAACGCGATCAATTAGTTCTTCTTTTGATGTTAAAATTGTGATAAAGTCATTTATATCGAGTACCGTGCCATCCTCCGACGCGTGCATTAGTCTCTGTTTTTCGTTCCGCTTTGGTTTTTTTCCGCGAACCCGCCACCCCCTCGCGAGTGTGAAGTGCCTACAAAAAAAAAAAAGTGGTCAAGGTGTGAACCGTAAGGTCCACACGACTAACTTCCCAGTGAGAAGAATGAAAGAACAATTTGTTTTTTTTATTATTATTTATTATTATTATAATTTTAAAATTATTTTTAATTTTAACCGTGGAAGCTTTGGTAAAGGTAAACACCTACGCCACCTGGTCGTCCTTTACCAAACTGTTCCGTGATTGCCTCCACCTCTTCCTCGGCTTCCTCCACCTCTTCCTCGGCTTCCTCCACCACTTCCTCGGCTTCCTCGGCTTCCTCCACCCCTTCCTCGGCTTCCTCCACCTCTGCCCCGAAATCCACCACGGCCGCCACCTCGTCCCTGTTTTCGGACATGGCCACCGTGTCCCCGGTAACCTTTGTTTTGACCGCTTCCTTTTCTGTCCTCATCTTTTTTCTTTCTTTTCTTCATCTCCTTTTTTTCATTTTTTTTCCCTCGGGAGTGGTGGGAGCCACCATTTCTACCCCGTTCTGAAACAATAATAATAATAAGACATGTTTGTTGATTGTTATTCAATTGATTGAATATTCAATTGTTATTAACAATACCGCAAGAATTTTGTCCTGTGCAGGGACGGGTTAAGAATATCCCTGCAGCGATACTTCCCGCTTGTCGTAAAAGGCGACTAAACAAAGGTAAACAAAATCACATCTAGGCAATTTAGAAAACACCAAGGTGAGCCTAGGGACACATATACCACCATTAAACTGCCCCACAAGTGTGCATGCAAATCAGTGGGTTGACACGACTGGAGATCACCGGTGTTGGAAGAGTAAGATCAAACAAAAAAAAAATAAAAATCTGGAGCATGCGCGTGTCAAAAAAAAGGAGGGGAAGAAAGAAAACGGTCAAACCGTAGCATTATGGAAAAGAACGCTGAAAGGAAAAGCACTACCCCGCCAGGCATTACTAATGGTCGTGATCCTGGGACGAGCAGCAATGCTCAGGTCAGAGCTATAGGATTTCCGGGGGATAGCAAAGTAATGCAACGGCGAAAGCCACACTTAAGAGTCGCGAGTTGGAACGTTGGAAGCATGAGTAGAGATCCTGTGCGTACAAGAGACGAAATGGCGAAACACCGGTAATCGGGCACGTTTCTTAGACGTTAAAACAAAAGCCTACAAAATGTTTTACTATGGATTGGAACAAGGAAAAAACGGAATCGCCATCATCCTTGCGGCAGAACTACTTGGCAACGTCTTAACCATTTCAAAGTCCAGTGACCGTTTGATGGCTCTCAAATTGGTGATGCATGGTGAGGTGTGGAACATCTTAAACGCATATGCACCTCAAGTAGGATGCGAACAAAAAGAAAAAGATGCATTCTGGCTAGATTTCCACAACCTTGTCAAAATCATCCCAAAGAAGAGCTTTTGTTTGTTGGGGGAGATTTAAACGGACATGTCGGGAAGACAAGCGAATACTATGAAGACTACCACGGAAGGCTGGGATACTGCACCAGGAACTCTTCAGGTGAAGATATCCTAAACATGTGCAAGTCGTACGGTCTTATAGTGCTAAATACCATGTTCGTCAAACAAAGCCGGCACCTGGTCACTTATAGCAGCGGCGGAAATGAAACTCAAATAGACTATCATTTGGTATCCAGTTTCATGAAGCCACGAGCAAAGAGATCCTGGGAGACGCGATCCTGACTGAATTTTTTATGGAGGCGAGTAAGAAGGTAAAGCAGCAAACGAAGGTGTCTGAGAGAATCAAGTGGTATAAGCTGGATAAAGGACAAGGCGAAGCTTTTATTACCAACATGAAAAACTACCTCTCTTCCCTTATCGATGAGGTCGGTAATGAGGAGTGCAGAGCACAAGATATGTGGATTCCCCACAACAATATGGCCTGGAGAAAGCCAAATCACTGCTCGGAACATCCAAAGGCCCCTGCCAACACGCAAAAGAAACCTGGTGGTGGACAGACGAAGCCAAAGCAGTGATACACGAAAAGAAAATGGCTTTCCAAGCTTGGTCAAAGTGCTCTTTTACTAATAGAGAGGAAAAAGCTCGCCGTGAAAAGGTATATAGATATTGCAAAGGTATCGCGAAGAAAAAGTGCTATCAGGAGTTGGAAGAAATATCGTCTTCCGCGTCTGACAGGAACCAGGCTACCCAGGAGCTTCGACAAAGCAATTTGAACAAAGGAGCAAATATCTTTAAGATAGCCGCCCAGAGAAGAAGAAATGCTCAGGAGATTCGTTTCCCAAAATTTATTAACAATGCTGAAGGCCAACTCTTTGTGGAAGACGAAAAAATTCTCCACAGATGGCGACAGTATTGCGAGGAACTTCTGAACGAACAGTTTCCCCGAGTGTACTTTCTAAGAGCCGCCCCGAATCATGCCGAAATATCCGACATCACAGTCGAAGAAGTTCGGTACGCGGTTAAAAACTCCAAGAAAACAAAAGCTGTTGGGCCGGACGGGATACCCTCTGAGTTCTGGAAAAAGATGGGAGACATCGGGTCTAGATGGCTCATGGTTCTTATCTCCAAACTTATGAGAGGCGACACTATGCCTAATCAATGGAGGGAAAGCTATCTTCTTCCTTTGCACAAAGGAAAGGGTGATATGCGAAATTGTGATAACTACCGTTCTGTCAAGCTGATGTCGCACACCATGAAAAAAAGTTGAACGGGTATTAGATAGCCGACTGCAAAAAATAATACGACTATCTGATGACCAGTGCGGGTTTGTCTCGGGTAAATCAACGACAGATGCAATCCAAAGTATAAGGGTCATGATGGAAAAGCATCGTGATTCTTCAAAGGACTTGCATATGGTGTTGGTTGATTTCGAGAAGGCATTTGACCGGCAACCAAGAGATCTTTTATGGGTAGCGCTAAGACAACAAGGAGTTCCAGAAACCTACGTGCGAGTGATCATGGACATGTACAAGAGAGCAACTACTACCTATCAGGTAGTTAGCCTCCCGAAATTAACGCGCGCCATCTGCTGGATTCCGGAAACAAGCTGAAAGTGCTGATGTGACTACGTGCGCAGAACCCGGGACTCGACACGAGGGCCTGAACTGTCTACTCCTACAAGGAGAAAAATAACTCTCTGAAAAAAGAGGGCTTCACTCTGGTTGTGGGATTGGACAACGGCTCTGTTGAGGCCCTGAAATCCGCGTACAACTCACCTCCCTACTTCGGCCTTGGTAGGATTTTATTCCACTTTGATGTCAAGTAGTCGAAGGATGGAACGTGTTCCGCAGTATAAATCTATGATTTTTACTCAGATTAACCTACAACATTGCAAGGCTGCTACTGCTCTTCTCATTAGCAGAATTGCATGTAGTAGAACAAATCATCACATTGTATCCATTGAGGAACCATGGGTGTGGAACAAACGCCTGTGTGGTCTTGGTGGGATATGTGATGCTACGATCCTTTATGATGAGCGATCCGAAAGGCCCAGGGTCTGCCTCATCATATCGAACACGCTATCGGCAACCAAACTTGGTCAATTCTGTGGTCAAGATCTGGTGGCTGCGAAAGTTAACTACAAAGCGCACGGAGAAATTGAACACTTCGTCGTGGCGTCTGTTTACTTCCCCTACGACTCGGTACTACCCCCGCCACCTAAGGCGGTTTCCGAACTCGTAGAGTACTGTGAAGCCAGAAGGATTGGACTCATCATCTGTTGCGATGCTAACGCTCAAAATACAGTTTGGGGCAGCAGCAAATGCAACCGGAGAGGAGACCATCTTTTAAACTTCATTCTTTCGTCTGACCTTATCATAAACAATGTTGGCTCTCAACCAACCTTTGTGACGGCGAGACGACAGGAAGTGATTGACCTAACCCTGTCTAATAGGCATGTGAAGACCATCACTAACTGTCAGACCATAGATACATCGAATTCCAATTGAAGTGTGGGATCTCCCCCTCGCAGCCCAAGCGGAATCCGAGAAAAACGGACTGGGTGCGATTTAGGGAGGAGCTTGAGAAATCCACTCAAGCCCCGCCTAAACTCAAAACAAATCAATTGGTGGAGGATGCCGTTCATAACCTGAACAGCGCCATCACCAACTGTTTTGAACTCACATGTCATGTCAAAAAACCTCTCAGCAGGAAGCCGGTTCCCTGGTGGAACGCTGAGCTCCGATGTCTTCGCAGGGAAGCCAGAAGTCTCCTGAACAGATCGTTCAAATCGAAGTCGGAAGATGACTGTAATAAATACCGATCGAAGCAGAAGGAATATAAGAAGCTTATTCGTAAATCTAAGAATGATTCCTATATTCCCTGAGCGCGACCAGCAAGTTGGTTAACGTCCTCAAACGAGGAAAATCGACAAAGCTGGATGTACTCAAAAAGTCTGATGGTACCTTCACCGAGTCTAAAGCACAAACTCTCAGTTTATTGTTTCAGACCCATTTCCCGGGGAAATCAGACTGTCATCGGCTCGTTGCACACTCCCTCTTTGGAAACTGCGACTGAAACGATGAAAACAACTCGGCGTAGCTGATATGTTGCGTCACGCGTGGCAACTACTGAGGCCATTGAATTTGCTGTGACTTCAAGTCGCCGGGTGCTGATGGGACATACCCTGTTATGCTGCAAAAAGGTATAAGACAGCTGCTTCCTACTCTGAAAAGAATTTTTACTGCTAGCCTGGCACTTGCCTATATATGTACCTATTCCTTGGCGCGGGTTATGTTATGGTTATGTGACAATAGCACAACAGGAGGTCAGAACCCAACATGTTGCTAATGCACAAATGCGGCCGGTTGTTGGTAGGCAAACACCAACATGTGCTCCGCCCTGCATATATGTATGTACATAAAGTACAATTGATAGATCTTTTGGTATGATCGGGTTGTGAGAGCATTGTTAAAACAACATCTGAACTCTGCTCTCCTGCTCTCTCAGCTCGCTTATCATTGGTATTATGGTTGGAAGGGGTCATGCTGTGCAGGTGGAAAGGTAGGAGGACTCACTTTGCTGTAGATCGTCGAACGCTAAAGACCAAAGTGGTAGAACTTAAAGTGTATTATAATCGGTAGAACCTTAAGTATATTTAATGAATAAACATTATAATAAAAATCAGTGCGTTTTTTCAATTATCCCATAACTGGCGCAGTCGGGAAAGCTTAATCTGCGAATATTTTAAGCGAAAATTAAATAGTAGCTTAAACTAACCGCGTGAGAGCTAAATCGCTCCATTCGAAGGTTTATCGAGAAGGAAGGCTAGACACGTGGGAGAGTTGGGATTCTTTCACACTAAAACAGTTATCCAGAAGGAACACGTGGAAGAGTTTCCGGATTTCTTCAAACTGCAACGGTTATCGAGAAGGAAGGCGAGACACGTGGAAGAGTTTCCGGACTTCTTCAAACTACAACGGTTATCGAGAAGGAAGGCGAGACACGTGGGAGAGTTTCTTGATTTCCTTGAACTACAACGTACGTAAAACTGGGGTAAGTCCTTTCATTGCTATATACATACATACATATATATAAGATCGGTTCTTGTCCCATGACTCCACCTCCCCCAAGAAGCATTCGAGCTAGGAAAAACCCGATTAAATTTAGGAAAAATTTACACAACATAAATACTCATACTCATACATAAAACTCGTGTCTTTTTCAAGTGAAAACGTTGAAGTGCAATTTGAAGCAGGTACAGTCAGTGCACGTATTTTGGACATGAATGACTCATCGGCTGCTATGGATGCCTTTAACGCACTCAGAATTCCTGATGCCGTTAAGGACATACCCAGTTTTGATGGAAACCCGCGTCTACTCTATGGTTTCATAAACAACGTGGATGAAGTTTTGAGCGCAATCCCGCAAATCGTAAGGCCCAACCATAATAGACAGGAGCAAGCAGGAGCAAGCAGAGGGGAATGTCTTCTTACATGCAAAGCCTATGACATCCCCATAATGGACAGATGTGACGTTTCGTTAAATGTTCGTTAACTGATGCGAGCAGAAGGAAGGTCTTCTTGAAAGAAGACATGACGGATGGAATTTTTGACAAGTGACATTTGAGGTTGGGAAAGAGTAAAAAGATAAAAGTAAATATGGGATACGAGTTTATTAACAAGTTAATTTCACTTGTTCAGGAAAATAAGTGCCTCTATGATAAAGCAAATGGCTTTTATTTCAACAAAAAGGAAAAAGCCAAGTTGTGGGAAAACAATTTGACAGTTCCTTTCCTTCTGCTTGCTCCTGTTGCTCCTGTCTATTATGGGTATCGTGACGGTTCGTTGAAACAGAGGGGAGAATTTCGTTCGGTTCTGACATAAGCTTCTGCTTGCTCCTGTCTAATATGGTTAGCCCTATAGGGTCAAATTATGAAAAAATAATTTTTAGGGCTATTCGAAATAAAATTGTGGGCCCAGCTAATGAGATGCTGAACGTGTACGGGACGCTCACTCGGTGGATGGATATTCGCCAAAATCTCATTATCCATTATTCCGACAAAAGGAATGAGACTAGTTTAATTAGGGACCTCCATCAGCTAAGACAGAATCAGGACTCAGTTGAAAATTTTTACGCTAGATTGGTCGAGATTCTGTATACACTTATGAATTATGTTAGGGTTCACGAAAATGATGCCAATGTTGTTGTGGCCAAGCAGGTTTTGTATAATGGTATGTGTTTGAATGCATTTGTATCTGGTCTGAGAGAGCCATTGGGGTCAACAATTAGATCAATGAGGCCGAAAAGTATTTTGGAAGCTTTCAATTTTTGTCTTGAGGAACAGAACCCTCTTTATTTTAAAAATCCTCATAATTTCCTAGAAAGCCCCCCTCAACCGCGAAACCAGCAAAACGGCTTCTATCAAAAACCTTACCAAGCGTACAATCGGCATCAACAACCACCTAGAACATCAAACTTCCAAAGACCAGCTAACCCATCTACTTCATATCGGCACTCTCCACCGCATCCCAATTTCCAAGCTAACAATTTTAACCAAACTCGGAGAAACGACTTACCACCCCCCGAACCCATGGACGTTTCCAGTGCAAACACACGTAGGACCAATGGTAGTTTCACCCGTAGATCCCAAGGTCCTCAAGGTTCTGGACAAATGTTTAATGTGGAGTGCCATAACCCTATTGGAACGGTGAATATAATGTGTCCGCATTACCCCATGATCAGGTTCGTTACGATCCACAAGTTATGCCCACGTCATCTCAAGATTACCATCGCAATCTATAGGGTCCGCCAAATAACTTTTTTTTTTTTGGAAAATGCTATAAAAAAAACTACTGAATATTTTCTCAAATTTCTTTTTTTATTTGAAAGTACAATCCTTCCGGTTAATAATGGAAAATAATTTCATTCAAATGGCTGCCTCGGCTGGCCATGCAGTAGCCTACAAGATCGGTCCAATTTTTAAGCACATTATCGATTGTGTGCAGCTGTATTTCACCAATGGCTTCACGAATATTGTCCCTTAAGCGTCAATTGTCTCTGGCTTGTCGGCGTAACACTTATCTTTGACGGCACCCCACAAATAATAGTCCAACGGTGTCAAATCGCAGCTCCGAGGTGGCCAAACGACATCAGCTAATGCGATCTTCAAAAACAGGGCGCAAAACATCGAGTATAGCTTCGGCTGTGTGGCACGTAGCGCCTTCCTGTTGAAACCAAATGTTGCCAATATCCTCCTCTTCAATTTTTGTGAACAAAAATTCGTTCAACATGGCCCGATAACGATCGCCATTGACTGTAACGGCCACTCCTTGCTCATTTTCGAAGAAAAATGGCCCAATTATGCCTCTGGACCAAAATCCGCACCAAACAGTGGCTCGTTTTGGGTGCACCGGCTTTTCAATGTATGCGTGCGGGTTTTCTGTGCCCCAAATGCGACAATTTTGCTTGTTTACATACCCGCCAAGATCAAAATGAGCTTCATCTGAAAAGATGATTTTTTTGGCAAAATCGGCATCTTCTGTAAGTCGATCGCAAGCCCACTTAGCGAAGCGTTGTTCAAGCGTATACACAACCATATTCGTTCAGCGGAAGGATAAAACTAATTATCTGTCAAATCAGACATGAGCTAAGTGTTACCATTCACGAAATAAGCACTACTTGAAAAAAAAAACGTTAGATGGCGGACCCTTTAGATAGCTCTTCTTTGCCCGAATATACAACAGAGCACGAGGTAGACGACCGAAATTTTCATTTGAACGCCTCGAAACAGCAATCGGATACGTAGATGTAAACAATTGCAATTCAAGTCTTCTACCATATATAGTTATTAATAGTATTAACAGTAGTCCGTGTAAATTTCTCATAGATACAGGAAGCAACAGGTCGTTCTTAAATCCAGCAATCACCAGGAACCTGAAGCCCAAACTAATCGAACCGGTTGAAATAAAAACGATTTTCGGTACTGATTTTGTTGATGGAGAAGTAGTTCTGAATGGTATACCGGAATTGAGAACTGAGAAGTCATTACCATTTCTCGTGTACAATTTCCATAATTATTTCGAAGGGCTGATTGGTATAGATATTCTTAAAGAGCTTACTATTAAAATAGATCTAGGAAAATCGGTTATTGAAACCAATGGACTTACAATTCCTCTTATGTTTAAGCCAAATGTAATATCAGCACCTTATACCATTCATGGGCTTAGTAGAAGGGTCTGTTTGTTGCCTGTTGATATCGAGAACGGTGACGCTTACATCAAGCCAACTTCTATATCTGATAATTTATTAATACCAGAAGGGGTCTACAGGGCACTAAATTGGTTTTGTTTGATTGAGGTAATCAACACATCAGATTACCCACAAACTTTCGTTGTAGAACAACCAATTAAAGCTACGAAATTCGACAAACATTCTTTTACAGAGGTTAATACGTTTACAATCAAACAAACCAATGACATCAGGGAAGTGCATAATCCTAAGATTAAAACAGATCATATGAGTCACGAAGAAGAAAGAGCAGTTAAAAGTCTTTGCAATGCGTTTAGGGACATTTTCTTCGAAGACGGTAGGAGCTTAACGTACACGAATGCTATAAAACATCAAATAAAAACAAAGGACGAGATACCCATCTATTGCAAATCGTATCGTTACCCATACATACATAAAACCGAGATTCAAAGGCAAATTTCCGATATGCTCAAACAAGGTAGTATACGTCCAAGCTTCTCTCCATGGTCCTCTCCAATTTGGATTGTGCCAAAGAAAAAAGACTCAAGTGGTAAACAGAGGTGGCGATTAGTTGTAGACTATCGCAAACTCAACGAGAAGACGATCGACGATAAGTATCCAATTCCAAACATCACAGAAATATTAGATAAACTCGGTAAGTGTATATATTTCAGCGTAATAGATTTAGCTTCAGGCTTTCACCAAATAGAGATCAGTCCGGCTGACATCCAAAAGACCGCTTTCACTGTAGACAACGGGTATTACGAATTCGTTCGAATGCCCTTTTGTCTAAAAAACGCACCGTCCACTTTTCAACGGGTAATGGATAGCATTCTCGGCAACTTGATAGGTAGAAATTGTCTAGTGTATATAGACGATATAATTGTGTTCTCTACTTCACTTCAGGAGCACATTTAAAGTCTGCGTAAGGTGTTCAATAGATTGAAAGAAGCTAATCTGAAGATCCAGGTAGAAAAAGCTGAATTTTTGCGAAAAGAGGTATCATTTTTAGGACATATAATAACACCTATGGGGATAAAACCTAACCCAGATAAAATTAGCGCAATTAAGAACTTTCCTATACCTAAAACATCGAAACAGATAAAATCGTTTCTGGGACTTATCGGTTATTATCGAAAATTCATTAAGGACTTCGCGAACCTTACGAAACCGATGACTGAGTGCCTTCGAAAAGGAAACACCGTACAACTTGATTCAAAATACGTTGCTTGTTTTGAAAACTGCAAGGCACTCCTTTGCAATGCGTCCTTACTACAATACCCCGATTTCACAAAACCTTTCAACCTTACTTGTGATGTTGCTATAGGTGCTGTGCTATCCCAAGGCTCTATAGGATTAGATAAACCTATTTGCTTTGCAAGTAGGACCTTATCGAAGTCTGAGCAAAATTACAGCGTAATAGAGAAGGAGCTCTTGGCAATTGTATGGGCAACCAAGTACTTTCGCCACTACTGGTTTGGAAGGCGGTTTCAGATAATAACGGATCACAAGCCTCTAACTTACTTATTCTCG
Source organism: Merodon equestris (assembly GCA_958301585.1). Lineage (NCBI taxonomy): Eukaryota > Metazoa > Arthropoda > Insecta > Diptera > Syrphidae > Merodon > Merodon equestris. The sequence continues at coordinate 81,460,566 of OY284415.1, read as the reverse complement.
CTAAGGGAGCCAAATTCCATGCTTGTGCGATGGAGGCTTAAGTTAGAAGAATTCGACTATTCTGTAGTATATAAAAAAGGAAAGCAAAACTTAAATGCTGATGCATTGTCGCGTATTGAAATCAATATTAACGAAATATCAGCTAATGGACAAAAGACTAGGAGTTTAGATCGGGTTTCTATGGTAAACAACGTCGATGACGATGATTTGGACACCATACACTCGGGTTACGAAAACCTTGATGATGGTATTCCGATTGCAGAGCATAGTGTTAACGAGTTCTCTAACCAGATCATTCTCAAAAAGAACCCTAACAAAACTAAACTCTTCGTTAAATTGCAAGTTTTTTTTTAGGAGAAAAAAACGATATACCATCGAGCACAAAAATATCTCATCTTCATATCATAATCTCTATTTTTAAGGATTATATGAATTCAAAGAGAGTTACTGCTATTTGTACTGATGACGAAACTTTTAGGCAAGTTCAACTTGTATATTCTAAGTATTTTAACAAGAATAGTGTGAAGCTAGTTAGATCGTGCAGCCCGTTATCAGATGTAATTGAGCGAGATCAGCAGGAACATTTGATACGAGATTATCATACTAAGTCCAATCATAGGGGTATAACGGAATGTTTTGAGCACTTAAAGAGGTATTCATATTTCCCCAATATGAAGAACTTAATAACGAAACTGATAAATGACTGTGAAATATGCAGTATAAATAAGTATGGCCGAAATAGGGTGAAATTGAAGTACGAGGTGACCGAAACGCCTTCGAAGCCTTTTGAAATAGTCCATTTGGATATATATTCAGTACACAAAGAACATTTTCTAACAGTCATTGATAAGTTCAGTAAATTCGGTTCTGTCTATCTACTTAACGCCAGGAATAGCGTAAATCTTATCCAATCACTAAAGCATTTATTTTCTCATCACGGAATTCCGAGAAAAATAGTAACAGATAATGGTAGTGAGTTTACATCGACACTTTTTAAGGATTTTCTTAACATATATGACATTCAGATGCATACCACTTGTGCAAAGAGCTCAACTGGCAACTCACCGGTGGAGAGATTTCATTCCACTCTAACTGAGATCATTCGAATCATTAAAATTCAGGATAAAAATAAATCTATTAGAGAGATAGTGGATGAAGCTGTCGTTACCTATAACAACTCCATACACTCGGTAACAAAACTTACGCCCTTTGAAGTGCTTACTGGTCACATAAGTAAGTCAAACCCATTTCCCACCAACAAAAATCCAATAACAACTGAGGAATACTTAAAACAGCATGTAGAGGACTATGAAAATTTATGTAGAATCATATATGAGAGAAGTTTAAACAACAAGCAAAACACTATCCATAAACTTAATGAAAATCGTAGCGATCCACCTGATTTTGTACCTTCGGAAATAATTTATGAACAAGACGATAGACGAAACAAACTTGCACCCAGATTCACAAAACACACCATAGTACGTAATAACAAGGTCACTGTGCACACAAATAAACGTAAAGTACATAAGAAAAAGATAAAAAATAAGTTTAAAATCAGTTAACGAATGAAATCATAACACGTTTGATAAATATATACCGCAGTTTTCTTATTCTCCTCTAATTTCACGCGAAATTCCTAGTTCGAAAGTTTCTAAAAACAAAAAAAACAGGGAGTCCTTAATTTCCTTAATTTGGTATACCGATAATGTGTATGTTTGCAATGAAATGGATGCACTTCGTTGAAGTACATGTTCGAGAACGCATCATAATCAGCAACAGAGTCTGTAATTATCGAATTTTTGAATTTATAACAATTTTTGTTTGAAAAATGTTTACTGTAATTGACATAAGAATTATGTGTAACATATGTTTATGTACGTATGTATGTATATATAAAAACTAAATATTTAGTACAGTTTGTACATTTTGGCATACTTCATATTATTATATTATATATACTATACCTACCATTTATCTTTATCATTCCAACATAAATTCACATTTCCTATTTGTATTATTAGGCAACAATCTTTACCAAAAGAAGTATTGTAATTTCGAATTCTAGTGCCAATACTTAACTCCACTTAACTTTAGTCCTAATTTTCTAAAAACAATCAAACATTATGTAAATATCATGCACAGCTTCTATATTTTACACCTGTACACCAGTAAAAAAAAAAAAAATTCCTTCCTCAAAGATAGGAAGAGAGTTAAAAGAGCAGGAGGAAAATGTTCCACATACGACACAGTGAAAATATTGTCATACAAAATATTAACTCTTGTCATACCAAATAGGGATTACTTTTCAAGCTATCCCTATACCGGGGCGGGAGGAGTTATGTTATGGTTATGTGACAATAGCACAACAGGAGGTCAGAACCCAACATGTTGCTAATGCACAAATGTGGCCGGTTGTTGCTAGGCAAACACCAACATGTGCTCCGCCCTGCATATATGTATGTACATAAAGTACAATTGATAGATCTTTTGGTATGATCGGGTTGTGAGAGCATTGTTAAAACAACATCTGAACTCTGCTCTCCTGCTCTCTCAACTCGCTTATCATTGGTATTATGGTTGGAAGGGGTCATGCTGTGCAGGTGGAAAGGTAGGAGGACTCACTTTGCTGTAGATCGTCGAACGCTAAAGACCAAAGTGGTAGAACTTAAAGTGTATTATAATCGGTAGAACCTTAAGTATATTTAATGAATAAACATTATAATAAAAATCAGTGCGTTTTTTCAATTATCCCATAACTCGCGCGGTGAAAGTGGTCTTTATTCCCAAAATAGGGAAAGAAGATTACTCACTAGCCAAGAGTTTTAGACCAATATGTCTAACATCCTTCTTGCTGAAAAGCATGGAAAGATTAGTAGAATTGCACGTGCGCAAAGTTGCCCTTCGAATGCATCCTCTCTCGGACATGCAACATGCTTATCAGCGCGGAAAATCCTGCGAGACTGCGCTTCAAAACCTAGTTGGGAGAATTGAATGCGCTCTCGAAAGGAAAGAGTACGTACTAGGCATTTTCGTCGATATTGAGGGAGCTTTTGATAACGCTACTTTCGACAGCATGTGTAACGCTGCTAGACGGCATGGCGTAGATGAAGCACTGGTTTTGTGGATCAAAACAATGCTAGTGCACAGGACATTGATCGCTGATGCAGGCCTCGAACAATGTGTCAAGTCTGGAGTAAACAGGGGCTGCCCGCAAGGTGGCGTCTTGTCTCCGCTGTTATGGTGCATGGTGGTCGACTCTCTGCTAGAGTCAATGCCTCTGGAATCTATGCCCAGGCCTATGCGGATGATGTTGCTGTTCTCTCTGTCGGCTCATGTTTAGCGAATGTCTGTCTCAAAGCAGGCGGCGCTAGACGTGATCGAAGACTGGTGCACGAGAAATGGGCTGTCGGTTAATCCTCTTAAGACTGATGTCGTTCTCTTCAACGAGAAGGAGGAAAACAACTGGCATTACTCAGCTGGTGCTAAAAGGCATTCCCATCCCGATATCCAATGAAGCTAAGTATCTGGGAGTCATCCTAGATAGCAAACTTCTTTGGTCAAAACATGTTGAGTTCAAAACCACTAAAGCGCTGTCAGCTTTTTGGCAATGCAAAGGTGCCTTTGGCAAAACATGGGGCTTATCGCCGAAAAAGGTCCTTTGAATCTACACGGCAATGGTAAGACCGATAAACTCATATGCATCGGTTGTTTGGTGGAGCAGGCTAACACGCAAACACGCTCTGGCTTCACTCACCAAACTCCAAAGAGCGGTCTGTCTCAGCTGCACGGGGGTTTTCCCCAGCACACCGGGAGCTGCTCTAGATGCTATGATGAATCTTCCACCCCTTGACATATGTATATATCACAGGGTGTGCACTGAAAATTATTTCTCGCCTAAAGAGGAATGGTCTTTCTTACAACTCGCATTGAAGTGAAAGTGTACTTGCGGGAGAAATATCCTACGACCCCTGTCTCATGGATATGCCTTCTGACGCAATGACACCTGCCATCCTACTGCGCTGTAACTACACAGTCATATTTCCTTGGCGTCAGGACTGGCTTTGGCCAGACACTGAACCTGGAATGGAATGTCTTCGCATTTTCACAGATAGCTCCAGGACTGGGCAGGGATCCGGCGCTGGAGTTTTCTTTGACGGCGAAAACATTCGACTGCACTTCTATGGCCATGCACTCCTAATGGCCATGCACTATGCTGTGAAACACAGGTGGAGGGGGAAAAGCCTATGTGTTTGCAGTGACAGCCAAGCTGCACTCAAAGCTGTGTCCAATCCTCTATCCAACTCCAAATTAGTGCATGAACTCAAGACCTTTTTGAACAAAGTCGGAAGACTAAATTCACTTAGGCTTGTATGGGTCCCAGGTCACTCTGGAATCCCAGGAAACGAGATCTCCGATGAACTCGCTAGAAGAGGCTCAGAGGAGAGTTTCTTAGGACCTGAACCCGCCTTAGGTCTACCTGCTTCCACGGTCAAATCTGACATCAATGACTGGGTCTTTAACGTACACAGTCGCAGATGGAGGGAATATCCAGGATGCAGGATGACTAACCGCGTACGCCCTGACGTCTGCAAAAAGTCCACAACATGTTTCTTATCCTTAAGGAGAAATGATTGCAGAAGGGTAACGGGCGTAATTGTGGGCCATTACACTTATGCCAAGCATCTCTACGTGCTTGGCATCAGTGAGACGCCTACCTGTGCTGCATGTTGCGAGGAGGATGACACAGCAGAACACTTTCTCTGCGACTGTCCCGCCTTCGCTCGCGCACGGTGTCGCACCCTTGGGGCCGACGTGGTGGGTGCCGAATCTCTTAGCTCCACATCATTGAAGCCCCTCCTCACTTTTCTGCGGACAACGGGGAAAATACAATAAAGACAAGGTACCTGTCTGGTAGTACAATGGACCAGTATTTGTGTCTGAGTGGTCCAACAGATAGTAGAAGCCTCCAACAAAAAAAAAAAAAAAAAAAAAAACAATATTTAATTGTTATTAACAATATTCAATTGTTATTAACAATATTCAATTGTTATTATTAATATTTAATTATTAATAGCAATATTATATTATTAATTGCTATAGCCTTACCGATGCTATACTTCCAAACCTGATATAAGTTTAGAGCTGTTGTAGAAAAAAAGTGTTTTTTATAACTTTCTTTAATGACGTTTTTCACAACTCCGATTGCATTTTGCTAAAATACTCAATCATAACAATGTGAATATGAAGGTATCTAAAATCTGCATGAATAAATTGTGCACTTCATTCATTTTAAAATTCAGCTTGTTTGCCTTTTTTCTTGGTTTTCTCGTTAAAAAAAAAAATCGGCTGGCCCGATTTCACTGAAAATTCTTTCACTTCTATGTTATGTAATTACGCGTCTAATGTATCTAGTCCCATGTTAATATCATCTTTGGCTCTCAAGATAATCGATACGGAAAATGATTACGAACACACATACACACATGCGTACATACACACATACAGACATCTCTATGAAAACGTTGGATTTGGATTCTGGTGACCTTGAAACGTGGAGATATGTCAACATTTGGGATTCACAAAATCGACCCCATTACAAAAACTTCCCACTGGGAAGTTTAAAAAAAAAAAAAACAAGTGCAGTGAAGTGATTCGGATCGAGTGCATCCGGCCCGCTCCCTCTCGTCCCTTCCTCCACAAGCCACGGCTGCGCATTCTCGGTCGCATCTCCCGTTTGATTTCATCAGACGGGCCAGTGCAATGACCGAGCGTGCGTAGCATCTGACGTAGCGGAATCAAAAGTGCAAATTGTTGGTTAACCAACTCTAATCGATGTATGGGCATAACACCTACATCGATTTGATGTTGGGAAGCTACTTGAAATTTGCACTTCTCAATTCTGCTTTACCACCTTTCAGACGTCGGAGTTGGTTCCTTTGGTGTCTGTGTTTTGTGCTATGGAAAATTTTAGGGTTGATGTGAGTAATATTCGTGTCCCTATATAAACCAGATATCTTGGCACTGAGTGAAACACAGGTAGAAAAGAATACCGATTTATCGGATTTGAACCTGCCTGGATATAACTTGGTGTCCCTTTTCTTTCTCCACCGCGGTCTCGCCCTTTATATTCGTAGTGATGTAGCTTACCAACTTCAGTCACAATACGGCCACTGTTCCAATCCGGAATTTAATTTTCTGTGGCTAAAAATCCATGTCCGTAAGCATTTAATCCACTACTGTTTAATTTATGGAAGTCCAAATCTGGATAGCAATCAACTTTCAATGAATTTGATATGCTATCCGACTCCATCTCAAGAATTGTATCTCTACATCCTCACACTGAGATTGCCATTGCGGGCGATTTCAATGTACACAATTCTAATTGGCTTCGACATTCATGCCAGACAACACCCGAAGGACGGTACGTAGAGATCTTTGCTGAGGTAAATAATCTGACCCCGCTAGTAAATGAGCCTACACGAATACCGGACATTGCAGATCATTCCGCCAACATCTTGGGCCTGTTTCTCACCTCTCATACTGACAAATATTCTGTTACCATATTGTCGCCCCTAGACTCGTCTGACCACTGTGTCGTATCAGCTAATTTCTCGTCTTCACCCCACACAGTTAGAGAACAAATTCCTAAAAGAACAGTATGGCTATAAGAGAAAGCCTATTGGAGCGCCTTAACGACTTTTTTAGGAATTTTAACTGGTCACTATATTTCCTCGATAGTGACGTGGATGCCGCTGCTGATATAATCACGAACATTCTTTTGCTGGGTATGAGATCCTTCATTCCTCACAGAGTGAAGAGTATCAAACCCAAAGAAAATGCGTGGTATGACTCGAGCTGTAAAGAGGCCATTAGGTTGAGAGAGTTGAGTTTTCGGGACTACAAAACCAGCCCTACTAAGGAAAATCGGAAAAAATTTAAACGGGCGAGAAATGACTGCAATGCATTAATTAGACGTGTAAAATTCTTCCACGAACAAAAGTTGAGGCAGAAAGTGCTACAATGTCCCAAGGGTAGCAAACACTTTTGGTAGTTCGTGAAAAACGTAAAGAATTCAGCCTCGTCTTCAATTCCCACGCTCATTTACAATGACGTTCCAGCTGTCAGCTCTTTAGAGAAGGCCAATCTTCTATGGATTAGAAATTACCTTTCGAACCGTTCAATTCAAGTTGTTTTGGATGGGTTCAAGACTGATATTCACCAAATAAATGCTGGTGTCCCCCAAGGCTCTGTTTTCTCATTTTTATAAATGATCTCTTGTCTGTTACTTCTAATCCAATGCACTCCTTCGCTGATGACAGTACTCTCAGCTTTTCATATTCGTTCCAGGACTCACGTCCCTGCTCTTCGGCCGTAGAACTGGAACGGAAGCGTATGTTGAGCACATTGAATTCCGATCTTGACAGCATAATCGATTGGGGTAAAAATAATAGAGTGGAATTCAATGCTTCCAAAACTCAGTGCTGTCTACTGTCGTTAAAGCGAACCCGTAATAATCAGCCATTATCCATGAATTGCGCTTGTGTTGACGAACCCGAAAAACTTTCCATCCTTGGTATGTGTATCAATACCAAACTTAATTGGAATGATCACATATTTGAAGTCGCCAAACACGCGGCAAAATGTCAAGGTTTCCTTAAACCTTGCAAGAAATATTCCACCTCCTCCGATTTGGCTTCAATTTATAAGGCCTACATCCGCCCCAAGCTTGAGTATAACGCTCATATCTGGTCTGGTGCCCCTAAAACCTCACTGCACCTACTAGATAGAATACAACAGCGAGCGATAAAACTTATAGGAGACAGTAATATCGCAAAGTCAATTGACTCGCTCGAACACCGACGTAATGTGTCTTCCTTGTCACTGTTTTATCGCTATTTTAACAACCGTTGCTCAAATGAGTTAGCCAATTGCAATCCTCACCTCCATGAATTCACCCGCAATACTCGTCTTGACAGGAATGCTCATTAGTTCACCCTTAAGCCTGCTTTCGGACGTACAGTTAAGTTCAGAGATTCGTTTTTCAGCCGCACAACACGATTATGGAATGCTCTTCCCAGCCCAATATTTCCTACTCACTACTACCCACAGACATTTGTGTACAGGTACAAATGTGTACAGGTACCTCCTCTCCCATTCTCCCTCTGTATCTTCGGCCCGTGCTGGGTCTTGATTCCGGACCCTTAAGGGTAGTCATAACCCCTTTTACGCGCTCACGTGTTGATGGATCATTTTGAAGACGCACACACATATTTATGTCAATCAATAACTTCTGTACATTTCCCCAAAGAAACGAACTTTTCAAACATGTATTAATTTCATCAGCAGGGGGTTGACCTGGGAATGACGGGCAACGTTTGCAGAAAATCACCAGATAATAATATTAATGCACCGCCGAACAACTGTTTATTTCCACGTAGATTCTGTAATGTTCGACTCAATGCTTCCAAAGATTTTTTATGGGCCATCGGACATTCATCCCCGAGAATAATAGCTGCTTCTTGCAAAACTTTGGCCATACCAGAATTTTTTGAAATATTACACGTTGGAGTTTCAATAGTTTGCATGCTTAATAGCAATTTTAAAGCGGAATGTGCAGTTCGGCCACCATCCAATAATGTAGCTGCAATACCAGAAGCAAGCGCCAATATAATTTTTCGTCTGGATCGAATTGTGGCTAAGATTAATGAAATACGAAATGTTTTTCCAATGCCGCCAGGAGCATCCAAAAAATAGAATCCACCAGTGTTATTAATGACAGCTTGCATATTTCTATCATATGCATCCTTTTGATTGTGGAATGTGTGTTTTCACAAATTCATCACATCCGAATTGCTGTTCACGTTGCAATTCTCGTTTAAATAAATCGTGCATAAGACGATTTGGTGCAATCATACCCAACTGTCCTAACGTTTTATTTGTAATCATAAGGCAAATATCTTCAATCAATATCAAAGCCTCATTATATGTACATTTCTAATTTATGTGACAAATCAGGATCCATCGAACGGTGGCGTAGTCCAATCAAAATGTCTTCAGCTATGAAATCTTTATACTTTGTATTTATTCCACAATTCATCTCAATGCGTATCATCTTCAAGCAAACGCAACCGTTGGCATGCATAACGATATGTTACACACCATTCACCATCAACAATTCTTAAATCCTGAAATGACTTTGGCCCACGTACGTTCTTCAACAACAATGGCAAATAAAAACATTCAACATTAATTGGACTAACTGTATACATAAATGCGACATAAAAAAATAACGGTAACGGAAATTATTTTGTTGATACATTCCAAGTGAAGTATAGTGGTTTTTCCGAATATAATACATAGAGTTCTGGCAAATTCTTCCGTTTCACATGACTTGAAAAAAGCTATCAGTATAGTTCGTGGAGGCTGTACTGCTCTTTGTGCGGCATTTGCATCAGTAAAATAAACACGTTGGCCATTTTCAAAACATCAAACACCCCCGTTTATTAAGCTTAATTCAAGCTAATTTTATCTAGCTTAATAATTAATGAGAACAGGTGAAGGAGCGCAAACCTTAGAAACTAAGACTGGAAGGAGGGACGGTTATTGAGAAGGCGGAGCTTTAGGCATGGAGTGCTGAGGTTAAAGTCGAAGTTAATATTCGAATTAACACTTGCCAGCATATGGTAAATGGGTTCATTGGAGCCGTATAAGGTGCGGACTGCGGGGGTAGATAGATAGAAAGGACGAGGATTGCGTGTATTACGGGGGTTAATGTTAAGAGGTATGGAGTTATAAAGGGTGGCGCAGTCAATGGTATCTGTAAGAAGTCTATGAATGAAGATTATGTCGGATACTCTTCTTCTTTCCTCCAAAGTACTCAAGTTAATTAGTTTAAAACGGTCGTGATAGGGTAGTAAGAACAAGGGCAGACCTCGAAGAGCGAAACGTAGGAACCGACGTTGGATGCTTTCGATTCTAGATATGTGGGTTTGTTGATAAGGGGACCACACTTGAGATGCGTATTCGAGAAGGGGGCGAACAACGGTAATATAGAGGGAACGAGTCTCGTAGGGATTGGGGAATTCTTTAGACCAACGTTTCACAAAACCGAGTGCAGAGTTGGCTTTATGAATTATATCGTCGATATGTGCGCGAAAATTGAGCTCTTGATTAGATAGTATGCCAAGATCGCGGATCACCTGAACGGTGGAGATGGGCTGATTATTCAGGAAATAGAGACGAGGGAGAGGTTTGATTCATTTACGTGAGAAGGTAATTGATTGGCATTTGGAAATGTTAAGTTTCTAACAATTTTTGAAACACCAAACGGAAAAGCAGTTCAGATCCGATTGAATAAGGGAATAATCTTGTTGCGAGGAAATGGACTTGAAGAACTTGGTGTCGTCAGCGTACAGTGAGAGGTGGGAATGTTTGATGACAAACTCAATATGGTAAGAATAAAAAAAAGTGGACCTAGGTGGCTGCCTTGGTGAACGCCGGAAGAAGCTAATAAGGGGTTGGAAAAAGCAGATCTGAAATGAACACTGTAGTAACAGTTTTTTAAATAAAAAGATATCCACTTCAGCGCAGTTGCTTCAAAGCCAAGGGAAGACATTTTGAAGAGCATTAGTTTGTGGGAGATTTTGTCGAAAGCTTTACTGAAATCAGTTGAAATGACGTCAACCTCATTTCCATTCTCTAAAGCAAGGTTTCGACAAGGTTTGTGGTTATAGACCTGCATTTAATCAAGCCATGTTGTTTGGAGGAGATTAGAGATTTGCACTGGAAACTTAGAATGTCATACAGAGATTTGCACTGGAAACTTAGAATGTCATACAAAATACTTTCGAAATATTTGGCTATGTATGACAGTTTGGCGATGGGCCGGTAGTTGTTAACGACATTCTTCGGACCTTTTTTTTGAACAGGAGTTATAAAAGCGGTTCTCCATATTTGGAGAAATTCTCCAAGGGACAGGGATAAGTTGAATATTTTTGAGAGCGGGACAGAAATAACGCATGAACATTTTTTTAGTAATATGGCAGGGAGACCATCGAGCCCAGGAGTAAATTCATCATGCAGTTGATTCAATTTATTTTCAATGATATGGGGGTGAATAGTTCGTGGGAGAAATTTGGTAAGTAGTCGAAGTAGGTAGTATCCGGTACAAAATAGTCATCGGTGAAAGATTGTTTGAAAAGGTAGGCAAAATAGTTGGCGATAGTTTTGGAATCATTCGGGGTTTCGCCATTGAAGGAGAGTGAAGTTGGGTAGCTATCATATTTCCTTTTGTAGTTGACAAACTGAAAGAAGGACTTAGGATCGTTAGTAGGATTGGCTTGCGTTTCGATTAAATGGCGTTCATAGAGCAACTTATGCAGCTCTGTGAGTTTCAGATAAATACCAATGTAGTTAGAAAAGTCATTGGGGGAATGAGTACGAAGGAAGATTGCTCACAGTTTGTTACTTGTGTTCCTTAGTGAAAGGAGCCTGCTATTATACCAAGGAGGGGAGGTAGATAAATGTTTGGATCGGGAAAGGGGAACGCAAAGAGAAATAGAATTGACTATTTCTCTGTAGGAAATAGATATGGCGTAGTCCATTGTGTCAAAATTGAAGGGGGCGTTACTGAGATATTCATTGATTAGGTTGAAATTTGCTTGGTGGAAATCGTAGGACTTAAGCGGAGGGGATTTATTCAGACAACAGGATGTCCTCATCGAGCAATGTCTCCAATTCATCGTCTTCGAAAGTTTTTGGCCTTCCTTCACGCGAACGGTCGTCAACAAAGAAATCACCGTCTTTGAAGCGACGGAACCAATCACGGAACGTTGTTTCACTTAGAGCAACGTTTCTCAACCTTTGAGCATGTGCGGACCCCCAGCAACGAATTTATCAGTCGGCGGACCCTTCCCAACAATAAAACTTATAACATTCGGTATAAACTTTAAATAAATAACGTAACTCCCAGATACAAGCAAAAATGATACATTCAAAAAAAAAATAAAAATTGCTTTTAAAAAAATATCTTTTATTAAAATGTTATTAAAAGTACATAAGCAATAAATAAAAAAAGTAAAATAATTGATGTGATGGCTGGTGCTGTTTTTTAGCTACCAAGTTATTTATATTTGGATCAAACGAACATAACTGAATTCTTAACTCAGGTTCAGCGTCTAATTTATTTCTATATTTATTTTTCATATGAACAACAGTTGAAAAACCTTTTTCACATTAATATGATGTAGAGAAGGGAATTAATATTTTAATAGCCCTTTCGGATATAAAAGGATATTGCTTTCTAGCACTTAACCAGAATTCATACAGATTGGTGTTTTTAAATATAAGTTGTGAAGCTGAATCACAAGAAATATCAAGCTGGTTTTCTTCTATAGCTGATAAGCTATTTATTTGACTAAAGTCTTTTGAAAATGGATTTTTAATCCACAATTTGCTGTTATCAGGAATTGGAAAGTATTCTCGAAAACTCTGTTTTAGTTCAATGAAATGTTTGACAAAACTTTGAAAATTTTAATCTAATAAAATATCGTTGGTAGTTGCTAAGAATTCAGTTAGTGTTGAAAATGGTGAACAATCCTTCTTTTCAAATCGTTTTTGCAACATATCAATTTTTTTCAACGTTGATTCGATTTTTTCTTCAAATTGGAATACAGTAACTGTCTTTTGTGAGTTTTGTAAATCCATGTTTAACTCATTTAAATAGCCGAAAATATCACATAAATATGCATCTTGCGCGCACCACGTAAAATCATTAAAATGGTCGCGCAATTCAAATGACAAATTACTTTCTTTAAGAAAAACAATTCTTATTTCTTCGCGTAGCTCGAAAAAGCGTTTAAGAATTTTTCCTCGGGAAAGCTAACGAACCTCAGTATGGAGTAATAGCTGACTGTGGATGCTGCCCATATCATCACATATTTTATTAAAGATTCGGTGATTTAGCGGCCTTGATTTTATAAAATTGATTATCTTCACAACTTCATCGAGAACTATTTTGAATTCTGCTGGTATTCGTTTTGCCACCAATGCCTCTCGATGTATGCAACATTGTTGCCACGTAGCTTCGGGTGCAACATTTTTAACAAGAGCACGTAGACCACTTTTACATCCGGACATTGCTCTTGCACCATCAGTGCAAATGCCTACACATTTTTTCCAATCACATGATGTAATAAACTCATTTAAGAGATTAAATATGACTTCTCCGGTAGTATGTTCAGAAGGAGGCAGACAGAACAAGAAGTCGTCATTTACACAGTCTTTAAATTCGTACCGCACATACGTCATCAGATTAGCATTGTTAGATACACTTATCCGTGCTCCCATCCAATTGGAGAGAAAAATGGGAACTCTGCTTTATTCTTTCTATAAGCTGAGTTTTGAGATTGCCGGACATATCAACTATTCTTCCCTTGACAGTATCATTAGATAAAGAAATTATGTCTAAATTATATGCTGCCACTAATACCTTTGCTGCCGGTAAAATCAAATCCTCATCGATAGTATGAGCTTTTGCAGCTTTGCCTGTCAACCAAAAATCAATCTGGGTAATTTAATTTTAATTTTAATTTAATTTTTTAATTTTCGTGGGGGCGAACGCCCCCATTTATTAGGCTTAATTCAAGCTAGCTTAATCTAATCTTAACCTAATCTCACTTACTAGGTAGGGAGAAGGGGAGGGTGGTTAAGAAGGCGGATTTTTAGGCATCGAGTGCTGAGGTTGAAATCGAAGTAAGGATTCGAATTAACAATTCCCAGCATACGAGAAATAGGTTCATTGGAGCCATAGGCAGTACGGGGGGTGGGTAGATAGAAGAGACGGGGATTTCGTACGTTGCGGGGGTTAGTGTTGATAGAGACAGAGTTATAGAGAGTCGCGCAGTCAATGGTACCTGAAAGGAGACGATGGATAAAAAGAATGTCAGATACAACTCTTCTTTCTTCCAACGTGTTCATGTTGATTAGTTTAAGGCGGTCTTGGTAGGGTGGTAAAATCAAAGGATTGCCCCAGGGGAGACCTCGAAGAGCAAAACGTAGGAATCGGCGTTGGATGCTCTCGATTCTAGAAATGTGGGTTTGTTGGTAGGGAGACCACACCTGGGAGGCGTATTCAAGAAGGGGCCGGACAAAGGTTATGTAAAGAGATCGGGTAACGTAAGGGTCCGAGAATTCTTTAGACCATCGCTTCACGAAACCGAGTGCCGAATTAGCTTTAAGGATTATTTCATCGATGTGTGCCCGAAAATTAAGCTCTTGGTCACATAATATGCCAAGATCGCGAATGACTTGAACCGTGGAGATGGGTTGATTATTGAGGAAGTAGAGACGAGGAGGAGGTTTGATTCGTTTACGTGAAAAGGTAATTGATTGGCATTTGGAAATATTAAGCTCTAAGCAATTTTTGGAGCACCAGATGGAAAAGCTATTGAGATCAGATTGAATAAGGGAAGAGTCATGACTGGAGGAAATGGTCTTGAAGAACTTGGTATCGTCGGCGTATAATGAGATGTGGGAGTGTTTGATCACCAATTCAAGATCGTTTATGGAAAGAACGAAAAGAAGTGGACCTAAGTGGCTGCCTTGGGGGACGCCGGAGGAGGCTAAAAAGGGGTTAGAGAAGGCAGATCTAAAACGAACATTATAATAGCGATTTTCCAGGTAAGAAGATATCCACTTCAAAGAGATGGGGTCGAAGCCAAGGGAGGACAATTTGAAGAGTATCAGTCTGTGGGAGATTTTATCGAAGGCTTTACTGAAATCGGTTGAGATAACGTCGACTTCTTTGCCGTTCTCTAAGGCTGATAGGGTAAAGGACACAAATTCAACAAGGTTAGTGGTTGTGGATCTGCATTTGAGGAAGCCGTGTTGTCTAGGGGAGATTAATGACTTGCAGCGAAAACTTAGTGTTTCGTACAAAACACTCTCGAAGAGTTTAGGTATATGTGATAGTTTGGCAATGGGGCGATAGTTGTTAACAACGTTCTTAGGACCTTTTTTATGTATAGGGGTGATAAATGAGTTTTTCCATAAGCGGGGGAATTCACCTTGGGAGAGGGATAGAGTGAAGATTTTCGAGAGAGGGCGAGAGATGGTTGAGGAGCATTTTTTTAGAAATATGGCAGGGAGACCGTCGGGTCCAGGAGTGAATTCATCATTAAGTAGATTTAATTTGTCTTCGACGACATGAGAATCAACTGTGTGTGGGAGAAATGGTCCAAGAGAAAAATTCGGAAGATAATGAAAGTATGAGAAGTCTGGAGCAAACGAGTCGTCGGCGAAAGACTGTTTAAAAAAGGTGGCGAAAAAGTTGGCGATAATATTGGGATCATTCGAGGTTTGATCGTGGAAGGAGAGGGAGGTAGGGTAGCCATCGGATTTTCTTTTATAGTTAACAAACTTAAAGAAGGACTTTGGATCGTTTATAAGATTGGCTTGCGTTTCTGTTAAATACCGTTGATAGAGGAAGTTGTGTAGGGCGGTAAAGTGGAGATAGCTGCCCAGGTAGTTAGAAAAGTCATTGCATGATTGAGTACGAAGGAAGATTGTCCATTGCTTATTTCTTTTGTTTCTTAGAGAACGGAGCCTGCGATTATACCAGGGTGGGGAGGTGGACGAAGTTTTGCGTTGTGAAACGGGAACGTAAAGAGAGATAGAGTAAAAAATTTCCCTGTAGAATATGGATATAGCATCGTTTACGGTTAGGTTTTCAAAATTGAGAGGGGCATTTTTAAGGTATTCATTTATTAGATGAAATTTTGCTTTGTGGAAATCGTAAGAGGCCAGAACTGTAGGAGGTTTATTCTGTGTGGGAGAATCGTGAAAGAAGGAAAGGAGGAGGGGAGGATGGAAGTTTTCGATGGTTGAAAGGGAAAGGGGACTAAGTGAAACAGAAGAGTTGAGAGGATCGGTTGTGAATATGAGGTCGAGTTGTCTACCCATGTAGTTTAGTACGCCACTAACTTGGCTGAGGTTTGAATCTGTTAGGCGATCCAAGAAGAGACATTCTTTGGCAGTAGTGGGATTAGTGGCAGTGTAAGACGATTGATCGTCTAATTGGATCCATTTAAGATGAGGAAGGTTGAAGTCACCGAAAACAAGGATTTCATCTTGAGGGTTTCTTAAATCGGTTAATTGGTCGATTGTGTTGATGGCGAGTTCATAGGATTCAATAGGTTGTGAGGGCAAGATGTAGAAACAAATGATGTATAATGTCTTCTGGGGTAGAGCAATCTTAATTGAAACAAAGTCGAGAAGTGGGGAGGATGATACTGCAATAAGGGAAGAGTCAATTGTATTAAGGACGGCTAGTAGAACGCCTCGGCAAGGACAACCGTCAGTGAGTCGGCTGAGTTCGTCATCGCGATAAACATTAAAATTTGGTGGGAACAGTTCGAGGTTATTTATGCTGGGGATCAGGTTCGTTTCAGTCAACGCGAAGACATCAAAGGACAAAGCATGTGATTGTTGCAGGATAGCTTGGGTTTTCGAGCGGAGACCTCTTACATTTTGATAATAAATAGTAAGAGGGAGGTTTTTGCAGAGGGTGTGGGTGACAGGAGGATGGCGACAATTAGGAACGAAAAAACCTGTCGTGATCGGCTCGGCTACGCTGGAGGTGCGATATCCGTTTTGAGTGTATATATTGCCGGAAAGTTTCGAGATCATTTGAGACTTTTTGAGGGGAAATATTGAAGAATTCGTGGTATTTTACGAAGAGGTTTTTGAGGCTAGCGAAGTCAGCAGGAAGACCTTCCTGTTCGATTGATACCCTTACGCTTGTGTTAGTTTTTCCTTCGTAGCAAACGGAGTCTGACTTATCATGGAGATAAGCTAGGAAGAGTCGGATGTTTTCGTATGTTTTTTTATCCCTTAACCGAGAGAGAGCATAACGACATTCGACGGGGTTAGCGGTTTGCTGGGTAAGTTTGACTGTGGGGGGCAGAAGGGGGTCGATAAAAGATTGAGAGGAGACAGAAGAAGGATTTGTTATGGATGGACCTGTTGATGTAGGGATTGGTGAGGAATTGGTTGTGTTGTAGGAGATGGAATTCGATTTGGGGGCAGAGGAGATGGAGCATGGTGTGGGGTAGAGAATATGGGAACTGCGGAAATTTGGGTATTTTGCACCTGATCTGAGGTCGAAATTGGGAAATGAACTCGGTGGGGGTATTTGGTTCGGGGTCTGGGTCGGGTTTGGGGTCGGTTTGAAGGAAACCTTTTGACGTTGGGGTTTGGGAGGAGCAGAGTAAGAAGGTTGTACATTAGAAATTGAGGGGTGTGTGAAATTAGGAAAGAGATTCGTCTTGAAGCTCCAGTTGTCACCGGGGTTAGGGGGAGGGTTGGGATGCTTATTTGGTTTCGGATGACGATTTGTGGAATTCTGGCTTATGGATGAAAGCGAAGTGTTGGAAGGAATGTGGTTGATATAATTAGATTTAGGTATATTAATTCTATTGCTGTTACTTATGCTATTACTATTCTTATTGCTGTTATTGCTGCTTCTGCTGTTGAGGTCCGGTTTTGGTGAAATCCACTTCGATATTTCTAAGTTTCCGATGGTAAGGACGTCCTTGAAGGGGTTTGAGAAGAGCCACGCATATTTCGACGGAACGACGAATTTAAACCGACTTCTGTTGTTAGGGTTGATTTGGTGAAGTTTAGCACATTGAAGGATTGTAATGGAGTAATGGTCGAGAAAGTATTTCTTGAGCCAGGAAACGTTGGCGTGGGGAGGGGCTCCTTTCAGGTAGAACTCGGAAAGGTTCATGTTATTGAGTTTATCCAGACGGTGTGCCCATTCAGGTTCTGTCCACGAGGTTCCAAACTTTTGAATTGTTTTTGGGGGGTCGGTAGATGTTGACGGCTGTGCGTTAATCTCGGTGTCACAGTTATCAGTTTGGATAGGCGGAGTTTCCTTTAAAGTCGGTGATTTCTGCAAGTCGTCGAATAGGGATATATTCAGGGGAGGTTGAGGTGATTTGATGATGGAAGGAAGAGAATCGAGTCTAGTAGTCAGCGATGAGAGTTCGGCGACTATGTTGGCAATGGATAGGCGGGTAGTCGAAAGGTCATCACTTAAGTTATTCAGCTTAGGTAGAAATTCATCGATTAAGGGGGAGTAGTCGATCTGAACATAATCCGGATTAGATGATTTAGACGAGGATTGTAGGAGGGTGTCGAGGTCGGAGCGGAAAGAGGTGACCATATCTTTAAGACTGTCCGGTGTTTTTCGCGACGTAACGATTAGTCGGTTTATTTCAGACGCAAGTTTGTCGAGCTTGTTGGTGAACTCTTGGGCCAAGTTGGTATCAACGAGATTTTTGACCGTTCGTAAGATGTCGTCGGCCCCCAGAAAGTATTTTTTGGCGGACTCAGACGAGTTGTCGACGGCACTGGAAATATCTTCTAAATTACTCGTTATTAAATCGAGGTCATTTGAGATTTTTTTATTCGATGCGGCAATGTTGCTTAGGGTGGACGTCATAGTGTCGCTAAGGCACTTTATCGCTATCATGACGTGTGATAGGGAGATTTGTTTGCACTCCTCGCAAACGAAGTTAAAATTGTTGGATAATTCCGGTATATAAGTTAGGCATCTTTTGGATAAGCCAATGCATATTGGATGAAAGGCTTTGCCACAGATACCAGTACATGTGAGCAACTCAGCGGATTTATTTCCGTAAGTGCAGTTGACATTCCCGCAGCACTTTTCCATAATGGGAGATATAATTGGGTCACGAGGTAAGTGAGAAAAATTGACAACGCAGCGAAAGGGTAGAAACGAGGAAACGAGGTTACTGATTTTTTGTTTTGGTTTTATATGTATATATAATTTTTTGTTTTTGTATTTTTTTTTTTTTTGTTTATTTGTTTGTTCGTTTGATTTAATTTGTCACGTCACTGAACGTATAAACTGGGGGTAGCGAGGCAGAAGGCAAAAGACACGACCGAGCGGCTTGGAAGTTGACTTGACTCTGACTCTCTGGGTAAAATAATAGATTTTTTAAATTTACCTACTTATCATCAGGGACACTTGGTAGGATGCTAATACTCGTATAGCATTTTCATTGCTACTACCTGTAGCGACTTTCCTAAGAGATTTCTGATTCCTCTGTAACTCCTGTAGTTTTACTCGTATGTTAAAAAATTCACGAGGTTTATCTTTATACTCATTGTGCTTTGTTTCAAAATGTCGCTTTAATTTGGCAGACTTCATCGATTCATTGCTCAAAACAAAGCAGCACAAAACACACTGTGGCTTTGCTTCACCATTTGAATCTAAACACCCGAATCCATACGAAAGATATTCAGAGGAATACTTTCGTTGTTTTTTAGTTTTATTGTCATCAACGAATTTTGAAGTCGATGTTCCCGGATTAGAGTCAACATCTTCAGTCATTTTCCTTTTTAGCCAGCGTTCCATATTTTAGGAAAGCAACTGGAAATACGACCGACGACTAAATATTTTAGAGAACAAATGACATTCTAAGATTTGTCTGTAAAAGTAGAAAATATGCATAACGGTTCAAATGTCGCCTATGCCCTATTACATATTTCGGATTCAAATACAAATACCCTTTTCAAGGATAAGAGTATGAGCACGCATTACAACAAAACCCTTCATATGGAGCTATGGCATACAAACAAAAAATAGGATAATCAGTCGATTATTGTGTCTTCTTATGCCCTTATCACAATACTGCGTTGGTGCTAGCTTCCTTATGACTGAAAAAATCAGAGAAAAATGAGAGCGAGATAAAATGTATGTAGCTCACGTAACCAAAGTACACAAAAGTCAAACTGTTGGAAATTTATATACGTTGTGATAGCTGTGGATGTATCTACATATATACATATGTATTTCTTTAAGCTTATCATATGCTTTATAGCAGTGGTAGACAATTTTCACTTTGGCGCAGTATTGTGATATGCGCATTATTTTTTCTTAACTTTTTCTTAGGTAGTGGAATTGTTTGGTAGATGATCGTTTTGTAACTGAAACTTGGTTCATGCATTTGTGTTGAGAGGGGTAGGAAAATGATATAAAAAAATAAGTAAAAAAAAAATTATTTTCGTGTTGGTGAACAACGTTTGTTTGTGTTTCACATTGGAATGATAATAAAGACCTACATATGTATTTCTTATGTTTCGTTGAAAGGACGTCGCGGACCCCCTGAAAGTGCTCCGCTGACTTAGAGCATCATCTCCGTAAACTTTTTGGAGTTCTCGATGCGCTTCAGCCGCCAATTTCTTCGAATGAAACAAGAAAAGCAACACTTTCCCCAAATGACGATTATTTGGCACAAAATCAGACATTTTCACACAGCCAAAAGTATATGACGCAAAAACAAAATTACTAATATGTCAAACGATTTGTTTACCATATGTCTAAGCTTGGTTCATGACGTTTTGGATACATCACAATCGGGCAGAACTTACTACTGGAGCTATCTCTTGATGAACAGCGAGAACTTAGTTGCACACCTAATATAAAGTTTCGTTCAAACTTTACATGAACCATGTACCCGAAAATACAAACAGACCCTGAATTTGTTCAAATTCGGTTTGACTATATACATACATACATATGTATATAAATATTTATAATTATATATATGTACATTTATATATTTTAATTAATATAGAATAAATTAGGCTTATAGAAAAAAGAAGATGTTTTCAAAGAATAAGGTAAGGAATGGGACGATTCATACAAAGTGAAACTCCTTTTAAGAAAGTTAGATGAGCCCACTTATAATCCAGTTATAAACCTAATTCTACCAAAAAGAACGCGGAAGCCGACTTTCGACGAAACTATTAAAAAAATTAACGGATATCTTCTCACGCAAAACTTTTCTATTTGCGACCTGCTATAATTGTATTCCGTTAGAAAAGAAAAGCACCGATGATTTTGAAACGTTCGTAGAAATTGTAAATAAGCAATTTGAACTTATCAAATTAACTTCAATCCCCGCTGACGTTTTCAAATGCTTAATTTTTGTTTGCGGACTAACTAGAATATACGACTCTGACATTCGAACAAGGTTACTGGCAAAACTGGAAGCAGATGAAAACAGCAATAAGTTGACTCTAACAGACTTAGCAAACGAGTGTGAAAGAATTGTGATGTTGAAGCACGATGTTGCATTAGTGGAGAAGCGCGGAGAGTGAGTTTAATCTTTTAAATCAACAAGGAAAAATCAAAACGCCAAAAAGTCAATGGTTTTATTGTGGATTACATTACTCCGAAAGATGCTGGTACAAAAACCATAAATGGGCTGAATGCGAGCGAAGTGGCATTCAGGATTTTGGAAGAAAGGGTTTTGTGGCAGTGCGAAAACTGGACAGCAGAACAAAAAGAACAACAACAGAACCCGTTGAAAGAATACAGAAGGAGAGTCAAGCATAGAATCGAAAGATTTTTTTTTTTGGTTCCTAGAGTTGTTTATATCAAAGTGTAAGTAGGTTCTTGTACATATTAATGTCGGGCATAAACATCCTTTCACAGGGAGTTTAGATGCAATTAGGTACATTAATTCTAACAACGATACAGGAGTCGGCAAGGAGTGACAGCGGACACTCCGTTCCACTGTGCGAGAATTCAAATGCCAAATGTCATTTAAATAGGTTCAAGCTAGCGGAATCTGTTATGTCACCTAAACTGAACGACCTTAATATTCTTGGATTAGTTTGGATGGGCACCCTAAATTTTTGGATTTACCTATCAACGCGATCTGCTCAATAGTAAGGATAACAGAATTGGCACTAGCTCCACCCTCAACTATCTCACAGGAGATTTCCAATATAAAGTTGAAATTTTCCTATGCATTTTGTGGCATAATAAAAAACACCTATTGTCCACTCAGGATCACGAGACATAATAAAACACTACAGATCAACGAATAGCCAGCTTCACATTTCGCCTCGTTCAGTCCTGTCAAAGATCTGACATTTGAAAACAAAATAAACAAACAAATTGGAGATGGAAGCAGCTGCTATTGAAGTAAATTGCGTTTATTTGTTGAATTTAAAAGGTTAATATTTGTATTACAGGGGTTATTGGAAAGTGACACAAACAGTGAAGAAAGCAGCACACCTGAATATTCATTGCTGCATTAAGAAGTAACAGATTTCTCGATCGAAATTTAAATTAAGTTTACATGTTTACTTTTTTTGTCCACCTGCTCCATTTCCACTTCACAATAAAAACAATCTTTGAAATTTAAGTGTGGAATTGCCATATCAAAGAAAATGTTTCTTTTCATTCAAATTTGATACGATCGCTTTAAATGCTGATGATAATAATTTTTATCGATATACACCAATCGGGGGTAATATTTCCCCAATAGACTTAAGAGTTTTAGAAATGTAAGATAATACACATATTATAGCATTTTGAGTACAATTACCCGATACGGAAGCGAAAACTGTTTAACCAAATCCTGGCCACAATTTTATATGTATGTTCATCAGGCAATGATTCTCCTAATTTGAATGCGAAACCAGTGGGAAATAGTGTAAACTCACTTCCACTCAAACTCGGATCTTGAAATTGATCCAGATAAAGAGCTGGATCACGTGTTGTTATTGTAATACATGTAAACCATGATCCGGATAAGATCTAGATGGCATAATAAAAAACACCTAAAGTCGTCGTCCACAAATTCACAAAGACGAAATCAAAAGTCAAATTTCCTATTCTAGATGAGGGTATTGTACGTTCAAGTATTGGTTAGGTTAGGTTAAAGAAGGGGAGTGTGATGGTTAAGCATCACTTCCACTCGGAGGCCAAAAGGCCCATTGTGATTCCCTTCATTTGTGGGGGTGCGCATATGATTAACCTGTCCTATCACGTGGTGGCTGAAACCACCCCGTGCTCTTTATGAATTTTAGAAGGTCCGATATATCTGCATTTGCCACATTTGCAATCTCTGTAAAAATGTTTGGCCCAGCGACGCTAGGCGTCGATTCTGGAGAGCTGGGCAGTGGCAAAGCAGATTTTGGATCGTCTCAGTTTCTTCCTCATCGCCGCAGCTCCGGCAGAGATCGCTGGATCCCGACTCCCGTTTCCGGAGCATTGCTCTAATGGGACAGTGTCCTGTGATCACTCCGACGAGCATTCGGATCGAGTTACGGTCCAGCGCCAAGAGCTTCTTTATTTTTCCGATATTGAGTTCTGGCCACGATGATCTTGTCGTGTAGCTGTCGTTTTTTGTAAGCCAAGACGAGTTGGCTTCTTTGATGACTGTGTCATTTATGATCCGGTATAATGCGCTGATCGGTGGTTGCAATGACGTGTCCGCTTCGCTGATGTCCAGTTCAGACCCTTGCCTGGCCAATTCGTCTGCTCTTTCGTTCCCTGCGATTGAGCTGTGACCCGGGACCCAGCAGAGTTTGACTTTGTGGTGTCTGATGGACTTCAGTGAGTCGCGACATTTCATGACAGCCTTTGATCTCGTTATACAGGATTCTATTGACTTCAGTGCAGCCTGGCTGTCTACGAAGATAGTGATATCCGATGGTGGGATATCGGTTACCTGTAGGTGTTTGGCTGCTTTCTCTATTGCCAGGATTTCTGCTTGAACGACGCTGCACAGATCAGGGATTCTGAATGATTCCTGTGGAGGGTATCAGAGTATAACCCGGTCCCAGTGCCTGTGTCCATTTTCGATCCGTCGGTGAAGAGAGTGGTCTCGTGGTCGTTGATCACAGCGTTTGATAGTCACTCTTCTCTGTCGGGGAAAATATACGTACGTTCAAGTTACTCCCCCTGGTCATCTCCGATTTGGATAGTACCAGAGAAGAGGGATGCCACCGGAAAACAAAAAAAAACGCTTAGTGATCGAACACCGTAAGTTGAATGAAAAGACCATTGACGACAAGTACCCGATACCGAATGTCCTTGGTAACCTGGAAAAGCTTAGAAAATGTACTATATGTATTTCAGCACATTGGATATAGCCTCAGATTTCCACCAAATTCAAGTCAGTGAAGAAGATATTCCCAAGACAGCATTTTCTGTTAATAATGGACAGCATTTTCTGTTAACGTTGAACGGATGCCTTTCGGTCCTAGAAATACTCTATCCATGTTTCAACGTGTTATAAAATATTAAAAAACTTAGAACAGGTATTCAAGAAACTTGAGGATGCTAATTTTAAAATTCAACTCAACAAATCGGATTTCCTTCGAAAACAGGTTGCCTTTTTAGGCAAGGTGTTAAGCCAAATCCCGATAAGATCCGAGCCATCAAAGATTTGCCGATTCCGAAAACACCTAAGCAAATATTTTGAAATTACTTGGGTACTACAGGAAATTCATCGAGGATTTCCCTGTATTAGCCAAGTCGATGACACAGTGCTTACGAAAAGGAAAAAAAATTGTACTTGATTCCGAATATATTGATTGTTTTAACATCTGCAAGGCCATATTGTGCAATGATCAACTCTTACAATATCCAGACTTCTAAAAGCCATTTAATGTTACGACAGATGCCAGTAACGATGCCCAAAGACCAGTCGGTTTTGATAAGCCAGTTTGTTTTGCAAGCCGGACAGTATCAAAATCTGAACAAAACTATAGTACAATGGTGGAGGAGCTCTTAGTAATTGTATGGCCTTACCATACTTGTATGGTAGGAAGACACTGGATCATAAACTCTCATGGAATGCACACCTAGATAACATATACTCAAAGGCTGTAAAGGCCTTATGGTCCCTAAAACAGCTGGTGGGCAAAACATGGGGACTCAACCCAAAAATGAGTATATGGATATATAATCAGATGATCAAACCAACCATACTATACGGCGCTGCGGTATGGTGGAGGAAATGCGTACAAAAAGGAACAATACGCAAACTCAACAAAATACAAAGACTAGCATGTATTTGTATAACTGGAGCAATGAAAACCACTCCAACCGCTGGAATGGAGGCAATCCTAAACATTCCGCAGTTACACACTGCCGTTCAGGCAGAAGCGGCCAAACAAGCCCTAAAGATACAAAGAACTTATAACTACAAAAAAGGGAACCTGACTGGACATCTAGAGATTCTAGAAAAGGTCGACAACGTCTGGGAACTAACTCGTGTAAGTGACCTAATGTCCCCTCAGCTGAACTTTAAAACACACTTTGAAATACTCATTCCAAACAGGGAGGAATGTAAAAACAATCCCCCTTAGTTGAAGGATGGTGCCCAAAAGTGGTTTACAGATGGGTCCAAATCCGGATATAAAGTAGGGGCTGGTGTGATAGGACCTAAATGTAGCCTTCACATCCCTCTCTGCGGTGAGTCAACAATATTTCAGGCTGAACTGTATGCAATAAATGCGGCGGTACACTACATTAGTGAACAAAAGCCCAATAGATTAAAGATATCCATATTCTCGGACAGCCAAGCGGTTCTCAAAGCTCTAAGAAGCTATACATTTAACTCTAGAGCTGTCTGGGAATGTCACCAACGTTTAAATAAACTGGCGATAAACAACAAAGTAAAGTTGATTTGGGTGCGGACATACAAGCCAAAAAAGGCGCCCAGATGCCTTTTACTGGACCCTTCCCCCTTTATGGATTTGACAACAGAGACACAAATAAAATTTTAAACAAATGGGTCATCAAACAAAAGAACCAATTCTGAAACAGACAAGAGGGCTTAAAACACTCTAAAATCTTTATGGAACAGAATCACAATCCAAAACGTGCAAAAGAGGCACTAGAACTAAATAAAGCCGAACTAAAACTGCTATGTGAAGCTCTAACAGGGCACGGCACTTGCAATCACCACCTATTCAAAATGGGTCTCAGCAGCACTGAGTCTTGCAGACGATGTGGGCAGGATAAAGAGACAATGGAACATATACTCACAAAATGCCCAGAACTCACTGAAGAGCGACTCGAAATGTCAACAAAGGCACAACTAACAGGGAAGGACTTCCAGGATATCCCATCTAGGAAAGTTGTTAAATTCATGAAAGCAACACTAAAATCCTAAATCAAAGAAGGGGGTACAATAGATCTTTATGGTCGCAGTGCAAGTGTCCTGTAATGACACACCCCATACTCTTCAATTCAATTCAATGGTAGGAAGTTTTTAATTATTACAGACCAAAAACCCTTGACGTGGCTTTTTTTACTCAAAGAACCGAACTCGAAGTTAGTACGTTGGGGTTTCTATTTAGAATGGTACAACTATTCCATAAAGTATAAAAAAGATAGACAGAATTTAAGCGCGGACGTTCTATCAAGTGTTGAGCTAAATAATAAAAAAATTAAATTAAAAATTTTAAGTAAGCCCCGACACAAAAAAAAATTTAAAAAGTAAAAAAATAAAATTTTTCTCTCGGCCTTTTGACTTCATTAAAATAACCTATTAATATTTTTAACATAAGCGTCGCCGCGTCGGGGAACTGCTAAGTAAATAAAATAAAACCAGAATACAAATAAAAAGAATATTAATAATGATAAAGTATGGATTATACAAAAACTTACTCTATGTGAACAACGTAAGTAAGTACCAAAACATTCCGCAAGATTTTCGGTGATTAATGTTCATATTTCTCTCGAATATTCTTTTTGAGGGCTGCAAATGCGAACGTCCGAGGCTAGTTGACATAAGTAGCCCCAAAGAACGAAGTCTGGGATGATTGAATCTGACGACTTTGTTGGCCATGCCAAATCACCAAAACAGAAGATTACGAGACCAGAAACCGCTTTCTTCATAATATCCATTGCGGCTCGGGCTGTGTGTGTGGTTGCACCATCTTGTTGAAACCAAATGTTCGCCAAGCCCCGCTTATCCAATTCCGGCAGTCAAAAGTCATTTTTCATGGTCCTGTAGCGGTCGCCAGTAGCAGTGACCATATTGCCGATGGCGTCCTCAAAAAAATACGGCCCAATCACTCCTCCCGCGTGAACGCCGCACCACACAGTGGCTTTGAGTGGATGTAACGGCTCTTCGTGTATCATACGCGGATTTTCAATGCCCCAAAAACAAAGATTTTGCTTGTTGACGTAACCGCTTAAATGGAAATGCGCCTCATCGCTCATGATGACTTTCGACACAAAATCGTCCTCTTCTTTATTGAGATTAAGGATGGCTTGACAGTTATTCACACGCGACTGACGGCCAGCAGGCATTAACTGATGCACTGTTTGTACTTTGTACGGGAACATGTGTAAATTTTTCTCTAAAATTCACTGTAGGGCCGTCTGGTTTTGCCTATTTGCGTGGACCGTTGTCTGGTTGATGTTTCTTCTCAGCGACACCAGTAGCCACAGCGATATTCTCGGCCGAACGACCAGTCCGGTGGCGGCCACGTCCTGCATGGTCTCCTGTGGTTCCAGTCTGTTCGAGTCGAGTAGCTAAGCGGAATGTTTGTCCAGTTTGCGCGACACGAAATTCGACTTCGAAATTCACGAAATACCACCGTCAAAAAAATTGGCACAATTATTCCGCGCTTTAGCGAAGTATAGCGCTCCAGTGCTTATCTGTTTGTATAATGTCACTAATGTAAAATATGGGGTTTGATATGATTAAGGTACGACGCCATTTGCAAAAATTGTAACATCCTCCGATAGGGTGATTCATTTTGCGTCAAAGAGCTGATGACCTTGAAACGCCTGAACAGATCTTCATAAATTGTAGCTAACAACCATTTCGATGACGTTAGCTATCAAACAAAAAAAAATCATCAAAATCGGTATATTCGTTCAGGAGTTACGATGCCACAGCCAGACACAGAGACAAGCAGACACGTCAAACTTATAACACCCCTCTTTTTGCGTCGGGGGCTAATAAAATTATAGATTTACAAGTAGAAAATACGGATTTCACGTCGACAGTAAATAACATCGATGAACTTAATAATGTAGATATCTACTATACATTCGGTACGGGAAAATTTGTGAGAGGCCACTGAATGAATCACGAATCTTTAAACTTAACATTCCGCATTTTGTTCAAAAGGAAAAAGCGATATAAATTAGAATGTAGAAATATGTCCAATGAACAAACCATAATTGACATTTTTAAAAACTTTATAAACACTAAAAGTCGAACTGGCACTTAGGCCGAGGATAACATTCTCAAAGCTATTCAGTTCGTTTATTTCCAATATTTTAATATGTCCATGATTAGATTAATAAGGTGTAATAAAATGTTGGAGGACATATTCGAACCAGATGAACAAGAAGAAGTTATTAGGTCCTGCCATCAGACATAAAATTATAGAGGTATAACAGAAACCGAAGAGCATATAAAAAGACACTACTATTTTTCAAATCTTCAAAATTTAGTTACTCGAATCATACAAAAACTGTACTACTTGTTAAACACCAAAATACAAAAAAAAAACAAAAACCTCTCAAATTTGAAATATCCGATATACCAACACATGCGTTGCAAATAGTACACTTAGATATATTTCATGTTCAAAAACAATATTTTTTGACTATTGTAGACAAATTTAGTAGATTGGCAAGTGCTTACCCATCTCTTAACAGTATTCACATATTAAAAGCTCTCAAGCATTTTTCTCCAATGTATCGAATTGACCATCACAAAAAATGTCTAAATAACTGTACAGGCAACGTACCTGTTGAAAGACTTCATTCCACCCTTCTTAAATTAATACAATAATTAGATCCAAGTCCCCGAAAACTTTTATAGATGAGGTAATGAGTGAAGCCATAATATCGTAATTCCATTCATTTGGTAACTAAACTTTTTCCTTTTGAATTACTAACAGGCCATATGAACAGCGATATTTATATATATTATATATATATATTTTTATATATATTTTATTTATATATATTATTTATATATATTTATATTTATATATATTTTCTTTTATAAACAGAACAATTCAGAACAAGGAGATCTACGTGAGCATATTAAAAATATGAGGAGCTTGAGAATATTGCGTTAGATATGTAGGTTAATAGCATACAAACAAAAGACGATAAATTACAGAAATAAAACAAGATTTCATCCTCCTTCATATATTGTTAATGAAACGGTTTTTGAAAACAAAATATAAAACAACAACGAAGACTTAATTTAATTTTCTATGGTTGACAGTGAATTCGAATTACAATAATTTGCTTTTAAATAACCATGTGTATACACATTTTTGGAGCAACAAAGTTTTAATATTTTTAAGACACCTATCTCCTTTCCTTCCCATAACCGATCAAATGTATAAGAACAATGTAAGACCACATCAATATAGCATCTTCCGAGGGAGAGTGAGAGGGAGAGTTATGTGCACACCTACCTAAATGTGCACATCACTCACATCACTCCCCAGACAAACACTGTAGGGTCTAGTTATCTGGGAAAGATTGCAAAGATTGCACCAAAACCCAAAGGCTTGGGAATAAGCTTTGCGCCATAAAAACGCTGGGGGAATTATGTAATTTACCAAAATTGTTAGTATTTAAGTTAGTTGTAGTAAAGATGTGGAAGAATAAACATAATTTGGAACACAATTAGTCTTAGTTACCGAGTTCGAGCTTTTTCAAAGTCAGATGAAAATTATAGTCAATCGGAAAAAGAAGCAATTGCTCTGGTGTTTGTGTGAAGAAGTTTCACCGGTTTGTATATGGCAGGCATTTTATTCTTCGAACAGACCATCAACCTCTATTGACAAGTTTTGGAGCAAAAAAGGGGATTCCAGTTTACACCGCACATCGCCTTCAACGTTGGGCACTAACGCTGCTCATGTATGCTCAAAATCAGCTGAAAAAAGCTTATTGTTGACTTGGCAAACAAGTTAGTTGGGCAAGGGACTCATGACCCACTTACGCCATCGATTTCATAACCTAGAAACGACATACCCCCAGAGCTTGAAGTTGAAAATAGCAAAAAGCGGAAACAGTGTTTCGGAAACAGTGGTTCTTGCTATGCCAACAAGATATTAAAATGTCAACAATGTGCTTAAAGTGTTGTTTTTTTATATTTCTTTACCGAGTAATAAATTAATTCATATAAATAAATATATAATATAATAATCATATGATAAAACACAAATAATAAAACATACCATATAAATAAAACATAACAACACATTTGTTATGTCAGGTCATTTGACTGCACTTGGTCTTTCTTGGTCAGTTGATCACAGACCAGCGTGGTAGAAGGTAGTGTTTCGGCTTGTTTATAAAAGATAACAAAACAAAGAACAAAAAGTAGTAGTGCGCGTTCGGGCGAAAAACTTGCCAATCGAATAGTAGCACGGTGGTAAAGTGCCGGATTCATAATCTGAAGATCGGCAGTTCAAATCCCCATTCGGGAAAAAAGTTTTCTTTTTTTCGCGTTTTTTCTTCGTGTTCTTTCTGCTACTAACAATACTAGCAGCAGTAACGTGAAGACGGAGTCGGAATCGGATGATTTATCATCCGATTTCGCAACACCGGCCACTGTCATCAAAAGGCGCAGAAGGGTCAACCCGAGGCCCAATTTAATTAAGCGCCCCTCCCTCACTACTTCGACCGAAAGGCTGCTGGTCGAAGCGAGGAAAGGGGCGCCATCACCATCACCATCGACGTCCGAAGCAGCCGGACAACAACAACAACAATTAAAACAATTAATCCCCTTGGAAACGGATGTTACCTACCTCTCCGACGGTAGGGAAGGTCGCTACACGGGGGAAAATAACCCCTTTGCCGCCCTCTCAAGTTCGTCAACGGAGGAGGAGCGTAGCAAACTTGAGGAGAAGGAACGCTTCCTACGCGCCCAGCTGCAGGCCGTTTTCGAAAAGCTGAAAACAATTAAAAAGAAAGAGGCAGAGCAGGCACCAACCGCCCCTCAACAAAAGCAGCAACAACAAAAGCAGCCACAGAAGAAGCAGCAGCAACAACAACAGCCACAGCAGCAGAAACAGCAGCAACAACAACGGCCGCAGCAACAGAAGCAGCAGCAACAACAACAACTGCAGCTGCAGAAACAACAGAAGCAGAAACAGCAGCAACAACAACAGCTAAAGCAGCAGAAGCAGCAGCAACGACAACAGCCGCAGCAGAAACAACAGCAGCAACAACAACCACAGCAGCAGAAGCAGCAGCAACAACATCAGCCGCAGCAACAGCGCCCGAAAAAGGAGAAAGTGCCACCGATCCTCACCTATACCACGGCCTTACGAGAAACCATCGATCTGTGTAAGTATGCCATTGGTGTAGGTAATTTTGAATTTAAATGTTTGGGCCAGAAACGCTATGCTATTCAGTGCAAGACACTGGAGCAGCATAAGCGTATTAAAAGCCTACTGAAGGAGTCAACGACGGAGTTTTTCTCCTTCACTCCAAAGGCCGAGAGGTTGCGGACGATGCTCCTCAAAGGCGTGGAATCTATCACAGATCCCGAGGAAATGCTCTCAGAGCTCAAAGAGTTCGAGAGTGACGACCTCAAATTCGTGGCGGTTAAGCCATTTTCCACGGTGAGCTCCCGACGGGAGAAGCGAGTTATTCCCTTCTTCGTGGTACAGCTCACACCCAACAGCAAGCTGGAGAGGTTAAGGTCCATTACTTCCTTGGCTTCCCAGCGTGTAACATGGGAAATATTAAAAAGGCAAGGAAACATTTTGCAATGTATCCGTTGCCAAAGATTCGGGCACGCCGCGTCGAACTGCGAAATGCAGCCTCGATGCGTTCAGTGTGCAAAGAATTACAAGAACGAGGAATGCGAAAAACAGAATTCGTGCTGTAAAATCCAACAGCGCGAGTATGTTCCCGGAAATAAATAAAATATTTCGGAGAAACAATCAGAATGACATTCAGGATCTGAAACTTCCGAGAACGTCGGACAATGAACGTTTGCTACGGACAGTTAGCATCGATCCAGACAGCGCCATCCTGGATGACGACTTTTTCGTGATTGGGGATCCTCAGGAGAAGGTGGCGACAGTGGGAGCTGTTTTCCAGGAAGTGTACAAGGTGAATGATAGTATTCGCCCGAACCATGACATGGAGAACAGAGCCCTGCTTCATCACTTCTACCGTAGAAATGATTTCGATCATTGTCGATCTGAGAATCTTGGTTTTACCAGGTTCAATGAAGATTTCATGGCAAGCAATGCCATCGCCAGTGAGGGGGCTAACACACTGTTCATTTCGACGGAAGATCTCCAGATGATCTTCCAGTCACTGAAAAGGAAAAAATCCGCGGGTATCGACGGTATATCGAATGTTGTGCTTAGGCACCTTCCACCAGTGGCTGTAGAGAGGTACACTATCCTGTTCAACAATGCACTGAATAATGCATATTATCCAGTGCATTGGAAGACAGCGGTGGTGCAACCAATCCCCAAGAAGGGTAAAGACACCTTTAACCCGGCAAATCTCCGGTCGATAAGTCTCCTTCCGAGTATCAGCAAGATCTTCGAGAAGGTGATCCATAGGGCCCTGTCTAAAGGGGTTGAGGACAATAAAATCATACCGGATAATCAATTCGGTTTCAGAGCGCGACATCACACTATTTATGCCGCGTCGAAGCTTGTGTCGGATATCCAATGGAATAAATGCCAGAACCAATGCACGGGTGCCTGTCTGATTGACTTGGAAAAAGCCTTCGACATCGTATGGTTAGAAGGTCTTTATTACAAGCTCAGTCGGCTGGGCATAAGTAAACCACTGCTATATATGATTTTTGACATGTTAACCGGTAGAAAGTTCGTTGTGAAAATTGCCAATGTAACTTCTACCCAAATATTTGAAATCAAAAACGGACTGCAGCAGGGTACGGTAAATTCGCCGATCCTTTTCAGCATTTACCTGAGTGATCTACTTGTTTCTCTACACCACTCAATAGCGTACGCAGATGACCTAATCGCGTACAGATCAGGTCCGACGATCGACGTCACTGTTACTCTTTTGCAGCGTCACTTCGAAAAAATTCAGCAGTATTGTGATGACTGGAAGTTGAAAATCAACTTCCAGAAATCAGAATCTATATTGTTCAGAACGCCTTTGTCTAGGGCCTCTCGGAACGGCGATTCCTCTACGGACCCGATGTCGCGCTCCGTGAGCCCGAGCGCCTCAGGTTCTGTAGATCAGTCTCACCCCGGGATCGAGGAGACGTAGTCCGCCAGCATCAACGCTTTTGGTGGCTGGAGAGAACTCCGTCAACGGACAGCCTCTTCAAGGCAAGGCCTGCCCAACACCAATGGCAGGCTTACATAGGCTAGGGTAGGGTAAGGTAGGGTGGGGTAGGTTAGGGTAGGCTAGGGCAAAAACGACAAAAAAAAATACAAAATGAAAAAATCACAAAAAAAGAAGAATAAAACTTAAAACAAAAAAAAAAATAAAAATAAAAATATAATATGTGAACAAAAAAAGATATATATACATATAAAATATATATAACATATATATATTTTAGTTAAGTTAGAATAAGATAGGTTTAGTTAGGTTTAATTAGTTTAAGGTAGGTTTAAGTTTTATATAAAATATTTAAAAAAAATGATCATATGCTAAGTTTTTTTAATAAAAAAAAAAAAAGTCAAATAGTTACATTTGTTAAGATAGTTAAGCTAGTTTTAAGCATTTTTGACTAGGGTAAGATAGATATAAGTTAATATGAAATAAAAATTAATTGAATTGAATTGAAAAAAATTAGTCTTTCTAGGTAGTTCAAAAATTCGGTCTTTCGATGAATAAAAAAACGACTGCAAAGTTGCTGTCCAGATTAAAACTGGAAACCCCTTAATTTAATTTTATTCTATTTTCGACGAATGCTCTTTCTATTTGTTACAGTGTATTGGGTTCAAGCCTGTCATGTGTTCGGTTCAGCAGTCATTTTGTTGACATGGGTACCATTTCCTTTTGCTGGCGTTTCGCAGTGTTAGATGCTTCAATGTAACGAATTTCGATATGATAGGCGAAAATTTTGCATACTTTGGTTGAAGTGAAATAGAAAGTAATCATTACACAAACAATAGAAGGTAATCAAACTCCATATTTTATAACTTTATTTTCCAGTGCTGTACTGAAAACGATTCGACCCAATATTAAACAATAATATTAACTAACATATGAACATACATACGTACGAGTATATAGCGGCGTTCACACTCTACGATTGGTCTATCCGACTTGTTGAACGACCAAATAATGCCTAGCGTTCACATCATACAACTTGCTTGACAGACTTCATTTGCGAAAAAAATTTCGAAGCCATAACATGGAGGCGCATGCTCTTGTTACAGTGATAATTATTGATGAAATACTCGAAATTGAAGAAAAAGACAAGAAAAAAGGATAAAAACGAATGCGGATTAAACCATGGGTCGGAAAACGTAATAATTTCTCAATGATAACGTTGTTGAGAGGATTGTACGAATATTCGTCAGAGGATTTTCATATGAGGAGTTACTGAGAAAAATAAGGCCTCATATGTATTAGAAAAAAAAAATACAATACTGAGAAATGCAATATGCATTTTTATCAATTTGCTTATATTTATCTAATAACACCCCATACGCTTCGAACTGAATAAAGTACTTTATTTTTGTACAGTTCAATTTTCCATACTTCTGAAAATTGCCGGTACACTTCAAAGAAATCAACCCAAAATTCTTTTTCCTTGTTTGTCGTCATATCATTCATTCCGCTCAAAATTGGTGTTCACTCTCTGAAGTCACAAGCAAAAATGAAAAAATGTTTTGAAGTCGTACGACAACTGTTCACACCTTACGACAAGTTGATCAACAAAGTCAAAAAGTTGAAAAAATTGAACTTCCATACGACAAGTCGGACGACATGTCGAAAGAGCGTTCACACTTACGATTTGGCCCATCAAGCAAGGTTTTCCAACAAGTCGGATGGACAAATCGTAGAGTGTGAACGCCGCTTATGAGTGAGCTACCGGATCTTCTACCCAAGTGTGCGTGGTTCCTCTCTCAACCGCATTCCTCTCTAAGAAGAGCAAAAGTCAGAGGTCTGGTCTATAATTATAGTTTATATATTGTCTAAATAAATGTTTAAATTCAAAATATTTTTTTCTCCATTTCTTGTAGCTTACACAATTGATTTTTTGCAAATTTTTGGCTGAGAATCGAAAAACATTTTTAAAACTCACAAAAGAGATAATTGTTTTTTTTTTTGGCAAAGATGACCCATCTTTAGAAAGGAGAACATGTGAACCAGATTCTTGCATCCAGGCCTTTTTGGCAGAACGGATATAACTTATGGTCTGCAATAATCCTGGAAATACAATACTAGGCGCTCCTGTAATTTATAAAATATAATCGCCATCCTACTAGGGGCGCTTCTTATCACCTTACTGTTAGGTACACTACCTACGCCGCTACTATTAGAAGCACTGCCATCCGCGGCTCCAAAAACTCCACCCACCACCGCGGCATCGTGGTCGTGACCTATAAAAGAAATGAATCACATATAATTAATGTAGGTAACTCAGAAAATGTTCGGCTCATGCATTCGACGGGCTATAATGCCATTCGAAATGATAATAAACGAAGATGAGGTACACAACGAGATTTAGTAAGAACATAGGGGTATACACTGGATACAGAATGAAGCTAAAGAAGATTTCGAGTAGTTGGGTACATGTACAGTAATGTCTCGCTAATCTGAATCAGTTATTACAAGGGGGCATTCGGATTATCGAATTATTCGGACTAATAAATACAGTGCGGAAACAGGAAAAAAATTGGTTATTTGACAAAAATAATCTATATTTATTGCAGGTCAAAGTTGAAATTTAGTTCAAAGACGTTAACCGTAAACGTTGACATAAAAACAAGAAAAACCTAAGGAAAAACTTAAAAGAAATTCATAAATTTGATACATATTTTATGAGACAATAAAAGGTTTAATGTACACATTAGGTTTAATGTACACATTAGACTGCCTATATAATTTTAGTTGCGAAATCAGATATACTCGTAAATGTTTGATTTTTCTTTTGCTGGTATAAAATGATCAAAGCCTTTTGCTTAAGATTTTGCTGTGCCAATATATCTTAAGCGGATGCTTCATTCTGTAAAACTCATCTTGTAGAAATAGCTAAAGCTGTGATTGCAGCTTCAGGCTTAGTCTTATCTTGATGCTCGTGTACTCTCCTTATTCGCTTTCTGCACGTGTGCTAATCTGGATGTTATCCTCGTATCTATAACTTCATTAACACTCAAATGCATTCCAGATATAAATGTAGTACCTTCGGTAGTTACAAAACAAATAAAAATTTAAAACTTCTATACCACTTCAAATAAACTCCTGAGCACGTGTTTAACCGGCAACAACATGATTCCAAGTCAGAAATGTAAAAAGGGAAAAGGAAAAACGAATAATGGGAATGTGTATGTGTACAATACTACGAGTATCTACATTGACAACTGAGCCGCAAAACGACAAAATTACTGTTAAAACAAAAACATCTGTAAAACTCAATGCATTTGTAAGTTTTTTTTTTTAGTAGGAATTCGGATTATAGTGTACAAGAATCGTGGTAGATACGGACTACAGAGTAAACAATGAGAAAAAATACAGATTCACATCAATGCGGTATTCGGATTAGCGAGACATTACTGATTTTTATCCCCCTTATTTTTTTTTTTTAGTGCACAAAACACAGCAAGGATCAAAGCTTGTATACAGTATACAGTACATTGTCATGAGTATAACGATTATTATAGGAATGGGCGATTGGCGTCCATTCTTGCAAAAAAAGCGTCTTATGTAGGAAAAATTATACAGGGTGTCCCACGAGCAGTGTGCCAAAAAGCTAGAGCGTGTAGGTCTGGTCAAGACAAGAAAAAAATCGTGCGGGGGGGGGGGGGGGGGGAGGGTCTATTCCTCCCCGTTTAGCCAGGAGGGGCAATTTTCTAAAAAATTGACTTAATTTGGAAAAAAAATTATTAAAAATCAACAGTTACATCCACAATGCCGTGATATACTTTTTTGTAAAGTAAGAAAACTCTTCTTTTATCTTGTTTTTAAACGAAGCTGTTATAGGGAATAGTTTTTTTAGAAATTAATTTTCAAACTCAAAATTTTGAAAAAAAAATTTAAAAAAAACAATTTCTAACTATGTATTTCTTTTCAAAATTGTATGTAATTAAGTACTATTTTTTTTCAAAACTGCAATTCTCTTATTAGTTTTCAGATAAAAACGGAAAACCGGATGCAAAAATGTCTTGCAGTTTTTGAGAAATTAAAAAAAAACCCGAACCATTTTTTTCTAAGAAAAACTTTTTTTTTGGTTTTAACGCGGCTGGACTTGTAGGCAAATTAATGTATGAAACATTGACCTTTTTTTTTATTATTTTTAAAAAATTCGGAGTTTTATGAGGATACAATAAAGTGACAGTATTGGAATAACCCTGGATTAATCCTTTTTTTTTCATTGATGAAAACTGACCTGCCAATTTCGGACCTTAAGACAATAAAACCGCAATTTTTCTTTATTGAAAAACAAAATATTTGCAACCCAAATGCAAATTTTTAATAAAAAACCATTTCCAAATTGGATGTTAACTTATCAACACATTACGATGTCAAACCCATACTCTCGAGAAGAATTAACGGACATGCACTTCTGCTACGGTTTAACTAATGGTCGAGATCGTGAAGCCGAAAGACTCTACGCTGAAAGATATCCCAATCGGAGGTGTCCCAGTCGTAGCATGTTTTCAAGAATCCACCGACGTCTGCGAGAGCACGGAATGCTAGAGCATCGAAGAAGCGAAAGATCAGTTACAGATGGATCAGGAATCTTAGATGAAAGAATTTTGGATTTGGTCCGACGTAATCCCTCCCTTAGTACAAGGAGGATAGCTATTATGCTTGGAGTGCCCAAATCTAGAGTATGGAGACTGCTTCATACCGGAAACTTACACACGTACCATTTTAGGCCAGTTCAGGAACTCACCTCAAACGACAAGTTTTTGAGTGCAGAATTTTGTCGATCATTACTGCTTCGAGATGAAACTGAACGAAACTATTTTGCAAGGATATTCTGGACGGATGAAGCACAGTTTACCAGAGATGGGGTTACTAACATCCACAATTTGCATCATTGGACTAGCACCAATCCACACAACAAAAAACAAAATAAATCACAACACCGCTTTAGGTGTAATATTTGGCTTGGTATTGTTGGACAAACTGTAATCGGGCCCCGATTTTTGAATGCCGTTATTAATGGAGAATCATACCTGCAGTTCCTACGAGACCTTTTGCCCGATTTGATGGACAACGTTCCTTTGGCCATAGCAGATAGTTTAATCTACCAGCAAGATGCAGCACCAGCACACTACAGCTTACGGGTTACAAACAGGCTGGATGATCATTTTAGTGACCGTTGGATCGGAAGAAGGGGCCCCACGGAATGGCCACCTAGATCACCAGATTTAACTCCTCTAGATTTTTATGTGTGGGGATTCATGAAGAATTATGTTTACGAAGTGGAAATACGTAGTATCTTTGGAACAACTGAAAGAACGGATTGAAGTCGCTGGAATCACATTGCAGGAAAATTTGTCAAGCATAGACTTAAGTGCAGCCATTAGGAGGAGATATAATCTTTGCCTTCTAAAAAATGGGGATCATATTGAAAATTTATTATAATAAAACTCCGTATTTTTTAAAAATAATAAAAAAGAGGTCAATGTTTCATACATTAATTTGCATACAAGCCCAGCCGCGTTAAAACCAAAAAAAAGGTTTTTCTTAGAAAAAAATGGTTCGGGTTTTTTTTTAATTTCTCAAAAACTGCAAGACATTTTTGCATCCGGTTTTCCGTTTTTAACTAAGAACTAATAAGAGAATTGAATTTTTGAAAAAAAAATTAGTACTTAATTACATTTTGAAAAAAAATAGTTTTTTTTTTTTTTAAATTTTGAGTTTGAAAATTAATTTCTCAAAAACTCTTAAAACAGCTTCGTTTAAAAACAGGATGAAAGAAGAGGTTTCCCGGCTTTACAAAAAAGTATATTTTTTTTTCTATTTTCTTATTTATTTATTTTATTTATTTTAATTTATTTATTTTATTTTATTTATTTATTATCACGGCATTGTCGATGTAACTGTTGATGTTTAATAATTTTTTCTCGAAATTAAGTCAGTTTCTTAGAAAATTGCCCCTCCCGGCTAAACGGGGGGGAATAGACCTCCCCCTCCCATACGATTTTTTTCTTGTCTTGACCAGACCTACACGCTCTAGCTTTTTGGCACACTGCTCGTAGGACACCCTGTATTATGTACAATTTAACAAAATGAGAATCTGTAAATATGGGCCCTGAAAACAGCAATACATATTTTCATAAAGATTGTGAGAAACGTAGCGTGAGTACTGTTTGATAATTGAAAAAGGAAGAAAATGTATTAATACAGTATACGCATATTACATATTTGCCATCTTAAAATTTTAATGGTACACTTCTTCGTTCATCGTACGTTTCTTGAATAATTATTAAATTACCATTAAACTATAAATTATGTTTTGATTGAAAATTTTCAAATCCCCAAAAAGGGGACAAAAAAACTAAGAATTCTTTTTTTTCAAATGTATAAATACATATAATTTTATTTATTATAATTTTATTTATTATAATTTTATTTATTATCATTTTGATATTTTAAGTAAAATTTAATTTTACTTTATTTTGTTGATTTATACTTGGCCAAGTGAATTCATGAAAAATAATTCCAGAAGCAACCGCAAGCTTCGATAAATATTGCCTGTTATTCCATCATTCACTTGTTTTATTATTTCTAGTTCTGACTTAGTTCTGGAGGAGTATGGACCATACAGTTTTTTTTTTGATTATACATGCATTTTTATTGTATTAAGGCCTTGTTGACGTCGCTCATTTTTGTACCAATTTGCCTACCATAGCCCTTAGCTATACTTCAGTACAATATTGTTAAGAAAAATACGGTGACTTTTTATTTTTCTTTAAAGTTTTTATTATTTGATCGATTTCTATTTTGTCATATTCAAAGTAAACTCATTAAGATATTAAACGCTTGTGCCAGCCCCTTTCCCATTCATTGAAGCACTTTTGATAAACGTTTTTTTGGTTAATGGTAGCCTTAAACCCTTCCAAGTACTAAATTTCTTTAATCGTGGCAAATCTTCATTAATTCATGTTTCCAGTTTTGGAAAAAGAAAAAAGTTGCAGGAGCCAACTTCGTTGAATATGGTGGCTGAGGCAGCATGCAATGATGCATGACCAAGAGCATTATCGTGATACAATCGGCATACATTTGTTTCCCACAAAACAGGATATTTTCTCATATTGCTTCACACAAACAAGCAACAACTTCGAAATAATATTCTTTATTGACCTTACGATTTTCGGGCTCATGATAAGACACGCCATTGTAATCAAACGGACCAGTGGGGAAGGTTAGGTTAGGTTAAGTTAGAGAAGGGGAGTGTGATGGCTGGACATCACGTCCACTCGGAGGCCAAGAGGCCCATTGTAATTCCCTTCGTTTGTGTGGGTACACATAAAATTAACCTGTCCTATCACGTGGTGGCTGAAACCACCCCGTGCTCTTGATGAATCTTAGAAGATCCGATACATCTGCATTAGCCACGTCCGCAATCTCTGTAAAGAATCTTTGGCCTAGCGACACTAGGCGTCGATTCTGGAGAGCTGGACAGTGGCAGAGCAGATGTTGGATCCTCTCAGTTTCTTCCTCATCGCCGCAACTCCGGCAGAGATCGCTGGATCCCGAGTCCCATTTCCGGAGCATTGCTCCAATACGGACGAGCATACGGTTCGAGTTACGGTCCAGCGCCAGGAGCTTCTTGTTTGCCAAGACGAGTTGGCCTCTTTGATAATTGTGTCGTTTATGATCCGGTATAATGCGCTGATCGGTGGTTGCAATAACGTGTCCGCTTCGCTGATGTCCATTTCAGAACCTTGCCTGGCCAGTTCGTCTGCTCTTTCGTTCCCTGCGATTGAGCTGTGGCCCGGGACCCAGCAGAGTTTAACTTTATGGTGTCTGATGGACTTCAGTGAGTCGCGACATTTCTTGACAGCCTTTGATCTCGTTATACAGGATTCTATTAACTTCAGTGCAGCCTGGCTAACTACGAAGATGGTGATAGCAGATGGTGGGATATCGGCTACCTGTAGGTGTTTAGCTGCTTTCTCTATTGCCAGGATTTCTGCTTGGAACACGCTACACAGATCAGGAAGTCTGAATGATTCCTGTTTGTGTAGGGTATCAGAGTAAAACATGGCCCCAGTGCCGGTGTCCATTTTCGATCTGTCGGTGAAGAGAGTGATCTCGTGGTCGTTGATCACAGTGTTTGATAGCCACTCTTCTCTGTCGGGGAAAAGGATAGGTATACTGAGAGAGAAGTCATTTTGGGGGGGAATATAGTCGGTCGTAGCTGCGAGGCTACTAAAACCATGTTTCCTTCCCAGGTCGTCTATTATCTTAAGTATGGCCGCATGTCCATAGTTGGCTTGCTTCCACAGAGAGGACTCTCTTAGTCTGAGAGCGCTCTTTGCAGCGTAGCCTTTTATGATAAGATCCAGGCGGGGGAGATGAAGAATCATGTCCAACCCTGCCTCCGGCGTGCTTCTCATGGCTCCCGTTGTACAAACAGCTGCTAACCTTTGTACTTTGTTGAGCATGTTCATATAGCTTTTTGTGCTGCTAGCAGTCCATCAGACTAGTGCCCCATAAGTTAAAATGGGTCTGATGATTGCTGTGTACATCCAATGAATGATGTACGGTTGCAAGCCCCATCTTTTTCCGAAGGTCTTTTTGCATGCATAAAAAGCGTTCAATCCTTTTTTCATCCTTTCCTCCAGGTTCCTTTTCCAGGAGAGTTTGGAATCAAGAATGATGCCTAGATATTTTGCTTCCGCTTTGAGTTTGAGTGGAGTACCCTCTAACTTTGGGGGAGCAAATATCGGAATTTTCCTTTTCCTGGTGAACAAGACCAGCTCGGTTTTCTGGGGGTTTATTCTCAGACTGTTCTGTCTTGCCCACGAGGAGAGTTCACTAAGCGCAGATTCCATTAGTTCACTGATAGTTGGTAGAAATTTACCTTTTATCAAAATAACCAGGTCATCCGAGTACGCTATGATCTTTGTGTCTTTTTCCATAAAGAATTTGAGGAACTTGTTGACTGTAAGAAGCCACAGTAGGGGGGAGAGAACTCCTCCTTGTGGTGTGCCTCTAGTTGTCACCTTCCTTATAGAACTGTGTCCAATATCTGCATTGATGATTCTGTTCTTCAACATATTCTCAATCCAGATTACAATGGATTTGTCCTCAAGAGCTGTTGTTATTGCCTCTGTGTTTACATTGTTAAAGGCCCCCTCTATGTCGAGGAAGGCTGCCATTGTAAACTCTTTTAAGTACAGTGAGCCCTCAATCTCACGGACAACACTATGCACTCTCCACTCTCCACTGATCTGCCTTTGAGGTAGGCGTGTTGAGTGTTGCATAGGT
Source organism: Merodon equestris (assembly GCA_958301585.1). NCBI lineage: Eukaryota > Metazoa > Arthropoda > Insecta > Diptera > Syrphidae > Merodon > Merodon equestris. Next base: position 81,418,100 of record OY284415.1, on the reverse strand, counting down.
TTCGTGAATTTGTGAGTCCTCTGATGTATAGGTCAAGGAGTCTCTCCAAGGTTTTTAATAGAAATGACGAGAGACTAATTGGCCTATAGTCCTTTGCGGCAGTATGGGATGGTTTACCTGCCTAAGGTATGAAAATTACCTTAATTTCTCTCCACTGTGTTGGGATGTACCCCGTTCGCAGGCAATTGGAAAAAATGCTTACGAGATGGGGTACAGTGTGGATCTGTGTTTTTTGAAGCATCGCTGGCAAGATATCGTCCGAGCCCGGAGATTTAAAGGGTTTGAACGAATTTATTGCCCATGATACTTTATCCGCTGTGGTAATCTTGTTTATCACTTCTTCGGTTGTGTGAACCGTAGGAACCGTCGTCTCGAAGGAGACTGTGGTTTCAGGGGTTTTACAGCCTCGGAAGTGGGTTTCAGTCAGCAGTTCTAAAGATTCCCGACTGGATTCTGTCCAAGAACCAGACTAGTGGGGAAACTTTCTCATTCCATCCAACGCGGCGTACTTTTTTCGGTCTTGTCTGTTCTGGTCGACTACATTAGGATGATTGCGCTTTGGTTTCGACGTCATAACCATATACCTATGTTTCAGCAAATCTGGATCGTCATTCGCAACTAATAGCAAAAAAAATCGACAAGCATACCAAAACACATCTAGATAGATAGATAGATACTTTATTTCATATAGCACAATTTTACATTTTACAATAATTACGCACAGCTTGCACAGAAATATGATAAATTACAAATCTTACTACTGAAAAAAATCGTTTTGTCTAGGGCCAGTAAGATATATAGATTGTTAAGATAGTTAAGCTAGTTTTTAAGCATTTTTGCCTAGGGTAAGATAGATCTAAGGAACTTTAAATAAAAATTAATTAAATACTAAAAAAAAAAAGGAAAAAGCAAACATACAGTGTTAATTTTTTTTTATTCGAGATCACAATTAGCTTATCTACATGTATGTACATAGCCTTTCATATGAAAATTATTAAATAATATTATTTTCAACTTTCTTATGATTTTAATGCCATTACGAGTACCCAGAATAATTATAGATATGGCGTTAGATAATCCCACTTCGCTTTAAACCAATACAGAATTTAGATTTCTTTAGCTCGCTGAACTTCGCAAATTTCGCTGAATCGTGAAGATTTTTCTGTTAATAAAAATAAAATTAAAAATTTTAAGTAACCCCCGACACAAAAAAACATTAAAAAGTAAAAAAATAAAATTTTTCTCTCGGCCTTTTGACTTCATTAAAAGAACCTATTAATATTTTTAATGTAAGCGTCGCGACGTCGGGGAACCGCTAAGTTGAAACCAAATGATCACCAAGTCCATCCAATTCCGGCAGTATTGTCGATGGCGTCCTCAAAAAATACGGCCCAATCACTCCTCCCGCGTAAATGCCGCACCACACAGTGGCTTTGAGTGATTGTATTGAATCTTCGTGTATCACACGCGGATTTTCAATGCCCTGAAACGAAGATTTTACTTATTGATGTAACCGCTTATGCGCCTCATAGCTCATGATGATTTTCGACACAAAAATGGTCCTCTTCGTTGTTGATTAAGGATGGCTTGACAGTAATTCACACGCGACTGATGAACTGTTTGTATTTTGTACAGAAATATGTGTAAGTTTTTCACCTTTATTCGCTCTAGGGTCCGTATGGTTATGCCCAATTACGTGGACCGTCGTCTGGTTGATGTTTCTTCGCTCAAGAGCTACGATGGCACAGACAGACAAACGGACACGTTAAACTTATAACACCCCTCTTTTTGCGTCGGGGGTTAAGAAACCACATGTGGGAAACAATTTCCATGTAATCCATCTCTCTTTTCTGACCTAATCCACTTTAAATTAGTTGAGCCTTTCATTGAAGCAGATATCCGTTGGCATCAACGTTGTTTTGAAACTCCGCCGATCTGAATGGTTTTCATACAGAAGTACAAATACTCGTACTTCAATATGGCTGTTTCATCATCTGAATGGATTCGCCCTTAATATGAACCATATCAATAAAAATTATAATACTCATACACTTAAAGTGGAACACGGTAAACTCTGCTTTTTAAAGTAGCTTTAATTTAAAACTTTGCCGAATTTGAATTGTTCCTAATAGTCGCTTCAAGACGCCTTGGCATACTTTCCACCAGATTTTTGCAAAAAGACGGCTTGATAGTTTCCCATCCTTCCATCACAAAGGGTTTAATTTTTCTTGAATTCTACCCACAAATGCTCAATGAACAGATGTGGCAAAAACTTTAGGGCAATTGCGAAGGAGCCAAGACTTATACTCAGAAGCGTTGTCTTGGTAGAAGATAAAGTAGTCTTGGATGTAAGGTTTTCCCGCGCTATCCTTAAAATATCAATGCAGTTATTGCGTTCATGTTTCCACGGACAAAATGCAATTTTCCAGTTCCTTCGGTTGACAACAAAAAAACTTATTTTGACCAGAAATTCATATCATTATCAGCATTTTCTTTTACAAATTGAAGTCTTGAAAGACAGTTCTGTTCAGATATTAAGGGCTTTTTGCGAACTCTTCTGTGCAAGTTGTTATTTCTTAAGAATCGTTGAACTGTTTCTGTACTCACTTACAACTATTTAATGTCATTTGACATTTTTCACCGACAACAAAGGCTAATTTTGAATTTGTTTTAAAATAAGCCTCCCATTCTAGTGGTTATTTTCCATCTGCTTTCAGTATTTTTCTGTTTATTTAGTATTCTTTCCCTTTCTTCATATCATATCATAATATTAAAAACAGTAGATTTATTTTTCTTTACCAATTCGGCAGTTTTTCTCGGACAGTTTTACCTTTTGTATAATTCAGAAGTATAATTTTTCTTTCCTCTACCATAGTTTGTCTAGACATTTTGCTTTTTAATTTCAAATAGATCACACAAATGTGTGACTGGAGTTATAAAAAATACAAGTTGTGAGCGAGAACCGTTAGTTTTCATAGCAAACAGAACGTGTCCTACTTTAATTGTGAACTGCCATATACATACATATGGTATGTACATACAATAAAATACACATGTATTTTATGTGCACATATTTGTTTTAAAATAAATTAGTTGTTGGTAGAATTTGTGCTGTTTGTGGAATGGAATACAAAAAGCAAAGTAATTTCCAACAATGCCCTTACAATCAATCCTGAAACCTTACGAGAGAGCATTTTTGTAGATTGTCCCACTTTGAGTGTGAGAGGCTGTATATCATAAGATTCAAAAGTTCGTAATAAAATATAACGATTTCTATGAAAATTGTTTGAGCCATAGCTAATATCATATCGATGTTATATAGACACCACAAAATACCACAAAGCAAATTCTCATTTACCGCATTCAATAACGTTTGTTATTGTCACACCTCCAACCTCCAAAGTCGAATTATTAACCATCGCCTATCACAAGTGAGATACAACGTCCAATTTCATTAACAATAACCGTGTAATCCTTGAAAACCCTGTATTGATATCGGCTCACTAATCCTTGATACGAGTGCAAGTGCATGGAAGCAATTCTCTTTGAAGTAGAAATGTTTCAAACTTCTGCTCGTGTAGAGCCGTCGCCACCATCACGTTGTACGATTATCCAACAAGCGCGACATGCCTAACCACAAACCAGCGATTCAGATTACAATTGAATGCCGACACACAAATTGCCGCATGCCAGTGTCCGCGCCAAACCAAACCTAAAAGCCACAATGCGAATTCAAATTCTCAGAAGGACAACCATATCTCGATTAGACATATGTATACGAGTACAAATAAAAGCGAAAAAATCAAAACCCAAAACGTGGAGAAGGGGAGAGATACTGCATAATAAGGAAAATATTATACATATCTAGTAATAATAGTCAAAAGTAAAAAAACAATTACTAATATTGTGCTTCGCATAGATGGCCACATCATCGGTTTTACTGGATACCAACGTATATATACCTGCAAAGAGATTTCTGAACATTTCTTACACCAAAAGTCGCCACCCAGGGACTTACTGTCATCATTTGCAATCTTCTAGCGAACCTGGTAGCGAACCTAATTCAAGTATGTTGATCATAATTCGGATCATTTGATTGTGACTTTGAAACCGCCAGCGGGCAACCTTTGCCAGAAAGTAATAGTATCATACTTATGCGGCCTGTATTCCTTTGCATCTAAAATGTGGCGCGTTGCGTCGTTTCACCCATTGTCCGTCTGGTATTTGGTTGTTCATGTTGGTTATTCATAACCTTGCACTCCTATAATTCCACCGAAATTGGCACCGTCAATCCAATTGCGCCCCGTTGTTCGATATTTCATATAATCAAGCGACGGATAATCTCTTCTCATTCCTCTCAAATTTATAGAAGATACCCAAGTAAAATCAAAACCAAAGAACCTGAAAAACTCACAAAGTCGGCCAGTCGACAATTGCTGCTAAACACTGCAATTGAAATTTCTATTACAAGTTTGTACATCGCACCAAGTTGGACGACGTTCAATATCCGCATGTAAGATTTTTTATTTACAAAACCAAAGCCAAGGAAACAAAAACAAAAAGTAAAAAGTGGTCAAGGTGTGAACCGTAAGGTCCACACGCCTAACTTCCCAGTGAAAAGAATGAAAGAACAATTTTTATTATTATTTATTATTATTATAATTTTAAATTTATTTAATCTTTTTTTTTTTTATAATTTTAACCGTGGAAGCTTTGGTAAAGGTAAACACCTCCGTCACCTGGTCGTCCTTTACCAAAGCCCCGACCACCTTGCCATACTGTTCCGTGATTGCCTCCACCTCTTCCTCGGCTTCCTCCACCTCTTCCTCGGCGTCCTCCACCCCTTCCTCGGCTTCCTCCACCACTGCCCCGAATACCACCACGGCCGCCACCTCGTCCCTTTTTTCGGACGTGGCCACCGTGTCCCCGGTAACCTTTGTTTTGACCGCTTCCTTTTCTGTCCTCATCTTTTTTCTTTTTTTCTGTCTTTTCTTCATCTTTTTTTTTTCATTTTTTTTCCCTCGGGAGTGGTGGGAGCCACCATTTCTACCCCGTTCTGAAACAATAATAATGGTAAGACATGTTTGACGATTGTTAATTGTAATCATTGTTAATAGCAATTTAATATTGTTAATAACAATACCGCAAGAATTTTATTATCTCCAAAAAACATGTTTGTAGTGGCTTGGTGAACAAAAAAAAAATGGAAACAATCAATGAAGATCTCATGACATCAGTCATCCTATCCACAGCAGCTACAATTGAATAGGACCACGACAAATTTCAAAAGCTCAACATAACGTAAGACGTATCAGAATATGAAATAACAATATTTTTTAAGTCTAATTCATTTATGACTATAAAACAAAAAAACCATAGCTTCACCAAAAGCTATTTTACTGTTAACAACTTCTACTTACAACCGGGCCTTCAGTCATCGTTTATTTCTCAATTATTAAACGTGCATCATAATAGCAGTTTTCGACTGTTCTTTTCAACACAACTTTTTGTATGAATTACATAATATATAATACTTGCAAAAAGATTGTTCATTTTTTTGTATCCTACCATATCATTACAGACACGTTATCTTAACTATTAAAACTTTGTTTTATTATAAGCAAAAATTTATCGACACTATTCTCTAAACGTTATCAACAATATCCAACTGTTACAAACAATATTATTTTTTTTTCAATTGTATTAAATTATTATTCACAATATTCGATTGTTATTTACAAAATTCAATTGTTATTAACAATATTCAATTGTTATCAACAATATTCAATTGTTATCAACAATATTCAATTGCTATCAACAATATTCAATTGTTATCAACAATGTTCAAATGTTATTAACCATATTCCATTGTTATTAGCAATATTCAATTGTTATTAACTCCGTGCAGGGACGGCTTAAGAATATCCCTGCAGCGATACCTCTCGCTTGTCGTAAAAGGCGACTAAAACAAAGGTAAACAAAAATCACACCTAGGCAATTTTGAAAACACCAAGGTGAGCCTAGTGTACATGCAAATCAGTGGGTTGATACGACTGGAGATCACCGGTGTTGTAAGAGTAAGATCAAACAAAAAAAATCTGGAGCATGCCCGTGTCACAAAAAAAAGGCAGGCCGAAAAACAATTAGTGCAAAAAAATTCAAAAACACCAGCATCTGATTGGCCTCAGCGATGAAGTAATCCCAAACCGGGAAGCCTGCCGCTACTTTCTGAGGTCAAACGGGCGGACCCCACAAGCGGACCAGTAGGAATGCAGTTAAGTGGGAAGGTTATGGTCCTACACTTCTGACCATAACAACGCCGGAAAAAAAAGGAAAAGAAGAAGAAGATTCAATTGCTATTAACAATAATTGACATTTTCGGGGATGAAATAAGGAGAATTTATGGTATGTCTGTGTCAACTAATCTAACTACGTAAAATCAGGAAAAAATAATGGACATCCTCAATGGTTCTATGGCAAGCGCAGTGGAATAATATTACTAAGGGCAGATGGACCCAAACCCTGATTACATCAATAGATGTATGGGCAAACCGATAACAAGGAAATTGCAACTACCTGTCTGGCTACGGATTTTATCGCAAATATTTTCACTGATTTGATCATAATAACTCACCTTATTGCCCAAAATATCCAAATCAGGAGAAGAACGTGATTCTCTACCGAATCCAATTTCACAAGCTGAACTACGGAAAGCCGAGACTGTAAGCATAGCAATAGGAGCAACAAATGCACCGGAATAGCGTGACGCGGGTCACAGAAATATAATATAAAGATTTAACATCTCTTTGACACATACAAAAAAACACTACGAGTACACAGCGCAAACAGTGCACTCTAAACACCAGTTATATGTATATATATGTAGATGACAAGACAAATCCGCATAACATCTAATTATTTTTTTTCAAGTATGAATGAAAAAACGTAATAATAATAACATATACAATTATAACATTGAGTGCACACTGAAAATAGATAAAAGTGAATTCACCTTACACTTCACCTTATTCACAAAAACAATAACAGTTATTGGATCAGTCATGGATTTTAACATCTTTTCATTAAAAGATTATAGAATGCAAGCTCAGGCTGTTTTTAAGCTCCTGCCTCTTAGAGCACGTACTTCCTTCGAATAGTTGTTTTTAAGTGTTTTAAGCTGCTTTGGGGCATTATAAAAGAAATATTTGCGGGCCAAGTATAGGGTCCGCCAAATAACTTTTTTTTTTTTGAAAATGCTATAAAAAAAAACTACTGAATATTTTCTCAAATTTCTTTTTTTATTTGAAAGCACAATCCTTCCGGTTAATAATGGAAAATAATTTCATTCAAATGGCTGCCTCGGCTGGCCATGCAGTAGCCTACACGATCGGTCCAATTTTTAAGCACATTATCGATTGTGTGCAGCTGTATTTCACCAATGGCTTCACGAATATTGTCCTTTAAAGCGTCAATTGTCTCTGACTTGTCGGCGTAACACTTATCTTTGACGGCACCCCACAAATAATAGTCCAACGGTGTCAAATCGCAGCTCCGAGGTGGCCAAACGACATCAGCTCTGCGGCTGATAATGCGATCTTCAAAAACAGGGCGCAAAACATCGAGTGTAGCTTCGGCTGTGTGGCACGTAGCGCCTTCCTGTTGAAACCAAATGTTGCCAATATCCTCCTCTTTAATTTTTGTGAACAAAAATTCGTTCAACATGGCCCGATAACGATCGCCGATAACGAACGGCCACTCCTTGCTCATTTTCGAAGAAAAATGGCCCAATTATGCCTCTGGACCAAAATCCGCACCAAACAGTGGCTCGTTTTGGGTGCACCGGCTTTTCAATGTATGCGTGCGGGTTTTCTGTGCCCCAAATGCGACAATTTTGCTTGTTTACATACCCGCCAAGATCAAAATGAGCTTCATCTGAAAAGATGATTTTTTTGGCAAAATCGGCATCTTCTGTAAATCGATCGCAGGCCCACTTAGCGAAGCGTTGTTCAAGCGTATACACAACCATATTCGTTCAGCGGAAGGACAAAACTAATTATCTGTCAAATCAGACATGAGCTAAGTGTTACCATTCACGACATAAGCACTACTTGAAAAAAAAAACGTTAGATGGCGGACCTTTAACAAGTGGTATTCGGATTGTTATGTTGCTGGACGTAAAAAAAAAATTGAATAGAATACTTGAAGCCATTCAATTGAGGATTTTAACGGGGATCATTACAGCAATAATAAATGTGATATCGTCTCCGATATCGTCTGGTAACCGCTTATTTTCCTTAACGCACAAACATGGCATACTGATGGCAGTTTCAAGCATGATTCTTTTCTTCTGACGTTTTCTGCCTAGACTGGCGCAGCGTATAAGAGAGTAGAACTGATCGCATAAGATAGTAGGATCCTCTTTGTGAATCAGGATGTATCCACGATTACACTTGCTCGTGTAAGTTTTAATGCGCAGCCTGTTAACGAGTATCACTCCTAAGTTTTTTATGAGTTTTGATCAGATATTATGGTTGGCGAGCCGGATATTGATATGTTCCATCGTTTTCCTACTCCTAATAAGACTGATCTTTGGTTTGTGGTCGGCTACTTTGAGACCTGCAGATTCAGACCACTGCTTGATATTTCTTGGCCATTTGTGGTTGACTCAAATAAAATTAATAATGTATTTTGAAACGGTTACGATAATTATGTCGTCTGCGAAACTGATAACATTGACTTGCCATGGTAGCCTACCAAGAGGTAGTACAATATATAATAATATTCAATTCCTTTTTCTATGCTATATCTAAATTTTCTATTGGTAGGGGAGCTGGAGGCTATCTTAACCGAAAAGTAATGAGTTTCTATCCTTGAGATCTTCTTATTTGGTAACAGTAAAAAGTCGTTTTTAGCTTATTATACAACTGCTGCGGAGTATTTTCTGTTACCCGGCGTAGATCTTGGGGCGCATTGTCAACTACTGTTTTCATACCGTCGACAGTAGAGCGCTACTTTCTGAAGCAATACCTGTCGGAAAATTTATTCGCTTCAGGCTCTTAAGATGTTTTACTTCCCTTTGACGGAAGTACTAACTGTTACGGCTTCCACGATTTCGGGAATGCGCTTTCCTCTAAACAATTTTGCTTATTTCCATTTCACCGGTCTAACGATCTCCAGATACAGTGGGAAATCGACTCCTCCTCTGCACCGCTCGCGCTTAGGTATTTTTGTATCACAGATTTTCTTTCTTTTTTTTTATACCGGATTGTTTCGCTGCTAGTTTCTCTAATTATTGGGGCTTGCTTTGAAAGGCCACACTTTCCTTTACAACATCTCGATTTTTAGCTATGTATTCATTATTATAGCCTTATTTGCTTTCTTATCCTGTAATTGAATGGCTGAGAGCTCTTTCAGAGCGCGTATAGGTTGTTACCTTGGTAGGTGGTTACCTTAGACAAGTTTACCAGCTCCCTTATCCGCTTTACTACTTTAAGAGATGCACTGCACCCAGCGCTCCCTCTGTGGTTGCAGGGGTTCGTTACTGGTAGCTCGGCACCAACTGGAATACCCGATGTAGTAACCGTAAGCGGATTTTTTTTGTTTTAGCGCGCTTCTTTGAATAATTGTAGTTGCATGTAGCGTCTCTATGCTCTATTTTGTGGGTTGATTTTAAGAGTTGTTTTTCATTCAAAAAATGCTGAAATGTAGCTGCCTTTCTAATGCAATTTATTAGTTACTGCTCTTGTTAATGACATATGTATGTATCTCCAGTTATAACTTATAAGAAGCAAATTCATATAAAAAATAAAAATTGTGCTAGGCGCTAAAGTAGCACATATATGAAGTTCGGACAAGTGTATGCTCAATTGTTGAGGTACTGCACATGTCGACATCTACATTAATCTACATTAGTCTACAATAATATATTGTCGACCAATCGACGCATTGCACAGACAAAAAAGTAGACTCCTGTCAAGACTCAAACTCTTGTACAGCCGGTTTACTGATAGACAAAACTCGGAGGTCAGGACACTGATTAAAAATATCCAACAGTTGATCAAGGAAAATTACAGAATATCTGTAAATTTGTATTGGAACAACAGAATTCGTGCTGTAAACTCCAACAGAGCGAGTATGTTCCCGCAAATAAATAAAATATTTCGGAGAAACAAACAGAATGATATTCAGGGTCTGAAGCTTCCGAGAACGTCAGACAATGAACGCTTGCTACGAACAGTTAGCATAGATCCAAAGAGCGCCATCCTGGATGACGACTTTTTCGTGATCGAAGATCCTGAGGAGAAGGTGGCGACAGTAGGAGCTGTTTTCCAGGAAGTTTTAAATCACCTGGAGAGCAGAGCCCTGCTTCATCACTCCTGCCTTAGAAATGATTTCGATCATTAGCGATCAGAGAACCAGGTTCAATGACGATTTCATGGCAAATAATGCCGTCACCAATGAAGGGGCGAACACCCTGTTTATTTCGACGGGGGATCTCCAGATGATTTTCAAGTCGCTGCAGAGAAAAAAATCCGCGGGAATTGACGGAATATCGAATGTTGTGCTCAGGCACCTTCCACTGGTGGCTGTAGAAATCTACACCATCCTGCTCAACAATGCACTGAATAATGCATATTATCCAGTGGATTGGAAGACAGCGGTGGTGCAACCAATACCCAAGAGAGGTAAAGATACCTCTAACGCATCAAATCTTCGGTCGATGGGTCTCCTTCCAAGTGTTAGCAAGGTGTTGCAAGCTCAGTCGGCTGGGCATAAGTAAACCATTGCTATAACTATATGATTTTTGACATATTAACCGGTAGAAAGTTCATAGTGAAAATTGCCAACGTGCGTTTTACCCAAACATTTAATATTAACAACGGACTGCAACAGGGTACGGTGAACTCGCTTTCCTGTTCAACATTTACTTCAGTGATTTGAAAGCTTCTCTTCACTATTCAACTAATGCCGACGATTTAATCGCGTACAGATCAGGTCCAACGATCGAAATCATTGTCATTCTCCTTGCAGCGTGACTTCGAAAAAATTCAGCAGTACTGTGATGACTGGAAGTTGAAAATCAACTTCCAGAAATCAGAAACTATTTTGTTCAGAACGCATTTGTCTAGGGCCTCTCGGGACACTATGTTCTCAGTTCTAGGACCAGACGGTCGTCCACTAGCAAAACAGAGTGTAGTCAGATACCTTGGGATCCGGCTAGACCAATATCTGTATTTTGACAAACATATACATATGTATGTAGATGCTGCTCTGGCGAGGGCCCGGGGCGCTTTCGCTCTCACAAGATGGCTGTTCCATAGCAGCCAACTTGATTCGAGAGTGAAGGTAATCTGTTACATGGCCTTAGTCAGGCCTTCCGGGTCAGACCTATGGATGTCCCGTGTGGATCAATGTGAGAGCCAGCTTAATGGAATGGAGGAGTGTTTGCGAGAAAATATCTCACCCGTACATTTCGTACACGAAATTTTACCCGAACCAGCTCCTATACAATAGGGACAGGATTGTACGGTAAGATACTTTCTGATTTAGCTGATCCGATGTCACGTTGCGGGAGCAACAACTTCGGTCAATAACCTGATCTCCGGGCTTACTATCCCAACTACATTTACCACGAGAAAGTGCACCTTAGCGGCTTTGTCCCCCCGGAGGCATTCCTCTATTTGGATCAATGTGGGCTGATCCAGAATGAATTGGCGGTTCCGCTAATCTTCCACGTGGTTCGTAAGTCCGTGGAGGGACGGCTCCTCTACGAACGTGCTGTTGCGCTCCACGAGCCCGAGCGCCTCGGGTTTAGAATATATATACAAAATATACATAATGTATGTATTTTTGTATACATATATATTTTAGTCAAGGTAGGGTTAAGTTAGATTTAGTTAGCTATACGATTTTTTATATAAAAAATGTTTTTTTTTAAATGTTATTTTTCTTACCCTTAGTTCATGTTTATTTACCTCTAATTATCATACCTAAGTTACTCATAAGGCCGAAAGGTATAGTCTTAAGTTTTCCTGTTTGCTTTAGAGTGTCCGTATGGGGCCAGTAAGGTATTTTATGTTAGTTGTTATTGAAGCTAGTTTTAAGCATTTTTTTGTCTTAGGGTAAGTTTGATCTAAAAAATATAAATAAAAAATTAATTTAGAAAAAAAAAAATATATACGTATGTATATGTATTGTTACGCCTGGGTAGTTTCCAGATGGTTACTTCATCCACGGACGCACTTAACAATGATTTTGAACAAATAAATTTATACGCGGGCTGGAATTTCCTTGGCTGGGATTTTGCCTCCAGTTTTTCCGTTGTATATTAAAGCGGACTGAATGTACGAAACGACAAGCGGAATGACAGGGCAAAACAAAAAAAAAACAATAAATGATTTCAAAGAAAACGCCACAGATTATCGTGCATGTTTCCGGAACGCGTAACAACGTAACACCTCCTTCCTTAGAAATGGATACAGTTGTTCGACCGCCGAAACTGCAATTGCATTTGTGTGCCAAAATGATTCCAATGATGACCGTTAAGACTACTCCAATACTAGCAATGATACCTCTTGACTTTTCCGGAATTGGATACAGAACCTTTTCCCAGAAATGTTTCTGATTCATATTAATATGCCAACTCTTGTTAAAGAACCTTCTTCTTTTTTTAATTACAGTCACATTTGTATTTTGTTTCTTCGGTGACAGTAAATAAATACATGTTCTCTTTAATTTTATAAAACATTTCGATTTTGGAGTTAATTGTTTTAGAATACATGTGTTTGGCTTATTTCTCATAAATACATTTATTTCGCAGTTGTTAAAATCGAGTGTACTTTTAAATAATGTGAACTTACATAGATATGTTTCATTTATTTCTTTACAATGATTAATATTTTTCTTTAAATTATATAATTCTTTATCGTTGCTAACTATTATAAATTGGTTGGTTACATCGATAATTGCAAGGCCATTCGTAATAACTTTTGGTATAGGGATAATTTCATACAATTCAAATAGTTGTTCGGTTACAAGGGGTATTTGTGATAGTACAGTGATTTCATAATTTTTAACATATGCTTTAATTTCCATTTCTTTCGTTATATATGCATAATTTTCAATAGTTGGTTCAAATACTAAAGATTTTTCTAAATGTGACTTATTTAGTTCTTCTAGTAATATCATTGGTTCTATAATTCTGGGATGAAGGACACCGTTTTGTATAAATAGTAGGCTATCAATTATTTCTTCAATTTCTAGTTCTAATTGGACAATTTTAAAATTAATTCTATTAACGATTTCATTGAAATATGACTGGACAGAATTACTTTGTCCCACATTCTTTTCTTTTTGTTTAATTAAATTAATTGAATGTATTATTTCGTTTATTTTGTTCCTCGTTATTTTTTGTATTGTCCCTACATCAATGACCTGCTTACCTAATTTTGACAATAATTTCACATTTTCCTCCATACCATTCTTAATTCTGATTTCGTTTTCCCTTATTGTGTTCATGGCTTCTGAGTAGTACTCAGCATCTTCATTGTCCATCGTTCCGAAAAGAGTTTTAAAACCGGAGCCTACTTTATTTATTAAACCTCTTCGTGCTCTAACTTTTTACCTTTTATATTGTATATTACGTTAACTTTGTGTTCTACTCTAATCAAATTATTTCGTACTGTTTCTTGATAATTCCTGCAATTATCTATGTGGCTTACACATGCATCATTTATTGTGGTCACGATATTTCTTACATAGTTTATATAATCGTTTAACTCGCCTATATTCAGTTTACTCACTAAAGTTAATTTACTTCCTATTTCCCTAACTTGACCTTTATAGTTGTCATCTTTCAACATCCTTATTTCGATACTTCCGGATGTGATCCTGAAGTACCAGGTGATCCTGCGAAGTACGGACGAATGTTAGATTTATTGTGCTTTTGAGTTTTAATTCCTACCTTAACTAGTACGGAGTTCTCGTGAACTTCAGTTATTTTAAATGGTCCTTTAAATTTGCTTTCTAACTTGCCCTTTACTAGATTTTTAATTAAAACATCTTGGCCTACCTTATATTCTACTGCCCTTCCTACGTGTTTATCGTATCTAAGTTTTGATTTTTGTTTTGTATCTAGAGTTCTTTTCCTTGATATTGTTGACTTATTTAGGAGATTTGCTATTAATTCATCTAAGTAATCAAATGTGCTTTTTTCTTTAATGTCGTCAATCTCACTCGGTTTGTTTGCGAGATTTCCATACACTAGTTCATATGGAGTGTACCCCGTTGTGCTATGCACAGTAGTGTTGTAGCAGAAGCATTGTTGTAGCATTTGCTCGTGCCAATCTGCCATATTGTTTAGTTCTTTACCCGTTGTTTTTAGATATTCCAACAAGCGCCCTTTCTACACCACCATTTGCCTGAGGATACTAGTTGTTATACGTCGCATCTCGAAAATTTTACAAAGTTCTCTGAATAATTCATTGCAAAATTCCCTACCATTATCAGTCAAAATTATTTTCGGCAAACCAAAATTCAGCACCCATTCCTTGATAATTGCTCTAACTACTGTTTCCATTGCTTTATCTTTTAATGGTATGAATTTCATGAATTTCGATAGGTCGTCCTGTATTGTTAACCCAAATTTATGTCCCTCTTTTGTTGGCTTAAGCGGACCTATCAAATCCATTGATACTTTCTCAAGAGCTCTCTCGGCAGATGTTACTATTTTCATTGGGTTCCTTGTTGTTTGTCTGATCACCTTTTCCGTTTGGCAATATTCGCAGTTTCTTGTGTACTCTTCAACATCTCTCTGCATTCCCTTCCAATAGTATTTTAATCTAAGTTTAGCATAAGTTGTTTTCTGACGCGTATGTCCTCCTAACAACCCATTATGATTTTCCTTTATTATACGTTTCCTTTCCTCGGGATCTGTTACTTCTCTGCATGTATTACTTCCATTGTCATTTTCTATGTCTGTCACATTATTTTCTAATTCCTCTATTACATCATCTTCTAAATCAAGAATTTCTTTACGTGTTTTGTTAAATTCTTGTTCTTCATGTTCGTTTTCTGTCGTATTTATCTCTTCACTAGCATTCTCATCAGCATCAATATTTCCTGTGTGCTTGTAAACCATTTCATCAATTATTTGGTCTACTTCTTCAATTGATTCTACTTCTATGTTTTTCTCTGCTTCCATCATCCGTACGTTTCTTGACAGTTCGTCCGCGACAACATTTTCGCAACCTTTCCTGTACCTAATCTCGTACTCGAGTTCTTCGAGCTTCAATCTCCAACTAACTAGTCTTGACCCTGGATCCTTAACATTAAACAACCAAGTCAATGGTCGATGGTCGGTCTGTACGATAAATTTCCTACCATATACATATGTATGGCCTGAACTGTTTGGTTGACCAAACTATCGCTAAACACTCCTTTTCCGTTGTGCTATAATTCCATTCTGCTTTATTAAGCGTACTACTCACAAATTGAATCGGGAGATCTCTTCCATTAGTTTCCTGGCTATGCACTGCTCCTATTTCGGTATTTGACGCGTCTGTTGTTATTAAATAGGTCTTAGTATAAACTGGGTACTGTAAGATGGGATAACTCGTGATTACATTCTTTAGCTTTTCAAAAGCTGCTTGCTGCTCAGCGCTCCAATGAAATTCTACGTCTTTCCTTAAAAGTTTATTTAACGGGTCTGCTATCTTGCTAACATTTTGACTTCATATAGTATCCTACCATACCTAGGACGGATTTAATTCCCTTCGCGTTAATCGATTCGACTATAAGTATAATTCGACTATACTTTTTATCTTTTTCGGATCCGGCTTAACGCCGTTTTCGGTATTACGTGTCCGAAGTATTGAACTTCCTTTCGCAGAAATTCGCACTTGTCCGGCTGCAATTTTAAGTTTGCGACCCTTATTTGATCTAGAACCTCAAGTAGTTTCTGATTGTGCTCCTGTAAATCCTGGCCATAGAGAACAATGTCGTCAAGATACACAAAGCACTTGATGCCCTGCAATCCAGACAATACGCTGTTCATTAGTCTTTGAAAGCACGCCGGAGCGTTCCTTAATCCAAATGGCATTCTCGTATACTCGAAGTGTCCGTATGGTGTGCTGAATGCCGTTTTCTCCATATCTTTTTCGTGCATGGGGATCTGATGGAAACCTGAAGTTAGGTCTAGGGTTGTAAAGTACCTTGCTTTACCTAATTGATCAAGTATTTCATTGATGTTTGGGAGGGGATAGTTATCAGCTATCGTCAACTCATTGAGTTTCCGATAGTCTACAACCATCTTCCACTTTTTCTTGCCACTTGCATCTGCAATCTGGAACGATCCAAAGAGGAGAGCTCCATGGAGAACTACTGTTTTTAATGATACCGCCCTTTCTTTGTTTCTCTACCTGATTCCTAACTTCTTCATCATGTATTTTGGGGTACCGGTATGTTTTTGTAAACACCGGCTGAGCCCCTTCGACTGTTCGAATCTCATGTTTTATTGCGTTGGTACAGGTCAGTTTTTCGTCTCAATACTGAATACATCGCTATATTCTTTAATTATAGCTAGTATACTTCCTTTTTCCTTCTTATTCATATGGTCAGTAATAATATTCCCACACACCCTAACTTCTCTATTACTCTTTATCTCAAATTCTTTTAGGTTCTCTCCAACAATTCAAACCTGACTCAAGTCGAAAGTGTTCTATGTAGTGTTGACCACGGTGGCCACACAACGACCATCCCTGTTCATAGTTAAGCATTCCGGAACGATTATTCCTTTCGCTAATTCCTGTTTAGGGATGACGATGTCTTCGTCTAGGTTTCTCCAATTTTCTACGTTAAGTAATCGAATTACTTCAGTTCTACCATTTAACGCCTGCTCTTGGCTTAAATACTTTAAGTTAATTTCTTCCACTTTATTTTTGATCACGCCTTCTTTGTAATCGATAGAGTAGCCTCCTTCTTTTAAAAATCGACTGCCTAATATTCCGTCATAATCACCTAGGAGGTCATTTTCTATAACTTGAAATTCCACTGTGTTTATCTTTACTTTTCCCTTATTGCTTGGAAATAACTCTACTTCCTTGATAATTTTTCCTGAAGTCTCATGCGGTTTTCCAACTAACCCTTTAAATTTAATTGTGCTTTTTGAATCCACTTCACGATGGAAGATACACTTCGCAGAAATCATAGAAACTTCGGCTCCTGTATCGATTATTAACTTCCTAACATCTCCATTTATTATTACGGGCTTTCTGAGTTACATAAGTCACTAAGCACTTTTCCTTCCTTGACACGTCTTATAACCTGTTCCGGCTTAAAATCCTTTCTACCTAGTTTTGTATCTGGCTTGGAATTTGGATTTTGTTCTTGAGATCTTTGCGTATAATTTTCCTGTCCTTTGGGTAATCGGCAATTCCTAGCGATATACCGATTTTCCCACAATTAAAACATTTTGTCCCTGCAATATTTATCTTGGCTAAGTTTTTGTTTGTGTAATCCTTATTCGTATTGGTTTTAAAAAGATTTAACCGCTGTTCCTCTTCCTTGGCACAACGACTTGCCTCGGCTAAGTCCTTTGGGCTCTGGGTAACGACATATGAAGATAACCTTTCTAACAATCCGTTAACGAAAACGGTAAGTGCTTCATTTCTAATATATTCGATTTGCCCTTGCTGATGTTCTTCTTTCACGCCGTGTAATTTAGCCTCTCTGTGTATATAGCGAAACTGATTCGTTCCTACCCTGACGTATACTTATAAGCTCCCTATGCAATTGTAAGCTGCTTTGGGGTTCTCTAAATACATTACTTAGTTCTGTTTTCAATATTTCTCAATCCTTTATGTCTTTGTTCATGAGAATAGTTGTGGCATTGCCATCAATTTTTGTTTTTATGTATTTGAACAGGATTTCTTTCTGACTGGCTGTAGCCAGCTCGGTTGCGTCGTTGCACGCGTCTATGAAGCCAAAAACTTTCTCGCTACTACTATTGAAAGTAGGAATGAATGAAGTTAATACATTAATCGGAACTTCTGCCAGGCTGAAACTACGGTTTAATTTCTGATATTTATTCTCTCCTCTTTTTCACTAACTATGTTATAAGTATCACTTTCAAAT
Source organism: Merodon equestris (assembly GCA_958301585.1). Classification (NCBI taxonomy): domain Eukaryota; kingdom Metazoa; phylum Arthropoda; class Insecta; order Diptera; family Syrphidae; genus Merodon; species Merodon equestris. The sequence continues at coordinate 81,399,968 of OY284415.1, read as the reverse complement.
TCTTTATCACTGTTATCTTCACTATAGCTTCCGCTAACAGACATGAAAGCCTTCCTAGTCACCCAGTTTCCTAATAGAATTTTGTACCTGCCTCCTGTAGTTTCGATCCAATCCTGACTTCTGGTTTCTATTTTTCCCAAGGGCAATTTTATTTTGAACATGTCCTAGGAGATGCTGGAGTTTACAATGTTTTAGCTCGGAAAACTTCTCTTATGACCTTGCTACCGAAATAATTCTCGTTTTCTTAATCAATTTTACTCAACAATTATACCAAAAACACTATGTAGTTTAGCTTATGATATGTCTAACTTACATGATACAAATTATTACCAGCTTCATTTTCAGATTCTGCTTCACCGCAACCAGTTGATCAGCGACACTTCCTTTATGGTTCTGCAACTATGTGTTCTTTACTCCAGACAGGAATGTTTTCTGACGATAACTTTCTCTTTTTGTTTTTCACTTAACTGTCTTGTTTCGGTAGTTTAGTTTTGTTTTTATTTTCTTTTTTTCTGTGATTTTTTTAATTTGTTCTAAGGATATCTCGGTATCCCCGTATCCCACCGCTGCCACCAGTTTTGTTACACTTGGGTAGTTTCCAGATGGTTACTTCATCCACGGACGCACTTAACAATGATTTTGAACAAATAAATTTATACGCGGGCTGGAATTTCCTTGGCTGGGATTTTGCCTCCAGTTTTTCCGTTGTACAATATATTAAAGCAGACTAAATCAACGAAACGACAAGCAGAATGACAGGGAAAAACAAAAAAAAAAGATTTCAAAGATTATCTTATAAATCTTCTTATATCTTATATCTATCTTATATTATATTATAAAATTTCTGTTTATTCACTAAGCAGGTCACAGGCAAAACTCGCTCGTTCCCATAGGTGTGCTTCTACTTATCATCTACCTTACTGCTGACATAAACATTTTCGTTTTTTCAATTGTTCGTGCATGTGTTTTTTTTCTTCTGGGTGTCGAATATCCGGCGCATGTTTCCGGAACGCGTAACAACGTAACAATATATCGTAGACAGTTATCATTTCCGGTTTCTCATGCTCTTCGTTTTCGAGGCTCTAGATCATAAGTTCCTAAATCATCCTGTGTTTATTTACGATTACATCCTCAAATGCGTTCTAAACTTTTGATGCTGCCAACCTCGAAACCATTTAAAATTTATAAATTTTCAACAACTCTTAGAATAAAATGACTCCACTTAGAGACATGAGTGATTTTGCTAACATTAACGATAGTTTTGTTTCTTTAGACCTTAGACCGCAATAACGAAACAGAGGGAACGTTCTTATCACACATCATATTGGCTCTGGTACTTCTTGGAAGACGCTTACGGGAGTGTCTTTACATTTATAAACGTTAAACACGAGACATTTTTTTATATTAGTTTGTTAAGTTGATTAAAAAAATGAAATATGCGAGAGACGGTGTATGATCAAATCAGTCTGAAGATTTTCATATCGCCACCATAGAAAGAAGGATTCGATTAAGCGATAAAGCAACCAAATTCTGATGTATAGAATGGAAATGAGAGGGCTAAAATGACTACTTTGAGATACTTTGAAAGGGTTTGGTAAGAGGTCAGAGTTGATTATCTCAAGAAGTTTTGTATTGGCGCGTTAGATGGATAAACTTTACTAGAACAAGACAGAAACTAAAGCGCTAACTAATTAAATTCTAATCGAACACTTCACATGCTTAAACTAACCTGAGCTCCTGCCTATAATGAAAAGCGCTTACACTTGGTTGTATTATATTTAAGTATATTTCTTGTTTGCCATATATCCACAGTCTGAAGCTGTACTTGGTAGTATTGAGTCGAGAAGAGTAGGGTTCATAAAGGAGCAATTAGTATTAAGGGAGCATGGTGCAGTCAGTATTACTGGCCATACTTTTCTTCTTTGAAAGAAGAAAATAATACCTATACTCTGTCTCAAAAATGTACGATGGGATTGCAAGACAATCTAAAAGTTTTTACTGGCACAATTCCTTGTATCCTGCTCCTCAGTATTCACCTAAGTAATTCGCAAGTTCATTTGCTGCATTACTTAAAGTAACAGACATGTGTTGCATTGGCGGATAAAGCCCGGCGGCAAAGTCGAATGAGGCCATCAGCTCAAGAATTTGATGTAATTTTACAAGTATTTCATTCGGTTTACATTTGTATGTGTAAATGCTTATCTTCATTAAGCTAAAATCTAGCAAGTTAAATTTACATTCGACTTATATATAAACATGCATAGAATATGGATATGGATGAGGAAAATAAAATACGAATTGGTCGATAAAAAAAAACCAATTAGTAAAAATAAAGTAAAAGGTAGTTTAAATGTTCAGTAAGTATGTATGTATGTAGCTATTATAATATTTTATATGTGTTCTCGTGCTTCCATTTTACTGAACTCTTCAATAACTTCAGTGAAACCAGTTTCTTTTGAATCTTTTCTTCTAATTGAAAGCACGGACAGTATAATGAGTCGCTTTTGATTCATTGTAGATCGAAGATAATTTTCAATCAGTTTGAATTTAAAGGAAAAACTCCTTTCGCACAATGCAAATGAATTGAAAATCGTCAAGAAATGTTTGAATATAAGTGATGTACAGTGTAACGATTCACTAAAGTCCCATTTTACTTGAAGAACTTCTTTGGCCGCCCATTTGGCAGCAACGTCCATACTTGTACCGGTGGCACAAACATGCCTACGGAACCTTTTTATTTTTTTGAAAACCTTCTCCTTATCAAATGCATCGTAAATTTGCATCAGATTATCCACTGCTATAGCCAGAGCGTCATCTGAAGCTTCTAGCTTAAACTTTGTTTCAATAATTTGGAAAATATTATTGATTTGTTTCATTGCTCTGTATCGTTGCGACAATTCTTGTATAAATCGGTCTATGCATTCAAACTTTCACTGACGTATTTCTTCTTACATCGATAATTCAGCATTATGAGCTGATTCACCCGGCATAATTTTTTTACGTTCCTTCTTCCTCGTCTCTCGATGTTAATGTCCATATCATTGCATTTTTTAATGCCAAAAAATACAGCATTGTCAACGATCGTTGTTCATTCTGTTACTAAATACCCACTCAGTATTTTTAGTTTGGTGATTCCTGTATCCAGGGTCATTTTTGGAAACTAAATATTGATGAATTAAATTAACTTCCTTCAGTATAGAAAGCTAAAATTATTAATATGTCATAAAGGTACAATCACATACAGCTGGCATTTTCTTTTGTTGGATCTTGAAAATGCTCCAAACTACTCACAATTATCTCTATGTTTTCTTTTACGGCTTTTCCTGACTCGTAATGAGCAACGAGTATCAGACAAACGTTTTGATGTTTTTCCGGTTTTCTCTTTTAGCAATTGCCATCTCTGTGTAGATGACGAAAAGAATGAATATAATTTCTCTCCTGTTTCAAAACAAGAAGGAACACATGCAAATGCATGAGCCCCGCAAAGATTCAAGGAATGATAAGAACAGGGACTGAAAAGTGTCTTTGGATTTATTTCTCAGATTTTCCAAGAAAGAAAGAAATCTAGTGTTGGGGTTATTCTTGGATCTGAAGAGAGCCTTCCAAACAGTAGGCAGAAGTGTTCTTTTAAAAAAGGTGTTCAAATATGGGATACGACAAAATGAGGTTCAATGGTTCGATTCTTTCTTGTCTGGAAGGTCTCAAAGGACAAAACTGGGAAAGGCTTATTTAACACCAAAGGCGGTAAACTTAGGAGTACCACAAGGAACAATTTTAGGGGTTATTTTATTTCTAGTGTATGTAAATGATTTGAAAGACTGTCTTTTAAATTTTTAAAAGTTTCGTTATTTGCGGATGATACGTTGGTATATATTGTGGGGGATAACTTAAATATTTGTGAACATCATCTAAACGCAGATGCAAACAGCGTATTTGAATGGCTATGTAAAAATAAACTGAAATTAAATATAACGAAAACCAAATATATGTGTATTAGTAGTTGGAGTAGTAATATAAATATTAAAATAAGTAATAATAATGTCGAATGTGTGGATCAAATCAAGTATGTATTTAGGAGTAATGGTGGATAATAAGTTATATTTTAATGTACACGCGGACTTCATAGCTTCAAAAATGGCAAAAAAAAATTTTTTTTTGTATAGAATAAGAAAGAGTATCTCCAAAAATTGTGCAATTAATATTTATAACACGATTATATTACCACATATAGATTATTGTTCATCAATTTTATATTTATGTAGTATTGAAAAAATTAACAATCTCCAAATTCAAAAAAAAAACAGAGCGATGAGATCTATATTAAAATGTAGTTTAAGAACGCATATTATTGACATGTTTAATGAGTTGAAATGGATGAATGTTACACAAAGACTTTCGTATACCATTATTTAGAAGAGCTAGTTCACACAATAATATATTGTACAGAGGAGCGCAATTATTTGACAATTTAGATGCGTCTATAAAAATGGAAACTAGTATAATTAGATTTAAGAAGCAAATTGAACAGCACATTATGAATTTCTTAATTTTTATTATGTAAATGAATTTTGTAAGAGTTCTTTTGAACTAATAAGGAATTGCATTACATTACAGAGTCTCGTACTTCAACTCGTAGGAACAAATGTAATGATTTGAATCACTTGGTTAGTTTTACTTTCGTCAGGAGTGCTGTCAATTATTGCCTTACATGTTCACCCAAACATATAATAAATTCATTTTGTATTCCTTTTGACAAATAAGAAGGTACTCTTTTTGTCCTACCAGCAGCCTCTTCCAGTTTTAAGCAATGCTCTTTCAACACTAGATCAGATTTCGCTAACAGTTGTACTAATTTTAGAAAATATCTCCTGTTATCCCAAGAAAAAACTGGTATGTTCACGGTGGCCCCGGGGAGCAAGATTTAGTTGGGCTAAAAATAGTGTTATATCTAAAAGGCGATGTAAAATGTTTCTCTTTTTCTTAGTTTTATCGTTAATAATCTTGAAGTTATCGTTATCAATGGTTTTATTAAGTTTCAAGCCCATAGTCTAGTTACATTTAGTAGACTTTTCACCTAAGTTTGTTGTTTCAACATCATAGATTTGCATACTTAATCCCGATTAAACAGTTTCTGTATTTCTGTATTTCTCTGTAACGCCACTTTTCTTTTTTTTAAATCTGAAAGGTATCTGAATAACAGCTCAACAAAAATTTTTTTTTTTGTCGCCCTGGATGTCTCTGTGGATATCTATATTTTCAAGTACACATTTTACGAATATATTTTTAAAAGTACTGAATTGGCTTTAGTTGTTATGATACTGATGTATTTATTTTATTAAAAATAATATACAATTTACGTCGGCTCCTTGGAACACGAGTCGAGTTGTTAATAAGCGTTTGGTTTCTGGTTAAAATTCGCTTTGTGTGAATTTTTTCGTCCATACGAGTACTCGTATGTACATTAAGTACCAGTGACCTCGCACTTAATTCGACAAAAAAAATCATTTACTTAAAATATTAGAGGACGCACGTCGCGACTTTGGGTAAGTTATTAATATAAGGTTTAATACTTTGTTTTATTTATTGAATTTTGATTTGAATACTATTTTTTTGTCCGTATCGCGAAGAAAATTCAAGTATAGCTCTGATGAATTTTGTTACATTTGTGGTGTTTATAAAACAACAAAACAGATACGAAATATCACAGACTTTTTGAAAGATGGTTATACTGCTTATTTCGAAATACTGTACATACAAGTATTATAAAGCAAGATAAATCATGGATGCCGAATAAAGTTTGTAAATCGTGTGTTAAATCTTTACGTTTATGGAAGAAAGGAGAATGCGAAATGCTAGATTTTGGTATCCCCATGATCTGGATGGAGCCCAAGAATAATTTCGATTATTGCTATTTTTGTGTTGTAGACGTCAAAGGTTTTAATCGAAATAAAATGTGGAAATAACCAGCTTTACGGTCCACAAAATATCCTATCCAGCAGAATGAAGATCTTCCTTGGCCCATCTATGCCTCAAAAGTAGTTCGTATGCTCTTAGAATCGATGGTGTTATCAAACTCGCAGCATTCAATCCAATCTACTAGTAGAAGTGAATATGAAGGTGAAACATCAACACCGCAGTTGTTTTCTCATTTTTTTATATAAAAAATTACAGCATACAAAACAAGAGAAGGTGCAAATTTACGGGTTTTCCGTGAAAATGAAGAACTTGTCTACTGCAATAATATTACTCAGTAACTTCTCGATATCACTCAGTAACTTCTCGATATCACTCAGTAACTTTTCGATATGGGTTAAAAACAATACAAATCTGATTGGCGACTCTTTATTGATAGCTGTAAAAAGAGTTTAAATCGAACGTTGGTGTAAATTTACTCAAAATTATTATTATATCAAGGGCAACAAAACCACTGTTGACCAGTCTTATTCTTCTTAAATGGCGTTACAGCTCACGAGGGGCCAGAGCCAAGCTCTTTTCATTTACTTATACTGTGTGCGACAACCTCCAAACGCCTCCTTGTTGTCTTGATCAAATCCTGTAAAACAATCCAGGTTCGTCCACATTATACATTTGATCTACGGTCATATTAAGTTTGTTGTCGAAATTTTATTATGAATGGTTCGACAAGTTCACATTTGTTAGACAACTCACCACAAATCTTTAACATGCTGGTATTCGCATGTCGTTTTTTAAATCTCGCAATCCATCCGATGGCGCCGGGGCGCAGAGGGTAGTGTGCCGGCCACTGACGCGCGTTGAGCGAATTCCGATTCCCATAACGCCATCGAATGTTTATTTCCTGGGATACATCGGGATTTAGGGTTTGGCTGGTTAGTCGCTTGTGACCTTGTGACAGAACGGTCCCTAGTGCGAAGTTGATCTTATCTATTGTGAGAATCCGCCGTTCCGATGAGGGACGTCATAAAAAGAAGAAGATAGTTGAAGAAAAGGCCTACTCTGATTAAGCCTACTCTGATTAAGCCTACTCTGATTAAGCCTACTCTGATTAAGCCTACTCTGATTAAGCCTACTCTGATTAAGCCTACTCTGATTAAGCCTACTCTGATTAAGCCTACTTCCTCTCCACTTCCATTGAAATTCGGATGAAATGAGCTGTCAAAGAGAGGTAAGGGGCGGCATCACAATCACATACTGCGGCCTTACGTGAACTTATATCTATGTAAATCCGTCATTGGCGTAGCAATTTTTTTTTTTCACCCCAGGTGACCTTCGCCCAAATGGTGGCAGGTCTTGGGCAGAAGGTCCTCTAAAGCATCGGAGGCCGAGATACACTTGCGTTCGATCCTGCTCGCCATCCAAGGGCAGATCGGCCAGCAAATCCATGAGCAGGCGACCCGAGTGGACAGAAACGACTATCCTCTGCCGGGCCTAGCGCAACTGCAATCGCAATGGGTACACTGGTCTCTTAAATATCCTGTTGATGAATGTGAATTCATTGCTTTGGGAGAGAGCGAAGAGCAGTACTTTTCAACCTGTTACGTGAAGAAAGCCTCGATGTGCTTTTGGTTAGCGAAACAAAGCTAAGCCAGAAGCACAACATCCGGAACAGTTCTCATAAATCAATTCGAATAGATAACATAACGCCACACAAGGGGGAGTTGTGATCTTCATTAAAAACAATTTTAAGCATGAAATCATATATAGCGGTCAAGTGCGGAGGTTCCAGGTGCTAGAAGCATGCATTGTTTACATTCCTCTCCGAAATAAAAAAGGAGAATATACCTTATAGCAGCCCATGCACCTAAGGCACCTCAACTTAATCTTTTCATTGCAGAACTCGAGACACTTTTTTGATCTCTGGTGGAAAACTATTCGGTAAATTCGGTAGATAACATTCCTCCCCTAGGTGGAGGACGCGCTCCTACGGTTATAGTGGGGCGCGTTGGCCATGCTTTGTCAGTAATCTGACGAGATCGCTCACTTTGAGTGGCCCCTTCCCATCATCTAATAGGAAGCTGTCAAACGGCGAGGTTGTCAGATACCTCAAACAAATGGATGATAAGATTAAGCAGACAGTACGCCACGCCAAACACAAAATGATACCACGAACATGTACCGAAACGCGGAAATCGACGCGCCGCGCCGGCACAAACAGAAAAGTAGACTCCTGTCAAGACTTAAAATCTTGTACAGGCAGCTTATCGACCGAAAAAACTTGGAGGCCAGGACACTGAAGCTACTCATTAAAAATCTCCAACAGTTCATCAAGAAAAATTACATAACATCTGTAAGTTTGCCTTGGAACAACAGAGTTCGTGCGATAAAATCCAACAGCGCGAATATGTTCCCACAAATAAATAAAATATTTCGGAGAACCAATCAGAATGACATTCAGAATCTGAAGCTTTCGAGAACATCAGACGATGAACGCCTTTTACGAGTAGTCAGCTCTGATCCGGAGAGCGCCGTCTTGGATGACGATTTTGATTGAGGATCCTCAGGAAAAGGTGGCGACATTGGGAGCATTGGGAAGTGTATAAGGTGAATGATAGCATTCGCCCAAACCACGAATTGGAAAACAGAGTTCTACTTCATCACTCCTACCTTAGAAATGATATCGATCATTGGCGATCCGAGAATCTTGGGTTTACCAGGTTCAATGAAGATTTCATGGCAAGCAATGCCATCGCCAGTGAGGGGGCTAATATCCTGTTCATTTCGATGGAAGATCTCCAGATGATCTTTCAGTCATTGAAAAGGTAAAAATCCGCGGGTATCGACGGTATATCCAATGTTGTGCTTAGGCACCTTCCACCAGTGGCTGTAGAGAGGTACACCATCCTGTTCAACAATGCACTGAATAATGCATATTATCCAGTGCACTGGAAGATAGGGGTGGGGCAACAAATTACCAAGAGTATCAGCAAGGTCTTCGAGAAGATGGTCCATAGGGCCCTGTCTATATGGGTTGAGGACAATAAAATCATCCCGGATAACCAATTCTGTTTCAGAGCGGGACACGCAACTATTCATGCCGCGTCGAAACTCGTGTCGGATATCCGATGGAATAAATGCATGAACCAATGCACGGGTGCCTGTCTGATCGAATTGGAAAAAGCCTTCGACACCGTATGGCTAGAAGGTCTTTATTACAAGCTCAATCGGCTGGGCATAAGTAAACCACTGCTATATATGATTTTTGACATGTTAACAGGTAGAAAGTTTGTAGTGAAAATTGCCAACGTGACTTATACCCAAACATTTGATATTAACAACGGACTGCAACAGGGTTCGGTGAACTCGCCGATCCTTTTCAGAATTTACTTCAGTGATTTGATAGCTTCTCTTCACCATTCAATAGCGTATGCGGACGATTTAATCGCGTACAGATCAGGTGCAACGATCGACGTCATTGTCACTCTCTTGCAGCGTGACTTCGAAAAAATTCAGCAGTATTGTGATGACTGGAAGTTGAAGATCAACTGCCGGAAATCAGAAACTATTTTGTTCAGAACGCCTTTGTCTAGGGCCTCTCGAGACACTAGAAAAAAGTGGCGCGGGTTCTCAATTCTTGGACAGGACGGGAGCCCACCGGCGAAACAAAGTGTATTCAAATACCTTGGGATCTGGCTAAACCAGTAACTAAATTTTGACAAACATGTAGATGCTGCTCTGGCAAGGGCCCGAGGCGCTTTCGCTCTGACAAGATGGCTGTTTCATTGCAGCCAACTTGATTCCAGGTTGAAGGTAATCTGCTACATGGCCTTAATCAGGCCCATGGTTGCCTATGGATCTCCAGTGTGGTTCGATGTGAGAGCCAGATTAATGGAAAGGATTCGGGTGTTTGAGAGACAATGTCTCAGGACTTGTCTCGGGTTACATAGGACACCCGAATCTGATTACACGAAATTTTACCCGAACGAGGTCCTATACAATAGGGCCAGGATTGTACGGGTGGATAATTTCCTGATCAAACTGATTCGAAGCCACGTTGCGAGAGCAATGACTTCAGCCAATAGCCTTATTTGCCGGGCTTACTACCACAATGATTTATATCACGAAAGAGTGCGCCTTAACGGCTTTGTCCCGCTAGAAGCATTCCTATATTTAGAAAGAAGTGGGCTGATCCAAGATAGATTGGCGGTGCCGCTAATCTTCCACGTGGGTCGCAATTCAGTGGAACGGCGATTCCTCTACGGATCCGATGTCGCGCTCAGTGAGCCCGAGCGTCTCAGGTTTTGTAGATCGGTCTCACGCCGGGATCGAGGAGACGTAGTCCGCCAACGTCGACGCTTTTGGTGGCTGGAGGGAGCTGCGTCAGTGGACATTTCAATAGCTTCAGCCTCTTCAAGGTAGGGCTTGCCTAACACCAATGGCAGGCTTACATAGGTAGGTTAGAACAAAAAAAAATATTAAAAACCAAAAAAATTATAAATATATTAAAACCAAAAAAAAAAGATATACATATATGTATATATATAATATATATAAAATATATATTTATATATATATATATATTAGCTAAATTAGAATAAGATATGTTTAGTTAGGTTTAGGAAGGTTTAAGGATTATATAAAAGAATGATCATATGCTAAGTTTTTTGAAAAAAAGAAAAATTTTTCTTAGCTTAAGTTAATTATAATAATGTTAATTGTAAGTTATTTAAATAGTAGTCGAAAGGCATACGTAAAAATTATACAGTTTATTTTAGAGTGTCCGCCTAGGGCCAGTAAGATTCCTAAATTTGTAAGGATAGTTAAGCTAGTTTTAAGCATTTTTGTCTAGGATAAGATAGATCTAAGAAACTATAAAAAAAATGAATTACAAAAAAAAAAAAAAAAAACCAAATAAAATTGTAGAAAACGCGGACACTGCTCCAGAATTCTGCAACACATCTTTGGATTGGAAGGTAATTTCGCATTGCCTCTATGCCGATAAGAGAGATCTTGGTACACATGAACACCAAATGACCTCGTTGGTGCAAGGCACTAGAACAATTTAAGAATTTTATTAAGCTGTATTTACACATCTATCGCTCATCCTGAATAAGATTACGTGCATGGACATTGGGCCCGAGGCACTTAGTTTGCTAAGACGAATATACAATTTTGTTTTTGAATAACTTTTTTACTAATTAAAAAGAAATTACTTTGAATTATGGAAATCCTTGTTTAGAGCTTTATAATTTGTTTTGTACGTGGCTGCCTCCAACGTTGATACACATGTACCCGTTTTACCGCGGGTATATTTGCCCAGTTGGTTAAAGATTATTGGTCAAAAAAAATCGACACAATTATTCCACACTCTTCCGAAGTATATCGCTCCATTGCTTATCTGTTTATTTACTGCAGCTGTCTGGCTCACTATAATGTCAAATATGATTGAGGTGCGACGCTATTTGCAAAAATTATAACATCTTCCGACAGGGCAATTCATTTTGCACCACCTAAAAGAGCTGATGGCCTTGAAACGCCTGAACAGATCTTCATAAATTTTAGCTAAGAACCATCTCGATCACACAGATACACAGACAAACAGACGCGCAGCCACGTCAAACTTACAACACCCCTGTTTTTGCGTCGGGGGTTAAAAAGAACACTTAAACGGTAAAAGACAATAAATCGAAACATAAGGTAAAATCACCAGTCAATACAAGATTAGGCACTAAACTATCTCCAAATACGTCAACTACTATTCTTACCGAATCAGGAAAAATAATCCACAAAAATTACATTTAAAATTCACTTTTCAGATGTTGCCTTTTCTTAGGCTCGAGTAAATTATAAATCTTGGATTGTTCAATATAAAAAAAAATTTCATTACATATTGGCACAGCTATTTAAAAATAATCCACATCATCAACATCATCAGAAAATATGAAGAAAAAACTTGAAACCTTGGAACACCAAACATCCTAATTTCACTATCCTTTCCAACCTAATAATTGAAAAGTATAACCATTAGGAAATTTAAAACCTAAAACGATTAGACAGGTCTCTCAATTTTCTAGGAAACTCATGGACATGGCTCGCTGGAAGCCCAGACCACAATGACTTCAAATTTATTAAAGCACATATGCAAAATGTTTTGGAAAATAACAATAAACAAGCTATCATAAACAAATTGTCTTATATTAAAATAAACGAAACTGTCAACACTACGAATTACATTTTAAAATTTGTAAAAGAAAATAATAGTAATAAGCTAGAAAGACTAAAAGAAGAATTGGTTAATATTGAATACGGATTATTATGGGCAAAAAAAATTAGTAAATTAATTTATATTGTCAATAGACGAAAATATATTAACAAACAAAATGTTTAAAGATAACTATATGAAACATATGAATATTGAAGAAATACTCCATTAATTTACCAATTTTGGAACCTGACTTATGTAAACTTGTCTTTCCATTAAATACGGTAAAAGAATAATTAAAATAAACAATAATGATATTTTAGAATGCAATGAAGATATGTTCGAACTAAGCCAAAATTGTAAAAATATTAAAGATTCAATTGTTTGTGATAAAAACCAAATTATAAAATTAAATGAAGAAAATTGTATCAAAAATTTGTTAAAGAGTAAGCAAGTGAAGTGTGACGAAATCAACAATCAACACATCCTAAATGTAGAAAACATCCATCCAGGCATATTTTTTCCCAACCAACTTAATGGCAGCCTACGCATCAACCATGAAACATTGTACCTATCGGAAAGCTTCATAATTCACAGCATCACAATGCTACAATATCAATTGACGAACAAAATTGTGCATGCAGTGAGGTACCCTATCAAAATCTCTTCCGCCAATCTTTCACTCGGTTTCAAACACAATATACGAAGAATTTTTGACACTGGAAACAGTGAAAGAGCTCCATATCAATAACACTCTTCATATGGACCAATTGAAGGAAGAAAGCGAAACGTATCGTATTACCAACTCTAGCGCCGTATCAATTATTGCCCTTATTGACCTGATCTTCAAAATGTTCTCAGCACGAAAAAAACATAACAATCCATAATACAAGTATACCAAGCGAACTGAGGGAACTCCCGGAAGAATCCCAAAATAAACCTATTCCAATAATCTATATCATCGAGTGAGGACACCCGAATTTAAGGAGGGAGGAGTTATCGCCATCTAAACTCAAACACAACGCCTGCTACATTCCACACGGCAACACAAGGTACGCCCTTGAACCCACATTGCAATTGCAAATTGTATCATCTTTAACAGCCAATCGGTACTTTTTCCCACAGTAACAAGTCAGCGTGGTTCCTAGGGTTGCATCATTTAGCACACAAAGCATCATCTCCCCACAGAACCAACATAATGCTTTCTGCAAATGACATATGCCTCGTTTTTGTCTAGACAACATTTCATAAGGGTAATCACTGTACGTCTTCATCCAGTTTTCGTAACTTATTTCTTTCCGTTTACATAAAATGCATCCTCATAACCACTCTGTTAAAGTTAACCCAAAATCTGGATTATGCACAAAACTATTTAACCCATTGGCCAATGTATCCATTATTTTCTTTCTCAAAATTTAATGGTCGCCGTCCCTCCTACGTCTGATCTGATGGTTACACCAAAGGCCGAGAGGTTGCAGACGATGCCCCTCAAAAGCGTGGAGTCGATTGCAGACCTCGAGGAAATGTTCTCTAAGCTCAAAGAGTTCGAGAGTGACGACCTCAAATTCGTGGCGGTTAAGCTATACTCCAGGTGGGCTCCCGAAGGGAGAAGCGATACTCTTCGTCTTGGTGCAGCTCACACCCAAAAGCAAGCTGGACTATCTAAATCTGAGGCTAAGGACTATCACTTCCATTGCATCCCACACTGTCACATGGGAAAAATTAAAGAGGAGCGGAAACATTTTACAATGTATCCGCTGCCAAAGGTTCGATCACGCCGCATCGAACTGCGAAATGCAGCCTCGATGCGTTAAGTGCGCAAAGAACCACAGAAACGAGGAATGCGACCGTGGGAAAGACAAGGTAGCGGACAGAGAGCAGCTCGAGTGTGCCTTATGTAGGAACCTAGGACACACTGCAAACTATCGGGGATGTCCTAAGTTCCAGGATATTAAGATAGGAAACCTGGCCCGTAAGCAGAAGGTCGATGGGAAGCATCCCTCGGGTCGTTTACAAACACCAGCCGTCACATCCTAGTTGACCTACGTCCAAATGGCGGCAGGCTCGGGAAAGACGGTACAAAAGCCCATGACTGTTCCTAAAGCCCCAGTGCCTGTCTCTAAGGCACCGGAGGCGGAGGTGGATGTCTGTTCGATATTGCTCGCAATCTAAGGGCAGATTGGGCAGCTCCAAAAACAGATCCTTGAGACGGCGACCCGAGTAGATAGTATCTGCTCGCTTCTGCCGGGCCTAGCGCATCTAAGGTCGTGATGGCTACGCTGGTAGAGAGACTCTTGAAGATCCTGTCGGTGAATGTAAATTCACTGATAAGAATTGAGCAACGAGCCGTACTTTTTAACCTGTTGCAAGACGAAAGCACCGATGTACTCTTGGTTAGCGAAACAAAGCTAAACCAGAAGCACAAAATCCGGCACAGTTCTTATAGAATAATTAGAAGGGACCGACCCAACGCTACTCAAGGCGGGGGAGTTGCGATCTTTATTAAAAATAATTTTAAACATAAAGTTATATATAGCGGTGAAGTGCGGAGGTTCCAGGTGCTAGAGGAAGCACCTCAACCCAATGTTTTCATTGCAGAGCTCGAGACACTTTTTCGATCTCTGCGCTTAAACTCGTTGGAAAACTTCTACATTCTGGCCAGCAATTTAAATGCAAAAGATAGTGATTGGGGAAATAACATTCCTAACACTAGGAGGAGCCTACTAAGTCATTGGTGGGTTCATCAGAGCATAGAGTACAGACTCAAGTTACTCGCAAAGGATAGTCCGTCGTATTCTAGGAGCGGCTCCTATCTGGATTTCATGCTGCTTGACTCTCGACTGAGACTGGCTGACACAAACGAATGGTATACTAACTGTCTACGGACCATTGTATACGACCGTGACCATTGCGGACTATACGCCGTGATCAGATTACCAGGCGCGTCCGCAGAGATGGCAGATTACGTTCAAACGTACCCTTACAGTTATAGTAGGGCACGCTGGCCACGCTTTGCCAATTCCCTGACGAGAGCGCTCACTTAGAGCGCCTCCTTCTCACCGTCGAATAGGAACCTGACAAACAACGAGCGGGGCATGGCACTATTCATGCCGCGTCGAAACTCGTATCGGATATCCAATGGAATAAATGCAAGAACCAAAGCACGGGTGCCTGTCTGATTGACTTGGAAAAAAATTTCGACACCGTATGGCAAGAAGGTCTTTATTACAAGCTCAGTCGGCTGGGCATAAGTAAACCACTGCTATATATGATTTTTGACATGTTAACAGGTGGAAAGTTTGTGGTGAAAATTGCCAACGTGACTTCTACCTAAACATTTGATATTAACAACGGACTGCAATAGGGTACGGTGAACTCTTCGATCCTTTTCAGCATTTACTTCACTGATTTGATAGCTTCTGTTCACTATTCAATAGCGTAAGCGGACGATTTAATCGCGTACAGATCAAGTCCAACGATCGACGTCATTGTTACTCTCTTGCAGCGTGACTTCGAAAAAATTCAGCAGTATTGTGATGACAGGAAGTTGAAGATCAACTGCCAGAAATCAGAAACTATTTTGTTTAGAACCCCTTTGTCTAGGGCCTCTCGAGACACTAGAAAAAATTGGCGAGGGTTCTCAATTCTTGGACAGGACGGGCGCCCACTGGCGAAACAAAGTGTATTCAGAGACCTTGGGATTTGGCTAGAGCAGTATCTATATTTTGACAAACATGTAGATGCTGCTCTGGCAAGGGCCCGAGGCGCTTTCGCTCTGACAAGATGGCTGTTTCATTGCAGCCAACTTGATTCTAGGGTGAAGGTAATCTGCTACATGGCCTTAATCAGGCCCATGGTTGCCTATCGATGTCCCATCTGGTTCAATGTGGGAGCCAGCTTAATGTAAAGGATTCGAGTGTTTGAGAGACAATGTCTCAGGACAAGTCCTCGTGTTACATAGGACACCCGAATATGATTACACGAAATTTTACCCGAACGAGGTCCTATATTAGGGCCAGGATTGTACGGGTGGATAACTTCCTGATCTACGGACCCGATGTCGCGCTCAGTGAGCCCGAGCGCCTCAGGTTCTGTAGATCGTTTTCACGCCGGGATCGAGGAGACGTAGTCCGCCAACATCGACGCTTTTGGTGGCTGGGGAGAGCTGAATCAGAGGACACTTCAATAGCTTCAGCCTCTTCAAGGCTGGGCTTGCCTAACACCAATGGCAGGCTTACATAGGCTAGGGTAGGGCAGGGTAGATTTGGGTAGGATAAAACAAAAAAAGGATAAAAATCAAAAAAAGTATAAATATATAAAAATTAGAAAAAAAAATATATATATACTCGTATCTTCTTCTTTTCCTTTTTTCCGGTGTCGTTATGGTCAGAAGTGTAGGACCATAACCTTCCCACTTAACTGCATTCCTACTGGTCCGCTTGTGGGGTCCGCCGGTTTGACCTCAGAAAGTAGCGGCAGGCTTCCCGGTTTGGGATTACTTCATCGCTGAGGCCAATCAAATGTTGGTGTTTTTGCATTTGTTTGCACCAATTGTTTTTCGACCTGCCTTTTTTTTTGTGACACGGGCATGCTCCAGATTTTTTTGTTTGATCTTACTCTTAGAACACCGGTGATCTTCAGTCGTGTCAACCCACTGATTTGCATGTACACTTCTGGGGCCGTTTAAAGGTGGTATATGTGTCCCTAGGCTCATCTTGGTGTTTTCTAAATTGCCTAGATGTGATTTTTGTTTACATTTGTTTTAGTCGCCTTTTACGACAAGCGAGAGGTGTCGCTGCAGGGATATTCTTAACCCGTCCCTGCACGGAGGATAAAGTATATATTTACATATATATATATACATATATATTAGTTAAGTTAGAATAAGATATGTTTAGTTAGACTTAGGAAGGTTTAAGGCTTATGTACAATATATATATGTATATAAAAAATTATCATATGCTAATTTTCTTGAAAAAAATAACATTTTTCTTAGCTTAAGTTAATTATAATAATGTTAATTGTAAGTTATTTATATACATAGTAGTCGAAAGGCTTATGTAAAAATTATTCAGTTTATTTTAGAGTGTCTGCCTAGGGCCAGTAAGATTCCTAAATTTGTAAGGCTAGTTAAGCTAGTTTTAAGAATTTTTGTCTAGAATAAGATGGAACTAATAAACTATAAACAAAAATGAATTAAAAAAAAAACCCTCTTCGCTAGTAAGCAAAACAAATCAACAACAAATCATAACAAAAAATAGTGATAATAAAGTTTTATATTACTTTATTTTTCGTACATTTTCCCATAAAATATTTTTTTGTGTGTAATTTGAAGGTTTTTTTTATTTTAGTATTGATTATACCTACATACATATGTATGTATATACTCAATCACTTAATACTAAGCTAAAACATAATAACCAAAAAAAAATTTAATCACTTTTTTTTCAAATGGAAGACAATTCAAATGAAATGTCAATTATAAAATTACAAAAAAAAAACAAAAATGCGTAATACTTGCGTTAAAATTCGTATAATTAGTCAAGCGGAAGGGTTTCGAGTCCCTTGCATACGTTTTCTTTGGACACAATTTGTGCTAAGGGATAATGACGAATCGCTGTAAAACCTGGCGATAACTACATCCTGGCCAAAGAGATGCCGCACTTTTCTTATCAGTGGTGAGCCTGGTTGCTCTTAATAGTATTATTTCACTGAATACGCCCATTGAACGTGTCCTTTCCTCCCCTTTGATTCTTTGTTGGGCTGTTTTCAGTTGACATTTAGGATTTCCTGCAGTGTGTATATGAGGATTTCAACGGGGTCATTCCAGTGCTAATACGTCCGATATTGTCCGGTAACCAGTTATTGTGCTAGGTGCACAATACCTTTATATTGGTCCCTGAAGACTTCTGGCCACCTTTATGTGTCTGATTTTTCTACTTAAATTGCAAGTACTATTTTAGCTAATGATCTGTCTAAAATATTATGTTATTTGGCTTGTCATCTGTACTGGATTTACAATTAATTGATTTTAGCTTAGAACCAAATGTTCAAACTTCCTATTTACAGTTGTAGGTTTGGCTTTAATCTCCTACATACTTATCTCCATGTTGGCGTATCTTCCCGTTTTAAGATTTTGAAAACTTGAGTTCATTACGGGCTAGCTACATTAGCGCTATCATTCGTTAGAATAGTGAATTTAAGAAGTAATATTTGATACGAGATTTTGTCGAAGGCTTCACCGTAGCCTGTGCCAAAAATGCCTACTTTTTCATCATTTGGGGAGAAAATGAGCTTGCACTGAAAGTTCTGATTGAGAATTCAAGAGAATTGAGCAAAAGAGTGATAGTAAATATTTGAATCTTTTAATGGCCAGGTTTGCAAGAAGTTTATCATTCTACATTTAATCAAAGATCTATCCTCTCAGTAGAAAATATCATATGTATGCATAAAAATATCATGTATAGATATTTAAGAATGTTATTGAATCAATTTAAAATCAAGTTATATTTACCCTGTATATACATAAGTTTATACATTAAGCAGTATAAAGCAAGATTAACTTAAATTATATAGTTAGGACATTATATGTTCTTTATACTTATAAACGTCTGTTTGAAGCATAATTTGGGCTAGTGATTTTTGGTGCCGTTGATTATTTGAAAATTTCATTTCTGGGCAACATAAACACGCGTTCTATTGTCCAATTATAATTCTACCACTTATTGTTACGTTTTCTAGAACAATACAGAATCTTCTGAAAAGGTACACGATGTGCCCAGGTTTTTTTAAATATTAATGTTGCCATTTCGTAACATGTTGAACTTTTTAAAAAATGAAAATTTCACGCGCAGGCATTAATATGGGTATTTCGATAGGCGAAGTGCTTTACTATTGCACGGCAGTTTCAAGCGAACTGCCGGTCGATTTATACTTTTTACAAAAACTAATAGCCTGCTCGCCACAGTAATGTGGCTAACAATCATCCTGGATTGAGAAAAACTTAGAAAAACGAAGTACCACATTACTTAGGGTTTAGATCATTGACCTATCATTTGGAACAAAAGAAGTTTTTATGACTGACTTAACCATTCGTGTTTTTGCTAAACACTGGCATCATGTTGTAGATTAATACAATACGTATTTGAAAATACAAAATTATTATTATTAATTTTAAATAAATGATGGGCTGAATTCGTATTTGAACATATTATATTACAATATCGTATAAAATTGGGTATATGAGTATCTTTATCAACTACCATTGAAATCAAATTTTCCTCATAGCATATCTGATATTGTACAATAATATAATATTATCAATGACGTCTACGTTCAGGATTCTTTCAAGCATTATCTTATTTTCTCTTTCTTTTCAACTCTATTTCATATCATCACCTATCTATGTACATGCGGTATGATAATTTGAAATACGGCTCTGAGGAAAAGAATCGTAAATGCAAGTATACCATAAAAAATTGCCAACTGTTTTCGAAATTTCTTGAATTATTCAACATCTCTTCAAAACACTCTATTGAACAGATAATAAGGCAGAACATTTGCCTGCGGCCTTCGTCGGCAAGCACATACATTTTGCCTGCGTCAAGATATAAAACGGGAGGACGGACGGTTTCCTTCCACGTCATACCCTTGGGCAAGAATCATTTGCTTCACTCTGAATTGTTCCAGTATTTTGGTTATTTAATACTCATTGCTCACGTTTTCATTTCAGTTCTCAGCAAACAGTGTACAAGGTAGTTCCGCGGATATTTTGCTCGATTTTTTTTCAATTGTTCTTGTTTTTATTTCGTGTGGAATTCTCGTGTTTTTTTTTTTGTATCGTTTTTAGTTTCGAATTCGACTTCGGGCTATCGTGTTCAGATAACTAACTGTGAACGTTGACTTCAGAAAAAGAGAATGTATCTAGCCGCAGTAAGTTACTCTTACTTTCGCTTCAGTTGAAAGTGAAAATTCACTTAAGAATATGGGATCACTTTATCAATTAAGGCAGGTATAAGGTATAGCCAATGAAGAATGTTTATCTGTTTATTAGAATAGAGGACGGACAAAAGGGAATCGAACAATATATACATACATATGTACATAGTTGATCATGGGACGAGAATTTTTAATTCAAGATAGTAGCTTAGACGTAGTAGCGCATAAAAAATGGGAAACGTGACATTTTGTATCCGCTCATGTTTATGTATTGCAGTTGAAGGCTGAAATATTTTTTTGTTTTTTTGGCGCCTCTTCGTTTTCATCTTTGTTCGTTGTCAATCTTAGTCTTCTTGATCGCTTACATTATTTAATATTACAATTTACTGGATTGGCCAATGGTCATTAGAAAACCATGACCTGTTTGACCGCTGTAGGAACATGGATTTACGAATTTCAAATTTAAGGGAAAATCTTTGTAAATAAATCTTTGTAAAATCTGATGTAAATAAACATTTTACAGCTGGATAAATCTGCTACAATAACGTTGGGAATAAATTCGAATTTCGTTTTGTTTAATAGAAACAACCTTAGACTAACTGATTTTCCGCTTCTTATATAGGAACTAGACTTTAGGCAACTACCTATGTAGTTGTAGTTGCCTATGACTTATAGTTCTGTTATATGTTCTGTTTTTCGGATACATACATACATACATATGTATGTACATATGTACATATGTATAATCTGATTGTCTGTTTAATCTAGTATATATATATATTATATTTTACTAAGGTTGTCATATTTACATAATTGTTTGATTGGCTTTCCGATTTTTGGGTGAAAAAATTTGAGTGAATCATTGGACAATTCCGAATAATCCTTTGGCTTTTTAGCTTTTTCTTCTTGTAATATATTTTTTTAGGTACTTGTACAAATTAGGTCTGTTCCCGTACCTGACAAAAACAGTCCAAATCTACGAAAAACTACGAAAGTCTGTTCCCGTACTCCAAAAATTCACACTTTTGGACAAAAGAGAGCGCTCTCGAGAGAGTAAAAAATTTCCCCATGCTGCGAATTTCAACCCAAGAAATTTATGTGGGTAGTTTGTCACAGCTTTGTGAAATCAGCTGATTTCCGTCATTCCGTCATACGACAAGAGCTCAATTTTATATTAAAATTCTTTTGTGCATTTTTAAGATGTGCATTGGCTCTATATGGCGTTATTAAATGATGAATGGATATGCTGAATCATCTAATAAATAGTAATCTGAAAATAATATGTATGTTTTTGCAAATTAGTATATTGCACCTGCTAACGAATCCAAGAATGTATCAAATTCAAACATATGTTTTTGACATTTAAAATGTGTGCAACTTTTTTGGTTCAACGCGTTCCCGTACTTTTTTGTGTTTCCACTTCTCTTTGAGAGAATTTCATCCCCACTCTTGGAAAAATGAGAATCTGTGAATTTCTGCCCAAAAAGTACGGGAACAGACCTATTTAGTTGGTGAAGCTTTTATTCAACGCAGAACATAATAGGTCTGTTCCCGTACTTTTTGGGCAGAAATTCACAGATTCTCATTTTTCCAAGAGTGGGGATGAAATTCTCTCAAAGAGAAGTGGAAACACAAAATAGTACGGGAACGCGTTGAACCAAAAAAGTTGCACACATTTTAAATGTCAAAAACATATGTTTGAATTTGATACATTCTTGGATTCGTTAGCAGGTGCAATATACTAATTTGCAAAAACATACATATTATTTTCAGATTACTATTTATTAGATGATTCAGCATATCCATTCATCATTTAATAACGCCATATAGAGACAATGCACATCTTAAAAATGCACAAAAGAATTTTAATATAAAATTGAGCTCTTGTCATATGACGGAATGACGGAAATCAGCTGATTTCACAAAGCTGTGACAAACTACCCACAAAAATTTCTTGGGCTGAAATTCGCAGCATGGGGAAATTTTTTACTCTCTCGAGAGCGCTCTCTTTTGTCCAAAAGTGTGAATTTTTGGAGTACGGGAACAGACTTTCGTAGTTTTTCGTAGTTTTTCGTAGATTTGGACTGTTTTTGTCAGGTACGGGAACAGACCTAATAGGTCTGTTCCCGTACTTTTTGGGCAGAAATTCACAGATTCTCATTTTTCCAAGAGTGGGGATGAAATTCTCTCAAAGAGAAATGGAAACACAAAAAAGTACGGGAACGCGTTGAACCAAAAAAGTTGCACACATTTTAAATGTCAAAAACATATGTTTGAATTTGATACATTCTTGGATTCGTTAGCAGGTGCAATATACTAATTTGCAAAAACATACATATTATTTTCAGATTACTATTTATTAGATGATTCAGCATATCCATTCATCATTTAATAACGCCATATAGAGACAATGCACATCTTAAAAATGCACAAAAGAATTTTAATATAAAATTGAGCTCTTGTCGTATGACGGAATGACGGAAATCAGCTGATTTCACAAAGCTGTGACATCCTACCCACATAAATTTCTTGGGCTGAAATTCGCAGCATGGGGAAATTTTTTACTCTCTCGAGAGCGCTCTCTTTTGTCCAAAAGTGTGAATTTTTGGAGTACGGGAACAGACTTTCGTAGTTTTTCGTAGTTTTTCGTAGATTTGGACTGTTTTTGTCAGGTACGGGAACAGACCTAATGTCATTTATTTATACATACCTACATATATGTATGTATGCATGCATTTATCAATAGGTCTGTTCCCGTACTTTTTGGGCAGAAATTCACAGATTCTCATTTTTCCAAGAGTGGGGATGAAATTCTCTCAAAGAGAAGTGGAAACACAAAAAAGTACGGGAACGCGTTGAACCAAAAAAGTTGCACACATTTTAAATGTCAAAAACATATGTTTGAATTTGATACATTCTTGGATTCGTTAGCAGGTGCAACATACTAATTTGCAAAAACATACATATTATTTTCAGATTACTATTTATTAGATGATTCAGCATATCCATTCATCATTTAATAACGCCATATCGAGACAATGCACATCTTAAAAATGCACAAAAGAATTTTAATATGAAATTGAGCTCTTGTCGTATGACGGAATGACGGAAATCAGCTGATTTCACGAAGCTGTGACAAACTACCCACATAAATTTCTTGGGCTGAAATTCGCAGCATGGGGAAATTTTTTACTCTCTCGAGAGCGCTCTCTTTTGTCCAAAAGTGTGAATTTTTGGAGTACGGGAACAGACTTTCGTAGTTTTTCGTAGTTTTTCGTAGATTTGGACTGTTTTTGTCAGGTACGGGAACAGACCTAATATACCGATATAGATGGACATACATACGTAGGTAGATAACAAATGGACTAAAAAAAGTAATATTGATTAAGTAATGATTTCAATTCTAAACTCATATTGATGTTACACTCCAATATTCGGATAGCCTTACACTTTTCTGTTTACATAAAGCCATATATACATATCTATGTATGTAGAGGTATATTGAGCGACAAGAGACATGAGAAAATGCTATCTGACATTAAGAGAACGTTTAAAAAAAAATGTTATAGTTAAGAGAATTTCTAATTGTGCATTTTTTTATTTGTAACAGTCGATAATGTAGTCGAACATGATAACCAGCATGATGATGGAAGCACGATCGTTAATTGTTTCTTGTGCTATTTATGTTTTAACATTAGGTCTGTTCCCGTACTTTTTGGGCAGAAATTCACAGATTCTCATTTTTCCAAGAGTGGGGATGAAATTCTCTCAAAGAGAAGTGGAAACACAAAAAAGTACGGGAACGCTTTGAACCAAAAAAGTTGCACACATTTTAAATGTCAAAAACATATGTTTGAATTTGATACATTCTAGGATTCGTTAGCAGGTGCATTATACTAATTTGCAAAAACATGCATATTATTTTCAGATTACTATTTATTAGATGATTCAGCATATCCATTCATCATTTAATAACGCCATATAGAGACAATGCACATCTTAAAAATGCACAAAAGAATTTTAATATAAAATTGAGCTCTTGTCGTATGACGGAATGACGGAAATCAGCTGATTTCACAAAGCTGTGACAAACTACCCACATAAATTTCTTGGGCTGAAATTCGCAGCATGGGGAAATTTTTTACTCTCTCGAGAGCGCTCTCTTTTGTCCAAAAGTGTGAATTTTTGGAGTACGGGAACAGACTTTCGTAGTTTTTCGTAGTTTTTCGTAGATTTGGACTGTTTTTGTCAGGTACGGGAACAGACCTATTAAGAAATGCATTGACTGTAACGGAAATTACAATAACTTTCTAATCGGTCTAAAGCTCAGAAATTTATTCGAAGCCAAAATGTGGTCAACAATTGTTTAGAATATCTGTTATTGTACATAAAATACAGTGGACGTCCAGTATAACGAATTATATAATGCACAGTCATTCGTTATAACGAAAAATTCGTTATATCGATCGTCTTTTTTTTTGCTAAATAATACCTACTAGAATATAAAAAACAAGTGATTTTGACAATGAAATTTATGTATTTATTTATAAAAATATAAAAATTCATTAATAAGTTTTTGGTAAACAAAACAATTATGACTTGAAAATAAGTCGTTAATATTAGTTTGTTTTTGGTTTCCTCCGAGCTTTTTTGGACCGCCTCCTCTAGTATTTCTCTTAATAAAAGAGTCTTTGAGTAGTCGATATTGCTTTGAACTGACCACTGTATGGATTTATTGAAGCAATTCATTGCTTCTGAATGTTTAATTTTTCCATCAGTGCGCAGCTCAGGAAGGTTATTTTCGTCCTCACTTCCACTTAAAATTATATCACCTCCCTGCTCGTCTTCTTCTTCCCAATACTGTTCCATTGAACATGATCATCAGCAGTTAATGAAGACTAATATAGATTTTAACCTTAGTTTTATTTACAAATAATATTTTAAATTTGTAAACCTACCTCAGGAAAAACTGTTAGCTAGACTGAGTATTTATCTCAAACATAAAACTTCATCCTGATTCATTAATACTGCCAAGGGAATTTCATCTTCTTCATCAAATCCTTAAATTATTCCTCCAGCACTTTTTTAATGTTTCTGCTGATATTTTCTGCCAAGCCAGGGCAATTAAAGAAACCGCGTCATATATGTCGAGTTGTTTTAAGGAATCCATAGTGTTTTCTGAACCAGTAGCTACAATTTTTGTAAGCAAACTGTTTTTATAATGCAATTTAACTAGCCGAATAGCATTCTGATCCATTGGTTGGATGAGACGTGTAACGTTCGGTGGCATAAACATTACCCATATCTTTCCTTCATCAGTTATCTTTATAAGTTCGTTGGCAGGTGGATGACTCGGTACATTATCCAAGATAAGCAATGCTTTTTTTTGGTAAATCCTGAGTTTCCGAAAATTCCTCGACCTAAAAGAAACACACATTTATTTGTATAGAAAACTGTTGGCAGGTATCGAAAACCTGTGGTACGAAGCTATGGAAAAACCAGTCTTTAAATATCTGGACCTTCATCCATGCACCTTTCGAGTGGGAGTAATCCACCGGTAGCACCTTGTTCCGAAACGCCCGAGGTTTTTGTGCCTTTCCAATGATCAACGGTCTTATTTTTTTTGTGCCCGAAGCATTTGCACACGCCAAAAACGTCAGTCTTTCTTTTGACAACTTTCGCCCTGATGCACTGTTTTCGCCTGAATAGACATATGTTTTATCAGGCAACATTTTCTAATAAAGTCCCGTTTCAGCGTTGAATATCGCTTCCTCAGATAGCTGATTCTCGCTTATTACGGCTGCTAATTGTTTTTTGAACGGCTTAACCAGCTCAACTTGTGAAGACAATTTCTCACCTGTTTGTTTAAGAAGTCGGGTTCCAAACCTTTTTTTAAACTTTGATAGCCAACCGTCACTGGCACAAAATGATCCTTTACAAAATTTCCTATGAAATTCTTCATCTTTCAATTTTAGAATTATCGCGCTCATTGGAATGTTTTTATTGGGCTTCCTGAGAAACCACTTAAAAGGTGCTCGTTCCATTTTTGGGAATTCACCGGTCCTCGTAGAAAGTCTCGATTTGGAACCATTGTTAGAAATATACAATGTCTTTACAATTTTTTTTTCATTTTTCTTGATGGTACAAATTGAAGACTTTGGTAGTTCATATTTTAAAGAAATCTCCCTTAATGACACACCTTTTTTACACTCGCTTATAATTTTTAGTTTGTCGCCCAAGGACAAACGATTACTATTAGTGGACATTTTATTTTGTTTTTTAACAAATGTCAAACACAACCGATCACTAGAATTTATTCGCAAAATGAAAGGCGTAATAATAAAACGTAAAAAACCCAACAAACTGAAAGAGTTACCTTTATTTATTTTGCAAGATGCGATGAATATCCACATGCTATGAAATACTGATGGCAGAACCACTTAAACTATAGACGAAAAGTGATGTTTGAAATTGAAAAATTGTTCGTTTTACGAGGTGGTCCGATAAGTACTTAGCCTACGAAAGAAAAACAAACATTTTGGAGAAATGGCGATTTATTTTTCAATATAGTCTCCTTTTAGCTCGATACACTTGACCCAGTAATGCTCCAACTTCTTCAACCCGTCTGAAAAATACGTTTTCTCGAGGTCTGCAAAGTAGGCCTCCGTGGCGGCGATGACCTCCTCATTCGACTGAAATTTCTGCCCGGCGAGTGACTTTTTCAAAAGAAGTCGCACGGGGCCAAATCTGGAGAATACGTGGATGGGGCAGCAATTCGTAGCCCAATTCGACCAATTTGGCCGTGGCGAGGGCGGAGGTGTAAGCCGGTGCGTTATTATGGTGGAAGAACACTTTTTTCTTTGCCAAGTGGGGCCGTTTTTTCTTCAATTCGGCGTCGAATCGGCCCAATAATTTGGCATAGTACCGCCCTGTGACCGTTTTGCCCTTCTCCAGGTAGTCGATGTGGATCACACATCGTGAATCCCAGAAAACGGTGGACGTCACCGTTCCGGCCGATGGGAAAGTCTTCGCCTTCGGAGCACGTTCGCCGGGTGAAGTCCACTGTTTCGATTGTTCCTTGGTCTCTGTTATGTACCAGTGGATCCATGTTTCGTCGACTGTCACGAAACGACGCAGAAACTCCTTCGGATTCCGCTTAAACAGCGTCAAACACTGCTCTGAAGTGGTCTCACGGTTGCGCTTGTTGCCCGGAGTGAGCAAACGCGACACCCATCGCGCCGACAGCTTTCTCATGCCCAAAATTTCATGCAGGATATGACCCACGCGATCTTTTGAAATGCCTACTATCTCAACTGTCTCGCGCACCTTCAATCGGCGGTCTGCCAAACGAGATCGTGGATTTTTGTCACGTTATCCTCCGTAGCCGTTTTCGGGGCACCTGGACGTGGCTCATCAAAAACCGACGTGCGACCACGTTGAAACTCGTTAAACCAATTTTTGATGGTCGCCATCGAAGGAGAAGAGTCACCGTACACAGCATCCAAACGCTCTTTGATTGAGCTGCGCGTATTCCCTTCCAAAAACAAGAATCGAATCACCGACCGATATTGCTCTTTTTCCATTTTTCTAAAATCCGCGGACACTCCCGCTTCCACACGCGGTCAAAACAAAACTACGAGTCCGATCCGGCTGAAATTTCGACAGTAGCCGTCCAATAGAATATACTAAACGATATCGCTCTTGCGATACTGGCGTCATCTGGCAGTGAGCCTAAGTACTTATCGAACCACCCTCGTAGGTGGACCAGATAGATATAACCACTACAATATTATAAGTTGTTTGTGGATCGCTTTCACAGCCAGGAGGGGACGTTGGGGGTTTTCGTATGGAGTGCAATATAATTTTATTTCACCATCTGTCTTGTCCTTTTAAACTATAAAATGATTGCGGCATACTACAAAACTATATTGGAAACAACTTTGCCTCAGTTTAAGGAAATTTTTTTTATTGCTGCCGACTATTTTCAGCAAGTAGTGCATTGATTTCAACAGCTGGTGTAATTAAAACGTGATTACAAAGCCAAAAAACGAGGTTTGTAAGAAGGTGATAGTAAAAAATCGCCATACGCACCAAAATACGTCTTACCATATTTCTTTAAAAAAAATATTCTAAATTTCTAAAATGTCCGACAATATCAAAATATATATGTATGTATTTTTTATTTTAAATTCAATTTATATTTCTACTCCACACTACCTTACGCTAGAAAAAAATGCTTAAAATATTTTAACTGAACTAAAACACCTTACTGGCCGATGCAAATACTCTAACATAAACAGCAAATTTTAATTAGTCTCTTAATGATTTATATATACTTTTGAGCCAACTTAACTTAGTTTAGGCTAAGAAAATATACGCATGTGACCATGCCATATAATCTTTTTTTTTTTTTTGCTTAAATAAGACTTAAAATAACTACATCTGGCACCCGTTAATTGGTTCTTGCATTTGTTCCATGAATAGCATCATGCCCGTTCTGAAACATAATTGGTTATCTGAAATGATTTTATTGTCCCCACGCCATTTCGACAGGACTCTATTTAAATCCTTCTCGAAGACTTTGTTGACACTTTGAACGAGACTTATCGACCCCCCTCATGGGGATAGGTTGCATCACCGTCTGCCATCCAATGCACTGGATAATATGTATTATTTGATGCATTGTTGAACAGAATGGTGTACGTCTACAGCCACTGGTGGGAGGTGTCTGAGCACAACATTGGATTTTCCGTCAATTCTCGGGGATTTTTTTTTCTCTTCAGGGACTCGAAGATCATCCTGCGGGCTTTATTCGCCATGAAATCGTCATTGAACCTGGTAAAACCAAGATTCTCTGATCGCCAATGATTGATATCCCAGGTCGTCCCACGGTTTACACTTTTTGGAACCTTGTGGACAGCTCCCACTATTGCCATCTTCTCCTGAGGATCTTCACTCTTGAAGAAATCGTTATCCCAGACGGCGCTCTCCGGATCAATGCTGACTGTTCGTAGCAAGCGTTCATTGTCCGACGTTCTCGGAGGCCTCAGATTCTGAACGGCATTCCGATTTTTCCCCGAAGTATTTTATTTATTTGCGGCCACATACTCGCTCTGTTGGAATTTACAACACGAATTCTGTTGTTTCAATGCAAATTCACATATATTCTGATATTTTCTTTGATTAACTGTTGGCCATTTTTAATCAGTGAAGTCAATGTCCTGATCTCCGAGTTATATCTGTCGGTACTTTTCTGTTGTGCAGCGCGTCGATTTTCGCGTTTCGGTACATGTTTGTGGCACCGTGATGATTTTGGCGTGATATCGTACTGTCTATAGTCTCCTTAATTTTACCAACTATTTGTTTAAGGATTAGCAGATAATCTTGCTGTTTGACACGTTCCTATTGGATGGTGGGAAGTCGGGGAATTGGCAAAGCGCGGTCAAAGCGCCATATTGTAATGGAGGGGGTACGTTTGTACATACTCTGCCATTTCTGCGAATTTGTCAGGTACTGTCTCGGTTCGCAATGGTCACTGTCGCAGACAGTCAATGGACCATTCGTTCGGGTCAGCCAGTCTCCGACAAGCAGCACGACATCCAGATAATAGCCGCTTCTAGAATACGACGGACTAACCGTTACGAGGATCTTGATTTACTGTACTCTATGCTTTGCAGAACCCACCAATGGCTTGGCTCCCCCTAGTGTTGGGAATGTTATTTTCCCAATCACTATGTTTGGTATTTCAATTGCCAGTCAGAATGTAGAAGTTTTCTAATGAGTTTAAGCGCAGAAATCGAAAAAGTGTTTCGAGCTCTGCGATGAAAATGTTAGGTTGAGGTGGTCCAGGTGCATAGGCTGTTACTCCTATAACGAACATTCTCCTTCCATTTCTAAGAAAATAAGAACAATGCAAGCCACTTGAACCTGGAACATTCATAATTCACCGCTATATTTGGTACAATATCTCATTATGCTTCAAATTATTTTTAATGAAGATCGCAACTCTCTCGCCTCGTGTGGCGTTGGGTCGGTCTCTTCTTATTATTTTATAAGGACTGTGTTGGATTTTGTTATTCTGGCTTAGTTTTGTTTTTCCAACCAAAAATACATATACATCGGGGCTTTCGTCATGCAATATATTGAAAAGTACTACTCTTCGCTCAATCCTAATGAGTGAATTCACACTCTTTACCAGCGCACTCATTACGATTGTAGTTATAACAGGCCCAGCAGAACCGAATCAATCGCCTGCTCATGAATCTTCTGTTGGAGGTGGCCAATCTGCCCTTAGAATGCAAGCCGGATCAAACGCAGATCCACCTCGGTCTCCGTTGTCTTAGAAATAGTCATTGGTGCTTTTCGGACAGCAATAGGCTTTGTGCAGTCTGCCGCATATGGGCGTAGGTGACGGCTGGTGTTTCTAAGTGACCCGGGAAACGCTTCCCTTCAGACTTCTGCTTACGAGCGAGATTAGCTTTCTTTATATCTTGGAACTTAGGACATCCCCGATAGTTAGTAGGGTGTGGCCGGTTCCTACGGAGCATGTGCTCGAGCTTCTCCACGTCTGCGATCTTGTCCTGGTTCAGATGGCATTATTCGTTCCAATGATTCTTTGCACACTAAACATATCGTTCGATGCGCGAATCTTTGACAGCTGATGCATTGTCAAATGTTAATTTGCCTTTTTACTGTTTCCCATGAAAGTAATGGCCCTTAACCTTTCCAGCTTCCTGTTGGGTGTAAGCTGAACCATGAATGAGGCAATATCTGCTTCCCCCGCTTAGCTCGCGCCCTGCTAAACGATTTGACTCCCACGAATTCGTAGCCGTCTCAAACCAGAGCGGTTTTAAAGACAAAATTATTATACACTAATTACACAATTACATACAGATGCGAACGTAAAAATATTAGTACCGCATTTAATTGTTTTTATATATCACTTTTGTTCATACTATCGAAATTAATGTCTTCAGAGAAAACTCACACATTGTGGATAACAAAGTGCAGGTGATGAACAAGATCATCTGTCAAAGAAAAAGCTAACGGTAATGCGAGTATTTCATCTTTGATGTGGTTTTTTATCACGAGCAATTAGATAGTAGCGCTCGAATTATTTCTATGAAGAAAAAATGTTGGTCAGTTGTTTAATGTAATAACAATAAGCATAAGATTTGCTCATTTGTTTTTTTGATCAACAGTTGTTTCTGTGGCTGTTCCGTTCTTGTTTGTAGTGGCGCTTCTGCTGTTGTTATTTCTTAAGCTGCAATTGTTGTGGCTCCTGCTGAGGCTGCTTCTGCTATGACAGATTTTGCTTTTGCTGCTGTTCTAGTGTTTGTTGAAGAAGCTGTAATTGGGTGGTTGTAGCCCACTCCCTCTCTTTCTGCCGCTTTGCGGTGAGCTCCTTATCTTTAAGTTCACATGGTGCTGATTAAGTCACCTCATCTTTTTAGTTACGTCGGTGATCAGAACAGTCGACGGAATTGCGAATTCGGGCAGATCATCCCACTCCGACTTCGTGAGACGAACGGGATTTTTCCCGACGTCAATCGACAGATGTTCCTACTGCTACTGATGCAGGAAACATACACAAAGAGGTCCCCGGACCGAGCACTTAATCACTGTGCTCAACTAATGGCGAGACTTTACCCAAGCAGGCACTTGAACGTTTATTATTCTTATCACTATTCAAACAAATTTTTTTTTTTCTTGATAAAAGATTTTCAATTTTGTTTTTTGATTACGATTTTTTAAGTCTTTCATTTTTTTATTTATTTTTATTATTTGTTCTACTGAGGGAGAATGCGAACCGAACTAGCACTTAACACATTCCCATCGGGATATTTTTGCTAAACTTGAATACATATAAATCGGGCTATTTTTAATGAAATCAAAATATTTCGACGCGTGAATTAAGCTGCGGTTATTTTTTTTCTAATTAATATTTTTTATCGAAATTTTTAAAAGTTACACATTAGTATTATTAGTATGGTTTTTAGTATTATGGTGAAACAGCTTCCTTTGTGTAACGGTACTTCACGTAATTTGAATGCATATTGTGTTTCTCTCCTTACTCCATGTGTATTACATATAGTACTATAGATACTCTTGTGGGATGTTTTTTTATTCTTTGTCGGTTTTAGTGTTTAATTAGTATTTAATTAGAATTAAAGAACATATCACGTATCCGTTTTGGTAAAAAAAATAACTAAAATATAGGCTTAAAAATGTACCAGTACATACGTAATTGTTGTCAAAACATTCATATATTAAGTGAGAGTGGTCCATTATATAGAAAAAATTATCAGCAAAGTGCACAAACGAGATTTCTCGTTTCCCAATGTTTATGTATTTTTTTTTTAAAACAAGAAATAACGTTTCCCTATGGGAATGTGTTAAAATGTTTCGCTAGTTTTTGTACACCACGAAGTTGAAACACGACTGTTTACACTCGTGGTCTGTGTACAAAATGTCAACATATATTGGGAAACATATGTACCAATATAACAAAACTAAAAACCTCGAAAATCAAATTCAAAAAATCAGCTTATTTTTTAACAAACATCGTATATTCCAACTTTTTATCACACTTCTCTCTAGATTTTAATATGCTGTATCTGAAAAAGCTAACACAACATGCTTATGAAACTGATAAGTAGTACGCCAATGGGGTACATTTATTAACATCTCTGTACGATTCTTTAATAAACTCCATTTTTGAAGTAATCAGAGTTAAAGAGGCTGTAGAAAGTATTAAAATAATTATATTAACTAAAGAAAATAAATACAAATTGTTTCCTTAAAAAAATAATTCAACTAGCTTTATATGTATAACGGTAATAATCACAATCACAAAAAGGAAATGGACATTTTCATGATTGCAAACAAAATAACTTTAGAAAGTTCATTCAATTGTAAAAAAAATTTAAATTGTAAAGTGTTCAGAGAGCATTCCCTTAACTTGTAGCTTTATATTAATTTTATTATCAAAGAAAACCCGAGGAAACTTAATTATAAAGTTTAGTTTAATTTCTTTAACTGCCGAGCTTAATTCTAACTGATTTGGGAATAATACAGGGTGCGCCATCTCATATGGGTCGATGTAAACTTCGAATAACTTCAATAATTGTCAACCGATTTTCATATGTATGATAATTGCTCGCATTTTGAAAACGTCAATCATAGTACAATTTTGAGCATGAATCGCTTCACACCAAAAGAATGCGCGAAAATAGTTTCAATGTTCATTAAAAAGGAACGCTCGATTGTGCTAACTCAACGTGCGTATCGTGCGAAATATCGTGATCGTGTTGTGCCCAAAAAAGATACAATTCGTCGTTGTGCCTCGAATTTTTTTCAATTTGGTTCTGTGGCAAGTCCTCGTGAGCATTTATTCAGTCTGTGAAGGCTGTTCAAGAAGACCCAAGTTTGTCATATCGGCGCCGTTCGCAGCAGTCAGGCATCAGTGCGACCACTTTGCGGATAATTTTAAAGGATGATCTTCACTTATTTCCATATAAAGCGCAGATAACTCAAAGAATTTTGCCACAAGATGAGCCACGGCGCTTGGCATAGGCACAAAATGTCGTTGCAATGATTAATGCTGAGCCGGAGTTCTGGCAGCAAATTTTGATGACCGATAAGGCAGATTTTACGCTCTCTGGCTCAGTTAATAAACAAAATTGTCGTTTCTGAGGCACCGAAAATCCTCACATTATTCACGAAGAGCCGCTATATGATCAAAAAATTACTGTTTGGGCCGGTGTATGCGCTAAAACCATCAATGGACCGTATTTCTTCAAAGTTGGCGATACAGTGGATGGCGATCGATATCGGTGGATGTTGGAACATTATGTGATCCCAGAAATGCGTAAATAAGGCTTATTTCACTTTTGGTTTCAACAAGACATGCGCGACATGCCATCCTGCGGACAAAACAATGAACCTTTTCCGTAAGAAGTTCCTTGGAAGATTGGTGTCAAAAAGCCGATTTTGACTCAAGACTTTTTTCTTTAGGAATACTTCAAAGGCAAGGTGTAGGCCAACGGCCCGAAGACAATAGAACAGCTCAAAAGAAACATTCGTGCGGGAATCGCAGAAATTTCGACCGAAATGCTCGAAATGCCCATATGAGATGGCGCACCCTGAATTTTTATATATACAATAGCAAGTATTTCAAATATATATAGTATACATATAAGTTTAGCAAAAATATACAAAAATCATATTTCAAAACATAATATATGATAAAGAAAGTTTCAATGTTTGTCTACCATCTCATAAATCAATTTCTTTGGGTATGGAATTAAAAGAGATAGACAATATACTATGAACATTTCGCCTCTTTTCAAAAGTATCTAATCTAATCATAGCATATCTTGTTCGATGTTTAATTTCATATGCTTAATGGAAAATTTTGTAAAAGATTTCTGTACCATTTTTAGTCATATACTTCGGACACCAGACTATAGAGCAGTATTCAAGGTACGGTCGCACCAAGGACATAAAATTAAACTTACGGGCGTATGGATTTAAAAACTTACCACACGTTCATTTTAAGAATCCAAGCATCGAAACAAACGAACAAGTAAAACGGAAAACTACACTACTTTAATTGTTAAAATAATTTTAACTAGTTT
The DNA here is from genome assembly GCA_958301585.1 of Merodon equestris. Taxonomy (NCBI): domain Eukaryota; kingdom Metazoa; phylum Arthropoda; class Insecta; order Diptera; family Syrphidae; genus Merodon; species Merodon equestris. Next base: position 81,365,273 of record OY284415.1, on the reverse strand, counting down.
ATTAATATTTAACATATGGAGTTAACAATATTTAACATACGGAGTTAATAATATTTAACATATGGAGTTAATAATATTTAGCGTACGAAGTTTTCGCGGTGGAAGTCTGGTCAGAACTAACTTTATTTTATTATTCGTTTACACAAATTACCTATCGTCTAAGGTTACCTAAATTGTCTCACGGGAATTGGAACTGCAACGTTTGGAATTACTTTGTCTCACGGGAGTTGCATTTTGTGTCGACGCTGCTTTTTGTGTTGTTTTTTTGTTTGGCGCGCGTAGTCTGCCGTAACACCTCCTTCCTTTAGAAAAGTTTAGGGGTATCTGACCATTAAACTTGGTTCAATACGTCCCAATGATAAGTTTTCTGATGTTGGGGATGATGACCCCTCGAGCCTTGGTATTTTTTCCTTGTTTTTTTTTTCTCCTTTCTGTTAAAGCATCTGTTGAATATGGATACAGTCGTTCGACCACCGGAACTGCAATTGCATTTGTAAGTGATGATTCCCATGATTATTAAAATGATTGCTCCAGTTATTCCTGCGACAGTGCTTCTACTTTTTTCTGGGATTGCATCGAGAATGCTTTCCCAAAAGTGTTTCTGGTTCGGTATACTGATAGCCAGGTCGTAGAGTTCATCGATATTCTTAATGTTTAACTTCTGAATAGGTCTACTGTCGATATCTACGGTTTCTAATTTTATGTTCATACAACAATCTTCTAATTCATTAAATGTGTACTTATCTTTTAATGTTATTGCTTTTGACTCATAATTGGTTTTTATAACAGTTTCCACCCTTTCAAATTTACAATGTTGGCCTAGAACTAGGATTCCTAAATTTCCTAATGAACCCTCTTCCTTATCCTTATTACAAGTACAACAAGGAGTTTTCAGATATTTTTGCGTTGAGAGGCCTTTATTTTGGACTAGTTAGATCTTCTTTGGAATACTGCTGTATTGTTTGGAACCCTTTTTATACTAATGCTGTTGAGAGAATCGAAAGAATTCAGAGAAAATTCACTAGATATATGTTCTTTAAACTTAATTGGAATATAGAAATGCCAAATTATAGAACAAAATGTCTATTGTTTAATGTACTTCTTCTTCATACGCGTCGCAGGTACTTCTCATTAATGTTCATTCGAGACATTCTTACTTCCCGAATTGATTGTTCTCCTCTTTTAAATAGTATTGACTTATATGTTCATCCTACCAATACCCGACATCGTATGCTCTTTCGTACTTGTATCCATCGTACTAATTATGGTAAAAATGAACCGTTATCGCGTTGCATTCGTAAGGCAAACTTAGCTCATAATCACTTCGATTTTTTTGAATATTGCTCAAGAGAAGCCTTTAAACAAAAAATTGTATCATATCTTGTTAGCCTGTCACCTGAAAATCATACGTGAATTATATTTATTTGCTAAGTCTTATTGATTTGAATTGTATCTATTTTTTGTAGTCTAAACGAGATAATCTACTTGATGTAAAAAAAAAAAATAAAAATAAACTTAATATCTTCGGTTACGATAAAAATAAACATATTTTCTTTAATTTTGTGGAACATTTCTATTTTTGAGTTTATACTTTTTAATTTACCTACAGTTATTTGCCTTAATTCTCATAAATAAATTAAGTTCACAATTATTCAAGTCGAATGTGCTTTTCAAAATTGGCTTTTGCATATATAAAATTCGTTTATTTCTTTACAGTCACTTAAATCATTTTTGAGAGTATACCATTCCTTATCTTTATTTATCATTAAAAATCAATTTTTCACATCTATTAGCACAAGACCATTTTCAATAAGTTTTGGTAATGGAATTATTTCATACAAATCATATTCTTCATGAGTTACCAATGGTATTTGTAGAAGTATTTATTTTTTGAATAAGCTTTAATAACAATTTCTTTTATGACACGGGCATAATTTTCAATTGTGGTTCAAAAGTAAGAGAGTATTCGGATGTGATTTGTTTCAATTCCTTTAATAATTCATTTGGCTCAATAACTCTTGGGTGTATGATACCGGCTTGTATGAATAAAAGACTGTCTATAACCTGCTCTATCTCTATTTCTAACTGAGTTATTCTAAAGTTGACCTTAGTCGTAATTTCATTAAAATAGTTATTTATATAATTTCTTTTCTGCATTTCCTTCTCTTCATTTTTGACTACATTAAGGGATTGTATAATATCATTGATTTTATTAGCGGTTGTATTTTGCAAAAATGCTACATCTATTACTTCCTTACTTAATCTTGTCATAAGTTTTACATTCTCTTCCATCCTGTCTTTAATTCACTATGCTGATTGCCTCTGAATAGTAGTCAGCATCCTCGCTAACCATGGTTCCAAATAATGACTTAAAGCCTTTCCCGACTATGTTTATTAATCCCCTACGACTTCTACTTCTTTTACCTATTATATCGTATACTATCTGGATTCTATGATCTAATATAATGAGGTTACTTCGTGCTACCCCTTGGTATGCCTTACAGTTATTTAAATGTATCAAACAAGCATCATTAATTGTATTAACTCTGTTCTTTATGTTATCCAAATGGTTTTCTACTTCTACTAAGTTTATTTTGGTCACTAAAGTGAATGTACTACCAATTTCTCGACCGTATCCTTTATGGTTAAAATAGATTCCGTTGCTTTCTCTGAATGGCCTTATTTCTACATACCCTGCTAGTGACTCGTAGAAGGTAGATCCTCAGCAAAATAAGGTCGAATATTCACTTTCTTATGTTTTTGTATTTTATTACCTAACTTAACTAATACATAATTATCATGTACCTCTGTTATTTTATAGGGACCTTTAAAAATATTTTCTAATTTACCTTTTGCTAAGTTTCTAATTAAAGTTTGTTGTCCTGTCTTACAATATATTCTATGGGTGTAAGGGAATGAAATAAAAAACCTCTCTTGGCGCTGAGTATATGTTTATTATCTAGGGTGTATATGTATTTTATAAATGGAATTGCAAAAGGCAAGTTAATATTAAATAATACTTAATCGTTCTCCTTTGTGTGTCTACTCTATGCGGTTGTCCAGAAAAGAAGAATATTACCGTTGGTTTTCTGAGTGAAGTGTCACACAATACGAACAAAACTCGTGCTTGGTACAATTCGGATATTGTATGTATTGTAATAGATGAAGGCTGTGTTCGTTAACAATGGGTTTACCTATTCGTTTGTAGTACCTAACTTTAGATTCTTGCTTTGAGTGCAACGTTTTATTTCTGGCTGTTATTGACTTATTTAAGAGATTCGCTTTCAATTCGTCTAGGTAGCAGAATACACTTCTCTCGTTGTTATCATTTACCTCACTGGGCTTGTTTGCTGGGTTTCTGTACACCAGTTCGTATTGTGTATAACCTGTCGTGTTATGTACAGTTGTATTGTAGCAAAAGCTAGCATATGGCATTCGCTCATGCCAATCTGTCATATTATCCAATTCTTTTCCTGTTGCTTTTAAGTATTCTAATAGACGACAGTGCGGCCTTTCTACGCCACCGTTTGCCTGAGGGTGAGCAATGCTAGTTGTAATGTGTTGCATCCCAAAAATTTTACAGAATTCCTCAAACAACGCATTACAAAATTCCACCCCGTTGTCAGTTAGTATTATTTTAGGTAGTCCAGAGTTTAAAACCCATTCATTGGTGATTGCTCTGGCTACTGTTTCCATTGATTTGTCTTTTAGTGGTATGAATTTGATAAATTTCGACAAGTCATCCTGTAACATTAAACCAAACTTATGGCCGTCCTTGGTTTGTTTTAGAGGGCCAATTAAATCCATTAATATTTTCTCTAGGGCTCTTTCTGCTGAAGTAACTATTTTCATCGGATTTCTCTTTGATTGTCGGGTGAATTTCTCTGTCTGACAATGTGTACAATTTTTAACAAACTGCTCAACATCCCTCTGCATTCCTTTCCAATAGTACTTTTCCTTTAGTTTTGCATAAGTAGCTTTCTGCCCTGTGTGGCCTCCTACAAGTCCATTATGGTTTTCCTTGATAATGCTATTACGTTCGTCTAAATCAGCGATTTCCTTGCGGAAATTATGTTCGTGTTCCTCTGTTGATTCTAATGGGCTGTCCTCTACTTGCTCACCTACTAATTCTGCTTCGTTATTAGGACCAACCGAGTTTTCTCTCATCATGTCAAGCACCATTTCGTTTATTATTTGGTCCATTTCTTCAAAATTCCCTACTTCCTGATCATTATTTTTTCTATTCTCATTATCAACCTGATTTTCTTCTTGCTGCATCATTCTAACATTTCTGGAAAACTCGTCCGCAACCACGTTCTCACATCCTTTCTGATACCTCATCTCATAATCAAACTCTTCTTTATTCATGTGTTCTGTCCTAATATTTGCTGTTACTTCTGATAATCTCTGTTTTCTTACTTCAAAGTCTTCCAAATTTCTACCGACAATTCGAATTTCACTAATGTTAAAATCTTTCTCAGTTGTATTAAGTACAGTGGCTACACATTCACCATTGTTGTTTTTGGTTATACATTCTGATATAATTATTCCTTCTTTTATTAACTGTCTTTGCACAATTATGTCCTCCTTTAATTCTTCGCTATTTTTTATTTTTACAACTCTAAACGCTTCAATCCTTGGTTTAAGAAACTTTTCTTCGCCCAAATATTTTAAAGTAATTTCTTCCTGTCTATTTCTAATAACTCCTTCTTTATAATGAATTGAGTAACCTCCTTCCTTAAGAAAGTGGCTACCCAAAATTCCATCATAATCTCCAAGTAGGCCGTTTTCTATTACTTGCATATCTACCTCACGACTCTGAATACGTCCTTTATTATTTGGGAATAAACTAATAGTCTTCGTCACTTTGCCTATGTTTTCTTGCAATTTACTTCCTAATCCCTTAAACTGAATTGTTCTTTCCATATCTACTTCGCGTTTGAATACGTGTTTGGCACAGATGAGTGATATCTCAGCTCCAGTATCGATTATCATTTTCCTTATTTCGTTATCAATTAAAACATTTACGTGTGGACTTTCCGAATTACTGATCTGATTTAAAACAGTTAAATTCCTAACGTCGGATTCATCTTTAAATTCTCTTTTACTGAATTTTGAATTTGTTGCCTGACTATCTGAACCTGTTCCTTGGCTACTTGAATTCATTTCCTTTCGGTTTGTCTTTCCACGATCTTTTCTAGGCAACCGACAATTTCTTGCAATGTGCCCCAGTTTACCGCAATTATAGCATTTGTTTCTGCGTAATTTACCCTGGCTAGGTTTCTATTTGAATAGTCCCTGCTCGTATTTACTTTAAATAAATTTAGCCGTTGCTCTTGTGCACAGTGGCTTGCTTCCGCCAGTGTTTTTGGCTTTTGTGTTACTACATAAGACGCTAGTCTTTCTAACAATCCATTTATAAAAACTGTTAAAGTTTCTTCTAATTGTCCTCTAGCGTTTGCCTCACCTATTTTATGTGCTTTACTTTGCATGAGTCTCCTCTCTAAAGTTTCTACCCTTTGTGTATAAAGAGCTACAGATACATTTTTATTCTGCCTAATGCTTATGAGCTCCCTGTGCAGTTGAAGGCTGCTATGTGGTTCTCTAAACACGCGATACAGTTCTTCTTTTAGCGATTCCCAATCATTAATTTCCTTATCCATTAAAATGGTCGTAGCATTGCCATGGATTCTTGTCATGAATTTAAACAAAACTGGTTTTAAAACAACTGAGGTTAATTCCATTGCATCGTTGCATGCATCTATAAAAGAAAAAACTTCGTCACCACTACTGTTACAATAAAAGTAGGGATAAACGATGATAACATGCTAATTGGAACTTCTGTCATTTCTTCTTTTACAAAACGTTCACTTGAGCCTAAGCCTTTTTCCTTAAATTCCAACTCAAAGTCACTATTGCACTCAAGGTCACTATTACTGCTTGCACTGTCCGTGCCACCGTTAAACATAAATGCCTTTCTAGTTACCCAACGAGAAAGCAATATTTTATATTTTCCCTTATTATTTTTTATCAAAGTAAAGTCTTTATAAGCTGTTTTTCCCAAAGGATATTTAATTTCGTACATCTACTAGGAGATGTAGGAGTTCAAACCAGTTAGACACCCAAAAGTATTTTACTTGGGAGATTACTTATCAACACAACTATGGATTTACGAAAACTCTCTTAAAATTGATTGCCCTTTGTCTAATCGCTTATGTATGAATCACTTACATATGTACATATGTATGTATGTTATACAAATAGTACTTCTACTTACATTACTTAGAAATTAGAATGCAATAAATCTCCATAGTCGCAAACTCGTTCGCCGGAACACTGTAGAAGATGCTGAAGTCCAAAACAAAGAAATCGGTTTGTATCGAATTCACAACGTCTATTAGTATCTCTTCACTTCCGAGTTTTTCTTCACTGAGGGAACCTTTTCGTTTTCGGTATCCCACCGCTGCCACCAATTTTTTATGTTATGCCTGGGCACAACGATCAATAAAAAAAATGTTTTTCTTCTTTTACAACACTTCACCAGAGTCAGGCTGATTCGCGGTTTGGGTATTACCATCAGCTTTTCCGTCGTCAACGCGAAGTGCGACCCAAAGTGGGAAGCAAAACAAACGAACAAATAAAACGGAAAACTACACGACTTTAATTGTGTCAGCTTAACGCTGCCAATATCAATAAGCACAGCACTTTCGGAACGCATCCCTAAAGAAACGTCAACCATGACATGGAATTGGAGAAAGGGTAAGCAACGGTAAGAGAAGCGATCAAGGAAGAAAGGACGCCAGCCGGACTCGTTGCGCTACATTTTCCTTTTTGCAACGTAAATTGATTCTGCACAAATAAACGTTTTAAGTCCCTATACGTTTTTGTGAGTTTCTTTTCCTCAATTCGAACGAGACTGTTAACGCATTCCGACAGTTTATCAGAAGTGGGATTTACACCAAAATACGAAACGAAATACGATGGCATCTACTAAACTCAGCACTCTTAAAGTAAAGCAACTAAAGGCGATCCTGGATGCGAATAACTTATCCACTCGCGGTCGCAAAGAAGAGTTGCTGGAACGCATCATCGACCATACGAGTTGCGACGAAATAGATTCCGTCGAGTTGCAAACCATCGAAGACGATTACAGTGAAGCGACATCCGCCATGGACAATATGCAGCAGCTTACAAGGGCGGTCGAAAATTGATCACAACTATTTGTTAATGTCTTAACCACTTTGAAAACCAACAGATCCACCGCTTCGCCCACGACAAACGCCGGAAACCCAACTACGGAACACTCAAAGATTACGCCAACAGCGACGACGCCATCGACAATGCCAACTTCCACAACAGAAATCCAAAACCTCATTCCCGAATTCGACCCATCAGAAGATTTATCACCAACAGCCGAACAATATGTCGCATTCAATTACCCCCTCATTCAATTGTATTCCTGAGGAGAAAGAAGTGTTCTTCTAGTCACACAAACGAAGATGCGAGGCCCAGCGAAACAATGGTCCGAATCACTGCTGGGAGAAGTACACTCGTGGCAAGAATTTTCACATCGACTCACAGAAGATTTCGGCAAAGACGAAAACGAAGCTGATGTCCACCTTAAAATGGCTTTACACACACGTAAGCAATGTGAGAATGTCATTGATTACTTCCATCGCATGCGAGCGCTTGGACAAAAATATCGATTAAGTGATCCAGCTATCATCAAATACATCCGACATGGAATGAATCACAACGAATTGCAATCATCACTTGCAGTCATGCATCTCACACAGCTAAATGATCTCCGCAACACCATCGAGCGCTACTTCGCAAACCGTCCGACTACATCGTCAAACAGCAAGTTATACAAGGGGATTCCAAGAACTGAACAGTTGTCCAACCGCACGTCGAAAATATCACCAACATTCGAAAGTCGAGCAACCACCTCAACTAGGCAATCCGCATCCCCTATCGTATGCTATAACTGCTCTGAAACTGGACATATTTCCATCAACTGCACGAAGCCTCAGAAAAGACCGAGATGCGATGTCTGCAGGAAAACAAATCACTCCGGGAGCGGTTGTCCAGAACAAAGTCGCACACCAACAGTAAAGAACAACGTTCTAAGAATTTCAAACGAAAACATTATCAATAGCTACCGAACAAAGGACGTAAAGATAAACGAACACATAGTGAAGGCATTCATCGACCCCGGTAGTGATCGTTCAGAAATTCAACCACACGATCCGTTTACGTTAAATGGATTCGCCGGAGGACAATGGCGTGGAAACAGCTGTGTTGTGGCAACGATACGGATCGATGAAATGGAGGAAGCAGCTCACTGTTTTTTGATAGTAAAGGATAAGTGGATGCCGCATTCGCTTCTACTCGGTTATGACATATTATCTAACAACAATAACCGACGATTGGTGTTTGAAAAGAAATCGTGTCGACTCGAGGAATTCGCCGAAAATGAAATTAAAATCGGAGACAGATTATCTTCCGAAGAAAAGGGTGAATTGCACAAAGTCATCAGGGAGCACTCTGTCTGTTTTGGCGAAACACTAGAACGATTAGGGCTTTGCACAGCAACTGCAATGAACATCAAGCTCACATCTGATATCCCGATAATTCATCCCCTGTCGTGATGGTGAAGAAATCGTCGGGAGAAGATCGTCTGTGTGTCGATTTTCGTGCACTAAACACCATTTCTATGAAGAAGCCTTACCCGATGCCGATAGTGGAAGAAATACTCTCAATGACTGCAGGAAAAACTCCTTTCACCATACTAGATCTGATGTCTGGGTACTATCAGATTCCGATAGACGAGGAGTGTCGATATTTCACCGCTTTTATCACACACGCAGGACAGTACGAATTCAATCGCATGCCAAGCTCGTCAAACCGATGAAAGGACGAGCCTTCAGCTATGTGGATGAAATCATCATTCCCAGCCCCAATGTCGACGACGGTCTCCACAGTCTAAAGGAATTTCTGCAACTTTTGAAAGAAAGTGGATTAACGCTACGTGTCAGCAAATGCGTATTCTTGGCAACGGAAATCACTTTTCTTGGACATCGCTTGCCCAAGGATGGGATCAAACCTAGCTGCGAAAAACATTAGCCATCGAAAATTTTCCGCAACGTACCAACGTCAGTGAAGTGAGAAGATTCTTGGGTTTAGAAAGTTTGTTCAGGATTTCGCCGTTATCGCCAAACAGCTAACATCGCTGTTAAAGAAGGAACGAACCGAATCATAATTTCATTGGCAAGATGAGCAGACCCAAGCATTCGAAAGGCTAAAGAAAATATTATGTGACGAGCCTATTCTTCAAATCTACGATCCCGGCAAAATTCATGAAGTTCACACAGATGCCAGCTCATTCGGATTAGCCGGAATACTATTCCAGACGGCCAACGACTCAGCCGAACGAAAACCTGTATTTTACTACAGTCGTACATGCACAGCCGCCGAATCAAGATACTCGAGCTACGAGTTAGAAGTCCTTGCAGTAGTTGAGAGTTTGGAACGTTTCCGAATGTATCTTCTTGGCCGGAAGTTTGTCGTCGTAACGGATTGCTCCGCTATGAGTGCGATTAAAGAAACGTCCTCGCTTATACCTCGCGTAGCCAGATGATGGTTGCGTTTGCAGGAATTTGATTTCACAATCATTCACCGAAGTGCAAATTGAATGGCGCATGTAGATGCACTTACCCAAATGCCAGTCGAAAACGAAAGGAACATGGACACCGGACGTTTGGAATTACTTTGTCTCACGGGAATTGCATTTTGTGTCGACGCTGCTTTTTGTGTTGTTTTTTTTGTTTTTGTTTTTTTGTTTGGCGCGTGTAGTCTGCCGTAACAATATATCTAGCCCGAATTCATGAAAGCAGGTTAAACAATTGTGGTCGAAAACGCCGGGGTTTCACATGAATATCTTGGTACGTACTACGTACATATGTACCTCTAAAATTGTTGCTGTATTGTTTTTTTTTTTTTTGGTTAGAAAGATATTTGAAAAATATATTTCAGATTTGTTATCGTACATTCTACGGAAACTAATAGTTGTATCTTCCTTCTAGAACATTAATCTAAGATAAATAAATAAGTCGGTTATTCTATCTCGGTGAAAACAAAAGTTCTCGTTCGAGACAGAGATAACGTTTCTTCTTCTTAGATGGCGTTACAGTTCACGGAGAGCCAGAGCCAAGCATCTCTCATTCACTCATGTTGGGTGCGATTTGTTTTTCACTCAAATGAACTCTCTTTTTCAAGAGATAATGTTCCAATCAGCAAAAAATGCATGTTTCATTAATTCGCATAAATATAAATGTGGTCGCTCATCCCTCGAAGATTAGCCACATGAAGGATGACGAAAAACCGTAACCATCGGAAAAAGTGCATGAAATCATGTTGGATGATAGGCGAGTGAAGGTGAGTAAGATAGCTGAGGCTGTGAGGGTGCGAAACATCTTGCACAAATATTACAGATGCAAAAGCTCTTTGGACCGATGAATTGCCACCATGGCTGAGAGGTAGGTTCAGTGCCAAAGAAAGTGAAGTCGATCGTATCTGCCGGACTCATGGCTAGCGTTTTTTTTTTGGGTTTTTCGGGATGCGAAGGGGATTCTCTTATTTGATTACTTTGCAAAAGGAAGAAAAATTGCAAGCGAATTTTACTCGGACTTTCATGACCAGCCGATTTCGTGAGAAGAGGCCTGGCTTGAAGAAAAAAAAAACATTTTTCACCAGGGCAACCAGGGTTGGCGATATGGCCATTCCCCATATTCTCTTGATTTGGAAATTTGTTTCTGGGAAACGTTTCACATCCAATGAAGAAGTTTAGAGTGTCGTAAATTTACATTTTTCTCCGAAAAGGAATACTGATATTGGAGAAACCTGGATCAAGTATGATGGAGTTAAGCGAGATTATGTAGAAAATTAAAATTTGTAATGTCAGGCTTAGAAGCTTACCCTCGGATGTATGTATATGATACATTCCAGGAAATAAATGATTAAGCAATTGAAAAATAAGTGAATAGATAAACGTACGTATACCATATGTCAATAAATAGATAAAAAAACACATAAGCAAATAATTATATAAATCAAATAAAAAAAACAAAGAAAAAGAAAATAACAATAATACGACTATATGTAGTTTGTTTTTAATTCATTAACGAGTGAGTTTCCAAAAAAGTCACAGTGCTAAAGAAATTTGTCTTTAAGTTTTAAATTTTACGTTCACCTTGTTATTGTAGCAGGCTAAGTAATGGATTTAAGTACTCTTGTGGAAATACAAATAGGAAGGTATTACTAGAAATATAAAATGTTAGAGAACAACCGGTAAGGAATAAACGTGAAACGATTTACTCGTTCGTACTCAGCGAGAGAATACATTAATACTCGTATTATATTTAATTAGAAAAAGAAGTCAAACACACTATGAATATCTAGAGTAGAATGATGCCAATATAAATTCAGCATCATTTTCAAGATCTTGTTGTGTCATGTTTGTATTTTTTTCAAATTATCTTTTGCTCAATCTCCCCACACTTAACATGCATATAACAAAACTGCCTGAGAAATAACTTTGTATATATGTACATAGTTACTTTGTTGCTAGTTGAGAGTATTAACTTTCTGTTAATGAACGGTTCAGTATTTAATTTAAGGCTTCCATGGTAAGCTTACTTCATTGATCTGTAATGGAAATCTGGAAGAAAGCAAGTCTTTCATTTTCTTGTGAAAAATATAGCTAAAAACAAATTATAATCTGCAAAAACAGATTATTAAGGAATACCAGCGTCAATCGTTTCACAGACAAATTGAAATTTAATTGAATCATCTTAATGAAAAGTGCTATACTGTTTCAAATGCCTTTCCTATGTCCAACAAAATCATGAATGTATACATATCTACAGTATTAGGTAGTAATACTAATAGTAGTATAATGAGAAGTGTTGTGAGGTTTTCTGAACTCAAATTGTTCTTGTGAATAAATGTCAATGAACTTTCCCAGAATCTTTCTTAGGATGCTAAACGAGCTAATCCGTCTGTAACTCTCTGGGTTTTCAGAAGTCTTATTGGCTTTGAAAATAGGAACAATTTTTGTCTTTTTCCAGAAATTTTGGAAAGTAATTAAAATGTTGGAAAAGTAATGCCAGCTCTAGGCAACTGCTACACATTTGTTGATACCATCAAGTCCATTTTTTTTCTTGTTCTTACGTCTCTTCATGAATTGTATATCTGCTCTAGCAGGACTATCACTGGCAATTGATCACAGACGAGTAAAGCGTAGAGTAGTGTTTGGGCTAAAGTGGAAAAGTATTGTAGATAAAAAATAAACAATATAGTTGCGCGTTTGGTACCCGCGGATCCAAGTTAGCTCAGTGATTCAGTCCCCAGTCTGGAGCGCAATTTTTCTTGTGTTTTTTTCTTTTTCCTTCAGCATTCTTTCTGCTGCTTCTAAAGTAGCATGAAGAAATGTATGGAAAAAGAGGGGGAAAGCGTACGTCTGACGGAGCCGCAATCGGATGATTTATCATCAATTATCAGCAGCAGCAACAACAACAGACGCAGCAGCAGAAACAGCAGACGCAGCAAGCTGGAGAGGCTTACGACCATAATTTCCTTAGCGTCCAAGACTGTCACATGGGAAAAATTAAAAGGGAGCGGAAACATTTTACAATTTATCCGCTTCCAACGGTTTGCAACCGCCGTTAAGTCTGCAAAAGGCCACTAAAACGAGGAGTGCGTTCCTGGAATAAGACAAGGTGGTGGACAGAGAACAGCTGCAAACTATCAGGGATGTCCTAAGTTCCAGGACATCAAGAAAGAAAACCTGACCCGTAAGAAGAAGGCCGAGGAGAGCGTCTCTCAAGTCGCCTCCAGACACCAGCCGTCACACCCCAGTTGACCTATGGATAATGGCGGCAGGTTCGGGCCTGTCTTTAAGGCGCCGGAGGCTGATCGATTTTGCTCGCAACCAACGACAGATTGCCCAGCTCAAACAACAGAGTGCGGTAGAGTTGCGTTATTTATTAAAAATTATATAAAACAGGAAGTCCTATATAACAGTGAAGTGTGGAAATCCCAAGTGCTAAAAGCGTGCATATGTCCCCGCGGCCTGTGTACCTGACGCACCTCAATCCAATATTTTTCTAATCTAATATTATATTCACAGACCTAGAGATACTTTTTCAATCTCTACGCTTGAACTCGGTAGATAACTTTAAATTCTGGCCGGCGATTTAAATGCCAAACATAGTGATTAGGGAAATAACATTCCCAACACTGGTGGGAGCTTAAGTCATTGGTGGGTTCTACGCAACTTTGAACATAGAGTAAAGTTGTTCGCAAGGGATAGTCGCAACGGTGCGGCTCTTGTCTAAACCTCATGATGGCAGACTTTCGACTGAGACTAGCTGACACGAACGAATGGTCTATTAACTGTCTACGGAGCATTTTATACGACAGTGACGATTGCAGACTATGCGCCGCAATCACAGTACCAGGCGAGTCCGCAGAGATGGCAGAGTATGTTCAAGCGCACCCCTTCGATTACAGTAGAGAGCTCTGGCGACGCTTTGCCAATTTCCTGACGTACCTCACACAATTGGGTAATAAAAATAAACAGGCGATGGATGATACAATGCCTTGCCAACGACATTACGATACCACAAACATGTACCGAAACGCGATAATTAGCACACAGAAAAAAAGGAGACTCGTGACAAGACTCAAACTCTTGTACAGGCGGCTTAGTGATAGACTAAACTCGGAGGTCAGGACACTGAAGTCACTGATAAAAAATCCCCATCAGTTGATAAAGGACAAGTATGTTCCCGCAAATAAATAAAAATATTTTGGAGAAATAAAAATATTTGGATCAGAATGATATTCCGGATCTAAAGCTTCCGAGAACGCCAGATAATGAACGCTTGCTACTAATATCCAGCCACGATCCAGAGAGCACCGCCTCCAGAAAGATTTTATTTTTTGATACAGTTGTTAACACGTGAAAAATATTTTGTTCGTATCGCTTAAAATATCCGTTAGTCTCACAGATTTTTTTTTTTTCATTATGATATAACATGCCATATGGGAAAAAAATATCGGCCGGAATTGTTAGAACAGCTAACAATAAATCATTTAATGTGCTGTTCGAAGATGTCTCTATTGATATCTAAAATGCAATCTTCAATTTAAATATGATGTAGCACTGTCAGGTATTCGCTTTTAGTGGATAAAAACAGTGAAGAATATGTTTTTTTTAACTCGTTCTTCTTTAACTAGCCTCGCGTTTAAAACTCCTAGAACGATTTCGATTTCATAGCTAGTACAAACGCATGTTCTATCTAAGAGGTAATCCTTAAGTCGGTCGTCTTTATAATCTACGGTGATAGAACGCAGATTTATACTTGTTTTACCGTAGTTGCATAGATATATAATTACTGATATAATCAATCTGAAACCAAACCAATTAATTTTATTCGAAATTTTTATATAAAGTGTTTACCTTATTTTCCTTTACTTAGATTTTGCTAATTTTGACCGCATTTCTCAGTTGGAAATTCTATAAAACCAGAAACTATCCACCAGGACCGTGGGGAGTACCAATCTTAGGTTATCTTCCATTTATCAATCCACGAGTTCCCTACAAGACTCTCGAGCATCTATTTCGCAAGTATGGCTCAACTTATCGGCTTACATTGGGTACCGTTAACACCATTGTCCTATCCGACGCATCTGTGATCCGTGATTTCTTGCGTCGCGATGAATTCACGGCCCGAGCTCCGCTTTACATCACTCATGGCATTATGGGAGGATATGGTAAGAGCAAGTAACAATCAACACTGATTTATTACCATGAAGGATTTATTAATCCCGCAGGTATCGTGTGCGCAGAAGGTTTATTGTGGAAAGATCAACGTCGCCAGATAATTGATTGGCTGAAGCAGATGGGTATGGCGAAATTCGGCTACTCACGAATTGTTCTAGAGAATAGAATCCGCTCTGGTGTAGAGGACTTCCTCCAGGTTAATATCCGTCGGCCTGTGGGTCATTGAGATGGGCTCATTCTAACACATGTGCTTTTGTTGTTTCTTATACCTTGGCTTGAATTCTTTCCTTTTGTTATTAATTCTACTTTCAATTTCTTTCTTCGGATGTTCTTTCATTTTCCTATCTCTCTGTCGGCTCGTTATCGTTCAGCAGACAGTGCGCGAGGAGTCTTTAAAGAGCTTAGAAATCGACACAATGGACACACTTCTTCACGCCATGGGCAATATTGTGAACCATCTTGTTTTTGGCATCAAATACGAGCGACAGAACGTCACCTGGCGTTATCTACAGAAACTGCAAGAGGAAGGTGTAAAGCACATTGGTGTCTCGGGGGTGGTTAATTTTCTTCCAGTCCTCAGGTACTACTGGATACATATGCGACGCAATACAAACTTGAGTAATAATCCCGAAATTTTTACTTTCGCCCCCAGATTTTTGCCCAAGAACCGGAAAACAATAAACTTCTTGCTCGAGGGTAAGAGTGAAACTCATAAGATTTACGACCAAATAATTGATAACTGCTGGAAGCGATTAGAGTCCGCAGGAGCAGGAAATAGGAATATTAAGGGAATGGAATACGAAAAACAAAATGAAGTGGTCGGAGAACTTAATATTCTGGAGTGTTTCTTGCGGGAGAAAAGCAGACGTCTGGCTATTGATGATCCGAGCGCGCGCATGTACAATAATGAGCAGTTGCGACATTTATTGGCAGATTTATTTGGCGCTGGTGTTGATACCACTCTGACCACATTGCGTTGGTTAATGTTGTATTTGGCTAAGTATCCGAAGTATCAGACTATGCTTCGAAAGGTAGGGCGGAATAAGAGAGCAATGTTATTGTTGGGTAATGAAAGTATTCATCTGTTAGGAACTCTTAGTGTTTGACAAGAAACGAATTGAACTGAAAGATATTGATAGTATTGACTTGCTGAGAGCATGTGTATCTGAATCCCAGAGAATTCGAGCTGTTGTACCTTTGGGAATGCCGCATGGTACGTTGAAGGTAAGTAATACAATATTTAAAATCACAAAATTTGGTATAGTTATAAAATGTTCAGAAAGAAAACACTGGTACGATAGAAGCGGCTATTTGCTTTCTACATATAATCTATTACTATTTTTTTTTAACTACAATTTTTGCAGATCCACGTCAGCTCACAAATATATAAATGTGTAGACTTTAAACTGAGGAAGTGGCATCGGTATGATTACAGTAGCCTGTTCCCATTTGACTATTCGATTCCCACTTTAGTTATTTCATTTCAAATGAATACAATAATTCTATGAAATCTTACTTTTGAGTTCACTTGAAAATTTATCTTGTCGTGTACGACAAAAAGGACGATAAGCAAAGAAAATATAACCATGACTGAATTATATGGGATAAATTCCATTTATAGTAGAAAAGGTGAAGGTCAAGTCATTATGTTAGTTTTTATATTATGTGGAACCAAACAAGAAGACGTAACTGTCACTACATTCATCAAATCTTAAGAGAATAAACACAACAGTTTGTGCGTAATTGTGAAAAGTAAGCATAGAAATATTACGATAATATATCAAGAACACACGTTGTCTTTTAAACTAAAATGGATCAAATTGAATTGGAATAGTAGATAGTCCACCGTTAATTCTTTATTGAAGTCATAGGGCGCCCACTTTTACTTTTAAGCCTGCCTAAAAAAGGTTAAGCCTAAAAAAGGGAGCTGCTTCTTATCAAAATACCATAAAATATCATATGAAAGGTGATGTTGTACAAGGGCGAACGTGCCAAACATATTTATGTTCATGCAAATATTTTTTCCAACATTCCTTTGTCCTGAAAACTAGTTAGCCGATGGAAACTGAGCTGAAAACTATTCGTCTTTAGCGTTGCAATCCTTTATATAAGATCTTTCAAATTCGCGCTTAGATATCAACGGAAGTCTGACAGACCAAAAAGGCGATACCCTGCCGAGAACACTGCATTTTTCCATCGACTATCTGGCCTACTTTAAGTAAACATTTGTATTCTTACAAAATTCAATTCATACAAGACAACAGATCATAACAAACGCACAACTTTCGCAATTGATTATTAGAAAATGATGCCGGTTCTTTACGTAAACACATGTTTAGTGATGAAACTCATTTCAAATCGGCTGGATTCGTCGATAAACAAAATTGTCGGATCTGCGAGAAAATTATCGAGTAATATCAGAAAAAGCTTTTTTTTATTCAGTTTTATTAATTTTACTTTAAAATACCTTACGTTCGTCAAATATGCATAAGGCTGGCTTAACTATCTTAACTAAATACGTTTCTTTAAGAACCTAATCTTTCAAGGCTTCGTTTTGAAGAGGCTGTTGAAATTTACCACCAAAAGGGTTTATGCTATCGGACGACGAAGAGGGCTACCATATGCAATCATGGTCCTGATTAAAGCAACGTAGGGGATTAGATAGATAGGTAGATATTTATTTCGTGTATAATGACGAAATTTGGAGTTATCACACATTTTACAATACAGGGATTTGATAGCTAGTATCTTACTTCTAAAATAGTTATTTTACAAGTACAATTTGGCTGCGATACGAACAAATAAATAATAATATAAATAAATTGAAGGAAAAACACAAATAAAAACCTTCTTGTAAACGTAGCAGATTATGTTCCCTCTGGAATCAATTTGACTGACACGAGGCAGCTATTTTGTCATAGCGAAAGCGCAAGGTATAATTTCACACTTTGTTTCGTCAGTGGACGGTTCAATAAGTGAGAACCCGCGTCAGTTTTTTCTAGTGTCACAAAGGCGATTTGAATAAAATAGATTCTGATTTCTAGTCATTACAAAATTACAATACTGCTGAATTTTTCCTTTCGCTACAAGAGAATGACATTGGCATTGATCGTAGGACCTGATCTGTGCGCGATTAAATCATTCGCGTAATCTATTGAATGATGAAGAGAAGCAATCAGATCATTGAGATAAATGCTCAAATCGATCGGCCTGTTGGAGTCTATTGTTAATTTCAAATGTTTGAGTAGAAGTCACGTTGGCAATTTTCACAACGAACCGGTTAAGATGTCATATGTATATGGCAGTGGTTTACTTGTACCCAGTCTTGGAATTGCAGAAGAAAAAACATCACAATCAAAAATGTACGGTTTAATGGGTGTTTAGGTTGATGGAACCATTGGTCCATTTTTCTTTAGAGATGCAAATGAAAGAGCCATTATAGTCAGTGGAGAACACTGTACACAAATGATTTAAGATTTTGGCCTGAACTTAAAGAGATAAACACAGACGGCTGTTATTTTTAACAAGACGTAGCTACGAGTCACACATCACGGAAAACATAGTGTTATTGCTTCTAATTTTCTAAGTCGATTAAATTCACTGCCATCAACTAGCCATTTAGATCATGCGGTTTAACTCATTGTCGTAATGTGTGAACGTGTCCTTTAAAACTTTGATCTTCGTATGAAAATCTATGCACGTGTTCGGACATATAAATGGTTTTATAATGTGTACATAATGTTAAAATAGTAAAATAAGTTGGCTAGCTATGATGGAATGCGGTGACTTAGTTGACCTTCGAACTGCAGTAATCATAAACATGTAAATAGAAGTGTGTCCTTGAATTTATTTCAAGAAAACGTATTTGCTTAGACCTAGCTGCAAAATCATTGATAGCATTGACCACAAACTCTCGGGAACTCTCAAAAAGGATACTGTGAACCAACAAGTACTTCTCACAATAATAAGTGTGAATATTGCTTTTGGTTTTTTGTTAATGAGGCTTCTGTTATCTTGGAGCACTCAGACGGTCCATGGACTATCAGACTGACACCTTTCTAGGAAAAGTGAGGAGGAGCTTCAGTGATGTTGAGCTAAGAGATTCGGCACACACCATGTCGGACAGTCACAGAGAAAGTGTTCAGCTGAGTCATCTTCCTCGCTACATGCATACCGCGCCTAGTCACCTTCACCTTGGATATTCTCCCCATCTACGATTGTGTTCATTAAAGACTCAATCGTTGATGTAGGATTTGACCGCGGAAGCAGGTAGACCGAACGCGAGTTGCATAGTTATAGAATTTTATTCAAAGGTTAAAAGAATATGTGGATAAAAAAAAATAAGGATCAACAAATCTATTTCTTATTTTAAAATATTAAAATAGGAAAATTGTGATAAAAGGGAAAAATTCCGTTTTTTCTTGGACGTGGTATTCGCATAATTGTAAACTTGATTAAAGAGATTTATCGTAAGGTCAAGTTTGCTATTCAGGTGTTTTTGAGTCCATAGAAACTGCGATAGGCACGATTGTTTCCTCCATTTGTCTTTACGGAGATAGATACCTCAAAAATATATCTGTCTTTTCTGAGCCCAACATCGTTGTGCATCCTATTTTTTATGGCTGGATATAATTAATATCAATAAAAATAATCAACTCAATACTCACCAACGCATCGTTTACGTCTTCCTACATTCACCTAATTACGTCGATGACACCCACATGCAAACAGTTACATGAATGCACTTCGTGTTAGTGCAACTTAAAAGAATAGTGAGCATTTTCCATCATTATCTTGCACAACCTTATTAGATATTTGGCTGATTATGAACCCGTCGCATTGTTGACAAACGGCAAAAAAAATCTTATATCCAATATACAAAAGATTTCTTTTTTGTGTATTATACAAAAGACGCAGAGATTCACTGGAACTGCCTTAAGGAGCTCAGTAAACAATCAATTTGTACAAGCAGCTGTATAAGTCCTTCTCCGGTGAAAGCAAATTTTGCAGGAAAAAAACGTTTTTTATTGCCGTCGCCATTTTTCATAGTAGATTAATGTATCAGAAAATTCCATTAGTTTTAATTGAAATCGGCGATATTTGAATGGTTTAATTAATTTTTAGTGTGGCTTATTTTTCAGACAACGATAGTCAACGGCTTCAAGATTCCAAAGGACTCCATGATCATTCCTCTGTTGTGGGCAGTCCACATGAATGCTGATCATTGGCCAAAACCCGAACAATTTAATCCTTTGCGTTTTATTAACGCCGAAGGGAAATACTTTGCTCCATCGCAGTTCATTCCCTTCCAATCTGGTATAATCTTATTGATATTTAATTCTTAAACAATAATAAGGAAACACGAAATGGACATTTCTTCAGGAAAAAGAATGTGCCCAGGCGAGGAGCTCGCCAAAATGATGTTATCCCTTTTCATCGGTTGTACTCTTGTCAACTATGAATTAGTTCTACCAAATGAAGACATCGATATGGAAGGCGATTGCGGTATTACATTGACACCACCAGTACACAAACTGATCTTTAAATCAATCCCTTAAATCCTTAAACCTTTTTTCATGACAAAAGAATACATTTCTTAAAATATTTTAAACACATTTATTTGTTTTTTCTCATAAATCTTCTCTTCTTTATATAAAAAAAAAATATTTGTAACAACATTTAAAACAATATAAAATCTTAATTAATCTAAAACAAATTATTTCATTTCAACTAAAAACAAAAATTAATAAAAAATATGTATAACATTTATAATAATAAAAACTAAAATATCTATTGTACGTTGTATTCTCTTTCAATTGGCACTCAGAATTATAATATACATAAGGGAAATATAATAAAGGTACATATAAAATTGAATTTTGTTTTTAACCTTTAATAATATAAAATTTTGTTATTCCAAAATTAAGCCAAAATCTTAAAAAAAATAAAGAGTTTTATTTCAAATAATTTACAATTTTATTTTTATAATGAGAATTGGAATTATATCAAAACTTCCTCTATTCCTTTATTCTTTAATACATACTAATAAACTAGAACCACAGAACTTTATATTTTGTTTAAAAAAATAAACTGAACACAGCGTGGGGGTGGATAAAATTGGTAAGCGCCTTTGATTAGCTCTTAAATAAAAAACAAACATAAAAATACAAATACGGTACAAACAAATTAAATTGTACATAAAACGAAAACTCTTAAATTTCAATCAGTTCGTTTGGCAGGACCGGATCGCCCATCGAGCACAGGTTTGAGCTGAAGTTGATACTTATACAGCCCATCTTAGGATCGGAGAATTATTTTCAATCAATTGACTCGGGGTGTTTGTTTTCTTGCAACATTTTGTTTTGTTTTGCCCTTGCACACCAACTACAGTTGAGTATTGAATGCATGTGAATAAAATATGTACGTATATTTTATATGATATGAATCGTAGGAACAAGACCGTGCTCTGGAAAATACTCAGCCACCAGGTTGCAGACCGCAGAATAAACGGCTGCAATATTTAATGTGAACCGATGTTTCTCTGGTGTAATGGCTCGGGTGTGGCGGGAGTTAGTGGTCGCCGCGTCAAGCAAACTCGAAATGAGTCCGGCGTAATTGTTACACCGACGTTACCTTTTAGACTTGGTAGCGGTTGTCCCTCGGGCATACTGATATTGAAGCAGTGCATGAAGGATGAAAAGAAGAGGAAGAGCTCCATACGAGCCAGAACATCGCCCAGACACATACGCCGACCAACACCAAATGGAATGAAGAATTCAGGCTTATGTACTTTGCCCTCGCTATCTACGAAACGTCGGGGATTAAATTGTTCTGGCTTATGCCAGAGTTTGGGGTTCATATGAACTGCATTGATAAGTGGAATAATATGGGATCCAGCTGGTATCTTATAACCTTGTATGATCACATCTCTGTAATATGAAAAAAGTATAAAAATATTTGCTTTAGTATTAAAATGCTTATATGTATGTATAGGTATATAAGGAACTTAATTTAAATATTTGATCACGTATTTTGAAGAGCAAACCGAACACCTTTTAGGCATCAATCAAAATGAGAATGTTTTGTTGCTAAAAAATTAGTGAACTAACTGAAAGTTCTTATTTTCGGATCCTAGCTGGATTCACGCCACCAATATAGGTTTTGATTCAGTTTTGTTGTTAATTGAAGAATTTTGTACTAAAATGTTCGAGTATTATCTTTCGGCTTAAAATGATATCTTATTTATCGTCTACCCAAATGACAAAGCTCACGGCTTTGATGATTATGCGTCATTTCGTTACTCTGTCCTTATTAAAGATTAAAGAACTTAAAGAAATTCAGCTAATTGTGATATTATCCTAACATGTCACATCATCACCGCTTGGCAAATGTTGCGCCTAACTGAGTAACCTCCCAATAATAATAATTGTCACACTAGCACACACTTCATGTGCTCAAATAACCAATTCCGTCGTCCAGTCGCATTACATCGCATCGACTCTGACGACGGCTCATGCATTTACGTAACAACAAATATCATCGACCTACGATTTCTCAAGTTAAAGTGGGATAATTGGCCTGGTTTTAACACACACACACATCAACATATGCAAGTAAAAGGAGAGAAAAAGCAAATAAAGAGTAAGTTTAAAAATAAAATGAAAAAATGAAAGAAAACGAAATTCCAACTTCTATGGCAAGGAAGTTCATTAAACTCTTGCAAAGACCATTTGGAAAGGCAACGTTTGTGGCAGTCCGTGATACCAACCGTCACACAAATACAAATCATACACAAGTTGGTATGATAATTGATAGTAGCTCAGTGGTTGGCTGCGTACTGAATTGCACGTGATCAAATATAGATTAGGAGCGTTTTACTACACATAGAGGTATGAGTTTTACTACCTATACGTATGAGTATCTGTCAACATAAGACACCTACCGTGTTGGCGAGTGTGTTGTAGCCAATGGTACAATGCTGGCGCGGCGCATTGATTCCAAAATTGTCGACTCAGTCACGGGCAAATATTGCAAATCCTCAATCGTTGGCAACCGATGGCGGCCAATAACCTGATCTAACTCTTCTTGAACTCGACGCATTTCTTCAGGGTTGTGCAGCATGAACACATTAATCCAGAGCAATGTGGTCTTGATCGTTTCCATACCGGCTGAGAATAGGTCGATGATCACTTGTACCATTTGCTCTTCTACAGAAATGGAATAGGAAAAGTTGAAAAGTAGATAGCTCATTAGTATCTTAATTAAATTCGATTTCTTTTATGTTGGGAATTTTAGAGGGATTTGTTGTACGCAATTAGGTCAGGCAATTAGGTTTTTGGGAAGCGAAAAAAAAAACAAAGAAAAAGTTGAAAAAGATGGAAACCTACCTGAATCGCGGCCATCAAACATCTCTTCGTAGCGACCTTCTTGTTTGGCTTTCTCGATTTCAGCAATGTACAGATCGATCAGATCACGGATGTTGTTTGGGTCATAAGTTTTCTTATGATCGTGAATGACGTCACGGTAGAAATTTTGCATTTCTTGGCGGTTTTTGGCGATTTTGTTACGAACGTTCAATATGCCAGGCAAGTATTTGGCAGTGGGAATGTAGTCAATTGTGTGAATTTGACCGAATAGACGCATACCTTCTTCAATTAGGAAATTGAAGCGAAGGAAACGCGGGTCGTCGATGGAGAAATGGAGACCCATGGTTATGCCACAGATTACATTGCTAACGGCTACAGCGATTGCTGGGGCCAAGTCAGTCGGCCGCCCTTCGGAAAAGTGGAGGTTGTTAATTAACGAATGGACTTCAGCCTGAAAAAAAAACCGGTTGTTAAAAATAGATATGATATAAGATATCTTTTATGTTTTCGAGAAATTTTGAGGAAACATTTTTCAGGAAAATATTTACACATAGTCTAGCGCATATGAATTAATAACAACAATCATAAATCCAACATTTTTGTCGAAAAATGAGTACTACATCTGCCTCTATAATACGTTCCAATGCATTTCAATTTGTTGTAACAAATCCTTTAATTTAAATTATGTACTCACCATTATTTTTTTTTCCATCATTTGTTTGCCATTACCCATGTAAGTGACCCCCAAGTGACGGAGTTTCTCATGTAAGAATCGACGTTGATTTCTCCATAGTCTTCCAGCGCTATTTACAATACCTTTGATTATAAAGAAAAACAGAAAATTATTGGGTCTGTAAGAAAGTAAAGAAAAAAAATTCTAAAACATTTTCCCACATTTAATTGTGTTTAATGATCGAAGAGAAATTTGTGTTCCTCCATGGCCTAGCATAACATATTAAGCAAACCGAGAGTATAAAAAACTTGAAAATTTAAGCAAAAATCATGACGAAGAAATAACGAAACTGAAAATTGGAAAACCTTCCATAACGAATTACATTTCTTTTAGTTTTTATATGATGTGCAAACATTGGGAAATAAAATTATCTTCCGCCGTACCGATTGAAGTACTTTCGCAAATTCCCACACTCACAATATACAAAAATGCGAGTCAACGAAAATACTCTTGTCACTACTTTCGGGAAGTGTGGTAAAGAAAAAAAAAACATTTTTTTGGGTCACTAGTGTAGAGCACTGTAGGTGAATATTCCACTAACTTTGAGTCCTAGTAGCCCAGTTTATTATGAATTTTAATTTTCGACTGATGAAAAAAAGAACATACCGTAGCCATTTAATGTCTGCATAAAAGGTGTATCTGGTCGTCCAGTGAATTCTTCTCGTCTTAGGCACTCCCTTATCAACTTATAATCACTTATTACCACATTCAATTGGAAACCAAGTCTTGCCGAGAACAATGTACCATAACGTGATGCTAACTCCATAAAGCTCGTATGTTTTTCATTACCCATAAACGTTAAGTAACCGACGATTGGGAAGCCCCATGGACCTGGCGGCAGGCTTTTCATTTCTTCATAACGTTTCACGACCCACTGCAGGGATTTTATCACCAATATGATGCTTAAAAATACAAACAGCGTGTGCTGTACGTCACATGTAGACTGCCCGAGCAGTAATTTGATGAATAACGACTCGGACCACATTCTGTTTTTCAAATATATATATGTATATATTTCTTGTTATGCTATATTCTTTAGGTCACTTTACTTAATTTTTTATTCTGTTCTTACGCGGTATTTACAAGATACAAATTTAAATATTTTCGTAAACTTTTTACAATCTCCTCAAAAAATAATTTTAAAATTATGTTTATTTAAGAAAAAAGTCGTAAAAACATTAAGTTGTAAGAGTAAGTTGTTGTTTTATACGAAGTTATCAATTACTGCTTGAGATTAAGCTCTAGCGTCGAAACTGTGCTGTTTTAATAATAGATTTCGACTAATTTCAGTCCATATGTCCTTGCTTGCTTTTATAACAGCCGGCGTGCACGATCAAGTCACTTATTGCTCGCGCGACCATCGTATCGACGGTTATCGTAGAGGGGGCGCGTTAAATAAACCAACAATCCGCACACGACTAAAGATGTGAAAATCGTAGGTAAATTCTCTGTTGAGAATTATATTTTTCTTTTTTCCTTTTTTCTTCGTGGTTATTTCGATTTTTTCATGTTCTCTGTTTTTGAGACCCATAAAAACAACCAAATGCGACCAACACAGATGCACACAGGTGTCCGATGGATATTCATATACGCGCGACTGATTTCGTTAGTACGCTCTTTCCACAGGGAGGCAGTAATGGCGCGCATATTCTCTCGCACATTCTCTGTTTCTCAGCTCTTTCTGAAGACGTGTTTTGTTTCTCTTATTGGTAAATATAAAGCAATGACGATGCCATCATTTTATTTTATTTATTTTTTGTTAATTTATTACGGATTAGCAGGTTATAAGCGCGACGACAATGGTGACAAAGCCCACGATGAGCTGATAGGTCTCACACACGCAGCGCACACGATCATGGAGCTTGCTGAAGCCAAGATCGAATGGTTAGACAATTGCAAAGATTGTCGATCTGTTTAACAGAGAGCAAAGGAAAGAGAGATATGCGACCATTAAAGAGATGTGCGTATTTTTCGTGGTGGGGGCGTAATATCGTAAATGTGGGGAAGTGCAGGTGCCCGTGCCATCCCCACTCTACGGTTGTGATCGTATTTCTGATCTTGGGGTATAATTTCATTCAGAAAAATTAACGCAAGAGTTACTCCTTCCTTCATTGGTAAATGCACTGTTCTCTTATATCTTTGAAGAAACATGTGCTCGAAACCAGATTCCTTCTCTTTACCACTTTCGGTATTCTTATCATTTGCTTGATCGGATGGTTGCACCTGTAGATCACTTGTGAGATTTGCCAGTTTTTGTACTGTATTGCGTATCTCACACCATCTGCCTTCCCTTCCATTTATTGGACTGGAATCTGATTACGAGTTTGATTACTTAATGTTTGCCAGAATTGTTATGAATGCTCGGTAAATTTTTACGGTTTGCTGATGTTGGCGGTGAAGAGACCACCGTCGTACAAAAGTACATACATACATACAAATGGCAATTTTACATTTCTTAAAATGTATGTTTTGTTTTCCATCTATTGTTGTTGTGCGTATTGATCTTCTCTCTATTTGTCGCATAACTAATCATAATTCAACAACTTTACGCTTGATTCGTTTTATTTGGAATGAAAATGAAACGAAACGAGAGAGAGGTGTTTGAATATGTGTTTGCGGATATTCTTTGGTTTCGATGCGCCGCACAAAGTCAGAGTTCATGAACTGTATTTTATTGGGAATGTATTCGACACCGTGATCCCAAATGTTGACATTGGCCAAAATGACGAGTTTTCAAATCAGGCTTTTGTTAATGGATAGTAAATGTGTTCATATATTTTCAAGGGAAGAGGAGAAATTTAGTAATTGGATACTTTCCGTTTCCGAATGCAAGTTGTTGACCTTTTGTAGATTTATTTTGTTGCCATTAGCTGCTCATGCTTTTGGTTTGAGTAGTAAATTAACACCTCCGTGTAATTTAGAAAATGTTGCGAATTGGGGTATTATTTGTTTAACTCGACTTTTGTATGCACACAGTGTCAATCTACACTTTGTATTTTATAAAATACATACATGAATGCATGTATACATATATAGATATGTATGCATGCCTGGTGTTTCTGTACTTAAAATTAAGTGCAATTGCAAAATCTGATTTGATCACCTAACATAAGTAAATATGAATTTCTGTACTTAAAATTAAGTGCAATTGCAAAATCTGATTTGATCACCTAACATAAGTAAATATGAATTGAATTTACATATGTACATGTGGGGACACACGACGACAGAGACGGCACGAACGAACAACGGACGACACGATCGGGACAAAACCGCGAGTAAGGACACACACACCACCACCACTAATAATTTATGCTTGCTCGCTCTCAAAGATTTAGGTGTTGTACTCTAGGGGCAGTCATCAAACTGACCTTAAGGAGTGAAGACCCATAGTGTGAATAAAGTGTAGTATAGATATAAATTAAAAAGTGGCGTTTCAATCAACTAAGATCCCACATATTTTTGGGGGCTCAACCGGGATCCACCAAGATCCTCGTCCCGGATCAATAAAATAATAGTTGACAAAGACAAATAATTGAAAGACAAATTCAAAGGATCAGGACGCCGCTACCAACTCTGTCGTAATACACGAAATTCTATTACGCACACAAGGGAATGGACAAAGGAGAGATCACACCAATGAAGATCTACACAAAGGAGAAAAACTCACCCTAAATCTACACACAAGATACAAGGAGATACATACAAGGAGATAAAAGACGAGAAAAAACGAAGAAGAAGGTAAAAGAAAAAACGAAGAAGGAGGTAGAAGCTGAATCCTTTTTAATCTTTTGTTATTATTTTGATTAAAGAAGAAAATTGCTTGTCTTAAATTATATTGTATACTGTGTACGTAAAACATTTACACACACATTGTATTTCATATTTTATATACATATGTACATATTTACTTAACCTATATAGATAGGGAAAAGGGTTGTAAAGGGAGAGCAAGCATATAATGAATAAGGAGGAACTGATGGCATTAACGGTGGGTGAACTGAAAGAACAATTAAGAGAGTTAGGGTTGACGACGACGCGGACCCCACAAGCGGACCAGTAGGAATGTAGTTAAGTGGGAAGGTTATGGTCCTACACTTCTGACCATAACAACGCCGGAAAAAGGAAAAGAAGAAGAAGGGTTGACGACGCCTGGGAACAAAAAAGAACTACAAGATAGACTACTACGACACTTCGACTTATCCCAAGACGAAGGAGACGAAAATTCGGAAGAGGTTGAATCGGCGACAACAGCGGGAGCAGCGATCGATTTGTGCGAAGAGCACGGCAGGAACACCGATATGGCAGTGAAAGCAATGACGTCATTCACGTTCAAAGATGTCAAGGAAAGCATGACGACGTTTACTGGTGCAGCAACACAAAGCGTATACAATTGGTTTGAAGAATTCGAAGATCTGTCCGCTACAGTTAAATGGAATCATTTACAAAAATACATATATGCCAAACGATTAACCCATTAAAGACCAAGCACCTTAAAAATAAAAATAAATGAAAAACCTTAAAAATACTATTATTAAATAAGTGATACATACATATATTTGACCAAAAATACAATTAAAATAAAAAAAAAAGTTTTGGTTTGGTATTTAGAGGGGTGTACTCAAGTGGGTGGCCAGATATGCATTCATTCTTTAACTAGTTATGAAATATTTTAAAACATTCTTTTTCGGTGCAAAGTGTAGTTTGGCACCTCTCACATATCCATCGAACTCTACTGTGACATATCCGGCATCTTAATTGATTTTTATTTTTTTTGGGAAAATGCCCTTCTTCACTGCGAATCACAGATTTTGGTACATTTGGCTTATTTGAAGCTTTTGTTGATGGCCCTGAACGTAAATAAGTCTTGCAATAGTCCTAACAAATGAAAGGAGATTGCGGTTTTCATTGGTTTGCAAACAATGAAGTCGCCAAGCAGTGAGTTAAGCATATGATGTTATTGTTTTTGTCAAATTTATGATGAAAGTACCCACGATTTGCTTTCATTACCGTCTTCAGAGATTTAAGTGGACATTTTTTTGTCCTATTGTCACGAACCGTACCTGTTGCACGGAATCCTTTTTTGCTTAGGGTAGCCATAAGGTCATGGCTTGTGAAATAGTTGTTAAAAAATAAGGTGTGGTCACTTGGCGTATTTACTACTTCCAGCAAACATTTTTGGTACCACAATATATGTATGTCAAAATTATAGCAATATCTATCGCTACTGCAAAGCATCCACTCCTTGTATCCAAAACGAACAGGCTTTCCACGGATAAATTGCTTTGCGGAATGATGACCAAAGTATTTTATCATCGCCTCGTCAATAGAAAGCTTATCATGAAAGAAACCTCATTTTTGATAATTTTTGGAAATCATTTCCATGAAAGGTCGAACCTTGGCCATCTTATCAGTCTTGTCAATACATGAGTTGTTGGCCAAATGGATGAGGTGCTTGATTTCTTTGAATCGATTGGGGGACATGGCGTTAGTTACCAACGGAATTCTTGTATCTTCGTCTAAGCACCAATACAATGATTCTTGAGGTAAAATGTGATATCCAGAAAAAAGCATTATACCAACAAACTTTCTCAGATCCTCTTTTGTAAACATGAATGTGTGACAGTTTTTGTTCAGTGCGTATGTCCTGCTGATTGTGGAGCAAAATCAAATTCATCGCATCATCATCGAAAAAGTGTTCAAAGATTTGAATTTCGTTATCCAATGCCAACTGCTCTCTTATTTTGTTTAAATTTTCCAAATAATGAAATGTTTCCTTCATTTAGTAGAATAAACCACATGATTTGACCATTTTGGATCAGTATTCTGAGACTCGCCTATGGGCGAGCTTTCTTTCTGTAGATTGGC
Organism: Merodon equestris; assembly: GCA_958301585.1. Classification (NCBI taxonomy): domain Eukaryota; kingdom Metazoa; phylum Arthropoda; class Insecta; order Diptera; family Syrphidae; genus Merodon; species Merodon equestris. The sequence continues at coordinate 81,335,458 of OY284415.1, read as the reverse complement.
AAGTGGGATATCGTCTTCTTTTTCAAATCCATCGTCAATTTCAAACTCTACTGCTCCTGGGATGTCAACAGGAATAGGGTAATCAAGCAGGTCATCCTCACATAAATCCTCCTCGTCTGTTTGGATATCAACATCCGGTGGAATAATTACTAAATCAACTTCATTTCCATCATCTGGGATATCATCAACAGCCATGTGGAGATTTGGATAGCGCCTACCATAAAAGCTGCTGGAGTTAATTGTTGAAAAGGCCATTTCTCTGCATATCCAGTGAGATAAAAAATTAGCACGGTTTCGGCCAGTGTACTTAATTGAGTACACCAGTTTTGTGTACGACTTACCATGAACAACATACAATTTTTTTATAAAATCTATTTGCAATATTATTTTTAGATAAAAAATCTAATGAAAAGAATTGATTATTCACACTATAGCCACAAGTTTAAATTTTAACTAACCTTTAGCTTTCGCAAATACACAAAACTGCTTGAAACAAAAAATGCTCGACACAAAAGGTAACCAAACAACTAGAAAACAGCTTTCAATCTCAACGAAATTATTCTGAATGCCAAAACACATGTCTATTCTTGCTTTCCAGTCGAAAGAAATTAAAATCAAGCCCTACTTTTTGAAGAAAATCAATTTGAATTTTTCAAAAATACTGTACTCAATTGAGTACAGTGGCAGGTAATGGGTTAATAGGAGGAGCCGCAAAATTATTCGTGCAAGGAGAAAAGGGAATAAAAGACTGGAACACTCTCAAGACGGCATTGGAAAAAGAATTTAGGACGGTAATCAGTTCGGCGGAAATTCATCGCCAACTACGTAGCCGACGTAAACAAAACGGAGAGACCTTGAGGGAATATTTGTACAAGCTGATCGAAATCGGCAAGCCGCTAAGCATAATTGTCGAATATTTCATAAATGGCATTAAAGATGAAAAGGTCAACAAAATTGTTCTATACGAAGCCTGTACGATAGAAGAACTTAAAATAAAAATCAGAACGTACGAAAAGATGAAACAACAGACAAGTGTGGAAGGTTTTAAACCAACGAATTCGACCGTTGCTCAACACAACACGACCTTTAAGAAGGAAAAGGAAAGACACTGTTTTAAATGTGGAGCAATGACGCATTTATCTGGTTCATGTCCAGTTAGGGACTACAAATGCTTCAAGTGTAATGAGACTGGACACCGGGCATTCGAAAGTAGCAAAAGTAGAGAAGCTTTGAAAAAATCAGCGGAGTCACTAGACACGAAGACGCACCACAGAGCAAATGTTGCGTGGCAAAAACCTAATATGCTAAAAGAAGTCGTAATTCAGGGCAAGGAGGTCACAGCCCTTATCGACATATAAAGTCAACTTGCTTGGGTGGTAACGAAGTCAGTACACAAGGATTCTTCGATAAGGAAATTAAAATTGATAAGGTTACCATGGAAGCTAGGTTTCATGTCGTGCAAGAGAAAGACAAATGATCATAGGGCAAGAATTAATCCAGAAAGCTACGGTCATCATAGACGCAAAAGGTGTTCACTTTGAGCAACAAGGGCTTAAACGTCAAGGTGAAGGGAAGCAAAACTTGTTGACATCAAAACCGTGTTCCCTAAGGTAGAGATCATACAAGAGGAAGCGACTTGCACAACGAAGAAAGAAATCAACTCGCCACGAAAACAGAATGAAAGGGCTCCTTTACGAATGAATGAGCTGAGAAAGGAATTCACTGAGACATGCTGTTTCGTAGATGCATTGGGAGAAAAGATGCCAGTCGAAATCGACATTGACCCTTTGTCATCTGCTCATGCAGCGACAATTAGATCAATCGTAAATGAATATGAACCCGAAAAGAATGCTACGTCACCAGTGGAAATGAAGATAACGCTAAAAGAGGAAACACCGATATACGAGCGACCAAGGAGGATGTCGCCAGCAGATAAGGAGCTCGTGGAACAGCAAGTGTCGACATGGCTACAAGAAGGAATCATTCAGCCAAGCACATCAGAATTTACATCCCCAGTAGTCCTCGTTAATAAAAAGAATGGGTCCAAGAGATTGTGTTGCGATTTCAGGCGAATCAACGCCCAAATCATGAAAGATCATTTTCCGATGCGACTAATGGACGACATTTTGGACGAGTTGCAAGCAGGCCAAGTTTTCACGACGCTCGATTTAACCAATGGATTTTTTCACGTACCAATAGAGGAGAGTTCAAGAAGGTACACATCTTTCATTACTCACAGAGGACAATTCGAGTTTTTGAAGGTGCCGTTCGGAATCTGCAATTCATCAGCGATTTCTACGAAGTTTATATCAGCCGTTTTTAGGAAGTTGATTAACAACGACGTTGTAAAGGTGTACGTAGACGACTTAGTGATCCCAGCCAAAGATGAAGAGGAAGCGATCGGAAAACTGAGGAAAGTCTTGAAGGTAGCGAGCGAGAACGGTCTCAAAATTAATTGGTCGAAGAGCAAATTTTTCAAAAGGAAGATCGATTTCCTCGGATATAAGATCGAGCGTGGAACTGTCACACCATCAGGGGAGAAAACAAAAGCAGTTAGGGAAGACCTTGCAGAGATACCCAGGAATCTCTTCTTCTTATTTCCGAAGATTTGTTGAAAACTACGCCATGGTAGCCAAACCATTGAGCGATATGCTCCGAAAAAGTGCCGAGTTTCGGATGGAATGATAAGGGAGTTGCAATTTATGAGCAGGAAGACGACACCCGCAGAAGAACGCTACCATTCGTATGAGTTAGAAGTTCTTGCTATCATCGAAGCTCTAAAGAAGTGGCGAATATACGTGGTGGATAAGAAGGTAAAGATAGTGACGGATTGCAACGCATTTGCATTGACAATGAAAAAGAAAGAGGTTCCACTTAGAGTAGCCAATGGGCATTGTTTTCGCAAGACTTTAACTACGAGATTGAATGAGATATGTCGATGCACTAAGTAGAGTTGCAATGTTAATTTTGGATACGATGAGCCATCGAATTAGAGAAGCACAACAACAAGACGAACACCTGAAGCTGATCTTAAAGTTGTTAGAACAGACCGATTACGAAGACTATTATGTGAAAAATGGTGTCTTGTTTAAGGATGCAGCAAAAGAATTGATAGTTATACCATCAGCTATGGAAGCAGAGATTCTAGGACTCGCGCATAAAGAACGTAATTTTTCAGTTAAGAAAACGGAAGAGATGATCGAGAAGAAGTACTTCATTCCCCAGTTAAGATTGAAGGTGACAAAAATGATCAAAAACTGCATAAATTGTATTATGTCGGAAAGGAAATTGGGAAAACAGGAAGGGTTTCTCTCGCCAATAGACAAGTCTGACCGGCCACTCCAGACCTACCATGTGGATCACATTGGACCAATGAGGGAAACTAAAAAGAAGTATAATCACATCCTTGTTGTAGTGGACGCCTTCTCTAAGTTTATGTGGCTGTACCCGACGAAAAGTACCGGCAGTGGGGAGGTGATTAATCGCCTGAAGGGACAAGCTGCTGTATTTGGAAATCCACTAAGAATTATTTCCGATAGAGGAGCTGCATTCACCTCAAACGCATATGCAGAATATTGTCAAGAAGAAAGGATAATGCACTCATTGATTGCAACTGGTGTGCCTCGTGGGAATGGTCAAGTGGAACGCGTCAACCGTATGCTGATTCCGTTATTAACTAAAATTAATTTGGAGGATCCAACACAATGGTACAAACATGTTGACCGCGCCCAACAGTTAATTAATAATTCGCCGACCAGAAGTACTAAAGTATCACCATTTAGAATATTGACGGGAATAGAGATGAGGGTTATTAATATGCCAGATTTCCAAGGTTTGCTCCATCAAGAGGCCAAAAATAATATCGCCAAGATTCAGCGCGAGAACCGTCTTTATTACAATAAGAAGAGAAAGATGCCAACGATGTACAAACTCAACGATTGGGTCGCTATACGTCGCACCCAATTTGGACCAGGCTTAAAGTTGAAACCCAAGTTTCTTGGCCCATACAATGTAGTGAGGGTGTCAGTAAGAATGATCGATACGAAGTTCAAAAGATAGGCGACCACGAGAGACCTCGCACCACCAATGCTGTTGTTGACCTAATGAAACCATGGTCCGGATTCTTCGAGCCGAAGAAACTGTCAGGAGGGCCGAATGTGGGAATACACGACGACAGAGACGGCACGAACGAACAACGGACGACACGATCGGGACGAAACCGCAAGTAAGGACACACACACCACCACCACTAATAATTTATGCTTGCTCGCTCTCAAAGATTTAGGTGTTGTACTCTAGGGGCAGTAATCAAACTGACCTCAAGGAGTGAAGACCCATAGTGTGAATAAAGTGTAGTATAGGTATAAATTAAAAAGTGGCGTTTAAATCATCTAAGATCCCACATACATATGACATCTACAGTGAGTAATACTTATTTTATGTACATTAAATCTTTGTTTCCTTAATATTTAGTGGCTCCTCCTCTGTTTTTCAGCATAGCATAAGATTCGATTAGTGCTCTGCAAGTTTCAATTATGCAATTCATTACTTTAACCCCATTTTCTTGGAACAAGCCTTAAACAATGTTTGGGGTCGTTATCTTGCTGATATTCCTATATAAGCGGCATATTGTCCACCGCATATGGTAGCATGGAGTTTTGCAATATATCGCTATATACTATAGCGTTCATAGTGTCTTTTAAACAAAAGAGAGGACTGACGCAATACCATGAGGAGCAACCCCAAATCATGATATGTACTGACACCACATACTCCTGGTATATGAAGGCTTGAGTTCCTGGTTTTTGGTACGTCGAAAATACATTTTACCATAAGATGTTTTTCCAATGCAGGCGATCCTGATTTAATTCTGAAAATTCTTTCCTGTTCTTGATGTTCACTGTGCTAAGGTGAGAAACTTATCTTGTTACCCTTCCAAGTAAGCCAAATTCTGTTATCTTGTTTCTAATTGTTCGGCTAAAAATTGGAGCATTTCTCATTTTTCAAATCGTTGGAAGAGACGAAAGAAATTTTTTTGCATGCTGTCGATCAAAGGCCGCCGTGGTTTTCCTTAGCCCTCCACGTGTTTCTGGCTTATAACTGCCTTGAGCATTGTGAACTTTTGTTTTCGAGCAATTTAAAAGTTCCGTTATCTTTCGCACTATTAGCCCCTTTCCATGCAGCTGTTTATCTTTTGAACGGTCTTCAATCGAACCCATTATTCCTACCCATGATAAAATTAACGGTTAACATTTTTAATCAAAATCATATCATTAAACGTTTCTTTAAAAAAAAATAAACACAACTTCCTCTTATAAACTGAACGTGACAATTGCGAAGGATATTCGTGTCTTCTCAATCTCCAGTCGCTGTCTCCAGTTCTAGTAAAAAGTTAATGTCAATACACCGTTTTCATAATAGAACACAGATAGCATTTGGAGGAAAGGGTTCAGGGTTAAAATGTACAAATGAGTGCGATGAATACAAAATGTTTGCGTTCTAAACAGAATCTACTTTCCATAAGATAACAAAATATGTTTTGCGACGTCTTATACCTATTATTTTGCCCATCACTGTATATAAAACAAGTATGTAAGTCATGGCGACATATCGTGATCTGAACATATTTTTTCTGAAACATATTTTTTTGTTGGCGATGATAAAAGTAATTAACGGTACAGAATAATGCTCTTAGTCTATATAGATTTGGTAATATATAAAAAAATATATAATCAAATTAAATTATGATTTGCTTAATTATAAATACGAGTACTTATGTTACACTGGAGGTGCTTTTTGTAATAATAAAGTATAAGCTATAATTATACAGTATGACTTATGATATGATAGCTATATTATTTGAATTTGTTAAAAATGCACAATAAATCTACCAACATATGTATCTAGTTAAGTATAAACCCAATTAAGTATAAACACAAAGAGGAATGCCTCAAAAGTGCAATCCACTCAGCATAATTCCCATATTTCCATCCCCAATCATTAATATTAACACAACGTCAGCACGATCAATCCCCATCCCATTGCAAACAACTTAACCAAATATAAACCAAATCCACATCCACTTGTATTAGAATATATTCAGTCCTCATCAATACTCTACGAGTATGAACCATACTCGTACTATAAAAAGCAAAACGCGGAACGAAAGCTTTGAGTCGATTCCGTGCCGTAGTTCATAGCAGTTCAATCGAGAAAATAAAGGAGTAGGCAAACTGCCTACAGAAAAGATTTTTTTTATCAAAAATAAGTAAGTCTTTAACTATCTACATAAATCAATAAGAAGAGCAATGGCAACGATTATGGTAACGACACTTTACGAATAGGATAAACGACTGAGATCATGTTAGAAATATCCAAGCGTTATAAACTTTAATTTATCCTTAACTTGTTTTGGGGGAGCTATCGATGATGAATAATACTTTGCGCTTTAACCTTCCAAATTTTGTATCCAGCTTCAAATGCTAATTCTTAAAATGATCTGCCGTCATCGATGTTGGTTGGTAACATAATTTACCGGCAAAGATTTAATTTTTTAAAGCAGAGAGGGCTTTTCTCTTACTGATGATTAAGAGCTTAGCCTTTTCTGATCCAATCATGTTGGATCCTCTTTCTTCACTGTTTTAACGTCCAAAACATTTTTCTTTTTTTTAACTTTTAAAGAAAATTCCCGTTTAAACTATGTATAATTAAAATGTCGTCCGTTTTAATTTTCTGACAACCTCAGATAAAACTTTGCCAAGAATATGTACTCTGCCTTGTTTTAAATCTGATCAGCCAACTCTCACTTGTCTTAAAACTAGGAAAAGATAAGTTGCTTGCAAATGTTAGCGCTGTTTCTTTTGTTATTGGACCACTAACTGGTAGATTTTGCCACGCATACTCTTGAACCACTTGAAAACAGATTTGTTGACACTCCTAATTCACAAATGCCGAAGCTTTAATTGTTCACTTTAAGCATATATCGTTTTGAGAGTACTGCTGGGAATGCCAAAATCTGAAGCAATATTCTTTTTCGTTTTAAGTCCCTTCTCAATTTCCTCAATCAAGCGAAACTTAATGGCAAGATTTAATTATTCCAATTGTCTTTTAGCCATCATTTATCTGAAAAGTTTGTATGTATTCATTTGTAAGAAATTAGACTTTCCTCACATGTACAATTGATTACCTACCAACCTATGTAGCAAAGAAGTCCTTTAAAGTTTGTAAAATATCTGACTGACTTCTTCACACCACTTCTTTGTTTAATGTACATACGTCCCGCGACGGACTGAAATAGAAATGTGAATACCGCGGACACTCTTTATCTTCCAAATACAGTACGAACTCGGTAATAGCAACTAATAGAAATCGGGGTTGTTGCAATTACTGAGGTCGTTGCACCTACCGAGGAAAAATTATACATATGAGAAGTACATACAGCACATTTTGCGAGACTTGAAGCAGAAAGCAAATACATATATTCCTTATTTAAAAGTTTATTTCATTTACTTTATTAAACTTATTCGTTGATTTTACAATATAATGAAAAATTGATATTACAAACGGATATACTTTAGTATACACGTATGTTAATGCATTTATGATTGCATAAAAATACCTTATTTAAAAAAAAAAAAAGATCTGTAACTGTTGTCTTGTACTTTGTTACAATTTAGGCTTTTTAGAACAGCCGTCTCCCGTAACTTCTGCAGAATATCTTTTACTGCAATAGCGTTTTCTTCAGCCCACTTAATGCATAAGTTAAATGATTGCACAGCAATTGACGCTTTTATTTTAGGACGTGAACTAAGTTCAGCTTCGCTTTCATCCATACTTTCGTTTTCTTGGGCTTCGTGATCCATTTTTGGCCAACTGAACTTTCGTATATCCATTCGTTAAGCTCTTTATTTGTAAATGAGTCATTTGGTGCAAGTTCTTGGGCTGCGCGATCGTTATCAATGTGTCCTTTTATAATGCTTAGAGGAATTTTGTCCTCTTCACTCCATTCAACATCTGGTTTCATTAACACATTTTACCACTTGCATATGGAGCTTGATGACATTATTTGCCATGCACTAGCTAGAAGGCAGATAGCATGCCTTAAGTTGAATTCCTTTATTTTTTGTTCCAGATGTGAGGTTTTATTCGCTATCAAATGTGCTAAAAGATTTTTTTTCTAATAAACTTTTGTTAAGTTAATAACGTTTTGGTCCATGGGTTGGAGAATGGCAATACAGTTAGCTGGGAGACACATAACGGTTATCATGCCATCATCACTTTTCATCTCATTGTCTTTAGGGTGGCATATGGCGTTATTCAAAAGAACAGGGCTTTCTTGGGAAGCCCCTTGGAATCAAGAAATTCTCGTTCCTAAAACAATCCGAAAAATAAACAAAATTTTAAAATAAACATTCAAGAGATTTCTATTTTTTTTTTATTTTTACCTCAGGAACAAACGTATGGAAACCAGTCTTCAAATAACAGAAAAGTCATACATGCGTTCTGATTAGCCTTGTAGACTACGGGCATTTTGTTAAAGTTTTTGAATGCTCTAGGATTTTGTGCTTTACCAATCACTAGGAGTTTCACTTTGTGTGAACCAGATGTATTTGTGCAGGCGAGGAATGGTATTCGTTCCTTGCTAATTTTGCGTCCAGGAGAAGATGATTCATTGCAGCTCACCGGTGTTTTGTCTGGTATCTGTGTAAAGAATAATCCGGACTCATCACTATTATAAATTTGTTGCGTTGAAAGATCTAGCTCCTTAATTTTGTTTCCAAACTGAATTAAAAATGGGTCTAACTTTTGCTTTGATGATATCAATGGAAATGGCGCGTTTTGATTTCTTTGTTTCAAAAACCATTTGTAGAGAGCTTTTTCCATTTTCGGGTATTCACAAGACTTGAGAGTTTGTCGTCTCCCTGGCCCAGCTTCCATATTTACAACTACTTTTTGTTTAAGTCTTGTTATTGTCGACTTGTGTACCTTATAATCTTGGCAAATGACTTTTGCCGATACACCACATTTTAATTTATTCAAAATTTCACTTTTTTTTAATTGTTAGCTTTATCATTTTTTTGTGATAGCCATCGCTTTAAAACAAAAACACTACTGGCGTACCCAAAAACAACGTGTCTGAAGACAACTGCTCGTAATGCATACGCAAAAGAACAGAAAAGAATACATAAAATAACGGTATAAAAAAGGTCATTTGCGAATTCCTCATAATACTACATATGTATATGAAGAGAAATGAGAAAAAAACAAAAGGAACCAAAACAAACAAAATTAGCATCATAGAGAGGTGCAGTTATTGAGGTAATTTTTTTGGTTATTTGCACTTATAAAGGTAATAATGCTATGTTTGATACTGTTGCAAAAGTCGAGGAGGGTTGCGATTCGTACTGTATAAAAAATTGTGTTTTGCATGACTAAGAATACGGACAAAGCAATTGTGTCGTATCCTGATTAGATCGAATGAGATTCGTGTGCGGTAAAAAGTACACATTATTATAATAAATTAACACTGTAATGCACACGAGCACAATTGCAATATTTTTATATGCAAGTATAAGTATGTATGTATTTTGTATAGAATAAGCAAAGGTAGATAGAAGCACATCGTACGTGGCACCTGATGCGACGATTGCTGAAACTTTATCATTATTTGTGGTAGATTTATTTTGCGAAATTTTCAAATCTACTACTTAAAGTATGAAATCTACCACTCTTTTGAATCCCTCATTCTTCCTTTTTCACATGTTCTGTTTGGTTTCTTTTCAAGTTATGTCAAATTTTTGTTGAATTTCTCCCACTCAAATAAAATACATAAAAGGACAGATAGCATAGTCATAACCAACTAGACTGTTACGAAAAATATGAATGTGGGATTTGTTCAATAAAAATCAGTAAACTTAGAGAATTCAATTTTGTAATTTTATTTCAATTCTTTTAAAACAAAAAAAAAATAGGAACATAATACGATATAACTTTTCTTTACTTCTTATGCTTTTCTTCTTAGCTTTTTTCTTGATCGACCGATCACTTCTCGAATCTTCGCGCAACTCGTCTGTCTTCGCCTTTTATGTCAATTCTGCCCCTTTTCTACTATCGTTACCATCTCCAACTTCTTCTAAATAGTTCATAAAGCTGAGCTTCTCAAACTTAAAATTCCTACACTCGGCCCTCCTGCTCTTCGTCGGTCTCCGACGACTCATCATCACTCTCCCATTTCGTCCACGGCTTCATGTAGTCTGCAGCTGACGATGTGATACACGGCCCTTCTCCATTTCCAACCTTCCTGACGTCATACCGGTCTTGACCCTTCACCCTAGTCACCTCATATGGTCCATAGTACTTGGCACATAACTTATCGCCTGGGGCAAACTGTGTCTTTCGGATCGCTACTAGCTCCTTCACTGTATACTTCCTTGCTGGTTTTCGACAGCGTAAAGAGTACTTTGCATTTTCTTTTTGGATTTTTTCTATCTGAATCTTTGCCTGATCCCTCAAATCCTGATTGATTAGCTTCAAATTCAACGACAAGTTCTTTTTCTAATAATTTTGCTAATTCCTCTCCTTGCCCTCTGGCGGTTTTCATTTTCACTCCCAGTAGCAACTCGAAAGGCGTCCGTCCTATAGCTCGATTTGTTGATGAATTGAGGATCTGCTGTAATCTCGGAACTTGAAGGTACCACTTCATGGGATCTTTAGCAGCAATCTTTGAAAGCACAGCAATGATTACTCGGTTTAGACGTTCAATTTGACCATTCCCCCTTGGAACACCGGTCGTGGTAAGTACGTGGATTATTCCCTGCTCCTCACAGTAACTTTTGAAGGCACCTGCTGTGAAAGCTGTCCCCCTGTCGGAGATGATGCGTTGCGGACTCCCAAACACCTCACTTTGTAAGATGAGTTTTTTAAGCGTCTCTTCGCAGGTGGTTGTCTTCACTGGATATAACCAAGAAAATTTTGTAAAGGCGTCGATAATAACGAAAAGAAACCTGTAATTTTTTGACGTAGCTGGTAATGGTCCTAGGTGATCGATATGGTAAGTATGGAGGGGAACATCTAACTTATCAATCTGCCCCAAAATTCCCTCCTGCTTCCCCGTTTTTTTTTTGAAGCAATAATGCAAGGAACACAATTCGCCACTACCTCGGCGACCTTTTTCGCCAACTTATAGATATAGTAGCTGTCACTCAGTTGCTTCTCCATCCTGCGTGCACTAGCGTGACTCTGACTATGCAGATCCTTAATGATGGAATTTTGGATGCTTTTTGGAGCTACCAGCAGATAGTTCCCATCGACAAACTTGTAGAGAACATCTCGCCGCAAAATATAATTATCGAATTCTTTCTCAGCCAGGACAGACTTTATCAAACTGCAGTGCTCATCCTTCTCTTGCGCTTGGCGAATTCTGCGAAGAATTTCGGAATTGATATTAAGTACTGAGGGATACCTACTTAGTGCGTCCGCGTGCTTCATCGCCTCAGCTGGCCTATGATTGACAGAACAGTCAAACTCCTCTATAAGCAATGCCCATCTTGCCACTCGGCAGTTCAGCTCTTTTCCCCGCATAGTGTAGTAAAACGCCTGGCAGTCGGTGAAGATTTGAAACTTAATTCCCAAGAGGTAAGAACGTAATTTTTTAAGCGATTTTACAATGGCCAAAACTTCGAGATCATAGCTGCTGTACTGCTGCTCTGCCTTCGACGTCTTAAAACTGATGAAGAAAACAGGATGGAATTTGTTATCCTCACATTTTTGCACTAAAACGGCCCCTAGCCTATCTTTGCTTGCATCCGTATGCAGTTGCGTTTTTCTAGATGGGTTTAACAGCTTCAATACGGGCTCGCTGCACAACCTTTCTATCAAGACATTAAACGACGCTTGTTCTTTTTCGGCCCAGTGAAACTCTTTTCTTCCTTTAAGCAGGTCAGTCAACGGCTTTGCTAACAGGGAGTAACCGGCACTTCCTTCACTGACTGCGGGCGCGGAAAATCTGACACTGCCCGTGTCTTCTCGTAGGATGGCTTTATTTCTCCCTTTTCCAGCACGTGTCCCAAGAAACAGACTTTCGGCTGAGCTAAGGAGCACTTGCTCCACTTAATCTGCAGACCATGATCCTCGGCGACTGAAAGGACATCTTTGAGTATCCGCAGATTCTCTTCCACGTCTTTTGTTGGGATGATAATATCATCGATGTAGATAAAGATTTTCTTTGCTCGAACGTGTTGTTGAAAAACCGTATTAATGAATCGCTGAAAGATGGCAGGTGAGTTGCAAAGTCCGAACGGAACTTTATTAAATTCAAACTGTCCGTCAGCAGTAATAAACGCAGTAATCATTTTGCTCTCCTCGGCTACCTCTACGTGGAAAAATCCATTACGTAGATCCAGGGTAGTAAATACCCGAGCGTCACTAAGGTCTTCCAACAATTCTTCGATGACAGGTAGCGGATACCTATCCTTCACCATCTTAGCGTTAAGGCGTCGATAATCGATGCATAGTCTCGATGATCCGTCCCTTTTCTTGGCCAATACGACTGGGCTGGCAAAATCTGAATTGCTTGGCCTGATGATGCCTTCCCTCATCCAAGCATCCAAGCTCGGCAATCAGTTGCTTCTCAGAGGGGGCAAAACGCCGGGGCTTCCGGTATACTGGCTTTTCATCTTCTAAAAATATTTTTAATTTAATGCATGACTTTTCAGGCCTCACCGGATGATAATTGCTTATAAGGCGCTTCACAATCAAGCGCGTGAAAGGATCTTCTATCTCCAAAAGACTGTCATATTCGTGATCTTCTTCAACCTGCCATACCGCCACCAACTTATCAAAATCCACTTCATTTGCATTATGGTCTTCCTCTGCTCTTATCTGGTCACTTTCGTTTGCCTCGGTCGTACCACTTCCATTTATTTTGGTCTGCTGACTCTTCTCCTTTGCGTGGATGGATTTTACTTTCCCACCATCTAAAACGACAATCACTTGTTCTAAAAAATCCTTACCCAACAGAAAGTCGTGCTTCAACCAATAGTCGGGGACCGCATGCAATCGCACTTGTAGATTCTTCTCCCCTACCGATATAGTTACGTTGCTTGAACCCAAGGTAAACTTCCTGGAACACCCAATGCCATTAATCGGTATGCCTGGACCTCGAACAGAATTATGCTCAGCTACGTTCTGCACAGATCTTCGTACAAGGGTGACGTCACTCCCGGTATCAAGCAATGCTGCATTGGGCGCTCGCCGAAACCGATTTCCACTACTGAATCTGTATATGAAACAACGTTCATATTGCTGGTCATAGACTTTGCTAACCGCTTTGGACATTTCGGGGCTATATGTCCAAAGTCGCTGCAGGCAAAACACCTAGGTCCTTTATCCTTGTTTGGGCAATTTTCTGTTTGGTGAGATCGACCACCACATGGAGGTAAGAGGAATGTCGAACTCGTTTATTAGAAATGTTCTTAATGGTTCCCAACTTCGTACACCGGTCACGGATTCCACTGCCAACTTCGCTGCACCAGTTAATAACCGTCTACAGTATAAATATCTTTGCGCTTGCCCCCAATTGCAAACCGTAGCAGCATCCTCGAAGTTCTTCAGCCAGGTCGTGACGTTTTTCCCCGATTCGCCGTTGATTTTTTCTAGAGACTCCTCAACGTTCTTTTTAGAAAATCCCGCCAAGCTCTGATCAGGTCTTTCTTTGTTTTGTACGAGTATTTTACACCGTTCGTATTTAACAGGAACTTTAACTGTCTTACTGTGTATTTGTCGACATTTTCCATGAAACGAGAATCACGTGGTTAAATGTGGCACTATTGTTTTTGCTTTTTAATTTTGGTCTTGCACGATATCCCGATTGAAATGAAGATAATCCCACTTCTGATACCAAAATTGTGGGATTTGTTCAATAAAAATAAGTAAACTTAGAGAATTCAATTTTGTAATTTTATTTCAATTCTTTTAAAACAAAAAAAAAATAGGAACATAATATGATATAACTTTCCTTTACTTCTTATGCTTTTCTTCTCAGCTTTTTTCTTGATCGACCGATCACTTCTCGAATCTTCGCGCAACTCGTCTGTCTTCGCCTTTTCTGTCAATTCTGCCCCTTTTCTACCATCGTTACCATCTTCAACTTCTTCTAAATAGTTCATAAAGCTGAGCTTCTCAAACTTAAAATTCCTACATGAATACAGAGTAGAATGATGTAATGATATTCCATTTTATTCACACATTTTGGCGGTGATGGTGAAAGTGCAATAACTTCCTCATCTTAACTAAAGTGAATGCAAAACAAATACAAAAATGGAAAAAAAATATTTCTAGATTTATATTATAAGTAAGTTCAGATTTTTTTATATTTTTCTATGAGTTATTTCCCAATAAATCATTGGCCAAAGAAGGATCTCTTGCACCTGAGGAAGAATCCCAGCCGCACATAAAAAAATATAATAAATTTGAATATAAATATGTAAATTCAGAAATATAAAAGCCAGTGGCAATCGGAGAAACCTTGGCTTACAAAAAAAGAAAACGAAACATTTTACAGGCTTTGCGACAAATCTTTAGTAAATGACGTCTGCAATCATGATGGACTTGCATCTAACAAACGGTATATGCAAAAAACAAGGAATGCAAAGAACTCGGGAAAGCGAAAACACTGTTTGAATGTGTTCAGACACCAACGTCATCCAAGGTGAAGAAAGAAGAAAAGACATTATTATGGTGATATATTGCATTCAGCATTCCTTACCTTTTATTATTATGGATTAGTTGCCATCATTATTTGAAAATTTGTTTCCCTTTAGGCTATTCCATTAAATGCAGCAAAAAAACTATTGTACTTCAATGGTAAAAAATATTTTAGGACCACACAGAAAAAAAAAATGATTGCGAAAGATTTAAAAGCAAACAAATGAAACTACTGATGTAAAAACGGAGAGTTGTATGGTGATAATCAAATGGGTTGCACATGTCACTTGATTAATTTATGTTCATCAGCTTCTTCAAAGGTACTAACGGAAATAATATTTTG
Organism: Merodon equestris; assembly: GCA_958301585.1. Taxonomy (NCBI): domain Eukaryota; kingdom Metazoa; phylum Arthropoda; class Insecta; order Diptera; family Syrphidae; genus Merodon; species Merodon equestris. The sequence goes on along the minus strand of OY284415.1, from coordinate 81,320,412 downwards.
GAAGAACTGAATAACACAAATTTAGCTACTTTTCTTTCTCATAGCAATGTTTTTAATGAATTAAACAAGATAAATAAATTATTTTAATCAGAAAAAGGTGGTTCATTTAAAATACAATACAATCATATATCTTATTTAGTCAAAAACCTGCTGCAGAGTTTTATCAAAAAAGAACATATAGATTTAGAAGTAAATAGATTAGTAAGTAAATCTGTGACGAGTTGAAAAAAAAGTTTGATTTTTTAAATAGCAAAATAAAATTGTTGGAAATTAGAGATCCAAAAGTAATTCAAAAATATAAAATGCCAACTGTAATTCCTCTCCTAAAAGCATTTCCTTTTACTTATTAAACAGTGAATTTCCTATTATTTAGAAATGAAAAATTCTAAATCACTTTCGATGATGATCTTGTCAAAGGTGTTACGATTGGCGCCGTGAAAGAAGAGAAGTGTGCATTCGCTGAGTGGGCGATGCGTGCGGTCCGTTGTGTGGATCACAACAAAACCATTAGTAAGGAAAACCATTAGTAAGGAAAATAATAATCTTGAAAATTATCTCTTTAAAAACTAAATAAATATATGTGCAATATACTGCCTCACAGCAGTGCAGCCGCAGATAAAACATGTTCTATTATGAATAATATAAAAAATAAAAAAAAAGAAATCGATTGCAATATACACTGTCAGCAATTTATTATTTGCACTCGAAATAACTGATAAAGATACATTTTTAACCCTTCCAAAAACCAATGAAGTTTTTGTTATGTTTTTTTTCCTAATTTTTCTCTTAATGAATTGTTATATTTTATGTATATAGTAATGAAATATATATGGTTGTTTGTGTGGCATAAAATTTACTTCTCTATTATATTTCCGTGGAATTCAATCGACCACCCATTTTTTAAATCGACCACACTTTTTTTCTGGATCTACCATATTCTTAAAATGTTAAGTCTCAACACTGGATGCGACAAAAAGAGTTTGCGAGTGTGTATGCTTGTCTTTCATATATAATATTGGGAAAAATAATGTAAACGAGATATTCTGTCACATTAATTGGGGAAATTAAAAATATTAATTTAATGCAAAAATGTATCCACAAAATTCTTACAAAAAAGAAATTGTGAAAAAGAGTGGCACATCCGCTTCTGCTTTAATGTTCACCAACACTTCATTGACGTGTGAATGAGTCCGTCCGAATATTTTATAAGCTTTTTTTGAGACGTTTTACAGATTTATCGTGCGATATACCCCACGATGACATCGAAGTTCACTACCGAACCTGATTAACCATAGACATTCTACAAAATCTAAGGTATTCATTATATGTAGGTATCAAAATAAATCGTTTCTGTGGATTCAAAATCCAAGAATTTTTTTTAAAAAACACCTCCAACGAAAATAATCAATAAAATAACGCTGGTTCACCGTATCAGTGAATGAATTGCATTACTGAACGGTTTTTGCACGAAATGGTTGTTGATTTCAGCAGGACGACATCTTACGTCACACATTGACTTTATTGCGTGACCAATTTCCTTCTAGCGTAATTTTTGAAAGAGAAGAGTCTTTATTTGGAAATCGTGTGATTTAAAACCATTCGATTTTTTTCGTAAGGACCGTGTTGATAATTAAGTATATGCATATGTACCAAAATGTAGACACTAAAAGAAAATATAAGGGCGGTGTTCGATAACTAATTTTATTGTTATGTATTACATAATATTTGCTAATTATTTGTATTTATAATTTGTATTCCATTTCTATTACTTGTTAAAAAATATGTTATAAGCTAAATTCAGTTAAATTTTAGTCACTGTTTCAACATCGCGCCATCAGCACCCTATTATATCCAGCCATCATCAAGAATATCATACGAGCAAGAACAATTTTTATACCAGTAACCATTACGCCTTGTACATGCTACACGATCTCGCTCTGTGTTCATGATCCAACTCCCACACACATACACGCGCTGATGACAACATTGAATGGGTGGGAAGGGTCCATATGGATGAGCTATCACGATCGTGATGGCTGTTGATAGTTGACCAAGGATGTACTCGGACAATTATATTTTGTTCGCGCAAGAGACCAGTTGTATCATTGAACCATAATAAAATTAAACTATTATTAATTTTTTTTGCGATAACTGCTTTTGTTTTTCTTTTACTCGTCTTAGTCGTCGAATCCGTAAAATATTTAAATAGTTAACATTTATAAAATAGTTTCAATTTCTAATAAATGAAATTGTTTCGGTGTTTTATGTGCAGTGTTTTAAAGTGAATATTCGGGCTTACATAATGAATGTTTAGAAAACCCAAGTGAACAAAATTGTATGGAACTCGAAGAAGAATTCGTCGAGTACAAAGAAAAACACTTCAGTGCACATGACAAGTTGAAAAGGTCCATTCGTAAGAGAAAATCGATTACTCATGAGACTTCGGTTCTAGAGAAATGGGCGGAACAACAATCATCGTTCCAAGACCAACTAAGTGCACGATCGGAAAATTGTTCCTCCGTTCAGTTACGACAATAATAGTCCCAACTAGTGTTGCGTTACTCATACAAGATGCACTACAATTATCATAACATATCACTATAAAAATGTCCTTCAAAAAAGTTATTTGTCCCACTTTAATTCTTGTCAGAGTCAGAGACACCTCACATCTTTCGCACTACAAATGTCCCATAGCCTCATACACCACAACAAAATTATCCCAACACCTCCAAAAAAATATTTGTCCCACTCAGATTCTTGTCATACTCAAAGGAACCTCACGACTTTTGCAATAGGTTTGCAAGCATCAAAGTGTGTATTTGGTGATTAGCTACACCGTTACATTTTGTTTGTTTTAGCTGATGTGTATTGAAGTGCATCGATGAGACAATAAAGATTATAAGTGATTAGTGCTAGGAGGTGAATTTCAGTTAATGAACTTGTCTCGTGTCCATTTCGGTTTATAGTCGTTGTGTTATTTGGCATATGTACTCTACATTTTTTGATTCATACGAGTATACATATAGTATACAGTAGTGTCTGGGTAGCGTGAATCCCTGACTGCGTGAACACTCCTCTGGCGTGAACACCCATTTTTTTTTATAAAGAGTGAACAAAAGAAACTTCGACAACGTGAACCAAAAATGTGCGCACACATTTGAACATGTTCATTCTTTCGTTCGTTGGTTTGCTAGTTTTTGCATACAATTAAAACAGTGCAGTGTAGATAAGTGTTTATTTGCAAAAATGTCTTTTAAAAAGCCAAAATTCTTATCATTGAAAGAAAAAAGTGAAATTATTTAGAAATTGGAAAGAGGTGAAGGCGCGTCGAGTTTGTCCCGGCAGTACGGTGTAGTCAAATCCACAATTTCAGTCATAATAAAAAATAAGGACAAAATCTTCAAAGTAGCGACCAGTAGCCAAATCAGTACGTTGAAAAGAAAAACCTTAAAGCAAGGCGAGTATCCCCGTATTATATATGTAAATGGTTTTTGAGGCAGCGTGGTAAAAATCTACCAGTTGGTGGAGAAATGCTGAAAGAAAAAGCGAAACTATTGCGTACTCAACTAAAGGAGAAAGGAGGGACATTTAATGCCAGTTCTGGTTGGCTAAGTGGGTTCAAGTCAGTGGAGAAAAACTTTTATCCGATCGTGGCGCAGTTGCGCCATTCAAAAATAATTTGGAGAAAATAATACATGAGCTTGACCTGTTTTTTTATTATTATTATTATTATTATTTATTTCATTATTCTCTTATAAGCTACAAAATTCTTAGCTACAATACTTTACTTAGGCCACTAGAGAATAGTTAATGACATTTTTTATTCTGCTACTAATAGCTATAAATAGTGTCAAATGCCATTTTATACAAAACAATATGATATATATTTATATTTATAATTATTGTGGGGTGACAATATATAATATATTATAATTTTAGTACACACTGAATGCAAAGTACGTAAAATAAAAAGTACCAGAAGGTACGTACCATAGGTTCCTATGCGATTCCATCACATGCGCTTTTATAAAAGATAAGTAAGCAAAAATTCAATCTCATTATGATCAAAATCTAGAAGCCACGATTTAACTTTCTTTACAAATTTATCTTGGTTTTCTATAAGCCTTATATTAAAAGGAAGGCGATTAAAAAGTTTACAAGATACAACTAGGTAGGAGTTTCTGTAGTGAGTCGTTCGAAAGGCTGGAATTTCAACAACATGGCGTGCAGTACTGCGCAAATTAAGAGAATCAGATATTGGACTTTGCAAGTAACCATCTCTCATAAAGAATATCTTACAGACTCTAAAATAGAATAAATGTCTTAATGGCAGTATTTTTAAAGCCCTGAACAAAACCATAGAATGGGCCAGCCGGTGAGCATTACTTATCCTTCTTACGACACACTTTTGCAAAACGACGAGTGGTTTTAGATTGGTGATGTAAGCACTCCCCCAGCAGCTAATTCCATATTGCAGTTTCGAATGAAAAATCCCATGATAGACCGTTTTAAGAGTTTGTTTAGAGCAACATTTACTGAGACGATAAATGCATCGTAGGGAGGAGCGCAAGTACTGTTTTAATACTGAAATGTGTTCTGTCCAACTCATGTTGTGGTCGATAGTAGTACCGAGGTACTTGAAGTTCGCAACTACTTCAATTTGAAAGCAGTTGGAGTTGCAGGTAGCATTTTCTTTAAAATATTCTTCTCCGGTGCAAGCACAGTTACTTAAGTTGTAACGCGGACAATCAAAGGAGTGAAACTTGATATTAACATCTGGAGGCACGAATGAATTTAGTTTGAAAAACATCAATTTGATCTTGTCACTCACAACCAACCTATGTGCAGCAAACCATATTCTCATCATATGAATATCATGATTGACTTCAGCCAGCTCGTTGAGCCATATGCGATGCCAAGGTCATCCGCAAAGGCCGTAACTTTACCTGTGAAAGGCAGGGAAAACAAGGAGTTGATAAAAATTAAAAATAAAATGGGACCCAATACAGACCCTTGCGGAACTCCTAAACTAAGCTCACGATAATTGCTAAAAACATCTTTTATTTTTACTCTTTGCTTGCGATCCTTTAAGTATGACGCAAACCAATCAAAGATAAAGCCACGAAATCCTGCACCATACAATTTGTCTAAGAGAATGTCATGATCAACCATGTCAAACGCTTTCTTAATATCAACAAAGAGGCCCGCACAATGTTTATTTTCATCCAGTGCTTTGTTAATGAACGAGCAAAAGTACAAAAGCGCATCTTCAGTAGAACATCCTTTTCTAAACCCAAACTGTACCGGGCTAAAAAAATTTATTTTCTGTAGATGTGCACACACACGTCTTTTTACAGCTTTTTCAAATATTTTCGAGATTGAGGAAAGCAAAGAAATTGGTCTGTAATTGTTTTTATCTTTTGGATTTCCTTTTTTAAAAAGTGGTAACACATTAGCACATTTCAGACGATCAGGAAAAACTCCACTCAAAATACTTAAATTAAATAAATGTGCTAATGTGTCAATTAAAAAGGGCGCAATTTTCTTAAGGGTTCTATTGCAAAAGCCATCGTATCCAGAAGATCTCGAGTTGTTAAGAGAGTAGATGATTTTTAGGACCTCTAGACCATTGATTTCCTCAAAAAAGAAGCTGTTTGTATTCGTCGTTGGTTCTAATATTTGATCCCTTACACATCTTTTGCAAAACGACGAGCAGTTTGGTTGGACTGCCTGTCCTACTGAGACAAAGAATTCATTAAATTCGTTTGCTACTGCTAGGTGGTCCACAATATCGGTTCCTTTGCCACTCAGTACAATAGGGTTAGAATGATAGGAAGGGATGTTATTAATTATACCGTTGACAATTCGCCATTCTTTCCTTGGGTTTCCTTGAGCATCACGGAATTTAGAAATGTAGTAGCTGTCGCGGCAATTAGTAATTTCCATATTTAATTTCTTACTCATTTTTTTAAAACGTTTATTTAAGTTTATGTTAAGTGGATGTCTATGACAAAGTTTGCTCATTTTGTTTTTGACTTTAATTTTGTTTAGAATAGAGGCATTTATCCAGGGTTTCAGCCTTGATTGCGATTTCTTGATAATAACTGTGAAACTAGAGGTTTTGACATGGTTTTGGAGAATGCTTAAAAATGCGTCATACGCTTTAGAAGCATTATCCTCGGCGTAGACTTCGCCCCAATTTTCAGAAACCAGATGATTTATAAGTATGTCAAATCTTACTTTAGTAATAGCCTTTGAAGAAGAGCTATATGTACGATTTAGACCGGCAAGGTCATTAAAAAGCATACCAGTCATACAGTGGTCCGATAAATGCAGATCAAAGTTGATACCAAACAATCACTTAAAGGAATTGTCGCAAAACGACCGAAAACATGATCAATACATTTATTTGAAATTGGTCTTGTACTTTCATTCAAAAAGGATGTGAGACCATGCTCAGCTATAAGAGCCAGATAGTTATCAGACATGGTATTTGAAGTTAAAATGTCAATGTTGAAGTCACCAAGTATGACAATATTAGACCCTTTCGCAGTACGAAGGTAATCTGAAAAGTCGTTCAAAAAGGATTGAGGACTGATGGTTTGTAATCTATATACACAAACAAAGTCAAAAAGTACATTGCGTACACTAATAGTAATCTTAATTATATCTGCGCTAGCCATAACACATTGTTCCACATTACAATCTTCACTTATATATGTACACATGACGCACAAAAACTCCTACTCCACCTGCTGGATATAGTTCGTTTGTGTTTGCATAAAACTTATAGCCGGGAATAAAGTAATCATCAACCTCGCAAGAAAAAATCCATATCTCGGAAACGAATATCAATGTAAATGATTAAAAGCTTCTAGATTGCACACAAGTAGATCGAAGTTTTGCCTCAAACTACGATTATTTTGATGCACAATGAAAAAGGGTTTACTCTGTTGTGAGTTAAAATGAAAAACTCTATCACAAATATTTTTAATAGTTCTAGTGGTTGGGTTATTGCTATCGGGATCGATACTATTATTAATATTTAACATAACTAAGGTTGTTAATAACAAAAAATACAAGAACAAGACAAAATTAGTCTTGGAGTTTTGATAGATCATCGAACAAACGAATAGCAATAACCCTATCCTTATCAACCTTACGCATCAGGATTTGTGAATTTTGAAACCATAGGTATTTAAATTTCTTAACTCTTTTAAGTTTTTTAGCTTCCATAAATAAAGCCCGATTAAATTTGGTTAGAGAATCATTCTCATAAATGTTACCCTTTTTCCCTTCTACAAATAAGGCAGCATTCAACTTCTTGGACACGTTCCTCTTTCTCTTCATGATTTTTTGTTTCACGGCATGTGATGAGAAATGCACGCATAAAACGTCTCGAGAGGCATCTGCGTTGGGTCCCGCGATGTCAGTGGGAATGTTCGATGGATCGTTGTTCTTCCTTACTCGCTTTACAAAGCATTTCAATATGTCAGTGGGCTCAATGGAGACATTCAACCCATCGATTAAAATCTTCTCCAAACATTCGTTAGCATTGTTGTTATTTAAACCCGGCACACCAACGATCTCAATGGAATTCTCCAAGCATTTTTGTTCACTCCAATTGAGTCGATTTTCAAGAGACGTCACCTTCGCTCTCAGCTGAGTGTTTTCCTGTCTGAGGCTCTCCATCATGTCAAGCATGTCAGTGTTGATTTTATTCAGGCTAATAATTTCTGTGTAGAGCAGATCCAGGGTTATTGAACTCGGTTGCCGTTGTCCATTGACATCTTCTGTCTCTGTAGCGGAATCCACTTGTTGGCCGTCTGCTTCTTTAGCTGACTCACGCATATTTAGTCGCAAATGAGAGTTTTGTTGTGTACAAACGGTCTTTGGTGCTTGTGCATTTATTACAGCTGTCGTTTTCTTACCAGGTCTGTTCGGCTGCTGACGATGACGAACTGTTTTGGATGACGTTGCGCCCTTTAATGGTACTTCTGTATGTTGTTGTTGCAGGGATTCCCGGCGGAGGGCGGTGCATCTATCACATCGATATTTGATTTCGTTCGCACTCATATATTCCAGGTCAATTGAATTTATATTAACACATTCGCAGTGGAAAATGGAATTGCAATCTGAACAGGAGATTTTTGAAGCACTAGTGTTTTTAATTACTTGATTACAAACTAGGCAATTCATTTTAACAAAAGTAGGTAACTTGTAATAAGAAATTTGAATTTAGTTAAACTAAGCACTGTGCACCCCACGACAGACGATGTCTAACTGTCGAAAAACCAAATTTATAATGCCAATGAGTCGGCTTGTTTTGGAAGATGTTGCCTGAGAAACATATGTTACTGGTGGTGAAAAAAACGGCTCCAGGCCGAAAAGTAGAGAAGGCCAGGATTACGTTCTTAGCGTGTTCTTAACGCTACCGTAGCTCGAAGAACGCTTGGATGACTGCAGTTATTTTCAAGGAGTGTTTGTTCCACAGGTAAGAATAGAATAAGAAATTGTTGATGAAAGAAGGCTCATACATTTGTTTCAGGTACAAGTTCTTTTACGAAAGAAAGATTTGCCAATAAAAGCTGTTCTACTCCTGGATAACGCACCGTGTCAGCCGTTCCAGCTTTTATTAAAAACAGATGATGGTTCTATTTTCACACTATACATGCCACCAAATGTGACACCATTAATTCAGCCATTGGATCCGCGATCCGTATTACAAAGCTCTATTACAGAAAAAGTTTGTTAAAATTAGCTGTTGGAAAAAGCAATGTTTTGGACTTTTTAAAGTCTTTAACAATAAAAGACGCAGTTTCTTTATTCGCAATAGCATGGAGTCAGTTAAAACCAGACGTCATGGGAAAATGTTGGTGTAATATTTTGCCTCAGATTTGCGCAGGCGAGGGGATATTTGAGATGAAGAGAAAATATCCCTCTTTTCCTGATACGGGATAAGTTGAAGACACTAATGAATTGCAAGGTTTGCTACAAATTATTATCCCGGTAGTAAATCTTACGTGATTACGAATATCATACAAACCATAGCTAGATACAACTTGATTTGACTCTGGAATGCAATTGAAGACACGGTACTACAAATGCCAGACGAAGCTGAATGCGAAGAGATTATTTCTGATGAAGATGAATTGTTGGAAGAATCGGCCGATCAACCTCGATCAACGATAAAAGCGGCTGTAGCTGTTCAAATTTTTGATAAAGCAATAGAATGGGCTGAAGATAATACCACGGAGTATTCCGACACATTTTGAAAAAAAATTGCGAAAAAGCTGTGCAGAAAGTACTGAAGTTAAAAAGACAGACTAGTATTAAGCATTTTTTTTAACTAAATAAAAGAGTGGAAATTAAATCTCAATAAATATCAATAAAACTAATGTCTACGTGTATTTTATGGGTAAGAAAACATTATTGGATAACGTGAACAATCTTGTTTGCGTAAACGGCCTGTGCAATAATTAATTCACGCTATCCAGGCAGCACTGTATATATTAGTTTTTGCGGGTAAGTAATCAAATTGGTCATAGAACATACCAATACATATTTATATGCCAATTAAGTTAGTATTCCTAACTTATTCTTAATTATGTATCTAGCTGTAGTCCTTTACGGTCGTTTTCACGATTTGTGTTGTTGTTAGACTTTAGATAATTGTTTTGGCCGTTGATATGGGAAGCTGTTAGGAGGTAACATTTTCTTTATACATACTTCTTCTTCTTTTCCTTTTTTTTTTTCCGGCGTCGTTATGGTCAGAAGTGTAGGACCATAACCTTCCCACTTAACTGCATTCCCACTGGTCCGCTTGTGGGGTCCGCCGGTTTGACCTCAGAAAGTAGCGGCAGGCTTTCCGGTTTGGGATTACTTCATCGCTGAGGCCAATCAAATGCTGGTGTTTTTGCATTTGTTTGCACCAATTGTTTTTCGGCCTGCCTTTTTTGCGTGTTGAAATTATAACGTTGATTGAAATTGCCTTTTGGACGGGGTTCAGAGGATCTCTCCTTTGAATATGGCAATACCAACTGAGTCGGTCGCGCTCTATCTTTCTTGTGATGGTTTCTTTTACGTGGAGGCTTCCTCGGATCTTTGAACTTCTAATTCTGTCACGCTTTGTTACTCCCGCGAAGCATCTTCATCTCAGCTGCCGTTAATTTGCTCTCATACTTTTTGTGCATTGTCCAGCATTGTGAACCGTATGTGAGCGCCGGACGTACAACTGAAGTGTAGAGCATTTTTTGATCACAGAAGATGGCGGAGTTTTCCCGCCACTTCATCCACCCTACGCTTACGCGATGGTTGATGTCGTCATCACAAGTTGCTTCTTTATTAATCATAGATCCCAGATATTTAAACTTTTCACACTTGGGAAGCACTCTTCCATTCAAGTAAATGTCTGGAATAGGCTGATGAGGGTTAGAGAATGGGCAGCACAGATACTGTGTCTTCTTTGAACTAATACGATACCCGTGTCCCTCAAAAATGTCCACCCACACATCAAGTGCTCGTCGTAGGGACGCCTGATCATCACTTATAATGGCTCCATCGTCAGCAAAGAATAGCTGGTGCACATTGGGGTCCGTCACTTTTTCTTCAAGCAAGCAATCAAGGACTGCTATAAAGAGCAGTGGGATGAGGACGCTCCTTTGGTGTACACCGACTTTGATTGCGAACTCTTCGGTGACTCCTGCGGTGCATCTTACTCTTGTCGTTGCTCTCTTGTACATGTCCATGATCACTCGCACGTAGGTGTCTGGAACTCCCTTTTGTCTTAGCGTTACCCATAAAAGATCTCTTGGTTGCCGGTCAAAGGCCTTCTCGAAATCAACCAAGACCATATGCAAGTCCTTTGAAGAATCACGATGCTTTTCCATCATGACCCTTATACTTTGGATTGCATCTGTCGTTGATTTAACCGAGACAAACCCGCACTGGTATTCAGATAGTCGTATTATTTTCCGCAGTCGGCTATCTAATACCCGTTCAACGATCTTCATGGTGTGCGACATCAGCTTGACAGAACGGTAGTTATCACAATATCGCGTATCACCCTTTCCTTTGTGCAAAGGAAGAAGATAGCTTTCCCTCCATTGATTAGGCATAGTGTCACCTCTCATAAGTTTGGAGATAAGAACCATGAGCCATCTAGACCCGATGTCTCCCATCTTTTTCCAGAACTCAGAGGGTATCCCGTCCGGCCCAACAGCTTTTCTTTTCTTGGAGTTTTTAACCGCGTACCGAACTTCTTCGACTGTGATGTCGAATATTTCGGCATGATTCGGGGCGGCTCTTGGAAAATTCACTCGGGGAAACTGTTCGTTCAGAAGTTCCTCGCAATACTGTCGCCATCTGTGGAGAATTTTTTCGTCTTCCACAAGGAGTGGAAGCATTGTTAATAAACTTTGGGAAACGAATCTCCTGAGCATTTCTTCTTCTCTGGGCGGCTATCTTAAAGATATTTGCTCCTTTGTTCAGATTGCTTTGTCGAAGCTCCTGGGTAGCCTGGTTCCTGTCAGACGCGGAAGACGATATTTCTTCCAACTCCTGATATAGGCCTTCCATGCTTTTCGCTTTGATTTCGGCGCACTTTTTCTTCGCGATACCTTTGTCATATTTTATTTTATTTTATTTTTATTAGTAGAAGAGCACTTTGACCAAGCTTGGAAAGCCATTTTCTTTTCGTGTATCACTGCTTTGGCTTCGTCTGTCCACCACCAGGTTTCTTCTGCGTGTTGGCAGGGGCCTTTAGATGTTCCGAGCAGTGAGTTGGCTTTCTCCAGGCCAGATTGTTGTAGGGAATCCCACATGTCTTGTGCTCTGCACTCCTCATTACCGACCTCATCGATAATGGAAGAGAGGTAGTTATTCATGTTGGTAATAAAAGCTTCGCCTTTTCCTTTATCCAGCTTACACCACTTGACACCTTCATTTGCTGCTTTGACTTCTTACTCGCCTACATAAAAAATTCAGTCAGGAGGAGACGGTGTTGAGGGGCGATCGCGTCTCCCAGGATTACTTTGCAATCTTTAACTCGTGGCTTCATTAAACTAGATACCAAATGATAGTCTATTTGAGTTTCATTTCCGCCGCTGCTATAAGTGATCAGGTGCCGGCTTTGTCTGACGAACATGGTATTTAGCACTATAAGACCGTACGACTTGCACATGTTTAGGATATCTTCACCTAAAGAGTTCCTGGTGCCGTATCCCAGCCCACCGTGGTAGTCTTCATAGTCTTCGCTTGTCTTCCCGACATGTCCGTTTAAATCTCCCCCAACAAACAAAAGCTCTTCCTTTGGGATGATTTTGACAAGGTTGTGGAAATCTAGCCAGAATGCATCTTTTTCTTTTTGTTCGCATCCTACTTGAGGGGCTTACGATGTTCCACACCTCACCATGCATCACCAATTTGAGAGCTATCAAACGGTCACTGGACTTTGAAATGGTTAAGACGTTGCCAAGTAGCTCTGCCGCAAGGATGATGGCGATTCCGTTTTTTCCTTGTTCCAATCCATAGTAAAATATCTTGTAAGCTTTTGTTTTAACATCCAAGAAACGTGCCCGATTACCGGTGTTTCGCCATTTCGTCTCTTGTACGCACAGGATGTCTACTCGCCTTCTAACCATCATTTCTTCAAGCTCATAGCTGCGACCACTCATGCTTCCAACGTTCCAACTCGCGACTCTAAAGTGTGGCTTACGCCGTTGCATTACTTTGCTATCCCCCGGAAATCCTATAGCTCTGACCCGAGCATTGCTGCTCGTCCCAGGATCACGACCATTAGTAATGCCTGGCGGGGTAGTGCTTTTCCTTTTAGCGTTCTTTTCCATAATGCTGCGGTTTGACCGTTTTCTTTCTTCTCCTCCTTTTTTTGACACGGGCATGCTCCAGATTTTTTTTTTTGTTTGATCTTACTCCTACAACATCGGTGATCTCCAGTCGTGTCAACCCACTGATATGTATGCACACTTGTGGGGCAGTTTAATGGTGGTATATGTGTCCCTAGGCTCACCTTGGTGTTTTCTAAATTGCCTAGATGTGATTTTTGTTTACCTTTGTTTTAGTCGCCTTTTACGACAAGCGAGAGGTATCGCTGCAGGGATATTCTTAACCCGTTCCTGCACAGGTAATTTTCTTTATTCATACTTATGTGTCTTAATCGCATTTTATGCTTTTTTACTCTAAGTCTATTTTGTTTGATACAGGTCAAGGAAAATTGAATTATTTCGAGGTAATATATGCCTAGTCTTGCCTATTGCCACGTGTATGTGTGCTCTAAAAAACTTTCCATTTGAGGCTGTACATGCGTCATTAGTACTTTTGTGCAGTCACTGAATTTAAAAAATACTAACAGCTTTCTTATTGAGTTGTATATTGGTGTTAGAAGCAAAGTACGATTCATGCCAATTATTATTAGTAGGCATAGCGGGGTGCATAAACAAATCAAAAACACACCGGGGCTTTACTGCTTCAATGTGTTTCTATAATATTCAAAAATATTCTCTTTTATAATAACATGACGGATGACAAAAAAACACATCAAAAGCATGGCGGTATTTTACTGACTTTAAGCCAAATTTGCAATTTTTGTGGTGGTCCATATAACTTACCTACATAATTCGTCGTACAAAAGCACGTCATCTAAGCGTATTTGCAACGAATTGTCAAACATGGAATGCATATGAAGAAGAGACTACATCTTTCATTCTATCATCCTCTGGGCCTCAACTTGCTGTAACTAATATAAGAAATTCGTCAACCAGTATCGCCAATCAACTTTTTCTCTTTAATACAAATATTTCTCAATGTTCGCAGAAACCAATATGCTAGGTTTTGCATACAATTAAAACAGTGCAGTGTAGATAAGTGTTTATTTGCAAAAATGTCTTTTAAAAAGCCAAAATTCTTATCATTGAAAAAATAAAGTGAAATTATTTAGAAATTGGAAAGAGGTGAAGACGCGTCGAGTTTGTCCCGGCAGTACGGTGTAGCCAAATCCACAATTTCAGCCATAATAAAAAATAAGGACAAAGGCCCCTATTGTGAGTGTCGATCAGCGATCGACTCGACAATTGTCGATTGCGTCGATTGATTCCGGATTTGGTATTGTGTAACTCAATCGACTATTGTAGACTATTGTGAATAATTGGGTGAATATTGTGAATATTTTGTTTATTGACAGTTTGACTATTGTTTATTTATTACATCAAAGAAATTCAATACTCCAAATCATTTTATTTCTCTTTATTTCGCCCATTTTTCCCATGAACTCCTATAGTATGTGTTCATAAAATAACAAAATCCATAACTATTTAGTTTGGTACTTAATCGGTGTTTTGCTTGTGTTTTCGAACAAACTCCCCTAGCAATATAGGGATTTGCTTCCATGAACGAAGCGAGAAGCTCTAATTGTTTTCTTGTTCGTAACCTGCTTTGACCTGTATTAGAATTTCATAAATACCCCATAAATTCATTATTTTTATTAAAATGACTGCATTTGGTACGCACAAAAAAATATTTATTTCTTTAACCGAATGCAACGATCAGGATTTTGCGAACGACAACAAGCGAGTGTCAAATCGACATCCACAATACCAACATCTGATCGACACTCGCAATAGGGGTTAAAATCTTTAAAGTAGTGACCAGTAGCCCAAAACAACTGAACATATATTTAGTAGAATTAATAGCCCAAAATTATTTGCCTTTTCACATGGTTGAAACTAAAGTATTCAAAAAAAAATTATTAATGAATTAAATCCCAGCTATCAAATACTGTCTCGCAAAACACTGTCAAATATGCTTTTGACAACATACTATAACATAATAAAAGAAAAGGTACAAAATTGATTGCAACAGTCAACCCGTTTGTTGACTACGACCGATTGTTAGATTTCTAAGCCAAATGATAGCCACATAGCACTTATTGCCCATTTTCTTGACGAAAGCGCAGAGCTAAAATAATGTATACTAGAGTGCTACCAATATTTGGATCGTCTACAGCTGAAAACCTTGCCCGAAAATTTAAAATGATGTGTGATGACTGCTCTATATCTAACAAAATTGTTGCTGTAACAAGCAATATAAAAGCAGCAGTAAGAATAAATAATTGGAAACAGATCCATGCTTTGCACACACGTTTAATCTTGTTGTGCATACTGCATTATATGAAATAAAGGACACACAAACAAAAACAGAAACTATTGTTGAGTATTTCGACGAAGTCCACTGGCAACTGAGAGGTTAAGGTCCATGCAAAAAAAAATAGGAGAAATCGAGCTCAAACTAAAGCAGGATGTTGATGCAGTAAGTTTAAAATTCACAATTACTATTGATCATGCAGAAATGGAGAGCATAACGAGGATATCGAAATGTTAACAGCTGCATCTGAATCCTTGGTATTTTTCAAGGATGTTTCCGAATAAATCAGCTCCGACAAATCGATGACTATTTCAGATGTAATTTTAATATCTTGTGCTCTCAAACTCCTTAGAGTTTCTTAGGGGGGACATACTTCTTCTAACTGATTCAGTGTCTTTTCGACGAACTGACTAGACGATTCTCCAATAAGGAAGACAACGATGTTCTAGTAGATACTCCAGATTTAAAAAACATGCCTTTGAAAACGACCACTCATTCGCTAGAGCGTGCTCTAACGTGAAGCATTAATTAGTAATATGCATATCAAGACTCGGCAGCAAAACTGCAAAGATAATTCAATAGCGGTACCCCCCTCCCCCCCAAAACACACACAAAATCGTGTTGAAAAGAATGTGCATAGTCCCCACATCCATCTGAACGTATTTTTTCAAAATCTGGTTACATACTAGTTGAAAGGAGAAATAGACTGAGTGGAAAAACAAATGATTACTATTATAATCAGCATCTATAATGTACTCGTTCACCAATCCACATTATTTATCAAACAAACAAAAACATTAAATATTATTTTAAATTAAATTATTAAATTTCATTCTTAAACAAATATCTTCTATTTTATACAGAATATTCTTTCCTTTATCTAAAACAACCATCATTTAATAATAATTAATAATTTAATAATAATGTGAACATATTTGTACTTATGAATATTTAACATACATACATATGTATAATTATGTATAATAATAAAATCAATATGTACAAAACTTAAATACTGCGAGTGTTTTAACATCTAATCTCATCTATATAGATAGAAATGAAAATGTATAGTAAATAAAAAAATTCTAAATTATTTAGCTTTTACACTTCACTATGCCAAATGTGTACCTCATACAAACTCAATAAAAATGCGTGTCCTACCCAACCTTTTCGGAAAACTATAAAGATTGGCCCTTGTTTCGGGTTTCCTTTATGGGTGCCGTCGAAACCCAGAAAAAACTGTCGACCAAACAGAAGTTCCTTTACCTGAAGTCATTTCTTCGGGATGACGCTGCTAATTTCATTTACCATTTTCTGAGACAAATTACATCAAAGCCTGGGATCAGTAAGAACGTCTGTATGAATGTGTGCACCTTATAGTCCATTCAAACCTTTTTATCATTCCCAAATTTACACAAGGTTGCAGATGACGGGGATAAAGTGGTACGCGGACTCACTTAATCCAAATGATCACGATCCTTGGCTAATATACATATTTACTTCTGAGTAAGGTTGGTGGTGACACAAAACAACGTCGCGTCGGTTCGCGAGATGATTGTATATTGGGTGAAATAATAAGTTTCCAAGAAGTAAGATGCGACTCGTTAGAGTCTTGCCAACCATTCAATCATACGAGTGTGTCGCGCAATAAACCGGAAGCCACAGTTCGAACCCATTTCGGCGAATTGTCACAAGCTACTCCCTAAGTGCCCTAAGTGATAAAGATGACTGTCTGTTTGTCATTTATATCGCTCGTTTGTAAACTAAAATTCGTGCTATAATTGCCTTCGGGTTGGGCATTTTGCCAACAAATGTCGTACGTGTCGTGTGTGCAAGTCGCGTCAATGCATTCAATGGTGTATTCAGTAGAACAAGATCGCTCTAGTGTACCTTTCACTTCGTCGAACTTCAGCGAATCAGTGCCATTCCTCGCACAGTAACTAAAACATTTCTTCCAACGGTTATGGCCACGGTTCAGGTTGGTACTGATTGATTCAGATTACCAGCTTTCATTCATAGTTGAATCGTTCGCTCAGCGTCTTGGCCTCCCCCGTAAACATGCAAGAATTCCGGTTCTAGGGTTATCTTCCACGGATGTTGGCTGAACTCGGGGATGTATGTCTATTAATCTTCGCTTCCCGTTGAACCCTTCACTTTCGGTGACCCTTGGGATCTCGCTGATACCAATTTCAACTCAAGACATGCGACTTGGAGCTGACAAGTTGTCGTGTATTGTGAGAGGAAATAAAATGTTAGGTTTGGGCGTGCTGCCAGTTGCCCAGGAAACAACATTTGGATGGGTGGTATCAGGACAGCTCCAATTTCATCGCTCTAGACGTCGACGTTTTGCTGCAAGGGTTTTGGGACCTCTCGGTCGCACCTCCCGTTTGATATATTCACACGGATCAGGCAATGACTGAGAGTGCATAACATCTGACGTAGCGGATTTGAGAGTGTAAATTTGTTGGCAAATTGGTGTATGGGCATAAATCCTATATCGATTTGCTGTTGGGAAACCAACGGAGAATTTGTACTTCCCAACCCCGCTTACCATAAGTAGCATCGGAGTTGGATATTTTGATGTTTGTGTATGATGTGTGTTTGTTAGCATGGGAAATTTTAGAGGTGATATGAGTAATGTTCTAGAGCTAAGACCGACTCTCTTCGCTGTGTACGTCCATCTTTCTCATTACAAACCAGCTGTTTTGGCACTAAGTGTCACCAGTTGGGCGACAATAACGACTTTTCGGAATTTAGCCTACCTGGATATACCAATTCAACTACTAAATATATGACCCATGTTCCATTCCGGAATTTGTCATGTGGTTAAAATTCCAGTCCGTAAGCATTCATTTCATTACTGTCTCATTTACAGAAGTCCAAATCAGGACAGCAACTCGACTTTTACCGAGTTCGGTGTGCTCTCCGACTCCATTACAAGAATTGTATCTCTGTTTTCTCGCACTGAAATCGCTATTGCGAGCGATTCCAATGTACATAATTCTTATTGGCTTCGACATTCGGGTCACACAATACCCGTAAGAAGGTGTGTAGAGATATTTGCTGCAGCTAGTAAATGAGCCAACACGAATACCTGACATTGCAGACCATTCCGCAATGGAATGATCGTCCGCCTTGGACTTGTTCCTCACCTCTCATCATGTAAGTTCTTTTATATATTCTATCGATATATTGTCACCTCTAGGCTCGTTAGACCACTGTATTCACACCACATAGTTAGATAACGAATTCCTAAAAGAACAGTATGGCTCTACGAGAAAGCCAATTAGAGCGCACTTAATAACTTCTTTAGCAATCTTACCTGGTTACTATGCTTCCCCGATAGTGACGTAGACGCCGCTGATGCGGTTCTTCAGCTGGGTCCTTAATTCCACAAGTGAAATGTATGAAACATAAAGCAAAAGCGTGGAATGACTAGAGTTGTAAAAAGGGTATCAGATTGGGAGAATTGAGTTTCCGGACTTACAACTGAGGAAAACCGGAATAAGTTTAAACGGGCCAGAAATGACTGTAATGCATTGATTCGATGGGTCAAAATCTTCCATGGCCAAAAGTTGAGGCAAAAAGTGCTAAATTGTACCAAAGGCAGCAAAAACTTTTGGTCATTTGCGATGGACATAAAGAATTTTACCTCGTCCTCAATCCTTACGCTCATCCACAATGACATCCCAGCTGTCAGCTCTTTAGTCAAAGCCAATCTGCTGGCCGCTCATTTTGAGTAGATGAAAAACAGCATTTGTCCAGGCTGTCCCTAAAAAAGGCGAGTATTCATCTCCCTCTTCCTACCGACCGTCCCTTCTTTCTAAGGTCATGGAAACCCTAATCAGCCTATGAAATATTTTGAATCGCGGAAAATTATTAATGACCGGCCGTACGGTTTCCGCAGCAACAGGCAATTGGTGATTTGATGGCATATCTCACCGAAAAGTGGAACCAATCTTTGCACTATTTCGGCTAAAGCAAGATTGTTGCGCCCGATAATTTAGAAGCATTTGACAGAGTTTGGCATCAGGCTCTTTTGTCGGAAATGCGTGCTTATGATATCGATGATTCTTCTATGGATTAGAAATGATCTTTCGGGCCGTTCAATTCAAGTTGTTTTGGACGGTTTCAGGCCTGATATTCACCAAATAAACGCTGGTGTTCCCCAGGACTCTGTTCTTTCACCGACACTCTTCCTCGTTTTTATAAATTATGTCTTCTCTGCTGCTTCTAATCCAATACACTCCTTCGCTGATGACAGTACCCTTAGCTTTTCATATTCGTTCCAAGACTCACGTCCCTGCTCTTCTTCTGTAGAGCTGTAGCTGTAGAACAGAACGGCAGCTTATGAGCATATGTTAAGCCAATTAAATTGCGACCTTGACAGCATGGGGTATAAACAATAGGGTGGAATTTAATGCTTCTAAAACATAATGCTGTCTATTGTCACTCAAGCTAACCATCTATAATCAGCTATTTTCCTTGAATAGCGCTTGTGTCGATGAAACCGAAAGACTTTCCATCCTTGGTATGAGTGTTAAGAAAATTCTTAGTTGGAATGTCCACATGTACGAGGTCTCTACGATATCTAATTTTCCTCAAACGATGCAAAAAATATTTCATCCCCTCTTATCTGCTTTCAATTTACAAGGCTTACATCCGCCCCAAGCTTGAGTACAATGCTCATATCTGGTCTGGCGCTCCCAAGACCTGTCTCCCCTTTCTCCCCGCTCTCTCTGTTTTATCGATATTTTAACAGACAATGCTCAATTGCATTACTCCCCTTTAAGAATTCTCTTCATAGCCCAACTATTCCCACTCATTACAATCCACAAGCATTTAAAACCAATGTGCACCGGTACTTCCTTTTTCTCTCCCTCTCTATACCTTGCTCCTTGCTGTGTCTTGACTTCTTGACATTTAAGGGTAGTCATAACCCCTTGTGCACGCCTCAATTATAAAAAAAAATGATCCGTTTCCACTGCAGTTGTCTGACAAATGGATTTGCTACCAAGAAAGATTACATCAGTTCGAACAGATACCACGAACAGTACCACGATTCATTTTTGCCCTATCAAGAGACATCGAACTGCATGGATTTGATTTGATTTCGTCAACATGGGCATATTCAGCTTTTGTATATGCCCGCTGCAGGACAACCCATAACGTTTTAATTGCAGCCAAAACAAAGGCAGAACCAATAAAGCCAGTGTCAATTCCTTGGTTGGAGCCTTGTGAAGCTCTACTTCTTAGCTGGCTGCTAACCCAGATCAAGTCATCCATTTCGAAGAACTTTAAGCTATTTGCGTGGTTTGATTCGCAGGTAGTGCTTCATTGGTTGTTGTGTACCCCTCGCCGTTGGACTACGTTTATTGCCAACCGCACAGCAGCCATGCTAGAGACGATTCCGCAATATACATGGCATCATGTCGCTTCGGAATCCAATCCGGCGTACTGTGCATCACGGGGAATTTTTCTTTCCAAACTGAAAACTCATCCCCCATGGTGATTTGAACTTCCATTTCTATTACCGCCACAGGAACCGCCCGTATCAACGTTTTCAGTGACACCTTCGGCTGAGAAAGGGGCAACACTGAAAAAAAAAAACAAGACCGAAACAAAATCTCATCGCTATATTCGAAATGGATGTAATCAAAGTGCTAGTATCCAAGCTATCGTCGTGGATGCAGCTACTTCGAATAGCCGCATATTCGTTTTACGAGAAATAATAAACAGCTCGCTCCTGGTTTAACGAGGAGCTTCAGCTCGCGGAAATCCAACTTTTAAAATATGCCCAACGAGATACATTCGCGAGTGAAATTTGCAGCCTCACCAACAATCGAGATAAATATTAATCCCAAATTGAAACTGGTATACCCCATTCTTAGATAAAGACATTAGACTTCGTGTGGGAGGTCAAACATGCTGTATTGTCCTTTGATTTGGCAAATAAACGTATCTCGACCCTTCTAGTGAATTATTTGCACTTTAAAAATCTTCACCCAGGTATTTCTGATACATTTGCAGTAGCTCGATAGCGATATTGGATACTGGGCAGTCGCAATTCAATCCGGAAAATTGGAGATTAACCAGTACACAACTTATTAGAGATTTGCCATCTGAACGTGTCCGTCCATGTCGGTCATTCTTAAGCTCAGGATATGAATATGCCGGCCCATTCACAGTCAAACGGAAATTTTGAAGATATTCTATTCCAATTCTAGCTTTAGAAATTCTAGTTTAATTAATCAAATATTGCGTTTTTATATTTATTTAAAATGATATCTCTTGCCGGTTTTTATGTGTTTAGTTTTATCTGGTAATTATTATTATATTATGAAAGGACATTAAGATATTAAGATATAAGATATTATATAAAAAAAAATAGATTACCCCAATTAACACAGTCATCATCTATTAATATCAAGAAACATTGAACTATTTCTTTATTCGTCTTTTAACTCTAATATTAATCAACTATTCCGCAACATACATATTTATTTCGTTCGTATATTTACAGCTGTTCAAAGTTGACCTATCCCAGTAGTCTTGTACAATGGAAACAACCAGTTCTTTGGAGTGCAAATGAATTTTATTTGTGGATTACCTCCAAACTGGTAAAACAATAAACGCAGATCATTATTGTTAACTTTAGGACCAAGTGGGTATCATTTTTTTTTCATCAAGATAACTCATCCTCCAATACAGCTTAAATCAGTGAATTACGAACTGTTGCAAATTTCACTCTGTTCGTCAGACTGGCTTTTCTCACACCTTAAAAAATACATTCCTGGAAAACGATTTTCATTTAACGAAGAATCCAAATTCCATTATAAGACCCTCTTTAAAAAACTATAAGGCTTGGCCCTTCCTTCGAATCCACTTTAAAGTTTTTATTGTTTCGCCAATTATTAATTACAGCTAAAAGAGTTTTCGCTGCTAGGTTTGACTTTTTATTTGACGAAATCTTTATATTTTGCAACTTTTAGAATGAAAAACAATCAATAATTTTGCCGAATAGAGATAATCATATTTCACTCGATATCTGATCCTAAGTTGTCTGAAAACATTTTGACGGAAATTTTATTGTGTAATTTAATCCCATCTTCTTTCTCAATTCGGAAATGTTTTTTTTTCTATTTTAATTTCAACATAAACTTAACTCAAGTTCTCTCCCAAAACCATTTTTATCTGGTACATTATAATTAAATGTTTAAATAAAACAGTTTGAGATCTACTCAATTTAATTTGGTTCTCATTGATAATTTTCGATAAAAATAAAGTTAAAAATATTAAGTATATTAAGATTACGATAGGAAACTACTTAAATTACATTTTTAGTTTCGTTGTTTCGTTGTTTCGTTGTTTGCTGCCTCGAAACCTGGAAAGCAGCGAGAGAAGGAAGGACACAACCGTGACGGAAACAAATTAATTGTCAACTTCTTAAGTATCATGCAACAGCGGACGTTTTGAGTGTTCTTTTGTTCTGAATTAAATTTTTCTCATATAGGGCTTTTCGTATGTACAAAGTGGCACAAAATTAATAAATAAAAAAAAAAAATATTTTGAGTGATGGGAATATTTATTTGGAGCTTTAAAATTTGTTCTGTTAAATGGAAAAGATAACATCCGTCAAGTGGCTTCCTCCAGTGTTGATACACATGTACCAGTTTTGTTGCATTTTCCATAACTTTCCACAAGTTTTCCGGTGATAACTGTTCGCTTTTCTGTGGAATATTCTCCTTAACGTTTGCGATTGTCTAAGGCTTGTTGGCGTAAGCCCGTAACTTCTAGTAGCTTAAAAAGGAAGAAGTCTGGGATGGTTAAAAATGGCGATCTTGCTGGCCATGTCAAATCGCCATAACGGGAGTTTATGCCACCAGGAAACGCTTCCTTCATAATATCCATTGTGGCTCGTGCTGTGTGTGCGGGTGCACCGTCTTGTAGAAACCACATGTTCTCCAAGCCCCGCTCATCCATTTCCGGCAGTAAGAAATCGTTTATCATGTCCCTCTAGCGTTCGCCAGTAACAGTAACCGTTTTGCCGTTGAATCCCCAAAAAAATACAGCCCAATCATTCCTCCCGCGTGAACGCCTCACCACACAGTGGCTTTAAGCGGATGTAATGGCTCTTCGTGTATCACACGTAGGTTTTCAGTACCCCAACAACGAAGATTTTGCTTATTGATGTAGCCGCTTAAATGTAAATTCGCCTCGTCGCTCATGATGATTTTCGACACAAAATCTTCCTCTTCGTTGTTGAGATTAAGGATGCCTTGACAGTAATTTTTACTAAAATTCGCTGTAGGATTCATCTGGTTATGCCTAATTGCGCGGCCCGTCGCCTGGTTGATTATCCTTCGTTTTCAGCAGCATCGGGAGCCACAGCCGCGATATTCTCGGCCGAACGACCAGTGCGGTGGCATACAGGCCCTGCATGGTCTGCTGTGGTTCCAGACTGTTCGAATCGAGTAGCTAATGCCCAGTTGGCGTGACACGATATGGAAATCGACGTCGAAATTCACGCTGCGCTAACACCGCCGGCCGGTTATTGGCCAAAAAAACCGACACAATTATTCCACGCTCTTGCGAAGTACAGCGTTCTGTTGCTTTTCTGTTTGTACATGTCAAATAAGATTGAAGAATGACTTATTTGCAAAAATTAAAACGTCTTTCGATAGGGTGTTTAATTTTGCTCCACCTTGTATACTTACTATTTGTATAACCCTACGCTATGTTTTTTTTTGTAATGTTGTGCTACAATAATGTATTTTACAACCGAGAATGTACATATATGGTGCTCGTCATCAGGCGAAATTAACAGAACAGGTTAAGACGAATCTAATGAGCCCAAACTTGATGGGTTTACTAATAGGCAATCCGGGATTTCGTCTCCTACCCTACCATACAGTTCCATCATTAGAGTAGCTCAGTGGTACCAGCAAATATGTGTGTTTCAAATGTAAGGTCACAGATATGTTTGAAAGTAAAAATAAATACCCATTATGCGTCTAAGATCCCTACCGCAGCTAACAAAAAGGAGCTGATGACCTTGAAACTCCTGAACAGATCTTCATAAATTGAAGCTAAGAACCATATCGATCATGTTAGCTTTAAAACAAAAAAAAAAACATCAAAATTGGTCCCTTCGTTCAGGAGCTACGATGCCACAGCAGGCATACAGACACACTCAACACGTCAAATTTATAACACCCCTCTATTTGCGTCGGGAGTTAAAAAATGAAAATGTTGGATTAATTATTTAATAGGACAATTAACATCTCTGTCAAGAACATAAATGACGTTGTATCTTGACCTTGTTACCCACAAACCCGTAAAACCAAAACAAAAAAATCCCAACCAACGATAATAGTGAATGTGACGTGTCTCCTCGTCGTTATACGTATATACCCCGTGTGTCTAGTCAACCGACTATATTGATAAGTCCAGCTACTTGCGTCAAACCTTTCTAAGTATCAGCGATCCACAAGAAAATAATGTACAAAAACAACTACAAATGTACACAGATTAAAAATACCTCCCAGTGGAGCTCATACGAATGCGAGTCGAATTGTATTTTGAATTAAAGAAACGATGTATAGTATTGTAGATTGAAATTACGGGCAATACGTTGTTTTCTCATTTCTGCAAAAATAGTTTGCAATGCCGTAATTGTTAAGTTGTTTTTCGGATTTGCAGGGATCAAGAGGTTTCTCAAAAATAACCAAAATACCGATGTTGTTACATTTCGAACAATTTAGAACTATGCGCTACATGGCGAGCTACAAGTGACAGTTTCAATACTCATCTCGTCAATCATTGATAAGAATATGCGACGAATCTGTTTGAATGAAAACCGAAAATGAGGACGACAGCAATTGAAGAGCGCAGAATAATCCTCGTATGTTATTTAGCCTTCAGTGAAACGATAGAATATTTAGGTTAAGTACAATCAACTTAACTTTTATACGTATAAGCGTATAAGTGCTTATAAAAAACCCTTCTTTTGAACTGTGCTTTAAGTTTAAAACAATCAAGGAAAAATTTAAGATTTATGATTTGATCTCACAGAGTGATATGTGGGAGCCAATCGTAGATGCAAAAAAACAAATCTTAACACACAAAAAAAAAGACAACACCAAATTCAATTTTTACTGTTTATTTTTTGACATCAAAAACATCCTCCCTCGCCACGGCCAAATTAGTCGAATTGGGCTATACTTCAGAACCGGCAGTTCCGGTCAATGAACAAACTTCGACGAAAATACAAAACCTCGAAGAGGAAACAGTAACCTACGTGCTAGATTGCATAACATGGATCTACTTTGCGCCGAACTAAGGAAGGAGCTAGATATGCTCAAATCGCAGATTGCGACCACGTCAGTTTCGCCTCCTAGCCGCCCGGATAACACGGGTTATCACACGGGCGAAGAAGAACTAAGTCGTGAAACGGACTGGAGGCTGAGTCATCGCCCGAAGTTATACGAACGGAAGAACGCAATTCAATAGCAGTGTTGAACGGCGAAGTATAACCTAAGTTATCGTCTGGTACGTGCAGCGATCAAATTCCCAAACAAATAAAATATAAGCAACCCTCGCCGCTACCGATAAATGTGTTCGGAATTATAAGTTGATTATTATAAATTGCGCTCAATTTTGCAATCACTACCATCGAGTAATTATCGAATAATGTCGCGAAATAATGACACGTGGACTATTAAAGTCGACACGTGGACTATTAAAGCGAGCCGGATAGCTATCACCTCGTTTCTCAAAAGCTAAATGCAGAGAAAGTGCAATGGTACACGTACGAAAATAAGCTTGACCGACCTATTCGTGTAGTAGCTAGGGGTTTGCACCCCTCTTGCACAAAGGAAGACATTATCGCGGACCTGAAAACCAAAGGATTCAAAATAACAGAGGCAGTAAACATTTTTGCGCGTGAAAAGCACCATATCAACGGAGAAGAATCCGTAGTCAAACGCGGTCTTCTCTTATTCAGACTATCGTTCGACAAAACCGAAGATCGAGAGAAAATTTACGGCATCAAAACGATATTAAATATTAGGGTTAAAATCGAACCACCTCGACAGAATAGGGCGTTAATTCCTCAGTGCAAGGGCTGCCAAGGTTTTAACCATACGCAAACTTATTGCAAGAGAAATCCACGCTGCGTAAAGTGCGCCGGTCAACATGTACCGTTTCGAGGCAATCCCCTGCAATGTGCATCAACTGTAAGGGAAGGCACCCGGCCAATTATCAGGGATGTGAAATAACGAAAGAACTACAGAGACGGCGGGACAAGTCACAAACCGCGAACATAAAAACTCCTGATCTAGCGACTGCAAGTAGTCGGGAAATAGATCACAAAAAAAGCTTCGGTTTCGAAACTGATCCGCCAGAAGACGGAAACTAAAGCTCAATTGGCTGTATCGGGAACCAGTCAGAAAACATTGACAAAGGAAAAACCGCTATATATAGGTTCAAAAACGTATGCCCAAATTACGGCGCCCTCACGTACCATATGTGTCGAAAAGTCAGACCCTGTGGCAAACGTTTTTTCGATTATTCTTGCCAGGCTCGAAGAACAAAGCCAAACGAATCGACTTATTTTCGAGCGACTACTTAACCTCGAAAGACCTAACGGTCACCAACATAAATCTTAAAA
Organism: Merodon equestris; assembly: GCA_958301585.1. Taxonomy (NCBI): domain Eukaryota; kingdom Metazoa; phylum Arthropoda; class Insecta; order Diptera; family Syrphidae; genus Merodon; species Merodon equestris. The sequence goes on along the minus strand of OY284415.1, from coordinate 81,293,585 downwards.
TATGACTAAAATGTTAAAAAACCTTTCCTGGAACTTCAATGGACTTACAAACAAAATGAATGAACTAGACATTTTCGTTCGCAAAAAAAAATATTGACATACGAGTATGCTTGATTTCTGAAACCCACCTGATGATGCAGTTGCGTATAAAACTAAAAGGCTATTGTGCCTACCTCACATCTCACCCATCAGGAAGGGCAAGGGGCGGGAGCAACCTTGTTTATAAAAGAGAATATTGATCACTCCATCGAAATCAGTAAAGAACTTGAAACGATGCAAAAGTGTTCGATACGCGTTAGAAATAGAAATTATTTTTTCAATATTTCATCAATCTATTGCCAACCGCGTTTCAGTTTTGATAAAAGCGAATTTTTAAGTTTGTTTAACTCTCTTGGGCCGATCTTTATTATTGGTGGTGACTTTAACGCTAAACATACCTTTTGGGGCTCACGATATGTCTCGCAAAAAGGTAGAGCACCAAGCTGGTATGGGAAATGGCTGCGAGTTTCGTTCAACGGGAAAGCCGAGGTACTGGCCATCAGATATCGCAAAATCTTCCGATCTAATTGACTTCTTTATCACGAAGGGAATCAGTGCAAGCTACCTAAAGATCGAAGAGAGTTTTGACCTTTCCTCAGACCATTCTCCAGTTATACTAACGATGAGCGCAGCTTTAATTAATAGACAAATACTACCTAGATTAACTAGAAGGAGAACTAACAGGGAAAGATTCAGAATCTACATTGAGGAAAGCACTGAGTTCAGTACCGCTAAGAACACCCTATGAATTAGATCTGGAAGTTGATCGTTAGGTCCAAGCAGTGCAATACGCGGCGTTGAACAGTACTCCCCACCAACATCAAATTCCGGTCAGTCTAAATGTATCGTATCCGCCGGAAATATGACAAATGGTGAACGAAAAACGGAAAGTGCGGAAGTGGTGGCAACAAACTCGCCCGACTTTTGTATTTCACAACGTCCCGAGGTTTTTTAAAAAATATAAAAAAATGAAGTTCACTACTGTACAAAGACCCGAAGGAAGAGAGGGATTACAAACAACTCGCTCGTTATCGCGTTGTCAGTGGCTTTTATCGTTTTTCTATTGAGGTCATCCAATTTCAAGTACAATCCATTTCGTTGGAAATTGATTGCACTTGCCAGACGCTACCTCAGCAATTTTCCTATTTCTCTTTGCATTCACATTTGTTTATTGGGTTGCTGACTAAGAATTTCGTGGACAAAATTCGTAAATCGGTCATTAGCAACATTGTATGTAACTTCTCCCTCCCCTTGAGAAGAATTCTCCCGAATTCTATACTTTATTTTGACCAGTATTACAAATAAGCAGCTTATAGTTATTAGCCTAATTACAATGATTATCATAAATATATAATTTGTTTTGTATGACAAGTTTCTTTCATATTCTATTTCTGTAATTTCATTTAGATTTTGTACTGGTCTAAGAACGATTTTATTAAATTTTAACATTTCAGTAAAGTTATGCTTCTCATTATGACTAGGATAATAAAAGCGTTGTTTAAATATTTGTTTAACATTAGTGTATTTTTTGTCAAATAGTGTAATCGTAAATTTAAAAAATTAATTAAATAATTTCCTTTTAATTCAATAATTCTGTCATCGTAAGTTTGAGTCAAATTTGTCTTAGCATTTTTAACCAAAATAGTGCTGTCATCTATTGATATGACTTCCGTTTGCTTATTTTGATATAAATTACAATTATGTCTGATTATGCAATGTTTATTTTCATTTAATTCATTTACCTCTTTATCTTTTTCGTATTTATATGATTTGTTCTTATATTCTACAATAAATTCTTCTGTAGCGTCTATTTCGGATGAATATTTATTTGGTACAGGTAACAACAATTAAAATGGCAAAGTAATATATTTCTTGGGAATCTTAATAGCGAATATCAACTGATTATCTTGGAATCTAGCTACTCCTAATTTTACCTGTTTAAGTTTAAAAAAGTCTATTTTACATATTTCGATCTCTTCATTTGTTAATATATTGGGGTGTAAAATGTTATTTCTAGCAGACGCTATATTATCTTGAATATGCTCGACCTCTTCAGCTATATATTTGAGTTTAAACAATTGCTCTATATATGTATAATTGTTTTAAAATTATTTCTCGTTCTACTTTTTGAACTATGTTAATTTGTTTCGAAATAACCTTCTATACTGTTCAATAGTTTCCTTAAGAATACTAAACGTACTGTTGAAATATGAATTAATTGTAATTTGCTTATTGAGTATAGCTATGGCATTATGATTGTTTTTCTGTATGTTTTGTAAATGTGTTTCTATAACTTGCCTATCTTCATCATTCATAGTCCCAAATAGCCATTTTTCTGCAGATCCTATAATGTTTAACAAGCCTCTCTTCTGTCTGTCCTGTACTGGAATGAGAGTTCTAATCTTATGAATGATATTAGATATTTCCTCATTTAGAATATAATGTTGTTCTCCTGGTAATTGACTAATATTTAATGAAATATTCTTTACTAAACTTATGATTTCGGAAAGGTTTATTATGTCTAAGACAATATGCGTTTCGTTGCTTATAAAGGGTCCGCAATCTAACGTTTTTTTTTTTTCAAGTAGTGCTTATTTCGTGAATGGTAACACTTAGCTCATGTCTGATTCGACAGATAATTAGTTTTATCCTTCCGCTGAACGAATATGGTTGTGTATACGCTTGAACAACGCTGGGAAATATTGCGATATTACTTTGAAAATCATGGTAATGTTGCAGAATGTGTGCGAAAATTGCGTACGGATTTTGGAAGAAGAGAAGCACCGTCAGCTCCGTATGTTCGTTATCTTGTGAAAAAAGTGAAAGAAACTGGCATCCTCATCGATAAACCAATGCGTGAAAAGCCAAAAACAGTGCGTACACCCGAGAATATTGCTGCTGCGGCAGAAAGTGTGCGTGAAGCGCCATCAACATTAATTCACCGTCGTTCTCAACAATTGAACATTTCGGAGACATCATTGAGACGAATTTTGCATAAAGACCTTGGTATGACGCCATACAAAGTCCAATTGGTTCAGGAGTTAAAGCCAACTGACCATCCAATGCGTTTTCGCTTCGCTAAGTGGGCCTGCGATCGACTTACAGAAGATGATCATCTTTTCAGATGAAGCTCATTTTGATCTTGGCGGGTATGTAAACAAGCAAAATTGTCGCATTTGGGGCACAGAAAACCCGCACGCATGCATTGAAAAGCCGGTGCACCCAAAACGAGCCACTGTTTGGTGCGGATTTTGGTCCAGAGGCATAATTGGGCCATTTTTCTTCGAAAATGAGCAAGGAGTGGCCGTTACAGTCAATGGCGATCGTTATCGGGCCATGTTGAACGAACTTTTGTTCACAAAAATTGAAGAGGAGGATATTGGCAACATTTGGTTTCAACAGGACGGCGCTACGTGCCACACAGCCGAAGCTACACTCGATGTTTTGCGCCCTGTTTTTGAAGATCGCATTATCAGCCGCAGAGCTGATGTCGTTTGGCCACCTCGGAGCTGCGATTTGACACCGTTGGACTATTATTTGTCGGGTGCCGTCAAAGATAAGTGTTACGCCGACAAGCCAGAGACAATTGACGCTTTAAAGGACAATATTCGTGAAGCCATTGGTGAAATACAGCTGCACACAATCGATAATGTGCTTAAAAATTGGACCGATCGTGTAGGCATGGCCAGCCGAGGCAGCCATTTGAATGAAATTATTTTCCATTATTAACCGGAAGGTTTGTACTTTCAAATAAAAAAAGAAATTTGAGAAAATATTCAGTAGTTTTTTTTATAGCATTTTCAAAAAAAAAAAAAATTATTTGGCGGACCCCTTAGTTATGTCCGTCAATGTTCTTCAATTGTTTGAATTTCCAGAAAATGTTGTGAGTCACTTGAATTGTCGTCAATAGAATGATCCATGTTACCATCTGAAAATGTTTGAGGTCTTTTTATATTAGAAAATAGAAACATTAACGCCCTTAAGTGTAGCTTTTCTGTATTTCGGTTCTTGTTTATGCCTAACAGCTTTGTAATTGTTTATAAATCCGGTACTTCTTTGCTCACTATAATTTTCTCTTTTTTTATTTATTTTTTCAAAATTCATTTTTTTTCGGTTGAGTATGTCTTTATTTACTTTTTGCATTTGAACTTCTAATGAATGAAAACGTTCGTTATAGTTTCTTACAGCTTTCTGCATTATACGCTTGACTGAGTATTTTCTATTATTTACTACCTTTATTCTAAATTTTTCTGCAAGTGTATTATGAAGTCGTTCAACATCCGCGTTGCCTGTATGGCTATGTGGTTGTGTTAAATGTAGTTCTATATTTTCACTGTCTAAAAAATCCTTAATTTGGACGCTGTTAAATTCATTATCGGCTGTAATTTTTGTAGGTTTGCCTATTTATGCAAAATGCTCTTCCAGCTGTCCTACTATTGTCACATGATTTCGATCTGGAAGGTGAGAAACTGTTCCGAATTTCGAAAATTTATCTATAATTGTTAAGAAACTGACCTTTTTTATTACATACATACCAATATGTATGATTTCATTAATACTTGTTGATAACTTGAATTTTGCCTTGATGGGGTTTCGATCGTATTTCACTAGTTTGCAAACATCGCACTGATTAATTACAAATTGTATAAATTCTAACAGTTTTGGGTAATATAATTTGTATTTCAATTTATTATATGTTTCCTGAATGCCTGAATGCGGACTCTCTCGGACATGATACAATGATATTTGTTTTACTATATCAACTTCAGTCCTTATATCTTGAGCCCTAAACGGGCAATCTTACTGTTTTATCATTAGAAACCATCGATCTTATTTTCTCTTGCAAAATATGTATTGTATTTTGAATCTGCCAATTCGGAATAAATACCTATTTTTCCTTTTCTTATGTATCTTCTAAGAATATCGTCCAATCTATTAAAATCATACTCAGTTATGTAGATAATTCGTCTACCCTGTAATATTTTAATTTCATTAGTTTTATTGTTAGACAAGATTATTTGAGTCCTGTACTTGTTTACTATTTTTTCTTTTATGGGAATGTGATCGAGAAGTTCTTCTTCTGCAAAATGGACAGTTTCATTTTCATTTATATTGAAATTGAATCGTTTTCACTGCATTTATTGGAAAAATTGTCGCAACAGAGGGGTCCTGTTTCCTCTTCTTTTAAATTAACGTCCTCGTTATTTTCTACTCTACTTAGGAAATTCAAATATTCAATTTCAAATCTGTACTCGCCTAGCCATCTCTGTTGCCTGGGTGAAATGTCTTTTCCATTATATTTGGAATGTAGAAATTTAATTGGCTGGTGGTTGTACATATATATGGTGAATTTTTTTCCATTAAGGGACGGGTTAAAATAGTTTACAGCCCACATAATTGCAAGGAACTCCTTGTCTGTAGCCGAATAATTTCTCTCATGGTTATTTAGCGTCCTTGATGCATAGCATATAGGTTGACCTACTTGAGAAAGCACGGCCCCTATAGCATAATTGGATGCATCAGTAGTGAGACAGAAGGGTTTCTTAAAATTAGGGTATTTTAATAAAGGATGACTACTAATCAAAACTTTTAATTTTTCGAATGCCTCTATATAGATCGGTTCGTTCAAATTTAGCTTCGTGTCTTTCTTTAGGTATTTTGTGAGGGGCTGTGCTACCTTGGCATAATCTTGTATGAATTTGCGGTAGTACCCTGTAAGTCCGAGGAAACTTTTAATCTGTTTAACCGTCTTTGGTAGTTGTAAATTTTCAATAACTTTTATTTTTTCTGGGTTTGGCATCAAACCATCTTTTGTGAGTACATGGCCCAGAAATTCTGTTTCCTTTTTCAGAAAGTTACATTTGTCTATCTGAATTTTCAACTTTTTTTTTTCTAATATTTTGAAAATATCACCTATCGCTCTGATGTGCTCTTTGAGGCTTGTACTAAAAAATAAAATGTCATCCAAGTAGACGACACATGTCTTGTTTATCTGATCTCTGAGGACTTCGTTCATCAGTCTTTGGAACGTCGCAGGGGCGTTCTTTAGACCGAAAGGCATTCTAATGAATTCGCATAACCCGTGAGGAGTTACGAATGCCGCTTTTTTTTCGATCCTCTTCTTTTACAAGAATTTGGTGGTAGCCTTTAGCAAGATCGATAGTGCTAAAGTACTGCGCCCTTCCAAGTTTATCTAGTATTGATTCTATGTTCGGTAAAGGGTACTTGTCATCCACGGTTGCTTCATTAAGCTTACGGTAGTCGACAACGATCCTGAATTTTCTCTGTCCCGAATTATCTGCCTTTTTAGGGATTATTATCAATGGGCTAGAATATTTGGAAATACTTTTTCTTATAATTTCTTGTTGCCCCATTTATTTAAGTTGACGTCGTACTTGTTCCTCATGTTGTGGGGGATATCTGTACAGTCTGGAGCTGATCTGTTGATCCGTAGTTGTAACTATTTCGTGATGCACCTCTGTGGTATTGGTTAATTCATCTCCCTTTTTAAAGAATAATTTGTCGAACCGTTTGAGTAACTTTTCTATTTCCTTACGCTCTTCGCTATTTAAATGATCTAGGTCTATTGATTTATTATATTTATAATAAACATATCTCGTTAGGAGAGTAAGGGTAATTTATAAATTTCAGGGCTTGGTTATTCAAATTTATAATTCCCATGTCAAAGTTTATAGATGCGTGCAAATTCCAATAATAAATTGATATGATCAATTACATAGTTTTTTTACTTTCCATCTTATGAGAGCGTTAGCTGGAGCTTTAAAGTCCAATGGTGCCTTTGTATGGACTTCGTATGAAATTGTATCTTCACCGGTAACAGTGGTAAATTTTTGGGTTTTATGCTTTTCTTTTCGAATTCGTCTAACCTATCGTCTATAATGCTTAAAGTCGATCCTGTGTCTATTAGAGCTATGTATAATTTTGAGTTAATTGTTATTTTAATCTGAGGTAAACTATCCAAGGCTAGTTCATAAAAAAAACTGGCGTACTATATATCTCATCTACATTTTTCTGATTCATATTCTTATATTCATATTCGTTGACGGCTTAGCTCTTTCTTCCCTACTGTTGCTGGCCATATTTGCCCGGATTTTTAGTGAAATACTTTGAACTAATTGGTCGTTCAGAATTATTTACTTGATCTTGAAACCTCTTTTTATTCTCAATATTATCTACTTCCATTTGTTCTATATTTTTTTGCCTAAAATTTCCTGAATTTTGTCTATAATTATTCTCTGTATTCTGCCTAAATTGTCTTGAATAATTATTAACAGGTGGACGTCGATAATGTCCTGAGTAGTTTCCCTTGGGTGTTTGGTTATTATTACGATAATTACCTAATTTATTTTCCGCTTTAGTTTCTACACTTGCGGAATTTTTCGACCTATACATTTTCCTAAATTCTGGTCTAATGCAACTATCTTCATATCTTCTTCTTCTCATGATACTTATAACACTTCCTAAATCTTGTGTCTCATAAATCCTATCTAATAGTGTTCCTTGACTCATTTCTTTAACTGTATTCAATAGAATCACATCAACATTACTTAGATCAATAAAATTTTAACCACCATAATAAATAATTAACTCATCTGCCTTATATTTAATATTTTGTATTTCTTCAGCAAGTTCACTCACCGAATTTACTTTTAGGTTGGTGATTTTACGGTATATTTGATGAGGCTCCGTATCTGGTCGGTACCTTAGCTTTAATGATGTGTTGATGTTTTCCCAATTGTCGGTTGTTGGTAGATTGATGACCACGTTCTTAGCATCCCCTTGAATCTTCTCGTAGAAAACAGTTCGTATCATTGACTTTTGAAGTTCTTCATCACAGGTTTGATTTAGATAATATTCTACGTAACGGAAAAATGAGTTAATAGACACTTCTTGTGTGCCGTTGAAAGAAGGCATGTATCTAATTTCTTTCATAAGCCGTTCTCGTTCTCCTTGGTTCATGCGTTGTTGGAGTTGGCAATATGCCTCCCTCACTTGCTCTAGTTGCTGGTTGCGCAACTCAAGCTCAGCTTCCAATTGTTGTGCCATTTTACGATTTTTATCGTGTACTTCGTGTCTTTTCTTATAACACTTTTAGCACTTTTAACACTTTGGACATTTATATGTCTCTGAGTCTTTGAATGGCTAATTTTGGAACGCGATTCCATCCCTGGATCCTTTATACAGTTTTTATTTCACTTTCAAAGGATCCTACCGACTGTGCCACTTTTGTATTTCACAACGTCCCGAGGTTTTTTAAAAAATATAAATTGAAGTTCACTACTGTGCAAAGACCCGAAGGAAGAGAGGGATTACATACAACTCGCTCGTGATCGCGTTGTCAGTGGCTTTATCGTTTTTCTATTGTTGTCATCCAAATTCAAGTACAATCCATTTCGTTGGAAATTGATTGCACTTGCCAGACGCTACCTCAGCAATTTTCCTATTTCTCTTTGCATTCACATTTGTTTATTGGGTTGCTGACTTAGAATTTCCTTGACAAAATTCGTATATCGGTCATTAGCAACATTGTATGTAACTCGCGCCGCTGGATAAAACCCGATTAAACCATTTATGAAATTCGCTCAAAAGGGCAATAAAAGACTACAAGAATGAGCGTATCGGCATTTACCAACAAAACTTGACTTCAGAGAAAGAATCAAATTACAAGTTTGGAGAGCTGTAAAAAGTATTAAAAAGCCGCAAATCCAGGCACCACCATTAAGAAAAGGTCACGGCGAATGAGCAAAGGGAGATAAGGAAAAAGCAGACATTTTCGCCGGTTACGTTGAAGATACCTTTAAGCCCTTCCAGGGCCAACCGGTTCAGGACAACGACAATCGCTTGAATACAGGGACAGACTACCAAGTACCAGCTGCAATGCTCTCGGAATTTAAAAAAGTAGTAAAATCGTTAAAGTCGAACAAAGCTCCTGGTTACGACTTAATCGCGGGAGAAATTCTTAAAGCATTGCCGGAGAAAACGCTTCTTAAACTTTTCTTTCTCGGCACTTAGATTAGAATATGTTCCAAGCCAATGGAAAGTCACAGAAGTAATCATGGTTTCGAAACCCGGGAAACCGCCGACTGAAGTTACGTCGTATAGACCTATTTCTCTTCTACCGATCATCTCCAGAGTATTCGAGAGAATTCTACTTAATCGACTTAAGCCAATTATTGAAGGTCTCTTACCGGATCATCAGTTTGGTTTCAGAAGCAAGCATTCCACCATAGATCAAGTACATCGAATAACTGATGTAATTGAAAAAGCGCTAGAACAAAAGTTAATTTGTTCAACCGTTTTTCTTGACATCTCACAAGCCTTTGATAAGGTATGGCACAAAGACTTGGAGTACAAACTACGACCTGTTCTACAAGGACAACTTTATAATATTCTAAGATCCTACTTACGTACAGACTCTTCCGTGTTAAGCACGGAAATGAATATTCCGAGCCAAAAGCGATAACGGCCGATGTACCGCAGGTAGTGTTTAAGGCCCGCTTTTATACTTACTTTCCACTTGTGACATACCACACACATAAGGCACTGTGCTGGCAACGTTTGCCGATGATACTGCCATCCTGGCAACGGGTAAAACAGTTGAAGAAGCTGTTATACAATACATCTTAGCCCCCTATCATTCAATAGGCTCATCATCACACTTGGCTCGTTTGATTCAGCAAACATGCCAAGTGTGTATTTCCGCCAAGGCGAAATAAAATTCGCTTGCTCCAACTTCGTCTTCACGGAAGACGAAGCCGAGCACTCTTCCTCTTTTCGATCTGGACCACGCTGGGGTTAAGAAGTACGCTAAGCTACTGCGGGATGATTAGATAGAAGTATTGTCAAGAGTGTTATTAACGTAATCAAAAGTAATCGGAAATAAAACCACTTCGATTTTAAATAAAATAAACACGTTGTTTAAATCAGAGCCCAGCAGCTCAGAAAACTAAGCAAATATCAAACTACATCACTGCTAAAACCTATATGGACTTATGGTATAACTTAATTTAACTGCAGGGTTCTTTAGTTTTTAAAAAAGATTGATCTTTATTTTAGCTCGTCCGAGCAGCTACTAACATTTTATAATATCTTAAAACTACGCGACAATGAATAATGGAAAAGGGAGTGGGAAAATTAAGGGAGTCGGATTACTGCAAGTTGCAGCGACGATTTGGGGATATGTGCGATAAGCACAGTCGGTTTCCGGTGACCGAGAAAAATCAGGTGAACAACCGTGGGAGCGATTGTAATGTGGAAACGTGTTTGGAGTGGCAATAGCAAAAGTGCAAAGTATGTGGTTTACAGGGTCAATGTTTGGCCTTGGGATTTGTGGGAATAGGTTGGGAAAAATGTGGGGCAATATACATATGTAACTCTTCCCTCTTTAAATTGTAGCGTCCTCGCGTCTCTAGAAATACGGGATGTCGAAAATACTTCCGTAGTGCTGTGCGATCTTCTGAGGTGGATGCTGCATGATTGTCTGGACCGTAGTTTACTCTGCTGCTGGTGGGTTTGTAGGGGTTTGTGGTATGATCATTACGGTGAATGGTTTTTTTCCGACTTCTTAGCGCATAGATGGCTATGGTGATGGTAAAAGCTGCTGCCAGGATGGAATAATTTATCCATTGGTGTATTTCTTTTTCCCTTCTTATGTGGGCGATCTGTTTGTTTGTATTGGTGTGAAGTTCCTTGATGAATTCAAGCGAGAGAACTTCTTCTAGTTCTGTTGCATGAGATATTGGTTGTAAAAGCGGTGGTAGAGCGTGCGTATCGCTGATTCTTTCTGATGCAAACTGCTGGTTTCTTATTGTAATGGTAGCGTCTTCGAACTTTATTAGGTAGGTCCCGTTTAGAGTTTCTATTGTGACGTTTAAGTTTATTTTGCCTTGGAAGTTATTGAGGAGTAGCATTCCGGGGAATAGTTGTTCTACTTTATCTTCTTCTTCTTCTTTTCCTTTTTTCCGGCGTCGTTATGGTCAGAAGTGTAGGACCATGACCTTCCCACTTAACTGCATTCCTACTGGTCCGCTTGTGGGGTCTGCCGGTTTGACCTCAGAAAGTAGCGGCAGGCTTCCCGGTTTGGGATTACTTCATCGCTGAGGCCAATCAAATGCTGATGTTTTTGCATTTGTTTGCACCAATTGTTTTTCGGCCTGCCTTTTTTGCGTGTTGAAATTGGAACGTTGATTGATATTGCCTTTTGGACGGGGTTCAAAGGATCTCTCCTTTGAACATGGCAATACCAACTGAGTCGGTCGCGCTCTATCTTTCTTGTGATGGTTTCTTTTACGTGGAGGCTTCCTCGGATCTTTGAACTTCTAATTCTGTCACGCTTTGTTACTCCCGCTGTCATGCGAAGCATCTTCATCTCAGCTGCCCTTAATTTTCCCTCATATTTTTTGTGCATTGTCCAGCATTGTGAACCGTATGTGAGCGCCGGACGTACAACTGAAGTGTAGAGCATTTTTTGATCACAAAAGATGGCGGAGTTTTCCCGCCACTTCATCCACCCTACGCTTACGCGATGGTTGATGTCGTCATCACAAGTTGCTTCTTTATTAATCATAGATCCCAGATATTTAAACTTTTCACACTTGGGAAGCACTCTTCCATTCAAGTAAATGTCTGGAATAGGCTGATGAGGGTCAGAGAACGGGCAGCACAGATACTCTGTCTTCTTTGAACTAATACGATACCCGTGTCCCTCAAAAATGTCCACCCACACATCAAGTGCTCGTTGTAGGGACGCCTGATCATCACTTATAATGGCTCCATCGTCTGCAAAGAATAGCTGGTGCACATTGGGGTCCGTCACTTTTCCTTCAAGCAAGCAATCAAGGGCTGCTATAAAGAGCAGTGGGCTGAGGACACTCCCTTGGTGTACACCGACTTTGATTGCGAACTCTTCGGTGACTCCTGCGGTGCATCTTACTCTTGTCGTTGCTCTATTGTACATGTCCATGATCACTCGCACGTAGGTTTCTGGAACTCCTTTTTGTCTTAGCGCTACCCATAAAAAAAATCTTGGTTGCCGGTCAAAGGCCTTCTCGAAATCAACCAACACCATATGCAAGTCCTTTGAAGAATCACGATGCTTTTCCATCATGACCCTTATACTTTGGATTGCATCTGTCGTTGATTTAACCGAGACAAACCGGCACTGATATTCAGATAGTCGTATTATTTTCCGCAGTCGGCTATCTAATACCCGTTCAACGATCTTCATGGTGTGCGACATCAGCTTGACAGAACGGTAGTTATCACAATTTCGCGTATCACCCTTTCCTTTGTGCAAAGGAAGAAGATAGCTTTCCCTCCATTGATTAGGCATAGTGTCGCCTCTCATAAGTTTGGAGATAAGAACCATGAGCCGATGTCTCCCATCTTTTTCCAGAACTCAGAGGGTATCCCGTCCGGCCCAACAACTTTTCTTTTCTTGGAGTTTTTAACCGCGTACCGAACTTCTTCGAGTGTGATGTCGAATATTTCGGCATGATTCGGGGCGGCTCTTGGAAAGTACACTCGGGGAAACTGTTCGTTCAGAAGTCCTTCGCAATACTGTTGCCATCTGTGGAGAATTTTTTCGTCTTCCACAAGGAGTTGGCCTTCAGCATTGTTAATAAACTTTGGGAAACAAATCTCCTGAGCATTTCTTCTTCTCTGGGATTTGCTCCTTCGTTCAAATTGCTTTGTTGAAGCTCCTGGGTAGCCTGGTTCCTGTCAGACGCGGAAGACGATATTTCTTCCAACTCCTGATATAGGCCTTCCATGCTTTTCGCTTTGAATTCGGCGCATTTTTTCTTCGCGATACCTTTGCAATATCTATATACCTTTTCACGGCGAGCTTTTTCCTCTCTATTAGTAGAAGAGCACTTTGACCAAGCTTGGAAAGCCATTTTCTTTTCGTGTATCACTGCTTTGGCTTCGTCTGTCCACCACCAGGTTTCTTTTGCGTGTTGGCAGGGGCCTTTAGATGTTCCGAGCAGTGAGTTGGCTTTCTCCAGGCCAGATTGTTGTAGGGAATCCCACATGTCTTGTGCTCTGCACTCCTCATTACCGACCTCATCGATAATGGAAGAGAGGTAGTTTTTCATGCTGGTAATAAAAGCTTCGCCTTTTCTTTTATCCAGCTTATACCACTTGATTCTCTCAGACACCTTCGTTTACTGCTTTGACTTCTTACTCGCCTCCATAAAAAATTCAGTCAGGAGGAGACGGTGTTGAGGGACGATCGCGTCTCCCAGGATCACTTTGCAATCTTTAACTCGTGGCTTCATGAAACTGGATACCAAATGATAGTCTATTTGAGTTTCATTTCCGCCGCTGCTATAAGTGATCAGGTGCCGGCTTTGTTTGACGAACATGGTATTTAGCACTATAAGACCGTACGACTTGCACATGTTTAGGATATCTTCACCTAAAGAGTTCCTGGTGCCGTATCCCAGCCCACCGTGGTAGTCTTCATAGTCTTCGCTTGTCTTCCCGACATGTCCGTTTAAATCTCCCCCAACAAACAAAAGCTCTTCCTTTGGGATGATTTTGACAAGGTTGTGGAAATCTAGCCAGAATGCATCTTTTTCTTTTTGTTCACATCCTACTTGAGGGGCATATGCGCTTACGATGTTCCACACCTCACCATGCATCACCAATTTGAGAGCAATCAAACGGTCACTGGACTTTGAAATGGTTAAGACGTTGCCAAGTAGCTCTGCCGCAAGGATGATAGCGATTCCGTTTTTTTCTTGCTCCAATCCATAGTAAAACATCTTGTAGGCTTTGGTTTTAACGTCCAAGAAACGTGCCCGATTACCGGTGTTTCGCCATTTCGTCTCATGTACGCACATAATGTCTACTCGCCTTCTAACCATCATGTCTTCAAGCTCATAGCTGCGACCACTCATGCTTCCAACGTTCCAACTCGCGACTTTAAAGTGTGGCTTACGCCGTTGCATTACTTTGCTATCCCCCGGAAATCCTATAGCTCTGAACCGAGCATTGCTGCTCGTCCCAGGATCACGGCCATTAGTAGTGCCTGGCGGGGTAGTGCTTTTCCTTTTAGCGTTCTTTTCCATAATGCTACGGTTTGACCGTTTTCTTTCTTCTCCTCCTTTTTTTGACACGGGCATGCTCCAGATTTTTTTTTTTTGTTTGATCTTACTCTTACAACACCGGTGATATCCAGTCGTGTCAAGCCACTGATTTGCATGCACACTTGTGGGGCAGTTTAATGGTGGTGACCTAGGTGGTCCCTAGGTGTTTTCTAAACTGCCTAGATGTGATTTTTGTTTACCTTTGTTTTAGTCGCCTTTTACGACAAGCGAGAGGTATCGCTGCAGGGATATTTTTAACCCGTTCCTGCACAGGTGGGGGAATAGTTGTTCTACACTAGGAATATGTTGGTTATTGGTGAGGACACATGTCGCATTTTTACTACTTAAGAGGTTAGTGAATGTATCCCTAATTACTTATATCAATAACATTTTCTTTCTGACAGATAGTTAATTTTAGTGCAGTTTTACAATTTTTAATAATACCTAGCACAGTTTTATTTTCCTTTAAAATATTCTCGTAAGGTGTTTTGCTCATTACATTATTTTTTGTTTTAATAGGCTTTATTAATAATTTACCGTATACGATTTCTTGTTTTTGGAATATTAATGATGTACAAAAGCTTAGTTGAATTTTAACATCGGACAATGCCAAAGCTTCTTCAATGTTATTAAAAGGAATATTAGTTGTATTTAATTTGTTCATTATATTAGTCATTTCGATGTTGGATAGTGTATTTGAATTAACAATGTTTATTTTTCCTAATTCTATTGAATATATTGTATTTGTAAGTTCTTCCTTTATTAATCTTGCTTTTATTTGTAAACTTAAGGCTAATTCATTTAAATATGTTCGATCTTTTTTTATAACATTTAGGAGTTCATTGGTCACATTAGTAAGTTTATTAATTTTGTCTTTAAAGGCTTCGTTAATGAAAAATTTACTATTATTGTTATCTATGACGCTATTAATCTTGTCTTCCATCAGAACCAGATCATCATGGTTAGGTTTCCCGCGATCCATTTCCAAGCGGAACCGATGAAATTCAAGGATCTCTTCGATTTATGAATTTTAATGTTATCTAAAAGAGTTTATATCTGCGAAAATTCGTGCTCTAATAGAGGATAAAATTGGTTGGTTTTAGGAATGTGCTGGTTTATCAGGAGTGTTGTTTCGGTGAGGAATTGTTGGTATGGTTGGATATCTATGGTGTGGATCAGTTTCAGGTTGCCATTTTGTATCATAGCCTTTCCAACGTTAAGAGCTATTATGTGGGAGTTCGAGTAATCGATAATTTGGATGTCGGCCCGAAGGATGGGCAAGACTGACCTGCAATAAGAAAGTAGAGGAAAATAGTTCAGTTTCTTATGTTACTCTTGTGAATGACTCTTCCAGAGTTAGTCACAACAGTCGTTGTCTTGGACAGTTTCTTCCTGGTAGCGTGGAGTTAGTTTGGAACCGTGTCGTCTGTTTTTTTGTGACGAAAATCTTCTGTCCTGGTTCGTAGGTCTTTATTTGCTCTCTATATTTGTTATGATATTCAAGATCATTCTGCTGTTTTCTTTTGAGTTGTTCTATAGTGTCTAGTCTAGAGATCTCGAAGTCTTCTGGACTAGCTAGCTGTAACAATTCTCCCATAGAAAAGATCCAGTGGTCTTTTACTCGTGGTTGAATGGATAGTTCGATCGTTCGAGTAGTTCTTCAAACGAACGATGTGTTCCGTCGGTCTTTAAACATCGCATGATTTCTAACAGGGTCGAATGGAATCTTTTGACTTGTCCGTTGACCTCGCTTATATAAGAAGGAGTCTTGAATACCTTGATGTTCAGTTGGTCTTCCATCATGAAAGTGATGGGGGCAGAGTTCAACGATTTCTCGTTGTCAACCACAACGATCTTAGAAGAATAAGAGCTCTCTTAAGGGCTTCCTTATATCCTCGATGGCTCTAGACCGGATGATTTTCGCTTGGGCCAACTTAGTGAATTTATCGATTGCGGTTAGAACGAGATGTCCTTCTGTGGAATATATGTCTACGTGAAGAATCTCTCCTGGGAATTGGGGGATAGGTGTTGGAGTTAAGATTGGGTAATTTGGGTGACGGTCAAATTTATTGTTTTCGCATATACTATATTGTTTGGTAATTTGCTTTATTCTTGAATTCATTTTGGGAAAATAATGCGTTTCCAAAATTTGAAGTTTGTTTTCGTGAGCAGTTCTATGAGCTCTTCTATGGCATTCAATTATCATGTTTTCCTGTCGTGCGTCATCGCACACATCTTCTACTTGCTTTCTAGTGAATCTGACCTTATAATTGCGAAAATGGAGGGGATAGATTTGTCGGATAAGACCCATTACTTGTTCTTCCGGTTTAATCCCATTTATGACATGGGGATTCAAGAATCGTCTAAATATGCCCACTAAATTCTCCTTGGTATATTGTGGTTCGGTAATGATATGTCTCCAGTATCCTGGGAAGGGTTTTTGGACTTGGTATTGGCTAGATTCTCCAAGAATGAGAATTAATTGTGGTTTGAAGGCGTTAAGGGGTGTTTCTACAAAGGGTATTAAATTATGTGATGAGCTGTCATCACTGTGTTGTGAAGCTGTCATGGAATTTATCAACGTTTGGGTTGGTAGCCTGGACAAAGCATCTGCAACGATGTTGGTTTTGCCGGGCTTGTAGATGATCTCGTGGTTGTATTCTTCAAGTATTGATTTCCATCGCTTCATTTTAGCATTCTCGTGATTGTTGCTGAGTGCAAAGGTTAACGGTTGGTGGTCGGTATAAATATTAACCTTCATCGATCCGTACAGGAAGTTCCTCAAGCTGTTCAAGGCCCAGATGATGGCCAGCAACTCTTTCTCATTGGTAGCTTACGCCTCTGTGTTACTAAGTGTTCGGGATAGATAAGTTATTGGTTTTCCATGCTGCATCAACACCGCACCGATAGCATAGTTGGATGCGTCGGTTGTCAAATCGAAATCTTTGTTTAGGTCCGGATAGACCAATACTACTTCTCGAAAACAAAAAAAGTTTTTTTAGAGCTTGGAAAGCGCGAAGCCCTTCCTCGTTTAACCGAATCGGTACGTTCTTTGATACTCGACCATTTCCTTCCTTTTCCCTTAGGAGTACAGTAAGAGGCTGTGCGATCTTGGCGTAACCGGGGGGAATGAATCGTCGGTAGTAGCCCGACATACCCAAAAATGATCTTAACTCTTTAAGGTTCGTTGGCGGTGGAAAATCAACGATAGCCTTGACTTTCATGGGATTGGTCTTAATGCCTTTATCACTGATGACAAAGCCAAGGAATTCTACCGAAGTTTGGAGGAATTCGCATTTATCTATCTGTACTTTCATATTGGCTCTATCTAGAGTCTGAAAAACAGATGCGAGATTCCTGAGATGTTCTTCTTCGGTCTTGCCAAAAATAATAATGTCGTCTATGTATATGTAACAACGAATTCCGATGTGCTCTCTGAGGATGTCGTCTAGAGCACGCTGAAAAATAGCAGGCGCATTCTTCAGTCCGAAGGGCAAACGAGTGAACTCGAATTTGCCGTTGTTGACTGAGAACGCAGTTTTCTCGATATCAGATTCCTTCAAGGGAATCTGATGGAACCCACTACGTAAGTCAACGACTGAAAAGAATTTGTTGTTTCCCAGATTGGCTAAGACATTATTTATTTCCGGGATTGGGTATCTATCGGGAACAGTGATGGTATTGAGTTTCCGATAATCCACTACCAGTCTGTACTTTTTTTCGCCTGATGCGTCCAGTTTCTTGGGGACAACCCATACTGGAGCATTGTAAGGCGACCGTGAAGGTCGAATGATACCGTCGGCGTGTAATTTCGCTATCTCCTTGTTGACGACTGGTTTCAATGCCATCGGATAAGCATAGGTCTTTGAATACACGGGATCATCACTGGTTGTTTTGATCTCGCCCTTCACTACGGTCGAGTATGTGAGTCTTTCGTTAGGCTCGGTAAAAAGGTTAGGATATCTTCTAATAACGCTTACCAATTGGTTCCTCTGATTTGTGTTGAGATGTGACGTTCTTAGGTTTATATTGTTAACGTACTGTGTGACATGTTGCTTGACTGGGATTTGGATGTTACCGTTAAAGATTGTGTGTAGCTTTTCGCTGTGTGGATTGTGGCATCCTTCAGGCTATCGTTACCAATTATGCCGTGGAAGGATTTAAGGGTAGGAAGAATAAAGAATTTTAAGGGAGTACTGTTGGGACCGAAAAAATGTAGTATAGCGTGGTGGGTGTAGTTTTTGAGGGGGTACATGGCCCTGTGAACCAGTAGTTGGTTTCTTGGGTGCCGTCGGCCAATTCCTTTGTGGAGGCCGATTCTGATAGTTAACTTGCCTCGAGTTAACAGAGGGATCTACGTCCATGGGTAAGGGTCGTTGGAACGTTCTTGGTTGAAACTGATTAAGGTAGTTATGTGGTTGAGCAGATGTTGGATGATTGCCTTGATATTGATTGGGATAAGTTTGGTTCCGGAAAAATGGTTGGGGATTTCGAACAATTGGTTGTTGGAAATTTGGTTTAGGGGGTCTTGATGGGGCTTGTAATAATTCCGGATAGAAAGGAGTCCTTGTAATTTGAGGGAGTTGTTAGTGTGGCTGCCTTGGCACAGCGGAGGACCTTGCGAATTGGGCCATTGGATTGGTTTGCATATTGAATTCTGTAGTTTAAGTTTTCCAACTTCAAACAGAGATGCAGGGCTTGTGGGAGGTCTGTCGGTTCCTTCATACCGAGGAGTCTCGGTAGGTCGCCTTTGAGTCCTCTCACGAAAGTGTCAAGAGCCTTTTCTCTGTAAGTTCTGACCATGACATTCATCGCTTCGGTGCTCATCTCCATGCAGGCATATTTATTAAGTATTACCGAGAGATGGTGATAGACGGCATGATAAAATTCCTGAATCGTCGTGTTGCCTTGCACAAGGCGTGTCATCTGGTACTCAAGAGTACCAAGATCGCGCTTGTCGGCGTAATGGAGTGTGAGGCAACGTGAAATACGCTCCCAGTTTAGGGGAGTGTTGTACGATTCTAGTACAGCATCTGCCTGACCCACTATTTTGTTACGGATAACGTTTAGTATTCCGTAAAATCTAGCCGTACCTCTTGTAGGCTCGTAAATCTTTAGGATGCGGTCAACGTTTTTTTTCCAAGAGCTAAATTCTCCCGCTTGTCCTGAAAATTCCCGTAGACTCCGCACTACGTCAGGTACCTTGTCCATAGACGATAGATCTGCTCTTTGATCTTCATTGATTTCTTGATCGAAATCGTGGTTTGTGTCCACTGTAGGACTAAGAAGCGAGCTTATGATACGAGGGCATTCCTGTGAAAGGACCTCTGAAACGATTTGTCGGATCTGATTTTGCAGGGAAACTTTCGCTGGTTCAGCTGTGGGAATTATGGGATTGGGATTATCTGTGTTGTGGGGGAGTCGCGCAGGACGAATTAAATTTTCGTTACGCGCCATTATTTTTCTCAAAAAATTATATAAATTTAATGCGTGGGAAAAAAAAATTGGTGCTTAAAAATAGGACAAATATCAATCTACCAATTAATGGAACCAATAATACCTATTATTAAATTCTTATTATATTCGTTGCTTGTTTTCTTCTATATTAAATATATGTAAATGTATATATGAGATTTTCCTTTTATTTCGTTTAATTTGCACTTGTTTTTTTTTTTTACTTTAATTGGTTAAATTTCATTTCAATATTAACGTTTTATATAAGATTTTTCTTTTATTTTATCTAATTTGCACTTATTTTCTTATTGCTTTAATTAGTTTACATTTTTTCGTTCACTTATTTCTTTATTTCCTTATATTTTTGCGTAACTTGAATAATAAAGACAATGATATTTTTCACTCTTTCTATATCTATGAATTTTTTTCTTACAATTTTTTAATTATTTCTTAATTTGTATAAAAAAATATTATACATATATCTTACATTAGTACGAGTAGCTGCATCTCCTCCAAGTGGCTGCCAGTTCTTTGCTGACTCCTGTTTGCGGTCGCTACTAAGGGGCCTCATTCCTTGGGGTAGACTGGGTTGAGAAACACCGTGCACTTATAACAAATTTTTATTTGATTTTGGAACCGTCGCGGATGTGTCACTTAATTACACTTTTATTTATTCACTTTTTACTGCAGGATTCTCTAGTTTTTAAAAAAGATTGATCTTTATTTTAGCTCGAGCAGCTACTAACATTGTATAATATCTTAAAACTACGCGACAGTGAATAATGGAAAAGGGAATGGGAAAATGAAGGGAGTCGGATTACTGCAAGTTGCAGCGACGATTGTGGATTACAGGGTCAATGTTTGGCCTTGGGATTTGTGGGAATAGGTTGGGAAAAATGTGGGGCAATATGGGTAACTTATACAACTATGGGGTTGTACCAAAAAACGTAATGCTGAGATCATGCAAACTTTTCAAAACAAAGTATTACGGGCAATTGTGAATGCGCCGTGATATCTGCGAAATAACGATATCCATAGAGATCTCGGAATCGTAACAATCGTTAACGCAGTTAGAGATTTTGCTCATAGACATAAACGACGACTAGAGGAACATGTTAACAACGCTGTACTTCCAATCTTAGAAGAAGATAATTTATTACGCCATCTACAAAGAACCAAACCGTTCGATTTAGCACGGTAATAAATAATAAATAACTCGTGTGAACTGGCGAGCTCTGCAGGAACCATCGCTGATTTAAATAAAAAACTGCGGGATGAGTGCAAGAACTCAGTTGTAGTCTATACATTAAAATACGAATTGTTTTTAGTGAGTAAGATACTCACACTACTATGAACACACGCTGTCGATTCTCATAGTGTCTTTTGAAGATTTCACCTACCCTCTTAAAAAAAAATCTTGATAGTCTTACTGTAAATGATGAATATTTTCTCTCTTTTCCAAATCCAAAACTTTGTCCACCTCCTCACCCTGGTATAATCGCAGACTTCGTTCCCTTATAAAAACAAAAGAAATAAGCAGTGGAAAATCTTTCTTCGACTTATGACTTTTCTAACTACATGGGCAGCTATCTACATTTTACTGCCCTTCACAACTCCCTCTATCAACGCTATTTAGCTGAGACACAAACTAATCTTATAAGTGATCCTAAGTCCTTCTTTAAATTTGCTTACTACAAAAGAAAATCTGATTTCTACCCTACCTCACTCTCCTTCAATGATCAAACCTTAAATAGCCCGATCATTATCGCTAACTTTTGCCATCTTTTTTAAACAATTTTTCGCCGACGACTCCTTTGTTCCAGACTTCGCTTACTTCGATTATTTACCGAATTTCTCCCATGGACCATTTCTTTCTCGTATTCCTGTGTCATCGAAAACAAGTTAAATCAACTTAGTGAATCATTCACTCCTGGATTAGACGGTCTCCCTGCCATATTTCTAAAAGAATACCCTCAACCCTCTCCCTCCCTCTCTCAAAAATCCTCAGTTCATCATTATCTCTAGGTGAATTCCCCCCTAAAACCTCTTTTATAACCTCTTTACAAAAAAAAAATTCAATTCAATTCAATTCAAAGGGCCGAAGAACGATATTAACAATTATCGTCCCATTGCCACACTGTCACATACACCCAAACTCTTCGAGAGTATCTTGTACGAAATTTTAAGTTTTCGCTGCAAGTCTTTAATCTCCCCTAGACAACACGGTTTTCTCAAATGCAAATCTACAACCACAAACCGTGTTGAATTTGTATCCTTTACCCTCTGCGCCTTAGAGAATGGCAAAGAAGTCGACGTTATTTCAACCGATCTAGTAAAGCCTTTGATAAAATCTTAGATTAATACTCTTGAAAATGTCTTCCCTTGGCTTCGACCCGATTTCTTAGAAGTGGATATCTTCATACTTGGGAAATCGCTATTACAATCTTCGTTTCAGATCTGCCTTTTCTAAGGCAGCCACTTAGGTTTTCATTCTTACCATTAACAATATTAAAATGGTGAATAAACATTCCCAATTCTTGCTATATGCCGATGACACCAAGATCTTCAAGACCATGTCCTCGAGTCATGACTTTTCCCTTATTCAATCAGATCTTAATAGTTGCTCCATCTGGTGTTCCAAAAATTGCTTGAAGCCTAACATGTTCAAATGCCAATCAATCATTTTTTTCACGTAAACCAATCAAACCTCCTTTTCGTCTCTACTTCCTTAATAATCAGCCCTTCTTCAACATTCAGGCTATCCGCGATCTTGGCATATTATGTAGCTATCGAGATAATCCTTAAAGCTAATTCAGGACTCGGTTTCGTGAAGCGATGGTCTAAAGAATTCTCCAGCCCTTACGTTACCCGATCAACAAACCCACATTTCTAAGATCGACTGCATCCAACGCCGGTTTATGCATTTTTTTCTTCGAGGTCTCCCCAGAACATCAAGACCGTCTTAAACTGATCAACATGAACACGTTGGAGGAAAGATGAACTGTATCTGACATTCTTTTCATCCATCGTCTCCTTTCAGGCACCATTGAGTGCACGACCCTCTACAACTCTGCCTCTATCAACACTAACCCTCGCAATGTAGGAACTCCCCGTCTGTTCCATCTATCCACCCCCGTACCGCGATCGGCTCCAATGAACCCATTTCTCATATGCTGAGAAGTGTTAATTCGAATCCTTCGTTCGATTTCAAGCTCAGCACTCCATGCTTAAAAACCCGCCTTCTTAATTGCGCTCACCTCTCCCGTTCTTGTTAGTTTTTAAATTAGATTAAGTTAGATTTCTTATGAATAAAACTACATAGCTTCGTGTTTCCAGCTGATTAGTAATATCGTCTGTAATATCGTCTGCATACGCAATTTATTTGCACCCGCTGTCCTTCATGGATAGGGGTATTTCGTTTACAACTAGCACTCACAATTGCGGCGACAGAACTCCTCCTTATGGTGTGCTACATTTCACTGCCGTTTTTGTGTGGTAGCAGTCGAATTTCGAATGAATCAACCTGCTTGAAAGCATTCGTTTAATCCAAAGTATTATATTATCTTTAACCTCTAGCTTGTAAAATGATAGCTAGTGGTTTTATGTTGTTGGAAGGAAGGCAATCATGGAGAATTCTTTGTTGGAAAGTGATTTCGGTTCCAGCTATCGTGTGTAGAGTTGTGACTACCCATTTCCCCTTACAATAAGCATGTTGCGATTTCGAAAGCATACTTTTTTGTAGCTTTTCGTGAATGTACAGTACCACCATTGTGTCTAGCGTCTTAAGAAGAAAGGAAGAGAGATTGATAGGTCTGTAGTCTTTTGCAGTTTTGTGGGAGGTTTCTCCTTTATTTGGTATAAATATAACATTTACTTCCCTTCAGGATAGTGTTATGTAGCCCCAGTGTAGACTGGATGAAAATATTATCAAAAGCCACGGTTCGAAAATGCCATAAGCACGTTGCATATCTACCGGGTATATTCCATCCAGAACTGCAGATTTGTGTGGTAGGAAGTTGTTTATGGTACTGCGCCTTGGAGTTTCCTTTTGTCTACTAAAGGGTCCGCCATCTAACTTTTTTTTTCAAGTAGTGCTTATTTCGTGAATGGTAACACTTAGCTCATGTCTGATTTGACAGATAATTAGTTTTATCCTTCCGCTGAACGAATATGGTTGTGTATACGCTTGAACAACGCTTCGCTAAGTGGGCCTGCGATCGACTTACAGAAGATGCCGATTTTGACAAAAAATCATCTTTTCAGATGAAGCTCATTTTGATCTTGGCGGGTATGTAAACAAGCAAAATTGTCGCATTTGGGGCACAGAAAACCCGCACGCATACATTGAAAAGCCGGTGCACCCAAAACGAGCCACTGTTTGGTGCGGATTTTGGTCCAGAGGCATAATTGGGCCATTTTTCTTCGAAAATGAGCAAGGAGTGGCCGTTACAGTCAATGGCGATCGTTATCGGGCCATGTTGAACGAATTTTTGTTCACAAAAATTGGAGAGGAGGATATTGGCAACATTTGGTTTCAACAGGACGGCGCTACGTGCCACACAGCCGAAGCTACACTCGATGTTTTGCGCCCTGTTTTTAAAGATCGCATTATCAGCCGCAGAGCTGATGTCGTTTGTCCACCTCGGAGCTGCGATTTGACACCGTTGGACTATTATTTGTGGGGTGCCGTCAAAGATAAGTGTTACGCCGACAAGCCAGAGACAATTGACGCTTTAAAGGACAATATTCGTGAAGCCATTGGTGAAATACAGCTGCACACAATCGATAATGTGCTTAAAAATTGGACCGATCGTGTAGGCTACTGCATGGCCAGCCGAGGCAGCCATTTGAATGAAATTATTTTCCATTATTAACCGGAAGGATTGTACTTTCAAATAAAAAAAGAAATTTGAGAAAATATTCAGTAGTTTTTTTTATAGCATTTTCAAAAAAAAAAAAAGTTATTTGGCGGACCCTATACATACTTCCTTAAAAATTAAAGGATGATTCGGTATGAGTTGTTCAAAAGTGTAGCTATTATACTAGCCTCTGCATTGTCGGGCAAGTGTGTATTGGGCAAGAGGTCTAGTGACTCTTCGGTAGTGGTCGTTGCGGTGCCATCTGGTTTGTTAATTAGGGCTGGACCCTTGGAACGCATCTTCCTCACTCTACATTATTCTCTTCTATTTCTGAACAGAAAGTACGCCAGGAAATCCTTTGCGCCTTTCATATCTCACTTTTATATAATCTGAGGCTGTTCGGTTCCAGTCCACTGTTCCGTTTTGATTTTTTGCTTTGTTGAAAAGCCGTCTACTTTTCTTTTTAAGGGTATCAAGATCAGCAGACCACCATGGAGGTTTGGTTCCCTTTGCTGGCTCCCCCTACTTGGGCAAGACTGTAGAAGGAATTTGTTCTTTGCTCCTTATATTTAGTCGCCAGACGTTCAATATCTGCATGCGACTTGGAGTTATTTAATTGAACGGGGTCAAAGGCGCCCTTAAGGTTATCTTCATATTTATCTCAGTTGATCCGTTTAGAATTCCTTAAGGATTTTTTTTTGGGATCCCGAAGTTAGATGGAAGCGAATGTAACGGTGATCAGAGAAGGAATTCTTTTTCGATACCGATCAATTTGTAACCGAGATATTGGAAGAAGTCGTCGATTGTCCCTATTACAAATAGCAAGCCCTGTTTCAATAATGTAAGCAAGTAAAACTTACCTTTTATTCTCTTCTGTTGATGTCGCTACTGCCCCAAATAATACGGAGAGCATTCGCGTCGCATCCTATCAGTTTGCGTCGAAGTTTTGCCTCACTTACCATCCTTCTGATTATTTTGGATGTTACGGAACGGATATCGTCGTAGGCTAGGTAAACTGCGAATATTTATAAGCCTTCCTCAAGGGAGGCATCTACTTTGGCAGCAGTGAGGTCACATGTGCTATTAATAAATACATTAATATGAGTTTTCTCGGGTCCCCACAAGCGGACCAGTAGGAATGCAGTTAAGTGGGAAAGTTATGGTCCTACACTTCTGACCATAACAACGCCAGAAAAAGGAAAAGAAGAAGAAAATGAGTTTTCTCGGGCACCTTCGCCGTTAGCGTGTAGCAGTGTGTATTGCTATGCCTTAATCCGGCAATGCGATGGTGGAGAATAAGGTTGGCAGAACCAACTTTACTGTGGTGGAGGTTTTTTTGGGTTACACGTAGCATTGGAGATATAGCTTAATCCAGATGCCCTTATCACAGTAGCATTCAGAATCTCTGAGTCAGAGCATAGGGTTTCGGATTTCTGCCGAGTTCTGAAGGAGGCTGAGGCGGTGAGAATAATGGCCATTGCTTGTCTCTCGTCCTGTTCATATACCGTCAACCTCATGGTTTAGAACTTTAACTTCTTCACTTTTAGTGGAGGGAGGGAATCTCTATTTAGCAACAGGGTTACTGTTCTGTCTGAGTCCGCCGCGGCGACAGTGGTCCTAAGAAAGGATGCAGCGCTGTCATCCTCGCAGGCAATAAGTTTGTAATACCGATGGAGCCAGCCTCCATCGGTGAAACCGGGAGGTTTCTTTCCAGGGCTGTTTTTGCACTTGGGGAGAAGGCTCAGGTTAATCGTACCTTCGAGGATTTTCCGCAGTTTTGTTATAGGGCAATAATATGTAAGTAATTGTGAGTAGCATAAGTTTCTAACAGATGGCGTTCTGAATTAATTAACCAACACAATACTGTGTTATCTAGGCTGGGCAACTATCCAGTAGATGGCGTGGTGCCGCGAAGAAAAAAAAGAAAAATTAGAATTTCGTTTTTATTTAGTTCATATCCGACCTTCGTCTGCCAGAAGAGGAAAGAGTCGAAGACTGGTCGATAGTAACATTGTGTGACATAGTCAATAAACCTTTTTTAATACTAACTATAATCTAAAATGACATTGTGAAAATTCCATTATGATACTTTTACAAAGCCATCTTGACATGTGGAAATCAATTTCATTTGTAATTAGATTGTAGTTATCACATGCCGTATTAATAGGACTATTTTTTACATAATTCGTTGTGTGCCTGCCAGTAACAAAAAAAGAATTTATCCTAGGACGAAGAATGCGAGATGGCGCATAAATTTTAAGCATCGATAGCAAAAGCGGACAATCAATATGACCTGTTAGTATGTCATTAGCAAAGAGAGCAGAATAGTACATTCTTCTTTGAGCAAGCGATTTTAAATTTAAAAGTGCGCATCTGGTTTTATAGGAAGGCATTTGGTTATTCCAATAAATTTTTCGAAGAGCAAATTTGGTAAACCGTTTTCGAATTTTCTCAATCTTTAATTCAGCGTTGCGATAGTAAGGGTTCCAAACTATGCAAGCGTATTCCAAAATGGAGCGAATTATTGAATTAAATAAACTCTTTAGGGTATAGGGATCATTAAAGTCCTTGGAATTTCGAAATACAAATCCAAGCAAACAATTAGCTTTGGTATTTTTTTAGAGTTTATAGATCTAAACATTTGTAAGTCATCAGCGAATAAAAGACAATTAGATGATTTTATAAACGATGGAAGGTCATTTATAAAAATTAAGAAGAGGAGCGGGCCAATATGACTGCCTTGAGGAACACCAGAATAGTTTCGTATTTCTTTGGAAAGTACGGAACCAATTTGTTTCCGATTTGTTAATTAAATATCTAACCATTTTAAAATATTAGAATGAAATCCATATATAAGTTTTCTTATAAGAACGTTATGTTGAACGCGGTCAAAGGCTTTTGAGAAATCAGTGTAAACACAGTCAGTTTGCAAGTTTTTTTCAAAATCTTGAAGACAGTAGTCGGTTAAAATGAGCAGGTTAGTGGTGGTCGACCTACCAGTTATGAAACCATGTTGGTATATAGCTTCTTTTTTAAAATTGCCTCAAATATTTTGAGAATCAATTTAGTTTTGGTCTATAATTTTCGACAATTCCTTTAGGGCCAGATTTATGGTAAGGTGTGATAAAGGAACTTTTCCATTGAAGAGAAATATTAAATATGATTTTTAGAGGTTTTACAAGGCTACCCTTGCACATTTTAAAAAATAATGGTGGAAAATTATCAGGTGCGAGACAGGTTCTCGATTTTAGAGATGACAATTCTTGTAAGACATCATCTTCTGTCAACAACAAAGAACCGAGATTCAAATTTTGTTTATGATGGTTTGAGATTAAATTAGCATCTATTACTTCATTTACGAAATTTGATTGGAAGAACTCTGCAAAGGCGTCGCATATTTCCTCTAAATTATTGCATTTGTTGTTATTAAAATACATAATGGATGGAAAATCAATTGACTTTCGCTTTGTATTTATATAAGACCAAAATGCTTTTGAATTCTGTTTAATATTTGTTTCCATGGATGAAACATATTGTCTGTACAAGATTTTTTTTAGGAAATTGTAGTCTTTACGCATACGCACAAATTCATTTTTCGCGGGGGAATAGATTTTACTTAATTTACACATCTTGCTCATAGAATTTTTCAATCTAGATAAACCTCTGTTAAAACAGACTGGTTTCTGAGACTTTTTTATTCGTTTGGTTGGTACATACTTGTAAATCGCAGAGTCAATTATGTCTTTAAATTTTATAAAAGCGGTTTCTAAGCTTTCTGAGTTATGAACACTTAGCCAGTTTGTTGAATCTAGAAAGATGTTCATGGCGTTGAAATCGGCTTTAGCAAAATCAAGTCTGACACTCTCACCATTCTCTGTTAATGAGGTAAAATTACAGAAATTAAAAGAAAGTACAATAGCTTCATGAAAAATACTATTGCGAAGCATTGGCAAATCAGCACGATCTAAAATTGTCTCTAGCTCGTTGTTGACAAAAACTAAATCTAACACATTTCCCATTGTATTGCAAAAAGTATTTAATTGGCATAGATTTCTAGACGATAGATTGTCAATTACTAGAATTTCTTTCTCTTTGGAAACATTGAAAGGAAAACCATATTTTTCCTCTTGAGAAAAAACCCAAGTAATATCTGGCAAATTAAAATCACCTAATACTACGGCTTATGATAAGTCACTAAAGCAACTAACAATGTTTGTAATGTTTTTTACTTGTTTTCTATAAATTATAATCCTCAGCATTAGGAGGGATATAAGAAACAAAAAAGTACAAGTGAATTAGGTTGGTATATTCAAGTGTATAAAAATCGACGGACACACAGATTTGTTCGATCATACCCGTATCATCTAATGCGACATTTGTACTCTTAAAAGCCTTTCGAACTGCAAATAATACGCCACCTCCTCTTTCACAACCAGTTTGAATGGGACATCTATCAGCTCGATAAACTTCAAAATCGTTGGGAAATAATTCAGCAGACACAATTCCATTATGCAGCCATGTCTCTGTTAATGCAATAAAGGCATACGAACAGTCAGCAGCGGCGAGAAAAAAATCCGTAATTTTGCTTCTCATTCCTCCCACATTTTGGTAGTATGGAGTGGTGGTAGTAGGAGGAAGAACACGTTTTATGTTTGAACGCTTAGGTTTGATGTTCGCATTCCGTTTTTTGGAAGAAATTTGAATGGGCGAACTCTGATACCATTAAGCCACATATCAGAATTAAGAAACTTATTGATCATATTTTCCGGAATGCCTAATTTAAAATTTATATGATTAAGATCCACCTCATTAGTGTTTTCTTTAATTAATTTGTAGCATTTTATAATAGAGATGTCTATATCAAATACAGTTGCGACATATGAAAGTATGGATTGACAAGTCGTAGACGGCTTGAATGATGACTAATGCAACCATTTGTTGGTTTACGACTTCTAGTTCTATACCCATGACAGGAATACTATTTCTTCCGACGATTGTTTTATCATGTCTATTAGGTCGCTTAGATTTAATCGTTGGTCGAGAAGTAGAAGCAGTACTTGTATGAGCGTCCAAAGCATCATTATTTTCCCTTTCCGATGGCAGCGCTCCTGGCGGCAGGTTGCAGAGTAGAGTTGTTGGGATCGTTGGTGCCATTTTACTTTATCCTACAGTTAATTCCACTTCATATGTGTTTATGTTTACGACATAACCGTCTTTTTTGAATTTTTCATGTATTATAATTTTTATAATTGTGCTGTGTATTTGTGTTATAAAATATTAAACTCAAATGTAATGTGTGCGATCCCAGGTTCCAAATGCAAATGGTCGGTTCCTCCAAATTTCTTTCGACCATTTTACACTCAAAATGGGAAATTTTTGGCTCTGTTCAAATGACACTACCAGTCATTCCTCGCTCTACTTTTGCCGATGAGAATAACGTGTGTTTAAAACAATCGTTTTTATGGCGAAGTGTCGAAACACTTCAATTAACCTTGAACATGCGAGTACAATTGGAAAGTGATCCATCGCAAAAGTATTTTCTAGACAATTGCTAAATATTGGAAACGGTTAAATAGAACTATATCGAAATACAAAATACACCAAATTGCCAACAAAATCTGCACTGTTCTTCACTTAAAAAATGAACTAATTGGGAATGTGTTCCCGGATATATTGAATAATTACTTAGATCATAATTGATTCAATAATCGTACTATTTTGGCAGCAAAAAATGTTGATGTCGACGAAATTAACTTCCAGATAAAACAATTGTTGCCAGCTTATCTGATGTGTTTTAAATAAATCGACACTATTGTAGATGAAAATGAAGCAGTAAATCTTCCAACTGACTTTTTGAATTCTCTGGATATACCACCACAATGGAATGCCACCACACAATCGTCAGTTAAAGATTCACCTGTTATTCTGCTTAGTAATTTGAATCCACCCAGATTATGCAACGGTACACGTTTAGTCATCACAAGGATCACCTTTTGAAGCAACTATTTTGACTGGAAATTTTGAAGGAGAAATCATACTATTGCTACGTTTTCCAATGATACCGTCAGAATTACCAATACCATTTAAAAGGCTTAAATTTCCAATTCGTTTGGCAGAATCTCAAATACCATTTAAAAGGCTTCAATTTCTGATCGGTTTGGCTTTCGCAATGATACAATAAATAAGTCTCAGGGACAAAAAGTGTCAAATTACGACTCGGACTTGGAAAATACGTGTTTCTCCAATGTACTCGTATAAATTAACAAATAATAAATTTATTTGTTTTAAAAAAAATTTTATTTTTCGATTTTAAATGGGGCAGTACTTCCCCTTACACGTCTAAACTAATTCTAAATACAAATTTCTTATCCACTACCTTAAATACTAATCTGTCGTCCCATGCGTCGCTGTCGTGCCGGCTCGGGTGACGGTGCTCCGGAAACGTGGAATGTGTGGCTCAGGTGACGGTGCTCCGGAAACGTGGAATGTGTGGCTCAGGTGACCGCGACGATCCCACGATGAAAAGTGCAGCGGTCAGTTGTATGATGGTAAGTCGATGCCATTCGCCTAATTCCAACACGTACAGATCAGGTGATGTTGGCGTTGATCTGTTTGTCGTTAACTCCTCCCTCCTTAAGTTCGAACGCCCTCGTTCGATCAACAGATTGTGTTACATTAGAAGAGTGGAATACGGCTAATCCTCGTTACGTGATCTGGCGATGTTGTTTCTCCTTGTGAGACGGGTGGCTGTGGCCTAGTTGTTGATGACCTTGGTGTTTCTTCCTCTGAGCCATTGAACTCTATCTTGATTTCAGCATCTGACCTTCTTCGCTTTGACCTTGCTTTCAGCAGTATGACTATGAGTATCATAGAAATGACAATGAGTGAGCAAATTACTATATTTGCTTTGCTTCCGGTGTCTAGCAATTCAATCAATTTGGTGTTGTTTATTTGTAGTTCCTTAATCGATTCTATAGAAGACAGCTTTTCGATGCTCGTTCTGCTGGATGTAGGTTGCAGTATGGCTGGCAATGGTCTAAAATTGGTGACCTCCATGGAAAAGAATGTTTCGTTGCCTGTTGTTATAGTAGCGTTGGAATACCTGATGATGTATGTCCCGTTTAGCTTCATGGGGTCCTTATTTACTTCTATCGTGCCATCGAACTGGTTCAGGAATACGATTCCGGGCAGGATTTCCTCAACTGTTGGTACGTGTTGATTGTTGGTAATAGAGCACGTAGGCGGTCGACTGTTCAGCAAGTTGGGGATGCACTTGAGTTGCTTATATCTACTAATTGCTTATTTAAACATATCGAAAGATTATTGTAGGATTTACAAGGAGAGTTTATACCAAAGATTTCCTTTTTGCATTTTACAATATTTTCATAATCTATTTTGTTTATAATTTTTTGTATTTTTACTGGTTTGATGAACATAGCTTCGCAGGACTCTTTATTTGTCATAGGGAAGCTAATTATATATATAATTACAGTTTCGTTTGAAGCAATTTTAAGCTCTGCAAAGTCGAACGATTCTTCGATATTTGTAAATGGTATTTCTTCTGTATTAAGTACATTTTCGATTTGACTTATTTCTAAATTAGATAAAATGTAAGAATTTATAATATTGGCCTTGGCCCAATGTATGGAGTATCCTATATTAACAATTTCTTATTTTATTACTTCTAGCCTATATTTAAAATTTTGCATTATAGTATCTTGTAACCTACCGGTTACTTTCATTGTCTTTAATATGTCATTTGTAATATTTATTAATTCATTAATTCTTTCAACTGACAGTTTGTTTATAATAACCTGCTTGTTGTTATTTGATAGAACACCGTTTATCTTTTGATTTATAATTTTTAGGTCGTGGTGATCAGGACTGCCTGCGATCCACTTCCATGCTGTGCCTAAAAAGTCCAATGCTCGACTCTTCCTTGTTCTAGGCTTCAATCGATCCAGGTGGTTCTTTATTTGGATTAGCTCGGTTGATATGAAAGGGAAACTAGGATGCCTCCTGCTTGGCTCGAATTTTTTCGGAGGTTTGTTTTCGTGCTTTTTCGAGTAGCTCTGGATCCGAAGTAACCCTACGTCCAAAGAACGCTTCTATAGGCTTCTTTCCGGTGGTCGAATGAATCGAGAAGTTATACTCGTATACGGCCCGCTCGAGGAGTTCCGTGAAAGAACGGTGAAGATTCTCTGTCTTCAAACATCTCATTATTTCAATGAGGGTCGAATGAAAGCGTTCGACCTGGCCGTTAACCGAGCTAGAGTAGGGAGGTGTAGTAAACATTTTTATTTTTAATTCTTCTTCTATCATGAAACTGATTGATACTGAATTAAATGATTTCTCGTTATCTATTATTACTGTTTCAGGGAGGCCAAATGAGAATAGTATCTCTCTTAGAGGTTGACGCACATCCTCCACTGACTTGGATTTCAGTACCCTTACCACTGCGAACTTAGAGAATTTGTCCACTGAGGTAAGGACCAATTTACCCTCTGTTGAAAAAATGTCCAAGTGGACAATTTGTCCGGGGTATTGTGGGATAGGAGTTTCAGGTTTGTTGGGGTGACGGTCGTATTTGTTTTCCTTGCATACCGTACACTGCCCGACGATTCTCTTTATTTTCTTGCTCATGGCCGGGAAGTAAAATTTCTCCAGTATTTGAGACTTGTTTTCATGCTCATTCCTATGAGCTCTCTTATGAACCTGAATTATAATATCCTCCTGGGCAGATTCGCTTTTAACGTCTTCGACCTGTAACTCAGTGAATCTGATCTTGTAACCGCTAAAGACATGGGGGTGCAATTCCTGGATCATTTTCCTTATACCTTCCTCTGTCTTTATGCCATTAATGACCGAAGGATTGAGTATCTTTTTTAATATTTCAATCAGGCTTCCTGGTGTGTAGTCCGGTTGCTTGACTACGTGCCTATGGTAGGTTGGGAAGACGATTTCGAACTGTTGGCTAGGATCTTTATCTATTGCTATGAGGATTTGATTTTTAAATACGTTTATAGGTGTTTCGACGGATATTATTGGGTTGTGCGTAGGTTTTGCATTCCTATCTTGGGATATGGTTAAGGTATTGGTTTCTGAGAGGATCGGAGCTCTGGAGAGGGCGTCAGCTACAATATTAGATTTACCAGGCTTATATTTAAGCTGATAATTGTATTCTTCTAGTGTAGCCTTCCACCTCTTCATCTTACTGTTCTGGTTTTTGTGACTTAGAGCGTGGGTTAACGGCTGATGATCGGTGTAAATGACAACTTGAGCGGAGCCATATAGATAACTTCTTAGCGAACCGAGAGCCCATATTATGGCCAGCATCTCCTTCTCGTTTGCTGCATAATTTTCCTCGGTTCTATTAAGCGTCCGGGAGATGAAGGTAATCGGTCTCCCATTTTGCTCCAAAACTGCGCCGATGGCGTAGTTTGACGCGTCCGTTGTCAGTTCGAACGGTTGGTTAAAGTTAGGGTAGGAAAGCATTAGGTCATTGGAGATTAAAGATTGTTTTATTTTATTAAATGAGTCTATACAGGCCTGGTTGAAGATAATAGGGGTTTTAACAGATTGGGTTTTTGAAACTCGGCCCTCTTCTCCTCTTAGGAGAGATGTCAGTGGTTTTGCTAGAGTTGCGTAGTTTCGTACGAAACGGCGGTAGTAGCCGGACAGTCCGAGAAATGACCGTAGTTCTTTCAGGTTCGTTGGTTGAGGGAAGTCTTTGATAGCCTCGACTTTTGTTTCACTCGTCTTGATGCCGTCGGATGAAATCACGAATACTAGGAATTCCACCTTTTGTTTAAAGAAGTGGCACTTGTCGAGTTGGATCTTCATATTTGCTTTCAAAAGAGTTTCAAATACTTCTCGGATGTGCCTTACGTGTTCGGCCTCGGTCTTGCTAAAAATTACTATGTCATCGATATAGACATAGCAAGACTTTCCAATATGTCCGTGTAGGATATCGTCGAGCGCTCTTTGAAAGATGGAAGGAGCGTTCTTGAGGCCGAATGGGAGTCGAGTGAACTCAAACTTCCCGTTGTTTATTGAGAAGGCAGTTTTCTCCACATCAGATTCCTTGAGAGGAATTTGGTGGAAACCACTTTTCAGGTCAAGAACCGTAAAGAAGCTGTTTCTTCCCAATTGTGCCAACACTTCATTGATGTCCGGGATAGGGTACCGATCGGCTATAGTTACTGAGTTCAGCTTCCTATAGTCGATGACCATCCTATACTGTTTGGAACCTGTACTATCCGGCTTTTTTGGTACAATCCAGACGGGGGAGTTATAAGGTGACCGTGAAGGTCTGATTATCCCGTCGTCTAATAGTTTACGTACCTGTTGTTCCACTTCGTCCTTGAGGGCCATTGGGAAAGGGTAATGCTTGCTGTACACAGGGGATTCAGTTGATGTGCGAATTTCTCCCACGACCGAAGTGGTATATGTCAGCTTTTCATTAGGTTCGGAGAACAAGTTTGAATAATCTCTAGCTATGTTTTCCAAGTGTGCTTTCTGAGAGGCGGTTAAATGGGTCTGTTCAGTATGGATTGAATTTACAGAGTCAAATTCCAGATGCTAAAGTTTTATTTTAATTGAGTTGAGGATTGACATATAACCTTCCTTGACATGGATAACTGCAGATAGTTCTCTGAGGCTATCGTTCCCTAAGATGCCATGGAAAGTCTTTAGTTCGGGTAAAAGGAAGAATTTTAGGTTGATGTCTTTGAGGCCGAAGAGGTTAAGTAGAGTATGGTGTGTAATTTTGACGTCCCCCGCTATTGACTTAGCAAGGAAACAGTTTTGGTTGGGTATTGGCTTGGGAACTATTGCTGGTTGGATATAGTTCCTGCTAGATCCAGTATCTATCAGAAATTTAAGCCTTTCGCCACTCCTCGCTTTGCACTCGAAGTACGGCAGCGAAGAGTACATTAATCTAAAAAATGTAGATCACTATAATCGATAATGGTTTCCCCATTCCTGGGTGTGCTCTCATCCGATAAGTTCAGGGGTCTAAGATATTCCGCTAAATCCTCGTCGCGTCCGACGTCTGTCGACATCATACCTTGTTCATGCTCACACTGGTTTGGGTCCTCAGTGTGGATATGGAAGTTCTGCTGAGGACGCCCTTGACCGGTTCCCTTGAAGGACTGTTGTGCCCTGGGAAATTGATCACGTTGCTGGGGGTAAGCTACTTGCGTGCTCCTTCCCTGAGGTTCCACCTTAAAATTGTTCCTGGGGATGAAGTCTGGTTTCTTTGGTGGAAACTGAGGCCGATTATCGTTACTCTGATATTGTGTTCTAGGGGGTGTATGCTGGTGGAAATCCCGATACTGCTGTTCGTTTGGGAAAGTGTAGGTGGGTCTATTATTTTGGAAATATTGTGGTCTACGGGAATCGAAAGAGGAGCGCGGCTGTACAGAGAATTGGTGGGTCGGACCGGGTTTCTTGAATGAATGAGCCTGCGGAAGTTGATGATCCCTGAGGCTTTGTTGTGACCTGTACCGTTGGTTTTCCAACTTCAGGCACAAATGCAAGGCGTGTGGCAGGTCCACCGGCTCCTTTATGCCGAGAAGGCGCGGTAGGTCCCCCTTCAGACCTCTTATGAACGTATCGAGGGCCTTATCCCTGTACGTTTGAGTCAATAGACGAGAAGCTTCCGGGCCGACTTCCAAGCAGGATATTTTGCTCAATATTAATGAGAGGTGCGCATAGATTCTCTGGTAGAATTCTTGGATTGTGCTACCACCCTGTGTTAATGAAGACATTTGATATTCAAGAGTGGTTACGTCCCTCTTGTCCGCGTAGTGCATCGTTAGGCACTGGCGGATACTTTCCCAATTTAGGGGAGTGTTGAACGACTCCAGGGCTACATCTGCGGATCCAGTAATTTTATTGCGGATGACGTTTAATATTCCGAAATATTTCGGAGTACCCTGAAGATGCTTATAAATGTCGAGCACCCTGTCAACGCTCTTCTTCCATGAAGAGAACTCGCCAGGGTCACCCGAAAAATCCCTTATGCAGCGCACTATATCAGGGATCTTGTCGAGATCACCGACTTGGTTTCGGTGCTCAGGGGAGATAACCTCGTCCGTTCCGTGCAGGATACTTGACTGAGGGTCCAACGCATTTCGTATGAGGGACTTGTGCTGCTGCTGGAACACCTGTCGGGCTATATTGGAAACCAAAGCTTCGAAATCGGGGGTAGTTCCTACTTCTCTAACATCTGAGGTGGACTGAAATGAGACATCGTGAACGGCGGTATTTGCACCAATGGGGGCTTCCGGGATTGGACCAGAGGCATTGGGATCTGGGACGGGTCCTCGCGAGCGTGTTGTTGGCATTGTTAATTAATATGTTTGTATTAAATGTTCTTAGATCTACGTATGTTAATTTTTATCTTTCCTTTCTTTTCTTAATTTAAATAGTGTTTCTTTATAATTTTAGATAACACTTCTGGATAATATAATTTTGTTTGAATGGCACTTCTTGTTAAAATAATTAAAATTATTAAAAAATTTGCACAAGGGTTATAAATACGTACAAAAATAATATTTTAAATTGTATGTTCTTATGATTTTGGTTCAACGGCTTAACTAACTTACAGGGTAATTAATATAGTGAGCATCGTCGTTGAGTCTCCCTCGGCGAAGATGGCAGCTTCCGTTTCCTCCGATATATTGTATTTTTCGGCTACTCCGGTACCACTTTTCACACTTTTTGTTATTTAATTTTGAGAGACCTGCCCGGTGAGTTCGCAGGTCACTCGAGCACACAGTATGTAATCGGTTAGATTTCTGGGTCGCGTTGGTCACCAGTTTTTGTGTGCACTTTCGTGGATTCTTAGTTCACTACTGAATGCACTTATTTATTTATTTTTTTCCTTTCGCGGATTCTTAGGTCGCGTTGGTCACTTCACTAAACTAGATTACTTTACTGCACAACGACGATGTCCCTGCTCGGGCGCCAATTAACAAATAATACATTTATTTGTTTTAAAAAAATAATTTATTTTTCGATTTTAAATGGCGCAGTACTTCCCCTTACACGTCTAAACTAATTCTAAATACAAATTTCTTATCCACTACCTTAAATACTAATCTGTCGTCCCATGCGTCGCTGTCGTGCCGGCTCGGGTGACGGTGCTCCGGAAACGTGGAATGTGTGGCTCAGGTGACGGTGCTCCGGAAACGTGGAATGTGTGGCTCAGGTGACCGCGACGATCCCACGATGAAAAGTGCAGCGGTCAGTTGTATGATGGTAAGTCGATGCCATTCGCCTAATTCCAACACGTACAGATCAGGTGATGTTGGCGTTGATCTGTTTGTCGTTAACTTATATGTCGCCTGCTCACGTGTGGGGAAACTATCAAAACTATTCGTATTATCAAAAGACGGGCTAACCAAAAATATTGTGCACCAATTAGCTCTTAGATAAATTAAAATTATAAATTATAATAGAAATTTAAAATAATGAAAATATTAAAATGTTTAAAAACCAACTTTATCTATCTCATTTATACAATTCAAATTTCAAACTAGAAATAAATAAAAAAATTATTTATTTATTTTTTACAAATATCATTTTGTAAAATCAATCTTTCAATTGAGTAATTTGTAATAAAATGTAAATTGAAAAATTTTATGTTCGTTTGTACTTCATTTCAACTTTCCGAAACTCTTTACCAATTATTAATGATTACAGCATACAACTTGACTGAAAATAAAACTTAAGGTAATTTTCAATGATAACATCTCAACGTAAAAAAAACAATACTTTGATTAGTGAACAATTGGTAATAGTGGCAACGTTTTTTAGATATAATAAGTGCAGCTCACTTTCTACCAATTTTCTTAGCTGAAAAACTGCCTTAACATTGATTCAGTTTATAACCACTGAGCCACAGAAATGTCTGAAGGAGTGATATCATTGTTAAGTTTTTTTTAGAAGGAAATGCCTCTTTTTGCTTTGATTTTTTTTTTGGCTAAATATTTCAATAAACCAATTATTTTTTATTTATTCATTAAACAATGATACTTGAAATGATATTTGACCGTTTGCACAAATGTAGTATAAAAGTATATAATTTAAACTGGCTTTGAAGCACGTACACGTCGAATCAACAAGACGTATGGTTACCTTTTACGTAACTTTTAATAAGTTTACCTTGTACCTTTTTAAAAAAGGTATCTTACTAACATTGGGATCTGGCTAGAACCTGTAAGTCAATCTTGAGGCCGAAATGCAAATTAAATACTCTATTTACTCAGTGGAGTATTTTATTAAAGAATAAGTTTATTTTATTAAAAGTACAATAAATTTACAATGATATGCTCTTTTGCGAGCTAGTGACCGTTCCGTTCAATACCGGGTACAAAAACACACTCCCGCTAAACTCCACTCTCGATCCTTATCTATCTCCGAGTTCCCATGGAAAATTTTATAAGTGGTTTTGCTCACACCAAAGATTATCAAATGTTTACATTTAGATTACGTTCTCTTGGCTTATGTTTAGATTACATATGCTGAGAGTTGCATTCTTGAGGGTTGCGTTTGCTTAAGGCGCAGTAAATCATTGTTTTGAAGATTGTGTTAAAATTCTTATCTTTCTTCATAGATATGAGGATGTTAACTCGCACTTTTGAGGGTTGCGTTTGCTTAAGGCGCAGTAAATCATTGTTTTGAAGATTGTGTTAGAATTCTTATCTTTCTTCATAGATATGAGGATGTTAACTCCCCCCGTTCTTAAGTGAATCGTCCCGATTCTCATGAAACATTAGTTAGTTTTAATATGTTGTCATTAATTTCTTTAAATATTACATCGTTTTGGTTGGTCTCTTTTTTTTTAATTAACAATGTTGAAACATATGGGTTTAACTTATATAATAAAAGGATTATGATTATAATCATTATGACAATTGTGATGGATAAATGATTACTTTGCAAGCTCATTACAATTTCATTTAATATATTAGTATTTTTTAGCGTCAACTCTGAGTCATTTGATTTTACATAATTAATTACAACATAATCATCGGCGGACCCCACAAGCGGACCAGTAGGAATGCAGTTAAGTGGGAAGGTTATGGTCCTACACTTCTGAATATAACGACGCCGGGATAAAAAGGAAAAGAAGAATTACAACATAATCATTGAAGTTGTGATTCTTTATATAATTTAATAATTTTTCTTTTTCGTTAATATAAGTTTTGTTGTTAATGGTAATTGAGTTTTTAAAAGTTATCAGGTAATTTCCTGTTATCAGGGTTTCATTAACAATATTTTCTCCAGATGTAAATATTGCTCCGTTACTTATTTCGTCTATTCTTATATTTTTTTCTGCAAGCTATGTACAGTTTGCTTTTTTGTTGTTTGACAAGTTAATAAAACAGCTTTCATTTTTGTTCAACATTCCATAATTGTTAAAAATTTCTTCCTTAACATTACTTATTCGATAAAAGGTATTTTTACATTTTGCGATTTTATAATCAATTAATAGTTTACCGCCCATTTGAGAAATCGCTCTTGCGTGTATAAGTTTACAAATCATTGAAATTTTTGGATATTTAATAAAAACTACAACAAGTTCTTCATAAGCAAATATTACAAATTTTGAGACATCTAGTATGTCCGTAATTGAAATGGAGATTTTTTCATGGCTAAACATGTTTTTGGTTTCGTTTTTACTTAGATTTCTTGGGTTTAATATACCAACTTTTGCCAGTGTAAAAGTATCTATTAAATTTTGTATATCCATTGAAATTAATTTTAATCTGTATTTTCTGACCGCTAGTTCTTTTTCTAATTTAGCTTCGTTAATATATTTTGTTACTGAAGATATTCGTTGGAAAAGTGCCGAATTAATGGAGTTTTGTTTATTATTATTTGCTATGAGTTCATTTAGTTTAATCTGGATTGCAATAAAATCGTCATGATCAGGTGAACCGGTTATTCATTTAAATATGGTTCCGAGTTCATTTATGTCTCTCTTATGTCTATGTGTGGTTATTTCGCTTAATAATAATTCGATCAAATCTAGTTCAGCTTTAATTTCCCAATTGATTGGTTCTTTTTATCGGTTTCATATTTTATTTCCTTTTCAAAAATATCAATGTACGTGGAAATATTGGTTACATGAAAAATTTCTTGGTACGATTCATATAATAGCAGGTTATCACTATCCTCGACCAATACAAAATCTTCATTTGAGTAGTTTATAATATCGGATAATATAAACCGTATGAAACAGACCATATAAGTAAGCAAACTGCCGACATTGCTAAAATAAAAAAAAATTGAGTCATATGTTAAATTTTAATATTGTCTTTGTGAATTATACGATTTCTATTATTTATTCTTACTGTGTTGCCCAAATCTTCCTTAACTACTTGTTTTTTATACCGAAGCTCTAATTTATTTCGCTCGCCAAATATTTTTTCATATATAACTTCACCTTTTTATAACTTTTCTAATTCTTTTCTTGTTATGGTAAGACCTAAGTTTTTCTTGAACAATTTGTAATTTCTGGGGTATCTCTTCATGATTTTTCTTATTAAATAATATTTCAACCGGTTTCATTTGAGTTGCCGACTGTACTGTCTTATTATATTCTCTTGCTGCTCTTATTACAATTTCTGAGTAATCTAATAAATTATATTCTTCTTTGATGCATCTTCCTATTTCGATAATTGTAGAGTGGACTCTTTCTACCTGACCGTTACTAAGACTGTGTCTAGGTTCTGTTTAATGAAGTTTTAAATTTGAACGATTCATAAGGGATTTAAATTGTGCCGAAGTAAAGGTAGGTTCGTTGTCTACCATTAAGGTTTTAGCCTTAGGAAAAACTTGTAGCATCTCTAATACTGTTATTTCTATTTCTGACTTATTTTTTATTTCTCTGACTACTGTATATTTGGAATATGCGTCTATACATGTTATGAAACTTAGTTTATGTGCATAAAATATATCTATATGAAGGTTTTCCCCTTCCTTTTCGGGAATAGGTGCTGCCAAAATTGAAATCTGTTCAGGTCGTCTATCATATTTATTTCTTCTACATATTTCGCAACTTGTTATAAATTGTTTTAACTTTTTGCACAGGTTAGGCCAATAATATGATTTTGAAATTTGTTTGAAATTTTCGTCGAAGCCTCTATGAGCCCGACTATGGGTCTCTTCTATTATGATCACTTGGTCATCTGCATTTATTATGTCTAAAACAAACCTTTTTATGAATAAGAATTTATTTGAAAATGTTTTCTTAATTTGTTCCTGGATATCATATAAATCTTCTACAGTACAATGAATGGCTGTAACTAACTTCGGACCTAAATATTCTATAAGGATCGTTATTCGATTTTCAACCATATCATATTCTAAAGGGTCCGCCATCTAACGTTTTTTTTTTCAAGTAGTGCTTATTTCGTGAATGGTAACACTTAGCTCATGTCTGATTTGACAGATAATTAGTTTTATCCTTCCGCTGAATATGGTTGTGTATACGCTTGAACAACGCTTCGCTAAGTGGGCCTGCGATCGACTTACAGAAGATGCCGATTTTGCCAAAAAAATCATCTTTTCAGATGAAGCTCATTTTGATCTTGGCGGGTATGTAAACAAGCAAAATTGTCGCATTTGGGGCACAGAAAATCCGCACGCATACATTAAAAAGCCGGTGCATCCAAAACGAGCCACTGTTTGGTGCGGATTTTGGTCCAGAGGCATAATTGTCCATTTTTCTTCGAAAATGAGCAAGGAGTGGCCGTTACAGTCAATGGCGATCGTTATCGGGCCATGTTGAACGAATTTTTGTTCACAAAAATTGAAGAGGAGGATATTGGCAACATTTGGTTTCAACAGGACGGCGCTACGTGCCACACAGCCGAAGCTACACTCGATGTTTTGCGCCCTGTTTTTGAAGATCGCATTATCAGCCGCAGAGCTGATGTCGTTTGCCCACCTCGGAGCTGCGGTTTGACACCGTTGGACTATTATTTGTGGGGTGCCGTCAAAGATAAGTGTTACGCCGACAAGCCAGAGACAATTGACGCTTTAAAGGACAATATTCGTGAAGCCATTGGTGAAATACAGCTGCACACAATCGATAATGTGCTTAAAAATTGGACTTGGACCGATCGTGTTGGCTACTGCATGGCCAGCCGAGGCAGCCATTTGAATGAAATTATTTTCCATTATTAACTGGAAGGATTATACTTTCAAATAAAAAAAGAAATTTGAGAAAATATTCAGTAGCTTTTTTTATAGCATTTTCAAAAAAAAAAAAGTTATTTGACCCTATATTATGTGCCTTTTGTTATTAAAAATGTTTATGTTTTCGTGACTAGTAAATTTATTTTTTGAAATTAATAATTGTTGTTTAAATTGGTTTAGTGGTTTTTTTGTATCAGGAACAACTGTTTGGTAGCTACTTTGAGCCGGCGATGGTACAGCCTGATGAACCGCCATTAGCTAATTGGTCTTGTGTAATATTATTTATTTGAATACGTGAGAATGCGTCCGCGACTACATTTGTGGCTCCTGGTTTATATATAATTTTTGGAGAGAATTCTTCTATAAACGTATGCCATCTCTACATTTTTGAATTGGGATTCTTGTCTGACATTGCAAATGATAACGGCTGATGGTCGGTATGAATAAAGTTCTTAAAGTTTTTAATGCCCAGACTATTGTGAGTAATTCTCTTTCGTTGGTTGCATAATTTTGTTCTGTCTTAGTTAACGTTTTTCAAATAAACGTAATTGGCTTACCCTCTTGAGAAAGTACTGCTCCTATTGCTATCTCTGATGCGTCCGTTGTTAATAGGAACTTCTTTGAGTAGTCTGGTTGATTTAGTGAGATTTGTGAAACTAGTTGCTCTTTTAAATTTTTAAAAGCTTTAATCGCATCATCATCTAAGTGAAGTAATACTTTTTTTGACATTCGTTTTGATATTTTTCCATTATTTCCCTGCAATAATTTAGTCAATGGTTTGGCTATACCAGCATAATTTTGTATGAACTTTCGATAATATCCTGCCAACCCTACAAATCCCCTTAATTATCTTACATTTTTCGGAATCGGATATCGCACAATGGTCTCTATTTTTGCTGGGTCTGTTTTAATTATTTTGTGTGCAACAATATATCCCCAAAATTCTGTTTCTTTTTTAAAGAATTTGATTTTTCCAATGAAATTTTCACATTTGATTTTTGGAGTATATCAACTACTAGTGCTAGGTCTTTATAATGCTGTTCTAACGTTTCTGAAAATACGATAATATCGTCGATGTATATATGGCAAATGTTACCTA
The DNA here is from genome assembly GCA_958301585.1 of Merodon equestris. Classification (NCBI taxonomy): domain Eukaryota; kingdom Metazoa; phylum Arthropoda; class Insecta; order Diptera; family Syrphidae; genus Merodon; species Merodon equestris. The sequence goes on along the minus strand of OY284415.1, from coordinate 81,249,807 downwards.
TTTGTTCCCTAAGTATATTATCCATGGCCCTTTGAAAAATTCTGGGTGAATTTGTTAAACCGAAGGGTAAACGAATAAATTCATATTTGCCATTATTAACCGAGAATGCAGTTTTTTCTATATCTTTTTCATTCATTAAAATTTGATGATAACCTGATTCCAAGTCTAATGTAGAAAAATACTTCGCTTTTCCTAAATTTGAGAGAATTGTTGCTGCATCCGCCATTGGATATCTGTCCAGAATCGTATTACTATTAAGTTTTTTGTAATCAATGACTAATCTAAGTTTTTGTCTGCCATCTGGGTTAGTACCCTTTTTGTCGACTACTACAGAGAGTTGTATGGGTCTAATAATCTTTTCATCCAGCATTCGTTTTACATCTTGAGTAATAAATGTTTGCGCTGAAAATGGCAAAGGGTATTGTTTGGAGTAGATTGCGTCCTAAATGTTTTTACTTGCGCGTGCTTATATTCTATTTCTTTGATTATATCATCTCGCAACTGTTGAAGATCCTTGTCTTCAATTTCTAATTTCGCGGAAGATTTCCTATCACTTTCTTCTCCCACTATCTGACTTATTATTTTTTTATTATTTTCTTTGTAATTTTCCTTCTTTTTAAATTGCTTTTTTTTCTCACGGTTACATAAGAAGGACTCTATCTCATTGGATGAATCACTTGATTCTGACAATTGGAATCTAGATAAATTGTCCCCGGTCTCACTTGGATTATTGACAGCAGTGCTGTCAGAAGTGTTTTGCTCCAGGTTTGCTTCTATGCTTCCTATATTGTTTGTTTGACCATCATAAATTTTAGTTTCGCCTCCTATATATTGTAATAATCCCTCATTAATTTTTATTTTTGCCTCTATCTTTTTTAATAAATTATATTCTATCAATATATCTGTATCTAAGTTTTCAATTTCATAAAATATATGTTTCACATTGAAAATAGTTATACATATAATGAAATTGTGCTATAATACTGTATCCATTTACTGTCTTAATTCTTTTCTTAATTGCTAGCTCTTTAGGGTCATCATAAATTCCTTTCTTTATGTAACATGCCGTTGCTCCCGTATCAACCAATATTTTTAATTTTTTATTTATTTTTTTATCTCTCCGGTAAATGTAGGGTAAACCTACTTCTATTCGCCTAAAAAATGTCCCTCTTCAATATTATTAATTCTCATAGTTTTTTGTTGCTGTACCTGTTCGCTATGTTCTCGTTTTCTTATGTTATTTGGATTATAATTAGTCTGACTTTGACCCTGACTAAAATTCCTCATTTGGGTTTGAATAGATGGATCTACGTCCATAGGGATTGGTGTAGGTTGCTGTGCAACTCGTGGTACAAATTGGTTAGATCGGTTGCTTTGGTTAAAGCGAAGATTGTTTTGATACCACTGATTAAAGGGTATTTGATTTGTTTCTGATCGAACGAATTGTCGTTGGTTATGTTGTGGTCTCTGTGTAAAAGTAGGACTTTGTTGGAAAATAAGGCCTTGTTGAAAATTAGTAGGATTTTGTCTATTTGTTGATGGATATTGTAGATTTATATTATATGAATATGGGTTATGTTGTCCCATGAAAGACGAAGGATTTGCATAGTGATTGTATGCGAAATTGGCACGTTGGTGGTTTGATTCCAATTTGCTTTGGCTAAGGCGTTTGGTAAGTTTTCTGGCTTAAGGGAGAACAGTATATCACTTAATGAACCATTAAGTCCTGTTATGAATATTCTAAGCGCATTGTCTCTATTATTTTTATTTAATACGTTAGTTATTGTCGTATTATTACCGTAAGTCATGATGGTCTTATTAATTAAAAGTGTTAATTTTTTATTAACTAAATTATAATATTCTAACACCGTTAACTTTCCTTAGGTGAGGATACTGAGTTCCTGCTCTATTATATAAATGGGTCGTTTATCGCTGTGAGCGAAATCTAGACGCGAAAGAATAGCTTCAAAATTAAGAACCGTGCAGTGATTTGTTAACGTATCATTAGCCCTATCAGTAATTTTGTTTCGTAGGATAGTTAACGCGGCTACATATCTGCGACTGTTTTTTTTATATCACAAACAGCGGCTTCGCGCCAGCTGACGTAGGAATTATATTTTCCTGAAAACTCTGGCAATGGATCATATGATTCATTGCACTCAATGCTATCATTAATAATAGCTGGTTTGAACTCTTCAACAGAGACCACTAGTTGAGCTTTTAATTCGGCAATTTCCCTTTTTAAAGCATTTGTGTGTGTTGCAATAAGTTGCGCCACCAAATCGACTGTCAGACCCTCGTGTGACATTTTCAGTCTTGAGAATTCTTTTATTATTTCTTCCAGGTTTTCTTAAAATTTAAACTACCAACAGTTTTTTGTTTTTATAAATAATATTATAATATTATTATTGCTCTTGAATTTTTTCCTTGTTGAATATTCTTGTTGTTCCCCGGATATTGTTGTCTTCCCAATCTTCCTGTGTCAGTTCACAACTTTGCCGATTTTATATTGTTCTTCACCCTTTCGGCTGACACTTTTTAATTACTGTTTTTGTTTTTTAAGTTTGAGCCTCTTTTGTCACTAGCTCCTAAGCTTTATTTTTGCACTTATTGCATTGTACCTTTGTAGGATACGTACTGCCTGTTCATTTTATTTAACACTACCGGAAAAAAAATGTTCGATTTACACGTATTGTATTTCACGAACTGTTTTAGCAGTGCTGCACGTTGGGCGCCAATTAAATACTCTATTTACTCAGTGTAGTTTTTTATTAAAGAATAAGTTTATTTTATTAAAAGTACAATAAATTTACAATGATATGCTCTTTTGCGAGCTAGTGACCGTTCCGTTCAATACCGGGTACAAAAACACACTCCCGCTAAACTCCACTCTCGATCCTTATACATATATGTATCTCCGAGTTAACATCTTCATAACTATTTGATTCCCATGGAACATTTTATAAGTGGTTTTGCTCACACCAAACATTATCAAATGTTTACATTTAGATTACGTTCTCTTGGCTTATGTTTAGATTACATATGCTGAGAGTTGCATTCTTAAGGGTTGCGTTTGCTTAAGGCGCAGTAAATCATTGTTTTGAAGATTGTGTTAAAATTCTTATCTTTCTTCATAGATATGAAGATGTTAACTCGCACTCTTGAGGGTTGCGTTTGCTTAAGGCGCAGTAAATCATTGTTTTGAAGATTGTGTTAGAATTTTTATACATATTTCTTCATAGATATGAGGATGTTAACTTGCTTAGTTCAAGTTGTTCTGTGTACTTCAAAATGTCCGTAGCTCGCCGTGAAAAGGTATATAGATGTTGCAAAGGTATCGCGAAGAAAAAATGCGCCGAATTCAAAGCGAAAAGCATGGAAGGCCCTTAGATGGCTCATGGTTCTTATCTCCAAACTTATGAGAGGCGACACTATGCCTAATCAATGGAGGGAAAGCTATCTTCTTCCATTGCACAAAGGAAAAGGTGATACGCGAAATTGTGATAACTACCGTTCTGTCAAGCTGATGTCGCACACCATGAAGATCGTTGAATGGGTATTAGATAGCCGACTGCGGAAAATAATACGACTATCTGATGACCAGTGCGGGTTTGTCTCGGGTAAATCAACAACAGATGCAATCCAAAGTATAAGGATCATAATGGAAAAGCATCGTGATTCTTCAAAGGACTTGCATATGGTGTTGGTTGATTTCGAGAAGGCCTTTGACCGGCAACCAAGAGATCTTTTATGGGTAGCGCTAAGACAAAAAGGAGTTCCAGAAACCTACGTGCGAGTGATGGACATGTACGAGAGAGCAACGATAAGAGTCACCGCAGGAGTCACCGAAGAGTTCGCAATCAAAGTCGGTGTACACCAAGGGAGCGTCCTCAGCCCACTGCTTTTTATAGCAGTCCCCGATTGCTTGCTTGAAGGAAAAGTGACGGACCCCAATGTGCACCAGCTATTCTTTGCTGACGATGGGGCCATTATAAGTGATGATCAGGCGTCCCTACAACGAGCACTTGATGTGTGGGTGGACATTTTTGAGGGACACGGGTATCGTATTAGTTCAAAGAAGACAGAGTATCTGTGCTGCCCGTTCTCTGACCCTCATCAGCCTATTCCAGACATTTACGTGAAAAGTTTAAATATCTGGGATCTATGATTAATAGAGAAGCAACTTGTGATGACGACATCAAACATCGCGTAAGCGTAGGGTGGATGAAGTGGCGGGAAAACTCCGCCATCTTCTGTGATCGAAAAATGCCCCCTAAGCTGAAAGGAAGGCTCTACACTTCAGTTGTACGTCCGGCGCTCACATACGGTTCACAATGCTGGACAATGCACAAAAAGTATGAGAGCAAATTAACGGCAACTGAGATGAAGATGCTTCGCATGACAGCGGGAGTAACAAAGCGTGACAGAATTAGAAGTTCAAAGATCCGAGGAAGCCTCCACGTAAAAGAAACCATCACAAGAAATATAGAGCGCGACCGACTCAGTTTGTATTGCCATGTTCAAAGGGGAGATCCTTTGAACCCCGTCCAAAAGGCGTTATCAATCAACATTCCAATTTCAACACGCAAAAAAGGCAGGCCGAAAAACAATTGGTGCAAACAAATGCAAAAACACCAGCATTTGATTGGCCTCAGCGATGAAGTAATCCCAAACCGGGAAACCTGCCGCTACTTTCTGAGGTCAAACCGGCGGACCCCACAAGCGGACCAGTAGGAATGCAGTTAAGTGGGAAGGTTATGGTCCTACACTTCTGACCATAACAACGCCGGAGAAAAAAGGAAAAGAAGAAGACTTCAAAATGTCCGTGTAAGACCAGTAACATATTTTGGGATAATTATGTTGTTTATGTTAGCTTTAAGCATTTTTTTCTAGCTTAAGAAAATTCTAAGAAGTACTAAATATGTAATGTATTATCTTGGCACATCATTTTGGCAAGGAGAAATTATACAACCGCGCTTTTAAAAGGAAAATAAAGGTAAACCAGGTTTGTGAATTCAGTCAGGAAAATATCTTTGATTAGTAATATTGAAGGTTTTGAGCAATAAAAGAATTCATTAACATAGTATGTTGAAAGGTTTTAGCAAATCGTGAAGGTAAATGGTGTTGAAGAAGCTAAAAAATTACCACTCGTTATTACTTTTGTCGGTGGTGAAACGTACGAATTACTAAAAAATCTTTGCGTGCCAGAAGATCCATTAACCAAAAGTTATAAAGATTGTTTCGAGCAGTTGCAAAAACATTGTAATCCAAAGCCGCTAGTTGTTTTGAAGCATTTTGAGTTTAACAAAAGGAATCGAAAAGCCAACGAAACAATTGCGGAATATATTGTTCAATTACGGCAGCATCCAAGAACATGTAGCGTTCTTAAACGTGGCACTGCGTAATCGTTTCATTTGTGCTACATACATACATACATATATCAAATGAGAGTACCCAAAAAAGCTATTAGCAGAAGCGCTCTCCTTTGGAAAAGCGTATAAAATTACACTAAGTATGGAAATGGCCTAGTAAAAGATAAGCATGAGACAACGCGAGTAGCAGCAGATGGAAGTGGGAAAGGGAGAATAAATCATCGATTGGGTACGTCAATCGTTTTGCGTGTTATCGTTCTGGTAGATGGCACAATCTAACACAATGTCCAACAATACGATGGAAATGCTTCAGCTGTCATTGTGTGGGTGATGTGCGGAAAGCAATAAAAAAAAGTGACAATGAAGTCGACTTTTTAAGCAATACGTATAAACGTACTGTCGGAGTTTCAATCAATAGTGTCGAATCCACTGGTCTACTTCAAAATGAAACTAAATACTTAATATACCTGTGAGTGTTGAGGTAGACACGGGATCAGTTATCAATGTCAAGTCAAAAAGCGAATTTGTTGAATCTGTGCCATATGCACAGGAAAAATGATGAAACAATATTCCGTGTGGTCAGTAGTTCATGGACAAGTTATTTGGTGATCTTTCCTAAAAATAAAAAAATGTTGCCATAAGACTACGTGTGGTTTTCCGTGTTTCTTTAAACAAAGTCATAGAAAACAATCAATACCCAATGCGCACTATCGAAGACCTTTGCTACACTGGGTGGTAACAGTGTTTTTTTACTCTTTACTTATTACTCTGCTCAGACTTTTCAATGCACCTGCAATAACCTAGGTGATTGTGGAGATCAATTCCAATCTTATAGTTTTGTTTTTGAACCTATATCTGCTTTCGAGCTCTTAAAAATAATAGGGTCTCTGAATAATTCGAACGCTTGTGGTTATGACGGCATCTCGAACAAACTTTTAAAACAAATAGCGTGTTTTGTAGTAGATGTATTAGCTGTAGTTTTTAACCGCAGTATCTTTTCTGGAATATTTCCAGAGGCTTTAAAATGTGCCGATGTAGTGCCATTATTTAAAAAAGGTTCTGCCCTGGATATTAAAAATTATAGACCTATTTCGCTACTGCCAGTTTTCAGCAAAGTTTTTGAAAAAGCCATTAAAGAGCGTATAGTATCTTTTCTGCAAAAGATACAATTTTTCAGTCCAAGACAATTTGGTTTTCGGAAGTATAAATCTACCGAAGATGCTTTATTAGACTTTTGCTCAAATATCTTCTCGAATCTTGATGCAAATAAGTTTACTGCTAGCTTATTCGTGGATATAACAAAGGCTTTTGATTTGGTTAATCATAGCATACTATTAGATAAATTTGAAAAAGCTGGGTTTCGAGGATTTATGCTGGATTGGCTCCAATCGTACCTATCAAACCGATCTCAAAGAGTGAAGTTTGATGGTACGAGGAGTGAAATAGGTTTTTTAAATTTGGGTGTTCCTCAAGGCTCTGTGCTGGGACCCATCTTATTCCTTGTTTATATAAACTCTTTGTTTTCTCTTAAATTTAAGAGTAAACTTACTGCGTTCGCGGATGATGTGGGTTGCACATATGGCTCTCCCAGTGCGCTGGATCTTGTATCTGACATAAATTGGGATCTTAATCTCCTACGTCATTGGTTCTCCAAGCATTATTTAAGCATAAATTCGAAAACCAAAATTATGTTTTTCAATTTATCTACCTCGACTAGACCCTATGCGGATGTGTATTTTCATGTGCCGGATTGTCCAAGGTTCAAGCTGTCAAGTTGTAAGTGTGGTTCTGGCTTAGATCTTCCGCCTTTTCTTAGCAGTGTGAACTGTAATGAAAGATGTTTCATAATTGAGAGAGTGAATGAGTTTAGATACCTGGGCCTCCTGATTGACTCTAAGATGACGTTTGCTAGCCATACTGAAGTTTTAAGAAAGTATTTTTGTAGTACTCTACGAAATTTTTTTTATCTGAAAAATATCTGTTCAAAGCAACTATTAAAAACCATTTACTATGGCATTTTTCATTCCAAACTTCAGTATGGAATTACTTGTTGAGGAGGGGCTTATAAGAATAAAATTTTGCCTTTACTCACCCTGCAGAAAAGAGTTATAAAGTTAATATCCTTCAAGCATCGCCGATGCACTAGTTTCCCACTTTTTCAAGATATGAAAATTCTTCCAGTTCGTCATTTATATTGTTATAGAGTTCTTAAGACGTTCTTTAATAGATCAGGATATCTTAATTTCCGACTGTTTTCGAGCTACAATCTACGTAGAAACCTTTTGTATGTTGTCACTGTCCCTCCTTTCCGTACATCTGCCTTTCGTAATTTTTATTTGGTTTCGTGCCGATTATTTAATAATCTCCCATTGTCGATCAGAACAATTACTTCTTCTAGAAGGTTCGAAAAGTGTGTTAAGGAGTGGCTTTTAAATATGAGTTATATTAACTTGGAAAACCTTTTGTCTAATATTTTGGTGTAACCTACTCTAATTATTTATTTTTTTTTTTTTTCTCTTGTTCCTTTTTCTTCTGTAAATATTAAAAAAATTAAACTCACATTCCTAGGGACACCCCACCCACATTCTTTTTTCTCAATAATTTAAAACCATTTGAAATGGTATTTAACACTATTTTATATTCTTTGAACATAAAATACAAAATGCCATCTAATTTATTTCTTATTGCTTAAAACTAATTAATATTTTTGTTTAACTTTTATAATTTGTACATGAAATAAATAAAGAATAAACCTAAACCTAAAAAAACCTTTTACAGTGCTAGGCATGAGTGGTGCATATCAATAGTTAGAGTTGTATGAGGAATCAAAGATGTTTTTTACTTTGAACACCCACGTCGGGTTATTCAGGTTCATTTGGCTTACTTACGGGTTAAAACTGCCTATGCAACTAATGTACTGCATGAGGGCTCCCTTTAATTGCCTGGGCGTATTTAGAGAGTTTGTCTATTATAGTCAAAAATAATGTCTTATTTAAGCAGTAAAAGACGTCTATGTGGACTACTTCTCTGTCTTTCCTTTTTCCTGGCCTTTCTGTGTTTCTGTTAATTGCAATTTTTGTTTAATTGGTTGCCCGTCGTATTTTTTTTATGTTGCAGATTTCACAGATATTTATGAATTGCGTTATTTTTTCCTTTAAATTATGATAATAGATTTTTTCTTTAAGCTGGAAAAATGTTCGTATATACCTCTATGGTTATTCCTCAGGTGCTCTTTCAGTATCAGGTCTGAGAGTTATTTTTCGTGGGATATGTCCTTAAGGAGTTTTGTGCACTCACTACTTTGAAATTTTTGTTGTAAAAGTTTTCGGTTATTACCCTTTTAAAATGGGTAAATAATGTCACGTCTTCTATTAGTACTTCGTACTGCGTTGGTAAAATCGTAAAAATGGTTTTGGATTATATTTATAATTTTATTATAGTCGAAGTTTTTAGCTGATATTATTTTCCTGTTTGCTTTAAATATTTTAAGCTTCTTTATTTTTAGAGAGCCTGAATTTATTTTTATAAATATGATTTGGCTTATGTAGATGTTGATTGGGCTAGTTGATTCTATGATTATAGGGTCCATTACTTCGGTAAAACTTATTATTGAGATTCGGATTCTAAAGTCTTTGGAATATTTTCGTTAAGGATTCCAAATGCTCTTGCATTGAAGTCGAAAATATTATTGTATCGTCCATGTATGCTAGGCATATCTTATTGATATAATCTCAAAGGATGTTATTTACTAGACGCTGGAATTTCGCTGGCGCTGTCTTTAGGCCAAATGGCATGCGCACAAATTCGTAGTGGCCATCTTAAACACTGAATGCTGTTTTGTAAATGATCATATGCTAAGTTTTTAATAAAAAAAACATTTTTCTTAGCTTAAGCTAGATATAGTAATGTTAGTGGTAAGTTGATATAGTAGTCGAAAGACATAGATTTAAGTTGTTACGTCTATTTTAGAGTGTCCGCCTAGGGCCAGTAAGATATCTAGATTGTTAAGATAGTTAAGCTAGTTTTTAAGCATTTTTGTCTAGGGTAAGATAGATCTAAGAAGTTAAGAATAAAAATGAATTAAAAACTAACTAAACTAATGCTGTTTTGTGGATATCTTCTTCAGCAATTTCTATTTAGCAAGGTATTGGCACCTCCCGAGTTTTTTCTAAGATTTCGTCCATATTTGGGATGGGGTACTTATCGTCTATGGTTACGTCGTTTAGTTTTCAATGACTGAATGCTGTTTTGTGGATATCTTCTTCAGCAATTTCTATTTAGCAAGGTATTGGCACCTCCCGAGTTTTTTCTAGGATTTCGTCCATATTTGGGATGGGGTACTTATCGTCTATGGTTACGTCGTTTAGTTTTCGATACTCGATGACAAGCCTCCACCTACGTTCGCCACTCGCATCGAGTTTTTTGGGTACGACCCAAACGAACGCGGGTATGGGGATTGGCTGCGTCTGATTATACTTGATTTTAACATATGTATGTATCTTGTATTTGTTTTCGTACTTCGTCCATATGGGGTACCTGAACGTTTTTGCTACTATGGGTGGATTCGGATTCTATGTTTTATACCATTGGTAAATGTAAGGTCTGAAATCTCTTAATTAGTGGCAGTAGTTTTTGTATTTCTTCTTCGTTTAAGTGTTCCATTCGAATTTGTTCGACTACTAGTGTGTATTTCGTATTTTTATATTCGAGGGGTACTAGTTTTGTCATTTGGTTATTAGTTTGTTGTTTTTTTTTTTTTTATTCATTTTTGTTTCTATTATTTTGTAGAACACACTTACCCTAGACAAAAATGCTTAAAACTAACTTAACAACAACTGATATAAAATACCTTACTGGCCCTATACGGACCATCTAAAGCAATAGCCTCTGGGAGGACAAAGCCGCTAAGGCGCACTTTCTCGTAGGACATGTAATTAGGGAAATAAGCCCCGTAGATCAGATTATTAACCGAAGTCATTGCCCTCGAAACGTGACCTCGGATCAGTTTTATTAGAAAATAATCCACCCGTACAATTCTGGCCCTATTGTATAGGATCTCGTTCGAGTAAAATTTCGTGTACCCAGATTCAGGTGTTCTATGTAATCCGAGACAAGTTCTGAGACATTGTCTCTCAAACACCCGAATCCTTTCCATTAAGCTGGCTCTAACATTTTTTATGTTTATTTTAACAAGGTCTCTGAATACACTTTGTTTCGCCAGTGGGCGCCCATCCTGTCCAAGAATTGAGAACCCGCGCCAATTTTTTCTAGTGTCTCGAGAGGCCCTAGACAAAGGCGTTCTGAACAAAATAGTTTCTGATTTCTGGCAGTTGATCTTCAACTTCCAGTCATCGCAATTCTGCTGAATTTTTTCAAAGTCACGCTGCAGAAGATTAACAATGACGTCAATCGTTGGACCTGATCTGTACACGATTAAATCGTCCGCATACGCTATTGAATGGCGAAGAGAAGCTATCAAATCACTGAGGTAAATGTTAAGAAGGATCGGCCGAGTTCACTGTACCCTGCTGCAGTCCGTTGTTAATATCAAATGTTTGGGTAGAAGTCACGTTGGCAATTTTCACGACGAACTTTCTACCTGTTAACATGTCAGAAATCATATATAGCAGTTGGTTTATATATAAGTATAGGTTTACTTATGCCGAACCGACTGAGTTTGTAATAAAGACCTTCTAACCATACGGCGTAGGTCATCTGGTGTGTGACGGCTGGTTTTTCTAAACGACACGAGGGATGTCTCCCTTCAGGCTTCTTCTTGGAACTTAGGACATCCCCGATAGTTTGCAGGGTGTCCCCGGTTCCTACAAAGCACGCACTCGAGCTGCTCCCTGTTTGCGATCTTGTCCTCGGTCAGATCACATTCCTCGTTCCTGTGGTTCTTTGCACATTTAACACATCGAGGCTGCATCTCGCAGTTCGATGCGGCGTGCCCGAACCTTTGGCAGCGGATGCATTGTAAAATGTTTCCGTGCCTTTTTGCTTTTTCCCATGTTACAGACTGGAAAGCCAAGGAAGTAATGGACCTTAACCTCTCCAGCTTGCTGTTGGGTGCGAGTTGAACCAAGAAGAAGGGCAATACCCGGTTCCCCCCGGACCCCCACGAACTTGAGGTCGTCGCTCTCGAACTCCTTCAGCTCTGAGAGCATTTCCTCGGGGTCAGTGATCGAATGCACGCCTTTGAGAAGCATCGACCGCAGCCTCTCGGCCTTGGGGGTAAAAGAGAAGAACTCCGTCGTGGTCTCTTCTAAAATGTCCTTTACTCGTTTGTACTGATCCAGTGTGGTACACTGGATAGCATAGCGGTTTTCACCTATACTTTTAAAGACAAAGTTATCAACACCAATGACATACTTACATAGATCTATTGTTTCTCGAAGTGCCGTAGTATGGCTAAAGATGGGTGGTACCGTGTCCTTAGTAGGACGTTGTTCTTTCGGCTGTTGTTGTTGTTTCGGCCGATGGTGTAGTTCCGGCTGTTGTTGTTTTTGCCGCTGTTGTTGTCTCTGCGGCTGTTGTTGTTTCTGTTGCGGCTGTTGTAATTGTTGCTGCTGTTTCCGTTGCAGTTGTTTCTGTTGCGACTGCTTCTGTTGTGGTTGCTTTTGTCGCAGCTGCTTCTGTTGCGATTGCTGTTGTTGTGGCGGCTGTAGTTGTGTTTGTTCTTGCACTGCTGAAGTTGTAGTTGTTGTTGCGACTGCAGTGGGATGGTTGTAGCCCGCTCTCTTTCCTTTTGGCGCATTTCGGAGAGCCTGTCTACTACGGCCTTCAATTTAGCGCATAGAATGCGTTCCTCATCCTCGAGTTTACGTTCTTCCTCCGCTACCGAACTTGAAAGAGCGGCCAAGGAATTGTTCTCTCCGATGTAGCGACCCTCGGAGAGGTTGGCAATGTCAATTTCCACGACGAATGGTTGCGGTATCTGTTGCTGCACTGCTGTTGACTGCGCCCCTTCCCTTATTTCGACCCGCAGTCTTTCTGTCGATGCGGAGAGAGAGGGGCGCTTAAGTATATTACTCCGCGGATTGAGCTTTCTCCAAGGAAACCAACACCACGAATTTACCGGCGTAAAGTAGAAGCCCAGTGTCATGTTTTGGAAACAATTTTTTAGGTTGAATTTCGTTTTCCACCTGTTTATTTAAGTAAGTTTATTTAAGCTGAAAGAGTAAAACTATACTTCTAATATTCTTAAAATTACAAAAACATATAGTGTCAATTATCGAATTTCACTTGTTCCGACTGTCCATCAATGTGTTAAAAAGTAATTTCATTTCATTAAATTACAAAAAAAATCAAATTATTTTGCAAACATACCTTTCTGTATTTCTCGATTTCATATTTAAATATAGGAAGTTTTTTTGATATGGTGGGAAAGAAGTTTTCCCAACGATAAGCACATATGTATGTGTGTAGTTAGTTTTATTTTTGAATTAATTTTTATTTCATAATTTCTTATAACTACATTACATTAGACAAAAATGCTTAAAACTAGCTTACTGGCCCTAGACGGACACTCTAAAATAAACAGAACAAGTTAAATCTATGTCTATCAACTACTATAATAGATTTACGATTAATAGTATTATAGCTAGGAAAAAAAATTGTGATTTTAAAAACTTATCATACGATCGTTTTTAAAGACATATGTATATAAAACATACATAAGCCTAACGTAACCTCACTTATTATACCTTAACAAATATATAAATATATATTGTATTTAATATATATTCTATATACATATATATTTTTTTTTATTTTCAAAATATTTATTTTTTTTTTTTTAATTTTTGATTTTGTAATTATTTTTTTTATTTCTTTGTTTATTTTGTCTGGTTTTTACTTTTTTTTTCTTTTTTGTATTTAGCCCTATTCTACCCTAACCTTCCCTAACCTACGTTAACCCACCCTAGCATATGTAAGCCTGCCATTGACGTTAGGAAGGCCCTGCCTTAAAGAGGTTGAAGCTATTGAGGTGTCCACTGAGCTCTCTCCAGCCACCAAAACCGTTGATGTTGGCCGATAACGTCTCCTCGATCCCAGCGTGAAATCGATCTACAGAACCTGAAGTGCGGACCACGACGTCAGGTCCGTAGAGCAATCGCCGTTCCATGGAATTGCGACCCACGTGGAAGATTAGCGGTACCGCCAAGCTATCCTGGATCAGGCCACATCTATCTAGATAGAGAAATGCCAGTGGCCAATAGGGAACAATATAGATTATGATTTCTGGAAATTAATTTTCAACTTCTAGTTATCACAATACTGCTGAATTATTTCGAAGTCACGCTGCGGAAGAGTAACAATGACGTCGATCGTTAGACCTGATCTGTACGCATTTAAGTCGTCTGTGTACGCTATAAAATGGTGTGTGATTCTTAAACAACTTAATAAGGCGATACGATTTAAAATTCAGGCATTCCGTAATAGAGAGTGGAATATAAAGTTAAATTCTTTAGATGAGGGCTCCAAACCTTTTTGGAATATCGTAAAAATTGTCAAAACTAAACATAAAGAAATTCCCAGCCTTAAGAGTGGTACGAATGTGTATCGCACAGATAAGGAAAAAGCGAATGCCCTAGCGGCAAATTTTGCTAGGAATCACATGGTGTCCCATTACCTGGGGGATGCAAATACTAATGCAATTGTAGAAGATGCTTTAAGAACTTTATACTTTTCTAGTCACTTAACTCCGACAAATGAATTTATTACATTAGATGACACTCTATTTTTCTTAAAAGCTTAGTTGCTCGGTGGCATTGATAATATAAAAAATATTTATTTAACCAAATTGCCGAAAAAGGGAGTTGAATTTCTTACTTTTGTCATTAACTCGTGTCTTAAAGTTCAATATTTTCCAGATACATGGAAATTAACAAAGATAATTCCAATACCAAAGGCAGGAAAACCTGTAGACCCACTCGAAAGTTACAGACCCATTAGCCTACTAAGTTCAGTAAGTAAGATATTCGAACAAATCATTAAAGAAAAACTATTAAATATAATAGAAGCTAAGCAAATATTTCCAAGCGAACAGTTTGGTTTTAGACGTTATCACGGAACTTCACATCAAGTTTTAAGAATATGCAATCTCATTAAGAGGAATCGTGCAATAGGCAAATCTACCGGCATGATGATGCTTGATATTGAAAAAGCATTTGATTCAGTGTGGCATGACGGACTCATATACAAAATGTTAAGTTTTAATTTTCCTCCATCTTTGTGTAAAATTATCAAAAGCTTTGTGTCAAACCGTAGTTTCAAAGTGTAGGTTAATAATCACGCTTCTGGTCTTATCCCTTTTTATGCTGGAGTACCGCAAGGTTCAGTCCTAGATCCAATCTTATATAACCTTTATATATCTGATTTTCCCAAACTTCCGTTCTATGATGTGGCAATGTATGCAGACGATACCGCAATATTATCGTCTCATGAGTTCGGTTTCAACATTGAATCGAACTTAAGAAATGCTGCGATACTATTAGAGGAATATTATCTTCTTCTTCTTCTTTTCCTTTTTCCGGCGTTGTTATGTTGCAAACTGCATTCCTACTGGTCCGCTTGTGGGGTCCGCCGCGCGCCGGTTTGACCTCAGAAAGTAGCGACAGGCTTCCCGGTTTGGGATTACTTCATCGCTGAGGCCAATTAAATGATGGTGTTTTTGCATTTGTTTGCACCAATTGTTTTTCGGCCTGCCTATTTTTTTTTTTTTTTTTTGGTAACACGGGCATGCTTCAGATTTTTTTGTTTGATCTTACTCTTACAACACCGGTGATCTCCAGTCGTGTCAACCCACTGATTTGCATGTACACTTGTGGGGCAGTTTAATGGTGGTATATGTGTCCCTAGGCTCACCTTGGTGTTTTCTAAATTGCCTAGATGTGATTTTTGTTTACCTTTGTTTTAGTCGCCTTTTACGACAAGCGAGAGGTATCGCTGCAGGGATATTCTTAACCCGTCCCTGCACGGGTTTTTTTTTTTTGTATTGGGGTTTTTTTTTCGTTGTTTCCCCAGAATGTTTGCCTCATATAATTTGTATATTAATGAACCTGTAAAATATTTCTCAGTAGTAAGATTTCTCTTGTAAATCATAACTCTGAACAAAATATGTAAATTGTGCGATAACTAATGTAATTTATAAACGAGTTCGCAATAAATAATTACAATTACAAAAATGGTGAAGAGAAACTAGCAGATCGCTTAGGTAAATGCTGAAAGGGATCGGCGAATATTTGATTTCCATATTTGATTTCCAATTTTTGAGTAGAAGTCACGTTGGCAATTTTCAGAACTAACTTTCTACTTGTTAAAATATCAAAAATCATATACATATAGTGGTTTACTTATGCCCAGCCGACTGAGCTTGTAATAAAGACCTTCTAACCATACGGTGTCGAAGGCTTTTTCCAAGTCAATCAGACAGATACCCGTGTTTTGGTTATTGTATTTATTCCATTGGGTATCGGATACGAGTTTCGCGGCGGCTTGAATAGTGTCATGCCCCGCTCTGAAACCGAATGGGTTATCCGGAATGATTTTATTTTCCTCAATCCATTTAAACAGGGCTCTATGGACCACCTTCTCGAAGACCTTGCTGATACTCGGAAGAAGACTTATTGACCGAAGATTTGCCGGGTTAGAGGTATCTTTACGCCTCTTGGGGATTGGTTGCACCACCGCTGTCTTCCAGTGCACTGGATAATGTGCATTATTCAGTGTATTGTTGAACAGGACGGTGTACCTCTCTACAGCCATTGGCGAAATGTGTCTACCGTCGACTCCCGCAGATTTTTTCTTCTTCAATGACACGAAGATCATCTGTATATCTTTCGTCGAAAGAAAATAAATAGGCGTTCTGATTAAATGTAAACAAGTCAGCTGTATCAGAGCAAACCGTTGGGGAAATATTTTATATAATATTTCTATTATGTTGCCAATATCTATTTTGTTTCCACCTAGTCCCACTTTTATTCCATCTACTTCTCGTGATAATCTATCTGTAATTGACTCGTTTGTAAGAAATATTCCTGGTCTAATTTCTCAACCAATTGCTTTAAATGAGCTAGGCTCGGATCATTATCCAGTCTTCTGTAAGCTTCGTCGTTCGGGAATAGAAAAAGTGCAATATTTTTGAGACATCAAAAATGCGAATTGGGTTAAATTTCGCAAACTCGTACAAAATAATTTTCGAACCGTTCCCACTAACCTAGAAACTATAACAGATAAACAGCAAGTTGACGATATTCTGCATCTATTCACTGAAAACATTAATCCTTTAGCAAGCAGGTGTATTCTTCGTGTTAAAATGAAATGTTCTTCTCTGAAATTACCAGCCCATATTTTGCAATTAATTATAATTAGGAATTTGCACAGGAGAAATTGGCAAAGGTAACGTCAATCTGTTTCTAAAGTACTTATGAAATATTTTAATAAGTTAATATGTACAAACATTCAAGCTTACAGAAATAAGGAGTGGAATAGTAAGTTAAAAATTCTCTTCTTTTTGGAACATAATTAAAGTTGTCAGGAACAAAAACATGCAGATACCCTGTCTAAATGATGGTTCCAATATAATCGAAAAAGCCAATATTTTTGCTTTAAAATTTTCAGAAAATCATTTAGTATCGCAACATATAGGTGACCCACGCACTAACACACTTGTGGAACATACAATGGAAACTTTTAATCTCTCACTGAAACTCCGTTAAATGAATTTGTATCTGAGACGGAACTAAAAATTCTTCTAAAGAACTTGAAGACACGGAAAACTTGCGGTGTTGATAATATTGAAAATGTTTACCTTAAAAAGTTACCTAAAGGGGGCATACAATTTCTAACGTACATTATCAATGCTTGTCTTAAATTGCAATATTTCCCAGATTCGTGGAAACTAGCGGAGGTAATTCCATTATCAAGGGCATCAAAACCGCGAAATGATCCTCGTAGCTTTAGGCCAATAAGTCTGCTCAGTAATATAAGTAAAATTTTTGAAAAAGTTGTCAAGGCTAAAATTGTAAAAATTATAGAAAATCGGAAAATATATCCCGATGAGCAGTTTGGGTTCAGACGTTATCACGGCACCGCTCATCAAGTAGTAAGAATTTGTAATAATATTAAAAAAAGGAGATTAGAAGGAAAATCAAGTGGCTTGATACTATTGGACATCGAAAAAGCTTTTGATTCTGTGTGGCATAATGGCCTCATACATATATAAAATGTTAAGTAAAGATTTCCCTCTGTTTCTCTGTAAAATTGTTCAAAGTTTCTTATTAAATCGTCGTTTTAAAGTACTTATTCGGATATAATTCATTTTCATGTAGGCGTACTCCAAGGTTCGGTTCTCGGTCCCGTCTTATATAATCTATATACCTGTGACTTACCAAATCTTTCACATTGCGACGTTGCGATTTACGCAGATGATACCGCTATATTAGCTACGCATGAATTTGATCTTAATATCGAGATGAATTTAAAACATGCAGCTGAGAGGCTAAACGAATATTATTTGAAATGGAAAATTAAACTTAATACTGAAAAAAAATCTAGCTATCTTTTTCACCAGAAAAAGAAAACCTTGTTTTCTTCCATCTAGTCAGATTAACATCAACGGTCACGCAATATCATGGAAGTCGTCTGTAAAATACAAAGATTGACTTTCAAGAACCACCTCATAGAAACACTTAAAAAAGTAAACATTGGAGTACGTATATTATATCCATTTATTAACAGAAAGTCATTCCTTTCATTGGAAAACAAAATAATAATCCATAAGAGTATATTTTAACCAATTTTCTTATACGGTTGCCAGGTTTGGGGCAACTGCGCAAAATGTCACATTAAAAAGCTACAACATATGCAAAATAAGATATTAAAAATTATGTTAAACCTTCCCTGGCATCATTCAACAGTACAACTACACACTAGAGCTAATGTTGAATTGATCTCATTCAGGATATGCAAACTTAATGACAATTTTATGACTAAATGTGACATGTCAGAAAATCCTTTAATCAATCAGCTGAATTTGACATGATACATCACTTCAGTTTTTGGCCACTAATGCAATATAATTATTTGTTTATTTATTTGTTTTATTTATTAATTTATGTTATTTATTTATTTATTCATTTATCTACATATTATTTATTTATTTATTTAATTATTACTTATTTATTTATTTACATTTTACTATTATTTATTTATTTTTATTATCTGCATATTTATTTATTTATTTATTCAACAAATCATTTATTTATTTGCATTTTATTATTATTTATTTATTTTTATTATCTACATATTTATTTATTTATTTATTTATCTACATATTATTTATTTATTTATTTAGTTATTACTTATTTATTTATTTACTTATTTATTTGCATTTTATTATTATTTATTTATTTTTATTATCAACATATTTATTTATTTATTTATTCAACAAATCATTTATTTATTTATTTATTATTTTTTATTTATTTACTTATTTATTTATATTTTATAAATTTTTATTTTACGTATTTTATGTATTTATTTATTTATTTTTATTTATATATATTTATATATATATATTTTTATATATATACATTTTTTTTTGTCTACTCTCATTGGAGGTTTTTGCTCATTTATTTTCCTCAATTTATTAGTTGCTTTTTTCTCATCATTGTATTTAATACTCCTTATATAATGCTACAGTAGAAAGATACGAATATATCACATCTCTGTAAACTGACTTTGTAAATTATGCGATAACACTTTTGTAAATTTTAAATGAAATAAAATATCTATCTATCTATCTAAACAAGTCAGCTTAGTCAGTCAGTCTTATAATATGCGTAGTGTTAAAAACAGACGCATACGAAAGCTTGCTGTGTTGCTTTTGCATGACTTATTTAATATATACATTTCCGATGAACGACTTATGTACGTCTCCGAAACATCTAGTGCAACAGCGCCACATGGACCAACGCTATCATCGCTTTCATAGACAACATGATGACGTTACTTAGGGTATTATGATTATGAATAATTGCTAATATGAATCAGAATAAACATTTTAATACATTTTTTCTTTAAGTAGAACAAACAAATTTTGATTTCTAAATAAAAAATTAGGCAGGTTCCTATCATCCATTTCCAGCACGCTGAAATACTGTAGGTAGACTCTTTCAAGCGGTTGACGATCGGCTACTATTTCCTCTCTTAAAATCTTGAAAATAAAATCGAAAGTAAATATGATGTCATTCCCAGAACTGACCTACAATATAATGTCATTAGCTTTTGCGTCGATAAAGTTCAATGATCGGTACATAAAAAATAAAAAAAAGAATAAGCAAACACTCATCGGAGAATGTGACTGTGCGCACACAATAAGAGGTAAATAAACTATAGAACTGTAAGACTTGATGCCAGATTTAATGAAAGAGAAACATTTACGGCCAGATGGGAGTTACAAATCACTCGTTACCTATTTAGTCCGACTTCTGACTTCAGTCGAAGTTCTGGATGATGCTTTGGAAGCATGTACATATATCTTAGCAGGTTTTTGTTTTATAATAATTTCATACATATTAGATAAATTGATCAATAACACTTGGTGTGCCTTTTTCACAGACAAACAGGATCTAACCAACTGATAAGCAAGTTTCATACTCTTTTTTCATGTGTCCTCCCATTTCACTGGTGACAGTTCCTCCTCTTCTAAGCGATAAACTGAAATAAATTATCCCACACAACAGTTTTAATCGAGCGCATTCATCAATAGTAATTAAGGTCAATGACAAAGCACGGCGGAGTGAAAGAAGATTAGCACGAAAACCATGCCCTTTGAAACCGAGAAAATATCAAAAGAAGTCATTGTTCACAAAAGTTCCTCCAAGGAGTAAAAAACCCTTGGTGACTGTCACTGTGGACTTATCGATCGAAGAGAATTCTACTAAACTACTGGTTATTCATTAAACAACACTCAACAGTTTGATATGCATGGTGGTTAGTTCGTTGTAGTGGCGTTAAACAGGTAGGATACGAACATAGGCCGGAGCAGAATTGCAGAAGATGTGAATAGCCTTTGCCAATGTTGAGCTGCTCTGAGGCCGCTGTAATCTTTCAATGTTATCGTTTTAAAACAAGTTTTTAATCTTCTCACATAACTCGTCACATGAAAGCGTACTAAAAACCAACCATTTTTGATACTGCGATGCCCATTTCTTGCAATTTCTAAGAGCTTATTGTACGATCTACTTATCCATGAATACATGGGCTACTATACGACAGTTCAGAAATTTTTAAAACACAAATTTAGAAAACGTTGCAGAAAAGATCGAACTCGACTTATATGGTGCGATCAAGTTGAAAATTGTCCAAGTCTTCCCCTATTGCTCAGGTCATTAAAGTTGGTTATAGTTGGACTTATATATCATATATTAATAAGGCGCGTTTAGTACCACTTTCACTTTAGCAATATATCAGTAAGTTGGATGTGCCATATCTATGTAGTGGTGCATATATACAACATTATATATGTATGTATACGAATATATCTATTCACTATTCACATGTATACATTATGAACATATAAATTCTCAACATTTTATAATACCTTTACCATTCATGATCAATACAATTCGTTACCACGTGATTTGTTCAAGGTTCCAGTTTATTAAACCTCCACTGACGAAACTTTCTAAGTAATATCGATCTACAATACTAAGCATGCGTCAGCAATACCCACCGGTTTCGATTCTAATGTGTTTTTGGTTTCGGCACTCCCTACCGAACTTACAATCTGTTCTTGTTTTTTTTTATTTTTTTTTTAATTCATTTTTATTTATAGTTTCTTAGATCTATCTTATCCTAGACAAAAATGCTTAAAACTAGCTTAACTATCCTTACAAATTTAGGAATCTTACTGGCCCTAGGCAGGCACTCTAAAACAAACTGAATAATTTTTACATATGCCTTTCGACTACTGTATAAATAACTTACAATTAACATTATTATAATTAACTTAAGCTAAGAAAAATTTTTTTTTTTTTCAAAAAACTTAGCATATGATAATTTTTTATATATATTTGTATAAGCTAAACCAAACTAAACATATCTTATTCTAACTTAACTAATATATATACATACATATATATATAAATATACTTTATATATATATAATACTACTAGCTGTACCCTGCGCGCGTTGCAACGCCACCAACTAAAATAAATTTGAAGGAAAGACATTACACAAATTTTCAATTCATTTTGTGTCATTTTATTGATTTTGTTCATTTCGAAAAAATTGTGACATTGCAGGGTTTTGTTTCAATTCGATATTTATTGAAGTGCTGTGGGATGCACAATATTTTTTGTTTTTCCATCTGGTGCGTAAACGAATAAATCAGAAGGTTTTCCGACACGTGAGCAGGCCAGAGCTGCCCATGTGAGAAGCATGGATTCTCCAAATTTAATCCACACACTTGCAACGATTGTCCTTGTGCTTTGTTGATAGTCATTGCGAAAGCGAGTCGCACCGGGAACTGCAAACGTTTGAATTCGAATGGCATATCTGTCGGGATCATTGGGATACGCGGCAACAGTACGTCTTCACCTTTGAATTTTTCAGTCAAAATTGTTGCCTCGATAACATTGTTCATCATTTTCTTGACTGAGAGTCTGGTTCCGTTGCAAAGTCGTGGTGGATTTATGTTTCGAAGAAGAATGATGGGTACGCCAATTTTCAATGTAAGAACGTGCGGTGGCATGCATGGCAAATCAACCGAATTCAAGAATTCAGTTGGATAATTGACAACTTCGTCTTGATTCACCACAGTAGCGATGTTGTCGCTTCGCCGGGTATTCCATTCTGAATGGTGAAGTTATGGTATTAACATCGATGTTCTTGGCCGCTAATATAGCACGCATACTGAGTCACTGATGATTTTTGTAGTTCTGTGCAATGTTTGGGAAAACTTTATATATAGGACGCGTACTGAGCCACTGATGATTTTTGTAGTTCTGTGCAATGTTTGGGAAAACTTTTTGCACCAATTCGTCTATGCTTTCTGTGATCTTACAGAAGTTTTCTGGCAAGGTGATACATTGCGTAGATTCATCAATTTGAATTCGTCCATTTCCAATATCCATTAATTGTTTTGCAAAAATTTCCAGCCGATGCGTTCCGTTGTAGTTGTACACGCATGTTGGTTTTCAAAGTCAATTTCTGTAAATTACGCCATAAAACTGATGATTTGAGACATGCATTAAGTTCATCAGCGGGTGTTGAACGTGGTATAACCGGCAGTGTTTGTCGAAAATCACCAGACAATAAAATGAGTGCGCCACCGAAGATTCGTGCGTTTCCTCTCAAATCTCGCAGTGTACTATCAAGCGCTTCCAATGCTTTCTGCGTCCGACAATGGTAGAAGCGATCCAGCACGATGATAAATTTGCCCTTGGACTCTGAATGTTGGCATGTAATTTTCGCGCACGATGTTCGTTGCACCGAACGATGTCATTTGGAAACATGGATTGTATTTACGGATGTTTTCCAAGAAATGCTTCGACACACGTGTAACACTTGATAGGAACGTTGATAGTGGTTCGGGTGTTGGATGTAATTCTGGCAGTTTAACTTTTCCACGGGCGCAGCACATTCCTGGCGTTCCGTTCTTAAATTCGAGGGCGCTACAATACATGCAAATTTTATCCATTTTTCCAGTGGCAACACTTGGATGAAGACTGTAATCATTATTACTGTCATAATGGAATGCACCAAGATTTAAATCAGCGTGCAATGTTCGCGGTGCTTATTCGAACATTTTGCAGCCTTCTTTCCCGTTGTTCAGCTGTCTCAGACGAACGGGCCTGAGTAGTACGTATTCGATCAGTTTCAAACCTCACTTCTCGTTGTTCAGATGATTCCAGCAGATTTTCCAGCCTTAATGCTCGTTGCTCGTCTGATTCTGAGGCTCGTAATGCTCTTTTCTGCCGTGCATGAGGTGTAGATCGGCCAATTGCGTGTCATTTTGGAGGCATAATTATACGGGAACGACGTGAAAAATGCGTTTGAATTTATTAGATGTCAATCAGCAATCTGAATCTCACAATGTATCCAATCCAATTGAACCGGCTGTTCACACACGGATGGAAATGTTAATATCGACGGTGATCACCAATTCGCTGAGGAAAATTTGAAGTGAAAAAAATCAGCATTCGAGAATTGTTGAAATCGATTTTAATTCCACTCACGATGATATCCGAAAAAAAACTGCACAGCAAATGCGTTCGGAACATCAATCAACAGTCAGATCCTTCACATACACATTCGATGATCTTCGTGAGTTCACTGTAGAGAATGAATAAAATCAGCTCACGGAAACTACAAAATTTCAATTCGATTGAATTATTTATTTAAATTAATTTAGCTCACAATGAAATGCACAAAACTATTTGAAAAACGACAATATTGTCTGTTCAATGTGAGCCGGACATGAATTTCACAATTTACATAAATTCTTATGTCGCCCACAACTCGAAACGTCATCATTCGTTCGCTGTTTTCGTTTTAATTCAAATCAGCATGAACTGTCACGGCAATATATGAAATTATTGCTAATAATATAATAAAATATAAGCTAATAAGAGAATTGAATTTAAAAAAAAAATTAGTACTTAATTACATGCAATCTTGAAAAAAAATAGTTCGAACATTTTTTTTTTCATTTTTTTTTCAAAATTTTGAGTTTGAAAATTAATTTCTCAAAAACTGTTCTTTAAAACAGCTTCGTTTAAAAACAGGATGAAAGAAGGTTTCTGGGTTTACAAAAAAGTATATCACGGCATTGTGGATGTAACTGTTGATTTTTAATAATTGTTTTTCCAAATTAAGTCAATTTTTTAGAAAATTACCCCTCCCGGCTAAACGGAGGGGAATAGACCCCCCCCCCTCCCATACGATTTTTTTCTTGTCTTGACCAGGCCTACACGCTCTAGCTTTTTGGCACACTGCTCGTGGGACACCCTGTATAGGTATATATGTATGTTTTATTTTTTTTTTGTATATATTATTTATACTTTTTTTTAAGTTTTTGTAATGGGGCCGATTTTGTGAATCCCAACTTTTGACATATCTCCACGTTTCAAGGTCACCAGAATCCGAATCCAACGTTTTTATAGAGATGTATGTGTGTGTGTATGTACGTATGTGCGTATGTGTGTATGTGTGTATATGGGTTCGTAATCATTTTTCGTCTCGATTATCTTGAGAACCAAAGATGATATTAACATTGGACTAGATAAATTAAACGCGTAATTACATAACAAAGAACTGAATGAATTTTCAGCGAGTTTTTTTTTTTAAACGAGAAAGCCAAGAAAAAATGCAAACAAGCTGAATTTTGAAATGAATGAAGTGCACAATTTATTCATGCAGATTTTAGATACCTTCATATTCACATTGTTATGATTGAGTATTTTAGCAACAATCCGATCGGAGTTGTGAAAAATGTCATTCTTCTTGTTTCTTCTTTCTGGTGTGATATTGCGAGAGAATTTTGCGTTATATCGCGTGATGTTAATAACTGATTCCCTACTCTGTTAATCGCGTGACCAAACACTCCGCTGCACGTACAGTAAATACATATATGGAAAAATAAAAAATACGACCGCACTCAATCACCTTGTAAACCAGAATGATTCTTATTTATTTTCTTCTTGACATATATGTGTACATGACATGACATGTGTTATGCCGGGCGGGCTCACAATAGTGAGGTGAGAAAAGGTAAATGTTCAACAATTCACAATCAAATTTCAACAATTTTAGTTTTTTAGTTTTACATTTAACATTTTAGTTTATAAAAAAAAGAGAAAAAAAAAAGTAACTTTATTTATGGCCTTCAACATTCACCCCCGCCGTGAACTCGTTCGCAACAATTGTTCCACCTTGGTAAGTATAGGCTGGCCACGCTGGTGTTCCGATCCTTGATTTCGCCATTATTTTCCCTTCTTCCTTGCTCTATCAAAGAAACAATTAGTGTGACAAAGAAGGACATAATTATAAAACGAAACGAAGCATAAACAAGCACCCCATAGAGTGAGTGAGCAGCCTACCCAAAGCTATTTGCCAATTGTCATTGCGTATCACCCTCCTTTGATCCGTAATCCGGATCGATATCTCCAGCTGCCTACGTGTCGCCTGATCTTGTTCTCAGGTGGATGGCATCGGGTCAACGACCTTGTTTTATGAGATGGATGAGAAGATTGTTTATTTAATTATTTGTAAAGGTATGAAATGGATGAATTGTATGGATTGTATGTGTGTGGTGTTGTGTGATATGTGTAGCATGTGGACTGTATGTGTTGTGTTGGGTTGTGTAATAGTTTCTTTTTTACTTATGAGAAAAAAAAAATGCATGTGGCGTGTAGGATTAAGATATGTATATGTGTAGAAGTAGGTAAATGAATTTAAATGTATATATACATATGCATGTATGTATCTTTCGGTGTTTATCATTTTTTTTTTTTTTTTTTTTTTTTATGTTTTGTGTAGGGTTAGATTAAGGCTTCATCGACGGTAATTTTATTGGTTGGAAGAGAGCAGATTTTTGTGATGGGTCTTTTAACTTCACCGGATTGAGTCTTTAGAGTAACGACGCGAATTAGATGATCTGCTCCAGGGTGAAGTTTTAAAACGCGGGCCATTAACCATTTTGACGTTGGAGGTCTCTCGTCCTTCACTAGTACCAGATCTCCTAGCTGCGGTTGTTGTTCTACCGTAAGCCATTTTGGACGTTGTTGAAGCCGTGCCAGATATTTAGAGCTCCATTGCTTCCAAAAGGTCTGGTACATTCTCTGTATCAGCTTCCAGCGGTCATTATATGGGATCTTCTCAACTGTATGGTCGGGTTCGGGTACACTTTGAAAAGGTTCGCCAATGAGAAAATGTGCTGGAGTTAAAGCCGTGAAATCATCAGGATTACTGGTGAGTGGACATAATGGCCTTGAATTTAAACAGCCCTCAATTTGTGTCAGAAGAGTGGCCAGTTCCTCAAAGGTTAGGGTAGCATTTCCAGCTATTCTTTTGAGATGGTATTTCACTGATTTAACTCCAGCTTCCCATTACCCTCCAAAATGAGGAGCAGCTGGAGGAATAAAATTCCACTTCGTTCATTCGCATAGAAAATTATCAGCAATTCTTGAGGTATCATAATTCGCGGCCTTGCGTAGATTATCCAGTTCTCGATTGGCGCCGACGAAATTTTTCCCACAATCACTGAAAATCTCCTTGCACGACCCTCTCCTCGCGGTAAACCGTCTGAAAGCTGCAATGAACGCTTGAGTCGTCATGTCACTGACAAGCTCAATGTGCAAGGCCTTGGTGGCTAAACAAACAAAAATGGCAAAATATGCCTTAAAGGTTTTTGCCCCTCGACCTTTCCAAGCCTTGACCTCAATGGGTCCCGCATAGTCTACACCAGTGTAACTAAATGGCCGAGAGATTCGGACTCGTGGTTCTGGCAAAGTACCCATCATTTGGTGACCTGGTTTGATCCGATGCCTAAAACAGATGGCGCAGCTGTGGATATGCTTCTTGACAGTATTTTTCATGTTCAGTATACAGAACCTTTGTCGGAGGTACGCGATCATTTGCTGCATGCCGCCGTGAAACGTTCTGTCGTGTGCATCCCTTATGATGAGGCTGGTGAAATGATGACTGGGTTTCAAAATAATTGGGTGACGTTGATCGAAACTTAGGTCCGCCTTTTGCAATCTACCTCCTACCCTTAGTATAAGAAAATCATCCAAAAATGGGCTTAATGATTTGATACCTCTTACCGTTGCGTGAATTTCATTTTGGTTCGATGAGCCATCAAAGAACATATTACATTGGACTATACGAATGGAAAGTCGTAACGCAGATTCAATCTCCAACGGCGTAAGCGTAGCCACTTCTCGCTGTGTTGCTGGTTTTCGAACGTTAGTAACGAACCTGGAACAATATGCTATAGTCCTTAACAATTTCTGGAGATTTGAATGGCGATGAATCAGTAGGTCGATGATGTTATCTTGAGCTACGGTGCAATGTACGCTTGTCTTGCGACTTTCCTCTTCAGTCGCTATGGTTGAAGGCTGTGGTGGAGTAGTGAACTCCCAGTCTGACCTGAGAAACGCTGGGCCGTTCCACCAGAGTATGTTGTTAATTAGGCCAGTAGGTAGCAATCCACGGGATGCGAAATCAGCGGGATTTTCCTGAGTTGGAACGTGCCTCCAAATGCTGCAGTTCGTAAGGCGCTGAATCTCTGCAACACGATTTCCTACGAATGTCTTCCACTTCGATGGAGGTGCTAAAATCCATGATAAGGTGATTGTCGAGTCCGACCACGCATACGTCCTCACATTTTCCATATTTAACACCTTGGCTGTGTAATTCAACAGCGTAGCCAAGATCACCGCTCCGCAAAGTTCCAACCTAGGAAGTGTCACGGTCTTCAATGGCGCGACTCTGGTCTTGGACATTAATAAGTGCATCTGGATGTTGTCATCCTCATCCAATATACGCAGATAAATGACTGCGCCATAAGCCTTCTCCGATGCGTCACAAAACCCATGAAGCTCAACTTGTCGTCGCTTTTGTAAGTGAATCCATCTTGGGATACGAATCTTCTCGATTATTGGAAGTTCTTGACAGAAGAGTTCCCATTCATCATTGAGTTCCGATGGAACTGGTTCATCCCAAGCCAAACCACGCCACCACAGTTGTTGCATCATGACCTTTGCCTTCACAATGCAAGGTGAGATCCAGCCAAGAGGATCGAAAAGACGTGCGATTGTGGACAACATAGTTCTTTTTGTTGGGACTTCAGCAGAATTAGAGGATACATTCTGAAATGTAAATGAATCGTCAATAGGATACCACCTGATTCCTAAAGCCTTGATGTGCTCTGAAGAGTCGAATGGTAACGAGAACCCTAGCGCCCGTTCTTCTGGTGGAATGCCCTGAAGTACTTCCTGAGAGTTACTGGTCCATTTTCTTAAGTTGAATCCGGCCGTCGCTAGCAATTGTCTCACCTCATCACGTTTCTTGATTGCCTCGCTTATTGAATCGGAACCAGACATTAGATCATCGACGTACATCTCCTCTAGAACTGTCGTAGCACCCACTTGAAAACGTGTTTGTTCATCAGCTGCCACTTGGTTAAGAGTGCGGATGGCAAGGTATGGTGCACTAGCTGTGCCAAATGTCACTGTGTCCAAACGATACGTTTTAATCGGTTGATTAGGATCGCTGCGCCAAAATATGACCTGGTAATATGCATCCTGCTCCTTCATCCGAATTTGCCTATACATCTTTTCGATGTCAGCAGTAAAAGTAAACTGATGCGTTCTCCACCTCAGGATGATATCTATTATGTTGGTCTGTTTCTTCGGGCCTACCATCAATCGCTCGTTCAGAGATGTGCCGTCTGAAGTTTTTGCCGCTGCATCGAAAACGACACGGAGTTTGGTTGTTGAGCTGGTCTCCTTTATCACAGCATGATGAGGGACAAAATAATGATGTGGTGTTTGAAGAACTTCATCATTGTTGACATCGATTTCCGTCATTTGACCCAACTTTAGGTATTCTTCAATACACTTGGAGTATTTTTTTGTAGTGTGGGGTTATTTTCCAGACGCTTCTCCAGTTGATGAAACCTACGCAAGGCACCTAACTTCGAGGCCCCAAGCGCAGGTTTACATCCGTCCTTGAAAGGAAGCGATACTTCATATCGCCCATCAGGCAAACGTCTGGTCGTGTCGTTGAAGTGTTTCTCACACCTCAGGTCTTCCTCGCTATCTGGTACTTGGAATGGAACCTCTTCAATCTCCCAAAATTTTCGTAGCTGGGTATCGGTGTCGTACTGCTGAAGAAACCTTTGAATGCGCGTATGTGGTTTCGTCGAAACATGGCCTTGTAAAATCCAGCCCAGATGTGTATTCTGGGCAATTGGTGAAGTTGGATCTCCTCTGATGATTTCCGGTAGTATCAGCTCCACATACATGTCGCAGCCGAGCAAAAGATCTACAGTAGCAGGTTGGAAATACATGGGATCGGCTAACGTTAACCCGCTGATGTGATCCCATTTGTGAAGTGTCAGTCTGTAGGCCGGAAACAGGCCAGTCAGAGATCTAAACACATAGGCTCGTGCGGTGGTCTTAAAAGTGGAGTTGAGAGACCCGAACGAAATATCAGCATACCGATGGCATGCTCCACTGTTGACCTGCCCCAGCCCTGACACATTAATCGACGTTCGACGGATATCCAGTTTTAGGAGTTGTACTGCCGCTTCAGTGATGAAGGTAGCCTGGGACCCGGAATCAATCAAGGCCCGTAAGGTAAAGTATCTACCATTTGACGCCTTCACCCTAACCATAGCGGTGGCTAATAAAATTTCAGACTTCGAATGGTGTTGCGCTAAATGATTCTGAACTACTGCACCAGTACTTGACTGTCCTTGTTGAACCATCTGGCTAGCGTGCACATTAGTGTGAGTGATGTCGATCTTACCGTGTAACAAGGAATGATGTTTCTACTGGCAAAAGTAGCAACGCGCCTGACTGGGACAATGCTGCGACGTGTGGCTATATGCTAAGCAATTATTGCACGCACCTATTTTATTGATCGTTCAGCGATGTTCATCTTGATGAAACGGTTGCAGGTACGAATGGGATGCTGTCCTTTACCACATACCTTGCAGTTTTACTGCTCCCTTTCCTTCTGCTTAGATTGCCTGACATGCATTGTAGTCTTGGTTGTTGCCGCCTTTTGATGTGTGCCCCTAGAGAGAGACTGACTGCACTTTGGCCTTTGCTGCTCCATGACTTCCAACGTTCGAAACCTGGCTTCAAGAAATACCGAGAACTCATCGAACCTTGGCAACTCTTTTGACCCCCCTAGCCGCTCTTCCCATAATTGTTGTGTGCAAGATGGTAGCTTTTGGAATAGGATATATATAATTATTAAATCCCACTGCTTAACAGGAAGACCGAGGTTTTCGAGAGAATGTAAGCACTCTGTCGAAGTATCTAGGAGGCGTTTCAAACCTACAGCGGTTTCATTTTGCAATACCTACTGTCCGAAGAACAATTTCAGATGGGTATTTACTAAAAACCGCTTGTTTTCGTATCTGGAAGACAGTATGGACCATGCTTTATAATAATTACCCTCATCAATGTCCAAATGTTGCAATAAATGATCGGCCTCCCCCGACAAACCTGACTTAAGGTAATGCATCTTTTGAATGTCAGTAAGACTCGGATTATTGTGGATCATTGTCTCGAATTTGGATTTGAATGACCTCCATTCTGTGTACTGACCAGAAAACACCGGGAGAGCCATTTCTGGAAGGCGAATGCCATGCAGGTTCAGGCTGTTTGAGGGTTGTTTGTTGCCGGACGTAGATTCTGCAAATTTATCCAAACAATCCAGAAGCTCCGCCTTATATTGAAGGTATATCCCCCGAATCTCCTCAAATGTTGCTTCACATTTTAAAATCTGCTCCTCGTCCTCCAACAGTGCGATTAATTTGTCGCTGATGCCCTTAGCTTGCTTGAAGGAGTCCTCTACTATGGACAAGCGACCACTGACGATGTTCTTGGTCCTTTTGCTGTCCTCTGTAAGACTAAAACTCTTATAATCCATTGTCAAAATTGACAATGCATTTTTTAAGAGTCTTAGCTCCTTCGCGGCACTCATTTCAAATAAATATATTCCGAGGGGTCGCAAATATATAAAAGGTGAGGCAGCAAATATATATGTATATAAAAATAAGGTGGCAAATATATATTTATATACAATATAATGGGGTGGCAAATATATATAAAACAAGGATGGCAAATATATTTATGGGCTAGTAGGCTTAACTCACTCACCTGAGATTCCGCTGCAACTTCACCGGAGGCTGGAACTTCACTGGAGGCTGGAACTTCACTGGAGTCTGGAACTTCACTGGAGGCAGGAACTTAACTGGAGTCTACTACTTCACTGGAGGCAGGAACTTCACTGGAGGCAGGAACTTCACTGGAGGCTGGAACTTCACTTGAGTGTAGTACTTCACTGGAGTCTGGAACTTCACTGGAGTCTGGAACTTCACTGGAGTCTGGAACTTCACTGGAGTCTGGAACTTCACTGGAGTCTGGAACTTCACTGGAGTCTGGAACTTCACTGGAGTCTGGAACTTCACTGGAGTCTGGAACTTCACTGGAGTCTGGAACTTCACTGGAGTCTGGAACTTCACTGGAGTCTGGAACTTCACTGGAGGCAGGAACTTCACTGGAGGCAGGAACTTCACTGGAGTCTGGAACTTCACTGGAGGCAGGAACTTCACTGGAGGCTGGAACTACTTGAGTGTAGTACTTCACTGGAGTCTGGAACTTCACTGGAGTCTGGAACTTCACTGGAGTCTGGAACTTCACTGGAGGCAGGAACTTCACTGGAGGCAGGAACTTCACTGGAGGCTGGAACTACTTGAGTGTAGTACTTCACTGGAGTCAGGAACTTTACTGGAGGCAGGAATTACTTGAATTGCGCAGCGCGAGAAAAAGAGTGTTAGAAAAAAAAAGAAAAAAAAACTTGGTTGGACTATCACTGGAGTTGATTGAATGAGTTAAATTGCACGACGCGGGAGAAAAGTATTAGCAAAAATAAAACTTAAAAACTTAAGAAAAACTTTTAAACTTAAACTTCAAATTTATTTGGCTCGAATGGACCAATGTTTTCTTTCTGGTGTGATATCGCGAGAGAATTTTGCGTTATATCGCGTGATGTTAATAACTGATTCCCTACTCTGTTAATCGCGTGACCAAACACTCCGCTGCACGTACAGTAAATACATATATGGAAAAATAAAAAATACGACCGCACTCAATCACCTTGTAAACCAGAATGATTCTTATTTATTTTCTTCTTGACATATATGTGTACATGACATGACATGTGTTATGCCGGGCGGGCTCACAATAGTGAGGTGAGAAAAGGTAAATGTTCAACAATTCACAATCAAATTTCAACAATTTTAGTTTTTTAGTTTTACATTTAACATTTTAGTTTATAAAAAAAAGAGAAAAAAAAAAGTAACTTTATTTATGGCCTTCAACACTTCTTCTTCTTCTTTTCCTTTTTCCGGCGTTGTTATGGTCAGAAGTGTAGGACCATAACCTTCCCACTTAACTGCATTCCTACTGGTCCGCTTGTGGGGTCCGCCGGTTTGACCTCAGAAAGTAGCGGCAGGCTTCCCGGTTTGGGATTACTTCATCGCTGAGGCCAATCAAATGTTGGTGTTTTTGCATTTTGCACCAATTGTTTTTCGGCCTGCTTTTTTTTTTGTGACACGGGCATGCTCCATATTTTTTTGTTTGATCTTACTCTTACAACACCGGTGATCTCCAGTAGTGTCAGCCCACTGATTTGCATGTACACTTGTGGGGCAGTTTAATGGTGGTATACATATGTGTCCCTAGGCTCACCTTGGTGTTTTCTAAATTGCCTAGATGTGATTTTTGTTTACCTTTGTTTTAGTCGCCTTTTACGACAAGCGAGAGGTATGGCTGCAGGGATATTCTTAACCCGTCCCTGCACGGAACCAAACAAATCCATCGATATTTTATGAAACGGATAATTGGGTGTGCTTTCTTGAACTAATGGCTCTTTTTGATTATTTCTTCTGAATTTTTCGCAAATTGGGCATGCTTCTATAAGTTCCCTAATTTGTTTGGTCATATTGGGCCAAAAATAATGCATTCTAGCTCTTGCTAGAGTTTTTTTTATTCCCAAATGAGGTTCATGTAGACACTTGCACGTTGCTTCTTGTAAATCTGAAGGTATTACTAATTTAAAATTTTCGAATAGTAAGCCATCTTCGTAATGTAATTCCGGCTTAAACTTATGGACACTTTTTCCTAATTCGTTAAGCTGCGAATATTTGGGCCATTTGTTTGACACATATTCATAAATTTTCTTATACTGTTTGTCATTTTGTATTTTATTACAGTAGATATCATAATTTTCCTTTGAAATACATGCATTTTTTGTAACTGAATGTATCACTGCACTCATCCCTTTAAGCTCTTCAACGTCTGGTAACTGCGACCTTGATAAGCAATCAGCTACCAGCATATTTTTTCCCGGAGTATACATAGGTTATTTTCATTTTTGAATACTTGAGAAAAAACATGAACATTCTTTGTAATCTTGGTGTGACATCATCAATGTCACGTTTCACCAAAGCCTCTAATGGTTTGTGATCGCTTTGAACTACAAATTCACGTCCATATAGATAGAAGTGAAAGCGATCGCATGCGAAAACTATAGAGAGCAATTCTTTTTCTATTTGAGCCCATTTTTGTTCAGTACTGCTTAAAGTTCTCGATGCATATGCAATCGGCTGACCATCTTGCAATAATACACAACCCAATCCATCTTTTGATGCATCTGTTTGGACCACTATGTCCTTATTTGGATCGAAAATTGTTAATACGGGCCTGGATGTTACTATATCAACTATGTTTTTTAATTCCAATTCATGTTTTTCATTCCAATTCCATCCAACATTGTTTCTAGTTAACCCTCTTAGTTCTGATGTGATTTTAGATAAGTTTGGGATAAATCTAGCTAAGAACTTAGTCAATCCAAGAAATCTCATTACATCTTTTTTTATTTTCTGGCCTTTTCATTTCCAAAATGGCTTTAATATGTTTGTTATCCGATTTAATTTTTCCTTCCGATATTATATGACCCATGAATTTCACTTCATTCGTTTTGTATTGAATTTTAGCTGGATTAAATTTAACGTTATTTTTTCTGGCCCTTTCAATAACCATTAATAATAACTGGTCATGCTCTTTTTCATCTTTGGCAGCTATACAAATATCATCGAAATAAACTATAACACCCGGAATGTCTCCAAATGTTTGTATCATTTTCTTTTGAAACATCTCTGGGGCACTATTTATTCCAAAAGGTACACGATTAAATTTAAACCTTCCAAATGGGGTTATAAATGTTGTT
Organism: Merodon equestris; assembly: GCA_958301585.1. Taxonomy (NCBI): domain Eukaryota; kingdom Metazoa; phylum Arthropoda; class Insecta; order Diptera; family Syrphidae; genus Merodon; species Merodon equestris. The sequence continues at coordinate 81,215,391 of OY284415.1, read as the reverse complement.
AGGTCTGAACTCTTACTATCTAACTCCATCTGCCAAAATCCATTGCGAAGATCAAACACCGAAAACAGTTGTTTATTTATTAAATTACAAGTTACATCCTCTATTGTAGGTATTAAATAGTGCTCTCTTTTAATACAGGCAATTAATGGTTTTGGATCTAAGCATGTTCTTAGGTCGCCGTTTGGTTTTTCGACTATTTGTAGGTTATTTACCCAGTCAGTAGGATAATCTACTGGCGCTATAACTCCCTCATCTACCATTTTATTCAATTTTTGTTTAAGTCGATTCAAAATGCTGAATGGAAATCGTTTTTTATAGTGTACGGCTGGTGCTGAGTTGTCTTTCAATTGTATTGCACAAGTGCCGGGAAATTTGCCTAAGCCATCAAAAAGATCATGAAATTGTGCTACAAATCCTTCTTTCGATTTAGGTAATTTAGTTATGGAACTTACATCTAGACGCTTGATCAATCCAAATTCAATGCACGTTTCTAAACCAAGTAATGGTTCAAGATAATTATCAACTACTAGAAATTTAGCGGAATGTTCAGAATTATCCTTAAAATCATAACAATTCAATTCTACTTTTCCAAATACCTTAATTTTATTTCGATTATAATCATAAACAGGAAAATTATGAATATCATTTTTAATTTCAATATTAACTTTCTTGATAAAATCGATTGGTATACAATTGACATCAGATCCGGTATCTATTTTGAATTCAATAATTTTCCCATTTATCCGGTATTGCTTGATCCACTTAATGTTACTTAATCCGTTATTTGATTTTATGCTATAAGTAATATTTTTATTTTCTAAATTATGGCTATAAATACCACCTTGTGTGACAGTACCTGTTTTTTTATTCCAATCTAAAATACCCGTGTGCTGTGTGGATGTACTTTGTTGATTCCCAATTGGTTGGCGACTTCCCGATTGCTGACGACTTCCTTTTTGTTGATGGTCTCCTCCGTGTTGATTCTTCCCACGTGATCGGCAGCATCGGTTAAAGTGACCCTTTTTACCGCAAAAACTGCAGATGACCTCCTTTGCTTTGCATTTGCTAAGGTGTCCAAAATTAAAAACCTGACCACAGTTAAAACAGGCTCGGTTAAGCGAATTTACTTCCGTGTCTTCAATTTGTTGTTGTTCCTCCGAAACTGAGTTTACTACCACTGGTGCACGACTATCCAAAATGTTTTTGTTAACATTTGCAGCTTCGTAGGTTTTACAAGTTTCAATCACTATCTTCAATGGTTCATCCCGTCCGTCCAGCAATTTTAATTGAAGTTTTTTGTCGAATACTCCAAGTATAATTCGATCGCGGAGCATTCGATCTTCGTAGCTTTCACCACTTTTGCACTTAAAATCGCAGTATCTTACTTGGGTTCTTAACTCAGTTTCAAATTCCGAGAACTTTTGCTTTTCCTTTTGCATGATTTTATTAAATTTGAATGATTCCATGGCGATATTTTTCCTTGGTATGCAATAATCGTCGAAAGCTTTTAGGACAACTTCCAGTCTCTTTCGTTGTTGCGTGTTTGCATTATTCGCCTTCATTTTCCCGTTCATTTTGCTCCCGTTGTCCATCGTTGTTTTCTGCGCTCAGGTTCACAGAATCAAACATAATTTCATCTGGAAACAAAGTATTATAGATGTCCGAAGCACGAGCGCCCACTAACCACAAAAAAGTTGCAATGTTTTGCTTTTCGGGGTCACTCATCCTGTTATTAGCGATCATGTACATGAGAAAGTTCCGCTTTCATATTGGCCACTTACGTGCCAAATCGCACGTTCGACATTTTTGGTTTTTTTTTTTTTTTTTTATTATTTTTGTTTTTTTCTTCACTTCTGACACCATGTAATGTTCTTTCTTTATTTATTTTTTTTTCTTGTATCCTCTCTTGACAATGGTTGATGTACAACTGCCTAAATATAATAGAACAACATAGAATGTGGAGACTAATGGCATGTTCTCATTACAGTAAGAAAAAATAAACGTTTTCTTCCAACAAATATGCAGGCACATAAGGATAGACCAGTGTATTCCACCAACTTTGCATTTCACAAAGAAGTGACAATCTGCTCCTATGTCCCCAAGAAGAAGAAAGCAGTTGTAATGCTTTCAACAATGCATACTTCTCCTAGTGTTCAAAATACCGAAACTGCGAAACCCGAGATTATATCCTACTATAACAAAACCAAAGGTGGCGTTGATAATATGGATAAGTTGCTAGGAGAATACACCACAAAACGAAAGACAAACAGATGGCCTTTGGCTCTGTTTTATAATATAGTTGATATAGTAGCATTAGCTTCTTATATTATTTACATGGACCACAACCCTATATTTTCCTCCACTGACAGGACAAGGAAGTTTTTGAAGGAGCTAAGCCTTCAGCTCTGTCAAGAAAATATAACAGAGCGGGCTAAAAATCCATTCGTAACATCAAAACCACACATTCGTTCAGCAATACAGGACATACTCGGACAAAACACGCTTCCCATTGCATTGGCTGGGGCTTCAAGCTCACGCAAGTGGTCGCATTGCTGTCGTTGGGAGTTGCTTTATGTGTAGAAACATGAAACAAAAGCAGAGGAAAACAAGAAAAGCCTGTAACAATTGTTCTCGACCTATTTGCGATGATCATTCAGTAACCGAGGCAACATGCAACACCTGTTTTCAAAGAACTGAATAAAAAAAATATTTTTTCTATAAAATAAAAAAACAAAAAGAGAGTTATATTTGCATTTTTCTTTTTGATTTTCAGGCGATATTCATTGCTATAGGTTCCTAATATACGAAGGTACCCAGGTACCTTTTCTCACGGATTAAGGTGTTTACTGTTTTTTGGTAAACAGAGATCTTCCTATTCGGTCTACAAACTTATTGTTAGTAAAAATATTCGCAAAACATAAAGTTAGGAGCTCTCATAAGCTCACGTGCACATAGCTAGTGAATCGAATATATAAATCGATCTTTGAAAATTGAAAAGGTACCCGGGTACCTCGTCACACACATAAGGGTTAAGGTAGTTTAAGAAAATATTGAAATTTATCTTAAGTTTGAAGTGTAAGGGCAACCGCTGCCCGACAACGAATAAATAAAAATATTTTTTTTTATGACAAACTAATAAATAATTATTTAATTGGCGCCCAACGTGGGGCGCAGGCGAAATTCTAAAGTAAAAGTGCTAACAATCCGTACAACGACCTCAAGTAGCTCGGACGCGGACGATAAAAGTGTTAACAATCTGTAAAACGGCCTCAAGTAGCCCGGACGCGGAAAAAACAAGTAGTGAAAGTGTTAGCAACCGAAAAAGACTTAAAGTAGTTCGAAATCGGAAAGTGAATAGACCCTGGGTCCCAAGAATCCACGTGAACATTTTTGTGTAACTCAATCTGCAGCCACAGCCAACGAGGGAGTGCAGAGAAAGGACCCTCAGTACCCACAGCAAACAGGAACGAGCCCCTCTGCCAGCGTTGGGATGTTCACCATTATTTTAATGTAAGATAGAATTAAGAATTTAGTAGATATTTAAGAAGTGAAAATAAATCTTAATATAAAATCATTGTGTTAATCGCTTGCGGGTTCTTTCTTCTTAATTTGTGTGTCCAAATAAAATAACAAAAAGACGCGAAGCCAAATAAAAAAGTCAACCTTCACTTTCAATGGTTTGTTACAAAGTGCTTTATTCCACCAACTTCTTCCTTTGTACATGTCTATACATAGTTTTAGTGAGTGAGAGAGATATATGTAATTAAAAGGAAAGATATATATGGAATGATAGAATAGGAATGATTTAGTGATGTGCTATTCTTTATTTGTAATAGAAGACTTAACACATAGCAATCATTAATTAAGAAGTGAAAAAGGATTTATATAAAAAATCATAAAATTCCGGACGTAGTCCGCAGCCTGAGAGAGTTTTCCGGATCCCCTGGAGAGTTTAGTTCATGGCGCAAAAGCGTCGAACGAATTCTCAACATCTACAGTAACCTCATAGGAACTCCAAAATATTTCGGTATTTTAAATATTATAAGAAATAAAATTGTGGGACATGCAGACGCTATCCTAGAAAGTTATAACCATTAAATTGGAATTCCATATCCAAATGCTTGACGCTACACTTTGCCGACAAGCGAGATCTGGGAACTTTGGAGTACCAGATGTCAACGTTGGTACGAGGCAGCAACACTGTAGAGCAATTCTATCAGTCTGTCTACAGTTACTTGTCTCTGATACTGAACAAGATATCAAGCATGGACGTCTCACCGGATGCGATGAATTTACTAACATCGTCCTATAGAGACAAGGCATTGGATACCTTTGTGAGTGGGTTGAGAGGCGATTTGCCCAGACAATTGGGTATCAAAGAACCGATTGACCTTCCCCAGGCCCCTCACCTTTGCCAGAAACTTGAAAACCAACAATTTCGAGCGCTATATGCCAATAATAATAGTGGCACGACAAAGACGACGGTTTCTCAACCTATACCACCACCTCTTCCTCCTCGTAGAAATTACAGTTCACAACCTTTCTACCCACAACTTACATATCTACCACAACCAAGACTACATCACCCTCCTAGACAAGATATCTTCCTATACCAACAACATTATCGTCAACCGAACTTCCAACAAAATTTTAGACCAAATTTCAGACCCAGCTTCCAACAGAACAACCAACCTTCTAATCCGTATCCACCAAAACCTATGCCTAGGGTGCAACCAATGGAAGTAGACACCATAAAAACCAATAACATCAATTGTATGAACCGGCCGCAAGCTAAGAACTGGCCAACTGCAACAAAGCGACCCATGATTCCTTCGCAACAGCATCACACTCCTCCCAACAAATTGCAGAGAAACTTCCATGTTAATACTGAAATTAAAGAACAATACGCACCTGACGATTCTATCGAAATTGCAAACTATGACTCTATGATTCAATTGCAGAATAACCAGACCGAAAATGAAAGTCTTGACGAGTACCTCATTAACCAATACATCAACAATAATGAACAAACAAGTGATTTCGCAGATATCTATTTTTTAGATTAACCCACTCGTCTCTGTCTTACTTCGAGTGTAGGACGAGTGAGAACAAAATTTTGAAATTTCTTGCTGACACGGGTACCAACAAAAATTATATTCAGTCCCAACTTGTAATGAACATCATCCCCAATAAACAGAACTTCTATGCCAACTCTATTGGAGGCAAAGTTGAAGTCACCCACCATACGTTTATTAATCTATTTGGAATTCAGTCAGCTAACATAACATTTTTCCTCCTGCCTACCTTGAAATCTTTCCATAGAATCGTCGGCAACGACTCTCTAAAAGAACTTTCAGCTGTAATCTACGCAAATGAGAGCTACATGCTCATCGAAAATCACCTAAAAATCCGGTTAAAGCAACAAATTTCTGAATCGATAAATTCTGTAAATATAAGAACTGATCACATGACTCAAAGTCAAAAAGACCAATTGATCCAATTAACCAAATCATTTTCCAACCTATTTGTCGATCCTAACGAGAAGCTCACATTTACTACTACCGTTAAGGGGAGAATTCGTACAACTACAAACGATCCAGTCTACTCCAGGTATTACCCATACCCCGTATCTCTTAAGGATGAAGTAGACAAACAGCTTAACCAACTTCTGAATGATGGGATTATTAGACCTTCACGGTCCCCCTATAACTCGTCCATATCGATCGTTCCCAAGAAAGCCGATGCGTCAGGAGAAAAAAAATATAGAATGGTGATCGATTATAGGAAACTGAATTCAGTTACAATTCCAGATCGAGATAAACGAAGTTTTGTCTCAACTGGGAAAGAATAAATGGTTTTCGGTGTTGGACCTAAAAAGTGGATTTCACCAAATTCCTCTCACCACTTTCTCAGTGAACAACGGCAAATATGAGTTTGTTCGTCTCCCATTCGGGTTAAAAAATGCCCCGTCCATATTCCAAAGAGCATTAGACGATATCTTAAGGGAACACATCGGAAAGATCTGTTTCGTTTACATCGACGACATAGTTGTGTTCAGCAGAGATGTCGAAACTCACATTCAAAATTTGGGAAAAGATTTTCAGAACACTTCAAGATGCCAATCTTAAAATTCAAATGGATAAGTGTGAGTTTCTTAAGTCGGAGGTTGAATTCCTTGGATTTATTATCTCTTCGGAAGGTATAAAGGCTAACCACTCTAAAGTAAAGGCAATTGCAGAATTTCCTTACCCCCAAACGCTGAAAGATTTAAGATCATTTCTTGCTCTGTCGCGATTTTACCGCAGATTTATCAGGGACTATGCTAAATTGGCAAAATCCCTGACAGCCCTTTTAAGGGGAGAGGATGGGCGCACGTCCAAGACCACCTCTGGCAAAAAGGCATATACTTGAACGAGGAATCAAGGGATGCTTTTGAAAAAATTAAGAACACACTAATTTCAGAAGACGTTATTCTCCATCATCCAGATTTCTCAAGGGAATTCCAACTAACCACTGACGCATCGATACTATACCTTGGGAGCTGTATTGTCGCAAGACGATTACCCAATCACCTTCATCTCGAGGACACTCACCAAAGCCGAAGAACACTATGCAGCTAACGAGAAGGAGATGTTAGCCATAGTGTGGGCCTTAAAATCATTGAGGAATTACTTGTATGGTTCAACCAAATTTAAGATCTTTACAGACCATCAACCGTAATAAGAACGACAACAGCAAGATGAAAAGTTGGAAGGCTATACTCGAGGAGTATAACTACGAGTTAAGATATAAGCCTGGAAAAGCCAACGTCGTCGCGGATGCATTGTCGCAGCCTCCTAGAAGAAGTTAATGTTTTAATTCCCTCACAGCCACGCAACATAGCGACGGAAGCTCCGGTCAAAATCTCATCCAATGTTCCAATACACCAATCAACGTCTACAAGAACCAAATTATTCTCAATCTTGGTGACACATCATCTCACGAATTCCAAATAATCTTCCCTACTTACCACCGCCATATTATAACACAACCTGAATATACTGAAGAGAATCTAATAGACATCCTTAAACAATACCTAAGCCCATCTGTCATTAACGGAATCAAAACCGAAGAACATATTTAAGGCATAATTCAAGAAATATACCCGACTTACTTTAGTAAAATTAGAACGCGATTCGTAAGACAAATTGTTACCGATTTAACTAACGAAGACCAACAACAAGCCGAAATCATTAAAGAACACAATCATGCACATCGCAACAGTACCGAAATTCAAATTCAGATTTTACAAAAGTTTTATTTCCCACAAATGAGGGCTACGATAGAGAAAATTACAAAAACCTGCCGAATATGCAAAGAGCATAAATACGACCGGCATCCTAGTAAGCCAATGCTACAAGCAACACCGATTCCTCAGTATCCAGGCCACATAATACATGTAGACATTTACTTTACCAATAAATACAAAATCCTCACAGCAATAGACAAATTTTCTAAGTATGCTCTAGCGAGGATACTTAAATCCAGATCATCAGAAGACATTAAACAATCACTTAGAGAACTCATCCTATCATTCGGGGTACCAGAAATTATAGTTGTTGATATCGAGAAATCGTTCAAATCTAATTCCGTCTTGTTTATGATAGAAAACTTCTTCAATATAAAGGTTTTTAGGGTTCCGCCATAGGCTAGTTCTGCGAACGGCCAAGTGGAAAGATTCCACTCAACGTTCTCAAAAGTGATGCGATGCCTTAAAGCTGAAAACCATCACAGCACCTTTTCGGAATTACTTGACAGGCCAATATTTGAATACAACAACTCAGTTCATTCAACCACCGGCAAAAAACCATTAGACACCTTTTTCGGAAAAAAATTACTCAATGATTCGGCAGAGCTTGAACGCGTACGTCAGGAAAACATCAAAAAAATTAAGGAAAAGCAGGAAATTGACTTAGAATTGTTAGTTTTTCGGTAGGCGAAACAATATATGTCAAGATAAGCCCACGAGTAGGAAACAAACTCACAACCAGATTCAAAAAAGAGATCGTAGCAGAAGGCAGGAACACTACTGTTATCACTCAATCAGGCAGGACAGTACTATATAATAATAATAAAGGTTTGATTAAGAATTAATCCCTATTTCCCCCCTTTTCTCAACAGCCTACTACTGGCACCTCTGTGCATTGCGAACCTTCAGATATTCGACTACTCGAACTCCCAGTTGATCAAAATTGACAAACCCTACAAAATTTGGAGGTGACATTGAGGTCGAATACCAAAACCAGCCATCCCCTATACTAACGCTCCCATCTATCCTGTATTTCGCAGGATTATCCTGTTTCTTCATGCCAGTATATCACTCCTGTATTTTCCTACGAAAACCCTGTAATCTAATGCAGGCATCATTTCAACTCACAACTCTCAAGATTCACAGAGTTTAAAATTATTTTATCTTCATCTCCTTAACTTCACCATTACACCTTTAAACTCACTACCAAAGGTCTTTCTTAATAAGATTCAAAAGCTTTAATTGTTTTACACCTCGAAACACATTTGCTTACATTACATATAATTTAATTTTGTTTCCGTGAGCGACCACACATACATATGTACTTTTGCGTATTTATCAGTCTGAACACTTATATGTTTCGTTGTGTGTGTCTTGTCTGTGTTATTCTCTTTTAATCGAGTAATATTCAAATGCAAGGCTATTCATAGATACATAAGTGGACCGTTTTTCATGTAAAATGTCTATATTTCAAGTGAATTTAATTTGTAAAAATCAAATTTCGAAAGATTTAACATCTTCCGATTAATAAATTAATTATGAAATTAAAAATAAGATATGAAAAAAATTATAATATTCATATCCTGCAATAATCCTGTATTTTCTTTTTTAATACTGATAAATGATATATTTTCCAATTTATCCTGTATTTCAGCGAAACAAATATGGGAACGTTACCTATACCTCATCCTATCCTATGAAATCAATAGAATTAAATCCTACCTAGATAGACTTAGAATAAGCAATAAAAATAAAGATAAAAATAGATATGATTGGTACCGCGTGGAAATGGATCTCGGGTAATCCGGATCACCACGATTTTGAGATTATAAGTCAGAAAATTAACAATGTATTAGAGAACAATAACAATCAAGTAATAATAAATAGAATGACAATTAGTAGTATTAATGAATTATCAAACGTTACGGATCAAATAATTAAAAACCCTTAAAGAAAACGAAACCAACAATAATGATTCTATATTAAAAATTAAATATAAGCTAGAGTTACTAAAAGGAGAAGTTGTAAACATTGCCTACACCACCCATTGGGCGAAAGCTAATATTGTTAATTCGTTTATACTATCAAATACTGAAATTAATATCACAAAAAGCTTGTTAAGTTTAAGTAATAATCCATTTGTTAATATTGACGAGGCTCTCGAATTTTCCGAAGTACGAATTGCAACCAATAATAAAAATCTAATATACATTTTGAACATTCCTACTGTAAGTTCAGATAATTGTAATTCCTTTATTATCAGAGCCGTTAAACTAAATCATGTAATTAATAAAAAAAATGTAATGAAAAAACCTTTGGTATAATTAATGAATGTAATAAATACAATACCATTTCAATTTGTAGTAATAAAGATATCCTTAGTAGTCGAAAGGCATACGTAAAAATTATACAGTTTGTTTTAGAGTGTCCGCCTAGGGCCAGTAAGATTCCTAAATTTGTAAGGATAGTTAAGCTAGTTTTAAGCATTTTTGTCTAGGATAAGATAGATCTAAGAAACTATAAATAAAAATGAATTACAAAACAAAAAAAAAATAATAATAATAAAGATATTGTTAAACTTGCAATTGCACAATTACATATGTATGTTTGCATCGTTAGCAAAATAAACAAATTTCATTGCCAGCCGAGGGCCAACTGGGTTCATTTTTTCCTCTTTCTTTCTTCTTTCTTTCATTCCAAACCGAGGTTGTTCCACTGAGTTCATATTTCTTTTTAATTTATATGTAAATTCAGCACGTTGCTTGCCGGTTCATATATTATTTGTAGAATAAGCATTCATTGTACGAGTAATTTAGTATAAATAAGAGACACATTATGCCTAGGGACACATATACCACCATTAAACTGCCCCACAAGTGTGCATGCAAATCAGTGGGTTGACACGACTGGAGATCGCCGGTGTTGTAAGAGTAAGATCAAACAAAAAAATCTGGAGCATGCCCGTGTCACAAAAAAACAAAAAAGGCAGGCCGAGAAACAATTGGTGCAAACAAATGCAAAAACACCAGCATTTGATTGGCCTCAGCGATGAAGTAATCCCAAACCGGGAAGCCTGCCGCTACTTTCTGAGGTCAAACCGGCGGACCCCACAAGCGGACCAGTAGGAATGCAGTTAAGTGGGAAGGTTATGGTCCTACACTTCTGACCATAACAACGCCGGAAAAAGGAAAAGAAGAAGAAGAAGAGACACATTATTCAATAAAGTCGTCGTTTTTGTAAAAGCCATCATAAGACTGTGACTTCGCCTCAAGTGATCTGTGAAGGATTGTTTAGCCACTCCTAATACAATCGATACATTGCATCGACTTGTACGTTCAACTCGATCTAGGTTTATGTACCTAGGATCAACCCCAACCAGTTTGGATAAAAGAATCCAACCTTAAACAGATATCCTAAATATAAGCAATTCCACGTGCATCCCAAACCTCCTAAACAGCAAAAATGAAACTGCTCCTTAATCAACAACGACCACATCCCAGAAATTGAAGAAATAGCCCCGGGAATCCTACTATTAAACCAGTTCGATGGACCTATCAACATAGACCAGGAAACCATCGCAAAAGAGGTCACTCAACACCAGCCCTTACCTGCTATACTTCAACCAACATCTGAAAAAGACAAAATAGAAGAAGTGCTATCTCTCAAACCCATGAAACAACTACATATATGTCAACAGCACCAAACAGATCGACCTTCTAGAAACTAAAAGTCCATTAACATCGCCCTGGCACTGGCAGTAGTCATCATTCTTGTAATCACATCTATCAAGATATTCGGCTGCATGATGCGCAAACTATCGAGTAACGAAAAGAAGCAAAACGAAATGATAACTCTAGGAATAGAAGATCTTCCTCGCCATTTCACAACAACAACTTGAAACGTGGACGTTTGAACTTAAGCGGGGAGGAGTTAACGACAAAAACATTCGAAGCTGACACGCGCATTCCAAGTGACGACAAATCCCACGGCAATCCAAATATAATCGTCAAGGTTGCTGACTGTGCGCGGATTCCAACAGGTACCGGTGAACTGAAGAAACACGAGACACCACTTCCACCAGCCAGAGCATAGTTCCCGACGGCGTGCTATTTTATCCCTCCTATCCACCTTCCGCACGATTAGTATTTAAGGTAGTTTAAGAAAATATTGAAATTAATCTTAAGTTTGAAGTGTAAGGGGCAAGCGCTGTCCGACAATGAATAAATAAAAATATTTTTTTTTATGACAAACTAATAAATAATTATTTAATTTGTACATTTGAATGCACATACATATATTTTTATGCAGTCCTAATGAATGATTTTAATTCAAATATTCACTCGCTATAAAAATGCAAGAATTCAAATATTTTGGCTCGAATATGCGGAGACTTTTTGGACTCAGCGTATATATATGTCACTTTTTGGTGACGAGGAAGATGATTTCTTAGATACATATTCAGATTATCTACAATAGTATAAGTACACAGCCGATTACCAGATGACCATTTTTCAATTTTGAGATTTAATCATAAGATGTCGAATAATACTCGTAATTAAAATAATTCCTTCTGAGAGTGTACTTCATGTTTCCCCTCAGCCGGCTATTGTAAAACCCCCTCCAGTATAATTGTCTTGTATCTGACTAAGTTGTTGAGTATTGCAACGAAAGCTTCAAATTAATTTGATACATAACACTTGGTTTGCTGGTATAATTGTATGCACATACATATCTGATGAAGCTTTATGCTGGTTTTTCGATTGTTACTCTTACGATTGAAAGGCTTGTAACTTTTTTCTGTTGTGGTATGTTTGACGTTATGATTAACATCGAATATGAAGCCTTCTTTGGAGTTTCAAATATTTGAAGTATGTGAGAAAGTACCAAGGTAACTAAGTTAAAACTAAAGTTGAAAACCCTTTTTAACTTAAATACAAGCGTTAAGGAATTTGATGAATCTTCACAAGTCATTGTTGTGAAGACAATGCGTTAATGTTAATGCGTATATGTATGTCACTTTGTGCTGACGAGGAAGTTTAAAAAGATCTTTTGTGCTGAAATACTGTTACTGTTTTCTGGTACCTTAATACTACTCAGGTCTTTGTAAAAATTGTCAGCTAATACATATTGCCCCCAAATTGTCAACAGAAGGGCCGTAATTACAAGTGCAGGTTAGGTTAGTAAGAAGGGGAATGTGATGGTTGAGCATCACTTCCACTCAGAGGCCAAAGGGCCCATTGTGATTCCCTTCATTTGTTAAGTACATACATATATAATTAACCTGTCGGATCACGTGGTGTTTGAAAATAACCCGTGCCCTGGTTTCTTGGTTTCTTCCTCATCGCCGCAGCTCCGGCAGAGTTCGCTGGATCCCGAGTTACATTTTCGGAGCATTGCTCCGATGGGACAGAGTCCTGTGATCACTCCGACGAGCTTACGGATCGAGTTTCGGTCCAGCGCCAAGAGCTTCTTTATTTTTCCGATATTGAGCTTTGGCCACGATGATCTTGTCGTGTGACTGTCTTGTAAGCCAAAACGAGTTGGCTTCTTTTATAATTGTGTCATTTATGATCCGGTATAATGCGCTAATCGGTGGTTGCAATGACGTGTCAGCTTCGCCAGTGTCCTTTTCAGACCCTTGCCTGGCCAATTCGTCTGCTCTTTCGTTCCCTGCGATTGAGCTGTAACCCGGGACCAAGCAGAGTTTGACTTTGTGGTATCTGATGGACTTCAGTGACTCGCGACATTTCATGACAGCCTTTGATCTCGTTGTACATGATCATGGTGGAATATCGTTTACTTGTAGGTGTTTGGCTGCTTTCTCTATTGCTAGGATTTCCACTTGGAAGACGCTGCACAAATCAGGGAGTCTAAATGATTCCTGTTTGTGCACAGTATCAGAGGAGAACCCGGCCCCAGTGCCTGTGTCCATTTTCGATCCGTCGGTGAAGAGGGTAATCTCGTGGTCGTTGATCACGGCGTTTGATAGCCACTCTTCTCTGTCGGGCAAAAGGATTGGTTTTCTGAGAGAGAAGTCATTTTAGGGGGAAATATAGTCGGTCGTAGCTGCGAGGCTACTAAAACCATGTTTCTTATAATATAACTAGGTCATTCGCGTATGCTATGTGCTTTGTGACTTTCTCCATGTAGATTTTAAGAACTTTGTTAACTATAAGTACCCACAGTAGGGGGAAGAGAATTCACCCCTGTGGTGTACCTCTAGTTGTCACTTTCCTTATAGAGCTGTGTCCAATGTCTGCATTGATAATTCTGTTATTTAATATATTTTCAATCCAGATTACAATGGATTTGTCTACTATTATGTCCTCTAGAGCTTTATTATGGCCTCTTTGTTTACGTTGTTGAAGGCTCCCTCTATATCGAGGAAGTCTGCCATTGTAAATTCTTTTACATTCAATGAGCTCTCAATTTCACGAGCAGAGCAATTTCCACTGATCTGCCTTTAAGGTAGGCGTGTTGAGTATTGCATAAGTTGTGTGAGTTGATAAGTCCTCTGATGTATAGGTCAAGAAGTCTTTCCAAGGTTACTCCTTGGTCTATAGTCCTTATCTATGAAAACTATCTTTATTTCTTTCCACTGTGTTGAGATGTACCCCGCGCACAAGCAATTGGAAAAAATGCTTACGAGATGGGGTATAGTTACAAGTGTAACTCTTCAGTTAATACCGATCAGTTTATATTGTAATATTACTAAAAATAAATCTGCCTTTCATGCTCAAAAGTTATGTTGAGCCAGATAATCTTTTCTCAGGTAAAAGCAGATATTAATTTACTCCCATGTAATTGTTATATAATAGACCTTCTACAGAATTGAATAAAAAAATGTAAAGGTTATTTGTTAAAAGGCTATGGGGGAAATTGGCGCAGCTTTCTCTCTTTATATGAATATTGACACAAAAAGAAATGCAGCATAGTAATAGAATCAGATGTGAGTTATTGGTATAACTAACACGTTGCCAAATTCATCATTATCCTAGTACGAGTAATTGGCTCATCACTGATGCTAGATATTAATTTTAGAGATCAAAAATACGTGTTTAATGCGCATTACTATATCTTGCGTTACAGCCCGCGGGGCACTAGAGCCAAGATTTATTTAAATTACCTATTCTGTCTGTAATACATTTCTTTCTCAAGGAGAAAGCATATCTCACGCATTCCAAGCAGTTGACACTAAGTGTCAACTGACATGACTGCGTCGCTCACAAATATTGAATTTCGCGGGACAGTACTGTCTGTTCCCATACTCGAACTCGATTAAGTTACATGTGAAATAAAAATTTACTGTGCATAAATTTGTCTAGCAGTCCTGACCGTTAGTTGAAATATCGGTCAGATTAAATAAATTTGTATACATATTTGATTTTATTTGAGTTTAATTATTATTCAAAAATCATTTTTTTGTTTATCAGATTTTACCGTTCTTGAATGAAGTCAATTCTCTTTGGGTCCATTGTCCAGATATTCTCGTAATAGTGGCCCTAAGTTTACACGAAAATGATATTAAATTTGATGAATAATTTTTTTAGTATTATACATAGCTGTACGAATTTGCAATTTCGCTAGCTAAATACGTTCGATTTTAGTTATGTTGGTTATGTTGACACTGTTAACCATTTTGGATATTTAGCTTGTTTTTCACAGATAAAAAGTTAGACGTGTTTTGGTGTGCTTGATGATTTTATGCTATTCAAAATTGGATCAATCTGTTCTGTATTGTTTTCCTCTATTTCCATGTCGTGGTTCAGCATGAGTTTTTGCCGGAAGGTCATACGGTTACTAAGGAATATCATCTAGAAGTTATGTAACGTCCGAAAAAAAATAAATGGGTATTGATTCATGATAATGCACCTCATCGTTACTTGTGCGTTTTTTTGACCAAAGTCAATACCATAACCTCAGCCGCCGTATTCTCTTTATTTCACCTTCGTCGCCTTTTTTTCTTTTTCGGATGAGTGTATTACTTCTGAGAGGATTACTTTAAAGAGGTTAAAATATGTATTAATGAATAAATAAATATTTGTCAAGTTATAAGTTTATTGCTCATCAGTTGTAAGTCATATTTTACCTCAGCTTGATCTACACGAAGCCTTTAACTCATAGCGACTGATATTTCGAGTATCGGCTGCCAAGAGAAGAGAGAAATTAATATGTCTAAATAAACTAAATACCAGTTACCATCGATACGAGTAAGTAACGCAGCAAGGAATTAAATAAGAGATATAAAGGTATCACATCCTTTAGATAAACTTCCGAAAAACCTCTGATTTTCTTGAAATGATTTCTATGCAGTCTAACACATAAGAAGAAAAATTCAGAACAGTTTTCACCGCAAATTTTCGGCAAGGGCCAAAAAGGTATATAAAATTCGAAAATCCTGAAAAAACAAATTGAAATATCTTCTAAACCCTAAAGCGTATGTAAATAAACTACATCTCAAATTAAAGCTACAATTGAGATCTAAATCGTTATAACCCCTTAATAAGTTTTAAAGATATAATTAATTTTGAAAAAAAAATGTTTATACATTTGAAAAACAATTTATATTTTTTCAACGTCTTATAAAACTTCATATCTTGACCTTCTCAACATGTTATACTAACTGCAATATAATACATAATATGTATGAACCATTAATTTTCTTAACTTGGAATAACGGTTGTAGGAAAAGTTCAATCTTCTTCTTCTTTTCCTTTTTATCCCGGCGTCGTTATGGTCAGAAGTGTAAGACCATAACCTTCCCACTTAACTGCATTCCTACTGGTCCGCTTGTGGGGTCCGCCCCACAATTTCAAGTTCAATGTTACATTAAAAGGAACTTTGCGTATATTTTGCTTTGCACGTAAAAATATTGATCTGATTTTTTATTTGATCCATTGAAATCATACTGCATATATAAAATCAGAAATCGAATTAACTGTCATTTCATATTTATTTATTTTTATACATGTAATTACTTAAAGTGGCTCCAAGCCAAACTCGCTCACTTGAAAAAAAAAGATCAAAAGTAAAAATCTCTGAAATAAAGCAGTAAATGAAAAAAAAAGTATTAAACATTTTTTTTCGCAAATTCAATTTATTTAAAATAGAAAACAAAACATAAACAAAAACAAAAGTTGTTATATAAACAAAACCTTAACTTTCAAAACTATGCACAAACAAAATTCGCTCACTTTTATTTTCCCTTTTCGGTTCATATTTTATGTCTGAGACCCAAATTGTTAAATAAATTCTCATCGCCAATGACACACTCGATAACGACGCTGAAAAGTCCCACTTAACAATGAAGCTTAAAAATTCAAAGGCTGTCCAAATTTCTGCATCTTTTAAATTTATTTTTGCAGCTACCGTGGGATGCCGTATTCGTCCGATTTCCAATATGATACTGTTGTCAGTTAGTTCTGTAAATGTCGAGGTAAGCACTGGGACAACAGCACACAGTTCTTCCTCCGTTCCATACAGCAATATTTTCGGTTGAAGAGCAGAGAAAATTGACGCCATGTCTTCCGTGGCCTTAGACCGATGAATTAGTTCAGTGTAAAATGTATCCTGACATTCAAACATGGACCTTCGTATTTCCTCTTCCAACGACAAACCAGCAACTTGGGCCTTTCGCCTGACATAATTTTCTTCTTTTTTGTTCTTCACCGCCTTTCAATTGAAATTTCTAGCTCAGTACATTGTTCTCTTGCGTATATTATGGCCTTTTCACGGTTTCATCATGATATTCATAAAGAAAATTCGTGAGTGGCTTAAGTTTTTTGCAAGATTTTTGCAAATATTTCTGTGCTAAATCAACTTCTTCCAAAATATCGCACCAAAATGAAGGATAACACAAAAACGTAAAGTCGCACACAGCAGATAAGAATATGGTTGCAGCACCTCTTGTATCCAAATTTTCCTTTTGAGTTTCACAAAGGAGTTCAAGAGTTGAAACTATCTTCCTTCAATGACCTAACAGCCTCGTGATGGGCGCCCCATCTAGTGTCTACAAGTCTCTTGACTGGCACACCTATATTTTTTATGAGAATATCCAAACGATGCTTAGATGCTGAGAAAAATGTGTAAAGTCTTTCCACTCTCCCGAACGTTGTACTTGAAGGGATGCTTCCCAAAGAGTGAACTCCACAAAGGTTTAAGGAATGGCTTGCATATGGCGTAAACAAAGTTTTTTTGCCGAATTAATTTTTGAACTCCTCCATGAAAACCCGCCATAGTCGCAGCATTATCATATCCCTGAGCCCGGAAAAGGTTAATGTCAAGACTATCTTCATTGAGTTGCTTTAAGATATCGTCGGTAAGTTCTTTCCAGATGTAGGAAAGAATCCTAGAAAGGATTCCCTCACCTCAACTTTGCTGTCCTGGATGTGAACGTATCTAATATATATAATGCCAAAGTACCTCGCCTGAATGCCTTTCACAATGTTTGTCCTCACCTCTTTCCACAAAAGGCTTATAAATTCATTTTGAATATTCTTCGACATATACGAGCTGACTCGTGTCTTATTGAATGCTCGATTCTCAACAAATGCTCCTTTAAAACTGGGTCATATTTGGATATAAGTTTCACCAATTCCAAGAAATTGCCTCCATTTTCCGATGACAAGTCCTCTCTATGGCCTCGAAAACAAAGGTGTTGACGAGCAAGAAACAAAATTACCTTCAAAAGCCGTCTTAGAATGTCGGTTTTCAACTTTTCTAATGAAGTTAGGGGATGATCAGATGCCTCGTGCTCGAATACCTTAGGGTTAAGCTTCCACCACATATTAAACCCAGTGACGAAATATTGTAAATCATTGCATGCAAATAACCGACAGCAAAAACAAAACAAACTGTTTGTTTGTAATGTATACCATCCATTTTCGCAATATTCTTTCACCATTTGGGAGGGTACTATAAGACCAGGCCGTATTAAGATACCTACTCGTCTTTATCGCCTGACCTTCGAACTTCGGCTGTATTAAAAGGACCATCTTTATTTTGAAAATGAGTACTACCCTTTTTCACTAAATCAACTCTCAAATCATCAGACAGCGGAATTGGCCAATTTGCAATATCAGAATAAATAGAGCACTCTTTGCTTGTCGTTTGCTTTTCCAACTCACCAAAATTTTCTTTTTCTCGAATGCTGTGATCATGCTCCTTATCGCGGTCAAAACCTTTTGCATTTCCATCAGTGTTACGTAATTCGATTTCTTCTAATGAATTTTATGGGGTAGGTTTTTCTAAGGAACTTGAGGGTTCGATTTCTGCACTAGATGTAGAAGCTATTGGTGTCACATACTTATAGATGTTTCCCGAGCACGCTTTAGTTGCCAAGTCTTTTGCCTTCTTGCTAGTGAGCTAGTGAGAAAAAAATCACAACGCATACCTCTAACTTCTTAACTTTTTACTTTTATTTAAGAAGTAATTTCCTTATGTTTTTGTGCACAAATATTAAAATTGTCCCTCATAGTAAAGGGTGTCTCAGTAAGAGTGCACTTTTTAAAATTTGAATATTTTTTTTTTCATGCAAGTGGCAACTCTGAAATTTGACAGGTGTCACCTCTGTTTGTTCCGATTATTAAAAATGGAGCGCTTTACAAAAGAACAACGCGTTATAATTGTGAAAACTCATTAAAAATGGGGAAAGTTACGCTGAAACCGCTCGCGAACTTCGCCAAATTTTCAGCTGAGAAAGTGCAACTAATGTGTCAACCATTCGAAGAGTGGTCAAAAAATTTGAAGAAACTGGGTCAATTATGGATAATAAGAATCCTTTGCGTCAACGTACCGGTCGGTCTCTTGAAAACATTGCTGCTGTAAACGAGAGTGTCGCCGAAAACCCGAAAACATCAATTCGACACCGTTCTCAACAACTGCAAATTTCACGAAGCACTACGCAGCGAATTTTGACTAAAGACTTCCACCTTCATGCGTACAACATTCAGTTAACTCAGGAGCTCAAACCAGCAGACCACGGAAAGCGCCGGCAATTCGTTCAATGGGTAATGGAGCAAAGTGAAGTCGATGCCAATTTTTCGAAAAAAGTCATTTTCTCCGATGAAGCGCATTTCCATATGAATGGCTTCGTGAATACACAAAATTGTCGAATTTGGGACTCAGAAAATCCTCATGCAATCCATGAGAAACAAATGCACCCACAACGAGTAACTGTCTGGATAACAGGAATATGATAACGGACTTCTTGTGGCCTCAACTGGACGGCATGAATCTGGACAACATGTGGTTTCAGCAGGACGGCGCAACCTGCCACACCGCACATGAAACAATCGATTTATTGCAGCAACGATTTCCAGAACACATTATCTCACGAAATTCTGATGTCAACTGGCCACCAAGATCGTGCGATTTAACGCCGTGCGATTTTTTTCTTTGGGGTTTTGTGAAACTCGGGCTTATGCGAATAAACCCGAAACAATTCCTGAGCTCAAATCGGAAATCCAACGCGTCATCGGTGAGATACAGCCACATCTCTGTGCAAAAGTCATCGAAAATTTCATGAAAAGAGTAATGGCCTGTCATCGGAGCCGTGGGGGTCATTTGCCGGATATTTTATTCCATACTTAATCGGAACATGTCTTCTTTACAATACAATAAAAATATCAGAACTCTGTCATAAAATACTTGTTTTTATTTTAAAATGAAAAAGTGCACTCTTACTGAGACACCCTTTATTATTTTAAAATATTAAAAAACACTTTCACAAACTTTTACTTTGATTTTATTAGAGTGCTTCTCTTTTGAAGGTTCGTACAAGAGTGAATAACAACAAAATATTAATGGTTTCACAATATTTTCTTTTGTTTTTCTGTTTTGTTTCCCAGTCGATATCACTTCAGCAGAATGAATCGTACTTATCATTTTTATCTCTCTTTTATTTCTAAATGGGCTACAAATGTTTTAAAAAATTCCCCATATCCTTATTGTCCTATTGAGTCATACATTTTATTGAAAGAAAAAGACGGAAGTTATTTTCCTTAAGAATAATTTATTACGAATTGTATGAAATGAACAAGCGTTTGGAAATAAAATAAAGAATTATATTTCGTATTAACTTTCTTTTCTTTCATAGAAAACAGTAAAGATTCCGGAACTTTCCTTTTTTTCATATGCTTAATGATCAATAAATATTAAAAGAAAAAATGTTAAATTTTTGTAAAAACGAAAAATCTCGTTTCCTGATGCGAATTTGTTAAGGGAATATGTCAGAAACGAAATTCATGCGGACATACATATGTATGTATGTAGGTATGTAGGTGTTTGGGAAAAAAATTTATTGTTTTATTTGTATTTTGTGTAATGTGCGAAATAGTTATTTTGCTGTTACTGATGGCACCCCTATTAGTCTGCCACACGGAGCGGACCGCCTCCCCCTGATCCGGACTTTGAGGTGGAGTTTTAATAACATGGAGACAATTGTACAAAAGCCAAGTATGAACTTTTAATGCCTTGTATTTGGGATCATTGTCTTGATAAAATCGCAAATTGTCTCCAAGCGGGAGCCTTGTCTTACATTGTGGAGTATTTTGTTTTAAAATATCCAAATACAAGTGTTGGTCCATATTCCGCTCAATGAATTGGAGAGTGCCTGGACCAACAAACGAGAAGGCACCCAAAACCATCACAGACCCCCCTCCATATTTTAGGGTCATCTGCAAATTTTTGGAACGAAACTCTTCGTTCGGTGATGAGCATAAATTAAATTTGCTTTCATCAGTGAACAAAAAACGTCTTTCCAGAAAGAGAAGTCCTTATGCATGTATTCCTTGGCGAATTGAAAAAATCTTCTGCTTGTTTTGCTTACTGATGAATGGCTTTTTTCTGACTTTCCTTCCATTCAAATTTACTTTATGAAACATGTCTCTTATCGTAGAAGGACTGGATCTTTTCTATAAATCTTTTTCGCCAATAGCGGCAAGATTTGGCGCAATAAGAAAAAGTTTTTTTTTTTAACATCGCGTACCAAATACCTTTTTTTCCGCTTCACCAAACATTTTGTTGTGAGCATGTTTTTTTTTATTCGTCAACTTTCCACTATCTCATAACGTTTTATTATGCCACGAACTGTTGAATAGCTTTTATTTACAATACGCGATATTTCTCGGATAGATTTTCCGTCTTGCGAGTGCTTAACAATTAATTCCCTGATATCTATAGAAGTTAGGCCATTTTATCATCACATTTTTGTAAAACTCGATTTTTGTTGCACAGAAAATAACCAAGAATAAAGGATAAATGTCAAAAGTATTGTAAATGCCGTTAGTTGGTAAAATATGAATTTAGTCGTTTTTGAGGCAAAGTGAGCGATTTTCGCATGTGCATAGTTTTGTTTATATAATAACTTTTGTTTTTGTTTATGAATCTATGTTTTGTTTTCTGCTTTGAATAAAATATTGAATTTGTGAAAAATAATACTTAATACTTTTTTTTCATTTACTGCCTTATTTCGGAGTGTTAAGAGGAGGTACTGGTTTGCACCACCTACTGTTCGAAAACGAAAAATAAAAGAAAATGAAATCGCGAAATAATGTTTATTCGTCCGTGGCTGCGGTGGAAGTGAGCTTAACAATTTCTATAGTTCATGTATGTTCAGCAAAGAGAAGAGATGACAATGATAGAGAAAATATGCAATATAAAACAAAGAGATTAATTCAGCTAGGCTATTGTAAATTTAGGCTTATGTATTTGTATTTGTGTGTCAAATTGTAGAGACGAAAATGAGATGGTTATTGCTGCGAACATTCTCCCCCCGTCGGAAGGTGTAGACTTTCAACTGCTTTAGTTTCAACAGGTAGCACAGGAATCTTTCCTACAGCTCGCTTGATCAGCCCATTTGTGGTGCGAATAATAACAACTCGAGGCACGCCGCGCCGTCATCACCACATATCGTATTTTCCACACGGCCGAGTTGCCACTTAAGATGCGGAAGATTTTCGTCTTTTACAAGCACCAATGAGCCCACACGAATGGCCGAAGTGTGGAGAGAGTGGACGAAAGTTAATTATTGCCGAGATTTCACACACAAGAGTGCGAAGCTCTTCAAATAATTAATGCCGAGAGACCAACAGTGCGCAAGAAGTACAATTTTGCAGATTTGACAGCTGCCTCCCAAAGGCCACCAAAGTGTGGCGACCGCGGTGGAATAAATCTCCAACAAATACCATCTGCCAGACACTGGTTAGACACTGAAAGATTGTGAGCTTCACTCAAGAACAGTTGCTTTAACTCGGCCAACTCATTTTTAGCGCCGACGAAATTGGTGGCATTGTCTGACCAAATTGTCTGTGGCCTGCCTCTTGTACAAATAAAACGTTTTAACGCAGCTAGAAACGATGGAGTAGATAAGTCCTTAACCAATTCCTTATGAGATGCTTTCGTTGAGAAACAAACGAAAATGCAGATGTAGCATTTTATTGGGGGTCGATTTCGATTTCAGATTTGTAATAAAAAGGTCCGCAAAAGTCGATTCCAGTAGTAAAAAATGTCCTGTTACTCTGAACTCTATCCGCTGGTAGGTTGTCCATGATATGTTCGAACATTTTCGGCTTTAGACGAAAACACTTGATGCATTTGTTTATCACTCTTGTAACAGCTTTCCGACCACCAATAGGCCAATAATGTTGCCGAATTGACGCAAGCAAACTTTGTGGTCCAGCATGTAAATATTTTCTATGAAAGTGATCGATGATCGCGTTAGTGACTGAATGGCCTTCAAAAAGCAAAAAGCATCCGCTTTTGCTACCGCTTGGCTTCAAAGTCCAAAAACGAATTTTGCAATCGTCCTCCAACACGAAGCATCCCATATGAATCAATGAACGGATTTAACGAATAAAGTTTGCTTGATGCATCTAGTTGTCTCTCAGATCTTAGCGCCTTGAATTCAGAAACGAAATGGACTTGCTGTATATTTCGAATTAGCAAATGTGTTCCCATTTGTATGCCTTGCGGTGTCAAAGGATTTCTGTTTTGAGTGGTAAGCCTCGATTTAAGCAAGCAAAAATGGTAAATGTAGGCAAAGACGCGTTGCAGCTTTTCAAAAGAGTTGTGAAATTTACAATTAAGCGATATGTCTTGTTGCAATGAAACGAAAAGAGCTTTGCGACGTCGTTCTGGCAAGTCGGTTAGAAACTAGATTGTTTTAGGCCAGAGTGAGCAATCTTCTATAGGGTCCGCCAAATAACTTTTTTTTTTTTTGAAAATGCTGTAAAAAAAACTACTGAATATTTTCTCAAATTTCTTTTTTTATTTGAAAGTACAAACCTTCCGGTTAATAATGGAAAATAATTTCATTCAAATGGCTGCCTCGGCTGGCCATGCAGTAGCCTACACGATCGGTCCAATTTTTAAGCACATTATCGATTGTGTGCAGCTGTATTTCACCAATGGCTTCACGAATATTGTCCTTTAAAGCGTCAATTGTCTCTGGCTTGTCGGCGTAACACTTATCTTTGACGGCACCCCACAAATAATAGTCCAACGGTGTCAAATCGCAGCTCCGAGGTGGCCAAACGACATCAGCTCTGCGGCTGATAATGCGATCTTCAAAAACAGGGCGCAAAACATCGAGTGTAGCTTCGGCTGTGTGGCACGTAGCGCCTTCCTGTTGAAACCAAATGTTGCCAATATCCTCCTCTTCAATTTTTGTGAACAAAAATTCGTTCAACATGGCCCGATAACGATCGCCATTGACTGTAACGGCCACTCCTTGCTCATTTTCGAAGAAAAATGGCCCAATTATGCCTCTGGACCAAAATCCACACCAAACAGTGGCTCGTTTTTGGTGCACCGGCTTTTCAATGTATGCGTGCGGGTTTTCTGTGCCCCAAATGCGACAATTTTGCTTGTTTACATACCCGCCAAGATCAAAATGAGCTTCATCTGAAAAGATGATTTTTTTGGCAAAATCGGCATCTTCTGTAATTCGATCGCAGGCCCACTTAGCGAAGCGTTGTTCAAGCGTATACACAACCATATTCGTTCAGCGGAAGGATAAAACTAATTATCTGTCAAATCAGACATGAGCTAAGTGTTACCATTCACGAAATAAGCACTACTTGAAAAAAAAAAGTTAGATGGCGGACCCTTTATTAAGAATGGTGGCCCGAGCTTCCATAGTTCAGAATGTAGCAGTTCCTTTGGGGTGCATCCTCTCGAAAGAATATCTGCCGGGTTTAATAAAGTTGATACATGATGCCAAGTCACGCCACTAGTGAGCGTTTGTATCTTATTAACTCTATTTAAGACAAATATGTTAAAATTTGATGGCTGCTCGCGAAGCCAAGACAGCGTTACCATTGAATCTGACCAACAGTAAACTTTATAAGGATGTTCACTTTGCGATATGGATGCAACTAGCTCAGCAAGAAGTAGTGCCGCACATAGTTCTAATTTAGGAACGGTCAATGTTTTCAAAGGTGCTGCTCTTGATTTCGCGCACAGTAAAGATGATTTTATAAGTCCCTCGAACTCGGAACGAACGTACACGCAAGCACCAAAAGCTGTTAAGCTTGCATCACAGAATGCATGCAACTCCCAGGTAGATTGAGGTATTAGTACGAAGCGAGAAAATTTAAAACTGCTTACAAGATCAAACTGACCGCATACGTTAATCTAGGTGTTCTGAAGAGTTTGCGGTAAGCTCTCATCCCAATGCAGCTTTTCCTTCCAAAGCGATTGAAGAAAGTTAGTTTTAGTTATGACAGGTGATATCAATCCCAGCGGGTCGTAAAACCGAGCGACTGTAGAAAGAATTAAACGCTTCGTTATGTGCCTTTTGTTTGTAGCTGGGGTAAAAGCGAATAAAAATTCGTCGGTGTGAGGATCCCATACGAGGCCAAGTGTTTTGGTTACATCGGTACCATCATGGAACTTGAGAAATTTCTCACAATCTGAATCAGCAACTCCACGAAGAGCCTTTGGCTCATTAGAGCACCATTTTCGGATTTGAAAGTTCCCTCGGTGAAGGAGGTCCTTCAACTGTTGCCTGATTGCAACAACTTCTTTTATGGTATCCCCACCTGAAATCAGATCGTCCACATAGAAGTCTTGACGAATGATATTTGCGCCTAGTGGGAAAGCCTGTTCCTCATCTAATGAAAGCTGATGCATGGCACGAATTGCCAAGAACGCTGCGGGTTTGGTACCGTACGTCACAGTGTCCAATTTGTAGATTTTAAGAATTTCCTTTGGGTGGTCACGCCATAAGATGCATTGAAGATATTCGTCTGGGTGCGAAATGCGGACGCAGCGGTACATTTTAGAGATGTCTCCGCATAAAGCAATTTTATGAAACCGAAACGGTAGCAGCGTATCGAATAATTTTTGTTGGATGGTTGGCCCAGCTAAAAGTAGATCGTTGAAGGAATAACCCGAAGTAGTTTTTGCAGAGCCATCGAATACGACGCGTAGTTTCGTCGTCGTACTGTCGAGCTTATGTACACAATGATGTGATAAAAAATACTTTGGTGTATTTACGTGTCATTAGCAGATAACATACATATGACTTATTTTCATTTCCAAGTGACTTATATTCATTCATGAACGAAATGTACTCGGTTCTCAATTCAGGATTGGTTTGTAACCTCCTTTCCAAGCTCTTAAATCTACGAAGAGCTCGATTGAATGAGTTGCCCAATGCATTAAAATTGTCTCTTGTGGGCAATTTGACTGAATAGGCTCTGGAAGACAGACGAGTAAAATTTTGTTGAAAGTGTTGCTCACACCAAAGATCTTCTTCTGATAAATACGAAACGGAGTCGAAGGAATTTTCAACTTCCCAAAACCTCCTTACCAAATCATTCAACAAAGTATCCTCAACTTTGTGGATTGGGTTTTTGCTGAAGGCTGTTAGGGTTGATGATGATTTGTTCGAGTGTGAGACTCCCCCTGCGATAACCCAACCAGGACAGGTTTTTTGCAACGTTGATAGATTATCGGCTATTCGAATTTGACCAACGCACATCAGATCAAAGAATAAACCAGCACCAATCAAAATGTCAATGCGTTGGGGTTTAAAGAATTGAGGATCGGCTAATTTGATGTTTTGCGGAATATTCAACTCAGAAGTATTCTAATTGAAATTTGGTTGATAGTCTGTTATGTCGGTATCACAACAGCTCTGAACGAAGTGGTGTAGTCGCCATCCTGCGACTGTGCGAAAATGTCGACCGATTTGTCAACTATAAGATTAGATTCTCCTATGCCGGAAATTGATATTTGGGATTTTAGCCATGGGAGTTGTAACTGATTTGCTAATCGAGTCGTTACGAAGTTGATTTGAGATGCTGAGATGCGATGGCACGGCAAGGAACGAAGGTGCCTGAGCGATTTTTGACAAAAAGAATGGCTGTAGCTAGCAACACGTTGTTGTTAGTTGTTGATATAGGGGATTTAGATACAGGATTTGTCGATGATGAGGATACAAGTGCCGATTGTGAAGTATTTATAGGATCATATGCTGATTCGTTGCCAGCTTCTGACGCATGCGCAAGAGGTGAAGAGGGGGCGGAGGGAGGTATAGAGCTCATATGAAGCAATGAATGGTGTTTGGCTGGGCAGTGATGACAATGACCGGATTTGCAATGCTGCAGGTTATGGCCCTTCCGTAGGCAGTTCAAGCAAAGGCGCAACCGTTTGGCTTCTTTGAAGCGTAAAGTTGGGGACAAATTTGAAAAAGAGGAACAGCCAGTAATAAAATGCTTTTTTGAATCACAGAATACGCATAAAATATGTCCACTAGAGGATGCTACAAAAAGGTTTCTATTGCTCTTAGTACGATGTAAATGTTTTCCCACCTGATTGCTAGGTGTTTGAGTTACCATTGCGCCTTCCGAATTCTCCATCATCCGACATCTTTTTTCTAGGAATGATGACATGGTTTTCCATGTTGGTAGTGTATGAGTTGCTAAATCCTCTTCCCAATTCTCATGTGTTCTTTTGTCAAGTTTGTGAACGATGAGGTATATGAGCAGTCCATCAGTAATTTGTTCAGGTGGTGCCAATGTGAGTAAGGCACGAAGGTGTGAGTTGAATTTATCACTAAGTGCCCGTAAACTACTCGCGGGGCCCATCTCGACGCCCTTTAGCCCGAAAATTGTCTTAACATGCTCCTGAAAAATAAGTAATTTATTATCTAATCGATTTTTTAGTAAAACTAGAGCCTTGTCATAATTTTCTTCATTGTGTTCAAGAGAACTAATTGTGTCCAGAGCGGCGTCTTGCAAATTAGATCGCAGATACTGAAACTT
Source organism: Merodon equestris (assembly GCA_958301585.1). NCBI lineage: Eukaryota > Metazoa > Arthropoda > Insecta > Diptera > Syrphidae > Merodon > Merodon equestris. Next base: position 81,187,833 of record OY284415.1, on the reverse strand, counting down.
TTCAATTTTACTTAATTCGGTGTCCATATGGACAACGCTGGTAAACATAGCAAAGAAATTCGGCCATACTGTATATACTCCTCCAAATGTTGGTATTTTTACGTTTACGTTGAGATAACATAAAAGTTGACTGTACATCTTTCGAGCTAAACCGTTGAGTTGAAGAGTGCTGTCCCGTTTCTTTGCGATGCAACGTAATTCCACGTGAGAGTTTTGCCTTGACATCGAAATATACCCGTAAGAACTCGGCTCGGCTTGTACCATCTAATTCGCGCGGATCGGCTTCTTCAAGCGCTGACTGAATTCTTTCGAAGTCATAGTGAACGTGGTCAACAAACTCTAGTCGAACGGAAAGTTCAGCTTCATCGAGTTCAGCTACATAGCTGGTCGACGGTGTGAAAATTATTAAGTTCCACTAATTGCACTTTTAAAGACATGATCTTCTTTTTCGCAAACAAATTAGCTTCACGGTTATTCGATGCATTACTGTTAGCCTCAGCATCATTCGATGCACCGGTAGTGTTCTCTAGCATGTTATTAATGGGAAAACGGTATAATCGCGCGACGATTTATGATCAAGCAGATATGCACGCGTTTGAGCAAAATGATAGACAAAATAAATGCGAAAATTGTTAACTATCCGAATTGATAATAAGCACAGAATAAATAGTATACAGAAGTCGCATCTCGGCCTGCGATGATTTTTCACTTTATGGTGCGGGCGAAACAACTGAAGGGAAGATCAAGCAACGAGAGAGCAAGCATGATCAGAGAGTAACAACCAGAGAGCAGCCACGATCAGTGCGTGTTCACATTGGCGCAAGAAGGACAAGCGCAAGAAGGCAAATAGTGTTCACATTGGTGGAAGCACACTTGAATTTTTGACAAGTGGAACGCATGAATCGGGTCATTTGCATTCAGTTTCATGTTATTACCAGCAGAAAGAGTGAACCTAGTTAAACGCGATAATAATATTGGGATACAATATTGCATTTAAATGGAAGAGGAGTTTATGTTGGCTTTTGCAGCAACAATGTTTTCATGTAGTGCTGCATTGTTCTTGCATCTTCGTAAGCTAATTCAACTTCTCTGTCCAACAGTTTGTCCAAGAATGAAGAAAAACTGTCAAAAATGGAATGAATAAGGAATGGAACGGTTTGCTTCACCCGAAAATCCAAATTGAAGATGGATTTTCGGTGCAAGCAACCCTTCTCGTTTCCACTTACTAAAAATCGTTCCCTCTCTTTCAAGCAATTTGGTGCGCTTCTACCAATGTGAACACGCACTAATATCCAAATAATACAACGTACACAGAACAAAATACTACGAACTATCGTCGACCCTGCGTGGTATATGCCGAATGAAGCTCACAAAGAGCTTCACATCGCAACCGCTGCAGAAAAAGCAAAAAATTGTTGCAAAAAACACCGACTTAAACGATGTAATACGAAAAATCCCTAGTGACGAAAAAAACACAGACCACAGATTAAAGCGATTTCGACCAACTGACTTAGTTCGTAGATTTTCCTAAAATCTGGGGCTACACGTAGGTCTCAAAAGGAATATGCTTAATGGAAAAGTTAGAGAAAAATAGGTGACAACAACGAGCGACAAGAGGCGCTCGGAGTTAATATAACTCCCAAAGCTTTGGATAGATTAAAACCCAGCTGTGCCAAGACACAAAAGAAAAAGAATAATAATTAAAAATAAAATTGTAAAGGACATTTGTCCTACATTCTACAATACATTGTTCCTTATATGTCGTTGTTAAAACATTATCCGAGAGACAGATGTTATATAAATGGTATTAAGAAGAAAAAAAAACAATTCCCAAACCGCACAGCTTGGGAAAGCAGCGATCCCTTGCTAAGTGTCAAATTCCTCAGGTGGTGCACAGATGACTCAAAGATGGATTCCGGTGTTGGTGCTGCCATCTTTGGACCAAATCGGAAAATATCAAAGGCTCCTTTTAGACGAACTATACGTCATCCTGATGTGTGTCAACCATCAATATACTCTCAGACAGTCGAGCAGTGCTCAAAGCGTTGGGTTCACATAGCACAAACTCAAAATCCGTTAAGGAATGCCACAATGCCCTGCAGGTTCTAGCCAAAAAAAAGCAAGATCCGGTGGGTGACGGGGCACAAGGGCAACGAAATCGCCCACCAACTCGCTAGAAAAGGTTCCAGCGAAAAGTACATATGAAGGTGCCGAACTTTAATCGAAGAATAATTTTCTCTTAGACAAGTGGGAAATTCGCAACACTTGAACTTTTGGAACAGCGTTCAAGGACTAAATATAAAAGAGTCGATATCAGAAGAATATAATAATTTGACATATCATCTCGAAAGAATTAATTCTCGTCTGAAACTGAGTTTCGATTCTGTCGACTCTGGGAGGATGAGGAAACTGCAGAGCACATATAATGTGAGTGTGCTGCCCTTTGCCATCTTAGGAAGCGTTTTCTAATCTGAGAAATTATGACTCCTGACGAGATCAGCTCAGCTCCTAGGAGAGACATCCTCAACATTATTAAGAAAGTAGAGGAACTCCTCGTATAATCGGCTAGAAAGAACAATAGATCTATGCCGCATGCTATGCGAGTACGTTAGCACTAGCCCTCTAATTAAAAAAAAACGCCAATTAGGCGAGGAATTGCGGAATGCACAATTGCTCTGAGGAATGTATGTTTCCTAAGATGGGAGAAGCCAACACACTCACATAGATGTGTTCTGCAGTCTCATTCTTCTAGGACAGTCAGTATTTTTTCTCATCCGATTAATCGAGAGAACCTTAAATAGCATTTGATATCACCTCTAATTTTCAAGATGCTTTACAAGAGTTTATTAAAGAGTTGGATAATTTTCTATGATTGAGGTTTTGTTTCAATGGACGGGTGTTCTGACTTTTTCCCAATTATTTAAATATGAGTTGAATTTAGCTTAACGAAAACGACCGGCACCTGTTTCAGATTGAATAAAAAGGCATTGTCGTTGTTAGGTTAATATATATTTTATATTATTTTGTTTTGGAAAAAAAACTCACAATTTATCAAACACTGGTTTAAAATTTGGGTTTGTAATATTTATTTTTTATTACTGCCAAGAACTGAAGTGGCATAGATCCCTTAAGTTGCTGACAACGAGTGGGTTTTATTTGCTGCCAGGCTTCCTTAACGACACTCCAAAACTGCTGTTTTACACCATTTATGTTCGATTGGATATACATAACTCAGAAGACTATGGTGGAAACTCTGAGATCTCAATCCCTTTGAGTTGAAGCCAAAATTTATTGGGTGGTGCTTCTTCTTGCTTTTTGACTTTATGAAAGCGAAATAGCGCCAAATTTTGGAATTCGGCGTTATTTCTCAATGACAAAGTGAAATAACGCCGAACATTGCTTGCGAAATAAAGCCGAATTCAGAGAAGGCAAAAGGGGAGTACATCTTTAAAGATTTTCGGATATATTTCAGAGATGAGTGGATAAAAAGGGTAAGAAATAGTTTTTCGTATTTACGTTAATGAAGTTAGAAAATAATAGTTATGTTTTCGCATGAGTATAGTAAAAGTTTTCATCCATTCTATTTATTTAAGAATTTAGAATTAGAGAAAATAAAAGTTCAAAATTCGCGCGAATTTCAAATTTATATGAAAAATAATAACAATACAATAAATAATAAAATAAATAATTACAACCAATAAATATATTGGGATTACAAAGTAGTTCCTTCCGTTTATAAAAAAACAAACGCTTCTGACTGATTTCATAGTGACAGCCGATATCTCGTTGGATTCAGGGAAATTAGACATCAGTCAATGACAGTCAGTTTATATTACTTTGAGTTCCATTTTTTTGCTTAAGTATAGTTGAAGCGCATCGAACGCTTATAGAAGGTTGCGATGATAATGCAATCCAAATAATGTATGGAATGGTTTCGATATTTTAAGAATTATGATACAGTGAGCTTCGCTCGGGACAACTAAAATAACGAAAACAAATAATTGGATACATTGCTGGATGTAGAAGCAAATGGTGGTCATGGAATTGAAACCGAGAGATGTAAAGGCGATTTTTCACTTGCAAGTAGCTGATTCAAAGGCAAAACAAGAGATTTTTTACATCAGACTGTGACGTGGGATGAGAAATAGACATCTAGATATAAGCTAAACGTAGTGAATCGTTACCATCGACCTCAGTATCAACACCAACGTAAAATCTGGGATCAAAAGTTATCTGGCGGCACCAAAAGAATGTTGCGTACTATGAACTGCTACAACCTGACGAATCCATTACGGACGATCGGTATAAGCTACAACTGACTCGTGTGATGCAGATTTTCTGTCGAATAATGGCAAAGAAGTCATATCAATATCTTAAGTCAATTTATATAGGACACATAATGCAGGAGTTCGCACAGGAACCCCGGTTTTTTTATTATATTGTTGTTGATTTAAATACTGAAACATAGATGGCATACCGAAAAAACCAATAGCAACCCTGTTCAGCTGTATTCGAAATTCGAACAGCCACTCATTTTACTTCAATTATGATCCTTCTTTTTTTCTTCCTTCTTCTTCTTTTTTGGCCGTCAAAGCGTGAGCATCCTATGAAATAAAGCTAAATATTTATAACGATAGTTTCTTTCGTTTTCTTGTAATATTTGGACTGGGTTCTGCGAGATCTCCTTAAAGGGCTGGAGTTTCAACATTTGGTGCCGAAACCCGGGAGAAAACGAGAAAAAACTACATATTTATCATGGAGTTGGCGTCAGTTGCAGCATTTCATGGTCAGGTTACCAAAATCATTGCTGCGGCCATCGAATATCTAAAAGACGACAAGTCAAAGTTGTCTGCAGCAAATTCAGACAATTTGGAAGAAATGGAGGAAGAGCTCATGTCTTTTATCCAAAGGCTGAAAACAGCTCACGACAATCTCAACCTGGTGAACGAGGACATCATTTCGAAGGGAATAGCCAAAGTCGATGACCCCCAGGATAAAGTAGCGGATTATCAAGATCAAGCCGTTGATGTACTTGCGCGTCTAAATACGAGATTAGGTAGGCTACAACAAAAACTAAATCCCGACCAAGTTCCAGATAAGGCAGGCAACATTGCGATTAGTGCACGACCATCTACCAGTGGATTTAATGGAGCGAAACTACAGAAACTACCCTTAAAAACCTTCGACGGAAATTTCTCCAACTGGCTTTCTTTCTGGGAGCAATTCAAAAGCGCAGTCCACGACAATTGTAACCTCAACGCATCCGAGAAATTTAATTACCTCGAGTCAACACTAAGAGGGGATGCCCGAAAAGCCATCGACGGATTTATCCCTACAGAAGAGTGTTATGAGTCAGCTATAGCTCTTCTACAGGAACAGTACGGCAACAATGAAAAACTGATTGATAAGCACATCCTAGAATTGGTAAATCTAAGGCCACTTCGAGACCGCTCTGACCTCCCTGGATTACGAAGTATTTATGGATCAGTTGTTGCTGGCACTCGTTCACTTACCGCTTTGAAGGTTCCGCCGGATCAGTACGCAGTAATGTTAAAATCAGTGCTTCTTCGTTGCTTACCAAAATCTTTACGCATCGACTACTATCGGCAAGCGGAGCGCGCTGAAGACACCGATATGACGTCGCACACACCGAAGGCGAGTGATTCAATCTCTTCTCGCTCCTCTGCACCTGTAAGTGATGACGTAAAGGGAATTCTTCGATTCCTAAAGAGGGAAATCGAATCTATGGATAGAAGCGATATCGGGAACATTGACTCTAAATGTAAGCCCAGTGCTCATTATCCGACCACAGCTTCGAGTCTCGTTGCTATGAGCGAAACACGTTCGTGTCTCTTCTGTCAATCACAACAACATACTGTGAATGAATGCGACAGCAAGATGCCAATAGACGAAAAGAGGCAAATTCTCAGAAGATGTTTTCGTTGTGCTAAAATTGGCCATGTAGCAAAAGTCTGTAGAAGCAGCAAATCATTTGTGTGTACTAAATGCAGAGGGAGACATATGTCTTCGATGTGTAATCCATCTAGCTCACTCATCAAGACAGATGTCAAAACTGACAACCGCAGCAAAATCGTAAACAACTCTGTAAGCTTATGTGCTCACATTTCAAAGCAAAAAATATTTTTAAAAACGGCGCGGTGTTTATTGTACACACCAAAGGCAAAAACAGCCATACGACTTATAATTGATGGAGGCAGCCAATTCAGCTACATACGGGAGAGTCTGGTGAAGAAGATGGGACTGAAAATAACAGGTACAATTGGTTTAACCATCATCCCTTTTGGATCAAAGCAAGTGCAGCCAGTGAATGAGTTTCAGAAGGTCAAATTGACTTTGCGCAGTCAGTTCAATAGAGATGCAATGACTACAGTAGAAGCAATTATCGTCCCGGAAATATGCGTGGATGTTTTGACAGCCCCAAATAACAAATGTGCAATGTTCAATAGAATCAATTTAGCGGATGTTTGTCCTCCACACATCGAAGCAGAGAATGGACTGAGTGTCCTAATTGGAGCGGACTACTATTGGAGTGTTGTGACTGGCAAGCAGATAAACTTTACGAACAAGTTGCGAGGGGTGGAAACGGTATTCGGATGGACACTACGAGGCGTTCAAGATGCAGGTGAGGTAGTCGGCAATAATGAAGGTAGGGTAAACGCAGTAGTATCCGGACAGTGTTAGTGTCCGGACACTCTGAACTTTTTTCGAGAATAATAGATACATCACTCATAGAAAGTATTAAGTAACAACAAAAATGCAATCGCCTATGTTTCCTACATATACATGCAAAGTTTCAGGAACACCAAATGCGTATTTTGGAAGTTACGCATCAGTTCAGTGTCTGAGGTCTGAGCGTACGGTTTTCTTATCGTTTTGTGTAAAAAAAAAATAGTGGGAGCATTTTAAAGAAGTAAGTAATTGAACAGGTATTTATTAACTTATTATAATGGAAAGTAATTAGTTTTCTTTGAAATACAATAAACTTAAACAATTAGAAAAAAAAAATCAAATTAATTAAATTCTTTGGCTAAATTTATGGTGTCCGAACACTAAAACCAAAATTGAAGAAGATTTTCAGTTACCGGACACACTGTCCTACTTTTTATTTTTAGGGAATGAATGCAGACAACATAGCTCAGGCCTTAGAGGATATAAGGACAAACCATATCAGCATCAGGCAAGCGGCAAATAAATATGGTTTATGCCGCTCAACATTGCATGACCGATTAAAGGGCAAAAGATTAATCGGTGAAAAGCCAACAAGGATGGGCCCAGAACCTTATTTAACATCTGCAGAGGAACAACAGATTGCTCAGTGGTGTGCCGATCTATGCAAATGTGGTTTTCCGCTAAAAATTGACGATTTGTTAAATACGGTTCAAAAGATTATAAGGGACACGAAAAGAAAAACACCATTTAAAAATGATCGACCGGGGAGGACGTGGATGCAAGCTTTCATAAAGCGAAATCCATCTTTAGCAATGAGGGAAGCGGAAACCATAAGTAAGGGCAGAGCAGTAGTGACTCAAGAGACAATTTTGAAATGGTTCACAGAACTTGAAGATTACTTAAAAAGCATTGGGCAGGAAAACATTATGAATAACCCGTCAAGAATTTTAAATGGTGACGAAACCAGCTTTTGCCTCTGCCCAAAAACTGGAAAAGTTATAGCTCCGAAGGGCTATAAAAACATTTATCAAATTGCAGCCGGAAATGAAAAGGAGACATTAACGGTGCTTATAGTATTTTCAGCGGACGGAAAACTGTTCGAACCAATGGTTGTTTTTCCATATATGCGTCCACCAAAAGAAATTGTTGATAGCATGCCAAAATCCTGGTTTTTGGGGCGGAGTGAGAGTGGCTGGATGAAAAGCGAAACGTTCTTTGAGTACGTCGCCAATAATGTACACAATCGCTTGCTTGCTGATGAAGTCGAACGGCCAGTTATTTTATTTGTCGATGGCCACAAATCACATTTATCATTGGAATTGAGTGAGTTTTGTAGCCGAAACCAGATAATTTTATATGCACTGCCACCAAATACCACGCACATCATGCAGCCAGCGGACGTCAGTGTTTTTAAGCCCTTAAAATCGGATTGGAAAACCACGGTACGAGATTGGCAGTCAAATAATTTGGGACAGGCACTTACGAAAAAAAATTTCTGCCCCCTTTTAAATGAGGCGATTATCAAAAATAAGAATATGGTGGCTACAATACAAAATGGATTCCGTAAATGTGGTTTGTATCCATTGAACCCTGCAGCAGTCGATTATTCGAAATGCGTCAAAAACAGTGCTGAGAGCTTGCTCATTGCTCAAGCTCCTCTCTTATCCGAACCAGAACAATCCATTGGGCCTTCCAGATTTGAGATAGCTGCAGAAGTAATAAAATCGTTGTCAGGCCAGCTGAAAGATGCTGGTGTTGATACTAATATCGTTTTAAAGGTGATTCAAACGGAAGCGTCAAAAACGAACAATAAGCCGCCTCTACTGGACATAACAGTGGACCCTGCTCTTGGAGGGATCGTAGGAGGCTTAGGAGACTTGAGCACTGGACTTTATGTTCTAAACAGGGATGGAACATTATATAAAGAAATTGAAGATGTCTCTGTCACTAATGAGGCCAACAGGAATGAATCAGAAGTGGAGGTGACAAAAATCGGGCAAGATCAACTTTCAAAAGAACTGCAAGAAATCGCTGCCATTAATAAGGAAATCCAGGAACTCTCATTCCCCTCGACAAAATCAGATGACCTTCAAAATACTTCCCCAGGACCATCGGAAGTAAGTCAACCTCGATCTCAGAGCACATTAAATTCACCATCGGTAATAGCAACTCATTTGTTTTACCCAAAAATAGCTTTTTTTAACAATAAAAAGAAAATCAACCAGGGGAACACCTCATGCAAAGCGCCGAGTGCAATTTCGTCAGATGCTTGGCGAGAAATCCTTGCCAGAAAAGAAAAAGAAAAGCAGGACAAACTTGATGCCATAGAAAAAAGAAAAAAAGAAAGAGCATCAAAAAAAGGATTTCAAAAACGTGCATCAAAACAAAAGAAAAACATAAAAAAGAAAGAAAAGTGTCAAAATTGCTTTGATGAACTCCAGAGTGATATAGAAGACGACAATTTGAAAAACATTGGATGCGATTCTTGTGTAAGATGGTTTCATTTAAGCTGCACATCTATGGCAAATTTGGAATATGAAATAGCTTCTAAAAAAGACTATGTCTGCAACTATTGCTGTGATAATATTAACATAAATGCTAAGCAAAACTAATAGCAAATATAACTACCTACCTATTTTATTTTTTTACTAACTATAACAAAAAGTGGAAATTTAATACATTTAGTTACCTTAATATTAAGTAATTTAAATTGAAGAATTTTTATTTTGTTATTTTGTTTCATTAAGAATATTTTTTTATAAACTTTAACCTCTTAAAACTTACCTGAATACCTAAATGTGTCCTTATATAACGTATTAATTTATTTAGTTAGTTTATCATTAAGTGTTTGAGTGTACTTAACGACCTGCCTATGCATAATTACTTAATGCAATATCTTTTATGTATTATATACATACATATATAAGTAAATAAGTGAATTTGTTGATTTTTTGTTTTTTTTGGAAATGTTATAATAAAATATATTAAAGGAACCTATAAGTGTTTGTTTATAAGTGTGTGTTTTGTTATAACTTCATATTAATTTTTTCTGTCCGGATACTAAAATAAAAGCGTCCGGAAACTAAATTTTGCCGTCCGGATACCAGCGAAAATCGATTTTTTTTGAATTTTTATTTTATTACTTATAACAGTATTATATTTGCAATTTATTTGGACGCTATATTATTAAGAAATATCTACATTCTTATGAACAATATAGCTATCCGCGGTAGCATTTATAGTAAGAAAATAAGTCGAAGTCAAATTTAGGAAAAACGTTAAGTGTCCGGATACTAGTGCGTTTACCCTATCTCTTGCTTTTCCAGTGCACTTATGAGCCTAGCATCCCAAAGAGAAGATGACATGCTGGGATTCTGGTCATTGGAAACACTGGGAATTAAGAGTGAAGAAGCAAATAACACCGTTGCTACCCAAGATCTCATCACAAAGTGCATTTCAAAAGAAGGTGCGAGGTTTGTCGCAAAGCTGCCTTGGAAGATCGACGAATCATACATGGATTCCAACCTGGAACTTGCCAAGCAACGTTTGAGTAGTCTTATCAGACGGTTGTCACGGAATCCAACTCAATTCCTGGAATATGATTCGGCAATAAGACAGTTGATTCGGGATGGTGTTGCAGAACCTGTGGAGGAATCTAGTCCTGCTGGTGCGCGTGTATTCTACCTGCCGCATAGGCCAGTGTATAAAACGGAGAGTCGGACTACGAAGGTTCGCATTGTGTTCGATGCATCGGCTCACGTTGAAGGAAAGAAGTCTCTCAACGATCAGCTCTAGACTGGAGCTAACTTGTTGCCAGACGTCCTGCAAATCCTGCTGAATTTTCGTTTTGGTCGTTTCGGAATAGTAGCCGATATTGAGAAGGCATTTTTGCAAATTGTTTTACACCCAGAGGACCGCGATAGCCATCGTTTCATGTGGTTTTCTTCTGCTCTTCGATCAGCCTACGATAAACCTCCCGTTGGATATTTTAGAATGACCAGAGTCACCTTTGGCGTGACTTGTAGTCCTTTCCTACTATGTGCAGTCATTCGCCGTGTGCTGGAGCACGAGAAGGATACATTTGTAAACAGTTGGGCAACTCTGCAAGAAGGGACGTACATGGACGATTTGGTGATCAGTGTTGATTCGGAAAGCGAAGGAATCGAGATATGCAAGGCCGCTATTTCCATTTTGTCGAAAGCATCGATGCGCCTCCATAAATGGAATTCCAACAGCATGCGTGTGCGTACGATGGTGAACTACGAAAGCGCTCCCCTTGTACAAAGCGTGTTAGGACTCTCCTGGTTTGTCCACAGTGACGAGTTGAGTGTGTCTCTTAGCTCAGTGGAGAGCTTATTAATATCATCAGGAGTCAAGTGGACCAAGCGAAATGTACTGCAAGTGATCGCTCGCATTTTCGATCCGTTGGGTATGTTAGGACCAACCACCGTCAAATTAAAGATCTTCTTTCAGAATTTATGGAGACAGAAACTAAATTGGGATGAAATCTTTACAAACGAGCAACAGACTCAGTGGAATGAATGCATAATGGCAGTTTTGCAACTCAAAGAGGTCGCAATACCCAGATCTGTTTTACCGCATCCAAGTAATGAAGGGGACATCGAACTTCACATATTTGCCGATGCTAGCACCAAGGCCTTTGGAACTGTGGCATTTGCAAGATGTATTTTACCTACTGGAGACGCCAGCACTTCGTTTTTATGTGCAAAAAATCGGATAGCACCCCTTAAAATTGATGGTTCCAACGAATTAACGCTTCCCAAGTTGGAATTGACAGCCGCACTAATCGCAGCTCGACTCGGCGCGTACTTAAGTAAAAGATTGAAGGCGACTTCTGCTGTGTACTACTTTTGGACGGACTCTCAAATAACTTTGAACTGGATCTATGGCAAAAAACAGCGTTGGCAACCGTACGTCCAGAGCAGAGTGGACGAAATACGGAAGTTGACTGACATCTCCAAGTGGGCCCACTGTCGTAGTGAAGACAATCCTGCAGACTTACTAACTCGCGGTATTAGTGGAGAGCTCTTGAAAAAAAATTCGCTGTGGGCACACGGTCCGCATTGGTTACAGGACAAGAAGTGCGATTGGAGGAACAATGGTAAACAAAAGAGCTCCACGATAACGCTTCTGTTAGCAGAGGATCAACGGACGAATCCGAGAGAAGAGAACCCATTGATGCCCTACAAGGATTTCAGCTCTTGGCATCGCTTGCTGAGGGTAACTGGCCTTGTCCTTCGGTTCATATTTCGCCTACGTAAGAAAGCTGTCTCTAAATATGAAATGACATCAAGTCCAGCTGCCGAGGAGATCCAAGCCGCCGAAAATCATTGGATCAGGTACGTTCAAAAAATTAATTTTACTCAAGAGATTACTATCTTGCAGAGCGGACGAAGTCTTGGAAAGTCAAGCATAGCTAAGCTGTCCCCGTTCTTGGACAGTGATGGTTTGCTCCGCCTTGGGGGACGCCTCCAAAATTTAGATGCCCCACTAAATATCAAGCATCCGATATTACTGCCCTCGAAATCTCACATCGTCAACCTAATTATAGAAGATTACCATCAACAGACGCTTCATGCGGGAGCTAGAACTGTGCTGACACAAATTCGTAAGCGCTTTTGGATACTTAGAGGTCATCAGGTGGTAAAGCGTCGAATAACATCATGTATTGTATGCAAGAAGCTTTGGGGTCCTCATGCAACAGAACCGTTTGCCCCTCTCCCTCCGGAACGGATAACTTTACTACGTCCGTTTGAAAACGTAGGGGTAGACTTTGCGGGTCCACTCTACTGCTACGATTCAAGAGATGAAGCGAAAAAGGTTTATGTTGCTCTCTTCACCCGTGCTGCAGTACGTGCCGTACACTTAGAATAGGTGAGGAGCATGACAACTGAAGATTTCCTCCAGGCACTCAGACGTTTCATCAGTCGTCGTGGTATTCCAGCAACGATATTATCCGATAATGCGAAGACGTTTCGAAGAGCCGCGTTGGAGTTAAAATCCTTTCCATTCGACCAAGAGACCATTCAGGGCTTTGTCTCTCGGCGCAAAATTAAATGGCGATTCATTGCTGAGCGTGCACCCTGGTGGGGTGGGTTTTGGGAACGAATGGTTCGCACAATGAAGAATGTCCTAAAGGTCACTAAAGGAAAGGCGAAGCTGAATTTTGAGGAGCTAAGGACCATCGTGACGGAAGCGGAATTTGTTGTCAACAATCGCCCTTTGACCTACATAAGCGCCGATCCTCTAGACTTGACGCCGTTAACGCCTGCAGATTTCCTTGGCATTGAATCTTCATCTCCTTCATTGATAAAGGAAATTGACGCCAATTTAATGCGACAAGGATGGAAACAACGTTTCAAGTATTCAACCCAATTGAAGAGGAGATGGCAGAACGAATACTTGCACCTGCTGCGCTCCTTTCATTACAACGTTCTTCGATCCACACCGCAGTTATCTATTGGTGATGTGGTCTTACTATCTGATCCGGGGCGAGCAAGAATTGGATGGAAGATGGCTATCATAGAAGAAACATTTACCGGTCGTGATCAACGTGTTCGATCGTGCTTACTAAGACTAGCCAATGGAACCAAGTTGAAGCGGCCAATTCAGCTTTTATATCCTTTGGAACTTCAATGTTCGCCGGGGGAGGATGTTGATTTAAATACTGAAACATAGATGGCATACCGAAAAAACCAATAGCAACCCTGTTCAGCTGTATTCGAAATTCGAACAGCCACTCATTTTACTTCAATTATGATCCTTCTTTTTTTCTTCCTTCTTCTTCTTTTTTGGCCGTCAAAGCGTGAGCATCCTATGAAATAAAGCTAAATATTTATAACGATAGTTTCTTTCGTTTTCTTGTAATATTTGGACTGGGTTCTGCGAGATCTCCTTAAAGGGCTGGAGTTTCAACAATTGTATTATTCTCAATTGCTCTATTAAACTTGGTGACAGTTCGGGCAGTATGTGCACGATTTTGCGTATTTTTAGAAGGCTTGTGGTTTTACGTTGACAATGCCTGAACCAGGTTGACAGTACATAGTTCCATAGTCTAAAGCAGTGATTCCCAAAGTATGCAATGAATTATCACTTGAGCTAATTCTTTCTTAGAGTAAAGACGTTTGGTTTATTAAGAAGATTCATTTTTTAAGTTTTAAAATAATTTTTTTTTTGAAGATGAAAAAAAAAGAAGCAGCAACGAACAATAATTTCTTAGAAATAAAAATTGCAATTTTAGATTGCTTAACAAAAGGACGTTGGGAAGCATTTTGGTTACGGTGAATCGACGATAAAAGCCATTAAAAAGAATGAAGTTTCAATATGGCAGTCTGTAATATCCGGTACAAAAATAAGTTAAAAATTTTCTTCATATTCAAGAAGAATTTTTATTGAAAAAAAAACTGAAAAAGCGCTGGTGGTTTGGATTGAAGAAATTACAAAAAAAGGATTGCTTTAGATAGTAATTTAATTAAACAAACAAGCTCTTTGCTTTTACGAACAAGTGGAACCATCTACTACTTCTTGCTCTCAGTCTGTCACTGTCTCAGTCAGTCTGTTGTCTAAAAAGAAATGCTTTTCACAACGTGAAGATTACCGGCGAGGCTGCATCAGCAGATGAAGAAGCTGCTAAGCATTTTCCTGAAAAATTAATAGAAATTATTGAAGATAGTGGCTATTACCCGGATCAAGTTTTCAACGCAGATGAAACAGGATTGTTTTGGAAAAAAATGCCCACGCGAACTTACATCTCTAAGGCCGAAAAAAAAGCAAGTGGTTTTAAAGCAGCCAGGGATACAGTAACATTCCTACTTTGTAACAATGCATCAGATGATCGAATGCTTAAACCCTTGCTCATTAATCGATCTCTTAGACCACGGGCACTAAAAGGCAACGAATTAAAACAATTACCGGTGCATTGGATGGCTAATAAAAAAGCTTAGGTAACTTCTTCGGTCTTCACTGTTTTATCAATGCTTTGCTCCTGAAATAGAAGTTTATATGAAGCAGAAATCACTGAATTTAAAAGTTTTATGAATTGATTTTGGTGGGGGCTATACCCCCATTTTATTGTGCTTAATTCAAGCTACTTAATTTAACTTACGATCTAAGAAAGATGGCGATTGAGATGGAGTTTTAGACAAGGAGTGCTGATGTTAAAGTCGAAACAGTTTTTCGCATTAACATTCCGCAGCATACGAGAGATAGGTTCATTGGAGCCATAGGAGGTACGAGAGGCGGGTATATAGAAGAGACGTGGATTTCGTGTATTACGAGGGTTAGTGTTAAAAAAGATAGAGTTATAAAGGGACGCGCAGTCGATGGTACCTGAGAGGAGTCGGTGAATGAAAAGGATGTCGGATATCTCTCTTCGTTCTTCCAGCGAGTTCAAATGATCTTAAAAAGTTTAGCATCGTCGGCATATAGGGAGATGTGGGAATGTTTGATAACCATATCAATATCATTTATGGTGAGGATTAAAAGAAGCGGGCCTAAATGGCTGCCTTGGGGGACACCGGAAGAAGCAAGGAAGGGGTTAGAGAGGGCAGATCTAAAGCGGACGCTGTAGTTGCGATTTTCCAAGTATGAAAAAATCCACTTTAATAAGATGGGCTCAAAGCCAAGAGAAGACAGTTTGAAGAGTATTAGTCTGTGTGAAATTTTATCGAAGGCCTTACTGAAGTCAGTTGAGATAACATCGACTTCCTTGCCATTTTCTAAGGCTCAGAGGGTGAAGGAAACGAATTCAATAAGGTTTGTGGTTGTCGACCTGCCTTTAAGGAAGCCGTGCTGTCTGGGGGAAATCAAAGACTTGCATTGAAAACTTAAATTATCATACAAAATACTTTCGAAGATTTTGGGTATATGAGAGAGTTTGGCAATGGGACGGTAATTGTTAATGTCATTCTTCGGACCACTTTTGTGTATAGGTGTTATAAAAGAGGTTTTCCATATATGGGGAAATTCAAATTCATGAATTATTGATAATGCTCCATCTCATCCGAATTTAGAACATCCAAATGTTCAAATACTGTTTCTTCCACCTAATACAACGAGCATTATTCAACCACTAGATCAAATATATTATGTAAAACATACTTTTCAATTTATTTTGGAACAAATTGATAGTGAGTTAGTAACAGTTACTGACGTTTGGAAAAAAATTTCGATTTTAGACTGCATAAATCATGCTTCTTCTGCAATCAGTAAAATAAGACCACACACTTTAAATGCCTGTTGGAAAGCAATCTGGCCTGAATGCGTTACAAAGGACAATGCTACTAATTAAACATTGACAAGTTCTACTGAAATTATTGCTTTGGCACATGAAATTGGTGGCGAAGGTTTTGATAGCCTTAAGAGATTGATATCAATGACGTGCTTCTAGATGTGCCCTTAACTGATGCTGTTGTTATTGAAATTTTATGTGATTCAGTCGAAGATCCAGAAAATAATAGTGAAGGAGAAAATAACAATCCCTCCTCACTCACTGCAAAAATAGTTCAAGAAGGTCTTTAACTTTGCAAAAAATTAGAGCACATTTTCTTACTAACGTTCCGAATTCTGAGCGGCATTCAAATTCCAGCGTGAGCTGAATAATTGAATTTCTGGGTATTAGGAACTTCATAAAAAATTAAGAGTCGCAAAGCTTAATAACTGATTTTCTTATTAAATCAGCAGAACCTTCAGAAGTCGAACGTTGAATCAATTGATGCAGAAGGAATCTCGTCACAAAATGAACAAACTGTCTATTCCAGTGATGATAATGATTTCGCGCCAGTTCACAAACGGCTGTGGGTGTTATCAGAAAGCGAAGAAAATGACTAAATATCTAATTTTCATACAACTACTAATTAAATTAATGTGAAATAAATATATTTAATTAAAAATTAAGTAATGTTATGAATTTGATTTGATATTACTGAACATTTTTACCCTTTGTTCTAAAATTCTTAGGTATCTACATTTTTTCTGAGTTGATATCGACTTTTTTTTGCGATTCTTTGGTTTTATGAGTTTTTAAAAAATGTTGGAACGCATTCCTAATTATACAATGTAAATAATGTCTTTTTCTATGTGATTTTTTGGTTTTATGCGCTTTTTGGAAGTAATGGAACACATCCCTATTTTTACAATACATTAGTGTATTTTTTTACGCGATTTTTTTTGTGCGATTTGTTTTGGACCGTATCTACCGCATAAAAAGAGAATTTAGTGTACCTGCCTATTTGTATATTTGTTATGCAAACTTCTATTTTATATTGTAATAATATTATATCATATTTGTTATGTTTGCGTGTAGTATATACGTATACAGGGCCATTATTCGATATTTCTTTAAAAGAAGAGAAAGCCGAAAAAAATTGAACTTTTAGTATTATACTTTTTATTATAAAATTATTTATTTGCCCGACTGTGACGATTCACTAAAGGAGGGATATAGCCCTAGTTGCTAATACTAGATGACTAAAAATATTTTCTAAATTGTACGTTTCTTCATGTATGTATGTAGGTATCACTCGTAACCTACATCAAAGTAATAAATAAATCATTGAAATCGTGGAGTTATGATGTCGAAATATTCTTTAAAAGTACAAAGGTATTTGCTCTCGAATTAACAGAAATGTATCAAAATATATAATAATTAATCAAAAAATGTTTTATATTACATTAAAATAGTTCCAGCCGTTTTGTGAGAACCTCTTTATGGGTCTTAACGGTTTATTGCCCCTATTCCTAAGTTGTTAAAAAAACCATATCATGTTGAAATCGCCTTATGTTTATTAAAACAAACATTTTTTTTCTTTACGGGTAGGTAACTGATACGAAATATGGCTGAATCTAAGAAAAAATGTCGAAAGTACAGTGTTGATTATTTGAAATTTGGTTTTCTTCCATTAAAGGCTGACAAACGATTGCCCATATGCCTTTTATGTAACATAATTTTGGGCAATGGTTCTATGAAACCATCGAAGCTCGAAGATCATCTAAGAAGATGTCATTCTCATAAAATCGGCAAAGATTTAAAATATTTTCAAACATTAAAGGAAAAATATGAACAGAGCCCCACCATGAACAGTATGTTCGCTTTAACGTCTCAAAGTAACGATGATGGCTTGCGGGCATCTTACAATATCTCATTGTTTATAGCGAAATCTGGAAAACCGCACACCATCGGAGAACAGATAATTTTACCCGTTGAAGAGGTTTTAAAAACTGTTCTGCTTTTGACGTACTCGAAAGAATTCCTTTGAGTAACAACACTGTGAAACGACGCATTGATGAAATGAGCTCTAATATTGAAATCTTCTTTTTTTCTATTCAACTGGACGAGTCAACTTTACCTGGTAATGAAGCGTTAATATTGGTATGTGTTCGATTTGTTATGGACGAAGAAATCCATGAAGAGCTGCTATTCGCGAATACTTTAGAGGCGGATACTAAAAGCGAATCAATATTTAATGTCCTGAGTGATTTTTTAAAGGAAAAATCGGTTCCATTTACAAACATCATTTCGCTGCATATGGAGCTCCTGCAATGTTCGGGCGATATCGTGGGTTTATAAGCCATCTTAAAAGAATTATACCAGAAGTAACTGCAATTCACTGTGTCATCCA
The DNA here is from genome assembly GCA_958301585.1 of Merodon equestris. NCBI lineage: Eukaryota > Metazoa > Arthropoda > Insecta > Diptera > Syrphidae > Merodon > Merodon equestris. Next base: position 81,169,504 of record OY284415.1, on the reverse strand, counting down.
TCGACAAGACCTAGTAGCGAAAAAATTGAGTTATAGATTGCACCAATCGCTTCAATTTGTGATTAAAGCAGTTAATAAAATAAGAAGCAATACGTTGAATACCCGATTGTTTGCACAATTGTGAGAAGAAAATTATGAAGACTTCCAACAATGACTCTTACATACTGAAGTACGCTGGTTGTCGAAAGGTGTATGCTGAGCAAGATATTACTCACTTTTTGAATCAGTCTTAGAGTTTCTGGCAAGTAAAGATCCAGATTTAAAAGAAATCCTGATCAAATTGAAAGCAGACATAGCGTATTTGACAGATTTGTTCAAAAAATTCAATGACATAAACTTGTAGTTACAGGGGGACGCCTAAATTTAATGAAAAAAAGGATGTAATTTCGGCTTTTCTTGGAAAATTTAAATTTATGAAGCATAATATTAGTCGGCGCACTACAATGGATCATAAACTCATTTGATGGAATGGAAGTGTCGAATGTGATACTACAAGAGGAGCTACTCGAGCTTAGCACCAATGAGGAGCTGAAGATGATATTTTAAAAAGACTATCAAACATTTTGGCTGCAGGCAGAAATACCCGAAAAATATCCTGGGCTGTGGGAAATTGCGAGGAAACTTTTGATAGCCTTTCCCTCGTAAGTACGGTTTCCAGAAAAATAAAAGTACGGAGAAGCTCCTGGGAGAGTTTACGAATGTAATCAATGCAGGTCTAAATAAAAACCAAAGTGTGCTTGTCCTTTTCATTGACTTTAGTAAAGCATTCGATACTTTAACGCATGGGAAGCTTATTGAAAGTGTGAACAGGATAGGCCTGCGAGGACAATTGGGAAATTGGCTTAAAAGTTACCTAAATGATAGAACGATGAAGGTAGTGATATCAAAAATCACTAGCCAAGAAAAACCTAGTGTGTATGGTGTTCCACAAGGATCTAAGCTGGGCCCTATACTATTTATACTCTATATGAACGAACTTCTAAGAGTCTTTAAAACTAGTACTGCCTATGCATATGCGAATGACATAGCAATCATTGTAAGACACAAAAATGTAAGCACGGCCGTAGAAATACTACAAAAAGAATTTGATGCTGTTTCGAAGTGGTGCCACGATCATGGACTCATAATTAATGCAGCAAAAACAAAAGTGATACACATACGCATGCCATCGAAACCGAAACCGAGAGATGAACCAAAGCTGTCCATGGTCGACAAACTGCCGATCCATAGAAGTTGTCAAACACACCAAGTATCTGGGAGTAATTATAGACGAGCATTTCCTCTGGCGCGAGCATATAAATGCTCTTCGGCTTCAGCTTAAGAGCTCACTCTTTGCTATGGCCTATCTTAAAAGGTATTCTAACTTCGAAGTTCAAAAACAGGTGTACTACTCACTAGTAGAATCACGAATCAAGTATGGAATCCTGGCCTGGGGAAACGCATCGAAGACACACCTGAAAAAGATACTGAATCTTCAACATCGCATCGTCAAAATTATAAGACCGTCCCATCTGCATTTTAAGGTATTAGATGTTAACGCAATTTTCCAGATGACATCTCTAATAAACTACATGAACGACCAGAGATTTCTGCAGCATGTACGTCACAACTTAAACACCCGAAGAAGAGCTCAAGGAATGCTAGATACTCCGGAATTTTATAACATATATGGAAAACGTGAATTACGACATCTTATACCAAAAATATTAAATGCAACTCCGCAATATTTAAGAAACATTCAAAATTTTAAAAAGCGAAAAAAGGAAATAAGAAAATACTTTCTTGATGTATATTGTGTTATGTAATAAAATTAAACAAATTGAGTATGAAACTTCCAAATGAAAATATAACAAACATGTTTTATAAATACATTTAGTAATATACAACTTTAAAATGTAACAAATGTCACTTCAAAACTAAGTCCTTATTTATAAAGATATTCAACCACCTGCAGATAAGCACTTCGCTTTGCGGGTAATCATTGTAAATTTACCTAAATTGTATGAATGAAATAATAAAAAAAATAAATCAATAAATCAATAAAAAAAAAAAAATCATACCTTGAACTTCCAGTGAGCTGATTCCTTAAGTCGCAGGGCCGATTTTATCGATTTTTCTTGCCAAAAAGGTTCAAGGGGAGTAGGTGAAGCATCGTTTCGAGGGTGGCAGTGGGAGTTGTTCGCAGTGCCCCAATTATGGCGATACATGCCATATAGGTATATAGTTCAGTTCGGTAGAATCAAACGCAAGGAAATATTGAAATTTAAATTAGTACCATAAACTTAATTTTTTTAACGAGTTTGTTTTCGAGCTTTCAGATATTTTATTAAACGCTAGATATCGATTTTGTAAATTTGGTAAATTTTAAAAAAGATTTAATAAAATCAAAAATCCTTATCCTCTCATTTACCTTTAAATTTGGCGTAAGATTACCAATATTTATCGAAATCGTTTTATTGCTCGAGAACAGGTTAAGGGTAATTTAATTAGGGTTAAGAGAAAAATGAAACCCTTTTTTTAGTTTAGAATATTTTTTTTCCTATAATTTAATTTTCCATTTTGAAAAATATTTCTTTAATAAATCCATCGCATTTTTAAAGGGAACTCCTGCGATGAAAATACAGCCAATTCTCTTTCAATATATGTAGATATTATTTACATATATGTACATATGTACATACATTCTTTAGAAAACCGTAGATATAAAAAAAATGCACAAAAATGATATAAATCATATTTGGTGTATGTACATAGGGATATGTTTCATAGTTTCTAAAAAGCTTTTAGAAGAAAAAAACATATAGAAAAATGTACATTGCATAGATGAGAATACTCGCACGTTATATTTTTTTCACAAAACTCATTGAATTTAAAGCTCAAATTCGAACTCAGAATCAAAAAAAGTTTTCATATGAAATTCGTTTACATTTCGAAATCGATTTTGGGGAAAAAAATCGCATAAGATTGTATAACATTATCATCAGCGAAAATTTTCGCTGTCTTAGAGCACTATTCCGGTAACGTAACTAGCTTTCATTAATCGGTAAAATGTTTAATTTTTAAACAGACGTTGTTCACAAAATTGTTCAATAATGTTTAAGTCATCAACTTTATTTAATGTACAAATTAACTCAATGAGAGAGTTCACAAATCATACTCTCTATGTCGGCCAGACATTGGCCTACGGTTCCTGAATGTGGGGATCAGAAAATGTCGAGACCGCAGTAGACCTTGACATCGGAGTTGTGTTTTACAACAAAATTTTGATTCCCGGCAACTTGCGCACAAAAATTGATTACTTGTGCAAGATGCACAATACATTTTTTATCTTTTATCTAATTCGCTTATATGCAAAAAAACTAGAAAATATGTGTCGTGAGAAAAATAAAATAAGTGCAACAAGAAAGTAAATCTAACAGGCATTAATAAAAAATTATAGGTTCTTTATTTTTCAATGAATGTTTATGTACATATATACTTCAAATACAATCTACACCGCACATTTTCCTTATTTTTAAGTCATTGACTATTATGCGAACATTTGACATAGGAACATAGAAACTTAAATAAAAAATGCAAATATTGTATTTTGATAGCATATTAAGATATATGCATATATGCATCTTTCTATCATCGCATTCACAATAACAATATTTCTTCATTGCAATAGGTTGTGTTCTTGAATAGAATGAAGAATTCTCTACAGATGCCGCGAAGAGCGCATGTTTGAATAGAAATGGAAAATGCTTCTAACCAACGTTGAAACTAGGTTTATTGTGATTAAAATGTTCACCGGTAATTTTCTTTTTATATTGAAATGCGTGTTTTGAAAGAATTTATAGAATTACATATGTACATATGTCTTCCACTTAAATGCTATCTTAATTCTGTAATATTCAATATTAAATGTAACTTTTGATATTGAAAAATTGAATTTTAAGACTTACCTACTTGATTGAAATTAACTGCAAGAACCATTGGTCAGTCTTTGTTGTCTTACCTGCTTCATAGATTCCCCACCTAAACATATTACTCTTCAATCCAACGTTGAACAAGTACGAACCGTCCAGAATTCCATTATTCGTACCTATCACAGCCTCCTTATTGCATGAAGTAATAAAATTTGTTTATTCATGACAACTTGGAATTCCCCATGGCGCATCAGTACCGCTTCAATACTGGTTATCGTGGTCTAAATTATCGCATAATTTTTCTACCATATAACGTACGACAGGTGAATAGCAGCGGATCCACTCTGATGGGCCACTCAGATATCTAGATCATGGTCAATTGCGAAAGTTTTTCTTGTTTTCCCTTTTTTTTATTTGTTTTTTTATATACCTACTTTTTTGTTTTCGCTTCTTTTTTCGGCAAATGTCAATGCACCCGTTAATGTCCGAATAGTTCACAGCCACCGCTACATTTCCAATATAATGTCTGCCAGAGCCAGAGCGATTGTCTGCAATCTTACAAGTGGGGCGGGTACGTCCCGTAGCTGCCGAACGTACTTATTATCATGCGGCGTATATTTTTGTATTGAAATCCTCAAGCTTTCAAGGACTGTTCGATTGTGACTTTGTTGTTCATTTAACCGACGTCGCGATGTGCACTTGCTATTTTGGTCACTATACTATATTTGCGTACGTGGATGGATAAATGTATGATGGGCTGGTTAACGACCTGATTGTTACGCAATCGAAAGCGGAATATTTGTATAATACAAAATTTCATGGCACTTTATTTGGATTTTGTTCAGTTATCACACTGGCGACTTGTGATAGTGCCAACAAGTATTCTTGGTAGTAATTCTCCTTGACCAATTACGTACTCCTTGTGCTCCTAGAAATCGCTTTTTAACGAATTAGCCATAAAGAAGAAATTATTTTACTTACTTTCCATCGGATGTGCTCGTGTGGGAGAGGTGAAATTGATTTCGAGTGTTAGGAAATAATTCCATGTAATATTTTGTTAGCTTTTTAATTTTGTTAGGGTATTTAATATTACTTAAAATTATTTTGCTGGTTTGGCATGGAGAATACATATAACAAAATAAGAAGCACTGATATATATTTTTTGCTTCTGATATATTACTCCGCCTGCAGGTTGGAATATACCCGCGGCTCCGAATACCAGTCATAAGAGATGACTAAATTCCTAATAGATATCTGCCTCATGAAAAAAATGGTACGCGCAATCACATCATTTCATAACAACACCACACTCAAAACAGTATCAATAATTGTTAACACCTTAATGTTGAATATGACTTCTTTAGATAAAACTTTTTCAATCCGGGAGGGAATTATCCAAGGGAGAGCAATCATGAAAAGGAATGAAAAAAGAATTAAAGATGGACTCGTGCAACGTGCGAAGCTTGTAGAGACCGAGTGCTTTCCAAACACTACAAGAACTGTTAAAGACTGCTATACTTTCGTTTCTGGCGATACGGATACCCATAATCTTGGAACAGAATTCATTATCTGCAACAAAATTATACAAAATGTTTATAGACGTAGTATTTTCAAACGACCTAATGTCGATGGCCAAATTCCGGGGTCCCCGCTATAATTATATAAATCTGAACATACACTGTCCTACTGAAGACAAAGATGAAGACGTAAAGGACGCGTTTTATGAAACAATGGATAATTTCTTAATCTTCGACGTAAAAATAAACGATATATAGGCCAGCAATAGAAGAAGAAAGTTTCCACATCTCTTCAAACAACAATGACCTTAGGGCAATAAGTTTCGCCAGTTCAAGAAATATTATTGGGAAAACATTCAATACAAGAGAATACACAAGGCTACCTGGATATCACCGTACTCCATACGTACAATAAAATTGTTAATTTTCTGCCACCATACAAATGTGCTGGATGTCAAAGCATACGGGATGTGGACTTCGCTTTTGATTACATCCTAATTGTGGGTAAAATTAAAAACAAATAAAATCCAAATTCACAAAAGCGGAACACAGAAATGGATGAAAAAAATTAACGTTGAATAGTTAGATGACACTCGCAAACAGCTTCGATAGCAAAATGAAATATATAAATAACCGGTTTGTCCTACCAGATGGCATAGAAATTAATCACGAAGCAAAATAGGTAAAGGCAATATGGTCAACAATATAAAACCCTCAAAGATAGACTTTGGATCACCGAAGAACATGAGGAAAAATGAATGACCCGTAATTATCTGAGATTTCAAGTTCTAGAAAAAAATTATTACATCAAGATTATTCGTACAAAATATCAGAAAGGAAGTCAGCTGTCTCCCTCGGGCTAAAAACGATAATGGCAAAGAAAAATCATTATTAACATTCAGGAAAACTCTGCGGCCAAAAACACGAGGGCAATGTATGCAGGATTTAATGCGATACGAAAACGACACCAGGCTCATTTCAGAAAATGAAAGGGTTGAAATAGAGGAGACATTTCGATAAAATCTGTCTGATGTACACGGAGAGGAAGCAACAATTGCTAACGATATTATCCACACAGCAGAAATTCAGGTAAAACTGTCAATAGGACTCTGCTAATGACAAGATAAGAAGTGGGTTCAGAAGTAAATGAAGAGCCGAATTACATATAATATGTATAGTAAATCACCAAGATGGGTCCAAACCTCGCACCTGAGTTTACCTTATAAACGCTTTGAGAAAGTAGACGGGTTTTGTCCCGCAATGTCAGAATCCGTATTTATAAAACCATAATAATGCTAGTGACACTTTATAGATGTGGAACTTGATCTCGGAATAGGAATAGGAAAATAACGGTATTTGAAACCAGATTTTTAGAAGAACTTATGATGATAAAAATAATACGAGGGAACAGGCGAATGGAGTAAATTATGAGTGTTGTCGGAGTAATTCAATTGCGAAGACTGAGATGGGCAGGGTACGTAGACAGTGGACGAACGGTCAAAACAGTCAAAAGAAAACCCGTACGAGAAAGACCAACGTGTAGCCGAACTGTAGATAGAAGGATGGACCTAGAAGATATGGAACAGAACAGCGGAAATATCGATTCGATTTTTTTGATGGTTGTAAAAGCTACAGATTTGCTAAATACCGAAGGTTTAAATGTTCTAAAAGCAAGAAAGAAAAGACGGCGGAAGCAAATGAAAGCTTTTTTTTTTGCCATGCGCTCGGTTTATGAAAGAGGATATTACATACATATAAGATATTATAAATTAAGCAGCAACGAGAAGAAGAAGCAACCCATCTTTACCCATACCATGGTCCTATGCGAGACCATAGAACTACATATTTAAGTATGTCAATGACGTTGGTAGTTTTGTATTTAAAGGTTTAGGCCAGAACTATTCTGCTATCCAATCCGATAAGTTGGAGCAGCAACGGGCCAAGAGTTTTTCTTCTTTACCTCCAAGGCCGAGTATTCATACAATACCCCTCAAAGGTATGTACTCAATCACGGACTCTGAGGAATTGCTCCAGAACTCAAAGTGTTCGAGAGCGATCACTTCCAGGTCGTGAGAGTCAATCCAGTTCTGCAGGAACTGAAGACACCCTGCAGACTATCGGAAATGTCCTAAGTTCCAAAGTATGAAAAAAGCAAATATGGCTCGTAAGTTGAAGGCTGAGGACAAACGTTCTTTAGGTCTCTGACAAATGCCAACCGTCCCACCCCTATTGACCTACGCCCAGTTGGCGGCACGTTTCTGGCAGATAGTAAAAAAGATTATGGCTGCTTCCAAGGCACTGGAGTCCAAGACCTGCGTTCGATCCCTCCGCCTTCAAGGGCAGATCGCCTAGCGCTAACAGCAGATTCATGAGTGAACAGAATCTACTCGCTTCTGCTCAGCCTAGCATCATAATGGGTAAGCCGATAGACGTGAGTGATCTGATTACCAGATTTATGAACTGATAAATAATTTTTCTTCCACCATAAATCGGGGTATTCCATTCCAAAACATTTAGCTACGACCTTCAACAAGTTTCTTATTCCTCCTTATATTCGCAACCTTGTCCAGCGCTACAAGGCAGAAAGAAGGAAGAGAATTTAAATGTTTCTACGAAAACACCAGTACTCTGAACAATTTCATCAAGGAAAAAAATTACAGCTTTCAAAAATAGACGCTAGGACACCCTTCTATCCTCCTTCGACATTGCAAGTTCCCCTTTTCAGATTACCAAAGTTATTACAATAAAAAAAAAAGGTAGAAATATACATCCATTTAATGTGGAAAAAATGTGCAGATATTCTCGTTTCAACAAATACAATCTAAAACCTCCTAACCTCTGTGACAATTAACTAATATCGTTAGTATCTTATTTGGTATTTTACTAACATTAACCAAATTAAAAATCACATTAATTACTGAGAAATGAAAAACCCCAGGTTTGAACAACATAAATAATTTGTTTTAAAGAGGTTGCCAATAAAAGGAGTAGAAATGTTAGCATTTATTTTCAGCTCATGCTTAAGACTCTGCTATTTTCCCCCCAATTGAAAAACTGCTAAAGCTATCAGAGTTTGTGCTGTAGGCCCAAAGAGAATCCTACCACTTACAGACCCATTAGTCTACTCAGTTGCATTAGAAAGATACTCGGGAAAATCATCAAAGATAGACTCAAACAACACGTTGCTAACCCTGCACATAAAGTGTCAAGATCACTTCCAGAACTAAAAGGCACATAAAAGAAAAATTCAATGTAAAAGAGTCAACTAGTTTACTACTGCTAGAAATAGAGAAAGCCTTTGATACCGTCTGGCATAATGCGTTTGTATGCAAACTTTATCAATACGATTCTTCTATCCCAATTACAAAAATCATTCATTTACATTACGGGTAAAACACATACTTCTATCCAAAGAATCGCGTTTGGTGTTCCCTAAGGATCAATATTTGCGCCCATTTTATTCAATAAATATATATGTGATTATAGTGGAATTGTTAGAAAACTACCATTTGATGGTGATACCACCATTTTTGTTCCTGGTGTTAATTTCTTAATGTTTTAACTTTGTTGCAGAGCTTATTAAATGAATTTGAACGATAGTGCATCAAATGGAAGGTCACGTTAAATGCAGACAAAATTCAAACCAGGCACAGAAGACAATATTACATTCCTAACAGAAAACTACAACTTTGGGATAAATCCCGCAAATATTTCGGGGTGATCCTAGATAAAAACGAACTTTTCAAGAACACATGGTTGGTTAGTTAGTTATATTGAAGAAGTAAATATTATTACTAAACTCATATACACCTTCACCGACTAAAAACCCATGCTCAACACAAGAAACTCTTGTACTTTTTTTTTGTTTTTAAGTTTTAAATGCAGTTCTATTCACACTTTCTTAGATCTACCTTACCCTAGACAAAAATTCTTAAAATTAGTTTAACAAATCTAAAATAAACAATACAACTTAAAACTATGTCTTTCGATTATGTACTTAAAATTAGACTCGAGCGTGAGTGAGAGTATTATCACAGAATAAATAGTATAGAATTGTACTTTCATGCGAATGTTTGTGTTTTCCTGCGCTTATATATCGACTCCATTTTTACTTTGTATTTTGATATTTAACTCTATTTTTGATTTTGAATTGTTGCTTTTATAATTGTTGACAATTTTGCATACGATTTGGATTATTCTTTGAACTTATTATTATATATTGATTGTTGAGGGGTTGTCATACGATTTTGAATAGGAAAAATGGATTCTGTACCGGCTGTTGGTAAAATTTTCCAAAAGTCCGGCATTCGATGCTGCATAAAAACATGCGGTAAATCTAGGCGATATGGTGAAAAGATAAGAATGTTTAAGTTTCCTCCCTATGACTCAGCTATGGGTCAAATTTGGCGAGAAAAATGTAATATTCCAACAAAAGATTACACAAAAAAATTGTTGATTTGCGCCAATCACTTCTCAAGTTCTGACATTGGTAAAAAAAAGTTGAAATTCGGAGCTGTTCCGGTATTTAACTTAGAAGTTATTGAGGAAGATTGCTCTCTCGTTGATTCTCTCTGATCGTGGCTGCTCTCTGGTTGTTACTCTCTTATCATGCTTGCTCTCTCGTTGCTTGATCTTCCCTTCAGTTGTTCCGCCCGCACCATAAAGTGAAAAAACATCGCAGGCCGTGATGCGACTTCTGTATACTATATATTCTGTGGTAAAACACAGTTGGTTGGAACAGGTTAAAACACACGTTTATTAAAATTGCCAGTTTAATCAAAGCTCTTGGTGGTAGCTTCTGTAAGACTTCTGTGGTTATTAAGTCGAAGCCAAGTGATTTTTTCCGTTTCAGTTGGTACTTAATTATCTAATTACATAATTTCATTAGGTGTGAGGGAAGAAATTTTTTCGTTCGGTTGCTGCAGTTCTGGCATTTCATTGATATTTCATTGATTTGCGATTCTTTGGGTTGAAAATTATCCGCTAGATACTCAGCAAATACGTCGGCCTTTTCGGCATTTGTCCTAGCCCAGGTGTTGCTTGATTTTAAAGGTGGGTTCTGTCACGTTTTAGGTATTTGAGAGTGTATTCCGTTTTTTTTATCGGCGGTAAGTTCACTTACAAATTTGTGAAATTATTCTTTTTGGAACTCCTTTAGTTGACATCTTATCAGTTCAGTTAGTCTGTTGAGCTGTGACTTGCAGAGCGGATATCTCGTTTGTTGCCATTTTTTTTCTAATCTTTCTCTTTTCAACTATTAGTTTCATTGTTAGTCATGGGTATTTAATTTCAATTGGCTTTTTACTGCCAAGAGAGGTCCTTTTCCAGTCTTTGTATTTGTTCAGTGAAACTTAGTACTTCGCTTTCTAGTTCAGCTTTGGTAGTTACTAGTTTGTTAAATTTTAAGTTCCGATCTAAAAGAGCTTTGTACTCGTAATATTGCCAATCTGTATGTTTGTTAGTGAGGTGTAAATTCGGGTTTCCATAATAATGCATTCCTTAAGACACAAATACGAGTATATTGGAGAGTGATCAGAATTCAAATCTCTTCCGTCTTCTATCACAAGGAAGTTTTCTGATACTTGTTAAATTACATAAATGTCTATTAAATCTGGTATTTTATCTCTATCTTTGGGCCAGTAAGTAATTTTGTAATAAGTTTGGTCTGTAAGATGTGATTCAGTAACTAAACATGTATCGATATTTTCTGTTTGATGTATGGCTTGCAGTTCTTTTTTATGGTTAAGTAGGCCATTTGCGTTCCATAACATAATTTTAAGAAACCTAATCATGAGTCGAATTTGTAAGTACTGATCAATTTTATCTAAGCGCATTTGCAAGCTGGAGATACATTTGTGTTGCTCATCTAATTTAGTTAGTATTGATGACAGTAAGTTTTCATCTTTACTTCTATAATTCGGATGTGTTTGGTTTGTGTTTCCTCTACACCTGTATGTATGGAATCTATTTCTTTTGTTTTTTTATTTGTATTTGTAACGCTGTTTCTGTATTTTTGCAGTTCTTTCGCAACCCAGAAACCGCGGTAGCTGGCTGGGTGTTCCCCATTGCAGTTGCTGCATTTAGGTATTTCTTCTCGAGGCTTGGTACAATTTTCAATTTCTGTCTGACCTTTTTATGTTCCTCTTTTAATAAGCAGATTTCATTTTTTAGTTGGGCACACAGTAACTCAAGCTCATGGGTTTTCCCTTGAACTGAATCACAATGTTTTTTGTGTTGTATTTCCTGATACTTTCTTATGCGGTTTAAGGGAGTCGCCACCTCCAGGTGGCGGAGTCCGATCAAGCCCCATTTGCACAAAACTAAAAAAGGAAGTTATTTTGTCTGTGCTGGTAGCACCCTGTGCGAAAGCTTTGAAAAGCTTTTTGTAGGGTTTGGTTGTTTTATATGCTAATGATCTTTATTAGCTATAAAATTGTGGATCGAAAGCTACCGAAAGCTTCGCAATTTCACGGAGTATTATTTCACGGTTATTATTTAGTTACCTGTTAGCGACTCTGCCACCAGAGCTAAAGCAGAATCCTCTAGCTGAAGCACCGATTGTCTTTTATTTGAAAATATAACTCAAAGCTTTTTAGTTATTTACTTTTATTAAATTTGTGGAATATTTTTAGCACTGAACTTTGAAGTTTCTAACTTACTCACAGCGTTGCCAGACTCCATCATATAAAACAGTTTCAAATAAACTATTATATTGTATATAGCGGTAAAATGGGGAGATTCCAGATGCTAGAGGCCTACACCTAAATTATAGCAACCTATGCACCTGAAGCACCTCAATCCAGTATTTTCATTTTAGAACCCGTCTCATCCCACTTTTTTGATTTTTGTACTTAATCTGGATAGAAAATTTCTACATATTGGTCAGCGATTTAACCCGGCGAGCATGAGCCAGGGTATCTCATACCCTGGTACTATTAAAACGTTTTGGTATTTTTTAAATTTTCGTCTGGCAACACTAGGTCGCCCAGTGAGGCGCCGACCGGAATATTCATATACAAACCCTGCCTCATTTTCAACGTATTTTTTTTATGTATGCATTTTTAATTATTTTATTGTTTTTTTTTTATTCTTGATTCTTTTTTATCATTTTATTGTACATATTCGAGATTAGTTTATTTATATACATATGTTAGTTGACATATTTTATATTTATTTTTTAGTTTTTTAGAATAAAGAATTTGTGCCATGTTAGAGGAAGTAGCATCTGATTTTTCTGATGAATCCAGTTCAAAAGAAGAAACTGATCACGGTAGTGAGCACGAAGTGAATTGTGATACGGAGCAAGAGGGCGACGATTCAGCTGATGTTCCATCCAACTCTAGGCAGGAAGAGGCTGTATCAAATGAACCAGAGAGCGACCACGAGGATGATTTACCACTATCTCTACTCGCAACGAGAATGTTAACTTCGCGACGTGAAAGTGGCCCTTTTTATACGTCTAGAGATGGTACGAAGTGGTACAAGAATTCTCAGCGACCAAATGTGAGGCTTCGTTCTGTAAACGTCGTAACCGAGCGGGCTGGAGTAAAAGATACTGCAAGAAGTGCTGATACAGAGTACGAATGCTGGAATATTTTTGTCACTTCAAACATGCTTGAAGAAATATTGATTCACACGAATTTGGAAATTCGCCAAAGACAAGTCAAAAGTGCCGCTGATAATCCAAATGGTAGTGCTTCTTCTTACATGCAAGAAACCACTTTATCTGAGTTGAAAGCATTCATTGGCTTACTGTACTTAGATGGTCTGACCAAATCGAATCGACAGAGTTTGAAAGATCTTTGGCGAACTGATGGAACTGGCGTTGATATTTTTCGTACCACGATGTCTCTGCAGAGATTTCAGTTTCTTCAAAATAATATGCGTTTTGATGACAAATCTACGAGAGAAGAGCGTAGAAAGACTGATAATATGGCAGCCTTTAGAAATACTTTTGACCGGTTTGTTCAATGCTGTCAGAATGCGTACTCTCTGAGTGAGTTTCTTACCATAGACGAGATGTTACTATCATTTAGAGGCCGATGCCTGTTCCGCGTCTACATTCCAAACAAACCATCTAAATATGGTTTAAAAATGTTGGCTCTCGTGGATGCTAAAAGCTTTTATGTCCTAAATTTAGAAGTATACGCAGGAAAGCAACCGTCGGGACCATATGCAGTCAGTAACAAACCCTTTGAACTAGTGGAGAGACTCATTCAACCAGTTTCCCGTTCGCATCGCAACATAACATTTGACAATTGGTTCACGGGATATGAACTAATGCTGTATCTACTAAATGAACATCGCCTTACGACGGTTGGAACTGTACGGAAGAATAAAAGACAGATTCCTGAATCTTTCATAAGAACTACAACGACAACCTAACAGTTCACTCTTTGTGTTTCAAAAAGACATAACACTAGTTTCTTACGCACCAAAGAAGAACAAGGTTGTGGTAGTTATGTCCACCATGATAATTCAATAGATGAATCTACTGGAGAGAAAAAGAAACCCGAAATGATAACATTCTATAATTCAACAAAAGCTGGTGTTGATGTGGTTGATGAGCTGAGTGCCAGTTACAATGTTTCCCGCAACAGTAAACGATGGCATATGACTTTATTCTACGGCGTCTTGAACATGGCAGCTATCAATGCTTGCATTATTTACCGTGCAAATAAACACGTTATGACGAAGAGAACAGATTCATTCGTAATTTGAGCTTGTCAATGATTTATGAGCACTTAAAATCAAGAAAATCAAAAAAAAATATTCCAAGCTATATCCGCCAGCGAATCGAAAAACAATTAGGTGAGCCTTCACCTAGACATATGAATGTATCCGGACGGTATGTTAGGTGCCAAAACTGTCCATACAAGAAGGATAGGAAAACCAAACATTCCTGCAACGCTTGCGGCAAGCCCATATGCTTGGAGTGCTATGATGTGCTATGAATGGCAGTGATTGATCATATTTTCAATTAAAATATTTTAATTAAGTTTTTTTTAAGAAGAGGATCTCATTACCTTTCAGTTTAAAGTTCATTTACATTCCAAAGAAGTATTTTTTGTTTAAATTGTTGATTTTTGTAAACCTCTAAACTTTTGTTCCTAAACATGAATAAATGAAAATAATTTCATAATTAAGACTGCTTTTTGATTTAATTTCATTAAGTGATTCATTAGTATACAAGCAACGAAATAAAATAAACTTAATAACAATTATAATATGGTACATTAAATTTTGGGTATCTCATACCCTGCCACATTCTTGATGTAACTTTTTTTCACCTCATGCTCGCCGGGTTAAACGTCAAAAATAGTAATTCTGTTTCTTAAAGAGTATTCGCAGGAGTCAGTATGGTATTTTAAGTTAGTTAATATACAATATTTTAGCTAGTTTTAAGCACTTCTGTGGTAGTTTTATTTTTTTATTGTTTTTAACGTATCGAATCAATTTAGTTTTAAATTTAAAATTATTTGTTTTAAAATAATATAATAAATATACAAATTTATTTTATTGTAATATGAATGACATAGGACAGGTTGTAAAACATTCTATATTATATCTTATATCGATCTTGGTCGCGGGACGCGTGAGCCTTGTTCTGTGTACTGTGACTACACTGTTAGTATCGTTCTTCAATTTTCCTCATATGCCAAAGTGGAATTTTATTCCTTATTCAATAATACAAATTAGCCCGATTTCAGTTTTTTTTCTGTTTGTTGCCTTAATACCTGGAATTATATATTTTTCGGAAGTTCATAATCCTTAATAGTTTGATTACAATTCCAGCAGACTTTGTTTTTGAAAAAAAAATTAGTTGCGGTTCGATTGAATTTCCATTTTGTTCCTTAGTGTTGAGCTATCGTTGCGATATCTGCGTTAGAAATTCTACAATATGCTTTCTTCTAAGTGAATGTCGTAATTGACATATGTACATAGTTTGTCGGATTCCGCCTCTAGCGCTGATACATTTGAAAGTAGAAAAAAAGGTGAGGCGCTGTGATACCGAACAAATTTCGGATAAACCCCTTGGTGTAGTATCATGTAAATGTAGTGACCAATTGTTATCGACTTTTCCATACCTTTTAGTTCATAGGACCGGTGTTTCTCTTTGTTGAAGGCCGTAGTTACCCACTACAACATTTAGCTACGAATACTGGGCCAGAGAGACACCTTACTTTATTGTATTTTCTTCCTTTACCGGTCAGGAGAAACTTCAGTGATGTAGAGCTAAGGGTTTTAACAGACACATAGGGTAAAATGTAGCGCTGATAGAGAGACTTACCATATTTTTTGCAAGTGTGTTGCTGTGCTCGAATCCTATTTCAATGGTGGCAATACTTACTTCAATTTGTATGAATAAAGAGGAATGCAATTTAATAGAACTTAAAAAGAAAGTATATTAATATGATAATGGTTAAAGAGGGTAAGCCATAGGAAATATGGGGTATAGGTAGATAAAAGAGACGAGGATTTCGTATTACCATATTAGCACAATATATTACCCTTAGTGTTGAATAATATTTTTTTTTTTTTATTTAATTTGATTCTATATTTGAGTACAATGAATAAAATAAAATAATAGAATCAAATGCCACTGTACATAGTATAGTCCAAACATAAATAAAATACAATAGGGGGTGACAAAATATAGTAAAACACTTGAATATATAGCACAATTAGTAGAATAATATTTATAAAAGGAATAAATAAATTATTTGTAAGCAATGACTGCCTCCTGAGCCTTAAGACAAATAGAAACTAAAAATGTTATCACAAAAAGAAGCAATAAAAATGTAACAAAAAACAAAAGTACAGGTTAAAAAACCTTTAAGTTTAATCTAGAGAGACAAAAAACTATACCATTATGTCAGGAAATGAGATTATCGCGGAGCCTATAATAAGGGATTCATAGTTATTGTTAAATAGCCAACGCTTTATTCGCTTGACAAACAAACCGGATGTTGAAATTGTCCTGAGTGACTGAGGAAGTTTATTAAATAGTTGAAATGATAATCTATCTTCTTCTATCTTCTATATAAAGGGTCCGCCATCTAACGTTTTTTTTCTTCAAGTAGCGCTTATTTCGTGAATGGTAACACTTAGCTCATGTCTGATTTGACAGATAATTAGTTTTATCCTTCCGCTGAACGAATATGGTTGTGTATACGCTTGAACAACGCTTCGCTAAGTGGGCCTGCGATCGACTTACAGAAGATGCCGATTTTGCCAAAAAAATCATCTTTTCAGATGAAGCTCATTTTGATCTTGGCGGGTATGTAAACAAGCAAAATTGTCGCATTTGGGGCACGGAAAACCCGCACGCATACATTGAAAAGCCAGTGCACCCAAAACGAGCCACTATTTGGTGCAGATTTTGGTCCAGAGGCATAATTGGGCCATTTTTCTTCGAAAATGAGCAAGGAGTGGCCGTTACAGTCAATGGCGATCGTTATCGGGCCATGTTGAACGAATTTTTGTTCACAAAAATTGAAGAGGAGGATATTGGCAACATTTGGTTTCAACAGGAAGGCGCTACGTGCCACACAGCCGAAGCTACACTCGATGTTTTGCGCCCTGTTTTTGAAGATCGCATTATCAGCCGCAGAGCTGATGTCGTTTGGCCACCTCGGAGCTGCGATTTGACACTGTTGGCCTATTATTTGTGAGGTGCCGTCAAAGATAAGTGTTACGCCGACAAGCCAGAGACAATTGACGCTTTAAAGGACAATATTCGTGAAGCCATTGGTGAAATACAGCTGCACACAATCGATAATGTGCTTAAAAATTGGACCGATCGTGTAGGCTACTGCATGGCCAGCCGAGGCAGCCATTTGAATGAAATTATTTTCCATTATAAACCGGAAGGATTGTACTTTCAAATAAAAAAAGAAATTTGAGAAAATATTCAGTAGTTCTTTTATAGCATTTTCAAAAAAAAAAAGAAGTTATTTGGCGGACCCTATAAATAAAAATGAATGTTTGTCTGTATGTCCTTTATAGAATCGTAAACTATGCATTTGATCATATGATGATCTTTAGCAAAGTTGTGCATGAGCCCGCGAAGGTTTCTGAGTTGGTACGACCAATTTTCGACAGATGGCGCCACTCGCACGGGTTTTTTTTCTTTCGTCCCTTATGGCGTGAAAACCCCTGGACAGATTTTAATGATTTTTTTTTTCAAATGTTGTTTAAGACTATGGGAAGGACATAGGCTATATTATTTTTGGCCAGGTTAATTTTTGCGTTTTAACCAAAAGTTTTATATTTTGCTAAATTTTTTTGACTTTTACTTGCTATAACTCTAATAGTTCTTGATCAATAGATCAAAAACAAGAGCCTACACTTTCCTTAACATTTTAAGCCATCCATCAGCTTTCTGCCTCTTCTAGAAGCTGAGCTACAGACTAAAACACGATTAGATTAATTTTTTTTCATAAAATCGAAAACGATTGTTCTTGATCGTTCTTCTGCTTTGGCGGTGGTGGGCGCACAATGAAAGCAAATTCACTCAACGAACATTGTGCGTAGTTTTCTCCGTTCGATCGGAACCAGACACCAACGACCGAGAGCTCACACTCAAAATGACACGGCACATTGTTGTAAATTCTTGAGTACGCTGTTTGACCGAACAATACATTGAAATCGTATGCTTGCCTTATGATTTATGAATTCACACATACACAAATCGGTTTTGAACAGAAGAAGGGGTTGAAATGACTTTTCTCATTATTGGTTTCGGATCGGAGCGAAAGAAAATTATACCCATTCGTATACGAATTTGAGGTTGATAGCACAGTGATGATCTATACATCTACATATGTACATATCTTCTTTTCCTTTTTTCCGGCGTTGTTATGGTCAGAAGTGTAGGACCATAACCTTCCCACTTAACTGCATTCCTACTGGTCCGCTTGTGGGGTCCGCCGGTTTGACCTCAGAAAGTAGCGGCAGGCTTCCCGGTTTGGGATTACTTAATCGTTGAGGCTAATCAAATGCTGGTGTTTTTGCATTTGTTTGCACCAATTGTTTTTCGGCCTTTTTTTTTTTTTTTTTATTTGTGACACAGGCATGCTCCAGATTTTTTTTTTTGTTTGATCTTACTCTTACAACACCGGTGATCTCCAGTCGTGTCAACCCACTGATTTGCATGTACACTTGTGGGGCAGTTTAATGGTGGTATGTGTCCCTAGGCTCACCTTGGTGTTTTCTAAATTGCCTAGATGTGATTTTTGTTTGCCTTTGTTTTAGTCGCCTTTTACGACAAGCGAGAGGTATCGCTGCAGGGATATTCTTAACCCGTCCCTGCACGGAGCTATGTACATATATATAAAAATTATTTTTCTGTTGGATAGTCCATTTATCCAGGCAGGATAAAGGCTACATATGTATGTAACATTACTCTGCGAAGAATAAGAACCGAGCATCAATGAAAAATGTTGCAAAAAACACCAAAAATGATTCGTCTTGAGAGCTTCCGTTGCGTACGCTGCGTAAACGGTTAAAGTTACGCAAAAATTATGTACGACGAAATTGTTCCTCTTTAAAAGTTCTAGAAAAAAGTCCGTGGCAGCATACATATGTATGTATATCTTTTAAGGTTGACTCACTATAACCCTTTTTATGAAATCAAATTTGTAATATAATAAAGCATTATTTGCTCGGGGAATGTTGTAAACAACCATCAGCCAACGGTCTGGTTAAAGATACATATACATACATACGACATGTGCACTTTTATTGCGGTTGCTTATCCTTCCCAAGAATTGCTTAAAGATGTATGATGTCTGCACTTTTATAACGGTTGTTGGTCCTTATAGGGCTGCTTAAAATGTACTATATGTGCACTTTTATTGTGGTTTCTAATTGCTTTAAGTCTCATGGGCACGTGTTAAATGAGTTCTGCGGTCTATCTGCCCGTATTGCCACATTCTTCGTGTTTTGTCAGTAGTCCATGTATCTTTGTTCCCATCCTTATTCTTAACCCCAAGTTGCTATCCATGTAATACATACATACATACATATATAAGCGAGCGAAGCCGCGCGGGTCAGCTAGTATAGAATAAAAATATCGATAGGCAGTTGTACGAAACAATGGAACAGGTAACAAATATAAGAAATTTCCACGTAAGTTATGAAACGAGATCAAACGAAAATTACGGTTACCAGATCTCTATTTTTAATATGTATGTACTTTGAAACAGTATATGTAAATGATAGGATAGGAAGAATTTTTAAGTCACAGAACAGCGGAAAACAAGGATGGGGGAGGGGGGGGACCGCCCCGGGTGTCGCAGAGATCGCAGAGTATTAAAAAAAAACTGCGACATTGTACCTAACCTGCCTACCTACCAGTTTCTATTTGCACAAAAAAAATATTATCGGCTAGGCTTTGTTTTTTTCTTTTGTATGTAAATAAAGTCCATCGACGCGCCCTCAACGATTGACTTACTCGTTTTTTGTTTTTGCTTTATTTGGTTGGTCCCACACGCAAGTGTGTCGACAAGAAAAGTAATTCTCGGATCGTTCTTAGATATGGTTATTTTTCCCGAACTTTGTACTGCGGTTATGAAAAGCATGCTCTACTCTATATGAGGATATGATATCATGAAGATATTGTGAATCGCGGCTGCAATAGGTAGTCATTTTGGTAGGCAAGAGAAACCGCTATTTTTCCCCGAACTTTGCACTGCGGTTGTGAAAAGCATGCTCTTATTTGTTTTTTTTTTTAAATCCTTTCCATCGTCCCGTCGCGTCGGTCGCCGTCAACGATTGACTTACTTGTTTTTTTTGTTTTGCTCTATTTGGTTGGTTGTTAAGCTCTGTTTTTTTTTTAATGCGATTTCTATCATCTAGCTCTTGGAGTTCTTTTTATTATTTTGGTTTTTTAGTGCACGTGTACATTGTTTTGCATTTGTTATTGAAGTTCTTATATCCGTGGGCCCTGAGGTTGCCTGTGTAATTTCGTATAATCATTCGTGAGTTGTGGTTCACTTTAAGATATTTTATTTAAATAATGTCTTGTAAAAATTGAAATAGCTGCTAAAGAAAATATATTACGAAAAATTTATATTGTAAAAAACAAGGTAAGTTCATTGCATAGATCAAGATTTTTATAAAATAAGCTTAAATTTATTTTTTGTTTTTGTCGGAAACACATATAACTAAATTTAATATATCTATTGTTTGAAGTAAATAATTAATTGTATTAGTAGTTAACATTCATGAATGTAGTATGTATGTAATGAATGTACACTATCGTTATTAGGTTTGCCTTTTTGTTTTAATTAGATTTCTATGTTTGGATGGGATTAATCAGATCCAAATTATTTAAACATTATTCACTATTTTTACTATGTTATTACTATAATTATTGTTATTGAATACATTTTTATTTGAATAAGATATCATAATAACCTAAGGCATCGTTTACAGGGTATAAAAACAAATACAAATATGAATAAAATATAGTATAAGTTTTTGATTATTTGGACCTGATTTATGCCCATCTACAGTGAAGTTTTTTTTAACGACCACTCTAATTTAAATAAGTATAGATGTACATATTTATATAAAAATATTTAGAATACATCGACGAAGCATACCTACATGGTCAATATATTTTTGAGAATACGCGTACAAAACAAGAGAAATATGCCTCGAGGAGTTCATAGGTATAACAAAAAGAAAGAGTGGTGCTCAGCAGAGAAAATCCAAACAGGCTAAAATGAACGTTCTGCGGAGCATGTCTGGATCCATTTTCAAATATGTATGTTAAAAAAATGGACGACAGCCAAAGTTCGTCAAAAGCAAATGACAGTCACGTTGATCAAGAGAATGATTCCGAAAATACAAGCTCATCTACAGAAAGCAACAGCCAAGAAACAGAATCAGTGTTGAAAATTCAAGAAGTCGAATCAAACGAAAATACTCAAAATGACAGCAATGGTACTGATTACGAATCAAGTATTGAAGAGAATTCCTACACGGATGAACTTCAGAACATGAAAGATATCTCACATTGGAGTATACCCGTTCCTGATAAAGTTCGAATTGAAATCATCAAAAAAGGATTTGAACATTTCCAAAACCGGGAGGGACCATTCATCACTGTATCCAGACCAGGGGTAAAAATAAAATGTTATGTTCGTCATCTTACAAAAGAATGGTTTTACAAAGTTTTGCCTAACGGGGACAAGATTCTGCGATCATGGAAGGTATATTCTCCTATAACTAATAGCCTGTACTGCTTTTGCTGTCGTTTATTTGCTGCCACCAATAATGTTGATATAAAAACAGCATTCATGAATGGATTTCAGAAATGGTGGAAACTGAATCCCAAAGTACCGGATCATGAGACTTCAAATGAACACATAGAAAATTTTGAGAAGAAAAAGAAGAAGAAGAAAAAGAAATTACATAAAACAATAGATGACTCAGTCTTGCAATTAATGGATGCTGAAAAACAGAAGTTCTAGATTATTACCTTTATTATTAACCTTTTATGTAGATTATTAGACATAACATTGTTTCTGGCTAAACAAAACTTAGCATTCCGTGGACATGATGAAGGACAAGACTCTTCAAATAAAGGTAATTTCTTAGAACTAGTCAGTCTTATGTCAAAGTACGATGTTGTGTTGAAAGAGCACATCTTGAATTTGGAGCAAGGAAAATCACAAAAAGTCTCATATTTATCGCCACAAATACAAAACGAATTCATTAATATCTTAGCGAAGCAAGTCAAATGCAGAATTGTCAATGAAATCAAATCAGCTAAATATTTTGGAATTATGTTTGATAGTACACCTGATATTTCACATATTGATCAGATGTCTGAAGTGATCCGTTATGTTAAAATTGATAATAGAAAAGTAGAAATAAAAGAAACATTCCTGGGATTTTTTCCTTTACATGGAAAAAAAGCTGCGGATTTAAGTGAAGAAATTCTTAAGAATCTTGAAAACGACGGTTTAGATATTATGATGTGTCGTTCTCAGGGTTATGACAATGCAGCTGTTATGAGCGGTGTACATGGGGGAGTGCAAGCTATTATTAAAGAAAAAAACAACAAAGCAATTTTCTTTGGATGTATAGATCATTAAATTAATTTATGTGGCCAACATTCATTTGCTCAAAATATATCTTGTGTAACATTTTTTGGAACAGTAGAGACAACTTTTACATTTTTTCTGCTTCCACTCATCGCTGGGAAGTGCTTCTTAAGCATAGCAAATCAACCGTGAAAAGACTTTCAACAACGCGTTGGAGTGCTCATTATGCTGCAGTGAAAGTTTTGGCCGAAAATTTTGATGAAATCTTAGCTGCAGCTGAACAGTTGTGTGATGCGAGAGAAAATGTAGAAACCAGAGGTGCTGCACAAAACCTAAAATCTGCAATGTCTGATTTCGCATTTCTTTCTTTTCTCTTCTTTTGGAATAATGTCCTTAAAGAAATAAATTGTACTCAGATTGCACTACAAGCTAAGGGATTAAGTGTTGATCACTTGGCTAAAAAAATAGAAGCCCTTCGCATTTACGTTGAAGAAAATCGGGCGAAAATCGTAGAAGACGCAATTAACCTTGGTATGGAAACATCGGAGAAATACGACATTCCTACAGAAAGAAGAATTCGTCGTAAAAAGCGAATGGCTGGTGAGTTGGCAACCGATGCAGGACTTTCACTGAGCGCTGAGACATGTTCGAGTGGCTTGATCGATTCATCACTGAACAAGAACAGAGTCTATTAAGGAGGTGGCTTCATTGTTTGAAGTTGTACAGGCGAATACTTTGCTTTTAGCAAATATTGATGATTTGAAAATAGCTGTTTCAAAATTTGCTAGTGTTTATGATGAGGTGTCAGAGTCAGAACTTCTCTCAGAGATACCAAGGTTGAGAAGTCATTTGAAAGCGTCTAAAGTGACAACATCTAATTGGTTATCTTTAGACTTTATGAAATTTATCGTTGAATGGAACTTTGCAGAATCTCTTCCGAATCTCATTGTCGCATTAAAAATGTTTATGATAATATGTGTGTCAGTTGCATCATGTGCAAGGAGTTTTAGTAAGTTAAAATTAATTAAAAACTACTTGCGGGCAACAATAACGGAAAAGAGGCTCAACAATCTGGGAATTTTAACTATTGAACATGAGGCGACCCAGCAAATAAATTTTGATGACGCTGTCAACGAATTTTCTGCTGTAAAAGCTAGGAAGAAGACGTTTTTAGTTTCTACAAGTATTATAATGTGTATATTATATAAATGTTTGTTCTGTTTTTTTTTTTATACAATGTGTATATGTATGTATATTAATTTTTATTCTGCTTTTTTTTATGCCTATAATGTGTATACATTTTTGTTCTCCTTTTTTTTCAATTTTTATTTGAATTTAAATAAAAAAGTCATAATATATGGAATAGCGGAATTTCATTTATTTTACTGTTTTTCATTCTGGGGGTGACACCATAATTGCCGCCCCAGGTGCCACCCATGCTAGCTACGCCACTGTGCCATAGTATACCATTTTAAAAAGATCTTTAGAGTAGATTCTTCGCAGATAGTAGAAATATCTAAGTGTACCTACTGGGAAAGTATTTTTCTAAAGAATCTATGTGATTCGAAAAAGTAATTCTATTGTCGATAGTAAGCTCAAATTTTCTTAGCTTAAGTTAATTATAATAATGTTAATTGTAAGTTATTTAAATAGTAGTCGAAAGGCATACGTAAAAATTATACAGTTTATTTTAGAGTGTCCGCCTAGGGCCAGTAAGATTCCTAAATTTGAAAGGATAGTTAAGCTAGCATTTTTGTCTAGGATAAGATAGATCTAAGAAACTATAAATAAAATTTAAATACAAACAAAAAAGTAAGCTCAAAATATTTAAACTCGTCAATTTTTTCAATTGAAAAACAGTTATCGCTACAGCTAATATCAGTACATAAAGAGGGCCCAGACTGAACAAGTGTACAATTACAACAAGACAACACATATCTCTGGCATTCCGGTGCATGATAATAAATATCTGCATTAAAGTTAGATGCGGATAAGGTAAAGTGCATTATTTTAGTTTTTTTTTACTTATCACCTGGTTGTGTTTAGCAAACCAGTTTCTCAGTAAACTAAAGGTCCCAATTTATGTCAGAGATCAGGTCTAATGGACTATTACAACCATAATAAAAGCCCACGTCGGTTAAAAGCAGTAGGTTTGCCTTTAAAATCAAGTTGGAATAGGGAGTTAAATAAGATTAAGAACAGGATTGGTCCCAATACGTAACCCTGTGGTACACTCAGATTGCAAGACATGACTTGTCTGTTAGTCTAGTCTAATTTCACTCTTTGTGAACGATTTTTTTGCCTTAAACCACTCAGGCATAAAGCCATGAAAGTATACTTTGTCAAAAGCCTTGGTTATATCAATAAATAGCCCTGCGGTGTGCTTTTCCGGATCAAGGTCTGACATTACTTGGGAGCAAAATTGTAAAAGTGCATCTTCAGTTGATTTTCCTTTTTTATATTCCAAATTGAATAGGAAAGAAAAATGTTGTCGAATTGAGAAAATTTACTATTCTATTTTTTATTTTCGAACAGCTTACTAAGGACTGGAAGAAGTGAAATTGGCCTGTTGGGGATTTCTGTTGAAGCACCTTTTTTTAACACCGGTATAACGTTTGCACATTTGAGGAAAGACGCCTTCAAGTATGCATTTATTGAAAATAACTGATAAAACATCTGACACTAAACATGCAATGTTCTTTAGTGTGAAACTGGTAATGCCATCCACACCACATGAATTATAATTTTTTTAAGGTGCCAATGACTTTGAAGACTTCACAAGACGTTATTTGCTCGAAAACAAAATTATTACTTTGACGCTGGTCAACAGAAATGAACTCAGACCTACATCGATCACATGTGGATACAATCGGCGATGGTAATAAGTTATTCGGTACATTGATCAGATCAATGGTGAACGGTGTCGATGAATGCGAGGTGGCCAACTTGGAACAGTACACAAAGCAGAAAACAACAGAGGAAACAACTTGAGAAGCAACGGATGGATGTTGTTGATTCAGTATGATTCAATATGTTAGTATGAAGATCACACTTGAGATTTAAGAAAGAGTATGCATTTAAGAAAGAGTATGTCCCTCGTTGGGGTACAGTGAAATGTAATGAATTAATGACTATGCCTATATCATTCATGATAATTAATAAAAGAAAGAGGCTTAGGATGGATTAGAAACGGCTATAAAAGCCAGATTTGAAATAAACAGCAAATAGCAGTTTTCAAGTTTTAATAAAATAGACAACTTGTTTCTTTTGTTTGTTTTTTTGAGTGAGGAGGCAGTCGTGAAAAGGAAGTTTTGTATCGAGAAAAGGAAATATAGATTCAGAACTGTGGGGAAAATACTATGTATAAGCTATGTTATGCAGATGCGAAAAGGAATCCTTTTTTTTACAAGGGCAGATGAAAATGTTCATAGACCCTTTAGGACCGGCAGCGTGTGCTTCTAGTAGTGTAAGATTTCTACTCCCTAACAACACTTCCCTTCTCAAGATTATCTTATCTAGCAGTTTTAATTGCAAAATAAAATTCACGTTTGGTAGGTAATTTTGCACTAAAAATACCTTATTGCGCGAGGTCGAACGGTTTGTCCTTTGTTATTAGCGAGAAGGGTTTTACATGCAAAATTTTCAATTTCATCATTAACAGACACACTTGAGTGAAACATGTTTTACTTTGAGTGCCGTGTTTAGTATTATTTTACCGAGTTATCAAGTGACAGAGACACGAAACTTTCAACTTAAAGTAAAGAGCGCTACTAGGCGCAGTTTTATTTAATATCCATTGTTTTATTTAATATACATTGTTTTTTCTAATATCCATTGTTTTTTTGTTCTCTTTTTTTTCTAAATTTCAACAAAGGAAAAAAAAGTTGGCCGTCACGGGACGCCCGGCAGATGTGAAACATCTATTTTAATATTAGAATTCATAATTAATCAAAATTTATAACGGAAAGATGGAATAAAATAAAGACAAAATCAATTTATTTTTCGTATTATTTGAATTATAATAAATACAGAATATATATATGTATGTATGTATTATATGTACATGCATGAATAGAATATAAAATATATTTTACAATGAAACTACGGAGTATTATTTGGCGTATCTACTGTGATTTCTGTAATAGTAGCTGTTGAAGGTTTATTGGATGGTATTAAAGAAATGATTGGCCGACGACAACTGAAATAGGTTACAAAAGTATTAGACGTCATGTTACAAGCTATCTCGAAAACACAGCGTAGATTGTCCTTCCATATCTAGTTGTTGTCAAATGGATTGAATCGTTAGTTGCAAAGTTGACATTGAAATCGTGCATTTCTAATTGAAAGTTCCTCCGTAGTATGTTTTGCCACTTTTTATTTTGATAAATTGCAACTCCCGCAGCTCTAACATTTTTTCTTTTAAATTTAACTATGCAATCGAAATTTTCATTAGAAAGCCATGTTTCTGATAATAATAAAAAGGAATTTTTTTTGAGAAACAGAACCTTGCATTTCTGAAACATGTTTTTTGATACTTTGACAGTTTAAAGTTGAAAAAGCTGGGTTTCGAGGAGTTATGCTCAATTGGCTCCAACCGTACCCATCAAACTGATCTCAAAGAGTGTAATTTGATGGTACGAGGAGTGAAATAGGTTTTTTAAATTTGGCTGTTCTCAAGCCTCTGTGCTGTGACCTATCTTATTTCTTGTTTATATTAACTCTTTATTTTCTCTTAATTTTAAGAGTAAACTTACTGCGTTCGCAGATGATGTGGGTTGCACGTATGGCTCTCCCAGTGCGCTGGATCTTGTATCTGACATTAATTGGAATCTTAGTCTTCTACATTATTGGTTCGCCAAGCATTATTTAAGCATAAGTTCGAAAACTAAAATTATGTTTTTCAATTTATCTACCTCAACTACATAGACCCTATGCGGATGTGTATTTTCATGTGCCGGAATGTCCAAGGTTCAAGCTGTCAAGTTGTAAGTGTTGTTCTGGCTTAAGTCGTCCACCTTTCCATATCAGTGTGAACTGCAGTGAAAGATGTTTAATAGTTGAGAAAGTGAATGAGTTTAGATATTTGGGCCTCCTGATTGATTCTAAGATGCCATTTGCTAGTCATGCTGAAGCTTGAAGAAAATATTTTTGTAGTACTCTAGAAAAAGGAACTATAGAATTTTTTTTCTATCTAAAAAATGTCTGTTCAAAACAGCTAATTAATACCATTTACTATGGCATTTTTCATTCCAAACTTCAGTGTGGAATTATTTGTTGGGGAGGGGCTTATAAGAATAAAATGTTGCCTTTACTCACCCTGCAGAAAAGTGTTATAAGGTAAATATCCTTCAAGCATCGCCGATGCACCAGTTTTCCACTTGTTCAAGATATGAAAATTCTTCCAGTTCGTCATTCATATTGTTATAAAGTTCTTAAGACGTTCTTTATAAGATCAGGATATCTTAATTTCAGACTGTTTTCGTAGAAACCTTTTGTATGTTGCCAATGTACCTCCTTTCCGTACGTCTGCCTTTCGTAATTTTTATTTGGTTTCGTCGTGCCGATTATTTAATAATCTCCCATTGTCGATCAGAACAGTTACTTTTTCTGGAAGGTTCGAAAAGTGTTCGGCTTTTAGATATAAATTGAAAAACCTTTTGTCTAACATTTTGGTGTAACCTACTGTAATTTAAATAACTTTTTTTCTTTTGTTTCTTTTTCTCCTGTTCGTATAAATAAAAAAAATATTAAATTCACATTCCCATGGTCACCCCACCACATTCTTTTTTCTCAATAACACAGGTCTGCAAAAAACAAAATCTTTTCAGCTGCATGAGATATGTTTGCTGAATTATATGTTTTAAAGTACGCTGATTTCAAAAATAACTTTTATTACTCTCCATCACGTATAGTTTTTTTGCAAAGTAAGAACACAATAATAGGAAAAATCAACTATTTATTACAACAAACACACAGCATAATATTTATCAAAACCTATCAACCATTATTTTTCTTATTTAAATTTATACACAACTTTATGTTTACTCTTTTTCCTTGTGAAACCTTTTCTTCTTTTCTTTGATGCTTCTTCGAATTCGTTTCCATCCAACAGTAGTTCGCTAACATATTGACACCCCATCTTCCTTGGCAACGTCTCTCGATACCACGTACATCCTGGTGAAATCTTTCACTTTGGTCTTCACAAGTTTTCAGGAAATTATGGGATGGGAGTGTAAGAAGTGAACTTTTAAGCTCACCTTGCACCCTTGAGCTTTATACGCTATCAGCATGCGCCGTACAATAAAGGGTCCGCCAAATAATTTTTTTTTTTTTTGAAAATGCTATAAAAAAAACTACTGAATATTTTCTCAAATTTCTTTTTTTATTTGAAAGTACAATCCTTCCGGTTAATAATGGAAAATAATTTCATTCAAATGGCTGCCTCGGCTGGCCATGCAGTAGCATACACGATCGGTCCAATTTTTAAGCATATTATCGATTGTGTGCAGCTGTATTTCACCAATGGCTTCACGAATATTGTCCTTTAAAGCGTCAATTGTCTCTGGCTTGTCGGCGTAACACTTATCTTTGACGGCACCCCACAAATAATAGTCCAACGGTGTCAAATCGCAGCTCCGAGGTGGCCAAACGACATCAGCTCTGCGGCTGATAATGCGATCTTCAAAAACAGGGCGCAAAACATCGAGTGTAGCTTCGGCTGTGTGGCACGTAGCGCCGTCCTGTTGAAACCAAATGTTGCCAATATCCACCTCTTCAATTTTTGTGAACAAAAATTCGTTCAACATGGCCCGATAACGATCGCCATTGACTGTAACGGCCACTCCTTGCTCATTTTCGAAGAAAAATGGCCCAATTATGCCTCTGGACCAAAATCCGCACCAAACAGTGGCTCGTTTTGGGTGCACCGGCTTTTCAATGTATGCGTATTCTGTATTCTATATAATGTATTCTGTGCCCCAAATGCGACAATTTTGCTTGTTTACATACCCGACAAGATCAAAATGAGCTTCATCTGAAAAGATGATTTTTTTGGCAAAATCGGCATCTTCTGTAAGTCGATCGCAAGCCCACTTAGCGAAGCGAAAACGCATTGGATGGTCAGTTGGCTTCAACTCCTGAACCAATTGGACTTTGTATGGCGTCATACCAAGGTCTTTATGCAAAATTCGTCTCAATGATGTCTCCGAAATGTTCAATTGTTGAGAACGACGGTGAATTGATGTTGATGGCGCTTCACGCACACTTTCTGCCGCAGCAGCAATATTCTCGGGTGTACGCACTGTTTTTGGCTTTTCACGCTTTGGTTTATCGATGAGGATGCCAGTTTCTTTCACTTTTTTCACAAGATAACGAACATACGAAGCTGACTTTGCTTCTCTTCTTCCAAAATCCGTACTCAATTTTCGCACACATTCTGCAACATTACCATGATTTTCAAAGTAATGTCGCAATATTTCCCAGCGTTGTTCAAGCGTATACACAACCATATTCGTTCAGCGGAAGGATAAAACTAATTATCTGCCAAATCAGACATGAGCTAAGTGTTACCATTCACGAAATAAGCACTACTTGAAAAAAAAAACGTTAGATGGCGGACCCTTTAGTTTTATATTCGGGATCTTTAGTATTACCCAAAAACTTCTGCACTACATTTTTGAAAGAATCCCATGCTTCTTTTTCGATTTCTCCCATTGATTCAGGGAAGAGGGGATCAGACAAAAGTTTTCTTATGTCGAGGCCAGTGAAAACTCCTTATTTTAACTTTGCTTCAGACAATTTCGGGAACTTGGAACATATATATGTAAAACAATCCACATCTTTTTGCAGTGATTTTATAAACTGCTTAATTAGCCCCAATTTAATATGAAGAGGTGGCAGTAAAACCTTTTCTGGCGGAACCAAAGTGGTATTGATAACGTTTTTCTCGCCAGGAGTTAAACCGTGTCGTGGTGGCCAGTCAGTTTTTGTCCAGTGTAGCTCTCTGGCTCTACTATCCCACAAACATAGGAAACAAGGGAATTTTGTATAACCTGACTGTTGACCCAACAACATTGTTAGTATTTTAAAATCTCCACAAACCATCCATTGATGTTCTTGATATTTGATTTTCTCAAGAATCGTAGCTAAGTCATTGTAGTTTTCTTTCACATGAACTGAGTGTCCCATTGGAAGAGATGCAAATATGTACATTTCCATTATGCAGCAAGACTGCTTTGAGGCTAGTTTTGGATGAATCAATGAATAAGCGCCATTCTGATGAATCATATTCTATTTCAAAGCATTTCATGAGACCACGAACATTATTACAATAAACCAGAGTTCCCTCTTTAGTGAAATACTGAGTAAATTCTCTCTCTCGATGTCTGTACCAGGAAAATGAGGTACCAGACGATAAAAGGTTTTTGTTTTTTAGCCTTGAACCTAGCAATTTGGCTGCATCTTTTGAAAGACCCAAGTCTGAGAAAAAAGTTGAGGTCGCTCATCAACTGATGAGCTAGATTCGTTCTGGGGAGCAAACGTTTCTGAGTCCTCTGCATCACTCAGGATGTCATCTAAATTAGGAGGTGGGTGCGGAACTGGTATTTCAGAGCTATGGTACACTGGACGAATAAGCTGAATCAAGGTTAGGGTAAGATATTTTCTTCTTATTTTTCGTATTAAATCCTTTCACGTCTACCGAACAGAAATAGCAGTCGGTTGTGTGATTTTTCTGTTCACGCCATATCATAGGAATGCCAAAATGAAATGCAGTTTTCTTACCCTTAAACCACAAGCGCAGATCTTCCTCACACCTTCTGCACACCTTATGAGGAGCCCATGCTTTGCCTTGATCACCAAGTCTTAATTTGAAGTAAACAAAATAAACCTTCTTTACAAAATCACTTATATTTCTTTGTTGACTTTTCACTGTATATTCACCACATATACATATAACAGAAGCTGTCCGGAGAAATAACGCAACCTCTATGACCCATAACACGTTTATAAAAACAAGAGTACAGTAGCATTTGAATGCTGGATGTCATGTTTGAATGCTGGATGGAAGAGTGTGGCAAGAAAGAATCAGCAAGATAATGGATTTAGCCTGTTGGAACATGATTAATCCAACTGCATGTTTGACCTTGTTTGCCTCTGAGAACACGCTGAAACATGTTCAATCGTACTGGTAATATGACAATATGATTTTAATTTTAATTTTTAAAGCTTAAAAAATAAAATACAAAATTTTAACTAAATAAGCATTTTACACAAAATAAAAATATAAAAATTAATATTGTAAAAAAATTGATGTGATGGAATTTTTTAAATATTTTTCTCGGTTTTAGGACAACAAAATCTATAAGAAAATGTATAAAAAACCTATGCAGTTTTTTACATGCAGACCTGTGTAATTTATACAAAAATCCATTAGAAATGGAAATATTTTATATTCTTTGAACATAAAATACATAAATACAAAAGTTTATTTCTTAATGCTTGAAATTAATTAATATTTTTGTTTAACTTTTATAATTTCTTTTTTTTTTTATAATTTATAATTTGGTGTTTGTCCCATAAGCTGGACGGGGTGCAGATGGTTTGTGTCGAAGATTTTCGTTACCTACTCTCCGGAGGGTGGTTGTCCCAGATAGGATTTGAGAGATTCGACTGAATTCGCATTGGTTGTAGTTCACAGTAACTCTTCTGTTTCCATGTCATTAAGGTTTTATATTGCACACACAGAGTATGAAACTTGAAGTGATCTTGTGCTGCGAGTGTTATGCCTTCGTCAATACTTTTTGATCATCTCTCATTCATAACTGATGTTGTTGCACACATCGTCCGTATAGGAATTGTTCTTGACTATGGACAGACTTGAACTACAGACCTTCGGCTCACCAGTCGGTGATGATTATCATGACCACTCCCCTTATGTATGTACATACATGAAATAAATAAATAAATACAATACAATATAATGCAAATACAATTTTTGTAAGGATAGAAGCAAAAATTACATTAGTTTGTCGCATAACTTAAGTTAATTCATAGAATTTTAATCCTCGCTAAAGCAAAGGCTTAATCTCGCACTTACTCCAAATCCAACAGTGATCCCTAACAGGGGGGTTAAATGGGAGTTGCAGGGACAGCATGCTCCCCCTAACGATCCTTGACACGTTTTTGAAAGTATGTATTGTTTGGTATACAGATGTGTATCCATCTTCTAAACACATGTGGGGCACACTTGTATGGCACATTCTAAACTATTGAAAACCGCATTCCGTTAGGAGCTATATAACCTTTACGTGAAAAATGTTTTTATTTAAAACTTGTTGCATAGTCCCAGGCAAAACTATGATTGAACTAAAACAAGCCAAATCTCCATTTTATATGAATAATTCAAAAGCTTATATCTTTGAAACTAGAGGGCTAACCATAATAGGCAGAAGCAAGCAGAAGCTTATGTCAGAACCGAACGATATTCTCCCCTCTGTTTCAACGAAAAGTCAAGATACCCACAATGAACAGATGCAAGCAGAAGGAAAGGAACTGTCAAATTGTTTTCATTCGATTTGTTGATTTGTTTATTTTCGGTGTGGCTTTGGCTTTTTCCTTTTTGTTGAAATAAAAGCCATCTGCTTTATCATAGAGGCAGTTATTGTCCTGCACAATTGAAATCAACTTGTTTTAAAACATATTTATTTTTATCTTTTTTCTCTTTCCTAACCTCAAATGTCACTTGTCAAAAATTCCGGCCGGAATGTCTTCTTTCATGAAGAACTTCCGTCTGCTCGCATCAGTTAATGAAACCTCGTATGTTCCCATTGTGGGCATATGTACATGCTTTGCATGTAAGAAGACATTCCCCTCTGCTTGCATATGCTTGTTCCTGCCTATTATGGTTAGACCTTAGGAAAGGCTGACCTAAAATATCGATATTAAAATTGTCAGAACAAAGTCTATTTTGGCATATTCGAATTTCATCAAGATCGGTGTGCAGGGCCTTTTTCCAAAGAATTACCGATAATTTAGGGAACGTGGCCATCCTTCGTACATGAGGCACATTCGTACAGTAAGTATGAAAGCAAAACTTAACGGCACGGAAACATGTGCTTGCTTATGTGAATAGACATACAAGGCGCAATGTTGCTCAACGAACTTCCAGTACCAGCAGAGGCCCCACAAACAAAGCAATATCCTTGGCCAAATTCATGTGCTCCTGACACAAGAAAGCAATGCGATCAAGTCTTTAAAGGGTTAAGCCCTCGACAAATTACTTCACGTCAGGTAGTGCCAAACGAACTTCCAATTTTCAGCGGAAAGCCAGAGTGGCCATTTTTCATACATGCGTTCGAGAGTTCGACACGAACTTGCGGATTTTCAAATGATGAAAATGTTGGACGCTTGCTTTGGCAGTTCAAGATCTATGCCAAATTATGGAAAAAGAAAGTAAACATCAAAATAACTCATCGTTACTGCAGGAACTGGTAAATAAACTACCTTCTACGTTCAAATTGATATGGGCAGTACATCAACAAACCATTGACAATGTCAATCTTGTCCACTTGAGCTCATGGCTAATTAAAATGGCTCAAGCAGTACAGAAGCAAGCTAAGCAGAAGTTCGATATTTGCCGAACATGCTTGAGAAATCACAAAGGCCGACGATGTTCTGTGGATAAGCATTGTGGTGAAAATAGTTGCTTGTTTAGACATCATCGATTGTTACACAAACCGGAAACCACAAAAGATAACACAGAAGCCGGAAACAATTGTAACTTTCATAGCATTGACAACTTTGCGACACTTTTCAGAATTATACCAGTCACCATCTATGGTAAAAAAAAACATATGCTTTGTTAGATGATGGATCCTGTTAATAGAGTAGTAGCTGAACGTCGTTTACAATTGTTAGAAACGAAGCTGCAAAAGGATAAAACACTGCATACAAATTTAAATGTTCTCATTAACGAATATGTCAGCAAATGTTATTCGCGTAAGTTGGCCGAAGCGGAAGAAAATGCAAGCAGTCAGCGCACTTGTTATTTGCCAGTATTTGCAGTGATTAATCCAAATAAGCCAGAGAAATTAAAGATTGTTTGGGATGCGGCAGCTAAGAGCAAAGACATATCTCTTAACACAATGGGTAATTATTCGGAAAAAGGCCCTACTCACCGATTTTGATGAAATTTCAGTATGTCAGATTAGGATTTTTTCTAAGAATTTTGATATATATATTTTAGGTCGGACTTATCTAGTTTGGAAGATATAAGCTTTTTAAATTTTCCATACAAAATAAGATTTCATTATGCCTAAAAGTATGCAACTATGTTTTAAATAAAATTATTATACGAGCCACCCACATAATACTTTAAATACACCGGACTTTCTTACAGGCGCCTGCCAGACAGTCGTAGACATACCCTTAGCGGAGCGCCGAAGTCGCGTGAGCGGCTAAACCCTGCGAAGAAAAGGGTTAAAATCCTGTTAGCGAGCGAAGCGACACCCACAAGTGTGGTTATTTCTAACCTCTTGCATAGTTCCAGGCATAACTATGATTCAACTAAATCAAGCCAAATCTGTATTTTGTATGGGAACTTCAAAAGCTTATATCTTTGAAACTAGGAAAGTCCGACCTAAAATATATATATCAAAATTCTTAGAAAAAATCCTAATCTGACATACTGAAATTTCATCAAAATCGGTGAGTAGGGCCTTTTTCCGAATAATTACCTTGTGTGGTAATTATTCGGAAAAAGGCCCTACTCACCGATTTTGATGAAATTTCAGTATGTCAGATTAGGATTTTTTCTAAGAATTTTGATATATATATTTTAGGTCGGACTTATCTAGTTTGGAAGATATAAACTTTTTAAATTTTCCATACAAAATAAGATTTCATTATGCCTAAAAGTATGCAACTATGTTTTAAATAAAATTATTATACGAGCCACCCACATAATACTTTAAATACACCGGACTTTCTTACAGGCGCCTGCCAGACAGTCGTAGACATACCCTTAGCGGAGCGACGAAGTCGCGTGAGCGGCTAAACCCTGCGAAGAAAAGGGTTAAAATCCTGTTAGCGAGCGAAGCGAGCCACCCACAAGTGTGGTTATTTCTAACCTCTTGCATAATTCCAGGCATAACTATGATTCAACTAAATCAAGCCAAATCTGTATTTTGTATGGGAACTTCAAAAGCTTATATCTTTGAAACTAGGAAAGTCCGACCTAAAATATATATATCAAAATTCTTAGAAAAAATCCTAATCTGACATACTGAAATTTCATCAAAATCGGTGAGTAGGGCCTTTTTCCGAATAATTACCAAAATGGCTTACACTTCTATAGCAAATTCGAACAATCTCCATTCCGAGATGCTATTTTACGCAATAATGCCATTTCAATAGCTACATAAATGTGGAATTGCATATATTTGTTGATGCAGGTCAGGACGCTTATGTTGCTGTTGCATACTTTCGGGCAAAACATGAACATCATTTGGAAGTATGTTTAGTTGGGTCAAAAGTGAAAATAGCACCCTTAAAAGGAGTATCGACCAAGAATGGAATTAGAAGCAGCAGTTTTTGGGTGTGTGGAAGAACACCACAACGTCATCTGGTCGCGATAGTTTTCACTTGTAGTTCTCTCTCCCGCCGCGGTCGGCATCTCTCACGTTCATTCGCCATATTTGCATTTTAGCCATTCTTTTGAGGCGAGCCAACGCGAGAGGTACAAACTGCGGTGAGTATGAAAACTAAGTCCGGTATTACACGTTTCAATAGTTGCCGCGGCAACACGAACTTGTGGGTAAGAGAAGTGAGAGGCATCCGGGGTAGGTCGTGCTGCCTGTACCGGCAACACTTTGACGTTTCCCTTTGTTATTTTCTCATTCTTTGCCATTTCTCCTTTTTCTCATTCGCCAGATTTCGAGTGCAACAACAACTCAAACAACTCTGGGAAATGAATCAAAAAGAAAATGCACGTTAAGTGTCACTTTGTTGCGAGCTCTGTGTTGAAACGTGAAAAGATAAAGGCAACACGGACAGAAAACACAAAAGAAAATAAGCAAAAGTTGCCAGCAACTATTGAAACGTGTAATACCCGACTAACAATTTTGTCGATTATACTTTAAGTGCGTGTTCACATTGGTAGAAGCGCACCAAATTGCTTGAAAGAGAGGGAACGATTTTTAGTAAGTGGAAACGAGAAGGGTTGCTTGCACCGACGATAAGTACTTAGCCTCACCGCCAGATGGCGCCAGTATCGCAAGAGCAACTTACTATCGTGTAGTACATTCTAGTAGACGGCTACTGTCCAAAGCCGGATCGGACTCGTAGTTTTGTTTTGACCGCGTGTGGAAGCGGGAGTGTCCGCGGATTTTAGAAAAACGGAAAAAGAGCAATATCGGTCGGTGATTCGATTCTTGTTTTTGGAAGGGAAATCGCGCAGCGAAATCAAAGAGCGTTTGGATGCTGTGTACGGTGACTCTTCTCCTTCGATGGCGACCATCAAAAATTGGTTTAACGAGTTTCAACGTGGTCGCACGTCGGTTTTTGATGAGCCACGTCCAGGTGCCCCGAAAACGGCTATCACGGAGGATAACGTGACAAAAATCCACGATCTCGTATTGGCAGACCGCCGATTGAAGGTGCGCGAGATAGCTGAGAAAGTAGGCATTTCAAAAGATCGCGTGGGTCATATCATGCATGAAATTTTGGGCATGAGAAAGCTGTCGGCGCGATGGATGCCGCGTTGGCTCACTTCGGACAACAAGCGAAACCGTGAGACCACTTCAAAGCAGTGTTTGACGCTGTTTAAGCGCAATCCGAAGGAGTTTCTGCATCGTTTCGTGATAGTCGACGAAACATGGATCCACTGGTACACACCAGAGACCAAGGAACAGTCGAAACAGTGGACTTCACCCGACGAACGTGCTCCGAAGAAGGCGAAGACTGTCCCATCGGCCGGAAAGGTGATGGCCACCGTTTTCTGGGATTCACAAGGTGTGATCCACATCGACTAACTGGAGAAGGGCAAAACGGTCACAGGGCTGTACTATACCAATTTATTGGGCCGATTCGACGCCGAATTGAAGAAAAAACGGGCCCACTTGGCGAAGAAAAAAGTGCTCTTCGACCATGATAACGCACCGGCTCACACCTCCGCCCTCGCCAAATTGGTCGAATTGGGCTACGAACTGCTGCCCCATCCACCGTATTCTCCAGATTTGGCCCCGTGCAACTTCTTTTTGTTTCCAAACATGGAAAAGTCACTCGTCGGGCAGAAATTTCAGTCGAATGGGGAGGTCATCACCGCCACGGAGGCCTACTTTGCAGACCTCGAGAAAACGTATTTTTCAGACGGGTTAAAGAAGTTGGAGCATCGCTGGGTCAAGTGTATCGAGCTTATTGAAAAATAAATCGACATTTCTTCAAGATTTTTGTTTTTGCTTTGTAGGCTAAGTATTTATCGGACCACCCTCGTACTGCCAAAAGGATACTTAATAACACAACTGATCATTAAGGAATATCAAGAAAAGTTCTATCATCAGTACAACGAGACTGTCGTGAATGAGCTTCCACAAATATATTACATTCCTTCGTTGAGAATGATCCTGAAAAGGGTAAAAAAGAACAGTCAGATGTGTAAAAATCGGAATACAACACCTGTTTGGCCAGAAATGAGTGAACTTCCTCCTGAAAGATTAAAAACATTCATCCAGCCATTCTCTTATATTGGAATAGACTATTTTGGAGCGATGTGTCGGGCGCCGTACAGAAAAGCGTTGGGGAGTGTTAATAACTTGTCTCTCTGTAAGAGCAATTCATATTGAAATCGCAAACAGTCTGTCAGCAGACTCCTGTATACTAGCACTGAAAAGGTTTATAACTAGGACAGGAACGCCCGAAATCAAGTCTGAAAATGGAACCAATTTTAAAGGCGCATCAGAAGAATTAAAAAAAGCGCTAGTACATTTAAATATGGAAGTCATAGCCAAAGAATTTATCAATCAAGTGGACATTTTTCCCACCAGCTTCTCCACATATGGGAGGCGCTTGGGAAAGAATGGTTCAATCAGTAAAACAAACGTTGGCTGTTATGAAGGTGCAATTAAATCCTTCTGATGAAGTATTATTAACAATGATGGCGGAAGTGGAATTTCTGGTGAACACAAGGCCTTTGAATTATGTACCCCTTGATAGTGACACTGAAGAAGCTTTGACCCCAAACCATATACTTCTTGGCTCGACGAATGGCAAAAGGACGTTAGGTCCAATCTTCGACGATGGTCGATTTGTTAAAAAGAACTGGTTGAAGTCAGAACAATTTGCTAACCAATTCTGGAGAAAGTGGCTACGGGAATATCTCCCAACGTTAACCCGAAGAAGTGAATGGTTTTCGTCAGCAAAGAACTACAAGTAGGGGATATCGTAATAGTTGTGGACGAGAATGTGTGGCCAAAAGCGAAGATCATAAAATTCATCGAAAGCAGACACGGACGAGTCAGGAGTGCCATCATTCAAGCAGCAGCATCCAACATATACACCAGGCCTATAGCAAAACTGGCACTACTAGATGTTGGACCGTTTGGCATCATAGCCAATAACCATATCCATTAGGCATGCTTACCGGGGGGAGTGTTGCCAAACGCCACGCACAAGTAATTTGTTTCAACGCACTCATTTGGTATTGGCAGCACTAGCGAAGTGCGAAAGAGACATTTCATGGGGCTTTTCTTATCCATTCTGTTTTCCTTCTCCGGAGAAAACAGACGCGGGACAAAGAAACAATTTTTTGTAGACCTTCACGCTTTTACTTTGTGACTTTAAATAAAGCACAAGTACGCTAAGAATTTGAATATAGCGTTTGTTTAAAAAAAAAATATAACAATGTGATAATCATGAAAGCCACATCAGCTTACAAGCTATAACGTATGCTCGAGATAATGGAATAACTTTCTTTTCCCCTGTCTTTTCCCCCACATACGAGCCGTCGTATGCAACAGTTAGATGTTGGAGTTTTTAGGCCGTTTAAGTCAAAGTTGAAAATAGCGTTCAATAATTGGCATATGACAAATCAAGGAAAAACAGTCAGCATTTACAATATTCCCAAACTGGTTAATATTTAGAATCTTATACAGCGAAGAATATAACAAGTGGATTTGCTAAGGTATATGGCCGTTCAATGAAATGGCCTTTAGCGATGAAGCTTTTACTCCCATTGACGTACATATATGATTCAAACATATCTGAAAACATTCCACCAAACCCGGAAACCATTTCTACTGCACTAGAACTGCAAGCTTCTATTTGTGTTCCATCGCAGTGGTTACAAATGCGGTACTTGTACCTCTCAGAGAAGAAAATCATCTCTGATTGACACTTCAATTAATTTGCCAAAAGTAAGAAGTCGAGCAGCTTCTAACTCCCCAAGTACCCAGACGTCAATAATTCGGGTGCAGATGCGGTTACTATTCAAATGTTATATACAGAGATGCAAAAAATTACCCTTTGAAGGTTAAATGGTAAAATAGTTCCGGAGTATGTTAAATTTATACGTGGAATCAAAACTCTCTTACTGCGTACGATCCCAGTTAAAACTTCGCAATCAATTGCATTTCGATGCATAAATTTGATACGCATTCTTGTTCCATTGACTAATGCTTCGTTTGTATTTAAGTTTCTGATCAGCAATGAATGCAATTGACTTCCGATACAAACTTATGTGGTGGCAAACCACTAATAGTCAAAGAATGTAAAAACTCTACCGGATAGTTATTGATGTCATTGATATTATCACAAATTATTTTATCATAACTATGATATGTTCGCTGTTCACCAGGAATTTGATTAAGTATATCAGTATTAATCAAAGTACAATCATCATTTATAGGTGCTAAAATAACGGAGTTCAATATATTTTCTGAGAGTATGTTTTCGGAAATATTTCCATACACCTCATCAATAATATTATTTTTCTCTCCTATTAATTGTTGAGGTATTTCGATAAAATTTTCACCAAACTGAGGAAATTGTGGGGCTTCATCATTACCATTTTTTTTCAAGAATTCTACAAATTCTATTTCATTTGGTAAGGCTCTCATATTTCGAGTAAACGTAACTTTATGAAAATAAAGAAATTCATGCCAACTTGTGACACAATTTTCAATTAAAGTTCCACGTGATCCGTGTGGGATAACTGGTAAGATTTGCGGAAAATCACCGCACAAAAGTATCGTTTTTCCTCCAAATGGTTTATATTTATCATTTTCGCAAATGATTTGTGTGATTGTGATTTTCAACAATTGCAAAAGGCACATAGAAACCTCATCAATAATTACCAATGATCATGAATTTATGTAACGACCATAGCTACTATTTGCAGTAATATTTACTACAGAATTTTCTGAAATGGGTATAGGCAATTTAAACACATTGTGTAAAGTCCAACCTCCAAGTAATAAAGTTGAAGCTATGCCACTGAACGCAACGAAGATTAAGCGAATTTAATTTGTGAATAATTGCTGTTTCAGTGAATGTTTTGCCACAACCTCCATGAGCGGTTAAACAAAAAACATTGGATCTAGTATCATGATACAAAATTTCACGAATCACTTGATCAATGAGATTACGCTGTTCAATATTTGCAGTTTCATAATACTCACAAAACAGCATCTCTTGTTCTATTATATCAATAGTATTTACTTCTTCTATTCTCTGCGAGTATGTGGGAACTGATAAACCAAGTATCTGACATGAGAAATTATGAACATTTAAAATATCATCAATTTCTAATAGAGCTCTATTAAAGGATGCTTCTTCGTTGTAAAGTCTCAGAAAATCTTCACTTGGATATACTCGTACTTACTCATTCCATAACGCTAATGCATTGGCTGGCACATTTATTGCACAAATGTAACCAAATAAATTCCACATTTGTTTTGGTGTATGTAATTCTTGTATTTCATTTAAACATTCGCGCCATTCATTATCATTTGAAGCAATAAATGAATATCAAGTCTGATGATAACATATGACTGAAAATGCATTGGTAATTCATAGATGCGCCATATAGCTTCAGTTGATCCAACATAACGACCAATTGAAAAATTTGTAACTTCATTAAGCTTCTGAGCTAACCATAGCAAATGATGAATTGTATTTGCGAATATTTTCAAAATAACTTCTTGACTTACTTTTTATAGAAGGTTCATTTGAAATAAGTCCACCATACAATGATTTAAAATATTCATTTTGTTTTACCCTTATGACAACATGAAGTGAATGAAGTTCTGTCACCTAAAGTTACATCAGATTCAAAATGTTTCGCATTGCAAAACTGCATTTTAAATCCATTAATCCAAAATCATAACTATAAAAAAATTTTGGAATGACATCTCTCAAATTCAAAAGATCTTTGAACCAGCAAGAAGAAAAAGGAAGGAAAACAAATTTGTTCTGTCCAGCCAAAAATTGTATAACCCGACTTATTCCGTGTTATCACCTGCCCGAGTTAATATTTCCTTCAGAATTTTTCAACATGAAATTAATAATTATAAAATCCCAGGCTATATTTTTGTAGCCAATTGTAATCATTCTTACGCATCCGGAGGTATTCTACAAAAATGATTTACTTGGTTGTGAAATTAACATTTGGGAAATGGAAAGTGCTGATACTATTGCTATTTCTTGTGAAATTTCTGGCATTCGTTATTGTTTTACATGTGTTTATAGATTGCACAAATATAAACTCAATGTCTTTTTGGATGAGTTCTAGGGTCCCTCTGAGCTGCAGCATTGTAAGAACATGATATTATTAGGTGATTTCAATGTCAATATTCTATCTGACAAACCTGATACTGACAAGTTTCTATCGTTCCTCGCTTCGTTTGGCTTCGATTGTGGTTTAAACCAGCCAACTCGATTCAAGTCATGTTTAGACCATATATCCATAAGGACTCATAGAAACAACTTTGTCAATTATAAAACAGTCTTTAACTTAAAAATGACCATTGCGTGACAACTATTCAATTAAACTAGTGTAGGAAAATTGACTCAATTAAACTTAAGGCTCAACTAAATTTTGAACTTTGGGACGATGTTTTCAACTCGCATGATCCATCTCTTGCTTTTGACTACTTTATCAAATTGTAGCCAGCAAATTAATCACAATAATAATAAATTAAAATGTCTTAAGCAGTGGATGAATCTAAATCTTTTATTAAAAATTAAGAAAAAAAACATCGGCTCTATTCAAAAGTTAAAAAACATCATAATAATGTGAGACTTAAAGGATATTAGGTAAAGATTTGCTTAGAACTAAAATCTGATATTCCAAATTGCAGGGATACATGTTTCAGGAATAGATTAGCTCAAAATACTGGCAATTCCAAAAAGGAATGGGGAGTGGTAAATGAAATATTAAATACATAGATCCAAGAAAAATTATGACATTATACTTAATCTTGATAATGCTAATATAACGGAACTATTGCAAGTCGCAAACTTGTTCAATGACTTTTTTTCTAACCTGAGCACTACTTATGACTGGAACGATGACAATAATAAATGTAATAGCAATAGTGTTGTTATAAAAGACTGTTTTAAATCACAATCCTTTCATTGTGAAAAAAATCAACTTTTAAAATTCATAAGAACGTAATGTCTCTCAAAATTTCTAATTCATCTGCTAGCGACGAGATCACACGCTCCATCTTAAAACAAATATCTTCCCAAATCTCTGGTGTCTTGAGCTTTATTTTCAATTTCTCTGTTGGGCGATGGAATTTTTCCGGAAGCCTTAAAAACAGCGGTTTACATAAAAAATGGGACACCACATTGTTAAACA
Source organism: Merodon equestris (assembly GCA_958301585.1). NCBI lineage: Eukaryota > Metazoa > Arthropoda > Insecta > Diptera > Syrphidae > Merodon > Merodon equestris. The sequence continues at coordinate 81,126,162 of OY284415.1, read as the reverse complement.
ACTGTCGTCCTATATCTCTTCTGTCTGTGTTCTCAAAAATTTTCGAAAAAGGAGTGAACTCTAGAATTCTTTCGTTTTTAAAAAGAATAAATTACCTCAGTGACTTTCAGTTCGGTTTCAGGAGTGGAAGATCGACAGAAAGTGCCTTAATAAAATTCATTGGGGAATTATACAATAGTTTAAATGATTCAAAGATTTCTGCTGCACTTTTTATTGATATAACAAAAGCTTTTGATATGGGAGACGACAGTCTCCTATTAAATAAACTTTATTTTGCCGGTTTCAGAGAATTTGTTTATGAGTGGTTCGTTTCATATCTTCAGAACAGAACACAAGTGGTTAAGATCAAAAATTGTTTAAGTTCTCCTAAATCTATAAATATAGGTGTTCCACATGGCTCTGTTTTGGGCCCGATCCTATTCGTAGTCTATTTTTTTATTTTTATAACCTTTCAAAGGAAAAATTACAGCCTTCGCGGATGATACAGCCCTCTCGTACTCAAACTCAAATTATTTTGATACCTTTGTGGTGTTAATTATGATGTAGAGCTACTAAAGAATTGGTTTAAGGAACATAAGCTCTTAATCAGTACCAGAACTAAGTTTGCGTTCTTCAATTTTAAAGGTACAATCTTAAGTGACTTTCCTTTATATTTTGTGGTGCCTTTTAGCGAAATGCCAGTATGTCTTCGAGCTTTTCACTAAGTAAGGAACAAATTCCTGCTTTGTTGTCGTAAGCAAATATTGAATCCATGGCCTTTGAACTCAGCATCGAAATAAGATTTTCATCTACTTTTAGCCTTTCTTCAGAGGACAAAAGCTGCCCACTATATTTGGGGTGCAAATAATTTGCTGTTATTGAATGCACATTGAAAACATTATTTTTGACTGTCCGTTCCAAAATTTTTTTGTGTCATTGTCCATGTCCATTTTCCAAGGCGTTGTTTAAAATTGTTTCCCATTCCTCCATTGCATCTGCTATTGAAAATTCGCTGGCCTGTGCTTTGTTGATTATGTATTTATAAACATTTGGTACCTTGTTTCCTGGTATTTGTTTGATTCTCTTCCGGAGAAAGAGAATAGGCACTTATTATTATAGGTACTTATATACACTTTTAGATACTTTTTTACACTTTTATACATTTTAATACAATTTTATACACTTTAATACACTTTTATACGCTTTTTAAGGTAAAATGTATAAAAACCACAAAGTGTGACATTTAAGCAAGCCTGAATATAATACACAAAAGACCTGGCCCAAGTGCTCAAGCTAGAAATGCTTCTTCCCCAATAGAATGCTTCAAGCAATTTTTAATAAAATCTTGACCTTTACAAATCAGGAAATTACAAAACAAAGCGCAGCTTATAAATGCAAAGACAGCTTGTTGGATTCAGAGGGAAATGCCCATTCCGGATATATGTACGGTGTACCAAACTCATATTCGTACACCTGTTGCCCAGAACTTTCAATTGCTTTTTATCAAAAAATCAATACGAACTAAATGGTTATGGGGTAGTTTTTGATTAAAGCAAATTTATTAATTATTAAATTTAAATAAGGCTACATCTCGTTTTGAAATTTTTCTACCTTACATTTGGTTAGGAGATACGAGAAAAACAAATGATGTACTAAAAGTAGCTCAAATTCGTATTCGTACAGCAACCATGCAGCTGATATTTGACGTAAGATACCGTTAGCCATCATGATCATTTTTCATATTTTAGTGGAAATACTCATTTGTAGTGTTCGCAACTTTTTCATATATTTTGGTAATTGTTTAATTAAAATTAGTGTTAAAATGTCAAGAAATGGTAGTGAAACATCGAACGAGCTTCGACAATTAATAATAAAGTACTACAATGATGGAAAAGCATACAGTGAAATAGCTAGTTTGGTAAGCCGACCCATATCAACAATACAGTCAATTATAAATCGTTTTAAAAACGAACACCGAATCAAAAATAAGCCACGGAATACCAATAGAAGAATTTTTAATGAACATGACAGGAGAGTTATAGTTCGTGAAATCAAAATAAACCCTCAAATAAGCGTTCCAAAGCTTGCGGAAAACTTGCGCCGTGAACTGAAAATGGGCATTATGGGAGAGTTAAACGTAAAAAAACATTTATCAGTGTCCTAGAGATTGAAATTCGCAAAACAGTACCAATTTAAAGATTCTGGAAAACAGTTATTTTCACAGAAGAATACAAATTTAATGTCCATGGATCTGATGGCCGGCAAATGGTTTCGCGAAAATCGAATGCGGAACTCTTACCAAAAAACGCGGTTGCAACAGTAAAACATGGTGGAGGTTCGGTTATGGTATGGGGGTGTTTTTCTGCCGCAGGTGTAGGAAACTTGCAATAATCGATGGAATAATGAACCATAAACATTACGTCGATATTCTTAAAGAAAACCTAGCGGTTAGTGCTGTTCAATTGGGTCTGGAGAATAACTTTGTGTTTTATCAGGATAACGATCCAAAGCACTCTATAATTGTCCGAAAGTGATGGAAACACCTCCACAATCCCCGGATATATGTAAACCCAATAGAGAATTTGTGGAACGAGGTGGACAAAAGAATAAGAAAAGTTGCCATAAGGAACACAAAGGACTTGAAAGAGAAGCTAATTCAAGAAGGGGCGAATATTTCACCAGAAATCACAAAGACTCTTGTTGAATCGATGCCAAAGCTACTTAAACAGGTCATATCAAATAAAGGATATGATACTAAATAATGAAAGTGTAAAATAATTTGTGAAATAAGATTCACAAACTGGTGTACGAATATGAAATAGAGCACATTTTGGTTTGTTAATTTCCTTTTCTTCTGAATTATGAATTTATATTAATAGTTTTTGGTAGAATTCAATAAAGGAACATAAACTTTATTTAAGTTAAGTTTAAATAAAAAATATAATTTATGAAGTAGACGCTTCATTTTATTAAGTTATTCTTTAAATTCTTTCAGTTAGCTAGGTTTACGAATATGAGTTTGATACACTGTATATGGCTAATAAACCAAAAAGGTATGGCATACAAATTATCATGACATGTGATTCGACTAGCAAATATATGATTGATGCTGCACCCTATTTAGGAAAGAATATGGATTTTGTCGGCACGCCTTTAGCCTAGTAAATATTATGTTCTTAAAATAGTAGAATCCATCAAAGGGTCAAATAGAAACCTGATTTTGGATAACTGGTTCACTAGCGTGCCTCTGGCTAGAAAACTATTTTGACAAAATTATAATTTGACATGCATTGGAACTGTAAAAACGAATAAGCGCGAGTTACCTGACAAGTTTTGTAGTGTAAAATTTCTTGATCAAGGATAAAATACATCATTTTTCCTTTACAGTCCTGAAGTAACGGTTGTGTTATACAAACTCAAAAAGAACAAAATTGTGACGTTGCTGTGCTCAATCCATACACAACCCAATATAAATGAAGAAATACACAAGCCTGACATTATTATCGCTTATAACTCCACAAAAGGTTCTGTAGATACCTATGACCAAATATTTCAAAACATATATTGCGGACGAAAGACAAAAAGATGGCCGTTATGCGTCTTTTATAATATGACAAACATAGCATGTATCAATGCTTCCATAATTTATGTTTCTAATTTTATAAGTAGAAATTATACGGAAAAGCCTATTGTTAGAAGTGATTTTGTGTTTTGTCTCAGTAAAGATCTCACTAGTAGCCACCAGAAAAAAAGAAAACCGATAACAACACTTTCTACAGGTTTGAAAAATCCAATGTTTTGAAGTATCCGCGAATTAACCTGAAAACCAAATAGGTGAAAGAAAATATTGCGCATTTTGCAATTATAAAAAAAGCGATATACAACAACATACTGCCGGCAGTGCAACGTGTCCATATGTGGAGAACATCAAATAAAAATTTGCCAAAACTGCTGTTAATTTACATAGAACTAATTAATTTTAATATCTTTTGTAATAAAGTACTCGTATACATGAATTTCGGAAATTTTTGGAAATAAGTTTTCTTTTTCTCCTTGAATCATGAGGGAGTAAATTTTACTCCTAGTTAGCTTTAACGGAGTACAAAATAAGGTTAGCTTTGTAGGGTTAACATCATTGATGAAGATTGTCTAACGATATTACAGATGCAATATCCAGAACTTTGGGAGATTGTGAGAAAACTGGAAGTTACATTCACGCTATCAACTTGGATCACATAGGGCCGGTTGTGAAGGGACTTAGAGGCGTGCAATACGTATTAGTAATTATCGATAACTTTACTAAATACACACTTCTCTTCCCAGTCAAGATAGTTAATATTAGAGGAGTCATAAGCGCGCTCGAGGAGATAATTCATGATAATAAGAAAAAAACCTTAGTTTTATATGCGCAACGAATAATCGGACAAAGCACTTAACTTAACTAAAAATGATAAATTAATATTTTGTTGCACAACCCTGGTTTGCATTGCTGCCTCTAATCTTGTTTGTATCGATGCCACCAATTTCGTGCATATTTCACATCTGGGCTCTGTGCAGGTGTCTGTAGCAGTTTGGGATTTGCTATTTGTGAAGTATGCTTAGGATCGTTGTCCAGGTAAAACCCAAAGTCATTCAAAATTTCGAGCTTTATTGCAATTTGCTTTACATTCCTTTTAAATGTTGAAGTAGACAAAATTGTTAATTTTACCATATATGAAGGGCAGATTGCTAACCTCAGCCCCAAATAGCCCCAAACCATAACAGAGCCACTTTCATGGCTTTACTGTTTTTGTGCGAGAACTCTTCATTTTACTGCCGCCAGACATATGTACATCTTTTAATCTGATCTATTCAAATTAAATTTACTCTCATCAGTAAAAAGTGCCTGAAAAGATGAAAATTTCCTTTTTTAAATAAATATTCTTTGGCAAATTACACTCTTGCAATTTAATTTTTCTCATTTATAAAAGGCTTTTTCTTTGCCACTCTTCCATGGTAATCAAATTTGAGTAAAGTATTGCGAATTGCACTTAATCGAACTTCTTTTCCACTACTTTTTTTGTATTGACAATTGTAGTTCCTTTTTTTTTTTTTTTATTCATTTTTGTTTTTATAATTTTGTAGAACATACTTATCCTAGACAAAAATGCTTAAAACTAGCTTAAACAACAACTGACATAAAATACCTTACTGGCCCTATACGGACACTCTAAAGCAAATATAACTACTTAAGGCTATGCCTTTCGGCCTTACGATTAACTTGTAATAATTAAAACAATTAAAATAAATAAACAATTTAGGCCAAGAAAAGTGATATTTTAAAAACTTAGCATCAGATCCTCTAATTGTAGTTCCTTAGTTGTTTTGAATGGATCTTGCTTTACTTCTTTTAATATTAGTCGCTCATCTCACTCATTTAGTATTTTGCCTTGACCGTCGCTACTTTTATAAGACAAACTAAGCTCTTCTTGATATCTTCCTATAATTTCGTGAACAGTAGATTTGCTTTTTCCGACTATTTCAGCAATTTCTCTCACTGTTTTTCCTTCACTATTTAATTTCACAATCAATTGTCTTATTTCCAGCGATGTTTGTTTACCTTGTGGAGCCAGTTTCGTCTTTTTAGTTTTAAATTCATTTTTATTCATAGTTTCTTAGATCTATCTTATCCTAGTCAAAAATGCTTAAGACTGCCTTAATTATCCTAACAAATTTAGGAATCTGACTGGCCCTACTACTATATACAACCACTATATACAAAACTTACAATTAACTTTATTATAATTAACTTAAGCTAAGTAATTTTTATTTTTTTTTCGATTGAAAAGATAATCGGGCACCCACAGCAGTGTTGCCAATTTGTAGTTGGTGTATTCCCTTTTAACATATACATATATATATAAATATATACCTTATATATATTTTATATATATATCCTTTTATTTTAAATTTTAATAAACATATTTATACATTTTTTGTTTTTGGTTTTTATTCTTTTTTTTGTCCTCTCCTACCCTAATCTACCCTAACATACCCCACCCTATCCTAGCCTATGTAAGCCTGCCATTGGTGTTAGGCAAGCCCTGCCTTGAAGTTGTTAAAGCTATCGAAGTGTCCACTGACGTAACTCCCTTCAGCCACCAAAAGCGTTGATGCTGGCGGACTACGTCTCCTCGATCCCGGCGTGAGACCGATCTACAGAACTTGAGGCGCTCGAGCTCGCGGAGCTCAGGAATTGCCGTTTCACGTGACCCACATTGAAGATTAGCGGAACCGCCAATCTATACTGGATCAGCGCACATCTATCTAGATAGAGGAATGTTCTGGCGGGATAAAGCCGTTAAGGCGCACTCTCTCGTGATATAAATCATTGAGGTAGTATGTCCCGAAGATCAGGCCATTGCTCTCGTGCACATGCCTTCGGATTAGTTTGATCACAACGTTATCCTACCGAACAATCCTGGCCCGTTTGAATAGGAGACTAATCCTGAGACAATATCCCTCAAGCACCGGAATTCTTGGGTGGTGGCTCTCACATTGAACCAGACGGGACATCCATAGAAACCATGGGCCTAATTAAGGCCAAGTAGCAGATTACCTTGACTTTGGAATCAAGTTGGCTGCTATGAAACAGCAATCTTCTCAGAGTAAAAGCTCTCCGCGCCCTTGTCAGAGCAGTACCATACATGCTGTCAAAATATAGATACAGCAAGAATCAAAGGTATCTGACTTCACTTTGTTTCGCCAGTGGACGCCCGTCCTATCCAAAAATTTAGAACCTGCGCCAGTTTTTTCTAATATGCCGAAAGGCCCTAGACAGAGGCGGTCTGAATAAAATAGACTTTGATTTCTGGAAGTCGATCTTCTACTTAACAATGACGTCGATCGTTGGGCCTGATCTGTACGCGATTAGGTCGTCGCGTACGCTATTGAATGGTGAAAAGAAACTAGCAGATCGCTTAGGTAAATGCTGAAAACGATCGGCGAGTTAACCGTGCCCTGTTGCAGTCCGTTTTTGATTACAAATGATTGGGTATAAATCACGTTGGCAATTTTCACAATGAGCTTTCTACCTGTTAACATGTCAAAAATCATATTAGCAGTGGTTTACTTATGTCCAGCCGACAGACTTTATAAGTCAATCAGACAGGCACCCGTACATTGGTTCTTGCATTTGTTCCGTTGGATACCCGATACGAATTAGTTATCCGGAATGATTTTATTATTCTCAACCAATTTAGACAGGGCTCAATTTTTGTTTTTTCTCTTATAGGGTTCGTGCAGGTTTGTCACAAAACCTGGACGGAGTGCAGATGGTTTTTGGGTTTTTGTAGAAAATATTCGTTCACTACTCTCCAGCGTGGTTGTCCTAGATAGAATTTTTTTTGAGAGATTTGTCTAAATTTGTCGCGATGGTTGTAGGTCACAGTAAATCCTTTGTTTCCATGTCATCAAGGTGTTATATTAGAAATGCACACATAGAGTACGAATTTTGAAATGATCATGTACTGCGAGTGTTAAGAGTGTTATGCCTTCGTCACCACTTTTTGATCATCTCTCATTCACAACTGATGTTCTTGCACAGTTTTTCCGTATAGGAATTGTTCTTATACTTATTGGGCAGACTTGAACTACAGACCTTTCGCTCAACAGTCGATGATGATTACATTGCACCACGACCATCTTCTCCAAGACTTTGCTAATACTCGGAAGGAGATTTATCGAGCGGAGCGGAGATTTTCCGGGTTAAAGTGTCTTTATTGCTGTTTTTTTTTGACATTTTATTTTTATCTTTACTTAGAACTCATTGAATTGCCTTTCGGCCCCATTATATAATTTAATAATAATTTTAATTAAACAACCAGTATAACTTAGAAAATTTAGAAAAAAAAAAAATTAGAAAAACTTAGCCTAGGAATTCATTTTTATTTATGCTTAAAACTACCCTAATAAACTACCTTACACTATATATACTAATACAAGCTAACTTAAAGTAACTTAACTAAAATACAAGTTAAATATATTTATATTTATTAAATTAAAAAATTGTTTTTATTTTGGAGACGAACTATCCGTGCAGGGACGGGTTAAGAATATCCCTGCAGCGATACCTCTCGCTTGTCGTAAAAGGCGACTAAAACAAAGGTAAACAAAAATCACATCTAGGCAATTTAGAAAACACCAAGGTGAGCCTAGGGACACACAAGTGTACACGCATATCAGTGGGTTGACACGACTGGAGATCACCGGTGTTGTAAGAGTAAGATCAAACAAAAAAAGCTTTCGGCCTGTGTTAGACCACACGGGCGCATAGATTAAACGTAGAATACGTATCAGTCTTTTTTCAATAAAAATATAAGAAGTAAATATAATATTGTATAAATGATTTAAATGTTTTAGTACCTAATAAAAAACTCATTATAAATTTCTGTATGAAGTTTTTCTATTTATTTTTTATTTTATAATATTTTAACCAAGGTTGTACGTTTACAAAATTTTTTTTATTATTTGCACTTACATTGTAAATAATTGTAAAAAATGTAAATAATTGTAAAATATTGTAAATAATTGTAAAGTATTGTAAATAATTGTAAACTACTGTAAATAATTGTAAAGTATTGTAAATATTTATTACAAATAATTCATTTAGTAAAAATGGTGTTGAAAAATCCATTAACCTTATTATAAACATAAATAATATTATAATAATTTTGTTATGCCATTTTGAAAGTTCTTCACTTTGTTGTTACTCCACTTGTAGCTTAAATTGGATTTCACGTATCTATTGTACATTACATATACTTCTATCTCTCTCTTACACACAACTCAGTAATATGCAAAGCATAAATGCTAGCAAAATGTTAATAAAGTTTATGCGCTTGAAATCGTATTTTCGTCTAGAAATTTTATGTGAATAAAATTTAATCAATTAACGATTGCGAAAAAAAATACACATATTTAAGTTGATGAGTGCTTACTTTATTATTTTCATTGATGACAATTTAATAGAAAAATGTGCACTCAAAGTCAAGCAAACAGTTTAACAAAAATCGTACTTCAAATTACACCCGCATTTAATCCGAAAGACGGATTACGGACGGACTACGCCAAAAATTTGGAGCATGCCCGTGTCACAAAAAAAAAAAAAAAAAAAAGGCAGGCCGAAAAACAATTGGCGCAAAAAAATGCAAAAACACCAGCATTTGATTGGCCTCGGCGAGGAAGTAATCCCAAACCGGGAAGCCTGCCGCTACTTTCTGAGGTCAAACCGGCGGACCCCACAAGCGGACCAGTAGGAATGCAGTTAAGTGGGAAGGTTATGGTCCTACACTTCTGACCATAACAACGCCGGAAAAAGGAAAAGAAGAAGAAGATTTTGGCGACGAGCTCCGTTTATTTTGAAAGTACAATTAACACTGAATTGACAAGATAAAACTAATTCTAACTTAACCTACTGAGTGAGTGGGATACGTTCAGAAATGTGGGATAGGAAGGAAAAACAAAGGCATCAGGTGACGAGTGCTCAGCGTAGAAACTGCAATTTAGGTGCTTCTCGGGCTGAGCCGGTGTAAGGTGGAGTCACACTAGGTTAGTGCCCTGCGCAATTCCTCGGTTGGTGCCATGTGCAATTGCCGAATGCACTGGTGTCAAGTGGAACCGTTGGTGGTACGTTGCTGCCGTGTGCAATTTGGAGAATGTGGAGTTTGACCGGATGTCGTGTGGCGTATTGTAACTTATGTTACCTTAACTCTTCCCTTCTGAAAAGTCTGACGTCCCCGTCTGTCCTTAAAATATTGGTATTTGGCTAATGCGTGAAATGGCTTCAATTCATGCGGAGTAAAGTCTGTGGAACCTGGTGTTATTGTTGAGGGCCTGGTTATTACCATTTTCGCGGGCTTTTGTAGCGGCGCCTTCATCTTGTTGCGTCATGTAACGATTGCAATGACGATTGCCATAATGGTAAGGATTGGAAAGGTTATGTGGATGATGGTTACCCATACTCCAGTTATTTCCAGCAGGTCTATTTGGTTTGTATATTTCACGTTTAGCTCCTTGATAAGCTGAGTCGATTGTTTGTCATCATTGTGGGTTTGGCGTGCTTCTGGTTGTACTATTGCGGTCAACGGCTTAGATTTAGAAAGTCCGAAGGAGAAGTACTCCCTACCATAGAGGTGTATTTAAAATTTATGAGGAAAGTGCCCGTAAGGTTGAGGGTGTCTTTTGCTGTCTGGATGGTTCCATTATAGCCATTGAGAAGCAACATGCCGGCATCTATTTCTTCTATGGTAGGGGTGTTTTGGTTACTGGTTTGAGGACAGGAACTGGGGCGACTATTTAGGATCTTGAGCATACATGTTGTGCTTGTTATATCTACTAGGTTTTTGAAACTACATATCGATAAATTATTGTAAGATTTACGTCTAGTTGCTATATCGTAAATATTTTTATTACATTTTAGAATTTTTCCAAAGCCTACTTTGATAACATTTTGCAGTTTCTTAACTGGATTAACCATTATCTCTTTACATATTTCATCATTTGTTTTTGGTAGGTTTATTATATAAATTAAACAATTTCCATTTGTGGCTATCTGGGTTTCGGCAAACTCGAGTGCCTCATCTATATTAACCTACAGTATATTATTTTTTTCTAAGACTGATTTTGTAAACTTAATTTCTTCCTTAGATAAAATGACTGATTTTACTATGCCTGAGTTATGTTTTTACTTTTCAAAGTCTTTACTTTATTTCTTAAGAATGATTTTATTTTTTGATGTTATATCCATTAACGCCAAAAGTCAACTGCCCACGCTCATTGATCTAAGCCGAGAGTATGGCTTTTTTACATGTTACATTTACTTCTCTTTTATGTGTTACATTGTTATATATTTCTTATATTCTAGGTATAGGTAATTAACTGAGTGATTAGATATATATTGTAAGTTAGAAAATTAGGCATTATAGATGTACGAGTAAATATGTTAGAATTCAATTGTATATTATAAGTAAGTAAACTAAGAAATTTATTAATTAATAATAATTAAATTTATCTTTCACTGGAGTTGAGTTGGTCAGCTTAATGAGTGATATCAATGATGGTATTTATTTAAATCTTACTATGAATGTATGTTTCTAACTAAATTTTCTTTTGTGTTTTATCTTATTTTTATGAGATTTTCTGGTTTTTTTGTGAGATCGATTACTTTGCTATTTGACCTAACTTTTAGTTTTTTTGCTCTAGGTGCTAATTTATTACTGTTATTAAATTCATATATCGTATCGGTCTCACAGTATGTAGATGGTATCTCTCATATTTTGTTTTTGTATTATAGATCTATGTATTATGTTTTTCTAATTTACATTTGATTTGGTCGTACAAATTTTTTTGGAAACATTGCAATTTATTGTTTGTAGTCTGTTGTTCAAGAGAAGTGAAGTGGGGTGCACACGTAATTGGATCTTGCTCTCGGTTTTTTTCGTTAATTCGTTTTTTTATTCGAAATGTCGTGCATTGTTTGCAAAAAGAAAGTTGATAGAACAGAAGCTAAAGTTAAATGTTCTGACTGTCAATCCTTTCTTCACGCTACATGTACAAACTTGGAGGCGAGTGATCTGGAATATATGAAAGAAAATAACAAACACTTTCGATGCACTAGCTGTACGGTTCACAGCCGCGGGTCTCTTTCGGGTACCTCAGTTCCATCGTGTTCCCGTGTACCATCGAAAAATATTTTAAAAGTGCAGGAAAATCCTCTTTTACCATCCACGAAGAACTTCTCCAATGACTCTGAAGTTACTACAGCACCGACTTTGGAGATGATTTGCAGAAACACCAAATAGACTCTCTTCTCAACAAAAATAAAGCATATGAAGAGAGAGTTACAGTGTTGGAGAGCACCGAAAATCGGCTAGAACAACAACTCCTAGCTAACACAATTGAAGTGTTCAACGTTCCTCACACCCTCTACATTTCTGATACCGATATTGCTCTCAAAGTTCTGCGTGATGGTTTGCATGTTGATGTTAATGAAAGAGACATTTAGTCTGTTCAGTGACGCTGTTCTGGACTGTTCTGGACAGAAAAATACAACTTTTGCTGTTCAGTGACAAAAATTTCTGTCCGAAAGTGTTCTGATTTGTGTTCAGTGACGGTTTTCCCGACACTTCAGAACACGATTTTCTGCACCTACTCTGGAGTCAGAACAGATTCGTGAAAAGTGTCAAAAGCAGCTGTCAGCTAAAGTTCACGCTAAAACATACATATCATTACTGAAAAATGTTGTTGACGAGTCACTAATCACAGTAATTTCACTATTAGTGCCCACCACAACTCTGCCAAAGCATTTTTATATGGATTCACTTTTGTTTATTATTTAATTCTAACACATGTTTATTACAATATGACATATAAGATGTTTTTCCCCTTTTGACAACTAACATATGGCTGTACTTTTCTGTTCTAACTTGATCTGACAGTTTTCACTAATCTGTGCTGTGCTGTCCTGTTCTGATCTGATCTTTTCGTCACTGAACAGACTAATTGACTTCTGTCACATGATAAAAATAACAACGAAACCAATAAGTGGTTTAACAAAAAAAAAAAATTGCGAAAAAGGAGAACAAAACAGAACTGATGACAACAATTATAAACAAGAGTGCTTTTTTTTTTTTTTTTTTTTTTTTCAATTCATTTTTATTTCATATTAACTTATATCTATCTTACCCTAGTCAAAAATGCTTAAAACTAGCTTAACTATCTTAACAAATGTAACTATCTTACTGGCCCTAGGCGGACACTCTAAAACAAACAGAACAATTGAAACATACTTATGTCTTTCGACGTCTACACAAATTTACTATTAACATTATTATAACTAACTTAAGCTAAGAAAAATGTTTTTTTTTTATTAAAAAACTTAGCATATGAACAAGAGTGCTACGGCGCAGAGGATGTACGAGTATGTTAACGAGAGCAGATCGTATCACACACGACAACTGATGAGGGATGCCAATGAAATTAAAAACTCGGAAGGTTACAAATATTTATGGTTTAGGAATGGCTCGGTTTTTTGCGAATGAAGGAAGGTGATAATTCAATTAAAATAAATACCATTACTGATTAGGATAAGTTATGACTTCTATTAACGTAAATAGCTCTATCCCTCCCTCCCCTCATCGCATAAACTGCACCTCTTCCTCGACGGTCAATGACTTTCATGTACATATTTGTTTACATAAAAATATTTGTAGTTTAAGGAAAAACTTCCATTTTCTGTAAGCACATATCGAGCCACTAGCGAAATTACCCATAATTGTTGTTTTAAGCGAAATTAGGATTTATCATGCTGAACTAGATTTGTATACTATTCCAGGTTATTCACTTTATGCATAATGTAATGACACTTACGCAGCAGGTGGTGTTGCAGTGTATGTCAGAAAAATTAAAATCAAGAATCTCATAGTAGTAGGAGATTTAAATATAGACATTTTAAAGAAGTTTGATAATGACACTGAAAACTATTTGTTCTTAATGTCTTCATTTGTTCTTAATGTCTTCATATGGTCTCAAGAGCCTTATAAATGAGCCAACTCCTATTTCTAATACAACTAAGACTTATATTGACCATATATTCATGCGACTGCACAAGAAAACAAGATTTTGTTTTATTGTAGTGTTGAAGACTGCAGAATTGATCATCATATGCTAATTTTATACACCAATCAGGTTACTAAGTCCATTAATACTCAAAGTCAACAACGTCCAATACTTAGAACAAATTATACCTTGCTGAATGAACGTCTTAAAGATGAATTCTGGGAACTTGTCTATTTAGAAAATGACGCTCCAGTTACTTATGACGTATTTCTTTCGGTCTTAAAAAAAACATATACATATATAGCTGCACTTCGGAGTCTTCACTTAGTTCCGGTAATAGGAAGTATAAGCCTATAAAACCTTGGATGACTTTAAACTTGTTGCACAAAATTAAAAAAAAAGAGAAAGTTTTTATTAAAGTGTAGAAAATATTCAAAGTAACTTAAGGCTAAAGAAATACTATAACAGGTTCTGTAAAGATATTGATAAAAAAGTATTTGATTTGCGCAATAATTATTATACCCGAAAGATGCTTAATGCGAAAGGTGACAGCAAAGAAGAATGGAGAAATTGTTGATGAAATCATGAAATATTAGGTAAAAATCGACAGTCGATTTTTTCCCTATTACTTCTGAAGAAGTCTTCAAGCTTAATATGTCACAAAAAAATAAAAGTTAATGTGCGAGTGATGGTATTACCAACAAACTTTTAAAGAAAATTGCATTTAATATAGCTGATATCCTGTGCGACATATGTAATCAAACTGTATATAAAGGCTGTTTTCCACAATCCTTAAAGTGCGCAGTATAACTTCTACCTCTTTTCAAAAAAGGAAATCGCAGATAACTACCGTCCAATATCTCTACTTCCAACCTTTTCGAAACTGTTCGAGAAATTCTGAAATCACGCATGATTTCATTCTTAGAACATCAACATTTTTTCTCAAACAATCAGTTTGGTTTTAGATCAAAAAAATCCACGGAAGATGTGATTCTTATGTTGTGTTCGAAATTATATGAGAGATTCAATTATTCGAAACCTTCTATGGCGCTGTTTATCGATATGTCTAAAGCTTTCGATTTAGTAGATCACAGTTTGCTTTTAGATAAATTGTATGCATCAGGTTTTAGAATGGTTTAATTCTTATCTCAAAGTCAGAAAGAAAAGAGTAAAAATCAATGGGGTTTTCAGCAATTCTTTTACTATTATGAATGGTGTCCCTCAGGGTTCTGTCCATGGTCCTCTGTTGTTTTTAATTTTTATAAATTCACTCTTTCAACGATCTTTTAATGGTCAACGCACCGCATTTGCAGATGATATAGCCTTCACATATCAAGAACTAAATTAATTTAATTGTTTTGCCAGTATAAATGAAGATGTGTATGTATAAGCCAGTATACATGAAGATGTATGTATATATTTATCTCAAAGACAGAAAGAAAAGAATAAAAATCAATGGGGTTTTCAGCAATTCTTCTACTATTAAGAATGGTGTCCCTCAGGGTTCCATGGTCCTCTGTTGTTTTTAATTTTTATAAATTCACTCTTTCAACGATCTTTTAATGGTCAACGCACCGCATTTGCAGATGATATAGCCTTCACATATCAAGAACTAAATTCATTTAATTGTTTTGCCAGTATAAATGAAGATGTATATAAGCTAAGACAGTGGTTTGCTTTGCACAGGTTAGTAGTCAGCAATAAAACCAAACTAATATCTTTTAAAATGATAGGCAATGATCATATTGATCCAAACATGGTATTTCACGCACATGACTGCAGAAAGTTTAGTTTACCAGCTCATAGTTGTGGCTAACTATACCTAATTATGAACATGCACGCTCAGATAAGTGTTTTGTAAATGAATCCTTTAGTGAGTATAAGTATTTGGGTGTCTTAATTGATTCAAGCTTGAATTGGAAAGCTCATATACAAGCTACAAAAACGAATATGATGCTGACAATACGAAAATTGTATCGCTTAAAACCATACTGTTCTAAGCAAATACTTTCTATGAAACAAAGGACAACTCTATGGCAAACTCTAAACTGCAATATGGTATTACAAATTGGGAAGGGGCTTATGATAACACTTTTGATCCTCTATTTAAAACTCATAAGTTTTTAATTAGAATAATTGTGGTAAAATCGCTTAACTCATTGTTGGCCGTTATTCAAAGACTTACACATTCTTCCTTTAAGACATCTTTACATCATTAAAGAATTTTTCAAGCGCAGTGGTAACATTTTGAATAGGACATCTAAATATTACTGTTTATGTGTCAATAATCAAGCTTTGGTAAATAAAAAACATAAAACCATAGTTAACACGACGCACACGGGCCACGGGGTAGGAGCATGATATACTTTTGCTGATCTAGCAAGATTGGATTGTTCAGGTGCAATCATGCTCCCACGGTTGTTCGCGAACATCACGAACGCATCAGGTTGCCTCTTGGCTGCACCGGATACACGCGCCGCCGTTTAGGACTGACTCAGCGATATGGATGCAGGAACGTTGGTCGCCAGCGATGGGCAGGGACTTAGATAAGTTAGTCTTAAGAGAACCGTTCGAGAGACAAGTCGTTTTCAAAAGCATTGTAATAAACGGATATTTCATAAGAAAAGTACGCGTTTGATTCAACCAATATGAACCGTCGGGCCAACCTCTTGGTTGGCGTTCATATTTTTTTGATGTCCTCGTGAAGGACATCGTTAACTGGCGCCCGAGCAAGGACAGCTCCTTAAACGCGATCCTTTTCTCCTGGCGATTCGTCTGCGTCTATTGTCCCTAAAAAAGGACACCGCAAAGGTACGTTCTATCGAACGAAAATGGCTGTACCCATGAGAACACAGTCATTACTCCGATGCGGCAGACAAATTTCCCTGTACCCATGAGAACACAGGGATAATCGCAGAAGGTTAAAAGGATGCGTGTGAAGTAACCCGTGCCTTAGTAGGTCGCCTTCGAACATAAAAGTTGGCGACTAAAACGGAGAACACGGACCTTCCGAAGGAGCGGCTCCCGGAAAAAGCAAACCTCGGTACGGTTCAGTTGGTCAATCGGTATTCTTGTTTCAGGAAAAAAAAACCATCGGAATAACTAAATAGCGACAAAAAATATATTAAACAGTGACAATTTGTTTTGTGGAGGCAATGAAGTGAGTCAGAAACAAGGAAAAATAAACCAAATTAAATAAGCTAAACAGTGCAAGTGTTGTGCAGAAGTCGTAGAATTGCCTTGTGTGTACTTCCGCCGTGTAAATTAAATCCCTTGAATTAAATAAGCTAAACAGTGCAAGTGCTGTACAGAAGTCGTAGAATTGCCTTGTGTGTACTTCCGCCGTGTAAATTAAATTGCTTGAATTAAATAACCTAAACAGTGCGAGCGTTGCACATTTAGTAGATTTTCGCCTTTTAATTAACTTGTGAAGTTTTATAAATAAAAATGGAAGAAATTACCAAAGCGTTGACGGAGTTAACCGGTGCCGTCAATCGTATTATTGAGCAAATTAAGGGTGTTGAATATCGGGTGGCTAAGCTAGAGAACGCGAGTGTTGTTGCAAGTGCAGGCAGTGTTAACGCGGTTAGTGAAACCCTACCGCCATTAGTGGGTCCAAGCACGGAAGCTGACCTTAGGGAAATAAGTCGACTGCCGGATAGCGTTAAGGAGTTGCAGACCTTCGACGGCAACCCCACCCAATATATCTCGTGGGTACACGCTTTGAAAATATATTGGAGGATTTCAAAATTGTTCGAGGTAAGCCGATTTATCGGGCAATTTTACAACATATACGCCAAAAGATACGAGGTAGTGCAGACACTGCACTCCTCTCGTATAATATATTTGACGATGATTGGGGGGCGATTAAGAGATGTCTCTCTCTGCATTACGCAGATAAGAGGGACATAAGGACGCTCGAGCATCAGCTCAATCAGTTGGCCCAGAAAGGTTCAAAGCTGGACGAGTTCTATGCGGCTGTGAACCACCAGTTCTCCCTAATCATAAATAAGATTAAGGCGGAAACCTATTCACAGGAGACGGTGAGCGCACTGGTTGAGACCTACCGCAATCGTGCCCTCGATATATTCATTCGTGGGTTGAATGGTGACCTGTCTCGTATGCTGATCATACAAAAGCCAAAAACACTTCCAGAAGCCTACACGGCATGCTTAGAAATTCAGAATCTTAACTATCGTAACCACACGATACACAATGCTAACGCTTCGAACACGGTGACAGCACCGATAAACCAATCGTTTAAACCTGTCAGAGGTAGCGCGGATATGAGACCCGCTCTTCCACCTCGGAAATTTCGGCCGCCAATTCAGGGTCGGTTCGTTTCAAATGCGAGTGAAGCTCCTCAGCGACCAAGTGCTCCTAAACCTTCGGAGCAAATGGACGTTGACCGCTCCGTGCAATCGCGCCACATCAACTATATGAACCGACCGCGAGGCGGTAATCCATTCAAAAGGGCGGCGAAATCAGATAACTACCGTCAACCATTTTCAAAACAACAGCGGCTGTATCACACAGAGGTCGTTGACGATCAACGCGATGAAGAAGAATACAACCAGTTGGTTGAAGAAAATATCGAAGATACGGTAAATTTTATGACGGAGGCCTCTCCAGCGTTCCATATTTAGAATATGTGACGCGGGAGGGCGCCAGACTCAGCTTCCTCGTTGACACTGGTGCCCACAAAAATTTCATTAATGCTTCTATCGCCAAGGAAGCTGTACCAATAGAGAAGCCATTCGCAGTGCAAAGCGCAGCTGGCAGTATAACAGTAAATAGAAAACTTTCGGGAAAATTCTTTAAGAAAGCAGGCAACGACACCATGTTAACATTTTATGTCCTCCCAGGTCTAACATCGTTCGATGGAATCATCGGCGATGATTCATTGAAAGAACTAGAGGCGGTTATAGACCGCAGAGAAAACACGCTTACCCTTAAGCCGGGTATCGTCATTCCCTTGAAGGCCAAGTTGTCGGGACAGGTTAATATCACCCTTAACGGTACATTTCCCGAGGATGTTAAAGTCAAACTCCATGAGATGATCGATAAGTACGCTCCAATCTTTGGCCCCATTGGAGAGAATGAAATGATACGGACAGCAGTCAGAGCGGAAATAAGAACGAGCACTGACGAGCCTATATACGCAAAAAGCTACCCGTATCCAGCGAATATGAGGGAAGTTGTAGAGAAAGAAATACAGAAATTGCTGAGGGAAGGTATAATCCGGCCTTCTAAAAGCCCATATAATTCTCCATTTTGGGTAGTAGACAAGAAGCCCAAACCGTCTGGAGAAAAGCAATACCGGGTTGTCATAGACTATAAACGTTTGAATAGTGTGACGATCCCTGACACATACCCAATACCGGACATTAATTCAACGCTGGCCAGTCTCGGCCAGGCAATGTATTTTACGACACTTGACTTGACCTCGGGGTTTCATTAAATTCCGATGAAACCCTCCGATATACCGAAAACCGCGTTCTCCACGATGAATGGGAAATAAGAGTTTGTTAGATTGCCATTTGGGCTGAAGAACGCCCCTGCAATCTTTCAAAGAATGATCGACGATGTTCTAAAAGAATTTATTGGTAAAATCTGTTACGTCTATATAGACGATATAATAGTCTTTGGACGTAACATCGAAGATCATCTCAGAAACGTGGAGACAATTTTCAACAGACTTTCACAAGTTAACCTAAAGGTTAACTTAGAAAAGACCTATTTCATGAGGAAAGAGGTTGAATTTTTAGGTTACATAATCTCTTCGCGGGGCATACAAGCCGACCCAAAAAAGGTATCAGCCATACAAAAGATCTCGCCTCCCGAAACTCTAAAAGATCTGAAGAGTTTTCTGGGACTTACTTCCTACTACAGGAAGTTCATTCGCGACTATGCGAAGGTCGCAAAACCGCTGACCACACTTACCCGTGGGGAGAATGCGCAGATTAAGTCGAATGAGTCTAAGCGTGTCCGAATCGAACTGGATGAGGATGCCTTGCGGGCGTTCGACGACCTTAAGACCCTACTCATGTCATCTGAGGTTTTGGCTTTCCCTGACTTTGAGAAGGCATTCAATCTGACCACCGATGCCTCAAATTTCGCAATAGGCGCGGTTCTATCTCAGGGCGAATGGGGTAAAGATCGACCAATAGCCTACATTTCGAGGTCTCTCAATAGAACAGAAGAAAACTATGCCACCAACGAGAAGGAGATGTTGGCTATAGTCTGGGCTTTGGACAACCTCCGCTCATACCTGTACGGAGCCCGCAAGATTCGCATTTACACGGACCACCAGCCTCTAACATTTGCTTTGGGGAACCGAAATCATAACGCCAAGCTGAAACGCTGGAAGGCCCGAATTGAAGAGTATATCTGCGAGCTAATCTACAAACCAGGGAAGTCTAATTCGGTAGCGGACGCGCTCTCCAGACTCAAAGTAGAAGTAAATCACTTGACCGACTCAGCGCCCGCTGAGGCGGAACCAAGTGTAGGAAAAGCAGACGACGAATCGACTGATACCGCGACTGAGCTTTGCAGAAGCGATTCGGCCACTGTTGACGCATTTGAAAGAGGGAAAAGTGAAACAACCATATCCGTAAGCGAGGGCCAGTCATCGGGCCACACAGTTCACAGCGCCGATCAGGATGGTACAGACTTGATTCCTCACGTTGAGGCTCCGCTCAATGTATTTCGGAATCAGATTGTCATTAAGGAAGGCAAAGGTGTCGAAGCATTTGAAGAACCACATGCTGGCTATACTCGCCATTATGTCGCCCTTGCCGATCCGGACAAAGACAAACTTATACGAATACTAAAAGAAAGACTCAACCCGAATGTGTTGAACGGAATTAAGATACCGGAAAGCTTTTTGGGTATTCTGCAACAGGCATACTTAGAAGCTTTCAGTGCGTATAAGATAAGAATTACCCAGAGGATCGTTGAGGATGTCAAAAATCCTGACCTAGTGTGTGAGCTGATAATGAAGGAGCACAAAAGAGCGCACCGCAACCCTCGCGAAAATAAGGAACAACTACTTGAAAATTATTATTTTCCACGAATGTTCAGTCTGGTCAAGAAGTGAAGTGAAGCATGTGAAATTTGTAATGCTAATAAATATGACAGGCACCCAACCAATCCCGAATTCCAGCCAACTCCAATCCCTTCCTACCCGTGTGAAATCATTCATTTGGACATAGTCGAAATTCAAAACGAAAAATTTATTAGTTGCATTGACAAATTCTCGAAATTTGGCAAACTGTTTCACATCAAGAACAGGTCTGTTCTCCACCTCAGGGAGAAAATTATAAAAATACTTCATTACTTCACTGTCCCGAAGATGTTAGTCACCGACAACGAGTGTAGCTTTTTGAGTCCGATCATCGTCAACTTCATTAAACTCCTTGGTATTAAACTGTATCACACACCGGTGCGCCGCTCTGAGGTCAACGGTCAGGTTGAGAGGTTTCACTCGACGATAATAGAAATCTACCGGTGCCTCAGGGCGGAACACAAGGATTTAAGGTTGAAAGAACTCCTGGCAATAGCAGTCGACAGATATAATAACACCATACACTCGGTTACGAAGCGAAAGCCGAGCGATATATTTTTCGACCGAACACAAAGAATTAATTTCCAAAATTTGCTCAATTTCCGAAAAAAGGTAAATAGAGAATTAAGGGGCGAAATTTTAAGAAAACAGAAAGAAAGTAATATCTATAGAAACAAAAAAAGGTCACAACCGAAAGCTTACCAGAAAGGGGAAGTGATTTATATGGCCTGTAAAGGCATACAAGCAAAAAACAAGCCACTCTTCCGTAAGGAAATAGTGGCGAAAAATAACAAAGTAACCGTCATCACATCAGGTGGCAGAAAAGTACACAAAGCACACATAAAAAACTTGCAATAAACTGTACAACTGAATAAATGCAAATGAAAAAAAAAAGTAATGTAAAATGTAAATTACACAATAGTATCAATTGATCATTAATTAGTTACATTGTAGTATGTCATCATTATATCCTTAATCATGTCACATTGTGTTATATTGTACCAGTAATTTCTGAACTAATTTTGTCAATTTTGTCGTATTCCTTGTAATCTGTATTTGTGAATAAGCTAAGTTTAATCTTCAGATCCATTATGAGTATCAGATCAGTCTTTTATAGAATTAAGCATTAGTTTATGAATTTTAATTATAATTATTTGTTTCATATCATCTACTGCAAGAACCAATCTTTACGTATTACCCTACCTCGCCTGGCTGGCATTCGCTGAAGGAGTGCAAATTTTCCGATATACAGCACCACTCATTTCCATCAAGGAGGGCAAAGCCTGGGTCATCAACGGAAACTTCAACCTTATCCATGTGATCAACCTGGGGAAATTTGAGCAGCAGCTGGAGGAGCTTACGAATGCCATCGAGAAGAATGTCAAGGACCAAGACAAAAAACAGTTAATTAATTTTCATCTAACGCAAATAACCGACCGCATTGGCTCGCTGAAGGGGAAACCACAGAGGAAACCAAGATCGATCAACTGGATCGGCTCTGCATGGAAATGGGTCGCTGGAAATCCAGACGCTGCAGATTGGGACAGGATCTTGGGAAGCCAACAGAGTATAATCGAGAACAACAACCACCAGTATAAGGTAAACGAAAAACTCTTCGGTGCGATGGGAGACATTACAACGAAAATCAACTGGGTCGTCGATAGGTCGAACAGCGAAAACAGAGTGGCCTATATTCAAAAACTGGAACAGGATATTCTTAGCCAAGTCCTGACTATAAAAGGCGAGATTAACGAAGTTGTGCGGGCTTGTCAGATGGCAAAAGGTGGCACCATCAACACGAACCTTCTAGCTCATGACGAAATCAACCTCCTGGTCAACGAACTCGAATTTCTCCCGTATGGAAACGAAATCGAAGCTATTGAGTTTGCAAAACCATCAGTATATACAAATGGTTCAATGCTACTTTACACCCTATCGATTCCGAGGGTAAGAGAAGAAGACTACAATCTGCTCTTGATAAGGCCATCGATCATTCATGGGAAACAGATCAACATAGAATTCAACAGGGTCTTAATCAATCAAAAATCGAGCTACGGATTACTAAAGAGTTGCCTCAATATAAACAATTCCACCATCTGCCATGAAGGAGCCTTGGAGAAAATCTCTGAAGATGACTGCATTTCCGGACTGTTAAGAGGAGGCCAATCAACTTGCACATACCGTACAAACACCGACGAAATAATGGAACTCGTTGAGGACAACACCATCTTCCTTACCAACTTCAACGGTGAACTTACCTCGGGGAATCTCACGCAGTCATTGGAGGGAACGTTCGTACTACAATTGAACAACGAGACAATTCAACTGAAAAACAGGACATTCACAAGCTCACGCACAACGGTGCTGCAAGCTCTGCCGCCAACCTTGTCGAACATCATTAGCAAAGGTAACAAGGTAGACCTCCCGTACGTCCATAGGTTGAGTTTGAAGAACATAGAACGCCTGGGTAACCTAGCAAGAAGGGTGCAGCTATCTACACTTTCGGAAGGCCTTATCTTCATCTTGTTCGTTTCGGTAGCATGCATCATTTGGAGGAAAATTAGCGGAAGGCTTAATCTCCCGGCTGTGAGATTACCCAACGAGTCACCCGCACCGGACCAAAACTAACGATAACCGAGTTCATAAACGCTGACGTCACTGATCTACGGGACGCAGATCTTTGAAAGGGGAAGAGTTAACACGACGCACACGGGCCACGGGGTAGGAGCATGATATACTTTTGCTGATCTAGCAAGATTGGATTGTTCAGGTGCAATCATGCTCCCACGGTTGTTCGCGAACATCACGAACGCATCAGGTTGCCTCTTGGCTGCACCGGATACACGCGCCGCCGTTTAGGACTGACTCAGCGATATGGATGCAGGAACGTTGGTCGCCAGCGATGGGCAGGGACTTAGATAAGTTAGTCTTAAGAGAACCGTTCTAGAGACAAGTCGTTTTCAAAAGCATTGTAATAAACGGATATTTCATAAGAAAAGTACGCGTTTGATTCAACCAATATGAACCGTCGGGCCAACCTCTTGGTTGGCGTTCATATTTTTTTGATGTCCTCGTGAAGGACATCGTTAACTCCATATTTGCTCACTTTTTTACTGTTACTGCTCCTAGATGTTTTAATAAACTACCTTGTGTGATAAGACAAACTAATAATTTTCATGCATTTGGCTATTCGATATTGACTATGCAAACATTAAATCTATGTATGTATATGTGCATTGAACTTAAACACTCTTATTCAGTCTAAACATTTGTTTTGAATTTTTACTCTGTAAATCGGGCGTGGTCCGATAAGTACTTAGCCTCACCGCTAGATGGCGCCAGTATCGCAATGTTACTATCGTGTAGTTCATTCTAGTAGACGGCTACTGTCGAAATTTCAGCCGGATCGGACTCGTAGTTTTGTTTTGACCGCGTGTGGAAGCGGAAGTGTCCGCGGATTTTAAAAAAATGGAAAAAGAGCAATATCGGTCGGTGATTCGATACTTGTTTTTGGAAGGGAAATCGCGCAGCGAAATCAAAGAGCGTTTGGATGCTGTGTACGGTGACCCTTCTCCTTCGATGGCGACCATCAAAAATTGGTTTAACGATTTTCAACGTGGTCGCACGTCGGTTTTTGATGAGCCACGTGCATGTGCCCCGAAAACGGTTACCATGGAGGATATCGTGACAAAAATCCACGATCTCGTATTGGCAGACCGCCGATTGAAGGTGCGCGAGGTAGCTGAGGCAGTAAGCATTTCAACAGATCGCGTGGGTCATATCCTGCATGAAATTTTGGGCATGAGAAAGCTGTCGGCGCGATGGGTACCGCGTTTGCTTATTCCGGATAACAAGCGCAACCGTGAGACCACTTCAGAGCAGTGTTTGACGCAGCTTAAGCGCAATCCGAGGGAGTTTCTGCGTCGTTTCGTGACAGTCGACGAAACAAGGATCCACTGGTACACATCAGAGACCAAGGAACAGTCGAAACAGTGGACTTCACCCGGCGAAGCAGCTCCGAAGAAGGCGAAAACTGTCCCATGGGCCGGAAAGGTAATGGCCACCGTTTTCTGGGATTCACAAGGTGTGATCCACATCGACTACCTGGAGAAGGGCAAAACGGTCATAGGGCTGTACTATGCCAAATTATTGGGCCGATTCGACGCCGAATTGAAGAAAAAACGGCCCCACTTGGCGAAGAAAAAACCACGGACCACCCTCGTATATCTTCTTCTCGCTCCTGTTATGTATATAGTATCTACCCCACATTATATTTGTATGTACTGTTTAATTATTAAATCATTCGACACTAACTTCCATAGTTATAGAATGATTATATGATTTTAGTTATAGAATTATTATTATTTATTTATATATTATTATTTTCTTCATTAGCTTACTTTTTGTAATGAATTATTTGTAAATTGTATTGGTGTTAGGTTAATAACTGAATGGATGCTGTTATTGTAAGTGATAAGGGCTTCATTTAGTACATCTTTACATATTTGCTTCTTTTCTTTATCATATATGATTCAATAGATTTCCGTTGAGGTTGAATGATACCTTTCAACTAGTGAATTACCTGTATAATTTTGAGGTGTTGTTATAAAGGGTGGTCCAATCATAATGCACGATATTAATTGTGAGTCACACCTTAACGTCAAGTTTTTTTGCCCAACTTAATTTGACATTTCTTTGTTTCAGTGTTTGACAAATTCAACCAAAGAGGAGAGGTACACAATTGAGCGGTGCGTTAAGATTGTTGAAACCTTTTACGAAAATGGGCGTTCAGGTCAAAATGCACTTCGTGATTTTATTGGTCAGCAAATCGACAAAATGTGTCCACAATCGGTAGAATTGTGCGCAAATTTCAGCAAACTGGGTCTGTAGGAAATGTGAAAACACCTGTGCATGCTCGCCCAGTTTGTTCTGCGGAAAACATTGCTGTTGTTCGCCATAGTGTGGCAGAAAAACCGTCAACCTCGACTCGTCGTCGTGCCCAACAATTGAACATCTCTCGAACATCACTGATGGGAATTTTGAATAAAGATTTGAATTTACACGCTTACAAGGTTCAATTGACTCAAAAGGTGAAGCCTACTGACCATTTCAAGCGTCGTCAATACGCCGAATGGTTGGTTGAACAGACAGAAGTGTATGGTGACTTTACAACGGAAATCATCTTCAGCGAGGAAGCACACTTTCACCTCAGTGGATTCGTTAACAAGCAAAATTGCCGCATTTGGGCAAATGAGAATCCACGAGTGATTGTTGAAAAGCCGATGCATCCACAAAGAGTGACTGTTTGGTGCGGTTTATGGGCTGGCGGCATTATCGGGCCGTACTTCTTCGAAAATGAGATCGGCCAAGCAGTTACTGTGAATGGTGTTCGCTATCGCGAGATTATAACGGTCGTCTTGTGGCCAGAAATTGAGGATATGGACCTGGACGATATGTGCTTCTAACAGGATGGTGCCACTTGCCACACAGCCAACGAAACAATGGCTCTTTTGCTCGAGAAATTCTATGGCCGTGTTATCTCACGTCGTGGTGATGTTAATTGGCCGCCACGATCATGTGATTTGACACCGTTGGACTTCTTTCTTTTGGGATATTTAAAAGAAAAAGTGTACGACAATAAGCCAAGAACAATTCAAGAACTAAAAGATGAGATAATTTGGCACATTAACGACATTGAACCTCAATTATGTCTCATAGTCATTGAAAATATAGACCATCGGATGGAGGTATGCCACCGAAGCCGTCGGGAGCATTTGGCCGATATTTTGTTTCACACATAATTGTCATAGTTCCTTCTATCATAATAAAAGATATTAAGATAATTCTCTGAAAACTTTTTGTGTTATTTATAATTATCATTGTGCGATTTCGTTGGACCAGCCTTTATGTGCCATGATTTCATATTGGTCGCAGAATTCTTTAAATAAGTTAGACTTAAATTCGGGCCCAGCATTACAAACTATCTTTTTGGAATTCCATGATGTGCGAAAAATTCTTTTAAAGCCTGTATTATATTGAAGCTGTTACGTGTCGATAAAATGTATGCTATTGCAAACTTAGAAAATTTATCAATTGCTGTAAAGATCTGTTGTATTGCATAGACATCAATGTGTAAAATACCTAAAAGTAAGTTAGGTGTTTCTGTTAGCTAGTATTTCACTTTTGGAGGGAGCCTTTCATATTTAAGTAACTGACATTTTTCGCAATTATTTATTACTTTGGTTATCTTAATTTTCATATTAGGGAAATAGTAGTTCCTACGTATGTAGGTGTTGGAGTGTTTCGTTTATGCCTCTGTGATTTGATTTAATATGTTATTCGTTAATGACGGCGTCTTGATCATCACAATCTACTAGGTCGATTAACTTGTTACAACAAATTATCTGAAATATCTTACCGTTCGCAAAGAATTTTTAGTACACCACCTGGACTGTTTTAAAGGTGTCATTATCTGTATATACAGCAACTAATTTCTTTGCAACGAGGTAATCTTTAAGAATAGATGTTATCGTTTGTTCCTGATGCAGGTCTGCTTCTTTAACAGTTATACGGCCTTTAGTCTGAAAAAGTATTGTGCAAGTCGTTGTTGGTTTTGTCGTACAATTCGTCCTTGTCAAAAAATTCATTCAAGGGGCGCCCGGGAATGGGTATACCCCCGTCTAGATTTTCGAAAGCGGAATGAACCGTTGAAATGTTAGAACTATGCTCCAAGTCGTCTATGTTGTTTTGTAAGGATTCATTAATGTTTATCTCTGTTCTACTTAAAGCATCGGCGTTATTATTTGCTTTCCCCTTTTTGTAAAGGATCTCATAGTCGAATTCCTCAAGTTTTAGACGCCATCTTATTAATTTGGAGTTTGCGTCTTTTAAATCTCTTATTTAATCTCTTATCTTCCCTTTTTAATCTCTTATCTGTATTTTATCTCGGTTTCTAACAAGGTGCGTGACGCATAAGATACATATTTATCTGAACCCAAAGTACCCTGGCTTAAAACGGTGCCTTTTGCAAAATTGTTTGCATTTGTGGTCAGATTAAACCATTTCGAAAAATCCGGATATTGCAAGAGGGGTTCATTACTAAGGATGTCTTTACAATGGTTGAAACAGCTAATGTACGTCTGGTCTAGTGTGATTTTTCATCCCTTTTTTAAGCATTCAGTTAACGGCTTAGTTATTTTCGCAAAATCTTGGATAAACTTACGATAATATCCCAACAGTCCAAGAAAAGACTTTATCTGTTTTTGAGTACGAGGAATAGGATAACGCTTGATTGAGTCAATCTTATCAGGGTTGGGTTTCACGCCCTGGGATGTCACTATGTGACCAAGAAACGCCACTTCTTTGCGCAAGAACTCCGATTTGACCAGCTGGAGCTTTAGGTTGCTTTCTCGTAATCTAGAAAATACTTTTCTTAGATTAACTATATGCTCTTGAAGAGAGGCTGAGAATACGATTATATCATCCATATAAATCAGACATATTCTTCCCTGGTGATCTTTCAAAATGTTGTCCATCACTCTTTGAAAGGTGCACGGAGCATTTTTAAGGCCAAACGGCGAATTCGTAGTGGCCAATTTCAACTGTTAACACAGTTTTATTAACATCCCTACGATCGATTTCAATTTGATGAAACCCAGAAGCCAAGTCCTAAGTATTGTAGTAAAGTAGGTACATCTTCCCAATTTATCCAAAATCTCTGTTATGTTAGGAAGTGGATATCGATCACCAATGGTTTTTTCATTGAATTTTCGATAATCCACTACCAACCGCCATTTCTGTTTATTAGAAACATCTCTTTTTTTCGGAACAATCCATATTGGACTACTCCATGGGGAATAGCTGGGCCTAATGATACCTTGCTGGAGAAGTTCTTGAATCTGCGATTTTATTTCGATTTTATGAACGTGTGGGTACCTGTACGACTTTGTGTGTATTGGTAGACCGTCACTTGTTTTTATGCGATGTTTAATTGCATTGGTGAACGAAAGTTTACTGCATATCCGATTGGTTGTCCGAGGCGTCTAATCGAAAAATCTGTGTCGTCGATTTCATGGTTTACTTCGTTGCCATAAGTATAGGGCCTATACTAGTATGTTTCTTTTTGATTTTCGAAAGATAAGTATTCACCTAGATTTTGATAGTAGTTTGGGTCGGGGTCCACACTTGTGTTAACATTTTTGTAATATGTAGGTTGTTGTTGTTGTACGTTCTCTCCAGTAACTGAGTTGCTATAGTACGAGTATGTGGGTTGTTGGTGTATACTATGTACCTCCAGCCCATATAATTTGGTGTTGTTTTATTATTATTAAATGTGCTACTAACGGGCTTCTTGAACAACTTTGACTGTCGGAGACTCGATTATTGAGTTCTTGTATTACGAGTGGAGCCGCTAGCTATGTCCATTGGGATGGGGACTGGTTGGGTGAGATCTCATATGGGAGGGAGAACATTTTGGTTATGGTATTGATTTGGTGGAAAACTATTTCCTTTTGGAACTATTACTGTTGGACGCTCGATGCTGGTTATATGCAAATGGATTTTGATTTGAGCAATTCGGATTATTTTGAACTATTGAATGCTTCTGAGGATATAGATTGGGATTTTGAATGAAAAATAGATTTGGGTTAAACGGGTTTCGATTAATTTACGGGATAAAATGTGGTCCTTGCGGTCTAATACATATTAGTCTTAAAGTTGGTGGATCTAATGTAATAGGAGTTTTACTCTATTGTGCAAAATGTGAATGCCTCTTGAAGAGTAGTTGGCCTCATAGCTCTTACGGTTGAACCTAACGGTTCAGATAGTCCTATGACAAATGTGTTTAAACACATTTCGGATTAAAGCCGGTTTTTAGACTACCTGAGGGTCTCTCTCGTGAATCTTAACATGATTATTTAAGGTTGACAGTATATAGTATACAGGGTGTCCCACGAGCAGTGTGCCAAAAAGCTACAGCGTGTAGGTCTAGTCAAGACAAGAAAAAAATCGTATGGGAGGGGGGGGTCTATTTCCCCCCGTTTAGCCGGGAGGGGCAATTTTCTAAAAAATTGACTTATTTTGGAAAAATAATTATTAAAAATCAACAGTTACATCCACAATGTCACGATATACCTTTTTGTAAAGTCAGAAACCTCTTCTTTCATATTGATTTTAAATGAAGCTGTTTTAAGAAGCAGTTTTTGAGAAATTAATTTTCAAACTCAAAATTTTGAAAAAAAATTGAAAAAAAAAAATTTCGAACTATTTTTTTTCAAAATTGTATGTAATTAAGTAGTAATTTTTTTTCAAAAATTCAATGCTCTCATTAGTTTTTAGTTAAAAACAGAAAACCGGATGCAAAAATGTCTTGTAGTTTTTGAGAAATTAAAAAAAACCCGAACCATTTTTTTCTAAGAAAAACCTTTTTTTTTTGTTTTAACGCGGCTGGACTTGTAGGCAAATTAATGTATGAAACATTGACCTCTTTTTTATTATTTTTAAAAAATTCGGAGTTTTATTATAATAAATTTTCAATATAATCCCCATCTTTTAGAAGGCAAAGATTATATCTTCTTCTAATGGCTGCACATTAGTCTATGTTTGACAAATTTTCCTGCAATTTGACTCCAGCGACTTCAATCCGTTGTTCCAAAGATACTATTTCCACTTCGTAAACATAATTTTTCATGAATCCCCACACATAAAAATCTAGAGGAGTTAAATCTGGTGATCTAGGTGGCCATTTCGTGGGGCCCCTTCTTCCGATTCAACGGTCACTAAAATGATCATTCAGCCAGTGTCTAACCCGTAAGCTGTACTGTGCTGGTGCTCCATCTTGCTGGTAGATTAAATTATCTGCTATGGCCAAAGGAACGTTGTCCATCAAATCGGGCAAAAGGTCTCGTAGGAACTGCAGGTATGATTCTCCCTTAATAACGGCATTCAAAAACCGGGCCCCGATTACAGTTTGTCCAACAATACCAAGCCAAACATTACAGCTAAAGCGGTGTTGTAATTTATTTTGTTTTTTGTTGTGTGGATTGGTGCTACTCCAATGATGCAAATTGTGGAAGTTAGTAACCCCATCTCTGGTAAACTGTGCTTCATCCGTCCAGAATATCCTTGCAAAATAGTTTCGTTCAGTTTCATCTCGAAGCAGTAATGATCGACAAATTCTGCTCTCAAAAACTTGTCGTTTGAGGTGAGTTCCAGAACTGGCCTAAAATGGTACGGGTGTACATTTTCGGTATGAAGCACTCTCCATACTCTAGATTTGGGCACTCCAAGCATAATAGCCATCCTCCTTGTACTAAGGGAGGGATTGCGTCGGACCAAATTCAAAATTCGGGTAGAACCCATCGGCGGCGGGCGGACCCAGACGAAATTCGCAGGTCAGTTTTCAGGCGTTATCAATGAAAAAAAAGAATTAATCCAGGGTTATTCCAATAGTGTATCACTTTATTGTATACTCATAAAACTCCGAATTTTTTTAAAAATAATAAAAAAGAGGTAAATGTTTCATACATTAATTTGCCTACAAGTCCAGCCGCGTTAAAACAAAAAAAAAAGGTTTTTCTTAGAAAAAAATGGTTCGGGTTTTTTTTTAATTTCTCAAAAACTACAAGACATTTTTGCATCCGGTTTTCTGTTTTTAACTAAAAACTAATGAGAGCATTGAATTTTTGAAAAAAAATTACTACTTAATTACATACAATTTTGAAAAAAAATAGTTCGAAATTTTTTTTTTCAAAATTTTGAGTTTGAAAATTAATTTCTCAAAAACTACTCCTTAAAACAGCTTCATTTAAAATCAATATGAAAGAAGAGGTTTCTGACTTTACAAAAAGGTATATCGTGGCATTGTGGATGTAACTGTTGATTTTTAATAATTATTTTTCCAAAATAAGTCAATTTTTTTGAAAATTGCCCCTCCCGGCTAAACGGGGGGAAATAGACCCCCCCCTCCCATACGATTTTTTTCTTGTCTTGACTAGACCTACACGCTGTAGCTTTTTGGCACACTGCTCGTGGGACACCCTGTATAGTACTGCTCAACAGTGTCGTTTATTTGTGTTATGGTATGAAGGTCTCTAATTAATGAAGTCTCGGTTCTCTTATCTAAATAAATAATATTGGACTTTATTTCACACCATTCCAAAGATGTACCGAACATATTCAACACTTCGTTCGCCTCTCCTGTTATTTTGTTTCTTCTCGCTCTCTTTGTTATTTTAGCATATGGCGTACCGCTTACGGTACCCATAATACATAACATCTCATCAACGTTATTCAAGAAGTCGTATAATAATCTACGATTCCCGTTAAACTGCGGCAAATCTTTAATTTCGTCGGGAATTCTCAAGGATTTAAAAATGTTAGTAACATCATTTAAATTTACGGAATTGATCGCGTAATTATCTATACTAACACTACATTAAATGCACTGTGCAAATTATTAGTAACATTATTTAAATTAATACTACCAAAGCTCACTCCAGAAGACTCGCCAACACCACCCGCAGGCATGGAAGTTTTTTAATTGGTTATCATCTTATCCGAGCGAAAATCAATGTGTTCTTCACTATCACTAAAACCATACGGTTTATAAGAGCGTCTCTTCCTATTTTCCTTAACCGTACAGCTATTTAACATGTGGGATAACAAGGTGAGTGAAGGGAGGATATGAAGGAATGAGCATACAAGTTAACACCCAACTTTACACCAAACGACACTCCACAGTTGCACACGGCGCTCTATATCTTTGCGATCATCTCCCAACAACGTGTCAACACTTGTTTATCGGTCCAACGCCGGATCAGCAGTCTGAACCATTTGACACATTCCAACACGCCTCGGTGTGTAACACGACGACACCTGTGGGAACGGCAATCAGTTAGCGAGTAAGAAATTAGTATTTAAAGCTCTAGGAAATGAGACAAGATTGTTCCGTGTTCATTCAGAAGGCAATCACGCTACCCAAAATAAAGTTTTTTTTAGTATTTAAAAACAAAATAGTTTAATTGGCGCCCGAGCAGGGACCCTGGCAAATGCGTGCGTAAAAGTAACAACAGTGCCCTCAAGTAGTGCAAAAGTTAAAAAACAGTGCCCTCAAGTAGCGCAAAAATTAAAAAACAGTGCCCTCTAGTAGTGCAAATTGCACGGAAAAAAAAATTCAACACCGAATTTTTGCCAGTGGTCCACGCGTGTAAAAAAAATACGCGTTCGAGTACAAAAAAAAACAAGTGTCAGAGAAACGAGGCTCCCCAATAACCGCTCGACGGAGGAACAGGAGGTAAATCATTACCAGCCGCTCTGCACTCATCGAGGGAACCGGACCCCAAAATGGCTCCATCCTGGATGACAGTTATGTAAGCATAAGTTAAGAAACAAACTGAAATATTAAGTGAAAAAAAAGAAAAAAACTAGTTTCAACATATTACAATCTAAGCATTATTATACCAAGCTATTATCAGACTTTAAAAAAATCGTTCCATTCATTCGCTTGAAAAGTTATATTACCTTAAAAATTAGGTCGGCTAATACATTATCATTATAAGTTTTTCCTCTCGGTATTTCGGTCTATCCAAGTGTTTCCTTTTCATTTCCCAAATTGTAATACAATCCCTATATTTAAAATGCCAAGCGAGCATTGAGATCCATACCAGCTGATCACCAAGATCAGACCCATCCAGAGTCGGTAAACACTAACACATAAACCCAGGTCATCTCGAACCAGTAGGTGAACAAAGCACTTCTTTCCGATCCAGTTCTTCACATGGATACCCAGAACAGGGAGCCACACCTAGGGCAACTTCCGAACTCGAGGCATTGATCGCGTCTATCGTCGGTCGCGTATTTGAGGAGCGGGGCCAGTCTATGGTACAAAATGCAATGAATCCGAGTTTAGACCCCTTACTGGGTACTGACCCAGACCTTCCAGGCCCCTCAAATGACAACACCAACCGACCTTTAACAGATCCTTCACCTATCCCTTTTGACCTTCCCGATCGAAACCCCCCAACCTCTGGAGCCCCCACAAGCTCCGCAATGTACGGTATTTCATACAGCGATCCGCGAGAGGCTGAGCCACCTCCAGAGTCGAACAATTTCATTCAAACCATAATATGGCAAGTGAATGAGAATACAAACGGCGAGAAAGCATGGCATTCGGATATGATTTATGATGACGACGTAGATGATTTTCTGTCGCCACAATTGATTCTCGAATTAGATAATCGTTTTTTTTTTGCAAAAGCAGCAAAAGGATTTAGCAAAAAAAGGTCATCAGTAGAAAGGCCCATAAATGTCTTTAAGAACCAAATCTGGCTCTTAATTTGTCTAGAAAACAACTATGAACTCAGATATAAGTCTGGGAAAACTAACATTGTTGCCGATGCTCTTTCCAGACCACCTATCAACTCACAAATCAACTCTTTGACTCCCACGGCACATAGCAGCGAGAGTTCCGCACATGACCTTATAAAAGGTCCGCCAAATAATTTTTTTTTTTTGAAAGTGCTATAAAAAAAAACTACTGAATATTTTCTCAAATTTCTTTTTTTATTTGAAAGTACAATCCTTCCGGTTAATAATGGAAAATAATTTCATTCAAATGGCTGCCTCGGCTGGCCATGCAGTAGCCTACACGATCGGTCCAATTTTTAAGCACATTATCGATTGTGTGCAGCTGTATTTCACCAATGGCTTCACGAATATTGTCCTTTAAAGCGTCAATTGTCTCTGGCTTGTCGGCGTAACACTTATCTTTGACGGCACCCCACAAATAATAGTCCAACGGTGTCAAATCGCAGCTCCGAGGTGGCCAAACGACATCAGCTCTGCGGCTGATAATGCGATCTTCAAAAACAGGGCGCAAAACATCGAGTGTAGCTTCGGCTGTGTGGCACGTAGCGCCGTCCTGTTGAAACCAAATGTTGCCAATATCCTCCTCTTCAATTTTTGTGAACAAAAATTCGTTCGACATGGCCCCATAACGATCGCCATTGACTGTAACGGCCACTCCTTGCTCATTTTCGAAGAAAATGGCCCAATTATGCCTCTGGACCAAAATCCGCACCAAACAGTGGCTCGTTTTGAGTGCACCGGCTTTTCAATGTATGCGTGCGGGTTTTCTGTGCCCCAAATGCGACAATTTTGCTTGTTTACGTACCCAACAAGATCAAAATGAGCTTCATCTGAAAAGATGATTTTTTTGGCAAAATCGGCATCTTCTGTAAGTCGATCGCAGGCCCACTTAGCGAAGCGAAAACGCATCGGATGGTCAGTTGGCTTCAACTCCTGAACCAATTGGACTTTGTATGGCGTCATACCAAGGTCTTCATGCAAAATTCGTCTCAATGATGTCTCCGAAATGTTCAATTGTTGAGAACGACGGTGAATTGATGTTGATGGCGCTTTACGCACACTTTCTGCCGCAGCAGCAATATTCTCGGGTGTACGCACTGTTTTTGGCTTTTCACGCTTTAGTTTATCGATGAGGATGCCAGTTTCTTTCACTTTTTTCACAAGATAACGAACATACGGAGCTGACGGTGCTTCTCTTCTTCCAAAATCCGTACGCAATTTTCGCACACATTCTGCAACATTACCATGATTTTCAAAGTAATGTCGCAATATTTCCCAGCGTTGTTCAAGCGTATACACAACCATATTCGTTCAGCGGAAGGATAAAACTAATTATCTGTCAAATCAGACATGAGCTAAGTGTTACCATTCACGAAATAAGCACTACTTGAAAAAAAAAACGTTAGATGGCGGACCCTTTATATAGCGTCGAGGCTCCAATCAATGCCTTCAAAAATCAATTACTGTTCGAAACCAGCGACGTGGCTGACTACAAATTTGAAATATGTAGTTTTTCCATCATACCATAGACATATGCATGTATGTATAAGATTTCGCCAATTCCGTAGTAAAACACTTCTGAGTTTCTATAATAATTTACAGTATTTTTATTTTACAAATTCAATTTTTTTTTTATCATAATTCTTCTTCTTTTCCTTTTTCCGGCGTTGTTATGGTCAGAAGTGTAGGACCATAAACTTCCCACTTAACTGCATTCCTACTGGTCCGCTTGTGGGGTCCGCCGGTTTGATCTCAGAAAGTAGCGGCAGGCTTCCCGGTTTGGGATTACTTCATCGCTGAGGCCAATCAAATGCTGGTGTTTTTGCATTTGTTTGCACCAATTGTTTTTCGGCCTGCCTTTTTTTTGTGACACGGGCATGCTCCAGATTTTTTTTGTTTGATCTTACTCTTACAACACCGGTGATCTCCAGTCGTGTCAACCCACTGATTTGCATGTACACTTGTGGGGCAGTTTAATGGTGGTATATGTGTCCCTAGGCTCACCTTGGTGTTTTCTAAATTGCCTAGATGTGATTTTTGTTTACCTTTGTTTTAGTCGCCTTTTTTTATCATAATTACCTATAATAATTTACAGAAATGACATTAAGTGTTTCCTATTCTACCTCCTCTTTCTTTATAACCAAAAGTCATCGTGACACCTATCTGAAGTGTCAAGATGACTTTTATTCTTATTCTTAGGGGTTGTTTACACCTTACATCTCCCCCCCTCGGCTGTAAAATCTTGTTTACTAAATTTTCTTCCAAATGAATTCTAGATGCTAATAACTAACTTCCTGTTTCGACAGCTGGAGTGAGTTTCGTTATATGAAACAGGTTTGACTCTGTTTTTTTTGTGTCCGGTGTCTATTTCAAATATTGAGTTTGATATTTTTTTCAAAATTTTGAAAGGGCCAATTTTTAGTTCTTCTAATTTTCTTCTGTTTATTTTGTTTCCATTTTCTACGAATACTCCGTCTCCCACTTTAAAATCCCATTGAATTCTTTTTTTGTCGAATATGCTCTTGTTATATCTATGTATGTATGTGATTTTATGGTATTTGAAGTGCAAGATCTCTATCTTTTAATAAATCGTTGTATGTCCGTTTTTGTCTAAGTTCTATGGGTGATATAGTAGTATCTTCACCTTCTATAAGATATTTAGGCGCGAAGCCGGTAACTGTGTGTTCTGTTTCATTGTATCTATTTGTACATTCGTGTGCAATTGTTGTCCATGCAGTTTTTTTCTCTTGTTTATTAATTTTACATCTTATTTTATTTACAAGAGTCTGTTTTACCCTTTCATTAAGCCCATTTGAGAATGCTGCATTTACTGCTGTAAAGACAATTGGTATTCCTTTTTCTTCCAAAAATGCTTTAAATTCCCTAGAGTTTATTCCTGGATATTGATCGGTTAGAATCAGACCAATTGCATTGTCTTTTGTAACTTTTTCTACCAGTTTTACGAAATTCTTAGCACTCTGTGTCTTTGAAGTTATTATGTAGGCGTATCGTGTGAAATGATCGATTAATAGGTGTAAATATTTCTTTGTTGACCTTGATCCTCCAAAGCCACCGACAGTGTCTATTGACATTATCTCAAAGGGTTTCTGTGCCGGTCCTAAATGTGACATCAATCCGTATTTATTATGACCTCTTGATTTATTTTTTATACATCTCGCAGCTTCTGCATATTTTTTTTATATTCAATGTTAAATTTTTGCCCGTATAGAAAGGACAAATTTTGTTTTTCATTTGTTCTATACCTATGTGGCAATAATATTCGTGTACTGCTTTGATCATAGTTATATAAACTTTTCTGTTAGCGCAATTTTTCCTTTACCTCTAACTTTTTTGTACAAAATGTTATTTTTTTTATTATGTTGGTTTTTCTGTTTTTTTAAATTTCACTTTCTTCTTGGTTCATAAGAATATCTTCTATTTTTATCAGATTTATAATTTTAAGTTGATCGTTTTCATTATCATATGCTTCTAATACCGGGTTTCGGCCTAAACAGTCGGCTTCTTGATTGCATCTTTCCTGGACAATATTTAATATCAAAATCGTATTGCGACAAATAGTAAGTGAGATCTTCGAGTTCTTCATCTGTTCGAGATTTTATATTCATCTTTTCCAAGGGTTTATGGTCCGAAAAAATTGTAAACTTCTTTCCAATAAGCCGATGCCGCCAGTATTTCACAGCTTCTTTTATTGCCATGCATTCTAAATAAATCGCCTTTTTTTTCTTCTGTGTTTCGTTTATTTTTTTTGAAAAATAAGCTATTGGTTTTTCTTCTCCATCTTTTTGTGGCTGTTTTAAAATCGCTCCTATTCCCTTTATGCTAGCATCTGTATATATGTATATTGGTAGTTCTGGATCAAATATTCCCAAAACCGGTTTAGAGTAGAGTAATTTTTTTATTTTTTCGAAAGAATTCTGACAGTCGTTTGTCCAAATGAATTCTTGATTTTTCCTTAATAAATTGTGCAACGGATCCAGTATAATTGCATTGTGTTTTATATATTTATTGTAAAAATTGATTTTTCCTATAAACTGTCTCACATTCTTTCTTGTTTTTGGCACAGGAAAATTTCTTATTGATATTAAGTTGTCTTTTATAGGTTTGATCGAATTATTACTTATTATATGTCCTAAATACCTCACAGAATTTTCTGCAAAAGTACATTTTGAAAATTTTAGTCTAAAGCCTTCTCTCAATATTGATTCTAGCAATTTTTTAAGGTGATCTATATGATCTGCAAAAGTTTCTGAAAAAACGAGAATAGCATCGATATAATTGACAGTAAAGTCTGAGAGTTTGTTTTTTATAATAATGTTGCTCAATATCCTTTGAAAAATTGCTGGCGAGGTTTTGAGTACAAACGGTAGACACGTCCATTGATAATGTCCTTCTTGAGTCACAAATGCAGTTTTTTTTTTATTTTCAATTTTTAAGGGAATTGACCAAAATGCTGAATGTATGTCCAGTGTCTAGAAGTACTTACAATTTCTCGTTTTTTCCATAAAGTCCTCAATAAATGAAAATGGTTGCGACTGAGGAACCACAATTTTGTTCAAATCCCGAATATCAATTCATAACCTCGATCTCTTATTATCTTCCCGTTTATATGCTAATGTTACTAGAGCAGCAAATGGGCTATACGATTCTTCAATTAAATTTCTTTCCAATAATTTTGAAATTTGTGTTTCTGTTTCTTTTTTATCTTCCATCGAACATCTGTAAGGTCGTTTACTAGGATATTTATCAATTATAAGGTCAACGTGAGCCTCATAATTTTTCACTGTTGCAATTTATCTTTTGCAAAAGTTGATTTATATTCTTCAAGTAAATTATTTATTTCCATTTGTTCTTCATAATTCAAATGATTTATAAAAATCTTAAAATTTTCTTCAATTACATGCTGATTGAAATTTATTATATAACTTGTTGTATTTTCTATAGTCTCATTCATTTTAAATTTTTTTTTCATTGTTGTTTTTATTTGAATTTATTTTATTTTCAATTTGTTGGTTCATTAAATCATTATTAGTTGAATTGGAAGTTTTTATTTGTTTTATTTCTAGCTTTTCATTTTGGCTTAAGTTGAATTTTTTTATACAATCTAAGCCGATTAAAAAATCATAACAGAAATTTTCATTGTTTATTCCAAAAACATGTATTATTTTCTCTATCTCAAAAATTTTTATTATCATAGATATTAAACCATCTGTTTCTGTCACACCATTGATCGTTTTTAAGTTTGCATTTTCATTAGTACTCTTTTCATTTTTATTCAATTTGAGCAATTTTGAATTTATTAGGGATACATTTGATCCTGGATCATAAATCCCATTAACTTCTAAAGTATCATTGAGTAAAAGTTTCGCCTTGATCAATGGTGGGAGATCAAGTTTTTTGGAATTTCATCTAGTAGTTCACACTCCAATTCTGAATTATTTATACATTTAACTCTATCGTTTTTGTTGTCTTCACATTTATTTTTTTTAAACCAACATAATGATTCGGGGTGGAAACGGTTCTTTTGGTTTAGTTTTTCACAAATTTTACAAGGTTTTTTTCTTCCGTTTGTTCTTTTACATTATAGTTTGAGTCTCTTTTATCTTTTATTACGCGTCTCTTTATTAAATGTTCCAGGCCTCTTAATTCTGTGAAGAGATCTTCTGTATTATTTAAACTGTTCCTATCAATCCTATCTGTTATAAAGTCGGGTAATCCTATTACTATTAAATCGAGCAAAGTGCGTTTACCAATAGATTTGTTTAGTTCTAATAAAAGTCTCTCCTTTTTTAATGCATCATCTAATAATGCACCACTAACGTACTTAAAAGAAAACGTATATTTAACAGGCGACAAATTTTTATTCGCATAGGTCTCACAGAAACTTTTTTTCCAGTCTTCCCATTCCGACTCTAACGTAAGTTTTATAAGCATTGAACTATACCAGTCTAAACATGAGCTCTCTAAAAAAAGTCTAAAAGTTTCAATTTTATCTGTATCTTTTTTAATTCCAAATCTATTGCATTCGCCTTCAAAAATGTTCATCCACTGAATTACATCGACGCTCTTATCTCCGAATTTGTCTAAGACAAACCTTTCTGCTAATTGTTTCTTGTTTAATGTTTTGTTTTCTTCACTTTCTTCCTTACTCTGTGTTGTTAAGACTTTTTTCAATACATCTTCGTTAAATCCAGTATCGGTCAGCTGTTTGGTCTGTGTGATTTCTTCCAAAAGGTAATCTTTAAATTGAATATTGTCCTCGTTAACATATACTGCTTCCAGTTCTTTTGAAGGAGTTATCCATACTTTCCTGGTTTGGTGTCTTTTTTGGAGAGAATTAATAACCTTTCTGTATATTGGAGTTTTTATCAATTCGGTGTGATTGTTATATTGTTGATATTGCTCTGGCATTCCATACGACTTTCCTTCAGGAGTAGTAATTCAGGTTAGGCAAATCACATTAGTCTTTTTGTCTTCCGCAGCCTTGACTGTGAACACGAAACATAACTTGTCCATCATTGAAGGTTTGTTAAGACGAAAATGTCGTTTTATAAGATTTCGCCAATTCCGTAGTAAAACACTTCTGAGTTTCTATAATAATTTACAGTATTTTTATTTTACAAATTCAATTTTTTTTTTATCATAATTACCTATAATAATTTACAGAAACGACATTAAGTGTTTCCTATTCTACCTCCTCTTTCTTTGGGTTGTTTACACCTTACATATGTATAATAAAAGAACCTTCCTATAATCCACCCAAATTAATAGAGATCCTGAAGACGCGACTAAACCCAGCCATTATCAGTGGTATCAAGGCAGACGAAAGAATCATGGGTAGGATTCAGGGAGTATGCCGAACATATTTTAACAAATACCAACTAAGATTTACACAGATTCAGGTAACAGACATTAAGAGCGAGCAGAAGCAAGAAGAAATGATTAATCAGACTCACAAGCGGCCACATAGAAATGAACGAGAGAATAAAACACAAATCCTTCAAAATTATTATTTCCCCGCCATGACATCAAAAATTAAAAAGATCGTAAAGAAATGTTCCGTATGTAAAGAAAACAAGTATGACCGACATCCCCCAAAGCCTTTATTCCAACCTACCTCAATCCCGAAAAATCCTGGAAACATAGTCCACATTGTCGCAAACAAGAATCGTACAATGAAAAGCCATCGAACATATTCGACAACCACTT
Source organism: Merodon equestris (assembly GCA_958301585.1). NCBI lineage: Eukaryota > Metazoa > Arthropoda > Insecta > Diptera > Syrphidae > Merodon > Merodon equestris. Next base: position 81,084,929 of record OY284415.1, on the reverse strand, counting down.
AGAGAAATCCTACTTGCCTTCGGAGTCGCAGAAACGATAGTATTTGACAATGAAAAGTCATTTAATTCCGCGTCCATATCCTTTATGTTAGAAGACGAACTTGGTATTCAGACATACAGAACATATACAAATAGTGCCAATGGGCAGATAGAACGTTTCCACTCTACCCTCATAGAATTCATGGGCTGCCTGAAAACCGGAAATGTTCACAAATCCTTCACGGAGCTCCTAGAGAACGCCACAATTGCATACAATTTTTCCATACATTCCGTCACTGGTAAAAAGCCGATAGAACTATTCTTTGGCCGAAATATCGGTACAGACCCCAGTATGCTCGCAAAAGCCCACAAGGAGAATAGAATAGCAGATAGGATAGAGAAGAATCTGCCTTCTCTAACCCCTTTTTAGCTTCCTCCGGCGTCCCCCAAGTGGCTGGGTCCACTTCTTTTCGTTCTTACCATAACCGATCTTGAAATGGTGATCAAACATTCCCATATCTCACTATATGCCGACGACACCAAAAACTTCAAGACCATTTCCTCCAGTCATGACTCTTCCGTTATTCAATCTGATCTCAATACTTTTTCCATCTGGTGTTCCAAAAATTGCTTGGAGCTTAATATTTCCAAATGCCAATCAATTACCTTTTCACGTAAACGAATCAAACCTCCTCCTCGTCTCTACTTCCACAATAATCAACCCATCTCCACTGTTCAGGTCATTGGCGATCTTGGTATATTATGTGACCAGGAGCTAAATTTTCGCGCACTCATCTATAAGATATGATGCACTCGGTTTCGTGAAGCGATGGTCTAAAGAATTTTCGAACCCTTACGTTACCCGATCTCTTTACATAACCCTTATCCGGCCCCTTCTTGGATACGCCTCTCAAGTGTGGTTTCCTTACGAACAAACCCACATTTCTAGAATCGAAAGCATCCAACACTCTTCGAGGTCTGGTGCAATCCTTTGATTTTACCACCCTACCAAGACCGCCTTAAACTAATGAACATGAACACGTTGGAAGAACGAAGAATTGTATCTGACATTCTTTTCATCCATCGGCTCCTTTCAGGTACCATTGATTGCGCGATCCTCTATAACTCTGTCTCTATCAACACTAAACCCCGCAATGAACGAAATCCGAGTCTCTTCTATCTACTCACCCTCCGTACTGCCTATGGTTAAAGTGTTAATTCCAATCCTTACTTCGATTTCAACCTCAGCACTTCATGCTTAAAAATCCGCCTTTTTAACCGCCCTTCCCTCTCTCCGGTTCTTCCTAGCTAACAAGTTTAAGATTAAATTAAGATAGCTTGAATTAAGCTTAATAAATGGGGGTATTTGCCCCCACGAAAATAACCATTGACGAGTTGCATAAGCTTTCTGCTTTGGATCGTTATCCTGGTAAAACACAAAGTTATTCTCTGGACCCAATTCAACAGCCAATGGTTTATTATTCCATCAATTATTTGCAGTTTTCCTACACTCGCAGCGGAAAAATACCCCCACACCATAACCGAACCATGTTTCAATGTTGCAACCGTGTTTTTTGGTAAGAGTTCCGCATTTTGGTTTTCGCCATCAGATCCATGGACATTAAATTTGGATTCGTCCGTGGGTAATGTGTCAGCCTCTGACGTACGATGAGAGAGTTCGGATCCCGATATCACTTTGTACTCACTTCCGAATGAGGACCTTGCCCTTTCATCGTGCGTTGCAGTTTGCGTATGCGAAACCGCGGTCTATATTGACCTTCTACTCAATATTGGAACATTTTTCATCATATTTCTGAAAATAGGTCAATGGTAGAGGGAATTAGAAACAGTGCTACCGGTTACATCAATATGGCACACAAAATATACACACACCCCCTAAAATATTTTTTTCCAGCTATTTTTTGCAGACTGGTAAGCCTCAAAAAGAATATGCTTTATGCAAAAGTGAAACAAAAATAGGCGGCAACAATTAGCGACAAGGAGCGCTTGGAGTCAATATAACCCCCAACGCTTCGGGTATATTAAAACCCACCAGTGCCACAAAAAAAAAATAATAAATAAAAAAATAAAATACCAAACGATTGTACTTTTGTATTTTATATTTTTGTTAAAACTAGATGTCAAAAAGACAGATGTTATTGTAAATAAATGGTATAAAAACAAAAAACTGCATCGTCCGAGTAATATAATCTCGAAGGTGAGCAGCACATATAAAACGTATAAACAGTGAATAAGAAGGCCGCGCCGTAAAAGGGAGAAAGATATAAGAAATGGAATACAACAGCGAAACATGGAAGAAACACATTAAACGGAGGCTTGGCGAAGGATGTTAACAATAAGGTTCTGAACTTCCGAGTTCAAAACTATATCGAATAAGAGGCGACTTTGTTTAGGGTTGATTGCCATTTGAATAACTTAGTTTTCAAATATCTATGATCCAAAGTTTTTTATGATAAAACCTATGCTGAATAATAACAAAATTTTACCGCGAAAAAGTGTTTTGAGTTGATTTTCATAAAAGAAATTTCAGACTTCAATGGCTTTACATTCAAGCAGGGATAAATATACTTCAATTGACACAGAGTTTCGTTGTGGTTAACAGTGGAAACATAGTTTTTTTTAAAAGATAAGCTCAAAAGCTATCACATAATTATTAAATTACAAGTGAAAAGTTTGTTATATTTTTGGAAATATGTACGGCTAAAAACACGAGATCAATGTACGCAATAATAAATGTAGGATAAGGATACCGGACCAGATCAGAATTTATAGACAACGATAATAAGAGCTCGTTTTGGATTGCAAAAGAGTTACAGCTCAATGGAGGGGAGATTTCGTTGGACTTAATAATGTACATACATGGAGAGCAAGCAGCAGAAACCCGAATCAAATCTCTGAATTTCATATGCGAAACCCATTTGTTTACATTGTTGATTAGATCTCACGCCACAAAACATGAGTTAACACATCGCCAACGACAATGACCTGCGGATACCCGACCCTGACCGTGAATTGCATCAGCCAATGTATCGGTGGATATGCTGACGCAACATGCACGCGCTTCCGACCAGACAACAGCGCTCGGGCAATATGCACCGAACATGAGCATGGGAACTACTGCGATGCGACGGAAACACCTGCGTCAGCATGGGGACGAGGTTGAAGCGAGGCGACAATGATGGGCGAACAACATCGAAGTGGCAGTCTTTTGGCGGCAGCTAACGAGAGCTAGATTATTCGAATAAATTAACGTTAAATTAATCGGTTGTTTCCTTTTTTGCGAGTAGTAAGTCGAACAGTTGGGGGGAAGCCCTGCTTCCCCGTTCGCGGTTTTTTTTGGATTCCCCTTATGGGGATCCTTTAACTGGCGCCCGAGCAGGGACCGCTCCTTAAACGCGATCCTTTTCTCCTGGCGATTCATCTGTTGTTCCTAAATAAGGACACCGCACTGGTACGTTCTATCGAACGAAAATGGCTGTACCCATGGGAACACAACCATTATTCCAATGCGACAGATAAATTTCCCGGTACCCATGAGAACACAGGGATAATCGCAGAAGGCTAAAAGGATGCCTGTGAAGTAACCCGTGCCTTAGTAGGTCGCCTTCGAGAATAAAAGTTGGCGACTAAAACGGAGAACACGGACCTTCCAAAGGAGCGGCTCCCATAATCGAAATTCCCCGCGATACGGATTCGCATTTCTCCGCGACCGATCACGCGAAACTAATATAGTCCTTCTTCTCGTATTTTTTTTTTAATAGGTTATTTGGCTGATTTAAAACCAGTGGCTAAAGAACAAAAATATAAAAGAGGACCAGAAATGATAAACCTTACAAAGTAAGGAAACCTTGAAGTGTAAAAAATAAGAGAGAAAAGGAGAATAAGAGAATTTTGTGTAGAACTGTAAATTGTGATATTTCAACCGAAATAATTAATTAAATTGAAGGAAAGTAAAACAAAAATTTGTGTGTGCGCGAGATTAGCAAAAAAAAAGATAAGAGGATTCCGGTCTAGTGTGTGAGACCGATTGAAATAAAAACCTAGTATATAAGATCGAAAAGAAAAGTCAAAAAAGCTTATTAGTTGTACGATAAGAAAAAAGTGAAAAGAAGAGTACGAGCGGGTGTTTGAAAAAAATATATAAAAATAAAGAGCAAAAGCTGGCGAAAAAGTAAAAAGTAAAAGTTAGTTATCAGTAAAAGTAAAAAAGAAAAGCAAAATCTAGTTTGCTAAATCAAGTAAGTAAAAATCATAGTTTAAGTTGGTGTATGCATGTGCAACAAATTTCATAGTGTGTGCTGCATGAGCTTGAGTAATTTCAACAATTACCAAATATAACTGGGGTAAATTTTAAGCAATTTTTACTATTTAGCTTTTTACTATTTGTGCATAAGTAATAAGTATGGATCTGTCACCGATTTAACTGGAGCGGTGAACGCTATATTGGCTCAACTGAAAGGCCTTGAGAACCGAATTGTGTCGCTAGAAGGTAGACACACACTTGAGTCGGCGCCCGCGGATGAGGTCATATAGCCGCGCCCACCGCAATGTGAGTGAGTTGATCACAGACCAGTGAAGGAGTAGGTAGTGTTTCGGCTAGCAAAGTGTAAAAACAAGTATAAACAATATAAGTGCGCGTTTAGGCGAAGTATTCGCGGAACTCGAATTAGCCCAGTGGTTAAGTGCCCGACCCGCAGTCGGAAGGTCGCCGGTTCGGATCCCAAGTCGGGAGGAACATTTTTCGTGTGCGTTTTTCTCTGTACGTCGTACGGAGTCGGAATCGGGTGATTTATCATCGGATTACGCAACACCGACCGTCGACCAACAAGAAGCCCGATTTTAACTAAGCGCCCCTCCCTCACTACTTCGCCTGAAAAGCTGCAGATCGAAGCGAGGAAAGGGGTGCCACACCAACACCATCAACGTCGAAAGCAGCTGGACTACAACAACCAAAACCAGCGATCCCCGTGGAAGCGGATACTGCCTACCTTTCCTATGGTAGGGAAGGCCGCTACACGGGGGACAATAACCCCTTTGCCCCCCTTTTATATTCGGCTACGGAAGAAGAGCGTAGCGAACTGGAAGAAAAAGAGCGTATCCTACGTGCCCAGCTGCAGGCCGTAGTTTATAAGCTGAAGGAGATAAAGAAGAGGGATTTAGAACAGGCAACAGCCGCCCCACAGCAAAAGCGGCAACAACAACAGCAGCCGCAGAAAAAGCAGAGCAACAACAACAGCCACAGCAGCAGAAACAGCAGCAACAACGACAGCCGCAACAGCAGCAGCAGAAACAGCAGCCGCAACAGCAGCAGCAACAACAACAGCCGCAGCAGCAGAAGCAGCAGCAACGTCCTAAAAAGGAGAAAGTGCCACCCATCTTCACCTATACCACGGCCCTACGAGAGACCATCGATCTCTGTAAGTATGCTATTGGTGTAGGCAATTTTGAAATCAAATGTTTAGGCCAAAAACGCTATGCTGTTCGGTGGAAGACACTGGAGCAGCATAAGCGTATAAAAAGCTTATTAAAGGAGTCCACAACGGAGTTTTTCTCCTTCACGCCAAAGGCCGAGAGGTTGCGGACAATGCTCCTTAAAGGCGTGGAGTCGATTGCAGACCCCGAGGAAATGCTCTCAGAGCTCAAAGAGTTCGAGAGTGACGACCTCAAATTCGTGGGGGTTAAGCCATTCACTACGGTGAGCTCCCGACGGGAGAAGCGAGTTATTCCCTTCTTCTTGGTACAGCTCACAGCAGCAAGCTGGAGAGGTTAAAGACTATCACCACCTTAGCGTCCCAGACTGTCACATGGGAAACATTAAAGAGGAGCGGAAACATTTTGCAATGTATCCGCTGCCAAAGGTTCGGGCACGCGGCGTCGAACTGCGAAATGCAGCCTTGATGCGTTAAGTGTGCGAAGAACCACAAGAACGAGGAATGCGACCTTGGGAAAGATAATGTGGCGGTAGGGAGCAGCTCGAGTGTGTCTTGTGTAGGAACCGAGGGCACCCTGCAAACTATCGGGGATGTCCTAAGTTCCAGGACATCAAGAAAGAAAACCTGGCCCGTAAGCAGAAGGTCGAGGAGAAACGTCCCTCGGGTCGCTTCCAAACACAGCCGTCACATCCCAATTGACCTACGCCCAAATGGCGGCAGGTTCGGGAAAGACGGTACAAAAGCCCATGACTGTTCCTAAAGCCCCAGTGCCTGTCTCTAAGGCACCGGTGGCCGAGGTGGATGTCTGTTCGATCTTGCTCGCAATCCAAGGGCAGATTGGGCAGCTCCAGCAACAGATCCTGGAGACGGCGACCCGAGTAGAGTATCTACTCGCTTCTGCCGGGGCTAGCGCACCTAAGGGCGTGATCTCTACGCTGGTAGAGAGGCCCTTGAGGATCCTGTCGGTGAATGTAAATTCACTGATAAGGATCGAGCGACGAGCCGTACTTTTTAACCTGTTGCAGGACGAAAGCCCCGATGTACTCTTGGTTAGCGAAACAAAGCTAAACCAGAAGCACAAAATCCGGCACAGTTCTTATAGAATAATTAGAAGGGACCGACCCAACGCTATTCAAGGCGGGGGAGTTGCGATCTTTATTAAAAACAATTTTAAACATAAAGTCATATATAGCGGTGAAGTGCGGAGGTTCCATTGCTAGAGGGCTGTATTGTGTGCAATTCTCTCCGAAACGGAAAGAGAATGTACATTGTATCAGCCTATGCACCTGAAGCACCTCAACCCAATATTTTTATCACAGAGCTCGAGACACGTTTTCGATCTCTGCGCTTAAACTCAGTAGAAAACTTTTACATTCTGGCCGGCGATTTAAATGCCAAACATAGTGATTGGGGAAATAACATTCCCAACACTAGGGGGAGCCTACTTAGCCATTGGTGGGTTCTTCGCAGCATTGAATATAGAGTTAAGTTGCTCGCAACGGATAGTCCGTCGTATCCTAGGAGCGGCTCCTATCTGGATCTCATGCTAATAGACTCTCGACTGAGACTGGCAGACACGAATGAATGATATATCAACTGTCTACGGACCATTGTATACGACAGTGACCATTGCGGACTATGTGCCGTGATCACAGTACCTGACGAGTTCGCGGAGATGGCACAGTGTGTCCAAACGCACCCCTACGATTACAGTAGGGTGTGCTGGCCGCGGTTTGCCAATTCCCTGACGAGAGCGTTCACTTCGAGCGCCTCCTTTCCACCGCCTAATAGGAACCTGTCAAACTACGAGATTGACAGGTATCTCAAACAAATGGACGACGTCATTAAACAGACAATGAACAGTACGATACCACGCCAAAGACAGAACGATACCGCAAACGTATACCGAAACGCGACAATCGACGCACTGCACAGACAGAAAAGTAGACTCCTGACAAGACTCAAACTCTTGTACAGGCGGTTTACCGACAGACAAAACTCGGAGGTCAGGACACTGAAGTCGCTGATTAAAAATATCCAACAGTTAATCAAGGAAAATTACAGAATATCTGTAAGTTTGCATTGGAACAACAGAATTCGTGCTGTAAAATCCAACAGCGCGAGTATGTTCCCGCAAATAAATCAAATATTTCGGAGAAACAATCAGAATGACATTCAGGATCTGAAACTTCCGAGAACGTCAGACAATGAACGCTTGCTACGAACAGTTAGCATCGATCCGGAGAGCGCCATCCTGGATGACGACTTCTTCGTGATCGAGGATCCTCGGGAGAAGGTGGCGACAGTAGGAGCTGTCTTCCAGGAAGTGTACAAGGTGAATGATAGTATTCGCCCGAACCACGACCTCTAAGATAGAGCCCTGCTTCATCACTTCTATCTTCGAAATGATATCGATCATTGGCGATCAGAGAACCTTGGTTTTATAAGGTTCAATGAAGATTTCATGGCAAACAATGTCATCGCCAATGTGGGGGTTAATACCCTGTTCATATCGACGGAGGATCTTCAGATGATCTTCGAGTCAGTGAGGAAGAAAAAATCCGCGGGAGTCGACGGTATATCCAATGTTGTGCTTAGGCACCTTCCGCCAGTGGCTGTAGAGAGGTACACCATCCTGTTCAACAATGCACTGAATAATGCATATTATCCAGTGCACTGGAAGACAGCGGTGGTGCAACCAATTCCCAAGAGGGGTAAAGACACATCTAACCCGGAAAATCTCCGGTCAATAAGTCTCCTTCCGAGTATCAGCAAGGTTTTCGAGAAGGTGATCCATAGGGCCCTGTCTAAATGTTTTGAGGACAATAAAATCATCCCGGATAACCAATTCGGTTTCAGAGCGGGGCATGACACTATTCATGCCGCGTCGAAGCTTGTGTCGGATGTCCAATGGAATAAATGCAAGAACCAATGCACGGGTGCCTGTCTGATTGACTTAGAAAAAGCTTTCGACACCGTATGGTTAGAAGGTCTTTATTACAAGCTCAGTCGGCTGGGCATAAGTAAACCACTGATATATATGATTTTTGACATGTTAACAGGTAGAAAGTTCGTAGTGAAAATTGCCAACGTGACTTCTACCCAAACATTTGAAATCAAAAATGGACTGCAACAGGGTACGGTAAATTCACCATTCCATAGCGTACGCAGACGACCTAATCGCGTACAGATCAGGTCCAACGATCGACGTTATTGTTATTCTTCAGCAGCGTGACTTCGAAAAAATTCAGCAGTATTGTGATGACTGGAAGTTGAAAATCAACTTCCAGAAATCAGAATCTATATTGTTCAGAACGCCTTTGTCTAGGGCCTCTCGGGACACTAGAAAAAACTGGCGCAGGTTCTTAATTTTAGGACCGGACGGGCGTCCACTGGCGAGACAAAATGTGGTCAGATATCTTGGGATCGTGCTGGATCAGTATCTATATTTTGGCAAACATGTAGATGCTGCTCTGGCAAGGGCCCGGGGCACTTTCGCTCTGACAAGGTGGCTGTTTCATAGCAGCCAACTTGATTCTAGGGTGAAGGTAATCTGCTACATGGCCTTAATTAAGCCCATGGTTGTCTATGGATGTCCCGTCTGGTTCAATGTGAGAGCCAGCTTAATGGAAAGGATGTGGGTGTTTGAGAGACAATGTCTCAGGACGTGTCTGGGGCTACATAGGACACCCGAATCTGAGTACACGAAATTTTACACGAACGAGGTTCTATACAATAAGGCCAGGATTGTACGGATAGATAATTTTTTGATCAAACTGATTCGAAGCCACGTTGCGAGAGCAATGACTTCGGTCAATAGCCTGATCTTCGGGGCTTACTACCCCAACGATTTATATCACGAGAGAGTGCGCCTTAATGGCTTTGTGCCGCCAGAAGCATTCCTCTATTTAGATAGATGTGGGCTGATCCAGGATAGATTGGCGGTACCGCTAATCTTCCACGTGGGTCGCAATTCCGTGGAACGGCGATTCCTCTACGAACCCGATGTCGCTCTCCGTGAGCCCGAGCGCCTCAGGTTCTGTAGATCGGTCTCACGCCGGGATCGAGGAGACGTAGTCCGACAGCATCAACGCTTTTGGTGGCTGGAGTGAGCTACGTCAGTGGACACTTTGAGAACTTCAGCCTCTTCAAGGCATCGCCTGCCTAACACAAATGCCAGGCTTATATAGGCTAGGGTAGGGTAAGGTAGGGTAGGGTAGGTAGTAGGGTATATATATGTACGTATAAAAAAGAAAAAAAATAAAAAAAAAAGAAGAGATATATATTAAATACATAGTATGTATATAATTTATATATATATATATTTTAGTTAAGGTAGAATAAGTTAGGTTTAGTTGCATTAAGGTAGGCTTAAGTTTTATATATAATACAATACAAAAAATGATCATATGCTAAGTTTTTAATATAAAACATTTTTCTTAGCTTAAGCTAGATATAGTGATGTTAGTGGTAAGTTGATATAGTAGTCGAAAGACATAGATTTAAGTTGTTACGTCTATTTTAGAGTGTCCGCCTAGGGCCAGTAAGATATCTAGATTGTTAAGATAGTTTAGCTAGTTTTTAAGCATTTTTGTCTAGGGTAAGATAGATCTAAGAAGTTATGAATAAAAATGAATTAAAAACTAAAAAAAAAACTAAACTAAACCGCAATGTGAGCAAGATCTAAGGGACATCTCTCGGCTGCCCGACTGTGTCAAAGAACTACAGGTCTTTGACGGCAACCCTATACAATATGTGTCATGGGTGCACATTGTTGAAGGTATTTTGAAGGATTTTGAAATCGTCAAATCAAAGCCCATCTACAGGGCAATCCTCCAACATATTCGACAAAAGGTCCGCGGTCCTGCTGATGCGGCCCTGGTTTCGTATAACATTTTCGACAACGATTGGCCATCCATTAAACAGTGTCTCTCCCTGCACTACGCAGATAAGAGAGACATGAGAACTCTGAAGCACCACTTAACCAGCTCTGTCAACGTACTTTGAAGCTGGACGAATTTTATGCCGCAGTTAACCACCAATTGTCGTTAATGATAAACAAAATTAAAACAGAATCCAGAGGAGACTGTGAACGCATTGGTGGAGACTTATAGGAATCGTGCTCTAGATGTGTTCATCCGAGGCCTCAACGGCGACTTGTCAAGGATGCTTGTCATCCAAAAACCCAAAGCGCTTCCTGAAGCCTATTCGGCATGCCTCGAAATTCAAAACCTGAACTATCGTAGCCATTCGATTCACTCCGCGACTGCTCCAAATACAATAACAGCGCCTGTGAATCAGATGTTCAGGAACGATCACAGACCCGCCTTGCCACCAAGGAGGTTTCCACCGCATTTCTCGAACGGTCCAAGGCAACAGCCCCATTCTACGACCCCGCATGAGGCTGGTCCGCCGCCGAGACCCTTTGCGCCGAAACCACATGAGAAAATGGATATCGACAGGTCCCTGCAGTCGAGACAGATAAACTATATGAATCGTCCGCACGGGATTAACCCTTTTAAAAGGCGAGCAAAATCCGACAACTACCCTAACAAACAACAACGCTTGTACAACACACAAATCTACGAGGAATGTCCGAACGGTGAACACGAAGAGCCAGGACAGGAGCTCGTCGACGAGGAAATAAATTTTATGACGGGCGCCTCTCCTGCGTTCCATACCTAGAATACGTGACAAAAGATGGTAAAAGGCTCAGTTTCCTGGTGGACACTGGAGCCAACAAAAATTGTATAAGTCCTTCGTTAGCTGACAACTGCGCATCGATCCCCAAACCGTTTACGGTACACTCCGCCGCGGGCCAGATTCAGATCAACAAATACATGCGGGGTAAATTTTTCAAAGGAGCCGGAAACGACTCAATCCTTACTTTTTACGTTCTGCCAGGCCTCTCCTCTTTTGACGGTATTATTGGCGATGATACCCTCAAACGACTAGAGGCCGTTATTGATAGAAAAAGAAATATACTGACCCTTTCACCTAACATCCAAATTCCCCTAAAAGAAAAAGTATCAAAAGAAATAAATATCACTTTAGACGAAAGTCTCCCAGAGCATGTAAGGCCACGGCTTAGTGCGTTGATTCAGAAATTCGAACCCATATTTGGCCCAATTAACAATAGCGAACTTATCGGAACGTCCGTGAAGGCCGAGATAAAAACGAATACGGACGAGCCAATATACACCAAAAGCTATCCGTACCCGCCTGTATGCGGGAGGAAGTCGAGAAAGAAATTGGAAATCTGTTAAAGGAGGGAATCATTCGCCCCTCGAAAAGCCCGTATAACTCACCCATTTGGGTGGTCCCAAAAAAGCCCAAACCAACGGGCGAGAAGCACTACCGCATGGTCATAGACTATAAGCGGTTAAATGCCGTAACGGTCTCAGATACCTACCCGATACGCGACATCAATTCCACCCTCGCTAGTTTGGGCAAAGCAAAGTACTTCACGACCTTAGACTTCACCTCTGGCTTCCTCCAAATACCAATGAAGCCGTCCGACATACCAAAAACAGCTTTTTCAACCATGAACGGGAAATACGAATTTCTCAGAATCCCGTTCGGTTTGAAGAACGCCCCGGCTATATTCCAGCGGATGATCGACGATGTCTTGAAAGAATATATAGGTAAGATCGGCTATGTATACATCGATGACGTTATAGTTTTTGGAAAGGACGAGGAAGACCATCTCACGAACATCGAGACCGTTTTCTCTCGACTCTTGGAGGTTAATCTTAAGGTTAACTTAGAGAAGACCCATTTTATGAAAACTGAAGTCGAATTCCTGGGGTACGTCGTTACACCCGAAGGAATTAAAGCAGATCCGAAAAAGGTGACGGCTATCCGTCAAATTCAACCACCTGAGACGCTAAAGGAGTTAAAGAGTTTTTTGGGATTAACGTCTTACTATCGCAAATTCATCCGCGATTATGCTAAAGTTGCTAAACCGCTTACCAACCTGACCAGGGGCACTAACGCACAAATCAAAGCAAACGAGTCTAAGCGAGTTCGATTACGCTTGACGAGGAAGCGCTGCAAGCATTCAACGACTTGAAGGAACTTCTGACGTCATCTGAAGTTCTAGCGTTCCCCGATTTCGAAAAACCTTTCAACTTGACAACCGACGCTTCCAACTACGCTATAGTTATCGCAGGGAGACCCCGGGAAAGATAGACCCATAGCATACATATCGCGATCCCTCAACAAAACCGAGGAGAATTACGCGACTAATGAAAAAGAAATGCTGGCGATAGTGTGGGCTCTGGACAACTTGCGATCATACCTCTACGGAGCAAGGAAGATCCGGATTTATACTGACCATCAGCCGCTGACATTCGCCTTGGGGAACCGGAACTACAATGCAAAACTTAAACGTTGGAAGTCTCGTATAGAAGAGTACAATTGCGAGCTCGTGTATAAACCCGGTAAGTCAAACCATGTTGCAGACGCTCTGTCCCGACTGAAAATACAACTAAATCACTTGTCCGATTCGGAACGCGCCGAACCAGCACGAAGTGTAAATGTGGGTGATGATACCTCTGCGACCGAAACCGCCAGCGATGGGTTGAATGCTTGCTTCACGGAAACCGCTAGTGAAGCGGGTTCATCAACTGAGACAGCCCATAGTGCCGACCAAGATCCATCACGTGGAAGCGCCAATCAATGTGTTCCGAAACCAAATTATGATTAGGATTGGCAAGGGTACCTATATATACGAGGAACCTCATCCTGGGTATGCTCGACACTACGTAGCTGTGTCGAACCCAGATGAGACAAAGTTAACGAACATTCTTGTCGCAAGATTGAGACCAAACGTAGTTAATGGGATTAAGATTCCGGAATCTCATTTGCAAATGCTACAGGATGTGTACCTCAAATACCTCACCAAATATAAGCTGCGAGTTACACAAAGGGTGGTCGAGGACGTAAGGAACGAGGACAGGAAATGCCAGCTCATCATGGATGAGCATCGAAGAGCCCATAGGAATCCCAGGGAGAATAAAGAACAACTACTAGAGAAATATTATTTCCCCAGCATGAACAGCTTGATAAAGAAATATACTAACTCATGCGAAATTTGCAAGCTTAACAAGTATGACAGGCATCCCTGCAAACCGGAGCTGCAACCTACGCCTGTACCATCGTATCCATGCGAGATACTGCACATGGACATAATGGAGATACAGAATGAGAAGTTCCTTACATGCTTAGATAAGTTCTCGAAATTTGCCAAAATATTCCGCATAAAAAATCGGTCGGCCCTTCACTTGAGGGATAAAATCACAAAAATGTTGCACTACTTCACGGCCCCAAAAATCTTGGTAACAGATAACGAGAGAAGTTTCGTCAGCCCAATCATACAGAACTACGTACAGGCGTTGGGCATTAAACTCTTCCTAACGCCAGTGCACCGTAGCGAAGTTAACGGACAGGTGGAAAGATTTCATTCAACCGTGATTGAAATCTATCGGTGTCTTAAAATGGAGTATAAGGGGTTGCGCCTGAAGGAATTACTGAACATAGCAGTCGACAGATATAACAACACTGTCCATTCTGTCACGAGGAAAAAACCATCTGAAGTATTCTTCAATAGATCCGAACGTATAAACTATCAAAAACTGTTAGGCTTCCGCAAAATAGAGAAAAATGATTTGAGACACGAAATCAAACGTATGCAAAAAGCGGATAGGGTCAGACAAAATAAAACTAAATCCAAACCGAAAAAATATAAGAAAGGGGACGTTATTTATATGGCTCGCAAGGGCATAAAAATCAAGCATAAACCTCTTTTCCGTAACGAAATAGTAGCAAAAGATAACGAAGTGACCGTGGTGGCTTCCGCAGGAAGGAAGGTCCACAAAACACACATCAAGAATATATGAAATAATAAGCGTAGGCCATGCACATGACACGAACTTGCACATACATAAGTCGCACATACCCAACGAACTCATAATACATGTAACAATGAAATTAAAATGAAATTAAAACATGAAAACAAAAGCTATCGTAGTACATTAAGAAAAGGCGCACACACAAATCTATATATCATTGCACGATGAGTTAAGTCTAGCACCCCGAATTCCTATATCTCTTGTAATTCATCATTATGTTAACTATACCTATATTGAACCATTGTATTAATGTACTTATTTAATGATGTAATTTCAAACGTTATGTAATCCTTACGCCGCCACAAGCCGCCAAGTTCGCATTTTCAGACTTACTTGCCTGCTTGCCATAGCAACAACCCATGGACTTCAAGTATTCCAGTACACCGGTCCCCTCGTCCCCATCAAGGAAGGCAGAGCATCAATAGTGAACGGAAACCTGAACCTCGTCCATGTCATCAGACTCAACCAACTCGAGCAACGGATAGCAGAGGTCACGAACTCCATCGAAAAGTACATCACGGATCGGGGGAACAAGTGGTCACTTAACATCCTCCTTGCCGAAATCACGGATCGCATCAGACTGTTGAAGAGAAGTCCACAACGAAAAGTGAGGTCTATCAACTGGATAGGGTCTGCGTGGAAGTGGGTTGCCGGGAATCCGGATGCTGCAGACTGGGACAGCATTCTTGAAAGCCAGCAACATATCGTCGAAAACAACAACCACCAATACAAGGTAAATGAAAAGGTCTTCGAGGTGATCGAGGATATGGCGAAAAGATTAATTGGGTCATCGCCAGTTCCAATGGCGAAATAGCTGTTGCTGATGTCCAAAGATTCAAGCAAGATATCTTGGACGCGATCCTGTTAACGAAGGAAAAAGTCGACGAAATAGTTCGAGCCTGTCAACTAGCAAAGAGCGGTATCGTGAATACGAACCTGCTGAACCACGTTGAGATCAATATGTTGGTGAGCGAACTGGAGACTCTGCCTTACGAGAATGAAATCGAAGCAGCTGAGTTTGGAACGCCGTCAATGTACACTAATGGTTCGACGCTTTTGTATGTCCTTTCGATGCCAAAGATAAAGAAGGAAGAATACAACCTGCTCCTGACGAAACCATCGATAACAAATGGTAGACAAGTTAACGTCGACTACGATAGGGTTCTCATCAGCCAACAGGAGACCTATGGTGTAATAAAGGACTGTCTCTCAATAAATAACTCCACTGTTTGTAAAGACGAGTCATTGGTAAAAATCCCGGAGGATCACTGCATAGCCAGACTACTAAAGGGAGGCCACGCAGCGTGTACATACCGGGCTAACACTCACGAGGTCATCGAGCTTATCACAAGAAACACCATCTTCGCGACAAACCTCAATGGCCAACTAACTGCGGAAAACATCACCCAGTCCTTGAAGGGAACCTTTGTCATCCAGCTGAACAATGAGATGATCCAGATAAAGAACAGGACATTCACAAGTTCTACGTACACTACTCTTCAAGCCTTACCACCAGCTATGGTGAATATTACCACCAAAGGTTACGAAGTGGACCACGCATTCGTCCACACACTTAGCCTCGAGAATATCAAACGTCTCGGTAGCCTAACCAATCGGATGAGGGTCGCAACCATATCGGACGTCATCATCTTGACACTTCTAATAGCATTCGCCTTCTTTGTGATGCGTAAAGTAAGCGGAAAACTGAGTCTCCCGACATTGAGGTTGCCTCACGGCACACCGGCCGAGATTTCGCATTAAGAAGGAAGTACTAGCTGACGCCACTGATCTGCGGGACGCAGATTTTTGAAAGGAGAGGAGTTAACACATCGCCAACGACAATGACCTGCGGATACCCGACCCTGACCGTGAATTGCATCAGCCAATGTATCGGTGGATATGCTGACGCAACATGCACGCGCTTCCGACCAGACAACAGCGCTCGGGCAATATGCACCGAACATGAGCACGGGAACTACTACGATGCGACGGAAACACCTGCGTCAGCATGGGGACGAGGTTGAAGCGAAGCGACAACGATGGGCGAACAACATCGAATTGGCAGTCTTTTGGCGGCAGCTAACGAGAGCTAGATTATTCGAATAAATTAACGTTAAATTAATCGGTTGTTTCCTTTTTTGCGAGTAGTAAGTCGAACAGTTGGGGGGAAGCCCTGCTTCCCCGTTCGCGGTTTTTTTTGGATTCCCCTTATGGGGATCCTTTAACTCATGATAGTTACTTACTTTTTGCTATGAAGCTGAGCCAAAATTTATGTTGCTTCGGGTGCGTTCAAAGATTTGTTGATATTAAAAAGTGAATATACTTACATATATTGCAGTAATTTTCATAAGTAATTTTGTTTTCTTATACGAGTAAAGGGTGTCTCAGTAAGAATGCACTTTTTAAAATTGGAATATTTTTTTTTTCATGCAAGTGGCAACTCTGAAATTTGATAGCTTATACCTCTGGTTATTCCGATTATTAAAAATGGAGCGCTTTTCGAAAGAACAACGCGTTATAATTGTGAAAACTCATTACAAAAATGGGGAAAGTTACGCTGAAACCGCTCGCAAACTTCGCCAAATTTTCAGCCGAGAAAGTGCACCTAATGTGTCAACCATTCGAAGAGTGGTCAAAAAAATTGAAGAAACTGGGTCAATTATGGATAATAAAAATCCTTTGCGTCAACGTACCGGTCGGTCTCTTGAAAACATTGCTGCTGTAAACGAGAGTGTCGCCGAAAACCCGAAAACATCAATTCGACATCGTTCTCAACAACTGCAAATTTCACGAAGCACTACGCAGCGAATTTTGACTAAAGACCTCCACCTTCATGCGTACAAGATTCAGTTAACTCAGGAGCTCAAACCAGGAGACCACGGAAAGCGCTGGCAATTCGTTCAATGGGTAATGGAGCAAAGTGAAGTCGATGCCAATTTTTCGAAAAAAGTCATTTTCTCCGATGAAGCGCATTTCCATATGAATAGCTTCGTGAATACACAAAATTGTCGAATTTGGGACTCAGAAAATCCATGAGAAACAAATGCACCCACAACGAGTAACTGTCTGGTGCGGATTTTGGTCAAGCGGCGTGATTGGACCTTACTTTCTTGAAAATGAGGTCGAAATTGCAGTGACTGTGAAGGGCATTGAAAGGCGTTAGGAATATGATAACGGATTTCTTGTGGCCTCAACCGGACGGCATGAATCTGGACAACATGTGGTTTCAACAGGACGGCGCAACCTGCCACACCGCGCATGAAACAATCGACTTATTGCAGCAACGATTTCCAGAACACATTATCTCACGAAATTCTGATGTCAACTGGCCACCAAGATCGTGCGATTTTTTTCTTTGGGGTTTTGTGAAATCTCGGGTTTATGCGAATAAACCCGAAACAATTCCTGAGCTCAAATCGGAAATCCAGCGCGTCATCGGTGAGATACAGCCACATCTCTGTGCAAAAGTCATCGAAAATTTCATGAAAAGAGTAATGGCCTGTCATCGGAGCCGTGGGGGTCATTTGCCGGATATTTTATTCCATACTTAATCGGAACATGTCTTCTTTACAATACAATAAAAATATCACAATTCTGTCATAAAATACTTGTTTATATTTTAAAATGAAAAAGTGCACTCTTACTGAGACACCCTTTATATGCAAATGTCTTCTTTTTTATGTTTGAAAGATTATTATCGACGATATTAAAATGATGCAACCTATGATCTGAGTTCTGAGATATAATTTTGTTTTCAAAGAAGTATACATATGTTGGGACGCGCATATATTATTATGATTATTATGATTAGTAACTGCAGAATATTCAATTCACATAAGCATCTGGAGAATTTGTTTAATCTTATTGGCTTAATGCAAACCTGAACAAAGAGTAAAATGACTTAAACTATCTAAACTTGAGAAATAAATTAAACAATCTAAACATAAATATAGGTAGTATAGAAAGGAGAAATTAAGAAGGACATTTCTAACACAGGGTTTGATAATATGTAGATTGAAAAGAGTGGAGTTTGCTTCACGCATTCTGGATATTAGCTCATAATAGCCATAATTCGTTCGATGAGAGTTTGTGCAGAAGAGGAGCATTAACTGGTACAGTCAATATTACCGACAGGTAGATTATAGAAAAATATATGTCTGTGACGTTGCGTCATTCTTCTAGGGGAGGCTAGAGACATCTGAGGGCATCCTTTCATATGTTGTAACAAAGGTAGTCACGATCGGGTTGAAGGACCTATTTGATTTGAAAAAAGGCGAAAAGTTGGCAATTATTTTCGGATCATTGGAGAAAATATTGTAAATGTTTATAAAGTAGCAGAAGCTCTCGGGATCGATGATAAGAGAGGAGTGCATTTGGTTCAGGAACCGGGGATAGAGAGTAGTTTGCGATTTCTGTATAAGTCTCCAGCTAAATAGTAAGGTCGGAAGCAGAGCGGAAATAGACAGGAGGTGATAGCTTTCGGTAATAACGTAGTTTTGGGCATCAGATGAGTAGATCAGGCCAAGTTGTCGATTCATGTTGGTGGTGATGTCACTGAGTTGGAGAAAACAAAGTTGAAGAGACGAAGTGAGTCTCACCATCGTATTCGACCCAATTCAAATACGGACGGTTGAAATTGCTTCCGGTGATGATAATGTCATTGGAGCCCATGATGTCATATATGAAAACTATGAAGTCGATGGCAAGTTGATAACAATAAGTTGGTTGTGAGTAACAGCAGGCAAGGTAGGGCTTCCGCTCGTAAAGTTATTACGGCGGTTGTAAAGTGCAAATCAACTGAGTTCGACGTTTTGATGGTAATGGATCGTAGTGGCTATGAATTGTTATGAGCACCCCGTCCGGATCGGCAGTATTGTCGAGGCCATTAACGCAAAACAGAATAAAATCTGATGTGAATAACTTACTGCCTCTGATACTGGAGCATAGATTACTTTCAGTGTAAAAATGTCATAAGGCAGTTTTTGGGAGATCGTACCCCTTGTGTTAGTCAGTGAATCTTGAACGATATTTTCAAGGACGATGTTGAAAAAATTTCATGACAGTGTGTCGCCTTGTTTAAATCAATTTCCCTCTTTTTATAAATATAATTTTTTCAGGTTATCTGATATATTTGGATATTTGGACAAATTTCAGGTTTTGGCCTATGAATAATTTGACAATATCCAACATGCTCGTTACAACTTATAGGCAAACGTCAGCAGCCATTTTAATTCGGAAATCTCTCTGGCAAGTAGCATTGAAAAATGATGGATACACCCCTCAGAAATTCAGGTGGAACTGCACGCCATCGGGAAAGTAAGCAATCCACTGGTTGAAAAATAACCACTTTGCAGAAGTCTCGGTCATTATTACGGTTTTTAAAAACGGTAAACGAACACAATGCAACAAGTACCGAGGAATATCACTGCTATCAGGTTGTTGCAAGGTGTTGTCAAATATTAGCTTAAAGAAGCTGACATCATGCGCTAGGGAAAAAATCGGAGACTACCAGTGTGGCTATATTACACCTTTTAGTAAAGAAATGGTAATTCAAAAGGTCCACAAAGTATTCGTAGATTTTAAAGAGATGTATGTATGTATAACTATAAACCGACCATGTTCTTGTAAATTTGGGAATTCCGAAAAAGTTGGTGAAACTGATACAAGTATGGAATCACATCCGCTTTAGCCTACGTTGACGATCTGAGATATTTTCTCGGAGATAGCGAAGGAACTGATAAGAAAAACGCAGAAAGCCTAATTCTTCCAGGAAAGGAAGTAGATTTTGAAGTATAGTAAATAAAGAGAAAATTAAATATATGGTTACTGGCTGATTTGGATTGATTCAAACCTGGCACCTGACTGTAATCCGTAAATGCTTTAAGAAAGTGGATGAGTTCAAATATCTGGGGCGAAATAAAAATCGAAATACGATTAAGTAAATGTCTACATATGAGCAACGCGTTTTTTTTTGGCGATAAAAAAAACTATTCAAAACAACTCTTTTGTTCCACCATTCAATTTTAAAAAATTGTAACAATGTCAGTACACTACGGATGTGAAGGTCTCTGACTAAGAAGGAAAAAAAAGAGGTTAAATAAACAGAATAGGTAAATGGAGGAAACAACACCATGAAGAACTCGAGGAACTTTATCCAACCCTAAGCCGGAGTAATAAAATCACGAAGATAAGCGGGACTCGTATTGTCATGAATCAATAAAGTGTTTTTTTCGCGAGAAGTGTTGTGTTCTTTGAAATAACATAAGTGGCGCAGTCGGTAGGATAGAAAAAAAAAAAAAAAAGTATCAAGACATAAGTTGGAAACAAAGTAAAGCAAAATAAAATTTAGTGCTTTACGCAGAAACAAAAACAGTCTTGGAGAAAAGCAGCAGTGCAGTGAAAAAAAAAAAAAAAAAAAAAAAAAAGAAAAAAAAAAAAAAATTAGTAACAACAATAAAGACAGAAGTGGAAAACAAATTAGGTCCTTTACGTAGAAACAAAAGTTTTTAAAGTGGATCGACGCAACATTAGAGCAAACATTTTCGACAGCTCTAGAAACATGGCTCAACCGAATCAGATCGAACAATGTTTAGTGGCATTGACCCAATTGCTAGTACAGGGTCAACCCCAGAGACAAAGCTTACGATCAAGAATCGAGAAGGAAACTCGGTTCCTACCAATTTTCGATGGACAACTTGGGACACTACCATCATTCATTGATGCAGTAACAAGAGTTTTAGATGAATACCGAGAAGAAGCCTTGGAAGCATTCCAGATAATTTACGACCTCAAGATACAAGGAGCAGCCAAAAACCTGTTAAATGTCAACCCCCCCTCAACCTGGGAAGAGTGTAAAGCAGCGTTAAGACGACACTACCGGCCCAAAAAGGATCAGATGACTCTCACCAAACAAATTGGATCGCTTAGAGTGAGTAGCATAATAGAATTAGATAATAAGTTAACAAATTGTGTTGAAGACATAACAGAGTACGTAGCTTTTGTTGAGAACCGAAATATACAATTAGATATTTTTAGTGGAATGCTGGTGCAAAAAATTAAGGAACTAGTTTCCGGACCACTAGCTTATGCCATACTTGATAAATATAACTTATCGGAAATTAGAGATATTATACACAAATTTATAGGCCTCGATCAGGGTAATTTAAATTGTAGCCAGATGAATAGTAATGATAGAATGAAAAATAGTAATCATTATGATCGGAGTATCAATCCTAGGCAAAATAATCAACCAGTCAATCAATACAAACAAAAACATGGTTCAGTTCAATTTAGTAGGCAGTCCTCTAATAATAATCAATTTTATAGAAATGGTAACCACTCACAACATGTAGGGACAAGACAAACCAATAGACAATCACAACCAAGTAGTTCAAACAACACTAGACAACATTCATATACGAATAACAGACCACAAGGTAGTCAACAAAGTACACGACAAATGGACGTAGATACGATTGACAGATTAGATACAGATGTTACAAATTCGTTTTTTACGAACTAGCCTCGGAAAATAAAATTTTTACAACTCTCACGATTGAAAAGAAAAAATATATAGCCTTATTCGATACTGGTTCTACAATAAGTATACTTAACCTATCGAGATTTCCCAACTACAATTACCAAGTTTTAGACGACTTACATCAAACGAAAATAAATACAATACAAGGTCATGTCAGCAAACCTAATAAAACAGTAGCAACAGTTTGCCCTGAAGAATTCAAATACCCGAATAATGCAAAAATTAAATGGATAGCGTTAGAAATAGACAAACCTTATGATCTTTTGATTGGCATGGACTGGATTCAAAAAAATGTTAAGGAAATAAGCTTAGAAGATAAAGAAATCAGAATGAAAAATGGTGTAAATTTATCCTTTCTTTCCAAAATTGTTGAAGAAGAAGTTAATGTTCTAGAAGTAAGCACTCTGAAAAGTATTCAGTTGGATCATTTAAACGAACAGGAAAGGAATATTATAACAAAATTACTGGTTAAATTTAATAAACTTCTATATAAAGAAGGAGATATTCTAACTAAAACAACAACGGTGGTACATAATATAAAAACTACAACAGAGGAACAGATAAATTCGAAAATATACCGATACCCACCGAAACATGAAGCTGAGGTTAGAAAACAAATAGACGAAATGGAGAAGCAAGGCATAATTCGAAAGAGCAATAGTAGGTATAGTTCACCAATTATTGTCGTTCCGAAGAAGATGGACAATTCAGGCATCCAAAAGTTCAGAATAGTTGTCGATTATAGAAGACTGAATCAAGTAACAGTCGATGATAAATACCCTTTGCCTAATATTGAGGGAATACTTGATAAATTAGGCAAGGCGCAGTATTTTAGTACAATTGATCTTGCTAAAGGCTATCACCAGATAATGGTTGCGGAAAAGGATATAGAAAAAACCGCCTTTGTTAGCCCAGCAGGTCTGTACGAGTATGTTCGAATGCCGTTTGGATTGAAGAATGCTCCGGCAACTTTCCAACGGCTGATGAATGAAATCCTTAGAGAATTTATTAATAAAATTTGTATAGTATATTTTGATGATATACTAATTTTTTCAACTTCGCTAGAAGAACATGAAAATTCATTAACAAAGATCTTTGCTAGACTACAGGAACATAACTTAAAAATACAAATAGACAAATGCAGTTTTCTTAAAAAGAACACGGAATTTTTAGGTCATATTTTAACAAAGGATGGTATAAAACCGAATCCGAATAAAATAAAAGATATTCAGAATATAGAAATTCCAAAAACAGAAAGGCAATTAAAGGGATTTTTGGGAGCTACAGGATTTTATCGAAAGTTTATTCAGAATTATTCGAAAATAGCTTATCCGATGATAAAATATTTGAAAAAGGGATTTAGGATTAATATTAAAGACCCCCAGTACATAGCAGCTTTTGAAAACTTAAAACGTCTGATTTCTACACATCCCATACTAAAGTACCCCCAATTCGATAAACCTTTTACTGTGACAACAGATGCCAGCGATTATGCTATTGGCGCTGTTCTGTCTCAGGAGGGCCACCCAGTATGTTTTGTTTCTAGAACGTTAAATAACCATGAAATAAATTACAGCACTACTGACAAAGAATTTCTTGCTATTGTTTATGCTGTAAATTATTTTCGTCCATATCTATATGGCAATAGGTTTAAAATCATTACCGATCATGTTCCAATAAAATACCTAAATACTAAGTTCAAAGGAAAAGAATTCTCGCAAAGACATCAGAGATGGATCTTAAAATTGCAGGAATATAATTACGAAATAGAGTACTTGAAAGGACGAGAAAATAAGGTCGCCGACTACCTAAGTAGATTAGAAAATTCACAAAAGATTAATGATTGTAATAAAGAAGGTTCAAACTTTGCACTCTCTGATCGGGATACCCAACATTCAGTTCAGGAACAACTACTTGATCACATAGGAATCAAGGACGATATCGTTAATAAATACAAAATTCAAATTATTTTAACTTATAGTCCAGGTGAAGAAGTTGAAACTGTACATAAAAGAACAATTATTCAAATTAACCCACTGGAAGATAAAAATCAAATAGAAATAATACTTAAACGTTATATAATTAAGGGATATATAGGGATCTATTCCGAAGTATCAGAATCAGACTACAATAAAATTCAGTTAATTTTAATTTCGCTTTATTCATCTGACCAGAAAACAAAATTTATAAAGTGCACCAAAAGAGCAATGGAAATAAAGACAGAAACAGAATTACATAAACAGCTATCCTTATACCATACCAAAGAATCTATGCACAGCGGCATAAATGAGTGTTACAATAGCCTAAAAAATAAAATTTACTACCCAAAATTAAGAGAGCATATCCATCTTATAATAAACAACTGTCAAAAATGCCGTGAAACTAAATACGATAGGAAACCTATTAAACCAAAATTTTGTATTTCCGAAACTCCAAAAGGGAAAAACGACACCATTCATATAGATATATTTCATTTTAAAAAACATGCATTTGTTACAACAATAGACAAATTAACAAAATTTGCAGCAGCTTATAATATCACTGATAGAAACTGGAGAGCTAAAATTACTATTATAATGGAACAATTTACAAAGTTTGGTAAACCCAGAAAAGTTATCATGGACAATGAATTTAAGTCAGAGTAAGTAATACAATTTTTGCAAAAAGAAAATGTAGAATTTCATTTTACAAAGCCCAATAGCCATACAGGTAACGCCGATATTGAAAGATTGCACTCAACCTTGTTAGAAAAAATAACAGGAATTGAGGACAATGAACTTTCAGTCGAAATGAAGATACAAATCGTTATAAGAAACTATAATGATCGGTATCACTCCACCATAAAATGTTCACCTAGACAAGCTAAGGAAATAGTAAGCGTTAGTGACCTTCAGACAAGAATTGACAAAGTAAAAAATCACGTAATTGCAAAAAGAAATCTTGGTAGGGAGGTATATGAAGAAACCAGATCGAGAGGTCATATTAGAAATTACAAAAGGCTAAGACATAAGGACGAACGATATTACAAATTAGCCCCTCTTCAAAATGTACATTTTTCAAATATAAAACGCCCTCTCAAAATTACAGGTATTAACACTAGCAGCTCTAATGTTGCTGACCCCAGTGACACAGGGACTACTACAAGTAGATCAAATAAATGAAGAATTAGGATATACGATGATAAAAATTCAGGAAGTAGAAATTATTAATACAACAAATATGGTCTTACATATAATCAACCCTCAAGAAATGGCGATCATGTTAAATGAAATAAAAACAAATATTGATAGTCTTGAACTACATGGTAAAGAAGTACTAAACAATGTTATCATAAATATACAAGCTAAAATTAAATCAATCATGCCAAATGTTAAAAGAGAAAAAAGAGGATTATTTAATTTTGTAGGTCAAGCTCAGAAATGGTTGTTTGGAACCATGGATGAGGAGGATAGAATAGAAATTTTAAAACACCTAGATATAAACAAAGAAAACAATAAACATGCAATAGAAAACTTAAATCAACAAATTTTAATTAATACCCACTTTAATGACACATTAAGTACTTTAAAAAATGCTATAATAAATGATAGAAGTAAGATTACAAGTGCATTAAATACTATTAAAGACGAATATCATGAAATAAAAAAACAAACTATGTTTTTCGATCAAATGTTAAAACTTAGATATTTGGAAAATAAGATCGACCAAATTCAAGATAATATTGCTTCAGCAAAAAATAACATGATTCATCCAGGAATATTAACAACTGAAGAAATAGAAATGTTTAAAATTGATTTTTATAAGCTAAAACTGATTAAGATGGGAGTTTTAAAATACAAAGAACAATCTATTGTTATAGCTTTAAAAATTCCAAAGTCATATGTAAAAACAGACTTAAAATTAATAACACCGTTGTCAAATAAAGATAATGTCGAAATTGATGAAACCAATGAATACATTGTAAAAATAATTAACGATATTTTAACTTTTAAGCAAGATACTATTTTGAAGGACCTAAAACCAAGTAAGAATTGCATTTTCAAAAATAATTGTAACTATAAAGTCAATAATAAAACAAAAATAGAAATAATTGATGACGAAACCATTTTGGTAAAAAATGCTTTAAACGAAAAACTTATTCAAAATTGTGATGACAGAAACATAACGCTAACAAGAAATTACCTGATTAATTTTTATAATTGCCAAATTAGTTTATACCAAGAAACGTTTACAAACAATAAAATTAATATAGAAGTCAAATATTTTTATCCAAGTAATAGTTTTGATTCAAACACTACAATTAAATTAGTATCATTTGATGAAATAAAAAGCAACAATGATTTTAAAAATCTTAAACTAATTAAGGAACTTAGATTTCATAAGAACTTATCTTATGGTATGGATATGACTCTCCTCGTTATTATCTTAATAGTAATAATCTTTATTATTGTCAAACTCAAAAGTTCAAAAACAAAAATTAATATTGTAGCAAAGGAAAATAATTGTAATAGAACTCAGGAGAGTTCTTTTTCTGACCGGGGAGGAGTTATATGTAATACGACACCGATGACCCAACCGAAGAACCTTCGGTCATTGTCATCGAAAATATTTTAACTGTATTTTAATTAATAATGACGAAGCATTTCCGTCAATAATTTTGTAATGCAATTCGTTACAGCGTCAGCGAAAGGTCGACGATGGCAACGAACTTGCAATCGTAAGTTAAGTTAGATTTTAATTCATTCAGTGTGTAGTCATGAATCAATAAAGTGTTTCTTCGCGAGAAGTGTTGTGTTCTTTGAAATAACATAAGTCAGGCGAAAAAACGACGCACAACGTTCTTGGCTTCAAATTATACGGAACCCAAGTTCCTTGCTTTTGAATCATTCCTAACGCATGCAATCATTTGGAAATAGCTTGGCGAGTAACTCCTAATACTGAAGCAAACTCTTTTTGCGTTCACACAGGGGTGGCTAACTCACAATCCGGAACTTTCAAAATAATACACGTCATTGACCTGGAGAAATATCTGGACGTAGCAAACCGTTTGGAGACCTCTATCAAAAATTTCCTAAGTACTAACCACCCTAGCTTCCCACTACTCTCCATCTAAATTTCATCAATCAAATCACATATCCGCCGACTATTAACAAAGCCAACAGCTAAAACTAAAAGATCACTAGACTTCCTTGGAAGAGCTTGGAAGTGGATCTCCGGTAGTCCAGACCAACATGATTCCGAAATTCTTAAACAGAAAATGAATAATGTATTAGACAACAACAATAGACAGGTAGTTATTAACAGACTAATAATAGACAAAATTAACGAACTTTCTAATATCACAAATAAAATCAATAATCAAGTGAAGAAAAAAAACGAATGAGAAATTTCTAATTAATATTAAATACAAAATGGATTTGCTAAAGGAAGAAATTGTAATGGTGGGATACGCCCTACATTGGGCAAAAGTTAATATTGTTAATACATTTCCAATATGGAAATAAATTTAATCAGAAAAATCATAAATAAAATAAATAAAGAGAATATACCATTTAAGAATATTGAACAGGCAATAGATTTTGCAGAAATTAAGATAGCATTTAATAATTCAGTTATGCTGTACATTTTAAGATAACCTTCTTCTTTTCCTTTTTCCGGCGTTGTTATGGTCAGAAGTGTAGGACCATAACCTTCCCACTTAACTGCATTCCGTGGGGTCCGCCGGTTTGACCTCAGAAAGTAGCGGCAGGATTCCCGGTTTGGGATGACTTCATCGCTGAGGCCAATCAAATGCTGGTGTTTTTGCATTTTTTTGCACCAATTGTTTTTCGGCCTGGCTTTTTTTTTTTTTTTTTGTGACACGGGCATGCTCCAGATTTTTTTGTTTGATCTTATTCTTACAACACCGGTATCTGTAGTCGTGTCAACCCACTGATTTGCATGTACACTTGTGGGGCAGTTTAATGGTGGTATATGTGTCCCTAGGCTCACCTTGATGTTTTCTAAATTGCCTAGATGTGATTTTTGTTTTAGTCGCCTTTTACGAGAAGCGAGAGGTATCGTTGCAGGGATATTCTTAACTCGTCCCTGCACGGAAAACATTTTAAGATTACCTACATCCGAAAAAGAGTCCTGCGAGACTATTCTTATTAAAGCCGTAACATTGCCTTATAAAATTCCATATAATGAAGTCCTAAAATGTAACAACAAAACGTATGGTATTATGAAACCATATAAAGCATTTAATGAGATTTTTATATGCCCTAGAAGTAATATCATAGATATAAGTGATTCCACTTACATTCCCCACTTGTTAAGAAGCCGACAGCCGAATTGCACTACCATTAACAACCACCACATACCAGATGTTGAGGAAATAGCACCTTGCATCCTCTTTCTAAACCAATACACCGGACCAATATTTATAGACGCAGACCAAATGACGAACAATGAGACCTTCCTAGTAAAATATCACAATGCAACCGTGCAAAAAAGATCGACCACATTCAATTCAGCAGAAACAACCCAGTACAAATCTCTTCCCGCCATGTTGCAACCAGCACCCGGACAAGAGGACATCGAAGAAACACTATCGCTGGAGTTGGTTAAAGATCTACACCTCAACAATACCCGATACATAAAACTACTCAGCGACAGCTTCGAGATTAGCTCCGTCATCGGTATCAGCGTTGCAGTCCTTCTTCTCGCCGTCGTATCAACTCTCATCCTGAAAAGAAGATGTAAACGTGAAAGAAACAAACAACCAACTGCAGTAGAAGAAACTATGCAAGAACCAGCATCTCCATCACCACCATCAATTGACCCAAATCCTCAACCATCCACAAGGACGTTGACATCCCGGGTTAGTGCAATACCCCTCTTCTAAATAACATTGCGAACGAGGGACGTTCACACTTAAGGGTGGAGGAGTTAACACCCAACTTTACACCAAACAACACTCCACAGTTGCACACGGCACCCAACTTGGACACGGCACTCTATATCTTTGCGATCATCTCCCAACAACGTGTCAACACTTGTTTATCGGTCCAACACCGGATCAGCAGTCTGGATCATTTGACACCGATGCATTCCAGCACGCCTCGGTGTGTAACACGACAACACCTGTGGGAACGGCAATGCAGTGGCAATCAGTTAGCGAGTAAGAAATTAGTATTGAAGCTCTAGGAAATAAGACAAGATTGTTCAGTGTTCATTCAGAAGGCAATCACGCTGCCCAAAAT
Source organism: Merodon equestris (assembly GCA_958301585.1). Taxonomy (NCBI): domain Eukaryota; kingdom Metazoa; phylum Arthropoda; class Insecta; order Diptera; family Syrphidae; genus Merodon; species Merodon equestris. Next base: position 81,055,802 of record OY284415.1, on the reverse strand, counting down.
AAAGTTTTTTTTAGTATTTAAAAACAAAATAACTTAATTTACAGTAATAAAAGAAAGACTTACATACAAGTACCAGTTGAAGATCGATGGTAACGATTTCGATGTTGTATCGTTGATCAATTTGTTGGAGGTTCGTCCAAAACCAAGGAACTAAAATTCTCCACAATAGATGTGCTTTGGTCCCGTTTTGCAAAGTTCACTTCACACCCATATGCTCTTGATGCGAGATTCGCGTACAATTAATCTTTTCACACCACCACGAAATGCAATATCCACTTGCACACATGAAAGTATTAAAAGCAGCAAATTCTGATATGTTTAATTGATTGCGAACTCCGAACTATTAAAGTATTCGATAGTGAATACGTAATTTTATTTTGAGTAGTTACAAAGGCATTAAATTATTCTTTAGTCTTCCTATAAAGACTTACGTAAGAATGAACGATGTGTACTTCGTTCCTATTAACAACGACATCAAACGATTTAATATTTCTTCACTATATGTGTATACTACTTATTCATCAAATTCATTTCTTTTTCCTATAATGTTTCCTTTTATATAGTATCTTCTTATTTTTTCTATTTTAAACAATATTTATTAATATTTCAAATTCACTTTTCTCTTTTATTCTGTATCTTTCTCGTCTCGTATATTATTTTCTTACTCTTTTTAGTTTCTTAATCTACGAACTGTAGATTTAACTTTTCAAAATTTAATATAATTATTATTTTTTTCTTAATTAAACTTTTCAAATTAAACTTCTTCTCCTATAATTTTTATTAAATTAAATTTTATTCTAACTTAGTTAACTTAAATAAGAACCTTCATCCTGTTTCTGTGACTGGTGGAGCTGTTGGCTCGTACGAGTCTCCTTTTCCTCCGTCTAGCGGCTATTTAGGAGCTTTTTCCCCCACTCTTACGGTCGCTTTCACAGTTTTGTTTTTGTTTGTTTTTTATTATTTTTTCGCACTCAATGTTTTTATTTTAGGTTTTTTAATTTTTCCCTTTACGGGGGTTCGGGACCAACGAACATACGCGAGTTACGTATCACCCAGCACCAGACAAGTTCCAAGAACTCATTGAACAAATAACGAAAACAACACAATAAGCATTCATGCCGAGCAATATATAATGACGTCAGTATAATAGGCAAGAACAACAGAATGAAAGAATGGAGGTAGATAGGCAGCAAATCAACAACTCACAGAGACAAGACTCAGGAAACCTTAGTACGAATCCGGACCAAAATTGCTATAAACAGGATAAGACTAAGCAAAGAGCAGGATCTCCTGGATCTCCAGGATCTGACAAAAATACTGTACAATTTTTTTATGAACTAGCCTCGGACGAATTGCCACAAATTAAAATAACATTTTATAAAAAGACATATAACGCACTAAGAGACACAGGATCCACCTTCAGTATAATTGACGACAGACTGTATGAATTTACTAAAATCCCTATAAAACCTATATAGTTTTCAACAGTAACGGGCAAAGACAAAATTTCTTATGAGGTACATACGCCAGCACGCAATGAATTCAAAGCACCACCAAATGCTTTAATTAGATGGAAAGTCAAAAGATTTTGTAACAGAGGATACCAATTTATCATTGGTATGGATCTGCTGAGACATCAAAATACACTAATAAATCTAGAAGAAGGAGCTGTTAACATAAATAATCAATGTCTGAATTTCATCAACCTATCATACAAATTAAATGAAGCCTGCTTATTTCAACCTATTGATACTAAACATATTAACTTACACCATCTTAATTCAGAAGAACGAACAGAAGTAGAAAAACTGCTGATAAGATTTGAAAATTTATTTTTCAAAGAAGACAAGTTATCTAGTACGCCAGAAATCGAACACGAAATAGTAACAACAACGGACCAGCAAATGAATGCAAAACTTAAAGAACCCACTAATACAGAACATTTTTCGCTAAAATGTAACGAAAGTGACCCCCTTTCAGATCTTGTATTAAATATGGAAGATCATGATACAAATATGACCATACACTCAGCACAAGAAGAGCTAATGGATCACATCCCAGTTAAAGAAGACATAGTAAACAAATACAAAACGCAATTAATTTTGACTAACAATAAAACAAACGAAACCGAAATTTTACACGGCAAAAGAATGATATACATACATACATATATAGCAGAACACGATCTTGATAGGCTCGGAGATATATTAAGAAGATTTTTAAGGAAAGGAAAGATAGGCATTTATACAGAACTTACTGAACATAAGTATAATATTGTTCAAGAAAAAATAAGAGAAATGTTTTCCAATATTAACGGAGTTAATATTGTTAAATGTTCATACAGAGCTCAAGCCATAGAAAGAAGTGGTTAAGCAAATATCCCTGTACCACGTTAAAGAAAGCCAACATTCAGCAATTCAGGAAAAGTATAATCGAATAAAAACAAGAATTTACTATCCGAAACTAATGGTGTACATACAAATAGTAATTAACCAATGTGAAGTTTGCCAAGCAGTCTAAATTCAACTTCACAGAAATTCCATCAGACTGTAATCAAATATATAATTCACATTGATACATAATTCATAAGAAAAATACATTTTTTAACTATAATCAATAAGTTCTCGAAATTTGAATCCGCCCATCATTCATATAGTAGATCCATCGGAGATATGGAATAGCACTTGTAAAAATCATCTCACTCAATTCAGCACTATTAAAGTCCGAACATATGTAGGTATATGTTAAATGAGGACATTTCAAGTATAAAACATAAGATTAGGACGTTAATACCATTTCAAGATAGACAAAAACGAGGATTACTCAACATAGTAGTTATAAATATATGTATCATAAAACTTAAATATAATGTTCATTGTTGTAGTAATAATTATGGTCGGGATACTAACATGTCTTTGCATAAGTTAACACCGCTCACCCCGCATTCCCCAACAAACCACTCACCTACATTTTCCCACCTTAGCAACGTCCATTGAACCGGCAGGGAACACGGACCGTAGCTGCGGTGACAACATACATTTTCCCACCTTATCAGCAGCAACGACAATGGTAAGACGACGAATATTCGATAATATCCGGCTATCCACCAAGGGAAACACACCGGCGATCGTCGCACTCCTAAAAGTGGGACGACATCGGATTACAAATTCATCGCAGACTGCAACGATGCAGTTTCCACGGTTTTGCGGCGTTCATAGGTTTTAAGTTAAATTAAGGTAGCTCGAAAGTTAAGTGTTAGTTTGGAATTCAGTCAATAAAGATTTTTTTTTGGAAAACCCGCAATACGCGAAATTAACTGGCACCCGAGCAGGGACCCCGGAATTAGAGGTCGTAAAAAGTATACGCGTCCGCGAGTGCCCTAAGAAAAGTAAAAAAATAAAAAATAAATAGTTGTTTAAGTGCGTGCGGATCCCAGGAAAAATCCAAATTAACACTCAACTACATCCGTGTGGAGGAAACGAGGCCCAATAGTAACCGGAGCAACAGTGAGCGGACGAAAAGGAAGCAGAATATCATCTGTTAGCCGCCCCACCATGAGAAGTTTTTTTATTTATGTAAGCATCTTAATATTATCATACATTAATTATTAAGTGAAGTGAAATTATTGAAGATTTTTAAAAGGAAAAAGAAAAAATTAGAAAAGGAATATTGTAATTTGAAAAGAAAATATATTAGAGTAGAAATACAGGAAAATCGCATATCAATTATTAAACAAAGTGAAAATAGTGAAAATTCGAAAAGAAAGAAATTAATTTAGAAAAAAGAATATTACAATTTGGAAAAGAAAAATAAATTAGAATAATATTAATAACTACTAAGTGAATCAGTAATAAGGGATAAACCGATACCTTGAAAATTAATAAAACAGAACAAATAGTTTGAATATTGAAATTGAATACGTTTATATATAAGTTTATACTATTGTATAAGTCTATACTTTTATACAACCTTTATACGACACCATTAATCATGCCGCGAAACCAAAACCTAATCGCGCCTCCCAGGCTATCAGTTTTATCTTTTGTTTAACGGGTTTCGAAAAAAAAGATCTTCCGGTTTTTTTTCGACTGTCCTTTTATTCGAGTTCTTTACTCTCTTGAATCTTCCTTAAGACTAAATTTCATTACAATATTTTCTTAATGTCTACCTTATGCTACCTACAGTTTTTTATCTTTCTGCTGATTCAGGTGCACAAGCGAATACAGGTAATTCCACGAATCGCCATGATCTGGGCATATTCGCCAGACGCGACTTTAGCATTTATTTGGGTATTGCAACGCTCTTGGTTGTGTAACCCTATATCCATATTCGTTCGTGGAATCACCAGCACGTCGTATGACCGGAATCAGCAACTAAATTATATTATTTTTCGGTGTAAGGGAATTTGGAATTGTAACTGCTATCCTCAAATTCTAATCCCGCCCCAGAAAATCCCGAGTCCAGCTTTCAAAGCCGAGTCACTCAAATCGTCTCTCAAGTCCAAGTTAGGGAAATGCCTTCGATTTTGGAACAGTTTCACAACACGCGTTCCGAAGTAATCACTGAAGGCGACCAGGTGATCGCTGATGATCAACGAGATAATATTTCCGAAATGGACAGAATACCTGACGTAGTCCGAAGCCTTCGAGAGTTTTCGGGTCAACCCGGTGAATTCGGGTCATGGAAAAAAAGCGTCGACAGAATCCTGAAACTCTACGAACCTTTAAAGGGTACGCCGAAATATTTCGGTATCCTAAACGTCGTTAGAAACAAGGTGATCGGCCAGGCCGATATAGCTCTCGAATCGTACAACACCCCATTAAATTGGGACAGTATAACGCGTTGCCTCCCACTGCATTACGCAGATAAACGCGACCTCGGTACCCTCGAGTACCATATGACTGGCCTAGTTCAAGGCAGTAGTACTGTTCTACCAAGCGGTCTATGCTCATTTGTCGTTGATACTGAACAAGATTTCCATTATGGAAATGAGCCCGGAAGCTATGAATGTTTTGATTAGGACGTACCGCGATAAGGCGTTAGATACGTTTATTAGAGGACTAGAGGGTGACTTACCCAGGCTCCTCGGCATGAGGGAACCCGCAGATCTCCCTCAAGCCCTACACCTCAGTTTAAAACTCGAAAACATGAATTACCGTACACAACACGCTAACCACACGGTCGGTCATATTCGAAAGACCGAAAATAATTTTCACACTCGATTGCCACCTAGACAATACCCTCCTAATCCAAATACCCCACTAAAATATCCTTCACAACCATTCTATCCCGAGCTAATGCACGGTCCGCCGAGGCCTCCTAAACCTCAAGCCTTCCAGCAATATCCTTACTTCCATAACCAACGTCAATCTAACCAACAATACAATACCCCTTTCCAACAATCCAATACATTCAATAGAAACCCGACGTCCAACCCCTTAAATCAGACGCAGAGGCCAAGTCAGCCAAAGCCAGAGCCTATGGATACAAGCACCATACATTCAAAGCAGTAAGGTGCAAAGAACCTTCCACACTAACACTGACATGACCGAATTCGAACCCAAACAACAATTCGACCAGACAATAGTTGACTACCTTGATACCTACGAACAAGTCGGTAAAGATTTCCCCGAGTACCAGGAACCGGACTGCACAAACGAGCAACTTTGCGACGAGGGAGAAGACCCGAATGAGATCCATTTTTTAGACTAAACTGCTCTTCGCTTCCGTATTTCGAATACAGAACGAAGAGCGGAAATGTACCAAAATTCTTAATTGACACGGGATCAAATAAGAATTACATTCACTCCAGATGCGTAAAGACAACAATACCGAACGAAAACCCTTTCCTAGCTAACTCCGTGGGCGGTAATGTCAAAGTTACCCATCACGCGATGTTAAATCTTTTCGGACCTAGGATAAAAACTCTCAAATTCTTCGTGTTACCCACACTCAAAGCTTTTCACGGCATCGTCGGCAACGACAGCCTCAAGGAGCTAAACGCTGTCATACACGTTGCAGAGAACTCCATTACCCTTAACAACTCCCTGAAAATCCCTATTAAACAACACCTATCTCAATCCGTCAATAATCTGAATGTCAGAACATCCCATTTGAATGACAACCAAACATGGAAATTGTACGAAGTCCTCAACAAACACGCTATCCTATTCGTCGAGCCTGATGAGAGACTTACATACGCTACCGTAGTTAGAGGCGAAATAAGGACAGTAGACAACAATCCAATATACTCCAAATCCTACCGGGATCCCATGGCCATCAAGCCAATTGTGGATAAGGAAATTCAAAAGTTGTTAGCAGACGGCATTATTACCCCTTCACGGTCGCCGTATAATGCAACGGTTTGGGTGGTACCAAAAAAGACCGATGCGTCGGGCGAGAAGAAATTTCGGCTGGTAATCGATTACCGAAAACTAAATTCGGTTCGAAGGGAGATCCCTCCACCGGTTCCCGAAAAGGACGAATCCATATTGAAGCTAATTGACAAGCAGAATAAAGAGCTTGACACTCTCAGCTGGAGAATAATTTCTTCAGCCAAGAGTAAGAACGGAGTGGGAAAGGACCTCATGGTTACCATTGACCAAAAGTCACTCGCATCAGATCTGGCAGCATCAAGTTCGAGCTGGGAACCCTGAAGGTAAGGCTCCCCAATGAATGCGGCAAGTCAAAGGAGGCTGCTAGTGGTGCAAATTAATTTACACCACTGCAAAGCAGCCACCGACGACTTGATGATGTACATGCTGCAGGAAGATGTGGATATAGCCTTTATCCAAGAACCTTGGCTCCTTAGGAACAAAATTCAGGGATTAAGGTCTAAGGAGTATAATTTATACTATCCACATACCGAAGGTAAGCTACGAACCTGTATAGTCGCCAAGAGATACTTAAACATTTTTCTCCTAGTTACATACAACTACGGAGACCTCACGGTGGTAACGTACGAACAACAGGACAAATCAATTTTGCTCCTATCGTCCGCATACTTGCAATACGATGAGGAGGATCCACCTTCAGACGCAGTCCGAGCACTCGTGCGACACGCCAGGTCACGCGCAGAAACCACCAATGAGACGTACCACTTAAAATGGCCGCCGACGTTTGCCTACAAGCCCGGGTGAGCACGTGGGTACCTCAAGTGCTGTCAAAATTTTGTAAACAATCACGCACATTGTTATAATTCCAAGAGTGTGTGTGGCGGGAGTACACTGCGGTAAAATGAAATGAGCTCAAACGTATTCACGAATAGAGTTTGTTTGTAACGGGTTTTGTCGCTACGAACCTGAACTTCTTTCAAAATTTCAGGGTGTCGCGTACGAAAGACGCACGTCTCATTCTGGTTTCTGGTCACGCGGACTGTGTCTATTGATAGGCTGCAAGGCCAATGGACACCACACTCAATGGGGAAGCAGCGACATCAATAAAAGGGTGCATTTTCTCCACTAACTGTTCCTTTTCTTTCTTTCAGAAACCCGCAGAAGACAGACTGGAATATTTTCTCAAACCTAGTTGCCAACAGGTTAGTACCGCCACAAGCCACCACTAATCCTGATTCAACTTACATTGAGAATTCAGTCGAAAGTCTTGTGAGAATTCTGAAAGCGGCTTTCAACAAATCCTGTCCTTTGCAACGTGCTCGCAGGAAGACCAGCGCAGTCTGGTGGACCACAGAGCTAAAGCAACTCAGGACCAGGACCCGAACTCTATTCAATAGAGCAAAGATCTCCAAAAGAACCGAAGACTGGGATAATTACAAATCCAGCTTCAACGAATACAAGAGCAAAACAAGAGCAGCAAAATCTAAATCCTGGCGGGAGTTCTGCGAGTCAATAGAGGATCTCAACGAAGCCGCAAGGCTCAGGAAGATCCTATCCCTACCCCTGTGTCCCGGGATTCATCCTTAAACCAGATGGTTCTTGGACAGAATCCAGTCAGGAATCTCTAGAACTGCTGACTGAAACCCACTTCCCAGGTTGTAACACCCTGAAACCACAGTCTCCTTCGAGATGACGGTTCCTAGGGTTCACACAACCGAAGAAGTAATAAACAAGATTATCACAACGGATATAATGGGCAATAAATTCGTTCAAACCCTTAAAATCTCCGGGGCCGGACAATATCTTGCCAGCGATGCTTCAAAAAACACAGACCCACACTGTACCCCATCTCGTAAGCATTTTTTCCAATTGCCTGCGCGCGGGGTACATCCCAACACAGTGGAGAAAATAAAGGTAATTTTCATACCTAAGGCAGGTAAACCATCTCCTACTGCCGCAAAGGACTATAGGGCAATTAGTCTCTCGTCGTTTCTATTAAAAACCTTGGAGAGACTCCTTGACCCTCAGAGGACTCATCAACTCACGCAACTTATGCAACACTCAACACGCCTACCTTAAAGGCAGATCAGTGGAAAGTGCTCTGCATAGTGTTGTCCGTGAAATTGAGGGCACGCTGAACTTAAAAGAGTTTACAATGGCAGCCTTCCTCGACATAGAGGAGGCCTTCAACAATGTAAACATAGAGGCTATAATAACAGCTCTTGAGAACATAAAAGTAGACAAATCCATTGTAACCTGGATTGAAAATATGTTGAAGAACAGAATTATCAATGCAGACATTGGACACAGTTTATTAAGGAAAGTAACAACTAAAAGCACACCACAAGGAGGAGTTCTCTCCCCCCTACTGTGGCTTCTTACAGTCAACAAAATCCTCAAATTCTTTATGGAGAAAGACACAAAGATCATAGCGTACGCGGATGATCTGGTTATCTTGATAAAAGGGAAATTTCTACCAACTATCAGTGAACTAATGGAATCTGCGCTGAGAGAACTCTCCTCGTGGGCAAGACAGAACGGTCTGAGAATAAACCCCCAGAAAACCAAAAAAATCAAAACTCTCCTGGGAAAGGAACCTGGAGGAAAGGATTGAACGCTTTTTATGCATGCAAAATGACCTTCGGAAAAAGATGGGGCTTGCAACCGTACATCATTCATTGGATGTACACATCAATCATCAGACCCATTTTAACTTATGGGGCCATAGTCTGGTGGACTGCTAGCAGCACAAAAAGCTATATGAACATGCTCAACAAAGTACAAAGGTCAGCCGCTCTTTGTACAACGGGGGCCATGAGAAGCACGCCGCAAGCAGGGTTGGACATGATTCTTCATCTCCTCCCCCTGGATCTATTCATAAAAGGCTGCGCTGCAAAAAGCGCTCTCAGACCTCTCTGTGGAAGCAAGCCAACTATGGACATGCGGCCATACTTAAGATAATAGATGACCTGGGAAGGAAACAAAATGACTTCTCTCAGTATACCTATCCTTTTCCCGGACAGAGAAGAGTGGCTATCAAACGCCGTAATCAACGACCACGAGATCACCCTTTTCACCGACGGACCGAAAATGATACCCTCCACAAACAGGAATCATTCAGACTCCCTGATCTGTGCAGCGTTTTTCAAGCAGAAATAGAGAAATAGAGAAAGCAGCCAAACACCTACAGGTAGCTGATATCCCACCATCTGAATCACTATCTTCGTAGACAGCCAGGCTGCACTGAAGTCAATAGAATCCTGTATTACGAGATCAAAGGCTGTCATAAAATGTCGCGACTCACTGAAGTCCATCAGACACCACAAAGTCAAACTCTGCTGGGTCCCGGGTCACAGCTCAATCGCAGGGAACGAAAGAGCGGACGAATTGGCTAGGCAAGGGTCTGAACTGGACACCAGCGAAGCGGACACGTCATTGCAACCACCGATCAGCGCATTATACCGGATCATAAACGACACAATCATCAAAGAGGCCAACTCGTCTTGGCTTACAAGAAACGACAGCTACACGACAAGATCATCGTGGCCAGAGCTTAATGTCGGAAAAACAAAGAAGCTCCTGGCGCTGGACCGTAACTCGATCCGTATGCTCGTCGGAGTGATCACAGGACACTGTCCCATTGGAGCAATGCTCCGGAAATGGGACTCGGGATCCAGCGATCTATGCCGGAGCTGCGGCGATGAGGAAGAAACTGAGACGATCCAACATCTGCTTTGCCACTGCCCAGCTCTCCAGAATCGACGCCTAGTGTCGCTAGGCCAAAGATTCTTTACAGAGATTGCGGACGTGGCTAATGCAGATATATCGGATCTTCTAAAATTCATTAAGAGCACGGGGTGATTTCAGCCACCACGTGATAGGACAGGTTAATTTTATGTGTACCCACACAAACGAAGGGAATCACAATGGGCCTCTTGGCCTCCCCCCCCCCCCCCCCCCCCCTTCTCTAATCTAACCTAACCTAACCTAACAAAGAAGAGCATCTTAGGAACCTCGAACTTGTACTTGCCACTCTAGAGAAGGCGAATATTAAAGTACAGATGGACAAAAGCGAGTTCTTAATAGACTCCGTCGAATTCCTCGGGTTTATCGTCTGCTCCGACGGGATCGAAACCAATCCCGCTAAGGTCAAGGCCATCTCGGAATTTCCACCGCCAACCAACTTGAAAGGGCTAAGATCTTTCTTGGGCATGGCTGGATACTACCGCCGTTTCATAGCTGATTTCGCTAAGTTAGCCAACCCCACAACATCGCTCTTAAGAGGGGAAGAAAAATGTGTCCAAGAATGTCCCAGTGAAGTTAGATGAAAAAACATTGGAGGCATTCCAAGATATAAAGAAATCCTTAATGTCGCAGGAAGTTATATTGGCTTATCCTGATTTAAAAAAGGAGTTTGAACTAACAACGGACGCATCCAGTTATGCGATTGGCGCAGTCTTGGTTCAGGGAGGGAAGCCTATAACCTTCCTTTCGCGTACCTTGAGTAAAACGAGTAAAACCGAAGAGGCATACGCGGCCAACGAAAAGGAGATGCTCGCAATCATCTGGGCATTAAACTCCTTGCGCAACTTCTTGTATGGTTCTCAGAAGGTGAAGATTTAATTTAAACGTAAAGATGAAAAGGTGGAAGGCCATACTCGAAGAGTACAATCACGAGCTAATTTATAAGCCCGGTAGGACGAACATCGAGGCGGATGCATTATCCAGGCCATCACAAAAGTCTAACATCAACTCCCTAACAGCCACAACACATAGTGATGACAGCTCATCGCACAACTTGGTACAATTTGCAAACGCCCCCATCAATGCATTCAGAACCCAAATAATCCAAAAAAAAGGTGATCAGTCAAATTACGAGTATTAAACACCTTTCCCCAAATACCACAGACACATTTTTACCGAAACGAACTACACAACGAAAATTTCGTAGGGATATTTAGAAGATTTCTCAACCCCAACGTGATAAACGCGATTATGACCGACGAGGAAACTATGGGAATTATCCAACCCATATGTATGTATATTCTCTCTATTTCAATAACGGTTTCAAGATTCGGTTCACGAGGTCACAAATAGAGGACGTTCCTAACGAAACACAACAGGAAAACTTAATTATAGAAGAACATAAAAGAGCGCATCGCAATGCTGTAGAGAACAAACTACAAATTATTGAGAAATTTTATTTCCCTAGGATGAATGCGAAGATCAAAAAATTTATTGGTCAATCCAAGGCCTGTAAAGAAAGTAAGTACGAGCGTCATCCAACAAACCCCATCCTAAAACCCACTCCCATACCTTTACATCCTGGACATACAGTCCACATCGATGTGTTCTCGACTGAACGTCACTTAGTGCTCACCGCTTTAGACAAATTCACCAAGCTTGCAACAGGCAAAGGTGCTGAAATCTTGTGCCATAGAGGATATTAAGAAACCTCTGAGAGGGCTTCTGTTCTTCTTCGGTGTTCCGAAGCACATCGTTATAGACAACGAAAAGTCCCTCAACTCTGCGTCTATTACATTCATGATGGAGGATCTTCTTAAGATTCAAATCTTTAAAACTCCCACGAACAAAAGCGAAGTTAACGGACAAGTAAAGCGCTTCCACTCCACGCTCTCCGAGATCATGAGGTGTCTAAAAAGAGACGGGATGAACTGTCCATTCGAAGAACTCCTTACTCAAGCAGTGCATGAATACAATTCCACCACCCACTCTGTTACCAGTAAAAGGCCGTTAGACCTCTTTTACGGCAGAAACGAACCGGAAGGCCTCGAAAAGGCCAGAGAAGAAATTGCAGAGCGTATTAGACAAAAGCAGCAGAAAGATCTTGGTCATCATAACAAGGGCCAACCATCTTCGTTAAAAACGACAAAAGACACGGCTCAAAACTCACTGCACGATTCAAGGAGGAGATAGTTAAACAAGACAACCCTACTACAGTACTAACCAATTCAGGAAAAATTATACATAAAAGTAATAGGTATAAGCACAGAATAAATAGTATACAGAAGTTGCATCTCATACAAAGCAAATTTTGTTCTAGGGTTCCAATATTGGCACCCTATTGAACAGAGAGTACAAGCATGAGAACATGCAAGAGAGTATACAAAAAATTGAGAAGCTGGTGCGAGCGAAAGAGAGTAGCATGTGCGTTTTCGGTGGTTTTGTTTTTACGAGAGCAAAGCAGCTTACGATGTGTATGCAAGTGTGAGTGCGTGTGTATGACAGCTTCTTCTATCGTAAGCAGAAACCACAAATGAGACGTCCCACTCAAAATGGCCGCCGACGTTTGCCTACAAGCTCGGGCGAGCACGTGGGTACCTCAAGTGCTATCAAATTTTTGTAAACAATCACGCACATTGTTATAATTCCAATAGTGTGTGTAGCGGGAGTACACTGCGGTACAATGAAATGAACTCACACGTATTCACGATTAGAGTTTGTTTGTAACGGGTTTTGTCGCTACGCACCTGAACCTCTGTCAAAATCTCGTCAAAATTTCAGGGTGTCACGGGGGAAGACGTACGAAAGACGCACGTCTCATTCTGGTTTCTGATCGTAAGCTTGCATGGTGTTGTATTGCTTCTCTTGTTTTCGATTGTGTGGATTGGATTCGAAATCACTTGGGAATTGTACTTTCATGCGAATGGTTGTGTTTTCCTGCGCTTATATATCGACTCCATTTTTACTTTGTATTTTGATATTTAACTCTATTTTTGATTTTGAATTGTTGCTTTTATAATTGTTGACAACTTTGCATACGATTTGGATTATTCTTTGGATTTATTATTATATATTGATTGTTGAGGGGTTGTCATACGATTTTGAATAGGAAAAATGGATTCTGTACCGGCTGTTGGTAAAATTTTCCAAAAGTCCGGCATTCGATGCTGCATAAAAACATGCGGTAAATCTAGGCGATATGGTGAAAAGATAAGAATGTTTAAGTTTCCTCCCTATGACTCAGCTATGGGTCAAATTTGGCGAGAAAAATGTAATATTCCAACAAAAGATTACACAAAAAAATTGTTGATTTGCGCCAATCACTTCTCAAGTTCTGACATTGGTAAAAAAAAGTTGAAATTCGGAGCTGTTTCGGTATTTAACTTAGAAGTTATTGAGGAAGATTACAAGTCGTTGGAGCTTGATTGTCCAGCTAAAAAGAGCCGAACAAGTGACTCCGTAGATGGATGTTGTAATGACTGTGAAAAATATTTGAAATCAGCTAATTTTTACCGAAAAAAATATTACGACATGGTAGCAAAATATAAAAATCTCCAAAGCCGCAAACAAATAGCAACAAAATCAAGCGTATTTCAAACCATCGACTCTTTTCAAGTAAGCAAGGAGTCAAAAACATTTTGCAAACTTCTTCTTAGTCCACGACCTAAAGAATATAAGCAAGATGTAAAAGATTTGGTTCAAAACATTTATTATGTCTCACAGTCAACGTACCAATTTTTGAAGAATAAATTGCATCTAAATTTGCCACATATCTCTACTGTTTATCGATGGGCCCCTGTAAATTCCCTACAACCAGGTTTTAAAAATAACGGTTTAGAGTTAATAAAAAAGAAGTGCTTAGATTTGAACCAGTACGAAAAGAATAATATGATTCTGCTGATGGATGAAATGGCGATTAGAAGGGAATTGCGATACAATTCAAAATTAGATTTAGTGGATGGATTTGAGGAAAATGGGGTTGAAAGAACGAACCAGATTGGTAAACAATTGTGCGTTTTTATGATTAAATCAATGTTTTCCAACTGGGCGCTTACATTTAATTACTTTGTTTCAAAAAATGGACTTTCTGCCGATTTACTAAAAAAGATAATATTACGAAATTTAGCAATTTTGAACAGTTTTGGCATCATAGTTAAAGTTGTAATTTGTGACCAAGGGTCCTCTAACAGGAAGTGTTTCTTGGAATTGGGAGCTACTTTAGAAAAACCCTATTTTATGTATAATGGTAGTAAAACTTTCTGTGTATATGATTTTCCACATCTAATCAAATCATTAAGAAATGGTTGGCTTCAATGTGACCTTACAACACCAAATGGAGTTGCTAGTTTTAAAGTAGTTAAGGAACTATGGGAAATGGAGTGCAAATCTAATACAAAAATGTGTCTTAAACTTACAAGCCAGCACATATTTCCGAACTCATTCGAAAAAATGAAAGTAAAACTAGCCACCCAAATTTTTAGTAGGACTGTTCAAGCAGCAATTAAAACTGTTATTGAGACAGTAGGCTTTAAAAGTTGCTCAAAAGAAGTTTGTTTATCTACGGCATGCTCCATAGGAAATATTGACAAAATATTTGACTGCCTAAATAGTGGTTCACTATCTTCAAAGAATTGTTACAAGTCTGCAGTTCAACTTAACAGTCCATCACACGAATATATAAAATTCTTCCTTGAATACCTCAATGAAATCTCATTTGTTGACAAAAAGAAAAAAGTATTTTTTTTAGATGGAATGAAATTTACCTTAAACGCTGTATTATAATTAGTAGACGAGCTATTTCAAAAAAAAACCCAAATATTTTTTTTAATGACAAGAGCATTAAACCAAGATAAGCTCGAAAATATGTTCTCGGTTCTAAGACAAAAGGGTGGAAATAATATTAACCCCTCAGTTGCTGATATAAACACTTTATTAGCACGCTTAATGTCTGCAAATATAGTGCAGTTGAGTTCTTATAGTAACTGTGAAGAGCTGAGTGATACCACATTTGAAACGCTTTCAAATATTTTGTCAAATATGGACTTAGCTGATACAAATAATGAAGAACTCAGTCGAAACGAAAACTCTGAAATAGATATTAACATAGAAATCATTGATGATTTCGTATTAAATGATGACTTTCAGAATTGTTCGGAATTTAGTATCGATTTGGCGCCTTTAAGATACTTCATAGGTTATGTCGTCTACAAAATGATACCGAAAATTAACTGCGATATTTGTGTTTCTATATTGAGAAAAGAAGACGAAGTATTAACAGTTCCTAGTGAACTTTTCATATTTCATAAAAATTACAATTCTCTTAAAGATTTTGGTAACCTCGTTGCTTCTTCACAAATTTTCTTGGACATTAGCAAGAAACATATTACAGTGTTTAGCAATATTTTTGACACACAACCACAAACTGTTGGTATAAAAAACTTGATAAAATCCAAATGCAAAAATGCCACACCGCAATGGAATGGTTTTCCACATGTTCTGATCATAAGGAAATAATATTGGACTTCATGATCTTAGTACTCTTGAGGAAGCATTGCTCGTGGGCTTCAGAGAAAAAAAAATTTACTAAAGCCCGCAAACTTAAAATCCTGTCGCACTAAAGTTTTTGGGTTATTCTTCCCTACATATATCAGATTGAAATTTGCACAAAAAGCCCAGATAATGGAATAACGTTAATTGGTGTTACCCGGCCCTTTTAGTTTACATCGAAACGCGTACGAATACCAAGCGCAACTTTCAACTGAAGAAAACTAAATATAGAAATCTAAAACTTGAAACAAAATTTTGTCAACACCACGTTCATTCACGACGTTGGATAGCAACACAATACACACACACACATAAACATTTTAAGATTGCTCTCTCGTTGATTCTCTCTGATCGTGGCTGCTCTCTGGTTGTTACTCTCTGATCATGCTTGCTCTCTCGTTGCTTGATCTTCCCTTCAGTTGTTCCGCCCGCACCATAAAGTGAAAAATCATCGCAGGCCGAGATGCGACTTCTGTATACTATTTATTCTGTGGTATAAGACAGTAAACAGTATTCCTTCCTTATCTCTTTAACCCAGATGCATCCTTACCATCCTGAAGGCGGACACCCAAATTCTAGATTACACCAACTCCCAAATCCTCATCCTGAATAATGACACCGGGAGAATACAAACCGGAAACGTAAAGCTAGTCACACCATTGAGATATCCCAATTCCAGAATTTCCTAATCAACGCCACAGCCCTAACGAATAGACATATCCCAAGGACAAACCCCTTCTTACCCATCCTAGAGCATGAACTCCACCAAATAGAGAAACTTATAGGTAACCTCCAATCCCACAAATCCAAACGTTCCCTAAACTTCATAGGATCAGTCTGGAAGTGGATCGGAGGAAATCCGGACCACGATGATTTAATGCTATTAGAAGATAAAATTAATAATGTAATAACTAATAATAACGAACAATTTTACATCAATAAGAATATTACAGAAAGAATAAATCAAATCACTAAAATAACTAATACCATTGTAAATTCAATAAAAAATTACCATATAGCAATACATTAATTAGTTATAAGCCTAAATTTAAAAGCAAAAATAATTAAAGAAGAAATTGTAAATTCGAACATAGGTACTATCCAAACACGAAATTTCCTTGATAATAAATGAAATTAATTCTACAAATATGCCCTATAGAAATGTCGAAGAAGTCTTACAGTTTGCAGACATTAGGATAGCATTAAGTAATGACAAAATATTATACATTATAAATAATACCTAAAACAAATGAAGTTCTATATGAAAAATTAAATGTAAAACCAATTAAAAGAGGCAATAGAATCATAAGTAACATATGTATGTATGTAACATATCCTACCGCATGTACATATGTATATGAGTGGCAAGCGGGAGTAAAATTTCAAGGCCGTGACACACGAGCTAGCGGGACGAAAATCCGTCACGGAGTTTTCGTTCTCCGCTTTGTGCAGTGCTTCGTAGTCTCCCCACTCTGTTGTCAACCGCTTGCCACTCATATACATACATACGGTAGGATGGCTCTGTAGTAATATATAGTCTACAATACAGTCTATCTATAGCTATACTACATATGTATACCTATTCCATCTAATACTGCCTACTGCCTATGTCATATGATGAAATACGTATTCACGCGCATGCGCGTCATATTGTACAAATATGGAAATAGACACCCTGATTTGGAAGCTGTTACCTTGGCACAATTTGTTGCAAATTACACAATTCATCCTGATAATACATACCTACACTGAGAGGAAAATTCGTAGGATTATACGGGGAGAGTACGATAACTTGGCCGCCAAGGTTTGATAACGGGATCTTGTAGAGGGGTCAAAAACAAGCAGTTTTTACTATGGGAGGGGGGGGGGGGGTCCATCTCCCCCTGTTTAGGAGGTAGAGGGACTTTTAGAAAAAATGGTTTAAATTGAAAAAAAAAAATTTAAAAACGACGGCAACACTTACAATAAAGTGCTATATTGCATTTGAAAGCCAGAAGTTTGTTCTATAATCCTGCATTTCAATTAAATTACTCATGTCAATGGTTTTCGAGAAATTCGCATTTAAAAAACCTGAAAAATAAAAGTTTAGACTGATTGCTCTCAAAATTGTGAAATGAAATTGTAAATTAGCTTATATGTGTTCCATGTAACTATCAATTCTTAATCGAACACAAAAAACCGCATGGTTCTATGTCTTCTAGTTTTTGAGAAAATTGAAAATTACCAAAACTACTTTTTTTTGATTTTGGTGACGGTGATTCCATTTTAAGGATTAATGTTAATAGACATAATGTATCTTTGTTAGTTCAGTACAGCAATTCATTTAGCGTTACCCAGAATGCACCACGAGAAGGTAGAATTGGAAGGCATTCCGCGTCTGGGTCAGTCATTTTGTCAGTTAGTCAGGAGTTAGTCAGTCATAGTTAGTTAAAAAAGGTCAAAATGTATTAAAAAGGTGTGTAAGTCTC
Source organism: Merodon equestris (assembly GCA_958301585.1). NCBI lineage: Eukaryota > Metazoa > Arthropoda > Insecta > Diptera > Syrphidae > Merodon > Merodon equestris. Next base: position 81,037,708 of record OY284415.1, on the reverse strand, counting down.
GTCAATAAAGTCATCGTCCGTACTATTACTGTCGAGTTCGTTGAGTTCCTCGTTTATGGTGAGAAGCCGAGGATGTTTTGGCGGTAAAACACTTTCTAAATTTTCGCTCTGAAGGGTGGGAGGATCGATGTCTTTTAATTGTAAACCCTCACTTATATCACCATCGGTATAACAAGGGTAAACTTTTTTTATATCTAATAAAAACTACATTATGTATTTGCGAACCCAAGTCATCCTTATATTTCCTTTCTAGGTCTGTTGTTTTGCGACATATAATGTTTTTTTTTAAGAAGCTTGTTTTGGTTTTCAAGATCGTTTATTGTGTTGGTCGCATCGGTTTTATCAACATATTCCCCTATGCTGTGGTTCGTCACTGCATGGATTGTTGAAGCAGTAAACATTCTTTCAACTCCTATGTACTGGCGTGCACTGTCGGTACAAATGCGACTGGTGTTGTGGTTTACGTACTTGTGGATGAAAGGCCACAAATCTCGCTTGCATTTCGAGTTTACTTTAAAAAAGCGCCCAACCTTGTCTTCCTTGCAGAATAGTCCCAACACTACGTAGGTCATCTGTTCTGTAACTCGACCCCTATGGTATTTCCTTTTTGTGAGAAAGGTTTCATCAATTTGTACCGTCTTGCCTTCGCCGCCAATGTCTACCTCAACGTGAGAAGTTATCACTTCGGCTATCTCGCGACAATAGTTGAAATAGTCTATTATGGTAGATTTACTTAAAGTATATTTTTGGTCCTGATGGCGCCAAGTGATTAAATGCTAATTTTAAAATAAAAAAAACACAATAATAACAATTAAAAAATCCCTAATTTTCAGATTTTATTTATTTACCTGAAAAAACCGTATTCACAGGTATTTTCATTACAAAAGAAATAATAATAGCTAGCACTTCGCGAATTTCAAGTCGACAATGAGGCCCATGGAAAAATGTGCCGATGGATGGGTTTATTGTATTATAACAGTTTTTGTCACCTTTTTTTTTAGAAGTTTTTTGTGCACAACGCCACCTCCAATTAAACTTACAACTATTATTTTTTTCCACTTTCATAAGAATGTTGCAACACAATGGGGGAGTTGAATTTTTATTTGGTATTAAACCAATTTCTTCGAAAAAAGTAATCCTTTTTTCGTTGGTCGACACTAAATCACCGAAAGAAGAAAATATTGAAAAATTATTCAATTTGGGATGGAGTAGTGGATGTTTAAACGCCATTTTTTATTTAGAGAAAAAAAAACACTTCGCTCCTACAAAAGTTGAACAACGAATGACCTTAATAAACAATAACTAGTACCACCTTTTCATTAACGAACAAAAACCAACGGTACAAATTGATATTAAGAAATTATATATATTTGCTGCAGTCGAGCAGTAGTGCCAAGTTTATGTGAATTTTTCATAATGCATTACATTTTAATATTTGAAAATTGTAAGTTTGGAACTTTGGGCTACTTATATACATATACATATATGTATTTAGTGGACATTGGATAAATAGAATAAATTTGAATTTTTTTAAATACAGATTCTGTGAATGCAAAAGAAATTTTGCATGTACCCAACCTCGCACCAATCCCAATTCCTATAGCGGCCAAGCGGGGGGGTTGCAGGGGGGCAGCATGCCCCCCCTTACATACTTTACTGTTTATATATTGTAATGTTGGAAGCTAGCACTGATTTATTTATGTAAGTAAGCAAAAAATAAAAATTTCATAGAAAAGTAGTTTTAGTTATTTTCGATTTTCTCAAAAACTAGAAGACATAGAACCATGCGGTTTTTTGTGTTCGATTAAGAGCTGATAGTTACATGGAACATATATAAGCTAATTTACAATTTCATTTCAAAATTTTGAGAACAATCGGTTTAAACTTTTATTTTTCAGGTTTTTTATCAAAATTTGGACTTTAAATGTGAAAACCATTAACATGAACAATTTAATTTAAATGCAAGATTATAGAACAAACTTCTGGCTTTCAAATGCTGAAAAGCACTTTACTGTACGTGTTGCCGTTGTTTTTTAATATATTTTCTTCCCAATTTAAACCATTTTCCCTAAAAGTGCCCCTACCTCCTAAACGGGGAGAGATAGACCCCCCCCTCCCCCCTCCCATAGTAAAAAGTGCTTGTTTTTGACCCCTCTACAAGGTCCCGTTATCAAATCTTGGCGGCCAAGTTATCGTACTCGTGCCGATCATACGTTACAGAAACTTTGATATGGCACAAAATTTGCAAGAGTACAAAAGAGAGATGATTTCTTTACATCTTCCATTTCGTAATGAAGGAACTGAAGTGCTATCGGAGTTAAAACTCGTCCAGATCTACAATGACAATGAAGATTTAATTCTTAATCGTCGAAAATCAAATTTAGATATACAAAAACAATGGAAATTTGTCAATCTTTATGTCGTGAAGATGAGCTAGAAGACATGGATGAGACACAAGTTGCTGCGGATCAATGTCCAGCTGCTAATCCATTTCAACAGTTACATATACAATGATCCACATGCTGATATGAATGCAGATATTACTCTGGCTACGTTGAACAGACTTGGACCAATCGCAAAGAAAAGAGAAAATCTGAAGTCGACTCCTCAGTTTTATGTATTAATGAGAATGGCTAATAAAAAACAAGGTGAATTATTACGGCACGTAATATCAAATCTTCTGTCATTGAACAATTCTCCATTTCAAATATTTCTAACCGGCCCGGCAGGATGTGGCAAAACTTTTGTGATAAAATTAATTATGGAGATATACAATCGCTTTACAAACAACGATGGGACCTGCAATTCTTACATTACTTGTGCTTCTACTGGAAAAGTTGCAGTAGCAATTGATGGCACTACAGTACATACAGCTCCTAAAATATCTCTGTCCAATCTTCATCAATTGCATACTGAAGACGTTTATCAGTATCGAGCATTATACGTTAAAGTCTTAATCATTGATGAAATCAGCATGATCAGTGCGGAATTACTGGGAAGTATTGATGCACGCCTGAAGCAAATAACTGGTAATTTTAACACAAACTTTGGATGATTGGATATGATCTTGATAGGAGACTTACGACAATTGCCTCCAGTAAGAGCTACTCCCATTTATAAACAAATAAAACAAAGAATTCACGTACCGCTGTGGCAAGGACTTAAGTTTTATCAACTATATGAAGTCATGAGACAAGCTAATCGGACATTTGCTTCGGTATTGACGAAAATTGGAAATGGTGAACAACTTGACGATGACGAAATACATTTAATAGAAGCAAGACTTGGTTGGCCGAAGACGATGAAATCAGTTTACCGAATTTTAACTGCATCATCCAGTGTAAAAGAAGTCATGTTCGGGCCGGAGGAGTCGCTATATATCACAACAAAAATGATACCGTGAATGTCCTCACACCACATGTAATGTTACACTTTGAATACTCTTTTAGTACTACCTTTTATTTCTAAAATTCCTTCGTTTTTATACATTTTCCTTATCTTATTTTACATGGTATTACATCTATGTTACGTTTATCTTAGAACCATTAATTGATCCCCTTTTCTTATCTTTTAGTCGTTAAATAATAAAGAGTCCTAAATACATAAATTATCTAATAATAGTTGCATATCAGTTATTCAGAAACGACGCTCTCTTGTAGTTGTCGCTCTGCGTTGATAAGACCGCTCGTAAAGTGTCGTCGTGGTATGATGATAAGACCACTCGTATATTGTAGTCCTGGTGCGATGATAAGACCAGCCGCTTGCTTTTTGAAACTCAATCATTGTTCATATTTGAACACCACACGTACGACTTTCTGCTGTGCAGTCAACATCAAGTGCAGCTGTGGCAGAAGATGACGCTGACATTTGCATTTCTGTGTGCCGTGCGATAAATGGACAAAGCATAGTAATTGTGGGTGTCTACATAACTCCGAATTCACATATTAACCTGAAACCTCTCATACTAACTGGAGATTTCAATGTAAATTTTGCATCGGACACTTCCATGAAATTAATCGATTTTTTACAACAGAAATTAAATTTACAAATGAGTAACGACCGCTATATTCCAATAACAAAACCAGGAACAACGATAGATGCTGTATTTTCTCGTTATATTGACACAATTCAAACGCCTAGTAATGTACAGATTACAGAAATAAATTAAAAATAATAATTGTATGTCATTCTATAACAAAATTATTTCAATCCTTATCAAAATATTTAAATTTAATCCAGCTGTTTAAGTAAGAAGTTTCACTTCAGATATGCGCACATAGTGCACACATGTTTTTTTTTTATATATAATTAGATAACACTGAAAAGCTACCCGAACTTAACATAATCTTACTTAGATCGGCTATTGGCCGACCTTACGCCCTAAGGGGGCTTCAGAGGTCGTCAGATTACGCTCCCTCAAGTCACCAGAAGAGACGGTGCTGACGTGAAACGTCGTCAATATCTCGGCGCGACACCGCTCTACTCAATCTGAGATGCTCCGGCCCACGGAGCGTGACATCAGGTTCGTATAGGAGCTGCCGTTCCACAGATTTTCGGACTATGTGGAAGATCAGCGGAACCGCCGATCTGTCTAGCCCGCACTTGTTCAAGTAGAGGAATGCTTCTGTAGGAATGAAGCCATTATGGCGCACCCTCTCGTGAAATAAATCATTAAGGTAGTAGGCCCTAAAGATCGGACTATTAATCGAAGTCATTGCTCTTGCAACATGACCTCGAATCCGCTTGATGATAAAATTATCGACTCGAATTACCCGGGCCTTGTTGTATAAGACCTCGTTGGGGTAATATTTTATGTACTGAGACTCGGGCGTTCTGTGCAAGCCGAGGCATTTCCTCAGACTTTCATCATGCTCGCACTCACGTTGGGCCAAACGGGACATCCATAGGCAATCATGAGCCTGATTAAGGCTATGTAGCAGATTACATTCACCCTGCAGTCAAGTTGGCTGTTGTGAAACAACCGACTTGTCAGGGCGATAGCGCCCCTAGCCCGGGCCAGAGCATCTATATGTTTGTTAAAATATAGATACTGATCCAGCCAGTTGCCAAGGTATCTGACTACACTTTTTACCGCCAGTGGATGCCCATCCGGCCCAAAGACTAAGAATTTGCGCCAGTTTTGTCGAGTATCCCTAGAGGACTTAGACAACGGCGTTCTAAATAAGATGGATTCTGGTTTCTGGAAGTTGATTTTCAACAGAGAGTTGCAATGACATCGATTGGCGAACCTGATCTGTAAGCGATCAAGTCATCTGCATACGCTATAGCGTGATGTAGAGATACTAGCAGATCACTTAGGTAAATACTGAATAGGATCGGTGAACTTACCGTGCCTTGTTGCAATCTGTTTTTAATTTCCAATGTTTGAGTAGAAGTCACGTTAGCAATTTTCACAACGAACTTTCTACCAGTAAACATATCATGGATTATATATGCAAGTGGTTTACTTATGTCAAGCCGACTGAGCTTGTAGTAAAGCCCTTCTAACCATACGGTGTCGAAGACTTTTTCCAAGTCAATTAGACAGGCACCCGTGCATTGGTTCTTGCATTTATTCCATTGGATATTCGAGACCAGTTTCGATGCGGCATGGATAATGCTCCGCCCTGAAACCGAATTGGTTATCCGGAATTATATGTTTGTCCTCAACCCATTTGGCCAGAGCTCTATGTGTTACCTTATCGAACACTTCGCTAATGCTCGGGAGAAGACTTATTGACCGGAGATTCGCCGGATTAGAATGGTCTCTACCAATGCACCGGACAATATGCATTATTCAGTGCATTATTGAACAGGATGGTATACCTCTCTTCAGCCACTTTACCCGCAGATCTCTTTTTCTTTAATGACTCGAAGATCAGCTGAAGCTCTTCTGTCGAAATTAGCAGGTTGTTAGACCTTTCCCTGGTGATGCGACGGCACTATTTGCCATGAAGTCGTCATTGAATCTGATTGAACTCAGGTTCTCAGATCGCCAGTGTTCGAATTGTACCACGAGAGGGTGCGCAACTGCTTTGTCCCGCCAGAGCCATTCCTCTATTTAGACCAATGTGGGCTAATCCAAGAGATATTGGCGGTAACGCTAATCTTCCACGTGGCCCGCAATTCCGTGAAATGACGGTTCCTTTACGAACGTGATGTCGCGCTCCACGAGCCCGAGCGTCTCAGGTTCAGTAGGTCGAATGCACGCCGAGATCGAGAACATGTCGTCCGACAGCATCAACGTTTTTGGTTTTGGTTTTTCAAAATTTTGAGTTTGAAAATTAATTTCGCAAAAACTATTCCTTAAAACAGCTTCGTTTAAAAACAAGATGAAAAAGAGGTATCTGGCTTTACAAAAAAGTATATCACGGCATTCTGGATGTAACTGTTGATTTTTAATAATTGTTTTTCCAAATTAAGTCAATTTTTTAGAAAATTGCCCCTCCCGGCTAAACGGGGGGGGAATACACCCCCCCCCCCCTCCCTTACGATTTTTTTCTTGTCTTGACCAGACCTACATGCTCTAACTTTTTGGCACACTGCTCGTGGGACACCCTGTATATGTATGTATATAATATATATATTATATTTTATAGGTTTTCATAAGTTTTTAAAAAAAGCAAATATTTTCTGAGGATAAGTTTTAAATTATTTTAATTATTATATTATAATTTTTTTATAATGCCGAAAGGTAATTTAATTTGTGCTTTTTATTTTTGTCTAGCGTAAGATAGTTTTAAGAAATGGATGTTAAAAATGAATTATAAAAAAAAATTACGGGAACATGCTCCCACTTTTGGATTTACGAGTCCTGTTGTTCCAATGCAATCTTACAGATATTCTGTAATTTTCTTTGATTGATCGTTGGAGATTTTTGATCAATGACTCCAGTGTCCTGATCTCCGGATCATGTCTCTCGGTAAACCTCCTATACAAGAGTTTGAGTCTTGTTAGAAGTCTACTTTTCTGTCTATTGTCGCGTTTCGGTAAACGTTTCTGGTATCGTGTACCGTTGGTGTGGTATTTCTATCCGTTGTCTGTGTCTTTATCTCTCTTGGGGATTGGTTGCACCACCACTGTCTTCCAGTGCCTCTAAAGATAAGCATCTTAAGCTATAGTTTTAAGGGTTCACATACTTATTATAATTCAAACAAATTTTCTAAAACGCAGAGACATGTGTTTGCTATTTTTTATGTTCTTTTGATTGTAATTGGTCGGGTTGAAAAATACGGAATAGTTTCTTTTTTATAGAAATTTCACTGGGTTAGGTTAGGTTAGGTGGCTTCCATCCGTAAAAGCGGTGGGGAGCACTTAGACCAAGAACAGTCCATTGTGCTACCACTTGAGTCGGTTTGGTCACCGTTTGGCTCTTGGAACCATTTTGAGTGCTGAATAAAATTTGATATTTTGTAGATCTCCGTTTTGGATACATCCGTTAGATCAATATTCTCCCAGAAATCGTCTTCTTGAGGCGGCTGGAGCAGTGCAATTACATAGGAGATGGGATGGAGATTCCTTTTCTTCCTCATCATGAAACCTACTGCAGTAGTCGTTGAATGGCAGTCCTAATCTTGCCGCATCTTTTCCATCTTTCCCATCTTTCCCATCTTTCCCAAGGCGCAATGTCCTGTTAGGACTCCGATTAGGCTGCTTATATTCTACCTGCGTATTTTTAGCAGGCTTATACGTTGACAATCCCTAGGCCAGGTTTGTCTCGCACAGTTGCATGTTTCAAAGTCATGCCAGACGTGCGGCCTGGCCAATTTTGATTTTATTATTAGTGATTCGAGTGCTTTGGCTATCTGTGTATGTAGATGACGACGTCTCTGTTGTTCATCGATCTCGCAGATAGCCAGTCTGCGGCCTCACGAATTGCCATTAATTCAGCTTGAAATATGCTGCAGTGGTTCAGTGGTTTATTCCAAATCCGCAGTTCTCTGCCCAATTGGCCAGTTTGTCTAGGCTTGTTTCCATCAAGTCCCTGATGTTGGGAGATGTTTCCCTTTAATTGCTAGTGCAATATTGTCTACATACGTAATGACTTCGCACCTGCTGTCCTCCAGGGATAGGAGTATTTCGTTTACAACCAGCACCCACAATTGTGGCGATAATATTCCTCCTTGTAGTGTCCGCGTTTTACTGCTTTTTTTGTTTGGTAGCAGCCGAATTTCGAATGAATCAACCTGCTTGAAAGCATTTGTTTGATCCAAAGTATTATATTACCATTATCCTCTAGTTTGCTTAATGAATTGATGACGGCTAGTGGTTTTACGAGTATGTTGTTGAAAGCTCCTTCAATATCGAGGAAGGCAACCCTGGTAAATTCTTTGTTGGAAAGTGATTTTTCAACGGTTCCAACTATCGTGTGTAGAGCTGTGTCCCCTGATTTTCCCCTACAGTAAGCATGTTGCGATTTCGAAAGCATGCTTTTTTGTAGGTTTTCGCGAATGTACAGGTCCATCAGTCTTTCTAGCGTCTTAAGAAAAAAGGAGGGGAGACTGATAGGTCTGTGTGGGAATTTTTACCTGCTTTTGGTATAAATGTAACATTTGCTTCCTTCCAGGATAGTGGTATATAGCCCCAATCTAGATTGCATGAGAATAATACCAAAAGCCATGGTTCGAGAATGCCGTAAGCACGTTGCATCTCTTCCGGGTAGACTCCATCCGGACCTGCAGATTTGTATGGAAAGAAACTATTTACTGTCCATTGGAGTTTCCTTTTGCTTACTACTCCCTTTGAAATGAACGGAGGACTCGGTATGAGTTGTTCAAAATTGTAGTTACTAGCCTCTGCGTTGTCGGGAAAGTGTGTGCTTAGCAAGAGGTCTAGACTCTAGAGACTCTTCGCTAGTCACCGTTGCGGTGCCGTCTGGTTTGTTAATAAGGGCGGGTATAGTGGGAGCCTTTGACAACATCTTCTTCACTCTACCTATTCTCTTCTATTTCTGAGCAGAAATTGCACAAGGATGTAATTTGCGCTTTCTTATCTCACTTTTATATAGTCTGAGGCCGTTCTAGTAGCGGTTTCAGTCCGTTTTGTTTTTTTTTTTTTGTTTTGTTTATTGCTTAAAAGCCGTCTGCTTTCCTTTCTAAGGGTACCAAGATCAGCAGACCACCATGGAGGTTTGGTTCTCTTTGTTGGTCTGCTATTTGGGCAAGACATTAGAAGGTATCTGTTCATAGCTCCTGTAACTTTAGTCGCAGACATTCAATGTCTGCATGCAACTTGGGGTTACTTAATTGAGCGGGGTCAAGGGCGCATTTAAGGTTAGCCTCATACTGATCCGTATAGGACTCCGAAAGAATGTTTTAGTTGGGATCTCAAAGTTTAGATCAAAGCGAATGTAACGGTGATCAGAGAAGGAGTTCTTTTCTTATACCGACCAGTTTGCAACCGATATATTGGAAGCATTGGATGCCAAGGTTATATCCAAGACTTTCTGCCTATGGCTTATTGCCCCTATTACAAATGACAAGATCTGTTTCGATACTATAAGTTTTTGTCCGTTCTGCCTCACTGACCATCCTTCTTATTGTTGTGGATGGTAAGGGCCCGATGTCGTCGTAGACCAGGTGTGCTGCGGAGATCCATAAGCATTCTTCACTCTGGCCAGTTGGTAGTCGGAAGACCGGGATTTTGCCTTTGCAACAAAAGCAGAATATCTTGTGGGTCGCCTGGGTCTACGGGTATACCCGCTCGAGCCATTGGCCTGAACGGGATCTCGTCCTTGTTCAGAAACTCCGGCTTGGCACCTTTCCACAAATTGTCCGCCGCGGCGACAGTGGCCCCTAGAAGGGTTGCTGCGCTATCGTCATCGCAGGCAATAGGTTTGTAATACCGATGGAGCCAGCCCTTATCGGTGAAACCAGTAGGTTTCTTTTCCGGGCTATTTTTGCACACGGAGAGAAAGCTGAGGATGATCTTACCTTCAAGGATTTTCCAATGCTCATGAGTAATGTGGCCCTCCTCATGCCTCCGATCTACGATTACTACAGCTAGATAATTCCTCACCACCTAATTGAGAGTGGACGCCTTAGCGGTGCTCCTATGCTTCTTTGAGGTGGTTGAAGATCATCGTGAGATTGAGGCCTTTTTGTTCCTGGCACCCATTGGTACGAGGCTGCGTCCTTCTCATTCCAATTGTCCTTGTCCTTTTTTTCCAGTCGGCTAAGGACTTGGAAAGCAGCACATCTCTTTCTATAGGCCGTGCTGGCTCTTATGTGCTTCCTCGGGGCCGCGAAAGCGTTTTTGTTCTCACAATCAGTCTTCTGAGAATTTTGGGGGGTAACCCTCAAGGGTTTTTTGTTTGTTTTTATTGGTCTCGATCTTGATCCCACGAGTAAGCAGGTGGAAAAAAGGTCTACTAAAGGAGCTCGTTAGGGCCGGTTTAATCCCCAGCCTTCCATCCCTCGGCACAGTTAGTAGTATTGTTTATCTTTATTCCAGTGCTTTTAGACTTATAACAACAAGTGGCATAATAACATTTGTACAATTTACTATAGAAAAAATTACAATCAATAATTAATAACAAATTCAATAATAAATAAAAACAAGGAATAGTGCCAAATACATTCAGTTGCTAAAAAACAAGAGTCGAATGTACTTTTCTAACAATTCAAATTAAAGAGTAAAAAGAAACAGTTGATGGGGAATCCAAATTTGAAACTTTTTTGTAGGTTATTAGATTATTAATTTTTATTGTTACGTTTTATCATCCGAAGAAAAAAGAGAAGCAGATAGTCCATGCAAAATGAAAAGTACTTCTAAGGGTATAAAAATGCATCAATAGCAGAATAACCAAATGAGAGAAGCCATTTTTTAGTATTAAACAAAAATGCTGATTTCACTCTTTCGCATCTTATGTTTTCCGGTAGTAGATTAAATAATCAAGGCGCAATGACGAGATAAGGTCGTGTATATTCTTGGTACTAAAACAAAATTGCGGGTATTGATACGTAAACTGTAATTTTCATGTAGCCTAACTAAATAGTATCCACAATTCTCGAAAAATATTTTTATTATACCTTTACAATAAAGGTGCCTTAAGGGTAGAATTCCAAGATTCTTGAAGAGTTCAAAACTGGGAGTATTTCGATTCAATTTACACACAATTCTAAATGCATGTTTATGCTTAGTTAGTAAAGGTTTGCTGTTAATGAAGAATGAACCACCCCAACAGGCTATGCCGTACTGTAGCTTAGATATGAGTAGGCCATTATAAACAAGCTTTAAAACAGTTTCACTACTGTAAAGGCTATGATGATAGAGTTGTTTTACTACTGTATTCATATACTTTTTGAGGTAAAAAGTGTGGTCTTTCCAATTAAGTTTATTATCTAATATAATACCTAAGTGTTTGACACACTCAACTTCAAAGCATGTATCGAAGCAATCTACATTACTGTTAAAAGAGAATTCGTTGTGTTGACACTGAACTAAGCAAAACCGTGGACAATTCGGGGAATGGTAAACCAAAGGAAATTCATTAACATTTGAGTCCTTGATATTAAAAATCATAAATTTTGTTTTGGGGCTTACAAGTTTATGAATCTTAAACCACTTTCTAAGTAATTCAAGGTCATAGTTAACATCTGAAAAGAGATCGAGAAAATTCGTATTCGAATAAGAAAGAGCCGTATCATCTGCAAAAGCGGTAATTTTGCCCTTAAATGGTAGAGTAAATAAGGAATTCACATAGACTAGAAACAATATTGGACCCAAAACTGAGCCCTGAGGAACACCCATATTGAACTGTGAACTGAGGCAAATTTTGATTTTTACCATCTGTTTCCGATTTTTTAAATAGGAATCGAACCAGTTATAAGTGTAACCTCTAAAACCAGCCTGATAGCGTTTATCTAACAATAAAGTATCGTTCACCATGTCAAAGGTTTTACAGATATCTATAAAAAGGGCAGCAGACGTTCTAGAATCATTAAGGCTATTGTATATTTCACCAGTAAATTTAAGAAGTGCACTTTCGGTTGATTTACCACTTCTAAATCCGAATTGGCAAGAGTTGAAAAAACCAGTTCTATTCAAAAATGAAAGAATTCTTGATTTCACACCTCTTTCAAACACTTTCGAAAACACTGACAAAAGAGATATAGGACGATAGTTATTTAGTATCGTAGTATCACCTTTTTTATGAAGAGGCATTACTATAGCTACTTTCAGTGATTCGGGAAAAAACTCCCTGTTTGACCCTGAGATTAAAAATGTAGGTTAGGGGATCAGAAATATGGTAAGAAATTCGTTTCAGTACAGAACTGGAGATTGAATCAAATGATGCTGAACTTGTAGTTTTTAAGGACATTATAATCTGATGAATTTCGAGTGCCGTAAACTCTTGGATGAAAAATGTTTGCGTTTTTATTATGTTTCATTAATGGAATTTTCGCATTGACACGATGAAACTTCTTCATTCAAATATTGATATGCCGAGCTCAGATTTGAAAAATAGTCGTTAAATATATTAACAATTTGTAAAGGGTCTGACACATTTCATTTTCATTTCATTTAGTCATTGATGTTATAATTTAACTATCTAAAGTTGATATTACAAATAAATTTTACATCAAATCGAGAAAAAGGGGAAAAAACAAAGAGAAATTTAAGCTAAATTTCAACTTACGGGTATATTATACGTATTACTTATGAGCTTTGATTCGACAGAATTGAAAATAGTTTCCTGCGAAATGTGGCTGGTGATGTGATGTTCTGCAGTTCCTGAGGAAGATTATTCCACAGACGAACAGATTGAACAAAGTAAGACCGTTCTCCAATTATGTGTGCAAAACGCGGAATTATTAATTTTAACCCTCTGCGAGATTGAGCAAAAAGGATCATTTCACGTAAGTAACTAGGACATTTACAAGTTTTAAACCGAACAACGACCCGTTTAGGTGGACACACTACTATACCTTGGAACATTATGAATGAACCGAATACAATCATTAAAAGCTACATTTATTTTGCGGTTGCAATCATAATCAAGACAAGGATACACAGAACAATTAAACGTGAAAAAAGGAAGTAACAAGTTTTTAACCAAACGGTATTTGATTGTTGTGGGCAGTGAATGCGATGACGACCTTAACCTGGATAGGCCATGGTATATTCTTCTTATTGTATCCGAAACAGCATCGCAACAGGTTAAAGTGCTATTAATTTGATATCCTAGATACCTAACTTTGTCGACATAGCTAATAATGTTTCCGTTCAAGACAAGAGCGGGATAATCAGAATGGTCAATTCTCTGTCGTGAACATATCATTCCCATAGTCTTTAAAAGATTCAGTTTAAGGTTGTTATTATTAGACCACCGTTCGACATTTATGAGATCCTCGTTTATACGGGCTACACAATCTTCTATTAAACCAACAGACTGATATAAATAAATAAGAACATCATACGCGTACATATGCAGTTGACAGTTTTTGATTGAGTTTGGAAGATCATTTATGAACATAGAGAAAAGTAACGGGCCCAAGACACATCCCTGCGGTACACCAGAGTTAACCGAAGTAGGACTTGAAGTTCCCAATTCCGTTTTGACTATTTGAACGCGGTTACTTAGATATTGCGCAAGGAGTCTGAGAGACGTTTTATTAAAACCAAATAAGTTTTTCAGTTTAGACAATAGGATTGAGTGGTTAATACAATCAAAGGCTTTGGAATAGTCGAGAAGAACCATGATTCCGAGTTTGTTTGCGTCTAGTGCTGTACGCAAATCTGAAATAACTTTGATAACCGCAGATTCGCAACTATGTAAATGGCGAAAACCTGATTGCCACTTGGATAGATAGTTACCTGCTTCTAAGTACTTTTGTATTTGGGTAGCCATAATCTTTTCAAGCACCTTAGCTGGAAAACAGAGTAAACTGATTGGCCTGCAATCCGACGGAACTGACGGGTTGGATATTTTCGAAACAGGAACGATGGTGGCTTCTTTCCACTTCTCTGGGAATTGGCAGCTATACATACAAAATTTAAAGATATTCAACATATACGGAAGTATTATGGGCAAAACTAACTTTATAAACTTAGGCGACACACAATCAGGACCTGTCGCGTTCGATTTGATACTACGAATCGAATCATGAACATCAATTAACTGGACACATTCAAAACTAAATCCTTCACTAGAGTCCTCTGAACTTTCTGGAAGAATTGATGGAATTGTAGAAGACAATTGTAGAATAGAATTGTACTAGGCACATCAATGTCATTCTTCCACAAAATGATGTGGTTAATTCTTTTGGTTCTATTCAAAATCTAATTCACAACTTTCCATTCTTTTTTAACATTGCCAACATTTTCGACTAATCTTCTTCTAAAAAAGTATCCCGACAATAAGGACTTTTTCTGTTTTGAGTTCTTTACACAGCTTATCATAATGGCGTTTAAGTCTTAGATTGTTAGGATGTTTTTTCACAAGTGAATATATTAGATGCTTCTTCTTCACTTTTTTGAGTAAAGCCACTGTCATCCACGGCTTGAGACAACGTAATTTATTACTTTGTGCACTCCTTTGTAAACTACAGTTTGAAATATGGGACTGTAATTTATTAAGAAATAAGTCAAAAGCAAAGTTATAGACTTCGTCCCATCGCTCAAAATTTAACTTCGATTTTATTCAAAGTCACATGTACCGAATGTTAAAACTTGGATTTTCCACAATTGAGGTGAAGACTGGTTAAACTATGGTCTGTTATTCTTAAATCAAAAGCTGTCGCCTGATAATTTACCATTGTTTCTTTGCAATCTTAGGAAAATATGATCCAAACAAGATTGAGAACGAGTTGGTTCATTTAAAAGTGAATCAAAGCCGAATGAAGCCATTAATGATAGAAAATTATCAACATCAGAAGTATCCGATAGAATGTTTATGTTTAGATCGCCTAATAATGCCATGTTCTTACAAGTTTGATGTTCCAAGAATCTTGAAAATTCATCCAAAAAAGTTTTTATTGGATATCTATGTAGTCTGTAAACACAAACAATACAATAACGTATACCAGAAATTTCGCAAAAAGCAGTAATAATATCTTTACATAATCTCTTTACATCTTATCAAACTTAATTTCACAACCTGTTAATTCACTTTCGTAAAATACAGCAACACCTCCGGCTGAATAAGAATCGTTACAATTAGCATAAAATGTGTAATTAGGAATTGAATAGTCAGAGATCTCATCATCAAATATCCATATTTCTGAAAGAAATATTATATCCGGTAAGTGATCAGGAGATGCCAGATGAGTGAGAAAAGTATCAAAGTTTGCCCTCATACTCAGAATATTCTGATGAACAACAGAAAAACCCGTACTCTTCACATTGCATGAACGATCTTTACAAAAGCAATTAAAGAAATTGGAACTTGGAGAAAAATAATTAATATTAATGATTGTATTATCTTGAGTATTAGGATATGAACTTAGATTATTCAACATGAATTAAAAAAGAATGTAAGACAGAGTAAAATCATAAATTATCAAGTTTCCTAAAATCCTCAAGATTAATAATCCTAATAACTTTTTCGCCTTCTGCTTTCCTGACAAAAACCGTCGAATTTCGAACCCAAACAAATCTGCATTTGTTGTTATGCTTGAGTTCATTTGCCTTTCTTAGTAAAGATCTGGTGTAGGCAGTAAGAGAATCATTGACGTAAATCTTGCTGCTGTTGTTACCGTCACCAAATATATTTGCCATCATCACGGCTTTTTTGCGTTGGAGAATGGAGAATTTTACGCAAACAATGTTAGAGAGTGAATTTTTTTTTGTTTACATTGTTCGCTCTTACAGTTTTGACGTAACAAGATTCTATTTCTGTGTCATTGATTTCCTCACCATTGAGAGACGTCAGTAGCGTTTTTACTTTCTCTTTTGCATTGACTTTTGATAAATCCGGTATACCAACAATGTCAACAGAACATTGTTTTTCCTTCTGTTCGAGTGCATTTACCTTAGTCTCCAAAAAAATTACCTTATTATTAAGAGACGCGTTGGTTTCTTCTAGAGTACTTATTTTGGTGAGACCATCAGTGATGAGCTGTTGCAGTTTAATGATCTCTTCATATAACGTTTGAAATGTTACAAATTCTCCCGCTTTGTTGACGTCGTGGGAGCCTAGCAAAGAGATCGAAGCTGGACCTTTAGTTGCTGACAATATGCTCGTAGAATTGTCGATACCAGAACTTGAAGGAGATGAAATATGAGTGGAACTCTTACAAGAGATAGAATTGATTTTCTTCTCTGAGCGACGCAGTTACCACATTTAAAGCTTTGGCTGTCTTTCTCTAAATATTCGATCTCCTTTCTTTCTAGCTTCGCACACTTCGCGTGAATAAACACTTTACAATTAAAACATTGAATTTTAAGGTCTTGTCTATCGACTTTTAAGCTGCACTGGCCGCACTTCATATTGCACAAACGATGAAATGCACTTTTATTAAAAGTAATTATTTAAACTGGAAATTTTCAAATTTGAATTTCACTTTATAATTTTAAATTTAAACGCGAGCTTAAATCCATCACACTCTAACTCAAGTCTTTCACTCACACCGCCAGGTCCTCTCTCTCTCTTTCTCTCTTTCTTAATGGTCCACTGTGCATGATTGATGCATGCGAGTAAGACCTTGGCTGACACTAACCGATAATTAGTCATTTCCAGCGGGCGCCCACGAGGAGGACTAGTGGAAGAGGATTTTTGCTCGCATAGAAATTTCACTGATATTTGGGAGGGGATATTTATCCGCAATCGTCAACTCGTTGAGTTTGCGGTAATCCATTACCATCCTCCATTTCTTTATACCTAGCATCAATCCTCACAATAATCAAAGAGAGGTGATATCTCATATCTATTATATTGTAGATATATTAGATATATACATATATATATATATATAGATATACAGGGTGTCCCACGAGCAGTGTGCCAAAAAGCTAGAGCGTGTAGGTCTGGTTAAGACAAGAAAAAAATCGTATGGGAGGGGGGGGTCTATTCCCCCCCGTTTAGGCGGGAGGGGCAATTTTCTAAAAAATTGACTTAATTTGGAAAAAAAATTATTAAAAATCAACAGTTACATCCACAATGCCGTGATATACTTTCTTGTAAAGCCAGAAACCTCTTCTTTCATCTTGTTTCTAAACGAAGCTGTTTTAAGGAATAGTTTTTGAGAAATTAATTTGCAAACTCAAAATTTTGAAAAAAAAATGAAAAAAAAAAATTTCGAACTATTTTTTTTCAAAATTTTATGTAATTAAGTATGTAATTAAGAATGGTAAACCAAAGGAAATTCATTAACATTTGAGTCCTTGATATTAAAAATCATAAATTTTGTTTTGGGGCTTACAAGTTTATGAATCTTAAACCACTTTCTAAGTAATTCAAGGTCATAGTTAACATCTGAAAAGAGATCGAGAAAATTCGTATTCGAATAAGAAAGAGCCGTATCATCTGCAAAAGCGGTAATTTTGCCCTTAAATGGTAGAGTAAATAAGGAATTCACATAGACTAGAAACAATATTGGACCCAAAACTGAGCCCTGAGGAACACCCATATTGAACTGTGAACTGAGGCAAATTTTGATTTTTACCATCTGTTTCCGATTTTTTAAATAGGAATCGAACCAGTTATAAGTGTAACCTCTAAAACCAGCCTGATAGCGTTTATCTAACAATAAAGTATCGTTCACCATGTCAAAGGTTTTACAGATATCTATAAAAAGGGCAGCAGACGTTCTAGAATCATTAAGGCTATTGTATATTTCACCAGTAAATTTAAGAAGTGCACTTTCGGTTGATTTACCACTTCTAAATCCGAATTGGCAAGAGTTGAAAAAACCAGTTCTATTCAAAAATGAAAGAATTCTTGATTTCACACCTCTTTCAAACACTTTCGAAAACACTGACAAAAGAGATATAGGACGATAGTTATTTAGTATCGTAGTATCACCTTTTTTATGAAGAGGCATTACTATAGCTACTTTCAGTGATTCGGGAAAAAACTCCCTGTTTGACCCTGAGATTAAAAATGTAGGTTAGGGGATCAGAAATATGGTAAGAAATTCGTTTCAGTACAGAACTGGAGATTGAATCAAATGATGCTGAACTTGTAGTTTTTAAGGACATTATAATCTGATGAATTTCGAGTGCCGTAAACTCTTGGATGAAAAATGTTTGCGTTTTTATTATGTTTCATTAATGGAATTTTCGCATTGACACGATGAAACTTCTTCATTCAAATATTGATATGCCGAGCTCAGATTTGAAAAATAGTCGTTAAATATATTAACAATTTGTAAAGGGTCTGACACATTTCATTTTCATTTCATTTAGTCATTGATGTTATAATTTAACTATCTAAAGTTGATATTACAAATAAATTTTACATCAAATCGAGAAAAAGGGGAAAAAACAAAGAGAAATTTAAGCTAAATTTCAACTTACGGGTATATTATACGTATTACTTATGAGCTTTGATTCGACAGAATTGAAAATAGTTTCCTGCGAAATGTGGCTGGTGATGTGATGTTCTGCAGTTCCTGAGGAAGATTATTCCACAGACGAACAGATTGAACAAAGTAAGACCGTTCTCCAATTATGTGTGCAAAACGCGGAATTATTAATTTTAACCCTCTGCGAGATTGAGCAAAAAGGATCATTTCACGTAAGTAACTAGGACATTTACAAGTTTTAAACCGAACAACGACCCGTTTAGGTGGACACACTACTATACCTTGGAACATTATGAATGAACCGAATACAATCATTAAAAGCTACATTTATTTTGCGGTTGCAATCATAATCAAGACAAGGATACACAGAACAATTAAACGTGAAAAAAGGAAGTAACAAGTTTTTAACCAAACGGTATTTGATTGTTGTGGGCAGTGAATGCGATGACGACCTTAACCTGGATAGGCCATGGTATATTCTTCTTATTGTATCCGAAACAGCATCGCAACAGGTTAAAGTGCTATTAATTTGATATCCTAGATACCTAACTTTGTCGACATAGCTAATAATGTTTCCGTTCAAGACAAGAGCGGGATAATCAGAATGGTCAATTCTCTGTCGTGAACATATCATTCCCATAGTCTTTAAAAGATTCAGTTTAAGGTTGTTATTATTAGACCACCGTTCGACATTTATGAGATCCTCGTTTATACGGGCTACACAATCTTCTATTAAACCAACAGACTGATATAAATAAATAAGAACATCATACGCGTACATATGCAGTTGACAGTTTTTGATTGAGTTTGGAAGATCATTTATGAACATAGAGAAAAGTAACGGGCCCAAGACACATCCCTGCGGTACACCAGAGTTAACCGAAGTAGGACTTGAAGTTCCCAATTCCGTTTTGACTATTTGAACGCGGTTACTTAGATATTGCGCAAGGAGTCTGAGAGACGTTTTATTAAAACCAAATAAGTTTTTCAGTTTAGACAATAGGATTGAGTGGTTAATACAATCAAAGGCTTTGGAATAGTCGAGAAGAACCATGATTCCGAGTTTGTTTGCGTCTAGTGCTGTACGCAAATCTGAAATAACTTTGATAACCGCAGATTCGCAACTATGTAAATGGCGAAAACCTGATTGCCACTTGGATAGATAGTTACCTGCTTCTAAGTACTTTTGTATTTGGGTAGCCATAATCTTTTCAAGCACCTTAGCTGGAAAACAGAGTAAACTGATTGGCCTGCAATCCGACGGAACTGACGGGTTGGATATTTTCGAAACAGGAACGATGGTGGCTTCTTTCCACTTCTCTGGGAATTGGCAGCTATACATACAAAATTTAAAGATATTCAACATATACGGAAGTATTATGGGCAAAACTAACTTTATAAACTTAGGCGACACACAATCAGGACCTGTCGCGTTCGATTTGATACTACGAATCGAATCATGAACATCAATTAACTGGACACATTCAAAACTAAATCCTTCACTAGAGTCCTCTGAACTTTCTGGAAGAATTGATGGAATTGTAGAAGACAATTGTAGAATAGAATTGTACTAGGCACATCAATGTCATTCTTCCACAAAATGATGTGGTTAATTCTTTTGGTTCTATTCAAAATCTAATTCACAACTTTCCATTCTTTTTTAACATTGCCAACATTTTCGACTAATCTTCTTCTAAAAAAGTATCCCGACAATAAGGACTTTTTCTGTTTTGAGTTCTTTACACAGCTTATCATAATGGCGTTTAAGTCTTAGATTGTTAGGATGTTTTTTCACAAGTGAATATATTAGATGCTTCTTCTTCACTTTTTTGAGTAAAGCCACTGTCATCCACGGCTTGAGACAACGTAATTTATTACTTTGTGCACTCCTTTGTAAACTACAGTTTGAAATATGGGACTGTAATTTATTAAGAAATAAGTCAAAAGCAAAGTTATAGACTTCGTCCCATCGCTCAAAATTTAACTTCGATTTTATTCAAAGTCACATGTACCGAATGTTAAAACTTGGATTTTCCACAATTGAGGTGAAGACTGGTTAAACTATGGTCTGTTATTCTTAAATCAAAAGCTGTCGCCTGATAATTTACCATTGTTTCTTTGCAATCTTAGGAAAATATGATCCAAACAAGATTGAGAACGAGTTGGTTCATTTAAAAGTGAATCAAAGCCGAATGAAGCCATTAATGATAGAAAATTATCAACATCAGAAGTATCCGATAGAATGTTTATGTTTAGATCGCCTAATAATGCCATGTTCTTACAAGTTTGATGTTCCAAGAATCTTGAAAATTCATCCAAAAAAGTTTTTATTGGATATCTATGTAGTCTGTAAACACAAACAATACAATAACGTATACCAGAAATTTCGCAAAAAGCAGTAATAATATCTTTACATAATCTCTTTACATCTTATCAAACTTAATTTCACAACCTGTTAATTCACTTTCGTAAAATACAGCAACACCTCCGGCTGAATAAGAATCGTTACAATTAGCATAAAATGTGTAATTAGGAATTGAATAGTCAGAGATCTCATCATCAAATATCCATATTTCTGAAAGAAATATTATATCCGGTAAGTGATCAGGAGATGCCAGATGAGTGAGAAAAGTATCAAAGTTTGCCCTCATACTCAGAATATTCTGATGAACAACAGAAAAACCCGTACTCTTCACATTGCATGAACGATCTTTACAAAAGCAATTAAAGAAATTGGAACTTGGAGAAAAATAATTAATATTAATGATTGTATTATCTTGAGTATTAGGATATGAACTTAGATTATTCAACATGAATTAAAAAAGAATGTAAGACAGAGTAAAATCATAAATTATCAAGTTTCCTAAAATCCTCAAGATTAATAATCCTAATAACTTTTTCGCCTTCTGCTTTCCTGACAAAAACCGTCGAATTTCGAACCCAAACAAATCTGCATTTGTTGTTATGCTTGAGTTCATTTGCCTTTCTTAGTAAAGATCTGGTGTAGGCAGTAAGAGAATCATTGACGTAAATCTTGCTGCTGTTGTTACCGTCACCAAATATATTTGCCATCATCACGGCTTTTTTGCGTTGGAGAATGGAGAATTTTACGCAAACAATGTTAGAGAGTGAATTTTTTTTTGTTTACATTGTTCGCTCTTACAGTTTTGACGTAACAAGATTCTATTTCTGTGTCATTGATATCCTCACCATTGAGAGACGTCAGTTGCGTTTTTACTTTCTCTTTTGCATTGACTTTTGATAAATCCGGTATACCAACAATGTCAACAGAACATTGTTTTTCCTTCTGTTCGAGTGCATTTACCTTAGTCTCCAAAAAAATTACCTTATTATTAAGAGACGCGTTGGTTTCTTCTAGAGTACTTATTTTGGTGAGACCATCAGTGATGAGCTGTTGCAGTTTAATGATCTCTTCATATAACGTTTGAAATGTTACAAATTCTCCCGCTTTGTTGACGTCGTGGGAGCCTAGCAAAGAGATCGAAGCTGGACCTTTAGTTGCTGACAATATGCTCGTAGAATTGTCGATACCAGAACTTGAAGGAGATGAAATATGAGTGGAACTCTTACAAGAGATAGAATTGATTTTCTTCTCTGAGCGACGCAGTTACCACATTTAAAGCTTTGGCTGTCTTTCTCTAAATATTCGATCTCCTTTCTTTCTAGCTTCGCACACTTCGCGTGAATAAACACTTTACAATTAAAACATTGAAATTTAAGGTCTTGTCTATCGACTTTTAAGCTGCACTGGCCGCACTTCATATTGCACAAACGATGAAATGCACTTTTATTAAAAGTAATTATTTAAACTGGAAATTTTCAAATTTGAATTTCACTTTATAATTTTAAATTTAAACGCGAGCTTAAATCCATCACACTCTAACTCAAGTCTTTCACTCACACCGCCAGGTCCTCTCTCTCTCTTTCTCTCTTTCTTAATGGTCCACTGTGCATGATTGATGCATGCGAGTAAGACCTTGGCTGACACTAACCGATAATTAGTCATTTCCAGCGGGCGCCCACGAGGAGGACTAGTGGAAGAGGATTTTTGCTCGCATAGAAATTTCACTGATATTTGGGAGGGGATATTTATCCGCAATCGTCAACTCGTTGAGTTTGCGGTAATCCATTACCATCCTCCATTTCTTTATACCTAGCATCAATCCTCACAATAATCAAAGAGAGGTGATATCTCATATCTATTATATTGTAGATATATTAGATATATACATATATATATATATATAGATATACAGGGTGTCCCACGCAGTGTGCCAAAAAGCTAGAGCGTGTAGGTCTGGTTAAGACAAGAAAAAAATCGTATGGGAGGGGGGGGTCTATTCCCCCCCGTTTAGGCGGGAGGGGCAATTTTCTAAAAAATTGACTTAATTTGGAAAAAAAATTATTAAAAATCAACAGTTACATCCACAATGCCGTGATATACTTTCTTGTAAAGCCAGAAACCTCTTCTTTCATCTTGTTTCTAAACGAAGCTGTTTTAAGGAATAGTTTTTGAGAAATTAATTTGCAAACTCAAAATTTTGAAAAAAAAATGAAAAAAAAAAATTTCGAACTATTTTTTTTCAAAATTTTATGTAATTAAGTACTAATTTTTTGTCCAAAATTCAATTTTCTTATTAGTTTTTAGTTAAAAACAGAAAACCGGATGCAAAAATGTTTTGTAGTTTTTGAGAAATTAAAAAAAAACCCGAACCATTTTTTTCTAAGAAAAACCTTTTTTTTGGTTTTAACGCGGCTGGACTTGTAGCCAAATTAATGTGTGAAACATTGACATCTTTTTTATTATTTTTAAAAAATTTGGAGTTTTATTATAATCAATTTTCAATATGATCCCCATTTTTTAGAAGGCAAAGATTATATCTCCTTCTAATGCCTGCACATAAGTCAAACAATTTGACTCCAGCGACTTCAATCCGTGCTTTCAGTCGTTCCAAAGATACTATTTCCACTTCGTACACATAATTCTTCATGAATCCCCACACATAAAAATCTAGAGGAGTTAAATCTGGTGATCTAGGTGGCCATTCCGTGGGGCCCTTTCTTCCGATCCAACGGTCACTAAAATGATCATCCAGCCAGTTTCTAACCCGTAAGCTGTAGTGTGCTGGTGCTCCATCTTGCTGGTAGATTAAATTATCTGCTATGGCCAAAGGTCTCGTAGGAACTGCAGGTATGATTCTCCATTAATAACGGCATTCAAAAACCGGGGCCCGATTACAGTTTGCCCAACAATACCAAGCCAAACATTACAGCTAAAGCGGTGTTGTGATTTATTTTGTTTCTTGTTGTGTGGATTGGTGCTATTCCAATGATGCGAATTGTGGAAGTTAGTAACCCTATCTCTGGTAAACTGGGCTTCATCTGTCCAGAATATCCTTGCAAAATAGTTTCGTTCAGTTTCATCTCGAAGCAGTAATAATCGACAAAATTCTGCTCTCAAAAACTTGTCGTTTGAGGTGAGTTCCTGAACTGGCCTAAAATGGTACGGGTGTAAGTTTTCGGTATGAAGCACTCTCCGTACTCTAAATTTGGGCACTCCAAGCATAATAGCTATCTTCCTTGTACTAAGGGAGGGATTACGTCAGACCAAATCCAAAAATTGCGGTTTTATTGTCTTAAGGTCCTAGCCGGTTGAACCCATTGGCGGCGGGCGGACCCAGACGAAATTGGCAGGTCAGTTTTCAGGCGCTATCAATGAAAAAAAGGATTAATCCAGGGTTATTCTAATACTGTGTCAGTTTATTGAATCCTCATAAAACTCCAATTTTTTTAAAAATAATAAAAAAGATGTCAATGTTTCATACATTAATTTGGCTACAAGTCCAGCCGCGTTAAAACCAAAAAAAAGATTTTTCTTAGAAAAAAATGGTTCGGGTTTTTTTTTAATTTCTCAAAAACTACAAAACATTTTTGCATCCGGTTTTCTGTTTTTAACTAAAAACTAATAAGAGAATTGAATTTTGGACAAAAAATTAGTACTTAATTACATACAATTTTGAAAAAAAATAGTTCGAAATTTTTTTTTTTCATTTTTTTTTCAAAATTTTGAGTTTGAAAATTAATTTCTCAAAAACTATTCCTTAAAACAGCTTCGTTTAGAAACAAGATGAAAGAAGAGGTTCCTGGCTTTACAAAAAAGTATATCACGGCATTGTGGATGTAACTGTTGATTTTTAATAATTTTTTTTCCAAATTAAGTCAATTTTTTAGAAAATTGCCCCTCCCGGCTAAACGGGGGGGAATAGACCCCCCCCTCCCATACGATTTTTTTCTTGTCTTGACCAGGCCTACACGCTCTAGCTTTTTGGCACACTGCTCGTGGGACACCCTGTATACATATGTATATCTATATCTAATATCTCTTAATATCTCTTATTAAACCGTCATTTTTCAGTTTCTCAACTCCTAAACGTGTATCTTTGGATACATATATGTACGTTTCAGTGAATACTTTTTTTATTTATTTATTTCTTACCATTTCAAACAGGGTGTTTTCATAATCGTCTGCCTAACTAAGACTTGCGTTAGACGTGTTCGTAACATCAGATTTTTGATTCAAGAAACTTAAATGAATTGCAGAAGATATGTTCATAAATGTAATAAATGTATATCCAACTCTTGTCCTTAGGGCAACCGGATGTACCTAACTATTTTATTATGATTTTCTTACTCTTTGAAAACCATCTCTTTGTAATATATTTTTATTGTTAGTTATAAGAAATCATATGAAATAAAGAAAGATTAAAAAAAAAAAAAAAAAAAAAAAAAAAAAAAAAACAATTAGCGTCTGGCAGAATGTGCATTCTTTTTTTCTACTGCAGAAAGCACAGGAGATAAGGAAAAAAATTCTTCATCAAAAAAAGTTGATCCATTCTTCTCCTTGATGTCTTGGATATCAAAAAATTGAGGTCGTCAATAAAACCATTAAAAGAATTGAAAAGCGAAATAAAGAATCGGAAACAGCCAAAATCTGGGAATTCTTCGAAACAACAATACGTAAGTAAATAAGCAATATGATGCATCAAATATAAACAAAATTTAGACGACATTCTGTATTTTTACAATACATAGAAATAAAATAGAGTTGAATTTAAGCACAAAGAAAAATAAAAATTTGCGGTAGGGTGACAGTCATGAGAAAGCAGTGCTTATTAAATGAGATACTAGGTACATTATAAAGTAGCCAACAGGAGAATAGTAGTATTAATAATAATTAAACCAAAATATCAAAAAGAAAGGATTCTAAGTTACCGTAATCAAAATGAAATAACCAACATTTAACGTGTTTTAAAAACTTTCTAGGTACAGCTAGTATTTGTAATTGATAGTGGCGGTTTATTAAATAACTGTTAACGAAATACAGAAAAGAATTAACGATATGCAATGATTCGGAACTTGGATATAGATAAGATGATTGAAAAGTTTCCATGTAATTTGTAATTTGAAATTAGACAGAAATTACGATTACTAGACCTCATAAAGAATATTTCCAATACCTGAAAACAATACAATTGATGAACAGGAAGAAGAATTTTTTAGATCACAGAGGAAAGGATAGCTAGGCTATCTGCCAGGTTTACTACAAATTTTTCTTATACCGTATTTTATAACAAGCAGGGGTTTTATTTTATTTTGATATTCTCCTCCCCAACAAGCAATTTCATATTACAGCTTAGAATGAAAAATACAATAATAAATAGTGGTTAGAAATTTAGAACACAAGCTACGCAAATAATAGAAATGTCTAAGCGTGGAGCAGGAAGTATCAACGTATTTTAGAATTTCATTATAGAGTCCAGGATGAACCCTAAATTCTAGAATTGCCTATATTCTCTATAAAAAAAAAAAACATTTATCAACACCGTTTTGACTACAACAAAAGGTGGGAAGGTAAAGACTATAAGAAAATTTACAATTCGACAATGTACATATATCGTTTACAATCTGGTGTGTAGAAACACACGTTTTCTTCCAATATTCGCGAGGAAGATGGGTTAAAAAACATTAATTTCGTTTTAAAACTTATTATTAACTTATGCTCAGCAATCGGAAACTAGATCTATTGGTCTGTTTAAGCCATAAGATAGACTTATATCGTCTGCAAAAGCAGTATATGAACCCTTAAAACTAGAATAAATAGAGAATTGATATACACTAAAAATAGAACTGGCCCCAAAACAGAGCATTTGGGTACTCCCAGATTGAGGAATTTAAATTCGCTTCTGGTCTCATCCAACCTTACTCTCTGTTACCTATTTTTCACGGTAGGACTTAAACCAGTTGAGCATAAACCCACGAATGCTTGCTTTTTCCAGTTTATTCGACAGATTGTTGTGGTCGACCATATCAAAAGCTTTGGCGATGTCAATGAACAAAGCCGTCGTACATTTTTTCTCATCAAGGTTTGTCATTATTTATGACAATTTACCTTTTTGAAACCCTAACTATAGTTTCCGCTTTCAGTAACAATCCTTTTTTATGCAGTGGAATGCCATCTACATATTTGCCATTTACATATTTGAAGTCATCTGAAAAAAAACTCCATCAAACATACTGCGATTAAAAATGTCAGCTAAGACATCCATTATGAAACATGCATTTTTTTAAGGACAAAATTTGAAATGCCTTCAGCTCCACACGAGCTTGATTTATTTAAAACACCAATTCATTTTATTATTTCCAAAGAAGTTATAGGCTCAAAGACAAAACTATAAGTTCAAAACACAATTTCTTATATTTTCTATTTAGATTCAAATTGCCAGGATATCTCTTACACTTTTTTCTAAGCTTATTTTTAGCTATTACTTTTCTTTGGGGGCTGAGAAAAAGGACAATTTAGTATGTGTTGTCTAAGTGAAACCATGAACGTGTTCAAAGCAGCAGATATGTATATCATTACAAGAGTAAACACTTTCCTATAACCCATACAACTCAAAAACTCAGCTGTTTTTGAGCTTAGGAAATTCAATTTTTGTTTTGTTTTCAAAAGATGCAGAAATGCTATCACATTTGCTATCTGAGATTTGAATTAAAAGAAGTGTCATAGAATAATCGGTTATCATCAGATCAAAAACACAATTCTCTTACTATTTAACGCCAACATTTCTGAAATGACCATATACGGTCGAGATAACTATCCGATATAGTCCTAGTAGGCTCCTCGATTAATCTTGTTAGAACATTTGAAGCTAGTCGTGTAAAGTAATTTGAGATAGTAAAAGCTATTAATATTAAAATCTCTTACAATAACTAATTTTGTTGCTTTCTCCCTAACTGTTAATATATGAATTTTATCATGTATTGGAATTTCAAACACACAAAACAATACACATTTCATCCCTCTTGACTCTATAGTTGTGTTCAATGACGAAAATATCGGAACAGAACAGGACAGGACAGCACAGATTCGTGAAAACTGTCAGATAAAGTTAGGACAGAAAAGTACAGCCGTATGTTAGTTGTCAAAAAGCGGAAAACATCTTATGTGTCAGATTGTATTGAACATGTTTTAGAATTAAATAATAAATAAAAGGGAATTCACATAAAAATGCTTTGGAAGAGTTGCGGTGGGCACTGATAGTGAAATTACATATTGTGATTAGTACTCGTCAACAACATTTTTCAGTGATGATATGTATGTTTTTTCAATGACAACTGCTTTTGACACTTTTCACGAATCTGTCCTGACTCCAGAGTAGGTGCAGAAAATCGTGTTCAATAGAAAAAGTGTCAGAGATACCGTCACTGAACACAAAGCAGAACACTTTCGGACAGAAATTTTTCTCACTGAACAGCAAAACGTGTACTTTTCTGTCCAGAACAGTCCAGAACAGCCTCATTGAGCAGACTACATACATATACAGGGTGTCCCACGAGCAGTGTGCCAAAAAGCTAGAGCGTGTAGGTCTGGTTAAGACAAGAAAAAAATCGTATGGGAGGGGGGGGTCTATTCCCCCCCGTTTAGGCGGGAGGGGCAATTTTCTAAAAAATTGACTTAATTTGGAAAAAAAATTATTAAAAATCAACAGTTACATCCACAATGCCGTGATATACTTTCTTGTAAAGCCAGAAACCTCTTCTTTCATCTTGTTTCTAAACGAAGCTGTTTTAAGGAATAGTTTTTGAGAAATTAATTTGCAAACTCAAAATTTTGAAAAAAAAATGAAAAAAAAAAATTTCGAACTATTTTTTTTCAAAATTTTATGTAATTAAGTACTAATTTTTTGTCCAAAATTCAATTTTCTTATTAGTTTTTAGTTAAAAACAGAAAACCGGATGCAAAAATGTTTTGTAGTTTTTGAGAAATTAAAAAAAAACCCGAACCATTTTTTTCTAAGAAAAACCTTTTTTTTGGTTTTAACGCGGCTGGACTTGTAGCCAAATTAATGTGTGAAACATTGACATCTTTTTTATTATTTTTAAAAAATTTGGAGTTTTATTATAATCAATTTTCAATATGATCCCCATTTTTTAGAAGGCAAAGATTATATCTCCTTCTAATGCCTGCACATAAGTCAAACAATTTGACTCCAGCGACTTCAATCCGTGCTTTCAGTCGTTCCAAAGATACTATTTCCACTTCGTACACATAATTCTTCATGAATCCCCACACATAAAAATCTAGAGGAGTTAAATCTGGTGATCTAGGTGGCCATTCCGTGGGGCCCTTTCTTCCGATCCAACGGTCACTAAAATGATCATCCAGCCAGTTTCTAACCCGTAAGCTGTAGTGTGCTGGTGCTCCATCTTGCTGGTAGATTAAATTATCTGCTATGGCCAAAGGAACGTTGTCCATCAAATCGGGCAAAAGGTCTCGTAGGAACTGCAGGTATGATTCTCCATTAATAACGGCATTCAAAAACCGGGGCCCGATTACAGTTTGCCCAACAATACCAAGCCAAACATTACAGCTAAAGCGGTGTTGTGATTTATTTTGTTTCTTGTTGTGTGGATTGGTGCTATTCCAATGATGCGAATTGTGGAAGTTAGTAACCCTATCTCTGGTAAACTGGGCTTCATCTGTCCAGAATATCCTTGCAAAATAGTTTCGTTCAGTTTCATCTCGAAGCAGTAATAATCGACAAAATTCTGCTCTCAAAAACTTGTCGTTTGAGGTGAGTTCCTGAACTGGCCTAAAATGGTACGGGTGTAAGTTTTCGGTATGAAGCACTCTCCGTACTCTAAATTTGGGCACTCCAAGCATAATAGCTATCTTCCTTGTACTAAGGGAGGGATTACGTCAGACCAAATCCAAAAATTGCGGTTTTATTGTCTTAAGGTCCTAGCCGGTTGAACCCATTGGCGGCGGGCGGACCCAGACGAAATTGGCAGGTCAGTTTTCAGGCGCTATCAATGAAAAAAAGGATTAATCCAGGGTTATTCCAATACTGTGTCAGTTTATTGAATCCTCATAAAACTCCAAATTTTTTAAAAATAATAAAAAAGATGTCAATGTTTCATACATTAATTTGGCTACAAGTCCAGCCGCGTTAAAACCAAAAAAAAAGATTTTTCTTAGAAAAAAATGGTTCGGGTTTTTTTTTAATTTCTCAAAAACTACAAAACATTTTTG
This sequence comes from Merodon equestris, assembly GCA_958301585.1. NCBI lineage: Eukaryota > Metazoa > Arthropoda > Insecta > Diptera > Syrphidae > Merodon > Merodon equestris. Next base: position 81,007,627 of record OY284415.1, on the reverse strand, counting down.
CATCCGGTTTTCTGTTTTTAACTAAAAACTAATAAGAGAATTGAATTTTGGACAAAAAATTAGTACTTAATTACATACAATTTTGAAAAAAAATAGTTCGAAATTTTTTTTTTTAATTTTTTTTTCAAAATTTTGAGTTTGAAAATTAATTTCTCAAAAACTATTCCTTAAAACAGCTTCGTTTAGAAACAAGATGAAAGAAGAGGTTCCTGGCTTTACAAAAAAGTATATCACGGCATTGTGGATGTAACTGTTGATTTTTAATAATTTTTTTTCCAAATTAAGTCAATTTTTTAGAAAATTGCCCCTCCCGGCTAAACGGGGGGGAATAGACCCCCCCCTCCCATACGATTTTTTTCTTGTCTTGACCAGGCCTACACGCTCTAGCTTTTTGGCACACTGCTCGTGGGACACCCTGTATAATGTATTTCGGTCCTTTCTCTGTTTGGCACAAAGTGAAATCGAAACGCAGTAGTATTGTAATCTATTTTATATGAATTTGTCAGTCGTAATAAACACTTGACTTTCTCTATTGCGCAATCTAACAAAGGTTATGGGCCCAGGCAGTTTTTTTTTGTTTTATAAGCGTGTAGCCATTTAAAATATAAGTTAAATATGTAATTGTTATAATTTTTGTCTTTTTAAAAAAAGATTTATTTTCGGGCAGAGGTTCCCGTTCGAATAAAGTCAACTTATCACTAACAGAAAATCGGACTTATTTATACTCTAAATACTACAGCTAGTGCAATGCAGGTCATTACAGGTGAACTCATATTACACCTGCCGTATGTGATGAAATGTAGCGGTGTCGTTTAGCCCAGACAGAGCGTCAGCTTATTTTGTTAATGGAGCCATCGTGTGTTATGGCAACGTATGCTTCTGTGAGAATATAATTTTTTTGGAATTAACTCCTCCCTCCTTAGAATGATGCGTCCTCGCGATTTTTATGTGAGGGGGATGTTATAAATGCTAGGGTATCTCCGAGGGGATGCTGGATAACAGATGTCGTTAGATGGCTTGTTATTGGACCACAGAAGTGACATATCCGATCATCCCGATATTGAAACCACTGAAAGAACCAATATATTTTAGTTGACAGTTTTGGGAATCCTATCTCAACTGCCTTCACAGCGGTTTTGATAAAGAGATCCCAAATTTCCCACACGATCATTTTATTCGATCCAATTGAACCACTCATGCCGTTCTGTAAACAAGCAGCGCCCTTCTGCATTTTGTCGATTAAGCACTTTTGTCCACACTCGGACTATATTCAAAGAAACCACTAATGCGGTTCTGTAAACAGGTAGCGCCCTTCAGCATTTTGTCCATTAAACACTTTTGACCACACTCGGACTATATACAAAGAAATCATGATTGTCCTCTTTTCGTTCTTTATCTACCGAGGTATAAATTAAGCAAGAAAATGTGTAGTTTCGAGTCGAGGGTGAACTTTCAAACAATAAAGATCAAATAAGATCTCCAACTGAAGTTTTATTTAATAAAGATATCATTTTAATTTGTTAACGTGTGTTGTGTTATATTCTTTTTTTTGTTAAAAGAAATTAATAAATATTTCATTGGGGCAGTCGTTAGGATACCAATAGTCGGTATCCGCAAAAGAATTTAAGTTCCCAAAAGGGAGGTGAAAAAGTAAACGAAAATTATTCGTAATTGAAGACGAGTTTATAATCAAAAGTATATCTGAACCAAATATAAGTGAAAATACAAAAACACAAGTGAAAATGGAATTAAAGAAAGACATCATAATTAAAACACTCAGATCAATAAAACCCTTCGACGGCAAAAGAGAGGATCTTGCCCAATACATCAGGAGCATAGAATCTGTCGCAGAATACGTCAACGAATTTGAGGAGGACGAACAACGGCTGTTTTAATTGAACATTATCAACACCATCCACGGTGAGGCGACAAACATTACGAGAAAAACGACAATCAACACATGGGGAGAACTGAAAGCGGCACTCATACAGGAATTCGGTGAGAAAACAAGCATTGTAACGTTATTATTAGCATTCCAAAATATTTTATTTAAAAACGATGTGATTGAATTTTATAAGCAAATTAATAGTCACTTATGTAGGATTAAGGACAGAATAAATTTGAGTAACGAAAAAGAACCTCTTAAAACTATTTACACAACCGAATGTGAAAGAAATACATTCGAAGCTTCTCGTAATGGTTTGCCACCACATACGCAAGCACTTATTTTGTCTCGCGACATATCAAATATTGAACCAGCGTTTTCTATATTGATGGAACATAACTTAGTTACACAAAGTTACCAAACTAATAGGCCCCAATACAAAAATCATGCACAAAATCATAACTCGTTCAGGCAAAACTTTAATAGGCCCCAATATAACAATAATAACCAGAATCAAAACTCCTTCAGGGCAAATTATAATCCAAGTCACCGTGTCCCTATTAACAGACCTAGGGAAGATAACAGCAACCAATCGAGAATAAGGAAATATGGCGCCCCAAGCCCAATGGAAGTCGTTGAAGAAAATGTTCATCAACCAACCTCGGGAGATTACCATACATTAAATTAATAATTGAAAATAAAATATATAAAGCATTGATAGATACTGGATCTACTTTAAACTTTGTAAATCCAGAAACATTAAAATCACCAGTACTAGATACTAAAAGCAGAACAATTAGGACTATAACAGGATATACTAAAGTTAATAAAATACAGCTAATAGAAGCAGTAGGTAAAACTAAGGGAAAGTTAAAATTATTCGTTAATAAATTTAGTGGTTTCTACGACATCCTAATAGGAAATGACATTCTTAATGCCTTAAGTGGTAACATCGACTATAAAAATAGGGAACTAATATTAAATAATAAGAAATATACCCTTTATTGTAAAAACGAGATAAAAGAAGAAAATTACAATCTAGTTTTCGATAAACAGAATATAAAAATACAGGAGAAACAATAGAATGAATTCCGATTGGATCATTTAAATAAGGAAGTGAAAATCGAGATAAAGAAGACGCTTAGCGAATTTCGCGATATTTGTTTTCATGTAGGTGAAAATTTGACGTTCACGAGCCAAATAAAACATCAAATTAAAACAAAGCATGAGGATCCTATATACATAAAACTATATCTGTATCCGTATGCGCACACAAATAAAAGGAATGTTAGAGCACGATATTATACGGTATTCTCAATCACCATACTCAGCACCAATTTGGATTGTTGCAAAAAAAATGGATGCTAGTGGCGAAAAGAAATGGAGGATTGTCATCGATTACCGAAAACTTAACAATGTTACGGTTGATGACAAATACCCTATCCCTAATATCGAGTCTATTCTTGACAAATTGGGAAAGTGCAACTATTTCACAACGATCGACGTTGCTAAAGGTTTTCATCAAATTGAAATAGAAGCAAACAGCATTCTCTACTGCCGACGGGCATTATGAGTTTAAAGGAATGCCTTTTGGTCTGAAGAATGCGCCAGCCACATTCCAGAGTCTGATGAATGGCGTTTAGTCTGATTATGTAAATAAAATCTGCCTGGTTTATCTCGACGATATAATCATTTATTCGACATCCTTACAAGAACACATCGATTCAATTAGAAAAATATTCCAAAGATTAAGGGAAGCAAATCTTAAGATTCAACTAAACAAATGCGAATTCTTAAGAAAAGAAACAGAATTCTTAGGTCACGTAATTACTACTGAGGGAATAAAAGCTAATCCCAACAAAATCAAAGCTATTGTTGACTATCCATTACCAAAACCCAAAAGGAAATTAAACAATTTCTAGGTATGGCAGGATTCTATAGAAAATTTATTAAAGATTTTTCCAAAATTGCTAAACCATTAACAAGACAATTAAAAGGTGATGTTAAAACGGTAAATCCCCAATCTGACGAATATAAAAAAGCATTTGAGCAATTAAAGCTGTTAATTAGTTCTGACCCAATTTTGGCACATCCGGAGTTCGAAAAACCATTTGTCCTAACAACGGTCGCCAGTAACTTTGTAATAGGAGCTGTGCTCAGCCAAAGCCATCATCCCATGCGAGTAGGACACTCAATGCACATGAACTGAACTATTCGACCACTGAAAAAGAATTGTTGGCAGTAGTCTGGGCGACAAAATATTTTCGACCATACTTATACGGCAAAAAATTCCAGATATTATGCGACCACAGACCCTTACAATGGTTACATGATCTAAAGGAACCAAATGCTAAGTTACAAAGATGGAAGATAAGGCTCAACGAGTTTGACTTCGATATTAAATATTTACCAGGTAAAGAAAATGTTGTCGCTGACGCATTATCACGAATCAACATAGAAGAAAACTATAATAATGAGGAAAATAATCAAGAAGATGCAAGATCAGATGTAGCCACGATACATTCAGCATTAGAAGACAATACATCACATATAGGGATTTCAGTAAGGTCATTAAATACTTTCAAGCATCAAATAATATTTAAAGAAACCGAAAGAGTTGGCATACGTATTACTAAAATACACAATAAGACGAGATACGAATTAAAAACAGTAAGATTCAACGACAACTATTTCAAGGAAATGATTAAAAGATTTATATTAGGCAAATATGTTTGTGGTTTTTATTATGAAAATGACGAAGGATTTAATCACTTTCAGCGAATATTCTCATCAATTTTTCTACCTTCTAGTAACGTTAAAGTATTAAGAACAAACAAAATACATAGTAGAAGACATTGAGAACTATGAACAATTCAAAGAAATTATTTATAAAATACACTTAGACGGAATCCATGCAGGTATAAATAAGGTTATTAAAATTTTCGAAGAAAAATATTATTTCCCAAATCACGCTAGACTTTTTCGACAAATAATAATTGAGTGTGAAATGTGCAACACTTGCAAATTCGAGCATCAGGCCACAAACAGACCTTTTAAAATAACCCCACCTGTTACTAAAAGAAGGCAAAAATTTGTTACAAATATTTGGGTTTGTTGGCAGCAAAGTTATATAACATGTATTGACCTCTATTCCAAACTCGCAATAGCGGAACCTATATCTTCACGTACATGGCTAGAATCAAAAAGGGCTTTGTTAAAAATATTGAATACAATGGGTGTTCCAGAAACAATAAAAATGGACAAAGATCCATGCTTAATAAACTGATGCAAAAGTGTTGAAAGAGTTGAATATAAATTTAGAAATCATCACTGGAAAGACAGGAATTGCCGATATTGAAAGGTTGCATACAAGTTTAAATGAAAAATTAAGATTAATAAATATAGGATCAGATAAAGAATTAAAATTAATGGCAATTGAACAAGTCATATTCACATATAATCATACTCTAATACATTCTTCAACCAATAGCCGTCCTTACGCTATATTTTTTGAAAATAAAAAACCAAATAGCAATCTGCAAGAGATTAAGGAAAAAAGAATACGGAACATTAATAAGACAAGAAAAGACTATAAAGTAGACTTAAATTATATGAAAAATAAAAGAACTTTAAAATCAGATAATCCATTCATTAGAATAAAACATCCAGTCAGGCAAGAGGGAGAGCATACAATAGTTAGAGTAGACAAACAGGGCAGAAGAAGATGAACTCGACCAGTGAAACCATATAAATCTACCACAACGAACCATCTACTTTATCACAACGTTATACAATTTAGCATAGCTGTTCTTTTGATAATCACGGCCATCGCAACAAGTCAAGTCGTTCAGGTCCAAAAGCTTACTACACAGCTGGGATACATAATAATGCAAACAGGAGACCAACCTTTTATTCAGGATTATAACCAATTAACCTATACAATCAACAAAACTGATATAATAACCACATTTAATATTCTTAAAGAGACATTCATAGCTAATGAGTGTTTGAAAACAAAACTAATAATAAAACATATGATTGCAATGACATCAGAAGTCAAAATATTTGAACCAAATAAAAATAGAAACAGAAGAGGTTTGATTAACATAATTGGAAAAGGATTTAAATATTGTACCTTTTCGGCACATTAGACGAAGACGATCAAATAAGAATTAACAATCGACTAGAAAACATAGAGAACAAATGAAGATAGCGACTTACTAACAAAACATATTAATGCAGAAATAAAAATGTTAAATAACCTTAACAACATAACGAACGCTCTCACAGACAAAATAACTCAATTTAACGCTATTGATTCCTTTTTTCACTCAGTTGCTGAATTCCATGATCATATAAAGGAAATACAACTTTCTATAACCTTAGCCAAAATTGGTATCTATAATCCAAAATTATTCGATATTGAATCATTTGAACATATAACTACAAACCAACTAGGATTTGTGAAACTATCTCTATGGCAAAAAGACGACCTTCTCATTTTTATTCTATCTTTACCTATTTATTCCTATCCTAAGACTATATTCAAAATTTTACCTATACCCAATGATCTTCTTCTTCTTCTTCTTCTTTTCCTTTTTCCGGCGTTGTTATGGTCAGAAGTGTAGGACCATAACCTTCCCACTTAACTGCATTCCTACTGGTCCGTTTGTGGGGTCCGCCGGTTTGACCTCAGAAAGTAGCGGCAGGCTTCCCGGTTTGGGATTACTTCATCGCTGAGGCCAATCAAATGCTGGTGTATTTGCATTTGTTTGCATCAATTGTTTTTCGGCCTGCCGTTTTTTTTTTTTTTTGTGTCACGGGCATGCTCCAGATTTTTTTGTTTGATCTTACTCTTATAACACCGGTGATCTCCAGTCGTGTCAGCCCACTGATTTGCATGTATACTTGTGGGGCAGTTTAATGGTGATATATGTGACCCTAGGCTCACCTTGGTGTTTTCAAAATTGCCTAGATGTGATTTTTGTTTACCTTTGTTTTAGTCGCCTTTTACGACAAGCGAGAGGTATCGCTGCAGGGATATTCTTAACCCGTCCCTGCACGGAACACCTATACCCAATGATCGATACGAAGAATTGAATTTTGATTATACAAACGATGAACTTACGAAAGATAATAACAATAATTTAATGAAAGTTGAAAATGGCATATTATTCCCCATCAATGACGAATGTATTTCAAATACATATAATGAATGACAACAACATAAACTGTACTTTTAGAGTGAATACTTTAGAAGAAATTGTAAGAATAAATGAGAATACTGTCCTAGTTAAAAATGTTAAAAAACAAGAATTAATAAACAATTGTGGTATTGTCAAAACAAATATTGACGGTAACAATTTGATTGAAATCGAAAATTGTAAAATTCAGATTAATAACAAAAGTATTCAAGCCGCTTGGAATATAAAAGAAAATATTATTGATAAAACAGTAACTAAAAATGTATTAGATAACACAACTTTGGAGGAATTACATTTGAATCATAAAAAAAATATTTAAACAAAACTCTACTGGAGGAATTACGTTGTTAGCTGTAGTCATATATTTGTCTATCATTAGTACCTACCTCATTATTGTTAAGATATAGAATCAAAAGCATACTAAAATTGCAAAGAGTCACGAGGACGTTCCTTTATCTAGAGTGGCAAGAAAATGTGTAGTTTGGAGTCGAGGGTGAACTTTCAAACAAGAAAGATCAAATAAGATCTCCAACTGAAGTTTTATTTAATAAAGATATCATTTTAATTTGTTAGCTTGTGTTGTGTTATATTCTTTTTTTTGTTAAAAGAAATTAATAAATATTTCATTCAGGTGATGTTTTTATTAGGTGAGCTTGAGTTGTTGCGCGTCTTCTATGATATTCTAACACAGATATTGCAAAAAAAGCTATAGACGGACAACAAAGTTCCTTTGTATTCACCCAACTACCTATTTGGATGCCAAATTTGAACTTTCTAGGTCATCTGAAACTGAGTTAGAGTTTTGATCTATAGTGATAAAAATTACGATTTTTGGACGTTAATATCGAAATAACTGTTTGAGGTGTGTTTATGAAATAGCACATATGAGCCAAATTTGACATGTTTATATCAAATAGTTTACGAGTTATGAAGGGGTCAAAAATGGCTCCAAATGGTTCGTGTAATATTACAGACGGTGCTGCTCGCCAGTTCTGTTAGCTCGAACTTGGCTTGACACGCTACCGCGTGCCTGGATATATTGTGTAGTGTATTGGGTAGATACATACATATATGTTTTGTACTTTTATATGTTGCATATATAAATGTTCTATACTATTACTATTTTATGGATATATATATGTATGTATATTGTGTGTGGTGTCGTGGGGAGAGTGGATAACCTCAGAATAAAAGAGTAGTTCGGTTTAAAATGTTCACAAACTTTATTTCATCGAACTAGGGAAATCGGCACTTCAGTTATTTTATAACAAACTTCATAAAAAACTTTATTTTTATAATAAACGGCGAATTGCCGGATGGCATGTAATCGTACTGTACGTGAACAAACTGTACTTGGGGTTCTTTGTTCTCCCGCTCTTACATCCTTCTTTAAGAGACGGTTATTGCGTTTCTTTATACAATAATATTTCTATTTCTTTTTTTTTTTGGTTTAATGGAGAGTTAACAATTCTAATAGGGATGAGATGTAGGAACAATTATCGATTATATTTTTTTTTGTTCATATGCATAAAAGTGATTATATAATCAATTGTTTTAACACCTCATATACAGGGTGTCCCACGAGCAGTGTGCCAAAAAGCTGGAGCGTGTAGGTCTGGTCAAGACAAGAAAAAAATCGTATGGGAGGGGGGGGGTCTATTCCCCCCCGTTTAGCCGGGAGGGGCAATTTTCTAAAAAATTGACTTAATTTGGAACAAAAATTATTAAAAATCAACAGTTACATCCACAATGCCGTGATATACTTTTTTGTAAAGCCAGAAACCTCTTCTTTCATATTGTTTCTAAACGAAGCTGTTTTAAGGAATAGTTTTTGAGAAATTAATTTTCAAACTCAAAATTTTGAAAAAAAAATGTAAAAAAAAAATTTCGAACTATTTTTTTTCAAAATTGTATGTAATTAAGTACTAATTTCTTGTCAAAAATTCAATTCTCTTATTAGTTTTTAGTTAAAAACAGAAAACCGGATGCAAAAATGTTTTGTAGTTTTCGAGAAATTAAAAAAAAACCCGAACCATTTTTTTCTAAGAAAAATCTTTTTTTTTGGTTTTAACGCGGCTGGACTTGTAGGCAAATTAATGTATGAAACATTGACCTCTTTATTATTATTTTTAAAAAATTTGGAGTTTTATTATAATCAATTTTCAATATGATCCCCATTTTTTAGAAGGCAAAGATTATATCTCCTTCTAATGGCTGCACATAAGTCAAACAATTTGACTCCAGCGACTTCAATCCGTGCTTTCAGTCGTTCCAAAGATACTATTTCTACTTCGTAAACATAATTTTTCATGAATCCCCACACATAAAAATCTAGAGGAGTTAAATTTGGTTATCTAGGTGGCCATTTCGTGCGGCCCCTTCTTCCGATCCAACGGTCACTAAAATGATCATCCAGCTAGTTTCTAACGTAAGCTGTAGTGTGCTGGTGCTCCATCTTGCTGGTAGATTAAATTATCTGCTATGGCCAAAGGAACGTTGTCCATCAAATCGCGCAAAAGGTCTCGTAGGAACTGCAAGTATGATTCTCCATTAATAACGGCATTCAAAAACCGGGGCCCGATTACAGTTTGTCCAACAATACCAAGCCAAACATTACAGCTAAAGCGGTGTTGTGATTTATTTTGTTTTTTGTTGTGTAGATTGGTGCTACTTCAATGATGCAAATTGTGGAAGTTAGTAACCCCATCTCTGGTAAACTGTGCTTCATACGTCCAGAATATCCTTCCAAAATTGTTTCGTTCAGTTTCATTTCGAAGCAGTAATGATCGACAAAATTCTGCTCTCAAAAACTTGTCGTTTGAGGTGAGTTCTTGAACTGTCCTAAAATGGTACGGGTGTAAGTTTTCGGTATGAAGCACTCTCCGTACTCTAGATTTGGGCACTCCAAGCATAATAGCTATCCTCCTTGTACTAAGGGAGGGATTACGTCAGACCAAATCCAAAAATTGCGGTTTTATTGTCCTAAGGTCCTAGCCGGTTGAACCCATTGGCGGCGGGCGGACCCAGACGAAATTGGCAGGTCAGTTTTCAGGCGTTATCAATGAAAAAAAAGGATTAATCCAGGGTTATTCCAATACTGTGTCAGTTTATTGAATCCTCATAAGACTCCAATTTTTTTAAAAATAATAAAAAAGATGTCAATGTTTCATACATTAATTTGCCTACAAGTCCAGCCGCGTTAAAACCAAAAAAAAGATTTTTCTTAGAAAAAAATGGTTCGGGTTTTTTTTTAATTTCTCGAAAACTACAAAACATTTTTGCATCCGGTTTTCTGTTTTTAACTAAAAACTAATAAGAGAATTGAATTTTTGACAAAAAAATAGTACTTAATTACATACAATTTTGAAAAAAAATAGTTCGAAACTTTTTTTTTTCATTTTTTTTTTCAAAATTTTGAGTTTGAAAATTAATTTCTCAAAAACTATTCCTTAAAACAGCTTCGTTTAGAAACAAGATGAAAGAAGAGGTTTCTGGCTTTACAAAAAAGTATATCACGGCATTGTGGATGTAACTGTTGATTTTTAATAATTTTTTTTCCAAATTAAGTCAATTTTTTAGAGAATTGCCCCTCCCGGCTAAACGGGGGGGAATAGACCCCCCCCTCCCATACGATTTTTTTCTTGTCTTGACCAGACCTACACGCTCTAGCTTTTTGGCACACTGCTCGTGGGACACCCTGTATATGGTATTGTGCAAAGTGCTAATGTCCATCTATGACCACTTAGAGTTCTTAGCGTGCTACATTACAGAATTTAAAACTCCTCTTCAAAAAATCTGGCGATTTAGCATGGAGTGGGATACTAAGCTGAGCGATAATCTTTACACCAAATGGCAAAAACAGAATTTAGTGTTAGAAGAAATATCCTCATTACGGATTCCTCGTTCTTAGTCATCGCATCTCAATGAAGCTACTAAAATGGAACTATGTACATACAATTGTCGATGCTAGCGAGGACGCTTACGTTGCCGTTGAGTTGTGTTTGGCGGAAATTGTACGGTTACAATCGCGACCACGAAGTCAAAGGTAACTCTATTAAAGCCGATACTTATACTTATATATATACTTTACCTAGACTGAAATTGGGCTTGTTTATAAAATAACCAACAATCGTCGATAGAAACTCGTTTCTAAGAAATCTGGTCGGATTCAAAAATTCTTTTCAACAAATCAATGAAGGAAATGTCAATTATGTTTCAAAACTTTTCGAACCAGAGATGACTGTATCGAGCAGTAGCAACATTCTATTTTATTTAAAAAAAATTAAAGTACTCTCTGAGAAAAGCATTCACCAGAAGTAATTTCATATGCCATGATACAACACACAAGGATTACACTTTTTCGATGGGCTCAAGAAAGCGAATATCTAGAGAAAATATTCTGCTTAAAAGCGGGTAAGAATATTGAAAACACAGTAAATTTATATCTCTGAATATCATTCTAGACGACGAGGGCATATTAAGAGCCAAAAACCGCGCATCCTCCCTGAATCATTATGATGCCATAATATTGTCCACTATACACTATGTAAACATCACAATGTTCACATTGAAATATCTTAAAGCTTAAACAGCAGTTCGTGCGTAATGAACTATGTACTTATTATAAAACAACGTGGTCTATTGAATATGTCTTCATTATGTGGAACCAATTCCGCTGATATAAAAATAAACCGCCATCTTGAAGGAATCTTAAGACAAAATTTTATTATCATGAATCACAATCCTCTTATCAGAACTCTTTACAGAAATACCTGCACATATTCTGTGAATTAAAGGAAATGTCACTGATTAATTACTTAGTTCTATAAATATCCATATACGAGTATATAAATATATTTTTACTTCTTTTTGCTATTTTCCATGTGTAGACACAAATATATCTAATGTTTAGTTTTCGGGCTTTCCATACTACTATCATCCTTCGGACTCGTCTTACGCCAACATTTCCCGGCCGCATGAAGACCTTTAAACGTGTCGAGGAATGCCTTTCTAAATCCAGCGTTCATAAAACAGTAAGTGATAGGGTTGCAGCAACTCGAGGAGTAGGCCAGCAGCTGGAAGAAACTAATCGCCGTGTAGCCGACGTTTTGATAGACCAGCACCGGATCGAAAACTGTAATCGTATTAATGACATACAACGGAGTCCAGCAGATAAAAAACTCAAGTACAAGGACAAATAGCATTTTAACGACACGTCGCTTACTCTCGAGATTCTTTGCCACGTTCGACCTGAAGAAAGATAATAGTATATTATTTTATTGTATGGTAAACACGTTAAGCAAAACAGACTTCCTAAGGATAGAATCATTTTTCAACATCGGAGTGGATGTTGACTTCCTGTTTGCAGAAATGCGACCGCTGCAATGAGTGCTGCCATTGAAGCGTCGTTCAAATGACCTAATGGATGGTGAGCGTGAGTAGGTATGAAGCCGATTGTCCGGATATATTTTCCGTTCATCTGAAAGAAAAGATATGAACTGTTGAAGAATACGATAATGCTGGGTTCCGCCACTACAGAAAAGGCTTTCATTGCGGCGAATAAATAAATGTTTTAAAGGAAGCTACTATAAATTTTCGGTTAGTCAGTCAAAATTATTAAGAATGAAAAAAAATATATACATATATAAAAATTTAAGTGAAAGTGGTAAGAGAAATTATTAAAAATTATGTAATTTATTTTAGCGTTTAAGCTTTTATCAATAAAACATGAACGATTATGTTTTATGAATTTCTGAAGAAATGCACTCTATTGGAGGGTGTCGTATGTTAATGAGAAATGAACATGGAACAGCGTTCCCTGCGCAAGAAAAAAAAACAGTTAAATCCCGCTCTTGTTACGGCCTTTTTACCGATACCTGAACAATGCAATCTTCTCTTATCACTGATTCCAAGACCTTGTACCACAATGTATGTTAATGCAAAGTTTTATTTTATTGAAAAAAAAAAAAGGTTACAAATGAATCATTCAAAGTATAACTTTTTCCCATATTTCTGGCAGAGCTCGTATACCGTCACGGTAGAAGTGTTCGTCTTTTGAGGCTATCCACGAATCAAGCCATTTTAAGATGCCTTCTTATAAATGGAACCGCTAATCAGCCAGATCATTTGCCATCGAACAGTACAAGTGATAATCGGACGGGTGGGGTATGACTTCCCATTTGAGCGTTTCGAAGTAGGTTTTAACGGGTTTGGCAACGTGAGGCCAAGCGTCGTCATGCTGTAGAATCACTTTTCCGTGCCTCTGCTCGTATTGTGGCTACTTTTCGCGCAATGCTCGGCTCAATCGCAACAATTGAGTTCGATACCTTTCCCCAGTGATGGTTTCGTTTGGTTTCAATAGCTCATAATAAATAACACCGCCCTGTTCCCACCAAATACACAGCATAATCTTCGCAGCGTGAATATTCGGCCCAGCCGACGAAGTAGATGCATGGCCGGGCTGTCCCCATAATTTTTTTCTCTTTGTGTTTCTGTAATGAAACTGCAGCCGCCGTTTTCTTCGAATAAAAGAAGAGAAGCAAAACTTCCCGCAAATGACCATAATTTGGCACAAAAACAGACATGTTTACACAACCAAAAGTATATGACCCAAAAAAAATCACTAATGTGTTAAAGAGGTTTGTCTACCATATGTCTAAGCTTGGTTCATGAGGTTTTGGATACGTCACAATCGACCAGCACTTACTACTGGAACAATCTCTTGATAAACAGCGAGAACTTAGTTGTACACTTAATATTATAATTTTGTTTACCCATTTCTTCAGCCAGTCGTTCACCGAACGGGCCCTTCAACCCTATCATGACTACTTTCGTTATATGAAAGACTGTTCCCAGAGCTCTCCAGCTTTAACTCCTCCCCTAGTCAGAGTAAATAAGTAACCTAAGGGTCGATGGTCCTGACTGCCTTCCCGCCTTTATTTAAAAAAAAAACGGCCTTATTTCAAAGTTTAAAAAGATTTTTTCCTCGGCTTTGGAAAAATGCTTACATTGTCCCAATCCACAAGAGAGGACGAAAGAACAAGGTGCTCAACTATTGCTAATATCTGGCATTTTCAACATTCTCTTTCTGATCCAATAATATCACCTCCGAAGTGATTTTAACTTTGTTATCGAGAACTCTCATTTTTCCTTATACCCTGACGATATGAAAATTTCCTGACACAAATTGGTCCTCTCCCTCCAAACCAACCTAAAAAGGTTCACTGTTTTTTGTGAAAAATATTTTTCTCGTGCTCTATCTATCACTCACTCCCATAAGCGCTTCCCTCCACCTCTCAGTAATCTGCCGTGAATTGTTCCCCCTGTCAACATTCTGGTTGCAACCGAGAACTTAACTTTCACCTGCACATCGACAACATTATCAACGTGCCAATTCCGCCATCGGCTTTGTTAAACGCCACGAAACCACACGATATCCATATAGATCTCTTCTGGAATATGCTTATCGTCTGATTCCCGACTTCCACTGGGCTGATATCTATAATATACCGCTTAATTTGTTTAAGTTATTTTTTTCTTTGTTAATGCTTATATTAGGTCAAGTGATCCTATGGGGGCGTCAAATCAGAAATGAATTCTGCTGACAATTTCATAAACAGCCTTGATGCTTATGAAAAGTGGTGAATGTCTGATGAGTAAATAAATTCGCAACTGCTGTATTAGTTTACATACATACATAAATTTTTGTCATTAAAATCACTTGATTATATTGCCACGTGAACACGTTTTATGAAGTCTTTTTGAGAATAGAGAAAATTAATAGATAAAAAAACAAAAAATTTTCTTTCTAGATATTTATTACTTCAATTAACTAAAAAATAACCAAAATATTTCAATAAACACATGCTATTTCAGAACATAGGTATATGTATAGTTACGTTACTCAATAATTTCTAATTTCGAGGTAACTTTACCTTGACCATCTCACCTTCCCTTCATAATAAACAAATCTGATACCGAGTCAACACAATGCGCTACATGCGCATCCGGTATGGACATTTGACATTTGCGCAAACAAGCCCTAGCCATCCCTCCACCTTAACGAAAACCAAACCAAAAATACGTAGCACATAACAACGGAGGCATTCAAAGAGTGCAGTAGAAAGAAATTAATTAAAATGAATAAATGAAAAATAAATAAATTTTTAATGGCCATTTGCTCGCCCAGATCCCTAACTAACCATCGCCCAAAACTAATTCGCATAGAAACAATATTAGTGTTGTATCAGTATTTGGAAATATGGAAAATAATATTTTTTGTGAGTAATACATGAATAACCAAATCAAATAAAAATCTAATTTTTGTACAATTTACAATACACATAAAAGTATGAATTATTCGCAAGATCTTACTATGCGTAACGTAAAATCTATTAAAACAAATGGAATAATAAGTAAGGAAATAAGCTCCAAAAGATCGTTAAATTAAAATTAAACATAATCACAATAGTCCAACGAATCAAAATATACAAAAAAAAAAACAAAGATTAAATCCCGAACTCAGGAAATCAACGCCCGGAATAGGCCAGAAATATTTGACAAGCAAAGGATGTTTTTTAGAGCTTTGTTTTTAAACTGGCAACACTTTTTCCACAGATAATCAATTTGACAGTTTAAAGTTGATTTGTGGAAAATACACTTTTTGCAATGAATAGATTTACGCCAGAACAAATTGTGGAAACTTATTTCGGTTTGGCTCGTCAATGTTATCGTGCGCTACGTCCGTTTTACGGTTTTACGGTCAACATAATCGTTTATATGAGCTGGTGGAATCATAGACCCATAATTCTTTAAGAACGATGCCGACCAGAATGTTACTGTCAATGGAGAGCGTTATAGAAACATGATGTCTGATTTCCTAGTTCCTCAGTTGAACGGCTTTGACGTGACAGAGCTTTGGTTTTAATAAGATGGCGCAACATGCTACACGACACGCGACACCATCAATTTATAGCGGGAAACCTTTGATGAGCGCATAATTTCTCAAAAGGGACCTTTGAAGTGGCCTCTACTATCCTATGATCTCACACCTTTAGTTTACTTTTTTGGGGATATGTGACTAATCTAAGTCACTAATCTACACCGATAAACCAGAGACTTTGGCATATTTCCAAAATATGCAAACACTTATGCCATAAAATTATCTATCTAGCTAATATCACAGACATTAACATTAGCTTCAAGTGTTTTATTTCATATTGAATATGCATACCTCTTAAAAAAACACCCGTTATATGAAGATGAGATATATGGTCACCATCACTGATGACCAAATATGAGTCGAAATCAAAACATAGTCATGGGATATTACAAGGATTTGTGTCAGCCACCGTATTCACGGGACTTCGCCCCCGGTGAGTTTTTCTTTTTCCAAAACTTTGAAATTTGCCAAGATTGATGATATAAAGAAGAGCTTAAGATTATACCAAAAAAGTGCTTCGATCAGAAGTGCTTCGAGGATTGGGAAAAGCGCTGGTGCAAATGTAGAGGACAAAATAGATATTAATGAATAAATAAATAGTTTTTTTCAAGAAAAATAAAACTACTTTATTTTTTGAATAAACCTCGTATAAAACAAAATGCTGAACAACCAAATGTTTGGTAGCCAAAATAACAACCTAAAATAGAGGGTTCCCCAAAGCAACACTTATTGCCATAAAGTTAGCTCAGGAAACATCGTTCTTTTGGTATAAATTAGAATTATGATGAATATTTAAGGAAAACCCATTATGTTCGAAAATGATTTGTTGCCAATGTTTCTAAAAATATTGTATATATTGCTGAAATTTGAGCTTAATTAGAATTAAAATCTTGTAGATTTTTACGTGGCCCATATTTATTCATTCAAACAATATGTTTTTTTGTAGCCTAGTAACATGGTTGAAGAGAAAAGATTTGGCAGTTGTATACTGGTGCTAAGGGTGGTATACTTTAATATATACATATATACATATGTGGGTTAATATAGTATACTACGACCTAAATAGTATTTCTCACAATACAGATCCCACACGAGAAGGTTTGAGGAAAAAATATGTGTATAAATAAAACAATTCTATTATACATATGTTGATGATTCCTAAATATTCAGCTTTGCTTACAATTTATTAGAAAATAAGCTTGTGATGCCTACGCCACAATTCACTCCCCTTCTCCATTAAATTTGGTTGCTATTTCTTCAGATTCCATGAACAATATTTTTTTGCTTTAGTAATATTAGGCGGTGAATTAGGAGCTGGTTCGAGATCTAGCTGGAGAATTGATTGGAAAGCAGGTTGGATGCGCAAAGAGTTAGATATTATCAAAAGGCGTTAAAGAGGATGATTCGGGTGAAAAACTCAATATGAAATGTTTGATCCCGTTTTAAAGATACCATCTTGTGGCCACCAGTGTAGAACTTCTGGGATGTCTGACGAAGGAACTGGGAAAACTAGGCTGTAGGTGGCGTACATGATGGATGCCAACAAATTTATCAGCTAAGCTCTTTCTTTTTTTTGCTAATTAGAATAGCTTCTGTGGCTCGGGTCTAGTACCTCATAATCTACGATTCCCCTCCAATCCAACATACACACACAATAATTATAGGAGACGTCAATTTTGGCTTCAAATTCGTTTGTTTATCTCATATTTTTTACGATACATTTTTTATCGCCCCGTTTTAATGTTCTAAAAAAATAGGCCACTCTAGGTCGAAAACCAACCAACATTGCAACTTCATTACGATACAGCAAAACTCTTGCATAAATATGAGTTAAGCCAGAAAAGGTCCTTGGAAGTGCCAGTTCTGCAAGAGCGGATGTATTTAATATGTTAGTATTGCTGAAAACTCATCGTTATCAACAATGGTACTGACTTTTAGGCCATTGGCATCGGCAGTGCAAAGAAGTAAGTAAGCACGCAATAAGCTTTATAGAATATCCGTAAAAGGCGGAACACAAAAAGACGAAGCTATTAAGAACATATCACCAACACCTAACGAAAAGCTTGTCGAAACATTAATAGGATAGGTAAAACGGCCAATTACCAAATAAAGGACAAAGACGTTAACGACAATCATGGAACTAAACCGAAAAATCCTGAAAAATATTTTTTAATGCACCATTCCCATATACTAAACCAAATCCTGCACGGATAAAATAAATTCTATGTGATGGGACAGCAGGAAGAGTACTGGTTACAAGGGCGAGAGTACGAATACAGTACCAATAATGACCGTTGACGATGTATGTAAGTCCAAATATAAAACATGACTATATATCTAGATGACTATAAAAATGGAGAACACAAGTAGAAACAATAATTAAGTACACTTGGATTGTACCTATATGTTCATGATCTTATTACATATTAGTATTATTGTTGGCTATTTGAAACTCGGACGTTTAGGGCCTAGTTGAAAACCCTTCGCCAAATCACTTTGACATGAGTATTCCTATCATGTTTCGCTCTATCTTCTCCAGCTTCCATATTTTCCAGGTCTTTTTCCTTCGGATTTTTGACTCGTTATTCTTTTGACTATTCGTCCACTACCAATTCGTTTTACGTATCATGCCCGTCTTATTCTTCGCGATTTCCCTCGAGTTCTTGATTGTTTTCTGCATTCACCTTTTTTCCACCACAGATTTTCAATAAAAACATGTTTCAAAAACCTATAATCTATTTTCCTCCATCTTATTCAAAGGCGGTAATAATTTTAATAATTATAATGATTAAAATTAATTATAAGAGTTTAGTTGTATATAGTAAAAGAGGTTGTTTTTCGGTTGCCGAACCAAGACAGACTGACTACTGGGAAAAGACAATGTGACTTCCACACACTGCTCTAGCCAGAGAATGTGCAAAGTCTGCATTATGTTTTCCTGGGAAGCGATAAGCGTCCAACGGAACCGTTGGAATGCACTGCCATATCGTGTTGCACACGACCGACGCTCGCCCACGCCTACTTCAGCGGTCTGTATATAACTATATGCACGTATACATAAGCACCCGCTTGAAATACTTAAAAATAAAAATAATCGCCGTTATAGAAATCAAGCTTCAAAACGAGCAAAGTGTTACATATTCTTTAAATGCGTTTTATGCCGAATTCCTCAACCGGAATAAGCGAACAGTTGGTGGCATTATCATGTTCATTGAAAATAAATGTCAATAAGAGCGAATCAATTTTGAAAGTCTCACGAATGGCTTCGATTTAAAATTCTAAGAGGAGAACAATTGAATGGATGGAATATATAGACCGTCAAAACCATACAAAAAATAATTTATTAGACAAAATTTACTTATGACTTGATCAGCTAGACAAAAAAGGATATAATAATATTGGGGAATATGAATTTACATCCAAAGAGCAGAATAAAAGATGTCAAGGACTATTTAAAGAAGTTCGCAGGGAAGAAATACATATATTTAACCGACTGGGAAGGATTATATTCAACCGACTATTAACCGAAAATTATATTGACGGTATGAACATATGCATTAGAACAATTCCAACCTTCAATGTCTTGGAAAAACTACAAAGAACGAATGGAATTTTAATGTAAGCCAAATTGAATACAATTTTCTTTTGGAGAAACCACCTACGAAATAATTCGCTCATTGCTGACACGCTAGGCCCAAAAGATTAAACTATTAATGAAAATTTGGTCAATCTGGATGGCCATTTTCATTCGAAACTCAACGAGATTGTTCAGCGGTACACATTTCATAAGAAGTGTTAAAAAGAAGGAGAGTCAATAGCAAAATTCGTGGAAGATTTGCACAAGTTGTCTGAACACTAACTTTGTAGAACTTAATAATATATTACGGGACCAATTTGGATGTGGAGTCATGGATGAGGCGTTGCAAAAGAGATTACAATTTCAAAGGACCTATGAAATCAATCGCATTGTCTCATGAAGCAGCCTATAAAAACGTCCTGGAGGTACGAGGGAGTAACGAAGTAATAACAGTCTCGACACAGTATAAGAGCCACAACAAACGAACAAAAATCTTTATTAAATGTTTTCGTTGCGAGGGTAAATATGCATCAGACAAATGCTTTTTCAAGGGCAAACATTGTAGTTTTTGTCAACAAAAGGGGCTGTCCAGCAGAGCATGCTGTAAGAGGAGAGCAGCGGGCAAACAAGGTGAACAAGGGCGTCAAGTCCACATCATGCAGGATTCAGATATCACGCAGGATGAACTGGCAGCACTTTGATCATGTTATGAAATAAACAATATACACAGTTATGCTGCAATGATAATGATCTGGCTAGTTTAGAAAGGGATTACAAAAGAGTTTGAGGTGGATTCTGGTGCATCTTGTACATTCATCTCTGGTAAGACCTTGAGACGAATCCGGAAGACTATCGAACAACTACGCACATCATGACTTATATGTGCTTCAAACATGGTCCAAAGAAAAACTGAAGGTATTGCGATCAACAAGGGTAACCGTTATTCATAAAAACACATTGAGCACAATCTACCAGTTATTGTTGTTGCAGGTGCGGGTCAGAATTTGTTGGGTCGTGACTGGTTTACTCCATTGAATTGAAATGGTATAAAGAATACATATGCAGCGGTGTTTAAGGAAGATCTAGGAGAGTGTGTCGGATTACCAGTTAGCATTGAGGTACTGTCTGGAGCGTCACCCATATTTTTAAAATATCGGAAGGTACATTTTGCGTTAAGATAACTGGTAGAGGATGAAATCAGTAAGTTGGTGCAACAATTGAAATGAAATAAAAAAATACCTGGAGTAAAAGTTTTTCTGGAGGATATTTTCGTGTCAGGGCGAAACGAGAGGTCACATAATCAGAATCTGGAGAAGGTTTTGAATAAATTGGAAAAAGCAAATGTTGCTGTGCGGATAACTAAATCTGTATTAGGCAAAGCCGAAATCGATTTTCTAGGATAATTTTAATTTTTTTAATTTTCGTGGGGGCGAACGCCCCCATTTATTAGGCTTAATTCAAGCTAGCTTAATCTAATCTTAACCTAATCTCACTTACTAGGTAGGGAGAAGGGGAGGGTGGTTAAGAAGGCGGATTTTTAGGCATCGAGTGCTGAGGTTGAAATCGAAGTAAGGATTCGAATTAACAATTCCCAGCATACGAGAAATAGGTTCATTGGAGCCATAGGCAGTACGGGGGGTGGGTAGATAGAAGAGACGGGGATTTCGTACGTTGCGGGGGTTAGTGTTGATAGAGACAGAGTTATAGAGAGTCGCGCAGTCAATGGTACCTGAAAGGAGACGATGGATAAAAAGAATGTCAGATACAACTCTTCTTTCTTCCAACGTGTTCATGTTGATTAGTTTAAGGCGGTCTTGGTAGGGTGGTAAAATCAAAGGATTGCCCCAGGGGAGACCTCGAAGAGCAAAACGTAGGAATCGGCGTTGGATGCTCTCGATTCTAGAAATGTGGGTTTGTTGGTAGGGAGACCACACCTGGGAGGCGTATTCAAGAAGGGGCCGGACAAAGGTTATGTAAAGAGATCGGGTAACGTAAGGGTCCGAGAATTCTTTAGACCATCGCTTCACGAAACCGAGTGCCGAATTAGCTTTAAGGATTATTTCATCGATGTGTGCCCGAAAATTAAGCTCTTGGTCACATAATATGCCAAGATCGCGAATGACTTGAACCGTGGAGATGGGTTGATTATTGAGGAAGTAGAGACGAGGAGGAGGTTTGATTCGTTTACGTGAAAAGGTAATTGATTGGCATTTGGAAATATTAAGCTCTAAGCAATTTTTGGAGCACCAGATGGAAAAGCTATTGAGATCAGATTGAATAAGGGAAGAGTCATGACTGGAGGAAATGGTCTTGAAGAACTTGGTGTCGTCGGCGTATAATGAGATGTGGGAGTGTTTGATCACCAATTCAAGATCGTTTATGGAAAGAACGAAAAGAAGTGGACCTAAGTGGCTGCCTTGGGGGACGCCGGAGGAGGCTAAAAAGGGGTTAGAGAAGGCAGATCTAAAACGAACATTATAATAGCGATTTTCCAGGTAAGAAGATATCCACTTCAAAGAGATGGGGTCGAAGCCAAGGGAGGACAATTTGAAGAGTATCAGTCTGTGGGAGATTTTATCGAAGGCTTTACTGAAATCGGTTGAGATAACGTCGACTTCTTTGCCGTTCTCTAAGGCTGATAGGGTAAAGGACACAAATTCAACAAGGTTAGTGGTTGTGGATCTGCATTTGAGGAAGCCGTGTTGTCTAGGGGAGATTAATGACTTGCAGCGAAAACTTAGTGTTTCGTACAAAACACTCTCGAAGAGTTTAGGTATATGTGATAGTTTGGCAATGGGACGATAGTTGTTAACAACGTTCTTAGGACCTTTTTTATGTATAGGGGTGATAAATGAGTTTTTCCATAAGCGGGGGAATTCACCTTGGGATAGGGATAGAGTGAAGATTTTCGAGAGAGGGCGAGAGATGGTTGAGGAGCATTTTTTTAGAAATATGGCAGGGAGACCGTCGGGTCCAGGAGTGAATTCATCATTAAGTAGATTTAATTTGTCTTCGATGACATGAGAATCAACTGTGTGTGGGAGAAATGGTCCAAGAGAAAAATTCGGAAGATAATGAAAGTATGAGAAGTCTGGAGCAAACGAGTCGTCGGCGAAAGACTGTTTAAAAAAGGTGGCGAAAAAGTTGGCGATAATATTGGGATCATTCGAGGTTTGATCGTGGAAGGAGAGGGAGGTAGGGTAGCCATCGGATTTTCTTTTATAGTTAACAAACTTAAAGAAGGACTTTGGATCGTTTATAAGATTGGCTTGCGTTTCTGTTAAATACCGTTGATAGAAGAAGTTGTGTAGGGCGGTAAAGTGGAGATAGCTGCCCAGGTAGTTAGAAAAGTCATTGCATGATTGAGTACGAAGGAAGATTGTCCATTGCTTATTTCTTTTGTTTCTTAGAGAACGGAGCCTGCGATTATACCAGGGTGGGGAGGTGGACGAAGTTTTGCGTTGTGAAACGGGAACGTAAAGAGAGATAGAGTAAAAAATTTCCCTGTAGAATATGGATATAGCATCGTTTACGGTTAGGTTTTCAAAATTGAGAGGGGCATTTTTAAGGTATTCATTTATTAGATGAAATTTTGCTTTGTGGAAATCGTAAGAGGCCAGAACTGTAGGAGGTTTATTCTGTGTGGGAGAATCGTGAAAGAAGGAAAGGAGGAGGGGAGGATGGAAGTTATCGATGGTTGAAAGGGAAAGGGGACTAAGTGAAACAGAAGAGTTGAGAGGATCGGTTGTGAATATGAGGTCGAGTTGTCTACCCATGTAGTTTAGTACGCCACTAACTTGGCTGAGGTTTGAATCTGTTAGGCGATCCAAGAAGAGACATTCTTTGGCAGTAGTGGGATTAGTGGCAGTGTAAGACGATTGATCGTCTAATTGGATCCATTTAAGATGAGGAAGGTTGAAGTCACCGAAAACAAGGATTTCATCTTGAGGGTTTCTTAAATCGGTTAATTGGTCGATTGTGTTGATGGCGAGTTCATAGGATTCAATAGGTTGTGAGGGCAAGATGTAGAAACAAATGATGTATAATGTCTTCTGGGGTAGAGCAATCTTAATTGAAACAAAGTCGAGAAGTGGGGAGGATGATACTGCAATAAGGGAAGAGTCAATTGTATTAAGGACGGCTAGTAGAACGCCTCGGCAAGGACAACCGTCAGTGAGTCGGCTGAGTTCGTCATCGCGATAAACATTCAAATTTGGTGGGAACAGTTCGAGGTTATTTATGCTGGGGATCAGGTTCGTTTCAGTCAACGCGAAGACATCAAAGGACAAAGCATGTGATTGTTGCAGGATAGCTTGGGTTTTCGAGCGGAGACCTCTTACATTTTGATAATAAATAGTAAGAGGGAGGTTTTTGCAGAGGGTGTGGGTGACAGGAGGATGGCGACAATTAGGAACGAAAAAACCTGTCGTGATCGGCTCGGCTACGCTGGAGGTGCGATATCCGTTTTGAGTGTATATATTGCCGGAAAGTTTCGAGATCATTTGAGACTTTTTGAGGGGAAATATTGAAGAATTCGTGGTATTTTACGAAGAGGTTTTTGAGGCTAGCGAAGTCAGCAGGAAGACCTTCCTGTTCGATTGATACCCTTACGCTTGTGTTAGTTTTTCCTTCGTAGCAAACGGAGTCTGACTTATCATGGAGATAAGCTAGGAAGAGTCGGATGTTTTCGTATGTTTTTTTATCCCTTAACCGAGAGAGAGCATAACGACATTCGACGGGGTTAGCGGTTTGCTGGGTAAGTTTGACAGTGGGGGGCAGAAGGGGGTCGATAAAAGATTGAGAGGAGACAGAAGAAGGATTTGTTATGGATGGACCTGTTGATGTAGGGATTGGTGAGGAATTGGTTGTGTTGTAGGAGATGGAATTCGATTTGGGGGCAGAGGAGATGGAGCATGGTGTGGGGTAGAGAATATGGGAACTGCGGAAATTTGGGTATTTTGCACCTGATCTGAGGTCGAAATTGGGAAATGAACTCGGTGGGGGTATTTGGTTCGGGGTCTGGGTCGGGTTTGGGGTCGGTTTGAAGGAAACCTTTTGACGTTGGGGTTTGGGAGGAGCAGAGTAAGAAGGTTGTACATTAGAAATTGAGGGGTGTGTGAAATTAGGAAAGAGATTCGTCTTGAAGCTCCAGTTGTCACCGGGGTTAGGGGGAGGGTTGGGATGCTTATTTGGTTTCGGATGACGATTTGTGGAATTCTGGCTTATGGATGAAAGCGAAGTGTTGGAAGGAATGTGGTTGATATAATTAGATTTAGGTATATTAATTCTATTGCTGTTACTTATGCTATTACTATTCTTATTGCTGTTATTGCTGCTTCTGCTGTTGAGGTCCGGTTTTGGTGAAATCCACTTCGATATTTGTAAGTTTCCGATGGTAAGGACGTCCTTGAAGGGGTTTGAGAAGAGCCACGCATATTTCGACGGAACGACGAATTTAAACCGACTTCTGTTGTTAGGGTTGATTTGGTGAAGTTTAGCACATTGAAGGATTGTAATGGAGTAATGGTCGAGAAAGTATTTCTTGAGCCAGGAAACGTTGGCGTGGGGAGGGGCTCCTTTCAGGTAGAACTCGGAAAGGTTCATGTTATTGAGTTTATCCAGACGGTGTGCCCATTCAGGTTCTGTCCACGAGGTTCCAAACTTTTGAATTGTTTTTGGGGGGTCGGTAGATGTTGACGGCTGTGCGTTAATCTCGGTGTCACAGTTATCAGTTTGGATAGGCGGAGTTTCCTTTAAAGTCGGTGATTTCTGCAACGCGTCGAATAGGGATATATTCAGGGGAGGTTGAGGTGATTTGATGATGGAAGGAAGAGAATCGAGTCTAGTAGTCAGCGATGAGAGTTCGGCGACTATGTTGGCAATGGATAGGCGGGTAGTCGAAAGGTCATCACTTAAGTTATTCAGCTTAGGTAGAAATTCATCGATTAAGGGGGAGTAGTCGATCTGAACATAATCCGGATTAGATGATTTAGACGAGGATTGTAGGAGGGTGTCGAGGTCGGAGCGGAAAGAGGTGACCATATCTTTAAGACTGTCCGGTGTTTTTCGCGACGTAACGATTAGTCGGTTTATTTCAGACGCAAGTTTGTCGAGCTTGTTGGTGAACTCTTGGGCCAAGTTGGTATCAACGAGATTTTTGACCGTTCGTAAGATGTCGTCGGCCCCCAGAAAGTATTTTTTGGCGGACTCAGACGAGTTGTCGACGGCACTGGAAATATCTTCTAAATTACTCGTTATTAAATCGAGGTCATTTGAGATTTTTTTATTCGATGCGGCAATGTTGCTTAGGGTGGACGTCATAGTGTCGCTAAGGCACTTTATCGCTATCATGACGTGTGATAGGGAGATTTGTTTGCACTCCTCGCAAACGAAGTTAAAATTGTTGGATAATTCCGGTATATAAGTTAGGCATCTTTTGGATAAGCCAATGCATATTGGATGAAAGGCTTTGCCACAGATACCAGTACATGTGAGCAACTCAGCGGATTTATTTCCGTAAGTGCAGTTGACATTCCCGCAGCACTTTTCCATAATGGGAGATATAATTGGGTCACGAGGTAAGTGAGAAAAATTGACAACGCAGCGAAAGGGTAGAAACGAGGAAACGAGGTTACTGATTTTTTGTTTTGGTTTTATATGTATATATAATTTTTTGTTTTTGTATTTTTTTTTTTTTGTTTATTTGTTTGTTCGTTTGATTTAATTTGTCACGTCACTGAACGTATAAACTGGGGGTAGCGAGGCAGAAGGCAAAAGACACGACCGAGCGGCTTGGAAGTTGACTTGACTCTGATATCATATATCTGGAGCAGGGATCACACCAAGTAAATCTAACGTTGAGGTCATTCAAAATGCACCGATCCTCCGGAACAAGAGATGTTTCAGTCCTTTTTAGGTATGTTAAATTGTTACAATAAGTTTCTACCCAACAACGCCACCAAGGCTGAGAAACTCCACCGCATATTACATAAGAATGTCAACTTCATTATGACGAAGCCAAACCTCTCATGCGATGCTTCCTCATAGGGAATAAGTGCCCTATTAGCACATGGAGATATGGATGAAGTTGAATGACCAATTGCATACGTTTCCCGCACACTGTACCACTTGATCCACCAGTGCCAGTGAAAGTAATTATGTAGAGATTGATAGGGAAGCTTTGGCTGTCATCTTCTGGATGAAATATTTTCATCAATATATCGCTGGTAGACACATCGTCATAGTAACGGGCCATTAACCTTTGTTGGGCCTATTAGGACAACTTTTCCGGTTATGATCTCGCCATGTATGTGGTGAGTCTTTTGGTCTCTATTAATGGCAGCTTACGATTATGATATTGAACACCGGGAAGAGAAATGTAATGCCAACGCTGATTGCTTAAGAACTGCCTAATGAAATTATCCAAGAGACGCACTGAAACCTTCTAGGACCAATTCATAATTGCTCTACAAATACACCCCAACATATCGATTTTCAAACAAACAATGAAGAATTCTGCGACATATCAAAACAAGTGGGTGAAAAAAATCTGCGAAAATAGATGCTATTAACGCACGTGATGTTAAAAACAATACAGCTATTTTTAGTCCGATAATCTTGAAGCTTAAACATTTTCAACTTTTCAACTTTAAATTCCGAATGTTTCACCGGTTTTTGCAAATTTATTAAACGCGATAAGTCATTGGTCGGAAGCACACCACGCATTCGCGGTTGAACCGCCCACCGAACATTTCTCTAATCAGCATTCTCTTATTTGTTTTTATTCGTTCGAACATTGAACCACTAACTACATGGAAATACTAACCTTAGCATTTCCTGGTTTTATTTGCAGTATTTTGCCTTAATTTGGTCAATGTTGCAATGTTCGATCGGTGAACCATTATTTTGTACATCGAAAATGTTTGCTTTAGCATCAGCATTTCCGATTGATGTGGCAATGTCCGGCGCTGAAGTAACCCCTCCTTAGTTGTAAGTTGGATCTTTTTTATTATTAAAAAGATTATAATAATGACAAGTGAGCTTTTTTTTTTTTTTTTTTTTTTTGGAGGCTTTTACTATCTGTTATCTGTTGGAGCACTCAGACACAAACACCGGTCCATTGTACTACCAGACAGACACCTTGTCTTTATTGTATTTTCCCTGTTGTCCGGAGAAAAGTGAGGAGGGGCTTCAGTGATGTAGAGCTAAGAGATTCGGCACCCACCACGTCGGCCCCAAGGGTGCGCCACCGTGCGCCAGCGAAGGCGGGACAGTCGCAGAGAAAGTGTTCTGCTGTATCATCCTCCTCGCAACATGCAGCACAGGTAGGCGTCTCACTGATGCCAAGCACGTAGAGAAGCTTGGCAAAAGTGTAATGGCCCGTGATGATGCCTGTTAGCCTTCTGCAATCATTTCTCCTTAAGGATAAGAAAAATGTTGCGGACTTATTTCAGACATCAGGGCGTACGCGCTTAGTCATCCTGCATCCTGGATATTCCCTCCGCTACATCTACGACTGTGTACTTTTAAGGCCCAGTCATTGATGTCAGATTTGACCGTAGAAGCAGGTAGACCTAAAGCGGGTTCAGGTCTTGAGAAACTCTCCTCTGACCCTCTCCTAGCGAGTTCATCGGAGATCTCGTTTCCTGGGATTCCAGAGTGACCTGGGACCCATACAAGCCTAAGTGAATTTAGTCTTCCGACTTTGTTCAAAAAGGTCTTGAGTTCATGTGCTAATTTGGAGATGGATAGAGGGTTGGACACAGCTTTGAGTGCAGCTTGGCTGTCACTGCGGACACATATGCTTTTTCCCCTCCACCTGTATTTCACAACATAGTGCAACAGACGCATGTTTTCCTAACGAGAAGTGCAGTCGAATGTTTTCGCGCTCAAAGGAAACTCCAGCGCCGGATACCTGCCCAGTCCTGGAGCCATCTGTGAAAATGCGAAGACATTCCGTTCCAGGTTCAGTGTCTGGCCAAAGCCAGTCCTGACGCCATGGAAATGTGACTGTGAAGTTACAGCTCAATAGGATGACAGGTGTCATTGCATCAAGAGGCATATCCATGAGACAGGGGTCGTAGGATATTTCTCCCGCAAGTACACTTTCACTCCAATGCGAGTTGTACCAAAGACCATTCCTCTTTAGGCGAGAAATAGTTTTCAGTGCACACCCTCTGATATATGTATATGTCAACGGGTGGAAGATTCATCATAGCAACTAGAGCAGCTCCCGGTGTGCTGGGGAAAGCCCCGTGCGGCTGAGAGACCGCTCTTTGGAGTTTGGTGAGTAAAGCCACAGCGTGTTTGCGTGTTAGCCTGCTCCACCAAACAACCGATTCTTCGGCGATAAGCCCCACGTTTTGCCAAAGGCACCTTTGCATTGCCAAAAAGCTGACAGCGCTTTTGTGGTTTTGGACTCAACATGTTTTGACCAAAGAAATTTGCTATCTAGGATGACACCCAGATACTTAGCTTCCTTGGATTTCGGGATGCAAGTATTTTTCCTCCTTCTCGTGAAGAGAACGACATCAGTCTTGAGAGGATTAACCGACAGCCCATTTCTCGTGCACCAGTCTTCGATCACGTCTAGCGCCGCCTGCGCTTTGAGACAGACATTCGCTAAACATGAGCCGACAGAGAGAACAGCACCATCATCCGCATAGACCTGGGCATAGATTCCAGAGGCATTGAGAGCATCTAGCAGAGAGTCGACCACCATGCACTATAACAGCGGAGACAAGACGCCACCTTGCGGGCAGCCCCTGTTTATTCCTTTTACTCCGCTTTGATCCACAAAACCAGTGCTTCATCTACGCCATGCCGTCTAGCAGCGTTACACATGCTGTCGAAAGTAGCGTTATCAAAAGCTCTCTTAATGTCGACGAAAATGCCTAGTACGTACTCTTTCCTTTCGAGAGCGCATTCAATTCTCCCAACTAGAATAAGAGAGCTTAATCCTATGCTATAATTAACTTCCTTATGAAATTTAAGTTCGGTTATTTCTTTTATATTGTCTTCATAATTAATTTTGATTTTGTCAAAATAGAGCAAATAGAGTCTATCGCTCTACAAAAATATGTACATTATTGCTAACTTACTTATTTGCTAATTTTATTGTACAGTTTATAATATTAACAATGTAATTGCCAGAAAGGGCAAGATTTCTCTCGTCACAAGTACTACTGAATTGTTTCTTTTTATATTGTTTAAGATCAATATAATCATTGCTTATTTCACTAATTTCTCATTTGGACTGTTAGTCAATTTACAATCTTTCTTTATTATACAATTCTTGCTTAATTTTAATTCAAATAAGTTAACATCATTTTGAAACTGAAATGTTTTATTTTATTATTGATTCTTATATATTCCAGATCCTTGTCAATCTGTTTATTTTTTGAATTTGCGATTGGTACAATCAATTTTTTGGTCAGTTCTTAGAATACAAGTCGGGATCTTCACCGCAAAGAGGATTGTACTATTGTCGTACCTGGCTGAACCGGCTCTTAAGTTACTTAGTTTTTGTATATCAAATTGGTACCCGTTTATTTACTCGTTCCTTAAAATGTTTGAGTGAACAATTCATAGTCTAGCTGACATTACATTTTCCTGTATCTGATCAATTTGTTCTCTTAACATATTAATCCTTAACTGTTGTTCTAAATAGTGCTCCTGTTCAATTATCTGCCTTGCGGTGTTTCTTATTTCACTGATTTCTTCTGTGATTTTGTTTATCTGATTCTAGAATATTTTCTAGCTATGTGAACGAGTTGTTAAAATGTTGGTTAATTTTAACTTGCTGATTTATTGCTTTAATTGTATTGTGATTATTTTGTTATCTTTCTTTTAATTGCTCTTCCAAGATTTGATCGTCATCACCAAATGTACCGAATAGCCATTTTAAGCCTTTTCCTACAATGTTAACAAGACCTCTTTTACTTCTACGGGGGAAAAGTACTGACACTTTATTTTTAATTGAAGAAATTTGATCTGTAAGTGGAATTTTGTTTTTAAAATTGAAGTTATTTATATTTTTCTCAAGATCTAATACGATGTCGAGAATTTTTTGGGGGTGGATGATATGTAAGACAATATCGAATTTTCTAACTATCTCTACTTCGTCAACTTTAATTTCAACGAACCCCAGATCCGTATCGATCTTTTCCATCACAAGGGTTGTTTGGTTAACGGGAAGTGTTGCTAGGAACAGCATTCATATTAGGATTATCTGAAATTTTGAATGGCCTTTTAATGTTACTTTCATGTACTCTTTTTAATGCATATTTCCTAAATTTTGGTTGTTCTTTATGTCTTAAACTAACATTCTTAATAAAGCCTTCCTATCAATATTCGAGGTAATCTTCTCTATTCGTATTAAGCTTACCTATCACGTTGGATTTTCTTTTATCCATTCTATCTTTAATTGTTTTAATGTCGATAATACGATTTTGAACTTCTTTGGGTT
Source organism: Merodon equestris (assembly GCA_958301585.1). Taxonomy (NCBI): domain Eukaryota; kingdom Metazoa; phylum Arthropoda; class Insecta; order Diptera; family Syrphidae; genus Merodon; species Merodon equestris. The sequence goes on along the minus strand of OY284415.1, from coordinate 80,976,553 downwards.
TAGCTTTGATTGGAATTTTGTTTTCTAAGTTTAGTGCTCTGATTCTTTCAGTTAGGGTGCCATTAAGTCGATCTATATCTGAGTTACCGGTATGGCTATTTGGTTTAACAAAATGAACTTCTATTCCCCCTTCCCTACAGAATTATCTTATGTTAATACTATGGAACTCATTCTCGCATACCAATTTTTTCGTTTTCCCTTTAATAGAAATAAATTGTCTTAATTTTTCAATTAGAGTCTTATGTTTTCTATCCTCAAGGGGTAAACTAATGGCATGTTTAGAGAATTTGTCAATAAAGTTAATCAAATTATGTTTGCTCTTTGTGTAAATGTCCACATGGATTATACATATCATTTATATCCTTCGGAGTTTCTGTAAATTCAAATTTCTTTTTAATCGGATTCTTATCATATTTTGCCGGAGTGCAGATTCCGCAGTTATTTATTACTTTGTTAATTAAAATTTTGAGATTACTGTAATAGACTCTACTTTTCATGCCCTCATAATTACATATCATTCCTGAATGACCTGATTCTATTTTATGGAACAGAGATATTTGTTTAAGAGATTCTTCTTTATCTTTTTATTCCCTTGCAAGATAGCGGCATTTTACAAATTTAACATGGAGATTTCCCCAGTCTTTTCTGCACAATGATATACAGCGAATCGCTCAGTTGGCAATAAATTCAAATTTTACCTATAATGATATGTCTTCGGACTATATCAAGTATTTGGTCAGGTATGTACATGCATATGTCATTTTTGTCGATAAATATTCTGATTGAAAATGGTTTTAGTCTCTATCTCTTTTTGCTCTGAAACTACAATATTATCTGCGTCTTAAATCGATTCACGACAGTTCTGTTCTCTTCTCGAGAATGAACGATTGAGACATCCAAAGATAAATTTATTTCATTTCTATCGCACTCAATTCTACTAAGAAAATCGGCCACCTTGTTTTCCTTGCCTTTTATATAGTCTATTTTTACATCGTATTCGCCCAATTGCGTCAGCCACCTTTGGAGCTTTGGGCTAATATTTTTGGCTTGCAACCATTTGATTGGTTGGTGGTCTGTTTGCAGATCGATTTTTTGACAAATAGGTAGGGCCTAAAATATTTTACTCCCCAGACAATTGCGAGCAACTCCTCGATTGTGGAGTTTTCTCGTGATCATTCAGAGTACGAGATGCATAGCAGATAGGGTGTCCATCTTGTGTCAGGACAGCTCCTAATGCGAAATTGCTTGCATCGGTTAGTAGCTTAAATATTCTTTCAAAATTTGAGTACTTCAGAATGGGATAATCTGTTATTACAGACTTTAGATTTTAACATGAACGTTAACTTTAGTATTTTTCTTTAGATACTTAACCATAGGAAGTGCGATTTTCGCCTAATCCGTAATGAATTTTCTGTAGAGACCGGTAATACCAAGGAACGATTTAATTTGTCTTTGTGTTGTGGGCAATTTTAAATTTTGGATAACTGTAATTTTATCTGGTGAGGAGTTTTCTTTTTTTAGGAAATGACATTTATCGATTTGGAGTTTAAGAACGGACTCTTCCAATGTTTCGTATATTTTTCTCAAATTGTTTATGTGTTCTTGAATTGATGTACTGAAAACAAGGATATCATCCATATAGACAACGCAGATTTTGTTTATGAATTCGCGCAAAATTGAATTCATTAATCTTTGGAAAGTCGAAGAGGGCGTTTTTCAAGCCGAATGGCATTCTTACATATTCGTAATGACCATATGGAGTACGGAAGGCAGTCTTTTTCCTGTCTTCAGGCTTAACTAAAATCTGGTAGAAACCTTTAGCCAAATCGAGTGTGGAAAAATATTGCGATTTGCCCAATTTGTCTAATATTGTTTCAATATTAGGGATTGGAAATTTATTGCTAACGGTCACTTCGTTTAATCGTCTATAATCTATAACGATTCTCCATTTTTGTTGTTCTGAATTATCTTTCTTCTCCAGAACTATCCAAAGCGGACTATTATGAGGTGAATTACTTTCGACTATAATGCCCTGTTTCAGCATATCTTTAATTTGTTTTTCTATTTCGGACTCCTGAATCTTAGGGTACCTATAAATTTTGGGATATATAGGGTTATTTGTAGTGGTAATTATTTCGTGTTGAATCTCGTGTGTAAAAGTTAACTGATCACCCTCTTTATTAAATAAACATTTGTATTTTTTAAAGTTTTTGTAATTGGTTTTTCTCTTGCATATTCAAATGTTCCGAATGTATACTATTGCTTAATGCTCCACCTTCAAGAACATTATTTTTTTTCCATTTGACGTCTAAACATTTGTTTTCCAAATTCAATTTCGCCCTTAATGGTTGTAGAATATTCATTGCAATGATTGCGTCGTAACTTCTGTGAGTTAAATCCACAATCCTCCAAGTAATAATTCCCTCCGAATTGAATTCTGTTGGAATAGGAGTAACTACAATATTTTATTCGCTACTTTTCCAATTCCGGTAATCGTCGAAAAAAATACCTCCTTGAAGTTATGTTAAAAATACCTAATTAACTTGTGAATTTATTTTGAATCGGCAACACTGGCTCCCACTTATCATTATACTATAATAAAGTGAATTTTTGTTACGTACTTTGTATAAAATAAAGTTAGTCGCGCTATACGCATTAAAGAAATCATGTGGGTCCTTTTTAATCATAATTTAACAGGTCACGCTAGAAATTAAATTCGATACGGTTATACAGGGTGTCCCACGAGCAGTGTGCCAAAAAGCTAGAGCGTATAGGTCTGGTCAAGACAAGAAAAAAATCATATGGGAGGGGGGGGTCTATTCCCTCCGGTTTAGCCGGGATGGGCAATTTTCTAAAAAATTGACTTAATTTGGAAAAAAAATTATTAAAAATCAACAGTTACATCCACAATGCCATGATGTACTTTCTTGTAAAGCCAGAAATCTCTTTTTTCGTTCTGTTTTTAAATGAAGCTGTTTTAGGGAATAGTTTTTGAGAAATTAATTTTCAAACTCAAAATTTTGGAAAAAAAATGAAAAAAAAATTGTTCGAACTATTTTTTTTCAAAATTTTATGTAATTAAGTGGTAATCTTTTTTCAAGCATTCAATTCTCTCATTAGTTTTTAGTTAAAAACAGAAAACCGGATGCAAAAATGTCTTGTAGTTCTTGAGAAATTAAAAAAAAAAAACCCGAACCACTTTTTTCTAAGAAAAACCTTTTTTTTTGGGTTTTAACGTGGCTGGACTTTTAGGCAAATTAATGTATGAAACATTGACCTCTTTTTTATTATTTTTAAAAAAATTCAGAGTTTTATGAGGATACAATAAAGTGACACAGTATTGGAATAACCCTGGATTAATTCTTTTTTTTTCATTGATAACGCCTGAAAACTGACCTGCGAATTTCGTCTGGGGCCGCCCGCCGCCGATGGGTTCTACCCGAATTTTGAATTTGGTCCGACGCAATCCCTCCCTTAGTACAAGGAGGATAGCTATTATGCTTGGAGTGCCCAAATCTAGAGTATGGAGAGTGCTTCATACCGAAAACGTACACCCGTACCATTTTAGACCAGTTCAGGAACTCATCTCAAACGACAAGTTTTTGAGAGCAGAATTTTGTCGATCATTACTGCTTCGAGGATTTTGCAAGGATATTCTGGACGGATGAAGCACAGTTTACCAGAGATGGGGTTACTAACTTCCACAATTTGCATCATTGGAATAGCACCAATCCACACAACAAGAAACAAAATAAATCACAACACCGCTTTAGCTGTAATGTTTGGCTTGGTATTGTTGGACAAACTGTAATCGGGCCCCGGTTTTTGAATGCCGTTATTAGTGGAGAATCATACCTGCAATTCCTACGAGACCTTTTGCCCGATTTGATGGACAACGTTCCCTTGGCCATAGCAGATAATTTAATCTACCAGCAAGATGGAGCACCAGCACTCAGAGCTTACATGCTAGAAACTGGCTGAATGATCATTTTAGTGACCGTTGGATCGGAAGAAGGGGCCCCACGGAATGGCCACCTAGAATAGCAGATTTAACGCCTCTAGATTTTTATGTGTGGGGATTCATGAAGAATTATGTTTTGCGAAGTGGAAATAGTATCTTTGGAACAACGGATTGAAGTTGCTGGAGTCAAATTGCAGGAAAATTTGTCAAGCATAGACTTATGTGCAGCCATTAGAAGGAGATATAATCTTTGCCTTCTAAAAAATGGGGATCATATTGAAAATTTATTATAATAAAACTCCGAATTTTTTAAAAATAATAAAAAAGAGGTCAATGTTTCATACATTAATTTGCCTACAAGTCCAGCCGCGTTAAAACCAAAAAAAAAGGTTTTTCTTAGAAAAAAATGGTTCGGGTTTTTTTTTAATTTCTCAAAAACTACAAGACATTTTTGCATCCGGTTTTCTGTTTTTAACTAAAAACTAATAAGAGCATTGAATTTTTGAAAAAAAATTACTACTTAATTACATACAATTTTGAAAAAAAGTAGTTGAAAAAATTTTTTTTTCAATTTTTTTTCAAAATTTTGTGTTTGAAAATTAATTTCTCAAAAACTTCTCCTTAAAACAGCTTCATTTAAAATCAGGATGAAAGAGGAGGTTTCTGGCTTTACAAAAAGGTACACCACGGCATTGTGGATGTAACTGTTGATTTTTAATAATTTTTTTTTCCAAATTAAGTCAATTTTTTAGAAAATTGCCCCTCCCGGCTAAACGGGGGGAAATAGACCCCCCCCCAGTACGATTTTTTTCTTGTCTTGACTAGACCTACACGCTCTAGCTTTTTGGCACACTGCTCGTGGGATACCCTGTATATTTAAAATTCAGCATAGTAAATTTTTTTTTCGGTTCGCGTTAATTAGTTTGGGAAACCTTTATTACGATATTAAGAGAATGGAGAATGAACTCTTTAAAGTGGAAAAATTGCAAAATTCTGAGCAATACGCAGTTTGGAAATTCCAAGTGACGATCATGTTAAACGCATCAAGTCTTTTTGATCATGTGAATGGGTCAAGCACATTTCCTCAGAAACAAAAGGAGGAAGCGAACTGCGATATGCAGCCTCGATGCGTCAAGTGTGGAAAGAACCACATAAATGCAGAATGCGACCTTGGCAACGCTTCTTTGTGTTTTGTGCAAGACCCAGGGGCACCCATCAAACTATCGGGAATGTCCTAAAGTTAAAGACATAAAAACAGCAATTCAGATCCTGCAACAGAAGCCCGAGAAGATACTGCCAGCGGTTCGTCAAACACCAGCAGCCATAGCCCAGTGTCCTACGTCCAAATGGTGTCAGGACGGGCTACGACCGCGACGGTACAATCGCCCCTGGCTGAACCTCAAATTCCAGTTCCTGTTCCTAAGGCACCGGAGGCTGAGATGGACCTGCGCTCGATCCTGCTCGCTATTCAAGGGCAGATCGGCCAACTCCAGCATCAAATCCACGAGCAGGCGACCCGAGTGGATAGGATCTACTCGCTTCTGCCGGGCCTAGCGCATACTCAACCATGATGGATACGCCCGATGGAAGACACTTAAATATCATATCGGTGAATGTAAAGTCACTGATAAGGATCAAACGACGAGCTGTGTAGCAAAACGAAAGACCGGATGTGCTGCTGGCTAGCGAAACTAAGCTAAACCAGAGGCACAATCTATATCATATTGTACGAAGGGACCAACCCAACGCCATTCAGGGCGGTGGTGTTGCAATTTTCATAAAAAAAATATAAAATACAAGGTAATATATGTATAGTGGTGAAGTGAGAAGGTTCCGGGTGCTAGAGGCCTGCATAGTGTGCATTCCTCTCAGTAATGGGAAGCGGATATATGTTGTGGCGGCCTATGCACCTGAAGCACCTCAACCCAACATGTTTATAGCATTAAGCTCAGAAGAAAACTATTAGATACATATTGACTGGTGATTTAAATGCCAAACATAGTAATTGGGGAAATTTTAGTACTCAACACTAGGGGGAGCCTACTAAGCCACTGGTGGATTCTACATAGCATTGAGTACAAACTCAAATTACTCGCTACAGATAGTCCGTCGTTTCCTCGGAGCGGCTCCTATCTGGATCTTATGCTGCTAGACTCACGACTAAGACTGGCAGACATAGATGAACGGTCTACTAATTGCTTACCTTCGCTTATGACAGTGACCATTGTGGCCTTAGTGCCATAATTACAATTCCGAACGAATTTGTGGAAATGTCGGAGTTCGTCCAAACATATCCCTATGATTACAGTAGGGTTGGCTGGCCGCGCAGATCCCTGGCGAGGGCGCTCACTTCGAGCACCTCCTTCCCACCGTCCAACAGGAACCCCGCCAACCACGAGATTGACAGGTACCTGAAAAATATGGACGAATTAATTAAACAGACAATGGACAGAACAATTCCACGCCAACCGTAACACGATACCACAAACGTTTAGCGAAACGCGACAATAGACACACTACATAGACAGAAAAGTAGACTTCTAACAAGACTCAAACTCTTGTATAGGAGGTTTACCGACAGACATAATCCGGAGATCAGGACACTGAAGTCATTGATCAAAAATCTCCAACAATTAATCAAAGAAAATTACAGAATATCGGTCAGTTTGCATTGCAACAACAGGATTCGTGCTATAAAATCCATAGCGCGAAAATGTTCCCGCAAATAAATAAAATATTCCGGAGAAACGATAAGAATAACATTCAAACTCTGAAACTGCGAAAATGAACGATTACTACGAACTGTTAGCATTGATCCAGAGAACGCCGTCTTGGACGACGATTTCCTTGTGATTAAAGATCCGCAGGAGAAATTGACAACAGTGGGAGCTGTGTTCCAGAAAGTGTATAAAGTGAATGATTCCATTCGTCCGAATTATGACCTGGAAAACAGGGCCCTACCCCATCACTTCCATTTGCGAAATGAAATCGAACACTGGCGATCTGAGAACCTGGGTTCAATCAGGTTCAATCTGAATGACGACCTCATGGCAAACAGTGCCGTTGCCAGTGAAAGGGTCTAACAACCTGCTCATTTCGACGGAAGAGCTTCAGCTGTTCTTCGAGTCATTAAAGAAAAAGAGGTCTGCGGGTAACGGCGGCATACCCAATGTTGTGCTTAGGCACCTCCCATCAGTGGCTGTAGAGAGGTATACCACCCTGTTCAACAATGCACTGAATAATGCATATTGTCCGGTGCAGTGGAAGACAGCAGTGGTACAGCCAATCCCCAAGAAGGGCAAAGACCCTTCTAACCCGGCGAATTTCCGGTCAAAAAGTCTTCTTCCGAGCATTAGCAAAGTGTTCGAGAAGGTAATACACAGAACTCTAGTCAAATGGGTTGAGGACAAACATATAATTCCGGATAACCTATTCGGTTTCAGGGCAGAGCATGATACCATCCATGCCGCGTCGAAACTCGTATCGGATCGTATAGGTGCCTGCTGATTGATTTGGAAAAAGCCTTCGACACCGTATGTGTAGACGGGCTTTACTACAAGCTCAGTCGGCTTGGCATAAGTTAACCACTTCTACATACATACATATATATAATCTATGACATGTTAACTGGTAGAAAGTTCTTTGTGAAAATTGCCAACGTGACTTCTACTCAAACATTCGAAATTAAAAACGGATTGCAACAAGGCACGGTAAATTCACCGATCCTATTCAGCATTTACCTAAGTGATCTGCTAGTATCTTTTCATCAATGTATGTCATCGCAACTCTCTTGCAACATGACTTCGAAAAGATTCAGCAGTATTGTTATGACTGGAAGTTGAAAAACTTGTGTTATTAAAAGCAGAGTCATTTTCTAATTAAAGTACAATTCGTTTGTTTTGATTTTTTATGCTTTTTATTATTTTAAATTATAACAGTATTAGGGCAATAAAATGAATGCTATTTTTTAGTAGCATAGTTTTTTTTTAGTATATTTTTCGGAGTACTTGCAAGTACTGCGGTACTGCTCAAGTTCTTGGAAGTACTGCAGTACTGCTCAAGAACTTATAAGTTCTCTCAAGTACTTAGAAGTACTCTCAAGTACTGCTCAAGCATTTCGAAGTACGGCTCAAGTACTTTGAAGTACTCGCAAGTACTTAGAAGTACTCTCAAGTACCACTTAAATATTTTAACATAATACTTAAGTATTTTAGCAGAAAATACTGGTACTTGCCTAAAATCAAGTACCAGTACCAGGTACTGAAGTACAAGTACAAGTACCTGTTAAAATGCTGGTACTGGTACTTGTATTGATTTCATACAACCCTGTGCAAGAGCAATGACTTCGATTTTTTTTTTTTATAATTCGTGCAGGTTCGAGAGTGTATGCTCTTATGATATTTGTTTATTTCACGAGAGGATGCGCCGTAATGGTTCATGGTTTCCTTCAGAAGCGTTTCTCTACTTGGACAAGTGCGGGCTAGTGCAAGACAGATCGGCGGTTCCGCTGATCTTCCACATAGCCCGAAAATCTGTGGAACGGCGGCTTCTATATGAACCTGATGTCGGGCCGAAACATCTCAGGTTCAGTAGAGCGGTGTCGCGCCGAGACATTGAGGACGTTTCAAGTCAGCACCGTCTCTTCTGGTGGCTTGAGGAAGCGTCATCTGACGAGCTTTGAAGCACCCTCAGGGCGTTAGGTGTTAAGTTTTAAGTTTTTAGTTTTTTTTTAATTTTCTTAGCGTAAGTTATTCTGGTTGGTCTATTTAAATTACATTTACATTTATTACATTTTATATTTTACATTTGTACATTTGGTTGTAATTGCACAATTTACACAGAGTTGTGACTTAAGTCTTACATCTGAATAATGATCTATTATGGATCTCAAGAGTTATGATGAAGCGAAATCTTTTACCGAGAGGAAAATGGTTAGAAAAACCTCTCACTTGCCAAAAAAAAAAAAAAATATATATATATATATAGATATATGTACATATATATATATATATATATATATATATATATATATATATATATATATATATATATATATATATATATATATATATATATATATTTGTAGATAACAAACGAACAATTATTAAGAAATAATAACAAAAAAAAAAAGAATAATAATATTTATACAGACATACGAGTAAGTAAATAATAACCAAAAATAATAAAAAATAAATAACGTGTTATAATCAAATAATACTAAACAATAAATAAGGAAAATAAATAAGTAGGTAATAAATAAATGAATATAAAACAATTAAGTATATAAAATATGTGTAAAAATAAATAATAAATAAATAAATAAATAAATAAATAATAATAATAACAAGGGATATTAAATAAGTGTAGAGAAGGTACAATAGCGATTTTAATTTGTGTGATTGGCGACTAAGTTATTAATAAGGATGTTATGTGACATCTCACAACTCATTTTGTATTTGGCATTTAATCTATTTATTCTAGTAGAAACAAAATCGATATTGGCCATATCGTGAAGTATTCGCGTAGAGAAATGCCATGGAAGTTTTAGCATAATTTTGAGTAGTTTGTTTTGCGCTATCTGCATTCTTTTAATGTGTGTTATTGCACATTTTCCCCAGACTGGACAGCCATAAAACATAATAGAACAAAAAATTGTTTTAAATATTATCAGTTTGTTTATTATTGTTTAAATTATTATGGGGCCGAAAGGCAATTCAATTGTATTGTAGTATAGCTTAGAGTGTCTATTTTTTCTTTATATATGTATATATGTATATGATATTATAACTGGCGCAGTCGGTTTCGAAAAAACGTGCTCTCGTGCTAGATAATATAAAAAAATAAAACAATTAAATGTGTATATTGTAAATAATTAAAAACATAAAATTTATGAAGTGACATCACATATAGACATGTTAGTAAAATCATCTACGAAAAGTAAATCAAATAATAATAATAATAATTTTATTTTCGTATCATAATTTACATTTGGTGAACCACCACACAGTTTACATACAGAGACATGATATTTCGATTATATCTTTCTACTGAGCAATTATTTTATACAATTATTTATGATAACAAATGTTTGACGATGATAATAACCTTTGAAGGAAAACTACGACACTAACCTTCAATGCAAAAATAAAAAAAAAAAAACTAAATAAAAAAAAATAATAATAATAATAAACAATAAATAATACTTATATAATTAATAATAATAATAACAATAAATAATACTTTACTTATATAATTAATAATAAGCAATCAACAATAAATAATAAATAACAAGGTAAGAAATGAATAGTGTATTTTCGAATAGATGTGGGTTTTAACAAAAGAGCATAAGGAAACATGATTAAAAACTTAACTGATTTATAAGGGGGTTTTCGGAGATTTCACAATTATGGAGAAACTTTATAGTTAGTTTTAAAATTCTATCACGAACTAATTCAATCTTTGTTCTGCTGTGAAGATCAACCGTTGAGTGATAAGGAGGAAGATTAGCATCATTTCAAGAATTTTATTTTGGGAAACTTGTAATTTTTTTAGATGGCATTTTGCTGAATTTCCCCAGACTTGGCAACCATATAGAAGGATTGATTGAAAAATTACTTTAAAAATTACAATTTTATTGGCATTGTTCAGTGTAGACTTCCTGTTTATAAAAGGGTACAGCATGTTTATCGCAATATTTATTTTATGTATAGTTTTTGTAATATGTTCTTTAAATGTGAGTTTCGTATCAAGTTGAATGCCCAAATATCTTACAGATGGAACCCACTTGACACCGATATTATTGACAATTAGTTGGTTGCTTGGGAGAAAAAAGGCTTTTCGTTTCCTGCTGAAAAAAATGGCCTGCATCTTCTCAATATTTAGTTTAATTTTCCTGGATTTGAAATACCTTAGCAATAACTGAATCGCATGTTGTAAGTTTTCCTCCATGTTGAGGCTGAGCTCATGCGAAGAATATATTGCCGTGTCGTCTGCATAGATAGTTACTTCACAATAAGGAAGTCTTGGGGTATCAGACACAAAGATATTATAGAGAATTGGCCCCAAAACGGATCCTTGAGGCACACCAGCAACAATAGTGTGACAAGCAGAATAACAATAATTAACAAAAACTCTGAAAGTACGATCGGAAAGAAAGCTTAGTACAAGTCTGATGAGATATGGGGGAAAACGGAGTATCAATAATTTATAGATAAGGCCCAAATGCCATACACAATCGAATGCTTTCTCAATATCCAGCAAAATAAGACCAGTTGATTTACCCAAGGAGCGGTTCATTTTAATATGTTGGCACACTCTAAGTACTTGATGGGATGTACTATGATTTCTTCTAAAACCAAATTGCTCATTTAGTATTATATTATTTTCTTCAATAATTGTGGTTAATTTTGCTTTTATGATTTTCTCGAACACTTTACTAATACTACTTAACAGACTAATCGGTCTGTAACTTTTTGGTTTGTTAGGTGGCTTTCCTGGTTTAGGAATAGGTATCATTTTAGCTATTTTCAAGCTTTTGGAAAGTATTGGATCTTAATACAGGTATTAAAAATAAGAGTTAAGTATCCAATAGCCGATTTGGGAAGTTGTTTTAAACACATATTTCTAACACTATCTATACCACCAGTTTTTTTTTGGTGATAAGGAACACAATATATCTTCAACACTCTGCTGAGATATAAGTTCATCTCGAGGTGTTTCGATAGGTTGTGCAATAAAGTTATTAGTAGTTACACTAACAATTTGGTTGGTAACAGAGTCGCCTAAATGTTGGGAAACAAAATGATTTTTCAAAAAAGTTGAGGCGAATAAATTAGCCTTATCATCGTCCGTAAAATGCACATTGCCGGAATCTTGAAGTGTTGGAATTCTTCTGTTCTTATTTTTAACAACTTTCATAATATTCCAGAAGGGCTTGGAACTTTTGTCTAGAAAAGATAGCTTTAAGTTCCAATTAATATTCCGTTGCTTTTCTATTTGCTTAGAAATAAGCTCATTGTAATAGTTAAGGTATAATCTATAGACTGGTAGCCTATAGCGTTGCCAATGTCTCTTAATAGAATTTCGGATGCGGACATAATTTAAAATGTAATCAGGCATTTTAAAGACTTGTGTTTGCTTTCTTTTTTTAGGGGTACACGAACTCATTATTTCCAGGACATTATCAGTGAAGTCTTTGACTGTTATGTCGATTTCATCCTTTGAGCTCACGTCATCAATAACTGTCCGGAGATTACTGTATATGACGTTCAATTCTGATCGGAATCTAGCCCAATTGGTTCTTTTGAAATCGGGTACAAACTGTTCGCACGTTAGGGAAGATTTAGACATTTTGCAACAGACAGGATAATTATCTGAACTCAATTCTTGTAACGATATCGGCTGCCGAAAAAGTTGGGGCACATTTGAAATGAAAAAATCAATAACTGATGGACAACCTCTTGAACTAGATGGTACATATGACGGACTAAACGGATAAAGAACAAAAAACGGAAGCAGATTGGAAAAATTCGAAAGAATATTGCCCCACGCGTTTGCTCGATTACAGCCCCAATCGCGGTGTCTACAATTTAGGTCGCCTCCAATTATGTAATCATTGTTTCTGAATAGAATGTTTCGTAAGTCGCTCTTAAAGTTATTTCTTTTTCTGTAGATGTAGCTTTACCTGGAAAGTAAACGCATACTACGCTCAATTCACTTCCATCACTCAGAATAATCTTTATGCCCACATTTTCTATACAACGTGTTCTAATAACGGGGAGTATATTGTGGCGAATAGATTTTTTTATAAAAATCGCAACACCGCCACCTCTTCTATTGAGTCTATCTATACGATAGCACTTAAAATTCGATGAAGTCAATCTAGTTTCAGAGTTTAACCATGTTTCCGTTACTAGAGCTACATCTATATTTTTAGTGGTTAGAAAATCAATAAATTCTATATATTTATTTTTTTATGCCTCTGGCATTCCATGTTATAAAGATAAGATTGTTAATTACCATATTATTTAACATTAGAATATAAGAATTTAGTGGCTAATTGCGCTATGGCATTAAATTGATCTATTTTAGTTTTACAATTACCTAATTTGGAGATCATTTCCATTACCAGGGAATTGATTTCTTCCATAGAAAATAACTCACCACTAACAGTGATCGTAGAGTAGTTATTGTTGTTGTTGATGGTACTCGTTTGGTTTTTTGCATCATCATGCACTGGGTGACTTCCCCATGCATTCCGCTGCTGGACATTGGTGTTAGTGATTTGTTCTGCTACCTTATTGTTACGCATATGTTGGAGGGGAGGAAAATTGTTCATTGACAATAAATATGAAGCTGGCGTTGTTGCATTGTTGGTGTCGTTGTTGTTGGTGATTAACTTTGAATGCAGCTGCTGTGGGTGGGAGCGATTTAATCTTCTTGCCATATTCGTTCTCAATTCCATGTAGTGGCTTCGTACTGCGCAAGCGCTGTCTGTAGATTTGTGGTTTAGACTGCAGTTTGCGCACTTTAGTGCGTTTTTATTGTCGCATTCGTCTGTTTTGTGGGAGGCTGCACAGATGGAACAATACGTTTTAATATGGCAGTGTCTCTCACCATGACCATACATCTGACAATTTCTGCACTGAGTCAGACGATTTTTTTGGTTACGTTGAAAATTCCACTTCACTTGGGTATGAAAGATCGAACGTATATTTTTTTTTAGGCCCATTAATTTTACTGATCCACTCACAAACGATACAATGTAGAATGTATCCGTAAAATTATCATCTTTACACTGGAGTCCAAGTTTAGTTAGTTCGTTTTTTAGTTTAGTCGCATCTATTTGGCTCAAGCCGTATAAAACAACTTTGAAAGCTTTTTCACTTTTAAGTTCATGGGTAAAATATTGGCAATTGTCATCGCGTAATTTGTTTAACACCAGATTATAAGACTTTAGTGATTCACAATTAATTTTAATACCGATCGACATTATTTTGATTGAGTAATCCGCAACTTCAATAGATGCCATTAAATTGTGCACATAATCCGATGATTTTTGTAAAAGTTTTATGGGGGGGACGTGAATCTTTCTAGTGACATTTGGTGAAATTATTTCATCCATATTTTCACTATCATTGTCGCTATCGGGTAAACATTGCAACGGCCTCCAGTAATTTTTCCTGGAGTTTAACTTGCCTTTATTCATTTCGAATGATATTCGCGACTTTTTATAGAAAGACAAAAAGTTGTCCTCGGAAATAAGTGAACGCGCATGTTTGGAAATTTATTTTTTTTTTTTTTTGAAAATCGAGAGAAAGAAAAGATAAACACAGGGGATACGTCACAGAGCAAACCTCGTTCGCTGCCGATTGAAATGGACTTTTTATTATTATTATTTTTTTTTTTGATTTGTGATTTCTTGTTTTTTTGATTTTCTAATTTTTTCAATTTTCAATAATTGATCTTGATCGCAAAGCCTGTATGACTTGACCTCTATTTTTTAGTGAGTAAATCAAATAAAAAGCAATAAAAAACTACTTTAAACTAAATAAAAGACATATACATAAATTATCTATTATACCTACCATCCATGAACAACCATGCTAAAAAAAATACATGTACTAAACACAAATTGACAAGAAACAAAAAAAAAACCGAAGAATAGAATACCGTATCAAACACATCATCCTCATCCATCCATCATCATCTACAGTTACCAGTTCCATATCCAGTTATCACCACACATCCTCTATACAACGGTTCAACATTATCACATATAGTTATAATAAGTTATACATATCGATAGCAAATAACAGGTATGGCGAATTTAAATATTTGAGATTTAGTTAAAGATATTTAAGACTATTCAGGAAAGCCTGAAGAGTTAGAAATTGTCTTCAAACAAGTAGATTACATTTACAAATATTGTGAACATTTAGATGAGATTTCTAGGGGATTCTTAGAATTCAAGATTAGACAAAAAATAAAAGATAGTGCTAATATGGCCTTAATAAATAATAATAACCCTTCCGACTGGCCCTCAATAAAAAATATCCTTATTTCTAACTGTAGTATAGATGAAAGTTTCGAAAGTATCATTAATTCAATAAAGATGTTAAAATTTGAATATTCCGTAAAAGATTTTTATAATAATACACTAAGCTTATTAACTAAATTAAATTTAAAGTCAAGTCTTTCTGAAAACTCTCCTTCTTGGTTCAACAGTGCACAAAATGAGGACATGACTCTCAAATTGTTCATTAATAAATTATCTTACCGACCAAAACTGATTCTCCAAGCTCGCAACCCATCAAATTTTAGGGAAGCAAAGACGATCTTAGGAGAAACAGACAATTTTGAAAAATCATTTCCATCCATCTCTAGACCATATAATAGAAATGCTAGAAATTTTCAACCCACAAATTAAAATTTTAATAACAACTTTTATCGCAATAGCCCAAATATCCATAATTTTTCACGCAACATTAGAACCCAAAACAATAACAATAACGCAACCAATTTTCCAAATTCCCAATTTCCTAACTACAGGTATAATGACTCTGGTCACTCTAGTCTAGGCAAATGTCTTCTACCACACTTACTTCCGGTAACCATAGAAACAACAACAAAACCCCAATACAAAATACAGCCCCATCCGGGTCATTTAGAAGCCAAAATCAATTAATGGAAACAGATAATTTAAATCTAGAATCTCAACAATATTCTGAAGAGATTGAATACCAAAATTTTCAATCACCAACATCCGATCACTACTCTGTATAGTACATAGTTCAATCAAACTTAAGACCAATCAGATTACTAGTTGATTCGGGATCAGGCACGTCACTAATTCAAAAGGGCTTGTTCCATAAGTCCTTCAAATCGGACTTAGACAAGCCCGTTCTTCTAAGGTCGATTAACTCAACCATAAGTACGTCCTCAAAAATTAGAATTCCACTCTTTAAGGAATTCAATAAACCTAAGGTAAGCATCGAAATGCTAGAATTAGATTTAAATACCCATTTTAATGGAATAATAGGATGTAATGTTTTAACCCTTGTGTTACCAACCGTGTCGCATGATCTGTTGAACGATGTACAATACATTTTGTTGAATATTTTTTTTTCTAAAAAATACTTTGCTAATAATCTCCCGGATCCCCATCACTTGACCGATTCCTCATAGATTTATGCACTAACAGATTTATTTTATTATTTTTAAATAAGAAAATTTTCGTTTTGAAAAAAAGACTCATATAATCCAACCGGGTACCCGGGTAGCCGCATACAAAAATTGTGGATTTCGTATAAAATTTGAATATTTTTATGCAAAAAGGGATAAAATAACTATAAATAAATAAATAATATTCATTTCCAATTATTTATTTATTAAACTCATAATCTTATTCTTTTAAATCAATAAAAAAATCTAATTAATTATTACATTCTATACATTTTGTTATTTTCACAGTATACTCATCGCAGACTGGCTTTTTGCATTCAACGCAACACTTTCTGGTCTTTCTTCGTTTGCGAATAAGTGTTTTGTTCCAAATGTAGCACGATCCAACAACAAGTTTCCTGCCAGTGTTGTCACGTGGTTGATTATCAACAGTTGATTGAACTGCAATCGGCTTGTCATAGTAGCTTTCGATCGCTAGTTTTGTTGAATGGTGTCGCATGATCTGTTGATTCGAAGCTCGCTCTTCAATCAATGGCATAGCCCGTTCTTCAGCAAGCTGGCGCAAAAAAAGTCTCCTTTGGTTCGTTCTCTTTGGTATCATTTTATTATTTTCATCATAAACTATATAGGCAAGAAGAGAGGAGATGTCGAGGATATTATAGAAAAAAGCGAGTGGCCACCTGCATGTTCGTCGTTGAGTAGTGTATCTCGCGCACATTTAATCCATAGTATCGACGCCGGCTTTGTATTTGTTATAAAACAATATCATTTCAGGTTTTTTATGTGCTGCATCAGACGTCTTATCATCATAGTGCATCGTACTGCGCAAAATCACAAATCACAGACAGGGGTTCTCTTGTTTTCGAAGCTTTCATTTCTTGAGGAATGTATGGCTTGTTTTTTTTCAAAGTACCAACGATAGTGAGGATCCACGAAAGAAGACTTTTACCTAAAGGCAAAGTCGTAAAAAATCTATCCATACATATGTTTCGACCAGATCCTTTGAAAATGACTGCAAGTTCTTTGACAACTTTTTCTCCTTGATTGACATCTCGAGTATTACCTATTTTGCCTGTATAAATAATTCCTTTCAGCGGGAAACCATTATCTGCATCCACCATACTTTTATGCCATATTTAGCAGGCTTCGTAGGCATATACTGAGTGAACTTCGTTTTCCCTCGGAAAGGAAAAAGTTGTTCATCGAATTTTCTGTTGGTTTGTAAATTCCAGCCAAGTTTGCATTTAGCATATTCCAAATATCAGTAATCGGTGGAGCTTTATCATTAGCTGTTCGTGCACGACGTGTGTTCTGATCATCAAATTGTATAAACCTGATAATCGATTGGAATCGTTGTCGTCCCATCGTTGCACGGTACAAAGGGAATGATGCTTTCTTCCACATACACTGGTGGCCACATAATTAGAAACAATGATCTTAAGATAATGTAAAATTGTACATTTTTTTATAAAGTCGTCTGTTCAGTTTTATTTGTGGTTCTATTAGTTACATGTATCTTGTACATGATCGGTATTTGAATTATTTGCACCAGCACAAACCAAAATTGAAAAAAGGAATACATTTCTCCTTGTGTTACTTTCTTCCATGTGCGTGACTCATTTTCAGGATGCTTACTGTTATACTCTTGATATACAGTTTCTGCTTTTTTGTTCGTGTGACGTACGATGATATCGACTATTTCAATGGACATGATTTTCTTGAACGTATCGATCGATAACATTTCTGTACTTCTGTGAGGCCCAGCTCTTTGCCTGACAATATTCCTTGAAGGAGGATGATGTTTGTATACCTTTATTCGAAATAGTTTTATCTTTAGCCACAAACGTTGTACTGGTGCTGCCTGAAACATATTACAATTTGATGTGAAAATTACTTGAAAAATTATTTTTGTTACATCAATTTATGCACTATATCCATACAGACACACACACGCACTGTAATAAAAAAATATTACCTTTTGATACTTCAGCAGCCTCATCTTCGCTCTCTTCCTCAGATTCGTTTTGACTTTCATCTACTTGCTCTTGACATCTGACATTCATTTCCACGATCTGCGTGCTCAACTAAATCTTCCTCATGACTGTTTTCATCATCCGATGTGGTGAGATATTCATTAGTCTGAGAATCATGGGACAAATTACCTATGGGAAGCCAGTCGTCGTCTTCACTGTCAGAAGGCCAACTCTCATTGTCTTCCTCGCCCAATAACTGTTTCAAGTACTCGTCTTTTTCTGGCTCACTCAATCTTATCAGTAAATTGATTAAGTGAATGTCTGAGTGTTCCTTCTCTCGTCCGGCAAAACCTTTAATTTCCTTCCTTAACTTCGTTGTAAGATCTTGCAAGAGCGCGCAATCTTACAAACTAAACGCGAAGTTCATATTCATATAATATATACACCTGGTTATTTCACCCCAACGTGCTTTTAAACAAAATCGTGTTTTGATTTCGTCCCCATGTCACTCGAAAGTAACTCCAGCGTGGTTAATACCCGTTCCAAAAAACTTGCGGTTACCACTGCGGCAACAGCAAATATTCTCACGCGAAAACAGAATTGCGCTCCTAATACCAAAAGTGCAACCACTCCTCTCCCAAAATCTCTCACTGCTGCTGACCTGAATGAACATCTCTGTAAGCACACCGAGGTAATATTGAATGGCCTCTCAGCTGACATGGCGACGCTCCGAGATGATTTGCTGCAACAAAGTTCATCGAAGGTGTCAACAAATCACTGGGTGAGCCGCAACTTCATGTGAAACAAATTGAAGAGGCTCACGCTAAATCCCAACAAACTAGGAACGAGGAAATTGATGATCTGAGAGAAAGATGTGATGCACTGGAAAGGAAGGAACTTGTAGCTGATGCAATCCTCTTCGGTGCCCCACAACTACCCGATGAAAATCTGAGGACTCTTTTTAACCAGCTCTGTCACACAGTCAATTGCAACCTCCAACCCTGAATACCATTCGTCCCCCTCGGAGGGATAATCCAATCGACTCACCCATCATCATAAAATTCAATTGCCTTCAAGACAGAAACACTGTTCTTAAATCACACGCCGGCTATCGCAGACTTCAAGATAAGCACCTCTGTCTCAACGATATCGGCCTGGATTTAAACAAGCGCATTTATATAAACGAGAGCCTCACCAAAAGAAATCGCGCAAACGGTTTAACGGTGTTAAATATTTTGTGCAATCAAAATAAGGGTTTTAAAATCTGCCATTTAAATGCACAGAGCTTAAAAAACAAAATAGATGATTTGCGTCTTCTTTTAAACGGTGGCAAGGTCGATATAATGTGCTTATCGGAAACATGGCTGAAACCGGAGATGTGCTCAAATCCGTTTCATGTTAATGGCTATAAATTAGTGCGAGCGGATAGAGAGGATAAAATGGGTGGACGGGTTGGAATATATATAAAAAAAAAAGGCGTGAGTACCAGGTACTCATGAAATTTGATGTGTAAACATCCGTGCATGCGACTCGGTATGGCATTTACGATGATATAAGATTCAATTACATAGGTTAGGTCAGAAATTAAAACATTCATTTCATGTTATATGTAAATTTATTAGTTTTCCTTATTTTCATTTATTGAATCACTTTCTTTATCAATCTCTTTGAAACATGAAATTATTGGTCGATGATAACTGAAATAAGATACAATACACCTGTGATTCCAGATTATTTAAATATCTAGTAAATACCGCATCAATTGTTGTTTTTAAATTGGTAGTCGAAATATTTCTATTTGTATTCATTTTTAAATTTAATTTTTCATTCAAGAATAAAATTAATGGTTCAGCCTCATTCGTCGCGAAATTTACATTAAAGTCACCTCCCAGTATTATCGGCATTTGATCATAATTTTCTTGAAGTTCCGCAGAACCGGCAGACGTGTATGGTAGAAGAACAAAGTGTAGAAACTTTATAATTTCGGCAACTCGTTGATTAGGTGAAATATATAAAACTACAACGAGTATCTTCTGACCGTTGGGCATTACACATTCAGCTGCACAAATATCGCTGACTGCCCTTGTCATCACTGTGAAATTTGTTGTTTGACGATACGTAATATCCATATGAGGTGTAGTGACATGCGCTGTGTTTTGCTTTTGGTATATTGCTACACCACCAGCCCGTTGACCATCCCTTTTAAACTGTACGCAACAATCAAAATTTGGAACGGATATATGCTCATCATTACGTAGCCAAGTTTCGCTGAGCATTAAGAAAGTACACTCTTGTGTTACCGCATCCGTGAGGTCGTCGCTGTGTGCCCTGAGACTTTGGCAATTAAATACGGGAAAGGACGTCGAGGTTTCTGGCGCACGCAATAATTCTGTCTTGACGCGTACGCAGAGGGTTATTTTCAAGTCTTGTGAATTCGTTTTGGAGTGCAAGTAAGCTATGCGCAGTTCTTCTTCCATGATGAAATGTTCGATTATTATTTGGAGTGACAATGAAAAGTCCTTCAAGACTTGTTACTCTAGAGAGAGCGACGTTGAAGTTGTTGGTCATGGGACTTTTCATATGAATAGACAACCTGGTCGAAAGGGCTTCCCTGCGACTTGTGAATCGTCATACCACTGGCAGGAATCAGGAGGAAAATGATTCCGCTTAGCACTGATGGTTCGATTCGTATTTACAATAGATGAGAACTAAATCTTTCTCTATATTATGATGTTGCATATAACCAGCAGATAGTCGCTTCAATTTTCGCCCAATTTTACAAGTTCCGGGAAATCTTAACCATAGACGCTTCACTGTACCGTTATCTAAAGTGATGTCATCGTCAGGATTGGCCTCGTTGATGTTATCATCAACTTGAATATTGTTCTCATATTCGATCAATTCCAAAAATCCTATGGCTCCGTTTGCTAAGCCATCTGCTACGTCTATATTAGTCGTTATCATATACGCCCGGTCCTTCACGAGCGTAATTTCGTAAGGCAATCCACCAGTATCTAAAACAGACTTCTTGTGCAGCTGCTGCCGAACTTGTGCCAATTGCTCAGCGCTATTGTAGCCAATGAATATATCGGTCGCTATTGATAAGACTTTTTCCGCAGTAGCGTTGAGAATTTCCTTGTTATAGAGAACGACGTCGTGATTTTTGAAGAACAGTCGTACGCCATTGGGACATTGTTCATCGGCTATTACTTTAGTGAAGAAACGAGACTCAATCAGAGCTAGATCTTGCTCATTCAACATTTGACCATTCCCGATTTTTGTCAACAAACGTGAGAAATTGGCGTTCGCCTGGCGCATAACTTCAGTGAGTTCGTAGAAGCTCAAGCTTCGCCACAATGTTGGTCCTGCCATACTATATTTTGTTTGTTTGTAAATGGCTGTTGCACGGACAGCTGGTAATTGTCGTAAATCACCGATGAGGAAAATGTCTTTTCCACCGTAAATGGAATCAACAGCAGTAATCTGTTTCAATCGACAGTCTGTTTTTTAATTTTAGAAATCATACTGACTTCATCGACTAAGATGCACTGAATATATGTACTTGAATAAGCAACGGTACTGTTGAGCAACCTCGAATGACAGTGGCATCGTTCGTCCGATTGTGATTTTGAATGCAGTATGAATCGTTGTCCCGTCAATAGCTACAATATCCATCGGTGTGACAGAAGCGGTTGTAAATTTCTCGGAGTAAGTTGATCACGAACGTTTTTTCCGCATCCAGCAGGGCCAGTCAAGAAAATTTGTAATGGTTCCTCAGTTTCATTGTTTAAGAGATGCGAAATTTCATGCAACAGAAGTCCTTTCTGACGATAATTCGCTGAGCGTAAGAGACGATTAAACTCCTCTTTATCCATGATATTATCGAGTTTTTTGACTATGGGGCCCAGACGATTCAGTGTCGCTAGTCTTAGCTCACTGTTGGCGTCTGAATTAGCATTAGCTAAAACTTTGGCGTAAGGGTCTTCATCGCGTATATGTGCAGCCAACAGATTAATGTCATTGGAAATTTCTTCTTCCTCATTAGCTTCTTCAATGCACAATTCTCGGCAAATTTGTATTGTCTTGCCGATATCCAAGTAGGACTCAAATTCTTGTCTTCGTTCCATTATGAGCACATCGTTGTTGTTGTAAATTAGAATATTATTTTTTTCGATAAGGATTTCGTTTTCCTAGTCACGAAAAGGCAAATGTAACGTTACCATTTCTCGTTTGTACTCATTTGGATCAGCCGTCATGTCATAGTTTCGGTACCGAATAACTCTTGGATTTTGCCGGCGTTTCCACTCATTTGTTTTGAATACTGTGTAATGCGCAACTGCTTGGGCTAAAGTAATATCATCTAATTGTTCTGGTCTCTCTTGATATTTATCGAAGCAGTTTTCGAGTCAAATGTCACATGAATTTTGTTCGGTGTTTTCTTCTTCCAATGCCTTATTCGATTTTCGAACACGTTCTCGTTCAACAGGCCATGAAGTTGGAATATAGGCGATTTGAACAGAACTTTTTGACATATCTTGCCTGAGAAGATACCAAGCTTCTTGGCTCGTAGGTTCTACACAATTTAGCATGTCGACGCTCAATTTTCTTGCTATCTCTACTATATCGAATTCGGGATGCTCGTCCATGGTTTCAATTATTTTCCGCTGAAGATTGCTCCGTTTGTTTTATTGACATATTCAACAACGTAAGCTGCACAAGAGTATTCCTCGATAATAAATTGAAAGTCCATATTTGAACCCAGGACATTTAAGATGAATGGATTAAACGGGTTGATCCATTTGTCTTTAGTTTCTCGCTTTAAAAACACTCGTGGTCTCTTTATTCCTGCTCGCAGTATGTCTAGGTACATAGCATATAAATTTATTTTGTGCTCTAGCAAGAAGGTGTCCAAATCAGGATAATCGTTCTCTTCAAGTGCTTTCCGGAATCGCTTGTAAATGATCGAATATGGTGCGCGACGTATGTCAGTATTTGGCATCGGCTCAAGTATGTGTGTCGATCGAGACGGCAAGAATGGCGCTTCGAAGCGACAAGAGGTTGAATTCTTTTTATAACAGGTAAACGTGTGTTTATGTCGTTGAAGTTTTGCAAAGCCTGATGCCTCATCAGGAGATATAGACACTAGTTGGTCAATCAAAGCCTCAGCCTGAGCCTTTTCCTGTCCCAGAGCATCGGTTGGAGATTCATTTAGCCACAACAGTATATGAGCATGCGGACTGCCTCGATGTTGAAATTATATTCTTTTGAAATAGTGCTTCACGTAGTGTTGGCCAAACGGACTGAAACGCGTTGATTGAAGTATACTGATGATAACTTGCACAAGTTTATTAAAGTGGATAGCACAGGTGACACGATCTTCATTGATGAGAGTAGCTTTTAAGTTGAAATGCATATTTTCAAGTTCTTCCGTATCAATATCTGCTCCATTGTTTCTGAGTTTATACTACAGCTTCATTAATTTTGGCCAACCAATTTCATTGGCGCTTAAAGTCAAAAGTCAAAAAGAACGTCGGTTTTCCAAGCTGACGAATCATCGCAAAAAGATCGCGTTTACGTTGAGCCCAGTAATAAGTGGAGTTTGGTATCGATCGTAGAAATGCCAAATTAGTTTCAAGACACCCATCATTGAAATCAGCTGATTCTACTTGAGCTCGAGTGAGTTGTTTTCAAATTCAAATTCCAATGAATTTGAAGGCAACAGTTATTGCATCGCGTGTTCGGATACGTACAATTTTCATAGCAAGTGCTGAGGAGTCATACCACGTCTATCCGCTCTTCGCAGTTCACTCGTTGCCATCATGAATGGCGTTACAGTCAGTCCTTCCTTAAAGACACGAAATTTACCGAGATAAATTGAAGGAAACGCCATTTCTTCACAGTGTTCATCAAAAAGAACACTAACGGGCACTTCGTGTTCTCGTAGTGATGTCTCACTCCAAGGTACAAGTGTTAGTTGCGTCTGTGCATCCTGTTCGCACGCTTGGCGTTTGGACAGGTTTAGGAGTCCCAGTTCCAGTCCAAAGTCCAAGTTATAAGTGTTAGTACAGTACGTCAGTGCGTTCGATGCGCACTCTATAGCGTTCGTGTGTATATGTGCAGTGTGGCAGCACGCATACACAAACGTATTAACGCAGAGACATAGATGCAGAGATGGGAGTAATGCATTACTTTCTCAATGAAATTAGAAATATCATTAGCATTAAATAAAGTAATGGCAATGAAAAAAAAAATCATTAGCATTGAATAATTCAATGCCAATTAAATTTTTTTTCATTATCATTGAAAAATGCTAATGAAATAAGTCAGCATTACCATTTTAAAATGCCAATGAAAAGTAGACACAAATTGAAATTCAGCATTAGGTTTGTGTATTTCGTATGAACTTGTGTATTTTCAATGTTGTTAGTAAATCCTTATGTTCTGACCCAATAGAATAATATGTACTTATCGAAATTGTACTGAGTGGAGGGAAATTATTAGTAGGCTGCATTTATATGCCCCTTTATGTGGCTAATCTCTCTTTGCCTAGGAATATTTTAGAGAAGTTTGCATGGAAGTTTATACGGATTTTGTTGTCGTAGGCGATTTAAATCTAAACTTGCTTGATGATAAAAATAATTCCTTCATCGAAATGGTAACGTCTCTACACCTTAGTTTTGCTAATCTACATCAGCCGACACACTTTATGCCCAATCGTAGGCCTTCTTTCCTTGATGTATGTCTTGTTTCACAAAAAAACCTTCTTTCGCTGTACAATCAAATAATCGCCCCAGCCTTCTCATATCACGACTTGCTGAGTCTGAGTGTGGCTGAGTCTGAGTCTGAACTGGTCACCAATATATAATTGCAGCAATATTGATACACAAGTAAATTGTTTTAATAATAACATTCACATACTTTTCAAAAAACATGTACCAATCAAAGTTATTAGAAAAAAAACGACGACACCTTGGCTTACTGACGAAGTGCTTACCCGTATTAAACGACGTGATCTGCTTTATTCTAGATGGAGAAATTATAAATGCTCAGTGCTACTGAATAGTTACAAGGTAGCACGTAACGTAACTTCCCTTATTCGTAGGAATAAGCGACATTTCTATTCAGAGACCTTTTCTATTAGCAATTCAAGATCTGCTTTTTGGAAAAATGTGCGTCGAATGGGCATTTGCTCCAACAAACGTACAGCCCCTAATAACTTAGACCTGGATGTTCCCAATAGCAATTGCGCTCAATGGTCGTCGAACGGCGATAGCCATATAACCCATCCTATCTCAGATCACTGAGATACCTTCTCACCTCAGACGTTGACATAGTCTGTGTTGGACTTACACTGATGAAAATAAATTCTAAAGCTATAGGGTCGGATGGAATCCATCCTGTTTTTTATTAAAACACTTCTTCCCTGTATCCTGCACCAACTCACCCACATAATGAATATTATTATTACAACTTCTACTTTTCCAGAGAGCTGGAAAGTGGCCAAAATTATTCCCTTACCAAAAACAACATCAATGGTACCGAGTTTCGCCCAATATCCATTTTTCCATATCTAAGCAAGGTTTTTGAAAGTCTGGTGAGTGGGCAACTGAAACAGCATTTTAATAAAAATAATCTAATCACAAAGTTCCAATCTGGCTTTCGCGCTAAACATAATTGTACAACGGCTTTATTAAAGGTCTGTGAAGATATTCGCTTGGGTATGGATAGCGATATGGTCGGATTACTGGCCTGTTTGGATTTCTCTAAAGCCTTAGAATCATGAAATTCTCATAATAAAACTTAAAAATCAATTTTTCTGTGGAGAGTCTTTATGTCACCTTATGTCATCATATCTTTCAAACCGTTCGCAATTTGTGTACCATAACAATAAATGTTCTTCGAGCCTTGTTGTTAACTCTGGTGTGCTTCAAGGTTCTGTGCTGTTTATAATTGATATATATACAATAAATGTTTCTCAACATGTAATTACCACATTTACGCCGATGATATGCAGGTCTACTCTATGTTCCCTAAAACGTGTTGTACCTCGGCCATGAATTCGTTTTCGTATGAACTTAATCGTGTTTACCATTGGTCGATAAATAATAAGCTGAAACTAAACACATCAAAAACAAAAGCACTAATTCTCAATAGAAGTAGGATCGTCTTAAATTTACCGCCTCTTTATATGAACAACTCTCCTATTGATTATGTTGATAAAATCAAAAATCTAGGGATACATGTGAATTATGTGGTGTCCAAAGTATACGGTGCCGTTAGAGGCTTAAGTCCAACTACCAAATATCTGCCGACCTATGTTAAACATAAACTTGTAACGTCTTTCATTCTACCCATTATTTTGTACGGTTGCGAGCTATTCTCGAACTTGGACCATAAGTCTCTCAGAAAACTCAACGCTGTGTATAATAGCTGTACCAGATATATCTACGGAGTCGAAAGACGCGAGCACATCTCCGAATTCACCGAAAAAAATTCAGGCTCTTCACTTAAAGCACTGATGAAACATCGTACCTTGCTACTGTAGCATAAAATTATAACCACCAAAGAACCTGAATACCTTTTCGAACGCATTCAGTTCGCAAAAGCGCAACGTTCTCTACAACTTATTGTACCAAAACATAAATATTTAACAACGTCCCATCAATTTTTTTGTGAATGCTGTTCAACTGTGGAATATGCTACCCCTAAATATCAAGCAACTGAAAAGCACAAATGATTTGAAACTAAATTCTTTTAAGTAGCTTAAAGAACGTTATTAATGAAAATCTCCCTTTTTCTAACTCTACTTAAAATTTTAATCTCGTCTTTACCTACTCTTCTATTGTTTTTCTTTTTCTCTATATCTTTCCCTATTACCTTTGTAGTTTTAATCATACTACTAATTATTATTATTATTATATTATTATTATTACCTTTTTTGTAGCATGTTCAAATTTATAAGATATTGTATCTTACTTGTACAGGTATTATAATTAAATAAATAAATAAATGTATGCATTCGCCGAAAAATCGTTTCGTGTAACTTCAAATTAGCGAAATTTTTACTGGGAACTTTACCTCAAAAATTCAGCTCTCGATAACTCCTCCATCTTTTATATTCCGTATAAAAAGCGTAATTGAAACTGTTGTCTTGAAAAAAAGAATGAACTGAAGAAACTGCTTATAAGTACCGTTGAGACGCACGAAAATATTCAAACTAACTGACTCTGCGAAGCTATCAGGAATCGAAGGATCAATACGAACTAAAGTAAACTGCTTTTCCAATGCGCATGTTCGTTTCCAATGTTCCTCTGGTATATATAGAAAAGAAACCCTCATTTCCGTTATTATATATTTATTTACAAATGGAGAAATTTATACCGGACAAAGTCGAAAAGACGTTAAAATTAAGATATAGATAAGCTTAGAGTGCTCGTTAAGAGCCAGTAAAAAAATTAAGTATAATGTTAAATTAGATTTAAGCATTTTGTCTAGTAAGTAAGATTATGAATAATGGAATAAAATGCGATTAGAAAGAAAGAAAGAAAGAAGGCATTGTAATCGTTTTTTTTTTATGACTCTATGACTTTGTTTACTGTATTTACTGAATACCTTCTTTAACTATAAGGAGTAACCATAAATGAAACATTATGCATCTAATGTATAAGAGAATTTTGAATTACAGTGGAATTTTACTTACAAATTAATATATGGGTACCGGGGTACCCTGGTTGGCCAAAAGTGTAGATTAATTTGGTTGGTAGCACAAGGGTTAAGGCATTCTGTTAGGGGTTTGGTTAGTTTTGAAAAGTCTTGAATAAATTTTCTGTAATATTCCAGAAGTCCTATAAAACCCTTTATTTCTTTTTGATTACGCGGTATGGGGTTGTTTTGGATAGCATGGATTTTTGAGGGGTTGGGTTTAATGCCTTCAGTGGAATCGATGTGCCCTAGGAAAGTGATTTCTTTCCGCAAAATTTTCGATTTATCAAGTTGGATCGTCCAAGTAGACTAAGCCAATTTTTTGAGTAAGTTCCTTCACAACGTTATCCGTTACCCGCTGGAAGGCAGTGGATCATAGTGGTCTCTTTCTACCGAAAAGTCAGTTTTTTCAATATCTTTTTTTTTTCATCTCTATTTGGTGGAGGCCACTAGCAAAATCTAGAATAGTGAAATGGTTGAGTTGGGTATGGTCTAGAGTTTGAATGGTTGTTCCAATAGAAGTATTTCTTCTGGTGGTGTTAATTACCTCTACAATACCATACTATTCATTTACATGGTATATGCCTTCTGAAATATATAGCTTGTCGCTTAATTTACTATTATTCAAATAGATGTATCCTGTGCGTAAATCTACGAGTATGTGGGGTTTCAGTAAAACTTTAGAGTTTTTGGCAATAATATGTGTACCTTATGTGAGGTTTGGTTTTGATTGTAGGGGAATCTTATCATATTTTGTATGGACGGTTTTGTTTACCAGGTCTATTTTAATTCTTATGTGAGTTAAAAATTGTAAACCCTAAAGTCCATCAAAATAATTATGTAATTTGAATTTGAATTCTATGAAAATGGGTAGTTGAACTTGTTTATTCAGTGCATGTCGATTGTTGTGATAGTTATCGGGCAACATTAATCGACCGGGTTGATGAATTCGGGGCTTATGAATGAAGAAGAGGCGCCGGTATCAACTAGAAATTTTAGCGGCCTGCCAAACGGGGATGATATGTTTATAAATGTTAATTCTAGCCCATGTTTGTTGACGTCTAAGTAACCTGTTGGTTGTTCAAGGCTTGTGGACGAAAATTTGGTGAGTCTTCTACATAGGTTGTTTAGATTCTCGGTTTCGTTTACCTGATATTGATATACTTCTTTATGGTGCATATTATTTTGTATGGGGACTCTGGAGTTGTTTAATTCGTTAATAAAATTTACCTCATTAGTATTACGGAATCTGTCAGAGTTTGGACGCATGCTTGGACTTGTTTTGAACACTTTTGTGAGTTCAACCACTGTATGTGTACGTGGGTTCTGGTGGTTGTTGGTTAGGTTTATTAGTATAAAATGGATTAGGGTTATAGGTTCTAAACGTGTTTTGATTTTGTTGCATGGTTCTGTTAAATGGTGGGTTATGGTTACCTATGAGTAAATGTGTTAGGTACGTATGGTTTTTGATAATTTTGATTTACTCTATTGTGAAGAGGAGGTTGTTGATTGGTATTATAAGGTTTTTGCTGATTCTGAAATACTCTATTATAAAAATGACTTGGCGGTTGTGGAGTATATGGCATAAAAGAGTTGAACCTATAAATTGGGGTGAAACGATCTGTTCGCATATAAAATATATTTTGCTCTTATACAGAACGAAAGGGCTGTTGCGATCGATTCTTGTCGCATTGTTCTGATGCTCGAGCCTAAAGGTTCTTTTAAACCTGTTTTTTTTTTTTTTTTTGTGAGGCTTCTGCTATCTGTTGGATCACTCAGACACAAATACTGGTTCATTGTACTGTCAGACAGACACCTTAGATGGCATTACAGCTGATGAAGAGCCAGCGCCAAGCTTCTTTTTTACGCAAGTGTTTTGCCAGTACCCCGCCAAGGGGAGAAGCCGCGAAATAAGCATTCGATGGCGTTGGTGTTGTCGAGATCCGAGCTCGCTCATCTTTTATCAGCGGCTGACACACTACCTACTGCGCCAGGGCACTCTCCTGTTAGAAATGCGTTTAAACACACTTCAGCGTAAAGTCCTTTTTTGCAGAAATTACGTTCTGATCTTTCTGATGAATTAGGACATTGTTGCATATGGAAGATTGGATTTCAATAATTTCGCTGTAGAAACGTTTTGCAGTCTTGTTGTATTGTCTGAGCTCTGAGATTATGTAACTCCCTCACTAAGGATATTTCTGTTCTCTTATCTTGATATCTCATTCTTATCTTATGTTAATAGGTTATTTTTTATGTCGTCCCAGCTTAAAGCGGTCCCGAACATATTCAAATCCTCATTTGCTTGTCTGGTAATCTTGTTTCTGATAGCGCGCAGAATGTTTTGACCATATGTGGTTTCATCTGCTCCTCTCACGTAGAAGAGGATTTCCTCGACATTGCTTAGGAAATTTGTAACAGAGTCTTCACTTTTATTGAAATTTGGATGACTTCTTGTGCGACTATATGGGGAAATTTTAAGTTGTTTTTTTTTTATTTAATTTGTTTGTTCTAGCATATAAAAGTAATATAATATTGGACCAAATGAATAGAAATATTTTCGTTTTTGATTATAAATATAACCTTATCATATAATAAATGTTTTTTCTATATATGTATGTTTTTTTTTTTTTGATTAATTAGATACTTCCCGTTTATTTCATTTTCTCAGTGAATTATTAATAAAACAAAATTTTCTTTTTTTTATGATTTATTCTGTTTGTTTTTTTTTTTTTTGTATATACAATATAAAAATTTTGCAAGTGTATCTCATTAAAATTGTTTTTTATTTACTTCGTTTTTTTGTTTTTTTCTTTTTTAAAATTTCATATTCGAATTTCATAACGATATTCGCTCGATACCAAGAACTTAAAGTTGCGATATCCTTTTACACCTTCGTTCTCGCAACACTATCTTTCACTTGTGGCTTTTTTTACTTGTGGTTATGAAGTTTCTGCAAGGATATCGATATTCCTTCGATATGATGTGATATACACTCTTAATTAGTTTTTTACAGCAGTTTTCCACTGTACACACCCGTCATTGTTTTATATTATTTTATATCAATATACATTCCGATAGCGGAAAAAATAATAATATTTTTTGACTGTTAACCGGATCGGACGCTTGCGCCAGTTACGGGTTTGGGCCTCGCGAACGATAAAAAAAGCTCCACTTCCGACTGACTGATTAATCGAACCGTTTGTTCTATTTCTTAATTGCTTTTATACATTTTTCCATATCGACAATAAAATACAATTCATAAATGCATAATTAACAAAGTGCTAAATTAGCATTGAAGTTCAAGAGTAATTCCGAGAGTTTAAAGTAATACTAAAAAAGAAATTAGAATTAAGAGTGTTGACCGCAATGGGTCAGCTATGTGCTGCATTCACCTAAACGCGGTACCTTTGCGGGTGCTGCGTCAGCATGGTTACCTTTCGTAACTCAAATAAAACTGAGTCAAATAATCACAAAATTGTCGAAGAAGTTTTTTTAGTACGTCATCTAGTGTACGTATGTACGTTCAATAGGACATATACAACGCGATATACAAATAAAAAAGCCACCCGTTTAATACAGGAGTCAGCAACTTTTTTCATAAATGTTCCGATCGTAATTTCGAAATGTTGACCTCCGTGCAGGGACGTGTTAAGAATATCCCTGCAGCGATACCTCTCGCTTGTCGTAAAAGACGACTAAAACAAAGGTAAATAAAAATCACATCTAGGCAAATTAGAAAACACCAAGGTGAGCCTAGGGACACATATACCACCATTAAACTGCCCCACAAGTATACATGCAAATCAGTGGGTTGACACGACTGGAGATCACCGGTGTTGTAAGAGTAAGATCAAACAAAAAAATCTAGAGCATGCCCGTGTCACAAAAAAAAAAAAAAAAACAAAAAAGGCAGGCCGAAAAACAATTGGTGCAAACAAATGCAAAAAAACAAGCATTTGATTGGCCTCAGCGATGAAGTAATCCCAAACCGGGAAGCCTGCCGCTACTTTCTGAGGTCAAACCGGCGGACCCCACAAGCGGACCAGTAGGAATGCAGTTAAGTGGGAAGGTTATGGTCCTACACTTCTGACCATAGCAACGCCCGGAAAAGGAAAAGAAGAAGAAGTTCCGATCGAAATTTTGACATTTTTGGGGAGGCCGCAGAAAAACTTCTTCTTACGGAGAGCCAGAGCCAAGCTTCTCTCATTCACTGTTTTGTATTGTATGCGATTTGTCCGTCACACAAGAGTACGGGACCTACAGTTCAATGCCGATTCCGAACGGCGAGAGCCGAGGGGGCTTTTGCCAGTACCCCGCCGAGGAGAGATGCCGTAATGAACATCCGATGGCGATGGTGTTATCGGGATCCAAACTCGCTCATCGTGGGTCAGAGGCCGACACACTACCCACTGCGCCACAGCGCTCTCCCTCAGAAAAACTAACACATAATTATAAATTATAAAACTTTATATATTAAATGACGTAACACAAAATACACATAATACATAGAATAGAAAATTAAAAAAAAAAAAACACTACATAAAATGCAATATAAAAAGCAAAAAACAACTATAACTATTAGCCGGTATTCCCGACACGGCTACACGAACGCAGCTCTCAATCGTGCATCACCCAGTCTTGATCGGTAGTTATTCTTAATTATCTTCATTGTTGAAAATATTTAGTTGTTCACAAACATTGTACTTCCGAACAAAGACATAATTTGCTGTGCATTTTCCATCAAAATTGACATTTTTAAGGGATCACATAAAATTTGTAAAAATGATCAATGGTTACTGATAGAAATTTATTTTTTTAAATTTGTATAGTTCTGCATGTCGATTAATTCCATTTGCAGTTGTTCTGGAACTGTATCCACGTCTATGTTGCATGGCGTTAAAAATATTTTTATTAAAACCACTGTCCCCCCGACTTCAAACATGTTGAATTGTGCTTGGAATTCGCATATTAATATATGTATGTATCAACCTACATATTCAACATATTTTTGACAAGTAAGTGCATTTTCTTACCAATATGGGAAGTGAGACAAATTGATTTCTAAAAGATGTTTTCCCCACAATTTCAATTTGCTTTCAAAGGTCATTAAAATGCTGAGTTATATCGATAATATAGGAGAAAGCGTTAGGGAAAAGGACTGAAAAACAGAAGTTCGACTAACAACAACTTTATTTGGACTGTGTCAAGAGAGATGGTTACATGGTTTACATACAATTTGAATATAGGAACATAATTCCGCAATTGGAGACTTTCGGGTGGATCACACGATCAGATTAAGCAGTACATATTAAACGTATTGATAATTTATATCTGATATAGATACATGAATACAGCGGTGGCAAAGAAAATCATACACTATTAATAATTTTACCTACAATAAGAAACCCAAAATCGCACATCCAATTTTTATCATTAAATTCATATCAACAAACAATTGTATTTCGCTTTTTAAGTTGTATACTCTTTTTAGCATTGCGCTTCTACTAAGCCAACGAACTTTAGTATTTAAAATCACGGCACCATATTCAGTTTCTAAATCCTTCAGAAATTCTTTAAATTCACGGTGAATTAATGCCCGCGACTTTAAAAAATTAACCAGTTTTATTACAGGTGCCATGACATTTGGCAAACTCAAACTTTTCGCACACAAATCTTCCTGGTGAATTACGCAGTGATTGTTGAATATTTCCCAGCCTGTCAGATTTTTAATGTCTTTAAATAGCCTTCCTGGGATTCGTTCCTCCATGCTGGACATTGCTCGTGCTCCATTTGTTGATATGACAAGAAACTTTTGCAATGGAATTCAAAATTTTTCCACTACAGACTTTAGTTCACCGTAAACATCTTCCCCGGTCGTCGTCCCTTTCATTGGAATCAGCGAACACAATTCTTCAGTAATATTAAATTGGAAGTCAATTCCTCGTATAAATGTCGCTAATGTCACAACTCTCATCAAATACTAATTTTTCAATGCGTTCGTATAATGTTGTTGTTATATTTTTGGACAAGTTTTCAATATTTCTAGCAAGTGTGAATCTCGACAAATTAATATTTGAAATAATATTTGTCTTTCCAGGAAATGCTATTTCGGCAACTACAGTTAGGCATTTTTTTATCATCTCCCCATCTGGAAAAGGTTTCATTTTTTTTTTTGAAGTACCCAAACCAAACCCTCTTTAGTAAACCCTGATGTACGAGTATTTCATTAAATTTATCTCTCCGTATTTGTCATGTAAATTTTTATATTGTGATTCGTGTTCTGTATCATAATGTCTTTTAATATTTTATTCTTTTAGTGTTGATACAGACTCCTTGCATATTAAGCAAATAGTTTTGTCTTTAACACAAGTAAAAAAATAATTGAATTTCCACTTTTCCTGAAAATGCTCATCTGTAACTTTCCACTTTTTTGTTTGCTTTATTTATTTATTTATTTATTTATTTATTTACAATTCTTGTTCACATAAGATACATAAATCTTTTAAATTGGAACAAACTTCAATCGTGTATTATTGATATAAAGTAATAATAATAAAAACAAAAAAAAAAAAAAAAAAGATGTAGCTTTACATTAATTATTGATTAGGAATTCAAAAAGTTTTTCAATAAATACATTTGTATTCGTAATGCTTATTCGCCTTATAGTTAGGGGCAAAAGATTCCATAGTTGAATTGCATGAGCGAAAAATTGAAAAATCCCACCGAGGTGGGATGAGTGTCAGAGATCGATCATTTACAGGGAAACGTACACTTTCGAACAGATATCCTGGTTGTTTCAGAGTTATCGTTTTATACAAAAGTAATATTGTTCTAAAACTAAGTAGGGTTGGTAATGAACAGCCGGTTATTTGTTTGGCATAATCAGAGATATGTTCGTCTCTCTTTATATTAAAAATATACCTTGCACAACTATTAAACGCGACAGTAAGTTTGTGTTTAGATTCGAAGTCCATATAAGAGTATATTTCACAACCATACAGAATAATGGGTAGGATGTAGGACTTGACCAATTTAAGTTTCACACTGGTTGGTAAATAATGTGCTGTGGGACTTAAAGCACGAAGTGCGCCGTATATTTTTGAGACTGTCTTATTAATATGTGTATTCCAACTAAAGTTTTCATTAAAGTAAATACCTAGGTTTTTAAAATTGCTCACAAATTCCACAGGCGTTTGGTTTAGGTGGATGGCGGGAGGTGGGACCTTAATTTTACCACAATTTATTAGTAGAGCTTTAGTCTTTGCGAGGTTTAGGTCCAGTTTGTTTTGAGCCGACCATTCATATACCCTTATAAGTTGTTGGTTCATAATGTTTGCAGCATCGAGAATGTTTGACTTCGGGAAGGCGAGATAAACTTGAACGTCATCTGCATATATGTGATGATGACAACTTGAAAAACATTTAGAAATATCATTTATGAAACACATAAATAAGAGCTCGTACATTGATTAATGTTGGGTGCAGCCGAAAAGGTCATTGAAACGGAGCCTCTGGTTTGGCTAGCGGACACAAATTTCTTATTAAGAGTGTTCAAATCTACATTAATTGGTGGTACATTTTTTGATTTAATTTGAATATGCCGTACTTTTTTCCAAAATTCAGTGTTGGAATAGTTAGAGCCGAATTGCCTCTCATAGAAGTGCTGTTTATTTCTACGTATAAGAGAAGTAACGAGGTTACGGGTTTTTTTAAAATGCTCTCGTAGGGCTAAACATCGAAACCGCATACCATCTAGCATACCGCAAACCATCTAGCATACAATGCATTGCGTACTTTAATAAGATTACAAACTTCCGGAGTAATCCACGGCGTATTATTCTGTTTTTTTTTTAACTGTTTTATAAGGGACATATTTATTAAAAAGATATCTAACTTTTGCAGTGAGAAACTCAACTTGAAATGTCGTGTCATTTGTGCTGTAGATTGGCAGCCAGTTCATTTTTCGACAGTCATCAAGGACCGATTCCATGTTGGTATCTTTGAACTGGTATGATTTGAAAGTCGTCTCAGCAACAGTTGGTAAATTTGAGTTTATTTTAAGGAAATTCATATCATGATGGGAGAAACCAGGTGCAAGGATCTGATCGTAATGTGAAATTAGCGACAGGTGTGAAGTCAAGACAATATCGAGCAACGAATTCGCACCATTTACTGAGAAATGTGTTGGTTGTGTGCTATTCACGAAAGAAAAGCCAAACGTTTCTATCATAGATTTTAATGATGTGTTATGGTTATGCAAAATGTTGAGATTTAAATCGCCACAAACAACAATCCTAGGATAGTACGGAGCAAGCTCCTCAAAAATATGCTTTAATATATTTACATTAGCTACCTCGGGAGCCATGTAAACACAACCAAGAACTAACTTTTCACAAGTACCAGAAAGTTCTACAAAGACGAATTCGGCCAGATCATTCGGTCCAGATCTCAATAATGTCTTAAGATTGTAACAATTTTTAATATATATAGCAGCGCCTCCGCCCCCTTTACGAACTCTATCAGCCCTGACGACCCTCATATTTGAACCTTAAACATGTTGGAACACATCTCCGGTTTTAGCCTAGTTTCAGTCAGACAGAGGAAATCAACCATGCTATCATCAAAAGTGTACTTAAGTTCATAAATTTTTTTAACTATACTTTGGGCATTCAGATGACATACATTAAGTCCCTGTTTGAAATTACATAATATATTTAATAATACTTTTGTTTCAACCATAAAAAAACCCCTTCTTATGGTATTCATCTTGAGGAAAACACGATCAATAGCGACAAAGGCGACAAGTAGAGCGAATACGTTATTACGTAAATATTAACAAATAAATCATGTAGCATAATTATTGGCGAAATAAATAATTTATGTAATAAGCTTAAAAGAAGAAAAACGGTGGGGATCACGAATACAACAGAGAAATAACATTGGAAATGAAGAGAGAAAATAGGTAGGACAAAAAGTGCTGGGATTAACAACAAAAGGAAGATAAAAAAATCAGAAAGACAGAAGAAATATGAGAAAAGAGAGAGTGGGGGACGTAGAAATAAATGCGGATTAAAGTGAATATAAAAATAAAAATAAAATCAAATATAGAAAGAGATGGAATTACAATGTTAGGGATGCTGTATGTGTCCATCGTCGATGTGTGGCTGTTCTCCCCCTGACATCTCGTTGCAATGACATTTAGGGCTTGTTCGTTTTCGATCGGTATCGGCCTTCAGGCGTGCTATGGGTAAGAATTTGTGTCTGAGTGCTCCAACAGATAGCAGATGCGTCCAACAAAAAACAAAAATGTGTGGTAAAGTAAAAAAAAAAGTAACTTCCGGGATTCAGCAAACGTTAGATGTATTTTAAAAAAAAAACATTCAAAAAAAAAAAATAAATCATCTTTTCAAATAACTAAGGCCTAAATCATTTTTCGAAAATGCAGTTTCTTGTACGATGGAAATTATTTCATGCTGAAAATTTAAATACTACATATTTATTGTAGTTTGTATCGAGAGGAAATCATAAAATAGTCTGTAAATACATTTATGTGGAATGTAAGAAAAGTAGTGTTCCGTGCAGGGACGGGTTAAGAATATCCCTGCAGCGATACCTCTCGCTTGTCGTAAAAGGCGACTAAAACAAAGGTAAACAAAAATCACATCTAGGCAATTTTGAAAACACCAAGGTGAGCCTAGGGACACATATACCACCATTAAACTGCCCCACAAGTATACATGCAAATCAGTGGGCTGACACGACTGGAGATCACCGGTGTTGTAAGAGTAAGATCAAACAAAAAAATCTGGAGCAGGCCCGTGTCACAAAAAAAAAAAAAAAAAAAAAAAAAACGGCAGGCCGAAAAACAATTGATGCAAACAAATGCAAAAACACCAGCATTTGATTGGCCTCAGCGACGAAGTAATCCCAAACCGGGAAGCCTGCCGCTACTTTCTGAGGTCAAACCGGCGGACCCCACAAGCGGACCAGTAGGAATGCAGTTAAGTGGGAAGGTTATGGTCCTACACTTCTGACCATAACAACGCCGGAAAAAAGGAAAAGAAGAAGTAAGAAAAGTAGTGTTCTGTCCCACATCAAACGTTTTTTTTGATCGAGCGGAGCGTAGCGGAGCGAGAGCAATCACCCACTTTTTGGCCTAGCGCGTGCATGTACGGGGAATATAGTGGTCCGAAAACGATTTCGGACTAATCTTGTACGCACTAAATGTAGATATCGGCTATAACCACACATGTGTGCAGCATGTCATTCGATAGATCTAGGTCTGTAGATGAGCCATAAATTATCAAATGAAATTGTTTGATTGAAAAATAGTGAGAAATAACGAGTTTAGAAAAGTGCCATGTGGAGCGAGAGCAAGGTTGATAAAACAACAAATTTGCTCGCTCGATTAAAAATTTTCAGTAGCGGAGTTAAGCCCGTGCATACTGATCTGCCTAGTAATTTTTTTAGTGATTAGTAATAATTTATTGTTAGTCATACCTATGACTGATGGTTAGTCAAGACTAATGATTGAACTTCACGCAAGACTAACTGTCAATCATATGTATAACTAACAATAATTAATGACTAAACCCTAGTCCAGAAGAAATCCTATTAGTTAGGTTTTTTACGCGTGCATCAACAAACAAAATATTTCCGAAAACGTATCATCACTATCTGCGCCTGGTTATACCTTATGTTTATATGCCTTGACGTTACGCACCTGCTCTCTCAACGCATTCGCATTGCATGTTTGAACAAGTTTTCGGCAAGTATGTAGATGTGCGTCTCAAAAAATATTTTCAATGTGGTATCGATTATTATGATATACATACATATATATGTGTATTTAACTTAGTCGCCAACAAATTTAAGATATCAACAAAATAATAATATTTTGATACAATTTTGCAAATGCTTGACGGGGCGTACAAATTTGTTCGGCGGGCCGCGGATTGCTCATCCCTGGCTTTAATATTTCAGAATACGAAGACTGAAATGTTAGACAATGGGACGCATAAATCAAAGGCAGGAAGACACAGATCAGGAAGATAAAGAGAAGATGGGGAATAGACGGTGTTCAGTTGAATTACCTATGACGCAACGCATACAGCAATTGTGTGTCAAGGCAATTCACTGAACGATGTCAACACCAACCCTTGCGCTGATGCAGCACGTACTTCAAAACATGTGTGTGCCGATGACCCATTATGCTGACGGTGCATTGCCGGCAGTTGTTAAGATAAGCTAAATTTAAGTATAAAAGATGTAAGCCAATTAGGAAAATATATCAGTCATTCTGAATCAATAGACACTGATCGTTTAATTTATCCAAGGCAACTCCGACGTGAACAAGTTCAAGTGCTTGCTTTACATAACTACAAAAGATTATATCAAGTTTATGCGCTTGATATTTTAATTCGGAAAAACGCTCCTGAACAGACGATTAACTCAAAAAGGAAGGAAAAAAAAAGAAGAAAGAAACCCCACGTATGTAAATTAGTTTGGTTTCAACTTTTATAACTATTTATTTAAATATCATTGAATGCCTTGCATCATGCTTATTTAAATCGATTATAAAGACTACAAGAACGTTGCAACCTTAACAAGAATCGACTCCAAAAACTATGTGGAGAAGAGAAAATCACTGTCATAGGACACAAGACTGAGCCTATAAAAAAATATGAATGATGAATGATGAAGTAAGTAGAAAATCCATCAAGGCGGAACCTCAGCCACTGCGGATGCATGTTCGCAATTATGAAAATGCTAAAATACTTTTCAATTTTAACATCGTAGAGGACTCTTTCGAAATATTTTGAATAAAACCTATTTTAAATAGGTTTAAATCGATAAGAAAATGGTAAAAATCTTGGAAGAAATGAGGTTGGAACGAGTGGTGTAGATATGCGTAAAGGTTACTAACAGGAGCAGAGAATATGTATAAAGCCAAGAAGTTTATACATATCTTCCCAGAGTAATGTAAGGAGTTGGAACATATTGTATAGAAGTT
The DNA here is from genome assembly GCA_958301585.1 of Merodon equestris. Taxonomy (NCBI): domain Eukaryota; kingdom Metazoa; phylum Arthropoda; class Insecta; order Diptera; family Syrphidae; genus Merodon; species Merodon equestris. The sequence continues at coordinate 80,936,721 of OY284415.1, read as the reverse complement.
TACTAAATCCATTATCAAAAACGGAAAAGAAAACAACAAACAACAAAAAAACAGACGTCCCAAATCGCAGTATATTGCAAGATGGACAAACTCTGCTGTATGTGATGGCATACAAGATATCAGTAGATTACACAAATAAAATAGGAATTGACGAACCTGGCCAAACTTAAACTACGTACAAACGAGTAAGAAGCGAAATGAAGCAACGGGAAATACGCCTAATTAATCGCGATGACAACCGTGAAGCTTTCCGGTGTTTTAAATGGAAAATGAATCAAAACTAAAGGTACTTAGAAAGCCAGTACAATTTAATCGGCGATTATTTTTCTTCTACTCCATCCTAGAAGTTAACAAATACTTGTTAGTTAACGAAAAAAAACCCAACTGTTCGACTTACAAAATCAAAGACCGCTTCTAAGTATATTTTAAATAGGAAATTTATTCGGTATCAACAGTGTCACTGTCCAACTAGAACTAAACTTAAATCTAATTCGCTTCCCATAGGTAGCCGCGGTTTCCATTGTCCAGTGTGCAGACTCATCAGTTTCAGGTCAGTGCGCGTATCCCTGTTGCAATGTGATCTCCGTGCGATGGAATGCAAGTCTGTTGTCGTGGGAACAAGTATGCACCTGAAGAAACTGTGTCAGCAATTTCCGTACAGTCTGTTACCCTGCGCTGGGTTCAGGGTCAAGTGCATCGTGTTAACTCCTCCCTCTTTAATCCTCTACCGCATGAATTATTTATTAAAAAAAAACAAAATTAAATGCGGTCAAAAAAACTTTATTATGATATTTGAAGACAGCTTTTATCAAAAAATCAAAAAAAAACACTTTCTTTCAAAAATAAAAATAAAGGCCGAATTTGGGTTCGTATGCAACAAGGGTAATATATGTACATATATAGGTATATATATATATTTTTTTTTTTGAGGTAATAAATTGATAATGACAAAAATAAAGAGTTACAAAAGAAAAACCAAAAATTAAAAGTTATTTATGCACCGTGAAATTTAGAAAAGCAATTAAGGGGTTGTAAGTCTAAAGGATTTAAGTGCCAATTTTATTATTAAGAGATATACGAAAAAAACATAATAAAAGGTAACATTTCAAATAAATAATTATTTATTTTATTTAAATCAATTGAACACATATTTTATAAATACAGGAAATCGTAAAAAATTGAAAAGAATAAGAATCAAAGGAATTAATTAAAAATAAACATTCATTATTTTAGAATGTTTTAAGTGCCTTTTCATATAATTTTGAAAAAGGGCTAAGTGCCCTTATAAGAGATAAAAAAAAGTATTCAGACTTCAATTTGATTTATCAAGTGTTCATAGAATGCTTTATTTTCGTTGGGTATGTATGGTAGCATATCCTTCGAATCCTTTAATTTTTCTTTTGAAATGCTATTTCGAGCTTCTAACGCTGGAAAGATGTAGTTATTTAATTGCTTTGGAGATTTGCCTTTTTTTAAATATTGACTCTGTCCCACGGTATTGAGTCATTGTTAGATTCCAATAAATCAACACGACGTAACTAACCTTTTTCAATGCGGATCCAAGAAATGCTTGATATTTTTAACTTTGTAGTATTTAAGAAATCCGTGGAAGCTTTATTCAGTTATATAAAATCATTTTGGTCCAATTTAATTACTTGAAATTAATTTTTGTGACATGATTCTCGTATCATTTTTCCACATCCTTTAGTTCTTTTTTTCAATTTGAAAAAAAATCTCGATCGCAGGACATGAAGGAGTGCCTACTGATCAAGTATTTATGATCAATAACATCACAAATGCCATTAGTTACTAAGTAGATCAAGTCAAAAATAACGATTCTGTTATTGTTCTTTCCTATGCAGTTATTACTCCAAATAACTGCATGCTTTTATAAAGATTTGGGTGACATTGTATTTAGTACCTTGAATACGCAAGAGCCAACCTCATTACTGCCTCTTCCCCCATAGGACTCCTTTCAGAGGGACATGAAAGCTTGTTGATTGTCAGCAATATGAACACATAGTTTGTAGCATGATAGTTGTCTGCTGTAAAACATTTGACTATGAGTCAGTGTTGGTATGAAAATTACTTATTGCATATCAGCTTTCATAGCTTTTTGTGCACTCTCAGCTTTGCGATGATGCATTTCTAGCTGTGCAGTATATTTTGTTTTTTCTCTTCCTTCCGAACTTTTTACCGCACTTTGGACAAGTATCGGTTCTCGGACGTCCAAACATCAAATTACGAAACTTTTCTTTGAAGGTAACATAATAACATCTGTAGTTAACAGGAGAATCAGGGTATTTTTCTTTAAATACCATGAATAAATGCTTAATATCCAAGTCAGGGCTTAGATAGAACTTTTGGATATCATGTCTACTGTAATGACTTTCCTGATATGGGAATGATTTTATATGTTCTATTACAAGATTTTCTACATCTGGAGTAAATTTTCTCGGCTACGTTTTCTCTGAATCACTCGATGATGTAGGGTGAATTTCGTACCGTATAATTTAGTCAACTAACCGCTTACAAACAATAAACCCATGCTAACAGCCAATACCACCCGCTAATTCGCCCCGAACGCACCCAGGCACAGACCCTTTTGAGCGAAAATTCGTTGGCACTTAGACTCTACTACAACTTTATTTGTGTCTGGGTAAAATTTTCAAAGAAACAGACACTTGGATCCATTTGGATATCATTGGCCTTGGCACTTAGATTGTATTTTCCTAAAAATATTGATTCTTGATTTTTTGGCACTTAGACCTTTTAGACTTACATACCTTCAATTTCCCTCTTCATTGCAACTCAAATGAGCCTTACATTTTTGGCAAAATGTAAATGAACGATAGGTACAGATGTTTTAGCAAATTTGCCTTTTTTTTTTTTTTTGGGAATTGACCAACTTTGTCGAATCTAATTGAAAGAAAGGAAAATCTTGATGCCTTTCAGGATGTTTTCTCTTTTGTGTTGATTGTATTACTATAGGTGATGGAGTACATATTTCAACGTTGGAAATAGAGTGTGTCCGAGAAGTCGCCGGAGGTCCAGGCCTAGATCCATGAGAGGGTCGTCCACGTTTTTTCAATAGTTGCTTTTCGACTTTACACAACACTCAGCGATTTCAAGCTTAACCCTCTAGATCTAGTCCCGTAGATCATTCGTGATGTTAGATGCAGATGACCAGATTCGAGATGGAGGCGACTCGGTTACTCTTTGGTTTCCTGTTTCAGGCCTGGGATCGACCACGATATTATGCAGATTCACCGATGGTAAGTTGGGACCGATGTTAATCTTACGCCACACAAACCAAGCTGCAGCAGCTAATATTACGAAGGTTCCAACATTTGCTAAGGAAACGAGCTTCGTTTGATTCCTTAGGTAGTTCAACTGACCGATGTTCCTAATGCCGATGCTGTGCACATGTTCCAGGTCAATAATTTGTACTCGTTTTGTGATGTTCGTCTATACTGATGGGAGTAATTGAATGTGCGAATACGTAGAGCTTGTAAATGTTCTATTGTTCAGTTCAGCCCCATTAAGTACCCTTGAATCGTTTGTTGAGGTCAATTTCCCGATAACGTTCGTAAGAAAAATTGTGTCTTCCTTGAGTAGTTCAATCACCTCTAGTGTGTTAGTACGGTAAGTGTACTTACTTTTGGCATGGATAGAATGTAGAGGAGAAGTAAACCGTTCGTGTAGATGGATGGCGATCCGTATTCTATGGCTTCAATTACGTTGGTGTAAGGTAACGTTTCCATTTCGCCGAGGACTCTACTAACCTCATCTTTGTCCAGGAGGTTCGTATTTATCGTTCCGCTTTTCGCCATATGGCAGGCACGTACTATTTCGTTGATTTCATCCTTTAAATGATCAGATGCTAAGTTTTTAATAAAAAAGCATGTTTCTTAGCTTAAGCTAGATATAGTAATGTCAGTGGTCAGTTGATATAGTAGTCGAAAGACATAGATTTAAGTTGTTACGTCTATTTTAGAGTGTCCTAGGGCCTAGGGCCAGTAAGATATCTAGATTGTTAAGATAGTTAAGCTAGTTTTTAAGCATTTTTGTCTAGGGTAAGATAGATCTAAGAAATTATGAATAAAAATGAATTAAAAACTAAAAAAAAAAAAAAAAATGATTTCATCCTTTATTACGAGAGCTTCATTTAGAATATCCTGTTCGTATCGCTCGGCCAAAGTCGATTTGATCCCATTATTAAATTGGTCTATCATCCAGTTAAGCTTCTTCCTCATCTCCTCTAAAGTACTGAGAGCCGGGTATTGATTTTATATTGTTGGTTATTGTTGGCTACAATCTTTTCTTCATTGGAGATTACGCTATTCCAGTCTGCAGCATCGGGGTTCCCAGCAATCCACTTCCAGGCCGATCCGATCCAGTCGATAGATCTAGTGATCCGATGCTTTTCGCCTCTAAGTAGGGACAAACTGTCGGTTGCTTTGTTGAGATAAAATTTAATCGTGGTCTGTTTTTCGGTTGAAAATTTCCCGGTTAATGATTTATTAACACTTCGGACCAGATCCTCGAATTGAGTCAAATTCACAACTTGCACTACCTTAAAATGTCCATCGACAATCCACCCCTTGCCTTCCTTAATCATTACAATCGGAGAGTGATAACTGAATAACTGGTAGCCTAGGATGGAAGGTAGTATGTCCGCCATTCTGAAAAGAGGGATGCAAGTAGAGGCTTGTCCTATTGGATCTTTGCGTTCGACTAAAAAAAATCTTGTTTAGTAGTCAACAAATCTTAAGTTTTAATTTCCATATAAAGGCTCTTACAAGGAATGCCTTTATAATCAACATATGGTAGGATTATTAATAGTCATTTATATAAGACAAAAAATAAGTTTTCTTATAGTGCTATACCCAAGTGTGCTATATTTTTTATACACATATATGTACATTGTTTCATGGCATCTAATAATTTGGATTATACATTGTCATCTTGCTTCATGCGGTGACGTTACAGGTTGCATGTCGGCGAGTTCATTGGTTCTATGTATTCTCTATCTTAAACACTATATCTTAATGTTGTTCTTACTCATTCTCAATGTTCTTAAGATGAGCTTTATGAACTCTACGCCCGGAGGCCGTTACGACAGTCACCTTGCTATCTTTGGCAACAACCTCCTTGCAGTATAGGGGTTTATTTTTTGCACGAATTCTCTTACATGCAGTGTACATTATGTCTCCTCTATTATATTTTTTCGGAGAAGCCTTCTTTTTATTAAACCTAAGCAGGCTCATTCTTTGTTTCCTTTCTATCTCGTCTCTCAACTCATTGTTCACCCTCACGCGGTATCCTAGTAAGTTCTGATAATTTGTACGCTGCGTTCTATTAAAAAAGATGTCCGAAGGTTTCTTTTTAGTGACACAGTGTATGCTGTTGTTATACCTGTCAACTGCGATGTTCAATAATTCTTTGAAGTCCTTATGTTCCCTCTTCAGGCAGCGATATATCTCTAGGATGGTGGAATGGAATCATTCCACCTGTCCGTTGACTTCGCTGCAATAGACGGGTGTTTGATAGTGCTAAATGCCCAACAGTTCGATGAAGTTGAGGATAATAGAGCTCAAGAAACTTCGCCCATTATCTGTCACCAATATTTTCGGGACGGTGAAATAATGCAATATCTTCGTGAACTTGTTCCTGAGGTAAAGTGCAGACCTATTTTTTAGGTGGAATATCTTTCCGAACTTAGAAAACTTATCGATACAAGTGATAAACTTTTCGCCCTGCAGCTCCATGATGTCCAGGTGCAGAATTTCGCATGCATACGATGGCACAGGAGTGGGTTGGAATTCGGGCGTGTTCGGATGTCTGTCATACTTACTCAGTTTGCAAATTTCACAGGCACTCGTGTATTTTTTGATTAGGCTGGACATGTTAGGGAAATAATAGTTCTCAATGAGTTGTTCCCGATTCTCTCGAGGATTTCTGTGAGACCTTCTATGTTCCCTCATGATGAGCTCAACCTTCCTATCCTCGTTTCTTACATCCTCAACTATCCTTTGAGTAATTCGAAGTTTGTAATTGGAGAAATGTTGAAGAAATATTTCCTGAAGCAATTGCAGGTGCGATTCGGCATTTTTATACCGTTGATGATATTCGGTCGCAGTTTAGCTCTGAGGAAATCAGTCAGCTGCCGCCTATTTTAGTTATCTATAGCAAGGTAGTGGCGAATAAAGCCCGGATGTGGCTCCTCTAGAATTTCTAGGCCCTTACCAATTTTCACGACAATCTGGTTTCGAAACATGTTCAACGGTGCCTCGACATGTGGTATAAGGTCAGAATTATCCTGGTCAGCGCTGTGGACAGTTCCCAATGATGATGCCGCTTCACTAGCGGTATCAGTGTGGACACTACTATTCTCACTGGCGGTTTCGCTCCGCGCGTCCTCATTGGGGTTATGTACACTCCGTGATGGTTCGGCCAGCAATGAATCGGTCAGATGGTTGACATTGCTTTTGAGTTGGGAAAATGCGTCCGCCACAACGTTTGATTTGCCTGGCTTATACACCAACTCATAATTATATTCTTCAATGCGAGATTTCCAGCGCTTTTACTTTGCGTTAAAATTTCTGTTACTGAGAGCGAAAGTCAAAGGCTGGTGATCGGTGTGAATTCGGATCTTTTTTGGCCCAAAAAGATATGATCTTAAATTATCCAACAACCATACAATTGCCAGCATCTCCTTCTCGTTCGTCGCATAATTCTCTTCAGTTTTGCTCAAGGAACGAGAGATGTAGGCGATTGGTCGATCTGAGGCTGCGTCTCCTTGAGACAGCACAGCCCCTATGTCGTAATTCGAGGCGTCCGTGGTCAAATTGAAAGGCTTTTCGAAATCGGGGAAGGACAAGATTTCCGATGACATTAGCAAGGTCTTCAAGTCGTTGAAGGCCTGCAATACCTCCTTATTGAGAGTAATTTTCACATTTCTAGATTGACTCGCTTTGATCTGAGCGTTCTGCCCACGTGTCAGGTTCGTAAGGGTTTGGCTACTCTGGCATAGTCCCTTATGAATTTCCTATAGTAGGATGTGAGGCCTAGGAAACTCTTCAGCTCCTTGAGATTTTCAGGAGGGAGTAGCTTTTCAATGGCTGCCACCTTCTTCGGATCAGCTCTTATGCCGTCCCGGGTGATGATATAGCCCAGAAATTCGACTTCCGATTTCATAAAGTTCGTTGTTTCGAGATTTAACTTGAGATTTGCTTCTTGGAGCTTTGCGAACACCATTTCTATTTTTCTAAGACGATCATCCTCGTCATGACCAAAGACAATTACGTCATCGATGTAAACGTAGCACACTTTCCCGATGTACTCCTTCAACACGTCGTCTATCATCCTCTGGAAGATAGCGGGTGTGTTTTTAAGCCCGAGGGGCATTCTCAGGAATTCATACTTGCCGTTCATCGTAGAGAAGGCTATCTTTGGCACGTCACTGGATTCCATAGGGATCTGGTGAAATCCAGAAGTGAGATCTATTGTCGTGAAGTAACTTGCTCTGCCCAAATTCGCAAGTGTTGAGTTAATATCTGGGATGGGGTATGTATCCGAAATAGTAACGGCGTTCAGCCTTTTATAATCAATTACCATCCGGTACTGTTTCTCTCCGGACGGTTTGGGTTTTTTAGGGACAACCCAAATCGGAGAGTTATAGGAACTTTTTATGGGTAGCATTTGCTATAAATTGGTTCATCGGTATTGTTTCTAATTTCTGCCTCAACTGTAGTTTTTATGGTTTCGCTGGTGTCAATAGGTCCGAAAAGAGGTTCGTGCGTTTTTATCAATCTGCGAAGCTTATTCTTAGTTTCCTCTGAGAGGTTTTCATTAAAAAGAAGATTTATTTCCCCTGAGATCTTTTCCTTCAATGGGATGATTATATTTGGATTTAGTTTCAACGTGTTTTCTTTTGCGATCAATAACCGCCTCAAGTTCTTTAAGAGAATCGTCTCCAATGATGCCATCGATGGAGATTAAACCAGGCAATATACAAAAGGTTAGCGGTGTGTTATTACCGACAGACTGGAAAAACCTACCACAGACCTTGCCTTCTATCTTAATGTTAGCACCGGCTGAATGTACGTAGAAAGGGCGAACAAGATGAGTGAGACGAGATGATGTTTTCTTAACTGAAGATGGGGAAAGGAAATTTTTGTTGGCTCCCGTGTCGACGAGGAAGCTGAGGGAGAGCCCGTCCCTCGTAATATATTCTAAATATGGAAAGCTGGACGGGCGCCCTTCATAAAATTTATCTCGTCGCAGACTTCATTCTCAGCCAACTCCTCATAGTTTGCGTCAGGAAGTTTCTGAGCTGCTTCCATATGGTCCACCCTTTGTTGTTTTTGTGGGAAATTTTTTGAGTGTGCCATCCTCTTAAATGGGTTCATACCGCGAGGACGATTCATATAATTCACATTACGCGACTGCGTAGACCCCAATTCCATCTTTTCGTGAGGTTTCGGTGCTGCCGGCCTTGGGGGAGAGGCACCCTCCATTGGAGGTGAAAAACGTTGTTGTGGATAATTGGAATAGAATCTTTTCTGCGGTAGGGACCAGCACTACCGGCTCCTTTTTAAACATCTGATTGATGGGTGCCGTTACCGTATTCGCCGCGCTTGAGTTATGAATCATGTGATTCCTATATAGATTTTGAATCTCTAAGCAAGCTGAGTAAGCCTTGGGTAGAGTTGCGGGCCTCTGCACTATGAGGATCCTAGCCAGGTCGCCGTTAAGGCCGCGAATAAAAACGTCTAAAGCCTTATTTCTGTAGGTCTCCACAAGTGCTGCCACTGTTTCTTCGCTGAACGACACTGTTTTATTTATTTTGTTATTTTTGAGTTGATGGTTCACAGCAGCAGAGAACTCGTCTAATCTCGAGGTCTTTTGTGACAATTGGTTAAGCTGGTGTTCCAACGTCCTCATGTCTCTTTTATCTGCATAATGCAGAGAGAGACACTGCTTGATCGCACGTCAATCGTCATCAAAAATATTGTAGGACACCAGGGCCGCGTCGGCAGGCCCTCTTATCTTCTGCCTAATATGTTGCAGTATGGCCCTATATATAGGTCTTGCCCTAACGATATCGAAGTCATTGAGAATCCCCTCGATAGTATGAACCCATGTCACATACTACGTGAGATTCCCATCGAAGACCTGTAGCTCCTTCACACAATCTGGCAGAGGAGAGATATCCCTCAAATCCGCCTCGCTCCTAGGAGCGCAGAGTTGTTGTGCGCTACGGTCTCCGGTACTTCTGCCGATTTTGTCCCTGAACTCCTCAACCGAGTGTCTATCTCCTTCATCTGGCCCAATATGGCATTAACAGCCCCTGTCAAGTCAGTTATAGATTTATTAATTGCGTCCATCTCTTACTTTGGAGGAAGTTGCCAAATGTGAAATATATTTAATCTCTTTTTTTCTTGAACTCGTTCACTCACCGACACCACCCAATATAGATATATATACATATATACATATTCCCGTACCTTCGCGTGGCTGCACACCTTGTCGCGGTGCGAAGGCTCAGTAATTGTCAATGACTCTTGAGAATTCACTCTCCATATTGGGACATGAACTCTCTATGACGAGACATGAAGCTAAGCTGCAGCCATCACCTTCTCCTCCCTTCCCCGGGTATCCTCTCCATTCCCCTCCCATCCCCTGGGCTGGACTAAGGTGTAAACCGTACCGTGCCGAGAGTCAGCCAGGCTGGGAGCCCAGTTAAAATAATAGCCCAGTCGCTAACGGTGTATCCAGAATACCTGGCACCCTCCTGGCTCAAATAGCCTTGCCTGTATACTGCGGGGCTCTGTACAGGTCGACCACCCATTCCTGCGCGGCTCGTGGGATCACACATGCAAAAAGAAAACACAGACAAAAATAAAAAAAATGCATCCTCTGAAGAGGCAAACAGCACAGGTTGCCACCGCCGAAGGCGTGATCGATACAGACAGCGTAACCGGGGCTCTCCTTCAGGGACTACAGATTGGTACCGCTACCGACGATGAATCCTTGGCTTCATCACAGGTAAGCAACAACATGCAAGTGGACTCTGAAACTGAGGCCCAGCTGCTGGAAGAAAAGGTCGCCCCTAAGGCCACAGGCAAACCTGAAGAAACGATCAAGGCAAAAACACCGGCCCAAAAAGCAAAGAGCAGCTATAAGAGGTCGGTGCAGTATATCAGGAAAATGAGCGCGAGAGACCCCTCAACGCTCTCCGAGCGCGAAAAACTCCTGATCAAGAAGCACAAGAAAGAGGTAGCCAAATTCGAGAAGAAATCGGCTCCCACCTCCACTCACGCTTCCAAAACGGACACAGGGCGAGAGAAGAAGCCATCGAACACGGCCCTTATCAAACCCAACGTCCCAAAATTTACTCGACAACAGCCAACACAACCGACCACTGTCGAAAAGGGCGCACAGCAACCGAGCACCTCCAAAGAACGTCAAGAGGGACGTTCCCTCCACCGGTTCCCGAAAGGAACGCTCCGGGGAAGAAACTCTAAGGGAAGCGAAAAAGGCGAATACATCAGCCATGAGTCTACAAGTGGCTATTGTCGACCGTTCCAACCCGGATGGGAAGATTACATCCGAAAATTGGCTCACGGTTGAAGCCAAAATACTGGAAGCGATGCTTATCGCAGATAGCAGCGATGATATCAACTTCGACGGAGCAGGCTGGCAGAAAGGAGTCAAAGTCGTCGGTTGTGACAATCAGAGGTCCCTAGACTTCTTAAAGCGCACAATTGACAACTGCGGCGAAATCTGGCAGAACGCTAAACTCGAGGTTATCCCCCGTTCGATGCTTCCGCTTCGCACGTTGGCTCCACCGGGTCCCGAAAAGGACGAATCCATATGGAAGCTAATTGACCAGCAGAATAAAGAGCTTGACACTCTCAGCTGGAGAATAATTTCTTCAGCCAAGAGTAAGAACGGCGTGGGAAAGGACCTCATGGTTACCATTGACCAAAAGTCACTCGACCACATCCGCAGCAGATGTGGCAGCATCAAGTTCGGGCTGGGAACCCTGAAGGTAAGGCTCCCCAATGAACGCGGCAAGTCAAAGGAGGCTGCTAGTTGTGCAAATTAATTTACACCACTGCAAAGCAGCCACCTTTCTTTTTTCTTTCTAATCGCATTTTATTCCATTATTCATAATCTTACTTGCTAGACAAAATGCTTAAATCTAATTTAACATTATACTTCATTTTCTTACTGGCTCTTAACGAGCACTCTAAGCTTATCTGAATCTTCATTTTAACGTCTTTCGACTTCATTTTCATTTATTGCCGTCTAGCTTACATATGGCTTATTTCTAAGAAAATTAGTAAAAAACTTAGATACTATAATTCATGTCTTAACTCTAAACTTAACCTATCTTAACTAGATAAATAAATAAACTTAACCTAAGCCTAAAATATTCTTAAACTATAATTAATGAGATGAACACATGTCCAGTGTGTAAGTCGCATCGGACATGTGTTCATCCCTTTAATTGCACCCTTTTAAGGTAAGGGTCGTTGTTGGCGCTATTATATACGTGCCGCCTATGGATTGATTTCACTTCCATGAGTGGATTGTGAATGCAACCACCAGAACAAACTTTTTTGTCTGATCGCGTCTTCTTTATCCCGAATTGAAGCCGGGGTGCTGTACCGAAATAACTCAGACCGAGCGACGACATCCGGGTCGTATAAGAGTCGCCTGTCCCTCGCATGGCGTCGGAAGTGGTATATCAGAGGGATACCATTATCATCCTGTATGTAGCCCTTAGTATCTAAATAGATAAATGCTTCGGGTGGAATAAAGCCAGACAGTTTTGTCTTCTCCTGGTATAACTGGTTGGGGTAATAAGCCCCAAAGATCAGGCTGTTATCGCTCATAATTCCTCTTGCAATATGACCCCGAGTCAATTTAATAAGATAGTTATCAATTCTAATCAACCCAGCCTTATCGTACAGAACCTTGTTAGGATAGTATTTGACATACTGTGACTCTGGTGTTCGATATAAGTCCAGGCAACATCGAAGACATTGCCTTTCGTATAAGCGAAGCTTTTCCATATCAAATGGAGCCACATTGAACCACACAGGACAGCCATAGGCGACAATTGGCCTTATGAGAGCCGTGTAGCATCTGACTTTTACCCTAGCGTAGACTGCTTTGAAACAATCTTCTCGTAAGAGCAAAAGCCTTCTTGGCTTTGTCAAGAACAACATCTATGTGTCTATTGAAATATAAATATTGATCAAGCCAAATTCCAAGATATCTCACTACATTTCGTGTCGCCAATGGCTGCCCTTGTTGTCCAATGATGGTCAATTTGCGCCAGTTTCGCCTAGTATCCCTAGAGGCCCTGTTCAATGGTGTTCTGAAAAGAATTGTTTCTGATTTTTGAAAATTGATTTTTAATTTCCAATCATCACAGTATCTTTTAATCTTATCGAAGTCATATTGCAAGAGCTAATTGATGATTTCAATTTTTTTACCCGATCTGTATGCCAGTAGATCATCTGCATACGCCAAAGCACGACTAAGAGAACCAACTAGATCACTTGTGTAAATGTTAAAAAGCAGAGGAGAATTTACTGCCCCTTGTTGTAAACCGTTTGTGATTTGGTAAGTCCTGCTTGAAGTAACGTTGCTATATTTTACAACGAACTTCTTGTCTATTAACATGTCATATATCATATATAACAGCGGTTTGTTCATATTCAGCCTGGCTAATTTTAAGAAAAGTCCATCTAGCCACACGGTGTCGAAGGCCTTCTCAAAGTCAACCAGACAGGCCCCTGTGCATTGGTTTTTGCTTTTGTTCCATTGGATGTCGGACACCAGTTTCGACGCAGCATGAATAGTGTCATGTCCCGCCCTAAAACCAAACTGGTTTTCCGGAAGAACCTTATTATGCTCAACCCATTTTAGTAACGCTTTCTTGATTATCTTCTCAAAAACCTTGCTAATATTCGGAAGTAAACTTATTGACCGAAGATTTGCTGGGTTGCTCTTATTCTTCCCCTTTTTGGGAATAGGATGGACTACCGCCATTTTCCAATGTGCTGGATAATGTGCATTATTCAGCATATTGTTAAAAAGCGTCATTAATATATCGACTGCTACCTCGGGCATATGCCGTAATACTATGCTAGGAATCCCATCAATGCCCGACGATTTTTTGTTTTTCATTGAATCAAGGATGCACATGAGATCATCTCTTTCCACGAACAGGTGAATTGATCGTTCGCTGGCGATATTTCCATTTGCTGGGTTTTCATCATTGAATGTGGTGAAACCACTATTCTCAGATTGCCAGACACCAATTTCATTAAGAAGATGTATATGATTTAACCGTGCTTCATTTTCCAGATCGAGGTTCGGATGAACGGAGTCATTCACCATATACACTCTTTGGAAGTATGAACCTATTATATCAGCTTTCTCTTGTGGATCCTCAATTACAAAAACGTCTTCGTCTGAGTACATTTCTTCTGGATTCAACCCTGCACCGATTAGTGTCTGTCGTCCCTGGTCTGTCTGGGGGATTCGCAAACAAGGAATATCGTTATGATCTTTTCTTCTAAATAGTTGATTTATTTGCTGGAACATATTCTGGCCACTGGGTTTTATAGCCCGAATTTTTTTGTTCCAATGCAAACTAATAGATATTCTGTAATTTTCTTTGATTAATTGTTGAAGATTTTTGATCATCGACTTCAGTGTTCTTATCTCCGGGTCTCGTCTGTCAGTGAATTGTCGGTAAAGTTGTTTTAGTCTGGATACTTTTATGTTTTTGTAAAGCTCTAATTGTAGGGTTAGAGTATTTTGTGGTTAAATCGTACGGAGGTTGAGCTTTAGGGATGCTATGATCCATTGTTCGTTTGATAGCGTTCTCAAATTGGAGTAGGTAGTCGTCTATCTCTTCATTGGTCATGTTTCTGTTCGTTGGTGGGTCAATTTCTTGACGAAGTATTTCACGCTTTAAAGATCTTGAGAAACGTAACCAGTGTGCTCTTTGAAAATCAAACGTGTACATTTGGTTATGTTCTTCCAGATTCATTCGCTCATTAGGAATATGTATTACAGCGGCTGGTCCGAAGTGGTCACTATCGTAATCTACCGCACGTAAACAATTTCGCAGATGGGGCGTCGCGTCACGGAGAATGATTCTCGTGTCGATAAGGGCTAAGTCCAGAAAAGATTCTCCTCTGGGAAATGAAGGGGTCTCCGTCGCAAGTAGATCGAGTCGGTACTCAATCGTATTTTGACCTAGCCAGTTAAACAGATGATTACCTCTGGTATTTGAGAATGTATTTCCCCACGCTGCATGTTTTGCATTAATATCCCCGGCCAAAAAGTAATAATTTGCTTCTGCTTGTAGCTGTAGTTGACGGAAAAGAGATTCAAGCTCGCTTATAAATTGGGTAGATTGGGGGGCTGCCGGTGCATAGAGAGAGACTATGTACAACCGTCTTCGACTTCGAAGGGGTATGCACACAATACACGCTTCTAGCACCTGGAACCTACGCACTATTCCGCTGTATATGATTTTATGACGCAGTCCTTTCTTTATTAGGAGAGCGACCCCACCCCCTTGCGTGGACTGGGGTCGATCTCTTCTTATTACATGATAATCTTTGTATACCAAGTTATGCTTCTGGTTCAGTTTAGTTTCGCTGGCCAAAAGCAAGTCTGGATTTTCATTTACCAACAAGTTAGACAGTGTAATTCTTCTCTCGATTCTCACCAGCGAATTAACATTCACGGCAAGGATCTTCAGGTTCAACTCGTCTGGCGTACTCATCATGTTCTTGGCATGTCAGACTCTGCAAACAGAGTCGAATAGATGAGATCAATTCGAGCCGCTTGCTCGTTTAGTTGTTTATGGAGTTGAGCCATTTGTCCTCTAATGGACAATAGGACAGCTGTTAACTCCGCATTGGCTTCAGGTGCCTTAGTAGGGACCTTTACCGTTTGCTGTTTCGTTGCGTTTCCTGATCCTGTTGCCATTTGGGCAAAGGATATATTGGGTGTAACGATCTTTGCGAACGAGCGGCTTTTTTGAAGTCTATCTTCTTCGATTTGCTGCTTACGAGCCTGAACTTTCTTCCTAAGTTCTTGAAATTTGGGGCAACCCCTAAAATTAGCAGGGTGCCCCGTATTCTTACAAAGTACACAGAAAAGTAATGATTTGTCCTCAACTTTTTCCCTTCCCAAAGGACATTCTCCAGGTTTGTGATCCTTCTCGCATTTTACACACCTGAACTGCATATTGCAATTAGGAGCGGCATGCCCGAATTTCTTAGTCATCTCATCTCATAGTCATCACTACTGACTCCTCCCTGTCATCGAAGGAGTTGCTGTTCCATTATCTGCCGCTTTGCGGGCTTTTAATTTCATTGTGAGTTTCGGTCGCCTTTTGCGTTTGACGTCATCGGGGATCGCAAACACCGTATTCGTTGTTGCTACCGTCTGGTTTGTTTCTTGACCAGACAATGGTACCGAACCTTGCGGCATTATTTTTTTATTGGAGTCCATCGACCCCGCCACTCGAATTTCTCCTCCTTTGTTTGTTGTTCTTTGTTAGATGGGGAAAGAAAGAACGAACAAAATCTTTTTTCCCCAAGGGGCGTTGAACCGCCTAACTCGCGCGTTTGATTCCCGGTACTCTTCCACTAGGCCAACTCGTCTTTTGCTTATTCGTTTTCGAATTCCCGTATTCTAATGGTGCTCCGATAGCACTCACTTGCACAAAGTCGACTGCTCACTGCAAGAGATGATTAGTGACTGTAAAGCAGCCACCGACGACTTGATGATGTACATGCTGCAGGAAGATGTGGATATAGCCTTAATCCAAGTACCTTGGCTCCTTAGGAACAAAATTCAGGGATTAAGGTCTAAGGAGTATAATTTATACTATCCTTATACCGAAGGTAAGCTACGAACCTGTGTAGTCGCCAAGAAATACTTAAACATTTTTCTCCTAGGTACATACAACAACGGAGACCTCACCGTGGGACAAATCAATTTTGCTCCTATCGTCGCATACTTGCCATACGATGAGGAGGATCCACCTTCAGACCCAGTCCGAGCACTCGTGCGACACGCCAGGTCACGCGGACTGTGTCTATTGATAGGCTGCGAGACCAATGGACACCACACTCAATGGGGAAGCAGCGATATCAATAAAAGGGGTGAGTCCATTTTCGATTTCATTATATCCACCAACCTCAATATTTGCAACGTTTCGCAATCAGGTTAGGGAAGAGGTAATTGACTTCACTTTACTAAGTGAGTCCGACTCCATCCGAGTAGTAACTCTAACTGTCCCTTTTCGGACCACAGCCGGATACTCTTCAACCTTAACGTTAATAAAGAAAAACCGAAACCTTTCAGAAACCCTCAGAAGACAGACTGGAATATTTTCTCAAACCTAGTTGCCAACAGGTTAGTACCGCCACAAGCCACCACTAATCCTGATCCAACTTACATTGAGAATTCAGTCGAAAATCTTGTGAGAATTCTGAAAGCGGCTTTCAACAAATCCTGTCCTTTGCAACGTGCTCGCAGGAAGACGAGCGCAGTCTGGTGGACCACAGAGCTAAAGCAACTCAGGACCCGAACTCTATTCAATAGAGCAAAGATCTAAAAAAGAACCGAAGACTAGGATAATTACAAATCCAGCTTCAACGAATACAAGAGCAAAACAAGAGCAGCAAAATCTAAATCCTGGCGGGAGTTCTGCGAATCAATAGAGGATCTCAACGAAGCCGCAAGGCTCAAGAAGATCCTATCCAAGGACCCCTGCGTCCCGGGATTCATCCTTAAACCAAATGGTGCTTGGACAGAATCCAGTCAGGAATCTCTAGAACTGCTGACTGAAACCCACTTCCCAGGCTGTAAAACCCCTGAAACCACAGTCTCCTTCGAGACGACGGTTCCTACGGTTCACACAACCGAAGAAGTAATAAACAAGATTATCACAACGGATAAAGTATTATGGGCAATAAATTCGTTCAAACCCTTTAAATCTCCGGGGCCGGATGATATCTTGCCAGCGATGCTTCAAAAAACACAGACACACACTGTACCCCATCTCGTAAGCATTTTTTCCAATTGCCTGCGCGCGGGGCACATCCCAACATAGTGGAAAGAAATAAAGGCTATTCTCATACCTAAGGCAGGTAAACTATCCCATACTGCCGCAAAGGACTATAGGCCAATTAGTCTCTCGTCGTTTCTATTGAAAACCTTGGAGGGACTCCTTGATCTATATCAGAGGACTCATCAACTCACGCAACTTATGCAACACTCAACACGCCTACCTTAAAGGCAGATCAGTGGAAAGTGCTGTCCGTAACACTGTGTAAACACAGAGGCCATAAAAATAGACAAATCCATTGTAATCTGGATTGAAAATATGTTGAAGAACAGAATTATCAATGCAGACATTGGACACAGCTCTATAAGGAAAGTGACAATTAGAGGCACACCACAGGGAGGAGTTCTCTCCCCCCTACTGTGGCTTCTTACAATTAACAAAATCCTCAAATTCTTTATGGAGAAAGACACAAAGATCATAGCGTACGCGGATGACCTGGTTATCTTGATAAAAGGTAAATTTCTACCAACTATCAGTGAACTAATGGAATCTGCGTTGAGAGAACTCTCCTTGTGGGCAAGACAGAACGGTCTGAGAATAAACCCCCAGAAAACCGAGCTGGTCTTGTTCACCAGGAAAAGGAAAATTCCGATATTTGCTCCCCCAAAGTGAGACGGCACTCCACTCAAACTCAAAGCGGAAGCCAAATATCTATGTAGGCATCATTCTTGACTCAAAACTCTCCTGGAAAATGAACCTGGAGGAAAGGATGAAAAAAGGATTGAACGCTTTTTATGCATGCAAAAAGACCTTCGAAAAAAGATGGTGCTTGCAACCGTACATCATTCATTGGATGTACACAGCAATCATCAGACCCATTTTAACTTATGGGGCCCTAGTCTGGTGTACTGCTAGCAGCACGAAAAGCTATTAAACATGCTCAACAAAGTACAAAGGTCAGCCGCTGTTTGTACAACGGAAGCCATGAGAAGCACGCCGCAAGCAGGGTTGGACATGATTCTCCATCTCCTCCCCCTGGATCTATTCATAAAAGGCTGCGCTGCAAAGAACGCTCTCAGACTAAGGGAGTCCTCTCTGTGGAAGCAAGCCAACTATGGACATGCGGCCATACTCAGAATAATAGACGACCTGGGAAGGAAACATGGTTTTAGTAGCTTCGCAGCTACGACCGACTCTATTTCCCCCCAAAATGACTTCTCTGTCAGTATACCTATCCTTTTCCCCGACAGAGAAGAGTGGCTATCAAACGCCATAATCAACGACCACGAGATCACCCTCTTCACCGACGGATTGAAAATGGATACAGGTATTGGTCATTGCAACCACCGATCAGCGCATTACACCGGATCATAAACGACACAATCATCAAAGAGTCCAACTCGTCTTGGCGTACAAGAAACGACAGCTACACGACAAGATCATCGTGGCCAGAGCTCAATATCGGAAAAACAAAGAAGCTCCTGACGCTGGACCGTAACTTGATCCGTATGCTCGTCGGAGTGATCACAGGACACCGTCCCATTGGAGCAATGCTCCGGAAATGGGACTCGGGATCCAGCAATCTATGCCGGAGCTGCGGCGATGAAGAAGAAACTGAGACGATCCAACATCTGCTTTGCCACTGCCCAGCTCTCCAGAATCGACGCCTAGTGTCGCTAGGCCAAAGATTCTTTACAGCGATCACGGACGTGGCTAATGCAGATATATCGGATCTTCTAAAATTCATTAAGAGCACGGGGTGGTTTCAGCCACCACGTGATAGGACAGGTTAATTATACAATATTACCCATACAAATGAAGGGAATCACAATGGGCCTCTAGGCCTCCGAGTGGAAGTGATGTTTAACCATCCCACTCCCCTTCTCTAACCTAACCTAACCTATATTCCCGTAGGTTTCAATACTCGGGTTACACACAATTACAATTTCACACTTGGGCTCTGCACTTCAAAGAATTAATTAATTCTGATTCACAATTTCTTAGGGAAAAAAATTTCCTTTCGATTTCTTAATTTTCACTATTCGAACTTATTTCGATTTCCAATAATTATTGTACTTAACTCTGATTCACAATTCGTTAGCACAATGATTGGGAGAAAAACAAAAATTTTCTTCAATTTCTTAATTTCACTATTTACTTACATATTTTTACTTGTTTTTCTTTTCTTCTTTTTCTTTTTATTGCTTCTAGCTCGCACAAATCGCCCATTTTCATTCTTAATATTATATTTTTTCTGTTTAATAATTTAATATTTAATAAAACTTTTTTGTATGTTTTTGAGTTAGAAGAGGGCAGGTTTTATTCCACTGATAGGTTCTTTTAAATTTTTAATCGTATTAGTTATTATGGCTTTTTTCTTTTTTTTCTTTTTTATTTTTATTCCTTACATTAGGAAACGCACAGCACTGCATATATTAATTGCCTTTTTTATTAGTTGCCTTTTTTATTAGTTGCCACTAACATTAACACGAACACTAAAGTGCACGCAACCTACTAAGGCACGATTGGCTTCACACGCATCCTTTCAAGTTTCTGCGATTATAACCGTGTTCTCATGGGTACTGTGAAATGTATCCGCCGCATCGGAATGATTGATGTGTTCTCATGGGTACAACTATCTCCATTCGACAGAACGTACCGTTGCGGTGTCCTTACTTAGAGACAGAGGATGAATCGCCAGAAAGAAAGGATCGCGTATACGAAGCGGTCCCTGCTCGGGCGCCAGTTAACGAATCCTTCTTAGGGTTAACGAAAAAAAAACCGCGAACGAAGAGGCCATGCCTCCCCCCAACTTTTCGACTTACAAAATCAAAGACCGCTTCTGAGTATATTTTAAATAGGAAATTTGTTCGGTATCAACAGTGTCACTGTCCAACTAGAACTAAACTTAAATCTAATTCGCTTCCCATAGGTAGCCGCGGTTCCCATTGTCCAGAGTGCAGACTCATCAGTTTCATGTCAGTGCGCGTATCCGCCGTGTTGCAATGTGATCTCCGTGCGATGTAATGAACCTCTGTTGTCGTGGGAACAAGTATGCACCTGAACAAACTGACTGTGTCAGCAATTTCCGTACAGTCTGTTACCCTGCGCTGGGTTTAGGGTCCACTGCATCGTGTTAACTTAGACGATATGGTTTAGTAAATAAAGGGGGTTTGTTTTCTTCTGTTACATCGGATATAAAATAAATCATTATATTTGCGGCATATTTTGGTATCCTCGGAATTGCAGTGTTCCAACTCTCGTAGTGCTTCTAATTTCTTAAGTCGGTTCTCTACTGGATTCGTTTGGCATTGTATTAGGTCAAATTCGTTCAGCCGTCTCCATTCAATGCCAACATTTTCTCCACTTCCGTTCTGTTCATTATCTGAAATGTTTAACATGAGGACCTTCATTTTGTTATTTTCTGGTCTTGATATCATATTGCCGAGAAAAATATTAGAGTCAATTTGTTTCTTTTGTATTACAATGTCTCCAAACTTGGGTTTGTAAGATTTGTCAAAAAAGGGAAACTCAATTATTTGCTGACTTCGTGCTTTGATGTTGAATATTTTATTGGTATTATTATTTTTATTATTTCTTAGCTCAAGCTCTTCTATTGCTGACATCTTTTTATATTGCTCAGGCTTATTGGCTATTGCTGAAGCTTTTTTATATTGATCCAGGGATTGCTTGCGATGGCGGGTTGGAGATTGTATAGTATTTTTTCAGGTTGCTGGATTGGTGAACCCATTGATCCGGCCCGTAGACAATCAGATTCAGAGTTATGTTCTGCTTTAGATATTACCTATACAATGTTTCCCAAACCAAGGTCTGTATGTTGCACTGATTTTGTGTTTGGAAGTTGTATGATCAGCATGATAAGCCCCTGTTATCGAACGTTCGATCTCCTTATTGCTATCGCTTGCATTCCCTTGAGCCTTTCTTTGATCTGGCCACCTTCGTTATCCATGTTGCATCGATTTTTTTTTCAGAAAATCGTTGCCAATGATTCCGTCGTATGCCAGATGTATGTGGTTACGCTTCACTTCGAACAGATGGTCCAGAAGAATCGAGAGGTCTTCTCTTTGGAATTCTAAGGTTACTGCAACTTCTCCAATTGAAATCAGCGAATCCCCTGATATTGTTGATATAGAGCACTCGTGTTTTATTAAGGTGTGTTGGGTTTCTTTTGTTTTCAGCAGGCTGATATCGGCGCCTGTATGGATCAAGAATGTAAGAGATTTTCTTGTCGATTGTTTAAATTTTATTCATATCACCGGGTCCTTGCATTCAGGGCGAAATGATACGACTAAGGTTGAATTTGAGCAGAGGTTATTTATATGTCGCGCTGTACCTTGGCTCGGGAGAGATTGTCGACAATATCTTCCCGAATCGGCTCGTTTCCCGCCTCATTTGCCAGGTTATGCTGGGGAGTTTATTGTAGTGTGATATCTTGTCTGGGGGCTTGACCTTGCATTTGTAAATAAGCCAACCGAGTTCAACATTCGTTTAGTGAATGGTTTCATCTGTTGCAATATGTACACTTTAAGGCGTGTACCTCTCTTTTAGCTTGTTGTGGTACGAATGTAGTAGGCCACCAAAAATTTGTAATGTAGATAAATACCAAGAAATGGCTGCCGGTCCATGTGCGTAAGGGAGGGCTACTACATATGTCAAGGATTCATTCGTAGCTCAGCTGAGACACAGCACGGACGTGTAAATAAATTGTTTTAAACTTTTAAGTGAATGTGTTTTTTTATTTTCCATATAAGTATAGTATTTTAAAGTATTCTAAAATAATTACACCATAGAGAATTCTATAATAATCAGAAGTGGGATTCACCTAAAATGAATTCGGAAATTGACATTTTAAAAACATATACGGCTGCGCAACTGAAACAGTGGTTGAGTGCTCTTGGAAAAAAAAACTTCCGGGAACAAAAGCGAACTGATGTTGCGCTTGGTAGAAATTCCCAGAAGTCAACGAGAGGAATTCTCTACGCACGTGGAACATCAGAACGAGACCGATTCTCAGAAGAGTGATTCTTTTGAAGAGAGTGTTGACTATAGCGTAGAGGAAAGAGATGATGCGCCAACAAAAATAGAAGAGAGGAATAAAAGGAGCGACGATAAAATTAAAGGAAGAGCGGCAGTAAAACAAAATTGACAAATGAAGACAGCAGCGGTGGGATTAATGAGCGGTAATGATGATGAGGAAACAATAGGTCTGTTCCCGTACCTGACAAAAACAGTCCAAATCTACGAAAAACTACGAAAAACTACGAAAGTCTGTTCCCGTACTCCAAAAATTCACACTTTTGGACAAAAGAGAGCGCTCTCGAGAGAGTAAAAAATTTCCCCATGCTGCGAATTTCAGCCCAAGAAATTTATGTGGGTAGTTTGTCACAGCTTTGTGAAATCAGCTGATTTCCGTCATTCCGTCATATGACAAGAGCTCAATTTTATATTAAAATTCTTTTGTGCATTTTTAAGATGTGCATTGTCTCTATATGGCGTTATTAAATGATGAATGGATATGCTGAATCATTTAATAAATAGTAATCTGAAAATAATATGTATGTTTTTGCAAATTAATATATTGCACCTGCTAACGAATCCAAGAATGTATCAAATTCAAACATATGTTTTTGACATTTAAAATGTGTGCAACTTTTTTGGTTCAACGCGTTCCCGTACTTTTTTGTGTTTCCACTTCTCTTTGAGAGAATTTCATCCCCACTCTTGGAAAAATGAGAATCTGTGAATTTCTGCCCAAAAAGTACGGGAACAGACCTAATAGGTCTGTTCCCGTACCTGACAAAAACAGTCCAAATCTACGAAAAACTACGAAAAACTACGAAAGTCTGTTCCCGTACTCCAAAAATTCACACTTTTGGACAAAAGAGAGCGCTCTCGAGAGAGTAAAAAATTTCCCCATGCTGCGAATTTCAGCCCAAGAAATTTTTGTGGGTAGTTTGTCACAGCTTTGTGAAATCAGCTGATTTCCGTCATTCCGTCATATGACAAGAGCTCAATTTTATATTAAAATTCTTTTGTGCATTTTTAAGATGTGCATTGTCTCTATATGGCGTTATTAAATGATGAATGGATATGCTGAATCATCTAATAAATAGTAATCTGAAAATAATATGTATGTTTTTGCAAATTAGTATGTTGCACCTGCTAACGAATCCAAGAATGTATCAAATTCAAACATATGTTTTTGACATTTAAAATGTGTGCAACTTTTTTGGTTCAACGCGTTCCCGTACTTTTTTGTGTTTCCACTTCTCTTTGAGAGAATTTCATCCCCACTCTTGGAAATATGAGAATCTGTGAATTTCTGCCCAAAAAGTACGGGAACAGACCTAATAGGTCTGTTCCCGTACCTGACAAAAACAGTCCAAATCTACGAAAAACTACGAAAGTCTGTTCCCGTACTCCAAAAATTCACACTTTTGGACAAAAGAGAGCGCTCTCGAGAGAGTAAAAAATTTCCCCATGCTGCGAATTTCAACCCAAGAAATGTATGTGGGTAGTTTGTCACAGCTTTGTGAAATCAGCTGATTTCCGTCATTCCGTCATACGACAAGAGCTCAATTTTATATTAAAATTCTTTTGTGCATTTTTAAGATGTGCATTGTCTCTATATGGCGTTATTAAATGATGAATGGATATGCTGAATCATCTAATAAATAGTAATCTGAAAATAATATGTATGTTTTTGCAAATTAGTATGTTGCACCTGCTAACGAATCCAAGAATGTATCAAATTCAAACATGTTTTTGACATTTAAAATGTGTGCAACTTTTTTGGTTCAACGCGTTCCCGTACTTTTTTGTGTTTCCACTTCTCTTTGAGAGAATTTCATCCCCACTCTTGGAAATATGAGAATCTGTGAATTTCTGCCCAAAAAGTACGGGAACAGACCTAATGAGAGCTGATACCGATGAGTGCACCCGTACGAATGATGATGAGTGGATGTTGATGAAGAGAGAGATTGATATATTAAAAAGAGAAGCGCTACTACAGAAAAAGGAGAATAAGTTATTAAAGAAAGAAAATGAAATACTGAGGAGAGAAAAAAGGAGCGATGAAAACAGAGCAGCCCAAAGCAAAAACTACAACTATTCGAAAGTAAGTGATCTTTTACCGGATTTTACTGGGAATGGAGATTTGTTCAGTCATTGGGAATCCCAGTTAAAAAACATTCTGCTCGCCTATAGCCTTGACAACAACAACATAAGAGCACTTATCTCCAACAAACTAAAGGGGAAGGCTTTAAAATGGCTGTAATCAAGATCAGATTTGATGAGCGTTCCAGTTGAAGAGTTATTAAAGGATTTAGGGGCACTGTTTGGCGATCGTGCAAGCAAGCTGACACTGAAACGCCAATTTGAAAACAGGAAATGGCAGCTTACTGAGTCATTCCAGGAATACTTCTATGACAAAGTCATTTTGGCCAACAGAACTGCTGTAGAAGAAGAGGAACTTCTCGAACATATCATCGAGGGAATACCGGACTAGACGCTGAGGACTCAAGCGCGAATGCATCGTTTCCCAGATAAACTGCAATTGCTGGAAGTCTCCAACAATGTGACTTTGCCTAAGCGGGCACTGCCAACACGTCAGGACTCAACGGTTGTAGGACAGCCAGCCGTTCAAACTAAAAGATGTTACAACTGTAACGTCTTGGGACATTTCGCATCGGACTGCTACAAGCCAAAGAGGGAACTAGGAGCGTGCCATGTATGTGCCGAGATGGGCCATTTTGCTGCTGAATGTACTAAGAAGAGGGCTCAACGAATCCATCAAGTATGTGGCCAAGAGGAGACCGATGAGTACGTAAGATTTTTGCATTTTCATTTTATAAAAACTAAGTATTGTTATAATGTATATTTAGAAGCACTGATTGATACCGGCAGCCCCGTTAGTCTTGTGCGTCAAGAGTTCGTGCCTTTTATTTTAATTAATCAACAATTTACTAATGTTTATAAAAGTTATTTTGGAATAAATAATAGTCCGTTAATTGTAGTTGGACAGGTAAAATGCAATGTTTCATTCGAAGATAAAGAAATAGAGGTTAATATCCTTGTTGTACCCGATGATACGATGAAACATCCGTCGATATTAGGTAGAGATTTTTTGAAGAGTGCTCAATTCTTCTTCTTCTTCTTTTCCTTTTCTCGGCGTTGTTATGGTCAGAAGTGGAGGACCATAACCTTCCCACTTAACTGCATTCCTACTGGTCCGCTTGTGGACCGCCGGTTTGACCTCAGAAAGTAGCGGCAGGCTTCCCGGTTTGGGATTACTTCATCGCTGAGGCCAATCAAATGCTGGTGTTTTTGCATTTGTTTGCACCAATTGTTTTTCGGCCTGCCTTTTTTTTTTTTTGTAACACGGGCATGCTCCAGATTTTTTTGTTTGATCCTACTCTTACAACACCGGTGATTTCCAGTCGTGTCAACCCACCGATTTGCATGTACACTTGTGGGGCAGTTTAATGGTGGTATATGTGCCCCTAGGCTCACCTTGGTGTTTTCTAAATTGCCTAGATGTGATTTTTGTTTATCTTTGTTTTAGTCGCCTTTTACGACAAGCGAGAGGCACGGAATGAAGAGTGCCCGAAGTTTGCGAAAGAAGGTAAATGAATTAAAAGAGCAAGATGAATCTGATTTGTTTTATAATGAGTGCTTATGTTTAATGCAGATAGAAAGTAATGTAATTGAAAACGAAATATGTGTAACCAACAATAATATAGATTTTAAATTCAAAGGAAAATGTAAACAACTGTTTAAAGAATGCTATTTGTACTGCAATCGTCCAGATGAACCAGAAACAAAATATGAGATAAAATTACTATTAAACAATGAAAGGCCATTTAGCTGTGCACCCCGTAGATTATCCTATTAAGAAAAAGGGCGTCTGCAAATAATAATTGATGAGCTACTACAACAAAGAGTTATAAGGCCTAGTAATTCTGAGCATGCGTCCCCTGTTGTTCTAGTTAGGAAGAAGGATGGAAATATACGACTTTGTATAGATTATAGGACTTTGAAACGTTCCTTGAAAATAACAATCTAAAGCACATAAAGATAGCAACAGGTTCACCACAGGCCAACGGGCATGTGGAACGAATAAATAGGTGTATAGCACCCATGATCGCGAAACTAATGGAGGCACCAATTTTTCGTTAGATAAGGTCCTACCAGAAATAGAATTCGCATTGAATAATACTTTGAATAGAAGCATAGGACATCAGCAAGTGAATTATTATATGGAGTTAGACAGAAAGGGATGATTATTGATTTTCTTAAAGAAAAGATGGATGAGTTAAATAATGTTGAGAGAGAAAATGAGAGGGATATGGTGTCTATAAGAAATAAAGCCATAGCAAAGATGGAGAGGCTTCAAGGTTATAATAAGGAGCAAAAAGATAGAAATAGAATTCAAAAAAAATACGAAGTAGGTGATCATGTTGTTGTAAAAAATTTCTTAAGTGGGCCAGGTGTGTGCAGGAAAATCGCGCCAAAATTTAAAGGGCCGTAGTTAAAAAGATATATCCTGGAGGATGTTGAGGGACATCAGATAACTCAAGTTCCATATAAAGATATCTGGGAGGTAGCAAATATTAAACCGTGGGTAGACCATCAAATATCAGAATCGCGGCGAAATCGGGACGATTGTAAATCAGGATGGCCGAATTGTAGTAGGCCACCAAAAATTTGAAATGTAGATAAATATCAAGAAACAGCTGCCGGTCCATGTGCGTAAGGGAGGGCTACTATGTCAAGGATTCATTCGTAGCTCAGCTGAGACGCAGCACGGACGTGTAAATAAATTGTTTTAAACTTTTAAGTGAATGCGTTTTTTCTAAAGTATTCTAAAATAATTACACCATAAAGAATTCTATACGAAGTTGAGTATAGGGGTGTTTTGTTACATGTTTAACAGACCAAGGATCGATTTCGATTGAAAAAACAAGTGGCATATGTGTGGCCAATTTTTCTACGTGTGAGACAAGAGGATTTGAAATGTGGGGGAGGGTTTGAAGTGGAACTACTGCCTTCGAAACGTATAGATTGTTCGGTGGCGTATTCTATTGCTGACCATAACGTCTACGTATTCTGTGCCTTTAAAAAGAGTCTTAAATTGGGGTCATTTAGGTCATCCTCAAAAGATCGAATGGCTGTCATTTTGTTTTCTACTAACAGGAAGGTCTGTATGTTTGAGGTACTACTATAGGTAGCTCTGTCTAACGAGTATAGTAGACGTGACATCCTATCGCCATAGTCTTTCACGTTCTCCCTGCTACCCGGCTGAAGCCACCTCATTTCGTGCGGCGGACCGCAAAATGTGTTCTTTGAACTGGCATTCCAAATCGGCTACCAGGTCTGCCCATCTTGAGAGGGTTTTATATTGGACCAACTCGAATGCTGGCCCCTGAGTGAAATTTGTTGGGAGCCAAAAGGAAAAAACACTTTGCCACTTTTTCTTCTATTTTATTTTTGTTTCTTTTCGCTTTCACAGTCCAATCCTGAATGAATCGAAAACAACGCTCTTAGCCTAACCGAATTCCTAACACACAAACTTAAAAACAACTCCAAATATTGTACATAATTTAGAAAAAACAAACAGCAGAGATACATAAAAGGTTCGAAACTCACATAGCAAGAAGTTCGTCGAACAAAGTGCATGTTGCTGGGTGATACAAAGTATGTATATGCCCTTCTTGTGTGCAGATGATGCATAACACAATTTCGGTCATCCATGATCTTAACCTGGTTCGGTCATCTATAATCTTAACCTGGTTCGGTTATCCATGATCTTAACCTGGTTCGGTCATCCATGATCTTAACCTGGTTCGGTCATCCATGATTTTAACCTGGTTCGGTCATCCATGATCTTAACCTGGTTCGGTCATCCATGATCTTAACCTGGTTCGCTCATCCATGATCTTAACCTTGTTGTTGTATGTGCAATACGCAAATCTTGAGCATATGATAAGGGTTTGGATCCAAGTATGTGACTCCTCCCCCCGAAGAATGGGTCAATGCGATGTCCATTTCTTAAGATGGTGGTAAACGCAAATAATATTTACTTTGCAACTTGTTGCATTCTCTGTTGACTGCGTCGTATGAGTATCTTTGTCTTGCTTTACGTTATCCCTCTGTTACATAAATTTGTTGTTTTGGAATTCGTTTCTAATAACTTTGTTGTAACTTACATATTTCGTAATTCTGATTTATTTAAAATATTGTAACTTACAGATATAAAGAACTATGTAATAACTTATTTAAATTATATAATACAACGTATCTTAGTTAGTATCTTATAATTCATAAATATAAGTTACTTTTGGGTAGACTTTACAAGTTGTTACTCTTTAATTTTTTTTTTTCGCTTTGAATAATCTCTGCCAGTAAATTTTCTCTCAAATGTAATGTTTTCAATAGGTTTTTGGTATTTGTAAGATCTTTTAACAAGTTGTCTGTCACGTTTAGTATTTGATTTTGATTTTGGTGGGGCTATACCCCCATTTTATTGTGCTTAATTCAAGCTACATACTTACAATCTAGGAAACTAAGAAAGATGGTGATTGAGACGGAGTTTTAGACAAGGAGTGCTGACGTTAAAGTCGAAACAGTTTTTCGCATTAACATTCCGCAGCATATGTACATAGGTCCATTGGAGCCATAGGAGGTACGAGAGACGTGGATTTCGTGTATTACGAGGGTTAGTGTTAAAAAAGATAGAGTTATAAAGGGACGCGCAGTCGATGGTACCTGAGAGGAGTCGGTGGATAAAAAGGATGTCGGATATCCTTCTTCGTTCTTCCAGCGAGTTCAAATTAATAAGTTTTAGGCGGTCTTGATAGGGAGGTAGGATTAGAGGATTGTGCCAGGGTAAGCCGCAAAGAGCAAAACGGAGAAAACGACGTTGGACACTCTCAATTCTGGAAATGTGTGAATGATAGTAAGGAGACCACACTTGAGACGCGTATTCGAGAATAGGGCGAACAAAGGTTATGTAAAGAGACCGAGTGACGTAGGGATTGGAAAATTTTTTAGACCATCGTTTCACGAAGCCGAGTGCAGAATTGGCCTTAAGAATTGTATCGCTGATATGTGCAAGGAAATTGAGTTCCTGGTCGCATAATACACCAAGATCACGGTTCAGGTGATCCGTGGAAAGGGGTTGATTATGGAGAAAGTAGAGGCGGGGAGGAGGTTTGTTACGTTTGCGGGAGAAAGTAATAGATTGACACTTTCAAATGTTAAGGTCGAAGCAGTTCTTGGAACACCAGGTGGAAAAGCTGTTGAGGTCCGATTGAATAAGGGAAGAGAAATGTTCTGAGGAAATGATCTAAAGAATTTAGCATCGTCGGCATATAGAGAGATGTGGAAATGTTTGATAACTATTTCAATATCGTTAATGGTGAGGATAAAAAGAAGCGGGCCTAAATGACTGCCTTGGGGGACACCGGAGGAAGCAAGGAAGGGGTTTGAGAGGGCAGATCAAAAGCGAACGCTGTAGTTGCGATTTTCCAGGTAAGAAGAAATCCACTTTAATAAGATGGGCTCCAAGCCAAGAGAAGATAGTTTGAAGAGTATTAATCTGTGTGAAATTTTATCGAAGGCCTTACTGAAGTCAGTTGAGATAACATCGACTTCCTTGCCATTTTCTAAGGCTGAAAGGGTGAAGGAAACGAATTCAATAAGGTTTGTGGTTGTAGACCTGCCTTTAAGGAAGCCGTGCTGTCTGGGGGAGATTAAAGCATTGAAAACTTAAATTATCATACAAAATACTTTCGAACATTTTGGGTATATGAGACAGTTTGGCAATGGGACGGTAGTTGTTAATGTCATTCTTCGGACCCTTTTTGTGTATAGGATATGTAAAAGAGGTTTTCCATATCCGGAGAAATTTTAGAAAATATGAGCCCGGCTTTACTTTAAATTCAAAACTGCTTTCAATTAAGAGTAATATTTTCAAGAACGAACACACGATTTTGAAACTCTGTCTTTATTCCTTCATGGATGACGGTTACAAGAAGAGTGAGAAATATAATAGGAATGATGAAAATACAACATAAGAATTCAGAACATATTCAGCAAATACAGATGATTACAATTGTCTTATTTCATAATAGTTATAATAGTGTATGCAAGTATGAAGTGAAGATATCTGGTATAATCTTTAAGGTGGGATGATAATTTGCAACATTTTTAACATCCTCCCGGCGGCGAATCTATGTTGAATCGGTAATCTCTAAGGGATACAAGAGCTGTATCGGTCTTCTCAGGATAGAACCATTGCTTAGACATATCTCACAAGCGCGGATCTTACCATCTCTTCCAGGAAAAACTTTCTGGATAACAGCAATGTGCCAAAGCCTTCGCGGTAACGATGGGTCCTGTAGTAGGACTACATGGCCAACTTGCAAACAAGATTTCAAAGAGCTTTTTACTTGATGTAACGATCTTAATTGTTGGAGATACTCTTTAAACCATCGCCTCTTGAAAGTAGCTAAACAACGTAGGCGATCCCTCCACCGTTTCCTCAAGTCCCTTCCCGAGAATGTTTGCTCCGATGGCACAACTGAAACCTCATTGTGACTGCTAAGGAAGTGCGCTGGGGTAAGCGGTGCCAAATCAAGTGGATCGTCGCCCAAATAGGTTAACGGCCGGGAATTAACTACTCCCTCAACTTCTACCAATAATGTTTGAAGCTGATCGACGCTCAAAGTTGATTTGCCCACCGCTGCTCTAAGTGCTGATTTAATCACTCCTATTAGGCGCTCCCAGAAGCTCTTTTGTGTTCCGAAGAGATGCAATTTCTTGAGGGAAATGTAAGTGTTGGACTATATGGGCCCAATAATTCTCGGCTCGCATAACTTCCTCTGCCGTAAGATACTTGGGAAATGTTTTTTTGTGTTTGAACAATTCAATAGCTCGAAAAACATGCGCCGTGACACGCAACAGACGTCGCCAGGTACTACATTTTTCGCAGTTCAGAATCGGTGATATAAAGTTTGAACTGTATGTGTCAATTTCATCAGCTGCA
Source organism: Merodon equestris (assembly GCA_958301585.1). Classification (NCBI taxonomy): domain Eukaryota; kingdom Metazoa; phylum Arthropoda; class Insecta; order Diptera; family Syrphidae; genus Merodon; species Merodon equestris. The sequence continues at coordinate 80,905,528 of OY284415.1, read as the reverse complement.
AATGCGCACATTGAAGCAGTAACTTCAGTTGACATGGGCGAGCTTATCTCCTCCTGCATCCATGACGGTCCATTAAACCAAAGTGAACAATTAACAAGCGATTTTGCACTTATCCCCCTTGTAAGAAAATCGGCGGGGTTGGTTGCCCCTGGACAGTGCCTCCATGATGATACATCGGACAGCATTTTTATCTCACTGACTATGCTCTCAATATATGGCTTCCACCGTTTATTCACTCCTTGGATCCAAAACAAAGCGATTTGAGAGTCTGACCAAAGGTAGGCACTACTCCGCAAATTCTTCCGAAGATAGTCAAGAAGTCGTGAGGCAACCAACGCAGCAGTTAGCTCCAGTTTGAGAATTGTCAGCTCGTTTTGCAAATCAGTCCAAATCCATACGCAAATTAACTTGCATCTGCAAAGACGTGAAATTCGACCGAATTACGGCCAATTAAGAAATGACGGGGAATAGAAATTTCAGTTAGCTCCGAGATCTCATTACAACAGGTAACACACACAGAGTTTAGATCAGCAGATAGCTCCTCGTCCCAACCCAATTTTCGTCGCCATACATTTTGAAAGAGTATCTTCAGTCTAACAGTCCAAGGACACAATATACCAAACGGGTCAAATATTTTTGCCATAAGTTTTAGGACGTCCCTCTTCGTAGCTCGTAAGAACCCTGTTTTCAACAAATTTACCAAAGGGTCTAAGTCCACCTCTAACTCGTCGGTAAGTACAATCCAGCGTAGACCTAGTACCTTTCGAGTTCTTGGACTCTGGTCCTCTACTTCAAAACACCGTCGAACACTCTCTCTATTGCTGTTCCATTTACGGAGTGTCATTGAAGCATTCATAAGAATGGTGGTTGCTTCCCGATGAATACGTTTTGCGGAATTCTCATCATCGACGCTTGTTATGAAATCGTCCACATAAAAGGATGTTCGCAACTTCTCACACGTTTCGTTATATTGACCCATAGCGTCGTCAATTATCTTTCGTAGCGTAACAGCGAGAAGAAATGGGCTACTGGTGACTCCAAAGGTAACCCGTGTCATCCGAAATACCTTCACCGCGAGCAGATCTCTTCCGTTTTCGACTGATTCGCCAAACCACAAGAAACGATAACTGTCCCTGTCTTTCTCATTGAGAAGTATTTGATGGAATGCCTTCTCAATGTCTGAGATAATTCCAATCAACCCTGTACGAAAATTGAGAAGAACTACCAACAACTCTGGTAGTAGATTATTTCCGACCTCTAAGCAATCGTTTAAGGACCAATAATTAGGAGCATGAGCCGAAGCATCAAATACAATGCGAAGTTTTGTTGTTTCTTTGTCCTCGCAAAGTAAAACGTTCGTAAGTAAAACGTTCGGTGTTCGTTCGCCACGGTGTCAGGGACATGCTCTGCAATACCAGTAGAAACCATCTCATTAATAGCTGCGCTATATTCTTCAATTTTTCCAGCTTTATATAATTTTCGAACGAGCGACTGCATACGAGCTAAAGCACCCATTCGATTATCGTGAAGATGTAATGTAGTAGCCTTCCACGGCAACGTCACTTCATATTTGTTACCGTTTTTGTAAATGTCAAAGGACGGGTCTTTACTCACCACTTTACTATCTTCAGGGGAAATCCCAAGGACGTCCAGCTTCCACAATCTCTCAACATCTTCACAAATACACACGTGAAGTGACGTAGCGCAGCTCACTCCTGAACTAGACGCTCGCATTTCCGACGGGCCTTGGATCGTCCATCCTAGTACGGTATTGATAGCAGTTAAACTTGTTGTTATACGTTTAATTTCTCCGGTAACAAACTGCCAGTAAGAATCGGCGCCAATAAGGATACTTATCCCTTCTTCTAAATGCTGTCCAGAGATCCTAGTATCAGCCAACATCAATTAAGGAACATCCGAAACTATATGGTTACCAGGTACAGAAAGTACATCAAAACAAATTTCTGGAACTTCAATTGCATCGAACACCACCACCTGGTCATCGTACTGGCTACGTAACACGACTTGGACTTTGTTGCAGAACTTGCTGGGTCTTGGCTTAGCACTTCCAAAAGGAATAACACTCAGGTTGTGAACTCCAATTATGGGCAAATTCAGTCGTTTCACCAACGAAGATTTAATAAACGAAAGTTGACTACCCCCATCCAAAACCACTCGAACATATAAAGGAAGAGAACTAGATATACTGGAGACAAATGCACAAGTAGTTTGCAAATATACATTACCGCGCTGATGGGATTCTGTGGTGCATAAGTTCAACGAAGATTGAGTAGTCGGTGCGTGGCTGAAATTCGGCCTTGACTTTTTAGCGACTGTTGCAGATGTTGAAGCCCTTTTTGATTCTGCAAAAAGAGGATCGCACATGCTAGTTGAATGTCTTCCACCACAAGTTTTACAAAGGATTCCCTTCACTTTGCACATCTTTGAGCTATGTCCCCTTTTGAAAAAACGAAAGCACCTGCCTTCCCTTTTAAGTATTTGCTAAGCTTTTAACACCGCAACACTCTTTTGCCTCATGATTTACTGATTTGCAAAATAGACAGCTGTCTTTCGTTTCAGCAGTAAGTAACCCATATGCTGTTTTGACAGGTCGAGGCACATTCAGCGACTTTGTACGGCTGCTGTTACACTTTGCTTCGTTTGCCTTTTCCAATGATTCAACCTCCCTTTTAAGGAATTTTAACAGACAATTAACCTGTTTATTTCCAAACGAAGTAGATTCAGATTGATCTTCAGAATCATCATAATATCGGTGGAAATCAATCCGCAGCTCATTCGGTAAACATCTGAGCAAAACTCCCTTTAGCATCACAAAATAGTTTGAGGTGGGAACTCCGAGCGCTGTCAGGGAACGTGTTGATGCAAGCACTGAATTATATAGCCGTCTCAATCCAGAAACGTCAACTCTGGTAGTTACTGGCTGAATTGAAAGTAAGCTTTGCATAGTATGATCTACAATCTTTTCGGTATTGCCATACTCTTCTTTCAGCAATGCGATGGCTGCGTTGTAGTTTGCTTCAGTGGGAGTGAGACCAACCAATGTCTCTATTGCTTTGCCAGTCAAACCCGTTTCTAGATAGTTGAATTTATCCACCAAACTTATAGAGGTATTTTCATGTATGAGTACCCGATATTGTTCCCAAAACGGTACCCACTCCTTGAAATCACCAGAGAACTTTCTGGGGTGTAGTTTGTGCAAATTAACCGCACCATGCGATGAGTGTGACCATGCCAACGGTTGTGTCGATGCGTTTTGAAGCACGTTTTCTGGTGACGGTTCTTTTGCTTGACCTTGATGAAGACGTATGTACCTTTGCCAATCTGTGTTTTAGCCGAGTTATGGTTCCTATAAGCCCTATCATCATAATCCGCCACATTTTCAGCTTCCTTCACCAAGTCTTCTGGGTTAAGAAAATGTATTACCTCAACGTTCGCCTTCCTTAAACATTCATGGGCTGCTGTCAGACGATCAAGCAACACCTCGAGCTCTTCTTCGACATCATCCAAATTGTCATTTAGTTTTGAATCATCCGATTTGAGATATTCGACCGCACTTTTAACTAATTTGGTCACTTGACCACGATACGAAGCGCGACTCGCAATCTCCATTGTAATCCCGGGTTTCGGCACCAGATTTAGAAAATATGAGCCCGGCTTTACTTTAAATTCAAAACTGCTTTCAATTAAGAGTAATATTTTCAAGAACTAACACACGATTTTGAAACTCTGTCTTTATTCCTTCATGGATGACGGTTGCAAGAAGAGTGAGAAATATAATAGGAATGATGAAAATACAATATAAGAATTCAGAACATATTCAGCAAATACAGATGATTACAATTGTCTTATTTCATAATAGTTATAATAGTGTATGCAAGTATGAAGTGAAGATATCTGGTATAATCTTTAAGGTGGGATGATAATTTGCAACATTTTTAACAGAAATTCACCTTGGGAAATTGATAGACTGAAGATATTTGAGAGAGGTAGAGAAAAGGAGGAGAAACATTTTTTTAAAAATATAACTGGAAGGCCGTCGAGGCCAGGGGTGAATTCATCGTTAAGTTGCTTTAATCTTTCTTCGATGATAACGGCGTCGACACTACGAGGGAGAAATGGTCCAAAGGAGAAGTTTGGTAAATAGTTGAAATAGGTATGATCGGGTGCAAAGGAATCATGGGTAAAAGATTAGTTGAAAAATGTGGCAAAAAGGTTGGTGATGTAATGAGGATCATTGGAAGTTTCATTATTGAAGGAGAGTGAGTTTGGGTCGCCATCAGATTTTCTTTTGTGATTAACGAATTGAAAGAAGGACTTGGGATTATTTATAAGGTTGGTTTGCATCTCAACTAAGTAGTGTTGATAGAGTAATTTATAAAGCTCTACAAAATGCAGGTAAGTACGGAAATAGTTCGAGAAGTCATTTGGGGATTGAGTACGAAGGAAAGTTGTCCAGAGCTTGTTCCGTTTGTTTCTCAAAAAACGCAGCCTGCGATTATACCATGGTGGGGAGGTGGAGGAGGTTTTATGTCGAGAAAAGGGTACATAAATGGAGAAGGAATTAAATATTTCTTTGTAGAATATAGATATGGCATCATTTACGGTAAGGTTGTTGAAAATAAAAGGGGCATTATTGGAGATATTCATTGATTTGACGGAAGTTGTCTTTGTGAAAATCGTGAAAGAATCGAACAGTGGGGGGAAAGTTCTGTATAGGGGAGTTGTGAAAGAACGAGAGAAGAAGGAGAGGGTGGTAACATAGTTGCGACGGTTGATAGGGATAGCGGAGAAGCTGAAACTGAGAAGTTGAAGGGGTCACTTGTGAAAATGAGGTCGAGTTGTCTGCCCATGTAATTCAAAATGCCGCTAACTTGGTTAAGGCTGGAATCAGCTAGGCGGTCAGAGAGGAGGCATTCTTTGGCTGCAGTGGGATTAGAGGCAATGTAAAACGATTGGTCGTCTGAAGGGATCCATTTAAGGTGAGGAAGGTTGAAGCCACCGAATACTAGGATCTCGTCTTGGGGATCTCGTAATTAAATTAATTAAATTATCGATTGTATCAATGGCCAAGTTATATGTTTCAATAGGTTGTGATGGCAAAATGTAAAAGCAGATGACGTAGAGCGATATCCGGTGTAGTACAATCTTAATGGAAACAAAGTTGAGACATGGCGAAGATGAAGTTGCTATGAGAGAGGAGTCAATTGAGTTTCGAACAGCTAGAAGAACACCGCGGCATGGACAACCATCAGTAGGTCGGTTAACATCATCGCGATAAACGTTAAAGTTGGATGGGAATAGTTCAAGGTTGTTTATACTAGGGATTAGGTTCGTTTCGGTTAAGGCAAAGATTTCAAAAGGTAACGCATGAGATTGCTGCAGGACTGCCTGAGTTTTAGAGCGCAGACCTCTTACATTTTGATAATAAAAAGGTAAGAGGAAGGTTTTCGGGGGGCGTTAGAGTGGCAGGGAGGGTGAGATTTTTAGGGCCGAAAAAACCTATCATGGTCAGCTTTGCTACGCTGAAGGTGCGATATGCGCTTTGAGTGTATATATTGTCTGAAGGTATCAAGATCGTTTGATACTTTTTTGGGTGAGGTATTGAAAAACTCGTGATATTTAATGAAAAGCTTCTTGAGGGTAGTGAAATCGGTGGGGAGACCTTCCTGTTGATTTGAGACCATTACGCTGGTGTTTGTTTTACCTTCATAGCAAACCGAGTCTGATTTGTCATGAAGATAAGCCAAGAAGAGTTCTCATAGATTAACCTGGAGAGTGCGTATCGAGATTCGTTGGGGTCAATAGATTGCTGAGTAAGTTTGACTGAAGGTGGCAGTAGGCGATCAATGAAAGATTTGGAGGGGACTGATGTTGAAGGAAATTGGTTTGAAGATGGTGAGAGAGATGAGGATCTGACTGTAGCAGAGGTGTTAGATAGGGCGGGTGTAGAGGGATTAAGGATGTGGGAGCTTCGAAAATTAGGATACTTGGCTCCGGACTTAAGGTCGAAATTTGGGAATGAGTTTGGATCCGGGTCGTGTGCTATGGTTGGAGGTGATACGGTTGTATTGGCAGAAGAACTAATTGGGTTCAGATTAAAGCTGACCCATTGGCTTTGAGGTTTTGGTGGTACTGAGGGAGAAGACTGTAAATGGGGAATTGGATGTGGTTAAAAATTGGGAAGAGTTTGGTTTTGTAGGTCCAGTTATAGTGGGGGTTGGATGGGGGCTTAGAGGGCTTTTTACTTATATTATTGTTGTTATTACTAAGTTTATGTTTAGGCTTAGTAGTAGATTTAGGGTGGGAATCAAACTTTTCATTCCATTTGGTAAATGTTGTTCTACCGAGAGTGAGTGGGCGGCCGGAATTGAGAAATAGCCAAACATATTTCGTTGCGATGGAAAGCTTTAGTTTGTTCGGTCCAAGGTGTTGAAGCATTTGGCAGCTGAGTGTTGGGATTTTGTAGTGCTTCGTACATTTTTGTATCCATTGTTCCTTAGCGATTGGGTCCTGTCCTACAACCAAAAAAGTAGTGGTATCATCGTTGCTACTGCGAAGCTTTTGGAGGCGCTGATTCCATTCTCGTATACTCCAATTTGGCCAAAGCGTTCGATACTGGTTTCCTCGGCTGACTCTTCTACTTCAAGGAGTTGGTTTGTTTGGGTGTAGACAGATGATGTTGTTTGGTTTCAAGTAGAGCTCTCGATTTTGGACGTGTATTTAATTACACGTGTATTCGTGTCACGTGTACACGTGTACAAAATATCTATTGACACGTGTATACATTAAATACACGTGTAAATAAAAATACACGTGTAATTATATGCATTTGCTATGCTATGCATTTTTTTCTAAATCTGACCTTGGGCAGCTTCTGAGAAAAGTTATATTTGATGACTCTTCGTCCTCTACACATTTACCGCTAGTTCGACGACAGTTGAGAATACTGGAACAACAAATGAATCCTTTGGGGGTTGATTCTACTATAATAAAATCGTTTAAAATCAGTTTTTCCAGCAATTTGCAAAAACGGTTTGATCTGCAGTGTAATGGCACACCTGACGTTTCTGTAAGGCAAGTGGCATCTTTACTTGACCCGCGATACAAAGACCTTGAGCATGAACATTTTCATGTAAGAGCTCCCATAAGAGACAAACTAAAGATGCTCCTAATGAAAAGTGTTCCTTCGGACCATGCTATTGAAGAAAAAAATATGAACTAAACTGGTTCACCGCATACATATTTTTGTTATTCTAAATACACGTGTAATATTAAATACACGGGTAAATATAAATACACGTGTTCCTACACGAACCTTTTAATTACACGTGTAACATGTGTACCCGATTACACGTGTAATCAAGGGCTCTTAATTCCTCGACTAGGTCATTTAAGGTGAACTTAATAAAGGTAAGCTCACTACTAATATCGTTCAATTTGTTAGCCATAGCTTCAAGCAGAGGCTCAGGTTGATATGGGGGAGATATACTTTTTTTCGATGAGTGACTGAAATGTACATATGTCAATATCGGATCGGAGGGAATTTAGGTTTTCGTTTATTTTCTTGAACAGAACAGGGTTAAGGTGCGTGTTGAGAGTGGAAACCAAGTCACGTTTTAGTTCGGCGCTGCGGGTATTAGGGGAGTTAGGTTCGGAGATATCATTGACGAGTTTTATTAGGGTAAATAATTGTTTTTCGAGAGAGTTGAGTTTGGAAAGGATCGAGCACTCCACAAGGTTGTTTAGGTCTTCAACACATTTAGGAATTAGGTCGAACTTCGCCGATAAGTTTTTTAACACTAGGTTGTTGTTGTTGAAGGCAGTGTTTATATTATCATTATTACATTTGATAGCGAACAGGACATCGGCGAGGGATATATTTTTGCATTCTTCACAATAGAAGAAGAAATACTCCGAAAATTCTTTAAAATACGTGATGGATCTTTTACCAAGCCCGATACAGGGGAGATGGAACGATTTACCGCAAATACCTCGGCACATAGCTCGATCAGCATTTTTGTTGTCGGTGGCACAGTGGGCTAAATCGCAATGATCCATATTTGGGTATTTTGCACTAATAACACAAATTAAGAAACGGGGCAGAAGGGTCACTCGCGTACGGATTTTGAAGTGGGTCAGTAAATAATGCAACTGGCGACGGAAAATGGGAAGTGGCGAGAAAGAATTTCACGTAATAATTTTCGCAGTGAACAAAAAATGGGCAAGAGACAATTAATGTTGGGAGCGAAATATCACAGCGACTGCACACGATGGGGGTTGTCGAAGAAGAACCACTCTACAAGAGTACCACTCTTATCTCTAAAATATGTGGGACCTTTTTCTTCCACATCCTTAATAATATACCTAGGTAAGTGTTTTATATTATGAAAACCTAAATTTTTGATCAATTCTCGCTTTGTTCTTTTTTCATTAAGTTTGTTTATACGTTTTTCTTTACTTTCATGATTTTTTTTATAAGACTTTTCCATTCGCTCTCATTTAAATTTGCATGTAGAAAGTCATTAGGCTTGTATTTAGGTGCGAAGTGAATCGTGTCTTTGAGAAAGTTGGTGCATCTTAGGATCCTCATAGACTTGGAACAGGAAAAACATCTACATAGCTAAGGTTTTCTGGAGTTTTATAAACCATTTATCATTTTTGCAAAAAATTCCGAGGACACCTTTAATTGGTAAAATTTCTTTAAGAGTTTTGAGAACATATGTTTCATTGTATTTGGGTAAAAATATCGTTGTTCGCCTTTTTTGCCTGTACAACATTTTGTTAGCGGAGGAATTTGATTTGCCTTCTTCTAAAACTAACTGATAGCGAAAAATATTCAATGGTCTTTCCGAAATATAAATATGATCATTGAGATTTTCTTCACCACTGTGCACTGTTGCAAAATCAGACTTAATATCTTCTTCCTTTATATTGTTGATATCTAACGACTTAGAAACATTATTCTCCTTCCCCTTTATATACTCAACTTCAAAGTCATATTCATTTAGTCTTATTTTCCAGCGCTGTAGTTTGGAATTTGGTTCGTTTAATGAATGTAGCCACACTAACGGTCGATGGTCGGTTTGTATTTTAAATGTACGGCCAAATAAATAGGGTCTAAAATATTTTGTAGCGTACGATAGCATACGATTGATAGAAGCACTTTTTCAATGGTACTATAATTTAATTCGTGCCGATTTAAAGTTCTTGACGCAAATGGTATTGGATGTTGGTTCTGCGATAGCACTGCCCCTAATGCAGCATTGCTTGCATCGGTGGTAAGAGTAAACGGCTGCCGAAAGTTGGGATATGCTAAGATTGGACAACTACATACATATAAGTTGTTTAAGCTTGTTAAAAGACTCTATATAGTGCCTATCTGAAATGTTGATTTTCGAATTCTTCTTTAAGCATTTTGTCATCGGGAGAGCTCCTTTTGAATAGTCCTTGATAAACTTAAAGACTTAATTTGTTTTGCCGTTCGAGGAATTTTTATTTTTTGAATGATTTCGATTTTGTTGGGGTTTAGTTTGATGTAGAGGTTGGTCAATACTAATATATTGAGATACTAGCAGACATAGAAGCTTGAAATTTAGAATACAATTAGTGTTTAGTGTATAAATCAAGGAAAAACTAAAATATTTTGCAATTTCGGTTCAGTTTTCTAGATACACCAAATATTATTGCTAATAGGATAGTGCCTGTATGTATCCTTTTTCAATTTATCTAGATGGCGATTAACTCCTAAAAATATGCAATGCAACAATCAATTGGCGGTTGGGGAATTGGGTTTAGTGGTCAATGTGGTTCATGTATTTGACGGAATATAAAATAAACTACATAAAGGAATATTTAATTAAATCCGGTTTAAATCACTCCAGCATTAATTTTTTGCTAAATTTTATTACATAGTGCACCACTTCAGACAAATACCTTTCCAACGGTGTATCGCACTTGATTGTGCGACTTTTAGTTTAGGAGGAGAAGCGTCTTCACTGGCGTATTATATATATAGATAGATAGATAGATTACCTGATATGAATATATTCGTTATTGAATATTATAATATCTAAAGCGATACGAAATATCACTAATATTTGTGTATTCCATAGTGAAGAAGATTTGGTATTATGATGGCGGTGGTATTAGTGTGGAGTTCGCAGTTCTGAAATTTTCTTAGATATTCGCTTTAGATATTCATTTCTGTTTAAGGAATCATGTTGTTGTCAAATGAAGTATAAGAAAATAAGTTTCATACTTTAAAAATAAGATTATGTGCGATATTATTAAATACTAGGCAGATCAGTATGCACGGGCTTAACTCCGCTACTGAAAATTTTTGATCGAGCGAGCAAATTTGTTGTTTTATCAACCTTGCTCTCGCTCCGCATGGCACTTTTCTAAACTCGTTATTTCTCACTATTTTTCAATCAAACAATTTCATTTGATAATTTATGGCTCATCTACAGACCTAGATCTATCGAATGACATGCTGCACACATGTGTGGTTATAGCCGATATCTACATTTAGTGCGTACAAGATTAGTCCGAAATCGTTTTCGGACCACTATATTCCCCGTACATGCACGCGCTAGGCCAAAAAGTGGGTGATTGCTCTCGCTCCGCTACGCTCCGCTCGATCAATTATTGCAAACATAAGGTCATCTGCGAATTATAAATGCTTAGTTTTTTTTCTTTTTAATCTCTAAAATTAATTTGGTTCTATCATTATTTCGCGCAGTGTATTCTCTATTCCGCGCAGTGTATTTTCTGTTCTGCGTAGTGTATTTTCTGTTTCATTCTGTGTCATTCGCACCCATGCCTATGTGGTACCTATGCATTAGTTCATTCGCACTGGATTGGCAAAGTAATCCTTCTCGTATTGGTGTATACCAAAGTATTATAATATTTGAGGTATTCGTATTAGTATGACTTGGATTCATATAGTAATCTGGTGTGTTTTGACGAATATCAATATAATATCATGATATCTAAGATATTCGGATTAGTATGACTTGGATTCATATAGTAATCTGGTGTGTTTTGACGAATATCAATATATCATGATATCTAAGATATTCGTGTTAGTATGACTTGGATTCATATAGTAATATGGTGTATTTTGACGAATATCAATATATGTATCATGATATCTAAGATATTCGTATTAGTAATACCTAACATGGGGAAATATTAGTAATATCTTGATGGATACTAATATATTCGTCTCATCTCTAGTTTGATGCCATTCTTCGAAATAATATGCCCGAGATATTCAGTTTCGTGTTTCAGAAAATTGCACTTATCGATTTGAACTTTATATATTATAAAGCCTACTTTATAATTAGAAAGCCTTTCGAAAATTTTGTTCAGTGAATCGATGTGCTCCTGTAATGACGTTGAAAAAACTAGTATATCGTCTACATAGACTACGCATATTTTACTTATATAGTCCTGCAAAACTTCGTTCATTATCCTTTGAAAGGATGCAGGCGCATTTTTTAAACCGAACGGCATGCATGTCTTATGCCTATCTTCTTTGCAAATGGGGATTTGATGAAATGAAAAAAATTGATGAAGGGTAGAAAAATATTGCGCATTTCCTAATTTTGACAATATATCCTCAATATTAGGAATCGGGAACTTATCCTCTATTGTCATGTCGTTCAGCTTTCTGTAATCAACAACAATGCGCCATTTTTGTTGACCAGAGTTCTCAAGTTTTTTGGGGACCACCCAAATTGGAGCATTATATGGACTAGAGGAGTTCACGACGATACCAGAATCGAGCATTTCGGAAATTTGCTTATTTACCTCATATGTATGTGCTTCGGGGTACCTAATTGTTTTTGAAAATATAGGGATGTCATTTTTTGTTGGAATTTTGTGACTATATTTAACCACCGAAGTCAAATTTTGACTTTCGAGGTAAAAGACCTGCATACATTTTTTAATAGTTGAAATAAGAGACTTGATTTCCTCTTTGTTGAGGTTATCTAATTTCAATATACCAATTCTATTTAACTGGTTTAAAGTATATTTTCTTGTAGGTTTCCACATTTTCTTGTAGATTTTTGATTTCATCTTGGGTTAGTTTTACTTCAGAAACACTAAACGTCAAAGGAAGAGAGACTTCTTTTGTAATGAGCTTTGAGTTTTCGAAATCTATTTTGGCTTGTAATGGTTTCAAAATATTGCATCCAATTATTCCATCAAAGTCGCCAGTTATTTCGGTCTAAAAAGAGGGATAGTAATTTTGGAGGAAACTAAGATATCTGAATTTACTGATTTTAGAAGGAGTGGATTAGTTAAATGAGTTTGAAATGTTTCATGGAAAAGATTTTGTTTAATTATTGAGGAGCTCGCTCTTGAATCAATCAAGAGTTTAAAGGGATTTGGTGTTGTTTGGACTATTATACAGTGAAGTGGTCGGGGCCTGATGATTGAAAATTTTGTAAGCCAGAACAAGTAGGCCAATCTGTAGATTGTAGATGATCAACATCCATCATTCTACTCTGTTGGCTACTCGTCAAAATTTCAGGATTATTCGTCTTTGATGAAAAAGGGGCCTGATGTTTCTCAAAGTTTCCAAAAGAGGTTCTATTATCAAATTTGTTTGGATTTGTTTGCCGAAACGGGTGTGAACATTTTTGAAATTTCCCTGCGTTGGTATTTGGAATATATTCCGAATTTTGAAAACTAACTTCGTTATATTGTTTAGATTGGATTATTTGTCTGGGAAAGCGTCGTATAGAACTGTCATAGTGTCTATCTGTGTATTGGATATTGAATGTGTCAGTATCCACAAGAATTGTTCGGACTTCGCGTAAATTTGAAGGATTCCTAGCGTTAAGAATAAGTTTTGGTTCTGTTGGCAACTTGCTTATAAAGAGTTTGAGAACCATTTTTCCTTTTTCAGCACAACTAAACCAAACCGGATTTACTAAAATTTGACATTTCATATTAAGTTTTGTTAAAAGTTTGTTTTCTTCAAACAATGCACTTACAGATTTTTACAATTTTAACATTTTTATTTTAGTGATGATGTTTTCAACGCTTTCGTCGATACAACAGTTTGTTATTAAAATTTCTCTAATCTCAGGCCAATGAGTTGGATTATTATTATTAATTAAAATCAAATTTGCTTTTCCTTTAATTTTTTGCCTTATTCTTAAATTAATAAAGCCTTGAGATTTTGCATCTAAGTTAGTACTAAATGTATATATATAATCTATATGATTTAGTACATACATACATACATACAGTAAATGTATATATATAATCTATATGGTTTAGTAATAAATCGAGTTCTTCTGGTAAACCCGTGAAATCGGTAATGCCTTTTATCATATCTAATAAACTAAAACTAGCTATACCTCTCATACATTTTATTTATTTATTTTTATATATGTATATATAAGTTAAGTCTTCTTTTTTCTGATCCGGTTCTTCTTTCGCTGGGTTTGATTTCTTTTTTCTTGTATTATTTACTTTATTTGCATATATTAATCACGTGAAATAGTTTATTTTTTAAATTACATCAACTTAATCTTTGCGTTCTATGTTGCACTGATCTATACACTGCCACTATAACTGCTATAGTTAGAATTTTAAATTATATTTGACTTCTTTCTTTTTCCTTGCACTGAGTTTAAGTTTATATAGTAGCTACTTTTTATCAGTTTAATTTCAAGATGATTTTTTTTCTTTTTTTTTCCGACTGCGCCAGTGAAATTTGTTGGGAGCCAAAAGAAAAAAACACTTTACCACCTTTTTTTTCTTCTACTTTATTTTTGTTTCTTTTCGCTTTCACAGTCCAATCCTGAATAAATCGAAAACAACGCTCTCAGCCTAACCGAATTCCTAACACACAATCGAAACTTAAAAACAACTTCAAATACATATGTAATTTAGAAAAAACAAACAACAGGGATACATTAAAGGTTCGAAACTCACATAGCAACAAGATCGTCGAACAAAGTGCATGTTGCTGGGTGATACAAAGTATGTATATGCCCTTCTTGTGTGCAGATGATGCACAACACAATTTCGGTCATCCATGATCTTAACCTGGTTCGGTCATCCATGATCTTAACCTGGTTGCTGTATGTGCAATACGCAAATCTTGAGCATATACATAGTAAGGGTTTGGATCCAAGTATGTGACTCCTGGAGTCTAGTTTTACCAATAGGCAGAAAAGAGGGTGTCTCCACAAGAGATCCATCGACTAAGCGAAGCTGGTGTATGTGGTGGTGTTCTACGTTAACACTTTAACAGTAACGCCTCGAGTTCAAGACTCGTGCTTGGTAGTAGGGATAGCCTTTTTAGGTTTTATCCCACCGCTATCACCAAAATGTTGCGCTCGGTCACCGTGCTTTCTCGCAATTGGAGGGAAGAGTGCCGAATGGAGAGTAAAACGCACTTTAATTTTTAGATAAATATTTATTATTGACTCTGCTTTTACTTTGTACTCAACATGGTTTTGTGTCACCCTGATTTGTAACCAAAATGACCGTCCCTTTTATAGGAGAATTTGGTTCAATCGCACTTCCCTCCAAAACACAGAGTGCCGAAAGACATTTCTTATCCTAACAAAGAAAATACTCAGCATCATCAATATGTCGCCAAGTATCCGCACCCCAGCATAGTTTTTTTTTTGTTGGAGGCTTCTACTATCTGCTGGAGCACTCAGACACAAGTACTGGTCCATTGTACTACCAGACAGACACCTTGTCTTTATTGTATTTTCCCCGTTGTCCGGAGAAAAGTGAGGAGGGGCTTCAATGATGTTGAGCTAAGAGATTCGGCACCCACCACGTCGTCCCCAAGGGTGCGCCACCGTGCACGAGCGAAGGCGGGACAGTCGCAGAGAAAGTGTTCCGCTGTGTCATCCTCCTCGCAACAAGCAGCACAGGTAGGCGTCTCACTGATGCCAAGCACGTAGAGATGCCTGGCAAAAGTGTAGTGGCCCGTAATGACGCCCGTTAGCCTTCTGCAGTCATTTCTCCTTAAGGATAAGAAGAATGTTGCGGACTTTTTACAGACGTCAGGGCGTACGCGCTTAGTCATCCTGCATCCTGGATATTCCCTCCATCTGCGACTGTGTACGTTAGAGACCCAGTCATTGATGTCAGATTTAACCGTTGAAGCTGGTAGACCTAAGGCGGGTTCAGGCCCTGAGAAACTCTCCTCTGAGCCTTTTCTAGCGAGTTCATCGGAGATCTCGTTTCCTGGGATTCCAGAGTGACCTGGAACCCATACAAGCCTGAGTAAATTTAGTCTTCCGACTTTGTTCAAAAAGGTCTTGAGTTCATGCACTAGTTTGGAGTTGGACAGAGGATTGGATACAGCTTTGAGCGCAGCTTGGCTGTCACTGCAGACACATATGCTCTTTCCCCTCCATCTGTGTTTCACAACACAGTGCATGGCCATTAGGATTGCGTAAATCTCCGCCTGGAAGACAGACGCATATTTTCCTAACGAGAATTGCAGTCGAATGTTTTCGCGCTCGAAGAAAACTCCAGCGCCGGATCCCTGACCAGTCTTGGAGCCATCTGTGAAGATGCGAAGACATTCTATTCCAGGTTCAGTGTCTGGCCAAAGCCAGTCCTGACGCCAAGGAAATGTGACTGTGTAGTTACAGCGCAGTAGGATGGCAGGTGCCATTGCGTCAGAGGGCATATCCATGAGACAGTGGTCGTAGGATATTTCTCTCTCAAGTACACTTTAACTCCACTGCGAGTTGTACCAAAGACCATTCCTCTTTAGGCGAGAAATAGTTTTCAGTGCAAACCCTCTGATATATATGTCAAGGGGTGGAAGGTTCATCATAGCATCTAAAGCAGCTCCCGGTGTGCTGGGGAAAGCCCCCGTGCAACTGAGGCAGACCGCTCTTTGGAGTTTGGTGAGTGAAGCCACAGCGTGTTTGCGTGTTAGCCTGCTCCACCAAACAACCGATGCATATGAGATTATCGGTCTTACCATTGCCGTGTATATCCAAATGACCTTTTTCGGCGATAAGCCGCATGTTTTGCCAAAGGCACCTTTGCATTGCCAGAAAGCTGACAGCGCTTTGGTGGTTTTGGACTCAACATGTTTTGACCAGAGAAGTTTGTTATCTAGAATGACTCCCAGATACTTAGCTTCCTTGGATATAGGGATGGGAATGCCTTTTAGCACCAGCTGAGTAATGCCAGTTGTTTTCCTCCTTCTCGTGAAGAGAACGACATCGGTCTTAAGAGGATTAACCGACAGCCCATTTCTCGTGCACCAGTCTTCGATCACGTTGACCGCCGCCTGCGCTTTGAGACAGACATTCGCTAAACATGAGCCGACAGAGAGAACAGCAACATCATCCGCATTGGCCTGGGCATAGATTCCAGAGGCATTGAGAGAATCTAGCAGAGAGTTGACCACCATGCACCATAATAGCGGAGACAAGTACTTACCTGTATACGCATTTTTGGTCATTCAGCATTTGCCTCGCAACATTAATTAGGTCGTGGATGTCGTTCACACTTCACTTATTGATTTACCTTGACTCCAACTATGTAGGTTACATACCCTACGATCTTCACTCTTCGCAATACGACAATAGGTGCAATCACCTGCATCATTTTTGCATATTCTCCCATTTCGCTTCGCTTCATACGCCGGACACCCGAGCTCAAGTCTTGATCATCCAGCCAGTTTCTAACCCGTAAGCTGTAGTGTGTTGGTACTCCATCTTGCTGGTAGATTAAATTATCTGCTATGGCCAAAGGAACGTTGTCCATCAAATCGGGCAAAAGGTCTCGTAGGAACTGCAGGTATGATTATCCATTAATAACGGCATTCAAAAACCGGGGCCCGATTACAGTTTGTCCAACAATACCAAGCCAACCCTTACAGCTAAAGCGGTGTTGTGATTTATTTTGTTTTTTGTTGTGTGGATTGGTGCTACTCTAATGATGCAAATTGTGGAAGTTAGTAACCCCATCTCTGTTAAACTGTGCTTCATCCGTCCAGAATATCCTTGCAAAATAGTTTCGTTTAGTTTCATCTCGAAGCAGTAATGATCGACAAAATTCTGCTCTCAAAAACTTGTCGTTTGAGGTGAGTTCCTGAACTCGCCTAAAATGGTACGGGTGTAAGTTTTCGGTTCGGTTTTAATTTCTCAAAAACTATTCCTTAAAACAGCTTCGTTTGGAAACAAGATGAAAGAAGAGGTTTCTAGCTTTACAGAAAAGTATATCACGGCATTGTGGATGTAACTGTTGATTTTTAATATTTTTTTTTCCAAATTAAGTCAATTTTTAGAAAATTGCCCCTTTCGGCTAAGCGGGGTGGAATAGACCCCTCTTCCCATACGATTTTTTTCTTGTCTTGACCAGACCTACACGCTCTAGCTTTTTGGCACACTGCTCGTGGGACACCCGTATAATACGTTTATGTTATCAGATGGGTTCATATTACATAAGTCCGCCTTACATGAAGATTGAAGTCGTTGAAGATTTTCCAGGACCAGGAAATTACAAAATTGATTACGAAACTCTCAATCTGAATATTATCATAGCACTCTACATTTAGATTTGATAAGCCATGTAAGGATAGTTTGGAAGTTCCTAAAAAGTATTTGACGTCTTATCTTTCGAACTTTTTTAAAATTGAACTTCCACGAATAATGAAGGAGTCTTGCATGACTCATGATCCAAGGTGAAAAGGCAATTTCTCCTGTATGACCTCATCTTAACTATTTATCTTAAAGCTATAAGCTTCCTTAAAAATATAAAAAAAGAAGAAATGCGTTCACAGGAAATACCTATTCAACAAGCTGTCGAAAGAATAAAAATAAATCCATCCATGGAGTTAGTTATAAGTTGTCAAGGAAGAAAGTCACGAAATGTCGATGTGCAAAGTGTGTAATTGTAAAATCGGAAGAGAAGTTTGTAAAATAAGCTGCAACATATGCAGTAATTTAATGCATGCAGAATGTGTTAAATTAAAACCATCCGACGTAGAATACCTTGTTAAAAATAAAAAAAATTGGAATTGTTTTTCCTGTGCGCAAAAATCGAGAAACAATGTAAACAGACTATCGCTCTCATCAACAAGTGAAAGTGATCCGAATATTCCCAATATAACTCTCAGAGAAGTGTACGATCTAGTGCTGGATCTTAGGGAAACTCTTACGTCTACTCGCCATACTATCGATGCAATGAACACGCGTCTCATAACATTGGAACAATGTGCGAAAATGATGAGTGAGGTCAAAGAGGAGAACGAAAAAATGAAAGAACTGCTAACTACGAACAAAGAACATTTGGCAACTGCTGAGTGGCTTCTCCACGCCAACTGTTTAGAGCTGCACAATGTTCCGCATGTTAAAAATGAGTGTATAGAAGACACAGTAATTGACATCTGCAATAATGAGTTAAGCATTAACTTAGCAAAAGAGGACATTGACCACTGCTATATAAAAAAACCACGCACGTATTCCAACTTGTCTGATGCTGGCTCAAACCTACCTCGTGTTGTTATGCTCAAACTGGTTCGGAGGTGTATGAAGGAAAAAATACTATCGGCGGCAAAGAAAAAACAAGTGAAGGCATCTGTAGTACATGCTTCTGCTAAGGGAAACATATTTATCAATGACTGGTTGACCGGAGAGATGAAGTATGTGTTGAAAGCAGCGAAGATGGCAAAAAAGAAATTCGGATATGAATTCCTCTGGATACGAAATGGTAAAATTATGATGCGTCGTGCAAATGGATCAGAGATTAAATTTATCAAATGTCTTGAGGATCTCGAAAACTTATAATGCTAAATAACATGAACGATATCTTTGATCCTAATGTAGAAAATGAATGTAATGAGACTTTTGTTGGAACAAATCTGTGTTGCTTACCAAGTGATTTCTTAATTGTACATCAAAACATTAGAAGCCTTAGGCAAAATTTTGATACTTTCTGTTGTTATGTAAAAACTTGTTTTACCTCACCACCTCAAGTGATTGTTTTAACTGAAATTTGGGTCTATAATCATGAGCTTTTTAAATTTATTTTACCGGGTTATAAATTGTTTGCTAAATGCAATGAAAACTATCGATCGGGTGGAACCGCAGTTTTTGTTAAAGCTAACGTTGATGTTGAAATATCCACACCAGATCTAATGAGCTCTGACTGTGTCATAGTTAAATTAAAACTAGGTAAGACCATTATTCATCTGATTTGTATGTATCGATTACAGTTTGTTGGATATGATGTGTTTCTTAGTGAACTAGAAGCTGTGCTCATCTCCTCTAAATATGAGAATGTATGTTTGATTGGTGACCTTAATATTGATATTCTAGGTCTCCCTAAAGACTGTGAGGAATATATGTTATTTTTATCGTCAATAGGGTTTCAGTCGGTAATTAATGTACCCACTAGGGTCACTGATGAAACAGTAACATGCATAGATCACATCTTCTTCAAGTCCAGAAATATCCATAACTTTCTATCTTTTGTACTAGAACTAGATATCACCGATCATTACACCACGGGTATTATTTTCAAAGGTTTACTTGACTTGTCAAGTGATAAAAAAGTGCCATCTCAAACTTCTGCCGTCAATAAAACAATTTATACTAGACTCTATGAATACCTCAATCAGGAGATGTGGGATGATGTCTATTGTTGTGAGTGTCCTTCCAATGCTTTCTCCATATTTATAAATAAGCTGAGTTACTACATAAATATATGCAAAACTAAAAAACTTAAAAATAAACTAAACAAAATTAAGCCGTGGATTACGAATGAAATTTGTGCAAAGATTAATGAGAAAAATAGGTTTTATGCAAAAAATAAGTCTAGATTAAATGAGGTATTAGTTAAGGAACAATACCGCAGGCTACAGACAAACGTGCGTCATCTTGTAGATTCGCAAAAAACATCTTATTATAGTCAAAAATTAACTGAAAATCGCTCAAATGCTAAAGAACAATGGCGTATTGTAAATGATATCCTAGGAAAAAACAAATCTGATTATAAGGTCAAGTCCTTAACAATTAAAAATAATGCTCTGGTTGATGACTTTCAAATCAGTAATGGTTTCAATATTTTTTTCAAGAACGTAGTAGAAGAATCAGTGCCAGTCACTGATGTGCAAATAAGTGAATCAAATAGGGAAAGTTTGCTAGGTACACCAAATGCATCCTCATTTTTAAATCAAAAAATTCATTTGGAATTGATGGAATCAGTAACAATGTTGTGAAAAGGATAGCCAGATTTATATTAAATCCACTTAAACATCTAATTAATAAGAGTTTTGAATACGGACAATTTCCAACTGATCTAAAAACTTCAATAGTTGTCCCGGTGTATAAAAAAGGTGACATGCTGATCCAAACAACTACAGACCCATATCTCTCCTCTCTGTTTTCTCCAAAATCTACGAAAAAATCATTGTGTCTAAAATGATAACTTACTTTTCATTAACCAAGTTTCTCCATCCCTCACAATTTGGTTTTGTAAAGAATAGGTGTACTGAGGATGCAATACTTGCCTTTCTTACTAAAATATACAGCGCACTTGATAAAAATCTCAAAGCAGTTGGTTTATTTCTGGATCTAACTAAGGCTTTTGATTTAGTTAATCATGAAATGCTACTTCGAAAATTGAATAATGCTGGTTTTAGAGGTTGTCTTCTTGAGTGGTTTAAGTCATTTCTAAATAGCCGGAAACAGCGCGTTAGAGTAAATGGAGTCTTAAGCAACGTGATAATATCACCTAACAGAGGCGTGCCACAAGGTTCGGTACTTGGTCCAATTCTGTTTTTGGTGTACATTAATTCAATTTTTAATTTACCTTTAAATGGACAAATTACTGCATACGCGGATGACTTAGCACTCAGCTATGCAGAAAAAACTGTCACAGAGATAGAAGATAAAATGAAAGAGGATCTAAACACCTTAAGTACTTGGTTTAATTACCATCAAATTGTACTAAGCACAAAATCAAAAGCAATCGGTTTTTCGTATTATGGTTCAGATATCACGATTGGAGAAGTAAAATACCATGAAACACTATGTGATCGAAATACATGCAGCAAACATTGTGTTAATATAGAATTTGTAAGAGAACTTAAATATCTTGGTATAGTAATAGATAATAAACTAGATTGGAAATCTCAATTATTTCAGTTAAAGAAATTTCTTTACACTTCTTTAAATAAGATATATTACTTACGAAAACTAGTACCACAGAAGCTGCTCATTAATATATACTATGCACTGGTGAATTCTAGATTAGAGTATGGTATAGGTTGCTGGGGAAGTGCATACATAAGTAACCTGCTGCCTATCATAGCAGCACAGAAAAAAATTATAAGAGTTATTTCGAAAAAAAATAGACTAGAACCATCCCTGCCACTTTTCCAATCATTGAAGATACTTCCCCTAAGATACATATATATATACAAAGTCTTAAAAATCTTCTTTATTAGAAGCGGTAACATTAACTTTCGAAGATGTGAAATACAACACTCCTTGAGAAATAATTATATAGTTACAGTTCCGACTGTCAAAAAAGAGCACAGCAGACGGTTCCTTAAAAATATTACACCCTATATATTCAACAAACTACCTGTCGAATTACGCAGTATGGTCACTTTTGGAAATAAATTTCTAAAAAATGTAAGAGAATGGTTAATCTCAAGATCGGAAGTGGAATCACTATTTCAAGTAGTTTCTTAGTATCATCTCAACTACCTCTCAGTACTTCATCTACGCGCGTCAATCATCTTTTTGCTGTTTTTACACTTTTGTGTCTTTCTTTTCGGCTTTCTTCCATTTATGTATTTCAAATGTAGAAAATGCACTTGCTACTGGTTTCTTAACCACAAAGTGTATGTCAGTTCAATCCTAAGCTCATGATATATCCTAAATTATGTAAATCTGTTTACTTTTCTGTGTTAACAATATTATTTAACGTTAACTACATTATATTTATTTATTTACATTTGTAATATTTGTATTATTGTTAAACATTTAAAATTATAGAAAATTATATAAATATTGTAAATTAGGACTGAAATCAAATAAACTAAAAAAAAACACACACACACGCAAAAAAATCTTTCTTCAACCTACGCCATTGAAAATCTTATGAAGTCGTATCCCAAAGTCAAACCAAAAGTCACCGTTAAGTCTTAAAAACAAATATCTTATACTATTATATTAATTGCAAGTCGATAGATCTTAATGCAAACTTGAAAATGTATACCATTTCTTACACAGCTCTTAACATACCGTCTTTCATAGCTACTGTCTTTTAGCTACAAAGGCGACAATGTACGAAATATTTAAATGTACGGAAATAATCTTAGTAAATCTTACCATACTGCTGAAATTCAGGTTGATGTATACCATCCTGTCATAAGGCGACGTTTATGCTCACATTCAAGGCGGTATTTGAATTCCTAATGATTTTTTCGTTTTTCATTCCTGTGTAAAGGGTCTTAGTGATGAGAAAATACGCAGCACACAGTATTACCAATGGTAGGACGAGAAGAATAAAATCCAAAAGGATATTGTATGTCCTTTCATAGATCTCCGCATTATCCGGCCACACTTCCCGGCATTTACGAGAACCTGTGATTGACCGTAACTCGCATTAGTTGAAAGCCTGAATGTGGGGGACATAAAAATATTTTGCGGCTTTTACCGTGAATTGTTGGTTGGAGTTGGCTTAGCCCGGCTATTGGTGACATGCAAATGATGCTGCCCACCCATATAAATCCGATGATCTTATATGCGTGATTAATTGTCTGCCATGTTCGGGACCGCAATGGATGACAGATTGCATAGTACCGCTCGCAGGATATGGCGACTAATGTCCACGAGGAAACGGCAACAGATGTAGCTAAAAAGAAAATATAAATATTTAACTTTCGAAAAAGCAAAGCTTGAGGAAAGAAGTGCTGCATTAAAAAAAACCGGGATAATTACAACCCAAAGGTACAACAAATCCTAAACTTATCTCATGATGGTTAAACGATACAAAATCTGAAGATACATGCATTTTCATGATGGGGTCACTTACTGCTGGCTTACTTACTCTCTAATATTAAGATGTAGGTTTGTTGGATGGAACTAGAAAGTATCGACAATAAGTTTGATGACATCAAATTTATCTGCGATAAAACTATCTCGAGATACGGATACGTACATATTTCGAACCGGAATCACCCATGTAAATAAAAATTATTAACATTGCTATTGCATAGGTAAAATGTGTATTTACAGTACCAATTGATGATACTAAAAACTATGAAAAATCCTATTAATTATTTTTATAACGGTTTTTCGCACACAAGTTCATCACCACTGGATAACACCTTTTGGTGTTATGTCATTGCAACTTAGTATGTTACACTCTTTGCACATAGGATTATGTACGACATGTCATGCATGTATGTATATGAAATGTATTTTGCTTTAATTAAATGATAATATACATTATCTACCATCGTAGACATGTAATATTAAGTCTCATTTAAAATCTCGTTATATTCATATTTCTTGGCTCTTGAATCTGAAAAAATACCAAATTGTATAATATGAACTATAAGGTTCAACTTAGATTTAAATATTTGGGTAATTTTAAAAATAGGGTTGAATGACACAAGAGTAACATAGGACATGAATGTAAAATTCGCATTCTAAGTATATATATTCGCACAATATAAACAATGTAATAATAAAGGGACTGAGAAATATAAAATTATGTTTTCTCTATCCTTATTGATATAATTATAAACTCATGTCATACTTAAGCCCTTATATAAAAATAGGAGAACTCCGGGGAACCAGTGACAAGAAAATTTATCGAGAATTGTTCATTTTGTAAGAAGAAATCGAATAGTGAAGATTCTTGTTGGACCAAGCAACGAACTGCCGTCTGCATCTAATAAAAACGTCAGCACCTTTAGAAATGAAGGAATACTTAAAAATACAACAAAAGTATCAATTGCAGGGAAGCAATATAATTGCTTATTAGACACCGGGTCCGACTGTTCTCTTATATTGGCTGATGCTGATGAATTGGCCTTCGAAAAAGTCTAAAAACCCATTGCTGTTAGGGGAATATTGAAAGACTCGATTCTACTCAGAAACCACCAATGAGACGTACCACCCACTTCCACGTGGGAACCCGGGGTTCTGTCAAAATTATGTAAACAATCACGCACATTGTTACAATTCCAAGAGTGTGTGTGGCGGGAGCGGTAAAATGAAATGAGCTCACACGTATTCACTAATAGAATTTGTTTGTAACGGGTTTTGTCGCTACGAACCTGGATTTCATTCAAAATTTCGGGGTGTCACGGGGGCAGACGTACGAAAGACGCACGTCTCGTTCTGGTTTCTGATTCTACTGAACTACAAAATCAATGTTCAAGTCCATTTTGAAAAAAATTAATGTCGAGTTTTCTCTCTATATAATTGATCTAATATAGCTTCAGTATGAGATACTGGTTGGCCGCAATGTGCTTAAAGAAACTTCATTGGAGATACGGGTTGACAAAGGCGAAACGAAATTACAAAGAAAAACGACAAATTGCCTTCTAACTGACACTGGTGTTGACGTCGTTGAGCAGGGAAAATCTTCTGAAAAGCAATTGAAGCGGATAGCCAAAAAAAGAGGTCAAAACAGGTACCTTTGTTTGGCAAAAGACGCTTTTGTCAACCACCGAGCGTATCGTATGGCTCTATCGGAAAGAAACATGGTGAAGGAGAAAAAATCTGCGAATTAAAAGAGAAAATTATACAGAAAATTATTCGTGAGAGTAGTTCAAAAGAAAGATGGGAATGTGCGTAGATTATAGAGCCTTAAACCGAATCACTATCCCCAACCCCGTATCGATGATCAACTTGACCAGTTATCGGGAAATAGGTTTTTCTTGCCCTTGGATATGGCTTCCAGCTTTCACCAAATACCAATAGCAGAAAATTCTATCGGGAAAACAGCCTTCGTCACCCCTGACGGGCAGTATGAGTATTTGAGAATGTCGTTTGGGCTGGCTAATGCCTCGGCAGTTTTTCAACGAGCCATAAACAAAGCCCTCGGAGTGATATACATACATACTAATATCCAAACCTTATTAACGATATATGTACAACAACCATTTTTATATATATCGTATAATACGATAAGAAAAACTTACCACAGCCAATGTTAAAATCAATGTGCGGTCTGTTGCTAACCGAGTGTCAAACGCTTTATGTATCTCTGTTCTGTTTACATGTTTAGATTATGTATTGTGTTTAAAGATAGTGAGTCTGTTGTTTTTATGTACTTTAACTCTCTGTTAAGCCAAGCTTGTTTGTATAAATAAAATTATCAGTTATCCAAAATGTGTTTTTATAAAGTTTGACTCACTCTTGGCGCGAGAGTCGTCGAAAAAAGACCTTGATTATACATATATATTCTTTTTCAACTGATTTTAAAAGGATTCATTAATTTACGTATAAAACAAAGAAATAAGGGCAAAGCAAATCTAATTTTAATAAGTAGTAATAACCCAACAGATTGATATGCAATTAGACAATTACTTTTAACTAATAGTACTATTGACGAAGGTGTCGAAAATATAATTACGTAAATAAAAACATTCCAATTTGAAAGTACTGTAAGCCAAATGTTTGAGCGATGTATTAATCTTTTAATCAAATACAAAACATCTTACAACAAATCCTGCTTGGTATAGTAGTAAGGAAAATGAAAAAATGATGCTTAAACTTCTAGTAAATAAGCTTCCCGTTGAACCTAAATTAATTTTAAATGCAAGGAATTCCTCTAGTATTAGTGAAGCCAGAAGCATCCTCGTTGAAAAAGACACATTAAATAAAC
Organism: Merodon equestris; assembly: GCA_958301585.1. Lineage (NCBI taxonomy): Eukaryota > Metazoa > Arthropoda > Insecta > Diptera > Syrphidae > Merodon > Merodon equestris. The sequence goes on along the minus strand of OY284415.1, from coordinate 80,879,638 downwards.
ATTATTATTATTATTATTTATTTAGCTATTTATTTATATATTTGTATATTCTTTATCTACATATTTATATGTTTATCTATATTGTTATTATTATTTATTTCTTTAAGTACATGCATATGTAATATATGTATATAATTGGTTTCAGTCTTGTATTATATTTGATTATGTAATCAACCCTTGACACCTCTTCTCCTTTTCTTCCAACGATATTGGATGTTTTATTTTTAATGGAGGTTTTTACTGTGGCTTTTCCTTCCAATCATTATATGCCCTACAATTGTATACATTTTTATTTTATTTTTTAATATTTGTACGAATTTTATAGTAGTAATGTTATTCGAACCATAACTTTGTAATATTTTTGTATATAACATCTTACTGTCAAAATTGTAAACTTTTCTGTCTAGTCTAAGTCGAAAAAAAATAAATATTTTCCCCAGGCATATCCTAACAATCCCATGCCACGAATGTATATACCAACCTACTAAAGACAATTCAACCAACGTGACTTCCAAAATAATTCACAAAACATAAAATTCAATACATACAATAGACCGGTCGAACATCAAAAATACAATCAAAATAACTTCTATGATTCAGGTTATTATCAAGGCAATAGTACAACTAATTCCAGAAATATTCCACAAAACTCTCATGATATTCCCAGTTTTTCACAATAATCAAACAATACAAATAAATGTAGACATAGAATCCCTTCAGAAAACTACAACCTAAGATCCTAAGGTTAAATCCAAACGCTTTTAAACATAGTCAGCAGAGTAGAACAATGGACATTGATCACATACAAAATGGGTTACAAAATTTTCAATTACCCGGCCAATACCATTTCCCTGCATAGTAGTACAAACCACACCAACTCCCATCAAACTTTTAATTAATACAAGGGCAAGCACGTCAGTTATTCAAAAAAAGTCTTTTTCATGAAATTTTTAAAACACATTTGGCAAACCCATTATTTCACAAATCAGTGAATTCAAATATCGTGGTTAATTCCAAAATAACCATTCCACTTTTTAAAGAATTTAAAAAAGCAGGTACAGTTGAAATGCTTGAGACTGAAATTGTAGGTGATTTTGATGGCATAATTGGGTGCAATATTTTAAAATCATTGCAGGCCGAAGTAGACTTTGAAAATTCCGAACTCGTCACCAAAGAATCCACACTTCCCTTGATATTTGATGTTTCTCAAACAAGGCCAACAGAGAATGAAATAAGTAATCTTCATAACAATGATGAGGATATCTGTTTTTAATCCCTAAATATAGATTGTATAATTAATATGTTGAAATTATTTAACCTCAACAAAGAGGAAATCAAGGAAATCAATCAAGTTTAAGAAGGTTTTCTATCTCGAAGGCGAAAATCTGTCTTCAGTGCTAAGGTATATGTAGTCATAAAATACCAACAAAAAAATGACATCCCTATATGTATATTCAAAAACCTATAAATACCCCGAAGCACACACATATGAGGTAAACAAACGCATTTCCGAAATGCTCAAATGTGGTATTATTGTGAACTCCTGAACTGAAGTCATTATAATGCTCCAATTTGGGTGGTTCCTACAATAAAAAAATTGACAATTCTGGGGAACAAAAATGGTGAATTGTCATTGATTATAGAAAACTCAATGATGTGACCATAGAAGATAAGTTTTCGATCCCTAATATTGAGGATATACTCAGGGCTATCGGCAATTCCGAGGGAAAAAAAATTCCCTCGGAATATATTATACCATGGAAAATAATCCTCCTATCGTGAATTCCGATGGAAATATATTTCCTAGGGAATTTTTCGAAGTTCTGTTCGAATTCTTTGACATCTATCACTCAGCGCTGTTTTTATTTATTTGTGAGGTACGTTAATATATTTCAATAATAATTTGAGTTGAGTTGTGGGAAAATTGTGTATATTTTGGTAAGTATTCTACTAATCAATGCTTGTTGCGCTTTGCATAATATTTGCATATATTTTAAAAGTGACATTCCAACATCAATGTTGAGTTTTGAAGATGTCTACAGCAATTCAAATATAGAAAATGAAGTAGCAACTCTAAGCGATTCGGAATTAATGGATGCAGCAAAACGTATTAGAATTCAAATAGGAAACGGATTATAACTTTATTTCTTTTCACGTATTTCTTTTTGAATTTGAATTTCTTCTTCCAGGATTTGCTGCGATGATCGCCCCTTTTCTTTCGGATATGGTGTTGTACATGTCCTTTTCGCAAATGCTTGGGGCCATTTTGATGGACTGATGTTAATTGGCTTTTCAACTGGCGTATCAAACAAGTCAACTTTTTCAGTTGCAGAACACTCCGGGACATTTTCAAACAATTCTTTTGCAAATACTGATGGCGTGTTTTCTTTGTCTGAATCTGCTCATCTATGCTCAATTTTCTTTTCTTTTCACAGGAAGGTAACCCAAATCTTAAAGTATTGCGTAAGCCTTCTACTGATCTATTCATTGAACTAATTTCTATAATGGCTTCTTCCAAAGATGAAAAACGATATTCTTTGAAGGGACCTCCACCAGTGCCACTTTGATGTTTTTTATTTTCGGCCAGTTTTTTTTTATGTATATATGTATTTTTTTTTGTCCCCCCATACCTATAACAGCAATACCATGAATGATTTATATATATATATATATATATGTATATGTATGTATGTATATATACAAAGCTACCTTTTTCCATTCAAATACGGACTTAATTGGAGGCCCAAAGCTCTTCAATTCCTTTTCAAGACTTTTCCAAAAGTTCTTTACGTCTTCTTTGCTTTTATTAGTACTATAACCGTTGGCTATGTCTCTATTAGTATCGAAGAAATTTACCATCGTTTCCAACTGTTTCTGATTAGTTGAGTTAGACCTAAATTAAAGTAAATTTAGTATTTGAATATTCGGTAAGTACTTGTAACACTTTGCACACATACATATGTATGTACATATGTACATTTCAAAATTCCAAACTATTCTCACTTTAATATTCACTTTTTTTGATTATTCGTCCAATTCAATTACGTATTCACTTTAAAATAAGCCAACATTTGGTTAACAAGGGACAATGAGGTCTTATCTTCATTTTTATCTACTTTTGTTTTGAAGTTCTCCAGCGTAGAGATAAAGGAAAAATTCCGAGGGGAATCCCATTAAAATTCCGGAGGAAATTTTGTTCCCGATACCAATTTTTTCCGGGGGAACTTTTTTTCCCTTTTCGAAATTCATTCACGATACCTATTTTCCGAAAGTAGGAAATATTCCGGAGGGAATTTTATTCACGATAGCCCTGACTATCAAAGTTATGAAATGCCCAACATTTTTCGACGTTGGATCTTGCAAAAGGGTTCCATCAAATAACAATTTGCAAAGAAGACAGGCAAATGGTCACTATGAGTTTACTCGTATGCCATTCGGCTTAACAAACGCGTCTGCATCATTTCAAAGGATGATAAATGGTCTCTATGAGTTTACTCATATGCCATTCGGCTTAACAAACGCGTCTGCATCCTTTCAAATGATGATAAATGAGGTATTAGACGATTATATAAATAAGCTTTGCGTAGTGTACCTTGATGACGTTTTTCCAACATCGTTGCAAGAACATATCGATTCATTGAACAAAATATTCGAAAGGTTTCTTAATTATAACATGAAGGTTCAAAACGATAAGTGCAATTTCCTCAAGCGCGAGACCGAATTACTTGGGCACAATATTTCTAAGGATGGCATAAAACCTAATCTTAACAAAATCGAAATTATTAAACAACTAAACTAATTCCTCATACGCCAAAACAGATAAAATAATTTTTAGGGGTCAAGGCCTTATACAGAAGTTCATTAAGGACTTCTCCAAGGTAGCACTTCCATTTGCCAAGTGCTTAAAAAAGGACTCTAAAATGATAGGCATTACATTGAGTCTTTTAACAAGCATAAAAATACTTATATGAAATAGTCCAATCTTAGCATTCTTCTCTCCATCGTGTGGGCTACGAAATATTTTAGACCATATTTGTTTGTTCGAAAATTTAAAATACAAACTGACGATCGACGGTTAAACGACCGTACGGTTAAATTAAATAAAGGATCCAAATTGCAAACTAGAGCGCTGAAAGATAAAATTAAATGAATATGACTTCGATTTTGAATATATCAAGGAAAAGAAAATAACATTGCTGACATTTTAAACCGTATGGACATAAATAATATAATCAACGATGACATTAAATCAGATATAGCGACAATACATAGTGGTAGATAAAATTTAAACGCCCATATTTATATATCGGAAAGACCCTTAAACATATATAGGTATCAATTGGTTGTGAAAATAGGAAATTCAAAGAGTTACAAAAACCAGATTTTATATGAAAGAAAACGAAGAACAACAATTACTTTACCTGAATATTGTGAAGAGTATGTTTTAAAAGTTCTTAAGGAAGTCATACCAATCAAAGGCGTTTTTGGAGTTTTTTGCAAAGATGATTCTCTTTTTATTGAACTTCAGAAAAGCCTTGTTATATATTTTTCCTGTGCAAAAAATATGAAAATTCTTAGATGTACTACATTCCTTAAAGATATAACATGTTTTGAACAACTTTTGGATATTATTTTAAAAACTCACCGTGACAAAAACCATAGAGGAATTGACGAAACATATTTTGACTTGGAGAGTTCAATAAGTATTGCAGTTTTAGGTAAACCTTTTGAAAATAGTAGGCGATAATGAGTTTAACACGGCATATATTAGGGATTTCATTAATAAAGAAAGCACATTGCACACCTTCTTCTTACTTCGCCTAATACGCATACTGGCAACTCCATTATTGAAAGGTTCCACTTAACTTTTAATGAACATATGGGATTGTTAAAACTTGACAAAGAAAACATTAGCATTTCAGATGATACCTTAGTTTAAAAAGCAGTTCAAAATGGTACTAAACGTGATGGGCAAATCGTTAAGAGATACAACAAGTACCAAAAGCCAATTGAAGATATTAAATTCGATAGAAAGCTTACAGACAGAGGGGTATGTGCTTCTTTTGCTTCCAGTGAAGTGGCGGGCGCGATCATTTTTAAGGCGAACTTGACGGCAAGCGAATATGTGTGTGTCGAGAGAGAGAGAGAGAGAGACTGCTTAGAGACTTCTGGGCTCAGAATTGCTAATTCGAGCCGTCATTATTTTGGAAAAGTGATCAAGAATTTATGAATTAGTGAAGAAACTGTGTTATCTGTAATATGTATATATATTATAATTAAGATAGAATAAGTTAAGTTAAGTTGGATTAAGGTAAGCTTAAGTTTTATATATAAACCTAATCTTAATTATACTCGTAGGTATCTTCTATTCCTTTTTCCGGCGTTGTTATGGTCAGAAGTGTAGGACCATAACCTTCCCACTTAACTGCATTCCCACTGGTCCGCTTGTGGGGTCCGCCGGTTTGACCTCAGAAAGTAGCGGCAGGCTTCCCGGTTTGGGATCACTTCATCGCTGAGGCCAATCAAATGCTGGTGTTTTTGCATTTGTTTGCACCAATTGTTTTTCGGCCTACCTGTTTTTTTTTTTTTTTTTGTGATACGGGCATGCTGCAGATTTTTTTGTTTGATCTTACTCTTACAACACCGATGATCTCCAGTCGTGTTAACCCACTGATTTGTATGTACACTTGTAGGGCAATTTAATGGTGGTATATGTGTCCCTAGGCTCACCTTGGTGTTTTCTAAATTGCCTAGATGTGATTTTTGTTTACCTTTGTTTTAGTCGCCTTTTACGACAAGCGAGAGGTATCGCTGCAGGGATATTCTTAACCTGTCCCTGCACGGAATTAATTATACTCGTAGGTATAATAATGTTAATCGAAATACATATATACAATTATATGAGTATGTATACGTATATATGTAGTTGTTGAAAGCCATAGGTTTAAGTTGTTCTGTTTATTTTAGAGTTTCCACTTAAGGACAGTAAGATATTTATATTTGTTAAGATAGTTAAGCTAGTTTTAAGTTTTAAGTTTTAAGCATTTGTGTCTAGGATAAGATAGATCGAAAGTTGAATCCCGACACAAAACTAATTCTCCCCGCCAAACGATACTCGGCATGAACAGACATATGTAATTCTACCCTGGGTGAACGCCCTCTGCTCCGTTTGAGGGTTAATTTTGGCATTCAATTTAGGGAAACATAACATAATAATTAAATATTATTTTGTTCTGTATTTATTTATGTTTTCTTCCTCATCCTGAATATCTGGCTGTCTGACATGTCGATGGTAAGTAGGAAATTGAATACTAAGCTCAGATGGATCTAATGTAGTTATTATCGCATTCTTAATGACATTTATTGCTATTATGTAGTGGATAAAATGTTGTTTTTAGAGGTCTCGAACGGGCATTAACTACTATATTCATTTTGCCTGGTGTGTACTTTTTACTTCAAAATTGTACTCTATCAACCTCGCATTCCACATTATTAGTTTGCTGTTGTTGTTCTTACTGTTCAAGGCATAAATGGCACCTTTGACGAGCCGTACAGATAGTTTCTCAGAATATTTAGGACCCATACGATGACTAATATTTCTCGACCGTTGGTCGGGTAGTTTTCTCCGGCTTTATTTAATGTCTATTGTAATTTTAAATGTGCTGAGAGAAGTGTATCTAGACATTCAATTTATGGAAGTCTACAACCAAAAGCCATTTATTTATATTTCCATCACTCAGCAGTAATGGCGAATTTTTTTTTTTTGTTGAAGGCTTCTGCTTTTTCTGTTGGAGCACTCAAACACAAATACTGGTCCTTTGTACTGCCAGACAGACACCTAAGATGGCGTCACAGCTCATGAAAAGACAAAGCCCAGCTTCTTTTTATTCACTTATGCTGTGTACGATTTATTTTTCACTCAAGTGAACGGAACCTAAAGCTTAATGGCGATTTCAAATGGCGAGAGCCGAGAAGCATTTTCAAGGCAAGTATACAACGGGGGGCTTTGCCAGTACTCCGCCAATGAGAGAAACCGCCAAATGATCATTCGATGGTGTAGGTGTTATCTGGATGCTCATCACGCGTTGGATTTTCTATTATGTCGTTTTCTAGTAAATTTTTAACTGGTTCTCTTATTTCCACATTTTGTGTTTGTGAGAATCTGTAGTTTTTAATGTATGCTGAACAGTTATCTATTATGTCTAGCTTTTGAGTTAGAAGTTGTTACTAACAATTTTCAAATATTTGTTTCAGGGCTTTTCTTGTTTCTGTGTTAGAGTGATCTAATTTTAGTTCATTTGTCAGCTTTCGTTTATCATTTCTTGTTTTTCCTATTTTCATTACGCTTTTGTTGTCCACCTTTACTAGTTCTGGTTTGATGTTTCTTAGTGTTAATTCGAAGTCATTTACGTTTAATAGTTTATTATGACATGTACCTTTCGCTGGGATTATTGAGTTGGCTATGAACACTCTTTTTTTTAATTTCTGTATTCAATATAACATTGTCTTCGGTTACTTTTAAAATTGATTGGATATATGGCTTCTGTTCTAGGTGGATTTTTATTATGTTATTTTTTGCTAACATTGTAATGGCTACTTAATTTTCATTTATTATTATCGTGTTGGGATATTCTATGATAAAATTTTTATCAACTATTTCAAATTTGTGTGTTATAATGTACGAGTATAGGTAATTTGCAAGTTTGGGGTTTATGAATGTTGTACCTACATAGTAACTTTATTTCTTTTTCAGTTATCCCATTTTTTGTTCCATGTTACCTACGTTTATTTAGTCATTAGTATCTATACTATCTTCTTTGCATTTCGGTATGTCTATGAGGTATGTAAGAATTTTATTTAGCTTAGTTATGTTCACTGATACATAGTTTATCGGATTATCTGTGATATTTGGTACTGCTGGTTTTGTGGCCGTCTTCGGGTCATTTCCGTTTCCTGATCTTGAATAATATTGACTCTCCTGTTATGTCGTTGATTGGATGTTGTTTAGTCAGTAGTTTAATTTTATGTATTTCTAGTTGTTGTTGTTTCTGTTAATACTGTTTCTGTAGCTGTTGTACTGATTAGAATTTCCTCTTATTTGAGTCCCTTTCCAGTGCCAAATTAATTGCATCTGATAGCGATTTCGGGTGAACAGCAAATGAAGTTGGTTTATGCTCTAATTTATTCCAAGCTCAATTTTGCCAACGGTGTGAATGTTGTTGTAAAGTTTTGATGTTTGCGCAGGTTTGACGTGGAAAATGAATTCAATGAAGGCTGTCCTTTCTGTCTTCTTCGAAGTGTTGTGGAGTAGTTCTACTAGAATTAAAAATGAAACTAGATGTTTGAAAGCTCCTATGAATGTTGGGATTACTTTTATTGCAGTTTTAATTATGAAATCTGCGTTTTGCTTAATTCTTCTGATTGCGAATTAATTAGATTTTTGGTTATGGTATATATTTCCAGAAATTTTTCTAGAGTTGAGTTTTTATCTTTTTTTTGTAAGTAAGACAATATTTTGTTTGAGGGACTTTATCTCTTCTAATTTTAAACGCCACGTTTGTTCAATATAACCTCAATTGAACCCTTTTTAATGTTGATTAGTAGTGTTTTTGGTTTAAATAGACTATTTCCATACTTAAGATATATGTACTTTTATTCAAATATTGTCAACATTATTTCTAATTCTTATAATAGTTATTTATTTTAAACATGATATATAATATATCACAGTCACGTTCTCCTTAGTAGTGCTGTAAAAGTGTTGTTTCCCAAAATGTTTATTACGATCTTACTCAAGTTTTCAATCTCTGTCCAGATCTCTGTTACTTCTTCCTGGTGTTTTATTAGTTTCTCGAGATAAGCCAAACTCTTGGGACCTTTCTACTTCTTACCGCCCTCCTTCTTCTTGGACATTATGTTTTTTTTTTTTTTGATTATCCTTGTTTCCGGGTTTCGCAATTGTCTTTTTTTTTGTACTATATTGTCAGCTTCTTGGTGTTGGTGTGTATATTGCCACACCAACGACCTCTCCCTGCGTGTTCTTTTGTCGGTAGCGGTAGAAACAGCTTCGCAGGATCAAATTGTTAGCGACCTCGTTTCCTTGAACGTATTCGCAGGATCACAATGTAAATTATCATGGAATCATGCCTACCGGCAGGATTGCCATGTAATGTTAAATGTGATGGGAGGAGTGTATTTATTAAACTAACAGACGCGGCACGAATGCCATATGCTTCTTCCAAAGAAAGAGTGTAATCGAAAGCCATAGGGGTTGCACTCCCTTTATTTTCAATCAATCGGTCTTTATATAGTGCTTCCCCCACTAGCATCTCCAATGCATATCGATCTCAAATAGGTCACCCGCCATCATTGTTCGGCTACATTGCATTGTGTCCCCACAGAGAGTCACACTGAGATGGGTTCATTATGGAGTAAGTAGAGACGAGAAGGAGGTTCGGTTCATTTACTTGAAAAAGTGACTCATTGGGATTCGGAAATGTTAAGCTTCAAGCAATTTTTGGAACACCAGATGGGAAAAACTATTGAGATCTGATTGAAGAAGGGAAGGGTAATGACAGGAGGAAGTGGTATTTAATAACTTGGTGTCTTCGGCATATAGTGAGATATGGGAATGTTTAATCATCATTTCAATATCGTTTATGGTAAGAACTAAAAGAAGTGGACCTAAGTGGCTGTCGGAGGAAGCTAAATAAGGGTTAGAAAGGCAAATCTGAAACGAACACTGCAATAGAGATTTTCCAGGTAAGAAGATATCTACTTCAAAGAAATGGGGTCGAAGCCAAGGGAAGACAATTTGTAAAGTATTAGTCTGTGGGAGATTTTATCAAAAGTGTTATTAAAATCGGTTGAAATAACAACGACTTCTTTGCCATTTTCTAAGGCTAAGGTAAAGGATACAAATTCGACAAAGTTTGTGGTTGTATATCTACATTTGAGGAAACCGTGTTGTCTAGGGTAGATTTGCAGCGAAAACTTAGAATTTCATACAAAATACTCTCGAAGAGTTTGGGTATACATATGTGACAGTTTGGCAATGGGATGATAGTTGTTAATATTGTTCTTCGGACATATTTTGTGTATATATTATAGGTTATAATGAGATTTTCTATAACTGGGATAGTTCACCTAGAGATAGGGATAGACTGAGGATTTTTGAGAGAGGGTTGAGAACCATTTTATTAGAAATATGGCAGGGAGACTGTCAGGTCCAGGAGTAAATTCATCATTAAGTAGCTTTGAATTGTTTTCGATGACATAGGAATCGACTGTAACGGGAAGAAATGGTCCAAGAGTCTCTTTATAAATTATTTAAATAAATATAAGAAGATAATAATTTATAGAATGCTGCTAACAAGGCCAGACATGTCAGATAGGAGGCTCCTATAGCGGTATGTGGCAAGTAGGTATGGCGGTCATATATTTCATATAAATAGAGTCGTTTTCTTGACGCGTTTGTCGGCATTGTATGGATTTTCATTAAAGTCAATAAGAATATGGAGAATATGGAGAAAACCAAAACGCTTGTTTTTGTTAAATATTCATAGCCATCAGATTCTCTTTTGTTGTTACTTAAAGAAGGACATAAGATCGGGTCAGGGAATCCGCTAAGTAAATAAAATAAAACCAGAATATAAATAAAAAGAAATTTGAGAATGATAAAGTATGGATTATACAAAGACCTACCCTTTGTACACAACGTAAGTAAGTACCGAAACAACCATATCCAATCTTTTAATTAGTGTTCAGTGTTAATAATTTAATCTGAAAAATTCGTGAAGTAGACACAACCGACAACGACGTCTGCCCATTCGGGATACCACATTCTGTCACGCTCCGCCCCCGTGGCCACATATAACTCAACGCACGCGGCTCTCAAGCGAACGCCTCATACAGAAGTGGTACAATATCGAAACACTGTATGAACTTAGTAGACCTAGTCTGATAGATTGATGTGCAAAACTATTATAAGTTCGTACGTACAATTTGAAACTATAAGTTTTTTTTTTATTACCTATGTAGATATAACTAATTACCCTTTTTCACTTAGCGGTCCCCCGACGCGGCGACGTCATCTTAAAAATATTAATAGGTTCTTTTAATGAAGTCAAAAGGCCGAGAGAAAAAAAATTATTTTTTTACTTTTGGAGTTTTTTTTTGTCGGGAGTTACTTAAAATTTTTAATTTTATTTTTTATCAAAGATATTCCGTATAGCAATTTGGATTTAAATCAGCATTGTATACTATTTTAAAAAATGATTATTGGAATAGAGTCTCAAGTGATACATATGTCAGTTCTTTTATTAATATGATGTTTAAGATGTACACAGTGATCGTCCCAGTTAAGATTACTTATTGACACTTTCAATTCTAAAACATTCATTAGTGCAGACTGTTCTTTGATTAAAAGAAAAAAAAAGTGTAACTGGGTCAGTTTCATGTTTAAACCATTTGCGCAGTAGGTCTAAATCGTTATTTACATCAATATATAAATTGAAATAACTATTATTGGAGTACGAGAGTGCAGTGTCATCAGCAACCGAAGTAATTTTCCCCTTTAAAGGATGAATGAACAATGAATTAACATAAATAAGAAACAAACGTAGATCCAAAATAGAACCGCCGGAACACCTTCAATTGAATATTTCACAGAACTGAGGGAACTTTAACTTTTACTATTTGTTGCCGATTCTCAAGATATGAAATAAACAAGCCGTGCATGAAGCCTCTGAAACCTGCATTGAAAAGTTTAACTAAAAGTAAATTATGATTCACCATGCTTAAAGACTATAAATAGGTAGGACGAAATTTGGGAGTTGTTTACACTTATATATAATTCTCGGACCAGTTTGAGTAGAACATCTATTATAGATTTGCCGTTTCGAAAACCGAACTGATATTCACTAAAGAACTGAGTCCTATTCAAAAAAGAAATCATTCTCGATGTTAAACGTATGTTTAAACGATGTTTCAAACATTAAAGGAAACTAATAACGGTAATTGTTTAATAACATTGAGTCACCCTTTTTTGAAGTGGTATCACAACGGTTGTTGTTGGGGAAAACACCTTTGTACACACTAGAGTTAAAAATAAAACAGAGAACATCAGGAATGTGAAAGGAAATATGTTTCAAGAATCTGCTGGAAATTTTATCAAGACCAATTGAATTTGACATTTTTAAAGAAGCTATGAATGTTTGTATTTCAAGTGCAGAAAATTTATTGAAGAAAAAAATTTTACGGAGGTTACTAATACTATTATCAAAACACAGAGCTGAATTATAATTTTTAGAAGAGTCATGAAAAGATCCTACGTTAGCGAAGAAATAATTAAAATGGTTAACAATCTCTAGAGACTCACAAACTATGAAGCTGTTGATATTAAGCGCAGTATCATTATTATCCATTTTCTTATTTAATATCTCATTAACAACTTGTCATTCTTTCTTAGATACCAATACTACGGGCTAATTTTCTATTGTAGTAACTATTCTTGCAGATAGATATTTCTGACTTAATTTCGCGGCAAATATTTTCATAATAACTAATTAATCTTGGGTTATTAGGGTGTTGTTTAAGTAATAAACAAATTTGTTTTTTCTTCCTGGTCTTCTTTAAAAGTGATATAGATATAAAGAGAGTAAGTAATGGTGCATTTGGAAAATCGACAGACAAGAATTTACTTGATATAGAAAAAGTCTTGGATACCGTTTGGCATAATGGTCTTTCTTCAGAAGGAAAAATTTTCACTTTCCACTTATATTGTGCAGTTAGAACTACGTTTTCTCTCTGATCGTTGTTTCCAAGTGCATGTCAATAGTGGTATATCTGGTGCGATATTTTACAATGCAGGTGAACCACAAGGGTCTGTCATGGGGCCAATTCTTTTCAATTTATATACCACAGATTTTCCAGAATTAAACCTGTGCAGGGACGTGTTAAGAATATCCCTGCAACGATACTTCTCGCTTGTCGTAAAAGGCGACTAAACAAAGGTAAACAAAAATCACATCTAGGCAATTTAGAAAACACCAAGATGAGCCTAGGGACACATATACCACCATAAAACTGCCCCACAAGTGTGCATGCAAATCAGTAGGTTGACACGACTGGAGATCACCGGTGTTGTAAGAGTAAGATCAAACAAAAAAAATAAAAATCTGGAGCATGCCCGTGTCAAAAAAAGGAGGGGAAGAAAGAAAACGGCCAAACCGTAGCATTATGGAAAAGAACGCTAAAAGGAAAAGCACTACCCCGCCAGGCACTACTGTCGTGATCCTGGGACGAACAGCAATGCTCGGGTCAGAGCTATAGGATTTCCGGGGGATAGCAAAGTAATGCAACGGCGTAAGCCACACTTAAGAGTCGCGAGTTGGAAGCATGAGTAGTCGCAGCTATGAGCATGAAGAAATTATGGTTAGAAGGCGAGTAGACATTCTGTGCGTACAAGAGACGAAATGGCGAAACACCGGTAATCGGGCACGTTTCTTGGACGTTAAAACCAAAGCCTACAAGATGTTTTACTATGGATTGGAACAAGGAAAAAACGGAATCGCCATCATCCTTGCGGCAGAGCTACTTGGCAACGTCTTAACCATTTCAAAGTCCAGTGACCGTTTGATTGCTCTCAAATTGGTGATGCATGGTGAGGTGTGGAACATCGTAAGCGCATATGCCCCTCAAGTAGGATGCGAACAAAAAGAAAAAGATGCATTCTGGCTAGATTTCCACAACCTTGTCAAAATCATCCCAAAGGAAGAGCTTTTGTTTGTTGCGGGAGATTTAAACGGACATGTCGGGAAGACAAGCGAAGACTATGAAGACTACCACGGAGGGCTGGGATACGGCACCAGGAACTCTTCAGGTGAAGATATCCTAAACATGTGCAAGTCGTACGGTCTTATAGTGCTAAATACCATGTTCGTCAAACAAAGCCGGCACCTGATCACTTATAGCAGCGGCGGAAATGAAACTCAAATAGACTATCATTTGGTATCCAGTTTCATGAAGCCACGAGTAAAAGATGGCAAAGTGATCCTGGGAGTCGCGATCGCCCCTCAACACCGTCTCCTACTGACTGAATTTTTTATGGAGGCGAGTAAGAAGGCAAAGAAGCAAAAGAATCAAGTGGTATAAGTGGATAAAGGAAAAGGCGGAGCTTTTATTACCAACATGAAAAACTACCGCTCTTCCATTATCGATGAGGTCGGTAATGAGGAGTGCAGAGCACAAGACATGTGGGATTCCCTACAACAATCTGGCCTGGAGAAAGCCAAATCACTGCTCGGAACATCTAAAGGCCCCTGCCAACACGCAAAAGAAACCTGGTGGTGGACAGACGAAGCCAAAGCAGTGATACACGAAAAGGCTTTCCAAGCTTGGTCAAAGTGCTCTTCTACTAATAGAGAGGAAAAAGCTCGCCGTGAAAAGGTATATAGATATTGCAAAGGTATCGCGAAGAAAAAGTGCGCCGAATTCAAAGCGAAAAGCATGGAAGGCCTCTATCAGAAGTTGGTAGAAATATCGTCTTCCGCGTCTGACAGGAACTAGGCTACCCAGGATCTTCGACAAAGCAATTTGAACAAAGGAGCAAATATCTTTAAGATAGCCGCCCAGAGAAGAAGAAATGCTCAGCAGATTCGTTTCCCAAAGTTTATTAACAATGCTGAAGGCCAACTCCTTGTGGAAGACGAAAAAATTCTCCACAGATGACGACAGTATTGCGAGGAACTTCTGAACGAACAGTTTCCCCGAGTGTACTTTCCAAGAACCGCCCCGAATCATGCCGAAATATCCGACATCACAGTCGAAGAAGTTCGGTACGCGGTTAAAAACTCCAAGAAAAGAAAAGCTGTTGGGCCGGACGGGATAACCTCTGAGTTCTTGAAAAAGATGGGAGACATCGGGTCTAGATGACTCATGGTTCTTATCTCCAAACTTATGAGAGGCGACACTATGCCTAATCAATGGAGGGAAAGCTATCTTCTTCCTTTGCACAAAGGAAAGGGTGATGCGCGAAATTGTGATAACTACCGTTCTGTCAAGCTGATGTCGCACACCGTGAAGATCGTTGAACGGGTATTAGATAGCCGACTGCTATAAATAATACGACTATCTGTTGACCAGTGCGGGTTTGTCTCGGGTAAATCAACGACAGATGCAATCCAAAGTATAAGGGTCATGATGGAAATGCATCGTGATTCTTCAAAGGACTTGCATATGGTGTTGGTTGATTTCGAGAAGGCCTTTGACCGGCAACCAAGAGATCTTTTATGGGTAGCGCTAAGACAAAAAGGAGTTCCAGAAACCTACGTGCGAGTGATCATGGACATGTACAAGAGAGCAACGACAAGAGTAAGATGCACCGCAGGAGTCACCGAGGAGTTCGCAATCAAAGTCGGTGTACACCAAGGGAGCGTCCTCAGCCCACTGCTCTTTATAGCAGTCCTTGATTGCTTGATTGAAAGAAAAGTGACGGACCCCAATGTGCACCAGCTATTCTTTGCTGACGATGGAACCATTATAAGTGATGATCAGGCGTCCCTACTACTTGATGTGTGGGTGGACATTTTTGAGGGACACGGATATCGTATTGTCTTAAAGAAGACAGAGTATCTGTGCTGCCTGTTCTCTGATCCTCATCAGCCTATTCCAGACATTTACTTGAATGGAAGAGTGCTTCCCAAGTGTGAAAAGTTTAAATATCTGGGATCTATGATTAATAAAGAAGCAACTTGTGATAACGACATCAACCATCGCGTAGGGTGGATGAAGTGGCGGAAAACTCCGCCATCTTCTGTGATCGAAAAATGCCCCCTAAGCTGAAGGGAAGGCTCTACACTTCAGTTGTACGTGCAAATCATCACTTTATGAAAGCGCAATAGCGCCGAATTTTCATGAGTCGGCCTTATTTCGCTTTTAATTCATAAAGACATTCGGATAAAGATTCCTGTTTTCTGATTTGCACCCCTGAAAATGTGCCGTTGAATGGATTTCACATATTTCAAACATATTCAAGATTTCATTTTCATTTTATTTTAATTAATACAATTTTAGTTATTTAATTAATTTTGAGTTGCCTATACGGTAACCTATGTTAATAACTTATAACAGAACAACGTTTAAGAAATAAATGCCTAGAATATGAGAGTTTAACAATTTATTTTGGTGGTGCTTTGAACAATTTGCCTGCAATAATTATGTTTTCGCATGAGCATAGTAAAAGTTTTCGGCCATTCTAATTATTTAAGAATTTAAAATTAGAGAAAATAAAAGTTAGAAATTCGCGCGAATTTCGAATAGAAGATTCAATATTTATTTGAATAGAAGATTCAATAAGCTCTTTAACATTGTTAATATTCGAAAAACTGAAGAAATAATCTATGAAAAATGTCTTGTAAAACCAACTAAGGGAAGTAATATAATTAATATAATCAAGTATGAAACATACTAAGGAAAGATGTTGTAATATTGGGATTAACGGATGAATATTAAACAGTAAATAAATTATCGCTATCTAAGAAAAACGATGTAATAGACATAAGTAATGATGAGTGTATTCCAAGATTCCCTAAGAGCCTATATGCCACGTGCAACAGGACAAACAATCACTACATCCCAAAGGCGGAAGAAATAACGTGGGGGATCATCTTCCTCAACAATTTTAATGGCCTAGTCGAAAAAATCGGGACCACAAAAACGCTATAAAGAATATACACCCAGCGACAAAAAAATCTACGCCCTTATTTTGATGACGTCACGAATTCGGTTTGGCATTGAATTAAACAATTTTTTAAAATAATTTTCATCTGTTTCCTCATACCAAACTCTTGGTCGTTCTTCTTCTCTAATTTTTTCCCCATATATTGCCAACAGTTCTCAATTGGATTTAGGTCCGTACGGTTTCCTGGCCATGGCAGAGAGGATATGCCCAACAGATCGTAACGATTTTTTACCTGAATGCAGAGAAAACATCAACGTAAGTAAAAACAACCTCAATTAAAATTTTAGCTCAAAATTAAAGTTACCATTTTGGCCCATGGGGCTGAGTCATCTTGAAAAATTAAATTTTCAGAATGCTCACAACATTGCTCCAAAGTTGTCAAGACACCTTCGTTGATGATTTCAATGTACTTTGCACTATTAACGGTACGTTACAACATCAGAATAGCACTATTACATACGGAGAATGTTTCGCGGTAGATAAAATGCATTCATCGGAATACCTCTCGTCTTTTTTTGCGGCGGACTAGCGCATTGCCATCGGAGTCAAACAAAATGAATCTGGACTTATCGGAAAAAACAACTTGTCCCCAATCCTCACCAGTCCAATTTTCATAAATGTTCGTTCATCGTACAGGGTGGGCCAAATAAAAGTTTCTCTTTAAAAATGCAATAAAATGAACAAAATTAAATATTTTCCATGTATTATGGCTTTATTAGTAAAAACAAACATTTCGATTAATTATGAAATACAACGTCGTTCAAGTGGCTGCTTTACTCGGCTGGCTTCGCAGTAGCGCATTCTGTCACCCCGATTTTCCAAGACGTTGATGGTTTCGCGCCGTAGCTCACGGATTGCTTGGAGGATATTGGCGTTAAGTGCTTGAATCGTTTCCGGATTGTTGGCATAACATCGGTTCTTCACGGTTCCCCACAAAAACAAGTCCAAAGGGGTCAAATCACAACTCTGAGGCGGCCAATTGACATCGCCAAGACTCGGTTTGGGAATTTGGTGCGAAAAAGATCGATTGTGGCATGGGCTATGCCACACAGCGCGAGCCATCCTGCATGAACCAGAGATCATCCAAATCCATGTCTTCAATTTCACTTCAATTCGAGTCAATTGGACCTTGTAAGCGAATAATCTGAGATCTTGTGCAGAATTCTCCTCAGGCTAGTGAGTGAAATGTTGAGCTGTTAAGATCGATGGGGAGTTCATGTTCGTGAATTGAGTCTCACACTCTCGACCACAGCAGCCAAATTCTCATCTGTGCGCGCCATCTAAATGCGATCACTTCACTTTTACTACTGCGAGTAGGTAGAAAATGTTTAAATAATAAAAAAAAAGGGAGCAGAATTTGCAAATGGGGTCCTGGATTGTAAAATTTTACAACTAAATTACAAAATATTTCTGAGAAAAGTAATGCGAGGGTTTTTTTTTTGTCTCTGGGCTACCTTATCAAGAACACTACAATAGCAATCAAAAATATGTATCGGAAGAAATGGCTAACGTCCAAGTTTCACTAGCATTTTTGCATAAACATATCTTCCGCCGGATCTAAAGTGGAAGAAAAACTCTCATTGGAGATAATCAAAGAACTGTATGTATATCAATAATACCCGTCAAATCAGCCTTATAAAAATAGAAAAGAAAGCCTATCAATTTATTAACTATTCTCTTTTTGCAATGGTCTTTATAATGTTTACGACAATAGTTCTTTTAAAGCTGAAAGCTAAGAAGGAGTCCAACATAGCAATCCCGCTATCTATCCCTATGTCAACTACAGCAACCGAAGCAAATCCAGGCTTGAACCCGTACAATATGTACCATTCTACTAATACTTTGCGAGGACACAAACATTTAAGAGTCCCACGTGAAAGCTGACACACCAGCTCATGTTCGCAAATAAATCAAACACGGTCATTGGCCCGGTATTTCCACAGGTGACATCCGATGTAGCTGCAGTTCAGTCAGCGATGAACAAACACTTCGATAGAATTTTATGACTTAGCGTCTGCCCCAATTTCGTCGATTAGAATTTATATATATAAGTAAATAATAGTTGTAAGAAATTTTGTGAGCATTCTGTAATCTGTCGTCAAATAAAATTGTTTTTTTTTTTTGGAAAAAATACTTAAATGATTTTGAGTTAGCCTTACATCAAATGATTCTTTTATCTAGCAGATGGAGTGTGTAAGCAAATATGCAGTGGCGTGACAAATTTGCTTAAACGTGCGGTAGAAATTTAAAATATTCAAAACATGGGAAAGATTATGATTTACATTTGTCCCCATTTAATTAAAAAAAAAAATACAAGTAGGTATAAAAAATAAAAAAAAATCATAAAAACATACCAAAGGGGAAACAACTGTTGTGCTTCTTTTCATCTACGTGGTAACGCAAACTGATATCGCTCCTTCATGCTTCCTCAATGCGTTTCCCTTTCCCGAATTACATATTCTACGTGCACTTAAGCCACTACCCATGTTGTTGGTTGTTGCTTATGGTTCCATTATGTTCTTTAGGCTATTGGTTCCAATAGAAAAAAAATATAAATAATGAAGAAATAATGGTTTGAGTTGATTAGTGATCGACAAATAAAAGGAATAATATTCGGCCTAAATGACTACCTTGTGGGACACTTGATGAAACAAAAATGTTATCTGATGCGCAATAATTAATTTTTATTCTTTGAGTTCGGTTTGTTAAATAATGTTTAATCCATTTCACAAGACATGAATGAAATCCTCAATGAAAGAGTCTTAAAAGTAAGGTACTATGCTTAACCCTATTAGCTTGCCAAAATCTATGCATTTAATATCAGTTCGACAATTTTCCTCAAGGTTGGAATTCAAATAATTTACAAAAACTGAGATATTACTGGTAGTAGATACCGGAAACAAAACAGTGTTGAAAAAGTGATATATGTTTGCGTCGAAACTTCAGAATATAGTCAATTATATACAATTTTCTCAAAGATTTTAGGAACTTGTGTAAGCTTGCGGATAGGCCTGTAATTTTGAATTTTCAATTTGAATCCTGATTTAAATGTCGATTTAAAAACAATAATTTCCATTCGTCTAGGAAATAACCAGTCTTTACAGAAAAACTAAAAATATATGTTAACGGTTCGGCTAACGAAGCTGCACAGTTTTGTTTTTTAAAGAAGAGGAGACAACCCATCAGGACCGGTTGAATTTGCAGTATCAATTTGAACCAAAGCATTAAAAACTTCGATTGATTCTATTTGAAATGGAATGACTTAAACAATTCTGGGGTCCTAGGTAAATCATGAAATGGAGAATCATGAGAATACACTGGTTTAAAGTAATCAGCAAACATTTTGCAGGTCGTTGACATATTTAGTCAAGGAGTTTTTTACTATTTTGCCAGAATTTAGAATATAGTATAGACTGCACTGAAAGAATATACATACACGTGGGATTAACGCCGCCTAAATCCGTCACCAAACCACCAAAAAATCACCAAATACACCCCAAAGGAAAACAACGGCAACAGCGGAACAGAAGCAGCAGGCAGTCGGTTACGAAGTCACGAAAAACGAAGTTTTTCCTTGCCGAATTTTAGTGTTTTATAATTTTTTTTTTGTGTTTTTTTTATCTTGCGATTGAGCTATTCCTTTTTTTTATTTTATTAAAGATAACCCTTTTATTTTTGATAAACACTGTTTTTTTTAAAAAACAACAACGCACCTTTATCTTTTTGTATCCCACATACGAGTACATACAATATAGAAAACGATTAAAGCAATCGAATTCTTTCTGAAACTTCATATGTATATACATAAAAGCCGAAATTCAGGACCATTAGGTTTTTTTTTTTTTAATCTTTTAAAAGCTTTATTTTTTTTTTTGGCTTTTTAGATATAGCCTTCTTTTGCCCCAAATTGGATTGTAGTTGATCCGAATTATTTTTTTCAGTACAAATAGCTCAACGCCGAAACATATTATGTTACTTAACCCTTAGAGACATTATGTTGGTACAAATAACACGCCATATCATGTCATCTACATCCATGGACACATTATATGTGCAGTTGTTGAATTTCTCTAATAAATATTTACAAAATTGACATAGCGTAATTGTAGTACAGTGCATCTCTTTGTTAGTGCAAATCAGTTAAGCGAACATCGTCTAATATTATAATTTTGTATAGTTAACTATTACAAAAAATATTTTTAGTAAGTTTATAGCTTACTGAATCGGGGAATAAACATATAATAATTCACGGTAAGTTTTTTACCAGTTTTTTGGGCGACTGTTTGTTTGTGCCATATATGGCACATTATGCATTCATGCATATACGTATTTGTAATGTTTCTTAGTTGGGAAAAATTTCTGTTGTAAAATGTGGCTTTTATCTCGGCGTTTTAATTCTATCTTCAGCTGCAATGTACCCAAATTTAAGAATTTATTGAGATAGAGATATCGGCTTTGATATGGTAAGGAATTTTATGACACTAAATTGCCATGAAAAAAATCATTCTTTACACTTCACTAATAATTCCAAAACTTAGTTATACTTCATCACATTTTGACAAATTTTATAAAATTCGTAGTTATTGAATGATTCAAAAACAAATGTCTATCAATTCACCTTTCCGCCGATGAACAAGTTTGTGCATCAAAAACCAAACATCATCTGAAGCAATACTTCAATATATTTTTGTTCTACAATATATAGTGTGTCTGGTTCTGCATACAATTTTGAAGTTTAAAAACATGTCTAGAAAATAATGCTGCTGAACGTGTATAACACAAAGAGCCAGATTTAGGATCAAGTAGCAATATTGTGTAGTTGTCGAGAAGTAACCCGGGCATGCAAGTTTGATTTGATCATTTTTACACCATCCTTCAGCTTCAGTATTATTTGGCAAAGTTGGAATACTTTCCTTGGAAACAATGAGGCGGAACAGGATACCAAGTTGCAAGCTACCAAGCGATGATGAAATAAAGAACGCAGCTAGAGAGGCCTCAGTCGAATTCGTGCTGATTTTGAAGGAACATCTATTTCCAATTTGACATGGAAAGATAATGAATGCGTCAACATAGTATCAACCTTTGTTTTAACTGAACTGAAGGAAATTATAGAAATCCTCCATAACAATAAAATGACCGGCTGTAATAAAATAAAATAATCGATATATGGGAGGGGTAGATTTGATGGCCAGTTTTATCGGAAGGTCTACTATTTCTATGAAATCCAAAAAGTTGTATATGTACATTTTCTATCACTTGGTCGATTTGGCTATTATAAATTCATGGCTTCGGCTCACAATGACATAAATTTAGTTCGCTTTCGAAACGAATCAGCAAAGTGTGATGGCGTCAACCATATGCCGGTTTTTTTTAGAGTTCGCGCAGGATCAAGAGTTACGCTCTTATGTTGTTTGTCACTCAACCTGGACGGGGTGTAGATGGTTTGAGTCGAAGATGTTCTTTCACCACTCTCCGGGGATGGTTGTCCTAGATAGGATTCGGGAGGTTCGACTAAATTTGTTGCGTTGGTTGTAGTTCATAGTAAATTTTTCTTTATTTCCATGTCATTAAGGTATTGCATTGGAAATGCACACACAGGGTATGAATTTTGAAGTGATCTTATAGTCGTACTGCGAGTATTACATATGCCTTCGTCAGCGTTCTTTTGATCATCTTTCACTCACAACTTATGTTGTTGAATAATTATTCCGTATAGAAATTGTTCTTGGTTATGGACATACTTGAAATACAAACCTTCCGCTTAACAGTCGGTGATGATTACCATTGCACCACGACCACCCCCAAATGTTGGGGTCAGTTCTCCCAAGTCCGAGGTGTAATTTCCCATCATGCAAATATAAATCTTTTTTTAACATGCCGCAAATGCTCAATATTTCATGAAAAGTAGATGTTTCTATTAATGTACATTAACATACATATGTATGTACATATTATAATATTACGAAAAAATAAAATTTGAATTATTATTCTAGTTTTAAGGTTAAATGCATGATGTGCCATATTTGGCACAAACTATGTATATTTTAGCAAATTATTAACATATAATTTGACAAAACTAAAAATTATTGATGAGGAAGTGTTTCTATACCCAATACATAGTCAGGATAATTTTTAATCCAAATTTGGAAAAATCATGCATCTAAGGGTTAAGGATTTGTAAGCCTCTTTTAATTTATATAAGGATGTTAATGTTAATTTAAACAACGATTGATTACGTCATAATTTGCTCTTTGGTACTTATATACAGGCTTCGAACATAACTTATATGGATTGGAATAATGATACGAATATATATCTAATTTGGCAAAAAGGCCACAATGAAAACGGAATTCCGAAACATTGGTAGCTCAGATTCTTCAAGATTTAAGAAGCATTCGTTAGAAACATGCGATTGAGTATTCGATTGAAATCATTGGGAATATTATTGCACTGTCTTAAGTTGTATTTGCAAAAAAAAATCATTACAAATGTTTCGGTTTCCGTTTTTATATTCAAAGGAATTAAACATTGCTCATCTGAATCAAATTCCCATTCGATATCAGCTAAATTAAAATCGTCTTTATATAATACGAGTACATGTTGATTATTCGATAAATTCCCAATAATGTGTGAACAATTGTTAAGATGTAAATTATACATATAAATCAATGTGATTTCTAGGAGCATAAGAAATATTTTAGAACGATTAAAAAGGCTGATTGTAATGATTAAGGACCTGACAGCAGTTAAAATTCCATCGCCTCTCTCAAATCCGGATGTAATATTATATCTGTCTCTTCTAAATAGTTTATATTTTCTCAAATTGGCAAATTCAGAAATAAATGGCGTAATTTCTACTCCAGCAGAAAGGAAGTCCCAAGTTAAAATTAATAAAGGACAGGAAAGCAATATCATCTTCTTTCTTGACACCGAAAAGCGCTTGCACTACACTTCATGATTTTATTTATTATTATTATTATTTTTTAACTTCGAAATATAGAGCGCGACCGACTCAGTTGGTATTGCCATGTTCAAAGGAGAGATCCTTTGAACCCCGTCCAAAAGGCGTTATCAATCAACATTCCAATTTCAACACACAAAAAAGGCAGGCCGAAAAACAATTGGTGCAAACAAATGCAAAAACACCAGCATTTGATTGGCCTCAGCGATGAAGTAATCCCAAACCGGGAAGCCTGCCGCTACTTTCTGAGGTCAAACCGGCGGACCCCACAAGCGGACCAGTAGGAATGCAGTTAAGTGGGAAGGTTATGGTCCTACTCTTCTGACCATAACGACGCCGGGATAAAAAGGAAAAGAAGAAGAAGATTATTTTTTAACTTCACAAATTCCGAAAACATGACCACGGCTAAAGTCTACTAGAAAGTGGAAAAAATAAAAAGTGGATTGTTCCTTTCGATATTCACCAAATTGTCACCATAACCTTTTTTGGGTGAAAATCAGGTTAGGAGTTTGTTTCGGTTTTTTATCTGCATCCAACCGCTGTTATCATATGGTTATCATACAGAATTCACTTCTCATCACAGGTGACTATCCGGTGCAAAAACGGTTTAGTTTGGTTTCTTAATCTAAGCGATACGTAGATTTCCGGGCGCCGCAGGTTTTGGGACTCGTTCACTGCATGGTGTATCCACTTATCGAGTTTTTTTTACCTTTCCTATCAGAGAAAGGTGTCTACTTATTGTCATTGGAGTTACTCCCATCTTTTGTGTAATCTCCCGCATCGATGTCGTTGGCTCCGTATCCACCGGTGCTCTTAAAACATCGTCCTCAAATAACGTTTCCAGCCTCCCACGTGGTTAAATTTCGAGGCCGAGATTTCCCGAACGGAACTTTTCAAACCAACGTCTAATAGTGCTGTTATGTATCGCTACATCCTCAAATGCGTCTCTAAAGCTTTTCATTGCCAATAACGCGTTATGTTTAAATTCATAAAGGAAGAGGTTTCGAATTTGAATTGCCGACAGCATGGTAAACAATTCCTTGAAAAAATAAATAAAAAATTCACACGTCAACTCCCACGTATCACTCCAGAAATTCTTACTTCTGATTGAGCGAAAATCGGGCATTTCAGACAATATGTACATGTAGTAATATAAATTTAACATAAGTACATGCATATAGTGTCACCCTCTTTAACTTAAACATTCTCTCCATTAAATGTAACAAACATACACGCATATGTAAGCATGCTTTTATTCTCCCAGAAAATAAGTACACACGCATTTAACACTCTCTTATTATGAGAACAAATATTCCGCTTCGGAGTAACAGGAATGGTAGCATCGACTTGGTTTGCCCTCCACCGTAACTGTTAAGAATTTGGCAGCACCTTGTAGATAAATTGATTACGTGGCGCTGCACTTGCCACGTTCCTGTCAAGTTGATAAGCTGTCCAGATAAAAGACACGAGAATAAACGTGCTTTTTGGCGGAAACGAGTTTTTTTTTCTTTCCTTGACTTTTCGCGTTTTCTACCTTGCAACAAATAAGTAAATTTTTGGCATCTCTTGCGGGAAACCTGATTCCTCAACGTAATTGAATTTTTTGCTAAAATAATGGCGCTTGCAAGGGAAGAAACAGTCGCTAAATATTGTA
This sequence comes from Merodon equestris, assembly GCA_958301585.1. Taxonomy (NCBI): domain Eukaryota; kingdom Metazoa; phylum Arthropoda; class Insecta; order Diptera; family Syrphidae; genus Merodon; species Merodon equestris. The sequence goes on along the minus strand of OY284415.1, from coordinate 80,854,282 downwards.
CATACTGAATTTTTTCTGCCAACACCTTTAAAACCCCAAAGTAGAAACAAAGAGAGGATTTTTTTCTAGCCAGGAAAAAATTACTTACGGACTACTTCGTCTTGTGTAATCAATGATATGTCACTATCCAACGTGCAGCGCTTGCACTACCTTAAAACCAGTCTCCAAGGCGAAGTCGCTGTACTTCTGCGAACCATCTCTATCGTAGGATAAAATTTTCATTTTGGTTGCATTTTGGTGCAAAGATAGTCCTCTCTGTGGAAGCAAGCCAACTATGGACATGCAGCCATACTTAAGATAATAGACGACCTGGGAAGGAAACATGGTTTTAGTAGCCTCGCAGCTACGACCGACTATATTCCCCTCCAAAATGACTTCTCTCTCAGTATACCTATCCTTTTCCCCGACAGAGAAGAGTGGCTATCAAACGCCGTAATCAACGGCCATGAGATCACCCTCTTCACCGACGGATCGAAAATGGACACAGGCACTGGGGCCGGGTTTTACTCTGATACCCTACACAAACAGGAATCATTCAGACTTCCTGATCTGTGTAGCGTGTTCCAAGCAGAAATCCTGGCAATAGAGAAAGCAGCCAAACACCTACAAGTAGCCGATATCCCACCGTCTGATATCACCATTTTTGTAGATAGCCAGGCTGCACTGAAGTCAATAGAATCCTGTATAACGAGATCAAAGGCTGTCAAGAAATGTCGCGACTCACTGAAGTCCATCAGACACCATAAAGTTAAACTCTGCTGGGTCCCGGGCCACAGCTCAATCGCAGGTAACGAAAGAGCAGACGAACTGGCCAGGCAAGGTTCTGAAATGGACATCAGCGAAGCGGACACGTCATTGCAACCACCGGTCAGCGCATTATACCGGATCATAAACGACACAATTATCAAAGAGGCCAACTCGTCTTGGCTTACAAGAAACGACAGCTACATGACAAGATCATCGTGGCCAGAGCTCAACGTGGGAAAAACAAAGAAGCTCCTGGCGCTGGACCGTAACTCGATCCGTATGCTCGTCGGGGTGATCACAGAACACTGTCCCATTGGAGCAATGCTCCGGAAATGGGACTCGGGATCCAGCGATCTCTACCGGAGCTGCGGCGATGAGGAAGAAACTGAGACGATCCAACATCTGCTCTGCCACTGTCCAACTCTCCAAAATCGATGCCTAGTGTCGCTAGGCCAAAGATTCTTTACAGAGATTGCGGACGTGGCTAATGCAGATATACCGGATCTTCTAAGATTCATCAAGAGCACGGGGTGGTTTCAGCCACCACGTGATAGGACAGGTTAATTTTATGTGTACCCACACAAACGAAGGGAATCAATCAGCCTCCGAGTGGAAGTGATGTCCAACCATCACACTCCCCTTCTCTAACCTAACCTAAGGACTGTCTTCAACGCATCCAAGAAGACTAAGTCAGGAATATCCATAAATGACTGTCCTCCATGTTGCTACAAAATGATCTGGAATCGATTATTTGGAAATGTCGACTCCATTAGGTCGGGTTTATGGCAGATGTGGAGATGTGTTATAGACAGATTTTGGCTGACGCAGAGGACTGTGACATGCAGCGCATCATATGGAAAGATAACGATGGCAATCACATAGTCTATCGACTACTTACTGTCACGTATGGCTTATACTGTTCTCCCTACGTCTCCATAAATGTCTTTCACACCTTGGCTAAGGACGAGGAAGTCAATTTTCCTAGGACTGCGAAAATTCTAAGGGAATCCTTTTATATGGATGACTGTCTTCACGGAGCAGACAATGTTGAGGTTGCCGTCGATCTCCAAGAGGAGCTTCAAGCCCTACTGAAACGAGGAGGTTTTGCATTCGGGAAGTGATAGTCCAACTCAGTAAAGTTTCTACGTGCAGTCGGTAACCAGGACTAATCTTAATTTAGACTGTGAAACCAAGGCGCTTGGAATATACTGGTTCTGTGATTCCGATTGCATTGGATATAAAGTGCAAGTCTCAGAAAATTCAGGACATATGTATAACTAAACGACAGCAACTATCAGACGTCGCAAGAATATATTACGCGCCAGTGGTGGTAGCTGGAAAGATTATTTGTCAATTTGCATCTGGTCGAAAGTATTAAGGTGCCCCGGTGAACTTTCACATCAGATACGTCTAAAAGTATTCAACTACATGTGTTTACTGACGCATCTGCTCATGCTTATGCCGCAGTGGATTATCTGCGAGTCAAGGCAGCTACCGATGAAGTAAAACTGTCCCTTTTTATGGCCAAAACGAAGGTGGCACCATTGAAAAAAATTACGATTCCATGCCTGGAGCTTAACGGCGCACTTCTGGCCGCTAAAATTTGTGCCAAGGCACTGCTAACTCTGCCGCTCTCCTCAGAACAAGCCTTTTGCTGGTCGGACTCGACGACAACACTGAGCTGGATAAGATCAAATCCCGGAAGACACCAGCAGTATGTCTCAAGTCGAATCAAGAAAATTCAAGAGCTCACGCCAGTCGATATTTGGCACTATGTACCAACCTCAACAAATTCATCTGATATCGCTTCTCGCGGAGTATATCCCGCTTAATTGGCTAACATAGATATCTAGTGGTTTGGACCCAACTGGCTACACAAGGATGAACAAGAATGGCCAAAGCAATGCGACATATGGGAGGAAGTCCAAGAAGTTGCTGCTTGTTACTTCGTCATCCTCTCCAATAGCCGGTAAAGAACTTGAAGCTAATCTGTTGAATAAATATTCCAGTCTTCGAACTTACTGGCCTGGTGCTAAAGATTTATCGCTGCCGTCCTCAAACGACCTCATGAAACATCGAAATGGTATGTTCAAAAACTACATTTTTCTAACGAAATATCTTCTAATCTTCAAGGCAAGCCAATAAATTCCAAAAGAAAAATCTTGAAACTAAATCCGACATTGGATAATGCTGGTATTCTTCGTTCAAATGGCCGATTAAAATATGCTATAATTCCTGCTTCTGAAAGGTTCCCAATCATTTAACCAAGGGAAAGCCGATTAAGTCAGCTCAAGCACACCTTCTCACATTGCATGGTGGGAGCCAGACCACTCCACATTATCTTCGAAGGCGGTTCTGGATAGTGTGCGTTCGCTCATCCATACGACAATTTATCCACCAGTGAATTAAATGCATTCGTCAAATGAGACAGGTGAACAACCTAATAATGGGAAATCTTCCCACTCACCGTTGCGTGCCCGCTTCAGCATTTCAGCATTGTGGCGTGGACTATGGGGGGCCATATAGGAAGTCGTAACCACAAAGGTTATATCGCTTTGTTCGTTTGCTTCAGCACGCGAGCAATTCACCTGGAGGTCGTGAGTGATATGACCACCGACACCTTCCTTCCGGTTCTACAAAGATTTTTTCCTCAACGATTGTGCTACAACGTTCGTTGGTGCAAATAATCAACTAAAGGAAGATGCGAATGCATACCATCAACAGTCAAAGGAGCTGCACGAGCTGTGGCCTGCCACGGAGTTTCATGGCACTTTATTCCATCTCATTCCATCCCCACATTTTGTATGGTATGTGGGAAGCATATGTGAAACATCATTTGACAAAACTGTACTTACATTCGAGGAGTTTTGAACAGTTTTAAAACCAATAGAAGCTGTTCTTAATTCTAGACCCATCTCAGCTCTATCCGACGATCCAACAGATCTCGTCGCACTTCTTGGTGGGCGGTCCCATCATAGCAGTTCCGGAGCCTGACTTACTGGACGTCATGCCTGGCAGACTTACTAAATGGAAACAACTTCGACAAATGCGCCAGAACTTTTGGAAGCGATGGAGCCGTGAGTATTTACACGAATTACAGACTATAAGTGAAATTCCAGCCCAACAGGGGCAGGGTACACTAACACCAAAACGACGGAGAAAAAGATGGTCGAGTTAGAAGGTGGGTTCCCCGTAAAGGAGGAATATGGGAAAGCGAAGGAAAATTATGGTGAAACAGAGCAACAGGATCGGATAGCAAATAGGGAGAAACAAATGTGTGTACTTGCACCCAATGCAAACATGAAGAAAATGACAGATCTGTAAAAGAGAAATATTTATTTATAATTATTAAACGTTGCAATAGTAGCCATGACTCAAATGAGTACGAAAGAGAGGGTCAGTAAAATAGAGATATACTGGCACAGTGATGCACGGGTAGGCTCCTCGGTGCATGTTTTTGACATTTCCTTATGACCTTATTCTGCGTGTTGCGTTGTTGTTTTACATGCGTTTCAAACTTCTAAGTGTGCAGTTACAAATAATAAGTGGAGAGTTACGTAGTGCTATTTTAAAAATGAGTGTAATTAGTGATTTAATTCCGTGCAGGGACGGGTTAAGAATATCCCTGCAGCGATACCTCTCGCTTGTCGTAAAAGGCGACTAAAACGAAGGTAAACAAAAATCACATCTAGGCAATTTAGAAAACACCAAGGTGAGCCTAGGGACACATATACCACCATTAAACTGCCCCACCAAGTGTACAGGCAAATCAGTGGATTGACACGACTGGAGATCACCGGTGTTGTAAGAGTAAGATCAAACAAAAAAATCTGGAGCATGCCCGTGTCACAAAAAAAAAAAAAAAGCCAGGCCGAAAAACGATTGGTGCAAACCAATGCAAAAACACCAGCATTTGATTGGCCTCAGCGATGAAGTAATCCCAAACCGGGAAGCCTGCCGCTACTTTCTGAGGTCAAACCGGCGGACCCCACAAGCGGACCAGTAGGAATGCAGTTAAGTGGGAAGGTTATGGTCCTACACTTCTGACCATAACAATGCCGGAAAAAGTAAAAGAAGAAGAAGAAGTGTAATTAGTGATTTAAAGTGGACAAAAGACTTGACATGTGAGCTCATAAGCAACTATGAGATGCATCCAATCCAGTCCAGTAATTAATATACGGCCGATTCAACATTTATTATAATGTGCATATCCAAACAAATTCTGCTTAGAAACATCGACATCGAATAACGCACATAAAGTAAAAGAGAAATGTCAAATAGATGCGCAACACTGCAAAATAAATAAATGTTCCATATCGGAACTTACAAGGGAGCGGAGGGAGAAAGGAACAAGTGAGAATGCAACGGGATCAGCAAGCGGTTACCACGACGGATAACAATTTAATTTGTACAAAGATATGTCACCTGGGTATGATGGCGGGTCTAGGAATTGAAGAAAAGGTCCGAAAACAGAAAGTGGGAAATGAGCTATGCCTGGAGGAAAGTGATTTAATGGACTACATCATCGACCTTTGCATAAGTCTGCTCTGCCTCAACTTTGCAAGAAAGAAGGCTAAATGGTAATAATTTTTATGGGTTGAATAGAAAAAGAAAAAATAAGAATCTGCAGTAAAATATACTAAAGCCGGTGTTAAATTTTCAAGGTTGAAGATTTAATGAGCTATGAGGTAATCCTGGGAAGAAATTTTTTTAACGGCCGCTAAATTTGAGATTACTCGTATTTCCGAAATTGAAGAGACGGAAAGAAAATGTTATGCTACGGAAAATGGTAATGGTACTAATTTTGAAAATTCGTTATATAATGACCAATGATGAAACCAATGATTGTGGAAATAGTATTTTCAATGTAGATAAAGAAGTACATTTTGAAACATAACGTAATGTGTACTATATTTCCAATAGGTGCTATTTGGCGATGAAAACCGTAATGAAATGTACTTTAAGCAATGTAAAGCCCATTTACGTAGGCTGTCGTATACCGAAAAGTCGAAATTGAACCAACTAACAGACGAATACCTTGCAAAAGGAATCATAAGGCTGAGTAAGTCGGAATTTGATTCCTCTATAGTTCTGGTCATAAAGAACATATATATGTTAAGAATGTATGTATATTATAAGAGTTTTAATAAAGTTACAGTACAAGATAGTTTTCCCATTCCACTGATTTGTTGCATCGATTAGGTGACTGGGACATTAGGAAAGATGACGACAAAAGATTACAATGATCAGGGAGAAGGGATCCACGCTCATGGAAAAGCGATTGAAACAATTGGAAGATTTTTGCGGCATTTGGCGGCCATGTTGTTTTGGTAATATCTGTTAAATCTGTCGTTTATTATGGTTACCTATGCCAAATCAAGATGACAAGTTACACGAGTAAACAGTGCGTCCAAATAATAAAACTTTATTATCGAAATGAGTGTTCATTAGTACAAACGTTGCAGTTTTCAGTCAAATTTTCAACGTTTGGTGACCAAATTTGAGACGACCGGTTCGGTAATCAATCATCCACAATTCGTACATCAAAGAAACGCAAGATTGATCTAGAACATCGACGCGATTCGCGAAAATGTACAGCAGAACCCGAGGCAATCGATTCCTCAGCGTGCACAAGAAATTTTGCGTTGGAACTTGGGCTTACACCCGTGCAAGATTCAACTGACCCAGGAACTCATAGTTCATGACCATGACATGACAACACCGTTTATTCGTTGAGTGGGCTTTGGAGCGTTTGAAAGAGGACCCCAATTTTGGCTGAAAAATCATCTTTGTTCACCAAGGTCATGTGTGGGCTTTTTCCTCTGGGGTTTCCCGAAGTCGCAGGTCTCTGCGAAAAAACTACAATCCACCGATGCGCTTAAGGTGAACATAAAACGGGCCATCGCTTAAATTCAGCCTAATCTATGCGGAAGAGTCATCAATAATTAGACCAATCGGATTTATTTTACTTAAGCAGCCGAGGCTGTGAGTTAGAAACCTACACTATGTCGATTCCGTATCTATCTCTAAGCAGACACCTTAAAATAATTATAGATTGTAACACTTTAACGAAGATCCTCAATAAGAAAGAGCCGAATTCTACAATTGCAAGGTGGGTACTCAAACTACAAAACTGTGCTCGAACATACGAGGGTGGTCGGATAAGTACTTAGCCTCACCGCCAGATGGCGCCGCTATCGCAAGAGCAACTTACTATCGTGTAGTACATTCTAGTAGACGGCTACTGTCGAAATTTCAGCCAGATGTGACTCGTATGTTTGTTTTGACAGCGTGTGGAAGCGGGAGTGTCCGCGGATTTAAGAAAAATGGAAAAGAGCAATATCGGTCGGTGATTCGATTCTTGTTTTTGGAAGGGAAATCGCGCAGCGAAATCAAAGAGCGTTTGGATGCTGTGCACGGTGTCTCTTCTCCTTCGATGGCGACCATCAAAAATTGGTTTAATAAGTTTCAACGGGGTCACACGTCGGTTTTTGATGAGCCACGTCCAGGTGCTCCCAAAACGGCTATCACGGAGGATGACGTGACAAAAATCCACGATCTCGTATTGGCAGACCGCCGATTGAAGATGCGCGAGATATCTGAGACAGTAGGCATTTCAAAAGATCGCGTGGGTCATATCCTGCATGAAATTTTGGGCATGAGAAAGCTGTCGGCGCGATGGGTGCCGCGTTTGCTCACTCCGGACAACAAGCGCAACCGTGAGACCACTTCAGAGCAGTGGTTGGCGCTGTTTAAGAGCAATCCGAAGCATTCTCTGCGTCGTTTCGTGACAGTCGACGAAACATGGATCCACTGGTACACACCAGAGACCAAGAAACAGTCGAAACAGTGGACTTCACCCGGCGAACGTGCTCCGAAGAAGGCGAAGACTCTCCCATCGGCCGAAAAGGTGATGGCCACCGTTTTCTGGGATTCACAAGGTGTGATCCACATCGACTAACTGGAGAAGGGAAAAACGGTCACAGGGCTGTACTATGCCAATTTATTGGGCCGATTCGACGCCGAATTGAAGAAAAAACGGCCCCACTTGGCGAAGAAAAAAGTGCTCTTCCACCATGATAACGCACCGGCTCACACCTCCGCCTTCGCCACGACCAAATTGGTCGAATTGGGCTACGAACTGCTGCCCCACCTACCGTATTCTCCAGATTTGGCCCCGGGCGACTTATTTTTGTTTCCAAACTTGAAAAAGTCTTTCGCTGGGCAGAAATTTCAATCGAATGAGGAGGTCATCGCCGCCACGGAGGCCTACTTTGCAGACCTCGAGAAAACGTATTTTTTAGACGGGTTAAAGAAGTTGGAGCATCGCTGGGTCAAATGTATCGAGCTAAAAGGAGACTATATTGAAAAATAAATCGCCATTTCTCCAAAATTTTGTTTTTCTTTTCTAGGCTAAGTATTTATCGCACCACCCTCGTAGTACAAACTTTGATGTGTAAACATCTTAGATCTCGGTATGGGTGAAATGACCGTCACGCGTAACCGAAATTAGTATTAGTGTGTCGGTGTGCGTAATCGAACTTAGGATTAGTACTACGTCAGTGTGCGTAGGCTGAGTAGGTATAAGCACAAGTCTATTGTCTGTGATTCATCTATGACTATGCGTTAATACGTTTGTGTGTATGCGTGCTGCCACTCTGCACACATACACACGAACGCTATAGAGTGCACATCGAACGCACTGACGTACTCTACTAACGCTTATAACTTGGACTTTGGACTGGAACTGGGACTCCTAAACCTGTCCGAACGCCAAGCATGCGAACAGGACGCACATACGCAACTAACACTTGTAACTTGGAGTGAAACATCACCACACGATTTAGTTGTGTTGATTTCGATCAGTTCAGTCACATTTTAGCTGCAGTTTTGTAATTTATATATCATCATATATAAAAAAAAGTGATTTTGAAAACAATAAGTGGTTTTGTATGTGAGAAAATTACGTGATTTTGCTCATTTTCAACAACTCATTTTCGATTCGGCGTGAAAAAATTACGTGATTTTGCTCATCATAAAGGTAAATATATACATAGGTAATTTATGCATTCATACCACATGTTATGTATTGTATTATACCACGAATATAAACACCGACATTAAACTATACATATACTCAATATCTGCTCGGGAGTAATATTCTCTAATTTAAAAATGAGCATTTGATTATAAGGTTATATGTTAGGCTTTTGAGATTGTTAATTTTTCATTACTAGTTAAATAAAATATATTCACGAAAAAATTATGCATGGTATAAAATAAAAAAGTTGCAACTATCGCAGTAATGCTCTAATTACGAGTAATAATTGAAATAATTTTCATCTTTTAGGGCATTTACTTTTAAACAAGTAAGTTTCGATTTGGCGTGCTGGTGGAAGAAGAATTCGGAACAAAATTTCGATACTATGGCAAATACACGAGACAGAATCCTAATTGCGATATTAATGATGGTGATAATAATGAAGATGAAGTTGTTGTAATGAATGAAGGTCCTGAGCATCTTGCTGTCGAAGCGAAACGAGCGAGGAGAGCAGCGTACATGAAAGATGATCGTGCTCGAAAAAAACGTCAAACCGGTGTTGTACAAGATCAAACTGGTGTCAAAAAATCGAAAACACTGCAAAATCCGGACGACTCTAATCCTTCATGCAGCAATGCAGTTGAATCAGTCGTAGTTCAAGTGGACGTACATGAACAGCAGTCGATATCGCTGCCTTCTGCTACAGCAAATGAAGATCCAGAGCTTACTGAATCTCTCGAGAGATTGCAGCAAAGAAGGATGTTGGCAGCTGCACGCTCACGAAACTATAGATCCCGGAAAAAAAATTGTGCAACTGCACTTACCTCAAACCAATCAAACGAAGACGCTACAGAAATAATATCTGAAACTATGAGAATAGCTCGAGATCGCAGAAGGATGGATGAAGCAGATGAAATTACAGAGCAAATGAGGCCAGGTGGTCAATCAGCCCTGGTGACAGCAAGTCCAGAACCAGTTGAACTCACACCAAACCATGAAGTATTCAACCTACTGTTAGATATAGTCATCATTCAAGAAACGCTACAGCCCATGCAAATTTCAAAGAAATGTTTTTAGACAATAATTTTGGAGCTGCATGTACTATAGTGTCTGTGATAGAATGTGGTACGAAAAAAATCTTAAAAAAAATCTTAAAACAGCTTAGTTTCCTGACATCGATGACAGCGCGAGTCTGCCTTACGTGTCACGCTTCCTTGCGGAAAGAGAGAATTCCGAACTTTTCAACATCACACGGATTTAAATATCCTCCACGGCCACACGTTTTACCAGAGCTAGATTTGATCACTGAGCGATTGGTATCCCCGCGCCTTCCGTTTATGCAAATCAGGAGACTTAGGCATGGACAAGGTCAATATGGGATTTTAGGTCAAGTTGTGAATGTACCAGTTTCAGTTAACAATATGGTTACTTGTCTCCCACGAGAACTCAATGACGACTATTGTATTAATGTTCATATTAAATGTAGAAAAATTCATAAGTCAAGTTACCTGATTGGCTTTGTTAAAAAACGCGTTGTCAAGCAGTGGCTCCAGTTCTTGATAGAGACACCACTCTATAAATTCTATAACATAAAGATGAACGATTCCTTCTTCGTACCGAACACAGCACCAGCCCCTTCCACCGAAGAATTAAGTGAAGTCATCGATATTGAAGATAGTCTGCACGTCAACAACAAACGCTTTTATGGAATGAAGATAGATATTTAAGAATAGCTCCAGGAGATCACGAAGTACCCGTTAGTGTTCTTTTTGATGAACACTGTGAAGAAATGACGTTTCCTTCAATTTATCTCGGTCAATTTCGTGTCTTTAAGGAAGGACTGATTGTAACGCCATTCATGATGGCAACGAGTGAACTGCGAAGAGCGGATAGACGTGGTGTGACTCCTCAGCACTTGCTATACATGGCAATGAACATTTTACGTATCCGAACACGCGATGCCATAACTGTTGCCTTCAAATTCATTGGAAAAAATACAGAACTCACTCGAGCTCAAGTAGAATCAGCAGATTTCATTGATGGATGTCTTGAAACTAATTTGGCTTTCTGCGATCGATACCAAACTCCACTTATTACTGGGCTCAACAAAAACGCGATCTTTTTGCGATGATTCGTCACATTGGAAAACCGACGTTCTTTTTGACTTTTGACTTTAAGCGCCAATGAAATTGGTTGGCCAAAATGAATGAAGCTGTTGTATAAACTCAGAAACAATGGAGCAGATATTGATACGGAAGAACTTGAAAATATGCATTTCAACTATCCACTTTAATAAACTTGTGCAAGTTATCATCAGTATACTTCAATCAACGCGTTTCAGTCCGTTTGGCCAACACTACGTGAAGCACTATTTCAAAAGAATATAATTTCAACATCGAGGCAGTCCCCATGCTCATATACTGTTGTGGCTAAATGAATCTCCAACCGATGCTCTGGGACAGGAAAAGGCTCAAACTGAGGCTTTGATTGACCAACTAGTGTCTATATCTCCTGATGAGGCATCAGGCGTTGCAAAACTTCAACGACATAAACACACGTTTACCTGTTATAAAAAGAATTCAACCTCTTGTCGTTTCGAAGCGCCATTCTTGACGTCTCGATCGACACACATACACATTGAGCCGATGCCAAATACTGACATACGTCGCGCACCATATTCGATCATTTACAAGCGATTCCGGAAAGCACTTGAAGAGAACGATTATCGTGATTTGGACACCTTCTTGCTAGAGCACAAAATAAATTTATATGCTATGTACCTAGACATACTGCGAGCAGGAATAAAGAGACCACGAGTGTTTTTAAAGCGAGAAACTAAAGACAAATGGATCAACCCGTTTAATCCAATCATCTTAAATGTCATGGGTTCAAATATGGACTTTCAATTTATTATCGAGGAATACTCTTGTGCAGCTTACGTTGTTGAATATGTCAATAAAACAAACGGAGGTATAAGCAATCTTCAGCGGAAAATAATTGAAACCATGGACGAGCATCCCGAATTCGATATAGTAGAGATAGCAAGAAAATTGAGCGTCGACATGCTAAATTGTGTAGAACCTACGAGCCAAGAAGCTTGGTATCTTCTCAGGCAAGATATGTCAAAAAGTTCTGTTCAAATCGCCTATATTCCAACTTCATGGCCTGTTGAACGAGAACGTGTTCGAAAATCGAATAAGGCATTGGAAGAAGAAAACACCGAACAAAATTCATGTGACATTTGACTCGAAAACTGCTTCGATAAATATCAAGAGAGACCAGAACAATTAGATGATATTACTTTAGCCCAAGCAGTTGCGCATTATACAGTATCCAAAACAAATGAGTGGAAACGCCGGCAAAATCCAAGAGTTATTAGGTACCGAAACTATGACACGACGGCTGATCTAAATGAGTACAAACGAGAAATGGTAACGTTACATTTGCCTTTTCGTGACGAGGAAAACGAAATCCTTATCGAAAAAAATAATATTCTAATTTACAACAACAACGATGTGCTCATAATGGAACGAAGACAAGAATTTGAGTCCTACTTGGATATCGGCAAGACAATACAAGTTTGCCGAGAATTGTGCATTGAAGAAGTTAATGAGGAAGAAGAAATTTCCAATGACATTAATCTGTTGGCTGCACATATACGCGATGAAGACCCTTACGCCGAAGTTTTAGCTAATGCTAATTCAGACGCCAACAGTGACCTAAGACTAGCGACACTGAATCGTCTGGGCCCCATAGTCAAAAAACTCGATAACATCATGGATAAAGAGGAGTTTAATTGTTTCTTACGCTCAGCGAATTATCGTCAGAAAGGACTTCTGTTGCATGAAATTTCGCATCTCTTAAACAATGAAACTGAGGAACCATTACAAAAAACGTTCGTGATCAACTTACTCTGAGAAATTTACAACCGCTTCTGTCACACCGATGGATATTGTAATGCATACTGTAACTAACTTCTTTCTTTTGAACTAAAATAAATAAAACACGCACCAATTTAAAACACTTCTTTATTCTCGCGCAAGCTGCGAACGAATGCATCGATTTTGTCTTTTGTGTTTCTCTTCCACCGGTAGTTCCTTTACATTGTTCCTGTTCCTAGAGGAGTGTTCGAATTTAGGTGTGAGCCTACTACAATACCTAACGTCCGCATCAACAGGGAAAGCAGCTGTAGTTATTGACGGGACAACGATTCATACTGCATTCAAAATCACAATCGGACGAACGATGTCACTGTCATTCGAGGTTGCTCAACAGTACCGTAGCTTATTCAAGTACATATATTCAGTGCATCTTAGTCGATGAAGTCAGTATGATTTCTAAAATGAAAAAAACAGACTCTCGATTGATCGGTGATTTACGACAATTACCAGCTGTCCGTGCAACAGCCATTTACAAACAAACAAAATATAGTATGGCAGGACCAACATTGTGGCGAAGCTTGAGCTTCTACGAACTCACTGAAGTTATGCGCCAGGCGAACGCCAATTTCTCACGTTTGTTGACAAAAATCGGGAATGGTCAAATGTTGAATGAGCAAGAGCTAGCTCTGATTGAGTCTCGTTTCTTCACTAAAGAAATAGCCGATGAACAATGTCCCAATGGCGTACGACTGTTCTTCAAAAATCACGACGTCGTTCTCTATAACAAAGAAATTCTCAACGCTACTGCGGAAAAAGTCTTATCAGTAGCGACCGATATATTCATTGGCTACAATAGCGCTGAGCAATTGGCACAAGTTCGGCAGCAGCTGCACAAGAAGTCTGTTTTAGATACTGGTGGATTGCCTTACGAAATTACGCTCGTGAAGGACCGGCCGTATATGATAACGACTAATATAGACGTAGCAGATGGCTTAGCAAACGGAGCCATAGGATTTTTGGAATTGATCGAATATGAGAACAATATTCAAGTTGATGATAACATCAACGAGGCCAATCCTGACGATGACATCACTTTAGATAACGGTACAGTGAAGCGTCTATGGTTAAGATTTCCCGGAACTAGTAAAATTGGGCGAAAATTGAAGCAACTATCTGCTGGTTATATGCAACATCATAATATAGAGAAAGATTTAGTTCCCATCAGGCGTAGGAATTCTACGATTTACTTAAATACGAATCGAACCATCAGTGCTAAGCGGAATCATTTTCCTCTGATTCCTGCTAGTGGTATGACGATTCACAAGTCGCAGGGAGGCACTTTCGACCAGGTTGTCTATTCATATGAAAAGTCCCATGACCAACAACTTGTCTACGTCGCTCTCTCTAGAGTAACAAGTCTTGAAGGACTTTTCATTGTCACTCCAAATAATAATCGAACATTTCATCATGGAAGAAGAACTGCGCATAGCTTACTTGCACTCCAAAACGAATTCACAAGACTTGAAAATAACCCTCTACGTACGCGTCAAGACAGAATTATTGCGTGCGCCAGAAACCTCGACGTCCTTTCCCGTATTTAATTGCCAAAGTCTCAGGGCACACAGCGACGACCTCACGGATGCGGTAACACAAGAGTGTACTTTCTTAATGCTCAGCGAAACTTGGCTACGTAATGATGAGCATATATCCGTTCCAAATTTTGATTGTTGCGTACAGTTTAAAAGGTCAACGGGCTGGTGGTGTAGCAATATACCAAAAGCAAAACACAGCGCATGTCACTACACCACATATGGATATTACGTATCGTCAAACAACAAATTTCTCAGTGATGACAAGGGCAGTCGGCGATATTTGTGCAGCTGAATGTGTAATGCCCAACGGTCAGAAGATACTCGTTGTAGTTTTATATATTTCACCTAATCAACGAGTTGCCGAAATTATAAAGTTTCTACACTTTGTTCTTCTACCATACACGTCTGCCGGATCTGCGGAACTTTAAGAAAATTATGATCAAATGGTGATAATACTGGGAGGTGACTTTAATGTAAATTTCGTGACGAATGAGGCTGATCCATTAATTCTATTCTTGAATGAAAAATTAAATTTAAAAATGAATACAAATAGAAATATTCCGACTAACAATTCAAAAACAACAATTGATGCGGTATTTACTAGATATTTAAATAATCTAGAATCACAGGTGTATTGTATCTTATTTCAGTTATCATCGACCAATAATTTCATGTTTCAAAGAGATTGATAAAGAAAGTGGTTAAATAAATGAAAATATGGAAAACTAATAAATTTATAACATGAAATGAATGTTTTAATTTCTGACCTAACCTATGTAATTTAATCTTATGTCATCGTAAATGCCATACCGAGTCGCATGCACGGATGTTTACATATCAAATTTCATGAGTACCTGGTACTCACGCCTTTTTTTCTGTTGCCGGCCGTCATTATGAAAAGGCGCAGCGTCCCTCGGTTCACTTCTAAACACCAGCCTTCACACCCCAGTTGACTTACCCCAAATGGCAGCAGGTACGAGAAAGACGATACAAAAGCCTTTAATTGCTCCTAAAGCCCTAGTGCTACGGCACCGGAGGCCGAGGTGGATGTCTGTTTCATCTTGCTCGCAATCCAAGGGCAGATTGGGTAGTTCTAACAACATATCCGTGAGCAGACGACCCAAGTAGACAGTATCTGCTCACTTCTGCCGGGTCTAGCGCACCTACGATCGTAATGGGTACGCCGGTAGAGAGGCCCTTGAAGATCCTGTCGATGAACGTAATTTCATTGTTGTAGGACGAAAGCCCCGATGTACTTTTGGTTAGCGAAACAAAGCTAAGCCAGAAACACAAAATCCGACACAGTTCCTGCAAAATAATTCGAAGATACCGACCCAAGGCGGGGGAGTTGCGCTTCATAGAAAATTATATAAAACATAAAATTATATATAGCGGTGAAGTGCGGAGATTCCACGTGCTAGAAGTCTGCATTGTGTGCATTCCTCTCCGTAATGGAGAGAAAGTGTACATTTTAGCGGCCTATGCACCCGAAGCACCTCAACTCAACATTTTTATCGCAGAGCTCGTGAGGCTCTTTCAATCTCTACGTTTGAACATTCTGGCCGGCGATTTAAATACCAAACTAAATGATGAAATAACATCCCCAACACCATAGGGAGCCTGCTAAGTCGTTGGTGGGTCCTTCGCAATATCTGTCGCATCCTAGGAGGAGCTCCTATCTGGATACTTTATACTGATAGACTCTCGACTGAGACTGGCAAATTCGAACGAATGGTCAACTAACTGTCTACGGACCTCTGTATACGACAGTGACCATTGCCGTGATTACCGAATTCGACAGAATTCGTGCTGTAAAATCCAACAGCGCGAGTATGTTCCCACAAATAAATAAAATACTTCGAAGAAACAATTAGAATGACATTATTTATTATATTTTATTATATTTATTTATTTATTTTTTATCAATAGTTAGTATGGAATGATACAATAAATTAATAACAAAGATATCCCAAGTGTGGTGTGGGGGTTAACATTGGTTATAACAAGAAGATACATGGATTTTACCTTAAGATTTCAAAGAAGTTAAAGAAAAAATGAGATTCAAAATGAAATTCAATTACAAAATTCAATTTAATACATATAAACATAATTCAATAATTATTGTGATATTAACTTGTGCTGGTATTAGGATAGTCAATCAATTTTGAGTAGCGATTCAAAAACGTTATAGCTTATGGTAAATAACCAGTCTTTAACTTTTTTAAAAAGGAATTTAGGTTGCGTAGTCGTTCTAATACCAAAAGGCAATTTATTGAATATTAAAGGAGCTGTAACAGTGTAGAATTTAGTAAAGTGGGTTTTGCAGACGTTTGGGGCATTGACACGATGCATTGTATTTGTACGAAGACTATAAAACAGATTACTTCTACTAGGAATGTTACCACTTTTTTTAAAAAATTCTTTTAATACTTTGAAAACATAAAGATGTCTCATCGGTAAGACACTTAGTTCTTGAAATAAAGGCCAACTCGGAGTAAGACGATTTTTCTTACAGATAATTCTCAGTAGGTGTTTCTGGGCTGTTAGCAACGGTTTGAAAGAGATGTTATAAGAACCACCCCAACTTGAAATACCATACTGCAATTTTGAATGAGCAAGACCATGGTAGATTGTTTTTAAAACTTTAGTACAATAGAACAATGTTGTTTGACGAGATACATTTTACGTGTAACTAATAGCAAATGCGATTTTATGTATTATTTGTATATGCTTTTTCCAGTTTAGGTTTTGGTCGATTACTACTCCAAGGTATTTGAAGTTATGTACCGTTTCGATGTGAAAACAATTATTAGAGCAAGGGGAACTATCATTATAATTACATTTACCACAACTATGCACAGGAATACAGATTTTTTTACAATCGTGAGCATGGAACCACAAATTATACTCTTTCAAGACATTGTTCGATAATTTGAAGGACATAAGTTTTGTTTTTTCGCTAATTGATCGAGCGGAGCGTAGCGGAGCGAGAGCAATCACCCACTTTTTGGCCTGGCGCGTGCATGTACGGGGAATATAGTGGTCCGAAAACGATTTCGGACTAATCTTGTACGCACTAAATGTAGATATCGGCTATAACCACACATGTGTGCAGCATGTCATTCGATAGATCTAGGTCTGTAGGTGAGCCATAAATTATCAAATGAAATTGTTTGATTAAAAAATAGTGAGAAATAACGAAGTAAAGTTTAGAAAAGTGCCATGCGGAGCGAGAGCAAGGTTGATAAAACAACAAATTTGCTCGCTCGATCAAAAATTTTCAGTAGCGGAGTTAAGCCCGCGCATACTGATCTGCCTAGTGATTAATTTGTGTAACGTAAACCACAGTCTAAGATTTTGTAAATCATCCGATGTTTTTACCACGCAGTCGAATTCAGTATTTAACTGATAAGTGAAAACAATGTCGTCTGCGAAGGCCGTTGACATCCCATTCAAGTTTAGTTCAAAGAGGGAGTTTATGCAGATTAAGAATAGTAACGGACCAAGAACTGAACTCTGTGGCACGCCATTTTTTAGTAAGCGGGGATCAGTAAAGCTCCCATTTACATTGGCCGTTTGTTTTCTGTCTTTTAAATAAGAAGTAAACCAATAATGGATTACTACTCTAAAACCAGTAGTATGTTATGGTCAACCATGTCAAATGCTTTCGTCATGTCAATAAAGAGCGCCATTGAATACTTTCATATAGTTGGCAACACACTCTCAAGATTGCATTCTCGGTAGACAAAGATTTTCTAAATCCAAACTGACTACTACTGAAAAATTTATTTCGTTCCAAAAAAAGATAACATTCGAGATTTAATACGTTTTTCGAAAATCTTTGAGAAGGTTGGTAGTAGAGAAATAGGTCTATAATATGCTTTTATTACCTTTCTTAAAGATAGGTATAACTTCAGCGCATTTAGATGCTCAGGGAAACAACCGTTTTGGACACTTCCATTGAACAAGTAACATAGAACATCCACTACATAACAACAAATTTTCTTCAACAACATACTCGATATACCATTACTAGTACACGAACTTTTGTATAACCCTTAGGATTTCCCTTGCAGTAAGGGGTTGGAAGACAAAACTGTTTGGTTGCATGTTAGTCAGGGATACACCAGAACAATTGGAGTCAGCTAAAATCTCTATGGACGGTTTCAGTTTTTCAGAAATTGCAGTAAAGTATTCATTTACCTTATTGGACATTATTTTAGGATTAGAGTAACTAATTCCATCTATTTCCAAATTACTAATACTTATTGGTTGTCTGCATTTACCTAAAATCTTATCAATAACCTTCCATTCTTCTCTCACATTCCCTCTGGTTCAAAAGAATCAGTGTAATAGTTGTTACGCGTTTCTTCGATATTTTTGCGCACCCTCTTGCATAAGGTAACGTATTATTTTTTAAGTTGTTCGTTAAAGGGATGTTTATTGACTTTTTTCGTTATTTTGTTTTTTTTTCTTTTTATTTGCCGCAAAAGTTTATGTGTCATCCACGGCTTTAGGAAAGTATTTTTGTTGGAGTTAAAAACGGAATCGGATGTACAGGACATAATATGATTTTTTAAAAGTTTTAGGAAGGCATCAAAGGCAATTGATGGATTGGGTTCGACATATACTGGACCAGAATTCATATATTAAGCGTTCCTTTAAATCATTATAGTTAATGAAACACCTCTTTTTTATATGTGACATGTTACAACCAAAATCATTAGTACTGTGACAAACATTTAGAGTAATCATACAATGATCGGTTAATTTGTAGTCAAACATAGCACCATAGAACTTATTTTTGTTATTTCTTTGGGTAAGCAAAAATATATGATCTATGCAGGTTCTAGTGGAGTCTATTACACGAGTAGGTTCATTAATTAAACTCTTTAAACCCTAAGACGCCATAAGGAACAAATAACATTCAGTATCTCTATCCGATTCATTTAAAATATCAATATCAAATATCAATATTAATAATATCAATAATATCAATAATATCAACGTCACACAATGCAGACGAAAATTGGAACGACGGAATCCCCATTTCAGAGAAACCACTGAACGAGTTTAAAACACAAATAATTCTGGAGGAAAAGTGCACAGGATCACTAATGACTACCGAAACAATTTTCCGAAATAAACAAAGGAGAACCATAAGGAGACCACCTTCCTTTTTCCTTTTTTTCCGGCGTCGTTATGGTCAGAAGTGTAGGACCATAACCTTCCCACTTAACTGCATTCCTACTGGTCCGCTTGTGGGGTCCGCCGGTTTGACCTCAGAAAGTAGCGGCAGGCTTCCCGGTTTGGGATTACTTCATCGCTGAGGCCAATCAAATGCTGGTGTTTTTGCATTTGTTTGCACCAATTGTTTTTCGGCCTGCCTTTTTTGCGTGTTGAAATTGGAACGTTGATTGATAACGCCTTTTGGACGGGGTTCAAAGGATCTCTCCTTTGAACATGGCAATACCAACTCAGTCGGTCGCGCTCTATCTTTCTTGTGATGGTTTCTTTTACGTGGAGGCTTCCTCGGATCTTTGAACTTCTAATTCTGTCACGCTTTGTTACTCCCGCTGTCATGCGAAGCATCTTCATCTCAGCTGCCGTTAATTTGCTCTCATACTTTTTGTGCATTGTCCAGCATTGTGAACCGTATGTGAGCGCCGGACGTACAACTGAAGTGTAGAGCCTTCCCTTCAGCTTAGGGGGCATTTTTCGATCACAGAAGATCGGAGAAGAGCGGAGATTCCCGCCACTTCATCCACCCTACCCTGTGGTTGATGTCGTCATCACAAGTTGCCTCTTTATTTATCATAGATCCCAGATATTTAAACTTTTCACATTTGGGAAGCACTCTTCCATTCAAGTAAATGTCTGGACTAGGCTGATGAGGATCAGAGAACAGGCAGCACAGATACTCTGTCTTCTTTGAACTAATACGATACCCGTGTACCTCAAAAAAGTCCACCCACACATCAAGTAGTAGGGACGCCTGATCATCACTTATAATGGTTCATCGTCAGCAAAGAATAGCTGGTGCACATTGGGGTCCGTCACTTTTCCTTCAATCATCAAGCAATCAAGGACTGCTATAAAGAGCAGTGGGCTGAAGACGCTCCCTTGGTGTACACCGACTTTGATTGCGAACTCTTCGGTGACTCCTGCGGTGCATCTTACTGTTGTCGTTGCTCTCTTGTACATGTCCATGATCATTCGCACGTAGGTTTCTGGAACTCCTTTTTGTCTTAGCGCTACCCATAAAAGATTTCTTGATTGCCGGTCAAAGGCCTTCTCGAAATCAACCAACACCATATGCAAGTCCTTTGAAGAACCACGATGCTTTTCCATCATGACCCTTATACTTTGGATTGCATCTGTCGTTGATTTACCCGAGACAAGCCCGCACTGGTCATCAGATAGTCGTATTATTTTCCGCAGTCGGCTATCTAATACCCGTTCAACGATCTTCATGGTGTGCGACTTCAGCTTGACTGAACGGTAGTTATCACAATTTCGCGTATCACCCTTTCCTTTGTGCAAAGGAAGAAGATATCTTTCCCTCCATAGCTAGCTTTCTTGGAGTTTTTAACCGCGTACCGAACTTCTTCGACTGTGATGTCGGATATTTCGGCATGATTCGGGGCGGCTCTTGGAAAGGGCGGCAGACCACAGTTCGACGAATCACAGTTTATGGTAGATCTATTCAAAAAATGTTACCCCCTACAGATTAAACGCTATATTTACAACCGATAAATTCTTCAAAATCGTACAATCCACCTTCTCAAAAAGAAATTACCACGAAAATTCTAATCACAGGGGAATAAATAAAACATTCCTTCACATTAAAAAATTATTATTTCCCCAACATGAAAGAAAAAATTAATAAAAACTATAAGTAATTGCGAAAGTGCAAAACTTTAAAATATGATAGAAACCCTGCTAGGCCCTATTTCGTAAAACCAGCGATCATATTGAAACCTCTCGACATCCTCCATATCGATTTACATACAGTGGATGCTCGGTATAGTAAACTAATAAAAACCAGGCCAGTTCACTGGAGCGAGATTGTTCATTGTAACGAGCGTGGACTATTTGAAGCAAATATCGTCCAAATGTGTGTTTTTACGTACAATTTATAAAAAATAGAATGTAATTATAATTTTTCTTTGCAATTACTAAAAAATAAGCCAATATACATATACACATAGTCAAAAAAGTCTCCGTACAGTCGATTAATTTTTATATTTTTGCTAATAAAAATTATACGGTTTAACACAACCCGTTAAGTAGTATCCCAGAAAGAGAATATGTTTTTCCCCTTGTCTTTGCATCGAATTTCAGGAATTTGCGTACGCTATGAATACCGTTACGACAACGATCATTTTGTGAGATCACTAAATAGAGACAAAAAAGTTTCCGTACAGATGTCATTCTTTTGTTTCATTTGGCAATGTAACGTGTGCGGTCAAGGATTGTTTGGTTTTTTGGTAAGTTGAAATGTTTTCAATTGCATTTCAGCTAAGTTATTTAGTTTTTTTCAAAAGGAAATAAAATGGAGGGCAAGAATACGCAAATCCCTTTGGAAAATAAGAAAATTATTATTCAACTGCGAAAAGAAGGAAAGTCTCTGGGAGAGATAGCAAAAATTGTTAAGAGACCTCGTTCTTCTATTCAATACGTATTGGAAAAATTTAACAAAACAAAAACTATTAATAATAAACCAAGGTCTGGCCGTCCAAAGAAGATAGATTGTTATACAGAGAGGCGATTGATACGAAGTGTCGAAGCAGATCCTCGTCAAAGTGCTCCTGTAATTGCCGGTAAATTAAAAAACACAGATAAAATAGATGTGACTCCCCAAACAATAAGAAACGTTTTGAAAAAGAACGGATATAATGGTCGAGTTAGCCGGAAGAAGCCATATATACGCAAAGCAAATATGAAGGCGAGGCTGCAGTACGCTACTGAACATTTGGAGAAGGACAATTCCTTCTGGGATCAAGTTTTATTTACCGACGAGAGCAAGTATAACCTTTTTGGTTCAGATGGGCGACGTATGGTGTGGAGGAAACCAAATACTGCTCTAAATCCGAAGAACTTAACCCCCACAATAAAGCATGGCGGCGGCAACGTAATGGTGTGGGGATGTATGTCCTCTTCTGGGGTCGGAAATCTCGTATTTATTGATTCAACGATGGACAAATATAGGTATTTGAATATACTCAAAGAAAACCTGTATGCAAGTGCTCAAAAACTGGGTCTCGGGAATAATTTCATATTCCAACAAGATAATGACCCAAAGCACACCTCGCTGCTGGTGAGAGAATGGTTGCTTTACAAGGTAAAAAAACAAATTAAACACCCTGCTCAATCACCAGATTTAAACGCGATTGAGCATTTATGGGATCATTTGGAGAAAAAAATCCGGGAACGCACAATATCAAACAAATCTGACCTGAAAGCGATTTTGCTTGAAGAATGGAACAAGATTTCTGCAGACACGACCTCCAAACTGGTGCATTCTATGAAAAACAGGTTGAATGAAGTAATAAGAAACAAAGGCGGTCCGACCAAATATTAATCTTATTTAGTTATTACCTTTTGATATGATAATTATATTTAATTTTAAGAAAATCGGGAAAAAAACCAACTGTACGGAGACTTTTTTGTTATGTTTTTTTGACTTTTGTGCTGCGAATAATTTTTAGTTTTTTTGTTTTCAAAAAAAAATTATTTATTTTGTATTTAAAATGAAGGTGTATATAACGTCGTTATTTTCTGACCATTTTCAAATTAATATGCTTTGAAATTAAAAGTTTATCCTAGAATTAAAAAAATATTAGCTGGTGTACGGAGACTTTTTTGACTATGTGTATATAAAAGAATACATTTTTTATTTTTAACAAAAAAATAACTCATCCGTAAGATACGTAAAATTCAACAAAAATAATCCATTCCATGTACTTAAAAAACAAAGATACAATAAACTTAAGCTGTGCTAAAATATTAGTCATCTTCGTTTGCTTTTTCTTTGAATTTATATCAATTAATATCGCCTTTTCTTGTAATTTTTAAAGGACCAGAATATCCGTGTAGTCCACTTTATTGCTAGTCGCCCATTGAAGTGCTTTCTCAGATAATTGAACAACATCTCTGGAAGACACTGAACAAATCGGTTGATCTACATATTCGTTCCAATTATTCAAGTCGGCAGCCGTATGTGCTAGTCCTGTTATATGGTTCAGAAGATTAGTCACTTCTTCCGTTGACACTGTGTTAACATTAAACGCTAAATTGATCATCATCAAAATCGTCTTCCGGGTCTTCTTCAATCGAAATTGCGTTTTTTCCCGCATTTCGCAATGATTGACGCTCCTAATTTGTCCCATGCTGCTGCCAAGTTAAAAATAGCATCTTTTATTGACACCCCCTTTACTATATAGCTTCACAAATGTCTGAAAAAACCGAATTTTCTCTAACATTCAGGAAAATCTTTTAATATTTGTGATAAGCACCTACCCTTTTCAGAAGCAGCAATTGATAGCAGCATTTTTTTTCTGTAAAAAAGTTTGGTTAGCCGCATAGCATTTTGATCCATAGGCTGAATCAGTGGTGTTATATTGGGAGGCATGTACATTACTGAAATGCTTCCATCTTGAGTTTGAAGCTTACTTTCTGGAGGAATTCTGGGGGCATTGTCCAAAATTAACAAGGCCTTAACTGGTAAACCGTTTTGGCGAAGAAAATGTTTTACTTCTGGAACAAGTCAATTATGGAACTAGTCCTGAGGTCATCCAGGCCGATTTGGAGTTGCTGTAATGCACAGGCAAGGACACATTTTTAAAGGAACGAGGTATTTGAGCATTTCCTATAACAAGTGGTTTCAATTTATGATTCCCTGTGGCATTAGCACACACTAAAAATGTGATTCTTTGTTTTTCCGTTTTTTGCCCTGGAGCAGTTTTTTCGCTGGATGCTACATATGGCTTTTCCGGGAGAAGCTTCCAGTATAGCCCTAGTTGTTCCATTGTTAGCTGCAGCTCCAACATTTTTTCGCTGAGTTTCTTCTTAAAAGGGCAAACCAGATCTGATTATGATGACAATTTTTCGTCTGATATCTTAAGGTATCGAACATCATACTACTTCTTAAACTTTTGCAGCCATCCATCACTTGCCACGAAACCAGATTCATTTTTATTAATTTCTGTGATAATAGCAATGGCTTTTTGCTTTAGCCATAGTCCACACACCGGTACATGTTTTTTGCGTTGCTCCGAAAACCACTTATATAACTTCTTTTCCATATTAGGAAGTTCGGATGCCCCTAACGTCTTTCTTTTGCTAGTTCCATAGCAGGTGTCGCTCAGCTTTGCAGTAATTTCTTTTCATTCTATAGTTTTTTTAGCTCATGCACATTCGCGCTGTCCTTTGGCTAGATATCGAATTGTCTAGCGAAAACGAAATCGAATGACACATACATATGTATATGCTCTATAGCGGAAGAAGGAAATAAATACGCCGCACATATTATAGCAAATGTCTGTGTGGAACATTAATTATCCTTCTCCCATTTTCTCTACTGTGCTACCACACTGTGAAGAAGTAGAAAACCAGATAAGGAAGCAGTCACTGTTCAGTAGACTGCTCAGCCAACTGCTCTGCATCCTGCTCTTAACACTGCTCTGCACAACGCTCTGCACACTGCTCCGCTAACTGCTCCGTAAACTGCTCAGAAATCACAGCTGCTCTCAGAGCAATCACAGTTGCTCTCTGCTCTAAGTGAAGAACATATGTAGTTCCGAATAGCGGCGATAGCATTAGCAGTCTCCTCTCTAATGGATACTGCCGACTGCATACATAGCACTAATGAGTTTTAGACGTGTTTTTGCATGCTGAATGTTTCAAGAAAATAAAAAAACATAGGTTCACTGTAGCGAGATTTTTTTTGTTCACTATTTAGAATAGACTGTATAAAAAAAGTTGTGTTCACTATATTGGAAATAAATTTACAGATTGGAACTACTTCCAAGCGATATTAGACCAGAATTTAAGCTTTAACACAGTGCTTAGTAATAAAAATCAACTAGAAGATGAAGTATTTGATTTTACGGAACAAATACAAAAAGCTGCTTGGAAAAGTACTCCTCAGATAAAAAAGAAAGAAATCGCGTATAATTGTCCTAAACGAATACTTAATTTAATATCCGAGAAGAGAAAATTAAGGAAAAAATGGCAACAAACAAGATATCCGTTGTACAAGTCACAATTAAACAAGCTTACAGAAATGATTCGGTCGCAATTAAGTGAGCTTAAAAATAAAGCAGTTAACCGAAAATTACATCAACTAACAGCCGACAAGTCGACCGATTACTCATTGTGGAAAATAACCAAAAACCTTAAACGTCCTATTCAACACAACCCACCAATTAAATTAAATAATTCATGGGCCAAAAGCAACTTTGAGAAAGCAGAAGCATTCGCCGAGTATCTGATGAATGTATTTCAACCCAATGTAAGACAACATGTAGTAATATGGCCGGAAATTGAGCAACAATTCATGGAAATTCCTCCAGTTACACCTTTGGAAGTAGAAACTATTATTCAAAAAGATCTCAAGAGAAAAAAGTCACCTGGCTATGATCTTATTACTGCTGAGTTATTACAACACCTGCCGCCTAGAGCTAAGATTAAATTAACAATAATCCTAAATGCTTGTTTGCGCCTGAAGCAAGTCCCTTGCTATTGGAAAGTTTCAGAGGTTATAATGATTCCCAAGCCAGGTAAAGATTCGCACGAAATGTCATCCTACAGGCCAATCTCCTTACTGCCCGTTTTGTCAAAAATATTCGAAAAGATCCTGCTGACGAGGCTTAAGCCATTTATAAACAGCGAAAATATGATTCCATCTCATCAATTTGGATTTAGAGACCGAAATTCTACTATTGAGCAGGTACATAGAATCACCAACATTATCGAAGAAGCCCTTGAAAATAAAATGATATGTTCTGCAATATTCCTGGACGTCGCCCAAGCGTTCGATAAAGTATGGCATGAAGGCCTACTTTATAAGCTCAAAACTCTCTTTCCTAAAGAATATTCAACAATTCTTGAATCTTACCTTACTGATAGATATTTCCGAGTAAAACAAGAAGATGCCTATTCTGCATTGAAAGCGATCAAAGCCGGTGTTCCCCAGGGTAGCATACTAGGCCCAACAATGTATATACTATTCACAAATGACATGCCAACCTTCTCGAATTACACACTTGCTACGTTTGCTGATGACACTGCCATTCTCTCAGTTGGAAAAAATGAAGTGGAATCAACACAAACCATACAGAATGCTGTAAATATTATATCAGACTGGACCAAAAAATGGGGCTTAAAGCTAAATAGCATGAAATCCATACATGTTAATTTTACTAACAAAAAGATTCAACATATTCCAATCATTGTTAATGGGATACAAATTCCTTATTCCAATACAGCAAAATACTTAGGAATGAACCTGGACGCTAAATTACGATGGAAAGAACATATAAAAAAGAAAAGAGAAGAGCTTAATATGAAGCTGAGAAAACTCGATTGGTTGATTGGCAGAAGATCTATTCTATCAATACATAACAAACTTCTTATATATAAACAAACATTAAGACCTATATGGACATACGGTATTCAACTCTGGGGGTGTGCTGCTAAAAATAACATAGAAATAATTCAGCGCTTCCAAAACAAAGTTTTAAGACGTTTAGTAAATGCTCCATGGTATGTTAGAAACTACGACTTACATCGCGACCTTAAGCTTAAATCTGTAGAAGAAACAATCTGTGAATTTGCAGCAGCCCACCACTCAAGGCTCCAACAACATATTAACCAGGAACCAGCAAAACTTTGCGATACAACTGGGATTACTCGAAGACTAAAGCGAATTAAACCACACGAGCTAACTGTGAACAATGTTATCTAAAAGATACAACAGAAATGTAAAATAAGTGTGTATTTGTTTAATGTAAATTATAATGTATATAATGTAATGTAATATAAAACAAATATAAACTACTCGTTAGTGTCAACTAGTTGTAGTATAAGGAAATGTTGTCAAATCTATAACATTTCAATAAAAAAAAAAAAAAAAAAAAAAAAAAAAACTATATTGGATTGTTCACTATATAGACGTTCACTATATCGCGCGTCCACTGTATATACCATAATCATAAACCATAACAACATCCTTACATTCATAGACATATTCTCCAAGTTCGCTTGTGTAGTGTAACCGTTTTGAAAAACATAAAAAAATTCATCAGCCTCTACGTTCTCGGCATACCTTCCAAAATCATGTGCGACCAAGGGTCAGAATTTGTCTCGAATATTTTTAAATACTTCTGTACACAATGCGATATCACTCTACAATACACTTCCCTTCAACAGACCAGTAGTAATGGTCCGGTAGAAAGGTTACATTCAACACTCATGGAAATACTATATAGGCGTATATATCTATATCTATATATCAAAATGAAAGAAACAGAAGTTTACCACCGACCATGAAGAAATACTTACTGAAACTTTCATTACATACATATGTATGTACAACAATGCAGTACATTCCTCAAAGAAATTCACCCCATATGAATTGTTTTTCGGTCGACCCTACCAGAAGAGCAAGACACTTACAGTGGTGTTCTCATAAATAGCACACCCTTATACACTGTACGTACAAACTGCGCAGCAGTAAAGCCATAAAATCCAATGATAGTAACCTTATGAATATGAATATTGGGGCCGTCGTGGTGGGTGCCGAATCTCTTAGCTCTACATCACTGAAGCCCCTCCTCACTTATCTCCGGACAACGGGGAAAATACAATAAAAACAAGGTCTCTGTCTGGTAGTATAATGGACCAGTATTTGTGTCTGAGTGCTCCAACAGATAGTAGAAGCCTCCAACAAAAAAAAACAAATCCTTATGAATATGAAAACATACACCAAATAAGATCCCGTTAGGTTTACATTGTTTTGCAATCGTTAGAGTTGGTGATCATTACAAATTATGTGTTCATATAAATATAGGTAGCACATATCTGGTGTGTCAGAAAAAAAAATATTTTTCAGTGATTTAAATAAGGTTAGTGTGAATCTTTTTAATGAAAGCCATAATTACACTAATTTTTTACTCAAATAGGAGTATTTAATATGGGCAGAGGAAAGCACCCTATGGAGAAAAGTAAAGGGTGTCTCAGTAAGAGTGCACTTTTTCATTTTAAAATAAAAACAAGTATTTTATGACAGAGTTGTGATATTTTTATTGTATTGTAAAGAAGACATGTTCCGATTAAGTATGGAATAAAATATCCGGCAAATGATCCCCACGGCTCCGATGACAGGCCATTACTCTTTTCATGAAATTTTCGATGACTTTTGCACAGAGATGTGGCTGTATCTCACCGATGACGCGTTGGATTTCCGATTTGAGCTCAGAAATTGTTTCGGGTTTATTCGCATAAACCCCAAAGAATTTCACAAAACCCCAAAGAAAAAAATCGCACGGCGTAAAATCGCACGATCTTGGTGGCCAGTTGACATCAGAATTTCGTGAGATAATGTGTTCTGGAAATCGTTGCTTCAATAAGTCGATTGTTTCATGCGCGGTGAGAAACCACATGTTGTCCAGATTCATGCCGTCCAGTTGACGCCACAAGTTATCATATTCCTGTAACGAATGCCGTTCACAGTCACTGCAATTTCGGTCTCATTTTCAAGAAAGTAAGGTCCAATCACGCCGCCTGACCAAAATCCGCACCAGACAGTTACTCGTTGTGGGTGCATTTGTTTCTCATGGATTGCATGAAGATTTTCTGAGTCCCAAATTCGACAATTTTGTGTATTCACGAAGCCATTCATATGGAAATGCACTTCATCGGAGGAAATGACTTTTCGAAAAATTGGCATCGACTTCACTTTGCTCCATTACCCATTGAACAAATTGCCGGCGCTTTCCGTGGTCTGCTGGTTTGAGCTCCTGAGTTAACTGAATCTTGTACGCATGAAGGTGGAGGTCTTTAGTCAAAATTCGCTGCGTAGTGCTTCGTGAAATTTGCAGTTGTTGAGAACGATGTCGAATTGATGTTTTCGGGTTTTCGGCGACACTCTCGTTTACAGCAGCAATGTTTTCAAGAGACCGACCGGTACGTTGACGCAAAGGATTATTATTATCCATAATTGACCCAGTTTCTTCAAATTCTTTGACCACTCTTCGAATGGTTGACACATTAGGTGCACTTTCTCGGCTGAAAATTTGGCGAAGTTTGCGAGCGGTTTCAGCGTAACTTTCCCCATTTTTGTAATGAGTTTTCACAATTATAACGCGTTGTTCTTTCGAAAAGCGCTCCATTTTTAATAATCGGAATAAACAGAGGTGACAGCTGTCAAATTTCAGAGTTGCCACTTGCATGAAAAATATTCCAATTTTAAAAAATGGACTCTTACTGAGACACCCTTTAGAAAGAATTGGTACCATGATACAGGACGGAAAGACTATTTCATTAAAGTGCTCTAGGAAGCTTGTTCAAAATGCTATTAAGGACATACGGTGCAGCCAAATCCCGTAAGTAAAAACAGAAAGAGAAAAACCTCAGAAGCGGCTTGACAGAATTATCCACAAAATCAGTGGCAGTAACACTTTCTTAACTTCCCCGGAGATAAAACAACAATTAGCTAACCAACACAATGTCCAAATATCAGCCGTAACTGTATCTACGTCGTCGCTTAGTGGAATTCCAGCTTCATGAAAGAATCGCCAGAAAAAACTTTTTGTCTCCCAAAAAAACCGAAAGAGACTTATTTTCGCAAACGCTCACAAAGACAAACCCATGTCCTTTTGGAAAAATATCTTGTGGAGCGACGAAAATAAGTTCAACAGGTTGGGATCAGGTAGGAAAAAGTATGTGCGGGGGCCAGCGAACCATGAGTGCAACCCCAGCTACACCATTAACACTGTCAAACATAGCGGTGAGAGCATAATGGTGTGGGCGGTGATGTCATGGCACAGCGTTGGACAAATTGTGAAAATAAATGGCATTATGGACCAACATCAGTATAAGCCAATCATGGAGAATCACATAGAACCATATACTGACAAATGTATGCCTGTATCATAGACGTTTATGCATGACAATGATCCAAAGCATACTTCACGGATAGTCGAGAAATGACTTTCGGAGCCGTGCTTGATTGGCCGGCCCAAAGTCCCGATCTGAATCCTATCGAGAATCTTTGCAACGATGTTGACAACCTTGTTAAGGACTCCAGTCCAAACAAATTGGAAGAACTTTGGCAAATCATAAAAGCTACTTGGGAAGCTATATCTTCCCAGAGATATAAGCGCTTAGTACAGAGTTTGTCAAAACGTTGTCAGGAAGTGATAAAGAACAAGGGATATCCTACCAAATATTAATAAAATATTTGCTTGTACATTCGTTTTTTTTTTATTATTAATTAGTTTTCCTAAGTATTCCGTTGACTGTGCTATTTAAATGAGCAACCACTTTTTATTTTTCCTCAATTTTGAATTGCTAGTTTTAAGTTAATTTAAATGAATTGTGTGTTTGTTAATACAGTACATATAAACACCCAACAGTTATAAAACAAAAAAAAAAACGAGTGTGCTTTAGACCACACGACTAAAGTAAAACTTCTTTAGCTCCATCTATTTGTATTATAACTATATAAATACAAATAGATGTGTTTTGGCACTTTATTCAACCTATGATTGTAATGGTGAACCTTTACAATTAATAAATATTTAATTATTTACGTATTAGTTAAATTTTATGTTGTCCTATTTTATAAATTTGTTGAAATAAATTGTAGAAACGCGAGGCCGAAATACGGAAGAGTAACAAGGAGAATAAGAGAGAGCGAGAGAGAGAAGAAAAGGACAGAGAATCAAACGCGCCCCAATGTCGAGAGTAGAATGCCGCGTATTAGTTGAGGGAGAAAATAGACAAGGAAAAAAGAACGCTGCATATGACGCTACGACGCCAGCAACTAGTATGAATATGTTGTCACACACTTTTTATGCACAATTTCCGTGCGTAATTTTTTCTTAGTTGATGGTCCTAGAGCACCGCTTTCATATTCAGAGTCTGTGTCACTTCCTGCCATAATTTGTTATTATTCACCCGAAAATTCACAAAATATGAACTTTAAAATGAGTTTTATTCACTTTAAACGTAGAATATTTAATATATTGAATACTGAACAAAATATTAATTTATAAAATTGTTCAAGAACGAAATGAAATTACGAAATAATCAAGAAATCACCGTTCGCGTAACGCTAGCAAAATCGCAAACGATCTACTTACTGAGATATATATATATTTGATGCACTGGCTATGAGAGGAAGAGAGAAAGAAAATGTGCGCGCACTAATATACGAAACGTAACTCTCTCTCTTTCTATCATCACTAACTTATATCTCGCTCTCAACTTTCGTTCGCCTCTCCCGATCACACTTTTCGTAACGCTCTCGTCACGCATTCACCAGCTTACTCCCCAAGTCAAGCGTGCGTAAAGAAGTTTTACTTCAAAAAGCTGAACCTCATTTTAGACTTTTGGTACAACATAATGTATGAGAACTTGAGGGTGTGCTATTTATCTGAACACCAGTGAAGGTACTAGAACGAATTATCTAAAAAAAACTGAAAAAGAAAATAAAAAACTACATAAATGTTAATTAAGAATAAAACATAAAACTAGGTATGAGTAACAAAACAAAAAAATAATAATAATAATAGGTGTTTTTTATTATGCCACATGATCCACTCAGGATCACGAGACATAATAAAACACTACAGATCAACGAATAGCCAGCTTCACATTTCGCCTCGTTCAGTCCTGTCAAAGATCTGACATTTGAAAACAAAATAAACAAACAAATTGGAGATGGAAGCAGCTGCTATTGAGGTAAATTGCGTTTATTTGTTGAATTTAAAAGGTTAATATTTGTATTACAGTGGTTATTGGAAAGTGACACAGACAGTGAAGAAAGCAGCACACCTGAATATTCATTGCTGCATGAAGAAGTAACAGATTTCTCGGTCGAAATTTAAATTAAGTTTACATGTTTACCTTTTTTTGTCCACCTGCCATTTCCACTTCACAATAAAAACAATCTTTGAAATTTAAGTGTGGAATTGCCATATCAAAGAAAATGTTTCTTTTCATTCAAATTTGATACGATCGATTTAAATGCTGATGATAATAATTTTTATCGATATACACCAATCGGGGGTAATATTTCCCCAATAGACTCAAGAGTTTTAGAAATGTAAGATAATACACATATTATAGCATTTTGAGTACAATTACTCGATACGGAAGCGAAAACTGCTTAACCAAACCAGTGCCACAATTTTATATGTTCATCAGGCAATGATTCTCCTAATTTGAATGCGAAACCAGTAGGAAATAGTGTAAACTCACTTCCACTCAAACTCGGATCTTGAAATTGATCCAGATAAAGAGCTGGATCACGTGTTGTTATTGTAATACATGTAAACGATGATCCGGATAGGATCTGGATGGCATAATAAAAAACACCTAATATTAATGGTAAATAAGATAGAAAAACATAACACGCAAAAGCAACCCTTGCATACTTTCACTACTAACCCGCTTACTGTCATATCTAATTTCCAATTTTCAACACATACTAACAATCAAAGTATAGAAGTCTTCAATATACCTAAAGAACATAGTTTACTGCCTCTGCGATTAGGACCATCAAGACACATTACTAATTTCCAAAACATAGTACACATCATTAACCTCGACGACTATCATAATAACATACAAAACATTACAAACTCACTTTATTTGTTTGAAAGACACAGTAGTAATACTAATCCCTTCAAGTTAATAACACTAAAACTAGAAGAACTTCGGACTAAACTTCAGAACCTGTACCCTTTCGAGAAAAGACACAAACGGGGTCGATGGATTAGGCTCTGCAATTAAACTCATAACGGGTAACATGAATGCACAAGACGCAATCAAAATTAACGATCAGATACAAAACATTAACACAAACATTCATTAGATAACGAACATTTTTTGAACTCCCAAATGATTCAACAACATTACACTTCACATAAACAATGCAGTTTTTTCAACATCGTCCTTGAAAATGTTGTATAATACGAGGGTGGTCCGATAAGTTTCTTCTTCTTTTTGGAAGGGAAATCGCGCAGTGAATTCAAAGAGCGTTTGGATCAGTGTTGTTGCGAATATCAGTATCAGCATCAGCATCCGCGGATTATCAGCATTGTTTTTAATATCAGCATCAGCATCAGCAACAATCGATGCTGATTTTAAATGCTGACATTCAGTCGTAACGTGTTCGTATTGGGTGTAACCACACACTAAAGCACAAAATGCAAATACTTTGGAACAGTGGTCGTTCTATGAATTGAATTTTTATAAAAAGGAAAATCCCCTTCGAAGAGTGATTAGGTGGAATCATACTAAGACATAAAAACCAAATGCCTTGGAATAGTAGTTATTCTATGAACTTGAATTTTAAGGCAAATCCGTTCGAAGTGTTTTGCCTTTTATACTTTACTATTCCTTTTTGTTTCCTGACTCACTCTTGTACGAGCTCCCAACCGAGAAACATGCATATATTGTAAAATTGTGTTGTGAAAATTGGAAATAAGTGGTTTAAATTTTAAATATAATACTATAGTTC
This sequence comes from Merodon equestris, assembly GCA_958301585.1. Classification (NCBI taxonomy): domain Eukaryota; kingdom Metazoa; phylum Arthropoda; class Insecta; order Diptera; family Syrphidae; genus Merodon; species Merodon equestris. The sequence goes on along the minus strand of OY284415.1, from coordinate 80,820,268 downwards.
GTTCAAGGTGGGACATATCACAAGTCACGCAGAGCTTTAGTCAATCATAGACAGTTATACAAAAAAAAGCTCTCATTCTTAGTCTCATTCGATTATCTTGCTGGACGTTAGTGTAACGAGCGAGCGTAGCGTAGTAATACGAAATAAAATAAGTTATCCATAAAGCATAGTCGAATTTGAAATGCCTCCTTTGATGAAAAGTCCAATATGGAAATATTTTACGTTAGTGAATAAGGATACCGCACAGTGTAGGTAGTATTCGTAAAAAACAATATTCTCGTAAAGGACGTACAAATACCTCGTTAAAAAATCATTTAAAATTTAAACATCCAGATGAATATATCCGCTATTTGAGTTGTGAGATCGAAAACAAAGAAGCTGCAACTAAATCCCTCAAAGAAGGTAGGTTATCGAGTATAATGCTTTATTCTATAATAAATATTGGGATTTTGACCGTACTTAGTTTTCATTTACAACTTTTTAAGCGGTGATTGTGTATCTATATTATATTTATATTTACTTTTGATCAATTTTAGGTTTGGCTAAAATAATTTTATTTATTTTTAGTTAAAACACCTATTGAACAAGCGAAAAAACAATTATCTTTGGAAGAAGCATTGAGAGCGGACAAACAATACGACAAAGATAACCCGAAAAGTGTATTAATTGACAAATTAATCGGTGAGATGATTGCTGTTCAAGATTTACTCATGTCAACGATTATGCCAAAATACAATTTAAGGGGTCGTAATTTTTTCACCAATTATGTATGTAATGATTTGTATGACAAAGTTGCTGCTGCGGTTAAGAAAATTATAAAGGAATTTAAAGACTAGACTTTTACAACAGATATTTGGACGGACCCGAGTGCAAATGTTTCTTTATTAAGTTTGACATGTCACGGAATTAATGAAAATTTTGAACGCAAATCGATAATACTAAAATGTGAAACTTTCGAAGATCGCCATACAGGAGATATTATTGCCGAAAAATATGAATGTATGTTAACAGAATGGGGTATAGCCAGAGATCAAGTACACTGTATTATTAGAGACGAAAGATCAAATATAAAAAAAGCCATGGTAATATCACTATTTCGAGATATAGATTGCACAGCCCATAAACTACAATTATGTGTTAAGAATTGATTAAAATCGCATCAACGTATTATAGACATGAAAGAAAAAATTAAAAAAATTGCAAACCATTTCAATCATTCAACAATAGCACAGAAAGAATTGAGTGCGATTCAAGAACCTCTCAATCAACCTAAATTATCTGTTATTCAAGAGTGCATCACAAGGTGGAACAGTTCTTTTTATATGATGCAGAGATTTTTGAAAATTAGAGATTCCAATATACACCAATAGCCATAACATACCAGCTATATTACCCGAAGAATGGAAAATAATGCAAGTTTGTGTAGATTTGTTGGGCCCGTTTGAGGAAAGCACACGAGAATTAAGCGATTCCAATGCCTTGATTTGTTCAGTAATTCCACTCATTCAAGTATTGATAAGAAAACTTGATGACCAATTAGTTAAAACAGACAACTCCGAGGTGGCAACACATCTCATTATGGCTTTAAAAACAAATATTATTTAAAAATTTTCTAATATAAACGACAATTTCATATTTACTATTTCTACCTTTTTGGATCCCCGTTATAAAACAAAATTCTTTAGCGAAATTTTAAAAGAAAATGTTGAGACTGAAATTCTTAGGTTATGCAATGCATGCGAAACTCATTCACTATCCCCCAAGAGGTCAAGACGTGCTGCATCAATAGAAACAGGAGGCGAAGAACAGCCCTCAACAAGCAGTGTTTGTAGACTAACTCTGCAGAATGAACTTGAAGATATGTTGCGTTCAAGTGATGAAGAAGAAAGTTATGGATGACTCTTCAGATGTAAATTTAAAACTTAAAATTATGATAAAACAATACAGCAAAGAAAAAAAAATTACTGTATCAGAAAATCCACTTGACTGGTGGAGAACTCGTGGTAGAACAACATATGTTATAAAGAACTGTCTACACTGGCCCAGTAATTCATATCATCATTGTTTAGCAGTGCCGGAATTATTTATAAACCTTCCCGAAATAGACTGCAAGCTGAAAAGGCATCTCAGCTTTTGTTTTTGAAATATAACTTACCATTAATTAGATTCCAATATTGATGAAAGTCTTTTATTATCCCGCACTAAATAATCGTTTTTTGTTTTCTTTTAATAAATATTACGTGCATTATAAAAAAAAAACTTAAAGTTCCGTGCAGGGACGGGTTAAGAATATCCCTGCAGCGATACCTCTCGCTTGTCGTAAAAGGCGACTAAAACAAAGGTAAACAAAAATCACATCTAGGCAATTTAGAAAACACCAAGGTGAGCCTAGGGACACATATACCACCATTAAACTGCTCCACAAGTGTACATGCAAATCAGTGGTTTAACGCGACTGGAGATCACCGGTGTTGTAAGAGTAAGATCAAACAAAAAAATCTGGAGCATGCCCGTGTCACAAAAAAAAAAAACAGGCAGGCCGAAAAACAATTGGTGCAAACAAATGCAAAAACACCAGCATTTGATTGGCCTCAGCGATGAAGTAATCCCAAACCGGGAAGCCTGCCGCTCCTTTCTGAGGTCAAACCGGCGGACCCCCAAGCGGACCAGTAAGAATGCAGTTAAGTGGGAAGGTTATGGTCCTACACTTCTGACCATAACAACGCCGGAAAAAGGAAAAGAGAGCAGGGGTTCAAAAGTAAGGAGAGGTAAGAGCTGGTATTAAGGCCGTTTTCGGCATCAGATGAAAAGATCAGGTCAATTTTTCAATTTATGTTGTTGGTGAAGTTATTGAGTTGGAGGAGACAAAAGTCAGAGAGTAAAAAGTAAATCGACAATCCAAGTATAGAAGGAACCGCTACAGATGCTGATAAGTCCACTTACTTATTTTCCTCTTCTTTAAACAGATCCGATCATATTTTTAGCTTTAACGCGTTTTTAAAACTTTGCATGCTCAAATGGCATATATCCCTTGCGTTCAAGGAATAGCCCATGTCCAACAACACCCGGAATGACACAAATAACGAAGAATAACCAAAAAAGAATTTGCAGTAATAATCTTAATCAAAGAAAATAGAAAACGACTGAAAACAAGAGACAAATAAAAAGAAAAGTTACTTTCTAATAATGTCGAACTGTGTATGTACGAGTATAAGTGCTTGTTAGTTGTGTTATTTTGGTTTGTTCTTCTTCATTGGCTCACGATTATCAATTGTGTTCAGCATTTCCTTATCGTTGAAAATTATATATTATCGATTCTCGTCATTCCTTGACGATAACAGACACGGTAAACGCATAGACAAACTGACCGCAATGTTTTATATGGATTCAGTTTTAAGAGGGAACGATTTTTGACTATAAGACTCTCATTTACTTAGCGTCTACATTAGCAATTATCAAGGCGATAAATTGAACCATATATTGCCGTTGCCTAAGATATGTCGATCCTGTGTCAATGGTAATAGCAATACTGACCGCCAGATGGAAGACCTGAAGAACTGCCTTCAATGGTGAAAGCAATGGATTTGACAAATTGCTTTTTCAAGCATGGCGGAAAATAAAATCACAAAGAAAGAAAGATTGGACGAGTCGCTAGCACGTCGGAGCTACGGTTGTCAAAAAGTGATGTGAATAAATTAATCGAGTTATAATCTTGGCTTCACCGAGGTTCCAGTTTGCGACAATGGTGGCTGAGATGTTGTTGTAACAATGCAAACGAGGCGGGCAACTCGACTTAACCAATCATTAAAATGCCTTATCGTTTGGAAGGGCTGCAGATATACGCTACATTGCGCCCACTCTAGCCTCCTACTCATTGGCAATTTCCCGACTAACTCGTCCAATAAATTGGGATTAGTCATGTGTTGATGCAGCCCGCTCGCTTCCAGGAACACGCACAAATTCTGTACCTTGGTGGAGAATGGTACGATTAGCTCCTGTTTGCTCTCTGGAATCTGTAAGATTTCCCTAACCTTTTTGAGTTAGCTTTGTAAATAATAATGTATATAAGGCACTCTGGACGTCCGAAACGAAACTCCAAATTAGCTATGACTTGTTCCACATTGTTTGGATGGATGAGTAGGGACTCTACCACGTTTCTAGCTTCTCCTTTTATGCTCTTCTGTAGTCGAAACATATTCTCCACCTTGCTATACCCAAACATATTTGTGGATTCGACGAAGGCTGTCGAAAACATTGGCCATTCTTCCGGATATCCATGGAACTCGGGCAGATCATATAATTTATGGTGGGATACGCTTACTGTTGATGGTGTAGATTGTTGAGTTGGTCGAGACTGCAAAGGGGCTGATGTAGTGTAGCGTTGACCTTCGAAATTCTGCAGGGCATTTAATTGTGGCAGAAACGTTGGAATTGTGGCGGTGGTCATTGAACTATATGGTGCGGTATGCATTGGAAATGTGGGAGTGGAGTTCGTAAACGATGGAAATACTGATGACGATGAATCCGGTCTTAGCGAGTTGTGAAGCGGAGGCATCATGTTGGCTCCTTGTGCTACGATGGGGTGGTTGAAGTGAATAGATCCTGTTGGTTTATGATCTGTGTTGGCGGCATTTGCAACTGAGGCTGGAACAGTTACTGTGGCAGACGTGGCTGTTGAAATGGCAGTCGTAACGGTGGAGATTACGGGAGCAGCAGACGAGAAGGACCTATCTAAACCAGATGCAATGGCTAGGCGCTCTGTTTTGCTTGTTTGTTGTTCTTGCAATAATTGTTCCAGCTGTTGGCGTTTCATTTTTTCTTCTTGTACGGTTTTCGTAACGGCTTCTAGCTGTGCACGTAACTGTACTAGCTGATCGTCCTTTGTTGCGTCTGTGTTCGTATATTCCACCTCTTCATCTGAACTCCCGCCGGAACCTGACGGATGATGTTTTGAGGTTTGTCTCGTCGTTCTTTTGTTAGTAGACATTACACTCATCGACTAATACACTCTTTGTTGGTAAATGACGACAAAAAAGAAAATGCTCAGCTGGCTGTGAGCTGAACACCAGTTGTATCTCCCGTTGGCTACGGGGTTTGTGGCTCTGGCAGATAATTGCGTTTTACCGTTGGCTGCGGTAATCGTTTCGTCGATTTGCGAAATCAAATCGAAAAATAAAGATGTCGTCGGCGCCACCCGCCAAATGAAATAAACAATTCAAATTTGTAAAGTTTATTTTCTGTAATAATAATAATATAATTAATAGGTATTCAGTTTAAATAAATACGTTTTTTTTTCTTACTCGATTTGGCACTCCTGGCAGGCAACCTCACTCGGTGGCTGACGATCTCGAACTTTCCTCTGCGCAGTTAAAATTCAATATATATTTTTCAATGACAGGCGCAAGTTTGAGAGGCTGTGATGAGTGAAGTTGCCTGCCATGAGTGATGCCAATTTACATCTACCGAAATTTATCGATACTAACTTAAATTTATCGACAATCCATGTATTGTTTTTATCTAAACTTTTAATTTCAGAATCCATAGCATATTTCCAATTTAAAGATTCATTCGACTCAATTGCTTCATTAAAAGAATTGGAAACATTTGAATCACAATAGCATACGCTTATGAATTTTGCTTCTAACTCATCTATTCCGTATCTATTTACTGGTTTCGGTTTTCTGGTAGATCTTCTTATTCCTGTTGTATTATTATTATCGTTTACTTCTTTTCGCTCAGTGTCTAATTGTGGATTATATGGGTAATTTTGTTTCATTTCCACATGTTCTTCGGATTTGCAAAGTTCAATTTCAGTTTTGTTTTCGTTGTGATCCATTGTTTCATTATTATCTCCAAAATTTTCCCTTTCATCTGACAAACCTATGCATTTAATTCCATCCTCAATAACATCTACATGCCTTGCATTCAAAACTTTATTATCTATCAGCACCCTGTAACTGGTTTCACTATAAGAATTCCTAACCTAGCTTTTGGTTCCCATTTCGATTTCCTCATTTCATCAGGTGTTCTTATAAAGATTTTACTTCTATAAATTTTTAAGTATTTCACATTTGGTTTTTCGTTGAAAAATATTTCAAAAAAAGTTTTGTTTCTTTCTATTGTATTTGCTAATGTCCTATTCTTTAGATACGCTGCAGCTTTTACTACTTCCGGCCAAAATTTTCTATTTACTCGTGCTTCTTTGAATAAACACCTAGCTGAATTCATTATTGTTCTATTGTACCTTTCTGCCACATAGTTTAATTCATGGACATACGGTGGACATGGACTCAAATAAATTCCTTTTTCTCTTATGAATTCATATATATTTTTATTTAGATATTCTTTTCCGTTGTCGCAAATAAGTTTTTTAATTCTTTTCCCTGTCAAGTTTTCTACTAAATTTACATAATCAAAAAAAAAACATTTATACGTAACTGACTTAGCTTTTATTGTATAGGTATATTCTAGCCAATTTGCTATAATCGTCTATAAATGTTAAAAAATATTTTTCACCACAATTCCTACTGTTGAGTGAGGCCCATTTGGATCTGTATGAATAATTTCGAGAATATGTTTAGCTCTATTTCTATTGTTTTCGAAAGGTGCGTTAGTCATTTTATTTTCGATGCATGTTGCACATTTTATATTTTCCTTTTCCAAATCCCTAGGTAAACCTGTAAGTAATTCTTGTTCACACAGCCGTTTTAAGTATCCGAAATTTACGTGACCTAAAGTTCTGTGCCATTTTTCCTTTAATGTCATATTGGTTTTTACCGTATTAGCATTAAGTCCCTATTTTTATTCCTTATTACATAACTCTTCATATAATATAAGTTTTCGTTTTTTTCAGCTATTGCAATTATTTCATTAAATTGATTATATATTTTGCAAATATTACGATAAGAAATTATTTTGTTATTGTTGGTGACTTTAGAGTAACTAATTAAATTTTGTTTCATATTTTTAACATAAAATACATTGGTTAAAGTAACATTTCTATATTCTCCATAAACTAAAAACACTGCATTGATCTTTCCCACTTTAGTGGCTTTTAAAATTCTACCATCTCCGAGTTTCACATCAATTTGGTTTTTTAAAATTTCAAATTCATCAAATAACAAATCATTATTTACTATATGATCAGTGCAACCACTATCTAAAATCCAATCTACACACATTTCAGTTTTTTTTACTACACTGAATGTTTTCACTTCTGCAATGAATACATTACCTTACCCATTCTCCCTTTCTTGATAGTTCCATGATCTGTTGCGACCATAACCCCCTCGATGATGATTTCTTCCGTATCCTCGTTGAGCACCTCGTTGATTTTGTCCTTGACGCCCTCTCGCTGTACACTCGTTTTGCTTATGTCCAATTTTGCCGCACTTAAAACACTTTCCTCGCATGCTGGTTGTAAATGCATTTGAACTGCTGTCTGTCTTCTCTTTCCACTGCTTTTCTTCCTCTGATTTCATTTTAATTTTCGTTTTTAGGAATTCAATAGTTCTGTCCTTTTCTGGCAACACATCGATTAGGTCTCCAACATAACTGTATGACGATGGTAACGCTTTTAACATGTACTGTAACTTTTCTTTTTCCGTTACTTTAGCGCCTGATGCTTTGAGTTCATTTGCCGCTTTTTCAAATGCATCAAAAAATGTTTTAATGTCTTCGAAATCTTGCAGTTTCACATTTTCTAAGATGTTCCTTCGGACAATTTGTAAAGCTGTTGACTCAGTTATATACATATCGTCAAACTTTTTTATTATGTCATATGCAGAGTCAAGATCACCAACATATTCCAATTGCCTATTCGTTACGCAACTATGTATATATGTAATTTGTTGCTTTGATACCAGCACGTTTCCATTCCGTTTCATCTTTATCCACTTCTGTCCGTTTTCTTATATGTATGTAGCTGGTTCCTTACAATTCTTGAACTCCAAGAATTTCATTATTCTTTTCTTCCAGTTCGCGTAGTCCTCACCATCAAAAATTGTAATCACAACGTCATCCACTTTTGCGTACGCCATTATTATTTTTTTTTTGTTTCTTTACACTTACTATTTGCACATACTTATAATATTGTATATCACTCTTTACTTTTATCGACTTAAATCGCGATATACAGACCAACTACGCTCTGCTACCATGTTGGACAAAATGACATTTGTTTATTGATTGAACTTACATACATTAGCTTACAATCTATTATACATAAAGTGTTATACTGTAATTCGTTATATAAAGTGAATGTAAATGTACACTAATGTTCAACAGTTCAACAGTCCGCATACTTACCATACGATGAGGAGGACACTCCAAGTCACGCGGACTGTGTCTATTGAAAGGCTGCGACGCCAACGGACACCACACTCAATGGGGAAGCAGTGACATCAATAAAAGGGGTGAGTCCATTTTCGATTTCATTATCTCCACCAACCTCAATATTTGCAACAAAGGTAATACACCCACGTTTCGCAATCGGGTTAGGGAAGAGTAATTGACCTCACTTTACTAAGTGAGTCCGACTCCATCCGAGTAGAGGATTGGAGAATGTCCACTAACTGCTCCTTTTCGCACCACAGCCGGATACTCTTCAATCTTAATGTCATTAAAGAAAAACCGAAACCTTTCAGAAACCCTCAGAAGACAGACTGGAATCTTTTCTCAAACCTAGTTGCCAACAGGTTAGAACCGCCACAAGCCACCACTAATCCTGATCCAACTTACATTGAGAATTCAGTCGAAAATCTTGCGAGAATTCTGAAAGCGGCTTTCAACAAATCCTGTCTTTTGCAGCGTGCTCGCAGGAAGAAGAGCGCAGTCTGGTGGACCATAGAGCTAAAGCAACTCAGGACCAGGACCCGAACTCTATTCAACAGAGCAAAGATCTCAAACAGAACCGAAGACTGGGATAACTAGGCAGATCAGTATGCGCGGGCTTAACTCCGCTACTGAAAATTTTTGATCGAGCGAGCAAATTTGTTGTTTTATCAAATTACAATCATAACCAATACTCTCAAGTAAAAACATATAGCTAAGTGTGATACATCAAATTAATTGTCTACTTGCAAGGACGTTTAGATTTAAGATCATATTTTCGAGAAACGTGTTGTTCTGAAGCTTTGACCACATCTTTCGCACCTTTTGCCTTATAGGCTTTTCTGACGAAATTGAAAGCTCGTTGCATGCAATCTATGGATTCTTCTTGGGTACCTCTTAATAGTGTGATGATCCGATCAGCTTTCAATGCCTTTGCCAATTCCACAGTGAAATTCCTCACGCCCCATTGCTCTCGAATACCCGGCGCATGGGGATCATATTGAGTCAACTTGTATTTGCCATTAATTTTATCCACCAATGCGACAATAGCGTGAAACGAAGGAATAATTAAGCCAGTGAGTGGATCTATTGCTCTCTTCTTTGTGACTTCAATTTCTTGAGTGGAGAATACAATTACCCGTTTTGAAGAAGACTGAAAATGTAATCGGATCGCATTGACAGCTTGAGAGATTGTGGTCTTATATCCGAAACATGAACCATCTTTATCGACGTTATTTCTCACTATTTTTCAATCAAACAATTTCATTTGATAATTTATGGCTCATCTACAGACCTAGATCTATCGAATGACATGCTGCACACATGTGTGGTTATAGCCGATATCTACATTTAGTGCGTACAAGATTAGTCCGAAATCGTTTTCGGACCACTATATTCCCCGTACATGCACGCGCTAGGCCAAAAAGTGGGTGATTGCTCTCGCTCCGCTACGCTCCGCTCGATCAATTACAAATCCAGCTTCAACGAATACAAGAGCAGCAAAATCTAAATCCTGGCGGGAGTTCTGCGAATCAATTGAGGATCTCAACGAAGCCGCAAGGCTCAGGAAGATCCTATCCAAAGACCCCTGAGTCCCGGGATTCATCGTCAAACCAGATGGTTCTTGGACAGAATCCAGTCAGGAATCCCTGGAACTGCTGACTGAAACCCACTTCCCAGGCTGTAAAAACCCTGAAACCACAGTCTCCTTCGAGACAACGGTTCCTACGGTTCACACAACCGAAGAAGTGATAAACAAGATTATCACAGCGGATAAAGTATCATGGGCAATAAATTCGTTCAAACCCTTTAAATCTCCGGGCCCGGACGATATCTTGCCAGCGATGCTTCAAAAAACACAGATCCACACTGTACCCCATCTCGTCAGCATTTTTTCCAATTGCCTGCGCACGGGGTACATCCCAACACAGTGGAAAGAAATAAAGGTAATTTTCATATCTAAGGCAGGTAAACCATCCCATACTGCCGCAAAGGACTATAGGCCAATTAGTCTCTCGTCATTTCTATTAAAAACCTTGGAGAGACTCCTTGACCTATACATCAGAGGACTCACAAATTCACGAAACTTATGCAACACTCAACACGCCTACCTCAAAAGCAGATCAGTGGAAAGTGCTCTGCATAATGTTGTCCGTGAAATTGAGGGCTCGCTGAACTTAAAAGAGTTTACAATGGCAGCCTTCCTCGACATAGAGGGGGCCTTCAACAATGTAAACACAGAGGCCACAACAACAGCTCTTGAGGACATAAAAGTAGACAAATCCATTGTAATCTGGATTGAGAATATGTTGAAGAACAGAATTATCAATGCAGACATTGGACACAGTTCTATAAGGAAAGTGACAACTAGAGGCACACCAAAAGGAGGAGTTCTCTCCCCCCTACTGTGGCTTCTTACAGTCAACAAGATCATCAAATTCTTTATGGAAAAAGACACAAAGATCATAGCGTACGCGGATGACCTGGTTATCTTGATAAAAGGTAAATTTCTACCAACTATCAGTGAACTAATGGTATCTGCGCTGAGTGAACTCTCCTCGTGGGCAAGACAGAACGGTCTGAGAATAAACCCCCAGAACACCGAGCTGGTCTTGTTCACCAGGAAAAGGAAAATTCTGATATTTGCTCCTCCAAAGTTAGAGGGCACCCCACTCAAACTCAAAGCGGAAGCAAAATATCTAGGCATCATTCTTGACTCTAAGCTCTCCTGGAAAAGGAACCTGGAGGAAAGGATGAAAAAAGGATTGAACGCTTTTTATGCATGCAAAAAGACTTTCGGAAAAAGATGGGGCTTGCAACCGTACATCATTCATTGGATGTATACAGCAATCATCAGACCCATTTTAACTTATGGGGCCCTAGTCTGGTGGACTGCTAGCAGCACAAAAAGCTATATGAACATGCTCAACAAAGTACAAAGGTCAGTCGCTGTTTGTGCAACGGGAGCCATGAGAAGCAGCCAAACACCTACAGGTAGCCGATATCTCACCATCTGATATCACCATCTTCGTAGACAGCCAGGCTGCACTGAGGTCAATAGAATCCTGTATAACGAGATCAAAGGCTGTCAAGAAATGTCGCGACTCACTGAAGTCCATCAGACACCATAAAGTTAAACTCTGCTGGGTCCCGGGCCACAGCTCAATCGTAGGGAACGAAAGAGGAGCAGACGAACTGGCCAGGCAAGGTTCTGAAATGGACATCAGCGAAGCGGACACGTCATTGCAACCACCGATCAGCGCATTATACGTGATCATAAACGACATAATCATCAAAGAGGCCAACTCGTCTTGGCTTACAAGAAACGACAGCTACACGACAAGATCATCGTGGCCAGAGCTCAATGTCGGAAAAACAAAGAAGCTCCTGGCGCTGGACCGTAACTCGATCCGTATGCTCGTCGGAGTGATCACAGGACACTGTCCCATTGGAGCAATGCTCCGGAAATGGGACTCGGGATCCAGCGATCTCTGCCGGAGCTGCGGCGATGAGGAAAAAACTGAGACGATCCAACATCTGCTTTGCCACTGTCCAGCTCTCCAGAATCGACGCCTAGTGTCGCTAGGCCAAAGATTCTTTACAGAGATTGCGGACGTGGCTAATGCAGACATATCGGATCTTCTAAGATTCATCAAGAGCACGGGGTGGTTTCAGCCACCACGTGATAGGACAGGTTAATTTTATGTGTACCCACACAAACGAAGGGAATCACAATGGGCCTCTTGGCCTCCGAGTGGAAGTGATGTCTAACCATCACACTCCCCTTCTCAAACCTAACCTAACCATATATACCAAATTTATTTTATTTTAATGAAATTGCCTTTATTACGTCTCAAGTGAGGTATGCGGTGATTTTCATTCTGTCTTAATAAGATAAAACTAACATTTTAGTTACAGAGTATGTATTGCAAAGGAAACATGGAAAGTTCTGCATAATGTAGTCGTTCGCAAGAGATGCATTTGAGGGTGATCCGAAATTATGGAAGCGCAGATGATGGAATTTCCCTTAGCAAGAAAACAAAACGCTCTGTTCAAGGGAAATATGATCGTGCTTTGAAAGCCATCATTGCTTCATCAAGAGGATCCATCCATGATTACCAGGCTCTTGACATGTTTATGGTTTTCGGAAACAGCGTGGGTGCTCAACTAAAGCAGCTTTCGATCGTGTAAGCTACGCGGCTGATGGCCGATATTCAGCAAATGATGTCAGCAGCTCTTGGATCGTGCCTCGCACAAACACAGGATTTTACACATACAACATCTTCAACACCTATTTCATCAAGTTATTATAGCAACACATCACACTGTTCTGCAATATCGCAGTTATCGCCATCAGTTGACATTCTTTCGCAGGCAATTGTTGACTCTGAACTTGATATAAATACACAAGAATAGATTTGTTTATTGTTTATTTAAAGTTTTGCTTTTAATAAAAATATGAATTTAAATTGGTACAGTTTTTTTTTTTTTTTCCATTGGGTAGTCACATTTCCCTCATTTGAGCAATAGAAAGATAATTTATATCTTATTTGGTTCGCAAATTTATAGCAATTATGGCTTTGTGTTTCTATTCTCCTGAAGTTGGATGGCAATTCTTCTACAACAAAGTCTTCATCATTTAGCGGAGTTAAAATTTTCTTCGTAAGGAAATTGTGAATAGCACAACAAGCTTTAATTATCTGATCGCAAAGATCTGGATTCACTTCAATTGGTTTGTGAAAAATTCGAAAACGGTTTGCTAAACGACCAAATGCCATTTCAACACACATTCTAGCGCAACATATCCTATAGTTGTATACCCTTTGATTAACCGTCAAGCTTAAATTTCTGTTGTAGGGTTTCATCAGAAAACTTGTTAAACTGAATGCGTCATCACCAATAAAAAAATAAGGTATGTTTCCAATTCTGTTAGTTAAAAGCTCTGGATCTGGAATTTGTAACATTTTTTTTTCAAGTTGTTTGTACAAATATGATTGCCGAAAAATTGTGCTACCTGAGGCTTTTCGGTTTGCTCCGACATTAATGTAAATAAACTTGCCATGGGCATCTCATCCATATGAATAAAACTATGTTAAAAAATTATTTGTAATTGTAAAATGTTGATCCGGAATGCGCAGGTGCTACAATCCTTATATGTTTGCCATCCAACGCTCCAATGATATGAGGAAACCACCAAATATCAAGAAACTTTCTGAATATTCAACCATTCTTGTTTCGATTGCGGAATCTAAAAAAAAACACACATAATCAAAACTCCTAATAATGTTAATTACCCATACCTTCATATATTTAGGTTGTAACGAATTATATATTGCCATCAAAACCCCTTGGACGAATTTGGCAATTGTTTTCCTTGAAATGAGCGTTAAAAATTCAAGGCTACGAAATGAATCGCCCAAAGCTATAAATCTTAGCGTAATAGCTAAGCGATTCCTACTCGAAATCGCATTTCGCAAATTAGTATTTTTGTTTAAATTGCATTCTCTACCTAAAAAATAAACAACAAATAAAAAGGAAACTATTGTAATTACACTACACTGGTCACTCACCTCTGAAAGTAACTATTCTCATATAGACATTCTGCAAAAATTCCTGTATTCGGATTCGTCCCATAACAAGTCTATTAGCAGATTCGTTTCCAGGTCGAATTCTTCTCTCCTCAGCAAAAACGGATTAATCCAATATCGACGAAAATTTTTTCTAATTTTTCAATTTCTTCGACACACTGAATTAATTTTACCGCTGGATAATGTTGTTGCACGTCATGTTGACAGTTTTCGAATGAAATTGCTTGGCAATGAATAGATGACACAATTGTCTAGCATGAGTTTTTCAATGGAATGTCACTGATCTCAAAATTGAGATGCACTCTTGTATTGATCCGACAATTATTGGTGGATCACCGGAACCTTTTTGCTGCTGGTAATTAACTTCTAGGATACCATCTAAAGTCTGTACGCTTTTCTCGAATGCATCACACTATACTCCTAAGCCAGTGAGTTTGTCGTCCTTTATTTGATGTTATATCATAAATTTGTTCTTTCTACTTTCCCATATCAAGTAAATTTGCAAAGGACTTTATTTAAAAAAATCTGAACTCTTCGCTTTCATGGTATTTAATATAACGAAGGTTTTGTAGGACAATATAGGAAAAACGAGTAGAAAACGTCTGCGTTCACTTTTAAAAACTTTTATTTTCTTTAAATATGTCAGATATTTAGTAGTTTAGTAACTAGTTGGATAACCTCTTCTCGGAGTCTTTTCGGCATAAAATTAACCAACTTCATCGTCTCTTCAGCACTAATTTCTCTCATTCTTCTGAGAACACAGTTTTCAGCATTACCTTTCTGGTTATTGTGTGTTGTCGAATTCTCCTTCCCAGTACATCCCAAAGGGGTTAAAATCTTGCGATTGGGGGGAGGTATGAAGTTGTTTAGTAACCAGAGTCTCACAATTTCGGCTATATGCTTCGGGTCGTTGTCGTGTTGGAAACGGAACTCTTTGCCTAAACCGAGTTGTGTGGTGCTTTGGATCAAATTACGTTTTAAAATATCATGGTACTCAAATTTATTCATAATAGACTCGATAAACTGACATTTCCCCACGCCAGCACTAGCCATACACCCCCAAACCATCACTCCACCACCACCATGTTTTACTGTAATAAATTCTCTTTGTTTACTGATGTTCCTGATTATCTCCAAACTATTTTACGTCCTTTATTCCAAAAATGCAGAACTTACTTTCGTCTGAAAATAATACATTTTTCCAAAACTGAATAGGCTTATTAACGAACTCATTAGCGAGAGCCATGCCCTTTGGTCTATTGACCCGTGAAATTAATTGTTTTTTTTTCGTGCTACTCGCTCGTGGTAACCAGCCTTTTTTAGAATTTTTCGGGCAGTACCGGCACAGATTTTTTGTCAAATGTTTCCTCGATTTTTGATATATGTAATGAATCTAGAATCTGCAAATTGCAATTGCAATTTGCAATTGTTTAAGGGGAATCCCCAAGATACTAAAGTTAACGCAGACTTTTTCTGTTTGCTTTTTGCACACTACATGACAAAACTACCGTTATTCCAGAAACCCTGAAAGCAAAATCAAGAACTTTGTTTTGTGCCGATCGTATTGTGAATGGTAAAAAAACAAATTTGAAACAAAATGTAGGCATTTTATCTCGGGATATATGTATGTATGTATTCGATTTGCATTATAACTCGATTGGATTAAAATGAACGCATAATTTTTCTACTAAATGTATGTATGTATATACCTACATACATACATATATAGTTTTGATATTTTTAACTCATCAAAACCCGTGATCCAATTCACCTCCAAGAGAGCAATCCGCTGCATAATATCGATTAGGAAGGTGTTAATTTCTGCAGAGAAGGAGCAAGAAAGTCTTCTGTATGTACATAGGTAAGTAGTTCAACAAAACGACTGTTGTGCTCTTTGATGTACATATGTACATATGTGTTGGGTTGTTGAGCAGCGGAGAGGTGTTATTGCAAAAATTGAAGACACCACTTGCTTTTTGAAGTGAGTTTTTACCGGAATACCCGCATCATCACAGCTGGAATTGCGGCTGTGGCACAAATTCCGACGAAATCGAGTTTGAGATGTTCTCGGAATAAAAATCTACCGTCACTTCAGGTAAAATTAGCAAAATTGAAGAGATATCTTTTGAGGCATTTATTGATTTTGCGAGATTTTGCTTCATGGAAATCGTAAGAGAATCGTACTGTACCAGTTATTCGATCTAAGAAAAGAAAATCATTGCAGACCTGGGATTAGGGGCAATATAAAACAATTGATCATCTGATGTCTAAAAGCAAATCTATTTAAGAAAAGGAAAGTTGTAACTACCGGAAATAGAAGTTTCAACCGAATGTTTTCATAAATGAATTATGTATAAGCAGCGAAAATGCAGATAATAGCAGATTCAAATAAATACATAAATATTAATTTATTAAGAATTTTATAGTTAGATATAGTTTAATTTTATAATATATGTATAAAAATGAATTGACAATAAATAAGTAAATAAATAGTATAAACATGGTTAATAATATATTGAACAAGCAGAATTAATGAAAATTAAGTTAGAAAGCAATCAATAATGCATTTTAATACAAATTTATATTCAAGTTAAAATCAATAACTTCATCAAATACATTTAGTGTAATAAATATAAGTGCCACCGATGGAAGTATGTATATTATATATTTAGAAGGAATGAAAACAAAAATCATGTTGTTTGGACCTTATGCTGTGCTATGGAGCATACTTTTAAAAGAGGAGAGAAGAACCAGATATATGTACATTGTACATACATCCAGTGTACATATGTCCAGTGATTACGTCTTTGGTTTTTTTTTTTAATTCGTGCAGGTTCAAGAGTGTAAGTTAATTAATTATTAACGAATTATTTAAAAAAAAACTTTATTAATTTCTACAACAACTCGATTTATCTTTAGAGAGTGACTCTAGCATGAAATACAATAATACTTAAAACTTAACTTAGACTATAGGAAAAGATAGGAGATGAAGGAATAGGAGAAAAATTGTGGAACCTAATACCTTAGACTATGCGACGAGCTACGGGAGATAAAAAATGTGGGAAAATGTTTGTGCGAGTTACAATCTCCAGATGCAAAGTCAGCATCATGAACGTGGAGCGTGATTCGGTTTGGGAGCATGGATATGTTGGCTGCGATGGATTGATGGGACGTGCAGGAATGCGATGACGATGTTGGGTACAATGGATTGGTGGGATGTGCAGGAAAGCGATGACAATGTTTTAGGTGTCACTCGGTGTTAACTCCTCCCTACTCAATCTCAAACGTCCGCGTTTGGCAGGATCAAAAATATGGTATTTGGCTGATCCTCACTGGCCTTTGTTGTAAAGAGTTTTCCTTATTGTTCTCTGTTGATTGTGTTGTCACTATTACTTGTTCCGGATCCTCGTTCTTATTGGGGATTTGGATTTGTCCTGAAGCTGCCTCTTTGGTCGCCTCGCTTCCTGCATCGAGAACGTTAGAAATTTGAACTTTCGCTGAGCGTTTCCCTCGGATGAACTTTACTAACAGGGCCAATGCAAGCAGCGATATGGCTGTTGTCAAACCAATGGTTGTTGTAGTTGTAGTGCTATGTTTCGATTGCAATAGCTTGATGTCTTCTGTGGTACTGGTATGAAGCTCCTTAAGCATTTCGAGTGATAACAGCTCTTCTGTGTCCTCAATTGTGGTGAGTTGTGCGATTGCAGGTAATGGCTTCATTCTGGAAACTAGGATGTCAGAACTGTAGGTTTTATTCTCAATTTGTACTGTGGAGTTTGGAAAGCTTATGAGGAATGTGCCGACTAGTTTCAAAATATCGTTGTTGTCCTGTGTTATTGTGCCATTGAATTGGTTAAGCAGGATAATGCCTGGGGAAATTTCGTCAACGGTTGGGACATGATGATTGTTAATTCGGGTACAATTTGCTTTTACGCTTTGGAGTAGGTTTGGGATACAGGACGTGCCGCTTAAATTTACAATGTTATGATAATGATAAATCGCTAAATCATTATATGACTTACAATGTTGTTTTATACTATGTATCGTCTTATTAAATTTTAAGATATTTTATTAAAATAAATAAATAATAATGAAAAATAATAATAAGAAATAATAAGGAATAATAATAGCAAATAATAAGGAATAATAATAAGAAATAAAAATGAAAATAATTCAAAAAGCAAAATAAAATAAAAAAAAAATGTTGATTGGTGTTACATTATTATTTTACTCATATTTTGTTAATCATCTTACATAAAAGTGAGGTGAATGGACAAATTGAGTGTTTCCATTCAACTTTGACGGAGACCATGACATGCCTCAAAGAAACTGGAACCGAACGCAATTTCGATTAACTTCTCGAAAGAGCAGTAAACGAGTACAATCACCCAATCCATTCTACGACCAACAAGAGACCAGTAGGCATTTTTTTCGGACGTAATGTAAGCTTTTCTCCAGACGATTACGAAACGACCAGACGAACTAATTTCGAGAAACTACTTTAAAAACAAAAAAAGGACATAGACTACTACAACAAAAAACGACAAGCTATTAAAGAATATTTACCGGGGCAGCTGATTTTCATTAAGTTAAACAAGAGATTAGGGACTAAATTGACGAGTAGGTGTAGGGAAGAAAGAGTAAAGGAAAACCGAAAGACCACAGTGCTAACAGAATCCGGCTAAATTGTACACAAGTCTCATATACGAGTAAAGAATTCATTTTAAATTTTAAGTTCGGCCGCAAGGGCCAACATCCAAATTTTAGATTATTCAAATGTCGGCGCGATGGATGCCGCGTTTGCTCACTCCGGACAACAAGCGCAACCGTGAGACCACTTCAGAGCAGTGTTGGACGCTGTTTAAGCGCAAGCCGAAGGAGTTTCTGCGTCGTTTCGTGACAGTCGACGAAACATGGATCCACTGGTACACCACCAAGGAACAGTCGAAACAGGGGACTTCACCCGGCGAAAGTGCCCCGAAGAAGTCGAAGACTGTCCCATCGGCCAGAAGGGGATGGCCACCGTTTTCTGGAATTCACAAGGTGTGATGCACATCGACTACCGGGAGAAGGGCAAAATGGTCACAGGGCTGTACTATGCCAAATTATTGGGCCGATTCGACACCGAATTGAAGAAAAAACGGGCCCACTTGGCGAAGAAAAAAGTGCTCTTCCACCATGATAACGCACCAGCTCACACCTCCGCCCTCGCCACGGCCAAATTGGTCGAATTGGGCTACGAACTGCTGCCCCATCCACCGTATTCTCCAGATTTGGCCCCGTGCGACTTCTTTTTGTTTCCAAACTTGAAAAAGTCATTCGCCGGGCAGAAATTTCAGTCGTGTCATCGAGCCGACCCTTTTTAAATATCAATTTTCTAATTTGCATATTGTAACCCAGCCTGAACCCTGTGTGACGATTGCAACCCTGACTTTCCTCGGCTTCAAGATGTCTCTTTTCCTCATGTACCTTTTCCGGTCTGTTTAAGTGTCTTCCACCATTTGAATGATTCTGATGTTGAGCGCGTGTCAATCAAGTCGTTGGCAATTAAAGAAAGTGAAATAACAAGGAAAAGGAAAGAAAAGGGTTGTAATCGCCGCACAGGGCAAGTTGCAAGGAATGTAAGTACTAGAGTATAAGTACTTGGTTGATATATGTAATAATTTATTGTATTTTTATAGAAAATAAAATTGAATTGGAAACATTTTAATCTTTATATTTCAATCGCAACATTGCCCACCATCCTCAGCGATACAACAAAATTTTATTTTATTCCGGTGCAACCGATCTCTTGTGTTAAGCAGCAAGATACGCCATTTTTGTCCGAAGCGGAACGCGTGCTGTATTTGGAGGTTAGTTGCTGAGCGTGCTCAAATCTATGATGGTTCAAAGCTGCAGTTCAAAGAAGTGCAAGAAGGCTGACGATGATTATATGGTATCTTGCGACCGGTGTAAGAGATGGTGGCACTATGCTTGTGCGAAATTCGATCCGGACAAGTTTGATACTGCTACCCCTTGGTTTTGTGATGATGGAAGTTGTGAACCTCGAGAAGATTGTGATAATGCTTCAGCTATTGAAGGGGATATTCAGCCCAAGACCGGAGTCCTGGACCACGATGGCATTTCAGTTGACCTTCTTATCGAAGCGGCTTCTGTAGCGCAAGCAGCGGTAGCGGAAAAGGATAGTGAGCTTCTAGCTCTTCGAAAGGAGTTGGTTGAAGTGAAGTTGCAGTTGGCCAAGGTTTCTTCGGTCCCTGAACAGCCAGAAGTAGATGATTCAAAGGGTTTGAGTTCAAATGTAGCTTTGGAGAGATTAAACAGGATAAAGAAAATTCAAGAAAATCACCATGCGTTGTTGGATAATATTATACAGCACAAGCAGTCAACCCCTCTACGCAATGTTGACTTAAAATCGCCACCACAGATGGAATCCTCATTTCGCGATGCAGATATGGCAAGTTTATTGACCATTCTAAATAGGAGCAACGTGCAGGAGCTGCCATCCTTCTCTGGTGCCGACAAAAGGGAGTGGCCGTACTTTGAGGAAGTTTACAGATCGACTACAGTTGAAGGTCGATACAGTGGGAAAGAAAATGTTTCTCGGCTGCGTAAAGCGTTGCATGGTGAAGCATATCAGCTGGTTAGTGATCGCCTTAAGTATTCCTCAGATGCGGATGCTATTATGGATTCTCTGCGAGCGATTTTTGGACGTCACGATGTTTTGGTTCATGACCTTACTGCCGAGTTGCTTAATCTTCCACGGCTTTCTTCAAAGTGTGATCCCAAGCTGCGTTTGTGGGCGGTGAAACTCAACGGTTTTGTAGCGGATATTAAATCGCTAAAAAGGGATGAAGATCTTGACAACGGATATGTTTTGACGTGCCTGGTTGGCAAGTTAGGAGCTGGTCTCTACCAAGACTGGGTAAATCGTAAAACATCTAATTCACGTGCTAACTTCGATGATTTTGCTAAGTTCTTGACAGAGAAGGTTGTGGATATTCCCCCTGATCTACATAGTCACTATGAATCGATTGATTCAAGGAGAAATAACAAAACGTCGAAGTCTTCAAATCGAGTGCTGACTCATAAGCCAGTGTCATCAAATACATCTATAACTAACTGTGTGCGATGTGGTCGCAAGCATCCTCTCTACCTGTGTTCAGAATTCAAAAACTTGTCAACAGAACAGAGGTTAGAATTTGTGAAGGACAATAGTATTTGTTTTTCCTGTCTAGACCCAGCAAAACACAATTGGAAAGCATGCCGACAAAAGTCAACATGTGGAATTTTAAACTGTTCAAGAAATCACCACCCACTTCTGCATCAGTTACCTGCAAACAATAGCTCCGAGATGAACAGTTCTGCAATTCCATTTGAGCCCACACAACATCTTCACTCTTCGCATATAGGGACGAATCCTTCTATTTTGTTTAAAATTGCCCCAATCCGCATTTATGGCGTTAACAATAAATTCTTGGATACTTACGCATTTCTGGACGACGGTTCTTCGTTATCAATGGTGGAAAAGGACCTCTTTGATGAACTTGGACTCTCTGGGAGTCCTGAGAGTTTAATTCTTCAGTGGACCAAAGGCGTTTCCAGACACGAAGACTCTATGCGAACATCTTTGGCAGTTTCCGGAATCCACAATCGCAAAAGGTTTCAGTTGAAAAATGTCTACACAGTCAAGAATTTGGAATTACCCGGTCAAACAATTGTTGCCGCTGATTTGAAACGTTTATATCCACACCTTCGGGGCCTGCCTTTATCGGATCTGGTAGATGCTAAACCAAAGATACTCATTGGTCTTGATCAAGCGAAATTCTTATGGGGTCATGGTCAACGACATGGCAATGATGAAGAGCCGTGCGCCATCAAGACGCTTTTAGGATGGGTGGTTTATGGTAAATCCGTTCCGGCTTACAACGTCTCGTGCCTCAATGCAGCAGCTAAGCCATCGATGCATCTTCTTTTTCATGATGCCATAAGAACAGAGGACGATCTTCATGAGCTTGTAAAGCATCATTTTTCTACGGAGGATTTCGGAGTTAAGCCTCCCAAAGGTGATTTGTTAAGCCAAGAAGTTGCTCGCGCAATCGATGTTATGCAGCGAACACTACGGCGAGTCGGTAACCAATATGAAATTGGTTTACTGTGGAGAAGTGATGGGATCATGCTTCCTGATAGCTATCCTATGGCACTGCGAAGGTTAAAAGGGCTTGAAAAATCCCTAAAGAACAAACCTCATTTACTTGAGTGGAAAAATAAGCATATGAGAGAACTTATATCTAAGGGTTACGCCAGAATCGCGTCTGCTGCAGAGCTTGAAAAGCCTTGGCCTCGGGTATGGTATGCGCCTACCTTTCTAGTTGAAAACCCGAACAAGTTGTCACCAAAGCCAAGAGATGTTGCTGATGTTGCCGCCAAGGTAAATGGAGTCTCCCTCAACACGTTTCTTTTAAAGGGCCCAGACAACTTAGTTCCGCTTCACGCAGGCCTTTTCAAGTTTCGGGAGCGCGCAGTCGCGGTCAACGCTGATGTCAAAGAGATGTTTCACAGGATCCGTATAAAAGAGGACGATCAACAATGCCAAAGGATCTTATGGAGAGATGGTGACAGTAGTCGCGAGCCATCTGTTTATATTATGGAGGTCATGATGTTTGGCCCAAGATGCTCCCCTACTTGCGCCCAATTCGTCAAGAATCATCATGCGGAGAAGTTTAAGCAGGAATGCCCAGAAGCCGTGGATGGTTTAACTCAGCGCACGTATGTGGACGATTACTTTAATAGCCACGATACCGTAGAGAAAGCTATATCAGTCACCCAGGATGCGTTTCGTATCTGCAAGACCATGAATTTCGAACTTGTGGGGGTTCAATCAAACAGCCAAGATTTTCTTCGGAACACTCCAGAGAATAACATCAACGCTAACCTTGTGAGCATAGATCCTAACAGTTGTGACTCCATCGTAACCAAGATTTTGGGCATGTACTGGTTGCCCCTGTCGGACGAGTTCACTTACAAGCTCTCGAGCAATGAGATCCTAGAGAAGATGTTACTTCCTAACGCAATAATAACTAAGAGGGAGATTCTCAGAACGGTCATGAAGATTTTCGATCCTCTTGGACTCATTAGCCTTTATATCATTCGAGGCAGAGTCACCCTCCAAGAAGTATGGCGCGAAGGTTTCGACTGGGATGAACCAGTATCTGAAAAGTTAAAATTACCATGGATAAATTTCATTAAAAAACTTCGGCACATTGAGCAACTTAGGATCCCTCGCCGATACCTCTCTTGGAACCCAGATGATTCGGAGGTGAGTCTAGTCGTTTTTGTCGACGCTTCAGAACGGGCTTTCGCCGCAGTGGCTTATTTGCGATTTGAACAAGACAGCAAGATAGAAGTGGTCCTAGTTATGGCTAAAGCTAAAGTCGCTCCAGTGAAGAAGTTGTCGGTTTCGAGGTTAGAGTTGCAGGCTGCAGTTCTTGGTGTACGCTTAGGAGAAACTGTTAAGAGATCTCACTCTATACGAATACATAACTCTATTTACCTATCGGATTCAAGCACAGTGTTATCTTGGATCAACTCTACCAATTTCAAATTCCCCTCCTTCGTCGCCGTTAGAATTGGAGAAATCCTGGACTTGTCTAAGCCACGGCAGTGGTATCATATAAGGTCCAAAGAGAACGTCGCTGATGATGCTACGAGATGGAAGGATTCCTCAGCTGATGATGTGCAGTCGAGATGGTTTAAGGGTCCAGATTTCCTCAGTTTGCCAATTAATTCTTGGCCTGTTACTCCAGGAAAAGCTTCCCTCGGTTTGGAGAGCTCGGAAAATCTAGAAACCAATAAGATTTGTGTGCATGGTAAGCAGATATTAGCCTCCTACAGCATTTATGATGACATCAAACCGAGATTCCGTGCAAAATGGGCGTCTTCAGTTCGAGTTGTTGCACTCTTACTTCGTTTTAAGGACATCTTAAAGAGGCGACATATTGAAAAGTTCGCCTTTGTCACCCCATTTGAATATGTCAAAGCTGAGAATTGGGTATTTAGAAAAATACAATCCGAAGCTTTTCCTGAAGACGTAGCTGCACTCATAATTGATAAGAAAGTTGGCGCTTCGAGTAAAATCTTAAATTTTTCACCGTTTCTGGACGAAGAAGGGACAATCAGAATGAGCTCAAGGGGGCAAAAGGCCTTTATCTCATATGCTGCACGAAATCCAGCGATTCTGCCAAAGAGGCATCCCTTGGTGGACTTGTTTATCACTCACCATCATGAGAAGAATTTACATGTGGGAACAGCTTCAGTGATCTCAGAAATCCGAGAACGAGCTTGGGTCATCAGTATTCGAGTTGCTGTAGAGAAGGTAAGGTCAAAATGCAATATGTGTAAGCTCCTGAAAGCAAAACCGGTGATGCCACTAATGGGTCAGTTACCTGACGCTCGCTTAGCCTTCCATCAAAGGCCATTTACTCATGTGGGAGTAGATTGTTTCGGTCCCTTGCTAGTTAAATTTGGAAGAGGGACCGCTAAACGCTATGGCATGATCTTTACTTGCCTAACGTTCAGAGCAGTGCAAATCGAATTTCTAAACGATCTAAGTTTGGACCAGTGCACAATGGCTGTCCGTCGCTTTGTTATTAACCGTGTTGTGACTCGTTACCTATACAGTGACAATGGGCTCAACTTTGTGGGTTCAAAGAATCAACTTAAGAAAGATGTAATGGAAATGGAGACAGCCTTAAGCGAATACGCATCGCATTATGAAGGCATCCTTTGGAGGTTTATACCAGCTTACTCGCCCTGGATGGGTGGAGCATGGGAACGACTGATACAGTCCATAAAGCGCAGTGTGAATTTCATCCTCAAAGGCATCACTCCTCGAGAAGACGTTTTACGTAACGCTCTACTAGAAGCTCAAGCCCAAATAAACATGCGCCCTCTGACACACGTTCCTGTGGATCCCGACGACCCGAAGCCGCTAACTCCCAATTCGATGCTTTTCGGTGAAGACGCTCGAGACATTACCGCTCCTGGTGTCTTTTGTGAAAAGGATGCATATAGCAAGCTTTACAGCCGACGAGCACAACATTTAATGTCTCAGCTCATCAAACGTTGGTATTCTGAATACCTACCAGAAATCACAAGAAGAAGTAAGTGGCATCAAAATACGAAACCTGTCAAAGAAGGCGACGTGGTCCTTATCATAGAACCCAATGAGATTCGTGCGTCATGGCAGTTGGGTCGAATAACCAAGGTTTACCCTGGACCGGATGGTGTAATAAGAACGGCTGACGTCCAAATCTCAAATGGTTCCATCAGGACAAGAAGACCAGTCGGACGGCTCGCTGTTCTCGATTTGTCTTCAACTTAGTCTCAGACGGGCCCCGGGATGTCATCGAGCCGACCCTTTTTAAATATCAATTTTCTAATTTGCAATTTGTAACCCAGCCTGAACCCTGTGTGACGATTGCAACCCTGACTTTCCTCGGCTTCAAGATATATCTTTGTCTCTTTTCCTCATGTACCTTTTCCGGTCTGTTTAAGTGTCTTCCACCATTTGAATGATTCTGATGTTGAGCGCGTGTCAATCAAGTCGTTGGCAATTAAAGAAAGTGAAATAACAAGGAAAAGGAAAGAAAAGGGTTGTAATCGCCGCACAGGGCAAGTTGCAAGGAATGTAAGTACTAGAGTATAAGTACTTGGTTGATATATGTAATAATTTATTGTATTTTTATAGAAAATAAAATTGAATTGGAAACATTTTAATCTTTATATTTCAATCGCAACATTGCCCACCATCCTCAGCGATACAACAAGTCGAATGAGGAGGTCATCGCCGTCACGGAGGCCTACTTTGCAGACCTCGAGAAAACGTATTTTTCAGACGGGTTAAAGAAGTTGGAGCATCGCTGGGTCAAGTGTATCGAGCTAAAAGGAGACAATATTGAAAAATAAATCGCCATTTCTCCAAAATGTTTGTTCTTCTGTGGGCTAAGTACTTATCGGACCACCTTCGTATGTACATTTCTTGGTTCCTTTGGTCCCTTTTATTTAGGCAAATTCAAATGGCTTTGTCCTTTTGAGTCTTCTCGCTATATTTGCATTGTCTAAAAGTTGCACTGCCTCTGTGTTTGTGTGTACTTGAAGTCTTGATTCGTGCCTTCGTGCATTTTTTTGGACCTCATCCATGACTAATTCCACTCCCAAGTCACTGTGAAGGTCGTTATTTCTTATGTACCATGGTGCATTTACGATTTTCCTTAGTACTTTGTTTTGGAATCTCTGTCTACATTGCTCTTTTTGGTACAACCTCATAGTTGACTGCCATATGTCCATATTGGCTTCAGTGATTGCTTATATAATAAAAGCTTATTATAGACTGGTAGTGAGGAGTTCTTTCCTGTCAGCCAATACAAGAAGTGTATTGTGATCGATGGGGACACACGCATAAAAATACTTCTTCCGTTTAAAACTTTAAAATAAAGTATAAGTCGTAGATTCTGACCTTTTTGCATTATCCTGTTTGATTGTGTAAATCCAAATCATAAAAGTGATCATAATGAAGTGCGGTTTATGCAATTATAAAATCGATAGACAAGATCTCAAAATCCAGTGTTTTAACTGCAAAGAATTCTACCATGCTAAGTGTGTGAAACTGGAAAAAAGAGAGGTTGAATTTTTTGAGAGAAATGGGCAAGGGTTCAAATGCGGTAGTTGCGTCACACAAAGAAGAAAATCTATTCTTACGGATGCTCCCATAAATCGATCTACTGATGTCTCTTCTGTCTCTTCTGTCTCTTCTGTCTCTTCTGGTGATACTACATCAACATCATCAATAATCAAAAGTCCAGCAGCTCCAGTCCCTTCGCTCGCTTGCCAAAATGTCAACAATACAGGCGATCAAACAGTAACACTTCATATGTTATATGCTGAGATCAATAAGCTGAGCAAGGAGATTAACAAATTGAGTCAAGTTAACACGGAAGCGCTCACCAGAATACGATGTTTAGAGGAATCAAATATCTCTCTCAGCCGGAAGGTAGATTTCTTGGAGTCTAAGTTAAACTCATTGGAAAAAAGGGATAAACAGTGCTCTGTTGACATCGTTGGCATACCTGATGTCAGCGATGCAAATGTAAATGCGAGAGTAAAAACATTGTTGACGGCTCTCAATGGCGAAGAAATCGACGATGACGAAATTGAATCTTGCTTCGTTAAGAGAGTGAGAGCAAACAAGCTAAAAAATACACCTCCTAACATCGTGTGTGTTAAATTCTCCTCCTTTACACGCAAGAAATGCATAATGAAAAAGATGCATGAGAAGAAGAAGCTTTCTTCGGAAAATGTTTATGGCGCTCACATCAATGTTGACAGCAACAACTCCAGCAGCAGCAACAAGAAAAGCAGCAAGGGCAACATCTATATTAACGATTGTCTAACAATGTATTCAAGATCTCTATTGAAAAAGGCGAATGATTTGAAGCGTGAAAACATATGCAAATTCGTTTGGGTTAGGAACTCTAACGTTCTTATCAGGAAAAAAGAAGGGGGTAAAGTAATTAAAATTAATTGTTTTGAGGATTTCTCTAAACTTGACAAGCTTTCATTTTTTTGTTTATGTCTAATAATATCATATCATTTAACAATTCAATGCATAATCCTCATGTTGATATTAGTGTTAATAATAGCTTCTCATCTTCAGCTTCAAATAATTGCCTATGTATAGAACATCCAAGCAATGAATCGTCTTCAGGTTTTTCGGTTATACATCAAAACATTCGCAGCATGAGAGCTAATTTTTGTAATTTTTTCACTCATCTTGCATCTTTGGATCACTTACCTGACCTCATATTTCTATCAGAAATTTGGATTTTCGAAGATGAAATTTGTGATTTTAACGTTCCAAATTATACATTTGCAGCTAATTGCAACAATTCTTATTCAGCAGGAGGTGTTGCAGTGTTTTACAGAAATAATTTGATCGGACCCCAAATTAAAAACTACAAATTCGAAAGTGCTGATGTTATCAATGTTTCTTGTGAAATCTTCGGTGTTCGCTACTGTTTTATATGTTTCTATAGACTTCATAAATGTTCAGTAAGTGTTTTTTTTTATGAGTTATCTGATTTTATTGAGTGTCTATCTTGTAAAAATGTGATTTTGTTGGGTGATATGAACATAAATATTCTGTCTGACTCGGCCGATGCAGGCACCTTTTTGTCGATGTTAGCTTCGTTTGGTTTTGAATCTCTTTTGAATGAACCTACTCGTTTTGAGTCCTGCTTAGACCACATTTTTTTAAGGCTACATAGAAATAATGATGTTGTTTACAGAGCTATGGCCTATGATTTACAAATAACAGACCATAGTTTAACTAGTATTCAATTAGATTGCAGGATCACTAGAGTTAAACATTCATTCAATATGAATTCAAATAAAATTGACTTTGCCTGTTTAAAATCAAGTTTGAATTTTGAACTCTGGGGTGAAGTTTTCGATGCACAGGATCCATCCATTGCTTTTGATATATTCCTAAATAAATTGCATACTCACTTATCTAGCTGTACTAAGAGCATAGTTACTAAAAATAATAAATTAAGATGTCTTAAGCAATGGATGACTCCCGCATTACTCAGCAAAATCAGAAAGAAAAAGCAACTTTTTTTACGTGTAAAGAAACACCCTGATAATGCTAGACTCAAAAATTACTACACCAAGCTCTGTCTAGAACTTAAGACTGATATACCAAACGCTAGAGAGTTCTACTTCAGGAACAAATTAGCTGCAAATTTGGGCAACCCTAAAAGGGAATGGGGTGTAGTAAACGAAATACTAAATAGAACCAAGGACAGTGTTGATATAGCTTTACGGCATAATAATACCTTTGTGTCTGAGCCGTTGATAGTGGCCAACTTGTTCAATGATTTCTTTTCTAATCTGAACTTGTCGTGTAGCTTTTCTAATGATGATAGTTTTTCTTGCCAGTGTACTCATAATATGAATCAGGATTGTCATCAATCACAAACTTTTTTCTTTGAAGAGTTTACGGCACTTGAAATTAATAAAATAATTTTGTCTCTTAAATCATCTCATTCCTCTTCTTTCGACCACATCTCTAGCTACATTTTGAAAAAAATCTCTTTTCAAATTGCAGATGTTTTGAGTTATATTTTTAATTTCTGTGTTAGGCAGGGTATTTTTCCGGAAGCCCTAAAAACAGCTATTGTGATTCCACTCCATAAAAAAGGTGACACTGCAGTTTTAAATAATTATCGTCCTATTTCTCTTCTGTCAGTATTTTCAAAAATTTTAGAAAGAGGTATGAAATCCAGAGTTCTATCTTTTTTAAATAAGACAAAATTTTTCAGTGACTGCCAGTATGGTTTTAGAAGTGGTAGGTCAACAGAAAATGCTTTGCTCAAATTGATTGGTGAATTATATGAAAGTGTAAATGGATCTAGAATCTCAACTGCGCTGTTCATAGACATTACTAAAGCCTTCGATATGGTGGATCACTCCCTACTTCTTGATAAACTTTATCGTGCGGGCTTTAGAGGTTTTATCTATGAATGGTTTGCATCATATCTAAAAAACAGAAAGCAAATGGTTAAAATTAAAAACGACCTTAGTTCACGTAAAGACATTACTATGGGTGTTCCACAGGGTTCTGTTTTAGGTCCCATTCTGTTTTTAGTTTATATTAATTCTCTTTTTTCTCAACCATTTAAAGGAAAATTAACTGCATTCGCTGACGACACTGCCCTTTCATATTCAAGTTCAAACTATTTTCATCTTTTTTTGGATGTCAATCATGATTTAGAGATATTACGCAATTGGTTTATGCAGCATAGACTTGTAATCAGCCAAAAAACGAAATTTATGCTATTCAACATTAAAGGCACAATCTGTAATGATTTCCCTTTGTACTATCATTCACCTAGTTGTTTGCGGTTTAGTTTATTTGGTTGCCACCACAATACTGTAACATTCAAAGATCATTTAAATTGCAGTGATACATGCTTTGAAATTGAGCGTATCAGCAGCTTCAAATACTTAGGCATTACAATAGATAATAAACTCAGTTGGAAAGAGCATACTTTCAATCTTAAGCTGTATCTAAACAGAGTAATTAAACAGCTATATCATATTAGCCTGTATTGCAGTTTTCCTATCTTAAAACTAGTTTACAACGGCTTATTGAAATCTAAGCTTGAATACGGGTTATCTTGTTGGGTTGGTACCTATTCTATCAATATTAAGCCTTTGTTAATGAAACAAAAACATGCTGTTCGAATTATGTGTAAAGTTAATCGTCGCACTCCTAGCTTCGAAATGTTTAGGTCCCTTGAATTTTTACCATTAAGACACCTATACTGTTACAAAGTTCTAAAAATATTCTTTGAGAATTGTGGATTTTATGCTGTTAGAATAGATGAAAATCACAATCTGCGTGTTAATACCAGACATTTTGTAACGCTGCCAACAATCAAACACACTTTTCCCGGTTCTTTTTAGTCACAGCTCCTCGGTTATTTAATTCTTTACCTCACAACCTTAGATGCGAAAGAGTGAAAAAAGTTTTTTTGCTTAACATTAAAAAATGGCTCTTTTCTTTTAATTATCATTCATTAGAGATGTTTTTTGTACCTGACGCATAAGAAATTGTTTGGGTAAATATTGCTTGGATCTTCTGCAGTTGATTTCTTTCCCTCTCTTTCTTAGTTTTTTTTTTTTTTTTTGTTTTATGTATGTAATTTTGTTATTTGCAAGATTTCCCCATCAAGTGTTATAAGTATATTAGAACTATTTCATAATAGATTCACTCGCCTTTTGTCATTTTACAATAGAGTGTATCTTAACTATTTCAAGCAAAACATGTAATTTCTTAGTTTGTACTCATATTTATTATTAAGTCTTAATTGTTCGTTGATTTTTCATGCTTGTTTGAAATAAGGAATAAAAAAAAAAAAAAAAAAATACATTTTTGTGTATTTTATTTCTAAATCCTCTTTTTTTTCTTTTTAACGTACTCTTTCCATCATAGTTTAGCATCTATCCTCATGCCAAGATATTTCGCTGTGTTCGCATACGGTACTATTTTCTAGTTGATTTGATAGTAACCGGGATCTGTATTATTGCTTTGTTAGTGAAATGTATGTGCACTGATTTGTTCTCATTAAACTTGATTCGCCATTTTATTGTCCGATTACAAATTTGGTCTATAACGGATTGTAGCTTCTGTGTTGATTCCACATTATCCTTTCCCACTGCAAGGATTGCAGTGTCATCGGCAAACGTAGCCAATGTGCAATATTCTAGTTCTGGGAGATCACATGTATGTACATATATAGAAGATACAGAATCGGACCCAGCACACTGCTTTGTGGGACTCCGGCCTTAATTTACGTTAATTCTGAATACGAGTCTTCCTGTTTTATTCTAAAACATCTCCCGCTTAGGTATGATTCCAAGATTGCAGCGTATTGTTTTGGTAGGACACATCTTAGTTTGTGGTTAAGTTCTTCATGCTAAACTTTATCAAAGGCCTGCGCTACATCTAGAAACGCTGCAGAACATACTTTTTTTCTTCTAACGATGTTGACTATTCTTGACATTGGCATATTGCAGGAGCCCTGGGTAAACGGTTTTGTTATCCGAGGGCTCAACGACACCAACTACAACATTTTTTACAAAAAACAAACCGGTAAGCCCAGAACCTGTATACTAGCTAAGAAACATATTAAAGCCTTTTTATGTCCCCACCTTAGCTCCGAAGATTTAACAGTCGTTAATCTGGAAGGTTCTGGCCA
Organism: Merodon equestris; assembly: GCA_958301585.1. NCBI lineage: Eukaryota > Metazoa > Arthropoda > Insecta > Diptera > Syrphidae > Merodon > Merodon equestris. The sequence goes on along the minus strand of OY284415.1, from coordinate 80,788,530 downwards.
GCCGAACCTCATTATAGCATCAAGCTACATGTCGCACGATATGCCATCTCCAACGGTTGAAGTGCAACTACTGGTTAGGCAACTTCAAAAGGGTAAGGACACCCTTCTTCTCGGATGCGACGCCAACGCCAGACACTCTCTATGGGGCAGTTCGGAAATCAATGAAAGGGGTGAGTCTCTGTTTGATTTCTTAATTACCTCCAAGCTCAATATATGTAATGTAGGTAGCTCCCCAACCTTTGTATTTCCGAGTTCGGAAGCACATCCTGGTTGGGAGGAAGTACTTGATATAACCCTAATCTCCAATTCCACCAATTATAGGGTCGACAGCTGGAGAGTATCCAATCTAAAATCGTTTGCAGACCATAAATGGATACTCTTCAATGTGAATTTCAGTGCCGACCCCTCCATCCCCTTCAGAAATCCTAAACGTACTGACTGGAAAAAATTCAGCAAGATCATTAACTCCAAACTCAATAACCTACCCGATCCAGACATGGAATCTGTAGAACAACTGGACACGAAAGTTAGGACCTTTGAAAAGGCCATGGTCACGGCCTTCAAAGTTTCGTGCCCAGTTAAGCACAGCAAAAAAAACCTTTCCACCGTGGTGGAATGAGGATCTCTCCGTTTTAAGGAAAATGACAAGAGACCTCTTCAACATCTGCCACAGACACAAATACTGGAAACCCTACAAAGACTGCCTTAAACTCTACAAAAAGGCCATTAGCAAAGCCAAAGCTCAGGCGTGGTCAGAGTACTGCCAGTCTATCGAAACACTAAAGGATGCTGCCAGACTGAGCAAAATCCTATCCAAACAACACCAGAATCCATCCTACATTAGACCTAACGACGGTGTTTGGGCAGATTCCACAGAAGAGTCCCTGGAACTTCTCTTGAACACCCACTTCCCCGGATGTAAAGACTACGGGACTACTACGCAGGTCCCTCATCATACGCAGCACACACCACGGGACGATGCTAATTTGATCATCAACCCCGATAATATATCTCGGGCCATCAGCAGCTTCCCTCCATACAAGTCACCGGGACTTGACGGGATATTTCCTATAATGCTACAAAAGAATTTGGGCAAGGTTATACCCTGGCTAACGGTGATTTATCGAAGTTCGCTGAAACTCAACTACATCCCCCTAGCCTGGAGGAGAAGAGTTCGATGTATCTTCATCCCGAAGGCTGGCAAGCGCGGTCATGAATCCGCAAAGGATTTCAGACCTATCAGCCTCACATCCTTCGTCCTGAAGACTCTCGAACGCATCTTGGACAGGCACATCCGCGACTTTTTCGAAGTCCCAACACGCTTACATTAAAGGCAAGTCCACTGAGACCGCCCTGCATGAAGTCGTGCAGACAATCGAAAAATCCATCCACCATAAACAATTTACCTTAGCTACCTTCATAGATATAGAAGGTGCTTTCAACAACATTCACACTGAATCGATCCAAGAAGCCCTCACCACGGCAGGGGTAGAGGGACTTGTTAGCAGATGGATCATATCCATGCTCAGAACTAGGATCATTCAGGCCCAGATGGGCAACACCACTATAGTTAAGACCGTAGATAGAGGCACACCCCAAGGTGGGGTAATATCGCCTCTACTATGGCTCTTGGTTATCGATAAAATCCTGAAAGAATTCGAGAGAATCGGAATAAAGGCGGTTGCTTATGCTGACGACGTGGTCATCCTAGTATCGGGAATGTTTCCCTCGGTAATTAGCGAAATCTCAGAGAGAGCTCTGACTAAGCTAAGCGCCTGGGCCTCAGGATGCGGCCTAAGCGTCAATCCGAGTAAAACAGAACTGATGCTGTTTACCACCAAATATAAGATACCGTCCTTTAATCTCCCTCGACTCAACAACCAGCCACTCTCCTTGTCTTCCGAGGCTAGATACCTAGGAATTATCCTAGACCCCAAGCTCAGTTGGAAGATAAACATTGAACATCGGGTACGGAAAGCATGTGTCGCTTTCTATGCCTGTAGCAGAACCTTCGGCAAAAGCTGGGGACTTCGACCCAAAATGGTGCTGTGGATGTACACGGCTGTCATCCGCCCCATCCTCACCTACGGAGCGCTCGTATGGTGGCCTGCCCTAAGTAAGGCATACAACATCAAAAAACTAAGCCGCGTACAGAGATCGGCCAGTATCGGGGTGCCCTTCGGTCTACTCCGACCGAGGCACTTAACGTACTCCTAAACCTCCTCCCTCTGGACCTCTTCATCAGATATAATGCAGCCTGTAGCGCCACTCAGAGAATCTGGGTTCTGGTCATCTAAACCCTACGGTCATAGCAAGGTGCTGGACCTATTACCTAGTGACCTGGCCACGACTGCAACCGATTTCACGACAACCATACACAACCCAAATAAAGCCGCCCATGTCCACTTCCCATCCAGGATGGCATGGAAACAGGGACTGCACTCTGAGAACCATCAGGTAGCTTTTTTCACCGACGGTTCGAAAATGGAGTGTGGGGTTGGCTCGGGTATCTTCTCAGCGGAACTGAATATCTCCAAATCGTTGCGACTTCCAGACTCGGCCAGCGTGTTCCGGAAATACTGACGATTAAGGAAACTTGCAAGTTATTCACGCGCTATCCTATTACCAAGAAGATGTAAATATATATATTGATAGCCAATCAGCTATCAAAGCTCTCGACTCTCACTCCATAAAATCCAAATTAGTTGCACAGTGTAAGGATGAAATCAGCTGTGAAGGAGACTATTTCAACATTACCCTCATTTGGGTTCCTGGCCACAGCAAAATACAGGGAAACGAAAAGGCTGACGCTTTAGCAAGGCACGGCTCTTCCCTCGACTGTTCTTTGGCGGAGGCAGTACTCCCCCCCATCAGACTGGTCAAGGCAAACCTTCTACAGCACTTTCTCTCGAGGGCGAACTCCAGATGGTGCAGTCTTAGCAACTGCGTCATATCAAAGAAAACATGGCCCTCCTATAACAGGAAAAGAACCCTCGACCTAACTAACAGACCCCGACAAGAGATTGCCAGAATTGTAGCCATCTGTACTGGCCACTGGCCTGTTGGTACCCACGCTGCTAAGTTAGGCATCCCATTCAACACCTACTGCCGATGTTGCAAGAACCCACTGGAAAAGGAAACTCTCACCCATTTCCTGTGTGAATGTCCGGCTCTAGCTAGAACCAGACAGCGCCTACTCGGCAAAATCTCCTTCGACGATCTATCAGAATTCAGGGAAATAGGATTCTGTAAAATCATCAAATTCCTTAATTCCACAGGATGGATATGAAACTCCAATAAAAGCACACTAGGTCACTGAGTGGTGGCATCAAAACGGCGCATAAGCGCTAATTGGGCCTGGCATCTCGTTATCAGGCGGCCACTCCTACCTACCTACCTGACTATTCTGTGAACTTGACCATTTGTTGAGTGATATCTCCTAAATCCGAACTGGTGATCTTTTTCGAATAGTTTAGATATAACCGGTAGTATTGAGTTTGACCTATATGATGTCACTTCGTTTGGTGGCTTTTGAGGCTTAGAGATCATTATTACTTCGGCTACTTTCCATAAATCAGGTACATATCTCATTCTAAAAGCAACTTTTCTTTGTAACTGCTTCAATATTTCACCGGTTATAAGATCATAGCCAGGGCATTTTTCGGATTGATGTTATTTTTGATCTCATTTTTCACTTCCCTTGGGGTCGTAAGTCTTATTCCTTCATTTTCTTCTTCGACTGTTTCCGCAGGAGTCCATATTTCCTATTCGTTGTTTGGTTGAAAAACACTTTTTAGGTATTCTGCGAATAATCTGCATTTGTGTTCGTTACTTCTAGCCCAATTTCCTTCCACCGTTTTAATGGGTGGTATCGCAAAGTTGGCCGTTTTGCATTCCTCATGGCCTTCCAAAGCGAATAATTGGTTGCTTTTTCGTTGGTTAATCCTCAAAGATAATTACTGATGGAGTCTTCTTTAAGCTCCCTTATATGTCTTTTTAACTGTTGGGTGAAATTGTTCAATTTCGTTTGGTCTTGGGGGACTCTAGTCTGTTGCCATACTCTTCTCGCTCTTCTTCTATCTAAAATAAGTTCTCTAATTACCATGGAGTACTTATTGCCTTTAGATTTCCTTTTTATTTCTTGTGTGTTTATCCAGGCTGATTGTTGTATATCATTAACAAGTTTTTCCACTTCTCTATCCAGTTGTTCAGTATTACATATTGGCACGAGTTATGTGGTGGGAGCTAGCAAAAACTTTATTTTATTTTTTTTTCGAATTTTTATTTTTTAAACTTTTTTCTATCTATACACTGTTTAATGATGACTTCTTTTGCTTCTGGGTAACTCCGAGACAGTCCGAACTAGAATGCCCAAATCTTCCCGATGTGAAGTTAGATATAAAGCAACTAGCATGAAATTTGGTTGATTTGTGGGTTTTGAAAGAGGGCATAGGTAGGAAAAATAGTCAAATATAGAAAGAACTCACTCTGTGTTGCGATTTATCCTGGGGTAGATGTTGTTGTTGATGAATTGATATTGATGAACTTATCTTGATGGAATGAATTGAGCTTGATGGTTTGATGTTGATTCCGATATGCACTTATGGATTCGTATTTGTTTTTCAGAAACACGTGCTGTTTGTATTTTATAAGTCTATATATTCTTTTGCGTTTTTAATTACTGTTCCGATCTGGAAAACACCGACTGCGCCAGTTATGTGGTGGGAGCTAGCAAGTAACTCACGCTTAGTTCAATTCTGTCTTCCAAGGTCTTCTGGAAACTTTCCCAGTCAGTGCGTTTGTTCGTTAATGTTGGTTTGCTTTGCTTCTGAATTACACGCTTACTCAACGTGATCAGTATTGGAGAATGATCAGATTTTAGATCGTTGAATTCGTCTATTTCAAGACAGTTTATAGAAATTTTAATTATGTAAGAATCTATTAGGTCTGGTATTTTATTTCGGTCAGTTGGGCAGTATGTTGGTCTTCTGGTTGACATGACTTCGCATCCATATAGTCTAGTTGCGTTGAGTAATTCTTTTCCTTTTGTTGTCGTCAATCTTGATCCCCAATAAACATGTTTTGCATTAAAGTCTCCTCCAATTATAAATCTATTTCCCAGGTTTCTAAACAATTGTAGGTACTCTTCTGACTTTGACGAATGTTTTGGTGGGCAGTAGATTGACACTATGTCAAAGCAAAAACTTTTTCCTTTTATATTCACAACTGGTGTTTACCTGCACATTTAACACACCAGGTGTTCTGTTGCAGTATTTTTGCGTGTGCCTAAAAGCCTGACATTTTTTGATAAGAACTTATGAAGGAAGAAATTGTTAATATAGGTTACGATATACAGCTGTGTTCATAATAATAGGAGCGGTGCCCATAAATGGAAAAAAGTTGCATTATTTCTATGTATATGTTTATCTTTTTTTTTATTCTTTCTTTTTTCATAAAACAGAATACATGTGGTTTTTAAGCTGTTCATAATAATAGGAGCGCATATATGTAGGAACATAAATATTTTTTGTTTAAATTTAAAAAAAATCTTATAATTTGATAAAAAAAGAGTTAGTATTTGACATTATATCCCTCATTTGTTAATACAGCCAAACATCGACGTGGCATAGAGTCAACAAGGTGCTCGCCATAAGTTGGTAGTATTTTCTGCCAGGCTTTCTTAACGACACTCCAAAGCTGATGTTTGTTTGTTGGTTTCGCATCGGCAACATATTTTATGACATACGATGGGATTCAAGTCGGTGGACTCTGGTGGCCACTCTAAAATCTCAATCCCTTTGGCACGAACCCAATCTTTTGCCTTCTTGCTGGTGTACTTTGGGTCGTTATCTTGTTGAAATACCCACTTTAGCTGCATATTATATTCGACATAAGGGAACATAATCTCTTCTAGTATTTTGGTATAAAGATTTTGATCCATTATACTATTTATCAAATATATGGGCCCCATTCAATGGTAAGAGGAACATGCCCAAAACATGACCTTAGCACCACCATGTTGAATGGTTTTTTGGGTTTTTAAGGCGGGTTAAGGGTTTCTGTATTGGGCGGGCGACGAACATATTGCCGGGAACCAGTTCCACCAAACAAGACGACTTTGCTTTCATCCGACTAAAGAATATATCGGTTCTTGGCAAATTTAATACGGACCTGTAGGTACTTTCTTGTCAAGCGTGGGGCATTGTGTGGGCTTCTGGCGAAAAATTTGTTTTCCATAATCTTCTTCTAACGGTAACAGGACTTATTGGGGTTGAAGCTCATTTAGCTTGACCTTGGAAGATGCACCTGGATTGTTTTTAGAAAATTGTGCAATCAACCTATCATCATTTTCGATCGTTTTGCGTTTTAGACCCCGTGTTTCTAGCTTTTCTTCAAAATTCAGTGCATTCGCTATTTAGAAATACCATATCAAAAAGTTTTTTGTATCTCTTTGTATGTTTGTCTCATTTTGCGCAGATTAATGATAAGCTCTCGATTTCCTGAGCTAGTGTGTTTTCCTCGACCCATTTGTAACCAGTACCTACTTGAAAAAAATGATCAGAGAATCATTCAATAATATTCTAAAAATAAAATAGATATGTTTTCTTACTCTTTGACAATGATAACTTATATTTTTTCACTTTAGAATACGTGCATTTGAGTAAACACAGGCTAAGGGAACAAATGTTTTCCAGAAAAGGACGTAAGGTCATTTTAACTGGGCGCTCCTATTATTATGAACACAACTGTACATTGGACCAAGGCCAACATAATTCTTATATTTTATCGAACCTAGAAATAAGCCAAATTGATAATGGTCTCAACATTGAAGGAATACCCTTTGCAAATATCGAAGAGTCATTTGATTTTGCACAAACCAAAATTGCGTCAAATGAAACTATAATATTATATATAAGATTGTATTACTATTTTATCAATGATGATAACAATAAACAAATTAGTTTCTGTAAAATAGTGTAGTTTAATTCATATTATTATTTACAATAATTGCTAATTTTACCTGTAAAATAGAAACGACAATTAAAGTTTATTATTATCTCTCTTAATTTACACTCTTCTTCTTATCTTTCAAAATCTGTCAAAATCTGCCAGTCATTTTGATTGTTATTCCCTCTAGTGGGGATTAGTTGAAGAAAAGGGCGTGCGTAAGCTCGGCAGATTTAAGGAAGTTTACTTTCTTTACATCTCCCCCTCCCACCGTGAAAATTATTTCAAAAATGTTCATCATCTGTTGCATCTTCCATTAAAGGGTCCGCCATCTAACGTTTTTTTTTTTCAAGTAGTGCTTATTTCGTGAATGGTAACACTTAGCTCATGTCTGATTTGACAGATAATTAGTTTTATCCTTCCGCTGAACGAATATGGTTGTGTATACGCTTGAATAACGCTGGGAAATATTGCGACATTACTTTGAAAATCATGGTAATGTTGCAGAATGTGAAAAAATGAAAAAATCATCTTTTCAGATGAAGCTAATTTTGATCTTGGCGGGTATGTAAACAAGCAAAATTGTCGCATTTGGGGCACAGAAAACCCGCACGCATACATTGAAAAGCCGGTGCACCCAAAACGAGCCACTGTTTGGTGCGGATTTTGGTCCAGAGGCATAATTGGGCCCTTTTTCTTCGAAAATGAGCAAGGAGTGGCCGTTACAGTCAATGGCGATCGTTATCGGGCCATGTTGAACGAATTTTTGTTCACAAAAATTGAAGAGGAGGATATTGGCAACATTTGGTTTCAACAGGACGGCGCTACGTGCTACACAGCCGAAGCTACACTCGATGTTTTGCGCCCTGTTTTTGAAGATCGCATTATCAGCCGCAGAGCTGATGTCGTTTGGCCACCTCGGAGCTGCGATTTGACACCGTTTGTGGGGTGCCGTCAAAGATAAGTGTTACGCCGACAAGCCAGAGACAATTGACGCTTTAAAGGACAATATTCGTGAAGCCATTGGTGAAATACAGCTGCACACAATCGATAATGTGCTTAAAAATTGGACCGATCGTGTAGGCTACTACATGGCCAGCCGAGGCAGCCAGTTGAATGAAATTATTTTCCATTATTAACCGGAAGGATTGTACTTTCAAATAAAAAAAGAAATTTGAGAAAATATTAAGTAGTTTTTTTTTATAGCATTTTCAAAAAAAAAAAAAGTTATTTGGCGGACCCTATAGTATTAACTTCGTTTTATGGAATAATCCTTTTTCTGCATTTCTTCTACCTGTTTTTATTTTATATATTGATTCTGATATTTTTTCTATTATCTCGAATGGTCCAATCCTAAATTCATCTAGTTTTTTTCTGTTTAATTTGTTGCCGTACATATATAAGACCTCCTATGTTAAATTCATGTTCTTTTCTATTTTTATTAAAGACGTTTTTATTATATTCGTGTGATTTTATGGTGTTTTGTAATACTAGTTTCCTATCTTTTTTCCAATCTTCTGCATTATTTTCCTCTTTTAGTTCTTCGGGTAACAAACTTGTGTTTGTTCCGTCTAATAAATATTTGGGTGTAAAGCCTGTCACTGAATGTTCTGTTATGTTATATTTATCTACACACTCTCTTGCTATCGTTGTCCAAGCTTTCTTTTCCTTAGCTTCGTTAATTTTGCATCTTATTTTATTAACTATTGTTTGGTTAAGTCTTTCATTTAAGCCGATTGAAAAAGGTGCATTTAAAGCGGTGAATATAAGTTTTACTTCTTGTTCTTCTAGGAATTGTTTAAATTCTTTTGAATTAATACCTGGATACTGATCCGTGACTATCATATCTATTTTATCTATTTCTAGTGTATTTTGTACTAGTTTTATGAAGTCGCCTGCTGATTGTGTTCTGGATGTTAAAATGAACGCATATCTTGTAAAGTGGTCGACTAATAAATGGAGGTATCTTTTTGTTGATCTTTGACCACCTAATCCACCAATCGTATCAATCGATATTATTTCAAATGATCTGGTTGCTGGTCCTAGATGTCCGTATTTTATTTGACCTCTTGATTTATTTTTATTACATATATTGCAATTTTTGCATATTCTCTTTATAGTTTCTATTAAATTTTCTGCTGTATAATGTTTAGTGTTTGTCTAACTCCGATATGACACCATTCTGAATGTGTTTCTTTTATTAATTTAATACTTAATTTCTTTGATAAAATTATCTTTTTTTTATTATTTTTACATTGTTTGTAGAATATTCCATTATTATCTATTATCTTCTTTTTAATTTTTGTAGCATATTAAATTCTTTTTGATCTTTTTTAATTTCGTTTATCTTCATCAGATTTACTATTTTTATTACATCTTGTGTTTTAATTGGTTCTAATACTGGGTTTCGACTAAGACAATCCGCTTCAAGATTATCTTTTCCTGGTAGATAGTTTATCTTAAAATCGTATTGTGACAGATAGTAAGTTAACTCACCTAATTCTTTTTCCGTTCTTGCTTTAATGTTAAGATGTTCCAAAGGTTTGTGGTCTGAATATACTTCAAAAAATCTTCTAATCATTAATTTATTGCTTCTTTAATTGCTAGACATTCTAAATATATAGCTTTTTTTCTTCTTTGTGTCTCGTTAAATTATTTTGAAAAATAAGCCACTGGTTTTTCTTTTCCATCTCGTTGCATTTGTTTCAATATTGCACCTATGCCTTCTAGTGAAGCATCTGTATATATTTTGATGGGCAAATCTTTATCAAATATCTCTAGGATCGGTTGGGAACATAATAGTTTTTTTATTTTCGTAAATGATTTTTCGCAGTCTTCAGACCAATCAAATTTCACATCCTTTCTTAACAATCTATGTAACGGGTCTAATATTATTGAACTTTTTGGTATGTATTAATGGTAAAAATTAATTTTTCCTAAGAATTTTCTGATATTTTTTTGAGTTTTGGGGGTTGGAAAATTCTGAATTGAGATTAAGTTATCTTTAATATGTCGTACCTACTGTGTTATTTTCGATAATGTGTCCAACGTATTTTACTGATTTCGATGCAAATGTGCATTTCTTTAATTTTAGTCTAAGTCCTTCTTTTATAATCGCGTTTAAAACTTGTTCTATGTATGTGTAATATATGGTCTTCGAAAGTTTCTGAGAATATTAATACGAGTATATCATCTATATAGTTTTCTGTAAAATTTTTGAGATTGTGTTTTCGTAATATATTAGATAAGATTCTCTGAAATATTGCTGGTGATGTTTTTAAACCAAATGGTAAGCACGTCCATTGATAGTGTCCTTCTTGTGTTATGAAACCGGTTTTTTTCTATCTTCTATCCTTAGTGGGATCGACCAAAATGCGGAGTTTATATCTAATGTTGTAAAGTATTTACAGTTTCTGGTTTTTACTATTAAATCATCGATGAGTGGAAAAGGTTGTGCTTGTGGTATAACCATCTTATTCAGATCTCTAAAGTCGATGCACAGTCGAGATTTTTTTCCTTCATCTTTTTTGAAAGCCAGAGTCACAGGTGCTGCAAAAGGGCTATACGATTCTTCTATTAAATTTTTTCCTAATAATTTTGCTATTTGCTTTTTGTCTTCAATCGTACATCTGTATGGTCGTTTACTACAATATTTGTCCATTGATAGATCTATTCTTGCTTTATAATCTTTTACTGTTTCTATATCATATTTGTCTTTAGCAAAAATTATTTTGTATTTATTGATTAATTTTCCTATTTTATATTTTTCTTTTTCTTGTAAATGATCTAATTTTGTTTCAAATTCTTCTTCTTGGACGTGTTCATTAAAGTTTACTTTGATTTCTATTGGACCTATTGTTTTTTCCTCTATTTCTATTATGGTCTCTATTGATTGAGAAATATTCAAGTTTTCATCTTGAGTTAATCTGAATAATTTTATCATATCCAATCCAATTAAGAAATCTTCAAAGTCATCATTCTTTACTATAAATTCATCTACTTCTTTTTCTATCTCAAATATTTTAATTTTTATTGTTATTAGTCCATTTGTTTGTGTCACACCATTGACTGTTTTTAATGATATTTTATTAATATCTTTTTTATTTTCTTTTATTTTGATAAATTTTGAATTTGTTATTGATATCTGTGATCCTGGATCATAAACTCCATCAATATTTAATCTATTTTCTAATAACATTTTTACTTTTATCAATGGTGTGATTATTCGTTTTTTTGTTTATCTTGTAGATCTGTTTCTATGACTGTATTATTACCTATAATTTTTGGTTCCATTTGATTTTGTTTTAAACCAACATTTTTCTTCTGGGTGGTATCTTGCACCTTTGTTTAAGCTTTCACATAACTTGCATGGTTTTTTTCTTCATTTTTGTATCTCCAATCTTATTTAGTTTCTTTTGTTTTAAAATTATTCATTTTTCCTGTTTGTCCTTCATGTTTTTTTAATTCATTAAATAAATCTGTTGCACTTTCTAGCTTTTCTCTATCTATTTTATTTCTAATATTTTCTGGTAGACCAAATCCAATTCTATCTATAATTGTATCTATATCCATATCTCTATTGATCTCTAATAATAACTTTTCTTTTTTTATTGCATAATCTAATAATGAGCGTATGCTCTATTATTCCATCTTTTGTTTCCAAATGTTTCTATGAAATTTTCTGTCCATGTATTCCATTGACTTTCTATTTCTTTCAACATCATTGAATTATACCAATATTGGCTTGTGTCATCCAAAAAAAAATCTTAATATTTCAATCTTATGTTCTTCTATATGTATTTGCAATCTTGTACATTCTTTTTCATATGTGCTCATCCATTGATTAGCATTTGATGTTTTGCTATTCAATTTTTCTACTATCAGCTTATCTGCAATATATTTTTAATTTTTTTCTTCCCCTTTTATCTGCGACGCTTCCACTAATTTTTCTAAAATTTCTTTTAAAGTTGTATTTTCTATCTCACTGTTTTTTTTAAATATCTATCTCTTGTAAAATTCTATTTTCAAATTCTAAATTTCCTGCTTCGTCCATATATGTTTTTTCAAGATCATCTGTTAATATAAATCATGCACTTATTTTATCATGTCTTTTCTTCAAGTTTGCTTTCACTTTATTGTATGTATTTACTTTTTGTAGTTCTTTATGTGCACCAACATACATAACATCCTCTGGTAATGCATACATTTTTCCATCCTCCGTCATGATTGAGGTTATGGCTATTATTTTGTCTTATCATCCTTCGGAGAGGCTACAATTTTAAAAGTAAACTGCAACTTCATGTTTTACCAAAATTGTCGTTTTATAAAATTGTATTACTCTTTTATCAATGATGATAACAATAAACAAATTAGTTTCTGTAAAATTGTGTAGTTTAATTCATTATTATTTACAATAAATGCTAATTTTACCTGTAAAATAGAAACGACAATTAAAGTTTATTATTATCTCTCTTAATTTACACTCTTCTTCTTATCTTTCAAAATCTGTCAAAATCTGCCAGTCACTTTGATTGTTGTTCCCTCTAGTGGGAATTAGTTGAAAAAAAGGGCGTGCGTAAGCTCGGCAGATTTAAGGAAGTTTACTTTCTTTACATACATATAAATGTATAATGAGTTTTTCCATGACAAGTAAATAGGTCTCTTTACTACATTAAGCCAGTAAAAAAAAGAAAATAATAAATAAAATAGACTACGAATATATTGCAAAATGTAAAGGGGAAATGTTGGTATAAATTCCGCTTCTAAACCATACCTATGTATATAATAACCTTTTAATATGTATCACTTACCCCTTCGGGTAGGGGTTAGAATATACCCGAGGTAAGGCATGCCTGTCGTAAGAGGTAATGAGGTAAGAGTGTAATGCGACCCGTGCCGAGAGTCAACTTGGCCCAGTCTAAAAATAGCTCAATCAATAACGGAGCAACGGAGCAACGGAGCATCCGGATACCTGGCGACCTCCGGATCAGCGAGCCTTATCTGTCTACTGTGGATCTCTGGACAGACGGACCATAAAGTTATACGAACGGAAGAACGCAATTCAATAACAGTGTCGAACAGCGAAGTACAACCTAAGTTATCGTCTAGTACGTGCAGCGATCAAATTCCCAAGCAAATCAAATGTAAGCAACCCTCGCCGCCACCGATAAATGTGTGCGGAATCGCGGATCATTATAAATTGCGCTCAATTTTGCAATCACTACCATCGAGTAATTATCGAATAATGTCGCGAAATAATGACACGTGGACTATTAAAGTCAACGAGGTACACGTACAAATATAAGCTAGCCCGACCTATTCGTGTAGTAGCTAGGGGCTTGCACCCCTCTTGCACAAAGAAAGATATAATCGCGGACCTGAAAACCAAAGGATTCCAAATAACAGATGCGGTAAACATTCTCGCGCGTGAATGGAGAAGAATCCGTAGTCAAACGCGGGCTTCCCTTATTCAGACTAACGTTCGACAAAACGGAAGACCGAGAAAAAATGTACGGCATCAAAACGATTATGGTTAAAATCGAACCACCTCGACAGAATAGGGCGTTAATTCCTCAATGCAAGCGCTGCCATGGTTTTAACCATACGCAAACCCATTGCAAGAGAGATCCACTTTGCGTAAAGTGCGCCGGTCAACATTTGACCCAAGAGTGTACCGTTTCGAGGCAATCCCCTGCAATGTGCATCAACTGTAAGGGAAGGCACCCCGCCAATTATCGGGGATGTGAAGTAACGAAAGAACTACAGAGACGGCGGGATAAGTCACAAACCGCGAACACAAAAACTCCCGATCTGGCGACAGCAACTAGTCGGGAAATAGATCACAAAAAAGCTGCGGTTTCGAAAATGATTCGCCAGAAAACGAAAACTAAAGCTCAATTGGCTGTATCGGGAACCAGTCAGAAAACCTTGACAAAGGAAAAGCCGCTACATATAGGTTCAAAAACGTATGCCCAAATTACGGCGCCCTCACGTACCATATGTGTCGAAAAGTCAGACCCTGTGGCAAACGTTTTTTCGATTATTCTTGCGAGGCTCGAAGAACAAAGCCAAACGAATCGACTTATTTTCGAGCGACTACTTAACCTCGAAAGGCCTAACGGTCACCAACATAAATCTTAAAATATGACTAAAATGTTAAAAATTCTTTCCTGGAACGCCAATGGACTTACAAACAAAATGAATGAACTAGCCATTTTCGTTCGCGAAAAAAATATTGATATATGCTTGATTTCTGAGACCCACCTGATGATGCACTCGCGTATAAAACTAAAGTGCCTATCACACGTTTCACCCATCAGGAAGGGCAAGGGGCGGAGCAACCTTGTTTATAAAAGAAAATATTGATCACTTCACCGAAACCAGTAAAGAACTTGAAACGATGCAAATGTGTTCAGTACGCGTTAGAAATAGAAATTATTTTTTCAATATTTCATCAATCTATTGCCAATCGCGTTTCAGTTTGGATGAAAGCGAATTTTTAAGTTTGTTTAACTCTCTTGGGCCGATCTTTATTATTGGTGGTGACTTTAACGCTAAACATACCTTTTGGGGTTCACGATATGTCTCGCAAAAAGGTAGAGCACTTTACCATCAGTGCAAACTACTTAAAAGTCGAAGAGAGTTTTGACCTTTCCTCAGACCATTCTCCAGTTATACTAACGATTAGCGCAGCTCTAATTAAAAGACAAAGACCACCTAGATTAACTAGTAGGAGAACTAATTGGGAAAGATTCAGAATCTGCATTGAGGAAAGCACTGAACTCAGAGAACCGCTAAGAACACCCTATGAACTAGAAGTCGAAGTTGATCGTTTTGTCCAATCAGTGCAATACACGGCGTCGAACAGTACGTACTCCACACCAGGATCAAATTCCGGTCAGTCTAAATGTATCGTATCCGAAGAAATACGACAAATGGTGAACGAAAAACGGAAAGTGCGGAAGCGGTGGCAACAAACTCGCGCACGGCTGAATAAAACCCGATTAAACCATTTGTGTAATTCTCTCTTCTTCTTCTTTTCCTTTTTCCGGCGTTGTTATGGTCAGAAGTGTAGGACCATAACCTTCCCATTTAACTGCATTCCTACTGGTCCGCTTGTGGGGTCCGCCGGTTTGACCTCAGAAAGTAGCGGCAGGCTTCCCAGTTTGGGATTACTTCATCGCTGAGGCCAATCAAATGCTGGTGTTTTTGCATTTGTTTGCACCAATTATTTTTCGGCCTGCCGTTTTTTTTTTTTTTTTTTTGTGACACGGGCATGCTCTAGATTTTTTTGTTTGATCTTACTCTTACAACACCGGTGATCTCCAGTCGTGTCAACCCACTGATTTGCATGTACACTTGTGGGGCAGTCCAATGGTGGTATATGTGTCCCTAGGCTCACCTTTTTGTTTACCTTTGTTTTAGTCGCTTTTACGACAAGCGAGAGGTATCGCTGCAGGGATATTCTTAACCCGTCCCTGCACGGAATCCCCCCCGTGTAGAAATTGTGTAATTCTCTCAAAAGGGCAATAAAAGACTACAAGAATGAACGTATCGGCATTTACCTACAAAACTTGACTTCAGAGAAAGACTCAAATTACTCGCTTTGGAGAGCTGTAAAAAATATTAAAAAGCCGCAAATCCAGGCACCAACAATAAGAAAAGGTCAGGGTGAATGGGCAGATAATGAAAAAGCAGACATTTTCGCCGGTTACCTTGAAGATACTTTTAAACCCGCTTGAATACAGAGACGGACTACCGAGTACCAGCTGCAACGGTCTCGGAACTTAAAAAAGTAGTAAAATCGTTAAAGTCGAACAAAGCTCCTGGTTACGACTTAATCACGGGAGAAATTCTTAAAGCATTGCCGGAGAAAGCGCTTCTTAAACTTCTCTTCCTCATAAATGCGGCACTTAGATTAGAACATGTTCCAAGCCAATGGAAAGTCGCAGAAGTTATCATGGTTCCGAAACCCAGGAGACCGCCGACTGAAGTTACGTCGTATAGACCTATTTCTCTTCTACCGATCATCTCCAAAGTATTCGAGAGAATTCTACTTAATCGACTTAAGCCAATTATTGAAGGTCTCTTACCGGATCATCAGTTTGGTTTCAAAAGCAAGCATTCCACCATAGATCAAGTACATCGAATAACTGATGTAATTGAAAAAGCGCTAGAACAAAAGTTAATTTGTTCAACTGTTTTTCTTGACATCTCACAAGCCTTTGATAAGGTATGGTACAAAGGCTTGGAGTACAAACTACGACCTGTTCTACCAGGACAGCTATATAATATTTTAAGATCCTATCTATCACACGGACTCTTCCGTGTTAAGCTAAAAGCGATAACAGCCGGTGTACCGCAGGGTAGTGTTTTAGGCCCGCTGTTATACTTACTTTACACTCATGACATACCACAGACAGAGGGCACTGTGCTAGCAACATTTGCCGATGATACTGCCATCCTGACAACGGGTAAAACGGCTGAAGAAGCAAATGTCAAACTACAGTACGCGCTAGATCGTGTAAATAATTGGACAATACTCGTAGTTTGGCGGATCGCGCTCAATGAAACCAAATCTGTCCACGTTAACTTTACCTATAGAAAAAGAAATATCTTACCAGTTTTTATATACGCTGGCCAAATTCCGTTCGCAAACGAGGCGAAGTATCTCGGAATGACACTTGATGCGAAATTAAAATGGAAAGCACACGTTAAGAAAAAACGAGTAGAGCTGGAACATATGTAGATATCGAGAATTGTACTGGCTGTCAAGCTCAGTATTTATAACAAACTGCTTATATGTATTTATATACATGCAAGTACTAGAACCTATATGGACTTATGGTATACAACTATGGGGTTGTACCAAAAAAAGTAATGCTGAGATCCTACAAACTTTTCAAAACAAAGTATTACGGGCAATTGTTAATGCGCCGTTGTATCTGCGAAATGACGATATCCATAGAGATCTCGGAATTGTAACAATTGATAACGCAGTTAGAGATTTTGCTCGTAGACATAAACGACGACTAGAGGAACATGTTAGCAACGCTGGACTTTCAATCTTAGAAGAAAATAATTTATTACGCCGTCTACAAAGAACCAAACCGTTCGATTTAGCGCGATAATAAATAATAAATAATTCGTGTGAACTGGCGAGCTCTGCAGGAACCATCGCGGGAAGGTGACCTGCCACATTTTAATTTATGTATATATCTTTTTCTGATTTGAATAAAAAACTGCTTGATGAGTACAAGAACTCAGTTGTAGTCTATACATTAAAATACGTTTGAAGGGAGGTGTTTTTAGTGAGTAAGAATCGCACACTACTATGAGCACGCGCTCATAGTGTCCTTTGAAGATTTTCACCTACCCTCGTAAAAAAAATAAAAAAGCATTTTCAACTTGTTGAATAGTCGACCTTCTACGCGCGCCATCATCAACAACCAACACATATCTACCGTTGAAGACATCCTGCCCGGAATCGTGTTCCTGAACTAGTTCGATGGCACAGTAAAAGTAAATAAGGATCCCATGAAATTAAACTAGACGTTCATCATCAGATATTATAACGCTATCATAATAACCGGCAATAAAACATTCTTTTCCATGGAAGTCACCAACTCTAAACCATTGCCAGCTATACTGCAACCTACATCCAGCAGAACAAGCATCGAGGAACTTTCATCTATAGAATTGATTAAAGAACACCGAATTTATTGAACTGTTGGACACCAAAGGCAAAGTTACGTCCATCGCAAATTTGGTAATCTCTTCGCTTATAATCATCTCTATATTAGTTAGCCTGCTGAAAGTAAAGACAAAACAAAGAAGACCAGATGCTGAAATCAAGATAGAGGTCAATGGTTCAGAAGCGGAAACACCTAGGGCATCGACATCTATGACGCAACCGTCCATCTCACAAGGAGACGAAATGTCGCCGGATCATGGAACAAGAATCAGCTGTATTCCATTTTTCTAGTGCAACGTAAACTACGGATCGAACGAAGGCGTTCGAGCTGAAGGAGGGCAGAGTTAATGACAAACAAACTACATCCCACGGTTCACGCAAACACATTAGTACACAACATCGCTACGTGATGGAATTTGCCAAATATGCGTCTACACGCCGACACCTGAGCTGCCCCATCCGCCGAACACCTTATTTCACCCGTTGCACGGATCTAACTCCAGAAATCATCCTATGCAACCATGCTGACACCTGAGCTGCGTCATCCGTCGAACACCTTATCTCACCCGTTGCACGGAGTACCATGCTCGCAACCATGCTGACACCTGAGCTGCGCAATCCGTCGAACACCTTATCTCACCTGTTGCACGGAGTACCATGCTCACTAGGAGGTCACCCGATCTACATATCACCGTCGCCCCATCATCGCGTCAGTAATTTAGTATTTAAGGTAGAGTAAGAAATATTTGTCACTCAGTTTATAAGGTAGTTGTAAGGGGTTGTAAGGGGCTCGAATAAAAATTATTTTTTTAAGACAAATCAGCAAATAATTTGTTAATTTACATACGTGAGCAGACACAGATAGAAAGATTTTAAGTGTTATTATTCCAAAGAATCGTACTTTTTGTTTGTTTTTAACTAAAATAATAATAATACAAATTAATAGCGATTTATATTTCATTTCTTAGACTAGTGTAGAAATTATTACATAAAATATATTGCAATATCAAATAACAGCAACGCAATCGGTAGAAATCATGTGTGAGTCATATCGACCTCACGTTATGCTGTCAGGTGTATCACAGAATGTTATCTATCTAAGGTCAAAGAGGAAATAACCCAGATTATTTACGCTCTACAAGTGTCTAATGCGGGAATTGTAAATTATGAAATAGACTTTTTAAGAAATGTATGTATGTACTAGAAAAAATACACACAATTCAGTAATATGCAAAGCATAAATGCTAGCAAAATGTTAATAAAGTTTATGCGCTTGAAATCGTATTTTCGTATAGAAATTTTATGTGAATAAAATTTAATCAATTAACGATTGCGAAATAAAAATACACATATTTAAGTTGATGAGTGCTTACTTTATTATTTTTATTGATGACAATTTAATAGAAAAATGTGCACTCAAAGTCAAGCAAAAAGTTTAACAAAAATCGTACTTCAAATTACACCCCCATTTAATCCGAAAGACGTCAAAAATGAAATGGAATAAATAAATGATGAACAAGCAGCTGATTTCGTTGAGATGAAACCATCCACCAATTGACCAATATTAAAATACATTATAAGCATTCTTAAAACATATGCAGAAACATGTAAGTTCTTAGTCTATAAAGAACCGTAATTATATACTTAAATTTGTTCGTGAAAACATTTAAAATTGTAAAGATAAGTTTTTTGTTATAATTAATAAATGTAAGTGGAATAATAACGTAAAGATATGTAATAATAAGAATCTAATAGACATAACAAGTACAGCGTGCATCTCCAATCTACTACCGAACAGCTGCAGCAAAATCAGCAATAAACAACGACACGGAAGAGATCATTCCTGGTGTGTTACACTAAGTGGGTACATCGGAGTCATTAAAATCAAGGAAGACCATTTTCAGCTCAATGGAAATTTGCCATTCGTTACAAAAACTCAACAATAACAGTCCAAGGAAAAACGTTTTCACTGTATGAAGTATCAAGCTCACGTTTCCTATCCCCTATCGTCCAAGCGGAATCTTCGAACACCAGTTTCGGAAATCTACTCTCTCTGGAGATGGTTAACAAACTAAACGTCGAAAATACTCAGACCGTTGAACTACTTGAAGAGACGAGCAAGTGGAAACTACCATCGATATAAGCCTTGCTATATTTTTCACAGTCGCCATTACCTTTCTAACTTCGAAAAAAAAGGCAAGAAACCACAAAAAAAAGACATTCACTACAGGGCCAGAAGAGGAGATGGAAGCAATCGAATCGCAAGGTCCACCACCCACAATTTGGGCCGGTCAAATCTGCGGTTGACCAATACCCGGAATTTCAAAATATGTAAAATACAACTTTTTTAATTCCAACGAGCAAACAGAGACGTTTGCACTTAAAAGGAGAGGAGTTTACGTACGAAACGCCAGAGCATACGTGAGACAACTTGCTGACGATGTGCCTGTAAGATAAACATGCCCTACAGTTCAACCTGTTGTCGAAGCACCCACGGCAACCTCGGATGCAACGATCACGTGAGTACCAAGGCTACACATCCATCCACCATATCATCCTATATTCTGCATCCATCTTTCTATCGCTATCCGAGAACCCAAGCCACTGCACCTGAACCTGCATTTTTAGTATTTAAGGTAGTTTGAATTAGAATTAAGTCGAGTTGTAATTTTGCCTTGCAAAGGTAACCTCTACCCGAGTAGAATAAAAACTTTTTTTTTAACTTCTAATAAAGAAGTGATTTAACTTATCATGTCGATTATGGAAAACGGCGGATTGACTGCGGAGGGAATATTTTCGCATCCGCTTAATTTCCTATTATTGAAAACGCAATCGAGAAATTGAGCGGGTGTCGGCAAAGTAGTGTAAAAAATGGTATTATAGAAAACGCAACTCATCCGCGCTACATACATTTTGTGGCGTTTTCAATCCGAATCATTTTGGTTGCAGATTTCAAGCAAGAAACATGAGTTGGTGCAAGAAAAGTAAGTTTCATATTTTAAATGAACGTAATAACGTTTACTTTTATTTTTAGAAAACAAACAACACGGTTGCAGTTTGAGGCAATTTTCAGTGCCATGAGATAAAATCCCGACATTGTCAAGAATTTCACTAAAAAAGACCCTGAATTTCTGCAAAGGTTTTGGGAAGAATTGAAAGGGCAGTTTGGGGCCTCCAATTGAGGAAATAGCCGAATGGAAAAAGGTGCTTACATTCTTAAAATAGCAGTATTAATTCGGACTATTTTAAATTTAGGTTTGGTCAGATCATAAATCGGCTTTGCGAAAAAAAAAACTGGTATAGAAGGGATAGAAGAGCTACAGGTGGCGGTGAAAATAACGAAATTTTCTTTACCCACTTGGAGGAGGAAATAATTGAGCTCATGTGCTTAAAAGACTGTGCTGTGGGAGTTTCTGGAACAAAATCATTTTCTTCTCCTTCCAAGTCCATAAAAAAGACAATTGTATCCATAATAAACTTTATTTTACACTTTTTCTTTTTTTCAGAATTCAAATCTGAAGTTGTGCGGATCGATAATGTGGTTTATCCGTCGGTTTCTGTAATAGGGTTGAACTGCAGATGCGGATTCGACGAACTTCCTCCGCAGTCGATCCGCCGTTTTCCATAATCGACATGTATATCTTTTTTAGTCTTCTACCTTGGAAAACTGAGGAAGGGAAAACATGCAAAAGTTTTCATGTCGGCATATATGATATACATACATACAGTCTTGCTCGAAGTGAATGTGAATTATAAACTGTGATTGAATTATCTATATGTATATATAAAAAATTGTTGCAAGTTTTGGTGTGACTTTATAACTCACGAACGGTCTAACCGAATTTGATCAAACTTTCAGGGTTTGTTTGTATGGTCGTGTAGATGGTTTATGTTATAGTTTGAACGAAATTGGTTGAGGCGTTCGTGAGTTATGGTCTTTTATATCAATATCTGACTCTGCTCATATAAAAAAAAAAAAAAAAAATATATAGGCGCACATTGACACTTGTGATTATTATACGATTTTTTTGTATCGAGCTCCGATTTGAAACGAAATATTTTGAATTTATTTGCTTAAGGCCGAACGTGTTTGTGACAGCGCTTGCCGGTAAGTATTGTTATTTCATTGTTTATGGTATTGTTTTCCAACTTTCATTATCAACCGTGCAGACTTTTCGTTTGCGTTTGGATGCATTTTTAATGGGGTTTAGTTGCGGTGAATGTGGAGGTGTTTGGATTACTTAATGGCAGTTGTTACGTAGCCATTCACGAACGATATGAGTTTTATGTATCGAGTCGTTGTCCTGATAAAATTTAAAGTTTTGCAAAATTCCCATTCTTTCCGCACCTACTCTTAAATTTTTCTTTAGTATGTATAAATAAATCTTCTTATTCATAATATCTTTTGTAATTACCAAATTTCCAGCAACTTTAACCCATATACAACCCCTCCATGTTTAACAACTGGTTTTATATTTCAATTTTCGAACTCTTTATTTGCTTTCTGCCATACCATTATCAAATGTTTCATCAACAATCTGGATGATAGAAGATAAGCACAGAGGAATTAAAGAGAAGAAAACTCTCCGCTAGGTTTAAGTTAGTTTTAAGGTCACTTCTCTGTTGAAGGTCGAGGAAGACACACTTAAGAAAATAAATGTAATTAGTTGTAAAGAGAAATAATAAAGAATCGTAATAAAACTATATCCACGTGCTTTAACAGTACGACGCACAGTTGATGCAGATATTTGCTTTCAACATTCAATCAACATTCAAAACAGAATATTACTGACACTCACTGTACGTATCAGTGAATGAATACATTTTTTATACATATTGTAGAAATCATTTGAAATGCCACGTGCATTTATGCACAGACAATCAAACCAAAAATGTTGTATATAAAATTGTATTGAATTAATTAACTATTTTTTTTCCAAATAAGAAAACTAAAAGAAACCAATGAATGTGAGTCAATGTTAATATTCGCGCATAGCGAAGCACGCCAGGATCCGCTAGGGTATATGATTTTGATTTTTAACTATTATTGAACTTATTTCTTTTCAGTACTCTTAGTAAAAAACTGGATTAATTCTGAGGCGGTACGGAGTTCGCCAGGTCGGCTAGTAAATTATAAAATCAAATGACTACAGAGTCTCAATAATTTTCTTGAATGTTAAGGCCTAACCATAATAAACAGGAGCAAGCAAGCCACAATGGGAAGATACGACGTTTCGTTAAATGTTCGTTAACTGATGTGAGCAGACGGAAGGTCTTCTTGAAAGAAGACATTCCGGACGAAATTTTTGACAAGTGACATTTGAGGTTAGGAAAGAGAAAAAAGATAAAATAAATATGGAATACAAGTTTGTTAACAAGTTGATTTCACTTATGCAGGACAATAAGTGCCTCTATGATAAAGCAGATGGCTTTTATTTCAACAAAAAGAAAAAGCCTAGGTGTGGGAAAACAATTTGACAGTTCCTTTCCTTCTACTTGCATCTGTTCATTGGGGGTATTTTGATTTTTCGTTGAAACAGAGGGGAGAATTTCATTGGTTTCTGACATAAGCTTCTGCTTGCTTCTGCCTATTATGGTTAGCCCTTTATACATTCGCAGAGTTTGAACGAAAGCGTTCAACAACAAATTTTGTAGGCGGTTGCTGAATTGGGTTTATTCGACATTATAGTTCATGTATTCCATTTTATAACTTATATTTCATTCACAGTTTATAATTCACATCCACTTCATGCAAGTTGGTAGATATATATGGCATTCTACAATACTGCGTTTGCGTTGGCTTGCTTACGCTTGTTTATAAATCAGAGAAAATAAGAAAAAATGAGAGCGGTGAGAGTACGTAACCAAGGTACAAAAAAGTCAAACAGATTGGAAATTTCTGTGCGTTGTCAGCTGATTATTTGAGAATTTCGTGTTCGGACATGTTTTGATTTTGGTGGAACTTAAAGGAAATATTAAAAAAGTAACAATTTATTGATTTTATGACATAAAAAGTGCAAATAATAACAAAAACATTATTTCAGATGTCTTTTGAAGAAAAATTAATTGGCTTGGTCAAGGACGACGAATTCCTTTACAAACGAAATAGAAAACATATAAAACTGTGTCGAAAAGGGATTCGCGGTGGGACGAGATAGGGAAGGAGCTGAACCAGAAACCACCAATGAGATGTACCACTTAAAATGGCCGCAGACGTTTGCCTACAAGCTGTGACGAGCACGTGGGAACCCGGGGTTCTGTCAAAATCAGGTAGACAAACAGGCACATTGTTATAACTCTAAGAGTGTGTATGACGGGAGTACACCGCGGTAAAATGAAATGAGCTCACACGTATTCACGAATAGAGTTTGTTTGTAACGGGTTTTGTCGCTACGAAACTGGACTTCTTTCAAAATTTCAGGGTGTCACGGGAGAAGACGTACGAAAGACGCACGTCTCATTCTGGTTTCTGAGCTGAACAGACCAGGTAACTATCATGCAATATACATCCTTGTACATACATATATACATATAAATTGCATAATATGTGAATCTTCTTCTTCTTTTCCTTTTTTTCCGGCGTCGTTATGGTCAGAAGTATAGGTCCATAACCTTCCCACTTAACTGCATTCCTACTGGTCCGCTTGTGGGGTCCGCCGGTTTGACCTCGGAAAGTAGCGGCTGGCTTCCCGGTTTGGGATTACATACTTCATCGCTGAGGCCAATCAAATGCTGGTGTTTTTGCATTTGTTTGCACCAATTGTTTTTCGGCCTGCCTTTTTTGCGTGTTGAAATTGGAATCTTGATTGATAACGCCTTTTGGACGGGGTTCAAAGGATCTCTCCTTTGAACATGGCAATACCAACTGAGTCGGTCGCGCTCTATCTTTCTTGTGATGGTTTCTTTTACGTGGAGGCTTCCTCGGATCTTTGAACTTCTAATTCTGTCACGCTTTGTTACTCCCGCTGTCATGCGAAGCATCTTCATCTCAGCTGCCGTTAACTTTGCTCTCATACTTTTTGTGCATTGTCCAGCACTGTGAACCGTATGTGAGCGCCGGACGTACAACTGAAGTGTAGAGCCTTCCTTTCAGCTTAGGGGGCATTTTTCGATCACAGAAGATGGCGGAGTTTTTCCGCCACTTCATCCACCCTACGCTTACGCGATGGTTGATGTCGTCATCATAAGTTGCTTCTTTATTAATCATAGATCCCAGATATTTAAACTTTTGACACTTGGGAAGCACTCTTCCATTCAAGTAAATGTCTGGAATATGCTGATGAGGGTCAGAGAACGGGCAGCACAGATACTCTGTCTTCTTTGAACTAATACGATACCCGTGTCCCTCAAAAATGTCCACCCACACATTAAGTGCTCGTTGTAGGGACGCCGGATCATAACTTATAATGGCTCCATCGTCAGCAAAGAATAGCTGGTGCACATTGGGGTCCGTCACTTTTCCTTCAAGCAAGCGATCAAGGACTGCTATAAAGAGCAGTGGGCTGAGGACGCTCCCTTGGTGTACACCGACTTTGATTGCGAACTCGTCGGTGACTCCTGCGGTGCATCTTACTCTTGTCGTTGCTCTCTTGTACATGTCCATGATCACTCGCACGTAGGTTTCTGGAACTCCTTTTTGTCTTAGCGCTACCTATAAATTGCATAATATGTGAATATTTTCTTTTACACATATACAAATTAATATTTCCTTAGCAAAAGAATGCAAGCAGCGGTGGAGAAGTCTCCGAGATCGCTTCGTGAAAAAGAGGAAAAAGGAGCTTCCTTTTGGAAGTGAGGCCTCACAGGTGGACAGATGGGAGCTGTTTGAGTGTTTGCAATTTTTAAATCCATCTCTTCAAAGTAGAGCGTAAGTACATATGTATATGAATGTTTTTACGTATTTTAAACATGCTTGTTTGTTGTAGTAAGTAAAATAACCTTTTTTTCTATTTGCAGGCAGTTTGCTAACTACAAAGAAGACACTAGCAGCACTCAAGACCCATCATCTCCATTCGACCCCGGAGAATTCTCTTTTGATGCGGAAACACCGAAAAGAAAAAGTCAGAAGAGGCATTCGGTCAATTCTTGAACAACATCACAGACACGCTCAACTCCAATCTTGCTCCTGTTCCGCTAAAATAAAACCAGGAGTTTCTGGCCAACATGGCTAAAAGGATGGAGCCGCTTCCTTAAGCTGCCAAAATAAGGCTACATAGCCTTATTTTCAACAGCATAACAGACGAATTATTAAAAATCGTCCAATAAAAAAACTTTAAATAAAAATTAGATCATTCTTTTATTTATATGTAGTTATTCAGATTTTGTTTCTGTACAAATAGGTTTTGATTTCATCTCTCATCATAAAAGCCAGTCTGGATGAGTTATGAGCTACAATTATATCTGCCTGAGGAAGCGGAATAACTTCATTTCGCCAAAGACCTCTGGTACGAATATCACCATTCTTATCATATGAGTCGACGAACTCAGCTGTGCAGTAGGCAGCTTCATTCAATTTGACGAAATTGTGTTAGACTGTGGTGGCTTTCACGATTTTGTCTGCATTTTTTGGTAACATATGTAGGGGCATATTTATATACCCGCCGGGGGGAACATTTCGCACGTTCGCATTTTTATATCCGTTGGGGGAATAAATAACGTCATTGAAATGAACTTCCTAATCGACGTGAATCTTTTTAATCGCGCCAAAATTTTTTTTTAAGCATGTACATAAGTAATATTTAAATGGTTTGGTGTTTTTTTCAGAGATTCAATTTTTTTACACAAAAAAAAACAAGTAACCGGGAGCAGTTTTCATGCTCAATTGTACTGTTTTCATGTACTTAATGTACTAACAGGCGAATTGTTCAACATTTTGTAGTCATATATACTTCCCGGGTAACGCCCATCTACAAAACGAATCGCTTGTTTATGGTTACAAATCTAAAGATCTAAATCTTGTAAATTATCCCGCCATTTCCACAACAAACTCAAATAAAATTCCGGTAATTTCAAATTTAATACGAATTAAATGTCAAATAAGGAAAGGGAGTTCGAACGATTCGGGAACGATAAAGTAGTGCTCCCGGCGGATATAGGAATGGCAAGGGAGGGCGAAAGTGAATCGAATGTGCGGATCGAACGTTCGATTCGAACGACTATAGAAATATGCCCCGTAGTGTTGTTCCCAGTATACGCCATTTTGCTACCAAAATGCCAAACGCGTTTTCTATTACACGGCGAGCTCTAGATAATCGTTTATTGAAATAATATTTCTCAGCGTTTAACCTTTTACCCGGATAAGGACGCATCAAGTAGGGCTTCAAGGGAAATGCTGCATCTCCAACCAAGTAGTGGTTGTAGTAGAAATCCGTGTTAGGTAATAACTTTGGTGGAGGCAAATTCAAATCCCCAGACATAATTTTCCAAAAGATGATTGCGCGAAAATACCACCATCACTTTGACTTCCATACGCTCCGATGCAAACAGAAGTGAACATATATGAGGCATCGTAAACAGCGAGAAGAACGATGGAATGATGACCTTTATAATTGTAATATTCTGAGCCGACTCTAGGTGGGCACTCTATATTTATATGTTTGCCGTCAATTGAGCCCACACAGTTCAGAAGATTCCACAGCTGCTCGAAATCTGTTGCAATTGTTCCCCAGTCATTCTCATTTGGTAGGGACAAATACAGAGGCATCAATGATTCCCACAGAATGTCGCAAGTTTCGTAAATGATCTTCAGTACTGTTGAATATCCCATTCGAAATATCCAAGCCAGCACTAGCCTGGGTACTCCTTGTGATAGATATCTAGAATTTATATTTAGTATAAAGTTAAGTTTACTTATTATACAATAGAATACATACAAAAGAACCAGAAATAGCGCTAGGTTCGATTGGTTCCCTCCATGACGACTTTTCCAAACGCGGTTCAACCAATAAACGTATAATTTGGAAAGTTTGTGTAGACATCCTCGTTATCTTGTAGAAATGCTCCGGATCCCTTTCCATCATTTGTTGAAAATTGGTTGCATAAAATCCGTCGGAATCTCTGCAGAGATTAAGCTCGCGAACCCACCATCGTCTTTCGACAACTACTTCTTCTTCTTGAAGCATCTCATATGCTTTATAGCAACTATAAGCAATTTTTACTGTCCTGTGGTTTTTGATATTTTTCCAATATCGTTTGATCTATTTCTTGAAAACAAAATAAAGAAATGCAAATAACACAGGAAAATGCATTTGTTTATTGAGAGTTTTGACATGAAAACAGCTGATAAATTTGAAATGTCACTTCAACGCATGCTTGAAGCATTTCTCTCGTAACGTAAAAACGGGAGCACTAACGCAGTATTGTGATATGGGCAGAAAGCCTTTACATTAGTTTGCAAAATTCAAGGTCAGAAACCAGAATGAGACGTGCGTCTTTCGTACGTCTTCCCCCGTCACACCCTGAAATTTTGAATGAAGTCCAGGTTCGTAGCGACAAAACCCGTTACAAATAAACTCTATCCGTGAATACATATGAGCTCATTTAATTTCACACCGCAGTGTACTCCCGCCACACACACTCTTGGAATTATAATAATGTGCGTGATTGTTTACATAATTTTGACAGAACTCCGGGTTCCCCTTCCCACGTGCTCGTCGCAGCTTGTAGGCAAACGTCGGCGGCCATTTCAAGTGGTACGTTTCATTGGTGGTCTCATTGGTTTCTGTTCAAGGTAGAAGACTTTGAATTCTAACTTGACTCCTGGCGACCTGATCCCACCTTGTTTGTTGTTGTTATTGCTTTGAATTTTTTTTTTATTTTAATTAAAGCTGAAATTGAACTAAGCTAAACCTATTCGTCACCCTAGCATGCCTTAACCTGCCCTTATCTATCCTAATCTATACTAACCTCTTCTAACCTACTTATTCTATGTCCGTCTGCCACTAACCAGTGGCCTTAAAGAAAGTGGCCTATTAAACTTAATCACTAAAGCAGTCCGATTCAGTCACTAAAAGCGTTGATGCTGTCGGGCGACGTCTCTCCGAACTTGGTGCGAGACCAATTTATTGAACTTGAGGCGTTCGGAGTCACAGAGCGCGATATCACATTAGTAAAACAATCGTCACTCCACAGACTGATGAGAGCCACGTGGAAGATTAGCGGAAAAATTCATCCTGGATTTTTTTTTTTACTTGTGGTTCACTCTTATTTCACTATTTTTTAGATCTAGCTTACCCTAGATAAAAATGCTTAAAACTAGCTTAACTATCTTAACTAATCTAAATATCTTACCTGTCCTAAACGGACACTCTAAAATAAACAGAACAACTTAAATCTCTGTCTTTCGATAACTATATAAACTTATATGTACTTTATCATATCTTGCTAAGAAAAAATTGTTTTATTTTAAAACTTAGCATGTGATCATTTCTGAAATTTCGTGTACTCAGATTCGGGTGTTCTAGGTAACCCGAGACATTGTCTCCCAAACATGCGAATCCTTTTCCTTAAGCTGGCTCTCACATTGGACCAGACAGGACATCTATAGGCAATCATGGGCCTGATTATGGTCATGCTGCAAATTATCTTCACGCTGGAATCAAGTTGGCTGCTATGAAACAGCCATATTGTCAGAGCGAAAGCGCCCCGGGCCCATTCCCGGGCTGCGTCTACATGTTTGTCAAAATACAGGTACTGATTCAACCAGATTCTAAGGCGACTGACTACTTTTTGACGTAGAATACGTCTTTCGGATTAAATGGGGGTGTAATTTGAAGTACGATTTTTGTTAAACTGTTTGCTTGATTTTGAGTGCACATTTTTCTATTAAATTGTCATCAATAAAAATAATAAAGTAAGCCCTCATCAACTTAAATATATGTATTTTTATTTCGCAATCGTTAATTGATTAAATTTTATTCACATAAAATTTCTATACGAAAATACGATTTCAAGCGCATGAACTTTATTAACATTTTACTAGCATTTATGCTTTGCATATTACTGAGTTGTGTGTAAGAGAGAGATAGAAGTATATGTAATGTACAATAGATACGTGAAATCCAATTTAAGCTACAAGTGGAGTAACAACAAAGTGAAGAACTTTCAAAATGGCATAACAAATATTATTTATGTTTATAATAAGGTTAATGGATTTTTCAACACCATTTTTACTATTATTTGCATTGCTCAATCTTCCTTGGCATTACTCAACATCGATTCTACACGAAAAGGCGAATGTTGAACTGATTCCCGACAGGATTCATAAGATAACAGTCCAGGATTTGCAAAAGTGTTCTGTTAACGAAAATCCTTTAATAAATCAATTAGGTGATACAAATTCCAGACAATAACATTTTAAATTGTTGTTATATTGTAGATATATTATACTTTGCTTATAAAGTTATCGTATTTCTTTTTTCTTTTTTGTACATTTTCTTGTTAATGTGAATATGTAATGAATTTAATTGTAAACACTGTTCTACTTGCCTAAACATTTATTTATATATTCCTTTTCTTTTTTTTTTTTTTTTTTTTTCTCGTCATTTCCTACTTTGTTCATTGATTTATGTATTTAATTATTTATTTACATTTTTATCTACTTATTTATTTATCTATTTATTTATTTATTTATTTATATATTTATTTATTTATTTATTTATATATTTACTTATTTATTTATTTATTAATTTACCATTAATTAGTTATTCATTTATTTATTTATTTATTTATTCAACTATCGGGTTGTTTATTCACTACTCTATTTATCCCTTCATCTAATCAATCACTTCATATATATTTACTTACTTATTTATCCATATCTATATTCAATTATATTTTTCCTTATACATACACTGAATTACAAACATTGTTTTAATTTTATAACTTGACTTGTACAATAGTACATATCTGTTAACCTATCTTAGCTAATGGAAGGTTTTTTTTTTCGTATTTTCCTTCTATATTTAATTCATAAAGAAACAAAATCAAATGCTTACAAAATATTAAAG
Organism: Merodon equestris; assembly: GCA_958301585.1. Taxonomy (NCBI): domain Eukaryota; kingdom Metazoa; phylum Arthropoda; class Insecta; order Diptera; family Syrphidae; genus Merodon; species Merodon equestris. The sequence goes on along the minus strand of OY284415.1, from coordinate 80,757,882 downwards.
ATGTAAGATACCATATACATATGTTTGTGAATCTCTTGTTAATAATGTGCGATGGCAAAATATTGTAATGAATTATGTGCGAATAAATATAAAAATGTAATGTAATTTATATCTCTGAACATATGATGCATTTTCTGAGCCACTTATGGTATTTCAGCAGAAACAACTAACAATATTCAAGACATAAACCCAGGGTTATTTTAATAAAAGTTGGACAATTTAGTGATTTTTGATATTTTCCATTTTCGCAACACTGTTCGGGCAACCATTTTAAAAATTGAGCAAAGTTTGCTAAGTGAAAATATGCCACCAAAAAAAAGAATAAAATACAGTACAAAACATCATTTGAATAAAAGGCAGAAATGTACTGTGTAAGTATTTTTTATTATAATAGTGGTATACATATGTGCAATTGTAAAATATTGTAAAGTATTGTAAATATTTATTACAAATAATTCATATAATTTACAATTATTTACAGTAGTTTACAATTATTTACATTTTTTACAATTATTTACAATGTAAGTGTAAATAATCAAAAAAAATTTGTAAACGCACAACCTTGGTTAAAATATTATAAAATAAAAAATAAATAGAAAAACTTCATACAGAAATTTATAATGAGTTTTTTATTACTAAAACATTTATACAATATTATATTTACTTCTTATATTTTTATTGAAAAAAGACTGATACGTATTCTACGTTTAATCTATGCGCCCGTGTGGTCTAACACAGGCCGAAAGCTTTTTTTTTACTAGTGGATGATCCAAGATTTGAAAACCTGCACCATTTTTTTCTAGTATCACGAGAGGCACTAGACAAAGGCGTTCTGAACAAAAAAGTTTCTGATTTCTGGAAGTTGATTTTAAGCTTGATGTTATGGTGACAATTTGGTGGTTGTCGAAAGCACCAATACAACTTTAATTTTTTCAACTAGGAGAAACGATATTTGCAATCAAATATTGTGAGTAAATAGACATACTGCATGCTAAATTTGCTAAAAAAAACAAACTGCATTGGTCAATAAGCACGGTCCGATCCTTTTGCATGGCAATGTTAGACCCCATATCTCACAAGTAACAATGCAAAAACTGTTGCATTTAGAATTTGAAATTCTTCCGTATCTACCGTACTCTCCTCCCATATCTCGTACGGTCCTCCGGAACGGAGCAGATGTCATAAAAGCCTTTGAACATTTTATTGCCTCAAAAAGTCAGCACTTCTACGAAAAAGGAATATTTGACCTTGTATAACGTTGGAAGAATGTCTTAGATGCCAACGAATCCCATTTTGATTGAATAAAAATTTAATACTATTGGCTTTTAAATTTCTGAAAAGTGCTTCATTTATGTTACAAAAGATAGCAATTTGTTAGCGATAATGAAACGCTTCATTATTGAAAAAGGTTTGATGTGTAATTTAATAACACGTGGTTTGTTTTAATATAAAAATTGTTTTTATATTTCAATGTTCTTTAGTATCTTACTACCGATTATTTTATATTCAATATCTTCGATTTAATGCGGCTGATTTTATGTTCTATGAAGACTTGTTCGCTAGAGCACTAGTCTAAGACTGACCCAGAAAAGACTCGTCAGCACATGCGAATGTCGCATAGCTAGCGGTCACAGCATCCGGTTTTGGCTAAGCATTCTGGAGGAAACAACTTGTTTACGCGCCATACCGTAGCAGATGTTACGCAGATGTTTCACTTGCATAGCTAGCGATCACCGCAGATGCAGATTAGGCTAGGCACTTTGGAGTAAGCTACTTGTTTACCATAGCAGATGTTACGCTAACACCTTTTACTAGCTGTCACTGCAGAGCAGATTTGGCTAGGCACTTTGGAGTAAAAAAGATTGTTTCCACACTAGGTCACAGCAGATGTAAGCTATATCCTACAGTTGCTATGGGGTATATCGTTCCTTGCTTCCCACGCATGTGTTGACTTTATGTGTTAACTTGTATACAGGGTGTCCCACGAGCAGTGTGCCAAAAAGCAAGAGCGTGTAGGTCTGGTCAAGACAAGAAAAAAATCGTATGGGAGGGAGGGGGTCTATTCCCCCCCGTTTAGCAGGGAGGGGCACCTTAGATGGCGTTAGAGCTCAAGAAGAGCCAGAGCCGAGCTTCTTTTTATTCACTTATGTTGTGTGCGATTTGTTTTTCACACAAGTGACGGAACCTAAAGCTTACTGTCGATTCCGAACGGCGAAAGCCGAGGAGCTTTTTCAAGGCAAGCATACAACGGGGGGTTTTGCCAGTACCCCACCGAGGAGGGATGCCGCGAAATAATCATTCGATGGCGTTGGTGTTATCGGGATCCGAACTCGCTCATCTTGCGTCAGCGGCCGACACACTACCCACTGCGCCACGGCGCTCCCTGACACCCTGTATACTGTGAAGATACAACTATTTCCTAAATTCCAGGACATGTAAAAAAAAGTTGCTGTAATAATAATAATTTGAAACTGCTTAAATCTTAATTGACATAACCGATAAAAACCAAACGTGAATTATAATAAAAGATATACACTTAAAAAATAATCACAGAGGTATTTCTGAAGTATTTTACGAACTAAAACTACTTTACTACTACCCTAAAATGTTGAAGTTAATACATCAGTATATCAATAATTGTGACCTATGCAACATAGCAAAGTACGATAGGCATCCACCGAATCTACCATTCGAACATTCGGAATCACCCACAAGATTTAATGACATTGTACACATGGATATTTGGCACCCTTGCATAGGCGTTATGTACCTCACAATGATCCACAAGTTCTCGAAATATGCAACATTACATAAACTCGGGGATAGAACTTGGTTGTCCATTCTCAAAGGCATGAAGGAGCGATTCATTTATTTGGGTAAAATGAAAAAAACTGATTTCTGATAGCGAAACATGCATTATCCACAACGCTGAAGAGCAATTTTTGAAGGACAATGGCGTAACGTTTCATCAAATAACAGTGGATAATAAGACGGGTAATTCTGATAGTGAAAGACTGCATAGAACTTTTAATGAACATTTGACGCTAATTGATGCAACCAAAGATAAAATCAATTTAAACAACCTAGATGAAAAAAAAATTTAAAGCAATACTGCTTTATAATGTAACAATTCATTCAACTACAAGACAAACACTTTATAAACAAGAACCTAAGACGAAATAGAAGAATTAGCACAAATGTTTCAAATGCAGAAAACTGAAAGAATCGAAAATTTGAACAAAAACATGGACAACGACTATAGCTTATGTGAAAATATTGTGGTAAATAGGGACATTTCAAAAATAAACCTAAATACAATAGATTGAGAGAGTTAAAATTAGACGGAAATTACATTACAGATGTAAGTAATCGAAGATTACCAAATATTGTAAGAACCAAAGAAAAAGAAAATTTAAACATCAAATGAATTAATGTTTAATTGATTAATTAATGAAATTAATTATTTTTATTCATTTTTTTTATTTACCTACCTTTAATTATCGCATTTCGTAGCATTAATGAAAACAAAGGAAAAATATTAAGTCAAGTGTTTATTATCTATTATTGTATTTTGTTTTTGGTGGACCAAAACCTTAAAGGTGGGGGGGTGTCATATTATAATTATATTATTGTTATACCTATTATTATATTATTGTATGCCTTATATTCCAAAGGCAACACTTTTCGTCACACTTGTGTTTGATCATACAAGTTTGACAGAAAAGATTGTTCCAGAGCTCGCCTCTATCCCCGTCTTTGGAGAAGACGAAGGTAAGAGCCAAGTCAGTCTTTCACGAGAATTGGACCAATAAAGACATTCAAAGAAGGTTCAAAGTTTTTTTTTATATTCGATTCGTTTTGCCACGATCTAAGTGCAACATCACCATATGTAAGTATACAAATGTGCGATAAACCATTTTTTTTTAAACTAGTTAAATAATCTAGATTATGTAATATGTATAAGGAAATGGAACGTCTACCAATACAAATTCAAGAAACAGAAATGTTATATTTAAGAAGAAAGAATGCAGTCAATGCATGGTTTCAAAGAACACGGGACCAATTACTCGTGTTCTTCGGAGGCTACCTGCACATACAGAATAGTTTTAGTCCTGTATAAACACAAAGAGGAATGGCTCAAAAGAGCAATCCACTTGCATTAAGCCACACTCAGCATAATTCCCATATTCCATCCCCAATCATTAATATCAACACAACGTCAGCACGATCAATCCCTATCCCATTGTAAACCACTTAGCCAAATATAAACCAAATCCACATCCACTTCTACGTGTATTAAAATATATTCAGTCCCATCAATATTCTATGAACCATTCTATAAAAAGCTAAACGCGGGACGAAAGTGTTGAGTCGTTTCCGTGCCATAGTTCGTGTAAGTTAAGTCGAAAAAATAAAGGAGTAGGCAAACTGCCTACAAAAAGATTTTTTTTTATAAAAAATAAAGAAAAAGTTTTTAACTAGATACATATGTAGATATTATGAGTCAACCCAAAACCGGTGATCCGTGCTCCCATCTCTTCATTGATCAAATAATTCCGTGTGGCTAGATCGTAGTGAACGAATTTCTTCTCAGAGAAATATACCATTCCGGTACTAATGAAATAGATCGTTCAAATCGGTTTGCATGTGGCTCAATTATTGGGTAGCAAATGATGAGTGATGAATTCGAAAATAAGCGAACCACACACTACGTAATTTATTCAAATTTGAATTTTCGACTTTATAGCACAAGGATATGGTTTCTTCATGAATCCCGCCGTTGACGTAGGACCCAAGCTCATATTAACCCTCATTTATATTAAGGCAGTCATATATGACCTTGAATGCGTGCATTTGTAGGTACAAGACCAATAGAAAAGAGCTTATCGACAGAGCAATTAAATCAAAGCACTCTGTCGCAAACGGATAAGCGGAAATGTCCGCTTATGTTCTCTGCTATTCCAGTACACAATAACCTTATTCCTGTCATGATATTTTGCTTCATCCAATGAGTTGGTCGAAATTTTTCTTAAAATTACTATTCGTCTCAGTAGTAAACAATGGCATATAGAGCATCAGAAACTATGGCAACATTTTTTCGAAAACTTTTCACAAATGATTTGAATTATGGAATTAACGCATATTATTAACGCTTAATGAAATTATTAAAAATGTTCGACTGAATAAATGTAAAATTAGATTTTGATATTTAAATAAAGAGAATAGTCGTTTCTGGTCACCCATTAATCGTATTAATTCCAGACATGAACATCATGATCCAAAAAAGTAATTTTTTACAATAAATGCGCGAGAAAACTTCAAATCATAATAAACAGATACATATACATAATTGGTAAATAAACCGATTTCCACCTTCAAAAAGAAACCAAAAAAAATAAAACGAATTCTGAATGACTTTCCTATGACCCGGCTTTACTGAACCGCACCCCAACATTACCAAGCTTAATTCCAATTTCCAATCAGTTGAAGATAAATTGACCGGTAACGATTTTTATCATTTGTGTTAGTATACCTTTTTAGCAACAGCCAGAGCACAGCTGATAGAATTCCACGATTTCGTTTTAAATAAAATAGATTTAAATTAAACAAATTTTCCCCACTGATGATTTTGCAATAAACGAATACGCAAATGAGAATTAGTCTTAAAACCCAAGCACGATGTGTTATTTCCACTTTTCTTGCGCAATTACCATATTATCTATTTACACATTCGAGGGTACCTGGCATTGCCAGACAAATCTAAAACTACATCCTCCCACAACTGTCGTAAGTCCAATTTACAAAAAAAAAAAAAAACATACGTATTTTACGAGGGGACGCGCCTGAGAATTACTGAAATAAGCCAAATTCACAACCAACGAACTCGTACACCTCCAACAAAATAACTTATCTCGACAGTAGGACCTAATGTACGCACCATCATCAAACGCATCCGGACTTACCCTGCAGGAACGGTATCAGTTTGCACAGAAAGGCTCCAAAAATAAAATGCCTCAGCAATGTACCGACCAAAGTAACCGGCATACAAAGCACGCCCAGCAGTATATCCGAAATTGCCAAATTAAGTAAAAACAGATTTGTAATGGTACGCATTCGGCGGTTTTGCACTAGGGTTGATATTACAAGTAAATTTCCAACGACCGATAGCAGAAGGATAATGGTGTAGAAGGGAATTTGAATTTTTCCGCCACTTAACCACGACAATTTCGCCGCGCTAACATTAACAGAAGCGTTCACGTAGTAACCGTCCATCGAACCGTTCAGTTCATCGGTGAAGTCGCTTGTGAAGTTTGTATTATTTGCCGATTTTCCGATTAGATCCAATAGATCTGAAACTGAATTTGTATTGTTTATGAGCGCGTTCGACATAACGGTTTGTGGTTTCCAGTTTTTAACCGAATTCTTAGTTTCGCGTGGGAGAGTATTGACGGTCGGATAAGAACTACCGTGATGGCAAAGTGCTATTGGAGGACTGGCCACAGCTTGCGTAAGCAGTAGAAAGAGAGATTCAGTGATAAGGATGCGGAAGAGGGGAATTTTCGGACTTGAAAACTTTAGAGTAAATCTAGTTTCCCAACATTTGTTGCGAAGAATTGATGTAAGCGATGGCGTTCGTACAATATCAACGATAAGAACCAAAATATTGAGACACGAACCAAAGGGATATTTTTTTTATGGAAAATTTTTATATTACATAAAATGAATGTTGCAGAAACATTCTGAAAACGGGAAATAGAAATTTAGGATATTATAATCAGAATAAATACTCGTACCATATCCAATACCCAAATCATAGGACTTCTATGGAAAATGATATTATTGAAAATGTTACTATAATCAATAAGTAGGACAAGCGGGGAGGCCATTTCGAAGATTTCTGTAAATACATATGTACATATGTATTCATAGTGTCAAAAAGGTGAATGAATGAGTGGAGTTAAGACCCGAACAACATCCAATTGAGAAAAATATGTATTATGGTGTCTACAAAAAAGTAAAGAAGTTAAATGATAATTCAGAAGTCAACGAGCGAAGACCTCACATCGTACTGCCACTTATATCATATATTCTATATCCTATATCCTATATTCTATAAACTTATACTTACCTGTGTGCTCAATAAATATACGTAGATATAATACTATTAGAGTAGTTTTCGCATATCTAAAAGTGCAGCCATGGCGATGAGGAATCAGTGTCGGGACTTTACCACTATTGTGGTAGATCTACTACTATTTTGTGAAATTTTCAAATCTACCACATCTACTACTCAAAGTATGAAATCTACCACTCTTTTGAATTCTTCATGCTTCCTTTTCCCATGTTTGGTTTCGCTTCGCAAATACAGACTGTTAGCAGTTTATTACTCGAATTTGCACTCAAAACGACTGATAAAGATAAATTGTTTGACCCTTCCTTAAATTTAATTAATTTTTATAAGTTCAAATATAGGTATATTAATAGTTTATTTGTTCAGTTACATGCTTTAATGTATTTTTAAGTGAAGTTTTTGTTATGTTTTTTCTTAGTTTTTCTCTTAATAATTGATATATTTGAGATTATAGTAATGTATATATATTTGTTTTTGTTGTATAAAGTTTACTTTGCTATTTTATTTCCATGGAATTAAATCTACCATCCATTTTTCAAATCTACCACTTTTTTTTCTGGATCTACCACACTTTGAAAATTTTAAGTCCCAACACTATGGGATCAAATAACAACGAGATTGCGTAAGCCATTCAGTGTGTAGTGCATATATCCACACGTGTTCTGCTTATCCAAGCATTGCAACCTTCTTTTGTGCGACACAAAAGGAATCCGAGAAAATTGGCTGCGAACGGACGAAATAACAACAACGACGCAACGACACTTCTCTGCGCATTCGGCTGGAATTTACAAGCACCGTAACTTACTGTTGTTTGGAATTCTGGAACATAGAAGAAACGAATTACCATGTCTGGGGTTGGCAATCTAGAGCCTTTTGATCCAACTCACCTAAGCAAATGGATGACATATATTTGTAACGATTTGAATTGTACCTGCTGGCCAATGATGTCCAAAAGGAGACACGCAAGAAGACGGCATTTCTTACTTTGGCAGGCCACTACAATCCCCGTAAAATTGACAATTTGCCACTCATCGTTGTCTCTGTTGATGGATCCAACTTACTTGGATGTATGTAATTGGTTCGAACCACTTGGCATTCGAATCGAAGGAGTTCATGCTATCCACAATGGAGCCAGCATCCAGTCAACCCTGAGCGAGTTTGAACACTTATTTTCGTCGGAGCTCGGTCGATACACTGGCCTCCCCTTAACATTGCACATTGATACAAGCGCACCGCCAGTCAGGTTGCCTCCCCGTCGAATTCCGTTCGCCATCAAGGGTCTATACGAGGAAGAAATAGATCATCTTTGCTTTCAGGGAATCCTCCAACAGTTCCAGTAATTAAGAAGGATGGGTCTATTCGCATTTGTGGGGACTACAAGTCAACACTTAACCAAGTCATCAAACCCCATTGCTATCAAATTCCTGCAATCAACACACTCTTAGCATCCATTGAAGGTGGATCAATATTCGCAAAAATGTATCTGCCATAGGCATACCAACAGCAGGTGATCGACGAGCGTTCGGCGCTACTTCAAACGATATCGAAACACAAAGGGGCATTCAAGGTAACTAGATTACAATTTGGTATTTCACCCGCACCAGGCATATTTCAAAGTTGCATTGAAAACATACTGCAAAACATTCCGGGAGTTTTGCCATATTTCGACGACATCGTCATTATGTGGAAATCGGAAGAGGAACTAGCAGGAAGACTTTATGAAATTCTGTCACGATTTGATAAGGAGGGCCTACCCCTTCGCAAAGACAAATGCCAATTCGGGGTGCCCTCAGTAGAATTCTTAGGATTCAAAATCGACGGCCTAGGCATAAGACCAGAAACGAGGAAAGTCAAAGCGATTCACAACGCCCCTGCGCCGAGAGACAAGAAACAACTACAGGCATTCTTGGGACTTATCAACTTTTATCATGAATTCCTTCCTCGTAAAGCAACTATTGCAGAGCCCCTGCACTGTTTACTGGATAAAAATTCATCCTGGCAGTGGAAACAACAACGGGAGAATGCCTTCACTGCCCTGAAGCTGTAGAAATTGTTCACCCTATCACAATTTAAACTGTCTAAATTGTGACAGTCATAATTTAAACTGTCATAGTATTAATTTTTCATTTTGCTTAGTTCACTCTTGTTCAGAGATGAAGAATGAGATATGCAACTTAAAATGGCCGCCGACGTTTGCCTACAAGCTGTGCGAGCACGTGGGTACATAAAGTCCTGTCAAAATTATGTAAACAATCACGCACATTGTTATGACTCCCCGAGCACGTGGCTTCAATACATTTATGCTGGACTGACATTGTACTGCCATTTTGAATTCCGTGGGGAGAGATGTTCACATGTTTGTTTTAAATTTGAATTTAACAACTGTTATAACTGTCGGGTATATAGTTATTAAGATTTATTGTGAAATTCATTCGAATTTAAAGCACAATTACACATCAAAAACATAAATATACAAGATATTTTTGCTTTCGAGTATTTCAGAATATATGAATATTCATAATTATGGTAAAAATAGACAGAAATAAGATTCGAATTTACTATGTATAAATGTTGTATATAGTTAATAAAATCGATGAAATATGACTAAATAAATCTAAATCTTGTTCCCTAATAATCATTTATCAGTATACAAACGTTTATGAATATTTCTGGCTATGTATTTACAGAGAAAAATACTTTTTTTTATGTATGTTCTATATATTTCTTTGACTTTTATTATTTGGTAATATTACAATTCAAGTTGGTTGTAATACGATTGAATCCCACATATAATGATAAATAAAGAATTTTACTGCGTAAATATCGACAATATATTTTCATTAATCAAATATTATTGGTAATTTCTTCACATATATTCACCTTTTGACTTATGCATGTTCTATGAACACATGCGTGGTGAGATATTTTCCAATAGAAAACATCAAAATCAAATTGGCGGGCAGTCATTCAAAATTATTTGTGAAATTGTGAAATTGTGGAAAAGAAACATGAGAACTTGCATATTGGGCTGCAATGAGTGGATGCATCTCTTCAGACCATGCAGCGATGAAATGTAAGTATCTTCAATCCTAATTTTGATTATTTGTTTTGTTGATAAAACAACCCCCTTATGACCTATCCACTTTATATATGTATATTGACGCCGATGACCGGGGTTCAAATCCCGCAACAGCTTAGTCATCGAAATCGTATTACGCGGCGTTTCTCCTCAGTGGGGTTCTGACAAAACCCCCTGTAGTATAACTTGTCTAGTAAAACCTTCTCGAATATGTATATATACATATATATATTCCTTAAAAAGTCAACGCTTATCTTACGGTCTATCTGTAGCTATACTACAAATATACTCTACCCTGTCTAGGCGTGAAAAATGGCGCAGCGCACTTGGCTTGGACGAGCTAAGTTACAACAGCAGGATTTGCGAAAAGCATTTTACGGAAAATTCGTTCCGGAATTCGCGTAAAGCAAGGTTATTGCAGTATGCAATTCCTTCTATAGGTGGCAAGATTGCTGATAAGAGCCCTGTCGCTATAGAAGGAGAAAGGCACGCAATCAACCAAGAAGAGGCCTTCGCCACGAGGCCAACAACACGAGATCAATGTGTACAAACGGGTAATTGTTTGCGTAATTTTACACCAAAAAAAAATAAACTAAAAAATGAATTAAATGATGCTAAAGAAAAAATCGTAAAGCTGGAAAATGAACGCCGCGAGGTAGATAATCTTCTTAAAGAAAAAGATGCTATTATTGTATTCTTAGACAATCAACTTCAAAAGACTCATCTCGAGTTCCAAAATTTTAGAGAAAATTGCCATAGGAGCAATACCGAGGTTTTGTCGAAAGACATGAAGATTTTAGTTTCTAATGAAAAAAACAATTTTGGGAAAAATGTTAAGGGAAACCGGTTTTCAAAGGAGTTGAAAATGTTTGCACTTTCAGTGTACTTTACTTCTCCTGTTACATACAGGCTATTACGGCCATCGTTAAATCTCCCATCTACTAATACACTACGCAATTTCATTTCCCATTGGCCCAAGACACCAGGCAATATTGAAGTAAGTGTAAAAAGCTTAGAATTAAAAACCAGTCAGCTACCCGATATTTTTAAATATTGTTCAATTTCAGCTGATGAGATGTCTATTAAGTCGCACCTCGAGTATTGTAGGAAAGCAGATTTCATAACAGGTTTTGAAGATTTCGGTTTGGACGAATACCGATCAAAATGGCCGGCTCGGAATGTTGTGGTGCTTTTAGTACAAGGCATTTTTAAGAAATGGAAGCATCCCCTTGTATACTATTATTTAAGAACAAACTGTCCACCCTTTATTTTAAAAAAAAAAATATTTGAAGCCATTCGTGCTTTAAAAAAGAGTGGGCTTCATCCCATTCAATTTGTTTCCGACCAAGGTAGCAATTTTCGAGGTCTATCGCGTCTATTAGGAGTTAGTATCGATAGGCCTTTTTTCGAAGTAGATAGTCAAAAAGTTTTCTTTTTTTTTGATTCCCCGCACCTGCTCAAAAGCACGAGAAACTGCCTGTTAAAAAATGATATTGTTTTTAAAAATCCCTCAGGTTTTCAACGGGCCACCTGGAAAGATATTTTAGAGCTATATAGAGTAGATTCACAAAACAATATCCGGCTTACGCCGAAATTAACAGACTCACATATTAATCCTAATACCTTCCAGAAGATGAAGGTAAAATATGCAGCTCAAATTTTGAGCAATACTGTTGCTTCAGGGCTCTTAACATACGCTAGTTCCGGTCTTGGACCATCCACAATTTTCGGCACCGCCGAGCTAGTTTCATTTTTCAATAATTTATTTGATGTTTTCAATTCGTCCGCTTCCACTGATAGTGTAGGATACAGATCAGCTTTTAGGGGAAATGAAATGCAGGGCAAATTTTTACAAGAAGCCCAGCATTTTTTAAAATCACTACAAATATTAGATAATAATAGCAATATAACTAGTCATTTTTTTTTCATAAAAGGTTGGCTGCTAAATATTTCATCGCTCCGTGGCCTCTGGGATGTCTTGTCCAGATGTGGGTTTGAAAAAATTCTTACTAGACATCTAAATCAAGATAGCTTAGAGCATTTTTTTGGAACAATAAGAAGCAGTAACGGAAATAACGTAAGAACAACACCCCAACAGTTCGCGTCGTCTTTTCAAAAACTTTGGGGATTGCAATACTTAAAAATTGTTCAAAACGGTAATTGTGACGACGTGCAGGCGGAGCAATTAAATTGTATGATAAATCATCCGTTGGTTAGGAGCGTCGACTGGATAAGTGTTAATTTGGAGCAAGGGCATACAAGCACCTTCATTACCAATCTTCCCGCAGATGTAGACATAACTGCCTTTTTAAAAGAAAACAGTTTTGTCTATGTGTGTGGTTGGCTTTTACGAAAGTGTTCTCAAAGCCACTGTTGCACATTAGCTTTGCCGAATCTAATCGATGCAGAACCTTCGACCAGTACGATTTTCACTCAATTCAAAGAATATGAGAATTGCAATTTACTTGTACCGCCTCCACAGTTCGTTGAATATATCCGCGACATTGATAATCAATTTTGTGATGTTTTCGAAAGTTGTTGTAGTAAAAAGTATTTATTAAAACATATCTTTAATTTAATAAAACCTAAATTCAGTTACGTATGTTGTGAAAATTTGCCCGAGCATTTCATTATTAAATATTTTTTAAGAATCCGAATGTATTTCATTTTAAAATTTTGGAACCGTGATTTGGCCGATCCGAACTGTAGAAATAAAATTCTTTGCGTGTCACACCTGTAGTGTTATGCTATCAACTTCAAAATTTCTTTAGCACATATTTAATTCAGACACTATTTATATTTATGTATATTTATTTTTGCACATAAATTCTTTGCAATATTTACACTATTTATACAATGTACACTAATTATATTTTTATTCCTAGGCGGGTGCAATATGCCTATTGGGGAAACCGAACACCCGAAAGAAAAAAAAACGGTTAACGCGCTATCTGTATACCTCTTGGGTGGTGTGGAAATGCAGGAAACAAATGAATAAGAAGAATCTGTAAAATAAAAAGTATTAATGAAAATATTCAATAAAATGCAAATTGCATTGACCTTTATGCACATCTTGTTTTAGTCTTGCACTTTCTTGAAGTACCACATCTTCATCGGAGGCTAAACACCGCCCAGATGATTGGTACACACTGCACAATTCCTTTACCTATAAAAAATAGCAACGAAATGATTAATAAAACTTTTTTAACTTACATATTTATCCATGTTTTCCTTCTTTTTCTCTGTCCCATTTGTATTTATGACAATTATTTGTTTACTTTCATCGTCAATCGTCAGTTTGACTGTTCTAAACGAACGAAACTCACCTTTCCGGTATATTTTCACTAGATTAACTCACCGCGTCGAAAGTAAATGAGTTCACACGTATTCACGGATAGAGTCGTTTATAACGGGGGTTGTCGGCTTGGTACACAAACTCCTGTCAAAATTTCCTGAAAAATTCAGGGTGTCACGGGAACAGACGTACGAAAGTTGCATATCTCATTCTTCATCTCTGCTCTTGTTCTAACGTTCGACCAGATTAGACTGAAATAAATCTTGTTCTTTTGTAATTCGGGTCTTTTCTTTTCTTTCCTTTTATCGAATTATTTTCATGGTGCCGAAACCCGGGAACACAATATCTAGACTTATCGTATTTCAAAAATGAAATCGTGTCGAAATGGAAAACGCGAGTAGACAGGTGACACGTATCGTGAACAGTGCAAATGATTATTTGAATTCGCCGGAATCGAAACCTTCCACCGCGAACAAAGAAAATTGGGACAATTTCGAGGATGAACTGAATGTTCTCCTCCATCGGTTGAAAATATCTCTTGAAGGTCTCACTAAAGCCAATGCTGCCTTTGTATATAGTACGGATTTGGATGAACAAATAAAGGATACTGAAATGACAGTCGAATATAAAGACAAGCAAATTCTGTTATTGCGCGTTTAACGCAACGCATCGACCGATTCAACCGTATGCGGAACGATGGTGATCCGTTAGATCGAGCCGCTATGACGCCATCCTCGCGTGATAATACGAACGGTGTTAGACTGCCAAAGCTTTCTCTTAAAACGTTTTCGGGCGAATTTCGTGAGTGGCTTCCTTTCTGGGAGCAATTTAAGACAACCGTGCACAATTCCTTGTCCGGAGCGGATAAATTTAACTATCTGCAAGCATCCTTGATAGGCACTGCGGCCGAAGCGATTGCAGGATTAATGCCGAGTGGTAGCTGCTACGACGCAGCTATAGCTTTGCTACAAGACTTTGGTAGTGTTGACAAACTGATGGATAAAAATATGAACAAGTTGATGTCCATTCCATCTATGACGTCAAAGGGAGATCTGCGTGGTCTACGCAAAATATGTATGTATATAATATTACCACTTGTTCTATTAGATCTCTCACTGCATTAGGAATTCCCTCCAGTAACTACTCTATCATGTTAAAGTCGAAACTACTGCAAAGTTTATCGGGTGCGTTCCGTGCTAACTACTTTTGTTCCAGCCATACCAGTGACGCTCCGGCCGATCCGGCAAATGTTTCATCTTCAGAAAGTGAATGTTCCTTTACTCTTGACGGTGATAAACAAATCAAAGATATATTGCAGTTCATCAAGAGGGAGATTGTGGCGTTGGAAAATTCGACAGAAGATAAGGATTGTAGAAGGCAGGCGAAAGTACATGCAACAGCAGCTGGATTATTGAACACGTCACAGCCACCACCATCTTGTTTCTTTTGCAAATCGCGTTCTCATCATACCAGAGACTGTAACACCTCAATAACGTTAAAGGATCGAAAAACCATGCTCAAGAAAGACGGGAGATGTTTTCGCTGCACATCGCGTGCTCATTCGGCTAAAAGATGTATACTTAAATTCTTAAAATGCACCGTTTGCAGAGGGTGGCATGCAAAAGTAATGTGTGATCCAGATTATCGTCAACAAGCGGTACAATCAACGAAAACGCCGACAGTTAATTTGTATACTGCCGATGTAAGAGAAAATGCTAGGACTGTGTTTTTACAAACGGCATCGGTATTCGCGTTCAATACGTGTGAAGTCTTTAGTGCGTACGAGCGGGTAATTTTGGACGGTGGTAGCCAATTAACGTTCATTAAAGAATCGCTGATAGAAAAACTGCATTTAAAGATTTTGGGCTCGCAAATTATTTCCGTTATTCCCTTCGGTAGTGACGAAAGACAATCGTCGGATAAAAAATATAATATAGTTCGATTAAGATTAAAAGGGCAAACTAATGACAATATGCTGGAACTGAACGCAATAGTAGTTCCGACTATTTGTCTGGATGTGCTCACAGTTCCCTCTGAAAAGTGTGTTAATCATCATAGATTGGAATTAGCTGATGCGCGTCCGTTTAATTATGATCCCGATGAGGGCATATCGATTTTGATAGGCGCAGATAATTATTGGCGAATAGTGACGGGTGCGGTTAAACGAATTGATGAACAATTAATGGCAATCGATACTTTGTTTGGATGGACTCTATACTAGAGCACTGCACGAGTAAGTAAAAAGTACTCGGAGGCATAATCGCCGAGTATATCACCAAACTATGCGACTACATACTCGGCATCGTTTCCGAATGCATCGCCGATTCCTTTTCCGAAATGATTATGAGTAATAATCGTTACAACTGCATGGTAGCATCGCGCATCGTAGCGAGTAGGTATCGTGAATCGTGAACAGTAGAGCTCTTGGGGTAGTATCCGGGTACCCGCGTTTGTCGGGTATTACCCGGGTATGCAGGTACCCGCAAAATCGGGTATTACCCGCATTACTCGAATACCCGGGTACCCGGGTAATTGCTAAGTTGGGTATTACCCGGGTAAAATCAAGAGCACTAGTGAACAGACATAAATAAACGAGCTATCAGCTTATGTATGGTATTGTTGAGGAAGCAATCGTTGATCGATCATACTATATGTTTTTTTTTTTTTTTTTTTTTTTTTTTTTTAGTTTAGTTTAGTTTATTTCATTTCATATTCATTACATTTTAGTTCAGTCGGTCTTAAGACTAGATGTTTTTTTCAATATTTTACAATATGCAATTTACAATGCCATTCTCAGTTACAATAGTTATTTACATTTTAGTTACAATAGTAGTACATTAACATTATTTTATTAAGGAACCTAACTGAATTATTTAGCCATGAATGATATATTGAAATGAAAGTTAATTTAAGCACTTAGTGGGATAAACCCCAGTTTTAAGTGCACTGGACAAAATACCGTGTTCGTTATAGGGAGCGGCGAGACGTGAGAGCAGTAAAAACAAAGAATATACGAAAAAAAAGAAAAAATGAGATATGGTGAAGTCAAGCTGAGAGTTTCGAAATGAATCGACTGGCAAATTATGAGTAAGTTTAGAGTAGTCAAATTAATTTTTACCAAGCAGCAACTTTATTATGTTAATATTTCAAAGAGATCCTCTACACCTGATCTGGATAATAGCCAGTCTTTTAGATTTTTAAGGAACCTGTAAATGCCAACACTATTGCATATATAACTAGGAAGTCTATTGTATAAGTGTGGAGCTACAATAGTAGCGTTGCGTCGGAAGTATTCTGTTCTAGCTCGACATTAGACATTATTTGCTGCTCTAAGAGTGTTCGCGGCGTTAAGCTCGAACGAAAATATAAAGTATTTAAACTTGTATACATATGCGAATACAATTAATAAAAAACTCACATTTGTTAACGAACTAATTTATTCGTACAATAAATAAAATTCACTCCTTTAAATGTTCCTTGTTGATTATTATTAGAAGTTATATGTAAAACTACTTATAATGTTCTTTGTTTTATTGTTATGTAAATAATTAACTGTGTCCTCGTTATAACGTGTGCCTTCGTTGGCTGATTGTATAATAATGATTTATTGTACCTACGGTTGCTTGATGCAAACCTTCGGTCAGCTGGTTTCCAGCTTGGTTATGTACAAAGTATGTTGGGAAACATTATGTGTTTGGATTGGGTTGATGACCCATATCCCTAGTGACTCTATACAATTCAATGTTGCTGCAGCTTGATGTTGACAAGGCTGCAGTTGTGGACTTTGTTTGGCGATGTGGATTGTGGATTTACCTTGCACATTTGACAGTTCGTTTTTGTTTACAAGTGTCATGTGGTGTGAAAGTTGAAGTGTTTTACTTTTTATATTTTGTGTTTTTTTATATTTAATTAAGATGTGATTGTTTGTGAGATGTGTTAAATTGAGGTGGGCATGTGCGTTTTACCAATTGGTATAGCATTCTGCCGCCATGCCACCTCAATTTATATATTTCCAAACATGTACTTCAAATGTGCAAGGTGTTTGTGTTGATTGTTGTTTTGTTGTGCAGCAACAAAGAGAATAAGTTATGCCATTTCCCATTAAGTTGTTGTATCCACTTCTCATGTAGAATATTCTTAGAACCTTATAGACATATAAATGTCTAAGTGGCAGTGCTTTAATTCGTTTAAATAATGGAAAAGATGGCTCCCATCTAGATTTGAATAGCATTAGTCTGATTATCTTTTTTTGAGCTATGATGAGAGGTTGCAGATTACTCGCGTATGCACTACCCCAGCAAGAGATTCCGTATTCCAAGCGAGAATTGACCAATGCATAATAAATTGAGGTAAGTAAATTTTGCGGGACTAGTTTGCGTAAGTAAAATATCCTATTTAAAACAATGTATAGAACTTTTTTGACATTTAGAATGTGCGGTTTCCAATTAAGTTTGCAATCTATGGTAACTCCTAAATACTTATATTCCAAAACCGATTCTAACTGCCAGCAGGAATCATTGTAGTTGGAACGATCACAGTTTGTGTCATGTAGACCAACTCCTAATATAGGCAATTCTTTCGTAAGAGAAAAGCACATTATTTTCGATTTTCGGCTTAGTACCATACTGTGAGATCTGAGCCAACGTGCCAAGATATCTAAATCTAAATTTATTTGGATTTTTAGACTTTCAAGAGAAGAAGTAGAATACGACAGAGCTAGATCATCCGCAAAAGCGATAATGCGCCCTTTTAGTGGAAGATTAAATATAGAATTTATATATATAAGGAAAAGCATTGGTCCCAGTACAAAATCTTAACATTCTTTTACTAATTATTTTTTCAAAAATTTTGGAAAAGACGGAGAGCAAAGAAATTGGCCTGTAATTATTAGGGTCACATTTATCACCTTTTTTTTAACTGGTATTGTTTTTATTTATTTATTTATTTTTTATTACATTATCTTTTACAAAAGACTCAAGTCCTTGATAGCAAAAGTTAAATAATTACATTGAAGAGTAATGTTATGATATAACAAAACTAAACATATATTACAACGAATTGAATGAAATAATTACTTTGTTTTATTTATGAATATATACTAATCTAATTTTGAGAGTCATCTGAGTTGTTAGCCAAATACCTAAGGAGCATTTTATCAAAGTTTAAAGTACCTCGTAGCTTTCTAATGTCCAATGGTAGAGAGTTCCATAGTCTGACAACATGTATAAGTTGGTTGAATAAGAGCGAATGTTCTATTTGAAGTTGAAAATTTCAACTTATTATATAAGTAAAGAGGATCTTTTTTAGTTATAACATTGTTAAGAGTTTTTAAGGCAATGTAGTTCAAGTATGCGTTTAGGGTACATCCTAGTAATTTAATCTTATATTCAGAAACATGGTCAAAACGTTTGAGATTAAAGACGTAACGTATGATGTTATTAAAAGCAACGTTCAAGTTTCTCTTCGATTCGGAGCTTAGGCAACAGAAAATTTGAGCACCATATGTGATTATCGGAATGATCAGAGTTTTTGCTAACCTGAATCTTATGCTCTGTGGAGTGAATTGTTTGGAGTAGGATAAACACCGAAGGCTACCGTAGATTTTACCAATTATACTTTGGATATGATAATCCCAGTTTAAAGTGGAATTGAACCAGATCCCCAGGTTTTTGACCCTCTCAACATATTCAATATTTCTATCACCAATGCATATTGAAGGGAAATAACTCAAATCAAGCTCATGTTTATAAATAACTAAACATTTACATTTGGTAGGATTCAGGTTTAAACAGTTTTTTTCTGACCAAGAAGTGATTTTGTTGAGATCGCTGTTAAGTAATAAAGCACCATTTTCAATTAAACCAAGCTTGCAACTGAACCGAATTTGAACATCATCGGCATATAGATCGATAGAACTATGCTCAACTTGAGAAGGCAAATCATTAATATACATTGAGAATAACAACGGGCCAAGAATTTATCCCTGAGGAACGCCTGTGTAAAGATTAACAAAGCTTGATACTCGATTGCCGACAACAACAGCCTGTCGCCTTTCAGAGAGATACGAAAGCATTAGCTTAGCTGCTGAGTCAGAAAAATTAAAAAAATGTTTTAGCTTAAAAATTAATATCTTGTGATTAACTGTATCAAAGGCTTTCGAAAAATCCAGCAGTCCTAAGAAAGACACATAATCCTGATCCATAGCGCATCGCATTTATGTATGGGAATTATTACTCTTGTTTTCAAGTATTCTGGAAATATGCCGTTTACGAAACTAACGTTTATGAGATATGTTAGAGGTTTAACAATCCAATTACTAATTTTTTTTATGACAATCGTACTTATACCATCAATTCCGCTTGAACTCTTGGATGTCATGTTAGATATTACTTTGAGCACATCGGCTTCAGTTACTATATCTAGAAAGAATGTAGGTAGAATTTCATTTTGGAGAAAAGTTTCTTGATAGTTGTATTCAGGGTAATCAGGGAAGTTAAGTCTATGACACGCAGATACATTTTTAAAGAATGCATTAAATTTATTTGCGGTTTCTATATCACTTTCGGGTGTCTTATTTTCAGAAAATACTATGTGCTTAAAACCGTTTTCTGCAATCTTTTTGCCTAATAGAGTGTTGATAGTATTCCATTGTTGCCTAGGATTAGATCTATTATCGCTAAATATTTTTTCATAGTAAGCCTCTTTTTGTTTACTTATTTCATTGTTAATGTCCTTTTGCATTTGTTTATAAATATTTCTTATGTGTGGTAGGTGCAGGTTATTTTTATTCCTGTTGTAGTACATATTTTTAGTATATATTTTACTACAAAGATTGTTTGTAATCCACGGTCTAATTTTTTTACATTTGCGATGTTGTTTTAAGGACTTGCAGATAGAAATATGACCTAAAAGGATATTTGAGAAGCTATTAAAAGCGGTTGAGGGGCAGCTACAGCTGTATACCTCAGACCATGTTTCAATACAGAGGCGCCCATTTAGCGTAACGTAATTAATTTTTTGGTGTATTAGTGGTTCTCTGTTTACCTTTGGTTTGTTAGAGTGAATATTAAATATATGTATCTGCAATGCACATACCAGTGGCAAAATGATCGGTTATTTCCCATTCGAGTACGAATGAGCGAATATTATCACAATTCTGAGTTCTAATAAATATGTATGTGGTCAATGCAGGACTTTGTGGTTGAAGTTACTCTCGTTGGTATGTTTATCAGTGATTCAAACCCCAATGATGACAAAAGGAGCAAATAACGATCGCAACCAGAAGAGAAGCCCAGTATATCAATATTTAAATCACCAACAATACAAATATTGCGGCTGTTCATTCCGTTAATGATATCTTTTAAGAATATATCTTGATGAATAAATTGAAGCCGATAAATGCAAAGAATGTCAATGAAAAAATTATTGTAAAGTTTCAGTTTTACTACAATACTGTCCGCACTCTCCAAATCAGGTGTTTCAACATCCACAACCACTATATTGTCTTTAGTAAAAATTGCAATACCACCTGAAGGGTAGTTAGGAAGGGGTCCGCCAAATAACTTTTTTTTTTTTTGAAAATGCTATAAAAAAAACTACTGAATATTTTCTCAAATTTCTTTTTTTATTTGAAAGTACAATCCTTCCGGTTAGTAATGGAAAATAATTTCATTCAAATGGCTGCCTCGGCTGGCCATGCAGTAGCCTACACGATCGGTCCAATTTTTAAGCACATTATCGATTGTGTGCAGCTGTATTTCACCAATGGCTTCACGAATATTGTCCTTTAAAGCGTCAATTGTCTCTGGCTTGTCGGCGTAACACTTATCTTTGACGGCACCCCACAAATAATAGTCCAACGGTGTCAAATCGCAGCTCCGAGGTGGCCAAACGACATCAGCTCTGCGGCTGATAATGCGATCTTCAAAAACAGGGCGCAAAACATCGAGTGTAGATTCGGCTGTGTGGCACGTAGCGCCTTCCTGTTGAAACCAAATGTTGCCAATATCCTCCTGTTCAATTTTTGTAAACAAAAATTCGTTCAACATGGCCCGATAACGATCGCCATTGACTGTAACGGCCACTCCTTGCTCATTTTCGAAGAAAAATTGCCCAATTATGCCTCTGGACCAAAATCCGCACCAAACAGTGGCTCGTTTTGGGTGCACCGGCTTTTCAATGTATGCGTGCGGGTTTTCTGTGCCCCAAATGCGACAATTTTGCTTGTTTACATACCCGCCAAGATCAAAATGAGCTTCATCTGAAAAGATGATTTTTTTGGCAAAATCGGCATCTTCTGTAAGTCGATCGCAGGCCCACTTAGCGAAGCGTTGTTCAAACGTATACACAACCATATTCGTTCAGCGGAAGGATAAAACTAATTATCTGTCAAATCAGACATGAGCTAAGTGTTACCGCACTACTTGAAAAAAAAACGTTAGATGGCGGACCCTTTATTACACTCAGCATATAAATTGTAGCCCGGAATATAAAAGTTGCATAATTCATGGTTAAAAATCCAAATTTCAGACAGAACTATTATTTCGGGAAGTACTTTAAAATAATTATTTAAATACAGACAAAAGCTATCAAAATTTTTCCTCATACTTCTGATATTTTGGTGGAGGACTGTAAAATCATTTAAGGAAGAATCAAAACAATTGCTAACAAATACATTACTACTTGAACAGCTACAAGAGGGATCGAATAATTCATTATGGTGAGGAAACATTATAATATATAACAATTAACACAAAGAGAAGTACTTATAAATGGTTTAGATCTTCGATGCACCTAATGAATTTAATTTCCCTACCAGCCGCCTTACGCATCATGATTTTGCCATGTCGCACCCAGAGAAATTCATATTTTTGTTTTTTCTTTGCAGCCTTTGCCTCTTTCAGTAAGATCTTCATTTCAGGTGAGAGCCAATCCTTGATGTATATGTTTCCTTTATAGGAAGCAAAACATTTTTCTGCTTTAATTGGTCCCATTTTTGCGAATGACGCAGACAAGATTTTCTCCTTCACTCTCCTCGTACAGAACTGCACAATTACCGTCCCTGTTTTCGCACCCTTGCTCTTCTTTCGGTAACATATGTCGACGTCATTGTCACTTATTTCAACGCCGACGCCCTGGTTGATGACTTGGATAATTGTTTCCCGAACATTTTCGTTGTCCACAAGAGGTACCTCGCGTAGTTCTAAGTAATTCGAGTGAGACACGTAATCAACATTTGCTAGTCTCTCTTTCACTGTTTTTAGTTCAGCCCTCAGCGTTTCATTTTCTTTTAGAATTTGAGATAGTATTTGTGTCGTTTTTTCAAGCCCGGCGATTTGTTGTTGCATAAGATGCAATGTTTTTACTGTGTTCTCTAGTGCCTTTTTGATTTCTGCAACGTTAAGGTGAATGCCCTCTAGAGTAATTTTCTTGTCAGGGGCTGCGTTCTCGTCACTTTTCACACACGATGATACCGAGAGCCTACGCGGGTTGTTTCTTTTTTTTTGTAGGCAATTTTCACATGTCCACGGTTTTTTCGATTTTGTAATAAACTCGACATTTGTGGGTTTTAATTTAACACAGTCCGCATGCATAGGAGTTCGCAATCACAGCACTTAATGTAGCAAACATCTCTACCGATGTATAAGGTTGAAATCATATGCATTGAGAAAGACTGCTCGACGCAGCATTTGATTTGAAATTACGTTTGGAACTAATTTCGCAGTAGTGAAGATGGCTAATAAGGAGCGGTGATCCGTAACCAACGTGAAGGGGCGGCCGTACAAGTAGTTATGGAATTTTTTAACCCCTGCGACGAGGGCGACTGCTTCCCTGTCTATTTGGGCGTAGTTAATCACTGGCTTTGAAAGTCTCCTCGAATAAAAGGCTATTGGTCTCTCTGCTGCATTTGGTAATTGGTGGCTTAGCACAGCTCCGAGTCCGTAGGGTGATGCATCGCATGTTAATACCAATGGAAGAGTGCCGTCGTAATGAATGGGTACGTCGTCAGATGCGATTAGTTGCTTCTGAAAATAATTCGATAAAAATAAAGAAAAGAAAAGACCCGAATTACAAAAGAACAAAATCTTGCACCATCGTACTACTGAGGGTATCATTCAAAATCTTTAATTCCTTAGAGGCACTCTTAAATGTTTTTGCATTGTCCGAGTAAACTATGCTCGGAGTTCCCCTCCGTGCGAAAAATCTTCTCAACGCTGGCAAACAGCACTCAGCGGTGAGATCTGTCACGAGTTCCAAGTGTATGGCTCTTATAGAACCGCAAGTTAGTAACATTATGTAGACCTTCCTTGTTGATACGTCATTAGCAGACTCGCGGATATATAGAGGTCCCGCATAATCCACTCCTGTCACGTCAAATGGTCGGGAGATCATCATCCTGTCGCGAGGGAGAGGGGCGAACGGAAGAGCTGAGATTCGTCTACATACGAAACATCGCGAAATTACAGATTTTAGCAGCTGCCTTCCTCTCAAAATCCAGAACTTATTCCTTAACTCTGATAATCAGGGCTATCGGCAATTCCGAGGGGAAAAAAATTCCCTCCGGAATATTTTGTTCCATGGAAAATATTCCTCCTATCGTGAATTCCGATGGAAATATATTTCCTAGGGGATTTTCGAAGTTTTGTTCGAATTCTTTGACACCTGTCACTCAGCGCTGTTTTTATTTATTTGTGAGGTACGTTAATAGTTGAGTTGTGGAAAAATTCACCCCTATTCCCGTTGTCGTTTGTCATTTTCGACGAATGTCGTTTTCTTCGTCGTGTCGTTTCTTTAATGCGTATTCCGAAACTTACACGTCTCGACAATTTTGTAGTAGATTGTTAAACGACGAAAAAGTAATAGTTTAAGGTCAAATAAAGAAATTCACTCAAGAAGTTGTTAAATAAGGTTGAGAAAAGTGAAATTTGAAGTAATCATGAATAGTGTTGAAATGTTTTATAGTACAGATGAAGATGATGAAAATAATAAAGCCAAGTACCAATTAATTATAATGAGAAAAAAAAATAAGACAAAGCTCAGATCCTCTTAGTTTGCCTGACAAAAAGTAAATAAACTGAGTATTAATTGTTTTTTTCCTAGTAACCCTTTCTTTTAGATTCGGAGGCTATTTTCGTTAATCAAAAAAGGCTTTCAAACACATACTGGACGAAATATTAAATACATTTAAGGACACAAAGCGTTCGTCATCAATACCAGTTATTTTAAAACTAGCTGTTGCGTTGAGAATTTTTGCTGAAGGAAGTTACCAAATTAGTGCCGGTAATGACTTCAACTTATGTTTGGCTCAACCTACAGTTAGTAAGATATTCAAAGAAGTCATCGACATCTTGGAAAGATATATTTGTCCTAAGTGGATAACATCCAATTTGTCGGAAGAGGAAAAAAATGATGCAAAACTGTACTTCTTTGAAAAAACTGGGATGCCAGGTGTTGTTGGATGTGTAGACGGGACGAATTCAAACGCCTAAACGGGAGGAACAACACCTGTACCTAATAGGAAGGGGTATTACAGTTTAAATGCAATGATTGTAAGTAATCTTATATTTGCAGACCGAAGATTTTTCTCATGTTGATACATTTTCTCACAGGTTTGTGACAACAAAATGGTCATAAGGTATTTAGATGCGCGACATCCTGGGTCTTGTCATGATGCTTGGATATGAAATTCAAGCGGTCTTCGGGAGATTTTAAAAAGTAGATTCGAGAGAGGGGAGCGAAACACTTGGTTGCTAGGTAATTATTTTTTGTATCATTTCAAATAATAAAAAACATGTTAAATTGTAAATACATATCTAAATAGGTGATGCCGGATATCCTTTAGAACCCTTTTTAATGACACCATACAGGTAAGCGCGATTCATGCGATTCATCCAGAAATATTATTGAAACGACAATAGGTGTCTTGAAAAATCGGTTTCGCTGTCTTCTTGGTGCACGTTTATTGCATTATAACCCGGAAAAGGCAACATTCCCTTTTAAAATCGATCTTATTGATCTCCTTGTGGAATCCTTTTGCCAAATAAGGATTTTTCTCCATATGAGCAACCAGTACTTGGAATTGCTTTTGATTGCTGATCTTCATTTTATACATCTAAGCAAACTATTTCAATTAAAATTGAATCAATGTTTGTTAATTTCTATTTAAATAAATGAAGAAAAAAGCTTGTATCTCTTTCGCATAGTTAAAGTCGTTTGATGAAAACAAAGCGACAAAAATCGTCCTTTTTATCTCTCTTTGTCGTTTCGTAAATTCTTAGAGAACGCCGAATGGTACCGTTCAACGACAAGAAAACGACGTTTGACATTTGCAAACGACAATCGCATCGAAAAAACGACATAGGGAATGTGCGTTCAGTCGTATCGCTTTTTTTTTTCGTCGAAAACGACAACGGGAATAGGGGCGATTGTGTATATTTTGGTAAGTATTCTACTAATAATGATTTGGTATTAATAATGTCCGATTTCTTTCAGGTTCAAACAAGTACATAGAGATATAAAATGCATAGCGTGGCATTTATGTTGCTGGCCAATGAAAGGAACCAAGAAGAGAAAACTGAACAAAGGTGCATAAGAAGAAGTTTGAGAGATAAATCCAACCCCTTGGAACAAGCTTTGTAAACAAAAACAAAATTTCGTTGCGAAGTTATACCTAATACTAAAAATATTTCTAAATATATTTAAGAAAGTCCTTTACGTCTTCTTTGCTTTTATTAGTACTAAATATAACCGTTGGCTATGTCTCTATTAGTATCGAAGAAATTTACCATCGTTTCCAACTGTTCCTGATTAGTTGAGTTAGACCTTAATTAAAGTAAATTTAGTATTTGACTATATCGGTAAGTACTTGTAACACTTTGCACACATACATATGTACATACATTTCAAAATTCCAAACTATTCTCACTTTAATATTCACTTTTTTTGATTATTCGTCCAATTCAATTACGTATTCACTTTAAAATAAGCCAACATTTGGTTAACATCGGACAATGAGGTCTTATCTTAATTTTTATCTACTTTTGTTTTGAATTTCTCCAGCGAAGAGATAAAGGAAAAATTCCGAGCGGAATCCCATTGAAATTCCGGAGGAAATTTTGTTCCCGATACCAATGTTTTCCGGGGGCACTTTCTTCCCTTTTTCGAAATTCATTCACGATACCTATTTTCCGAAAGTAGGAAATCTTATTCACGATAGCCCTGAATGTTGTATTCGTTCCGCCATGTAACATGCTTTGGTGAACATGTAGTACGATAAGTTTGCTTATGGTAGATCGATATGGTAATATAATTGGAAACGCATTAATTTAGCATATTTAAGACGATTATTCACACGCAGTATGCCGTTGTCATCGAAGAGAGGATTCAATGTAAGTAGATCGGAAGACTTACCGATAGTTCCTCCGCCCTGAATTGCATGAATTGCAAAGCATGTTACATGGCGGGGCGAATACAACATTATCAGAGTTAAGGAATAAGTTCTGGATTTTGAGAGGAAGGCAGCTGGTAAAATCTGTAATTTCGCGTTGTTCCGTATGTAGGCGAATCTCAGCTCTACCTGGAACTCAGCCGTTCGCCCCTCTCCCTCGCGACAGGATGATGATCTCCCGACCATTTGACGTGACAGGAGTGGATTATGCGGGACCTCTATATATCCGCGAGTCTGCTAATGACGTATCAACAAGGAAGGTCTACATAATGTTATTAACTTGCGGTTCTATAAGAGCCATACACTTGGAACTCGTGACAGATCTCACCGCTGAGTGCTGTTTGCCAGCGTTGAGAAGATTTTTCGCACGGAGGGGAACTCCGAGCATAGTTTACTCGGACAATGCAAAAACATTTAAGAGTGCCTCTAAGGAATTAAAGATTTTGAATGATACCCTCAGTAGTACGATGGTGCAAGATTTTGTTCTTTTGTAATTCGGGTCTTTTCTTTTCTTTATTTTTATCGAATTATTTTCAGAAGCAACTAATCGCATCTGACGACGTACCCATTCATTACGACGGCACTCTTCCATTGGTATTAACATGCGATGCATCACCCTACGGACTCGGAGCTGTGCTAAGCCACCAATTACCAAATGCAGCAGAGAGACCAATAGCCTTTTATTCGAGGAGACTTTCAAAGCCAGTGATTAACTACGCCCAAATAGACAGGGAAGCAGTCGCCCTCGTCGCAGGGGTTAAAAAATTCCATAACTACTTGTACGGCCGCCCCTTCACGTTGGTTACGGATCACCGCTCCTTATTAGCCATCTTCACTACTGCGAAATTAGTTCCAAACGTAATTTCAAATCAAATGCTGCGTCGAGCAGTCTTTCTCAATGCATTTGATTTCAACCTTATACATCGTGCCGGTACCAAGATGGCCTACGCCGACTTTCTGAGTCGCTGCCCAATTACTGTAAAGCAAGAATCCGAGTCAACCAAGGATGTTCTAATGATTGAGTGGGCAGCTTCGCCTATTGTGAGCGCACAGTTACTAGCATCTCAAACTGCCAAGGATCCTCAGCTTTCCAAAATACTGAACTGGGTATTAAGGGGGTGGCCCAGCAGCAGTATTCAACGCTTCGACAATCAATACCCATTTTACTCTCGGTGAAACGAGCTATCCGCTAATAGAGGAGTGCTAGTTTGGGGAAATCGAATGGTCATACCATCCTCATCAAGACAAGAAATTCTGAGCGCTTTACACGCCCCTCATCTGGGAATTGTTAAAATGAAAGCCCTAGCACGTAGTAACGTATGGTGGCCTAACATCGATGCTGAAATTGAAATGATTGTGAAACGCTGTCCTTCGTGCCAACAGAACAGGAATGAGCCATCACAAACAGCGACGCATCACTGGGAATCTGCTAAGCGTGCATGGTCTCGCCTCCACATCGATTTTGCTGGGCCCTTTAAAGGCAACACGTTCTTCTTGTTCTTTGACTCCTACACCAAGTGGCTTAAGGTCACTGTCGTAAAGTCTACATCTGCTGCCGCAGCAATTAAGTTCCTTCCACAACTGTTCGCAACTCACGGACTCCCGGATGAAATAGTATCGGACAATGGCACGGCATTCACCTCTGACGAATTCAAAAAGTTCATGAACAACAACTTAATTCGTCATATTCGCTCAGCCCCATTCCATCCTGCAACAAACCGTCAAGTGGAGAGCATGGTGCAAAGTACCAAGAACTATCTTAAAGGAGCAACAACGCCACAAACATCGGCTTAGCTCTGGCCCGAGTCTTGATTAATCAGCACAGTACATCACACTCTACGACCAATCGGATGCCCGCTGAATTGTTGCTGAATCATGATATCAAAATATACTTCGACAAATTACAGCTTCAAGATATAACCTATGGTAAGGTCTGCGACTTTAGCAGTACTAAGCATTTCATTGCAGGGAGCCCAGTCTGGGTGCGAAACTATGCAGTTGGACCAAAATGGATTGAGGGTCTGGTGTCCGAGCAGACTGGGCCCATATTGTTCAACGTTCGATTAAAGGACTCACGCGTATTCCGACGCCATCAGGATCAGCTACGTAGCCGTGAGCTACTATCAACAGTGCCTCAGGTTGAAAATGTCGAGCCGGAAGAGGATAACTCAACGGATGCTGCATCACTGAGGCATCTAGCAACACCGTCGTGCGTTTCTGAGGACCCCGGACAACAAACACTTATGGACGAATCCAATAATGGTGTCCTGCCGACATCACAAGCGACACTTCGCAGGTCCGGTTGCAGTAGACAGCCGCCGCGTTATTATGAAGCATCTGGGTGTTAAGGAGTGTTATGTATGCAGCGTTTGGTCACTCAGCTTGCTCACACTCTCTCGTCAGTCAGTTGTCAATCAGAAGTCAACGAGCGAAGACCTCACATCGTGCTGCCTATTCTATTCTATATCCTATACCCTATATTCTACATACTTATATTTACCTGTGTGATCAATAAATATATGTACGAGTATAATACTGTTAGAGTAGCTTGCCCATATCTAAAACACTCAATAAACCATACTAAAAAATTGTAAAATGAATTATTGTGAATTAACCAATATATAACTGATTTGGTATAATTTTTGAATTTGCCGCCAATCGGCCATCTTTATTTTATTTCTGCTTGTACTAAAATTACAAATAAATAAAACAAAGAAATACAAGTACTCACTTCTAACCGAACTTGCAAGCCTCATGGTCGCATTTTTTTAGTCAGTTGAAACGTTATTTTTTTATAAATTAAAAGTATGTAAATGCACAAAATAATGCATTTTTTATGGTGCCCGAGCAAGGACAGTAATATTTTATTATTGTTCCTTTAGTAAAAATCGCGAATATCCGGTGAAAGTCCGCGCATAAAACATAATATATAGTATAGTATATACAGCAAGAGCTGCCGCATACTTCATCAAGAGCTGCCGCATCAATTGCTCCAGAAAACAACATCTTCTCCATAGAACACCCATGACAGGCGAAGACAAAAAAAAAGCTTTCGGCCTGTGTTAGACCACACGGGCGCATAGATTAAACGTAGAATACGTATCAGTCTTTTATCAATAAAAATATAAGAAGTAAATATAATATTGTATAAATGATTTAAATGTTTTATTAATAAAAAAATCACTAAATTGTCCAACTTTTATTAAAGTAACCCTGGGTTTATGTCTTGAATATTGTTAGTTGTTTCTGCTGAAATACCATAAGTGGCGCAGAAAAAACAGCAATGCATCATATGTTCAGAGATAATTGACAAAAAAATTAAATGCAAATAATAGTAAAAATGGTGTTGAAAAATCCATTAACCTTATTATAAACATAAATAATATTATAATAATTTTGTTATGCCATTTTGAAAGTTCTTCACTTTGTAGCTTAAATTGGATTTCACGTATCTATTGTACATTACATATACTTCTATCTCTCTCTTACACACAACTCAGTAATATGCAAAGCATAAATGCTAGCAAATTGTTAATCAAGTTTATGCGCTTATTTTCGTATTTTCGTATAGAAATTTTATGTGAATAAAATTTAATCAATTAACGATTGCGAAATAAAAATACACATATTTAAGTTGATAAGTGCTTACTTTATTATTTTTATTGATGACAATTTAATAGAAAAATGTGCACTCAAAGTCAAGCAAACAGTTTAAAAAAAATCGTACTTCAAATTACACCCCCATTTAATCCGAAAGACGTATTCTACGTCAAAAGGGAAGTTGCTCTGATCGAGGTAAAGAACAAAAATTGAAAGTGTAATTGATGTTGAGTGCTCCAATAAATATATACAATGAGCACTATACCACTTTCAATTCTTGTCGCTTTGCATATTATATTATATTCAATAATAAAATATATATAACTGCATATATATACATTTATATAAAAACATATATAAATGAAGTGCGCGTTTTATGTTACAATAAAGTAACATATTATTACAACTACAACAATTGAGATAATTAAACAAAGATGCTGTGCTCGTTCTCGTTGCATCACCGCCACTCGTTCGAAATTCAATTGAAGCACTACACGTCCACACTAAATCAAAATTAAATCTATACAATTCAAATTAAATTAATTAAGGTAAAACCGAGACTACTTGTGCAACAAATTTGTTTCTAAAAAAAGTGTGAATTTGACAATAGACGATTGTCTTTTACACATATGCATTTAACAAGTGTAGTAAGTGCATTCAAATAACAAGTTTAATTTCTGAAAGGTATTGCGCCAAGGAAGGGTGCTTTGAACTAGCGAATAGGCAGTTAAATTCTTGGTGACGAAATAAATATTTTTTATTTCAAATATTACTCGGCAAGTTGCATATAATTCGGTGAAATTTTTTCGTGACAATTGTTGTGCGGAAATAAACTAATTTTCCCCCAATTACGATAATTTCAATTTATAGCCGGTGTAACTCAGCCAATTGTGAATAAACTAATTTCACAAAAGTAAAGACTTTATTTTCTCGGGGCAAAAATATGAGCCTTGATCAAACAAAAAATCAAACATCGCTCATAACAGCAAACATTAATAGGATTAAAACGGCATTAGAACAAAAAGCTATATCAAAAAAAACCGATAGAGTTGGAATGTCGGCTAGAGTTATTAAACTCATATATATTGATCAAGCTATGATCTGTCAATCGGACATTGAACTACCTGATCCAAGTGACACATTTCATGGGGAATTAAAAGACATTTGCGTTTGTCCGAAGTCATTAATAATGTCAGTGTTGAGTAAAAAGCGTAAATCTAGTGCGGTAGAATGCTCTTTTAGTGACCCTCAGCTCTCACGACTTCCAAAGATGTCTCTTCCCAAGTTTAGTGGCAAATACGCTGATTATAAAAATTTTATCAGCCTTTTCGAAAATTTAGTGGACAATGATCCTAGCCTTCCAGATATTGAGAAATTCTATCATCTAATTTTATGTTTATCTGGTGAAGCTTTGGGAACGGTTAACGCTTTTCAAATAACCGAACAAAACTATCCAAAAGCGCTGGCTAGTTTAAAAAATGTATACAACAACAATTGTCTAATATTTTTCGACAATATTTCAACGTTGTTGGATTTACCAGAAATCGCAAAGCCATCGGCTGCTGCTTTACGTAGCATGATAGACACATTTACTGAGATTTATGACTCCCTATTGTCATTAGGTGACGAAAAGAATATCACAAACGCTATAATAATACATTTAGTGATGTCCAAAGTCGACGCAGTCTCAAGGTCAAAGTGGGAGGAGCAGCTAGATTATAGCACCCTCTATGGATCGACTGTGAAGCAGCAGTTAATAAAATATATCAGCACATATCGGCTGAAGAAGCGTCGACTTCGAAGTCTAAATCCAGTGACAAGCAATCTAAACCGAAACAGGATGTCGGTCGTCAGAAGAATCAAAGATCTTCTTTTGCGTGTATTAAGCCACAACCACCAAGACAACAAATAAAATTAAAATGTTTGTTTTGTAAGTCAGATGATCATTATATAACAGCTTGTCAATCGTTTACTGCTCTGCCTGGCTTACAAAGATTCGAACATCAACTGCCTTCGAAAAGGACATTCAGTATCGAAATGCAAATTGAGCCGCTGCAGTGTTTGCAATCGTTTGCATCACTCGTTGCTCCACCAGTACGCAACAACATTTAACAATGCACCCCAATTTTTGATCTCCCAAGCCATGCATGCCTCAGCTCCGACTAACTAAGTAATTCTTGCCACTGCCATCGTGCAAATAAAAGGCAACAACGGTGAATATTTACCAGCCCTCTGCTCGGCTCCGGCTCTCAAATAAATTTTATAACTGAAGAGCTTACGCAAAGGTTACAATTTCGCAAAGAATACAAATCCCTAAATTTGCTTGGCATTGGTAAAGCGAACACAACAGTTGGCAAAATGCATGCAGTTGTCAAATCAAGATTGAATGATCATTCCCTTGATGCAGACTATTGGGTCATGAGCACCATATCAGCTTATCAACCTGATAGCGCTATAAATACTGCGAACTGGAACATTCCTCGCAATATTGAATTGGCTGACCCATATTTCCATAAGGCACAAAAAATAGATCTGCTACTGGGCGCAGAAACGTTCTACGAATTATTGTCCGTAGGCCAAATAAAACAAGGCCCTACATTTCCAACCATCCAAAAGACATTACTCGGATGGATAGTATCTGGGAAATGTGTCATATATATCCTCAAGTTCAAACACAAAATTTTGTAACTTGATATGCCACGATGATTTGCCATCTTTAGACAAAATAGTCCAAAAATTCTGGTCATGGAAAGAAATTCCTGGAGAATCAAATAAAATTCTCACACCAGAACAGCAATTGTGTGAAGATCATTTTGTTAAAAAGACACAAATCTTGCCGACTAGTCGTTTCGAGGTCAAGTTGCCTTTCAAGGAACCGCCAAGCTCACTTGGCACATCGTTTGAAACTGCCAAACGACGTTTTTTCGCACTTGAGCGAAAACTATTAAAAAATGACGAGTTAAGAGCAATGTACATGGATTTCATGAATGAATATCTCACCGACGAATAACGAAATTTCAAAAAGCCCGCACTACTTCATTCCACATCAGTGTGTCCTAAGACAATGTATCTCACAAGTAATACATATTATATTAAATTAGATTGTTTAGTGCGATTGCCAAGTCAATCTATTTATTTAAAACATAAAAGATTTTTAATATTAATATGGTCACTACCTATGTCCAAGCGTTTTTGGACTCAACGAAAATCAAAAAAAGGAATCAAAAATAACTTTTCGATAAGCGGCCAACAGAAACTTTTCTAAATTCAAACACGATCCGTCCTCTATCACTTTTCCAGACCAAAGAGGCCCGCCAGAGCTCCTGGTGGTCACTTTATTTAATTCTGTTTTCGATATGTTTCAAATTTACAGTGTTTACAATGTAATATTATTATTATGGTATCAAAATATCAACACTATTAGACCTAATTCCGAGTAAGTTAATTTTTGTATTTATTCAATAATTATTTTCAAATTATAATTTAAAAATGTGTAGCATGAACATACTGCCCGCCTTGAAGGGTCTTTCGAACAAAAGGCACTTCAACAATTCGGAAGAGGTGCCAGGCGATCCTATAATATCCTTCCCTTGGTCCTGATATCGGCCACTCGAACCTTTCCGTCTCGAGCAGGAATGACACGCTCTATACGTCCAAGCAACCATTGTAGAGGTGGTAGATTGTCGTCTGCAACAAGGACTACGGTACCAACCTTCACATTCTCAACTTCAGTCTTCCACTTTGATCGTTTTTGCATCTCTAACAAGTACGCCTTCGACCATCTCGACCAAAAATGTTGCTTTATTTGCGAAAGTGGTAGTTCTTCTTGGATAGTGGGTTCTGGAATTGAATTTAAAGCCTTGCCAATTAAAAAATTACCGGATATGAATGAATTTTATATAAGCAGCTGCACACCATGATGAGATACAATTCTGCGTCTGCTGATCGAGAAATTTATCTCGAAGTTCCTTCAATTCATTACAGGCTCCAACGAAATTGGTCCCATTGTCGCAATGGAGCTCTTCACATAGACCTCGCCTCGCTACAAATCGCTTCAAAGCTGCCAGAAAACCTTGCGTTGAGAGATCCGACACAACTTCCAGATGAGTAGCCTTCGTCGAGAAGCAAATAAACAACGCCACATACGCCTTGTGACTGCAATATCCTCGACGTTTTTGAGATATGTGAAATGGTCCACAGAAATCGACGCCTGATTTTGCAAAAGGGTTTGAGATGTTTACTCTACTGGCTGGTAAGTCACCCATTATTTGCTTCAGAAGTTTCGGTTTGTATCGAAAACAATGATAGCATCCATCAACCACCTTCTTCGCTAACTTCCTTGCATTGACGACCCAAAAACGCTGCCTTATAGTCGCGACCAAAGCTTGTAGACCTGCATGATAATTAGTGACATGCAAATAGACAACAAGATTGTGCACGAAAAGTGAATTTTTAGTTAAAAGGATAGGACAACGGGAATTATAGGGTATGTCCGCATTCTGCAGACGCCCACCAACTCTTAAGAGTTTTAAGTGAAGGTCAACATCAAGAAAAGGATGGAGGTTATTGATGCGACTTCTTGGGCTCATCTTTTTCGATTTCCTTAAGTCTTCAATTTCCTCCTGGAAATGAGTTTGCTGTAAGTTCCAGATAATTTTCAACAGAGCATCTTCTAACTCATCCGCATTTAGTGTTATAGACCTCGCGCTTACGTGGGGGCTAGAAAACTTGTCTAAGCTTTACTTGAGATTTTTAATAAAGCGAAGAACATATCCAAAAATACGAATTACCTTTGGGTGACTTCGAAATCGGTCAAAGTTTTCTGAGAATCCAATTGAAACTCTTTTGACTACTAGTGCAACCGAATTCTCAGGCTCCAAATCTGCTAATAAATGCCACTTTTGTTTAGGCCACGATTCTTCCGTCAAATGCAAGAAGGGAGGGCCATGGAACCATATACTCTCTATCAGTTCCTCACAATAAGCTCCACGGGAAACTATGTCAGACGGATTGGCTTTCGAGTTAACATGCCTCCAACTGGCAGATGGTAGTTCGGATTGTATCTTTGGTACGCGGTTTGCAATAAAAATTTCCCACGACAAAGGATAAGTGGAGATCCAACGCAGCACTATTTCCGAATCTGACCAAAGAAAGATTTTATCGACGCGTTCCACAAAATTTACCAGTATCTTGTTAACTAAATCGACAAGCAAAGTTGCAGCACATAGTTCTAGCCGCGGCAGTGACTTAGTTTTAATCGGAGCTACTTTTGACTTTGCACTTAATAACTTGCATTTCACTTCTCCTCGACTATTAATGGTGCGAATGTACACACAGCAGCCCTATGCGCGAATCGATGCATCTGCAAATCCATGCAGCTGAATATTCGAAGGTGGTGAGTTTGAATTCTCACCAAGAATGAACCTTGGCACTTTTATTTGGTGCAGATCCACAATCGCTTTTCGGAATTCTTCCCATTGGGAATGTAATTGCGCCGGAACTGATTCATCCCAACTACATTTGGATATCCAAAGATCCTGCATTAATATTTTTCCCTTTACCACGATTGGGTTTATTAATCCTAGCGGGTCAAACATTTGAGATAACTCGGACAAAATAATCCTTTTTGTTACTTTCTGATTAAATCTTATATTAGGCACAACGTAGTGCAGTTCATCTTGTTCAGGCTTCCATACCACATCCATACCACACCTAAAGTCTTAATAACATCCTTATCGTTTATACGCAATGAATCAGCGGAATTACCCTCACCAGAGATCTTAATTAGGAAATTGCGGGCATTGCTACACCATTTACGTAGTTCGAATCCTGCAGTTCCCAACAAATAATTTACCTCCTGATAAATCCTTTCAATCCCTTCTAAAGAATTAGCACCAGTTATCATGTCATCCATATAAAAATCTTCTCCTATAACTTTTGCGCCTAAGGGAAACTTGGTTGCATTTTCATCTGCCAGATATTTAAGACAACGAGTGGCAATATAAGGGGCAGAAGTGGTACCATATGTAACTGTCTTCAATTTGTACACCCTCAATTCTTCCTGATCGCTTGACCTCCAAAGGATGCATTGGTAGTATTGTTCCTTATCATGCACTAATATCTGCCTATACATTTTCGAGATATCGGCAGTAATGACATATTTGTGTGTTCGAAAACGAAGAATAATGTCATACAAATCGTCTTGAACTATGGGGCCCTTAAAAAGAAGATCATTCAACGATATGTTGTTCGTAGTCTTGCTACTGCAATCGAATACGACTCTCGATTTTGTGGTCAAAGAATCCGGCCTGAGAACAAATTGATGGGGAGCAAAATATTTAACTAAGTCTAACTGACCCTTTGCGACAATTTCCATGTGACCCAAGCGTTGATATTCCTCCATGAATTGATTATACTGCTCTCGTACCTCAGAGTTCTTCTGGAGGCGTTTTTCCAATTTATGGAACCTAATTCTAGCACTGTTCAACGAGTTTCCTAACTCCTCCGGTGGCTGCCTGAAAAGCAGGCTAGCCACAAAACGACCGTCTTCCTGACGACAAATTCCCTTCAGGAACTCCTTTTCACAATCCTCTTCTTCTTGTGTTAAAAATCTGCGTTTTTGGTTCACCTCTTCCATTTCCCAGAATTTGTTGACGATGTCATTTAGTGAAGCATCTTGAACTTCGGAGCAATTAGTTAACATGCAAACTGCTTCAGGAATCTCTGACAATCCATATCTACCGGATGCTATCCACCCTAGCAAAGTTTTTTGGAAGATTGGCAAGTTGGACCCAAGCTTTATTTGTCCTACACAGAGCAGCTGGAAAAAACTATCTGCTCCTATCAACAGGTCTATGCGGTTGGGTAAGTTAAAGTAAGGATCTGCTAAGGGGATATTCGATGGGATATTCCAAGTCGATATATCAAATTTCCTTTCCGGAAGCACATTGGTTATACCATTCAAAATCAAAAAATCTAGATTAAATTCGTAACCGGAAGTTTTCGATTTAACGCTAGTTTCAGTTTTATACTTATCAATTGCATTGGATTTTCCTATTCCAGAGACAGATGTATGCATTTGAACCTTTTTTAGCTTAAGTTTCTGGGCCATATCCTCTGTTAAAAAGTTCAACTGGGATGCTGAGTCTAGTAAAGCTCGTGCTTGTTGATAATTACCAAACTTATCTTTAAGATAGACTAAAGCAGTGGCCAAAATAACGTGTGAGCAGTTTCTTTTAAACGCACTTGACAGCAACGAAATATTATTGTGACTAGCATCAGTTTTCAAGTTTGCCGATACATCATTATTGGATTCGTTCTCAACCGTGAACCTGTGAAACAATCGATGATGAGGTAGAGAACATATACTACATTTAGCTGATTTGCATCTTCTTACTGAGTGACCCGTTGCCAAACAGTTGATACAAAGAATACGTTTTTTGACCTCTTGAAAACGATTCAACACAGGCAAGCGAGCGAAATTAGGGCAAGTAACTATATCATGGGTGTCAGCTAAGCAGAATTCGCACTTCTTATTGTGAACAATCAGTGACGTGTATTTTGAAGAAATTTTAGATAAGTTCTGTGGACGAAAACGACTTGAATTACTAGTTCCAGCACTTGATTCAGTTTTACAGATATTTGATTCCTTCGCCTCCAGAGTTTGACAACGACGATCCAACAATTTGGAAAACTCATCCCACGATGGTAACCTCGAATGATCCAGAGCCTCCTCCCACTTGGACTTAGTTTCCGCGTCTACTTTATCGAGTGCACATGAAATTAGGAATGCATCAGCAATATCCTTGTAATCGCCAATATTAAGCATAGCTCCTATATGCGTATTAAAACTATCTTCCAAGTTTCGTAAATTGAAAGAAGAACATTTGGTAATTTTTTGGATTCCCAGCAATCCATTCACATGCTCCTGAAACATCATGGTCTTGCTGTCAAATCTCTTTTTTAACCGAGCTATAGCCTTCGAATAATTTGCGGCCGTTAAATCAAATTCCTTAACTGCATTTAGTGCAGACCCCGACAAGCAACTTTTCAGATAATTAAATTTCTGCAGATTATCTAACGAATCATCCTTATCCACAAGACTTGAAAATATCCCAATAAAGTTCGGGAATTCCGAAAACTTTCCGGAAAATACCGGCAGCTTAATTCGTTCTAACTTTGACCTTGAAATACGTTGGTGGTGTACAAGTGATGCATTAAAACTCTCGCACGTACTTGTGTTCGATTTCTTTTCTGCTAGCAACGATAATATTTTCGACTTTGTACCCACATACAAATCCTCAACTTCCGCTCTTTTGATAGCATTGCTTCCCTCTTCTTCAGAGATATTCATTCGATCTAATGATAGTTGAACGCTCAAAACCTGTTTGAAGTAGGATTCAAGGATTCCTAAACGACATTTTAACTCCGTAATAGAAATAGACGACCCATTACAATCAATTAATTTCTTTATTCTATTCATACTTCCTTTAGTGGAAGCTCTTAATGCTTTCAGCTCAGACAAGTTTCTTGCACGCAGACCAGCTAGCTCTCTTTCACCCGTAAGCTCCTCACGCACTTGATTTTCCATATCAAGTTCTTCTTCAGCAACGATATCTGATTTAGACATTATCTACGAAATCCTCTCAATCGAAGAAGCTTAGACAACCTATCCTGCATGAATTTCTTATCAGCGGCAACGATCGCTTCCACTCAAAGGCGCAATTAGGAATTTAAAAAACGAATAGGAGAGTTGAGTGTGTACTTGTCCCCTACCGGAATTCAGCAGCAACACAACAATGTTTCCACAGCAACGAATGAAAAAAAAAATTCTGCCAACGAAATTTGCAGTAAGAAGCTTTTAGTAAATTTAGCGGCGAATTAAAGAACTTCTCCCACGCTCGACTTAG
Organism: Merodon equestris; assembly: GCA_958301585.1. Taxonomy (NCBI): domain Eukaryota; kingdom Metazoa; phylum Arthropoda; class Insecta; order Diptera; family Syrphidae; genus Merodon; species Merodon equestris. The sequence continues at coordinate 80,718,420 of OY284415.1, read as the reverse complement.
CAGATCGATCCGCCACCAACAACGATAACTGATTTTTTCTTTTTTTTTTGTACGAGAGAAAGCTTTTAACGAGGTTCGGCGATATTTGAAACACGCGGCAATGTGAAAAAGAAAACGAACTTTGCTTCTCCTAAGCGCTAGCTTTTTGATCACAATGTGAAACGAGTAATCGAAAGCTCTAATTTGAATTGTAGCAGCGCTGCGATTCTAACTATTCAACAAGATTGGATAATGCGTTGAATACTCTTTAAATTTACTAATTTGCATGCAATAATATTATAATTACAATCGCTTACTCAATGTTTCTCCTGATGCTTCTCTCGATGTTTCCCTCGATGTTTGATTTAGGAGTACGCAGCTTCACCGGTTCCACGCTCGTTGAAAGTTCGCAGCCTCGGGCTCTTCACTGGTAGTGCTTCCACGGACCGAATTCGATAGCTGGAGTATAGTTGCACTATATTTATATTTATTATATCTGTATTTTTATTTTTAATTTAATTTTATGATGGGGACTTCAACTATTATTTGTCCCGGGTTTCGGCACCAAAAAATGTATGTCCAAGCGTTTTTTGGACTCAACGAAAATCAAAAAAAGGAATCAAAAATAACTTTTCGATAAGCGGCCAACAGAAACTTTTCTAAATTCAAACACGATCCGTCCTCTATCACTTTTCCAGACCAAAGAGGCCCGTCAGAGCTCCTGGTGGTTACTTTATTCAATTCTGTTTTCGATATGTTTCAAATTTACAGTGCTTACAATGTAGTATTATTATTATTATGGTATCAAAATATCAACACTATTAGACCTAATTGCGAGTAAGTTAATTTTTGTATTTATTCAATAATTATTTTCAAATTATAATTTAAAAATGTGTAGCATCAACAACCTACATATATAAGATGTTGTTAGGTTACCTAATTACGTAATACCTTAAGACAGAAGGTCCCTTAAATAGGGACTGAATAAATTAACCGACTTGGTATTATATAGATCTCACAACTTTTTACAGTAGAAGAACTGAGTTGCGAGACTTGGTTTTTTTACAAGTTATGTTTTTCATGGCATCTCATTGTAGATAGTCCTACTTTTTTTCCTTTCCGGTACCTTCTACTTCTTGAATACCAACAACGGATTTTCTTAAAGCCCACTCTGTGTCTTATGAGCTTTTCTTATTATAGGTAGTTTTCCTCTTTTTCTTCTCCGGTACTACTTCTTGAGCTTTAGCTACAGTTTTTTCAAAAACCACTCCCTGTCTCTATGGGTTTTTCTCGGAGGCTTTGATGTTACAATTTTTGTCAAGCCTGGACGGTAAATGTTTCTTAATCTATTGTATTCACAAATTGAGGATTCCTGCGCTTTAATATTTAATTAGATGTAAGCCGCCCAGACTTGTAACTCTCGAAAGTGCCACGTAAGCTTGACCGGATGTGAATACTGCAGAACCGATATCCATCAGCGCATTATTTAGACTTAGGCCCTGACTTTTGTGTATAGTTATAGCATAGGCTATACGTATAGGAAACTGTTTGCGATGAACATAATCTCTATTAATAATTTCAAATTTAGTTTTGACCGGACCAAGCTCGTTAACATGTTCTTTATTAAATGTAATGTATATTTTCTTAATTATTTTTGTATTTTCCGGATCAACCTTTACTCTTTGCACTATACCGATAGAACCATTAACTAAACCAAGACTCACGTCAATATTTCGCCTTAACATGACTTTTGCTCCTATTTTTATAATTATGTTCTCTTCCAGGCCCGCAGTCATAGAAACATCGTCTTCATAATTTTTTATGCATTCACGAGCTCTTTTTGTTAGGTATCTGGCAATCTATGCTATCTACAGCTGTAAGTTTTATTTCGGGATGTGGGAGAGATTATTGCAGTATTTAATTGTTGACACATGTTTTTTGTAGGTAATAAACTGATGCACCCTGTGCATATAAAGCTCAACCAACAAAAGCTCAGACCTTCTTGTCTAATATGTTTTGACGGGAAGACAGTTCTTTTCCCGCGCTTTTTGGTGTTATATATAAGTCTACCTCGAATGGAACTCGCTCTCTTTTTTCAATTGGATTTCGCTGAATAGTCAATAAAGTATTGTAGTAGGGATTACGTGTATTGTTTTCTTTCGCAATCACAACAAGTGGCGACGAGGATTCGAAATGGATAAAGCAGCGTTGTAAGCAATGTTAGACGCTCAACAATTGTGGATGGAGAAAATGTTGGAAGCCAACCGAGCAACGATGGAAAAAGTCATGAAGGTTAATTCATCGCCATGAACCAAATTTTCAATTCCGCAATTTCGCGCCTTCGACATGGAAAATGAAACATGGGATAGCTGCATATTTCAACTACTGCAGCACTTCACAGCCCATTCGCTAGAATTTACGCAAAGCACATTTTTTATCAACTTGCGGGAATCAAATCAACGAGTTGCTGAAGAAGTTAGTAGGAACAGCAGAGGTAAGTAGAAACAGTTTCAAAGACCTTTCTGCAAATCTAACCAAGCATTTTCAATCGAAAATGCACATACTCGCGTCGAGGTGCAAGTTTCTAAAACAGAAGATGAGCCCAGGACAATCGTACGCCGAATGGATAGCGGACTTGAAAGATATCGCTAGGGACTGCGCTTTCGTTTGTTCAAAGCCGGGGTGCGAAACATCCTATGCCGACATGATGATAAGGGACATGATTGCTTTTTACACACCGCATGATCCTGTCCGCATTGCAGCTACACAAAAGAAGAATCCTACTCTGGAGGAGATCGAAGAACTTGTGACAGCTTTCGAATCTACCCAACTGGCATCGAATATCTTGAAGGGAAGCAGTGCTAATCCACCTATAGTGTCGGAGGTTAACCAAATGTGCAGTACTTATCCACAAAGAATCACAAGTAAGTGCTTTGATAAATTTAACATTCGTAAATCATGCCCCGGGTGCTTTTCACAACACCAAGGCAATATGTGTAAACACCTCGATTCGACATGTGATTTGTGCCATAAACGTGGACATATTAGCAGCGTTTGCCTATCAGCTAAAAATGTCAATGATTCGCATGCATCTCAATCTCGCCAACGTCGTGGGAAATGCCAATCAAGTCGCTCAAACCCAAATACTAAACGGGGAAAGCAATCGAATTTTAGCCGCCAGAAACATTCAGATCGAGCCAATTGCGTTTACGAAGTGGTAAATAGTATATCGGCGAGCAAAAATGTAATAGAAAGGGTATCATCCGCGCAATTGGAAATTGATAAGAGCGGAAACAAGATTTTTGTGTCGCTCCGCGTCAACGAACATCCATTGACATTTCAAGCCGATACTGGTGCCACTTGCTCGTTGATAAGCCTGGACGGATATAAGGTCTTGGGTAGTCCTCCATGTGAGTCAACAACTCGTTCTCTCAGAGCATATGGCGAAGTGATAGTGCCAGTGAAAGGTGTAATAAATGTCATTGTACAGTGGGAAAAACAGCTCCACAATTTACAGCTCTTAGTTTGTGATGTGAAACGAGGCGCTAATATTATGGGCTGATTGGTTTCAGGCATTTGGTCTCCAAATTAAAGCCATGCAATCAAGTTCCGTATTTCAGTTGAATGCGAGTTCTAAAGATCAGCTGTTGTCTGAAGCATTAAATATTTGCAAGAAACACGAAGCTGTTTATAGGTCGGAATTAGGATGCAGTAAATTCTACACGGCTCATCTCACAATGAAACCAAACACCCAGCCCAAGTATTTCAAACATCGCCTGGTACCGTTCGCATTGAAGCAAGTGGTACGCAGTGAAATTGACCGATTGCAGCAACTAGACATCCTTCGTCCTGTTGAAACTAGCCAAGCAGCACCCATTGTCGTAATTAAAAAGGCGAATGGAACCATACGAATATGTGGTGATTTCAAGGTCACAATCAACCAGCATTTGGAAATAGATCGTCACCCAGTTCCTCGCATCCAAGATTTATTCTACAAATTACAAGGAGGGCAGTATTTTACCAAGATTGATTTGTCTGACGCATACCTTCAGATACCTCTGGATGAGATCTCAAAAAGAGTTTGTGTGGTGAATACGGAGTTTGGACTTTTCGAGTATCAACGATTACCTTTCGGCACTTCAAGCTCCACAGGCATTTTTCAGCGCTACACGGACCAGCTCACGGCAGACTTAGAATTCTGCGTATCATATCTAGATGATGTAATAATATCCGGACGGACTAACGAAGAGCATCTACATAACCTAATATCATTTTTGATGAGATTAGAAAACCATGGCTTGCGTTGTCGTCTTGAAAAATGTCATTTTGCGAAGACTGAAATCGAATATTTGGGTCATATTATTGATCGAAATGGGATACGTCCATCAGAGAGCCCAGTCAAAGCTATCATTGACATGCCAGCTCCAAAAGATTTAAAAGACCTCTAAGATAAATTATTACAATCAATTTATCGAAAATTTCGCTCAATTAGCAGCACCATTAAATATGCTAAGAGCAAAAGATGAACATTTCAAGTGGGAAGAAGACCAACAGAAATCGTTTGATGCGTTTAAAGAGAAAATTTCACAAGTTTCTCGATTGGTTCATTTTCAGGACCATTTGACAATCACACCAGCTACCGACGCATCATCGCATGGCATAGGTGCAGTAATTTCCCACATTTTTCCTGACGGAGTGGAAAAGCCAATTGCTTTCGCATCAAAGACATTGAACGCAGCCCAAAAACGATATAGTCAGATAGAGAAAGAAGCTTTGTCGATTATGTTTGGAGTCACAAAATTTCATCAGTATCTATACGGCCGTCAATTCGAGCTCATTACTGACCATCAACCTTTGGTGACTATCTTCAACCCGTGCAAGAAACTGCCACTTATGACCATTCAGCGCCTGCAACGTTGGGCAATCGCACTAATGGGATACACATACGCTATAAGATACAGACCAACGACCAAACACAGTAATGCTGACTGCTTGTCGCGGCTGCCAATGGGACCTGACAAGGAATTTGACGAGTCGGAGGAAGCTTGTTCTCAAATAGATGAAAGCGCAATCATCGATAATTTCCCTATCAACGCCGAAGCTATAGCTAACCTTTCAAGACAAGACGCGGATCGCAGGGTCATCAATTACGTACAGCATGGGTGGCCAAGTCGCCTTCCGAATACAGAAAATCACTGTATTTTCGTAGAAGGCTTTCTTTTACTGTGTCTACTAACCTTCTTCTCTTCCACAGCGAGAATTGTAGGGTTGTTATACCAGCGGCATTGCAGAAAAAGGTCCTGTCACTTCTACACCAAGGTCATTGGGGCTTAGCTCACATGAAACAACTAGCTAGACGACATTGTTGGTGGCCTAATATTGACGTCATGATTGCGGAGATGGTCGCCAAGTGCAAGCATGTCAGCTGAACGCTACTCATTCGCCAAAGGAGTTTTCCAGTTGACCAGCATCAGACGAGGTTTGGGACCGGATTCATGTGGACTTTGCGGGTCCATTTCAAAAAGCCATGTGGTTGATTGTAGTGGATTCTAAATCCAAGTTCCCTTTTGTTGTCCAAATGTCATCTACGACCTCGCAGGCAACTATCCATGCATTGCGTTCTATTTTTGCTCAGGAGGGTCTGCCAAGAATCATCGAATCAGATAATGGCACTCAATTCTCGTCCAAAGAATTTCAGCAATTTTGTCGCAGCCATTCTATTCGACACATGACGTCAGCTCCTTTCCACCCTGAGTCAAATGGATTGGCAGAGAGAATGGTCGGGACTTTCAAAACTGCGTTTCGCAAAAGCCTGGAGAATAACCCGGAGGGCAGTGATGCGTTGTCAACATTTTTATCAACATACCGTTCTACTCCCGATGAAACAGGAATTTCACCCGCTGAGAAACTACATGGTCGTCAACATCGTACTTTACTCTCAGCTATGCTTCCCGCACCTCAAAAATCATCCAGGAAAATTGAGCATTCGACCAGTCAAAAGTTCAGTTTGGGTCAGCCTGTCTTCGTCCGTCAATATCTACAAAGAAAGAAGTGGACCACAGGTTACATAGGCAAAGTTCTCGGAAGACGAATGTATGAAATCAGAACGGAAGCTGGAATTTGGAGACGTCATCAAAACCAGATCCGACCTAAGGCGGAGAACGGTACCACCAAATCCATGTCCGGACAACCAACGAACCAAAATGGTAACGACAATCCTTTTACTAATATGGATTTATATCCTAGGTTCACTCTACCAAACATTATCAACCTGCCATCAGACTCCAGTGATACTGAAGTACTTGTGCATCCAGAAGCGGTTCCATCAGCAGTACATTGATCCGAGGAATATCAGCCTTCGGCATCCGAAGTAATTGCTAATTGAGGAGTCCGAGAAGCCAGCAGCTTGCCAGGAGCTAACAAACAACCAGCCCGCATAGTTGAACCGACATCACCACGAAGATCTGAACGCCTTCGAAATAAACAAGCCAAACACTCTCAAAATTAGACAAGGGGGTAATGATGCACCCTGTGCATATAAAGCTCAACCAACAAAAGCTCAGACCTTCTTGTCTAATATGTTTTGGTGGGAAGACAGTTCTTTTGCCGCGCTTTTTGGTGTTATATATAAGCACAGAATAAATAGTATACAGAAGTTGCATCTCATACAAAGCAAATTTTGTTCTAGGGTTCCAATATTGGCACCCTATTGAACAGAGAGTACAAGCATGAGAACATGCAAGAGAGTATACAAAAAATTGAGAAGCGAGCGAAATTGGCGCGAGCGAAAGAGAGTAGCATGTGCGTTTTCGGTGGTTTTGTTTTTACGAGAGCAAAACAGCTTACGATGTGTATGCAAGTGTCTGTGCGTGTGTATGCATTGATAGCTTCTTCTATCGTAAGCTTGCATGGTGTTGTATTGCTTCTCTTGTTTTCGATTGTGTGGATTGGATTCGAAATCACTTGGGAATTGTACTTTCATGCGAATGGTTGTGTTTTCCTGCGCTTATTCACTCCATTTTTACTTTGTATTTTGATATTTAACTCTATTTTTGATTTTGAATTGTTGCTTTTATAATTGTTGACAACTTTGCATACGATTTGGATTATTCTTTGGACTTATTATTATATATTGATTGTTGAGAGGTTGTCATACGATTTTGAATAGGAAAAATGGATTCTGTACCGGCTGTTGGTAAAATTTTCCAAAAGTCCGGCATTCGATGCTGCATAAAAACATGCGGTAAATCTAGGCGATATGGTGAAAAGATAAGAATGTTTAAGTTTCCTCCCTATGACTCAGCTATGGGTCAAATTTGGCGAGAAAAATGTAATATTCCAACAAAAGATTACACAAAAAAATTGTTGATTTGCGCCAATCACTTCTCAAGTTCTGACATTGGTAAAAAAAATTGAAATTCGGAGCTGTTCCGGTATTTAACTTAGAAGTTATTGAGGAAGATTACAAGTCGTTGGAGCTTGATTGTCCAGCTAAAAAGAGCCGAACAAGTGACTCCGTAGATGGATGTTGTTAGAAGGGAATTGCGATACAATTCCAAATTAGATTTAGTGGATGGATTTGAGGAAAATGGGGTTGAAAGAACGAACCAGATTGGTAAACAATTGTGCGTTTTTATGATTAAATCAATGTTTTCCAACTGGGCGCTTACATTTAATTACTTTCTTTCAAAAAATGGACTTTCTGCCGATTTACTAAAAAAGATAATATTAGTTTTGGCATCATAGTTAAAGTTGTAATTTGTGACCAAGGGTCCTCTAACAGGAAGTGTTTCTTGGAATTGGGAGCTACTTTAGAAAAACCCTATTTTATGTATAATGGTAGTATCTAAAACTTTCTGTGTATATGATTTTCCACATCTAATCAAATCATTAAGAAATGGTTGGCTTCAATGTGACCTTACAACACCAAATGGAGTTGCTAGTTTTAAAGTAGTTAAGGAACTATGGGAAATGGAGTGCAAATCTAATACAAAAATGTGTCTTAAACTTACAAGCCAGCACATATTTCCGAACTCTTTCGAAAAAATGAAAGTAAAACTAGCCACCCAAATTTTTAGTAGGACTGTTCAAGCAGCAATTAAAACTGTTATTGAGACAGTAGGCTTTAAAAGTTGCTCAAAAGAAGTTTGTTTATCTACGGCATGCTTCATAGGAAATATTGACAAAATATTTGACTGCCTAAATAGTGGTTCGCTATCTTCAAAGAATTGTTATAAGTCTGCAGTTCAACTTAACAGTCCATCACACGAATATATAAAATTCTTCCTTGAATACCTCAATGAAATCTCATTTGTTGACAAAAAGAAAAAAGTATTTTTTTTAGATGGAATGAAATTTACCTTAAACGCTGTATTACAATTAGTAGACGAGCTATTTCAAAAAAAATCCCAAATATTTTTTTTAATGACAAGAGCATTAAACCAAGATAAGCTCGAAAATATGTTCTCGGTTCTAAGACAAAAGGGTGGAAATAATATTAACCCCTCAGTTGCTGATATAAACACTTTATTAGCACGCTTAATGTCTGCAAATATAGTGCAGTTGAGTTCTTATAGTAACTCTGAAGAGCTGAGTGATACCACATTTGAAACGCTTTCAAATATTTTGTCAAATATGGACTTAGCTGATACAAATAATGAAGAACTCAGTCGAAACGAAAACTCTGAAATAGATATTAACATATCTATTTCAATCATTGATGATTTCGTATTAAATGATGACTTTCAGAATTGTTCGGAATTTAGTATCGATTTGGCGTCTTTAAGATACTTCATAGGTTATATCGTCTACAAAATGATATCGAAAATTAACTGCGATATTTGTGTTTCTATATTGAGAAAAGAAGACGAAGTATTAACAGTTCCTAGTGAACTTTTCATATTTCATAAAAATTACAATTCTCTTAAAGATTTTGGTAACCTCGTTGCTCCTTCACAAATTTTCTTGGAAATTAGCAAGAAACATATTACAGTGTTTAGCAATATTTTTGACACACAACTACAAACTGTTGGTATAAAAAACTTGATAAAATCCAAATGCAAAAATGCCACACCGCAATGGTTTTCCACATGTTCTGATCATAAGGAAATAATATTGAACTTCATGATCTTAGTACTCTTGAGGAAGCATTGCTCGTGGGCTTCAGAGAAAAAAAATGTTACTAAAGCCCGCAAACTTAAAATCCTGTCGCACTAAAGTTTTTGGGTTATTCTTCCCTACATTCATATATCAGATTGAAATTTGCACAAAAATCCCAAATAATGGAATAACGTTAATTGGTGTTACCCGGCCCTTTTAGTTTACATCGAAAAAGTACGCGTACGAATACCAAGCGCAACTTTCAACTGAAGAAAACTAAATATAGAAATCTAAAACTTGAAACAAAATTTTTGCAACACCACGTGCATTCACGACGTTGGATAGCAACACAATATACACACACACATAAACATTTTAAGATTGCTCTCTCGTTGATTCTCTCTGATCGTGGCTGCTCTCTGGTTGTTACTCTCTGATCATGCTTGCTCTCTCGTTGCTTGATCTTCCCTTCAGTTGTTCCGCCCGCACCATAAAGTGAAAAATCATCGCAGGCCGAGATGCGACTTCTGTATACTATTTATTCTGTGATATAAGTCTACCTCCAATGGAACTCGCTCTCTTTTTTCAATTGGATTTCTTTGAATAGTCAATAAAGTATTGTAGTAAGGATTACGTGTATTGTTTTCTTTCGCAATCACAACATAAACAAACAGTATCATCGGGAAGAGATGTTCAATTATTTCAATTAATCTGTTTTCATTTGAATCAGATTTTAGAGTTTTAATCTAGTCGAGAGTAAGTCGCGGTCTTTTTGTGTAGTCACACCTAATCTTACTCTATTTAGCATTCCAACAAAGTCAGAATCATTGAGCTGTCGCATGTTAATAGTAAGTTCATCGTATATGAACAGTTCAATCCACAGATTCGGCATACTGAGAGAACCTAACAACTTGTTAGTTTCAGCAGTTGAGAGTTTTTCAAAAGGTGACTTTTCTCTTACCGGCGGAAGCTGTAAGAGATCCCCGAAAACTACAAGATGTTTTTTTCCAAACGACCCATTCTGATCGTCGCTTGTTTCAAATATCTCAGACAAGCGTAAATGAATATATGTTAAAGTAACATTGGATATCATCGACACTTCGTTTATGATAAACAACACTACTTCTTTCAAATCTGATCTCAGAACTTGGAGCACTTCATCAGAAAGTGGCTTGTACTTCGTTGATTGCTTATGTTCCACAGGCAGCTGCAATAGTCTGTGTATAGTCAATCCATTCACATTGAATGCAGCTATGCCTGTTGGAGCACTAACTGCCACTTTTTTGTTTAAATACGTCTTAACCCAAACTTTTAGAGTTTTTATTAAAAAGCTCTTTCCAGTGCGACCAGTTCCACTGACAAAACAGCGTAAAACGTCAGCGTTATTATAAGTTGTGTCCATTTTATTTGTGATCATATCGAAGACTATTTTTTGATCGGCATTAAGTTTTGCGATTATACTTTAAAGATCAGTCTGCTCTTCTTCTACCAGATTAATTCTCTGAAAGTCATCCATTGCATTTGCAGCTTCCACAGCTTCAAAGTCTAAAGGGTTTTCAGGACCATCGTCATCATCAACAATTTCCCTTTCTTCGTTTATCTCAGCAACTTTAGATTCTATCATTTCAAATGCTTTTTGTATCTTATATCTTGACTCTATCATTGAATTACCATAATCGACTCCTTTTAAATCTTCTTTCGCCAAATTAAAGGCCTCTGTGTAAGTATCGCACCCCATTTTGAGCTCATCTAAGGAACGCCATGGCTTGAATAAAAGAAGTAATGAGCAGAAGTATTTCTCTCCGTCGTAGAAATAGTGATTGATCAAATATGGGTTAGCTCTTCTTTTCAGGAACTTTTTACCGTGATTTATCTCGTAGCACTCAACTTTAGAGGAGACTAGGCGTGTTTTAACAATATCGTAATTTTGAGCGAAACTGTAAAAGTTTCGGATAGTGGTCATCAATCCAAGACTCGTAAAAAATATCGGTGGACTCGGGTTCCAGCTTCATCATATCAGATTTAGATTTAACGCGCCGGTTACGAAAGATGTTGACGTTCAGCCATCGAATTGTTGTGGTAGGATCTGTACCGTACAAAGGAATACCAAGTAGAGTGTCACTGGCTTCCAAAGAGCCGCACTCTCTATTAGATAAAACTCTTAGGCAAATGTTAAACAGACGGCTTCTTAAAGGTTTTGTAGAGTTTATGTCTTGAAACATATCAGCAACATGAGTTTTCTCGCTTTTGGTGGTATATTTAGTGACGTAATAATTTAAAATAGCTGTTTTTTCGCCTACATATTGATCGCGGGATTATAATCATTAACCATAACCCATTCTTTTTTGCGTACAATATAGTAAAGGCTACTGTTAGGTGATAAGGTTTTTCTTGCAGCTATTGATTCTATTATATCTCTAATATAGGGTCCGCCAAATAACTTTTTTTTTTCTGAAAATGCTATAAAAAAAACTACTGAATATTTTCTCAAATTTCTTTTTTTTATTTGAAAGTACAATCCTTCCGGTTAATAATGGAAAATAATTTCATTCAAATGGCTGCCTCGGCTGGCCATGCAGTAGCCTACACGATCGGTCCAATTTTTAATCACATTATCGATTGTGTGCAGCTGTATTTCACCAATGGCTTCACGAATATTGTCCTTTAAAGCGTCAATTGTCTCTGGCTTGTCGGCGTAACGCTTATCTTTGACAGCACCCCACAAATAATAGTCCAACGGTGTCAAATCGCAGCTCCGAGGTGGCCAAACGACATCAGCTCTGCGGCTGATAATGCGATCTTCAAAAACAGGGCGCAAAACATCGAGTGTAGCTTCGGCTGTGTGGCACGTAGCGCCGTCCTGTTGAAACCAAATGTTGCCAATATCCTCCTCTTCAATTTTTGTGAAAAAAATTCGTTCAACATGGCCCGATAACGATCGCCATTGACTGTAACGGCCACTCCTTGCTCATTTTCGAAGAAAAATGGCCCAATTATGCCTCTGGACCAAAATCCGCACCAAACAGTGGCTCGTTTTGAGTGCACCGGCTTTTCAATGTATGCGTGCGGGTTTTCTGTGCCCCAAATGCGACAATTTTGCTTGTTTACATACCCGCCAAGATCAAAATGAGCTTCATCTGAAAAGATGTACGCAATTTTCGCACACATTCTGCAACATTACCGTGATTTTCAAAGTAATGTCGCAATATTTCCCAGCGTTGTTCAAGCGTATACACAACCATATTCGTTCAGCGGAAGGATAAAACCAGAAACCACCAATGAGACGTCCCACTCAAAATGGCCGCCGACGTTTGCCTACAAGCTCGGGCGAGCACGTGGGTACCTCAAGTGCTGTCAAAAGAGCATGTGAGTACCTCAAGTGCTGTCAAAATTTTGTAAACAATCGCGCACATTGTTATAATTCCAAGAGTGTGTGTGGCGGGAGTACACTGCGGTAAAATGAAATGAGCTCACACGTATTCACGGATAGAAGCTCGCTTGTAACGGGTTTTGTCGCTATGCACCTGACCCGCTGTCAAAATCTCGTCAAAATTTCAGGGTGTTACGGGGGAAGACGTACGAAAGACGCACGTCTCATTCTGGTTTCTGGATAAAACTAATTATCTGTCAAATCAGACATGAGCTAAGTGTTACCATTCACGAAATAAGCACTACTTGGAAAAAAAAACGTTAGATGGCGGACCCTTTAGTAAGTACTTCTGTGACCGGGCGGGGGAATCCGAAACGACAAACTTTTACGAAATCTCTTCTTGTTTTCTTTTGGCGCATGCAATACTTATTATGTTTATGGGTCTGATATGACGTAACTCGTTGATAGAGTGTTGGTGAAACATTCTTGTCAGGTATAGCACAAGTTACGTACTTTGAAATGAATGATGCAACCTCATCAAGCGAGGACTCGTGTCTTTTACCCATTAAATTGAAAGTGTTGCGCTCCACGCGATTGATATTCTCGTCTCCAAAAGTAATGTATTATTTTTCCAAGTGGCTCATCGGATGACATAATGAAGTCTAACATAGCTTTAAACTTGTTATCAATAAATCGAGAAGGAGACAGGATCTATTGCAACTAATTCACTAATGCTCTTGTTCGCCATTTCAGGACCATTAACTTCCTTAAGGTACTCGCTTAAATTATCCCACATCCATTCTGAAGGACTCATGGTGAGAAACCAGGTTGCTGGCCCGTAGTGTTGTGTCATACAGTTGACATCATTTCTTGGTTTTTTCCAAAACTGTTCGGTATTTCTTAATCTACCAAATATCGCTGTTAAGTCACCTTCTAACTCATCCTTATTAAGCATCTCAAAATACTGCTCAGCTGTAATTTTTTTCTTTTTGATTAACGCAATTCATTTTATAGAATATGCCTGAATTTATTTGACGTATATTAGCATCATTAAGTAGAAAAAATAAATATTGTTGATTTGGGCGGAATTGAGAGTGTTTTGACATTAGTCTTGCTTTAATATATTCACAAGATGTTAACTTTTGCTGCCGAACATAAAACTGCCCATATTTACCTTCAGCATAAAGATCAGGAAAGCAGTTTACATCTAAATCTTTATCTCTAGAATCAATTGGAGCAGCGTTGACTTTGAGCATTTGGTAGAGTTCGGAAATAGGAGCGTTTCTCCTCCTTTCATGCAAGGGGTAAATAGTGTTTATAGTCAGCCTCTTTTTCTGATGTAACTTGTGTTAGTAACCCATCGTTTCCTTCTACAACGTTATCTACTTGAGATTCTAATTGGTCTACTATATGATGGATATTATCCTCTTCGTTAATATAACCAATCAATTGTTGAGGTGAATGTGGAAGTTGTATTTGAGAGTAAAGAGCATTTACACCTTTTAAATATTTTAAGGCTTGGTAAACCTTATTGACATCTACAATATCCTCCCACGCTATTTTTGATTTTGTTGGCGTACCTCGTACTATAATATACAATTTAGGATTTGTAATCGGGTGTTCTGGTCTAGGCAGTTTTTCAAAGTTTCTTCAAGAGGTAAAGGAAGATGGAAAGTTCTGCCCTTTATTTTTTTCACCAAATTCCTATTAGGTAAATGTTTTGTTGCAACGGGATTCATTAGCATTACTACCTGAAATGCTTTGGCGCGTTGAATTAATATCTTTTCATAGTCATTTAACTCGGTTATCTGTGGTGGAACAGTACTAACGTGTAGATCATTTAGAACACAGGCTGCTGGCAGTTGATTTGTTCTAATTTTTTGTAAGCACGAGTGACAAATGTATGGGCTGTGATCTAGATTGTTGGTTTTGTAATAATTGAGAAGATTATTGCAAATACTGGTGTCTATAGCTTTTCTTAATTTGTTCAGAGATGAAATATCTCTTGAATGACAAAGTTTTATACACGACATGCACTCAAGCCTTAGAGTATCAAGACAGTTTAGTTTTAAAGATTTAAACGCAGCCTTATGTTTGTCTATGACCTCATCCTCACAAATTCATTGTTGTTTTCCGTACTCTTTTATTCTTTCTGCGTCAGATTTTTCTAATGATTCATCAATATCTTTTAAAATGTTAAAAATCCTCTGTACTTGATTTATTTCTCTTGAAATTGTCCTTAGTCGAGGAAAGTGCGCTTTAAGAGTGTTAATATAATTTAAATACTCTAATAATTTTTCTTTTTCAATTTATGTGTAGTACTGAGCTGCACTTTTGTTCACCCAGCTTTCGAAAATGTTTGTTAATTGTATGATTACGTTTTCATCTAGTACACACAGATCATTACAAGACCAAACTAAACTACGGCTATGCTTTTTTACATTCCCAAAGACCGCTTTTCCTGTATCGTCAATTTCGATGGCTTTGTCCTTGTTTTCAAATAAATTGTAAACTTCTTCTGCGTAATATGGCTCCTGGTTACTTCTATGCCCTGATTTTCCAAGAAAACATTCTAGCTTGTCATTTAAAGAACTATCTGGAGGGCACGAACTTAGATTTTCTAACGATACTTTAAACTTATCTTTCAATTTATCAATAGTTTTATTGAAGTTTCCTAATGTTTGCTGCCTGTTATGAACTACCCATTTAATTAGTTTCTCCGCTTCTAATCTCCTCTTAATTTTATTTGTTAGCGCTTGAGTATTTTTTTCTAATTCTTTTAGTCGAAATTGTAATTTTTCGTTTGATCTTTTCCTTTGGACAGATTCAAGATTTAGCTCAGGGTGCATATCTTTATAACGTGCCACAGCTTCCCGGTTAACTTCGGGGTGAAAAGCATTGTAACGCGCCACAGCTT
Organism: Merodon equestris; assembly: GCA_958301585.1. Lineage (NCBI taxonomy): Eukaryota > Metazoa > Arthropoda > Insecta > Diptera > Syrphidae > Merodon > Merodon equestris. Next base: position 80,703,055 of record OY284415.1, on the reverse strand, counting down.
CCCGGTTAACTTCGGAGTGAGAAGCAGTGTAACGCGCTACAGCTGCTCTGTGAACTTCCGGAGATGAAGAACTGTAACGAGTTAACGTCTCCTTACGTTTTTCGGGGTTGTTCTGGCGATAACGAGCCGCTGCTTCTTTGATTTGTTGAGAAAGGGATATCGCTGAAGTTTTAGGTCTTCCTTTATTAACCTTTTTAGGTCTTCCGCCCTTTTTAGGTAAGTTTTTATTATTTTTATTCATATTGTCATCATTCGGAGGCACTCCTGGAAGGAGCACTTCATAATGGCCTCCTAAGAAACTTCGAGAAAATCGTAAGCGATTCACCGGATTACCAGAATCACCACCGAATGAGCCACTCAAAAGGTCGTTTTCGTAAACCTCGAAAGCATACGGATACAAAGCGGCGGCCGCCATAAGTTCAGTCGCGGAACCATGATTTTACCATTGCCGTCGTGTACAAATCAACGTTAACGTAGGGATCTCCGCGCTCGTCATAAGTATAAAATTGTAACTCATCCTAATGCGCTACCACATACTCGACTATAGCAAGTCTAATCTCATACGACGACTCAATATTCCCATACATAGAGAATGACAAAGAATGAAATAAACACGAACCATCGCCAGGTATAGGGACAACCCTGTGTGGGCAAGGATGGTCATTCACATACAGTATTTCCGAATCCATTCCGACTACTAATACTGGTACGCAAGAGTTTTTTTTGTGAAGGAAGATTAATAGAAATCGTGAGTTTGAAATACTTAAAATGTAGTAACATATTTTAAAATTATCGAAACAACATCCAAAATTATAAACGAAAATTTAAGATACGATTACAACGTATTAATATACATACCTTAAAATTATCCAAACAACGTCAAAATTGTTGGCAAACAATAAAGGTAATCCAATGAGTAAGCCTTCCAATCACATCCAAACAGCAAGAGGACACTCGCGACTGATGTTCTCAGGTAGAATGTGTTAAACTTAATTTAAATTAACAAGAAACTAATGTCAAAGCTTTTTATTATTTCACTATTTTATAATATTTTGTTTTAAAAGAAACCGAACACGAGAAGGTTCGAAGTTGCGTTCTGAAAAACGTTCTTGCGTTCTAAGAAACGAATGTCAAAGTTATTATTAATTCACTATTTTGTAATATTTTGTTTTAAAAGAAACCGAACACAAGGAGGTTCGAAGTTCCGTTCTTAAAAATTATTAAGAGACTGATCCCCGATCGCCTTCAACTACAGTTCAAATATGCTATAAAATGCAAGGACATTGTGTTAAAAATGTTTTATTATCGAAAATTCCCAATATCCTAACTAAGTTTTATGACAGGAAGCGACCGAAGGGTCTTTGGATAATCTCCTACTGTTCCTACTTCATCGTTTTCTTTTCGGAAATATTCTTATGGTCGAAAGTTCCAACATTTGTTACCAGGGTTTAGGGAAACCCAAATAAAACCTAATCGGACCGTATGATAATAAACTTGGACCGGATCCTTTTATTGATATGGTGCTGGGCAATGTGTAACTCGCGCGTATCAACGCGGCTGCCGCTCGCTCGGGGCCATTCACCTCGGTTATTTACAATCTTACTTACGCACATACGTGGCTGGCATGGCAACAGTCATCATACGAGACGAGAGCGGCCGCGTCGTGTTCTTTATTTTAAAATAACTTTTTTTTTTTCTTGCATTAGTTAGTAATATTTAGGGCCGCATTCGTCAAACGTCAGTTAAAGTTAATTCTTATGTAAAATTGTTATCTCCCATTCACTATAAATACTGTCAATGTACCTAAGAGAAAATTACAATATCAAGCTTAACAGAGGAACTTGAACTAATGTACGGCACTCCCTGCCGCACTCAAAGTTTTTTTTAAATTAATAAATTACTTGACCCATTATTTTTCTATAGAATTAGATTTATATAAAGATTTTTTAAATTTGTATACCCATACTGACTGATACAATTTGCGTAAGTTAAATAATAGTGGTTTGTGTGTATGCCTGCGATATCGCAGTAAGACCCAAAGATTGGTTGGAAGAAAGTGGTCGCCTTCCTGTGACGGACGGGAAGCGTGGAAGCCGCGGCGCGGGCAAGCCACCTCCGGCGGCCGCGGTTCTTTCTTTCATGGCAATTTAGTCTACTTAATACTTTGCCGGATTTTGGTACAACTTCATAAGACATGTCCCATTATTGCTTTTTCATTCCGTTGATTGACCATTTTACAAATTACCTTTGAACATAATTATATTTAGGTACCTATCTAAAGGGTCCGCCATCTAACGTTTTTTTTTTTTCAAGTAGTGCTTATTTCGTGAATGGTAACACCTAGCTCATGTCTGATTTGACAGATAATTAGTTTTATCCTTCCGCTGAACGAATATGGTTGTGTATACGCTTGAACAACGCTTCGCTAAGTGGGCCTGCGATCGACTTACAGAAGATGCCGATTTTACCAAAAAAATCATCTTTTCAGATGAAGCTCATTTTGATCTTGGCGGGTATGTAAACAAGCAAGATTGTCGCATTTGGGGCACAGAAAACCCGCACGCATACATTGAAAAGCCGGTGCACTCAAAACGAGCCACTGTTTGGTGCGGATTTTGGTCCAGAGGCATAATTGGGCCATTTTTCTTCGAAAAGGAGCAAGGAGTGGCCGTTACAGCCAATGGCGATCGTTATCGGCCCATGTTGAACGAATTTTTGTTCACAAAAATTGAAGAGGAGGATATTGGCAAGATTTGGTTTCAACAGGAAGGCGCTACGTGCCACACAGCCGAAGTTACACTCGATGCCGCAGATGTGATGTCGTTTGGCCACCTCGGGGCTGCGATTTGACACCGTTGGACTATTATTTGTGGGGTGCCGTCAAAGATAAGTGTTACGCCGACAAGCCAGAGACAATTGACGCTTTATAGGACAATATTCGTGAAGCCATTGGTGAAATACAGCTGCACACAATCGATAATGTGCTTAAGAATTGAACCGATCGTGTAGGCTACTGCATGGCCAGCCGAGGCAGCCATTTGAATGAAATTATTTTCCATTACTAACCGAAAGGATTGTACTTTCAAATAAAAGAAGAAATTTGAGAAAATATTCAGTAGTTTTTTTTATAGCATTTTCAAAAAAAAAAAAAGTTATTTGGCGGACCCTATATTATACACCTATTATTCTTTTATATTATACATAATACAGGTACGCTGATTCATTCACTGCAAATGTAACTTTGTAATCCTATGTACTAGAAAACCCGTGGCCGGACACCGAATATAAAATTTGTTTTAAAATGGATTTAATTATAAGTTCATCAAATGGTTATTAAATATAATGTACATAATAAAGATATTTATTTTATATTCCGTCAAATACATGAACCATAATGACGACCAAACCAGTTCCCCAACCGCCAGTTGCTTATTTTTAGGAGTTAATTTTTTAAATTGGCCATGAACCATATTGACCACTAAACCCAATTCCTCAACCGCCAGTCGATTGTTGCATATTTTTAGGAGTCGATTTTTTAAATTCGCCATCATGATAAATTGAAAAAGGATACATATGTACACTACCACATATATACACTACCCTATTAATATGTAATAATAGACATATTCTATGTATCTAGAAAACTGGACCGAAATTGCAAAATATTTTAGTTTTTCCTTGATTTATACACTAAACACTAATTGTATTCTAAATTTGAAGCTTCTATGTCTGCTGGAAGTGCCTTAGAGTTTTGATGATCGGTCAGTGAGTGAGTCAGTGAGTGAGTAACAAAATTAAGAAACTTTGAGTAGTTATAATTCTTAAACTACTAATTCAAATTGAATGAAATTTGAAATATACCGTGTTTATACGATGCCTGCTTGGTTACTAAAAATTCAGGCTTCTAGTTTTATCCACAAAGAAGTTATAGGGGAGTCGAAAATGGCCTGAACTGCTTCGAGAAAAGGATGGTACGGCCGTGCCGCTTTTTTGCTCGACTTGGCGGGGGCACTGCGGTGCCCCCAGATGACATCTTGATGGTTGGGCCAACCATTCAAGAGGAGCTGTTTTTGACGTTGCTCCGTTTTCGCACGCATAAATATGCAATGATTGCGGACATCGCGAAAATGTACCGGCAAGTTCTTGTTGCCAAAGAGCACTCGATTTACCAGCTCGTAGTGTGGAGACAGCATCCAGAACAACCACTTCAATATTTTTGCTTAAACACTGTCACATACGGCACTGCGCCAGCGCCATTTTTAGCCATACGGTATTTAAAAATGTTGAGCGATGTACACGAAAATTCTCACCCATTAGGGTTAAGGATTCTTCGATCAGATTTTAACGTCGATGACCTCCTAACCAGAGCCAACGAACTTGGAATCCTTAAAGAAATTCAGGTACAGGTTCAACCAGTTCTTCAAAAGGGTGGATTTCAGCTGGCAAAATGGTTTTCTAACCATCCAGCGTTTTACAATGCAGAGAATTCCGAAAAGGAAATCAGACTTATTGATTCTTGTTCCAAGAAAACGCTGGCTACCGATAAAAGATATTTCGCCTTGATACCAGTTGGTAGAACTTTAAAACAAATTTGACTTAACTTCGCGAGATAGAAATACCACGGTTTGTGAAAACACATTCCAACGCAAGAATACCGATCCATGGGTTCGCCGACGCTTCCCTAAGAGCATATGGGTGCTGTATATATATTCGAAGCCTATCCGCAGACGGTATCAAGTCGACGCTGCTAACAGCAAAGTCCAAGGTGGCTCCTTTGAAAACCAAATCGCTTCCGCGCTTGGAACTTTGCGCAGCGCATACTCTCTCCAAATTCTGAATGAGAGTATCGGCAATATTGACAATATTAACAACCTTTGTAGCAAATCGTGTGTCAGAAATCCAAGAGTGGACACAAAACATGTCATGGAGGCATGTCCCAACAAAGTTATATCCTGCAGATATAGTGTCAAAAGGTGGTAATAGTTCAATCTGTTATAGTGGTCCACAGTTCCTCTTGGAAGATCTTACTGCTTGGCCGATAAATACTCATTTCGAGTTGTCACCGAATGATGAGGCCTTGGAAAAGCGCAAAACTAATGTCGCCTTCATAGCAATCGAAGCTCCACAAAATTATTTGATGGACTTCATTGCGCATGACATCTCTAATTGGCTTTCTCCTTGTGTATTAAAAAAGAAAAACCCAAAATATCCAAACGCGATAGATCACCTGAAACCGAGGACAACCGCCTGTCCTCGGATATTAAACATCGTCGGATAATGCATAACGCGAATAGTTCTCGTAAAAAGGACTCTAGTAATAACTACTGGAGTCCACTACAATGTCTACCTGATAGTGACAACAATGAAGATATGGACGAAATAGTCGCGGTTAGTGAAAAAAAAGTGTATGTACCACCGATCAAACTCCTTCAAAAATCGAGTGATTATGTTCACAGTGTTATGAAATCACTAAACATCTCCGACTATTGCATAAAAAGAATATCCATTGGTATAAAAATTATTTGTGAGTCCCTAACTTCTCATAAAGCAGTGATCGACAAGTTAACATCTGATAACTGTCAGTTCTTCTTACACGATCTCCGCAGTGAAAAGCTTTTAAAGTGGTTCTCTATGGAATGGGCGAAATGGACGAAAATACGTTAAAAAGTGAACTTATTAAAATTGGACTAAAATGCATTAATATTAAAAAGATAACAAAAACATACGAAAGATATAGTGATACTTTCTATATGATTTCGCTAGAAAATGGTTCAATCAAATTATTTGATTTAAAAAAACATTATCGGTCCATCCTGCATACGCAGGTGAACTGGAGTATTCAAAGAAAACTCAAAGGTAAACTGACCCAATGTCACAACTGCCAAATGTTCGGGCATGGTGAGCGAAATTGCAATGTTAAAGCGTACTGTTCCATTTGTGCTGGTCAACACAAAACTACTTCATGCGATAATGTTGCCGTAAATAAATGTGCTAACTGCAGCGGACCTCATAAATCTACGGACCCAAGCTGTGAAAATAGAATAAAGTATTCCGAGATGAAAGAAAGAACTTCAAAACAAAAACCAAAATCGCTTAAAATCAACACATCGCACTTTTCAGGTCGTGGTCACTCAACTGCTATGCATGCACAGAAACATCTTTCCTTCACTTCTATGTCCGAATTTCCTATGCTGCCGCAGCAGCATCATCTTCGACAAGAGAGCAGTACTTATGCCAGCACTAGATGTCCCCCTCACTCCCAAGCACAAGGCGTACCGCAAAATGTGTGGATGAAGAAAAACATTAATGAGAGCAGCTCTTCCAACAATACTTCCAGCAACATTTCCAGAAACACTTCTAATCAACAAACACTGTTCACCATAGAGGAAATCAACTCTTTAGCGATGGAAATGATTACAAGCTTATCTACATGTAAATCCAGAGTAGAACAATTTCAAGTTATTGCACATCTAGCAACTAAGTTCCTGTATAGTAATGATAAATAATATGATAGATAGATACATTAAAATTGTTACTTGGAATACGAGAGGGATTCGAAGCAAAACTTTGGAGTTTCTTAATTTTTTAAGTAACAACAACATTGATGTTGCTTTGGTTACTGAGACTTTTCTCAAACAAGGTATGTATACATTTATCAACACCTGAATTTAAATGCTATCGCAATGATAGGGTCGGTAAGACTGGTGGCGGCGCACATAATTGGCCGTATAGGGCCGGTTTTATTTTTTTTTAATAGTCAAATACCCCGCTGTTAATTCTGTGAAAATTGTAAACCGTTATCATAAACACATTTTGCATGACCCGCATCGGCGCTTACCATTCGTGTTCACAGATAGCTGGAGTTTGCTGTGAAGAAATTTAGGAAGAGTTTTTAATTGCATAAAAAAAGTGGAGATTGTAAGTTTTGGTATGTGTTAAGGTATTTAAGTGTTTTTTTTTTTTTGTGAGAAAATGCTTTATCTTCTTCTTCTTTTCCTTTTTCCGGCGTTGTTATGGTCAGAAGTGTAGGACCATAACCTTCCCACTTAACTGCATTCCTACTGGTCCGCTTGTGGGGTCCGCCGGTTTGACCTCAGAAAGTAGCGGCAGGCTTCCCGGTTTGGGATTACTTCATCGATGAGGCCAATCAAATGCTGGTGTTTTTGCACTAATTGTTTTTCGGCGTGCCTTTTTTTTTTTTTTTTGTGACACGGGCATGCTCCAGTTTTTTTTTGTTTGATCTTACTCTTACAACACCGGTGATCTCCAGTCGTGTCAACCCACTGATTTGCATGTACACTTGTGGTTTTCTAAATTGCCTAGATGTGATTTTTGTTTACCTTTGTTTCGCCTTTTACGACAAGCGAGAGGTATCGCTGCAGGGATATTCTTTACCCGTCCCTGCACGGAAATGAGAAAATGCTTTATATTATATAAAACGGTAATTATCATAAATAACTTTAAAATTATTATTTTTTTGCTTCTTTGTGAAAACATTGATCGGTTTAGTTGTGTTCCGAAGCAGTCCGAAGCTTAATTTTTGTTGTTTTTGGTAGCTTGTCTTACTATTCTATGGAACAGTGAAAAAAATTTGCGGATTTTTGCGGTTTTTATTAAAGTTTCTTTGGAACATTGCTTTCTGACAAAAAAAAAAGGCAAAAAAAAATGTGAGAATTTCTAAGATTTGTTTTAACTTTTAGGTACGAGTTCAAATACGATTTTTATAACCCGAAGGGAGCTTGTTAATATGATGAAGTCAGTTGAAATGTTAATTTACAAGCGCAATTTGTTTTTCTGGGAGAAGAGTTAAAAAAAACGAACACGAAACTTCGATAACATAGGTTTAACTAAGACACTTTCATACTTCAAATCTGAGTACAAATCTCGTTGGGAAAAGGCTTTTCGAAAATTCGATAAGTTTTCAAAAGCAAACAATTCATGGCTTGAGACATCTGTTTCTTTTCTTTGTTGCTCTGAAGAAAGGCTTAAGCGTGGTCGACGTGTTTCATTTGATGAAAGTACTGAACGTAGAAAAAGAATGAAAACAGCAAAATTAGTAGAATCTACCTCCGATTTCTATGTTGAGTTGTGCTATACAAATGAACTTGAGAGCAGTAGGACAGGGACAATGCTTCTGAAGTATTAACAACAACTACCCCCGACCGAGCAAAAAATATAGGAAATCATATTAAGGAATCACTCAAAACAAACAGGTGTAAGATGTCAGGCCAAGAAGCACTAGGCGTTGCAGTTGAAGCGCAACTATCTCGACATCAATATAACATTATCAGAATGAGTGCACTAGAAAAACTTTCTTCCAGTTCCAAGGTTGTATGGCAAAATCCACGCCCAGTTCTACAAGATACTGCAGGCCATTAAAAATAGAGTTTAAAAAGGAATCTACAGATATGTCTATTGCAGAAAAAAATACAGTTGAAAATGAGGTGAAGAATTTGCAAAAGACAACAATGTTAATTGAAGGAAGGACAAGTACAAGTCAGTCATACTCTACTTTTTACAATGATTGATGGCAAAGTTTGTAATGCTATAACGGAAACGTCGTCAACACAAAAGTGCTTCATATGAGGAAACTACCCGAAAAAAGAGGCAATACCTGCCAATTGAAGCATTGGGTTTGCTGAAAGCTTCCCCTGTTGATAATAATACTTGAGCTTCAGGAGATAACAGTGGTGAAGAAAGCGATGATACCTATTGTTTTAAATTACTGAAAAATCAATTATATTATGTTTTAGTTTTTGTATTAAAATTTGTTTTTACTGAAAAAATTAAGTGTATTGTATTTTATTTTTTACAGAGGACATATGTTAGTACAAAGAATATACTTGTTTGTAGGCGTATTTTTGGCCAAATCATTAATCATTACTGCCCTAAATGTTGATAAACTGGAGGTAAGGTATATTAATTTTTCGGAGTACAAAAAAGTGGGCGTTTTGGTGGGCGTGGTCATTGATGGCCTTGGAAATATTAATAGAGTGGTTCCATAAACATTCCAAAAATTTCAAGTTCCTAGCTCCATTGGCTGATTTATTGCCACCAATAGGGTCATTCTGCCACTGTGCGGCGTTGCGATTCTCATCAGAAGATCAATTCAACATTCCCTATTGTGAGAACGCGTTATGTTGAGAATGTGGGGATAGAAATAAAATTAAGGAATCAAAAGTCAGTTAAGATTTTTGTGTATATTTTCCGGGTAAAGCTGCAATAGACGAGAAAAGAACTAGTTTTAAAATGACTTGAGAAGACTTTTCACCTTAAACGGTGATTTCCTAATTTAGAGGAGATCTTAATTTCAGGCACAGGAATTGGGGTTGTGTTGGAGCGAATGCTACTTGCTGATTTTCTTGTAATGTTGCCAATCTCTGTTCTGTTTCCTCCTAGTCCAACCTATGTCCCAGCTAGTTCTCGTGGTAGTCCTTCCGTCCTTGATTTATTCGTTACAAATGTGCCTTGTTACGTAACAAATCCAGCGTCTTTAAGTGAACTTAGCTCGGATCACAATCCGGGTTTCTGTCGTCTTCTAATGGTCCGGGGGGGGGGGGGGGGGGGGGGGGGGGGGAAGCAATATGTTCAAGATTTAAAAAATGCCAATTGACGCGATTTCGTTCAGTAGTTAAAGATAAACTTAATAATAATATTCCCATAAATATTGACGGCATATCAACTAAAGAAGATGTCGATTGTCTTGTAAACAACTTTACAGAACATGTTCTCAATCGGTCGATGAAGTATTCCAAAAGTTCCCAAAAAGAACTACTCCTTAAAGTTACCTTCTCATATACTGGACTTAATTAAACTGTGAAATATTTGTAGACGTAATTGGCAACGGTATCGCCTACCCATGTTCAGGCACCAAACGACATACCTGAATAATCAAATACGAATACAAATCTTAGAGTCCGTAACATAGAGTGAACAAAAAACTTACCATACTTGATAAACCATACTTGATAAAAACGAACAACTCTTCTGGAACATCGTCAAATTAGTAAAAAACAAAAACAGACCTTTTCTAAAAAACGCGTGGGGCACATATTCTACTGATGTCGAAAAAGCCAATGTACTTGCCGCAAATTTTTCGAGCAATCATATTGTCTCGCAAAATTTAGGTGATGGGCACACTAACACACTTGTAAGCAACATCATTCAAACTTTTTTGGAAGAAAGGTCAAATATAATAATTCTTCTTCCACTATTTTTGTCAACGAAAAAGATATACAATTTATATTAAATAACCTTCGGCCTAGGAAAACACGAGGACTTGACTTGTTAAGAAATATTTATTTAAGGCAATTGCCCATAGCAGCTATAAAATACATAGCATTCATCATAAACGCATGTCTAAAAATGGAATACTTTCCTGACATATGGAAAGTTGCAAAAGTGGTACCCATATTAAAAGCTGGTAAGCCTCCAGAAAGTCCGGAAAGTTATAGACCTATCAGCCTACTAAGCAATCTTAGTAAAGTATACGAAAAGGTATTAAAGGAGAAAATCTTAAAATTCACAGATGTTCATAAATTTTTTCCCCACGAACAATTTGGTTTTAGACGTCACCACAGTACATCCCATCAAGCATTGAGGACATGCAACTCTATCAAAAGAAATCGGTCAGAAGGAAAATCTACTGGAATGGTTCTATTAGGCATTGAAAAGTTATTCGACTCTGTTTGGCATGAGGGTTTGATATACCAAATGATACATTTAAACTTTTCCCCCTATCTCTGTAAAATAGTACAAAGCTTCCTGTCCGATCGTCGTTTCAATGTCCATGTTAATAGTAGTGTCTCTGACTTAATACACTTTCAAATGGGTGTACCACAAGGCTCAGTCCTTGGCCCAATCCTTTATAACATTTACAGCCGTATTTGCAGATGATACTGCAATCTTTTCATCTCATGAATTCGCTCTCAATATTGAGAGGAATCTCAAAAATGGAATGGAAATATTAATAAAATATTACCACAAATGGAAAATAAAACTCAATGAAGGAAAAACGCAGGCTATTTTTTTCATTCGGAAAAGAAAGTCATGCTTTCTTCCCAGCTCTCAACTTCAACTGAATGGAAGCTATATAAATTGGGAACCCTCTGTCAAATATCTAGGCATTTATCTAGATACCAAGCTAACATTTAAGGACCATATCGCTAAGACTATAAAGAAAATAGGAATACCCATTTATTAACAGAAAATGATTACTTTCCACTGACAATAAAATTGTATTGCACAAGGTTATCTTCCAAGCGATTCTTCTTTATGGATGCCAAGTATGGGGCGATGCTGTAACTTGCCACATAAACAAATTGCAAGTCTCACAAAATAAGCTCTTAAAAATTATGCTAGATCTACCTTGGCATCACTCAACTCGTGATATTCATGTAAGAGCGAATGTTGAATTGATCTCTAATAGAATACTTAAACTTAGTAATATGTCCGTTTAAAACGAGATGTAGTTTTGCTGATAATCCGCTTGTAAATGAATTATGTACTTATAATCGATAAATGTTGAACATACATTTTGTTCGTATATACATATGTACATATATATGTATATCTTCTTCTTCTTTTTCTTCTTTTCCTTTTTCCGGCGTTGTTATGGTCAGAAGTGTAGGACCATAACCAGAAACCACCAATGAGACGTCCCACTCAAAATGGCCGCCGACGTTTGCCTACAAGCTCGGGCGAGCACGTGGGTACCTCAAGTGCTGTCAAAATTTTGTAAACAATCACGCACATTGTTATAATTTCAAGAGTGTGTGTGGCGGGAGTACACTGCGGTAAAATGAAATGAGCTCACACATATTCGCGGATAGAAGCTCGTTTGTAACGGGTTTTGTCGCTACGAACCTTAACTTCTTTCAAAATTTCAGGGTGTCACGCGGGAAGACGTACGAAAGACGCACGTCTCATTCTGGTTTCTGACCATAACCTTCCCACTTAACTGCATTCCTACTGGTCCGCTTGTGGGGTCCGCCGGTTTGACCTCAGAAAGTAGCGGCAGGCTTCCCGGTTTGGGATTACTTCATCGCTGAGGCCAATCAAATGCTGGTGTTTTTGCATTTGTTTGCACCAATTGTTTTTCGGCCTGCCGTTTTTTTTTTTTTTTCTTTTTTTTTCTCCAGTCGTGTCAACCCACTGATTTGCATGTACACTTGTGGGGCAGTTTAATGGTGGTATATGTGTCCCTAGGCTCACCTTGGTGTTTTCTAAATTGCCTAGATGTGATTTTTGTTTACCTTTGTTTTAGTCGCCTTTTACGACAAGCGAGAGGGATCGCTGCAGGGATATTCTTAACCCGTCCCTGCACGGAAATACATACATATATACATATATATGTGTATGTATATAATTTAACGGGAAATAGATCAAATTTCCGAATTGCACTCGCGATTCATTCACCCGACCCAATTACCGCTCAAACCACTTAACAGACAGAATACCTGGAAACAGGTACGACCAAAACACCTGATTAAACAATCCAATCAAATGCACCTCTCTCGGCGACTCAGCAATAATCAACAATAAATGCATGTGGAGTATTAGGTAGTTTTTAGTCTTAAGTTTACCGGTTACAATAAAGGTCAGGCAATCTGCCTAAAAAAACATTTTTTTTAATAAATCAATAATATTTTCATTAACTGGCGCCCGAGCAGTTTTGTTACACTGTTTGCGTTTTGCGTTTACGTTATACTGCTAAAACACATATCACAAAATAAGTTAACGATAACCAAGTTAGTGCGCGTTTTGGCTGACAATAACCAAGTCGGTTTGAGTAAAATCTTACAAAGTGCGTGAACTCAGTAAAATCTAACAAAGTGCGTGAACTGAGAACTAGTGTATGTGACTTTCGAAAATCGCGATAACCAAGCGCGATAGAAAATAAAAAGAAAGTTAAAAGTGGACATCAAAGCAGTGAAACAGTGTTGTGAAAGGGAAAAGAGGCCCCTTAGTAGCCCTGTAAAACAAGGACAAAAAGGAGTCCAGAAATCGTGGACAGCCGCCCTATCCATTAACCAGCAGTTCCCGGAACCCCACATCGTTATGGAAGTAGAAGCTACAACGTTCATATTTTTGTAAGCCATATAAATTTTATTATTTTTAAAGAAAAAAAAACCATTGTAAACTTAGACTCATTTAAATTCACTTCTATTTGAATTTATCTTAACAAATGCTTAAAACAACTGTGTCACCAATAATATAAATTCTGAAGACAAGAAAAATTACACTTACATTCTTAGAAACTATTGTCATAATAACCAAAAGTGAATTATTTGCTATCATATCCATGTTACATTAATTGAATAGACTAGACCACTAAGTTGTCTCATTATCATTGCTATAATTAAATTTAAAATTTCGGTTGTCAATAAATAAATAAAAAAAAAAAATGTCAAACCCAAATAGTTTAATCAGACCACCTCGTTTGCATGCACCTCAGGAAGATGCCAATCCACCTCCCTCAGTTTCCGCCTCAGTACCCAACCAACTTGACAATAACATGATACAACTAATTACAAGACTTGTAACAGAAACCTTACAAACACAAGGACGACAAATTTTCAACTCAATAATGAACCCCACGTCCGATATTAATAACGACGTTGATCAAACCATCAATGTAATTAACGATGCGAATCTGTCAGGCATGGACAAAATACCGGATGTCGTTAAAAGCCTCCGGGATTTTTCGGGGCAGCCTGAAGAGTTCAATTCATGGAAAAAGAGTGTCGAGCGGATACTCAAGATCTACGATCACCTCAAGGGCACTGCCAAATATTATGGCAGTTATACGAAATAAGATAACAGGCCATGCAGACATAGCCTTGGAATCTTACAATACCCCATTAAACTGGGAAAAGATATCCAAGTGCCTAACTTTACATTACGCTGACAAGAGAGACTTAGGTACCCTCGAGTACCAGATGACAACTCTTGTCCAAGGACATAATACCATACCCGAGTTTTACCAAATAGTCTACCACCATTTATCCCTCATTCTTAGCAAACTTGGATCCATGACCATGAGCCAAGACTCATTAAACAACATGACCCAGTGCTATCGCGATAAGGCTCTTGACACATTTGTCAGAGGCTTAAAAGGCGACCTACAAAGACTTTTGAGCATACGAGAACCTGCAGATCTCCCACAAGCCTTGCATCTTTGTTTGAAGTTGCAAAATGTAGATTTCAGGGTTCAGCATGCCAATAAAAACCAAACTACTAGCCAAAAAACCTTTCAAAGTGCCCCACCGCCGGTTCCTGCACGCGGAAATAACGTACCCAATCCAATACCAATCCCTGCGCCCAGACGAGAATTCTATCCACAACTCCTTCACAACCTTCGTAATCCTCAACCACTTCAAGTCTATAGAGAGCCACATTTTCAGCAAAATTACCAACAACGACAGTTACCAGCTAATCAACGACCACTGCCTCCAAAACCAATGGACATCGACCATTCAATCAAATTACAGAAGGTAAATTACCAAAATCGACCTCGGAATCTTCCAATCCTCCAAAAACGCCAACACTCTCAGCAGGTCCATCAGCCGCATAAAATGCAACGGGTCTATCACATAGAAGAATCCAACCAGAATAGAGAGGATTTCGAAGAATACGAAACCATACTAAACCAAGAAGACCAAAATCATGAACAAACATTGACTAGTTACACCGACCCAGACGAAAATAACGATCTTGACCTACCTGAACAACTAGAAGACATTTATTTTTTAGACTAAAACGCTCTTCGCTTCCGTATTTCAAATTTAAATTTTTAATAGACACAGGATCCAACAGAAATTATATTCAACCCCGTCACGTTAGACACCCTCTTCCGAATAGCAAAAAAAATTTACTCAAATTCTGTAGGAGGAAACATAAAAATAACACACCATTGCTTTATTCCCAATATAGATAAAATAAAATTTTACATCCTTCCAAGTTTTATTTCGTTCGATGGTATTATTGGTAATGACACGCTAAAAAAACTAAACGCTGTCATCTATACCAAAGAGAATTACATGACCATTCATTCAAACATAATTTTTCCCCTTAAACAACACACTACTGAAACCGTTAACAATGTTAACATTAGGACCTCCCATTTAAACAAAGAAGATTCAACCAACTTAATTAAGATCATCAAAGATTATCCTAACCTCTTTTCTGACCCTGATGAAAAATTAACCTATACAACATCAGTCAAAGGAGAAATCCGCACCACAAACTCCGAACCAGTTTATTCTAAAACATACCCCTATCCTACAGCATTGAGTGAAGTGAACAAGCAAATCAACAAATTACTTGAAGATGGTATCATCAGGCCATCTAAGTCACCATACAACTCGAACTCACCTATTTGGATCGTCCCAAAGAAAATGGATGCGTCCATGGAGAAAAAATATCGTCTTGTCGTTGACTACAGGAAGTTGAATTCTGTCACTGTTCCAGACAGATACCCCATCCCGGAAATAAACGAAGTTCTCGCCAACCTCGGTGATAATAGTTGGTTTACCATAATTGACTTAAAGAGCGGATTTGATCAGATCCCACTTAAGGAGCCTGATATTGAAAAAACCGCCTTCTCGGTAAATAATGGCAAATTCGAATTTACATGTCTCCCCTTCGGCCTCAAGAATGCCCCAGCAATTTTTCAAAGAACTCTTGATGACATCTTAAGAGAACATATAGGGAAACATTGCTACGTGTATATTGACGATATTGTCATCTTTGCCAAGAACAAAATCGAGCATACAAACAATCTCAAAGCTGTATTCGAAACCTTAGAACGTGCCAACATGAAAATCCAGTTGGACAAATGTGAATTTTTCCAACAAGAAATTGAGTTCCTTGGTTTTATCATAGGTAAAAACGAGATTAAGACGAATCCGAAGAAAGTGCAGGCCATTGCTAAACTACCAATCCCCAAAACTCTTAAAGACCTAGAATCGTTTCTAGGCATGTCAGGCTATTATCGCCGCTTCATCAAAGACTACGCGAAAATAGCGAAACCTCTGACATTCCTTTTAAGAGGGGAAGACGGACGAGTGTCCAGACACCTTTCCAAGAACAAAGCCATTGAACTCGACACAGATGCAATAAACTCTTTCAACAAAATTAAAGACTCACTATCTTCCCAAGAAGTTATTCTAAATTACCCAGACTTTAATAAAGAATTCGAACTCACGACTGACGCTTCAAATTACGCGATAGGCGCTGTCTTATCCCAAGACAATAAGCCAATCACTTTTCTATCACAGACATTGACTACAACTGAAGAACATTACGCCACTAACGAGAAAGAGATGCTTGCAATCATTTGGGCTCTCAACTCACTTAGGAACTTCCTGTACGGATCGGTAAAAAAAAAAAAGGTAAAAATTTATACAGACCATCAACCATTGACCTACGCGCTTAGTAACAAGAACAATAATCACAAGATGAAGCGATGGAAAGCCATCCTGGAGGAGTACAATTACGAACTGAAGTACAAACCAGGAAGGACAAATATAGTCGCAGACGCTTTATCACGACTTCCACAGACAACAGATGTAAATTCAATGACAATGACAGTACATAGCAGTGATAGTTCGTCACATAATTCGATTCCAGCGCTTGAAACTCCCATCAACATCTTCCGTAATCAACTCATTCTAAAGATCGGAGACGAAACTAGCCACCAATTTCTTATTCCCTTTCCAACCTACCATAGGCACATTTTCATCCAACCCAACTATACCGACACAGACATCGTTAACATATTCAAAAAATTCCTTAATCCCAGCACCATAAATGGCCTACATACAACAGAAAGCATTATGGGCCAAATACAGAATATTTATCCTCTTTCCTTTACTAATTTTAAAGTTAGATTCACACAATCAATGGTCGAGGACGTTACCGATGAAACCGAACAAGAGGAAAAGATTTTAAAAATTCATCGTAGAGCTCATCGTAACCCAGAGGAAAATCGAAAACAGTTACTTGAAAACTTTTACTTCCCAAAAATGGCAGCAAAGATTAAAAAATTAGTAAAGAATTGCCGAAATTGCAAAGAGAATAAATATGAACGGCACCCAAATAAACCTACCCTTGAACCAACTCCTATCCCAAAATATCCTGGCCACACAGTACATTTTGATATATTTTCCACGGAAAAAGTTTTAGTTCTGACCGCCATATGCAAACTTACGAAATTTGCAAAAACTAAAATTATCCAATCAAGAGCTGTAACTGACATTAGACAAATACTTCGGGAAATGCTTTTCTCATTCGGAGTTCCCGAAAACATAGTTATTGACAACGAGCTAGCACTCAATTCAGCAAGCATCACATCTATGATGGAAGATGAACTAGGTATACGCATCTACAAAACACCACCATATAAAAGTGAGGTAAATGGACAGATCGAGCGGTTCCATTCCACTCTTTCCGAGATTGTGCGATGCATCAAAACCGAACAGACCTCTCGTTCATTCGAAGAGTTACTCGAAAAAGCAACTAACGAGTACAACTTCACAGTCCATTCAACAACTGGCAAAAAACCGGTTGAACTTTTCCTTGGCCGATCACCTAATACAACTCCCGAAGAATTCGAAAACAATCGCCAAAAAAATATCAAAAAAAGTTTACAAAAACAACAAAAAGACATTAAGTATCACAATAAAAAACGGAAACCGCCAAGAACCTACAATCAAGGAGACGTTATATACGTAAAACACAACAAAAGATTAGGCTCAAAATTAACGTTTAGGTACAGACAAGAAATAGTTAAAGAAAACAAAAATACAGTAGTGATAACAGAATCAGGAAAAACCGTACACAAAAGCCATATTAGAAATTGACTAACAATCCTACCCGTTCTCTTACTATATATTTCAGGCATTTACTCTTTACTGCAACAGGATAAATTCAAATCTTGGATTTCTCTAATTCACAGTTTGTTTCATTACACACCGGACAAGCAAAAATACAAAACGGAAACTTAAAACTGATTCACGAAGTTGACCTTGACCAATACGAACAATTTCTGACCAACATCACTCCAACTCTAGAACAAAACGAAACGAAAAACGATCCCTTATTTCCTTACCTTTCGCGTGAATACCAGCAAATACAGAATTTAATCCATAACCTTCAACCCCAAAAAACCAAAAGATCATTAAACTTTATAGGCTCTGCGTGGAAATGGATTGCTGGCAATCCCAACCACGACGATTATATGACAATAAAAAGAAAAACGAATAATTTACTTGTAAATTCCAACAACCAAATCATAATCAATAGTCTACATAATAAACGAATTAATAATTTAACAAAAATTACTAATGAAATTGAAGCAATGATAAAAGAGAACAAAAATATGAATAAGAATATTATATCCGAAATTCGATATAAATTTAAAATTGTTAAAGAAGAACTCCAGAATATAAATCGAGCTATTCATTGGGCAAAATTAGGCATTGTAAATTCACTTATCCTATCAAAAAAAGAAATAACACTAGAACTACCAACCGGTCAAAATGACCGGTTGCATCAGTTCATCGCCACTTTTTGTTCATAATTACAAAAAATATTGTTTTTAGAATACTATGTATTTTTCTAAATTTATGAAATCTTTAATTTTACAAAATGTTAGATTCGTGCGATTTCATTTTACAGAGATAAATATGTGGTATACCTAAATATACCAACCGGTCATTCTGACCGTCATATAAAAACATTATCAGAGTTTAGGATTGCTTGTGCAAATACCTAAATATACCATCCGGTCATTCTGACCGTCATATAAAAACATTACCAGAGTTTAGGATTGCTTGTGCAAATGCAACACGCGTTAGCAACACACTCTGTCAACATTGTAGCATACACAAAAACATATTTTTTACTCTAAATGCGGGGAATCCCACGAATAAAAAGATTCTGTGCTTTGTTCATGGTTTACATTTCTGCGGCTAAGTAGTTTCATTTTCTTGTTGGTGCTTCTGGTGCGAGGTCAAATAAATATAAAAAGTAAACAATATTTTGGCAAATATTTTACCATTGTTGCTAATATTGTAAGTAAGTTGTGAACAAATATTTTTATCATATTACATAATATTCCATATATTTATTCAGTAACAAACTTTACCCTAAAGATGCAGAGACATTCGAAAATACCAAAACTGAAATACGAAGATTTGTATGGATCCTCTGCCAGCGATAATGAGGAAGAGAACATCTGCAATAGGCGTAGGCCAAGAAGAACTCTGAGATTGTCATCCTATTCTGATGAAAGTAACGACCAGACTGAAATTGCTGCTGATGGAACTATATGGATTGAAATAAGACCTGTATCCACTCCAGGACGAAAACCAATACACACAATTTTCAAAAAAGTCAATGTCCCTACAGCGTATGCAAAACGAAACATAATAAAGGGTACTGTGAGCAGTGCTTTTTCATTGATAATTGATCGTAAAATTATAGATCATATTATAACATGCACAGATTTAGAAGCTTTCCGAGTTCTTGGAAAAAACTGGATTTAACTCATGAAAAGTTCGATGCTTTTCTTGCAGTCAATATATGCCAAACAAACCCAATAAGTTTGGAATACAATTTTGGTTGGCATCTGATCTCAATAGTAAATATGTTGCTAATGTTACCTTATTTGGGAAAAGACGAAACAAAACGACCGGCAGTTTCATTAGGTGAATTTGTCGTCCTCAAATTAATTGATCCGTTTACCTTTGCTGGGAGAAATGTAACGACTGACAAGTTTTTCACCAGCTTATCACTAGCATCAAAGTTATTGGAGAAACAGACTACGTTGGTTGGAACTATCCGTGCAAACAAAAGGGAATTACCGAAACTTGTTAGGCAAAAAAAAAGATACATTACCTCAATATTCATCGGTAATTTATAGATCAAGTAATGCTACATTGTCAGTTTATAAAAGTAAGCCAACGAAAAAGGTCCTGGTACTGAGTACGAAACATAATTCTGTTAAAATTGAAGGGGACAAAAATAAGCCTGAAACTGTAATATTTTACAACAAAACTAAATTCGGGGTAGATATTACCGATCAAATGGCCAGAAAGTACACAGTTAAGTCCGGTTCTCGAAGATGGCCTCTGCAAATATTTTTCAATATTCTCGACTTGGCAGCAATAAATGCATGGGTTTTATGTAATGAAACATGTGGAGAAAATATGTCAAGAAAGGATTTTCTGTTTCAATTAGCAGAAGAACTCTCAACAAAATATAAAGATTCATCTGCACCAAGAAACTTTACCGATCTCTCGATGAGCCTTGAAAGTTCTAATACACGAAAAACTTGCCAAATAGGTTTTTGCAATGAAAATAAAACCACCAATATCTGTGCTGCTTGTAAAAAACATGTTTGTGGAAAATGTACATTGAAAAAAAAATTCTATTTGCAAAAATGCGGTAATGAAATATAACGTAAAAACATATATAATATTTCTTCTGTTTATATAACTGTATATATTTTGCACTTTAATTTTGAAATGAAATATATTTTAATTTTCTTTAAAAAAAATTAATCTTATAAAATTATTTTGAAATTTTAATATTTTAATATTTTTGCAACTACACATCAAACCGGTCATTTTGACCGGTTGGTTGAAATAGGTATAGAACAATCCTGGTAGTTCTAGTGATAAGCATAGCCACAAAAAAATTAAGTAAAGAAAATATTCCCTTTTCTACTATAGAAGAAGCCTTACATTTCGCTGAAATTAAAGTAATAACTAATTCAGTTTCAATTTTGTATATTGTTAATATTCCAATAACAGACAATAATGTTTATGAACAAATTTTATTTAAACCTGTGAAAAAAAACGGAATAGCAACAGAAATTAACTATAAGCAAATTATAAAGAATAAAGATGAACTGCTTGGAATAATCAATGAATGTAAATCTGTAAACAATATTTCAATCTGTAAAAAACAATATCTTGTAAACATTAAAAACTCCACATGTATCCCCAATTTATTAAGAAGTAAAGAAGCATCATGCAATTTAATAAATAGTCAGCACATTCCCACTATCGAGGAAATATCACCAGGAATAATACTTCTAAACGATTTCAACGGAACTCTCGAAGCTGAAGCCGCACACCGGAACCTTACAGGCACTTTTCTAATCAAATACGAGAAAATCAACATCACCATCAATAACAGGGTATTCACGGCACAAGAAGTATCTACGCATACGATCCTCCCAGCAGTCTTGCAGCAAACTCCCACAGAGAAAAAGTTTCATAAGCTCTTGTCTTTAGAAATGATGGGCGAATTACATATTAATAATTCAAGGCAAATTGAGTTACTCCAAGATGAACGCAAAACACTGGCTTTCACCAGCTACGGGGCCATGGCTTCCATCGGAATTTTCCTTTTAATCCTAACGATTTATAAAATCTGTACAAGAGGAAAAAATACAAAAGTCATTATTCAGCAACCACAAATAAAAGACGTCCAAATTTCTTCACAATCAAAAAAGGCACCAGCAACAGATGATCCTATCATTCCCCGAACAAGGTTCAACGATCTTCCATATTTTTAAGCGATTGAGGACCATCGCATTTAGAGGGGGAAGAGTTAACGGGAAATAGATCAAATTTCCGAATTGCACTCGCGATTCATTCACCCGACCCAATTACCGCTCAAACCACTTAACAGACAGAATACCTGGAAACAGGTACGACCAAAACACCTGATTAAACAATCCAATCAAATGCACCTCTCTCGGCGACTCAGCAATAATCAACAATAAATGCATGTGGAGTATTAGGTAGTTTTTAGTCTTAAGTTTACCGGTTACAATAAAGGTCAGGCAATCTGCCTAAAAAAACATTTTTTTTAATAAATCAATAATATTTTCATTAACTTATATATATGTGTATATATATAATTAATTTCTATTTCTATTAATTATATAATTTCTTTTGCTAATTTTCTTTTGTTAATTTCTATTGCTATCCGTTTCTTTTCACAGGTTTAATTAAAATTTGTTCATAAACATTATTGTCTGTTATTGGAATATTAACAATAATATGGAGACTTTATTTGATTTTTTTTTATTGAGTTACAGTCGGTCTTCTTAAATTGTTTTTGTGATATGTATGATCGGTCGTTTGTATTTTTATTTTGTTATTTGGTGTGAGAAGATGTTCTTTATTCTAATTTAGGATAAATTTTATTTCTAGCCCTGGTTCTGTGATAAATTTTAGTTTGTGGATCATAATTGAGGGGATCAGTCCTGTTTCTATTTCGAATTTCTATTGCAGATTGCTTGTTTGTTAATATTTTATTTGATATTTGTTCATACATTCGAGAGGTAATATACATATGTTCTTTTATGTAATTAGCATAAAGTGTTTGGCTTATATCAATATCGAAAGGGCTTTTGAGATCGAGGTGTCCATTGACAATATCCATTGGACTGAATTTTGTAGTTGAATGTATTGAATGATTATATCCTAAGATTGCATAAGGCATTAAATCTAGAATGCTTGCACTTTTTGACGTAGAATAAGTCTTTCGGATCAAATGGGGGTGTAATTTGAAGTACGATTTTTGTTAAACTGTTTGCTTGACTTTGAGTGCACATTTTTCTATTAAATTGTCATCAATAAAAATAATAAAGTAAGCACTCATCAACTTAAATATGTGTATTTTTATTTCGCAATCGTTAATTGATTAAATTTTATTCACATAAAATTTCTATACGAAAATGCGATTTCAAGCGCATAAACTTTATTAACATTTTGCTAGCATTTATGCTTTGCATATTACTGAGTTGTGTGTAAGAGAGAGATAGAAGTATATGTAATGTACAATAGATACATACGTGAAATCCAATTTAAGCTACAAGTGGAGTAGCAACAAAGTGAAGAACTTTCAAAATGGCATAACAAAATTATTATAATATTATTTTTGTTTATAATAAGGTTAATGGATTTTTCAACACCATTTTTACTATTATTTGCATTGAATTTTTTTGTCAATTATCTCTGAACATATGATGCATTGCTGTTTTTTCTGCGCCACTTATGGTATTTCAGCAGAAACAACTAACAATATTCAAGACATAAACCCAGGGTTACTTTTTTTGTTTCTTTTAATAATCTAAAGTGTTCAATGATGGTGGAATGGAATCGTTCAATACTGCCGTTAGAGTTTGGATTAAGTGGGGTGATATAGTGAATATTTATTTTATGCAACAGGGAAAATTCTTTAACTAGGGTATTTTTCAATTCGGAACCATTGTCCATCACTATCAACTTTGGTAATCCATGATGAGTCAAGAATGTAATTAAAGCTCGTGTCACGTTGTATTGCGGATACTTGAGAAAGTATCTATTATTGTTAGGAACTTTTGAGTTTTAATAGTAAATGTATCCACATGAACAATTTCGAAGGGTTTGCTGGAAGTTGGAGTTATTTGAAACTTTTGTTTGGGCGAGTTGCGGTCGTATTTCATTATTTGAAATGTAGCGGGTGCATTTTTAAGTCCAAATGGCATCCTCAGGAATTCAAAATGACCATTTTCAACGTTGAAAACGGTTTTTTGAACATCATCTGGGTGCATTTCTATCTGGTGAAAGCCCCTTGCCAAGTCTATCGTGGAAAACTAATTGCATCTTCCCAGCCTATCCAATACGTCGTTGATGTTGGGTATCGGGTATCTGTCGTCTATAGTCTTTTCGTTCACTTTGCGATAGCCTACCACAATACGCCACTTCCTTTTCTCGGAAGCATCGGCTTTTTTAGGCACTACCCATATCGGGGATGACCATGGAGAGTTGCTTGGTCTGATTATATTCTGTTCCAACATTTTTTGAATCTGTTGGCGAACTTCCGTCTTATGCACAAATGGATGGCGGTAATTTTTTTAATGAACAGGAATTTCGTCATGTGTACATATCCTATGTTTTATTTGGTTAGTGAACGTAAGAGGAGTTCCTTCGGTGTAGAATATATCCGAAAATTTAGAACATAATGACATAATTTTGGATTTTTCTTCTTCATTCATGTGGTCAACCGTATTTTTTTCTGAGTATGATTCTGAACAACTCATTTGATAGAGTTCAAAATTTTGTTCTATATGAACAGATTTAATCGGGTATAACACCGTAAAGTTTATGTCTTGGTTAGATTTATTTAAAATTTCCATGTTAGCCCAGCCGTTCAGAGCTTTAGTAACTGTCTCTGGGATAAAACAATTTTAAATAGTTTGATCAGGTACTAGTATGTCCCCTGAATTAACAGTAACCGGTAAACGAATCGAGGAGATTGTTTCACTGGGAATTGTTTTCTGTACAAGGATACTTGGGTGTGATTGAAAGTATTTAATAGGTATGATAGTATTTGGAGTAATAAATTGTAAATTAGGAAAATTTAGATTTACGTTCAAGGATTGAATTAAATCTAGTTCTATTAATCCATCAAAAACATTGTGAAATTCATATGCGTAAAATTTGATGGGTTTGTCTTCGTTAAATTCCTTAAAAGCGGGTAAGGTAGCTGTAACATTATGTGCTGACGAAGAGAAGGATGTCGTGACAACAAAGGGTTCTTTATTTTTTAAATTTGGGTAATGCTTGTCGATAATAACTGGGTCGAGAAAAGATTTTGTAGCTCCCGTATCGATTAGGAGTTTTAAATCGGGGTATTTAATTTTAATATATGACAGCTGACGATTATCAATGGAGCTATTAAATTCTATTGTTATGGGCTGGGGGGATGGGGTGGAATTTGGGCAAAATCCTGACCTGAATGGTTTTCCAAATAAGGATCAGAATATTGCAATTGATCGTCGGGCCCGTCAGAATGAGTCTGATTTTGATCGTACTGTTCTATACAATTGATTTCTTGCGACTTGAAATTATAAGGTCTTTGTATAGTAGTTGCTTGCGCGGTTGATGTGCTCATTGGGATTGGTTTGGGTGGGTTTCTATTTTGATTTTGATTTGGCCTCCAACCATTTTGGCTTCTACCAGAAACTTGGGAGTGAGTTGGGAATTTAGATGATGTTGCCTGCTCTGGCTGGAGCAAAAATGAGTGGTTTGGATTTTGAGTTTGGTTATATGGTAGAAGTTTATTTACGATTGGATTCTGTTGTGGATTATAATAATATTGTGTGGGTGCAGGGTTTCTATTTTGTAATTGATTTCGTGTGTGTTCCTTAACATGTTTATATGATTTTCCCTCTGTTGATGGTGTGGAAAATTAACTCGCTGTTAATGTTTTCTTCTTTTTTGATAAAGTTGATAGCTTCCGACATAGATTTAGGTTACTTAGTACGAACCATAATACCGTACGGATTACGAAGTCCTGCTAAAAAGACTTGAAGGGCTTGCTGGTTATACATATCTAACTTTATTTTTTTTGAATACGCATTTTGCTCGTGAATTGCTAGATAGTTTGAAATAGTATTCAAAGTTTCCCGAATTTTGTCGTAGAATTGCTGGGGTGTTTCGCCCATGGTTTGTCTCAAATTATTAAGATCGAAAGATAAACAAAATTCGTCACGATGGTCACTAAAATTGGCAATCAATTCAGCCCTGATTTCGGCGATTGTGCGTGCGCCACTGATATTTATTACTTCCCTTGCTGCACCTTTCAGTTTGCTTAGGATAGTTCTAAATATCATGATATTCTGATAATTATTCGCGTTATCATTGTCGTAAAAATGCATGACGATCGAATCCACACTTTGTATAAATAAATTAAGTTCATTCACATTTCCCTCAAAATCTGGGCTGCACTTGACTTCACTAATAGATAAACTACTTAAACTGTGTAGAATAGAATTTATATCTAAATCAGGAATTGTGGAAGGATCTGTATTTAAAAGGGATTTGGCCATAAAACTATTACTTACATGCAAACGATTTGATTAACTTTATTCATTTCACTTGAAAATACAGATTGGTATAATATTTATCACTTAGTACACTATATGGTATGTTGTCTTTTTTTTTTTGTTTGACTCGTTTTGTTTATTAGTTTTTTTTCCACTTTTTATTATTGAAACTTAAGTTGGAAACGTTGTTCTTTGTACATAGAATAGGTTCCTCGATGGAATTATTCGTTTGTAACCGTCGACTGCGCCAGATACGTAAATGGAACAAACGACCGAACTAGTTGAGGTTGTAATGACAAGTGCTTTATTTTAAAATTCTTATTGATAAAACGAACGTGAAAGCTAGGTGAATACCGTTCCCATGTTCGGACAATATGGCGTACAATTACAATGAGTTTACAAATCGAGCTGACGTAGTGTCTGCTCCCAGATGTGAAATTTGAATAACAGTAATAGATACATATACATATGTAAGATTTATCTGCCGTTATCCACACCAAGAAAAGCTACATGGCAATTTCGAATAAGGTAAAGATCAAAATCAAACAGTTAAAGTCACAATGAGTAAATTCGATCATTAAAACCGATCACTTAACGACCCGACAAAAATGTCTCCTCGACCCAGTTATAAATAAACACCCACACCTTTTCTCTGAGCCGGAAGAAAAGCTTACTTACGTTCCCCAACTGGGGAAAAACAAATTTTTCGCGGTGATCGATTTGAGGAGCGGTTTCCATCAAATTCCACTGAAGGAATCTGATATTGAGAAAACCGCATTCTCTATCAACCATGGCAAATACGAATTCACTCGGTTGCCATTTGGACTAAGAAACGCTCCATCGATTTTCCAGAGAGCCTTGGATGACATCCTACGCGAGTGCATTGGAAAATCATGTTAAGTGTATATCGACGATATTATCGTTTTTAGCGAAGATGAAGTCCAACATGTTAAACACATAGAGCAGATTTTTGACATCCTAACAACGCCAACATGAAGGTCCAACTGGAAAAATGCGATGTCTTCAAGCCAGAGGTGGAATAGCTTGGATACCTCATTTCTCATGAAGGCTTACAGACCAATCCAGCCAAGGTAGAATCCATCGTAAGCTTCGCCATTCCAAAGACCCTCAAGGAACTAAGATCCTTCCTGGGCCTACCGGGGTCAGGTTACTACCGTCGCTTCGTCAAGGACTACACGAAGCTCGCAAAACCACTCACAGCCGTTTTTAGAAGAGAGGACGGCCGAGTGTGTAAAAACCAGTCTTCCAAAATGCCCATAAGGTTAGAGAAAGGGGCAGTTGAATCTTTTAATAAAATCAAAAATTCACTCGTTTCCAGGGATTTAGTTTTAACATACCCCGGCTGCAATAAACCATTCGATATTTGAACATATTTTTGAACATCTATGCGTCAAATTTTGCTCTTGGCGCAGTACTCGAACAGGAAAACAGACCCATAACTTTCATAAGCAGAACACTCAGCAAGACAGAGGAGAGCTATGCGGCTAACGAAAAGTAGATGTTGGCCATAGTATGGGCTCTAGGTTCACTCCGAAATTACCTTTACGGATCTGCAAGAATTCGAATTTTCACCGACCACCAACCCTTGACGTTTGCCTTAAGCAACAAAAATAATAATAATAAAATGAAAAGGTGGAAGGCTATACTCCAGGAGTATAACCATGAGTTAAAATACAAACCTGGAAGAACCAATTTAATGGCTGACGCCCTATCCAGAGCTCCACAGTTTTCACATGTTAATGCGCTATCCACCACGGCTCAACATAGTGACGAGAGTTCAATCACAAATCCCATACATAGCGTCGAAGTTCCCATAAACGCATTCAAAAATCAAATTTTTCTGGAATTGGGTGACACGTCTAGCCATAGCTTTCATATTATTTTCCCCACTTACCACAGACACCTTATAACCAAACCATGTTTCAATCAGGCGAATCTCAGAGAAATTCTCAAGAAATTCCTTAATCCATCAGTCATAAACTGTATAAAAGCAGAGGAGCATGTAATTTGTATAATTCAAGAAATGTACAATTCAACCTTCAGTAATTACAAAATAAGAGTTACCCAACTAGTAGTTCAGGACATAGTCAACGAATCGGAGCAGGAAGAAATACTGATTAATACACACAAACGGGCTGATCGCAATGAGCGCGAAAATAAAATGCAAATCCCAGCAATGACCAACAAAATCAGGAAGATAGTCAAACGCTGTAAAGTGTGTAATGAAAATAAGTATGATAGACACCCAAGCAAACCAGAAATAGAACCTGCCCTCAATATCCAGGGCAAATTGTCCACCTGGATATATTCTCTACTGAGAATAACTTCCTCACTTCCATCGATAAATTAACGAAATATGCACAAGTAAAAATTCTCAAATCCAAAGCTATAGAGGATGTGCGTCAGCTTCTCCGAGAAATCCTTTTTTCTTTTGGCTTACCCAAATTAGTTGTAATAGACAATAAAACGTCATTCAATTCTGCTTCCATATCATGATCATGAATCGGTTCGAGGACGAACTTAGGATAAAAATCTTCAAAACACCTCCTTACTGCAGTTCCCCCAACGGATAAATTGAGTGGTTCCACTCGACACTCATGGAGATCATGAGATGTTTGAAATCAGAGGGCCCTGATCGATCCTTTGTCGAACTTCTGGAACGCGCCGTCTACGAATATAACTTTTCCTTCCACTCTACTACGACTAAGCGCCCAATAAAAGCATTATTCGGTAGAAGGCTAAGTTCCAACCCCTTATTATAAGAAAAAGCAGGACAGGAGAATGTAAGGAAGATCCAGCCGATCTCGAACACCATAACAGAAAAAGACAACCCATAAAAGAATTTAGTCCCGGCCAAATAGTTTATGTCAGACAAAATAGACGAGTGGGGTCCAAGCTAAATCGCCGTTATAAGGAAGAAATAGTCGCTGAAAACAAAACAACCACAATTCTAACTAAATCCGGAAAAACAGTACATAAATCCCTAATAAAAAATTAAAAATCCCTTTTAGGTCTTGGCTCACAATTACGAATTGTGATGTGAAGATGCTGGAGTACACCAACGCGCAACTGATTGCCATTGAATTTGGCAATGCAAAGGTGCAAACAGGAGTGTTCAAGTTGATCCACGTTATCAACATGCAACAATACCGACAAGCGCTTAATCAACTAAAACAAAAGGTGCAGCTGGTAGCAAACACATCCCGTCCTCTGATTCCCTTCCTTTCCAACGAAATCCATTTAATACAAGTGCACCTTGACCGACTTGCTCCAAGAAGGCAGAAACGATCCTTAGATTTCCTGGGCTCTGCCTGGAAATTTATTGCTGGTAATCCTGGCAAGGACGACTTTGAAATCACAGAAGCCAAAATAAACAATGTTCTCCAAAATAATAATAATAAAAACCAAACAAAATTTTATATTAAATTTGAAATTCAAGCTAGGACAATTAAGAGAAGAAATAAATAATGGGCTGAAGCCGGCATAGTTAACACATATTTATTATCCACTTTAGAGATAAATGCTATGAAAAAAATACTAAAAAAGGACAATGTGCCTTATACAAACTTAATAGGCAATCGAATTTTCAGATGTAAAAATAGCCTCCAACAATACTTATATTTTATACATATTAAGCTTACCGACCACTACAGTGGAATCGTGTACTAAACTAATAGTTAGGCCGGTAAAAAAGGAAAAAAAATATTAACCAATTAGAACATAAGGAAATATTAAAATGTAAATCAGTACTAAACGAGTCGTTGAACCAATAGGACGTGTTTCTTCCGTG
Organism: Merodon equestris; assembly: GCA_958301585.1. NCBI lineage: Eukaryota > Metazoa > Arthropoda > Insecta > Diptera > Syrphidae > Merodon > Merodon equestris. The sequence goes on along the minus strand of OY284415.1, from coordinate 80,673,350 downwards.
CGGTACTAACAATCAGAATAGCTAAAAGAATTCGTTCTCTCCTTAATGAAGACAATTTATTGTTTTCAACCTCCAAAATACGTAAAATGGGCTCTAGAGACAATAGTCCCAGAGCCAATTATTTCGCGCCCTTGCAGTGTTTACCGGACACAGACAATGATATAGAGTGCGATGAAATTATTATTCCCCCAAAATCAAACCGAAAGTCTAAAATCCCTTTGCGTGTTGCAAAAATCAAGTGATGATGTGCACAGATTACATATTTTGTGAATCCAACATTATTAAATATACTATAAAAAAATGTCTATCGGTATTAAAATCAACTGCGACGATATTGACACTTACAATAGTATCCTCACTCTGTTAAAAAATAAAAATTGGCAGTTTTTCGCGATCATTTAAAGTCATCTTATATGGGTTAGATGAACTTCCCATTGTAACATTAAATCAAGAGATAGTGGATCAAGGACTTAAATGTCAAAATATTAAAATGATAAAAAAGCAATATGATAAGTTTATCGACGTGTTCTATATTGTTTTTCTCGAAGTGGGTTCAATCCGGCTGAACGATCTAAAAAAAACATTCGATCTGTTTTCAAAACGCAAGTCAAATGGGATTTTGCGCGCCGGCAGAAAAATAATGTGACACAGTGTTACATACTGCCAAATGTACGGCCACGGAGAAAAAAACTGCCACATTAGGACACATTGTGCTATTTGCTCCGAGAATCACGAAACTAAATCATGTGATTCAAAGAACATCAAGTGCGCGAACTGCAACGGAACACACAAATCGACCGATCCAAAGTGCATCAACAGAACAAATTTCTACATAATGAGAGAAAAAATCGCAGCGAGAAACAATTCTCATTCATCTCGTAAAACTGTGCAGCATCAACCAACATTCTACACCAACATAAATTACGTCCCCGCACTCGATGTGCATAAAAAAAAGCAGTAATGTTCCAGTCAGCGCAGGCAGCAGCAACAACACGACCAATGCATGGAACAACAACAGCAACAACTTAAGTGCTGGTCCAACCGGCGACAACGTTCTCTGTACTTGGGAAGAGGTCAATGCCGTTACAGCTGAAATGAAAATGTACGTCAAAATCCGAACAATTTAATACTATTACACAATTAGCTATTAAGTATCTTTATCAAGGTAAATAATGAATGCTAGTTTAAAAATGATTTGTTGGAATGCGTTCCTAAGCAAATATAATATTGATGTTGGCATTGTTACAGAAACTTGGTTAAATGAAAATGTTAACTTGTCTAATAGGAACTGTAAGTGTTATCGCCTAGACAGAGATGAGAAAAGAGGTGGTAGTGTTGCTGTTATTATCAAAAGAAATATGAAACGTACAGTTCTTCCTATCGTTCATACTAAACACATAGAAAATCTTGGCATAGAAATCCCATTCACTAATGGACGTTCTATAAAAGTGTTTGCCGTATATTTTCCAGGTGGTTCCACTTCACCAAGAAAAAGGTACGAATTCAAAAACGACTTACATAATCTGTTCAGATTAACAGACACTTTCCTGCTAGGAGGAGACCTAAACTGTAGGCATAGGTGCTGGAGTTGTCTGAGAGCTAACATTTGGAGTAACGTACTGGCCGATCTTTGTTCTACACACACATCACATGTACTTTTCCCACCACATCCTACTTATATTCCAGCTAACAGTCGCAACAAGCCATCAACATTAGACTTGTTTTTGACTAATACCCTGAACTTTTCAACCAACCTATTGTTTTAAATGAATTTATGTAGCTCAGACCATCTTCCAGTTCTCTGTAGTGTCTTTTCAACTCCTACTGCGAAGACTAATCTAATTTACAACTGCAGTAATGCAAATTGGAGTAAATTTAAACGCCTCGCGAGGCACAAAGTTAATAATTTGTTCGATGTTTATAGCCAAATCGATTGTCAACCACCAATTGATACTGCTGTTGACCCTTTTAATACGGTGATATTGGAATGTATCGACCAATCTGTACCCAAAAAAATTAATTCCTATGGAAAGGCTAACGTTCTTCCATTTCACATATTACAGCTAATCAAAATAAGAAACATCTGGTTAAATTGGGTCAGGACTAGGAACAGCTATTATTTCTCAGAAATTAAATCCCTTAATGCAACCATTAAACTATTAATTCTGAATTACAGGAATCAGTCTTGGAATTATAAGCTGCAAGAACTAGAAAAAGGTAGTAAGCCATTCTGGAATATAGTTAAGATTATTAAAAGAAAAAAACCTTCAAATTCCTGCCCTAAAAATGGGAAATTCAGTCCTTCTCACTAATTCTGAAAAGGCTAACGCCTTAGCAAGCCATTTTTTAGAAATCACCAAATCATAAGCAATATGACCAATAACATAGCTATAAATAGAGCTATTGAACAGTCCATAAATTCGCTTAATTCGCTTTCAGTCAAACTGACGCTAATAATGCATCCTTTGCAGACTTAAAGAGTATTATTCATAGTCTGAAAATTAAAAAATCTTCTGGTCCGAATCAGTTAAAAAACTTGTACCTCAAACATCTTCCCAAGAAAGCTATTGAATTCCTTCTTTTGATTTTTAATGGATGTTTTAAATTAGGTTATTTCCCCAAAACATGGAAATATGCAAATGTTGTCCCTATTTTAAAATCCGGTAAAGACCCCGCTAGGCCCTGCAGTTATAGACCCATTAGTCTATTAAGCTCTTTGAGCAAGTGCTTTGAACTTGAACGACTATTCTGTTGTTGCAGGTGTACCCCAAGGTTCCGTAATTGGCCCTATTTTATTTATTTTATATACTTCTGACTTCCCACGATTAAACAATTGTGAAATTGCAATGTTCGCCGACGATACCTGCATATTGTCCACAGATTCCTTTGGTATCAATATTGAAACCAATTTGCAATCTGGTTTGAACGCATCCGAAAAATTCGCCAATGATTGGAAGGTTAAAATAAATGCTTCAAAGACTCATGCCGTCTTTTTCACCAAAAAAAGAAAAGCCTTTTTCTTGCCAAGCAACAGTCTCCAATTAAATGGCATCATGATCGAGTGGAAGGACAGTGCTAAGTACCTTGGCGTCCACCTGGACAACAGACTAACCTTCGGCTTATATATCCAGCAAGTTATTAACAAAGTCAATATGACTATTAAATCACTTTATCCATTCATAAATCGGAAGTAGTTCTTGAGCGTTGAAAACAAACTTACAATTTATAAGGTTATTTTCCAAGCAATCATGCTTTATGGATGTCCTGTGTGGGGCAGCTGTGCTAAAAGCCATCTTCATAGGCTACAAATAAAGCAAAATAAAATTCTGAAGATGATGCTAGACCTTCCTCGGCACTTCTCCACTGAAGAGCTGCATCTTATAACAAACGTGCAAACAGTGCCAGAAAGAATTTCTGTCCTGACTAGATGTTACAACAATTTTTGTAGATTCTCTGATAACTATCTGATTTCCAGTTTAGTTACTGAATCTTAGTATAGTATTTATATTCCATAATTATCTATTTGTTATATACACATAATTACATTTATTATAAATTAAATTAATTATTTATTTATTATCTATCTATTTACTTATTTATTTATACATTTATTTATTCAACTATTTATCTGTCTACTTATTTTTTTATTTATCTACCTATTTATTTATTTATTTACTTATTTATTTGACTATTTATTCACTTATTTATTTATTTATTACATACTTATTTATTTAACTATTTAACTATTGTATTTATTTATTTATTAATTTATTTACTTATTTATTAATTGATTAATTAATTTATTTATTTACCTATTTATTTATTTACCTATTTATTTATTTATTTGTTATATATTTATTTATCTATTTATTTATTTATCTATTTATTTATTAATTTATTTATTTATCTATTTATTTATTAATTTATTTATCTATTTATTTATTTATTTATCTTTCTATTTATTTATCTATTTATTTATTTGTCAATCAATCAATAAATTCGTGTCTGTACATAGTTACTCTCTAAATAGTTCTTGTTAACTCTCACCACCACCCCTACTCTCTCTTAACTCTTTCCGGGGCACTACTAAAAAACGAAGAAAATTGTAATTTTTTTTTGCAAAAATTACTTTATTTATGTAATATTATTAAGAAAAGACAAAAATTAAAATTTTATCCCTACAGGATTTTGTGCAAGGACATGGTATGGAATCTATACCACTGCGCATAAAGTGCATATTCTCATGAATGGAATTCATTGAAACAGGATTTTGTCTTACTTAGACAAAGTGGAACATTGCAAGTAGGACACATCCATTGTGTTCTTTGGTGTCCTGATATGCTACAGTGTGCACATCTTCGCGCTGAAATTCTTATTGGTTGATGAGAGGAACTGGATCGAAGACTTTTGTCAACAAATGGCTTATTTTTTCTTACACGAACGTTAGTTTTATTTATTATTCTTTTGGCTGTAAATCTGAATGTTGGCACAGATATAAGTGATAAGATGTGATATAAGTTCCAACTTAAACTCTTTGAGTGGTAAGGTGTACCCTGTATGTTTTGCCAAGATATAAGAATTTACGACTGCTACGTCAAGAAAATGGAAAAAAATTCGATGCCACCATTTCCTACTTTTCCGGTCCACTTCGTAATATTTCTTGAGCTGGTCAAGTTTATCAACGCTGTTCATGTGCATGTTATAGTCAGAAAAGATTTCCGGTATTTCCACCTCCCTTCGGGAACCATCGTTCTGTCGCCTTTGAACTTTGACACTAGCCCTTGGATCGTGAAAGTTGGACAAGACTGTCACAGCTCTTTTATCCACCCACTTCATAAAAACCAAGCCACTGTCACTTATTCGCCAGTCATTTTCTCCTCTTTTCAATTCCCTATCACTTTTTCTATATTTTGGTAGGAATTTTCTATTTTGTTGAACAGTTCCACATGCGTTTATTTTTTTGCGTTTAAGCTCAGGTAATAGTGTATATGACGTGAAGAAATTATCAAAATACACCTTGTGGTTTTTTTCGAAGTTAAATCTAACACAACACGCTCACCAAGCCTTTTTTCAAACAAATTTCCCTTTTTTTAGATTTTTACGTGCCATGGCTCGGATAAGCTTAATAAGACTAAAAATTGAATCACGATTGAATTTTAGTTCTAATCCTTCTAACAACAAAAAGAGACTAATCCCCGATCGTCTTCAACAACTTTTTAAATATGCTAGAAAATGCAAGAATATTGTGTTGCAAATGTTTTATTATCGAAAATTCCCAATATCTTCATTTAGTTTTATGACAGGAAGCGATCGAAGGGTCTTGGATAATTAGTGATCTTACTTCTCCGTTTTCTTTTCGAAAATATTCCTATAGACCAACGGTCCATTGTACCCAAATAAAATCTAATCGGTATGATAATAAACTTAGACCGGAATTTTTTTATTGGTCTGGTGCTGGGCAATGTGTAACTAGCGTTCAATGCGCACTGGTATGGTTTTTATACCACCAACTTAGAACACTCACAGGAATCAGACTTTTGATTATTCTGAACTAAATATGTTTCTAACAAACAGATACTTCTCTAAAATAACTAATTTTCCCCTCGGATTATTTCACAACAATTTACGAGTCGTGAATTATTAAAAACAATTAGACTGTTTTGAGAATTCAAGAGAGTAACCTCAAAATATCCAATTGTTTCATATATCCATCTTACTTTTAAATTGCATATTATTTTTTTATGAAAATATAAACTTCAATTTGTATAGAAAAGTGGTATATAAAGTATTCCATTGCACATTCTATTAGGGAATTATGTTTAGATAAGTGGTATGGTTTTCATACCACCGGCCCGGAAAGAGTTAAGAGCTTCAAGAAAATTTAGTGAAGGTTTTTCATGTAGCTTTTCCTTCAACCCAATTTTGCAAAGCATTAAATTACTTAAATAATATTATGATTTATAGCTTATACCATATCTCTGTAAACTGTGCAATATAGTTCTAAGAATAGTGTATTATTTAGCTACAATAAAGAAAACTTAAACTTAAACTAAAATGTAAAGCAAATTTATTAGGCTTAAGAAATTCATATAGAACGTTTAACACTATATCCATTTGTAACCAAAACAATATTATAGAGATAAGCAGGCTTCCAGCGTGTACTCGCATCAATAATCAGCATATCCCCGCAATAGAGGAACTATCTCCCGGTTTACTGCTATTGAACCAGTACGACGACAGCATCGAAAGAGATGGGAAATTTCATTAAACGGCACGTTTGTAATCCAGTTTGATAACGCGACCATAAAAGCCCAGCGGCATACCTTCACATCAACCGAAATAACCAGACACTCCTATTATTGGAGATGATAAGAGAAATAGAAGCCAACAACACCAGGTACATCCAGAGCCTCGAGGTAAGCAATCGAAAGAAGAACATCTTCATGTCAGCCCTGATGGTCCTAATATTGCAGCCTACAAAATCTTCAGACCAGCTAGAAATTCTAGGGCTACAACAAAGGAAGAACTACCTTTGGAGGGACTTACCACCGCAGAACCTTTGACAGACATTCAAACTCCATTGGCATCACCAGCAACGAAACCTCAACCTCAAGTACCTACTGGGACAACCAGGGTCAGTCAGATTCCCCTTTTCTAAGCAACGAACGAGGACGTTCGGAACTAAGGAGGGAGGAGTTAATACCCAGCACGCTAACAAACACTTGCACACGGCACTCTACATCTTTGCAATTATCTCCCAACAACGTGTCAACACTTGTTTATCGGTCCAACGCCAACGATCAGCAGTCTGGACCATTTGACACCGATGCATTCCAGCACACTTCGGTGTGTAACACGACGACACCTGTGGGAACGGCAATGCAGTGGCAATCAGTTAGCGAGTAAGAAATTAGTATTTAAGCTCTAGGAAATAAGACAATGTTGTTCAGTGTTTATTCAAAAGGCAGTCACGCTGCCCAAATAAAGATTTTTCTTTTCATTATTTGAAAACAAAACAGTTTAATTTACAGAAGTAGAAGATAATGAGAACTGTACAAATAACGATGAAAGTAAATATAACAAATCCATCAATGGAGAAACTACTTGCCTAGAGGATTTGAAAGAGGATAATGATGATAAAGTAACCAAAGAACAGCCGATTACATCTGAATTTGAAAAATCAAGAAAAAAAGTCAAGGGCGAGAAACCAGAAGTCGTTAGAGATGGCATACGATTAAGGCTCGAAATCCAAAATCCAATTCAGTTACATTGACGATAGAAGGAGGCGCTGTTGCTGCGGAGGATAAGAATACGGATCCTGCAACCGTATCAGAGGTACTAAATGGTAAAGAGAGAGACGAATGGTGGCGTGCTATGAAAATTGAATATGATTCCTTAATGGACAATGAAGCCTGGGTATTAGTGATTCGCCAAGACATGGAAATATTATTCAAAACACAGAGCAGTGTTTTGCATTTAAACGTAAATACATATGTAGGTATGACAACGATGGACTAATCGTTAAATATAAAGCTCGGCTGGTTGCAAGAAGTTGGAAACAGCGTTACGACATAGATTATGAAGAAGGATTTGCATCTCTAGCTCGCTTCGAAGCCATAAGAACATTTTTTGCGATTTGTGCTGAAAAACAGTTCCATATTCATGAATTGAATGTCGTGTCTTTCCAAGGTGATTTAAATGAAGATGTATACATGGATCAACCAAATATGTTCGAGACCCAAAACAATAAGGTATGCAAACCTTTGAAACCCCTTTATGGGCCCGAACAATCTGGTAAATGATATCAATATTATCGGGCAATGGTATCTTAAGAAACTTTTTTGAGTCACTACATATGAAAAAATCCACCGCTTACCCAAGCATTTTCTCGTCACAAGGGAGAGATTTGAAGGTAATTGTCAATATACATATACATATGTACATATGTCAATGACTTGTTAATAGCAGCATCTGATTTTAAAGACCTTCTGAATACAACATTTATAATGAAGGACTTAGATCAAATTTACCAGTTGATCACAGACCAGCGCAGTGGTGGGAAGTGTTTCGGCTTGTTTAAAAAGAAAACAAACAAACAATAAACCGTACAAGTGCTCGTTTGGGCGAAGCAATCACAAATTCAAAGTTAGCTCGGTGGTAGAGCGCCGGACTCATAAACCGAAGGTTGGGTGTTCGATTCTTCGGTCCGGAGAAAACTGTTTTCGAAATTTTTCTTTCTTCTGTGTTCTTTCTGCTGCTTCTAAAGTAAACTAGAATCTAGTAGCAGGAAGAGATGTCGGGAGACGGCGGGGGTTTTACCCCCGTCGTACAGAGTCGGAATTGGATGATTTATCATCGATTTCGCAACACCGTGGGGCCAGTTTTATGGAGAGCGTGCTCAAAACTCTTTACTTAGGCGATTTGTTTCGAAAATGGGGTGTGTAAGATTGTATAGTTAATAAAAAAGGAACAACAATTAATTTACAAACCAAAATTATTATTAATTCAATTCAAAATTCGATATATGTACATACATATTTAAAAAAAAAATGGATGTTTTACAAAGTTGATATACATATGTATATGTACATAGGTTTTTAACTTTCTTCTTGTAATAAATTTAAAACTTCACGGTCGAATGATTTTCGATTTAATGATCTCGATTTTCGTAATGAGCGCATTAAACTTATAACTGGATCTGATGAGATAAACAAACGATTCAAAACATCAGTTATATTATCTATTCTGGATGTTTTTCTTTTTCTGCTAAAATATTCCCTGTATGTTTTAAAGTCCTTGTTCCTGGCTTCTTGCGCCTCTTCACTAAGCATGCCAATAGGCAATAAGGCGTTATTGACAATTTCAGGCCCATGAATAAGGATTTCGTGTACAGTTAGAGTCATTGGCATCCATGGATATAAATCTACATAATATAAACAAGCAGTGTCTTGATAGATATGGCAGATATGGCTTGTAGTATCATATAAAATCGTCTGATTAACTTCGGATTCACTCCTGTTATATTGGCAGATGCCTCATAATTTTGGAAACATTTTCGAGCTACATTTCCATCATTACTGTTTGCAAAACCTATCTTAGGTTTATCTACAATGAGGGACATTTGGCTCTTGAATTAATTCTACAATCTAATTTTATTTTCTTCAACGATCAATTTATTTTCTTCTTTGACACGCCAAGAAGCTATCGGTAATTTGTACGCAAGATGCAACAAACACTCAAAAGTTCTAATCCAAGAGTGTGACACAGAAATGCCAAATGAAGTAATCACTTTGGATTTTTTTTTGAAAAACTAACTCAAGATTGTTGAATTCTTTTGACGTTGTGCTACATAAATAACATCTGAGTGTAGAATTTGTTTCAGTAAGAGAATTGCATATCTTTCCATCAACCATGGTAAATATGGGTTTGTGGCTGACTTTGTATGAATATCCATTTAAATTAACTAATGAGCATATTCAAGACTAAGGGGTTTACAAATCTTGGTGAGGAAGGTCTGGGGTTCTGCCATAAGACAACTGGTATTTCATTTGTTTTATTTAATACTAACCGTAAAGGTACTAGGGAAGTTAAAAACATATATTTATCATCGGAAAAATCAGAAATAAAGTTTTGCTTGTACTGCGTATGGCTGGAACTTCCATCAAACCCCCATTTTGAAATCAAAACAATCTCATCAGATGGATCAACAGAGCGCACAGATAGAAATATCATTAGGATAGCATAGTGACTTTTCTGCCTGAATCATTTTATACGTTGGAAACAGATCTTTTGAAAAGTTTCTGATGATTTCGTATTGCTTTCTTGACAGTTGAGCTTCAATGATCATTTTGAATTAAAAGTTAAATCAAGGCAGTCTTTTGCGTAAGTAGGTGACTCTGAATTTTTTTTCAATACTTCTGCTTCTTGATTTTTGCCTGAAGCTCTTAAAGACATCTGAGCAGCAAAAGTCAAAACATTTGCAGATACCTCAGAGCGTAAGCTAGCCGTTTTCCTACGTTTAGTTTGATCACTGCCTATGGAGCCATTATAAGTGATGATCAGGAGTCCCTACAACGAGCACTTGATGTGTGGGTGGACATTTTTGAGGGACACGGGTATCGTATTAGTTAAAACAAGACAGAGTATCTGTGCTGCCCGTTCTCTGACCCTCATCAGCCTGTTCCAGACATTTACTTGAATGGAAGAGTGCTTCCCAAGTGTGAAAAAAAAACATTTTGCAATGTATCCGCTGCCAAAGGTTCGGTCACGCCGCGTCGAACTGCGAAATGCAGCCTCGATGCGTTAAGTGTGCAAGGAACCACAAAAACGAGGAATGCGACTTTGGGAAAGACAAGTTGGCGGACAGAGAGCAGCTCGAGTGTGTCTTCTGTAGGAACCGAGGACACCCTGGAAACTATCAGGGATGTTCTAAGTTCCAGGACTTCAAGAAAGAAAACCTGGCCCGAAAGCAGAAAGTCGAGGAGAAGCCACCCTCGGGTCGCTTCCAAACACCACCCGTTACATCCCAGTTGACCTACGCCCAAATGGCGGCAAGTTCGGGAAAGACGGTACAAAAGCCCATGGCTGTTCCTAAAACCTCAGTGCCTGTCTCTAAGGCACCGGAGGCCGAGGTGTATGTCTGTTCGATCTTGCTCGCAATCCAAGGGCAGATTGGGCAGCTCCAACAACAGATCCTGGAGACGGCGTTCCGAGTATCTGCTCGCCCTTGCCGGGCCTAGCGCACCTAAGGTCGTGAATGTAAATTCACTGATAAGGATCGAGCGACGAGCCGCACTTTTTAACCTGTTGCAGGACGAAATCCCCGATGTTCTCTTACTTAGCTAAACCAGAAGCACAAAATCCGGCACCCAACGCTACTCAAGGCGGGGAGTTGCGATCTTCATAAAATAATAAAAAACATAAAATTATATATAGCGGTGAAGTGCGGAGGTTCCAGGTGCTAGAGGCCTGTATTGTGTGCATTCCTCTTCGAAATGGAAAGAGAATGTACATTGTATCAGCCTATGTACCTGAAGCACCTCAGCCCAATATTTTTATCGCAGAGCTCGAGACATTCTTTCGATCTCGGCGCTTGAACTCGGTAGAAAACTTCTACATTTTGGCCGGCGATTTAAATGCCAAACACAGTGATTGGGAAAATAACATCCCCAACACTATCGGGAGCCTGCTAAGCCATTGGTGGGTTTTTCGCCACATTGAATATAGAGTCAAGTTGTTCGCAACGGATAGTCCGTGGTATCCTAGGAGCGGCTCCTATCTAGATCTCATGCTGATAGACTCTCGACCGAGACTGGCAGACTGGAACGAATGGTCTATTAACTGTCTACGAACCATTGTATACGACAGTGACCATTGCGGACTATGTGCCGTGATCACAGTATCTGACGAGTTCGCTGAAATGGCCGAGTATGTCCAAACGCACCCCTACGATTACACTAGGGCGCGTTGGCCACGCTTTGCCAATTCCCTGACGAGAGCGCTCACTTCGAGCGCCTCCTTCCCACCGTCTAATGGGAATCTGTCAAACTACGAGATTGACAGGTATCTACCTCAAACAAATAGGCGATATCATTAAACAGACAATGAACAGTACAATACCACGCTAACGACAGCACGATACCACAAACGTATACCGAATCGCGACAATCGACGCACTGCACAGACAAAAAAGTAGACTCCTGACAATACTCAAACTCTTGTACAGGCGGCTTACCGACAGACAAAACTCGGAGGTCAGGACACTGAAGTCACTGATTAAGAATGTATAACAGTTGATCAAAGAGAATTACAGAATATCTGTAAGTTTGCATTGGAACAACAGAATTCGTGTTGTAAAATCCAACAGCGCGAGTATGTTCCCGCAAATAAATAAAATATTTCGGATAAACAATCAGAATGACATTCAGTATATAAAGCTTCCGAGAACATCAGACAATTAGAGTTTACTACGAACAATTAGCATCGATCCAGAGAGCGCCATCCTGGATGACGAATTTTTCATGATTGAGGATCCTCAGAAGAAGGTTGCAATAGTGAACAAGGTGAATGGTAGTATTCGCCCGAGCCACGACCTGGAGAACAGAGCCCTGCTTCTACCTTAGAAATGATTTCGATCATTGGCGATCCGAGAATCTTGGTTTTACTAGGTTCAGTGAAGATTTCATGGCAAACAATGCCATCGCCAGTGAGGGGGCTAATACCCTGTTCATTTCGACGGAAGATCTCCAAATGATCTTTCAGTCATTGAAAAGGAAAAAATCCGCGGGTATCGACGGTATATCCAACGTTGTGCTTAGGCACCTTCCGCCAGTGGCTGTAGAGAGGTACACCATCCTGTTCAACAATGCACTGAATAATGCATATTATCCAGTGCATTGTAAGACAGCAGTGGTGCAACCAATCCCAAGAGGGGTAAGGACACCTCTAACCCGGCCAATCTTCGGTCAATAAGTCTCCCTCCGAGTATCAGCAAGGTCTGCGAGAAGGTGGTCCATAGGGGCCTGTCTAGATGGGTTGAGGATAATAAAATCATCCCGAATAACCAATTAGGTTTCAGAGCGGGGCATGCCGCGTCGAAACTCGTATCGGATATCCAGTGGAATAAATGCAAGAGCCAATGCACTGTCCTGTCTGATTGACTTGGAAAAAGCCTTCGACACCGTATGGCTATAAGGTCTTTATTACAAGCTCAGTCGGTTGGGCATAAGTAAAGCTATATATGATTTCTGACATGTTAACAGGTAGAAAGTTCGTTGCGAAAATTGCCAAAGTAACTTCTACCCGAACATTTGAAATCAAAAACAGACTGCAACGCCTTCACCACCACAGATCAGGTACGGCGCAACCTGCCACACCGCGCATGAAAAAAACGACTTATTGCAGCAACGATTTCCAGAACACATTATCTCACCAAAAACTGATGTCAACTGGCCACCAAGATCGTGCGATTTAACGCCGTGCGATTTTTTCTTTGGGGTTTTGTGAAATCTCGGGCTTATGCGAATAAACCCGAAACAATTCCTGAGCTCAAATCGGAAATCCAACGCGTCATCGGTGAGATACAGCCACATCTCTGTGCAAAAGTCATCGAAAATTTCATGAAAAGAGTAATGGCCTGTCATCGGAGCCGTGGGGGTCATTTGCCGGATATTTTATTCCATACTTAATCGGAACATGTCTTCTTTACAATAAAAATATCACAACTCTGTCATAAAATACTTGTTTTTATTTTAAAATGAAAAAGTGCACTCTTACTGAGACACCCTTTATAAAATATATATTTGTGTATGTATGTTTTAATTAGAATAGGTTTAGCTAGGTTTAAGTTTTATATAAAATATTGTATATATAAAAGAATTATCATATGCCAAGTTTTTTTAATAAAAAAAAAAACATTTTTCTTAGCTTATGTTAGTTATAATAATGTTAATAGTAAATTTATGTAGTAGTCGAAAGACATATGTTTTAATTGTTCCGTTTGTTTTAGAGTGTCCGCCTAGGTCCTATCTTACTGGTATTACATTTGTTACACTTGTTAAAATAGTTAATCTAGTTCTCTCTCTAGAGTTTGTGTCCTAAAGTTGAGGAAGAAGTGAAGACCATGGCACACGTACCTTACCGTTAAGTTATTGGAAGTCAGTCTAATTTATTTAGCTAACGGAACAAGACCCGACATTTCATTCTCCGTGAGCAGTTTGAGCCGATTCCTATAACAACACTGGATCGCAACGAAACGAGTTCTTCGATATTTAAAGGTATATTGGAATACTCAATATGTTACTGGCTAAAGCAGGACAAAATTGTTGGATATGTTGACTCGAACTGGGCCAGGTGACATACGAGTAGATGATAGAGCATCATGTTCGTTGTACAAATGTGCGGTGGACCAATGAGTTGGATATCGCACAAACAGAAGTCGGTTTTTTGAGGAAGCTCGTTTCAGACATTGGATATAGCGATTTCACTTTAGAACCCAGTTTACTGTGTCATTCAGTGCCATTCAGTTTGCAAATAACATCACTCATCACGGTAAAAGCAAACATGTCAGGTACCATTTTCTCCAGAAGCACAACAAAGGGGTGAAAACAAGATCCAGTATAAGCCCACCGATGATCTGGCAGCCGATATGTTCACCAAGGATTTACGTAAAACTAAAATTGACAAATGTAAAAAAAAATTACAAATATGTATATCCTAAATATATACATATATGTATTGTTTTTTTTTTGTTTTTTTTTTGTTTTTTTTTTGTTTTGGTTTTGGTTCAGGCATAGTTGAATGGTAATACGTAATACACTTACATGCATTCGTTCTTATTCTATTGAACGTCAGCCTAACTTGTGTTTCTTTTGATAAGTCCTAACAGGGACGAAGAAGATAAAGCGATTGCATTGACACTTGCGATTTGAGAGTGGATATTTCGGATGTTGTGACCGCTTTTGGATGAACCATTTCCCTCAACCAAGGGTCATTATATTTAAAGACATTTAAATGCAATTGGATTTCTGCTATACTCCACATAATTTCATTAACACGGACTATATGAATTAGTATGCAGGCCTAACACAAAATGATACAAATATTCATAACGGCTCTTTGCATATGCCTATTATGCATATTAAGGTTTTATATTCAAAATCCATCATTAAGCTGATGGAAACACCAGATTTATTGCGCAATAATTAATTCGAAACTTTACCCATTAGTGAAACTAAATATCTGAAGTTGCATTTTTTTCTCTTAATAAATGCTAGATAGCATACATTTGACAGTACATGCAATGCGCACCCAACCGCACATAATCAATTTTAAAATCCTTACTCTGCTAAGAGATCCAAAGATTACCTGTACAATGTGATAATTTTCGTATTTGGCTTGAATTAACAATTCGTTCAGGTGAAGCAATTCTATATTTGTTAACAAACTGAATGCAATAGACTGGACCAACAGTGCTGAATCTCCGTTTCTTAATTATTCTTAATTATATTATTATAGTTTAAATTTATAGCTGGCTAATACCGAAAGACAATAAGTTAGGTCGAAACCCCGTTAGGAAAGGTTCTGTATATATTTAATCAAACAGCCCTATAAAACAGTTTAAAAGTCGGCAAGATTTCGGTGGGTTATTCAGGAATATTCTAGGACTTAATTAAGTGTTTAATCAAATACCCGAAATTTAAGAATCGCATGCTTACTAGCCTCTCCCAGCGAATAACATACTGTTCTGTAGATATAATCGTACTTGGTTATGCCAATTTTCGTCTCTCCCATTCCCAGTACTACATATGTCCCCTCAAAAAACAGAGCATGTTAATTTTATTTACTTTTTTTTCAATACATAGGCTTGCATGTAAAAGTTAGCAAATAACACCAACATCACGACGGTCTGTGCTACAGCAAATGGAATCATTTTTAATGGATAGCCGCAGTCCTCTCCATGTATGGCCGGATAAGCCAGGAAAAGAAGCAATGCAGTAAACTGCGTTATCTGCATCAACGTTACATATTTTTTCCACCAAATACTATTATCAATTAGATGTGCAGCAGCTAGTAAATAATAAAAGTACATCACGCTATGAACAATCGTGTTGATAAGGCCGACAATATTTCCATGGCTGCAGGGTTGATATCGAAACGAGAGCCAAATGCCGACACTCATCAGTATATGATGATAGAAATGAAGAAAGGTCACTTGGTCGTAACGTTTACGTAGTACAAAGAATACAGTATCCAGCATGTCAATGATCTTAAGTATGCAATAAGCGTGCGAGAGTGAAATCGCATTACTAAGAATATGTGGGTCGTCCGTTTTAATAATGTAGCAATGATTGTCCCATGATGCGTAGTGGTAAATTAAAACTGAACCCTGTGAATATCAAATAGGTTAGGCGAGGATATTCTATTTTCATAGCATATACAGAAACTTAAGTACATTATAAAATAAGAAAATATTGAGCACTACTTGGAAACTATTGTATGCTATGAGGAGTCCTTTTAACTCATATGGCTTCCGGTTCTTCATCAAATTAGGACCCCATCGTTTGACGAACAGTACGTACCCTATGATCAAAGCTGTTATAGGTAGGGGTGAATCACATAAGAAAAACTTCGTAGAGACAGGATCTGTTCAAAAAATTAAGTATACATCAATCAGTTATATCTTCAATACACTCTTTTGATTTGACCATATATACTTGGTATTTGATTCAATACACGATCGAGGATATTTGTCATGTCAACTGTGATGTTTTCTATTCGAATTTCTACTCAGTACTGAATGCCATATATGAAAATCATTGGCTGCTTTTAATAACGGATTTAAATTATAAAATTAATATTCATGACTCCATGACGTCACGCACTTATGTCCACACGTATGGTATTTCAGCGGTTTTGAATTTTTGCTTCGTACTGCATAAATTTTTACTTCAATTATTCCAAATGCAGTCGCTACTGGATTTAATTGTCACTGACTGCATTTAAAGTTATTTTTATTATTTGTAAATGGCAAACAAAGTTTAGTTCTTAATTGAGTCTGTCCCAAAAAAATGTAAGCCGACTTGTATTTTGGCTTTTTGTGTTAGTATTTTTAGATTCACAATGCTGACGATTCCGCTGCATTTCTGCCACACGCTACACCCCGGTACATTAACCCCGAACTGAATCATACATTCAAATCCCTTTACTCTTTCGTTTTGTTTAGTATTTCCAATACATCTTACACTACAGCTAATTCATCCTTATCTGCACACATAACCCATTTAATTTTTATCCCAGCTACATCTAAATCGTAGACTTATTTTCAGCGGAAAAATGTACAATGCCCTTATAATACACTCTTCCACCCTCGTATATGCCATCTTCGCTATTTTCAATTCAAAGCCCTGTACAAACTTAAAGGTGACTCCTATAGAGTAATGTAAGACAAGTAGTCAAGGAATGAACTACGTCGTTGTCCTTACTACAAAGCCTTATTAACAAAGTAAGCATATTAAAGTTTAGTATTTTATTAAACAAAAGAATTTACCATTTTTCTTATACTCATTCTGGTGTGTGGATTACAATCGACTTTGCAGTATTTGTTCCTTTAATATAATCTCATCATATTATCATATTCCATTTAAACTTGAAAAATTAGTTATTAAGATAAAGACTGAACTAAACTTGACAAATAGTTAAGACCCTGTTTTAAATTTGGCTTCGTTAATTTATTCTGATGGTGAAGAGCGTTTATTCAGTCTCTGATCCCGAAGAAAAGCTCTCAGAGCTCAAAGAGTTCGAGAGCGACGACCTCAATTTCGTAGGAGTTAAGCCGTTCACCACAAATAACAACCTGGAGAGCGTAAAGACTATCACTTTCTTAGCATTCCAGGCTGTAGAAGGAAAGAAATTAAAAAGGCAGAGGAACATTGCATAATGTATTCGCTGCCAACGGTTCTGACACGCCGCGTCGAACTGCGAGACGCAGCCTCGAACTAAATATGCAAAGAACCACAGGAATGAGGAATGTGATATGGTCCAAGACAAGGACGTGGGCAGGGAGCAGCTCGAGTGTGTGTTGTGTACGAACCGAGAATACTATCGGGGATATCTTTAGTTCCAAGACATAAAAAAATCAAATCTGGCTCGTAAGCAGAAGGTTGAGGGGATACGCCCCAATCGCGGGAGATTTAACGCAGACGGTTCAAAAACTCGTGGCTGTGCCCAAAGCCTCAGTGCCTGTTACCAAAACACCGGATGCCGAGGTGGACTTGCGTTCGATCCTACTCGCCATCCAAAGGCCGATCGCCAGCTCTAACAGCAGATTCATGAGCGGCGACCCGAATGGACGGAATCTACTCGCTTCTGCCGGGAGTAATGCACCTACAATCGTAATGGGTACGCCGGTAAAGAGTCACTTAAAGATTCTTTCGGTGAATTTGAATTCACTGTTTTGAACTGAGGGAAGAGCCATACTTTTTAAACTATTGCAGGACGAAAGCCCCTATGTACTTTTGGTTAGCGAAACAAAGTTTAACCAGAAGCACAAAATCCGGCACTGTTCTTACAAAATAAGAGAGAAGAGACTATTTATTTATTTCATTTCAAACTTAAAACTGCTGGTAACAATATTATAAGAATACAAAACCAATTTTAACATGAAATAAGGTAAGAATGTATTCTGTTGTCAAATGGAAAGAGAGAATGGAATTATAGAATCAAATTACAAGAAAATTAAAAAAAAAATAAGAAAGTTGATGGGGGAAAACACAGTGAAATTTTTTGAAAGAAGAAGAAGAAGAAAATAAAAACAGAAAATCCAAACAAATTTTAAAATATTATTAAAGGTATAAAATCAAGTTTAATATCCGAGTGATTAACGAAAAAAAAACATTTTTTAACATTAGATAAAAATAATGTTTTTTCTCTTTCGCATCTTATATAGTCAGGTAATAAATAAAAGAGACGAGGCGCGATAACAGAATAAAACCTAGAAAAGTGAGATTTATTGACTACTGGTACTATACCGAAATTCCTGGTGTTATGCCACAAGTTGTAATTTTCTTTTATTCTAACTTGATAGTATCCGGATCTTTCAAAGAATGTTTAAAACTTTATAGCAATATATGTAAGTGTCTCAAAGGAAGAAAATTTAGATTCTTTAAATGTTCAAAGGTGGATTCAATTACAGATAATTCTAACCGCATGTTTTTGCTTAATAGACAATGGATGTGTGTGTAATATGCATCACCCCAGCAAGATAAACCATACTGTGATTTAGATTTTAATAAACCATTATAAACCAGCTCTAGGATAGATGTATTGCAATAAAGACTTAAATAGTTTAACTGTTTTACTACTTTATTCATGTACTGCTTTAAGTTAATAGTGTGATCCTTTTTTTAGTTTTTTTAGTTTTTAATTCATTTTTATTCATAATTTCTTAGATCTATCTTACCCTAGACAAAAATGCTTAAAAACTAGCTTAACTATCTTATCAATCTAGATATCTTACTGGCCCTAGGCGGACACTCTAAAATAGACGTAACAACTTAAATCTATGTCTTTCGACTACTATATCAACTTACCACTAACATTACTATATCTAGCTTAAGCTAAGAAAAATGTTTTTTATTAAAAACTTAGCATATGATCATTTTTTATATTGTATTATATATAAAACTTAAGCCTACCTTAATGTAACTAAACCTAACTTATTCTACCTTAACTAAAATATATATATAAATTATATACATAATATATATTTAATATATAAATATCTTTTTTTTTTTTTTTTTTTTTTTTTTTTTTATATATGTATATTTACCCTACTACTACCTACCCTACCTAGCCTATGTAAGCCTGCCATTGGTGTTAGGCAGGCCATGCCTTGAAGATGCTGAAGCTCTCCAAGTGTCCACTGACGTAGCTCTCTCCAGTCACCAAAAGCGTTGCTGCTGATCTACAGATCTACAGATCTACAGAACCTGAGGCGTTCGGGGTCACGGAGCGCGACATCGAGTTCGTAGAGGAATCGCCGTTCCACGGAATTGCGACCCACGTGGAAGATTAGCGGTACCGCCAATCTATTCTGGATCAGCCCACATCTATCTAAATAGAGGAATGCTTCTGGCGGCACAAAGCCATTAAGGCGCACTCTCTCGTGATATAAATCGTTGGGGTAGTAAGCCCTGAAGATCAGGCTATTGACCGAAGTCATTGCTCTCGCAACGTGGCTTCGAATCAGTTTGATCAAAAAATTATCTATCCGTACAATCCTGGCCCTATTGTATAGGACCTCGTTCGGGTAAAATTTCGTGTACTCAGATTCGGGTGTTCTATGTAGCCCAAGACAAGTCCTGAGACATTGTCTCTCAAACACCCGAATCCATTCCATTAAGCTGGCTCTCACATTGAACCAGACGGGACATCCATAGGCAACCATGGGCCTGATTAAGGCCATGTAGCAGGTTACCTTCACCCTAGAATCAAGTTGGCTGCTATGAAACAGCCATCTTGTCAGAGCGAAAGCGCCCCGGGCCCTTGCCAGAGCAGCATCTACATGTTTGTCAAAATATAGATACTGATCCAGCACGATCCGAAGATATCTGACCACATTTTGTCTCGCCAGTGGACGCCCGTCCGGTCTTAAAATTAAGAACCTGCGCCAGTTTTTTCTAGTGTCCCGAGAGGCCCTAGACAAAGGCGTTCTGAACAATATATATTCTGATTTATGGAAGTTGATTTTCAACTTCCAGTCATCACAATACTGCTGAATTTTTTCGAAGTCACGCTGCAGAAGAATAACAATAATGTCGATCGTTGGACCTGATCTGTACGCGATTAGGTCGTCTGCGTACGCTATTGAATGGTGAAGAGAAACTAGCAGATCGCTTAGGTAAATGCTGAAAAGGATCGGCGAATTTACCGTACCCTGTTGCAGACCATTTTTGATTTCAAATATTTGAGTAGAAGTCACGTTGGCAATTTTCACTACGAACTTTCTACCTGTTAACATGTCAAAAATCATATATAGCAGTGGTTTACTTATGCCCAGCTGACTGAGCTTGTAATAAAGACCTTCTAACCATACGGTGTCGAAGGCTTTTTCCAAGTCAATCAGACAGGCACCCGTGCATTGGTGCATTGGTTATGCATATTGGATAATATGCATTATTCAGTGCATTGTTGAACAGGATGGTGTACCTCTCTACAGCCACTGGCGGAAGGTGCCTAAGCACAACATTGGATATACCGTCGACTCCCGCGGATTTTTTCTTCCTCAATGGCTCGAAG
The DNA here is from genome assembly GCA_958301585.1 of Merodon equestris. Lineage (NCBI taxonomy): Eukaryota > Metazoa > Arthropoda > Insecta > Diptera > Syrphidae > Merodon > Merodon equestris. The sequence continues at coordinate 80,652,554 of OY284415.1, read as the reverse complement.
ATCATCTGAAGATCTTCCGTCAATATGAACAGGGTATTAACGCCCTCATTGGCGATGACATTGCTTGCCATGAAATCTTCATTGAACCGTGTAAAACCAAGGTTCTCTGATCGCCAATGATCGATATCATTTCGAAGATAGAAGTGATGAAGCAGGGCTCTATTTTCCAGGTCGTGGTTTGGGCGAATACTATCATTCACCTTGTACACTTCCTGGAAGACAGCTCCTACTGTCGCCACCTTCTCCTGAGGATCCTCGATCACGAAGAAGTCGTCATCCAGGATGGCGCTCTCCGGATCGATGCTAACTGTTCGTAGCAAGCGTTCATTGTCTGACGTTCTCGGAAGCTTTAGATCCTGAATGTCATACTGATTGGGCCTGCACACACGGGAGTAATTTTATCAGGAGTAAAACTGGTGTAATGCTCTGCTCTAAGCTTACACGGAATGAATTAATCCAACTGAAAAAAATGTATATGTGAACCTCGTTTCATTGGGTTAGTGTTTTCTCGTTTTTCTGACATTTCATTTGACAGAGATATTTCGCAAAAGACGTCTCCTCTCCATTTGATTTATACAGTGTTCACTGCTTGAAGGGCAAATTACGATTGAGACGCAGCACGAGACAAAAAACGTGCCGACTCGAAAAGTAAAGAGTTGTGTATGTATTAGTTTTGCGCTCTCTTCAACCACTCGATACGCGGTTGAAGATTTTACTCCGTTTCATACTTCATACTTCAGCTCCCTCTCCCATAAACTCAATTTTCAGCCGGTTGGATTACTCCCGTGTGTGCAGGCCCATTGTTTCTCCGAAATATTTTATTTATTTGCGGGAACATACTCGCTGTTGGATTTTACAACACGAATTCTGTTGTTCCAATGCAAACTTACAGATATTCTGTACTTTTCCTTGATTAACTGTTGGATATTTTTAATCGGTGACTTCAGTGTCCTGACCTCCGAGTTTTGTCTGTCGGTAAACCGCCTGTACAAGAGTTTGAGTCTTGTCAGGAGTCTACTTTTTTGTATGTGCAGTGCATCGATTGTCGCGTTTCGGTATACGTTTGTGGTATCGTGCTGTCTTTGGCGTGGTATCGTACTGTTCATTGTCTGTTTAATGACATCGTCCATTTGTTTAAGATACCTGTCAATCTCGTAGTTTGACAGGTTCCTATTAGGCGGTGGAAAGGAGGCGCTCGAAGTGAGCGCTCTCGTCAGGGAATTGGCAAAGCGCGGCCAGCACACCCTACTGTAATCGTAGGGGTGTGTTTGGACTCACTCTGCCATCTCCGCGAACTCGTCAGGTACTGTGATCACGGCACATAGTCCGCAATGGCCACTGTCGTAAACAATGGTCCGTAGACAGTTAATAGACCATTCGTTCGTGTCTGCCAGTCTCAGTCGAGAGTCTATTAGCATGAGATCCAGATAGGAGCCGCTCCTAGGATACGACGAACTGTCCGTTGCGAGCAAGTTGACTCTATATTCAATGCTGCGAAGAACCCACCAATGGCTTAGTAGGCTCCCCCTAGTGTTGGGAATGTTATTTCCCCAATCACTATGTTTGGCATTTAAATCGCCGGCCAGAATGTAAAAGTTTTCTACCGAGTTTAAGCGCAGAGATCGAAAAAGTGTCTCGAGCTCTGCGATAAAAATATTGGGTTGAAGTGCTTCAGGTGCATTGGCTGATACAATGTACATTCTCTTTCCATTTCGGAGAGGAATGCACACAATACAGGCCTCTAGCACCTGGAACCTCCGCACTTCACCGCTATATATGACTTTATGTTTAAAATTGTTTTTAATAAAGATCGCAACTCTCCCGCCTTGAATAGCGTTGGGTCGGTCCCTTCTAATTATTTTATAAGAACTGTGCCGGATTTTGTGCTTCTGGTTTAGCTTTGTTTGGCTTACCAAGAGTACATCGGGGCTTTCGTCCTGCAGCAGGTTAAAAAGTACGGCTCGTCGCTCGATCCTTTTCAGTGAATTTACATTCACCGACATCACATTCACCAGCGTACCCATCACGACCTTAGATGCGCTAGGCCCGGCAGAAGCGAGTAGATACCATCTACTCGGGTCGCCGTCTCCAGGATCTGTTGCTGGAGCTGCCCAATCTGCGATTGGATTGCGAGCAAGATCGAACAGACATCCACCTCGGCATCCGGTGCCTTAGAGACAGGCACTGAGGTTTTAGGAACAGCCATGGGCTTTTGTACCGTCTTTCCCGAACTTGCCGCCATTTGGGCGTAGGTCAACTGGGATGTAACGGGTGGTATTTGGAAGCGACCCGAGGGTGGCTTCTCCTCGACCTTCTGCTTACGGGCCAGGTTTTCTTTCTTGATGTCCTGGAATTTAGGACATCCCCGATAGTTTGCAGGGTGCCCTCGGTTCCTACACAAGACACACTCAATTTGCTCTCTATCCGCCACCTTGTCTTTCCCAAGGTCGCATTCCTCGTTCTTGTGGTTCTTTGCACACTTAACGCATCGAGGCTGCATTTCGCAGTTCGACGCGGCGTGCCCGAACCTTTGGCAGCGGATACATTGCAAAATGTTTCCGCTCCTCTTTAATGTTTCCCATGTGACAGTCTGGGACGCTAAGGTGGTGATATTCCTTAACCTCTCCAGCTTGCTGCTGGGTGTGAGCTGTACCAAGAAGAAGGGAATAACTCGCTTCTCCCGTCGGGAGCTCACCGTAGAGAATGGCGAACGAACTCTTTGAGCTCTGAGAGCATTTCCTCGGGGTTTGCAATTGACTCCACGCCTTTAAGGAGCATTGTCCGCAACCCCTCGGCCTTCGGCGTGAAGGAGAAAAACTCCGTTGTGGACTCCTTCAATAAGCTTTTTATATGCTTATGCTGCTCCAGTGTCTTGCACCGAACAGCATAGCGTTTTTGGCCTAAACATTTGATTTCAAAATTGCCAACACCAATAGCATACTTACAGAGATCGATGGTCTCACGTAGGGCCGTGGTATATGTGAAAATGGGTGGCACTTTCTCCTTTTTAGGGCGTTGCTGCTGCTGCGGCTGTTGTTGTTGCTGCTCCTGTTGCGGCTGTTTTTGTTGCTGCTGTTGCTGCTGTTTCTGCTGCTGCGGCTGTTGTTGTTGCTGCTGCTTTTTCTGCGGCTGCTGTTGTTGTTGTTGTTGCTGCTTTTGCAGTGGGGCGGCTTTTGCCTGCTTCTAAATCTCTCTTCTTTATTTCCTTCAGTTTATCAACTACGGCCTGCAGCTGGGCACGTAGGTGATACGCTCTTTCTGCTCCAGTTCGCTACGCTCTTTCTCCGTAGCCGAGCCGTAGGCGCAGTATCCGCTTCCATGGGGATCGCTGGTTTTGGTTGTTGTTGTCCAGCTGCTTTCGACGTTGATGGTGATGGCGCCCCTTTCCTCGCTTCGACCTGCAGCTTTTCAGTCGAAGTGAGGGAGGGGCGCGCTTAATTAGATTGGGCCTCGGGTTGGCCATTCTGCGCCTCTTCATGACGACGGTCGATGTTGCGAAATCGGATGATAAGTCACCCGAATCCGACTGTACGACGTACCCCGTCTCCCGACATCTCCTCCTGCTACTTCCAACTAATTGAGAAGCAGCAGAAAGAAACAGAGAAAACACACACGAAAAACTTTCCTCCCGACTTGTGGGATCCGAACCGGCGACCTTCTGACTGCGGGTCGGGCACTTGACCACTGGGCTAATTGGGGTTCCGTTTGTTTGTTTGTTTCTATCGTAAACAAGCCGAAACACTACCTTCCACTTCACTGGTCTGTGATCAACTGATAGTGTGATCCTTCCAACTCAATCTATGGTCTAAAATAATACCTAAATATTTAAATTGTTGGACACAATCGATTTCAAAACAAGAATCGCAACAATTAGTGTTGCAATTAAAGCTTACCGAATTTTGCGAACAACAGGTTAAAGGAAAACGTGTACAAATAAGGCTATGGTACAATAAGGAAAAATCTTGATAACATCTGTTACTGATATTAAAAAACATAAACTTAGTTTTCGAGCTAATTACAAGCTTATGATGATTGAACTATAATCTTTATAATTCAAGATCATGATTTACATCCAGAAAAATACTAAAATTGTTGCTATGAGAGTATGAAATAGCGTAACAATAGCTAAACAGGGAATCAACATAGATCACAAACAAAATTGCTCCCAAAACCGACCCTTGTGTAACACCCATGTTTATATATGTACTTTAATTAAGGCTCTCTCTATGGACACATGTATGTATGTGCCATTTCTAAAACCAAATTGACAACTATTAAAAAAATTCGTTATACTTAAGAAGGAAATCATTGTCGATTTAATACCCCTTTCTAGAATAATGGAAAAAACTAACAGTAGTGAAATAGGTCGATAATTATCGACTATTTGGGAGTCACCTTTTTTGTGAAGGGGTATTACTACAGCTGTTTTCAGCGATTCAGAAAAGATGACTTTTTTGACACTGAGGTTAAAGATAAAGCACAGGACATCGGAGATATGAAACGAAATCCGCTTTGGTAGAGAGCTGGATACTAAGTCAAAAGACGACGAACTTGATAATTTAAGTGACATTATTTTATGAATTTCAATTCCGGTCAAATTGCAGAAGTAGAATGTTTGTGATTCCAGACGCTCTGTGTTAAAACAATATACATTATGACAGGTAGGTGCACTTACTTTAGAAAATTCATACAAGGAACACAAATTAGTAAAAAAGTCATTAAATAAGTTGGCCACTTGTAATACCAATGTTAATATCATTTTGTTTTACTATAATGTCTTCATTCTTCACAGATCTGTTCAGTATCTCATTTACAATTGCCCATTACTTTTTTGCATTCCCGACATTTTCAGATAATTTATTTCTATAATAAGAATCTCTGCAGAAAGGTATTTCATTTTTTAATTCCTTGTGCACTTTATGATAGTATTTCTTTAGATTTTATTATTGGGATGTTTTTTTACGCTTAAATATAGCATCTTTTTCCTTTTGATTTTCCTATGTAAGGGAAAAGACATCCATGGCTTAATACACGTCAGTTTATTACATTTTTTAACAAAGCGATTAGAGTAGCGTGAAAGATGATAATGTAGAATGCTAAGAAATTTGTCAAAAGCATAGGAAGGATAACTTGAGTTCTAAACTTCATCCCAAAATTCAAAATAAAGCCTACTTTTAAGAGGAATGAAGTCAATTTTTGGAAAAGTTCTATAGGAAGAGTTACTGAGCTTACATTTTTTAACGTCAAATTCAATACAAGTTAGATAATGATCCGTTATACTCAGATTCAGAGCCATAACCTGATAAGCAACAAAATTGCTTCTGTGAAGCCTTATAAATATAGCCTTATAAATGAGTTCATTTAAATTTCTATTCCTATTCACAAAACATTGAGTATTCTGAGTATAACTAGAATTGTTGGGCATGATTAAAAGATAAAGTATAAGTGATCACACAAATGTATACAAAAACAACGAAAAAGAAAATTAAAAAAAGATCCAAACTGCAAGAAGTCATCAAAATTACGAACAATAATGGCTTTTTCGCCTTCTATTTTTCTAATGAGTACAGTACCATCTCTAACCTAAACAAACTTACATTTCTTATTATGTTTGAGTTCTTTTGCTTTTTTAATAAAGTTCTTGTGTACGCTGTAAGTGAATAATTTATGTATGTATGTAGATCTTGTTGATGCTGCTGCGGTTGCTGCTGTCACTGATAACACCAACATGTTTCGTAACACCATAAACGTCGAACGAAGTTTTTCAACTCGCGCATTTTTCTCATCACAGACTTGTTACTCAAGATATATGAGAACTTATCGCAAACTGTGGATGGTGGATGGCATTTTGTTTTTCATCACTTTTATTTTCTTTACGAAACACTAAGAAATTTTATTGTTGTTGTACTCATCTCCAGCAAGACTCGAAAGAAAATTGACACTTTCTTGTTAGTATTTTTGTTGGAAACGTCTGGAATGCCATCAGCTGCTCTGCTCGATGAAGTTTAGTTTTGTCTTCAATAGCGAAACCTTTTTGCTCAGGGAACAGTTAGTCTCTTCGAGGCAGAAACCAGAATGAGACGTGCGTCTTTCGTACGTATTGCCCCATGACACCCTAAAATTTTGCAAGAAGTCCAGGTTCGAAGCGACAATACCCGTTACAAACAAACTCTAAGCGTGAATACGTGTGAGCTCATTTCATTGTACCGCAGTGTACTCCCGCCACACACACTCTTGGAATTATAACAATGTGCGTGATTGTTTACATAATTTTGACAGAACCCGGGGTTCCCACGTGCACATCGCAGCTTGTAGGCAAACGTCGGCAGCCATTTTAAGTGGTACGTCTCATTGGTGGTTTCTGCTTCGAGGGAACTGATTTTGTTCATTGTATCCGCAACAATTTGTTCGTTTCAATATTCAATATAATTCAATATAATTTTATTACGTATAAATTCATATGTACATAAGTATACATACACATGTTTTTTTTTTTTTTTATCTGCGAAGCCGGAAGGGCTTGTCTGCAGAAGACTGATTCTTAATATGTTGTTACATTTTATGTGTTGAGTTCTTTACTTTAAAAGATTTACATTAAGATACCTTGAACTGATTACATTATATACAATAAATTTAATAAAAAACCAAAACTAACATATGTATATGAAGAACGAAGAGCGAATAAAAAAGAACATATTTGAAATTATAAATTTAAGTACATTTCTTTGGCTTTTTCCAATACTTCATTTTTTGTTAGGTTGCGAAACTCTCTTGGGAGTTTGTTAAGTACCATTGGAACTGCGACATCATACGTCCTTCGTCCATACTCGTTCCAGAACCTCGGAATCTCATAAAAGTGGTTTTGCCTTCTTCTAGTGTTTATTGTCTGTTACGTTTGGATTCTGTAGGTATTGTCGTTGTAGAAATTAGACATGATTTCTAAATCATGGATTTGAGAGATGTTCAGCATATTAATCGTCTGGTTTCTTTGATGCTGCTCTTCGCTGTTTTGTTTTGCTTTCCGCCCTATTTTTTGCAGTCGTGTTTGAAGCTGTTGTAGGGGTTGCATTTGCGACGCTCTTCCCCACGCTAGTATACCATACCTCAGATGTGATTCAACCAATCCGAAGTACCATTGCTTAAGCACTGCCGGTGTGCAGAGATTGCTTAGATGGAAGAGTGCGTAAGCTGATTGGCGTAGCTTCTTTTTTAGTTCGTCAATATGGTAGCTCCACTTAAAGTTGTAGTCAATCGTTAGCCCGAGATATTTGTAAGTTGACACGTTATCTATATATTCTTTGCAGTCGTCATCATCTCTTATTAGGTCGCTACATCCGGTTTTGTGCAAGCAATCAATATCATGCATTTTTATAACAATTTTGGTTTTTGGGATATGCGGCGGACGAATATGCATCACCTTTGTCTTCAGTGCGTTGATTATTAATCCATGATCATGGCACCAGGATGTGACTCCATTAAAGTCTATTTGCATTAGTCTTACAGCTTCCTCTACGTTTTTATACCTGACTACGATCGCTGTGTCGTCCGCATACGCGTATCCCGTACTGTATTTCAGCACTGACAGCAGATCGTTGACATATATTATAAACAATAGTGGACCCAATTTTGATCCTTGCGGAACACCATAAACTACTTTTTCTTCTTCACTGAGAGATTCACCGATTTTTACTTTAAATTTTCTATCTCTTAAATAGTTTTCGAACCATGCCAAACAATTTCCTCGTACTCCAATCTTTTCCAGTTGTCTCAAGATTTCGTCGAAAGCTTTCTTAAAATCGATGAATAACACTACTGAGCTATGGTTTTTATCTAAACTTTTATACATTTTGCTTGCGAAGTTTCCCAGCAGTTGATTGATGCTCTTGTTTTTGCGAAAACCAAATTGATTCTTTTCTAATATTTTATATTTCTCAACGTATTCGTACAATCTTTTTGCCAGTATTTCTTCCATAACTTTGTCTACAGCCGATAAAATTGAAATTGGCCTGTAATTCAAAATTTCGTTCTTTTTTCCGCTCTTATAAATTGGTCGAACAACTGACATTTTCAGCAGTTTAGGGATTGATGTTTGATCAATACTCATATTAATAAGTTTCGTTATCACTGGGTCTGTGCATTTATTTTCAGGTCTCTTGGCCTTATTTCATCTATTCCCGCCGATTTGTTGCAGTTTAACGAGCTTAGAATATTTTTCACCTCTGATACAGATACATGATCGGTGTAAATGGAATTTGGCACACTGTTTGAATGACCAAAAAAGGTTTGTTGATTGCATTCGTGTGCTATGTTGAGGACTTCGGATGAGAGTGTGTTTGCGAATCTTTTAGCAAGATCCTTAAAATCCATTTCGTCTGCAAAGTTCTTTTTTAATATGTCATCTAGATTTCTCGGTTTTCTCCCTAGAATTGAATTGACGACTTTCCAAGTCTCCTTCGGATTATTTTTACAATTTTGGAATTTTTGTTTATAGAAGTGAGCTTTTGTCCTCGCTATTTTCTTGTTCAGCTCGTTTCGATATAATTTGTATTCTCTAAGATAATCTTCGTTCAGTCTGTTGTTTTTGTATCGTCTATATAATCTATCGCGTTCCTTACAATCATGTTTCAATTCAGTCGTTACTCGTATCCAGCTATTTTCTGTGCTTCTTTTCTTTCTTAACACCGTTGATGATGCAACTATCGTATTAATCGTTTGTTTGAATTGTACATAAAATTCGTTTACATCCGTAAAAATGTTTAGCTCTTCCCAGTTGAACTCGTTTATTTTCTGTGTAACTACATGATTTAAAATTTGGCGTTCTTCATTCTTCTTTTCAGTTATGGTGTTAGTGTTCACTCCGCAGTATAAGGCATAATGGTCTGAGAAACATACTTCAATCACCGCTGATTTAATTTCCGCATTCTTTATCCTTACTAAATTATGATCAATCAAAGTTTTTGTGTTTTGGATTGGATCAACACGAGTGTACGAAAAATTGAGTTATGGAGACCCTTGGACGCTATCATAGAAAGATAGTTACATACATATGTATTATTTTCGTCTTTAGTGTTAATGTTTACGTCACCCATAACAATCAAATTTCTTTTCGCTCCAACTGCGTCGATATGTTCGTTAAGTTCATGAATGAAGCTATTCATATTGGACTTTGGTGGTCTGTAGATTGAGATAACTGAAGCTTCAAAGTTACCACGCTTAACATTTAGGGAGATGGTTTCATACGTCCTTGACACTCTTTCTATTTTTTCGTATTGTACATTGTTTTTTATATATACTGCTACTCCTCCTCCTGATTTGTTTCGATTAAAAAATTCGTGGTTGTATCCTTCTATGTTATACAAATGATTCTCCTCCTTAGTTATATTTATTTCGCAAAGCATTATTACATCAATACTCGACAAAAAATCATCTACATACAACACAAAAGCATTCCAATTCTTTCTCATGGACCTCACATTTAGGGATATACAGGAAAATTTACTGTTATTATTTTTTATATACATATAAGCACGTCTCATCGTGTGATTTGAGATTTTTAAAATTTCTGGTGGTTAATGATTTCTCCTAAAAGCATTTGGTCATGAGCACAGATGGTTGCAAATGGAGATTTGGTGGTGCTAATACTCTTTAGATTATTATTATTAGTATACATATAGGCATATCGGATAAAAAAGATTTTCTTCTCAGAGCGACGAAGCTTTTGCACTTGTTGTTTGACTGTTTTTTTCTTTTGCAAGTACAGCACCTTAACTATAAACAGAAATAGTTAAGATGAATGTAATGAGCCCATACTTAATAGGTTTACTAATAGGCAATCGTCTCCTACCTTCGAGTTCCATCATCAGAGTAACAGCTCAGTAGTACCAGCATACATGGGTGTTTCAAATGTTAGGTCGCAGATATGTTCAAACGTAATGTAAATACCCATTGTGCCTAAGATCTAGAGTTGCGCAAAATAGTTCTAACCCCGGAACGAACATGGAACTAGGTCCTGGAACTATCTGCTCGGAACTACATCGGAACTGTCTAAACTATCGGAACTATCGGAGCTATAAGTATGATAAGAGAGATCCATATCCGATCTTTCATACCTAATTCGTTCACGAAACACGGAACGAATTGGCTGTACGAGTATGATTGCGGACATTATTGTTTGATCACTCTTCTGCCATTCCAGTTCCAGTGTGTGAGTGTGCATAAACTGTTCGAGCTTATCGCTACATCAATTTTCTTCTTCTTTTTCTTTTTCCGGCGTTGTTATGGTCAGAAGTGTAGGACCATAACCTTCCCACTTAACTGCATTCTTACTGGTCCGCTTGTGGGGTCCTCCGGTTTGACCTCAGAAAGTAGCGGCAGGCTTCCCGGTTTGGGATTACTTCATCGCTAAGGCCAATCAAATGCTGGTGTTTTTGCATTTGTTTGCACCAATTGTTTTTCGGCCTGCCTTTTTTTCTTTTTTTTTGACACGGGCATGCTCCAGATTTTTTTTTGTTTGATCTTACTCTTACAACACCGGTGATCTCCAGTCCTGTCAACCCACTGATTTGCGTGTACACTTGCGGGGCAGTTTAATGGTGGTATATGTGTCCCTAGGCTCACGTTTGTGTTTTCTAAATTGCCTAGATGTGATTTTTGTTTACCTTTGTTTTAGTCGCCTTTTACGACAAGCGAGAGGTATCGCTGCAGGGATATTCTTAACCCGTCCCTGCACGGAGAATCGCTACATCAATGTATACGATATTTATTCACATTTTGTTTTTGGTTGTCTACTACGTAGTATAAGACATGTTCGATTGCATTTATCTTTCATATCGTTTTGTCTGTGATTACATTGTTCTACAACATAGTCGTACGACCGCGTCGTTCGGACGTTCGGCTGGGTTGTATAATATGAACGCCGCTATTGATGAATTTCTAGGTTGAATGGAACTATGGACATGTTATCGTTCAGTTTGAGGAACGATCGGAAATGTTTCCCACTGAGGACATAGTTCCTGGAACTGCACAAGTGGTAATAACCTTGAAACGCCCCAACAGATCTTCATAAATTGTAGCTAAGAACCATTTCGATCACGGTAGCTCTCAACCAAAAAAAAAATCATCAAAATCGGTCCATTCGTTCAGGAGCCACGATGCCACAGACAGACACACAGACAAACAGACAAACAAACAGACAAACAGACACGTCAAACTAATAACACCCCTCTTTTTGCGTCGGGGGTTAAAAAACCAATAGATTGAAAATAAATTCAGATTCAACTAGATTCAGATTTAACTAGATATATCGTGCGCTGCCTGTTAGTCTAGTGGAAGTAGAAGAACTTCTCCCAACATTCTAGCGCTACAAGATCCTTCAAGTCAAAACAATAGTTTCTCTAATTTAACAAGAAATAAAAAAGAAAGACGCGAGTCATTAGAGTAGATAACGAGTGGTACTGGTTTGTCTGCACTTTTGGTGGGCGGTTTGATTTCAAACTCGCCCTTAATACGAAAAATATTAAGCCTTCAATATAATGGACTCAAGACGAAGAAGTGGTGAACCGGAGGTAGTGAATGATGCTCTGCAAACTTTTGTTACGCATTGAATGCGGCAAGATCGAAAATGGCGACCTTATGTCGCAGACATCATTCCTGCTTTGCGATACAGAAAACCCCTATTTTCGAAGTTTTTTTCTGACCAAAAAATCAGTTCAATAAAGAACTGCTAACTGGGTTTGTTTCATTTCTGATTCTTAATTTCTCCCACCATCCTTTTTCTTTTTAATTCACTATTATTAATTTCAACTTAGAAGTACCTTACGCTAAGCAAAAATGCTTAAAACTAGCTTTATTATCTTAATTGTCGTAAACAATAACTCATTTCCCCAATAGCGTTTGGCAGACCTTGATGGAAAAGACTATATGAAACGAAGGTACCACTGACGAAGTCCGCTCCAACCACCAAAAGCGTTGATGTTGTCGGATGATGTCTGCGCGATCTCGGCGCGACACCGATCTACTAAACCTGATGTGCTCGGGCTCCCGGTGCGTGACATCATGTTCGTAGAGCCACATGGAATCGCTAATCTATCCTAGATCAGCCCACATATATCTAAATAGAGGAATGCCTCTGGTGGGACAAAGCCGTTAAGGCACACACTCTCGTGGTAAAAGTAGTTGGGGTCGTAAGCCCCTGAGATCAGGTTATTTACCAAAGTCATTGCTCTTGGCTTCGAATCAGTTTTATTGTATTTTGTATTTACAACATTTAATAACGATTAAAATAATTCACAATTACATAAGAAAAAGAAAAGTGGTGACATTCTATATTTTAATTAGGTTCCTCCATGGTAACTTAGCTGCCCAAGGTCGTAAAGGAGCAGGTACAAAAAAAATTTGAAAATGTTACGTATACGCCCCGTAATCCTCTGATGCTTATTCAGCATATTTTCCGTATGAAAAAAATCCTAAACTTGAATTATCGTAGCCGTTCTATTCACTCATCACTCCTCGACTACCCCGAATACGATAGAGGGCGGTTCAAATATGATCGAGAGAAAAACTCTGTAGATGGCGCGCATGTATGTTTTGAAAGTCGTGGCTTGAGTATGTCATATCTGTGTCCCTTACCGAGAGCGTGGCATAGTTTCCGTCGGTAACGCATGTTTCACGCGCGTGCTACGACCATGAGTGAAAGTCAAGTGCCGACCGCCGTTGCGCAACGTATTGTCATTCGTTTTTTAGTGTGGGAAGGCGTTAAAAACACGGACATTTTTCTGCGTTTGCGAAATCAGTTCGGTAGTGAGTGCCTGAGGCTGCCGTGTTTAAATGGGCCAAAGCATTCAAAGATGGCCGCGAAACCGTCGAGAATCAGCCGCATGATCGTCGACCGCGAATCAGCATCACACCAGACAACATTCGCCGCGTAGAACAACTCATTTTGGAGTACCGTAGGATGAATGTTCGAGACATTTCGGCTGAACTCGGCATTAGTATTGGTAGTGTAGAGTCTATCATCCACGAACACGTTAATTATCGCAAAATAACGGAGCGATGGGTTCCTAAACTGTTGAACTTCGAGCAAAAATTCACTCTGTTGGAAGTTTGTCGCCGCTTGCTGACGCGATACGAGGTGGAGGGGGATGGTTTTTTAACGCGAATCTTCACTACAGACGAGACATGGGTACACTATTACATCCCCGAAAGCAAGGTGTCGTCTAAAGAGTGGAGAAAGAAGAGGAAGGGCCGCCAGTCAAAGCGAAGACAACCAGGTCCGCGGGTAAGGTTATGTGTACTGTGTTCTGGGACCGACGGGGCTTGCTGCACGTCGATTTCCTGCGAACCCAATGTTCCATCAATGCTGCATACTATTCTAACCTTCTGAAAACACACGTGAAACCCGCTTATCGCTCGAAACGGAGGAGCATTCCAGCACGAAGTGCGATTCTTCTCCAGGATATCGCGCGTCCTCATACCGCGCGTCTCACGCTCGATACAATATCGGAATTAGGAGGTACTGGAACACCCCCCCCCCCCCCCCCCCACCCCCCCCTACAGTCCGGATTTATCACCTTGCGACTACTATATGTTTGGACCACTGAAAAAAGCCCTCGGAGGTCAAAGATTCAACACCCACGACGAGGTAGAGGAGTTCGTGCGCACATGGCTGTCCGGGTTGCCCAAGGAATTCTTCGATACCGGCATCAAAAAACTTCCGGAAAGGTGGACAAAATGCGTAACTAGTGAGGGGAATTACGTAAAAAAACTGTGAATTTTTGTAAATTTTTTCGATAATAAATAAACGTGTAAGAGTATTTGTCTCGATCATATTTGAACCGCCGTAGTACAAGTAATTAAAAATAGTTTCGAATGCCACTTTATGGTACTTTAAAATAAAAGATATTTTAAACAAAAAGATATTTGAACTTGTGGGGTGACATCTAAGAGATTACAGAATATGGGTATATTGAACAACTAAACTATCATAATTTAAAACTAGAGCTTACATCGAAAGAAAAGGTTTAATAAATAAGTAACAAATGTTTTAAAATAATTGCACGATTCAATTATAATACAGTAAAACCAGATAAGAAATTTTACATTATATGAAGTGAATTAAAGAATAAACAACAAATTATTAGTTTTGAAAAATGCAACGATTTACACTTAGACAAAAAAGTTTTCTCACAGGTCGTCAATAGTGAAGATTAAAGGAATGTATAAGTTAAATTTTACTATTATTAAATAATTAAAAAAATATATTTTCAGGAAGCTGTGCTCCTTTATTCATTCGAGTCTGAGTTTAAACTGACTTATGTATACATATATTAAATGCTCTCATCTAACTTAACCTAACGATGGGAACATAGAGGAATGTGGATAATGGAAAAAAAATCAAATATCTCAGGTGACTAGAAGTCAATCTGAGATATGAGGGGATGTAAAAAATATGCTTATTCTATCTTACGTACTACTGCCTGCTGCTCTGCCCATTCGTTGACGTCGGGTGTTGGATGACCGTGGATGATTTGAGTGGATAAATGTATTTTTTTTTGTTAACTAATTCCCTCTTAAATCAAAACGTCCGTGTTTTGTTTTGGAAAATCGGAATTTGGCTTACTGATCAAGTTCGCGGTGAAACTCTGGGCATGGGTATTTCTTCTGCTATGGTTTCTGGAAGTTTGTGAGGGACGGACCTCGTCCGGCTTATAGTTCCCATCATGTCAATGTTTGACATCATTTTCCGTCTTCAAAAGCTGAATGAACTTCGTGTTCTTTATTTGAAGTTCCTTCACCATTTGTAGAAAGATGACCTCTTCAAACGTTGACTTGTCAGAGGAAGACTGGAGAACTGCAGGTTGAGACCTAGTTGTTATTGATTCCTTAGATATGTAGGTTTCGACATCCACTTCAGCCGTGGTGTTATGAAACTGAATTAGGTGGTGTATTTCGCTACCATCTGCAGTTATTTTGCCGTTGTAGTTGTTGAGGAAGACCAGGCCCTTTCGATCTCTTCGATCTTCGCCACTTGTTGACTGCTGATCATCTTGCAGGAGAATTGTTGGCTTAGTAGCAGGTTGGGCACGACGAATTACTCAAATTATTATCATTATTATTACTTATTACTTTATAATATTCTTATTATAGTACTACAAATACTTTAACTATTAAAGTTTCTATATTCAGACCTTAAACCATAGAATATATGTAGATTAATTGAAAGATAATTTATTTTAAAAACTACTTTTATTAAAACTAATATTTAAACGTGATACATATGTATATAGGCGACCGATCATCTAAACGATAAACTTACGACTGACTGAATCCTGTTGAATTCATTAAGGGGAAAAACTGTCTGGATGGATCTGTCATATGATGAATTAGATCCTCAACTAAAGCGTTCCCACACTCGGCAATACTGACTTTAATCCCATCGTTTTAGCCTCACCGTTTAGTTTAGTTTTAAATTAATTTTTATTTCATATTATCTTACATATATCTATCTTACCCTAGTCAAAAATGCTTAAAACTAGCTTAACTATCTTAACAAATGTAACTATCTTACTGGCCCTAGGCGGACACTCTAAAACAAACAGTACAATTAAAACATATGTCTTTCGACGACTGCATAAATTTACTATTAACATTATAACTACTCGTAACTTCTTCTTCTTCTTCTTCTTTTCCTTTTTCCGGCGTTGTTATGGTCAGAAGTGTAGGACCATAACCTTCCCACTTAACTGCATTCCTACTGGTCCGCTTGTGGGGTCCGCCAGTTTGACCTCAGAAAGTAGCGGCAGGCTTCCCGGTTTGGGATTACTTCATCGCTGAGGCCAATCAAATGCTGGTGTTTTTGCATTTGCTTGCACCAATTGTTTTTCGGCCTGCCTTTTTTTTGTGACACGCTCATGCTCCAGATTTTTTTTTTGTTTGATCTTACTCTTACAACACCGGTGATCTCCAGTCGTGTCAACCCACTGATTTGCATGTGCACTTGTGGGGCAGTTTAATGGTGGTATATGTGTCCCTAGGCTCACCTTGGTGTTTTCTAAATTGCCTAGATGTGATTTTTGTTTACCTTTGTTTTAGTCGCCTTTTACGACAAGCGAGAGGTATCGCTGCAGGGATATTCTTAACCCGTCCCTGCACGAAAATTATAACTACTCGTAACTAAGCTAAGAAAATGTATTTTTTTTATTAAAAAAAACTTAGCATATGATCATTCTTTTTTGAAATATTTTATATAAAACTTAAGCCTACCTTTAACTAATTAAACCTAACTAAACCTATCTTATTCTAACTTAACTAAAATATATATACACAAATATATATTTTATATATAAAGGGTGTCTCAGTAAGAGTGCACTTTTTCATTTTAAAATAAAAACAAGTATTTTATGACAGAGTTGTGATATTTTTATTGTATTGTAAAGAAGACATGTTCCGATTAAGTATGGAATAAAATATCCGGCAAATGACCCCCACGGCTCCGATGACAGGCCATTACTCTTTTCATGAAATTTTCGATGACTTTTGCACAGAGATGTGGCTGTATCTCACCGATGACGCGTTGGATTTCAGATTTGAGCTCAGGAATTGTTTCGGGTTTATTCGCATAAGCCCGAGATTTCACAAAACCCCAAAGAAAAAAATCGCACGGCGTTAAATCGCACGATCTTGGTGGCCAGTTGACATCAGAATTTCGTGAGATAATGTGTTCTGGAAATCGTTGCTGCAATAAGTCGATTGTTTCATGCGCCTGCGGTGTGGCAGGTTGCGCCGTCCTGCTGAAACCACATGTTGTCCAGATTCATGCCGTCCAGTTGAGGCCACAAGAAGTCCGTTATCATATTCCTGTAACGACTGCCGTTCACAGTCACTGCAATTTCGGCCTCATTTTCAAGAAAGTAAGGTCCAATCACGCCGCCTGACCAAAATCCGCACCAGACAGTTACTCGTTGTGGGTGCATTTGTTTCTCATGGATTGCATGAGGATTTTCTGAGTCCCAAATTCGACAATTTTGTGTATTCACGAAGCCATTCATATGGAAAAGCGCTTCATCGGAGAAAATGACTTTTTTCGAAAAATTGGCATCGACTTCACTTTGCTCCATTACCCATTGAACGAATTGCCGGCGCTTTCCGTGGTCTGCTGGTTTGAGCTCCTGAGTTAACTGAATCTTGTACGCATGAAGGTGGAGGTCGTTAGTCAAAATTCGCTGCGTAGTGCTTCGTGAAATTTGCAGTTGTTGAGAACGATGTCGAATTGATGTTTTCGGGTTTTCGGCGTCACTCTCGCTTACAGCAGCAATGTTTTCAAGAGACCGACCGGTACGTTGACGCAAAGAATTCTTATTATCCATAATTGACCCAGTTTCTTCAAATTTTTTGACCACTCTTCGAATGGTTGACACATTAGGTGCACTTTCTCGGCTGAAAATTTGGCGAAGTTTGCGAGCGGTTTCAGCGTCACTTTCCCCATTTTTGTAATGAGTTTTCACAATTATAACGCGTTGTTCTTTTAATAATCGGAATAAACAGAGGTGACAGCTCTCAAATTTCAGAGTTGCCACTTGCATGAAAAAAAAATATTCCAATTTTAAAAAGTGCACTCTTACTGAGACATCCTTTATATCTTGTTTTCTTCACATTTTATTTTTATATTTTTTTTTGTTTTCAATTTTATTCTTTTTTTTGTGATTTTTTCATTTTGTATTTTTTTTTTTTTTTTTCGTTTTTGCCCTATCCTACCCTAACCTACCCTACCCTACCCTACCTTACCCTACCCTAGCCTATGTAAGCCTGCTATCAGTGTTTGGCAGACTTTGCCTTGAAGAGGCTGCACCTAGTGAAGTGTCCGTTGACGGAGTCCTCTCCAGCCACCAAAAGCGTTGATGCTGGCGGACTACGTCTCCTCGATCCCGGCGTAAGACCGATCTACAGAACCTGAGGGTCCGTAGAGGAATCGCCGTTCCACGGAATTGCGACCCACGTGGAAGATTAGCGGTACCGCCAATCTATCCTGGATCAGACCACATCTATCTAAGTACAGGAATGCTTCTGACGGGACAAAGCCGTTAAGACGCACTCTCTCATGGAATAATTCATTGGGGTAGTAAGCCCCGGATATCAGGTTATTGACCGAAGTCATTGCTCTTGCAACGTGGCTCCGAATCAGTTTGATCAGAAAGTTATCCACCCGTACAATCCTAGCCCTATTGTATAGGACCTCGTTCGGGTAAAATTTCGTGTACTCAGATTCGGGTGTCCTATGTAACCCGAGACTAGTGCTGAGACATTGTCTTTCAAACACCCGAATCCTTTCCATTAAGCTGGCTCTCACATTGAACCAGACGGGACATCCATAGGCAACCATGGGCCTGATTAAGGCCATGTAGCAGATTACCTTCACCCTAGAATCAAGTTGGCTGCTATGAAACAGCCATCTTGTCAGAGCTAAAGCGCCCCGGGTCCTTGCCAGAGCAGCATCTACATGTTTGTCAAAATATAGATACTGATCCAGCACGATCCCAAGGTATCTGACGACACTTTGTCTCGCCAGTGGACGCCCGTCCGGCCCAAAGATAGAGAACCTGCTCCAATTTTTTCTAGTGTCCCGAGAGACCCTAGACGAAGGCGTTCTGAACAATATAAATTCTGATTTCTGGAAGTTGATTTTCAACTTCCAGTCATCACAATACTGCTGAATTTTTTCGAAGTCACGCTGCAGAAGAGTAACAATGACGTCGATCGTTGGACCTGATCTGTACGCGATAAGGTCGTCCGCATACGCTATTGAGTGGTGAAGAGAAACAAGCAGATCACTCAGGTAAATGCTAAAAAGGATCAGCGAATTGACCGTACCCTGTTTTTGATTTCAAATGTTTGGGTAGAAGTTATGTTGGCAATTTTCACAACGAACTTTCTATCTGTTAACATGTCAAAAATCATATATAGCAATGGTTTGCTTATGCCCAGCCGACTGAGCTTGTAATAAAGACCTTCTAGCCATACGGTGTCGAAGTACAATTATGGCATAGGGGTATATCGACCACCAGGTTGCAGCCGTAAAGCATTTATCGAAGAATTTGGAAACAACGTTGAACAACTGAAAAAAAAGGGCGAAATTATGGTAATGGATGATATGAATATCAATATGAGTGACTTGTATTTGTATGGTGTAAAAGAATATCTTGAGATGCTGGCGTCACTAGGATTGGTTAATGTGATAACGGAGTATACCAGAGTAGACCCGAACACAGGATCAAAATCAACAATTGACCACATCTTAACTAACACTATGCATAACCAAATCAATTCAGCTGTAATTGAAAGCTGTATCACTGATCATTACCCAGTAATATACTTCCCATCTAGGCATAAATCAGCGGTTAAAGAAAAGATATTCAACTTGTCCTATATATCTAACGCAAAAGTTAACGAATTAATTGCAAAAACAAATTGAGATGAAATCATTAATGAAAGTGATGCTGTCTCACTTTATCAGAAACTTCATGATAAAATGACATACATTTATGAAAAATCGACATATACCAAGCAAATAAAAAATAGAAGAAAGGATAACCCATGGATATCTACTAATTTAGTCTCCAAATGCAAAAAAAGGGACGAACTCTACAGGAGGTGGAAAAATAACAGACTGAACAAAACATATGAACTGGAGTACAAATCTTTCAGAAACAAACTGAACAAGGAAATATCGGCTCAAAAATCGCTATTTTACAAAAACAAGGTCAATGAAGCCAGTTCTGACCCCCGTAAAACATGGAGTCTTATAAACGAAATACTGGGAAGGAAAAAGCCTGCAGTGGACGAAATAATTACAAAGAATTTTTCTGGTAAAATGTGACGGAATAACCTCGCTAGTGCATTTGCGTATTCGTATTCGTACGAGAAACAAGTTTATCGGAAATAGGATCAATAATTCACTCACTTAGCGATAGCAAATCGCCAGGTTTTGACGGAATAAGATCCAGAGATATAAGAAGGCACGCCAACATATTTACCCCAATATTGTGCAATTTCGTTAATCTAAGCATAAATCAAACAAAAATCCCTGCAACTTTGAAAACCGCTGTTGTCAGGCCAATATATAAAGGATATACCAAAAGCAGGATCAACAATTATAGGCCAATATCAATATTACCGATAATTGAAAAGTGCCTTGAAGAGGTTGTAACAAAGAGGCTTCAAGATTTCATTGCTAAAAATTCCCTGATACATACAAGCCAGTACGTATTTCAGAAAAATAAGAGTACTGGTAAACTGTTAGGAGAATTTGCCAATTGTATTAACGAAAGCCTTAACAAAAGCCACCACGTTCTAGTGCTATTCGTGGATTTCAGTAAAGCTTTTGATATGCTGAACCATGAAAAGCTAATGGAAGTACTGGAAAACATTGGCATAAGAGGTTTGATGGCAAATTGGTTGAAAGAATACCTAAGAAACAGGCTTGTGTCAAAATCAACCAGACATATAGCCAAAAGGAACACGCGCAATATGGAGTTCCTCAAGGATCAAAATTGGGTCCAATGCTATTTATTCTATATACCAACCAATTGCTACGAGTATTCAAGCAAGCCATACCATTCGCGTATGCAGACGATACGGCGATAGTGGTGCGCCACCGGTCTTTGAATACGGCAACGGCAATAATGCAGGAGGAGTTTGATAATGCGGTAAAATGGTGCCATGCCCACGGTCTAACGTTAAACACTACAAAAACTAAGATGATGCACATACGAAGTCCGCAGTTCAAAGCTACTCAACAACAAATATATTAAAGAAATGATTCTTGCATCTTCCATCGACATGGTAGTGAGCTACAAATACCTTGGAATCACCATTGACAGTCATTTTCTGTGGGATACACATATTGATTTGATGCGGATGAATCTTGCACTTTTCCATCTAAAGTTCCAGGCCCCAACGTCTGTGTTAAGACAGGTATTTAAGATGGAAATTAAGATATGGAATACCTGCATGGGGTAATGCATCTGCCTTACAAAACACGGCATTGAAAGAAATACGTTTAGAAAATCGACAAAATGTTCCTGAATAAGAACGGTTTAAAATCCTTTCAGTGGAAGATATTTTTAAGATGACCCTTATCCTGGAGTACTATGATGACAATCGGTTTATCGTGCCAATTCAGCATGAAATCAGCACTAGAAGGCGGGCAAATGGTATGCTACAAGAATCTCGATTCTTCAACAACTACGGGAGAAGACAACTAAAATGCAGTGTACCAGAAGTCCTCAATACACTTCCGCAAGAGCTTCAAAAACATAGCAAACATAAAAACTAGAAAAAAAAACTTAAAGAACTTTTTTCTAAACACGAATTCAAATATGTGATTCTATAACTTGTTATTTTTTGTAATCATTAGTTAATTATATCTTGAATTTAGTTAATTAACTACATCTATAATTGTATTTAA
Source organism: Merodon equestris (assembly GCA_958301585.1). NCBI lineage: Eukaryota > Metazoa > Arthropoda > Insecta > Diptera > Syrphidae > Merodon > Merodon equestris. Next base: position 80,631,094 of record OY284415.1, on the reverse strand, counting down.
ACTCAGCTTACTATCTAAAATTTCAGTATAAAATTTTGAAACGCAATCTTCTGCAGAAAAGCCTTTACAAGGCTTCGCGGAAACATATGTATAACCATTGTACAATATTTTCTGAAATAAAATAAAATAAAATAAAAAACAAAAAAGCTTTTTCCAAGTCAATCAGACAGGCACCCGTGCATTGGTTCTTGCATTTATTCCATTGGACATCCGACACAAGCTTCGACACGGCATGAATAGTGTCATGCCCCGCTCTGAAACCGAATTGGTTATCCGGGATGATTTTATTGTCCTCAACCCATTTAGACAGGGCTCTATGGACCACCTTCTCAAAGACCTTGCTGATACTCGGAAGAAGACTTCTCGACTGGAGATTTGCGGGGTTAGAGGTGTCTTTACCCCTCTTGGGGATTGGTTGCACCACCGCTGTCTTCCAGTGTATTGGATAATATGCATTATTCAGTGCATTGTTGAACAGGATGGTGTACCTCTCTACAGCCACTGGTGGAAGGTGCCTAAGCACAACATTTGATATACCGTCGATACCCGCGGATTTTTTCTTTTTCAATGACTGAAAGATCATCTGGAGATCTTCCGTCGAAATGAACAGGGTACTAGCCCCCTCACTGGCGATGGCATTGTTTGCCATGAGATCTTCACTGAACCTGGTATAACCAAGATTCTCGGATCGCCAATGATCGAAATCATTTCTAAGGTAGAAGTGATGAAGCAGGACTCTGTTCTCCAGGTCATAGTTCGGGCGAATATTATCATTCACCTTGTACACTTCCTGGAAGACAGCTCCCACTGTCACCACCTTCTCCTGAGGATCCTTAATCACGAAAAAGTCGTCATCCAGGATGGCGTTCTCTGGATCGATGCTAACTGTTCGTAGCAAACGTTCATTGTCTGACGTTCTCGGAAGCTTTAGATCCTGAATGTCATTCTGATTGTTTCTCCGAAATAATTTATTTATTTGCGGGAACATACTCGCGCTGTTGGATTTTACAGCACGAATTCTGTTGTTCCAATGCAAACTTACAGATATTCTGTAATTCTCTCTGATCAACTGTTGGAGATTTTTAATCAGTGACGTCAGTGTCCTGACCTCCGAGTTTTGTCTGTCGGTAAACCGCCTGTACAAGAGTTTGAGTCTTGTCAGGAATCTACTTTTTTGTCTGTGCAGTGCGTCGATTGTCGCGTTTCGGTATACGTTTGTGGTATCGTGCTGTAGTTGGCGTGGTATCGTACTGTTCACTGTCTGTTTAATGATATCGTCCATTTGTTTGGGGTACCTGTCAATCTCGTTGTTTGACAGGTTCCTATTAGATAGTGGGATGGAGGGGCTCGAAGTGAGCGCTCTCGTCAGGGAATTGGCGAAACGTGGCCGCAATGGTCACTGTCGTAAACAATGGTCGGTAGACAGTTAATAGACCATTCGTTCGTGTCTGCCAGTCTCAGTCGAGAGTCTATCAGCATGAGATCCAGATAGGAGCCGCTCCTAGGATACGACGGACTATCCGTTGCGAGCAACTTGACTCTACATTCAATGTTGCGAAGAACCCACCAATGGCTTAGTAGGCTCCCCCTAGTGTTGGGAATGTTATTTCCCCAATCACTATGTTTGGCGTTTAAATCGCCGGCCAGAATGTAGAAGTTTTCTACCGAGTTTAAGCGCAGAGAACGAAAGAATGTCTCGATCTCTGCGATAAAAATATTGGGTTGAGGTGCTTCAGGTGCATAGGCCGCTAAAATGTACATTTTCTGTCCATTACGGAGAGGAATGCACACAATGCAGACTTCTAGCACCTGGAACCTCCGCACTTCACCGCTATATATAATTTTATGTTTTATATTATTTTTTATGAAGATCGCAACTCCCCCGCCTTGAGAAGCGTTGGGTCGGTCTCTTCTAATTATTTTATAAGAACTGTGCCGGATTTTGTGCTTCTGTTTAGCTTTGTTTCGCTAACCAGGAGTACATCGCGGCTTTCGTCCTGCAACAGGTTAAAGAGTTCGGCTCGTCGCTCGATCCTTATCAGTGAATTTACATTCACCGACAGGATCTTCAAGGGCCTCTCTACCAGCGTACCCATCATGACCTCAGGTGCGCTAGGCCCGGCAGTAGCGAGCAGATACTATCTACTCGGGTCGCCGTCTCCAGAATCTGTTGTTGGAGCTGGCCAATCTGCCCTTGGATTGCGAGCAAGATCGAACAGACATCCACCTCGGCCACCGGTGCCTTAGAGACAGGCACTGGGGCTTTAAGAACAGCCATGGGCTTTTGTACCGTCTTTCCCGAACCTGCCGCCATTTGGGCGTAGGTCAACTTGGGTGTGACGGCTGGTGTTTGGAAGCGACCCGAGGGACGTTTCTCCTCGACCTTCTGCTTACGGGCCAGGTTTTCTTTCTTGATGTCCTGGAACTTAGGACATCCCCGATAGTTTGCAGGGTGTCCTCGGTTCCGACACAAGACACACTCGAGCTGCTCATTGTCCGCTACGTTGTCTTTCCCAAGGTCGCATTCATCGTTTCTGTGGTTCTTTGCGCACTTAACGCATCGAGGCTGCATTTCGCAGTTCGACGCGGCGTGCCCGAACTTTTGGCAGCGGATACATTGCTCCTCTTTAATTTTTCCTATGTGACAGTCTGGAATGCTAAGGAAGTAATAGTCCTTAGCCTCTCCAGCTTGCTGCTGGGTGTGAGCTGTACCAAGAAGAAGGGTATTACTCGCTTCTCCCTTCGGGAGCTTACCGTGGAGGATGGCTTAACCCCCACGAATTTGAGGTCGTCACTCTCGAACTCTTTGAGCTCTGAGAGCATTTCCTCGGGATCTGTGATCGACTCCACATCTTTGAGGAGCATCGTCTGCAACCTCTCGGCCTTTGGAGTGAAGGAGAAAAACTCCGTCGTTGACTCTTTCAATAGGCTTTTAATCCGCTTATGCTGTTCCAGTGTCTTGCACTTTTTTTGGCCTAAACATTTAACTTGAAAATTACCTACACCAATAGCATACTTACAGAGATCGATGGTCTCTCGCAGGGCTGTGGTATAGGTAAAGATGGGTGGTACCTTCTCTGTTGCTGCGCTGTTGCTGCTTCTGTTGTTGCGGCTGTTGTTATTGCTGCTGCTTCTGCTTCTGCGGTTGTTGTTGCTGCTGCTGTTTCTGCTGCGGCTGTTGTTGTTGCTGCTGCTTCTGCTGCTGCGGTTGTTGTTGCTGCTGCGGTTGTTGTTGTTGCTGCTTCTGTAGCTTCAGCTTTTGTAGCTGCTGTTTCTGTTGCTGTGGTTGTTGTTGTTGCTTCTGTTTCTGTTGTTGTGGCTGTTGTTGTTCCTGCTGCTTCTTCTGCGGCTGCTGTTGTTGTTGCTGCTTTTGCTGGAGGGCGGCTGTTGCCTGCTCCTTCTTTTTTAGCTCTTTCATCTTTTCGATTACGGCATGCAACTGGGCGCATAGGGAGCATTCGATAAATCATCCGATTTGGATTCCGTCTGACGAACGGGTCTTCCCCCGCCGTCTCCCGACATGTCTTCCCGCAACTGGTGCTACTGCTGTAAGTCGCAGAAGTAGCACGAAAAAAAACGAGAAAAATAGATTTCTCCCGACTTGGTACTTGAACTGCCGACCTTCGGATTACGAGCTCGACACGCTACCCACTACGCCAAAGCTGACTCTCCGGTTGCTTCGCCCAAACGCGCACTTATACCATTTTATGCCTGTTTTGTTTTCTTTTTCTTTTTAAACCAGCCGAAACACTTCTGATCACTACACTGGTCTGTGATCAACTGAGCCTCACCGTTCCAAAGTTTCATGTGGTCCGCAACACCGATTTTCCTAACATGGTACCTATTCTTTCTACCTACGCAAGATACACGGATTGGCCCTATATACTTGCTAGAAAGTTTTCCCTGAGTTAACTGCGTTCGTTTAATTGCAACCAAGTCGCCCTTTTTATATTTGAGAGCAGGTTTTCGATTTTTGTTGAAGGTACGGCGATTTTCTTCCTGAATCTTACTTACATACATATGTTTTCCTTTGCGATTTCACGAACCTTATCCCTTTTTTGATCAAGTTGGTTTAACATTTCTTCGTCAACAATCTTGGTGAGGGTAACTAATTCTGAGTCGTTCTTAAGTCGCATCTCAATTAGTGTAAGATCTCTAATAGGGATAACTCCCGTGCTTCCCGTGCTGGAATTGATGAATCTCTGCAGAGTGCCTACGTGCTTATACCAATCAGATGGCTTATTTAGCGACAGTTTCATCAACATTGGTATTATTACACGGTTTACCCGCTTTATTTAGCCATTTCCTCTTGGTACACCCTTCGTTATTTGCGTATGGATGATTCCCTCTTCAACGCAAAATTCTAAACGGGTTACTGAATATATTAGCTTGTCTTTTAATCGTCTATAATTTCTTCGCTTGATGTACTCTTCGTCGGGTATAAACACAAAAATTTCGTGAAACCATCTACCACGACGAAAATGTGTCTGTATTTTTCTGAGTTATTTCTCATAGTCCTAAGTGGTACGTCTGGAGGGGTTTATTTTCCTTTTCTATCGGAGTTAAATAACATTCTGCTTGCCACTCTTTCTTTCTGCGAGTATGCACGGTACGCAATTTTTTACAAACCTTTCAATCTTCTTTGTATAGTAGGATATAAAGTACTGTTTTAATAGTAGGTCAAAGATGTTCTTTACGGCAAAATGTTTTTATTCATGGGTTTGCCCAATAATCTGATTCTCCATTTGTTTGGACTTGGATAAACTCACTATGAGTTTATTTCCGTTCAATAATTTGTAAATCATGTCGTTTTTTACAAAGAAATTGTCATACTCTTGACTTATCAAAATTGTTTTTATGGCTTTTAAGTATTCATCATCATCTTGGGCTTGGCTTAGTTGGTGAGGGATGGTAGCATCGAGATCTAAAACTTCTCTGCTAAGCCCGTTGACATGACGCATTTGAGTGCCTTAAATGTCTATATCATATCTTGTCCTTTTTCTTTTTATAGTTGTGGCAAATGTGTTTCAGTCCGGGATCACTTTAACCTTTTACGGTACGGTCTCCATTTTTTAAAAGCCTGCTCGATGGCTACAGCTTCGAGTTCCTATGAATGACACCTTTTTCAGCATCCGTGGTCTTTCTTCTCATGAACTGTACGGGACGTAACTGTCCGTCTTCGCTATTTCCCTGCAACATCATTGCAGCATATCCGTGCTTCGAAAGCATCAGTGTGGACTTCGATATTACCTCGTATTTGAACAGTTGGAGGACTGAATCGTTCGCCAATGCGGATTTCAACGCTTGGAATATGGACATTTGGGCGATGCCGAACGAAAATGGAACGTATCTCTTAAGTAATATAAGGGTTTGGCTTTTAAGACAAAATCAAGTGTAAATTTACGGAAATATGTATGATGCTAATCCTAGAAAGCTTTGGATCTGAATCACGTTTTTATATGATGTCGCATAATTTATGATGGCGTTAGTTTTCTGGGTTCCAGGACGGATGAATCCCTGTTTAACGATATGTCCTTCATTCTTAATGACGTGGCATTTTTTCCAGCTGATTTTAAGACCGTGGTTCTGGGCGAGCTTAATTACCGTTCGCAAAATTTCAAGGCCCTCCTTTTCAGTTCTAGAACGTATGAGAAAGTCGTCTATAAAGCTAAGTATGCGCTTAGAACGGATCAATGGCCGAAAAACTGCGTTAATATATCTTACGAAAACTTACACATTCCGATTAGACAATATCTAAACCGGTATTGACCGCTTGTCGAGTATTTTGAAAAAGTTTGCGTTCTGTAACTGATCTAGTTGATCGTCAACAATAGGGAGAGGAAAAGGATCTCCTATATCTTTTTATTTATTCGTCGATAATCGATATACTTTTAATTCGTATGAAATATCTTGAATTGTTTCTGCATCACCGTCTATTTCAGAGAGGTAGATCTTTTCATTCTCATAACGTGTTAGTCCCAATGATTGGAAAGTATCTAATCTCATAATGGAGATATCGGTTCCGGAATATAACAAGGCTTTACAAGGAACATTATTGATTTTGATGTCAATACAGTTCTTGTCAGTTGATACAAGATTCATTTCATTTTTCTTTGGATTCGGAAGTTGTGTCTTTGTGATATGACAATTTGGCGATTTATGTCCGTATTGATTGCATCGGAAGCATTTAAAACCCTTGAATATATTTTGGGGACGCATCGCTTCCATGACTCTTGTCACCGCAAATAAAACACCGTAAAAGTCTGTTGCCGCTAGCCAACCGATTTTCAGACACTTCCGCAGTATTATTATAAACTCTTTCCCTTTTCCCATTCTCGTACTGTAAACCTGTACTTTTTTTTACCTTTTAAGTCCTATTAGCTTATTTCAGTTCATCAATCGTATTTGCCCCATTAATATTTTGAATGAATATAACTCGAGCCCTTTATCGCATATACCGTCGACAATGTAAGTGACCAAAGCCTCTTCTTCGACCATACCTTCGTTACCTAATGCAGTCATTTTATAAATATATTCTTGACAAGTTTCGTCAGATTTCTTTTTACACGTCGCTAACTGCGATAGAGGCTGACTCCTCTATATCCCTAGGTTAGGTTAGGTTAGGTTTGAGAAGGGGAGTGTGATGGTTAGACATCACTTCCACTCGGAGGCCAAGAGGCCCATTGTGATTCCTTTCGTTTGTGTGGGTACACATAAAATTAACCTGTCCTATCACGTGGTGGCTGAAACCACCCCGTGCTCTTGATGAATCTTAGAAGATCCGATATATCTGCATTAGCCACGTCCGCAATCTCTGTAAAGAATCTTTGGCTTAGCGACACTAGGCGTCGATTCTGGAGAGCTGGACAGTGGCAAAGCAGATGTTGGATCGTCTCAGTTTCTTCCTCATCGCCGCAGCTCCGGCAGAGATCGCTGGATCCCGAGTCCCATTTCCGGAGCATTGCTCCAATGGGACAGTGTCCTGTGATCACTCCGACGAGCATACGGATCGAGTTACGGTCCAGCGCCAGGAGCTTCTTTGTTTTTCCGACATTGAGCTCTGGCCACGATGATCTTGTCGTGTAGCTGTCGTTTCTTGTAAGCCAAGACGAGTTGGCCTCTTTGATGGTTATGTCGTTTATGATCCGGTATAATGCGCTGATCGGTGGTTGCAATGACGTGTCCGCTTCGCTGATGTCAATTTCAGAACCTTGCCTGGCCAGTTCGTCTGCTCTTTCGTTCCCTGCGATTGAGCTGTGGCCCGGGACCCAGCAGAGTTTAACTTTATGGTGTCTGATGGACTTCAGTGAGTCGCGACATTTCTTGACAGCCTTTGATCTCGTTATACAGGATTCTATTGACTTCTGACGTTATACAGGATTCTATATCCCTAAAAGTGAACTGAGATAGTGGGGACACCAGTTCTGCGAGAACACTGAATTATGGTCGTATGCCTGGCTATGAATAGATTAAATGCCTATATCCGGTGAATGATTAATAAAACGCGCCTGATCCAGTCCATACAGTTTTTCTTTCAATTCCTCCACAGTAAGTGTTAAAATATCTGTGATATCCGTTTTTGTGGGTTAATCTTTTAAGGTTAATCTTAACTTATCAATTACTTAAATGTATAAAATAATGTTAGGATCTTATGTTTTAGTCTTTTGTTTTCTTAAAATAAAATATAAACTTGTACTTATTTGTTACTTCATATAATAGCGTGAAGACATAGTTTCCTTAATAGTAGCAACACAATGTGGCGTTCGGTCGGTCGCGCGTTGACAGATTGACTAAAAACAATGGTATCTTATGGGGAAACACATAATACGACCTCAGGCGTTTGATTGGCTTTTTGTCGTAAATATCATAAGCCCAACCTCAACGCGGAAGTAGAGCTACTTTCTACTTTGTCGTGCGTTTTGACAGATGACAATGGTTGTATAGGTTACTTCGTGTATTTGTATTTGTAAAAAAGTAAAAAAAATATGTTCTGAATGTGTGTATGTGTTGTTTGAGGAAACATTGCTTGATTTCTGTCATATTTCCGATCTTTGAACCGCCGAGCGGCTGAAGCAACATTTCGTTATAGAAATTCCTAGGCACGTTGGACATATGTTTATCGCAAAGCCTGTCAAGCGCACAGCCGCGCGAACGCCACATTGTGTTTCTACTATTAGTCTATCGTCGTTTTCTTGTAACGTGGTGTACCATATAACGTATGTATGAGGAACTAACGGTTCCTTTGGCGTCACTAAATTTTTCTTGTTTCCATCCTTTAAGCGTCGCACACAAAACTATTAATACCGTAAAATGGGGTGACAAGCAACACTTTTTTTTTCCTGGGCTGTATTTCCTGAAGTTCTTACCGTAACTTCAATGTGAGCACATTTTAACATGAGTCACGATTCCTATTTTCAATGGTTGTCACCCCGGTGCTGTGAGGCCTTCTATTAAATTTTAAGCAAAGAGGTGACTTGCAACAACAGTAGGGTGCAGAAAACAACATGCTAATCCACTTGCAAGTCTTAAATTATTAAATACCTTTTAAGTGATATTTAAAGCTGCAGCCTGAAAAATTTTAAAAAAAGAACAAAAAAAGGTTAAAATTAAACTAAAAACAATAATAAATAACTCAGAGCAAACACGTTTTATTCACAGGTTTAAAAATAAATTAAAAATCTTTCACGAAACAATTCTTAAAGGTTGGTTAAAAAAAAAACTTACAAATACCCATAAAATCAGTCGGAACTAGACATATCCTCTTCAATGTAGCGCGCAAACTTTATGGGATCAAAATCCTCGTCCGCCATGCTGTCGTCGCTATTAATATCGAAACATCTTTTGCATACAAATCCTAGGTTATCGGCTAAGGTTAAACCAGAAGACACGGACAAATAAACTTTTTACCACTCTGCACACTGTAGCATTTGAGGGCCCTGGTGCTGAGATGTTGTTTGAGGCTACGTTTTCGCGTTGTTCTGCTTCTGAATCCTCCAAAAAAACATCATCTACTTCGGATAATTTTTTAGTCTTTGCTTTGGTATTCTTTTTTACCTTATTTTTCGTCTGTGTTTTTGGAGAGGCTTGTTTATTTTTTTTTCCTTCAACATTTTCGTTTTCGTCTACTTCGAGGGTTTTTCCCGGAGCGACATCAAGTTTTTTTTCTTTTGCTTTGAAGCAAGAGCCATTTCCTACGAGTAACGAAAAGATTTGAGCAAAGTTACAACAGAGTTGTTGACAATGTTAGCGTCCTCGTCATTCCGTTCTTGAGCTTCCTTTGGTAGACAATTAAGAACCTCCTGCCTATTCAAAGGAAATATACCTGTCCGTATATAAATCCGGACAGCTTGCTGAGCAATTGCGGGAAAATTGACTTTGGCAATGAACTCTCCTTGCGCCCTTCTTTGTTCTTCCAAGCAGATAATATGTCACGCCAAGCGACTTTGAGGGGATGGAAAAAAGCGACATCTAACGGTTGAGTTAAGTGTGTCGAATTAGTCGGCAAAAATACCAAGTGGACATCTGATTTCTTGCACATGCTAATGGCATCAATCGAGAGGTGGCAACTCAAATCTCCAATCACATACAATTTTCCTGGAGTCCGTTTGGCGTACGGAATTAGAATTGTGGAGATCCAATCTTCAAAAGTTATTATATCCATCCAACCCGATGCAGTCCTATTATACCTTGACCCCCTCGGTCCGCCTGTCATCCATAGGTCATACAAATGCTGGGACCTATAAATGATGTATGGAGGAAATACATACATAGGTGCCCTGAAGCTGTTCCAGCCATCATGAGGGAAATGGAAGATTTCGATTGATTCATGACCCTTTCTGGGTCTTCTTCTTTCTACCGGGATCATCTGTTAGATTAGTCTCATCGTAATTGATTATATTTGCTGCTGGCACACCAGCTAAAGTTATTTCCAAGTTATCAAAGTAATTGTTAATAACATCGGCAGAGACAATTGTCCTAGCGCGCTTTATATTTTGAGCATATCGCTCTGATATAGAGATATTGTGCCTTTTCAAAAATCGACCCCAGGGAAATTATTTTTAAATTTAGTGGAATTGATTCCTTTTTTATCTAAATATATCTTGACCAGCATCCTCAAATCGCATTGGTCCATTGGATAGCCCCAATCAGCACAGATGTTAATATTTTCCACAATCTGTTTCTCAACATCTGAATTGAGAACAGTTTGTCCTCCACATTTTTTTACATTACCTCGAGCATGTCGACACAAAACTGAGTAGTCTATATTGTTTTTTTTAGCTGCTGCTCTAAAGGGTAATTTATTTTTTACTTTGTCTTCTATGGCCCTATCTATTTCTTCTTGGGAATATATATTTCTTGTCTTCTTATTGCGAGAGTCTGGCTTATATGTCCTATTTGGCATTTTTAACTTATTTGTTTTAAGAAATAGAACGATCAAAACCTGAAATTTGTATTAATTTGAGAAAATATGTATCAGAAACATACTGTATGCAGTAAGGGCTTAGTATGTATTGTATATGAATATTTAAATTGAAATGAGCGTTTAAAAAATAGTGATAAAGATGTGTTAATAATAATATATGTGGATAAAAGTGGGAACAGTAAACTAACTACCTACACGGTAACGATTTTCTTTACCCTAGTGTTGTGGCTAGGCACCCCTTTGCTGTGGCTTGTCATCCCTTTTTCGTGACTATTCACCCCATTTTCATCAAAAAAATATCCGTTTCCAAACTTTTGACTAAAATATAATGTTTTATATATTTGATCGGTACTTTGTTTTTTTTATCATTTAGCTAAATAAATAGGCTTTGTTGCCAACACAATTTCAATGACCAAACCTCACTTTTTCACAACGAAAATATTAATGTTTTAGGAGCAAAACAAAAAACACCACAATGAATGCCACACTCAAACTCGATTTGGCGCCAGATTAGGTTTGACACTTGGAGTTGGAGTTTCCAATTTCCAAAACCAATACTTCCTTTGTCGATATGACTTCTTATTAGGTACCCGTGTGGCATGGTGTTGAGTATAGGGTACTATTTATTTTTTTGCTGGAGATTGTTGCTAGTCATCCCGCTATTGTTAGTCACCCAATTTTACGGTACTTTTTTTTGTTTCTTTTTGTTCCTCGAGTTGTAGTTTCCTTTCTTGTTAAATTTTCACTTCTTTTTTCCTTCATTTTCCCCTTTCGTTTAAATACTTAGTTTGTCTTTTTCACTTGTTTTGCGTTAGTCCTTACAAACTATTAGTTTTTTCGTGACGTTTTGCACTATTAATGACTGGGCAGCGATTAAATTTTGGCTGAGCCCAGCCTAATATGAAGAGTAAATGAAAGACTCTTTATTTAAAAAAAAAAAAAACTTTTATTAAAACCAATATTTAAACGTGATACATATGTATGCGGCCGATCGTCTAAAAGATAAACTTACGTCTCATTGAATCAAGGAGAAAAGCTGTCTGGATGGATCTGGCATGTGGTTAGTTAGATCCTCAACTAAAGCGTTCCCACATATGTGTATTCTTACATCATAGTTTGGAGTTGTATGGAATATCAATTATTATACATATATAATTGTTTTTTTATTATTGGCTTAACTAATAGATTTTCGCATTTTTAATTTTTCGTTAATGGTACATATAATATTGTTGACTTATTCATAGTTATTCTTACTTCACTAAACTCTAATACTTAAGTAAGGGTTTTTTTTCTTTTAGAAATTAGGGTTCCGTACCTCAAAAGGAAAAATCGGAACCCTTATAAGATCACTTTGTTGTCCGTTTTTTTTTGTTTTTGCCAAGACCCTTTATCTCGGGAACGTGTGGAGTTATCGAGTTGAAATTAAAACCATATACTCAGATCTTGAAACTGTGCAAAACAAAAAGATACGGCCATTTATGGCAAACGTATATTTCGACATTTTCAAGAAAATCAAAATTTATAGAGTACTTCCCGTTGACCAAGAACTATGAAATTTGGCAAATAATATCGGATTATAGTACAAGTACAGGGAAAAGTCTTGTGGTTTTGATGAGGGGTGCAGAGTAGATGGTCCAGCAATAGCTAATGCAAAACCCAGGTTGCACGTCACAAGAAGAACTATGTGCCTACTATACTGTTTGAATAATCCGGGCGCTGGGAATGGACACTGTGAGTGTATGTGTATACATATTGAGATGTCTAACGTCCGATTAATTGTTATTTATAGGTCGCCACGATGTCTAACCAATGTTGCTGCAGAATGAATAAATATAGCAATATACGAAAACAGCCGCATGGTAATATTTTTCGCCTGATTGTTGTAGGAGATTTCAACACAGATTTTAAAACTAATGCCCAAAACGCATTTTCTTCTATAAGCATGTTACCCTTAATAAGCACTATCACTACAAAAATGAACACTATTATAGACAATGTTTTTTCCAACTTTGATGTAGAATGCGATACTATTCATTATTTTTTCAATCACTACTTACAAATCTGGATTAAATTTGATATTTAAGTAAGAAACAACTTTGCTTAGGTTACCTAACTAATTTATGTTAGTATAACCACAATTTCACTTTAAAATATAATAACATAAGTAAGTATAGGTTTTAGAAACAAAATTTCGGGAAGAGCTCGGAAAAAAATTGCGAGACTCGATTCCTAAACTATTTATAATATGTACATACCTACAAATTTGTACGGAATCCTCGGTGGGCGAGTACGGTTTTTTTTCTATTAAACTTGTTTCCGGATTTGTTAATATACAGGGTGTCCCATGAGCAGTGTGCCAAAAAGCTATAGCGTGTAGGTCTGGTCAAGACAAGAAAAAAATCGTATGGGAGGGGGGGGTCTATTCCACCCCGTTTAGCCGGGAGGGGCAATTTTCTAAATAATTGACTTTATTTGAAAAAAAAATTATTAAAAATCAACAGTTACATCCACAATGCCGTGATATACTTTTTTGTCAAGCCAGGAACCTCTTCTTTCACCTTGTTTTTAAACAAAACTGTTTTAAGGAACAGGTTTTGAGAAATTAGTTTTCAAACTCAAAATTTTGGAAAAAAAATTAAAAAAAAAAATTTCGAACTATTTTTTTTCAAAATTGTATGTAATTAAGTACTAATTTTTTTTCAAAAATTCAATTCTCTTATTAGTTTTTAGTTAAAAACAGAAAACCGGTTGCAAAAATGTCTTGTAGTTTTTGAGAAATTAAAAAAAAACCCGAACCATTTTTTTCTAAGAAAAACCTTTTTTTTTGTTTTAACGCGGCTGGACTTGTAGGCAAATTAATGTATGAAACATTGACCTCGAGATCGTGAAGTCAAAAGACTCTACGCTGAAAGATATCCCAATCGAAGGTGTCCCAGTCGTAGCATGTTTTCAAGAATCCACCGACGTCTGCGAGAGCACGGAGTGCTAGAGCATCGAAGAAGCGAAAGATCAGTTACAGATGGATCAGGAATCTTAGATGAAAGAATTTTGGATTTGGTCCGACGTAATCCCTCCCTTAGTACAAGGAGGATAGCTATTATGCTTGGAGTGCCCAAATCTAGAGTATGGAGTGCTTCATACCGAAAACTTACCCGTACCATTTTAGGCCAGTTCAGGAACTCACCTCAAACGACAAGTTTTTGAGAGCAGAATTTTGTCGATCATTACTGCTTCGAGATGAAACTGAACGAAACTATTTTGCAAGGATATTCTGGACGGATGAAGCACAGTTTACCAGAGGTGGGGTTACTAACTTCCACAATTTGCATCATTGGAGTAGCACCAATCCACACAACAAAAAACAAAATAAATCACAACACCGCTTTAGCTGTAATGTTTGGCTTGGTATTGTTGGACAAACTGTGATCGGGCCCCGGTTTTTGAATGCCGTTATTATCATACCTGCAGTTCCTACGAGACCTTTTGCCCGATTTGATGGACAACGTTCCTTTGGCCATAGCAGATAATTTAATCTACCAGCAAGATGGAGCACCAGCACACTAGAGCTTATGGGTTAGAAACTGGCTGGATAATCATTTTAGTGACCGTTGGATCGGAAGAAGGGGCCCCACGGAACGGCCACCTAGATCACCAGATTTAACTCCTCTAGATTTTTATGTGTGGGTATTCATGAAGAATTATGTTTACGAAGTGGAAATAGTATCTTTGGAACAACTGAAAGAACGGATTGAAGTCGCTGAAGTCAAATTGCAGGAAAATTTGTCAAGCATAGACTTATGTGCAGCCATTAGAAGGAGATATAATCTTTGCCTTCTAAAAAATGGGGATCATATTGAAAATTTATTATAATAAAATTCCGAATTTTTTAAAAATAATAAAAGAGAGGTCAATGTTTCATACATTAATTTGCCTACAAGTGATCCGTGCAGGGACGGGTTAAGAATATCCCTGCAGCGATACCTCTCGCTTGTCGTAAAAGGCGACTAAAACAAAGGTAAACAAAAATCACATCTAGGCAATTTAGAAAACACCAAGGTGAGCCTAGGAACACATATACCACCACAAGTGTACATGCAAATCAGTGGGTTGACACGACTGGAGATCACCGGTGTTGTAAAAGTAAGATCAAACAAAAAAATCAGGAGCATGTAAGTGTCACAAAAAAAAAAAAAAAAAAAAAGGCAGGCCGAAAAACAATTGGTGCAAACAAATGCAAAAACACCAGCATTTGATTGGCCTCAGCGATGAAGTAATCCCAAACCGGGAAGCCTGCCGCTACTTTCTGAGGTCAAACCGGCGGACCCCACAAGCGGACCAGTAGGAATGCAGTTAAGTGGGAAGGTTATGGTCCTACACTTCTGACCATAACAACGCCGGAAAAAGGAAGAGAAGAATTTGCCTACAAGTCCAGCCGCGTTAAAACCAAAAAAAAAAGGTTTTTCTTAGAAAATAATGGTTTGGGTTTTTTTTTAATTTCTCAAAAACTACAAGACATTTTTGCATCCGGTTTTCTGTATTTAACTAAAAACTAATAAGAGAATTGAATTTTTAAAAAAAATTAGTACTTAATTACATACAATTTTGAAAAAAAATAGTTCGAAATTTTTTTTTTTAATTTTTTTTTCAAAATTTTGAGTTTGAAAATTAATTTCTCAAAAACTGTTCCTTAAAACAGCGTTTAAAAACAAGATGAAAGAAGAGGTTCCTGGCCTTACAAAAAAGTATATCACGGCATTGTGGATGTAACTGTTGATTTTTAATAATTTTTTTTCCAAATTAGGTCAATTTTTTAGAAAATTGCCCCCCCCGGCAAAACGGGGGGGAATAGACCCCCCCCCCTCCCATACGATTTTTTTCTTGTCTTGACCAGACCTACACGCTATAGCTTTTTGGCACACTGCTCGTGGGACACCCTGTATATAAATTTACAATATTGGCCTTAGACAACTGAATAGCGCAATATATATTCACAAATTCTTTAATATATTAATCTTATCCTTCAGATCTATATTCCTAAAGTTACCATTTAGCTTAATTAGTTTCATCATAGTTGGTGGTGTTAATTAGTTCGTTAATTTTTTGTTGGGTGAATCTGTTATTTATTACTTTTTTATTGTTGTTTTGTGCTAGATTGTTAAAACTATTAATATGGGCTTCGAAGTCATTATAGTCTGAGGAATCCGTTAGCCAAGCGCTGGCAATGAAGTTCAGGGAGCGTTTGGCTTTGTTAGAAGGTCTGAGGCGGTTAATATGATTTCTGATTAATGCTAGGTCACGGAAAAGAGGGGGTAAAATGGATTTTGGGGATCGATGGTCTTGTTTATAATTTTAGTTGTTTTGTCTAAATATGTCCAAATTTATTAAGTGTACAATTTTGAAGTTGCCGTCTTGTAGTTCGGCTGTTCCGGTCCGCAGTCTCAGTATTTGTACACTAGCCGTACAGACTGTGAAATATAGTCTGAAAAGATAATGTTTAATTTTTTTATATGAGGTTTGTGAACAATTCTTCCTGATTCAGTTAAGATAGTGGTATCGCGGTTTTCACGTCCCATTTCTTCTTTGAATCTGAGAGTTTGGTTTCCAATTTCTTATTTCGATTCACAAAGTTGTTATTTCGTTTCATATGTTGTTCTGGTAGGTAGTTTTTTACTTTATGTCGTTTTTATTATGATACTTGAGGCCTTGTCTTTGCTTTTTTCCCAGTTTGTCATAATTGTCCTGTCTAGTTTTGTCACACGTCTCTAGCCCAAAGACAAGGTTTACAGGCTTGCGTTTTGTCGTAGAATGGATTTAATGAGCCTGTTAAATTAATTAAAACATAAATATTAATATTAATAATTTATTACTTATTTTTACTTTTTAAATAAATAATACTAGTTTTTAACCCCCGACGCAAAAAGAGGGCTGTTATAAGTTTGACGCGTCTGTTTGTGTGTCTGTCTGTGTCTGTCCTGAACGAATGGACCGATTTGGATGCTTTTTTTTGTTTGAAAGCTAACGTGATCGAGGTTTCTAGCTACAATTTATGAAGATCTGTTCAGAAGTTTCAAGGCATTCAGCTCTTTTAGGTGGCACAAAATGAATCACCCTACCGGAAGATGTTATAATTTTTGCAAATAGCGTCGTACCTCAATCATATTTGACATTAGTGAACTAGACAGCTGGAGTATACAAACGTCGATTTCCTATTCGTGTCACGCCAACAGGGCAAACATTCATGGAACAGACTGGAACCATAGGAGACCATGCAGGACGTGGTCGCCACCGGACTGGTCGTTCGGCCGACTAGGGCTACCGATGTCGCTGAGAACGAAGAAACATCAACCAGACGATGGGCCACGCAATTGGGCATTAATAGACGGACCCTACAGCGACTTTTAGTGAAAGACTTACCTACACATGTTACCTTACAAAGTACAAATAGTGCATCAGTTTATGCCTGCTGACCGTCAGTTGTGCGTGAATTACTGCCAAGCCATCCTTAATCAACAACGAAGATGACGATTTTGTGTCGAAAATCATCATGAGTGACGAGGCGCATTTACGCTTAGGCTAGGCGCGCACATGCGATTTTCTGTCGCTGCGATAAAAAAATCGTAGTCGCAACAAAATCTGAGTATAGACGCACTTGTGGTTTTCTGTCGCACGATTATTCAGTCGCAAAAAATGTAACACATTTTTTAATGTGAATGCACTCATATACGACCAAATAACTGCAATGATAAATAAACAGTTATTTTGTTGACGCTTGTGTTGCTCAAACCCTCGCGCACGAGCGACTTGTTTATTCAATAGTTTGCATAATGTCTGATAACGAGACATTTGTAAGTGATGAATTGCTATCGAACCCTGTTATTGATACGGAAAAATTAATCTTAGAAAAAGAAAAACGGCAGGCTTTATATGATAAAAAGTTAGAAGAATATAGCAATAAAAATTAAATACATTTTTACACTGACAACATTTCGATTCAATAGTCGCAAGTGCGCGAGGATTCATGCTAATTCATCTGACACATTTTAATTTTGCGGCAACAAAATCGCCAGGAAAATAGAGCTTGTTCCATTTTTTTCAATCGCTGCTATTATAAAATCGCATATGAGTGCCTTCATATTAAAAACTGCATGTTTCATTTTTTGCGACTAAATAATCGCAAGTGCGTGCTTACATATGTATACGTATGTATCTTGTTGCGACTACGATTTCTTTATCGAAGCTATTTAAATCGCAAGTGTGTACATACACTAGCCAATACGTATGTATGATTCATTTTAACTTGCAACAATCGCATCGCCAGAAAAATGGGACAAACTGCAGATTTTTAGACGTTGCGATTGGTATGTGTTATGTGCGCTCGTTCACATTGAAATTTATGTGTTTTACTTTTTACGACAGAAAACGCATGTGCACATACGATTTCTGTCGCTGCGATTAAAAAATCGTGGTTGCAACAAAATCTGACCATGACCTGGTTATTTGGTCGCATTCACATTAAAAATGTGTGTAAAATTTATTGCGACTAAATAATGGCAAATAGAAAATTGCAAATGCGTGCATACACATATCTTATTGCGACTACGATTTTTTGAGCGTAGCGATTTAAATCACAAGTGTGTGAACACACCTGGCAATCCTTACTAGTATTTTTGTCTTTGGTAAATGTGTTCTAAAAATAAAGAAACAAAAATGAATTAAAAACAAAAATTAAAAAAAAACTTATGATTTATTTTAACTTGCGACAGTCACGTCGCCAGAAAAATGGAACAAATCGCAGATTTTTACTCCTTCCTATTGGTAGGTGTCACGTGCGCTCATTCACATTGAAAGTTCCACCTTTTGCGACTGATTAGTCGTGCGACGCATGTGCGCTCCTAGCCTAAAATGCCGTGTACATCTTGCCGAAAGGTCGTGCGAAGCAATACGAAAAAAACATCCGGATTTGTGGAAAGCTCATCGTTGATTGTGCGTATTGTGAGGATTGAAAAAGCCCTAGCGCAAGTGTATTATATCTGAGGGCTATTACTTTGAAGAGGACAAAATAGAATTTGGTAAATAAATAAATGTTTTTCAAGAAATATAAAGTTCCCTTATTTTTTGGACGAACCTCGTGGACAGCTATTATAATTGGATCTGCTCAAATGATCTGAATTATTATCGATTCGAAAACATTGCTTAACTTTGTTAGTTCGAGTAGAATATAATTATTATTTCGATAGTAATGTGATTAATGCAATACTAGTTATTAGAAAAGCGGTAAAGCATTTGTTTAAAATATATAATCATAATTTATTTGTTTAAACAATTAACCAACGCACACATTACACATTTTTTATATATAATTTTTCCCTCTCGTAGCATGAAATAAGCATTGTATGGTATACATATAGTATATGTATATGTGTATTTATTTTTAATCAATTGTATATTTATTTCTTAAACATAGTATATATAACTTTCTTTGTTTATTAAAAACTCTAATAGGACTAAAGGTACAAACGTTGGGCTCTCACAGGACTGAGTTAAGAGTAAAATCATTTATTATAGAAACAGTCTTCAGCAAGGAGATTTGGTTTCGTGTTTGCGTTAATTTACATTCCAGAAGTGAATACTAATAAATACACAATATTCAAACAGTCAATACATATATAAATTATTGTAGTATCAAAAATCTCTAAAAAAATTAATTTCTTCTTGATTGTTTTGCCATCCTTGTAAATACATACTCGTAGTATACTACGCCGTAAATATAATTGAGTCTATATTGTTCTTTATAAGTATATTTATCTTGTTTATGAAAAAAGGAATATGTTTTGATATGAAAGTCGTACTTTGAATAAATTTGTTCACTTATAAAGACAGAAGTCAGAAATGCTGAGTTTTTATAAAAGTTGTTTGTGTTATTTAAAGAAAACACAAATTCATTCGGAGACAAAAGGGATTCACATATGTATGTATACATAAATGGATGTAGATAATTCATTTAAATATAAAGTAAGATACATGTTCGAGATATTTAAATGTTTAAGTTATTTCACTAATTAATTGATTATACTATAAGATAATTAGGTCTTTGGCCACTTTGGAGTGATGATGTTTATTCATTAGTGGTGCTCATTTATTTTCTATAATCATTTGAAGTTGTAGTGCTAGACTCCTGGCCAATTGTAGGACAGATTGAGCATTATGACGTTCTGCCATTTCTGATGGAGACAACAGATTATGTAAGAAACTAATGGATACACATTGTTAAAGCTTACCATTGAAGAATTTAATGACATCAGTGAAGTCCATACTGTTTGAAAGAATTATGTCACGGTATGTTTCCAATAGAGCCAGAGCTAAAAAAAGAACAAAATGTGCACTTGCTACATGTTTGGCTGCCCAGATAACCTCCCATGTTGAGAAAACATCCGCGTACACAAGTTCACGTTTGAAATCAAGGAGGAACCACCGGTAGCAAAAGTAGAAGTGAGTGTAATCGCCATGGGAGTCCATTAAATCATACATTTCAGAGTCCAGGATTTGAATGAGAGACCTGCAAATATAATTTATAACGGCCAGAATCTTATATTCCTTAGATTACTCACCTCATATTTGCGAAATGCATGTCCATCGCACCACCGTTGGGAAAATTCTCAATCATACGTTCCATGAGCTTACAAAAACAACTGTAGCTTAACGATTCATCGTCAAAAATCACTAAAATAGGGGCCACTAAGTCACACATTCCTTGCATATACCCAACATCCAAGTGCTCCCACACATATCTGAAAAAGCAACAATATACTTTTCTTTTTAAACAAATAATCGCTATTTGG
Organism: Merodon equestris; assembly: GCA_958301585.1. NCBI lineage: Eukaryota > Metazoa > Arthropoda > Insecta > Diptera > Syrphidae > Merodon > Merodon equestris. Next base: position 80,610,832 of record OY284415.1, on the reverse strand, counting down.
ATCATACGTTGAGATGATATTTCTCAGTTTATCCAAATTTTCGTTAGCGAAATACCAGTAATTGCGATCGCATCTTTGCACATCTTTCTCGATACGATGTAAATTCAACCCAAAACTCTCCAGTAATTCGCTCTGTACAAAAAAAACTAATAGGTTTTCAGTTTCCAAAATTATTTTTTCTACTAACACTATAGACACCGCCATTTGAACTAGCCGGCGAGACACATACTGATTTTGGTTCCTGCAGGGCGTTCATAGATTGACCAACCACCTCCTCTTGCATGGACGATAATACTTCTGTTCTTTCCTTAGAGCTCATCTCAATGGAAACGTCTGTTACTATAACGGTGGCAGATAATGTTGACGGTCTGACCGACCGTAATATGTCCATCTCATCCCTTTCCAATGCGTCCGTCAACACATCTTTAATATCATCAACACTATGAAACTCAGGAATGTCACCAGCCTGCGCTGAGATGTTGTGGGTATCAGTGTCGATGGCGTCAGCAAACTCATTGCCAACCGTTTCGTATGAGGATGTGGACGGTGAACACGGATCACTTGGAACTATATTACCTCCTTTAACATCGTCTGTTCCTCCATCACTTAGACAATCTTCTTCAATAGACACGATTTTAATAGTGGTGCCGTTGATGCTGGCATCTAAAATACCAGGTGAAGGAAGTTTTCTCACTTTAACACCACGATTTTTAAGAAAAGCAGTATCATCCTGGACCTCGACATCATCAACATTACCCGAATCTGTGCTATGCTTCAAACCACGAGTCGTCGGGCATGCGAGACGATTTGTTTCCACTTCTCCAGGATCTGATGTGTCTGAGAAGTCCTGGTCGGCAAAAACTTCATTTTCTATGTCGCCATCAAGATCGAGTCGGCTTTTTTCCACGCTTCCACTACCTGAGCTTAGTTTGGCTACCGCTCGAGCGGTTTTCTCCATGTCTCTCTGACGCACGATAGCTTCCACTGCTAGCCACTCGCTCATCGTCGTCTCGTAGTAGTGCTTGAATTCCTCGTCGAGTTTCTCACGCTCTTCTGATGTTGTTCCAAAGCTGCGATATAAGTACATGTTGTATGTAATAGCTTTCGAGAATATGATCTTTAACATACCTGTAATGTCCAAGAAGATATGGCCATACTTCCTTACGAATCTCATGCTCTATTCCACCGAAATAGACTAGACGGTATACTTCCTTGTCATTAGTAACTTTTCCGTCAATGTTTAAAGCCTCCCAACGCTCCTTAGTCAAACCTTTTTCGTCAGTTCCCACTGTTGGATGAAACATGCTCTTACCAAGTCTATGATAACAAGTATATTGAGGTTTACATTCTGGAGTAATTCGTCCATTGACAAGTCCTGAGAGATGTGTCCTCACTGTCGATAAGTGCCTACAGTAAGCCAGCCAACCATAGAAAGCCCGGGAGATAATTTGCCTCCGCATAGTCGAACACACTAGTTCAATGCTAGCTGTTTGATTGCATTGAATCAGCGGCGAATCTATAGATACCTGGTCAATTGAAATACTCTTGCTCGAGTAATCACTACTTCCGGTTGTAGAACAGCTACTTAGTTGTGTTCGGCGAGGACTCGACCGACCCATCTCAAGAATAGGATGAGTAGCCACTATTTTTAAAAAAAATAGTGACTATAAAGCCTTTTTTTAATATGGCGGAAGCGACTTACAGAAATCCTCATGATTACTTTTACTTATTATCCTGAAGACGTAATCAATAGGAGTTTCATCCGTAGACTCCATCATGGAAGATAATATACGTCTTCGTCCAAACTTAGGCCATACAAAGAATTTGCCAATCCCTCGCTGCGACCAAAGCGGTGGATCCAGTTGCCCATGGGGAAGAAGACCGGTTTCAAGGCAACTCAGAAAGGCTTGCATATGACCGCCTTCGGGAAAATGTATCGGCGGACGTTGAACACCGTCCTGACCGACAAGGATAATTGTACCTCCAGTATCCTCACCACGGTTTTGATGACAATGAACGTAGACGATCTCATTTACGTTGATGTTTAAAGCATAACTCCAGTATGAGCTCTTGTCGATAATGTCGGACTCGTTATAGCCGTTCATTAATTGGTTTGGTGTCCACTTGATAATCAGAGACTGAACATGCTGGTGAAGGCTCAAGTAGCCGGGCATCAACTCGTCAATGTCTTTCTGAAAGGTTCTTCTGTTGGAAAGTCAGGGATTTTGAGGAACTACACTTACCGGAAGCACCATCACATTGTTTTTACCGTAAAGGAGTGTTGCTTTGGAATTCTGATGAAGAGACTCTACATAATCTTTCGCTACAGTTGCTGAAGAAGATGATTTAAAAGAACTTGTTGTGGAATCCTCCGAATTTGCATGAAGGCTTCGTTTGAAATTCATAATGGGCCTCTGGCCTTTGATTGACGTTTGCCTTGCTCCAAAGCTTATTCGGTGACGTTGGACCTTAAATAAAATTCCATGAGTTGGACTAACGCTCAGCTAATATTACTTACTAATTCATCAGCATGCGGGTCGGTCCAGTAGTGGTCAGCTGTCTTGGCACGAGTAAATTCCAAAGCACACGGGCCAACCAGTAAGGAGCTTAGGATCGATCCATAATCAGAATCAGCTACAAGTGCGTCCTTGTCATAATAGTTACTGGCATTAGCTGCTAAGTGTTCGATAATTTTGGCCAGCTTCTTCTCGTATAAAGCTAAGCGGATCCAAAGAAATCTATAACAATAAAGTGAAAATTGAATTCTAACCCCCAAGTGGAACTTAATGGTACCTACTTAACCGAAGGTGGACTTGGTGGTGGATTCGATGAACAAACCGAGCCAGTGCTTCCCTTCATCAATATCTGTGGCTTGTGAATATTGTCCGTGCTCGTACTTGCGGATCTCTTGGTGATTTCATTATTTTCCAATTCCTGCACCTTTTTGCTTATCACATCAGCCTCAGGACATGTCTTAGCTATCTTATGCAAAAGGGCCGTAGTTGAAGATGTCTTGAAAAGTCCTAGTGCACGACGGCGTAAGCCTTGACTGAGACATGCTTCTACTGCCGCACAGAGGGCTGTAACTGCGTTGCTTTCTTCATGAATGAATTTCTTTGTTACCGCTTCCTCCATAAGGTGCTTGACCTCCCGCTTGACGGTGGAAATAAGACGTTCCTTGAACTCGGACTCTGAATAAGAAGAAAAACAGTATGAATATTGTACAAAAAATGTTCAATTAACGCTTAATAACCACACAAAATTAGCAAAGACTATACACTGAGGAGTGACAGTGGATAATGTGTTGAATTGCTTGCTTCGGCTCTCGCTATAACACAAAATATATACATATGTATGTATTTATATGTTTATATAAGTATACATATATCTATATATCGTTCTCGTCAAACTCATCTCAATGTAAAATGGATCAAACAAATGGAAATAATTCAAATAAACTGGCAATGGATAGAGTTAATTAAAATTAATAAAAAATAAAATATTTAACTGATGCTACTGTCCGGATTGAATCTGGGCCTCATCCGAGATGCTCAGCCAGCAACGTGGCTTCGAATCAACTTTATCAGAAAATGATCGACTCGTATAATCTCAGTTCTATTGTAAAGACCATGTTAGAGTAGAACTTCGTGTACTCAGATTCGAGTATTCTATGTATGTAATCCGAAACAAGTCCTGAAACATTATCGCTCAAACATTCGTTTCCTTTCCATTAAGCTGACTCTCACATTGAACTACACGGGATTTCCCTATGTAATTTTGGACCTTATTAACCCCCCGAATACTTGCCTTGAAAAAGCTTCTCGTCGTGAGCTGTAACGCCATCGAAGTAGAAACTACAATTAAGTCAAAAGTAAAGTGCATCACGTTCGTCTTTGGCCTATTTCGGACACGAAAACAAACAGAATTGTCGTTATTGGGCCGCACACAATTCTAAATTAAAAAAAGTCCCTGAATTCTACCAAACCTATGGTTTGGGTTGCTATTTTGACTCAAGCAAATATTGGTCCTTGTTTCTTTGGAAATGAGCGAAGCCATTTCTGATTGGTACATAACAATGTTACGTGTTTTCTTCTTTACCATAACTGCATCAATTTAAAGCATTTCATACGCTAACACGATTTCAAAAAGATGACGCGTCCAATGGCATACATTTAAGGCGTCAGTCAGAAATGCGATGATAGAAGAAAAACTGATGATAATTTGTAGCCTCCCAGAAGTCTAGACTTGACCCGACGTTATCTTTTTCTCCGGGATCTTTATCTTATTATATCTTTATCTTATTATTAACTTACTATATCGACGTTATCTTTTTCTTTCTAGTGGAAATTTTTGTACAGTATAACCACACTCTGTATTTAGCCTTGATTTCTTTCTTAATTGAAATGTATTTACAATAAGTATTATAAAAGATTTGAAGAAATTTATTTCTTTTTTCTCAGATAAATTTACGGAGCTCCATCTCAATTCGAGCTTTTCCATTCCATTCCTCTATATTTTAGAACAATATTCAACAAAGATTTATTCTATAAGAAATATTTCAGTTTTGGACTAAGAACAAAAGCTGCCCACATAGCCCAATAGACTGACACGGGTTCCATCGAAAAAAAGGCATTATCGGGGTAGCATAACACGATCCTGGGCATTGGAATTCAAGTGCTTAGGTTGGACACGTTGAAATCCCTTTGATGTATGTATGTGAAAGAAAACAATGTAAATTACGGGGTCGTTACCATCAGGAACGAAGTTTTGCCACCCTCTGCGTGGATTTAAATCTGAACGGATTTAGAGGGTGTTTCTTGGAACTACTAATTCTACTATTTTTAGGAAGAAATCCAAAGAAACCCCTAAAACTAAATCGTGGCGATGAATCTAGTGGGATAACAAGGAAATAGAAAGGTTTCGAACAACTTAAGCATAAGGGGTCCACGGCAGCACATACCTGATACAGCAACGTATAGAAACCGGCGATACTAGACCCATAAAACGGCCTAGTTCGTCTTAACAAAACAGACAGAGTTTTCTGAGATGGTAATGTCGATGGAAAAAGAAGAACTTATTGAAAGATTCCAAAGACCAAGAGCATCACTTGTTGTACTGGTAAAAAGGATTGTAAACCTTTGCCCTGGACCGATGACTCTGGATATTTTCTGTCGAGCTCAAGTTGGCATTGGCAAGTGCAAATTCATACAGAATACCGGGAGAAATCCGCCTTCACTCTATTAAATAGTCTGTGACAGTTCACAGGATAACGTTATTGCGGTGGGAAAAAAAAATTGGGAAACGGGATCACCTAACGGAAATGTTCAACTATCTACGCGATGTTAAAAATAGAAAACGAAACATTTTTAATACATACAATTGTATTATTTTTAGAATCAGCTAATCACGCTACAATGAATACCATATATTCAGGATAAGACATAGTTGTGCAAGATATTAATTAAGAAATATCGTTGGGATGTATATCTCCCATGTTTTCGCGTAGTTGGACCTATTATCCATAGTGCAATTTGATACATTTTTTTATTGCTATCCAATAAATGTCACAGTTTTCCAAATCAGTAGTACTATAAGTAGGTAAAATGCTTTTATAAATGCCCAAAAGACAAGTCAGAAGAAGCTCAATGGTGGCTTATTGCTCTAGTTATAGGCGATGTCGTTAAGAAATTTCACTGCTATAAATATCCCATTATCCAAATCTCGTAATAAGCACAAAGTCCATCGCCTGTTGTCGACAAAATTTTTAAAACTAGACTTCCCGGGGAAGTCTTAAAATGAAAAACGATAAAGCACTTTAAAAGGCTAATCAAAGCAAGCAACTCTCCACTCCCCCATGGATAATGCTCTACTTGGGCTAACTTTTTTTTGCCAACACTGAAGTTCTAGATTATAGTGGAGTAAGAAAAAACGGAATTTGCTTCCAAGCGCCACTTTACTAATGCTCCCCCGCTGTTTGCAAACGATATCGAATGAAGCACATACAAGACAAACTAATGCTAAACGCCAGTCAAATGGCGCCATCCCCATCTCAAATAAGATCTGAATTAGTTCAATCGCATTAAGACACATTCTGCTGCAGCAGTCCGCGCTCATCGTCTACTCTCCATGAATCTCGCTTAGGTGTGGCGATCATACGCGTATTTTGCAATTTGTCCCCCCTTCCCCCAATATTCGAATATCCTTGGCATTGAGTATAAACAAGGTGATTGATAAAAAATTATGAACATTTCTAACATCCCTTCCAAAAAAAAATGCCTTCCAAAAGCAAATGCCTATGACGCAAAAGGAATCACGACAAAAATCAATACCATATGGTTGGTTACTTTTTTTCCACGAGTTTTCTATGCCCGTCGGCCGTCAGCTAAAACGCAACAAACCAAGTCAACCCTAAACCACTTGTTAAACAAAAATCCATTGTCACTTGCGCCACTCGACCACCAATACTGTGTCACTGTTGCTCCTACCTTGAGAGTTCCGCACCATCTTTACCAGTGGGGTAGGATTCCGGCACCACTATACTGACGAATATAATTTAGAGCTAAATCGATTTTTCCAAATTGGCTTCCACACCCCAGCCCATGGTCACACGCACGCGACAGATATTATCCGAAAAATCTTATGAAAAGCCGTTTATTTGTTTTCGTTTTTTTTTTATTTTATTATTATAAGCGAGTTCTTGCAACAGTTGGCTCTGTCAGGAAGCACGGACCATCCATGCTCACCATTATCAGTATCAACACGAGTGCTGAGACTACTATACCACCAACGTAACGACACTATACCTATGCAACCCCAATAAAAATGTTACTCTTTGTGACCTAGAGGCATTCTGAGCGTCTGTAATGGTGGGTCTTACCCTAATTACTTCCTCGAAGTTCATGAGTTAGAAGAGCAAAAATAGTAGTTGACAGCTTGTACTCACCCCCATCGCAGGTTTGTGCCATATTTCCAACAGAAATGTTTTACACCAACTTTCCCGTATTTTTCGCGATTTTTTTTCAAGTTCTTCAAATCTAACGCACTTCTTCGAATCAAATTATCTCACTTGAGACGAGATTCGTTGTTTTTTAACACAGAGGAGCTGGTAGACCGCTAAATTGGCCCCATATATTAGTTGAAAAAAGTGGAAAACAATAATGACCCACTCGATGAAAGCAATTTTCATAGTTCCGAGAATACATCCAACCACAGAGAGAACAAGCCAAAGACTGAAACAGCTTTGGCAGAGAATTGTGGCTAATTCACAATGAGGTTGTGGAAGGTAATGCGTGCCTGAAAAACGACGTCTGTAGGGGCGGATGCAGCGTCACTTTTTGTTTTTATTACTTATCGAAGGATTTGAATGGTGTAAATCGATGTACATACATACATATGTATGTATATATGTAAGTGATATAATGAACTGTTTTGACTCGCTTAATCCCAAAATATGTATGTAGGCCTAATGGTAAAGGCCAATATAGTTTTGTCGAAAAAGTCGCCATACCGAAGGCTGACTCTAACAGGGCGCAAGTATATTGTGACGGGCGCAGAGGACAAGAAATATACACACATATATTTGTAGGTATGTACTCGTATGTGTATCAATCGGTTAAGGGCAGCGTAATAGTGCGCGATATACGGGCTATGAAATTTAAATTTGAGTTTTAATTGAAGAAACGCCAAGTTAGAAGCATTTGATACGTGTCTAGGCAGCGCTTTCAACGCGTATGTTTGTATATTTAGGAGGGGTGAATGAAAAGCTTGAAATAAGGGATTTGAGGTGATGAAAGTGTATGCGTTGGCATTTGCAATGAGCATCAATTTGTATAAGGTACCTACATATGGGTATAATTTCACTATAATAATGCAGTGTATTTAATAAGAAAAAAAGGTTGAAATGAAGAAGTGTATTATCGCATACCTACATATGTACATACATATTCGTTTATGGGTTATAGAATTTGAATTGAGTTAGGTTGTGTAGGAAATACCCGCACTGAAGTTAAAACCTTTTTAATATCCATTCTATTGTAAGAGACGACAACTACATACATATGTATGTATATTCTGCTTTTGTTTTTTCAATTAATTTTCATATTTTAATTTTTCATATTTTCTCAATGGTATATTCAGATTACTCCTATATACATACCTATTTTACTTCAGAATCTATTCAAAGTTAATAAATTAAGGCGTATACATATGTATGTGCATACTATAGGTATGTAATATAGAGTGAACATTTAATGTGGACCTACATACAGTGTCGGACAAAACAATAGCACCTAATGGCACTTGGTTACATGTTTTCAAATAAAGTTGCTAAAATTTAATAGATTTAAATGAATTTTACTTCTGTAACACAGATTAACAGTAGATTTTAAAATATTAGACCACAAATGATGCAACTTCAACAGTTAAGAAAATATAACGAAAAACAGAGTAATTCAATGAACACAATGACAAAACTAAAGCACGAGCATATTGCACTAGCTGAACCCGATTATCTCTTTGTTTTTTTTTTTTTGCTTATCTTTATTTGTCTATTGCGGTAAATAATCTGTTGCATTTGAAACAATGACACTATGTTGCAAATCATACTCATTTACAAGTTATAAGTAACACAGAGTTAGGCTAGGTGCGCACATGCGATAAAAAAATCGTAGTCGCAACAAAATCTTATTCAGTCGCAAAAAATGTAACACACATTTTTTAATGTGAATGCACTCATATGCGACCAAATAACTGCAATGATAAATAAATAGTTATTTTGTTGACGCTTGTGTTGCTCAAACCCTCGCGCACGAGCGACTTGTTTATTCAATAGTTTGCATAATGTCTGATAACGAGATAGTTGTAAGTGGTGAATTGCTATCGAACCCTGTTATTGATACGGAAAAATTAATCTTAGAAATAGAAAAACGGCAGGCTTTATATGATAAAAAGTCAAAAGAATATAGCAATAAAAATTAAATCCATTTTTACACTGACAACATTTCGATTCAATAGTCGCAAGTGCGCGAGGATTCATGTTAATTCATCTGACCCATTTTAATTTGCGGCAACAAAATCGCCAGGAAAATAGAGGTTGTTCCATTTTTTTTAATCGCTGCTATTATAAAGTCGCATATGAGTGCATTCATATTAAAAACTGCATGTTTCATTTTTTCCGGCTAAATAATCGCAATTAAGAAAATCGCAAGTGCGTGCATACGCATATCTTGTTGCGACTACGATTTCTTTATCGTACCGATTTAAATCGCAAGTGTGTGCATACACTAGCCAATACGTATGTATGTATGATTCATTTTAACTTGCGACAATCGCATCGCCAGAAAAATGGGACAAATCGCAGATTTTTAGACGTTGCGATTGGTAGGTGTTATGTGCGCTCGTTCACATTGAAATTCATGTCTTTTACTTTTTGCGACCGAATAGTCGTGCGACAGAAAACGCATGTGCGCGCCTAGCCTAACACAGAGCGCGTAACAAATACACCACCGAATTTAAACAAAAGGTTATCGCGGATTTTCATGCAGGAGAAGCGGTCAACTGTATTGCTAAAAAATATGGGATCCACCATTTCATTTCATTTTCATTTCTTGTATAATAATAAGCCGATTTCGCAATACCGGATGCCTTGAAACCTTCTACCGTGGCAGAAGACCTCGGAGAACTACCATACGGGATAATCACGCAATAGTTCGAGTAATTAAAAAGGATCCATTTATATCTGCAAGAGAGGTAGGAGGTGAACTGGACTTGGACATATCCACCAGATCTATCCAGCGAAGGATGGTAGAAGCCAGTTATCTTTCTTACCGTGCTTTAAAAAAAAACATTTATTTCACCGAAGAATGAAAGGGCTAGACTTGGGTTTGTAAAGGCTTATATTAACTGGACTATCGCGAAATGGAAGACGGTTTTATTCTCAGATGAATCCAAGTTCAATCTGAAGGGTTCTGATGGAATGAAACAAGTGCGTAGACCAAATGGCAAACGGCTAAATTCACGCTTTACAAGAGGTACAATAAAACACGATGGAGGAAATATTTTGGTATGGGGATGTTTTTCCAGTCAGGGAATATCGCCAATTCATAAAATAAATGGAATAATGGATCGTTACGTGTATAAGGATATCCTTCAGAACGTGATGCTGCCATATGCCGAAGAAGAGATGCCTTTGAAATGGATATACCAACATGATAACGATAACATGATAGCATACCGCTAAAATTGAACAGAATTGGCTTTCAGAAAATAAAGTTAACGTTTTGAATTGGCCAGTACAATCACCTGATCTGTGTCCCATAGAAAATCGATGGGAGATTCAAGATCGGCGGATTCAGCGTAAAAAGTGTAAGAACAAGGATTCTCTTTTTGCTCAAACGGGAATTGCTTGGAAAAGTATCCCCGCGGAAATTATAAGTAATTTGATTGAATCGATGCCACGGAGATGTGAAGCATTCGCCATAAAATATTGAAAAAAAAAAACTTGGGAACAGAATGTACTTTGGTGCTTTAGTTTTGTCGCAGCTTTTTTATTGAATTACTCTGTTTTTCGTTATATTTTCTTAACCGTTGAAATTGCATCATTTGTGTTCCAGTATTTTAAAATCTACTGTTAATCTGTGTTACAGAAGTAAAATTCATTCAAATCTATTAAATTTTAGCAATTTTATTTGACCACATGTAATCAAGTGCCATTTGGTGCTATTGTTCTGTCCGACACTGTAAGTACATATACCATGTCACAAAAATCTACACTGAAGAGCAAAAGTGTACCAATAATGCTTAGTTTAGAGAGCACTCATATATACATACATATGTTGGTTTATTCACTTCAATTTAGGTATAAAACTGTAGTCTACTTTTTTTAATATTAATAAATAAAATACTCGTAAATAACTAAAACTTTAATTTCGAAAAAAAACAAAACTGTGAAAGAGCAAAATACCGTAAAAGTCCATTGTTACAGTTTTGCACCACATAATAAAAATATGTTTATCAAGAAATGTGAACGTTTTTAATAGTCCGACCACAGTCCTTTGGACTTTTTTAAACAGTTAAGCCTTCGCGACATACGTTTTTAATAGTCCGACCACAGTCCTTTGGACTTTTTTAAACAGTTAAGCCTTCGCGACCTACGAATTTCGGTGAAATTGAGTACCATTCTTCTCGTTTTCGGTCCCATACTCCAGTCATTTCCTTGGAAGCATTGGGGTAACTTGCCAGTTGCCGTTTTAAATAAGCCCGCGAGTTCTCGATGGGATTCATGTCCAGGCTTTGTGCAGGCCCCTCCATTGTATACATTTTTTGACTATTTAACCAAGTTTTTACTACTTTTGATGAATATTTTGGATCATTGTCCTGTTGGAAAATGATCCTGTCTTCCTTCATTCCCATCTTATCAACAGCAACTCGCAAATTCTGCTGCAGAATACAAACCAAATTACCTGAAAAATAAAAACTGGATTGCAACAAAAATGAAAAAGCAATTATTCGTTTAGTATTACTCGTTTCCAATCATTACTTCGGGATAAAATATTTTTGGCTGACAATGTTGGCTTTTTCTTTAGCCCATTTCATTAAACGCCCGACGAAGGGCCCAAATGCTTGCTTTTTTCTCAAGTAATAAGAAGCCATCCATTGGTAGAGATATTTTATCTGCCACTAAGAGCCTCCCTACCCGCGGTTTTTCTGGGTCTTCCTCACTTAGTTACATTGCAAACTTTACTACTGTTATATTTTCGTATTCTGGAAACGGACATGGGGCTTATGTTTAATAGTTTTGCCACTTGATTTGCTCTCCTTCAAAAAAATTAGAGCTCTTTTGCTTATTTCATCACTCAAACTTCTCATTTTGGCAAATTTTTATGTTGACACTACCGATCACTTCAAAATAACAACACCAAATAATCAATTCGCAACAAGCAAATATGAAAATACAAGCAAATTTGTATACTCCATGCAGCGGTGCAAAACTGTAACAAAGCATACGTAGAACTTTTAACTTCGCATCGTTTGTACTGTTGGTCTCATATGCAAAAAAAACTATCCGAATGTATAGACAATCCCTCAAGCCTTTTTAATAAAAAAAAAACGAATCTTCTTTTTTCTAAGATTTGTTACTTCTCTGCAAATTTCATCTTCAATGATGATAATCAGCAAAACAGTTTTTTGAATGAGTCGATTCATAGATTTAGATTCCCACTTCCCATCCAGATTTTTCAATCTTTCTGACAAGGGCATATCATCAAAATCATAAAGACTTTCGTCAGCTTCAAAGGTAGTACTTGAGTCACTGACAATTGAAGCTTCATCTGAATCCGAGTCATCGTCAGAACAAAAACTGTCCTCGTATGACTCATCATTTGAATCGACGTCGGATTCTTCCATAATATTTTATATTTGTTTTTATTTCAACAAAAAACATACAATGAATTGAGATATAATCGCTAGACCTGAGCTGGCTTTTATGTTTCTTTGATGAAAATAATAAAAAGAATGCAATGCAATTTCCCAAATTATTCTGAAAAGACAGTCAATAAAAATGCAGCTTATGGCTTTTATGCTTTTGCGGGAGAAACTCGCTTGGGGGAGTATGTCCCACCTAGCGGCAAATAAAGAAACTACTTCGTATTCGTTTCAATTTGAAGCGGTTGATCTGAGGTAGAGTACAGAACTCGGAGAAAAATAAAAGCCTAGATGTATGACAGAGTCTGCAATGTACGACTGACAGTCGGCCATCTTGGATTCGCCATCTTGAATTTGAAAATTATAAAAATATAACCTCAGATTCGTGATCAGCGACCCCAAAAATCACCGAGTACACAATTTCAGGTCAAAATATGCAGTAGAAAAAAGCATGACTCAAAGGGTTAATGTTCTAACATTGTTACACTTTTGCTCTTCAGTGTACATACGATTGCAAATAATGATCTTTTTTTATTTAAACGCAAGACGAAAACGAAAATTGTTTAAAAAAGAATTCATTTACGTTAGAAAAACAAATAAAAATAACATATAGACATAAAGTTATGCAAAACTGGAACCCTGCAATAGAAAAAGGATGTTTTTTGTATTCACAAAAGTCTACATATGTACGATGTGTATAAAAACTAAAATTGTAACCATCAGTAACGTGTTGGGCCACCATTTGCCTTGATTTCCTCTCCTAATCGTGAGGGCTTAGAAACAGCTAGTTTTCGAGTTACTTCGGGGGAAATGTTTCTCCATTCTTCAGCCAAGACAATTTTAAGCATTGTCACTGATGTAACCGTCCTTTCCCCCAGTCTTTGCTTAAGATGAGCCCATAAGTGCTAAGGTCGGGGTATTGTGGAGGATATTGACTCTTGGACCGAACATTGTAAAGCAACCACACATTGACGAGGCTGAGTATGCTGTGATCGCTGTATTACGAAATTTGACTCAAGGTTTAATTTTTGAGTGCCCTGAGAAGATTTGTTTTTAATATTTAATATGTTTAAATATTTATGCCGATCCATTATTCTGTCAATGAAGCACAGCTCCCAACTCCATTCGCCGCCTTGCATTCCCATACTTTAACAAATCTCCCTGCGTACTTAACACTGGGAAAAATGTTTTTTACGTGGAGTGCTGTATTTGGTTTTCGCCACACTTTTGTCCGTCCATCTCTCCCAAAACATTAAATTTGCACTCCGTAAATATTACCCGTTCCCAGAATGTAGAATCGTCAATGTGCACTTTCTCATACTTTTTAGTTAGTTAGTTACTGGTTAAGCTTGTCCGGGGGTTTTTTCCTAGCAATATATTAGCTTAAACCAGACTGTTTTAGTGCATGACGAACAGTTTCGGGATGTACAATTACATATTCAAAGGTTTGCAATTCAGCTGCAAGTAAAATAGCGCTCTGTTTTGGATTTTCTGCAACTTTCCACCCAATCTTCCTTTGGATCTTATTGTCAAGCTTCTTCGCTCGTCAGCTTCTTGGCTTACTGTCATAATTTCCCGTGTCATCATAGTTTTTTTTTTTATAATAGTCTATATTGTAGCCTTATATAAATGTAAAGTTTTGCCAACTTTGGTCATCGACTCACCCTCATTTCTAAGTTTGATTACGATTTTTCGCACTTCGGCTGTAATTTCCTTTCTGCAAGTCATTTTATCAAAAAAAAGAATTTCAACAAAAAAAAAAGAATACAATTTTCTTCTCTTTAACCTAGACTTTTGCGACATTTGTTTTTTGCTTGCTTACCTTTTCTTCTTCTTTACCAAGGACGTGTACGCGAATGCTAATATTAGTTGTTGTTAATTCACAATGAGATATGCAAAACTTTAAATTTATATTTGATTTTTCTTATTTTAATGGAAGGATCAAGTAACTTCGCTTCGTATGTAGGGCCTTGAGATAGGCCAATATCCTATTATTATTATGGGTTTTGGTTTACCCGAATCGTTGGAAGTTTTATTATCAAGCGCTCCTTTTCGCGTGCACCAATTGCCATATGTTGCGTTTGTACTGGCGCGTTGTTAATCAACGATGCAGTTTTATTTTATTTATTTACTATTTATTCAGTTGTTTGTTTCTTAGTTAGATTGGGTAGGTATTAGAATTAAGTATTGTATTAGAATTATTATGAGAGGACAATATGGTTTTAGACCCAGCCGGAGTAATTTATAATCCATTAATTGATGTAAGACATTCATGTGCCTTATGGTTTGATATAGAAATCATACAACAGTTTTCGCGAACATTTTTTTTAGAATCGTATTTTTTCATAAGTAATTGATATTAATTTCTCTAAAATGTAATATTAATAGGTTGGACTTGACGTTTGACGTGTTAGTGGCCACATAAGATCAGAAAAGTAATTAGAATTATATAGTTAAGATGGTTCAATTTGACTTAAGCATTTTTTGCTCTAGAGTCTAGACCAAGACAATGGGTGATAAGTCAATACAGTCTAAATTCAACGAGATGTTCCCTACAATCTACACCGATTCGCAAGCGACGGCGATGCCAGTTAGACAGAAACAAGATGACAGCACCTTTGGGGTCGCGAATGCGTTGGCCATATTATAGTAGAATAAGTTAGGTTTAATGTAAGAATAATAGGTAAGTAATGGTAGGTCAGTTAGTCTGTGATAAGTTAGGAGTCGATCAGTAAAGTTTTCTCTATGTTCTTTATTAATTGGGTGGAATTTGTTAATTAACGCTCGAGCAGGGACCATAGGGTCGTTTTTTTTTTTTTTTGGAATAAATATCAGGGCAACAAAAACCAGTACCCTGCCCTAAATCACTCTTGTCGCGTACGAATCAACACTTAGTAAACAAGGAGAAACTAAGACTATTTAAGTAGTAGAGGAAAAGCGGAGATGTTCCTCCAGCCGCTTCATGAGATTAGCACATTTCATACAAAATTAATAGAAGGTTGACAGCTATCAATAGCGACATCAAAAGGTGAAAAGTTAACTCCTTAAAAATAATAAAAATTTTAAAGTGGGTTGCGCAAAGGAACCTGACACATTTTGTTCACGGGTGGCATTGGAACCGAACGAGGGAGGGAGAAACCAAATACGCCATCAGAAAGCAGATGAGTGAAGGTTTATTTTCATCTAGTAGTTTTCCACAATGGAGCACTGGAGTGTCACGCACCGCGTTTTTATTTATAACGAGTTTTTAAAGAATCAGTCCTACGTGAAAACTATTCGTGAATTTAAAAAACAGTTTAAGTTAAATCCAAATATGCCGGTGCCTTCGCGTAATACAGTGAAATTGCGGTTAAAATTTTTTATAAAAACGGGGTCTGTAACCAAAATAAAACCTCCGGGCCACGAACGAACTGTCCGTACACCAGAGAATGTTGAACGAGTTCGCTCCGCTCTTGTGAAGAGTCCCTTGCGTTCGGGTAAGAAACATGCGACTGCTCTTGGAATTTCACGTCGTTCTTTTCATCGAATAGTCAAGGAAGAGTTGTCATTTCATCCATATAAGATCGTCATCACCCAACAGTTGAAACCTGCGGATTATGGAGCTCGTTTATCGTTCGCGAATAAGATGCTTGAAATGTTAGGCAGTGGCGAAATTTCTCTAAGCAACATAATGATGAGCGATGAAGCACACTTCCACCTCGACGAAGCAGTAAACAAACAGAATTGTCGTTATTATGCCGAGGCGAATCCGTTACAGGTTGTGGAGAAGCCCCTCCATTCGTTGAGAGTGACTGTTTGGTGCGCGGTAGCGGAGTGGGGCGTTATCGGACCGTTCTTTTTCGATGGCACGGTTAATTCAGAGCGCTATACTGACATGCTGCGGACGTTTTTTTTACCCGAACTGAAACGAAAACGTCGCCTTAGACGAACGTGGTTCCAGCAGGATGGGGCCACATGCCATACCTCGCGAGAAACGTTGGCATTGTTGAAAAAAACTTCGGTAACAGAATAATCTCCAGAAACACGAACTTTGCTTGGCCACCGCGATCGCCAGATTTATCGAGCTGCGATTTCTATTTATGGGGCTATTTAAAAAGTAAAGTTTACGTCAACAAGCCAAGGACCTTGGACGACCTGCGGGCCAACATTCGCCATGAAATCGCGGAAATTGAGGCTGAAACGTTGAAAAAAGTGGCCAATAATTTTGTAAAACGGCTCGAAAATTGTGTATCTAGTAATGGCCATCATTTGTCAAATATTGTTTTCAAAAAATAAACGATTTTAAACCTTCATTCTTCTACTTTTTATTGCTGGTCAGTTTTTCATTTAGGTCTTCAGTGCTTTTGTCAATTCACAAAACAAATGTGTCAGGTTCCTTTGCGCAACCCCGTATTTAGTCTTCATTAATTAATAAGTAAAGGCGTATTCAATAAATAAGCCCAGTGCATCAGTGCAATAAGCCAGTGCAAAGATTTAGGTGAGTCAACCTCCTTTTTTGTCCACAAATCAAAAACCGCTTCGCAATGTTGAACAAAGGATCAAAACTCGCACGAACACCCCCAAAGAACTACAATAACAACTGTTCAGTGGCGCAATTACCAGCACAGGTGATGGTAGAAATATCACCAGAACCACTGCTCGCGAGGGACACTGATCATTGCATCTCCTTGGAACACAAGGTTGAAGCTCTGGAAAAAAGAGCAATTGAAAAGAACATTGTTGTGCATATACCAACGCAAACGGGAGTTGAGGTTGAATCGAGAGCAAAAGAAATGTGTTTGGAGCTCTTGCAGACGACGGACACGTCATTGGTTGTTGATATGTACTAGGGCGGTTGGTTCTAAGGCCAACATATCAATCATTGTGAGGATGAAAAACAAGGAGGATGTAGGACGCATACTAAGTGTTTCTATACACGAAGATTACACCATGGCATCCAGACAAAGGAGAAGACAACTGATGGAACTTAGAACCGCTACCACAACGAAAAACAAGAATATAAAAACTGAACTACGCGGGCAAACATTGAAAGTGGGCGACGAGGTTTATTATTTTGAAGAGAACAATGTCATATAATGTGACAGCGCGAACGGGCAGGCAACACTTCAGCAGAAACCAGAATGAGACGTGCGTCTTTCGTACGTCTTCCCCCGTGACACCCTGAAATTTTGATGAGATTTTGACAGAGGTTCAGGTGCGTAGCGACAAAACCCGTTACAAACAAACTCTAAACGTAAATACGTGTGAGTTCATTTCATTGTACCGCAGTGTACTCCCGCCACACACACTCTTGGAATTATAACAATTGCGTGATTGTTTACAAAATTTTGACAGCACTTGAGGTACCCACGTGCTCGCCCGAGCTTGTAGGCAAACGTCGGTGGCCATTTTGAGTGGGACGTCTCATTGGTGGTTTCTGCACTTCAGCATCAGCGACAGATCAAAAGACACAGTGTCAGGAGATACAGAGCAGAACGCTTATGGTGCAAGCACAAGCAGAAATAACAACACTGCTTCCCAAACTGTTCAGCAGAAATGTTTTTAATTGTAATGCCATCTGCCATTTAACCCTCTATCGGACAAAATAGTAAAAATGGTTGGATCAAGTTGATAATTTTTTTCAAGTAGATTCAATAGATGACATAAGCATGCATTTAAATTTTCACGTAAAAAATATATCCAGATCGACCGCCAGGTGAGAATTATTGGAGACCGTCTCAAGACGGTCTTTTCGGTTTGCGAGTAAAAAAAATACTTCGATGGAATTAATAATTCAATTTATTTTATTAACAAAAAGAAATAGTAAACAAACATAAAATGTTTTATTTCTTATGGTGATAATCCCAAACACAATTGTTGTTAACATTACAGCAACTATGAAGATTACATTTTGAACAAATGACTTGAGTGTCTAACTTTTTACAGTGCTTACACCTATTCTTTTCGGTTCTTTCCGCCCATACTGGAAAATGTTTTTCTCTTTTGAACAGCTCTTTTCCCAACATTGGATGTGGTAGGAACT
The DNA here is from genome assembly GCA_958301585.1 of Merodon equestris. Classification (NCBI taxonomy): domain Eukaryota; kingdom Metazoa; phylum Arthropoda; class Insecta; order Diptera; family Syrphidae; genus Merodon; species Merodon equestris. The sequence continues at coordinate 80,592,390 of OY284415.1, read as the reverse complement.
GGTGATTTTGAATGCTCCACACTTTGAGCCGATAATGGTCGTCCAACTGGCCTTTTTTCCTTGAAGGGAACAAGTCCAGCAGTTATTTGCTCCCGAAATTGTGGAAGCTGCAGAAGTTGTTCTTCTTCGGACAAATTGTTACGTTTTTGGGCATGAATTATTTTGTGTAGAACGTATGCGTTTGTTGCGGTCATGTCAATGAAATGGTAAAAATGCCTTGTCATGATATTTCGGCTTTTTGCTCGAATATTATACCGACCCATAAGCCCATCCATAAGGTCCACCCCACCCATATGAGCATTATACTCCCGGATGATTTGGGGGTGGTCTATTTCGACGAATTTCTTCTGCTTTCTGTCATATCGACTTGCCTTTGCTATACTTTGATCACGATTAGATCTCTCAAATGATTCAATACCTATGTAGGTGGAAGCCAACCGTACACACTTGTTATCCTTCCATAAAACGGTATTCACATCTACTCCATCGATTGATGTTATATATTCTATTGAATATCCTTTACTTTCCTTACTTATTTGATTGTCGGTCGGCAACTTACATGCTGGTATAGGACTAGCTAAATAGACCAAAAGAGGTAGCGATGTGTAGAAGTTATCGAAGTATAGAATATGATTAGCAAACTTGGGAATTGTTTGCGATAACCGAACAACAACATTGGACGTGGCTCCCAGATCTGGTGTGCCAGGTAAGATGACATTATCATCTGCATCATTGTAAACTTCAAAACGATAGGCAAATCCGTTTGAATTGCAAAGAACGAACAATTTGACACCTCATTTGTGCGGTTTGCTTGGCATGTATTGATGAAGATGGTGTTTTGTCATATTTGTTCATCAATACAGAGTCTAGCTGTTTTTGGGATCGAATCGAACCGCTGGTTGAGTTTGTTGGCTAGAGCTAGGATTCTAAGCATAGGGTCGTAGCCAGATTCACCTTTCTTTTTACGTTGGGATTCATCTTGAAAACACAAAAACCTCTTAATTGCTGATAATCGTTTTAACGGCATACAATTTTGAATGGATGGGAAGGAATTTTTGCCCCAGTAACTCTCCATATTAGGATAACGGTACAGCGACGTATAAATCATTATTCCAATATAATTTCGTATTTCTGGAGTAGAAGTTTTAAATCCGGAGTTTATGTTTTCCGTGAAAGCACAACAATCAGTCTCTTCAGTGATAAGCTCAATGATTTCGTCAGTAAAAAAGAATTTAAACATTTCCATTGGCGTGGCAAGGTTAATGACACTCAATGGAAGTGATGTATTACCATCAAATGCAACTTCATTTACATGTAAGCGCATAGAGCGTTTGCGCCAGACCAAACGGGAAAGCTTTTTTGAATCTTTTCCAATAGAAATTAGCTCACCACTGAAGCTTCCGGAAGAAGTCTGTATTGTTGGCCCAGTAACCTCAAATGATGGCAATGGATATCTTGGATGTCTTTTTAGTGATTTGAGGCTAGAATTCGTAATGGCAGATGAAGTGGATGGCTGCATATCTGTAGCATCAACAACTGGTCGCTATAGCCAACGGACGTTTTAACCGACTTTTCAAAAATAGAAAGATTACTTATGCAAAAACCAACCATGTGGGGGAAAATCAGTCATTAAAAGCTACTGTTCGTTATAAGCCCCGTCGTTATAGGCGACGGTTTTAAATGCATACTTAAAGTGAATTTTTAAGAGCATATTTTAAGCGCATATTTTGCGTTTTTAAGTGCATGGAAATCCTAGCCCTAATCATCAGTCATTTTTATTTTAAATTTCAATCAAACAACACTATATACTTATACTTCGCCTTTGAAAGCTCGTTCAAGAGTGAGTAAAAAAAACAAAGGATATGGGAAATATAAAAGTAAAACTTTTAGTAGGGGATTTCCCATTTTATACAAATTCAAATTCATTAGAAAGACCGCTATTCCGAAGTATTTGCATTTTGAACAAAAGAGAACTAAACAAAAACGAGACATCTTTTTACACGTAAACCGACAAGACCGTCCAGGCACGGTCTTGCATATTTTGTTTGCAAAAGACACATAACATTGTTTTATCACTTAAATTTTATCAATAAATTTAAATAAATTATATAATCTACTTATAGTAAAATTATGAGTTCGAATTTTTGATTTTCAGTTACTTTTTTTTAAAACTTGAAAATTTACAAAATTAAAATTTAATTTTCGTCGATACTTCAATGAATTTTTGCATTCAATTGATGACAGAACTCAAAAGCGTGATCGGAGCGAAATGAAAAATATACCAAAAAAAATAAGTTTCCGTTGTTTTAATCAAAAAAAAAAATAATAAGTTTGACGCTGGAGTCAAAAAACTGAAGGCAGTCTTGAGACGGTTTTACCCGTTAGAAGGTTGAAAGATTCTAAACTTAAAACACGTAGTAAAATAGTAATTAATTTTAAAAAGTTAAAAATATTGTTTTTAATATATCAGGTTTAGGAAATAAGTCTCTATTAAGCGAGTTTTATAATTTTGTGAATTCATTCGATTTTATATTTCTAATAACTGCAATTTCTTTGAAAATAAGTTCCTAAAATATGAGTTTTATTGGATACCTGGCACAAGAAGACATGCAAGGGGAAGAGCTAACGGGGGATGCTACTTTGGTTACAAGAAGGATTTAGAGGTCTGCTGCTAGTTCAGAACGATCGAACAGCTCACATATTTAAGCCTGCGGTTGAATAATAAGGCATTTTATGTATATATTTCCAACATATCTCAACTCTAACCACTGGGAAAGAGGTTTCGAGAAACTTCAGGAGGCAATGATATGTTGCGACGAACAAAATATCATTATAATCGGAGATTTGAATGCGCGGGTTAGAGAAATCGGCGGAATGGAAAACGATAAGATCAGCGCAGAACGGCGGTCTGAGGATGCACTATGTAACGAAAGGGGTAGGATGCTTGTAGAGTTTTGCGATTCTTTTGGCTTCCGAATTCTAAATGGTACCACTCTAAGTGACGAGCAGGGAGAGCTGACATTTATTGGAGGCAACGGCGCATCAGTTATGGATTACTGTTTGACAAAGGGTGAATGGAATGCTCATACCTTTGATTTGGAAGTGAAACAAATTTCATATTCAGACCACTTCAGAATCTCCGTCACGTTTAGCTATTCGTCAACGGTGAACGATCAAGTTAGAGAAATTATGGTGATTCCAAAGCTGACATGGAAGCACAATAATCTATATAGAATGAAAATGGAGGGGAAAATGCAAGGGCAACAGATTACGAGCATTGCGGAGACCGAGCAAATTATAAAATAATCGTATCCCAATGAAGCTGCAAACATAGGTATATACAAGCAAAATATAGAACCGTGGTTTGATAAAAATTGCCTAGTCTAGCTTATGTCTCGGCCAATATCAGACGTGTTCTTTCTCGGCTCTCTCCTTAATATCGTTGATATTATTTTTTCTTTTTTTTTTTAAACAAATTCGCAAACAAACTCAACATTTTTTTAATCTGTATTGTGCTCTAAAAAACTTACTCATTGCACTTAAAACATATGGGGGTTGATCTCCTTACTTGCATCAATATTTAATATTAATATAATTCTAACTTTGAATAAATTCTTTTTTTTATACTCATAATTTAATTGTTACTCTTTGTTTCTAATTGAGCACGACGCTATTGAGTGACTCTGAAATTGTCACTTCATTTACGTTATTTTTGTCTCTATCTTTCTTACTTATTTTATATCGGTGAGTTCAATTATTAGTGAATGTTCTGCCGCCGAAGCATTATTCTTTCCACACTCTTCTGTCTAGGGTTCTGTAACCGGATCAACGTCAACATCTGAGTGCAAACTCGGTCCGGCCATGTCTTTTTCCCGTGGAATACCCCGGAGAATACCTCGTCTTCCTACTTGATTGCCCGTGTGAGTACAACTTTAGTATATGTTCTGAAGCTAAGGAAGCCTGATACTCACAATAATATTTTTATTATTATTTATCCTTTCCATAAACCGCATATCAACATAATCATCTACCTTATCATCAAGCTGAGCCCTTGAGTCATATGCTCAGCATAGTACAATGGGCAGTACTGTCGCTAGTCGCTGAATAGTTTGTTTTTATGTTATTTGGTTCATTTGTTTGTTCGCTGTTTGTAAGTAGGCAATTAGGCATATTATAATTAAGTTTGGTCGTTCAGTTGGAGATTGTCCGTCAACGAGTAAAGAACTGATGAATAAAATGTAAGAGAAAAAAAAAGAAAACGTGTTTTTTTATATATACATACATATATCTATATATGATATTATAACTCTTGGAGGAATCGCGTTCGAAAGCTGAAAGTAAAGTTACCATCGTGTTCTGTTGAGTATGAGTACCTCAAGAAATACCGCAAATTGTTACATTTGTGGAAAGTTCACGAATGATATACTCGTAAATATTTCGTGCGGCGTTTGCCTTGATACGGCTCATGCAAAATGCCTAGGGCTAAAAGGGAGGGATGCAGACAAGATTATCTCTACTCCCGGCATACATACATATGTTTCTATTGTGTAAAGCATCGAAACATTTCACCGGTGCCTTGCACTGGAAAATTATTGAGCTTCAGAAAGCCTTTCGGAAATGCAGGAGGTGTTCAACTTCGATGTCAGCAGCGATAACAAGTTAATGGAAGGGTTTTTCAGCATCGAACGGATCTTACAGCAAAAGCAAAGTCAGCTGCACTAAGTACACCAATCACCCGGGTAAAGCCCACCAAACACCAACCAAGTGCAAACGAACTTTGAAAACCAAATAAGTATAAGTAGATAATAGTGAGTACATAGAAACCACCAAATGTACTCATAACGCCAACTTTGAATGAACCAATCCGGCAATTTCGTTGTCAGATTCTTCAAAGTGGTACCAATTTAATTATTCCTTTCTTTTTGATGCTATAAATATTTTAATTGAATTCTTGTTACACTTTTGATCAGATCCCCATCAATAATGTTAATTTGTTATTGTAACTCTCTATGCGGTTAATCCAACTCTTGTCCTTAGGACAACCGGATGTACCTAACTATTTTATTATGATTTTCTTTTGTAAAATTATATTCTTGTAAATACTTTATAGTCTGTTATAAGGAATCATATGAAATAAAGAATTAAGAAAAAAAAAAAAAAAAAAAAAAAAAATATACATATATATATATTATTTATTTTTATTTATTTATTTATTTATTTATCTAACAAAGTTTATTTAAATAAGGAAAAATTTTCGTTTTTTTTATATTGAAGGTTTTTTGTTTTTCGTATTTTCCTTCAAAGATATTTGTATTACATGTTACAAATTGTATATAGATTAAAATAAATCAATTTTTTTTCAGAAAGATAAGATATTAAATATATCAAATCTCTGTAATGAAATACTGTGCGATAACTAGAATCAATGCAAATATATTGTTACGGAATAAATACCTATCTACCTATCATTAATATTGATCTCACTAATTTCATTAGCATCTAGTGTACACGAAGTTGTCGCTAGCCTTAATGTTTGCGCCAAGTAATCGCATATAAGATTAATTAGCGATGCTAAATCCAAGATGGCTCGCGCTGGATGATAGCGGCCAAAAATATATTTTATCATTATTATTGCCGTTTCTAGAAAAACCTCCTTTACCACCAGTGTGCGCAAGCTAGTACATAATGCGATTTCGGCTGACGAGAGATGCTCAAATTTAAACTCCGAATTTCCCTTTCTTAAAAAAAAAACAACTTTTATTCTTTGAGGACAACTCGTCCGTAGTTTATTGATTCTCGAATAGAACTGACTGATACAATATCGATAAGTGAAAAAGGTAAATCAAAAATAGGTGGTCGCATTTGCCTCGTTGCACAAATGTTCGATGATTCCACGAATTGCATTTTCATGTCACTCGTTTGTTGTTTCGTAATTAGAACGGATATGCCGCAGACGATTGGCTTGCAATTCGTGGGGTCATCCGATCATTTACGCGTTTGGTGTGTGTCAAATTACTAAATTATATTCTTCTTCGATATTGCTGTGGAAACCGTAACTCCTCCCCCGTAAGATTGAGGCTCCGACGAGATGTTTTAATTAACATTTTTCTTACATTTTCTTAAAGTTATAAACGTTATTACAATAACAATAATAAACACCACATATAGGCTTATTAAGGATACATTAGAATTCTTACTATTTTCTGACAATATTTTTATAAATTCTCTATTTTTAACATGTTCCACATATAATTCATCTATTTTGATATTAGGTATTTCTTTACTTTCGTTAATTTTCGTTATAAAATTAGGGAGTATACATCATACATTTACATATCATACATTTTTCTTTCAAAATTATCATAAATGTCATCATCAATTTTGATTTTACAATTTTTAAATTTTATTAGATAACTTCCTTTGAGAACTAAAGTTTGGTTATTACAATTACAATAGGTTCTATTTTTTGTTCGTTAATATTTTTGACTATGAGCGTTACAATTTCTTTGACTTGCTTTTCTTTACATATAATTTTTTTCGCATAATGCTAATTTTGTTATTACTATCATCGTTTATAGGTACTAGATTTCGTTTTAAATAGTATTTAACCGGATACATGTAGATTTGGTTATTTTGGTTTGTTAGTATTTCGTTATTTTGGATAAAAAATTGATTTGTTTTGGCTGTCGGGTATGGGCTCGATTAAAACATGGGAATATATATGGTCAAAAAACCGCGGGATACAGAGCACAATAATTATTTGATCTTTATAAAAGGAAACTGATAGTTTAATTTCGCTTGACATGCTTATGTCACCAATCAAATCAAATTCTTCTTGTCCTAGAATGTTTACACCTAACATAGTTTACTTCAGAATACTACTGCTGTATATCGTCTACGTGGTTTCTCAGAAGAATTATGTCGCTATTGATCTGATAAATATTGTGCATGATTTTTACCTCTTCCTCTAATGTTCTAATTTTCCCTATCAAATTTTGATTATTAAGATACCTATCTATGACCTCTTGTTCATTTATTATGTGCGAAGTGATATTTTTTTTTTGTTCAGAAATCCGTTCGTTAATAATTACTTGTTTGTTACTGCCTACAACTAGTTCTTTGTTTTGTTTGGAAAGTTGATCTAGTTTATTTTTAATTTCAATCTCATCTTTATGGTCCATTGTTCCCGAAATGAACTTTACCGGTTCCTAGAATATCGTTTAATGCTCTTTTGTTCTTAAAGTGTGGTTTTAGAGTTTCTATTTTGGCTTCTAGTAAGCGTAAGTTTTGGATAACAATATTATACATTGGTTTAATTTTAAAACTGAATTGTTTGAGAATTCTCTTTCAAGCGATTTTTCGTTGACTTAAGGTCCGTTATGTTAATAATATGTAAGGATTTTGTATAGTCTTTCTTGATTTTAACTGTATTTAATTGTACAGAAATGTAGCCATTGTTGTTATTTAAGTCGGTCAGTTGCATGTCCTGTATCATTATGGTTGTGATCGTTGTAGTAAATAGTAATATTACCAGTAATGTCATCTGCAAAAAACCAAATAATTTAGTTTTGATGATTTGTATTTTGGAATCTTTCTTCGATTTAACGTGTGTTCTATAGTGAGTGTTTTGTGTTTTGCTGTCTTTAAGTTGGTCTTCATTTATTTTTTCGGCTTGAATTTTCCTGTATTTTGGGTGGTTTTTCCCTCCTCTTACTTCCTTAATAAAGTTAAGTCCTTCGTCTATTGGTTGATTTCTTCTTGTTTTGTTTAGTTTCTGAAGTATGTATTGTTTTTTCTCTAACATAGTTCTATGGATTTTCTCGTATTCGGTTTCGTGGATTTTGCCGTTCACAAAATCTGTAGGCTTTCTGTTTGTTGTGGAGTGAATTGTGTTGTTATAAAATGTTATAATTCTTAAAATTTTCTCTTCGACTGTTCCCTCGTTATTTATTTCATCGTGTGTGCGTAGTCTTATGTGTTCGTTTAGGGCAGTCTTTCCCAAAGTGGGCGATAAGGCCCCCTTGTGGGCGCTCCATGCCTAAAGGGGGGCGATAAGAGACCCAGACAAAAAGGGGGCGTTGTAGAGGCTGAGGGGGTGATTTATAATTTCATCTAGGTAGGTAGGTAGGTACTTCATTTTTTTTAAATTCATCAAAATTCAAACTTCTTCTTCTTCTTCTTTTCCTTTTTCCTGTCTTGTTATGGTCAGAAGTGTAGGACCATAACCTTCCCACTTAACTGCATTCCTACTGGTCCGCCTGTGGGGTCCGCCGGTTTGACCTCCGAAATTAGCGGCAGGCTTCCCGGTTTGGGATTACTTCATCGCTGATTCCAATCAAATGCTGGTGTTTTTGCATTTGTTTGCACCAATTGTTTTTCGGCCTGCCTTTTTTTTTTTTTTTTTTTTGTGACACGGGCATGCTCCAGTTTTTTTTCTGTTTGATCTTACTCTTACAACACCGGTGATCTCCACGTGTCAACCCACTGATTTGCATGTACACTTGTGGGGCAGTTTAATGGTGGTATATGTGTCACTTTGGTGTTTTCTAAATTGCCTAGATGTGATTTTTGTTTACCTTTGTTTTAGTCGTCTTTTACGACAAGCGAGAGGTATCGCTGCAGGGATATTCTTAACCCGTCCCTGCACGGAAACATCAAAATTCAAACTGCACAACATAAATTTTATTCAGTTAGGTACTTACTTACTTAGTTAGTTCATATATCTGTCCTGTTTGATTGAATAAATAAAAACTAAAAATATTTAATACTAGTGACTTTCTCGTGGATTCGTCCGTGCATATAGAGAAGAGAGAGATTTGATTACCCCTTAGGAATGAGATGTTTTTCTGGATAAAAAGTAGTCTGTCACTGTTCGGTCCTTCCTATTTCATTCCAAAAATCATGCCAATCAGTCGCTCCGTTTCGAAATGAAAGTAGACACAAACAAACAAATAAAAAGGCAGCAAACACACTTTCGCATTTTAATAGGTATTAGTATTCCTAGATATGTAGATAATTTTCGTAGTAGACCGCGAGCAATCATGTTTTAACAAGTTTTTGTTAAATATCGCGATTTGTGCAATCATGTATCAATCGGCTGGTTTATAGATACTCGTTCTTACTTGTTCAGTACGATTGAGCGTCGAATGAGATAAACGAGTTTATGCATGTTTGTCTTATTCCTGTCGGTGCGTGCTGCATTTGCAATTATATATAAGGTAACGTAACATAATATTTATTTTAGTTGCATTTACGGTTTCGCGCGTAATAGCTCAACACTTACTTACGTATTTCTGAAAACAAAACAATGTCGGAAGTAAAAAAGAAGAGACGGCAATACAGTGCGGAATATATTAAATACGGATTCATTGAGAACCCCACAAACCCATCAGCGCCTTTTTTTTTTTATTCAAACAAGCATGAAAAATCAACGAACAATTAAGACTTAATAATAAATATGAGTACAAAGTAAGAAATTACATGTTTTGCTTGAAATAGTTAAGATACACTCTATTGCAAAATGACAAGAGGCGAGTGAATCTATTATAAAATAGTTCTGATATATGTACATATAACACTTGATAGGAAAATCTTGCAAATAACAAAATTATACATACTTACATAAAACAAAAAAAAAAAAAAGAAAGGGAGGGAAAGAAATCAACTGCAGAAGATCCAAGCAATATTTATCCAAACAATTTCTTATGCGCCAGGTACAAAAAACATCTCTAATGAGTGATAATTAAAAGAAAAGAGCCATTTTTTAATGTTAAGCAAAAAAACTTTTTTCACACTCTTTCGCATCTAAGGTTGTGAGGTAAAGAATTAAATAACCGAGGAGCTGTGACTAAAAAGAACCGCGAAAAGTGTGTTTTATTAATTGTTGGCAGCGTTACAAAATGTCTGGTATTAACACGCAGATTGTGATTTTCATCTATTCTAACAGCATAAAATCCACAATTCTCAAAGAATATTTTTAGAACTTTGTAACAGTATAGGTGTCTTAATGGTAAAAATTCAAGGGACCTAAACAATTCAAAGCTAGGAGTGCGACTATTAACTTTACACATAATTCGAACAGCATGTTTTTGTTTCATTAACAAAGGCTTAATATTGATAGAATAGGAACCACCCCAACAAGATAACCCGTACTCAAGCTTAGATTTCAATAAGCCGTTGTAAACTAGTTTTAAGATAGGAAAACTGCAATACAGGCTAATATGATATAGCTGTTTAATTACTCTGTTTAGATTTAGAGAATTAATATAAACTAAAAACAGAATGGGACCTAAAACAGAACCCTGTGGAACACCCATAGTAATGTCTTTACGTGAACTAAGGTCGTTTTTAATTTTAACCATTTGCTTTCTGTTTTTTAGATATGATGCAAACCATTCATAGATAAAACCTCTAAAGCCCGCATAATAAAGTTTATCAAGAAGTAGGGAGTGATCCACCATATCGAAGGCTTTAGTAATGTCTGTGAACAGCGCAGCTGAGATTCTAGATCTATTCACACTTTCAGATAATTCACGAATCAATTTGAGCAAAGCATTTTCTGTTGACCTACCACTTCTAAAACCATACTGGCAGTCACTGAAAAAATTTGTCTTATCTAAAAAAGATAGAACTCTAGATTTCATACCTCTTTCTAAAATTTTTGAAAAGACGGACAGAAGAGAAATAGGACGATAATTATTTAAAACTGCTGTGTCACCTTTTTTATGGAGTGGAATCACAATAGCTGTTTTTAGGGCTTCCGGAAAAATACCCTGCCTAACACAGAAATTAAAAATATAACTCAAAACATCATGAGATGTGGTCGAAAGAAGAGGAATGAGATGATTTAAGAGACAAAATTATTTTATTAATTTCAAGTGCCGTAAACTCTTCAAAGAAAAAAGTTTGTGATTGATGACAATCTTGATTCATATTATGAGTACACTGGCAAGAAAAACTATCATCATTAGAAAAGCCACACGACAAGTTCAGATTTGAAAAGAAATCATTGAACAAGTTGGCCACTATCAACGGCTCAGACACAAAAGTATTATTATGCCGTAAAGCTATATCCACACTGTCCTTGGTTCTATTTAGTATTTCGTTTACTACACCCCATTCCCTTTTAGGGTTGCCCAAATTTGCAGCTAATTTGTTCCTGAAGTAGAACTCCCTAGCGTTTGGTATATCAGTCTTAAGTTCTAGACAGAGCTTGGTGTAGTAATTTTTGAGTCTAGCATTATCAGGGTGTTTCTTTACATGTAAAAGAAGTTGCTTTTTCTTTCTGATTTTGCTGAGTAACGCGGGAGTCATCCATTGCTTAAGACATCTTAACTTATTATTTTTAGTAACTATGCTCTTAGTACAGCTAGATAAGTGAGTATGCAATTTATTTAGGAATATATCAAAAGCAATGGATGGATCCTGTGCATCGAAAACTTCACCCCAGAGTTCAAAATTCAAACTTGATTTTAAACAGGCAAAGTCAATTTTATTTGAATTCATATTGAATGAATGTTTAACTCTAGTGATCCTGCAATCTAATTGAATACTAGTTAAACTATGGTCTGTTATTTGTAAATCATAGGCCATAGCTCTGTAAACAACATCATTATTTCTATGTAGCCTTAAAAAAATGTGGTCTAAGCAGGACTCAAAACGAGTAGGTTCATTCAAAAGAGATTCAAAACCAAACGAAGCTAACATCGACAAAAAAATCACCCAACCCAACAAAATCACATTTTTACAAGATAGACACTCAATAAAATCTGATAACTCATCCAAAAAAACACTTACTGAACATTTATGAAGTCTATAGAAACATATAAAACAGTAGCGAACACCGAAGATTTCACAAGAAACATTGATAACATCAGCACTTTCGAATTTGTAGTTTTTAATTTGGGGTCCGATCAAATTATTTCTGTAAAACACTGCAACACCTCCTGCTGAATAAGAATTGTTGCAATTAGCTGCAAATGTATAATTTGGAACGTTAAAATCACAAATTTCATCTTCGAAAATCCAAATTTCTGATAGAAATATGAGGTCAGGTAAGTGATCCAAAGATGCAAGATGAGTGAAAAAATTACAAAAATTAGCTCTCATGCTGCGAATGTTTTGATGTATAACCGAAAAACCTGAAGACGATTCATTGCTTGGATGTTCTATACATAGGCAATTATTTGAAGCTGAAGATGAGAAGCTATTATTAACACTAATATCAACATGAGGATTATGCATTGAATTGTTAAATGATATGATATTATTAGACATAAACAAAAAAATGAAAGCTTGTCAAGTTTAGAGAAATCCTCAAAACAATTAATTTTAATTACTTTACCCCCTTCTTTTTTCCTGATAAGAACGTTAGAGTTCCTAACCCAAAAGAATTTGCATATGTTTTCACGCTTCAAATCATTCGCCTTTTTCAATAGAGATCTTGAATACATTGTTAGACAATCGTTAATATAGATGTTGCCCTAGCTGCTTTTCTTGTTGCTGCTGCTGCTGCTGGAGTTGTTGCTGTCAACATTGATGTGAGCGCCATAAACATATACCGAAGAAAGCTTCTTCTTCTCATGCATCTTTTTCATTATGCATTTCTTGCGTGTAAAGGAGGAGAATTTAACACACACGATGTTAGGAGGTGTATTTTTTAGCTTGTTTGCTCTCACTCTCTTAACAAAGCAAGATTCAATTTCGTCATCGTCGATTTCTTCGCCATTGAGAGCCGTCAACAATGTTTTTACTCTCGCATTTACATTTGCATCGCTGACATCAGGTATGCCAACGATGTCAACAGAGCACTGTTTATCCCTTTTTTCCAATGAGTTTAACTTAGACTCCAAGAAATCTACCTTCCGGCTGAGAGAGATATTTGATTCCTCTAAACATCGTATTCTGGTGAGCGCTTCCGTGTTAACTTGACTCAATTTGTTAATCTCCTTGCTCAGCTTATTGATCTCAGCATATAACATATGAAGTGTTACTGTTTGATCGCCTGTATTGTTGACATTTTGGCAAGCGAGCGAAGGGATTGGAGCTGCTGGACTTTTGATTATTGATGATGTTGATGTAGTGCGAGTACAAGTAGTATCACCAGAAGAGACAGAAGAGACAGAAGAGACATCAGTAGATCGATTTATGGGAGCATCCGTAAGAATAGATTTTCTTCTTTGTGTGACGCAACTACCGCATTTGAACCCTTGCCCATTTCTCTCAAAAAATTCAACCTCTCTTTTTTCCAGTTTCACACACTTAGCATGGTAGAATTCTTTGCAGTTAAAACACTGGATTTTGAGATCTTGTCTATCGATTTTATAATTGCATAAACCGCACTTCATTATGATCACTTTTATGATTTGGATTTACACAATCAAACAGGATAATGCAAAAAGGTCAGAATCTACGACTTATACTTTATTTTAAAGTTTTAAACGGAAGAGGTATTTTTATGCGTGTGTCCCCATCGATCACAATACACAAAACTTTGTGCCTTCTATGTCTAAAAACATTTTCGAATGAAGCAATGAAGCCTTCAAGACTGTAAGATCATTTGAATAAGTTGCATCCAGATAAAAAAGACAAGAATGTATCATATTTTCAAGACCTAGAGAAGAAGCATAATGCTCAACCAAGTGTATCAAAACTCTTTTCTGCGACTGCTAATCAAGATGACGGCGGACTTCGAGCTTCGTACAATATCTCTTTGTTAATTGCTCAAAAAGGCAAACCACACAACATCGGAGAAAAGTTAATTTTGCCAGCAATAAAGGAAGTAATAACTACCTACTGTGCTTCATAAACCGGCGACAGATATTATCCGAAAAATTTCTTTGAGTAATAATTCTGTGCAAAGTCGAATTGATGAAATGGCTGAAAACATTGAAGAATCATTGTGCAATCGTCTGAGGACTAGCAGTTCTCAATTCAGCTCGATGAGTCCACTTTACCAACTAATGAAGCATTGTTGCTGTCTTACGTGAGGTTTATTAAAGATGATAAAAAATGTGAAGAACTATTGTTCTGTGTTTAGAGACCGATACAAAAGGCGAAACCATATTCAATACATTGGATGGTGCCCGCCTATGACAGGGTGCCATAAAGTCTTCATAGCGTATCTTAAAAATAAAATTCCAGATGTCATTGCTTTACATTGCGTTATTCATAGACAACATTTGTTGCTCGAAATTTAAGTGAACGACTATTTCAATCACTGCAATATGTCATCAAAGCAGTCAATAAAATCCGCAACAGCTCTTTGAATGATAAATTATTTCATCAGCTTTGTGTTACTAATGACGAAGATTTCAACCGTTTGCTGTTTCATACTGAAGTTCGTTGGCTATCAAGAGGCAATTATCTGACTCGATTTTACAACCTGTTTGACTCTGTGATAGAGTTCTTGGAAACCAAAGATACAGAATTGCGTAATAAGCTCATTACATCAAAAATTGATATAGCCTACATGACAGATCTGTATGAATTGTTCAACGACATGAATCTCCAACTGCAAGGGGATGGACTAAATTTAACGAAAACAAAAAATGTCGTTCCTGCTTTCGCAGCCAAACTGCTTCTACACAAAAAGAATATCGGCAGACGTGAGTTTCACAATTTTCCGCATTTATCAGTATCCTGCAGTAACGACGACTTGTTTGCCTACTGCCAACATTTGGAAAACCTCCACATTGGCTTCACCGAACGATACCAGGACATTTTGAACTTGGAAATAATAGACTGGGTGTTGGATCCGTTTTCAAATGTCAACACAGCAATATCACCTCAGCTAGAAGAAGAACTTATAGAATTGAAAACGAACGAGGAAATAAAAATCAAGTTCAAAAATGGCTACCAAGAATTTTGGCTACAAAAACCGGTCCCGCAATTGTACCCTGGATTGTGGTTAATCGTTCAACGATTCTTGATAGCATTCCCATCGTCATATCTGTGTGAACGTGGATTTAGTGCTGTGGCAACGCTGCTTACTGAAAAGAGAAATCGTTTGCATGTTACCGAACGTGGTGACTTGCGGCTGTTCTTGAGTAAATTGGAACCTGATATCAACAAACTTATTAAACAGCTTCACATTAGTTTTTATATTAAAATCGATTATGTTTGTTTTATTTTGAATAAAAGATACTCTGTCTGAATACTCTAAAGTTGCGTTTCAATAATCATTCTCATCGGCAGGTATAGCCCGCTAGAGTTAACTTGAGACCTGAGCGCCTTTGTATACTACCTACTGCGCTCAGGTCTCGAGTTTACTCTTGCGGGTTATAGTAAAAGTCTCGTTTAGATTGAATGTTTAATCTTCGCTGATATAGCTCACAATAATTTGTTTCACTTGAAGTTAAAGCGGTTTTTAAGTAAGTAAAAAAATAGGGGGCGCTAAAAAAATTTATTTTCAAAGTGGGCAGTAGACAAAATAAGTTTGGGAACCTCTGGTTTAGGGCGTTGTGTAGTCTCTTTATGTCTGAATTAGATGTGTGGTTGTTGCAAGATGTATAGTGTACTTGAATATTGGAGTTTGCTAAAAATTGTTTAAGCGGTATTGCCTTGAACCCTAATTCATTATCCACTACTATTTTGTCGAACGTACCGAATTGGCCAATATAATAAGAAAGAGCTTTTTTAAATTCCAACCAAGTTCTAGCTAGAATTTTAATTGCACATGCGTGTTTTGAAAACTTGTCTATGAAATTGAGAAAGAGAGTTTTTCTTAGGCTATAGAAGGCGTCAATGTGAATAATTTGTCTGGGTTTTGTAGGTGTTTCTGTCAACTTTTTTTTTTCCCATTTATTCAACACCTGTTTTAAATTAACATTTAGTTGAAGCTTTTACAGTTTGTCAGGGTTTACGTACAATGTAGGACCAATGTCCTTTACAATTGTGTTTTTATTCGTGTAAAAAGTAGTTGGCACAAGTGGGATTTAATCCACCCGAAACGTTGGAGGTTTTGTTCGCACCGAGCGCCCCTTGTCGCTCTTTGTTGTCGCCAGATGTTGTTTCATATTCGTGATGATGTACCCAGTACTTACCCGAACCGTTCAATTAGGTCTGTTGGTCTGTATCGTTTAAGTTTTCGTATTTGTGTTTGTTCGTCATTTGGGATATTGCGTATTTCGTCGTTTGTATGTTGTAAAATCTTACTTTGGTATTTGACATAGCACTTTTTTATTTCGTCTGCAACAGTTGTTATGTGAAGGTCTGTATGAATTTCCGTGTTTGGTACGTACCATTCTGCGTTGGTAATTGTTCTTAAGATTTTGTTTTGTGTACGTTGGATTATTTGGATGTTTGAGGTTTTGGAAGTGCTGTCAACTTAAAGAGTGGGTTTGGCGGATTCCTAACGTATTTTTCTAAATTACAGATTTCGCAATTATTTATGAATTTCGTAACTCTATCCTTTAATTTCGGACTATAATAGTTCAGTGTTAATTCTTTATATACGAGTACCTCGTCTATCCCTCTATGATTGTTCTTTAGGTGTTCGTTTTCGATATGTTTGCCTAGAGTTTCTTCGTCTGTTATGTCTTCTAACAATTTCAAGCATCTTATTATTTTAAATTTACCGTTTGTCTTAAATTTTTTAAAGAATGTTTTAACTTTCACTGGGGGTGAAACTGGCTTGATCTTGTCTGGTGAACATAGACCAGGATTAAGTATAGAGTGAGTTGCTCCAGTGTCTATGACAAACTTGAGCGGTTTCACTTTGCCTTGTATTTTTATTTATGGTAGGTTTGAGGTGAGGCCTCTAAAAGAAAATGTTCGTCATTTGCATCGTCTGAAGATTGGATTTGTCTTTGCCTAAATTGTGAGTTTGATTCTTGCGTAATTGATAGTATTGCCCATTTTGTTTTCTTTGATAAGTTTGAGGAGGGTGTGACTCGCCTGGTTGCCGTTGATAGTTTGGGGGGCGCGATGAGTGCTGTCCAACTTGGTTATTTCGTCGATTTCTGTTCCTTTCGGCTAACCCGATTTCCATGCGCTCTTGTGGTGGTTGGTAAAAGGGTTTAATGTTAAAGGATTGATGTTGCTGATGTGGTTCTGAACTATTGGGGGTGGTAAAATCTCGTTCCGGTATAGTTAAATGAAGGTCTAATGTATGTACTACTTGGTTGTAGTGCAATGGGATTAGTTTTACTACTGTAGTAGGCATAACCTTAGTCGTGTATTATGTTTATTGCTTCTTCTAAGCATGAGGGGTTTCTGCAATGCAGAAGCGAACGCATAGGTGCTAGAAGTTTGATCTTAAAAATAACTAAAGCTGAGTGTTTGTTGTTTTCTATATTACTGGTCGCTAGTTGAGGATCTCTTGTAATTTATCTTGCTTTAATGTTAAGACGACGTAATACCGTTTTGATTTCGTTATAAAATGCTACGCTGTTAGATTCTAATTTAATTGACCTGAGTTCGTCGAATAGTTCTTCTACAAACTTAATCTATCGCTGAAGTTACTATAGAGAATTTGTTTCATTTCTAACCAACTGGTGACATGATTATTTATTTCTATGATCTCTCGAGCTCTTCCCTTTAATTTGGATTTTACTATGTCCGACGAAATTGTGCAGTTCCCTGAAGTCGCCGTGGAATTCAGGTACATATGTACATAACTTCGAGAGATATTTAATAGGGTCGATATTTAGTGTAAGCATGTTTGAGGTTGTTGTGTTTACAAAAAAATTATTGGCTATTTCCGATATTTGTTTGGACTGTTCTCGAACGATATTGATCTGGTCTTCTAGAGACATAGGGATTTAGGAAAAATTAGGCAGTTAGTTATTAAAATTTACTATAATTGTGCATAAAATATAATTTAAATTCTTAGGATATAACTGAGCATATGTTAGAATTGATACAAAATTTATACAAATCAGTACAAATACGTATGTAACTATATACACTTAGGGACAAAAGTCTACATACACACCCGAAGTTTGTGAATTCATACCTGTGTGATAAAATAAAACGCAGTAAAATCGAAAAAAAATGTATAAAACAATTTATTAGACAATATTACAAAAAAAAAAAAAACACTAACTTCAAATTATTTCATTCACATAAATAAAAATTAATAAATTTCTGATTATTAAAAAAAAAAGAGACAAAAGTGTACATACACCATAAAGAAACAGTTCAAATTCACCGTTATCTTCCAAGAACGAAATGAATATTTGACGGAAATATGTTCAGTCCCTTTTTGGTCTTCGAATAGTAAAGTTTATTTTGTGTTCTGAGCAGCTTGAAACAACAGAAGTAAAAATGAGTTCCAAGAGAAAGGAAGTTTCGACAGAAATAAGACAACTAATCGTAAAACACAGTTCAGAAGGAAAATCATTAAGGAATATTGGAGCTCTGTTTAATATGAGCCACGGGACAGTGCAAACCATTATTAGAAACTATAAAAATGTGGGCTCAGTAACTTCAAAACGTCGCACAGGACGGCCAAGAATCTTTAACACCAGAGAAGAGACTTTGATAACACGAAAAGTTAAGGTAAATCCAAAGTTAAGCGCTACAAAAATTACAGCGGAAATTAAGGAAGAGACTAATGAATCGTGTAATCCAAAAACAATCAGAAGAATATTAAAAAGAAATGGTTTTAGCAGTAGGATTGCACGAAAAAAACCGTTCATTAGTGAAAGAAATCGTAAGAAACGATTGGAATTCGCAAGAGATCATCTTAAACACGGGAATGATTACTGGTCCAAGGTCGTTTTTAGCGACGAAAGTAAATTTAACTTGTACGCTAATGATGGCAAGCAAAAAGTTTGGCGAAAACCTAATACGGCACTAGAAAAACGAAATCTAGTAGGTACAATAAAACACGGCGGTGGAAGCTTGCTAGTTTGGGGATGTATGTCGGAGAGTGGGGTGGGAAACTTAGTCTTTATAGAGTCCATAATGGACAAATTTCTGTTCTTAGACATCTTAAAAAATAATCTCCATGCTAGCGTTCAAAAATTAGGGCTTAATGGGTCATTCATCTTTCAGCAGGATAATGACCCAAAGCACACTTCGCGTATTGTGCAGGAATGGCTACTTTATAACACGCCTAAACAGCTGAGGACCCCACCCCAATCTCCGGACATGAATCCTATAGAGCATCTATGGGACGAAATCAAACGTAGACTTAGTAAAAGAAGCATTAAAAATAAAACAAAATTGAAAAAAGCCATAATTGAAGAAGGGGCCTTAATTGATTCTTCAACAACCAAAAAATTAGTCGATTCAATGCCAAAAAGAATGAAAGCTGTTGTAGATGCAAAAGGCAATGCAACATCATACTAAAATTGTATTTGTATTAACCGTAATTTACTTTTGCCTCTATTTTAACGTACTGTATGTACACTTTTGTCTCTTTTTTTTTTAATAATCAGAAATTTATTAATTTTTATTTATGTGAATGAAATAATTTGAAGTTAGTGTTTTTTTTTTTTTTTTGTAATGTTGTCTAAGAAATTGTTTTATACATTTTTCTTCGATTTTACTGCGTTTTATTTTATCACACACGTATGAATTCACAAACTTCGGGTGTGTATGTAGACTTTTGTCCCTAAGTGTATGTACATACATATAAATTCTTATAGTATATTTCAGACCTTATTCCAATGTTTCTCGTTGTTTCTCTGCTCGTGATAGTTGACTCCCTTTTTTTCTTATCGTCTTGGTGCCTTGATGTTCGCTTGTTGATTTTTCAGTTTTGGCACTTTGATTGCAGGATTATTTGTATTCTTCCTTTTGTTCGTTCACTTTCTTTTATTGTTGCATTTAATTGTTGAAGAAATCTTTTATACCTTTTGGGTTTGATCATAAAATTAACGTTTGCACTTTTGATAATTTGATTTTACATATTAGAGAAAAGAAAAAAATCTTAGCACTTTTGCGATTTTTATTTTTCAGGGTTCTTCCACCTTTTCAATTTTTTGGAAAGTAGTTGCACCTTTGCAGATTAGATTTTATGTCTTCAAGGAAAAAAAAACAGAATCTTTACACCTTTGTAGGTCTTCCGAAAAGTCACTGCACCTTTGCAAGTTGTGATTATAAAAAAACTTTGCACCTTTGCAATTTTTTTTTCAAAGCAGTTGTTTAAAAGGGAATTTTTTTTTCTTTATTTATATTCTTCTTCGATATTGCGGTGGGAACCGTAGCTCCACATGACGTTCCTCGGTAATGACTGTATTTGACATCTGCGTTGTTGTGATGTTCCGATGTAATAAAACATGATGAGGCTGATTGCACCTGTTGCATTTCTCAGCGTTACAGTCCTTGAACCAATGTCCCTTCTTCAAACAAAGAATGCAGAGTTTTGACGATCATGTCGCTGAGTAGCGTTCATAAGGACTCATCCGCAATTTAGAGCAATGTATTACCTCGTGCCCAGTCTTGCGACAAATAGTGCATACTGCCTGTTCTATAGACAACGAAGTTGTCTGCTTTCGCTTTGGAATAAATTGTGCCATACAGTCCCGACGAACATCTCTAACTAATTATTACACTTCGGCATTGCGTTCCGATTTCGTTTCCCGTGCCTCCAACGTCTGGAAAGAATCGTTCAACAATCATATGGATAGCTTCGTATAGTCGACTGCTTCTTCCCATTTAGCTTGTGATTCGGGATCTAGTTCTTCTATAATAAGAAATATGATTAGTGCTACCAAATGAAAGCATCGCACTCAAACGTGCATTGGTGGTATTGATCACTTGACTTAAGTGTTCTGCAGATCTTTTGGTTGCCTTTCGCATTTCATACAGGGCAGCGATATGTTCTTCAAACATAAGCGCCTTATCAAAGCACTTCTTTAAGAGTTCCAGTGCCTTCGGATAGTTGTCCTCCAAATCCGCAATCGCAGCTAATGGCCTTGCAGCTTTCTTTCAGTGTCAACATCAGACACAGAAGTTCTTCGTTTAGGCATCCATTTGATAATATTTGACTTCGCACTGATGTATGATTCTTCGATTTCTCCTATAAGTGCAGCATTTGTCACTTTGTCCACTTCCGGGCAAATCCTATCAATGCTCGATTGAACGATAAGAATCTGTTTAAAATATGACTCCAGGATTCCCAACCTACACTCTACCTCATCTGGTTGTAGGTAGTGTCGATCCTTTGTTCGCAATCAAATTTCGAATCCGCGTGATGTTGCCCTTTGTTGAGATCCTTATTGACTTTAAATCCAACAGCCGTTAATTCGCCCTTACATTACTCTCTTCCGTACCGAGCATTTCTTTTTCATTGTCTGAATTCATGTTTTTTTACCTATTTAGTGACAGTAAATGAAAAGCTCTTTTCTACACATTCACACACTCACACTTCCAATGTCCTATCTACGGAAAACGAAATAACTGCCGACCCAAGTATGTACATATGTATATGCTACTATTCCAGGAACTTTCCCTCATGCACTCAAATGTTCCTTTCAACTAGATATTACGTTTTAAATCGCGAATTTCACATTCTTACTCGCGACGATATT
Source organism: Merodon equestris (assembly GCA_958301585.1). NCBI lineage: Eukaryota > Metazoa > Arthropoda > Insecta > Diptera > Syrphidae > Merodon > Merodon equestris. The sequence goes on along the minus strand of OY284415.1, from coordinate 80,570,908 downwards.
CCGCTTAGCCTTTTCGGATTCGATTTGATTAAATCTTTCTTATATGATTTTCCACCTTTTACTTCCAATGAAGCGTTCACACCACAAATTACACGTTTGGGATTGGGACCAATATCCCGGGTTTCGACACCAAAATATTTCGACGTAAGTGAGTTAAATTTTTATTTCAGTAAATTATTAAAAAAAAAATTTTCTTCGGGAGCTATGCTCCTTTATTCTTCCCTGGTCAACTTAAGACTGATCTCACAATTCATTACTTAATTCTAACTTAACTTATCGTGTTCAGCGAGAACGTGCAGGAATGTCGTTTGAAAAACAATTGTCTCAGGTGACAGATGTCTTGGAGTGGAGCGTCACTCTGAGACGGAATGTGCGGATGTGGTGTCAGGTGGAACATATTTGCTATGGATGCAAAGAAGAAAGAAACTGCAGGCGTAATGTTTACTGGCGGATGTGTCTGGAGATTTTCGTGGGTGTCGTGTTAACTCTTCCCTCCTTAAAATCAAAACGTCCTCGTTTGACCTCTTAGAAGAATGGTATTTTGCTTACTCTGGTTGTTTGTTGGTGTAGGTCAAGATTCCCTTGCTGAACAGAGGTGCTTGAACTGGGTGTCGTTGACATTGCTATTTCTTCGGAGATTTTAGTAGGTGGCTTCTCTGCGGTGTTTTTGCAGTTGATTGATTTTACAATTGCGATGACGATTAGTATTAGGAAGGCTACCGATACTCCAAAAGTAATGGATGAATTGATTTTATGTTTTGCTCCCAATTCTTCTATTGTATTGGTGTTGTTTATGTGGAGTTCTCTTAGCATTTCTAGTGATAAATGCTCTTCGAATAGGGTTGTGCTGATGAGGGGATGCGCCGCTGCAGGTAAGGGTTCATGTGTTAGCAATTCGGTTGCTTCGTAAGTTACGTTGCCCAAATTCACTGTTGAATTCTCTATCCGAATGAGAAAAGTCCCAATCAGATCCATACTTCGATTGTTTGTTGTTATCGTGCCGTTGTACTGGTTTGGAAGGAGGATTCCCGGAGAGATTTCTTCCACGACGGGGATGTGGTGATTATTGATGGTTGTGCAGTTCGTAGGGGAGATGTTGAGAAGATTAGGGATACACGAAGATTCACTTAATTTTAAAATATTATTACTCTTACATATTGAAATATTATTATACGTTTTACATGCTAGTTTTACACCGTATATTGTTTTATTACATTTTAACACGTTTTCGTAATCAATCTTTAGACAAAGTTTTCCCTTTCTTACGGGCTTAATACATAAATGTTCACAAATTTCCTTATTCGTAGTCGGTATACTTGCAATGTATAACAATGAGTTTGTATCCGTTGCTACTCTAACTTCCGCGTATTCGAGCGCTTCATCTACATATGTTACTAAATGGAACGTTTTCGTTTTTCAAAATTCTTTTTACCTTATTTATTTCGTCGTTTGAGAGTATATATGAGTTTATAATATTATTCTTAGCCCAATGTATGGCGTATTCGATGTTTACTAATTCTTCTTTGATTCATTTTATTTTGTATTGAATATTGTGTACAAGGTCGTTTTCGTTTTTATTTAATTTTCTTATAATTTCATTGGTAATATTATTAATATGGTTTATCTTCTCTATTGACAATTTATTAATCATTAGCTGCTTATTGTTATTTTCTATGACACTATTTATTTTGTTTTTTAAAATCTTGATCTCCAGCTATCCATTTTCATGCGCTTCCGATAATATTAATGGAACGTGGGGTTCTTTTAATCTTCAATTTAGTTAGTAAATTTTGCACTTGCGATATTTCAAAGGAAAGGAAGGGGTAGGTCGGGTGTTTGTCACTCACGTTCTGTATTAGCGTCCTATTAACGTCATCTATAAATGTTCTATATGGTGTAAGGTCGATGTCGTGTATTAATTTAATCGTTCCTGTCTGTAGCTTAGATACGCCGGTTTTGATGACTATCGCCTGAGAGTTGGAATAGTCCAATATCTGGACATCGGCCTGAACGATTGTGATTACGATTGCGAATAGTAGTCTACGGAAAGGTTTAATTTTTGATTTTACTTTTATGGATTACTCTGCCGGATTCGGTTAGTACAGTGGTGTTCCTATCTTCTTTAACTATTTCCTTTCTATACCTAGGGGTTAGTTTTGAGCCTAAACGTTTGTCTATTTTTGCAAAGATAATTTCTCCCTGTGAAAAAGTCTTAATCGGATGTCGTTTCTTATTGTGGTACTTAAGGTCGTCGGTCTGTTTCTGTTTTAGTTTTTCGATATTCTCTTGTCGCAATCTGTCGTATTGTTCTGGGTCATTGCCTATGTTCCGTCCAAGAAATATGTCAATGGGTCTTTTGCCTGTAGAAGAGTGGATTGATGAATTGTATTCGTACCCACAGCGTTGTAGCAGTTCAGTAAAGTTCCTATGGGTTTGGTCTGGTTTAAGACACCTCATTATTTCTACAAGGGTCGAGTGGAACCTTTATACCTATCTATTTACGCTACTGGTGTATGGTGGAGTTTTGAAGATGTGGATGCCTAATTGATCGCATATCATAAATTTAATCGATTCTGAATTCAAGGACTTTTCGTTATCTATTACAATGGTTTCCGGCACGCCATAAGAGAATAATATTTCTCTTAGAGGTTCTCGGATATCTTCTATTGCTCTTGATTTTAAACTTTCTGCTTGGGCGTACTTTGAAAATTTGTCTACCGCTGTAAGGGCTAGTTTTCCTTCTGTCATAAATATGTCTAAGTGTAAAATTTGTCCTAGATACTGTGGTATGGGTGTCTCCTGTAATTCTAATTTGCTGGGGTGTCTGTCATATTTGTTTGTCCTACAAACCTGGCATTGTCTGACGATTTTGCTTATTTTTGCATTCATTTGGGGGAAATAAAATTTTTCTAGTATTTGGGTCTTATTCTCATTAGCGTTCCGATGAGCTCGTTTATGCGTTTTTATTATTAGCTCTTCTTGTTCGGTTACGCTAGGTACATCCTGAACTTGTGTTTGGGTAAAACGAATTTTATATTTTTTGAAATACTTGGAGTAAATATCCTGAATTTGTCCCATAGTGGATTCATTAGTTAAAAGGCCGTTTATTACGAACGGGTTAAGGAATCTTTTGAAAATCGAAATAATATTTTCTTGGCTGTATCTAGGTTGAACAAAGGTGTGTCTGCGGTATTTAGGGAAAGGGTTTTCTAATTTGTAGTTTTCAACTTCGCCTATGGAAAGAATAATTTGAGTTTTAAAGGCGTTTATGGGTGTATCAACTGTAGGTATTAAATCATGGGGAGAGGATTCATGGCTGTGTTGCGTAGAGGTCGTAGAGTTGATTTGTGTTAAGTGTGGGGATCTTGACAGTGCGTCAGCGACGAGATTCGTCCTACCGGGCTAATAACGAAGTTCATAGTCGTATTCTTCCAAGATGGCTTTCCACCTTTTCATCTTGGAATTCGTATTCTTGTTGCTAAGTGCGAAAGTAAGCGGCTGGTGGTCAGTGAAAATCTTTACCATCGCTGAACCGTATAGGTATGTTCTTAGCGATCCCAAGGCCCAGATAATGGCCAGCATCTCCTTTTCGTTGGTGGCGTAACTCTCCTCTGTTTTAGAGAGGGTTCTGGAGATGAAGGTTATAGGTTTCCCATCTTGCTCTAGTACGGCACCTAGGGCAAAATCTGATGCGTCGGTTGTCAAGTGAAATTCTTTTTTGAAATATGGATAGGCCAGAATAATATCTTCCGATGAGAGGGTGTTTTTATGTTTATGGAAAGCTTCTTCGGCAGTGTGATCTAATTGAATTCGTTTTTTGCTTGATGCCGATCTCGAGACTCGACCTTCTTCGCCCCGTAGTAGCGAGGTGAGTGGTTTCGCAAGTTTAGCATAGTCTTTTATGAAACGCCGGTAGTAGCCGGAAAGACCAAGGAAGGATCTAAGCTCCTTCAGCGTATTGGGCGTCTGAAAATCTAGTATTGCCCTGACTTTGGATGGATTCGTTTTGATGCCTTCTGATGATATTATGAAGCCAAGAAACTCCACCTCATTCTTGAAGAATTCGCATTTGTCAAGTTGTATTTTGACATTTGCTTCTTCTAGAGTTCTGAAGATTTGCTGAACATTCTTAAAATGGGTTTCCTCGTCTTTGCCGAATATCACTATGTCATCAATATATATATAACATATCTTCCCGACGAATTCTCGAAGTATATCGTCGATAGCTCGTTGGAATGTCGAGGGCGCGTTCTTAAGGCCGAAAGGTAGGCGCGTGAACTCATACTTCCCGTTATTTACTGAAAATGCAGTCTTCTCAATGTCAGATTCCTTTAACAGAATCTGATGACTGAACCACTTTTCAGATCCAATACCGAAAACCATTTGTTTTGTCCGAGTTGGGATAGGACTTGGTTTATTTCTGGAATCGGATATCTATCGGGTACAGTTACAGAATTTAGTTTTCTATAATCTATAACTAATCTGTATTTTTTGTTCCCGGACGCATCTGGTTTTTTCGAAACGATCCATACTGGTGAGTTGTATGGAGATTTCGATTTCCTAATAATTCCATCGTCGAGCATCTGCTTGATTTGTCTCTCTACCTCGTCCTTCATGGCCATCGGATAAGGGTAGTACTTCGAGTGGACAGGGGTATCTGAGGAAGTTCGTATCTCTCCTCTAACATTTGTTATATATGTATGTGAGTCTAGCATCATCTTCCGAAAATAATCTAGGGTGGTGTTGTACCAGGTTTTCAAGAGTTTCCTTTTGCGCCAATGTCATGTGGTCAGTTCGAAACATTAGGGCATTTACCGATTGTGAAGCCTGTTGCTTAATTTTGATCTTGGTTCCGTTTTTCCCTATTTCCATAAAATTTTTACTAACATGAATGACAGCTTGTATTTCTTTAAGGGTGTCGTTTCCTAATATCGCATGAAAAGATTTAAGGGTTGGTAAAAGGAAGAAGTTAATTTTGGTATCTTTTAAGCCGAAGAGGGTTGTTTCTACATGCTGACTGATTTTAATATTGCCGCCTATTGAACTGGCATAGAAGCATTCTTGGTTGGGGACAGGTTTACTAACAAGACTTGGTTTGATATAATTACGGTTTGAGCCCGTATCAATGAGTATTTTCAAAATTTTCCCACTCTCCGTTTTGGACTCAAAATAGGGCAACGAAGAGTTCGTTAGCCTAAAAAATGTATGTCGGTATGGTCATTAGCTTCATAGCTGTCTAAGTCCGGTTGTTCTTGTAAGTACTCGTCGATCGATTGGTCATAGTTTTTGTCTTCATGTTCTATGGATTGATCGTATGTTTCTGTGTCTATTTCATTGGTATCGATGTGATAGTTTTGACGTATCTGCATGCTGCGTCTCTCGGCAGGTTCCTGTTTTATTTGCGGTCTGGCTGGCAAAGGTGGATTTCTTCTAAAATCGGAACCTTGGTGAGGTTGGATTGGGTTTGGCCGTGGTGCAATATAGGCCATGGAAGAATTATTTGGAAGATAGTTTGGTCTATATTGTTGTGGTTGGGTTTGTTGTGGTGGAGGATTGTATCGGGGATAGGAAGGTCTGGGTTGCATTGGTACGTATTTAAGTGGGGGTCTGTGTTGCTGTGGTGGTCCACGTGGGATTATATGGGACGAATTGGGGTTATTGAATTTCCTAGAGGGTCCTTGGTGGTTGTTGGCATAATTGGACCTAAAGCTCTGATTTTCTAATTTAAGGCACAGATGTAGTGCCTGTGGGAGTTCGCCAGGTTCTCTCATTCCTAGTAAACGGGGAAAGTCACCTCTCAAGCCACGGATAAAAGTATCCAGTGCCTTGTCCCTATAGGTCTGTGTCAGGACACGCATTGCTTCTGCGGAAATGTCCATGCAGGAGATTCTGTTTAGGATAAGGGATAAGTGGCTGTATACCGTCTGGTAAAATGCGGAAACTGTGCTATTTCCTTGGACGAGCGTAGACCTTTGATACTCTAAGGTACTCACGTCTCGCTTGTCCGCGTAATGCATGGCGAGGCATTTTGACATACTTTCCGAATTTAATGGGGTGTTGTAAGCTTCTAATGCGGCGTCTGCGTTTCCGATGATTTTGTTACGGACCACGCTGAGTATACCAAAATATTTTGGTGTACCCTTCTGTGACTCGTACATTCGGAGCACTCTATCAACACTTTTCTTCCAGGAGGAATATTCTCCCGGATTTCCGGAAAATTCACGAATACTTCTTATCACGTCCGGTATTTTGTCTAGGTCTGCTAATCTGTCTCGGTATTCCGTATTGATGGGTTGGTCAACACCCGCAAAATAATCGGCGTTGGGATTTAGCATTTTTTGAATAACTTCCCGACCCTGTTTTTCGAGAGTTTTTATTACTATCGAGGATATGAGTACATCCAATTCTGGAGTGCTTCTCACCTCTTGTCGGTTAGTATCGGTCATTGTAGAGGTGCTGGACTGGAAGGATGTATTCGCAATGGGTTCGTCCATAATTTGAATAGAAGGGTTTGTGTTAGTATTGGAAGGATTCTGGGGTTGGTCTAGATTTTGTGGGGTAATTGTATTGCCTGATCTCAATAATGGCATTTTGATTTATACAAGTTAGAAGAATAAACGTCACTAATTAAATGTTAATTGTATTTTAAAAAAATTCCACGAGTCAAATTACTTAAAAATATATTCTTTTCTTTTTATAGTTCACTTATATCTTTTGTTCTTTAGTGCCTTTTTATATGTATGATTTTGAATACCAATTGGTGTATAAGCAATTATAAACAATTATAAACTTATAAGTAACTTACATTAATGACATTTTGAGGTGTTGGCTGGTGTTGAGCGGCTGGTAGTCTTGCTACCTCCTTTTCTTCCGTTGGGGCGGCTACTAAGGGGCCCTTTATTTTTTTTCTCACACACTTTTCTTTTTCACTGTATTATCTTCATATGCTCCTCTTGCGTGAGTTCGTGTCTAACGATTCCTTGAGTTCACCTTTACACTTTTGGGACACTTCCACTTTGTTAGTTCTTTGGACCAATAATTGTTTCCAGCTTTGTTTTATTGTCGGTTCTTGGGACCAATAGTGGTACGGTATATTTTTTAAGCACGGCAGCTACTTGAGGTGTCTGGCTTTTGTGTTTTCGAATGAGCGGTGGGTATTAGCCAACTAGCGTAGTAAAAAGTTCTTCGGCTACTTGAGGCGTTTGACTTTTATTTTTGTGAAAAGCGCGGCGGCTACTTGAGGCGACTGGCGAATCACTAAACACTATTCTTGGTGAAAAGCGCGGCGGCTACTTGTGGCGACTGGCGAATCACTAAACACTATTCTTGGTGAAAAGCGCGGCGGCTACTTGAGGCGACTGGCGAATCACTAAAAACTATTCTTGGTGAAAAGCGCGGCGGCTACTTGAGGCGACTGGCGAATCACTAAACACTACCGTACCGAACTACTGGTCCCTGCTCGGGCGCCAGTTAAATTTTTATTTCAGTAAATTATTAAAAAAATATTTTTCTTCGGGAGCTATGCTCCTTTATTCTTCTCTGGTCAACTTAAGACTGATCTCACAATTCATTACTTAATTCTAACTTAACTTATCGTGTTCAGCGAGAACGTGCAGGAATGTCGTTTGAAAAACAATTGTCTCAGGTGACAGATGTCTTGGAGTGGAGCGTCACTCTGAGACGGAATGTGCGGATGTGGTGTCAGGTGGAACATATTTGCGATGGATGCAAAGAAGAAAGAAACTGCAGGCGTAATGTTTACTGGCGGATGTGTTTGGAGATTTTCGTGGGTGTCGTGTTAACTAGTGTAATTACGAGTACGTCGGCGAAAAGGGAATCTTAAACAAGGAGTTTCCAATGAAACACGCAGTTCAGTGTTTATTGTTTCTTATTTTATTTCTCTGTTGATCTATTCACATTCGAGGCTAAGCGAGTACTGACTCGTTTTTACATATTCAAGCATAATTCTCTTTCAAATTTGACCGTTAAAACATTGAAATTTTCCTTTTAACTGTATTGGTATAAATAACGAACAGTTGACATAAAAGTAATGCCTGCTTAGTTTTTTTTATGTTTAATTTAGAAAAGGAATAAAAAAAATAGGAAAAAAGGGAGAATTCAGATTCTAATACATAACAATGATAATTCACGCATGTGTTCCAATCGTATATGTATACTTTCTTCGCGAAGTTCTCTGTTTTTAGAAAATCTACATTCTACTGCATAAGACCGAGATCAGTGGCGTAGCTAGCATAGGTGGCACCTGGGGCGGCAATTATGGTGTGACCCCCAGAATGAAAAACAGTAAAATAAATGAAATTCCGCTATTCCATATATTATGACTTTTTATTTAAATTCAAATAAGAAATAAAAAAAAAAAGAAGAACAAAAACGTAAAGGTACACATAATACGCATAAAAAAAAAAGCAGAATAAAAATTAATATAATATACACATTATAAAACTTGTAGAAACTTAAAACGTCTTCTTCCTAGCTTTTAATCAGAGAGTTCGTTGATAGCGTCATCAAAATTTATTTGCTGGGTCGCCTCATGTTCAATAGTTAAAATTCCCAGATTGTTGAGCAGATATACATAAGAACTTCAATAACAAATGCAAAAAAATGTGCACGTGCACTAAAAAACCAAAATAATAAAAAGAACTCCAAGAGCTACATACATACATAGATGATAGAAACCGCATTAAAAAAAATAGAGCATAACAACCAACCAAATAGAGCAAAAAAAAAAAACAAGTAAGTCAATCGTTGACGACGACCGACGCACATAGGGGTTGTTGGGGCACTTGTTGTAACAATAGTTTTACAATAGTAAAACTATTTTTGAATATCATTGTGAATGATCATATGTACATATGTATGTTAAAACTTCGTTAAATTTTTGAATTTGGCGCCTATGTGTTTTGGTCCGCCATATTTTTGGTTTTTTTTTAACATCCGTTTTATAACATCCATTGTACAATATAAAATTGTAATTAAAGAGCAGACTGGGCCTATTTCGTGCGTGGGTTCGAGACGGTCAACACTGAGCATTTTGGTCTTCTTTCTTTCGTATACGCTTTGCCAACAGATTCGTCGTCGTGGAAGTGAGCCGAGATATCGTTTCCAGTTCAACGTGGCAAAATTGAATTAAGTATATCTTCGATTTAAGCGGAATTTCAGTGCGGTGAAGTGCGTGGTTTCACTAAAAAACAATCGAAAAGTCCCTAAGTGATCTCCGTCTTCGCGATAAGGTTATTGACTTCGTTAACAAGTGTTTCTAGTCTTTGGGTCATAGAACCCGCACCCGCTCAGACTGTGGAAATTTCCCTTTGCTTCAAACCACAAGAAGAAAATTTTTCCACAAGCGGTCAGAATTGCTGATCGTACATTTTTGGCGCCCAAACGTGCAGCTCGTCTGGAGAACAGCAGCATCACTCATCACCATCAAGGAGAAGGAGAAGGAGAAGAGGAAAATCAAAAAGAAGTTATCATCCCATCAACTAAACTACAAACAGGGAAAGCTAAGTATACCTCCCTGCTAAGGTACGTAAAAAACCACTCCAACTAGTCGAATGTGCGTTAGTCAAATTTAAACACATCGAATCGAAATTTAAATCGAAAAATCGATATCAAATTACATAAAACGCACCTTCAACGTATGAGGAGATATGCATGCAAATTGTTTAATTCAAATTTAATTACAATATATTGAATAAACGTGATAAAACCGTGCTGAAACAACATCGGATGGTATTGCCCACGATCCAATTTCATTCGAGCAACATACCCATATTTCGTGTAAAACGCACATCTTGTCGGCAGGAGATAAAATTTAAAATCCACAAGTGATCGTCGCAAATTTCTTACGTTCCACACACTTTCACATCTGCTTTCGTCGCTTATTCGCAAAATAGCTTTCGCCCACAAGTGATCGTCGTTCCACACACTTTCACATCTACTTTCGTCGTTCATTCGCAAAATAGCTTTCGCCCACAAGTGGTCGTCGTTCCACACACTTTCACATCTGCTTTCGTCGCTTATTCGCAAAATAGCTTTCGCCCACAAGTGATCGTCGTTCCACACACTTTCGCATTTACTTTCGCCGCTTATTCGCAATATAGATTTCTCTCACGCGAATCGTCGTTGCTTCGGTACTCATCTGCATACACATACATACACATTTGTTCAAGGAAAATCGTCGTTTCCCTGGTTCGTTCACTGGGGTTTGGGTTTGCTTGACACACAGAACGTCACATTCGCAAACAGATCGTTGGTCATAATGTCGGAACCATCGATAGAGGAGTTGAAGCAAATGCGTTCTTCAACAAAAGGAAGCATAACCAGGATAAAAAATAGCATCAAAGATGATCTGTCATCAATAGAATTAGAATGTCGCTTAGGTATAGTGGAATCCTACTTCAAGCAACTCTTAGCATATCAAACGCAAATCGAGCGCGTAGCACCTACGGATACTGCAAGAGGGGAACTTGAAGAACTCTACATTTCTACAAAAACAAGAATACTTGCCAGTCTAGATTCAACAAGAAATAGTATGACTACTTTGGAAACTACCTTCTCAGTTCCACAATCGGTTAACCATCTACAAAAATTAAGCTTGCCTAAATTCAGTGGCAAATATTCAGAGTTTAAGAACTTTATTAATTCATATACTAAACTCGTGGATAATGATCCGAGCCTTTCAACTATCGAGAAATTTAATTATCTACTCACTTGCTTGAGTGGCCAAGCACTCGGCACAATAAAAGCCTTTCAGGTCACCGAGGTTAACTACCCTAAAGCATTAGCTCGACTCAAAGATCGCTACGACAACAATTGTCTTATATTCTTAGAGAACATAACTCAACTTTTTGAATTGCCTAAGGTTTCGAAGCCGTCCGCATCGCTTCTACGCGGTTTAGTCGACAACGTCTCTGCGTTATTCGGTTCGCTGCAGTCAATTGGAACCCATGCAGACATATGTAACGCTGTAATAATTTATATTACGATGTCCAAGGTCGACGAAGACCACGAGCCAAGTGGGATGAGCAGTGCGATTTTAAAACACTTCCAAGTTGGGATACGTGTGCTGAGGTTTTAAATAAACGCTGTCAATATCTTGAAGCTCGTGATGGTCAACAGCAACGTTCAGACCATAATAGAAAATCGCCAATTAAGATCAAAGCGTCCTTCAATCAACGTCCACAAACTTCTTTAACAATTACGCAAAGATCGTGCGCATTTTGTAAAGAAACCAATCATCTAATTAGCAGTTGCTCGTCGTTCTGCAGACTCTCGGTATCAGATAGCTTTGTGAACGTTAAAAAGCTAGGGCTCTGTTTGAACTGTTTGGGTAGAGGTCACACAGTGTCTAATTGTCCGTCAACATATCGGTGTAGAACTTGTAAACAATCCCATCATAGCTTGTTGCATCGTATTCAACAACAGCCTACAGCAACATCGGAGAACAGTCCGACACATACCAGTTCTGCAGCTTCCCACTCCGCAATGGAAAAAGAATCCGCTAATAAGACAGTACAGGTCATTCTAGCTACTGCTTTGGTTTTGGTCCAGGATAGTTTTGGAAGTTTTCAATTAGGGCGTGTATTATTGGATTCGGGCTCACAAGTCAATTTCATAAAGGAGCGCTTCGCTAATTCTCTAAAGTTGCATAGGCAAAGAAAAAATATGGATATAGTCGGAATAGGCTCAACCGAAACCAAAATAAGATCTCTTACTCAAACCACCATTCGTTCAAGATTCAACAATTTTGAGATTTCTTTGGAATTTCTAGTGACACCAACCATTACAGGATACCAACCTGATTCCGAACTTAAGATAAAGGACTGGAATTTACCCAACGATATTGAACTTGCAGATGAAAACTTCAACCAACCATCACCGATCGATATGCTGCTTGGAGCTGAAACCTTCTTTGACTTAATTCTGGCCGGTCAAATTAAGCTCGGACCGGGCCTTCCCTCGTTACAGAATACACACTTAGGATGGATTGTATCCGGGAGTTACAGGAGCCAGTCAAAACTAGAGAAACAGTTGTGCTGTCTAAATTCAAAAGAATACTCACTGGAAGCATTTGTCGGAAAGTTTTGGGAGCTGGAAGCAGTGGAAGGACGCAAGTCTAAGTTGACAGAAGAGCAGTCAAACTGTGAAGCACACTTTCGGAAAACTATAGAAGAACTGCCAAACGGAAGACTGATAGTTCAACTCCCCTTCAAACAAGATCCGCAATGCCTAGGAAACTCTTACGATATAGCTTTAAGGAGATTTTTATCGTTGGAGCGTAGGTTTTCAAAAGATCCATCGCTCAAATCAGAGTACGTTAAATTTCTTCGGGAATATAAGGATTTAGGGCACATGTCTTTGGTAGAGAGCCCTAACTTGAAGGAGTCGCATTATTACCTGCCTCATCAAGCAGTTCTGAAACCAGACAGCGTCTCAACTAAGCTAAGGGTAGTATTTGACGCTTCATGCCGCACATCTTCTCAGTTATCCCTCAACGAAATTCTCATGACTGGCCCGACTGTTCAAGATGATTTGTTTCTCATATTACTTAGATTTCGTTTGTATAGATACGCCCTGACTGCAGACATAGTTAAAATGTATAGGCAGATACTGATGCATCCGTCCCATCGTAAGTATCAATACATTTTATGGAGGGAAAACGAGCATTCACTCATACAAACTTACCAACTGAATACCGTTACTTATGGTACGACTTCAGCGCCATTTCTAGCAATCCGTTCGCTAATGTATCTTGCTGACAAATTCGAAAATAAAAAATTAGGATCCAATGTAATTCGCTCGGATTTTTACGTCGATGACATGCTAACTGGATCAGACGATCTTGATGAATTGATTCAGATACAAAAGGAAGTAGTGACAATTTTGAACTCAGCAGGTCTCGAACTCTCAAAGTGGCACAGCAATACGTTGGACGTTGAGCAACCGTATTCGAAAAACAAAAATATACACGTAGCAGATTCAAATCTTACGAGTACTTTGGGAATCACTTGGGATCCTAACAAGGACATTTTTTCGTTTTCCTACAAGAACAATCGCACATATTCTAGTTGGAAGAAAAGATCCATGCTGTCAATATCATCCTCGTTGTTCGACCCCCTGGGGTTACTAAGCCCAATAATAATCGTTGCGAAAACACTTCTTCAAAAGGTCTGGATTGACAAACTAGACTGGGATGCGACAGTTCCACCTAACATTGAGACTGAGTGGCGTCAATTTATGGAAGATTTATATTCCCTCAAACATATTTCTGTTCCAAGGTTTGTTTTATCTGCCAATAAAAAAGAAATACAAGTTCATGGATTTTGCGACGCATCTCTTCACGCATATGGACGCTGCATTTACATCAGAACTACCGACAGTTCAGGATCCGTTTTTGTCAAACTTTTGGTGGCAAAATCTAAGGTTGCACCGGCAAGGAAAAAGCAACTGCCACGGCTGGAACTTTGTGGTGCGCACCTTCTTTCCAAATTGTGGTCAAGAATCAAACCAAGGTTCACTAAATCGTCCTCAAAAACATTCTTTTGGATAATTGTGTTACATTGGATTTCCACACATTCCTCAAAACTCTCGACGTTCGTAGGAAATCGAGTGGCGGAAATCCAAGATCTCTCACAGGACATCAGCTGGAGATATGTACCCACAAAAGAAAACCCCGCTGACATTGTGTCGCGAGGCTGTACGACCCATGAGTTGCAGGCCTCCATATGGTTTTCTGGACCTTCGTTTTTGTTGAAAGGATCTGAAAAATGGCCAATGGAATCAAATGAAGAACTTTCTTCGGAATACTTGACGTTAGAAAAGAGAAAGACCGCATTGCATTGTAAAAAACATCCAGAGGATGCACCGTACTTATTAGATATCGTCAACAAATATAGCTCGTTTAGCAAAACAATACGCATTTTCGCATATGTGATACGGTTTATTACTAGGATGACTAAGAGTTCGGTGGAAAACACCAGATTTCTTAATCCCATAGAACTCAAATCTGCTCTCCATAAAATCGTATGGATTATTCAAAAACATTATTTCGCTGATGAAATTGACTTGATCCTCAATGGAAAACAACCTAAAGGAACCATCCAATGTTTGAGTCCGTTCATCGAGGAATCCAATGGAAGTAAAGTGCTGAAGGTAGGAGGGCGACTAAAAAACGCAAACATTCCAGAGGAGCAGAAACATCCGTTACTACTTCCAAAGAATTCGCAATTCGTGCTATCTATGGTTAGGGAGGTACATACGTCTAATTTTCATGCGGGACCCAAGACTCTTGTAGCGCTAATTAGACAGAGATTTTGGATCGTTAACGCTAGAGATATCGCTAGAAGGGTTGTCAAAGGGTGCATATCGTGTACCAGATATCGCCCTAAACTACTTCAGCAGGTTATGGGCGATCTACCTGCCGAAAGACTTAGTTCGTCTCGGCCGTTCTCTCGTTGTGGTGTGGATTTTTGCGGACCAATCTACACTTTTTACAGGATTCGTGGCAAGGCTCCCTATAAAACGTATGTGGCAGTCTTCGTCTGCTTCGCATCAAAGGCTGTTAATTTGGAAGCCGTATCAGACCTATCTGCAGACGCATTCATTTCGGCTTTAAAGCGCATGATTGGTCGTCGAGGTTTACCACATACAATTTTTTGCGATAACGCTACAAATTTTGTGGGGTCCGACACAAAACTCAAAGAATTCCGCAAAATGTTGTTTCAACAAGAATCCTTGGAGATTATTAACAATTTTTGTTCTAATGACAGAATTAACTTTCGTTTCATCCCACCTAGGGCTCCACATTTCGGTGGGCGGCCGCCGTCAAAGTTGCAAAAGGCCATCTATACCGAAGTCTTCACAACGCTAGGCTGACATTGGAAGAGCTTTCAACGGCACTGGTCGAAATCGAAGCTGTGATGAATTCCCGACCAATATCTTCGCTATCGGCCGATCCCAACGATTTTGAAGCTTTGACTCCTGGACACCTTCTCATCGGAGCCGCACTAAAGGCTATTCCCGAAGCACCAGATGATCAAGCTGACATTAGTTATCTGCAACGATGGCGTCGCATAAACGCGGTTAAAACTCATTTTTGGAAACGCTGGTCAGACGAGTATGTCAACGAACTTCAGCAACGGTCGAAATGGTCAACTCCTCAACAGAATCTGGAAGCTGACGCCCTGGTTATTGTCCACGAGGATAACCTTCCTCCCCAAAGGTGGTTGCTTGGCAGAATCATCAGAACCATTCCCGGAAATGACGCCAAGGTTAGAGTCGCTGACATCCGGACGACAAAGGGCATTATACGACGTCCAATTCGCAAGCTGGCTGTCCTACCTGTTTGAAAGGGACCTTTCAAAGGGGGCGGAATGTTGGGGCACTTGTTGTAACAATCTATTGTAAAACTATTTTTGAATATCATTGTGAATGATCATATGTACATATGTTAAAACTTTTTTAAAAAAAAAATTTTTGAATTTGGCGCTTATGTGTTTTGGTCCGCCATATTTTTGGTTTTTTTTTAACATCCGTTTTATAACATCCATTGTACAATATAAAATTGTAATTAAAGAGCAGACTGGGCCTATTTCGTGCGTGGGTTCGAGACGGTCAACACTGAGCATTTTGGTCTTCTTTTTTTCGTATACGCTTTGCCAACAGATTCGTCGTCGTGGAAGTGAGCCGAGATATCGTTTCCAGTTCAACGTGGCAAAATTGAATTAAGTATATCTTCGATTTAAGCGGAATTTCAGTGCGGTGAAGTGCGTGGTTTCACTAAAAAACAATCGAAAAGTCCCTAAGTGACAAGTGTTTCTAGTCTTTGGGTCATAGAACCCGCACCCCCTCAGACTGAGGAAATTTCCCTTTGCTTCAAACCACAAGAAGAAAATTTTTCCACAAGCGGTCAGAATTGCTGATCGTACAGGGGTATTTGCATCGAAAAAGCGGCCAAAATTATTTTTTTGTCTTAATTACCTAATCTGTGTCTAAAACAATTGTTTATAAAGTTTAAAGTTGTTTAACATTTGTTTAGACGAAAAGAAAGTGTTTTTTTTGTTGTGTTCTGTGGTTTTTTTTTTATAAGAATGTAAAAAAAATAACACATAAAACTATTCAGACGATTCAGTCCAACATTCTTCTTCATAGAAAGATTCTTTATTTGATTCTGCTTCAGTATCATGTGGTGATAAGGTCCTTCCGCTATGTTCATTTACAAATGAACCAGGAGGCTCGGAAATCAGCATTTCAAGGACCTCTTTTCTGAATTGCCGCGTTTTTTTTCATTTGCAAGGGTCTTAAACTTGATATTAAAGGATCAGATGTCAAAAGTAGCCTATTTAAAAAAAATAAATAAATAATAGTACGACATATTATTGCTATTTGACATCTGTTTTGATTTAACCTGTTTAGAACATCCATGTTGCAGTCCCTCCTTGAAAATTTTCTGGCATAATTCAAGCGGTATAATCGAAGATGCTTATTGCGCGCTTCTGTTGCTTCTTCCGATAATTGTCCGATGGGTAAAAGAGCATTTTCAATTACTTCGGATCCACGCAGAAGAATTTTGTGCATGGTTGGGGTCATCGGATGCCATGGGTATAACTCTATATAAAGCTTAGCCGTATCGTGTGCAAATATCGCAAACTTTAAAGTGTTTATTTTAAATCCACTAGATAAAACTTCCAATATTACTTTCAATCTCGAAATTAATTGCACATCAACACCTGTAATTTCTGCAACTTCTTCAGGATCATTAAAAAATCTTCGACTAGTATTGCCGTCATTCGAACTGCCAAACCCTGGTTTTGGAACATCTACAATGAGTCCTAGTTTGGTTCTGAACTTCTCCTGTACTTCAGTTTTCTTCTTCTTGGCAATACTTTTACCTGTCTCTGTTCGAAGCTGCCATTTTTTTAAGGGAAGTTTGTATGAGAGATGAAGAATGCGTTCCAAGAAACGTATTCTAGCATGCAGAATTGATAAACCAAACTTCAACGCGTCTCTATTAACTTCTTTTGATTTGGTTGAACCGTTAAAATCTTTTGATGTAGCCCCGCAAATATAACATTTTAATGTTGACTTTGTCTTAGTTGCTGCATTACAGACTTTGCCATCAACCATGGTAAATGTCAACGTGTGCTTAATTTCAATGCTTGTGCCTTCTATTCACGTTTTACTAAGTTCACTGATCTTAGACTCGATGTAGGCAATTTCTTTTTGCGTATAGTCAATAGATTCTTTAGCAAAACTTATTTTTATAGGTCTACAAAACCGTGGTGAAGAAGGTGTTGGATTTTGCCAAGTAATTCTTTTTGTTGAACTGCAAAACAATCTCAACGGTAGAAATGAGACTTGGAATATAAATGCACCCGAGTCAGTGCTATTTGCAAACTTTTATTTGTATTGAGTTTGCTGTGAACCGTCACATCCCCATTTCGATATAAGTTCATTTGAGCGGCGTACATAAGCTCTTCCGTTAATTTTTTCTTCCGAAACATTGTGAAGTATTGTTTGCGTTCTTCTTCTTCTTTTGCTACGCATACTAATCTCTTCGAAAGACTTCATTGGGCGTCCAGGTCTAACTAAACCTAAGGGAATTCCGAAAACTCCCTGAAGCCAAACTTGATTTTTTTTTTTTTTAAATATTGCATCTGTCCTTCGTGCACTTGACCATCTTAACTTAAATTCATATCTTAAGCGTAAAATAAAACGTAAAAAAATCGTTAAATAATTTATGCTACAAAATATAAATTTAGTTTAGTACAAAAATACCTTAACGTTGTATTTTAAGCTTAAAATCATTAAGTCTATCTCCGCCGGTACAAGAAGCTTTACTTAATAAAAAATTTTCAACATAGTCCAACTTTGCGTCAATGTCTCTCCCTTCATTCTCTCGCATTATGTCATATAAATGTTGTTTTGTTATAATATTAAAGCCGGATGACCCTTCCACAAACAGACATTTTGGTCTTAATATGAGAAATAGAACTTACAACAAATAACATATACATAACGGACGTACTAGTCTCAATAAGCAAAAATTACCAGTTAATTTGCGACGAACTACGCACACATTTCGGAAGCATAGATCCAAAAAGGCAAAAATAGGCAGAATTTTTATCCTATTCGAGAAATGTTGTTTTATCATGTAATACCAACATTCCTACCGAATAATGCCGAAGTATGTGAAAAAACTCTATTATTCACCAAAAACAAACACCAAAAAAAAAAAAGCCTCTTGTCATGTTGAGTAAAAAAAAAAACTCGGTATAAACAGCACTATGGATCATGAAAAATGGTTTATACTAAAGCACATACCTGGTGCTAAATTATCCATAATAAAAAACTTATTACACAATGGGAAAAAAAATTAAAATATTAATTATAAAACTGATTAATTTTGTCGCAAATTCTCTCTGACAAATAACCCTTTTGACCGTATGTATGTATGTGCACACAAAATTAAAATGATAACGGTGCATTGTGTAAAGAGTTTTCTAGAAACCGTTGGGAAAAGAATTACTTCTTAACTTTACATTTTGAAAATTTTACTTTTGGCCGCTTTTTTGATGCAAATACCCCTATGTGCGACGCGACGATGGAAATGATTTAAAAAGAAAAACAAATAAGATCATGCTTTTCACAACCGCAGTGTAAAGTTCAGGGAAAAATAGCGGTTTCTCTTGCCTATCAAAATGATTACCTATTGCAGCCGCGATTCACAACATCTTCATGATATCATATCCTCATATAGAGTAGAGCATGAGTTAATTTCACGTATTGCGGATTTTCCAAAAAAAAGATCTTTATTGATTCAATCCCAAACTAACACTAAACTTACGAGCTACCTTATTTTAACTTAAAACCTATGAACGCCGCAAACCGTGGAAACTGCATCGTTGCAGTCTGCGCTGAGTTCGTAACCCGATGTCGTCCCACTTTGGGAGTGCGACGATCGCCGGTGTGTTGCCCTTGGTGGATAGCCGGATGTTATTGGATATTCGCCGTCTTCCCGTTTTCGTTGTTGCTGATAAGGTGGGAAAATCATGTTGTCACTGCAACTGCGGTTCGTGTTCGCCGCCGGGTCAATGGACGTTGTTAAGGTGGGAAAATGTAGGTGAGTGGTTTGTTGGGGAATTCGGGGTGAGCGGTGTTAACTCTTCCCCTCTTAAGACTATGTGTCCCCACATAGCATCTAGTTCAGAAATACGGGAGATTGTAGATGCTGTCGTGATAGTGGTGTTTGACCGGGTTCTTCTCAGGAGTAGGACTGTAGGTAACTGGAATGCTCTGGCTGGTTTGGGGGGCTATGGTTATCGTAGGATTGGTTGAATTTCTTGTCCACATAAACCTTGCTGCTGCTGCTACCACGATGAAGATAGCTCCGAAACTTACGCAGTCTATGATTTGATGTACTTTTTTCTCCTTGTTAATGAGGTCAATCTGATGGGTGTTGTTTATGTGTAACTCCTTAATGAGCTCTAAGGAGAGTACCTCTTCCAGTTCGTTCTCCACTGACGATTGCTGTAGTAGTGGCGGCAACGCGTGAATCTCCGTGATTATCTTAGATGTGTATTCCGTATTTCCTATGGTGATGGAGTCGTTGTAGAATCTGACCAGATACGTTCCTACGAGGTTTTGGTATGTCCCATTGATTCCTATTTTCCCTTGGAAGTCGTTCAGCAGTATGAGGCCGGTGTCGATCTCCACTATGGTTGGGATATGTTGGGCGTTTATTATACAGCAAGTGGCGTTCTTACTTCTTAATAATCTAGGGATACATTTATCATAACTTATATCTAATACATCTTCTTGCTTGCATATCGATAGTTTGTTAATTGTTTTGCATTCTCTTATTATAATTTTTGTTTCATTCTTGTTTAATAGCATATTTTCGTATTTTATGTTACTTATGATTCTATTTCCTTTTTTAATTGCTTTTACATATACTTTTTCGTATAGAACTTCATTTGTCTTAGGTATGTTAATGATGTATAATATTTTATTATTACTTAACGCTATCTTAATGTCTGCAAATTGCAAGGCTTCTTCAACATTTCTATAGGGCATTTTTGAAGAGTTAGTTTCATTTATTATTACGGAAATTTCTTCTTCTTCTTCTTCTTCTTTTCCTTTTTATCCCGGCGTCGTTATGATCAGAAGTGTAGGACCATAACCTTCCCACTTAACTGCATTCCTACTGGTCCGCTTGTGGGGTCCGCCGGTTTGACCTCAGAAAGTAGCGGCAGGCTTCCCGGTTTGGGATTACTTCATCGCTGAGGCCAATCAAATGCTGGTGTTTTTGCATTTGTTTGCACCAATTGTTTTTCGGCCTGCCTTTTTTGCGTGTTGAAATTGGAATGTTGATTGATAACGCCTTTTGGACGGGGTTCAAAGGATCTCTCCTTTGAACATGGCAATACCAACTGAGTCGGTCGCGCTCTATATTTCTTGTGATGGTTTCTTTTACGTGGAGGCTTCCTCGGATCTTTGAACTTCTAATTCTGTCACGCTTTGTTACTCCCGCTGTCATGCGAAGCATCTTCATCTCAGTTGCCGTTAATTTGCTCTCATACTTTTTGTGCATTGTCCAGCATTGTGAACCGTATGTGAGCGCCGGACGTACAACTGAAGTGTAGAGCCTTCCTTTCAGCTTAGGGGGAAATTTTCGATCACAGAAGATGGCGGAGTTTTCCCGCCACTTCATCCACCCTACGCTTACGCGATGTTTGATGTCGTCATCACAAGTTGCTTCTCTATTAATCATAGATCCCAGATATTTAAACTTTTCACACTTGGGAAGCACTCTTCCATTCAAGTAAATGTCTGGAATAGGCTGATGAGGGTCAGAGAACGGGCAGCACAGATACTCTGTCTTCTTTGAACTAATACGATACCCGTGTCCCTCAAAAATGTCCACCCACACATCAAGTGCTCGTTGTAGGGACGCCTGATCATCACTTATAATGGCCCCATCGTCAGCAAAGAATAGCTGGTGCACATTGGGGTCCGTCACTTTTCCTTCAAGCAAGCAATCAAGGACTGCTATAAAAAGCAGTGGGCTGAGGACGCTCCCTTGGTGTACACCGACTTTGATTGCGAACTCTTCGGTGACTCCTGCGGTGCATCTTACTCTTGTCGTTGCTCTCTCGTACATGTCCATAATCACTCGCACGTAGGTTTCTGGAACTCCTTTTTGTCTTAGCGCTACCCATAAAAGATCTCTTGGTTGCCGGTCAAAGGCCTTCTCGAAATCAACCAACACCATATGCAAGTCCTTTGAAGAATCACGATGCTTTTCCATCATGATCCTTATACTTTGGATTGCATCTGTTGTTGATTTACCCGAGACAAACCCGCACTGGTCATCAGATAGTCGTATTATTTTCCGCAGTCGGCTATCTAATACCCGTTCAACGATCTTCATGGTGTGCGACATCAGCTTGACAGAACGGTAGTTATCACAATTTCGCGTATCACCCTTTCCTTTGTGCAATGGAAGAAGATAGCTTTCCCTCCATTGATTAGGCATAGTGTCGCCTCTCATAAGTTTGGAGATAAGAACCATGAGCCATCTAGACCCGATGTCTCCCATCTTTTTCCAGAACTCAGAGGGTATCCCGTCCGGCCCAACAGCTTTTCTTTTCTTGGAGTTTTTAACCGCGTACCGAACTTCTTCGACTGTGATGTCGGGTATTTCGGCATGATTCGGGGCGGCTCTTGGAAAGTACACTCGGGGAAACTGTTCGTTCAGAAGTTCCTCGCAATACTGTCGCCATCTGTGGAGAATTTTTTCGTCTTCCACAAGGAGTTGGCCTTCAGCATTGTTAATAAACTTTGGGAAACGAATCTCCTGAGCATTTCTTCTTCTCTGGGCGGCTATCTTAAAGATATTTGCTCCTTTGTTCAAATTGTTTTGTCGAAGCTCCTGGGTAGCCTGGTTCCTGTCAGACGCGGAAGACGATATTTCTTCCAACTCCTGATAGAGGCCTTCCATGCTTTTCGCTTTGAATTCGGCGCATTTTTTCTTCGCGATACCTTTGCAACATCTATATACCTTTTCACGGCGAGCTTTTTCCTCTCTATTAGTAGAAGAGCACTTTGACCAAGCTTGGAAAGCCATTTTCTTTTCGTGTATCACTGCTTTGGCTTCGTCTGTCCACCACCAGGTTTCTTTTGCGTGTTGGCAGGGGCCTTTAGATGTTCCGAGCAGTGATTTGGCTTTCTCCAGGCCAGATTGTTGCAGGGAATCCCACATGTCTTGTGCTCTGCACTCCTCATTACCGACCTCATCGATAATGGAAGAGAGGTAGTTTTCCATGTTGGTGATAAAAGCTTCGCCTTTTCCTTTATCCAGCTTATACCACTTGATTCTCTCAGACACCTTCGTTTGCTGCTTTGACTTCTTTCTCGCATCCATAAAAAATTCAGTCAGGAGGAGACGGTGTTGAGGGGCGATCGCGTCTCCCAGGATCACTTTGCAATCTTTAGCTCGTGGCTTCATGAAACTGGATACCAAATGATAGTCTATTTGAGTTTCATTTCCGCCGCTGCTATAAGTGATCAGGTGCCGGCTTTGTTTGACGAACATGGTATTTAGCACTATAAGACCGTACGACTTGCACATGTTTAGGATATCTTCACCTGAAGAGTTCCTGGTGCCGTATCCCAGTCCTCCATGGTAGTCTTCATAGTCTTCGCTTGTCTTCCCGACATGTCCGTTTAAATCTCCCCCAACAAACAAAAGCTCTTCCTTTGGGATGATTTTGACAAGGTTGTGGAAATCTAGCCAGAATGCATCTTTTTCTTTTTGTTCGCATCCTACTTGAGGGGCATATGCGCTTACGATGTTCCACACCTCACCATGCATCACCAATTTGAGAGCCATCAAACGGTCACTGGACTTTGAAATGGTTAAGACGTTGCCAAGTAACTCTGCCGCAAGGATGATGGCGATTCCGTTTTTACCTTGTTCCAATCCATAGTAAAACATCTTGTAGGCTTTTGTTTTAACGTCCAAGAAACGTGCCCGATTACCGGTGTTTCGCCATTTCGTCTCTTGTACGCACAGGATGTCTACTCGCCTTCTAACCATCATTTCTTCAAGCTCATAGCTGCGCCCACTCATGCTTCCAACGTTCCAACTCGCGACTCTTAAATGTGGCTTACGCCGTTGCATTACTTTGCTATCCCCCGGAAATCCTATAGCTCTGACCCGAGCATTTCTGCTCGTCCCAGGATCACGACCATTAGTAGTGCCTGGCGGGGTAGTGCTTTTCCTTTTAGCGTTCTTTTCCATAATGCTACGGTTTGACCGTTTTCATTCTTCCCTTCCTTTTTGACACGGGCATGCTCCAGATTTTTTATTTATTTTTTTTTGATTGATCTTACTCTTACAACACCGGTGATCTCCAGTCGTGTCAACCCACTGATTTGCATGCACACTTGTGGGGCAGTTTAATGGTGGTATATGTGTCCCTAGGCTCACCTTGGTGTTTTCTAAATTGCCTAGATGTGAGTTTTGTTTACCTTTGTTTAGTCGCCTTTTACGACAAGCGATAGGTATCGCTGCAGGGATATTCTTAACCCGTCCCTGCACGGTTTATTACGGAAATTTCATGTTTGGATAATATGTTTGAATTTAGAATATTTGCCTTAGCCATTGCTATTGCATATACCACGTTTGTTAGTTCTTCTTTAATTATTTTTGCCTTCAAATTTAGACTTATAACTAATTCATGTATTGCTATCTGGTCATTTTTTATTGAATTTACAATGTTATTGGTTACTTTAGTTATTTGATTTATCTTTTCTGTAATATTCCTATTGATATAAAATTGTTCGTTATTATTAGTTATTACATTATTAATCTTATCTTCTAATAACATTAAATCATCGTGGTCCGGATTTCCTCCGATCCACTTCCAGGCTGATCCTATGAAGTTTAGGGAACGTTTGGATTTGTGGGATTGGAGGTTACCTATAAGTTTCTCTATTTGGTGAAGTTCATGCTCTAAGATAGGTAAGAAGGGATTTGTCCTTGGGATATGTTTATTCGTTAGGGCTGTGGCGTTGATTAGGAAAGTCTGGAATTGGGATATCTCGATGGTGTGAACAAGCTTTACATTTCCGGTTTGTATTCTCCCGGTGCCGTTATTCAGGATGAGGATTTGGGAGTTGGTGTAATCTAGAATTTGGGTGTCCGCCTTCAGGGTGGTAAGGATGCATCTGGGTTAAAGAGATAAGGAAGGAATGCTGTTTATTGTCTTATATTGCTTTTATGTATTATTTTTCCTGAATTGGTTAGTACTGTAGTAGGGTTGTCTTGTTTAACTGTCTCTTCCTTGAACCGTGCAGTGAGTTTTGAGCCGTGTCTTTTGTCGTTTTTAATGAAAATTGTTTGCCCTTGTTCATACGTTTTTATGTTCTTCCGATGTTTATTGTGATGACTAAGATCTTTCTGCTGCTTTTGTCTAATACGTTCTGCAATTTCTTCTCTGGCCTTTTCAAGGCCTTCCGGTTCATTGCATATGTTTCTGCCATAAAAGAGGTCTAACGGCCTTTTGCCGGTAACAGAGTGGATGGTAGAATTGTATTCATGCACCGCTTGGGTAAGGAGTTCTTCGAATGGACAGTTCATTCCGTCTCTTTTTAGACACCTCATGATCTCGGAGAGCGTGGAGTGGAAACGCTCTACTTGTCCGTTAACCTCGCTTTTGTTCGTGGGAGTTTTAAAGATTTGAATCTTAAGAAGATCCTCCATCATGAATGTAATAGACGCAGAGTTGAGGGACTTTTCGTTGTCTATAACGATGTGCTTCGGAATACCGAAGAAGAACAGAAGCTCTCTCAGAGGTTTCTTAATGTCCTCTATGGCACGAAATTTCAGCACCTTTGCCTGTGCAAGCTTGGTGAATTTGTCCAAGGCGGTGAGCACTAAGTGACGTTCAGTCGAGTACATATCGATGTGGACTGTATGTCCAGGATGTAAAGGTATGGGAGTGGGTTTTAGGATGGGGTTTGGTGGATGACGCTCGTACTTACTTTCCTTACAGACCTTGCATTGACCAATCAATCTTTTGATCTTCGCGTTCATCCTAGGGAAATAAAATTTTTCAATAATTTGTAGTTTGTTCTCTACAGCATTGCGATGCGCTCTTTTATGTTCTTCTATAATTAAGTTTTCCTGTTGTGTTTCATTGGGGACATCTTCTACTTGTGACCTCGTGAACCGAATTTTGTAGTTATTGAAATAGAGAGAATAGATAGGTTGAATAATTCCCATAGTTTCCTCGTCGGTCATAATCGCATTTATCACGTTGGGGTTGAGAAATCTTCTAAATATCCCTATGAGATTTTCGTTGTTGTAGTTTGTCTCAGTAAAAATGTGTCTGTGGTATTTGGGGAAAGGTGTTTGGTACTCGTAATTTGACTGTTCACCTTTTTTCAGGATTATTTGTGTTCTGAATGCATTGATGGGGGCGTTTGCAAATTGTACCAAGTTGTGTGATGAGCTATCATCACTATGTGTTGTGGCTGTTAGGGAGTTGATGTTAGACCCTTGTGGAGGCCTGGATAATGCATCCGCCACGATGTTCGTCTTACCGGGCTTGTAAATTAGTTCGTGATTGTACTCTTCGAGTATGGCCTTCCACCTTTTCATCTTTACGTTGGAATTCCGATTACTAAGGGCGTAGGTGAGCGGCTGGTGGTCGGTATAAATCTTCACCTTCTGAGAACCATACAAGAAGTTGCGCAAGGAGTTTAATGCCCAGATGATTGCGAGCATCTCCTTTTCGTTGGCCGCGTATGCTTCTTCGGTTTTATTCAAGGTACGCGAAAGGAAGGTTATAGGCTTCCCTTCCTGGGCCAAGACTGCGCCAATCGCATAATTGGATGCGTCTGTTGTTAATTCAAACTCTTTTTTTAGATCAGGATAGGCCAGTATAACTTCCTGCGACATTAAGGATTTCTTTATAGCTTGGAATGCCTCCAATGCCTTTTCGTCTAACTTCACTGGGACATTCTTGGACACATTTTTCGACACACGCCCGTGGCCTTCTTCCCCTCTTAAGAGTGATGTCAAGGGGTTGGCTAACTTAGCGAAATCAGCTATGAAACGACGATAGTATCCAGCCATGCCCAAGAAAGATCTTAGCTCCTTCAAGTTGGTTGGTGGTGGAAATTCCGAGATGGCCTTGACCTTAGCAGGATTGGTTTTGATCCCGTCGGAGCAGACGATAAACCCGAGGAATTCGACGGAGTCTCTTAAGAACTCGCATTTGTCCATCTGTACCTTAATGTTCGCCTTCTCTAGGGTGGCAAGTACAAGTTCGAGGTTCCTAAGATGCTCTTCTTCGTTGGTACCGAAGACAATAATGTCGTCTATATAGACGTAGCATCTGACTCCTATATGCTCTCGTAGGATATCGTCGAGAGCTCTTTGAAATATAGCGGGCGCGTTTTTCAACCCGAAAGGGAGTCTGGTAAACTCGAATTTTCCGTGGTTTACCGAGAATGCTGTTTTATCGATGTCTGCTGCTTTGAGTTGAATCCACTTTGCAGGTCTAGTGTCGTAAAGAGTTTGTTTTTCCCTAGATTTGTTAGCACCTCATTAATTTCTGGTATCGGGTACCTGTCGGCGATAGTAACCGAATTTAGTTTTCGGTAATCGATTACCAGCCGAAATTTCTTCTCGCCCGACGCATCGGTCTTTTTTGGTACTACCCAGACCGGTGCGTTATACGGCGACCGTGAAGGTCTAATAATGCCGTCTGCTAACAACTTTTCAATTTCCTTATCCACTATTGGCTTGAGGGCCATGGGCTACGGGTAGGATTTGGAGTATATTGGATTGTTGTCTACTGTCCTTATTTCGCCTTTGACTACGGTGGCGTATGTAAGTCTCTCATCAGGCTCGACGAATAGTCTGGGGTGTTTGTTGAGGGCTTCGTACAATTTCCATGTTTGGTTGTCATTCAAATGGGATGTTCTGACATTCAGGTTATTGACGGATTGAGATAGGTGTTGTTTAATAGGGATTTTCAGGGAGTTGTTAAGGGTAATGAAGTTCTCTGCAACGTGTATGACAGCGTTTAGCTCCTTGAGGCTGTCGTTGCCGACGATGCCGTGAAAGGCTTTGAGTGTGGGTAACACGAAGAATTTGAGAGTTTTTATTCTAGGTCCGAAAAGATTTAACATCGCGTGATGGGTAACTTTGACATTACCGCCCACGGAGTTAGCTAGGAAAGGGTTTTCGTTCGTTATTGTTGTTTTTACGCATCTAGGGTGAATGTAATTCTTATTTGATCCAGTGTCAATTAAGAATTTTAGTACATTTCCGCTCTTCGTTCTGGAAGGGATTGGACATCGGATTCCTATTGAATGTGTTGGGTTGTTGGAAAGGGGTATTGTATTGTTGGTTAAATTGTCGTTGGTTATGGAAGTAAGGGTATTGCTGGAAGGTTGGAGGCTTAGGGGGCCTCGGCGGACCGTGCATTAGCTCGGGATAGAATGGTTGTGAAGGATATTTTGGTGGCGTATTTGGATTATGGGGGTATTGTCTAGGTGTCAATCGAGTGTGAAAATTGTTTCGGTCTTTCGAATATGACCGACCGTGTGGTTAGCGTGTTGTGTACGGTAATTCATGTTCTCGAGTTTTAGACAGAGGTGTAGGGCTTGAGGGAGATCTGCGGGTTCCCTCATGCCGAGGAGCCTGGGTAAGTCACCCTTTAGTCCTCTAATAAACGTATCTAACGCTTTATCGCGGTACGTCCTAATCAAAACATTCATAGCTTCCGGGCTCATTTCCATAATGGAAATCTTGTTCAATATCAACGACAAATGAGCATAGACCGCTTGGTAGAACTACTGCACAGTACTACTGCCTTGAACTAGGCCGGTCATTTGGTACTCGAGGGTACCGAGGTCGCGTTTATCTGCGTAATGCAGAGAGAGGCAACGCGTTATACTGTCCCAATTCAACGGGGTGTTGTACGATTCGAGAGCTATATCGGCTTGGCCGACCACCTTGTTTCTAACGACGTTTAGGATACCGAAATATTTCGGCGTACCCTTTAAAGGTTCGTAGAGTTTCAGGATTCTGTCGACGCTTTTTTTCCATGACCCGAATTCACCGGGTTGACCCGAAAACTCTCGAAGGCTTCGGACTACGTCCGGTATTCTGTCCATTTCGGAAATATTATCTCGTTGATCATCAGCGATCACCTGGTCGCCTTCAGTGATTACTTCGGAACGCGCGTTGAGAAACTGTTCCAAAATCGAAGGCATTTCCCTAACTAGGACTTGAGAGACGATTTGAGTGACTCGGCTTTGAAAGCTGGACTCGGGATTTTCGGGGGCGGGATTAGGATTTGAGGATAGCCTGGGAGGCGCGATTAGGTTTTCGTTTCGCGGCATGATTAATAGTGTCGTATAAAGATTGTATAAAAATATAGACTTATAGTATAAACTTATATATAAACGTATTCAATTTCAATATTCAAAATAATTGTTTTGTTTTATTAATTTTCAAGGTATCGTTTTATCACTTATTACTGATTCACTTAGTAGTTATTAATATTATTCTGTGTTTCAACTCTAATTTATTTTCTTTTCAAATTACAATATTCCTTTTCTAATTTTTCTTTTCCCTTTTAATCTTTAATAATTTTACTTCACTTAATAATTAATGTATGATAATATTAAGATGCTTACATAAATAAAAAATTTCTCATGGTGGGGCGGCTAACAGATGATGTTCTGCTTCCTTTTCGTCCGGTCACTGTTGCTCCGGTTACTGGGGGGCCTCGTTTCCTCCACACAGATGCAGTTGAGTGTTAATTTGGTTTTTTTTTCCCTGGGATGTTTCTTCCGCACGCACTTTAACAACTTTTTATTTTTTTACTTTTCTTAGGACACTCGCGGACGCGTATACTTTTTACGACTTATAATTCCGGGGTCCCTGCTCGGGCGCCAGTTAATTTCACGTATTGCGGATTTTCCAAAAAAAAAGATCTTTATTGATTCAATCCCAAACTAACACTAAACTTACGAGCTACCTTATTTTAACTTAAAACCTATGAACGCCGCAAACCGTGGAAACTGCATCGTTGCAGTCTGCGCTGAGTTCGTAACCCGATGTCGTCCCACTTTGGGAGTGCGACGATCGCCGGTGTGTTGCCCTTGGTGGATAGCCGGATGTTATTGGATATTCGCCGTCTTCCCGTTTTCGTTGTTGCTGATAAGGTGGGAAAATCATGTTGTCACTGCAACTGCGGTTCGTGTTCGCCGCCGGGTCAATGGACGTTGTTAAGGTGGGAAAATGTAGGTGAGTGGTTTGTTGGGGAATTCGGGGTGAGCGGTGTTAACTCATGCTTTTCATAACCGCAGTACAAAGTTCGGGGAAATATAACCGTATCTAAGAACGATCCGAGAATTACTTTTCTTGTCGACACACCTGCGTGTCAAATAAAACAAAAACAAAAAACGAGTAAGTTAATCGTTGAGGGCGACACGTCGATGGACTTTATTTACAAAAGAAAAAAAACAAAGCCTAGCCGATAATATTTTTTTTGTGCAAATATAAACTGGTAGGTAGGCAGGTTAGGTACAATGTCGCAATTTTTTTTTAATACTCTGCGATCTATAAGGCCATAGTATATATACTCCTTGGTAGCTTTTGGGTTTCACCCCCAAATGGGTGACACCCGGGGCGGTCCGCCCCTCCCGCCCCCCATTTACTACGCCACTGACCGAGATATAGGGCTTTGAATAGTATCGCCAAAGATCACTCCTTCCTGTTTAAAGGGTAATTGCAGTGTGTACCTTCCATCGTAATTTCGTGAATGTGTGGCTAGAAAGCGTTGCTCAACAAAATCATTATTAGGATCAGTAATTGTTACGTGGTTTGGCTCTTCGATTTCCCAGAAGCATCGAAGGGAATGATCTATATACATATGTATGTACATATGTCCGTCACGGTCACTAGCGAGATAGTCTGTTAGAGTGGGAAACATGTTGGTTACCATCCAACCAAGTATTGATTATACAGCAATAGTATTTCCTTCAGCGTCATACACTTTTTCCATGGTGAAAATATTCCAAATATACTGAACTCCTAATAATATGTCGATGTGTGCTGGAACATGAATACAAGGATCTGGTAATGTTAGGCCGTTGACTTGTTCGGCGGTAGATGCATCAAGAGGAGTACCAGGGAGTTTTGCTAATGCAATGGTGTTGATAGATAAATTTCGGGTATTTTAAAATAGTATGTATGATTCGATTCGTAACAGCAAAGACATTTTTGAGATTTGTCTTCTGTTACATAAAAACCAACCGACAGGGGGGAATTAGCCTTGCGAGTTGAAGATTTTCCGGTGGTAGCTCCAATTCTTCACAGCGAGAATCCGAAAACTCTTATGAATCTAAGCACGATGAGTTTCTGGGTCTACCTTCGCTAACCACAGATGAATAATCCAGCAATCTCTTTCGAAGTGGCTAATGGCATCTTAACCTCGAATTATATTATTGCCCTTATGATTATTGCCCTAAACAGGAGTCATCTAGTTTTACTTCACCCAAAATTGATTTTACATCATTAAATAGTTGCCTTCGTCTCGAATGTAGGGAAGTGTATGTAATCCTTCGTTGGCATTCGCAAATTTCGTTAATAAACTTCAGAACTATGTCTTACAATGCTCAGAAAAAAAAACCAAAAGAAATAATAAATGGAAACAATTGAAACCTTGGATATCTGTTGATATACTAAGGAAAATCAAGGAAAACCAATTGTATAATAAGAAGCTAAGGAATCCTAATAATAATAATATTACTGCAGCCTACAAACAAATATGCAAGGATATTCGTAAAGATGTCTCACTGTGTAAACTGTGTAAAACGAATCTGAACAATTTCATGAAGTCAAAGGTATTTATAAAAAAGAATGGGAACTAGTACGAACCATTTTAAATAAATCAAGTCACAAAGATCAAGTTCTCAGCCTAAAAGATAATCATGTCTTGATAACCGACAACAAAATTCTAGCTGACAAATTTAATCATTTCTTTTCCTCTATAGGCACTAAAATAGTCTCTGATAGTTTTGACAACATTTGACAACAATAGTAATTGTCAGTGTTTAGCTGACGAGATTTCCATTCCCCATAGTTTCGTCTTTGATCCCATATCATCGTTTGAATTATATAAAATTATATTATCCTTGAAAAACTCAAATTTGAAAACATCTGATGGCTTTTCTAACAATTTTATTAAAAAGATAGCTATAAACATCTGTGATATTTTATGTTTAATTTACAATAAAAGTGTTGCATGTGGTATTTTCCCGGACTATCTAAAACTTGCTGAAGTTACACCCTTATCTAAGAAGAGAGATAAAACCTGTATTAATAATTATAGACCTATTGCGTTAGTATCAGTCTTCTCAAAAAAGAATAGTTAATTTCGTAGAAAAAAACAATTTTTTTAGTGAGAATCAATTTGGCTTTCGTTCAGGTTTTTTTGCTGAAAACGCCCTTCTAAATTTTTGTTCCAGTATACAGGTACGGTAATTTTTGAACTTATAGAAATCCGAAATCAAGTCAAGACAAAACTTTTGAAAAGAATTTCATCTTTTATTCATCAGTTTTTCGAAATATTCAAAAGTTTTGTCTTGACTTGATTTCGGATTTCTATAAGTTCAAAAATTACTCCAGAAAATTTATTTACATTTTGTTTCTCAAAGAAAATATTATCTCATAGCGGTGTTTTTTTTTTTTTACCGCAGCTGTATATGACAGCTTCGATAAGAGGAACCTAAGCGGTTTTTGTCCACATAACAAAAGCCTTCGACACGGTAGATCACAAGATACTTTTAGACAAACTCTATAAATGTAGTTTTAGAGGAAGTACACACGATTGGCTTCGATCTTATTTATAACAGAGTGCAAAAAGTCAAAATTAATGGTGTATTAAGTTTAGAAAGCTTTGTATCTATAGGCGTTCCTCAAGGTTCGGTTCTTGGCCCTGTACTTTTTCTCATTTACATAAATTCCCTTTTTCTTCAAAATTATTGCAGCAAAGTCATTGCTTTTGCTGACGATGCGCTTTCTCAAGTGATTCTGCCCTCAACCGTTCCGCTGACATCAATCATGATCTCGAAGTTCTTAGTCACTGGTTTAAAATGCATAAATTAGTCATAAGAGACAAGACTAGAATTATGTTTTTTAGTCATGTGAGCAAGGAAGTAGACTATTGATCTTTCTATTTTCATGGTGCTAACTGCGAAAGATTTAAGCACAGTGCTATTATTTGTAGATCAGAAGTTCTCTCACAGACATTTTTTGAGCAACGTTCATGCTCTGACAAATGCTTTCATGTTGAAAATGTATATGACTTCAAGTACCTTGGTGTTTTGCTTGACTGGAAGATGAGTTGGTCTGCCCATTCGAATGCACTTAAGAATTATCTCATGGCTGCCACTAGGCTATTTTACTTTTTAAAATCCGTTTGTTCATTTAAACTTCTTAAATTCTAATTTAGCATAGCTTCGTGGGGTGGTACTCACTATAACAAAATAACTCCTCTTCTGGTATCTCAAAAACATGTTATTCATCTTATTTGCAACAAAAATCGTTGGTCACCTAGCTTAATCCTTTTTCGGGGACTGAAAATTCTACCAATAAAACACTTGTATTGTTATAAGGTTCTAAAAATTTCTTCGCAAGATCAGGCTATTTGCTAAGTAGGAGCTGCTCTAGTTACCAACTTAGAGCAAATGAACAACATCTCGCAAAAGTACCCCATCACCATTTGCAAATCGTTTCACAATTTTATTCGACTACTGCCCCAAGGCTCTTTAATAAACTACCCTTGTATATAAGGTATATCCGAAACGAATCCATATTCCTCAAAAAAGTGAAATCATGACTTTTACATTTAGATTATAAAAACATGATAGATTTGTTTCGTGTATTCTTCTTCTTCTTCTTTTCCTTTTTCCGGTGTTGTTATGGTCAGAAGTGTAGGACCATAACCTTCCCACTTAACTGCATTCCTACTGGTCCGCTTGTGGGGTCCGCCGGTTTGACCTCAGAAAGTAACGGCAGGCTTCCCGGTTTGGGATTACTTCATCGCTGAGGCCAACAATCAAATGCTTACAACACCGGTGATCTCCAGTCGTGTCAACCCACTGATTTGCATGTACACTTGTGGGGCAGTTTAATGGTGGTATACGTGTCCCTAGGCTCACCTTGGTGTTTTCTAAATTGCCTAGATGTGATTTATGTTTACCTTTGTTTTAGTCGCCTTTTACGACAAGCGAGAGATATCGCTGCAGGGATATTCTTTTAAGTGTACATGCAAATCAGTGGGTTGACACGACTGGAGATCGCCGGTGTTGTAAGTCCGGTATTACACGTTTCAATAGTTGCCGCGGCAACACGAACTTGTGGGTAAGAGAAGTGAGAGGCATCCGGGGTAGGTCGTGTTGCCTGTACCGGCAACACTTTGACGTTTCCCTTTGTTATTTTCTCATTTTTTGCCATTTCTCCTTTTTCTCATTCGCCAGATTTCGAGTGCAACAACAACTCAAACAACTCTGGGAAATGAATCAAAAAGAAAATGCACGTTAAGTGTCACTTTGTTGCGAGCTCTGTGTTGAAACGTGTAAAGATAAAGGCAACACGGACAGAAAACACAAAAGAAAATAAGCAAAAGTTGCCAGCAACTATTGAAACGTGTAATACCGGACTAAGAGTAAGATCAAACGAAAAAATCTGGAGCATGCCCGTGTCACAACAAAAGAAAAAAAAAAAAAAAAAAAAAAAAAAAAAAAAAATGGCAGGCCGAAAAACAATTGGTGCAAACAAATGCAAAAACACCAGCATTTGATTGGCCTCCGCGATGAAGTAATCCCAAACCGGGAAGACCAGTAGGAATGCAGTTAAGTGGGAAGGTTATGGTCCTACACTTCTGACCATAACAACGCCGGAAAAAGGAAAAGAAGAAGATTGGTCGTTGTTACTACCATCAATCGATGCCACTGTGTGATTCTTAAAAAGGAGTAGAGTTGACGAAAGATTTTCTTGTAGGGCGTCGAGGCAGTGAAGGGAAATTCAACGAAGAGTAATATAGTGCTTGAAGTATAGGCTGAGCAACATGGGGTGTTGATGTGGTAGCTTTGATGTCATGAAAGCTTTCCATGGGTGGAACAAAGGAAAAGCAATTTTTCTCTAATTTCCAGATATTTGGATCTTGAAGAGCACCTCAGATCGGTGGACTTGTGTTCATCACCGTAGTTTACACATTTAATGGAGAGTGCATTTCCACATTCCCTTGTATTGTGAAAACCAACGCAGTTTCCACAGTAAGTTTTGACATGACAATTTGACAATGACATGACAATGGCCAAACACTTAGCAATTATGACATTGTGAGTTTATCTTTTATTTTCCTTTGGAAATTCCAGCTGACTTGAATATAAAATAGTGATCGAAACTTTGGCTTTAAGTCTGCTAATTTTACGGATTAATTTTCTAGTGACACCAATTTTCTAAGACCTCACCAAGGTAAACATGCCTCAGTTAGATCTCAGGTTCATCTAAACGTCCAGCCTCCGAAAGATATGCTAGCTAACCCTACATAACTTACGAACTTAAGAGTGAGGGGGTCTAACCGTAATAACCCACCGCTCTAGGGAGGGTTTTCAATCGACAACCACCAAAATTCGGCATACTTTTTAGCATCATCGCCGAGGTCTCTGTCCGCCTTCTTCCTGTAGTTCTTTCTGGTATGCCTTGACGTCCTATATAATGCAATCCTAAACTGATCGAACTGCAAAAGTTTTAGACCTGATCTGTACGCCTATAAGATGTTTAACAGAATCAGAGAGTGAACCATTCATTGTTGTAAACCGTTTTTCATTTTCGTTTTTAAAGATCCGGCTCCAAGTAACGTTGTCACACTTAACAACAAACTTCTTTCCCATTACTTAATCATGTATAAAAGGCGACTTAACAGGCCTATCCTGGCGAGTGGACTTTCTTATTATACGGTGTCGAAGGCCTTTTCAAAGTCGACCGGACAAATACCCGTTCATTGGTTTTTTGCCTTATTCCACTAAATGATGGAAAGTACTTGCAGTTTTCACGCAACGAGAATAGTATCAAACCAAACTGATTGTCTGGTATTATTTTGTCTCGTACAAGAAACAAATACTTATTTTACGTAGACGTCTGCAACTTTTATGAAATACATCGGCCTGTATTTTTCAATGCGATTGCTTGCTGTACACATATTTCAACGTTATAATAGATTGGCCAGTCATTTTTTCTAAAGAGTTTGTGAGAACGTTTTCAGAACGAGCGGCAGTGAATAATTGATATGATACAAAGGCAATCTGCTAAATACAAGAGATTTAGTCTTAATTTCATTTGATAATTTTATCATTGTGTCATTAATGCACATAAGCGTACAATTTGCCTATAGATCAAATATACCCAGAATAAGGGTGACATTCGTATGAGAAAAGAACAATAAAAAGGAAACATATTTTTATTATAAACGTGTATTTAATTGTTTAATATATTTTATAAATACGTTTGATTTGTTTTTCATTTTTAACAATGTTCTCTAAATGGGTACGTTTTTGTTGTTTTAAAACTAACTCTGTTTAAGTTCGTTAAAACAATATATTAATTAACTGTTTAAAAATAAAATTGTTGGTATGCACCAAATGTATTGAATCTTTTATAAAAAAAAAAAATTGTGTTTCTCGAAACTAATGCCTAAGATTATTGCTTAGAAAAAAACTGAAAAAAATAAAACTTAGTATAAAAATATATCAATATGACAAATACGTTTGGGGTTTTCTTTTTTAAAAATATTTTTTTCTTCATGTAAATATTATACACTATAAATATATGTGTATGTATATAATTTTTCTCTTTTGAACAATTTACTTTTTTAGTCGTACAATTATTATTTTTGTTTAGTTTAGTATAAATTTTTACAACTAGCATATTTGTATTGTATCACTTCTGTATATATGATTTTGTTTGTTCTTCTTGTAATTAAATATGTATTTTATTACAATTTTCAACATGAAACAAATAAAGCAAGGAGTTTGAAAATCCCTAGAATATTTACTAATTTATTGCGAACATTAACAACTTAGAACGCAATTTATCATCTTTATGCGAACTCAGAACTACAATACACAGGTATACGACGAAGGTACTCCATTTTGAAAACTCAAGCCAGATTTTGTTTTTAACACAAAGTTTCAA
Organism: Merodon equestris; assembly: GCA_958301585.1. NCBI lineage: Eukaryota > Metazoa > Arthropoda > Insecta > Diptera > Syrphidae > Merodon > Merodon equestris. The sequence goes on along the minus strand of OY284415.1, from coordinate 80,534,598 downwards.
GTTTTGAAAATGAAAAACAAGTAAGGAACATTTTGAATAAATAAATAATTCTTATTCTTTGTGTACTATTTTATATGTATCTGGCTCCAGTCACATACATATGTGTTGGATATGTGTTTTAGTCCGTGTGGCAGGTTATCCTGGCATCTAGTTTCATTTTCCGCTCTTGAATGAAATATACATACATACATATGTATGCATGTGTTTGTTTATAGGTTATGAGATGGGTTTGTCCTTATTAGTTAGATCCGCTACGATTCATGTCTACTACATGTCTATGACACATCTAACAATTGGTATATAGATGTAATCTTTTTTATTTATTTTCGATGATTGTTTGCAACTGAAGAACCAAGCTTCGCGATAATTGAAGGATCGACCCCGCGTTATGACGCTCAGCCATTTCTGAAGGAAAAGGAGTATTACTTGTGTAATTTAAACTGAAATCGAGACAATCTTACCGTTAAAGAATTTAATGACATCAGTAAAGTCCATGCTGTTTGACAGGATAATATCCCGATAAGTTTCTAATAATGCTAACGCCAAGAATAAGACAAAATGTGCACTTGCAACATGTTTCGCTGCCCAGATCACTTCCCACGTTGCAAAGACGTCATCATAAATCAATTCACGCTTAAAATCCAACAAAAACCAACGGTAACAAAAGTAGAAATGAGTATAGTCTCCATGGGAGTCCATGAGATCATACATTTCGGAATCCAAGATTTGGATAAGAGATCTAAATAAAGTATACAAATATGTACTTAAATAGTTTCAAAACCCAATTCATCAGCAAAATTCAGTAACAGCCTGCATAGTTAGGAACTAAGGAATAACAAATATGTTCCTTTATAAATGACGCAGAATCCGAGAAAAGGAACACCTTCTACGAGCTTTTTTAAGAAGCCCAAATCTACTTCAAGCAGAGATAGGAACAGCTTTCAAAAGAATCAAGGGCATTGGGAGCGACGATATGGTAACTGTCAAGGGCGGTAAAAAATACAACAATCTCCTCGTTAGCGTTATTTGCAATTACAGGCACCGGACCGGCAGCCTGACGGATATTCAAAAAGACGGATAATCGAAATCTTATAAATTTTCAATTTTTAATCCATTAAAGTAAATTTAGACATGATTTTTTATTCAGAAAGAACATTTTTTATTCTCAATACATGTATGTACATACATTAATAAAAAATATAAAAAAATTATGTTTATACATGTTTTGATTGTTTAAAAAAAATCAGTTATTTTGGATTGTTTCACAGTCGTCTCGGATTTATTTTGTGCGAAACTACGGAGTCGTCGTAAAAGCATTGCATCAGTTTTGTTACCATCTTCTTGATATTCGTACCATTCAATAAATTTTTCGAGGTTTTTAGCTGCATCTTTGGCCTCTTTACGTAAATCTTTTTCTGACACATTATCAATAACTTCACTTTCATCGTATTCCTCACTTTCTGAATCGATGGTTTCTTCTTCTTTTGAAAATTTGATGATTTCGTCATCTGTTAACAGCTGATATCCCATTTCATTTTGATCAATATTCAACCATTCCAAAATTTCATTGGTTTCAATCGATAAAGCAGAGCTTGTATGTGATAAAAAGTGATCATCAATTACAGGTTGTACGTCAACAGCTGAACATTCAACTATCTCGCTGCTTGGTGGCCACAATTTGTTCCACGATGGTTTCAAAGTTTCATTGGAAACGTCGTTCCATGCATCACTTACGTTTTCTACAACTTGTTTTAAGTTGTATTCTTTCCAAAACTGAATCAATGTTTTTTCACCATATTCATCGTTCAAAAGTTGACGCAAGAATCGTTTTCTATAATAGCGTTTCATGGTTTCAATCACAGATTGATCCATTGGCTGAATAAGCGCTGTAGCATTTGGTGGTAAAAAAAAACAAAAAATGTTTCCATCGTCATTAATCAAATCATCTTTAGGATGGCTTGGTGCGTTGTCGAGAATCAAAACTGCTTTTGGTGGTAATTTCTTTGACTTTAGGTTTTCGCTGACATGTGGAACAAATACATTTTTGAACCAATCGGTGAAAATTGCTTGTGACATCCATGCACTTTTCTGCGCGTAATAATCAACTTGCAATGTAGTCATGTTAATCGCTTTAAAACAACGCGGTTTTCTTGCGTTTCCTATTAACAACAATGGAAGACGATCTTCTCCACTCGCATTTGCACAACACATTACAGTTATGCGCTGCTTTTGCATTTTGAAACCGGGTGCGTACTTTTCGCAGCATGAAGCGAGTGTTTTTGTTGGCAATGCTTTGTAAATAAGCCCAGTTTCATCAGCATTGTACACTTGTTCTCGTGTGAAACTATTATCAGCAATCATTTTTTGAAATTTTATATCTTTAAATTCACATATTATTTCAGCACTTGCGGAAGATATTTTTTCACCTTCGATATTCAATTGTCTTATTCCATGACGACGTTTAAAATTATCAAGCCAGCCACTGCTGGCTTTAAAACTTGCTTCACCATTAAGTTTTGCATTGAATTCCAAAGCTTTTTCAGCCACAATAGGACCTGACAATGGAACTCCCTCGGATCTTTTCTGAATGAACCACAGATATAGAGCACAATCCAATGCCTCGTTATTGGCTTTTCTCATTGTTTTTCTTTTCTTTGAAATATCCAATCGTTCCATTTGGGATGTGTACTTTTCTATTTCGTCCATATTTTTTTTTATATCACTGATGGTTGTTCTAGGAACGTCGTATCGAACACTTAAAAAAACAGTACTCATTCCCATTTTCAAATTTTTAATTATTTCTAATTTTTTGTTTAATGTCAACACATTTCTTTTACGTTTTGTCACAGTTGTATTTGATGTTGACGGTTCCATGATGAGAAATAAAAAATCACAAACGCTTGGCACGAGGAACAAAATCGGAATGATTTCAATCAAATGAAATGGGAAACTTTTGCTACTTTTAGATACATATCCAGGCGACACATGTACAGGAGTGTACACATAAATTTGCTCAAACTTGCATAAACTTGCATAAACAAGCAACATTTTGTTCTCTGAAATTCCATAGAGGCAGTAAGAAAAAATAATCACCGCTCAGACTGCGACGTATAATTGAGATGACGGTTTAACGAGAGACGGATAATCGAGGTTCCACTGTAGGTACATTTTTCTTTTTATGCTTTAACTCATCATCTATGAAAAGTAACTCTAATATTCTCGCAGGTTCGAACCAGGGACTAATTTTATCCCTGATACTCAGGGACTATTGACAGTTTCATGTAAAGCTTACAGGGGAATCCCCATGCTGTAGGATCTTGATACGCTCATTCCTCAGTTACTTGTTTCCACACTACATACTGATCGCTCTCTCTTGTTTAATGTTATACCAATTATTTAATTGTAATACTACTAGTATTTCAAAGTGACCAATTACTGGGACTTATTTTAACAAGTAAAATAATATAGTACGTATATTAAAGCGCTAACAAAGTTAGTTTACGTATACTACTAATTGTCTCTACAGATGCCAGGTGCATCACGGACCGCGGTTACGCATATACGAGAATATGCTTAATTTTTGAGGTACACCCATAAAATTCTCTGGAGACCTCGATGGCCACGGGTCGTCTCAAAAGTAACTGATAAATTTCCTGGGAAATGTTCACGCAGGATGCTCAGGTTCTATTGGCATTGGGAATCCATCTTGTTGAAAAGTGTATGATGATCAAGATGGATTTGCTCGCAAATTAGGTTAAACTGCGGTCATGTTCTCATATTTTTCACTGTTCACATTTATGGACAATATGATTGCAAGGTATTGTATTATTTTAGCTTACAAATATTTTTTTTATCTGGCTATAGGCATAGTAATGGGCATAACTGATTTTGTCTTCTTTTTGAAGTACACCAAAGTAAAACTACTGCTGAAGCTTAAGGAATAATGCGTACATGGTGACAATATTATATTACGACAATTTAGTACGTTGCGGATGATGCCGAAATGCTCTACAAGAACGAATAAAAAACTGTTGTATACGAGTAATTAACACCATCCAATTCTAATTTATTTTTCTATCATACTTTTTTATATTTAATTTATATTTATATTATATATTATATATATTATATATATTTATATTTATAACATGACCTAGACAGAATCTTTTCTAATGGACAAAAATAATTATTTGGCACTATTTGTCTTAACTTTGAAAAAACAATAAACAAATCCAATCCGGTGAAAATGAGGATTCATATCTACTGAATATAGAGTAGGCGAGATTTTAAGAGTCAAGAAAAAAAGGATTTTTTAATTGCTGGCTAGTATCTGGCTTTTTCTATAATGAGAGTAATTTGTTAAGGGTAGAACGATAGAAATTACCACTTCATATGATTTAGTTAAGCGAGTACACATGTGAAAAATTTAATCGAAATGTGATTGAAGTCATACGATTCTGCAAAAACAAAATTATTAAGTTGCTCGGTTCAGGAATAAAAAGTTACATTTTGGATAAAGTCATAAAACCGAAACGTTTCTCGATCGAATACAAACCATACGAAAGCAAAAATAGGTATACTCGGGCTGTTTATCTACTGAATACAAATAAATAAGTAGAGATATACGAACAATTCATTGATTTTGTCAACTTGCAGGTTCGGGAAAGACGGTACAAAAGCCCATGGCTGTTCCTAAAACCCCTTTGCACCGGAAGCTGAGGTAGATGTCTGTTCGATCTTTCTCGCAATCCAAGGGCAGATGGGGCAGCTCCAACAACAGATCCTTGGGAAGGCAACTCGAGTAGATAGTATCTGCTCGCTTCTGCCGGGCCTAGCGCACCTACGGTCGTAATGAGTATGCTGGTAGAGAGGCCCTTGAAGATCCCGTCGGTTAATGCAAATTCACTGATAAGGATCGAGCGACGAGCCGTACTTTTTAACCTGTTGGAGGACGAAAGCCCCAATGTACTCCTGGTTAGCAAAACAAAGCTATACCAGAAGCACAAAATCCGGCACAGTTCTTATAGAATATTTATATTATTTCCAAAAAAAATTCCAACTACTCACTGACAACTTTGACAGCTCCCGGGAATACAACGAATCAGCTGGAAAAAGTGCGGAAAATGATGACAACTTGCTCTCCCTTATATCCCAGTTGAACTGCAAAACCGCAAAAAAACCCAACCAAGCTAGTAAACGCGAGCTGCTCTCCCGTTAAATCTATTCGCGGGGACACCTCAGCGCCTACGACTGCACTCTCGTAGCATTCGGCAAAATTAAAGTTCCTTGACGACAAAACATCCGACCAACTCGAATGCTTGGATAAAATCGAAGGCGCCCTGCACTCATTCAACGTTGATTCCAACTTCGAAAGGTCAGCGATCAAGAGTATAATAAAGTCCCCATCTACTACAATTCCTCCCATCTCAGCGCCGACCATTGAGCGTTTCGGAACTGTTTAGAGCTTATCTGAATGGGAGCAGAGAATTAACAAGCTCCACAAGTATAATGCGATGATACAGGACCCTATGTTTTTCTGAACTTTCAGCTCTCCATATATGGCGGCGATATGAAAATGTTTAAACACATACCTTCCCTTGTTGACTCTTGCTATCTCCAATCTGACGTTAACAAGTTCACTACTTGGTGTCAAAAAACCATCTCGAGCTCAATGTCAGTAAATGCCAAACTATCACTTACTCCCGCAAGCGCTCTTCCTCATCACCCAAAACCTACATTATTCTTAATGAAACCGTTCCCCCTGTCAACTTCTTCGTTGATCTGGGGGTCATTTGTGACCGTGAACTCAATTTTCGTCTCTATATCGACAACATTATCAAACGTGCTAACTCTGCCCTCGGTTTCGTGAAACGTTGGTCCAAAGAATTCTCGAATCCTTACGTTACGAAATAATTATATATTACTTTCGTTAGGACCCTTCTCGAATATGCTAGCCAAGTCTGGTCCCCCTCTAAAGAATCCCACACTGTGCGTATTGAAGCCATTCAACTTAGGTTTATCCGTTTTGTCCTTCGTGGCCTTCCCTGGGCTGACCTCCTTATACGGATCGCGTAAAATTAATCAACCTCCAATCCCAGAACGACGCGATGTTGCAGATGTTCTTTTTATTCACGATCTTCTCAGCGGTAACATTGACAGCTCCACATCATTGCACATGATTCCCCTTAACACTAACCCATGCAACCTCGGTCCATGCCCCTTTTCCGTATAAATATTCACCGCACAAATTATGGCTACCGCGAACCAATGTCCAAAATGCTGCGCAAAGCTAACACCAATCTTTTCGACCTTCATCTCAAAAAGTCCAGTCTGTTGCCCTATACCACAACCCTTCACCCTCTCCCTAATCGTTTCCACCCAACCACCTAGTTAATAAATCAATTAGGTTATTTTTTTTTTTTTTGTTAAAACTTGAATTAAGCTAATAAAGTGCCCCTGTGGGGGCGTCTAATCAAAGAACCGACCCAACGTTATTCAAGGTGGGGGAGTGCGATCTTCATTAAAAATAATTTTAAACATAAAGTCATATATAGCGTTGAAGTGCGGAGGTTACACGTGCTAGAGGCCTGTATTGTGTGCATTACTCTTTGAAATAGAAAGAGAATATACATTATATCAGCCTATGCATCTGAAGCACCCCAACCCTAAAAATACTTCTACATTCTGGCCGGCGATTTAAATGCCTCCGATTGGGGAAGTAACAGTCCCAACACTAGGAGGAGCCTACTAAATCTTTGGTGGGTTCTACGCAACATTGAATATAGAGTCAAGTTGCTCGCAATGGATAGTCCGTCGTATCCTAGGAGTGGCACCCATCTGGATCTCATGCTGATACACTCTCGACTGTGATTGGTAGAGACGAACGAATGGTCTCCTAACTGTCTACGGACCATTGTATACGACGGTGACCATTGGGACTATGTGCCGTGATCACAATACCTGACGAATTCGTGGCAATGGCAGAGTATGTTCAAATGCACCCCTACGATTATAGTAGGGCGCGTTGGCCTCGCTTTGCCAATTCCCTGACGAGAGCGTTCACTTCGAGCGCCTCCTTTCCACCGTCCAATAGGAAACTGTCAAACTACGAGATTGACAGGTACCTCAAACAAATGGAAGATATAATTAAGCAGACGATGGACAGTACAATACCACGCCAACGACATAACGATACCACAAACGTGCACCGAAACGCGACAATCGATGCACTGTACAAACAAAAATCCACGGGATTCGACGGTATATCCGATGTTGTGCTTAGGCACCTTCCGCCGGTGGCTGTAGAGAGGTACACCATCCTGAAAAACAATGCATATTATCCAGTGCACTGGAAGACAGTGGTGGTGCCACCAATCCCCAAGAGAGGTAAAGGCACCTCTAACCCATCAAGTCTCCGGTCGATAAGTCTCCTTCCGAGTATCAGCAAGGTCTTCGAGAAGATGGTCCATAGAGCCCTGTCTAAATGGGTTGAGGACAACAAAATAATTCCGGATATCCTATTCGGTTTCGGAGCGGAGCATAACACTATTCATGCCGCGTCGAAATTCGTGTAGGACATCCGGTGGAACAAATGCAAGAACCAATGCACGGGTGCCTGTCTGATTGACTCCGAAAAAGATTTCGGCACCGTATGGTTAGAAGGTCTTTATTACAAGTTCAGTCGGCTGGGCATAAGTAAACCACTGCTATATATGATTTTTGACATGTTAACCGGTAGAAAGTTCGTTGTGAAAATGGCCAACGTGACTTCTACCCAAACATTTGATATTAACAACGGACTACAACAGGATACGGTGAACTCGCCGATCCTTTTCAACATTTACTTCAGTGATTCGATAGCTTCTCTTCACCATTCAATAACGTATGCGGACGATTTAATAGCGTACAGATCAGGTCCAACGATCGACGCCATTGTCACTCTCTTGCAACGTGACTTCAAAAAAATTCAGCAGCCTTGTGATGACTGAAAATTGAAAGTCAACTGCCAAAAAGCAGAAACTATTTTGTTCAAAACGCCTTTGTCCAGGTCCCCTTGACACACTAGAAAAAATTGGCACATGTTTCCAATTCTTGGACCGGACGAGCGTCCACTGGCGAAACAAAGTGTAGTCAGATACCTTGGAATCTGGCTAGACCTGTATATATATTTTGACAAACATATAGTTGCTGCTCTGGCCCGAGGCGCTTCGCTCTCACAAGATGGTTTCATAACAGCCGACTTGATTCCCGAGTGAAGGTTATCTGCTACATGCCCTTAATCAGGCCCATGATTGCCTATGGATGTCTGGTTCAATGTGAGAGCCAGCTTAATGGAAAAGATTCGCGTGTTTGAGAGACAATGTCTCAGGACTTGTCTCGGGCTACATAGAGCACCCGTACACGAAATTTTACCCGAACGATGTCCTAAACAATAGGGCTAAAATTGTACGGGTGGATAACTTTCTAATCAAACTGATTCGAAGCCACGTTGCAAGAGCAATGACTTCGGTGAATAGCCTGATCTTCGGGGCGGGGCTTACTACCTCAATGATCTATATCACGAGAGAGTGAGCCTTAACAGCTTTGCCCCGCCAGAAGCATGAGATTAGGATAGATTGGCGATAACAATATTCCTCCACGTGGGTCGCAATTTCTCTATGGGCCTGATGTTGGCCTCCGCGAGCCCGAGCGCCTTAATTTCTGTAGATCGATCCCACGCCGGGATCGAGGAGACGTAGTCCACCAGCATCAACGTTTTAGTGGCTGGAGAGGACTCCGTCAATAGACTCGTCAATAGGTGCAGCGTCTTCAAGGCAAATCCTGCCTTACACCAATGGCAGGCTTGCATATGCTAGGGTAGGTTAAGGTAGGGTGGGATAGGTTAGGGTAGGCTAGGACGAAATACACAAAAAACAAAAATAAAATACAAAATCAAAAATTTAAAAAAAAAGAATAAAAGTCAAAAACAAAAAAAAAATGTTAAATATACTAAATCTTAAAAAAAACGATGTACATATATACTAGGTGTACAACTTTGCTTCCGCCGTTTTTTCCCCAACATTTGAGGCTTTAATGAAACAAATTTGTTACACATGTATCATTCAAAGTATTTTCCATCGCTGGTCATTACTTTCTCCCATCTATCGGGCAGTGTACGAATCCCGCGTCGAAAAAATTGTTCATCTTTTGAAGCGATCCACGAATCAATCCAATTTGTGACTTCTTCATGACGTCGGAAGTGCTGTTCACCCAGGCCATGCGCCATTGATCGAAACAGATGATAGCCAGAGGGAGCAATGTCTGGAGAATACGGCGGGTAGGACTTCCCCATTTAGAGTTTCCAAGTACATTTTGACCTCTTTTGCAACGTGGGGTCGAGCGTTGTCGTGCTGTAAAATCACTTTATCGTGGCTCTCGCTGTACTGCGGCCGTTTGTCTTTTAATGCTCTGCCCAAACGCATTAATTGCGTTCGATAACGAGCACCTGTGATTGTTTCACTTGGTTTTAACACCTCATAGTACACGATGCCCAACTGGTCCCACCAAATGCAGAGCATGATCTTGGCCATGGAAGCATGGCCGGGATATCTCCATGATTTTTTGCGTATAGGGTTATCGTTATCCATTTTTCGTCCCCGGTCACAATCGGATGCAGAAATCCCTTCCGTTTTTGCCTCTGATGCAACTGTTCACAAACACACAAACGCCATTCAACGTCGCGGGACTCATACGGGACCCAAGTTCCTTCTTTCTGAATCATGCCCATGGCTCTGAGACTTTCTGAAATGGCCTGCTGTGTCACTCCCGCTAATCGTGCCAATTCTTCCTAAGTTTCATGCGAGTCTTCACTCAGCAATGTCTCCAATTCTGCATCTTCCAAAACTTTCTCTCTTCCACCACTATGCCGGTCTTCGACGTTAATGTCACCGTTCCTGAAGCGCTGAAACCACTCACGACACGTTCTTTCACTAATAGCGTCCTCAACATACGTATCTGAGAGCATTCAATGAGACTCAGCCGCTGTTTTCTTCATATTGAAACAAAACAGTAACACCTCCCGCAAATGACGGGAATTTGGCTCGTAAACCGACATTTTCAATCGAGAACAATGTTGTGATGCAGACACAAATCGACTAATGTTCGAATGGTGTTCTGTTGATCGAAGTCCATGCCAACTGCTTTACGTCTGCGATCTGTTTTTTTTACCGCTACTTCCCGTTATCGCCACATATCGGCAAACGACGCGACGGAAGCAAAGTTGTACACCTTATATTATAAATATATATACATATATATCTTCTATATATATAAAAAATTGTTACAAGTTTTGGTGTGACTTTATAATTCACGAACGGTAAAACCGAATTCGACCAAATTTTCAGGGTTTGTTTGTATGGAGTTTCAGAGAGAGCAGTGGGTAGTGTGTCGGCCTCTGACGCACGATGAGCGAGTTCGGATCCCGATAATACCAACGCCATCGAATGTTCATTACGCGGATTCTCTCCTCGGCGGGGAACTGGCAAAACCCCCCATAGTACACTTGCCTTGAAAAAGCTTCTCGGCTCTCGCCGTTCGGAATCGGCATTCAACTGTAGGTCCCGTTCACTTGTGTGAAAAAAACAAATCGCACACAACATAAGTGAATGAGAGAAGCTAGGCTCTGGCTCTTCATGAGCTGTAACGCCATCTAAGAAGAAGAAGAAGTTTGTATGGTCATGTAGATATGGTTTATAAACGAAATTGGTCAACACATTCGTGAGTTATGACTTTTTATATCAACATCTGATTTTGACGTGGAAATCAACAGTTGTTCGGCGGTGCATTAATAATGCTAGCAGGTCATTTTCAGCAAACGTTGCCCGTCTTTCCCAGATCAACCCCAGCTGATGAGATTAATTCATGTTTGAAAAGTTTGTTTCTTTGGGGAAATGTACAGAAGTTATCGTTTGACATAAATATGTGTGTGCGTCTTCAAAATAATCTATCAGCACGTGAGTTTTTAAAACAATTGCTGCAGATTGGCAATAGAAAAATTGCAAGTGATTTAAATGGCTTTATCACGTTACCAGATAACTTTGCACCATTATAACATCAAAAGAAGAACTAATTGATCGCGTGTTTCCAAAAATTGTTCAAAACTATGAAAATGTTTGGTTAAGAGAACGCGGAATTTTAGCACCAAAAATTGCAAATGTTAATGACATAAATTTTCAGAATCAAAAGAAATAGCTAGGTGACTTGGTATCATACAAACTCATTTATACCGCTACGAATAAAGAAGAAGCGGTAAATTATCCGATTAAATTTTTTAATTCTTTGGAACCACCCGGTATGCCACCGCATCGTTTGAATTTACAATTTTGAATTTGATCGAAGCAACAGTTCTCACCGGGAAAGCAAAAGGAGAAGTTGTACTGATACCGCGGATCCCATCAATACCAACAGACATGCCATTTCAATTCAATTTTTCCTTTGCTATGACCCTTAATAAAGCTCAAGGACAAACGTTTGTCGTGTGTGGAGAGAATTAGGAGGAACCGTGCTTTTCCAGAGTGGGAGCACGTAAAAATGTATTTATTCATGCATCACACGATCAAACAAAAAATGTTGTATACACTATTGTATTGAATTGATTAACTATTTTTTTCATTTTTTTTTCCAAATATAAAAATAAAAGACACCAATGAATCAATGTTAATATTCATGCGCTGCGAAACACGCCGGGATCCGCTAGAAGGGTATATGATTTTGATTTCTAACTATCATTGAACATATTTCATTTTCAGTATTCTTAGTAAATAACTGAATTGATTCTGAGACGGTACGAAGTTCGCCAGGTCAGCTAGTATAAATATATGTATATATAAAAAAAAATTATCATATGCTGTGTTTTTTTAATAAAAAAAAACCTTTTTCTTATCAAGTTGATTATAAGAATGGTAATTGTAAATTCATGTTGTGGTCGAAAGACATTATGTTTAAATTTAACTGTTTGTTTTAAAGTGTCCGCCTAGGGCCAGTAAGATATTTACATTTGTTAAGATAGTTAAGCTAGTTTTAAGCAATTTTGTCTAGGGTAAGATAGATCTGAGATAATATAGAATAAAAATGAATTTAAAACTGCAAAAAAAAAAGAACCAGCGGCTTCCATGGATGCCCTGTTTTCAGTCACTATTGACTTTTGACTCATTGTCACCACTTCTTTTTAAATTGGTGCAGGAACACGTAATGAGATCACTTTATGAAAATGAAAGGGTAATAGTCCTTATGGAATCACGTCCGCTCTAGCGTACGCTAACGATCTGGACCTGGTTAAGAGTTATGCAGAGGTGTTAGGTCTCATTGTGGGAAACGGAAGGAAAAACAGGCAAATGGAGAAGACTACATAATCAAGAACTCGAGGAACTCTATTCACGCCCAAACATTCTCCGAGTGATGAAATCGCTAGGACTAAGACAAACTCATAACAGGGAGTCTTGATAGGGGGACTTGACTGAATTTTTGAGTTCCAAATGGCTGGTAATTATAATAATCATATTAGGAGGTGTTATTTCTTTCTTCGATGAAATATATTATTTAAGTTCACAGTTATTGATTGTGCTACTGGTATACTCTGATTGTACTTTCGTATTTCATAGATTTCTTTTTCTATTATGTTAGCTTTATTTTGCTATTGCGTTTTGAAGTATTTTTTATCATGTTGATAACGTTAGAAATAAAATTTTCTAGTTTTTTTTTCTCTCTTTAAAATTTCGTACGTACGTTTAGTTCGTTTTGATTTTATATCAAACTATTTTTTTTTCTATTAAAACAAGATGCTCACTGTCACTGTTACCTGCTACTGTTTTCTATGCTTATCCAAAGAAATTAACAGTTCTTTTCGATACATCGATTTTAATATGTATTATCTAATAGCTAAAACAGTAGGAGGAGGGAATTGGTTTAGAGAAATTCTAATCACTAAGAATGAGGCTTTTGAACGTTAAGTTTGGTATTGGCCTACATTGACTACATATATGGATAGATTTAAGGTTTCCGTTTTATGATTCATGAATTGGAGTAATCTAGGGTCTGAGTATCGATATCGAGGAGGTCTGTAAGAGAAGGAGAATTTTCGTATTTTGTTTTTATGGATTATCCTATCCGAGATATGGTTAGGCTCGCCGTAGTTCTGTTTCGTTAATGATTTCATCTTTCTACTTTGGGGTTAACTTTAAATTAAGACGTTTATTGTTTTTGACAAAGATAGTCTTGATAAACTTTTTTCCTTTATGGTAGTGGTAGGCGAAATCTTTCTTTTGCTTTCTTTTAAACTGCTCCATACTATTTAATATGAAAACGGTTTTACAATAAAAGACGTCTAGGATCTTATTTCCGGTTACAGAATGAATAGCCAAGTTATATATGAAAACTGCTCGCTCGAGGAGTTTTTCAAAAGAGCTATGTTCAAGTAACTGGGTTTCAAAAACTCGTGATTTCCAAGAGAAAATGAAACCTCTCGATTTGGTCGTTGGCTTGGCTTCTACATGATGGGGTTTTAAAAACTTCGATGTTAAATTTATCCACGAACATGAAAACGGAGTTTGGAAATTTTTCGTTATCTGGGGAAAAGTAAAAATTCTCTTAGAAGCTTCCAAATATTCTCTTAGCTTGTGCAAGTTTTGTGAATATATCTAATGCAGTCAGAACTTTCTGTTTGATTGGTATTTATATGAAGAATGTGGCGTTATATTTTGGGAAAGATGCAAGTTTTAAAATGGGATCAATTGGAAGATGTTCATATTTGTTTGTTTTGTATAACTTACACATAAGCCAGCTTATCAAGGCTTATTTTGGCGTTTAATTTTGGGGAGTAATATTTTTGAATTATTTTGAATTTGTTATAATATATGCTCGTTTGGGGTATATCGTCCTCGCGTTGAGTCGTTAGAAATATTTTCGACTCTAATCCGGGAGAATATAATTTTGTTTTTGCGAAATAATAGGAAAAAATTAGTGAACTTTTAATATGCTCAAATGTTATCATGGCAAATCCATTTAATTCAATATGAACTTTTTTTAACAGTTTTGAGAGAGTTATCCGTACCCTTCTACCCCTCTTAAGAGAGAGGTTAAGAGATACGCGAGTTTGGCCCAACCAACTAAATTCGTCGGTAGTGGAAAATCACAGTAACATAAACCACCTCCTTATGGCTTTTTAAAACCAGTAAATAACGAGCTTTTGAGTATATTGAAGCTTGTTGCTACTAGACTGGTGCTAGATTCGAAGCATTAGATGATTGACGCATACTAAAGGTAGCTTTAACTTAGGCTAGTCTGGAGACCCTTCCAAATTGATCATACTGCCCAAACACATTATTCGAGCAATATAATTGTGGACTACTACCATACCACCCAGCATACAGAAGTCAATATGTTGATTGGACGGGGTATTTCCAGACTGGAAGTTTAGAAGTAACTAATAGATTGTACGGTAAGCCCGTAACACAAGCGTGTACAACCAAATTTTAGCACACAAAAGCGATGATTCTATAGGTATTCGCAGAGGTATTCGAATTTGTGATCTTGTGTTAGAGGACACGGACAGTCGCCCATCCTATTAGTTTAATCAACTGGATTAAACTTCTACCAGTCCTTTGTTATTTATATTAATTAATAATTATAGAAATAAATACATTTCACCTAAATAAACGAAAATTATTATAATTATTGACAGGTGCTGTAACTCGGCAGCATGAAATAATCCCTGCTAAGGGATTAGTCCCTGCTTTGAGATTTCTCGAATTAAAGATGGCTTCGAGTAGTTTTCAATTTAGTTTAGTGTAAGATTGCAATAATATCCTACGATGACATCTAGGTAACCAGATAAAAATATTCTTAACCTTAACTATTCTCAATTAATGTTAACTTTAGCCCTATTTAAGGTCAAATTTAACTAAGTGTGTTCAAATAGTCTAAATGAAACAGCTTTAGTTAATTAAGAGAGATAAGCTAAGCGTTTTTGTGTGGGCTTATATATAATACATATATGTATGTACATGTAGCTGATTTTTCTTAAATATATATTATTGTGGCGACTATTGTATTATACATATTTCTTTGGCCTCTGATGTGGGATGAATAAATTCGGATCTCGATGACACCAACGCCATCGAATATTTATTTCGCGGCTTCTTTCCTCAACGGGGTACTGGCAAAAGCCCCCGAAGTATACTTGTCTCCTATCTGAGAATGCCCAACACTGACAAGTCGCAGGTGCTGCGCCTTTGGCAAACACAATACTTCCTCGATGACCGCTCAGAGGTAGCCAACTTCAGCTTGGTCATCATAGCCAAATTTGTTAACTCCAAATGCTGGATTTGAATGAAGATTCCCCTTCACTTTGGTTTCACGAGCTTTGGGACATCAAATTGGCGCCTAAGCGCTAATTATACCCTGACAAGCATCGTTGGATAACCACCTACCTATCCTACTATATTTTTTTAAATAAAGTGAAACAGTAAAAAAAAAATTCCCAGAATTAAAATTCGGGCTAATATTAACTGTCTTCGAGTTCGATCCTAACTGACTATTCCCAGCTTACCCAGTTTTTCAAACTAAAATCCGAATACATACCTCATGTTAGCAAAATGCATATCCATAGCTCCACCATTCGGAAAGTTTTCAATCATGCGTTCCATCAGCTTACAAAAACATCCGTAGCTCAAAGATTCATCATCAAAAATGACTAAGAGCGGCGCTACCAAGTCACACATTCCTTGCATATAACCCACTTCCAGGTGCTCCCACACATAGCTGCAAGAAAATATTATTAAACACCACTTTCAGACCAAGCGCCAAGACCATACGTCGATATAATATTACGCAGCTTGTCTAAATTCTCATCGGCGAAATACCAATAGTTCCGATCGCACCGTTGGACATCTTTCTCAATGCGATGTAAATTTAAACCAAAATTCTCAAGAAGCTCGCACTGGAATCGAATTGAATGTTATAAAATTATATATTATGGTATATGAGAATGCCATACACTATATACTCCTCCGTTTGAACTAGCTGGTGACACACAAGCTGACTTTGGTTCTTGCAACGCATCCAGCGATTGCCCATTGGTGTCCTCTTGCACTGGTGACATCTGTCCTCTATTGTTTCGATCCAAGTTACTGTCCCTCTCGAAGTATGCCACATCAATCGAGGCATCTGTTATAATCACAGCAGCATGCGATGAAACTGTTTCGTTGTCTTCATCAATTGGTATTTGATTCTCCAAGGTGCACACCTCTTCAATGTCATCTGTGAATTGACTTTGTAATTCGTCCACACTGTGACACTTTTGAATATTATTGGGAAGTTCAGTTTGCGTCAAAATGTTTGGAATATCTGCATCAATAAATTCATTTCCAACTGTCTCGTATGAAGAAGTGGATGGTGATCTGGGTATGGATAAATTATTAATGCCTCGCAACTCTTCGTGAGTCTCTTCGACCTCACAGCACAGAGGTTTGTTATTATCGTCTGCGAAACAGTTCTCCTGAATAGTTAAACCTTCATCCTTGCCGTCCGAGTAATTGCCAATATCGCTTTCTAAATTAATAGCTTGGGATCCATTCTCTGGTATAACTCGGGAAGTATCACCAGCCGTCACTTGTTCCTGGTAATCACCCGGATCAGATATTTCCGATGAATCATCGTTATCATTAAACACGTCATTATCTATGTCGACCTCAAACTCTGCTTTAATCTTGTCACCACTGCCACTTTCAGAACTCAGCTTAGCCTTAGCTCGAGCATTCTTCTCTTTGTCCCGTTGGCGGATGATGGCCTCAACTGCCAACCATTCACTCATTGTGGTTTCATAGTAATGTTTTGTGGTCTCATCTAGTTTTTGTCGCTCTTCCAAGGTGCTTCCAAAGCTGACAATTTAGAAAAAAGGGGTATAAGAATCAAGAAGTTTCAATTGGACTGTGATGTGAACTTACATATAATGCCCCAACAGATATGGCCAGACATCTTTTCGTATCTCGTGTTCTACTCCACCGAAGTAGACCAGCCTGTAGACCTCTGCTTCATCGGAAATTTTTCCGTCTTCATGCAGTTCCTCCCACTTGGCTCTGGTCAAACCTTCCTCATCGATAGCCACTAAAAACAAAAAATCTCTCACAAACAATAAAAATTTTAAAAAATTTTATCTCCTCACGATCTGGTGTTATTCTTCCATTGACCAACCCGGAAAGGTGTGTCCTGACTGTGGACAAGTGCCGACAATAAGCTAACCACCCGTAGAAAGCTCTAGAAATTATCTGACGTCGCATAGTCGAACAAACGAGCTCTATGCTCGTGGTTTGATTACACACGACCTGAAAGAAAACAAAAAATTCAACTACATACTAAACATAAAACGCAAATTCGACAATGGAATACCTTTGGAGAATCCCCGAGTGACTGGTCAATAGAGATGCTTTTGGTCGATCCATCACTGCTACCAGTGGTCGAACAACTACTTAATTGTGTCCTTCGTGGAGTTGTGCGACCAATTTCAAGAATTGGATGAGTAGCCACTGAAATATCATAAATAAGTATATTGGAAGGACAAAGAAATATAAATTCAAAAATTCAAATTACAAAACTCCTGATGGTTGCTCTTGCTGACAATACGGAAGACATAATCAATGGGAACCTCCTCACTCGACTCCAATACTGAAGGCAATAGACGCCTACGCCCAAGTTTAGGCCAGGGAAATAGTTTTCCAATTGCCCTTTGCGACCATAGCGGCGGATCCAACTGCCCATGCGGTAAAAGACCTGTTTCCAAGCAACTGAGAAACGCTTGCATATGGCCACCCTCGGGAAAATGAATTGGTGGGCGTTGAACACCATCCTGGCCAACGAGTATTATAGTTCCGCCGGTATCTTCCCCACGTATTTGATGACAATGTACATAGACCACATCGTCGACGTTGATGTTTAACGCATAACTCCAATAAAAGCTCTTGTCGGTGCCTTCAGATTCATTGTACCCGTTCATCAATTGATTTGGGGTCCATTTTATCGTTAAAGATTGAACATTTTGGTGTAAGCTTAAGTACCCCGGCATTGGCTCAGACATTTCTTTCTACAATTGAACATTTTATATATGTATTATAATAATGTAATGAATGCAATTAAAGGATAGAATCTACTTGAATAAAGGAAAGCTAATCAATAACAGCAATAAAACAGTTTGAAACACAGTCGTGGAATCCAGAGAAGCATTTTAAAGGCATACCCATTAAAATTACGCCGAGATACCCGTAATCAATTTCAATTTACCAAGTATGGATTGTGTAGAATTATGAAACGGTAAATTCGCTTTATGAAGACACAAATGGAGAAGCAAACTTTACGTAATCAGGACAAAACTTTCAAATACAGAAATTTATCCGTTTTTTTTTCTTAGTTTTTTTAATTATTGTAACTTCCTACACTGAAACTATGAAAAGATAAACAAATAAAGTGTAATGTGTTTTTTGTATGTGTACGAGCGCAAAGAAACAGGTCTTATTCTTCCTTAGTATCCATTAATGGAATCAGAGATATATCAATTCTCGTTGAAGTTATTTCTCTGTCCTAGGCATACAATGAAAGAATCGGGGCAAAACACATTCTATGAGATATTCTAACTTACTGGGAGTACCATGACATTGTTCTTTCCATAAAGCAAAGTAGCCCTTGAATTTTGGTGCAAGGACTCTACATAGTCTTTAGCCACGCTTGCCGATGAGTTAGACTTAAAAGATCCAGAGCTGCCATCCTCCGAACTCGTATGGAGACTTCTTTTGAAATTAATGATTGGCCGTTGACAAGATGGAGTGTTACGGCTCCCGGTACTAATCCTATGACGCTGAACCTAAAATATGCAACATACGGTCTATTATAAGCTTCTAACCGTATTGGTTAAATATTCACCAATTCGTCAGCATGCGGATCGGACCAATAATAGTCTGCTGTCTTTGCTCGAGTAAACTCCAAAGCACATGGTCCGACAAGTAGTGAACTGAGAATTGATCCATAATCAGGATTAGCCACCAAAGCGTCCCTTTCGTAGTAGCTGCTTGCATGGCTTACCAAATGTTCAATGATTTTCGATAGACGTTTTTCATACAATGCCAAACGAATCCAAAGATACCTGTAACCAACAAACGGAACTAGGTTATTAAAAAAAGAAAAAAATCAAAAGCACAATAGCATACTTCACCACTGGAGCTGGCGGAATCGCATTAATCGTTGTCACCGAATTACTGCTACCTTTCTTCAGTACTTGTGGCTTTATAAGGCTGTCACTACTTGAGGATGACCGTTTTGTCGGCTCAACATTTTCGATGTCCTGGACCTTTTGACTAATAAAATCTGCCTCTGGGCAATTCTTTGCAATCTTATGTAGCAGCGCTGTTGTCGACGATGTTTTAAATAAACCCAATGCACGCCGTTTTAAACCTTGGCTGAGACAGGTCTCAACTGCAGCACACAGCGATGTCACCGAACTACTCTCTTCGTGTACATACTTCTTCGTAACAGCTTCCTCCATCAACTGTTTGACTTCCTTTTTCACATTGGCGATGAGCCTTTCCTTAAATTCCGTGTCTGCAATTTGTGAAAAATATGACTTAATAAACTCTGCCGTCAGCATCGTGGTAATTAAGGGAACTGATATTTAATTAGCACAAATTGAGTGGAACAGATTTAAAAATATTCCCACATGGCTTTGACAAATAAGAAATTATGGAATTAATTAAAATTATGTTCGAATGTTCCTTGAAATCCCTATTAACACTGTACACGTCACATGCTGATTCTTCGATATTGAATGTTGACATCACAATCCCATGCCACCGAAGGACGATGACATTTTGATGAAAAATGTATTTTTACAAATTTCTTTTTGTCTCTCTTCACATAAACTCAAACTGCGGTTTTCCTAAAAACAGCCAAAAAACGATTGAGTTTCATAATGCATAACAGAGGGATAGGAAAAGCGGAATCGAATGTCCTTATATTCATTAAAGTAGAGCTTAAGAAAATCGGTAACGAGCGAAGTTCAAACTTAGCACTTGTTGAAATTTGAATGAATGATTGCTTTGACTGGTATTCATACGACTAAATTACATACCTACATAGTTCAGAAATTGGTTTTATGCATTTGCTCCTTGCGGATCATCATTTGTAATATGATAGAAATGGACAAAATGACTTGCCGAGCACTGTGTAGTAAATATGAAACGCCTTGGACTATATTATTGTATTATTTTTATTATTATATTATAATTATTAATATTATTAATTTAATTTTCGTGAGGGCAAACACCACCGTTTATTGTGCTTAATTCAAGCTAACATTATTCTTACTTAATCTAACTTAGAAACTAAGAAGAACGGGGGAGGGAACGGGAATTAAGAAGAGGGGTTTTTAAGCAAGGAGTGCTGAGTTTGAAATCGCGGTACTCTTAAGGATTCGAATTAACACTTCCCAACATACGAGAAATGGGTTCACTGGAGCCATAGGCGGTAGGGGATGAGTAGAAAGTAGAAAACGGCGGGATTTCGTACATTGCGAGGGTTAGAATTGATCAGAAACCAGAACAAGACGTGCGTCTTTCTTAAGTCTTTCTCCACGATACCCTAAAATGTTGAATGAAGTCCAGATTCGTAGCGACAAACCCCGTTACAAACAAACTCTATTCGTGAACACGTGTGAGCTCATCTGGGGGCACGTCAATGCCATCGCCAAGTCGAGCAAAAAAGCGGCACGGCCGTACCATCCTTTTCTCGAAACAGTTCAGGCCATTTTCGAGCCCTACTAACATGCCGATAAAGAAAGTCTTCGATATGATCACAAATAAAATGGACACAACTGATAATAACGCTGGCGTTTTACCCTGTTTTGTGAGTGGAACTGGTGGCACTCGAAAGAGCTTTTTAATAAAAACTCTGAAAGTTTGGGTTAAGACGTATTTAAACAAAAAAGTGGAAGTTAGTGCTCCAACAGGCATAGCTGCATTCAATGTGAATGGACTGACTATACACAGACTATTGCAGCTGCCTGTGGAACACAAGCAAACAACGAAGTACAAGCCACTTTCTGATGCTCCAAGTTCTGAGATCAGATTTAAAAGAAGTAGTGTTGTTTATCATAGACGCAGTACCGATGATTTAACATCTTAACACTTTAACATATATTGTCTGAGATATTGAATGTAGAATGTAGAAGAAGAAGTCTGAAGTTTATTCGTCAGAAAGTAATACAATATCTTAGTAATAATATCTTATGTAATTAGAGATACGGTTTGATTTAACTTTACTGCTGAAATAGTTATTATAAATGTGTAAGAAAAGAAAAAAGTAACATAATATTATCATTGAAGGAAAATTGTCTGAGATATTTGACACAAGCGACGATGAGAATGGGTGGTTTGGAAAAAAACCTCTTGTAGTTTTCGGGGATCTACAGCTTCCGACGGTAAGAGAAAATTCACCTTTTGAAAAACTCTCAACTGCTGAAACTAACAAGTTGTTAGGTTCCCTCAGTATGTCGAATCTGTGGATTCTGATGAATATTATTAACATGCGACAGCTCAATGCTAAATAGAATAAGATTAGGTGTGACTACACAAAAAGACCGCGACTTACTCTAGACTAGATTAATAACTCTAAAATCCGATTCAAATGAAAACAGATTAATTGAAATAATTGAACACCTCTAGAAACTTCCTGATGATACCGTTTGCTTATTACCTACAAAAAACATGTGTCAACAATTAAATACTGCAATGCTTAGATCTCTCCCACATCCCGAAATAAAACTTACAGTTGTAGATAGCATAGATTGCCCCAGATACCTAACAAAAAGAGCTCGTGAATGCATAAAAAATTATGAAGACGATGCTTCTATGACTGCGTGCCTGGAAGAGAACATAATTATAAAAATAGGAGCAAGAGTCATGTTAAGGCGAAATATTGACGTGAGTCTTGGTTTAGTTAATGGTTCTATCGGTATAGTGCAAAGAGTAAAGGTTGATCCGGAAAATACAAAAATAATTAAGAAAATATACATTATTTAATAAAGAACATGTTTACGAGCTTGGTCCGGTCAAAACTAAATTTGAAAGTATTAATAGAGATTATGTTCATCGCGAACAGTTTCCTATATGTATAGCCTATGCTATAACACAAAAGTCAGGGCCTAAGTCTAAATAATGCGCTGATGGATATCGGTTCTGCAGTATTCACATCCGGTCAAGCTTAAGTGGCACTTTCGAGAGTTACTGGTCTGGGCGGCTTATATCTAATTAATGTCGACTTTGGAAATATTAAGGCGCAGGAATCCTCAATTTGTGAATACAATAGATTAAGAAGCATTTACCATCCAGACTTGACAAAAATTGTAACATCAAAGCCTCCGAGAAAAACTCATAGCGGCAGGGAGTGGGCTTTGAGGAAAACTGTAGCTGAAGCTCAAGAAGTAGTACCGAAAAAAAAAAGAGGAAGACTACCTACAAAAATACAATAAGAAAAGCTCATAAAATACAGAGTGGGCTTTAAGAAAATCCGTTGTTGGTATTCAAGAAGTAGAAGGTACTGAAAAGGAAAAAAAGTAGGACTACATATCTACAAAAAGAAATGAGATGCCATCAAAAACATAACTTGTAAAAAAAACCAAGTCTCGCAACTCAGTTCTTCTACCGTAAAAAGTTGTGAGATCTATGTCGGTTAATTTATTCAGTCCCTACTTAAAGGAACTTCTGTCTTAAGTTATTACGTAATTAGCTAACCTAACAACATCTTATAGTGACCATATTAATATTAAAAAATCTTTTATGTTTTAAATAAATAGATTGGCTTGGAAATCCCACTAAACAATCTAATTTAATATAATATGTATTACTTGTGAGATACATTGTGTTTTCATGCGATGTACAAGGCATTGTTGCCAATTGGGTTGCTCTCGGAAGAAGCCGCTGAGGCATAAAATAAACATTTCTGGCTGTACAGGCAGAATTTCGCGAGAAAATGTTCAAGAGTCAAGTGCAACACTGATTTATACCTATAAATAGATTATTACTCAATTCTGACTATTCTGATTATTGGAATGAGACCAACCCCCCAGAAAAAAACGTTTCCATTTACGAAAGCAATTGCTTTGATAATTCCTTTGATGATTATACCTAGTTAACCAGGGCAACTCCCTGGAGTAAAAAAACTAAATAAATAATTTTGACCGGTTAGATCAGCAAAATACTCCTATGTGCGTCGGTAGCCATTTTAAGTAGTACGTCTCATTGGTGGTTTCTGGTTGATAGAGACGCAGTCAATGGTGTCTGAAAGAAGACGATGGATGAAAATAGTTCTTCTTTCCTCCAACATGTTCATGTTAATTACTTTAAGTCGGTTTTGATAGGGTGGTAAGAGCAAAGGATTGTTCCAGGAGAAACCTCGAAGTGCAAAACGTTGGATGTTCTCGATTCTAGAAATGTGGGTTTGTTGGTAAGGGGACCACACTTGAGAGGCGTATTCAAGAAGGGGCCGGACAAAGGTTATGTAGAGAGATCGGGTAACGTAGGCTTAGAGAATTTTTTAGACTATCGTTTCACGAAACCGAGTGCTGAATTTGACTTAAGGATTATCTCGTCGATATATGCGCGAAAATTTAGCTCCTGGTCACATAAATATGCCAAAATCGCGTATAGTCTGAACGGTGAAGATGGGCTGACTATTGAGGAAGTAGAGATGAGGAGGATGTTTGATTCGTTTATGTAAAATAGTAATTGATAGGCATTTGGAAATGTTAAGGCTCCAAGCAATTTTTGGAACACCAGATGGAAAAACTATTAACATCTGATTGAATAAGGGAAGAATAACGATTGGACGAAATGGCCTTGAAGATGTTGGTGTCATCGGCATATAGTGAGATGTGGAAATGTTTAATCACCATTTCAATATCATTAATAGTAACAACGACTACCAGACAGACAGCTTAGATGGCGTTACAGCTCATGAAGAGCCAGAGCCAAGCTTCTTTTTATTCACTTGTGTTGTGTGCGATTTGTTTTGCACATATGTGAACGGAACCTAAAGCTTAATTCCGATTCCGAACAGCGAGAGCCGAGAAGCTTTTTAAGGCAAGTGTACAACGGGGGTTTTTGCCAGTACCCCGCTGAGGAGGGAAGCCGCGAAATAATCATTCGATGGGGTTGGTGTTATCGGGATCCGAACTCGTTCATCTTGCGTCAGCAGCCAACATACTACCCACTGCGACACGGCACTCCCTTAGGTCCAGGAGTGAATAACTCATTATGTTGCATTACTCATTAAGTTGATTGATTGACATGGATCGACTGTACGAGGAAGAAGTTGGGTAAATAATTTGTATAAGCGGAGTCCAGAATAAAAGAATCTAAGGCGAAAGATTGTTTAACAAAAGTGGCAAAAAAGTTGACGATGTTGGGGTCATTTGAGGTTTGATCATTGAAGGAGTTAAGTCAGTGAGTTAAGGTAGCCGTCAGATTTTCTTTTGTACTTTACAAATTTAAAGGAGGACTTAAGATCACTTATAAGACCGGCTTGCGTTTCAGCAATAGCGTTGATGGGGGGAGTTGTGAGGGGCGGTAAAGTGGAGATAGCTGCCCATGCAGCATTAAGGAATTAAGTACAAAGGCAGATTTTCCACTGCTTATTTCTTTTGTTTCTAAGGGAACAGAGTCTGCGATTATGCCAGGGTGGGGAGATGAGCAAAGTTTTACGTTGAGAAAAGGGATCGTAAAGAGAGATAGAGTTAAATATTTCCTTGTAAAATATGGATATAGCATCATTTAAAGTTAGATTATCAAAATTGAGAGGGGCTTTTTTGAAGAATTCATTGATTTGGTGGCCTAGTAGGAGTGTTCTATTATGGAGAACCCTGAAAAAAGAAAAGAAAGAGTTTAGGATGGAAATTATCGATGGTTGAAATGGAAAGGGGACAGAGTGAGACAGAAGAGTTGAAGGGGTCAGTTGTGAATATGATGTCTAGTTATCTGCCCATGTAGTTTAAAACGACACTAACTTGGCTAAAGTTTAAATCTGTAAGGCGATCCAAGAAGAGACTTTCTTTTGCAGTAGTGGGATTGGTGGCAATATAAAAAGATTGATCGTCGGATTGAGCCCATTTAAGGAAGGTTGAAGTCGCCGAAGAGAAGGATTTCATCCAGGAGGTTTTTAAATCTATTATTTGGTCAATTCTGCTAATGATGTATAGTGACTTCTGGGGTAGCACAATCTTAATAGAGACAAAATCGAGATGTGGGGAGGATGATATGGCAATAGGATTGTCAATTGAAATAAGGACGGCTGATAGGACGCCTCGACAAGAGCAACCCTCAGTGCCATCAGTGGGCCGGCTGAGTTCGTCATCGCGATAAGCGTTAAAATTTTATGGGAGCAGTTCACAGTTGTTTGTGCTGGAGATCAGGTTTGTTTCGGTCAGAGCAAAGATTTCAGAGGGTAGAGAATGTGACTGTTGGAAATCAGCTTGGGTTTTGGAGAAAAGACCTCTTACATTCTGATAAAAGAAGGTAAGAGGGACATGTTAACAGAGTGAGGTTGCCGGAAGAGCGAGAGAATTAGGGACAAAAAAACTTATCGTGATCATTCGTTCGTTTCGTGATATTCGTTTGGAATGAATGTATTGGCGTAAGGTATCAAGGTCCTTTAACATCTTTTATGATATTGATGAAGAGGTTCTTGATACTAGCGAAGTCCGTAGGAAGACCTTCCGGTTTAATGGAGACCATGACGCTTGTGTTTGTTTTACCTTCGTAGCAAACCGAGTTTGGTTTATCGTGGAGGTAAGCCAAAAAGAGACGAATGTTTCCATACGTCTTTTTATCTCTTAGTCAAGAGAGAGCGTACCGACTTTGGATGGGGCCAGTAGTTATTTGGGTAAGTTTAACTGTAGGCGGCAGAATAGGATCAACTAAAGAATGTGGGGTGACGGGGGAGTGGGTAATTGGGCAGAAGTTTTTGGTGTGGGGGAGATGAAGAATTGGATGAAGGGATGGAAATTAGGGTAGAGATGTTGGAGGGAGAGGATTGTGAGGGGTTCAAGACATGGGAGCTATGGAAATTAGGATTCTTGGCTCCGGACGTGAGATCAAAATTAGGAAATGAATTGGGACAGGTAATTGGGATGGAGGCGCGGTGGTAGTTGTTTGGTTTTTTTTACACATACTTCTAGGCCAAATTAGTTTCCTGCCATTATTATATTTCTGCATTTCTTTTGACTATCTTCCAGCAAGACCAAATCATCAGCTAGAGCGGATGTGATTCCATCAAGGAATAGTGATTAATCTCATTTTGGGCATACGGGTTGGGCAATAACTGAGAGTGCATAACATGTGACGTAGTGGATTTACGAGTGCAAAATTTGTTGGTGGGAATTTGCGCTTCTCAACTCCGTTTAGCCAACACCCTGGACTCCTCACCTCTCATCCTGATAAGTATTCTATCGATATATTTTCACCTCTAGGCTCGCTAGACCACTGTGTGCTTCAGCTGATTTCTCGTATTCAAACCACATAGTTAGTGAACGAATTCCTTAAAGAACAGTATGGCTCTACGAGAAAGCCAATTGGATCGGACTCAACAACTTCTTTAGGAAGCTATCAAGATCAAGAGAGCAGAGTTTCCGAACTTACAAAGCCAACCTGTCTGATGAAAAATGGAATAAGTTTAAATTTAATTTAAAGTTCAAAATTCTCCCATGACCAAAAGCACAGAATAAATAGTATACAGAAGTCGCATCTCGGCCTGCGATGATTTTTCACTTTATGGTGCGGGCGGAATAACTGAAGGGAAGATCAAGCAACCAGAGAGCAGCCACGATCAGAGAGAATCAACGAGAGAGCAATCTTAAAATGTTTATGTGTGTGTGTGTATTGTGTTGCTATCCAACGTCGTGAATGCACGTGGTGTTGACAAAATTTTGTTTCAGGTTTTAGATTTCTATATTTAGTTTTCTTCAGTTGAAAGTTGCGCTTGGTATTCGTACGCGTACTTTTTCGATGTAAACTAAAAGGGCCGGGTAACACCAATTAACGTTATTCCATTATTTGGGATTTTTGTGCAAATTTCAATCTGATATACATATGTATGTAGGGAAGAATAACCCAAAACTTTAGTGCGACAGGATTTTAAGTTTGCGGGCTTTAGTAAATTTTTTTTTCTCTGAAGCCCACGAGCAATGGTTCCTCAAGAGTACTAAGATCATGAAGTCCAATATTATTTCCTTATGATCAGAACATGTGGAAAACCATTGCGGTGTGGCATTTTTGCATTTGGATTTTATCAAGTTTTTTATACCAACAGTTTGTGGTTGTGTGTCAAAAATATTGCTAAACACTGTAATATGTTTCTTGCTAATTTCCAAGAAAATTTGTGAAGGAGCAACGAGGTTACCAAAATCTTTAAGAGAATTGTAATTTTTATGAAATGTGAAAAGTTCACTAGAAACTGTTAATACTTCGTCTTCTTTTCTCAATATAGAAACACAAATATCGCAGTTAATTTTCGGTATCATTTTGTAGACGATATAAACTATGAAGTATCTTAAAGACGCCAAATCGATACTAAATTCCGAACAATTCTGAAAGTCATCATTTAATACGAAATCATCAATGATTTCTATGTTAATATCTATTTCAGAGTTTTCGTTTCGACTGAGTTCTTCATTATTTGTATCAGCTAAGTCCATATTTGACAAAATATTTGAAAGCGTTTCAAATGTGGTATCACTCAGCTCTTCACAGTTACTATAAGAACTCAACTGCACTATATTTGCAGACATTAAGCGTGCTAATAAAGTGTTTATATCAGTAACGGAGGGGTTAATATTATTTCCACCCTTTTGTCTTAGAACCGAGAACATATTTTCGATCTTATCTGGGTTTAATGCTCTTGTCATTAAAAAAAATATTTGGGATTTTTTTTGAAATAGCTCGTCTACTAATTGTAATACAGCGTTTAAGGTAAATTTCATTCCATCTAAAAAAAATACTTTTTTCTTTTTGTCAACAAATGAGATTTCATTGAGGTATTCAAGGAAGAATTTTATATATTCGTGTGATGGACTGTTAAGTTGAACTGCAGACTTATAACAATTCTTTGAAGATAGCGAACCACTATTTAGGCAGTCAAATATTTTGTCAATATTTCCTATGAAGCATGCCGTAGATAAACAAACTTTTTTTGAGCAACTTTTAAAGCCTACTGTCTCAATAACAGTTTTAATTGCTGCTTGAACAGTCCTACTAAAAATTTGGGTGGCTAGTTTTACTTTCATTTTTTCGAAAGAGTTCATTTTTGTATTAGATTTGCACTCCATTTCCCATAGTTCCTTAACTACTTTAAAACTAGCAACTCCATTTGGTGTTGTAAGATCACATTGAAGCCAACCATTTCTTAATGATTTGATTAGATGTGGAAAATCATATACACAGAAAGTTTTACTACCATTATACATAAAATAGGGTTTTTCTAAAGTAGCTCCCAATTCCAAGAAACACTTCCTGTTAGAGGACCCTTGGTCACAAATTACAACTTTAACTATGATGCCAAAACTGTTCAAAATTGCTAAATTTCGTAATATTATCTTTTTTAGTAAATCGGCAGAAAGTCCATTTTTTGAAACAAAGTAATTAAATGTAAGCGCCCAGTTGGAAAACATTGATTTAATCATAAAAACGCACAATTGTTTACCAATCTGGTTCGTTCTTTCAACCCCATTTTCCTCAAATCCATCCACTAAATCTAATTTGGAATTGTATCGCAATTCCCTTCTAATCGCCATTTCATCCATCAGCAGAATCATATTATTCTTTTCGTACTGGTTCAAATCTAAGCACTTCTTTTTTATTAACTCTAAACCGTTATTTTTAAAACCTGGTTGTAGGGAATTTACAGGGGCCCATCGATAAACAGTAGAGATATGTGGCAAATTTAGATGCAATTTATTCTTCAAAAATTGGTACATTGACTGTGAGGCATAATAAATGTTTTGAACCAAATCTTTTACATCTTGCTTATATTCTTTAGGTCGTGGACTAAGAAGAAGTTTGCAAAATGTTTTTGACTCCTTGCTTATTTGAAAAGAGTCGATGGTTTGAAATACGCTTGATTTTGTTGCTATTTGTTTGCGGCTTTGGAGATTTTTATATTTTGCTACCATGTCGTAATATTTTTTTCTGTAAAAATTAGCTGATTTCAGATATTTTTCACAGTCATTACAACATCCATCTACGGAGTCACTTGTTCGGCTCTTTTTAGCTGGACAATCAAGCTCCAACGACTTGTAAAATTTGACCCATAGCTGAGTCATAGGGAGGAAACTTAAACATTCTTATCTTTTCACCATATCGCTAAATTTTTACCGCATGTTTTTATGCAGCATCGAATGCCGGACTTTTGGAAAATTTTACCAACAGCCGTTACAGAATCCATCTTTCCTATTCAAAATCGTATGACAACCCCTCAACAATCAATATATAATAATAAGTCCAAAGAATAATCCAAATCGTATGCAAAGTTGTCAACAATTATAAAAGCAACAATTCAAAATCAAAAATAGAGTTAAATATCAAAATACAAAGTAAAAATGGAGTCGATATATAAGCGCAGGAAAACACAACCATTCGTACTTTCATGTACAATTCCCAAGTGATTTCGAATCCAATCCACACAATCGAAAACAAGAGAAGCAATACAACACCATGCAAGCTTACGATAGAAGAAGCTATCAATGCATACACACGCACACACACTTGCATACACATCGTAAGCTGCTTTGCTCTCGTAAAAACAAAACCACCGAAAACGCACATGCTACTCTCTTTCGCTCGCACCAGCTTCTCAATTTTTTGTATACTCTCTTGCATGTTCTCATGCTTGTACTCTCTGTTCAATAGGGTGCCAATACATATTGGAACCCTAGAACAAAATTTGCTTTGTATGAGATGCAACTTCTGTATACTATTTATTCTGTGGTAATAGATAGATACAAAATGAAAATAAACTTTTTTTGGATGGGTGGTTAACAGAAGAGAAGGAGAATATGAATAACGGTTTTTGTTTACTTCTGTTTAAGAGACATTTCGGTGAAAGTCTTGCTGCCATATGGCAACAGTGGGCATCAAAAGGTTAAATAAGGAGCTTAATTCAGCTAGCTGCATCTATTAGCTGTATCCATTTCTCGACCCCAATGGGTTGATTCTTGTGGGAGGGCGGATACAAAACTCTGCGCTGCGAATCGAAGCATCCTATCATTTACCCAAACGCCATCCTCTTACAAACTCCATTATTCACTTTCATCGCACACTCTTGCATGAATGCCTTCAATCTCTGCTTGCATCAATAAGGCTTCAGAATTGGCAGTTACAAGAAAGAAAAATAATCACTTGAGTGGTAAACAAATGTGTACGTTGTTTCTATTTGAAGCCTAGGCTAGCTGAGCAGCGTATGAGAAATCTGCCCCTGAGGGGGTAAATGCAGCCGGAACATTTATGGTAATTAGAGTAGATTTTTGTTGGCTATTTAACTACCAATTGGAAGTTAGAAGAAGACCGCCTATCAAATGTTTTTCTATGTTTCTATGTTTTTCTTTTCATTTTATATGTATGAATAATTTGTCAGTGGCTGCAACACTAAAGCGCTTTATCAGACCAAAAGGCCAAAAACCATTTGGTCGGAATTATGTGGGTGCAAGAAATAAGCTAGTTGATTGCAAAAACTATTCCTCAGCAATGTCTCGAGAATGATATCGATTGGCGGTTTATTCCTCAAAGATCTCCACATTTTGGAGACATTTGAGAGGCTTCAATTAAATTAGCCAATTTTCACTTCTGGCGTACGATTGCCCTAACAGTTTTGAATTTTGAAGAGTTGCGAACCTTAGTTTGCCAAATGTCAGCCATTATCAACTCTAGACCTTTATGTCCCATTACAGAAAATCCTGATGACTTTGAAGTGCTGACTCTGGCCCACTTTTTATTCGGGGCTCCCTTCACATTTATCGTTGAACCTGACGTCACAATGTTGAATATTAATCGTATCACCAGGTGACAGCACGATTGTTACATTCAACAACTTTTTTGGAAAAAGTGGTGCACTGAGTATTTGACTACTCTTCAGCAAAGAAGCAAATGGCGTTCAGCGGCACCAAACATAGCCGTCGGAAGCATGATGTTATTAAAGGATCAAAATCTCCCGGCATTGCTCGAGTGGCAGTAGTTCGGACAAGTCGTGACAACAATTCAGTTGGAAGTCTAAACCTTCCAATGGAGGAAGGATGTTCAAAGAAACAGAAGGAACTATCCATGAAGAAGCAAACGGCAACCCCTGCAACTATGTATAATGCAACCAACGCCATTGTTATTTTGTTTAATTTTCATTCGTGGTATGGACTTCGAACAATAAAGACAAACAACAAACTTTAAACAGTTCGTTTCATTTTTGCTTTGCTAATTGTAGTGTAAAATAAACGTTCATACAGAAAAACTCTTGTCACTATCATAGACAAGCTAACTAAATTCGCCGTAGGATATAATATTTCAGAGAGAAACTGGAGAAAGAAAAAAGCTATATTGATAGAGCATTTTTCCAAGTTTAGAAAACCAAGGAAAATTATTAGCGACGAGTTCAAATCAAAACAAATTTTAAACTTTCTGAATGAAGAAGAAGTCGAAATATATTGAACGACACCAAACAACCGTAAAGGAAATTCGGATACCTTCACATCACTTAATTATATTAGAAAAAATAACAGATATCGAAAGTCAAGACCCATCAACAGTGATGAAAATACAACTAGCCCTAGACAACTATAACAATTGCTATCATTCAACAACCAAAACGTAACCTAGAAAGGCTAAAGAAGAAATAGGCGAAGTAACTTTGTACAATTTAGTACAGGCAAACATAAAAGAATAGGCAAACTTAATGAAAATCGTGAACATTATATGGAAAAAAGACAAGAGGGACCAATGAAAAATTACAAACACGTTAGATATAAGGAGCAGGCTAGATATACAATTAAAAAAATAGCAAACCTCCATGTAATGAATATTAAACGACCACTTAAATTTACAGATTATATTCCTTATAATGATCTTGTTAATACCAGCAATACACGTGGCATTGCAAATCACACCAATCAATGAACAATCGGATTTTTTTTAAGAATTAAGATCGAAACAGTTCAAATTACTAACGAAAATAATATACATAATTTTACATATTATTAATCCGGAAAAAAATCTTAGAACCATCATACTAATTAGAACCAACATAAGGCATATACAATTAGATAACAAGGTGGTGGTTTATCATAGAAAAGAAACGTTAATATCAGAAATGTATTCCACAATGCCAAATACTCGTAAAGCAGAAAGACAAAGGCAGGGACTCTTATGTAAATACTATATTTAAGGAAGTGCAGAAAAATGGCTCTTCGGAACTATGGATAATACTGACAGACAGTCCATTTGGAATCATTTAGATATTGTAGAACAAAATACGCAAATTGCAATTAATACAATTAACACCCAAATCAGAATTATACAAATCAGAAAAATGCAAGCTTTACAGATAGTTATACAAAATGATAGAAGAATGATTTTAGATACTTACAATGAAGTATTGCAGATAGCGCTATAAAAAAAACTTTCAAAACAAAAATTATTCCTAGACCAAATTATCAAATTATTTTTTTTTAGAAAATAAAATTAATCAAATACAAGACAACATTGTATCTGCAAAATATAATATTGTTCACCCTAGTATCCTAAATATGAAAAAAATAAATGAATACGATATTGACTTTTATAAGCTGAAATTATTAAAAATGGACATTATTGGATATCACGATAATCATATTGTAATAGCAATAAAAATTCCAAAAAATTAAATATCCATTGAAAAGAACCTAATAAGGCCATTACCTTGAAATAATTTATCGAGATAAAAAGTAAGACATATTTATCAACCTGATATTATTGTACTGTAGCTGAAATAAAACTTAGCAAGCATTGATCATAACAAATTATTGTTTTCTAAATCAAGCCATCTTCATACGGATAAATCGATGAGAGGCATATGCAAACAACGATATCAAGCAACAAGTGCATCAGAGCAAACGAGCAACCCAGAAGGAAGTTACCTCTTCACCAGGCGCAAAGAGCGACCGGCGTTCAACGGCGTAACCGTACGATGTGCGTACGAGTTAAATCGAGGGGTCGAGTGGTTTGCCTTTATAAAAAAAAAAAAAAAACAAAGCTGAGTTAACTTCGACTTGCTCTTTAGAGCGCTTTTTATTAACTGCTAATATGTTTTACATTCCTGGTTTTCTTTAGTGTTAGTATTATTGAATTCATTATCCGAAACTATTTTAGCTGATCTTCCTTCAATAGAAAAATACAATCTTATTTTTTCTAAACAATTACCGTAGTTTACTGCCCACACAATCGCTAGTAATTCTTTTTCTGTGGCAGAATACCTTTTCTCGTATTCATTACGTGTTCTGCTTGAGTAGCAGATTGGATGTTCGTCTTGTGTTAAAACTGCACCAAGAGCAGAGTCACTGGCATCCGTAATGAGTTTGAATTTTTTGAAAAGTCTGAGTACTTAAGTACATGTGAATCGGTTAGAATAGTCTTGAGTTTTTCGAATGCTTCGATATACAATGGGTCATTTAAGTTTATTCGAGTGTTCTTCTTTAAATATTTCGTGATAGGGTATGATACTTTGGCGTAGTCTTTGATGAATTTTCTATAAAAGCCTATCATACCTAAAAAAGATTTTATTTGTTTAGCTATATTTAGCGGCAGCTTCAGTTTCTGTATAGCTTCGATTTTATTCATATTTGGCTTAACGCCTCAGTTGTAAGAACGTGCCCTAAATATTTTGTTTCTCTAGCGAGGAAGTTGCACTTGTCTACCTGAAGTTTTTAATTATTCTTTCTAAGTCTGTCAAATATAAGGCGGTCTTCTTTCTATTCAGTTCCTTGAACACAATTTGGTGAAAACCAAGGTTGTAAAATACTGCGTCATTGTCACTTCGGTTGTCACTTCGTTTAACTTTCGATAGTCGATGACTATACGGTATTTTTTTATTCCGGAATTGTCCATCTTTTTAGGGACACTCCAGAGAGGGCTATTGTATGGCGAGTTACTTTATACTATAATCCCTTGCTTGAGCATATCTCGGATTTGTTTTGTTATTTCTGCCTCATGAATTTATATATCTAAATATTATTGAAAATACATATTGGTTTGTCGACAGTGGTTATTATTTCGTGTTGGACTTTTTCAGTGTATGTTAGTTGTTGTGGTTATTTTTTTTCAACAAAATTTCTAACTCTTTTTTCTCTTCATTAGTAAGATCATCTCTAAGGAGTTGTCCTGAAGTTTCCAGCAGGTTAACATAATTATAGTTGATGGACAAACATTATTGAATTGAATCTCATTTCCATTTATTTCTATATATTCCTGTTCTAATAGGTTAATAATTGCTTGTAAAGGTTTTGAAAGATGTAGTCCGATGAGTCCAGCTCATGTAAGCCTTTTCACAGAATTCTTTAGGCAGTTCGGTTTTGATTTCCGTGTCAGTATGTGTTCGTCCAGAAAGGGTGTTAAATAAAATGTTGTTTTTTAATGGGATTCTCTTATACGATATTAGTTTGGATTTGTCTAGTAATGTCGTCGTTGATCCTGGGTTGATTAAGCATAGCAGTTTGTCGTTACCTATTGTATGTTGTACTATTGTTAAGTCTTATCTGAGGCTGGTAAACGAAAATTTACTTCTTCGTTTTGTTGCAAATGGTCGACTTCCATTGGTGATGGATCGTTATTATTTCTGTTTTGTTTTTGGAAATTGTTTCGGAATTGTCCATAATTATTGAACGTATTTCGGTTTTGTCTAAATTGACCTAAGCTATTATTAACTGTATATTGTCCTGATCTGTTCCCAAGCTGACCCAAATAGTTACTTCTGTCGTTACATGGTTTCGTGTTTGTGTTTTCTGGTTTGTTATATTTCAGTATATGATTATTATACCTATTTTGTTAAAGAAGACCTGATTCCTCTAGAATAAAGTAAGCTTCTCGAAAATTCTCTATTTTCCGACTTATTATTACACTTTCTAAATTTGTTTCGATGCCCTTTTTTCATTATTAGGTGTAAATTCAGGAGGTTCGTTAGACTCAAACTCGTACTTACAATCAAGCTTATCTAGTATGAACTTAAGTTTATCAAAGTATTCACTTACATTGTAATTTCTAGTAGATAATGCTTGGTGCTATAGTATGTGGTAGCTTTCCTCACTCCGAAATTTCTTCTTTTATCTCGCCCCATGATGGATATTCTCCTAATGTTTGTTGATGACGTTCCTTTGAAGGAAGTAGTTTTCCAGCGGTGTATTGTTGTAGCAGGGTAAAAATAACTCCACTTCTCGGATAAATGACGATAGAGAATCTAGTGACTATTCTCTTGTCTCCATTGAATTATTTTATTTTCGATGACTCTCAGAATTTCATTCACAGGTAGAGCTATTGGTGTGTGTGTTGCTTGTTCTGGATTTGCCATTATTTTTCTTTACTTATGTTTCTTATTTCATATACCTATAGCACTTAACAAAAAATTTTTTTTTCTTTTTTGGACTTTAGGCTTTTGTCTTAAATTTTGGTTTCATTTTCTTTTTGGTTCCTTAAGCAGCACTTCCTCAGTTTTTTTGTCTTCAGACTTTAGCACTTTTCATAATTTTGTTTGGAACAATTTTACTTTTCATGATTCTTAATATCCGGTTCAAATATCTTTAGATCTTGGAACTACCGACTGCGCCAGTTAAATCGGTGGTCGAGTGGTTTGCCTTTTTAAAAAAAAAGAAACAAAGCTTATTTTACATTCTTGGTTTTCGTTACTTCGCTAGTACAGCGGCGAACTGCTGACCTAGCACAGTGTCAGACGCTGACACAGGTAAGAGGGTATTAACTGGTCGATTTTCAAGTATTAGCGGTGGCGATGTATCCGGCCTAATTACAGGTATTGGCGGGACGAGACATCCGGTATGTTTCCCGGAATTCTTCTTCTTCTTTTCCTTTTTCCGGCGTTGTTATGGTCAGAAATGTAGGACCATAACCTTCCCACTTAACTGCATTCCTACTGGTCCGCTTGTGGGGTCCGCCGGTTTGACCTCAGAAAGTAGCGGCAGGCTTCCCGGTTTCGGATTACTTCATGGCTGAGGCCAAGCAAATGCTGGTGTTTTTGCATTTGTTTGCACCAATTGTTTTTCGGCCTGCCTTTTTTTTTTTGTGACACCGGGCATGCTCCAGATTTTTTTGTTTGATCTTACTCTTACAACACCGGTGATCTCCAGTCATGTCAACCCACTGATTTGCATGCACACTTGTGGGGCAGTTTAATGGTGGTATATGTGTCCCTAGGCTCACCTCGGTGTTTTCTAAATTGCCTAGATGTGATTTTTGTTTACCTTTGTTTTAGTCGCCTTTTACGACAAGCGAGAGGTATCGCTGCAGGGATATTCTTAACCCGTCCCTGCACGGAAATGTTTCCCGGAATTACTGTGTGGAAATCTTGCTCTTGGTCAGCCGCTAGGCTCAACGTAACCTACGTGCCATCAGCAAGGAGAGCGCAGCAAATACCAATCCTTGGCAACGGTATGCTGTTGCAAGGTGCAACAGGATATTATGTGATGGGCACATATCTCGTCATTCATTCCTTTTGGACAGTTTAGGGGGGGGGGGGGGGAGGGGGGGTTACGTGTCCGAATGCTACGATCGCAACAGTCTCCCTAAACCACCGTGTAGTGGATCATCCAACTAAAACAAAGCAGTCACTCACCAAAATCCATATGACGCAATCAAAACAATAACTTCAAGTGTCCCAATTACACTACCAATCGAAGAAGACAAAGCAAACCAAAGCAATACTCAACATGTGGGTCAACCCAATACGACAGCGTCATCACTCATTAGTATCTGGCTATATATGTATTGTACATATGTAATAGGGGATTGTAATTGATCAAGTAAGATCATCTAAGTCAAGTAAGGGCCAAAGTGTGGCCAAAAGTAAGCACTAATAAAAATTCATCAGAGTAAATGTCTTTATTCCGTTGTGTTTCTCTTTGCTTTTAACCTTCACCCGATACGTTACTCACATAAATATCTCAACTGGACAGTTACATACAAAGAAGAAAACCATCCTATTTTTTGATGAATCCAAATGCAATAAAAAAAATCAGAATACATTCCAGAATAAGGAGACTAGTAGGAAAAGGGATAGATCCGAAATATTGCGTCCCAGCAGTTAAATTCGGTGGAGGAAGTGTGCTCGTCTGGGAATGCTTCTCTGATTTGAGGATCATTAAAAACAGTAATGTCGCCTTATGCTGGTGAAGAAATGCCATTGAAGTGGACGTTTCCACCCGACAACGGATCAAAACATACAAGTAAAGTTTCAAGACTTGGTTTAATGCCAATAACATCGAGGTTGTGGATTGGTTCGCGCAATATCCCGACCTTAAGCCTATTGTCTCTCCCACAACAGGTAAGTTAATAGGGACCTGTGCAAAACCTCTATGCCGAAATGATGTATAGATGTTATGTTGTTGATATGCAATAAATATTAACCGTTTTGTATTTTCTTTGTAAGGTTTTTGAATTTTTATATAGGGAGTGTTTTTGTTTTGCCCAAGTGAAAATTAGGCTTGTTGTGTTAATGAATTTTTGTTTTGTTTTCTGTAATGAACAATCTTATGTTTTTATTATTAATTCGCGTAATAAAATGTAAATCAGTAAAAAAAAATCGTTTTTGTCGCTTCACGCTGACGTCCGTTGTAAGCTTAATCAATAGTATTTTCATGGGGTGTGCTTTAGTTTTGTTCAATACTGTATGTAAAATCATAATTCTATGTCGCATCTCTTCGACTAATATCTAACACGAATTAATTAAGTCCATTTTCAGGAATTTTGATATCAGAACCAAATTTGCTTGTAAGTATGGTAGTTAGTATGTAATAACAATCGTACAGAGACGCAGCATGCAGTTAGACCAGATATGCTCTCTGTGTTGCACCAAACGGTATTCCCCAGCTTGATGAAATTTATAATTAAATGGCTCCATATCAGGTCTTAATAAAATACATTCGTCTTCTTCTTTTCCTTTTTCCGGCGTTGTTATGGTCAGAAGTGTAGGACCATAACCTTCCCACTTAACTGCATTCCTACTGGTCCGCTTGTGGGGTCCGCCGGTTTGACCTCAGAAAGTAGCGGCAGGCTTCCCGGTTTGGGATTACTTCATCGCTGAGGCCAATCAAATGCTGGTGGTTTTGCATTTGTTTGCACCAATTGTTTTTCGGCCTGCCTTTTTTTTTTTTTTTTTTTTTTGTGACACGGGCATGCTCCAGATTTTCAGATTTTTTTGTTTGATCTTACTCTTACAACACCGGTGATCTCCAGTCGTGTCAACTGACTGATTTGCATGTACACTTGTGGGGCAGTTTAATGGTGGTATATGTGTCCCTAGGCTCACCTTGGTGTTTTCTAAATTGCCTAGATGTGATTTTTGTTTACCTTTGTTTTAGTCGCCTTTTACGACAAGCGAGAGGTATCGCTGCAGGGATATTCTTAACCCGTCCCTGCACGGAGGTCTTATTAATAAAATACATTAAATACGTTATAAACCACGCTACATACACCGGAAGTAATCCATTAAAAAAGTGACCCATATCATTTCTCCCCGATTCCTCGCCCCTTTGGCCCTTTAGTAAATATTTTCGTAAGAGGATAAAATGAGTGAATAAGAAAATAACAAAATAAACATGGAAAATGGGTGAAAGGGGGAGAGAGAGAGAGAGAGAGAGAGAGAGAGAGAGAGAGAGGGAGAGGCAAAAATAACCTACAATATAATCAAAATGACTGAATTTAAGTTTAGAAGCAAGGTTTCGTTCAAGGATCTTTTCCATCATATGTACATATGTACTTTTATCCGTCATTCTTTCCTGAACTTTCATTCACACACTGACGAGCTAAAAATGACAGATAAGAAACAGTGAGGACAGTGAGAAAAGAAAACAAGCAACAAATTAAGATCACAAGGCGAAAAGGACGACGACGAAAACAAAAACAGAGCCTGTCTATCGAAACAAAAGGTGAAAGTATAATAATCCAAGCAAAGAAATACATTTGATTACAACACTAAGAAGTATGGGTGGAGGTGAATGAGTGAAAGCTTCTCATACAACCCGCCAACGATTTTACTGTCGAGCAAAATGCGCGCAAGTTTAAGCTTTCCACCCTCTTATTCCTGCATGCGATACGCAAATGTCAAGCAAAACGAAATATGAAACATTCAAGAAATAACACAAAAGAAAATAACCAAAAAAGCAAATCTTTTCAAAAAGAAAGAAAGAGGAAAGTCTGAAATATACATATGTACATATGTACATAATCGCAACCACCCAAAGGCAACAAAAAAACTGAATTGTGCATCCTCGGCTTAGGTCAAGGGTCACATCACAGTTTTTAATTGACTCTTCAGCCGGTCAAGCTCTTCCAAAATCAAAACACACAATAATAATAATCTATGATGTCTACGAAAATTCAGGAAAACTTACCCCCACCAAATGAATGTAACATATTCCAGGATTGATTTTGCTGCAACAGAAAAAACAGCTCCTGTGTTTTGTTGTTTCGAGATGTACTACTCAGCTGACACTCCTGTTGGCGAATCCTACTTTATTTTAGATGTAAACAGTCACTGCTGCACTATTATTCGACGTTGCAGTGAAACTTTTGTATTTTCGCCATTCTTCTTACTGGTTGGTTGGGTATTAAATTTTCTTTTCTTGTTTCTTCTATTTGCTTTTTCTTGGAACTGGGGAACAGAAATGATGATCCGAACCTAGAGAACTCCGGAGGTAAATTGAATTGAGAAAAAAAAGCGTGACGTAGGACACGGATGAAAATTGCCGATACGCATGAAGAGCGAGATAGAAATACGAAATAACTAGATACAAACTGTTTTTTGGCGTTTCGACGATATGAGAGAGGGCGGAAATAGAATAGAGAGGTGGAGATAGTGAAGGTGTGTATGTCGGCGTTTGCAAGCGGAAGCTTTAGAATTAAAGTATACGCGGATCAGAGAAAGTGAAAATAAGACCACTATGAACTTGAAAATGGCAGTGCGAAAATTACGAAAATCGCCCGAATTCCGAAATTTAGATTGGGAACGTTTCTGGAGTTACATTCGTGACAATATGGATTTGGATCAAGGCAATTTCAAATTTCAGCTGGAATGCTATGTGGCGAAGAAGTGACACGATAATTGATTATATTCTATGTGTAAGTAAGCTTTACTACTTTTTACGTGTTTTGAATTCTTTTTTTATATTTCGTCTTTCATCAATAGACGATTGATTGTTTTTGGATGAAATGTTCCAATGCTTTCCAATTTCCTGATACGTACATACATACATATATGGTAAACAAACCTTAACCAGCGTAATCGAACTGGTTCATGTTCTTGACCGGTCTAGTCTTTCTTTTATGTACATATGTATATGGCACAACAATCAATTGATTGCATTCCATTTGGTTTCATGCGATAATGCGGGCAGACGAAATCAACTAAATGCATATATGTACATACATATGTACATATGTATGTAGGTACATAATTGTATATGCGAGGGCTCTTCACATGGGAAAGAGGATAATTCTATTAAGGTGCGACCGTCAAACCATTCCACAGGTATAAAAAAGGTCTTGGAAAATAAAAAATTAAACTAACTAAGAGGTAAAATTAGAATTAACTTAACAATGATATTGAAATACTTATGAAAACTATGTATCCCATTTGCTTCAATTACTCCAGATGCTTCGTCGGCAGAATAGAAATGCTGTTCATTCTTCGTCTGATTACACGGGTGTTAGATGACTGTGCGGCATGAGTAGTTCGTATCGTTGGATTGCTACTTGGTCATGATCAGCTTGCGTGTATTTATTTTATCTCGTGTTAACTCCTCCGCCCTTAAATTTGAAGGTCCTCGTTTGCAGTCATTGGTGTAAAAAAGTGAGGAATGTCTTCTAGTCCCAAAGTTAACAAGCGCCTTGCTTCATTTCGCCGGACTGCCGATTTGGTACTTTACACCCAGCGACAATTTTACAATTCTAAATCCTTTTGCAAATTCTGCACCCTTTTCTTATTATTTGAACATTTTTTCTACCTACTCGCAGTAGTAAAAGTGGAGTGATCGCGTTTAAATCGATTGTTTTAATAGAAAAAGTATTTTAAGTCGAAATTTTGTAATTTTCGCTATAGAACTGTCTTTGGTGCAAAAGGTACAAATCATAGCTTTGCATACGGAAACTGTTTCCAAACAAGAAATAGCTCATCGGGTTGGTACTAACGAATAGAGTGTGCGCAATGTCATCAAGAATTACCAGTCCGAAGGTTTGAACGGAAGGTTGGAAGCGGCAGGCCAAGGTTAATAGCTATAAGGAAAGCGCGGCTTATTCAACGAATTTCATTGTCTAATCGGTTTCAGCACGCTGGAGACATCAATACGAGCTTTGAGTCTCAAAGTGAAAAACAAATCAGTGATCGAACCATGCAAAGACAGCTGGACAATATGTGTGTAAGAGCACGGTAAACTGCAAAAAGGTCGAAAAATTATGAAAATTGGAGTGGCGAGGTTTGAGGACAAGTTTTTTTTCCGATGAGTTTAAATTCAAAAAAGAGGAAAAGTATTCCGAAAAATGCACTTTATTTAC
The DNA here is from genome assembly GCA_958301585.1 of Merodon equestris. Classification (NCBI taxonomy): domain Eukaryota; kingdom Metazoa; phylum Arthropoda; class Insecta; order Diptera; family Syrphidae; genus Merodon; species Merodon equestris. The sequence continues at coordinate 80,492,749 of OY284415.1, read as the reverse complement.
CGTGAAACATTCTCCGTATGTGGTATGGGGTGCCATTATAATGTTTGGTGTTGGTGCTATTCTGATGGTGGAAGGTACCGTTAATAGTGCAATGTCAACGACAGTGTTTGGACAACTCTGGAGCAATGTCCTGAGTATTCTGAAATTTTAATTTTTCAAGATGACTCAGCAAAAAAAGATGAACGGCAATTTTAACTTTGAGTTAAAGTTTTAATTTCGTTTCTTTTACTCACGTTGATGTTTTCTAAACGTTCAGGTAAAATATCATAAAGATCTGTTGGGTATTTATTTATTTATTCAAGTTATTTCTTACATTAGGAAGATTAAGTAATCTTATAAGTTAAATGTAAGCTTAAAAGCAAACTTCTTAGGTGGAGTGCAAATAGACTGCGAATTCACAACCATTTTGTACCGTAAATAAAAGTAATTAATTAATTAGATCGACAATATAAAAGAAAGAAAAAAGAAAAAAAAATGAAGGCCAAGTAAGCAAAAATGGCAGATTTAAATCCGCTCGTACTAGTGATCTCTCTCAAATGCGCTGATAGAGAGTTCCAGAGCCTGGCAGATTGTACGAAAAATTGTCGTTCTGACTGGAGACAAGAATATCTGAATGATTCTAACCGATCTGGGAGACTGGAAAAACTGAATTTTTTCATAAAGATATTCAGGTTGTCGAGTTATAATCAGATCGTTCAGAAAACAGAGTGTTTTTATTTTTAGCAGATTTCTTAGACTGCACCCGGCAATTAGTTTTGAGAATCTTGAAACATGGTCCCTTTTTCTTACATTGAATCCGTACCTAGCAATGTTATTATAGACCGCAATCAGTTTTCTCATGCTCTTTTCATCAGGCTTGCAGAAGATTACGCACCCATATAGCAGCACTGGTAGAAGTAGAGATTTAGCAAGCATCAATTTGATTTTAGTGGGTAAAAAGTTCTGTGTAGCCCAAAGAGTGCGTAATCCGCCATAAGTCTTAGCAATAGCTGTATTAATGTGAGTATCCCAGGTTAGAGTACGATTAAAAACTATGCCGAGATTCTTAACTGATGTAGCCCACTCTATGGGATTATGGTTGAGGAGAACACGCGGAAGAGGTGAAAGATCGAATGTCTTGCAGTAAATAACAACGACTTTTGACTTATCTGGATTAATCCGCAAATCATGTCTTATAGACCATTCGTAGATCTTAGATAGATCTTCATTTAGTGCGTTAATTGCATTATTAAGTTCGATTGAAAGCGTTCTTGAAGGGGCACCGGATAAAGTGATGAATTCAGCATTCAGCTTATTGCAATCAAGACCATCTGTGCGTGGGGAATTTTTCTTGCATAGCCCAATGTTTCGAATCTGTTTCCAAAGACTTCTGCTCGAGGCAGACATGTCCAACTTACTGCCATAAAATTCAGTTTTAGCAGTTCTAATTTTAGTGACAACTTTGTTGCGAAGACAACGATAGGCATTAAGATATTCTTCTAAACGATTCTTTTTCCATTTTCGATATACAGAATCTCGTTCATGTATAAGTCGACGAATATCATCATTAAACCAGGGGGGTGAAAGAGGTTTGTACCTTTTTGTTCTTAAAGGAATATGCTTATCGTACAGTAAATGTATTTGCTGTTGAAAGAAAGATACTTGCTCGTCGACAGACTGCATAAAATAGATTTGATCCCAAACAATTTGGTTAACATCAGACGAACCCCTGCCTAGTCTTGGAGCTATCTATAAAAATTCTAAGACAGTCCATTCCAGGTTCAGTGTCTGGCCAAAGCCAGTCCTGACGTCATGGAAATGTGACTGTGAAATCACAGCGCAGTAGGATGGCAGGTGTCATTGCGTCGGAAGACATATCCATTAGACAGGGGTCGTAGGATCCAATGCGAGTTTTACCAAAGACCATTTCTCTTGAGGCGAGAATGGCTTTCAGTGCGCACCCTCTGATATATATGTATGTCTAGCGGTGGAAGATTCATCATAGCATCTAGAGCAGTTACCGGTGTGCTGGGGAAAACCTCCGTGCAGCTGAGACAGACCGCTTTTAAAGTTTGGTGAAAGAGCCGATGAAGAATTTGCGTGTCCACCAGACAACCGATGCATATAAAATTATCGGTCTTATCATTGCCGTGTAGATCCAGAGGATCTTTATCGGCACTAAGCCGCATGTTTTGCCAAAGGCACCTCTACATTGCCAAAAAGCTGACAACGGTCTGGTGGTTTTTGACCCAACATACTTTGACCAAAGAAACTTGCTATGTAAAATGACTCCCAGGTACTTACCTTCGTTGGATTTCGGGACGCTCTTAGCACCAGCTGAGTAATGCCAGTATTTTTCCTCCTTCTTGTGAAGAGAACGACATCAATCTTAAGAGGATTAACCGACAGCCCATTACTCGTGCACCAGTCCTCGATCTAATTTAGCGCCGCCTGCGCTCTGAGACAGACAATCGCTAAACATGGGCCGACAGAGAGAACACAACATCATCGGCATAGGCCTGGGCATAGGTTTCAGAGGCATTGAGAGCATCGAGCAGAGAGTTGACCACCATCCACCATAACAGCGGAGACAAGACGCCACCTTGCGGGCAGCCCCTGTTTACTCCAGACGTGACACAGTGTTCGAGGTCTGCATCATCGATCAATGTCCTGTGCACAAGCATTGCTTTGATCCACAACACCAGTGCTTCATCTACGCCATGCCGTCTAGCAGCGTTACACATGCTGTCGGAAGTAGCGTCATCAAAAGCTCCCTCAATGTCGACGAAAATGCCTAGTACGTACTCTTTCCTTTCGAGAGCGCATTCAATTCTTCCAACTAGGTTTTGAAGCGCAGTCTCGCAGGATTTTCCGCGCTGATAAGCACGTTGCATCTCCAAGAGAGGATGCATTCGAAAGGCAACTTTGCGCTCCTGCAACTCTACTAGTCTCTCCATGCTTTTCAGCAAGAAGGATGTTAGACTAATTGGTATAAAACTCTTGGCGAGTGAGTAACCTTCTTTCTCTATTTTGCGCCAGGGAATAGGTATATACAATAGACTTTCTACCATGGCCAGGAAACAGTCCGAAGCTGAATCGCCTTGATAATTTTAATAATACATTTATATGAAATCTATGAAAAATTATTTAAATATTTAAATTTAACTTTTCTATCTCTACAAATCTCTTTAATTAAAATAAAATTTTATATTAATATTAATATAAAATTTATTTATTTAATTAAGGCAATATATGGCGAAAAAGATTAGAGAAAAGCGACAAAGAACGATTTTATAGAAAGAGTTTGTTATGAAGAAATAGACGAAAATTATTTTTAAAAAATTGTCTGCCTTTTTTGTCAAAATATAACAGTTATAATACTGTTCCCTACATATATATATGTCATATTTATAAAAAATGTGATTTTGGAGTTCTTAAAACATTTATTTTTAGTAATAAAACTATTTTTTTATATTGAAATCGCCATTTTTTTTTTGTTTTTTGTTAATATGTACTTGAAATATATTTTAGTTAAAAATATAAAATCTATTATTTTCGAATAATTTATATCAAATTATAAAAAGAAAAAAGATAAATAAAATTCAACTATTAAATCTTTAAGTAAATTCTTTTTGCACTTAAAACATATATTGCGAGGGTTGTTTTTTGTCGCTCGGTGTAAATCCCCAAATTGTGATAAAGATGAATCCCGGGGAAATCGGGAAACAAGCTGGATGTGTTGGTGCGATTACGTTCGCAGAATCCATGACTTGTAATGTCTTATTTTACATAGAGAGTTAGAGCTCCCCAAAAAAAGAGAGTCGTGGGGATGGATAACGCCTGTTGTCTTGAGACTTCGAAATCTCTGTACGATTGACGGCCCTACTTCAGCCTTGGTAGGAATTTAGCCATATTGATGCCAAGTAATCGGACGGAAGTACTTTGCAAGGCATTTTCTGAACTCACAGATCACTGTGAAATCAAACAGATTGGTTTCATCATTTGGTGCGATGCAAGTACTCAAAACACTGTTTGGGGCAACAGCAAATGCAATCTAAGAATAAGCCGTCTTTTAAACTTCAATCTTTCGTCTGACCTTACCATCAACAATGTTGGCTCTCAACCAGAAACCACCAATGAGACGTACCACTTAAAATGGCCGCCAACGTTTCTGCGGCGAGCACGTGGAAACCCGGTGCTCTGTCAAAATTATGTCAACAATCACGCACATTGCTATAACTCAAAGAGTGTATGTGACGGGAGTACACTGCAGTAAAATGAAATTACCTCACATGTATTCACGAATAAAATTTGTTTGTAACGGGTGTTGTCGCTACGAACCTGGACTTCATTCAAAATTTCAGGGTGTCACGGGGGAAGACGTACGAAAGATGCACGTATCGTTCTAGTTTCTGCTCTCAACCAACATTTGTCACGGCGAGACGGAGAGTCTTACTAGATGCGTTGTCAAACCACAGATTAGATACATAAATCGGATTCCAATTGAGTTGTGAGATCTCCCCCTCGCAGCCGAATCCGCGAAAGACAGACTGGGTATGGCTTAGAGAGGAGCTTGAGAAATCCGCTCAAGCACTACCTAAACTCAGAACAAAACAATTTGTAGAAGATGCCGTTCACAACCTGAATAGCGTTATCACTAATTGTTTTGAACTCGCATGTCCTGTCGAAAAACCGCCCTGCAAAAAGTTGGTTTCCTGGTGGATTACTGAGCTCCAATATATTCGCAGGGAAGCCAGAAGTCTCCCGAATCGATCGCTCAAATCGATATCGGAAGAAGGCTAGAGTAAGTATCGATCAAAATAGAAGGAATATAAGAAGCTTATTGGTAAATCGAAGAATGGTTCTTATGAGATGTTCTGCGAAGAAATCTAATTTCTGAGCGCGACCAGCAAGTTGGTTAAAGTCCTCAAACGAGGAAATCGACATAGCTGGATGTACTCAGAAAATCTGATGGTACCTTTACTGAATCTAAAGCGAAAACTCTCAGACCGATTTCCCGAGAAATCAGAGTGTCATCGGCTCGTTGCATACTTCTTCTATGGTAATTGTGACTGAAACGATGAGAACAACTGGCGTTACTGGTATATTGCGTCTCTCGTGGCAACGACTGAAGCTATTGAATTTGCACTGATACATACCCTGTTATGCTGCCAAAGTTATAAGACAGCAGCTCCGTACTTTGAAAAGTCTTTTCACTGCTAGCGTGGCACATAACTATTCCTTGGCACGTGGCACATAACTATTCCTTAGCACGCGGTGAAGGTGGTCGTTATTTCCAAAATAAGGAAAGAGGATTACTCGTTTGCCAAGAGTTTTAGACCAATCCGTTTAGCATTCTTCTGCTGAAAAGCACACAGAAACTAGTAAAGTTGCACGTGCACGAATGCATCCTCTTTCGGATATGCAACATGCTTATCAGCGCGGGAAATCCACGGGAATGAATGTAATGGATGACTGGTGCCCGAGTAATGGGTTGTCGGTTAATCCTCTTAAGACTGACATCGTTCTCGTCACGAGAAGAAGGAAAAATACTGGCATTATTAAGCTGATGCTAAAATATATTCTCATCCCAGTATCAAAAAAAGCTAAGTACGTGCAGTCATCTTATTTAGAAAGCTTCTTAGGTTAAAGCATGTTGAGTCAAAAACCACCAAAGCGCTCTCAGATTTTGGCAATGCAAAGGTGCTTTTGGCAAAACATGGGATTTATCGCTGATAAAGGTCCTCTGGATCTACACGGCAATGATAAGACTGATAATCTCATATGTATCAGTTGTCTGACGGAACAGGCAAACATGTCGTGGCCTCTTTCACCAAACTCCGAAGAACAGTTTGTCTCGGCTGTACGATGGCTTTCACCAGCACGCTGGGCGCTGCTCTAGATGCTATGGTGAACCTTCCACCTTTTGATATATTAATCAGAGGGTGCGCACTGAAAGCCATATCTCGCCTCAACAAAAATTGTTTGTGATACAACTCGCATTGGAGCGACAGTGCACTTGCACGAGACTTATCCTACGACCCCTGTCTGGATATGCCTCCCGACGCAATGACACCTGCCATCCTATTATATAATTTCATCGTCAAATTTCCATGACGTCAGTACTGGCTCTGGTCAGATACTGAACCTTGATAGGACTGTCTTCGCATTTTTACAGGTAGCTCCAGGACTGGGCGGGATCCGGCGCTGGAGTTTTCTTTGAGCGCGAAAACGTCCGACTACACTTTTCGTTAGGAAAATATGCGTCTGTCTTTTAATCAGAGATATCCCTTGTGTAGGGAAGGGAAAAACAATATGTCTTGATGACATCAACAAAAAATACAATTTTATTTTTGCAATGGTTAGGTTAACAGTTTCTTTTTGTAAAACTTAGGTTACCAGTTTGAGTTTTTTGCTTTAATTAACAATATTCGTTCTTTTTGTTTTTCTTGTGTGCAAACATTTTTTTTTTTTTGTATAAATTAAGTAAATAAAGTATTCACTCATTCAATCTCTTATTCAGTAAGAATTCAAGCAGTTGCATTTTCCATGTTCCTTCAAGCCGGATTAGATGGAATAGTAAAAACTGATTAGTTAAAATTGGTACTAGACCAATATACTTAAACAATGAAAATATAACACCGTGGTAAAAGTTCTCCATTACGAGTGATATCCGCAGCATGACTACTTTGTAAGGAAGTATTTGTTTTAATCAATTTGAAACGAGATATCTCGAGATTAGGGGTACCTTCAAGGCAAAATTGGAGATAATCAACCATCGCCAATATAATTATCAAGCAATGCAGGTATTCAAGCTTGACGGTCAGCACCTGTAAGTCGAAAACCAAATGCAGATGCAGAAAGGCAACAATTAACGTGCAACTCATCTGATCCAGAAAAAAACTGAAGTGCCAACTAAATGCCCAGCAAAATTAAAGAAGTTGAATCTGATTAATAATACCTTTATACGCATTATCGACAACTTGGAGTTGATCCAGAACGCAGTTTACCTGACATTTAATTTTTATTGGATTAAGGAATACTGGAAAAAGCTGGTGAAAATGAGCGACGAGACCTCATTGTCCACGAACAGAAATACGTGTCCAATAATAAGTTCCTTGAGTTAGAACAAATATATCAAGATGCTTATATTCAAATTAAGGAAGCAGAACAACCACAAAATCAACAAGTGGCTATAGCTCCACAAGCTGCAACACATCGTGAAATCAAATTTCCAACCATCATTCAGCGGCAAAAATAAAGAGCGGACATTTTGGGAACTGTTTGTTCGATTAGTTCAAGAGGGCGGATCTTTAAGCGATGTTGAATGAATTAAAAAAGTAATCTAAAGGAAGAAGTAGCAAAGGATTGTTAACCATTTGGCACCGTCATGTTATGTCAAAAGAAATCTTGTACAGTTTAAAAAAGTTAGAGGTCGACGTAAGCCTCTGAGATCCATTAATGATTCAGTTGTTATGTCCAAAATTTTACCCTGAATCAAGAAAATTATGAACTTCGACAGAAATTCCTAAACTTAGTGAATTTTTTTTCCGATGATTAGAAAGCAGCCGCGAATTCAACCGTGAACACCAATCGCAAACACTAAGAGTAGCTGCCACAAAAAAACATTTGACTACGGTCACCCAGTCGAAATGCATTGTATGCGAAGAATCTCATCAATTATACAGGGTGTCCCACGAGCAGTGTGCCAAAAAGCTAGAGCGAGTAGGTCTGGTCAAGACAAGAAAAAAATCGTATGGGAGGGGGAGGTCTATTCCCCCCCGTTTAGCCGGGAGGGGCAATTTTCTAAAAAATTGACTTAATTTGGAAAAAAAATTATTAAAAATCAACAGTTACATCCACAATGCCATGATGTACTTTCTTGTAAAGCCAGAAATCTCTTCTTTCGTCCTGTTTTTAAATGAAGCTGTTTTAGGGAATAGTTTTTGAGAAATTAATTTTCAAACTCAAAATTTTGGAAAAAAAATTAAAAAATAAAATTTTGAACTATTTTTTTTCAAAATTTTATGTAATTAAGTGGTAATCTTTTTTCAAACATTCAATTCTCTTATTAGTTTTTAATTAAAAACAGAAAACCGGATGCAAAAATGTCTTGTAGTTTTTGAGAAATTAAAAAAAAACCCGAACCACTTTTTTCTAAGAAAAACCTTTTTTTTTGGTTTTAACGAGGCTGGACTTGTAGGCAAATTATTGTATGAAAAATTGACCTCTTTGTTTCAATATGGTCCTCATTTTTTAGAAGGCAAAGATTATATCTCCTTCTAATGGCTGCACATAAGTCTATGCTTGATAAATTTTCCTGCAATTTGACTCCAGCGACTTCAATCCGTTCTTTCAGTTGTTCCAAAGATACTATTTCACCTTCGTACACATAATTCTTCATGAATCCCCACACATAAAAATCTAGAGGAGTTAAATTTGGTGATTTAGGTGGCCATTCCGTGGGGCCCCTTCTTCCGATCCAACGGTCACTAAAATGATCATTCAACCAGTTTCTGACCCGTAAGCTGTAGTGTGCTGGTGCTCGGTCTTGATGGTAGATTAAATTATCTGCTATGGCCAAAGGAACGTTGTCCATCAAAATCGGGCAAATGGTCTCGTAGGAACTGCAGGTATGATTCTCCATTAATAACGGCATTCAAAAACCGGGGCCCGATTACAGTTTGCCCCACAATACCAAGCCAAACATTACAGCTAAAGCGGTGTTGTGATTTATTTTGTTTCTTGTTGTGTGGATTGATGCTATTCCAATGATTCAAATTGTGGAAGTTAGTAACCCTATCTCTGGTAAACTGGGCTTCATCTGTCCAGAATATCCTTGCAAAATAGTTTCGTTCAGTTTCATCTCGAAGCAGTAATGATCGACAAAATTCTGCTCTCAAAAACTTGTCGTTTGAGGTGAGTTCCTATGAAGCGCTCGCCATACTCTAGATTTGGGCACTCCAAGCATAATAGCCTTCCTCCTTGTACTAAGGGAGGGATTGCGTCGGACCAAATTCAAAATTCGGGTAGAACCCATCGGCGGCGGGCGGACTCAGACGAAATTCGCAGGTCAGTTTTCAGGCGTTATCAATAAAAAAAAAGAATTAAACCAGGGTTATTCCAATACTGTGTCACTTTATTGTATCCTCATAAAACTCCGAATTTTTTAAAAATAATAAAAATGAGGTCAATGTTTCATACATTAATTTGCCTACAAGTCCAGCCGCGCTAAAACCAAAAAAAAAGGTTTTTTTTTAATTTCTCAAAAACTACAAGACATTTTTGCATCCGGTTTTCTGTTTTTAATTAAAAACTAATAAGAGAATTGAATGTTTGAAAAAAGATTACCACTTAATTACATAAAATTTTGAAAAAAAATAGTTCAAAATTTTTTTTTTTAATTTTTTTTCCAAAATTTTGAGTTTGAAAATTAATTTCTCAAAAACTATTCCCTAAAACAGCTTCATTTAAAAACAAGACGAAAGAAGAGATTTCTGACTTTACAAGAAAGTACATCGTGGCATTGTGGATGTAACTGTTGATTTTTAATAATTTTTTTTCCAAATTAAGTCAATTTTTTAGAAAATTGCCCCTCCCGGCTAAACGGGGGGGAATAGACCCCCCCCTCCCATACGATTTTTTTCTTGTCTTGACCAGACCTACACACTCTAGCTTTTTGGCACACTGCTCGTGGGACACCCTGTATAACTGCAAAAGGTTTTTAAGTATGAAGATGAAAAATCGATGGACTTCCGGAAAGGGAAGGATGTTTGTCCCGGTAAGAGGAATAACTTCATATGAAGAAGCGTCATCATCAACACGTATCGCTATCGCATGTCATGGTAATACAAGTACTAGCCACTGCCATGGTGAAAATATGCGTTAGAGGACAAGTTAGATTCGTGCGAGCTCTGATTTATTAAGGTTGCCAATAATGCTTCATGACAGCGAAGTTAGCCCGTCAATTAAAGGTTCTACTGGTCAAGCATGATTCAAAAATCATTGGAATTTACGGCCATGCTACAAAAACCATCACAGCATGCCATTTCACCATTTCGTCGGTGGATGCTCTCGTAATGCCAGTTATCACATCAAGACTGCCAGTAAAACAGAACAAGTTACACCCAAACTAGTGGCTACACATCAGAAACCAGAATGAGACGTGCGTCTTTCGTACGTCTTCCCCCGTAACACCCTGAAATTTTGTCGAGATTTTGACAGAGGTTCAGGTGCGTAGCGACAAAACCCGTTACAAACGAGCTTCTATCCGTGAATACGTGTGAGCTCATTTCATTTTACCGCAGTGTACTCCCGCCACACACACTCTTGGAATTATAACAATGTGCGTGATTGTTTACAAAATTTTGACAGCACTTGAGGTACCCACGTGCTCGCCCGAGCTTGTAGGCAAACGTCGACGGCCATTTTGAGTGGGACGTCTCATTGGTGGTTTCTGCTACATATCCAAGGGGTGAAGTTGGCAGATCCATGGTACGAACAACCGAAGGAAATTGAATTACTGATTGGACAAGACATTTTGCAGCAATTTTTGGGCCAAGTCAAGGGCTCAGCCAACACTCCAATGGCACAAAACACAAGGTTTGGCTGGATACTACCAGGGACCAGTCAGCACTATTTCAACCCCAAGGAAGCAGACACAAGCTAATATACTCACATCATAAAGATGAAGGTTTGAAGACATTTTGGGAATTAGAGGAAGTTCCAATTGCAGGGTCAATTCGATGGAAGACGAAATGTGCGAGAGTCACTATCAAATGACCCAAAAACGGGATGACACAAGACGTTACATCGTCAAATTACCGCTACTAGGATCGCATGGTTTTGGGTGATTCACGCAAAATGGCATTAAAATGATTCTTTTTGTTGGAACAAAGATGAGAGTCTTCGAAATGAATATTCCAATTACATACATGCGAAAAATCGAAACGAAATACAATAAGTTGCAAAATGCATATCCTAAACATAATCATTTGTACAAGTTCTTGTCACACAAGAGTATGGGGGAAATCATTAACAAGTGTGTGGAGAAACTTGGCCCAGAAATGGAGCTACTACCAGATCCAATGGACAAACTAGAGATGTTCTCAACTTCAACGAAGATGTCAGTAACCGATTACTTAATGATCAGCGATGCCAATGGATATGATATGATCAAACTGTTCCTGAAAAGATCGAGAAGCAAACATTTCGAAAAGTGCAACTACAGCAGTGGGTACTTGGAGTCAACTATAATCGACAGAGGTATTTCGAATTACAACTGGAAAATATAAGCAAAGTATCAACTCTTAGTGAAACGACATACGAGTACATCCTTCGGCCATCAATATTTCACAGTATTGAGCAGAGTGACAATTGTATTATACAGCAAATATACAAGAAACTGGCTTTCAAGCGATGTTCATCCAGGACGCTAAGAATAGCACACACTGTATGGAAAGAATTGTTGACGTACAACACCTCGATATTCATTTCACCGGAAGAAACTACTGTCTTTGTAAACTGAGGACCAATTCGAGAAGAAGTATTTTTAAATGACACGGGCATTATTTGCATCATTCCGGCTGCATCATCCAATTAAAATTTACGAATATACGAGTGTAAGCGAAATTATTCAAGGAAAGGAGAATAGTGAAGCACTTTGGCAAGTCAATTGCCACTATAATTAAATCGTTATCATCTCAGGTTCCAGTTTATTTTTCAAATGAGACTGTCATCCCAATTAATAAGGATATAACTGAGATTTCCAATTTCAATCATCAAGAAGCAATCGAGGCGCTCAACCGGCTACATTTCTTTCTACATTTCAGTTTGTAGACAGTTTCTTTTTGTGAAGCTTAGGTTAATAGTTTTAGTTTTTGCTTTAGTTAGCAGTATTCGTTCTTTTTTATTTTTCTTTGTACAACTTGTCCTGCTTAGGCAAATAATTTTTTTGTATAAATTAAGTACCATAAGTAAAGTATTCAGTCGTTCAGTTTGTTAGTAAGGCCTCCGTGCAGGGACGGGATAAGAATATCCCTGCAGCGATACCTCTTGCTTGTCGTAAAAGGCGACTAAAACAAAGGTAAACAAAAATCACATCTAGGCAATTTAGAAAACACCAAGGTGAGCCTAGGGACACATATACCACCATTAAACTGCCCCACAAGTGTACATGCAAATCAGTGCGTTGACACGACTGGAGATCACCGGTGTTGTAAGAGTAAGATAAAACAAAAAAAAAAATCTGGAGCATGCTCGCGTCACAAAAAAAAAAAACAAAAAAAGGGCAGGCCGAAAAACAATTGGTGCAAACAAATGCAAAAACACCAGCATTTGATTAGCCTCATCGATTAAGTAATCCCAAACCGGGAAGCCTGCCGCTACTTTCTGAGGTCAAACCGGCGGACCCCACAAGCGGACCAGTAGGAATGCAGTTAAGTGGGAAGGTTATGGTCCTACACTTCTGACCATAACAACGCCGGAAAAAAAAGGAAAAGAAGAAGAAGAAGTTTATTAGTAAGAATTCAAATTGTTGAATTTTTAAATATGCGTCTGCAGTGACAGCCAAACTGCATTCAAAGCTTTGTCCAACACTTTAACCAGTTCCAAATGAGTGCATAAACTCGAGACCTTTTTGAACAAAGACTAAAGTCACTAAGGCCTGTATGGCTCCCAGGTCGCTCTGAGATTTCAGGAAATGAGATCGCATCAAAAACATAAATGTGAAATGAAGGCCAATTTCCATATTATGCCTTGGTTGTTGACTTCAACGACAAAAGAAGTGAGATCTAAATGGGTGCCAAGTTCAATAGTCAGTCCTGAAATTTATTTATAAGAGCAAAATATTTTATAACAACTTAAAATATCATTTCTTCTTATAACTTAGGATAATATACTGAAGCCTAAGATCTGACTTGGCTAGTTTTCATATACGAAAAATTATAGCCTTCGCAAGCTCTTAAGCTGTAAGTTCTCATTTTATTCTTCCGAAAATCTGGCTTGCTGCTAGAAACTAGCCATATAGGGCCCCACATAGCCACATAGGGCTCTTCCATGACTATTTTAGTAGGTAGTAGATATATTTAGTAGGTACTTAATAATAATTCTTATGCTTAAATTGTAATTTTACATGCGCTATTGTTGTTGTCGACGTCACAATGTACCTTCTCTATTTTTTCAATGGATCCGTTTACCAAACCCTTACTGACATCTATGTTTCTTCGCAATATTACACGTTATATCACCTATATTTATCGTGATGACATTTTCTAATGTTTGTGGCCGCAAAACTCGGAAACTAGCACAATATACATATGTATTTGTTATGATGTGAGAAGTGCATATAGATATTTTCCGTAGGTTGACTTTAAAATTAAAAATTATATTACAGCACTCCGAAGTGACATATAACAATGAAATGACGTTTCACATGTCAAAATCACAAGGTTGTTTTCCCGTTTCCAATACCATTAAACTTACCCTATTCGAAATTATTTTCTCATAGCAGAATAATATAATTTCAGTAAACATGTAAATGTACTTATGAAAATATAGCACCACGTGTCAACAAAAACCACGACCTTATCGAACCACACATAATATTCGCCAAACCAAGGCCACCAAATTCAATGGACTTGCAGATGTGTAGCAGTCATTTATCACCATCATTGACTACCGCTCCTAAATAGTGGTAGTTGCGACCCAAAACTAATGCTACTAGTTCATATATTTTTTCATATTAAACTGCTCCTCAGCGATGAACATAGATAATACATACATATGTATATATGTATATATAGATACGCGAGCGAAGCCGCGCGGGTCAGCTAGTAAAAAAACCGGACAAGTGCGAATTGGACTCGCCCACCGAGGGTTCCGCACAAATTGTTGGTACATATTGTAAATAGTTCGGGAATCAAGTCCCGCAGTTTTTTCCGAGCTTTTCCCGAAATTCAGTTTCCAAAAACCTATAATTACTTATATTATTGTGTTTTATAAGTGAAATTGTGGTTATACTAACAGTTCATACCTAAATTAGTTAGGTAACCTAATCAAAGTTGTTTTTTAATTAAATATCAAATTTAGTGCTGATTTGTAAGTGATGACTGAAAAAAAAATGAATAGCATCGAATTGTACGTTTTTATAATGCTAGTGCTTATTAAGGCTAACATGCCTATAGAAGAAAAAATCTAATGAAATTACATTTTGGGGATTGGTTTTAAAATCTATGTTGAAATCTCCTATGTGAATACATTTTCCTCACCTTATACTAATTGAAAAAAATGCCGTTTATTATAAATTATATAACTATTCTATTATCATAACACATCCAAAGTCTCCAGATCTAAATGAACGACTAAATATATTTTCGAATGAATGTTGGCATGAATGCATTAGGTTTTGCATTAGAATTACGACCGATCAAGATTTTTCCTGATAATTATCATCATCATACTGAATGACACAAAATTGTAAGAAATTCTAAAAAGGTCTGAGAAACACTTTGTAGTTATACAAAACGTGATCGATACAAAGCAAATCGCAGCATGATTTTACATTTCAACTGGTAGCAGTCATTTTGACTGGTGCTGGTATAAGTACTCATGATGCGAAATTATTTTGTATTCGTTGAATAAGAGAAAAAATGCTATTTATTATACTATTTCTTAAGTTATCGCTGCAAAAGTCATGACATTGTTGAGAGAAAAAAATGTAACATGAAGGAGAAATTTTAAAACAAAACTACCACACCAGTCATTTTGATTGGTGTGGTAGTTCTAGTGTTAATATACATATCAAATTTAATCCATATTTGTAAGTGGTGACTGAAAAAAGAATTAATAGTATCGAAAAAATAATGAATAGTATGCTTATTAAGTGTAACATGCCCATAGACGAAAAATATAATGAAATTGCATTTTGGGGATTGGTTTTGGAATCTATGTTGAAATCTCGTACAACAATCAAGAAAGAAATACATATTACCATAGCGGCTGTTTTCCTATATTGCTATATTTATGAATTCTACAGCAAGATTGGTTCGATATCGTGGTGGCCTATGTATAAACAACAATCAATGGGAGAGACACAAAATCTCCAAAAATTAAAATCCTCAAATTAATAAATCCACAACTTTTGAAAAATGTACAAATACAAAATCCCCGAACACAAAATCCCAAAACACAAAATGTCCAGTTTATGCCAACATAGACCAATAATGCTTTTAATTGACAGTAGTGTAAGCAATTTACCGTTTATTACATAGAGATGATTGAACATTTACAGCTACTCACTTTATTCGTGTGTTTTCATTTGATAGAGAAGCATCGCGTTCGGAATAATGGAAATTCACGTGGTGAAGTCGAATAAGGGCAAAGAAAATCTATTTGTTGATGTCGATGAGTCGAAAGAGTATACAATTTTAAATACAAAAAAAAAAAATATAAAACAAAAATTTAAAAAAATATAAAAAAAACTAACATTATGGTCTTTTTATTTCTCTGTCATAGACAGAGGAGAAAATCCAGGTAATCTTGAATTCACAAAGCACCAAAAATCATCTATAGTTCGAGCCTATCAAAGAAATTATGTTTGGCGCCAAACTTAATTTCTTTGATAGGCTCGAACTATAGGGGATTTTGTGTAATTTTATTCCGTGTCATTAAGTTGTTATATTGGAAATGCACACACAGAGTATGAATTTTGAAATGATCTTATACTGCGAGTGTTATGCCTTCGTCAGCATTTTTTGATCATCTCTATTCACAACTGGTATTGTTGCACAGTTTTTTTCCGTATATGAATTGTTCTTGGCTATTGTCAGACTCGAAGTACAGACCTTCCAACAGTCAGTGGTGATTACCATTGCACCACTACCACCCCGTAATCGCGTATGTCTGCAAAAAATCCGCAACATTTTTCTTATCCTTGTATACTTAATTACAGAGGACTTGCGGGCGTCATTACGGGCCATTACACTTTTGTTTAGCATCTCTGCGAGCTTGGCAGCGAAACACTTACGTATGCTGCATGTTGCGAGGAAGATGACACAGCAGAACACTTTCTCTGCGACTGTCCGCCTTCGCTCGCGCACGGTGGCGCACCCTTAATGCCGACGTAGTGTGTGTCGAACTCTTAGCTCTAAATTACTGAAACTTCCCGTCACTTTCTCCGGAGACCGGGGAAAATACAATAAAGAAGATGTGTCGTACAATCGAACAGAATTGCGTCTGAGTGCTCCAACAGATAGCAGAAGCCTCCAACAAAAAAAAAAAGGATCCCACGGCGATGGCTAGTAATTTTATCAGTTTGAGTTTGATATTGTAGTTATTCCAACTGCACTTGATTTCCGGAAGATTGATTTTAGCTTTTTCTTTGTTGTAGAGTTTATTAAACTGTTACATTTAAAATCGACAATTGTTGTTTCTGGTACACCGAATGATATAATGAGCTCTCTGAGTAGACATTTGATATCTTCTGCCGATCTTAATTAAATTTTTTTTGGTAAAACGCATTTAGATAATTAGTCTATTG
This sequence comes from Merodon equestris, assembly GCA_958301585.1. Classification (NCBI taxonomy): domain Eukaryota; kingdom Metazoa; phylum Arthropoda; class Insecta; order Diptera; family Syrphidae; genus Merodon; species Merodon equestris. Next base: position 80,476,233 of record OY284415.1, on the reverse strand, counting down.
CTGCGAGAACTACTGTTTTTTGCTAAAATATATATCTATGTGAACTATATGGCCCGGATACTAAGCAATTAGGATTGCTTGTACATTGGTTTGTTTGCATTCCGATTATAATTTATGTTCTTTATAAATTCGAAATATTTTAGTAACTTTCGTTTTTGTTTTTTTTTATTTTTCTTTAAAGAAATCAAATATTATTTTTACACTATTTAATTTGATCACGATTGTAACCTGGCCCTTGGTGTGCGACAACTAGTTCCATGGGTTCTAAAGGGTTATCGTTTTGTCTCTTTCTTTGGCTTTTTCAAAAAATTATCCCTACGAAATTGGGTCAATTGCTTATCACGTTGTCCGCTCGGTGGATAGGTTTGGCGTGATGGCGTATTCAGTCTGTAGTCGTCGCACACATATACATACATATAAATATATAAAGGGTCCGCCATCTAACGTTTTTTTTTTTCAAGTAGTGCTTATTTCGTGAATGGTAACACTTAGCTCATGTCTGATTTGACAGATAATTAGTTTTATCCTTCCGCTGAACGAATATGGTTGTGTATACGCTTGAACAACGCTTCGCTAAGTGGGCCTGCGATCGACTTACAGAAGATGCCGATTTTGCCAAAAAAATCATCTTTTCAGATGAAGCTCATTTTGATCTTGGCGGGTATGTAAACAAGCAAAATTGTCGCATTTGGGGCACAGAAAACCCGCACGCATACATTGAAAAGCCGGTACACTCAAAACGAGCCACTGTTTGGTGCGGATTTTGGTCCAGAGGCATAATTGGGCCATTTTTCTTCGAAAATGAGCAAGGAGTGGCCGTTACAGTCAATGGCGATCGTTATCGGGCCATGTTCAACGAATTTTTGTTCACAAAAATTGAAGAGGAGGATATTGGCAACATTTGGTTTCAACAGGACGGCGCTACGTGCCACACAGCCGAAGCTACACTCGATGTTTTGCGCCCTGTTTTTGAACATCGCATTATCAGCCGCAGAGCTGATGTCGTTTGGCCACCTCGGAGCTGCGATTTGACACCGTTGGACTATTATTTGTGGGGTGCCGTCAAAGATAAGTGTTACGCCGACAAGCCAGAGACAATTGACGCTTTAAAGGACAATATTCGTGAAGCCATTGGTGGAATACAGCTGCACACAATCGATAATGTGCGTAAAAATTGGACCGATCGTGTGGGCTACTGCATGGCCAGCCGAGGCAGCCATTTGAATGAAATTATTTTCCATTATTAACCGGAAGGATTGTACTTTCAAATAAAAAAAGAAATTTGAGAAAATATTCAGTAGTTTTTTTTATAGCATTTTCAAAAAAAAAAAAAGTTATTTGGCGGACCCTATACAAGGTGGCGAAAAATTAATAAATAGTTATTTATTTTTGAATTACTTTTTTACTAAATAAAAAACATAATTTTGAGTAATGGAAATCTTTATTTCGACCTTTACAAATTTTTCTAGTGAGTCGAAAAGGTGATATTCGTCAAGTGGCTGCGGCATTTGTACCCGTTTTTTCCATGACTTTTCGCAAGATTTCAACTAATAACTGTTCGCATTCCTGTCGAATATCCTCCTTAAGGGCTGCGATTGTCTATGTCTTGTGGGCTGTATTTTTCACGATTTCAAGTAGCCCCAAAGGAAGAAGTCTGAGATGGTTAAATCGGGTGATCTTGCTGGCCATGCCAAATTAAGTCCTTTATCATGGCGCTATAGCGTTCGCCGGGAACAGTATCTATATTTCCGAAGGCGTTCTCAAAAAAAATACAGCCCGCACCACACAGCAGCTTTGAGTGGATGTCATGGCTCTTAGTGCATCACACACGGATTTTCAGTGCCCCAGAAATGAAGATTTTGTTTATTGACGTAACTGCTTATGTAGAAATGCGTCTCGTCGCTCATGATGATTTTCAATAAAAAATCCTCCTCTTCGTTGTTGACATTAAGGATGGCTTGACAGTAATTCACACGCGACTGACGATCAGCAGTCATACTGCAACTGATGCACCGTTTTGCACTTTGTACCCGTACATGTGTAAGTCTTTCACTGAAATTCGCTTTAGGGTCCGTCTGGTGATGCCCAATTGCGTGGTCCGACGTCTGGTTGATGTTTCTTCATTCTCAGCGACATCAGCAGCCACATCAGTGATATTTATGGCAGAACGACCAGTCCGCTGACGGCCTGGTGGTCTCCTGCGCTTCCAGTCTATTCGAGCAACACGATTAAGAAATCGACGTCGAAATTTTCGCTGTTCTAATACCACAGACCGATTATTGGTAAAAAAAATCGGTTTGGCGTGATATTTAATATATAAATATAAATTATATAAATTTAATATACATATAAATATATATGTATATATTGTAACAAATGTGTTATGCTTGGCTGAACACGCCCGACGTAATTAGCCACGTTCTCAAATATGACAACTGTCACTTTTTTTTTCGGTTGTTCTTGGTTGGCAGAGTATTGAGAATTGACGTAGTCGTGGTTACCGAGAATTGACTTGCAGAAATAAAGAATTTTATTAAAGAACTCTGTACCTTTTATTTTAAAGTAATTTCCCGAGGCCACCCCCTTGAAGATAAACACAAAATTTATAACATTGGTGTCAGAAGTGGGATCCTTGAGTTGATATGTCGAAGAAGATTACTCAAAACCTTGAGAAAGTTCTCACACAATTAACCTCACTAAGTAAAAGTGTGGTTCCCTCAAAATTCGGAAATCGAAAAAAGATCAGCGACGGCAAATGGAGGAATGGCGCACCATGGGAAGCAGCACTTTCGCTGATAAGGTGTTCCAGTGCTCAACTCCACATGGAGACAACGCCATGGAAAAGACAGCAATCGCCCAAGAAAACGCACCCGTGGAGATAACCTCTGCCATTACTTCTCAACAAAGTGCGGTTGCATGTGCTGGTCAGTCGGACTCTTCCAGCAGCTGTCCCGTTAGAATTGATCCCCAGCCTTTTGACAGTCAAATAACTAACTAGCGCGAATACAAAATTCAATTCGACATCGTCGCCGAAGCGAATGGCTGGAATAACAAGCAGAAGGCACAAGTTTACTTCGCGGGGAAGGTGTATCGATTCTGGGAAATCTAAGCACGGAGGATCGGGCGGACTACGGCAAACTTACATCGGCTTTGCAGCTAAGGTTTATTTCCTAACAAAAGCATGTTTCTCATGCGACATTTCGTTCCAGACGCCAAAGGCAACGAGAAGAACTTGGTGCATTTGTCAGCGATATTCAGCAACTTACTCGAATAGTATTCGGCGAGTGTCCACCTGAGGCTCAAGAACGTATTTCAGTAATGCAGTTCGTCGATGGAATTTCCGACCGCTCAGTTCAGGCTGCTGTTCGAATGGGAGACCCAAGAATAAGTGAATAAAGCTATCGCCGCTGAGGCAGCCCATCTCGCCACTCAAACCAGTTACCTATCTCGATCCGTTGAGGTCGCAATCGAGGTGCCCCAGCTGCGTAGCCACGACCGCAATCAACGATCACGAGGAAATCAAAACGTCGCAAATTGCGAGGGTGAATTTGAAAATGTGCCGAGGGGCTAACGCTGACGAAGTCCAAAGGCCCCCCAATATACAATGTCCTGGTAAATCAAGCTGGTGGATTTACCATTCCGGTAGTACTTGGTAGTGTTCCCTGTCAGATGCTCGTTGATACTGGATCTTCAGCCACGTTGGTGCATCGAGACGTTATACCTTCAAATGCTCAACTTCAGCCAGGAAAGTTCATAATTCAAACTTTATGTGGAAACACCTTTCATATTTCGCAAGAGTGGCGTACGTTCATTCAAATTGGCGAGTTCAAACGTCGAATAAAATCATGGTGGTCGATCTTCCCCTTCCCGCCAATAGCCAAGGTATTCTTGGAATGGATGTTTTGAAAGCTGCCAAGAGCATTCTAGACTTTTCATACAAGTTGGAAAACTTTGACCTGTAACCAGAATGGAGCTGTTTTAGTACGAGTTGTCAACCTCGCCGATCATGCTGTTACCCTTTCTCGTAATACTGGCTTCGTTCGAAGAAGCCGTAGAAGCAGAGGAGTTTACTTCAGGAAATTGTGCATTACCGTCTCATGTGGATGATCTGCCCTTCAAGTCTTAAGTTCGCCTTCAGACAACGCAAATTAAATTGGCGCGGTGCTTACTTAATGACTTTTGCGATATTTTCTCCAGTGGTCCTAATGTTCTGGGTAGAACCGGCGTAGCGCCTAATGTGGGTGCAGTGAAGCCTATTAAACAACTGCCACGTAGGTTGCCGCTGGCAAAGCAGGAAGAGGTACGGGAAATAATTGAAAAGATGTTGGTAAGCGATATCATTGAACCATCTACCAGCCCATGGGCATCACCCATTGTAATAGTGAAAAAAAATATGGCTCCACGCGCAAACTGAACAATGTGACCATAAAGGACTCTTTTCCCTTGCCCCGAATTGACGACACCTTAAGCGCCGTAGCTGGCTCCGTATGGTTTAGTACGGTTGATTGTCAGTCTGGCTACTGGCAGGTAGAAATGTATCCAGGTGACCGGGAGAAAACAGCGTTTGTGACCAGAGATGTTTTGTGGCAATTCAAGGTTATGAGCTTCGATTTGGCTAATGCACCTGCGACATTTGAACGATTGATGTCAATTGTTCTGAGAGGACTACCCCTGGATACTTGTCTGGTGTATTTGGACGATATCCTGATTCATGGTAGGAGTTTTGAAGAGATGCTCTCTAACTTACATTCTGTTTTGAGTCGTTTAAGGGAAGCTGGGCTAAAAATAAATCCTACCAAATGCAATTTATTCCAAAAAGAGGTCTGTTTCCTGGGACATGTTGTTAGTGAGGCAGGAGTGTCACCCGATCCTGCTAAAATTGAGGCGGTGCGGACTTGGCCGATACAAAAAAAACTAACAGAAGTCAGCAGCTTTATTGGACTATGTACGTACTACCGCCAGTTCGTACCCCGATTCGCTGAAATAGCCCGGCCCCTACACCGATTAACAGAAAAAAATATTGCATTTGATTGGACTGCTGACTGTGATGCTGCATATAACTTATTGAAGAAATGTCTTGGGTCATGTTCGTCCTGATGCTGATTTTATACTGGACACTGACGCTTGCGACCATGGAATAGGAGCTGTATTGTCGCAGATTCATGATGGAAAGGAGAGAGTTATCGCTTACTTTAGTAGAGCACTCAGCAAACCCGAACGCAATTACTGCACCACCCGCAAAGAAGTGTTGGCTATGATTAAGGCGATAGAACATTTCCACGTTTACCTTTGTGTGCGAGAATTCTTGGTTCGTACCGACCATGCTGCTCTTAACTGGTTGCTGTCCTTCAAGAATCCTGAGGGTCAACTTGCGCGTTGGCTAGAACGCATCCAACAATACCACTTTAAAATACAGCATTGCGCCGGCAAAGCCCATCTCAATGCTGACGCTCTTTCGCGACGACCATGCGCTGATCAAGTGTGTCACCTTTGCGATTCCAAGGAAGCGAATTACAGCGTCGACGAAAAGCATCCAATAAATATACTTCTCCAAGTTGATGGCGAACTGGCCCCCGACAAGCTGAAGCATGCTCAGGAGAACGACAGCATTTTGAAACTCGTCGTTCAGTGGGTCGAAGCGGGTACGCGCCCTAATTGGAACAACATCTCCGCAGGCAACAATCTGTTGAAAGCATATTGGGCTCAGTTTCCCGCTTTATGTTAAGTAAACCAAATGCTTTGCAAAAAGTGGGTGCCCACCACGTTTACGCAGCCAGAACGAATGTTGCCCATCGTCCCAAAATCATTGACTAGCGAGGTAATCAAAATGTTTCATGACACTCCGTTTGGTGGTCACTTTGGTTCCAATAAAACGTTCGAGAAAATCAGATCCCGATTTTACTGGGTCGGAGCCAGAAAAGATGTTGAGCAGTACTGTGCCGAATGGGATATCTGTGCATCAAAAAGAGGTCCGAAAACGAGAACTAAGGGGGAACTTCAAGTCTATCTGTCTGGTGAGCCCTTCCAACGAGTAGCAGTTGACATCCTTGGTCCACTACCATCTACCAAACGGGGAAATAAATATGTGATGGTCTTTATGGATGATTTCACCAAGTGGGTCGAGTTATTACCACTCGTGGACCAGACAGCGGATACTGTTGCTCCGACGCTAGTGAAGGAAGTCTTTTGTAGATTCGGAACGCCAATGGAGCTGCATTCGGATCAAGGCCGTAATTTCGAAGCGGAAACATTTCAAAACGTGATGGGGCTTATGGGTATTCACAAAACAAGAACTACGCCGTTACATCCGCAATCTGACGGTCTTGTTGAACGAATGAATAAAACTGTGTTGCACTTTCTAAGTTCGTTAGCGATAAACAAGATGACTGGCACGACTTTTTGCCTTTGTTTGCCATGGCATATCGAGCGTCGCAGCAGGAACCAATTAAGCAGTCACCTTTTACCATGCTTTTTGGCAGAGAAAGGAGATTGCCTTCAGATTTGCTTTTCGGAGCGCCGCCTGGGGAGGTTTCTTTATGCGGTTATGCGAAGCAGCTACAGGAACAATTACAGTAGATGCACGAACGAGCCAGGCACGAAATGCATCGAGCAGGTAACGGATGAAAACCAGATACGACATTACTTCTAACATTTCCCGCTTTAGGCCAGGAGATTTTGTCTGGTTTCATAACCCCAGAAGCAAGGTCCGTGTATCTCCGAAGCTTCAGTCTGATTGGGAGGGCCCTTATCGTGTTCTGGATGTAATCACCGATGTGACTTTCAAAATTCAAAGAAAGCCGAGGACCAAGCAAAGGATTGTGCACATTGATCGCCTTGCCGAGTACCGAGGAAATAATTTCCAAGCATGGGGACCCGTAACAAAGGTGCCTGATAGGGGTGCTTTAGTCCAAGGAGGGGAGAGTGTAACAAATGTGTTACGCTTGGCTGAACACGCCCCACGTAGTTAGCCACGTTCTCAAATATGACAGCTGTCACTTTTTTTCGGTTGTTCTTGGTTGGCAGAGTATTGAGAATTGACGTAGTCGTGGTTACCGAGAATTGACTTGCAGAAATAAAGAATTTTATTAAAGAACTCTCTACCTTTTATTTTAAAGTAATTTCCCGAGGCCACTCCCTTGAGGATAAACACAAAATTTATAACAATATATTTACTGGAAAGGCCTAGGGTCTTAAGTGTGTATAGTGTAAGTGAAATGAATTTGAAAATGTGTGAAATATTTTAAATTAATCAATATAGCAAATAAAATCATCATCTTCGTAATTGGATTTTGTTTCTCAATATGTAGTTATTTTTTCTTGATGTTGAATTGATGGCGCTACAACAAATTGCATTTTATTTTCATGAGAATAGCGATTTATTATTTCGGCTTCCTATTGCATTATGAGTTAAATCTATAAATAGATTCCTTGAAAAATTACCCTGTAACGCATTAAATGCTTTCTTCAGTTTTGATATTATTGGTGACGAATTGCTTAAGGTATGGTTTTAGAATACCTATTAAAATTTGACCTGTGAATTTGGTTTCAGCTATTACGTGGTGGTGGTAGGTAGGGAGTGTTTCCAACTGAGAGAATAGTTTGTTTTAAAAGATATTGATCGGTTTATTTGCTATTGAGATAAGATATTATCCAGAACTCTCATCGTCATGCTATTAGAAAATTGACTTCGCTGGTTCTGGGTGACAGGTGTACAATTTAAAATATAGTCGAAAAATGTTGGAAATAGGAGTCTACACCTTTACTGAAGGCTACGATCTCATAAATGTAGACAAAGCAAATCTTCCGTATATGTTTCGGTCTTCTCAGTGTCGTCTTCGTGCAGAGTGATTTGATGAAATAAGCTTTTCAAATTGGGATTGCACTTCATTTACTTCGGTCATGGTATTTCGATCAGGAATAGTAACTGAACTTAGCTTTTGTATTCGATCACCATCCACGCAATTGACTGACTCGGAAAATTTTAACTTTAAATGGCTTTCGATAAACATATAGTTTCCTTCTAGGAAAATTGCTCTTGAAGGATCTTTAGTGTATTGTTACCCAGCCTACCATGGAACGATTTAAGAGTAGGGCGAAGTTAGAATTTTATACTTGAGTCGGAAAACACTAATAAAAATGTTTGATATCGGCTTTGCCTACAATTGAGTTGGCATAACAATTTTGTTTATTTTTCACAGTTTGAGGTTGTACATAATTCTTATTTGGGCCTGTATCTAAATTTTAAAAATTTAGTTTTACTCGCCTTACATCACAAATAAGGCAATGAGTTTGCCTAAAAAATTTAAGTCTGCATAATTGGCTGTTGAAATAATCATCAAGTGTTTCCTCATCAAAGGTTTCATTTGCTGATGATATTGTGAAGCCCAGGTATGGGTTTTCGCTTAACCATATATGAGAACCGTAGGGCAAAACAAACATCGGAAGGCCCTCTACCCAGTGAAGTTCTGGCGCCGCGTACACGTATTGGGTTCTTGTGTGTCAGGAACCACTCCATGGACCGAGTTCCGGACAAGACCTTCGGGACATTTTAAAACTCCTTGCTTCCACCAAGGTGTTGCAAATTTTCGAGGGAAACCCGGTGCAGTACGTTTCTTGGGTACACAGTGTGGAGACGGCGCTAAAGGATTACGAAATTGTTCGGCACAAAATTCGGGGCAAAACTGATTCCGCGCTTGTGTCGTACAACGTCTTTGAGAACGAATGGGTGGAATTAAAAGGAGTTCTCTCACTGCCCTGTGCTGATAGAAGGGACATTCAGACCCTCGAGTATCAAATGAATCAGTTGGCGCAGGGTAGCTCAAGATTGAATGACTTTTACGCTACGGTTAACCACTAGCTCTCCCTTATTATCATCAAAATGAGAACAGAAACGTATTCAACGGAAATAGTTGATGCCCTGCCAGAAACTTATAGAAACCCGGCATTAGATATCTTCATTAGACGATTGAGTGGAGAGCTCTCAAGGCAGAACCGAAAACATTACCAGAGGCATACACTGCCTGCATTGAAATGCAAAACTTAAACTTTAGGAGTCATTCAGTGCGTGTGCAAGCTCCAAATATCATAACATCTCCTATAGCATATAACTTTAGGAATGACAGGCGACAACCAGACGAGGCAATTTAATGGAAGGGGTCACTTCGCACATCGGCCGAAAATCTCTTGGAGTTCGGGCTTTCGACGCGACGGCAGTACCATCCTCCGCGACCGACCGCTGCGAAACCTTCTCGACCCGCAAATGCGTTTAAAAGGGAAACGAACTCAGATAGTTATCCCCAGAAGAAGCAACAGCTCGTCAATATGGTGACAGCCCCCGAAGTGGGTTCAGAGGAGTCTGAGCCCAGCAGCTGAACATTTTATGACAGCCGCCTCGTATCTAGCGTACCAGACGTAGAGTATGTTAGGTGTGACGGAATTTTGAATTTCCTAGTAGATACTGGAGCTAACAACAACTTTATTAAAACCCATTTAGCTCCAAGTCGCAATGCCGTCCAAATCCTTTTTTTCGTTAGCAGTCTGGCTGGTAAGGTCAAAATTAAATACCAAATAACCAGTACATTTTCCTCTCCTCTGGTTTTGATATGGAAGTAACCTTATTCGTTCTTCCGAGTTTGTCAATCACATTGTCGACATTGTCAATCACTTAAACATCCCAAACGAGAATGTTACCCAGGAAGAAAAATCTGAATTAGTCCGATAGGAAAAATAAAAACCAGTGTAAGGCCGAAATCTGTATAACCACTTATGAACCAGTTTATACAAAAAGTTACCCGTATCCGGCCTGTATGAGAAAGGAGGTCGAAAGGCAAGTTGATGAACAACTATCCGAAAATATCATCCGACCCTCTAATATTGCATATAACTCTCCAGTATGGGTTGTTCCAAAAAAAACCCAAGCCCAACGGGTAGAAACAATACAGAATCGACTCTAAACGGCTAAATGCAGTTGGATAGATAGATGATAGAAACATTTTTATTCTTATAAATTTATTGAAAAATACAAACAACAGACTTGGAGTGCATACTAAGGGAACTATCTATGACGTTACTATCCCAGACACTTATCCCATCCTTGACATTAATAGCACACTCGCAAGCCTTGTTGGTGCACGATTCTTTACAATCCTAGATCTAAAGTCGGGATTTCACCAAATCCTGATGAGGTTAGGTTAGGTTAGGTTTGATGGCTTCCCTCCGGAAAAACGGTGATGATCACTTAGACCAAGGACGGTCCATTGTGCTACCACTTGAGTCGGCTTAGTCACCGTTACTCTTGGAACCATTTTGCTGATATGTATATTTATTATTTATGATATATTCTCCCAGAAATCGTATTCTTGAGGCGGCTAAAGCAGGGCAATTACATAGAAGATGGCATAAATATTCTTCCTCTTCCTCATCATGACACCTACTGCAGTAGTCATTGTATGGCAATCCTAATCTTGCGGCATGTTTTTCCCAAAGCGCAATATCCTGTACGGACTCCAATTAGGCTGCTTATAATCCACCTACGTATTTTTAGCAGGCTTGTGGTTTTACGTTGACAGTACCTGGGCCAGGTTTGTCTCGCATAGTTGCATGTTTCAAGGCCCCGCCATCTCTCATTTGCCTGTTACAGTGAATTTTTTTAGATTTTATATTTTTGCGTTTCCATTGGTGAGTGGATTTCACGTCGATTTTTTTGCCTTTTCCTTGCCAAAGAGATCCAAAGGGAGTAGGTGAAGCATCGTTTCGAGGGCTGCAGTGGGGGTTGTTCGCAGTGCCCCTGTTATCGCGATGCACGCCATCCCTTGAATTCTGCTTAGGAGTTTGCAGTAATTAGATCTGCACAGTGCTGGCCACCAGACAAGGCATCCGTACATTAGTATAGGTCTGACAACCGCGGTATACAGCTAGTGGGTAATATGTTGTTTGATCCCACCAAGGCCTTTTTACAGGTGTATAGTACAGTTGTTGCTTTCTTTATGTGTTCTTCCGCATTCAATTTCTAGTTGAGCTTCCTGTCGAGCATCACGCCAAGGTATTTGGATCTAAGGTAAGTAAGAATAAAACTAGCTCCGTTTTTTTGGGATTTATTCCAAGCCAGAAGTTCTCTGCCCAAATGGCCAGTTTGCCTAGGCCTGTTTCCATCAAATCCCTGATCGTGCGGAGATGTTTCCCGCTAATTGCCAGTGCAATGTCGTCTGCATACGCAATGGCTTTGCACCCGCTGTCCTCCAGGGATAGGAGTATTTCGTTTACAACTAGACCCACAATTGCGGAGATAATACTCCACGTTTTACTTCCCCTTTATTTGGTAGCAGCCGAATTTCGAATGAATCAACCTGCTTGAAAGCATTTGTTTGATCCAAAATATTATACCTACATTACCATTAACCTCAACATTAAGGTGATGGCTAGTGGTTTTATGTTGTTGAAAGCTCCTTCGATATTGAGGAAGGCAATCAAGGTGAATTCTTTGTTAGAAAGTGATTTTTCAATAGTTCCAACTATCGTGTGTAGAGCTGTGTCTACTGATTTTCACCTTACAGTAAGCATGTTTTTTGCAGGTTTTCACGAATCCATCAGGTCCACCAGTCTCTCTAGCGTCTTTAGAAGAAAGGAGGAGAGACTGATAGGTCTGTAGACTTTTGCAGTTGTATGGGAGGTTTTTCCTGCTTTTGGTATAAATGCAACATTTGCTACCCTCCAGGATAGTGTTATATAGCCAGGATAGATTGAATGAGAAGCACGTTGAGTGCCGTAAGCACGTTGCACCTCTACCGGGTAGATTCCATCCGGACCTAAACATTTGTATGGAAGGAAGATATTTACCGCCCATTGGAGTTTCCTTTTGCTTACTACTTCCTTTGAAATGAATGGAGGACTCGATATGAGGGAAAGTGTGTACTGAGCAAGAGGTCTAGTGACTCTTCGCTGGTCACCGTTGTGGTACCATCTATTTGTATATTTGTATATTTTCACTGTTAAAAGTTACACTGTGTTATCGCACAATTTACAATCGTGGTACAGAGATGTGATATAGGGTAATATATCTTTCAACTGAATAATTTTTTTTATTAATGCGTTAATTTTATACTTTTAGTTTTTATAAAATTCGAGGGTAAAAAAAAAAAACAAAAAAAAAAAAAAAAAAAAACCCGTGACAGAATGTTGTGAATAAATTAATTAATTAATATATAAAAAGTGATAGATAAATAATCAAATATATAAATAAATAAGCAAATAAATAGATATATAATTAAACAAATAATAAATAAATAAATAAGCAAGTAAATAAATATATAATTAAACAAAAAATAAATAAATAAATAAATAAGCAAGTAAATAAATATATAATTAAACAAAAAATAAATAAATAAATAAATAAATAAGTAAATAAATAAGTATATATATAAACAAATTATAAATAAATAAATAAATAAGAAAATAAATAATTATATAATTAAACAAATAATAAATAAATAAATAAATAAATAATAAGGTACCATCTGGTTTGTTAATTAAAGCGGGTATAATGGGAGGCTTTAACAGTATCTTCCTCACTCTACTGGCCTCATTATTTTCTTCTATTTCTGAGCAGAAATTGCGCTGGGGTGTCCATTGTGCCTTTCTTATCTCACTTTTATATACATACATAGTCTGAGGCTGTTCTTGTAGCGGTTCCAGTGCTCTGTTTTGTTTTTTTGCTTTGCTGAAAAGCCGTCTGCTTTCCTTTCTAAGTGTACCAAGATCAGCAGACCACCATGGAGGTTTGGCTCTCTTTGTTGGGCTGCTACTTGGGCAAGACTTTAGAAGGGATCTGTTCATAGCTCCAGTAACTTTAGTCGCTAGACGTTAAATGTCTGAATGCGACTTGGGGTTACTTAATTGAGCGGGGTCAAGATCGCCTTTAAGGTTTCGTATTTATCCCAATTGATCCGTTTAGGGTTCCTAAAGGATGTTTTAGTTGGGATCTCAAAGTTTAGATGGAAGCGAATGTTACGGTGATCAGAGAAGGAGTCCTTTTCTGATACCGACCAGCTTGCAACCGAGATATTGGAAAAATTGGATACCAAAGTTATGTATATCTAAAACGTCCTGCCTTTTTTTTTTGTTACGGAGGTTAGCCTATTGCCCCTATTAGAAATAACAAGGTATGTTTCAATAATATACGTAAGTAATACCTCACCTCTTTTATTGGTGTCACTACTGCCCCGCTACTGCCCCAAATCTGATGAACGCTCGCGTCACATAATAACAGGACCGGTGTTTTGGTCCGTTCTGCCTCACTGACCATCCTTCTGATTGTTGTGGATGGTAAGGGCCAGATGTCGTCGTAGGCCAGGTATGATCCAGAGATACATAAGCCTTCCTCACGGGAGACTTCTACTCTGGCAGTGGTGAGGTCGCAGGTGCTGTAATTCATTATTTATATGGGATTTTGCTAGAATGCAGGTTCTAAGAGTTAGCGCAGTTAGCCTGTAGCAGTTTGTATTGCTTTGTCATTAATCCACCAATGCGGTTATTGTTAATCCATGGCTCAAGGATTATGTTGTCTCCACTTTCTGCAAGGTGGAGAATAAAGTTGGCAGAAGCAACCTTACTGTGGTGCAGTTTTATCTGGGTTATACGTAGCATTGGAGCTATCCCTTAAGCCAGATGCTTCTGCCACATTAGCATCCAGATCCTCTGAATCAGAAAATGGAGTATCGGATTCCTGCCGAGTTCGGAAGGAGGCTAAGGTGGCCATTGCCTGCCTCTCGTTCCGTTTATATACCTTCAACCTAATGGTTTTAAGGCCATATCGAACATTTCCTTCCTTCGCTTTTAATGGAGGGAGGGAGTCTGTATTCAGCAACAGAGTAACTGTCCTGCCCGAGTCGTTTTCAACCTCCGTCTGAATGAACTTCTAGTTGGTAGTCGGAAGATCGGGATTTTATCTCTGCAGCAGGAGCAAAATATCTTGTGGGTTCCACGGGTCTACGGGCGCGGGCCCTTGGCCTGAGGGGTATCTCGTTCTTGTTCACAACCTTCGACACATTTGTAGTCGCAGGCAATAAGCTTGTAAGACCGATGAAGCCAGCCCCTATCGGTGAAACCAGGAAGTTTATTTTCCGGGCTATTTTTGCACATGGAGAGAAGGCTGAGGTTGATCTTACCTTCAAGGATTTTCCAGTGCTCATGTGGCCCTCCTCATGGCTTCTATCTACTATCACTACCGCTATGTGAACTCTCACCACCTCATTGAGAGAGGGCGCCGTAGCGGTGCTCCTATGCCTTTCTAGGTCGACTCTTCCGCTCTTCAATTATTTCTAAAGCCCATTTGTACGAGGCTACGTCCTTTTCATCCCAATTGTCCTTGCCCTTTTTTTCCAGTCGGCTAAAGACTTGAAAAGCAGCACGTCTCTTTCTATAGGTCGTCGTGCTGGCTCTTATGTTCTTCCCTGGGCCGATGTCGTTGCCTGGGAAGCGTTTTTGTTTTCAGTTTACTTAGAATCTTGAGAGGTAGCTCCCAAGGGTTTTTGTTTTTTTTTTTTTTTGATTCTATCTTCATCCCACGAGTAAGCCGGTGTAGAAAAGGTCCACCACAGCATAACCGGTCCTACTGTGGTAAGGCATGTATACTATGGGCCTTGCCAAAGCACCCAAAGAAGCTCGTTAGGTCTGGTTTTACCCCCAGCCTTCCATACCTCGGCACGGTTTTCTCGCTCACACCACCAGGGAGTTAGGTATCTGTTACTTCTTTCTTAATGGTACACTGCGCACGATTGATGCATGCAAGTAAGACCTTTTAGCTGACACTAACCGGTGATCAGTCATTTTCAGCGGGCGCCCACGAGGAGGACTAGAAGAAGAGGATTTTTGCCCGCCTATCCTGATGAGAGAAGATTATATCTCGAAAATAGGATTTTCCACCATGAATGGTAAGTACGAGTACTTGAAGCTTCCATTCGGTCTGAAAAACGCTCCAGCCATTTCCCAGCGAATGATAGACGATGGAATTGATCGGCAAAATCTGTTAGATCAATTTTATATTGCCGATCACCTGAAGGACATAGAAATCGTCTTTTCCAAAATTCACGAAGCTGGACTTAAAATTAATCCCGAGAAAACACAATTCCTAGCTGCTAGCGTCGAGTTCTTGGTTTACTTGGTTACCAGGATGGCATGTTTCCCGATCGGAAGAAAGTCAAAGCCATCGAAGCAATACTTCACCTTAGAGACTCTTAAAGAATTGAAAAGCTCTATCGTTAATTAAAGACTATGTTAAAATCGCAAAGCCGCAAAAAAATAAGACCCGTGGTGATTTTGCGCAGGTAAGTACTCATCAAACCAAGCATGTTCCAGTAACACTCGATATTGCAGCACTTAAGACATTCATGAACCTGAAAGAACTCGGCCGAGGTATTCGCATTTCCTGACTTTAATATGCATTTCAACCTAACTACTAGCCTAACCCTTCACGCTCACAATAAAAATTAAAACGCGACGCTTAAGCGCTAGAAGTCAAGAATCTAAAAGTACAACTACGAGTTAATTTACACTCCTGGTAAATCAAACTTAGTGGCTCTATTGCGGCTCAAGATAGAAGTTCATCACCTGTCTGCTTCCATCGATACTCCAAACGCAGTAAAAGCGGAAGTTCATTCGTTCATTCATATTTTTTTTTTTTTTGTTCACTTTTGTTTTTATAATTTTGTAGAACACACTAACCCTAGACAAAAATGCTTAAAACTAGCTTAAACAACAACTGACATAAAATACCTTACTGGCCCTATACGGACACTCTAAAGCAAATAGAACTACTTAGGCTATGCATTTCGGCCTTATGATTAACTTGTAATAATTAAAACAATTAAAATAAATAAACAATTTAGGCCAAGAAAAGTGATATTTTAAAAAACTTAGCATCAGATCCTCTTTTTTTTTTATAAAGAAACTTATAACTAAGAATAACTTAACCCTACCTTAACTAATATATATTTATACACATCTTTTTTTGTTTTCATTACTGTTTTGTAATTTTTTTGTTTTTAATTTTTATATTTTTTTTTTAGTTAAAGCTAAAACTAAACTAAACCTACGTGCCACCCTGGCCTGCCGTAGCATGCCCTTACCTACTCTAACCTCTTCTAACCTACCCTAGTCTATGTAAGACTGCCATTGGCATGTGGCAGGCTTTGCCTTAAAGAGGCCGACCTATTAAAATTAACCACTGACGCAGTCATTTCCAGCCACCAGAAGCATTGATGCTTCGGACGACGTCTCTCCGATCTTTGCGTGACACCGATCTACTAAACCTGAGGCGCTCGGGCTCACGAAGCGCAACATCACATTCGTAGAGAAGTCGCCGCTCCACGTGGAAGATTAACGGGATTGCCAATTCATCCTGGATCAGTCCACATTGATCTAAATAGAGGATTACCTCTGGGGGGACAAAGCCGCTAAGGCGCACTTTCTCGTGGTACATGTAATTAGGGAAGTAAGCCCCGAAGATCAGATTATTAACCGAAGTCGGATCGGTTTTATTAGAAAATTATCCACCCGTACAATCCTGGCCCTATTGTATAGGACCTCGTTCGGGTAAAATTTCGTGTACCCAGATTCAGGTGTTCTATGTAATCCGAGACAAGTTCTGAGACATTGTCTCTCAAACACCCGAATCTTTTCAATTAAGCTGGCTCTCATATTGAACCATACGGGACATCCATAAGCAATCATGGGCCTAATTAAGCCCATGTACCAGATTACCTTCACTCTCGATTCAAGTTGGCTGATATGAAACAGCCATCTAGTCAGAGCGAAAGCGCCCCGGGATCTTGCCAGAGCAGCATCTACATGTTTGTCAAAATATAGATACTGATCCAGCACGATCCCAAGGTATCTGACTACACTTTGTTTAGATAGCGGACACCCGTCCGGTCCAAAGATTGAGAACCTCCGCCAATTTTTTCTAGTGTCCCGAGAGGCCCTAGACAAAGGTGTTCTGAACAAAATAGTTTCTGATTTCTGGAAATTGATTTTCAACTTCCAGTCATCACAATACTACTGAGTTTTTTCGAAGTCACGCTGCAGAAGATTAACAATGACGTCGATCATTGGACCTGATCTGTACGCGATTAAATCGTCCGCATACGCTATTGAATGGTGAAGAGAAGCTATCAAATCACTGAGGTGGATATTAAAAAGGATCGGCGAGTTCACTGTACCCTGCTGCAGTCCGTTGTTAATATCAAATGTTTGGGTAGAAGTCACGTTGGCAATTTTCACTACGAACTTTCTACCTGTTAACATGTCAAAAATCATATATAGCAGTGGTTTACTTATGCCCAGCCGACTGAGCTTGTAATAAAGACCTTCTAACAATACGGTGTCAAAAGCCTTTTCCAAGTCAATCAGACAGGCACCCGTGCATTGATTCTTGCATTTGTTCCATTGGATATCTGACACGAGTTTCGACGCAGCATGAACAGTATTATGCCCCGCACTGAAACCGAATTGATTATCGGGAATAATTTTATTGTCCTCAACCCAATTAGACAGGGCTCTATGGACCACCTTCTCGAAAACCTTGCTAATACTTGGAAGGAGACTTATCGACCGAAGGTTTGATGGGTTAGAGGTATCTTTACCCCTCTTGGGAATTGGTTGCACCACCGCTGTTTTCCAACCCAGTGGATAATATGCATTATTTAGTGAATTGTGGAACAGAATGGTGTACGTCTCTACAGCCACTGGTGGGAGATGCCTGAGCACAACATTAGATATTCCGTCGATTCCCGCGGATTTTTTTCTTTTCAGTGACTCGAAGAACATCTGGAGATCCCCGTCGAAATAAACAGGGTATTCGCCTGTTCATTGGTGACGGCATTATTTGCCATGAAATCGCCATTGAACCTGGTAAAACCAAGATTCTCGGATCGCCAATGTTCGATATCATTTCAGGTAGGAGTGATGAAGTAGAACTTTATTTTCCAATTCGTGGTTTGGGCGAATGCTATAATTTTATTTATTTGCGGGAACATACTCGCGCTGTTGGAATTTACAGCCCGAATTCTGTTGTTCCAATACAAACTTACAGATATTCTGTAATTTTCCTTGATTTTTATCAGTGACTTCAGTGTCCTGACCTCCGAGTTTTGTCTGTCGGTAAACCGCCTGTACAAGAGTTTGAGTCTTGTCAGGAGTGTACTTTTCTGCGTGGTATCGTACTGTGCATCGTCTGCTTTATTTTATCATCCATTTGTCTGAGGTACCTGTCGATTTCGCCATTTGACAGGTTCCTATTGGATGGTGGGAAGGAACCACTCGATGTGAGCGATCTCGTCAGGTTACTGGCAAAACGTGGCCAACGCGCCCTAC
Organism: Merodon equestris; assembly: GCA_958301585.1. NCBI lineage: Eukaryota > Metazoa > Arthropoda > Insecta > Diptera > Syrphidae > Merodon > Merodon equestris. Next base: position 80,457,867 of record OY284415.1, on the reverse strand, counting down.
TATAATCGTAATGGCGCGTTTGGACATACTCTGCCATCTCCGCGAATTCGTCTGGTATTGTGATCACGGCACTAAGTCCGCAATGGTCACTGTCGTATACGAAGGTCCGTAGTTAATAGACCGTTCGTTCGTGACGAGAGTCAAGCAACATGAGATCCAGATAGGAGCCGCTCCTAGGATACGACGGACTATCCGTTGCGTGTAACTTGACTCTGTACTCTATGCTCCGCAGAACCCACCAACGGCTTAGTAGGCTCCCCCTAGTGTTAGGAATGTTATTTCCCCAATCACTATGTTTGGCATTCAAATCGCCGGTCAGGATGTAGTAGTTTTCCACCAAATTTAAGTGCAGAGATCGAAAAAGTGTCTCGAGTTCTGCAATGAAAATATTGGGTTGAGGTGCTTCAGGTCCCCCGCCACGTGTGGCGTTGGGTCGGTCTCTTCGAATTATTTTGTAAGAAATGTGCCGGATTTTGTGCTTCTGGTTCATCTTTGTTTCGCTAACCAAGAGTACATCGGGGCTTTCGTCCTACAACAGGTTGAAGAGTACGGCTCGTCGCTCAATCCTTATCAATGAATTCACATACACCGACAGGATCTTTAAAGGACTCTCTACCAGCGTACCCATTACGATTGTAGTTGCGCTAGGCCCAGCAGAAGCGAGTAGATTCTGTCCACTCGGGTCGCCGTCTCATGGATATGCAGTTGGAGCTGGCCGATCTGCCCTTGGATGGCGAGCACGATCGAACGCAGGTCCAACTCGGCCTCCGGTGCCTTAGAAACAAGCACTGGGACTTTGGGAACAGCCATGGGTTTTTGTACCGTCTGCCGTAGGTCATCTGGTGTGTGACAGCTGGTGTTTCTAAACGACACGAGGGATATTTCCCTTCAGGCTTCTGATTCCGAGCCAGATTTGCTTTCTTTATATCTTGGAACTTAGGACATCCCCGATAGTTTGCAGGGTGTCCCCGGTTCCTACAAAGCAGGCACTCGAGTTGCTCCCTGTTTGCGACCTTGTCCTGGGTCAAATCACATTCCTTATTTCTGTGGTTCTTTGCACACTTAACACATCGAGGCTGCATTTCGCAGTTCGACGCGGCGTGCCCGAACCTTTGGCGGCGGATACATTGCAAAATGTTTCCCTGCCTTTTTAATGTTTCCCATGTTACACGCTGGGAAACCAAGGAAGTGATAGACCTTAGGCTCTCCAGCTTGCTGTTGGGTGCGAGTTGAACTAAGAAGAAGGGCAATACCCGGTTCTCCCGTCTGGCTCGCGCCATGGTAAACGACTTGACCCCCACGAACCTGAGGTCGTCTCTCTCGTACTCCTTCAGCTCTGAGAGCATTTCCTCGGGGTCAGTGATCGAATGCACGTCCTTGAGAAGCATCGACCGCAGCCTCTCGGCCTTGGGGGTAAAAGAGAAGGTCGTGGTCTCTTTTAAAAGGTCCTTTACTCGCTTGTACTGCTCCAGTGTGGATAGCATAGCGGTTTTCACCTATACTTCTAAAGACAAAGTTATCAACACCAATGACATACTTACATAGATCTATTGTTTCTCGAAGTGCCGTAGTATGGGTAAAGATGGGTGGTACTTTGTGCTTAGTAGGACGTTGTTCTTGCGGCTGTTGTTGTTGCTGCGGTCGTTGTTGTAGTTCCGGTTGTTGTTGTTTCTGCGACTGTTGTTGCTGCTGTTGCTTTTCCCGTTGCGGCTGTTGTAATTGTTGCTGCTGTTTCCGTTGCAGTTGTTTTTGTTGCGACTGCTTCTGTTGCGGTTGCTTTTGTCGCAGCTGTTTTTGTTGCGACTGCTGTTGTTGTGGCTGCTGTTGTTGTGACTGCTGTAGTTGTATTTGTTCTTGCGGCTGCTGAAGTTGTTGGCATCGTAGCCCATCGTTGGTGATTGTAGCCCGCTCTCTTTCCTTTTGGCGCATTGCGGAGAGCCTGTCTACTACGGGCTTCAATTTAGTGCGTTCCTCATCTTTAAGTTTACGTTCTTCCTCCCCTACCGAACTTGAAAGAGCGGCGAAGGAATTGTTCTCTCCGGTGTACTGACCCTCGGAGAGGTTGGTGATGTTAATTTCCACGGGGAGTGGTTGCTGGATTTGTTGCTGCACTGCTGTTGACTGCGCCCCTTCCCTCATTTCGACCCGCAGTCTTTCTTTCGATACGGAGAGGGAGGGGCGCTTAAGTATATTACTCCGCGGATTGAGCTTTCTCCTTTTTTTTATTACATTGAAACGGTGGATGGAGTTGGGAAATCAGACAGGTCATCTGACTCTGACTCCGTTAGACGAACGGGATTCTTCCCGACGTTTTTAGACATTTTTGTTTCCTGCTTCTGCTAATGAGTGCATAGCAGGAAACACACACTAAACATTTCTCTCACTTGAAAGTTTATTTGTTGTTTTTTGTCTCTATTCACTTCAGATACTTTTTTTTTTTTTTTGATTAAAAATTTTCAAATTTTTCTTTTGATTTTTTGATTTATAATTTTTGCCGATTTGTTCTTAATCGCTCAGCCTACTGAGCGAGAATGACATCTCCTGAACCAGTTTAACGGCTCCATCCACAATGGCAACGACACAACCCAATTAACCGGCACATTCATCGTGAAGATCCAGAATACAACAATAGGCATCGACAACAGAACCTATGTCCAGTACGATCTCCACGTTCAAGTCACTACCCGCCATTGCGCAAATTACAACAGCCGATACCACCCAAGAAGTCTTGTCACTGGAAATGATGAAGGAACTACACAAATTTAGTTGCTTCAGTCGGGACACCAAACGACGTCCTCGTTCGACTGTTACCTAGAATAGGGGTATTTGGCTAATTCTGTCCAATGGTTTCGGTTTTCCGATATTTGTTTCTTCGGGGAAGATATGCGTTGTTGACTTTTGCATTGGTTCCTCTTTGCCTTCCTGATCTGAATTGTTTGTATTTGAGATCCGTATTTCGGTGAGCCTTTTCTTCCTGATAAGCCTGATTGCAATTAGGACTGTAATCGTGGTAAGACCAATGTTGGTGATCATATTCGTTTGGTGTCCCGACTGAAGCAACTCAATTTGTGTAGTTCCTTCAGCATTTCCATTGACAAGACTTCTTGGGTGGTATCGGCTGTTGTAATTTGCGCAATGGCGGGTAGTGACTTGAACGTGGAGATCGTACTGGACACATAGGTTCTGTTGTCGATGCCTATTGTTGTATTCTGGATCTTCACGATGAATGTGCCGGTTAATTAGATTGTGTCGTTGCCATTGTTGATGGAGCCGTTAAACTGGTTCAGGAATATTACACCAGGCGCTATTTCCTCAACTGTCGGAATGTGTTAATTATTGATTTGGGGGCAGTTCGCTCTCGAGCCTTGGAGGAGGTTAGGTACGCATGATGTGTCGCTTAGATCTACTAGGTTACTACGTGGACATATTGATAAACTACAATATTAAATTTCTTACAATCTTTAGTAGTTCTTCTTTTAACAATATTATCTTATGCGTAGTGATAGTAATTAGGTTATTTTTAATTGAATCAATATTTTTAATATTTTTAAGAACTAAATTTGTTACATTTGTTATTTGATTAATACTTTTGATTATGTCTCTATTTATGAGAACTTGTTTATTATTATTGATTAATACATTATTTATCTTATTCTTAATGATACGGAAGTCCTCATGGTCGGGATTTCCCGCTATCTAGTTCCATGCGCTTCCTATGAAATTCAAAGCTCGTTTAGTTCTTTTGGCTGGTTTCTATCTATTGAGAAGGTTGTTTATCTGTTGGATTTCGTGGTTTAGGAAAGGGTAGGAAGGATGGCTAATGGTTATGTTGTATTTAAGAGTAGCGGATATCTCGTTGATGAGCTGCTGGCAAGGCTCCAGGTCGATGATGTGTCTCTTGCGAGTGAAAACAATTATCTAACTCGAGAATCATTTGTGGCGACAGGAAATCATCTATGTACGTCGTCATCGTACTCTTCCTCTGAACTGCTTATCATACTGCAATTGTCGGAATCCTCCTCTCTCAGGCCAGATGTATGGGTTGGTGGTTTTGTCATATCTAATTGCAATAATTTCTCACATATAGTTGAGCCGATTGTATTTTCATTCAATCTGTGTCTGAGTCATATAGTCCCATATCAACACCTTGGGACCGAGTAATTGGCACTTTTCTTATTTATTATTTTTTTTTTTTACGGAGAAGGACTTGAGAGATTTGAAACCAATAGAAGAAATTTTTGAGTATTGATTGCCGTGTTCTTCCCTTTTCTCTTTATATAATAAGGAAGAGCAAATACATATAATTAAATTTCACTCGAATTTTACAGTGATTTTTGTTTGATCTTCTTATTTACTGATTTGAATTTATGCGGATTTTGTTTATTGCTTAAATACGAGAAGAACTATTCATTTTTATATTAATTCAATCACGATAATCGATTTTTTTTAACATTACACTTTCTTTCTTAAAATAGCTTAAAATTATGCTTACATCGAAGAGGTCTCGTCCATGTTTCGGATCCGGGATGTTGAAGCAGTGAGTAAATTGGGTGGTGCGACTAGCTCCTCACGAGCTTCCGGTTCGTCTTCTTACGGCTGGTGTAAGGCGGGGCCCTTGACACGGCGTCTATTGAGGCGAACTGGCTATTTCCGCGGAAGCACTGCGGCTACTTGAGGCGAACTGACCCTATTACGGCACTAGTTTACTCGCGACTCTACCGGTCCCTGCTCGGGCGCCACTTAAAAATATTCTACTTAATTTGTTTTTGAAAAAATAATTTTTATTTACTCAAAATCGGGCAGTGTTTACCCTTACACGTCTGAACTTAAAGTCTACCTACAATTAATTTACAGCTACCTTAAATACTACTGGCACTCATAACCTGATGAGCGATGTTCTGCTCGCATTCCTCGGTGGCGTGGACCGACGACGAATTCCTCCGGCTCGCTGCACTTGTTGTCGCTTGCTGGGTCAGGTGGCATTGCTGGTTCAGGCGGCGGTTGTTGGTACAGAAATTGTGGCGAATTCATGCACGTACGAGTTTGATGGTGGTTTCGCGGAGTTGGGTTTTAACTTATACCAGTTAAGTATGCGCAGTTCTGAATTTTTATCGCTTTGGTTGGTACGCAGCGAACGTACAATTTGGATAGAATTTCTTGAAAGAGTTTAATTTTTGCATTCGGGTCAAACCTTAAGCGACACTCTTCCCAGGGCGCTGAGAAAACAGCGTTTTGAAGAGTGATTACATCGATGGCATTGAAATCTTTAAATGCAAAAGTGTCTGGGATAACGTTTTTGGACAAATTAATATCATAGGTACAGAATAGAAGATCATGGTCAGAAACAGCAAACGACAATTGTTCAAACAATAGAACAAGCGACGGAGTGGACACAACGATTAAATCTAATAGACTTGGAAGACGATTCTGAGCGAAACGAGTGGGAGAAATAGTGTTTATTACTGTCATACCAACCGGAGAAACTAAGTCTTTCATTTGGAAGGCAAGTGAGTAATTTTTCAATAGATTAGTATTGAAGTCTCCACAAATTATGATGTGCTCATACAGATCACTGTAATCAGACATCGCCGATAAAGGTAAAGGAGAGCTGTTGTATGCACATGCAACAAACATTTAGTACTATTGCCGCGTAATTCGACTAAAAGGTATTCTATTCCACTGCCACTAGATTTAGTAATTAATTTACAGTTTATATGTATATGATTTGCTGTAAATTGCTACTCCGCCACCCGTAGTATCAGTAGATCGATCGTTCCTAAAAATTTCAAAGTTAGGTACATATGTTATTGGACAAATCCCGCACGCCTGGTTTCACTTACACAAATGACATCAACACTAGACTTTGAGAACAAAAACTTCAAGTAATCAAGTTTTAGATCATTTAAGCTACGCGCATTCAAATACAAATAACAGACCTTAAGTCCCTCATGCCTCTTGCATAGAATATTTATCATAGCATACGTCGTATTTCCATTCAAACTATACTGAGTCCCTGACCGAGCAGTGTCCATTAAAAAGAAAAGATAAAGAAAAATTGCAATCCAACAAATTAAGAGAGGATAAATAAGGATTAATAGGGGAAAAGGGAGTAAGACAGATGAGAGAAAACAACAGAATTAAAGGTTGGTCCAACCATAATGCACGATGTTAATTGTGAGTAACACCTTAATGTCAAGTTTTTTTGCCGAACTTAATTTGACATTTCTTTGTTTCAGTGTTTGACAAATTCAACCATGGGGAGGTACACAACTGAGCAGCGCGTTAAGATTGTTGAAGCCTTTTGCGAAAATGGGCGTTCAAATTAAAATGCATTTCGTGCACTTCGTGATTTTTTTGGTCAGCATAATCGAGCAAATGTGTCCACAATCGATAGAATTGTGCGCAAATTTCAGCAAACCGGGTCTGTAGGAAATGTGAAAACACATGTGCATTCTCGCTCAGTTCGTTCTGCGGAAAACATTGCTGTTGTTCGTAATAGTGTGGCAGAAGAGCCGTTAACCTCGACTCGTCGTCGTGCCCAACAATTGAACTTCTCACGAACATCACTGATGCGAATTTTGAATAAAGATTTGAATTTACAAGCTTACAAGGTTCAATTGACTCAAGAGCTGAAGCCTACTGACCATTTCAAGCGTCGTCAATATGCCGAATGGTTGGTTGAACAGACAGAAGTGATTGGTGACTTTACAACGAAAATCATCTTCAGCGACGAGGCACACTTTCACCTCAGTGGATTTTTTAACAAGCAGAATTGCCGCATTTGGGCAAATGAGAATCCACGAGTGATTGTTGAAAAGCCGATGCATCCACAAAGAGTGACTGTTTGGTGCGGTTTATGGGCTGGCGGCGTCATCGGGCCGTACTTCTTCGAAAATGAGGTCGGCCAAACAGTTACCGTGAATGGTGTTCGATATCGCGAGATGATAACGGACTTCTTGTGGCCAGAAATTGAGGATATGGACCTGGACGATATGTGCTTCCAACAGGATGGTGCCACTTGTCACACAGCCAACGAAACAATGGCTCTTTTGCGCGAGAAATTCAATGGACGTGTTATCTCACGTCGTGGCGATGTTAATTGGCCGCCACGATCATGTGATTTGACACCGTTGGACTTCTTTCTTTTAAAAGAAAAAGTATACGTCAATAAGCCAAGAACAATTCAAGAGCTAAAGGATGAGATAATTCGGCACATTAACGACATTGAACCTCAATTATGTCTCAGAGTCATTGAAAATATGGACCATCGGATAGAGGTATGCCACCGAAGCCGTGGCGAGCATTTGGCCGATATTTTGTTTCACACATAATTGCCATAGATCCTTCCATCATAATAAAAGTTATTAAGATAATTATCTGAAAACTTTTTGTTTTATTTAGAATTATCATCGTGCGTTTTCGTTGGACCACCCTTTACTTTTTATAAAAAGCTTAAGTAATTTATAGATTTCATTGATGCGTCGCAGTTGCAGTAGATCAACAGAGCTCTCAATGAGAACGCTTTTTTCACTAGCCGACTTCTTAACATATACGGATCCAAACTTTGTATACACTGAAAACATTTGTTTCTTTCGCCGAACACCGAGAGCGCAGCTCAGAAGATTTCGAGCTCGTTTCGTCAGACTCTCGTCAAGATAACAGCTGTTACAATGTTCAATTCTCGCACAATGACTGCGTGCACAAGTTCAGTGACCCATAATGCAAGTGAGGACAGATGTTCGAGGTTCTGCTGGAAGAGTCTATCGATGACGAAGACACCATGCACAGCGTCCAACAAGATGCCTCAGATTTAATACCACACGTAGAGACACCTATAAATATCTTTAGGAACCAAATCAATATTAGGGTCGGCATGGACTTTTGCGCCCACAGAATCCCATCCCGGTTATCAGCGCCGTTATATGTATCTCTTGTATAACATTGAATACGCAAAAGCTTAAGGGAATACCTTAATCCAAACGTAGTCAATGGAATCAAATTTCCAGAAAATCATCTTAATATGGTTCAAAATGTATACGTAGAGAGTTTTAGTAAATACAAGGTGCGAGTGATGCATAGAGTGGTAGAAGATGTAGCCAATGAAGAACGTAGGGTCGTGATTATCGAGGGAGAACACCGAGACCGCGATAATCACAGAACACCGCCCACAAGGCTCTTCGAGAAAACAAAGAGCAAATACTTAAGAATTGCTACTTCCCAAAAAGGACGCCCCGGGTAAAGGTCTTCGCAGCCCAACAGCAGCAAGAAGTACGATAGGCGAAACCAATGTTGCAACCAACACCTCCTCCTGAGTATCCATGCCAAATTCTGCACATGGACATATCGGAGATTCAAAATGAAAAGTTCCTGACTGTAATGGACGAATTTTCCAAATTTTGTAAATTTTTTTCATTAAGCCATATATGTATGCACCTAAGATCCAAGCTCGTAAGGGTTCTATATTATTTTACGGTACCAAAAATTTTAGTCATTGAGAGAAGTTTTATCGGCTCAATTGTGATAGATTTTATCAGAAATTTGGGTGTAAAACTATACCTTACACCATCCCAGTACATGCAGCAGTTGATAGGTATAAGTTTGTGATTATCTTCGCATCAGTCGTCATTTTATCTGATGGCAAGCAAAATCTATGGTAGAATATGTGATCTACAACTTTGCCTCCCTCTCAATCCAAGACCTACCCCTAACCCACGTTCCAAGCAAGAGTCACTTAAAGAGGTCAAAAAAAAAATATATATATATACACTGTAGTGTAAAACAAGAACAAATCGAAATAATATGTAAAATAGAAAATATATACAATCAAAGCATCAGCAGAGAGATAAAAATTGACAAGAAACACCATGATCCCCTTTGTCTTTGGGTGCATGTAAGTAGTTGTATAATTGATCATTGGCTCTGAAAACGATTACATCCTGTAGTAGAAGAAAACGACCCTAAGGTCGTTCACGACTCAAAGGTTTTGATTCCTTCTGCTTTAGTTCTTGTTCGGACAATATGAATACTGACCAAGCTAACACTTCTCAGAACCTTCACCCTACACAAAACACAACCGCGGTAGTTTCGAACCATATATGTATGTAGATATTTTCAATTCCCTAATGATTCCGAATTTTTTTGTTTTTAATTTTTATTTTTTTTTAATTAAAGCTAAAACTAAACTAAACCTACGTGCCACCCTGACCTGCCGTAGCATGCCCTTACCTAATCTAACCTCTTCTAACCTACCCTAATCTATGTAAGATTGCCATTGGCATGTGGCAGGCTTGCCTTAAAGAGGCCGACCTATTTAAATTAACCACTGACGCAGTCCCTTCCGGCTACCTTCCCGGAAGCGTTGATGCTGTCGGACGACGTCTCTCCGATCTTGGCGTGACACCGATCTACTAAACCTGAGGCGCTCGGGCTCACGGAGCGCAACATCACGTTCGTAAAGAAGTCGCCGCTCCATGGGACTTACGCGCCCACGTGGAAGATTAACGGGATTGCCAATTCATCCTGGATCAGTCCACATTGATCTAAATAGAGGAATGCCTCTGGGGGGACAAATCCGCTAAGGCGCACTTTCTCGTGGTACATGTAATTAGGGAAGTAAGCCCCGAAGATCAGATTATTAACCGAAGTCATTGCCCTCGAAACGTGACGTCGGATCGGTTTTATTAGAAAATTATCCACCCGTACAATCCTGGCCCTATTGTATAGGGCCTCGTTCGGGTAAAAGTTCATGTACCCAGATTCAGGTGTTTTATGTAATTCGAGACAAGTTCTGAGACATTGTCTCTCAAACACCCGAATCTTTTCCATTAAGCTGGCTCTCAAATTAAACCACACGGGACATCCATAAGCAATCATGGGCCTAATTAAGGCCATATAGCAGATTACCTTCACTCACGATTCAAGTTTACACTTTGTTTTGCCAGTTGACACCCGTCCGGTCCAAAGATTGACAACATGCGCCAATTTTTTCTAGTGTCCCAATAGGCCCTAGACAAAGGCGTTCTGAACAAAATAGTTTCTGATTTCTGGAAATTGATTTTCAACTTCCAGTCATCATAATACTGCTGAATTTATCCAAAGTCACGCTGCAGAAGATTAACATTGATGTCGATCTTTGGACCTGATCTGTAGGCGATTAAATCGTCCGCCTACGCTATTGAATGGTGAAGAGAAGCTATCAAATCACTGTGGTGGATATTAAAAAGGATCGGCGAGTTCACTGTACCCTGCTGCAGTCCGTTGTTAATATCAAATGTTGGGGTAGAAGTCACGTTGGCAATTTTCACTACGAACTTTCTACCTGGTAACATGTCAGAGATCATATATAGCAATTGCCCAACCGACTGAGTTTGTAATAAAGACCTTCTAACAATACGGTGTCGAAAGCCTTTTCCAAGTCAATCAGATAGGCACCCGTGCATTGGTTCTTGCATTTGTTCCATTGGATATCTGAACGAGTTTCGACGCAGCATGAACACTATTATGCCCCGCTCTGAAACCGAATTGGTTATCCGGAATAATTTTATTGTCCTCAACCCATTTAGACAGGGCTCTTCTTCTCGAAAACCTTGCTAATAATTGGAAGGAGACTTATCGACCGAAGATTTGATGGGTTAGAGGTATCTTTACCCCTCTTGGGAATTGGTTGCACCACCGCTGTTTTCCAACCCACTGGATAATATGCATTATTTAGTGAATTGTTGAACAGAATGGTGTACGTCTCTACAGCCACTGATGGGAGATGCCTGAGCACAACATTAGATATTCCGTCGATTCCCGCGGATTTTTTTCTCTTCAGTGACTCGAAGAACATCTGGAGATCCCCCGTCGAAATAATCAGGGTATTCGCCCCTTCATTGGTGACGGCATTATTTGCCATGAAATCGTCATTGAACCTGGTAAAACCAAGATTCTCGGATCGCCAATGTTCGATATCATTTCTAAGGTAGGAGTGATGAAGCAGAACTTTATTTACAATTCGTGGTTTGGGCGAATGCTATCATTGACCTTATACAATTCCTTGAAAACAGCTCCCACTGTCGCCATCTTCTCCTGAGGATCCTCGATCACGAAGAAATTATCATCCAAGACGGCGCTCTCCGGATCAATGCTGACTGTTCGCAAAAGACGTTCGTTGTCGGAAGTTCTCGAAAGCTTCAGATCCTGAATGTCATTCTGATTGTTTCTCCGAAATATTTTATTTATTGGCGGGAACATACTCGCGCTGTTGGAATTTAAAGCACGAATTCTGTTGTTCCAATACAAACTTACAGATATTCTGTAATTTTCCTTGATCAACTGTTGGATATTTTTTATCAGTGACTTCAGTGTCCTGACCTCCGAGTTTTGTCTGTCGGTAAACCGCCTGTACAAGAGTTTGAGTCTTGGCAGGAGTCTACTTTTCTGTCTGTGCAGTGCGTCGATTGTCGCATTTCGGTATACGTTTGTGGTATAGTGCTGTCGCTGGCGTGGTATCGTACTGTCCATCGTCTGCTTTATTTTATCATCCATTTGTCTGAGGTACCTGTCGATTTCGCCATTTGACAGGTTCCTATCGGATGGTGGGAAGGAACCACTCGAAGTGAGCGATCTCGTCAGGTTACTGGCAAAACGTGGCCAACGCGCCCAACGGGCCGCGTTTGGACATACTCTGCCATCTCCGCGAATTCGTCTGGTATTGTGATCACGGCACTAAGTCCGCAATGGTCGCTGTCGTATACGAAGGTCCGTAGACAGTTAATAGACCGTTCGTGTCGAGAGTCAAGCAACATGAGATCCAGATAAGAGCCGCTCCTAGGATACGACGGACTATCCGTTGCGTGTAACTTGACTCTGTACTCTATGCTCCGCAGAACCCACCAACGGCTTAGTAGGCTCCCCCTAGTGTTAGGAATGTTATTTCCCCAATCACTATGTTTGGCATTCAAATCGCCGGTCAGGATGTAGTAGTTTTCCACCAAATTTAAGTGCAGAGATCGAAAGAGTGTCTCGAGTTCTGCAATGAAAATATTGGGCTGAGGTGCTTCAGGTCCCCCGCCCCGTGTGGCGTTGGGTCGGTCTCTTCCAATTATTTTGTAAGAAATGTGCCGAATTTTGTGCTTCTGGTTTAGCTTTGTTTTGCTAACCAAGAGTACATCGGGGCTTTCGTCCTGCAATAGGTTGAAAAGTACGGCTCGTCGCTCAATCATTATAAATGATTCTGTCCACTCGGGTCGCCGTCTCATGTATCTGCTATTGGAGCTGGCCGATCTGCCCTTGGATGGTGAACACGATCGAACGCAGGTCCAACTCGGCCTCCGGTGCCTTAGAAACAAGCACTGGGACTTTGGGAACAGCCATGGGTTTTTGTACCGTCTTTTTGTACTGGTGTGTGACGGCTGGTGTTTCTAAACGACACGAGGGATGTTTCCCTTCAGGCTTCTGATTCCGAGCCAGATTTGCTTTCTTTATATCTTGGAACTTAGGACATCCCCGATAGTTTGCAGGGTGTCCCCGGTTCCTACAAAGCAGGCACTCGAGTTGCTCCCTGTTTGCGACCTTGTCCTGGGTCAGATCGCATTCCTCGTTTCTGTGGTTCTTTGCACACTTAACACATCGAGGCTGCATTTCGCAGTTCGACGCGGCGTGCCCGAACTTTGGCAGCGGATACATTGAATGTTGCAAAGTAGTTCTGTAGTCATTGTGCATTATATATGTATAAAAGAAATTTAAAAGTTTAAAATCAGTCGTTTTCGTTTTTTTTTGTTATCGTTAATTAAACTCCCCTTTGTTGTCACTGATCATCTCATTGGTGGATCATCATATCCATTTTCTTCGACGGTAACACCAACATTCCCCAAACCCGGAATACATAACCGGCCCGACGAGGGATCCTCGTTATAATTTTTTTTTCTTATCGTCTTAAAACAAGGCATAACACATTTTCTGGTGTCAGCGGTGGGATTCACCGAGGATCAACAAAGAATCAGAAGTTCATCGATGGAATTCATCTTATGTATATTGTGAGTAATTTTACTTTATTGTATAGCAATTGTTTCCTATACATTCGTACAAACATATACGAGGGTGGTCCGATAAGTACTTAGCCCCACCGCCAGATGGCGCCAGTATCGCAAGAGCAACTTACTATCGTGTAGTCAATTCTAGTAGACGGCTACTGTCGATCGCCGATTCGGACTCGTAGTTTTGTTTTGACCGCGTGTGGAAGCGGGAGTATCCGCGGATTTTAGAAAAATGGAAAGAGGGCAATATCGGTCGGTGATTCGATTCTTGTTTTAAGAAGGGAAATCGCGCAGCGAAATCAAAGAGCGTTTGGATGCTGTGTAAGGATGCTGTGTAAGGATGCTGTGTAAGGATGCTGTGACTCTTCTCCTTCGATGGCGACTATCAAAATTTGGTTTAACGAGTTTCAACGTGGTTGCACGTCGGTGTTTGATGAGCCACGTCCAAGTGCCCCGAAAACGGTTACCACGGAGGATAACGTGACAAAAATCCGCGATATCGTATTGGCAGACCGCCTATTGAAGGTGCGCGAGATAGCTGAGACAATAGGCATTTCAAAAGATCGCGTGGGTCATATCCTGCATGAAATTTTGGGCATGAGATAGCTGTCGGCGCGATGGGTGCCGCGTTTGCTCACTTCGGTCAACAAGCGCAACCGTGAGACCACTTCAGAGCAGTGTTTGACGCTGTTTAAGCGCAACTCGAAGGAGTTTCTGCGTCGTTTGGTGACAGTCGACGAAACATGGATCCACTGGTACACCCCAGAAACCAAGGAACAGTCGAATAAGTGGACTTCACCCGGCGACCGTGCTCCAAAGAAGGTGAAGACCATGATAACGCACCGGCTCACACCTCCGCCCTCGCCACGGCCAAATTGGTCGAATTGGGCTACGAACTGCTGCCCCATCCACCTTATTCTCCAGATTTGACCCCGTGCGACTTCTTTTTGTTTCTAAACTTGAAAAAATCACTCGCCGGGCAGAAATTTCAGTCGAATGAGGAGGTCATCGCCGCCACGGAGGCCTATTTTGCAGACCTCGAGAAAACGTATTTTTCATACGGGTTAAAGAAGTTGGAGCATCGCTGGGTCAAGTCGAGCTAAAAGGAGACTATATTGAAAAATAAATCGCCATTTCTCCAAAATTTTGATTTTTCTTCTGTAGGTTTTGTCGTTGAAGTCAATAACCAAGGCGTATATCGTAATATTGAACTTGGCTCTCATTTCACATTTTTATTTTTGATTGGATATCATTACTTTTTGTACAGAAATTATTAGTAGGTACTTACTTATAATAAAATTAAGACCATTGGTTTTTGTTAATCTACCGTATTTTCCTGCGTTTTCCGTGCAGGGACGGGTTAAGAATATCCCTGCAGCGATACCTCTCGCTTGTCGTAAAAGGCGACTAAAACAAAGGTAAACAAAAATCACATCTAGGCAATTTAGAAAACACCAAGGTGAGCCTAGGGACACATATACCACCATTAAACTGCCCCACAAGTTGACACGACTGGAAATCACCGGTGTTGTAAGAGTAAGATCAAACAAAAAAATCTGGAGCATGCCCGTGTCACAAAAAAAAAAGTTTATTAACAATGCTGAAGGCCAACTCCTTATGGAAGACGAAAAAATTCTCCACAGATGGCGACAGTATTGCGAGGAACTTCTGAACCAACAGTTTCCCAGAGTGTACTTTCCAAGAGCCGCCCCGAATCATGCCGAAATATCCGACATCACAGTCGAAGAAGTTCGGTACGCGGTTAAAAACTCCAAGAAAAGAAAAGCTGTTGGGCCGGACGGGATACCCTCAGAGTTCTGGAAAAAGATGGGAGACATCTAGATGGCTCATGGTTCTTACCTCCAAACTTATGAGAGGCGACAGTATTCCTAATCAATGGAGGGAAAGCTATCTTCTTCCTTTGCACAAAGGAAAGGGTGATACGCGAAATTGTGATAACTACCGTTCTGTCAAGCTGATGTCGCACACCATGAAGATCGTTGAACGGGTATTAGATAGCCGACTGCGGAAAATAATACGACTATCTGATGACCAGTGCGGGCTTGTCTCGGGTAAATCAACAACAGATGCAATCCAAAGTATAAGGGTCATGATGGAAAAGCATCGTGATTCTTCAAAAGACTTGCATATGGTGTTGGTTGATTTCAAGAAGGCTTTTGACCGGCAACCAAGAGATCTTATATGGGTAGCGCTAAGACAAAAAGGAGTTCCAGAAACCTACGTGCGAGTGATCATGGACATGTACAAGAGAGCAACGACAAGAGTAAGATGCATAGCAGGAGTCACCGAAGAGTTCGCAATTAAAGTCGGTGTACACCAAGGGAGCGTCCTCAGCCCACTGCTCTTTATAGCAGTCCTTGATTGCTTGCTTGAAAGAAAAGTGACGGACCCCAATGTGCACCAGCTATTCTTTGCTGACGATGAAGCCATTATAAGTGATGATCAGGCGTCCCTACAACGAGCACTTGATGTGTAGGTGGACATTTTTGAGGGACACGGGTATCGTATTAGTTCAAAGAAGACAGAGTATTTGTGCTGACCCTCATCAGCCTATTCCAGACATTTACTTGAATGGAAGAGTGCTTCCCAAGTGTGAAAAGTTTAAATATCTGGGATATATGATTAATAAAGAAGCAACTTGTGATGACGACATCAACCATCGCGTAAGCGTAGGGTGGATGAAGTGGCGGGAAAACTCCGCCATCTTCTGTGATCGAAAAATGCCCCCTTAACTGAAAGGAAGGCTCGACACTTCAGTTGTACGTCCGGCGCTCACATACACAATGTTCACAATGCTGGACAATGCACAAAAAGTATGAGAGCAAATTAACGACAGCTGAGATGAAGATGCTTCGCATGACAGCGGGAGTAACAAAGCGTGACAGAATTAGAAGTTCAAAGATCCGAGGAAGCCTCCACGTAAAAGAAACCATCACAAGAAAGATAGAGCGCGACCGACTCAGTTGGTATTGCCATGTTCAAAGGAGAGATCCTTTGAACCCCGTCCAAAAGGCGTTATCAATCAACGTTCCAATTTCAACACGCAAAAAAGGCAGGCCGAAAAACAATTGGTGCAAACAAATGCAAAAACACCAACATTTGATTGGCCTCAGCGATGAAGTAATCCCAAACCGGGAAGCCTGCCGCTACTTTCTGAGGTCAAACCGGCGGACCCCACAAGCGGACTAGTAGGAATGCAGTTAAGTGGGAAGGTTATGGTCCTACACTTCTGACCATAACGACGCCGGAAAAAGGAAAAAAAGAAGAAGACCGTATTTTCCTGCGTTTACGGGATATAATTGTCTTTTTTGTGTTATTTTCTATATTTTCTTGTACCTTTGAGATGTTCGAGTGAATTGCCCATTCAGTATCCGGAATATTTTTTACGCGTTTTCTGTTTATACTTAATTTTGCCAAGTGGGGGCGGTATAACGAGCGCAGGCGGTTGTACTCTACAATAGAGCTCTCTTCTGCCTTGATTTGAGTTGGATCTAAATTGATAAGATGTGCCCCATCTAAGGTTTTAACTCTGGAGAGTCCAACGTAAGCCTGCCCTTTACTAAATGTAGAGGAGCCTATGTCTTCGCTATGTCGAGAAGACTAAGGCCTTATGATTTGTGGATAGTAATAGCATATGCTAAACAAATAGGAAATTGTTCCCTGTGAACATACAGTATCATCGGACAGCAGTCTAAAATAAGATATGATTTCTTTAAGTCGGTCGTTTTGATTTTTAGCGGTTAATTTGAGGAGTCGATTAGATAAAGTGCAACTGTCTTGACTTGTTACTACACGCATTCTTAAACGATTCAACATTTCGCCGAAAAGTTGCTCGTTTTTGGCTTCATATTTACAGTTAATTCCTCATAACAAAATAGTTCTTTCCATAAATTTGGAACACTAAGGGATCCTAAACATTTAAGGACGACTTCAAGTTTTCGAACGGCGACAGTTGTCTCACTGGAGACAGTTGGAGCAGATCACCAAACAACACTATATGAATCTTGCCGAACCATCCGTCGTCAGCGTTACCGGTATCATTATTTCTATTAAGCGAATGTACATTAATGTTATATACTTCATCAATTATTAAAAGTACTACATCTTTTAAGTCACATCTTAAAACTTTTAGTACTTAGTCTGATAAGGAAGTGTACTTGTAGGAGCCTATGTATTGTTAGACCGTTTACATTAAAAGCGGCAATACCAGTGGGTGCAGCTACTGCAACTAACTTATTCATTCGCTTCTTTACCCAGTTTTTAATTGTATTGATTAAATAACTTTTTCCCGAGCCGCATGTCCCACTAACAAATATTCTCAAAGTTGTAGAATCATCTAATAAAGTCTTACATATCTTGTCGAAAATACGTTTTTGGTCAACATTTAAACCTTCTATCATTTGTTCGAGCTCATCTTCAGATACCAAATTTTTAGTATTTCTGAAATCTTCCATTGCATTCACAGCTTCAACAGATAACAGTTCCAGCGGATTCTCCAGACCATCATCTTCGTGATCATCTTCCTGTCGATCTCTTTCAATTTCCGCTACTTTTTCTTCAATCACTACAAACGCTCTCTCTATGTTATTTAAGAATTCTCTCTGCATTTCTTCGTAATCAAGTCCGTCTTTAATTTGATGTTTTAGATAAGACATTTCCCCTTCCCCCCGGCCCTTTCCCACTTTCCCGCCGATGTCATTCATTGTTTATTTTTTTTTTCTTTCATCCAAGATCCTTGAGCGGTCCTCCACCATTGTACAAGTTAACGACAAACAAGCTGATGCAAATAATCTGTGTCTCTCCCACGGATCGACCGATCGCGTCGCAACCATCGGACACCAGGTGCATTCCATCACGTACGAAAGGGAAATATGAGTGCTCTATGGGGCAACATAGGGACGCCGAATTCCAGAGCAGCTTGCGGATTAGTATTTAAGGTAGTATAAAAGAATAATAGAATGAGAAGTAAAGTAGATATAGAAGAGAAATAGTGGCCGAAAACAGAGATTCTGCCGTTATTACAGAGTCTAAGAAAACCATACATAAGAGTATAATTAAAAATGAATTCCGTAGGTTACTCGTGCCCCTGAGCACAGCTAATTTCCAAATACTGGAGCCACACAAACGCTCAGCTCATCAAAATTTCTACCGGAGACGCAAAAATTCAGAATGGATCCCTTAAGATCATTCATGTCATCGAAATCCAGGCATATAAAGAACTTGTTGACAAACTTGACGAAACAATACAAGCGGACGTAAAACCTTATCATCCTCTCTTCCCAACCCTTACCCTTGAAATCCAACAAATAAAAAACCATTTAGACAGACTTAAAATTAAAAATAAAAATAAAAGAGCACTTAACTTCATAGGTAGTGCATGGAAGTGGGTTGCTGGTAATCCAGATCACCACGATCATGAAATACTCGAAAATAAGATAAATAATGTGCTAGTAAATAATAATAAACAAATAATAATCAACAGAATGACTATAAATAAAATAAATGAATTAACAAACACAACTAATCAAATTCTAACTTTTTTTAAGGAAAGTGAAAAAGTTTTTAATACCGCACTTTTAACAATAAAATATAAATTAGAATTGATTAAGGAAGAGATTATAAACATAGCATATGCGATACATTGGGCCAAGGCCGGTATCATTAACTCCTATATATTATCTAATAACGAACTAAGTGTAAGAGAAACAATTGTAAAGAAAGAAAACCTACCCTATATAAACTTGGATGAGGCCCTAGAATTTATTAATTAATAGCCTCGAATAATAAAAATATTTTATATATACATACTAGATTTACCTACCACAGCAATAGAAATTTGTAAATCAATTACCCTTAAGGCAGTTAAAAAAGAAGTTAGAATTAAGAAAATAGAATTTGAAAATGTCCTAGAATGTAACAGTACGATTTATGGCAAAACAAAACCTTGTTCAAAATATAACAATTTAGAAATTTGTAATAGAAATAGTATATTAGACATTAGTACATCCGCCTGCATTTCTAAGATGCTCAACGGCCAAGAAGCCACCTGCACGACAATGAACAATCAACACATATCATCTGTCGAGGAAATATCAGCGGGAATACTCCTTCTCAATCAGTTCAACGGACTATTGACTATTAATAATGAAGCGATGCAACTAAACGGAACTTACATCATCCGACATATCAACACAACCATTAAGGTAGAAGGGAAAGAAATAAGCAATTATGAGGCTATCCATCATTAGCCTATGCCAGCCATACTCCAACCCATCAGTACGCTAACCAAACAAGAAGAATTTCTCTCGTTGGAAATGCTAAAACAACTGCACATCAATGAGACAGAGAAAATAGAACTTTTGGAAGAAAAAAACCAAATTAATATAATAACTAACTTTATGGTTCTATCATTTCTTATTATCTTGGTAATAGTACTCTTAAACCAATGGAGGGAAAAATGCCAAAGGCAACGCTTAGACCCAGAAACCAATTCATCCCCAATACCAGCCAGAAGAAACACGGGACCTACCACAATAGGAATTGATGACATCACTAAATTGCTAAGGTCAAAAACATCGAACGAGGACGTCCGAACTTGAGTGCGGAGGAATTAACGACAAACAAGCTGATGCAAATAATCGGTGTCTCTCCCACGGATCGACCGGTAAAAAGCTGACATCGCGTCGCAACCATCGGACACCAGGTGCATTCCATCACGTACGAAAGGAAATATGAGTGCTCTATGGAGCAACATAGGGACGCCGAATTCCAAAGCAGCTTGCGGATTAGTATTTAAGGTAGTGTAAGAGAATAATAGAATGAGAAGTAAAAAAAGTTTTGTAAGGGTAACCTCTGCTCAAATAGAGGAAGTGAAAACAAATAATTTTTTTTTAAATTAGTTAATTTAAAATAGTTTAATTTACACATTCAATTTACTCAAATGTATGTAAATTATCTCCTACATTATTCATCTTTACTTTCATACATATGTACATGTACATATAAACATAATTGTGTTGTGATCACATGGTACTATTTGACAAAAACAACATCAAAGACAGCCACAACCACGACAAAAACAACAACAATCACCACACCAGTACAAGAATCACACCATCAACATCAGCGAGCGCTCAAACGCCACATTGTGATACGGCCATTCTGAAGACCTCTTTGGGGATCCTTGTATGACACAAACGCCCTCTGGCTCAGAACCCATTACCGCGATCAACAAATCAACAATACCAAACAAATCCTTCACCAACTCTATTGTTTCTTCCTTAAAAGATACAGGTGAGTAACCTACAGATGAAACTGTCTCCAACGACCTTAAAAGAACCAGCCATCCCCAGAACAACCAATGAACAAATACAACAATAACAAAAAACAAAGGACAGCGACACAGACAAAACAAACGACATATTGGCTCAACGAATCGACTAATGTATTACAAAACAGATTTGCCCTCCTCTTCCCCGACGAAAAGGTTCAAGGCCGATCTCTTACTTCAACCAAGCCCGCTGCTGAAAAATCTCCAAAAGCCTCGAAACCGGCACCTATATATATCCAAGGAGTAAAAGTTATAAGTATCCTCGCGAACGCAATAAATGAGATTGCTCAGGACAATTTTTACATGCAAGTGCTACCAAACGAGGAAGTAAAGATCCAACCAAGGGAGTCTCACGTTATAAAGGGTCCGCCATCTAACGTTTTTTTTTTCAAGTAGTGCTTATTTCGTGAATGGTAACACTCATGTCTGATGACAGATAATTAGTTTTATCCTTCCGCTGAACGAATATGGTTGTGTATACGCTTAAACAACGCTGGGAAATATTGCGACATTACTTTGAAAATCATGGTAATGTTGCAGAATGTGTGCGAAAATTGCGTACGGATTTTGGAAGAAGAGAAGCACCGTCAGCTCCGTATGTTCGTTATCTTGTGAAAAAAGTGAAAGAAACTGGCATCCTCATCGATAAACCAAAGCGTGAAAAGTGAAAAAACAGTGCGTACACCCGAGAATATTGCTGCTGCGGCAGAAAGTGTGCGTGAAGCGCCATCAACATCAATTCACCGTCGTTCTCAACAATTGAACATTTCGGAGACATCATTGAGACGAATTTTGCATAAAGACCTTGGTATGACGCCATACAAAGTCCAATTGGTTCAGGAGTTGAAGCCAACTGACCATCCAATGCGTTTTCGCTTCGCTAAGTGGGCCTGCGATCGACTTACAGAAGATGCCGATTTTGCCAAAAAAATCATCTTTTCAGATGAAGCTCATTTTGATCTTGGCGGGTATGTAAACAAGCAAAATTGTCGCATTTGGGGCACAGAAAACCCGCACGCATACATTGAAAAGCCGGTGCACCCAAAACGAGCCACTGTTTGGTGCGGATTTTGGTCCAGAGGCATAATTGGGCCATTTTTCTTGGAAAATGAGCAAGGAGTGGCCGTTACAGTCAATGGCGATCGTTATCGGGCCACGTTGAATGAATTTTTGTTCACAAAAATTGAAGAGGAGGATATTGGCAACATTTGGTTTCAACAGAACGGCGCTACGTGCCACACAGCCGAAGCTACACTCGATGTTTTGCGCCCTGTTTTTGAAGATCGCATTATCAGCCGCAGAGCTGATGTCGTTTGGCCACCTCGGAGCTGCGATTTGACACCGTTGGACTATTATTTGTGGGGTGCCGTCAAAGATAAGTGTTACGCCGACAAGCCAGAGACAATTGACGCTTTAAAGGACAATATTCGTGAAGCCATTGGTGAAATACAGCTGCACACAATCGATAATGTGCTTAAAAATTGGACCGATCGTGTAGGCTACTGCATGGCCAGCCGAGGCAGCCATTTGAATGAAATTATTTTCCGTTATTAACCGAAAGGATTGTACTTTCAACTAAAAAAAGAAATTTGGGAAAATATTCAGAAGTTTTTTTTATAGCATTTTCAAAAAAAAAAAAAAAATTATTTGGCGGACCCTTTACAAACATTTTAAAAATGCTGCAGCAAAAAAAAAAGTTGGCCGTCACGGGACGCCCGGCCGATATGAAACGTCTATTTTATTACATACTAGCTGACCCGCGCAGGGACGGGTTAAGAATATCCCTGCAGCGATACCTCTCGCTTGTCGTAAAAGGCGACTAAAACAAAGGTAAACAAAAATCACATCTAGGCACTTTAGAAAACACCAAGGTGAGCCTAGGGACACATATACCACCATTAAACTGCCCCACAAGTGTACATGCAAATCAGTGGGTTGACACGACTGGGGATCACCGGTGTTGTAAGAGTAAGATCAAACAAAAAAAATCTGGAGCATGCCCGTGCAAAATGCAAAAGCACGAGCATTTGATTGGCCTCAGCGATGAAGTAATCCCAAACCGGGAAGCCTGCCGCTACTTTCTGAGGTCAAACCGGCGGACCCCACAAGCGGACCAGTAGGAATGCAGTTAAGTGGGAAGGTTATGGTCCTACACTTCTGACCATAACAACGACGGAAAAAGGAAAAGAAGAAGAAGAAGACTAGCTGACCCGCGCGGCTTCGCTCGCTTATATGTATATGAATGTATTACATGGATAGCAACTTGGGGTTTTTTTTCCTAATTTAAGAGGGATGAAATGTAGAATGGGGTTTTTTTAGAGGCCTGAAAAGTTTAGAGGTAATGTTAGGGGTATTTTAAAAATGCTCCAATATGTTTCAAATTAAAATAAGAAGCATTCACTTTAATTTTATTTTGGAGTAAAAAATCCATTCTGTAGTAGCAATATTTAATAATATTTCTTAATGTATGTTGTTTAATTAAACATTTTATAATTAATAAATAAATGATCGAATCTTTATATTAAATAGCTGTACCCTGCGCGCGTTGCAACGCCACCAACTAAAATAAATTTCAAGGAAAGACATTACACAAATATTCAATTCATTTTGTTGATTTGATCAATTGATTTTGTTCATTTCGAAAAAATTGTGACATTGCAGCGTTTCGTTTCAATTCGATATTTATTGAAGTGCTGTGGGATACACAATATTTCTTGTTTTTCCATCTGGTGCATAAACAAATAAATCAGAAGGTTTTCCGACGCGTGAGCAGGCCACATAGAGCTGCCCATGTGAGAAGCATGGATTCTCCAAATTTAATCCACACACTTGCAACGATTGTCCTTGTGCTTTGTTGATAGTCATTGCGAAAGCGAGTCTCACCGGGAACTGCAGACGTTTGAATTCAAATGGTATATCTGGCGGGATCATTGGGATACGCGGCAACAGTACGTCTTCACCTTTGAATTTTCCAGTCAAAATTGTTGCCTCGATAACATTGTTCATCATTTTCTTGATTGAGAGTCTGGTTCCGTTGCAAAGTCGTGGTGGATTTATGTTTCGAAGAAGAATGATGGGTACGCCAATTTTCAATGTAAGAACATGCGGTGGCATGCTTGGCAAATCAATCGAATTCAAGAATTCAATTGGATAGTTGACAACTTCGTCTTGATTCACCACAGTATCAATGGACTTATATGTTGTCGTTTCGCCGGGTATTCCATTCTGAATGGTGAAGTTGATGGTATTAACATCGATATTTTTGGCCGCTAATATAGCACGCGTATTGAGCCACTGGTGATTTTTGTAGTTCTGTGCTATGTTTGGGAAAACATTTTGCACCAATTCGTCTATGCTTTCTGTGATCTTACAGAAGTTTGCTGGCAAGGTGATGCATTGCGTAGATTCATCAATTTGAATTCGCCCATTTCCAATATCCATTAATTGTTGTGCAAAATGTCCAGCCGATGCATCCCGTTGTAGTTGTACACGCATGTTGGTTTTCAAAGTCAATTTCTGTAAATGACACCATAAAACTGATGATATGAGACATGCATTAAGTTCATCAGCGGGTGTTGAACGTGGTATAACCGGCAGTGTTTGTCGAAAATCACCCGACAATAAAATGAGTACTCCACCGAAGATCCGTGCGTTTTCTCTCAATTCTCGCAGTGTACGATCAAGCGCTTCCAATGCTTTTTGTGAGACATTGTACATTCGTCCCATATGATAATTTGATACGTTTGGAGTAGGTACTTTGCCCATTTCAGAGTTTTTGCTGATGTTGCATGTTGGTGCCTCAGTGTTTTCCAAATTCAACGGCAGTTTCAATGCTGAATGCGCTGTTCGGCCACCATCCAAAAGATCTTCCAACTGCGGAAGATTTGTCTCAACAAATGTCCCCAGTTCGTCAGAATCAAAGTGTGTTTCTCGTTGCAAATCACGATCGAAAGGGTCGTTCGCTGGTCGGTTCGGAGCAGGCATTCCCAGTTGCACCAGTGCCTTGTTAGCGATTGCCAAACATTGTCCGGATTTTGATTCGCAGCGCGCAAACGATGTAGAATATCTTCACTCATGTAGTCCTTGTATTTTTCCCAAAGAACTTTTGGATTAGATGGGAAGCAGGTTGTCAATATTATGGCAAATAACGTGCGTATTTGCTGGGGTCGAGCAGTATTCGATGCATCAGCGAGTGCAATGTCCCAATGTGCATCATTCTCAAGAAGATTTAGTTCCTGGCAATCTTGGCGATAAGTAGCGCACAGCTGACCGTTGGCTGTTCTTAAATCTTGGAAGGATGTCGGTCCACGTACATTGATTAACAGCAATCGCAGATGAAAGCACTCTGTATTGTACGGGTGAACAATGTACAGACTGCTTTACCTTGTTTGCGACGTTGAAACTTTTTAGCCGATGCATTCCATGTATAGAATTTCGGTACCTCAGAATAAAGTAGAGTCTTTGCAAAAAGATCATCTTGGCACAATGAGTAAAATGCAGTTAAAGTTGTTGCCGGTGGAACCAATGCTCTTGCACGTACATTATCTGCTGTGAAGTACACGCGCTGTCCATTTTCGAGATGCACCGCCAAGTGTACTACTGTTGGATGCCGTTCATGGATTGGAATACTGCTTCATTGCTACTAATGTAGCGTCCAAGTTGGTATTGGTTGATTTCATCGAGCGGTGCGGCCACATTTCCTACTCCGAAGACTGCCTTTGTTGACATATAGGGTCCGCCAAATAACTTTTTTTTTTTTTGAAAATGCTATAAAAAAACCTACTGAATATTTTCTCAAATTTCTTTTTTTATTTGAAAGTAAAATCCTTCCGGTTAATAATGGAAAATAACTTCATTCAAATGGCCGCCTCGGCTGGCCATGCAGTAGCCTACACGATCGGTCCAATTTTTAAGCACATTATCGATTGTGTGCAGCTGTATTTCACCAATGGCTTCACGAATATTGTCCTTTAAAGCGTCAATTGTCTCTGGCTTGTCGGCGTAACACTTATCTTTGACGGCACCCCACAAATAATAGTCCAACGGTGTCAAATCGCAGCTCCGAGGTGGCCAAACGACATCAGCTCTGCGGCTGATAATGCGATCTTCAAAAACAGGGCGCAAAACATCGAGTGTAGCTTCGGCTGTGTGGCACGTAGCGCCGTTCTGTTGAAACCAAATGTTGCCAATATCCTCCTCTTCAATTTTTGTGAACAAAAATTCATTCAACGTGGCCCGATAACGATCGCCATTGACTGTAACGGCCACTCCTTGCTCATTTTCCAAGAAAAATGGCCCAATTATGCCTCTGGACCAAAATCCGCACCAAACAGTGGCTCGTTTTGGGTGCACCGGATTTTCAATGTATACGTGCGGGTTTTCTGTGCCCCAAATGCGACAATTTTGCTTGTTTACATACCCGCCAAGATCAAAATGAGCTTCATGTGAAAAGATGATTTTTTTGGCAAAATCGGCATCTTCTGTAAGTCGATCGCAGGCCCACTTAGCGAAGCGTTGTTCAAGCGTATACACAACCATATTCGTTCAGCGGAAGGATAAAACTAATTATCTGTCAAATCAGACATGAGCTAAGTGTTACCATTCACGAAATAAGCACTACTTGAAAAAAAAAAACGTTAGATGGCGGACCCTTTATTTGCAAATGTATTTGATCGGCTTCACTGAATTGCAATACTCAACATTAATGTGTGCTTTGAAGGTCTTTGAGAGCAACGGTGAATTTGGAACAACCCAACGATTATCGACTTCGACATCAACGTTTCGTGCTTTCAGAACGATGGATTTACCGCCATCCTCAACTGATCGTCGACGATACAAGGGGTATCCGTCATTGCCAGTGATGGTATCAGAAACCAAGTTTCTTGGGTATCGTTTCGTGCATTTCCCATCAGACATGCATGGTGAATTGTTGTTGAATGCGCCACATGGACCATGAATCATATTTTTGGTAATGACGTCGAATAAGTTTGGATCAATGTCCTTATCTGGTATTTCTGCTGAGATGATTTGGTCAATTTGATCTGGCGTAATTTTGTTGATTAACCAAACCAAAATATGTGCATGTGGCAATCCTCTTTTCTGCCATTCAACAGAATACATCCAGCAGCGTGTCTCTCCAAAAACGTGCTGCTTGATAATAAAATGCATCAAAGATTTTAATTTTTGTTTAAATACGCGTGCGGTAATGTCATGGCGGTCCGAAGATGATTGTCCAGCTAACAGAAGTTCTTTAATTTCATCCCATGTTGGATTGCATGTAAATGTGATGAATAAATCTGGACGACCATATGCGCGAACGTATGTCATCGCATCTTGTGCATATTCATGCATGTGCCGTGGACTCCCCGTGAATGTAGACGGTAATATGACCATTCTTCCCAATTCGTTGGGATTCACTTTACCATCATTAACGATTGCGTCTCGTAAATGGATGTACTCTTCAGAACGCAACTTGGTTTGATTCAATCGAATATATATGAGTCGTTCGGCTTCAATCTTCGCGTACATGTCGACGATGTATTGATGGAACAATTGTCGACATTTCAGAATGTGGTTCTCAGCGTCTTGACGAATCATCAATCGATACGAATAATAATTCATGGCACTGACTTTTTTATTTGTTTCCTCGTCTGTTTCTGGATTTCTCATTTTGATGTTGAAATGATATCCATCTTCTCCTCGCCAAAACAGAATCGGATACTGCAATCCGTCGTATGAGCGGTGAGTTTCGGAGACTCGCTGAACGTCACCACTTCTGCGATGAAGAATTATGTCGCGCGATTCGAATTCTTCGCCAGCTATCACGATCGCCACTTCATCGATTGTTGGTGCATTGAACTGTCTTGCGTGTTGGCCAACGGGTCTTTTGTCTGCTCGAATTACAACTGCATAGTCATCGGCTGGCATTCATTGAATGGCGGTTTTAAACAACTGAACTAATTCATTGTGTTGATCGAAAAGGGCTTGTAACGCAGCCACGATTTCTCGTGTAGTGCCCGCATTGTAATGACATCGTTGTTCAATTTGTTCATCACTGTTTGCCATGAAATAAATTTGAAGAAATTTGTGATCTGCGTCCGGCAATGGTAGAAGCGATTCGACACGATGATAAAATTGACCTTGGACTCTGAATGTTGGCATGTAAATTTCGCGCACGAGTTCGTTGCACCGAACGATGTCATTTGGAAACATGAATTGTATTTGCGGATGTTTTCCAAGAAATGCTTCGACTCACGTGTAACACCTGATAGCAACGTTGAGAGTGGTTCGGGTGGTGGGTGTAATTCTGGCAGTTTAACTTTTCCATTGGCGCAGCACATTCCTGGCGCTTCATGCTTAAATTTGAGGGCGCTAAAATACATGCAAATTTTATCCATTTTTCCAATGACGACACTTGGATGAAGACTGTAATCATTATTACTGTCATAATGGAATGCACCAAGATTTAAATCATCATGCAGTGTTCGTCTTGATCGGGCGGTGCTTATTCGAACATTTTGCAGCCTTATTTCCTGTTGTTCAGTTGTCTCAGACGAACGGGCCTGAGTAGTACGTATTCGATCAATTTCTAACCGCACTTCTCGTTGTTCCGATGATCCAGACGAACGGGTCTCAGCGGCATGTACTCGAAGATTTTCCAGCCTTAATGCTCGTTGCTCGTCTGATTCTGAGGCTCGTAATGCTCTTTTCTTCCTTGCTTGAGGTGTAGATCGGCCGATTGCTTGTCGCTTTGGAGGCATAATTGTACGGGAACGACGTGAAAAAGCGGTTGAATTTATAAGATGTCAATCAGCAATCTGAATCCCACAATGTATCCAATCCAATTGAACCGGTTGTTCACACACGTATGGAAATGTTGATATTGACGGTTTTCGCTGAGGAAAATTTGAAGTGAAAAAAATCAGCATTCGAGAATTGTTGAAATCGATTTTAATTCCCCTCACGATGATATCCGAAGGAAAAACTGCACAGCAAATGCGTCCGCAACGTTCGGAACTTTATTCGTTGAGCGTTTAAATGATTTGTTATTTATGTTAAATTCTTAAATTCTGAAACGTCCACACTGCTAAGCACTCCGTACGAAATTGATCCAGTTA
The DNA here is from genome assembly GCA_958301585.1 of Merodon equestris. Lineage (NCBI taxonomy): Eukaryota > Metazoa > Arthropoda > Insecta > Diptera > Syrphidae > Merodon > Merodon equestris. The sequence continues at coordinate 80,429,380 of OY284415.1, read as the reverse complement.
AAAAACTGATTTGTTGAAGCATCGTCTTGAAGGATGATTGCTTAAATGAGCAGTTTGGGAAGGGGAAAAAGGGCAAGATAAGAATAAGGATGGGAACAAAGATACATGGACTACTGACAAAACACGAAGAATGTGGCAATACAGGCAGATAGACCGCCGAACTCATTTAAGACGTGCCCATGAGACTTAAAGCAATTAGAAACCACAATAAAAGTGCACATATAGTACATTTTAAGACCAACAACCGTTATAAAAGTGCAGAGATCATACATCTTTAAGCAATTCTTGGGAAGGATAAGCAACCGCAATAAAAGTGCACATGTCGTATACGTATGTACATATGTATCTTTAACCAGACCGTTGGCTGATGGTTGTTTACAACATTCCCCGAGCAAATAATGCTTTATTATATTACAAATTTGATTTCATAAAAAGGGTTATAGTGAGTCAACCTTAAAAGATATATGTACATATGTATGTATTTTTTTTTTTTTTTTTTTTTTTTGTTGGAGGCTTCTACTATCTGCTGGAGCACTCAGACACAAGTACTGGTCCATTGTACTACCAGACAGACACCTTGTCTTTAATGTATTTTCCCCGTTATCCGGAGAAAAATGAGGAGGGGCTTCAGTGATGTTGAGCTAAGAGATTCGGCACCCACCACGTCGGCCCCAAGGGTGCGCCACCGTGCACGAGCGAAGGCGGGACAGTCGCAGAGAAAGTGTTCCGCTGTGTCGTCCTCCTCGCAACAAGCAGCACAGGTAGGCGTCTCACTGATGCCAAGCACGTAAAGATGCCTGGCAAAAGTGTAATGGCCCGTAATGACGCCCGTTAGCCTTCTGCAGTCATTTCTTCTTAAGGATAAGAAGAATGTTGCGGACTTTTTACAGACGTCAGGGCGTACGCGCTTAGTCATCCTGCATCCTGGATATTCCTTCCATCTGCGACTGTGTACGTTAAATACCCAGTCATTGATGTCAGATTTAACCGTTGAAGCTGGTAGACCTAAGGCGGGTTCAGGCCCTGAGAAACTCTCCTCTGAGCCTTTTCTAGCGAGTTCATCGGAGATCTCGTTTCCTGGGATTCCAGAGTGACCTGGAACCCATGCAAGCCTAAGTGAATTAAGTCTTCCGACTTTGTTCAAGAAGGTCTTGAGTTCATGCACTAGTTTGGAGTTGGACAGAGGATTGGATATAGCTTTGAGTGCAGCTTGGCTGTCGCTGCAGACACATATGCTCTTTCCCCTCCATCTGTGTTTCACAACATAGTGCATGGCCATTAGGATTGCGTAAATCTCCGTCTGGAAGACAGACGCATATTTTCCTAACGAGAAGTGCAGTCGAATGTTTTCGCGCTCGAAGAAAACTCCGGCGCCGGATCCCTGATCAGTCCTGGAGCCATCTGTGAAGATGCGAAGACATTCTATTCCAGGTTCAGTGTCTGGCCAAAGCCAGTCCTGACGCCAAGGAAATGTGACTGTGTAGTTACAGCGCAGTAGGATGGCAGGTGTCATTGCGTCAGAGGGCATATCCATGAGACAGTGATCGTAGGATATTTCTCTCTCAAGTACACTTTCACTCCACTGCGAGTTGTACCAAAGACCATTCCTCTTTAAGCGAGAAATAGTTTTCAGTGCACACCCTCTGATATATATGTCAAGGGGTGGAAGGTTCATCATAGCATCCAAAGCAGCTCCCGGTGTGCTGGGGAAAGCCCCCGTGCAACTGAGGCAGACCGCTCTTTGGAGTTTGGTGAGTGAAGCCACAACGTGTTTTCGTGTCAGCCTGCTCCACCAAACAACCGATGCATATGAGATTATCGGTCTTACCATTGCCGTGTAGATCCAGAGGACCTTTTTCGGCGATAAGCCCCATGTTTTGCCAAAGGCACCTTTGCATTGCCAGAAAGCTGACAGCGCTTTGGTGGTTTTGGACTCAACATGTTTTGACCAGAGAAGTTTGTTATCTAGAATGACTCCCAGATACTTAGCTTCCTTGGATATAGGGATGGGAATGCCTTTTAGCACCAGCTGAGCAATGCCAGTTGTTTTCCTCCTTCTCGTGAAGAGAACGACATCGGTCTTAAGAGGATTAACCGACAGCCCATTTCTCGTGCACCAGTCATCGATCACGTTTAGCGCCGCCTGCGCTTTGAGACAGACATTCGCTAAACATGAGCCGACAGAGAGAACAGCAACATCATCCGCATAGGCCTGGGCATAGATTCCAGAGGCATTGAGAGCATCTAGCAGAGAGTCGACCACCATGCACCATAACAGCGGAGACAAGACGCCACCTTGCGGGCAGCCCCTGTTTACTCCAGACTTGACACATTGTTCGAGGCCTGTATCAGCGATCAATGTCCTGTGCACAAGCATTGCTTTGATCCACAAAACCAGTGCTTCATCTACGCCATGCCGTCTAGCAGCGTTACACATGCTGTCGAAGGTAGCGTTATCAAAAGCTCCCTCAATGTCGACGAAAATGCCTAGTACGTACTCTTTCCTTTCGAGAGCGCATTCAATTCTCCCAACTAGGTTTTGAAGCGCAGTCTCGCAGGATTTTCCGCGCTGATAAGCATGTTGCATGTCCGACAGAGGATGCATTCGAAGGGCAACTTTGCGCACGTGCAACTCTACTAGTCTTTCCATGCTTTTCAGCAGGAATGATGTTAGACTTATTGGTCTGAAACTCTTGGCTAGTGAGTAATCCTCTTTCCCTATTTTGGGAATAAAGACCACTTTCACCGCGCGCCAAGGGATAGGTATGTAGGCAAGTGCCAGGCTAGCAGTGAAAATTCTTTTCAGTGTAGGAAGCAGCTGTCTTATACCTTTTTGCAGCATAACGGGGTATATCCCATCAGTGCCCGGCGACTTAAAGCCATCGAAGGATGCCACAGCAAATTCAATGGCCTCAGTAGTTGCCACGCGTGACGCAACATACCAGCTACGCCGAGTTGTTTTCATCGCTACAGCCGCAGTATCCAATGAGGGAGTGTGCAACGAGCCGATGACAGTCTGATTTCCCGGAAAATGGGTCTGAAACAGTAAACTAAGAGTTTCTGCTTTAGACTCGGTAAAGGTACCATCAGACTTTCTGAGTACATCCAGCTTTGTCGATTTTCCTCGTTTGAGGACTTTAACCAACTTGCTGGTCGCGCTCAGGGATTTGATCTCTTCGCAGAAGGACTTATAGGAATCATTCTTCGATTTTCGAATAAGCTTCTTATATTCCTTCTGCTTCGATCGATATTTATTCCAGTCATCTTCCGAGTTCGATTTAAGCGATCTGTTCAGAAGACTTCTGGCTTCCCTACGAAGCCGTTGGAGCTCAGCATTCCACCAGGGAACCGGCTTCCTGTTGGGAGGTTTTTTGACAGGACATGCGAGTTCAAAACATTTGGTGATGGCGCTGTTCAGGTTGTGAACTGCATCCTCCACCGATTGATTAGTTTTGAGTTTAGGCGGGGCTTGAGTGGATTTCTCAAGCTCCTCCCTAAATCGCACCCAGTCTGTTTTTCTCGGATTCCGCTTGGGCTGCGAGGGGGAGATCCCGCACTTCAATTGGAATTCGATGTATCTATGGTCTGACAGCGTAACATCTGGTGAGACTCTCCAGTTAGTGATGGCCTTCGCATGCCTGTTAGATAAGGTTAGGTCAATCACTTCCTGTCGTCTCGCCGTCACAAAGGTTGGTAGAGAGCCAACATTGTTGATGAAAAGGTCAGACGAAAGAATGAAGTTTAAAAGATGGTCTCCTCTCCGGTTGCATTTGCTGCTGCCCCAAAATGTGTTTTGAGCGTTAGCATCGCAACAGATGATGAGTCCAATCCTTCTGGCTTCACAGTACTCTACGAGTTCGGAAACCGCCTTAGGTGGCGGGGGTAGTACCGAGTCGTAGGGGAAGTAAGCAGACGCCACGACGAAGTGTTCAATTTCTCCGTGCGCCTTGTAGCTCACTTTCGCAGCTACCAGATCTTGACCACAGAATTGACCAAGTTTGGTTGCCGATAGCGTATTCGATATGATGAGGCAGACCCTGGGCCTTTCGGATCGCTCATCATAAAGGATTGTAGCATCACGTATGCCACCAAGACCACACAGGCGTTTGTTCCACACCCATGGTTCTTGAATGGATACAATGTGATGATTTGTACTACTGCATGCAATTCTGCTACTTAGAAGAGCGGTAGCAGCCTTGCAATGCTGTAGGTTGATCTGAGTAAAAATCATGGATTCATACTGGGGAACACGTTCCATCCTTCGACTACTTGACATCAAAATGGAATACAATCCTACCAAGGCCGAAGTAGGGACGTGAGTCGTACGCGGTTTTCAGGGCCTCAACAGAGCCATTGTCCATTCCCACTACCAGAGTGAAGCCCTCTTTTTTCAGAGAGCTCTTTTTCTCTTTGTAAGAATAGACAATCCAGGCCCTCGTGTCGAGTCCCGGGTTCTGCGCACGTAGTCGCGTCAGCACTTTCAGCTTGTTTCCGGGTTTTCCCGGAATCCAGCAGATGGCGCGCGTTAGTTTCGGGAGACTAACTACTTGATAAGTGCTAGTTCCCAGGGGGGGGATTTTCGGCACCATGCTCCTGATCCAGGCAGATGTCTGCTGAGAGGAACAGCTCACCACGAAGGTACCATTCATCAAAGCAGACCTCTCCGCTTGAATACAGAAGCCTGTTGCTGAAGCTAGCTCCAGTAGATGATCCTCGCAGTGTTGGCAATCTGCGCTGGTCATTCTGCTGTCACTGCCAGCCTTCCCTATCCTGACCTTTTCGGAGGAGATGGCTGCCTCTTTGTAGGAGAGGTGCTTGTCTCGACTCTTTACGGTCATTTGTGTTGCCTTTCCAGAGGAAGGGGTTTTTTGTGTGAAGTGCCCGCCTCCGATGAGCAGCCTTTGGTCCTCTCCGTCTTCAGGTTTTTGCTTTGATCTTTATTGATCGCCGCATCTGCCTTTGGACTCCGATTTCCCGCCGCCATATCAGAGGAGGAGACATCACGTTCTCTCTCCCCAGCAAGATTGTCCCCGGCGGCAATCTTCCGTTTGCAAGTGCTCTTACCTTTTTCGGTTTGAGCTCCTGCTCCCTTCCGACGCCGCTTTCGAACAGCTTTGCCAGCCTGAGGGTTGTTATGATCCAAGACCGCTTCGCCTTCTGCGATCAGAGTCTGTCTGCCAGCATCATCACCTTTTTCGGCGGTGGCACCGACCATGACAGGACCCTGAACATCTTCAGCTCCGACAGTTTTGGAACTTGGCACGCTCTTATTGGGAGTTTGACCGTCACCAATAAGAGGAGGAGTGTTTGAGGCGCATGCCGAAAGTGCTGGCATGCTTGTGCCTCCAGCAGCAGCCTTTACTAGCCGCCGACGCTTTCTGCGCTGCGCGCCGGCAAGAAGTGCGGGATCTGCAGGTGAGAGGGTCGGATGGGCTTCGGTAGGGGATACCTCCGCCGATCTGATCCTCTTACCTGCCTTTCCCAAAGGTTCGCCCTCAATCTTCGTGCCTTCGGCTGTGCCAGCCTCTTTGCACGATTTTCGGGCACGCCTCTTCCTCCTTCTTTTTGGGCACTTAGCAGTGCAATCTACAGCACGTCCCAATTCTGGGGCTCGTTCAACCTTGGCGGTTTCCCGTGCCGCACCATCGTCGGTGTCGCCTCTGTCGGTTGCACCGCTCACGCTCAGTCCAACCAAGTGGTCGGACAATGAGCCGCAGGAGTCGGTGTCGTTCCGGGCTGCCGGAGAGTTAAGAATGACTGGTGGGGCCTCCAGAATCCTTGCCCCGGCCGCGATCAGGGAGATCGCGGGTGGATTTCCGCTATTGCGGGTGCCACCTGGAGTATTTCCATCCATTTGGTTGTCCATTCATTCATGAATAACTCGGGGTTCTCCGGGTCTTAGTTCGAGGTCATTGACCTCTTAAGCCCCTCCGCCGCGACAAGGCGCCCGAAGAGCGGAAGGGATATGTATGTATGCTGCCACGGACTTTTTTTTAGAACTTTTAAAGAGAAACAATTTCGTCGAACATAATTTTTGCGTAACTTTAACCGTTTACGCAGCGTACGCAACGGAAGCTCTCAAGACGAATCATTTTTGGTGTTTTTTGCAACATTTTTCATTGATGCTCGGTTCTTATTCTTCGTAGAGAATATTCTTCTTCCAACAGAAAAATAGTTTTTATATATACATATGTATGTAGATGTATAGATCAGCACTGCCCAGCAAAAAACATAAGTCTTATATAAGGCTTATAGCAATTGAATATAAGCCTTAGTATGTAAGGTTTATAATTCATAAGGAATCCCGACTACATGCAGTATTCCTTATTTCATACCTTATTTTTACATTGCCATGTCATTGGCCATAAGGTATATACTTGTGGCCTTATTTTATGCATTATTATAAGGAGTAAAATAAGCTTTAATTATTTTCTATTATACCTTATTATAAGGCATAAAATAAGCTTTAGTTACCTGATTTAGACCTTAGTATAAGGCATAAAATAAGCTTTAGTTACCTGATTTAGACCTTAGTATAAGGCTTATTATGATCCTTATATAGATTTTATTTTAAAGTGAAAGAAATTAAAAAATAATTTATTTAAAAAGGTGTGCTTAAAATATACATTTATTTTTCTAATATGGATATAAAATATACAATACATACTTTAATTTACTCTTTTTAATTTTCTTTGGTCAAGTCTATTCTTGCCTTTTTTATTGCTTCCTTTATGTCTTCCACGTATTCTACGAATGTTTTATAATAATTGCCGACAGAACCTGAATCGGATAATATTGTAATAAATTACTAGGCTGATCAGTATGCGCGGGCTTAACGCCGCTACTGAAAATTTTTGATCGAGCGAGCAAATTTGTTGTTTTATCAACCTTGCTCTCGCTCCGCATGGCACTTTTCTTTTTCGTTATTTCTCACTATTTTTCAATCAAACAATTTCATTTGATAATTTATGGCTCATCTACAGACCTAGATCTATCGAATGACATGCTGCACACATGTGTGGTTATAGCCGATATCTACATTTAGTGCGTACAAGATTAGTCCGAAATCGTTTTCGGACCACTATATTGCCAAAAAGTGGGTGATTGCTCTCGCTCCGCTACGCTCCGCTCGATCAATAATAAATCATTCTTTACAGTTTAACAATAGTGAATTTACATACCATAAAGCGTCGATTCAAAAAATGTATAATTTTTTATTAATATCATTTTTTTTCGTCCATGCCAATTTATTTCTCCCAAGAAGTCGTCCGATATTAAGACGCTAAGCATTTGCCCACTTCCTCTAAATTTGGATGAGAGAAATATTTTCTGCAAATTTACAAACTTATTAAAATAAAATGTACCAATGAATAAATATATATATATATGTATGTATATAATATGTATTTTACTTACAAGTTCCCTGCTTTCTCCTATCGCGACATCGGATATCTCGCACTTAATTTTATTTACAAGCCGCTTATAGTGGCGTTTGGAGAACCCGGCAGTAGCAGCCATAATATTTTTTTTTTAAACAAAAACACGTTAAATTATTATTTTTACTTACTTCACTTTTGCTTCACTTCACTTTTCTATTAACTGTCTATAATAACTTTACTATTCAACTATTCTATTCACTTATTATTCGCACATCTGAATCGCACAAAAGTCTTTACGAAATGAGAACAATTACTCTGAATTGTTCTGTTTAACCCTAGAAAAACCAAAGTGGTCAAATGACCGCAATCTCATTTATGATCGAACATATGTGCATTTCCAGAACCCAGCATTGTATCCTTTTTATTCTATGACTCAATATTCAATTTTGTTTACTGATATGTAAATACCTATCATAAAACATAACAACACATAATACGTTATTTGACCGCGCGCACATGGTCTTTCTAGGTACAAACATCCTTCCAGTATATTATTTTCGGCGTCATTATATACTATGTACATATGTATATGCCTTATTATAAGGCTTAAGTAAGTCTTTGGAAACAAGTCCCTTATTTAAATCCATAAATAAGGCTTATATAAGGGCAATCTTTTGTGACCTTATTTATACCTTAGAATATGGTTTATATAAGCCTTATATAAGCCTTTTTATAGTTTTAAAGTAAGGTTTTTATTTTTCGTTTCCCTTATTTATCCCTTAGCCTTATAAATTTCGATACAATTTTTGCTGGGTGTGCTATAACCTCAAATTCGTATACGAATGGGTATAATTTTCTTTCGCTCCGATCCGAAACCAATAATGAGAAAAGCCATTTCAACCCCTTCTTCTGTTCAAAACCGATTTGTGTATGTGTGAATTCATAAATCATAAGGCATATAGGCATACGATTTCAATGTATTGTTCGGTCAAACAGCGTACTCAAGAATTTACAACAATGTGCCTAATATTCTTAGAAGCAGCTAATAAGCAAATCCATATGTACATACATATGTATGTATGGCCGTGTCATTTTGAGTGTGAGATCTCGGTCGTTGGTGTCTGGTTCCGATCTAAAGGGCTAACCATAATAGACAGGAGCAAGCAGAAGCTTATGTCAGAACCGAACGAAATTCTCCCCTCTGTTTCAACGAACCGTCACGATACCCATAATAGACAGGAGCAACAGGAGCAAGCAGAAGGAAAGGAACTGTCAAATTGTTTTCCCACAACTTGGCTTTTTCCTTTTTGTTGAAATAAAAGCCATCTGCTTTATCATAGAGGCACTTATTTTCCTGCACAAGTGAAATTAACTTGTTAATAAACTCGTATCCCATATTTACTTTTATCTTTTTACTCTTTCCCAACCTCAAATGTCACTTGTCAAAAATTCCATCCGTCATGTCTTCTTTCAAGAAGACCTTCCTTCTGCTCGCATCAGTTAACGAACATTTAACGAAACGTCACATCTGTCCATTATGGGGATGTCATAGGCTTTGCATGTAAGAAGACATTCCCCTCTGCTTGCTCCTGCTTGCTCCTGTCTATTATGGTTGGGCCTTAAAGGAGAAAACTACGCACAATGTTCGTTGAGTGAACTTGCTTTCATTGTGCGCCCACCACCCCAAAGCAGAAGAACGATCAAAAACAATCGTATTCGATTTTATGAAAAAAAATTAATCTAATCGTGTTTTAGTCTGTAGCTCAGCTTCTAGAAGAGGCAGAAAGCTGATGGATAACTTAAAATGTTAAGGAAAGTGTTAGCTCTGTTACGGCTCTTGTTTTTGATCTATTGATCAAGAACTATTAGAGTTATAGCAGGTAAAAGTCCAAAAAATTTAGCAAAATATAAAACTTTTGGTTAAAACGCTTCCAAAAATTAACCTGGCCAAAAATAATATAGCCTAGGTCCTTCCCATAGTCTTAAACAACATTTGAAAAAAAAAAATATTAAAATCTGTCCAGCGGTTTTCACGCCATAAGGGACGAAAGAAAAAAAACCCGTGAGAGTGGCGCCATCTGTCGAAAATTGGTCGTACCAACTCAGAAAACTTCGCGGGCTCATGCACAACAACTTTGCTAAAGATCATCATTTTTTTTAATTATTATTATTATTTTATTATTATCTACCGAAAAAATGTTTTCTTACAGATACTTTACATTTACATTATTACTTAAGAGTAAAAGAAGGGATTAAGAAAAAAGAAAAAATAACAATAGATATATGTGTATATATGTACATACATATTTATATATTATACAATGTATTCATTTTCAAGGCGAAGTTTTAATTGTCTCCTATCAAGGTTAAAGTCGATTATGTCGCTGGCTGTATTGTATAAAAAAGAGCATCTTGAGATTGCTTCATTTCGAGCATGGTTTGTTCTAACGAATTGAATTTGAAGGAACGGCCGTTCTCTTAAAATTCTCTCTGGGGCATAGATGTTAAAAAAAGAGAGGATTTCAGGGCAGTGAATTCTAGATGTAAGAATATCGTGCACGAACAAGATTCCTTGGATCTTTCGTTTCTTTTCTAACGAGGTGATGTTTATTAGACGACATCTTGCGTTATAAGGTGGCATGAAGTGCCAATTTAATTTTCTTACAACGAATCTTGTAAACGATTTTTGAACTCTTTCCAACCTGTTTATGTGTACTGCGCAATAAGGCTCCCATATAATCGAGCAATATTCCAAGAAAGGGCGAACTAATGCAATGTACAACGATTTGAGTTGAGTTGAGTTGATTTTGATCAAATGCATAGTTTACGATTCTATAAAGGACATACAGACAAACATTCATTTTTATTTATATAGATAGAAGATATAGAAGAAGATTAGAGTTCATAATTAATAAAAAGCTATAACGAAAGATGGAATAAAATAAAGACATAATAGAGTTTCCTTAATAAAATCAATTCATTTTTTATATTATTTCAATTATAGTATTGTAATTATAGAATATACACAGTTGTTGATTCAGTTGATTTATTATTGATTTTCAAATCAAATGTTTGTTCAAGGAATGTTATCAAAGGGATTGATTCGATAGTTGCGAAATTGATATTGAAATTTCCTGCTAAAATCATCGGAAATTCGTCTAAATTATCTTTTAAAATCCTCGAAAAATTTTATATTTTCTGTGACTTTTTGATTTGGTAAAATATACACAATGACCATAAGGAATTCTCTCCCATCATCCAATTTGATTTCAGAAGCACTTATATCACCAATAGTTGCTTGGGTAACATTAATTTCACGTTCCTATTGAAAGTTCTATATTATCCTTGGACTATGTTTTTGTTTTTTGTAAGTCGCGCACCTCTAATACCTTTTCGTTTAAATTTGACTATGCAATCGAAATTAGGTACATATTTCAATAACTTTTTCATATTTATTTCAATAACCTATTGGAATTTTTATAGAATTTTGACAGTATATTGTTTAAGAGTGTTGCATACTTTTTAGCTTATGTATGTAGTTTCTTTAAACGTTACGAAAGACGGATTTAGATAATCATACATTGATAACAAGGTAAGCCAAAAAATTATGCAACATTTATAACAAGATTGCCCCTTGGGCTGTATTTAAACCTAAAAAAACCTAAAAATTAATCAATTTCAAACCTCATTATCTCGAAATACTAAGCAAAATATCAAACAATATTACTTATTTTTTTTTGTTTATCTCATCAAGTTCTGTAGGAAAACACCTTCAAAAGCCAGTGCCACAGATATCGTAATCGTGCCCAAAGGCCTAATCTCGCACTTACTCCATATCCAACAGTAGTCCCAAGCAGGGGGGTTGCAGGGGGCAGCATGCTTCCCCTTAAGACACCTGACACGTTTTTGAAAGTATGTATTATTTTGTATACAGATGTATAGCATCTTCTAAACTATTAAAAAGCGCATACTGTTAGGAGATATATAACCTTTACGTGATAAATGTGATTATTTAAAATTTGTTGCATAGTCCCAGGCAAAACCATGATTGGACTAAAACAAGCCAAATCTGTATGCTGTATGAAAAATTCAAAAGCTTATCATGTCGATTATGGAAAACGGCGGATCGACTGCGGAGGGAGTTCGTTAAATCCGCATCCGCAGTCCAACCCTTTTACAGGAACCCACGGATAAACCACATTATTGATCCGCAAAACTTCTTTACCGATCCTTTTTTTAATCAGCTTTTTTTGACAGTTGTGGTCTGTCAAATGTTGATGTCCATGTTTCAATTGTTGTGACAAATAGTTATCTGAAGTGTAAAATAAAGTTTATTATGGATAAAATTGAATTCCTTACAGACTTGAAGTCCCAAAGTAGATTTATGATCTCACCAAACCTAAATTCAGAGATGTGATCCGAAACGAAATTTTATTATTTAGTTTCGGATCGGTACGAAACTAAATTCCTTTGTACGAGCACAGTTTCGTATCAGTCTGATCCGAAATACATTTGTGACATTTCGTAACATTTCGGGAATAACTTGTGTAAAGTTTAGTTTCGGATCGTACTTTATGTAGTTTCGTACCGGAGTTAAATGAAAAACATAACTTGTTATAATTTATTATTTATAAAGAAAACATGAACAGAAAGAAGTAGAAAACTAATTAACTCAAAAAATTAGGGGAAATTAAGAGTAAAAATGAAGTTAATTGAATAACCTATTGCATTTAACAAGTAAAATATCATTAATAAATTCTGAAGTTAAATTGTATCGCAAAATTGAGAGCGTCTGTCTTAAGTGTAAGAATAACCGCTCAACGCTTACTTGTGTTGTTGGTAAAGCCAGCACTGTTGTCGCAAGCTCATGTAATTGAGAATGATCTTGTTCTCGATCTCGCCAAAATTCTAATACACAGAACGGTTTTCGGGATGATGACCTAGTCCGCGGTGTATTTCTATAGAAATCCTGTAGAATGAGATTTGATATGGCGTTGCATAAGTCTGAAGCAAGTTCTGATTTGACTTTTCCTATCTGGATTTTACAGCGTAGCCAGATTTCAAAACAATCGCCTGCTGTTAATTGTTCGCATTGTAGGCGTTTGGTTGCGATTTTTGCAGGCTCTAAAGCACACAGAAGTTCTTCGAACTAGGCCCATATACTGTCTGGAACTTGAGCCTCACAGCACCTTGACAAAATTCTTTTAAAGGTAGGAGACTCGCAACCATGTCGTAACTTGAATGCCATCTGGTGACATAGTCAAGCGTCGGTATTTTTAACCCTGCAGTTTTCAGCCTCAAGGTAACACTTGGTATCCTAAGAGCAACAGCCAAGTTACGAGCTTTAGTTAAAGCTTCTCTAATTTTAGTTTTCATGATCTTCATCATCACTATTGCTGCTATTTTCCTCCAGTGCTTGATCACGCAGGGAGTCATCTGAAAGAAGTCGGACCGTTTTCAACATATTTGATGCATTGTCTGATGTAATAGTAGAAATCATTGCGGCCGAAATGCCGAACTTCTAGGACTTCGATTTTTAAATTTTCGGCAGCGTGGCTGACGAAAACCTCTTTAAAACGGAGAGCACGCAATTTTATTTTATTTTCTTGAATAAACTGAATATTTATTCCCAAGACCTGCCTATCCAAGCGAGTTGCTGTATCCATTTTCAAGCAAATTAGTCGCCCTCCTCTCAACCTCTGCTTGAATTTGTTCTCGAACCAGACTTGCATCCTTCTGAACTTCTGCCCGAATGTTAATTCTATTGATAGTGATTTTTTCGCTAGCAGGTTTACCTCCACTTAAAGTGGCGATGATGGGGTCAATGAGAAGGCGGATTCCAGAATAATCTAAAATAGAAAGGGGACGACCATCAACAATAACTAACTGTGTGCAAGCGTTTTTCAATATCCCCTCGTTCATCGCAATAGTCAAATATTGTTTTTTACGTTTAGAAGTTGAAGCTCTGTTGTATGAAGCTATTTCCGAAATAAAAATAGTAATTTACCAATAAGTTACCAATTTATATAGTAGGTATTCGCACTTACAACATACTGTTATTAGAAGAAGAGTATGAAAGCATCTTAACCATATCTTCTTTTTGTTTTTCCCGTCGATTCCGTTCCAAGCTAATCGCAGTACTTGCCACTGGATGAAAGCGAAAAATATGTCACTCTAAGGCAGGAGAATGTTTTCCCTATGGTTTATGAAAATATGATTTCATATTAGGTAATAACAATAATAATCCCTGTTCAACTAATTTAATTCTTAAAACGTAAATAAGACATTATTAGAATCGTACGTACGAGGGCTGTTCGGATCACTCGTTCGTATTAGAAATAAAGCTGAAAATAGTGTTTTTTCGGCGAAAAATAAATTCAATTTTAAGGAAAAAAAAACACTTCACTTCAAGGCCACTGAGTTAATAAACCCCCTCGTACTCGTTAGTCTGTATCTTTGTGAATAGTTAACCCAACCAACATTACAATAAAAACCATAAAAAGTGAACTCTACCTTTATAATGGCAAAACAGTTTCCAATGATACATTTCGAAGTATTTCTTTCTTTATTGTAGTCAAAATATTTCCTTATAAATTCTAGCGACGGCCGCCCACTACTTTGCTTACAATTTGACATGGTGATTAACCACAACTGTGTACATACATATTACATACCTATGCATATGCTTTTTAATTACACCAAACTAAAATTCCCTATTATACCTATAACAAATATGTTACATCCAACTGTTAGCTTCGAAATAAGAAAAGAAGAGCAGTAGCTTATGGATGCGGTTTATTGTTTTGTACGAGTAAATTGTTTTGCAACGGTAAATTGTTTGGGTTGCCTTTGTTTAACAAGAACACACTCATTTCAGCAATTCCATACAGCCCCACAAGAAATACGTACATATGTACATACATACTTATGTAAGTTAACATGAAAAATTAACAACTCTTTTATACCAAATTGCCATTGCTGATTTTCGTGTGGAAACAACTTGGTCTGATCTATTTACATATGCATATGTACATACGAGTATGTAGATCTTCGCAAATCTAAGAATTTTCCGAGATTCACCCCTCTACGCAAATATAGAAATACGAAATCGAGAAGACGAGAACAACATACTCCTACGTAGTATGTTTCATACACACACAGTTTCGGATTAAGGTTTCGTGAACCGAAATTAAGTTGGATGGTAACATATAGTACAATTTAATACCGGATCAGATCTAGGTTTCCTACCGAGCAGTTTCGTACCAGGTAATATCGTACCTTAGTTTAGTGTCTTAGTTTCGTACCGATTTCATACCAATTTCGGATCAGGTTTTCGTGAACCAAAACTATTTCGGATCGTACCAAATAGTACAATTTCGTTCCGGATCACATCCCTGCCTAAATTTAAAATAGTCCGAATTAATACTGCTATTTTAAGAATTTATTTAATTTAAAGAATGTAAGCACCTTTTTCCATTCGGCTATTTCCTTAGTTAACCTTTGCACTCCTGGCAATGTCCGGATTTTTTTCATGGCACAACACGGTGTTTATTTTCTAGCTTCTTGTTCTTCTTTCCTTTTTATCCCGGCGTCGTTATGGTCAGAAGTGTAGGACCATAACCTTCCCACTTAACTGCATTCCTACTGGTCCGCTTGTGGGGTCCGCCGAGGTGTTTATTTTCTAGCAATAAAAGTAAACGTTATTACGTTCATTTAAAATCTGAAACTTACTTTCTTTGCATCAACTCATGTTTCTTGCTTGAAATTCGCAACCAAAATGATTCGGTTTAAAGCGTCACAAAATGTATGCAGCGCGGATGAGTTGCGTTTTCTATAATACCATCTTTTTTTTCACTACTTTGCTGATATCCGCTCACTTTCTCGATTGCGTTTTCAATAATAAGAAAACCAGCGGATGCGAAAATATTCTCTCCACAGTCAATCCGCCGTTTTCCATAATCAACATGTACATATACTATATCTTTGAAACTAGGAAAGTCTGACCTCAAATATCTACATTATATTAAATTTGTCAGGACAAAGTCTATTTTGACATATGTACATATTCGAATTTCATCGAAATCGGTGTGTAGGGCCTTTTTCCAAATAATTACCGATAATTTACTAACCTTTGTTTTGAGTCGAAAGATTTTATTCCGTGAAGCAAACGTTGTGAACACGTATTAAACATTTCACTGCACCCTGCACTTGATCGTCAGTGTCACTCATATTTCGATTTGATAATGTTAACTTATTCGAAATCTTTAAACGATTTAAAAACAATAATATTTCAAAGCAAAATACAACGCGTGTATACAAATGGTATACTTGCAAGTATTATACAGGGTGTCCCACGAGCAATGTGCCAAAAAGCTAGAGCGTGTAGGTCTGGTCAAGACAAGAAAAAAATCGTATGGGAGGGGGGGTCTATTCCCCCCGTTTAGCCGGGAGGGGCAATTTTCCAAAAAAATTGACTTAATTTGGAAAAAAAAATATTAAAAATCAACAGTTACATCCACAATGCCGTGATATACTTTTTTGTAAAGCCAGAAACCTCTTCTTTCATTCTGTTTTTAAACGAAGCTGTTTTAAGAAATAGTTTTTGAGAAATTAATTTTCAAACTCAAAATTTTGAAAAAAAAAAAGGAAAAAAAAAATTTCGAACTATATTTTTTCAAAATTGTATGTAATTAAGTACTAATTTTTTTTCAAAAATTCAATTCTCTTATTAGTTTTTAGTTAAAAACAGAAAACCGGATGCAAAAATGCCTTGTAGTTTTTGAGAAATTAAAAAAAAACCCGAACCATTTTTTTCTAAGAAAAACCTTTTTTTTTGTTATAACGCGGCTGGACTTGTAGGCATATTAATGTATGAAACATTGACCTTCTTTTTTATTATTTTTAAAAAAAATCGGAGTTTTATGAGGATACAATAAAGTGACACAGTATTGGAATAACCCCGGATTAATTTTTTTTTTCATTGATAACGCCTGAAAACTGACCTGCCAATTTCGTCTGGGTCCGCCCGCCGCCGATGGGTTCTACCCGCTAGGACAAAACAAAATATTTGCAACGCAAATGTAAATAAAAGGCATCGCATTTTTAATATAAAACCATTTCCAAATTGGATCAACACATTACGATGTCAAACTCATACTCTCGAGAAGAATTAACGGACATGCACTTCTGCTACGGTTTAGCTAATGGTCGAGATCGTGAAGCCGAAAGACTCTACGCTGAAAGATATCCCAATCGGAGGTGTCCCAGTCGTAGCATGTTTTCAAGAAGCCACCGACATCTGCGAGAGCACGGAGTAGCATCGAAGAAGCGAAAGATCAGTTAGAGATAGATCAGGAATCTTAGATGAAAGAATTTTGGATTTGGTCCGACGTAATCCCTCCCTTAGTACAAGGAGGATAGCTATTATGCTTGGAGTGCCCAATTCTAGAGTATGGAGAGTGCTTCATACCAAAAACTTACACCCGTACCATTTTAGGCCAGTTCAGGAACTCACCTCAAACGACAAGTTTTTGAGAGCAGAATTTTGTCGATCATTACTGCTTCGAGATGAAACTGAACGAAACTATTTTGCAAGGATATTCTGGACGGATGAAGCACAGTTTACCAGAGATGGGGTTACTAACTTCCACAATTTGCATCATTGGAGTAGCACCAATCCACGCAACAAAAAACAAAATAAATCATAACACCGCTTTAGCTGTAATGTTTGGCTTGGTATTGTTGGACAAACTGTAATCGGGCCCCGGTTTTTGAATGCCGTTATTAATGGAGAATCATACCTGCAGTTCCTACGAGACCTTTTGCCCGATTTGATGGACAACGATACTTTGGCCATAGCAGATAATTTAATCTACCAGCAAGATGGAGCACCAGCACAGCTTACGGGTTAGAAACTGGCTGGATGATCATTTTAGTGACCGTTGGATCGGAAGAAGAAGCCCCACGGAATGACCACCTAGATCACCAGAGTTAACTCCTCTAGATTTTTATAATTCATGAAGAATTATGTTTACGAAGTGGAAATAGTATCTTTGGAACAACTGAAAGAACGGATTGAAGTCGCTGGAGTCAAATTGCAGGAAAATTTGTCAAGCATAGCCATTAGAAGGAGATATAATCTTTGCTTTCTAAAAAATGGGGATCATATTGAAAATTTATTATAATAAAACTCCGAATTTTTTAAAAATAATAAAAAATTATATAACGTTATAACCAAAAAAAAGGATTTTCTTAGAAAAAAATGGTTCGGGTTTTTTTTAATTTCTCAAAAACTACAAGACATTTTTGCATCCGGTTTTCTGTTTTTAACTAAAAACTAATAAGAGAATTGAATTTTTAAATTAATTTGAAAATTAGTACTTAATTACATACAATTTTGAAAAAAAATAGTTCGATTTTTTTTTTTCAAAATTTTGAGTTTGAAAATTAATTTCTCAAAAACTATTCCTTAAAACAGCTTCGTTTAAAAACAGAATGAAAGAAGAGGTTTCTGACTTTACAAAAAAGTATATCACGGCATTGTGGATGTAACTGTTGATTTTTAATAATTTTTTTTCCAAATTAAGTCAATTTTTTTAGAAAACTGCCCCCCGGCTAAACGGGGGGGAATAGACCCCCCCTTCCCGCACGATTTTTTTCTTGTCTTGACTAGAGCTACGCGCTCTAGCTTTTTGGCACACTGCTCGTGGGACACCCTGTATATCCATAGAAACGCGGCTCACACAGAGTACTACCAAAGTGTATAGTATACGCGCGGGCGCACATACAAAGGAGCAGTCAGCGGGGACGTAGTGGGGGCATCGTGGCGTCATGCAGTTTTCCGTCACGGCATTCGTGTTCGTGTCGATTTTATTGCCAAGCCGCGCCTGTAGATGTTTCATATCAAAAACTAGATACTATACGTACAAGCCGAAAGACCAAAGGGGGCTTAAGATAATCCTAAAAAACATCCACCCCTCAAACAACAACAAAGACGAAATTCGAAGAGTGACTAGGGACAGGGTGTGTCTACCATCTACAACATGACAACACAACAAGAGACACTAAAGAACCTTTCTCAATAATCTCAATCGAAATAGAAACCAACAAAAACAACAAAGAGATCCATGACATACAAACACTATTCCATTGGAAAATCACTTTTGAGACTCCTTATATAAAGCGGGGTATACCGCAATGTAATAACTGTCAAAACTATGGCCACACACGTAACTACTGCACAGACTTGCCGGTGTGTGTTAAATGTGTCAAAGGAATGTGCTTAATGCAAAAGTGAAACAAAAATTGGCGGCAACAACGAGCGTCGAGGGACGCTTGGAGTCAATATAACGCCCTAGACACACCCGTGCCAAGAGACAAAAAAAATAAAATGTCAAATGTCGAACAATTTTAAAGGACATTGGTCCTATATTTTACTTTGTACTTTATATTTTGTTGAATAAAAGTTTAAAAAAAAATTCTAAAATTCACGAGAAACAAAAAAGTACGGTACAAAATTATATAAACAAAATTTCTACGATAAAATATTATTACCTTTTTAATACATTTTAGTTCATATGTACCTACGACAAATTTAATTATTCTATTACTATCTAAATATCACCAAATTCATCTGCTGCATACCTTCAGGATAGTTGGTATTTGGAGATGTCAAGTACACCATTTAATTTGTGAGTAAAAACTAGTTAAATTCATTCAAGTATTCATAAATTGGTAGCATTATTTAAGTGCAAGACGACTAAGTACTGTAATCAGCAAAATAAGTTGAAAAATAGTAAGCCAACAAAATGTATAAAAACATATTCTCAAAGAAGTCTGCGATTGGAATTGACGTCGTCGATGAAATAAGGAGAGCTCTTCCTGCAATTTATGACTTGCCAACGACTGAATATGTAAATTTTTTAACTTTTTGTGCTTCTAACTACATATATTTCTACCTTAAATTGTAGAATTCAAAACTTTTTCATGACATAGCGCTTGGATTTAAAATTATTATATGCAATATGGAGAATGGTTCAACATGTGCATTTCCGTTGTTTCTGAAATGGTTAAAGCTCTATGTGGTAAGTTTAACTCCAAGCTTCTACCTTAAATTTTTAATCTTTAAAAACCTACTCGCATAAACTTAAATTCTAGTGGGATAAGAGGGATCGTATACTGTTGTGTAAAAAATAATCTCATTACGAGCAACTACACAATATTTTTTCTTGAATATATTGCTTTCACGAAAATTCTTCCGATGAGCTTTTATCTTCAATACAACATTGTTAGAAGATTTTTGTTACTTAAAAATGTAATAAGCTTTCATATATTATATGTGTGTGTTTACAGAGGCAAACGGAAATTACTTAAATGCACCGAACAGGCGCTTTAAAGTTTCATCCACGATTTATAATGAGAATATATTTTGAAAGTATATTAATAGCAACTACATACTTATGTATATCATATTTATGTTTAACGAGTTTCGCTTTGAGCTATTTACATAAGTAGTTGTGGCCACAGGTATTCAAAAACATTGTCTAATATAGAACCAAAGTGGTGGTAATATCCCTAAGCCTGCTGTGATTTAAGCGTTTTTAGAGAGCTCTAATATGTTTATGAAACGCACTTAGGCACATAGATGTCATTTGATTAACCAAAATGCGGTTCAATATTAACTGCTGTATATTTCAGTCTGATTTCAGTGGTTTCCATAAACATTCCAATCTGAGCTTGGTTTTATACGGTTTTTTTTTCATTCGCAGTACTATCTTTGATTTTATATTCGATATTGAAATTCGGAGCAAAGTTATTTCCAAATATAAAAGTGGAATTAGAGTACTCGTATTAAAACGATTTTTTGACTGTGCAGAAATTATCTCGAGTGCATGGGTACATTCTATGGTTGCATTTATGTTCGCTCATTAATTTTTTTCCATTTGTTCATTTAAATTATTCTGCCATTGTACAAATAGGAAACACAAATAAAACAAACAACAAAAGCAGAGGATCTGATGCTAAGTTTTTTTAAAATATCACTTTTCTTAGCCTAAATTGTTTATTTATTTTAATTGTTTTAATTATTACACGTTAATCGCAAGGCCGAAAGGCATAGCCTTAAGTAGTTCTATTTGCTTTAGAGTGTCCGTATAGGGCCAGTAAGGTTTTTTATGTCAGTTGCTGTTTAAGCTAGTTTTAAGCATTTTTGTCTAGGATAAGTGTGTTCTACAAAATTATAAAAACAAAAATGAATAACAAAAAAAAACAAAATGGAAAAAAAAGGAAAAAGGAGGTAAAGAAATGTTAAAAAGGAAAACTTAACCTGCGCATTACTAATGTAATGGCCATCTCTCGCGAACTCATTTAAATATAAACATGCGGTGTGTAAATCTGGACACGATTAGCATTCAAATTGTATTAGTTGACGACGGTTTCACGTTTACGTTTGAATAGTTTAAGAAAAAAAAACGGATAAATTATTTATCGTGTAATTTACATTTAGAAAATATCACATAGGCCAGAACAACAAGTCTCGTCCGATATTTGCATTGTTTTAATTTTGTTTTCTTTTGTTTTCTCTTATATTAAATCGATTCGCTCAGCCTTTCATTCAAACTGCTCGCTCAAAGTCTTCTGAACGCATAGAAACACGAACTTTTTTGACAACTAAATTAGAAAAATAATAACGCCTAAAGAAACAAAATTGTCTAATTGATGGCACACGTTTTTCCCGATTGTTATTCATTCAGAAAAAGTGTGTTTTCATTAAAGGCTTACCCAGATAATTGACCGACAATCGATAGTTGAAGATGTAGTAATGAATATGATATGTTATTTATAAGTCCTATGTGATATAACCATTAATCGCAGAAACATTTTAGTAATTCCCTAAGTTTTTGTTTTATTTGCAATAATAATAACTGTTGGTTTCTATTTGAATTACATGGCGTCCAAATGACACTAACGACACTGATACGTTCAAAACATTCGACAATTATATACTGTTAATTTTCGGAGTACAAAATGAATCGATTTACACATCAAAATGGGGAGACATAGTGTTGTTTTGTAGACATAATACGAATTTTAAACAAAAATGTCGATCACCATAACACACCAATCATGCTTTCCGCGCGTAATTAATCTTGTGAGATTGACATCCAATCAAAAACATAAATGTGAAATGAGAGCCAAGTTCAATATTATTCAATATTAAGCGCAACTTACTATATTGTAGTACATTCTAGTAGACGGCTACTGTCGAAATTTCAGCCGGATCGGGCTCGTAGTTTTGTTTTGACCGCGTGTGGAAGCGGGAGTATCCGCGGATTTTAGAAAAATGGAAAAAGAGCAATATCGGTCGGTGATTCGATTCTTGTTTTTGGAAAGAAAATCGCGCAGCGAAATCAAAGAGCGTTTGGATGCTGTGTACGGTGACTCTTCTCCTTCGATGGCGGCCATCAAAAATTGGTTTAACAAGTTTCAACGTGGTCCACCGTCGGTATCTCATATTCGCAGACCGCCGATTGAAGTTGCGCGAGATAGCTGAGACAGTGGGCATTTCAAAAGATCATATCCTACATGAAATGTTGGGCATGAGAAAGCTGTTGGCGCGATGGGTGTCGCGTTTGCTCACTCCGGACAACGGCGTAACCGTGAGACCACTTCAGAGTAGTGTTTGACGCTGTTTAAGCGCAATCCGAAGGAGTTTCTGCGTCGTTTCGCGATAGTCGACGAAACATGGATCCTGGTACACACCAGAGATCAAGGAACAGTCGAAACAGTCGACTTCACCCGGCGAACGTGCTCCGAAGAAGGCGAAGACTTCCCACCGTTTTCTGGGCTTCACAAGGTGTGATCCATATCGACTACCTGGAGAAGGGCAAAACGGTCACAGGGCTGTACTATGCCAAATTATTGGGCCGATTCGACGCCGAATTGAAGAAAAAACGGCCCCACTTGGTAAAGAAAAATTGCTCTTCCACCATGATAAAGTACCGGCTCACACCTCCGCCCTCGCTACGGCTAAATTGGTCGAATTGGGCTAAGAACTGCTGCCCCATCCACCGTATTCTCCAGATTTGGCCCCGTGCGACTTCTTTTTGTTTCCTAACTTGAAAAAGTCACTCGCCGGGCAGAAATTTCAGTCGAATGAGGAGGTCATCGCCGCCGCGGAGGCCTACTTTGCAGACGTCGAGAAAACGTATTTTTCAGACGGGTTAAAGAAGTTGGAGCATCGCTGGGTCAAGTGTAGCTAAAAGGAGACTATATTGAAAAATAAATCACCATTTCTCCAAATTTTTTGTTTTACTTTTGTATGCTAAGTACTTATCGGACCACCCTCGTATGCCTTGGCTATTGACTTCAACGACAAAAGAAGTGAGTTCTAAATGGGTGCCAAGTTCAATGGTCAGTCCTGAAATCTATTTATAACAATATAAAATATTTTATAACAACTTAAAATATCATTTCTTCTTATAGCTTAGGTTAATAAATATATTGAAGCCTAAGGTCTGACTTCTTTAGTTTTCATATACGAATTATATAAAAGCCTTCGCAAATTCTAAAGCTGTAAGTTCTCATTATATTCTTCCGAAAATTTGGCTTGCTGGTAGAAACTAGCCATCGAACATAGGGCTCTTCCATGTCTGTTTTAGTAGTATGTACTTAATAATAATTCTTATATGAGAACTAGCCAAGTCAGATCTTAGGATTCAATATATTATCCTAAGTTATAAGAAGAAATGATATTTTAAGTTGTTATAAAATATTTTAGTTAGGGGGGGGCCAAAAGTGGCTCCAAATGGTACGTGTAATATTACACACGGTGCTGCTCGCCAGTTCTGTTCGCTTGAACTTGCCTTGACACGCTACCGCGTGTCTAGATGCTGATGACAAAATTGTGAAATTATTAAACTCGGAAGTTCAGAGTCTCGGTGAGAACCCTTGACCAATCCTCCTTGTGGGTCTGTTCCTTCCATGTTACGCTGCTCTGTCCATCTCTTCTAGGTCTCTTCAAGGTCAATATTTTCCTTCCATCTACGGCGTGACCTTCTGACGCTTTTTTATTTGGAGTTTTTCACTCATTCCTTTCACTGTTCGTCCACTGTCGATTTGTTTTACGTGTCCTGCCCATCTTAAGGCCCAACCATAATAGGCTTACGCGTGCTTACGCCAGCGTACGGAAATGTATTCTTACATGCAAGTCGTATGCTATGACCATAATGGAATTCAGTTCAGTTTCGTTAACTTAAGTGTGCTTAAGCAAAGTCTTCTTGAAAGAAGACATTCCGCGCGGAATTTTGACTGGTCACACAAAAGTTTAGAATAAAGAAAAAGGGAAAGTGAAAAAAAGTTCGGAATACATATTTATTGAACTACTTATTATTTTGGTAGTGGAAAATAAGTGCCTATACGGTAAAATGGATGCGCTGTATTTCAATAACATCTTTTCTAAATGAGAAGATATTAAACTCGGCAGCAAGTTGTATGTTGTTGGGGTCATTCTTGTATATTTTTATACATTGACCAATGTCAGTTTTTTCATTGCTTGGAATGAAACTTCATAAAGTCCATGCACTATCCGATCGCGATTAGTTTGACGAACACTGCAGGATCTTCTCTTTTCTTTTTTCTTTAGCACATCACTTATTTCCGATAAAATAACTAATCCTTGAAGTGCATGATGCATTAGTTTAATTTTTTTTAATTGTTTTAGTTTATTTTCCATTACGGAACACACCAAAGCACAAATAGCAAATCGAATGTAAGAAATTTGACAGTTCATTAGAAATTTTCTTAAGCTTGTCAAAGTTCATTATGGGTAACCTGACTATTCATTCAAACTTGAGTGAGTGAAACCAAACGAAAAGGTTTCGACATAAGCTTAAGCCCACGTAATTCTATTATGGTTGGGTCTTTAGAGTTCGCAATATTTTACTCGGACAACATGGGGCTGTATAAAGTTCCTAGAATTCTTCATTCCGTAGTACAAAATTATTCAGATAAAGCATTTTTTTTCCAGTCTTACAAGGACACGATACCCCTTCGGTCGGTTTATAGAGCCCTCGCATGTATCTTTTTAAAATCTACGAATAGTTGGTGGTTCCTTGCAATTCCCATTTCTTATCCATTAGTTTAATTAGTGTAGGGTGTCAATCTTTTTGAGGGAATATTTGATATCACCGTATAACAAATTGATTATAGCGATATTCTTCGGTAATTGTTGCATTTTGATTGTTCATATTTTTCAAAAACGGGAATTATGATTGGGTTTTTCTATTCCTCAGAAATAGTTTCATTGTTCATATAAAGGGATTTTGGCGCGGGTAGATTTTGGCGGCCATGTTATTTTTGAGACGTCAGTCAAATTTGTTGCTTATCATTTAGTTACTGATGACAAATCACTGTGGCAAGTTACACGATTGAACAGCAACATCCAAATAATAAAACTTTATTATCAAAATGAGTGTTCGTTAGTGCAAACGTTGCGCCCATTTTACGGTAGACGTTGACCTTTTCGGTAATCATTTAGCCAACATTCTTACGTCTTGCGGCCTGATAGTCTCACCGCGGTCAGTGAAAGTGTACAGCAGAACCCGAGGCTGTCGATTCTTCGCCGAGCACAAGAACTCGGCATTTGGCAGAGGTCAACTTGGCGAATTTTGGATCCATCTGACCCGTAGCTCAAAGTTCATGACCAAAAACAACGCCCTTTGTTTACTGACTGGGCTTCGGAGTTTTTGGAAGAGGATCCAAATCTTGGCCGAAACATCATCCTTAGCGACAAGGAATGTTAACAAGCAAAATTGCCGTATATGTAACGAGGTTCGCCAGATGACATCTGGAAGAGCTCGATGCGATAGCTCGACGAGTAGGCTGTGCGAATGAGAACAGATAATAAAAATTTGAAAAATTAAAAAAATCAAGGAATTCAAAAAAAAATCAAAACTACTATGGTGGACAAAAGTGTTTTGACTAAGTTTCGCGGATCTAATATCGCTTATCATTATTAACTGAGAGAAGTAACGGTTTTGTATTGAATTTTAGGAGAAAGAAGCTATCTTTAGCTTTAAGATTACTTCAATCGTTTCTTTTCTGTGTAACTCAGCATGTGAGATTATGCTGGACAAAAATATTTTGACATTGCTTTCATTTTCATTTTCTTTGTTTCGCCTGCGGTACAAACAACGTTTTGCAATTGAAAAAGTTATTTTTGCTTATAATTTGTATTTTTGTTTGAATTTTGAGCTCAGGTTTCTTAAAATAATGGGTAAAATACGTGAAATAACCCAAGATCTACGAAGTGAGAAGGCCACGCAAGATAACTCCCAGAGAAGACCGCATTATTTTGGGCAAAGTTATTTCAATGAATGTGAAATATAAAATATCTGTCAGCAGAAAAATGTTGAAAGACGTCTGAATGGGGTAAATTTTGCAACCTTTGTAGCCCGGCAAGTACCCCATATATCACCGAAAAATAAGCTTAAGGGTTTGGCATTCGCCCAAAAATTTGTAAGCATGTTGAAAAAAAATATTATGAACTGATGAAAGTTCATTTGAATATCATGGGTCAAAAAAGAAAATTTTCTGTAGATTATCAAAGAAACTTCGAAAAAGAGTGGCGCCTGTATGTGAACGCGTACACCATGGTGGAAAATCAGCTATGTTTTGGGAAGGTATGAATTCAGGCAAATATTTTACCGTCCCAAATGTCCACGCATTTACTTCCAATGGCAAACTAATAGGGCCGTCTTTTATATTTAAACAGGGCAAAGCCCCATGCCATAAAGCCCGAATAATCACCAATTTCTTAAAAGACAAAAAGGTAAATACTTTAGATTGGCTCCCCCAGAGCCCTCATCTGTGAGCTTATATAAAAAGAAAAAGAAGCTCGTATTTAACTAGAGGCGAGACAATTGTTGAGGTCGAAGTTGTTTGGAAGAATTTTTCACTAGATACCATTCAAAATTAGGTAAGATCGATTTCTGGACGCTTGGTCACGACATTAAAGGAAGATACATTTTTCATTCATTTTTGTTATTTTGTCTTGTACGTATATATCGCACTTATGTATATAATTCTTCTTCTCCTTTTCCTTTTTCCGGCGTTGTTATGGTCAGAAGTGTAGGACCATGACCTTCCCACTTAACTGCATTCCTACTGGTCCGCTTGTGGGGTCCGCCGGTTTGACCTCAGAAAGTAGCGGCAGGCTTCTTTGGGATTACTTCATCGCTGAGTATAATCAAATGCTGGTGTTTTTGCATTTGTTTGCACCAATTGTTTTTCGGCCTACCTTTTTTTTTTTTTTTTTTTTGTGACACGGGCATGCTCCAGAATTTTTTGTTTGATCTTACTCTTACAACACCGGTGATCTCCAGTCGTGTCAACCCACTGATTTGCATGTACACTTCTGGGGCAGTTTAGTTTTTTTTTTTTTTTTTTTAGTTTTTAATTCATTTTTATTCATAATTTCTTAGATCTATCCTACCCTAGACAAAAATGCTTAAAAACTAGCTTAACTATCTTAACAATCTAAATATCTTACTGGCCCTAGGCGGACACTCTAAAATAGACGTAACAACTTAAGTCTATGTCTTTCGACTACTATATCAACTTACCACTAACATTACTATATCTAGCTTAAGCTAAGAAAAATGTTTTTTATTAAAAACTTAGCATATGATCATTTTTTGTATTATATATAAAACGTAAGCCTACCTTAATGTAACTAAACCTAACTTATTCTACCTTAACTAAAATATATATATATAAACTATATACATAATATATATTTAATATATATATCTTTTTTTGTTTTTTTTTTTTTTTTTTTATATACATACTACTACCTACCCTACCCTACCTTACCTTACCCTACCCTAGCCTATGTAAGCCTGCCATTGGTGTTAGGCAGGCCATGCCTTGAAGAGGCTGAAGCTCTTAAAGTGTCCACTGACGTAGCTCTCTCCAGCCACCAAAAGCGTTGATGCTGTCGGACTACGTCTCCTCGATCCCGGCGTGAGACCGATCTACAGAACCTGAGGCGCTCGGGCTCACGGAGCGCGACATCGGGTTCGTAGAGGAATCGCCGTTCCACGGAATTGCGACCCACGTGGAAGATTAGCGGTACCGCCAATCTATCCTGGATCAGCCCACATCTATCTAAATAGAGGAATGCTTCTGGCGGCACAAAGCCATTAAGGCGCACTCTCTCGTGATATAAATCGTTGGGGTAGTAAGCCCCGAAGATCAGGCTATTGACCGAAGTCATTGCTCTCGCAACGTGGCTTCGAATCAGTTTGATCAAAAAATTATCTATCCGTACAATCCTGGCCCTATTGTATAAGACCTCGTTCGGGTAAAATTTCGTGTACTCAGATTCGGGTGTCCTGTGTAGCCCCAGACACATCCTGAGACATTGTCTCTCAAACACCCGAATCCTTTCCATTAAGCTGGCTCTCACATTGAACCAGACGGGACATCCATAGGCAACCATGGGCCTGATTAAGGCCATGTAGCAGATTACCTTCACCCTAGAATCAAGTTGGCTGCTATGAAACAGCCATCTTGTCAGAGCGAAAGCGCCCCGGGCCCTTGCCAGAGCAGCATCTACATGTTTGTCAAAATATAGATACTGATCCAGCACGATCCCAAGATATCTGACCACACTTTGTTTCGCCAGTGGACGCCCATCCGGTCCTAAAATTAAGAACCTGCGCCAGTTTTTTCTAGTGTCCCGAGAGGCCCTAGACAAAGGCGTTCTGAACAATATAGATTCTGATTTCTGGAAGTTGATTTTCAACTTCCAGTCATCACAATACTGCTGAATTTTTTCGAAGTCACGCTGCAAGAGAGTGACAATGACGTCGATCGTTGGACCTGATCTGTACGCGATTAGGTCGTCTGCGTACGCTATTGAATGGTGAAGAGAAACTATCAGATCGCTTAGGTAAATGCTGAAAAGGATCGGCGAATTTACCGTACCCTGTTGCAGTCCATTTTTGATTTCAAATGTTTGGGTAGAAGTCACGTTGGCAATTTTCACTACGAACTTTCTACCTGTTAACATGTCAAAAATCATATATAGCAGTGGTTTACTTATGCCCAGCCGACTGAGCTTGTAATAAAGACCTTCTAACCATACGGTATCGAAGGCTTTTTCCAAGTCAATCAGACAGGCACCCGTGCATTGGTTCTTGCATTTATTCCATTGGACATCCGATACAAGCTTCGACGCGGCATGAATAGTGTCATGCCCCGCTCTGAAACCGAATTGGTTATCCGGGATGATTTTAATGTCCTCAACCCATTTAGACAGGGCCCTATGGATCACCTTCTCGAAGACCTTGCTGATACTCGGAAGTAGACTTATTGACCGGAGATTATCCGGGTTAGATGTGTCTTTACCCCTCTTGGGAATTGGTTGCACCACCGCTGTCTTCCAGTGCACTGGATAATATGCATTATTCAGTGCATTGTTGAACAGGATGGTGTACCTCTCTACAGCCACTGGCGGAAGGTGCCTAAGCACAACATTGGATATACCGTCGACTCCCGCGGATTTTTTCTTCCTCAATGACTCGAAGATCATCTGAAGATCTTCCGTCGATATGAACAGGGTATTAACCCCCTCATTGGCGATGACATTGTTTGCCATGAAATCTTCATTGAACCCTGTAAAACCAAGGTTCTCTGATCGCCAATGATCGATATCATTTCGTAGATAGAAGTGATGAAGCAGGGCTCTATCTTCCAGGTCGTGGTTCGGGCGAATACTATCATTCACCTTGTACACTTCCTGGAAGACAGCTCCCACTGTCGCCACCTTCTCCTGAGGATCCTCGATCACGAAGAAGTCGTCATCCAGGATGGCGCTCTCCGGATCGATGCTAACTGTTCGTAGCAAGCGTTCATTGTCTGACGTTCTCGGAAGCTTTAGATCCTGAATGTCATTCTGATTGTTTCTCCGAAATATTTTATTTATTTGCGGGAACATACTCGCGCTGTTGGATTTTACAGCACGAATTCTGTTGTTCCAATGCAAACTTACAGATATTCTGTAATTTTCCTTGATTAACTGTTGGATATTTTTAATCAGTGACTTCAGTGTCCTGACCTCCGAGTTTTGTCTGTCGGTAAACCGCCTGTACAAGAGTTTGAGTCTTGTCAGGAGTCTACTTTTTTGTCTGTGCAGTGCGTCGATTGTCGCGTTTCGGTATACGTTTGTGGTATCGTGCTGTCTTTGGCGTGGTACCGTACTGTTCATTGTCTGTTTAATGACATCGTCCATTTGTTTGAGATACCTGTCAATCTCGTAGTTTGACAGGTTCCTATTAGGCGGTGGAAAGGAGGCGCTCGAAGTGAGCGCTCTCGTCAGGGAATTGGCAAAGCGCGGCCAGCACACCCTACTGTAATCGTAGGGGTGCGTTTGGACACACTCTGCCATCTCCGCGAACTCGTCAGGTACTGTGAACACGGCACATAGTCCGCAATGGTCACTGTCATATACAATGGTCCGTAGACAGTTAATAGACCATTCGTTCGTGTCTGCCAGTCTCAGTCGAGAGTCCATAAGCATGAGATCCAGATAGGAGCCGCTCCTAGGATACGACGGACTATCCGTTGCGAGCAACTTGACTCTATATTCAATGCTGCGAAGAACCCACCAATGGCTTAGTAGGCTCCCCCTAGTGTTGGGAATGTTATTTCCCCAATCACCATGTTTGGCATTTAAATCGCCGGCCAGAATGTAGAAGTTTTCTACCGAGTTTAAGCGCAGAGATCGAAAAAGTGTCTCGAGCTCTGCGATAAAAATATTGGGTTGAGGTGCTTCAGGTGCATAGGCTGATACAATGTACATTCTCTTTCCGTTTCGGAGAGGAATGCACACAATACAGGCCTCTAGCACCTGGAACCTCCGTACTTCACCGCTATATATGACTTTATGTTTAAAATTGTTTTTAATAAAGATCGCAACTCCCCCGCCTTGAATAGCGTTGGGTCGGTCCCTTCTAATTATTCTATAAGAACTGTGCCGGATTTTGTGCTTCTGGTTTAGCTTTGTTTCGCTAACCAAGAGTACATCGGGGCTTTCGTCCTGCAACAGGTTAAAAAGTACGGCTCGTCGCTCGATCCTTATCAGTGAATTTACATTCACCGACAGGATCTTCAAGGGCCTCTCTACCAGCGTACCCATCACGACCTTAGGTGCGCTAGGCCCGGCAGAAGCGAGTAGATACTATCTACTCGGGTCGCCGTCTCCAGGATCTGTTGCTGGAGCTGCCCAATCTGCCCTTGGATTGTGAGCAAGATCGAACAGACATCCACCTCGGCCACCGGTGCCTTAGAGACAGGCACTGGGGCTTTAGGAACAGTCATGGGCTTTTGTACCGTCTTTCCCGAACCTGCCGCCACTTGGGCGTAGGTCAATTGGGATGTGACGGCTGGTGTTTGGAAGCGACCCGAGGGACGCTTCTCCTCGACCTTCTGCTTACGGGCCAGGTTTTCTTTCTTGATGTCCTGGAACTTAGGACATCCCCGATAGTTTGCAGGGTGCCCTCGGTTCCTACACAAGACACACTCGAGCTGCTCTCTATCCGCCACCTTGTCTTTCCCAAGGTCGCATTCCTCGTTCTTGTGGTTCTTTGCACACTTAACGCATCGAGGCTGCATTTCGCAGTTCGACGCGGCGTGCCCGAACCTTTGGCAGCGGATACATTGCAAAATGTTTCCGCTCCTCTTTAATGTTTCCCATGTGACAGTCTGAGACGCTAAGGTGGTGATAGTCCTTAACCTCTCCAGCTTGCTGCTGGGTGTGAGCTGTACCAAGAAGAAGGGAATAACTCGCTTCTCCCGTCGGGAGCTCACCGTAGTGAATGGCTTAACCCCCACGAATTTGAGGTCGTCACTCTCGAACTCTTTGAGCTCTGAGAGCATTTCCTTTGGGTCTGCAATCGACTCCACGCCTTTAAGGAGCATTGTCCGCAACCTCTCGGCCTTCGGCGTGAAGGAGAAAAACTCCGTTGTGGACTCCTTTAATAAGCTTTTTATACGCTTATGCTGCTCCAGTGTCTTGCACCGAACAGCATAGCGTTTTTGGCCTAAACATTTGATTTCAAAATTGCCTACACCAATAGCATACTTACAGAGATCGATGGTCTCTCGTAGGGCCGTGGTATAGGTGAAGATGGGTGGCACTTTCTCCTTTTTAGGACGTTGCTGCTGCTTCTGCTGCTGCGGCTGTTGTTGTTGCTGCTGCTGTTGCGGCGGCTGTTTCTGCTGCTGTTGTTGCGGCTGTTGTTGTTGCTGCTGCTTTTTCTGCGGCTTCTGTTGTTGTTGCTGCTTTTGCTGTGGGGCGGCTGTTGCCTGCTCTAAATCCCTCTTCTTTATTTCCTTCAGCTTATCAACTACGGCCTGCAGCTGGGCACGTAGCATACGCTCTTTCTGCTCCAGTTCGCTACGTTCTTCCTCCGTAGCCGAATATAAAAGGGGGGCGAAGGGGTTATTGTCTCCCGTGTAGCGACCTTCCCTACCATAGGAAAGGTAGGCAATATCCGCATCCACGGGGATCGCTGGTTTTGGTTGTTGTTGTAGAGCTGCTTCCGACGTTGATGGTGATGGCGCCCCTTTCCTCGCTTCGACCTGCAGCTTTTCAGTCGAAGTAGTGAGGGAGGGGCGCTTAGTTAGATCGGGCTTCTTGTTGGCCCTTCTGCGCCTCTTCATGACGACGGTCGGTGTTGCGAAATCGGATGATAAATCACCCGATTCCGACTCCGTACGACGTACGGGTTTTCCCCCGCCGTCTCCCGACATCCTCCTCCTGCTACTTCCAACTAATTGAGAAGCAGCAGAAAGAAACAAAGAAAACACACACAAAAAACTTTCCTCCCGACTTGGGATCCGAACCGGCGACCTTCCGACTGCGGGGCGAGCACTTAACCACCGGGCTAATTGGGGTTCCGCGAATATTTCGCCTAAATGCGCACTTATACCTTTTTATTGTTTTGTTTATATCGCAAACAAGCCGAAACACTACCTTCCACTTCACTGGTCTGTGATCAACTGCTGGGGCAGTTTAATGGTGGTATATGTGTCCCTAGGCTCACCTTGGTGTTTTCTAAATTGCCTAGATGTGATTTTTGTTTACCTTTGTTTTAGTCGCCTTTTACGACAAGCGAGAGGTATCGCTGCAGGGATATTCTTAACCCGTCCCTGCACGGAATTATGTATATAATATGTATTAGTAATAAAAACATCTTTTGTTAAAATACTTTTGTCCAATACTTTTATGGGTTGATTCCAACCCGTACAAACAAATCGAAGAAGCCATATCCATGGCAAAAAAAATATAAAGAAGAAATAGGCCTTCTAAAAAAACAATAAAAAACATGTAGGAGAGTGACAGTGACTGTAAAAAGTGATAGTGATAACAATCGTTTCTCATTCTTAGGCTGCGCGCACAATGATGCGAGATGCGATATGGTGTGCACAGTGAAAGCTGCTTTGTACTATTCGGTGGCGATGTATTCATCATCAGACGAAGAACTTTCAAATGAAAATTTATATTTAGTGTTTAGTATTTATTGTGGCACAAATTTTAGTTATTTACAAAATTAGAGTTTACAGAGATTTGGTTTTAGGTACCTTATTACTAAAATATATACAATATTTACATAATATATAATATACAGAATTAGCTTATATTTGAAGGAAAAGTCAATAAAAACCTTCATTCAATTTACGTTAGTGAGCTTCGCCGGAGGGAGGAGAGAAGTGACACTTGAATTCAAGCTTGATAAATCACAATAGAGTGTAATATGTATGTATTAATAACTGAAATGAAAATATAGCAATAACAAAAAAAGTAAGAAAAACAAAAAGAACAAAAAGACAGAAAAGTAATAAATAATAAATAAATAACTAAAAAATACGTAATAAATACGTAAGTAAAGGAATTGCACTTGTTATGTAACCAAATTTGAAATCAAGTCATGGCCATTGTCAGATGATAAGCAGCTTACGATATACATAATGATAATTAAATTTTTCAATCCTGGTTTTAACCATTTCTATATTAGCCATTTTATGTACAATAATTCGTCTGTTAAGAAAAACCAAGGCAGGTTTAAGGCCTAACCATAATAGGCAGGAGCAAGTAGAAGCAAGCAGAGGGGAATGTCTTCTTACATGCAAAGCATATGATATGCCCACAATGGGAAGATACGACGTTACGTTAAATTATCGTTAACTGATGCGAGCAGACGGAAGGTCTTCTTGAAAGAAGACATTCCGGATGGAATTTTTGACAAGTGACATTTGAGGTTAGGAAAGAGAAAAAAGATGAAATAAATATGGAATACGACAACAAGTTAGTTGTTAACAAGTTGATTTCACTTGTGCAGGGCAATGGGCCTGCACACACGGGAGTAATCCAACCGGCTGAAAATTGAGTTTATGGGAGAGGGAGCTGAAGTGTGAAGTATGAAACGGAGTAAAATCTTCAACCGCGTATCGAGTGGTTGAAGAGAGCGCAAAACTAATACATACACAACTCTTTACTTTTCGAGTCGGCACGTTTTTTGTCTCGTGTTGCGTCTCAATCGTAATTCGCCCTTCAAGCAGTGAACATTGTATAAACCAAATGGAGAGGAGACGTCTTTTGCGAAATATCTCTGTCAAATGAAATGTCAGAAAGACGAGAAAACACTAACCCAATGAAACGAGGTTCACATATACATTTTTTTCAGTTGGATTAATTCATTCCGTGTAAGCTTAGAGCAGAGCATTACACCAGTTTTACTCCTGATAAAATTACTCCCGTGTGTGCAGGCCCAATAA
Organism: Merodon equestris; assembly: GCA_958301585.1. NCBI lineage: Eukaryota > Metazoa > Arthropoda > Insecta > Diptera > Syrphidae > Merodon > Merodon equestris. The sequence continues at coordinate 80,395,160 of OY284415.1, read as the reverse complement.
GTGTCTCTATGATAAAGCAGATGGCTTTTATTTCAATAAAAAGGAAAAAGCCAAAGCCACACCGAAAATAAACAAATCGAATGAAAACAATTTGACAGTTCCTTTCTTTCTGCTTGCATCTGTTCATTGTGGGTATCTTGATTTTTCGTTGAAACAGAGGGGAGAATTTCGTTCGGATCTGACATAAGCTTCTGCTTGCTCCTGCCTATTATAGTGGAAACACAATCTGGCTTTGGCGCGTGCCGACTTTGACAGCATGAGTAGAAACAACGAAATCCTATGGAGCTTCCTACAATGTTACCTCAGGCTTTTGCTCGACCTCATATCGTAAATATCGTAAAGTTAAGCAAAGCGCCAGAGTAGAGCTACTGCCTACTCAGATGTGCGTTTGACAGATGAATTGTCTTTGACTTGTTTGATTTTAGCAAAAGCGAGTAACGTATTGTGCTCCGAGCTGTTCGTTTCAATATGCATATATTTCCATAGCTTATTATTGGACTTTTCGATACAAACTAATCATGATGGAGGTTAGAGTAATAAATTCTTTTCTTTTTCATATTCGTAGACCTTTATTTGAGCTGATTTTTTATGTTTCAATTAAATCATATAAATAATAATAACACCAGTCTACACTTCTTTCTGCACTGAAATCATACGTAAAGATTTTGAGGAAACCGAACTTAGTGTTGTCATATTCCTAAGTTCTATACGCGCCATATACGTGTCTAAGCCACATTGTGAATGCAAATTGCGGGTTGCCGGCGTTTTGACACATTTTATCGTAAGAGATCGTAAGTCGGTGCAAAGCCTGTCAAAAGTCGGCACGCGCCAAAGCCAGATTGTGTTTCCACTATTATGGTTAGCCCTTTAGAATCATCTTCAGTATTTTATGTTGTTCCACTTGCAGTTTTTGTAGATGACTTTTTGCGCACTTACCCCAGACAAATTTATATTCAAAATTGTTAAGAAGTAGAAAAAGAAAAAAGTTCATGAAATTTATGTAAAAAGAAAAGAAAAAGGAGAGTTTCATCACTTATATCCACAATTAAAGATTGATGAAAGAAAATTCATTGAATACACGCATTCATTGAATAAAGCAATTTATTTTAAACGTTAAGCATATAAACAAATAAGTTTTTAACAAAGAAGCACATTCAATTAATAAACAAATTCATATAAAAAAAGTAAAGTAACGTCGTCTCTTGTCTTTGTCTTCTAATTAATATTATAAAAACTTTTTGAAAGAAATATCACCGGAGCGCGTGTTTCATTTGTCGTACATGTGAAAGGACCTGTTTCAGTAATTGCACGAAGTAAATTCGTCGGCATAATAGCTTCTGATTGATCTTTATTGTAAATGAGATCGTGTACAATTCTTTGTATTTGCATCCTGTAATTTAGTTTTTAGCAAGGATGTAGTTTTCAAAAAAAGTTTCGTCCTCATCCTTTTCTTTTTTAAAACTGTATTTTTGTTCAAGAAGCTCCAGCTTACGTTTTTCTATTTTAATTATTTCGGTTTTATGGGCTTCTATGTTCCTAAATTTGGTTGCCTTTTTCTAATGTAGCGCGGAGTTATATGTAGCGTCGACATTTTTTGAACATCCAGACTCATCTTTTTCAAAATTGTTTTTTAAATCTACTTGTTCTCCTTGCTCTACATTAACTACCTCACTGTCTTTTGAAAATAACCCTGGCAAACTTGCAGAGTTTAGCCTTTTTGGTGATCAATGCCTCTTTTAGACACTATTTGAATCATCCCCAAAGCCTGCATCACCCGATCGTTCCGTTGGAATTTTTTTTTTAGTTCTACTCGGAATTGCTCCCTCAGATACTTTAATTTTTTAATTTTTTACTAGAGAGATTCACAACAAAAATTACAATGGGAGTAGAGTGGTTTTATATTTTTTTTATGATAATTATTTTATACGAAAAAAAAGTGGAGTTAAAAATAACTTAACGAAGCTTTTTCTTCTCTCCTTTGTTTCGAATTTCTTTTAAACAAACGAAAGTTTGAAAAAAACTACAACAACCATGCCAAGTGGTCAGTGGTTGTATGCGAGAAGCTTGCGAGAGGCTTGCAAGAAGCTTCCGCGAATCTCGCGAGAATCGCATAGAAAAACTGTGCGCACTTACATAAGAATACGTGTGAACAATTTTATCGCAAGCAATCGCTTCTCGCATCGCATTCTCGCATCACTGTGCGCGCCGCCTTAAGGCCCAACCATAATAGACTTCAGTGAGCTTAAGCTTATGTCAAAACCGAACAAAAAGTCCACTCAAGTTTGAATGAAAAGTCAGGTGAACTTAGGCAAGCTTAAACAAATTCTTAATGAACTGTCAAATTTCTTACATTCGATTTGTATTGTAAAGTATTGTAAACTAAAACAATTGAAAAAAAAAACAGAACTAATGCATCATGCACTTGAAAGATTGGTTATTTTGTCGGAAATAAGTGATGTGCCAAAGAAAAAAGAAGAGGAGCTCCAGCAATGTTCGCCAAAGAAATCGCGATCGGATAGTGTACGGATTTTATGAAGTTTCATTCCAAGCAATGAAAAAATCTGACATTGGTCAATTCTTATGCATTCAAGAATGACCCCGACGATACACAACTTGCTACTGAGTTTAATATCTTCTTATTTAGAAAATATGTTATTGAAATACAGCGTATCCATTTTATCGCATAGGCACTTATTTTCCTCGATCAAAATAATAAGCAGCTCAATAAATATGTATTCCGATTTTTTTCACTTTCCATTTTGCTTTATTCTACACTTTTGTATGACCTGTCAAAATTCCGTGCGGAATGGCTTCTTGGAAGAAGACTTTGCTTAAGTCAATTTAAGTCAACGAAAACTTAACGAAACTGAACTAAATTCCATTATGGTCATTGCATACGATTTGCATGTAAGAAGACATTTACGTACGCCTGCGTAAGCCCATGTGAGTCTATTATGGTTGAGCCTTTAGACATTGAAGACGGTAAAATACGGAGATACCGTCAAAACATCCGACGACATAATTGAGGCATTAAAACGAAAACACGAAAACAAAAAAGAAACGCATCGGAACGAAGAACATTGATTGAGAGCTCAACAGTAGCGAAACAGCAAAACAAACAAATCAAAAAGTACACACTTCGCCTAAAGGATAAACAGGTTGACCTAAAATGAAAACGAAAACGGAAAGCGGAATTTTGTTGGTAGTCGATTGTACATTAAAAAAACACTAAAATCGAAATCCTAGCTGATCCTGTTTTTAAGACGAGGAGATTCTTCGCTTTTTTATATATGTATATGTAAGTATTTCAAACGCATAGGCGAAGAACAATCAAGTTGGTCCAATTATGGGATGTGTGTGTGTGTGTGTACGTACAAATAATACGCACAAATTGCAATATAGAATGTCGATTCCATAAATAGAAAAACCAAATTAGTGCATAAATGTTCCTTTCAAAGTTGCTCTTAATCATTTTTGACATTATATTGTTCCTCGATATTATATCTTGTACTCGTATCTCTCGTATCTACAAAAAAATTGTTATTTCTTGTGTGGAAAATGGAGAAAAATATTTTTTCAAAAAATAGTATATTCATAAGTGTTCACTCAGACCATAAATGTGATCACAAAGAAAATAGGTTGAAAGTATGCGCACCATGTGGTAAAAACATTGTTTTCGGCACTCGTCCACGATCAGAGTTTTCAATTTCTGACAATCTTGCTGGTTTGATTAAGAAGCATCTAAACGGACAATTTGGCGTGTCAAATTCTAAACTGCCCATTAGCATTTGTTGTACATTTCGAAAAACCATAATGGAACGAGAGAAGGGTGGTATAACAAGACCTAGTTATGAAGTTAGCAAAAGAAACCAGATCAACTTCCGATTGCAATTGTTATATATGCCTTACTGCACGGTTTAAAAGTCATACGAAAGTAGTTAAGGGTAAAGGTCATATATGTACGTACTTTCCAATCTAAAATAGATGAAAACCATGGTCTTTATGGCGCTGCTTCAAGCTTCCTTCTACATATGGACAAAGTAGTATTGAAAAGAGAACCTCTATGAATATTTACAGTAATTGTTTTAAAAAAATAGGCAAAGGTTTGCTTCATTCTTGTGGTGCACACTTCATCATCTAGTGCTCGTGAAAGCGCATTGAGCATAGTAGAAAAATTACCAGAAAATCAATAAAATCAAGAAGTAACATCAATTAAAAAAAAAAAGAAATTCCGATGAGAATACGGTCGATGGTGATATTATCTTTAATACAACAGGTTCTAAAATGAGGGTAATTTTGAATAAAAAAATGAAAATAATCTCAAAATCACATGAATAAAATGATAAATTTCATTAGAAGTTTTGCTGGAAAAAAATCTATTTCCAGAAGTTATAAAGAACATATGCGTGAAAAATCAAACTCATTGGAGGATGTTTATAAAGAAGCTATTCGCCCTTTTGAAGCCAAAGAAAGAATAGTTAGTAGACCGTTTAATATTTATGCTGATGCACCAAATCTTATTGACTCAATCTTTGAAATTCGGAATGTTAAAGAGATCCAAAATGCTAAAATACAGTTGATGGCAGATGGGAGGCAAGGCTTTTTTAAACTTTCTTTAATAAATCTGAGTGCATTGTGCAGAAAGAGACAGACAGTGAGCAACTATATTGCGTTCTCCGCAAACAGTTAGGCCATCCTGCTTCTTGTGAGGTTCTATAAAAGGCTTGTAGAAAAATTCCAAGCTAAGAAAAAGGAAATACAAAAAGCAGAGAACAGAGAAAGCAAAAAATTGTCACAATTGAAATCAAAATTCGGCGAGGAACTCCGTTCGCTGATATTGTAAGTAATAACCCTGGTCATAAGAAGAAGTCAAAGCAGCAAACGAAGGTGTCTGAGAGAATCAAGTGGTATAAGCTGGATAAAGGAAAAGGCAAAGCTTTTATTACCAACATGAAAAACTACCTCTCTTCCATTATCGATGAGGTCGGTAATGAGGAGTGCAGAGCACAAGACATGTGGGATTCCCTACAACAAACTGGCCTGGAGAAAGCCAAATCACTGCTCGGAACATCTAAAGGCCAACACGCAAAAGAAACCTGGTGGTGGACAGACGAAGACAAAGCAGTGCTACACGAAAAGAAAATGGCTTTCCAAGCTTGGTCAAAGTGCTCTTCTACTAATAGAGAGGAAAAAGCTCGCCGTGAAAAGGAAATAGATATTGCAAAGGTATCGCGAAGAAAAAGTGCGCCGAATTCAAAGCGAAAAGCATGGAAGGCCTCTATCAGGAGTTGGAAGAAATATCGTCTTCCGCGTCTGACAGGAACCAGGCTACCCAGAAGCTTCGACAAAGCAATTTGAACAAAGGAGCAAATATCTTTAAGATAGCCGCCAAGAGAAGAAGAAATGCTCAGGAGATTCGTTTCTCAAAGTGTATTAACAATGCTAAAAAATTCTCCACAGATGGCGACAGTATTGCGAAGAACTTCTGAACGAACAGTTTCCCCGATGTACTTTCCAAGAGCCGCCCCTAATCATGCCGAAATATCCGACAGTCGAAGAAGTTCGGTACGCGGTTAAAAACTCCAAGAAAGCTGTTGGGCCGGACGGGATACCCTCTGAGTTCTGGAAAAAGATGGGAGACATCGGGTCTAGATGGCTCATGGTTCTTATCTCCAAACTTATGAGAGGCGACACTATGCCTAATCAATGGAGGAAAAGCTATCTTCTTCCTTTGCACAAAGGAAAGGGTGATACGCGAAATTGTGATAACTACCGTTCTGTCAAGCTGATGTCGCACACCATGAAGATCGTTGAACGGGTATTAGATAGCCGACTGCGGAAAATAATACGACTATCTGATGACCTCTGATTGTCTCGGGTAAATCAACAACAGATGCAATCCAAAGTATAAGAGTCATGATGGAAAAGCATCGTGATTCGTCAAAGGACTTGCATATGGTGTTGGTTGATTTCGAGAAGGCATTTGACCGGCAACCAAGAGATCTTTTATGGACAAAAAGGAGTTCCAGAAACCTACGTGCGAGTGATTATGGACATGTACAATAGAGCAACGACAAGAGTAAGATGCACCGCCAGAGTCACCGAAGAGTTCGCAATCAAAGTCGGTGTACACCAAGGGAGCGTCCTTAGCCCACTGCTCTTTATAGCAGTCCTTGATTGCTTGCTTGAAGGAAAAGTGACGGACCCCAATGTGCACCAGCCATTCTTTGCTGACGATGGAGCCATTATAAGTGATGATCAGGCGAGCACTTGATGTGTGGGTGGACATTTTTGAGGGACACGGGTATCGTATTAGTTCAAAGAAGACAGAGTATCTGTGCTGCCCGTTCTCTGACCCTCATCAGCCTATTCCAGACATTTACTTGAATGGAAGAGTGCTTCCCAAGTGTGAAAAGTTTAAATATCTGGGATCTATGATTAATAAAGAAGCAACTTGTGATGACGACATCAACCATGGCGTAAGCGTAGGGTGGATGAAGTGGCGGGAAAACTCCGCCATCTTCTGTGATCGAAAAATGCCCCCTAAGCTGAAAGGAAGGCTCTATACTTCAGTTGTACGTCCGGCGCTCACATACGGTTCACAATGCTGGACAATGCACAAAAAGTATGAGAGCAAATTAACGGCAGCTGAGATGAAGATGCTTCGCATGACAGCGGGAGTAACAAAGCTTGACAGAATTAGAAGTTCAAAAATCCGAGGAAGCCTCCACGTAAAAGAAACCATCACAAGAAAGATAGAGCGCGACCGACTCAGTTGGTATTGCCATGTTCAAAGGAGAGATTCTTTGAACCCCGTCCAAAAGGCGTTATCAATTAACGTTCCAAATTCAACATGCAAAAAAGGCAGGCCGAAAAACAATTGGTGCAAACAAATGCAAAAACACCAGCATTTGATTGGCCTCAGCGATGAAGTAATCCCAAACCGGGAAGCCTGCTGCTACTTTCTGAGGTCAAACCGGCGGACCCCACAAGCGGACCAGTAGGAATGCAGTTAAGTGGGAAGGTTATGGTCCTACACTTCTGACCATAACGACGCCGGAAAAAAGGAAAAGAAAGAACCCTGGTCATAAGTCGTCTACACCGGCACCAGTGAAGCGCTCACAAAGCGATGGACTCCAAACATAAGTGAACGGTTTGACCAGGAAGGTTGCCGAACTTTCAGCGGAGGTTGTTGCCCTGTTGAACCTCTTCAATCAATAAAATGGCAAGGCAAGCAACTAATGGACTCAAAGCAGTTGCTCTAAATGTTAATTCAATAATTTCCAACAGTAGGCGTGGTGACTTGTTGCGTTTTGTGGAACACCATACCTCCGACAAACATAGATGTTAAAAAATTTAACTGCTTTGAGACTACGATTATTTCTCTACCTCCAGGAAATAGCCGAAGTCTGTACCTAATATCAGCACCAGCCCCGCCATCATCCGATAACCAATTTAATATTGAGATGGAAAAATTATTCGAATTATTAAAGCTAAATAGTTTACAAAATTATTTCGTGCTAGCGGGAGATCTCAAAGCGAAACACTCGACTTGGATGGATGAATTCCTAAAATATTTTGTCGGGTAGAACAAAATCGAGTATAAAATGAAATTATATAGACCAATTTTACCAAGTTATCCATCAGGAAATTCGTATCTTGATATATGTATTGCAGACACACGATTACATAGTCAAACGGTCTATAAATAATATGAATCCGACACTGCCTTATGATAATGACCATGATGTTATAGTGCTCCCTATAACGTTCGCTGACGACCTCGAATTTAGGTTCGCCACGCAGCACTGTTCCTAAATTAAATTTTAGAAACACAAACTTGTGGAAATTTAAACGCTGCGCCATTAGTAAACATAGAAATTGCACTTTCTCTTCGAGTGCTCCAAACAATTATACGACCGATGAATGTGATATCTGTATCAGGAATCTAAATAGAGTGGTACTCGAAGCTATGGAGTCATCAGTCCCAAGGTTAAAACCGAGAAACAGTGCTGAATGTTATCTAAACCAAGATATAATTATATTACAAACTTACAAAAACTTTTAATTAACGCAGATACATATATCGAACACGATTTAAGTTCCTAGACGAATTGACCAAAAGGGAACTTCAAGCAGGTACAATTCTCTCTTGAGGAATATAAAAACACTACTAGCACAGTAGTTTCGAAACAGCGTCAACGATTACTGGAGACGGCGAGCAGAGTCTGTTATTAAATCTGACTCAGGACACATATTTCCCAAAATCGACCACACATTCAAACTTCGGGAAGAAGTTAAAATACCGAAGCTAAAACGCAACTCGCAAGGTCTAATATCTCAAGCAGAAACAATTAGTGATAAATGTCCCATCAGCGACGGACATATCATAGTCGATTCTGGAATAGAAAAGCTAAATCTCGTTGGCTCCCATTTTCAAACAATTCATGCTAGGAGTCTCCCTAAGTGTCAAAATTTCGAAGTTGAAAGCGAATTACTGAGGTTCTGAAATAGTAAAATCGAATCGCCTTTAAGATTTCCTAACGCATTAAAAGCAGAAGAACTTACGAATGAACAAACGAATAACTACTTTACGACACTGGACGATCTTACAGAAATATTTAGAAACTTAAGCTACAAAAATCAAGTGTTAGATAACATTCCCAATATAATATTGAAACATTTACCTGATATTATCATACGAAAGTACTGCATATTTTTTAACAACTTATTAAATAACCATCACAACCAAAACACCTAAGGTTATTACAATTGTAAAAGGAGGTAATGATCCATCTGGGTTAACAATCGTTAAATATCTTGGATTAATCTTGATAAATTTTTATACTTTAACGAACACAAACACACAACTGAAAAAGGCAAGAGCGGGATTTATGACCCTGAAAAGCATTTTTAACTGTAGGTACCTACGGTCCCATGTGAAGGCCATCTGCTACCAAGCCTTTATTCGCAAGTGCAGTTTGGTGGAACATTAGCCCATCCTATATGAAAAAAACTGAGATTATTCGAAAGAAAATGTCTTCGAGCTTGCTTGCCTATATAGAAGTGAATATTCTGACTTCCGTCATTACGTATCTAATAAGATTCTACCGTATGCTTCCAAAATGTTCAGAATAGATATTATTCTGGATCCTGTGAGAGGTGACACTGCGGTGCCGTTACGGCTTGCAGCAATGGAAGTTTACAAAAAGAAACGAGTAATTTTCGCGTGCCTAGTGCGTAAAAACTATGTTTTTAAAATGAAACAACGTTATTGGGTACAACCTTTTGTTGACTATCGGCTAACAAAATGCTTATTTTATACTTCATATACAAACATGAGAGAAAATTCTGAAAAGTGTTTTAACTATTTTCGAATGAGTGTAAAATTGTTTGCTTTGTCGTCTTTCTCCTCAAAACCTTCACAAAATGATCGCCAAATACTTGTCCACGCCGCTCTTTTCTTTTGCCGGTCATGGTATTCCTCGGAGGCAACATTCCATATTTGTGGGAAGTTTTTTATCTCCTCGATAAATAATTTAACATCAAATCCTTCCATATTTTACTTTTTTATTAAAATCGAAATTAATTCGCGGCAAAATGACGCATGGATCACCCAACTACGTTTGCGGTGATGCTGCGGTCCCACAGAAACTTGCGAGTCTTTTTGCCCGCAAGAATAGGGAGTGTGCACCACTCAATTTATTTGTGAGTAGTGTAAGACGCAAATACGGTGCCGCAGCGTCACCGTGCGTCAAAAAACCGCATGTGTGCACCAGGACTTCAAGAAATAAAAGCCTTTAAGTTTAGTAATTTGTTGGCAACGTTAAAATGCGAATTTCTATGTTCATATGAAAGGATAGAGGATTCTTAATATATTTTTCATAATATTAATTTTTGTTATAGTTTCTTGAATATAATGACTGAATGTTATGCTCTTGTAAAAGTATATTCCAAGATACTTATTTGATTTCCACTCAACTTGAGTACCGTTATAAAAATATTGTTGCTTGGAGGGAAAAAAGCTTTTTTTCTACGAGTGAGAAAGATAGTTTGAAACTTAACATATAAGCATTAACTTTCATTTTTCAAATTCTATAGTATTCTTCGATGACGTTTAATCCCCATTGCAAATATGTTAAAACCAATTACTCGTAGATCAGAGGAACCTTTTCAATAAAAAAGGTGCAGTGGAGTAATTTCGATCAGTGGCAAGTTGGCATGGTGCCTGTAATGCCGAGACATGCTAGTCTCTGCAGAGATTTTTGAAGATTTTGAAGAGATGTTTGAAAATGAACAATAATATTATAGTTTTTTACAGCATTTTATCGCGGTCTTACTATCGCGGTATATAGCCAGTAGATTACCTTAGGTTTCCATCCCCAGGTCTTACTGTAAGAGGGTCGACAGGCCCACAGTACCTTAGTCGTCTTTGCAAGTTTGTTGTTGATGTTGGAGTTCCATTTTGTTTGCAATCAGGGTCAATACTTAGATACTTGACTTCTTCTGAAAATCTTATGTTTGTACAGTTTAGGTAGACGGAGCAAGATTGTTTTTTTCCTCATTTTTTGTAAACGGGATTAAGGTTGTCTTATTTGGTTTTATAGATAAACCCCCTCTACTACACCAGTCAGAAATAGATTGAAGCGCAAGTTGCATGCGTTCACATGTAGAAATTTCGCATTTGCCTGTAACAATAACTACAAGGCTTATGACTTTATAACCGTTGGTTATATAGTTATAAAGGTTGGTTAACTTGTAGAGTAGGTCGTCGATGACTATCGACTAAAGAAAGAGTGTAAGGAGTCCACCTTGTGGACACCCGTTAGATGCTGATACTGGCACAGAGACCAAAGAGATTTTTATCATTGTTTAACATCTATACTCCCATACGAGGTTTGTTCAAATTTGAGGTGACTTATTTTTTACTCGAAAAATATTTATTTATTGATCAAAGTCTCCGCTTCAGATATAATACAAAAGTTTGACAATGACAACTAATGTAAGGGGACAGGTTTACCAACATAAGAAAACCAAAATCGAAATTCATTCACAAATTTCAAAAAGTTATGTTAGTTTTTTGAAGTACATAACTTCAAAAAATAAAAAATTACTTAGCCACTACGATAAAAAAAAATGTTCTTATTAATACTTATCTTGTTTGTTTTTTTATGTGAATGTTCTTAATTCATCTGCAATCACATAAAATCCTCACATAGAAGAAAAAACAGTTTCAAAATAAATATGCAAACACAATCCTATTACTATTGTGTATTTTCTTTCTCTAGTAAATATTATGAATTTTCTATTTCTTTTTTTTTCGGACTAATTTACGGTTGCATATGACATTACGGGAATGAAAAATGAGAGGGTTTTTAATTAGTTTTCAATTCATTTTTATTTAATAATTTCTTATATCTATCTTACCCTAGACAAAATTGTTTAAAATTAGTTTAAAACTATCTTAACAAATCTATATATTTTACTGGACCTAGGCGGATATTCTAAAACAAACAGCACAACCAAATAAGTTCTTAGAATTATATTATACAGGGTGTCCCACGAGCAGTGTGCTAAAAAGTTAGAGCGTGTAGGTCTGGTCAAGACAAGAAAAAATCGTATGGGAGGGGGGGCTCTATTCCCCCCTGTCGATAAATTTAAGTTGGTATCGATAAATTGGCATCACTCATGGCAGGCAACTTCACTCATCACAGACTCTCAAACTTGCGCCTGTCATTGAAAAATATATATTGAATTTTAACTGCGCAGAGGAAAGTTCGAGATCGTCAGCCACCGAGTGAGGTTGCCTGCCAGGAGTGCCAAATCGAGTAAGAAAAAACAAACGTATTTATTTAAACTGAATTCCTATTAATTATATTATTATTACAGAAAATAAACTTTACAAATTTAAATTGTTTATTTCATTTGGCGGGTGGCGCCGACGACACCCACCCTTTAGCCGGGAGGGGCAATTTTCTAAAAAATTGACTTAATTTGGAAAAATATTAAAAATCAACAGTTACCTCCACAATGCCGTGATATACTTTTTTGTACAGCCAGAAACCTCTTCTTTCATCTTGTTTTTAAACGAAGCTGTTTTAAGGAATAGTTTTTGAGAAATTAATTTTCAAACTAAAAATTTTGAAAACAAATTTCGAACTATTTTTTTTCAAAATTGTATGTAATTAAGTACTAATTTTTTTTTCAAAAATTAAATTCTCTTATTAGTTTTTAGTTAAAAACAGAAAACCGGATGCAAAAATGTCTTGTAGTTTTTGGCAAATTAAAAAAAAACCCGAACCATTTTTTTCTAAGAAAAACCTTTTTTTTTGGTTTTAACGCGGCTGGACTTGTAGGCAAATTAATGTATGAAACATTGACCTCTTTTTTATTATTTTTAAAAAATTCGGAGTTATATTATAATAAATTTTCAATATGATTCCCATTTTTTAGAAGGCAAAGATTATATTTCCTTCTAATGGCTGCACATAAGTCTATGCTTGACAAATTTTCCTGCAATTTGACTCCAGCGACTTCAATCCGTTCTTTCAGTTGTTCCAAAGATACTATTTCCACTTCGTAAACATAATTCTTCATGAATCCCCACACATAAAAATCTAGAGGAGTTAAATCTGGTGATCTAGGTTGCCCCTTCTTCCGATCCAACGGTCACTAAAATGATCAACCAGCCAGTTTCTAACCCGTAAGCTGTAGTATGCTGGTACTCCATTTTGCTGGTAGATTAAATTATCTGCTATGGACAAAGGAACGTTGTCCATCAAATCGGGCAAAAGGTCTCGTAGGAACTGCAGGTATGATTCTCCATTAATAACGGCATTCAAAAATCGGGGCCCGATTACAGTTTGTCCAACAACACCAAGCCAAACATTATAGCTAAAGCGGTGTTCTGATTTATTTTGTTTTTTGTTGCGTGGATTGGTGCTACTCCAATGATGCAAATTGTGGAAGTTAGTAACCCCATCTCTGGTAAACTGTGCTTCATCCGTCCAGAATATCGATATCGATACCAACCACGGATACCTTTTTTTCTCGGGCGAACCAGTCCAGATACCAACGTCATTCGAACACCATTGCTTAAGAATTAACTTAACAGAAATAGACACCATTACCAACTATTTTAGCGACAAAATATCCAATAATACAGATACACCCCGAATCAGATTTTTGTATACTAAGTTGCTTAGAGAATTAAATGGCATAGTTCTGCACTTTCCCGACTCGGACTATTCAACCCAAAACTACTGAATTACGACAAACTAGAAAATGTTAATAGTCAAAATATATTATTAATTAAAACATCCACCTGGATTAACCATAATGAGAACCAATTACTAATTATATCCCACATACCAACTAACCACAAATCAATCAACACAATTAAAATAGTCCCCTATCCAGATCCTAGTGGTTATCAATTAGATTACACAGATACACAGACATATTATGAGAATGAAAACAAAATTTATAATCAAAAAAATGAAGAAATAAACAATGAATGCATTACAAATATAATTAAGCGTAAAAACCCAATTTGTAATTTTGTACCTATATTCACAAAAGAAGTAATTAAATATGTTGAACCTAATGTACCTAGTCCTGCCATAAGTTCTGTTACAAATATAACACGCTATAAAAAAAAAACACTAAACATGTTGTATTCAAAGTTATTTCATTTATTAGAACACAATATTGGTTATTAAAAAAAGTTGGGTTCATTCGAAATGACCACCTTTTGCTTTAATACCAGCTTTTAAACGGTGTGGCCATTGGGCTATAGCGGCACGTACGGTTTCCATTGAGATCGTGGACGCTGCTCTGGCTAATGCTGTTTTAAGGCTTTCTAAATTTCTCTGGGGAGTCTTGCAGGCCATGTTCTCCAATTCTGACCACAAACCATAATCCAGTGGATTCAGATCTGGATTCCCCGATGGCTAATCTTCTGCTGCTATAAAGCCAGGAATATTGACTCTGAGCCACTCCTGCGTGGTTTTGGCTTTGTGCGCTGGAGCAGAGTCCTGTTGGAAGATCCATTCGTGTCCACTGAAAAGGGTATTGGTCAAACCCTTCACAACACCCTCTAGCAAATATTCTTGGTAAACCTTTGCACCAGTTTTTACGCCTTTTTCACAGAAATGGAGGGATGTGACACCATCGTGAGAGACCCCCAACAAACCATTACGGAAACAGGATGATGGCCACGTTGAACCCTTGGAACAATTTTTTTCGCTTCCTTGGATGAAGTGGCATAAATCTTCTCATTTTGTTTGTTGAAAACTTCTTCCACGGTAAAAATTTTCTCGTCCGTAAACAGAATGTTTTCATGGCCATTGTCCGCGTGCCTAATTTTTTTAATTGAGGAGGTAGAAGATGACCTGTGGACCGACGATAGGCTTTCATATGTAGATCATCCCGAATCAGGATAGACATGGATCTGGTTGATATATCCAATTCCTTGAACATGATCTTCTGCTTCCTAAGGGGATTCCTACGAATTCGTTTACGTACTGCCTTTACTACTGCACTCGTACGGACGACGCGCCTGCGACCAAACCAAAAATAGATTTAACACCATTATACACCCCCCTAGAGATAACAAAGATTAAGATGGTAGAACACAACGATATTGCTAAATTAATATCAAAAAACAATATCGCACTTTACATAATTATCACAATTGTAATTTTTGTCCTTTTCGTACTGTACCTATATTCAAAATATGTAAACACAAACCCTCTTATGATTTACGAAAATAAAGAAGCAAACAAATGAAAGTCAGATTGGACCACAAGAAATAGAAATAGAACAAAATCCATTACCCGTCTTGTACCCATCAATCCCCGCTTAAGCATAGGCTTCTCTTTAAGGGAAGGGAAGTGACGTATTTTTGTCACACGTTCATTTAGTGACGTATTTTTGTCACACGTTAACCTAAGTGAACTTCCGTATTTTTGTCACACATTAACTTAAGTGAACAGTAAAGCATTTTTGTCACACATTAACTTAAGTAAACAGTAACGCATTTTTGGCACACGTCAACCTAAGTGTACTTACCCGAACAGCAGCGCTTCTCGCATAACTGAATCTTGATCAGTTCAGTTGGAATCCACATCGTGAAGAGGGGACATCAATGTTCACTCTACCGTTTTAAATTTGTATTTAATAAAACTTGTTAACCTAACTTTGTGGTTTTATTTTCTAACTAACTTAACTTCTTCTTTTCCTTTTTTTCCGGCGTTGTTATGGTCAGAAGTGTAGGACCATAACCTTCCCACTTAACTGCATTCCTACAGGTCCGCTTGTGGGGTCCGCCGGTTTGACCTCAGAAAGTAGCGGCAGGCTTCCCGGTTTGGGATTACTTCATCGCTGAGGCCAATCAAATGCTAGTGTTTTTGCATCAATTGTTTTTCGGCCTGCCGTTTTTGTTTTTTTTTTTTTTTTTTTTTTTGTGACACGGGCATGCTCCAGATTTTTTTTGTTTGATCTTACTCTGACAACACCGGTGATCTCCAGTCGTGTCAGCCCACTGATTTGCATGTATACAGTTTAATGGTGGTATATGTGTCCCTAGGCTCACCTTGGTGTTTTCAAAATTGCCTAGATGTGATTTTTGTTTACCTTTGTTTTAGTCGCCTTTTACGACAAGCGAGAGGTATCGCTGCAGGGATATTCTTAACCCGTTCCTGCACGGAACTAACTTAACTATATCTATATATATATAAAAAAAAAACTATACACATTATATACATTCCATAGATATACATACATATATTCATTTTTAAATACTTATTTTATTTTTTAATTTTGTTTTTATTTTATGTTGTTTTTTTAATTTTTGGTCTTGTAACTTTTTTTATGGAATCAGCTCGCCGGGAGCCAAGATACAATTTCAGGTATTCTACCTTGAATTTTGCAAACTTTTACTTGGATCTGTCGAGACGGACAGTCAGGAAAACCTTTACATAAGTCTTTCCTATCCCAGCTTTGCAAGGTGACTTAAACATACACACATTTTTTTTTCATGTTTATAATCCGTTCCATAAATTCTGTAATGCGCTGCCACATGCAATGAACCGCTTTGGGGGATTTCCGGCTCTCAACGAGCATACCTCGCGACACGTCTGAATCAATCATACGTCAATCATATTCACATCAATCATATTCATGAATTTCCAAAACGTTCATTTTAACAAAAAAGATGACTCCTAAAAATAGGTAACAATAATACTGGTAGTTGGTAAATTGGGTTTAATCCTCATTACGGTTCATGTATTTGCTGGTATAATAATACTAGATGGCGAGTAAACAAAACTCACATTCATTTCGCGCAAGTTTTGCAGGTATATGATAGATGCCTACATACGGCAGAGAAACCTTTGCATAAAGGGCCAACCATAATAAATATAAAGGAGCATATGTCAGCTTACGGAAATGTCTTATTACATGTAAAGCCTATGCCCATAATGGGAATATGCGCGGTTTCGTTAAATGTTCGCGAGCCGACGAAAGGTCTCAATGAAAAGGCTCAACCATAATAATCTTACGTGCACTTACGCAGGCTTACGCAGGCGTGTCATTGTCGTCTGCAATGACCATAATGAAAGTCAGTTCAGTTTCGTTAAGTCTTCGTTAACTTAAGTGGGCTTAAACAAAGTCTTCTTGAAAGAAGACATTTCGTACGGAATTTTGACAGGTCACACAAAAGTGTAGAATAAAGCAAAATTTAAAACAAAAGAAGTTCGGAATACATATTTATTTATTTATTGAACTGCTTATTATTTTGGTCGAAGAAAATAAGTGCATATACGATAAAACATCTTTTCTAAATGAGAAGATATTAAACTCAGCAGCAAGTTGTATGTTGTTCGAATCATTCTTGTACATATGTATAAAAAAATGATCAATGTCAGATTTTTTCATTGCTTGGAATCAAACTTCATAAAATCCATACATTATCCGATCGCGATTACTTTGGCGAACATTGCAGGATCTCTTTTCTTTTTTCTTTAGCACATCACTTATTTCCGACAAAATATTTAATCCTTTAAGTGCATGATGCATTAGTTCTGTTTTATCATTGAAAATTATTATAGGATTGTAAAACTGAAAAGGTGTCCAAAAAATTTGTAACGAAAATTTGCAACGAAAATTCGCAACGAAAACTTGCAACGATCAAAGTCGACTTTGCCAGTTATTTGTTTATTCGTAAACAATCAGGCAAATATTTGCATGGTGTAAATGGATAAAAAATGTATGTTTAAAAATATTTTCTTGTGAATTGTGAAAAGAGGTGATGGTGGTTGGGGTATTTGGAATCGCGAAATTAGTGCAAATTGGTCGGTCATTATGGAAAGACGCAAACGGATTGCAGAAAGAAGTCGTTTATGCAGACAATGAGTAAAATTAAGCACAACAAGATGCTGAATCAAATCAATCAAAACCATTAAATATAAACTGCCGAAAAAAAACAATATCGGTAACAATTATTGTCACAAAATCGCAAAACTTGGTTGCAAAAATATTTTGAAACGGAATTTTACGGCAACAAGTTAAACTGTGTTTATGATGTTTGTGACCGAATGTGGTCCAAAAGAAAATTATGATCTTCTTAAATGGACTAGTTGAAACCGTAAATTAACTTCACATGGTGTGTAAAACATGTTATGCCGCATGTAAATTGCACAAAATTTCACTAATGGCAAAAATAAAGGTTTCAAATATCTGCCAATGCCAAAGATTTGCCAATGCTCGATCCAATTAGCGAAATATTGATTTCGAACCGGTTGCCTTTTTTGACGCGTCAGATACGTTGGTTTCCTGGGACGAAAAAGTTGGTGGGGCAGATTAATAGCAGATTGATATTAATAATGTGGTAACTGCTTTACCAAGACAATTAGATGACGATTATGCGATTAACGTCAATATAAAACGGCATAAACCCCATAAATCTGGATATTTGGAAGAGCGTGTGAAAAAAAACACAATTAAATCGTGGTTAAAATAACTGATATTGTCGCCTTTATACGAAAAATATAATATGCAAATTGATAATGATTTTTTACAAAACTGCAATAATGATAAATATGTCGATATAAAGAATATAAATATATAAAGAATATAAAGAAAATTTCCCGGTATTGAAGAAATATCAGAAACAGAAAAAAAATTCTTAGCATGCATCAACACATGATGATTTGGAGAGAAGAAATGATGCTGATTTTATTTTCAACAATGGGTAAACAACTACTAGCACTTTCGTTCGATGAGCATGCAGAGGAATTATCATTCCCAGGAAATTATTATGGGGAAGAGCGGAATTTTAAGGTACGTTCTACGACCTACTCTGTTGCTTTAAATGAAATACGCCGCATGGATCATCGAGGAGTAAAACCTGATCTTATACTGTATATGGCTGCGTTTACGCATAATTCAGGGTTATTGGTTAATGTTTAGAAATAATAATTCATTAGGTCTAAAAAATATTACTAGACCTGATATAAATAATCATGAATTTGTGAAAGATTTGCTAGATAGAAATATGTATTTCGTTTTTTAAAAGATATTCCTAATTCTGTTGAGTATTGGCAGAGCAGGAAAAGAATGTAATAAAAAAATGTAATGTAATTGTAATACCATGTATAAAACATTTATAATAATATTGTAAAACAAAAAAAAAAAAACGAAGTTGACCCATGTAACTTCTCCGTTGGACATTCTGTCTCCTTGGGCGGCTGTCCCAAGCTGTCAAAAAAATATCCAAAAAGAGATGACGTGACTTTGACGTTTATTGTCTCGTGCGAATTCCATTCCAAAAAAAAAAAAACGATTTAAGGTCGATCGAGCACGTTCAAGAAGACAGGAAACTGAGGAAGATGATTGGTAAAACTTACTCTATTTATCGAAATAAATTACGATTTAAAGCTCAGGTGTGGGGTAGATTCACCAAAAAAAAGAAAAACACCATTTATCCGGTTTAAAGTTGAACACAAAAAAAATTAGCTCTACATAATGAGTGATCGCCTGACAAAACGGGATATGATGGACGCGCTACAAAACGCAGGCATTGAGGTACCGTTAACCGTTACTCTTTCCCGGCTGAGACAAATGTACGGAAATCTGATTGCCACCGACACTGCTGCTGCTTCGATAGGCAAAAATGCTGACGTTGACGAAACCGCTGCTGCCGAAACCGCTGCTGACGCCACCAACACCACCAAATCCAGCAAAGTCACCGAAGACGACGAAGCCGCTGACGCCATTGACGCCGCTGAAGCCACTGATGATAATTACGCGAACGTCCACGATCGACGACATGGCGAAACCCCTGGTACGAAAAGAGACCAGATATGTAATAGCTGTTTCCGCTGCTGGAAAACTGGAGATGACCACCGCAGCTGCCCCAACCTGAAGAAAATCTTGAAAACAATCAGAAACACAACCGCCGCTGTTGCCGATCCTATAGACGATGCCAATGATGCCCGAAATCAATGCCGCAGCTACCACGACGAAGAGGACTCTGAGTACTTCCGCAATGCCATAGACGCGATTAACTTGGTAAGTGTTGTCCACATTATTAGTGAAGTTAAGCGCAAGAAATTTAAGAAATATTTATCTCTTTTTGATACCGGAAGGCCAACTAATTTCATACGCAAATCTTGGCGATGCCCGCTGAGGTAGATGTTAATCCCGCTCTAAGTAAACAGTATTCTGTAGCTTTGGTAGATGTAATTTTTGACAATTATTTGCAACCGAAGCAAATAGAACTTAAGCCGTATAATTATGAAATGCATAATGCATATTCACTCTCTGCCACGCTGCTTATCATTCCATGAGAAAAATGAGTTACGCAAAATTGCTGACGATTTGCTAGCAAAAAATATTATTAGGCCAAGTGATTCCTCATACGCGTCTGCGATAGTTTTGGTAACAAAGAAGAATGGTGAAATTCGGAAGTGCGTGGACTATCGCCCGTTAAATAAGTTGACTGTCAGGGAAAATTACCCATTGCCTCTAATTGAAGATTGTATTGAGTATTTAGGTGCAAAAAACTATTTTACGACTCTTGATTTGCGAAACGGATTTTTCCACGTAAAGATTCTATAAAATATACAGCTTTTGTCACACCGTACGGTCAGTTTGAGTATATGCGTATGCCCTTCGGTTTAAAAAACACGCCCGCTGTCTTCCAGAGGTACATTCATAATGTATTCAGGGATCTAATTGATAGCGGTCTCATCATAATTTACATGGATGATATTATCATAGGGACAGTTGATTTCGAATCACACCTGCAAATAGTAGCGAAAGTTTTACGACGAATGAAGGAAACAGGTTTAGAGCTGAAATTAAGTAAGTGTAAGTTTGGGTACACTGATATAGAATACCTGGGGTACCGCGTCAATTCAAAGGGCATAAGCCCAAGCGAGTCGCATACAAGGGCCGTTCGAGAGTATCCGGAACCATCTAACCCAAGGGATGTAAAAGCGTGCTTGGGGTTGTTTTCTTATTTTAGGAAATTCATCCCAAACTACGCGAAAATCGCTAGGCCTTTATCAATTAACTAGAGACGGAGTCGCATTTGTTTTTACTGATGAATGCAGATGTTAATTTAACGAACTAAAGAGGCGGCTATCTCTGGCACAGGTCCTCTCTATTTTTGACCCGATGAAACAAGCTGAGCTGCACTGCGATGCATGTTCTGCCGGGTTCGGTGCAGTACTACTGCAGCGCCAATCAGATGGAAAGCTGCATCCGGTGATGTGTTTCTCTAAGGCTACGACTGCCGCTGAAGCACGGTATCATAGTTTCGAACTGGAGACGTTGGCAGTCATATATGCTCTGCGGCGTTTTGATGTTTACTTAGATAAGATTCCGTTTAAAATAGTTACGGACTGTAACTCGCCGATATTGACACTCAATAAAAATCAGCTTAACCGCAGGATAGGTCGATGGGCTTTATAATTAGAGAACTATAATTATACGATCCAGCATCGGGGTGGTGTTAATATGGGTCATGTTGACGCGTTGAGCCGCTGTCACATCGCTGGAACTGCTGACCCCATGAGGTCTCTGACTGGTGCTATATGCGAGGATGTCGATACTACCGATTATCGATGTAAAGTGATGCATGTCGCTGATTCCGATGAGATCGATTTTCAAATCCAGGTAACACAAAGCAGGGTTGAGACTATAAGATAGTTACGAGAACGACTAGAGAAGGAAGCAGTGATAGGCTATGACTTGGTAGATGGATTGGTCTTCAGAAAAAATAGCGCAGGGACCTTGCAGTTATTTGTTCCAAACGAGATGGAGAGTAATGTGATTAGGCTAGTTCATGAAAAGATTGGCCACTTAGGCACTGGAAAGACATGTGATCAGTTAAAGAAAAGCTATTGGTTTCCGAAAATGGCGGAAAAAGTGGACAGGTTTATTTATACAGAACTGTGTTCGCTGCATAATGTGTTCAGCCCCTGTTCGCATACATGAACATAATCTATACTGTATTCCCAAGGAGCCGGTCCCGTTTGATACCATACACCTGGATCATTTTGGTCCTTTGCCATCTATAAATTCAAAGCGTAGGCATATCCTGATAGTAATCGATGCATTTACAAAATATGTCCGTCTGTATGCAGTCAATTCCACCAGTACTAAGGAGGTTAAAGCCTGCCTAGACAAGTATTTTAATTACTATAGCCGACCGAGACGTATCATAACCGACCGAGGCTCTCGTTTTACATCCCTTGAGTTCGACGCGTATCTGCTGCAGCGTAATATCTCTCATGTCAAGGTGGCTGTTGCCTCTCCATAGGCAAATGGACAAGCAGAACGTGTAAACAGGGTCATAAGTCCATGCTTAGTAAACTGAGTTAGCCCATAAGCCACGCTAATTGGTCCAACATGTTGGGTCGAATTGAATATAGCTTGAATAATACCGTGCACTCCACAACAAAACAGACGCCAAGTAAGCTGTTGTTCGGGGTAGAGCAGAGAGGTGAATGATGAGAGGTTGATGAGTTAACAGAATATCTCGGAGAGAAACTCGGTGCAAATTCGGAGCGTGATTTAGAAAAAATGCGGTTGTCTGCCTCGGACGCTATTACTAAATCTCAGGAGTATAATTTGAATTATTTTCTCGAGCGAAGTAGACCCGCGAAAGTTTACTCGGAAGGTGATTTTGTTGTGATACGTAACGTAGATACAGCCGTCGCGACCAATAAGAAGCATATACCGAGATATCGCGGCCCATACGTTGTCCATAAGGTTCTACCACACGGCCGGTATGTTATTAGGGATGTAGAGAACTGCCAGTCCACTCAATTGCCTTACGAGGCTTCTCGTATCAGGAAATGGATGACGGATGATGGTGCACTGAATGATCCGACGAAACTTGATGTGGGTAACACTTTGTAAAATAAGTCAATTCAATCGAGGTCGATTTGAATGTCAGGTCGGCCGAGTTGTAATGCCATGTATAAAACATTTATAATAATATTATAAAACAAAAAAAAAAAAAAACGAAGTTGACCCATGTAACTTCTCCGTTGGACATTCTGTCTCCTTGGGCGGCTGTCTCAAGCTGTCAAAAAAATATCCAAAAAGAGATGACGTGACTTTGACGTTTATTGTCTCGTGCGAATTCCATTCCAAAAAAAAGAAAAAGATTTAAGGTCGATCGAGCACGTTCAAGGAGACAAGGAGACAGGAAACTGAGGAAGAAGATTGGTAAAACTTACTCTATTTATCGAAATAAATTACGATTTAAATAATGTAAAAAAAGGAAAAATGAAATATCAAATACATACACGTATTTAAAATAATTTATAAGTTTTTTTATTTTTATTCCACCGTGAAATTTTGTAGGTCATTTTCAATGATACCGTCGTTCGCGATTTATCGCAAAGGTTGTTAATTTTTTTTAAATTGTTTTTGTTTATTTTCCATTAGGAACAAATTACAACACAAATAGAATGTAAGAAATTTGGCAGTTCATTAGGAATTTGCTTAAGCTTGCCTAAGTTCATTATGTTGACCTGACTTCATTCAAACTTGAGTGGAATTTCCGTTCGGTTTTTACATAAGCTTAAGCCCACTTAAGTCTATTATGGTTGAGCCCTAAGGAAGACATTCCGGCCGGAATTTGGCAAGTGACGTTGCCACACCGAATAAACAAACCGAATAAAAACAATTTGACAGTTCTTTTTGTTCGCTTAAATTCATTATGGGTAACATGACTTTTCGTTGAAACATAAGCGAGAATTTCGTTGGGTTCTGACATAAGCTTATCTCGTTTATGTCTATTACGGTTGGCCCTTATTGGCCGTATCACAATGTGACGTGCGAGCGCTCGGGCTATTGACAGACGTTGTACCGATTTGCGATAAACATATATCAAACGTGCGATCTAGGAATTTCTACAACGAAATATTGCTTGAGGCGCTCGGCTGTTCAAAGATCGGGAATATAACAGAAAGCAATGTTTCCTCAAACAACCTATACACATTCAGCGCATCTACACAAATATTGTCAGCTGTAAAACGCGCGACCGAGTAGAGAGTAGCTCTACTCTGGCGTTGAGTTCAAGCTTACGATATTTACAATATTAGCGAGACAACACCTGAGGCCGCATTCTGTATTAGTCCATATGACTTCATTGTTCCTACTCAGTTGTCAAAATCCCGACCGCTCGAACGCGACATTGTGATACGGCCATAAGTCTTCTCTTTCCCAGCTTTGCAAGGTAGAATGAGAGGACTTCGGGGTAGTATGTACTCGTATTGAACATACCACAAATTCGGTGATTTGCCTCTTTCGTTACCTAATTTTTTTCAGTTGTCTTGTTTTCTTTCGGGAAATTTTACATTGGATTGTATTGTTCGAGTATAATGTATTTGCTATGTTTAGTTTTATATTAATTTATGCATTATAGGGTATTTTTTGTATTTTAATTCAAATTGAAATTAAATTCTCGTAAACGCTCAGCCACCCATTTTGATTAGGTCAACCGACCGCTAAACGCTTTTATTACTATCACGTCGGGGTCACCAAAATGTTTACAGTGCTTTTACTGTAATTGTTTCTATGTTGATAGGCCGCGGTTCTTGTACCGTGACTATCGGCGATATTCTAGTACAGTACTAGAACACCAATATCTGATATTAGCAACGAAATAAAAACACGGTCGTTCTTGATAGCTGCCAAATTCTATCCGGATAATTCAATGTTTATTAGCCAATATTTATACTTAGATATTGCTTATTCTAGCACAAAGAGTTTTTACAAAGTACAAGAAAAATAAGAAGTAAATTGCCTATTCTGCAATACAATTTTGTTATTATGTGTGGTGGAAACAGGCTACTGTGCTAATGTAGTAGAAAAATTTTGTGTCTTCTTCTTCTTCTTTTCCTTTTTTTTCCGGCGTCGTTATGGTCAGAAGTGTAGGACCATAACCTTCCCACTTAACTACATTCCTACCGGTCCGCTTGTGGGGTCCGCCGGTTTGACCTCAGAAAGTAGCGGCAGGCTTCCCGGTTTGGGATTACTTCATCGCTGAGGCCAATCAAATGCTGGTGTTTTTGCATTTGTTTGCACCAATTGTTTTTCGGCCTGCCTTTTTTGCGTGTTGAAATTGGAACGTTGATTGATAACGCATTTTGGACGGGGTTCAAAGGATCTCTCCTTTGAACATGGCAATACCAACTGAGTCGGTCGCGCTCTATCTTTCTTGTGATGGTTTCTTTTACGTGGAGGATTCCTCGGATCTTTGAACTTCTAATTCTGTCACGCTTTGTTACTCCCGCTGTCATGCGAAGCATCTTCATCTCAGCTGCCGTTAATTTGCTCTCATACTTTTTGTGCATTGTCCAGCATTGTGAACCGTATGTGAGCGCCGGACGTACAACTGAAATGTAGAGCCTTCCTTTCAGCTTAGGGGGCATTTTTCGATCACAGAAGATGGCGGAGTTTTCCCGCCACTTCATCCACCCTACGCTTACGCCATGGTTAATGTCGTCATCACAAGTTGCTTCTTTATTAATCATAGATCCCAGATATTTAAACTTTTAACACTTGGGAAGCACTCTTCCATTCAAGTAAATGTCTGGAATAGGCTGATGAGGGTCAGAGAACGGGCAGCACAGATACTCTGTCTTCTTTGAACTAATACGATACCCGTGTCCCTCAAAAATGTCCACCCACACATCAAGTGCTCGTTGTAGGGACGCCTGATCATCACTTATAATGGCTCCATCGTCAGCAAAGAATGGCTGGTGCACATTGGGGTCCGTCACTTTTCCTTCAAGCAAGCAATCAAGGACTGCCATAAAGAGCAGTGGGCAAGGGAGCGTCCCTTGGTGTACACCGACTTTGATTGCGAACTCTTCGGTGACTCCTGCGGCGCATCTTACTCTTGTCGTTGCTCATTGTACATGTCCATAATCACTCGCACGTAGGTTTCTGGAACTCCTTTTTGTCCATAAAAGATCTCTTGGTTGCCGGTCAAAGGCCTTCTCGAAATCAACCAACACCATATGTATGCAAGTCCTTTGACGAATCACGATGCTTTTCCATCATGACTCTTATACTTTGGATTGCATCTGTTGTTGATTTACCCGAGACAAACCCGCACTGGTCATCAGATAGTCGTATTATTTTCCGCAGTCGGCTATCTAATACCCGTTCAACGATCTTCATGGTGTGCGACATCAGCTTGACAGAACAGTAGTTATCACAATTTCGCGTATCACCCTTTCCTTTGTGCAAAGGAAGAAGATAGCTTTCCCTCCATTGATTAGGCATACTGTCGCCTCTCATAAGTTTGGAGATAAGAACCATGAGCCATCTAGACCCGATGTCTCCCATCTTTTTCCAGAACTCAGAGGGTATCCCGTCCGGCCCAACAGTTTTTCTTTTCTTGGAGTTTTTAACCGCGTACCGAACTTCTTCGACTGTAATGTCGGATATTTCGGCATGATTCGGGGCGGCTCTTGGAAAGTACACTCGGGGAAACTGTTCGTTCAGAAGTTCCTCGAAATACTGTCGCCATCTGTGGAGAAGTTTTTCGTCTTCCACAAGGAGTTGGCCTTCAGCATTGTTAATAAACTTTGGGAAACGAATCTCCTGAGCATTTCTTCTTCTCTGGGCGGCTATCTTAAAGATATTTGCTCCTTTGTTCAAATTGCTTTGTCGAAGCTCCTGGTCAGACGCGGAAGACGAAATTTCTTCCAACTCCTGATATGTGCCTTCCATGCTTTTCGCTTTGAATTCGGCGCACTTTTTCTTCGCGATACCTTTGCAATATCTATATACCTTTTCACGGCGAGCTTTTTCCTCTCTATTAGTAGAAGAGCACTTTGACCAAGCTTGGAAAGCCATTTTCTTTTCGTGTATCACCGCTTTGGCTTCGTCTGTCCACCACCAGGTTTCTTTTGCGTGTTGGCAGGGGCCTTTAGATGTTCCGAGCAGTGATTTGGCTTTCTCCAGGCCAGATTGTTGTAGGGAATCTCACATGTCTTGTGCTCTGCACTCCTCATTACCGACCTCATCGATAATGGAAAAGAGGTAGTTTTTCATGCTGGTAATAAGCTTCGCCTTTTCTTTTATCCAGCTTATACCACTTGATTCTCTCAGACACCTTCGTTTGCTGCTTTGACTTCTTACTCGCCTCCATAAAAAAATCAGTCAGGAGGAGACGGTGTTGAGGGGCGATCGCGTCTCCCAGGATCACTTTGCAATCTTTAACTCGTGGCTTCATGAAACTGGATACCAAATGATAGTCTATTTGAGTTTCATTTCCGCCGCTGCTATAAGTGATCAGGTGCCGGCTTTGTTTGACGAACATGGTATTTAGCACTATAAGACCGTACGACTTGCACATATTTAGGATATCTTCACCTGAAGAGTTCCTGGTGCCGTATCCCAGCCCTCCGTGGTAGTCTTGATAGTCTTCGCTTGTCTTCCCGACATGTCCGTTTAAATCTCCCCCAACAAACAAAAGCTCTTCTTTTGGGATGATTTTAACAAGGTTGTGGAAATCTAGCCAGAATGCATCTTTTTATTTTTGTTCGCATCCTACTTGAGGGGCATATGCGCTTACGATGTTCCACACCTCACCATGCATCACCAATTTGAGAGCCATCAAACGGTCACTGGACTTTGAAATTATCACGACCATTAGTAGTGCCTGGCGGGGTAGTGCTTTTCCTTTTAGCGTTCTTTTCCATAATGCTACGGTTTGACCGTTTTCTTTCTTCCCCTCCTTTTTTTGACACGGGCATGCACCAGATTTTTATTTTTTTTTGTTTGATCTTACTCTTACAACACCGGTGATCTCCAGTCGTGTCAACCCACTGATTTGCATGCACACTTTTGGGGCAGTTTAATGGTGGTATGTGTCCCTAGGCTCACTTTGGTGTTTTCTAAATTGCATAGATGTGATTTTTGTTTACCTTTGTTTAGTCGCCTTTTACGACAAGCGAGAGGTATCACTGCAGGGATATTCTTAACCCGTCGCTGCACAGAGTAGAAACATTTTGTGTATAAATGGAAACAAAGAATAAAAGAAAAACAACGGTGTTATGTTACGTTCTTATTTGGGTTGAACTCAGTTCAATGTCAAGCAGTGAATTTAGGTTTCAGATTCAATGTCGTGCGGTTGGCAACTAGATGCCGGTGTACTGTGAATGCTGACCGTACTCAACATCCTGCCTCCATTGAACTGTGTTCAATCGTTCTGTTGATAGATGGCTGTTGATTCGGCTGCCTATTTCTTCTTAATAATGGAATGGGAAATTCTGTGCGTCTACGGATGAATCGACTGGATTTGCAAATTAAGAACACACTGACTCCAATCGCTAGGAATAACCCATAGACACTGAGGCCGATATGTAGGGAATTGTGCTGCTGAATTCGATATGGTAACTACAACTGTTGGGACTTGATTTGTTTCCGTATTCCTTGCAATTCTGCTTGATAAGTGGTGATATTTGGAGCATTGTAGTGAATCGCAACCATATCCTCCACATTTGTGAGGTTCATATCTCTACTAAGTCTGGTATATGCCACCCGTATATTGTTTGAGTAGATGCGATGAGCTTGAATCGTTATGTGATCGTGTTTGACAACACAATTTGGGTTCAATCTCAGGAAGCCACTTCCTTCAATCGTGATAAGGAACGGATGGTGATTGCATACTATATTCAGCATTGTTTCCTTTATTACCGCGTATACATATCAATTTATTTGTCTGAGGAATTTGTGTCCACACGGAAGTATTTTTGATAGTTTTTAATTTACATGTCGCTAATGATGATATGTTATTTAGGAAGTTAATTTCACACGTGCTGATGTTATCTCCAGGTCAGTAAATTGGATGAGTAGGTATCTTGTATATTCAATGTGATTGCATATGGATAGTTCGTCTTCTGTCATTGGGTAGTATTGATCGTGGTGAGCACTCACTGCCAATAGGGTTGATGAGGGGTCTATGACTATTAGTACATTGTTGACAACTGCCGGAATTGGAATGAGCTTAAATAACACAAATTCATTTATACCAATCAATGGTAATTCGACTTTGAATATTACATCAATATTCTGATCACATCAGGTATTCTGATAATAGATTTTGTTGCTTGATCAAGTTCTTCACTGTTTAGAAATGTAGTCTGTGCTCTTGCTACTGAGCATTTTTCTTTAATGATGTTTTTAAACCTTAGCATATAGGCTATAATTCGCTGTGCCCTTTTGAATGAATTGCCATGCCTGATAGTACCCGGTATGTCATAGTCTGGTAACCGATGAGAAGTGGCTGACAGTGCAACATTGTCTTGGCGGATATCTGGTTTCTTCGCATATTTGGGTGGCCAGATTGATTCTGCTCCATGCAAGAACCTTGGTCCATAAAGCCAAAGAGTATGATTTCGAAGTGACTCGGGTGCTATTCCGTGTGACAATATGTCAGCAGGGTTTTCCTTCGAGCTTACGCGTCGCCATTGCTGCTGGATTGTGTATTCTTGTATTGCGGATACTCGATTTGCAATAAACGTCGGTAGTGTGGACGATGATGATGCATTAATCCAATTGAGGACTATTTCTGAGTCGGTCCATAAATAGACCTTATCTCCTTGAATGTTCAGATCTGTTTGCAGACGACGACTAAGTTCCGCAGCCAGCTTAGCTGCACACAGCTCTAGGCGTGGAATAGTGCTTTGATGAGATATTTTGCTCTTTTTGGAAGGAGCTATCCTGGATTTTGCGCAAAGTAGTCGTACTGTGATTATATTGTTCTTGTCCTGCGATCGAACATACGTTGCTGCTCCATATGCCTTCTCGGATGCATCCGCGAATACATGAAATTGTACATCCTTGGAAATTTTGTGTGAAAAAATGAGCCTGGGTATTTTAATATTGTGAAGTGTTTTTAATCCTTCTCGAAATTGAATCCATTTTGTTTGCATCTCTTGAGGAAGCGCTGCATCCCAGTCATATTTAAGTTCCCACAGCTGTTGTAAAAATATTTTAGCTGTAACAATGATGTAACAATGTATGAGTCCGAGAGGATCAAAAAGATGAGCAATATCGGATTATGCAGTTCGCTTTGTTGCTCTTTCTTTTCCGACCCATGAGGTTCTGATACCGAGCTCGTCCGATGTTGGTAACCAAACCATTCCAACGGTTTTGACATGTTCTTCAATGTTGGTATTAAATTCTAATTCGGTTTCGCAATCGCTGACTGGTATGTTGTGGATGAGGGATTGATGATTGGCACACCATTTTCGAAGCTTAAGCCCAGCAGTTTGTAATAAGTTTTGTAGTTCTTCTTGAGTTGCGAGAGCTGTCGGATTCTGTCATGACATCGTCGACGTAGAAGTTCTTTTGAATTGGTCTTGACGCTAATGGGAATTGGTCCTGATGCTCTTCTGCTAATAGTTGGAGACATTTTATAGCGAGATATGGTGCACAAGCAGTTCCGTATGTAACCGTGTTCAGCTGAAAGCACTTGAGTGTGGGACTACTTCTCCACCATATAAGTTGGTATTGTGTGTCTTCGGCATGCGGAATCTTATAAGAACTGAGAACTATCTTGTCTTGGATAGTAAGACCTGATGACAAGATGTCGTTTAATGATACATTAGAGGATGTTTTTGCTGAACCGTCAAAGACTACCCTGAGCTTTGTTGTACTGCTATCTGCCTTTGTTACGCAATGATGTGGCAAGAAGTAGTAAAGCTTGTGTAGTTGATGATAATCTACTTCTTTCATGTGTCCAAACTGTTGGTATTCTTGCATAAATTTAATGTATCTTGTTTTAAGATCTATTGATTTAGCAAGTCTGCGTTCAAGCGACATAAATCGTTATAAGGCAATATCCTTTGATTCTCCGAAAATGTTAGGTTCTTCTTTGAATGGGAGTTTTACCACGAACACTTCTCGAAAATGTCTGTTTGAAATGAAATTCACATTGCCTTTGGGATGCTGTAAGGCGCCTGTCATTGGATGTTGATTCCTCTAATTTCCAAAATTTCTCTATTTGATGGTCGAGTGCTTCGTCTGCACTGCATATTCCACATACTTCAATTCATGAATGCAATTCATGAATAGTTTTCCGCCAACTGTCCATCCAAAGACTGCATTTTGTAACGTGGGCATAGATTTTCCCAATTTGATTTGCCCCACTGAGAGAAGAGAATAGTACAGCTCGGCTCCAATAAGAATATCGATTGAGCCTGGGTTACCAAAGCTTGGCCAGATACTTGTATCAAACGATTTGGTGGGTTGATCTGAAGCTATTTATGACAATACATGCACCTCCATCCTTATGGAAAATGCGTTAAGACGGGATCGTAACTGAACGCTAACTCTCTTTTTGCTTGCTGAGTCTCCCGACCAATCCCTTGGATATACATTACTTGAGAGATTGGGGTTACTCCAAGTTTCTTTACGATTCTCTGGGTGACGAAGTTGAATTGAGATCCCGAATCTAGTATAGCCTTGCATTCAATAGTCTTGCCATACTGAGTTGTGAGGGTCACGATAGCCGTTGAGAGGAAAATATACCCATGATTGCCACAGTTTCCTTGAGTTGTGAGAGGTGTCGACTGACCCCTTGGTGGAATGTCAGATGTTGTTGAGGGCCTTATGGTAGTAGGCGTATTATTTGATGAAGGTTTTATATTCTGCTCTAGGTGCAAGAGCGTGTTGTGCTTCTTGTTGCATTTTCTGCAACCTCCGGCGGAGCATTTAGAAGAGGAATGTCCATCTCTAAGACAATTTATGCAATTACAATATTTGTGGTCTTTACTAGATTTAACCGGTCTCTCGGTTTTAATAGTAAAAACTTCTGGCAATTAAATAGCTGGTGTGGTCCCTTGCAAGAGATGCATGTAATGCCTCCAATGATTGAAAACGGGGTTCAAGGAATGACATAAAATGGTCTAATGTGGGTACCGATTTAGGTTCCTTTAATGACTGTTCCCACAGTGTATGAGTGTTGCGATCCAGTCTTTTTATTAATATGTGTAATAAAAGTGGATCCCAATTTTTGTATCCACATCAAGATTTTGTAGGCTGAGAATACATTCTTTTGTATTATCGTGTAAACCTTTTATCATGGCTTAACCTTCAATATGAATTACTGGTTGCAACTTTAATTTATCAAGTGTTGCCGTTACCAGAAGTCGTGTGTTTTCATAACGATCTGTTATGACCTTCCATGCGCAGTTGTAATTAACGTCGGACGTTGTAAAATGGCGAATTAGCTTCTCAGCTTCGTATGTCAAAGTTGACTTTAAATTCTGACAATTATCGATGGGTTGGTTGTGCACTAATTCTGTGAATAGGTCACGGAATTGCCGCCATTTGGGGTAGTCACCATCAAACTTTGGAAATGTACATTTCGGTAGATTGAGATTTGAATTTGCCGTTGACGTCACTGTTGTGGTCGCAGGTGAGATTTTTTTTTTTTTTTTTTTTTTTTTTTTGTTGGAGGCTTCTACTATCTGCTGGAGCACTCAGACACAAGTACTGGTCCATTGTACTACCAGACAGACACCTTGTCTTTATTGTATTTTCCCCGTTGTCCGGAGAAAAGTGAGGAGGGGCTTCAGTGATGTTGAGCTAAGAGATTCGGCACCCACCACGTCGGCCCCAAGGGTGCGCCACCGTGCACGAGCGAAGGCGGGACAGTCGCAGAGAAAGTGTTCCGCTGTGACGTCCTCCTCGCAACAAGCAGCACAGGTAGGCGTCTCACTGATGCCAAGCACGTAAAGATGCCTGGCAAAAGTGTAATGGCCCGTAATGACGCCCGTTAGCCTTCTGCAGTCATTTCTTCTTAAGGATAAGAAGAATGTTGCGGACTTTTTACAGACGTCAGGGCGTACGCGCTTAGTCATCCTGCATCCTGGATATTCCTTCCATCTGCGACTGTGTACGTTAAAGACCCAGTCATTGATGTCAGATTTAACCGTTGAAGCTGGTAGACCTAAGGCGGGTTCAGGCCCTGAGAAACTCTCCTCTGAGCCTTTTCTAGCGAGTTCATCATAGATCTCGTTTCCTGGGATTCCAGAGTGACCTGGAACCCATACAAGCCTAAGTGAATTAAGTCTTCCGACTTTGTTCAAGAAGGTCTTGAGTTCATGCACTAGTTTGGAGTTGGACAGAGGATTGGATACAGCTTTGAGTGCAGCTTGGCTGTCACTGCAGACACATATGCTCTTTCCCCTCCATCTGTGTTTCACAACATAGTGCATGGCCATTAGGATTGCGTAAATCTCCGCCTGGAAGACAGACGCATATTTTCCTAACGAGAAGTGCAGTCGAATGTTTTCGCGCTCGAAGAAAACTCCGGCGCCGGATCCCTGATCAGTCCTGGAGCCATCTGTGAAGATGCGAAGACATTCTATTCCAGGTTCAGTGTCTGGCCAAAGCCAGTCCTGACGCCAAGGAAATGTGACTGTGTAGTTACAGCGCAGTAGGATGGCAGGTGTCATTGCGTCAGAGGGCATATCCATGAGACAGTGATCGTAGGATATTTCTCTCTCAAGTACACTTTCACTCCACTGCGAGTTGTACCAAAGACCATTCCTCTTTAGGCGAGAAATAGTTTTCAGTGCACACCCTCTGATATATATGTCAAGGGGTGGAAGGTTCATCATAGCATCCAAAGCAGCTCCCGGTGTGCTGGGGAAAGCCCCCGTGCAACTGAGGCAGACCGCTCTTTGGAGTTTGGTGAGTGAAGCCACAACGTGTTTTCGTGTCAGCCTGCTCCACCAAACAACCGATGCATATGAGATTATCGGTCTTACCATTGCCGTGTAGATCCAAAGGACCTTTTTCGGCGATAAGCCCCATGTTTTGCCAAAGGCACCTTTGCATTGCCAGAAAGCTGACAGCGCTATGGTGGTTTTGGACTCAACATGTTTTGACCAGAGAAGTTTGTTATCTAGAATGACTCCCAGATACTTAGCTTCCTTGGATATGGGGATGGGAATACCTTTTAGCACCAGCTGAGCAATGCCAGTTGTTTTCCTCCTTCTCGTGAAGAGAACGACATCGGTCTTAAGAGGATTAACCGACAGCCCATTTCTCGTGCACCAGTCATCGATCACGTTTAGCGCCGCCTGCGCTTTGAGACAGACATTCGCTAAACATGAGCCGACAGAGAGAACAGCAACATCATCCGCATAGGCCTGGGCATAGATTCCAGAGGCATTGAGAGCATCTAGCAGAGAGTCGACCACCATGCACCATAACAGCGGAGACAAGACGCCACCTTGCGGGCAGCCCCTGTTTACTCCAGACTTGACACATTGTTCGAGGCCTGTATCAGCGATCAATGTCCTGTGCACAAGCATTGCTTTGATCCACAAAACCAGTGCTTCATCTACGCCATGCCGTCTAGCAGCGTTACACATGCTGTCGAAGGTAGCGTTATCAAAAGCTCCCTCAATGTCGACGAAAATGCCTAGTACGTACTCTTTCCTTTCGAGAGCGCATTCAATTCTCCCAACTAGGTTTTGAAGCGCAGTCTCGCAGGATTTTCCGCGCTGATAAGCATGTTGCATGTCCGACAGAGGATGCATTCGAAGGGCAACTTTGCGCACGTGCAACTCTACTAGTCTTTCCATGCTTTTCAGCAGGAATGATGTTAGACTTATTGGTCTGAAACTCTTGGCTAGTGAGTAATCCTCTTTTCCTATTTTGGGAATAAAGACCACTTTCACTGCGCGCCAAGAGATAGGTATGTAGGCAAGTGCCAGGCTAGCAGTGAAAATTCTTTTCAGTGTAGGAAGCAGCTGTCTTATACCTTTTTGCAGCATAACGGGGTATATCCCATCAGTGCCCGGCGACTTAAAGCCATCGAAGGATGCCACAGCAAATTCAATGGCCTCAGTAGTTGCCACGCGTGACGCAACATACCAGCTACGCCGAGTTGTTTTCATCGCTACAGCCGCAGTATCCAATGAGGGAGTGTGCAACGAGCCGATGACAGTCTGATTTCCCGGAAAATGGGTCTGAAACAGTAAACTAAGAGTTTCTGCTTTAGACTCGGTAAAGGTACCATCAGACTTTCTGAGTACCTCCAGCCTTGTCGATTTTCCTCGTTTGAGGACTTTAACCAACTTGCTGGTCGCGCTCAGGGATTTGATCTCTTCGCAGAAGGACTTATAGGAATCATTCTTCGATTTTCGAATAAGCTTCTTATATTCCTTCTGCTTCGATCGATATTTATTCCAGTCATCTTCCGAGTTCGATTTAAGCGATCTGTTCAGAAGACTCCTGGCTTCCCTACGAAGCCGTTGGAGCTCAGCATTACACCAGGGAACCGGCTTCCTGTTGGGAGGTTTTTTGACAGGACATGCGAGTTCAAAACATTTGGTGATGGCGCTATTCAGGTTATGAACTGCATCCTCCACCGATTGATTAGTTTTGAGTTTAGGCGGGGCTTGAGTGGATTTCTCAAGCTCCTCCCTAAATCGCACCCAGTCTGTTTTTCTCGGATTCCGCTTGGGCTGCGAGGGGGAGATCCCGCACTTCAATTGGAATTCGATGTATCTATGGTCTGACAGCGTAACATCTGGTGAGACTCTCCAGTTAGTGATGGCCTTCGCATGCCTGTTAGATAAGGTTCGGTCAATCACTTCCTGTCGTCTCGCCGTCACAAAGGTTGGTAGAGAGCCAACATTGTTGATGAAAAGGTCAGACGAAAGAATGAAGTTTAAAAGATGGTCTCCTCCATGGATACAATGTGATGATTTGTACTACTGCATGCAATTCTGCTACTTAGAAGAGCGGTAGCAGCCTTGCGTCCACGTTCCATCCTTCGACTACTTGACATCAAAATGGAATACAATCCTACCAAGGCCGAAGTAGGGACGTGAGTCGTACGCGGTTTTCAGGGCCTCAACAGAGGCCCACTGGTATTCCCACTACCAGAGTGAAGCCCTCTTTTTTCAGAGAGTTCTTTTTCTCCTTGTAGGAATAGACAGTCCAGGCCCTCGTGTCGAGTCCCGGGTTCTGCGCACGTAGTCGCGTCAGCACTTTCAGCTTGTTTCCGGGTTTTCCCGGAATCCAGCAGATGGCGCGCGTTAGTTTCGGGAGACTAACTACTTGATAAGTGCTAGTTCCCAGGGGGGGGATTTTCGGCACCATGCTCCTGATCCAGGCAGATGTCTGCTGAGAGGAACAGCTCACCACGAAGGTACCATTCATCAAAGCAGACCTCTCCGCTTGAATACAGAAGCCTGTTGCTGAAGCTAGCTCCAGTAGATGATCCTCGCAGTGTTGGCAATCTGCGTTGGTCATTCTGCTGTCACTGCCAGCCTTCCCTATCCTGACCTTTTCGGAGGAGATGGCTGCCTCTTTGTAGGAGAGGTGCTTGTCTCGACTCTTTACGGTCATTTGTGTTGCCTTTCCAGAGGAAGGGGTTTTTTTGTGTGAAGTGCCCGCCTCCGATGAGCGGCCTTTGGTCCTCTCCGTCTTCAGGATTTTGCTTTGATCTTTATTGATCGCCGCATCTGCCTTTGGACTCCGATTTCCCGCCGCCATATCAGAGGAGGAGACATCACGTTCTCTCTCCCCAGCAAGATTGTCCCCGGCGGCCATCTTCCGTTTGCAAGTGCTCTTACCTTTTTCGGTTCGAGCTCCTGCTCCCTTCCGACGCCGCTTTCGTACAGCTTTGCCAGCCTGAGGGTTGTTATGATCCAAGAGTCTTCTGCGATCAGAGTCTGTCTGCCAGCATCATCACCTTTTTCGGCGGTGGCACCGACCATGACAGGACCCTGAACATCTTCAGCTCCGTCAGTTTTGGAACTTGGCACGCTCTTATTGGGAGTTTGACCGTCACCAATAAGAGGAGGAGTGTTTGAGGCGCATGCCGAAAGTGCTGGCATGCTTGTGCCTCCAGCAGCAGCCTTTACTAGCCGCCGACGTTTTCTGCGCTGCGCGCCGGCAAGAAGTGCGGGATCTGCAGGTGAGAGGGTCGGATGGGCTTCGGTAGGGGATACCTCCGCCGATCTGATCCTCTTACCTGCCTTTCCCAGAGGTTCGCCCTCAATCTTCGTGCCTTCGGCTGTGCCAGCCTCTTTGCACGATTTTCGGGCACGCCTCTTCCTCCTTCTTTTTGGGCACTTAGCAGTGCAATCTACAGCACGTCCCAATTCTGGGGCTCGTTCAACCTTGGCGGTTTCCCGTGCCGCACCATCGTCGGTGTCGCCTCTGTCGGTTGCACCGCTCACGCTCAGTCCAACCAAGTGGTCGGACAATGAGCCGCAGGAGTCGGTGTCGTTCCGGGCTGCCGGAGAGTTAAGAATGACTGGTGGGGCCTCCAGAATCCTTGCCCCGGCCGCGATCAGGGAGATCGCGGGTGAATTTCCGCTATTGCGGGTGCCACCTGGAGTATTTCCATCCATTTGGTTGTCCATTCATTCATGACTAACTCGGGGTTCTCCGGGTCTTAGTTCGAGGTCATTGACCTCTTAAGCCCCTCCGCCGCGACAAGGCGCCCGAAGAGCGAAGGGGGCAGGTGAGATTGGCTGAGCAGTTAATTCGTTTAATTTGGTAGACAATTCAATTAAGCACTCTTGAGCCCTTTTTCCAATTCTATGTAATTTCCC
Source organism: Merodon equestris (assembly GCA_958301585.1). Lineage (NCBI taxonomy): Eukaryota > Metazoa > Arthropoda > Insecta > Diptera > Syrphidae > Merodon > Merodon equestris. Next base: position 80,358,030 of record OY284415.1, on the reverse strand, counting down.
ACGTTGTATCCTACTGAACTGTAATCATCCACCAGCTCACCGATCTGTTGATAAATTTCTTCAATCATATGCCAGTATTTGTTAATACCAATGATTTTCAGATCATTAAAAGCCTTGGAGTGAACTCCCTCCTTATCCTGTAGGCTGGTGATGAGTCGCTGAAGTGAAGTAACAGTTGTCTTTTGTCTCCTTAACAGTTTGTTAACATCTGATGATGGATCATCTGGTGATGATGGCGGTTTGGGTGAAAGAGGTGTGGGTTTAATTGTCGAAGTGTCACGTGAAGATATCCTTCTGCCTGAATATAGTTTTCTTCGTTTATTTCATCCTTAGATTCTTCTATTTATAGTGTTGAAGTTACCAGTGTATAGCCTTCGCAAACGCTCTTATATGTTAGTGTATTGTTGAAGTTACCAGTGTATAGCCCTAATAAACGCTTTTATTACTATAACGTTGGGGTCACTATGTTTACAGTGCTTTTACTGTAATTGTTTCTATGTTGATAGGCCGCGGTTCTTGTACGGTGACTATCGGCGATATTCCAGTACAATGCTAGAACACCAATATTCTGATATTAGCAACGAAATAAAAACACGAACGTTCTTGATAGCTACCAAATTCTATCAGGCCAATTCAATATTTATTAGCCAATATTTATACTAAAATATTGCTTATTCTAGCACAAAGAGTTTTTAATGAAATTAACTTACTTTACTAAATATTACGTACAAGAAAAATAGGAAGAAAATTGCATATTCTGCAATACAATTTTGTTATTATGTGTACTGCAAACTGATTACTGTGCAGATATAGTGGAAACATTATGTGAATAAATGGCAATAAAGAATAAAAGAAAAACAACGGTGTTATGTTGCGTTCTCATTTGGGCTGACCTCAGTTCAATGTCAAGCAGTCAATTTAGTAGGTTTCAGATTCAATGTCGTGTGGCTGGCAACTGGATGCCGGTGCACTGTGAATGCTGACCGTACTCAACACACTCTTTACCAGTTCTGCCTGATATGGACGCAAGAACAAATAAAAAACAAAAAAATTAATCGAGGTATTCGGGGGTATGCGTCAAGATAAGTGGATAGCGTGCTCAGGATGTGCATTTTTACATTTGAGACTCATTTTACAATCAAATCTTTTTAAAAGTAGTAAAAGTCAAACAACTCCAGAAAGTGAATGAATGATGTAATAGTTGGAAACAACTTTTGCTCACTTTTTCTTTGTGTTGGCTGTCTGTATTGAATATACGAAGGGCGATAAATAAGTACCCGTGTTGGAAATGAAAATGCAAGTATTTAAGTATATAATTTTTTATTTTTTTTTTTAAGTCGTTTATTATTACGTTTGTAGAATTTGTACCAGGTTTGCCACCACACAATTAGCACACAGAGATATGATATTTAATACATACATACATATATGTATCTTTCAACTGAATTTTTTTTTTATTTTTCAATGTAATCTTCTTTTACGTTTTTCCCAATTTTTTAACCCCTCAAAAAATATGGCTTTTCAAGCTCATTAAAATTAGCCTCTGTCTCGGTCTTTTTCCCCGAGCAATGTTTTCATGTTGGGAAACAAAAGGAAATCGTAAGGTGCCAGGAGAGTACGTGGTTGTGGCAGCAATTCATAGCGCAACAATGGTGCGCTATCATCTTGAAACAACACTTTCTTAGCCAAATGGGGGCGTATTTTTTTCAATTTCTTGTCGAATCGGTCCAATAATTCACTGTAGTATTGTTCTTCCTTTTTCCAAAAAGTACTTAAAGCCGATGGGAGCGTCTTTGCCTTCTTCGGAGCAGATTCACCACCAAAAATTCATTGTTTGGACTGTCGTTTGGCCTCTGGTGTATAATAATTATCCAGGTTTCATCCACGATAATCATCCGTCGATTAAAGAGGTCCAAAACTGCTTCGACATTGTCAGTCTTATCCGCTTGTTGTCCATTGTCAGCAATCGCGGCACCCATCGGCCCGACAGCTTTCGTAAGTGTAATTTGCCACGGCGCTCCTTATCAAAAACACGTGTACGACAATGTTTTAATTAGTTAAACCAATATCTAACGGTTGTCAATGAGAGTGAAAGGTCACCGAAGATAGCATCCAACTTCGTTTTTATTTCTTCACATTTTTTTCCATCCAAAAATCAAGCGAATAACGGATCGATATTGATATGTTTCCATTTTATCGAAAAAACCAAAACGGGTGTGATAAAATTTGCTACCAAAAAAAAACCCACCCATGAATCAGTCTAAAATGTTGCAGGATGTCGTAAGACACTAATGCCGAATTCCCTCAGCAACGCCATCTGTTTTCAAACACAGGTACTTATTGATCGACCCTCATATCCACATATCTTTTCACTCTTCAAAACATATTTTTACAGCCCTTTACAAAATGACACTAAACGCGCATTTTCCTTGACCTGGTTTTACATACACGTTGAATGATTTCTCTTGAATGTTTTGACGTAAGTGGAAGAGAGAGGGAAGATGAAATGGAATTCTGCTGCCCGGACAGTCGCGAATAGGTTTTCTTTGCATATTCTTATTTATGTATTGCGTCCTTATTTATGTATTGCGCTCCATGGTTCGAGCGTTCGGGCTTTTTACAGCATGAGAAAGAACAATGAATTCATACAAAGGAACACGAAATGAGACCTCAGGCGTTGTCTCGGTTAATATCGACAATATCGTAAGCTTGAATTCAACGCCAGAGTAGAGCCTTGACAGCTCGTACGTTTTGACAGCTGACAATGCTTGTATAGGTTATTTCGTATATTTGTTCTTTTTAAAAATGGAAAGTGAAAGTGAAAGAAACATTGCTTGTATTCTGTCATATTCTCGATTTTTGAACGTCCGAGCGCCTGAAGCCACATTTCGTAATAGAAATTCCTAGGTCGTGCTTTTAACATATGTTTATCATAAATCGGTACAAGGCCTGTCAAAAGACCGAGCGCTCGAACGCCACATTGTATACGGCCATCATTTTTATTTTCTATCTGCGGAGTGCACCCCGTCGGATGATCGGTTTTACTTTTTCATCAAATTATGTCTTTGTTTTCTGTTAAGTGTAGTGCACTCGCTGAACAACGAAATAGAAGCAAAAGAAAATGGGAAAAACAAATGTCAAATTACAGTCACTGAAATTTGCCGACGTGTGAAGGTGAAAAATGTTTATGGAGATTTTTTTAAAGAGAATCGTAAAATATGCTAAGCAAATACGCAACACGAAAAACCCGACTTACATTCACCCTCACGAGTCGCGACTCACAAGTTCTAAATAGAAAAGAAATACATTAGAAGAGTGACATACAGGGTTCCTGCTACTCACAGGCACAAATTCTGGAACAAAATGTCAATAAAACAGCAATGTTCTAGCATACTAAGGCGCGGGATCCTCTCTGCTTTTTTTTGATATTCCCTTCTTTTTGCTTATTTTTTTGACTTCAAAGTGTGTGCAGTGAAATAGAGATATATTGGCACAGTGATGCGCGGGTAGGGTTTTCCGTGCATTATTTTGACATTTCCTTATCTCTTTTTTCTTTGTTCTACGATGTTGCTTCACATGTGCTTCACACTTCTGTGTGCATTCTACAAGTAAGCTAAGAGTTAGTTAGTGCTATTTTAAAAATTAGTGATTTTAAGTGGACAAAGGAATTGACATGTGGGCATCCAGCATGGTCGACTAATTCATTTATCTTCGATTCCATATTTATTATAGCATGTACTCATATCCAAACAAATTCCGCTAACAACCGTCGGCACTGAATGGCGAATATCAAGTAAAAGAGAAATCTCAAATTGATGCGCGACACTACGAAGTAAAGAGATGCACCATGTAATAAGTCCGCTATCACATGCGGACTCACGACTCACGACTCACATAAGAGTAAAAGAGAAGAACCGAGATGAGTGCGAATGATATGGAGAATTTAATTCCCGGTGAGTCGCGGGCGAAATTCTTCGCGACTCACATTGACGTTTCTCTTTCTCTTTGTTCGTTATTTTTCATTTCCATTTCATTTCTTTTCGTACTTTGTGGGGAATGGACGCAATCATGTCGGATGTTGCTTGCAGAAAATGCGTAGAGCTCTACTTTATCTCACGGAGACAACTTCAAAATGAAAAAAAAAAGTAGGCGCTTGGCTCACGAATGTATGTCGAAAGAGGAAATTGAAAAAGGCACTGAGGCTGGCATGTGATAGCGCTCGCCTCACGGAATTTAAATTGAAAGAGGTGATGGGAAGTGAGTCGTGAGTCGTGAGGCCGCATGTGATAGCGCTCGCCTCACGGAATTTAAATTGAAAGAGGAGATGGAAAGTGAGTCGTGAGTCGTGAGGCCGCATGTGATAGCCGACTAACCACTGCAACTCAAAACACCAGATCAAGAAGAAATCACCAACTATGTCCGGTATTACATGACTATTTCACGGTATTGCAACAGTAGTAAAGACTAAAATGAGTGCGAAAGAGATGGTTAGTGAAATAGAGATATATTGGCACAGTGATGCGTGGATAGGTTTCTCCGTGCATCATTTTGACATTTCCTTATCTTGTTCTTTATTTTGCGATGTTGCTTCACATGCGCTTCACACTTCTGTGTGCACTCTACAAGTAAGAGGAGAGCTACGTAGTGCTCTTTTAAAAATGAAAGTAATGTTTTTAAGTGGACAAAGGAATTGACATGTGAGATCATAAATAATTATGAGATACATATCTCATGATTCCATCCAGCATGATTCACTAATTCATTTACCTCCGATTCCATATTTATTATAGCATGTACATATGTATGTATATCCAAACAAATTCCGCTAACAACCGTCGACACTGAATGGCGAATATCAAGTAAAAGAGAAATGCCAAATTGATGCGCGACACTACGAAATAAAGAGATGCATCATGTAATAACCATTGCAACTCGGAATGTCTGATCAAAAGGAAATCACCAAGTGTTGCACGTCAAAAACATGCGACATGTAATACCTGACTAACGCGCGAACAAACAAAATCAGAATGAGACCTCCGACTTTCTTACGTCTTTCCCCGCAAAACCGATGTTTACATTAATGTCCAGGTTCCTAGCGACAGAACCTGTTACAAACGAGCTTCTGTCCGTGAATACATGTTTGCTCCTTTAATTTTAACTCAGCGAGTTCATTTGAATGTATTGAATATAGTCCCGCCAGACACTCGGCGAGTTATAACAATGTGCTTTATTGTGACATAATTTTGACAACCCCGGGGTGCCCACTTCAGCGGCCATCTTCTCATCAGTCTCGTTCTGGTTTCGGAACAAAATGGAATCAACCAACCACCAAACTGGCAGAGAATGGATTTCTATTTATTGCACCTAATATTTACCCCCCCCCCCCCCCTCTCATCGTTCGTCTTGACATAAATTTCATTTTTCATATCAACAGATATCGAGAGGGCCATTGAATAGAATATGCATGTATGTATACCTATACATATGTATTAAGCAGATCGCGTATTGTATTATCTAAGAAATTCGACGAAATACATATTATTTTTTTATGACGGAAAATTTCATAAAAAATTCACAGAGAAAAAAAACCGCATAACTTTAAAATCACATTAAAAGATCAATTGGATGCTTTACATACAACCTAACCTTTGTTCCTTCCCTTAATATGAAAAAAAAAACTTTCCAATACTGGAAATAACTTTCCCAAGAAAGCGATAGTATAACTTAATGAGCTTTTGACCACTAGTTGCTCTCCTTTCGCTTATGTAAATGCTTAAGCAATGTGCAAAAATGCCGGTATTTGTTAGCGATGCCAATATACAGTAAATGCGAAAATTTTCTTACAACGGAAAATAAGAAATGTGTTCCTGATATTTGTTTCAAAAAATGAAGTAAGAAAGTAAATAACCGCAACATTACCAATTAAAGATAATGAAGACAAGCCGAATTTTGAGCGACTTTTTCGGCAGATTATATGGAGCAAATTATAGTTTACTGGTAAAGAAAACACAATAATACACTGGTTCAGGTTCAGGTATCACCCTCCGCTCACTTACTGATCTAATGTGCTTTAAGACCCTACATTCATTATTACTTCCGAAAAAACCTTTTGCTACACTGAATAAAATACACACGGCATCACTAGTCCAGAGATGTGTCGTAGATATTTCTTTCTGTCTGTCATCCAAGATATTTGTCTCTGGTTGACATGGTCTTTCATACTAGATTAACTGACTGACTAAAGAGTAAGTGAGAAATGCAATGCATTGCTATCAACCTAACTTTTACAAAACCGTGGTGCATTTGATGCCTACCCCTTGATGCAAATCGTAGAAACATGTAGCGAAAACTGGTTTTGGAATGCTTGCTGTAGGAGTATGGCAACACACGAATGAGTACATATAGTTTTTACTCTTTCTATCTTCGTCCGCTATTCATCTATCGAGTTCGGTCTTCCGCATACTGCCATTTACCGAACTTATTTTATATTTCCAATTCCCTTCATTCTTCTCGCGGTTGTTGCTAGTGCTGGACGTGTTTTCGGTAGTGTTTCTTAAGAAGTGAAGTCGTTTTTAAATTTAATCTATTAACAAGGTAAGTTAATCATGATTCAGCTAAAAGTTTTAATCTTATTCGAGTATTTGTGAGCTTAACTAGTTGCCGAGGAAAAATACGGAATAACTCATAAAACTAGTCTCAATTGTTTATACTTATGTACATACATACATGGATATTTTTTTAGTACGCATTTTCTGCTCGCTCAATTGCATTCGGCAAAAAGAATAAGATTGCAACGACGTAAATTATAATCGTAATTGCGTAACAGTTGTAGATATGTTATTAACTCTCTTCCCGTTAATTTTCTCCCTCTTGATTAGATGCCTAAACTTCAGAAGCCAGCCCCTGAATTTTCCGGAACTGCCGTTGTCAACGGCGCTTTCAAGGAGATATCATTGAAAGACTATAAGGGAAAATACGTAGTGTTGTTCTTCTACCCGCTCGACTTTACATTCGTTTGTCCGACGGAAATCATTGCTTTCTCGGATCGAGCACAAGAATTCCGTAAAATCGGCGCAGAAGTAATTGCTTGCTCTACTGATTCGCACTTCACCCATTTGGCTTGGATCAATACCCCACGGAAACAAGGGGGTCTCGGCAACTTGGACATTCCTGTGTTGGCTGACAAATCGATGAAAATCGCACGTGCTTACGACGTTCTGGACGAGGAAAGCGGCGTTCCATTCCGTGGACTATTCATAATCGACGGCAAGCAAAATTTGCGGCAAATCACTGTAAACGACTTGCCAGTTGGTCGTAATGTTGACGAAACTCTTCGCCTTGTGCAGGCTTTCCAATTTACCGATGAACACGGTGAGGTCTGTCCAGCCAATTGGAAACCAGGCTCCAAGTCAATGGTCGCGGATCCACTCAAGTCGAAGGATTATTTCACCGCCGTCAACTAACCCGTGAACATGAATTCCGGATTCTCAACATTACATCAGATTTAAGTTTTCTAGTTTTTTACTATTTTCTTAAAACATGGGTACCTGTGTTATATTCACAAAACACTATCACGAGTTAGTTCAGAATGTTCGCAAACCTTTTTTTCACGAATAAAAAACGAAGATGAATATAGATGCACAGACGTATTGTATTGTAGTTGATTTTTACTAATGATCGAGTGATGATAAACTCTTTGGCTGGAAATATTGCAATTCAACGGGGCAAAGGTCGGTGGGTTGGGGTTGAAGTGATCTTTGAGCACCGAGAGAATGTTCCAGACTTGCGGTTGGAAATATATAATGGGTGTAAGAACGTCGGAGCGATTGCTCTGTGGCCAATGTTGGAAGAGACTAAAATTGAAAAGCAGATTCTGAATGTCGTAATTTTGATAAGATATCGGTTATTTGCTTGGTCGCGACTAATCGAACGTATTTCTGTCGACGCTTTCAAATCGTAAAATTATTTTCTGGAAAAGTTGGTGTGATTGAATAGGTCGGTGACGTACCTTCGCCATAATAAGTCTACGCATAAACGGTATGAGAGAACATTTTGGAAGAAAGTAAAATTCATTTTCCTTTTACTAAATCTCAGTAGCTGCTGCTAAGTTAAAAACAAACTGTGCACATATGTATGTATGCTTACGTTAGTATTTACTGATACATATGCACCATACATTAATTAAATCATATATCACTATCATGTTAGAACCAGAAGTCGGTCCAAAGGCGTTTGTAATTGGGTTAGTAACAGAATTGCGAAAAACGAGTTCTCTAACACCTATTCGGTATAAACAGTACTGGACAAAACTAAAGCACCTCCTATGAACAAAGTATTGATTTTGTTTACAACGGACGTCGGAGTAAAGCGACAAAAACGACTTTTTTTAAGTGATGGTTTACATTTTATTAAACGAAAACAAAAGATTGTTCATTACAGAAAACAAAACTCATTAAACACAACAATTCAAATTTTCACTTGGACAAAACTAATATGTATATATATGTATATACATATATACAGTGTCGGTCAAAACAAAGGGAACCATGCCTTCAATGTACATTTTTCTCACATACATACATATATATACACCCATGTTCTGCATTTCACGTGAAAGTGAATTGAAATCGAATTTCAATTTCACTCGAAATGAAATTAGGTGTTCTTCATTCCGAGTGAATTCAAATTTTTTGAATCCACTTCGAATTCTTGTTCGAAATGTCAAAATCAGCTGTAAATTTCAAATCATTTTCCAATTATTTTATTATACATACATTTTATTATATTTTTATTATACAATTATTATTTTGGATTTTACGTAAAAAGGGTTAATTTGACCGTGAAAATTAAATTAACTATTACATTAAATTAAAGTTTTATATTAAAAGCAATTTCTTTAAACATGGATGCTGTCTTAATGTTTATTGTCGATGAGAACCGGGAAAAAAAACCTACTAGAAAGGGTGCGCAAGAAGATTTTGCGAGATAAGTCCAATATTTTGAATCTCCCCGAAACAGTGTAAGTAAAAATGCAAATGGGGTCCTTATGGGCAGACTGACTTATGTTTTCTTTGGTTCTTAAACCTTTTGAAATTGAAGGTTCGCTTTGCTCACAATCTTCGGTCAAGGTAGAATTGCCGGAAATGTTCTCGGTATCAGAAGCTGTTGTGCCCTTAATTCCTTCCATAACATCATATATGCCCGTAATCTTAGCGATGGCATCTTCCGTTGACGAAATGGGTTGAAAATTATTTGGGCCACCCCCGGTACTTCTTGCTTCTTTTTTATTGTGAGCAAGCTTTCTCCTTATATTAATTTTCCAGTCTACCCAAACCTAAAAAAAATATGAAAAGTTTTATTTTGTTAATAAAAGAATATAATTACGATTTTTTACCTTTTTCCATCCATTTACGTCCTTAATTGGAGGACCTTCACCGTTTAACTGTTGCACTAGTTTTCTCCACAATTCTTCATGGTGCCCTTTGTCTCCTTTGACAAAACCCTTGGCCAAATCTAAATTTTCCTCCATAAAATTTAAAAGGATAGCCTCCTGCCTTTGATTTTTATGTTTTCCCCTATAAAAATCAATCAGTACTGAAAAATAACTATTATTTTACTTACATTATTAAAATTATTTTCTTGATCGCAGCTATTATCCACATCAGCAGGTTACACAAAAGACAGTGAATTCAATTCACAATACAAAACTCAAGTGAATTCAATTCACATAAAACAAAGGCTTTTCGGAATGTGGAACACCAATTTCCACATTCTAAAAACCAATTCACTGTTGTCCTTTCGAGTGAAATGCAGAACACCAAAATATTCATCTTCGAAAATTGAATTCACAATTCATTATTTCGTTCGAAATACAGAACACCTAATTCCACTTTTGGTGGTTGAATTCACTAAAAGTGGAATGCAGAACGTGGGTGATAAAAACAGTAATATATGTAAACATAAATATATGTAAAAAATGATAAATGTCAATAATTGAATCAAAGGCAATGAACATATTTTATTGTTTAGATATATGAACAGGAAATAGATAAAAACAAAAACTCCATATACTCAGTATTTATTGCGGTCAAAACAAAGGGAACTTCAAAACTAATAAATATTCTTTTAAGAAAAATTAATATTTGGTGGAAAACCCCGTTGTTTTTTATGTCTTCAGCGCCTCGTTTGAGCATTGAGGAAATTAGATTTTCCACAGTTTCCATGGAAATGTTTTCCCACTCATTACTGATAACACTAAATAATTCCTCAACGTTTCTCAATATCCCGTGTCTCCTCACCTTTTGATTTACAATTTTCCAAAGATTTTCTATTGGGTTCAGGTCAGGAGACTGGGCAGGCCATTTCAGGACTTCAATTCCTTTCTCGTGTAACCAATGTTTTATGAGTTTTGAGGCGTTCTTGGGATCGTTGTCGTGTTGAAATCTCCATAGTAAGGGCATATTTTCATCTGCATATGGATACATGATATTTTCTAATATGTTTTTATATTCAAAACCCCAAACCATCACATTCTTTCCTCCCCCATGTTTGCATGGTAGTACACAATATTTGGTACATAACCTTTGTCCAGCTGGTCGTCGGACACATCGCATTCCGTCAGAATCTTTTAAATTATACTTGCTTTCATCCGAAAACAAAACGGCTTTCCAACGCTGAATTGACCAGTTCAGATGAGTCTTAGCGAATTCCAAACGTGACCGTCTCTTCTTTTCTGAAATGAAAAGAACCCTTCTTCTAATGGTCGATTCACTGACATTTAATTGAAGTTCGCTTAAAATAGCATTCGAACTTATAAATGGATCATTTCTAATCTTTCGGATAATTAAATTATCCGTTCGAATTTTCGTCTTCCTTAGCCTACCACCTTTATGAACTGTGTCGACGGACCCAGATTCATTGAATTTCTTCACAAGTCTGCTTATACTCTTTGCTTTACTAAGTGAATATTTCTCCCCGAGTTTCTTTTGTGTCAATCACTTTTGAAAATCCTCAATTTTTTGCTTAAATGCCAAATTATACTTGTTTCTAGCCATTTTTCTTTAAAAGTTAATTTAACAATTGTTTTGCAATAAGCGGAACAATTTTCAAACACTCAACACGCCGGCCGTATCAATTGAAAATGATTTTTTTTCGTTAAAACAATGAAAAAAAAATTCTAATTCACTATACAAATTGAGAAGGGGAAAAAATTCGGGCAGGCACCGAGTTTCTTTGCTTTGACCGCAATAAATACTGAGTATATGGAGTTTTTTGGTTTTTATTTATTTCCTGTTCATATAAACAATTATTACTTTTATTATTTATATATTACTTTTGTTTCAATTATTAACATTTATCATTTTTTACATAATAGATACATGTGTATATTAATCTGTTTTCAAATATGTAGTTATCCTTTTTTTATTATTTTTTCATAATTCTTATCTCTTAAAAAAGTAGAAATATCTAATTGCTGGGTTTTTGTTGTCAAAAAAATAATTAAATTTCAATCATTTTTTCCATGAATATTAGATTTTCAGTCAAATCGTTGCCACCAAGATCATTTAATAACAAAAATGTTCAGAGCATCTTCGATTGTTGGCTGAGCAAATCCTATTTCTGAAATAAAATTAAAAAAAAAAAAGTTTTTTTTATGTTTTAATCGAGAAAATACTAAACTCAATTATCTTCTTCTTTGTCGCTTTCTTGAGATGTATCATTTTGCACAAAATCAATGATTTCTTCATCAGTCAAAGATGCGGCCGATAAGGGGTGTTCGTCAACTTGCATTAACTCATCGAATGAACATGGGAGTGCACTTTCCGCAGATGAAGCATTTTGAATCCACTGATTTAAGGGCCATTCATCCTCTTTCTCAAAATCTTCTCAGTTTGCAATGGTTGAACTAGTAACCCTTTCCCAGGCTTTTGAAATTATTAAAATCGCTTCCAGTAAATTTATGTCGCGTCGATGTTCAATATTTTTAATAAGCTCTAGCACTTGAAATTTTCTGTAATTGGCTTTAAGGGATCTTATAATTCCATGGTCCATTGGTTGGAGCACCGAGGTAATGTTTGGAGAAAGGAATTCAAGTCGTATGGCTTGCAAGCCTTTCACTTCTGGATGTGCAGGACAATTATCCACAAGTAATAATATCTTTTTATTTTCCTTTTTTAGTCGGCGGTGCCAGTTTCGCAGGTATTTTTCGAAAATTGAAGATATCATCTAGGCTTTCTTATTGCACTCATATTCTACTGGAAGCTTTTTCACATTCTTAAAACATCTTGTGTTTCTTGATTTACCCACAACAAGAAGCTTCTCCTTTATTGTACCAGTCATATTTGCTCCTACCAGTACAGTAATACGATCCTTGGCCATTTTGCCTCCAATACATTTTTCACCTTTTAATTTTAGCGTATTTGTTGGTGTCATTTTAAAAAAATAGACCGGTTTCATCAATATTAAAGATATTTTCATCTGTACAGTTTGCCCGAAGTTGGGGCCAAACAACCTGCAACCAATTGTCTACTGTAGCTTTAGGAACACTTCTGGCCTCTCCGGTTACTTTGCAACTAACAATTCCATGACGTTGACGAAAACGCTGTATCCATTCTGACGAACACGCAAAGTTGTTCTTCCCCATCTCCTTGGCAATGTAATTTGCTTTAGCTTGCAAAATGGTTCCACTGATAGGTACACCGGAACTTCTCTGTGTTTTAAACCATATTAGCAGAGCCCTTTCAACCTCGGAGTGCAATGAACTCTTTACTTTTTTTACGGAAAATTTTGCTTCCTCATATTGTTTTTTTAATTTTTTCCTTATCCGTTAAAATCGTGGATATAGTGGAGTGTGAAACGGAATACTCTTTTGCAAGATCTTTATTTTGCTCTCCAGCTTCCAATCTAAAAATTACCTGCTTTCTCTTCAATCGTAAAGATTTTCCGTTTCTGATTCATTTTCCGATACAACTTTATGCGAACTGAATAATATTAAACTTCTGCGACCACTCGTCACACAGAAAAATTTCCACTAAGTAATTTTCACAAACTCGAAACCAATAATAAACGCAAAACATGTAAAATAGCTGGAATTCTATGTAAACATATACATCGCATCCTCGGATAAACAGTTTACCGTTTTACAAAAAAAAAAAACAGCTGCATCGATTTTAGTCGTTGTAACCAATATTTTATCTAAAAAAATGGAAAAATCGGCCTTTATAAGCAATATGTCGTTGTAATCGATATACATATTATTGAATGGAATTATATTAGAGCTCAGCCGTGACCTAAGAATTTAGTCGTTATAACCGATACGTCGTTATAATCGATGTCGTTATAAGCGATTTTGACTCAACATACAGTGTTGGCCAAAACTAAAGCACGGGATAATATCCCTTTGCAAAAAGCTAAAGAAAATTAAAAAAAAAGCGTGTGCAATTCACACGTGGTAGAAGTGAAACATTCAACAATTTTGGCTTCAAGATAATGAGACGAATATAAAATTTCGGGTAGAGGATAATTGTAGGTTTCAGAAATGATCATAGTTTGATAATTATTTTACATTTTATTCGTATATATTACATACATTTATTCAGACTCAGAGCTTACATTTTCGATAAATGATACAAGAGGCTTATGGTAAGTAAAGTATGAAATAAATACTTTGGTCTTAATATGGTCAATATATCTTTGGAATACTGCGTTAATTGCTGTTTTTGATCTTGCTGTTGATAGAGTGCGACTGTTGCACATTTTCAAATTAAATTTGGCGTCCAAAAACTCAATCAACGGAATCGCTGTATCCGATGCAAAATTTACATTGAAACCCCACTTAGAATCATCGGAATTTTATCGTAATCTTTTTTAAGAATTCGTGATACTTCTGGTGTGTATTTAATTAAATTTTCGTGAATGAATTCAATAATTGTATTTATTGATTGGTTCGGAGAAATGTAGATATCTACAATTAATACTGAAATACTATTATCTAATTTGGTTTGACATGCACATATTTCTCCCACTTTAGAAAGCTGAACTGATAATGATTCCAGTTGTTGTGTATTGAGTTCCATTTGTGGAGTAACAACACGGGCTCCGTCATTCGAATTATGGTAGATTGCAACTCCATCGGCCTTCGTATGTGGCATTTTATATTTAACTACGATGTCAAAATTAGGAATATCTACAATGTTTTTATCATTCAGCCACGTCTCGGAGAGAATAAGAAAGTTCGACGACAATGCTATTCTGTCAAGCTGAAGATCTAGTGCACGAGCTCGTAAACTTAAAGTTAAATTTATAAAATCATATAATAGTTTCTCAACAGTTTCTAGCCCATTCAAGCTCAACCGTTGGAACTCAGCTCGCAATTCAATTGTGGATACTGTTGCTCTTCGACCGGGATAAAATTTTCTATAATTTTTTTTTTTAAACAATATGTAGGCCTTCAATCGACGTCACTCGAGATAGTGCGACGCACAAGAGCTGTTGAGCATGTGATTTGTCATATTCATATACAATTTCACCAAATTTACCTCCCTGGGACTTATGAATCACTATCGCACAAGCAGACACCAGTGAGAAATGGTTACGTTTAGCTATTACTGTTTTATTAGGTACTAATGGTACAGACGATGTTCTTCGCTCTATTGGTACTGCCAGTGAAGAAAGATTGTGCTTTTGTACTGATGCCGCGGCCTTTCTTCTGATTTTCTCGCCAGTCTTAGGAGAACCAGTGAATTCTAGCCATAAACGACCTACTTCTCCTTTGTCATTATATTCAGTATAAACTAATTTTCCTGTCGCACCATTCGCCAATCCATCTGACACGTTGATATTAGTTGTTATGATATATGGCTTATTGATAACTAATGTCAGTTCATAAGGCAAATCTCCTGTATCAATCGTTGACATTTTGTGTAACTTTTGACGCATAGATGCTTGTTGTTCAATATTGTTGCAACCTACATATGTATATATGTATACAACAGTTGCTTTTGAAATAACTTTTCGATTGCGGAGTTCAAAACTTTATTATTACATATATGTAGAAACTGAATGATTATCGAAAAACAAGTCCTCGTCTAAGAGCTGCCCATCACCAATTTTTGTTAATAATGTTGAGAAATTTCGATTGGCCTGTCGCATTACTTCGCTCAGTTCGAAGAATTTCAACCCTCGCCAAAGTGTTGGCCCCGCTATTTGTCGCTTTATTTGCTTGTAAATCGGAGTAGCGCGAACCGGTGGTAGTTGACGTAGATCACCGATCAAGATTATATCTAATCCTCCAAAATTCACTTGAAAATTACCGGTAATTTGCTTCAATTTTGAATCTATTTGCGACAACAACTCTGCTCCAATTATACTGATTTCATCGATAATTAATACGCGAACATATTTGAACAGTGATCTATGTATGTATGTATATTGTTGTGCTACAGCCGCAATTTTGAAAGACTTATCTTAAGTGCCGTGTGTATCGTTGTCCCATCAATAGCCACAGCAGCTTTTCCAGTTGAAGCACATGTGATATAAGCGTTACAAAATCCATCGTTATCCGAATAACGATTATAAATTTCCATCAAAAATCTGATCACAAACGTTTTACCACATCCAGCAGGACCTGTGAAAAATATTTGCAACGGAGAGGGATTTTCTAACTGAAGATTATGAATGACATGCATCAAAAGATCTTTCTGTTCTTGGTTTGCCATTTTCATCAACTCATAATATTGTTCATTAGGCATAAGATTTTCTTTACGTTTCGAAATGGCACCGAGTTTATTAAGAGTTGCTAAGCGTAAATCATTATTTACGCTCGAATCTGGATTGTCATAAAGTGCTTGAAATGGATTGGCTTCCGGAAATCTGGTAGCAACATCATGGACCTCGTCGTCATCGTCCCCTTGAACATCTTCACGACATATGTAGTTTTCGACAAATTTCAATAGTTTTGTTGATGTCTAAGTCAGATTCGAACTCTTTACGCCGTTCCAAAATTAGATGTTAATTTTCGTCTTATAAATTTCATCTCTTCAAGAATATCGTTTTCTTCGTTACGAAATGGAATGTGCAGAGTCACCATTTCTCTTTTATACTCATTGTAATCTGAAGCTACATATGTCATAGTTTCTATATCGAATGATGCGTTGTTGCCTTCTACGTACATATCTATATACATTCCTTGTGAATTTTTAGTATAACATAGTTTGCAACGAATTGTGCGAGTGATAATTCTTCTAATTCTTCGGGCCGCTGTTAATATTTGTCAAACCAGTTTTCCTTCCAAATATTTGTTAAGTTCTCTTAAGGTATTAAGTTCGTCTAATTCTTTTTGTGTTCGTTTAATACGCTGTCGTTCAATAAGCCATACGGTAGAGATACATACATATGTATAAACTAAGATATTGAACTTTTGGACATACATAGGTTCACGAAGTAAGTACCACGCTGCTTCTGGGCTCGTCAATTCAACAGTATTGAGCATATTTACACTCATTTTTCTTGTTATTTCTACTATGTCAAATTCAGGATGCTCATTCTTTATTTCAAGAATTTGACGTTGTAAGTTGCTAATACCTCTATTAGTTTTATTAACATATTCAACAACGTATGCGGCACAAGAGTACTCCTCGATAATGAACTGCATGTCTGTATTTGATTGTAATATATTGAGAATAAAAGGATTGAAAGGGTCGTGCCATTTTTCATTTGGTTGTCGTTTTAAAAATACTTTCGGTCTAGTAATTCCAGCTTCAAGAATATGAAAGTAATCTTCATCAGAAGAAATTTGATTTTTTTCATAAAAAGATTCAATGTTTTCGTAATCATTGTTTTCGAGGTTGATTTGTAATTGTTTATGTCGTTTAGCATAGCTGGCATATCCTGGATAATCTTTCTGCATTGGTTTTAATATCGTGGTGAATTTATGTACATGGCATGAATGGAGCATCAAATCGACACTTCTGAGGTTGATTGGCGTTAATTTTTTTTGTAGCAGGTATGTTTGTGAGTTTACAAACGAATATATCCAGAAGCTTCAGTTGAAGAAACCGATATCAATTGATCGATCAGCGTTATAGCATTTTGTTTGTCCCTACCAAGTGCATCTACTAGAGCATCATTCAGCCACAACAAAATGTGTGCGTGAGGACTACCACAATGTTGAAATTCGATCCGTTTGAAATAGTTGACATCATGGTGATTTCCAAATGGGCTATTTTTCTTCGATTGTAGAATAGTCAATAGTATATTGACTAATTTATTGAAATATGTATGTATATTGCACATGTCACAGCATCTTCATTGACGAGTGTAGTCTTAGTTATATAATCCAGCGACGCAGCTTCTTTCCGTTTAACTTTTTGCTGTCTTTTTAATCTTGTTTTCCCTTTTTTTTTTCGATAATCGCGACAATATTCTGCATTCGTTTTCGGCATATTTGAAGAATTTTATTATAAAAATTATGAAAAAACTCTACAAACGTATAATGCGTACACGTATACAAAACACCACGGTTGTGTGATGCCTTTTCTCAAGCTTTGTACTACGCATGCGCGCACAAACACGTACTAACACACGTACAACGCTGAGGCCCAAGCAAACTCCCACTATGCCTTGGTATACACGAGTGGAGGAGGTACGAAGCAGAGCACAAAGAGAACCACGAAAATAAGAAACACTGTATAATGCATCCTATCTCATTTTCTCCCACGTTAAATCTTATGAATATATGTATGTGTTTGTCTCTTTTTACTGTCGCTTTTTCGCTTCATCGACTTTCAAATCACAACGATGCTAAAGAAGTTTTCACTTTAAAAAACGTACGATAACTTTCGAGTTTTTATATTTTTCTAACCAAAATATATTTAAACTTCAATTTACAACTAACATTTCTATTGATACTCTTAACCGATTTAAATAAAAACAAATCAAACAAAAATTCATCAAAAAGTAGCTGGACAAAACTAAAGCACGATCTTAAATTTACAAGTAAAAAAATTAATATTATAATTTATTATTAATATTTGGTGGCGTAACCCTTGTTTTGGATAATTGCAGCACAGCGTCTAGGCATAGAGTTAATAAGGTTATCAATTATTGTCTGGGGTATGTTATTCCAGGCAATTTGTGTTTGGTGAAACAAAAAGTCTAAATCTGGGCAATTAGTGCGATCGATTCGCCGATCTACAATCTCCCATAGATTATCTATGGGGTTGAGATCAGGCGATTGTGCTGGCCATTTCATAACGTTAATAAGGCTTTCAGAAAGCCAATTCTTAACATAGTCAGCTGTATGCTTAGGATCGTTATCATGTTGAAAGATCTATCGCATATCCTCCTCTGCATCAGGAAGCATTTCGGTACATGAAACGATGCATTTTACCATTTATCCTGTGAATTGACCCGACTCCTCGGCTGGAAAAACATCCCCAGACAATAATATTGCCTCCCCCGTGCTTTTTAGGATTTAGGCGTTCTCCCTTTGGTCTCCGTATTGTCCGAAAACCGTCAGAGCTTTTTAAATTAAATTTAGATTCATCTGAAAAAAGTACCGTTTTCCACTTAGCCACCGTCCAGTTTAAATGCACCGTCGCAAATTCAAGTCTTGCTCGTCGATTTTTTTCAGAAATAAATTTTTTTTTATGGGTCGATATGATTTCAAGCCACTATCAACCGCTCTTCGCCGTATCATCCTGCTTGAGACCTCTAGACTTAATTCGTCCCTTATGCATCTAGACGATTTGAAGGGGTTTTGATCATCCTAATAATCATTCTATCGTCATAACTAGTCGTTTTTCGGGGTCTACCGCCACTATGAACCGTTTTGACAGTTCCCCGAGTACGAAATCGACTAATTATACCCGAAATTACCTTGTGGCTTATACCAAGTTTATTTCCAATGTGCACTACTGATTCACCATTATTAAAATCGGACACTATTTTTTCTTTTAACTGCTGAGAATAGTTATTTCGCGCCATATTCTCACTTTTTTGATTACCTTGATTACCTGCAAAGAGTACAACGAAAGACATACTAGTGACAATTTGTGCAATTTCTTAAAGTAAGCAATGACGGAGTGGTAAATATCAAACAAAATTGCTGCTACAGTTAGTGATAATACTACCAATATCATCACCGCCGTAAAGTTAGATAAGTGGTAGTCAGTTGGATGTTTTGCTCATTTACTTAATCTTATATATTAATACTTTGTCAAAAATCAAATACATTGTTCAGTATTATAAAAGGAGTACCCAAGCACTGAATAAGCTAAAAGAAACACAAAAACAAATGAGCCTTCCCGAATTAAAACTGAAATAAGATGTTCCAACTCGTTGGAATTCAAGTTATGATGTGCTGGAACGTATTATGGCTATAAAGGATGCTGTGATTAGCTCGATTGCAATCCTACGCAGTGATCTATCAATGGATTTCAACGAATGGATTATTATCAAACCATTTCACAAGGTGACAATGGAAATCAGTGTATAGAAAAATGTGACCCTGTCAAAGATAAATGTACAATTTTAGATATTTAAGGAAAAGGTTTTAAAAAATTCAAAGGCACATGAATATGCAATCTTCTTTTCCTTTTTCCGGCGTTGTTATGGTCAGAAGTGTAGGACCATGCCACTTAACTGCATTCCTACTGGTCCGCTTGTGGGGTCCGACGGTTTGACGTCAGAAAGTAGCGGCAGGCTTCCCGGTTTGGGATAGGCTCACCTTGGTGTTTTCTAAATTGCCTAGATGTGATTTTTGTTTACCTTTGTTTTAGTCGCCTTTTACGACAAGCGAGAGGTATCGTTCCAGGGATATTCTTAACCGGTCCCTGCACGGAAACACATGAATATGCAATAAAAAATATTACCAACAAAATAAGCCAGATAAGATTGCCTGATGAAGGATTAGATACTTCAGCTCCTACTAACGTTGTTGAGTCGCAAAAAACAACGAAAATCATTTGGGATGCCTATGACCAGGAGATACAAAAAAATAAAAGACTGGAGGATATAACTACAACCGCAATAAGACAATTGGAGAAATATCTAAATGAGCAATATTTAAACCGAAAGATGGCTCCATACAATAGTGGGAGGAAAAAAAAGTATATCCTCATCTACTATATGCCTTCATTTTAAAAATGTTTTGCATCGTGGCTTCTTCAGTCCCATGTGAGCGTATATTTTCTGGTACTGGACAGCTAATTAATGAAAGACGGACTTTACTCAAATCTGAGGAAGTTTCAAAATTAATATTTTTACATAGTAATATGCAGTTTTCCTTGATTCAAATTAATTTAACTTACTTAACCAATTGAAATGAAGAAATATTTAACTTGTTTTGTATTATGTGTATAGTTTTATTTCATATTGTTCCTTTCTTTAGTTTGGAAGTGATAGCGCTGTTATTTACAATATAACAATAGTATGACGACAAGACTCAATAAGCAGCAGTAAACTACATTGAACTAAATGACCTAAAATAACGAACTAGTTCAGTAAGCCGATTTGAGCTAAAATTAAGCGCTCTCTAGACTTAACTAAAATGCACAACCTACTGTTGACTATCTTCCACAAGTTCCCAATAGTGTTAAGGTCAGGAGATTGCGCAGGCTTAACCACAACCTCGATGTTATTGGCATTAAACCAAGTCTTGACAACTTTACTTGTAGGTTTTTTGGATCGTTGACCGGTGGAAAGGTCCACTTCATTGGCATTTCTTCTTTAGCATAAGGCAACATTAGTGTTTTTAAAATATCTAAATATTTAAAACGATCCATGATGCCATTTATTCTGTAGATTTGCCTGATCCCTCAACCAGAAAAGCATCCCCAGACGAGCACACTTCCTCCACCGAATTTACATAACTGTTGGGATGCAATATTTCCACCCTTTTTCCTTCTTGTCTCCTTATTCTGGAGATACTATCTGAATTTTTCACTGTATTTGAATTCTTCAGAAAATAGGATGCTTGCAACTATCCAGTTGAGATGTTAATGCGCAAAGGCGAATCTTTATTTGCGGTTCTTCTCGGAAATGAACGTCTGTCGTGCTGGGCGGCTGAACACACCCAATTGAATAGACATACGAATCTTTTTGACATGTTAACAGGTAGAAAGTTCGTAGTGAAAATTGCCAACGTGACTTCTACCACAGAATAAATAGTATACAGAAGTCGCATCTCGGCCTGCGATGATTTTTCACTTTATGGTGCGTGCGTAACAACCATAGACAAACCAATGAGACCTGCAACTTAAAATGGCCGCCGACGTTTGCCTACAAGCTGTGCGAGCACGTGTGTACATAAAGTCCTGTCAAAATTATGTAAATAATCGCGCACATTGTTATAATTCCATGAGTGTGTGTGGCGGGAGTACACTTACAATAAGCATGTTACGATTTCGAAAGCATACTTTATTGTCTCTATAGCGTCTTAAGAAGGAAGGAAGAGAGACCGGATCAGCAGTAGTGAGGTCACAGGTGCTGTAATTACTTAAAAGGAATATATTAGTATGAGTTTTTGCTAAAATGTAGGTTCTAAAGGTACCTTCGTAGTTAGCGTGTAACAGTTGGTATTGCTGTGTCCTTATACCGGTAATGCGATTATTACTAATCCATGGCTCCTTGTCCTTGACCTTGTCGTCTCCACCTTCTGCAAGGTGGAGAATACGGTAGGCAGAAGCAACCTTACTGTGGTGGAGGTTTATCTGGGTTACACGTAGCATTGCAGCTTAAGCCAGATGCCTCAGTCATAGTAGCATCCAGATTCTCTGAATCAGAGGGTAGGCCATCGGATTCCTGAAGTTCTGAAGGAGGCTTAGGTGGTGGGAACATGGTCATTGCCTGCCATGCGTCCTGTTCGTATAATGAAACTTGTCCAGAAATTGAAGTATACAAAACGAAAAATGATCGAACTGTTAAATTAGCGGATGAGAGAGAAAGAAGAAATTGAAAAAGAGTCATGCCTCACGGCTCATTAGAAAGAGAAATCCGAAAAAGAGCCAGGTCTCGAAGGTGCGAAGTTTTGTCGTCTAGGAATAGTAGGATTTTTCCATTGATCACTGGATCATCAAATCGCGTGTCACCCAGGCCTTCTTGTTTGAATGCCAATTTATTGGTAACGTCTTGATGTCCAGTGAGACAAACGCAAAATAGGACTGTGAGTGTTTCTTTAGAAAATGTTCCACCAGGAATATCATTTGATACCATTTGAGTACTAAGGTCTTTTTGGGAAAGCTCTGAAGAAGATGACCGTCTCATGACCGTCATAAATATCTTGTGGTATACGACCAAAAAATGCTTTACATATAATGAGCCAGCGCACACAGGAGAATTTCTACCGGCAGAAAACTAGTTTTATGGGAGAGGGAACTGAAGTATGAAATGGAGTAAAATCTTCTTTCGCGTATCGATACAAATATACGAATATACAATTTTATACCACCCACTCAAATTTTTTTTTCACTTTTTGTATATACCTATTACCCTTAATTATTACATCACGCTTAATAGAAATATTTTTCATTTCTACTAAAACATAATTCCGCCATCAAAGGGTTAAATCTGTTTATGAAAATAAACATGCATACATTAACTAATTGAGGTTTTTTGCAGTTTTACTTTCTTTGCATGTAGTTTTACCTTTTAGCTAACGAGCCCACTGATGAATTGTCTTATGCGTTTACAATCTCGATTTTTCTTTCGATGATTCTGGGAAATCCTCAATTCAATTTTTAGTATTTCAATGTATATTTCATGCCATAATTTGGTGCCTTGCGTCCATTGCTAAGGGGTTCGCGTCCGGCTAAGAGGAGCATTTATCATAATACATAAAATTATATTGTCCGCGTCCGGTTAAAAGGGGGTCCGTCCAAGAGAGATCAAATTGTTTCGAAGAATATTAGTTAACACAGCGGTTGCAGATTCTCCGGTCATGCGACACCTTCCATGCGCGACATATCCAACAGAGCACCCACAGACCCATGAACACTCCGGATACCCAACACTTTGCATGTGACGAACTCCTCTGACACCATGCACTTCCCATTATCACCCACGCTTTTCAGCACCTGACACCGGCTTGAATTCCAACACGCGATGTCCAACAATAGATTAGAACTAGGTTAAGACTTTTCATGCTTTAGTTTGTAAGTTCAGTTTGTAACCAACTTCGAAATAAAGAGGAGCTTCTCTTCCAAAAAATATATATTTTTTAATTTCTCTATAGATAAAATTTTAACTTATTTAAAAAAAATGATTTAAGAGAAAACGTCCGCGAAAGAGAGCTGTCCGCCTAGTAGGTGTGTTTAAAAATATTCCAAAAACATCAATATTTGAGTTCATTACTGTTTTTTTAAGTAATAAATGATTTCCAATATTTTTCTTACCAATTACGATGCATTTCTGATCGTCTAGCTTGTGTTACGTTTATCACATATCGTCTGATTTAATGATTTTGTGGCTTCGGACTTGAAATTCTGAAGTTTTTTATCTGGTTGTTTGTTAAGTGTTTATTGGCCAATTAGGTTTAAGAACGTGACTTACCAATTTAGAACTTAAATACAATCAATGATTGTTCAATAAATTAAATGAAAGTAAACAACGATTGTATGAAATGATTTATTGTGGACTGTATTTAATATTGACCGCACTGGTCGAATGCTCGAAAAGGAATGAATGACGGAATATGTGACCATCATATATCGTCTAGCTCATCCCCTTTGGTTCCGATGTTGTCGTCGTACTGAGTTTTGAAAAATAAAGAGAAAAAATATTTCTAAATAAATATATAAGGACATAAAGGATTTTAAAGTAAATCACTGTGAAAATAGAATTAGCGTGAAATTGCAAATTGCAATCAAAGTAATACCTTTTGTATGTCTCTAGAGTGGTGTTACCCCTAAATCAAAATATTTAAAGAAGACTGTAACCCTGTCAGTAACTTCCTAAACTCACATGAATCATTGGCATTGTAAGTTAAAACTCGATTATCGCTTTTTTTTTTAAATAATTTTTTTATTCACTAGTTCTGTTGGGCAGAACTTCCCCTTACAATTACTGAATTAAGAGTGTACAAAAATTGTCTTACGCAAATCATGAATACTAATGGCACAGGTAATATCACGAGCGATGTTTGCTCGCATTCCTCGGTGGCGTAGGTGCCCGGGTGACCGATAGTGGCGTGGGTACTCAGATGACTTGTCGTGACTTCCTCTGCATCCGAGACTTGCTACACTTGTTGTAGCTTGCTAGGTCAGGTGGCGTTGCTAGATAGATGGCGTTGCTGGTTTCTTGGATGGATGGAATAGTGGGATGATGCAGGTGAAGCGTAAGCGAATTCCTGCACGTATGATTTTGATGTTGGTTTTCGTTTTTGCGAAGCTCCCTTCTTAGGATGCGGACATCCTCGTTCGTTGGCTTATCAAAATAAGGGTATTTGGCCTCAAAATAAGGTACTTGAAGGTCTTGGTTTTGGACCTCTCATCTCTTCGTGCTGGTGGTGTGCTGGATCCGAGGTGTTCGTGGTGGTAACCATTGTTAACGTAAGTCATCTTTTCCGAATAAGTTTGATGACTATGGTAGAGATGAGCCCAATTGCGACTGTGGCAAGTCCGAGGTTAATCGTCATATTGGTTTGGTTTTTCGATTCCAATCCGATCTTATGGGTGTTAGTCACCTGCAATTCCTTTAACATTTCTAGTGACAGAACTTCTTCTTCGGTTTCGGAGTCCGTGATTTGCGCAATTACCGGTAGCAGTTTAAGTCTAGAGAGGGTCCTAGATATCTGGGTCACGTTGTCGATGGTGATATTTGAGTTTTGTATCTTTATTTTGAACGTTCCGGCAAGGTCTAGCGTCTCGTTGTTGTTGTGGACGAAGCCGTTGGTTCAAGAATATTACACCTTGCACTAGTTCTTCCACTGTCGGGATATGTTGGTTGTTGACACTGGTACAATTTGCTTTCAGGCCCCGGAGGAGATTTGGTATGGAGGTTGTGCCGCTTAAATCTACTAGGTTAGTATAGAGATATATAGAAAGGTCGTTAAAATTCTTACAATCCAGAATTTTGACATTTTATTATAGATTCATGATCAATCTTATTAATAGAGTTATTCTTCTTGACAGGTTTTATTAATATTTTTCTACATACATATGTATATCTTGCTTCGTATTGGGTATGCTAATAATATACATACATACATGATTGATGTTGCGTCTGTGGCAACCTTGACGTCTGCGAAGTTTAATCCTTCGTCTATATTTTCAACAATTACATTCTGTTTAGTGTTTTTTACAGTTTCCATTTCTTTTGCAGAACAAATATATGAATTTGCTATGTTTTTCTTCGCCCAATAAATGGCGTATTCTATGTTGAGGAGTTCCTCCTTCAACAATTTAATTTTATATGCGGTAACACTTACAATATTATCTTTAACTAAGCTACTATCTTTGAACTTATTGATTACTTCTTGCGTTACGTTCGTTAATTCGATAATTTTCTTTATTAAGTCTCGATTTATTAAAACTTGTTGATTATTACTGATAAGTGCTTTATTTATTTTTTCTAATCGTTTAATAATGTAAAAGTCGTCGTGGTCGGATTTCCCGTTATCCACTCCCACGCGCTTCCAATAAAATTTAGAGCGCTTTTGCTCTTCTGAATAGGTTTCATTCTGTATAGCAAATTTTGAATTTGGTTTATTTCATGACTTAGGAAAGGATAGAATGGATGGTTGCATCTGGACATCTGCCATACAACTTATAGCAAATAACATATGGAGCGGGAAAAATAGAAACGGTTTGGCGAGCAGTGGGTTTGGTTTCAATTTCTTATGAGGCTTTTGTGCACGATTTTCCCTGACTTAGTTTTGATAGTGGTTTTGTGGTTTTCCTGAACTATTTCTTCGGAATACTGTCTCCTAATCTTTTGTTTCGGTTTACATAGACAATTTCTCCTGGAGAGTATTCCATAAGCTTTGTCCTTTTTTTGTTATGGTAATCCAAATCTTTCTGTTGCTTTTGCATATCAAAACAATTATCTAATTCGAGAATCAATTGTGGCGACAGAAAATCCCCTGAACTGCTCAAGGGAGCGCAATCATCGGAATCCTCCTCTTTCAGTCCAGATGGATGCGTTAGTGGTTTTATCATATCCAAGTGCCATGCTTTCTCGCTTACAGTTAAGCCGTTTGTATTTTCACTCACTTACCATACTATGGATTCAATGAAATTGTTCGACTCTGAAGTTGGCTCAATCTCTCGCGGATCGCTGTACGAAGTACCGTACATTGCGGAGCTTGTGGAAGTTCCAGAAGTTGGGGGGTTTGTGACTGTACCATTCGATCTTCTGGCCTCTAGTACACAGATAACCATGGATGAAATTAGGGTATCCAAAGCAGGGGTTGAAGCGTCTTCCCTATTTGCGTTTGTATGAAAAGTTGAGAAATGAAAGGAAGTGTTCGGATTTGGTTGGGCATATGTCGGCCTAGGGAATTTCGGGAAGGATTCTCACCGGGAATGTTAGTTCTATTGGAAGGGTTCGGAATGGGAAGGTAAAAAGGGGTTTCGGTCGTATTACTTGTTAACACACCAGAGCGTAGGTCAGGCATTTTAGAACAAAATATTCAGAAGATATGGCTTACGATAAAATTTAAAATGTAAAATTTAAGACAAGAATTTCTACAAGTATCTTAGCACTAAGTAATCGAAATATTTATAATGATTAATGATTTGTGTATTCCTTTGTTTTTTTTTAAATACGATGTTTAATGTAATTATTATAAATGAAATATTATAAGTAACACTTTCTTTTGTTTGCATGTATTTATTGTTTAAATCTTTGTTTTGCCTGTTGGCGTTCTTAAATTAATTATTATAACTTGAATTTTTCTTTTGTTTTGTAAATACTTCATATTATTACGTTCACTTTATTTTGCTGGTTAGCATTCTTAACTTGATTATTATTACTAGAATCACTTGTTCGTGCCTCTGCTCGTATGCAGCGGCTCAATCGCATCAATTGAGTTCGATACCGTTCCCCGACTACGTAGAAGAATGACCGGGCTGTCCCCATGATTTTTTTCTCTTTAGGTCTCTGTAATGAATCCACTTTTGATCACCCGTAATGATGCGATGAATGAAACCCTTCTTTTTTTGCGCTAGAGCAGTTGTTCACAGACGAAAAAACGACGCTCAACTTCACGCTTTGACGCTTGGCTTCAAATCATAAGGAATCCAAGTTCCTTGCTTTTGAATCATTCCCAACGCATGCAATCGCTTGGAAATAGCTTGCCAAGCTCTTGTTGCGTTTGATATGGGTCCCCATCGAACAATTCAGCGTCTTCGAAGGTTTTTGGCCTTCCTTCACGCGAACAGTCGTCACCGTCTTTGAAGCGACGGAAGCAATCACGGCACGTTGTTTTACTTAGAACAGCATCTTCGCAAACTTTTTGGAGCTTCAGCCTCCGTTTTCTTCGAATGCAAGAAGAAAAGCAACACTTCCCGCAAATGACGATTATTTGGCACAAAATCAGACATTTTCACACAACCAAAAGTACATGGCGCAAAAACAAAATCACAAATGTGTCAAAGCGGTTTGTTTACCATATACAGTGGTGGTCAAAGAATTAGAAACGATGAGAAAATTACATGATTGGCAAGTGTTATGCCTTTTTGAAGGTCACTGTAACAGTCAAGTATTGTTATCTTTTTTAACGCTTATCAGC
Organism: Merodon equestris; assembly: GCA_958301585.1. NCBI lineage: Eukaryota > Metazoa > Arthropoda > Insecta > Diptera > Syrphidae > Merodon > Merodon equestris. Next base: position 80,330,303 of record OY284415.1, on the reverse strand, counting down.
TCTATATGCACAGACGTGCACAATGGGTTATACAGTTATCACATCATTGATTATCGTGGTAGTTGATCAACGTGACGAATTTTGTGTGGACAAAGAATTAGAAACGACGTTGATAATATTACTCTCCTTGCGTATAATTGATGTAAGTTTACTTTTTAAGTATTTTCCATAATTAGTAATATTATATAATTAGTAATAGAGAAAAAAAATGGGGAAAAAGAAGTCATGCACTCCAGAGTTGCGAAAAAGCTGATCCCTTCTTGACTTCTACAGAAATTAAAGAAGTCGTTGGGCCTCAAATCAGCCAGGAAATATCAGCCAGAACCATTCGGCGACGACTGCTCGAAAGTGGACTTCGTGGGTGTATTGCACGTAGAAAACCGCATGTGTCAGGAGTCAACCTCAAGAAACGGCTAAACTTCGCCAAATTGCATGCCAACAAACCGATTGAATTTTGGAAGAAAATTCTGTGGAGTAATGAATCAAAATTTAATTTGATGGGGTCGGATGGGAAAGTGTACGTAAGACGCCCCCCCAACAAGGAACTTGACCCTAGGTACACCATTAAAACGATTAAGCATGGGGGAGGAAACATCAAAGTTTGGGGTGCATTCTCTTGGTATGGTGTAGGTCCTTTAGTACATATCCAAGGCAATATGGACAGATTTATGTATAAGGACATACTAAGGAATACAATGGAACCCTACTGCTTCGAATGCATGCCCGTTACGTACATTTTCCAGCATGATAACGACCCTAAACACACCGCACGAGTAGTAAAGGAATGGTTTGTTGAGGAAAAAATTAATGTTTTAGATTGGCCAGCGCAAAGTCCCGACTTAAATCCCATCGAAAATTTATGGGCAGACGTGAAAAAAGGCCTAAAGCATGTAAAATCGAAAAACTCGACAGACCTCTTCCAAAAAATTAAAAACATATGGGAAAGCATACCTCCTTCCAGATGCCAGGCTCTGGTTGAAAACATACCCCGAAGACTTTGTGCTGTTGTAGCAAACAAAGGCTTTCCAACAAAATACTGACCTTTTTTTTATTTCTCTTTAATACAAATTTTTTTTTTTGAATTTTTTTCTTTTCGTTTCTAATTCATTGACCAGCTTTTAATTTGACTTGTTTTGTTTTTCATGAATTTTTATTATTTAATTTTACTGCTAGAATTAAAAACAAAATGAATAAATGATTTTCATGTATTATTACTCTAAAATATGAAGTTACTTTTTTAGGCGCCTTTGAAAAAAAGAAAGGTAATCAAAAACACTAAAGGCCAAAGCAGTCGTTTCTAATTCTCTGACCACCACTGTATCTAAGCTTGGTTCATGACGTTTTGGATACGTCACAATAGCCAACGGTCGTTTTATCCGACTTTTCTAAAATAGAAAGATTACATATGCAAAAACCAACCACGTGGGGGAAAATTGGTCGTTAAAAGCGACTGGTCGTTATAAACCATGTCGTTATAGGTGGCTTCGCCATGGTTTTAAGTGCATATTTCCCATTTTTAAGAGCTTATTTTAGGCGCATATTGCGTTTTTGAGTGCATGAAAATCCTAGCCCTAATTATTACTTATTTTTTCTAAACGTAGAAAGATGAAACAAAATGTTTTTTTTTCTTAATAACTTAAATTCTATGCTTACAATACTAATGTTGGTGTCATCTCCGCGTCGGCAGCCAGAATTGCTCCCTTTCGCCCTGTTGGTTACTTGGGATCCGGCTCGTACACTCTTACGCGGACCGCTAGAGGTGTTCTTAGGGCCTTCTAGCGACGATAAATTTGTCTTACTTTTGTCTGTCACTTATCGGATGCACTTCGCGGTCACGAGGGTTATTTGGGGACCGATGGGGCAGGAGTGAATCGATCGCATCGGTCACTTCTACGTGATTTATTTCTTCGTACAACGCGGCGGCTACTTAAGGTTAGCACGGCACGGCAACAATTTTACGGTCGCCGATTTTTTTTGACCCGATCGATAAACAGCGCGGCGGCTACTTGAGGCGACTGACTGTTAATTTTTAGTTCACCTTTAACAACTTTTAACACTCCCGCACTTAGCTATCGGTCCCTGCGATTATCGCTTTTCTTTAAAAAAATTATTTTTATTCATTAGTTCTATTGGGCAGAACTTCCCCTTACAATTACTGAATTAAGAGTGCGCAAAAATTGTCTTACGCTAATCTTAAATACTAATGGATGGCACAGGTAATATGACGAGCGATGTTTGCATGTTCGCATTCCTCGGTGGCGTGGGTGCTCAGGTGACTTGTCGTGACTTCCTCTGCATCCGAGATTTGCTACACTTGTTGTAGCTTGCTAGATCAGGGGGCGTTGCTAGATCAGGTGGCGTTGCTAGATCAGGTGGCGTTGCTGGAATGGATGGAATCGTGGGATGATGCAGGTGAAGCGTAAGCGAATTCCTGCACGTACGAATTCGATGTTGGTTTTTGTTTCTGCGGAGCTGGGTGTTAACTTGTATGCCACAGAACAAGGTCTTGCTGACGTATCATTATTGTACTTTCTAAACTCAGACATATGTAAGTCGGATAGCCACTTTTTCCTGCCTTCCTGTATTTTTGTTGGACAATGGCCATATAAGCTATATTACCAATACCCTTTTAATACAACGACTCTTATTCAACATGATCAAAAAAGGAAAAATGTTTTCCCGTCGGAGTTTGATAATCGAATGAACTCCACTGCCCTGAAGTTGGCTGCGATACCTTATCATGCAGTTTAGTGTACAATATTAGCGGTGTTCACACTCTACGATTTGTCTATCCGACTTGTTGGACGACCAAATAATGCCTAGCGTTCACATCATACAACTTGCTTGACAGACTTCATTTGCGAAAAAAATGTCGAAGCATTAACATGGCGGTGCATGCTCTTGTTACAGTGATGATTATTGATGAAATACTCGAAAATGAAGAAAAAAGGATAAAAACGAATGTGGATTAAGCCATGAGTCGGAAAACGTAATAATTTCTCAATGACGAATATTCGTCAGAGGATTTTCATAATCATATGCGAATGGATGCAGTAAGGTATGAGGAGTTACTGAGAAAAATAAGGTCTCATATGTATTACAAAATAAAATACAATACTGAGAAATGCAATATGTATTTTTATAATTTGCTTATATTTCTCTAATAACACCCTGTACGCTTTGTACTAAATAAAGTACTTTATTTTTATACAGTTCAATTTTCCATACTTCTGAAAATTACCGGTACACTTCAAAAAAATCAACCCAAAATTCTTTTTCCTTGTTTGTCGTCATATCATTCATTCCGCTCAAAATTGGTGTTCACTCTCTGAAGTCACAAGCAAAAGTGAAAAAATGGTCTGAAGTCGTACGATAACTGTTCACACCTAACGACAAGTTGATCAACAAAGTCAAAAAGTTGAAAAAATTGAACTTCTATACGACAAGTCGGACGACATGTCGAAAGAGCGTTCACACTTACGATTTGGATCAAGCAAGGTTTTCTAACAAATCGTAGAGTCTGAACGCCGCTATTGAGTCATAAAGGGCGCTCACCAGAGTGTATTCAGTCTATTTTAATTCTTTATCTGCGCTCTTCATCATTTCTAAACTGACAATAGTATGATATAATTGAATTAATCAGTAAATTTAAGCTTTCATTTTACTTGAGTTTAAAGTCCATTATCGCGGAAAGGATAAGATGGCAGATGGCAAAAAGATCAAGGCCGTTATTCCTCGCCAACTTTAATGGCCAACACTATGGCCAGGGTAAGGAAACGCACACTCATGTGCGTACATTAAGTCCGGTATTACACGTTGCAACAGTAGCAAAGACTCAAATGAGTGTGAAAGAGAGGATCAGTGAAATAGAAATATACTGGCACAGTGATGCCCGGGTAGGCTTCATTGCATCATTTTGACATTTCGTTATATCTTTGTTCTTTGTTTTGCGATGTTGCTTCACATGCGTCTGTCTGCACTTTACAAGTAAGCGGAGAGTTACGTATCGCTATTTTAAAAATGAGTGAACTGAATGATTTTAAGTGGACAAAGGAATTGACCTGTGAGCTTATAAACCATTATGAGATACATCCAGCATAGTCTACTAATTCATTTAACTCCGATTCCATATTTATTATAGCATGTATATCCAAACAAATTCCGCTAACAGCCATCGACACTAAATAGCGAACATCAAGTAAGCACATCAAATTGATGCGTGAGAGCGAATTAAAGAAATTCACCTTGTCAGATATTACATGTCGCATCTTTTTGACGTGCAACTCTTTGTGATTTCCTTTTGAACTGACATTCCGAGTTGCAGTCCTCGATTGCTGCACATCGTACAGGCAAGTAGTCCTCTAATAGAATTAACTAAATTTTCCTCGTTTTCCAAAATGAGACGTATAATGGCTATTTGGCGTATTTGGCTTTTTTGCCAAAAGATTCTATGTCATCAAGCGCAAAGGGAGGAATTTCAACACGAATTCTTTCAATCAAGAATGGTAGTGGTGTATCAAGTAGCTTGAATAGTCTTACGCCATTTTTGAATCCAGATGACCTCCTTCGCCTGAGCGGACGTATTAACGCCGCATTACGTTTGCCAGCCTCTACCAGACACACGATTATTCTAACACAGAAGCATTGTCGGCATTGCCGGCGGCATTGTGAATTATATTTTAAGTGCAACGGTGTAGTCTTACTCGCGTAACGACCTATATTCGCCAATTTACTTATACCGGTATGGGCTACTTTGAGCCATTGCAAGTTTTCATTGGCCAAAGAAGAGAAAAAAGTTGGGTAGCTCTGTTCACCTGCCTGACCATCCGAGCAATCCACTTAGAACTGGTTTACAGATTTATCCACTGACGCCTTCATTATATTCCTGAAGAACTTTGTTAACTGCTGTGGGATTGCAGTCCGAATTAGAAGCGACAATGCAACTAACTTCATTGGGGGAAGCTTACAGCGAATTCCGGACTATTTGACCATAACCGAGTCCAAAATGAAATCGATTCGAAGTTCAACTGCCGTCCAATCCTAGCGAGGGCGATGTATGGAAAAAAATTCTCCAGTCGGTGAAAAAGGTCCTGACGGTGACTTTGCAACAGGATTCGCCGTTTCGAAACCTTCTGATCGAAGTAGAAAATATAATAGATAATAATTAACGTACTTACCAGTAACTTCGGAGGAGGACAAGCAGTTGACACCTAATCATTTTTTACTTGTCTGTGCGAACTCTACTCAAACGCCAAATGCGCCAATACGTAGTCGTTAGCAATGGAGGGTCGCTCAGCAATTGAAGGGTCAGTTGGATCAAAATTCGCCGTGGAAGTCTGCAAAGGGCCGAATTCTTATGCACGGTGTATGGTATACTTTCGCGGACCGCAACGATGTTTCCGGCCGATCTTGCGTTTCTTTGACGTACGAATGTTGGCTGATTGATTACCGAACCGGTCGTCTCAAATTTGGCCAACAAAACTTAAAAATTTACTGTGAAGGACCTCCACGTCTGGCGCAAAATGGATGCAACGTTTGCACCAACGTACACTCATTTTGATAATAAAATTCTATCATTTGGACGTGGTATTCAACTGTGTAACTTGCCGTGGTGATGGCTTGGCTTGAATCAGTAACTGAATAATAAACAACAGATTTGACAGATATCACCAAAAGACCATAGTTGCAACAGGCCGCCAAAATCTAGCCGCGCCAATTGAAAAATCCTTTATAATAAATTGTATTTCAAACCATAAAATCGTGTTTTTCTTATCGAAGGACAAAACTTACTGAACACCATAGCACATTGAAAGCTAGGTCTGGGCCGATGACAATATCGTTTATTCGTTCTCCATGAAAGTTTTGAATTTAATTCCCGCATTGACAGTGAGTCACGGAATCTAATAGCTAACAATGTGCTGACAGAAGGTCAATACATAACTTCTTCAGACTTAAAAATAAAAATAATATGAAATATGATATTCAATTGAAAATAGAATTTCATGTTTTTAGATATGTTAGTAATTAAAACCCGACATCTTAGTACCATTTTATATTCTCCCCCTTACCGCAGTAATACGAAGCCCTACAAGCAAAAACTTGTCTGAAACTAATTTAATGCCAAACAAATTACAATAAAGCGTTACCTACAGTAATTTTTGGTAGAGCTAATGATTTTTGTAAAATCTCCCAGATTGTGAAATTTATAATCAAACGTATTCTCTTTGTTATATGCAACGGAACGCAGTTATGACTGTATCCGGGTCTTACTCATGAAAACCCACTAATGATACTTACGAGTAGATACATATATGTACGAGTATATGCACACATAGTTTCGCTGTGGCTCATAGATACATATTCATATTATAACAAGATAAAAAGTTATAATTATAGTCTGGGTATCTATAGAGAATAGAGGACTATTGTACAACAGCGAAAAGTTGTTGTAAAAGTTGCGTAATACACTCAAGAATGACTGACACATTAAGAGGCATCCATTTTTGATTTATCACAATTGGGTTCGACTGCAAATGTATAAAAATCGATAAGGAAACGATTCCTCAATTACATAACGAAAAATAAAATATTTCGAATGTCGGAAATAAAATTATCGAACTTATTGTATCTATAATCTAAGCCGATTAACTTGTAGGTGAGATAGTAGCAATTTCGTATAACATTTATAGTTAATTTTTATATTTTTCTATTTAAGGTGAAAGAATAAATCCATTCGGATTTTTATAGACGGTTGTAGGCATACTGTATTTGGGAGCTCAAAATTTCAAACTTAAGTAGATTAATTTGTCGGTGAGTTAGTAGCAGCAGTAATTAGTAGTTATACGGATAACAGTATTAAAGGTGAGAAAAATATGTATGTATATAGGTAGGCAGGTTGAATAGGTGACTGTGTATGACATTTCATTTATCTTGATATCCTCATTTGTACGCTTCATGGTCTTTTTTGAGATTCTAGATAATTATCATGCAAAGGGAACGAAGTTCCTATATGATGATGTTGCCTCATGATAGCCATTGAGCTATATTTAAAGTCATTTGCGTACCAAATAATTCACAACATCGAAATATGAGTATTTTTTTTTTTTTAATTTTTTTTTAATCCCAGGAGACATGATTTCTCTCTGCAGTTTCCTCGTACTCTAGACAGAGTCGACACTCGGTTTCAGACGAGAGGTTAATTAATATCTCAGACTACAGCGTCAGACTTCAGAATCGATTCTATTATAGCTGAGACTATTGATAGAGTGTTTGTTCAGAGGCCGTATGAAACTATTCGATTGTCGGAGTACTTGAACGCTGTTCCAAAAGTGCAGGTGTTGCGATTTTTCCCAGTTGTCTAATAGAAAATTAATCTTTGACTTGGGGATTCCGCAGAAAGGTTCGGCAGCTATGTCCCTTTCGCTGGAATCTTTCCTAGCTAGTTGGTCGGCGATTTCGTTACCTTTTATGCCCTTGTGGCCTGGCATCTACTAGAGATTGACCTTATTTCTTTTGCCTAGGTCTTGCAGGGCATCGTGGCATTCCTTGACGGATTTTGAGTTTGTAATATACGAGCCCAACGCTTTGAGCGCTGCCTGACTGAGAGTATATTCATGGTTATACTCCTTCCAGTCTCTAAGTTTAGATTGACGCACGTTAGGATGAAGTATAGTTGGACGACAATACTTGGAAGACACTAGAACTTGTTCCCAGGAACTTCGATATCTTCCGATTTGATGCAAAGGTGCAAGGGCCAACACCGGAATCCATCTTGAAGCCATCTGTGTACCATCTGAGGCCTTTGACATTAAGCAAGGGATCACCGCTTTCCCAAGCTGTGCAGCTTGGGATCATTGTCTCAAATCTTGTGTCAAATGTGAACGTGTGTGGAAATGTATCCAAAACTGTGATAATCATATCCAGCTCAGGAAGATGTTGTAGAATGGACATGTGTTCCAATGGTCCTTATGGCTGGTCCGTTTTCGAGCAGAGTATAGCAACCTTTTTAATAAAAATGTGCAGTGGAGTAATTCCGATCAGTGCCTCTTGGGCCTGCCGTCGGGCAAGTTGGCATGACGCCTGTAATGCCGAGACATGCTAGATTCTGAAGGCGTTGAAATTTGATTATTGTAGTTTTCTGTTCAACTTTTAACAGGCGCATAAGTGATGATAGGTCGCCGTATATAACCAGTGGTGCAGGTTTTACGTAGGCGCGTCGACAGGCCCAGAATGCCTTAGTCGCTTTTGCAAGCGTGCTTTTGATGTTGGAGTTCCAGTTAAAGTTGAGATCAAGGTCAATACCTAAATACTTAACTTCTTCCAACAATTCAATGTTTTTACCGTTTAAGGAGAAGGAGCAAGGCTCCTCCTTTTTATCAACGGCACTAAGGTTGCCTTATTTGAGTTTATCTCTGCTACACCAGTCAGAGGTAAATTGGAGCGGAAGAAATTTCGCTTTTGCCTGTAACACAAAAATTATAAAGTCGTCGGCGTATCCTATGACTCCATAACCGAGGTTGGTTAGTTTATAGAGTAGGTGCCGATAACTTTCTCAACGCGATTAAAGATTTCCTCCATTCTAATGAATCCCATGACCTCACTAACCGGCTTAATGTGCTCAGTGCCGATGTAAATTCGTTAATCGCGTCTACACGGAAGACGCCGGACACAATTAATAACGTAATGACCTCCTTACGAGCCGATCTCGACACTCTCCTACAATCTTCCTCCACAAAATCATCGCCACCTCGGAATAACGCTCAGTTGGACTACTCCCCATTAATCGTTGATCTTACAACTAAGCTAAGTGACTTCAGTGACGATCTGGCAACAACTCTAAACTCTTCTTAACATCCCTGCCGAACTAAAAATCATTTGAAGGAAAGTCGACTCTCTCTTGTCGGATATAACACCACCGCATGTCCCTCTTCAAAGAACTTCAGACATCGCTTATGACAACTCGATCGGTGTAAGCATGTCCAAACCGTTAAAAAGGACTCTAAGAGCAACGAACCTCTTTCAACCTCTTTTGTTGATCCTCTTTTGCCCCCTACATCTAAACTTACTCAGCTAACTGCTGACCCCACCCACCCAAAGTCGCTACGCCCTTGCTTGACTAAGAGATAAAAAGACGAAAAAACATTTGTTTCTTTCTGGCTTACCTCCATGGTAAATCAGACTCGGTTTGCAATGAAGGTAAAACAAACACAAGCGTCATGGTCTCCACTCAACAGGTAGGTCTCCCCACGGATTTCGCTAGCCTCAGGAGCCTCTTCATAAAATATCATGAATTTTTCAATATCGCGCCCCAAAAAGTATGAAAGGATCTTGATACCTTCCGCCAATACATTCATTCAACACGGATATCGCACCTTCAACGTAGTAGAGCTGACCACGACAAGTTTTTTTGTCCCTAATTGTCTCTCTTTCCCAGCAACCCGATCACTCTGCCAAAATGTCCCTCTTACTTTCTATCATCAGAATGTCAGAGGTCTTCGTTCAAAAACCCAAGCTGTCTTCCAACAGTCACATGCTCTATCTTTTAAAATATTTTCTCTGACCGAAACAAATCTGACCCCCAGCATAAATAACTTCGAACTGTTCCTATCAAATTGTATTGTAATGTTTATCGTGATGACAAACTCAGCCGACCCACTGATGGTTGGCCCTTGTCGAGGCGTTCTACTAGCCGTATTTAATACAATTGACTCTTCCCTTATTGCAATATCCTCCCCACTTCTCGACTTTGTTTCAATTAAGATTGCTCTACCCCAGAAGGCACTATACTCGTACATCATTTGTTTCTATATCTTGCCCTTACAACCTATTGAATCCTGTCAACTCGCCATTAGCACAATTGACCAAATAACCGATTTAAGAGACCCTCAGGATGAAATTCTTCTTTTCGGTGACTTCAACCTTCCTCATCCCAAATGGACCCAATCAGACGATCAATCGTTTTATATTGCCACCAATCCCTCTACTGCCAAAGACATGCACACAAATATAGCTATATATCCTTTGTATGCTAAGACGTGAGCTGCGCATAGTTCTAATTTTGGAAGTGTTTTCCTGTTCTTTATTGGATTCACCTTGCTTTTTGCTGTTAGTATTGATACGCTGCTTCCAGCTTTAACATATATTACCGCTCCATATGCTTTCTGTGATGCGTCGGCAAATCCATGTAGTTCCCATGGCGTTTTTTCCGATACTTGCACCGATCTTGGTATTCTGATTGATTCTGTTAATGGAAGCTTTTCCATAAGTTCTTTCCATTCTTTTGTGAGTTCCTCATTTAGAATTTGATCCCATTCAATTTCCCTTAGCCAGAGCTTTTGTATAAATAACTTTATTACTACCGTTATTGGAGTCAGCCAACCCACAGGATTCCGCTATGTGTTTTACGTGAACACCTGCCTTGTCGGCTCAATTTCACGGTGGGCCATCCCACATGGGGTTGAAACGTCAACCAACGTCCTTCAGGTGACTTCTATTAACCGGGATTAAGTCACCGTCCGTACCAGTTCGAAGCCATGTGCAGGGGACATGAACTTCCCCCTTGGCGAGGAGCGAGGCCTATCTAAACCTCTTCCGATCTAAGGGTCACGGCACCCTGTTGCAAGCAACAAATTTCCCGCGATTTGGGACAACCACAACCACCACGACACTCCCACAAGGGGGCCTTCCGCAAGACAGGCCGGGACATTCATGTCCCGGGGGCTCCTGTCACCCGTGGTACCAGAATTAAGCCTCCGGTCGAGCCTCGCAACCGTAAAGGTTGCTCCAGTTGGGGTGCCCTACACCCTGGACTGGTAGCCATTAACTAGAAGGGGAAGGAAGAAGGAAGGGGAGAGGAGAAGGGGGAGGAAAGGAGGAAGGAGTGGGAAGGGAATTAAAATTGGAGAGTCGAAGTGTGGGCAGGAGGCGAATTAATCTCCCCTAGCCCGCCGCCTAGCGAACACCGAATTCGCGTATGACCGCATCCTATCGATGTGTGACGGCGCAGTAAAGACACCGCTCACGTCACACACCTCGCCCTCATACCTAACACCCATAGCTTCTAAGTCCCTAAGATCTGAATATAATGGGCACACGCACAGAACATGCACCCAATCCTCAAAGGGAGAACCACACCTACAACCGGCCTCCTGACTGAGACACCTCCTATGCAGAAACGCATTCATGGAACCATGTCCAGTCAGGAGGAAACCGAAACTGAGGCCAAAACTCAGTTCCGGATTTCTACTCATGAAAGAGACGTCCTCCAGGAAGCGATATGTGACCCTACCCGTTGGGGCGTCGTTCCATCTGGTCTGCCACTCAGATAGAACGCAGTCACCAAGCAGAGTCTTACGCTCCCCGGCAGATAGTCCCTCCATCGACCTATCAAATAACCAGTCGCGACTGGTTAACCGCCAACCCCTTTTTGCCTTAAAGGCAATACCCCTCTTGATGATCTCGAGATCAAGAGGAGGGACTCCCAGAAGGACCTGCAATGCGGCAGTGGAAACTGTCCGGCACACAGGCAGACAGGCTAGAAGTGCCTTCCTCTGGCATTGCAGTACGCGGTTTCGGCCCGATACCGAAGCGACTGATTCGTACCAAACCGATGCTCCAAAGGTTGTGCAAGCAACCAGGAGACCGGTATATATGGTACGAACAGCTCGCCTACTCAGGCCCCAATCCGTCCTTATAATACGCCTAATCTGTTCAACCACACCGCACATACGGTCACCCAGATTCACAAGATGAGGCATGAACCTCATCCTTTCACCCACTGTGATACCAAGATATTTGACTTGCGTCACATACCGGATACTCACCCCATTCATACGTACCGTCGGATGTCGACTGTCTGCCAATTTTCCCTTTAGTAGCATTTGGACAGTCTTATCCTCGGCCACACTCACACCAACGCTTACGCCCCAGTTGTGGACGATAGGAAGAACCCGCTCAGCCTTCCCTTCCAGCTCAGCTCTAGACTGAGCCTCAAGAAGGATGAGCAGGTCGTCCGCGTACGCACAACACTTAGCGCTTGTGCTTAGCGTTTCAAGCAGAGGATCCATCATGAGGTTCCATATAAATGGACCACAAATGGATCCCTGCGGACACCCACGCTCAACATTCACACCAATCGTCTCATTCGCACCAGAAACAAAGGCTTTCCTCCCGGAGAAATAGCTCTTCCAGAGACTAATTTCCCGGCAGCCCAGTTCCTGTAGCCTAGCTAGCACGCTATCCCAACTCAAATAATCAAAGGCGCCTCTAAAATCAATAAAGACACCCAAGATATACTTGGACCTATTGCTAGTATCGTTTACGTGGGACTTAACGTACGCCCATGCGTCTTCGACACTCTTGCCCTTCCGGAAACCGAATTGAAAGGGAGAAACGGTCACAATGTTCTGCAGTCTTTCCACCATAGTCCTTTCCAGCACTTTTCCAAGTACCGGAAGCAGACTGATGCCCCGATAGGACCGCGGATTGCTCCTTGGTTTCTCGGGAGACTTCAGAAGAACAATGACCTTAGCCTCCTTCCAACTCAACGGAAAATAGCCCTCGTTAACGCATCCCCCATACAGGGACACCAGGTATTCAGGGCACACCTTCCAGATGGTCTTAACCATCTCAACCCACAGGATCAAAGATTTTTGCTAAGTTGGACAAGGCTTGTCTTTTGGTAACTGTTTCGCGTCGTTCAAAGTCTAGCTTAAATAGGAATTCATCGCCAGTGCAACCCCAAGATTTTGGTTGATTCTTGTTTATCAATTCTCAGAATCTTATTTTCTATATTATTTGGTTCCTTTTCTATTATATTGTTGGAATTAGATACCCACTAAGTGAAATCCATATTTTTTCAATTCTTCTGCGGTATTATTTTTTAATGTTATGCATTCGTCAATTGTATCGGCTCCGGTTATTAAGTCGTCCATATAAAAGTCTTCCCTTATAATTCTGCTGATTTCTTCATTTTTGCATCTATCTGCTATTTTTTTTAATGACATTGTAGCTATAAATGGTGCACACGTTGTACCGTAAGTTACAGTTGTAAGCTGATATTCCTTAATTGGTTGGTTTTCGTTTTCCCTCCAACCGATGGTTTGAAACTGCTGGTCTGATTTAACTACTTTTATTTGCCGGAACATTTTTTCTATGTCGGCGCATAGAGCGAACTTCCATAATCTCCATTTAACAATTATGTCAAATAGATCCTTGATCCACTTCCGTGCAGGGACGGGTTAAGAATATCCCTGCAGCGATACCTCTCGCTTGTCGTAAAAGGCGACTAAAACAAAGGTAAACAAAAATCACATCTAGGCAATTTTGAAAACACCAAGGTGAGCCTAGGGACACATATACCACCATTAAACTGCCCCACAAGTATACATGCAAATCAGTGGGCTGACACGACTGGAGATCACCGGTGTTGTAAGAGTAAGATCAAACAAAAAAATCTGGAGCATGCCCGTGTCACAAAAAAAAAAAAAAAACGGCAGGTCGAAAAACAATTGATGCAAAAACACCAGCATTTGATTGGCCTCAGCGATGAAGTAATCCCAAACCGGGAAGCCTGCCGCTACTTTCTGAGGTCAAACCGGCGGACCCCACAAGCGGACCAGTAGGAATGCAGTTAAGTGGGAAGGTTATGGTCCTACATTTCTGACCACAACAACGCCGGAAAAAGGAAAAGAAGAAGATCCTTTTGCAGTCTTGGACCTACCATTAGTATTTCGTTGAAGCTTAGACCATTGGAACTTTTTGCTGACCCATCAAATACAACGCGGACGTTTGTAGTTGTGCTACACTTTCGAATTACTGCATGATGAGGCAAATAATATCGATTTGAATTTGTAATATTGACTTCTTTCATATGGCCTAGCTCCTGGTACTCATGAGTTTCACATATTCTACTTTTAATTCATTTTTCCTTTTCAGCTGCTTTTCCAGATTTATTAATCTAGCCACAGCCATTTTGCGCGATTCTCCTAGTTGACAATCTTCTTTAAACGGCAATTTTGTAACGAATCTACCGTTGCTATCTTGTTTGGTGTTTTTTTTTAAATATTGAATGCAGTGATGTTCTCTGTTGACTTCGTTATCAGCAATTTCCTCTATCTCCCAGAACCATTCCAGATTTGTTGTCATCGCTGATGTAATTTTATTTGAGTTGCGTGGCACTTTTAGGACTCCAGATAAAATCCAACCTAATTAATTTGGAAAGATGTACGGCTAAAAACACGAGATCAATGTACGCAATAATAAACGTAGGATAAGGATACCGGACCAGATCAGAATTTATAGACAACGATAATAAGAGCTCGTTTTGGATTGCAAAAGAGTTACAGCTCAATGGAGGGGAGATTTCGTTGGACTTAATAATGTACATACATGTAGAGCAAGCAGCAGAAACCCGAATCAAATCTCTGAATTTCATACGCGAAACCCATTTGTTTACATTGTTGTTTAGATCTCACGCCACAAATGCCATAAAACATGATAGTTATACTTACTTTTTGCCATGAAGCTGAGCCAAAATTTATATTGCTTCGGGTGCGTTCAAAGATTTGTTGATATTAAAAAGTGAATATACATACATGTATATTGGGGTAATTTTCATAAGTAATTTTGTTTTCTTATACAAGTATATGCAAATGTCTTCTTTTTTATGTTTGAAAGATTATTATCGACGATATTAAGTAGATCATAGAAAAATATATGTCTGTGACGTTGCGTCATTCTTCTAGGGGAAGCTAGAGATATCTGAGGGCATCCTTTCATATGTTGTAACGAAGGTAGTCACGATCGGGTTGAAGGACCTATTTGATTTGAAAAAGGCGAAAAGTTGGCAATTATTTTCGGATCATTGGAGAAAATATTGTAAATGTAAATGCAGAAGCTCTCGAGATCGATGATAAGAGAAGAATGCATTTGGTTCAGGAACCGGGGATAGAGAGAGTATATGTAAGTCTCCAGCTATATAGTAAGGTCGGAAGCAGAGCGGAAATAGACAGGAGGTGATAACTTTCGGTAATAACGTAGTTTTGGGCATCAGATGAGAAGATCAGGCCCAGCTATCGATTCATGTTGGTGGTGATGTCACTGAGTTGGAGAAAACAAAGTTGAAGAGACGAAGTGAGTCTCACCATCGTGTCATCCCTGCATTCCTGTGTCATCCCTGTACCCATTTTCCCATCCCAAAAAACCATCCCTGGTCTCTCTGTTTTTGGTTGCGAAGATTCATTCAAAAAGCGGTCGTTGTGATTGACACAATAAAATAATAAACGTATATGAAAATATCCCGGTGTTTTTTTATTCTGGCTGTAGTTCTCGTACCCTGACAATATCAGAAGTGGGATATTAACCATAACAATCGGAAAAAAAATCAAATATGAATATCACGACGCTTAAGGATCTGACAGTAAAAGATTTAAAAAAATCTGCTGAGACAACTGGGGGAGAAAACAACCGGCAGCAAGAACGAATTAATCGCGCGTCTGGATAGGTTTGAGTTCTCGGAAGTGCAGAAAGTGGCTGAATCAATTCCACAGGCCGAGGTGGACGATGGAACGGAGGATGAGGTAGGTAAGCTAAGGGACGATGTCGCAACGCTCCAGCGAACATTGGAATTGCTGAACCAACGGCTTACTACCGTCATCAGTTTTGCATCCGAAAGCCAATGCGAGAACATTCGGCTGACGAAGGAGGTTGAAGCAATAAAATCTGCACAAAACAAATCTAATCCAGATGGACTACGTGCCAATCTAGTGTCTCCATCGAGAAACGGTCTAACGGTTTTCAGTAGCGACGTGACTACGCAAGCGCAATCCGTCGGTGTGCCTAGGACGCGAGCACAAACACATAAGTCGAATTCGTTTAATGGCATTAATACTCGTGCAAATAACGCTCTTTCCAATGAAAATATATCCATTCCCCAATCGGCGAGTGAGATGAACATATGCGCAAGTGAACCGGTCATATTCGAAAATGTATGTATTAATAAAAACAATGAACAGGCAACAGATCGTTCCGAGTTGCCAACAGCGCAAAATAATAATATTCGCGAACTATTATACATTATACCAGATTTTGATCCGTGCAACGGGAGTCTGTCGTTGGTACAATTTATTGAACGTGTCGAACAATTAAAAACAGCATACCAGTGGACAGAAATTTCGGTGTTGTTCGCAGTGCAGACCAAAATGAAGGGTGCCACAAAATTGTGGGTCGACTCCCAAAATGTTTTTCGAAATTGGTCAGACTTTGTTGCTGCATTTCTTACAGATTTTCCGTGTGTTTTAAATGCAGCCGATGTGCATAGGCAAATGATGCAGATGCGCATAATGAAAGACGAAACATTAATAGAATTCTATTATAGAGTATTGGCTAACGGGCGTCGGGGGTGCCTTGATGATAATGCTATTGTGAGCTATGTGATAAACGGGCTTCATGATATTGGGTTGCGCAGAATGTTGTCGGCTTATTCGTTCCTCAAGTGTTCCGATCTACTACAAACACTCAACAGGGTATGTGCGAGTGAAGGTCCTCATGTGAGTGCGCCACGTTATGCTCCAGTTTCACAAACGCCAGAAACAGGGCTGTTACGAGAAAATGTATGTCCTGTGTGCTACAATTGTCGCGAACGCGGTCATGTATCAAAAAACTGCCCACAAGCGCAAAGGAAGCCTCGCTGCGAAAAGTGCTCGACAACCAACCACGAGACAAGGAATTGTCCCGTCCTTAATAGAGCTCCGGTAAATACCATCGCAAACCGTGTGCGACAAGAAACATTGAAAGAAATCTATATAAATGACATGAAGTGCGTAGCTCTTATCGATTCAGGCAGTAGTTTTTCGCTTATTTCCAGGAAGTTGGCCTTTAACTTTAATAATCTTATAATTCCGTGCAATGAAAAGCTATTCGGTTTTGCAGGAGGAGAATTTCAGTGCCACGAAATGATAGTAGTGACGATTACGATTGACGGCTGTGAGTTCAAGTGCGAGTTTATGGTCATCGACGATGAAGTGATGACCTACGATGCCATTATCGGTACTGATATTTTGTGTAAAGGTCGTGTCGTGATTGAAAACGGGCGATGTGAGATGGTGGCGTTGGACAGTAACAAAATCGATGTTGGAGATCATCTCTCTGCCGACGAAAAACATAAATCAATCCTTCTTTTGAATTCGTTCGCTGGGTGTTTCGGTGAAAATCTTAACGAACTGGGGAAGTGCGCGTCGGCCAAAATGGACATTAAGCTTACGTCGGATAAACCAATAGGAAGGAAACCGTACCCTATCCCGTTCCCAAAGCAACAAACGGTGAACCGCATAGTTTCAGAACTGCTCGCTTTAAACATCATTCGTCCCGCATCTTCTTCTTACGCGTCCCCCATCATGCTCGTACGAAAACAAAACGGTGAGGAACGATTATGCGTCGACTATCGACAATTAAATGCAATAACCGAAAGGCGTCCTTGGGCGATGCCTGCCATTGAAGAAGTCCTATCAGTCATGGCAGGTAATAAACTGTTGGCCGCATTACATGATGACGACGTCAATTTCGGAAAGCCCGCGATAAACGTTAGACGAGAGAAGCTATCAACAACATCGAGACAGCGCGAGAGAAGTGGAAGCTTCGATTCAATGCTAAATATAAAAAACCGCACGAATATGAAGAAGGAGATCTGGTGTTAATCGAATGTGCCATTCCCAGCACAGGAGAATCAAAAAAGCTTGAGAGCAAATATAAAGGGCCGTATATGATAGCCAAGGTCCTTCGCTTCGACCGATACGTCGTGGAGGACATCAACGGTACAAAATTGAAACAGCGGAAATTTAGTACCATAGCCAGCAGCGACAAATTGAAACCCTGGTGTGCGCTGTATCCGGAAATCGATGAGACTGGATCCGAGGAAGAAGACGACTACAACAGCCACCCGGAACTCGGGATGAGTTAGGTCAGGAAGGGCCGAGCTGTCATCCCTGCATTCCTGTGTCATCCCTGTACCCATTTTCCCATCCCAAAAAACCATCCCTGGTCTCTCTGTTTTTGGTTGCGAAGATTCATTCAAAAAGCGGTCGTTGTGATTGACACAATAAAATAATAAACGTATATGAAAATATCCCGGTGTTTTTTTATTCTGGCTGTAGTTCTCGTACCCTGACAATCGTATTCGACCCAATTCAAGTACGGACGGTTGAAATTGCTTCCGGTGATGATAATGTCATTGGGACCCACGATATCATATATGAAAGCTTGAAAGCTATGAAGTCGATGGCAAGTTGATGACAATAAGTTGGTTGTGAGAGACCAATGTAACAGCAGGCAAGGTAGGGCTTCCGCTCGTAAAGTTATTACGGCGGTTGTAAAGTGCAAATCAACTGAGTTCGACGTTTTGATGGTAATGGATCGTAGTGATTATGAATAGTTATGAACACTCCGCCAACGTCCGGATCGGCAGTATTGTCGACGCCATTAACGCAACAGAATAAAATCTGATGTGAATAACTTACTGCCTCTGATACTGGGCATAGATTAGTTTCAGTAGTAATAAGGCAGTTTTTGGGAGATCGTACCCCTTGTGTTAGTCAGTGAATCTTGAACGATATTTTCAAGGACGATGTTGAAAAAATTTCATGACAGTGTGTCGCCTTGTTTAAATCAATTTCCCTCTTTTTATAAATATCATTTTTTCAGGTTATCTGATATATTTGTATATTTGGACAAATTTCAGGTTTTGTCCTATGAATAATTTGACATATCCAACATCCAACATGCTCGTTACAGCTTATAGGCAAACGTCAGTAGCCATTTTAATTCGGAGATCTCTCTGGCAAGTAGCATTGGAAAATGATGGATCCACCCCTCAGAAATTCAGGTGGAACTGCACGCCATCGGGAAAGAAAGCAATCCACTGGTTGAAAAATAACCAGTTTGCAAAAGTCTCGGTCATTATTACGGTTTTTAAAAATGGTAAACGAACACAATCCAACAAGTTCCGAGGAATATCACTGCCATCAAGTTGTTGCAAGGTGTTGCCAAATATTAGCTTAAAGAAGCTGACGTCATGCGCTAGGGAAAAAATCGGAGACTACCAGTGTGGCTATATTACACCTTTTAGTAAAGAAATGGTAATTCAAAAGGTCCACAAAGTATTCGTAGATTTTAAAAAGATGTATGTATAACTATAAACCGACCATGTTCTTGTAAATTTGGGAATTCCGAAAAAGTTGGTGAAACTGATACAAGTATGGAATCACATCCGCTTTAGCCTACGTTGACGATCTCAGATATTTTCTCGGAGATAGCGAAGCAACTGATAAGAGAAACGCAGAAAGCCTAATTCTTCCAGGAAAGGAAGTAGATTTTGAAGTAAATAAAGAGAAAATTAAATATGTATATGGTTACTGGCTGATTTGGATTGATTCAAACCTGACTGTACTCCGTAAATGCTTTAAGAAAGTGGATGAGTTCAAATATCTGGGGCGAAATAAAACTCGAAATACGATTAAGTAAATGTCTACATATGAGCAACGCGTTTTTTTTTGGCGTTAAAAAAACTATTCAAACCAACTCTTTTATTCCACCATGCCAAATTCAATTTTAAAAAAATTGTTACAATGTCAGTGACACTACGGATGTGAAGGTCTCTGACTAAGAAGGAAAAAATAAACACCATGAAGAACTCGAGGAACTTTATCCAACCCTAAGCCGGAGTAATAAAATCACGAAGATAAGAGGGACTCGTATTGTGGCCGCTTTTCGCGCAGCGTTCGGCTCAATCGCATCAATTGAGTTCGATACCGTTCCCCAGTGATTAAACAGCTCATAATAAATAATACCGCCCTGATCCCACAGCATAACTTTCGCAGTGTGAATATTCGGCCGAGCCGACGACGTAGCAGCATGACCGGTCGGTCCCCATGATTTTTTCTCTTTGGGTTGCTGTAATGAATCCATTTTTCATCACCCGTAATAATGCGATGAACAAAACCCTTCCTTTTTGACGCTGGAGCAGTTGTTCACAGGCGAAAAAACGACGCACAACGTTCTTGCCTTCAAATTATACGGAACCCAAGTTCCTTGCTTTTGAATCATTCCTAACGCATGCAATCGCTTGGAAAGTAACTCCTAATACTGAAGCAAACTCTTTTTGCGTTTGGCATGGATCCTCATTGAGCAATGCCTCCAATTCAGCGTTTTCGAAGGTTTTTGGTCTTCCTTCACGCGTACGGTCGTCAACAGTGTAGACGTATAACAAAGGTCGCTCTTATTAAAATTTCATTTTGTGACAAAAAAAAAAAAAAAAAACTTGATCTAAAAGTTAAATAGGTAGACAAAAGAAGTTTTTTATATTTTTTTCGTCTTATTTTGCCATTTCTTTTTTATTTTTTACTTAAAATCTTTAATATAAACAAGTGACTTTTTACACGGTAAGATGAGTAATAAAGGCACTAGATGCCAGGATCCGTTACCACTGGACGGTGAATTTGTTAATTGCTTGACATGCAACGGAGCTAAGCAATTCGAATGCAGCTCTTTGTCACAAAATTCCTATCGGAAAATGTCTGCAAATGCGAGGAAAAACTGGAAATGCACATCGAGCAGGGTGAGAAAAAAACGCCATCAGAACAGGATGCCTAAATCTCCAAACTCAATCTCCGCCAATGACGCACAACACGAAAATTGTTCTATAAAAATAGAAATTATTGAGATAAAAGCAATGTTAAAAGAATACGTTAAAACAGTAGAGTTTAGAACAAACAAATATGAAGAGATCAATATCACACCTACGAAAAACAATGTATTACTGCAAACACTTTCGAAAGAAATAGAAGAATACAAGAAACAAAAGATGCACAAATAAGTCACCTTCAAACTCAGGTTAATACGCTAGAACGAAAACAAATTAGCAAAAACATAGAAATAAAAAATGTTACAATATCGAGCACAGAAAATGCGTTCGACATACACATACTAAATTCAATTAATATCACACTGAATGCAGACATAAATGGAAGCGAAGTAGAACAAATGTACATACATATGTAGATACACTGACAAGAAAAATAATCAAATGAAAAATATACATAGTTGTAAGCTTTATCAAAAACCAAACTAAGAAAAAGCAAAACAAAAAAGGACTCTAAAGTATGTACATATGTATAGTGAAATATGCAACGCAACACAAAAAGAAGGCAATCCAGCATATGCAAATCAACACATATGTATATACATACATATGTATAAACGAACAATTAAGACCACACTTTAAGAAATTGCTTTGGTTAACTAAGACAAAAGCTAGGGAAACCAATTGGAAATTTGTCTGGAGTAAAAATTACAAAGTTTTTGCAAAAAAATCTGAAGGAGATTGCACTATTGAAATTCAAACAACCAACGCCATTGGCAAAATATCATAAACAGCTGTTTTCTGGTTTTCGTAAAAATACTGTGAGTACAAAAATAACGCAACAAATATGACGAACGAGACAAATGAAATAAATGAATTTGAAAAATGAATCTTTAAAACTCTAAAATCACAAGATGAAGCAGATTTCTATACAAAAAATTATAGCAGTGAATTTTCATGTATCTCCCTGAATATAAGATCCGTTAGAACAAATTGGAATGCGTTTATGTTGTTCATGTGTTAAAAATATATTGGGAAATGTAGACATAATTATGTTGTGCAAAATGAATATAAAAAAAGAGGAAACAAATTTGTATGAAATTGAAGGATACAACAGTGAATTCTTTACAAGTAAGGAGGAGGAGGGATAGCAGTATACATAGAAAACGACATACTGTATGAAAAAATTGAAAAAAACTCGAAACAATATGAAAAAATCTCGCTAAATGTGAAACAGGGCAACTTTGATGCTGAAGTTATATCGGTTTACAGACCTCCAAAGCCAACTATAAAACCGTTTATTCAGGAACTAGAGGAACATATTGGTAAAATTGACGCAAAAAGAAAAAGTAATTGTTTTGGGCGATGTAAACGTAAATGTAAAAGATAAAACAAATGAGGATGTTTGTGATTACATGTATATGATAGCTTCGAAGGGTCTGAATAATTGCATATGTTCATATACCCGCGTGGATCCAATCAAAAAATCTAAAACGGTGATTGACCACGTATTGGTGAGGGTAAAAAATATTGAAATAAAAGCAGCGGTTGTCGAAATGGCGATATCGGATCACTACCTACTTCACTGCGGTATTAAATCAGATTCTATGAAGATGGCTACAACAGAAAAAGAACATCATATAGTAAAACATCGTGTTGCTGAAAGAATATGTAGAGGAGTTCAATTGGGAGAGTCTGAATCTCTACACAGAGGTTGTCGATTTCTATCAACACTTCATAAGGAGTATTAAAACAATAGTAGCAGCGTCAACGGTTACAAGGAAAAGAAGAAGCACAGAGCACAGTTGGATCACAGAAGAATTAAAAAAAGAGTGTAAAGATGTTATAAACTCTACAGAAAATTCAAAAATAACATACATAATGAAGATACATAAGTATGTACATACTACAAAGCGTACAAGGCATATCGTAACGAACTAAACAAAAAAATAATGAGAACAAAATCAAATTTCTATAAACAAAAATTTCAGCAATGCAAAAATAACCCGAAAGAATCTAAATCCTGAGGTTTGATTTCTACTTTTTTAGGATTCCTGTCTTTAATCAAATCATTTAGGTAGGTGAACTGCACAGCTGAAGATATTCATAAATGGAACGAAGACGAAGAAGACCATAATATCGCTCAGAGTACCAACATCATAAGTGATGATGACGGTGTGCTAGAATTGCCAAAAGAAAAAATTAAGCCTAATGAAGCCATTTCCATTTTTAAAAAGGCTTTGGAATGAGCTGAAAGTGAGCTGGTTAGCCAAAATGACATTAGTGTCTTAAGGTGCCTTAGGGAAAAAGGAGTGAGAATGCTTTTGGAGAAGAAGACGATGCAAAAACAAATGACTTACTTTTTCCATTAAATTTCGTATCAAGAACAGCATCTCCGTAAACTTTTTGAAGTTCTCGATACGCTTCAGCCGCTGTTTTTCTTCGAATGAAAGAAGAAAAGCAACACTTCCCGCAAATGATGATTATTTGGCACAAAATCAGAAATGTATTATGTATGACGCAAAAACAAAATCATTAAAGGGTCAAAGCGGTTTGTTTACCATATGTCTAAGCTGCGTACGTTACAATCGACCAACACTTTCTACTGGATTCATCACTTGATAAAGAGCAAGAATTTACTTGCACATCTAATATAATAGTAGTAATAATATATTCGATTGTACTTGAGTGGCTAGTCTGTTTCAAAACAATTCTCCAAAGCCGAAAACTCACTATCTGCTTTTGTATTATTTTTTTTAACCCTCTACTGCATGATTTATGAAAGAAATGAAAAAAAAATTAATTTAGATCGGTTTCACGCCGGGATCGAGGAGACATAGTCCGCCAGCATCAACGCATTTGGTAACTGGAGATAGCTCCGCCAACAAACACGTCAAGAGGTTTAGCCTCTTCAAGGCAAAGCTTGCCTCACACCAATGGCAAGCTAACATAGGCTAGCGTCGGGTAAGGTAAGTTAGGTTAGGGTAGGTTTTTGTCTTTTGAATGCACCTACTCGATCTGAGTCCTGCTTAGACCACATTTTCTTAATACTACACAGAAGAAATGATGTTGTTTACAGAGCTATGATTTACAAATAACAGGCCATAGTTTAACTAGTATACAAGTTGATCGCAGGATAGCTAGAGTTAAACAATCATTCAATATGAATTCAAATAAAATTGACTTTGTCTGTCTAAAATCACATTTGGGCAACCCTAAAAGGGAATGAAGCGTACTCAATGAAATACTAAATAGAACCAAGGATAGTGTTGATATAGCTATAAGGCATAATAATACTTATGTATGTGTCTGAATCGTTGAAAGTGGCCAACTTGTTCAATGATTTCTTTTGAAATCTGAACTTGTCGTGTGGCTTTTCTAATAATGATGGTTTTTCTTGCCAATGTACAGATTTATATTTTGAATTAGGATTTCCATCAATCACAATTTTTTTCTTTGAAAAGTTTACGGCACTTGAAATTAATAAAATTATTTTGTCTTTTAAAACATATCATTCCTCTTCTTTCGACTATATCTCTAGCTACGTCTTGAAAAAATCTCCTTTCAGATTGCAGATGTTTTGAGCTATATATATTAAATTTCTGTGTTAAGCTGGGTATTTTTCCAGAAGTGCTAGAAACAACTATTGTAATTTCATTCCATCAAAAAGGTGATAATACAGTTTTCAATAATTATTGCCCTATTTTTCTTCCGTCAGTTTTTTCGAAAATTTTAGAAAGAGGTATGAAATCTAGAGTTCTATCTTTCTGAGACAACATTTTTCAGTAATTGCGTGCCAGTATAGTTTTAGAAGTGGTAGATCAACAGAAAATGGTTTGCTCAAATTAATTTGTGTTAATTCATCTAAAATCTCAGCTGCGCTGCACATTACTAAAGCCTTCGACGTGGTGGATCACTCGTTACTTCTTGATAAACTTTATCATACAGGCTTACCTATGAGTTGTTTTCATCATATCTAAAAAACAGAAAGCAAATGATTAAAATAAAAAAAACTACCTTAATTCGTGTAAAGAAATTACTATGGGGTGTTCCACAGGGTTCTGTTTTAGGTGCTATTCTGTTTTTAGTTTATATTAATTCTCTTTTTTTAACCATTTAAAGGAAAATTAACTGCATTCGCTGACGACACCGCCATTTCATATTCAAGTTCAAACAATTTTCATCTTTTTCTGGCTGTTCATTATGATTTAGAGATATTACACAATTGGTTTGAGCAGCATAGACTTGTAATCAGCCACAAAACAAAATGTATGCTTTTCAACATCAAAAGCACATTCTATAATGATTTCCCTTTGTACTATCATTCACCTAGTTGTTTGCGTTTTAGTTTATTTGGTTGCCACCACAATACCGAGACATTCAAATATCCTTTAAATTGCAGTGACACATGCTTCGAAATTCAGCGAATCAACAGCTTTAAATACTTAGGCATTACAATAGATAATAAACTCATTTGGAAAGAGCATACTTCCAATCTTAAGTTTTATCGAAACTGAGTAATTAAACAGCTATATCATCTTAGCCTCCATTGCAGTTTACTTATCTCAAAACTAGTTTACAACGGCTACAACAAATCTAAGCTTGAGTATGGATTATCTTGTTGGGGTGGTTTCTACTTCATCAACATTAAGCCTTTACTGATAAAACAAAACATGCAGTTCGTATTATGTGTAAAATAAATCCTTGCACTCCTAGCTTGGAATTGTTTAGAACCATTGAAATGTTACCATTAAGACACCTTTACTGCTATAAAGTACCAAAAATATTCTCTGAGAATTGTAGATTTTATGCTGTTAGATTATATGAAATTCACAATCGGCGTGTTAATACCAGACATTTTGTAGCGCTGCCAACAATTAATAAAACACACTTTTCCCGGTTCGTTCTAGTCACTGCTCCTCGGTTATTTAATTCAGTCCCTCAAAACCTTTGATGCGAAAGAGTGAAAAAAGTTTTTTTGCTTAACATTAAAAAATTGCTTTTTTTCTGTTAATTATCACTCTATAGAGTTGTTTTTGTACCTGACGCATAATAAATTGTTTGGATAAATGTTGCTTGGATCTTCTGCAGCTGTTTTCTTTCTCTCTCTCTCTCTCTCTCTTCTTTTTTGTTTTATGTATGTAAATTTGTTATTTTCAATATTATTTTATATCACAACTCTTTTATAATAGATTCACTCGCCTCTTGTCATTTCGCAATAGAGTGTATCTTATACTATTTCAAACAAAACCTTTAATTTGTTACTTTTTACTCATATTTATTCATAATTGTTAGTTATATTTTTTATTTTTTTCATTCTTGTTTGAAATAATGAATAAAAACAAAATAAAAACAGAACATGAGAGTAGAATAGGGCAAAAAGCGAAAAAACAAAACAAAAAAAAATTCACAAAAAAACGAAAAAAACAAAAACAAAAAAAATAATATAATTATATTAAAATTAGACAATCTTCTTCTTTCTTTTCCTTTTTATCCCGGCGTCGTT
This sequence comes from Merodon equestris, assembly GCA_958301585.1. Lineage (NCBI taxonomy): Eukaryota > Metazoa > Arthropoda > Insecta > Diptera > Syrphidae > Merodon > Merodon equestris. The sequence goes on along the minus strand of OY284415.1, from coordinate 80,304,165 downwards.
ATGGTCAGAAGTGTAGGACCATAACCTTCCCACTTAACTGCATTCCTACTGGTCCGCTTGTGGGGTCCGCCGGTTTGACCTCAGAAAGTAGCGGCAGGCTTCCCGGTTTGGGATTACTTCATCGCTGAGGCCAATCAAATGCTGGTGTTTTTGCATTTGTTTGCACCAATTGTTTTTCGGCCTGCCTTTTTTGCGTGTTGAAATTGGAATGTTGATTGATAACGCCTTTTGGACGGGGTTCAAAGGATCTCTCCTTTGAACATGGCAATACCAACTGATTCGGTCGCGCTCTATATTTCTTGTGATGGTTTCTTTTACGTGGAGGCTTCCTCGGATCTTTGAACTTCTAATTCTGTCACGCTTTGTTACTCCCGCTGTCATGCGAAGCATCTTCATCTCAGTTGCCGTTAATTTGCTCTCATACTTTTTGTGCATTGTCCAGCATTGTGAACCGTATGTGAGCGCCGGACGTACAACTGAAGTGTAGAGCCTTCCTTTCAGCTTAGGGGGAAATTTGCGATCACAGAAGATGGCGGACTTTTCCCGCCACTTCATCCACCCTACGCTTACGCGATGTTTGATGTCGTCATCACAAGTTGCTTCTCTATTAATCATAGATCCCAGATATTTAAACTTTTCACACTTGGGAAGCACTCTTCCATTCAAGTAAATGTCTGGAATAGGCTGATGAGGGTCAGAGAACGGGCAGCACAGATACTCTGTCTTCTTTGAACTAATACGATACCCGTGTCCCTCAAAAATGTCCACCCACACATCAAGTGCTCGTTGTAGGGACGCCTGATCATCACTTATAATGGCCCCATCGTCAGCAAAGAATAGCTGGTGCACATTGGGGTCCGTCACTTTTCCTTCAAGCAAGCAATCAAGGACTGCTATAAATTAAAATTAGACAATAAAGGATATATATAGGTATATTAAACATATACATACAATATAATGTATTTTTACATATAATACTCTTATACATATATACATATACATGTATATTCATATGTATATTAACTAAGCTAGATTCTTAGGGAGCGCTGTGGCGCAGTGGGTAGTTTGTCGGCCGCTGACGCAAGATGAGCGAGTTCGGATCCCGATAACACCAACGCCATCGAATGATTATTTCGCGGTGTCCCTCCTCGGCGAGGTACTGGCAAAACCCCCCGTTGTATACTTGCCATGAAAAAGCTTCTCGGCTCTCGCCGTACGGAATCGGTATTAAGCTTTAGGTTCCGTTCACTTGTGTGAAAAACAAATCGCACACAACATGAGTGAGTAAAAAGAAGCTTGGCTCTGGCTCCACATAAGCTCCAACGCCATCTAAGGTGTCTGTCTGGCAGTACAATGGACCAGTATTTGTGTCTGAGTGCTCCAACAGATAGCAGAAGCCTCCAACAAAAAAAAAGCTAGAATAAGTTAGGTATAGCTAGTTCAAGGTAGGCTTAAGTTTTATTTATATACAAGATTAAGGATAAAATATGATAAGTTCATTTTGTATATAATTGTCGAAGACATAGATTCAAGTTGTACTGTTTGTTTTAGTGTGTCCGGCTAGGGCCAGTAAGATATTTAAACTTGTAAGCATAGTTTTAAGTATTTTTATCTAGCGTTAGATAGTTATAAGCAACGTTTAATAAAAATGAATTCATAATTTAAAAAAATTAAAACTGTATATCCTTTTTCCATTTTGGAGAACTGTACCACCTGGTATATCTTCAATTCATCGCTATATAAATTGTGTGCTTGAAATTGTTTTTTATGGAGATCACTATTCCTCCGTCTTAAATGGAGCTGGGTCAATCTCCTTGAATAAATTGTTCATAATTTTGTGCTTCTGATTTGTTTCGCTAATCAAAAGCACTAAATAAGTATAGCTCTCCGTTCATTTCCAATTAGTGAATTTACATTCAGCGACAAAATCTTTAAGCGTCTCTTAGCCAGTGTACCCTTTACGAATCAAAATGGGATAGGTCCGCAAAAGCTGGTAGATTCACTACACTCGGGTCGCCTGCTCACTAATCTGCCTTTGTATGGCGTGTAGAATTGAGCGCAGGTCCACCTCGGTTTCCTGTGTTCTCAGATTTGGAAGCAACGGTGGTCTTTTGTACTCTCTGTCTGGCAGTTCTTGCCGCCATATGGATGAAGGTCATCTGGGGTATGACTAAGTCGAAATACATCTATTCACATTCGTGGTCTATGAAGAACTGATCCTCTATGTTCTCCTCTACTCTTTATTAACACAACCGGGACCAAATATTGCTAGCAGAATTCCTCTATGGAACAGTCAAATGCCTCTTCATTCACTTATCTCCCAAGCCTCTGTGCCGTAGAAAAGTAAGGGGTTACATTGGTCTTTCGAGAGAGGGCTTTACTTCCCAATTTCTTCTTGACCCCGAAAAAGAAGCAGTTGGTCAAGTTAGACGAAATCCCTTGCAAATGGTATATGCTAGGTTTTGTCAATAAAACTACAATAATATTTCGTAGCTTAATAGTATATGATATGATAAAGTATATAAAAGTTTATGGATAGTTTTCGAAAGACAGATTTAAGTTCTGCTGTTTATTTTAGAGTGTCCGCTTAGGGCCAGTATGAATTTTATCTAGGGTGAGATGGATCTAAGCAATTGTGAAATAAAAATGTATTAAAAATTATAAAAAATTAATCTACAAAAAGACAAAAAGGTGACGGTTGCCGTAGGGTGAACATTTAGGTCTATCATGAATTTTACTGGCTTGTCAGATTGTTTTCAAAGGTTTTCAGGCGCTTAGGAAAGGCTTAGAATTCTTTCCCTTTTCTAAAGGCACTCTAGGAAGAAAGAGATAGTGTTTGTTTTGATTTGTATTATAATAATTATCACTTGATGTGCCACATTACACGCTGTAAAATGTTTCAATTCTTCAAATTTTATCATATATACGATTCGTATCAGATAATGTAGTATACATATACATACAGTTAGCCCTTGAACAGAATCGATTCAAAACAGCAGCAACTTCACCGATGCGTTAAACGATGCGTAAACATACCAACAACTTTATTAGTTGCCCTTGATTGCACAAAAAATATCCGGTCCTTAATAGACCGTAACGCTAGTTATTGCATTGGACATGTCCATTTATGTACCTACATATATTAGGTGAAAAGCAACACAGCACTCCTACCAGATTGGTAAACATATTCAAATTATTAAATATAGTAAATGCGTTAGCTGCTATTTTCATAACACAAATAGCAGGACCAAATCGAATCCGTTTCCTGCTATCACGCAAACCGGTATCGCCCGTTATAACACTCACTTCGGATCATTACCTAGTTTCTCCTAATGTAGTATTTTACATATTTTTCCTTGCTAGTGTTTGATTTAAGTGCGAAAAGGCCAACGGGTCTGTTGAGTGTCGTTTCAGACAACTCGACCCAGTCCCTGATTTTGATTCCCTACTATCCAAAAAACAAAGAACCTACTAGATATGCCTTCATAACTGCCTCGAACTACCGCTAATATCAAATAATAAAAATCCAAGATTTGTGATAATTATTTCCAAAAATAAAGACAAAATGAGACCTTTTTTTCTCAAAAAGGCAATCGATAATTTTACCACAGAATACGAAACAATTTCTTTGCTTCGTGACAGTACTCTACTTATTATGGCAAAATCCCAAAAAATTGCTGATAAACTGATTAAAATTAATAACTTAGCTAATGTCTGCCCAGTAGAAGTAAGACTCCATGATCGCCTCATTCATCAAAAGGAATCGCATACGCTCCATCCCTATTTAAGGTTGGCGTAATCGAAACCGTCAATGTAATGAAAAACCAAAGCGTCACAAAGGTACTCGTATACAAATTTATGAAAAATGATGACAAAGGTAACCAAAAACCACCTGGTCTAATACTCTTTACTTTTGACCTCTTAAACCCTACAAATCTATCGAAATTGGCTTCTACAAAGTCACCGAGTATATCCCGTGCGCTGCAAAAATTCTCAACCACTTGGCCATACAGCGAAACGTTGCAGCAATAACCCAAAATGTGACTCATGCAGTCTTTCCCCACTCACTCCAGAAAAATGCTTCCGGGTTATGTGCGCTACCTGTTCCCTCTATTATCCATCTTCTAAAATCACGATCTCTCAAATACCAACGTCATCCGAAACATGCTGAAAAGCTCAAGCAAAATAAAAACACACATAAAAACATACCAGAAATATCCCAAACCTCTCTCCAGCAGGCACCTGATAACCCAAGAAAACACAAACACATCGAAAATAATGAAAAATCACCCCAGTCCAAAACAGAACAGAATTATTTCTCTCCCTGAAAACCCTCCATCAAAAGCTCGCATATACACCATTCTCTATTCCACAAAACACTCCTTTACTACCCAACTCTTCTGTACCAAAAAAAAAACACCACCCACTACATATCTCCAGACCAAACTTTTTGGTCATCAGTCAAACGGAATCTCCCTTGATTGTTGGTGATGAAGTCAATGCATGGAGTGCGCTCTGGAGAATCCCTGTTTCAAACAGGAGAGGAAGAATTTGTGAAGACTTCTTCCGCCGCCATTCTCGTGCTCTATTTCCAAAAACCACCTGAAAAACTTTGGACGATCTTCACAATAGCGAACATTTTCCCATTATTCACTCATATTCCCAAATCCAACGGATCGAACGGTCCACCGAATTCGAACAATTCGCATTCCCAAATCCGTTCGAAGTGAATCGTAATCGATTCACGTGTCGATAATGTGAATTACGATTCACTGTATTCTAAAATCCGCGTGAATCGAATCTATCCATACAAAGTGTGACGTTTGAGATCCGCACCAAAATCGTTGCAGACTTGTACAAAATTGTGCGAACTGGGTTGAATTATGCGTCTATCACCTAAAATGTAAGCTTTATATTTGATGCAGTTCATTTTTAAAATATAATACAAACAAATTGATTTGAAAGAAGGAGACAACTAACGAACCAATTCAAAGAGCTGCTCGAGGAAATCGACATCGCCAAAAATCTTACTAAAGACCATCTGAAGAAGTAAGGGAACGCTAAAGCTCAGAGGACTGGGTCTCCAATAAAAGAAGTAATGGAATGGAAGAATGTAATTTATATGTAAAATTGCATTATAAGTACGTATAGTAGTGTCAATACTCTTCTCTATACAAAGGTTTGGAGCGATCACAAATCCCACCTAAAGAAGAAACTCAGCTCTATTAAAAGGGAAATAGGTGCAACGGGCAGTGGACCAAATAAATAGCTTTGTTTAACGCCAGAAAAAAGAGGAGGTGGAACAACTTGTCTTATTGACAGAGTCGATCAATTTGTTATCATTTAGAGTTTCAAATGAAGAAATACCCTCTGCCACATCAACAGAACAAAAACAATTTTCATTTGAAAAGATGAATGAATCGGAAGATTTCCTTGACACCAAAACGGAGATTTGAATAAACAAAAACTCCAATATGTTTATTGAAATTTATTAAATCAAAAGTCAAATGCTGACTTCGAAAATTCGAAAGTGAAGTAGATAGTGTAGTTCATCTGACGGATTTAAGAATAGTGCGAATAGGGGAACGTGAAATGAACGAGTGATGTGAATCTCCGATCCGTCGGATTTGGAAATAGGGGTGATTACCTCTGTAAAACTAAGAGAGTAACCTCTGAGAATTTATCGGATAAACAACAACAACTCACATTAAACATCAGAAAAGAAGCTGCATTAACTCAAAAAGCGATCAGATCTGCTGCCAATTCTTCAGTCCCTTAAACAGTTCCAACAGAACCAACGAACCGACGAAAAAATTGTTGCGAATCGTCTTCTGTGGCTTGTCGAAACAAAAAAATGTATCTCCTAGAATCAAGTAGATTTTGAAGCCAACATATAGATTACTATATCTCAAAGGCACTATCCTCAAAATATCATGTCTCTGTACTAACTTTAGACTTCAAAAGGGCATAAATCCGGTAGGTATGCATGTTGTCTTAAAATATGGGGTATTGGAAAAAAAAAATTGAACCATGTTAAATCAATTCAAATGAACCGAAAATTCTTTACTAAATGCAACTAAAACCATTGTCGGTGGTTTTGTTTATAACTGCCTTCGATGGGATTTCCACCATCCTTAGCAAATATATATAAGCCTAGATAGTTGTTTTTAGGCAGATGATATCTTAATGTATGAAATGTGAACAGCGAAAAATAAAACACTTTGTTTCGAAGTTTCGACAATCGTTAGTATGTACAAAAAGGTTTATTTAAAATGAAAACGAGATTTGGATAATTGTTCTTTGCGAGGCGATCGAAATGCAAGTGACCAGAGTTTTCCTCCGCAGCCACCATTGAGCCACCCACGCACAATCAGCCAACTAGCTAGGCAGTACATGAAGAGCACAAGAGCGAGAATATGCCATTGCCGAGAAACGAGAGTGATAATTGCGGGAGTAGCCAATGGAAGCTGCGGGGAGGATATTTTGCGACTCGCTGCAAATGCATCAGAAGATAACGAATACGAGAGAAAAATCGAGGGTATTGGCTGATGCATGTGCAGCGATTCACGGATACTCTCACGTTTATAATTTAAGTGAATTTATAGTAATATAATTGAAATGAAATAAACGAATAATAAATGAAATAAACGAATAGGAAATAGACGAATAGAAAATGTACAATTTTAGATAGGATTAATAATCACGTTCAATTCGAGAACAATACGAAACAAAACAAAATAGTGGACTACGATTTATATAGTACTATTCTTGAACATTCCGCCGCCCCTGAAACAATGTTTCAGCAGACAGGTGCAAGCTTGTGGATTGGTCGAGTCAGGTTGCCGTTTGCGCTTCGAAGTGTGACGATTCGTATAAGGCCGTCCGATCCCGGATGGGTCTCGATGACTCGTCCCATTGCCCCTTTCCCTGGTGGTAGATTGGGGTCCTTGATAACAACAAGATCATTAATCTTAATGTTCTTCTCGGTGTACTGCCATCGGGGACGTTGTTGCAGTGACGTCAAATACTCGCTCTGCCACCTCTTCCAATACCCTTGAATTTTTGCCTGAAGGTTCTGCCAGGTAGTAAGTCGATTTGTTGGTACGTCGATCATAGGCTCTGGTATTGCAGCATACGATTCCCCTAGAAAAAAATGAGCGGGTGTTAATGGGTCTAATTCTGTATCTGAGATTTGGCATAATGGCCGCGAGTTTAGTATGGCTTCGATTTGAGTCAAAAGGGTGTACAACTGCTCAAAGGTGAGGATATCATCGTTTATGACTCGGCGCAGATGTTGCTTCACGGATTTCACCCCCGCCTCCCATTAACCGCCGAAATGGGGTGCTGCGGGGGGAATGAAGTGCCACGAGATGCCATCGCGAGCTAATGATTCAGCAACGATCGAATTATGATTTTCGGACAAAACAAGTTCGTGCATTGTAGTTAACAGACGAGCACATCCGCGAAAATTCGTTCCGTTGTCCGAATATATGTGCGACGGGATGCTGAAAGGAATGACTCAGTCGTGAGGTCACTCACTAGTTCGAGGTGGATTGCCTACGTAACAAGACAAACAAATAGCGAAATGTAACCTTTTGAGAGTGTAGACCAGTGGTTCTTAACCTTTTCGAGCTCACGGAGCACTTCTAATTACATGAAACCTTCACGGAGCACCTTACCAAATAACATTGATTCTAGTAATTTGTATTTTATTTTTTTATTTATTCAACTCAAATAACTACAATATACAAAAAATAAAATATATTCAATATATTTAACAAAACTAAATTGTTACAAATTCAAAATGACTTAAAATATAATACAAATTCAATGGGATATTTGAGCCTGGTGAGTTTTACATATTTCGCCAATGTTGGGTCTAATAAAAGATATTGCTACCCTCATTTCCTCTTCTAAATCGAGAAGTCTTTCTCGTTTTTTAGTTTTTATATTTGTTAATGTTGAGAATCCAAGTTCGCAGAGATATGATGTAGCAAATTGTAATAATATTGCGATTGCCTTCTTAGATAAAGATGGGTATTCATCTTGGACGGAAATCCAAAATTGTTCATTAGACAATTTTGTGAACTCCATCTTCAGAGATCGATCTGTAGACAAGGAAATAATTTCTTCTTCTTCTTGTAAAGACAGTTCCAAATTAGAAAATTCAAATGTCCCAAACGGATTTCGTATCCAGTCATAGGATTCTAATTTAAGGGATGGGAAGTAACATTCGATTTTTTCTTCCAATATTGTTAGATGTTCTATTACGGCAGGAATAATATCTGCGACATTTTTAGTTTGAATTGAAGGAAACATATCAAGCGTATTGTTTTTTATTATTCGATTTTTCCAATGCAATATTTTTTTATTGAATCCCAGTATTTTATCCGTGGCTGTTAAAATATTCTCATTTTTACCTTGAATACTTGTATTTACTGAATTTAAGTATTTAAAAATATCAGCTAAATATGCCAATTTAGCACACCAAATATCATTTTCAAAATTTTTTGCAAATTTATCCACAGCGGCATTTCGGAAATAACACAACAATTCATCTTTGAGCTCTAATAAACGACATAGGACTTTACCGCGAGACAACCATCTTATTTCAGTGTGCAATAGCAAACTTTCATACTTAGCATCCATAGATATACAAAGCTGTTTAAAAATGCGTTCCTGCAGAGGCCTTGATTTAATATAATTTACTATTTGTACCACTTCATCCAAAACATATTTTAAAGTGTTTGGCAATGTTTTTGAAACTAAAACTTCCCGATGTAAAAAACAGTGTGTAGATATGATATTTGGATTATTTTCCTTCACAAGTGTAACACATCCTTTAATAGATCCTGCCATTGATGGACATCCATCTGTACAAATTCCAACGCAGAAATCCCAGGATATTTGGTATTTTTCTAAATATGTAGTAATACAATTAAAGATATCTTTTCCTTTTGTATGTCCTGTAAGCTCTCTGCAGCAAAGAAATTGATTAACTATTTCATTTTCATCAATGAACCGAACGAATGCAAGTAATTGAGCTTTACTGCTAATATCAACAGATTCGTCTATTTGCAAAGCAAAAAATTTCTTTGAAAGCTTATTATTAACCGTTTCCTCGATATCAAGTGACATGTCTTTTATTCTTTTTTTTATTGTATCATTAGATAGGGGAATTTTCATAATCTCATTTATTGCATCCTCTCCAAACATGATTTTGACTATTTCACAACATGACGGTAAAATTAGACTTTCTGCTATAGTATGTGGTTTTAGTTTCAATGCAATTAACTCGGCTACCTTGTATGATGCAATTTGCGCCTTATCAGATATTGTCATAGCACATTTAAATTGTTTTGCTTGCTTATCTTGCATGCCCAATAACCTTTTAAAGTAATCCTTATTTTTTGAAACAAGATTAGCATGGGTAGTAGTAAGGTGTCGGTTTAATTTAGCCGGAAACATAGCACTATTGGACAGTTCTACACCGCATACAACACATTTAGGAATTGGACACTCCTTTTCACCGGTCCATGTAAATCCCAAACTGATGTATTCGTCAGAATACTGTCTATAAGTCTTCCTTATTTTATTACATGTTGACACATCTTCTGTATTACCACTATTAATACTACTCCGACTTGTACTTGGTCCATCATTAATATTTTTCTCAGAATTACATTTTCGTTTCAAGAACTTGTCCATGGCTAAATAAATTGGGAATAAGAATAAGTACATACATATATATATACGCGTAAATAGAGGTATTTTTCGAAAGTGTTTAATGCAGAATAAGAAAATTAAGTTTATGAAAACATAGGAGATTGATATTAAGTTTATTTAAATAAATAAATACAATAAATATGTATGTACACATATTTATTTAATTTTTTATTTTAAATTTATGTTAATTTACAATTATAACGTAATATACTTACTGAAATAAATTTTTTCACTTTTTTGGCACAAATTTAATCAAATAATTATTGAAAACACATTGGTTTACGTCCAACACAACACTAAAATATTTCATATTATTTGATCAGAATTTTTTTGTGCAGCCTACTTGATTTAAATTTTTGTTTGAACTAAGTACATACCGCATATATGTACATATATTTGAAATACAGCCTGCTCGATTTAAATTTTTGTTTGAACTAAGTACATACCGCATATATGTACATATATTTGAAATGCAGCCTGCTTGATTTAAATTTTTGTTCATAACTAAGTACATACCGCATATACATATATTTGAAAGTTTGTTCTAATAAATTTATATGTATATTTTTTTATACTATATGAGTTTAGCTTTCGTTTCGCGGAGCACCTGCGACAATCTTGCGGAGCACTAGTGCTCCGCGGAGCACCGGTTAAGAATCACTGGTGTAGACTTTCGACCCGATTTAATTTTTAATGTTATTGGCCCGGCATAATCGCATCCGCAGTGTGCGAAAGGTCTGCTGACATGAATACGCTGAGGTGGGAGATTACCCATTAACTGACTAATGGTGGCCTTCCTCTGACGGAAGCAGCGCATGCATAGGTGCGTGATTTTGCGCAGTAAATTTCGACATCCAATGATCCAGTATTCTTGGCGGATAAGCGCAAATAATGTCGAGATGCCATAGCGAATGTGGGCGTCTAAAACGATGAGCTTCGTGATGGTGTGATCCTTCGGAATGATGATTGGATGCTTAGTGTTAAATGATAGATTTGCTTGTTGAAGTCTGCCCCCCACACGTTGGATATTATCGGAATCTAGAAATGGAGATAAATTACCAATTTTGCTACTTTTAGGGAAAACATTGTAATTTCGATAATGAGTTATGTCGTCACCGAAGTACCGAATCTGTAACCATCTGATTATATGTATTTTGGCACTGCAAATTTCTTGAGGTCTTAGAAGGTGTGAGGAAGACCGCTCCTTTTTCCTGCAGTTAGCTATAAACCGATACATTCGAGCGACAGTTCTGATGAGAACCATCCAGGATGAAATGCGTTCCGACAATATTTCGAAAGGATGTTCATCTGTAGTGGTTAGGTATGATTGTTGTACAATTCTTTTCTCCTCCTTCTTTGAATCAGGATCATCTTCAAATTGGTTTACTGTTGGCCAGTGTTCGGGACTATAGCGAAGCCATTTCGGGCCCGTCCACCACATTGAGTGCTCCAACAATTGCGATGGTAGTATACCGCGAGAAGCGCAATCAGCAGGATTGCATACTGACCTTACATGGAACCAACGATTTCGTGGTATCGTGCTAAGGATTTCTGCAGTACGATTTCAAACGAAAACACTCCAACGTCGCGGAGGAGACGACAACCACGAAAGAACGACCTTGGAATCGGACCATGCATAAACATTTGGAAAAGTGACATTAAGGGAATTTTGAACGGTCACGAGTAGTCGAGACAATAAGACCGCACCGCACAATTCTAATCGCGGTATGCTTAGTTGCTTTAACGGAGCAACTCGTGATTTTGCAGCAACAATGTTCGTTTCGAAGTGTCCGCTCGGTAGTTGGTAACGCGAATATATCACTGCAGCATACGCAGACTCCGAAGCGTCTGAAAAGCCAAGAATGCTGCGCATCCTAAACCGATTACGCGGGGTACCGAGATCTGCGTTAGACACGACAACTCCGTGCGATATTTATTCCATTTGGTGGCTATGCAATCGGGAACATCTTCGTCCCATTCCAATTTTCGATGCCACAGTTCTTGGAAAAGAATTTTAAGTTGAATAATGGTTGGAGACAGAAAGCCAAGTGGATCGAAAATACGAGCTACGTCTCGCAATATTTGTCGCTTCGTAATTGATGCATTTGAAGTATAATTCAGCTGAAAACTTAACGCATCGCGATTTGAGTTCCACGACAAACCGAGAACTTTTACCCAAGGATTTGCACCAGTGTCTAAAGATCTATTTGTTTGCGATTGTGTACTGTCTTTAGGTAAGAGCTCATGAGAGTTACTATGCCATTTGCTTAAGGTCATACCGCACTTAGAAAGTAGTTCGACTAATGAATCACGCTTAAAAATGGCTTCAGCAAGAGTATCAGCTCCGGACGCAACGTCATCGACGTAAAAGTCATTAAGTATCACATCCGACGCGATTGGAAACTTATCTTTATACGCTTCAGCGTGTTGTTGCAACGTTCTAATAGCTAAATATGGAGCACAAGAAGTACCGTATGTGACAATGCATAAACGGAAATGTCTTAAGGGTGCCGATGGTGATTTGCGCCAAACTATGCGTTGATAGTCCGAGTCATCGACCGATAGCCGAATTTGCCGATACATTTGAACGATATCCGCGGTGAACACGAACCCAAACCGACGAAAACGTAGACAAACCGAAAAAAGATATCGCTGGATAGGCGGACCGATCATAAGAGAATCATTTAGGTTGTTGCCTTTTGAGAACCGTCAAAGACGACGCGAAGTTTCGTTGTAATGCTGTCTGGTTTAAGGACAGCATGATGGGGAAGATAGTAGGTATTGGGTATTTCCGACATGTGTGCTAAAGCTAGATAATCATCAAGGAATCGAGAATAACTGTCAAAGAATTCTGGACTTTTAGAAAATTTTCTTTCCATTGACTGCAAATGAGAGATTGCTCCGCGCAATGTATCCGCGAAGTTTGGAGGTGATTTAAAGGGAAGATTGACGATGTATCTCCCGTCCGCGGATCGACGATGAGTCTTAAGAAAATGTTCCTCGATTTCCCGATCTTCTTTAGAAACAGTTGATTTCGGATCAACCTCCTCAATTGTCCAAAATGACTGAAGAAGCGAATCGATGTCCACAGTATTATGGTAGGAGATAACACTTGTTTCATTGTTAGATAAAAGTGGTCCAGCTAAAACCCAACCAAATATTGTTTTTTGTGCAATGGGCTGTCCGCCCTTACCTCGAACTACATTTCCTTGTAGAATTTCCCATACCTTGTCGGCTCCTAGAAGTATATCTACCGGGCTCGATTTGTTAAAGTCTGGATCAGCTAATTTTAATCCATATAGCTGGTCATAGTCTTCGCGTGCAAAAGAAAATGTTGGTAGGTTTTTTGTTACACAAGATAATATATATGTATCGACAGGTATACTATATTTATCAAAACGCGAACAAATGACGCTAGGCCTCTAGATTTACCAGCATTGGTGGAACCAATACCACAAATGGGTATTCGAGCATTTCGACAAGGAAGTCCTAACCGTTGAACGCAGGACTCAGTGACAAAGGACACTTGAGACCCAGAATCAAGAAGGATGCGTACAGGTTGATAGTTGCCGTTCTTATCAATGACTTTTCCTATAGCAGTAGGGAGCAATGTGAGGGGTACTTTGTATGAGATGTTCGAATGGTTGTTCACTAAAGAAGCGGCTTGCGCGGAAGTAGAAGGTAGATTTGAACCAAATGAAGGGACTGAATAGGTAGCGTTTTTGCATGTGTCTCGCGGAATAGAATTTTTTGCTGACGCATTAGGTGATAGATTGAATTTATTAGCGGAATCATCATGAACCAAAGTGTGGTGCCGAGTATTGCATGATCTGCATCTGAACCTGGATTGGCAACGAACCGACGAATGACCACTACGAAGACAATTGAAACAAATTTTATGAGCCTTAACAAATTCTCTTCGGTCTTGTATGGACATTCCGAGAAACTCTGCACATTGGACAAGCCCGTGACTAGAGCTACATTTCTCGCAGTTTGTTGATGACGAAACATGCAGGCTCCTAACTGCTGTATGCTTAGTTCTATGGTTGTCGCGAATATTGATTTTGCAGCTTTCTAAGGCCTCACACCGACGCTCCAAGAAGTCTAAAAATTGGTCGATCGTAGGATAGTCCTCGGAGACGCTATCTTCGGACCATGCCTGGCGAGTTTCGGGGTCTAGCTTGTTGAGCAGTATATAAATAAGCCACGGATCCCTATTGATTGAATTAATAGATATTAAACCGCGCACTATTTCATCGGCTCCGTCCGAGATTTTCCGAAGTAAGATGGTGTTCGAGGTATGAGTAACGGGAAGTTCCATAAACGCGCGAATATAACTGTTTATAACATGACGCGGTCTATCATACCGTTTTTCGAGCCTTGCCCACGCCTGATCGTATGTCGCGTCACAAATCGGAATATGATTGAGGAGATTTAATGCTTCATTTCGAAGACATGATTTTAGAAAATGAAATTTTTGAATTGGTGTTAAGTTAGCCTGGTTGTGCACCGCGCCCTCGAACATGTCTCGAAACCCGGGCCAATCCCGATAGTTACCCGAAAATCCGATTTATTTAAGGTTTCGATTAAAACTTGTTGCTGATCAGCTAACCGGCTCACAACATCTTTATTCTTTTCAATACACTCACGTTCTTTTATTGCCGAAAGAATCACAGACTTAACCATAATATACTTATTGAATTTGTATAGCCCTCCTTACCCACGTGCTCGTAGATCTGCTTCTGAGACGCGTTGAACTCATTCCACAGGTCCTCTGCTTTTTGCAATTTCACCTGCAGTTCCACTACTGTGCTTTTCTCACTTATCGTTTCAGTATAAGACGCTAACTTAGTTAGTGAACCCTTTAAATGGCCACGTGTTAGACGAAGAACAGATAGTGAATGTGACTCCGACATTTTAGTTCGTTATCACACTCACTGCGCGGATTCCCGATAGTCTGAACTAAAGTACAGTCGAGTTCTTCACGTGTAAAGGAAATACACGAAAAACGATTGAACGAGTTAAAATCCGGTTCGAAGGACCAAAAAATGTCTAGTAATGTATGAAATGTGAACAGCGAAAAATAAAACACTTTGTTTCGAAGTTTCGACAATCGTTAGTATGTACAAAAAGGTTTATTTAAAATGAAAACGAGATTTGGTTAATTGTTCTTTGCGAGGCGATCGAAATGCAAGTGACCAGAGTTTTCCTCCGCAGCCACCCACGCACAATCAGCCAACTAGCTAGGCAGTACATGAAGAGCACAAGAGCGAGAAAATGCCATTGCCGAGAAATGAGAGTGATAATTGCGGGAGTGGGCCAATGGAAGCTGCGGGGAGGATATTTTGCGACTAGCTGCAAATGCATCCGAAGATAACGAATACGAGAGAAAAATCGAGAGTATTGGCTGATGCATGTGCAGCGATTCACGGATACTCTCACGTTTATAATTTAAGTAATATAATTGAAATGAAATAAACGAATAATAAATGAAATAAACGAATAGGAAATAAACGAATAGAAAATGTACAATTTTAGATAGGATTAATAATCACGTTCAATCCGAGAACTATACGAAACAAAACAAAATAGTGGATTACGATTTATATAGTACTATTCTTGAACATATATCTTAAGCAAAACAAATGATTTAAATGAATGCAAATGTCTCTTAAGTAATACTATAAACGATACTCTAGAATTGTCAAATGCTTCTGGAATTAAACTATCATTAAATAAATGTAACTAAATACATGTTTGTCACAAACTTCAATGTTCAGAACTTAATCTAAGTATTCAGAACGTACCAATTGAAAATGTTAAAAACTTATTGTAGACATCCTAGGATTAACCTTAAATAATCGTTATAAATGGAGAAAATATTGTTGAAATCTGAAGAAATCGCTAGTTGCGAGATTCGATATTATTAAGTACTTACGTAGTAAGAAAAGCTATGTACATATCAACACCATTTCACCTATAACCAAGATGTTACTTCTGAGTAAAATTGATTATGGACTTTATATTTATGGCAATTGTCCGAAATCAACTCTTCAAATATTAAGCCAACTTACCAACAAGCAGTAAGAAGAAGCGTTAATGTTTTTCCTACAACACCAATTAAAAATACCCTCGCAGAAGCAGGACTTCCGACATTGGAGCAACGAATCGAAGAAATAACATCAAAACTAGCTGCTTTGTTAGTCTTTTCCAAAAATTCGGTTATCGATAAGGATGTTCACGAATCTATAGGACAGAAACGTAAAAAACGGATCCCGCCGGCAATAAACATCATCATCCAAAAGCTGATCGTTCAATCAAAAGGACACGTAGCACTATCGCATCTTTCCCCTCAAGGCACATAAAATCTGACGCTTTCATAATGACCCTAGCACAATATATGAAAACAAACATCAGCAACGTATTATACTGCTCTTTATTTCCCTGCATCTCATCTGAACTAAAAAATAAAGGATGGACATTTTTACTGATGAATCAAAATAGCAACATAATACCTCATTGCCTCTCGCACTTGAATACTTGGTATTTCCGTTGTGATCGACCGCCCGCAAGGTAATTTGTGTTTCTTTTAACGTGCCGCATCCGCGAACACGCAATTAGCACCCGGCATTCAAAGTGGTTAAGAGCCAAAAAGTGTAACTTAATCGTGTAAAAATCCTAGCATTCAGATCGGTTTAAAAAAATCAAGAAGTGTAAACTCAAATCAGTTAAAAATTCGAGTGAAGGTATAACTTAAATCAGTTAAAAAACTGAAAAGAGTAATTTAAATTGGTCGAGAAATCTGAATCGGCTAAGTTCCGAAATAACTGAAAACCAATTAGTGCACACCAACAACCTTGACATCGCACGAGACGAGGGATCAATAAAATCAACTGGATCGGACTCATCATTCAACAGTGGCGCAGTCTGTGCCTGAGTAGGCAACTCAACTTGCAAAAAAGGACAACACGGGCCTCCCGAAGAAATGCTGTTAATTTTATTGTAAGCGAAACTTATTTTTTATGTACCATTGTATTAAATTTAAAGTTGAATTTCAATTTATGTAAACATTTGTAACATATAAAAAGCATTCATAAAAAACATTCATGCATGTTGAAGTGAAGTGAACGGTTTATTTATTTACATCGTAAATTAAATCGATTATTGTAAGTTTTTGGGATAAGTAAAATTACATTCAATAAAAAATAAGAAATAAAATAAAAGTTTAAATTACAATGATCTATTATCACTGTAAAGAAACACATCGTTTTGCGGGTGACTTTGTCACTTGTCCCGCATGCTCACGGAAGTTGCATTACGGTTGTACTACTATAATCGAACGGGCTTGGAGCTCTATGAGATCCAAACGTGATATATGGAAATGCCAATTTTGCATAAATGCCACCCAAAATCATGGCACACTTCCTGGTTCATCTGCACATCCGTCATCCATTCCAGATATCCAGCCTAACAAGATAAACGGAGAAGAAATAAAAAGTCCAAAACAGACCGCTTGTGTTAAACAAGCACACTTAAGCTCATCCGAGATACTAGCTGAGCTTAGAGACATGAAAACAGAAATGAAGGGGTTAACAGATTTCTGCAGTTTTATTTCACAGAAATTTGATGACCTTAATAAAAATATTAAAAAAAACCACACTATAATGGAAAGAAATTCAATTTCTCAAAGAATCAAACAAACAAAGAGATGAATCTGTTATAAACATGCAAAATCAAATTAATAATCTAGAACAACAGCTTTTGAAAAACAATATAGAAATAAAGAATATACCACCAACAGAAAACGAAAATTTAACAGACATAGTTCAGGCATTAGGCAAAACACTTAACTACGAAATAAAAAGAAACTGATATACAAGACATCTACCGCATCAGACGAAGAAACTCAAACAATTCAACAATAAACGCCATATTATCTACCTACATAAACAAGAAAACGATCATAAAAAAAGCTAGATCCGATTACTACTACCAAAATCAACGAACATTTAAAAAATAACAATAATCTAATAAAATAACAATATCTAAGTAAACAATATACCTAGCACTATCAATAAACAATTTCTGTAGCAAGCGTAAAAGAAAGCTATTGATGATGGACGGAGGTTTGTCTGGGAAAGCTTGGGAAAGATTAATGCAAGAAGAGAAGAGGGCAGCGTGGTTCTACACATAGAGTCAATACATGACATTTCAAAGATAAGAAGAGTGCAATAAAACCAAAAACAAGAAACTGAACGAAACTCACCTTCTTCGAATATGATTTATTGCAGAGTTTGGAAAAATTTTAGATAGAACAGTTTTTTCAAAAACATAGTTATAGTAGGTGATATGAACTTAAAACTTAAAGATAATAAGAATAACCAGGTACAGCAATACCAAGAATTGCTTGCCCAAAAAGAACGTGAACACCTTTATAAAATATTGAAGAAAAATCGCTCCAGCACATTCGTTGAAGCACTTTACAAAAAAATACGCAATAAGGTGAACAAAAAAATTATTCGCGGGAAGAATCAGCATTTCAGAAGAAATTTGAGCGAGCCAGATCCGACCCTAGGAAGTGGTGGACGATTATTAATGAAGTGATTGGTCATAGAAAAGCTCTTTAGACGAAATATTGGCCAAACATTTTAAAGTGTCAATGCCCCAGGAATTAGTAACTTTGCAGATATCGTTAACATAAGCCTCAGTAAATGCCATCATGTCTTAATGCTTTTTCTTGATTTCAGCAAAGCGTTCGACACTAAATCACCACAAAATCTTAGAAGCACTTCATAGGGTAGGCATTCGAGGAAAGCTGCACTTTGGATTAAAAGATTACTTAAGTGCCATAAAACTTAAGGTATAAATTAGTAAAGCCTGTAGCGATTAAGAATCGATAACATACGGTGTCCCACAATGCTCTAAACTTGGACTGCTATTATATGTACTTTGCACCAATAATCTACTAAAAGGGCTGAAGGATTGCTTTCCCTATTAGAGCAAGCAATAATACGGCTACAATCCGAATACATAAAGATAGGACAATGGTGTCATGACAATCAGCTTGTAATTAATACGAAAAAAAACATTCTCAAAAAAACAGTCATACACATTCGCAGTATCCCGCCTCTGCAACGAGAGCTTCACCTGTACTAATCCGGTGAATTTCGATGTAATTGAAGTAGTCAACACATACATATTTATAAGTATCAAGGCATTATCATCGACGATCACTTTACTTAGGAGCTACACATAAACGAAATTTGCAAAAAGCTAAGAGGGTCCTTATTCGCGGTGGCCTACCTTAAATACAAAGCACTCGTTTGCATATTGAGGCAAGTATACCATGCTGTGGTGGAATAACGGTTGCGGTATGGTATTCTCACCTGGGGGAATTCATAATTTACCCACATCAACAAACTGCAGAGATTACAAAATGCAGCAACGAGGCTTCTAAGTCGGGAAGGCCATGCAAACACATTTCT
Organism: Merodon equestris; assembly: GCA_958301585.1. NCBI lineage: Eukaryota > Metazoa > Arthropoda > Insecta > Diptera > Syrphidae > Merodon > Merodon equestris. The sequence continues at coordinate 80,284,954 of OY284415.1, read as the reverse complement.
CACGGTTACGAAAATCTTCCAGATGACAGCAGTGTCACAGTACTCCGATTACCCTAGATTTCGTACCTCCCTAAACCACCCGTATGAGACGCGAAGACGAGGTGAAGAAATGTACTACCTCCCAAGTTTTAGAAATATCTATGGTAAACGTCAGCTGCAGTATAACATACCATGGATCCTAAACAACATGCTCCAAGAATTACGAAACATGAACTACACATCGAGCAGGAAGAGAAAATTAAAGAACTTTTTCCTCGAGGCGATAATTTAACTGTAAATCTGTAATTGATATGTACTCGTATATACATATGTTTTTGATATACAAGCCATATGTTTTCGCAGGACACATAATTAAAAAAAAAAAAAAAAAAAAACAATTGTAAAACATTCAAAACCATTTGTAAATCCTAAGTACAAACTTTAGCATTGTGAAACCTAAAAACTCTCACTCTCCACACCCAACTTATATAACGGAGTAATTGAAAGAGTCCACTCCACTATAATCCAAATTACGAGATATCTTCCACAAGAATATCCGGACTTCTCATTTAAGGAAATAATCATATAGCCGTGGACATACCTGTAGTATTATACCTAATAACACTATACATTTAGTAACCAAACGGAAATCTGTCGATATTTTCTTTGGGAGAACTCAAAGAATAAATTATCAAAACTTAACGGAATTCAAAGACGTTGTGGACACTGATTTAAAATATGAAATCATGCGTAACCAAATGAACCAGCTAAAAAGCCATGGCCAACGTATCTCATGGGCAGAGGCTACAGTCAACATCTACCGGTACACAACAGGGTGCCATGACATAACGCCAAGTGGCAAAGGCCAAATTTTAATATTTAGCCTTATGTCACTTTCACAAAGCGACAAAATGAGAAATTCATACCGTGTGTGTTTAGAGTAGAGCATTAAGGCCCCGGCCCATAGAATCCGTTGATCCACCACTCAGTTGATTTCAACTGAGCGCAAAATAGAATATACACATTCTTATAGGAAGTGGCCCATAGACGGATGTATGAACTTCAACGAACAAAGTAGAGCTACTTTCTACTTTTTGATCCGCTGACAGTTTATACATTCATATATTGGAGCTTACTCCGCATAATAGTCAGTGTTTGAGGGAGACACGTAAAAGTTCGGTCGGTTGGTCGAAGCTATGAGAAGATTGAGTCTTTTCTTGAGCCTTGACTTTCTCATAACACCATCTAAAAAAAAACAACACAATATTTTGACGGCACAACGTATATGTTATTGAACAGAACACAGTAATAGTTTAATACTTGACATTGGCAGAATCACTGCACGGCTAAGAGCGGGATCGAAGCCATAAAAAAAAAAGTCTGTGTTACCCCGTTTTTTATGTGTGGATCAATAATATTGCTTTTGTAAAATTCTAGATTGCGACCATGGAAACGTTAGTTTTACTTTATTTTGCTAAGTATAATATTTGATTAGATTTTATACACTTCGCGAGTCGACGACAGGGACGACAGAAATGTGTATGCAACTCGCGAACAGACCGAAAATAAACTTTCATTAAAATTTTTTTTGTTTTTTTACAAAAGTATTTTATATATAAAAAGTATTCAAAAGATACGTATTTTATATCTAGTATTTCAGATACCATTACAGAAAGTTATTTGCATCTGGTATCTGAAATACTTAATTTAAAAGTATTTTGCATTTTGTATTCCAGATACTTTATTTACGGTAAAAATCTGTGTTATGTCTGTTAGATAAACGTTTCTATTGATTTTGTGAACATCAGTGTGGTGTTAAGATAATACGTAAAATAACTTTTTTGTTGATTCTGTGAAGACCAGTGGTGTGTTCCGGAAATAACATTATTCTCGACTTATTTGACGTACTTTACTTAAGTTTTTAAAAACAATTATTGTTATTAACGTGCAAAAGCCCCGTGTTGGCTTTAAAGTGACACTTGTCGAAAGAGTTTTTGGATAGATTGCCAAATGATCGAAAATCTCTTCCTAGGCCCTCGCAACCTATTTGGGTAGAAATAAGTAAACGTTTTTTCGGGAAAATGGAGTGCTCGAGATGTTCATTGCACCCAAATAATGTGCCAAGTAATTCAGTAAATGAAACAACAGATTTTTCACGTTCAGTCGGTTCAACATTGAATTCAACGATCGATGATGATGAATGATCATTGCAATTAGATGAATTCGAAATTAAATTATCTGACGACGAGTATAAAATATTATCTGAAGCTGAAGCAGTGAATTACAACTGCTGCAACTAAACTCTCTTAAAACGACAGGGATGGACTAATTATATTGCCGAAGAATTTTCCAAAGTTAGTAAATCTCGATGTGCATTTGTTTTTGCCAATGTATATAATAGTCGACCTGCCTATTATCACATAACAAATGCAAAAGTAAAAAGTGTAATAATCCGTTATATGGGTGTATGGATTCTAAACCTGAGCAGTAATAACAATTCGAATTAAAACTAAAGATACAGGTTTTAAAGTGAATCACAACGATACAAGAAGACCTGTGCGAAAAGTCAAACATGCCATAATCGACCAAGAAGTTGCAGCAGTGGTATCCAGTAACTCGTTGAAAAGTCAATTAAGTAAATCTCGAATTTAACGTATCCCGCCAATAATACCATCCGCAGCTGTCGTTCGTAAATGTGCGAATGAGTTTGGCGATGATAATCTGGCGTGGACAAAAAAGAAGTACATAAACGCAACATAATTAATTATTTAGTTATGAAATTTCGATTGACCAATTATTTATTTATGCTGACCAATTATCAACGGACAATTTTGTATTGAATTCAGGTATTTTTTTTTATTTTATTGATGATGAAGTGCTAGAATTTTTGGGTGACCTTGAAAAACTTTAACGTCTAATCATTTAAACTAATTGACCTTTAATGACCATTGAAATTACCTTTTAAATGATATAATTGGTCAGTCAAAATTATACATATGAGGTGCTATGATCTCGGATGCTTCGAAAAGCTAACACCAATCTTTTCGACGTTCACCTTAATAAGTCCAGCCTTAGAATTGCCCTATACCACATTCTCACTCTCCTTAATCGTCTCCACCCCGCCACCTAGTTAATAAGTTATAGTTAAGTTATAGATTTTTGTTAAGGCTGGCATTAAGCTAATAAAGTGCCCCTATGGGGGCGTCAAATCATCGGAGCTCTGAAAATGGCGTTTCTTTTTTAAAATGTTTGTCATACACATTTGTTTCTAGCTTTAATAGCTTTGTCGCTCCGCTAAGGGTAGGTCAACGATTGTCAGGCAGGCGCCTATAAGCGAATTCGGGAGGTAGATTACTCATTTCAACTATAAGTGTTATTCCTATCTCAAATCTAGTGTTGATAGGAATTTGTCTGACAAATCTGTACCATATATCTGAATAACAATCGCAAATCGGTTGATCGCTTCGTAGATAACTTTGATTTCAAACTATAGTTGTCTGTTCGATTCATACGTCGAATGGTCTTTGGCTTGAAATACAGGTCCTTTGCCGTAATTTCATCAGCAATCAGCAAAAGTTTTAACCTATATACATTAAGTAATAAAAACAACTGTGATTGGATTGATGATTCATTTTAAATGCTTATATGAACTACATGTACCCCGTTTTTCGTGATAGTTTAGCCGCTCACTCGACTTTGTGTTCGCTTCACGGCATAATTTTAATTGAGCATATAGTCATCAAGTCACCGGCAAATTCAACTTACAATAACATAAATTATTAATTTTCAATATTAGGAAAATCCATTAGTCATTTCGGTTTTTGGTTCGCCCATGAGAACAACGAGCGCAATCAAGGGATATAATGGCCATCTAAGTGGAAAGCTTTCAAGGCATGGACATTTTTTCAAATTTCTTGATGTGTTTTTAGACGAAGATCGAACCAAATCGAGAGAGTTTCTTATGTCTTTAAATGGAACATATATATTTCATAAAATATATATTACATATTTCAACATCAAAAAAAAAATTCAAGATAATCATTCACAAATTAAGATAGTTTTGGACAAATTAGACCGAAATCTAATTTCAATAAATGACTTCCTTAACTAGATGTCGAACGAAAATAACAACAACAGAAAAATCTGCTAACCTCGAGCAATGTGTTAAGGACGAAGAAATTGAAGACTTAGATAATTTAGACAACCAACAAAGCTTTGCCATTGAAGCACCCATTCTCTGTGTTATTTGCTGGGAAAATACTCGTATTATTCTCCTGCAAGCGTGTAATCATTTTAAATTGTGTTTAAATTGTTATACACAGTTGTCGGATAAATATATGAAAAATAACAATCCTATTCTTTGTCCAATCTGTCGACAAATTGTGATAAGCAGTATCCATATTTATGGTTAAATTCGTTAAATCGTCAAATAAAACTATTGAATTGAATAATTTTGTTTTTATTCACATTGAGTCCCTCAAAATTTTAAATGTAATTATATATTAATCAGATATACATACATTGGAAAGTGACACAAACCAAATTTTTAATTTAATTTAATTTGGTCTTATGTCACTTTGGGATTGTGACATAAAGCGAAATATTAAAATTTTTGCTTTAATCACTTGGCGTTATGTCATGGCATCGTACAACAGCAATAAATCCAGGAACAGGCAAAATAATTAATGGCAATTTAATTGATCAACTACAGGAAAAACCGTAAGAGAGGATAAAACGATCAATACAACGGATAGGATCAGCATGGAAGTGGGTGACAGGAAATCCGGACGCAAGTGATTGGGATAGCATTGTAACAAAGAGCAACGAACTAGTCAGAAATAATAACAAACAGTACGAATTAAACCAGTACTGTAGGAAAATAAGTAACAATCTAATCGATAAATAAAATAGGATCATTGAAGAAATAGACACAAGCCACAACTTGAACAAATACTTTTTATCAAGGTAGGTCCGCTAAAGGATGAGATTGGAGAAATAGTATTAGCAGGACAGCTTGTGAAAAAGGGTAAACTTAAAATTGATAATTAAAGCAGAAAAATAATAAAATAAAATAATAACATACTTTCGAAAACGGAAACACTACCATTTAAAAATGAACTACAAGCAATTGAGTATTCTGAACCTATGATGCTAGTTAGGGATTCAAAATATGTGATTTGTATACCCCAAACAGATACAACGACCCTCAACAATAAAAATTAGAGCAACCATACAAAATAATAAAAGAATACACCTAAATTTCTTCCATCTATTTGTTTCACGATCTACGACATTTGGCGTCAAATCCATTCAAGCAAGACCAAAAGGGCTTGAGTTCATGAACTAATTTGGAACTAGATAGAGAGTTAGACACAGCTTTAAGTGCAGCTTGACTGTCACTGGCGCATATGCTTTTTCCCTTCCACTTGTGCTTCACAACACAGTGCTTGGCCATTAAAATTGCGTATATCTCTGATTGAAAGACAGCGCATATTTTCCTAATGATAAGTGCAGTCGAATGTTTTCGCGCTCAATGAAAACTCCAGCGCCGGAACCTCGCCCAGTCCTGGAACCATTAGTAAAAATGCGAAGACAGTCCATTCCAGATTCAGTATCCATGAGACAGGGGTCGTAGGATGTATCGCGCGCAGGTGTACCGTCACTCCAATGCAAGTTGTACCAAAAACCATTTCTCTTGATGCGAGACATGGCTTTCAGTGCGCGCCCTCTGATATATATACATACATATATATGACAAGGGGTGGAAGATTCATCATAGCATCTAGATCAGCTCCTGGTGTGCTGGGGAAAGCGGCCGTACAGCTGAGACAGACCGCTCTTTGGAGTTTGGTCAAAGAAGCCACGATGTGTTTGCGTGTTAGCCTGTTCCATCAGACAACCAATGCATATGAGATTATGGGTCTTATCACTTGCCGTGTAGATCCAGAGGACCTTTTTCGGCGCTAAGCCCCATATTTTGCAAAAAACACTCTTGTATTGCCGAAAATCTGACAGCGCTTTGGTGATTTTTGACTCAACATGCTTTGACCAAAGAAGCTTGCTACTTAAGAAGACTCTCAGGTACTTAGCTTCCTTGGATAATGGGATGGGAATGTCTTTTAGTACCAGCTGAGTCATGCTAGTATTTTTCGTCCTCGTGAAGAGAACTACATCAGTCTTAAGAGGATTAACCGACAGCCCATTTCTCGTGTCCCAGTCCTCGATCTCGTGCCGCCTGTGCTCTGAGGGAGACAGTTGCTAAACATGAGCCGAAAGAGAGAATAGCAACATCATCCGCATAGGCCTGGGCATAAATTCCAGAGGCATTGAGAGCATCGAGCAAAGAGTCGTAGACCATGCACTATAACAGCAAAGACAGGACATTTACGCCAGACTGCCTGCATCATTGCATTGTTGTGATCCACAAAACCAGTGCTTCATCTACGCCATACCGTCTAGCAGCGTTAGTCGAAATTAGCGTTATCAAAAACTCCCTCAATGTCGACGAAAATGCCCAGTACGTACTCTTTCCTTTCGAGTGCGCATTCAATTTATAAACGTTGAAACTGTTACCCAAATCCCTTTGAACCAATAAAATTAAACTTTAACGGGGATTTGCAGGACACAAATGCTTAAGAAGGGGGGAGTTAGCATTGAATCCTTCAATGCAAAAATAGACTGCAATGCGTATATGGTTGCCCGTGACGTAGTTGAAGGCATCTTAATCAAAAATGGGAACCACGAATTGGAATCGACCATTATTAACCATCTATTTTTCTGAAATGGCTTCGCAAAGTCCACGAGCAAACGTTCCCAGACCCGCGCAGTAGTAGCCAACTGGAATATTCCTTCGGGGATTTACTAGCATTCAATTGATCAACGGTGATGTGATTTACAGATGCTTAGCATAGTCTCGACTAGACACAAGATGTCACCCAGATACGATAACAAGCTGTCAACTGCTCCATATACCGCTAAAAAATCCCCAACGAACATGCTGTCCCAAATGAAAGTCGCTGATATTCGAACAACCCAAGCCCAGAATTGATGACACACAGCCGAATTTACGCATCGGAGAGGTCCACTTTTATGATGAAACATCCACCCTGAAGCTGAATGAACAACTATTGCATTCGTAGAACCGAATGTCTATTTGTTTACAACTGATGGTTAGGTTAGGTTAGGATAGGTGGCTTCCCTCCGTAAAAAGCAATGGGAATCTCTTAGATCAAGGTCGGTCCACTGTGCTACCACTTGAGTCGATTTGGTCACCCTACTCTTGGAACCATTTTGAGTACTGAAAAAAATATTTTTGTAGATCTCCGTTGGTTCATTCTCCCAGAAATCATCTTCTTGAGGAGGCCAGGGCAGGATAATTGCATAAGAGATGGGATGTAAATTCTTCCTCTTCCTTATCATGACACCTACTGCAATAGTCGTTATATGACAGTCCTAATTTTGCGGCATGTTTTACGTTTATAATATGTGGGCCAGGTTTATCTAGCCTTTCCGGGGGTGCAACAGTCGAGAGCTCCAGTGTGGTGCCCGTTTTGTCTAGTTCGTCTACACCTGGTATAACACTATGCCAAGGCACCCAGCACAATATTACAGCATCTCCTCGATATCTCATTTAGAGATGGCAGAACCTGACCAATTTTGATCTTATTATTGATGGTTCGAGTGCTTTTATTGCACCTTTGGTATATGTGTAGATGACGGTGTCTCTATTGTTTATCGATCTCACAGACAACCATTCGGTGGACTCACGAATTGCCGTTAATTCAGCTTGGAATATACTACAGTGCTTCGATAGTCTAAAGGATTGGCTGATTTTTAGGCTCGGTGCATAGACTGTCTTGGACCCGCCTGTGTACTCGTATTTCAAGTGCAGTGCCTTTTCTTAGAAGTTCATTCTCCTTCCATTGTCGTCGGTTGGGAATAATTGTTTTATGAGGAATCTTGAAGTCTTGGGTCGGTATTGAGTAGTCCGTGACTTCACTTAGATTATTGCTTTAGGGTAGAATACCAGCGTGCCCTATTTCGAAGAACTTCTCAGGAGCTGATTCTTTAAGTCACAGCGCCGATTTCTTTGCCTTTTCCTTGCCGAAAAGAGTAGGTGAAGCATGTTTTCGAGAGCTGCAGTGGGGGTTGTACGCAGTGCCCCGGTTATAGTGATGCATGCCTTCCTTTGAACTCTACTTAGAAGTTTGGAATAGTTAGATCTGCACAGTGCCGGCCACCAGACTAAGCAGCCGTAAAATATAGGTACAACGATCGCGGTATACAGCCAGTGTGTGATATGGGGTTTGATACCCCATTTGGTGTCCAAGTCTTTTTTGCAGGTGTGTAGAGAAGTTATTTCTTTTTTGGTCCGTTCTTCCGCATTCAATTTGCAATTAAGCTTCCTGTCCATGCCAAGGTATTTGGTGTAGTCTGTGAATTTCACAAAAGTCCCATTGAGTTTTGGTGGAGTGACTTGAGGAATCTGCCGTTATCTTGTGAATAAAACTAGCTCCGTTTTGGAGGGATTTATTCCCAGCCCGCAGTTCTCTGCCTATTTGGTCAGTTTGCATAGGAATATTTCCATCAAATTCCTGATTGTTAGGAGATGTTTCCCGCTGATTGCTATTGCAATATCGTCTGCATACACAATGACTTTGCACCCGCTCTCCTCCAGGGATAGGAATATTTCGTTTACAACTAACTCCCACAATTCATGGTGAATTCTTTGCTGGAAAATGATTTTTTAACGTTTCCAACTATACTTTATAGAACTGCGTCTACTGATTTCCCTTTACAATAAGCATGTTGCGGTTATGAAAGCAAACTTTTTTGTAGGTTTTCGCGAATATACAGTTCCCCCAGTCTCCTTAGCGTCTTAAGAAGAAAAGAAGGAAGACTACTAGGTCGGTAGACTTTTGCAGTTGTGTGGGAGATTAATGGTGACCTTGAAATCACTACGAAGTCGAAGCTCACTATTCTGCGATGTGATCTGGCAGCACGTACCACTATTTAGCGAGGCATGACAGTTGGAAATCAAAGGGCTGACAAGAAAAGCTTTGCCGCCTTTTTTGTTAATTGTTAGTGGTGCAATCGTAATCATCACCGACTGCTGAGCGGAAGGTCTATAGTTCAAGTCAATGAGTGTACCATATATAATTAACCACCAGACCCTTCTGTCTTTTTTTGGTACGTAAGTTAACTTAACACTTATCGTAAAGAAAGAAGTCTTTTCTTTATTTTTAATAATAATAATAATAATATATATATTTTGCCTTTCCATAACTATTGTAGAAACGACCTACTGGCTAGCTCGCAAAACTCCTCTTTTCTAACAGGAAAAAAAACACTTGGGCACTACACCAACTCAAAACCTACAAACCATTCGATCGCGTTTTATTTGCAAATTAGTTTAAATAAGTAATGTGTTAGTATAGTATAATATAGTATATTATTTACTATTGAACTGTGGTACACCGAGTGTAAATTTAAATAATACAGCATTTGACGGATTTGTATATGAATAATTCAAGAGGACTCTTAAAAAATAATAATTATTCCATATCTTTTAGCAGCTCTTAGTCTTTTTAAGAAACCTTTAACCTCTTTTAATTGAGCTAAATATCTGATATTATTCTTCGATTCTCGCAGAAAATTCAGCATCAAATAGATCCAAACGATTCATCTTTAATTAAAAAGTTTGAAAGAAAGATCCCAGTCAGTACTTCATATATTCTGGCTTCTCTCCAATACCAGACGAAAATTGCAAACTATCACCTTCAAGCTATGGAAATGTGTCTGTCGCTTTTCAACATGACCTCGTCAACAACAATGAATATAATATCTAATTTGGACCGTGAACTAATGTAAGTCCCTCTCCATCAAACCACAACAGTAAGCAGTACTCTATCCACCTTTTAGTTCCCTTCTCTGGATGCCAATTGAATTCGCTGGCGACTATAATACTCAAAAAATGGCATTGAGATTAATTGTTAAGGTTCTCAAGCACATTAGCGAGCCAGACAGACAAGCGAGGTTGCCTATGCTACAAACTAGCCAAGATATTCAAGACCTTCTCTTTAAGCTAGTGGAAAAGAATGATACCCATTTCGAAAGGGTGAGTATGATTTTCAGTTACTGCAACTGTATATGTTGATTTAATCCAAACTAAGTGCAAATAATACTTCACTGACCAAAAGGTCAAGTCTGTTGTGCACTTTACATTTCTGACGCAAACTATATGAGAGGCCTGGCGTTGGTTTTCATTACCACCAGATGAATAAATAAACAAGTTGGCTTTATGTTTTTACAATACGGCGCTTAAAAGAAACCATATTAAAGTTGTATGATACAACAACATGAGGTTTAGTAAAACAATTACCTGAAGGAAAATTTAATAAAGCTAATGCCATTAGTTGAGTTCTATAGGTTTGTTTAATTTCAAATAACTACATGCTATCATTAATTTTTAAATAGTAAATTATTTACTAGCTTTAGATTGTTGAAGAAAAATGTAGCCATCAAAAACATTTTTTAGCCACTTGTAAAAAAAAAACAAGTCTCGCAACTCAGTTCTTCTACCGTAAAAAGTTGTGAGATCTATATAATACCAAGTCGGTTAATTTATTCAGTCCCTACTTAAGGGACCTTCTGTCTTAAGTTATTACGTAATTAACTAACCTAACAACATCTTATAGTGACCATATTAATATTGAAAATATTTTATGTTTTAAATAAATAGATTGACTTGTCCATCGCATGAAAACACAATGTATCTCACAAGTAATACATATTATATTAAATTAGATTGTTTAGTGCGATTGCCAAGTCAATGGGGCAATCTATGCTATCTACAGCTGTAAGTTTTATTTCGCATTGCAGTATTTAATTGTTAACACATGTTTTTTGTAGGTATTAAGCAAACGGTATCATCAGGAAGTTTCGGGAGGTGTTCAATTATTTCAATTAATCTGTTTTCATTTGAATCGGATTTTAGAGTTATTAATCTAGTCGAGAGTAAGTCGCGGTCTTTTTGTGTAGTCACACCTAATCTTATTCTATGTATTTAGCACTTCAACAAAGTCAGAATCATTGAGCTGTCAGATGTTAATATTAAGTTCATCGTATATGAACAGTTCAATCCACAGATTCGGCATACTGAGGGAACCTTGTTAGTTTCAGAAGTTGAGAGTTTTTCAAAAAGTGACTTTTCTCTTACCGGCGGAAGCTGTAAGAGATCCCCGAAAACTACAAGATGTTTTTTTTCCAAACGACCCATTCTGATCGTCGCTTGTGTCAAATATCTCAGACAAGCGTAAATGAATATATGTTAAAGTAACATTGGATATCATCGACACTTCGTTTATGATAAACAACACTACTTCTTTCAAATCTGATCTCAGAACTTGGAGCACTTCATCAGAAAGTGGCTTGTTCTTCGGTGTTTGCTTGTGTTCAACAGGCAGCTGCAATAGTCTGTGTATAGTCAATCCATTCACATTGAATGCAGATATGCATATGGAGCACTAACTGCCACTTTTTTGTTTAAATACGTCTTTACCCAAACTTTCAGAGTTTTTATTAAAAAGCTCTTTCCAGTGCCACCAGTTCCACTCACAAAACAGCGTACAACGTCAGTTGTGTCCATTTTATTTGTGATCATATCGAAGACTCTTTTTTGATCGGCATTAAGTTTTGCGATCATACTTTGAAGATGAGTCTGCTCGTCTTCTAACAGATTGATTCTCTGAAAGTCATCCATTGCATTTGCAGCTTCCACAGCTTCAAAGTCTAAAGGGTTTTCAGGACCATCGTCATCATCAACAATTCCCCTGTCTTCGTTTATCTCAGCAACTTTAGATTCTATCATTTCAAATGCTTTTTGTATCTTATATCTTGACTCTATCAAGCTACTTGAACTAATGTACGGCACTCCCTGCCGCACTCAAAGTTTTTTTTAATTAATAAATTACTTAACCCATTATTTTTCTATAGAATTAGATTTATATAAAGATTATTTAAATTTTTATACCCATACTGACTGATACAATTTGCGTAAGTTAAATAAAACGTGGTTTGTGTGTATACCTGCGATATCGCAGTAAGACCCAAAGATTGCCTGGAAGAAAGTGGTCGCCTTTCTGTGACGGACGGGAAGCGTGGAAGCCGCGGCGCGAGCAAGCCACCTCCGTCGGCCCCGGTTATGATTATAAGTGTTCTTTCTTTCATGGCAATTTAGTCTACTTTGCCGGATTTTGGTACAACTTCATAAGACATGTCCCATTATTGCTTTTTCATTCCGTTGATTGGCCATTTTACAAATTACCTTTGAACATTATTTAAGTACCTATCTATGTATTATACACCTATTATTCTTTTATATTATACATATACAGGTACACTGATTCATTCACTGCAGATTTAACTTTGTAATCCTATGTACTAGAAAACCCGTGGCCAGACACCGAACATAAAATTTGTTTTAAAATTGATTTAATTATAAGTTCATCAAATGGTTATTAAATGTGTATACATAATAAAGATATTTATTTTATATTCCGTCAAATATGGTTCATGTATTGTATTGACCACTAAACCCAATTCCCCAACCGCCAGTTTATTGTTGCAAATTTTTAGGAGTTAAGTTTTTAAATCCGCTATCTAGATAAATTGAAAAAAGATATACATACATATACAGACACTATCCTATTTATAATATTTGCTGTATCTAAAAACTGGACCGAAATTGCAAAATATTTTAGTTTTTCCTTGATTTATACACTAAACACTAATTATATTCTAAATTTGAAGCTTCTATGTCTGCTAGAAGTGCCTTAGAGTTTTGATGATCGGTCAGTGAGTGAGTGAGTGAGTGACAAAATTAAGAAATTTTGACTAGTTATACTTCTTAACCTACTAGTTCAAATTGAATGAAATTTGAAATATACCTTCTTTATACGATGCCTGCTTGGCTACTAAAAATTCAGGCTTCTAGTTTTATCCACAACGAAGTTTTAGGGGGGTCGAAAATGGCCTGAACTGTTTCGAGAAAAGGATGGTACGACCGTGCCGCTTTTCTGCTTGACTTGGCGTGAGATGAGAGGCAGCATTGTTCCAGAAGATGTGAGATAGTGATTATATTATTGCATTTGGACATACATATGTACATCTATAGGGGTGAGGGTTATAACGATGTTTGTAGTGGAACCATTCCTGTTTTCGAGAGTCCTTTCTTTTATATTAAAAAGTCTTAAAGTAGTCGTGGTTAGTTTTGAAGATAGCTTTTACAACAGAAATAATAGTAGATGGCTTGGGCTTGTGCTATGAAAATTGAAGCCGTGTTTGGTAGAATGCCTTTAATGATTTTATTCCATAGGGATTTGTAACTGCAAATGATGTACTATCATCGTTTTTCACCCGCAAAATCATTTTCAGCTTTTTCGGTGTTTTCTTTTAGAAATTCGTAAAGTTGCAAAAGGAACGAAAGTCCAAAGTGGTATAGTTGGCGAGTATTTTAGGTATCATTCCAATGGGATCTCCACTCTGTGAGCAGCATTTAAGTCGTTGTGTAGAGCCGAAGGAATTCGTCTTTGTCGTATGCGTTTAAAGTTGATTCCAACAAATAATTTTCATTAACATCTATAGTATTTTTCAAACGTTTAAGATGTCCTTATTTATTATTCTTTTGGACCAAGAAGTCCTTAAAGTCCTATTTTACAGCATCTGGGCATGTTAACTGCTTGGAGATGTTTGCCAAAACTTCAGAAAAGGTAATAATCGGCCGGGGATAAATCTGGTGACACAAAACCCCCAACTGTGCCAGCGAAACAAACGTTGACTGTACATATGTGTTGAAGAGATACGCTTGGCGACACAACCCCATTAACGCCCACTGGGAATTTAGTTTTTGTTCCATTTAATCTGACACATAAAACATATGTTGACAGCTATTATGTTGAGGTATTTCCTTGTTTGGAAAAATTTATTGGTGAAAATTTGATGCACTAAAATAGTATACATATGTGAAATGCTGTTGAAACGAGCGAAATTGACACATTTCTTGAGAATGTAATATCAATCTACGGGTATGACAAACGACTAAAATAAGAGAATGTGGTTCCAAAAAGATTGAAATAAAGGCGAGGGGAACCAACGCAAACGACTTCGAAGCCCCAGATGGTTGTGATGTATGTATGGTGGGACTTAAAGTGAACCCCACATTAAGAGGTGATAGAACTTGTCATATGTATGTATCTATCATCAATTGTTGGCTCTGTGAAAGGTGATCACAAAAAACAAACAGAAGAAATTAAGTGCTATCAATAAATAACAAAAATGACCAAAATAAACTTAAATTTGAAAGGTTAACCGGGTATTCATGGTAAATGCTCGGGAAATGTTAGTTAAATAACGAATTCATTTATTTTAGGTCGCTCGTTAATAAACAGAACAGTCCAATATAAAATAACTTTGCAGCACCAAACTGAGATAATGACTTTATATGCGAAACCTTTTAAAGAAGTTATTTCATAGCAATCTTAGTTTTTTCACTGGCAAATATGTAAGTTCTGAAATCATTGCCATTATGCATAAAAGCACAAAACTTAAGAAAGTTATAAATACATAGTTGTCACATGAAAACTATCACGAAAATGTGATAACCACATCGGCTACAACATTCGGCAGAAGTGATTCCATTAAGGGTTATTTTATTAAAAGAATTTTGACACGTATTTCAGCACCAAATTGAAAAGAAGTAGTAACAAGGCGTCTCCTTCTTTCAATACTTCACGTATCGGAAATATTGCAGCAAAAGGCCTTTACTACTTTAATTCGTCTTTTGTTTTCCTTCAGGCATATTGAAGGTTTCGGTCTTCCTCTTCAAACGGTTTATACGTCTTTTAAAAATCTAGGATTAGTTGGTGAACCGTTTCGTGGAATTCCCATTTCTTTCCTAGAAACTGTCGTATAGTGAAAATCTAGTCACACGTCGAGCGGCTTCTCCTGAAGTCATATTGGTAGCATACATTGCTTTCGTATTCTGAGTCTCATATTATTCTTGTTAGCAAATATTTTCTTTTGGCATTATCTTTTCATAATTCCAAGGGGATTATTATCTTCTAAGACTATAATCTTAGAACATTATGAACTTTTACTTTTTGCTCACTTTCGTCATTGAACCAAGGCTTTTCTTTAGGTGCTTTGCAAAAGCGTAGTTTGCTTTCTGCTGCTTCCTTTACAACACCTTTTTTTGTCGACCATGATGCTTGCTTGTCTTGCTTCGTCGTCATCTAGTAGTTCAAACTGGTTATTAATTTGGGTAATTATTCGGAAAAAGGCCCTACTCACCGATTTTGATGAAATTTCAGTATGTCAGATTAGGATTTTTTCTAAGAATTTTGATATATATATTTTAGGTCGCACTTTCCTAGTTTCAAAGATATAAGCTTTTGAAGTTCCCATACAAAATACAGATTTGGCTTGATTTAGTTGAATCATAGTTATGCCTGGAACTATGCAAGAGGTTAGAAATAACCACACTTGTGGGTGGCTCGCTTCGCTCGCTAACAGGATTTTAACCCTTTTCTTCGCAGGGTTTAGCCGCTCACGCGACTTCGTCGCTCCGCTAAGGGTATGTCTACGACTGTCTGGCAGGCGCCTGTAAGAAAATCCGGTGTATTTAAAGTATTATGTGGGTGGCTCGTATAATAATTTTATTTAAAACATAGTTGCATACTTTTAGGCATAATGAAATCTTATTTTGTATGGAAAATTTAAAAAGCTTATATCTTCCAAACTAGATAAGTCCGACCTAAAATATATATATCAAAATTCTTAGAAAAAATCCTAATCTGACATACTGAAATTTCATCAAAATCGGTGAGTAGGGCCTTTTTCCGAATAATTACCTTAATTTGTCCTAATATTGACTTTCCAACGTTACATTTTTCCATACATTTCTGCTTTCCGCTTCTGTATTTGAATTTGGATTTCAATTTTGGCGATGATACTCGTATGTATGTGGATTGAATTGCAATCCACTCCTCTGTATGCGATCCACCATTAGAGTCTAGTATATTGGTAAGGTATCTTCTGTCTATCAGATCAATTTGGTCGCGATGAGAAATCGTCGGATTCATAGGACAATTAATGTACGTTCAAAAGGACAAAATTACAGAGGGAACCCCCTTTTGACCATCGATATTCGGTCGTTGTGAAATACTACGTCCATTCGATTCTGCACAATTTTAGTGCTGGCGAAGAATCCTGTTCCAAGATTGAAAAATTTCTTGCCCGATCTTTTTCTACATACCACATTTTTTTTCATTAAATATGAACGACTACGTTATGTGCCTTTTTTCTTTTCTAACAGGTTTCTCGAGAGCTTTTAAATAAATTCAACATGGAAACCACTCAAAACTGCGCAGTTTTCTCGGTGTGTTGTAAAGCTGTACAATTTGGAAGTTTTAAACTTTTTCAACCGGTTGTAAGTACAAAAATGCGTGCCATGGTTTATGCCAGATTTGATAGAAATAAATATTTCAGGATACGGACGAGTTTTGGATTGACTTTAACTACACCTCAAAGAGCGTTTCCTTTCTTTGCAGCTTGGAGAAGGATACAATACAGCAGGAACAGCTTTCCATAACCATCAAAATCGATCAGCTCCAAATGTACGCATTGTTTATTGTTCTTGTGCAAATATTATATTATATTCTTGTGCAAATATTATATTATAATAATATTCTTTTTCAGGCAGAATCAATTTGACTGCATTGTAGTGAGCACCGAGCCTGCTCAATTCTCAGCGGATGTTTCAGAGGAATTCGAAAACGCTAGGATCGCTATATTCACTTTGACGCCGAACGAAATCGATCGCTTAAAAGCCAATAAAGATTTGTTGGACTTTTACAATAGTTCTATTGGACAGTTAGACTCGGGCACAAACCAATCCCCAAATCTGCACACAATAGAAGATAATTTATTACAGGATGTACAAATGCAAGAAATTCAACCATTGATTCAAGTACTGGACCCCGATCAAAGAACTGATACTGTAGATCAAAACATTTTAACAAAGCAAGATTCTTGTTTGGGCAATATGGAAAAGTCTATTGGTTATACAGAGGATTCAAATATTTCTCAACAAATTTCACCAGCTTCGGTAGCAGACATTTCAAAAGGGAGTCAGAAACGACTTGCAAGAATAAACAATAAACAGAAGAAAAATGCAAAAAGCCCACCGAACGCAAAAAAATCAAACAAGGAGAGTGGATACAATAC
This sequence comes from Merodon equestris, assembly GCA_958301585.1. Lineage (NCBI taxonomy): Eukaryota > Metazoa > Arthropoda > Insecta > Diptera > Syrphidae > Merodon > Merodon equestris. Next base: position 80,267,692 of record OY284415.1, on the reverse strand, counting down.
TGAAGATACCCCGAGCAAAGTAAACCAAACTCTCTTTAAACGTCCCAGAAGATCAAATCAACTGAAAGTAAAACAAACCCCAGAAACAAAAAAAACACACATTTTAAAACCACCTGAGGTATTCAGCCAAAAAAAGTCATCTGGCAAGCGGTCGGTATGTCGCTTTAAAACCACAGCCACAAATCAAAGGATAACTCCTTCCTCAGCTGCTAACACGTCAAATAAGATACCTAGACGGAAACCAACCAAAAATAATAGTAACATTAATGGCGCTATTGCCACCACGAAAACTAACTTACAAAGAAAACAGGTCAGCTCACGTATACATCTCAACCATCTCACCAAAGCAGATTGTGATCCCGGAGAAGCTGCTCTAGAATTCGTGGAAAATGGTGGTTATGCGAACATTACCAGTTTTATTCGAAGCAAAACTGGCTTAGCTTGCTTTAATGAACAGCAGCGGAAACAAATCCTACAAAATATTGAACGAATAAATGAAGACCTCGAAAGAAGTTCTAACAAATGTTTGACAAATAACAAGAACGGGCATAGTGACAGTTACAGCGACGGGGACAATGGTGCAATTTGGAAAAGGCCTGCGTCCAAAAGGAAAAGGCAAAAGCCCACTAAAGAGTCAATTCAAGTTAATAACTTTGTCCCTTACTCCAAGTGGAAGACTCAGAAGAAAGGCCGAGTCATGAACAATCCAACAGCTGATCATCAAAAGAATAAATCAATAAAAAAATCCAACTCTAAAGCACCGTATAATACATTTGATCAGTTAAAGATATCACCTGATTCTGCAAACAAGGCTATCAAGTCTGCAGACAATCCAAAGACCAGCACATCAGTTAAAACATCCGCCAATACTGATACAACTTCATCGAATCCCAACTTCCAAACCGCAAATTCCGATGATGACATTACCACTGCGAACGGAGAACTAAGTTCATCCGACCTTCAATGCCGTCATGAACCAATCGCCATAGATCTTAGTCCAGTATCAATGCCAAACGAATTATCCCAAAGAAAAGCAGAATTGGACGAAATTCAACAATCGACTTCTCTGACTTTGATTAAATCTCCAATATATGAATCGGACCATGTAATGTTTCCTTCTAACAGTATTCCTGACAATCAAGTTCCTTGTCAAATGTCCGATATTTTTGAAGATTTTGAAGACCTCACCGAGATGAACGTTCCACCTAAGGCATCACAGCTTTCAAACCCGATTTCATCTTCATCATTATCTTCTGAATCAGAAAAAAATTCCTGCACGCTGGAACAGCCAAGTGTAACACATTCCCACACAAGTCTCCAAACGATTCCCTTTGATGTCCACACAGAATCTTGTCCAAATCTGGACCTGGAAAATAGTTGGATCATTGAAAAGTATTTAACCGATCAACGTCTGTACTCAAAAATATCATTCGGTCAAAACGACTCTTCGCCGCCCTCGGAATCGAATATTGCAATTATTCAGGAAACATTCAGAAATCGTGCATCGACCCCTCGAACGCAGAACATTACCACAAATCAAGTATTTATTCAGAACCAATTCGTGTTGTCCACTTTGGGAAAGAATAGTTATGATGACTATGTAGAATCTCCCTCAGCGAAGCTACCTCTGTCCAGTAAGCAAGTTCCTCTAAAGGGTATTTTTACTGATTTTATCCAAATTTCTTTGTAAACTATTTTTTTTAAAGATTATAGCCAATTGCTTCCTGAGTATATGGAGCGCGTTATGAAAGAGAAAAACCGCCTCCTAAAACAACTGGAACTGAATCTGAAAACAAATTTCTTTGATAAATACGAGGGATTGATCGATGAAGTGATGAAATCTATAGCAGATCACGAGAAAGCGATTAACGAGACTCAAGAGCAATTATCTTTCTTTTACAAGAAGCTTGAAAACCTTATTCAGACTCAACGGAAGAACCGAACAGAACTTGAAGAGTATACTTTGAAATTTATGCATAAGTCTTCAGTAGATAATTCACGATTTCTGTTTCAGGATCTATAGTTTGCTGTTCGATCGCTTGACGACGTCTATTCCTGACGCAGCGGACGTGGAAACTGCATATGAAGAAGTTGCTGGCAAGTTGCGCGATTATGCGGATGAAATCGGTTCAGAATTGTGGCAGGGCTTTGCTAATCGGGTGGTAAATTCCATTGAAGACAGGTTGAAGAAACTAGTCGATTTTTAATATTGATCGTTTATTTCATTTTAATTTATTCAATTCTCTTGTTTTTGTGTTGGACTAATGTAAAGTGTAATTACACTCGAAATGTTAATCTCTTTATTTGCGTTGTCTTTCGTTTATTCAAACCAGTCAAGGATTCAGCGGTAAACATTTACAATTAATTTACGTTGCGCCCAGGAAGCATGCATATATGGATATATATGTATACGCACTTACTTAAAAAACCAAACCATATAAAGAGTCCTAGAAAATGGATTATTTCAATTCATTCCATCAACTTGGAAGGTCATTTTTAAGAGTTTTTTTTCAGTATTTCCCAAAGCGACATTCTGCTATTCAGTAAAAAAAAACCGTTTTATTTGAGTTATGATTATGATTAAGTACATAGAAATAAAATATCCGGTTAATATTTATCAGAAAAGTTGGAAATATGGATTTTGGTTAAAAAATAATTTTTCGCTCTCATCCAATCATCGTGCGACTGATTAACTATTGGCAGTGTGTCTAGCTCTTGCATCTTTAAAAACGTATTGACTTCCGTTTGACAGAGATTGACCCCTAGTACATCCTTATACCATATACCTATTTCACCTTGCCAAACGAATTTCCCTGCGAATTGGACCAGCGCTGTCCCTCGATCCATCACCAAACGTCTCGGTACGCCAATATACCCGGATATGTCTGTCAATGTGTTATCCCTTCGTATTCGCCGCCTTTACTGTCTGACGAAGAACTTTACGAAATTGTCGACGGTTGCCAGAACGTCCTTGTTCCTCCCTTTTATAAAGTAAATGGGCTCAGGTGATCCAGATGTATGGTGTCAAATATCAAAGGCACCCTTTACACAATATACAGCTCCCCTTCTGCCTTTTCAAGTACCCGCAGTCCATCATTTCCCGAGTGAAGCTGAGCATTCTTGGTTTTATCGTCCGCTAGGTGGCCGTCATGACACAACTTCAGGATCCTCCACCGAAATGAATGTGATACCACTTCTCAGCATCTTCCACCAGTCGAAAAAGTCGCATTCCATTGAGCTTAAAGTCTTTCTGCAGCTGTTTCTTTATACTTGTTGATTCGGTAGACTTTAGCTCCTTGATAATTGTACACAGTTTATCGTCCTGCCATTACATGGTTTCCGGCCAGGTATTGTTCGTAATATTTAGGCTAAGAACAAATAGCGAGGCCTCTTCCACCTCCTTCGCCTCTTTCACGGGTTGTCGACTTATATAGCGCGTCTACATAGGCCACCTTCCTTCCAAGTTAATGTACCGTTACGTTGGGTATAATTCCGAACTCCAAAGAAACTTCGTAGCTTTCAAGGCTATAATGGTGTCTTTCAGGTAAACGGCTGCATCGCCCTTCGCAATCGTGACTTCATTAAGTTCATGCACGCTTGGAAATGAGCCAGGGTATTTACCAGCCCTATTGAATTCAAAGGATCCTTCGTCCGTCGTGAAAGCCGTGCACTTTTTGCTCTTCCATTCGAATCTGGTGGTAGCCTGTCGCCAAGTGAATGGTGAAGAATGGATTCTTACTCAGGGACGACAGCACCTCGTTGATCACTGGCATGGGAAACTTTTGCTGTACCGTGACTTTGTTGAGTGCAGAACCTATCTGAGTCGTCTATCTTCTTTGTCAGGACAATCGGCGAATAGTAATTCGATGCGGATGGGCGAATTACTCTAAGTTCAGCAGTTCGTTGACCATCGGCCGTTTTGCAAACCAAAGCCTATACGGTTACACACACACACAGGTTGCATGTAGTGAGCTGTTCTTCTGTTCCGATCGCGAAGCAGTCTTGGTAGATATTGACCCGGTCCTGGAGCATCTGCCTATTAGCTGCGCCTACACGTCCCAAGTCAACATCCGCAAGAGATAGCTTATTTTTTACCGCTTTCGGATACGCCTTCTCGAACAATAGAGTCTCCTGTATTGCTTCTTGCATGCTGTCCTTGATAGATAACTCCCTAAAAGATTTCCCTACCCTCACCTGCGGCTGATCCAGGAGCCACGCTCGATTATAATCGTCTAGTTGGCTATGTCCGGAACACTAGAACCGGGAAGTTAAGCGATCCACAATGATCTTCCATATCCATCTCCCTCTGCTTCCGATTTGCGTAGTGTTACTCCTAAGGTCGATGAACGCTATGGCCGTGTGTCCATTCACCCTTGCCATCTTCAGGTATTCATAGCTGTCTGTTAGGCCACATATTCGCCTCGGAGCTGCACTGGTCGGCTGCATATATCGGACTTTTCGCCGAAAGTGCCCGGTTTTCTGACACCGGAAACACTTTATCTGGGTTGCTGGTTCTCTCCTACGCTGCCTTTGCCTCTGTTCCCCGCTTTTCCTTCGGTTTCAGATTATCCTAAGAGATGTTGGTCGATACGCTTCCAAGCACTCTGCTTCCGCCATGCCTAGTATGATGAATTTCGAAATGGCTAACCCCTCAGACGGCCCCGTGACGCAATTCTCTTCATCTCAAATATATAATCTTCCTGAGGTCTTTGCCGATGCTCACGAAGCATATTGTGAATATCCGTAGCATCATCATTCGTTGAAAAATGTACGGAAATATCGTCGAGGATCAAGAGATTCGTGCAATTACTTCGCACTCCATAACCTTGCAGCTCCAGCAAGCCTAATCGTAGCAGCAATATCCCTACGCAGCTCTACAAGTTCAGTCCCCTGACCATAAGTACTTCTGATGATTTTCTGGCCGCCCGTCGCAGAAGCTGTCATGTCCAGCAGCCGCTTGAGTAGCTCCTCCTTCAGCCCACCCATTGACCACGAGAAAAAAAAAAACAGCAAGAAAATGAACGAACGATCCCCTTAATGGCATGGAAACAAAACAGTTGCTGTGAACTACAACCAATGCGACAAATTCAGTTGAATTTATCATCATATCTAGGACAACCACCCCCGAAATGAGGCGAACGCACATCTTCGACACAAACCATCTGCACCGCGTCCAGGTTGTGTGAAAAACATCATAAGAGCATACACTCTTGAACCTGCACGAACCCTTTAAAAAAATATATATAAGAAGACAGATAAACGGAAAAAGAAAACTACGGAAAAAATGGCAAGAAACTAGGTCAGCTCTAGAAAAAGCTAAGCTAAATAAAGCAGTTAAAGATCTTAAGGAAATCCTGAAAACCTTTTAGAACAACAAATTGAATAAATATCTCCAACATTTGACTCCAACTACAGAAACAAATTATTCATTGTGGAAAATTACTAAATCGGTCAAAACTCAGACTAAACATCACCCAACCCTAAAAAAAAATAGACTAATACCTGGGCTCTTGAAAATAGCAACAGAGCTACTGTGTAAGCAAACTACTTTATGGAAACATTCTCCAATGACGCAGATAATGTTCAACTACCACGTCTACACCCACATAGGACTAATTACACTACTCAAATTAAAAAAATTAATCTAAACGAAATAAAGCACACGATTACTAAATTGGACCAAAAGAAAACCTCGGGTTATGACCTTCTTACAGGAAAGCTACTCAAGAAACTACTTAACGCAGCTCTCTTATACCTAGAATAAGACTTAAATTCTTTCCAAAAGTGTGGAAAGTGACGGAAATAATTGCTATACCTAAGCCAGGAAAAGACGCAACAAAAGCATCCTCATACAGTCCGATTAGCCTACTCCCAATTCTTTCCAAAGTATTTGAGAAGCTATTACATAACCACTTAGAACCAATTCTGATTAACTCAAAGATTATATATGACCATCAGTTCGGATTCAGAAGACAACACTCAACCATTCAACAAGTGCATCGAGTGATAAACAAAATTTCAACAGAGATGAACAAATGGATGAAAAGAAGCATTGCGCAGCAGTTTTTCTTGATATGGCAAAAGCTTTTGATTAGGTTTGGCATGCTGGCTTTCTATACAAACTCGAGAATCTTCTCCCAAAAGACTTCTTCCTTTTAATCAAAAGCTATTTAACCAATCGACATTTCAATGTAAGATACAATGTTCTCAGATTTATACGTATCAAAGCCGGAGTCCCTCAAGACAGGGTCTTAGGGCCCTTACTACATATATGACCTCTTTACAGCTGACATTGCTCCTCCTAACACACCATCCTCTATGATTGCAACGTTTGCTGACGACTCGAATCTCCTTAATTCGGACAAATGCCTTCATACTGCAACCATTCAATTACAAGAATATCTTGACGAAGTAATAGATTGGTTCAAAAAATGGAACGTATGGAACAATACCGCTAAATATATATTAACAACAAACCCATCCTAATATGTCAAGTAGCAAAATAACTAGGAGTATACTTGGACTCCAAAGTGACGTGGAAACATCACATTGGGCCTGCGCACACAAGAGTAATTTTATCAGGAGGAAAACTGGTGTAATGCTCTCCTCTAAGCGCACACGGAATGAATTACTCCAACTGAAAAAAATGTATATGTGAATGTATAGCTCGTTTCATTTCGTCTTTCTGACATTTCATTTGACAGAGATATTTCGCAAAAGATGTCTCCTCTTTTGTCCACGCCATTTATATATACGTATAAACCGTTTATACAGTGTTCACTGCTTGAAGGGCGAATTACGATTGAGATGCAACACGAGACAAAAAACGTGCCGACTCGAAACGCGGTTGAAGATTTTACTCCGTTTCACTTCAGCTCCCTCTCCCATAAAATCAATTTTCAGCCGGTTGGATTGCTCCCGTGTGCGCAGGCCCATTGAACAGAGACTATCAACTAGTAACAAACTATTACCCATTTTTTCCAAATAAAAAAAAAAAAACAGAAACCAATGAATTTGATTCAATGCTAATATTCATGCGTAGCGAAGCACGCCGGGATCTGCTAGGGTATATGATTTTGATTTTTAACTATTATTTCACTTATTTCGTTTTCAGTACTCTTAGTAAAAAGCTGACTTAATTCTGAGGTGGTACGAAGTTCGCCAGGTCAGCTAGTATAATATAAAGTCATGGAAAATGGGATAAAACGGGTACAAATGTGTCTCAACACTGGCGCTAGCCACTGGACGGATATAATCATTTCCACACAACAGAAAAAATTGTAAAGGTCCAAATAAAAATTTCCATCACTCAAAGCCTTTTTTTTTATTTAGTAAAAAAGTTATTCAAAAACAAAATTAAATGATAAATATGCAATATTTTATCCAATATCTAATATCGAATATTTTAACGTAACGCACACGGCTCTCAGCGAATGCATCATATAGAAGTGTTACATCATGGTACATCAAAATACTGCAGGAACTTAGTAGACCTTGTAAGATAAATTGATGTACAAAACTAAGTTCATACGTACAATTTGAAATTAGTAGATATTTTTTTATGTATTACACCCATATAGATATAACTAATTACCCTTCTTCATTTAGTGGTCCCCTGCCGCGGCGACGTTTATATTAAAAATATTCATAGGTTCTTTTAATGAAGTGAAAAACCCGAGAGAAAAATTTTAAAATTAAATTTTTTTACTTTTCAAAGTTTTTTTTTTTTTTTGTGTCGGGGGATACTTAAAATTTTGAATTTTATTATTACAATTAAGCTGCCGAAAGAGGCATTGGGTCTTCAAAACAACTTTCTTCTTTTCCTTTTTCCGGCGTTGTTATAGTCAGAAGTGTAGGACCATAACTTTCCCACTTAACTGCATTCCTACTGGTCCGCTTGTGGGGTCCGCCGGTTTGACCTCAGAAAGTAGCGGCAGGCTTCCCGGGTTGGGATTACTTCATCGCTGAGGCCAATCAAATGCTGGTGTTTTTGCATTTGTTTGCACTAATTGTTTTTCGGCCTGCCTTTTTTTTTGTGATACGGGTCTTCAAAACAACAAACGTCACAAATCTACTGGTTGAATCTGAACTTCTAACGATAGAGGAAAGCATCGAAGCTTTCCTTGCCAATCTTTATATAAAACTTTTATCTTCAAAACATTAACCAACAGAGATTTCTCCTTATCGAAATGCCGACAAACGCCAGGATAAAAGCTAGAAAAAGACTAGAATTATCTTAAAGAATCACTCAGAAGAACATTGGACTTTTCTCCATTTTTCATTATGGATTTGACACAATATGCCGAAACTACAATAATACATCAGGTACAGTTTTTCGGGCTTCATTTCTTTGCGCTACCTCAATACCTAAAACGGACGTATGGACTTTGGTCTTTACAGATGCGTCAAAAATAAACAAGAGCACTTCTTATGCGTTTTCTTAAGAAAGCGGTTTAATTACGGAGAAGTGCACAGTCAAAAGAATGAAGTTTCCTCAAAGCAAAATAGTTTGGCGATGTTCTTCTTTTTACATTTTGGGCTTTATGCACATTGTTAATGGAATTGTGAACGCTCAAAGATATGGATAAGCATTATAATACAACCATTTGGCAAAAACCATTGAAACGCTTCTAAACGCTTACTTTATAAATAATCATATTATAATTCAACATAAACTTACAAATTACATGTTATACTTTACGAGCGCCTAACACTCAAAAATAAAGTTAATATTTGTACTTAGATAAATAATCTGATTATATTGAAGTAATTTTCGTTCTTTAATATGCTTTTAATAGTTTTGTTAAGGTAGTGTGACTAAACCTGATGAAGTTGGAAACTGCTGTTTTGGATATGGTGGGTAGATGAGAGTACTCTTTCAGAATAGAGAGTTCTATTTTAGAATAAAGGTGTACTTGGCGGCTCCAGCTAAGAATTTTGTTCTTTTTAGTATTTTGATCAAAGTATCTCTGAAGGACGTATTGCAAGACCTTGCAGCTTTATCGGCGTGCTCGTAATATGCCATGTGGGTTAGCCATGAACTTAGGTTTATTATTACTATTATTATTATTATTTATTAATCTAATCATATATTATGTATAATATACTTGATTAATCTTTAAACTAACAGCACTAAATATTAGGCTTATGGTTGGAATCTAAGTTTTATTACCAAGGTAGAATAAAGCAATAAGCGCAAAGTGAAAAGGGGAGCGGTCGAAGATATCAAGAAGATTTTTTTACTCACTCATTTGACATCTTCAAGCGCACTCCTGTTTTGGAAACTTAAATAATTTTTTTATACAAGGTTTTTAGTGACTTTTCCTTCAAATTTAAGCAAATTCTGTAATATATTTTCTAAATAATTGAACATATTCTAATAGTAAGGTACCTAAAACCAAATCCCTGTAAAATCCAATTGAAAGTAACTAAAATTTGTGCCACAATAAATACTAAACACTATTATAAATATTAAAAATAAATCTTTCAAGTTTTAGAAGTTGTAAAAGTTATCTACAATTTTGAGAGAAGATTGATAAAAAAATAAGGATTTACAATTTTTCTCATTTTTGCCACCTTCAGTTATGATACATATGTTTAATGGTTAATAAATGACTTGTTTAGCAAAGATGGCATGTGGGTTGAAGTTCGTTCCTTAGTAAATAGATATGAATAAATCAGGTGTACAAAAGCCGAATTCGTAAGAAGCAATTGTTCTGACTGTTCTACTTCAACTGTAGGCATAGATATTGGGGTTGCTTGCGAGCTAACTCATGGGGTAATATTCTGTCAGAATTATGTGTTAATTTGCCGGTTTCTGTAATGTTTCTTCCTAGTGCCACCTATTCCCCTTCTGGTTCACGTGGTCAGCCATATGTCCTAGACTTGTTCGTTACTAATAGCTTAATAACACAACCGATTATTGTAAACGTCCTTAGTTCTGATCATATTCCTGTTTTCTGTAAACTTTATTAGTCAAGGATAAAACAAGTGCAATACATACAAGATTTGAGAAATGCAAATTGGTCACGATTTCGATCTGAAATCAATTATATGTTAAGAAGTACACCAGTCAACCTAGAAGGTGTCGACAGAAGTTTTCGACAAACATATTAAATGCTGCTGAAAAAAGTATTCCGAAAACTAAAGTACTCTTAAAACTTCCTCGTTATATAATAGAGCTCATGAAAATAAGAAACGTTTACCGAAAAAACTGGCAAAGATATCGGAATCCTTTTTATAGACATACGGAATCGAATATTAACAAAATCATTGCCCTGAATATATCACAAGTTCGCAATAAAAATTATAGAAAACTCAGTTCACTAGAAAAAACGCTACACCTTTTTGGAACATTGTAAGGGTAATAAAAAATAAGAAAAAAACAGTTACCATTCTTAAGGTATTCTGTTTGCACCTATTTCACGGATGTGGATAAAGCAAATGTACTTCCGCTAAACTTTGCAAAAAACCACAACATTTCCAGAAGTCTAGGTGATGCAGAAACTGAAAATGTTGTCAACATTACAGTTCAAGAGTATTCTTCAAATAGTGTCCTTCAAACATCTATAGTAAATTTCGCTTCAGAAGAATATATTCAATATATGTATAGTCAAGGACTTGAAAATAAAAAAACAGGTGGTGTTGATGGTATACGTAATGTATATATTAAAAATTTGCCTAATATGGAATAAAATGTTTAACATTTTTCATCAATGCTTTCCTGAAAATGGAATATTTTCCAGAGGCATGGAAGTTAGCCAAAATTTGCTCGGTGCTTAAAACTGGTAAGGCACCTGAAAGACAAGAAAGCTATAGGCCAATAAGTTTGCTTAGTAACCTTAGCAAAATATTGGAAAAAGTTCTTAAGAAACGAATACTCAAACATATCTGTGATAACAATATTTACCCTAAAGAACAATTTGGCTTCAGGCAGTTTCATAATACTTCGCATCAAGTGCTTAGGATTTGTAATATTGTGAAAGCAAATCGGTCCGTACTGGAATGATTTTTTTTAGATACCTAAACACCATCGATACTGTCTGGCACCATGGTCAGATTTTTCAGTTGCAGGATCCAGTTACACATCCAGCTGAAGATCCAGTTAAGGCGGTATCCAGTTGAAATCCTAACAGCAAAAGAAAACAGGATAGCGGCTAAGTACATTTACATATAAAACATTTACATTTTATATACATTTCATATATCTTTTTTATTTAATTAAATAAATTAAATTAAAATTAATTAACAACATATTAACAACTACACATACATACAAATACACAGTGATAGTCTTTATAGTGCAACTCGCCAGTTTACAAATATGTACCTCGCTCCTTCACTAGTTGTTGTCTTTGCTCCCTGCATCGTATCATTTGTTTAAAACAGTTGTTTAATCCAAGCGAAATCGAGATGGCGAAATTTAACAAACCAATTGAATTCCAAGAGCTGACCCTCCAGGAACTTTCAAATGACTTGGAAGAATACCAAAAGAATTCCGCGGCGCGAAAATCGAGGGGGTATGTGAACGCGCGTTTAGTGGATGTGGAAGAGTTGTTCAAACGTGAGAAGAAGGAACACTCTAACATTGTTAGTGCGTTAGTTGGGACGGCATTCTTATTTACACTGCATCACTATATTACACTATTTCATAAGTTACCTCCCCAAACACAGAGAGACTGGGAGGACAAGCTAGGCAACTCGAAGGCCCTCCCTGACATTAAGACATTTCTCTCCTTTATCTCCTGTCGCTTCAGCTATCTAGAAAACATTTTGGAGCTCAATCATTCCCCTAAAGCTGCGCCCACTAATACTTTTAGAAAGGCGAACACATTTCACACCAAATCGTCGGCTAAAAATTTCTTTGTCGCGTGTGCGCCGGCTCCCATAGCATTCGGCGATGCAAACGTTTTGTATACATGGATGCCAAAGGTCGAGCAGAGGTCAAAAAAGAAAAAAACTATTGTGATGTTACACATAGAAGCCAACAATTCATCAAAGAACATTGGTCCTTCAACTTCAAATAAAACATTTACAACGAATTTCAACCAACTGGAATCAAAGGTTTTATTGACAACGGCTTTGGTCAACGTTAAGGCCATTGATGGAAGCATACTCTCCGAGTCTTAGTGGAAGCTTCGTTCTCAGGCTCTGAAACTTCATTTATAACAGAAAGAGCAACTCAACTACTACGATTAAGGAGAACCTAAATCACCACAAATGTGACAGGGCTGGGACAAGCACTTACCGGCTTGGCGCGGTATCAGACCCACTTCACCATGTACTCTCAAACAAATTAATTCTTTCTTGAGGTTAGGGTGTTCGTTTTCTCTCACCTTACATCGATACTTCCAACCCAACCTTTATATAAGGACAGATGGAGCAGACGTCTATTCATCGATCATCCTTGAAGGACTCGTCAAGGGTCAAGATGGAGCACATACAGCGCAGCATACGGAACTAGGATGGATTTCAAGCGGATATACGAATCAAGCAGCGCAGTCAAACCCAATCACGGTGCGCAACCACCACAATACCCTTGAAACCCAATTAAGGCAGTTTTGGGAAATTGAGGAGAATCTCGAATATCGTAAATTCACATTGGAAGAAGAACAGTGTCACAGCTCTACTAACAAACAACGGAAGATAAGAGGTTCGACTTCCGTTTAAGGACAATAACCATCCTACTCTACTAAGGTCGGCATTGGCAAGATTCTTACAACTAGAATAAAACTAAATTCCAATGTTCTATTGAAGGAAGCCTTCACCGAATGCATCGGGGAATATGCCAAGTTGGAACACATGAGAGAAGTCTCAGCAAAGGAACTACTGCCTGGGAAGCATTATTTTCTGCCCCATGTTGCTCTCTTCAAGGAGACGAACACTACGACAAAGTTTCGAGTTGTTTTTGACGCTTCGAAAAAACACGAAAGCCCATCAAAACATATGCCGTCACTTTTGGAACGGCAGCAGCTCTATACCTGGCAATACGAACGCTGCACCAACTGGCCGTAGACACAAAACACTCATATAAATCAGGTACTTACCGAGGGATTTTACGTCGACGATCTAATATACGGAGCTGACAACGAAGAAGAGGCCAACAACCTCCAAAGGAAGATTATCTACGTATTGAACTCTGGTGGATTTCCACTTCGCAAATGGGCGAACAATTCATCAAGGGTTCTTGAGCAAGTTCCTGAAGGTGACCGAGAAGTAAACCTTCCGCTCAAATTTGAATCATCAGATGCCATTAAGACACTAGGTATCCAATGGCGTCCAACAAACGATATCTTTAAATTTAAAATCGACTTACCAAGCACCCAAATGCACACCAAGCGAACCGTCTTAACAGACATTGCTCACATCTTTGACCCTCTTAGCTGGATTGCACCGTGTGTCCTCAAGGCAAAACTCATTCTCCAGGACCTTTGGCGAAATAAGTCTTCTTGGGATTTTTCTCTCTCTGAAGATCTCAAGAAAGAGTGGTTGCACCTTCGGGTCGGACTGAACAACGTCCAAGACATCGAAATCCCTCGCTGGATCGAGGCAACATAGCAACTTCATGGATTCAGTGACGCTTCTGAGAAGGTGTATGCAGCCGTCATCTACGCCCGCGTAACACGTAAGGCAAGGAACAAACAAGCATCATCCCCTCCAAAATCAGAGTTGCCCCCGTGAGAAAAATCTGTCTCCCCCGCTTAGAACTGTGTGCTGCACATCTCTTGGCGAAGTTTTTACACAGGATTTTTAACGCAAAGAAGCTCCCAACCGTTGAAACGTACGCATGGTCCGACTCCACGATTTTTTTACCATGGATTCGTGGAAGCCCATCATCACGTACAACCTTTGTTGCAAATCGAGTAACAGAGATTCAAAATTTAATCGGATCAAACATCTGGCGACAGGTTAAATCGAAAGAAAATCCTGCTGACAGATGAAGAGATTCCCACAAGTGTCATGTGGTGGCATGACCCCAAGTTTCTGCAGGACTTCGTTGAACAGCAACACCCAGCAGAAATTTTCGTAGAAACCGACTTGGAAACTGAAAGACAAGAAAAGGGAAAATACACACTTACCCACTTTGTTCATTTGGTCTCTCACTGCACTGTAATCAATAATTCTTTCTTTCAGAAAATTTGAAGTCTCAAAAGACTTATTCGCCACGTAGCAATATGGAGAAGGTATTTCCACAATCTACAAGCCAATAAAAAGCTACCGCTGAATACTCATCCACTCTCAACAGAGGAACAAGAATTGTTCCCAGAAGATATTAAGGCACTCCTTCCAAAGGGGAGTTCAATACAAAATTTGAACCCCTTCCTCGACGCGAACAACATGTTAAAAGTAGGAGGACGATTAACAAATTCAACATGCCCCTACAGTCAACGGCATCCAATCATCCTGAAGGATACACATCACTTCACTAAGCTGCTTATAAGCGACATCCATCTTAGCACTCTTCATGGCGGTCAACAACTGATGATAGTAAAGATCCGAAACACATTTTGGATAACAAACGCCTAACGTGTCGTGAAATGAACTATACACAGATTCAACGCGAAGATGCAGGACCAGCTCATAGGAAGCTTCCCGGCGTAACGCGTAACAATTCCGAGGCCATTCACAAACACCGGAGTGGACTATGCGGGTCCAGTGGAAATAAAGCTTTGGAAAGGTCGATGCAATAAATCAACGAAAGGGTATATCGGTGTATTCGTCTGCCTATCTACGAAGGCAATCCATATCGAACTGGTAAGTTGGCACCTACACCAACCTATTCAGCGACATTACTACAGAATGGTCAGCTAAAGTCGCCAACAGCCTTGCTGCACTCAAGACAACATGGCACTTTAACCCCCCGTCATCACCACACTTTGGAGGCCTTTGGGAGACGGGAATCAAGTATATAAAATTTCACCTTAAGCGGACCATTGGCGTCTCCAAACTAACCTTTGAAGAATACAACACACTATTCACCCAAATTAAAGCATGTCTGAACTCCAGACCACTATGTCCGATGGTCTTACAGGCGTAGTGACCATCCGAACCGCGACAAACACCCTAAAACGTCCGATCGCGAAATGATCCCCCCTAGCGATGTCAACTCCGCCGTACGACTCACAACCCCCATCGGTACCGGACAACCGAAATACCCCCAACCCGACAATGATGTGCGAGTTAGACAGACAGATCGATACGAAAGAAACAATAACAAACACCATATAAATTATTATTGATTATCACCATCTAGCACATATCACTAACCACCCTTAACGACATTTAATGTATATTTCTTTTTCACATGATCATCACAACCGAGTCACCTAAGCACGCATGAAGATGACACCACGGCATCGCAGAAGACACGTAATGGAGAAGGCTTTACAACAACGCGAAGGAGAACAGTCCATGGAAGTGCACCACCGACGAAACCACGAAAACATAGTTTGGCCCGGGAGCATGTTGCTGCTCAACAATATCTATTAAATTTAAAAATAAACAAAACAAATTTAAAACTAACTCACTCGCGTATTTGACAAATCACTTGTCTGTCAAATGCGGAAGGATCCAATTTGAAGAATTGTGAAACGTGGAATGTAATGTGCTCTGACATAATTCCAATGCATTTTAAACTGCGGAAATGGCAGAACATACTAACACACAATAAATAAGATGTTGGTCACTAGGTCAATCACCCCGGTTATGTATTATCGACCAGCTGATTATAATCGAACCGTTGATACCGAATTGTCAATCTGCTGTAAGTCACGCATTCTGGAACGTTAACCATCTTCGTGGAGTCGATTGCGAATGGTTTGATCACTGATTTGAGTGCCAGTTAACTGCCGCAATTGAGTTTGTAAAGCCCGGGCGGTTACGGTACACTTCCGATGTGAAGTTATTCGAATGTCTCGGTCTTCTTGTCGAGTTGTGGCTCGTCTTTGTGGATTCGTCTTGATCCAGGTCTCGGATAGCACGTTTCGGATAGCTCACCTCAAGATACTGATACGATTTGCAACAGCCCTTTGAGATTCTCCTTGCTCCAGCATGTTTACCGCTCTTATTGCGTTTTCAGTATCCAAATGACGTCTAGAACCACGAAGAAATAAAGAAAAACAATTAAAGAAAGTAACACTTACAACAACACTAGAATCGGACTGAGAAAACAAATGCAATAATTTTTTCGAGCCATGGACTTTTACTCTTTTGGAGGCAACGGTATAATTGTTGTTCAAAGTATTGATAAGAACTCATACACATGCAAACTCTACAATAAAATGTTTCATTTCAATAACGTATTTTTTAGGCAAAATACAAAATAATCTTTGGTGGGCCCTATTTTGTTTTGAGTAATTTATATACATATGCATATCTTTTTTTTTTTTTTATTATTATTTTGTAATTTTTTTTTATTTTTTTTTTTGTATTTATAATTAATTATTTAATTTTTTTTTTGTATTAAAGCTTAAACTAAATTAGACTAAGCCTACCTGCCACCCTAGCATGCCCTAGACTGCTCTAACCTACTATGGTAGGTTAAAAAAAGGTAGGTCATAACCTACTCCAACCTTTTCTAACCTAACCTAGTCTATGTAAGCATGCCATTGGCATGTGGCAGGCTTTGCCTTAAAAAACTGGCATTTTAAAATTAACTGACGCAGTCCGCTGCAGCAACCAAAAGCTGCCGTATGGTGTCTCTTCGATCTTGACGCCACACCGATCTACTAAACCTGCGGCGCTCGGGCTCACGGAGCGCAACATCATGTTCATAGAAGAGTCGCCGCTCCAAGGACTTGGGGGCCACGTGGAGTCATTGCCCTTGCAACGTGACCTCGGATCATTTTTATTAGAAAATAATCCACCCGCACAATCCTGACCCTATTGAATAGCACCTCGTTTGGGTAACATTTCATGTACACAGATGCCGGTGTTCTATGTAATCCGAGAAAAATTCTGAGACATTGTCTTTCGAACACCTTAATCCATTCCATTAAACTGACTCTCATTTTTGTCAAAATACAGATACTGATCTAGCTAGATCCCAAGGTATTTAACTGTACTTTGTTTTACCAGTGAACGCCCGTTTGGTTCAAGAATTGAGAATCTGCGCCATTTTTCTAGTGTCTCGAGAAGCCCTAACCAAAGGCGTTCTGAACAAAATAGTTTCTGATTTTTGGAAGCTAATTTTCAACTTCCAGTCATCACAATACTGCTGAATTTTTTCGGAAGCACGCTGGGAATGACAACGATGTCGATCATTGGACCTAATCTGTACGCATTTAAATCCTCCGCATACGCTATTGAATGATGAAAAAAGCCAACAAACAACTGATGTTAATATCAAAAAGAATCCTTGAGTTCGCCGTACCCTGCTGTAGTCCATTGTTAATGTCAAAAGTTTAGGTAGAAGTCAGGTTGGCAATTTTCACAACGAACTTTCTACCGGTTAACATGTCAAAAATCATATATACTCAGTAAAAAAATCTGCGTACAGTGCTAAAAACTCATAACTATAAGTAAAAAAAATAAAATTTCAAATCTCAGAAATAAGAAAGTTACATATGTGTTACTAAATTCTTTGAGTTTAATTTCATGTTATATACCATTTTCACCAATTAATTCATAAAATAAATCAGGAAAAAATTGATAAAGTAAAAAAAGAAATAAATATTAGTGGAAAAAGTCTGCGTACATTAAAGAAAACAGGAAAATAGAAAAAAATAACAATTAAGTGGGATAGCCCCTCCGTTTAATAACTTCCTTTAATCGGTTTTGCATCGGATTGACAAGGTTTGAGGTTTCTTATGGGGTAATTTTTTCCTTTCCTCCTAAAGCCACTTTGAGTATTTCCTTCGATGTAATTGTTTTTTGGCGCATTCTTTTTTCTAGCAAATCGCACACATGCTCAATGGGATTTAAGCCTGGCGATTGGGGTGGTGAGTGCACATATGTAGGAACATTGTAGAATAACCAGAGTTTAACAATCTGAAACGAGCATAAAATAATAGTTGTTGTTAGAACCCAATTTTTCGGCGCTCTGTTTGAGGGTTTGCTTTAAAATATCTAGATATCCATATTTGTCCGTAATACATATATTCGACAAAATCCATTTGTCCTTCCCCAGAACTTCCTATACACCCCCAAACCATTACTCCCAAGTCTCCAAAAACTTTAAGACTACAACTTTAAAACAGAAGCTAAAGTGTCTGAAATTAAGACGACGAACCTTCGACACCCGATAACCGTATATTAACCCGCAACATGCCACCATAGCGATGACCACCGCTGCACCTATCCAAGTAGCAACAACGACCTGTCACCCCGTCGCCTTCTAGACATCCTAACCTTCGACACCCGATAATCGTTTATTAATCCGCAACATCCCACCACAATGATGATCACCGCCGCACCCATCCAACAACCACCGTGGGACCATTTCATTATAATGTGATTGCGCAGGTGAAATGATTATCTTGCAAAGTCAGAGTCTGGCCGAAAGGTCATAATAAATTACTTAATTACTAATAAATTACATACTTTTTTAGAGAGTCAGTTTATTCTAAAGGTAATTCGTGCGACACAGCCCTTATATCTTTCTCTTCTCTTTAAAATGTTCCTTGCTGTACCAGCGCAATTTTTTTTATAAAATTGCTCTTCAATATTTTTTTGCGATTTGTGAGGCCGTTATTAATTTTTTCTTCACGAAACCAATTAGACTTAGATAATATTGAAGGGCGACCACAACGAGGCTTTAAAAGCAAAGTTCCAGTTGATCGAAAACTGTTTCCCACTCGTTGAATAGACGAATTTGTCCTATTAATCATTTTTCCAACTTCTCTATAACTTTTTTCTTCCTCCCACAATTTAATTATGATTTCACGCTCTCTTGTACAAATTTCTTTTCCTTTACCTTCCATTTTTATAAATCTTTATTCTCAGCCACAAAACTTTAAAAAAATAATTTAGTTTGACTTAAGCCTTACTGCTGATTTATCAGGATAATTATCCACTTATTTTTGCATTCAAACATTCAACAGACGAAGTCCCGACGCCAAAATTAACCAAGTTGAAGTCTGCGAAAGGCGAAGTTCTTGGCGCGGAATCGACTGCCTTGGATTATGCTGTTCACTTTTGCGGACCACAACGATGCTTCCAGCCGATCTTGAGTTTCTTTGATGTACAAATGTTGGCTGATTGATTACCGAACCGGTTGTCTCAAATTTGGCCAATGAACGTTGAAGAGTCGACTGTGAAAACCCTCCACGACTACCGTAAAAAGGGTTAGCACTAACGAGCACTCATTTTGATTATAAACATTTATCATTTGGACGTGCGTTCAGACAATCAATCTAGATTCTAGAAACTTATTTATTTTTAATTTTAATTAAATAAATTTCTTATCAAATAAAATGCCTATAAAAATTAATACCTAAGATAATATCAAAAGCAAGACAATTGCATTTTGTACATGTTTGTTCTTATCCAAAGATATTTTTGAACCTGACTAGTTACACCAATTACAAATCTCATTTAGAGCTTCTTTAAACAAATGAACGGTAAAAATCATTACATGTAGACATTAAAATGAGGATGTCAGCATAATGTGAATGTTTTATATTTTTGAAATTTTTAATTGTTTCACGAACATAATTATATGCAATAGTAAAGACGACGATCGATAGTGGAAATCCTTGAGGTGTACCGTTCTTAATGTTATGAAATTTTGAGTTTTTACCCTTCTGTCAAAAATATCTGTTTACTAAAAAAGCAAGGTACCCCATTGCAAAAGATAATTTTGTCGAAGAGAAGTTTTAGAAGTTGGGAGCGAATGATTCCAATTTCGGTGAGTTTTACATAATAACGTATGAAAAAAAATGTTGGTAAATGTGTAGATTATAGGACCGGAAGGGGGAGTGGGGCAGGTGTATGGGGTGACCTCACTCGTAAAAGTGAACTTGAACTGACAAAGAGAACGAAAAAGAAAACGCACTAAGAAATTGGAATTCCGACGAACAACTTTCGAATTTTACACTTGACGGTTGCTAGTCACGTGGATGAAATTATAATGCCATGAGCTGATTGCCGGCGGCAAGTTGTTAACTTGTACAGTCTTATTTGTACAGCTCCCACCCAAACAACAGCTGATCGTCACCGTTGGGGGTCGTTCACCCCAGGTTGTGGAGACCAACTTGATTGCACACGTACTGTGCACACATTCATGTGCGCGTAGGAGTCAATAATCTCAGAACCTTTGGCTTCCACATGTGGAACTTGTGGGTCTAGTTCCACTTTTGACCTCCCAGATTTCGTGCTGATGACAAATGCAATTTGCCAACGGCACTTGCACTTGTTGAATGTATGTTGCATCGCTCGGCTCAATCGCATCAATTGAGTTCGATACCGTTCCCCAGTGATGGTTTCGTTTGGTTTTAACAACTCGTAATAAATAACACCACCCTGATCAAACCAAATACACAGCATTACCTTCGCAGCGTCAATATTCGACCGAGCCGACGACGTAGAAACATGACCGGGCTGTCCCCATGATTTTTTTCTCTTTGGGTTGCTGTAATGAATCCATTTTTCATCACCCGTAACGATGCGATGAAGAAAACCCTTCCTTTTTTTACCGCTGGAGCAGTTGTTTACAGGCGAAAACACGACGCTCAACGTCTCCTGACTTCAAATCATACGGAACCCAAGTTCCTTGCATTAGAATTATTCCCAATGCATGCAGTCGCTTGTAAATAGCTTGGCGAGTAACTCCTAATACTGAAGCAAATTCTTTTTGCGTTTGGCATGGATCCTCATCGAGCAATTCAGCGTCTTCGAAGGTTTTTGGCCTTCCTTCACGCGAACGGTCGTCAACATCGAAATCACCGTCTTTGAAGCGACGGAACCAATCACGGCACGTTGTTTCACTTAGAGCAGCATCTCCGTAAACTTTTTGGAGTTCTCGATACGCTTCAGCCGTCGTTTTCTTCGAATGAAAGAAGAAAAGCAACACTTCCCGCAAAAGACGATGATTAGGCATCAAATCAGACATTTTCCCACAATCAAAAGAAAAAACAAAACCACTAATATGTCAAAGCGGTTTGTTTACCATATGTCTAAGCTTGGTTCATGACGTTTTGGATACGTCACAATCGTTCAACACTTTCTACTGGAGCCATCTCTTGATAAACAGCGAGAACTTAGTTGCACACCTAAGGCATACATACGTATGTGCGTATGTATATATAAATAAGGAAAATAGATAGATAAATAAGTAAATAACAAGTAATTAAGTAAACAAATAAATGAATTAATAGATAAATAATAAAATAAATAAATAAATAGATAAATGAATAATAATATAAATTGTTGCAGCGCAACATGAAGAGAGTTTCTCGTACATCTGACATCACCGAACATCAAGTATCAGTACTTGTTGACGACGTAACAACTGCACCGTTGCAAACGAAATCATCAAATCAACAAGCAGGCGGATGGCGAAAATCACTAAGAAGAAGTAATTATGACGAAAATTATGGAACACTTGTAATGAAACAATCGTCAAATAAAGTCGTGTTTTCTTAAATTGATTTTTTCACGTGCGTTTTAAGTTCTTGGTTGTAAAGCTCGTTGTTTCAGAATCCAACCCGGTCGTACTGTGATCCACGTTCCAGTCGCCAAGTATCCAAAGGCGATACATTCTGCTCGTATCCAAAGGCGATACATTCTGGTCCTTCGAAGCCGGATTACTGAAAAACGGCTGAAAAAACGCGTAACTTGCGCGGCGGTAAAGTTGTAGTTTAGAGTAGATTGCGCGTGTGAATTTGCAAGGGCATTAGTGTTCTGTTAATCAAAAACAAGCCTGATTCTTCAATCAACACAGCGGCGAATCTACCAGGCTACGACCAGTCAATCGACGACACCTTTTTCCATCGTGGGAGCAACGCTTAAGATCATGTGTGTGGCATTATATTATAAATATAACATATTCAATAAAATAAAATATTTTCACACATATATATTTATAAACATATATACATATAATTATAATACTTATTGGGCTGTGTGTTTGCGTGGTAACTCGAACTCGTCGGTTAAAATGAGTAAGGGGAAAGTACCAAACTTAATTAACGCGATTCAAACAATTGCACAAGAGCTTAGTGCCGACTATGAGGCATACACTCGGTTAGGGAGCATAAAGACCTCGGTGCACATGATGGAAGCGCGGTTGTCAAATTTAGAGACATCCTTTGACGAGGCGAGAGAAATGCATCTAAAGATCATTGATGCTTCAAGTGAGGAGCTAAAGGTGAACTATTTAGATGCCCTCACGTTCCATAAGTTAAAGGAATTATTTTTCAAGTACTCCTGCGAGTTAAAAGATAACCTACCCACCGTAACCGCCCACAGTTGCAGTAACACTTCAGTGTCGACTCCGTCGGCCGATCTAAAGCTTCCTCCCGTAAAAATTCCAACATTCGATGGGTCGCTTCAAATGTTCAAAGACCAGAGTTCAAAGGTCTGTTTGAAGAATTAATAACGAACAATCACAGTATATCGGACGCACATAAGCTGCACTACCTGAAAGGTAATTTATCGGGTGAAGCAGCACGCTTATTGCGAAATACTAATTCGAATTTCGAGTCTGCTTGGGCGATCCTGCTCAAGCGATATCAAAACATTCGATTGTTGAAAGGCAATCAATTCAAATTGTTGTTGCCGAAATGTGAAAACGAGAAGGCTTTTGTTTTAAAAACGGTGCTAGACACCACCAATGAAACTAGAAATTCGCTGAAGAATCTCGGAGTGCCTGTTGAAGCTTGGGAGGATGTACTCGTGTACCATATAGTACAACGGCTTCCAACGGCCAAACGGGGTCTTTGGGAGAGCCATATCTCCAATCATTCCGATTACCCTACCTTTAATGTATTGGAAGACTTTATCCTAATGAGAGCAAGGACTCTGGAAGTCATCGGACAACCGTCTTCAAATAAAACTCAAGATAGGAGCAGAAGCAACGCATCAGAGGGGCTACGTGTACACAATGCGACCACTGCTACGTGCCCAATGTGTCAAGGCGCCCACTCAGTACGCTTTTGTTACAAATTCAAGGCTCTTGATGTTAAGAAGAGGCAGGAATTGGTGAAGAAGAAGAGGCTTTGTTTCAATTGTCTGTCAAATTCACATTACAGTCAGGCTTGTACCAGTAAGTTTTCATGTTCGACTTGCCAACAAAAACATCATTCACTGCTACACACAGCGAATGAAACGGATGTCGATGTGGGCTCAACCCCACCTTCCATTCATCGTCAGCAACCAGATCATCTAGGAACCACAGCATCAAAAACTGGAACGGCGTCGGCACATAACGCGTTAATAGCCAAAAACAAAACAGTCCTCTTGGCTACAGCTCTCATCAAGGTATTGACAAACGAGGGCCAACCAATTACGCTTCGAGCGCGTAATCGAATACCCCGGATCTGAGGGTTCCTTCATCAGCGAGTCGGCGGCACACTTGCTACGATTGAAAAGAGAAAAGAGTAATGTGAGGATCTTCGGTGTAGGGGAAAACAACACAAACACGGCAAAACATGAAGTACGCTTTACTCTTTTTTCCAACGCAAACGAAGGTTTTAGTCTGAAGGTCAAAGCTTGGGTTTTGCCTAAACTAACGGCAATGCTGCCATCACACAACATAAATTATGCTAAGTGAAGTCACATACAGCATCTCAATCTTGCAGATCCACTATTTAATCAACCTAGAAAGGTCGACGTCCTACTTGGTAGCGACGTCTACCCCCATATTCTTCTTGATGGGATCATAAGAGGGGAAACAGGAACCCCTATGGCACAGAGGACGGAGCTGGGATGGGTTCTTTCAGGGAGTGTCTCATCACAGCCTCAATCAACAGTCATGGCTTTCCATACATCCATAGAGGAACAACATTTGGAGAAAATGCTTCAACGATTCTGGGAACTGGAAGAAGTCAGAAGGGAAAAGATGCTTACAGCAGAGGCAGAGGAGTGTGAAAACCACTTCTCGCAAACACATCGGCGCAATGCAGATGGTAAATATATTATCGAACTACCCTTCAAGGCAGGTGTGCGACCGGCGCTTGGGTTAACACACCGATCGGCGTTGGTGAGATTCTTGCAATTAGAGAAAAGATTTCAATCCAACTCGGCGTTTTACGAGGAGTATAAAAGGGTGTTCGATGAATATAAGGTTTTAGGGCATATGACGAAAATAGACCACACAAACCTTAAAAATGCTCATTACTACGTTCCACACATGATAAAAGAGTCGAGTTCAACGACAAAACTAAGGATCGTGTTTGACGCTTCCTCCAAAACGTCGAATGGAACATCACTCAACGACCATTTATACGTAGGTCCAAGATTGCATTACGACATGGTGGATCACATTGCGCGATTTCGAAAAAACAAGATCGCATTTGCTGCAGACATCGCGAAAATGTATAGGCAAATTTGGGTATCGCCGGAAGATGTTGTTTATTAACTGGTCTTATGGAGAGATGTAGAGGGAGATGAAATTAAAACGTACCGCCTTAACACGGTAACATTCGGCACGGCCTCAGGTCCATATTTGGCGGTCCGGACACTTCAACAGCTCGCGATTGATGAAAGGCGCAAGGCTGTTGGCATTCATTCCCAAAGAGGAGAGAGAAGTTGAACTACCTCTGTCATTCGACAAAGGGAACGCCGTCAAGACGTTGGGCATCCACTGGCATCCCGCGACAGATAAACTGAGGTTAAAAGTCTCATTAAAAAACAATAGGATGATTACTAAGCGAACGATCCTGTCAGACATTGCTAGCTTGTACGACCCAATGGGATGGAATTCACCCTGTGTTGTTCGAGGTAAAATCCTCATGCAACAAATTTGGAAGGAAAAGCAAGGCTGGGACGAAGAGTTACCATCGTCTATTGTCGATTCGTGGCACGAGATGAAACGTGAGTTATACACCCTTAATGCGATCGAAATCCCTCGATGGACAAGGGCCACCAGGAATTCGCAAGTAGAACTTCACGTAATCACGACAAATCTTATCGTCGCGAAAACAAGGGTCGCACCAGTTCAAACCAAATCTCTGGCCCGGCCAGAATTATGTGGAGCTCTATTGTTAGCTCGCTTACTACTAACTCGCACCATTAATATTATGAGATTTCAGTCAGCAAAAATATTTGCTTGGTGTGATTCTGAAATTACCCTAGCGTGGATCAGATCTCCACCTTATATACGAACCACATTAGTTGCTAATCGAGTGTCTGAAGTTCAGGAATTGATGGATACAGCGTGTTGGAGATATGTATCTTCGAAGGACAACCCCGCAGACGTCGGATCTCGAGGAGCAACATCACAAGAGCTCGTCAGCAATGAAACATGGTGGCATGGACCAGTTTTTTTAGACCGCTTCGATGATGAACAACAACAACCACAAGAAATGAAAACAACAGATATGGAGTTAAAGACGGTGAAATCAGAAAACCGAAGGGAGACGTGATGGCACCCATACTTCGATATAAAAGTCTGTATCATCTTTGCGTCCATGTCGCTACCTTTCAAGTCAGAAATCTTTTAGGAGGGTTCTCTTCTCTTAACAGATTGCTTCGAGTCACAGCATATTGGCGGCGATTTATTTCAAACCTACGAGATAAGGTAAGGGGCAGCCACTTTCGACTAACTGGACATTTGTCTCCAGACGAGATAAGCATCGAGAATGCGACTAATCAGAATAGTGCAACAGGAAACGTTTATGGAAGAAATTGCAAGAATATGTCGCGGTGAGTTAGTAGAACGAAATAGTAAACTGACGCGCCTGTCACCAGTTCTTGATAAAACCGGAGTTTTAAGAGTAGGAGGTCGGTTGGAAAACGCAGATCTACCATATTCACAGCGTCATCCCATAATATTACCCTCACACAATCCAATTACCTCACTCATCATTCATGAGACACATCTTAAAACAGTGCATGGGGGTCAGCAGCTAATGATGGCGAGACTACGATCGGGATATTGGGTACTGCAGCTCAAAACTAACATCAAAAAATGCATTCATAAATGCTTAAAATGCTTTAGATTCAGAGCTACGGGAATGCAGCAACAAATGGGGAATTTGCCAGCACCGCGAGTGAATCAAGCTCGACCATTTCAAACTTCTGGGGTGGATTACGCAGGGCCACTTCAATTAAAGGCATGGAAGGGGCGATGCAACAAAATCGCAAAGGCATACATTGCTATCTTTGTGTGCTTTAGCACCAAAGCCGTACATCTTGAACTGGTGAGCGATTACACATCAACGGCATTCATCGCAGCTTTTAAAAGGTTCACAGCGCGTCGCGGCATTTGTACCCATTTATACAGCAATTGCGGAACAAATTTTAAAGGTGCTGCCCAGACGTTGAAATCAAATAACGCATATATGTCCAAACAAGTAGCCGATGACATTGGCAAATCGCTGCAATCCAATGGTACGTTCTGGCATTTTAACCCTCCAGCAGCTCCGCACTTTGGCGGACTATGGGAAGCAGGAGTAAAGTCGATGAAGCATCACTTATAATTGGCCACCACAGTCTCACGTTTGAAGAATATGCTACCGTGTTAACACAAATTGAAGCGTGTCTTAACTCGCGTCCACTGTATCCAATATCGGAAGACCCAGAGGATTTGTCGTACCTGACACCAGGACACTTCTTAATCGGTACATCACTGCACACCGTACCGGAGAGAGATTTAACGGAGTCCAAGACCACCTATTTTCAAAAATGGCAGATACTGCAAAAAATCCATCAGGACTTCTGGAAAAAATGGAAGACCGAATACTGCGCGATTACAGCAGAGACCGAAATGGTTAACGCCAAACGATGAAATTAAAATCGGACAACTAGTGATATTACCGGATGAGACGCCACCAACCCTCTGGCGGTTAGGAAAAATTATCGAAACGCACCCGGGAGCTGATGGCAGAATCCGCGTCAACTACATCCCTCAAGAGGCCTGTAGCCAAGATATGTCTCTTCCCAATCATGAATGAATAAACGTTCAGAGACACGCATACACACACAATCAAATAATTTACTAACGTGTTGAAGAATAATAGTATCAATTATTATGAATTAAATAAACAAATATAAATTACGTATCACTTACAACTTAATATTGCCACACACCCCCACCGAATTTTCCCATTCTTCTTACATGTCAACATTTCATCGAACGAGGTTCCTGCTCAACAAACGTACGAGATGAACCCAAATGAACATTTTTCCGGGAGTCGCCAGAATGTTGCAGCGCAACATGAAGAGAGTTTCTCGTACATCTGACATCACCGAACATCAAGTATCAGTACTTGTTGACGACGTAACAACTGCACCGTTGCAAACGAAATCATCAAATCAACAAGCAGGCGGAAGGCGAAAATCACTAAGAAGAAGTAATTATGACGAAAATTATGGAACACTTGTAATGAAACAATCGTCAAATAAAGTCGTGTTTTCTTAAATTGATTTTTTCACGTGCGTTTTAAGTTCTTGGTTGTAAAGCTCGTTGTTTCAGAATCCAACCCGGTCGTACTGTGATCCACGTTCAAGTCGGCAAGTATCCAAAGGCTATACATTCTGCTCGTATCCAAAGGCGATACATTCTGATCGTATCCCAAGGCGATACATTCTGCTCGTATCCAAAGGCGATACAAAATATATATAGGTATACCTGTAAAGAAAATATATATACATACATAAATAAAGAAAATAGATTGTTGCCGCCACTTAAGACCACAATGCCACAGCGACGACATCTGCTGCCGACGGGATAAAGGAGAGCCATTTCGCCCGGCGACCAGATGATGTGCCTTGCCTTCGATTTTGGTGGAACAACCACGTTTTAAGCTTTGTTGGAAATAAACTTAATTTTTTTAAGTAACCAAGTTGTTACTGCTAAAATAAGTTTCTGGCTTTTATTTCTTTTTCCCTACGCGAACATACGAGGCTGGTCCGATAAGTACTTAGCCTACAAAATAAAAACAAAAATTTCTTCAATATAGTCTTCTTTAAGCTCGATACACTTGACCCAGCGATGCTCCAACTTCTTTAACCCATCTGAAAAATACGATTTCTCCAGGTCTGCAAAGTAGGCCTCCGTGGCTGCGATGACCTCCTCATTCGACTGAAATTTCTGCGCGGCGATTGACTTTTTCAAGTTTGGAAACAAAAAGAAGTCGCACGGGGCCAAATCTGGAGAATACGGTGAATGGGGCAGCGGTGGATAGGGCGGATGTGTGAGCCGGTGCGTTATCATGGTGGAAGAGCACTTTTTTCTTCGCCAAGTGGGGCCGTTGTTTCTTCAATTCGGCGTCGAATCGGCCCAATAATTTGGCATAGTACAGCCCTGTGGCCGTTTTGCCCTTCTCCAGGTAGTCGATCAGTAGTGGATCACACCTTATGAATCCCAGAAAACGGTGGCCATCACCTTTCCGACCGATGGGACAATCTTTGCCTTCTTCGGAGCACGTTCGCCGGGTGAAATCCACTGTTTCGACTGTTCCTTGGTCTCCGGTGTGTACCAGTGGATCCGTGTTTCGTCGACTGTCACGAAATGACGCAGAAACTCCTTCGGATTGCGCAAACACTGCTCTGAAGTGGTGAAGAACCCACGGTTGCGGTTGTTGTCCGGAGTGAGCAAACGCGGCACCCATCGCGCCGACAGCTTTCTCATGCCCAAAATTTCATGCAGGATATGACCCACGCGATCTTTTGAAATGCCTACTCTCAGCTATCTCGCGCACCTTCAATCGGCGGTCTGCCAATACGAGATCGTGGATTTTTGTCACGTTATCCTCCGTGGTAGCCGTTTTCGGGGCACCTGGACGTGGCTCATCGAAAACCGACGTGCGACCACGTTGAAACTCGTTAAACCAATTTTTGATGGTCGCCATCGAAGGAGAAGAGTCACCATACACAGCATCCAAACGCTCTTTGATTTAGCTGCGCGATTTCCCTTCCAAAAACAAGAATCGGATCACCGACCGATATTGCTCTTTTCCCCATTTTTCTAAAATCCGTGGACACTCCCGCTTCCACACGCGGTCAAAACAAAACTACGATTCCGATCCGGCTGAAATCGACAGTAGCCGTCTACTAGAATGTACTACACGATAGTAAGTTGCTCTTGTGATACTGGCGCCATCTGGCGGTGAGGCTAAGTACTTATCGGACCACCCTCGTATGTAGATAAATAAGTGAATGAAAAATAAATATATAAGTTAATATATAAGTTAACACCATCGACCAAGGCCAGAGGGAAAGGTCGATGCGCCGTTCTAACGGATTCGATTAGTCATCATTTTGTTATCACTTTGCCGAGGTTCTCGCTGCTTCGCGTGTTCGTACCTGTTCGTGTTGATCCAGGTGCACTTGGATCATATTCAGTCTGGTGCAATCTGATGCGTGCATTGCAACCAACCTGGGAGATATACTTCGAGCGGATGCGCCTGCACCCAGGAAAAGTCTACGTTGCGAATTTGGGCGAAGCGATGGGTTACCAGCGGGAAATAGTTTAGTTGTTAAGTTAGTTATAAGTTGAATACAGCCAAATAAAGTACGTTTTTTCAGATACGCGTGTTTTACTCTTAAAGTATTGTAGTAAGTCGAACAGTTGGGGGAAAACCCTGCTTCTCCGTTCGTGATTTTTTTTGGATTCCCCTTTTGGGGATCCTTTAACTGGCGCCCGAACAGGGACGCGATCCTTTTCTCCTGGCGATTCATCTGTTGTCCCTAAATAAGGACACCGCACTGTCACGTTCTGTCGAACGAAAATAGCTGTACCCATGAGAAAACAGCCAATTCCAATTCTAATGCGGCAGATAAAGTTATCTGTACCCATGAGAACACAGGGATAATCGCAGAAGGTTAAAAGGATGCGTGTGAAGTAACCCGTGCCTTAGTAGGTCGCCTCCGAGCAGAAACCACCAATGAGACGTACCACTTAAAATGGCCGCCGACGTTTGCCTACAAGCTCGGGCGAGCACGTGGGTACCTCAAGTGCTGTCAAAATTTTGTAAACAATCACGCATTGTTATAATTCCAAGAGTGTGTGTGGCGGGAGTACACTGCGGTAAAATGAAATGAGCTCACACGTATTCACGGATAGAAGCTCGTTTGTAACGGGTTTTGTCCTGAACCTCTTTCAAAATTTCAGGGTGTCACGGGGGAAGACGTACGAAAGACGCACGTGTCTCATTCTGGTTTCTGCCTCCGAGCATAAAAGTTGGCGACTAAAACGGAGAACACGGACCTTCCAAAAGAGCGGCTCCCATAATCGACATTTCCCGCGGTCGGTCATATGAAACTTCAATATAAATTTCTCTTTTCAGTTCCCGGAATTATCTGAGCAAAGCAGTGCAAAATAACAAAATAAAACTTCCATTTCCAAAATATTCTGAGCAAAGCAGAGTGAAATAATAGTGACATGAAAATTTCGTTGTAAGTGCAATGGTGCAGTGGTGACAAAATGACATTAAGTTTCAGTGCAGCGAAAGCTAGTAAAAAAATTAAAAAGAGGGTTCTGTGCTCAAATAAAGGGTGTAAGTGATAATAAAGTGCCAAGAAATAAGAAATTGAGTGCCAATTACGAAAAATATAACTCAGAGTAATCAGGCTGTCCTGAGTAAGTAGTGAGATTAAGGTATCTCGTCTAGCTGCAAAAGACAGTGACCGAGCTAACTGGGGCTGTTAACAGCATCCTAGCTCAATTGAAAAGTTACGAAACACGTCTTCTGTCGATAGAGGGGAGACCTCAGTTATCGACTGGCACTCCTGAGGTGGCTGAGCGAACCGAAGTTCTCGCTTATCCGCGAACTGAAACTGAGCTGAGAGATATACATAAGTAGGTTGCCTGACTGCGTCAAGGAATTACAAGTATTTGACAGTAACTCCACGCAGTATATCTCTTGGGTACATTCCGTAGAGGGGATGCTAAAGGATTTCGAAATTGTAAAACCCAAACCCATCTGTCGCGCTATCCTACAACATATTCTCGGGAACCTTCCCGCCCGGCGGATGCAGCTCTAGTATCGTACAACATCTTCGACAGCAGTTGGGCGGCGATAAAGCGGTGTTTATCCCTGCACTATGCAGACAAGCGCGACATGCGCACCCTACAACATCAGCTTCCAACTCGCTCAAAAGGGCAGCAGGTTCGATGAATTCTATGCCGCGGTTAATCATCAACTTTCGCTAATGATCAACAAAATCAAGACGGAATCCTATAGTGAGGAAACCGTCAAGGCATTACTGGAGTCCTACCGAAACCGCGCCCTGAATGTCTTCATCCGCGGCCTTAACGACGATATTTCAAAAATGCTCATAATACGAGCCCCGAAGAACCTACCCATACGCATACTCATTCTGTCTCGAAAACGTACATTTCCGAGCTCAGTTGCTTCATTCCGCGACAGGGCCAAATACGGTGGCTGCTCCCATCAATTAAATGTTTAGAAACGAACTTCGACCTCATTTGCCTCCGCGGAACCCAATTCAAAGGGTTCCAAAAAGACTGAAACCACAGATTACTGCTGGGAACAATGATTCTGGCGTCCATCGAGAGAACGCCACGCCCCCGAAATTGATACCTAAACCTTCTGAAAGAATGGAGGTCGATAACTCTGTCAACTCAAGACAAATTAATTATACTCGTATGAACCGGCCTAATCCTTTTAAGCGTCGGGCTATGTCCACCAATATCCCTAGGGAGCATCAGAGGCTTTACCATGCTTTACCGGTCGATAATCGACCGAAAGGCCAATGTCTTAAAATTAAGTAATAACGTAAAGATCCCACTTAAAGAAATTACCTCTAGGGAAGTTAACTTCACGATCGATCCATTACTTTCTGAAACCACTAAGATCGAATTGAACGGGCTGATTAAAAAATGTCATTCTCTTTTTGCTCCCATTGACGTCAGGGAAACCGTCGAAACATCGGTGCTCGCCGAAATAAGAACTAACACCAACGAGCCAATTTACACGAAGAGTTATCCGCACCCAGTTTGAGGGGAGTTGTAGAGGAGAAAATATCAAGGCTCCTGGAGGAAGGGATAATTCGCCCATCGAAAAGCCCTTATAATTCACCAATTTGGGTCGTTCCGAAAAAACCAAAACTAAATGGTGATAAGCAATACCGAATGGTGATAGATTATAAAAGACTGAACAGCCTAGGAAAAGCTTCACAACAATCGACTTGACCTCTGGGTTTCACCAAGTATGCATGAAACCGTCTGATATACCCAAAACCGCGTTCTCCACGATGAATGGAAAATTTGAATTCTTACGGTTGCCCTTTGGTCTTAAAAACGCCCCGGCTATCTTCCAACGGATGATAGACGATGTCTTGAAACCTTTTAACGCTAAAATGTGCTATGTTTACATAGACGATATAATCGTCTTTGGAAAAAACGAGGAGGATCATTTGAAAAACTTAGATACGGCCCTAAGGAGACTCGACGAGGAGAGACTAAGGGTCAACCATGAGAAAACGCATTTCATGCTGAGGAAAGTAGAATTTCTGGGCTACGTCGTTACATCTGACGGAATTTGACCTGATGCAAAGAAGGTTCTCGCCATTCAAAAGCTCCAACCACCACAGAATCTAAAGGAGCTTAAATCGTTTTTGGGTCTAACCTCCTACTATAGGAAATTTATTCGCGATTACGCGAAGGTCGCTAAACCCCTGACAAGTCTCACGAGAGGCGAGAAAGCACAAGTGAAAGCCAACCAGTCCCGCCGTGTCGAGATTCTATTAGATGAGGAGGCGTTTTTGGCGTTCGAGGGCTTAAAGGCTCTTCTGATGTCCTCAGAAATTTTAGCCTTTCCTGATTTCCAGACGCCATTCAATCTGACAACCGATGCCTCAAACTATGCAATAGGTGCAGTCTTATCGCAGGACATACTCGTAGAGGGGAGAGATCGCCCAATTGCATATATCTCGAGATCATTGAACAAAACCGAGGAGCACTATGCCACGAACGAAAAGCAAATGTTGGCCATTGTCTGGGCATTAGACAACCTTCGTTCCTATCTGTACGGGGCTAAGAAAATTCGGATACTAACAGACCACCAACCCTTGACCTTTGCGATGGGAAACAGGAACGCAACGCCAAATTGAAGAGATGTGAAAGAGATTAATAAAAAAAACAAAAAAAAAACGAATATTCAGCTTTACTATAAAAGTTACTATATAATCTCTTCAATCGATTTACAATTACTAAGTCGGTCGCGACAAAGAATTACTTTACTCAGTGGTTGCTCGCCAAGAAATGACGAGAGCCACCAACATGAGTTTCGATAGTCTTTACTGATAAGCGAGATACATACATACATGGAACATGGCATGAAACGTATGACCATACAATTTACATTTTGTGATTTGCATATGTACAACGATAGAGGAAATTATGTAAGTTCGGTTTATGCAAGCGCTAACAATTATTATATAATATAAATTAGTTAAAATATTTTCAAGCAGGATTATGTAATTCAACAACAAATTAATAGAAAATTTAAATTCAATTTTTAATACAAATTTAATAATTCATTTCTTAACAAGATGGAAAGCTCGAATCGAGGAGTACAACTACGAGTTCTCTCGAGCTCTCTCGAGACTAAGAACTCACGTCCATCACTTACACGATTCCAGCTCAACGGAATCGGCGCCAAGTTGTAAATTTAACATGAGCCTCCTACAAACAAAAATGGCAATCAACCTGACACGATAGACTCCACAACCAATACTGCACCCTCTAAATGTCCTTCTTCCACGGAATCTGCAGATTCCGGGGACAGCTCCACTACGGACACCGCACAACCGCTCTTCATGATTCTTCTGACCTTATTCCCCCCTTAATATCCACCGAAATCAGATTTGCGTTAAGATAGGAAAAGGGCTCAAAATCGTTGAAGAACAAAACCAAGCTCAATCCAGGTGTGGTAAATGGTATCAAGATGCCCGAGGAATACCTGGAATTGCTCCAAAGGAATACTCCATGAGTATAAGATTAGA
Source organism: Merodon equestris (assembly GCA_958301585.1). Classification (NCBI taxonomy): domain Eukaryota; kingdom Metazoa; phylum Arthropoda; class Insecta; order Diptera; family Syrphidae; genus Merodon; species Merodon equestris. The sequence continues at coordinate 80,233,621 of OY284415.1, read as the reverse complement.
AGACGTTTTTTTTTTTCTAATTCGTGCAGGTTCAAGAGTTACGCTCTTATGATGTTTGTCACACCACCTGGACGGGTTGCAGATGGTTTGTGTCGGAGATGTTCGTTCACTACTCTTGGTTGTCTTGGGATTCGAGAGATTCGACTGAATTTGTCGCGTTGTTTGTAGTTTTCTAGTAATTTTATTCCATGCCATTAAGATGTTATATTGGATATATATGGTATATACATGCAGAGTAGGAATTTTTGAAGTGATCTTATACTGCGAGTGTTATGCCTTCGTCAGTATTTTTTTCTGATCATCTCTCATTCATAACTGGTGTTACTGCACAGTTTTTTTTTCGTATAGAAATTGTTCTTGGCTATGGTCAGACTTGAACTACAGACCTTCCGTTCAACAGTCGGTGATGATTACCACTGCACCACTACCACCACCACGTGAGGAACGAGGACCGAAAATGCGAATTAATCCTGAAAGAAAACCGCAGGGCGCACAGAAATGCGCGCGAAAACAAGGAACAACTACTCGAGATGTACTATTTCCCGAGCCTTATCACAAGGTACGTTAGAGCGTGCGAGGTGTGCAATACGAATAAATATGATAGACATCCGATTCGTTCGGAGTTCCAAGCAACACCCATTCCAATTTATCCTTGCGAAATATTACACCTGGATATAATCGAAGTGCAGAACGAAAGATTTATCAGTTGCATAGCTAAGTTTTTGAAGTTCGGTTTCAAAAATCGATCCGCTCTACATCTTAGGGACAAAATTATCAAAGTCATTCATTACTTCACGGTTCCCAAAATACTTGTCACTGACAATGAAAGTAGTTTCGTGAGTTTTTTGCAAATTTGCAAATTTTATAAGCCTGCTGGGTATAAAATTATAAATTATACCGCACACCAGTGCATCGCTCTGAGGTTAACGGCCAGGTGGAGAGATTTCACTCGACCATCTTGGTAATTTACTGTTGCCTGAGAGCCGAGTATAAAGATTTGCGATTAAAGGAACTTCTAAACATTGCATTCGACAGGTATAATAATAGTATAAATTCCATTCCCAGACGCAAGCCATCCGTTATATTTTTCGACTGAACTTAGAGAATAAACTATCAAAGTCTTATGGAGTTCCGTAAAAAGGTGAAACAAGATCTCGGAGCCGAGATAAAAAGAAGGCAAAAAGAGACCATTCGGTACCGAAATAAACTCAGGACAGCCCCTAAAAAATATGATAGAGGTGAGGTCATATACACGGTAGTCAAGGGCCTGAAGGCAAAGAATAAGCCCCTATTTCGAAAGGAAATAGTGGCCAAAGGCAACCGTATAACCGTGACGACAACCTCAGGAAGAAAAATTCATAAAACTAATATAAAAAATGTTAAGAATTGCACACTCCCAGCTCCTCGATAGTATAGCCGGTTATAACACCCATACGAATTCATTCCAATATGGGAATCAACCCGACTCCAACCCCACTCGCACCCATCACTCATAAAATAGGAAATTATATTAAGTTGAACAATTATGTTATATAATTAAGTCGCATAACCATATTACCATTCGCTATACTTCGCAAAAACGTGGAATAATTGTGTCTATTTTTTTTACCAATAATCGTTCGGTGGAATTTCGACGTCGTCCCCAAACGGTGGAACGAGATTTGTGGGATGAGGTTTGTTCTTTTTTTTGTATATATTTTTTTTTGTATATTTATTTACTGGCACTTGGTTCCATAGCGTCCCCCAGGTTTCGGTTTTGGTCTTCGGGTCATGTGGATTATTGTGGAAAACTAGATGGATTAGGGTTTAGAATTGAGCGCATAAGAGAAAGAGAGAAGGAAAGGTTGCTTATTTAGTGTTAAATAGATTTAACGGAATAAGAAAATAAACACAATGAGAGCAGTCACACACAGATGCATATGGCTCAAAAACTAGTGAGGTGAAGTAACTAAAGTCCTTCAATAAATTTTAGCTCAATAAATCATTTGATGACTCGGAATTACCAGACTAAATTGGCTCGATTTAAATCCAATGGAACACATGAAATGAAATTTAAGGTGGCTGAACATGATGTTTTCTCTTCTAATATTTTTTTTTTTACCGAATATTTAACATCTGTCTTTTTAACATCTAGGTCAGCGTTTCCCAGTCTACATCGAGCTTTCAGCAGTGATTTGTCTCGTGTTCTATTCTTCTGCTTGGCAAGTAAGACTACTACAATTATTAAGCGTGTAAGATCGCCCGATCCAGAGGACATCAATATGTCCTCGAACAAGAAACCTCGCGCTTCGCGGAGTGCTAACAAAAAAAAGGATAGTGTTAATAGAACTAATTATTACAGTTCACTACAATGTCATCCGGACAATGATATGGACGACGACAATGATTCTAGTGATACAGTGATCGATCCAACTAATAGGTACTCCAATCAAAAAAGTGCATGTTCCCACAATAAAACTACTGCATAAAAATTCCGACTTTGTGCATAGTTTAATGAAATCGTTAAACATCACAAATTACTCGATTAAAAAACTCTCCATCGGAATAAAAATTGCATGTGAATCATTAGAATCGTATACCTCTGTTTTAAATTCTTTAAAACAACGAAATTGTCAATTTTATTCTCACGATCTAAAGAGTGTAAAATTATTTAAAGTGGTTTTATTTGGTCTAGACAATATTGAGATTGATACTCTTAAAAACGAACTTTGTGTGCGTGGTCTCAAATGCATCGAGGTGAAAAAAATTGTGAAAAAATATGATCATTATATTGACACTCTTTATTTGGTGTCACTAGAAAATGGATCCATAAAATTAGCAGACCTAAAATCAAAGTTTCGATCACTATTTTATACTCAAATCAGCTGGAGTTTCCAAAGGAAAATAAGAGGCAAACTCACTCAATGCCATAATTGCCAAATGTTTGGCCATGGCGAAAAAAATTGTCATGTCAAAACCTACTGTGGAAACTGCGCCGGCTCTCACAATACGAGAGAATGTGATAATGCATTCCCCGTTAAGTGTGCAAATTGCGGTGGTGAACACAAATCTACCGATCCGAGGTGCTCTTCAAGATCCAAATATCTGGAAATTAGAGAAAAATCTCTTAAACGTGGAACCCATGCTCGGCTCACACGTAATAGCTTTTCGTTTGTTCCAACCACGGAAAGCCTTCATGACATCAAAGCTACCACATCAACTCCCCGTGTCGCTCAGCCTAATACTTCAAATTCTGCAATAAACTCTTTGTTGGATTTCCCTCCACTGCCTCGTCGCAATACACCGAGAGAAAATGTTTCGACAACTCTACTCCCTCCGAAGAATCACACAGTGGCGTCGGTCGATGGTAATAACAATTTGATCAATAGTTCCGGCAACAGAAGTAACCTCTTTTCTTTTGAAGAAATTAATAATCTAGTTATGGATTTATTATCTGATTTATCCAAATGTAATTCTAAAGTCGAGCAATTTAAAGTTATTGCACACTTAGCTACAAAGTATTTATATAACAATGTTAAATAATATGTATAACAATAACCTAAGAATTATTAATTGGAATGCTAGGGGTGTTAACAGCAAAAGGATTGAATTTTTGAACTTCCTAAATAATAACAACATTGATATTGGTCTTATTACCGAAACTTGCCTCAATGCAAATAGCCATAAACTATCTAACTCAAACTATAAAAGCTACCGTGTCGACAGACTTAACAGAAGGGGAGGGGGCGTCGCTATTCTAGTTCGTAGATCACTTCAACACTCGCTCTTACCTGTCATTAAAACTCATTTTATGGAGAATGTAGGTATTGAAATTAAATGCAATAATAGAAAAGTCAAAATCTACTGTGTATACTTTCCTGGTGCAATTTCATCTGCCGAGAACAAAAGATTCTTTATTAGAGACTTGCGTAGTCTTCTTACCTCGTCTGATGATGTCGTCATTGCGGGTGACTTCAACTGCCGCCATCGTGACTGGGGATGTATACGCGCAAATACTTGGGGTAACATACTATCCAACATGTTATCACATTCGGTGTTTACGATTAGTTTTCCGCCCAATCCTACTTATGTTCCTACAGATTTACGTAGAAGTCCTTCTGTTCTAGATTTTTTCATTACCAATCGTTCAAGTTTACTGTCTCAACCTGTTGCTGTCAATGATCTGTTTTCTGACCACTATCCTGTCTTTTGTAAGATCTATTTTCCTAGACTCACAAAAAAATCCGTCTTTCACGACTTTAAAAAAGCTAACTGGCCTAGATTTAGTGCAAATGTTGATTTAGAGCTTAGAGATGTTGCATGTAACTTAGACACAGTCTATAGTAAAATCAATATTGATAATATCGTCCTTAAGTTTACTAAAGTTATAAATGATGCGATTGACAAAAGTGCCCCCAAAAAAGAATGCAGGTTCCATACGCCAGATAAGCTTCCTAACTACATCCTGGAGCATATAAAACTTCGCAACAAAATTAGACGTAATTGGCTAAGATACCGACAGCCTAATCTTAAGTTACAGCTCCACTATCTCAATAAATTGATCCAGAGTCTTATCTTCAAGTTTCGCAACTATAAATGGAACCAAAAGTTGGAATCATTAGATAAAAATTGTAAGCCCTTTTGGAATATCGCAAAAGTTATCAAGAATAAAAATAGACAAATACCAGCACTCTCAGACAATGATATCATCTTTTTTACGGATAAAGAGAAGGCAGATTGTCTTTCTACGGTCTTCTCTAATAATCACGCTCTCTCTCAGAATTTAGGGGAACGTGAAACAGATCTCTTGGTTGAACAAAGAATACAGTCTTTGGATAATTATAAATGTATCACACCATTAAGTGCTTTTGTTTCGGAAAGCACTATTGAACAAATTATTAAGTCCCTTAAAGCCAATAAAACGGGAGGTTTAGATGGTATCAGAAATGACTACCTGAAACATTTACCTTCATCGGGTTTAAGATATCTAACCTTTCTAATCAATGCATGTTTGAAAACCCAATACTTTCCGGATAATTGGAAGAGGGCCAAAGTTGTACCGATTTTAAAACCGCGAAAACCTGCCGAGTCTCCCACTAGTTATAGACCAATTAGTCTACTCAGCAGTTTAAGCAAAATCTTAGAAAAGGTCATTAAAATTCATCTTCTAGAGTACACTAATGAAAATAACATTTTGCCTAACATTCAATTTGGATTTAGACAATTTCACAATACCTCCCATCAATGTGTTAGAATATGTAACCATGTCAAATCCAATCGTTCTGTAGGTAAATCAACTGGTATGATCCTGCTCGATGTCGAAAAGGCATTTGACACAGTTTGGCATAATGGCCTAATTTATAAAATGATTACCTTCAACTACCCCATCTATATAATCAAAATCGTTCAAAGTTTTCTATCTAACCGTAGTTTTCTAGTGCACATTAATACCTGTATTTCCAAAATTACTTATTTCAACATGGGAGTCCCACAAGGATCAGTATTGGGACCCACTCTTTATAATATATTTATCGCTGATTTTCCCACTTTACCGTATTGTCATGCGGCTATCTTTGCGGATGACACCTGTATTTATACCTCACATGAGCTCGCTCTCAATATTGAGAGGACACTTATAAATGCGAGTAAGATTATAAGTACGTTTTACAATAGGTGGAAAATAAGGATCAATTGTGACAAAACCCAAGCTATCTTTTTTAGTAGAAAAAGAAAACCTTGCTTTCTGCCCCAGGGTCCAATCATTATCTACGGTAATGAAATAAATTGGGATCGTTCTGTTAAGTACCTAGGTATACACCTGGACTCAAAATTGACATTTAGTGACCATGTCACTCAAACTTTAAAAAAAAGTAAGGGTAGCGACTGCTCTATTATACCCTATTATTTGCAGGAAATCGAAGCTTTCTGCCGATAATAAGATAATTATTTTTAAAGTTATTTTCCAAGCGATTTTGACGTATGGCTGTCCTGTTTGGGGTGGTATGGCTAAATGTCATCTAAAAAGGCTACAAGTGGCACAAAACAAAACCCTAAAAATGATGCTAGACCTACCCTGGCGGTTTTCTACAAGAGAATTACATTCAAGAGCGGGAGTTGAATTGATCTGCGAACGTATTGTAAGGCTTAACGAAAAATTTCATATTCGCTGTTCCCTTACCGATAATCCTCTCGTTATCAGTCTTAGTTCTTGATGTTTATTTAATTATAAATCAATTAAATTAATTTGTTATTTTGTTATTCATGTATCTATTTATTTAATTATATATTTATTTATTTTGTTTATTTATTTGTTATTATTTATTTATTTATTTTTGTTCTTATTTATTTAATCAATTTATTTATTTATATATTCATATATTGACTTATCCATTGATTTATCTATACACTTTGTTAATAACTTCCATCCTTGTATTATACATTTCTATTTTAGTTCTTCCTTTTTGTAGTTCGTCTAAACTACTTTTTTTTTTTGTCTGATATGGAGGTTTTTCTGTTTTTCTTGCAATTTTTCCTCCTCTTATATTTCTTGTTTCTTAGCTATTTCATTTTCTGTTCATTATTCACTTCTTTTTAGTAGTAAGGTAATAATTCTTTTTTACCAAATCTCTATATACAATTTGTGCAATAACATTCCTGTAATTATTAAACTGCAAATAAACAAACAAACAAACAACAAACAAACAAACAGGTCAGCGTTTCCCAAACTTTTTTGACCGCGGCCCGGTACGAGATTTTAATTTTTTTCGCGACCCACCTTATAAAAAAAAACATTTATTTACAAAACAAATTCTTTTTTCTTATAAAAATCAAAATTCCAGTTATTTGTTGGTTTATTTCATATACATACGAAAATTGCAAAATAATTATATAAAAAAATCCTCTATTCAGAAATACCAAGGCTTCGTCTTTTAGCTCAAAAACGTTTCCTTTTGAAAGCCAACGTGAATTACAATACAAAAGGAGGTGTTTATGATCACTCCCCATTTCCTTGCATAATTCGATAAAAAGTCTGCTATTTAATGGACGAGACTTTATATAGTCTACAAACTTGACACATTCTTCCAAAGTCATGCTTAAATTTAAAGGCATTCGTTTTACCGCCAACGCTTGTTTATGGATACTACAGTGCACCCATACACAATTAACTGCTAATTCTTGAATTTGTTTAAACAAACCTTTATGACAGCCTGCCATTACACGTGCTCCGTCGCTACTTAGCCCAACACACTTCATCCAATCAATACCGTGACTAGTGACAAAATCATTGGTAGCCTTAAAAATTTCATCTGAAGTCCTTCTTGTCGGTAGCCTTTTACAAAATAAAAAAATTTCTTGTATGGTGTCTTCATCAATATATCTGATAAAACACATTAGATTTGCAAGGAAAAAAACTTGCTCCCTTTTATTTGAGCAATTAGTTCTTCTTCTAAATGTTTCGCGCAATCATCAATTCTCCGTTTAACTGTATTATTTGATAATGGTATCGCAGAAAATAAACATTTTTCCTTTATTCCGCATAAATTATTTGCGACAATTTTCAAAGCGGGAAGTATTAATTTTTCTCCAGCACTATGAGGATATCCAGTTTCAGCTATTAATTTGGAAATTTCAAAAGATGTCAAAGTGAGGTTTTTATTTTACTGGTGAGGTAAGAGTGTATTTTCCATTTTTTTTTTTTGAGCAGCAATCAATTCAGTTTTCTTATCAGTAAAAAAGTTAATTGGCTTATCAGAGTACTCAGAATGGAGTGTGTTTAAATGCCGTTTCAACTTTGATGGGTTCATACTTTCATTTGAAAGTTGCTCATTGCAAATAACACATAGCGGCAAATTATTTTGACTGCCGCCGGCAACGAAGCCAAAGCGTAACTATTCGTCACAATAGTTGCAAGTCCAAGTGGCTTTACGCTTGTTATTTTGGCGCTGTATATCTGCTTTATGTACTTCAGGCACAGTTTCTTCACCATCATGATGTTCAGCTTTGCTCGTGCTTGGTTGATCATCATTTAAATCTGTGGTTTTCTTGATTAAAAATTTTTCCGTTTTAAAAAAGTTGAAAGCTTTAATAAAAAGAATTGTTTATTAATAATTTATAAGAAAAAGTATTTTTATTACTTACCAATATGAAATTGCTATTAATAATAGGTAATAATAACTATTGTCAAATCAAATAGGTAACAAAAATTCAAACATAACTTTGGTTACACGTGAGTTTACGGCGCATGTACCGGAGAAGGCACTGAATGACGAATTGAAATCAGCCAATCAGAGCATCCGAATTTAAACGGTCCGGTAGGAAACGGTGGTAAAGGGTTGCTACGTGCAGTACTTGAAAAAGTTTCGAAAAATATTAAATTTAGGTCAAAATGTTATAGATTTTTTGTGTTTTTACAATTTTTGCCACGACCACACTATGGGAACCGCTGATCTAGGTAATGTTTTAACAAAATATAAGGTACAATGCACAATGATGGACCAATGTCCTTTACAATTGTTTGGTGTTTAACTTTTTTTTGTGTGTGTCTTAGCACAAGTGGGTTTTAACCCCCCAAAGCATTTTGGGGTTACATTGACTCCGAGCGATCCTTGTCGTGCGTTGTTGTCGCCTATTTTATTTTATTTTTCCATGAAGCATTATCCTTTTGAGACGTACCATTTTTTTCACTTCTTTGCACTTATTGTTAGTATGTATATAAAGCAAAAAGAAAAAAAAATGACAGTTTAATATCTGTATCACTTGTTAACTAGGTGAAATAATACCAAACACGGCATTTGATGTAAAACACGTCCGTTTGTTTTCGCAATTCACGCAAGAATTCGACATGATGCGGCTTTTACTATAACACTACAGGAGAAGCAACTCCGTATTAATGATTTTGTGCTCAAACTAGGATATAAAACATGGTATATAATAAATAATATATCGTTAGATTCCTTAATTAATAAAAGTACTAATAAAAAGGTAAAACAAGAAAATTCATTGTTTTCGCTCTTTTCGTTCATATTTTTTTAAAACATTAAACAAATAGAAATTAGATGGAAATATGTACTTATAATATACTCGACTTACTAATACTATGATCGTAGTTATTGGCACATTTCGATATGGTGGAGTTGTTATCTGCACATTTATATAATGTAATAATAAGGATGTTTTCGAATCGTTTTTTCTTCCTTTTCTTTCCATTCAGTCTTTACTTGAACTGAACACTGGATATTCATTGTACAGATAAAATGATTTTTTAGTTATATTGAAAGAAACCTAATTTGCATCTCCGCAACTCTTAGAATAAGAATATTTACATATTTATAATACATAAAGATATGAAATAAAGCAAAGCGGTCTGTGTAGATATTTTCGTTATCAGTTTTGATACAAAATGTTTTCGTAAATGTTCATTTGTGAACTTGATGAACAATTTAGAAACCATATTCAAAATGGTATTGGTCATACGACCTTAACATCATATATGTACCTACATAGTTCCATTCGCCAAAGTTTTATTGAGTCAAAAATTGTCTTGGAGAATTATGGCGAGCTATTCAGACTATGCTCGCAGGTTACCAGGCCATTTAACCAAATGTTTAAATTATCAAGATACTATTGTAATTCATAACGAACTGGACTTTAATCATCTACAATTTCACAGATCTACAACAAAAATTGGCGAACATTAGTCGCTCGCACTAGAAGCACCAAACCACCATCAAAACACAATTTCAATTTCCTATATGCAAGCGAATCAAAAACACATTATTTACCTACGTTTTTCTTTGCTTTTATTTTCCTCACAGTTAACATTTTAGGGTGTTTTGTAAAAAAAAAAATATCTGCTTTAAAATTATTCAGAAGAAAAATCCCAAGATTTTTCCTCCTAAGTGTTTTCGTCTGGCTTCTTCATGATCCATGATACCACCTGACGTGGTAAGCACAACATAGCCAAACTGGCGTGAGGGTAATAAATTATTGGTCCATTTCTCGATATCATTGATTGGGACATCGAAACGGGGTGAAATAACGCCGCACTTATTCAATCTGCCGGTTAGATTCACGACTATCTTGCCGGATCTGTGGTCGTCAACAATTTCAAATTCACCAATGTAACCATGTTTCATCATGACAGTGAGAAATTTGACGATGACTTTAGAACACGGTCGCAGGAGAACCTGACGCTTACCGCGCTTTTCAGCGTTGTTAATACATTTCAGGGCATCGGCCAATACGTTCATACGCACCATGGCTGCAACAAGAGAGAAAAAGCATTTTAATGTATGAAATACAGTCCAATTAAATTACAGTATTCATGGTGCTTTATGATTGACAATGGGCAAACATAAACAAACGATCTCAAGCAATCAGAACGATTATCTCTTTTCTGTTGTTTTACTATTCCCCCATACTTTAAAGAAAAACCGAACCGAAACGGTTTCCAACCAAAGTGTAAACAACGCAAAGATTAATACATTAAAACTTGAAAGTCTAATGAAAATCACATAGAATGCCGACTGTCAAACAACGAATAACCAAAACACTATTTTTCACAAAAATTCGATGCGAAATCAAAACAGATCGTAGTTTATAGAGAATTTTTCTAACGATTTGACATATTATATGTGAAATTTGATTTAATTTTCATTGAGATTACCTAGGATTTAATTTGTGAAAATTTTTGACAAATTGACACCGTCGAGAACGTATTCAGAAAGAAGGAAGTTCAGATTTTTTGCGTTGGCAGAAGTTGTTTAAGAATTTTGACATTTCGTTCAGTTATGCTGCCATCTAGGAGATATGTGAACCTAAGAAATGTAAGCCGGAAGCTATTAATGGTGCGTGCACATTGATTTTGATAATAATTGATTTGAGAGAAGAAAATTATATTGAATTTTTTTCGTTATTTATTGAGCAGTTGCATTTACTATCTCTGAATAGAATTCAATAAAACACAACTGATGTTCATTGTGTCGGAAATTTGTTTGATTACGCTTATACATTTTTGTTTTGTACGGATGGTCTCTTTTGAAATTTTCGGGAGTAGGTATAAACCTAAGTTTTTACTACTCGTAAGCTTATTGTAGGTCCTTAGAAGTCGTGTGATCCAGTTTAATCAGCTTTAAATTCATTCTTATTTCACTATTGTTTAGATCTATGTATATTACCCTAAATAAAACTACTTAAAACTAGCTTAACTATACTAACTAATTTAATATCTTAGTGACCCGACGCGGACAATACAGAACAACTTAAACCTATGTCTTACTTAAGCTTAAACAAATTTGTTTTATTTAAAAAATTAGCTTATGATCGTATTATATAACTAAACCTTATTTATTCTAACTTAATGCAAATATATAGGTATATATACAAAAATATATAATTTATATATTTTATATATACATTTATATCTCCTTTTTTAATTTTCATATATTTATTTTAATTTTTTTTGTTTTTATTCTTTGTTCTGTATTTTTTTGATTTCGTATTTATTTTTCTTTTTACCTTGTCCTATCCTAGCCTATGGTTTATTAATGTGTTCGTTATCGGAGTTCTCTCCAGCCAACAAAAGCGTTGATGCTGATAGACTTTTTCTCCTAGCGTGGTACCGATGTATAGAACCTGAGGCAGTCGGGCTCGAGAAGAGTGACATCGGGTCCGTAGAAGAATCGCCATTCCACGGAATTACGACCCTCAATCAGTGTACTTCGATCTAGATAAGCGGTTGCTTCTGGCGGGATAAGGTCGTTAAGGCGAAACACCCATTGATAAGTTGGGAACATCAGTACTCTTTTGTATCAATTGTCCTTTGAAAGTAGGTCATCTGGTGTTTGTAAGCGACTTGAGAAATGTTTCTCTTCAGCTTTCTGCCAACGAGCCAGATTAAATTTTTTATGTCTTCAAACTTAGGACATCCCCATAGCTCCTAGGATATTCTCGGTTCCTATAGAGCAGGCACTCAAATCAAATTCCTCGTTTTTGTGGTTTTTTGCATACTTAACATATCGAGGCTGCGTTTCGCAGTTAGAAAGTACTTCTGTTGCAGCTATTTCTGATATGGCTGCTGTTGTCGCTTTTGTCGTTGCTGTTGTTGTCTTCTCCTTTTCTCTTTGCCGCCTCTCCATGAACCTATCCACTACGGCCTTCAGCTTGGCTCGTAGGTCACGCTCCTCGTCTTTAAGCTCGCTGCATTTCTCTTCCGTAGCCGAATTAAAAAGGTCGGCGAAGGAGTCTATAGCGACCTTTCCTGCCATCGAAAAAGTAGACCACGGGATCATCCACGGGAAGTTTAGATAGCTGTTGTTATTGGAGCACATTCCATCGCTTTGACTGGCAGCTTTTCAATCGAAGTGGAGAGGGATGGGCGCTTATCCAGATTAGGCCTTAGCTTAAGCCTCAGTCTACTTTTATTGACGTCTGTCATTGGAATGGGAGTAGTTGCGAAATAGGATGATCCAGCTGACCGTTAGACTAATGGGTCTTTCCCCGACGTCTCTTTCCCTGCTACTTCTATGTGTACTAGAGCATCAAGAAAGAAGGAAAGCACAAAAAAAACTTCTTTTCCCCACTTGGGAATTGCACACGGAGTCATGGTTCCCGAACCGAGCACTTTACTAATGTGCTAGCTAAGCTATTGCAAGCACTCCCCCCAAACGCGCACTTAGAATGTTCCGATAATTGTTTGTACACCACTAAGTTGAAATACGACTGATCACACTCAGAAACTAGAAGAAGACCTCCGATTTTCGTATGTCTTTTCCCACGAAACCTATTTGTTTGATGTATTTTGTATTCCTATCGATCAAAGCTGTCAAAAACGAAAGTTCTATCAGTGAACACGTCTGAGTTTGTTTATCATTCGAAGTGTCATTCCAATTTGAATGCATTGAATGTACTCCGGCAACATGCTTGGGGAGTTATAATAATGTGTGTGATTGTTGGCATCATTTTGACGTACCGCAGGTTCCCACATGCTCGTTACAACTTGTGAGCAAACATCAGCGGTCATTTTAAATCGAAGCTCTCATTCTGGTTCCTGTTCACACCCGTGGTCTGTGATCAATTGTTGGTACACATGTCTCCGAATATATTGCCCCTTCTACGGTTGACAACTCAACTTGGTTGAGTTGTCATGATGATAACTCAACTTTAAGCCAACCAAACTAAACTTTTGTATTATGGAAGGCAACTATTTTTACTTATTTTTATTATATTTTATTTATTTCATTTTACTCAACCAAGTTGAGTTGTCATCCATAATAGGGGCATATATTGATATTGTCAGTCATTCTGGACAGAAACCACCAATGAGACGTACCACTTAAAATGGCCGCCGACGTTTGCCTACAAGCTCAGGCGAGCACGTGGGTACCTCAAGTGCTGTCAAAATTTTGTAAACAATCATGCGCATTGTTATAATTCCAAGAGTGTGTGTGGCGGGAGTACACTGCGGTAAAATGAGATGAGCTCACACGTATTCATGGATAGAAGCTCGTTTGTAACGGGTTTTGTCGCTACGAACCTGAACTTCTTTCAAAATTTCAGGGTGTCACGGGGGAAGACGTACGAAAGACGCACGTCTCATTCTGGTTTCTGATTCTGGATATTTAGTTTGTTTTTCACAAATATAAAAGTTAGACGAAAGCAAACCTGCTTGCTGGACGACTTTTTGCTACTGAAAATGGATCAAAGAATCTATGTATATTAAATTTTGTGTGAATAATAAAATTAGGTGTTCCAAAGTATTGTATTTTTAATTTAAGCTGCGGATTTTGGCGACACTATTGTGAAAAAAAAGCAAAGTTTGTTCTGAATTTTCTAAATTTTGACCAAAAGAACCGTCGCATCAGCATCGCACATGAGTTGTTGAATGACGATCAGAAACCACCAATGAGACGTCCCACTCAAAATGGCCGCCGACGTTTGCCTACAAGCTCGGGCGAGCACGTGGGTACCTCAAGTGCTGTCAAAATTTTGTAAACAATCGCGCACATTGTTATAATTCCAAGAGTGTGTGTGGCGGGAGTACACTGCGGTAAAATGAAATGAGCTCACACGTATTCACGGATAGAACCTCGTTTGTAACGGGTTTTGTCGCTATGCACCTGAACCGCTGTCAAAATCTCGGAAAAATTTCAGGGTGTTACGGGGGAAGACGTACGAAAGACGCACGTCTCATTCTGGTTTCTGATTCTGGATATTTAGTTTGTTTTTCACAAATATAAAAGTTAGACGAAAGCAAACCTGCTTGCTGGACGACTTTTTGCTACTGAAAATGGATCAAAGAATATATGTATATTAAATTTTGTGTGAATAATAAAATTAGGTGCTCCAAAGTATTGTATTTTTAATTTAAGCTGTGGATTTTGGCGACACTATTGTGAAAAAAAAGCAAAGTTTGTTCTGAATTTTCTAAATTTTGACCAAAAGAACCGTCGGTAATTATTCGGAAAAAGGCCCTTGTTTAAGATTGTAATTGGCCTTTTAATATAAATTATCAATTTTGAATTTTATATTTGTTAGCGAGATAGTTGGCACTCACTGTACATGTATCACATATCCAAACCAAAGTGACACGTCATTGATGGTGTGTTACATGCACAGCGAGTGCTAACTTATCCCACTCTCAACATCAGCCACGCCCGCGAACATCGGATGTTCGTTATTACCGCACTTTTCGAAATCGTACCATATCTAGTTATCACGCCACTGCATTTTTTGCGAGATTGGTTTGGGTAGATGGCTGCTGCTGAGAGTGCATCTCGTCACTTGACTTTTGGGCACGGTGCGAATCAGATCAATAAATTGTTATTCTACATTTTCGGCGCGTTTTACTTTAAACATTTTTTTTTTTCTTTTGGTTGCTCGCAGTCTCTGCCGGTAGTTGTTTAAAGTGTTAAACAAAGTGGTCCTTCGAGCCGGATCTCGAGTTATACTATGAACAGAGATATTGCGAGAAATAGCAAAATGAGTGTAAAAATCAAACGGTCTAGTGCAAAAGGTCATATTACGCGCGCGTTGATCTTCGTGAACTCAATCGACGATACGGTATCCAGTGAACTATTAAAAAATCGGTTAGAGAAACTCGAGGATGCGTGGAAATCCTTTTCTCTGTTGCACGACGAATATTTGGAGATCACCAACGACGAAGCTCATAGTGAACTAGAGGTTGAGTTCGTTGATTACGAAAATAAGTATTTTCAAGCCCATGCGCGAATATCTCGGGCCATTGCTGATCGTCAGCCTACTGTGCATAGTGAAATTTCAAACGAGTCGGTGCTCGAACGGTTAGCAGAGCAACAATCTACTTTCCTTGAAAGACTGAGTGTTCCGGGGAATAACAATACTAGTGTTCAGTTGCCGAAAATTGTAATACCGCCTTTCTCCGGGGGCTACAAAGATTGGCCATCGTTCCGTGACCTCTTTATCGCGTCGGTAGATAGTAAATCCAATTTGAGTTCAACGCAAAAGTTTCAATACTTGAAATCTTTTCTTCGTGACGATGCTGCTAACCTCGTGAAACATATTCCCGTGTCGGAAGTGAATTACACCCAAGCCTGGACTCGGTTGGAAGCACGATACAATAAAGTGCAGCTGATAGTAAGATCGTTTATACAATCATTTCTTTCTCTTTCGACTATGAGTACAGGTAACGTGCAGGCTCTTCGAAAGTTGACTGATGGTGCTGACGAAGTTATTCGCGGATTAAATGCGCTCGATCAAAACTCTCGTGATCCGTGGTTAATTTATTTACTGGTTACAAAACTGGACCAGGAATCATGTCAAGCCTGGGCAGAGTACTCCGGTTCTAGGTCTGATAACACTATTGATACGTTGTTAGATTTCTTACAAAAAAGGTGCAATGCTCTCGAATCGTGCCAGCCGATCAATCGCTCATCCACTCGTGCAAAGACCGCAATACCCCTTCGTTCGCTTGTAGCTGAAGCCCCACAATCCAAAATAAAGTGCCCAAAGTGTTTGAGTTCACACGTCCTATCTCAATGTGCAGACTTCCTAGCATTAGACATTCGTTCGCGGCGTGATTTTGTGAAGACACAAGCGCTTTGCTTTAATTGCCTCCGGTCTGGACATTCGGCTAACAAATGCCGTTCCTCCTTTCGATGCCGTGTCTGCAAATCCCAGCATCATTCGTTGGTTCATCCGGAGAACCCTTCGCTGTCGTCACAATCGTCTTTATCATCCAATCCCTCGCCGATCTCGTCCGCGCTTTCGATTCGTATATCGCCGGTAACCAATGCTTCGAATTCCTCAAACCTATCGCCACCCTCCGCTTCGCTTGGACCATCAACGCCGCTGGTCAACAATCTTTCCCTTGACCCCCATCGCCGCAGGCAAACCATTCTTCCCACCATTTTAGCTGCGGTAAAGGACTGTCAAGGAAATTCGGTAGTGTGTCGCGTATTACTGGATTCGGGTTCCCAATCTTCGTTTGTTCTGGAATCATTTGTCCAGAAAATAGGATATCCACGTTCGCATGCCCGAATACCGATCCATGGGCTATCATCTTTAGAAGCCGGGTATACTAGAGGACGTGTTCAAATCCAATTATCATCGTTAATTAATTCCACTGTCTTATGTGTCGATACCTACATACTAAATAAACTTACTGCTAATCTTCCTTCTCAAACAACAGATAGGTCTCTTTGGTCCCATCTTGATGGGCTGCAATTAGCCGATCCCAACTTTAACCTTTCATCTCCGATCGATATGTTGCTCGGTGCAGACAAACTATGGAGTATCATTAAAGCCGGGCAAGTTCGTGGGGAAGATGGTACTCCGGTGGCACAAAATACTTCGTTTGGCTGGGTAATTACAGGTGAAATATTTGATAACATCGAGCCTCTTAATGGTGGCATATCGTCGCTTCATTCGATCATGGACGTCGATCATCTTCTCAAGCGCTTTTGGGAGATTGAAGATGTATCGGCTCCATGTCGTGAATCATCCGTTCAAGATCCAGCAGAGCAACACTTCAAAAAGACATTCAGCCGTGCTCCAGATGGTAAATACGTTGTGTTATTACCCTTTAAAGTTACCAACCCATCTTTTAGTCAAACATTTGGTAGTGCAGTTTCTCGACTACATTCTATGGAACGTCGATTTCGGTCCAATCCCGAACTTCATCGAATGTATTCCGAATTTATGTCTGAGTACTTGAGACTTGGTCATATGTCCCGTGTTCCGGTTGAAGAGGTAAACTTCAGCTCTGGTCAACAATTCTATCTGCCACACCACGCAGTTATGAAATTGGATAACACTACAACAAAGTTGCGGGTTGTGTTTGATGGATCAGCGAGAGATTGTAATGGGGTGTCTTTAAATAACTCCTTATTTATCGGTCCACCAATCCAGCGGGATCTATTTGGAGTTTGTCTGCGTTTCCGACAACATAACGTAGTATTTACTGCTGACATTGTCAAAATGTTTCGGCAGATTTGGGTAAGTGCACAACACACGGATTTCCAGCGAATTGTTTGGCGTGAAAATCCTACCGACGAGATTCAGCATTTCCGTTTGTGCACGGTTACCTACGGTACTGCATCGGCCCCTTTCTTATCAATTCGAGTTCTTCAACAATTGGCGGAAGATTATCGGGATAAATATCCAAATGCATCAAGGGTCTTACTCAATGATGTCTATGTCGATGACATCATGACGGGATCGAGCTCCTCAGGAGAGCTTATTTCATTAAAGTCAGAGATGGTATCGCTTTTATCTGAAGCTAAATTTGAATTACGGAAGTGGAGTTCTAATTGTTCGCAGTTTCTGAAGACTCTTCCTAAGGAAGACTATGACCTTTCAATCTACGACCCCAACCGTTCGGCACATTTTGTTAAGGTGTTGGGTATGTTTTGGGATCCAGTTAATGATGAATTTTCATATAAAATATCAATCAAACGCGATTCGCAGTCACCGACAAGGAGATCGTTGCTTTCGGAAATATCGCGCATCTTTGATCCTCTAGGGTTTTTAGCCCCATCGGTAGTACTTTTCAAAATTCTTTTCCAAGAGTTATGGACTTCGGATTTAAAGCTGTCGTGGGATACTCCCTTGCCCAATTCCATAGCTCAACGATGGGCCACCTACCGTTCTAAATTGGCTCACTTCGAGCAGATTCGGATTCCACGAAAGATATTGGTACCTAGGAAAGTGTTAGAACTACATGGTTTTTCGGATGCATCATCGGTTGCTTATGCTGCAGTGGTCTATAGTCGGTATATAACTGAGGATGGAGAGGTTGAAGTTAATATCGTTGCCGCTAAAACAAAGGTCGCTCCTCTTAAGCCAGTGTCGATTCCTAGACTCGAGCTATTGGGAGCCTTACTTCTAACTCGACTGGTTTCAGATGCCTAGCCATTCATTCAACATCTTTGCTTGGTGCGATTCTGAAATCGTATTACATTGGTTGTCTTCGCCACCTCGTCGCTGGGCCACTTTTGTAGCCAATCGAACTTCTGCTATAGTAGATGTTATACCACGACATTCTTGGCGTTATGTTTGCTCTCAAGATAATCCGGCTGATGCTGCCTCGAGAGGTGTGTCACCCGAGCTTCTTTTAGATAAGGAAATCTGGTGGAAGGGTCCTTCTTGGTTGCAATTAGATTCTTCGCTATGGCCGCAGTCTAAATCAAACTATAAACCTCATGGAGGCGACAATCTAGAAGAAAGGATGCAAGGTACCCAAGTGTTGGCTGTGTCAATAAACAACGACTTACTGGAGCAACTCGTTATGAAGATCTCGTCCTGGTTTAAAATACAGAGAGTTATGGCTTATTGTATTCGATTCTGTGTCAACTGTCGTACTCCCAGAGCTACTCGTCGACATTCGCCGCTTCAATTCATTGAAATATATAAGGCAAAGATAACTGTTATTAAATTAATTCAACAAGTTTCTTTCGCAGAGGACATTCAAGCCCTAACCCAAAATCGTCAGCTATCTGCACAATCGAGGCTAAATAAGCTGGCTCCATTCGTTGACAAGGAAGGAGTTTTACGTGTTGGAGGGAGAATCAAGGAGGCCCCAGTTTCCTTTAATATTAAACATCCAGTTATCTTGCCCAGCAATCATATTCTTTCAGCATTGATCGTTACAGATATTCATCGGAAATACTTTCATCCTGGCGTATCCGAAACATTTGCGCTGGTTCGTCAAGAATTCTGGATAGTGGGATCTCGGAATCTCATAAGAAGAATTATTTTTCGCTGCAAGACTTGTTTTACTCAGAGGAAGAAAACCTGCGAACAACTTATGGGTGATTTACCCTCCTATCGACTTCAACCCAGTCGCCCGTTTACTAATTCGGGGGTGGACTACGCTGGCCCTATTATGATAAAGCTATCTCGAACTCGAAAACCAAGGCTTTCCAAGGCATACATCGCTCTATTTATATGCATGGCTACAAAGGCCATTCACCTGGAGTTGGTTAGTGACTTGACGACAGATGCCTTTATTGCCGCTCTTCGCCGCTTTATCTCACGTCGTGGAAAATGCAGCAATCTATACTCAGACAACGGAACTAACTTCCAAGGAGCACGCCGCTGTCTACCGGAATTATATAAGTTGGCATTGTCATCGTCTCACAATGAAACTGTTTCCGCGGCCCTTGCGAAAGATGGGATCGCTTGGCACTTTTCTCCGCCATCCGCACCTCATTTTGGTGGGCTGTGGGAGGCCGGGGTCAAGTCAGTAAAATCGCATTTACGTCGAGTAATGGGGTCTACCATCCTAACCTTTGAGGATCTGTATACCATATTATGCCAAATCGAAGCTGTTGTCAATTCACGTCCTTTATGCGCACTGTCGGACTCCGACATTAACCCACTAACACCTGCTCATTTTCTTATAGGCGAGCCGATGACTGCAGTTCCAGAACCCAACTATCTACACATTCCACAAAATAGGCTTGATCACTACCGCCAACTTCAATCTATGGTGCAAGGCTTCTGGAAAAGATGGCATATCGAGTACCTGACATCCCTTCAGGAGAGGCATAAATGGCAACAAACTACATCCAATCTGAAGAAGGGTGACCTTGTAGTCGTAAAGGAGCCCAATCTACCACCAACCAAATGGGTCCTGGGTCGTATAACTGAAGTCATTCCCGGCAACGATGGGCGTGTAAGAGTAGCAGAAGTAAGGACCTCCACCGGCACCTTCATCAGACCTATCACAAAATTAGCTATTTTACCGGTTTCCTGAAATCTAGTTCAGGGGGGGCCGGGATGTTTAAGATTGTAATTGGCCTTTTAATATAAATTATCAATTTTGAATTTTATATTTGTTAGCGAGATAGTTGGCACTCACTGTACATGTATCACATATCCAAACCAAAGTGACACGTCATTGATGGTGTGTTACATGCACAGCGAGTGCTAACTTATCCCACTCTCAACATCAGCCACGCCCGCGAACATCGGATGTTCGTTATTACCGCACTTTTCGAAATCGTACCATATCTAGTTATCACGCCACTGCATTTTTTGCGAGATTGGTTTGGGTAGATGGCTGCTGCTGAGAGTGCATCTCGTCACTTGACTTTTGGGCACGGTGCGAATCAGATCAATAAATTGTTATTCTACATTTTCGGCGCGTTTTACTTTAAACATTTTTTTTTTTCTTTTGGTTGCTCGCAGTCTCTGCCGGTAGTTGTTTAAAGTGTTAAACAGCCCTACTCACCGATTTTGATGAAATTTCAGTATGTCAGATTAGGATTTTTTCTAAGAATTTTGAAATATATATTTTAGGTCGGACTTATCTAGTTTGAAAGATATAAGATTTTTAAATTTTCCATACAAAATAAGATTTCATTATGCCTAAAAGTATGCAACTATGTTTTAAATAAAATTATTCTTCATATTCAATTTCCTTAATATGCAGTCGGAAAAGCTTCAGTTTGTTAGGTATGTACATACATGAAAAACTACATACATACATACATATTAGAAATAACCGTAAATGTGAGATGTCAAATGTGAAATGAAAGCCATCAAAAACATAACTTGTAAAAAAAACCAAGTCTCGCAACTCAGTTCTTCTACCGTAAAAAGTTGTGAGATCTATGTAATACCAAGTCGGTTAATTTATTCAGCCCCTACTTAAGGGACCTTCTGTCTTAAGTTATTACGTAATTAGCTAACCTAACAACATCTTATATTGACCATATTAATATTAAAAATCTTTTATGTTTTAAATAAATAGATTGACTTGTCCATCGCATGCATCTCACATGTAATACATATTATATTAAATTAGATTGTTTAGTGCGATTGCCAAGTCAATCTATTTATTTAAAACATAAAAGATTTTTAATATTAATATGGTCAATATAAGATGTTGTTAGGTTAGCTAATTACGTAATAACTTAAGACAGAAGGTCCCTTAAGTAGGGGCTGAATAAATTAACCGACTTGGTATTACATAGATCTCACAACTTTTTACGGTAGAAGAACTGAGTTGCGAGACTTGGTTTTTTTTACAAGTTATGTTTTTGATGGCATCTCATTTCTTTTTGTAGATAGTCCTACTCTTCTTCCTTTCCGGTACCTTCTACTTTTTGAATACCAACAACAGATTTTCTTAAAGCCCACTCTGTGTCTTATGAGCTTTTCTTATTTTTGTAGGTTGTCTTCCTCTTTTTCTTTTCCGGTACTACTTCTTGAGCTTCAGCTGCAGTTTTTCTCAAAGCCCACTCCCTGTCTCTATGGGTTTTTCTCGGAGGCTTTGATGTTACATTTTTTATCAAGTCTGGACGGTAAATGCTTCTTAATCTATTGTATTCACAAATTGAGGATTCCTGCGCTTTAATATTTCCAAAGTCGACATTAATTAGATGTAAGCCGCTCAGACTTGTAAATCTCGAAAGTGCCACGTAAGCTTGACCGGATGTGAATACTGCAGAACCGATATCCATCAGCGCATTATTTAGACTTAGGCCCTGACTTTTGTGTATAGTTATAGCATAGGCTATACATATAGGAAACTGTTCGCGATGAACATAAGCTCTATTAATAATTTCAAATTTAGTTTTGACCGGACCAAGCTCGTAAACCTGTTCTTTATCAAATGTAATGTATATTTTCTTAATTATTTTTGTATTTTCCGGATCAACCTTTACTCTTTGCACTATACCGATAGAACCATTAACTAAACCAAGACTCACGTCAATATTTCGCCTTAACATGACTCTTGCTCCTATTTTTATAATTATGTTCTCTTCTAGGCCCGCAGTCATAGAAGCATCGTCTTCATAATTTTTTATGCATTCACGAGCTCTTTTTGTTAGGTATCTGGGGCAATCTATGCTATCTACAGCTGTAAGTTTTATTTCGGGATGTGGGAGAGATCTAAGCATTGCAGTATTTAATTGTTGACACATGTTTTTTGTAGGTAATAAGCAAACGGTATCATCAGGAAGTTTCGAGAGGTGTTCAATTATTTCAATCAATCTGTTTTCATTTGAATTGGTTTTTAGAGTTATTAATCTAGTCGAGAGTAAGTCGCGGTCTTTTTGTGTAGTCACACCTAATCTTATTCTATTTAGCATTTCAACAAAGTTAGAATCATTGAGCTGTCGCATGTTAATAGTAAGTTCATCGTATACGAACAGTTCAATCCAAAGATTCGGCATACTGAGGGAACCTAACAACTTGTTAGTTTCAGCAGTTGAGAGTTTTTCAAAAGGTGACTTTTCTCTTACCGGCGGAAGCTGTAAAAGATCCCCGAAAAGTACAAGATGTTTTTTTTCCAAACCACCAATTCTGATCATCGCTTGTGTCAAATATCTCAGACAAGCGTAAATGAATATATGTTAAAGTAACATTGGATATCATCGACACTTCGTCTATGATAAACAACACTACTTCTTTCAAATCTGATCTCAGAACTTGGAGCACTTCATCGGAAAGTGGCTTGTACCTCGGTGTTTGCTTGTGTTCCACCGGCAGCTGCAATAGTCTGTGTATAGTCAATCCATTCACATTGAATGCAGCTATGCCTGTTGGATCACTAACTGCCACTTTTTTGCTTAAATACATCTTAACCCAAACTTTCAGAGTTTTTATTAAAAAGCTCTTTCAGTGCCACCAGTTCCACTCACAAAACAGCGTAAAACGTCAGCGTTATTATCAGTTGTGTCCATTTTATGTGTGATCATATCGAAGACTCTTTTTTGATCGGCATTAAGTTTTGCGATCATACTTTGAAGATCAGTCTGCTCTTCTTTTACCAGATTGATTCTGTGAAAGTCATCCATTGCGTTTGCAGCTTCAAAGTCTAAAGGATTTTCAGGACCATCGTCATCATCAACAATTTCCCTTTCTTCGTTTATCTCAGCAACTTTAGATTCTATCATTTCACATGCTTTTTGTATCTTATATCTTGACTCTATCATTGAATTACCATAATCGACTCCTTCTTTTAAATCATCTTTCGCCAAATTAAAGGCCTCCGTGTAAGTATCACACCCCATTTTGAGTTCATCTAAGGAACGCCATGGCTTGAATAAAAGAAGTAAAGAGAAGAAATATTTCTCTGGTACTTGTTCTCCGTCGTAGAAATAGTGATTGATCAAATATGGGTTATCTCTTCTTTTCAGGAACTTTTTACCGTCATTTATCTCGTAGCACTAGACTTTAGAGGAGACTGGGCGTGTTTTAACAATATCGTAATTTTGAGCGAAACTGTACAAGTTAGTAGTCTCCAACTCTGACACCGAACATACAATTTGTTTTAAAATTGATTTAATTATAAGTTCATCAAATGGTTATTAAATATATGTACATAATAAAGATATTTATTTTATATTCCGTCAAATACATGAACCACATTGACCACTAAACCCAATTCCCCAACCGCAAATTGATTGTTGCATTGCATATTTTTAGGAGTTAATCGCCATCTAGATAAATTGAAAAAGGATACATGCAGACACTATCCTATTAGTAATAATATTTGGTGTATCTAGAAAACTGGACCAAAATTGCAAAATATTTTAGTTTTTCCTTGATTTATACACTAAACACTAATTGTATTCTAAATTTCAAGCTTCTATGTCTGCTAGAAGTGCCCTAGAGTTTTGATGATCGGTCAGTGAGTGAGTGAGTGAGTGAGTGAGTGACAGAATTAAGAAACTTTGACTAGTTATAATTCTTAAACTACTGGTTCAAATTTAATGAAATTTGAAATATACCGTGTCTATGCGATGCCTGCTTGGTTACTGAAAATTCAGGCTTCTAGCTTTATCCACAACGAAGTTATAGGGGGTTGAAAATGGCCCGAACTGCTTCGAGAAAAGGATGGTACGGCCGTGCCGCTTTTTTGCTCGACTTGGCGGGGGCACTGCCGTGCCCCCAGATGTGTGTTGCAATTGTGAAGCCATTGTTTTTAAACGTTTTGATTAAATTCTGAAAGTGTAAAAAAGAATAATGAAGCTAAACGAGTATTTAGCTATATGTAAATACTTTAAATACACCGGACTTTCTTACAGGCGCCTGCCAGACAGTCGTAGACATACCCTTAGCGGAGCGACGAAGTCGCGTGAGCGGCTAAGCCCTGCGAAGAAAAGGGTTAAAATCCTGTTAGCGAGCGAAGCGAGCCACCCACATAATACTTTAAATACACCGGACTTTCTTACAGGCGCCTGCCAGACAGTCGTAGACATACCCTTTTTTCCGCAGGGTTTAGCCGCTCACGCGACTTCGTCGCTCCTACTATTAGGGGTTACAAAACCTTTACGTAAAAAGTGTGGTTATTTCTAACCTCTTGCATAGTTCCAGGCATAACTATGATTCAACTAAATCAAGCCAAATCTGTATTTTGTATGGGAACTTCAAAAGCTTATATCTTTGAAACTACGAAAGTCCGACCTAAAATATATATATCAAAATTCTTAGAAAAAATCCTAATCTGACATACTGAAATTTCATCAAAATCGGTGAGTAGGGCCTTTTTCCGAATAATTACCGAACCGTCGCATCAGCATCGCACATGAGTTGTTGATGACGATCGATATTTGCCGAAAAGGTTCCACCCTGGTGATGCCACCTGGGTGTACGGGTTTGACGTCGAAACCAAAGTCCAATCATCTGATTAGAAGCGACTAGAAGAACGTTGCATACTTTCAGGTGCATATTAAAACATTGGTTCCTGTACAGGGCGATATTATTTGAGTTTGAGGTGGATACTTCAACCAACCACCTAGGGAGCAGCCTCCATCCCGTCAGCATTCTGAAAGTTGATAGTCATATTCAACTATTTGGAGGTCAACGAATTAAGTTGTCAAATTAAAATTTAAGTTTATATTTATCGTGGGTGACATCGCTTTTTCATGAAAACAAAATTTCAAAAAAGCTTTTCGCTCCAGGCAATGTAAAAAAAACAACAAAATACCAATTATTTCTTCCGTCAGTTCTCCCGATCGCAAGGTAATTTGATCAAGCACTCTCTATGATAAACAAGCTCCAGGTGAATTGTGTGTCACTAAAGATTAAAGCTCAATAAACAAGCCATTTGAAAAGGCAAATATGTATGTATGTATGTATGTACACAGATACGATATCTCATAACCCACTTATCCCATACAATTGCGTAGGTCGCACAACCAGACATAATTGTTATTAAAGCTTTTCGGCCCGCTACCCCATAGGTGCGTATTCAATCACTTCAGTCTGAAAATCACGTTTATTGTCTGCGCACCGTCGGCCGGATACTTGTTACGCTTAGTATAGTGTAGTGATCGTTAAATATTCTCCCGAATCGAGTGCGATAACTAGCTTCTCTCAACCCGTGTTGAATAATTACGTCAATTGAGTGTTTTAGTCAGAAGTGAAATATCTCAACAATTTAACAAAAACACAGCAGAATCAAAACTAAAGTGCAATGACGGAAACAGTTGTTACAGTTCACAACCATCAAACCAATCCAGTCCCCTCCTCGGGTGGAGCATTAAGTTGGGTTCGGATTAATATTGGATATTTTACAACACCTCCTGGTATTGTCAAAATAGTTCAGTTCGTAAGTATCTGGTAACGCACCATACTAAGGCATACAACTTAGTATGTTATGTTTGATGAGAAGCCGCCAAAGGAAATTAAAGTCAATATCTTAAAGAAACCTTTCTGTTTCTGGGGGGCTAAGTTCGTGTTTGTTGCTTTTCTTTTTCTTCCCTACCGGGCGCCGATTAGTTGCCGTATTTTGTGTGTCATTTTGAATCATGTGGCGGTTGTGATAAATCGAGTGAATATGATAATGATAAATGGTTTGCGAAAGATAAACCAATGATGGTAGACATATAATATTTTGTCTACAAGCAACTGGTTGGAAATAATCAAGGCGACGAAATTCAGGACACCAATTTTCCTAACGTCCTTTTGTATCGGAGTACAGATGTTTTCGTAATAAAGTTCACATGATTCAAGAACTGTTTCGATTAAATATTTAAAGCAAATCGAATGGAATATTCTTTGGACTAGATAGTGTGTTACGGATTAGTTCTTCATGAAGTGTTTTATGAAGGCATAGCAGCGATAACCCTTATCATTTTTGACGGCTGAAAAAGTATTGATTTTGATGAGTTATTTCTAATTGAATAGGTTTTTTTTTTCAAAAATAATTAAAAAATGAGTAATAAATTCATCAATCGATAACAATTCTTACGAAAAATATTTAAATTATTGTAGATTGTATAATAATATTTCAAATTCAAACTAGAACTTACATAGCATTAAAAAAAAAAAAAAACCGAATAAAGATGTAACAGTCATTCACATACATTTTTTTGTGATCCATGTTTAATTCAATGCTAATATTAAGATTTCTGAGACTATTTTTAGCAAACGTGCAAAATTATAATGGAAAAAGTGATTGGTGAACTTGAAAGTCCACATTCTACTAATAACAGACATGCCTATCATCTGTCATAAGTTCTAATTCTGACACACGAATACAAAGTGTGAATGAGTTCAGAAGGAAATAAAGAGTTCAGTGTAATTCTACTAATCACAATACCTGGATTTTTGGGTAATCTAGTTTATATAGAAAAACTAGTTCTAACAACAGATAATTTCCTTGTAGTCGCTGACTGATCAAGTTTTAAATTGACTTCACTTAGTTTAGATAACTCTTAAATTTTTAAAGCATTTAGGATTTATTCCAACCAGCATTAAACAAGGTCCTGCTTCATTTTCTTTGCTGCATATAAGCTCCAAAAGGGCAAATACTCATGTTATCAATTTCATCAAATAGCAAGCCAATATTGATCTGAAATCAATCAACTAGAATGTAAGTCAACGAACACACAATGCGCTATGTGGGTCAAATAATTTTTTTCCATCATTTATTTAATTCAAATACTGGAAAATACATCATTGAACAGCCCATGCCATGGAGATACCAAGATCTCGTAAAGATATAATACTAAACTACTGTTTGACCGGCGAAACTAGTTCATGTGTGATTCTTGTACCTAAAACAACAAGCTCGTTTTAACGGTGAATTATTCTGAAAATCGACTTACATGATGATGTAAACAACAGTTGGATTTCACCGCTGGGTGAAGAATCTGGTGTAACAACATTGTTCAATATTAAATTCGAGGCTTATCCAAATAAAAGTTTTTTTATCACTTACTGAAATAGCTTGTTGGAAATTTGATGCGATACTAGTTGGGCACTCTTTCTGAAAAAGGCATGTAATTGCAACTAGTTCGCCAAACGTAGAGAGGTTGGAAGTGATATTAGAAGCATGGAGGTAGAAATACAGGTTTCTTTGCGAGCAATTATTGCTCTTGATTAAAACAAAGAATTGAAGGAGGTAAAAAAAACTGTAAACTGGACCTTCGGGTTGGGTTGTTGACGAGTATAAGAAAAAACGTCGATTAGTTAAGCGAATAGGAAAGCAATGAAAAAAATTAATCGTCATCTTTTTAACTGCATTTACCTACGAAATAAATTTATAATTAGAGTTTTTTATTGGATAATTTGAGTTATGTATTTATTGATGAATGAAGATTGCCTGTTTCAGTCATTCGAAATTTCTTGGATTTTAATTAATTTAAATAAATATTTTTTGCTTGTTTTCATTTTGTTCCTTTGCAAGGCCGATAAATGGTAATCACAAGCTAACGTAATACGAAAAAGTTATTTTTTAAGGGGTGAGATGCAGTTAGATTTTTAAAAAAGATCGATTTTTTTGTTTTTGTATTTTCTTGGAGTATGATATTTCGAAAATATTGTCTAACAATTTCAAGTTAATCCGATGAATAGTTTCCGATATATCCTACAATTAGTGCAGGTGTCTCGAACCCTGACGGCCTATTATACTCATAAAATTATAACTCAAAAACTATAAACTTCACGAAAGTTTTATAGAGGAGACTTTCATTTTAAAATTGCCCAAAATATATAAAAAAAAAAGTTATCTCGAGAAACTGAAATTTTTTGTAAAATTGTTTAAACAATTGGCTATAAACAATTTAAAAAAAATGGTGATATTCGGATTCAGCAGATCAAAATACATAAGAAAAGTTTAACTTCATAGATCGAGCTCGAGATTTAACGAAAATATAATACCGTAGATATCTACATCGAAAAACTTTAAATGCGTTTTTCTTAAAACTATGTTTTTCAAATCGGTGACCACTATAATTCAAAAACCACTCGATGGATTTTGATGAAATTTTAAAGCTTATACTAGTCTTTGATCGTCGGATTTTCATTTTTGTTGAAAATTTCCATTTTTTTTAATAAAAAAATAATGATTTTTGGTCGATTTGTCTCATTACTTTTGGATGATTCAGTGAGATGTTCTCATGGTCATCGCGAAGCACTACTTGTGGAAGGGGGTCTAACAAAGATGGCGAAATTGTTATAAATAATTAATGTTTTTTTATATTTTGTGAAAGTCAAGTTGAAACATGACATAAAAAGTCTGTGTATTCAATTTTATAACACTTAATTATTATGCAAAACAAATATTAAAAATACTCCTTTTTTCACGCATCTGACTGCATCTCACTCCTTAATGTCCTATGGTATCGAGAAAAAATACATCTCTACCGAAATTAACTCATAACAGGTATCAGTATAAAATGAAATAGAATACATTATGAGTAAATAAGGACAAATATCTTTTTCACGTGCATTATTAAAAAACAAATAAAAAGAATAAAGAAATTGACATATAGAAGTATAGAATGACTTTGGACAAAATGTATTTAGCATAATTAAAAAGCATAAATAAATTGCATACGCATGCTAACCAACTTTGAATCAAAGCAACAGTTCCATAGTTGAGAGTACAATAAAGCTCAATTAAAACAAAACTGAAGGAAAGCAAAGTAATGCAGACGAAGTCAGTATATCTTCGATACGAATTATAGAAACACATTGACATTTCGAATGACATACATATGTACACTGATTGCGGTGCAACATCTTGGTTTAGTTTACGAAAATAGATTTGTTTAGTTTTAATTTGTAGAATTACGGAAATATATAATAAATCTTATATTTTCCATCTTCGATTCACCTTTTTGGTATGAGGGGTTTGGCAGTGGCTCAACTGGAGCAGATAAGTCTTTTTCAAAGTTTGTTCAAGAGTTTTTCGATTTACAAAATCCTAAAGATATGAGTTGATTTTAGAATTGGGAATACCACATCAAGGTTCGGAGCTCATATATCTATTAGAATAGATCTTGGTAAAGATGCAGATTGTGGGGTGGGAGGGATAGAAAGAGGAGGTTTTCCTGAGTACAAGACCATAATAAGTTCGCGGCGGTCACACCCCCATATAAAGTTATAGGGGTTCAAAAATTATTGACAATTAATGTGTCAATTTTTAGATAAAATTAAACCATAAGAGTGTCCACGGCGAGGAATCTACAGCATGCAGTTCCAAAATACGGTCGAATATAACAAAATTGGCCGTATTACATCGCGGAATTTCTATTTAAACGGCAATACGAGTATCGTGAGGTGGAGGCACAACTTAAAATATTTTTCGAGTGCGAAAATTTCACTTTTTTCCCACCTTAAAAAAAAAAAGGTTGATTTATCATCCCTATCCCCTACGCTTCCACCTTCCTTCCGCCACTTTCTTATCATCAGAATAGAGTCACCTGACCTTTACATGACATTATTGTCTCTAGAAATGTGCTAAATAACCATCTTTCAACCCCATAACTTTATATGGGAGTGTGACCGCCACATAAAATTGATGGCACAATAGATTTGGAGGACCTCCTTCCAATCGCCCCCACCCCAAATCTCAATCTGCTCCCTTACCAAGATATTTCTGATTAAGAGTTGCCACTGTCTCCAGAAACCCAAAGTTAAAATTTGTTTTTCTTTGCTACGTCCTAAAGAGAATTATGGCTGTTTGAATTTGAATTTACGCTGTGTGAGCTCATCCATTTGAGTGCTGCTTGCCTGTCGGTAAGTATATGTATGGCTTAACCTTTCTATTCATATTCGAAATTTATATTGGCGTATGTATAGATAGCGTATAGCACGGCTTAGAAGACATTGAGGAACAGTATCCGCGCCTTGAAGCTTTTCAGTTTGGGTCCAACGTGGAGCTTCCTGCGTTTGAAGTGGATTAAGTTTAATAAGCGCCTTGGATAGCTGAAATTAAATGGATCACATTTTAAGTCATGAAATTCACTTGTCACATGCGATGTGACAGTTACAATCGACTTTCTCAAGCAATACACATATACAAAAAACATATCCCTCCATGATTCTCTTCAGCCCAAAATACACTTTCAATGTAAATTTTTAATAGACACAACACCAGATCTATATAGACCATTAGATTGAATATGTCGATCTCATTCACGTTGGGAGTCATTTAAGTCCTTGGATAAATGTTCATTCAATGTCCTGTTAAACCGTTCCACCATTTCATCGGACGGTGGATAAAGTGGAGTCGGTCTGATCTTTTTGATTCCGACTACCTTACACATACCCTGGATGGTTACCAACCAAACCAAACTTGTTTACCCATTTATTAACGACCTGCTCTATGACGTTCGTTATATCCTCGTTGGGAATCGCACAAGCTTCAGGCCGCTGTCCATAACCACCAAAAAGTATCGGTCACCATTGTTGGTTTCTGGAAACCGAGCTATAATCACGCAAGTCTTCTGCAGTCAATTCTACTTAAGGACTAGAAGAATGTTGTCTATTTCTTGCAGACATCCAGGCGTACGCGCTTGGTGATCCTTTATCCTGGATATTCCCTCCTCTATTATTGGGCATTAAAGGCCCAAACGTTGATATAAGATTTGACCGTGGAAGAAGATAGACCTAAAACGGGTTCAGGTCCTGAGAAAGTTCATCAGAAATCTCATTTCCTGCGATCCCAGGGTGACCTAGGACCCATACAAGCCTTAGTGAATTTAGTCTTTCGACCTTGTTCAAAAAGGTCTTGAGTTCATGCACTAATTTGGAGCTAGTTAAAGAGTGGGACACAGCTTTGAGTGCAGCTTGGCTGTCACTGCAGCTGCATATGCTTTTTTCCTTCCATTTGTTCTTCATAACATAGTGCATGCCCATTAGGATTGTGTATATCTATGATTGAAAGCCAAACACATATTTTCCTAACGAAAAGTGCAGTCGGATGTATTCGCGTTCAAAGAAAACCCCGACCCCGGAAACTCGCCCAGACCTGGAGCCATCTGTAAAAATGCAAAGGCAGCCCTTTCCAGGTTCAGTATCTGATCAGAGCCAGTCCTGACGCCATGGAAATTTGACTGTGAAATTATAGCGCAGTAGGATGACGGGTGTCATTATGTCGGATGGCATATCCATGCTTTCCTCACTGGCTGCATTTGCTGCTGCCCCAAACAGTGTTTTGAGCATTAGCATTGCAACAAATGATGAGTCCAAACTTTCTGACTTCACAGTACTCTACGAGTTCAGAAACCGCCTTCGGTGGTGGAGGCAGTACCGAGTCGTAGGGAAAGTAAGCGGGCGCAACGATGAAGTGTTCAATTTCTCCATGCGCTTTTTAGCTAACCTAGCAGCCACCAGATCTTGTCCACAAAATTATCCAAGTTTGGTTGCCGATAGTGCGTTCGATATTAGGCAGACTCTAGGACTTTCGGATCGCTCATCATAAAGGATCGTAGTATCACGCATACCACCGAGACAGGCATTTATTCCACACCCATGGTTCCTGAATGCATTCAATGTGGTGATTTGTACTACTGCATGTAATTTTGCTACGGAGTAAAGCGGTAGCAGACTTGCAATGCTGTAGATTAATCGGAGTAAAAATCAGAAATTTTAATTGCAGATTCCGTTCCATCCTACTTGACATCTAGATGGAATAGAATCCTACCAAGGCCGAACTAGGGACGTGAATCGTACTCAGATTTCAAAGTCTCGACAGGGCCGTTATCCATTCCCACCACCAGAGTAACGCTCTCTTTTTTTCGGAGAGCCCCTCCTCTCCTTGTAGGAATAGACATTCCAGCCCCTCGTATCAAGTCCCGGATGCTGGGTACGTAATCGCGTCAGCATATTCAGCTTGTTCCCAGGTTTTCCCGGAATCGGACAGATGTCGCGTTAGTTTGGGGAGACTGCCTACTTGATATATAGTAGTTCCTAAAGGGGGAATTTTCGGCACGATACTCCTGATTCAGGCAGATGTCTCAACATGAAGGCAGCATTCATCAAAGCAGACCTCTCAGCCTGAATACAGAAGCCTGTTGCTGAAGCTAGCTCCAGTAGACAATCCTCGCAATGTTGGCAATCTGCGCTGATCATTCTGCTGTCACTGTCAGCTTTCACTATACTGATCTTGTCAGAGGAGTTAGCTGCCTCTTTGTAGGAAGGCTGCTTCTCTCGACTTAGTTTAGTTTTTTTTTTTTCTTTTTTATTTAAAGTTTCTTAGATCTATCTTACCCTAGATAAAAATGCTTAAAAACTAACTTAACTATCTTAACAATCTAGATATCTTACTGGCCCTAGACGTAACAACTTAAAACTATGTCTTTCGACTACTATATTAACTTACAGTTACCATTGTTATAACTAACTTAAGCTTCTCTCTCTCGACTCCTTACGGTCCTTTGGATCTGGATCTCCTTTCCGGTGGCAAGAGTTTTGTGATGTGAAGTGCCCGCCTCCAAACAGCAGCCTTTGGTACCCTTCGTCTTCAGGCTTTTGCTTAGATCTTTGTGGATCGCCGCATTTTCCTTACATCAGATTCGCTCTAAACAGCTAGTGCCTTTTTTGGCACTTAGCAGTACAATCCACAGTACGTGCCTATTTATGGCTCGTTCAACCTAAGCGGTTTCCAGTGCCGCGCCATCGTCAGTGTCGCCTCCGTTGATTGTTTTGTTTTTATAATGAACGCGTGCATAAGGGGTTATGACGTCGTCTTATGTCATCTTATGTCAGAAGTCAAAACACAGCACGGGCCGTAGATATAGAGGGAGAGAGGGAAAGGAGAAACAGGTGCACTTTGGTTTTAAATGCTTGTGGATTGTAATGATTGTAAAGTTAAGCTGGGAAGATCATTCTACATTCGTGTGGTTCGGCTAAAAAACCAGTCTCTAAATTTGACTGTGTGTTCGAAAACAGACTTCAGGGTGAACTGATGAGCATTCCGGGCGAGACGTGTATTGTGGTTAAATTCTTGAAAGGGAGGGATGGAAGTGACTATCTCACTTGGGCATTGCTTGTTAAAATATCGATAAAACAAAGAGAGAGAGGAGACATTACGTCGATGTTCGAGTGAGTTCGCCTTATTATTGTTTCCTATGAGTTTCATCGCTCAATTTTGTATTCTATCTAACAAGTGCAGAGAGGTTTTGGGAGCACCAGACCAGATATAGCGTTGTACCCAAGCTTGGGGAAAGTGTAGGCATTATAAATTGAAGGCAGATCAGAGGGGTCGAGATATTCCTTGCATCATTTGAGGAAACCTAGACATTTCGTAGCGTTCTTGTCGACCTCGAATATGTGGTCATTCCAACTAATAGTTTTTTTTTTAACACACATACCAAGGAAGGAAAGTCTTTCGGTTTCGTCGACACGAGGGCCATTCAACGATAATAGCTGATTATTGATGGTTAGCTTGAGTGACAATAGACAACAGTTTTGGAAGCCTTAAAATCCTCTCCTCCATTAAATTTCGCTATCAAGGGCTGAATTAATGTGCTTAGCATACGCCGCCATTCCAATTCTACGGCTGAAGAGCTGAAACGCGAGTCCTGGAGCGAATATGAAAAGCTAAGAGTACTGTCATCAGCGAAGAAGTGTTTTGGATTAGAAGTGGCAGATAAGAAATCATTTATAAGAATGAGGAAATGTCGGTAACAGAACAGAGCCCCAGGGAACACTAGCGTTTATTTGGTGAATATTAGACTTGAAACCGTCCAAACAACTTGCATTGAACGACCAAAAAGGTCCTATGGATTAGAACCATAGGAGGAGACTCATCGATACCCTAAGCATGCACTTTCGACAAAAGAGCCTGATGACAAACTCTGTCGAATGCTTTTGAAATATCAAGCGCAATAATCTTGCTTTCTCCGAAATGGTGCAAAGATTGGTTATTTTCGCTGAGATAAGAGTATGCCATTAAATCACCAGTGGACCTGTTGCTGCGGAAACTGTACTGCCGGTCATTCAGAAGTTTCCGCAATTCAAGATATTTCATAAGCTTATCAGCGCTTACATAACCTTAGAAAGAAGGGACGTTAGTGCAATGCAATGTTTTTCATCTACTCGGACAGAGATCAGAGGAGTTGGAAAGATGAAAAAGCTTACGCTGTGGTTTTGCGAGCGCAGAAGAAAACTTGTTCAAAAGTATTGGGGGAATACCATCAAGACCAACGGAATAGTGCACGTTGAGATCCTTAAGTACTCTTCAAACTGTGTGTGTGTGTGTGTTTCAATTCATTTTTATTTCATATTAACTTATATCTATCTTACCCTAGTCAAAAATGCTTAAAACTAGCTTAACTATCTTAACAAATGTAACTATCTTACTGGCCCTAGGCGGACACTCTAAAACAAACAGAACAATTGAAACATACTTATGTCTTTCGACGTCTAAATGAATTTACTATTAACATTATTATAACTAACTTAAGCTAAGAAAAATGTTTTTTTTTTATTAAAAAACTTAGCTGCGCATGAGTTGGTGGTGACTCTCGGGAGGGATCATCAAATGACGATAAATCTTCAAACTGTATGAGTGCGAAAGTGGATTTGCCCATGGAAGATTCCACCAACTCGAATACAGGCGGAGACAAAGTTCAATCTGAGAGCGTTGAGCTGGCTGTAAAATGTGCAGCTAGCATATTGGCTTTGTCTGAGGAGCTAACAACTGGGATTTGAGCGTAGGGATTGAAGATGAGGCAGAATTCTTTATGTTTTTTTTCACAAATGACTTTGCTACCTTTGGGACAATTCAACACTTTTTGCCTCAACTTTTGGCCATGGGAGAATTTGACACAATTGGCTTTCTCGTAGAGTCATACTTTTTTTTGTTCTCTAACGACGAGCCTAGAGGTGACAATATATCAATAGAATATTTCTCATGATGAGAGGTGAGAAAGAAGTGTAGGGTCTACATAAATTCCTCCTTCTGACCCGGACGTCGAAGCTAGTTTGAATTGTTTGTTTGTTTCTTTATTGTAGCTAAATAATACACTGTTCGTAGAATTTATCGCACAATTTACAGAGAGATGGTATTGCTACTGTACTACTACAAAATCATAATATTATTTTAGAAATATAATGCTTGGAAAATTTGACCTTCCCTAAACTGTTCTTGAAGCTCTTAAGAGAGAGTAGCGACTGCTGTGCGAGGAAACAGGGATACAATTCTTATAATAGAGTGGGACGGCGAATCGAACTCGGTAAAAGTATTGTCAAAGTTTGGAATTTCGTAAATAAAACAGTAGCGAATTAAATGCTTACGGACATGGAATTTTAACCACATAAAATTGAATTCCGCATTGGAACAGTGGCCATATTGTGGTTGAAGTTAGTAAGCTAATTCACTATGGACATAAATGGCAAGACCACGGTGTAGAAAGAATAAATGCAACAAATTATATCCAGGCAGCCTGTCTTTCACTTAGTGTCAAAACAGCTGGTTTGTAATGAGAAAGGACGTACACTGCAAAGAAATTCGCTCTTAACCCAGGAGCATTAACTCTAAAATGTTCCATACTAACAAAATACAAATATCAAATTATCCAACTCCGACGCTATTTACGGTAAGCGGAGTAGAGAAGTGCAAATTCGGCGTCATTTTCCTAACAGCAAGTAGATGTAGGTTTTATGCCTACACACCAATTTGCGTTGGTCCACCAAACAAATTTGCACTCCACGTCAGATGTAATTCACTCTCAGTCATTGCCCAACCCGTGTGAATATATCAAATGATAGTTGCGATCGAGAGTGCAGAACAGTGGCTTGTGAGGAAAGGGGGACTGACCGTTTATGCCTGGTTTAATTTGCACTTCACTGCACCGTTGTTTTTTATATCTATGTGCGGCGGGAGGCAGGTACCACTCATGCCCAGTCCAGTCAGGTGAGCCGCAGGAGTCGGTGTCGTTCCGAGCTGCCAGGGAGTTTGAAATTGCCCAGCTGCGATCGAAGAGATCGCATCTGGATTTCCGCTATTGCGAGTTCCACCTGCAGTGCTAATATCCATTGGTTTATCCATCCATTCGGGTTCTTCGGGTCTTGGTTCGAAGTCTTTGCCCTCTTTAGCCCTTTCGCCACGACAAGGCGCCCGAAGTACAGAGGGGTTACGATGCTGTATTATGAAATCTTACATGATCAACTTATTTTCCTGGCGTAGGGCAGGCTAGTATTAGACCCTCGCACCCAAGTTTGGATGAAATAAATAACGAAAAAACCATTTATGTATATATGGACCCATTAGGATTAATTCAAACCTAGTACCTAGTTTAGTTTTCGGGTCTTTGGAAACAAAATCTATGGTGGAAAACAAGACTTAGATTGACAGGTTTCTATTGGACGGTGGGAGAAGACACTCAAAGTGAGCGTTCTTGTCAAGGAACTGTCAAAGGGTGGTCATCAGGCCCTACTGTAATCATAGAGGCGTTTCCAATAGAGATTGTAATTCAGCCGCCTAGCGTGGTGTTGTGCCGGTTTCGAACGGTGCCGGATTTTGTGCTTTTGATTTAGCTTTGTTTCGCTAACCAAAAGTACATCAGGGCTTTCGTCCTGCAACAAATTGAAAAGTACAGCTCTTTGCACAATCCTTATCAGTGAATTCACATTCAGGATCTTTAATGGTTTCTCTACCGGCGTACCCAGGTGCGCTGCTTTTGGATCTGGCCGATCTGCCATTGGATGGCGAGCAGGATCGAGCCCAAATCCACCTCGGCCTCTATAGATCTATTGTCGCGCGTAGAGCCGTGGTATGGGTAAGGTTGGGCACCTTCTCTTTGGGACTTTCCAGCTTCTTCTGTTTTTGCGGCTGTTGCTGCTGCTGAGCTCGTTGTTGTTTCTTCTGCGGCTGTTGTTGTTACTGTGGTTGTTGTTGTTGCTGCTTCTGTTGCGATAGTTATTGCTGCGTTTTGTTGCTTTTCTTGTTGGTGCTGCTGCTTCTTCTTTTGCTTCTGTTACTGCTGTTGTTGTTATATCTGCTGCTGCTGTTTTGGATGCGGTTACGGTTGAGGGGCTGTTGTGATCTCTTCTTCCTTCTTTCGCATCTCCGTGAGCTTTTACACTACGGCCTTCAACTTGGCTCGTAATACACGCTCCTCATGCGATCTATTCG
Organism: Merodon equestris; assembly: GCA_958301585.1. Classification (NCBI taxonomy): domain Eukaryota; kingdom Metazoa; phylum Arthropoda; class Insecta; order Diptera; family Syrphidae; genus Merodon; species Merodon equestris. The sequence goes on along the minus strand of OY284415.1, from coordinate 80,195,835 downwards.
AATGATCATCCGATTCGGAGTCCGTAAGTGTGGCACTTCCTTCGATTGTGTGGGGGTGATGGCAGGGGGTCAGGTCGGATGCGTCGGAAAAAGTGTGCCTACCATGTCGTTATAAAGGATTCAAAACTGGACTGTTAGTCTGTGCCCCTTATTTACGCATCACCACTTTGTAGCCAAGCGCTCAGGGGTAATGGTTTACATCTTGGCGAAGTTCTTTCCACTTTCGTCTCTTATTTATATGTATGGCCCAGTTTCGCTGGGTTATGTGAGTCGTTTTCTTCCTCGGTCTCCTTTCAAGCGCGGAGATTTCCTTAGTCCATAGACTGGCCTTCTGTGATCTCCAGGTTACTAAGACGAGGCATTGTTGCGCCAAATGCCCTCAAAAAGAATTCATTATTAATTTTCGCCGCCCAAAATACAGTCTAAAACATTCAAGATTAAAAATAAGTTGCCTTTCTGAACTTCACCAGCCAGGTACATTAAATTTTTGGATTTTTTGTTGTTATGTTGATACACATATCTCCTAATATGTGTTAACACTGTCAGCCACATTGGATATTTAGTAAGTTTTTGACAGTTCAAGGTTAGACGTAATGTGGTTGAAGATTTTTGCTATTGAATAAAATGGATCAAAGGATCTGTATTAAATTGTACTCCAACGTATATGGGTCGTTCAGTCAGTCAACTCTGAGCACAAAAAATGTTTATATGGTACAAACTCTGCCGAGATGATATTGATAACGATGCCCGCCCTAGATGCTTCAGCACTACACAATAGATGAAGCAGTGAAGAAAATTGCTACATATGTAGGATCTTTCAATCACTATCAGAGAAGTTGCTGCGGATATTGGTATATCGGTGATTTACATAGAATTGCTACATTTTGACAAACAGTCTTATATACGTAAATGACGTGAATAACGATCGAAATTTGTTGAAAAGGGTCATCACTGGTGTCGATATATGGGTATATGGTTATGATGTCGAAACAAAGCCCTATTATCTCAATGGAAGTGACCAGAAAAGTCAAAATCGGATAAAACAAGCCAATTTCGATCAAAGACACGATTGAGAATATAAAGACCGCAACGTTGGAAGAGCTCAACGGTATACCAGAAAGTGCAGGTCAGAATTGTTTCGAGCATTAGAAAAGTGCTGGTGTGAGTGCATTACATCTAAGGGGAATATTTTTGAATAGGACAAAACAGATATTGATGAGTGAATAAATATTTTTCGAGAAAAATAAGAGGTCACCTTATCTTTGAAACAAATGCCAGCGTTCAGTGCCATATTTACAACAAACTCACATTGAGATTTCCTAAGAGCGTAATTTAGCTTTAAATGAGATTATAACGAGATGCACACTTTATACTCAAAATTGAATCATCCACACCAACAACGATCAACAAGAATAAGTTCGAAACGAGGAGAACGACTAGCTCTGAATCGTTGCATAAAGCAAGGTGGGTGTGCGTAATAAGAAACAAATTAACTTAAAATGGAGAATATACGAGTAATAAAAATAAGCGATAGTAAAGCATTATTTAGATCTAAACGCGATTGTATGTTTTTTACATTTCAAATACTGCAAAATTATTATGCGCTTATACATTTTATTTAAAAAAAAATAATATTTGTTTAGAAGATTCATTTAAGAATCCGCGACAAATGTATTACATGGAGGCAGCAATGAATTTACTAAAAATATCTAACTTTACACGTCATCGTGCTGCTTAGTCATTGTTTGAACGCTTGTCGAATGTGTGAGCTTGTTTATAAGACTAATTCAACGGATAAAAATAGACCGGCTGTCCGAATAGTGAGCAATTGTGTCGACGTGAGGTTAAGATTGTGTGACTTTTTAATTTAAAAAAATCTCTGACCATAATTGTAGAATGAAGTAGTAGAAAAACTGTGTTTAACTTACACCGGAGGTTTTTAAAATAAAACCAAATAGGAACATCTTCCTTCATTTTCTGCTTTAAACTGTTGCAATCTTCTTTTCAAGAAGATTTGGTCTCTTCGTTCTTGTCGCTCCGATGAGGTTTAGAAAATAGGCATTTTCAATTTCTAGATCCAAACATTGGTGATGTCTTGCTCCAAAGTTAAAGGGAGAAAATTGGCCAACATATGGGCTTCATTACTGCATATTCAGCTAACTCAATTACAGCAGGAGCAAGGATTATGGAGACCCCACACAAAACTCTTCGCGGGACCGACGCAGACCTCTGCGGCTCATTATCTGACCATCTAGTCAGACTATGAATGGATCGGGGTAATGGTTGAACGGATCCATGAACTGGACAACCAGAGAAGGAAGGGAAAGTCTAAAGTCTGCATACGGCCTTCGTCCATATTATGGCCTTAGCAAAGTGCGATTCTATCGTGATGCCAGTTACCGAATATATGAGACGACTTCTTAGTATATTTTACAATATTATAACTATAATTTTAACTCATATTGCGGCTTTCGCATTTCTAATTCAATTTTGTTTTGGTGTGAGCAATACTTTCATTTATGCAGCTTAATACGTGCTGATATTTAATCTAGCTTTTCTTTTTTTTAAAGAGGCTAGTGCTAAAATATAGCCTGAAGCACTGCGACCAATGCAGATCTATTGTGCTTGCTAGCCCATCAGACGAGGAGTTCCTCTACCATCTTAATAAAGTTGAGGATGTCTCTTGTAGGAGCTAAGATGAACTCCTCGGGTGTTATAATTTTTCGGAGGAGGATACGCTTCCTATGGTGGCAGAGGGCAGCACATTCACATAGTAGATGCTCTACTGTTTCCTCGTCCTCAGGACAGAGTCTACACTCGGTTTCAGACGAGAGGCTAATTTTGTTGAGGTGATATCTCAGACTACAGTCCCTCGAAAGGTAGTTGACCTGATATCTGATATCGACTCTGATCTGATAACGATATCTGATATTTAAGAATCCTAACCGAGTGTTTGTCCAGGGGCCGTATAAATCTCTTCGATTGTCGGAATCCTTGAACGCTATTCCAAAGTGCAGGTGTTGTGATTTTTCGCACTTGTCTAGGAGAAAATTAATCTTCGTATGTATGTATCTTTCACTGGAACATTTTTTAGCGAGTTGGTCGGCGATTTGGTTGCCCTTAATACCATTGTACCCTGACACCCACCAAAGCTTGACTTTGCTACTTTTGGCTATGTCCTGTAGGGCATTGTTGCACTCCTTAACGGATTCTGAGTTTATGCTAGACGAGCTCAACGCCTTGAGCGCTGCTTGATTTGGATTTGGTCCAAAGATGTCAGCGCCAATACCGTAATCCATCTTGGAGCCATCTGTGTATCATCTGGGGCCTTTGAAATTTAGCAAGGAATCGCCGCTTGCCCAAACTGTGCGGTTTGGCATCAATATCTCAAATCTCAAAGGTGAACGTGTGTGTTAAAGCGTCTGAAACTGTGGTAATCATATTCAGCTCAGGAGGGGTCTGTTCTTGAGCGAAGGAGTCTGATTGCACTGCCTCTTGGTCTGCCGTTGGGCAGTTTGGCATAGCGCCTGTAATGCCGATACATGCTAGTCTCTGCAGGATTTGAAGTTTAACAATAATAGTTTTTTGTTCAACTTTGTCCACCTTACGGCAGACGCATAAGTGATGATAGGTCTTATTTTCGCGGAACATAACCTTAAGTTTCAATCCCCATGTTTTACCGTAAGTGCGTCGCGAGGCCCACAGTGCCTTAGTCGCCTTTGTAAGTTTGTTTCTTCCGAAAATCCTATGTTTGTACCGTTTAAGGAGACGGAGCAAGGTTATATTTTTCTCGTTTTGTAAACGGAACTGAGATTGTCTTATTTGAGTTTATCGCTAATCTAACTTAAAACTATGATTGGGGTCATGAAGAACAATTGACAATACGAAATTTTAAGCAGTTTTTAACTGTTAATATGTTAATATTCGATTTGACACTTTGCAGCATATCAGATATATATTCAATGGAACCATAGAAGAGACGGGGATATCCTAGATTACGGAGGTCGATATTTTAAAAGATAGAATTTTAGTAGGTCATGAATTTGAGCGAGCTGATGAATCTACAGGATGTCGCATATTTATCTTCGTTCTTCCAGGGTTTTCAAACTTATTAGTTAAAGACAGCCTTGATATGAGGGTAGAAACGGAGAAAAGTTTAGGCAGACAAAGAGACTTCAAAGAACAAAATATAGGAAACGTCGGTGTATGCTTTCGATCCTGGAAATGTTAAATTCCATTAAATTTTGATAAGCAGGCCACACTTGGGAGACGTATTCGAGAAAGAGACGAACAAATACTATGAAGATGAATCAAATCACGTAGAGGTTGGAAAATTCCTCAAACAATCAACACACGAAACCCAGTGCTAAGAATTATTTAGCATTAATTATATGTTAAGTTCGTTTTTATTTTATATATTGTATATGTTAATTGTATACATATACGGAAATAGAGCTCTTATTTACATAATAAGGAAGAAGATTTAATGGGTTTCTATGAAAAAGTAATTGATTGGCACTTTTATATGTTATGCTATAAGCGACGCCCGGAGGATTTTAATTTTATTTTTTTAATTTTCGGGGGGGCAAACACTCCCATTTCTTGAGCTTAATTCAAGCTATCTTAATCTAATCTTAATTTAACTTATTAGCTAGGAAAAACTGGAGAGAGGGGAGAGCGGTTAAAAAGGCGGCATGGAACGCTGAGATTGAAATCGAAATAAGGATTCGAATTAACACTTCCCAGCATACGAGAAATGGGTTAATTGGAGCCATAGGCAGTACGGGGGGTGGGTAAATAGAAGAGACGGGGATTTCGTACATTGGGGGGGTTAGTGTTGATAGAGACAGTGTTGTAGAGGGTCGCGCAGGCAATGGTACCTGAAACGAGCCGATGGATGAAAAGAATGTCAGATACAATTCTTCTTTATTCCAACGTGTTCATGTTGATTAGTTTAAGGCGGTCTTGGTAAGGTAGTAAAATCAAAGGATTGCACCAGGGGAGACCTCGAAGAACAAAACGTAGGAACCGGCATTGGATGCTCTCGATTCTAGAAATGTGGGTCTGTTGGTAAGGAGACCACACTTGAGAGGCGTATTCAAGAAGGGGCCGGACAAAGGTTATGTAAAGAGATCGGGTAACGTAAGGGTTCGAGAATTCTTCAGACCATCGCTTCATGAAACCGAGTGCAGAATTAGCTTTAACAACTATCTCATCGTGTGCGCGAAAATGTAGCTCCTGGTCACATAATATACCAAGATCGCGAATGACCTGAACAGTGGAGATGGGTTGATTATTGAGACAGTAGAGGCGAGGAGGAGGTTTACGAGAAAAGGAAATTGATTGGCATTTGGAAATGTTAAGCTCTAAGTAATTTTTGGAACACCAGATGGAAAAACTATTGAGATCAAAATTAATAAGGGAAGAGTCATAACTGGAGGAAATTGTCTTGAAGAGCTGTGTCGTCGGCATATAGTGAGATATGTTTGATCACCATTTCAAGATCGTTTATGAACGAAAAGAAGTGGACCTAAGTGGCTGTCTTGTGGGACGCCGGAGGAAGCTAAAAAGGGATTAGAGTAACGAACACTGTAATAGCGATTTTCCAGGTAAGAAGATATCTACTTCAAACAAATGGGGTCGAAGCCAAAGGAGGACAATTTAAAGATTATCAATCTGTGAGAGATTTTATCGAAAGCTTTGCTGAAATCGGTTGAAATAACGTGGACTTCTTTGCCGTTCTCTAAGGCTGATAGGGTAAAGGACACAAATTCAATAAGGTTAATGGTTGTAGATGTGCATTTGAGGAAACCATATTGTCTAGGGGAGATTAAAGACTTGCAGCGAAAACTTAGAGTTTCGTACAAAATACTCTCGAAGAGTTTGGGTATATGTGACAGTTTGGCAATGGGACGATAGTTGTTAACAACGTTCTTCGGACCTTTTTTGTGTATAGGGGTGATAAATTATGTTTTCCATAAGCGGGGGAATTCACCTAGGGATAGGGATAGACTGAAGATTTTCGAGAGAGGGAGAGAAAGGGGTGGGGAGCATTTTTTTAGAAATATGGCAGGTCCAGGAGTGAATTCATCATTAAGTAGATTTACTTTGTTTTCGATGACTTGAAAATCGTCTGTGCGATGAAGAAATGGTCCAACGTAAAGAGAGATAGAATTAAATATTTCCCTGTAGAATATGGATATTGCATCATTTATGGTTAGGTTATCAAAATTGAGAGGGGCTTTTTGTGGAAATCGTAAGAGGCCAAAACTGTAGGCGGTTTGTTCTGTAATGGAGAATAGTGAAAGAAGGAAAGGAGGAGCGGAGGATGGAAGTTATCAATGGTTGAAAGGGAAAGGGGACAAAGTGAAATAGAAGAGCTGAGGGGATCGCTTGTGAATATGAGGTCTAGTTGTCTACCCATGTAGTTTAGGACGCCACTATCTTGGTTAAGGTTTGAATCTGCTAGGCGATCCAAGAAGAGACATTCTTTGGCAGTAGTGGGATTGGTGGCAATATAAAACGATTGATCGTCTGATTGGGTCCATTTAAGATGAGGAAGGTTGAAGTCACCGAAAAGAAGGATTTCATCCTGAAGGTCTCTTAAATCGGTTATTTGGTCAATTGTGCTAATGGCGAGTTGACAGGATTCAATAAGTTGTGAGGGCAAGATGTAGAAACAAATGCTGTACGAGTATAGTGTCTTCTGGGGTAGAGCAATCTTAATTTAAACAAAGTCGAGAAGTGGGGAGGATGATATTGCAATAAGGGAAGAGTCAATTGTATTAAATACGGCTAGTAGAACGCCTCGACAAGGGTAACCATCAGTGGATCGGCTGAGTTCGTCATCACGATAAACTTTAAAATTTGATAGGAACAGTTCGAGGTTATTTATGCTGGGGATCAGATTTGTTTCGGTCAGAACAAATATTTCAAAAGATAGAGCATGTGACTGTTGGAAGATAGCTTAGGTTTTTGAACGAAGACCTCTTACAGTCTGATAATAGAAAGTAAGAGGGACATTTTGGCAGAGTGAGCGGGTTGCTGGGAAAGAAAGACAATTAGGGACGAAAAAACTCAGTAGAGGTTGAAGGAGGTTCGTTGCTCTGAGAGTCCTTTTTAACAATTTGGACATACTGACGGACATGACACACATGGTGGTGTTATATCCGATACGAGAGAGTCGACTTTCGTTGAAATAATTTTTAGTTCGGCAGTGATGTTAAGAATGGAGCGTTCTTCTATAGGTGGCGACTATTTTGTGGAGGAAGATTGTAGGAGAGTGTCGAGATCGGCTCGTAAGGAGGTCATTACGTTATTAATTGTGTCCGGCGTCTTCCGTGTAGACGCGATTAACGAATTTACATCGGCACTGAGCACATCAAGCCGGTTAGTGAGGTCATGGGATTCATTAAAATGGAGGACATCTTTAATCGCGTTGAGAAAGTTATCGGCACTACGGAATTGTTTTGTCCACGGCACTGAAAATATCATCAATATTTCTCGTAGCGAAACGGTTCGAAAGTGTTTTATTCGAAACTGCAAGATTGTTCAACGCGGGCGTGATGGTTTAACTAATACATTTTATGGTCATCATGGCGTGTGATAGCGGAATTTCTTTACACTCTTCACAAACGAATTTGAAGTTGTTTAGTAGTTCGGAGAGGTAGGTCGTGCATCGTTTCGATAAGTCGATACAGGTAGGATGGAATGCTTTTCCACATAGTCCACTGCAAATAAGTAAGTCAGCGGTTTTATTTCCGTAATTACAGTCGACATTACCACAGCCCTTTTCCATTTTTTTTTTAAAGATTAGAGGGCAAGAAGAATTAGGACACGAAGTGTAACGATAATTTAATTGGGGCTATGCGGATTGCGGAGTGCCTCGATTGCGATTGCGACACAATTTAATTTTTTTGTTTTATTATTGATTTTTTTTTGGTTTTTACGTTTTTATTTTGTTTAAATGACTGGGGATGGAAATACGCCCGAATCGACGAAAGGGTTAGAAAAAGTAGATATAAAACAAAAATTGTAATAGCGGATTTCTAGGTAAGAAAATATGGTCTTCAAAAATCATATTTTAAGGCCAAGTTAAGCCAATTCGAAAAGTATTACTCTGTGGAAAAAATTATCGAATACCTGTATTTGAAGACGTCGATATGAATATCGAGTTTTGGCTGGATTTTGCTTTATGAAAATAATAAGGGGGAGTGCTTTATACTGGAAAATCGTGAAAGAGTGAGAGAAGAAGAGGATGATTGTAGTTATTTTTTTGTAAATTGGGAAAAGTTGTTCAAAGTTATCGGGAACCAAGGGAATCCTATTATGCTATTGAAATATATAAAACAGCTGCTTCCCGCATTCAAAAGCAATTTGACAGCCAAACCAAAGGTTGCCTATATATCAATTCCTTAGCATATGGTGAAAGTGGCTTCATCCCCAAGATGGGTAGAGAGGACCAGTCTACCTGTTTAAAAATATGGAGAAACTAGTAGAATTGTAAGTTGCTCTTGAAATGCATCCTCTTTCCAAGATCCAGCACGCTCATCAGCGAGGAAAGTATTGCGAGACAGTGCTTCAAAACTTTGTTTTAAGAATTGAATGCGCATTCGACAGAAAAGAGTGGCATTGATGTCGAGGGAGCCTTTGTCAATGCAACTTTTATGTTAATAGCATGAAGAATTCCTGCAGACAACATGGTTCAGACAAACTTTAGTTACATGTCTGTTATAAACAAAGACTACTCACAAGATAGTGTTTTGTTCCTAATGTTATTATGCAAGATGGCTAACTTTCTTTCTAGTATTCTAAAAGTTTATGAACTCGACGTCCTCTACGCCCTATGCGAATGATGTTTGCGCTCTCTCTTTTCGTCTGTCTTAAGGCTTAGAACGGTAAAGTGATCGAGAATTGGTGCATCAGAAATTGGCTTTCCACTTTTATCTCTCTTAATCTGCTGATTGCATTGTTTAAGCGCATCCAATTGTATCGCAATATAAATCAACAAGGCTAGACCCGACTCAAGCATATTGAATTTTTTTTTGCCTGGGCTCCCTATGAGTATGATATTTCATTACAGGATATAACCCTTTTAAATTGCAAGTTAAGAGTGCGCGTACCGCGGGATACACATAAAAAAATCAATTAAGTGCATTACCAGTAAACAACTTAATAACTTTTCTTTATTTCGTCCTCTTTTATATTTTTACAATTGTGATTAATTGGCGAATAAAGTTGTACTGTTTCTTGGAACATGTAATTGTTAAATTGACAAAAAGAACTTATTGCTAAATTTACAATTTAAACTGGACATCTTTCCTAGAATTGGAAATGTTAAAATTGCACTTGCTGATGCTTAATCATCTTTGCTGCAATTTGTGCGTATGGGTCATGGAAGTGTAATGGAAAGTTAGGGTGTTAACTTGTATGGTATAAAGCATAAAGAGGTGACTAATTTTCTTTTATTACTTATGTTGATAAGGATTATACCAACATTAAAGTGTATGTACGCTGGTGGATAATTCACCGCAAGGCAAGTTCAGTTTACTTGTATAAGATGCACAATCGAATGGTCGAAAATTGGTTTTGCAAGCTTTATCGGATTCCTTAAGTAAATAAAAAAATGTCATTGGATATCTAGCACCAAAAATATTATTATAGAAGTGACTTTCTTTCGTCACTTGATAAAGATAATAGTCCTTTTTGAGAAAATGAATATCTTCACCCAACATTGACCAATTACCCATGACTAGTCAATATGATAAAAACCAGTCTGTTTGTGTTTGTGTAGAACGAACACAATTGAATAGAGCTTCGTTTAATTTAGTTCCTTTTTTGGATGAACGAATTAGAAACCTTTATTTACTTGCCAGGGAAATCTTAACTCGAATCAAAATTATCAAACTGTGATTTATCAACCCATTTTTTTTCCATAATTTTCGCAAAATAGAACTTCCCCCTCATATGCAGGGCTTATCGATCATAACCAGTTATTGGTTTAATACTTGTCGTTTTCCATATAAACTCGTACTAGTCGCTATTTCGCTACTTTTTCCGTAGGTAATATTATGACAAAATCTAGGTCAACAAAATAAAAAAAACGCTCCGTGTCAGTTTAACCTTAAAGTAGCATTATTGCAAATTACATCTTAATTGCTAGCAAAGCCCTGCTCTCAATAGCATAACTGTGTATCGATGCTGGGTTGCACTCCGTCTAAGGTAATTTCATATACTAATTTTGGTATCACGTCTTATTTTCACTAGCAATTGTAAGTAATCTTTCTAGAAGGCCAATACCCTACTGATGTGAGTAATATATGAATTTGAGCTATAACCAATGTGATACCATGTAATGGGGTGCGTAGTTAGAAGTGAAAGTTGTGATTGACCTTGTTGGTTGATGATGCCTATGTGGAAAATTATCAGAATTAGCAAGAGAGATTTGATGTTTCCCTTTGAAATCATATTATTCAGTTTGCATGAATCAACTAATTTGAAAGTGAACATTGGTGGAGAAGAGATCTTTTGTTTCTATCTCTTTTAATTGGTTAATTTACTCGACCGATGTACATACATGTGTGTATTATTCATGTGCATATAATATACATTCATAAATATCATATATATATAATTAAAATATGCTTTGACCTATTCATACGTATTGTCAAATAATATTTTAAATAAATATTAACATTCGTAAACCATGGCATGAGGTCTCTAGAATATGTTATAGTGCTCTAGACAATCAATTTTTGGTAGCATACAATCTGGTAAGTTGATAATTTCTTGTCTTTAAAAAGAAAACGCACTTTGTGAATAATTTTTTTGTACACATATGTATAAGCTTTTGAATTTTGCACAAGGAATAAAAAATGTATTTCACCAATTAAAAAATTAAAAAAAATCGGTTTTAAATTGACTTATACTCGATTCGTAATAATAGTTCAGAAGTAAGGGCAAAATAAAATGTTATACAAACCTCAAAGTATAGAAATATGGAATATACAGGGTGTCCCACGAGCAGTGTGCCAAAAAGCTAGAGCGTGTAGGTCTGGTCAAGACAAGAAAAAAATCGTACGGGAGGGGGGGGGGGTCTATTCCCCGCCGTTTAGCCGGGAGGAGCAGTTTTCTAAAAAATTGACTTAATTTGGAAAAAAAAATATTAAAAATCAACAGTTACATCCACAATGCCGTGATATACTTTTTTGTAAAGCCAAAAACCTCTTCTTCCATCTTATTTTTAGACAAAGCTGTTTTAAGGAATAGTTTTTGAGAAATTAATTTTCAAACTCAAAATTTTGCAAAAAAAATTAAAAAAAAAAATTTCGAACTATTTTATTTCGAAATTGTATGTAATTAAGTACTATTTTTTTTCAAAAATTCAATTCTCTTATTAGTTGTTAGTTAAAAACAGAAAACCGGATGCAAAAATGTCTTGTAGTTTTTAAGAAATTAAAAAAAAACCCGAACCATTTTTTTCTAAGAAGAACCTTTTTGTTTGGTTTTAACGCGGCTGGACTTGTAGGCAAATTAATGTATGAACCATTGACCTCTTTTTTATTATTTTTAAAAAATTCGGAGTTTTATTATAATAAATTTTCAATATGATCCCCATTTTTTAGAAGGCAAAGATTATATATCCTTCTTCTCCTAATGGCTGCACATTGCTTGACAAATTTTCCTGCAATTTGACTCCAGCGACTTCAATCCGTTCTTTCAGTTGTTCCAAAAATACTATTTCCACTTCGTAAACATAATTCTTCATGAGTCTCCACACATAAAAATCTAGAGGAGTTAAATCTGGTGATCTAGGTGGCCATTCCGTGGGGCCCCTTCTTCCGATCCAACGGTCACTAAAATGATCATCCAGCCAGTTTCTAACCCGTAAGCTGTAGTGTGCTGGTGCTCCATCTTGCTGGTAGATTAAATTATCTGCTATGGCCAAAGGAACGTTGTCCATCAAATCGGGCAAAAGGTCTCGTAGGAACTGCAGGTATGATTTTCCATTAAAAACCGGGGCCGGTGTTTTTTTAATTTCTCAAAAACTACAATAAATTTTTGCATCCGGTTTTCTGTTTTTAACTAACAACTAATAAGAGAATTGAATTTTTGAAAAAAAAATTGTACTTAATTACATACAATTTTGCAAAAAAAATAGTTCGACATTTTTTTTTTCAAAATTTTGAGTTTGATAATTAATTTCTCAAAACCTATTCCTTAAAACAGCTTCGTTTAAAAACAAGAAGAAAGAAGAGGTTTTTGGCTTTACAAAAATGTATATCACAGCATTGCGGATGTAACTGTTGATTTTTACTCATTTTTTTTTCCAAATTAAGTCAATTTTTTTAGAAAATTGCCCCTCCTGGCTAAACGGGGGGGAATAGACCCCCCCTCCCATACGATTTTTTTCTTGTCTTGACCAGACCTACACGCTCTAGCTTTTTGGCACACTGCTCGTGGGACACCCTGTATTTGTATATGTAAATAGATGCATATGAATTATATGAAGACGAGTAAATTGGCTGATTAAGTGGGTTAGTGGCTGTGATCTTTGTTGTGTGTGATCTCATTATTAGATGTCGTGACAGCCCATGAAGAATCGGAGCCAAGCTTCTCTCATTCACTTATGTTGTATTTGTTTTTCATACAAGTGAACAGGACCTACCGTCAATGCCGATTCCGAGCGGCGAGAGCCGAGAAGCTTTTTCAAGACAAGCGTACTACGAGAGTTTTGCCTGTACCCCTTGAGGAGAGAAGCCGCGAAGTAAACATTCGATGGCGTTGGTGTTATCGGGATCCGAACTTGCTCATCGAGCGTCAAAGTCCGACACACTACCCAGTGCGCACTAAATTGCACTAAATAAGTGAATTATTATTATTATTATCGGCCATGTTTGTGATTTGCTAGTTCCTTTCTTATATTATCCGATAGCCATTTTACTATTCGGACCATACTTGGGGCTGAATAGAGTTTTCCGTTTTCTTGATTGTGTACTTTCCATTCGCCAGTTACTTGTATCGTAGATTCTCCTTAAGACCTTGTTTTTAAAATTTTATTTTCATTTTATTTTATCAGAGACCAAGTTTCATATCCTTAAAGTGTCACTGGTCTTATTATGATTTTATAAATACAGATTTGACATTGCAGGACAAAAGAGTTATTTTGAATAATTTCTTCAGCGCGAAGAAGCACGTGTTGCTTATGTATTTACATACAGTCAAAAGTCTCTAAAAGTCAGTCAGGGCACATATATTTTGCTCTCATTTCATTTTCTTCTAAACCTACAGCTATGGACAAAAAAGTAAATACAAATGAAGCCATTGGATAGATACATAGATATATTTTAACAAAAGTTTGCAAGTTTGCGGCAAGTTTCTTTTTGTGAAGTATTCCTACAATAGCCAGGAACGTATTCATGTATTTTTAAAGTATCTTGAGATGTTATAGTGGGAATAAAGGCTGAAAATGTAAAAAAAAGTCGTCTTTTGATGTGGACAAAAAAATAAATACACTTCATCAAATTTATTATTTCACGCAATTTATTCATACGAGCAAACAAGTCATGGTAGGTTTTGTTAATATTTGTTAGTATTTTGTCGCTTGACCTTTATTTTTAGTCATTTGTTCTACCCTTTTCGGCATAGAATCAACCAACTTCCGACATTCCTCAACAGGTATAGAATTCCATGCCGACTGCACTGCCTGCCAAAGTTCGCTTTTGTTTTTTGGATTTTTTATAGAAACTTTTAACTAGACCTGCTTCCACAGATTTTCTATTGGATTTAGGTCCGGCGATTGAGCAGGCCACTCCAAAAGAGTAACCCTTTTCGCAGCAAACCATTCCTTTGTTAGTTTAGCTGTGTGTTTCGGATCGTTATCTTGTTGAAACGTCCACACCAAAGGCATTTCTTGCTCGGCATATGGTAGCATTACAGTTTCAAGTATTGGAGTATATGTTTCCTTTGTCATAATAGTATTAATGAGGTGTGACCAACACCATACCACGAGAAACATGCCCATACCATAATGCTACCACCACCATGTTTGACTGTCTTCTTGGTGTATTTTGGATGCAGTTCAGAATTGGGTGGACGTCTCACATTGTGTCTACTATCCGATCCGAACAAATTAAGCATGGATTCATCACTCCAAAGGATATTTCGGCACTTTTTAGTGCCCTCTTCGCCGGACCATGATTTGTGCTGATCAGCAAATAACATCCTTCGTCTTTTATTTTTTTTTACTGATTAGTGGCACTTTTCTTGGTGATCGTGATGGAAGATTATACTCCACTAATCGTCTTCGGACAGTCCTTGAACTAATTGGCAAACTATTCTCGTGCAAAATTTTCCGCGACGATAAAGAAGGGTCTTTTTTTGATTCCAGCACAATTAAACGATCCTGCTTTTGCGTTGTTTTTCGTGGCCGTCCTCTGTTGTCTCGCGCTGGTTTATCTCTAAGTGCATTTTGTACCATCCCTAAAGAACAACATATCGTTTTTGCGATTGAACGGTACGAACATCCTTCGCTTTTCAACTTTTTTATGATCTCTCTTTTGTCCTCGGAACAATGCACGTTACGTCCCATATTTCGCTAATAAAACAATTAAATATTATTCGTTACTTCACTGGTATTCAATAGTATCAACCTTTTCCGCTTTCCGATACTTAAATAATTTCGTAACACTTTGTTTTCACAAAATACACTTCGCTGCCAATGTGTGTATTTATTTTTTTGTCCAGTCAAAAGAGGACACAAACTGACATTTCACAGAAATTTTTGATAACGGTAAATGATCCTGCTTTCATTCTTCGGGTGTATTTTATTCTCGATGTCTACCTACTTATCACAAGATAGCGTTGTCCTTAGTCAAGAGAAAATAGGAGGAAATAACAGAATTGTGTGGTAGAGTGGACTGTATTTATTTTTTTGTCCATAGCTCCTTTGCTGCGATTGTTGAACTTTCTGTGTTTTTCTTAACTATTGAATCACTATCTGCCAGAAGATCCAGATACACAGCGAAAACATAAATGTTTGTGATTCTATAAAGCAGTCTTACTTATTCAAGCCCCATATTAAAAGAAAGTTAGGTGATAAGGTGTGTCCTTGTTTCAAACTTTCACGTACCTCGGATGCTTCCGATAAGTCGTTTCGTAATTGGACTCGTCCTTTGTTTATTTATTTTTTTTTTTTAGCATTTTTTTATTTCTGTTTCTATATCTAACTTATTTTAGACAAAAATGCTTAAGTCTAGCTTAACTATCTTAACTAATTACAATTATCTTACGGTGCGGGCACTCTAAAGCAGACAGTACGTTCTTAAAACTATGTCTAGTTTATCCTTGTCCTTTTTTATCTTTAGGCATACTTGTATCAGTTCCACCAACTGGATGGGTTTCGGGTTTCCCGACATTACGAGCATATTTTATTTTCGATCAGCTTCTAGAGTCATATGGTTGGCGGACTGCTCCGTGGATCTCACATTTTCTTTTCTAAAAGCTGTCGTATAGTGGAAATATGGTCACTCGTCGATCAGTTATTCGTGAAGACAAACTGGTAGCACTTTGTAATAACAATAGCTGATTAATAATAATACCTATCCTCGGTAATTGCTGCATTATGTTCGGTCATCCTTTTTAAATACAGGAATGATGACCGAGTTATTCCATTCCTCGGAAATAGTTTCCTTGTACCATAAAGTTATATCGAGCCCATGTTCGTACGATGATTGGTAGTTCTACCTGAATTTCTGCCGTTATCAATTTCTGCTTACTCTCCATGTACACTAAACAAATTATCGAAATATATTCTCCATTGGGCTTCAACCCTTTCATTATCCGAAACGAGTTCCCTTTTATCATTGCGTATTAATCTTGATCTGGCCTGGTACCCTTTTCTTTACTTAACTTAGCTTAACCTTTTCCTCTTCAATTGTAAATTTTTATCCGGAAGGAGACAGCTGAAGTACGCGTGATATCTTCACTATCTTCAAGGGCTTGAAATCTTAGATCATATTGTAAACCAATTAAACCAAGACTTTTTTGGCGCCAAGACGGCGCTTTTACGACACTTCTTATTGTTGACCATTGTTTCTACCTTTTTTTTCTTCTCGTTAATTTAAATGCCATCTTAAAGGGCAAGCCAGTTATTAATTTTGTTCTGGTATGATTTTCATTGCAACTTTTCAACATAAAACGAGTCCTTTAATTTTTGATGAGAACGCCAGTAGAGAGGCTCTTGAAGATTCTGTCGGTGAATGTCAATTCACTGAGTAGAATTGAGCGATGAGCCTTACTTTTAAAATGTTGCAAGACGAAAGCCCCTACATACTTTTGGTTAGCACAAAGCTAAACTAGAAGCACAAAATTCGGCACAGTTCTAATAAGATAATTACAAGAGGCCGACCCAACGCTACTCAAAGCAGGAGAGTTGCAATCTTTATAAAAAATAAAACCATATATAGCGGTGAAGTGTGGAGGTTCCAGGTGCTACAAGCCCGCATTGTGTTAAATCCTCTAGACTAAGACTGACTGACAATTGTTGACGACAGTGACTACTGCGGACTATGTGCGGTGATCACAGTAGCAGAAGTTCGTGGTGAAACGGATCCCTACGATTACAGTATGGCGCGTTGGCCACACTTTGTCAATTCCCTGACTAGAGCGCTCACTTCGAGTGCCTCCTTTTCACCGTTCTCCTTTTCACCGTTCTCCTTTTCACCGTTCTCCTTTTCACCGTTCTCCTTTTCACCGTTCTCCTTTTCACCGTTCTCCTTTTCAAACTTCGAAATTGGAGCAGACGATAGATAGTACAATACCACGCCAATGACATAACGACCCCACGAACGTGAACCGACAAAAAAGTAAAGTCCTGACAAGACCCAAGCTCTTGTACAGGGAGTTTACCAATAGACAAAACTCGGAGATCAGGACACTGAAGTCGCTGATTAATAATCTCCAACATGTAATCAAGGAAAATTACAGATCGTCTGTAAGTTTGCATAGGAACAAGAGAATTCGTATTGTAAAATCCAACACCCCGAGTATGTTCCCGTAAATATGTAAATAAAATATTTCGGAGAAACAATCAGAATGAAAATCTAAATCTAAGGCTTCCGAGAACATCAGACAATGAATGCTTGCTACGAACAGTCAGCATGGATCCAGTCGATCCTCAGAAGAAGGTGGCGACAGTGGATGCTATCTCCCAGAAAGTTTACATGGTGAATAAAAGGATTCGCCCGAACTGCAACCTGGAAAACAGAGCCCTACTTCATCACTTCTACCTTCGAAATGATATCGATCATTGGCGATCGGAAAACCTCGGAATTACTAGGTTCGAGTCATTGAAAAGGAAAAAAATCAACGGAAGTCGACAGTATATTCAATGTTGTGTTCAGGCATCTCCCGCCAGTGTCTCTAGAGATTTGCACCATCCTGTTCAACAATGAACTGAATAATGAATATTATCCAGTGCACTGGAAAACAACGGTGGTGCAACCAATACCAAGACACCTTTAACCCGAAAAATCTCAGGACGATAAGTCTCGAAAATTGGATCGCCTCAAATGACGAAATATTTTTTTTTTGGAATGGAATAAGAACAATTTAACACAGTTTAACATGGCTACGATATATTAAATTACTTTCATTGCAAAATGATTTCTGATGATAGCAAGGGCTTGAAAACCGATAAAGTTTTGAGTAAGTGCTCAAAAGCGACTTCTGAAGTCGTTTTCTATTATCGTAAATTTGTTAACTTTCATTCAAGTATAAATAATTGCATTCTCGATATTATTACCGGCCTTTTGTAACTCGAAAGTTCAGAGCCGTGTTGACAACCCTTCGTGAAACCTCCCTTTCATGGAGTATCCCTCCCATGTTTCTCTGATCCATCTCTTCTAGGTCCACCCTTATAATTGCCTCTTATCTACGGTGTGGCTTTCCTAATTGTCTTCTTGTAATATCTAATTCACTTCATGGTATTAATTAAAATTATTAAACGTCGACTCTGAATTAATCGAAATGTACATGGCCAGAGTAATTGATCGAGCGGAGCGTAGCGGAGCGAGAGCAATCACCCACTTTTTGGCCTAGCGCGTTCATGTACGGGGAATATAGTGGTCCGAAAACGATTTCGGACTAATCTTGTACGCACTAAATGTAGATATCGGCTATAACCACACATGTGTGCAGCATGTCATTCGATAGATCTGGGTCTGTAGATGAGCCATAAATTATCAAATGAAATTGTTTGATTGAAAAATAGTGAGAAATAACGAAGTAAAGTTTAGAAAAGTGCCATAGACTTTTGCAGGCACGTGCAATCAAAATTTGAAATTATCGATAAATTCGAATCTGCGCGTGAACTAAGATCCGCCAATTTAGTTCAAGATTTTCTGAATACCTTTTTCATCTGATTTTGACATTCCTTAACATTTTGGACACATTTTAATACTTTTGATAAATCAAATGCCCGCAATTACGAGGTAAGTCACTTGATTGAGTAACTTTTAACACTAACACTTAAAATAACAGGAGAGCCGGACGTCCTTCTAGCCAGAGACATGCTTCTCTCACGGGAAGACGGCAAAGAATTGCGAATGCAACAAGGGTAGCAGCACTTCGAACGACTCAAGAGCCCGATCAATCCACCAGTCATCATCTGCATTCAATTCCCACATGCCTCCAAGAACTAGGCAACAATTTACAGTACAACTACTGCGGCACATGTAAAGAACGCTGGCTGAACATGACCATGGCTCGGAATGATCTTTGTTCCAGATGTTCGAGACAGCCGATAAAGTTCTCTGCAGCTAATGACATGGATCCTGGTGAAGTTCCCGATGCACTCAAGGACCTTAATGACACTGAAGAGCAACTGATCGGTCGTGTCAAGACCATTTGCTCGATAACCAAACTCAAAGGCGGTGGACAGTATAGTTACTCGGGAAGTGTCATCAATTTTGTTCAAGATACCAATGAGTTTGCTAAACGCCTTCCTCACCATCCAAGTACTGCATCTACAATGTTGATTGCCAAAAGAACACATAAAGACAGATTTAAAGTATCAGTTCCAAGGATCAGGACTGCATTGCTGTGGCTAAAAGTAAACAATCCGTATTACGCAGATGTTGAAATTGCTGAAGACGTTTTAACAGCCATGGAAGGTGTTGGTGGCGATATTGGTGATTTGCTTCCACAGATTGATTTAGATTTAAACACAGCTCAAGATGACTTCATACACGAATCTGGTGTAGCTTCGCATGTGAACATACCTCAGGAAACATTGACAGAGCTGCTCTCAACGCAAATCAACCAATCGAACAACCAATGCTGAGTAACGAACCCATCAATGAATACACTACAAACGGTTATGTAGTCATGGCCTTTCCAACACTATTCCCAACTGGACGAGCTGATCTACGTGACACGAGTGGTAGACGTATCAAAGTTGACCCAATTGACTATTTTACCCATCTCTTCAAGTATGATGATGGCCGTTTTGCAAAACATCCACGATTCCGTTTCTTTGCAATGAACAGTAACCAGCGGTGGAGAGCTGCTACTCAAGGGAAGGTCTTAGTGAGTCGCGCTGGTCTTGGTGATTTGACAGTCAAGCAGCTCAAAGATCGAATGGTAGAGCAGCCCACGCTTATCAAACAAATCGGTTTTTTCAATGCCAACCTGAGAACATCATCAGCTTTCTGGTTCAAACGTTCGGCTGAACTGCTAGACATGGTTAATCAGCTAGGGCCGCCAACTATTTTCTTTACACTATCATCTGCTGATCTACATTGGAAAGAGTTGTGGAAGTTGCTTGCACCAGACGTTGTCGATCATAGTATCTTAACTTGCACTCAGCGATATTCACTGATTCGGGAAAATCCTCAAGTAGTTGATTACTTCTTCACAGTACGTGGCGAACATTATGTCAAGCAACAAATGAAAGAACAGTTCAATATCACTGATCATTGGTTCCGTTTTTAATATCAGCATCGAGGTTCTATTCATCTTCATGGCTTGGCGTGGATTAAAGATGCCCCTGACATAACTCAACTCGATTCAATGTCTGCTTCTGAACTCCAAGGAGTAATCGAGTTCTTTGCTGCCGCTACAAGTTCCCAAAACATTTGCAAGAACGAACAACTTTGACGAAGATTGATGGCTCTTGGGTTTTGACACAGAGACGAAACCATCCTCGAGTCAATCGTCATAACAGATCAGTGCTACAAACTTGGCGGGCCAACATAGACTTCACACCCATAGTATCAACGAATGCCGTTTGTGGATATATCGCCAAATATGCATCCAAATGTGAACCACGATCCACAACGCTGGCCGAACTCATGTGTAATATCTTAACTAACAAAGTCAGTGACGATGATTCAGCCAAGAAAGCCATTACAAAGTTGCTCATGAAAACAGTCTCGGGACGTGATCACTGTGCTCAAGAGTGCGCTCACGTGAATCTTGGCTTACCATTTTGGTCATCAACTCGAGAGTTTGTTGCGTTGGTTATTCCAAATTCAGACTCTGAAGAGCAGGTGCTACTGCAAACTCTGAACGATGACGAGGTCATCGGAGGAACAAAGTCTCTCATCGAGAAATATAAGAACCGCAACGCTGCTTACAGTCATCTATCGCTCTTCGATTTCTCTTCGCAATGCAAAGTTGTGGGCGATCGATATACCAAGCGACGCAAGGCAGCAGTGGTACGAGTATTTCCGAGACTCAAGTTAATAAAAGAAAATGACGCAGACAATGACATGTACTACAGAATCCAAGTGTTAGTTCACGTCCCATATACATTGCCTTGGATTTCAGAAGCTGATTTTCTTGGTGATATGACCTGGAAGTCTCTTTTTGAAGCACGTCAGATTACACAACAACTTGATTTAGAACCTCTTCATGAAGATGATGAATTCGAAGATGAAGATTTTGAATTATACGTCGATGGTCAAGACCCAAGACTTTGAACAGCCGGAGTTACTGTCAAGTTTTCTTATACAGTCCAGACAACAAACAGAAATGGTGGTGAATGTCCTGTTCATTTTAGACAGTCAAATGCAGGGGTCAGCTACTCACAATCAGATAATCATACAAGGGAAAGCCGGAACTGGCAAATCAACACTTATTAGAGCAATCGTTGCAAAGTTGACTGCAGACCTCAATTACGGCTCATCTTCATACAAGCTACTTGCCCCTACTGGGGCGGCGAGTGTGAACATCAATGGACAGACAATTCACTCTGTACTGAAGATATCTGGAAAATTCAATCCTCTTACGAATGAAGCTTTGACTGCTTTCCAGAGAGATTTCGAATCAGTTAAAGTCATAATAATAGATGAGTGGAGCATGGTCGGTTCCACCCTGATGGGTCAGGTCGAACAGCGATGTCGCCAGGCCAAGGGCTGTGACGAGCCTTTTGGCGGAATGATCGTATACCTCTTAGGTGACATCAAACAACTACCGCCAGTTGGGGATAAACCAATGTATGCAAAGAAGAAACCCGGTCGTTACTCGAGCAGCTTATCTGATCAAGGACAACTTGCCTATAAGAAGCATTTCACGAAAGCAGTAATCCTTAAAGAAGCTCATCGTCAGTTGGGAACATCGACAACTGATGTTCATTTCCGTGATGCATTAGACAAACTAAGCATTGGCAGGAACACTGAAGAAGACTGGCAACTGTTCATGTCGAGATCAACGAGTCGTGTTTGTGTTGCAGAACAAAGCACCTTCAAAGATGCCTTGCGCATCTACAGTACAAAACAAGAAGTCATGACATACAACACAGAGAAACTACGTTCGTTAGATCTTCCAGTAGCCAGAATTCAAGCGAAACATAACAGCAAAAATGCTGAGAAAGCCACAACTAATGACGCTCAAGGATTAGCTCATACTCTTAAGCTATCTGTCGGTGCATTAGTTATACTTACGGGAAACCTTTGGACCGACAAGAAACTGGTGAATGGTGCAAGAGGTGAGGTGAAAGATATTGTTTATCGTCCAACAGACAACGCTCAAACTGCAATGCCTGTTGCTGTTTTGATCAAGTTCGATAAGTACACTGGCCCCACCGTTGACGGATGTGTTCCAATAGCACCTATCACGAGTGGATATCAGCTTGGGGGAGAAAGTTGTACTAGGATGCAACTACCACTCAAACTAGCATGGGCTATAACTGCACATGCATCTCAAGGACAGACAATCGACAAAGCAGTAATCGGAATCGGAAACACGGAGTTTGCTGCTGGACTCTCTTATGTTATGTTTTCTAGGATAAGGTCACTGCAAGGTCTCCTGGTGGAGCCTTTTCCTTATTCGCGAATATCCCATATACATGATTCGGATCGGATGAAACAGCGCGTTGAAGCTGAGAAATGTTTACAAAAATTGTCAGAGAAATGAACTCCGACCAACACATCTATAATCTCACTTTGATAATAATAAAAATAACGATTTTCTTGGAAATTTTCACAGTGGTCACCTCACTTTCACGTCCCCTAACGGTGACCACCTGCTCTACCTGAGTTATGGCTCATATTAACCCACTCACACATGCCTATCACCATAACAATCCGCAAGCATGTAGTTGCTGTGCGGCAACACTTACGACATGTTTCACTAATAGCGCAATTTATTTGCATCAACTCCATGTACATTCATTCTGATTTGCATCTCAATCGGAACTGTCGTTTTCAAGTGGTGATCATGACCACTAGCGCCCTCATGCGGCAACACTTACGACATGTTTTACTAATATCGCAATTTAATTGCATCAACTCCATGTACATTCATTCCAATTTGCATCTCAATCGGAACTGTCGTTTTCGTAATATAATTAACTACATTATGATGAACACAATTTCAAAATTTGCGCCATCGTTAACTTTGGCGCCTAATGAACAGACGATTTGTTTTTCCGAACTTTTGTCCCAAAATGCAGAAATTTACTTTTACTCCTGATCCAGATCAACAATTACTCGAGAAACAGCGTTTTTATTCGTCATTTGGTTCTAAAGAATTAATTGTAGATGCAAGGACTGGAATTTTAAACAAGGAGGTCGATAAAGATGGTCCATGTTTCGGATATAAGACCACAATCTCTCAAGCTGTCAATGCGATCCGATTACATTTTCAGTCTTCTTCAAAACGCGTAATTGTATTCTCCACTCAAGAAATTGAAGTCACAAAGAAGAGAGCAATAGATCCACTCACTGGCTTAATTATTCCTTCGTTTCACGCTATTGTCGCATTGGTGGATAAAATTAATGGCAAATACAAGTTGACGCAATATGATCCCCATGGGTATTCGAGAGCAATGGGGCGTGAGGAATTTCACTCTGGAATTGGCAAAGGCATTGAAAGCTGATCGGATCATCACACTATTAAGAGGTACCCAAGAAGAATCCATAGATTGCATGCAACGAGCTTTCAATTTCGTCAGAAAAGCCTATAAGGCAAAAGGTGCGAAAGATGTGGTCAAAGCTTCAGAACAACACGTTTCTCGAAAATATGATCTTAAATCTAAACGTCCTTGCAAGTAGACAATTAATTTGATGTATCACACTTAGCTATATGTATTTACTTGAGAGTATTGGTTATGATTGTAATTTGATAAAACAACAAATTTGCTCGCTCGATCAAAAATTTTCAGTAGCGGAGTTAAGCCCGCGCATACTGATCTGCCTAGTATTATTAGTAATCGAATGATTCTTGAAAAAAAAACTTGCCCGCCTGCTTGCTGACATTAAGGATAGGGATATGTTTTACTAAAATTATACCATGTGCAGACCGCCTATTAAATTTAGAGAACCATATACTAATTTCGAGACTGGAAATTGTACCGTCCTAACCAAAAAGACTTTATTACCTAGGAGAAGATACATGACTAAGGGTGATATATTTACAATTGTGAACTAAGCTATATTTAAAGCTGAAAAAATGGGGTTATAAAACTGAAATTAAGAATTGGTGAATAGTAAAATTAGTTTCATATTATGATATCACGACAACTATAAAATTATATTATTGGCTCGCGTCTTATCCACGTTGATAATTGATATACATATACTATAAATTACTTTCCAAGTTATCAAGTAAATAAAGCCCTATCTACTGCCTGACGGAATTCAAGGGAAGGCTAATATTATTGTAAATTAATATGGATCATTCGGATTTCTAATGTCTTCATTTTCGTATCTCTTTCCTCATTCTACTCTCTACGACCGAATCTTTGCAGGATTAAGAATTCGGAATCTTAAAATACAGTTAACTTGGACATCGGAAGACGAATCATTTATAAAGCAAAATAGACGCCTAAATTCTGAGCGACTATTCGCTATTAACGTCTGTTGGTGCTTAAGTGGCTTTCTTGAGCCCTTCAGGATACATTATTGTTGCAGTTATTGTAGGAATTACCAAATATCGAATGCTATGTGAGCCAAAGAAATGAGCCTTGTGAGTTCATCTATATTTAGTTGAATAATGAGGAAACTAGAGTTAAAATTCTACCAGTAATGAAGCTTTTTATCTTTGATTGAACCGTGATTTCTAACAACAATTTCAAAATCGTGACGATATTGAATGGGAATCGTGAACTCAAGAAATAGAACCCAATAGCTATTTCTACTGGATTAGGAACTATAAATAGAGTCATAATTTCAAGTCGAGTTAGTTTAATACAAGACTTCAACAAGTAAGTAACTGGAAAAATGAAGTGCTTTGTTAATTTGGCGATTCTTATGATCATCTCTGGTAAGCTGTTACTTACCGTGCAAAATAACATAATAATCAATAAATATTTTTCAAAGCTTCATTGGTGATAGCTATGCCTGTACTGTGCCCACTACCACCATCATTGCCATTATCAGGGCTCCCTTTGGTACTTGGCCAGGCGGGAATAGGTATGCAATTCAAAACTTAAATTTCCAAATATTAATAATTGAATGATTTTTTGATTCAAGAAAACAATAATGTTCTGGCCGGACAGTTGGCTGCACTGAATAACCTGGATTTAGACGTTTAGTCAGAATTTATAATGGACTTGGATTTATGAAATAATAAATGAAATGTCTCGTTTTTAATGCGTTTACAAAATATTTGTTTGAATATGCTAAAAATGTTTTGTACAATACAAAATGTATTGTACTTATACATACATACTCGTATAGGAATTGAAGTCTGAATTATTATTGTGTTAATTAGAAAACATGACTGTCAGTACCGACCCCTTTCTCCCTATAAATTCTATGTTTATGTATGTTAGTGTTGTAGGAACCCAATGGTAGAAAGGGCTTAAATGGTCAGAGTCCCCCTGTCATCCTCCATAATCCAGAAATTCTAAACAATACTGACATATTTAAACATCAACATTCGCGGATTAATCACACAAGATCTCGCAACCGTCCTCCTACGTGACTAAAGGCATTAACGTATGCATATAAACAGTACCCTGAATTGCCCACATAGAACCGGTATACGAGAAAGCATTTTTGAAACCAACTATTCAGCTACTCCCCTTGCATTAAAACCAAAATCCAGTAGCGAGCATACCTAAAATGGTCTTGAAACCTTCATCGCAGATTGAGTTCACGATGAGTACATTCACACACATATGGTCCGAGCCGTCATCGATAAACAGTCTTCTGTGGGGAAATTGCTTGGTCATACACTATCAATGGGATGAATTATTTATTCATTTTGTGAATGACGACGTCGAGAATACGCTATAGATAATCGTTGGAATAATTTATTTAATGAAGAGGTTGTGTTTCCTGAGTGTAAGCGGGAAAGGAAGCGAAGAAATGTCACATTTGGAAAATATTCTTCAATATTACGGTTGTGTTTGCAAATTACTTGTCATGCGACTGCAATAAATGTCGGATGAATAACTTAAAAATCTATTTAAATTTATCCTTCAAAAATGGAAGCTCCTTTGAATATCTTTGCCAGTTACAATTTACCTATAACAAAGTCTGCAATGGTTTTCCTCTCTGGGGTCTGAGTAACGTTTTTTATAGTTTCTGATGTGCTGATTACGAGAAAAATAATAAAAAAAATTGCATCACGTCAGGATTCTTTGATATTGAATATTTAAGATTTTAAGCTAAAATGTCTGAGCGCCTACATTTTAAAATCTATAAAAGGTCACTAAATTACTTCAGCTTAATTTTTATTGTTTTATTTTTATATTTATTAATCAGTTTAAGAGTTCAATCCAAATCAGTAATTTGTTAATTACTATATAACAAGTATAAGTAATTCGCATTAACCATATCGAAAACGGGTCATTTTGGCTTCATTGAGTAATGAGCTCATTAATACACGATGATTAGGTGATATTGCCTAATTGTTGTAAATATTGTTAGAAAAGTGTATAATGAAGGTTTTTTGTATAAGTACCGACACTGAATTAGAAAATTAACAGTTGAAGTGCGCATCTTGCAACATAAACTTTAAAATTTCGTCTTGAAGTTGTTTAAATTCTCCGAATTGTTTTTGTTATATTTGTGGGAAATTTATGGTGATAAAATAACGAAGCAACATTACAAACTTTGTGAAAAATATTTACAAAAGTTATTTTGGACATGCTATAAGTAACCAAGACAAAACTTGGACCCCTCAAAAAGTTTGTTCGACTTGTTTACTAGAACTTCACAAGTGGTCAACTGGGCCCACAAGGTGGTTACACAAAATACCCGTGCTTTCTTTGTGAATGGGATATCCGGGATAAACAACATCATTGGACCAAAAAGGAATGACATCCAAAAACTGAACTAACCCCAGGAATCAAAAACGTGCTTGTACAGAGTTTGGTTCCCAGAGAAAAAGTGTTAATGCCGCCTTTACACATCAAATTGGGTATAATAAAGCAGTTTGTGAAGGCTTTAAATAAAGATAGGGAAGGCTTCAAATATCTGCATTCAATTTTTTCATCTTTATCAGAGGCTAAGTTAAGTCGGCCCTGATATAAGAAAATTGATGTTGGAGGAAAAATTTGATGAAAAACTCAGTGATGTCAAGTTACAGGCGTGGAAATCGTTTAAGGAAGTGGTAAAAAACTTTTTGCGGAACAAGAAAAGCTCCGACTATGAAGAAATAGTGGCCAAAATGATTACAAATTTCGTGTAATGGGTTGTAATATGAGCATTAAACTTCATTTTCTGAATTCGCACATTGATTACTTCCCAGAAAATCTAGGAGCCGTTAGCGAAGAACAAGGCGAAAGATTTAAAAAAGTTTAAAGTCCGGTATCAAGGAAGATGTAATGCTAGCATGATGGCGGACTATTGTTGGTTATTGAAGCGCGATGATCCAAAAAGGAAATTTAAACGAAAATCGCACAACCGAAGCTTCCAGGACAAAAGGACCAGGTTCCACAAATAAAATGTACATGTAGTTTAGCCCAGTAATAAGTTGTTATTATGTTTTAATAGTTTATTTAAGTTAAAAATAATGTACTTTTTTTTAAATATATATTTTTTATGTGAAAACTTGTCTTCTTTCTCAATTTTCTATCGGCTGCTTTTATTGATATCCGTAATCAGCGCATCAAAATAAATCAGCCAGAATCAAATTCCAGAGAGGAAGTTATGACCTTCATTTTGCAGGCCTGTAATTCGATCTACCATACATGAGTAACGCAGGCCTCAAAGGGGATAAGGGTTTGAATATACCCGCGGCTTGGAATGACAGTTGTAAGGGGCGAGTAAATTCCTGATTGATCACTGCCCTATGAATAAAATGGCAAAGGAAGGCGCAGAGCTCATGATTGCACTACACACACCCACATGACTAAAACAATACACCATAACATCACCATACTCAAAACAACCTCAAAAATCGTTGACATACATATCTTAATGTTAAATATGACTTTTCTTCCTTGAGTACAATATTCCAAAATTAAGAATAGACTCGATTTTCTAAACAGTACTTAACGAAATCAAGATAGTATAAATTGTACGAGTATACCATATGGTACAAGAAATTTGGCTTTCGAAAGGGCGGTTACACTTTCCTTTGTGACGGTACGGGCAACCATAATCTTGGAATAGGATTCTTCATCAGCAATAAAATTGTGCAGATCGTAATGGACGTAGTACTGTACAACGACCGAATGTCGATTTCCAACATCCACGATCCTCGCTGTTCGAGTAACTTTGTACTTCTGTAATGTAAGTTCTACGGATGATCAAAACGAAGACGTCGTTTGAGCGTAAAAAACACGAAAATAGGAAAAGAAGCGATATACAGGCCCACAATAAGATATAAGACCATTATCGTCTTAGGCTTAACTTATCTGAGCTCAAAAAAATATGGTCATTGGCTTCATTCAATAAATTGGTAATTTTCTAATAGATGGAAGACTCCGTACCAACGTTGTTAAAGCATAGAGAAGAGCGAAGTGTGATCCTGACCCCATCCTAATCATCGCCAAAACTAAAAGTGAATCTAAATTCAGAAAAGTGGAACACGGGAATGAACCTTCGAAGGGAAATCAGCCGTCTCCTACGGGTAAAAAGCGACGCAGGAAAAAAAAAAGTTTGCTATCAGTCAGGAAGAATGTGCGGCTAAAATTACGAGTGTAATGTATGCAGGAATAAACCCTGTACGAACAGCAAAAGGATTGCAGCCCAACGTAGGGGATATTTCGATAAATTTTTTAATGTATATGGAGAACAAGCAGCAATAGAAAACGCTACTATTCACACACTGCAGAAATTCAAGTAGAACTGCCAACCATCGTGAAAGTAAAAGAAGCAATCCATCGACTTAAGAATAATAAGGCCGAAAGAGTCTACCTAACACCATTGTAATTAATAAAATATGCAGAAGAGGAATTAATAGAGAAGTTACATGGGGACAGCCTAAATATGTGAAGTGGAAAACTAGGTCATCATTCCCGTATTTAAAAACGGTGACCAAACACAATGCAATAATTACCGAGGAATATCGCTGCTATCAAGTTTTTACAAGGGGCTGTCAAATATTCGCTAAGAGACACTGACATTATACGCTAAGAAAATAACCTGAAACTACCAATGTAGCTTAAGGAGGAACTGTTCGCAAGTTACCAAATTTTTGCTATACGACGGCTTTTAGCAAAGAAATGGGGACTCCACGGAACCGTCCAAATACTATTTATAGTTTTTATGTCTCTATAAACTGATCAAAACTGTAGCATATCCTTGTGATGAAGTTCGGAATCCAGAAAAATGTGATGAAACTGATACAAGGCAAACAAAGGACGAATTTAAATGGGAAACGGTTTATCTGAAACATTTGAAATACGTGGGAGATACCTTCTCTTTTTAATTTCTTACTGGAATAGGTAATGAGATCCTTTCAGGAAAGTGCGAGGGGAATAAGACTTATTGGAATCATATCCGCTCTAACTTACATTGTCGGCCTGGACCTCCTAAGAGATAGTGAGGAGACAATTGAGAGAAATCCAAAAAGTCTAATGATACAAAGAAACTAAGCCTAGGAGTACATAAAAAGAAAACCAAATATATAACTTGGATCGATCCAATCCTCGCACCTGCTGTACTCGATAAACGCTTTGAGAAATTCGACGAACTCAAATATTTGAGTACCATATTGAGTGCCAAAAACGGTATAAATATTGAAATAAATAAATTGCTGAATGTCGGCAATGCGTGTTTCTTCGCAATGAAGGAACTATTCAAAACAATTCTTTTGTCCCACAATATCAAAGTCTGTATTTATAAAACCATAATAATGCCAATGACACTTTACAGATGGGAAGCTTGGTCACTGATCAAGAAGGAAGACAATAGATTTCGTTTCTTTAAAAACAGGATCTTAATGAAAAATGAAAATCTATGGTGGACACAAGACGAAGAAATAGGTGAATGGATACAACTACACAATCAAGAACGCGAGGAACTCTATTCAGCCCCAACATTGTTCGTTAAATAAAATCGCTGGACTCTAAGAACGAATGGACAGTGGACAAACAGTTAAAAATAATGAGTGGCAAGCTTGAGGGTAAAAGACCGTCAGGAAAGCCACACCGTAGATATGTAAGAGGCAATTATAAAGGTGGAACTAGAAGAGATGGAACAGAGAAATATGGGAGGGACACTCCATGACAGGAAGGTTTCGCGAAGGGTTGCTAACAAGGCTCTGAACTTCCGAGTCCCAAACGGCCGGTAATAATATCGTAAAAATGATGAGAATGCAAATATCCATAGTTGAATGACAGTTCACATTTTTACAATAACAGAAAACCATTTCTGAAGTCCACCTTTTGAACATTTATTTTTATAAAAATGCTCTATTTATTCCGTACTTCTTAATCGGGGTTCAAGTGCTTACTATCATCAGAAGTAATTTTGTAATGAAAGTAATTTAATACATCGTAGATATGTTAAAGTATTTGTTAAATAGCTTAGACAATAGCCTTTAAAAACATTCAGTATTACAGTATAGAACTAATTCATTATGCAGTGAGGAAAAAATATTTAAAATACAGGCTATATTAATTATGACGTTATCATAAATTTTGTAGCACTTATAAAATATAATCGAAGTATCTTTTTTTCTTTTTTTTTATCTTTTTTTTTTATCTTTGCTTGAAAGTGTATACGGTTATATTTTGTTTTTTGAAACATAAAATACTTCTAATCGAAATCTACGTTACTTTTTGTAACTAAAAAGTAATATGTATTCGAAATTCCGTTTTTAAAGAAAAAATTATCCAATTCAGCAGTACAAATTAATTCAATTGGTTTTTTCTTTTGTTGTTAAATTTTTTTTTTATTTCAAAACAAAATAAATTAACAGATTAATCAAAGAATTGATCTCCCTGATTATTATTTTTTCCCACCTTTCAGGGTTTTTTTTTAATTCCATTCCAAAAAAAATAGTTCGTCTTTTGAGGCGATCCAACTTTCGAGACAATGTAGTTAGCACAAAACCTGACATAATACACAATAAAAAACAAGGACAGATGTCTAACTTTTCTGAAATCATCGAGATTAAGTGTCACTATGAAACATTTTTAATTCTAACAGAGCAATCTTTCGAAAACGGGCTTAACTTATTTGTACTGCTAATAGAATAGCATTCAATATTTCGGAAATTCAAAACACCTTCATCAAAAGAAATAATGGTGTTGCAAACAATATGTTACGTCGGCTTGATCACTCAAGGTATTATACAAATTTCGTATGTAGGTTATTGACGCAATATTTGTGAAAAACAACAAAAGAAAGTATTTTCATTGTTTGGTATAACCATCCTAGAAAAATTTAACGAAAATATCTAATCTGCACATTTTGTGATGTTTATTTCTTTTAGGACAAATGGATTTAATTATTTGCTTTTGATCTGCTTACCCACATACTCGCACATATGTATGTATGTATGTGTATCCCGAACAAATTCGATTTCATGTTTACCTCGCATCCATATAAGTCAATTGATTGGAATTTGATTCATTAAAAAAGCAACCGGCAGAGCGTGAGTGTGTCGGCTAATATGGGCAAACATCTGGAAGAGTTGTATCGCTCTGCGATTTACTTTCAATGATTCTTTACCCCCAGCACTGCTTTGTTTTGATTTAAAGGTTGCAGCAGACCGAGCCAAATAATCAATAAAAAAACTATATTATAAAATATGTTAATGTTCCACACATTGTCGAATCAGTGAATGAATCAACCTACGAGAGATACGAGTTGAGTGGGATGATCTTCTAATAGTGTCACCTGTTGCACAGATCATCATTATGTTAAACCAGTAAACAGGTTGTGGCGCGTAGCAAAGGACAGCTCTAGTATTCAATTCCACACACAACTTTCATTCTACCTCCGCCCATCCATATTGTACTTTTGGTTTGGCCTCATCTAAATGTACCTATTCTCTTATGCATCGGTTTTTTTGCTTCTGCTTTTAGAAACCGTGGGTGTAAAGTCATATCCGAGTATAAATATATCTCTCTTATCAGTTTCGATATTATTCTTTTATTTTCCTTGTTTGTTTATTTATTTTTATATTTTATTTTATATAGATATTTTTGTTGCTTATTAACAAAAAAAAAAAAACATTTTCTTTTTCTAGGTTTTGGGGATCCTTTGTATGGCATTGGCATCACCTGCGTACATTGGTGCTACGGATTTCTTCCTGTTTGTCGTGGTGGTGTCATTTATAGCTACTATCCTTTGGTCTTTTGCATACTTGCTAGGTGTACGAGAGGGCTTAACTTTGCCTTTTAATTGGATTCTGACTGTAAATATTTAAAATAATTTCTGTTTAGTTGTACTCTGATTTTTGAATTAATTTTTATTCACTTTATTTAGAACTATCTCATTCTATACGAAAATAAAACTAGCCTTTATATCTTAACTAACTTAATATATCTAATCTGCCCTGTTCGGACATTCTCACATACACAGTATGACCTATTACTTATGTCTTTCGATTATTTTATACATATACGTATTTACTAGTTAGCTTAACTTATCTTAAACTAAAGCGATACGTTCCTACAAAATCTGAGCACACAAAATATAAATATGTGCTCTTCTGCTTTCATTGTACCACCCGGGTTATCGGGTTTCAGAAGAAACAGATACGCAAAAAAGCTGGCTAATTTAAGCTCAAATCAAGTTATCAAACCTACACCAAATATTTTCGGTCAAACAACAGGCGTCAGTTCTAACACCTTTTTCTGTAATAATCTATCTTATACTTAGACAAAAATGCTTAAAACTAGCTAAACTATCCTCACAAATTTAAATATCTTACTGGCTCTAGGCGGACACTCTAAAACAAACAGTACAACTTAAACATACATATGTCTGCTACTATCTATAAACTTACAATTAACATTATTATAACTAGCTTAAGCTAGGAAACATTTATTTTCAAACAACTTAGCATATGATAATTTTTTATATATTATATAAAAAAAGTTAAGCCTACCTTGAACTAACCAAACTTAACTAAACCTATCATATTCTAACTTTACTAATATATATATATATATTAAACATACTTTATATATATTTTATATATATATATCTTTTTTTTAGTTTCAATATATTTATACATTCTATTTTTGATTTTGTACTTTTTTTATGTGTTTTTTTTTTCTTTTTCGTGTCCTGGCCTACCTCAACCTACCCTCACCAACCTTACTCTACCCTAGCTTATGTAAGACTGCTATTGGTGTTAGGCAGGATCTACAGAATCTGAGGCGCTCGGGCTAACGGAGCGCGTCATCGGGTCCGTAGAGGAATCGCCGTTCCACGGAATTGCTACCCATGTGAAAGATTAGCGGTAACGCCAATCCATCATGGATCATCCCACATCTATCTAGATAGAGCAGTGCTTTTGGCAGGAAAGAACCGCACTCTCTCGTGATATAAATCATTGGAGCAGTAAGCTCCGGAGATCAAGCTATTGACCGAAGTCATTGCTCTTGCAACGTGACTTCAAATGGGTTTGATCAGGAAGTTATCCACATGTACTATCCTGGCCCTATTTTATTAGACCTCGTTCGGGTAAAATTTCGTATACTTAGACTCCTATGGTGTCCTATGTAGTCCGAGACAAATCCTCAGACATTGTCTTTCAAACATCCGAATCCTTTCCATGGGTCTGATTAAGGCCATGTAGCAGATTACTTTCACCCTGGAATTAAGTTGGCTGCTATTAAACAGCAATCTTGTCAGAGCGAAAGAGCTCCAGACCCCTGCCAGAGCAGCATCTACATGTTTGTCAAAATATAAATACTGATCTAGCAAGATCCCAAGGTATCTGACTACACTTTGTCTCGCCAATCCAAATATAAAGAACCTGTGCCAATTTTTTCTAGTGTCCTGAGAGGCCCTAGACAAAGGTGTTCTGAACAATATACTCGTAGATTCTGATTTCTGGAAGTTGATTTTCGACTTCCAGTCATAACACTACTGCTAAATTTTTCGAAGTCACGCTTCTTTAAGTAACTATGACGTCGATCGTTGGACCTGATCTGTACGCGATTCAGTCGTTTGAGTACGCTATAGAGTGGTGAAGAGAGCAGATCGCTTAGGTAAATGCTGAAAAAGATCGGCGAGTTTACCGTGTCCTATATAAATATATTGTCCATATATTTTTGATTTCAAATGTTTAGGTAGAAGTCACGTTGGCAATTTTGACAACGAACTTTCTACCGGTTAACATGTCAAAAATCATATATAGCAGTGGTTTATTTATGCCCAGCCGACTGAGCTTGTAATAAAGACCTTCTAATCATACTGTGTCGAAAGCTTTTTCCAAGTCAATCAGGCAGGCACCCGTGCATTGGAACTTGCTTTAGGATATGGGATATCTGAGGCGAGTTTCGACATGGCATGAATAGTGTCATGACCCGCTCTGAAGCCGAATTGATTATCCGGGATGATTTTATTGTCATTAACCCATTGCTGATACTCGACAGAAGGCTTATCATCCGGAGATTTGCTGGGTTAGAGGTGTCTTTACCCGTCATGAGGATTGGTTGCACCACCGCTGTCTTCCAGTGCACTGGATAATATGCATTATTGAGTGCATTGTTGAACAGGATGGTGTACCTCTCTACAGCCACTGTCGGAATATTGGATATACCGTCAATATCCGCGGATTTTTTCCTTTTCAAAGACTGAAAAATCATCTGGAGATCTTCCGTCGAAATTAATAGGGTATTAACCCCCTCGCTGGCGATGGCATTGTTTGCCATGAAATTTTCATTGAACCTGGTAAATTTGGTATGTCCTGAGCTCCGAGTTTTGTCTGTCGATAAACCGCCTGTACAAAAGTTTGAGTCTTGTCAGGAGTCTATTTTTTGTCTGTGCAGTGCGTCGATTGTCGTGTTTCGGTACACGTTTGTGTTCTGTCGTTAGCGTGGTATTGTACTGTCCATCGTTTGTTTAATTATATCGTCCATTTGTTCGAGATGCATATCAATCTCGTGGTTTGACTGGTTCCTATTTGACGGTGGAAAGGATGCACTCGAAGTGAGCGCTCTCGTCAGGGAATTGGCAAAGCGTGGCCGACGCGCCATACTGTAGTCGTACGGATGCGTTTGGACATACATTGCCATCTCCGCAAACTCATCAGGTACTATGATCACGACACATAGTCTGCAATGGTCACTGTCGTATACGAACGTCCGTAGACAGTTTGTTAACCCGTCGATCGAGTCTACCAGTCCCAGTCGAGAGTTTATCAGCATGAGACTTAGAAGCCGCTCCTAGGATACGACGGACTATCTATGGCGAGCAGCTTGACTCTTTATTCAATATTGCGAAGAACTCACCAATGACTTATTAAGCTCCCCCTAGTGTTGGGAATGTTATTTCCCCAATCACTATGCTTGGCATATTATATATAAATCACCGGCTAGGAGTTAGAAGTTTTTTACCGAGTCTAAGCACAGCGGTCGAAAAAGTGTCTCAAACTCTGTGATGAAGATATTGGGTTGAGGTGCACGAGGTTAATAGGCTGATATAAGGTATTTAAAGTGAGTTATTTCAAATGAGGACGGCACCCCTGCCTTGAGTCGGGTCGGTCTCTTCGAATTATCTTGTAGGAACTATGCCGGACTTGGTGCTTCTGATTGCTCAATCCTAATCAGTGAATTGAAATTCTTCAACAGGATCTTTAAGGGCCGTACCCATTAGGACCGTAGGTGCGTTAGGCCCGACAGAAGCGAGCAGTTATACTGTCTATTTGGGTCACGGATCTGTTGTTAGAGCCGTCCAGTCTGCTCTTAGATTGCGAGCAAGATCGAACAGACATCACCGACAACCCTCCTTAGATAATACACTTGCACCAACGCTTTTTCTAATCCTTGAAGCACTTCTGATGTCTGCTTTTCAGTATAGCCTTGAGCACTTGTTTACGTGCATATGTTGCAAATCCTCATCCTTTCATGCTAAGGCATGATTACGGTATGCAAAAAATTACGCACAAACAATGATAAGTGAGCGCGTGCTTGTGACTGCACCCTTTTTTAGCATGTCTAAATTGGCATTCACTTCAACATTTTGGTCAAAATTTAGCAATTCGAAAAATTTCATGCCAAATGCCACAGTCAAAATTTCAAGTGCGTTGGAGCACTTAATTTTTTTCTCACACAAAATATAATACAGATTTTTTTATTAATATTTTTCCTTTATAACTTTTAAAAACAAATTGAATACCCAAAATGGCTGACAATGTGAGTATGTGTTAGGGGACATGTAAACCAACAAATTCGAAAATCGAATATATGTACTTAGCTCATGAAAATTAGTCACCTTATTTTTTGAAAATGCAAACCTCGATGTAAATGTTTGTTTTATTTAGGAACAAGTGCATCCTGTCTTCTTATCTTAATAATCTAAGCTACAAGTCTATTCATACTACTCGTAGCGTTTGTATCTGTCGAATTTTCGGTCATAGCAAATATATAAAATACAGAATGAACGGAGGCTTTTTGTTGATCTGAGCGAAGCGAATTTTAATTTTAATTTTCCGTGGGGACAACCACGAAAATTTATTGAGCTTAATTCAAGCTAACTTAATAACTAAGAACGGATGGGAGGGCGCGAGTTACGATCCCACATCCGGCTCCCATTTAGTTTAGTATTAAGATCGTATAACTTTGTAATCTTATGTAATCCAATATATCCAAATTCAAATTTGCCTATGCACATGCGTCATATGTATTATATTAAATTCATAATTCCGAATCCCACGTTAAATGCGCAGTAAGCTCAGCAAAGCGCAGCAAAGATATAAGACAGAGGAATGAGGTGCTGAGGTTGAAATCGAAGTTAGTATTCGAATTAGCACTTGCCTGCCTACGGGAAATGGGTTCGTTGGAGCCGTATGAGGTGCGGCGGGTGGATAGATAGAACAGACGAGGATTGCGTGTATTACGACAGTTAGGGTTAAGAGATATTAGATTTTAGATTGCCATATCTAATTGCCACTTCTTTCAAATCGAACTCTTCTGTCCCTGTTTGACCGATCAAAAGGAAATTTTGCACATAGCTGGAGTCTATAGGCTAATAAAAAATTGGAAAGTTGTACCACGGAATAATCATCGAAAAACTCTCGTTGACTTAACATGGGAAATGTCGATCAAATTTTCGATGGTGATGTTATAGCAATCGCTGATCAGTGCACAAAAACAGATCCGGAATTTCCTCAGTACAGAATCTTCAAAAGCATCAACAAGAACTCGCCTTGGCAAGTTAGGAAACCTGAGCTCGAAAACATTAAAGTAAAAATGTTTCATCATTCATTGCAAAATTTGCGAAAAAAAATTTGAGTTAGAATGTTTCACTGATTTCAAAAAAAACGAAAAACAAAGATTTTGGAAACATATCTGAAAGGCATCAAGAGAAAAACTTCAAATCTGTACCACCACTCGAAAAAAACTAAAGTTTGCAAGAGAAAAAGCAATTATGTAAAGGTTGATGAAGAAATCTACTTAGAAGACCGTACAATGTTACACATTCAAAAATATTTTACTTGGATTTAGATCAACTTGCAGTTGAAAAAATGGAATCACCGATCGTCTTAAAAGAATTAAAAGTCATTCCAATAAAATCTGATTTTAAATCGCTGGTCACAAAAAAATTCTTTGGTTCTAACTTGATGATAATCCAATCTCATGGCCACAGTGGCCTAAAAGTTTTGAAATCAACAAAAAAAAACGTCTTAAGCGAAGGATTTACGAGTATTGTTGAACAAAAAATACCAAACTTGACACCATAGTATTCACTCCACACATATTACCAGAATCAATGAAGTGATGAGTTTCAAAAAACAAATCAATTATTTGCAAGCCATGCATCGCTTTGCATCCCTAGTTATAAACACTTTTCATCCTGTATTATTTCACTCAGGAGCAAATGGTAAATAAAGGAAATGTGGGTCATATTTTCTGATGTCAGACTAGATTTAAACACAGTTACCCGAAAAAGTTTTTCTGTTGCTTAACCAAGTGGTAATGTAATCAAACATATCAATATACTTAGTAGTGTTAGTTTTTTAAATTAGTTCCACGAATATAAAATAAACCAGACTTATACTTTTTTTTATACACTCACATATTTTCAGTATAACACCGTTTTAACCGTCCCTTTGTTTTGATTTCCAGGAACTCATCAATACTGGTCTTGAATCACTTCTCTACTTAATTGCCTTTATAGTACAACTTGCTAAATGGAGTGGACTCTCGGGGCATCCAGGTCGTGCGTCGAATATAGCTGGAGGCGTATTCGGTCTTTTCAACTTCTTGGCATACGCTACTGGAACCTATTTATTGTATCTTGAACACAAAAGTGGTTCAACACAATAGTTATAGTTAAATTAAGTTTGACTAATTAACTTTTCTTTCGTTTTTAATAACTATTTTTAATTTCCAACTTCTTCTATTTATTAAAGAAAAAAAATATATATACATATTTGTGGAACTTCTTTATTTTGCGTTAATTTCCAAGAACTGCGAAAAAAGGTAAATATTTATAAGGAAATGCAACAAAGAATAGTTATAAGTTTACACAGCTTACAGAATTCAAGACGTTTTGATGTCACGCGAAATACGGGTAAAGGATGAATAGTTAGAAGTAAATATTGTATAATTTGTTTTTTTTATGTATAAGAATGAATTTAATAACATTTTTGTAAAAGAAAATTAAAGTCCTTGCCATTGTTTTGTTGATCGAGCGGAGCGTAGCGGAGCGAGAGCAATCACCCACTTTTTGGCCTAGCGCGTGCATGTACGGGGAATATAGTGGTCCGAAAACGATTTCGGACTAATCTTGTACGCACTAAATGTAGATATCGGCTATAACCACACATGTGTGCAGCATGTCATTCGATAGATCTAGGTCTGTAGATGAGCCATAAATTATCAAATGAAATTGTTTGATTGAAAAATAGTGAGAAATAACGAGTTTAGAAAAGTGCCATGTGGAGCGAGAGCAAGGTTGATAAAACAACAAATTTGCTCGCTCGATCAAAAATTTTCAGTAGCGGAGTTAAGCCCGTGCATAATGATCTGCCTAGTAAAGTTTCTGTAGTGAGAACGATTTTAATAAAAAATAAAGAATCATAACGATCAATCACTTAAATATTAACTAGGTGCTTAGGTTTTGTGATCTATTTATGGTATGAATTATTTTTGTTCACTATTGTTCTTTATTCTCATCTTGCGTGAGACACATGATATTATAACTTCAGAAAAATGCAATTAG
This sequence comes from Merodon equestris, assembly GCA_958301585.1. Classification (NCBI taxonomy): domain Eukaryota; kingdom Metazoa; phylum Arthropoda; class Insecta; order Diptera; family Syrphidae; genus Merodon; species Merodon equestris. Next base: position 80,156,584 of record OY284415.1, on the reverse strand, counting down.
TAATTTTTTCTTGGGAAATCTTGCAAATATGTATGTATTTTAAAATTACTGGAGTAGTTGTGGATCCGCTTCAAGATTTTCTTTCTTTTTTCGGCAAAACTAAGCTCTTTTAATATTTCCTTCGATTCTACTTTAACCAGTTGTGTAACTGTTTCGAGTTTGTTGGAAAATGTGACCTAATATGTGACTTTAATATTTTTATTTCGTTATTTATTTCATGTATACATTTATTTATTTATATTAACATAAGTAGGAACCAGAAACACCAAAAATAAATAAATAAATAAATCACTATTGAAGACGCATGACGAAAACACAAAATAAAAATAACACAACATTTTACAATTTTTCCATGACGAATATATTCGTCATAAACAGTTAACTGATTAATAGTGAAAAGACCCTAGACCGAAAAATGTGGGACGCGTTTCCACTAACAGCGATGGCAAATGCACCAACGTTCTATACAGCATCAGTCAATATGGCCTAACCATATCATTCTATAATACAGCAGGCAGAGCTGATAATTAAATTTCACCATTGATGCCTGATTCACAATGCCGCGTGTGAGCGAGGCGAGAACGGAGACGAGTATAGTGCGTGCTGTCAAATGATTTCCAAACAAAGGAAATATATGAAGTAAAACACAATGGCGCGAGACCCGACGCCGCATAACGCCATGGTTTCAGAAAATTGTGAAACTCCCGCGGCGTGACAAGGTAACATTTGTAATTTCACACTTGGAGAGCGGTTATTTTTTAAAAATGAATAAATTAAGTAAAATATTATACAATTAGAAAAAATGAACGACTTGATTAAAGAAAAACCGTTAATTTTTAACAAAGGGGATATGTACAATATGATAAGTTATTTTCCATCAAAGAAAAGATATGGAAAGAAATTTCCGAAAATGTAGGTGCTGATAGTATGTCCTTTTATTTTTCTTTTAACTTTTTATGAGCTAAAACACCCATGTTAATAACACTGTTTTCTTCAAAACGTTTTTCCTCATTTTTTAGTAATTACACTTTAAATTGCACGACTTGACTTGACATTTGCTCTTAAGAAATAGCCAACGGGCCTCGCTCAATTGTGCATTGAATGAACGATACTGTAGCGAAAACAGACGACAGCGTTTCGCGCATCGTTCTCGCCACGCTTTCCTGCTGCATTGTGAATCAAGCATGATACAAACAGGGGCGTAAAATCGCCTTATAGGGGTCAACAAGATGGATGTACAAGATGGATCACCCTTCTGCCATTCCAGTTCCAGTGTGTGAGTGTGCACAAACTGTTCGAGCTTATCGCAACATCAATGTACATGATATTTATTCACATTTTGTTTTTGGTTGCCATTGAAAACAACGTAGTATAAGACATGTTCCATTGCATTTATCTTTGTTTTCGTTTTGTCTTTGATTTCGTTGTTATACAACATAGTCGTACGACCGTGTCGTTCGGACGTTCAGCTGGGTTGTATAATTTGAACGTCGCTATCGATGAATTTCTAGGTTGAAAGCAACTATGGACATGTTTTCGTTCAGTTCGCGGAAGGACGTAGTTCCTGTAACTATACATGTCCGGAACTACTCAATTCTAGTCCGTACTCCTATGGTAGACTGTTGATTGCAATGGCCTACGCATATCTGTGAAATATGTAATTCTCAATTAATTACATTTTTGCTTATTACTTCCGTTATAAAATGAACTTCCGTTCAGATAATAATGATTGATACATCAATCTTTTCACCAGGAAATGTATTAATCGAAGAATAAAGTCACATTCAAATCGGTTGAGCCATTTTGTAGTAACATGTTTGTGAAGTATAAGAAATTTTTTTTTTTCCAATTAAAAAATAATATAGAATGGCTTTTAAGGATACTAAAAACCATCCTTTGTAATACGGCTAATCACGAAAAATCGATTGTAATCCAGTGAGCGTCAAAAGTGATCATCTTTCTAAGGTTCATCCCCTTATTAAAATTTACACAAGTGAGCTACTGAAAATACTCATACATCAAATTAAGGCCAATAAATCATACCTTAAAATGCACTATATTCCATTTCATAAAACATAAATATAAAGTAATAAATTCAATTTATAAGAAAAGAAAGGTTAAGAACAAGCGTCAAAATTAAGTAAACAACATGTAAGAACCTCATGTTAAGTTGCATTTGTTATGTTTAATGTTCGAATTGCTCAGATTAGATTGTGGATATTAAAAACTGTTTCTAATTTAGTGCAAAGTGTACTCTGGTTGCATTTGCAGTCATAATTACTCTTAAATTTATTGTTTTTATAATGAGACGCGGGAAAAAATGGACAATCATTCCGGAAAATTGGTGAAATAGTCAAGAGAAACATGTTTCCGTAAAAAAAATATTGACAAGTATGAACGGTTTAAGTGTTGGAAAATTTAAAAAGAACAGGTAGACCTAAAAAGCTAAGTTCAAGAGATGGAAGGCAAATTGCGGCTGAAGTGAGAAAGAACTCGAGTTCAAGAACATTTAAAATTGCGGAAAAAATATCAATAATACCCAAAAAAGTAGTTGGTGCGAGTACAGTACGACAAACACCACACAAATCGGGCTTACCTGGCAGGACAACCAGAAAAAAGCCATTTATTTAAAAAGTGAATAAAACGAAACGTTTAAATTTTGTTTAAAAATGATAAACCAAAATATTTCTTCCTGGAAAAATGTATTATTTACAGTAGGAAATTATAAAAAGTCACACAAGCAAAAAAAAATTGTAGGAAAATACGTAAACAAAGAGCTTAGCGAGCAAAGTATAAGGAATACTGTGAAGGATGCCGAAGGTTGGGTGATGGTGTGGGGTGTATGGCAGCTTCTGGGGTCGAAAATATTGTCCCTCCCCTCCCCCATTACCCCTCTTTTATCATCCCTTTACCGGCATTGGGCAAGCCCTTCCATGCCAACCTGAAACTGTTGTAGTGTTCCTCCTTTCATCTGTATCCTTTGGCACAATAATATTCTTTATACTTGTTGGCATCGTCGTTCTATAGCTAAACAGTGACGGAAAACGTAGAAAAACACAAATATTTATTTTAGAGGAGCTACGCGTAACTTCACGAGGTGTTTCTAAGTCATGAACAATTTCGCTATCATTTAATGTCATCTTTGAAATTTGTGAATTAGGCTCTTGTATGGTTTTAACCATATCACATGATGTGCTTTCGCTCTGAAGAACCTTGAAGATCCATATTTCGACATTCTCAAATAGAAAAATTATAGAAAATTTATTGGCAAAGAATATAAATGATTTTGATCCAGGTGGTTTAAAAAGACAGAAAACGATTGAACTGGAAGGTTTTTATCTTGTTTTTTTCTCATTCATTGTCCAAATGTGAATGCCCCTTTTTTCTTATGTTCTCAAATGTTGCTTTTTATCTATTTAACAGAAGTGCCATCTACACGGCCATCGATTCGAATGTCCCAGGTGGCGATGTAAACAAGTTTTCACCATGACTTTCAACATCTGAGTCGGACTCGAATTGAAAAGCACACCATCACTTTATAAAATCGGCTGCCATTGAAGTTTGAGGTGGCCTTCATTGCTATATACTAATCTAGTTCGTGGGTCGAACTCTTCTTGATTTACCATATGTTCTTAAACTCTCGTCGACCTTTCGATTTCCTTCTGTCCTCGATCCATCTCCAAGTATAGTAGCATCACAGATCCAATGCTTACGTTTGTGTTGTCGAAAGCCTACTGTTTTCTCCGCACTTGGCTCCAAAGCACACACTCTCTCTCTCGTTCTTCCCCACAAATTGCCTGGCTATCACTGGATTCTTGAACCGCTTGGTGTCATAACGTATTTTTACGAGAGCCTGGTGGTAGGCCGCATCAGGACGAAACCTCACAAGACCCAGCAAAAGTTGATGGTCGCTATATATATCGCCGTCGCGAACGGTTTTCACGTTCTGCAGAGAGCTAAGGAATCTTCTTTTGATCAGTAAATTATCATTTTGGAGAGGTGATGAGCGAAGAAAATATTGAGAAGATGATTTCCATTGCCATCTCTTTCTGCGTGGAGGCTGTGTCGACCAATTACGGCCTTGTTGTTGTTGTTGTTACAGCTTACTTTGGCGTTGAAGTCGTCTATGACAATTTTCACATCGGTCTTGGGGGATGACATGAGGCATGCTCCCAGCTGGTCGTAGAAGGTGTCCTTGCGTTCATCATCATCTTGTTCGGTAGCATTGTACGATCGTCATATTGGGGAACTGCGAGTGGAGTGGGATTGAATGATCCTGTTTGTCCTGCTGGGGATAGTATTATAGAATACCTACTCTGTTCTTGTGGTAGGTGTTGATAGCACTAAAAATGAGGTCCGAGGATCTGTAGGTATTGTTTCATTTCGGAGCAGACGTGACTCAATCTGAAGGTCTCAGAGATGGTTCGCACGTTTCAGGTATCTATTTGGGTTTGAAGTTGAGTTTGAATATTTTTGCGGTTAAGTGCTATCCGTTTCTTTAATTGTTCTGTTTTACATTGTGGCTTATCGGGCCACAGTTCGTGTCTCCGAACTAACCCGTGAAGCATTTATATAGTGAGCCGCTTGCTCCAAGACAGTTACCTGCTTTCGGCTGCACCCACTCGGTGAACAGACGCTGAGGTAAACTGTTGACTAGAAGTCGAAGAAATGCTGTTGATATGAAGTCGAAGTTGAAGATATCCAGCCTGAGCATGACGTGGGTTATGAACCCTCTCCGATTCGCTACCGACCCATAGTTCTAAAGGGATTGGGTTAGATTTTGGGTTGCCCAGCATCCAGGATGCAGCTTCGGAGTCGGAGATAATTCTGGGAGAGATTCTAAGACATAACAAGGTTGCATTGCATTCCACATCACTAATCCTTACACCCCAAGAAAAGTATTTGCTTTTTCTTTTTCAATTTTCAACGCACTCATTATTCTTCTTTATTAAATTTCACAATCACAGGTTACAAATCAATCCCCAATTCTTCTTAAATTTACTAAATAAGATAAATTAAAAACTTCGTAACTTTGATATGATCTGCATTCGGTTGGTCCCAGTTTCAGTTTTACACGAGGCGCGAATCTATAATCTTTGATAATGGTACAATAATGACGTTGGTGTAGTTAGTTTTTTTTTTTTTTTTTAGTTTTTAATTCAGTTTTATTCATAATTTCTTAGATCTATCTTACCCTAGACAAAAATACTTAAAAACTAGCTTAACTATCTTAACAATCTAGATATCTTACTGGCCCTAGGCGGACACTCTAAAATAGACGTAACAACTTAAATCTATGTCTTTCGACTACTCTATCAACTTATCACTAACATTACTATATCTAGCTTAAGCTAAGAAAAATGTTTTTTATTAAAAACTTAGCATATGATCATTTTTTTGTATTATATATTAAACTTAAGCCTACCTTAATGTAACTAAACCTAACTTATTCTACCTTAACTAAAATATATATATATATAAATTATATACATAATATATATTTAATATACATACATATATATTTTTTTTTTCTTTTTTTTTTTTTTTTTTATATACATACTACCCTACTATTTACTACCTACCCTACCCTACCTTACCCTACCCTAGCCTATGTAATCCTGCCATTGGTGTTAGGCAGGCCATGCCTTGAAGAGGCTGAAGCTCTCAAAGTGTCCACTGACGTAGCTCTCTCCAGCCACCAAAAGCGTTGATGCTGGCGGACTACGTCTCCTCGATCCCAGCGTGAGACCGATCTACAGAACCTGAGGCGCTCGGGCTCACGGAGCGCGACATCGGGTTCGTAGAGAAATCGCCGTTCCACGGAATTGCGACCCACGTGGAAGATTAGCGGCACCGCCAATCTATCCTGGATCAGCCCACATCTATCTAAATAGATGAATGCTTCTGGCGGCACAAAGCCATTAAGGCGCACTCTCTCGTGATATAAATCGTTGGGGTAGTAAGCCCCGAAGATCAGGCTATTGACCGAAGTCATTGCTCTCGCAAATTGGCTTCGAATCAGTTTGATCAAAAAATTATCTATCCGTACAAATCGTTCGGGTAAAATTTTGTGTACTCAGATTCGGGTGTCCTATGTAGCCCCAGACACGTCCTGAGACATTGTCTCTCAAACATCCGAATCCTTTCCATTAAGCTGGCTTTCACATTGAACCAGACGGGACATCCATAGGCCTGATTAAGGCTATGTAGCAGATTACCTTCACCCTAGAATCAAGTTGGCTGCTATGAAACAGCCATCTTGTTAGAGCGAAAGCGCCCCGGGCCCTTGCCAGAGCAGCATCTACATGTTTGTCAAAATATAGATACTGATCCAGCACGATCCCAAGGTATCTGACTACACTTTGTCTCGCCAGTGGACGTCCGTCCGGTCCTAAAATTAAGAACCTGCGCCAGTTTTTTCTAGTGTCCCGAGAGGCCCTAGACAAAGGCGTTCTGAACAATATAGATTCTGATTTCTGGAAGTTGATTTTCAACTTCCAGTCATCACAATACTGCTGAATTTTTTCGAAGTCACGCTGCAGAAGAATAACAATAACGTCGATCGTTGGACCTGATCTGTACGCAATTAGGTCGTCTGCGTACGCTATTGAATGGTGAAGAGAAACTAGCAGATCGCTTAGGTAAATGCTGAAAAGGATCGGCGAATTTACCGTACCCTGTTGCAGTCCATTTTTGATTTCAAATGTTTGGGTAGAAGTCACGTTGGCAATTTTCACTACGAACTTTCTACCTGTTAACATGTCAAAAATCATATATAGCAGTGGTTTACTTATGCCCATCCGGCTGAGCTTGTAATAAAGACCTTCTAACCATACGGTGTCGAAGGCTTTTTCGAAGTCAATCAGACAGGCACCCGTGCATTGGTTCTTGCATTTATTCCATTGAACATCCGACACAAGCTTCGACGCGTGTCATGCCCCGCTCTGAAACCGAATTGGTTATCCGGGATGATTTGATTGTCCTCAACCCATTTAGACAGGGCCCTATGGATCACCTTCTCGAAGATCTTGCTGATACTCGGAAGGAGACTTATTGACCGGAGATTTTCCGGGTTGTCTTTACCCCTCTTGGGAATTGGTTGCACCACCGCTGTCTTCCAGTGCACTGGATAATATGCATTATTCAGTGCATTGTTGAACAGGATGGTGTACCTCTCTACAGCCACTGGCGGAAGGTGCCTAAGCACAGCATTGGATATACCGTTGACTCCCGCGGATTTTTTCTTCCTCAATGACTCGAAGATCATCTGAAGATCTTCCGTCGATATGAACAGGGTATTAACCCCCTCATTGGCGATGACATTGTTTGCCATGAAATCTTCATTGAACCTTGTAAAACCAAGGTTCTCTGATCGCCAATGATTGATATCATTTCGAAGATAGAAGTGATGAAGCAGGGCTCTATTTTCCAGGTCGTGTTTTGGGCGAATACTATCATTCACCTTGTACACTTCCTGGAAGACAGCTCCTACTGTCGCCACCTTCTCCTGAGGATCCTCGATCACGAAGAAGTCGTCATCCAGGATGGCGCTTTCCGGATCGATGCTAACTGTTCGTAGCAAGCGTTCATTGTCTGACGTTCTCGGAAGCTTTAGATCCTGAATGTCATTCTGATTGTTTCTCCGAAATATTTTATTTATTTGCGGGAACATACTCGCGCTGTTGGGTTTTACAGCACGAATTCTTTTGTTCCAATGCAAACTTACAGATATTCTGTAATTTTCCTTGATTAACTGTTGGATATTTTTAATCAGTGACTTCAGTGTCCTGACCTCCGAGTTTTGTCTGTCGGTAAAGTACAAGAGAGTTGCGGTCTGTACAAGAGTTTGAGTCTTGTCAGGAGTCTACTTTTTTGTCTGTGCAGTGCGTCGATTGTCGCGTTTCGGTATACGTTTGTGGTATCGTGCTGTCTTTGGCGTGGCATCGTACTGTTCATTGTCTGTTTAATGACATCGTCCATTTGTTTGAGATACCTGTCAATCTCGTAGTTTGACAGGTTCCTATTAGTCGGTGGAAATGAGGCGCTCGAAGTGAGCGTTCTCGTCAGGGAATTGGCAAAGCGCGGCCAGCACACCCTACTGTAATCGTAGGGGTGCGTTTGGACACACTCTGCCATCTCCGCGAACTCGTCAGGTACTGTGATCACGGCACATAGTCCGCAATGGTCACTGTCGTATACAATGGTCCGTAGACAGTTAATAGACCATTCGTTCGTGTCTGCCAGTCTCAGTCGAGAGTCCATTAGCATGAGATCCAGATAGGAGCCGCTCCTAGGATACGACGGACTATCCGTTGCGAGCAACTTGACTCTATATTCAATGCTGCGAAGAATCCACCAATGGCTTAGTAGGCTCCCTCTGGGAATGTTATTTCCCCTATGTTTGGCATTTAAATCGCCGGCCAGAATGTAAAAGTTTTCTAATGAGTTTAAGCGCAGAGATCGAAAAATTGTCTCGAGCTCTGCGATAAAAATATTGGGTTGAGGTGCTTCAGGTGCATAAGCTGATACAATGTACATTCTCTTTCCATTTCGGAGAGGAATGCACACAATACAGGCCTCTAGCACCTGGAACCTCCGCACTTCACCGCTATATATGACTTTATGTTTAAAATTGCTTTTAATAAAGATCGCACCTCCCCTGCCTTGAATAGCGTTGGGTCGGTCCCTTCTAATTATTCTATAAGAACTGTGCCGGATTTTGTGCTTCTGGTTTAGCTTTGTTTCGCTAACCAAGAGTACATCGGGGCTTTCGTCGTGCAACAGGTTAAAAAGTACGGCTCGTCGCTCGATCCTTATCAGTGAATTTACATTCACCGACAGGATCTTCAAGGGCCTCTCTACCAGCGCACCCATCACAACCTTAGGTGCGCTAGGCCCGGCAGAAGCGAGTAGATACTATCTACTCTGGTCGCCGTCTCCAGGATCTGTTGCTGGAGCTGCCCAATCTGCCCTTGGATTGCGAGCAAGATCGAACAGACATCCACCTCGGCCACCGGTGCCTTAGAGACAGGCACTGGGGCTTTAGGAACAGTCATGGGCTTTTGTACCGCCTTTCCCGAACCTGCCGCCATTTGGGCGTAGGTCAATTGGGATGTGACGGCTGGTGTTTGGAAGCGACCCGAGGGACGTTTCTCCTCGACCTTCTGCTTACGGGCTAGGTTTTCTTTCTTGATGTCCTGGAACTTAGGACATCCCCGATAGTTTGCAGGGTGTCCTCGGTTCCTACATATGATACACTCGAGCTGCTCTCTATCCGCCACCTTGTCTTTCCCAAGGTCGTATTCCTCGTTCTTGTGGTTCTTTGCACACTTAACGCATCGAGGCTGCATTTCGCAGTTCGACGCGGCGTGCCCGAACCTTTGGCAGCGGATACATTGCAAAATGTTTCCGCTCCTCGTTAATGTTTCCCATGTGACAGTCTGGGACGCTAAGGTGGTGATAGTCCTTAACCTCTCCAGCTTGCTGCTGGGTGTGAGCTGCACCAAGAAGAAGGGAATAACTCGCTTCTCCCGTCGGGAGCTCATCGTAGAGAATGGCTTAACCCCCACGAATTTGAGGTCGTCACTCTCGAACTCTTTGAGCTCTGAGAGCATTTCCTCGGGGTCTGCAATCGACTCCACGCCTTTAAGGAGCATTGTCCGCAACCTCTCGGCCTTCGGCGTGAAGGAGAAAAACTCCGTTGTGGACTCCTTTAATAAGCTTTTTATACGCTTATGCTGCTCCAGTGTCTTGCACCGAACAGCATAGCGTTTTTGGCCTAAACATTTGATTTCAAAATTACCTACACCAATAGCATACCTACAGAGATCGATGGTCTCTCGTAGGGCCGTGGTATAGGTGAAGATGGGTGGCACTTTCTCCTTTTTAGGACGTTGCTGCTGCTTCTGCTGCTGCTTCTGCTGCTGCGGCTGTTGTTGTTGCTGTTGCGGCTGCTGTTGCGGCTGTCGTTGTTGCTGCTGTTTCTGCTGCTGCGGCTGCTGTTGTTGTTGCTGCTTTTGCTGTGGGGCGGCTGTTGCCTGCTCTACATCCCTCTTCTTTATCTCCTTCAGCTTATCAACTACGGCCTGCAGCTGGGCACGTAGGATACGCTCTTTCTGTTCCAGTTCGCTACGCTCTTCCTCCGTAGCTGATAATATAAAAGGGGGGCGAAGGGTTATTGTCCCCCGTGCAGCGGCCTTCCCTACCATAAGAAAGGTAGGCTCTTCATGATGACGGCCGGTGTTGCTTATTTATCCACCCGATTCCGACTCCGTACGACGTACGGTTTCCCCCGCCGTCTCCCGACATCTCCTCCTGCTACTTCCATCTATTTCAGAAGCAGCAGAAGAAACAGAGAAAAACGCACACGAAAAACTTTCCTCCCGACTTGGGATCCGAACCGGCGACCTTCCGACTGCGGGTCGGGCACTTAACCACTGGGCTAATTCGAGTTCCGCGAATACTTCGCCTAAACGCGCACTTATATTGTTTATAATTGTTTTTACACTTTGCTAGCCGAAACATTACCTACTCCTTTACTGTTCTGTGATCAACTGATGACGTTGGCGTAATTCAGCGGAGTATGACACAGGGGGCTTGCAAATATTTTGACAATCGTTTGATGAACTGTAGGGAAACATGTCCCTCAACCAGACGCACATTATACTCTACTAGATGTCGCTGTAGCAACCAATATTAACCGATATTACAATATTTTACTTAAAATAAAAACATATGAGCAACACTTTTGAAAGACTCTTTGAGTATTGGACCAGAACCAGTTCTTAAGCCAAAAGAAACTGCCTGAGCGTTTGAACCTTGACGGCTACTGTCATTGTATACGGTATAAGACAGGAGTAAGTAGATCAGCATTAGCATTAGAGAATTGAAAGCTAATGTGATCGAGATGGTTCTCAGCTACAATTTATGAAAGTCTGTTCAGGTGTTTCAAGACCATCAGCTGTTTTAGGTGGCGCAAAATAAATCACCCTATCGAAAGATGTTATAATTTTTGCAAATGGCGTAGTACCTCAATCATATTTGACATTAATGAACTAGACAGCTGTATACAAACAGATAAACAATGGAGCACTATACTTCGCAAGTGTGCGGAGTAATTGTGTCTATTTTTTTGACCAATAATTTCGAAGTCGATTTCCTATTCGTGTCTCGCCAACTGGGGCAACATTCCGCTTAGCTACTCGACCTGAACAGACTGGAACCGTAGGAGACCATGCACCGTGTCCGCCACCGTATTGGTCGATCGGCCGATAATATCGCGGTTGTGGCTACCGATGTCGCTGACAACGAAGCAACATCAACCAGACAACGGACCACGCAATTGAGCATAACCAGATGAACCCACAGCGAATTTTAGTGAAAAACTTACACATGTTCCCATACAAAGTATAAATATTATATCAGTTAGTGCCTGCTGACCGTCAGTCGCGTCCTTAATCAACAACGAAGAGGACGATTTTATGTCCGAAATCATCATTGGCGATGAAGCGCATTTCAACTTAAGCGGTTACGTCAATAAGCAAAATCTTCATTTCTGGGGCATTGAAAATCCGGGTATGATACACGAAGAGTCATTATATCCTCTCAAAGCCACTGTGTGGTGCCATCGACAATATGATCACTGTTACTGGCGAACGCTACAGGGCCATGATAAACTACTTCTGACTGTCGGAATTGAATGAGCGGGGCTTGGTTAGCATTTGGTATCAACAAGACGTTGGAATCACACACACAGCACGAGCCACAATGGATATTGTGATTGAAGCGTTTCCTGGTCGCGTAATTTCCAGTTTTGGCGATTTGGCATGGCCAGTAAGATCGCCAGATTTAACCATCCCAGACTTCTTTCTTTGGGGCTACTTGAAGTCGCGGAATTATGCCAACAAGCCTCGGACTATTCGACAGAAATACGAAGATTTATCACCGGAAATCTTGCAGAAAAAGAAACGGGTACAAATGTCTATCAACACTGGCGGTAGCCGCTGGACGGATATAATATTTTCAACACAACAGAAAAAATTGTAAGGGTCCAAGTAAAAATTTCCATCACTCATAGTCTTTTTTTATTTATTTATTAAAAAAGTTATTCAAAAACAAAATTGGATGATAAATCTTGCGCCACCTTGTACATACAAGAAGTCATTTGCGCTGTTGCACAATACTTAAGAAAAATGTAATTTAAATAGTTACTTATCGCAATTACGGTCCGCGAGTAATTTAAAAAGAATAAAATAAAAATAAAATAAAAAAAATTAAGTAAATTAAGTAAAACGTAAAAAAATAAAATTTTTCTCTCGGCTTTTTGACTTCATTAAAAGAACCTATTAATATGTGTAATATAAACGGCGCCGCGTCGGGGAACTGCTTAAGCCTAACTGAACTTTTCAAACTAATTAAAATAACTCTTTAACTACATAAAGTAGACATCACAGTCTTAAAACTATGTCTATCGACCTTAAAATAAACTTTATTAAAATAACTCAATAATTATGTAGCTTAATTTATGAAGATAATTTGAAAAAAAAACTTAGCATTTGATCAGTTTTTTTTTTCTTCTTATTTTTTTTATAAAACTAACGACTAACTATAACTAGCTTAATTTACATTAATTACAATACATACAGAATATATCAGTGCACTAGACACATTTATTATATATATCTTACGTTTGTTTAATTTTTTCTGTTTGTTTTTCTTTTTATTGTTTTTTGTTCTACACTTATGTAATACTATCTAATTGAGCCATTGGTGTTAAGCGGACTTTGTCTAAAAGAGGCTGAACAATGAAGAATACGCCGTCGGCCAACGTGTCTCCTATCTCGACATGACGCCGCTCATCTGAACCTGAGGCGCTTCAGCTTGCAGATAGCGACAGTTCCCTGAAATTCCATTCCAGGGAATTGAGGCATACGTGGAAATTAGCGGCTTCGCTAATTTCGCTTGCGACGGGGCTTCGAATGAGCCTTATCCGAAAACTGTCCAGCCGTAAAATCCTAGCCGTATTGTGTACACCTTCGTTAGGGTAAGTGTTCTTATACTCAGATTCAGGTGTTCTGTGCAATCCGAAACAAGTCCTAAGACATTGTCCCTCCAACACCTGTAACATTTCCATTAAGCCGGCACTCACATTAAACTGCAAGGGATAGATCCATACGCTATTATGGATCTTCTTAAGGGCTTGGAACGGATTACCTTCACCCTTTCATTTTGGCTACTATGAAACAGATCGTCTACAGATTGACTGCACTCTGATTCTCCAGTAGTCGCCCGCCCAGTTTGAAAATTGAGAACCTTTAGTAATTTTTCTTAGTGCCCCGAAAGATCCTAGTCAAAGGATCTCTGAATAAAAGGTTTTTCGAAGTCACCCTGTAAGAGAATGACAATGACGTCGGTCGTTGGACTTAATCTGTACGCGATTAAATTGTCTACGTACGCTATTCAATGGTGAAGAGAAGCTTTCCGATTAATGAGGTAAACGCTAAAAAAGGATCGGCGAAATTAACGTACTCACCAGATTTGTTGGGAAAGTAAACCAAAATTATAAGATGGATTCGTAATAAGCAATTGTTGTCGTTAACCCAAAGCAGTATCATCGACATTTTATTGGAAAGTACATTTTTATTCGCATCTATAAAAACATGAATATTATTCTCCGCACATGCCTGCACAAGTGTTTTCTTAGGCATAAATGGACATAATATAAATTCAATTGAAATTGAATTCAAAACTCAAAAAGTAGAAACCATTTACAAAACATTATTAACCAAAACTGCCATATTTCGCTATTTGAAAAAGTTTTTAATAAAAAAGGTAAAGTAAATATAGAAAAACTGCAGCTTAAATTTCTTTATATCGTACTAATATATTGTATATAATATTATTGCCGCACAATTTGCATATTTATTTTATATCTTTCAGGTGGATAACAGTGTGTTGATAAAAGAAAAAAACAAAATATATAATAATAAAAAATAAGTAAGTAAATCTGTATATGTACATATATGTATATAAGTGAATCAATATTGGGTCGCTTAGAAACACCAGCCGTCACACCCCAGATGACCTACGCCCAAATGGTCGACGGTACAAAAACACATGGCTGTGCATAACAGCCCTTACAAAAAGGCACAGTTCTTATAAAATAATTCGAAGAGATCGACCCAACGCCACACGAGGCGGAGGAGTTGCGATCTTCATCAAAAACACTTTTAAACATAAAATTATATATTGTGGTGAAGTGCGGAGGTTCCAGGTGCATTCCTGTCCCAAATGGAAAGAAAATGTACCTTATAGCTGCCTATGCACCTGAAGCCAATATTTTGATTGGGGAGCTCGAGACACATTTTCGATCTCTGCTCTTAAACTTGGTGGAAAACTACAACATTCTGACCGGCGGTTTGAATGCCAAGCATAGTGATTGGGGAAACAACATACTCAACACTAGGGGAAGCCTACTAAGCTATTGGTGGGTTCTGCGGAACATAGAGTACAGACTCGCAACGGAAAGTCTGTTGTATCCTAGGCGCGGCTCTTATCTAGATCTCATGCTGCTTGACTCTCGACTGAGGGAGGTCTTCGGACTTCGGACATCGGACTTTGCGGGAGGTCAGGGAGTGATCCGAGTCGATGTTGGCTTCTCGGAAGGTTCGTACATCTAAGATGCTGGAGGAGTGCCTGGCATCAATTGCAATGTGATCAGTCTGGTTGATGGTCGACTGATTGGATGGCCGCCAGGTTCCTTTATGGATGTTTAGATGTGGGAATCGTGTGCTTGCTACAAGGAGGTTACGCCCTGCTCGGAAGCTTAAGACTTTTTGTCGGAGTCTTCCTCGAATAACAAATCCGCATCCGAATAGACTTTGTTTATTTTCCTTGTAGCAGTTATCATAATAGATATCACAGTTTTTCATCCTTTTTTTGCCTGGTCCATCCCATCGTATTTCTTGGAGTGCGGTTATATCTGCTTTCATGGGTTTTTTATGGGTTCATTTCAGGTGCAGACTCCCAGATTTTTCCGTTTATATGGGCCCTCAACATTGTATCCTTCCGTATCTGAGGCTTGTTGTTGCTTCGTAACAATATTTGTTTTCAGTGATATTGATGTCAACTCTAAGCACAACCCCCGACCTGGAGGGCCAGGATTTGTTGCACACATCGGTTCACTACCTGGCGGATGCCAGACCAGGAACGCTTGGAGGCTGTGTGTCAGCTTGGATTGATCAGGGACAGAGATCGAAGCTGGTGTTTGCCATGTTAAACACGATCAATTTCTTTGCTCTGTTTGCTTTACGTATTACAAGCTCAGTCGGCTGGACATAAGTAAACCACTGCTATATATGATTTTTGACATATTAACCGACTGGAGATCACCGGTGTTGTAAGAGTAAGATCAAACAAAAAAATATGGAGCATGCCCGTGTCACAAAAAAAAAAAAAAAAAAAAGGCAGGCCGAAAAACAATTGGTGCAAACAAATGCAAAAACACCAGCATTTGATTGGCCTCAGCGATGAAGTAATCCCAAACCGGGAAGCCTGTCGCTACTTTCTGAGGTCAAACCGGCGGACCCCACAAGCGGACCAGTATTAATGCAGTTAAGTGGGAAGGTTATGGTCCTACACTTCTGACCATAACAACGCCGGAAAAAGGAAAAGAAGAAGAAGAAGAAGAACCGGTTGAGAGTTCGTTGTGAAAATTACCTACGTGACTTCTAGCCAAAATATTTGATATTAACTACGCATGCAACAGGGTACGGTGAACTCGTCGATTATTTAATAGCTTCTCTTCACCATTCAATAGCGTATGCAGACCGTTTAATCGCGTACAGATCAGGTCTAATAATCGACGTCATTGTCATACTCTTGCAGCGTGACATCGAAAAAATTCAACAGTATTGTGATGACTGGAAGTTGAAAATCAACTTCCAGAAATCAGAAAATGTTTTGTTCAGAATGCCTTTGTCTAGCGCCTCTCGGGACACTAGAAAAAATTGGCGCAGGTTCTCAGTTCTTGAACCGGACGGGATGGACGTCTACTGGCAAAACAAAGTGCAGTCAGATACCTTGGGATCTGGCTAGACCAGTATCTGTATTTTGACAAATATATATGGTAGATGCTGCGCTGGCGAGGGTCCGGGGCGCTTTCGCTTTGACAAAATGACTGTTTCATAGCAGCCAACTTGATTCCAGAGTGAAGGTAATCTGCCACATGGCCTTAATCAGGGTCCTTTATTGCCTATGGATGCTCCGCATGGTTCAATGTGAGAGCCGGCTTAATGGGAGGGAATCGGGTGTCTGAGAGACAATGTCTCAGGGCTTGTCTCGGGTTATACGAGTATAGGACATCCGAATCTGAGTACACGAAATTTTCCCCGAACAAAGTCCTATACAATAGGACTTTCTGATAAAACTAATCCCAACAGACGAATTCCTCTATTTAGATCAATGTGGGTAGATCACAGATAATTTAGCAATACCACTAATCTACCACGTGGTCCACAATTCCGTGGAGCGGTGGTTCCTCTACGAACATGATGTCGCGCTCCGTGAGCCCGAGCGCCTGAGGTTTAGTGGATCGATGTCGCGCCATGAACGGAGAACGTCGTCCGACAACATCAACGCTTTTGGTGACTGGAGGGGATTTCGTCAGTGGTAACTGTGTATGCTTTAAAATAAAAAAAAAAAACATATATGTATACCGTGGTGGTCTAACAATTAGAAACGATGAAAAAAGTACAGGATCGGCAATTGTTGTGCTTTTTTGAAGATAACTGTAACGGTCAAATATTGTTTTTTTTTTTTTTTAAATATCGAGGAAAAAAACAGCAAAGGAAGACAGGCTGATTATTAAAATTTCGAAAGCTGGTCCCTTCTTGACAGTCAGAAGCATACGGCGAAAACTGCTCGAAATCGGACTTCGTGGGTGTATGGCCAATGCCAGTCCTGACTCCATGGAAATTTGACTGTGAAATCATAGCGCAATAGGAGGCAGGGGCCGTAGGTTATTTCTCGCGTAAGTACACTGTCTGTCCAATGTGAGTTGTGCCAAAAACCATTTCTCTTGAGGCGAGACATGGTTTTCAGTGCGTACCCTCTGATATACAGTATCGAGCAAAGAATCGACCACCATGCACCATAGCAGCGGAGACAGGACGACACTTTGCGGGCAGCCTGTGCTGACAAACATTGGTCGGGGCCCGCATCCTGTGTACAAGCATTGCCTTGATCTACAAAACCAATGCTTCATCTGTGACATGCCGTCTAGCAGCGTTACACGTGCTGTGGAAAGGAGCCTTATCAAAAGTTCCCTCAATGTCGACAAAAATGCCCAGTACGTCCTTTCGAGTGCGCATTCAATTCTCCCAACTAGGTTTTGAAGCGTAGTCTCGTTGAATTTTCCGCGCTGAGAAGCATGCTGCATCTCCGAGAGAGGATGCATTTGAAGGGCAACTTTGGGCAAGTGCAACTCTACTTGCCTCTCCATGCTTTTCAGCAAGAAGTTAGACTGATTGATCTAAAACTCTGGGGAGTGAGTAATCTTCTTTCCCTATTTTGGAAATAAAGACCAATTTCACCGCGCGGGAAGGAATAGGTATATAGGCAAGTGCCAAGCTAACAGTGAAAAATGTTTCAGAGTTGAAAGCAGCTGTCTTATACCTTTTTGCACCATAACAGGGTACCTGGCGACCCTAATCCATCGAAAGATGCCACAGCAAATTCAATGTCCTCAGTAGTTGCCACGTGTGATGCAATATACCAGCAACGCTGAGTTGTTTTCATCATTTCAGTCGTAGTTACCATTGAAGGAGTGTGCAATGAGCCAAAGACAGTCTGATTTCCAGGGGAATGGGTCTGAAGCAGTAAACTAAGAGTTTCCGCTTTAGACTCAGGAACCGTCGAATTTTCTGAGTACATCCAGCTTTGTTGATTTTCCTCGCTTGAGGACATTAACCAACTTGCTGGTCGCACTCAGGGATTTGATCTCTTCGCAGAAGGACTTATAGGGATCATTCTTCAATTTACGAATAAGCTTCTTATAATCCTTTTGCTTCGATCGATATTTAGTTGTCCAAGTTGTCTTCCAAGTTCAATTTGAACGATATATTCAGGAAACTTCTGGCTTTCCTGCGAAGACATTGGAGCTCAGCGTTCCATCAGGGAACCGATTTCCTGCTGGGAGGTTTTTTGATAGGACATGCGAGTTCGAAACAATTGGTGATGGTGCTGCTCAGGCATTTGCATTTGCTGTTGCCCCAAACAGTGTTTTGAGCATTTGCTTCGGAACAAATGATGAGTCCAATCTTTCTGGCTTCACAGTACTCTACCAGTTCAGAAACCGCCTTCGGTGACGGAGGCAGTACCGACTCGTAGAGGAAGTAAGTAGACGCCTCGACGAAGTGTTCAATTTCTCCGTGCGCTTTGTAGCGAATTCTGGCAGCCACCAGATCTGGCTCGCAGAATTGACCAAGTTTGGTTGCCAATAGTGTGTTCGATATGATGAGACAGACCCTAGGATCGCTCGTCATAAAGAGAGACCACACATGCGTTTATTCCACACCCATGGTGCGGAATCATCACAATGAATACAATGTGATGATTTGTACTACTGCATGCAATTCTGCTACTGAGAAGAGCGATAGCCGTCTTGCAATGCTGTAGATTGATCTGAGTAAAAATCATAGATTTAGACTGTAGAGCAGGTTCCATCCTTCGACTACTTGACATCAAAATGAAATAAAATCCTATCACGGCCGAAGTAGGGGCGTGAGTCATTCATAGATTTCAGGGATTTGACAGAGCCGTTGTCCAATCCCACAACCAGAGTGAAGCTCTCTTTTTTCGGAGAGCCCTTACTCTCCCTGTAGAAATAGGTAATCCAGGCCTTGTTTCTGGTTCTGGTTTCTGCGCACGTATTCGCATCAGCACATCCAGCTCGTTTCCAGGTTTTCCCAGAATCAAGCAGATGGCGCGCGTTAATTTTGGGAGACTGACTATCTGATAGGTAGTAGTTCCGAGGGGAGGGATTCATTCACTTGCTATGGTATAGTATATATGTAGGTTATTTAGTGCGTATTCAAGGCAATATGGACATAAGGACATATTAAAAGATACAATGGAGTCCTACTGCTTCATATGCACGCCCGTAACGTACATTTTCCAGCACGACACACCACACGAGTAGCAAAGGAGAAAAAAAAAAGTTTTAGATTGGCTTGACTTGAATCCCATCGAAAATGTACGGGCAGCCCTCTTACAACAAATTAAGAATATATGGGAAAGCATATCTCCTTCAAGATGCCAGATGCCAGGCTCTGGTTGAAAGCATGCCCCGAAGACTTTTGTGCTGTTATAGCAAACAAAGGTTTTCCGACGAATTACTGTTCTTCTTTCTATGTTTTTTTATTATGATTTTTTTTTTAATTTTCTTTTCTTTTCGTTTGTAATTCATAGATTGATTGGTTTTTCATGAATTTTTTATTAATTCATTTAACTGATAGAATTAGAACCTTAATTAATAAATAATATTTATGTTTATTTTAAATTTTATGTTAATTTCTTATATGCCTGTGAAAAAAATATAATCAAAAACACTAAAGGCAAAAGTAGTCATTCTTAAATAATATATTAGTTAAGATAGATTAAGGTGAATAGAGTTAGCTTAAGTTTTATTTAAGCAAAAGAAAATGATCGTAAGTATGCTAAGTTTTTGTCAAACACATACATATACTCGTACATATTTTATCAGCCTAAATTAATTTAAGTTAGCCCATAAGAAGAGATATTAATCGTCGAAAGGCAAATTAAAAATGTGCTTAGAGTGCCCGCACGGGGCCAGTAAGATATTTTAAGATAATTAAGCTAGTCGTAAGCATACTCGTATTTGTCTAGCGTACTTAGAGCTAAGTAGAATTTACTAAAAATGAATTAAAAACGCAGCAGCTCCTGACCGACATGTGACAATTACTTTAGTCAAAATTTACCAATTCCGGAACAAACTTCGCTGACACGCGTTTCATGATCAAAATAACTGAAAAAAATGCATGGCACGAGCCAACCGATATGCTCACTCAGCAGTTTCTTTTACACTGATTCGACGATTCTCCATAACAATTCCGCAGCATACCTGGTATACGACGATATCGGGGCTTTACCATCCACAATAATCAAAAGGATGATCAGTGAGGCAGAACGGACAAAAACACCGGTCCTGATAAGATGCGATGCGAATGATCACCATACTCATGCCGATCATTGAATACGGCGGATTGACTGCGGCGGGAGTTCATCCAATCCGCATCACTTCACTTCCGCAGTTTAACCCTATCATTGAAAACGACGGATGCACTACATTATCGGTCGGAAGAACCTTATTACCGATCTTCTATTTTATCAGCTGTGTTCTGTCATTTTGAACTGTTTGTGCAAGAAAATTTGAAATTAAATTTAAAATAAATTGAAATTATGGACACTATTGCGATTTTTTTCGAATTGGAGAAAGATTTATGTAATTGCCGACATATTCGCCACAAAATAAGAAGTATGGCAAAGGACATTTTTTTGTTACCCAATGCTCAGTAAGTTGAGAACAATTTTCTTATTCAGCGTGAATTTAATATTTTTAATTGTAGATTTATCAAACAGTTCAGAATAAACAAAGCCTTATAGATCTCCCGGCGTTAATACCCCAGAAAGTCGATTCAACAGTAGCCATTGCAGGGGACGGAATATTGTTGAAAGAACAATTGGGGTATGGAAAAATTGGTGTCGTTGTTGTCTCGGTGCCCGACAACTCCATTATTCGCCTCAAAAAGCCGTCCAAATAATAAATGTATCTGTTGCAATACATAACGTCAGAATTAATTTTAATGTGTTTGATGAGGAACACGGGTCAACAGAAGAAATTGCCGATGTTGAAGACAGCCATCCTCATATTACACAAACGGAGACATACACAATGGAGGCAAATAGGATTAGAAATCAAATATTACAAAACTTAATTTAAAATAAAATATTTTTTTTTTCAAAACAAATAAATCATTTATTGTTTATAGCACAAAAAGCCTTCTTGGCAAAAATAAAATAAAATAAACGCCAAAGGAGTGAAAAAAACCTCCTTATTTTCGCCTCCACCTGTTGCCTTTTGTTCGCGTTTGTTATGGCAAAGTTTCTTACGAAGACCAGATTTGTGATCCGACCAAACCTAAAGTAAAGTTTCACCGTTAGATAAATTAATGAAAATATATGAGTTTATTTATATTAATTTACCTTCTTCCACTCTGATATCTCCTTAGTAGGAGGCCCTAAACTATTGAGTTCTTCCTGTAACTGCAACCAAAACTTTTGGACGAACTCTGGATCTTTTTTTGTAAAATTTTTTGCAATATCCGGATTCCTTTTCATGTGTTCTACTAACACCTGGAACTGCTGGCGATTTGTTTGCCTATAAATATTTTATTCTAGTTATTTTCCTGTAGCTATTTACGATTATTTTACTTACTTCTTTAATTTCATCATTTTGTTAACTAGAATCCGCATCAACTGTGTTGCGGATGAGAAACGTCACAGTTTGTATGGAGTGCGGATCGTATGCGGATTCAATGATAGCTAGTTTTTGGACTTCTTTACCGACATTTACTCACTTGCGTTTTCAATGATGGCAAAACAGAAAAAGTGACAGATTCTCCAGCCGCAGTCAATCCGCCGTATTCAATGATCGGCATGACTATTTAGGGCAGTAGCAACGTCAACAAAAGAGGTAAAGTATTACTTACTTATTGGGTATATAACTTAATTCGTGCGGTTTTTTTTTCAAAATTTGAACGTTTATTTAAGAAAAACATGTACAATAGTATTATTCAAAGTATTGCCCATCTGAAGCTATGACTTTTTCCCACCTTTCTGGCAATTTGTGGATCCCATCCCAAAAGAACTGCGCCGGCTTGGCAGCCAAGAATGAATCAAGCCAATTTTTGATATTCTGCTCTGATGTGAACCGTATTTCAGTGAGGGCGTTCTGCATCGACCGGAACAAATGGTAGTCAGAAGGGGCAAGGTCTGGGCTATAAGGCGGGTGGGGTAAAACTTCCCATCCACTGTTTTCTAAATAGTTCTTAACCGGAATAGCAACGTGGGGCCGAGCGTTGTCATGATGGAAAATTATTGCCTCGTGTCTGGTCGCATATTCCGGGCGTTTTTCGGCTACTGCTCTCTTCAAACGGATTAATTGTGTTCGGTAGCGTTGTCCATTGATGGTTTCACCCGGTTTTAGCAGCTCATAACACAGCACACCCTTCTGATCCCGCCAAATACAGAGCATTACCTTCGCGCCGTGGATATTCGGCTTTGCCGTTGATTTGTCTGGTTGGGTTTCACATTTTGATTCATTGTTTTTTGCGCTTGGGGTTGTCGTAATGGATCCATTTTTCATCACCAGTAACAATCCGATGCAAAAATGACTTCCTTTTGTGGCGTTCCAGCAGCATTTCGGACATGCAAAACCGCCTTTCGACGTCTCTCGGCTTGAGTTCATGTGGAACCCAATTTCCTTGCTTTTGAATATATCCAACTGCTTTTAAACGTTTTGAAACGGCTGCTTGAGTGACACCCAAAGATTCTGCGAGCTCTTCTTGTGTTTGGCAACAATCTTCATAGAGTAATGGTTGCAGTTCTTCATCTTCAAACTTTGGCTGCCCTGGACGTTCATCGTCTTCCAAGCCAAAATCACCACTTTTAAATCGTGCAAACCACTTTTGGCACGTTCGCTCAGCTAGCGCATGTTCACCATAAACTTCCACCAAAATACGATGACTTTCGGCAGCAGTTTTCTTCATATTAAAGTAATGAAGAAGAACTCCCCGTAAAAACACTTTTTCAGGCACAAAGTTTAACATATTTGAGTGAAAAAAAATTCTTGTTGTTTACGCTTCAAATGAATGACATATACTGAAATGACGTACAATGACAGTAGCTTTCCAACGCATGTTCCAATGGAATAATACAAGTTACGCCATCTCTTAGCAAACCGCACGAATTAAGTTATAGACTCAATACATTATAGAAACAGACCTTATTATTTGTATTAGAGGCAATATACCAACATTCGTAACAAGAAATAGGCATACAATTTAAGATATAACTTTGGTATCCAATTCTTCCAATATCTCGGTTGCAAACTGATCGGTATCGGTAAATAATTTCGTTACATTCGCTTCCATTTAAATTTTGAGATCCCACTTAAAAAACCCTTTAGGAATCCTAAACGAATCAACTGGAATAAATATGAGGCTAACTTTAAGGGCTGTTGACCCATTCAATTAAGAAGCCCCAATTCGCATGCAGGCATTGAACGTTTAGCGAATAAAGTAACAGGAGCAATGAACAAATTCTTTCTAGAGTCTTGCCCAAGCAGCAGACCAGCAAAGGGAACCAAACTCCCGTGGTTGTCTGAAGTGAGATAAGAAAGGCGCAAAGGATAGCCTGGCGTAATATCTGCTCAGAAATAGAAGAGAAAACTGTGTAAGGAGCAAAATACTCTCAAAGGCCCGCCCTAATTAATAAATCAGATTACAACGCAGCAGTGACTACCGACCTCTACCCACTAGACCTCTTGCTCAATACACATTTTCCCGACATCGCAGAGGCTAGTAGCTTTAGTTTTAAACAACTCATACCGAGTCTTCCGTTCATTTCAAAGGAAGTTGTAGTAAGAAAACGGAATCTCCAATGGGCAGTAAATAGCTTACCTCCATCTGCAGGTCCGGATGGAATCAACACGATTATGCAACATGCTTACGGCATTCTCGAACCCTAGCTTTTAGTATTATTCTCATCCAGCCTAGACTAGGGCTACATACCACTGTCCCGGAGGGAAGTAAATGCTAAAAGCAGAAAAAACCTTCCGCACAGCTGCAACAGACTACAAACCTATCAGTCTCTTTTCATTTCATCTTAAAACGCTAGAGAAACTGGTAGAGTTGTGGCGGTGGTTCATTCGAAATTCGGCCGCTACATACAAAAATGGTAGTAAAACGTGGCACATCACAAGGAGGAGTACTATAGTTGCAATTGTGGGTGTTAGTTGTAAACGAAATACTCATATCGCTGGAGGACAGTGGGTGCAAAATCATTGCGTATATAGATGATATTGCACTAGCAATCAATGGAAAACATCTCCCAACAATTAGAGATTCGATCGAAATCTATCCTAGGCAAATTAACCAAATAGGCAAACAACTGCGGGCTTGGAACAAACCCCACCAAACCGGAGCTAGTTTTATTTACAAGAAAACGGCAAATTCCTCAAATCACCAAAACTCAATAAGACTTACCTTAGATTCGCAGATCACGCCAAATACGAGCAGGAAGCTCAGCTGGAAATTGAATGCGGAAGAATGCGTCAAAAAAGGAACAACTGCGCTATACACCTGCAAAAAAGTCTTGAGCACCAAATGGGGTATCAAGCCCCATTTCACACACTGGCTGTATACCGCGTTTGTAAGACCTCGTACGGCTGCTTAGTCTAATGGCAAATGCTTTATGTAAATCTAACTATGCCAAACTAAGTACAATTCAAAGGATGACATATATCGCTACAACCGGGGCACTGCGAACAAACCCGACTCTAGCCCTCGAAAGGATTTTTTTTGACAAGAAAACAAGACAAAGGCAAAGAAATCGTTTTCTTGTTCAAATCATTGAAAGTTCTTCGAAATAGGGCACATTGATATTCTACGGCAAAGCAATGATCTAAGTGAAGTCTCGGACTACTTAATCCCTAGACTTCGAGGTTATTTATAAAACAATATTTCCCAAGAGGAGAAACAGACAGACAATGGTATGTGCCGGTGTCTATGCACCGACCCTAAAAATCAGGAAATCCTACCAAAACACTGTTATATTTATATTCTAATTGTAAGCTGAACTAGCGGCAAATCATGAAGCCGCCGACTGTTTTTCTGTGAGATCGTTAAATAATAGAGAAATCGTCATCTACACAGATAGCCAAGTGGTAATAAAATCATTCACCAATAATAAGATCAAAATTGGCACATCTTTAATTGAGATATCGAGCATATGCGCTAAAACTTTATGCTGGATACCTGCGCTGAGTGATATATCAGGTAAATGTGAAGCAGACGAACTAGCGAAAATAGGCACCACTCTGGAGCTCTTGGAGCTGGAAACACGAAAATATAAAATCTCGAAAAGAGCACTGCAACAAGCAAATGAGAGATGGTGTGACTTTGAAACGTGCAACTACACGAGACAATCCCGGCCCAGGTATTGTGAACCACAAGCCTTGTAATAATACGCAGGCAGTTTATAAGCGGCCTAATCGAAGTCCTAACAAGATATAGGGCTTTAGGAAAACATGCCGCAAGATTAGGACTCCCATATAAAAAAAATATTGCATTAGGTGCCATGATCAGGAAGAGGAAGAATCCCATCTCTGCTATTGCCCAACCTAAGCCTCCTCAAGAAAACGATTTCTGGGTGAATACTTCTTGAATGAACTAACGGATCTATCTAAAACGGAGATCAACAAAATACTGAATTTTATTCAGCACTCAAAATGGTTCCAAGATGAGCGGTGACCAAGCCGACTCGAGTGGTAGCGCAATGGACCACTCTTGGTCTAAGTGATCCCCAACTCTTTTTAACATAACCTAACCTTTATCTGCGTAGGTATGATGACAACTACGACAGGTTATGTTTGACCGGATGCAAGTCTGGCAGCGTGAGTTACTATTAGCCAATGGCCCATACTGACCGCCACGATTCTAGCTATATTGGAGCCTTATCTGTTGAGGAGGTCGTCCTCCTGCATCTATGTAGTTGTTTTGAAAAAGTTGTTGAAAAAGTATTGCCAGATGTTGTCTTTGAGACAGGCCCACAGTTTAAGTAGGGGAGTCTGAAGTAACCCCGAGTTTGGTTTACTCATTGGTTCTCTCATTCCCCTCTATGTTGCAGTGCTCTGGAACCTAAAAGAGCGTGATATCAGTCCAGCCGCCAGCTTGTTTAATTTCTTTCTTGCATTGATCCACCAGCTGCTTATGGTATAAGACAATCTGATAACATACTTAAATAACATAATTCGATTCGCGCAATGCTATATGCAGACTCGAGTTTATAATGATAGAAAATGGATTTGTTTATAAATTTAAGAGATTACTCATTACGTTCATTAGTTCATAATTCCTGCCATCCGTTTTAGCCTGTTAAGTTCTTTGAGTTTAGATGGCAAGCCTTTCTTCTCACTGATTGAAAAGGGACGATCCAGAAACGATTGAAGAATCGGAACCTTGAAAACACTACATAAGCCAAGCCTAATGAATGTTCAGTTTTACCAAGATCCACCACGCCGGAGTCGAAAGAATACAATGTTATTATATTTGAGACTTAAATGTGGATTTCTATTTATTCAAGAATAACTGCTAAAATTTAGGTGTTTATGGCCCTCACCGGTTTTGATGAAATTTCAGTATGTCAGATTAGGATTTTTTCCTAAGAATTTTGATATACATCCATATATGTATATTTAAGGTCGGACTCATCTTGTTTCGAAGATATAAGCTTCTTAAATTCCCATACAAAATGCACTTAATTTTTGCCTGTAAGTGTGCAACTATGTTTTAAATAATAGCATTTTTCACATTCAATTTCTTTAACTCCTCACGATATGCAATTAGAAAAGCTTGAACAACGTTTATTATGTACAAATAACTGTTAATGATGGCTTTTGCAATTGTGACGGCTTTGTACTCGAACGTTTCAATTAAATTCTAAAAGTGGAAAAAGAGAATAATGAAGTTAAAGTAGTTTTTAACTATTTGTAACGACTTGGATTCGATTATAAACTTTTCAGTACAACATAAAGTATTACCGAGTGCTCGCGAATGTTTAAAATGCAGGAAAATAAGCAGTCTTTAACTTATCGCTGTACCAAATCCTATTTCGTTTACAATAAAAAAAAAAACGTGTCAACATTCAGTGCAACAAGAAAAGCAGCTTGTTGTCCGGAACTTGGTTTGCAAAGTCGCATTTACCACTACAAAAATATTGCAAATACATATATCGGTAATCATCTGATGCTAAGGCCACCACGTCAAACCTTTTTGGAATTTGAGTTGGATTTAAGTTCATCAACAGTTGTGAATTAGGCGAGTTACTGCCGACAAATTTGCATTTTATGGGCAGAACAAAACTCAGAAAAAATTGGTGGTGTGGGTGAAGTGATAGAAATCGACGAGGCAAAAATAGGAAGAAGGAAATTTAATAAAGGACGGTTATTGACAGGTCAATGGATTTTCGGTGTCATTGAACGATCAGAAACATTACTGGAGCTTATTAAAACGTGGATTCAACCTGGCACTTGTATCGTGTCTGATTGTTGGCGAGCATATAATTGTCTAAATGATGAAGGCTATAAACATCTTCGAGTTAACCATAAAATAAATTTTGTAAATCCGGATAATGGTGCACACACCCATAATATTGAACGCGCTTGGAGGGAAACACTTCTACAATAAAGTCCTACCACAGAATAAATAGTATACAGAAGTCGCATCTCGGCCTGCGATGATTTTTCACTTTATGGTGCGGGCGGAACAACTGAAGGGAAGATCAAGCAACGAGAGAGCAAGCATGATCAGAGAGTAACAACCAGAGAGCAGCCACGATCAGAGAGAATCAACGAGAGAGCAATCTTAAAATGTTTATGTGTGTGTGTGTATTGTGTTGCTATCCAACGTCGTGAATGCACGTGGTGTTGACAAAATTTTGTTTCAAGTTTTAGATTTCTATATTTAGTTTTCTTCAGTTGAAAGTTGCGCTTGGTATTCGTACGCGTACTTTTTCGATGTAAACTAAAAGGGCCGGGTAACACCAATTAACGTTATTCCATTATTTGGGATTTTTGTGCAAATTTCAATCTGATATATATGTGGGGAAGAATAACCCAAAAACTTTAGTGCGACAGGATTTTAAGTTTGCGGGCTTTAGTAAAATTTTTTTTCTCTGAAGCCCACGAGCAATGCCTCCTCAAGAGTACTAAGATCATGAAGTCCAATATTATTTCCTTATGATCAGAACATGTGGAAAACCATTGCGGTGTGGCATTTTTGGATTTGGATTTTATCAAGTTTTTTATACCAACAGTTTGTGGTTGTGTGTCAAAAATATTGCTAAACACTGTAGTATGTTTCTTGCTAATTTCCAAGAAAATTTGTGAAGGAGCAACGAGGTTACCGAAATCTTTAAGAGAATTGTAATTTTTATGAAATATGAAAAGTTCACTAGGAACTGTTAATACTTCGTCTTCTTTTCTCAATATAGAAACACAAATATCGCAGTAAATTTTCGGTATCATTTTGTAGACGATATAACCTATGAAGTATCTTAAAGACGCCAAATCGATACTAATTCCGAACAATTCTGAAAGTCATCATTTAATACGAAATCATCAATGATTTCTATGTTAATATCTATTTCAGAGTTTTCGTTTCGACTGAGTTCTTCATTATTTGTATCAGCTAAGTCCATATTTGACAAAATATTTGAAAGCGTTTCAAATGTGGTATCACTCAGCTCTTCACAGTTACTATAAGAACTCAACAGCACTATATTTGCAGACATTAAGCGTGCTAATAAAGTGTTTATATCAGCAACTGAGGGGTTAATATTATTTCCACCCTTTTGTCTTAGAACCGAGAACATATTTTCGAGCTTATCTTGGTTTAATGCTCTTGTCATTAAAAAAAATATTTGGGATTTTTTTTGAAATAGCTCGTCTACTAATTGTAATACAGCGTTTAAGGTAAATTTCATTCCATCTAAAAAAAATACTTTTTTCTTTTTGTCAACAAATGAGATTTCATTGAGGTATTCAAGGAAGAATTTTATATATTCGTGTGATGGACTGTTAAGTTGAACTGCAGACTTATAACAATTCTTTGAAGATAGCGAACCACTATTTAGGCAGTCAAATATTTTGTCAATATTTCCTATGAAGCATGCCGTAGATAAACAAACTTCTTTTGAGCAACTTTTAAAGCCTACTGTCTCAATAACAGTTTTAATTGCTGCTTGAACAGTCCTACTAAAAATTTGGGTGGCTAGTTTTACTTTCATTTTTTCGAAAGAGTTCGGAAATATGTGCTGGCTTGTAAGTTTAAGACACATTTTTGTATTAGATTTGCACTCCATTTCCCATAGTTCCTTAACTACTTTTCGTAATTAACTAATTTCATAATATTATCTTTTTTAGTAAATCGGCAAAAAGTCCATTTTTTTGAAACAAAGTAATTAAATGTAAGCGCCCAGTTGGAAAACATTGATTTAATCATAAAAACGCACAATTGTTTACCAATCTGGTTCGTTCTTTCAACCCCATTTTCCTCAAATCCATCCACTAAATCTAATTTGGAATTGTATCGCAATTCCCTTCTAATCGCCATTTCATCCAACAGCAGAATCATATTATTCTTTTCGTACTGGTTCAAATCTAAGCACTTCTTTTTTATTAACTCTAAACCGTTATTTTTAAAACCTGGTTGTAGGGAATTTACAGGGGCCCATCGATAAACAGTAGAGATATGTGGCAAATTTAGATGCAATTTATTCTTCAAAAATTGGTACGTTGACTGTGAGACATAATAAATGTTTTGAACCAAATCTTTTACATCTTGCTTATATTCTTTAGGTCGTGGACTAAGAAGAAGTTTGCAAAATGTTTGTGACTCCTTGCTTATTTGAAAAGAGTCGATAGTTTGAAATACGCTTGATTTTGTTGCTATTTGTTTGCGGCTTTGGAGATTTTTATATTTTGCTACCATGTCGTAATATTTATTTCTGTAAAAATTAGCTGATTTCAGATATTTTTCACAGTCATTACAACATCCATCTACGGAGTCACTTGTTCGGCTCTTTTTAGCTGGACAATCAAGCTCCAACGACTTGTAATCTTCCTCAATAACTTCTAAGTTAAATACCGGAACAGCTCCGAATTTCAACTTTACCAATGTCAGAACTTGAGAAGTGATTGGCGCAAATCAACAATTTTTTTGTGTAATCTTTTGTTGGAATATTACATTTTTCTCGCCAAATTTGACCCATAGCTGAGTCATAGGGAGGAAACTTAAACATTCTTATCTTTTCACCATATCGTCTAGATTTACCGCATGTTTTTATGCAGCATCGAATGCCGGACTTTTGGAAAATTTTACCAACAGCCGGTACAGAATCCATTTTTCCTATTCAAAATCGTATGACAACCCTTCAACAATCAATATATAATAATAAGTCCAAAGAATAATCCAAATCGTATGCAAAGTTGTCAACAATTATAAAAGCAACAATTCAAAATCAAAAATAGAGTTAAATATCAAAATACAAAGTAAAAATGGAATCGATATATGTATAAGCGCAGGAAAACACAACCATTCGCATGAAAGTACAATTCCCAAGTGATTTCGAATCCAATCCACACAATCAAAAACAAGAGAAGCAATACAACACCATGCAAGCTTACGATAGAAGAAGCTATCAATGCATACACACGCACACACACTTGCATACATATCGTAAGCTGCTTTGCTCTCGTAAAAACAAAACCACCGAAAACGCACATGCTACTCTCTTTCGCTCGCACCAGCTTCTCAATTTTTTGTATACTCTCTTGCATGTTCTCATGCTTGTACTCTCTGTTCAATAGGGTGCCAATATTGGAACCCTAGAACAAAATTTGCTTTGTATGAGATGCAACTTCTGTATACTATTTATTCTGTGGTACTACATACTCGTATATATGTACATTATGAAGAAATATTAACATCCAGTGCAATAACGATGAATTTCAAAAATTATTTGGTTTTATTTTCAATAATAAATGCGAAATTAAGCCATATTTCGAAGGACGGCCTTATTTTCTTATGTTTTGTATGCAAATCTACGATGCGTAAAATCCAACCAAGTGACCCCGCAGTGGGGTTGCAGGGGGAGGGGGGAGGGGGGAGGGGGGCACCATGCCCCCCTCCCATATTCTCCTCATTTATACAGATATACATAAGTAAGTAAGTATATACATGCATTTTTCAAACCATTGAAAACCGCATACAGTTAGGAGTTACAAAACCTTTACGTAAAGAAAGTGGTTATCTAAAACTTGTTGCATAGTTCCAGGCCAAACCATGATAGAACTAAAACAAGCCAAATCGGTATTTTGTATGGGAATTTAAGAAGCTTATATCTTCGAAACAAGATAAGTCCGACTTTAAATATATGTAATTATCAAAATTCTGAGAAAAAATCCTAATCTGACATACTGAAATTTCATCAAAATCGGTGGGTAGGGCCTTTTCCCGAATAATTAGGTACCAAAATTTATTCTAGCGTCGGTAATATGGTTTTGCTGTTAAAGAAGGCCGGAATGAACAACAATAAACAAACTTCAATATTTTGAATTATTTCTTTATTAAAATACGGATTATGTTTGCTTCCTTTTTCTAAAAAGGTTCGAAAAGAAGACAAAAAAGACAAAAAATAGCGTGTGCGAAAATTTTGCACTTTCATTTAAATTTTTTTCATCAATTAAATTTTTTTAAATTAGGAACAAAATCAAAAATCTGTTTCGACAATAACCTATATGTTTTAAAATACTTTCTGAGGATCCAAAAATTAGAAGGATCGGTTAAGAAATGCCTGAGAAACAATTTATCTTAGATCGCAATTGATGTCACCCGATGGGAGCTCCGCTTCGCATCGTTCAATAAAATAAAATGAATTCATATAAAATTGTTTTGGAAGAGTTGGTGGGCACTGATAGTTAACAACTCGAGGACTGTGTTTTTTCTTGGGAATGACGAAAAAACTGCATTTCTCAATGTCGGCTATCACAAGTTGCTCACGCCTCACAAAGGTGCAAAACAACAAGTAGATGAGATGGGTTGTAAAATAAAGTTCCCGGAAAGAGAGAGAGCGGGCGATTTTTTCTGGCTCATTTTGACATTTCTCTTTTCTCTTATTCGTAATATATTAATTTTCTTTTATTCATTTTCGTCGCTTGTGGATGAACAAGGTTCGGCACGAAATTTCGAAGCGCATATATGTATTTGAATTTAGAATATTCTATTGTACTCTTGGAAAAATTATGGGCGCGAGAGAAAATATCACATCTTATAATGGTGGGGAGTGTAGGGAGAATTTAAAAAGATTAAAAATATTTGAGTTTATTTTATAGCTTCCACCTAGGGCCAGTAAGATATTTAGATTTGATAAGGATGTCCAAGCTAGCTGTAAGCGTTTTTTTTGTGTACCTAAGATATAATATTTTTAAAAAATAATAATAAAAATGGATTAAAAAAAAAAAAACATATACATACCAGCTTTTCTTCCTCCGAACGTTTTTTCTGTCGACATGGTTATATACAAATATGCAAGAAGTCAAGACATTTATTTTCTAATTATATATAACTGTACTTTATTGAATCCCTCATTATTTATGTTCATTTCGGCACGATTACGATTTCCGTGGCGCCGGCTTTTGAAGGTGTTTTCCTATAGAACTCGGTGAGATAAACAAAAAATAATAAGTAAATTTTTTTGATATTTTGCTTAGTTTTCGAGATAATGAGGCTTAAAGTTGATTAATTTTCAGGTTTTTTCACTGGAATTTTGATAGAATTTTTGTAATATTTTGTGAAAAAGTTTACATACTTTTTGGCTTATGTAAATGGTTTCTTTACACGATACGAAAGATGCATATAAAAAAAATATTGAATACACCCAACTTGCACCTACCCCAAATCCTCAATGTTCTCAAGCAGGAGGGTTGCAGGGGGGCAGCACGTCACTTTTGATCGAAGGTGTGTACCACACTGAACGGGTTTTGTCGCTACGAATCTAGACTTCATTCAAAATTTCATGGTGTCACGGGGGAAGACGTACGAAAGGCGCACGTCTCATTCTGGTTTCTACTGTTCCGAACCGTTCCGGACAGAAAAGTACACCTTTTGGTGTTCATTGTGAAAAAAATTCTGTCCGAAAGTGTTTTGCTTTGTGTTGCTTGAGGGTGTTCCGAACAGTTCAGAACATGATTTGTGAAAAGTGTCAAAAGCTGCTGTCATTGGAAAAAAACACTGATCTCGCTAAAACATCAATTGAGACTGTTGTTGACGAGTTACTAATCACATGCATTTCACTATCAGTGCCCACCGCAACGTTTCCAAAATAATTTTATTGGACTTCATTTTACATATGTATTTTATTTTTTAATTCTAAAATAAATTTAATACAATCTGACAAATAAGATGTTTTTCCTTTTTTGATAACTGGCATACGGTTGTGCTTGCCTGTTCTAACTTGATCTGAAACTGTTAATACCTACAAAAAACAAATAATTGTTTTTGAATGCGCCCATCTGTCAACTCCAACATATGGAAATAAACATTCGCCATCTACCCTATTTTACGCAATATGAATTGGCGTGTTAGCGAAGACTACAGCCACAGTGACCACCAGGCGAAACACTCGAAAACTGTATTGTTTTGCTGGATTGGATGAGTTTGACTTTTGCAGAACTGCCAGAATATTAAGAGTGTATTACTTATCTTAAAAAATGATTGCCGTCTTAAAATAACAATCAATCTTTGAAACTTTGTTAAGTTGACTGCATCATTAAATGAAACAATGATAAGAAAATACATGTGAAGAATAAGAATTATTCCATATTCTAGTCTGGCATTTCAGCAATGACCAATGTAAATTAGATAAAATGAAATTACAAGATATGCCGCTTTATATCAGACGATAGAAAAACAATGCCCAATTAATATTGCGACTATAAAAGAGATATGTATATATAAAAATCATGGAAAAAATGCAATTAATAATGTCGATTTTACAGTGTGAATTTTTAAAACATTCATCTTCCCTCATTCAATGAGGGATGCGGCAACCAATTTTTGTTTGCGTTTAATTTCAATCGAATGGCAACATTGTAACGAAGTACAATATTTCTAGAACAAATTTGATTTATAACACCGGTCGGGGATTTGATTGTGAAGGGAGTAGTTGTTTTGCAAATAGATAATTTGTTTTTTGTTTTCCAAAATAAGCTATACGTTTCATAATAATTAGCTATCAGCAGACATCAGGAAATAAAGAACATTAAATTATTAAAAATGGGTCTACCACTCTTACCCGAAGATCTAAAAAAAATGAAAATGTTCATAGACTTGTGCTCGACAAATTTGCAGATCCTGAATTTACCTCAGTTAGATTTTTTTAAAGCATTCGTTGAGAAATTGGGAGGTAAGGTGCCAGCAGGAGAATTCAAACTTCCTGAGTAAGTTAGCCGATTAACCCTACGATTTGGGCAATCGATTTGTGGCCATTTTTTTCTTTCCTTGCCGCAGCTCATGTCCATTTGGGGGCGATGCCCGGAGATCTGAAATACCAAAACAAAATGAGCCGGGACTGGATAACTTGGAAG
Organism: Merodon equestris; assembly: GCA_958301585.1. NCBI lineage: Eukaryota > Metazoa > Arthropoda > Insecta > Diptera > Syrphidae > Merodon > Merodon equestris. The sequence continues at coordinate 80,122,080 of OY284415.1, read as the reverse complement.
AAATGGAACTCAATCTGAAAGGTGAATAATATATCACAGTTCTTTGTTACATTCTTGTCTTTGAACACTTAATTTCTAAAGGTTCCGTTGAACCGGACAACGATCCCATTCAGCCAATGGGCGACATAACAAAAACACCCACTGAAGAAGAAATAGAACAATCAAATGAATTGAGGGGCCAAGCAGCAGCTGCCTTCTCGGAAAAAGAATATCAAGAAGCCATTGATCTGTACACCAAGGCCATTGAGTTGAATCCTGGCAATGCATTGTTTCATGCAAAACGCGGTCAAGCATTCCTTAAATTGGATAAGCCCAATGCATGTATTCGAGATTGTGATCGTGCTTTGGAATTGAATTGTGATTCGGCTGCGGCATACAAGTTCCGTGGCCGTGCTCATCAACTACTCGGTCATTGGGAGTCTGCGGCTAAAGATCTGCGGCAGGCTTGTAAACTCGATTACGACGAGGATGCGGATGAGTGGTTGCGCGAAGTCACGCCAAATGCGAAGCTCATTGAACAGCGTCGTATAGAAAAGGAACGGGAACAAGCTGAGAAGGAGCAAAAGGAACGGCGACAACGCCCATCCACAGCGCCAGAAGATATTACTCCATTTGATATTTCGGATATTTTTAAGATTATGAACAAACCGGAATTAAGGGCAGCCGTAAGTGAGATAATAGAAAATCCCGAAAGCATTTCCAAATACAAGAACAATCCAGAGATAACTAAGATATTATCTGTAGTCGAAAAATTTCCAGCATCAATTCGACAAAATCTCGTTAATTTAGCTTCCGGTGCTGGATTCCCAGGCGCTGGAGCGGGTTGTTTCCCAAACGCCGGAGCAGCTGGATTTCCAGGCGCGGCAGCAGCTGGTTTCCCTGGTGCAGAAGCCTCCGGATTCCCAGGTGGGGGTGCAGGGGCAACTGGCTTCCCAGGTTCCCCCCCAGCGTCTGCCCCTAACACAGAGGGCGTTAAGGTTCCTCCTAAAAACCCAGACTTTGTCGATGATGGTCTGGATTAGAGTTGGAATGGAAATTTAGTTATTGAAAGGCTCGTCAAAAACGTGGTATTTTCTTATTTGTTCTTTATCGCTTTGTGATTAGGTTCTGATGATAATCGCTTTGGCAAATAATCTCAATAATAATAATCAAACCTCCACTAACCATACTAAGTGGAGGGTGTACTAAATTCGATTTCTTCTAAATTTGTTTTATTTTTCTGAAAGAGGTTATGTGGGTGACTATGATCCTAGCGTATTGATTGTAATAAAGAAATATTTTCGTTCCAAAGGAGTTGGTTTTATTGTCTTTTGTTCATATTTAGGCAGGAAGTTATCGAAGATGGCATTCCTCGTTATTCCTGCAACAATGCACATGTAAAATTGATTAATTTTTGTTTTTTTTCACTGCAATTTTTATAATTTTGATGGAATGTTGCTAAAAGTGTTGCATACTTTTCGGCGTGTGGGGAAATTGGATGTACCTTAGCCAAGTTAGTGGCATCCAGTGTTACGACCTTACCACTATTGTGGAAGATCTACTACTACTTTGTAAAAAAATTCAAATCTACTACTCAAAGTATTAAATGTATCGCTCTTTTGAATTCTTCATGATTCCTTTTACCATGTTCTGTTTCGCTTCTGTTCAAGTTTTGTCAAATTTCTATTGAATAATAAAGATAAAAAATAAGAAAAGTAATCGATTGCAAATACAGACTGTAAGCAATTTATTATTTGCACTCGAAATGACTGATAAAGACACATAAATTGTTTAACCCTTCCATGAATTTAATTAATTTTTATAATAAGCTTAAATATATTAATGGTTTATTTGTTCACATGATGTCAGTCAGTCAGTCAGTTACATGCTTTAATGTATTTTTAAGTGAAGTTTTTGTTATGTTTTATTCTAAGTTTTCTCTTAATTGTTATATACTAGGAATTCAATGCAGGTGGGCTGCTTTGAAAAAATTGAGCTGAGCGAACCCTTTTGTCTCACTGTTTAAATTCGGGGGGTTTTGGGTTTTCGTTCAACTTTTTCTGCATCAATCGTCCTAATTCATGTTCACTCAAAGTGTCGCGTTGTTCGACAGATATCCCATAGTGACGAATTAGACATGGCCACCAGAGATCAGCTGCGCTTAGTGTTAGAAATAGAGTCGGGATACCAAGCTGGTTAACCATAGCAAGAAGCTCACAATGTTGTGCTTACTGGTACCAGTAAGCTGAAGTGCCTCGGATCTTTGCACCCCAAGACAGAATACGTTTAATGAGAGTTGGCTGTTGTTGAACTTTCTGAGCAAGTTGTTGGATATTTTGAACGTTTTGAAGGTCACTCGTCTTGGCTAGAACACCGCTCTGTCTACAAGCGTCGTGGCGTTGCATAGTATTTAGGCAAAAAACCGGAATCGAGGGTCTTGTGCAAATCGTTGGTCACGGAATCTCATGAGATGTTCACACCACTCTCGAAAAGTTACTTTGAAACCACGACTGAAGTCAAGAAAATCGCATTTACCAGTGGGGAAAAGGTGAGGAAAAGCTTGCATAATGTAACCACTCTGACGGAATTCGTTAATGGGATCACTGTTTGCTGTAGGCCAATTTAACGTAGCTTGAACTGCTGCTTCCTGACCTGGTCTTGGAGCAAACGTGACAACATTCTCTTCTATAGTTACAACTTCAGGTTCATTTTCTAGAATTTCTCCATCTTCAATGAACGGTAAATCATTCGCAATATTGCCATCATCAGGTAAACTTGAAATTCGATCTTGGTCAATTACTACATCAGCATAAAAAGGATTGATTCGTTGAAGACATATCAATGCATTCAGAACAACATGTTTTCTAACTCTGAAATCAGTAAAACCATCCATACCAGCACGTCTGACGATCACTATACCTAAGTTATCTGCACCATAAGGAAGTGAAGTTGCGGGTGGAAGTATATCTTGAGCTACATTGATTACGTTTCCAGAGTAATGATACTGTCCATTTGAACCATATGTGCGAACTTGATGTATTCTCATTACGGGATGTACTCTAGCTATAACAATTGCTCAACCATGGTCAGTTCTTTGAGTTCTGATGGAACGTCGCCAGGGTACATGTTATTTACAGGTGTGAATTTAGTTGGATTCTTAACACAAGCATTGCAGATGTAGTTGTCAGTTGTATTCGTGTAGTCTAAACGGTAGCAATTTGAGCACATGTAGTACGACTTGTTATCCAGATTTCGTTGGAATTCTTGTACAATTCGTGTGTCCTCACTGTTGCCATTAGATTGATTTTAGGACGATTCGTTGTCGTGTCGTCTGGCATTCACTGTTCGTCTCCCAATGTTAGTTCTTTGGCGCAACCTTGGCATGATCTAAGCAATTTATAAGTAAAAATATATTCGCTTATAACACAATGTCTTATTTACCTCTTTTTAGCTCAAGTGTTATTTTTTCCTATGTATTTATTTCTGTAGTAAGTCTATCAGAACGATTTTCGTTAATATCTCAGTTGTTATAACATCAATTTCTAATTACCTTATACGAAAAAGTTGCCTAAATATTTATGATTATTTTTGGAAAATAAAAAGACGAAAAATGTCCAAAAGTTCTGAAAAAATTGAGTTCGAAGCGAGAGTGCGCAGCGCAAACTGGCAAGGGCTTCGCCGTTTTTAAACAATCCGTAGAATCTTTTTCCCTCCGGGAAATTCGATTTTGCGCGTGACATTTTTTCCATAGACATCAATTGAGAATTAGTTTTTCGGTGACTATTTGCCGATGGTGAGTCTAATCCACATAGGAAAATCGGGTTTTCGGTGATTATTCCTCAATAATAAGTCGGATTTGAAAAAACAAAACGTACGGACACTCAGCGATGTCCACATGATCACCTTGGTAAGTTTAGTCAAAATCAGTTGAATGGTTCCGGAGGAGTATTTGTAGGAAGAAACGGCTGTCCCGGGTATAAGATATGTATATAGATATGTTATTATTCAATTATGTTATACGAGGGTGGTCCGATAAGTACTTAGCCTACAAAAGAAAAACAAACATTTTGGAGAAATGGCGACTTATTTTTCAATATAGTCTCCTTTTAGCTCGATACAAGTGACCCAGCGATGCTCCAACTTCTTTAACCCGTCTGAAAAACACGTTTTCTCGAGGTCTGCAAAGTAGGCCTCCGTGGCGGCGATGACCTCCTCATTTGACTGGAATTTCTGCCCGGCGAGTGACTTTTTCAAGTTTGGAAACAAAAAGAAGTCGCACGGGGCCAAATCTGGAGAATACGGTGGATGGGGGAGCAGTTCGTAGCCCAATTCGACCAATTTGGCCGTGGCGAGGGCGGAGGTGTGGGCCGGTGCGTTATCATGGTGGAAGAGCACTTATTTCTTCGCCAAGTGGGGCCGTGTTTCTTCAATTAGGCGTCGAATCGGCCCAATAATTTGGCATAGTACAGCCCTGTGACCGTTTTGCCCTTTTCCATGTAGTCGATGTGGATCACACCTTGTGAATCCCAGAAGACGGGAGCCATTACCTTTCCGGCCGATGAGACAGTCTTCGCCTTCTTCGGAGCCGCCGGGTGAAGTCCACTGTTTCGACTGTTCCTTGGTCTCTGGTGTGTACCAGTGGATTCATGTTTCGCCGACTGTCACGAAACGACGCAGAAACTCCTTCGGATTGCGCTTAAACAGCGTCAAACACTGCTCTGAAGTAGTCTCACGGTTGCGCTTGTTGTCCGGAGTGAGCAAACGCGGCACCCATCGCGCCGACAGCTTTCTCATGCCCAAAATTTCATGCAGGATATGACCCACGCGATCTTTTGAAATGCCTACTGCCAATAGGAGATCGTGGATTTTTGTCACGTTATCCTCCATGGTAGCCGTTTCCGGGGCACCTGGACGTGGCTCATCAAAAACCGACGTGCGACCACGTTGAAACTCGTTAAACCAATTTTCGATGTTCGCCATCTAAGGAGAAGAGTCACCGTACACAACATATAAACGCTCTTTGATTTCGCTGCGCGATTTCCCTTCCAAAAACAAGAATCGAATCACCGACCGATATTGCTCTTTTTCCATTTTTCTAAAATCCGCGGACACTCCCGCTTCCACACGCGGACCCATCAATTACCTTTTCACGTAAACAAATCAAACCTCCCCCCTCGTTTCTACTTCCTCAAAAATCAGTCCATCACGTTCAGGTTATCCACGATCTGGTATACTATTAGTTTGTTCTGGACTGTTCCGGACAGAAAAGTACACGTTTTGCTGTTCAGTGAGAAAAATTTCTGTCCGAAAGTGTTCTGCTTTGTGTTCAGTGACAGTATCTCGGACACTTCAGAACACGATTTTCTGCACCTACTCTGGAGTCAGTGTCAAAAGCAGCTGTCATTGAAAAAACATACATATCATCACTGAAAAATGTTGTTGACGGGTCACTAATCACACTAATTTCACTATCAGTGCCCACCACAACTCTTCCAAAACATTTTTATGTGAATTCACTTTTGTTTATTATTTAATTTTGAAACATGTTCAATACAATCTGATATACATATAAGATATTTTCCGCATTTTGACAACTGAAATACAGCTGTACTTTTCTGTCCTAACTTGATCCCACAGTTTTCACGAATCTGTGCTGTCCTGTCCTGTTCTGTTCTGATCTTTTCGTCATTGAACACAGCTTATGTGACCAGGAGCTCAATTTTCGCGCACATATCGACGATACAATTCTTAAAGCCAACTCTGCACTCGGTTTCGTGAAGCGTTGGTCTAAAGAATTCGTGAATTCTCTACGTGACTCGATCCCTCTATATTACCTTTGTTCGCCCGCTTCTCGAATAACCATCATATGTACATAAGTATGGTCCCCTTATCAAACCCACATTTATCTAGAATCCAAAACATTCTTACGTTTCGCTTGAGTACGTTGGAGGAAAGAAGAAGAGTATCTGACATCCTCTTCATTCATAGAGTCCAACAGATACCATTGACTGCGCTACCCTTTATAGCTCCATATCTCTTAACACTAACACTAGTAATAAAGGGTCCGCCAAAAAATTTTTTTTGTTTTTTGAAAATGCTATAAAAAAAACTACTGAATATTTTCTCAAATTTCTTTTTTTATTTGAAAGTACAATCCTTCCGGTTAATAATGGAAAATAATTTCATTCAAATGGCTGCCTCGGCTGGCCATGCAGTAGCCTACACGATCGGTCCAATTTTTAATCACATTATCGATTGTGTGCAGCTGTATTTCACCAATGGCTTCACGAATATTGTCCTTTAAAGCGTCAATTGTCTCTGGCTTGTCGGCGTAACACTTATCTTTGACGGCACCCCACAAATAATAGTCCAACGGTGTCAAATCGCAGCTCCGAGGTGGCCAAACGACATCAGCTCTGCGGCTGATAATGCGATCTTCAAAAACAGGGCGCAAAACATCGAGTGTAGCTTCGGCTGTGTGGCACGTAGCGCTGTCCTGTTGAAACCAAATGTTGCCAATATCCTCCTCTTCAATTTTTGTGAACAAAAATTCGTTCAACATGGCCCGATAACGATCGCCATTGACTGTAACGGCTACTCCTTGCTCATTTTCGAAGAAAAATGGCCCAATTATGCCTCTGGACCAAAATCCGCACCAAACAGTGGCTCGTTTTGAGTGTACCGGCTTTTCAATGTATGCGTGCGGGTTTTCTGTGCCCCAAATGCGACAATTTTGCTTGTTTACATACCCGCCAAGATCAAAATGAGCTTCACCTGAAAAGATGATTTTTTTGGCAAAATCGGCATCTTCTGTAAGTCGATCGCAGGCCCACTTAGCGAAGCGAAAACGCATTGGATGGTCAGTTGGCTTCAACTCCTGAACCAATTGGACTTTGTATGGCGTCATACCAAGGTCTTTATGCAAAATTCGTCTCAATGATGTCTCCGAAATGTTCAATTGTTGAGAACGACGGTGAATTGATGTTGATGGCGCTTCACGCACACTTTCTGCCGCAGCAGCAATATTCTCGGGTGTACGCACTGTTTTTGGCTTTTCACGCTTTGGTTTATCGATGAGGATGCCAGTTTCTTTCACTTTTTTCACAAGATAACGAACATACGGAACTGACGGTGCTTCTCTTCTTCCAAAATCCGTACGCAATTTTCGCACACATTCTGCAATATTACCATGATTTTCAAAGTAATGTCGCAATATTTCCCAGCGTTGTTCAAGCGTATACACAACCATATTCGTTCAGCTAATTATCTGTCAAATCAGACATGAGCTAATTGTTACCATTCACGAAATAAGCACTACTTGAAAAAAAAAACGTTAGATGGCGGACCCTTTACATGCAATCCTCGTCTCTTCTATCTATCCACCACCCGCACCTTATACGGCTCCAAGGAACCCATTTCCGGTATGCTGGCAAGTGCTAATTCGAATATTAGCTTCGATTTCAACCTCAACACTCCATGCCTTAAATTCTGTCTTCTCAGTAGCATTTCCTCCTTCCAGTCTTAGTTTCTAAGGATCGTGCCCTCCGCACCCTTTCTCATTAGTTATTAAGTTAGATTAAGTTTAGCTTGAATTAAGCTCAATAAATGGGGGTGTTTGCCCCAAGAAATTAAATTAAATTATTAGCTGCGAGGGCTATCGACCCGAGATTAGCACAGAATTTAATTGAAACGTTCAAACAATGGAAAAGCCACCATTGACGGTTAATTATAATATGTAGTTTTTCATGTACATAACAAGCGGTGTTGCAGCTTTTCCAATTGCATATCGTGAGAAGTAAGGAAATTAAACGTGGAGAATTTTTAAAAGCTGTCTTTGAAACTAGAAAAGTCCGATCAAAAAAAAATATATATATATGTATAATAAATATATGTATATGTACATATATCAAAATCATTCGGTTTGCTTATTTTTGGTATCATTTGTCAAATTCCGGTCGAAATGTATTTTTTCATTGAGACCTTTCGTCTGCTCGCATACATACATTTTTATATTTATTCGCACATATTTCATTACAATATTTTGCCATCGCACATTAATGTTAACAAGAGATTCGATACAAACATATATGGCATCTTACATCTTTAATATTTTTTAAGCATTTGATTTTGTTTCTTTATGAATTAAATATAGAAGGAAAATACAAAAAAAAACCTTCCATTAGCAAAGATAGGTTAACAGATATGTCTGTACTATTGTACAAGTCAAGTTATAAAATTAAAACAATGTTTGTAATTCAGTGTATATATAAGGAAAAATATAATTGAATATATTGTAGATATGGATAAATAAGTAAGTAAATATATACAATATGAAGTGATTGATTAGATGAAGGGATAAATAGAGTAACCGAATAGTTGAATAAATAAATAAATAAATAGATAAATAAATAAGTAGATAAAAAAGTAAATAAATAAATAAATAAATAAATAGATAAATAAGTAGATAAAAAAGTAAATAAATAAATAAATAATTAAATACATAAATGAATGAACAAAGTAGGAAATGACGAGAAAAAAAAAACAAAAAAAAAAGGAATATATAAATAAATGTTTAGGCAAGTAGAACAGTGTTTACAATTAAATTCATTACATCTTCACATTATCAAGAAAATATGCAAAAAAGAAAAAAAAAATAGGATAAGTTTATAAGCAAAGTATAATATATCTACAATATAACAACAATTTAAGATGTTATTGTCTGGAATTTGTATCATCTAATTGATTTATTAAAGGATTTTCGTTAACAGAACACTTTTGCAAAAACTGGACTGTAATCTTATGAATCCTGTCGGGAATCAGTTCAACATTCGCCTTTTTGTGTAGAATCGATGTTGAGTAATGCCAAGGAAGATTGAGCATCATTTTTAATATCTTATATTGTGCCACTTGTAATTTCTTGAGGTGACACTGAGCACTCTTTCCCACATCTGGCAGTCATATAGAAGTATAGCTTGAAAAATTACCTTATGTATGATGATTTTATTTTGAAGTGATAAGGCAGACTTCCGGTTAATGAACGGATACAACATATGTATACCAAGATTTACTTTTTTAACGGTTTTTAGTATATGTTCCCTGAAGATTAGCTTTGGGTCAAGGTATATTCCCAAATACTTCACAACGGGTTCCCAATTTATTAGAGTACCATTGTATTCCAAACTGCTATTGAGCAAAAAACAAGCTTTTCTTTTTCGGGTGAAAAAAATGGCTTGCACTTTGTCCTTATTAACTTGAATTTTACATTTATTAAAATAATTGAATAGAACTTCCAACGCATGTTTAAGATTTGTCTCAATAACGAGAGAAAACTTATGAGAAGAAAGTATCGCTGTGTCATCAGCAAAAATGACTGCTTCACAGCCCGGTACCCGAGGAAAATCGGAAGTGAACAAGTTATACAAAGTTGGACTAAGGGCTGAACCTTGTGGAACTCCAGACATAAAATTTATCGGACGTGATACACCACCATCAACGTAAACTTTAAAAGATCGATTAGACAGAAAATTTTGAACAATTTTACACAGATAACATATTGTGGGAAGTTGTAACTAAGCATTTTATAAATAAGACCATCGTGCCATACGGTATCAAAAGCATTTTCTATGTCCAATAGCACCATGCCAGTGGATTTGTCCTGGTTTCGATTATCCTTCACAATTTTGAGTACCCTCGCTACTTGATATATTGTACTGTGATTACGTCTAAAGCCAAATTGCTCGCTAGGGAAAATATCATGTACGGAGACGAAATCCATGATTTTATTATTAAGTACTTTTTCGAATATTTTGCCGACATTACTTAACAGACTTATTGGACGATAACTTTCAGGATTTTCCTTCGGTTTTCCAGGTTTGAGTATTGGTACTACTTTAGCATTTTTCCAGGCATTTGGAAAGTACCCGGTTTTAATTCAAGCGTTATAAAGAAACGTTAAATATTTAACTCCCACCTGAGGCAATTTCTTTAAATAGATATTTTTTATTCTATCAGGTCCATCTGCTTTCTTAATTTTTAACAGTTTAATAAAAGAAGCAATTTCTTCTTCTCTAACAAAACAAGCTGAAGATATACAAGGACTTGAAGGATTAATGTTAAGCAAGGACGTATTTACTGTGGCCATTGTTATAGGATCGCTTAGATTATTCGATCTCAAATGATTTTTAAGAAAGTTATCCCCTAGAGCATTTGCTTTTTCTTCACTTGTAAAGAATGAGCTTGTGCTATTTTTGAGACAGGGGATTTGTTGATTTTTGTTTTTTATAATCCGAACTATGTTCCAAAAGGGTTTGCTACCTTTGTTCAGCCTCATCAGTTTTTTATTCCAATCCGCATTACGCTGCGATTGTAAAGGGTGTCTCAGTAAGAGTGCACTTTTTAAAATTGGAATCTTTTTTCTTTCATGCAAGTGGCAACTCTGAAATTTGACAGCTGTCACCTCTGTTAACTCAGGAGCTCAAACCAGCAGACCATGAAAAAGTGCACTCTTACTGAGACACCCTTTATAAGATTAGAAATTAGATTGTTTAATGACCTAATATTGGTTTTGAATTCATCGTACCTACGTATATCTCTGCCAGTCTCTTTTGATTATATTTCTTATTTTAATAATACTTAATAAAGAAGGTGAGAGTTTCGTGGGTACACATTTTTGAATCCTTTTGGGAAATCTGCTCGCATAAGTTAACGAACACTTAACGAAACCGTGCTTATTACCATTATGGGCATTTCATAGGCTTTGCATGTAATAAGACATTTCCGTAAGCTCGCATATGCCCGTTTATGCCTATTACGGTTAGCCCTGTATGGCCATATCACAATGTGGCGTTCGAGCACATGGGCTTTTGACAGCATGAGTAGGAACAATGAATTCATATGGAGATGTTGAAAATTAAACTCATAGCCAATCAATTCACATAAACATGCTTCTGTATATATTTTATTTACGTATATTTGCTTCTGTGTATAAAGGCCCAACCATAATAGGCAGGAGCAAGCATATGCAAGCAGAGGGGAATGTCTTCTTACATGCAAAGCATATGATATGCCCACAATGAGAATATACGGGTTACATGTTCGTTAACTGATGCGAGCAGACGGAAGGTCTTCATGAAAGAAGACATTTCGTTCGCTTCTGACATAAGCTTCTGCCTATTATGGTTAGCCCTTAAGTTCTAATGTTTTATATTACACTCATATTACGAGTACCTTTGTATTCCCATCCATTTGCTTACATACACACACATGTAGTGTGTGTTTTTCCTTTATAATTTTAATTTTGCTAACAGATAGTTTTCCTTAAACTCCCAAACACATTAGACGTGTCAGCCTGTTTTACTTTACCTTACTTTAACTTGCTTTACAATACTTTTTTTTTGTATTAACTTCATTTTGCCCTTTTACGTAGTCATTAACACGTTTAACGTTAATTACCGTTTTTAAAATTTCGATTAGAATTTCCTATATACAACGTAATTGAATCGCCTTTAAACTTCACGACTTTTCCTAATATATGCGTATAATACATTTTTTAATATTCACATCTTTTTTTATTATTTATTTTCTGAGAAAAATTTGTAGCCTGTCTTACCTACCACGACCGGTCATTTGACCGGTAGAACGATTTATATGTTTCTGTAATAGTATTCTTTCAGAAACTCAAGTCCGAAAATATAAAGTCGTTACAAACGAAATGTAAAGGGCTAACCATAATAGGCAGGAGCAAGCAGAAGCTTATGTCAGAACCGAACGAAATTCTCCCCTCTGTTTCAACGAATAGTCAAGATACCCACAATGAACAGATGCAAGCAGGAACAAGCAGAAGGAAAGGAACTGTCAAATTGTTTTTATTCTATTTGTTTATTTTCGTTGTGGCTTTGGCTTTTTCCTTTTTATTGAAATAAAAGCCATCTGCTTTATCATAGAGACACTTATTGTCCTGCACAAGTGAAATCAACTTGTTAACAAGCTCGTATTCCATATTTATTTTATCTTTTTTCTCTTTCCTAACCTCAAATGTCACTTGTCAAAAATTCCGTCCGTCATGTCTTCTTTCAAGAAGACCTTCCGTCTGCTCGCATCAGTTAAAAAACATTTAACGAAACGTCGTATATTCCCATTGTGGGCATATCATATGCTTTGCATGTAAGAAGACATTCCCCTCTGCTTACTTCTGCTTGCTACTGTCTATTATGGTTAGCCCTTAAAGCAGTTGAGGCATGATTTCAGTCGAAAAGTTAATTCCAAGGATTGTTCTACTTCAAAGTCTCGCTTGCCTATCGCGTCTTTTCACAACTTCAAATTAGTAAAGTCGTGTGACCTGAACAGAAAGCAACGAAACGTGAAAATTACTAGGAGCATATTCGCATTTTGTATTGTATTTTTTTATTCTACTTTTACTCGTATTTCATATTGTATTGCGTGTTATATGTAAGTGTCGTTTTCAAAAAACTGAACAAACCAACAATACTTCGTAGTAAGTTTCACATTTGCTTTTTCATTTTTTTATCCATCCTGATTTACTTTTTTATGTTTTAGTCTTTATTTTATTCCTTGAATATTCATTTCCAAAATGTCAAGACGTTCGAAGAGTGTGCATTTATTATTAGAGAAAATAAATAATATTGATGAAGAGTGCTCCGAAGATGACCAGGAAATTTTTAATATTGAAAATGTCAATGCGGAAAATTATGATCTATTTGAGACCGACTCGAACACCGATGATGATGAAGAGAATGTTTTGAGCGTACGTAGAGGACGAAAGAGAAGGAGACCTGTACTTAGTTCCGACAATGAGAATGAAGAAGAGGTAATCGAAACTGCTGTAGACGGAACTGTTTGGCAAGAAGTAGAAGAAGGGTCTAATCCTGGAAGAGCATCTATTCATAATATTTTTAGGGAAACATCAGGCCCAACGTATAGTAAGCGAAATATTGTGAAAGGTAAGTTATAACGGCATTTTCTCTGATTATTGATAGGGATATAATCGAACACATAAGAAAGTGCACAAAAACAGTGTTGGGATCTAAATGGCATTTATCTACTGCAAAGTTACATGCATTTATTGCACTTCTCTATGCACGTGGCGCATATGATATTGCAAATTTAGATATAACACTTGCATGGAACAAAAAATGGGGCCCGGAATTTTTCTCAAATATGTACTATGTGCAGAAATAACTTCACGGAGATTATGAGGTTTATTCGATTTGACAACAGATATCAACGAAGCCAACGCTTACAAACCGATATATTTGCTTTGATTTCTGAAGTGTGGTATAAATTCATTGAGATTAGTCGAAATTGTTATAAACCAGGACCATATTTTACTGTCGATGAACAACTGTTTCCAACGAAAGCTCGGTGTAGGTTCACTCAGTTTTTGATTTGATATCAAATTCAGGTTAGGGTCCGATGTCGGTACTAAATATATAATAAACGGTTTTCCATATTTGGGAAAAGATGAAAGCAGGGAACCTTCAGTTCCGCTTGGAGAGTTTGTTACTTTGAAACTAGTAGAACCGTACACAGGATGTGGATAAAATATAACCACGGACAATTTTTTTGCAAGCGTGTCTCTAGTAACAAGACTTTTAGCTAAGAATACTATGGTTGTTGGAACAGTTTGAGTAAACAGAAGAGAGTTACCAAAATTGGCGGAACAGAAAAAGGACAATATGGCACGTTTCTCAACAAAATTATACCGTTCAAATAATTGTACTCTGACAATTTATAAAGAGAGACAGAGACAATTAGATTCTATAATAGCATCAAATTTTGTGTAGATGTGACCGATCAAATGGCCAGAAATTTCACGGTGAAATCTAAATGCCGAAGATGGCCTCTTAGATTTAGCCGGGATAAATGCATGGGTTTTATATAAAGAAACCACCGGAGAAAAAATTTCACGGCAAGCATTTTTGTTTCAATTGGCAGAAGAGCTTATCATCGAATATGAAAAATAGGTACAACTTGGCAAAGAAAATCAACAAACGCCAGTCATAAATTCAAGTTCACGTGAAAGGAAAACATGCCAAATAAGATATTGCAAAGACAATAAAAGTAACAAAATCTGTGTAAAATGTAAAAAGTACGTGTGTGGAAAATGTATGATCGAGAAGACTATTTGTAAAAAATGCGGTGAAAATGAATAAAATGTATATTATATACTCCTAAATAAAAGAAACTATATTTTCATTATCTCATATTATCTATTATCAGAAAAATATATAAGTTATGCTGAAGACGGTCATTTGACCGGTCGTGGTAGGAATAGGTATATATTGTCGGTAGGAATAGTGTTAATAAACCGTGAAACAATTTTGAAGCGAGTTTTGTTATTTTTATTCTTACCGGATGGAATATACACATTTTTTAACATTTGGTACCGAAACCCGGGAAAACGACTCAAAGAATTTAACTTATAATGGAAGTGGCATTTTGTGGGGCATTTAGAGCTCAATTAACGAAAGTAGCAAAATCTGCGTCGGAGTTTCTACACACGGAGGTTTCGTGTATAAACGGTAAAATGTAGAAGAACTAAATATGATAGAGGGAAAATTATCAGATCAACAAATCCACAGTAAAGAACTTATTAAGGCAGACGAGATTGAAAAGGATGTTGAAAAAATAACGGAGTATAAGGACATTTCAGTATCAGCATTAGCCCGCTTAACAAGCAGATTAAAACGAGTTCGCAGCAAATTAAAAATAAACGTTAATCCAAAGGAAACTGCTGTATCGCCTCAGCTGTAAAATTGGCAAAATTAGAATTAAAGAAAATTGGATTAAAGAAATTTGCATGACTGGCTTCAAACTGTTTGACACAACTGTACTCCAAAATAATATGTTTAGACAAATTCGAGTATTTGGAGAGCGCACTATATGGATCAGCTAAACTTGTTCAGCGACTTGTTAAGGTGCATGTCCACTTGAGAGTAAAACTACTGCGAGTAGCTCTCAGGCCACTCTCGAGAGCAGTTTCGCAGGTGGACACGGTCGCGAAAGTAAAGGGCTAACCATAATAGGCAGGAGCAAGCAGAAGCTTATGTCAGAACCGAACGAAATTCTCCCCTCTGTTTCAACGAACAGTCAAGATACCCACAATGAACAGATGCAAGCAGAAGCAAGCAGAAGGAAAGGAACTATCAAATTGTTTTCATTCGATTTGTTTATTTTCGGTGAGGCTTTGGCTTTTTCCTTTTTATTGAAATAAAAGCCATCTGCTTTATTGTCCTGCACAAGTGAAATCAACTTGTTAACAAACTCGTATTCCATATTTATTTTATCTTTTTTCTCTTTCCTAACCTCAAATGTCACTTGTCAAAATACCGTCCGGAATGTCTTCTTTCAAGAAGACCTTCCGTCTGCTCACATCAGTTAACGAACATTTAACGAAACGTCGTATCTTCCCATTGTGGGCATATCATATGCTTTGCATGTAAGAAGACATTCCCCTCTGCTTGCATATGCTTGCTCCTGCCTATTATGGTTAGGCCTTAACTCGCAGAGATTTGTTTACAACTCTCAACTTTTCGACTTCTTGAGAATTATTTGTAAGTGGACACATGTGGTGCTAACTCTCGGATAGCAACTCGCACAATTCAAATACTGTTCGTATTCTGAGAGCAGCGGGCTGCGAGTATGGCATCGAATTGGAATCCGTAAAGGTAAGAAAATTAATTTGAACGACATGAATCCGAAGAAATTCTTTGGAATACATATCTTCCTGAATTTCGGGATAGAAACAAAAAAACGACGCCATAAAAAAACTACATACAACCACAGAATAAATAGTATTCTATTACTATTTATTCTGTGATACAACGTAAGTGAAGAATTTTCATGTAGTGAAATAGAAATAAAAAGAAAAATTCACGATTTGAGAAACCAGGTAAGATACATAGTTATACTTTTTATTAATAGTACTTGTTTAAAGTTTGTAACATTCTTGTACTTGTATCTCTAGGTGACTCAAGAACTAAGGAAAACAAAAAGAAGAAAAAGTGGAGCCGGAACTGATGAGGCTTACACCAGCAATTGGCCCTATTTTAAGGCTCTACAATTTCTGATTCCATCCGTTAGTGCATCATTCAGTTAGTCGAATTTGGTAAGTTATTTTTCTTTTATGTAGTCGTAGGCAGCTAGTTATGCAATATGTTTGTATTGCCACGAAACTTCACCAATCGGGGTCATAAAATACTCTTTGAATTCATCTCTTACATCCTTTTGAGAAACACTGTAGTTGTGGTTTCTTCCATTTTCAAGAGGGTGTTGAGTTTTGCAAATTGTTCTCTAAACGCCAGGCCCCTAGTAGTATGTCATAACTTTATGGATGTTCTGAGTCAACTGCGCTATTGTTTAAATATGTAATTTGAATCTTTTTCCGAAAGCAAGAAGTTGTGAAGTGTACAGATGGCCATCACTACATCTTTTGCTCGATCAGGATTGAGATTCATTGGTTTTATAAGAACTCGAAAACGGTTGGCTATGATTCCAAAAGCGTTTTCAACGATTCTACGTGCTCTATTCAAGCGGTAATTAAATATACGATTTGGTTTTGGTTGATTACGAAACGGATAATATATATATATTTATTTATTGTGGCAGAAATCGTACAATTAATAAAATAAATTCATTTTTCAGAGATTTGGTTTACATTACCTTACATCTAGATTATTTATATAATTACCTAAATAATATATCACAGAAATGTTTCAGTTAGAAGGAAAAGCCACTAAAAACCTTCTATGCAAATAAATATCTTTTTTCGTTGGAGGGAAAAGAGAAGTGGTGTTAACACTTGATTTTAAACTGCTAGTAGTGCAAGAAGAAATAAAAATAAATAAATAAATAAATAAATAAATAAACAAATAATTAAATAAATAAATAAATAAATATAACTATAAAGAAAATGAGTACAAATAAAACTACATTAATATTTAAATGAATAGACAATTATGGCAAACAAGTAAATAGATAGATGAATAATAAATAAGTAGTAAATAAACAAATACAAAAAGAATAAGCAATTTACCGAATAAATAAATAAATAAATAAAGAGTGAAAAGTAAATTCATTATTAATGACAAAAGTGAAGCTAATTGAAAACAAAACTAATAATTAAAAGGATAAATTAATATGTATGGAAATAATCGGATAAATTTGCAACAAAAACAGAAATTTGAGTTAAATTGCACTTTATGTAACTAGGTTTAAAATCAAGTCGTTGTCAGAAGATAAACAAGATAAGATATATTTACTATGAAGGTTCTGAATTCTAGTTGAAACTATTTCAACGTCAGCAATATTATGTAATACTTCTGTCGAGAAAAACCAGGGAACATTTAGAATCATTTTTAATAATTTATTTTGTGCTGTTTGGAGCCTACGAAGATTACTTTTTGCGCATGTACCCCAGACGGGGGACCCGTAGAACATGATTGCTTGAAAAATAGCCTTGAATATCAATATTTTGTTATCTTTGTTCAGTTTTGAATTCCTGCAAATGAATGGGTAGAGAATCTTGGTCGTAACGTTAATCTTGTTTATAACTTTTTGTATATGTAGCTTGTAAGTTAAATGTTTATCTAAGTAGATTCCTAGATATTTTCCACTTGATTTCCACTCAATTGGAACACCGTTGAGTTGAAGGCAGTTGCTTGGAAGTAAGCAAGCTTTTCTTTTACGTGTGAAAAAGATAGCTTGGGTCTTCGAAGCATTAATATTTATGTCCCAATTATGATAGTATGAAAGACTTGTATTTAAGGCAGATTGCAGATTGGTTTCAATGTTGGAACCAACTGCATCCGACGAATAGATACAAATATCGTCCGCAAATAAAGCGATTTCGCAGTTCTCCAAAATGGGAAAATCCGAGGTATATACATATATTTATTTAATTTTTGTGAAAGAAAAAACGAAAATGTGCCTAACACACTCTCCTTAGCTTTGTATATGTGCTATACTCAACCCGAGTTCGTCATTTCACAGCATCTCTCAATACTCGGAATCGAACGCAGAAAAATAAAAGAAAAGAAAATTTAACCATTACGATTCGGGTATAAAAGGGCGATGTGAATTGAACGAATTCGCAGCCTGTTGAGTAGAATGGTTCAGTGAGCATACAGCTTTCGTTGTCACCTCACATTTATTCAAATTTTTTTTTTTAATTAATTTTTATTTAGAGTTTCTTAGATCTATCTTATCCTAGACAAAAATGCTTAAAACTAGCTTAACTATCCTTACAAATTTAGGAATCTTACTAGTAACTGCGCACACTCTAAAACAAACTGTATAATTTCAACATATGCCTTTCGACTACTATATATGCTAAGAAATTTTTATTTTTTTTTCAAAAAACTTAGCATATGATCATTTTTTTATGTATAGTTTTATATGCCTTAAACATACGACGGTGGTCCGATAAGTACTTAGCCTACAAAAGAAAAACAAACATTTTGGAGAAATGGCGATTTATTTTTCAATATAGTCTCCTTTTAGCTCGATACATGTGACCCAGCGATGCTCCAACTTCTTTAACGCGTCTGAAAAATACCTTTTCTCGAGGTCTGCAAAGTAGGACTCCGTGGCGACTTCGACTGAAATTTCTGCCTGGCGAGTGACTTTTTCAAGTTTGGAAACAAAAAGAAGTCGCTCGGGGCCAAATCTGGAGAATACGGTGGATGGGGGAGCAGTTCGTAGCCCAATTCGACCAATTTGGCCGTGACGAGGGCGGAGGTGTGAGCCGGTGCGTTATCATGGTGGAAGAGCACTTTTTTCTTCGCCAAGTGGGGCCGTGTTTTCTTCAATTCGGCGTCGAATCGGCCGAATAATTTGAAATAATACAGCGCTATGACCGTTTTGCCCTTCTCCAGGTAGTCGATGTGGATCACACCTTGTGAATCCCCGAAGACGGTGGCCATCACCTTTCCGGCCGATGGGACAGTCTTCGCCTTCTTCGGAGCACGTTCGCCGGGTGAAGTCTGCTGTTTCGACTGTTCCTTGGTCTCTGGTGTGTACCAGTGGATCCATGTTTCGTCGACTGTCACGAAACGACGCATAAACTCCTTCGGATTGCGCTTAAACAGCGTCAAACAATGCTCTGAAGTGGTCTCACGGTTGCGCTTGTTGTCCGGAGTGAGCAAACGCGACACCCATCGCGCCGACAGCTTTCTCATGCCCAAAATTTCATGCAGGATATGACCCACGCGATCTTTTGTAATGCCTACTGTCTCAGCTATCTCGCGCACCTTCAATCGGTCATTAACATGGATCTAAGTCGAAAGGCGACTAGTTTCGAAATCCATTTTTAATCAAAAGCTAAAGAAAAACATAGAACATAAACAAAGAAAACGAAAACAGCAATTTTAGCACGAAATGCATACACGAACTATGTGGCTGGGTATTACGTACGTACCCAACAGATGTTTGCACCCGTGTATCTCGACCGACGGCTAGAGCGACACTGCGAACGCACCACTCACGCATCTCTTTAACTCCAGCTACACGAAATGATAATGCGTTTGTGTGATCAGTTAAAAAAATACGGTTATGTAAATAACAGGGTGGGTATGCCATACCCAGCCACATTCTCGCCGGGTTAAATAATTTTTAACTAAGCTGTCTAGTGTCTACTCAACGTGTACTGTGGTTCTCGGACAGCATACGCGCGGTGGAGAGACAAGCAAAGTGCGGAGAGCGCGAGTTACGGCGGCTACCTCTATTCCCGTCGCCCCCTAACCAACCAATAAAGATAGTTCCGGTCCGGAAGTTGTTTTACAGTATGGCCCGATTAGGTTTTATTTGGGTTTCCCTAATCCTTAGCCTGTACTTTCCCGTAATAAGACTTACGACCGAAAAGGACAAAAAGGATATTGGGAATTTTCCATCATAAAACATCGGAGGCCCACTTCTTGTATTTTTAGTATATTTAAGCAATAGTTTAAGACAATGTCAGCTCAGTCTCTTGTGGATTTTTGGAACGACAAGTTCATGATCCAGTTCAAAATGTTCCTAATTTTAAAATAAATAAATTATAACGTTTTTTTATAACCTCGGCTTTTAGACTCATATAAGTGGCGCAGTCTACGGCGTGGTGCCCAGTTAAGTTCGCGGTTATAAAGTAAATTAATTGTGCTGTGCAACAAATAGAAATAAAACCGAAAAAAAACCCCAATAATAAAAAGAAATAGTAATAAAATAAATAACCGAATAAACCCCAGCAATTGTGAAAATAAACCCTTTAAAAATTTTACGACGTGTCGTGACATGTTGTGTTGACCTTTAAACTAATCCTAACACCTAATTACCTGTGTCACCATTTGGGTACTTTCACAAAAAAAAAAAACAGATATACTATACACATACACATACAATGATCATATGCTAAGTTTTTTAATAAAAAAAAAAACATTTTTCTTAGCTTAAGTTAGTTATAATAATGTTAATAGTAAATTCATGTAGACGTCGAAAGACATAAGTATGTTTCAATTGTTCTGTTTGTTTTAGAGTGTCCGCCTAGGGCCAGTAAGATAGTTACATTTGTTAAGATAGTTAAGCTAGTTTTAAGCATTTTTGACTAGGGTAAGATAGATATAAGTTAATATGAAATAAAAATGAATTGAAAAATAAAAAACATACATATGTATATATATACATACATATACATATATGTACATAGCAAAAAAAAAAAAAACAAACAAATATTTGAACCAAAATATTCAAGAAGTGCATATAATGTACGCGAACTGAACTGTCACCACGGAACCTCAAGAACTTCATCGTATCATCAAAACCCTACCCTCGACAATGTTTCTATCAACTATCTTTGGGTGCATGTTGTATATGTAAGTTACTGTATTAATTAATAAGTAATACAATAAAGAAATATATACATATACTATATTTATACCCAATACGATGAAAAATCAACTTTATTCTGACAAAAGTATAAAAAAAAAAGAAGAAAAATATAATAGAAATTATTATTACAAGTTATAAATAAAATCGATTGGGAAACTCCCAACCATTTCACTTCCCTGCTTCCCTACGGAAGCAATCAAATGCCAAAACCTACGAAAAAACAGGACAATACAAACAGGTTCTTCCCATACCAATTAAGGAACATATCCAGAAAATTACCCCCGAAAATACCATCGAAACCCCTCTTGAGACCTCCCTTGAAAACTCCGATTCTAGTACCAATAGCAGCATTCAACAAGATAGCATAAGCATGCCCGACCAAGACCCCAGAAATCCGACCACGTCCCAAACGGACATATTTAACTCCTTAATGATTCCCGACGCAATCAAGGACCTGCCTAGGTTCGACGGGAATCCGAGATTATTATATGAGTTTGTCAACAAAATTGAGGAAATTCTGCTTTATATACGAGGAACTGACAACACCCCATACGGACAAATACTCCTAAGAGCAATTAGGAATAAAATCGAAGGACAAGCTAACGAGGTGCTTAACATGTACGGCACTCCAGTCATATGGGATGAGATTAAAAAGAATCTCATCCTTCATTATTCAGACAAAAGAACGGAGACCTCTCTTATTAGGGATCTGCACAATCTAAAACAATACGGGAATTCGGTTAAGCCATTTTATGGGGAGGTGATTGATATTCAATCAGCTCTCTGCAACAATATACTCATTCACGAAACTGACTCCGGGGTCATCAAGGCTAAGAAAGATCTATATGCCGAGATGTGCCTAAACTCATTTTTGAGTGGTCTCAAGGAGCCATTAGGTTCTAGGGTCAGAACAATGCAGCCAAACTCGTTAGCGACAGCATTTAGCTATTGCATCAGAGAGATGCAGGATATTTCCCACCAGAGATACTTTACTATTTTATGGGGAGGTGATTGAGATTCAATCAGCTCTCTGCAACAATATACTCATTCACGAAACTGACTCCGGGGTCATCAAGGCTAAGAAAGTGCCGAGATGTGCCTAAACTCATTTTTGAGTGTTCTCAAGGAGCCATTAGGTTCTAGGGTCAGAGCAATGCAGCCAAACTCGTTAGCGACAGCATTTAGCTATTGCATCAGAGAGATGCAGGATATTTCCCACCAGAGATATTCACTGAACCCTAGACCTACATATACCAACTCCTATAGATCTCAGACACAAAATAACCTCCCTCAAAACATCTATCAGAACCCTTGGAGACGGTTCCCCAGACCATCCAACCCAAGAGCAACACCATTCAGAGAAAGAGAGAGTCAACACCGACAACAGCATACAACCTACCCCTATCCAAATTTTAGAAGAAACGAGTACCCCAACTAACATATCCAGACAAACACAACAAGGGCCGACACTCGACAACCCAAACTTAACAACGTTCTCCCGCAACCGTCCTAACCCAAGCGTACAAACTCGGAACTCTAACTTTAATTTCCTGGAATCAGGAAATGAAAATATACACATAGATCCTACTCAACACTTAGACCATCCACACAATCCCAATCTTACGAACATCCTAGACAACGGACATTTTCCCAATCCAGCCTCCAAGAACCGACAGGATACCTAGACCCGAAAACCCACGCAACAACTCTTCCTTTGAATTATATTTCTTCTCCTTTCGGTAGACCCTTAAGATTCCTCCTTGACACTGGTGCCTCAACCTCATTTATCCCTCATCACAACTGTTTTCAAGAGATACCAGCTATCCAAACAAGTAGATTTGCCCTTCTTTCTAGAATTCCATCAAACCGGTACCCTAAGATTCCTTATATTTCAATTCCATAATTTCTTCGATGGCCTTCTAGGACTTGATGCACTAATAGCACTCGGAGCTAAAATCGACCTTAAAAATAAGGTCATAATTACGAAAAATTCCACTTTACCTATTAACTTAAGACCTAACTACTCTTCCGGGAAATTACTAAAAGCAAAGTACTTGCTAAACTCCCCGTCAACCAAACGAACGGCAGCGTACTTATCGATTCCGTTAACATCAAACCTGACTTGTGTATAACAGAGGGACTTTACGACGTTGAAAATGGGTATAGTAGCGTGGAACTCGTTAACCACGCAGAAATTGAACAATCCATTATATTCGAAGAGCCCTTGAACGCGTTACATTACAAACCCGAACATTTTTTAGAAATCTATAACTTTAACGAGGAAATAAACAAAATTCTACCCCCAAAAGACGTAGCTAATCTCATTCGTACCAACCATCTGAATGCAGAAGAGCGAAAAAGCATCTTGAAGATCTGTAAGGCTTACAGCGATATAATTTACGTAGAAGGTGTACAACTGACATTCTCAAACCAAATAAAGCACGAAATAACTACTACAGATGACGCCCCAATTTATACGTACCCATATATACATAAAGAGCAAGTCCAAAGGCAAATATCGAAAATGTTGTAACAGGGCATAATACAAAACAGTTACTCTCCATGGAGTTTCCCCGTTTGGATCGTCCCCAAAAAACAGGACGTCAGCGGACAACAAAAATGGAGACTGGTCATCGATTTCAGGAAACTGAATGAGAAAACCATAACTGACCGATACCCGTTACCAAACATAAACGAAATATTGGACAAACTGGGAAAATGCCTGTTTTTCACCACCCTCGACCTAGCAAGTGGGTTTCATCAAATCGAGATGGATCCTAAACACATCAAGAAAACAGCATTTACAGTCGAAGGAGGGCACTACGAATTTCTGAGAATGCCCTTCGGGTTAAAGAATGCACCATCAACATTCCAACGGGTGATGGACAACGTACTGAAGGAGTTGATAGGAAAGATATGCCTCGTATATTTAGATGACATTATCATCTACTCAACCTCACTTCAGGAACATGTCGAATCCATCAAACGAGTCTTCGACAAGCTACGAGAGTCCAATCTTAAGATCCAGATGGACAAGTGCGAATTTTTGCATAAAGATATCGCTTTCCTGGGGCACATAATAACCCCCGAAGGCATCAAACCAAATTCCACAAAAATACAAGCCATCAAGGACTTCCCTATTCCCAGAACTCGTATGGAAATTAAAGCATTCCTAGGCCTAATAGGGTATTATAGGAAATTTATAAGGGACCTAGCTAAATTAACAAAGCCACTAACAAAATGTCTAAAGAAGGGAGCCAAAGGTGAAATAAATAGAGAGTATACAGAAGCCTTCGAAATTTGTAAGAACCTTTTAATCAACGACCCGATTTTGCAACGCCCTGACTTTAGTAAACACTTCATCCTAACAACAAATGCAAGTAACTTCGCATTAGGGGCCGTCCTGTCACAAGGTAGCATAGGAAGCGACAAACCAATTTGCTTCGCCAGCTGGTCTCTTTCTAGTAGTGAATGTAACTATTCCACTATAGAAAAGGAACTTCTGGCGATCATCTGGGCAACGCAATACTTTCGGCCATATCTATTTGGAAGGAAATTCCAAATAGTGACAGATAACAAACCCCTAACGTACCTAATGAGTCTAAGAGAACCAAACTCATAAGATGGCGTCTTAAGTTAGAGGAGTTCGATTACGAAGTTATATATAAAAAGGGCAAGGCAAATACGAACGCCGATGCACTAAGTCGAATTAAAATCCAAAACCCAGAAAACGAGGAAGAACTTTTCAACAACGACGACGACGTCATTAACACCGTCCATAGCGCACAAGAAAATTTAGACGACCACATACCCATTTCCGAGAAACCCTTAAATGAATTCAAGATTCAAATTATCATAGAACAGAATACCACAGGAAGTCCAATGACTGTAGAAAACATTTTTAAGAATAAACAACGGAGAATAATACGAAGAGCAATATACATATGACGAGAGTACGTTAACTGACATTTTTAGAAAATATTTCCCACCAAATAAACTTAGCGCTATCTATACTTCAGACGAAATTTTTCCAATAATCCAATCCAAATTTTCGAAATACTTTTCACAAAGCAAACTATTCCGCGTTGTACGCTGCTCAGAAATTCTAATCGACATTAGGCAAGATGACGAGCAAGAAAAATTAATCAGCGACTATCACGAACGATCGAATCACAGAGGTATAAACGAAACCCACCTCCATTTGAAACGGCAATTCTTTTTTCCAAACATGAAAAATAAAATAACGAAAACACTAAACAACTGCGACAAATGCAAGACACTCAAATACGACAGGAGCCCTCCAAAACCACACTATATGAAACCAGAAATTCCCCTTAAGCCCCTCGAACTCTACCACATGGACATCTACAGTATAAACTATAACCAAGTCACTATAATCGATAAATTTTCCCGCTTCGCTAGTGGATACAATCTAGCGTGTAGAAGCAGCATAATTATCCTTAAGTCCTTTAAAAACTTTATATCCCTATACGGTATTCCAAAGAAAATTGTGTGTGACCAAGGCTCCGAATTCGTCGCAAACATTTTTCAGGACTTCTTTAAGCATCACGGAATATCCCTGTACTTCACGTCCCATCAACAAACAAGTAGTAATTCCCCAGCCGAAAGACTCCATTCCACCCTAACGTAAATTTACGGACTAATCCTATCAAAGAGGAAAGAACAAAGACTTAACACTGACCATGACGAAATCCTAACAGAAGCCTTTATAACCTACAACAATGCTATCCATTCTATTACAAAACACACTCCCTACGAACTATTTTTCGGACGGCCATACAAGTTCAGTAAAACGTTAGATTACTCCAATGAACATGAATACCTTTCCAAATTAAATGAATTCCTAGAAAAATTATACCCCCAAATCCAAGAGAAAGTCAATGATATTAC
This sequence comes from Merodon equestris, assembly GCA_958301585.1. NCBI lineage: Eukaryota > Metazoa > Arthropoda > Insecta > Diptera > Syrphidae > Merodon > Merodon equestris. Next base: position 80,096,310 of record OY284415.1, on the reverse strand, counting down.
TGAATCGAGGATCAAAAAATTAAACTTATCTAGGGAAGAGCCAGAGGACATTAACGATAACGAAACTGTCTTTAGAAAGGAAGTAAAGGCGAAACAAACTTACACCCAGGTTTACACTGCAAGCAAAAACAATAAAATTACCATATTAACTAAACAAAACAAAAAAAATTCATAAAAGAAAATTAAGGCGAAAAAAACAAAATAAAATAAACAAATAAATAAATAATTTTTTTTTAAATACAATACATTCACGGAACATGAATGTAAACATGGTAGTAGAGTAACTGCACATGATTCAGAGGCTATCCTTTAGCTCTAAGCTAGTATAAGATAGTTATAAGATAACCTTTGTCTAAAATAGAACATAAGCATTAACAATACATTTAATTTATTAGTTGTAAGACACTTAACAAATAACCAATTACATACGCTACAAATTATTGAGATGAGTATAGTATACACAATCACAATAAATATATATAAAATATAATATATATATATAAAACAATAAATTCAATAAGCGAAAACAATTATCGCCACAAAAAAAATAAATTAAATATACAAAAAAAAAATACAAACAATATCTATTGAACAAATATATGAATTTTTGGGCTTGCAAGCATATTACAACAATAGTAACATTGTCTTCAATATACGCATACCCATCATACCAACCCAAACATCCTTCTTCTATCATGTCATCCCACTCCCTATTAATAATACAAAACACATAATTACAAAACCCTACATACTGTGAACCAAAAAAAACTGGGACACATAGTACCCCTAAGTGTAACTTGAAATATCTCAGCAATTTTTTAGTATATATATTGAAACGAAATAAATTTCATATTAAAGCATGTTTTAATGCGATTTCAGTAACATAAGCAAATTTGTTTTTGTTTCTCTAATTTTGACAAGAATAAAATAAAACTTAAAATACCACAAATTCATCAGCCAAAAAAAAACTGGGACAGTAACAAAAAATGACAATAATTATAAATTTCAATACTTTGTATGTTGCCCTTTTGCTTTCAAAACTTCTTGCAATCTTCTATTCATCGATCCGACCAGATTTTTTGTTACAGTCGCTGGAATTTTTTGCCATTCTTCATGTAACGCTTTAACTCCTCTCTGGAACGAATCGTTCTTTTTCGCACTTCTTTTTCTAGAACAGCCCAAAGGTGCTCTATGGGATTAAGATCCGGACTTTGGGGAGGATGCGGCAACACCTTTTTTGTATTCCAAATACACCAATCTTTCGGTATACCAGCTGTGTGTTTTGGATCGTTATCGTGCAACAGTATTACACCTGGTGGTAGACCCAATTTTTGTTTTGTTTCATGTATCCAAATTTTGTTAAATTCCCTTCAATTATATGAAGGGAACCAACTCCGTTCGCTGCCATTGCACCCCAAACCATTATGCTTTCACCACCGTGCTTAACTGTCGAAGTAACATTTTTTGGATCCAAAGCAGTTTCGTCCCTCCTCCACACAAAACGTCGACCATCGCTACCAAAAATGTTGAATTTCGATTCATCACAAAAAATCACTTGATTCCAAAACTCATCCGTTTTTTCCACGTACTCCTTGGCATACTCCAATCGCTTCTTAATATTTCTATCCGATAAAGACGGCTTTTTGCGAGGTGTGCGGGCTTTGAAACCTTCTTTATGTAAGAAATTGCGCACCGTTAGCGGATGAACTTCAGTAATTTTATCTCTTTTCAAAGTTTTGGCAATTTCGACAGCTGATTCCTTCGGGTTTGCATTCATAATCCTTAATATTCGACGTTTAGTTTGGTCCGTGGACATTTTTGAAGGCCTTCCACTCCCCGAAACACGATGAAGAAAACCGTTCTCTTTAAATGATTTCACTATGTTAAAAACGGTTGACTTGGGTTTATTAATCAATGAAGCAATTTCAGTGTTTTTTTTTCATAATAATCAATTATTACAGCTTTCATATCGCGAGATGTCTGTTTATTTTACATTTTTTCCACAACGAAGCTTGATGACAACAATATGCACCTGTAAACAATTTGACTGAATAGCAGAATAAGTATTTGATCTAAGATAAGGAAACCGAGTAACGGTCCTTTAACAGTGGCCTTGTAAAACAACCCAGTTTTTTTTTGGCCGATGAATTTGTGGTATTTTTAGTTTTATTTTATTGTTGTCAAAATTAGAGAAACAAAAACAAATTTGCTTATGTTACTGAAATCGCACTAAAACATGCTTTAATATGAAATTTATTTCGTTTCAATATACTAAAAAATTGCTGAGATATTTCAAGTTACACTTAGGGGTACTAGGTGCCCCAATTTTTTTTCGGTTCACTGTAAATATTAACGAAAATAGTATACAGTACTTAAATGCACCTTGCCCCAAGATAGAAAGATGGTATTATTGCTCGAGACTAATCACTCAGGAAAACATCAAGAATTTCCATTGTATCGGCAAACTAATGGCAAATGAAGCGGCTAACTGTCCTCTTAGCGACGTTGGAAAAATTGAAGAAATCTTACAACCAGAACCTAATTTTATCTCATTTGTTAATGTTCCAAAAATATTAATAAATTCCACTTGCAGTACTAAAGTCACATCCATAGAAGGTACAGGACTCATCCATTTCCAAAACTGCTCTATTGAAGTCAGTGGCGTTTCTTACGAAGACGTCCCAAACACCTACTGGGACAAAATACACATCCCACCACCACCAAACAGCATCATTAAACCAACCTCTACCAAGGAAGTCCTTAGCCTAGAGAAGCTGAAGGAATACAATTTCCAGACGGATGTCAATCCTACCAACCTAGGCATCAAAACTGAAGTCTTACACTATATTACCGCATCAACTACCACCACATTCACCATCATCATAATCATCATTGCAATCACCATCATGATCACCAACAAAAGGAAACTCCACGTCACTTCAACTTTAACCCCAACACTTCAATCCTTCGCTCCAGCCCCAACGACGTCATTGTGGCCTTCGCTCTACTCTAAGGGGGGAGGAGTTACGGCGGCTACCTCTATTCCCATCGCTCCCTAACCAACCAATAAAGATAGTTCCGGTCCGGAAGTTGCTTTACAGTATGGCCTGATTAGGTTTTATTTGGGTTTCCCTAATCCTTAGCCTGTACTTTCCCGTAATAAAACTTACGACCGAAATGGACAAAAAGGATATTGGGAATTTTCCATCATAAAACATCTGAGGCCCACTCCTTGTATTTTTAGTATATTTAAGCAGTAGTTTAAGACAATGTCAGCTCAGTCTCTTGTGGATTTTTGGAAAAGGAGAGTGGAGACCGAGGATCTGAGCAACAGTCGAGCTGTACACTATTTATTATATACCTACTTTGGGCAGTTGCTTTAAATACATAAATGTTTCTTTGCATGTCAAGTTCTCCTGTTCTCCTAGGCTGAATATTACCTATGTATGTAAGTTAACGCGACACCACCGAAATTTTAAATAAGCTTCCCACGAGTCAACAGAATTCCCACCATCAAAAGCATGCACCGAGAAATCCGATGACACCCGATGCACTCTACGGCAATGCACAAGTGATGACGCTGCGTCTGGAAAATTGGAACCAAACACCACCTGGATGAACACGACGAATTGGCTTCCTCACCTTAGAATAAGTTAGGTGTAATATAGAAGTAAGACATTATTGTAAGTTAGTCTCTAGTTGGATGTCAACCAATAAAGTTTATTTTTTTAAAAATAAATCCGTTTAGAATTTATTAACTGGCGCTCGAGCAGGGACAGGCATCCGCGGTATAGTTATTATAGTAAAGCCCTCAAGTAGTGCTAAGTGCCGTGTAAATTTAAAAAGTCACACAAAAAGCCCTCAAGCAGTGCTTAGTGCCGCGCGAACATTTAAAAAGAAAGCCCTTAAGTAGTGCTCAGTGTTTCGCGAAAAACGCACAGTGTATTGACGAATTAAAGTTGCCTGTCCCAGAACCCCTAGTCGTGAAGTAAAGTGATTTCTCGCAACTAAAACCCGGTTTCCCCACGAACAACTGTGACAGTATATGTGGTTTAATAGTGAAAGCGCCCAAGGAGAAATACAAGGCCCCCGAGTAGCTGTCATCTTCACAACCGGCAGAGGAAAAGGAGGTGGAGGTTCCACCAGCCGCTCCATGGGATGCACCATATATTAGTACTGTAAGCAATTAAGTTATTTTAGAATTAGAATAATTTTCATAGTCGAACACAAATTAATCAAGCAATCACGTTTACTTCAGAATTTCAACAATTTTTTATTTTATTCAATTAATTAAATCAAACAAAACGAATTTAATTTAGAGAAGTGAAAAAGAGAATAATTCATTATAAATACAAATAAAAATAAGTTATTTTAGATTTAGAATAATTTTCATAGTCGAACGCAAATTAACCAAGCAATCAAGTTTACTTCAGAATTTCAATAACCCTTTTTTAATTCAATTAATTAAATCAAACAAAACGAATTTAACTTAGAGAAGCGAAGAAGAAAATAGTTAATTGTAAATACAAATAAAAATAAATTAGCTAAACTCACATAGAGATCCGAACTTTGAATTAGCATTTGAATAGTCGAACAGTTTATAAAGAAAAATGCCTAACCCGTCCTTCAACCTTAAACCCTCCAAATCCCGAGAGCTCTCAAGGTAGAGCCGAAACCCCCATTTCTCATCCAGCTCTTCACAGTCTCGTGACCTCGATAGTAACTGAAGTTCTTCAATCCCAGGGCAGGGATCTCGTCCAATCGGTAATAAACCCAAATTCTGATCAGTTCGCGGGAACTGATCAAACAATAAACCTCGATCAAAGGGAAAACCTAGCCGAACTCGACAAAATCCCAGATGTTGTCAGGAATCTAAGAGAATTCTCTGGGCAACCAGGCGAATTTAGCTCCTGGCGAAAAAGCGTCGAGAGAATTCTAAAAATATACGAAGGCACCAAAGGTTCACCGAAGTATTCCGGTATTATTAATGTTATTAGAAATAAAATTGTGGGCCATGCAGACCACATACTAGAATCATATAACACCCCCTTAAATTGGGACTGCATCAATAGATGCCTTACGTTACACTACGCCGACAAGCGAGATCTCGGCACATTGGAGTACCAAATGACATCATTGGTACAGGGCAACTCGTCCATACAGGAGTTCTATCAGCAGGTGTACTCACACCTTTCACTGATTCTCAATAAGATTTCATGTATGGATGTCAGTGGCGAAGCCCTGAACTTATTAATGCATACATACAGAGACAAGGCATTGGACACGTTCATACGTGGACTTAAAGGTGACTTGCCAAGGCTTTTAGGTATAAGGGAACCTGGGGCAGGTCGCCCAAGCCTTGCACCTATGCCTTAAGCTCGAGAATCAAAACTTTCGAGTATAGTATGCAAAATGTATCCATCACTTCCGCCTATTTCACCTAAGCGTCACCAACAACCTCAGCAGCCTCAACAATTCTATCCCGAGCTATTCCACAATTCAATGAGATGGCCAATCCATCACCAAATTAACCTGAATCCTAGACAAATGCCGACTCCAAGACCCATGTTGCCTCCGAGACAATCCCCCTTTAACACTTCACCGCATTTTTCCAACCAAATTCACCATTACCAAAGACCAAATCCCACTAACAACCACCATCCTTCAAATCAATTCAACAACAACTTTGTGAGGCAAATACCACCAAGGCCTCAACCACGCGCAGAACCAATGGATACATCGACTATAAGGTCCAGGGATGTCAATTACGCGAACAGACCACAAATGAATCGCGCATGGCCTCCTGCACCAAAAAGACCTATGCAACAAAACGTGCATCCTAGCAAGATCCAAAGGAACTATCACCTAGAAACATCCGACAATGAAATGGCGTACTATGACGCTATGATGAACTCCGAAACAGAACAGAATAGTCAGTCCCTGGATGAATATGTCGAGTCTCAACTACCATCAGAAGCTGGTACCGAAGATCAGGAGATTCAGGAGCTCAGCGATATTCATTTTTTAGGTTAGCCAGCTCTTCGCTGCCATATTTTGAAGTTAGGGCGAAGAGCGGTGAAATTCTTAAAATTCTTATCGATACTGGATCGAATAAGAATTACATCCAGGCTTCCCTAGTCAAAAACCCCATTCGAAATGAGGAATCTTTCTACGCTAACTCTATAGCAGGAAGAATCGAAATAACCCACCACACCTTAGTTAACCTTTTCGGCCTCAAGAACGACAAATTAAAATTTTACCTACTTCCACATCTAAAATCCTTTCACGGAATATTAGGGAATGATAGTCTGAAAGATTTATCAGCCATAATACACACCCGGCATGACTACATGGTCATTAAGAATCATATGAAAATACGTATCAAACAGTATGCAGCGCAATGCGTAAACGCTATCGATATTCGAACAGAGCATATGACAGCCTTCCAAAGGCAATCCATAGAAACACTAACAAAAGAATTTCCTAATTTATTCGATGAACCGGACGAGAAACTGACCTACACGACAGTCGTGAAGGGAGAAATTCGCACCACCTCTGATTCCCCAGTCTACACTAGATACTATCCCTACCCCATGTCCCTCAAAGATGAGGTTGAAAAGCAAATTCAAAAACTGCTAAACGACGGTATAATAAGACCTTCACGGTCACCATATAACTCCCCAGTCTGGGTCGTCCCCAAAAAGGCGGACGCCTTCTGCGAAAAGAAATATCGATAAGTGATCGATTACCGCAAGTTGAACACCATAACAATTCCGGACCGCTACCCAATACCGGAAATAAACGAAGTGCTCGCACAATTGGGACAGAACAAGTTCTTTACCGTTCTCGATTTAAAAAGCGGCTTTCATCAGATCCCGCTAAAAGAATCTGATATAGAGAAAACAGCCTTCTCGGTAAACAACGGCAAGTACGAGTTCACGAGATTGCCGTTTGGGCTGAAAAACGCCCCCTCTATCTTCCAAAGAGCCCTCGATGATATCCTTAGGGAGCATATTGGCAAAATATGTCACGTCTATATAGACGATATCATCGTTTTCAGCAGGGATGAAGAAACACATCGAGAAAACGTTCGTAAAGTATTCAAGACTCTACAATCCGCTAATATGAAGGTCCAACTATGTAAATGCGAGTTTTATAAAAGCGAGGTGGAATTTTTAGGATTTATTGTCTCATCGGAAGGCATAAAAACTAATCCAGAAAAAGTCAAGGCCATCCTCAATTTTCCTTGTCCTAAAACCCTAAAAGACTTACGGTCATTCCTCGGCCTAACCGGATTCTATCGACGCTTCGTTAGGGACTATGCAAAACTTGCTAAGCCCCTCACATCGCTTTTAAGAGGGGAAGAGGGACGCTTGTCAAAGAACAAGTCCAGCAAGAAAGCAGTGCACCTAAATGAGGAAGCGATAGAAGCATTCAACAAGATAAAAAAAACTCTAGCATCCGACGATATACTTTTGGCATACCCAGATTTTTCGAAAGAATTTCAATTGACAACAGACGCGTCCAATTACGCTATTGGAGCTGTGTTGTCGCAAAACGAAAGACCCATAATGTTTATATCAAGAACATTAAACAAAACAGAAGAACATTATGCCACAAATGAAAAAGAAATGCTGGCAATAATATGGGCATTGCATACCTTCCGAAACTAGCTATACGGCTCTGCCAAAGTTAAGATATTCACCGACCACCAGCCATTAACCCATTCCCTTAGTAGTAAAAACACCAATAGCAAAATAAGGCGTTGGAAGGCGATACTCGAGGAATACAACTACGAGTTACAATACAAGCCCGGAAGAGCTAATAGTGTGGCCGACGCCCTTTCCAGACCCCCAACCACAAATCAAATTAATTCAATGACCGCTTCCCAACATAGTGACGAAAGTTCTTCTCATGAACTAATCCCATCCGTCGAAGTCCCAATAAACGCCTTTAAAAATCAGTTGATACTTCAAATTGGTAACGAGGTAGCACAACAACTACAATATCCTTTCCCACATTTTCGCAGACACATCTTAACCCAACCCAACTATACGAAAGAAAATCTAATATCCATATTCAAAAGGTTCCTAGTTCCTACAGTAATTAATGGTCTGATGGCAGACGAGCCCACCTAGGAAAAAAATTCAGGAAATCTATTCGCTATACTTCAGAAATTACAAAATTCGGTTCACCCAAACTAGAGTAGACGACCTAACTGACGAAGCAAAACAGGAAGAAGAAATTCTTAAAACTCATAGACGAGCTCATAGGAACGCTCGAGAAAACAAAGTCCAACTATTGCAAAAATTTTACTTTCCTCAGATGAATGCAAAAGTCAATAGGATGGTTAAACAATGTACGGTTTACCGAGAGCATAAATATGATCGTCATCCTAAAAAAACCCCAAATCCAAGCTACCCCTATTCCCCGTTATCCCGGCCATATCCTCCACATCGATATTTACTCCACGCAAGGAAAACTTGTTCTAACAGCCCTCGACAAGTTCTCAAAGTATGCACAGGTTAAGATCCTGAGGTCTAAAGCAGTAGAGGACATAAAAAACCCTCTCAGGGAACTGTTATTCGCTTTTGGTGTCCCTGAAATAATTGTGATAGACAATGAGAAGTCACTAAGCTCAGTGTCAATTACCTTTATGTTAGAAGATCAACTGGGAATTACCGTCTTTAAAACCCCACCATACACCAGTACGGTAAACGGCCAAGTGGAAAGGTTCCACTCGACATTAACTGAGATCATGCGATGCTTAAAGACCGACCAAATTCAGAGAAACTTCGAGGAGCTTTTAGAAAGATCAGTCTATGAGTATTACTACTCAATCCATTCAACAACAGGCCGAAAACCCATTGAAATATTCTTTGGAAGAAATATAACTATCAACCCCGACCAGTTCGAAAACGCTAGGCAAGAAATTATCCAGAAATTAAAACGAAAACAAGACATTGACTTCAAGAATCATAATAAGGCTAGGGACAGTATAGAAAATTATTCCCCCGGAACTATTATTTACGTCCGTATCAATAAACGTTTAGGCTCAAAATTATCCCAGAAATATAAAACAGAGATCGTAAAAGAAAATTACTCCTCCACAGTACTAACCCAATCAGGTAGAATAGTTCACAAAAGCCATATTAAAAGCTAACCATCCCTACAGATACTTCGTCGCTATCGCTTGCGCAAATGTACAAGTGCTCCACTACTCAAACTCCCGAATACTGTCACTTAATACAGGAACAGCTAGAATACAGATTGGAAAATTGCAGTTCATCCACGTCATCGAGATATCCCCATATAAAAATATCCTAGCCGAAACCTCATCCCTAATGAACCAAAATATCCCCAGGACCAACACCTTTTTCCCAATCCTTACCCACGAGTTAGAGCAAGCAAACAGGCTCCTAGATAACATTGAACATCATACACACAAAAGGTCTTTAAATTTCATCGGGTCCGCATGGAAGTGGATTGCAGGTTATCCCGATCATGATGACCTAATACTGTTAGAGTAATATAAATAATGTAATAGGAAATAATAATAGACAGGTTATTATCAATAAGGAATCAATTACCAAAATAAATAAATTAACTAATGTAACAAATCAAATTTTAAACATTATTAGAAAAGATAAGTCATTTGAAAACGAATTAGCCATAAGCCTAATATATAAAACTAAAATTATAAAAGAAGAACTCGCCAATACTATATACGCTATCGAACTTGCCAGAACTAATATTGTTAATTCTAATATCCTATCAAAATCTGAAATAAATAAAATAATGGAAAATATGAATAAGAATCAAATACCATACGAAAACATAGAAGATGCTTTTAAATTTGCTAATATAAAAATCGTAATTAATGTAACTAACCTACTTTATATAGTAAATATACCAATAACGGAAGAAGTTGTATACGAAAAATTAACTATTAAATCAATTAAGATAAATAAAGTAATAAGTAATATTAAATATAAGAACATTATAAGGAACAATGAATCTGTACTAGGCAGATCAGTATGCGCGGGCTTAACTCCGCTACTGAAAATTTTTGATCGAGCGAGCAAATTTGTTGTTTTATCAACCTTGCTCTCGCTCCGCATGGCACTTTTCTAAACTTTACTTCGTTATTTCTCACTATTTTTCAATCAAACAATTTCATTTGATAATTTATGGCTCATCTACAGACCTAGATCTATCGAATGACATGCTACACACATGTGTGGTTATAGCCGATATCTACATTTAGTGCGTACAAGATTAGTCCGAAATCGTTTTCGGACCACTATATTCCCCGTACATGCACGCGCTAGGCCAAAAAGTGGGTGATTGCTCTCGCTCCGCTACGCTCCGCTCGATTGGTCATGATCACCACTTGAAAACGACAGTTCCGATTGAGATGCAAATCAGAATGAATGTACATGGAGTTTATGCAAATAAATTGCGCTATTAGTGAAACATGTCGTAAGTGTTGCCGCACAGCAACTACATGCTTGCGGATTGTTATGGTGATAGGCATGTGTGAGTGGGTTAATATGAGCCATAACTCAGGTAGAGCAGGTGGTCACCGTTAGGGGACGTGAAAGTGAGGTGACCACTGTGAAAATTTCCAAGAAAATCGTTATTTTTATTATTATCAAAGTGAGATTTTAGATGTGTTGGTCGGAGTTCATTTCTCTGACAATTTTTGTAAACATTTCTCAGCTTCAACGCGCTGTTTCATCCGATCCGAATCATGTATATAGGATATTCGCGAATAAGGAAAAGGCTCCACCAGGAGACCTTGCAGTGACCTTATCCTAGAAAACATAACATAAGAGAGTCCAGCAGCAAACTCCGTGTTTCCGATTCCGATTACTGCTTTGTCGATTGTCTGTCCTTGAGATGCATGTGCAGTTATAGCCCATGCTAGTTTGAGTGGTAGTTGCATCCTAGTACAACTTTCTCCCCCAAGCTGATATCCACTCGTGATAGGTGCTATTGGAACACATCCGTCAACGGTGGGGCCAGTGTACTTATCGAACTTGATCAAAACAGCAACAGGCATTGCGGTTTGAGCGTTGTCTGTTGGACGATACACAATATCTTTCACCTCACCTCTTGCACCATTCACCAGTTTCTTGTCGGTCCAAAGGTTTCGCGTAAGTATAACTAATGCGCCGACAGATAGCTTAAGAGTATGAGCTAATCCTTGAGCGTCATTAGTTGTGGCTTTCTCAGCATTTTTGCTGTTATGTTTCGCTTGAATTCTGGCTACTGGAAGATCTAACGAACGTAGTTTCTCTGTGTTGTATGTCATGACTTCTTGTTTTGTACTGTAGATGCGCAAGGCATCTTTGAAGGTGCTTTGTTCTGCAACACAAACACGACTCGTTGATCTCGACATGAACAGTTGCCAGTCTTCTTCAGTGTTCCTGCCAATGCTTAGTTTGTCTAATGCATCACGGAAATGAACATCAGTTGTCGATGTTCCCAACTGACGATGAGCTTCTTTAAGGATTACTGCTTTCGTGAAATGCTTCTTATAGGCAAGTTGTCCTTGATAAGATAAGCTGCTCGAGTAACGACCGGGTTTCTTCTTTGCATACATTGGTTTATCCCCAACTGGCGGTAGTTGTTTGATGTCACCTAAGAGGTATACGATCATTCCGCCAAAAGGCTCGTCACAGCCCTTGGCCTGGCGACATCGCTGTTCGACCTGACCCATCAAGGTGGAACCGACCATGCTCCACTCATCTATTATTATGACTTTAACTGATTCGAAATCTCTCTGGAAAGCAGTCAAAGCTTCATTCGTAAGAGGATTGAATTTTCCAGATATCTTCAGTACAGAGTGAATTGTCTGTCCATTGATGTTCACACTCGCCGCCCCAGTAGGGGCAAGTAGCTTGTATGAAGATGAGCCGTAATTGAGGTCTGCAGTCAACTTTGCAACGATTGCTCTAATAACTGTTGATTTGCCAGTTCCGGCTTTCCCTTGTATGATTATCCGATTGTGAATAGCTGACCCCTGCATTTGACTGTCTAAAATGAACAGGACATTCTGTTGTTCGTGTGTAAACTGAACGTCTGGGTACACTTGATGTTCAGCCACCATTTCTGTTTGTTGTCTGGACTGTATAAGAAAACTTGACAGTAACTCCGGCTGTTCAAAGTGTCCGTATGAGCTGCTCCAGTCATGCTCAATATCCATGGCTCGTAAACCAAGGTCCACGTCACTCGGTGGAACGGCTGGTACGATCTGTGCCATAAGCATGAATGGGTCTTGACCATCGACGTATAATTCAAAATCTTCATCTTCGAATTCATGAAGAGGTTCTAAATCAAGTTGTTGTGTAATCTGACGTGCTTCAAAAAGAGACTTCCAGGTCATATCACCAAGAAAATCAGCTTCTGAAATCCAAGGCAATGTATATGGGACGTGAACTAACACTTGGATTCTGTAGTACATGTCATTGTCTGCGTCATTTTCTTTTATTAACTTGAGTCTCGGAAATACTCGTACCACTGCTGCCTTGCGTCGCTTGGTATATCGATCGCCCACAACTTTGCATTGCGAAGAGAAATCGAAGAGCGATAGATGACTGTAAGCAGCGTTGCGGTTCTTATATTTCTCGATGAGAGACTTTGTTCCTCCGATGACCTCGTCATCGTTCAGAGTTTGCAGTAGCACCTGCTCTTCAGAGCCTGAATTTGGAATAACCAACGCAACAAACTCTCGAGTTGATGACCAAAATGGTAAGCCAAGATTCACGTGAGCGCACTCTTGAGCACAGTGATCACGTCCCGAGACTGTTTTCATGAGCAACTTTGTAATGGCTTTCTTGGCTGAATCATCGTCACTGACTTCGTTAGTTAAGATATTACACATGAGTTCGGCCAGCGTTGTGGATCGTGGTTCACATTTGGATGCATATTTGGCGATATATCCACAAACGGCATTCGTTGATACTATGGGTGTGAAGTCTATGTTGGCCCGCCAAGTTTGTAGCACTGATCTGTTATGACGATTGACTCGAGGATGGTTTCGTCTCTGTGTCAAAACCCAAGAGCCATCAATCTTCGTCAAAGTTGTTCGTTCTTGCAAATCTTTTGGGAACTTGTAGCGGCAGCGTTCAGATCCACCACCTTTTGGTTTCCGCATACAATGGACACCGCATGTACTATGAATCTCAACAATACTACAAAGCTCGGCGTAGTCGTGATCAACGTCACTGATGTCGCTTGGCGAAAGTTTACACGGGTGGACAATAGGCGGCCTGACGTTGACATCCGGATGTTCTTCGGTGGAGAGTGCATCAAAGAACTCGATTACTCCTTGGAGTTCAGAAGCAGACATTGAATCGAGTTGAGTTATGTCAGGGGCATCTTTAATCCACGCCAAGCCATGAAGATGAATAGAACCTCGATGCTGATATTCAAAACGGAACCAATGATCAGTGATATTGAACTGTTCTTTCATTTGTTGCTTGACATAATGTTCGCCACGTACTGTGAAGAAGTAATCAACTACTTGAGGATTTTCCCGAATCAGTGAATATCGCTGAGTGCAAGTTAAGATACTATGATCGACAACGTCTGGTGCAAGCAACTTCCACAACTCTTTCCAATGTAGATCAGCAGATGATAGTGTAAAGAAAATAGTTGGCGGCCCTAGCTGATTAACCATGTCTAGCAGTTCAGCCGAACGTTTGAACCAGAAAGCTGATGATGTTCTCAGGTTGGCATTGAAAAAACCGATTTGTTTGATAAGCGTGGGCTGCTCTACCATTCGATCTTTGAGTTGCTTGACTGTCAAATCACCAAGACCAGCGCGACTCACTAAGACCTTCCCTTGAGTAGCAGCTCTCCACCGCTGGTTACTGTTCATTGCAAAGAAACGGAATCGTGGATGTTTTGCAAAACGGCCATCATCATACTTGAAGAGATGGGTAAAATAGTCATTTGGGTCAACTTTGATACGTCTACCACTCGTGTCACGTAGATCAGCTCGTCCAGTTGGGAATAGTGTTGGAAAGGCCATGACTACATAACCGTTTGTAGTGTATTCATTGATGGGTTCGTTACTCAGCATTGGTTGTTCGATTGGTTGATTTGCGTTGAGAGCAGCTCTGATCAATGTTTCCTGAGGTATGTTCACATGCGAAGCTACACCAGATTCGTGTATGAAGTCATCTTGAGCTGTGTTTAAATCTAAATCAATCTGTGGAAGCAAATCACCAATATCGCCACCAACACCTTCCATGGCTGTTAAAACGTCTTCATCAATTTCAACATCTGCGTAATACGGATTGTTTACTTTTAGCCACAGCAATGCAGTCCTGATCCTTGGAACTGATACTTTAAATCTGTCTTTATGTGTTCCTTTGGCAATCAACATTGTAGATGCAGTACTTGGATGGTGAGGAAGGCGTTTAGCAAACTCATTGGTATCTTGAACAAAATTGATGACACTTCCCGAGTAACTATACTGTCCACCGCCTTTGAGTTTGGTTATCGAGCAAATGGCCTTGACACGACCGATCAGTTGCTCTTCAGTGTCATTAAGGTCCTTGAGTGCATCGGGAACTTCACCAGGATCCATGTCATTAGCTGCAGAGAACTTTATCGGCTGTCTCGAACATCTGGAACAAAGATCATTCCGAGCCATGGTCATGCTCAGCCAGCGTTCTTTACATGTGCCGCAGTAGTTGTACTGTAAATTGTTGCCTAGTTCTTGGAGGCATGTGGGAATTGAATGCAGATGATGACTGGTGGATTGATCGGGCTCTTGAGTCGTTCGAAGTGCTGCTACCCTTGTTGCATTCGCAATTCTTTGCCGTCTTCTCGTGAGAGAAGCATGTCTCTGGCTAGAAGGACGTCCGGCTCTCCTGTTATTTTAAGTGGTAGTGTTAAAAGTTACTCAATCAAGTGACTTACCTCGTAATTGCGGGCATTTGATTTATCAAACGTATTAAAATGTGTCCAAAATGTTAAGGAATGTCAAAATCAGATGAAAAAGGTATTCAGGTATTCGAATTTATCGATAATTTCAAATTTTGATTGCACGTGCCTGCAAAAATCTATGGCAACTTTTCTAAACTTTACTTCGTTATTTCTCACTATTTTTCAATCAAACAATTTCATTTGATAATTTATGGCTCATCTACAGACCTAGATCTATCGAATGACATGCTGCACACATGTGTGGTTATAGCCGATATCTACATTTAGTGCGTACAAGATTAGTCCGAAATCGTTTTCGGAGCACTATATTCCCCAAATATAGTGAGCCAAAAAGTGGGTGATTGCTCTCGCTCCGTTACGCTCCGCTCGATCAATTAGGAATAAGAACAGAATGTAAAACCTTAAATGAAATATCTTTATGTAAGAAAGAAAACTTAATAGATTTAAGTAACGACACTTGTATACCGAATATCTTAAGAGGAAGAAACTCATCGTGTACCCTAACTAATAGTCATCATGTACCAGCTGTTGAAGAAATCACAACAGGAATCATTCTCCTAAACGGATTCATAGGCGTCGTCAACATAAACGGAACCGATCAGCATCTCAAGGGAACTTATTTAATAAAATTTCAAAACGCAACCATTATGGTCAACAATATCAAATTTACCTCCGAAGAAGTATCAAATACTCACGCCTTACCACCCATCTTTCACCATAATTCCGAAGCTACAGACATCGAAGAAATACTTTCGCTTGAACTCATGAAAGAACTCCACGTAAATAACACAAAACAGATCGACCTAATCGAGATGGAAGAAGATGGCTTCATCAACTACAGTGTTATTACCATCCTATTCGTAGTCATCGTCCTTATCAATTGTTGCAGAACCCCAAAGATCAACGAACCCAGCTTAACAGCCGCATCCAAAACTACAACCATGGAAGCAGGTTCAACGACACCAGCACCCATAGCACTGATTCAATATCATGGCAGTATCTATGACATTAACCTTCCATTGACCTATGCGAGGACGCAACGGACTTAAGAGGGGAAGAGTTAACGCGACACCACCGAAATTTTAAATAAGCTTCCCACGAGTCAACAGAATTCCCACCATCAAAAGCATGCACCGAGAAATCCGATGACACCCGATGCACTCTACGGCAATGCACAAGTGATGACGCTGCGTCTGGAAAATTGGAACCAAACACCACCTGGATGAACACGACGAATTGGCTTCCTCGCCTTAGAATAAGTTATGTGTAATATAAAGGGTCCGCCAAATAATTTTTTTTTGGAAATGCTATAAAAAAAACTACTGAATATTTTCTCAAATTTCTTTTTTTATTTGAAAGTACAATCCTTCCGGTTAATAATGGAAAATAATTTCATTCAAATGGCTGCCTCGGCTGGCCATGCAGTAGCCTACACGATCGGTCCAATTTTTAAGCACATTATCGATTGTGTGCAGCTGTATTTCACCAATGGCTTCACGAATATTGTCCTTTAAAGCGTCAATTGTCTCTGACTTGTCGGCGTAACACTTATCTTTGACGGCACCCCACAAATAATAGTCCAACGGTGTCAAATCGCAGCTCCGAGGTGGCCAAACGACATCAGCTTTGCGGCTGATAATGCGATCTTCAAAAACCGGGCGCAAAACATCGAGTGTAGCTTCGGCTGTGTGGCACGTAGCGCCGTCCTGTTGAAACCAAATGTTGCCAATATCCTCCTCTTCAATTTTTGTGAACAAAAATTCGTTGAACATGGCCCGATAACGATCGCCATTGACTGTAACGGCCACTCCTTGCTCATCTTCGAAGAAAAATGGCCCAATTATGCCTCTGGACCAAAATCCGCACCAGACAGTGGCTCGTTTTGAGTGTACCGGCTTTTCAATGTATGCGTGCGGGTTTTCTGCGCCCCAAATGCGACAATTTTGCTTGTTTACATACCCGCCAAGATCAAAATGAGCTTCATCTGAAAAGATGATTTTTTTGGCAAAATCGGCATCTTCTGTAAGTCGATCGCAGGCCCACTTAGCGAAGCGAAAACGCATTGGATGGTCAGTTGGCTTCAACTCCTGAACCAATTGGACTTTGTATGGCGTCATACCAAGGTCTTTATGCAAAATTCGTCTCAATGATGTCTCCGAAATGTTCAATTGTTGAGAACGACGGTGAATTGATGTTGATGGCGCTTCACGCACACTTTCTGCCGCAGCAGCAATATTCTCGGGTGTACGCACTGTTTTTGGCTTTTCACGCTTTGGTTTATCGATGAGGATGCCAGTTTCTTTAACTTTTTTCACAAGATAACGAACATACGGAGCTGACGGTGCTTCTCTTCTTCCAAAATCCGTACGCAATTTTCGCACACATTCTGCAACATTACCATGATTTTCAAAGTAATGTCGCAATATTTCCCAGCGTTGTTCAAGCGTATACACAACCATATTCGTTCAGCGGAAGGATAAAACTAATTATCTGTCAAATCAGACATGAGCTAAGTGTTACCATTCATGAAATAAGCACTACTTGAAAAAAAAAACGTTAGATGGCGGACCCTGTAAAAGTAAGACATTATTGTAAGTTAGTCTCTAGTTGGATGTCAACCAATAAAGTTTGTTTTTTTTTAAATAAATCCGTTTAGAATTTATTAACTTGTATGTCTTCTTCGGTAACAAAAATAATGAAAGAAGAATTATTTGACCGACCTTTCTTTTAAAAAAGTTTGAATGGTGTTGCTTACAAGAGTGTGCATCACCTAAGTTTTGTGAGACAATATGATTGTTCGAAAAATATATGACAAGTACTTTGGCTTTTTCGGTACATCGGTAAAGTACGTGCCCGCCACGTTTTTTTGAAAAAATAATTGTCTGCTTTTGTTTTTTACTAATTTGACTATGTATCAAGAAGATTTCCCCTTTTTATCAAGTTTAATAAGTTTTTTGTTCCACTCTATGTTAAGGAACTGTAAAATTTGTAGGCTTATTTTATTATTCAGGTATATCGTTTGATGCTTGAATATGGGTACGCGATACCGTTGCCAATTACGTCTACAAATATTTCTCAGTTTAGTTAAGTGCAGTATTTGGGAAGGTGAGTTTAAGTAGTTCTTTTTGGAATTTTCGGAATAGTTTCATCGACCGATTTGTCAACATGTTCTGAAAAGATGTTTATTGTATAAGGAGAAACCCCAATGCACTTTCTAAGAATACTAAATTCAGTTTACTGCTATTTATTAAGCCATTAACAATAAGATCCAGAGCAAACAAATCATTTATTTATAACCCAAGGTAAACGTTAAAGCTGGTACTAATTTTGCCTAAGACTCACAATAGATTGTAATAATCAAAAATAGAAAACTTTCAAGTGAATCGAATTCAATAGGTATAGAAGGCATATATAAAAGACCGAAGACTAAAAGTTGGACCCAAAATTCACCAAGAGAACTGTCAAGTATAGAGATGCTTCTCTTCTTCAGATAAGGGGTACACAGTTCAATTTTTAACGATTTATACAATTTTTAATATTTAAATGGAGGCACGTCTTTTATTGCAAATTCAGCAATAAACTTGTCTTTTAAATTCTGGGTAATATATTTTTATACTGGATTAAGTTATCTACATTTTCTTATCTTTTGAGTAAATTGTAATAAGACAGATTTACATATATTATGTAGCGATGCATAGTATTCTATTTCTGCATACTACAATTTAATATTAACAATAAATTTGATTTTTTGGTACGACTATGTACTTGCAAATCTTTTGCGCAACACTGTAGGTAGTATTCTTTCTTCCAGCGACATCTGGTAGACTATATCAGTCTAATCCTATAAGCATAGTTGAGAGATATGTATTTCATTAACGATCCAAGTTGACGATCGCAAGCTTTTCACCGCTGTTATACTCCGCTAAATGAACCCTTGTCATCACTGTGTCATTAAGGAAGCATCTGGAACTAAACTACTAGGTGACAAAATACCCACCGCCTTTATGAAGCCATTAGCTCCAAACATTACTTATTACAAAAATATGTACATACATCACTTCTTAGATTGGAACTTTGTTAACGTTCTGTTCTTCAAATTGAACGAGGTTAAAATCCAGAACATAGGAGCAATATAATACATGGTTAAAAAATTGGTATTCATATAAATGACGCAGCAAGACGACTATGACATCATATTGCAAACTATGAATAATCTTTGAGTGAAGCAGCAAAACAAACACAAAAAAAACAAACTTATCCCACCAATTTCCGCACGGTGCGCTCCTCTACAGTTCGTCTTCCTCTGTTTTAAGAAGCCAGTAATTAGTCACTTGATTCATTTAACTCAAATTCGAACAAATACGACACTTAAACGCTGCTCTTATCACCAGCATGGTATAAAAGCTTCTCAATGACTCAGATTCTATAAGTACCCTCTCCCCCCGCCATAGTGGAGCCCATGTGTGCGTGCGAGGTGAAAAGCTTTGGGTACGCGTTCAACCACGGCGGTACACTTGTCCAACGGTTTGGATATCAATTCGAAATACTGTATTCAGTTTCATTCACGACGTGCGCGATATCGTTCAGGTACGGGTCATTCAAATAGTATTTAGTACTCAGTATCCAATAGTTACTCCTCGTCTTCCATTCCATCGGACAGGAATTTAAAAAAATTGTATTATAAATAAACCCTGCCTTACAATCGACAAAGGTGCATTATCCTTCCATTTGTATTGATCTTTCTTCTCCCAACGGTAATTCAAAGATATATCATATCAAAAGTACTTGAAATCAACATCCAAGCCTTACGTGTGATTTTGTAATAAAATCTATTTTAAATTTTAATATTCTCTCAACGAATCTCGAAGATAGCAAGAACTCGAAAAAGTGTGTGGGTGCGGTTTTTGCTGCTTGTTGGCTTTTGTGTGTGTTTTTTTTGTTTGCGTTTTCGTTTTTGTTTGCGATGCTCGGAAAATGCTGTATCTGATTTTTTTCGAAATCCATTTTTAAAATTACTTGGATGATCTCATTCCTGACGAGGTTGGATGGCATTTGTAGACGTTACTGTGACGTGAAGTATTTGCAACAAGTTCGTAACAGTTTGTACATAAGCTGGATATGTCGAGAAAGACTTGGCGGATTGAATATTAATTAGGGTTGGTATATGTATGTACGTGCAACTTTCCCTTTCAAATTCAGCCCATAACGGGACATGATATTTATGGAAAGCACGATTGAACGATTATATTCCCCGTGTGCTTCTTGGTGGTGGACGACGCTTCAGATTGTCCGCTTTGTTTACATACCATTGGTATGGTGTTGTCTTACGCGAAACTTTTTTATTTACGTACATACATACATACATATGTCTTGATTAATGAGATTCTCCTTTTTATTTTTGTTGTTATGAATGCAAGTATGTATGTACATTTTGTCGTAAAGGTTTACGGATGATGTCACTGCAATTAGATTCACGAACGTCGTTTTGAAGCCCGATTCGTTTCGAGTTCTTCTGGCGAATTGAAATGATGAAAATTAATGCTTGTCCATTTAGTTTGCATTTCAATTGGAATGTGATTGGGGCGTTGTCTTGGCCGAATCCATAGGCACTCTTTCCTGTATAATCATTTGATTTAAGTTGGTGGTTGTTACTAAAATACCAAAAGCAGTGCTCGATAGCAAAAATCATTCTTTTCTTTGGAGTTGAAGTAACAATCCCATTAAATTTTTTATCCTTTTGTACGTACAACATATGTATATATGTACATATGTATGTACGTCGCAACGGTGGCGAAATTCTCACAAAAAACAGAAACACATACATATGTATATATGTAAGTACATATTTATGTATGTATGTATGGCTATGGCTTGCTCTAAACCAAATTAACCAGTGCTCTTCGGCTCTAAAATATTCTAGTGTTAAAACGTCGTCAATTCGCAAAATATTAAAGTTGGGTTGAGCGCCTAGTAAGTTAATTATTTCATTGACTAAAACGGTCTTATTTTTGGCAGGACTGGTCACAAATGATTGTCTGGGTACTTTGGTTCCTAACTGTAATGTGAACTTACTTTCAACTTAATTATGTAGTTTTTAAATTATGGTTATATTTGGAATGTGTAGCTGTTTGCACAAATTTCATGCTCCTCCTCATTGTGGAAAATATACTCGTGCTATTATAATCAAGGAAGCTAATAGATTCCACATATGTATATTCCGTTTTCGCTTTGTTTTTGAGGTATGTAATGATCTCACGTTTCTCTTCTGAGCAGTGTTGGCCTCTCCCCATCTCTAGATATTTATTGTTATCAGAAACTAATGACAAACGTACCTACTTTCAAATGAATTCATTAATAATAATTCAATCACAACAAGTCACTATAGTCACCGAAAACAAAGTGTGCTATTTATGCGGCCAAAAACAAACACGTCCTTTCACGCTGCAATCACTGATCTCAATGATTCTTATTATAATCACGCTGAGAATTCACCGTTAACTTTCAAGGAATACTATATTGAGTGAGTGTGTTTGATTTTTTTGTCATATTACGACCATACTTAAAGGGAAATTGAATTTGAACAACGTGCGAATATAGTGTGCTATTTATGTGTCCACCACTGTACATACAGTGACTCACAGTGAAAATGGCCCACCTTGGTAATTGGACAGTTTTCATTCGATTTTTCTAAAAAATCAAGCAAAACTAAACTCCAACGCTCAGTTATGATAAAGAACAATGTCCTTTATTAAATAACATCAAAAACAAAATAATTCAATTACAGTTACAACGTAAACATATTTCATAACAAAAGAAGGAATAAAAATTATCTCACAGTGTAAATGGCCCACTCATTAAAATCTCTCAAAGCAACGGGTTTTTTCTTGTTTTGAGAGCAGATTACACTGTTATCAGTTTGCTTTTTTTTACTTTTCCCCATTTGAGTGAAAGTGCATTGTTCGACACGTGTGCGAATACTTATAACTTCAGTTTTGCAAAATGGGACGTCACACCTCAATAGAACTGCGAAAATTAGTAATTGAGCATCATAAAAACCGGAGAAGTCAAAGAGAAATATCAAAAGTTATTAACATACCTCGTGAAACGGTAAGAAACATTATTAAAAGGTTTCAGATTGAGAACAGGATAGCAAGCAAGCCGAGGATTAGCTCAAAGAAGATATTCTACGAACGTGATGAGCGATGGATTGTCAAACAAAATAAGATTAATCCTATACTAAGCGCTCCAAAACTGACCAGCATGGTGGAAAAACAACTGGACATTCACTGCAATGCCGAAACAGTACGAAGAGTTATACGCAAAAATGGATTGAATGGTAGAATTGCGAGGAAGAAGCCATTCGTTACAAAGAAAAATAGAAAGATCCGATTGGAGTTCGCCTACAACTATCCAATGAATGATTTTTCGTTTTGGAAAAACGTTTTATTTGCAGATGAAAAAAAATTTAATCTCTTCGGATCGGATGGGAGAGCCTACATACGTTTGGAGAAAGCCAAATCAGGAACTTAATCCTAAGAGCTACCATTCTACCATTAAACACGGAGGTCGTCATGTAATGGTCTGGGGTGTGTGTTCGGCATCTGGTGTTGGTTCTTTGCATTTTGTTGAAGGGAATATGGATAAATATCAATATCTGAATATATTAAAGGAACATCTTAGACAAAGTGTTTAGAAACTCAGCATTGCAAACAATTTTTATCTATACTAGGACAATGACCCGAAACACTGCTAGGATAGTGAAAGAATGGCTTCTTTACAATTGTCCGCATGTGATTAAGACCCCACCACAGTCTTCGGATATTAATATAATAGAGAATCTGTGGCACAAATTGGAATTGGAAGTCAGGAAGCATGTCATATCTAACAAGAATGACTTGAAAAGAATTTTGTTGGAGGAGTGGCATAATATTAGCCCTAATTACACTAAAAAACTTGTGGAATCAATTCCTAACCGTCTTAAAGCCATTATACAGCAAAAAGGATATCCCACCAAGTATTAAAATAACTTTTATTTCCTCACGTTCAAAACTTTAGATATCTGGGCCATTTACACTGTGAGATAATTTTTATTCCTTCTTTTGTTATGATATATGTTTACGTTGTAACTGTAATTGAATTACTTTGTTTTTGATGTTATTTAATAAAGGACATTGTTCTTTATCATAACTAAGCTTTGGAGTTTAGTTTTGCTTGATTTTTTAGAAAAATCGAATGAAAACTGTCCAATTACCAAGGTGGGCCATTTTCACTGTGAGTCACTGTATGTTAAAAGCTAAATGTGCATATATGTAGGTATGTATACACTAGCTCAAAGTTAAAATGGAACAAATCCAGGATCGGCGACCCATTTTTAAGTGAACTGCATCTTTCCTCATATTTCAGTTGTACGTAATCAGGGAGATCTCCCCTAAAGAAATTGGAATTCATTCTCAAATTTCAGCTGAATTGCATATTTTTTCTTTCCGAAGGTGGTAAAATTATGCGAGCGATGGCAGATATTGTAAGAAGAGCAAAAACAACGGTATTTAATATCATAAAACGCTATTAAAAAAACTAGTCCGTAATTTTAATAAGTCAAAAACAAACGTTCGAAAAATATTCACCGATTCCGATGAACGCTGGATTGTTCGTAAAGTGCTAAAACTTGCTATAGAAGTCGAAAATTATCTGAAAAAAAAGTAACCCAGAAATTCTAAGAACGGTTTTACGGAAGCATGAGCTTCATGGTAGAGTAGCAAGAATCAAGACAAGTAGGCTTTTGTCAGTAAGACCAATCGAAAAAAGAGGCAAGAATTTGCAGAACAATATGGTGACAAAGACTTCGTTCTGGGAGCAGATTTTATTCATGGACAGAAGCAAATATAGTGTTTTCCGATCAAATGGTACTTCGTTTATAGGGAGGACTAAGACAAAAAATGTACGACCAACAGTGAAGCATGGTGGAGGGTCAGTGGGGTTTTATGTCGGCTGCAGGCCCTGGAAACCTTCACAAACTGTGTACCTCAATATATTGAAGTCTAGCGTAAAAGATGGTGCTGATGGTGCAAATTTGGAATAGAAAGAAATTTTTACTTTTACCAAGCCAATGATCTGAAGCAGAAAGCTTATAATGTGAGGAATTGGCTTCTCTATCACTGTCCTCACGTCTTGGAAACACCGTAGCATTCTCTCGACTTAATGCTATTGAGCATTTATGGAGCTACTTGGAAGAAAAACTAGAAAAAAACATTCGATATCGAATCGAAATGGTCTTAAAACGCCATTGGTAAAAGAATAGAGCAATATTGGACTTTCTTATTGCCGGAAACTAGCTAAATCTATGCCAAATCGTTTATCAGCAGTTAAGAAGCAGAAAGGATTACTCACCTCACCAAGTATTAGTTCAGGGAAAAACAATTGTTTATTTATTATTTCCTTCGAATGTGGTAATGTGTTCCATTATTACAAAATGTTTTTTTTTTATAATTGGAATATCAACTTGAACTTTTGTGTTCATTTTATTCTATATGTTAATTATTAAGCTTCGAAAAAAAATATCTATAGAATTTTTTTTCAATACATTGTTCATTACAATTACTTCTCCATTCTTATTTATTAGTGTTTTCCATTTTTACTTTGCGCTACTGTACTTCTGGTGAGTGCGCAGTTCAAAGGTATAACAAGGCAAGGAACTCAACTCATTTTTCCTTACACATTTACATTCTGAGGTTCACGCATGCACGAATTGAGAGTAAGCACGTTCATTGGTGGATGCATTGAGAGAATGCTTAGGAACTCTCTCGTACTGAGAGAAACTTCAAATTCGGTTGACATTTAAAGTACGATTCGTTTGGTGAGGGTCGTTTAGTGTGTCAAAAGTGAACATTATTCTCGGAAAAAAATGTTTTAAAATGTTCGAGGAAGAACTGATTGAGGCGATCAAAGGCCATCCGTGCCATCCATTTTATAACTCAGATGAACGCACTCCATCAATTAATAAATGTCATCGACAATTGTCAACGGATTAACGGATTCTATGGGCCGATGTCTGCCTGCTCTATCCGCCAACACGTTTGCACTCAGTTGAAATCGACGGAGTGACGGATCAACGGATTCTATGGGCCGGGGCCTTCACCCTTATTGGGCCTGCGCACACTGGAGTAATCCAACCGGCTGAAAATTGATTTTATGGGAGAGGGAGCTGAAGTGTGAAGTATGAAACGGAGTAAAATCTTCAACCGCGTATCGAGTGGTTGAAGAGAGCGCAAAACTAATACATACACAACTCGGCACGTTTTTTGTCTCGTGTTGCGTCTCAATCGTAAAGGCCCCGGCCCATAGAATCCGTCGCTCCGTTGATTTCAAATGAGTGCAAAGTAGAATATGTATACACATTCTTATGGGAGGTGGCCCATAGCCGACGGATGTATGAACTTCAACGGACAAAGTAGAGCTACTTTCTACTTTTGGCTCCGTTGACAGTTCACATATTGGAGCTTACCATTCATTGGTTCATTGGTGGATGCATTGAGAGAATGCTTAGGAACTCTCTCGTACTGAGAGAAACTTCAAATTCGGTTGACATTCAAAGTACGATTCGGTTGGTGAGGGTCGTTTAGCGTGCGAAAAGTGAACATTATTCTCGGAAAAAAATGTTATAAAATGTTCGAGGAAGAACTGATTGAAGCGATCAAAGGCCATCCGTGCCATCCATTTTATAACTCAGATCAACGCACTCCATCAATTAATAATTGTCAACGGATTCTATGGGCCGGGGCCTTAATTCGCCCTTCAAGCAATGAACACTATAAACCAAATGGACATTTTAAGTGTGTGGACAAAAGAGGAGACGTCTTTTGCGAAATATCTCTGTCAAATGAAATGTCAGAAAGACGAAAACACTAACACAATGACACGAGGTTCACATATACATTTTTTTTAGTTGGATTAATTCATTTCGTGTGCGCTTAGAGCAGAGCATTACACCAGTTTTCCTCCTGATAAAATTACTCTCGTGTGCGCATGTCCATTAAACCCAATTTCTTAGGCATTACATCATTCCCATTCTTAAGTAAAATATTGCGCAGGGTAATTTAATTCCAATTTCCAATAATTTATTACTTTTATGGCACCCATCTGGACGTACAGTAATATCGCAAGTAAGTCCGACCTTCAACGAAAGACGTCATGAATGAAGGCTTTTAAAAAAAAAAAAGATCATTCCCAATACATATATGTAAGTATTAATCTAAAAAGAGGAGTAGCGTCCATTGTAATTCAGTTGAAAACAGATTTCATGTATATGGAAGTAGTTTCTCATGACCCAAAAACAAGAAGCAAGACGAAAATAATAATGATATAAAAAAATAAACAGTATCTCGTCGATAGCGGAATTCACAGAGTTTCGACGGACTATTCGTCATTCTGTTTGATTTTGTTGCGTAAAATGTTTATGTATTTCCGCCTGTCGTGTTCGTTGGCATGTTTATCGGTTCAATTTAAGAGGTAAAAAGCTTAAGCTTTTGAATTCAGAGTTTTTGTTTCTTTTTCTAGGAGCAAATATCAATCGATTAGTAATAAATGTTTGTGATGATGAAAAAAATAATAGGGATAAAACATGGCAAAACATTTTTATTTTATTTTTTGTAAAATATCTTCCATTTAGAATCCAAATTTTTTGTATATTATCATCGCACTGGTTTCGAATGTACGAACGCTGTATCCCTTTCTCCGAATCCTATCTTTATTCTAATTTGAAAACGGTTTATTGACATTAACTGTATACCAGAGCTGGAAAAAATAATAGGGACAACTGTCGAATACGAATATTTTTCGCAATTGTCACGATCAGATTATGAGAGGAAGTTTTTTTTTTTTTTTGAAGACGATTGAAGACCGTTCTAAAGTTAAACAGCTGCATTGAAAAGGGCTAACTATGCGAAAAATAGCAGAAGTTTTAAATTGTTCGAAAACAAAAGTTCACAATGCTATCAAGATACAAAATAAGCTAGAAACACAGATAGCAAAGGCATGCAAGAAAATTCCTTTCGCCTCTTCCAACGATTTGGAAATTGAGTTGAATTCTCCAGTTTGTAGCCGAACCATAAGAAGCAGGTTAATAGAATGGGGCTTACATGGAAGGGTTACAAAAAAAATCCTCACCTCAGCACAGCGAACATCAAGAAAAGCAAGAATTTGCTGAATTAAATCAGCAACGTCTGCATTAGAAAAACTTCTTATGGTCCAGTGAAACAAAAATAACGTGCTTTACTATCTTCTTTCGGTACTTCGGTTCCAATGTTTTGGTCGTCTCATTTTCCCATCAGATCCAAACAAATTGACCTTTGTTTCATTCGACCACAAGACATTGTTC
Organism: Merodon equestris; assembly: GCA_958301585.1. NCBI lineage: Eukaryota > Metazoa > Arthropoda > Insecta > Diptera > Syrphidae > Merodon > Merodon equestris. The sequence continues at coordinate 80,068,973 of OY284415.1, read as the reverse complement.
CAGTTTTCATGGTGGATGTGTCTGTTGGCAAAAGTTGACTTCTGTTGTATATTTTACTTACTTAGAAAAGGGACTCTTCTTGGGCCCCTTGCCATTAAACCCGAGACGTTTTTTTTTTCGTTTCCTGCCTCTCATTTCTTCTTTGGGATCAAAATGCAGAGCAGTAAATAATTTTTTTTTATAACATTTCATTATATGCACTATTCTGTCCATTGCACAACCGTCATTTCTTTCATTTTTAATTAATTTCCATTCAGAATCAGTTAAGTGGGCTTCCCGAGCCATTTTCACAGAACTTTAGATTTGACAACTTAGCTATTTTTCCTACTAGCACTTTAACAAAAGATGAAACGTATTTCGACTATTTCCAATAAAAATAAACCGTCTTTCTCTAAAGAATCAATGATACAAAATGCCATAATACCTTGTTTCTATTAATTTTTTCAGAAGCGTGATCCTTTGCTTTGTATTTTTTTTGGTTCAAGCAAATCAAATATTGTAAAAGATAAACAAATGCTCCATATCAAGGTACTGTTAGGTAGCATTCATATGCAGTAGTGGCGTCAATGTGAGATATAATTATGACCCACAACTCCCTGTTTACTATTTTTGTCCAACACCATGCATGTATGTATGCATGAATGAGTAAGTCAAAATACTAATATAAAAAATACTATTACTGAAAAGGCGATAACAAGCGAGCAAGTTATTAAGTTATGAAATTATTAATATTATTGCCGGCCATTTGGAACTTGGAATATTGCTTCTCCGTAACCCTCCGCCAAGCCTCCTTATCACGAATGTGTTCCTTCCATTTTTCATAGTTCTGATCCATCTCTTTCAGTTTCATTGTTATTTGATCCTCCTATCTACGGCGCGGCAAATGGTTTGTGTCGAAAATGTTCATTCACTACTCTCCGGGGGTGGTTGTCCTAAATAGGATTTGTAAGGTTCGGCTGAATTTGCGTTGGTTGTAGTTCACAGTAATTCTTTTTGTTTCCACGTCATTAAGGTGTTATATTGAAAATGCACACACAGAGTATGAATTATGAAGTGATCTTATACTTTCGTCACCACTTTTTGATCACCTCTCGTTCAGAACTGATGTTGTTGCACAGTTTTTCTGTATAGGAATTGTTCTCGACTATGGATGGACTTGACCAACAGACCTTCGGCTCAACAGTCGGCGATGATTACCATTGCATCACGACCACCCCCGGTTTTTTATCCTTGGCTTTTCCACTCATTATTCTTCTAACTGTTCGTCCACACTCAATTCTTTCTACGTGTTCTGCCCATCTTAATCTTCTCAATTTCATCAGTAGGACAATAATTGGGGCTGAACAAAGTTTCTCGAATTCTTGACTGTGCAGTTCTCCACATTCGCCTGTTTCATCGTCCTGTTTTCTGTCATAGATTCTAATTAAAATCTAATTTTCAAAAATCCGAGATTCATTTGTCTCCTTAATTAGAGACCAAGTTTCACATTCGTAAAGTGTCACTAGAATGATCATAGTGTTATATATTTTTTCCATATATAAAGATATATGAAACAAGCGAGACACAAAAAGTTATTTTGAATAGTTCCTTCATTGCGAAGATGTACATGTTACCCGTATCCAGCCTTTTATTTATTTATTTAGATTTTTATGCCTATCATACTTCATCTCGTCCATTTTCTCAACGCATTTATCGGATACGGTCAGGTGCGAGATTTGGATCGGTCGCTTACTATATTCGGCTTTACTTCATTTATATTCTAAATACATTTCCCTCCTGCCATTGTTAGAATTTCTCCGTTTTTCTTAACAGTTTCCCAAAAGGGCCAGAGCGTAAGCGTAATTAGGAGTTATTCCCTTAAAGCATTCCGACAAGGCGAAGGGATGTCAGGATGTTTTAATCCTTCACGTTTGTCGAATGTTTCAAATAAGGCGTTTAATATTTTAATTCGACATTTATTTCCCTTTAGGCTTAAAAATATCAGTTGCACCAACTTTTTCGGGATTCTCAACATTACAGGGACATGAAGTATTTCCGATTTATAGTCATACGCCTTTGTAAAATTGAGGAATAATTGTTAGACCTTTTCGTGAAATTACGATGATTTTTCTGAAAGCTGTCGTATAGTTAACATAGTCAATCATTGAGCGGTTCTTGTTGAAGTCACAATCATATTCTCCGATTATTTCCCTAGCCTATGATGTCAGTCTCTTTGAGGATATTAAATATACACAGATTGATGTATGTACCTACACATGAAATAATTGCGCAGTGTCCGAATATGGAATGCTTAGTTTTTGTTAATTTTTTTTTTGTAATTAACTGTTTTATAAATTTTTGTTACTTTATTTAGAGGGTAAACATGTAATTGAAGAAATTTTATTGAAGAATATTTGAAAAATTATTACATATTAGTTTACTCATTTTGACAAAATAACCGTAGAAGTGCGAAACATCCGGACACTTTTGCTTCCCACTTACTTACTTACGTCACTGTATGTAGGGGAGAGGGAGGCACCTTTCAACACTTTTTGTTTTAAACTCTCATAAAAACTTATATTGACCTATCACATAATTTGACTCTTACAAATGGATACAAACTTTAGTTTAAGTCTATAAATTAGCTAGTTTTAAAAAGATTTCGATTTATTATTAATTTTGAAATGAAGCAATTAATTATGTTTAAATGTGCCCCCCATGTGGAGCAATTTTGAGATGCTTTGCTTTTTTAAAAATTAATTCCTGTTTTATTTTTTTTTTATAAAGAAGCCAAAAACTTAACAATAACAAACAAATAACTTTAATAAAATAAGTACCTACATATAACGAAGGTAACAAACATAAACAGAACAAAATATAATATGTAGCGATAGGAACTAAAACTCACAAACAATTTAAATTAAGTACAAATATAAATAAATTATGAATCATATTCATAAATTTACATACATAACATATGTACATATGTAAGTAAAATTTAGAGAGTTGTCCCATCAACCCATTTGAAATTTAGAGAAATTTATTTTTTCAGCAAATCAAAATATCGTTTTTTTTTATTGGAACATTCCACATTCCATAAATAGTGGCCTGGATTCAAGTGGTTCAACATGTTCAAACGTGCTTCGCCCGTTTTGTACAAATCTGCCCCCCGCCTGTCCTTTCACGGGCAAATTGGCTGAAATAATCACTTTTTTACATGCTTATGTACATATGTACATACATACATACATATGTACATATGTACATACTTATTTATCAAAAAACTTACCTTAATCTGGTTCAAGATGAACGTTTGCATCCACTGAATTTTTTTTACAAATAAAAACAAAAAAATGTGTACATATGTATGTACATTCTTACAAAATAATAAAAAAAAAACTTGGAATATGAGTACAAAAAGAAAAGAAAATCATATTTTGAGTGATGCAATCTACAGTTTACGTTTCCGATGAGTTAATAACAGAAACGAAAAAAAATTAAAAGCAAGTAATCATACGACTCAGTGATTGTCGTTAAGCGATCTCAAAAGAACTCTGCGTGGAATTACAAAAGGCAACCATTTACACTACTTACAGGGTTCACAAAGGCACTTATGTACATACATACATATATACTTCTTTATTTGGGGTTACTATGAAATGTTCATTCATTCTTTTCCGGAAATCGTTGACGTCACCGTCTAACGGCGACCTCCATAAACAGAAAAATTAGTTTTGTTTTTTGTTTTTTTGTACGAGACATGCTGACGCAATCGTTCGAAAATGTCTAACCCGATTCGTAAGAATATGTACGCATATGTATATGCACATTGCATACATATGTACATACCTACATAAATGCCCAGTCGTGAAATTCAAGTTGAATTTATTTTTCCTTTTTTGAAGATCGCTCTGAGAAGTGATGTCATCGTAAACGTATGTACAGCTCTGTGAAAAAAAATAGCACCACTTTGAATTTTGTACATACATACATACATAGTACATACATATCTTACAAATTCCGTTCTTCTCTATTGATGTTAACGCAATGCATCTACCGAAAAGTATCTCTATTGCATTCAGTTGTACATATAATGAAAAGAGAAATTCACCCAAAACTCCCAGTGTTTCCGTTGATTTGTGATAAATCATTTCCCTTAACCGTTGAAAGGGTAAATTTGCGGAAACAAAATTATGTGAAAAAAATAGCACTGTGCCATTCTGCTGCGAGTTTTAGTAGTGTATGTATATTATAGTTTACATATTTGTTTACATTTACCATATCAGGTAAATTATTTAAATATCTTAAAGTTAATATCTCATTAATGCAATGTGTTTACCAGCTAAAATGGGTCGCAATAGACATTGTACTACAAAAGAGAGTTCATTAATAAAATACCTACATATGTATGTATGTAAATTAATTTCTGTGGGGAAAACGTACAAATATATTAGAGAACTAGTTGGATATTCTAATAAAACGATTTCCAATGCAAAAAAGTATGTTCACCAAGGAGAAAAAGTGGCAGAAAACCGAAACTGACTCTTATCGATGAACGGCGCATAAAAAGATCAATAAAACAAAAACCATTTATTACCTCTAATAAACTAAAAGAGGAATTGAGATCACTTCGACACTAAGGAAAACCCTAATATAGAAAATTTTACCTGCGAAAAGTCATAGGAAGATACCCTTATTAACAAAGGCCCACTTACAAAAACGGAAGAAATTTGCAACAGATCACTTGCATTGGGAGCCAACTAAATGGCGTAATATATTGTACTATGGCCGGATGAGTTTAAAATTGTTTTATTTGGAACTCCTGGTACCAGAATCTTTGTTCGCAAGCCAAAAAACAAGGAGCTCAAGCCAGAGTACACCATTAAGACAATTAAGCACGGCGGCGGAAAAATAAACATATTTTGTATCAAACTCATAATGACCGCTAAAATGTATATATGTTGATATTATAAGAGAAATCATGTTGCTTTACGCTGAATGGAATATGCCTCTCAATAATGTCCTGCAGCAGGATAATGACTCGAAGTATACGGACAAATTAGCGAAAGAATTTTTCGACAGAGGTAGGGTTCAGGTTATGCAATGGCCGGCTCAGTCGCTAGACATTGAAAATCTTTGGGCAGATGGTAAAAAGGTTGTATTTAAAGCCAAATCGAAAAACACACTGCAATTATGGGATGCTGTGCAGGCTGCATGGAGAGATATTCCAGTTCAGCGATGTCAAACATTAATCGACTCCATTCCGAGACGTTGTGCCGCTGCACTTAAAAATAAGGGTTATAAGACAAACTATTAACCAACTGATATTACAAATCAAAAACATAAAATTCCTGAGGATTTATTTTTTTAACGAATCACATCCTAAAAGTGGTGTTTTTTGTTTTAATGACCATAACTTATTTAATTTTAGTTACAATGGAAAAGTGTTTACGTTTCTAAATAATTTTTTTTTTTTTTTTTTTGTTGGGGGCTTCTGCTATCTGTTGGAGCACTCAGACACAACTACTGGTCCATTGTACTGTACTGCCAGACACCTTAGATGGCGTTAGAGCTCATACGGAGCCAAAGCCAAGCTTCTTTTTTTTCACTTATGCTGTGTGCGATTTGTTTTTCACACAAGAGAACGGAACCTAAAGCTTAATGCCGATTCCGAACGGCGAGAGCCGAGAAGCTTTTTCATGCCAAGTGTACAACGGGGGGTTTTGTTTTGCCAGTACCCCGCCGAGGAGGGAAGCCGTGAAATAATCATTCGATGGCGTTGGTGTTATCGGGATTCGAACTCGCTTATCTTGCGTCAGCGGCCGACACACTACCCACTGCGCCACGGCGCTCCCTTTCTAAATTACTTTATCTTCACTTTTTGTCACTACAATGTAAAATAAAATTCAAAATGCTATTTGTTTAAAAAATCTTTAATTCAAAGTATACCAAGTGGTTGGTGCTATTTTTTTTCACAGAGCTGTACATATTTTGGGCAATCTCTCTTATTTTAAACCGAATTTTTCTCTTTAAATTTAATTATTATATAGTGGATGATGGTTTTTGATCTTTGACAACTTCCGCAATATCACATTTTGATAAGCCTTGTTTAAAATGATGCATTATAAGATTCCTTATTTCATTTGAAGGCTCGTTGCTCTTTCGACCCATTTACTTTAGCAGAAATCGCGATTTAATGAGAATTATATTGTTATACATTTCCAAGAACAACAAGAAACTTCACATCCACCAAGAGTGTTCTGCTTGTCGAATATTTTTTTGATCACTGTCTATAAATCATTATAAAAACAGTGTGCTAATTTAACCCTACTGCCAATAGATGTTTTAAAACGTTCCCGTCAATGGAATAGGTATTTATAGACCTTCATATACATACATAAGTATTTGGTATGAAAATTACTGATTAAATTATAATTAATTAAGTTTTTTTTGTTATTTTGGACATGTTATTACAGTCCAATCTCGATAATGTGAACTAATTAAAATATGGCCAGCTCACATTTTAGGGAGATTCAGATTATCGAATAGAAAAAAAACCTTTTTTTGTTGAAAAATATTTTGTTTTTTTTGTGGCTGTTAATGTGGATTTTGTACACCATACTTCTGCGATAGATTTAATCTTGAGTAGCCAGTTTCCAATTTTCTCAAAATCTCCATTTCAAGGAATATGTGTTGCTTTTGGTTCGAAGGAGCTATAATTTTAATAAAACCTTAACACCAGAGTAATATACAATTAATCTGCTCTGGGGTGGCGCAATATTCACTTTTTGCTATGACCCCTTCCCTTTTAAAACTGTTAAATTTGCAAGAAAACAAGAAAAGAAAAAAAAGACGATATAAAAAAGTTCACATTTCCGAATACATGCTCGTACATCTGTAGGAAAAAATGGTCCCGAGTCCATATTTTAGAGTAGGTAGTGCACCATTTTTCCGGTTCACATTATTGGATAGTTCACATTATCGAGATTCTACTTTATTTCTATTTTTAATTTAAAGTTTTTTTTTTACATAACATTGATATTACGAAGTATTTTCTTGATTCACGCATTTATGGCTTTTACGTATGTATCTGAATATTGTGTTGTAAACAGACAGGCTCTTCGCAAATCTGGTTTTTCTTTGTATTTTATCGTTTATTCTGCAAATTCTACACCAATTTTCTGGCTCGTTGATTTCTTTTTGCAATGGCGTTCCGAAGAAAAATTCAAAGTCATTTCGAACGGAAAACACTCCTATTATCCTTGGATCGTTCATCCTTGCGCTTCGATCTGAGGGATCACAAACTGTTCAATCAAGGAATGCAAAATGTCGACGTGCATTGGTTTTGTTCGTTGCACTCATTACTTTTTTGTAAATGTATATATCGTTTACTTGTATATTCTCCCAACATTTAATCCATGACATCTACACGAACTATACTCGTATGTTTGTTATAAAACAGAATTACTTCTGGCTTTCTTGCTGTTCCAACCAATTCGGTACCTTAATGAACTGTTGTTTCAGATTCTCGAAGTTTTTCCAAACGTTCAACATTTTTAAAGAAGTTCTCGCGCTGGATTGGTGCTTGGTTGTTGATTCAATCAACATCTTCTTTACAGGTCTCTGATGTCCATCTTCTTTTTCTGTATACACTTTTATTCCGTATTTCGCAGGCTTCGATGGTATGTACGAGGGTGGTCCGATAAGTACTTAGCCTCACCGCCAGATGGCGCCAGTATCATACCATCAGCCGGATCGGACTCGTAGTTTTGTTTTGACCGCATGTGGAAGCGGGAGTGTCCACGGATTTAAAAAAAAATGGAAAAAGAGCAATATCGGTCGGTGATTCGATTCTCGTTTTTGGAAGGGAAATCGCGCAGCGAAATCAAAGAGCGTTTGGATGCTGTGTACGGTGACTCTTCTCCTTCGATGGCGACCATCAAAAATTGGTTTAACCAGTTTCAACAGTTTTTGTTGCACGTCCGTTTTTTATGAGCGTCCAGGTGCGTCCAGGTGCCCCGAAAACGGCTACCACGGAGGATAACGTGACAAAAATCCACGATCTCGTAATGACAGACCGCCGATTGAAGATGCGTGAGATAGCTGAGACAGTAGGCATTTCAAAAAATCGCGTGGGTCATATCCTGCATGAAATTTTGGGCATGAGAAAGCTGTTTAAGCGCAATCCGAAGGAGTTTCTGCGTTGTTTCGTGACAGTCGACGAAATATGGATTCACTGGTACACACCAGAGACCAAGGAATAGTCGAAACAGTGGACTTTACCCGGCGAACGCGCTCCGAAGAAGACGAAGACGAAGACTGTCCCATCGGCCGGAAAGGTGATGGCCACCGTTTTCTGGGATTCACAAGGTGTGATCCACATCGACTACCTGGAGAAGGGCAAAACGGTCACAGGGCTGTACTATGCCAAATTATTCGGCCGAAGAAAAAACGGCCCCACTTGGCGAAGAAAAAAGTGCTCTTCCACCATGATAACGCACCGGCTCACACCTCCGCCCTCGCCACGGCCAAATTGGTCGAATTGGGCTACGAACTGCTGCCCCATCCACCGTATTCTCCAGATTTGGTCCTGTGCGGCTTCTTTTTGTTTCCAAACTTGAAAAAGTCACTCGCCGGGCAGAAATTTCAGTCGAATGAGGAGGTCATCGCCGCCACGGAGGCCTACTTTGCAGACCTCGAGAAAACGTATTTTTCAGACGGGTTAAAGAAGTTGGAGCATCGCTGGGTCACGTGTATCGAGCTAAAAGGAGACTATATTGAAAAATAAATCGCCATTTCTCCAAAATTTTTGTTTTTCTTTTGTAGGCTAAGTACTTATCGGACCACCCTCGTATTGTGTAAATCGTGTGTTTTCTCCGTTGTTCGTCAGTGGTTATAACTTCTGTCGGTGTATATGCAGTTCCCAATTGCTAATTTATCATTGCCCACATGTCCCAAATGGGAGCTGCTTTATCTGCCGTTCGACACGAATCCTTTGATCGTCAAATCTTATAAATTGATTTATAGCCCAAAATCGGTTTAGCGACATCGTTGCTTTGAATACGGGATTCATGTTGGTTTTCCAAAACTCTTTGTATACAGCATGTAGTTTTCACAGTTGGTGTGAATTTCACCAGCGGCAGCGGCTAGACAAAGACCAAAATAGGCATATACTCGTAGTTCCTCTTCAGTAACACATTTCCGAACTATTTGGAATGATGCCTTTACTCTCATATATACCCATAAAATGAACAAATCTTTTAACTGTAAAATTCACGAATGATCTAATTATCTGAAAGTCATAGATAATAAACGATTTACATATAATCAAATACGGAATGTGATTCAATGGCCTGATAAGTCATAAACATAAGTGGGCATGCTGCCCCCCTGCAATCCAACTGCTTGGTCACATGAAAGATTTGGAATAAGTACGAAGTTGGGTGTAAAATTGTTAAAAGATCAGAAACTACCATTCACTATAATAATAAAAAAAAATGTAAAGAAAAAAAAATTGGTTGAAAATATGAAGAAAGCGGGGCGAAGAAGGAAATTGACCGACAGTAATAAGAGATGGATTGTTCGCGAAGTTACGAACAATTTAAAAATGAATGCTTCGATACTGGCCTAAAACGCAGAAGAGTATCTTGGTGTGAGAATAACCACATAAACCATCAGAAACGTTCTCAGAAATAACGATTTTCATTCAAGATCAGTCAGAAAAATGCTATTCATCTCAGAGTGCAGAAAAAGGAAAGCGTTATCACTTCTAGATAATGCCCACAAAAATACTGTGCATAACACAAGGCTTTGGCTATTGTACAACTGTACTAGTGTACTTATAACCGCTGTTTTGTTGCGCGCACAATCACCGGAACTCCGATTGAGAATATTTGGAACCATTTAGAGACAAAGTTGCGACAACCGAGTTTTACTAAATAAAAACCAGTTAAATAAAGTTTTGAAGGAAGAATGGTTAAAGATTAATCCTAAGTACACGCCGACTTTGGCTTTGTCTAGAGCAACAAAATATTAAATTCTGGTTAAATCACCATTTTGGCTAAATTATCAAAAATGTTGAATATTTTTTTTTTGCTTATAAATTTTTCCTTTGAATTGTTTTTTCACTTTTTGTTTAAATTGTTCTTCGTTAAATAATAAGAAACTGAATTTATTGGTAAACCAATCATACTTAATAATTGCATTTTCACTGCAATCATTTTACCACAAGCATGTAGAATAAATGCATTTTTCAGTTAAGATCGCAACCTTGTCGAATACTTTTTTTGATCGCTGTACATATCTGCATACATACATATGTATGTATATAAGAACTAAAAACAGTTAAAAACACAAGCTACGACGATTGTGTTCGGAATTCTAATTATCTATTATTATAATTTTTTAGAAATATTGTGCTTTGCATAAGGCTGCGTATGTGCAGTGTACTTGTCAATTATTACTTCTATACTTAATAAATGTTCAGTACTGATAAAATGGACATAACCTATGTAATTTGTGTCTGATAATGGGGTGGTCCTCCATGAGCTCCAAATTAAACTTTTTAAAATTGCGAAGAAACTACCGTAAAATTTAATACATCCGAAAATTTTAAAAAGATGTTTGCAAAAGCTGTATTCTATTTCTTTTCTAACATTTTACTCAACATTTTTTCGTTAGCTTGCGTTGTTTTCTTCAGATTAAATTCTATTTGATTGCTTTTTGCACTTTGCATTGGATTGACATAGAGAAGAAAACAGGAAAAGACGTAAGGGAAACAACGAAACGAAGTCTTTCAATAATCCAGCGAGTCTTGCCAAACTTTAAGACTCAAGAAACTCTTGTGAGCAAAGAACGTTGTGATAGACCTTTAAAGATTGATAGCTCGAGAGTAAATTTATCATGAGAGTACATTGTGCAAGTTTAATGAAAATAGCTACAAGTTTGGAGATCATACTTGGTACCTCGGTACACCGATTTTTCAGATGAAAGTAAATTTAATATTTTTGGGTCGGACAGACGAAAGCGGGTGTGGAGAAAAAAAGGGAAAGAAGTGTTGCCAAACATTTTGAAAGCCACTGTCAAGCATCGAAGCAACGGGTCATGGTTTAGTGGTGTTTGTCGGCAGCTGACCTAGGGAACAATCCTTAAGTTAGTGCGTTAGTCGTTTTCATGTCGAACACATGACCATGACATGACAATGACCTAAGCATACTGCCTAAATATGCTTCCTTGCTTCCTCCGGTGTCCCCCAAGGCAGTCATTTAGGCCGGCTTCTTTTTATCCTCACCATTAACGATATTGAAATGGTTATCAAACATTCCCACATCTCTCTATATGCCGACGATGCTAAATTCTTTAAGATCATTTCCTCAGAACATGACTCTTCCCTTATCCAAACGGACCTCAACAGCTTTTCCACCTGGTGCTCCAAGAACTGCCTCGACCTAACATTTCAAAGTGTCAATCTATTATTTTCTCCCGCAAACGTAACAAACCTCCTCCCCGCCTCTACTTTCTCCATAATCAACCCCTTTCCACCGTTCAGGTGATCCGTGATCGTGGTGTATTATGCGACCAGGAACTCAATTTCCTTGCACATATCAGCGATACAATTCTTAAGGCCAATTCTGCACTCGGCTTCGTGAAACGATGGTCTAAAGAATTTTCCAATCCCTACGTCACTCGGTCTCTTTACATAACCTTTGTTCGCCCTATTCTCAAATACGCGTCTCAAGAGTGGTCTCCTTACTATCATTCACACATTTCCAGAATTGAGAGTGTCCAAAGTCGTTTTCTCCATTTTGCTCTTCGCGGCTTACCCTGGGACAATCCTCTAATCCTACCTCCATATCAAGACCGCCTTAAACTTATTAATTTGAGCTGGCTGGAAGAACGAAGAAGGATATCCGACATCCTTTTTATCCACCGACTCCTCTCAGGTACCATCGACTGCGCGTCCCTTTATAACTCTATCTTTTTTAACACTAACCCTCGTAATACACGAAATCCACGTCTCTTCTATGTACCCACCTCTCGTACCCCCTATGGCTCCAATGAACCTATGTATCTCCCGTATACTGCGGAATGTTAATGCGAAAAACTGTTTCGGCTTTAACATCAGCACTCTAAAACTCCGTCTCAATCGCCATCTTTCTTAGTCTCTTAGATTGTAAGTTAAATTAAGTATGTAGCTTGAATTAAGCACAATAAAATGGGGGTATATCTCCCACCAAAATCAAATAGATATAAGATTCTTTATAACACCCCTCATTTTCTTTAAACACGACCGCAATCGATAAAAACTCGAAACCTTAAATAACCAATAAAAAAGTACTCAAGGTAATTTTACTCCAAGAATGAGAACAAATTGATCCGGATTTTACAAAAAATCTTGTTGAACCAATGCCGCAAGAGAATGCTCCACAAAATATTGAACGTAACAAAGCTTTGAATTTAACTACCGTTCGAAAACTTTTGAAAAAATAATATATTAATATTTTTAATATATTAAATTTTTATTCATTTGAATCGAAATTCATTTTATATATGGTTGAAGTGCAATTTTAATTTCAAATTATTATTGTTAGATGGCGTTACAACTCATGAGAACCAACCTTCACTCATTCACATTTCAAGATACGATAGCGATAGTGTTATCAAGGTCGGAACACTACCCACTGCGCCATGGAGCTATCATTTTCAAATAAATTTATTTTTTATTTTGTTGTTTTAAATTTTTATTTTTTATTTTAAAAGATTTTTAATTTTTCCCAAATTAATTATTTAACTTGTTGGTTTTCCTGCAGATAAGTAATAAATCACAGAAATGTCTCACTCAGTGACCATCACAAGGACCACTACTAGTACCACAAATACCTCATATATAGTACTTAACACTGGCTACCTAAAATCATTTCCAGGGATCTTAAAACTCTTCGAGCTTGTAAGCCTCTTCTCAATTACAATACTTTTAAAACTTCTATAAATTTCTTCTATTCCAGTTAATTGGTGCAGCATGTGTGGGTATCTTCTCATATTACTTCAACAAGAGCATTTTAACTGGCTCACCTGATCTGTTCTTTTTCCTAATGGTGACAGCATTTCTTATTGGAACGTTTTGTTTATTACTTTCATGTCTCACCTCACTCAGTACGGGTGGCATAATCTCCAAAACAATATACGTAAGTCTTTCAAACACTAACTTCAATAATCTCCAACCTCTTGCTTTCTCCCGACAGGAACTTATTTATCACAGTATTGCTGGAATCCTGCTTTTAATATCCTCTCTCATCCTTCTGATTGAACTCAACAATAGGAACTATAAGGGTTACAGGCAATACGATGCATACTTAACTGCTTCCATTTTGGGTCTAGTTAACGCAGTTCTCTACTTCATTAGTGCTTTCTTAGCTCACAAGTCATATCGTGGTATCTAATCATGGTATCTTGCAGGATGTGCTTTATTTTTTTTTTTATCTGTTATACTTACATACACGTGTGCACACGCATATGTTTTTAATGTTTGTTTTTCATTTGCTTTTTTTATAATTGTATTATTTATTTAGGGATTTAAGAGATGAATTCGAAGTGTTCTTGCGAATGAAAATGTAAAAATAAATAAAAAGTAAAATTGTTTTTGTCGATATTTGTAATTAATACAATAAAGTGTTTTTCTATTTTCTAAAAATTAATTGCCTTTATCAAACGTTTACGTAGTACATATGCTCATACTCGTAAGTTCATTGTGATGGATACCGAAGTGGCTATCTCGACCTCCCGACAATACAAAGACACAGGAAGTCGAGTAAGTAGCACAAATGGAAAAAATGTATAGTCCAGTCAAATTAGTCCTTAAAATAGAGGTAAGGTTACAATAATTCCCATAGAGCTAAAAATTGGTATGAATGTTCAGAATACCATTATAAATGAATTGTGAAAAGTCCCCATCAATCCCCCTTGTGCAAAAAATTTTATCGATGGTGAAAGTTTGCAAAAATAGGTTTTTCGCGTTTTTCAGCTTAACGGTGAGTTTTACAGCAAAAATAGTTCAGACAAAAATTGTAGATCATCCGATTCTCTACAAAAAATGTATCTACACTTTTTTTCATAAGTATTGCCATTTCCGTGATATAGCGGTTGAAAGAATTGAAAAAAATATTTTATTCGTAATATGCACGTTAATGTACTTTTATATACATTTTTGAACCGTTATATGAGTAAATACATGAGTCCCTATGTCTTATACATACAAATTATAAAATTCTTAGAATATAAATGAACGTCAAAAACTCCTCCCCTATTTTCATTTAGTCGCATGGCCTTGAGTAACATCTGTCTTCCATTCAATTGTCAGCGTGGCGATGCTCGTATACCTGCTCCGTTTCGAAGGTCTCATACTCAACAAAATACTGTTAGTCGTAAGCATTCCTTCGTAGTGACAACTCGTGGCTATCGCTTATATTTTGTAACAAAGTTTGTGCATTTTACTGTTTTTATTAGTATTACTTACTGCTCGAACTCCAACAGAAAAAATTATTTATTTTTTTAAACCGGGAAAGACTCAGCAGCAATCGGAAATATATTCATCAAAAAGTCTCTGTGCTTTTCCAAAATGCCAAAATCATATACTTTTTCTACACGCAATAACTGGCTGCGATACAACATCAGCATTTTTCAAGAGGGGCAAAACAACGGTTTTGAAATTGTTCGAGAAACAAAATTTAATTAATTGTGCTGAAGTTTTTAAAGATAGTAACTCTACTCCAGAAGTTATAATCACTAATGGAATTCGCTTTCTTCTTTCTATGTACGGAGCTCCAAAAAAAATTACCTGCTTGGATAAGCTCCGATACTTATCTTTTGCAAAAAAAACTTATAATAAAAAACAAGTGCAATTAGCTTGTCTTCCCCCAACCTCTGCTGCTGCTCAACAACATCTATTCCGGGTATATTATCAAGTTCAAGTGTGGCTTGGTAATAAAATGGATCCAGAAGACTGGGGTTGGAAGTTAGTTGACAATGCATTGGAACCAATTCATACGTTACTCCCACCTGCACCAGAAAAACTCCTTAACACCATCTTTTGCAATTGCAAAAAAGGTTGCAATGCTAAATGCGGCTGTAAAAAGGTTGGACTGTTTTGTTCTTTAGCATGCACCAATTGTCAAGGACAGTCGTGCTCCAATGTTGAATCGATATTAGATGAGGATAATTACGATATCAGTGATGAGACATATGATCCATCACTTTTAGAACATATTTGTGTCCAGCAGGAAGATGAGGAAAAAGAAGATGAAGAAAAAGAAGAAGAAGAAAACGAAGACAATATACTAGAAGTTCCATTGGATTATTATGAATCCGATGAATAATTTTTCCAAATTATTTTTTCATTTATGTATTACATAATTTACGCAGCTTTCATCATTTTCAATACTCCATTTGCATTCAATAGGATCATAATAGATCGTGGAATAGGCCTACCGGGGAAACCACGTTAAAAAAAAAGCGCCAAGCACACTACCTCATAGGTGGTGTGGAAACGTGTGCATATTACGAATAAAATATTTTTTTCAATTCTTTCAACCGCTATATCACGGAAATGGCAATACTTATGAAAAAAAGTGTAGATACATTTTTTGTAGAGAATCGGATGATCTACAATTTTTGTCTGAACTATTTTTGCTGTAAAACTCACCGTTAAGCTGAAAAACGCGAAAAACCTATTTTTGCAAACTTTCACCATCGATAAAATTTTTTGCACAAGGGGGATTGATGGGGACTTTTCACAATTCATTTATAATGGTATTCTGAACATTCATACCAATTTTTAGCTCTATGGGAATTATTGTAACCTTCAAAGTCTTATTTGACTGGACTAGTACTCTAACCGGCACATCCTCAACAAAGAGTACCTAACCTATAGCCATCGACACAAAAGTTGTTGCCAACACTGCTGCAATAATATATCGGAAAAAAAATAACTTTTGTTGCATTTCTCTATAGCAGAAATGCAGGAAATAATTAACATTTGTATTACAGACACTTGACGCCAGACGGTGTCAAAAGAATTAATCAGCTAAATTTTATATGTACTTTGTTTTCCTCTTTCGTTTACCTGTTCACCTCCTTCCGCTCATATATCTTACTCAGAATAAGCAAATTTACAATATCATATTTATTGTAGAATAAGCAAAATTGTACTATTTAAGCAGTATTATCTGAAAATAAAATTCATTTCGTCAGAACCACACACCATTCGTACATTGAATGAACATTGGTCCTTCGAGGAAAGAACAGTAACCTATACAGCGTAACCAGGGCTCACACTGGTAGTGAATATAGCGTAATCAGGGCTCACACAGGTAGTTAATACAGCGTATCCAGGGCTCACACTAGTAGTGAATACAGCGTATCCAGGGCTCACACTGGTAGTGAATACAGCGTATTCAGAGCTCTCACTGGTAGTGATTATAAGATTAAATCCAAATTTATAAAAGTTAAAAATGGTCTTAGATGAGACAGAGGTTTATACCATCGTAGCTAGACAAAAATCTCTAGCAGAGGAATTAGCGAAAACTAGCAGAAATTTTGCAAAGGACAGTCCAGTCCGAAAAATTGCTAAATACTTGGAAGAAAGACTACAACGGATAGAGGAAATCTGGACAAATTTCCTCGACAACCACAAAAAAATTGAGGAAGTAGTAAAGCATGATACCCCGTACATGCAAAACAATACGGTAAAGAAAGTTCAACAACTGTATGAAGAATTAAAGGCAAAAAAAACGAAAACAAGCCAATACGTCAGCGAAACATGTCATGGAATTTGAATAAGCCACTCTGATAGGATTTCCAACAAAAAATATTGCTGGAACAATCTAGACGCTTCACCTAGTTGCACGAAGACTTCATGATTAATGCATCAGAGGATGATCTTAAAACAAGCTATGTAATAGAAGATGAGTACAGGGAAGTACAACAGGAACTAAATCGATGTCTTCATAAGATGGCTTCCAAACTCAGCGAAACCAACCAATTGAAGGTTGAAGAAAGACAACAACAAGTCAGATTGCCACAATTAAAAATTCCGATATTTAAAGGAAACTATTTGGAATGGCAATCGTTTTGTGACATATTTACAACAATTATACACAACCAAGTTACACTCAGTATTACAGATAGGATGGAGTACCTGAAAACGCATTTGGAAGGAGAACCAATACAACTTATCCAGCATTTAACCATTTCAAGTGCAAACTATACATCGGCCTGGGAAACTTTAAAGGCTAGATATGATAATGAAAGGAACATTTTTGGAGTACATATTGGGAAAGTGCTCAAATCTGGTCATCGAGGAAACCAGTCACCATCGAATTCCATTAAAGCAATGTTGGATGCAACAAAGGAGGGCCTATCAGCAATAACCATCATGGGCTTTGACCCATCATCGTGGGGTCCTCTTATTGTTCAATTAATTACAAAAGCTTTAGACCAGGAAAGCAGAAACCTATTTGAGCAAGGTCTAGAACAACCTTCCCTCCAAATCTTGTACGACTTTCTACGAAGGAGATATCAAGCATTGGAAGTGATGGGATCCTCACAGGGCCGGTCCCGGCCAAAATTGCGCCCTGTGCAAGATTTGTAGAAATGCGCCCTTTATATATGTTCGCACATACATACATTCATACATACATACACTGATGCACATACTCGTACATAAGTCTTTTCCCCATTACCCAGGACTTTCAATGCGTTTTTTTTATTGAAGTTTCCCCGGTAGTTCTAATCCTCAGTAACAAACAAATACTTTTACATATCTCTTTGTATGTATGAGTATGAGTTATGTATGAAATTATATTTAATGGATTTACAAAAATAAAATATTAAATAAATAAATAAATTAATTAATTAAAAATTAAATAACAAATATATATACATATGTAAATAAAAAATAAAAATAATAGGAAACTTCATTTTAAGAAATTTCAGTTAATTTTTTTAAGGAAAAAAAAGTAAAACCATAAACTAAAACGCAGCGAAGAAATGTGCAGAGGGAAACGTTTAAACTTGAAAACTTACTTTTCTGGCCTTAGCCTTTGCAAATTCAGAAATGAGATCATCATGGTTTAAAGAATTTAATAATTCTTTTTCAATAGGCAACATAGACAAGTCTACCAATCTCTCTTGAGTCATTGTTGTCCTGAGATAATTTTTATAATCTTAGTTTAGAAAAACTACGTTCTCCTGAAGCTACTGTGAGTGGAATTGCGTTAAGAATTTGGAGAGCAATAACTAAGTTAGGAACAAGGTCTTCAAGGCTTGAACTAAAAATAAAATTTAACACCTCTAAACTTGAGTTTTGTGGTGCAACAAGCGGGGAAATGACGGTTAATTCTTGAAACAGTTCTGCTCCATCTAAATCCTTAAAACTCCCAAATGTTAAAACATTCTGCAAATTAAGGCATGAAACACGTAAATCTTTTTTTTTTAGACATTCGTCTTTGTTACTTAAAAATGAAAATTTTATACTATATATGTCAAGCTGCTCAAGCCTTCCAGCAATCGATTGAATCGCTTGATCAAGTATTTTGAAAAAAAATCTACTTTAAATCTTTCTTTCGGCTCTAATATAGTTTCGGGACATTCATCAGCATAAAGTCTCTTTCTCCGTCGATATCGCAATGATGAAGCTTCCGAAAACATATTTGGTATTTCTAGGGAACTAGAAATACGCTTGGTTAATTGAAATTAAACAGTTTTTTGTATGTTCTAAGACTTTTATACCTGTTGAGAGATTAACGGACGGACTTTGTAAATATTTGCTAGTTTTATTTATATTTTCTAAAATATCAAACCGGCGGACCTCACAAGCGGACCAGTAGGAATGCAGTTAAGTGGGAAGGTTATGGTCCTACACTTCTGACCATAACAACGCCGGAAAAAAGGAAAAGAAGAAACAAGAAGATCAAACCAAATGTGCAAGCAACAAATAAAAGTAAAATCAAGAATTTTATTTCCTAAAGATTCAGCAATGTTTCTTGCTTCTGGATTTTCTATTTCAGATATTTCTATAAGGGCTTCATATATGTCTTCTAGATTTGTTTTTAAAGGCCTCAATGCATCTAACCTGCTCTTCCATCTAGTATCAGAAAGAGTTTTAAAAGTTAGATCTGGAATTTTATTTTTATAAATATTCCACCGCGTTGTGGAGCTTGAAAAAAAGTTGTACAAACATTGAATTGTGTCAAAGAACTTAACAGGTGCTCATTATCACCGAGCAGCATCATTAACTACTAAATTTAATGAATGCAAGCAATATGTAACGAAAAATGCTCTTGGTTCCAGGGATCGAATTCGATTCTGAACACCTACTTCTTTACCTTTCATATTCGAGCCATTATCATAGCTTTGGCCTCGACAATTACTAATTAAAATGTCATGCAATTTAAGCTTGTCTAAAATTAACTGACTCATTCCCATTCCGGTCTTGTCTTCCCCTTTCAAAAACCCTAAGAAATGCTCTTGTACTTCAAAAGTTTTCTGTCTTTTATGTACGAATCTAACAACAATAGTGACTTGTTCTATGCGGCTTTTATCGGTTGTGGAGTCTACAATTATTGAAAAATATTTTGCTTCTTTAAGCATTGAAACAATTTTATTGCTAATGGTTGTGGCAAAAATATGAATAATTTCATTTTGAATTGTTTTACTTAAGTACCTATTTTGTGTTTCTTGACTTGTTATTCTCCTCAAGTGCTCTCTTAATACCAAGTCAAACGAAGCTATTTCCTCTACTAGTTTTAAGAAGTTTCCATTGTTGAACTCAAACAATTTATCTGAGAAACCACGAAAAGGTAAAGACTGTGAACCTAGAAATTTTACAACACTGAATAATCTTTGTAAAACCGCCCTCCAATGTTTTGTTTCAGCTTCAATCGAACTTTCAAACATTGCATCAATTGATGTGCCTGATGTCAATCCTTTTTGTAAAAATGTCCATGATTTAAAATTTTCTAAGTGGAAAAAACTGCTGCGTTTTAAAAACTTAACAATATGTTGGCTTTATTTTTTGTTTTCGGCCTCAACAAGCTTTCGCTTTTTTCGAAATTCTGCCCCCGAAGGCTTTTTTTTATCCATATTAAAAACCGCAAACACAACTTATATATTATAATATTACTTATTTGCACTTTTAAGCACTTTCACACAAATTCAAAACACGTCACTTCAATTAAAAACTGATATTTTTTAAAGTATATAGTTTAAAGCGAATAACAATCGACACAATCTATACCACACCAGGGAATAGCAAACAGTGAAAAATTTTTCAACGCCAAAAATAATCGTTACAATTATAAGCGTAATTTCATTAACTTAAAGAAAAAAGAGAACAAAACAAAATCTACCACAAAACAAAAACTACGTCACACACATCACATACATAGATCATAGACCTTTTATATTCCTTACAAAACTTTAAGCGTGCCTTAACATTTTTTCTGACAACGCTGGCTTTTTTTGTTTGACTGCGGATACCAAACATATCCTAAAAAAGTAACCATGAAGCACGGTGGAGGAAGTTTGATGATGTGGAGTTTGTTTTACATGGTAGAACATTGGCCTTTTAGTGAGGATTGAGGAATTATGAAGAAGGAGCAATATATCGATATTTTGCGGGACAATTTACCGGAATTTGTTAACGAGTGCGCCTATCCTATTGAAAAAGTCATTTTTCAACAAGACGGAGATCCTAAACATACCGCGAAAATTGTACAAAACTGGATTGGAGAGCAATTATTTCACACCCTTGAATGGCCCGCACAAAGCCCCGATCTAAACCCTATCGAGAATTTGTGGGCCATAGTTAAAAGAAAGCTGGCGCAGTATGACAATCCTCCTAAAAACACGAATGAGCTTATGGATTCGGGTACAAGAAGAGTGGACGAAAACTCCTCATGAATATATCGAAAAGTTAGTAGAAAGCATGCCTAAGCGAATGCAAAATGTTATCAAAAACAAAGGCCTATGGACAAGGTATTAAACTCCAAGAAACGCGTCACAAATAACAAACGTGCGAAAATGAATATGTACATACCTATTTCAACGTTTTTATTTTTTTACCTATTTTTTTTATTACAATTGTTATGTTTTCTTTGTTTAAAACAGTGAAGTATATTATTTTAATTAAAATGCGATTTTTTTTTTAATTACTTTAAGTGAAATAATAAACTATTCATTAATTTTACTGTAATTTCTGCAACATGTATTCATTTTTGCTCGCCACATATGGTATGTCCGGCCCTGGATCCTCACGACAAAGGCATTTCAATGAAGAATCTAAGGTCTCTATTCGCAATTATCATTTAGCAACTAGAGCTAAATGCATATTTTGCAAGAGTAACCACAATCTTTATTCATGCAGTAAATTTTTAAATTGGACTCCTAAGAAAAGGTGCGAGCAAGTTAAACTTGCTAAACTATGTTTGAACTGCCTACGACATGATAAGAAGAGTGCACGCACTAGCTTGCGAACATGTAAGCAGTGTAATAAAAAACACATACTCTGTTGCACCGACAGAATTATACATCAAAACAACAAGCTGATAATCGTTCATCAAATAATGGACATAAACAGTTAGAGGAAATACAATCGAATTCTGCGCTTGTACTACCAACGCTCACAAGACTAACGCCTGACAAAAACGAGTTTAATGAAATTCTCAACAATTTCAAAAATTTGTTGCTAGCCGATCCATCATTCAATATTACTGGTAACATTGATATGTATGATTCTTGGAGCTGATGTTTACGGGGACAACATTCTTAATGGCACAAAGGTCTCAATTTGGATGGTTTGTTACGGGGCGCTAGTGTATGGGAATGGTTGCCCAAACAACACTAGAAACTCAACTCAAGTAATTCTCGGAACAAGAGGAGGTACCAGTACAAATTCAATTGACGCAGAACGATTTGAATTGCGAAAAAATATATGAAGAAACGCATTGTCGGGACATTGATGGCATTGATGGTGAACATTCCGTTCAATAAACACCTCACGAGACCGAGCAGTGGCAAGATTATTCCAACTAGAGAGAAAATTTACAAACAACATTACTATAGCATTACAACAAAACTAAGAGTAGTGTTCGACGCGTCATCGAAGACATCAACATGAAAAAATTAAGGACTATAAACTTACCACTGTCACATACGGAACAGTTTCCGCACCGTACCTTGCTGTCAAAACATTCCATCAATTAGCATCTGATGAGCAACAAGATTATCCAATTGCTGCAAGCATCTTAAAGGAAGACTTCTACGTTGACGACCTAATGTCCGGAGTCCGACACTTTGAGTGATTGCAGATACGCTCAGAATCAACTCATAAAATTATTGAAATGTGGTGGTTTTCATCTTCGAAAATGGGCAGCAAATCACAAGGAACTTCTGGATGTCATTTCAGATTCTAATTGCCAGTCTGTCATCAACCTTGACAAAGAAAATACCATAAAGACACTGGGCATGCAAATTCATCGAGGCATATAAGATCTGCAGAAAATCCTGCTGACTCTGCTTCTAGGGGATTAGCACAAAAACAGTTAAAGAATCATTCTTTATGGTGGAGATGACCAGACTGGCTAAAAGACAATAAATAACAATCCTGGCCACTACAGCCAAAGTTGTACCAGATTTTCGAAAGCCCTATCGATCCACCGATTGTGCTAACATCGTTAACATCGAAAGTAGAGGAAGGAAGCATGTTCGAGAAATTTTCATCGTACGATAGACTTGTCAGAGTAATGGCGTACTGCAGACGGTATGTGTACAACTCTAGAAGTACTATAGCAGAAAGACGTTCAGGATCACTTACAATAGATGAAGTCGAACAGACAAGAAAAATTATCATCCGATTAGTTCAAAGAAAGCAGTTCTGTTGTGTGAGCGAAAGAAAGCAGAAAGAGAGGATAACAATGAAGAGAAAAATGACAACGGCAATTGTGTTATGTATGTGTGTGCGAAATTCCTTTGACTGTGTTTTTCTGAAAACTGCACGCTGCATTGCGACTGGAAAAAACGGACAAAAAAGAGTGTTGCGGGTTGTGATTGACGGCGGCAGTCAGCTACATAAGTTTTCTGAAAGAGAGTGTCGCTAAAAAATTAAATGTATTGGGAAACTGCGAAACTGTTCAGATGTCAGTGATTCCGTTTGGACATCAACAAAAAACACAAGCTAAATCTTTTAAGAGGGTTAAACTGTGCATGAAAAGTCAGTTCACAGACAAAGCGATTGAGATTCAAGTCATTATGGTACCTGAAATAAGTGCGGATGTGCTTAGCGTTCCAGAGCGATCTTGTGAAACTTTTTGCGACTTAAATTTGGCTGACAGTGTTGCGGTAGATCTCGACTTAGAGGAAGGCATTAGTATGTTGATCGGTGCCGATTTTTACTGGTCGGTAGTGACAGGGGAACAACGGCGACTATCCAACCGTTTGAGAGCAGTAGACACCATATTTGGCTGGACACTCCAAGGACTACATCTTAAGCAATCTAATGCAGGAGGCAAGAACATCATCCAACCGTTACTTGTGAACAACATTTACAACGTCAGTGACCGAGATCTTTCTGCAATGTGGACGTTGGAATCCATTGGAATTCGAGGGGAAGAGTCCGAAAAGCAGCGTGTAACTCAAGAGATGACGAATCAATATATCAGGCGCGTGGGAGGTCACTATGAAGCCAGTTTGCCTTGGAAGGAGCCTAGTGCTTTTATTCCCATCAAAAAAGATCTTGCGGTAAGTCGACTAAATTGTCTGTTTCGTCGCCTTTCTAGGGACCCTGGGAAGCTCAAGGAGTACGATAACAACATTCGTCAAATGGTCACGGACGGAATAGCCGAACCACTGTCACCGATGTCACTGTCATCACCAGGTCGAATATTCTATTTGCCGCATCGTCCTGTGTACAAAGAGGATAGCACAACTACAAAGATGCGAATTGTCTTCGACGCGTCCATGCAGGCGGATGACGCTCCTTTACTAAATAGTCAGCTTCTAACAGGCGCAAATTTGTTACCCGACGTTTTGAAGGTGCTCTTAAATTTCCGATTGGGACGAGTGGGACTTGTGGCCGATATAGAAAAAGAATTTCTACAGATATCATTGAGTGAGGTGGACCGAGATGCTCATCGATTTGTTTGGTATTCAGCGCTTCCGATTTCTTCATCCTCACCGTCATACAAAGAATATCGGATGACCCGAGTTACATTCGGCGTTTGTAGCAGTCCATTCCTCTTAACCGCCACTATCCGTCTTCATTTAACAAACGAAAAAGAAAGGTTTCCACTTACTTGTAAAATTTTGGAAAACAGCTTCTATATGGATGATCTAGTTCTCAGTGTGGATTCTGATGCTGAAGGAGAACGCGTTTGGAGGGAGGCTACTGAGGTGATGAGCACTGCTTCCATGAAGCTTCGAAAATGGCATTCCAACAGCCCCAGTATACGAGCAGCGGTCGCATCTGAGGACCTACCTGTGCAGCAGAAAGTTTTGGGCCTTACTTGGATGGTCTTCAGCGATGAACTTTCTGTGCCGTTAAGATCGGTGCAGAATTTCCTTGAGCTCCATGCATCTCGGGGTAGTAAGCGTAACATCTTATCAGCCCTGGCTCGAATATATGACCCCTTGAGTTACATGCATGCAACATACTATAGAGACACTGTACCGATGCTCTAAAATCCAAGCCAAGCCAAGTCATACCATCAGATGATTATAAATCAGGCCATACTCACGCTGTTTTTTTTCAAGCCACCAAGATCGTATGACATGTATACAGCAGAAACAAACAAGCCAAACTACCAAACCCAAGCTTCAAGCTAACGGCTTTATAAATCAGCTCACACATCGGATGTCACAACACACATAATAGGGGAAGGCCTTTTACTAAAGGATTGGTCACCTCCCCAAATTGTTCATGCATGTAAACAAGCCAGCGCGTTATCTCTCTCCCTCTCTCTTTCCCTCTTATACCTTTTTACTCATTTAAGTTAAGATATATAAATTGGTAAGCTAGTTTTAAGAGGCACTTCTGTTCGAGATTTACGAGAATAAAGATTAAATAAAGAATTTGGTGATTGTTTGGCTCCCTTTTATTACTGGCGCAGTCGGGAAACAAAAACGAAAAAACAACATTTGATTAAGTGAAAAGATTGTGTTAGGTGTTAGTTAAGAAGTGCAAGCAAACTGCAAAGGTACAAGCAAACTGCAACAGTACAAGCAAACTGCAACAGAGCAAGCAAACTGCAACAGTGCAAGCAAACTGCAACAGTGCAAGCAAACTGCATCGGAAGCAAATTACAAGTCCACCAACAGCAAACTACGTAAATTAATCAATCAATTACTACACCAAGAAGTACATCAGGTATGGCGGGTTTAAATTTATTAGATTTAGTCAAAAGTATAAATAATTATACGGGACTTCCCGAAGAACTAGAGATCTTCATTAAGCATATCGATTATATTTATTATTACACTCATGATTTAGATGAAATGTCAAAGGGTTTTTTAGATTTAGCAATTAGGCAAAAAATTAAAGATCGTGCCAACATTGTATTAATTAATAACAATAATCCGACATCTTGGCCGGAAATCAAATCGATTCTTAAATCTAACTGCACTGTAAATGAAAGCATTGAAAATTTAATAAATAAAATTAAAATGTTAAAATTCCACAACTCGGTCGAAGATTTATATGAAAGAATGCAAAGTGTCTTAACTCAGTTGAATATTAAGTCTGCTCTTTCGAATCCTGCGGATATTCCTGCTTGGTTCAACAGCGCACAAAATGAAGAAATGGCACTTAAGCTTTTTATCAGCAAATTGCCTAGCGAACCAAAGCTTATCTTACAAGCTAGGAACCCAAAGAATTTTAGGGAAGCTAGGGCGATTTTAGTAGATACAGACAATTTTCATGGTTCATTTAATTCAACTTATCGATTATATAGACAAACACCAAATTACAATACAAATTTCAGAAACCTCCAAAGCTCAGACTCTAGATATTTTCGTCAAAACAATCCAAATCAACTTCCAAACTTTCGCCCTCAATATTCAGATGGCTTTCAACAACAAAGTCGGAATTTCAATAATTCCACACATTTTAGAAACAATTCTATTAATAATAGACAAATGGCTACTGGGTCAGGTTTATCTAGAAGAACTCGTCAGTCAATGGAAGTAGATCACCTGCAAGAACAAAATCCCACTATTGATGAATCTTCCCAAACCGCACAACCTTCCAATGAATCAAGATTTCAAAATTTTCCGTCAGGCACCTCCGAACTCTTCCCTGTATAATTGTCCAGACCAATTTACTTCCACTTACTGCTACTGATAGATTCGGGGGCAGGGACATCTTTAATAAAAAGAGGCCTTTTTCCGAGTTCATTTAAGTCTGAATTGGATAAGCCTATCTTGCTTAAATCTATAAACTCAGGCATTTCCGTAAACTCAAAAATTACAATTCCACTATTTAAGGAATTTAATAGACCTCTGACAAAAATAGAAATGCTAGAGACTGAGATAAATAGTGATTTCCACGGTATACTTGGTTGTAACGTTCTAAAGCCGTTGCAAGCTAAAATTGATCTTGAAAAATCACAACTCATTACTAAAGGTGCTATCCTTCCCGTAATATTTAGTAATTCCAAAGAACAACCAAGTGAAGAAGAAATTAATATATTAACCAGGGATGTAATGGAAATTAATCTTCAAAAGCCAAATATGGCATCAATTACTGAGAAACTTCGGCTTGATAACCTGAATAGAGAAGAAATAAAGCATTTAATTGCAACTCTTCAAAAGTTCAAGACAGTCTTTTTCTTCGAAGGCGATAATCTCTCCACAGTCCTCAAATATAATCATAGAATTCCAACAAAACATGATATACCTATGTTTTCTAAAGCATATAGGTACCCAGAAGCGCATAACGATGAGGTAAATAAACAAATCTCAAAGATGCTTAGATCTGGTATAATCTACTAGTCCATACAACGCTCCAATTTGGGTCGTACCGAAAAGGTCAGACAATTCAGGTCAGCAAAAATGGCGCATCGTAGTGGACTACAGAAAACTGAACGAGATAACTATTGAGGATAAATTCCCTATTCCAGTCATAGATGACATACTCTCCAAGTTAGGAAACGCTCAATACTTTTCCGTGCTCGACTTGGCGAAAGGTTTCCACCAAATCCCGATATGCGAAACAGACACACACAAAACGGCATTTTCAACAGGGAATGGGCACTATGAGTTCACTCGCATGCCGTTCGGGCTTAAAAACGCACCCGCATCCTTTCAAAGGATGATGAACGAGGTTTTGTCTGATTACATTAACAGAATTTGTGTGGTATACCTTGATGACATACTCATCTTTTCAACTTCACTTCAAGAGCACATTGATTCGCTAAATAAGGTATTTAGAAGGCTGAACGAATACAATCTAAAAGTTCAAATCGACAAGTGCAATTTCCTCAAGCGCGAAACAGAATACTTGGGTCACATAATATCGAAAGATGGTATCAAGCCCAATCCGAATAAAATTGATGTCATAAATCAAATTAAACTCCCACAAACAGTTAAACAGATAAAGTCATTCCTAGGAATTACAGGGTTTTATCGCAAGTTTATTAAGGATTATTCGAAAGTAGCCCTACCAATGACTAGATACCTGAAAAAAAATATCAAAATTAACCCAAAAGACAGACAGTACATTGAGTCCTTTAACAAGCTTAAAGAACTTATATGTACATGTCCAGTATTAACTTACCCTGACTTTTCTAAAGTATTTACCCTAACAACTGATGCGAGCAATGCAGCTTTGGGAGCAGTTCTCTCACAAAATTGTCATCCTGTTGCTTTTGCCTCTAGGACTTTAAATCGTCATGAGGCCAACTATAGTACAATTGAGAAAGAACTCCTTTGTATTGTATGGGCCACAAAGTATTTTAGACCATATTTATTCGGTCGCAAGTTCAAGGTCCAAACTGATCATCGACCATTAGTGTGGCTTAACTCACTAAAAGAGCCTAATTCCAAGCTGCAACGTTGCAAAATCAGACTGAATGAATTTGATTTCGACATCGACTACATTAAGGGGAAAGAAAACAATGTAGCTGACTTCCTCAGTCGTTTACAAACAAACTACATAGAGGACGAAGGTGAAGACATCAAATCAGACTTAGCTACAATACATAGTGGTATAGAAAATTCTGATGACCATATTTATATCACAGAAACTCCCTTAAATATATATAAAAATCAGGTGGTGATCAGCAAAGCTCAATCAAATGGATACACAAACAAAATTCTGTACAAAAAGAAAAGAAGAACAATAATTTCACTAGAAAATTATAACGAGGATTATGTGCTAAAAATACTTAAAGAGTTATTCCCATTGAAAGGGACGGTAGGAGTTTACTGCAAAGAAGACAATATTTTTATCGAATTCCAAAAAACGATAGTGAAATATTTTTCCAACTCACTCAATATGAAAATACTTCGGTGTACAAAACTACTTAGTGACATAACATGTAAAGAAAACTTGTTGGATACTATTGAGAAAGCACACCTTTCTAAAAATCATAGGGGGATTGATGAAACTTACTTAGATCTGAAAGATTCATACTACTTTCCAAACCTTAAACTCGAAATTCACAAATATATAAATAATTGTATCTTATGCAATATGAGCAAATACGATCGGCATCCAGTAAAGCCTAATTTTATGATTTCCGAAACACCTACTAAACCAAATGAAATAGTCCATGTAGACATATGGTTTCTCAACAAAAATGATATGTTCTTGACTTGTATAGACAAACTTACAAAACATGTGTCCATCCAACCTATAAATGACAGAAATTCGATTACAATAGTTGATATCCTCAAACAAAGATTCGCAAATTTAGGAAAGCCAAATAAGATCGTGGCCGATAATGAGTTCAACACGGCTTATATCAAAAACTTTCTAAACAGCGAAAATATTCTATTTCATTTCACATCACCTAATACCCATACCGGGAACTCTGTAATAGAAAGGTTTCATTTGACTTTAAATGAACACATGCGATTATTTAAACTAAACAAAGAAAACAAAGATATCGACAACAAAACGTTAGTTTTCAAAGCAGTTCAATTATACAACAATACTGTTCATTCTAGTACAAAGTATAAGCCTAATGATCTTCTTCATTCTACTATTACAAAAAAAGAATGGGAAGACATTAAAAAACGGTTGCAGGACAATAAAGAAAAACATATTAATAAACTGAACAAAAATAGGGTTCAACAAGCACCTTTTAAAGACCGAGAACTAGTAAAAAATTTAGGTTTTCACAATATCAAACATTTACCACGTTACATCGTCAAAGATGTTAAGCAAAAAGGCAGGACTTATTTTAAGGATAAATATGGATTAAAGCGCGACAGGCAGGTAATAAAAAGAACATATAAATATATCAAATATAGAATTCGAAAAGAAACTAACGGGTAGAGATTATACATAGAAACAAAAAGACCAAATAGGAGATTATCCGCAAGATTCGCTACTTACTCGCAAGTAACTCAGACATAAAAAAATAAGTTAATTTTATAGACACGGTACCTATAAATCTTTGAAAAAGAATTACTAAGAGTAAGTTTAAAATGTTCAAATCCAACAATATAATATGTTTATGTGAATTTGTTTGATTTTTTTTTGGTTTGTATTGCAATACATGTTGTGAAATGTTTATTTAATATCTTGAAAACAAAGTACAAAACCAACAAAAAATAATTTAAATGAAATAATTCAACAATGAAATGTGGCTATAGAATTAGATGCCACAAGATTACCTATGTATGTTTTTTAGCTCTATATATATTCTAAAATAGTTGAATTTGTAAGTTTAAGTATATATAAATTTAAGGGTTGTACATATGTAATCATAAAAAAAAAAAAAAAAAAAAAAAAAAAAAAAACACACAAAATTGAAGTACATTATCTGTAACAAAAAATGTATGTGTTAATACTTAAGGAAATGTACATACTATGTATGTAAGCATATATTAATGAAATCAAATTAAAATGTATATGTATATATGTACATATATCGAAAACTACATTCAGATCGTGCATTAAAACAGCAATGAAATGAAAGAAATTATGTTACGTATACGACCCAGATTTTCGAAATTAATATGACCTATTGTCATACTAACTTGTCATATTAACGAGATAATAGTAACGATGGACGATGGAACGTCGATACTAAGGCGGGAGGAGTTACATGCATGCAACATACTATAGAGACACTGTACCGATGCTCTAAAATCCAAGCCAAGCCAAGTCATACCATCAGATGATTATAAATCAGGCCATACTCACGCTGTTTTTTTTCAAGCCACCAAGATCGTATGACATGTATACAGCAGAAACAAACAAGCCAAACTACCAAACCCAAGCTTCAAGCTAACGGCTTTATAAATCAGCTCACACATCGGATGTCACAACACACATAATAGGGGAAGGCCTTTTACTAAAGGATTGGTCACCTCCCCAAATTGTTCATGCATGTAAACAAGCCAGCGCGTTATCTCTCTCCCTCTCTCTTTCCCTCTTATACCTTTTTACTCATTTAAGTTAAGATATATAAATTGGTAAGCTAGTTTTAAGAGGCACTTCTGTTCGAGATTTACGAGAATAAAGATTAAATAAAGAATTTGGTGATTGTTTGGCTCCCTTTTATTACTCTTGGGGATAATTAGCCCAACTGTTATCAAGCTGAAGATATTGTTCCAGACGACATGGAAGAAGAAATTGGAGTGGGACGAAACTTTGCCATCTGAGTTGCAGCCGGAGTGGTAAACCTGCTGGGGGTTGGGGGAGTGGGAATATTGCTTTTACGAGATATGGCTATTCCAAGAGCAGTTCGAAAATGTTCATCTATCAGCGAGGTCCAAGGTCGCATTTTTGCCGATGCTAGTCTCAAAGCCTATGGAGCAGTCGCCTATATAAGAGTGGTCGATTCGGCGGGAAATATTGCAGTCTCGTTCTTATGCTCCAAGAACCGAGTATCTCCTATTAAAATTGATGGAACTCAGGAGCTTACTCTTCCGAAGTTGGAATTGACCGCCGCATTGATCGCTGCCAGATTGTGCGCCTATCTGAAGAATACTCTAAAAATAGGCATCAAAGAGTATTTGTTATGGACTGACTCGAAAATTGCGTTAAATTGGATCTACGGAGAATCACAGAAGTGGAAGCCGTACGTGCAGAGCAGGGTGGAAGAAAGTCGTCGTCACACATCTGTCGTCAATTGGGGTCATTGTTCGAGCAAAGACAACCCTGCTGATCTTATTACCAGGGGGATCACTGGAGATAAGTTGGAGACGTCGTCGTTGTGGGCTACTGGACCAAGTTGCTGCTTTCGAGCGTATCGACGAGGTGAGGAGTCAAACAAGTCTGCTGGTAGAAATTCCCGAGATGAGTGTTCGAGATAAAAGGCAGAACAGTTCAAGAGAGGGTATCTTGAGGTGTGAAGACTTCAGCAGCTGGCTCAAGTTATTGAGGGTTACTAGCTGGGTTTTGCGATTTATCGATAGCTGCAAAGGCAAACGAAAGTCTGAAGAATTCTTGACTAAGAACGAACTGGATAACCCTGAGCTCTATTGGTTGAGGTATGTGCTTCATACAAATTTTAATAATGAATATGTTTCTTTAAAGAAAAATGGTGTTTTGGAATCATCGTCCAAAATACTAAAGCTGAGCCCCTTCCTGGATGATGAGAGTCTGATCAGAGTAGGTGGAAGACTCCAGTTGCTCGAAGAGGATTACGAACTTAAGCACCCCATCATCTTGCCGTCCAATCATCACCTAACGACGCTTATTGTTAATTACTATCACCAGTTAACCCTACACGGAGGAGTCAACATCGTGTTGAGCAAGATGAGGGAGCGTTTTTGGGTCATCAAAAGACGCCAGGTGGTAAAAAGGCGGATTAGCAGGTGCATCGTTTGCGCTAAGCTATTTGGACGACCCGCTTCCCAACCGGTCGCCCCTCTGCCGCTCCATCGAATTACTTTGAATAGACCGTTTGATCATGTCGGCATCGATTTCGCTGGGCCTCTGTTCTATCAAACTGATGATGGACAAGCAATGCGAAAGGCCTATCGAGGTACACCATCTACTATATGTATACTCCGATAACGCTAAATCGAGGCGAGGTACACCATCTACTATATGTATACTCCGATAACGCTAAATCTTTTCGCAG
Source organism: Merodon equestris (assembly GCA_958301585.1). NCBI lineage: Eukaryota > Metazoa > Arthropoda > Insecta > Diptera > Syrphidae > Merodon > Merodon equestris. Next base: position 80,036,688 of record OY284415.1, on the reverse strand, counting down.
AGCGTCATGGGAGCTGAGGGACGTGACGAAGATTTTCGAAGAAGAGGACCTGTCTGCTTTTTAAGTAAGAACCGAGTAAAGTGGAGTTTCATCATCGGAAGAGCACCCTGGTGGGGAGGCTTTTGGGAGCGTTTGATCAGAACAATTAAAAATGTCCTCAAAACTGTTATTGGTATGGCCAAGCTAAATTTTGAACAACTTAACACGTTGCTGATTGAGACGGAAGCTCTGGTGAACGAAAGGCCCCTAACTTACGTTTCTGAGGATCCACTGGAGTTAATGCCGCTTACCCCAGCAACATTTTTACGATTGAGTCCCCAATCTGTTAGTCAGCCTTCAGCTCTTGAGATGAATAGTTCGGAATTGCAAGAACTGTGGCAACATCGGTTAAAATATTTCGCTATGATAACCAAAAGATGGCTGGTTGAATATACATATGCAGCAGCTTAGATCCTTTCATTCATCGGATCCGAAGCATTCAGTAAAGCTTAAAGTTCGAGATGTGGCTCTATTATTTGACAACTCTAAACCGCGGGTGCACTGGAAGATGGTGATGGTGGAGAAGACATTCGATGGTCGAGACGGTAAGGTTCGAGCATGCGAGGTACGATTACCAGACAGACGTTTGCTTCGACGACCAGTGCAGCTCCTCTACCCATTGGAGCTACAGCATCATCCCGGGGCCGCAGGATGTTGAAAATTGACGAATGTCAATGTTGTTAAGTCAGTTGCTTGTTGACCCTCTCAGCGTGAGGACCAACAATCACTTTGAGAAATAAATCCATTTGAATTTGAGAGGTCTTATTTGCTTTATATTTTTAACAATATATATCTTTCTTTGTTGAAATTTTTAATATATTATTGTATTTTTTTTTTATTTTTTATTTTTTTTTTAATACTGTACTACCTTACGACTGCCTACCCTACCCTACCTTATCTTACCCTACCTTATCTTACCCTACCTTATCTTACCCTACCCTAGCATATGTAAGCCTGCTATCGGTGTTGCTATCGGTGTTTGGCAGGCTTTGCCTTGAAGCGGCTGCACCAAGTGAAGTGCCCGTTGACGGAGTTCTCTCCAGCCACCAAAAGCGTTGGTGCTGGCGGACTACGTTCCTCGATGCCGGCGTGAGACCGATCTACAGAACCTGAGGCTCACGGAGCGCGACATCGAGTCCGTAGAGGAATCGCCATTCCACGGAATAGTTTCCATACTCCGCAAATCACAATTCACATAGTGTAAACTTTCTTTTGACGTCTAAAATATGAAGTGTGTTCCCTTTTTCGTTTATAAAATTTTTGTTTTGGTTTTTTTTTGTTAACTTTTTACATCGTTCGATGAACAATTAATAGATGAAAGAATATGTTAAATTAGTTAAATCTGTAGTTGAATTAGAAACATAAAACACTGAAGTGTAAACTTTGTTTTGACGCTCACAGTATGTATATATGATTTAGTTGGTTATTAAAAATAAACTTTAAGGTACACAGGCAGATAAATTGCAAATAAATTCTTCCATCAGCCCAAGGAATGGATCACTTAAACCAACCAATTGTGTTTAGTCAAATTTAAACAACAAGGATAAACATACTAACCGCCGGTATCGGGTCTGCCCAACATATCCATCGCGCTTATCTTTCCTTTAAATAACTTTTTACATGATCCTACAAGGCAGTGATTTTTCTTTAACTATGTGATAAAGCCATGATCAAAGTATATATGCCTAAAGAGAAACAAACAAGTTAAAGTAGGAAATGTCTTATATGAAACATTCGAGGAACGTAAGGGATTAAAACAAGAAGACTCCTTGTCATAATTTTTCTTTGATCCAGTGGTGGAATACATAATGCGATGCCTTCAGGAAAATGAGAGGGGAATCAATCAGCTGGCCTGTGTAGTGTGAAAACAGTTAAAAGAACTACAGGAAGTCTATAATTGACACGAAAGGAAGTAGGTTTAGAAGTAAATGAGGAGAAAATCACGAGTCATTGACCGACTTGGAGTGACAGATATTTAGTCTACTTTTTTAATAAATAAAATAAATAACTAAAACTTTAATTTCGAAAGAAAAAACAAAACTGTGAATGAGCAAAATACTGGAAAAGTCCATTGTTACAGTTTTGCACCACACCATAAAAATAGGTTGATCAAAGGTTTTTAATAGTCCGTCCACAGTCCTTTGGACTTTTTTAAAGAGTTAAGCGTACGAATTCTGGTGAAATTGAGTACCATTCTTCTTGTATTCGGTCCCATAGCTCGGTCTCTCCCTTGGGAGCATCGGGGTAACTTGCCAGTTGTCGTTTTAAATAAGCCCACAAGTTTTCGATGGGATTCATGTTCAAAATTATGTCAAATTTTTGACTATTAAACAAATTTTTGACTACCTTTGATGAATGTTTTGGTCCTGTTGGAAAATGATCCTGCCATTCCCATCATATCAACAGCAACTTGCAAATTCTGCTGCAGAATATTGAGATATTGTTCCTTTCTCATTATTCCGCTAATCTTCACCATTGGACCAATACCGTTAGGCGTTATGCAGCCCCAAATCATCAAACAACCGTCTAGATGCTTTATCGTTTGTTGCGTGTTGCGGTTTTAGAGTACCTGAGGAGTTTGTCAAGTACCAAGAACGCTGATCTGACTGAAATCTACTGATTTTGGTCTCATCAGACAAAATTACCTAAAAAACAAAAACTGAATTACAACAAGAATGACAAAGCAATTATTCGTTTGGTATTACTCATTTCCAATCATCATAAGTCCAGTTTTCATATCTTTTTAAAAAGCTTTTTCGGAATGAAATCTTTTTGGCTGACAATGTTGGTCCTTTCTTCTTTTCTTTAGCTATGTAGCTATTTCGACGATGAGTCTAAATGCTTGCTTTTTGCTCAAACAATGGGAAGCCATCCCTTGGCAGAGATATTTTATCTGCCATTAAGAGCCTCCCAATGTGTCTCGCCTCCCTTACCGAGATTTTTATGGGTCTTGCTCCCTTATTTACATTGCAAATTTCACAACTGTTACATTTTCGTCTGTTACATTTTCGTATTCTGGAAACGGACATGGGGCTTATGTTTAACAGTTTTGCAATAGATATACTTAGGGACAAAAGTCTACATACACACCCGAAGTTTGTGAATTCATACCTGTGTGTAAAAAAAAAAAAAATGTATAAAACAATTTATTAGACAATATTAAAAAAAAAAAAAAAAAAATTGCTTCAAATTATTTCATTCACATAAATAAAAATTAATAAATTTCTGATTATTAAAAAAGAAAGAGACAAAAGTGTACATACAGTACGTTAAAACAGAGGCAAAAGTAAATTAGGGTCAATACAAATACAATTTTAGTATGATGCTGTATTGCCTTTTGCTTTCCGTGCAGGGACGGGTTAAGAATATCCCTGCAGCGATACCTCTCGCTTGTCGTAAAAGGCGACTAAAACAAAGGTAAACAAAAATCACATCTAGGCAATTTAGAAAACACCAAGGTGAGCCTAGGGACATATATACCACCATTAAACTGCCCCACAAGTGTACATGCAAATCAGTGGGTTGACACGACTGGAGATCACCGGTGTTGTAAGAGTAAGACCAAACAAAAAAATCTGGAGCATGCCCGTGTCACAAAAAAAAAAAAAAAAAGGCAGGCCGAAAAACAATTGGTGTAAACAAACAAAATGGTGTAAACAAACAATTGGTGTAAACAAATGCAAAAACACCAGCATTTGATTGGCCTCAGCGATGAAATAATCCCAAACCGGGAAGCCTGCCGCTACTTTCTGAGTTCAAACCGGCGGACCCCACAAGCGGACCAGTAGAAATGCAGTTAAGCGGGAAGGTTATGGTCCTACACTTCTGACCATAACAACGCCGGAAAAAGGAAAAGAAGAAGAAGAAGAAGATGAAGTTGTATTGCCTTTTGCATCTACAACAGCTTTCATTCTTTTTGGCATTGAATCGACTAATTTTTTGGTTGTTGAAGAATCAATTAAGGCCCATTCTTCAATTATGGCTTTTTTCAATTCTGTTTTATTTTTAATGCTTCTTTTACTAAGTCTACGTTTGATCTCATCCCATAGATGCTCTATAGGATTCATGTCCGGAGATTGGGGCGGGGTCCTCAGCTGTTTAGGCGTGTTATAAAGTAGCCATTCCTGCACAATACGCGAAGTGTGCTTTGGGTCATTATCCTGCTGAAAGATGAATGACCCATTAAGCCCTAATTTTTGAATGCTAGCATGGAGATTATTTTTTAAGATGTCTAAGAACAGAAATTTGTCCATTATAGACTCTATAAAAACTAAGTTTCCCATCCCACTCTCCGACATACATATGTACATCCCCAAACCAGCAAGCTTCCACCGCCGTGTTTTATTGTACCTACTAGATTTCGTTTTTCTAGTGCCGTATTAGGTTTTCGCCAAACTTTTTGCTTGCCATCATTAGCGTACAAGTTAAATTTACTTTCGTCGCTAAAGACGACCTTGGACCAGTAATCATTCCCCTGTTTTAGATGATCTCTTGCGAATTCCAATCGTTTCTTACGATTTCTTTCACTAATGTATGGTTTTTTTCATGCAATCCTACTGCTAAAACCAATTCTTTTTTGATCGAGCGGAGCGCGAGCAATCACCCACTTTTTGGCCTAGCGCGTGCATGTACGGGGAATATAGTGGTCCGAAAACGATTTCGGACTAATCTTGTACGCACTAAATGTAGATATCGGCTATAACCACACATGTGTGCAGCATGTCATTCGATAGATCTAGGTCTGTAGATGAGCCATAAATTATCAAATGAAATTGTTTGATTGAAAAATAGTGAGAAATAACGAAGTAAAGTTTAGAAAAGTGCCATGCGGAGCGAGAGCAATCACCCACTTTTTGGCCTAGCGCGTGCATGTACGGGGAATATAGTGGTCCGAAAACGATTTCGGACTAATCTTGTACGCACTAAATGTAGATATCGGCTATAACCACAAATGTGTGCAGCATGTGATTCGATAGATCTAGGTCTGTAGATGAGCCATAAATTATCAAATGAAATTGTTTGATTGAAAAATAGTGAGAAATAACGAAGTAAAGTTTAGAAAAGTGCCATAGACTTTTGCAGGCACGTGCAATCAAAATTTGAAATTATCGATAAATTCGAATCTGCGCGTGAACCAAGATCCGCCAATTTAGTTCAAGATTTTCTGAATACCTTTTTCATCTGATTTTGACATTCCTTAACATTTTGGACACATTTTAATACTTTTGATAAATCAAATGCCCGCAATTACGAGGTAAGTCACTTGATTGAGTAACTTTTAACACTAACACTTAAAATAACAGGAGAGCCGGACGTCCTTCTAGCCAGAGACATGCTTCTCTCACGGGAAGACGGCAAAGAATTGCGAATGCAACAAGGATAGCAGCACTTCGAACGACTCAAGAGCCCGATCAATCCACCAGTCATCATCTGCATTCAATTCCCACATGCCTCCAAGAACTAGGCAACAATTTACAGTACAACTACTGCGGCACATGTAAAGAACGCTGGCTGAACATGACCATGGCTCGGAATGATCTTTGTTCCAGATGTTCGAGACAGCCGATAAAGTTCTCTGCAGCTAATGACATGGATCCTGGTGAAGTTCCCGATGCACTCAAGGACCTTAATGATACTGAAGAGCAACTGATCGGTCGTGTCAAGGCCATTTGCTCGATAACCAAACTCAAAGGCGGTGGACAGTATAGTTACTCGGGAAGTGTCATCAATTTTGTTCAAGATACCAATGAGTTTGCTAAACGCCTTCCTCACCATCCAAGTACTGCATCTACAATGTTGATTGCCAAAGGAACACATAAAGACAGATTTAAAGTATCAGTTCCAAGGATCAGGACTGCATTGCTGTCGCTAAAAGTAAACAATCCGTATTACGCAGATGTTGAAATTGCTGAAGACGTTTTAACAGCCATGGAAGGTGTTGGTGGCGATATTGGTGATTTGCTTCCACAGATTGATTTAGATTTAAACACAGCTCAAAATGACTTCATACACGAATCTGGTGTAGCTTCGCATGTGAACATACCTCAGGAAACATTGATCAGAGCTGCTCTCAACGCAAATCAACCAATCGAACAACCAATGCTGAGTAACGAACCCATCAATGAATACACTACAAACGGTTATGTAGTCATGGCCTTTCCAACACTATTCCCAACTGGACGAGCTGATCTACGTGACACGAGTGGTAGACGTATCAAAGTTGACCCAAATGACTATTTTACCCATCTCTTCAAGTATGATGATGGCCGTTTTGCAAAACATAAACGATTCCGTTTCTTTGCAATGAACAGTAACCAGCGGTGGAGAGCTGCTACTCAAGGGAAGGTCTTAGTGAGTCGCGCTGGTCTTGGTGATTTGACAGTCAAGCAGCTCAAATATCGAATGGTAGAGCAGCCCACGCTTATCAAACAAATCGGTTTTTTCAATGCCAACCTGAGAACATCATCAGCTTTCTGGTTCAAACGTTCGGCTGAACTGCTAGACATGGTTAATCAGCTAGGGCCGCCAACTATTTTCTTTACACTATCATCTGCTGATCTACATTGGAAAGAGTTGTGGAAGTTGCTTGCACCAGACGTTGTCGATCATAGTATCTTAACTTGCACTCAGCGATATTCACTGATTCGGGAAAATCCTCAAGTAGTTGATTACTTCTTCACAGTACGTGGCGAACATTATGTCAAGCAACAAATGAAAGAACAGTTCAATATCACTGATCATTGGTTCCGTTTTGAATATCAGCATCGAGGTTCTATTCATCTTCATGGCTTGGCGTGGATTAAAGATGCCCCTGACATAACTCAACTCGATTCAATGTCTGCTTCTGAACTCCAAGGAGTAATCGAGTTCTTTGATGCACTCTCCACCGAAGAACATCCGGATGTCAACGTCAGGCCGCCTATTGTCCACCCGTGTAAACTTTCGCCAAGCGACATCAGTGACGTTGATCACGACTACGCCGAGCTTTGTAGTACTGTTCTGTTGAGATTCATAGTACATGAGGTGTCCATTGTATGCGGAAACCAAAAGGTGGTGGATCTGAACGCTGCCGCTACAAGTTCCCAAAAGATTTGCAAGAACGAACAACTTTGACGAAGATTGATGGTCTTGGGTTTTGACACAGAGACGAAACCATCCTCGAGTCAATCGTCATAACAGATCAGTGCTACAAACTTGACGGGCCAACATTGACTTCACACCCATAGTATCAACGAATGCCGTTTGTGGATATATCGCCAAATATGCATTCAAATGTGAACCACGATCCACAACGCTGGCCGAACTCATGTGTAATATCTTAACTAACGAAGTCAGTGACGATGATTCAGCCAAGAAAGCCATTACAAAGTTGCTCATGAAAACAGTCTCGGGACGTGATCACTGTGCTCAAGAGTGCGCTCACGTGAATCTTGGCTTACCATTTTGGTCATCAACTCGAGAGTTTGTTGCGTTGGTTATTCCAAATTCAGACTCTGAAGAGAAGGTGCTACTGCAAACTCTGAACGATGACGAGGTCATCGGAGGAACAAAGTCTCTCATCGAAAAATATAAGAACCGCAACGCTGCTTACAGTCATCTATCGCTCTTCGATTTCTCTTCGCAATGCAAAGTTGTGGGCGATCGATATACCAAGCGACGCAAGGCAGCAGTGGTACGAGTATTTCCGAGACTCAAGTTAATAGAAGAAAATGACGCAGACAATGACATGTACTACAGAATCCAAGTGTTAGTTCACGTCCCATATCCATTGCCTTGGATTTCAGAAGCTGATTTTCTTGGTGATATGACCTGGAAGTCTCTTTTTGAAGCACGTCAGATTACACAACAACTTGATTTAGAACCTCTTCATGAAGATGATGAATTTGAAGATGAAGATTTTGAATTATACGTCGATGGTCAAGACCCATTCATGCTTATGGCACAGATCGGACCAGCCGGTCCACCGAGTGACGTGGACCTTGGTTTACGAGCCATGGATATTGAGCATGACTGGAGCAGCTCATACGGACACTTTGAACAGCCGGAGTTACTGTCAAGTTTTCTTATACAGTCCAGACAACAAACAGAAATGGTGGCTGAACATCAAGTGTACCCAGACGTTCAGTTTACACACGAACAACAGAATGTCCTGTTCATTTTAGACAGTCAAATGCAGGGGTCAGCTATTCACAATCGGATAATCATACAAGGGAAAGCCGGAACTGGCAAATCAACACTTATTAGAGCAATCGTTGCAAAGTTGACTGCAGACCTCAATTACGGCTCATCTTCATACAAGCTACTTGCCCCTACTGGGGCGGCGAGTGTGAACATCAATGGACAGACAATTCACTCTGTACTGAAGATATCTGGAAAATTCAATCCTCTTACGAATGAAGCTTTGACTGCTTTCCAGAGAGATTTCGAATCAGTTAAAGTCATAATAATAGATGAGTGGAGCATGGTCGGTTCCACCTTGATGGGTCAGGTCGAACAGCGATGTCGCCAGGCCAAGGGCTGTGACGAGCCTTTTGGCGGAATGATCGTAAACCTCTTAGGTGACATCAAACAACTACCGCCAGTTGGGCATAAACCAATGTATGCAAAGAAGAAACCCGGTCGTTACTCGAGCAGCTTATCTGATCAAGGACAACTTGCCTATAAGAAGCATTTCACGAAAGCAGTAATCCTTAAAGAAGCTCATCGTCAGTTGGGAACATCGACAACTGATGTTCATTTCCGTGATGCATTAGACAAACTAAGCATTGGCAGGAACACTGAAGAAGACTGGCAACTGTTCATGTCGAGATCAACGAGTCGTGTTTGTGTTGCAGAACAAAGCACCTTCAAAGATGCCTTGCGCATCTACAGTACAAAACAAGAAGTCATGACATACAACACAGAGAAACTACGTTCGTTAGATCTTCCAGTAGCCAGAATTCAAGCGAAACATAACAGCAAAAATGCTGAGAAAGCCACAACTAATGACGCTCAAGGATTAGCTCATACTCTTAAGCTATCTGTCGGCGCATTAGTTATACTTACGCGAAACCTTTGGACCGACAAGAAACTGGTGAATGGTGCAAGAGGTGAGGTGAAAGATATTGTGTATCGTCCAACAGACAACGCTCAAACCGCAATGCCTGTTGCTGTTTTGATCAAGTTCGATAAGTACACTGGCCCCACCGTTGACGGATGTGTTCCAATAGCACCTATCACGAGTGGATATCAGCTTGGGGGAGAAAGTTGTACTAGGATGCAACTACCACTCAAACTAGCATGGGCTATAACTGCACATGCATCTCAAGGACAGACAATCGACAAAGCAGTAATCGGAATCGGAAACACGGAGTTTGCTGCTGGACTCTCTTATGTTATGTTTTCTAGGATAAGGTCACTGCAAGGTCTCCTGGTGGAGCCTTTTCCTTATTCGCGAATATCCCATATACATGATTCGGATCGGATGAAACAGCGCGTTGAAGCTGAGAAATGTTTACAAAAATTGTCAGAGAAATGAACTCCGACCAACACATCTATAATCTCACTTTGATAATAATAAAAATAACGATTTTCTTGGAAATTTTCACAGTGGTCACCTCACTTTCACGTCCCCTAACGGTGACCACCTGCTCTACCTGAGTTATGGCTCATATTAACCCACTCACACATGCCTATCACCATAACAATCCGCAAGCATGTAAAGGGTCCGCCATCTAACGTTTTTTCTTTCAAGTAGTGCTTATTTCGTGAATGGTAACACTTAGCTCATGTCTGATTTGACAGATAATTAGTTTTATCCATCCGCTGAACGAATATGGTTGTGTATACGCTTGAACAACGCTTCGTTTTCGCTTCGCTAAGTGGGCCTGCGATCGACTTACAGAAGATGCCGATTTTGCCAAAAAAATCATCTTTTCAGATGAAGCTCATTTTGATCTTGGCGGGTATGTAAACAAGCAAAATTGTCGCATTTGGGGCACAGAAAACCCGCACGCATACATTGAAAAGCCGGTGCACCCAAAACGAGCCACTGTTTGGTGCGGATTTTGGTCCAGAGGCATAATTGGGCCATTTTTCTTCGAAAATGAGCAAGGAGTGGCCGTTACAGTCAATGGCGATCGTTATCGGGCCATGTTGAACGAATTTTTGTTCACAAAAATTGAAGAGGAGGATATTGGCAACATTTGGTTTCAACAGGACGGCGCTACGTGCCACACAGCCGAAGCTACACTCGATGTTTTGCGCCCTGTTTTTGAAGATCGCATTATCAGCCGCAGAGCTGATGTCGTTTGGCCACCTCGGAGCTGCGATTTGACACCGTTGGACTATTATTTGTGGGGTGCCGTCAAAGATAAGTGTTACGCCGACAAGCCAGAGACAATTGACGCTTTAAAGGACAATATTCGTAAAGCCATTGGTGAAATACAGCTGCACACAATCGATAATGTGCTTAAAAATTGGACCGATCGTGTAGGCTACTGCATGGCCAGCCGAGGCAGCCATTTGAATGAAGTTATTTTCCATTATTAACCGGAAGGATTGTACTTTCAAATAAAAAAAGAAATTTGAGAAAATATTCAGTAGTTTTTTTATAGCATTTTCAAAAAAAAAAAAAGTTATTTGGCGGACCCTTTAGTTGCTGTGCGGCAACACTTACGACATGTTTCACTAATAGCGCAATTTATTTGCATCAACTCCATGTACATTCATTCTGATTTGCATCTCAATCGGAACTGTTGTTTTCAAGTGGTGATCATGACCACTAGCGCCCTCATGCGGCAACACTTACGACATGTTTTACTAATATCGCAATTTAATTGCATCAACTCCATGTACATTCATTCCAATTTGCATCTCAATCGGAACTGTCGTTTTCGTAATATAATTAACTACATTATGATGAACACAATTTCAAAATTTGCGCCATCGTTAACTTTGGCGCCTAATGAACAGACGATTTGTTTTTCCGAACTTTTGTCCCAAAATGCAGAAATTTACTTTTACTCCTGATCCAGATCAACAATTACTCGAGAAACAGCGTTTTTATTCGTCATTTGGTTCTAAAGAATTAATTGTAGATGCAAGGACTGGAATTTTAAACAAGGAGGTCGATAAAGATGGTCCATGTTTCGGATATAAGACCACAATCTCTCAAGCTGTCAATGCGATCCGATTACATTTTCAGTCTTCTTCAAAACGCGTAATTGTATTCTCCACTCAAGAAATTGAAGTCACAAAGAAGAGAGCAATAGATCCACTCACTGGCTTAATTATTCCTTCGTTTCACGCTATTGTCGCATTGGTGGATAAAATTAATGGCAAATACAAGTTGACGCAATATGATCCCCATGCGCCGGGTATTCGAGAGCAATGGGGCGTGAGGAATTTCACTCTGAAATTGGCAAAGGCATTGAAAGCTGATCGGATCATCACACTATTAAGAGGTACCCAAGAAGAATCCATAGATTGCATGCAACGAGCTTTCAATTTCGTCAGAAAACCTATAAATCAAAAGGTGCGAAAGATGTGGTCAAAGCTTCAGAACAACACGTTTCTCGAAAATATGATCTTAAATCTAAACGTCCTTGCAAGTAGACAATTAATTTGATGTTTCACACTTAGCTATATGTATTTACTTGAGAGTATTGGTTATGATTGTAATTTGATAAAACAACAAATTTGCTCGCTCGATCAAAAATTTTCAGTAGCGGAGTTAAGCCCGCGCATACTGATCTGCCTAGTAATATTCTTCTGATTGTTTTTGGATTACACGATTTATTAGTCTCTTCCTTAATTTCCGCTGTAATTTTTGTAGCGCTTAACTTTGGATTTACCTTAACTTTTCGTGTTATCAAAGTCTCTTCTCTAGTATTAAAGATTCTTGGCCGTCCTGTGCGACATTTTGAAGTTACTGAGCCCACATTTTTATAGTTTCTAATAATGGTTTGCACTGTCGCGTGGCTCATATTAAACAGAGCTCCAATATTCCTTAATGATTTTCTTTCTGAACTGTGTTTTATGATTAGTTGTCTTATTTCTGTCGAAACTTCCTTTCTCTTGGAACTCATTTTTACTTCTTTTGTTTCAAGTTGCTCAGAACACAAAATAAACTTTACTATTTGAAGACCAAAAAGAGACTGAACATATTTCCGTAAAATATTCATTTCGTTCTTGGAAGATAACTGTGAATTTGAACTGTTTCTTTATGGTGTATGTAGACTTTTGTCCGTCTTTTTTTTAATAATCAGTAATTTATTAATATTTATTTATGCAAATGAAATAATTTGAAGTTTCTGTTTTCCTATTTTTTTAAAATAATATCATATGAAATGTTTTATGCAATTTTTAAAAATTCTTGTTACATTTTCCTAGCCCAGCAGATAAAAATCCATTAAGCTATTGGTGTGTATGTAGACTCTTGTCCCTAAGTGCCTCCCAAGTTGTCTCGCCTCCCTAACCGCGATTTTTATGGGTCTTGTTCCATTACTTACATTGCAATCTTCACTACTGTTACATTTTCGTATTCTGGAAACGGACATGGGTCTTATGTTTAATAGTTTTGCAATAGATCTACTTGATTTGCCCTCCTTCAACAAATCTAGAGCTTTTTTGCTTATTTCATCACTCAAACTTATCAAACAAACATGAAAATACAAGTTTATTTAGATCGAGGCCAATTTAAAATCTTAGCTTTAAGCCTTTTTCGTATTTAAAATAGTTGATGAATTATAATATTTATATGTATGTATCATATTTCTATATCTGTTAGCACTTAAGTGATTGTCGATAAATAAATAAATAAATAAATATGCTTGGTTCTATGATGATATTCAGGATTCTTAACTAAGCGAATTGTACTTTGATTGTCGCAAAACATGACTGTACCATCACACTGCTCAAATCCAAGTTCCTTAACAAGCCCACGAAGCCAAACGGCCTCCTTCGTACCTTCATATAACGCGACATACTCCGATTCCGTCGTTGATAAAGTGACGTGCGATTGCCGTTGACTCCTCCATGTAATTATCCCATTTGCGATTATAAAGGCGTACCCTGTTATTGAACGACTCGTTTCATAATCACTGGCATGGTCTGCATCCGTAAACCCAACTAATTTGAGGTTGCCTGGACTATACGTGATGCACAGATTTTTTGTGCTGTTCAGATACTGAAAAATGCGCTTCACTGCCTTGATATGCATATGACTAGGATTTTCCATGAAACGACAAACTTCTCCCACTGCATATGAAATGTCGGGTCTTGAAACCGTTGCAGCAAACATCAACGAGCCACACGCTTGTCGATACGGAAACGTAGTATCTGGGTTACTATCACCCGATTTCGTCAGAAAGGATCCAATAACAGTCGGTGTTGAAACGGGCTTAGAGTTGTCCATATTGAATCTGCGAATAATTTTGTCTATGTACGATGTTTGGCCAATGCTTATGGTTTTAAGATCTCGATTTCGCTTGATCTTCAGTCCGACGTAGTAATCACCTCCACCCAAAGTGATTTGAAACGCATTGCGAAGCTTTTTGATCAGTGAGTCGATTGCTGCCTTACTGCACGACAAAAGTAAACCATCATCAACATACAGCAAAAGAAGTACCTTTTCACCACAGGTTTTCCCAAAGAATACGCATGGATCCGATCGTGATTGCTCCAGATTACAGTCTTTGGTGAAAGATATAAATCTTGAGTTCCACACACGGGATGACTGCTTTAACCCATAGAGACTTCTTTTCAGGCGGCATACCTGACCTTCTCTCTGTCTGACTCCATCTGGAACTTTCATATAAATCGTTTCATTAAGACTTCCATTCAAAAACGCTGTCTTAACATCAAACTGGACGATATTCATATCAAGCAAAGCTGCCAACGTCAGGATGCATCTAACGGAGTCATAACGTACCACCGGAGAGAAAGTCTCACTGTAATCAACCCCAGAGCTTTGCGAATAACCTTTCGCTACAAGTCGGGCCTTGTATTTGGGATCATCTTTTGGTGTTGCTTTTATTTTAAATACCCATTGGGAACCAACAATGTTCGTACAATCCTTTGGTTTTTCAACTTTATTTATTCTTTATTCTCTTCGATATTTTCACTTCTCTGGCTTGCGCCTGACAACGAACTTGTACATATTCTCATCTTTAACTTCGTTGGTCATTGCTAGATCCGATGATTCAGCTTCGTGGGAGTTTTCAAAGTTGTCATTAGGAATTGTGAAATATTCGCACCTTCAAATTACTTAGCTCCGTCTTACTTCCACTGTTCAAACGGAGTCTGATTTGTAGTTTTAGTTGTTGAAGTCCGGTTAAGTATGTACACTGCCGTCCGAACTGCTTCTGGCCACAGAGATTTAGTCAAACCGCTAGAAATCAACATGGTTCGTGCTGATTCTTGAACCGTTCTATTGTCCCTTTCGATGAAACCATTTTGTTCGGGGGTGTACGCAGCAATTCGGTCCATCACGATTCCATATCTCGCCAGTAAACTCAAAACAGCTTTATTGATAAACTCGGTGCCATTATCGCAGCGTATTCTTTTCGTTTGACAGTTCCACACGTTTTTCGTTTGGGCTAAAAACTCCTTTAAGACCTCAGCTACTTCAGACTTCTGTTGTAGCAAGTAAACAAATCTGAATCACGTAGCGTCGTCCTTTATTAGCAGAAAATATCGAACGCCATTAATGCCTATTTCCTCCATCGGTCCACACAAATCCATATGAAAGCATTCGCCCTTCATTGAAATCCGGTTTTCTTGTAGAGGATGTGATGCTCGATGCATTTTTCCTAGGTGGCATTCCTCGCAAAAGAAATCATCCTCATTAGTAAACTTAATACCACTTACCAGTCCTTTGGAGCACATGGATTTGATAGCAGCAGCGTTAACATGCCCCAAGCGCCGATGCCATTGCTGCAAACTATTTGGTGAAACATGTTCACTTGAGGAAAAATACACACGTTCTGCCTTGGATGGTCTAAACGCCATTCGAACTAGATTATTGCTATCGGTGTATCCAACAGCAGATAAAGCCTTATGTTCATCAAACACAGTGCAGCCATTCTTTGTGAATTTCGTCACGAAACCCTTCTTTGCCAATTCAACAATTGAAAACAAATTCACTTTTGCTTTCGGAACGTACTGAACATTTTCGATGATCCTTTTTTCCCATTTCTCATTAACCCAACCTTCGATTTCGATAGAGCCTGATCCTTCGACATCCAATGTGACATTGTTTGCAGTTTTCATGCCTTTTTGCTTCCCATCACAAGAAAATGTCACAAACCATTCTCGACGGAACGTCGTACGCCTCGTTGCTGCCGAATCAGCCAACCACAATTCTGCATAATCTGCCGAAAGAACACTATCTGTAATCGCATATGCTACCGTTTTACATGCCCTGTTGTTGTTTCCATTGATTTTGCTTTTATCCGGACAGAAACGTTATCAATTGCCTACTTTACCACATAAATGACAGGTCGACTTTTCTTTCCTTTCCTTAGTGTTGAATGGTGTTGTCTTCTTCTTTCTCGCTTCTGAGTGTTTCGCACTAAATGTCGCTACTTGTGCCCTTGTGTCTGCACGCTGTGTTGTGTCCCGCTCTGCCTTCTGCATCTGATCTTCCTCCAACTGTAATTTTGATAGCAATGTTTCCATGGTTCGGCACTCTTTTATATTGTACCAAACGGTACGAAAATTCTGGAACTTCGGCGCTAGGCTGCTTATTTTACGACACATTTTTAAATTGTCGGACAACTTTTCACCTTGATCCTCTATTTGGTGGACTTTTGAAACGTGCGAAGTCACTAATTCATTGTCTTCCATCCTTAGGCTGAAGTAATCTTCATAAAGCCTCATTACTCGAACATCGCTCTTTTTTTTATGAATGCTCTCTAGCATGTCCATCAGTTCTTTTGCCGATTTGCAATCCAAGACATATGACGATTGCTCTGCATCAATGGAGGCAAATAAAATTGCCATCGCCCTCTCGTCACGTTGAGACCACTTCGATTTCATCTCGCTCGATGCATCATCTGGGGGCTTCCTTGCTGTTCCATCAACAAAATCCATTAGTTCTTGGCTTCGAAGAATTGCATTTACCTGGAAGTTCCATGCTCTGAAATTATTGCCATTCAGTCCATGTGACATCATAGGATTTTCGAACACTGCTTTCTCCATCTCGGGTAATTTGCGTTTAAACTATTTCGCTTGTAATTTTGAATGTGTGTGTATTAATTAAAATAACTAAAATGGATGATCTGAGCCCATAGCCTGATAGAATTTTGGATAAAAAAAAAAAACAAAGCTTTCTATGGGAATTGTATTTAATGATAAAATGAAGGTGGCTTGAGGGACACACCAAGAATAGAATAAAAAAGGCTAAACTGTCGATAATGATATGGTAGTGCGTTTCCCATACTTTGGGGTTAAAATGCAATATTCAACACATATGTATGTAGCTTACGACCGCGACATCATTGTGTTTACGTTATGGGATTTACGTACATTAAATTTTTGACATGCGACAGCGACCGCGACTGCGACCGCATTGTGTTCGGCGCTTGAGGCGAGCCAACGGGAGAGGTGCAAACTGCGGTGAGTATGAAAATTAACAATTTGCTGATTATACTTCGTTTATTCCAGAAATTAAATACATCAATATGTACACGGTACATCTTGTATTATTTTTCAACCTCCGCTTCAAAGGAGACTGTACTAGTAAATTTTAAGTAAACCCTATAAATCAAGTATACTATTCAGCCGAATTTGAAATTGAATTTTTAAAGTCTGCCCACTCTCCGGGCATTAAGAAAATTGGTAAGTTTTTGAGTATGCTCTCAAATTCCTCCGATATTACGCATTTTTCTTGCAATTCTGAAGTTTGTCCTATCTGTAACTCCGTTTAATACTTAAGGTTTAGAACAGAATAATCTTATTAAATAGAACCTCGATTTAGTTATGAATGCAAAGCATCAATTTACGATTGATTTTGCCTTTCTGAATAACTACGGCATAAATTATTGCCGCAGTTATTACATAAGACATTGCTTATTTTCAAGATAGCACGGTCTGATGTTTTGTTAAAAACTGACGGCACATTTATTGTTTTCATTGGGTTTCATTAAAATACACTAAAGGCAACGAAAACAACACACTTATAATGAGAACAATGGCTGCAGCATGAGAAAAATTATAAGCAGACTGATACGTCATACGAACTTCTTCATCCCACAATTCTTTATCAGAACCCATTATATCGTCTTCTAAATAGACATGATGGAAATGTATCGCCGAAGACATCACTATAATACTCAACGAGATTGATATGAGGATGTCCTGAAACAAAAATGAATCAATTCCGCAATGTCGGAAAAATACTCATATAAACATACGAATATAAGGGCGTTGCGGATTCCTCGTTGCTCCTTTGGTCGATAAAGTAGATATTCAAGTCCCAAAAGGGTACATATGGCACCTGTTGCTGCACAAGCCATCTCCAAATAGAGGACGGTTAGCTCTTGCGGATAAATTCCGTGCATGAATAACAGCGTCATAGTGTGGAAGCCTAATCCCTAGAAAAGAGGATCAAATTTTATTAATTTACCCATATGCGTATATCGAAAGGTTCACTTACTCCTATGACTAACTTAACTATTCCTGTAACAACATTTATAATTTTTAAAAGCATTTTTATGAAATTTCATTTTTATTTCTTCTTTTTTTTTTGACTTTTTAATTATAGGTTTCAATAGTGAGATTACAAGGTTTTATTTTTAATTTTTAAGTGCAAGCAAAATTTTGTAGACATATTCTTAACGGCTTGGTCGATTTTGTGATGCTATTACAGTGGATTCTAAGTGCGGAAAAAGCGATAAAAGCCGGATGCAAGGTAATGGAGCTTTTGTTATTTTTGTTTGTTGCGTTTTCTACTGACCTCAAGCGTAGAGATCGAAGAGTGTCTCGAGCTCTGCGATTAAAATATTGGGTTGAAATGCTTCAGGTGCATAGTCCGCTAAGATGTACATTTTATGTCCATTATGAAGAGGAATGCACACAATGCAGACTTCCAGCACCTGGAACCTTCGCACTTTATCACTAAATATAATTTTATGTTTTATATTATTTTCGCCGGGTTTTGTGCTTCAGGATTAGCTTTGTTTCGCTAACCAAAAGTACTTCGGGGCTCGTGAATCAGGTTAAAATCGACAGCATCTTTAAGGGCCTCTCTACCAGCGTACCCATTATAACCGTAGTGCGCTAGGGCCGGCAGAAGCGAGCAGACACTAAAGGGTCCGCCAAATAACTTTTTTTTTTTGAAAATGCTATAAAAAAAACTACTGAATATTTTCTCAAATTTCTTTTTTTATTTGAAAGTACAATCCTTCCGGTTAATAATGGAAAATAATTTCTTTCAAATGGCTGCCTCGGCTGGCCATGCAGTAGCCTACACGATCGGTCCAATTTTTAAGCACATTATCGATTGTGTGCAGCTGTATTTCACCAATGGTTTCACGAATATTGTCCTTTAAAGCGTCAATTGTCTCTGGCTTGTCGGCGTAACACTTATCTTTGACGGCACCCCACAAATAATAGTCCAACGGTGTCAAATCGCAGCTCCGAGGTGGCCAAACGACATCAGCTCTGCGGCTGATAATGCGATCTTCAAAAACAGGGCGCAAAACATCGAGTGTAGCTTCGGCTGTGTGGCACGTAGCGCCGTCCTGTTGAAACGAAATGTTGCCAATATCCTCCTCTTCAATTTTTGTGAACAAACTTTCGTTCAACATGGCCCGATAACGATCGCCATTGACTCTAACGGCCACTCCTTGCTCATTTTCGAAGAAAAATGGCCCAATTATGCCTCTGGACCAAAATCCGCACCAAACAGTGGCTCGTTTTGGGTGCACCGGCTTTTCAATGTATGCGTGCGGGTTTTCTGTGCCCCAAATGCGACAATTTTGCTTGTTTACATACCCGCCAAGATCAAAATGAGCTTCATCTGAAAAGATGATTTTTTTGGTAAAATTGGCATCTTCTGTAAGTCGATCGCAGGCCCACTTAGCGAAGCGTTGTTCAAGCGTATACACAACCATATTCGTTCAGCGGAAGGATAAAACTAATTATCTGTCAAATCAGACATGAGCTAAGTGTTACCATTCACGAAATAAGCACTACTTGAAAAAAAAACGTTAGATGGCGGACCCTTTATCTACTGGGGTTGCCTGCTCAAGATTCTGTTGTTGGAGCTTGCCCTTGAATTGCAAGCAAGATCGAACAGACATCCTCCCCGGCCTCTGGTGCCTTATTGACACGCACTGGGTTTTTATACCGTCTTTCCTGAATCGGCCGCCATTTTGGCGACCTTCTGCTTGCGGGCCAGGTTTTCTTTCTTGGTGTCCTGGAACTTAGGACATCCCGATAGTTTGCAGGGTGTCGTTTGTTCTTACATAACACACACTCGAACTGCTTTCTGTCCGACGCCTTGTCTTTTTCAAGGGCGCACTCCTCGTTTTTGTGCATTTCGCAGCTCGACGCGTGGTGGCCAAACTTTTGGCAGCGGATACATTGCAAAATGTTTCCGCTCATCTTTAATATTTTCCATGTGACAGTCTGGGACGCTAAGGAAATCATAGGTCTTAGCCTTTTCAACTTGCTGCTTGGTGTTAGCTAAGGGTATTACTCGCCTCTCCCGTCGGGAGCTCACCGTGGAGAATGGCTAAACCCCTACGATTACGAATTTGAGGTCGTCGCTTTCGAACTCTTTGTGCTCTGAGAGTATTTTCTCGGGGTCAATTATCGACTCCACGTCTTTGAGGAGCATCTCGGCCTTCTGTGTGAAGGAGAAGAATTGCGTCTTGGACCCCTTCAATATGCCTTTGCTGCCTTGCACTGAACGGCATAGCGTTTCTGGCCTAAACATTTGAATTCAAAATTCCCAACACCAATGGCATACTTACAGATATCTATGGTCACACGTAGGGCCGTGGTGTAGGTAAAGATGGGTGGGGTTTTGATTTTTTTCAAAATCAAACAAAAAATATTTATGTTAATATTAAGTGAGCGAGTTAACACCATCGACCAAGGCCAGGGGCAAAGGTCGATACCCCGTACTAACGGGACTTGATGAATCAGCATTTTGTACGGTTCTTTCTACTTTGTGTGTTCCATCATTGCATCAGCCAATACACGCATGCTAACGAAGCATGCACACATTCCCGATCAGGTAACAGCACTCGAGGAATATGCACCGAACATGATCATAGGAACTATGCACCGAACATGATCATGGGAACTGCGGATTTACGACGGGAACACCTGAGTCAGCATGGGGACGAGACTTGAGCGAGGCAATGAGCACAAGCGACGAACTGGGGAGTGGCAGTCTTCTGGCGAGCGCGACGGGACGAAGTCCTACTTTAAACTAGACGCGAAGATGCCGTTGAAATTAACGTTATGGCAAAATTCAAACAAACAAAATTGGATAATTATTTTAATATTGTGTCTAAAAAATAAAATTTACCACGAACAACTTAAACTTCTTTTCTTTCGCATTCGAATTCGCATACATTTTCGATTTCCACAAATGGCCCAAATTTTACATGGTACGCAAAACGAGCTTTGCCTGTATTTACCATTAATGCTGTGATAAAAATGTTGGGTCTGTCCATTTCGGAAAAATTCAAACGTTGCTGCTTCTTCTTGCGCGGTTTATTTAGAAGCTGTAATATCCGAGATAATATTTGTTTTCATAGATTTTACCAAACCATCTGTTCCAATAAAATTTTTTAACACATTCGCTAAAACGCTCCCGGTATCAAGTTTCAAGGAAGGTTTTCCGTGAAACAAAAACACCAAAATTTTCGATGGTTGTTGAAATTATTTACTAGTGTACGCAGTCGACCCTTCCCGATTCGTTCTTTTGACTTTTATTCTTACGATCTTCTTGTAAGCTCCAACTCAAAGGTTAATTTAAAGCAAACGTCTTAAAATTTTGTTTTTAGGTCATTGCTGATTTTCGGGTTTGCTCCATTTTAGTGAGTACAGAACTCATGCACCTGTCCTTAAATGACCACTTCTCAAGTTTGTTTTACTTATCTTTTTATTTATAATCATCTTACAAATTAAGAAGACTTTCTACGCAATCAACAACTTATTTCAAATGAAAACTAAAATAGCACTTCCTGCAACCTATTTATAAACTAGTTAATCTATAATAACTAAACGCATTCTCGACTACCAGTTAAAATGTTTTTCTGAATTCAAACGATCTGCAAACACTGTACAAAGTGTAAAAAAAAACAAAAGAACAACACCATAATGGACAACCTGACAACATAATGAGCACATTTGCCCTAATTCTCTTAATTTACTTTGCCTTAGTACAGAGGCAAGTCCTATTTCTCTGCTTATTGGCAGAACTTTACTCCAATATTATCCACTCTGGATCGCATGTGTTTCATGATATCTTCTGCAAGTTCTTCGACGGATGTGTAGCGACTTTTTTGGAAGCTGAAAATATCGATTAGAAAACTGAGAATCTCCTCGCGAAAGTAGTGGCATATATTGCGAAGATTTTCGTCCGGGCCGAAGAATCCCCAAGCCATAAGAGGTGAAATCTGTTCGGAAATCACATAGAAATGTGACATAAAGCCATTAGGAAACTTGAGCATGCGACGCTTTGCCTTTAGCACCGACCAAACAGCTGTGTTGAGGGCCTGAAACGGTTTTTATTTGATAATTTCTTGAGTTAACCATTATTTGAGTTTCGGTTTATACATACAGTCTCTTTAAAGCCATTTGAGAGAAAACGATTCTGAACCACTGCTGTAACACTGGCAGGTGGTGCATCCAAGTCACGGAAAGCATCCAAAATAATGTAATCTATGCAAATGTCGTAGAATGTCATGGCTTTCACGTTGCGTGATTCAAGCTCCCTTTCGATGTAGTCCCAGTTATTTTCGTCTTGAAGGTAGTTGATTAAATCTTCGTAGCCAACTAGGAAATCCTTCGTATCCTTATCGCCGAGACAAAGGAGATCCGTGAGGATTTGTCGCCCAGTGTCGGCCATCCATTGTCCCACTTTAGCGTCCTGACACGAGAAAAATGTATTTAATGCGATTGATAGCAAAATGGTAAATTAACCTTAAATAAATATTGGAAAGCCAATCGTATGCAGTGTAGCTTCGCCAAGTACTCGGCGTCTGTGGTACAGTGAACGAGTTCAGTTCGTACATTTCGACACGGTATCGGCTGCTCCTCGGATTGCTTAAGCGCACTTTGATACAACGGATATTGCTCAAATTCTGCAAATGCTTCGGTGAATTCCTCGAATTCCCTAAGGTCGGCAACTTGATCCAATGCTGAGGCGAAGCTTTCAGCTGAATCAAAGTTTGGATCTGATCCAGTTCGGCTCATAGTTGATCTTCGACTGCGAGCCACTGTCATTTGTTCCTCGTCCTCTTCTTCAATAGCAGCTTCATCCCGGAAAAGAACTGATCTTTGGTCGAGGAAGAGTAATTCACTTTGATCTTGAAGGGTGTAGGCCATGTCAAGAAGATTTTGAATTTCTCGACAGAATTCCGATTCTTCAGCGGTTGTGAGGACGGCTGGAATACCGCCAGGTGAGTAGTGTGATGCCAATGCATCTTCCCAATGATTTATGACGGTTTCCAGGGCTTCCATGCCCATGACGCCAAGTTGTTGTGCAGTAAGTTGCGGATTGGCAAGAGCCGCGGAATCAATGGAACCAGACGCAAGTGACAGACGGTCAGAGAAGGCAACAGTCGAGCCTACTGGACTACCTGATCGTGCGGATGCTTTGGAGCCAGCCACGGACATCAGATCATTCGGACTGCGCATGCTGTTGCGTGTACGACGGCCGCCATATTTCCGCGGACGTCGTTGTGGGCGGGGAGATTTTCGACGACGTAGAAACCGAGCTAAAACGCCAAGTAACGCTACACCGGCTGTCAGAGAGATAACTACTATCTGAAAGATAGAAAAAATTTTAGTAAAGTAAACAAAGTACTTTCATCGATATTGTTTGTAAAAACTATACTCTGTCGCTACCTTGTTCTTCACAAGAAATATCTTTTATGTTTTACTCAACACATGAGATT
Source organism: Merodon equestris (assembly GCA_958301585.1). Taxonomy (NCBI): domain Eukaryota; kingdom Metazoa; phylum Arthropoda; class Insecta; order Diptera; family Syrphidae; genus Merodon; species Merodon equestris. The sequence goes on along the minus strand of OY284415.1, from coordinate 80,013,526 downwards.
ACAAAAACCTATCCTAATCTGAACTGTATATTAAATCACGCCTATAGATGTAAACACAAACGGCTTACATAATACTGAACTCAGGCCACGACCGGTAAGATATGTTCCGCTAATACTAAAACCCTTTTTTATAATGCAACTTTCCTTATACCATTATGGGCCATCAACAAATGCTGGTATGGAAATTTTACTTTACGAATTTATACTTAGTAAAGGGGAGTCTTGGTTAATCTGACAGAGTACCGAATGATATAACACTTACGCTGATGAAATACCATTTGGGCGGCACTGAAAAGTTTGCATTATTACCTTTTGAGAAGTTGACATCCTAAAGGGAAGAATACTTCCATCAGGTCGAACGGGAAGGATGGCTCTCAGCATTTTCTTTATCCGTTGAACGATAAATCCGTATTTACAATTAATTTTACAAGCGGATTACGTAGAACACCGAAGAGTGGGAGAGAGTTTATGTTTTTGTACTTTTGCTGGACACATTTCCGGAGCCAGGTTTTGTCGAAGTAGCGTTCAGACAGAGGTTATGTTTAGACTGCGGTCGAATGTATGAACTCAATTGCGTTTTTATTGTTGAGGAAAGAATTATAAGATAATAGGCGTTAAAAGGTATAGGCACATTTGCCCAATGGATTTCGACAAAATTCGTTTCAGGAGTTTTCGTTATCTACCCAGTTTTGTGGGATTTGGTCTCTTTCCGACGGGGTTTGCACCAACTTGACGTTTTCCTTTTAAGTTAATGGGTCGTAAGTGACAGATTACTTTTTTCAATAGTTATGTTCAATGAGGCAGTTCCGGACTGTTCCGGATAGAAAAGTACACGTTTTGGTGTTCAGTGAGAAAAAATTCTGTTCGAAAGTGTTCTGTATTGTGTTCAGTGGGGGTGTTCCGAGCAGTTCTATCAGTGTCCGCGCTAGTTTGACTATCAGTGTCCACCACACTCTTCCAAACCAATTTAATTTGATTCATTTTATTTTATTATTTAATTCTAAAATATGTTTAAGAAAATATGACAAATAAGATAATTTCGTTTTTAGACAACAGACATACGGCTGTACTTTTCTGTTCTAACATGATCCGACAGCTTACATGAATCTGTTCTGCCCTGTCCTGTTCTGTTCTGGTTTTTTCCTCATGGACCACAACTAATATAAATGTAGTAGTATGGCATCCCTGTAAGTGATGCCATACCAATAGAGTAGTTATAATTTTTTTGGCCTTAACTTCAATGAATATTTTTAATTGGTAAATTTGCAATTGAATAACGAAAAGGGATCGACTTTCGGTTTTACACTCTCGAGTATGATGTGTATTTCATTGAATAGCGTTCTTGTGACTGCTGGCCAGACTCTTGGGATCCGAAAAATATTTTTTTGAGAAAAAAAAAAAATCACGAATTCAACTGTAAGTGATCGATAAAACAACGTAAGCAACTCTAAAATTCTTTGGTGGAAACTTGTGCAAAATGGGCCTGCACACACGAGAGTAATTTTATAAGGAGGAAAACTGGTGTAATGCTCTGCTCTAAGCGCACACGGAATGAATTCCTCCGACTCAAAAAAATGTATATGTGAACCTCGTTTCATTGTGTTAGTGTTTTCGTCTTCCTGACATTTCATTTGACAGAGATATTTCGCAGAAGACGTCTTCTCTTTTGTCCACGCACTTAAAATGTCCATTTGGTTTATACAGTGTTCACTGCTTGAAGGGCGAATTACGACCAGAAACCACTAATGAGACGTACCACTTAAAATGGCCGCCGGCGTTTGCCTACAAGCTCGGGCGAGCACGTGGGAACTTCAAGTACTGTCAAAATTTTGTAAACAATCACGCACATTGTTATAATTCCAAGAGTGTGTGGGGCGGAAGTACACTGCGGTAAAATGAAATGAGCTCACACGTATTCACGGATAGAAGCTCGATTGTAACGGGTTTTGTCGCTACGAACCTGAACTTCTTTCAAAATTTCAGGATGTCACGGGGGAAGACGTACGAAAGACGTACGTCTCATTCTGGTTTCTGATTACGATTGAGGCACAACACGAGACAAAAACCGTGCCGATTCGAAAAGTAAAGAGTTGTGTATGTATTAGTTTTGCGCTCTCTTCAACCACTCGATACGCGGTTGAAGATTTTACTCCGATTCATACTTCACACTTCAGCTCCTTCTCCCCTAACATCAATTTTCAGCCGGTTGGATTACTCCCGTGTGCGCAGGCCCAATTGCATGTACCTAGTTATGGACATATGAATTTAGACACTTGATTAAGTAAGATGGTTTTAGTAAGTTATAAGTGTTTTCTGTTTTTATAATCCGATGCTAAGTTTCTAAGATTTAATTTTTATTAGCTTTATTTTCTAATTTATTGTTATTAATGATCCATAGGGCCCAAGGACATAGTCTTATAATTTTTAATTTAGTTAGGAGTGTTCGTAAGGTATAGAACCAAAAAAGTATTTTAAGTTTGTGCTATTTAAGCCAGTTTTAAGCATATTTTTTCAGGATTTATTTGCCAAAAAAAACATTAATTAAAAAATTAATTTAAAACTAAAAAAAACTGGATTAAATATTGAAAGCAGAATAAGAAGGATGGAATAAAGATATTTAAGATGCTACCGTCAAAATTACACGATTTGCCTCACTATTGGGTTAAAGTTAAATAGGCAATAGCTCATTTAAAAAAAATCATGAAGTTTCCGTAAGAATTGGAAAAGTTTCGAAAAATAACTTTTCTTTTCTTTGATAAAAAAAAAGAGTCAACGTATATTTGAGAATTTATGCGGTAAAAGTAGTCGAAATTAAATTGCTGTTCCTGTTTCCAATGGAATAAAAATTCGAGTCCCTATAGTTCATTTACTGGAACATATCAACGTAGTAGGGTTATTCGAGAGTAATGACCATTCTTTAAAAACCATACTTTTTAATGTTCAAATACCGTTATAGAGAATCGTCTTTCTAACAAATAAAAAGTTATTATAAATGCATGAGATTGGCTTAAAGCATTCTCAATTGTAGAGGAATAAGCAAATCTGGAGAAGTATGACGTGTAAACCAATGAAGAATTTTCAACCACAAATTGGCATTAACAGTCTTGTGCAAATTAATCTGAACAAATACTTTTTTTCAAAAACAAGTATTATTTATTTAAAAAGTAATAATAAGTATAAAATTATCAAAATAAATATTTAATTTATATAATTAATATTCAAATAACCCTTGGCTTTTAGCACCAGTTCTTAACAGTTGTCAACGATTTTTGGATCCCGGTGCCACATTTGAAAAACTGACTCATGCCTAATTCAAAATGCTGGCGAGAACGATGCGCGAAACGCTGTTATCTGTTCTCGCTACAGTATCGTTCATTCAATTCACAATTGAGCGAGGCCCGTTGTCAATTTTTTTGACAGCGAATGTCAATGGTGTTTTAAAATCGTACAATTTAAAGTATAATTACTACAAAATGAGGAAAAACGTTTTTAAAAAACAGTATTATTAACAGCTGTGGCTGTTTTAGCTTATAAAAAGTTAAAACCAAAAAGAAGTATATACTGTCAGCTTTTACACTTTCGGAAATTTCTTTCCATATCTTTTATTTCATGGAAAAGAACTTATAGTACGTATTCCCCTTGTTAAAAATTAATTGTTTTGTTTCAATCAGTCGATCAATTTTTTTATTTCTACTTCATATAATTTATTAATTAAAAAAAAAAAACAACCGCACCCTCCAAGTGTCTAATTACAAATATCACGTTATCACGCCGCGTGAGTTTTTCAATTTTCTGAAACCACGGCGTTGTGCGGCGTCGAGTCATGCGCCATTGTGTTTTACTTCCTACATTTCCTTTGTTTGGAAATCATTTGACAGCACGCGCTACACTCGTCTCTTCTCTCGCCTCGCTCTCACGCGACATTATACATTAGGCATCAATCAGCTTTGCTTTGTTAGTACAATATATTTTTCTCACCCTACTTTGGCATATATCCCATATGTTTTCAAAGGGATTAATGCCTAGCGAGTTGCCAGGCCCATCCAAAGACGTAATACTAAACTCGGCTAAAAATTGTTTAATTTTTTTTATGATAACATGGGGCCAAATCTTGTTGAAATATTGGGGTTTCTGCATTGAATTTCGACAGCTCAGGCACCAGACGTTTATCCAGTAATTCAATATATTTGTCATTGTTCGTCATTCCTCTATTCGATCGGACGATCCTCTCCCAAAATAAGAGTTAACTGTCTGCTGAATATGGAACGAAAAAATTACTCTCATCCGAAAAAAGTTCCTTTTTCGATTCATCTACTGTCCATTCTTTATATTTTCGAGCCCAAGTCATTCTCTTCTTTTTCATAGCAATAGTCAGGAATGGTTTCTTCAGAGATTTCGATGCTTTCGTTCGACCTCTAGAAGATGTCGCCGAACTGTTGAGGCCAGAAACCACCAATGAGACTTACGACTTAAAATGGCCGCCGACGTTTGCCTACAAGCTCGGGTGAGCACGTGGGTACCTCTAGTGCTGTCAAAATGTTGTAACAATCACGCACGTTGTTATAATTCCAAGAGTGTGTGTGGCGGGAGTACACTGCGGTAAAATGAAATGAGGTCACGTATTCACGAATAGAGTTTGTTTGTAACGGGTTTCGTCGCTACGAACCTGAACTTCTTTCAAAATTTCAGGGTGTCACGGGAGAAGACGTACGAAAGACGCACGTCTCATTCTGGTTTCTGGTTGAGGCATCCACGCCTGTTCCTGCACCCGTAAGATCTTGTTGTTAGTAGTTACTGTTTTTACTCGGATTAATCCTACTGTTTCTTATAAGAAGAGCGTCTCTTTCTTGTTTTGTTTTTGTTTACGTCAATATTTCCCTGCTCGTTGCGGTGAATTCGACCAGGTTTCTTCATTGCGTTTAATAATAGTATTAACTGACCCTATAACGATATGTCACACTCTTCCGCTATCTGTGTCTGAATTTAAGATGTACGAGTGTGCTCAAACAAAGTAATTACCTTACTACGGATTTCTACGGAGATATCCATTCTTAAGCACTTCTGAACAACAACAAACTTGACAACAATTAAATTCTTGGGTAATTATTTGGGAAAAGCCCTAACTCACCGATTTTGATGAAATTTCAGTATTCAAGGATTTTTTCTAAGAATTTGATATATGCGAGTATATTTAAGGTCGGACTTGTAGTAGTCTTTATTTAAATTTCTATCTTTTTACTCATTACAACTTTACTACTTTACTTTTTAGATATACCTCTCAGCGTCCTCACTCGCCGACAGCCAAGGAAAGAAGGAAGCTCGTTTTCCCGCCTTTCGTTCAGTTCGTTACCGATTTGGTTTGACGTGTACGAGGAGACGTCAAACCAAATTTGTACTAAACGCGTTCTACTACGTTTCTCGCGGTTTACACGATACCACAGACTTATCAAGTTTCGAAGATATAAACTTTTTAAATTCTCCATACAAAAAACGGCTTCATTTTGTCAGTTAGTGTGCATTGTGCAACTATGTTTTAAATAAAAGCATTTCTCAAATTCAATTACCTTAACTCCTGTAATTCGAAAAGCTTTGACAATATTTGTTATACATATATGTATGTATATGAAAAACTATATATTAAAAATAATCGTCAATGGTGGCTTTTGTAATTGTGAAGGCATTGTTCCCGAACGTTTCAATTAAATCTATGCAAATCTACCATGCATAAAGAGGAGAATATGGAAGGAGAAGGCCTGCAGCCCCCTGCTGATGATCAATTTTGGATTTAGAGTAGGCGCGAGGTTGGGTGTATCCAATATATCTTTATATCCATCTTTCGTATCGTGTAAAGAAACTACATACCCTCAACTTGTTCTGTTGAATATACACACGGAAAAGTATGCAACTCTTTTAACAAAGTTTTATCAAAGTTCCAGTTATATTCCTCATTATCTCGAAAAATAAGCAAAATATCAGAAAATGTTACTCAATGTTTTTTTGTTTAGCTCATCGTGTTCTATTCAAAAACACCCTCAAAAGCCACTGCCACGGATATCGTAATCTCCCCGCAATTTGAGAAAATATAAGATAGTTGTGACAACATATGTATTAACTTTGTACCATTGAACTCAAAGAAATATAACATGTTCAAATGAATTTGCACAAGACTGTAAAAGACAACGATATGAATTTAACTCTAGTGTTGGGTAGGACACACATTTTTATTTAGTTTGTATGAGGTACTCATTTGGGAGAGTGAAGTGGTACATTGTCCCACCTCATTTGAGGTACATCTTGTCACATGTCCCATTGATAGCTTGCAATACTAATGCAAAAGTCGTGAGGTGCCTCTGAGTATGACAAGAATTGAAGTGGGACAAATAATTTTTTTGAGGTGTTGGCACATTTTTGTATTGATGTATGGGACGTTTGTAGTGCATCTTGTATGAGTAACGCAACACTATTTAACTCCATTTTCGCTTTCCTCTGGTTCATGTGGTCTTATCCAATAATCAGAACAATGTATTTTATTCCATTCTACTACGCATTCACATTTTGCCACCTAGATTGTGGATCAAATGTGCTCTATTCTTTTCGATCCACATTGTTTACTATTTGAAAATCTGTCAGCTGTCTCTGACAGTTATTAAACAAAAAAATTATTCACATCTGCCGGTGAGTTGGCCTTTACTAGATTTTATAACGTTGATCTTTATATATCAAATTTTAGTTCATAGAATTACAGTTACCTGTGCATAATACGTTCATTTAAAATACTAGAATATATTAAATGGCTGAAAATGTGAAAGGTAAGAAAGCCGGTCAAATATCCACTGATTCCTGAAGTTTTTGAAAGGCTTACGCACAGGTACACGCTCGTCAGCCATCAATCGACCGCAGAATATAGTCGAAAATAGAATATTTAGACGCCAGCAGAGTCTCAAGTTAAGACTCCTCGAGAAACAACGTAGTTTCCCAGATAAGAATAGCACGAAGGTAAGAAAAATAAGCGTCTTTCGGGAACCCATATATATGTATAACTTTTCCAGACATATCTTGTAATCAAATTCTCTGAAAAGGCTAGAATAACTAAATGTGAAGACGTCGAAAAGATCATAAAAGAGTTCGGCATAATCACTACACTTGAAGCAATTAGGTGAGTCGAAAATCCAGTGCTCTGATTCATTCTAAAAGTGAAATTTCCTTAGCAAAACCGAGAAATATTTATATCTCACCGCCTCGACTGATACTCTACTACGGCTGGCCGATGAGTTTGAGCTCAGCAAGAAGACAATCACAGGCAGTATAAGAAAATTCAACTATTTCAGCATCTCTGACTACTTGGTCGGTGACATGACGAAGGATGATATCGTGCACAGTAGTGAGGCACCGGTTCTCATCAAAGACGCTATTAAACCATCGCTTATGCCGTATATACGCAATGGAACGATCGAGCATTTCTTTCCGTTACACGATATTGTGAGTAATAGGTTTTTCATACGTTATTAGATGAAATCACCTTACACTCGGACATTTAGGTTAAGGTTGGTCGTCATAGATCAATGAGTGACGATCGGTAGAATTGAGGCTGGCAATGTGCCAAGGAATGAACGCGTTGCGCCTGGTACGTTACACAATTCACCGCAAATATAAGCCTGTGTACGCCGTCGAGGAAGTATTTATTTATTTATATATCTACGTTCACTTTGTTCTGTTTGGTTTTCATTTTCGCGTTTTCTTTTTAAAACTGCCGTCGTAGTATCATGATTGATAGTAGAAACACAATGTGGCGTTCGCGCGTTTGACGGGCTTTGCACCGATTTACGATAAACATATGTATATCAAACGCGCTACCTAGGAATTTCTATAACGAAATGTGGCTTCAAGCGCTCGGCGGTTCAAAGATCGGGAATATGACAGAATGCAAGCAATAGGTCTGTTCCCGTACTTTTTGGGCAGAAATTCACAGATTCTCATTTTTCAAAGAGTGGGGATGAAATTCTCTCAAAGAGAAGTGGAAACACCAAAAAGTACGGGAACGCGTTGAACCACAAAAGTTGCACACATTTTAAATGTCAAAAACATATGTTTGAATTCGATACATTCGTGGATTCGTTTGTAGGTGCAATATACTAATTTGCAAAAACATACATATTTTCAGATTACTATTTATTAGGTGAATCATTTAGTAACGCCTTATAGAGACAATGGACATCGTACAAATGCACAAAAGAATTTTAATATAAAACTGAGCTCTTGTCGTATGACAGAATGACAGAAACCAGCTGATTTCACAAAGCTGTGACAAATTACCCACATAAATTTCTTGGGCTAAAATTCGCAGCATGGGGAAATTTTTTACTCCCTCGAGAGTGCTCTCTTTTGTCCAAAAGTGTGAATTTTTCGAGTACGGGAACCAGAAACCACCAATGAGACGTACCACTTAAAATGGCTGCCGACGTTTGCCTACAAGCTCGGGCGAGCACGTGGGTACCTCAAGTGCTGTCAAAATTTTGTAAACAATCACGCACATTGTTATAATTCCAAGAGTGTGTGTGGCGGGAGTACACTGCGGTAAAATGAAATGAGCTCACACGTATTCACGGATATAAGTTCGTTTGTAACGGGTTTTGTCGCTACGAACCTGAACTTCTTTCAAAATTTCAGGGTGTCACGGGGGAAGACGTACGAAAGACGCACGTCTCATTCTGGTTTCTGACGGGAATGTCAGATACGGGAGCAGACCTAATGTTTCCTCAAACAACCCATATGCACATTCAGCACATAATTTTTTTCCTTATTTACAAACACAAATACACGAAGTAACCTATACAACCATTGTCATCTGTCAAAACGCTCGATCAAGTAGAAATTAGCTCTACTTCTGCATTGAGGTTGGGCTTACGATATTTACGATAAAAAGCCCATCAAACGCTTGAAGTCGTTTCCCCATAAGATACCATTAGGTCTGTTCCCGTACTTTTTGGGCAGAAATTCACAGATTCTCATTTTTCCAAGAGTGGGGATGAAATTCTCTCAAAGAGAAGTGGAAACACAAAAAAGTACGGGAACGCGTTGAACCAAAAAAGTTGCACACATTTTAAATGTCAAAAACATATGTTTGAATTTGATACATTCTTGGATTCGTTAGCAGGTGCAACATACTAATTTGCAAAAACATACATATTATTTTCAGATTACTATTTATTAGATGATTCAGCATATCCATTCATCATTTAATAACGCCATATAGAGACAATGCACATCTTAAAAATGCACAAAAGAATTTTAATATAAAATTGAGCTCTTGTCGTATGACGGAATGACGGAAATCAGCTGATTTCACGAAGCTGTGACAAACTACCCACATAAATTTCTTGGGCTGAAATTCGCAGCATGGGGAAATTTTTTACTCTCTCGAGAGCGCTCTCTTTTGTCCAAAAGTGTGAATTTTTGGAGTAAGGGAACATACTTTCGTAGTTTTTCGTAGTTTTTCGTAGATTTGGACTGTTTTTGTCAGGTACGGGAACAGACCTATTGTTTCTAGTCAATCTGTCAACGCAAGACCGACCAAACGCCACATTGTGTTTCTACTATGAAGCTATTGAAACTGATCAACTGATGATGATTTGATCTCTCTCTATGTCCATCCGTATATTGTCCTCCCTCGGATTTTCCATTCATTATTCTTTTGACTGTTGACTCATTGTCATGCCACTCTACGCATTCTGTTCATCTTAGTCTTCGCGAATTTATTATAGTAGAACCACAACGTGGCGCTCGCGCGGTCGCGCGTTTGACATGCTTTGCACCGACTCAAGTGGCTTCAGGCTTCGGCGGTTCAAAGATCGGGAATAGGACACAATGGAAGCAATGTTTCCTCAAACAACCCATACATACATTAAGCACTTTTTTTCCCTTTTTTACAAATCCAAATACACGAAGTAACCTATACAACCATTGTCATCTGTCAAAACGCCCGACAAAGTAGAAAGTCGTTCTACTTCGGCATTGAGGTTGGGCTTACGATATTTACGATAAAAAGTTTTTTGTTTGTAGTTTTCTCAATTCGCCTGTTTCCTCGTCTTTTTTTTTCCATCAGAATTCTATTTTCCTTCTAGGTTTTATTCTTACGGATTTTGACATTGCCGGATAAAACTTTTATCATGAAAGAGTTGTTTTGAATAGTTTTTTCATCGCGTTGCCCTAATGCAGTCCTTATTTAATTAGTTTTTTGCGAGGCAATACGGTTCTCAGATATTTGAATTCGTCTACCTTCTCAAAGCGTTAATCGAGTAGTCAGGTATGATTTTTGTCTTAGTTTTCTTCCTTGCAAAGCTCAGGCAGAGGAGATTTATGCAAAGGTTTTCCTGTCTGTCTGTACGCATATAGTATGTATGTATCTTCAAACTTGCGCGAAGTGAATGTGAATTGGGGTAGTAAGGCCCGGAGATAACTGACTGAAATTACTGTTCTTGCAAGGTGGCGTCGAATCAGCTTTATCAGAAAATTGTTCACTCGTAAAATCCTAGCCCTATTATACGTTCGTGTAAAATTTCGTGCACTCAAGCTCGGGTATTGTATATAATCCGAGACAAGTCCTGAGACATTGTCTCTCAAACACCCGAATCATTTCGAACAGGATATCACATTAAACCACACAGAACATTCATAGGCCATCCTGAGCCTGATTAAGGCCATGTAGCAGATTACTTTCACTGTGGGATCAAATTGACTGCTATGAAGCAGCTATCTTGCCTGAATGGAAGCGCCACAGGCTCGTTCAAATATACTTAGATACTGGTCTGGTCAAATCCCAAGGTATCTGACTGTAGTTTGTTTCGCCAGTGAACGTCTAGTGTCCCGAGAGGTCCTAGACAGAGGCGATCTGAATAAAATAGATTCAGGCCTCTAGCACCTAGAACCGCCGCACTCCACCGCTATATATAATTTTACATTTAATTTTTTTTCTTTTGAAGATCGCAATTCCCCCGCGTGACGAGTGGGTCTCTTCGAATATCTTTATAAGAACTGTGTCGGTTTTGCTTCTGGTTTATTTACCAAAAGTACACCGGGACTTTCGTCCTGCAACATGTTAAAAAGTGAGTGATTCTCTTCGCTTAATCCTAGGCAGTGAATTCACATTCACCGGCAGAATCTGTAAGTGACTGTCTGCCGGCGTGCTCACTACGATTGTTGGGCTAGGCCCGCGAGAAGTGAGTAGATCCTATCGACTCGGGTCGCCTGCTCATGCATCTAATGTTTGAGCTGGATGATTTGCTTTGAATGGGATTTGTAGGATTGATCGCAGGTCTCCCTGGGATACAGGCACTGGACTTTGGGGAACTGACTTTTCCATCTGGGCATAGGTAATTTGGGGTGGGACGGCTGATGTTTGTTATTATCGTGGCGGTTGTTGTTACTGCTGTTGTTGCTGCTCCTTTTGCTGTTGCTACTTTCGTTGCTTCGGCAGTTGTTGTCGCTGCAGCTGTTGTTGCTGCGGTTGTTGTTGCTGCGGCTTTTGTTGTTGTCTCACAAAGGTGACGGCTGAAATCTTTCTGATATCTTGTATGCTTGATTTCTTCACTATGTTGCAGGTCTTGGTCTTCGAACATCACGTGCCTTTACTTTATCCACGCATTCTTCGTCGAAGCAAGACCTTACTTTGGGGGCTTTACGATAACCTAGTTTGTTTTCCGCTGTTTACTTTACAATACTTTTTGCTGACCATACTGCTTCTACCTCTTTTGTTTTGCTCTTCTATTTAATTGACAAAGTTTAACTGGAAAACCATATGTATATTTATGAAATCCTTGCAAGAAGCGAGGCCGACTGCTTTAAACGCTTGTATCGCAATTCCCAACACTCGAAGAAAAAAATTGACGAATTCCTGTTCAACGACGACCTCATTTGTGTAGCTAGCCCGATGCTTCCTTAACTTTTCTCCTATGATCAAATTGACTTTTTTCTCAGAATATTAAGATTCTGTTACAAATGCGAGATACATACATATGTATATGCTTGGAAAAATACCGAAATGGTTTCATTCCGAACTTTACTGTTATAACTTCACATCGTAGTTTGTTTTATAAATAAATGAACGACATTTTACATTTTGGCGACACGCAGATTTTGTGTTTTATTGCATGAAACACAATGGCATTATTTTTTAGAGCTGAAAAGCGACTTGCTTTTTTTTTTGCAGGTATTTTTAATTTATTTGAAATATTTTGGAAAGCAGGTGGTTTTACCATAGTTTACTATGGGTTGATTTTGAAGCTTATGCGTCGCGCACTGAAAATAAAAGCACCTAAAAATTATCAATATATTTGATTTCTTTAAGTTGGATAAACTTATGGTTTGGACCTTTCTCAAGGAATTTTGATTGATAACGTTAGTTTCCTTATATTTCAACAGATGTGAGGTGGGAGAAATGGAGAATGGAGTTCCATAAATTTCGCTAAGATGATGATATTTATTAGACTACGATAATATGTATAGTTGACTTGAGAAGCTTGTTCCATCTGTTCCATCTGAAATGTTTTTCATTGATTCGGAATGCAAAGAGAATCCATCATCAAAAACAAATATTGACAAAGTTGACCGCGAGTATAGAATTAAATTATTCAGGGTTAAAAATATGAATAAATTGGAACCATTTAACGTTCAATCCATGCATGCGACGCTTGCTAAACTTAAAGATACAATATAACACCAATGCTTAAGGCCAATAAGCTTCCTACTTACGACAGATGAGTTCTGTCAATTTCTACTATCATATCATCTATAGACAAGTACTTTTTTTTTATACGCTCCTATAGGCGGGGAGCCTGTGATAGTAAAACTGCACTTACATGGATTCTGAAATTTCTTTTATGAATCAGTAGTATTTAACCATAGGTACAAAATGGGCTAGGTGTGCCAGGGTTTATCCTGGCAGAAATATTTTTTATAAATTTTTATATTTCTAATAATTGTAAGTACTTTGCACTTACATGGAAATTAATTTCTGATAGACCATTTTCTTCTTCTTCTTCTTCTTTTCCTTTTTCCGGCGTTGTTATGGTCAGAAGTGTAGGACCATAACCTTCCCACTTAACTGCATTCCTACTGGTCCGCTTGTGGGGTCCGCCGGTTTGACCTCAGAAAGTAGCGGCAGGCTTCCCGGTTTGGGATTACTTCATCGCTGAGGCCAATCAAATGCTGGTGTTTTTGCATTTGTTTGCATCAATTGTTTTTCGGCCTGCCTTTTTTTTTTTTTTTTTTTTTTTTTTTTTTGTGACACGGGCATGCTCCAGATTTTTTTTGTTTGATCTTACTCTTACAACACCGGTGATCTCCACTGATTTGCATGCACACTTGTGGGGCAGTTTATTGGTGGTATATATGTCCCTAGGCTCACCTTGATGTTTTCTAAATTGCCTAGATATGATTTTTGTTTACCTTTGTTTAGTCGCCTTTTACGACAAGCGAGAGGTATCGCTGCAGGGATATTCTTAACCCGTACCTGCACAGGTATTCTGATAGACCATTTTATTACTAATATTATCTATTTTTAGGAAAATTTGGTGTGACAGCTCTCATCGTGGCAGAAAAGTCTGTCACACCGATTTTTAATATATAAAGTCAATAGTATTTTACCCTTATCGCGGAATTATTATTTTTTTTTTAATTTGTTCGTTTTCAGTTCTATTTTTGGAATATCTCGGTGTGACAGCTTAAAACTTGACCAAAATATCTGTCACTCCAGTTTATAATATAACTTCAACCCTTGGAAACCATTGAGATGGAGCGTATTTAATTTTTTTTCGGAGCAACTGCTCACTATACTAATCTTCTCTTTTTAATTTTATTCTGTGTATCTTCGGACCAACATTTCGCATATTGCTTTACAAATAAATGGAGCCTTAAGTTGAACAAGATAGAATTATATTTTTTTCTCATATTAAAAATTTATTTGTAAAAGGAATCGACGAGCTCATACAAGGAATGAAAGTATAGGTCATTTCATTAATTCAAATTTATTTCTGAAAAACACCATTTATTTATAAAATTGAGCATTTCATTTATTCAGAATATTTTTAATATTTATACATTAATTATTACAAAATACAGAAATGAAAGAATTAAAAAATGAAGGTCGTACAATTCAGCTATTTACAAACATCAGATATATTATTATAATTAGACAAAAATTCACTCAGAATCATCTATGTCCTCACAACCATAGTATCTATTTTCTTGTGATTTTTAGGCGATTGTACTGCATCTCATATGAATGTTTACATGATGAATGATAGCAAATTTCCGATGAATTACTCATTATTTCTTCTACTTTACTATCTTTGACAACAACCTGCATTCTTTCGAGTTTAATTTTATAATTGTTTATGCCTACCACAAGGTCTTGACGACGGTTACCAATTCTTTTTTGTTTACGCCCGCAAAAAAAAACATTTGCAGTCTCCTTGAGGAATTTGTTGAGGAGCATATCCGTTTGACTCCTCTTCTTCAATCTCCATCGGTTCTACTGTAAGATCATGTGAAGAACCAGGTTGATCCTGTGAAAAAGCAAGCAATTCGTAGTATTGTTAAAAAAAAAATTTGTTGGAATGAAAAGTTGTCAGTTACTTTTTTTTAAAAGCAACTATAAATTATTTGATTGATTTGCTAACCTCAGGAATGCTCTCATCTAGAGCTGTAGATGAACCGGGAGCATCATTGTTTTCAACTCCTTCAGTAATAGAGATTTCGACTTCAGGAGAAAGATCTTGGGCCTGTGAAAAATTAAACGAGTGTAGGTTTCATAGAATGTATCTATTCACTTACAATTATTCTATAAAAAAAAGTTTTTGTCCGCATTGATTTAGAATATTATTTGACATAAATTATTATAATCGGTAAATACTATTGACTTTATATATTAAAAATCGGTGTGACAGACTTTTCTGCCACGATGAGAGCTGTCACACCAAATTTTCCTAAAAATAGATAATATTAGTAATAAAATGGTCTATCAGAAATTAATTTCCATGTAAGTGCAAAGTACTTACAATTATTAGAAATATAAAAATTTATAAAAAATATTTCTGCCAGGATAAACCCTGGCACACGTAGCCCATTTTGTACCTATGGTTAAATACTACTGATTCATAAAAGAAATTTCAGAAACCATGTAAGTGCAATTTTACTGTCACCGGCTCCCGGACTATTACGGTTTGTCACACAAGCTGGACGGGGTGCAGATGGTTTGTGTCGAAGAAGTTCGTTCACCACTCTCCGGGGGTGATTGTCATAAATAGGATTTTTTGAGGGATTCGACTGAATTTGTCACGTTGGTTGTAGTTCACAGTAAATCTTTTGTTTCCATGTCATTAATGTGTTATATTGAAATGTATACACGGTATGAATTTTGAAGTAACGCCATCTAACGTTTTTTTTTTCAAGTAGTTCTTATTTCGTGAATGGTAACACTTAGCTCATGTCTGATTTGACAGATAATTAGTTTTATCCTTCCGCTGAACGAATATGGTTGTGTATACGCTTGAACAACGCTGGGAAATATTGCGACATTACTTTGAAAACCATGGTATTTATTTATTTATTTGATAAGGCTAACAATGTAATGAATAAAATTACAAGCTAGCTGGGGTAAGCCAGAGCAGCGAGGGCCTTCGGCTATCTTGATTACAAAGATTATATGAGTTTATATAGATTTGTGGCTTTGAGGAAATTAATTACAGTTTTTATGTTTTTTGTGTTAGGGTTAGAAAGGAGGTTGATTAGGATGTTATGGGGGGGGGGGGGGGGGGGTCTGGATGAGTGGAGGGCGGAACACTGGTTGAGGATGTGGTGGATGTTGAGTTGGGTTTGGTTGCAGTAGGTGCAGGTGGAGGGCTTGTTCTTGTCGAGGTAGTGTTCGTGGGTAACTTTGGTGTGTCCAAGGCGTAGTCGGATTATTTTAGTGAGGTCGTTTCTGGGTGTGATTGTATGTCGAGGGTCGTCGGCGTAATTTTTGATAGAGAGTCTGTCTTTGTTTATGGTCCGGTACCAGTGGGATGATTTGTTGAATAGGGATTGTTGTTCGGGGCAGTGAAGTGTTCTAATATATTTGTTTATATCTTGTGTGTTGAAGTTTGGGGAGTGGAGAGAGGGGGTACGAAGGGTTCGTTTGGCGGTCTTGTCGGCGAATTCGTTGCCAGGGATTCGGATATGGCTTGGAATCCATATTAGTGTTGTTCTCGGGAACTGTTGGTGGAGGAGGTTGCGGATTAGGGAGGGGTAATAGCTTTGGTTGTTGGTGTTGGTGATGGCGTCGATTGATGATAGGGAGTCGGTGCAGATGGCGAATTTGGTGTTGGAGGTGTTAGTATATTGTAGGGCAGTTAGGATGACTATGATTTCAGCAGAGTAGGATGATGTGTAGGAAGGGAGGAGAAAGGAGAAAATTGTTTCGTTTTCTGTGGTGACGCTGAAACTAACGTTGTCTTCTGTTTTGGAACCATCAGTGTAAATGAAGTGGTGGTCGTTGAATTTGTTTTTGATTTCGGAGAAGAGGGTTCGAAAAATTTCTGGGGCAGTGTGGGATTTCTTGTAGGAGCGTAAGGTTTGGATAACAGAGGAGGTAGGGAAGAGCCAGGGGGGGTGGGAACGGGTGGGGGTATGGAGGGGTTTGTAGGGGATGTGGTGTTCGTTACAGAGGGTTCGTGCACGGTGTATGCAGGACAGTGTATTTGTGTGTTTTTTTTGCTTGGTCGGGTTTGTTATATTGTAGAGGGGAGAGTCTTTGCACCGAAAGATGGATTGAAATAATTTTAGCGTGGATTGGAGGCGAATGTCTTCAATTGTTGGCATGTTGGCTTCGAGTAGTAAATGGGTGATGGGAGTGGTGCGATAGGCGTTGAGTGCTTTTCTTATAGCGGTGTTGTAGATGGTTTTGATTCTGTTTAAGTGGGACTTGGCGGAGTAGCCGTATAAGAAGAGACCGTACCGGATTTTGCTGGTGATGATTGATTGGGTAATGGAAGTTAGGGAAAGAGGGTTACAGTTGTACCTACTGCTGGAAAGGATTTTGATGATATTTAGTTTTTTTTCTAAGGCTGGGCGTAGGTAATCAATGTGGGCGTTCCACCTGTAATTTTTCTGGAAGACGATACCTAGGATTTTAAGTTTGTTTACTTTTTGCAGGGTAATGTTGCTGGTTAGGATATCACAGGAGCATTTGTGTTTTCTACAGATGTGTAGGTGTTTGCACTTTTCGGGGGACAGCTGAGCTCCCGAGTATTCACCCCAGGAGAGAATATCTTGGAAGATGGGGTTCAGGTTAATAGTGGATGGGAAGTTTTTTTTGTTGAGGGTTTTAATTATTGTGAAGTCGTCAGCGTATGCGCAGAAGCTTATGTGTTTGTGGCGGGAGAGGGTTTGGCAGAGACTGTTGTAAGCTATGAGGAATAGGGGTACAGAGAGAGGAGAACCTTGAGGAATGCCGTTGAAGAGGGGATGTGGGGCGGAGAGGGAACCGTCTACGCGGACAGTCATTTTCCTATTGCTCATGAATTGGTAGATGTATCTGATGATATTGGGGCCAAGTTTCCAGGTTTTGAGTTGGTTGATGATAGTATGGATACCTATTTTATCGAATGCCTTGGCGAAGTCTAGGGACACAAGGGAGATGTGCCTTTTTTTTTTTAGGGAATTTGTGATATGGTGGTCTAAGAACAGTAGCGTTTCGTTTATGGATTTGCCTTTTTTGAATCCCATTTGGTGACTGCTAAGGAGTTTGTTGTGGTTGATGAACCACCAGAGTCTGTTGGCTATTATTTTATCGAGTACTTTGGCGCAGCAGGGGATAAGGGAGATGGGTCTGTAAGAGTTAGTAAGGGTCTTTTTAGAGTTAGGTTTGAGGACGGGGATGATAGTGCTATTTTTATATTGCTGTGGGATATTTGAATGAAGGATGGTGTTGTATAGGTTGAGGAGTCTTGTTTTAAGGGGTTGGGATAGGTTTGAGATCATGGGGTACGATATTCTGTCTGTAGCTGGAGTCTTGCCTTTAAGTTTGCTTAATGTTTGGTCTAGTTCTATTGGAGTGATGTTACTTTCTGTGGTTTTGGCACTTTTTAGTGAGGTGTAGGAGACTAATGGGGTCGTTGCACTTTTAAGTTGGGGGAAGTTGGGAGGGAAGTTAGAGTCATGGGATTCCTTGGACCAGAAGTTGGCAAAATGGTTGGCGAGGTTGGTGGGGCCTGTAATGTTAAGGTTTTGTTGGTCTTCGGGGGTAATTGTGTGTATGGGAGGTTGCGGTATTGTGCCACAGAACCTTTTTATGGAGGACCAGATTTTGGTGTTGGGAGTGTTGGGGCGGATTTCTGAGGTGAGTTTGTGGATGGATTCGGATTTTGCGGCTTTAATTTTTCGTTTTGTATTGGGCATTGGCTTTTTTGTAGTTGATTATATTGGTAGGAAAAATGTTACGTTTTAGGAGTTGCCACGTTCTGTTTTTGTGTTTTTTTAGTTGTTCTAGTTCTTTATTCCACCACGGTACTCTGTGCTTGCCCGATGATGGATGGGCTTGGGGGATGGATTGGTTTGCACTTTGGAGGATGATTTTGTTGATATGGTCTGCTTCATTGTTAGGGTTGTCGCTAATGGGGTATTTCTGAGTGTATATGTCTACTAGGTTTTGGTATAACTTCCAGTTCGCTTTGTCAGTTCTGAATTTTGGGCGTCTTTTGGTAGGAGGAGGTGGTGAGGGGAACATAGAAATTATGATAGGGAAATGGTCGCTTCCGTGTAGATCATAGGAGATTTCCCATTTAGTGAACGGAGTTAGATTAGGAGAACAGAAGGAGAGATCGATGTGGGTGAGGGTGGAGTGGGTGCTAAAATGTGTGGGAGAGCCGTCATTGAGCAGTTGATAGTCTGATTTTGTGATGAAATTAGAGATTGTCTTGCCGCGGGGGTTACTTTTGGGTGAGCCCCAGCTGGGGTTCCAGCCATTGAAGTCGCCTAATATTATGGAGGATTGGCGTCGGAGGAGGAGGACGTTTTCCAGGTGGGAGCAGGTTAGGTTGTGTGAGGGTGGGATGTAGACGTTTATTATGGAGAGAGTTCGTTTGGACACGACTGAGATGCCTAATGCTTCGAAGTCATTGTTGAGGGTTAGTCGTGTATGTTCTATGGAGGAGTGGATGAGGAAGGCAATTCCGCCATAAGGGTTCTGGGAGGAGTTATGGGAGATAAGTTGGTAATTGACGGGAGTGGGGGTTGTGTTAGTGGATGTTAGGTGGGTTTCTTGAAGGGCTATTACTTTGGGTGAGGTAGCTTTGATTAGCATTAGTAGTTCGTTGTAGTTATTTAGGTATCCTTTTATGTTCCATTGGATTATTTTTAGTTCAGAAGTTGCGGGTTGGTAGTTGTTGGCGGTGACTGTTGAGTTGGTAGATTTGGTGCGACCCCGCCATCCTGCGGTAGTGTTTTGTGGCCCTGAGGATGGGCTCAGCATGGATGGTCTGTGGATGGCGGGGTCGGTAGGTGTTTTGTTGGGTGGCAGGTTAAGATGATTCATCATTGTTGATCTGTGTGGATGTGATGTGGTTGGTGTTGTTGTTGTTTTGCTGGTCGTTGGTGTTTAGATTATGGAGAAGAGGGGACTGTGTTTGTGGTGGTTGAGTGTAGTATTTGTTTTCACGTATGAGTTTAAGAGTGAGGTCAGTAATTGGAGATCTTGTGGCGTTGGTGATTTGGAGTGGGAGTTTATGAGAGTCTGGTTTTGAGTGGTTTTTTGTTGTCAGATTGAGTGGAGTAGTTGGTGTTGCGGTGGTTTTCTTGTGGGGTGAGGTGGATATTGTTTGTTTTTGGTTGGAAGATGATGTTGTTTGTGTGACTGTTGAGCTTGATGAATTGGTGTGTGCGAAAATTGCGTACGGATTTTGGAAGAAGAGAAGCACCGTCAGCTCCGTATGTTCGTTATCTTGTGAAAAAAGTGAAAGAAACTGGCATCCTCATCGATAAACCAAAGCGTGAAAAGCCAAAAAAGTGCGTACACCCGAGAATATTGCTGCTGCGGCAGAAAGTGTGCGTGAAGCGCCATCAACATCAATTCACCGTCGTTCTCAACAATTGAACATTTCGGAGACATCATTGAGACGAATTTTGCATAAAGACCTTAGTATGACGCCATACAAAGTCCAATTGGTTCAGGAGTTGAAGCCAACTGATCATCCAATGCGTTTTCGCTTCGCTAAGTGGGCCTGCGATCGACTTACAGAAGATGCCGATTTTGCCAAAAAATCATCTTTTCAGACGAAGCTCATTTTGATCTTGGCGGGTATGTAAATAATCAAAATTGTCGCATTTGGGGCACAGAAAACCCGC
The DNA here is from genome assembly GCA_958301585.1 of Merodon equestris. Taxonomy (NCBI): domain Eukaryota; kingdom Metazoa; phylum Arthropoda; class Insecta; order Diptera; family Syrphidae; genus Merodon; species Merodon equestris. The sequence continues at coordinate 79,993,150 of OY284415.1, read as the reverse complement.
ACGCATACATTGAAAAGCCGGTGCACCCAAAACGAGCCACTGTTTGGTGCGGATTTTGGTCCAGAGGCATAATTGGGCCATTTTTCTTCGAAAATGAGCAAGGAGTGGCCGTTACAGTCAATGGCGATCGTTATCGGGCCATGTTGAACGAATTTTTGTTCACAAAAATTGAAGAGGAGGATATTGGCAACATTTGGTTTCAACAGGACGGCGCTACGTGCCACACAGCCGAAGCTACACTCGATGTTTTGCGCCCTGTTTTTGAAGATCGCATTATCAGCCGCAGAGCTGATGTCGTTTGGCCACCTCGGAGCTGCGATTTGACACCGTTGGTCTATTATTTGTGGGGTGCCGTCAAAGATAAGTGTTACGCCGACAAGCCAGAGACAATTGACGCTTTAAAGGGCAATATTCGTGAAGCCATTGGTGAAATACAGCTGCACACAATCGATAATGTGCTTAAAAATTGGACCAATCGTGTAGGCTACTGCATGGCCAGCCGAGGCAGCCATTTGAATGAAATTATTTTCCATTATTAACCGGAAGGATTGTACTTTCAAATAAAAAAAGAAATTTGAGAAAATATTCAGTAGTTTTTTTTTATAGCATTTTCAAAAAAAAAAAATTATTAGCCGGTATTATGCTGCGGGTGTTATGCCTTCGTCAGCATTTTTTTTTTTATCATCTCTCATACACAACTGATGTTGCACAATTTTTCCGTATAGGAATAGTTCTTGGCTATGGACAGACTTGAACTACAGACCTTCCGCTCAACAGTCGATGATGATTACCATTGCTCCACGACTACTTATTAAATTACGGTAACGATAGGTTATTCGCAGTTTTATTCGGGAGATATCGTTATAGAACCTTTGAATTAAGGGGTTAGGCCACTCTAGAATTTTAGAAAAATCATTTTTTTTTTTTTTTTTTTTTAAACTATCCCTTAAGACCTTAAAAATGATGTGTCAAAAGATTAAAGTCGGGAAAAATTTCTAAGTACACGATTTTTGAATTTTAGTACAAGGCCTACTCGAACAAGACTCATGATTTTCTACTACTCAAAATTTCAAACGCGTTTATCTTAAAACTATATTTTTTGAGTTGGCCGGAAACATAACTCGGACAATTTTCAACCGATTTACTTAAAATTTTGAACATATCTTGGAAAAATCATTGTTAACAGAAGTACGTAGAATTTTTTTTTTAATTGCATAGTTCATTTGTTATTAACAATTATTTGATGATTTTTAAAGCAAATTTTTCACTTTCCACTTTGTAAGCGCGCCATTTTGCAGAAAATTAAAATATCAAAAAAAACCTACGTACTTCTCTAGCAGTTATTGTATAGATTCAAAAAAAAACAAAGTTGCTAATTATAACTCAAAAATTACGCGAGCTGTTTGTCCGGCCGTGGACCTTGAGAAAGTGAAAACGTTATCAGAAGCGTTACGAAACGCTGACTATTTGATCATGTCACAATTGAATGTCATTGATGTCATCACATCAGTTGCCATATTCATGAGACAGGGGTAATCGGAAAATTCTCGCACAAATTCATCAGAATTCCATTGCGAATTGAGTCACCTTCTTAAGACATAATACAAAGTTTGTTCAAAAACTTTTTGAACTTCGCTAGTTTTCAGTACATTAACAGTAAATCGACATTCAGTCCCCTAACATTTGTTCATATCGTCAGTCATTCTGGATATTTAATTTGATTTTCGCAGATATAAAAGGTTGGATGTGTTTTGGTGTGCTGTCGATTATTTGGTATTAAAAAAAAATGGATCAAATAATCTGTACTAAATTTAGCGTAAGTAATAAGATTAAGTACTCAAATGTTCTTGAAATGTTGATTGCGGCATTTGGCGAGTCTATTCTGTCTATTCTGAGCAAGTGTTTATAAGTGTTATAAGCTCTTCGCAGAAAGACGGGGAGATGTTTATGACGATGGGGGACGTCAACAATGGATGAAAATATTGAAAAAGTGAAAAAATTGTTATGAAAAATCTTGGAATCACTATCAAATAAGGGCAGAGTATATAAGCACATCGCTTGGCTCATGCCATGGTTTTTTCAGTTATTTTGATCATGATATAAGCGAAATTTGTTCCGAAATTGTTCAATTTTGACCAAAAGCACCGTTGCATGAGCATCATTTAAAAGCTGTTGAATGATGTGAATTATACGATCCGGATTTGTTGAATTTGCTACAACATGGCTACATGGTTATGACGTCGAAATCAAACCAGAAGAGCCAAGTTCAGTCAAATGTGAAAATGTTACTCATTTCGTTTTCTTCGATTACAATGACGTCGTTCATCATAACTGGTTCAATATCAAGAAAACGTCCAAATTTGTGAGAAAAAATACATGGTTATTATATCACGAAAATGCAGTTGCTTAGGCACAGTATCAATTTTCGTATATATCAGAAATGCATTGAGGATTGGAAAAAACCCTGGATGAATAAATATTTTTCGAGAAAAACAGCTACTCTCAAATATTTGGATTCCTTGAAGTCGGGGAAGATAATGCCTTTTAGTACCAGCCGAGTCAGGCCGTTCATTTCCTTATTTTCGTAAAGGATTATATTTAGTGTTGTCTGAACTTTAGAGTAGAGAGTTGCTAAACATGATATAAGAAAAAAACGACAACTTAATCCGCTTAAACTTGAGAAACTTTTCGAGCTCTGAACAGTAAATCGACCAGTATAGCACACGGAACATAACCCCACCTTGGCACACCAGCCAGAGCACGCGCCAGCGACCAAAAAGCTGCGCTCAGCATTAATTACGCCGTGTTGTCTTTAAGCATTGTACATGCTGTTAATAGTCGCATAATTAAAGCTTCCTCGATAACGACGAAAAATGCCTAGGCCGTATTTTTTCTCGTCGACTGCACATTTACTATCTTAACTTGCTTATGAAGCACAGTCATCTTACAGAAAGAGAATACGTTTGAAGATTAAGTTTGCGATGTTAAGTTCTACTAGTCTTCCTATACTTTTCAGTCTTATTTTTCTAAATGTAAAAAAATTCTCATAAATAACCCTGTAGAATTTTTTGTCTGAAAATGTTTGGAAATGTTTGTCCTTTCGGTCCAGCTACACTGCACAACCATTTGAGCCTGGTTCATAAGAAAGCAGGAGATTCATTATTTTTTACTGGATACCCTACTACCGGAGCACAAGTTTGACATTTCGATAAATTCTCAATAAAATTTGATAGTAGATATGTTATAGACAGGTTTTCCGGCACTTACATCATGCTCTCTAAAATTCTTTTGTTAATTGTTTTGTTTTTATATTACATGGTCAGGAATTATCGCAGATTGATGATCAATCAATTTGTTATTTGTTTTTTCTATTGTAGGAATATCTCGAGACATTTTCATTTAATCTGGGAAACCGGGCCTCAATTGAGGACATTCGTTATTACTATGGAACAAGCATCGGACTATACTTTGCATTCATCGAATTCTACACAAAAGCACTAGTTTTTCCGAGCATGTTTGGTTTGTGGCAATTTGCTTTCGAATTAAATTTACCTGTCGTATGTGGATTTTATGTTATTTGGACAACCGTAAGTTACTTCGCGCTGAATGATAGAATCTGAGATAAGAGGACTAAATTAATTTGAAGATCTTCCTGGAATTGTGGAAGAGAAAATGTTCTGGCCTGTCGTACCGATGGGGCACGATCGAAATGACAAGTTTGGATATACCCAGGACGGCGTACCATGGTATATTGAAGCCTGATCCGATTACTGGAAAAATGACCTTACAATACCCAATGAGATACACGTATTTGCAAATGTATTGCATATCGTATCCTGTGGTATTGCTTTGCATACTAGCAGCTGGCTATTTCGCCCTCTATCAATTTCAAATTGAAGCCGAAGTACTCCAGGATTTTGGTATGACTTGCTATTCTCTAACAATCTAACAAAAATCTGATAATGGATATTTAAGGTCCTGATTCGACGCTGCTTTACATCCCGGTCATTGTTCAATCAATTCTCATTGCAATCTTTTCGTGGGCTTACGAGAAACTAGCTACGTTTCTGACCGATTTGGAGAACCATCGTACACGCAGCCAGTACGATCGTCATCGAGTCAACAAGTTAATGCTCTTCGAGATTGTGAACAACTTCTTCTCATTATTTTACATCGCGTTCGTGCTGCAGGACTTGAAACAGCTAAAATATCAACTCATGATGCAACTAATTATATTTGAAGTGAGTGTTCTTTGGATTTTAGTCTATTAATCTAATGGCATTAGTACCAATTGTTTTTTTTTTAGCTTGTCTGTACCGCTCAGGAAATTGGCATTCCCTTATTGGCTGTAATTAAACAGAAATTCACAAAGTATATAGCCCAAGAAATGGATGAAACCAAAAAGGCTAATATCTCCGATTTATCGCGCTATGAACAAAGTTTTTTTGAAAGTGGATTGGATGAGTATCAAACAACGTACGAAGACTACCTGCAGATGTGCACTCAATTTGGTTACGTTGTATTATTTGCGGCAGTTGCTCCATTTGCAGCGTTGGGTGCTCTTATTAATAACCTCTTTGCCATGCACATTGATCTATTTAAGGTAATTCCAATCAGGTTTGATTTTTCCTGTCTAACTGGAGTGTATTTAAGCTTTGCAACATTTTCAAGCGACCATTTGCGCGTCGAGCCAAGAATATTGGCGCATGGCAGTCAGCTTTTGAATTACTCTCCGTGTTGGCAATATTTAGCAATTGCGGTTTACTTTATCTTCAGCCGGAGGTCAGGTTAGTTATTGTTTTTATTTTCAGACTGATTTGTTTAATTTCAAACTTTAATAGAACCTTCGTTGCGAACCTGTTTCCCAATGTCTCAGTTTTCTCGTTCATTATTTTTGAGCACCTACTGCTTGGTTTAAAGTTCCTGATACATAAGGTGATTCATGAAAAGCCGCGGTGGGTACGAATTGCCATGCTCAAATCAGACTATGAAGATAGCTTGGCTTACAAAGATTTAAGGTATGTTGCCCTTTTTTTCTCATAACTTTTGTTCCTTAGCTAAATCAAAAAAAATTTGACTTTTTTCAGAAAAATTAAATCTGCCTTTAAGAACTACAAAAAGGACGAATAAGTGACCACCTCATCTCTATCAGTCAAACCTGTCCATGTTTGTTGTGATGCTATTTGTACTTCGAATCTATGCGTCCACCTACTATTGTATGTACTCTGTCACAGTGTGTTTTCTCGTTCTTTTGTACATAAAACTTGTTTTTATATATCAGTTAAATGATGTTATTTTCATATCATACTAACTTAAAGTGCATTAAATGAAGCTTTTATAATCAGTGTTTTGGATTACCGATTTCATATTGAATTAATAATAAAGATCTATTTTGATGAATTTATTGATGAGTTTCTGTATATGATCTTTCGCCGATTATTCAATAACTATACGTACAAGAATATTTTTTCATACAAACTTTTCTTTCAAATTTATAGTTTTTGGAGCGAAAGGTTTTTTTATTTTTTTTTTATTTAATTAAAATGAGTAAATTTGTGAGAACAATTTTTCATACAAAATGGTATCACTGTCCTTACAACTACTGTTTTCAAGTCTGTCAATTTCTGATGTGAAACATCTATAGGCGCGGCTTGGCAGTAAAATCGACTCGAATGGCATGACGGAAAACGGCATGAAGGCCCCGGCCCATAGAATCCGTCGATCCGTCACTCCGTTGATTTCAACTGACTGAAAAGTAGAATATACACCATAGACAAACCAATGAGACCTGCAACTTAAAATGGCCGCCGACGTTTGCCTACAAGCTGTGCGAGCACGTGGGTACATAAAGTCCTGTCAAAATTATGTAAACAATCGCGCACATTGTTATAATTCCATGAGTGTGTGTGGCGGGAGTACACTGCGGTAAAATGAAATGAGCTCACACGTATTCACGGATAGAGTCGTTTATAACGGGGGTTGTCGGCTTGGTACAAAAACTCCTGTCAAAATTTCCTGAAAAATTTAGGGTGTCACGGGAACAGACGTACGAAAGTTGCATATCTCGTTCATCATCTCTGATATACACATTCTTATGGGAGGTGGCCCATAGCCGACGGATGTATGAACTTCAACGGACAAAGTAGAGGTACTTTCTACTTTTCGCTCCGTTGAGAGCTCATACATTCACATATTGGAGCTTACACATTTACATTCTGAGGTTCACGCATGCACGAATTGAGAGTAAGCACGTTCATTGGTGGATGCATTGAGAGAATGCTTGGGAACTCTCTCGTACTGAGAGAAACTTCAAATTCGGTTGACAATCAAAGTACGATTCGTTTGGTGAGGGTCGTTTAGTGTGCGAGAAGCGAACATTATTCTAGGAAAAAAATGTTATAAAATGTTCGAGGAAGAACTGATTGTGGCGATCAAAGGCCATCCGTGTCATTCATTTTATAACTCAGATGAACGCACTCCATCAATTAATAAATGTCATCGACAACTGTCAACGGATTGACGGATTCTATGGGCCGATGCTTGCCTGCTCTATCCGCCAATACGTTTTCACTAAGTTGAAATCAACGGAGTGACGGATGGACGGATTCTATGGGCCGGGGCCTTGACGCTGTTGTCGATGCCCCACTACGTCATCGCTACCGACTCATCTGCGTATACTATACACTTTGTTACTTCTCTGTGTGAGCCGCGTTTCTATGTACATAGATATATATAATACCTGGCACGTATACCATTTGTATACACGCGTTGTATTTTGCTTTGAAATATTATTGTTTTTAAAGCGTTTAAAGATTTCGAATAAGTTAATATTATAAAAGCGAAAAACACCGAGAAGAGATCAATCAGGGAGGAAGATATGTACATACATCAGGCATCGTAAAAAATATACTACGAAATAACAAAGAAGAAATAAAAAAACGCAAAAGAGACAGTGGGTTACAGCAAAATATTTCACAATAGATTCCTGCTACCGCTGATGAACGTAATCGTAATTATCAAGAGCGAAATAGACAAAAAAATAATCAACGGAGAAGAGACAGAAGGCTGCTTCAACGAAATTCACAGCAAGTGCATACAGAATGTAATATAAATAATATAGACGCTATTGAACAAATTACGAAAGCAACACCAAATAATCAACAAAATTTAAATTCTTCGAATGATAATATCATACAAGAAATAGCACAGAATTCCACCAGTTCTCTACAACAACACAATACACAACATTTTGAAGAAATACATACATAATGACAGGATTGAAACAACAGCAGCTTTTCAGACAATAGACAGTATCGAAGTAAAGTAAAGAAAACCTTTATATCCCACGTAATTTCACTTCCATATAATATTATTCCCGACCACCATCATTCTTTTCCTTCCTTTTTCCATTCTGTCCCGGCCAATCAGAGTAAGCGGCTTTGTAAACCACTTATACATACCTATGTACATATGTATGTACATATACTTTGTAAAATACTTTGGTTTAGAGAATAAACTACCAAACAAGAATTTGAGAGCCGCTTTATTTGTCTTCATGGGAGTTTATTCCGCTTCGAGGGATTAGCAACAATAGAAGGTCAAGATTCTAATCCTTACGCCAACTTTCATTTACATAAATTTGCTCACACATATTTTATTGATAACTTTAAAAATAATCAGTTCGGACACGCTTGCTCAATCTGTTTGTGAGAGATTTGAAGAAACCTACATATATCTGAGCATGAAAATATTATCAACAGAATAACTGATATACAAGATATTTCCACACTTAAAATTTGCTCTATTCTCTCTCTCTCTCCACTCTTGATAAAAGTAGAATTCCTTACTTATCGTTATCAGTTTTTAATGGATTTCGCCATCCTGAAAAACCGCAGCATTTACCAATGCTTCATTTTGTTACTGAAAGACTTCTTTCTCCTCGTATTCCTTTTATGCAAATAAGGAGATTAAGGCATGTTATTGTTACATGCCATTACTACATATGCACAAATAATCAACGTTCCTGTTACAGTGGATACAATGGTAACTTCTCTTCCAAGGAATATCAATGACGAGCATTGAGTTTATGTACATATTAAAAGAAAATTATTCATAAGAGTGGTTTTGTTCATCAACCAATTAAATCAATTAAATTATGGCTACAGTAGGTATTTGCTTACTACACTTTTATATCAACATTATAAAATAACAGTCAATGAGACATTTTTTTATCAAGATAGGTATATTACATATTCCTCAAGAAAATATTGATGATTTTAGTGAAAATATTGATATTGAAGAAAGTCTTACTGCGCAGCAATAAACTCTAATGTGGAATGAAGAAAAATACTTAATACTAGCGCCAGGATGACACATCATTCCACAGAGTTTATTATTTGACGAGCACGTTGAAGAATTGTCATTTCCTAGTATTTATATATGTAGGACAATTTCGACAATTTAAAGACAGTTACAGTTAAACAGTTACGCCATTTATGATGGCATTGAGTGAATATCAACATTATAAAATAACAGTCAACGAGACATTTTTTTATCAAGATAGGTATATTACATATTCCTCAAGAAAATATTGATGATTTTAGTGAAAATATTGATATTGAAGAAAGTCTTACTGCGCAGCAATAAACTCTAATGTGGAATGAAGAAAAATACTTAATACTAGCGCCAGGATGACACATCATTCCACAGAGTTTATTATTTGACGAGCACGTTGAAGAATTGTCATATGTAGGACAATTTCGACAATTTAAAGACAGTTACAGTTAAACAGTTACGCCATTTATGATGGCATTGAGTGAACTACGACGTCAAGATCGCAGAGGATTAGATCCATACCATTTGTTATACATATATGGCTGTAAAAATAATGAGATTACGAGTTCGTGATAGTTTGACTATAGCATTTAAACATGTTGGTACGGAAACTAACATAACCAATGACCAGGTACAGTCTGCAGAATATATTAACAATTGCATTGAGTCTAATTTAGCTTTTTTACGAAGTCTGAAAAAAAAGAGATTTATTTGCAATGATGTGGCAGATAGGAAAGCATCCCAGGTGCTCATGAAATTGGGTGGCCGGATTTATTGAAACTGTTACATTCTTTAGCCCACCGCAAAGAAAGCATTCAAAAATTGCATCAAAATTAAGTTTCATCGAAAAAAGTTCATTAGTTAGCAATGCCTTTTGGAGAATATAGAGTTGTTAATTATTTTAAACGAATAGAATTTCAACATCGAGGAAGCCCCCATGCTCATATGTTGTTATGGCATTATCAACACCAGATGATATTCTTGGAAAAGGCCAAGACCAAGCAATAGAAATGATTGATAGCTTAGTATCAGTATCTTCGGCGGAAGCATCAGGAAATATTAAATTAATCACTTATAAACACACCTTCACATGCTACAAAAAAGTCACTGCTAATTCACGACAAAAATGCAGATTTGATGCACCATTATTGCCCTGTAAATTTACAATGATTCTGACGCCAATGGAAAAAACAGATCCTAAAAGAATACTCGAAACGTATGCTGAAATTAGAATGAATTTAGAAAGCAACGAAAACAGCAGTTTTGATGATTTCTATGAAAGTAATAATATATTCGAATAATAAAATTCGACCAGATGAAGAATATTAAAACATAATCAGACCTCGATTTTTTTTATAAACGACAGAAAAAATGCATAATACATTTAATCCATTTGTTTTCAACATATTGAAATCGAACATGGATTTCCAGATAATCACTGAAGAATATTCTTGTGCTGCATATGTTGTCAAGTATGTAAATAAGACGAACAGAGGAATCAGCAATCTAAAACGTAACATTATGGAAATAATTATCAACGAACATCCAGAGTTCGACATTGTTGATATAACTCGTAAAGTGTGTGTTGATATGCTGAATTCTGTTGAAATTACCAGTCAAGAAGCTGTTTGGTATCTTCTTAGAGAACGTTAGTGGCAGTTCAATATATCAATACTTGTTGGCCAATTGAGCGAAAAAGAATTGAAAAATCATTATAACAAATAAGTGAGTTGGATGAGGACTCTACTGATATTTGGAAAGTGGATTGATATGAAAAATATCAAAATCGGTCAAACGATTTGGAAAATGTTACTTTAGCAAAATTTGTTTCCAAATACATATAATAAAAACAATAGTAGAATTTTTGTAAAACGATAACAGCCACGAATTATTCGTTACAGAAGCTATGATATTGCTCAGGATTACAACGAGTACAGAAGGGAAATGGTGACTTTACACTGGACGTTTAAAAATGAGGATTCGGAAATTTTAGCAGACATGAAATTCATTACCATATATGTATGATGAAAACGAGAATACAAATTTACAAAAACGAAAAGAGTTTGAGTCCAATAGTGGTATTCAGAAAACTATTGGTATATGCCGACAGCTACATATGTCGCCAAGATGATAAATTGATTGAATTGAATGATTAGCAATTGAAGACGTCGCTACAAGATTTCCAGAACCAAATCCCTTTCAAGAATTATATAAAAACCCAAATGCTGTGGTTAATGAAGATTTACGTATTACACTGAAAAGTTTGGGAGCAATTGCCAAAAAAAGGGAAACTATAATGAACCATGATCAATTGTGTGCCCTCATGAGAAGTGCTAATGAAAACCAAGAAAAACTACTTTCTCACGTCATCCATAACATTTTATTTGAAGAGAAATTGCCTTTACAAATATTCTTCACTGGGTCAGCTGGCTGCGGAAAAATGTTCGTAATTAAATTGATAATGGAAATATATAATAGATTCTCAAATACTGACGACTTGTGCACTACATTCATTACGTGTGCCTCCACTGGCAAAGCTGCAGTAGCTATTGACGGAACTACAGTTCATACAGCACTAAACATATCATCATCTAAACTACTTCCTTTGTCAATGGAAACGGCAAAAGTATTAATAGTTGACGAAATAAGTGTGATTGGTGCTGAACTTTTAAATCAAATTGATTCAAGGTTAAAGCAAATAACTGGAAATTTTGACAATAATTTTGGAGGATTAGACATCATTCTTATTGGAGACTTGCAGCAATCACCTATAGTCAATGCTACTCCAATTTACAAACAGCAAAAACAACGTATGGTTGGACCTTTGCTTTGGCGAGGATTAAAATTCTACGAATTAACTCAAGTAATACGACAAACTAATGTAACTTTTGCTTCTATACTTACAAAAATTGGTAATGGATCTATCCTATTAGATGATGACGAATTTACCATTATCGAGTAGTGTTGCATTACTCATACAAGATGCACTACAAAAATGTCCCAACACCTCAAAAAAATTATTTGTCCCACTTAAATTCTTGTCATAGCCAGAGCACCTCACGTCCTCATGTCCCATACACCAGTACAAAAATATCCCAACACCTCAAAAAAAATATTTTTCCCACTTCAATTCTTGTCACAGTCAGAGGCACCTCAAGACCTCATGTCCCATACACCAGTACAAAAATATCCCAACAAATCAAAAAAAATATTTTTCCCACTTCAATTCTTGTCATAACATTTCTAAAACTCTTGAGTCTATTGGAGAAATATTACCCCCAATTGGTGTATATCGGTAAAAATGATTATCATCAGTATTTAAATCGGTCGTATCAAATTTGTATGAAAAGAAACATTTTCTTTGATATGGCAGTTCCACACTTAAATTTCAAAGATTGTTTTTATTGTGAAGTGGAAATGGAGCAGGTGGACAGAAAAAGGTAAACATGTATATTAATTTAAATTTCGACCGAGAAATCTGTTACTTCTTCATGCAGCAATGAATATTCAGGTGTGCTGCTTTCTTCACTGTCCGTGTCACTTTCCAATAACCACTGTAATACAAATATTAACCATTTAAATTCAACAAATAAACGCAATTTACCTCAATAGCAGCTGCTTACATCTCCAATTTGTTTGTTTATTTTGTTTTCAAATATCAGATCTTTGAAAGGACTGAACGAGGCGAAATGTCAAGCTGGCTATTCGTTGATCTGTAGTGTTTTGTTATGTCTCGTGATCCTGAGTGGATCATGTGGCATAATAAAAAACACCTAAACTCAATAAAAATGCGTGTCCTACCCAACACTATTATCGAGTCAAGATTTTTTACGAAGGAAGAAACTTCGTTGAAGTTTAAGCGTTGCCTAAATGGAGTTCCATTATTCCTAGAAAACGTATCGGTCCATAAATACAACGAATCTATTTGGCAACAAGCTCAAGAGAAACTTGTTTCCACTGCAAAAGATGTTATTAGCGGCTGTTCAAACTATGAGTAGGAAGGATTTGTGAGACAAAAATTACATAAGATGTCAGTGATTGACACAGGTGAATTCCCATAAGAATTCAGAACAGAATTTATATACATAGAACAGAATGAACAAAATGAAATTATTCGTGTACGGCTGGTTTTTCCTGATAAAAGAAATGGTACAGTTGATAGAAAAAAAAACTGCTGGATTTATTACAGAACATAATATCGATAAACGAGCCGTTCCCATTATACGTCGAACGACAAGTATTCACCTTAACAATAACAAAATTATTGTGGGAAAAAGACATCACTTTCCTATGATATCCGGATGTGCCATGATTATTCATAAGTCTCAAGGAGCTACATTTGACGAGATAATCTATGAGTATAATAAGTCTCATTCTGTTCAGTTATCATATCGCACGTTGAAAACAAAAGTGGCACTATACAAAATTGTACACTTTTGAGTTAGAGCGATATTTAGGTTCCGATATATGCTTCGCATCTTTAGTAAAGATACTCGTATTGATACAATATCCATAAGAGGTCACTAGCGCCACTTATCACATAGACATAAATCGCTCGATCGGTAATCGATAAAACGGCGCTTCGGCAGTTCAAACCAAGTCATTAGAGGGAATAGGTGTTATGGTGAGTAATAAAGTAGCCCTTTTTTCATAATGTCGATTTAAATTTAAGCTTAGAGTTATTATTATACAGATAAATGAATTCATAAATGTCATAATTCGTTTAGTGTCAGTTTTTTCTACAAAAAAACCGTGATATGATGCTTAGGGGAATTAATCAACAGGTACTTTTGATTTAGAGCCACTCTTTGAATATTATTTTTTTAAAAATTGAAAAATTGAAAAAAAAATGTTAGGGAACATGTTGCGTCTCAAACTTATCATGGCATTGATTCGGAATAGAACGCACCACTTTTAGAAAAGACAGCATCAACTTTGAATATAATGGACAATCAACCCACATCCACAAGCCGTTCCGGTCATGAAATCGCTTCTGATGATAATGATGAAGATTTTTCGCCCGCATCTGATACTGATACAACTTACTTATTACCAAACAAGAAAAGCCATCCAGCTACGCTTTCATCATCGTCATCATCTTCCTTATCATCCTCCTCCTCTAGTTCTTCTTCGTCTTATCCATCAGCTCATCTTTCACTGAACTAAGTCAAGAAACTTGTCAAGCAATTCAAAATGATCCTAATATAGAATCGCACGTTTCCAAAAAAAATAGTGAAGTGCTAGCAGGTACAAGAAACAATAACTTTGAACAGCCTTTACCTGAAATTGATGAAACAAACGTTGATGACTATATAGCTCTAGCTGATAGGTCTTATGAACAAGTACCGCGAAATGAATTAACTGCCGCTATTTCTTATATTGACGGCAATGTGCAAAACGAACAAAATAGTTTAACCACCAATATTTCTCTTGAGAATCCTAATAACGAGAATCAACAGCCTGATACAGAGATAGCTAAAAATACTAAGAAGAAGAAAAGGAAGACCATAACTACCAAAACTGCACAGATATTAAGAAATTCCGGAGAACACTACGTTTCAAGCTCTATAGTATTTAAAAAAAAAACAGTTCCTCAAAAACGTCTTAAACAACCCTGTGGAGATAAATGTAGTTTAAAATGCTCCGACAAAATATCCGAAGAATCCCGAAAAAAAATATTCCATTCGTATTGGAGTATGGCTTCACTTTTGCATCAAATGAGTACATAGCACGAAACATGGAAGAAATAACTCCAAAATATCAATACAAAAGATTCGATTCTAATAGGAAGCTTAAAAATGCTTTTTACTTTGAAATAAATGGAATTAAAACAAGAGTCTGCAAAGTTTTTTTTATAAACACTCTTGATATTACTGGCAGATGTATCAGGACAGTGATTCAGAAGAAATGCAGTAATACTGGAATATTAGAAGGAGAAAAGACAGGTTAGCACAACAAGCATAGAATGGTATCTGATATCCTGAGGCAAGGAGTAAAAAGTCACATCAACAGTATTTCTCGGATTGAAAGCCATTATTTGCGGAAGCAAACTACTAGAGAGTTTATAGATGGTGGAAAAACCGTAGTCGATCTGCATTCAGACTATAAACGAATGTGCACGCAAGAGGGACTGCCCTATGTTATATGTACCTATCGAAAAATATTTAATGAAGAATTCAATATTACATAGTTTCTTTACACCCAGGAAAGATAAATGCGAACTTTGTGAGAAATACAAACTTTCAGAAGGTTTCCAAAAGGAAGCCCTGAAAAAAGTCGATTAGAAAAAATCATTGATAAAACAAAAATATCGGACCATTTTATAGTCGCATGTTACGAATTACAGGCGGTTATGACAGTGCCAAATGGAGAAGTTTCAACCTCTTACTATAAATCTAAAATAAACTGCTTGAATTTTACTATCACTGAGCTGGAATCTAACAAAACTGAATGCTACTTTTGGGATGAATCTCAAGGTAATCGTGGAGCTAACGAAATGAAATCGAAATAACGAAAAAGAAATCCTCTATGATCAACGATGATTTGGATGTGGTATTTTATTATGATAATTGTTGTGGCCAGCAAAAAAATCAATTCATTATTGGAATGTATATCTATGCAGTAAAAAATTTAAAAATTAAGTAAATGACGCATACATTTTTAATCCGTGGTCATACGCAAAACGAAGGAGATGCAGCACATTCAATGATTGAGAAAGAAGTGAAAGAATGTCTCAAGTCTGGACCAATTTACATGCCTTCGCAATGTGTATCTGCAATTCGAAAAGCAAAAAAACGTGGAACACCATTTGCAGTGAATAAACTAGACTACGGAGACTTTATAGACATAAAACAACTTCCAGTGCCAAGGCTAAACAAAAATGTTGAGGGTCAAGTCGTAAAGTTAGTGGATATAAAAGTCACCAAAAATTGAAAAAATTTCACAGAATGCACACAACAATGGCATAAAAATGTTCTATAAAACATCTTACTTTGATGACTTTAAGGAGCTTAATCTGGCTAAAAGGGCGGTCAGTAATAGTAATAGCCGCCCTGAAGTGTTGGTACAGTTGTACCAGCGTAAACTAGATTTATCAGAGAGGAAGAAGAACGATGTGAGCAGACTTGTAAATGATTGTTAGATACCCCGTTACTACAAATCCTACTTTGAGTGTATTTTCGAGTAATTTAAGTTTTATTTGTTTTTCCTAATTTTTTTTGTTGTTATGATGGATCTTTAATTTGTGTTAATTATTTTTATTTAATTTAATTTGTGTTATGTATTTATTTTTCTTTTTATTCTTGTAACTTTGACTGAATAATTTTTTTGTTGAATAATACTTCACTGTCAAATAAACAGTATTAATTAATTAATAAAGAAATTTTTTGTGTTTATTTTCTAAGTATTTAGCCTATTTTCTTCCTTTTAAATCTGTATACTTTTACGGCTCTATTAGAAAACACGTAAAGGTATTAAAAAAAAAAAACCGATACTATACCGAACTTTTTAAAAAGGGCCTTTTTTTCTTAAATATCCATTACTATTTTTGTAGTTTTAAAATTCCGTTTTATAAAGATATAGTGATTCTATACTTTGGCCAAGTAACATAACTTTCTAAACTTTTTTCTTAGAGCTATCGACCATTGAAGCAACGCCAAAACTTTAATCGGCCATATTCGAAAATGGGGTTTTTTGTTTAGTGCCACTTTTGTTTTCAACGTGCGATATGTCGTTTTATCGCGACTTACTAGTATTGAAGGTTTGTTCATATGTAATAGAAATGATGAATTAAGGTTTTACCATGGAAGAAGAATTCATCCATCAATTTTGTCTTTACAAGAAGAATTTAAAAGACTATCCTTGAATATGTAAGTTGATACTTTGCAAGACATGATTACTAGTTTCATTACATCGGGAAAGGGATTGACAATATTAACGTTAAACTGTTTCAAAAAACATGTTTCTCACAAAATTGGCTTTTTATTATTATCAGAAACATGGCTTTCTAATGAAAATGTTATGACATATCTACATAATTTCGATTGCATAGTCAAATTTAAACGAGAAGATGTTAGAGCTGCGGGAGTTGCAATTTATCAAAACAAAACATTTACCCAAGCAACTATTGGTGATATATGTATGTATGTGCTTCTCTAGTTAAAATGGATGATGGAAGAGAATTCCTTATGGTCATTGTGTATATTTCACCAAATCAAAAAGTCATAGAAATTATAAAGTTTTTACATCGTCATTTACTCATATACAGCCGCGAAGGTTCGAAGATTTTTGAAGATAACTTAGACGAACTTCAGATTATTTTAGCAGGCGATATCAATATCAATTTTGCAACTAACGATTTAATCCCTTTGGCAACATTCCTTGAACAAACATTTGTTTTGAAAACCAATTATAAATCAACTGAATCAACAACTAGATATGGAACGACTATCGACGCTTTATTTTCGAGATACATATCTTGATAACACGACGTCTAATACATTTGTTACCTATTTCAGTTATCACCGGCCAATCATTACTTTAATACCGTCAAAAACACCTTCAACAGCTACTATTACAGAAATCACAGAAGATACGTCAAATAATATCCCGTAGCTCCATTTTAAAGTATACAGTACAATAATTACAATAATTAAAATAATATGAAAAATGAATTGATTTTATTAAGGAAACTCTATTTTGTCTTTATTTTATTCCATCTTTCGCTATAGATTTTTATTAATTATGAATTCTAATAATAATATGGATTTTTCAAGTCTGTCGGGCGTCCCGTGACGTCCAACTTTTTTTTGTGTTTATATTCATTTTTTCTATAAAATAATATTGTTACGTATGTGAAGTAATAAAAACGAATTCTATGAATCGTATGCTTTAAAAAAAACAATAAACTTTTCTTTCATTTATTACCCTGAAAAGATCTCCTATACATTGTTGCACAAAAATATACGAGGTGTCCTGATGGAATAAAACCAGCTGTGTGTGACGTACCAACAAAATTCTTTTTTTATTTGAAAGGCCCATATACATATGCTATTATGTATGCAGTATGACATTATTTAAATGAGAATTAGAGAAAATCAATCGTGGCGTCTCACTCTGTGGCACATAGCGCCATCCTACTGGAACCATACACCTTCAATGTAATTTTCGGAAAAGTGGGGGTCAATGACGCCACCGGCCCAAAATCCAAATCAAAAGGTAACTTTTTGAGGATGCATTGTCACCTGGTGTGGGTTGGTGTGGTCCCATATATGACAATTTTGTTTGTTAATACAGCCATTCATCCAAAAAATGCGCCTCGTCGCTAAAGATGATTTTTCGGGCAAAATTGGGGTCCTCTATAACTTTTTCCAATCTATCTGACAAGTCGTGGATTCCGGCCCAAAAAAACTTCTCACTTTTTGAGCCCAAGAACGAATTGAGTCAATGATGATGACTTCGCTGAAGTGAAGCGTAATCGGATGGCGCAAGATCTGGATTATATGGCGGGTGGGGCAAAACTAAGGGCTCACTAACAGCAGATTTTGATGTACATCGACGTAGGAAGATAATGTTGAGATTTGGCGATCCTCGTATTCAAATTTTAAAAGATTTTAAGCTTTGGCGAAAAATAAGTTAATGAATGCCACTGTTGCTTTAGTAATCCAAGTGAATTGCTTTGATTCATAGTGCAATTAATTTTTACAACAATAGCATCAAAATTGTTATTTCAGGCTATTATCGTTGATTTGTCAACAAATTTTCCATAGTTTACAAGCTTATCTTCTTATTTTATTTAAAAGCAAAAGAAAACAAATTAAAAAGCAAACCAGCAATGAATTCAAAACTTAACGTTCGTAATTGAAACAATTATATAACAAAATGAGTTAATATGCAACTTACTCATACGTAATACCGATTTAACTGATATAAATAACTATATACGGGTAGATAATACAACTAAATTGTTTGTTTGTTGTGGTCGTATTACATCATATCCTGCTACAGCATTGCCTGACGAATGCCAATTACAATAGAAATAACATGGTTCGATTATATTATTATAGAACCCGTATCCAGACATTCCCGCGATTTGATGCAATGAACTTGACTTTGATATCTCATACACTGTATAAACGTTCATAAAGATACAATGAACTGGGAAGTTGTGAGAATAGTTATACCAAGAATAATTACAAGAATTGCTTATGGAAATACAATTTGGATTGTAAATAGAATGGTTAGGAACATGTTGGAAATTGATTGAAATAATTGCATAAAACATTTACAAGTATGCAATTGAAGGTGTTGAAAGAAGTAAGAATTAGTTTGCACATTCAACTTGATATTTATTGAAATTGTGTTTTTAGCTAGATTTATAATTATAAGGTAGAAACATGTCATACAAAATTCTAAATCAAAATCTTCAAGATATTTTTTATTTATTCTATTCAAAATTCAAATGGCATTCTATATTTTTGTACATACGAGTAAGTACTCGTAATAGATATAGTGTTGAGTACCACTTCAGTGTGTAAATTAGACATTATAAATTTCATTTATTTGGGTGGGGTGAGCCTTGAGACACAAATATGTATATACGCATATATTAATAAGATTATCAGAAGCGTACATATGTATTTACTTTATTACTTCATATATAGGGTCCGCCAAATAACTTTTTTTTTTTTTGAAAATGCTATAAAAAAAACTACTGAATATTTTCTCAAATTTCTTTTTTTATTTGAAAGTACAATCCTTCCGGTTAATAATGGAAAATAATTTCATTCAAATGGCTGCCTCGGCTGGCCATGCAGTAGCCTACACGATCGGTCCAATTTTTAAGCACATTATCGATTGTGTGCAGCTGTATTTCACCAATGGCTTCACGAATATTGTCCTTTAAAGCGTCAATTGTCTCTGGCTTGTCGGCGTAACACTTATCTTTGACGGCACCCCACAAATAATAGTCCAACGGTGTCAAATCGCAGCTCCGAGGTGGCCAAACGACATCAGCTCTGCGGCTGATAATGCGATCTTCAAAAACAGGGCGCAAAACATCGAGTGTAGCTTCGGCTGTGTGGCTCGTAACGCCTTCCTGTTGAAACCAAATGTTGCCAATATCCTCCTCTTCAATTTTTGTGAACAAAAATTCGTTCAACATGGCCCGATAACGATCGCCATTGACTGTAACGGCCACTCCTTGCTCATTTTCGAAGAAAAATGGCCCAATTATGCCTCTGGACCAAAATCCGCACCAAACAGTGGCTCGTTTTGGGTGCACCGGCTTTTCAATGTATGCGTGCGGGTTTTCTGTGCCCCAAATGCGACAATTTTGCTTGTTTACATACCCGCCAAGATCAAAATGAGCTTCATCTGACAAGATGATTTTTTTGGCAAAATCGGCATCTTCTGTAAGTCGATCGCAGGCCCACGTAGCGAAGCGTTGTTCAAGCGTATAGACAACTATATTCGTTCAGCGGAAGGATAAAACTAATTATCTGTCAAATCAGACATGAGCTAAGTGTTACCATTCACGAAATAAGCACTACTTGAAAAAAAAAACGTTAGATGGCGGACCCTTTAGTAAACAGTAAAAATTGAGATTTGAATTAAACCAGATAGTCAGAAAAAAATATTCCACGCTAAGGAAATTAAAATTGAGAATATAATTTTTTACTACAATAGTTTAAGGAATATTTCAGGTAGGTACAGTTGTTTTCCTGAGCGATAGTTTATGTCAAAACTGTTTTCCAGGATTGGGACGGTACATTAGGCAATTCAAAGGTACTTCCAGAAATTAAGTCGTTCTTCGACAGCCAAGCAATACCTTTGTCGCCTTTGCAAAGGATAGATTCTTAGGGTCGCGCTGAAACAATTAGGAAAAATTCAATGTGCTCTTTAAACACACCTTTTTGCATGTAGACCAGAGCGACAACAATGGCCCTTCAACATCAAACGCGATGATCAATACAAACTTCAACCAGCTTAATTCTAAGGTCTTGCTCCCAACCTCGTTAGTCAGGACTGTAGCTTCCGACGGGTCTTATTACCAACTACGAGATTAGGGGCCCAGGTTCTGAAGTCACATTCATAACAATAACTATTGAAATTAAAAAGGAACAGGCTGACAGCGAACGTGACAGGACACACATTAATTTGAACGTTAAAATACCAAACACAATTTACCATAAAATAACAAACAAATTCGACATTACCTCTTTGGGTCAAAGCATTTGTTTTCTCTCACCTCACTTCTCTCACCCTTCTGCAACATATCCAACCTTCCTTTAGTGGATCCCTCTCATAACGCTCCTGAGAAAATAGACTTACTATTAGGTGCTGACCTTTATTCGTCTATCATTTTAGAAGGACTCATAAGAAGCCAAGAGGGTTCACTAGTTGCGCAGCAAACAGAATTGGGAGGGATCCGGACTGGAAGCACTTGCCTGACACCTAAGTCCAACACAATAACTATGCTGAACCACTACAACTCTCTCGAGGTGCTTCTTAATCAGTTCTGGGAAATTGAAGGGAACAAGATAACATGAACATGGACAAGAGAAAATTAACATCGGATGAAGAGCAGTGTCAACAACACTATCAACATACAAGCGCGAAAAGGATGGCAGATACGAGGTCCGGCTTCCATTCAAGGACCGGGTTCATCCAACTCTAGGTCCAATCTAAACGGGCCACTTTAGCTAGATTCTTTCAACTTGAAAGAAAAATTCAAAACAATAGACATTTAAAGGAGGTTTACATCCTTTGCTTAAACGAATATGCAAAATGGTGGCATATGGAAGAAATTACCTCACACAAGCATCTGGTGACTGGGAAGCATTACTTTCTCTCGCACCACGCAGTATTCAAGTCGAGTCGAGTATTACCACGGAACTCCACGTCTTTTTCGATGTTTCGTGCAAAACGACAGACGGCCAATCACTCAAGGATCATTACTCATAGGGCTGCGGCTTATCGACTTAGTTGCCAAGTGGATAAAGTTCAACACAGTCTTTTCAGCGGTTATAATCATGATGTACCGACAAATTTGGATGGTCTCCGAAGACACTGAATACCAAATAATTCTCTGGAGATCAACACCAAAGGAACCCTTCAAAACATAAAAATTACAGACGGTATCGGTACTATACCTAGTTGTACGAACTTTACAACAATCAGCAGCTGATGTCACACACACACAACCCCACGTCACACGCGTACTCACCGAAGGTTTCTACGTTGATGATCTTATTTATAATGAAGATGTAGCCATCCGGACAAGTAATTCCTCGAAAATCCTGGAGCAAGTAACTGAAAATGAAAGAGATATTAACTTACCGCTCAACTTCGAGTCATTGGACGGGAATATGACATTATGTATCTAATAGCATCCAGCAAATGATACACATAGTTAAAAACGTCTCCGTACACCAGCAAATATTTTCTTAATTCTGGGATAAACTATTAATTTCTTACTACTTATATAAATTTTGCATATTAATTTGAAAATTATCAGAAAAGAACGACATTATATACACCTCCATTTTTAATGCAAAACAAATAACATTTTTTGAAAACAAAAAAAACTAAAAATTATTAAAATTATATAAGTCAAAAGAAAACGTAACAAAAAAGTCTCCGTTCAGTTGGTTTTTTCGATTTTCTTAAAATTAAGTGTAATTATAACATCAAAAGGTAATAATTAAATAAAATCAATATTTGGATGGACATCCTTTGTTCCTCATTACTTCATTCAACCTTAATTCGCCCTTAGTAACCAGGGTGGTTAGCCGTACTTATCCATTAGAGCCATTGTGGACCCCTTCCACTCTGCCTAGCGCCCATCGTAATGGTGGTTGGGTTTCTCGAATTAGCACCAGATCATTTGGCGTAATGTCACTACTCCCATTCTGATGCATCGCAAAAGGCATGCAGTTCCAAAGTGGGCTGATTGTGCTTCCTCTGTCTAGGAGTGTGAAGGTCACTTAAACTTTAGATGCCATCGTAGCCTCAATACAGGATGTCCCACGAGCAGTGTGCCAAAAAGCTAGAGCGTGTAGGTTTGGTGAAGACAAGAAAAAAATTGTACGGAAGGGGGGGTCTATTCCCCCCGTTTAGTCGGGAGGGGCAATTTTCTAAAAAATTAATTTAATTTGGAAAAAAAATTATTAAAAATCAACAATGCCCTGATATACTTTCCACAATGCCCTGATATACTTTCTTGTAAAGCCAGAAACCTCTTCTTTCATCTTGTTTTTAAACAAAGCTGTTTTAAGGAATAGTTTTTGAGAAATTAATTTTCAAACTCAAAATTTTGAAAAAAAAAATGAAAAAAAACTATTTTTTTTTTCAAAATTGTATGTAATTAAGTACTAATTTTTTTTTCAAAAATTCAATTCTCTTATTAGTTTTTAGTTAAAAACAGAAAACCGGATGCAAAAATGTCTTGTAGTTTTTGAGAAATTAAAAATAAACTCGAACTATTTTTTTCTAAGAAAGACCTTTTTTTTGTTTTTAACGCGGCTGGACTTGTAGGCAAATTAATGTATGAAACATTGACCTTTTTTTTATTATTTTTAAAAAAATCGGAGTTTTATGAGGATACAATAAAGTGACACAGTATTGGAATAACCCTGGATTAATCCTTTTTTTTCATTGATAACGCCTGAAAACTGACCTGCCAATTTCGTCTGGGTCCGCCCGCCGCCCGCCGCCGATGGGTTCTACCCGCTAGGACCTTAAGACAATAAAACCGCAATTTTTCTTTATTGAAAAACAAAATATTAGCAACCCAAATGTAAATAAAAGGCATCGCATTTTTAATAAAGAACCATTTCCAAATTGGATGTTAACTCATCAACACATTACGATGTCAAACTCATACTCTCGAGAAGAATTAACGGACATGCACTTCTGCTACGGTTTAGCTAATGGTCAAGATCGTGAAGCCGAAAGACTCTACGCTGAAAGATATCCCAATCGGAGGTGTCCCAGTCGTAGCATGTTTTCAAGAATCCACCGACGTCTGCGATAGCACGGAGTGATAGAGCATCGAAGATGCGAAAGATCAGTTACAGATGGATCAGGAATCTTAGATGAAAGAATTTTGGATTTGGTCCGACGTAATCCCTCCCTTAGTACAAGGAGGATAGCTATTATGCTTGGAGTGCCCAAATCTAGAGTATGGAGAGTGCTTTATACCGACAACTTACACCCGTACCATTTTAGGCCAGTTCAGGAACTCACCTCAACGACAAGTTTTTGAGAGCAGAATTTTGTCGATCATTACTGCTTCGAGATGAAACTGAACGAAACTATTTTGCAAGGATATTCTGGACGGATGAAGCACAGTTTTCCAGAGATGGTGTTACTAACTTCCACAATTTGCATCATTGGAGTAGCACCAATCCACACAACAAAAAACAAAATAAATCATAACACCGCTTTATCTGTAATGTTTGGCTTGGTATTGTTGGACAAACTGTAATCGGGCCCCGGTTTTTGAATGCCGTTATTAATGGAGAATCATACCTGCAGTTCCTACGAGACCTTTTGCCCGATTTGATGGACAACGTTACTTTGGCCATAGCAGATAATTTAATCTACCAGCAAGATGGAGCACCAGCACAGCTTACGGGTTAGAAACTGGCTGGATGATCATTTTAGTGACCGTTGGATCGGAAGAAGAGGCCCCACGGAATGGCCACCTATATCACCAGAGTTGCAGGAAAATTTGTCAAGCATAGACTTACATATGTGCAGCCATTAGAAGGAGATATAATCTTTGCCTTCTAAAAAATGGGGATCATATTGAAAATTTATTATAATAAAACTCCGAATTTTTTAAAAATAATAAAAAAGAGGTCAATGTTTCATACATTAATTTGCCTACCAAAAAAAAGGTTTTTCTTAGAAAAAAATGGTTCGGGTTTTTTTTTATTTCTCAAAAACTACAAGACATTTTTGCATCCGGTTTTCTGTTTTTAACTAAAAACTAATAAGAGAATTGAATTTTTGAAAAAAAGTTTGTACTTAATTACATACAATTTTGAAAAAAAATAGTTCGAATTTTTTTTTTTTTCAAAATTTTGAGTTTGAAAATTAATTTCTCAAAAACTATTCCTTAAAACAGCTTCGTTTATAAACAAGATGAAAGAAGAAGTTTCTGGCTTTACAATATCACGGCATTGTGGATGTAACTGTTGATTTCTAATAATTTTTTTTCCAAATTAAGTCAATTTTTTTAGAAAATTGCCCCTCCCGGCTAAACGGGGGGGAATAGACCCCTCCTCCCGTACGATTTTTTTCTTGTCTTGACCAGACCTACACGCTCTAGCTTTTTGGCACACTGCTCGTGGGACACCCTGTATATTAACCGACTCGTTCACCTTAACAGAACATGGCCAATTCAGTTTGGTTTTTTCAAATGGGGTTTGGTCAAGCAGATAATTGCACTTTACCGAAATATACAACTCCTTTTATCAACGTTATTTAGCTGAAACGCAAGCCAATCTTATAAGCGATTTTGTCTTTCTTTAAATTTGTTAACTTCAAAAGAAAATCTGATGGCTACTACTTCACTCTCCTAATCATAATCAAACCTCAAATTAACCCAACATTATCGCCAAATTTTTGCCACTTTTTTTAAACTTTTTTGTTCCGGACTCCGCTCACTTCGATTATTTATCGAGTTTCTCCCTTGGACCATTTCTTTCTCCGTACAGATCCCTGTGTCATCGAAAACAAATTAAATCAACTTAGTGAGGAATTCATTCATGGACCTGACGGTCGCCCTACCATATTTATAAAAAAAATTCTCCCCAAAATGTGAGAGAGGGTCTCCTTCTCTCAAAAATCCTCATTTTACTCTATCTCTAGGTGAATTCCCCCAGTTATCGAAAATCTCTTTTATAACACCTATACACAAAAAAAAATCTGAAGAACGATAATAACAATTATCGTCCCATTGCCGAACGGTTACATATACCCAAACTCTTCGAGAGTATATTTTTAAATTTTAAGTTTTCGCTGCAAGTCTTTAATCTCCCCTAGACAACACGGTTTCTTCAAATGCAGATCTACAACCACCGACCTTGTTGAATTTGTGTCCTTAACCCTCTCGGTCTAGAGAAAGGAAGTCGAGGTTATTTCAACCGATTTCAGCAAAGCTTTTGACTCTTCCCTTATTAAATCAGATCTTAATAGTTTTTCCATCTGGTGTTCCAAAAATTGCTTGTAGCTGAACATTGCCAAAATGCCAATTTTTTTTTTTTTTTAATTATTAGTATAATATTACAATCTAGTCGTTAGACTAATAAGCAATTTTGCTTTGACTTAAATTAATAAAGAACACAGGAATAGAGCTTAAAGATTGAAGCTAACTTATACTATACGTGATTATACATACTGCACTAGTTCAAAAGGTTTGACTCTTTTTAGTCTCCTAACCAGGTTTGAGTGGTCCAAGAGCAGGATGGTCTCAGGGTTCGTGTGGTGGTGAAGCCGATCCTCATGCTTTTTCGCGAATCTATGTATGTATTTCATTCTGTACACATTCCACGCCCAGGTCACTGTGAAGGTCATCGTTCCGAATATAGTAAGGTGCATTGACAATATTCCTTAGCACCTTGTTTTGAAATCGTTGGATTATTTCAATGTTGCTTTTTTTGGTACAACCCCAAAGTTGAATACCATAAGTCCATATGGGTTTTATGACTTGCTTATAAAGCAAAATTTTATTATATGTTGAAAGACAAGATTGTCTTCCTATCATCCATTATATTACCTATCATCATATATAATACCAATCTCCTCTCTTTTTTTCTTCACATGGGCTTTCCATCGAAGTTTTGTATCCAGAGTCATACCAGTACTTTGCACAATTTGCGTATGGTATAACTTGGTTGTTAATATATACTGGTATGTGCTCTACTTTTTTATTTGTGAAGTCAACATGTACTGATTTTCATTCATTTATTCGTATTCGCCATTTTCTTGTCCAATTTTGAACATGCGAAATCGCCTCTTGTAGTTTGCGGGTTGAGTCCACATTGTTTTCCGCAACTGCCATTAAAGCCGTGTCATCAGCAAATGTAGCAATCGAGTTGTGTTCTAGTATTGGAATATCGTGGGTATATAGGAGATATAATATTGGCCCAAGAACACTCCCTTGTGGTACACCCGCTTTAATCTCTTTAAGCTCCGAATATGTGTCTTTCTCTTTTATCCGGAAATATCTGTCCGAAATATATGATGTTAGAATTTCAGCCTGTTCGTTGGAAAGTATCTTTTTTAGTTTATAAACTAGTCTCTCATGACATACTTTATCAAATGCTTGTGCTACATCAAGGAAGACTGTAGAGAACTTTTTTCTCTTCAAGAGTTTTTTCAACAATGTTCGTTATTCGGTGCACCTGATCAATGGTTGAGTGTTTCACTCTAAAGCCAAATTGGTGGTCTGGAATAATATGCTTCCGTTCTATAGTTGGTAGCAGCCTTTTTAATAGTAGTCTTTCAAAGAGCTTGGACATTATAGGCAGCAAAGATATTGGTCTATACGATGAAGCTTCGTGAGGTGGTTTTCCCGGTTTGGCTATCATGATGACTTCAGCAACTTTCCATAATTGTGGAATTTTAGTTTAAATGCAGCGTTGATGATACGAGTAAGCTTCGCGATTCCTTTTTCTGGGAGTTGCTTAAGAATTTCACCAGTTATCAAATCAAATCCTGGCGCTTTTTTCGCATTTAGTGTTTTGATTTCTTTTCGTACTTCAGGTGACGATGTGGTGCGTATTTCTTCATTTTCTTCAGCTCGCTCTTCGCTGGGCAAATTATCTTGCTCTCCTGGGTTTGGTCGAAAGATTTCTTCCAGGTACTCCGCAAATCTTTCCGCTTTTTGCTCGTTGCTTTTAGCCCACTTTCCATCCAGCTGTTTGATCGGAGGAATGTGGATGATTGGTCTTTTTAATTTCTTAGTGGTTTTCCAGAGCGAGTACTCCGTATTTCTATTGTTGATAAGATTTTGCAAAAATGACTTAATTTTAGAATCTTTGAGTTCCTTAATTGTTCGTCTAACTTGTAGTACCAGATTATTAAACTTATTTTTATCCTGCAGTGCTCTCCTTTGGTGCCATTTCTTTCTCGCTCTTCGCTTTTCGGCAATTAACTCTCTAATTTCGAGAGGATAGTAGTTATGTTTTAATTGTTTTCTGATGTTGGGAGTGTTTTCCCAGCCGAAATTTGGATATCTCTGATAAATTGCTCAAGCTCTGAGTCTAATTGCTCTTTAGATCGTATTGGAGTACGTGGTTCTATCCTTTCTTGAAGGCTTGATTTGAAACTTACCCAGTCCGTGCGTTTATTGGTAAGAGCTGGGTAACTTACTTTCAGGATAATGTTATTGCTCATAGTCAGCGATAGATATGTAGGTGAATGATCCGAGCTTAAGTCATGACTTTCTTCAATTTGCAAAGAGTTTCTTGGAATATTTTTAATTATGAAAAAGTCAATGAGATCGGGGATTTTTTGCGGATCAGTCGGCCAGTAAGTAGGCTTTCCCGTAGATAAGGCTTCACACCCTTTCTCATTTATTGCGTTAAGGAGTTCTCTTCCCTTGGTTGTCATTAATCTTGAGCCCCAATATGTGTTTTTTGCATTAAAGTCTCCACCGATAATGAACTTTTTTCCCAGTTGATCGAGGAGTTGTATGTATTCGTTCTTTTTTATCGAATGTTTAGGGGGGCAGTAAATACTAGCAACAAGAATTGGATAATTTGTTGTCTCTATAACTACAGCTGTTGATTGTATTTTATCTGTTTGAATTTTTGATTCCTCGTAGTGATTTATACTTTCCTTTACAATAACAGCACTTCCTGCTCTAGCAGAATTGTCCGGGTGGATGGTATGATAGACTTTATACCCTCTGAATTTGATAAACGATTCTTTGGTGAAGTGAGTTTCGGAAATGAGACAAACGTCTATTTTGTTTATATCCAAGACTGCCTGTAATTCTTTTCGATGTTGCAACAGTCCATTTGCCATTATTCTTAGTGATTTAGTCATTGAGTTACTTTGATTTTGATTTTGGAGCAACTGTTTTGACGTTGCTCTCTATTTGATTTACTCTTGTGTTAAGGTTGGAAACGGATTTCTCTATACTAGTGATTTTCACTAGGATGGCCTGTAGGGTTTGTTTCAAATCATCTTCTTGTTGCTCTGGATAACTCGAAGAGCGAGCAGCCTCAGCATATGTTGTGCTAATTATTTGTTTTTCAGTAATTTGGTCATTTGTTTTATCTTCTGTGTTAACACGATATTTATTTTTGTGATGCTCGTTAACGTTCGGAAGGGTTTGTTTTTCAACTAGCTTTTTAATGTTGTTAGCCCTTATCTTCTGTATCTCCTTGGCTACTGTACATCCTCTATAGTTGGCTGGGTGTGCCTGATCGCAGTGTATGCACTTTGGTGGCTCAGTAGTTGGTTTTTTAGAATCTTTCGTGTGATGATTACCTGTACATTTAACACACCTCGGATCTTTACCAAATGCCAATGAATCACTTTTTCACGTCAACGAATCAAACCTCCCCCTCGTCTATACTTCCTCAATAATCTTGGCATATTATGTGACCAGGATCTAAATTTTCGCGCACATATTGACGAGATAATCCTTAAAGCTAATTCAGCACTCGGTTTGGTGCAGCGATGGTCCACAGAATTCTTCAACCTCTACGTTACCCGATCCATCCACATAAACTTTTTCCGGCCCCTCCTTGAATACGCCTCTCAAGTGTGGTCTCCTTACCAACAAAGCCACATTTCTAGACTCGTTCTAGAAGATTTAGTTCTTCAAAAGCAATCCAAAAACTTTTGTTCGGAATTGAACGTTAAAAAAATTGCATATTATTAAATGTACATCAAAAATTCTTAAGCCATGTTAAGCTTTGCACTAACTGTTATCATTTCTTAAAACCGCTAAATTTTTAGTTTTTTATCCCTTTGCTAAAATAAGCAAAGGCTCAGTTAAAATTGAGTTAACTGGTTTAAATATAAACTACAGTTAAAATTTCCAATATGCCAATAATATATACATATATAATAATATATTTGACTTAACGTATGTACATATGTTATTATTAGCTTAAATATATGCATTTAAAAAAAATTCCATTTTATGATTACTTTCAATGCTCAGCGATAACCCCTGTAATGTCGAAAAGCCAGGAAACCGTCGAATCCATGGACAATTGCTGCGCCATATCCTAAATACTAAAAGGTACCATAGTTATTAAGACTACCTATTATTTCTAAATGTTTCTTACGTATGCCCCAGTCATGGCAGGATACGCCCAAAATCCAGGTCGGGTAAGAAATTGCGGATGCAGCCATACTACCGCAGCGAAACCCATATAAGTAGCAGTACTCAGATACATCCCACACGCCACTCCATTAAACAAGATTTCCTTAAACAACACAGAAAATCACATACAATCACTAGGTTTATGGACCAACAAAATCCTTACAAACAATGATTGTCGTATAAGATGATACGACTTTTCTGAGAAGACATAGCACACAACTAGAATCGCTGTAGTAGTAAAGCAGTACCCAGTGGTAGTTAGAAAGCTTGTAAGTGCTTGGCCAATCGAATCCGCTGCAGGTATACCATACTTAACCAGTAATCCTTCGCATATTGATGCTATGAATAACTCCAGGATTTTTAAAAATCCCACTTTGGAGGTGAGAAAACCGAAATTTACACAAGTACAAATGCGACAGCAACAAATGTTGATTCCTCCATTCTGGTTAAGGCCACGTATTCCAAATGAAGCCATCAACGAATAACGAACTAAGAAAAAAACTCAAGAGCAAAAACCGTCTTGCTCAACAGTGGCAGTGAATGCATACTGAAGACAATTTTGTTTTACAATAAAGGAACTTCCAGGGGGCGCCTTATGTGCAACTAAACTAAAAATAGAGATGGAAGAGTTCTCCGCATTCGTTGCCCTTCCCTTAGACATTGAGCCGCGGATATGTACATTTATACCTACAGACACATTTGGATGGTGTTTTCTAAATATGGAAAGAGAGAACTAGTAGGTTAATAAACCAGGATATATGTGGATGAATTTATTATATTATCAGCTCCTTTCAAAGATCCAAAAATAGATGCAGGAACAGAATTTTTTTTATTCTTAACTGCATAATACAAATCTGTGGCGTGTTCCACTTTTTGTCATTTTAGGGATTTTAAATTGCATTTTTTTGTATCAATAGTCACATATGTTCTAAAACCATTATCTTGAAGTTGATAGCCCCCTTATATAGTGTTTTGTAAGTCATACTCGTTACTAATTCGCTCGAATGCTGTAAGTTTTTAATGACAGATAAACAATATTCTACTTACATGTAGTTATTCTAATCTAATGTGTTGAATAAGACATCTTAATATAATTTCAACAGATCTCTCTGTGGCATGGTTGTGGCATGTGGTATCCGTTCAATCCATTGAGGGCATATCCAAACGCAACCCGTACGATTAAAGTAGGGTTCTCTCTAATGACGAGATAGGATCCTCTCAAATGACAAGATTGACAAATGGAGGATATAATTAAACAAACGATGGATAGTACGATACCTCGCCAGCACCATAACGACGCCAAAAAAGTGTATCGAAACGAGAAAATCGACACACTGCCCAGATAGAAAGTCTTGACTCCTGTCAAGACTTAAACTCTTGTACACAATAAGAGGTCAAGATAGTCACTGATTAAAATTTCAACCATTCGTGCTGTAAAAGCTAAGAGCGCGAGTTTGTTTTCCCAAATAAATAAAACATTTCGGAGAAACAATCAGAACGATATGCAGGATCTGAAGCTTCCGAGAACGTCAGACAATGAACAGCCAGCATCGATCTAGAGAACGTCGTTCTAGATGACAACTTTTTCGTGACCGAAGATCCGCAGGGGATGGTGACGACAATAGGAGCTATCTTCAGCAGAAGTGTACAAAGTGATTTATAGCAATTATAGCATTCGACCCAATCACAACCGACAGAGCCCTATTCATCACTTCTTCCTTCGAAATGATATCGCTCATTGGTTATCAGAGAACTTTTGTTTTACCAGGTTCAATAACGATTTTATGGAATTAATGCCATCGTCAGTGATGGGGGTAACGCTCTGTTCATTTCGACGGAGGATCTCCAGATGATCTTCGAGTCATTGAAGAGAAAAAAAAATCCGTAGGAACCGACAGTACAATAGCTTTAAAGATGTACACCATCCTGTTCAACAATGCACTGAATAATGCAGTGCACTGGAAGACAGCGGTGGTGCAACCAATACCCAAGAGGGGTAAAAATACCTTCAACCCTTCAACCGCTCTGGCAAGGTCCCGTGGCGGCGCATTGACAAGATGGCTATTTCATAGTAGCTTACTTGATTCCAGAGTGAAGGTAATTTACTACATGGTCTTGATCAGGCTCATGATTGCCTCTGGATTTCCCGTTTGGTTCGATGTGAGAGCCAGCTTAATGAAAAGGATTCGAAAGTTTGAGAGACAATATCTCAGTCATTGTCTCGCGTTACTTAGGAAACCTTAATCTGAGTTCACAAATAATTAGTTTACAATAATAATATTGTAATAAAATTGATTCGAAGTCACGTTGCAAGGGAAATGACTTCGGTCAATAACCTGATCTCCGAGGTTTACTACCCCAACTATTTGTACCACGAGAGGGTGTGTCTTGACGGCTTTGCCCCATCGGAGGCATTCCTCCATTTTGATCCATGTGGGCTGATCCAGGATAGATTGGCGGTACCGGTTCCTCTGTCGCACTCCGTGAGCTCAATCGAGCCGAGATCGAGGAAACGTCGTCCGATAACGCTTTTGGTGGCTGGAGCAGACTTCGCCAGTGGTACCTTTGGGTCACATAGCCTCTTAAGGCAAGGCCTCCAAAACGCCTAGGATAGGTTAGGATAAATTAGGGTAGTTTAAGATTAGCTTAAGGAAATGTCAAGTTTCATTTAAACAAAAAAAAAAAAGATCTCATGGGACCAGTAAGGTATTTAGGCTAGTTTTAAAACTTTAAACTATATGTATATGTATGTATATATAAAAAAGTTTATAACAATAATTGTATAGATATGTATATATTTGCAAGAAATATTTCTCTTGGAAGTTGGTGAGCTAGGTACGTTCGATTTTCGATATATTTTGTTAAGTTATATAATATTTAGTTTGTCTTTTGGTATGTTTGGATACTTTGTGCTATTTTATGTAAAAAATACGCTTAAGCGCTCCAACGTACCTGAAATGTTGGCTGTGACATTTGGTGAGTCTAGTCTGAGAAAAAAAAAAGATTTATAAATGGCACTTCAAAGAAGGCCGAAAAGATGTTGATGACGATGCCCATTTCGCCCCAGCTCGTCAACAATAGGTGAAAACGTTGAGGCAATGAAGAAAACTATGGAGAATTTTCGAATCACTATCAGAGAAGTTGACGAGGACATCGGCTCAACCCATGAACATTTTTCAGACATTTTAGGGGTGTGTCAGCAGATTTTGGCTCCTGCGACTTTTCTCTCTTCCCAAAACTGAAAAAGTTGGTTAGTTAAACTCCGCGTCGCTGGAAGAGCTAAAGGTTGTACTAAAAGGCGTTTATTATATCTGAGGGGGATTACTCTGAATTATCCTAATTAAACCTAGCCTATGTAAACCTAATAAAAACACAAATGTAAATGTATTATACATTGCTCTATTTTTTTTTTTTAATATTTCCTATAAATCGATAATATTTAAAACCCACATTTGAAATTGTATAATCCAATCTTCCCAGATGCGGCATGAGACTGTAAGGAACCATTTTAAGACGAATATGTTATTGCCCTCCCACCAACGCGCGGGCTTTCACTGTCTACTCGTTCTACGTGTCCTGCCCAGTTTATTACTTGGGCAATGCTTGGGGTTGAATAGAGTTCCTCGAGTTCATTTTTATATAGTTTTCTCCATTTGAGAGTGTCTTCGTCTTATTTTCCACCATTGATTCTCCTTAAGATCTTGTTTTAAACGAAAGAGTCACTACGGATATTGACATAACAGGACAAAAGCGTTGTTTGGAGTAGCTCCTTCAACATAAAGAAACTCATATACGGCATTTTATTTATTTCGATCTTTATGTCGTTTTTGGCAGTCTATAGAATTCCTAGATATTTGGACATGTCTACTTCCTCAAAACATTTATTGATTACAGTCATGTGCGAGGCTTGGATTGATCCAAGTCGATCAATGACCATATTTTTGCTTTTCTCTTCATTTACTTCTAAACCCAGTTCCCTTCTTTCGATTATTAGACTTTCTGCGTTTCTCTGAACTGTTTTCTCAATACCTCCCAGAAGATCCACATCGTCAGCGTAAGCTAGAGGGGATGTTATTCCATTAATGGTTATTTCCCTCTCATATTCGTAAAGGGATTCCATGGCATCACTTAATGAAAAGGAATTGGTGACAAGGCGTCTCCTTGTTTTAATCCTTCACGTATTTGGAATCCTCTTCTATGTATTGTATCTGCACCGATTCTTATTTGAAATTACAGCAAATTTTTCCACAATGCTTCGGAGCAATCGATGTGAAATACATATGTCAATCCTACCTGCCCGTTTAACGCATTTTAACTATAGGGTCCGCCAAATAATTTTTTTTTTTTTTGAAAATGCTATAAAAAAAACTACTGAATATTTTCTCAAATTTCTTTTTTTATTTGAAAGTACAATCCTTCCGGTTAATAATGGAAAATAATTTCATTCAAATGGCTGCCTCGGCTGGCCATGCAGTAGCCTACACGATCGGTCCAATTTTTAAGCACATTATCGATTGTGTGCAGCTGTATTTCACCAATGGCTTCACGAATATTGTCCTTTAAAGCGTCAATTGTCTCTGGCTTGTCGGCGTAACACTTATCTTTGACGGCACCCAACAAATAATAGTCCAACGGTGTCAAATCGAAGCTCCGAGGTGGCCAAACGACATCAGCTCTGCGGCTGATAATGCGATCTTCAAAAACAGGCCGCAAGACATCGAGTGTAGCTTCGGCTGTGTGGCACGTAGCGCCGTCCTGTTGAAATCAAATGTTGCCAATATCCTCCTCTTCAATTTTTGTGAACAAAAATTCGTTCAACATGGCCCGATAACGATCGCCATTGTCTGTAACGGCCACTCCTTGCTCATTTTCGAAGAAAAATGGCCCAATTATGCCTCTTGACCAAAATCCGCACTAAACAGTGGCTCGTTTTGGGTGCACCGGCTTTTCAATGTATGCGTGCGGGTTTTCTGTGCCCCAAATGCGACAATTTTGCTTGTTTACATACCCGCCAAGATCAAATGAGCTTCATCTGAAAAGATGATTTTTTTGGCAAAATCGGCATCTTCTGTAAGTCGATCGCAGGCCCACTTAGCGAAGCGTTGTTCAAGCGTATACACAACCATATTCGTTCAGCGGAAGGATAAAACTAATTATCTGTCAAATCAGACATGAGCTAAGAGTTACCATTCACGAAATAAGCACTACTTGAAAAAAAAAACGTTAGATGGCGGACCCTTTATAAAGATTATAATTAAATAGTTCTTATAGCAGTGTTGGTAAATTATATTGATTAAAATACCGGAAGATAACCCTCCGCCAGAAACGGAAAGTCCAAACAACCTTATTTCTTTCTGTGGAATTAGGTTTTAGATTAGATAAGAATTCGCTGACGCCTTTTGAGGTAACCCATCTGGCAGGGGGTAAATTAATATTTAATTATCGACTGTTGAGGGCAAGAAGATATGTCGAATATAAACATCTTTATGTATGATAGTTTAACAAGCAAAAATCGCTTCTACTACCAACAGCTGACTCGGAACGGAACCACAAGATATTCGCGGTTTATACCCGATCTGGTAGTATCTTCGTTAAGGGGTGTGAATACGCCGAAAGTATTCTCATAGAGAGTGATCTAGTTTGGAGCGCCATAGCCATAACAAGTCAACCAGAAGCAACATGATGCCGTTCACTGTTACTAGTATTTGTAATATGTCCCCCAAGGCGGCGACGCTTATCTTAAAAATATTAATAGGTTCTTTTAATGAGGTCAAAAGGCCGAGAGAATTTTTTTTTTATCTACTATTTAAAACTTTTTTTTTGTGTCGGGGGTTATATACTTAAAATTTTTAATTTAATTTTTTCTCTATCCTTCGTACTTTCTTTATGCAATGCTTACAATCTTGCATTATTGCTATTGTTGTAATAGAAGTTGTTTTGATTCCATTAATATTTTGAAAATGTTGGTGTTTACTCATCAACCAACAGAGATGAGTGAACCTAATAAAATTCCAGACACAGCTACAGCGATGTTGTACTCAGGGCAATGATTAAAGTGTTAAGCAAATACAGAGAAGGCTTTAAAGTACTCGAAGTAGCAGAATTTGATACAATTTGGGATACAAACTCCTTAGGAAAGACAGATATGCTCGAGGGGGCGGTGGTGTTGCAATTTATTTAAAAGATGGTCGTTACCATCTGACTCATCAATTGAATACTTCTTTCTCGATGCCATAGGTAGCGAAGGTAATCTTATATAGGCCAGATAATAATATCGTTCTTGATCCACTATACAATGTAATGGAAGAAATCGCCGACCTTAATCTTTACAACTATAAAAGAGAACACATTTTCCTGTTTGTCCGCGAGTTGGGAGTAGGTACGTAAAAATACCTCACCAATATATATATTGATATGTCGGGATTAGCCGTGTTACATGGGATGGTTTTTAGTATCCTTGGGCCTTAAAACCCATTTTATATATTACTTTTTTAACTGAAAAAACAAACATTTTTTTTTATATTTTAGGCACCTACATATTACTTCATATTACTCGTGAAGAGATTGATGTATCATGATGTATGTATAATAAGCAAAAATGTAATTATTTGAGATTTACATATTTCACAGATATGCGTAGGTCATTGCAATCAACAGTGCACCAGTGAAGTGTGGGCACATTCATGTTTATCAAACAAATTTTTTTTCTTCTCTTTTTCTTCTCTCTTCTTTCTTTGGACTATTGTAGGTTTCTTATTATGTAAACATTTGTCTTACATAATTATTTCAATGGAATAGCAACTGAACTAACAAGCACAAGTATAAAATTATATGTACAATAAGTACCTTAACCCTCATCGGTTCCTTGTGTCAATTTGACATACTTTTAAAATTCAATTGGAGATTACTCTACTATTACTTCGTCATATCGGGATAAGATTTTGGCTCAAGGTAAAAATCGTGGATAAACTATATGTCTGCGATATCTATACTCGCGACAAATGTCGCTGGTAAGCTGTACAAAAAATTTCCCTAATAAGATCCTGTGTGTCAAATTGACACAACGAGATAACAGATAAGAGCGTTCTTTGTTACTTCCTGTTATTTCACTTCTCGTGACTGATTTGTAGAAGTAAGACGGTAAAGAGTGAATTGGCTCTTATAAAAATGGATTTATCCTTTTTCGACGAATACGGAAGTGATGTTAGCAGTGAATATAATTCGAATAGTGATGATGATTTTTATAATCGCACAAAAGGTGGAGTGGATGTTTTAGATAAGTTGGTTGCAACATATCGATGTAAAAGGAAGGTAAACAGATGGCCTGTTGCCCTTTTTGCCAATATTCTAGATTTATCGGCGTGCAATGCTTTCATAATATATACAAAATCGAATCCCGATTGGAATATTGTCAAAAACAATATTAAGAGAAGGTTATATTTGGTAGAACTTGGCGAATCGTTGTGTATCCCATACATCCAACAACGAAAAGGAATGCCTCGAGGTGTAAATGCGCTTGCTGTTGTATGCAGCATCAAAAATATAATGCCGTCGACATCAAGGTCAGGACAGATTGAACAGCCACAAGAACCATCGGAATCGCCACAAGCTGAATCTTTGCAGTTGACACATCAACCTGTTATCAAAAAGAGAGCTCGTTGTCACATGTGTCCTTCACGCTCGAATTCAAATATCACTCTGCACGGTGTGATAAATGCATAAAATATGTATATCCGTTTCATTATTTCAAAATTTGCGAAAAATGTGCACAAGAGACTGGTTGGAAGAATTGATGTTTGAGTCTTTCTGTACATATTTGTTGTTGTTTTTTTATTATTATTATCTAACCAAGAACCATTTGCATTTTTATTTTGAAATATAAAGTGATAAATGTCTTGGCTTCTTTAAAATACAAGTAAAACAGCATGTGTGTCAATTTGACACACAAAGAACTGTAACGTTGCTAAAAATAAAGGATCGATGAGGGTTAAACAAAAATTCTTGGATACGATTGCATGACAACAACCGCTACCGGAAATTCTACACGCGCAGCACAAATTGCACGCTTCATCTACAAGTACATGCTCCGCGAGTATCGCAGACGCGCCGCATATCGCATATCCCCAATCCGACACCTTCTCAAAAGCTCAACTTACATCCATCCCAAAAACTGCATTTCTTCACGTCCACTATCTCCCGGTTCCCAATGTGAATCTTTAAAACATTTTTGCACTATACTTTGGGTAAATATTTATTGTATGACTTCACTCACTGTTCAATTTCAGTTTATTAATGATAACTTAGTAAATATTTTCAATACGCACGTCCCAATTAAAGTAAAAAAGTATGCAAAAGCATCAAAACCTTGTTTCACACAAACAATTTAACATTTAATTAACCAACGCGATCAGGTTAACAAACGCTGTGTTCGAACAAGGATTGAAGATAAGGTTGTAAAGAGAGGTTAGTTTGTTATTCCGGAACGATCAACGAAACTTCGGAAAGCGATTGTACAATAAAAGAAAAAAAAACGAACATATCTTAAATTCTTACTTCTTTTATTGCTCGATTAGATGCTTTTTGCGATCTGCTTTTATACAAATCAGCTGCCTTGCTTGGCGAAGTCGCTTCCTCTCGTTCTTCTTATTGACTCCGCCGTATGCGCCTTAATGTCTGGTCGATTAAGCTGATCTGCCTTCAGGGTTACTGTTGACACTTTGGTTGTTGTTCACAGTAGATCGTGCTGCGCTTTTTTGTTCCGGTTGCATTTGTTTCCAAATTTAACGTGCAACGGTTGCACTGGTTACGGTGGGGAATTTGGATTTTTTGTTTGTTCTTGTACATCCTGGTATGGCTAACAACTGAAGCGTTTCTGGTGTTGAAGGACGCATGGGGTGCTGGTTATGCTTATGGTTGTAGCTATGGTTGTTGTGTGTGGAAATTATCCTCCCCGGTCGCTGATCTCAAGTGAATAGGTCGTGCCTTGATTCAGGTATGATGATAGTGCGCCTGCTCCTGGTATATGGTTTAGGGTGTGGCAATATTTGATTATTAGTGTGTGAGTATAATTATTATATTAATAATTATAGATATTAATATAAGTTATTCTAAAATTGTTGTTCGTATTATGGGTGGGGATACATAGGTTGAGATCGTGCTGGGTTTATTAAAATTTGTTATTGGAAGGGGGCAAAGCTTGAGGATGGTTGTGGCTGTACGGTGACGACTCGGATTTTCCCACCATTTCCTGGTGGGACCTCCTTTATTCTTCTTAGCTGCCATCGTGTTGGAGGCAATTGTTCGTCTAACAATAATACTGTCTCCAACTTTGAGGTCATGATTGGGCGAGAGCCATTTAGTTCATTGTTGAAGCCGACTCAAACACTCAATTTTCCATTTCTTCCAAAAATCCTGTTGGATATTTTTCCTGAGTTGCCATCTTTCCAAGCAACTGACCTTCAAATTGGTGAGTTCCCTTTCGGGTACACTGTTTATTGGAAAACCAATGAGAAAGTGTCCTGGAGGAAGACATGATATATCGTCGGTGACTGGACAAGGCGGGCGGCCGTTAAAGCAGGCTTCTAACTGCGCCAATATTGTCGCATTTTCTTTGAAGGCAAGTGTGTAGTGTCCGATGATTCTGTTGAGATGATGTGTCATGGATTTGACACCTTCTTCCCCTAATCCGCCAAAATTTCCAAGTTCCGTCTTGTTGTAATTGCCTGGTGATGTCGCCACTCCATTGATTATTCATGTATCCTTTCTTTGCATCTAAGGACAACCACCCCCGGAGAGTAGCGAACGAAAACCTTCGACACAAGTCATCTGCACCCCGTCCAGGTTGTGTGACAAACATCATAAGAGCGTAACTCTTGAACCTGAGCGAACCCTACAAAAAAAAGAAACTGCTGCGTAAGCTTTCTCTGATGCATCACAGAATCCATGTGTCTCCGTATGTGAATTGTTAACAACGGATATCCATCGAGAAATTTCTATCCGGTTGAGATGCTTGAGGTCTGATTTTATGTTGTGCCATGCTGTAACTATTGAACTAGGGAGCTCATCATCCCAGGCTATGCACTCTCTCTAGATATCCTGCATTAGAAATTTCATGCAAATGACGCAAGGCGCGATCCATCCCATTGCGTCGTATAACCCTACGATGTCTGCGAGAATCATTCTTCTCATAATGTCCCCTGAATCTTTGAGTTGGACATTGAATTTGAAGGTGATGGACCCGGAAGTCCATTGAATTGAGCTGGTCTCGTCGGAAGAAAGAGTCTGAACTTCCCGATCTTCTTTTGTAAGCTGACATTGCATTTCCATTGCCTCCTCCTTTGAATCTGCGCCATGAATGATATCATTTACGTAGAAATTTTGAGTCGTAATTGTTGATGCTATGGGGTAGTTGTCTTTCTCCTGAAGGGCAAGTTGTTGAAGGTTAAGAACAGCCAAGTATGGTGCCGTCGTCCCGAAATTAGGCGTGTTTAGTCTGTATGTCTTACTTTCACCGTCAACTTCGCTTTTCCAACATACTTACTGATAGTTCGAATGTTCACCCGGCACTCATATTTGTCTATACATTTTGTCAATGTCGGCCACATAGGCGATTCGGTGCTTTTTGAAGCGAGTGTTACACATACCCCGTTGAGCAACCACCCACTGGTAAGTAACGTCAACCTAATAACCTTAGGTGAACTAAGAGATATTGGTGGGATCAAAAATGTGTTTCTTAAGAATCTTCCAGATTCTTCTCTCATATATTTGTTAAATATTTTCAATGGCTGTCTTAAACTGGGATACTTTCCGATAATCTGGAAATCTGTCAAGATCATTCCAATTTCAAAACCCGGCAAAACTGCAAATTTGCCCTGTAGTTGCAGGCTAATAAGTCTGCTGAACTCTCTCAGGAAGTGACTGGAGAAGATAATCAAAAAAAGAATTATATCTTTTGTTAAGGATAACCGAATATTACTAGCATTCGATACTCTTTGGCATGATGGTTTGGTATAAGCTAAGCGGCCAAGTTTTAGTTTTCCATTATACCTTATAAAAATTATTTAGTCATTTCTTTCTTCTCGAAGTTGTATCGTGTCCTTAAATCAACTTATATCAAACCCTCGCAGATAATAAACTCGCAGAAAATAATGCGGGAGTCCCACAAGGATCAGCCAGTCTTATTTAATATATGTATGTACCTCTGGTTTCCCCATTTTGATGAACTGTAATATCGCTTTATTTGATGATGGTATTTGTATCTATTTGTCGAATGCAATTGGTTGCAGCATAGAAACTTATTTACAATCTGCCTTATATACAGTACTATCATATTATTATAATTGGAACGCAAATATTAATGCTTCGAAGAACCAAGCTATCTTTCTTACACGTAAAAGAAAAGGCTGCTTACTTCCAAGCAACAGCCTTCAACTAATCTTCGTAGGCTCCAAACAACATAAAATAAATTATATTATTAAAAATAATCCTAAATGTTTGTGGATTTTTCTCGACAGATGCTTATACTTTGAGGAAATAGGAAGCGCATAACTTTATTACCATGAATGGAAACTCATCGTATACTACGACCTCGAGCCCGCTCACGCTACTGAGTACGTAGTCAAAACCAATAACTTATGCCAACAACTCAAGGACAACGAAAATTTCGAAATAATCTGTGATGGAGCAGTTACTGAAATAAACCACCTAATGATGGATATACAAACAAAATATGAATTACTAAACCCTAGCAAAAGGAGCAAAAGAGTTGTACTCAACGTTGTAGGTACTTTATTCGGGACGCTAAACGAAGACGACGCTTAAATCTATGACAAACAGACACAAAACACCTATTATCCCTTATACAGAAACAGACGATACTACTAGACACTACTAAAAATGTGCTCGGCAAATCTGAACAGGCTATGGAAAAACAAATGATAGCAATCAATTCGAAAATAGGAAAAGTAACAGACACCCTGATTAACACCACCCACGATCAGAAGCTATTTCTCGAAATAGAATCATTAACCTCAGTTGTTACATTAATTATTATACGATATCAAAACACTCCCAATAACATACTAGACCTGGTAAGCGACGTCAAACACGGTAAACCACATCCAGCAATAATTACGCAAGACCAAATAAAATTCACCCTAAGTGTAAGCGCAAATTGAGACACGTATAGCGCGTGTGAGGTGGCGCAGCGCGACGCGTGTTTTTGTAAACTACAGAATTGAATAGAACGGCGCAAATTGGTAAACACGTGTGACGTGTCGCGACCCGCGCGAGCCGACCGTCGCGCGGCGCAGTAGTCGGGACACAGTTTCACGTGCCATTCTCTCGCGTGTGGTTCTTGGTTTTGGATACATGGCAGAAGAAAAATTAATAGAGGCAGTTAGGGCTTATAAAGAGCTATATAATACCCAATGTGCCAACTACATACATGAAGACAAAATTTAAAAATCGTATTAAAATTGATTTAAATTTCCGGTTCATTAAGCAATACAACAAAGTATCCTCTTCAGCTTCATCTGAATCTGATTCGGAATTTAGGTTTAATAATATCAATTGTTTTGATCGCGAATCGGACATTATGCGTTCGATCTGCGAGTACCTGCGTCTCAATTTGCGGATCACCACGCTACGCGTTTGGCACGTACGCGTCATGGCACTCGTGTCATGTCACCTCACACGCGCTATACGTGTCTCAATTTGCGCTTAGCCTAACACTAATCAAACAAGAAATCCCAAAGGGTATGAGACTGCCATTCATCGCTAGTGATGGAAACCTCCTTCATTTATACCAAACTTGTACCACAAGCGTAGCTATCCGACCAGGAAAAATCATTTACTAACTAAAAATACCTCTCCTATTAATAGATAACTTCCGCATCGGCAAGATTATACCTCTCCTAACCCGATATAATAACCA
The DNA here is from genome assembly GCA_958301585.1 of Merodon equestris. Lineage (NCBI taxonomy): Eukaryota > Metazoa > Arthropoda > Insecta > Diptera > Syrphidae > Merodon > Merodon equestris. The sequence continues at coordinate 79,950,527 of OY284415.1, read as the reverse complement.
GTTCGTATTTGTACAGCTTTCAATTCAATACTTGGTTATCAATTATAGAACACACCGTTTTTCTGATTTAAGCAGTGAAGAATTAGTAAACTGCAAATCTTTAAATGAGAAATTTCTTTGTCCTTTAATACATCCCTTATTCAACACGGACACTAACAACCTAAAATGCGAAATCCAATTATTAAAGGGCAATAGCATCTTCCCAAATATCTGTGAATTAAAACAATCATCGCCCTCGACGGTATGGATCCAGCTCTCCCAACCAAACACATGGCTATTTCATTCCTAAACAAATGCATTGCCGACGTAATATGTGATGAGAACGCAACAATGTATACCTTAACGAACACTTTAAGAACCCAAATACAAAAAAAACTGCTACCTAAAATCGAAAGAATTCACAATACATGCAGTTAGTGTGAACTCCTCAATTCTTACCAACTCCTATGTTCCCCCTTTAAACATCTGATTTGAAATTAATCTCACAAGGCATATGTAGATATCTTAAAAAACGAAGATTCAAAACCATTACTGACATTGGATAAACATAATCTGCACCATTACTCGTTGATCTATACGATAGAAGCATTAACACTAGTCCTATCTTGCATTAAACGCTAACGAATCTACACTGTCAATAAAAACGAAACCCATTACAAAAACAAAATCCACAAAGTCACGAACAACACTTAATAAACTTCGCAAATGCGACTCCAGAATTTAGGTTGAGTATTTCAACAGACGGTTAGGAGTACAAAAGATACACATACACATGTTAAAAAAAAATAAAAAATAATTAAATAAATAAATAATTTCAATAAAGAAAAATATTTTTGTGGCAATATTTTTAACGTATACAAAAATTATAAAATCATATATGTATATGTATATGTGGGATGGGAACCGAACACGCAGACAACACCCTAGACAAACGGACGATCTGACGACAACATTCACGTACGCCACAATATAGCAGGACAATCATCCGACGAACACGCCATACTTCCCCCGTGACACCCTGAAATTTTGAAAGAAGTTCAGGTTCGTAGCGACAAAACCCGTTACAAACGAGCTTCTATCCGTGAATACGTGTGAACTCATTTCATTTTACCGCAGTGTACTCCCGCCACACACACTCTTGGAATTATAACAATGTGCGTGATTGTTTGCAAAATTTTGACAGCACTTGAGGTACCCACGTGCTCGCCCGAGCTTGTAGGCAAACGTCGGCGGCCATTTTAAGTATAATGAAATCATTGTGTCATATTGTTTAAATGAGATAATAATGTTCTAATATAATATAAGCATAAGTATATAATCATTGTGTCACTATTTAAATGAAATAACAATGTATTCTGAATAAATACGTGAAATAAATCCTACAAAATTGGGGGCTCAATCGCAATCGACCGAAGAGTGATCAAAACGAAAACTGTGTACAGTGCGTAAAAAAAAAAAAATAAATAAATAAGTTCTAAAGCGAACCGTGCTTTAAAAGAAGCTTTAAAGTGAGCCGTGCGTTTTTTGGAAAAGGAAAAAAGAAGAAACCATGTGTAAAGTGAGTGCAACAACACCACGTACGACGTTATGAAGTGAACTGAAAAAAAAAAGAACTAGTAAAGGGTAGCAAGCAGAGTGTGCGATTGTGTACCCCAACGGTGAAACTGGTGAAACAGGAGACAACAAGGAAGAAGCCGAAGTGAAGAAGGAAAACAAACAGTTGGCGATTCGGAGCAGTCTGCGTCATCCAGGAGTTAAGTTATCCTATTACTATTATCATCATTATCTTATCATTGTATTTATAATTTTAATCGAGATATTAATTTTATTTGATATTGATATTATTTTGATTGATATTATTATATAAATATCTAAATGGATAGGGAGACAATACTTACCCTGACAGTTGACGGACTTAGGTAAAAACTGACCGAACTGAACTTAGGGACTAACGGACGGAAGGCAGTACTGCAGGAAAGGCTCCTTGACCACTTCGGTTTAGACAGCGGGGAAATGGAGGAAGGCTCCGAACAGGGGGAGGTGGAAAGCGTGGCTTCGGGATCGAGGCATGTAGGGCCGGCAGCATGGCAATCTTTTACACTTCGCGACGTTGAAGGTTCATTGTCTACGTTCGACGGTTCAGGACATCCAGACGTTAACCTATGGATACGGGAGTTCGAGGAGACCGCCGCTACGGTCAATTGGGGCAACATCCAACGCTACGTGTATGCGAAGCAGCTACTGAGGGGAGACACTAAGCTATTCAGTAGAAGTCTGAGCTGGCACGAGCTGAAACGCTCACTGAAGGAAGAGTTCGGCAATCGGCCATCAACCGTGGAAGTTCATAGTCTACTTCAAAACCGTAGGAAGCGGCATCCGAGACATTGCGCGAATATCTATACTGTTTGCTGGAGATTGGCAACACCATAGAGTTGGAGGAGGAGAGCCTAATCGGCTATTTCGTCGACGGGATTCCTGACTCGAGGCAGAATAAGGCCGTACTTTATCAAGCGAAAGACATCACCCAACTCAAGGTCCAACTGGGAGTATACGAGAAGCTTCGTGGCCCCAGCCAAGAGGCGACATCCTCAAAGGGGAGCCACCGAACACCATCTAGCGAACAGCAGTGGACACCATCGAGGGAACAAGCAACGGTAAAGCCAGAGAGAGGCGGAAGTGCCTGTTTCAAATGCGGGGCCCTATCAACGGGCAACAGAGCAGAATCTATTCCTGAGGCGAAAGTTCACTTGGCGATTGGAACTAACCGAATCTTCAAGAGCAACACCATAAACAACGTTGGAGTTCCGGCATAGTTGGATACGGGTAGCGATCTATGCCTTCTCAGATACGACGCCTTGTTGATGATGGGATCGGTGGAACTGGACGCTGCCAAGAGAAGTTTGTCGGGAATTGGATAGAACAGGATCTTAACAATAGGAAGTTTCTGGACAGAGCTGGAGATAGACGGATTGCAGGTAAAGGTGAATTTCCACAGTGGTACGGGAGCGCGACATGCAATACTCAGCGGTCATTGGCAACGACGTATTGAGTGAGGTGGACATGGTGATCACAGCGGAGGGCGTCGAGTTCAAAAGGAAAGGGAGTCTTGAGAGTTCAACCGACAAGGGAACTATCGAGGTGGGCGTTGAAGGTGGCCGAGTAGACGATGTAGGCAGTGTTGGTGAAGGTAGTGACGGAGCTGCGAACAAGGAAGGAAGCAAGAACGAGAGTCGTCGAAGCACCGAGGGGTGCGTTGAAGGGTTTGACCTAGGTGAGGAATTTAGGATGATATGTCTAGCGGCAGAGGGCAAGGAGTTTGAGAGCGAGATCGGCGCAGAGTTGAACCATGTGGAAGAAGTCACGCGTAGGAGACTGTCGAAGCTGATAGAGGAATACACTCCAGAAGGACGCCAGAGTTCACCCGTGGAAATGAAGATAATCCTAAAAGATGAAATTCCGGTTTATCAGAGATGCAGACGACTGGTACCGGCAGACAGAGAACTGGTGCGAGCACGCACAAATAAACCAGTGGCTTGAGCAGGGAATAATACAGCCAAGTATGTCCGAGTATGCTTCGCCGATCGTTCTGGTTGCGAAAAGGGATGGTACGAAAAGACTTTGCTGCGACTTCCGGAAGTTGAACGAGAAAATCGTGAGGGACAATTATCCAATGGTTCTCATTGACGATGTGTTGGACAGGCTCCAGGGAGCGAAAGTTTTCACGACGCTGGACCTCGAAAACGGGTTCTTTCACGTTCCAGTTGAGACAGGGTCGAGAAAGTACACTTCGTTCGTCACACCAGAAGGCCAGTACGAATTCCTTCGAGTTCCTTTCGGTATCTCGAATTCGCCGGCAGTATTTGGGAGATTCGTTTTCGCTGTGTTTCGGACGCTAATCCAAACAGGAGTGATAGCCGTGTACATGGACAACCTAGTCATCCCATCGAAGGATGTAGAAGAAGGAATAGAGAAACTGAAGTTGGTCCTTAGGGTGGCGGCGGAGTACGGACTGCGCATTAAGTGGAGGAAATGCCAATTCTTGAAGAAAAGAATCGAGTTCCTAGGGTACGTGATAGAGAACAACGCCATACAACCGGAAAACCACGCAAGTCGAAGAAAGGTACCACTCATACGAGCTCGAGGTGTTGGCGATAATCGAGGCATTGAAGAAGTGGAGGGTGTACGTCCTAGGGTTGAAGTTCAAGATAGTGACCGACTGTAATGCCTTCGCGATGACGATGCGCAAGGAAGACATTCCGCTAAGAGTGTCGAGATAGGCGATGTTCCTACAGGAATTTGACTACGAAATTGAGCATCGTTCTGGTACGAAAATGAGGCATGTCGACGCGTTAAGCCGGGTCGCTTGCCTGTTGGTAGAAGATTCCGTTCACCACCGCATACGAGAAGCGCAGCTGCAAGACGACTGGATTCGTGCCGTGAAGAAAATTTTGGAGAAAAGCGACTACGAGGATTTTTATCTAAAGGCAGGTGTTCTGCACAAAGACCCGGTGAGAGAACTCATCGTAATACCAACTTCGATGGAAAAGGAGATCATTAGTATCGCACACCAGCAAGGACATTATTCCGGTAAAAAGACGCAAGAACTGGTGGAGAAGACATTCTACATTCCCAACCTAGCGACGAAGGCGGCGAACATAGTTAAGAGTTGCATCAAGTGTTTGATTTCAGAGGCCAAGTTGGGTAAGAAGGAGGGCTATTTGAACCCAATCAATAAGGAAGACCGACCTTTGGGTACCTACCACATCGACCATCTATGGAGCAGACTCACAAATGATATAACCATATTCTGGTCGTTGTCGATGCTTTTTCCAAATTTGTTTGGCTTCATCCGACAAAAAGCAGCGGAGCACAGGAAGTCATTGAGAGGTTGAAGAAGCAAGCTGTTACGTTCGGGAATCCGAGGAGAATCATCTCCGATCGGGGGACAGCATTTACATCAAACGCATTCAGCGAGTACTGCAAAGAGGAGAACATTCAACACTTGGTGATCGCGACAGGAGTTCCTCGCGGAAACGGTCAGGTCGAGAAGATCCATAGGATCATAGTGCCCATGCTGTCCAAAGCTTGCGCCGGGAGTCCACAAAATTGGTACCGACACGTGGACCGAGTACAGCAAGTGATCAATAACACACCAACAAGGCGCACAAAGTTCAGCCCATTCAGACTGTTGACAGGCATTGAGATGCGAGTCTCAGACTACTAAGATCTGCGCGAGTAGCTCGAAGATACCGCGGTAGAGGAGTTGGAGGCAGAACGGGACAGCATCCGTGAAGAGGCCCGCGAAAACATCGCCGTCCTCCAGCGCGAAAATAGAAGGTCGTTCGACAAGAATCGTGTTCCAGAGCAGATGTAGGAGCTGAATGAGTTAGTCGCCATCAAGCGCACTCAGTTCGGGACGGGGATGAAACTGCGACCCAAGTGCTTAGGGCCCTACAAGGTGACCAAAAGGCTTAATCACGGAAGATACGAAGTCCGCAGGGTAGGGGATCACGAAGGCCCAATGACGACGAATACCCTGGCCGAAAACATGAAAAAATGGAACCCTTCATTCGGGTCGAATGAACCGTCAGAAAGGCCGAATGTGGGATGGGAACCGAACACGCAGACAACACCCTAGACAAACGGACGATCTGACGACAACCAGTCACGTACGCCACAATATAGCAGGACAATCATCCGACGAACACGCCATACGCGTAACACACACAGCGCACGATACCGACAAGTGGAATGAAACGAAGCGGACGATCTGACTACAACCAGTCACGTACGCCACAACATAGCATTACGATCATCCGACGAACACGTTATACGCGTAACACACACAGCGCACAGCATGCACAAACGGAACGAAACGAAACAGACGAAGACGAACACAAAACACAACACAGGGCATTCGTTGAACAGCCGCCAAGCCGTGTAGATGTATTAGCATAAGGAATCATTGTGTCATATTGTTTAAATGAGATAATAATGTTCTAATATAATATAAGCATAAGTAATCATTGTGGCATATTGTTTAAATGAGATAATAATGTTCTAATATAATAATAATATAAGCATAAGTAATCATTGTGTCACTATTTAAATGAAATAACAATGTATTATGAATAAATACGTGAAATAAATCCTACATATATTATATCCTACCAAATATATCTTCTTGATTAGTATATCGGCTATATAATGTAATAATACAGTCTTACCAGTTACAAAAACAAAAAAATAGGCAAGTCCTACGAATTATTCAGATATTTCCTATATAAAAAAAAAACTATAAATAAATACAAGTTTTTACATATATATATTCTTGTTAGCGTAAAACCATACAACATAAGTTTTATCAAAAAAAAAAAAAATGTAAATATACGTATACATTTTTTATGTTCTAATATAGTTTAAGTACTATATAACTATAATATAACTTCAATATGTTTAATGTAACAAATATGTATCTATCTATAGTCAAATTTCAACTAAAATTTTGTAAGCTTCTCCTTTCAATCCTCCCTCCTTTTGTCGGAAATTCAATCTCTTCAAGGCATAATTTCCTCCCTTTAAGCAGAGCGGGATGTAGTGAATACACTACATGTACCCACTATACCACATACCAACTCCACGATTAGCCAATCCATAACCACCATCAGCCAATTGTCTGCGCTCAGCATTACGCTCGGTGCCCTACCTCAGTTGACCTGCATATGTTACTGATCGCTTTGCTTAGCAGTGACACTTTAAATCACGTGCAATTAAAAGCAATACAAATGCGATGTAAACAAATGGTGAAACCAAACATAAACACACCGAGTCAATTGAAATGCTGATGATGCGCTTGTGCCTTTGACTGATTGCCCAATGTATTGTGCTCTTGTGCCTTTGATCGATTGCACAATGCATTGGCCTAAATGGTGCCCTTGACCGATTGCACAATGCATTCGACTAAATAGCTGATCTATGGTTATGGGAATTTCGTAAGGCATGTACGTGATAGAGGGGATAGATTCCCTGGCACAAAATAATATAAGTGGAAAGGATTGAAGGGAAGGGGCAGCAGTAGAAACACGACACCTCGTTTTATTTTATTTGAATAAATAAATTTAAATAAACAAAATAACGTGTTTTACTCTCCTCGAGATACTCTTCTCCCTGCCATTAAGGGAAAGCATGGTATCTAACGTACAAAATAATGTCGTAAAATAGCTGGCATCCAACTAGAATTAAGAAACTTCATAGTAAATATATCTTACGTTGTTTGTCTTCTGACAACGATTTGATTTTAAACCCAGTTACATAATGTGCAATTTAAATTCTTCACGTATGATTTTACTCATTTATCATCTACTTAGTACTTATGTATTTATTTTTGTTTTTACTTACACACCATCTAACTACCATTTAATTCAAATGTCTGTTTATGTTTCACATTTATCCGATTGCTTTTGTACCTATACATATTTATTAATTTATCTTTTTCATTTTTTTCCTTTTTTTCAAATAGTTTCACTTTTTATTGATCGAGCGGAGCGTAGCGGAGCGAGAGCAATCACCCAATTTTTGGCCTAGCGCGTGCATGTACGGGGAATATAGTGGTCCGAAAACGATTTCGGACTAATCTTGTACGCACTAAATGTAGATATCGGCTATAACCACACATGTGTGCAGCATGCCATTCGATAGATCTAGGTCTGTAGATGAGCCATAAATTATCAAATGAAATTGTTTGATTGAAAAATAGTGAGAAATAACGAAGTAAAGTTTAGAAAAGTGCCATGCGGAGCGAGAGCAAGGTTGATAAAACAACAAATTTGCTCGCTCGATCAAAAATTTTCAGTATCTGCCTAGTTATTTAATAATGAACTTACTTCTTTACTATACGCTGTGTATTTATATATTTGTCTATTTGTTATATTTATTTATTTATTGCATTAATTGCTTATTTATTTCGCATTTATTTATTTATTTACTAATTTATCTATTTATCTATCTATTATTACATTTCCGTGCAGGGACGGGTTAAGAATATCCCTGCAGCGATACCTCTCGCTTGTCGTAAAAGGCGACTAAAACAAAGGTAAACAAAAATCACATCTAGGCAATTTAGAAAACACCAAGGTGAGCCTAGGGACACATATACCACCATTAAACTGCCCCACAAGTGTACATGCAAATCAGTGGGTTGACACGACTGGAGATCACCGGTGTTGTAAGAGTAAGATCAAACAAAAAAATCTGGAGCATGTCCGTGTCACAAAAAAAAAAGGCAGGCCGAAAAACAATTGGTGCAAACAAATGCAAAAACACCAGCATTTGATTGGCCTCAGCGATGAAGTAATCCCAAACCGGGAAGCCTGCCGCTACTTTCTGAGATCAAACCGCCGGACCCCACAACCGGACCAGTAGGAATGCAGTTAAGTGGGAAGGTTATGGTCCTAAACTTCTGACCATAACAACGCCGGAAAAAGGAAAAGAAGAAGAAGAAGAAGATCTATCTATTTATATATTTATTTATTTTTCTATCTACTCATTTACCATATTTGTCATATTTATTTATTTATTTAAATATTTATCTATTTAAGTATTTATCTTCTTATTTTTTATATATATTTTTATATATATTTATATATATATATATATATATATATATATATATATTTATTTATTTATTTATTTATTTATTTATTTAAATATTTATCTATTTCAGTATTTATCTTTTTATTTATATTTATTAATTTTATTTATTTATTTATTTATTTATATTTGTTTTCTTCTCGCACTAATATAGCACTTTAAAATCAAGTGTGAACACCACTTCTCTTTTCCCTCCAACGAAATAAGGTATTTGCAAAGAAGGTTTTTAGTGGCTTTTCCTTCTGGCTGAAAGTATTTCTGTGATATACATATATATATTAAGGAATTGTATAAATATTCTAGATGTAAGCTAATGGAAGCCAATTCTCTGTAAAACGAATCGTGCATTGTATTAATTGTATAATTTCTTTCACAATATATATAAATAAAAAAAAGACCCAGTGGAAACTTTGTTCGTTGACCCTTAATAATTTTAAGAAATAATTAATATTAAAATAAAAAACATGAGAGTCTAAACTGAGACCTCAAGCAAAACGGTTGTATTTTATTATTTTATATGATTTTGACCGTAGAATCTCGACAAAATTGTAACTGGCGCAGTCGGTAATTTTCTTTCTAAGCGAGAAGAAAAAACGAAAGTGTAATGGTTGAGCATCACTTCCACTCGGAGGCAAAGGGCCCATTGTAATTCCCTTCATTTGTAGAGTACACATACAATCAACCTGTAAAATAAAATAAAGTGTAAAAGTGCTTAAGGAGGAATTAAAAATAAGTAACTCAGTAAGAGAAAGTGACTGAAGAGAAAGTGACTAAAGAGAAACTAAAAATGAGAACCTCAAAAATAAAAACTGTGAAAAAGTGAATCAAACCAAAATAACCCAAATCAATCTAAGTAGGATAACTGCATCAAAAAGGTTATAAAGAATACAGTATAATGTAAACTGCCAAATAGGGGCCAGAGACAATCGTTTCAAATTGTTTGAACATGACTGACAATGGAGAGCCCTGTGGGTTACCATTATCGAGGGCCACAGTTTTTGAAAAATGGTTCCGAATCTTAACAGAGCATTTCCTCTTTGTTAGAAATGATTTGAAATAACCAAAGATTTTGGGACTTGTCTAAGGCCGGGAAAAGTGGTTTCGCGCTGAGTGGGCATGCGTGATAAAGTGGTTAATATATATATAATAGAGCGTCAATGCACCCTCTTTTTGGTTTGAAAGCGACTTGATTAGGACTCAAGAGGTTTTTAAACTCTGTAAACTATAGAAGTCTGTTTGCAGTTGTTTTCTCTAGAATTTTTTATAAACAGGGAAGGAGGGAAACTATGGTAGCTGTTTTCCAACTCTGTGGTATAATACCTGTGACCAAAATACAGTTATAAAGGGTTATAAGCCTATGTTTGGCTGAGAGGGGTAGGTTTTTCATCATGGGAATGACAGGGGGTTTGGAATACGCTGTTGGACTTGTTCGTTGTATTTGCGTGTAGCTTCAGCGATCCTGCATTTATTTTTATTGTTAGAATTTCTTTGTTTTGAATAAACTTTGGACAATCTCTTGAAGAGGAATGGTGCTTGTCCAAGCAATTAGCACACATTAATCTCGAGCAAGGTTCAGGCTCATGTGGGGGAAGACTGCAGTTTACACAAGCTTTGCTTCTGGTACACCTTTTGGTTGTATGCCCGAGTAGTTGGCAGTTTTTGCACCTCATTGGAGGGGGAATATATTCCTTAACCTTGGCCTTGTACCAACCAATTTTAACGGTTTGAGGAGTCTGGTAGAGGTCAAAAGTGAAAACCATAAGACCAGTTACGTCTTGAGACTTCCTTTCAGAAATAATTTCTGCTTCTTGCACGTGCACATGGTGCATATACAATGCCCTTGGAGGAGTTGAGATCTTTGTGAAAAGTAATTGTTATAGGTATTTTATTGGCTATCATTTTGGTTTTTAAGAATTTGTCAGCTATTTGTTGGCTTTTTGCTAACAAGAGGACACTGCTGTCTCTAAGCATGGATATGTTGTCAAATTCTGTACTAATGGCGTTAATTGACTTCTTTAATACAAAGATACTCACTGATGAGATGGCTAGATCGGCATTTTTCGCTGATATCACCAAACACTTCGGGTTTTTAGAGGTACTTTTAATGGGTAGCTCTGGGCATTCTATTGGGGAGCTGCGACGTTTGTTTCTTTTTGTCCTGGGCTCATCAGGTGACATGTCGGTAAGTATGTCAAACTGATTCCCGGTACAAACAGCAAGAGTGAGGGTTTAGCGCGACGTTTGCAAGAAAAAAGAGAAGAAAGGAAAAGTTAAAAGAGGGAAAAAGAAATGAGAAAAAAATTAATAAAGAAGGAAAATTCAGAAATGAGAGAAAACGGGATAATTGAAGTCAAGCGAGCACGTAACGAGTGCCAAATTAAATAATTTCTAAGCGTAATGAGTTTCCCTTTTGTTGTTGTTAATTCTTAATTCTTATTTCCTTATGGATTGTATACTTTTCGGCCAACGCAATAATATCTTCTTTTATAAGGTTTTTGCAAATAAAGTCGATTGCCTTCAATTTTGTTGACGAGTGTATAGTGCTTATATATATTAAAGATACGCCCAGTTCAGTGTTGTCCTTCACTGCATTTATAATCCTAAGATGCTCATTCAAGGTCCTCTGCAATCTCGCTACATCAGCATTTTCAGTTTTGTATGATGCAGTTGTCCTATGGAATCCTATTTTATTTTCGACAGCAGCATGTAAAACACATGATTCTCCATCAGAAACAATCTTGGTAGGTTTTCCTAATAACTGGATTCTTTCCTTTAATGCACTCAGAAAAGCTCCAATTCCTATCTTGTAGCTTATGAATTGTGACAAATTTAGATAGCGTATTTATTGTAGACTTGTAGTCAAGAACATTTAACGTCGTTCGGGAAACCAGATATGTATATGCACTATGTCGTTGAAATATGTTGGTGTTTCTGTAACTTGAAGTGAAATTCTTAATGGACGTCGGTCACGTTTAGCTATGTTGCAAATATCGGAATTATTAATGAATTTTTGAATTTCCACCCGGAGATTTGGCTAAAAGTACATCTTTTTCAGCGCGGTAAACATCTCGTTAATACCTCTACGGTTTTTACTTAGATGTTTTTGTTTTATTATCGTCAATATTTGGTTTTTATTTTATGTCTCTTAACTTTGCATTATACTTTAATACTTATAAAGTTTTGTTGTAGAAAAAATATTTAACGTATACATTTTGGAATTAAAAAAATAACGAAAGGTTATCGCCGTATACACACATAACACCTTTATTAATAAATGTTTGTTTTAATATGTCTAGAAATTACTACGTAATGTATGTACATATATGTGCCTTGTTTCGTCTTCCAAAGCACTGTGAGCGGTAACACAATTTGAGGAAATAACACTAATAATTTCCACAGGAACTATGGATGGGACTATTACTTTATCGTTATAACAACCCTCACTTGAGTTTCTATATTGAATAGGTCTGTTAAGCTAACTTCGTCGTTATTTTCAAACATTTCATTTGTGTCATTCTGATCAACATACCTACTTAACCCATCTGCTACAAGATTTTTTTTCCCTTTCAAATATTCGACGTCGAAATCATACTCGTTAAGAGCCAGTTTTCACCGCTGGAGTTTCATGTTAGGCTCCTTGATTCTGTTCAACCAAGCCAAAGGCTGTGAACTTCCTATGGTATAGGTAAGTCCTAAAATACTTTACTGACCAAAGGAGCCAAGGAGCTCCTTTTTAATATTGTAGTTGATTACTGCGCTCATGGTTATTAAATATGCGCTACGCATATCAGGTAAAACCTTTTTTGTAATCTGGATCGGATATATTGATTTTTTCGATCTTTTTCAAAAACTTAATCATAGGATACGAAGCTTGGCATAATCTCTTATAAATTTCCGATAATAACCGGTTATCCCTAAAAATTGTTTGATGCCTTTTATTGTATGTGGCAATGTCATGGCTGTTATTGCTTTCACCTTATTTTCGTCGGGAATACTATATTTGATAATAGTGTGCCCTAGGAAATTTGTGGATAGATTTGCGAAGGAACATTTATTGACCTCTATTTTTATATTTGCTTGCTTTAATTTCTTGAATCTTTTTCTAAGTGAATCTAAATGTTCGTCGAAACTAGTGGAAAATATGAGAATATCATCCAGGTACACGACGCATATTTTAATTATGAATTCTCTTAAGACATGATTTATTAGTCTTTGGAAAGTCGCAGGGCATTTTTTAACCCAAACAGCATCCGCATCAAAGTGACCGTTTCTAGTTTAAAACGCAGTTTTTGGTCTATCACAGGGTTCGACTTCGATCGGTGGAATTCTTTCACTAGGTCTAGCGTTGTAAAATAATCACACTTCTCAAGTTTACCAAAAAGGTCGTTAATATTGTATTTATCATGGGAAACCTATCGTCTATCGTTTGTTCGTTAAGCTTGCGATAGTCTATTACAATTCGCTACTCTTGTTTCTCGTGCCCATGTTGGAAGCAATGCAAACTTGGCGTAACTGTTTTTGATTTCAATATTTCATTAACCGGTCCATCGACCTCCTTTACATGTATTTCCGGATATCTGTATGTCTTAGTTAAAATTGGGGCATTTGTTTTCGTAATAATTCGATGTTTTATCTCATTTGTAAAGGTAAGGACGTTACCCTCTTTATAAAAGAGAGGTTTGTAAGAATATAATACTGATTTAAGTCTCGGCCATCGATTCTTAAGAAATGGCCATCGTTAGATGGTTGGCGAAAACTGTATCTCTAATTTCGTTTTCAAAACCTTCGTCAGAAAATATTTCCAGGAACCTACTTCCGCAATTTTTATCATAAGTGTTTCTAATAGTTTTTAGACACTTAACAACAAAAAAAAATGGAATAAGTACCTAAAAAAAAAGGCGAAATAATTTTTTTTAAATATTCAACAACTTATTTATTCGGCTGCGGTCGGATTAAAAAAAAGGCTTTGCTCCCACCAGCCGCGGGCTTTTACTACCTCTTGCTACAAACTGCCATGGGAATTATTGGGAAATTTCCAGGGAAAGTTTTCCCTGAATTTAAAGTAATTTACAATTCACAATGATATTGTAATTTCTATAAATGGTCTCAACAACATTTTTAAATTTAGTTTAAGTATAATTTATTTTGGAGCTGAATCATGAACATCATGGCCGCCTTGAAGAGTCCGACAGAATAAATTATCTCTTCAATAAATTGGTAATGGGACCAGACGACCAGTCCGTCTGAATATGGTTCCCTTCACTCGGACGTCCACAACTCGTATAACTCGTTCGACCCGACCCATGCTGAGGGGGAATATTTTTAAGTGCTGCAATGAAGCCTTGCCTAGGTCCGATACCAAATATAATAGCAAATGGTCTGGACGTCGCCATGATTTGTTGCCTTAATTTTGGTCGATACTTAAAGCAATGAAGGCACTTGCCTACCACTTTTTTGGCTAGGTGACGAGCGTTAATTATCCAGAAACCCTGTCTGATTATAGCGACTATTGCTTGAGAACTTGCATGGAAATTAGAAGGTGTAATTTTTTGGAAGTAGGATGGAACATTTGGAGTTATAGGTAATGTCTGCATTGTTGAATGGTCCAATCATACGAAAAAATGCCTCTTCTAAGTCTTCCGATGTAAGTGTCAAAGTTTGACTGTCTGAGCTTTCAGGGGGGCTAGATGATTTAGATAATTTTGATCTAAGGTTTTTATAAAACTTCATTATATATCCGAAAACCCTATTAATTCCTTCAAAGCTATTGAACCGCGAAAAACTTTTCTGAAGGTTACTATTTCGTCTATCTTCGATAGCAGAGTAGTCGGGTGATCCCGATCCACGGCGGGTGAGATGTATGACTTTTGTATTGGCCAGTTTTCGTAACTCTGGTACAAAAATGTTGGTCCACTAAACCAGACTCTATTTACGAGCTCTGTACTAAAAGCGCCTCGCGACACGATATCAGCTGGATTGGCCTTAGTGTTTACGTATTTCTAGTTAGTTGAGGGTAATGAGGATTGGATAATCTAAACTCGGTTGGCTACAAATATTTCCCAAGAAGATGAGGACGCGGAGAGATAGATACAAGCAACACTATTAACGATCTGGAGAATCAGAACAAGCTTCTGAATAAAATCTCTTTTATGCCGCAAAACTACGCACCACCTTCACCAGTATATGGCACTTTTCTTTTATCGAAAGTACTGCCTTAAAAAAAATATAAGGACGACTTGGGCTCCCAAATCATGGAATTTTTACTAGACGTAAAAAAAGTGTTTCCAGGTTTTATCGATGGTGAAGAAAGTGTGGGCTTGCAACTAAAGGAATTCGACCCTCCCACCGTTCACAGTGAGAACCTAGAGGCTATTTTACCGCCAAAACAACCTCGGCCTCTCACTATCAGCGATGAACTCAACGAACTCGGCAGTAACACCAGTACGGACGATTACTTCA
Organism: Merodon equestris; assembly: GCA_958301585.1. Classification (NCBI taxonomy): domain Eukaryota; kingdom Metazoa; phylum Arthropoda; class Insecta; order Diptera; family Syrphidae; genus Merodon; species Merodon equestris. The sequence continues at coordinate 79,935,419 of OY284415.1, read as the reverse complement.
TTGACGAGACTCACATACCTTTTTAATTCATTAAAAATTTACTTAACTATATTTAACTAACTTCAGACTTACTTACACCCCGACTGACTAAGACGTGGAATGCAATGCAGTTCTACCTCCTCGTGGTGCATTCGGTGCATTCTGGGTAACGCTAAAGGAATTGTTGTACCCCAAATCCTACATTGGGCCAAGCAGGGCGGTTGCAGGGGGGCAGCATACCCCCATACATATTCTCACCGTAAGTGCCAGAAAACAAAAAATCCCATAAAAAAGTACTTTTAATAATTTTCGATTTTCTCAAAAACTAGAAGACATAAAACCATTCGGTTTTTTGGGTCCGAGTCAGAATGTTCAGAAAATTTTAAAATTTTTGAACTTATCAAAAAATATTTATACAAATAATTTAACTTAAATTTAATATTAAAGAAGAAGTTTCTGGCTTTCAAAACCGTTAGAGTACTTTATTGTAGGTATTGCCGTTGTTTTTTATTATTTTTTTTTTTCATTTTAAGTCATTTTTTACTAAAATTGCCAATTTACCTCCTAAACGGGACGAGATGGATCGCCCCTGCCATTGTAAAAAATTGTTGTTTCTGACCTTTCTACAAAAAACCGTTATCAATTTTTAGCGCCAAATTTATCGCACTCGTGCCCAAAACCGCTTGCTTGGTGATTTGTGTGCAATAAACGACGGTTCATGCTATTAAAAATAATGTTGACTCAACATAATTGTATCGAGTCAACATATTGCTAACATAGGTCGTAAGTTAGAAATAAGAAATGAAAAGGCAGTCTAGTTCCGACTACTTTATAATAAAGTTCACAAAACAATTCAATTCGTCATTTTCCTTTTTATTTAAGTTGTGCGAATCTGATGCGATACTAGAGCGAAAGCCGAGGTCGAATTTCAGCGAAATATGGTCGAAAAATTCGAACTCGCTGCGTCTCCAAGACGTTGGTCAATTTCGAGCTCGACTCGGCATTCTGGCGCGATAGGTCGTCGAAATTTCGACGTCTCAGCTCCTTTTCAATGTTGCCAACGTTGTGAATGATGTTGCAAAGTCTATCGCAGTTTTGCTGTTCTGCGTAAGTTTGACGTAGAAAATGTAAACCGTTCTTTCCGTCTCCTTCCGTTAAAAATGGATCTAGACCTTTGAAATCTCCTGTAAATGTTTCATTGCTGTCTCTTTATTGAAATCTGCCATTTTGCTTGATTCTTCTAGGTTCGAATTTATAAATTTTTTATATTTTTATATTGTGTATATTTCCAGAAACTTCTTGGTATCGAAGTTAATCCTTTTTCTGTATATGAGACAGTATTTTGTTTAAGCGACTTTATCTCTTCTAATTTCAAACGCCCCTTTTTTCGGTATAATCTCTATTTGAACTCTATTTAATGTCATCTAGTATTTTTACTAATTTTCCATACTTTTCTATTTAAAGATTAACATATTTCTTGTTACCTGTTTTTTTTTACATAATTTTTGTTGTACTTATTTAATTTAAATATAATATAATATGTAGAATAGTCACTATAGTTAATACTCTGTATAGGGCAATTGTCATTGGGTTCACTTTTTCGTTGACACGTTCACAGTAACGTTCTCTTTAGTAGTGTTATTTCTCATTTTCGTCGTCCAATTCATTAAAGATGTTTATATGTACATACTTTATACGATCTTTCTTAGGCTTTCGATCTTTGTCCAAATCTCTGTTGCCTTGTTCCAGGGTTTGGATTTTTTCATATCTTCTCCTAAACCAACCTCTTGCTATCTTTGTATTTTTTAACACCCCTCAAGAGAGGGGACAACGTCCAAGAAACATTGTTATTTCTTTGTTTCTGAATCTCGGTTATCCTTGTTTTCTGGTTTCATAGCTGTCGTTTTTTTATTTCTCTATTGTCAGCTTATTGGGGCCTAATGTCTTTGATGTTGGTGTGTAAATTGTTACTATGACTTCTTCTGGTGTGTATTCTTCTGTCATTAGTGGTAGAATCAGCTTCGCACGATCAAATTGTCAGGGACCTTTTCCTCTGGATCGTTTTTGCAGGACCATGATGTAAAGTATCATGAAATCATGTGTATATAATGTAAAAAGGTAGGAGACTAGCATCCACCTTGTTACCACAAATGTCGTAAGCGTCCGTCAAAGAAAAAATGTAATTGTAGGGCAGGGCACGACTGCCACAGAGGTCTCCCAGAAATGAGAAACAAGTACATTTTTGGTCTAGTTGAATCTGCCTCTATTTTCAACATTCGGTCTTTATATATAGCTTCCCAGGCATTTCTAATGCCTGTCATTCTCAAATAGGTCGCATGCTATCATATTTCGACTGCACTGCATTGTACCGACTGCGCAAAGAGTCACTTGATGACAAGTTTAATATTATGCACTGGATTATTGTATGCCATTTACGACACACATCTATCGAAATACTTGGACAGTGAACATTGTAATGTTTATGTTCCAATTCTTCTGTCTGTTTTCTTATGGTGTCAGCTAGAAGAAGCCAGATAGAATCTTACACTGAAATCACCCTCACTATACAATTCAGTGCGAAGAAAGAGCGATACAATTCTGTTAATGGAGTCAGATCGCGCATTGAACTCATTATGGGTTCAGTTGCTGTCCAGGTTTGGACTCCTTTAAAAACAGTAGTGAATCAAATGGTTGCGGACATATGAAATTAAATTTGGAATTGGAATCATCGCCGCATTGTGTTTGAAGTTCATAAGCTACATCAGTAACACATTTTATTACGTTGTTACATTGTAGGATAATAATAACAACAACAACAACAAAAGTAAATTGAAAAACCGCGGTGTAGAAAAAATAATGGCAGCAAGTTACATTCAGAATGACTCAAATCGACATGTCGGTATTCTGACTCGCCTGAATTTCACCCGCTAAAACAGCGGGTTTGTAGCGAGTAAAGTGAAAACTTTACTCTGAAAATGAATGTGCCCATGAATGTGTACTCACATTAACCCTAAAATTGTTCATAACAACAAGACACAAACAAAAATAAAATATCTAATTTTGACGATACACTAAGGTAAGCGCGGTTGAGAAGTGCATGGTTGGGCCAAGCGAGAGTTGCGACCGAAAATGCACAAACCGTATCTTGTAAAGGAGGAAGAAACGAAGGGGGACGCAAAGAGAGAAACAGATAAATCAATAGTATGCTCTAATTCATCTAAGCTACTTTTGCCCACATCTCGTATTTCGGCAAAGCTATAGCTCATATGCAAAGGAACCAAATAAGCAATCTCGCCAAGCAATGCAAACCTCTATTGGTAAAGTATTTGTAATAAAATTCACAGAATGCATGCTAAGGACCGGCGACAGGAAAGTATTTTCGTGGAGAAGGAATTAAATATCGAACAGCTTTTAAAATAGAAATTCTACCAAACTTGCACAACGGCTAACTATGACGACAAAATCCCTACGTAGCAAACTTATAACATCAAAATGAGCCAGCAGCAGAGGTACTCCATCCTTAAGTTTTTAAGATGTCAGTTTAGATCATATTTGATAAGTCAGAATAATCTGAAGTAAATAATGCTATTTTTGGTGATAACGAACAACCATATAGACTAAAAATATTGTTCAAACTAGCACTTGTTTGTCCACATTTTTGTTCAACTAGTAATACATAGGCTTCATATCTATGACAACTGACAAGATAATTGCGTTTTCCGTATTCTCGCTTCGCAATTTTCCAAGCTCTGTGAAAATGGTCGCCCCTTTAGCATCCTGCCCCGTTTCGAAACTAACACCATGTCAAATCATCTGCGGCATTATAAATAGCAGTATACCGTTGGCGTGCTGTGTAAGATGATTGCTTAATACTGCAGAACTTGAACACTCGAATAAATATGATCTCCTTTTATCTCTTTTCAAGTTTTTGGAGTTTATGGCCATAAGGATAGTACAAGGCCAACATGATAGTATATGTACGCAAGCGCATGAGACTTCGGACGAGACCCATATTTTTCTTCTGCTGATGTGCATTATTGTCCTTCCAGATTTGTTATTCGGGATCACTGTTATTGCTGACTACCAAAATTCCAACCGACCTTTTGTAAGTAGACAAGCAAAGGCCTACTTTCAAAAAGATTATTCATCTCCACAGGGAATCATCTATCATCTGGCGGCAGGAACAATATGTCTGAAGGCATCTAGTGTCCTACAAGGTGGTCTTACATATTGCGGAAACAAAGCTCAGGATTCTTTTCATGAAGCAGTAATGATGGCTAAGACTGCATCTATTATTCACTTTTTCTTCATTTTGCTAATCATCCTACAGCTCCCCGAGGGAGAATGGATCCATCTGCCTCATAAGATTAGGAAAGTGTTGAGACTGTACGTTTTATACATTGATATTAAACGTTTTTCTTTAGAGTTTCTCTCTTGCACTTTAGCACCCTCCTGGATCAAACACTGGCTACAACAACAGTACAAACAGCATTATCAGAATCTAGACCGACTACGCCCGAAGAGCCGCCTCCTCCAAAAGAACCAACTGTAATTTACATACCACTTAGGCCTCCTGAGGCGTCAGAAACCAGGGCTTATGTAAAAGAAGATAACGACACCTTTTAATATTGAGTGGCAGTACAGTCAGCATATTTGTAATGTATAGAGGAAAACCCTAACCTCATGTGTACTTATTGTGTTCAAAGGGGATTTAAAATGAAATTCGGAGGTCTTGCAAACTTGGCGTACCAAAATCGGAATTTTAGGATTAATTACAATAGAGAATTTATAGTGGAAGAACGCTAAAGTCCTTTGAGAAGAACAGCGTCCCACTAGCGAGTAATTAATAATAACATATGTTCACTCGGTATATATGTATATATAAAAAATAAAATATACTTATATAAAAAATTTTAAAAGTAGTATTCTCAATATAAGGATCGACCTTCCGGCCAATAGTGGAAAAACGTGTTTGCTTACCTCAAGAGACAAGGATTATTGGGATTTAAGAAAAAGTGTGACAATGTCTCTTCCATCTTTCAAGAAATTCAATCAATTGAAGAGAGATCTTGTCCAGGCAGCAAAAAGGAGTATTTCGTGCTGAGTAATGCCATTTGATTTGCAAAATCTGTTAATTTAATAAACTGATGGCGAATCACCACGGCAAGTAACACGATTGAACAGCACCTTCAAATAACAAAACTTAATAATCAAAATGAGTGTTCGTTAGTGCAAACGTTGCGTGCGTTGCGCCCATTTTACGGTAGACGTGGAGTTGACTCTCCAAGATTTGGTGACCATGTTTGAGACGATCGGTTCGATAATCAATCAGCCAATATTCGTACGTCAAATGAACGGAAGATCGGAAGAGAACATCGCCGCGGTCGGTGAAAGTGTACAGCAGAACCCGAGGCAGTCGATTCATTGGGCTTATATCCGTACAAGATTCAGCTGACTCAGGAGCTCTAAGTTCATGACCATAGACAACACCGTATGTTCACTGACTGGCGCTCGTAGCGTTTGGAAGAGGAACCCAATTCTGGCCGAAAAATCATCCTTTAGTGACGAGGCGCATTATTGGATGAATAGCTGTGTTAACTACCAAAATTGCCGTATATGGGCCGGCCGCGTCATTGGTCCGTACTTCTTCGAAGACGATCTTGGTGGGGTGATCACCGTCAATGGCGAAGAGAAAGATGATAATCAATTTCTTATGGTCCAACAGAGGACACTACAATTGACATTTTGCATGAATGATTTGAGGGTAAGGTTATCTCACGCAGAGGTGATGTGAATTTGCCACCAAGGTCATGCGATTTGACCAAGCTAGGCTTTTTCTTGCGAAGTTTCCTGAAGAACGAGTCTATGCGATTAAGCCACATTCAACAATGTTCTAAAGGTGAACATAACACAAGCCACCGCTCAAATTCGGATCTATGCGGAAGAGTTATTGAAAATTGGTGCCACAGAGGCGGACATTTCAACAATGTCATATTCCTTACATAATGGCATACAAGTGCCTTTAAAATAAAGAAAGAATTACATTTTATTCCACTTTAACATCTACCCGCCCTTATTGTCACAAAAAAAAAAAGCAAGCCGAAAAACAATTGGTGCAAAATGCAAAAACACCAGCATTTGATTGGCCTCAGCGATGAAGTAATCCCAAACCGGGAAGCCTGCCGCTACTTTCTGAGGTCAAACCGGCGGACCCCACAAGCGGGCCGTTTTGCTGTTTTTCGAGTACGTTTTGTAAATTTTGTGTTCCACATAATGTTTTTTTTTTAATATTTCTTAAATATAAAAACAAGAAAAGAAACTCTTTTTTATCTTTTAGAATATATTATTTCCAATCGTCCAAACAAAGATTGACTTTATTTCAATCGAATAATTAAATAAATTTAACAGTGGCTCATATATGTATTATACCTTTACCTATTTTGAGACTGCTTACTTTTGGGTTGGTTGTTCAGGCGTTGGCTTGACGGGGATTGGGGGCAACAGACGGATTATCTAGAAGTGTGCTACGAAAATACCAATAAGCAAAAATATATCGTGTACAATATTCTTACAGCTTTAATTTTACTCTAATATCATGCGGCAAATGAACCAATTCACCTTCGGGCAGCTGGAGTATAAGTAAGAGAAAGTAAAACAAATGGATGAAAGCCGCTATTACAGTCATTATTGCCGCCTGATGAAAACTATCCTGAGCCTCGTTCCCGCAATATGTAACTCCATCTAATAGAGTGTTAGATGCCTTCAAACAAATTATCCCTGCGATCAAGTGATATATAAGACCCTGTGGGGACAAATTATTTTCCTGAAAATAAAGCCATTTCCGATGAAAGATTAAGTTCCATACAAAAGGACGATTGGAATTTTGGTAATCGATAATAATAGTAATTGCAAACAACAAATCCGGTATAACAAATATGGACACAAGTATAAGGAATATATGAGTCTCGTTAGAGATCTCATGAGCTTGTGTGCAAATGCTGTCATGCTGACCTTGTACCATCATTATGGCCATGAACTCCAAAAACTTGAAAAAGGGGAAGAAATTTAAATTTTAATTGAACCTATGATATTTCATATCGATCTTACACAACATATTAATGGTATAATACTATTCACAAACCCACATATGATCTGGTACCGTGTTAATTTTGAAATAGGAAAGTTTGGCAAGGAAAGGACCATTTTCGCAGCTTGTATAAAAAGTTTTTTTTATTTGTTTTTTGTTTTTCAATCTCTGTCACATTGACAGATTAAAGATAATTTCTCTTGTATTATTCTTCTAGAAATTTTAGGAAACAGGTGATTGGTAGGTTTTGGGAATAATCCTTCAAATGTGCACAGCCGCAACAGCAAATATTGGATCTGTAGATTGAGGGCCGTCCATACCACAATATTTAAGCTATACTCGTACAATACATAGTCGACAACTGCTTCAAGAAAAATATATTGCTTAAGAGAACAAGAAGCCCGACGCAGGAATGGGTAAAATGACCTAGACTTCTCTTTTACTAAGTAACCGCCCAATTCTATAAACTCCTACATGGAATAAATAAATACGTCATATCGTGTACTAAGTAAAATCATAAGAAATCGATGCTTGTCGAAGTGACAAAATGGGAATTTTGTTATCGTCCTATATGGACATTTTCAGAATACAAATTATATACTGTAATACAGGGAGGGTCGATTAAATCTCTGGCCTCTGGTAACAGGGACACTAGATCATATATGTTCTATCGGCTTAGCGAGAGCGTGCGTTGGAAGTGTCAAGCGAATTTTGAAAAATTAGTCATCATATTCAAAACGACGATGGACGACAAATCACTATCTCCATCACTGCGCCATTACCTCAAAATTTACAACCATTTTTCTTTTGTTGTTGGAGGCTTCTGCTATCTGTTGGAGCATTCAGACACAAATACTGGTACATTGTACAGCCAGACAGAAACCTTAGATGGCGTTAGAGCACATGAAGAGAGCCAGAGCCAAGCTTCTTTTTTTTTAGTCACGTATGTTGTGTGCGATTTGTTTTTCCCACAAGTGAATGGAACCTAAAGCTAAATGTCGATTCCGAACGGCGAGAGCCGAGAAGATTCAAGGCAAGTGTTCATCGAGGGGTTTTGCCAGTACTCCGCCGAAGAGAGAAGCCGCAAAATAACCATTCTATGGTGTTGATATTACCGGTATCCGAACTCGCTCATCTTTTGTCAGCGGCCGACACAATACCCGCTGCGCTACGGTGCTCCCTAAAAAAAGTCTACAAACATACTTCAACATACAGAAACATACAGAAATTTCAGTCGAATGAGCAGGTCATCGCCGCCACGAAGGCCTACTTTGCAGATCTCGAGAAAACGTATTTTTCAGACGGTTTAAAGAAGTTGGAGCATCGCTGGGTCAAGTGTATCGAGCTAAAAGTAGACTATATTGAAAAATAAATCGCCATTTCTCCAAAATTTTTGTTTTTCTTTTGTAGGCTAAGTACTTATCGGACCACCCTCGTATATCTAAATCGAGAAAAATCGCGTTCGTGAATTAATTCATTTAAGCAGGAATAGGTTCTTTTTTTTTTAAATAGAAACACTTTTCTTAAATATACTTGCGTTGCAGCTAAACTTAGAATTATAGGGCACGTGTTTATGATTGGCTACGTAAATTCTATGAATCTGTGAAGAAGCATTTCACTTGTTTTTTTCCCTTTGATATACTCGCATTTTCGTGAGCATTACATGCATAAAATGAATGCCATCAAGCAAAAACGTGGTAATGCGAAAGCACGCTTAACACGTGCGGTAGATGTCGTTGCATCTTTCGAAGAATCGACTACAATCGAGATGCTAGAAATCCGGTTAAGCAGAGTTTTTGAAGCGTGGTCGGAATTTTCTTCGCTCAATGAACTTTTACAGAATTTGGCAGCAGACGATGAGCTAGGGGAATGTCAAAGCGAATTCGGTCAATACGAAGAAAAATATTTCGTGGCACATTCTGGCTTGAAAAAGCCCATTCGCAATAGACAAACTACCATTCAAGCTGAAGCCGACGATTCAGTTTTAAAAACTCTTGTTAATCAGCAGACAACGTTCTTAAAAAAGTTAGATTCTTCGGGTAGGACGTGTGCGTCCGATCATTTAAAGATTTGTTCTTGGGTTCTGTCGATAACAAACCAAATATTACTCCAACGCAGAAATTCCACTATTTAAAGTCCTTCTTACGTGACGATGCAGCCAACTTAATAAAGCATATTTCGATCTCAGATGCAAATTACAATATATCGAAGCATGGCATAGATTAGAAAAACGCTACGACCGTATCAATTTAATTATCCAATCGTTTGTTCAGACATTTCTTTCACTTCCTACAATGAGTGTGTCGAACGTGCAAACTCTTAGGAAGATAACAGATGGTCGCGGACTACATGCATTAGGTAGGAATGGTAGGGATCCCTGGTTAATCTTTATCTTAATATCGAAACTTGATAGCGATACAAACCAGGCGTGGGCGGAAGAAATCGGATCTCGTGATGATAGTTCGATAGAAGATTTTCTAACGTTTCTTGAATTGCGATGTGATGCACTCGAATCGTGTCAAACTCTTAATCGGTCGGTCAACTCTCGCGGAAAACAATCGGTACAAATTCGAGCGCATGTGGCGAAAGCTTCAGATAGCAGTGTTCAGTGTTCCATGTGCCAGGGTAACCATTTCCTATCCCAGTGTAGTCAGTTTTTAGCTTCAGACATTGTTACTCGTAGAAATACTCGTTAATACAAAATCCTTGTGTTTCAATTGCCTTCGAACATCAATCAATCTCGTCAGCATTCTCTAGTCCATCGAGACATAGTCAAAAACAATATCTCTTCGTTACCTTCGCCATGTTCGAGTCTATCTTCTGCACCATCTTCAGCATTGCCATCCTCATCATCTGCCTCGCATCAACCTGATCCTTCGGTGAACCGGTCCACTTCGGCTGCATATTCCCCATTGGTTAATAACCATTCGGTTGAGTTTCGAAAACAAACCATACTACCTACCATTCTCGCCAAACTTCAAGATAATCCTGGCCAGTTTCTCGACTGTCGACTTCTTTTGGATACGCGATCACAACCTTTATTCATTGCTGAATCTTTTGTGCAAGGGTTAGGTCTTCCAAGAAAGCATTCTCGCATCCCTATAATGGGATTATCATCGAAAGAAGCGGGTTTCACGAAGGGACGCGTTTCTATTCAACTCTTCTCTCTCCATAATTCTACTCATTTAACCGTTGACGTTTTCGTGCTCGATAAATTGACATCGAATTTGCCATCGAAATCCTTCGACGCATCGGCATGGAAGCACATTCATAATTTGGAACTAGCGGATGTTTACTTCAACATTTCCTAGATATCAATCTTCTAATATAATTTCCCAGCCAGTTTCACAACCAATCCAAATAAACTTGAGCTTCCCACCAAACACAGTAGCGTCTCAAAAAAATTATCCACTTATAAATATACCTTCCCAACAGAGCCTATTAAACCAATGCATGGCCATAACAAAAACAACAACAAACACCATACTCTCCACACGTTATGATGACCTGCTTGGGGATCGTCCTTCGACACAAACACTCTTTGGCTCAGAACCCATCACCGCCATCAACAGGCCAACAATATCAAATACATCCTTCACCAACTCTATTGTTTCTTCCGTAAAAGACACAGGTGAGAAACTTAGAGATGAAACAGTATTCAATGACCTTAAAAGAACCAGACCATCTCCAGAACAGCCTATGAACAAAAGCAACAATAACAAAAAACAAAGAACAGCGACACAGACAAAACTAACGACATACTGTTTCAACGAGCCGACTAACACATCCCAAAACAGGTTTGCCCTCCTCTCCCCCGACGAAAACGTTGAAGACCGACCCCTTACTCCAACCAAGCCTGCTGCTGAAAAAGCTCCAAAAGCCTCAAAACCTTCACCTATATATATCCAAGGAGTAAAAGTTATAGGTATCCTCGCGAATGCACTTAATGAAATTGCGCAGGACAACTACTACATGCAAGTGCTAGCAAACGAGGAAGTAAAAGTCCAACCAAAGGAGTCCCAACATTATACAAATATTTTAAAAATGCTGCAACAAAAAAACACCAGGTACTATACCTATAAACCGAAAGACCAAAGGGGCTTCAAAGTAATCCTAAAAAACATGAACCCCTCAGCCGATAAGGATGAAATTCGAAGAGAACTCGCTGACAAGGAACACAGAGTGACTAACATCTACAACATGACAAAAAGACATACTAAAGAACCTCTCTCGATGTTCTCATATGAAATAGAAACCAACAAAAACAACAAAGAGATCTATGACATACATACACTCTTACATTGTAAAATCACTTTTGAGCCTCCTCATATAAAGCGAGATATACCGCAATGTAATAACTGTCAAAAGTACGGCCACATACGAAACTACTGCACAGACTTGCCGGTATGTGTTAAATGTGCAAATAATCATTAGACAATTGACTGTCCATTAAAAGAAAGTACTAAAGATATAAAATGTGCCCTCTGTGGAAATAACCACACGGCTAACTACAAAGGCTGTGATATATATAAGACCCTAGAACTATAAAGATTCCCACCTCTAAGAAATAAACAAATCTCGAACGTCCCAGAACAAACTACCTCAACGATTATTATGAATGCGATCACTGGTACCAAAACAATTGCCTCATACGCTGAAGCTGCAAAAGCCTCTCAGCTAACAAAAACACAAAAACAACGCACAGTTGCTCCAACAACCACCCCTCCTATTATTATCCCCGCATCCATTCCTGATCTTCCGATAATCACAACGACACCTCAACCTAAGATAATCACAACCACAGGAACCCCAGCAAACACAATCCCCAAATGACCTCTTGGAACTAAAATCCATGATACAACAACTTGTGACACAAATAGCAAATATGATGAATGTGCTCACAATACTGATAACAAAAATTAGCAAGTAAACATGGACGTAATGAAAATTGTTATATGGAACGCAAATGGCCTACAAAAACAATCTAACGAACTAAGATACTTTACCAGGACTAACTCTATAGACATTTTACTGATTTCAGAAACACACTTTACTGACAAAAATTACTTCACGATACCTGAATATAATGTGTATCATACAAACAACCCCAACAACAAGGCCCACGGCGGGTCGGTAATATTAATAAGACAAAAAATTAAATCCATTGAACTCGAAAACTACAAGACTGAACACATTCAAGCAACGACAATACAAATTGGAGACGATTACGGGCCACTCACAATCTCAGCACTTTACTGACCTCCAAAACACAACATATGACAGAACAATACAAACTGTACCTTAGTACACTAGGTACAAGATTTATTGCAGGAGGCGACTTTAACGCAAAAAAGTACAGACTGGGGCTCTAGAATAACAAACAAAAAGGGCTCTACACTACTAGGGGTACTTAATTCGCTTAATGTGAATTTTCTAAGCACTGGAGAACCAACATACTGGCCCACAGCCATGAACAAAAGGCCTGACCTAATAGACTTCTGTATTTATAAAAATATACCAAGAAAAAACTTAACAGCAAAAACATGCCTCGAGCTTTCATCTGACCATTCCCCCATTATTATTACTTCCGAAAGCAAAGCAACTCTTACTGACAACAATATAAGACTTTGCAATAAAAAACTGATTGGTCGACCTTCAAAGATATTATCATCTCAGATCTCCAACTCAACATCCCCCTCACATCCCCTGATAACATAGAAAGTGCAATAATGCACCTAAACGACACTATTCTTAATGCAGCGTATAGATCCACACCCAAATTAAACCCCAAGAAAAGCTCATACCCTAATACATTTTAAAGAAAATAAAAAAGAAACGAAAATTTAGAAAACTGTGGCAAGCTAAAGCTAACAGATGTCCAGAATTAAAAGCCAAACTAAACAAGACTACAAAAGAATTAAAAGAACTACTACAAGATCATAAAAATAAATACCTTAACAACTACCTAGAAAAACTAACCCCAACTTTACAAACAAATTACTCCCTGTGGAAAGCAACAAAAAATATAAAAACAACCACCCATTCTAAACGAGAACAATAGGTGGTCTAGAACAAATCTAGAAAAAGCCACAACACTAGCAAACTTTTTTGCCAAAAGCTTTACAATTTATTCTTAAGATTAATTCTTAAAGAACTACCTGATCATGGATTGGTATTTATTAGAAATATTTTTAACGCCATCTTCCGACACAAGTACTTTCCAAAGATTTGGAAAGTCGCTGAAGTGAAAGCCATACCCAAGCCTGGCAAGGACGCAACAAAAACGAATAATTATCGACCTATTTGTTTACTACCAATTATATCAAAACTACTAGAAAAAGTTATCCAAGCACGACTACAAACAATACTTGACCAAAATAGAATTATACCTAACCACCAATTCGGGTTTAGACAACAACACTCAACAATAGAGCAAAGACACAGGGTTATAAATAAAATTTCGAATGATTTAGAAAATAAAAGATATTGTTCCGCAATTTTTCTTCGACAAGGTATGGCACACGGGACTACTGTATAAGCTAAACAAAACACTACCACTAGACTTCTATTTACTACTTAAAAGCTATCTCGAGCAGCGACTTTTTTGTGTTAGATACAAGGACGAATGCTCCAAGCTACTTACAGTCCTAGCAGGCGTTCCCCAGGGAAGTGTCCTTGACCCTCTACTCTACCTACTGTCCACTTCGGATATACCAAACCCAATTTCTCAACATACCATGCTAGCTACATTCGCTGATGATACCATTATTCTTCAAGCCAGTAAGAACCTAACAAACGCAAATTATAAACTTCAAGGACATCTCAACAATACTATTGACTGGTTTACAAAATGGGGCATCCAAATAAACGAAGAGAAGACTGTACAGGGGATCTATACTACAAAAAGGATTAACAACATACCCGCTTTAACAATGGTAAACCCATACAAACTAGTGACTGCGCTAAATATCTCGGAATGTTTATTGACAGTAAATTGACGTGGAAACAGCACATAATACAATAAAGAAACCAAATAAAAGATAAATTCCGCAAATGTTTCTGGATGCTCGGCAGAAATTCGAGACTATCAATGGATAACAAGCTACTTATGTATATATGACAATGATAAAACCAATATGGACATACGGAATACAACTATGGGGTACAGCCAAGATCTCTAACATCCAAATAATACAACGTACACAGAACAAAATACTACGGACTATCGTTGACTCTGCGTGGTATGTACCAAATGACAAAATTCACAAAGACCTTCGCCTAGCAATCGTTACAGCAGAAGCAAAAAATTGTTGCAAAAAACACAGACTCAAAATCCTACGACACACAAGCGATGAAATACGAACAATCCCAAGTGACGAACAAACACACACCAGACGATTAAAACGATTTCGACCAACTGACTTAGTTCATAGATTTTCCTAAATTCTGGGGATACTGGTAGGTAGGTCTCAAAAGTAATATGAATATGCTTAATGCAAAAGCGAGACAAAAATAGGCGACAACAACGAGCGACAAGGGGCGCTCGGAGTCAATATAACCCCCAACGCTCCGGGTGGATTAAAACCCACCTGTGCCAAGACACAAACAAAAAACTGAAATAAAAATAAAATGTTAAACAACAAACAATAGTAAAGGACATTGGTCCTACATTGTACAAGTTAACACGACGCACACGGGCCACGGGGTAGGAGCATGATATACTTTTGCTGATCTAGCAAGATTGGATTGTTCAGGTGCAATCATGCTCCCACGGTTGTTCGCGAACATCACGAACGCATCAGGTTGCCTCTTGGCTGCACCGGATACACGCGCCGCCGTTTAGGACTGACTCAGCGATATGGATGCAGGAACGTTGGTCGCCAGCGATGGGCAGGGACTTAGATAAGTTAGTCTTAAGAGAACCGTTCGAGAGATAAGTCGTCTTTCAAAAGCATTGTAATAAACGGATATTTCATAAGAAAAGTACGCGTTTGATTTAACGAGTATGAACCGTCGGGCCAACCTCTTGGTTGGCGTTCATATTTTT
The DNA here is from genome assembly GCA_958301585.1 of Merodon equestris. Classification (NCBI taxonomy): domain Eukaryota; kingdom Metazoa; phylum Arthropoda; class Insecta; order Diptera; family Syrphidae; genus Merodon; species Merodon equestris. Next base: position 79,920,306 of record OY284415.1, on the reverse strand, counting down.
TTGATGTCCTCGTGAAGGACATCGTTAACTTACATTCTACCTAATATATTGTTATAACATTAACTAGATGTCAAAAAAAGACAGATGTTAAATAAATGGTATAAAAAAAAAAAATAAATAAATGTCTGCTCCATCGATGGAGGTGACAAGGTTTGGAATATCCTCCGAGGAGAACAAATTCGTGGACTCGAGGGCAGTCCTATAGCATTCAACACTTCATTTGGCTGGGTAATTTCAGGAGAATTGTCGGATTCAGAGCCCAGCAGCCCGGAATTATCCTCGTTTTATTACTCTCACGACGTAGACGGTCTCTTGCAGCGGTTCTGGGAAATAGAAGAGGTCCCCGCTGTTAATGCGTATAAAAACCTTGACGATCCAGCTGAGCGATATTTTCGAAAAACGGTTGCGCACTCTCCCGACGGAAAATACATTGTTTCCCTACCATTCAAAATCCCTTCGCCCAGTTTCGGGGATACCTTACACTCAATGGAACGTAGGTTTCGCAGTAATCCTGAATTACACAAACTTTATTCAAAATTTATGCAGGAATATCTCGAACTGGGTCATATGGAACTGATACCTCGCGAAAGAATAAACCTAAACTCGACAAAACAGTTTTACTTACCTCATCATGCGGTTCTGAAACCAGATAGTTCCTCGACAAAATTACGAGCTTTCGACGGATCGGTAAAAGACTCAAAAGGACAGTCCTTGAATAGCCGACTTTTAATAGGGCCGCCAATTCAGCGTGACTTGGTAGGTGTTTGTTTGCGTTTTCGGCAACATCGGTTTGTGTTCGAGGAAGATATTTAAAGATGTTCCGCCAAATATGGGTTTGCGAAAAAGACATTGATTTTCAACGGATAGTTTGGCGTCAGAACTCTCGTGAAGCGATTCAACATTATTGGCTACAGTAACTTATGGAACCGCTTCAGTTCTATTTTTATCAGTTTGCGTTTAGCAGCAACTCGCGGAAGATTATCGTTTGTCTTATCCGAACGCATCTAGAATATCACTTAACGACGTCTACGTGGACGATGTAATGACCGGCACCAACTCAATCGTACTTGAATTGCAAGCAGAACTAGTTACGCTGTTATCGGTTGTTGGACTTCAGCTTCGGAAATGGAGCTCCAACTGTTGGGCTCTACTCGCTAAACAAAAGCCCGAAGATTGCGAATAGTCTTTCGTTGATCCCGAACGTTCTCAACCGCTCATAAAGGTATTAGGAATGTTTTGGAATCTGGTAGTGACGTGTTGTCATATCGTATCGCGAAATATACCCCGCGTCTCACGGTAACAAGAAGAAATTTGCTGTCCGAAATCGCGCGTATCTTCGACCCTCTTGGCCGGTTGTTTTATTTAAAATTATGTTGCAAAAACTTTGGTCTGCCGAACTTAAATTGGGCTGGGATGATCCACTGCCCCATGACATCGCGGAAGAATGGCTCATGTATCCCAAAGAACTTTTGTTTTTCGAGAGAATCCAAATTCAGCGAAATGTGTTCCCATCCGAAGAAACAATAGAACTCCACGGGTTTTCGGACGCTTCGTCACTCGCTTATGGTGCAGTCGTGTATGCACGCACTAAGTCCCCAACTGGTGACATTTCTATCATCATCGTCGCGGCAAAAACCAAAGTAGCCCCACTTAAACCTGTCTCTATTCCTCGTCTCGAGCTCTGTGGTGCATTATTGCTAACTCGGTTGTTGTTCTTAGTGAAAAAATCGGTAAATGCCAATATCGAAAGAACCTTCGCGTGGTGTGATTCCGAAATAGTCTTACATTGGCTTTCTTCACCCCCGCGTCGCTGGAACACCTTCGTAGCCAACCGAACGGGAGCCATTTTAGAAACATTATCGCGATACTCTTGGCGTTAGGTACCATCGGAATCGAACCCCGCAGATTCCAATCTCAGTACTCACAGCCTTTGGTGGACTGGTCCAGCATGGCTTTCCTTATCCGACGAATACTGGCCGAGATCTAAACTTTCGCCAAATCTCTCCGAAACCGAATTGGTGAAACAGGAAGAAAAACCAAACACACGGCATGTGTTTGTCACGTCGTTTGACGGCCATATTTTTCAGGATCTTATAAAGGACGCTTCCTCATGGTATCGGTTGCTTCGAATCATTGCGCATTGCCTACGGCTATGTGGGTTGACGTATGCAGAAATTAACGCTGCAAGGATAGCTATTGTAAAATTTGTGCAACTAAACTCTTCGAAGATGACATCAAACATCTGCGGGCAAAAAACCAACTTCCCTCAAAGTCAAAACTGTTAAGGTATTCAGCATTTCTGGACAACGATGGATTATTACGTGTCGGTGGATGTATAAAGCATGCTATAGTATCTTTTAATATAAAACATCCTATAATTCTTCCTCAAACAAATCGTATTTCCACCCTCATAATCACAGATATACATAAACAGTATTTATATCCTGGAGTATCCGAAACCTTTGCGTTCGTCCGACAGCAGTACTGGATTTTGGGCAGCAGAAGTATCATTCGGCTGGTCATTCACCGATGTAAATCATGCTTCATGCAGCAAAAACGTACAACACAGCAGATCATGGGTAATATACCAGCACCTCGAATCCAACCAAGCCGTCCATTTTCAAACACAGGGTGTGACTATGCCGGTCCACTTGATATCAAGCTATCCCGAGGTCGTAAGCCGAAAATGTGAAAGGCCTATATTGCTCTGTTTGTGTGCATGTCTACAAAGGCCATCCATTAGGAGCTGGTGAGTGACCTCACCACCGAAGCCTTCATCGCCGCCTTACGTAGATTTCTATCTCGCCGAGGCAAATACAGCAATATCTACAGCGATAACGGGACCAACTTCAAGGGAGCTCGTCGATACCTGACAGAAATGCATAAACTTATTATGGACCAAACTCACAACGATGCAATTGCTGCTACGCTCCCCAAGGACGGTATTGCTTGGCATTTTATCTCAGCATCAGCGCCACACTTTGGTGGTTTGTGGGAGGCTGGCGTTAAGTCAGTTAAACTGCATTTACGTAGAGTTATTGGGAGCTCTATTTTAACATTCGAAGAGTTATATACTGTCCTTACGCAAATAGAAGCAATTTTGAATTCTCGCCCTTTGTGTTCTATGTCCGACACTGACCTTGACCCATTAACTCCCGCGCATTTTCTTGTAGGGAACAGCCGTTCCTGAGCCGAGTCATCCCTTTGAATCGTTTGTCACATTGGAATTATATTCAGAACATGACCCAAGGATTCTGGAAAATATGGCACACCGTGTATTTGACGACACTTCAGGAGCGACCCAAGTGGCAGCATTGCACTACCAACCTCAAGCCAGGGGACTTCATAGTCGTCAATGAACTCCATCTTCCGCCGACCAAATGGTCACACTGAATGCGTCACGCCTGGAACAGATCAACAGGTTCGAGTTGCCTCCGTAAGAACTGCATCAGGAACAATTGTTCGCCCGATCGCGAAGCTAGCCCTTCTTCCTGTATCCTGAAACTCGTTCCAGGGGTATGTTCCGGTATGTTTGGAACTGAATGAATCGAATTGATTCAATGAATTTTTATTTATTATACATATTATAATTATAAATGTGCACATTTACCTTTTTACTGGGACTCGCTGTACATTCATGTTTGGCACGCATTCTTGTTCATCATACAGAATTAAATCTCTCGCAATTGATGGGCTCTCATTTTTCGCTCGCTCGCTTTATCATGAACACGAGTGGGTGGTCTGGTGGCGGCTGCTGTGTGACGATCTCGGTTACTTGGATCTTGATCGCTGGAAACAACACATCTTTGGCATCCCGACCTATTTATTTCGAAACCGACCTATAACACTAAGTATCATTATATCAATAATTATACTCAACAAATGCATAAACACCAGCATTTGATTGGCCTCAGCGATGAAGTAAACCCAAACTGGGAAGCCTGCCGCTACTTTCTGAGGTCAAACCGGCGGACCCCACAAGCGGACCTGTAGGAATGCAGTTAAGTGGGAAGGTTATGGTCCTACACTTCTGACCATGACAACGCCGGAAAAAGGAAAAGAAGAAGATATCAATAATTATATTCGTATACATTTATATCTACATACATATACATATATTTAAATTGTAATAAAATTTTTGTACAAATGCGAATCGTTCGCCTAATTCAAATCAGTCCTTTAAAATCAAAAACAATGTCTACCTGATAGGACAATTTTCGTAAAAACATGTAAGTTTGTCACTCAATACTGTCCCTCTACCCAATGCCGCTCAATCTCGAGTACACAAGACGAGGAAGACCAAATTCTAATTTGTCACATGGTTAAAGTCAAGATTTTTATTTAATTGAACAAACATTATCGGGTAGACAACATATCGATTTTTTTTCATAGAATACATCCACAGTGTAATACAACACGTTACAAAAATTTAGAACGTCTTTCGTCTGAATCGCGTGAATTTTTCCTTCATTCTTTTAGTCATGTTTTATAGCGAAAGGCTCGTCTTCTTCTAGACGCATTCCAATTTCGAAAATACTTCCGAAATGCGCAATCGCTGAAAACAACGATAAAAACCCTGCCATGAAGAACAAATCGTTCGTACTTTTACTACAGAAAAACAGGGAGCTAAACATAAGCACACTGGCAATTATACACAATATTGTTCCATTCATGTTCAACATTACTCCCTGCAATAGAAGACAAATACTTTAGTTAGGTAAACCAGCAGCAATAAATAGTACGGATCTACAATCGGTCGAATTGAATTTCTTGAATCTGCCGCCATGAGGGCAAAGAACAGAAAGTCTGGAAGAACAAATTGGGCGACGATTGTAGCGTAAAGGACTGACACACGAGAATCTGTTTTGGTTGAGATGAGAGAAGTACTATACGCCAGGATAATAATACCGATACCAAGTAATTCCGTGAACTGCAAATAAAATCATATCACATTGATTTACATAATGTGCATATGTAGATGCACACATTAAGAGTACTCACGAAGCTAATGAAAGGAAAGTAACAGCGAGGTTTCATGCAACGTTTTGTCATTTTATTCGCCTCAAAATACAAGTTGTATTTAGAAACTGAATCGATTGTCGACCGAGAAAAGTAATAAAAAATTAAAAGTCAGATTTTTAATGATTCTGCAAGCTTAGAAAAATTAAAAATAAAATAATTGATAGCTATGTTATTGAGCGTCAAAATAAAACAAAGCCAGCTTTATTATAATTGTGTAGTTAAGTTAGAGTTTTTCGGAACACGCGAAAAACAATTCAGTTTAGGATTATATTCAATATATTCTTAATTTTAAGTAAGTACAGTTATGCTCGCCGTACACCGTATACAATCTTCTTAATAAAATAATCATAATTAAAAAATTAATTTATACGAACAATTTAACCTTCATCCATCCCTAAAAAAAGTAATACTGCAGTTCCAAAGTTCCTTTTGAGCCATAAGTTTAGATTGAATAAAGCAATCAACTGAAAAAAGTAAGGAACACAAAGTTTATTTATTATAAATAAATATTTAACTTTTTATTAAATCCGAATTCGGTTACTCCCGCCACCTCGATGTCGCTCGCATATCGTAGTCGTTTCGCATATACCTCGTCCCCATGCTGACACAGGTGTTTCCGTCGCATCCCAGTAGTTCCCATGCTCGTGTTTGGTGCATATACCGCGGTCATATTCGGATGTTGTTGTGGCTATGTCTTTTGCAAATAAACACAATACATATGGTGCAGTTTGTACCGTGCTTGTTGCCTGATTTGATACACAGTTTTCTGTGTATGCCTACGATGGTGTTTTCTAACATTCCAGTTCGGAGAAACGGATATAAATAAAATGAACGCATTGGACACTGAAATCTTAAATCTAAATCTTTCTTATCTAGGTCTTTCTCCAAGTGCTGTAATTTGCAATCATCTCCAATGTATCCACTCCTCCCTTTGTGGCGTTGTAATCCAGAATGATCTGAAGCTTCTTTTCAGCATCATCGCTGACTTCGTAAGTGGGGTGGAGTGTGCTCTGAAGGATAATACACTTGTTTTTCCTTGGTGTGTACGAGTACTCGTATGTCGTATCTTGACTGAACGCTGTACGACCTCTTTAGTTTGGCGGTCACCTTCCGAGTTACAATGTTCTCCGCTTATCTCTTTGCTTATTTCTCTTTTATACCCTTATTCGTGAATGCATCTTACCCCCTCTTCTTTCCTTATTCCTACCCGCGTTTTTCACAGGAAATTGGTATGATACTCGACTTCATTGCATTGACCCAACTTGAGAATTTTTTCGTACACGCACTGTACTTTACTTTTGAATGGGCACACTTCAAAGGTGTCGTGTATCTTGATTCATCATACGCTTCAAAAGTGTCATGTCAGGTCACATTTTTCGCGAGGTAAAAAAAACCAAGACAATTCAAGAAAGTGTGCATTATCACGCAAAGAAGGAAAGAATCGGATCGTGCAAAGAGGTCGAAGAAGCTCTTTTAACCTGGTTCGGTCAAATGAGATCTTCAGGAGCAGCCGTTTCTGTCAACATTTTGATGGAGAAAGCAAAGCAGTTTGCGGTGATGTTAAAACTGGATTTTACTCCCACTGCAGGTAAGCTCTTTTTTATATTGTTGATCATTTTTGTTTTTGTTTATGTTTTGTATTATAGGATGGTTTTGGCGGTGGCAAAAATAACAATTGTCTTGAAAAAAATACATGATGAACAGTCTTCAGCAGACATTGATGCTGCTGATGATTTTCAAAATTCGATTCTCCCTAGTCTAACCTCAGATTATGCTGCCAGTGATATTTTCAACGCCGATGAGTCAGGTCTTTTCTATAAAGCCTTGCCAACATCAACTCTTTCAAAACAAGGAGTCAATGTCCGATGTTTCAAATCATCCAAAGCGCGACTTACGTTACTTTTTATTTGTAATGCAACGGGAGATTACAAAAAAGTTATTGTGATTGGAAAGACCAAAACACCAAGATGTTTTAAGAACAAAGTGGTGCCTTTACAATATTTCTCCAACAAAAAAGCCTGAATGACTCAACATTTATGGACTGAAATTTTGTATTCATTTGACGAAGAAATGATAAAGCAAAACCGAAAGGTAATTCTCTTTGTGGATAATGCTGCCTGCTCTAAGAAATTAGACAATTTAAAAAATATGAATGTGCAATTTCTGCCGCCGAATACAACATCAATCATTCAGCCTCTTGATCAAGGCATTATTCATTGTTTTAAAGCATACTATCGTCAAAATATAATAAGAAAACAAATCTCAGCTATAGAGCGTGGAAAAACAATCGCACCATAACGCAAGCAATACATATAAGCAAACATTGTCTGTGGCTTATACCACCTTCAACAATAAGAAATTGCTTCAGAAAGGTAATTTTGGACATATTTTATTACTTACCCTTCGTTTGCAAGTTGTGATTTTTTAAGGCAGGTATTATTGAGGATGAAGAGCAACCGGAAGAAAGTGATGTCATTCTCTCATACGATTTAATTAAAAATACAGAGTTTAATGCTTATTTGGCATGCGATAAGAATGTATCATACTATGGCAAGCTTACAGACGCCGACATTTTGGAAACCCTCAGTGAAAACACGATTGAAAATGAAGAATTTGAAGAAGAGAAATTGAAGTCATTCCACCTTCTACTTATTGCAGTCGATTAAAACACTTCATTCATATTTCTTACCGCTTAATAAGTTTGTAATTGAATTGGAAAATATGGAGCAATACATTGTCAAAAACAAAACAATGCAAACCAAAATTACAGACTTTTTTCATCCGCTTGTATAAACATTTTAACCATATGTGCTTATAATTATTTACAAGCTGTTTTACTAATGTACTAATGAATACTTTTCAAGAAAAGAACTTAAAAGAAGTTTGCCATCGACGTTGTTTCTTTAACCCACCTTGAATTTAAAAGCGTATTTATGTAAATTAATTTATTCTTTATCGATTTTTAACAAAAAAAATATCTTTATTTCGGAGCTCTGAGGAGCAGAGCTTTCCCTTACAACTGCTAAAATTAACTGTACTCTAATTTTCTTATTACTACCTTAAATACTAAACTAATGCTGTCCCACTGCATTGGCGCTCCAACGGTGGCATCGGGTGTCGAGATATGTGGTGAGCATCAGGTGTCGAGATGCGCGATGTTTGGTGCCAGACGTGGTGTCAGCGCATTCCTTCACGTACGGATGATTACATGTGAACTGATGGCGCAATATTTACCGTGTTAACTCCTCCGCCTTTAAATTCGAACGTCCTCGTTCGAGGTCATGGTTCTCATGTGATGCGGGATGTCTTGCACACCAATTGTTATGGACGTCGGAATTTGTTGTGTGTTGAGTTCATCGGATGTGGGAGCTTCCGGCTTCTGGAACTTTTGGTAGCACGCGAATGTTGTCGCTAGGCCAATCAGGAATTTGTTCTGTTTTTGGTTTCGAGGAGTTTTATTTGATGGGTGCCATCGATTTGTAGTTGCTTCAGTGTCGCGAGGGATGATTCTTCTTCGATGTTCTCGCGTTTAGGTATTGGTTGCAATACTGCTTGCAGCGGCTGGTACCTGGTAACTTCTTCCTCTCTGAACAGCTTCTCGTTCACTTCTATTGTAGTGTTAGAATGTCTTATTAAAAAGCTGCCTTCCAGATTTAGCGTGTCGTTCTTGATGTTAATTGACCCATTATATTGATTCAGGAGCAGGATAACGGGAAGGATTTGCTCGACTGATGGAACGTACTGGTTGTTGGCAACGATGCAGGTTGGGACTTTACTTCCCATTAAGTTAGGGATGCACGTGGAATAACTTATGTCTATCAAACTATTTCTATTACAGATTATGGGTTCATTAATATTGTAGGTTTACAATCATTTTTAATTCCGAATAGTTGCTTGTTACATTTTAAGATCTTAGAAAAGGGTACATTATAAATTTTAGTGCCGAACTTTATTGGCTTTATTAACATCATATTACATAGTTCTTTATTAACAGTAGGTAAACTTATAATATAAACAATATTTTTCCCGTTTGCTGCTATTTTTACCTCAGCGAGTTCTAGAACTTCGTCTATGTTTAAAACGGGAATATTTTCTGAATTAAACCATTGTTTAATGACATTCTCGCGGTTCCGATATCTATCTTGACCGCTAGCGAGTTCGAGTAGTCCAGAATTTGAACTTCCGTGGCTGGTGAATACCAGGAACCTAAAACAAGATGTTAGCTTTTAATACTTGTTTTATGAACGATTTTGCCTGATTCAGTCAGAACTGTGGTTGGATTATTTTCCTTTACTACTTCTTTCCTGAATCTTGCAGACAGTTTGTTCCCTAAACGCTTATTGACTTTCACAATCGCTCGGAAGTATAGGTCTTTAAAGGTTGTCGAGTTTTGTTATGATATTCTAAATCTTTGGCTTGTTTTTCTTTTAATTTCGCTATATTTTCTCGTCTCGCCATGTCGAACTTCTCTGGGTCGGTACTCACATAACGTTCGAAGAATACCTCGATGGGTTTCTTGTTGGTAGTAGAATGGACTGAAGAATTGTATTCGTATATGGAGCGATCTAGCAATTCCTCGAACGATCAATGTATTCGGTCTGTCTTCAAACACCGCATGATATCCGAGAGCGTTGAACGAAACCGCTCGACCTGGCCATTGACGAAACTAGAGTATGGAGGGGTCTTATAGATTTGGATACCCAATTGATCTTGGAGCATAAAACATATTGAAGAGGAATTAAACGCCTTTTCGTTATCGAAAACGATGACCTTAGGTACTCCATAAGCGAAGATAAGTTGCCTTAATGGTTCCCTAATGTCCTCAATTGCTCTTGACTTCAATATGCGGGCCTGGGCGTATTTCGAAAATTTATCGATCGCTGTCAAGACCAGCTTTGCATCCGTACAATAGATATCAACGTGCAGGATGTGGCCGGGATATTCGGGGATAGGTGTGGCTTGCAGCTCTGGCTTGTTCGGGTGACGGTCGTATTTGTACTGTTTGCAGATAACACATTGCTTGACTATTGTTTTGATTTTGGATGTCATTTTTGGGAAGTAGAATTTTTGCAACAATTGGGTTTTATTTCCTAGACCATTGCGGTGGGCTCTTGTGTGTTCCTTCAGGATTTCTTCTTCCTGCCTGGCCTCATTTGCAGGATCTTCGACTTTTATTTGGGTGAATCTTGCTTTGCATGTTTTAAAGTGCAGGTGGTAAGTCTTAAATTTTTCCCATGATATCTTCGGTTGTGAAGATACCATTAATAACGCTTGGATTCAAATGTCGTTTAAGCAGTTCGGATAAAATCTCTTTAGAGTAATTTTGTCTGATAATTTTGTATCTATGGAAGGTGAGAAAGGGAATTTGGAACTCGTAGATGTCTTGGGTTCCAGTAAGAAACATTATTTGATTTTTAAATGCGTTAATTGGAGTTTGTACGGTTAGTATTAAACCGTGAGCCGAGCTTTCGCCGCTGTGCTGTGTTGTCGTCATTGCGTTCACATTTGAAGAATACGGTGCTCTTGACAGCGCATCCGCAACGACATTGTACACCAATTCGTAGTTATATTCTTCCAAAAAGGATCTCCACCTTTTCATTTTGGAATTGTGGTTTTTGTTATTTAGAGAGTATGTTAGGGGTTGGTGGTGCGTGAATATTTTCACCTTGGTTGACCCATACAAGTATCCTCTGAGAGAGCCGAGGGCCCATACTATGGCCAACATTTCCTTTTCGTTGGTCGCATAGTTTTCTTCAGTCTTGCTGAGTGTTCTGCTTATAAACATGACTGGTCTATTGTCTTGCTTGAGCACGGCTCCAATAGCAAAATTGGAGGCATCGGTAGTCAGATGGAATTCCTTGCCGAAGTCTGGGTATACCAAGAGTGTGTCATTTGAAGCAAGAATGCGTTTTAATTTCTCGGACGCTTCCATTGCTTCTGCGGTTAGGTGGATAACTTTTTTACTTGAAACGAATTTGGACGAGCAACCGTCTTCACCTCTAAGCAAAGTCATGAGTGCTTTGGCGACCTTGGCGTAATCCCTTACGAACCGTCTGTAATAGCCGGAGAGGCCAAGAAAATACCGTAGGTCTCTAAGGGTTTTGGGACATGGGAATTCTAATATGGATTTTACTTTAGATGGGTTTGTTTTTATTCCTTCTGAAGATATGACGACGTTCTTGAAAAACTCACATTTGTCGAGTTATATTTTGACATTGGCTTTCTCCAGGGTTTGGAAGATATTTTTAATGCTATCCAGATGCGTCTCTTCATCTTTGCTAAATATTATAATGTCATCGATATATATATAGCAGATTTTGCCGATATACTCGCGCAGTATATCGTCAATCGCTCTTTGGAATATCGAAAGCGCGTTCTTGAGGCCAAATGGGAGTCTCGTAAACTCGTATTTCGTATATTGGTTCACTGAAAACGCAGTATTTTCAATGTCAGATTCCTTCAAGGGAATCTGATGAAAGCCGCTTTTAAGATCTAATGTAGTGAACTATTTATTTTGTCCGAGTTGAGAGAGGACATCGTTGATATCCGGAATTGGGTATCGGTCTGCTATAGTTACAGCGTTTAGTTTCCTGTAGTCTATAACAAGTCTATATTTCTTTTCCCTGGAAGCATCAGGTTTCTTTGATACTATCCATACAAGTGAGTTGTACGGGGACTTAGACCTCCTTATGATACCGTCTCCCAGTAATTCTGCAATTTGCTTCTCAACTTCGCTTTTCAAAGACATGGGATAAGGATAGTATTTTGAGTATACGGGAGTTTCTGAGGAGGTTCTAATTTCTCCTTTGACATTAGTAATATACGTGGGTTTGCTTCTGAGAATAGCCTCGGAAAACGTTCCACCAAAGCATTGAGTCTTTCCTTTTGGTGTCCGTTCATATGACTGGTTCTTAGTTTATTGCGTTGACTGATTCATAGGGTTTTTGTTTTATTCTGATCTTTATACCATTTTTAATTTGCATATAACTATGTTTTGTGTTAATGACAGCAGAAAGTTATTTTAGGCTATCGTTGTCTAATATTGCATGGAAGGACTTTAGTGTTGGTAACAGGAAAAATCTTATCTTGTGGTCGTTAAGACCGAAAAGGTTGGTTTCGACGTAATGAGATATTCTAATACATACTACCGCCTATCGAGTCGGCGTAGAAACATTCCTTGTTCGGGATTGGATTATTTATTGTACTAGATGGGGTTGGATATAGTTACGGTTAGAGCCGGTGTGTATTAGGATTTCGATGATCTCCCCGTTTTCCGTCTTACTTTCGAAGTACGGTAACGAAGAGGTGGTTATCCTAAAAAGTGGATGGCGGTATAGTCGGTTACTTCGTTAGCGTTTGGGCTGATAGCCTCATCGGATTCTTCTAGTGGTTGAACATAGTCATCTAATGTTTGATCGTGGATGACGTTTTCGGCCTGCATGGCTTGGTCATATTCGCTACTAATATGATAGTTAGGTTGAGGTCTGTGGGAGTTAAATGGAGGTGACTTTATTGCCAGTTGTTGAGGTCTTGGTGTTGCAAATTGTTGGGACAATTGGTGTTTGAGAGCTCTGCGGTTCCAACTTAATTTGTTGATTCGAGAAAGAGGGGAATTGTTGCCTAGGTGGTAGGTTTTGTCTAAAATTTGGATGTGATTGGTACTGATGTCTAAATGCGATTTGTTGGTTTTGGAACGGTGGTCGTGTCGGTGGTTGATGATAGGATGCGAAACCGATCTGAGGTTGTGTTGCTTCTTTATCTCGCTGATTTGGCCAATATCCACGTGGAGTTTGTGGGATTGGGTGATAAACCTTCTTTGGGATGTTTGGCTTTGCATAGGCGTGGTTTGCCCTATAATTCTGATTCTGTAGTTTTAAACAGAGGTAAAGTGCTTGGGGTAGGTCAACGTGTTCCCTGATTCCCAGCAATCGCGGGAGATCGCCCTTCAACCCTCGGATAAATGTATCCAGCGCTTTGTCTCTATATGTTCATGTAAGCAGACCTAGAGACTCTGGACCCACATCCATACAGGATATCTTATTTAATATCAATGATAGATGTTGATAAACCATCTGATAAAATTCCTGTATGGATGAATTGCCTTGGACAAGCGAGTTCATTTGGTACTCTAGTGTACCGAGATCTCTTTTATCACCGTAGTGCATTATAAGTTGAGAAAAACGACCGGGTTTACCATCCAAGGCCACGGTTGATCTTTCGCAAAACAAGAAGAAAAGTAGAAGAAGGGATTTGACTGTTTCATTCCTTTTATAGGCTTAAGCATGAGGTTAACAGGGTAAGGTAGAAAACGCTCGGATAATGTAGTAAAAAAAAGCTTTGGAGGATGTGTTCAATAAAAACTTAGATCCCATTTGTACACATACATATGTAAGTTTTTTTGTTTAATAAAACATACTGTTTATATTGTTTGCAATGTACTGCCTGATAGAAGATTGCAGTATTTATTACAATATTATTTTTTTCTATTGGTTACAATTGGTTTTAATTGGTTACAAATTCTTTTTTTTTGTTTGTTTTAGATTCTGTTAGATTTTGTTAGATTTTTGCAGCTAATACAAACCTAGGACTAGGGATTGGTAGTGAGAGTATAGGGTTAGTGGTTTCTTCCGAATTCTCGGTAACTCTGGTTTTTCGTATTTTTAAACGTTCGTTAATAAGACATAACGCGACTGTTACTATTATCAATACGACTTAAGTTGAAATATAGTGGTGAATATAACGGATGTCTATAGGTGTTAATTGTTTTTTTCTTCTGCCGCATGGAGTTCATTTAGGCCTTTAAATACTAGTTGAAGTTCGTTTTGACTGGAGTATTTTATGAAAGCTAGTTTGTTTGTTTTGTTAGGGTACGTGTATGTGTTATTTGCCAAAAAGTATTAAATATTTAGGGTAGGTATGTAGGAGTTGTGTACCGATGATAACTTTTTGTTATATGTTATGTGTATAATCAAATCTTTGGATGTTAAGTAACAGTCTCCTGTTATTTCCATTGTATCTGGATTCTTCAGCGTATACGTTAATAGGTTGTGTTAGATAGGTTGTGGTAGTTTTCTACGTAAGGAAGTGGATTTTTATTTGGTAAATAACCTTATCTTCACGTAACTTCGCGTGGTTACACACCTTTGTCGTGGTGCGAAGTCTCAGTAAAGGTCAATGATTTTTGAGAATTCATTCTCTATGAAGCTAAGCTGCAGCCATCACCTCCTACTTCTTACGTGTATCCCCGCCACTCCTCTCCCTTCCCCTGGGCTGTACTAAGGTGTAAACCATACCGTCCCAACAATCAACCAGGCCAGTTTTAAATAATAGCCCAGTCGCTAACGGCGTATCCAGGATACCATGCACCCTCCTGAATCAAGAAACTTTGCTCTACAGGTCGACCACCCATTCCTGCGTTACTCGTGGAAATACAGATTTTTGAAGAACAAAAAATGAATCACAAAAAAAAGAACAAACAAAAGAAAATAATAAAACACATCCTCTGAAGAGGCAAACAGCTCAGGTTGCCACCGCCGAAGGCGTAATCGATCCAGATGACAGCGTCACCGGGACTCTCCGTCAGAGACTACAGATTGGTACCGCTACCGACGATGAATCCTTGGCTTCATCACAGGTTAGCAACACCATGCAAGCGGACTCTGAAACTGAGACTCAGCTGCTGAAAAGTTCGACTCTAAGGCCACAGGAAAACCTGAAGGAACGACTAGGGCAAAAACATAGGCCCAAAAGGGAAAAAACGGCTACAAGACGTCGATGCAATTTATCAAGAGGGTGAGCGCTAGAGACCTCGCAACTCTTACCGAGCGCGAAAAGTTCTTGATAAAGAAGCATAGGAAAGAGGTAGCAAAATTCGAGAAGAAACTAGCTCCTACCTCCACTCACGGTGCTAAAACGGACACAGGGAGAAGAAGCAATCGAGCACAATCCCTATCGAACCCAATGTCCCAAAATCGATTCGACAACAGCCAACACAACGGGCCACTCTCGAAGAGAGCGCACAGCAACCGAGTATCTCCAAAGGATACACTCAGGATCGAAGCAGAACGTCAAAAGAGGGCGCTCCGGGGAAGAGACTCTAAGGGAAGCGAAAAAGGTGAAAACATCAGCCAGCTCCAACCTCCCCATGAATCTACAAGTGGCCATTGTCGATCTTTCCAACCCTGATGGGAAGATAACATTAGACAATTGGCTCACTGTTCAAGCTAGAATACTGGAGGCGATGCTTACCGTAGATGATAGCAGTGACGAGATCAACACTGATGGAGCAGGCTGGCAGAAAGAAGTCAAAGTCGTCGGTTGTGACAACCGGAGGTCCCTAGACTTTTTAAAGCGCACAATCGACATTTGCGGCGAAATCTGGCAGAACGCTAAACTCGAGGTTATCTCTCGCTCGATTCCGCTTCGTACATTACGAGTAGCTTCAATATGGATTCCTCCACCGGTTCTCGAAAAGGACGAGGCCATGTTGAGGCTAATCGACAAGCAAAATAAAGAGTTTGACACTCACAGCCGGAGAATCATTTCTTCAGCCAAGAGTAAGAACGGAGTGGGAAAGGACTTCATGGTTACCATGGACCAAAGGTCACTCGACCACATCCGTAGCAGATCTGTCAGCATCAAGTTCGGGCTGGGAACTCTGAGGGTAAGGCTCTCCAATGAACGCGGTAAGTCAAAGGAGGTTGCTAGCAGCCTGTAAAGCAGCCACCGACAACTTGATGCTGTACAGACAACTTAAAGTAGACAAATCCATTGTAATCTGGATTGAAAATATGTTAAATAACAGAATTATCAATGCAGACATTGGACACAGCTCTACAAGGAAAGTGACAACTAGATGCACTTCTGTTTGCTCTGGTTTCTCATAGCTAACAAAATCCTCAAAATCTTCTGGAGAAAGCCACAAAAATAATACTCGTAGCATATGCAGTTGACCTAGTTGTCTTGATAAAAGGTAAATTTCTACCAACTATCAGTGAACTAATGAAATCTGCGTTGAAGGAACTAGGAAAAGGAAAATCCCGATATTTGCTCCCCCAAAGTTAGAGGGTACCAAGTATCTAGGCATCATCCTTGACTTCAAACTTTCCTGGAAAAGGAACTTGGAGGAAAGGGTGAAGAAAGGATTGAATGCTTTTTATGCTTGCAAAAAGACCTTCGGCTTAAGATGGGGCTTGCAACCGTACATCATTCACTGCATGTACACAGCAATGATCAGACCCATTATAACTTATGAGGCCCTAGTCTGGTCACGAAAAGTTATATGAGCATGCTCAACAAGGTACAAAGCTGTTTGTTCAACGGGAGCTATGAGAAGCACGCCGCAAACAGGGTTGGATATGATATTTCCTTTCCTTCCTCTGGACTTATTCATATAAGGCTGCGCTGTAAAAAACGCTTTCAGACTAAGGGTGTCCTCTTTGTGGAAACAAGCCAACTATGGACATGCGGGCATACTCAAAATAATAAATGACCTGGGATAGAAACATTGTTTTAGTAGCCTCGCAGCTACGACGGACTATATTTCCCCCCAAAATGACTTCTCTCTCAGAATACCAATCCTTTTCCCCGACAGAGAGTGGCTATCAAACGCCGTGATCAATGATGACGAAATTACCCTCTTCACCAACGAATCGAAAATGGGCACAGGCACTGAGGCCTGGTTCTACTCTGATACCCTGCACAAACAGGAATCATTTAGACTCCCTGATTTGTGCAGCGCCTTTCAAGCAGAAATCCTTGCAATAGAGAAAGTAGCCAAACACAAGTAACCAATAGCCCACCATCAGATATCACTATCTTCGTAGACAGCCATGAAATATCGCGACTCACTGAAGTCCATCAGACACCACAAAGTTAAACTCTGCTGGGTCCCGAGTCACAGCTCAATCGCAGGGAGCAAAAGAGCGGACGAATTGGCCAGGCAAGGGTCTGAAATGGACATCAGCGAAGCGGACATGTCATTGCAATTACCGATCAGCGTATTATACCGGATCATATTCGTCAATGAAAGCCAAAGAAGCAAACTCATTTTGGCTTACAAGAAAGCACAGCCACATGACAAGATCATCGTGGCCAGAGTTCAGTATCGGAAAAACAAAGAAGTTCTTGGCGCTGGACCGAAACTGTATGCTCGTCGGAGTTATCACAGGATACTGTCCCATCGGAGCAATGCTTCGGAAATGGAACTCGGGAATCAGCGATCTCTGCCGGAGCTGTGGCGATGGGTGTAACCGAAACGATCCAACATCTACTGTGCCACTGCCCAGCTCTCCAGAATCGGCGTCTAGCTTTGCTGGGCCAAAGATACAGAGATTGCGGACGTGGCGAATGCAGATATATCGGATCTTCTAAAATTCATAAAGAGCACGGGCTGGTTTCAGCCATCACGTGATAGGACAGGTTAATTATACGAGTATGTGCACTCCACAAATGAGGGGAATCACAATGGGTCCTTTAGCCTTCGAGTGGAAGTGATGCTCAACCATCACAATCCCCTTCTTTAACCTAACCTTACTCGATACCTGTCAATTCGTGTTCCGGAAACTGTTTCCACAGAAACAGTGAAAAGACGAATGACGAGATAAAAAATCAACGGTGGGTAAAAAACTTAAAATAGGTCAAGTGCAATGTGCGCGGTGAATGCGAAAGAAGGCATCAATTTGCGGAATCAAAATAAGGGAGGAACCATATGGACTGCTAATCGATATAAAAGGAATGTCTGAGATGAAAGACACAACAGAATCAAAGACAGAAGACTGGAGGTACTGCAAATGGTGTTCGTCATAGGTCTCTTCATACAAGATAAATTCAAATAGATACTCGTAGTGTCTTGATAGCGTTTTAGCAATCAAAAAATTAAGCCATTTAAAAACAAATAAGATGCATGTCACACTTATGTTAGACGACTGCAATTCCCTCAATAATAATCAATGATTAACATCGAGAATTAGTCGATATCGAACAAGAAAAATAAAAAAAAAATTTTTAATCTTAATAATGAAAAACCTATCAATATAAGATGATTAATATATAAATGTGTAGTTTAAATGTATAATTTTCTTAACTCTTAACTCTTTTTGGTTTTTGTACATGAAAAATTAGTTATGTTTTCCAAAAATATTTTTTTTTTAAATAAGATTCATGGTATAAAAATAATACCACTCGGACTTTGAACGGTGGTTTAGTTGGAAATAAAAAAAACAACTAGTGTTGTGAAAAAGATTGTAACTTAAATTTACTTGTGTTGAGATGTGTTGTTCAATATTATTGTATTTAACAGAACTCTTAGAACAACGGCAACGAAAACTCGTATTTGCTCGAATAAAATGATTCTGAAAGCATTACTTTTTTAAAAATGTATTCAGTAGATTCAGTAGCTGGGTTTCTAGGCGAAAAGCCTGGTCCAGTTGAAGGAGTTGAAAGTTTGGAAAACCATGGTGCTGCTCCAATATTCAATAAAATTTTAACACAGGACATTTCTGATCACATCGTGCAAGGCAATTCGTTGCTGAGCAATCACACAAACGTTTTACTTCTACAAATGCTTCAGAGATGATAGCTTTTATTGGAATCAACATTCTAATGAGTATAAAACCTCAGAAAAGCTATAGAGATTATTATTATTCAACTCGTCCTCAATTACATAATTCTTATACTTCTAGTATTATACCCGGAATAATGGATTTTGAGCAACATACATTTGAATCATACATCCTTGGCGCCAAAAAGAATATCAACAGCATTCAATAAGTTATACAAAATTCAACCATTTCTTGATGTTCTACAAAATAGATTCCAAAAGTACTTTTATCCTGGCCAATTGAATAAATGATCAAGTTCAAAGAACACATTTTTTATTTAAATATCTTCACTTTTCTTCTTTTTGAAATTTTGTTCTACTCTCATCCGGTATATTCCAAAAATGGCAATCAAGAAAGGATATGTTGTGCAGTAGCAATTTCGTTGAAAAAAGGTGAACGTGTTGACGTCAGATTTTGCTAGTAAAAAATTATATGATTAATTTGAAGTAAAGCGAAAAAAAAGCACATATGGAAAAATTCAGCGAAATAAATAATGTTTGCCAAAAAAATATCAAAACCTACAAGCAATTTAAAAGGGGAGAGCAAGACTGGAACTATCTGGCAGTGGTTTGATATTTATGAAGTGTTGGATAAAAAAGCTGGTACAGTCCTCTCCAACTTTCACGATCCCAAAATTTGCGTCAAAGACGACAGAATGATGGTTTAAGAAGAGAGGTAGAAATATCGGAAATGACACTACAATATACGAGTATATGTGAACAGTGTAGATGAACTCGATCGGTTTTAATAATATTATGAAATAGACAATTTTTTTTGTTGGAGGCTTCTACTATCTGTTGGAGCACTCAGACACAAATAATGATGCATTGTACTACCAGACAGGCACCTTGTCTTTATTGTATTTTCCCCGTTGTTCGGAGAAAAATGAGGAGGGGCTTCAGTGATGTAGAGCTAAGGGATTCGGCACCCACGACGTCGGCCCCAAGGGTGCGCGAGCGAAGGCGGGACAATCGCAGAGAAAGTGTTCTCCTGTGCCATCCTCCTCGCAACATGCAGCACAGGTAGGCGTCTTACTAATGCCAAGCATGTAGAGATACTTGGCAAAAGTGTAATGGCCCGTAAGCCCTCTGCAATAATTTCTCCTTAATGATAAGAAAAATGTTGCGGACTACATCCTGCATCCTGGATATTCCCTCCATCTACGACTGTGTGCATTAAAGACCAAGTCGTTGATGTCTGATTTGACCGTGGAAGCAGGTAGATCTAAGGCAGGTCCTCTGAGCCCCTTCTAGCGAGTTCATCGGAGATCTCGTTTCCTGGGATCCCAGAGTAACATGGGACCTATACAAGCCTAAGTTAATTTAGTCTTCCCACTTTGTTCAAAAAGGTCTTGAGTTCATGCGCTAATTTGGCGTTGGATAGAGGGTTGGACACAGCCTTGAGTGCAGCTTGGCTGTCACTGCAGACGCATATGCTTTTTCCCTTCCACCTGTGTCTCACAACATAGTGCATTGCCATTAGGATTGCGTAAATCTCCGAATGAAAGACAGACGCATATTTTCCTAACGAGAAGTGCAGTCGAATGTTTTCGCGCTCAAAGAAAACTCCAGCGCCGGATCCCTGCCCAGTCCTGGAGCCATCTGTGAAATTGCGAAGACATTCCATTCCAGGTTCAGTGTCTCGCCAAAGCCAGTCCTGACGCCATGGAAATGTGACTGTTTAATTACAGCACAGTAGGATGGCAGGTGTCATTGCGTCAAAAAACATATCTATGAGAAAGGGGTCATAGGATATTCCTCGCGGGAGTACACTTTTACTCAGAATTGTACCAAAGACCATTTTTCTTTAAGCGAGACATGGCTTTCAGTGCGCACCCTCTGATATATGTATGTATATGTCAAAGGGTGGAAGAATTATCATAGCATCTAGAGCAGCTCCCGGTATGCTGGGGAAAGCCCCCGTGCAGCTCAGACAGGCCGCTCTTTGGAGTTTGGTGAGAGAAGCCACAACGTGTTTACATGTTAGCCTGTTCCACCAAATAACCGATGCACATGAGATAATCGGTCTTATCGTAACATTACTCAATTCCAAAGCAAGCATCCGTTCTTGCAAGTACAATCCGTCAAGGTGGTCCGCCATACACGCAAACAATTTTACCCCAAAACAATACAATTATACTCCAAAATCTATGATACCTCCACGACCCCAACGTCAATTTACACCCAACCATTATGCTCAACAAGGTTACAATCCAGGGCCCCATCAACCACCTGTGTCTATGGAGACATCAACTATTCAAATGAATAATATTAATTACATGATCAGACCTCAGCAAAAGAATTGGCCACCAGCACATAAAAGACCATTTGTTTCTCCACAGCAAATTCAGAAAAACTTTCACCTTAACACCACAGAATCCAACGAGTTTAGTCAATACGATCAAACTATTCCACCATTAGACAATGAATACAAACCGATACTCGAAGAACATCCTGAGTCCCTTCCACAACAGTTCGACGATGATAATTCGTAAGAACCTCCAGAGTTTATTGACATACATTTTTTAGGCTAAACTGCTCCTCTCTTCCATATTTCGAATGTAAGACGAAGAGCGGAGATATAATTAAAATTCTAATTGACAGCGGATCAAACAAAAACTACATACAGCCAAGCTTAATAAAAAATCCACTTCCCAATAAAAAACCATTTCTTGCAAACTCGATGGAAGGAAATCTCAACCATATCAACATTAAATTCTTTTTAATGCCAGAACTTAAATCCTTCCACGCGATCCTTGGCAACGATAGCCTAAAAGATCTCTCTGCCGTAATTCTTGTAAAAGAGAACCTTATGGTTATCAACAACTGTGTGAAAGTCAAGATAAAACAATTAACAGCACAATCCGTTAGCAATATCAACATCCGTACTAGTCATATGTCTGAACTACAAAAAACCCATGTTCAACTTATCGTAAAAGAGTTTCCAAAACTATTCGATGATCCTAATAACAAACTTATATGCACCACCTCTGTTCATGGAGAAATCAGAACAACAACAGATTATCCGGCCTACTCAAAGTTCTATCCGTATCCAATGGCACTCAAAGATGAAGTCGAAAACCAGGTAGCAAACCTACTGGAAGATGGCATAATTAGGCCATCCAGATCTCCTTACAATTCACCAGTGTGGGTAGTGCCTAAAAAGGCCGATGCGTCTGGCATAAAGAAATACAGACTATCGTAAGTTAAATTCCATCACGATAGCCGACAGATATCCAATACCTGAAATAAACGACGTTTTACCTAAAGATAGGTTTCAATCAAATTCCTCTAATGGAATCGGATATGGGAAAAAACTGCTTTTTCGATCAACAATGGCAAATACGAGATTACAAACTGCCATTCGGACTGAAAAATGCACCATCAGGCGGAATATCGAATGTTGTGCTTAAGCACCTCCCACCAGTGGCCGTAGAGATGTACGCCATCCTGTTCAACAATGCACTGAATAATGCATATTATCCAGGGCACTGGAAGACAGCAGTGGTGCAACCAATCCCCAAGAAGGGTAAAGACACCTCTAACCCGGCAAATCTTCGGTCAATAAGTCTCCTTCAGCAAGGTCTTCGAGAAGGTAGTCCTGCCCTGTCTAAATGGGTTGAGGACAATAAAATCATTCCGGATAACCAATTCGGTTTTAGAGCGGGGCATGACACTATTCATGCCGCGTCGAAGCTCGTATCTGATATCCAGTGGAATAAATGCAAGAACCAAAGCAATGCTTTCGACACCGTATGGTTAGAAGGACTTTACTACAAGCTCAGTCGGTTGGGCATAAGTAAACCACTGCTATATATGATTTTTGACATGTTAACAGGTAGAAAGTTCTTTGTGAAATTTGCCAACGTGACTTCTACCCAAACATTTGATATTAACAACGGACTGCAACAGGGTACGGTGAACTCGCCGATACTTTTCAGCATTTACTTCAATGATCTTATCTAGACACGCGGCAGCGTGTCAAGCCAAGTTCAAGCGAACAGAACTGGCGAGCAGCACCGTGTGTAATATTACACGAACCATTTGGAGCCACTTTTGACCCCCTCATATCTCAAAAACCATTGCATCTAAACATGTTAAATTTGGCAAATATATTGGGGCCTGCGAAATACACATGTGCTCCAAATTTCATAAACACACCTTAAACGGTTATTTAGATATTAACGCCCAAAAATCGTCATTTTTATCACTGACCTACATATCAAAACTATAACCCACTTCCAGATGACCTAGAACTATGAAATTTGGCAAGTAATATCGTCATATACTCTAAGTATAGGAAAAAATCTGGAAACTATACATTTGCAATTAAATCATAAGAAAAATAGTCTTTATTTAAAACTGATTTTATGGGAGAGGGAGGTGAAGTAGGAAACGCAGTAACACATACACAACTCTTTATTTTTCGAGGCTACACGTTTTTTTGCCTGTCCAGCAGAAAATTGTATAAAGCATATCAGGCTAAGGTTTCAATAAGGTATAAAAAATATGACAAGCCTTATTTTATACCCATTATAATTCTGAGGTAAGCCTGAAATAACAGGAAATCTTGATAATCCAGATGTATAGTAAGGGCATTCATAAGGAATATTTGTTCTGATGCCGTTATTATTGTGCTAATATCTGAATAGGTTGGACGCAAGCGTGAAGTGTTCCGTGAAATAGTAAACTAAATAAAAGTAAATAAACATTTAAGTGATTTAAAAAGGACTGAAGTGATTTAAAAAGGATAAAACATCATGTAAAGTATGTAAAATGAGTAGATTGGGGTTTTCTAAGCGGCATTATAGAAGGCTTCTCAAACAAGAGAGAGACAAATTGTTATAAGAAGCAGTCGTTGATCAGGAAGTAGAACCTGTAACGTCAGTAGTTATAATTTTATAAGTGATACTATTATTCAAGATGACGGTTTTGAAAATGTAACTAAAGTAATAATTAATCACAAATTACCCGTATTAAAAGAACAATTTTTCCAGCGAACTCTCTACGGTAAGTTATATTAATATTAGATTCAATTAAGAAGTTTTTTCAGTCTTTTTATTTTCATTATAGGCGTGAATCGTATAGGAGGGGGGGGTCTATTCTCCCCCGTTTAGCCGGGAGGGGCAATTTTCTAAAATATTGACTTAATTTGGGAAAAAAATATTAAAAATCAACAGTTACATCCACAATGCCGTAAGGCCAGAAACCTCTTCTTTCATCTTGTTTTTAAACGAAGCTGTTTTAAGAAATAGTTTTTGAGAAATTGATTTTCAAACTCAAAATTTTGAAAAAAAATTGGAAAAAAAAAATTTCGAACTACTTTTTTCCAAAATTCTATGTAATTAAGTACTAATTTTTTTTTCCAAAATTCAATTCCCTTATTAGTTTTTAGTTAAAAACAGAAAACCGGATGTAAAAATGTCTTGTAGTTTTTGAGAAATTAAAAAAAAACCCGAACCACTTTTTTCTAAGAAAAACCTTTTTTTTTGGTTTTAACGCGTCTGGACTCGTAGGCAAATTGATGTATGAAACATTGACCTCTTTTTTATTATTTTTAAAAAATTCGGAGTTTTATGAGGATACAATAAAGTGACACAGTATTGGAATAACCCTGAACTAATCCTTTTTTTTCATTGATAACGCCTGAAAACTGACCTGTCAATTTCGTCTGGGTCCGCCCGCCGCCGATGGGTTCTACCCGCTAAGTCCTTAACACAATAAAACCACAATTTTTCTTTATTGAAAAATAAAATATTTGCAACCCAATGTAAATAAAAGGCATCGCATTTTTAATAAAAAAACATTTCCAAATTGGATGTTAACTCATCAATACATTACGATGTCAAACTCATACTCTCGAGAAGAATTAACGGACATGCACTTCTGCTACGGTTTAGCTAATGGTCGAGATCGTGAAGCCGAAAAATGATCTACGCTGAAAGATATCCCAATTGGAGGTGTTCCAGTCGTAGCATGTTTTCAAGAATCCACCGATGTCTGCGAGAGCACGGAGTGGTAGAGCATCGAAGAAGCGAAAGATCAGTTACAGATGGATCAGGAACCTTAGATGAAAGAATTTTGGATTTGGTCGACGTAATCCCTCCCTTAGTACAAGGAGGATAGCTATTATGCTTGGAGTGCCCAATTCTAGAGTATGGAGAGTGCTTCATACCAAAAACTTACACCCGTACCATTTTAGGCCAGTTCAGGAACTCACCTCAAACGACAAGTTTTTGAGAGCAGAATTTTGTCGATCATTACTGCTTCCAGATGAAACTGAACGAAACTATTTTGGAAGGATATTCTGGACGGACGAAGCACAGTTTACCAGAGATGGGGTTACTAACTTCCACAATTTGCATCATTGGAGTAGCATCAATCCACACAACAAAAAACAAAATGAAACACAACACCGCTTTAGCTGTAATGTTTGGCTTGGTATTGTTGGGCAAACTGTAATCGGGCCCCGGTTTTTGAATGCCGTTATTAATGGAGAATCATACCTGCAATTCCTACGAGACCTTTTGCCCGATTTGATGGACAACGTTCCTTTGGCCTTAGCAGATAATTTAATCTACCAGCAAGATGGAGCACCAGCACACTACAGCTTACGGGTTAGAAACTGGCTGGATGATCATTTTAGTAACCATTGGATCGGAAGAAGGGGCCCCACGGTATGGCCACCTAGATCACCAGATTTAACTCCTCTAGATTTTTATGTGTGGAGATTCATGAAGAATTATGTTTACGAAGTGGAAATAGTATCTTTGGAACAACTGAAAGAACGGATTGAAGTCGCTGGAGTCAAATTGCAGGAAAATTTGTCAAGCATAGACTTATGTGCAGCCATTAGAAGGAGATATAATCTTTGCTTTCTAAAAAATGGGGATCATGTTGAAAATTTATTATACAATCATAAAACTCCGAATTTTTAGAAATAATAAAAAAGAGGTCAATGTTTCATACATCAATTTGCCTACAATCCAGCCGGGTTGAAACCAAAAAAAAGGTTTTTCTTAGAAAAAATTAGTTCTGATTTTTTCTTAATTTCTCAAAAACTACAAGACATTTTTACATCCGGTTTTCTGTTTTTAACTAAAAACTAATAAGGGAATTGAATTTTGGAAAAAAAATTAGTACTTAATTACATACAATTTTGGAAAAAAGTAGTTCGAAATTTTTTTTTAACAATTTTTTTTTCAAAATTTTGAGTTTGAAAATTAATTTCTCAAAAACTATTCCTTAAAACAGCTTCGTTTAAAAACAAGATGAAAGAAGAGGTTTCTGGCTTTACAAAAAAGTATATCACGTCATTGTGGCTGTAACTGTTGATTTTTAATAATTTTTTTTCCAAATTAAGTCAATTTTTTTTAGAAAATTGCCCCTCCCGGCTAAACGGGGGAATAGACCCCCCCCCCCCCTCCCATACGGTTTTTTTCTTGTCTTGACCAGACCTACACGCTCTAGCTTTTTGGCACACTGCTCGTGGGACACCCTGTATATATGTAGCTTCTGTAAAACTGATAATATGCCTGAAATAAGATCTTACATAATCCTTACCTTCAACATATAATAAGTCTTATGAAAGGCTTTTTATAATGCTTATTTTAACGAAATGTAAGGTATACGGACGTACACCCTAGGACATGGCCTGTGTAAAAGTAAGGAATAAAATAAGAAATCTTGAATGTAACGAATATAGCTTATCAATAACAACCCTTATCTCATAAGGAATAGTGGAATAAGACTTATTTAAGGCTTATGCTTTCTGCTGGGTGGTGATACGCTTCAATTGTGTTCGTCACTAACACAATGAAAGGATGTTCACATATACAATAAAAGTGAAGGAAGAAGAAGGAATTCCTTCTTATAAGATAGAGAAAAAATAATACCATTGATCACAACATAATTATGTTTATATGTACATATATGTATCTATGAAGGTAAAGATGAATGTACGAGATAATTTACATACATCCTTGAGTAAATTGAATGTGTACAATGATGGAGGACCGCCAAGCAAAAATTGTATCGAAATTTATAAGGCTAAGGGATAAATAAGGGAAACGAAAAATAAAAACCTTACTTTAAAACTATAAAAAGGCTTATATAAGGCTTATATAAACCATATTATAAGGTATAAATAAGGTCACAAAAGATGTCCCTTATATAAGCCTTATTTATGGATTTAAATAAGGGACTTGTTTCCAAAGACTTACTTAAGCCTTATAATAAGGCATATACATATGTACATAGTATATAATGACGCCGAAAATAATATACTGGAAGGATGTTTGTACCTAGAAAGACCATGTGCGCGCGGTCAAATAACGTATTATGTGTTGTTATGTTTTATGATAGGTATTTACATATCAGTAAACAAAATTGAATATTGAGTCATAAAATAAAAAGGATACAATGCTGGGTTCTGGAAATGCACATATGTTCGATCATAAATGAGATTGCGGTCATTTGACCACTTTGGTTTTTCTAGGGTTAAACAGAACAATTCAGAGTAATTGTTCTCATTTCGTGAAGACTTTTGTGCGATTTAGATGTGCGAATAATAAGTGAATAGAATAGTTGAATAGTAAAGTTATTATAGACAGTTAATAGAAAAGTGAAGTGAAGCAAAAGTGAAGTAAATAAAAATAATAATTTAACGTGTTTTTGTTTAAAAAAAAAATATTATGGCTGCTACTGCCGGGTTCTCCAAACGCCACTATAAGCGGCTTGTAAATAAAATTAAGTGCGAGATATCCGATGTCGCGATAGGAGAAAGCAAGGAACTTGTAAGTAAAATACATATTATATACATACATATATATATTTATTCATTGGTACATTTTATTTTAATAAGTTTGTAAATTTGCAGAAAATATTTCTCTCATCCAAATTTAGAGGAAGTGGGCAAATGCTTAGCGTCTTAATATCGACTTCTTGGGAGAAATAAATTGGCATGGACGAAAAAAAATGATATTAATAAAAAATTATGCATTTTTTGAATCGACGCTTTATGGTATGTAAATTCACTATTGTTAAACTGTAAAGAATGATTTATTATAATTTATTACAATATTATCCGATTCAGGTTCTGTCGGCAATTATTATAAAACATTCGTAGAATACGTGGAAGACATAAAGGAAGCAATAAAAAAGGCAAGAATAGACTTGACCAAAGAAAATTAAAAAGAGTAAATTAAAGTATGTATTGTATATTTTATATCCATATTAGAAAAATAAATGTATATTTTAAGCACACCTTTTTAAATAAATTATTTTTTAATTTCTTTCACCTTAAAATAAAATCTATATAAGGATCATAATGAGCCTTATACTAAGGTATAAATCAAGTAACTAAAGCTTATTTTATGCCTTATACTAAGGTTTAAATCAGGTAACTAAAGCTTATTTTATGGCTTATACTAAGGTCTTAATCAGGTAACTAAAGCTTATTTTATGCCTTATAATAAGGTATAATAGAAAATAATTAAAGCTTATTTTACTCCTTATAATAATGCATAAAATAAGGCAACAAGTATATACCTTATGGCCAATGACATGGCAATGTAAAAATAAGGTATGAAATAAGGAATACTGCATGTAGTCGGGATTCCTTATGAATTATAAACCTTACATACTAAGGCTTATATTCAATTGCTATAAGCCTTATATAAGACTTATGTTTTTTGCTGGGCGCTCAAGGTTCTTGGATGAAAGAAAAAAAAAATAAACAATGAATGAGATTGGTGGGAAAGTGCGAAAGGTCACGGGAGGGGAAATGTCTTATCTAAAAGACAAAATTAAGGACGGACTTGATTACGGAGGAATGCAGACAGAATTCTTGAATAACATAGAGAGAGCGTTTGAAGTGATTGAAGAAAAAGTTGCGGAAATTGAAAGAGATCGACAGGAAGATGATCACGAAAATTATGGTCTGGAGAATCCACTGGAACTGTTACCTGTTGAAGCTGTGAATGCAATGGAAGATACTAAAGATTTGGTATCTGAAGATGAACTCGAACAAATGATAAAAGGTTTAAATGTAGACCAAAAACGTACAAGATATGTAAGACTTTATTAGATGAATTTACAGCTTTGAGAATATTTGTTAGTGGGATAGGCGGCACGGGAAAAAGTTATTTAATCAATACAATTAAAAACTGGGTTAAAAAGCGAGTGAATAAGTTATTTGCAGTAGCTGCACCCACTGGTATTGCCGCTTTTAATGTAAACGGTCTTACAATACATAGGCTCCTACAGCTGACTGTAGAGCACGGAAATTGTCCCAAGTACACTTCCTTATCAGAACAAGTACTAAACGTTTTAAGATGTGACTTAAAATATGTAGTACTTTTAATAATTGATGAAGTGTCTACGATTCCCAATATAACATTAATGTACATACATATGTACATCCATCTTCGCTTAACAGAAATATATGATACCGGTGACGCTGACGACGGATGGTTCGGCAAGATTCATATGGTGTTGTTTGGCGATCTGCTCCAACTGTCTCCAGTGAGACAACTGTCGCCGTTCGAAAATTTGAAGTCGTCTGACGTCCTTAAATTTTTAAGATCCCTTAGTGCTCCCAATGTATGGAAATAACTGTTTTGTTATGAGGAATTACCTGTAACTCTGAGGCAAAAAAACGACCAACTTTTCGGCGAAATGTTGAATCATTTAAGAATGGGTGTAGTAACAAGTCAAGACAGTTGCACTTTATCTAGTCGACTCCTCAAATTAACCGCTAGAAATCAAAACGACCGGATTAAAGAAATCATATCTTATTTTAGACTGCTGTCCGATGATACAGTATGTTTCTTTCGCACTAAAAATATGTGTAACCAGTTTAGTACTGCAATGTTGGCAAGTATGGAGCAACCAGAAATTGAATTAAATTCGATATACTGTCCACGGTATTTAAAAAAACGAGCAAATGAAGTACTCAAAAAGAACGATGATGTCCGTCGCTAACTGCTGGCTTAGAAAATGTCATCACGATAAAAATAGGTGCACGTGTAATGAAACATAGATGTCAGTAAGGGACTAGCAAACGGACCCATTGGAAAAATAGAGAAGGTATGTACATTGGGACGTCGACAACAGCAATAGAGCACGTAAAATTACAATACAATTTAAGAATAATTTAATTTACGAACTAGAACGAGTCAAGACCAAGTTTCAGATATTAAGTAATGTATATGTTCGCAGGGATAAATTTCCTATTTGTTTAGCATAAGCTATTACTATCCACAAATCACAAGGCCTTAGACTTGACAGCGCTCTTCTCGACATAGGTTCCTCTATAAGAAAATATAGAAAATAACACAAAAAAGACAATTATATCCCGTAAACGTAGGAAAATACAGTAGATTAACAAAAACCAATGGTATTCATTTTATTATAAATAAGTACCTACTTATAATTTTTGTACAAAAAGTAATCTTCTTCTTTTCCTTTTTCCGGCGTTGTTATGGTCAGAAGTGTAGGACCATAACCTTCCCACTTAACTGCATTCCTACTGGTCCGCTTGTGGGGTCCGCCGGTTTGACCTCAGAAAGTAGCGGCAGGCTTCCCGGTTTGGGATTACTTCATCGCTGAGGCCAATCAAATGCTGGTGTTTTTGCATTTTGCACCAATTGTTTTTCGGCCTGCTTTTTTTTTTGTGACACGGGCATGCTCCATATTTTTTTGTTTGATTTTACACTTACAACACCGGTGATCTCCAGTCGTGTCAACCCACTGATTTGCATGTACTCTTGTGGGGCAGTTTAATGGTGGTATATGTGTCCCTAGGCTCACCTTGGTGTTTTCTAAATTGCCTAGATGTGATTTTTGTTTACCTTTGTTTTAGTCGCCTTTTACGACAAGCGAGAGGTATCGCTGCAGGGATATTCTTAACCCGTCCCTGCACGGTCAACATAAAAAAATATTTTATAAGAACTTAAAAAAGCATTTCTTCTTAGAACTTAGGATAATATATTGAAGCCTAAGGTCTGACTTGGCTAGTTATCATATACGAATTATGTAATAGCCTTCGCGAGTTCTAAAGCTGTAAGTTCTCATCCTCTCTTCCGAAAATTTGGCTTGCTGGTAGAAACTAGCCATCGAACATAGGGCTCTTCCATGACTGTTTTAGTAGTAGTAGTTTTAGTAGTTTTGCCCAAGAAGCAAAAGCTAAAGAATTCATTAGCCTCAGAAGACACAATTTTAATTTATCCTGATTTTAAAGTTACATTCGAACTCACAACAGACGCTTCCAACTACGCGATAGGAGCAGTCCTTTCATAACAGCAAAAACCTACCCCCTTTATTTCCAGAACACTAAGTAGAACCGAGAAAAACTACGCAACAAATGAAAAAGAGATGCTTGCCATAATATGGGCATTGAACTCAGTCAGAAATTATTCATACAGTACAGTCAAAGTCATCATATATACAGATCATCAACCTCTGACTCATGCACTAAGTAGTAAAAATAATAATACTAAACTAAAAAGGTGGAAAGCATTGTTAGAAGATTATAACTACGAGCTTAAATATAAACCCGGAAGGAATAACGTAGTAGCTGATATACTCTCTCTAGAACTCTAAAACTCAGATTAATTCCCTTACCCCAACAATCCACAGCGATGAAAGCTCATCATATGATTTAATTTACAGTATCGATGCACCCATTAATAGAAGGTTCTCCTCATAGCGAAACTTTCGAAATCGTATTTCCGTCTTACTATAGACACACCATTACTTCGTCTATTTATAATGACTCAATTCTAATAAATATGTTGAAAAAACATCTTAATCCAGCAGAAATTAATTGTATTAAAACAGCTGAACACATAATGGGAACGATACAAGGCGTTTACCAACCGCATCTCAGTTCCTACAAATCTCGGTTTACCCAAAAACAAGTCGAAGATGTTAAAAACGAAGAGGGTCAGGAAAACATTAAAATTCGGACACACAACCGAGCTCATAGGAATGATAAAGAAAATAAAATTCAAATTTTAGAAAAGTAATATTTTCCCGGAATGGCTAAGAAAATCCGTAAAATAACCAAACTTTGTTCAGTCTGCAAACAATGCAAATATGACCGCCATCCCAATAAAATCCAAATACAGTCCACACCTATTCCAAAATATCCCGGTGAAATCATACACGTAGATATTTTCTCAACAGAAGGAAAATTGGTTCTTACCGCAATCAATAAATTCTCCAAATATGCTCTTGCTAAAGTGGTTAATTCCAAAGCCGTTGAAGATATAAGACCATTGCTACGTGAAATAATCTTTAGCTATGCCAAAGCTTCTATCAATTTTATGCTAAAAAACAAACTAGGTATTCAAGTATTCACGACTCACCCATATACGAGTACATCCAATGGTCTAGTGGAAAGGTTTCACTCCATACTTGCAGAAATCATGAGATGTTTAAAAGCAGAAAAGATTTATAATTCCTTCACGGAACTTCTAAACACCGCAGTGAATGCTTATAATTTCAAGAAATCGCAAACAAATTTAAATTAAAACAAAAAACTGATCTAGCA
Source organism: Merodon equestris (assembly GCA_958301585.1). Taxonomy (NCBI): domain Eukaryota; kingdom Metazoa; phylum Arthropoda; class Insecta; order Diptera; family Syrphidae; genus Merodon; species Merodon equestris. The sequence goes on along the minus strand of OY284415.1, from coordinate 79,888,129 downwards.
TATCACAATTAGAATAGATCATCTATAAAGTCTTATTCCCCTGAAGATATCATCCATGTTAGGATTAAAAAAAGACTAGGGTCAAAATTATCCCCAAGGTATAAAAAGAAGAAAGGCAAAGAAGACAGATCTACAACTGTAATAACTGAATCAGGAAAAATTGTACACAAAACAAATATTCGAAATTAAAATACCATTATCCTCACTTCTTTCCTTTTTCTATCATATCCGACAGATTCTTACTAAGGACTAGCCATGGAGAAGTAAGTATTCTTGACTATTCCAACTCTCCCATCATCGTCTTGAACAATGGGTTAGCAAAAATTAATGAAGGTAACATCAAGGTGATACACGTAATCGAAATAGTTTCCTACGAGAAATTTTTATCCGAAGCCAAATTCTTAATACAAAATCGAATCCCTCCAACCAATCCTTTTTAACCTCTCTTAAAACATGAACTAGAGCAAATTGGTAATTTGATACAAAATTTAAAAATAATAAAATTAAGAGGTCAATCGATTTTATCGGCACGGCATGGAAATGGATTGCGGGTAACCCCGACCACGATGATTCTAACTTAGTTAGAGTTAAAATGAATAACTTAATCGAAAATAATGATAAATTATAATTAACGGAAAGAATGAAGAGAGAATTAATAAATTTACTAAAATGGCAAATGAAATTTTAAACAATATAAGAAGAGAAGGCATAATTGAAAATGTAGTATAATTATACAAATTAAAAATTATTAAAGAAGAAATAACAAATGTAATATATGCAATCGAGATAGCTAAAACCAACATTGTAAGTTCAAACATTTTGTTTAAAAAAGAATTAAAGGTAAAAATTGAGAAAAAAAACAAAGAAAATATATCATATGAAAATGTTGAAAGTGCATTCAAATTTGCAAATGCAAAAATTGCTACAGACTATAATTGTCTTCTCTATATAATTGATATTCCGAAAACGAAAAAGAATGTACATATGTATATGAAAAAATTATAATAATATCAAGGAAAAGAAACAATAATACCGTTTATAAAATTCAATTTAGAAATATTTTACGCAAAAATAAGGTTTTTTTTGGAATTGTAAATGATTGTAAAATTATCGAAAATGTATCTATGTGAAGAAGCCAATGCAATAGATTTAAGTCATGACAAATGTATAACGAATTTGTTAGAAAATAAGAATGCATCATGCAGCGTAACAACCAGCCATCATGTCCCGGAAGTAGAAGAAATAACACCAGGTTTGCACATCCTCAATAAATTCAACGTCAGAGTGGAATTCAACAATGGACCCCAAATATTAAGAGGTACCTTCGTTATAAAGTTTACTAATGAGAGTATGACCATCAACAATCAACGATTCTTTGCAGGAGAAACACTACGCCTACAGCCCTCACTACCAACGTTACACTCATCAACAGAAGACCTAGAGATGGAAGTTCTTTCCCTAAAACTTATGAAGGAACTGCACTCTAAGAATATGCAACACATTAGCAAGATCCAGGAAGAAAAAGCTACACGTAAACACCAACACCGACATATTGTACCTTTGCAGTAGTGTTCCTGATAATTTTTCTAAATGGATTTCAAGGACTAATTAGAAGCAGACCCATCAAAATAGAAACACCACGATTATCCGTAATTACAAGTACAAGCGAGAGCCAATGACCCAGTATCTCCCCCGAAGTATCCCAGTATCTTGCCCATTCCAATAGCATAAAAGCGCGGGGACGCTTCGTCCTAAGGAGGAGGAGTTAACACAACACACAACAACACAAAATATTATATAACATTACTTAATAATTGTTAAAAAATCTTTATTTAATTAAATTCAATATAACGTTCAATACAATATTACGACTGCTCCGCGTGATTGTCGAAAAGAAAAGCAAAGAAAAGAATAGAACAAAGTAGACGAATAAGACAAGGGGTTAAAAAACAACTTGACATAAAGCGCTATCTTTGTTACAAATACAAAAGGAGTTTGATGTGAGTATTGCCCTATAGATGGATACAGGGTGACAATCCTTAACACGCCCTCTCAAGACACACGTCAATCATCTTTATTTTTATTTAAATGTTCCCGCTTCCTTAATCCAAGTCCATCCAAGCATTTTTCATGTTTCACTCGAGGTAATGGTTTTGTAAAAACATCCGCTATCATGTTTTCCGTCTATACACAAATACCCCATCAGCAATCGCTTCGCGGACAAAATGATGTTTAATGTCGATGTGCTTCGTACGCGCATGAAAAACAGGGTTATTCGCCAAACATTGAGCTCCTTGATTATCAACAAAAATATTTATGTCGGCATAATCATGTAATGATAGCTCATGTAATATGCTACGTAAATAGATAGATAGAAATCGCCGCACCACTGAGTAGAAAAACGTAACCATTGTACGAACGACGATCAATAGTACAACCGCCCCAATCAGCATCAGTGTATGCAATTAGGGGCTTGTGGATTTTCTCAAAACTCAAAACTCGCTTGACAGCAAGCCAGTCACACTTTTTCGGATTATTGGTAAATTGTGCCAGCCTTGATACAGTGTTTGCAATATTGGGACGTGTGGCTACTGATAGGTACATATGAGCACGAAACGGCTAATCCTCTTGCCAATCACTACCAATGGCTTCATCAAAACGGGAATTTACTTCTAATGGCGTTGCGACAGAATTACAGCCGTCCATCCCGTATTGCTTGAGCAAACTCAATATATAACCTTTTTGGGTGAGTTCAATTTTGCACTCACCTTGGTTAATCTCCAGCCCAAGACAAAATTTCGCAAGACCGAGATCGTTTATTTCGAAATCCTCTAGCAGCTTATTTCGCACATCCATTAGATGCCCCGTCTCTCTAGTCATAACGAGTATGTCATCAACGTACACCAGCACGAACAGCAAACTCCCTCTGGCACTTTTATAAAATAAACATGGCTCATTTTTCGCAGGCTTCAATCCTAGGCTCAACAGCGTCTTACTCAGTTTAACATACCACTGACGACCAGCTTGGCGTAATCCATAAAGCGCCTTTCGTAGCCTGCACGCATTGCCCCCATTACGAATGTACTTTTACATATTTGCCGCCCGAGCTCCGAAATCAGTTTTTCGCCGTGTTTGGTCACTATCCTTTCCAGCATCTCGGTCAACATTACAGGTAATCTCATGATTACTTCTTCGTCCAAGGTTCCATTTAAATACGCCGTCACTACGTCGAACTGCCAAATTTTAAGTCCTAATTGGACTGCCAAAGCTAATAGCAGACGCAACGTCTCCAGTCTTGCCACAGGAGCGAAAGTATGGTGGTAATTAACTAAATACTTTTGACTATACCCCTTGGCCACCAGTAGAGCTTTACGCCTCTCTACATTGCCTTCAGGACCATACTTGTTTGAAAGAACCCAACGACATCCAACAACATTCGGCTGGTCGTTCTTTTCAATAATCTCCCAGGTTTCATTCTTAATGAGACTCATCACTTCGGACTCCATTGCATCTTCCATTCTTCGCACGCGTCGCTTTTCAAGGCTAATCTCTGCTACTCCAGCGAACTCGGCGTTGTCTTCAGCTTCTGATTCACTTCTATCAACGCAAGTCCCTCTTCCTTTTGCTGTGCGGCTGTCGCTGTGGAACCTTTTGAATCTCCTCCAAGAATCTCACATCACGAACCTCAAGGATCTGACGTTTACTTGGTAACCACACCCGATATACCTTTTTATTTCGAGGATACCCCACGAATATATGTACCTTCCACCGATCTTTGTGAAAGTTTATCTTTGTTAGGATCCTTGTCTAAAACAAACACCTTGGAACCAAACGCTTTTATATAGTTCATGTTCAACCGTTTTTCAGTCCATTTCTCAAAAGGAATTCCACCACTTAAACTACTGGTCGGGCAACGGTTTCGAATATGACAAGCAGTGCCGACGGCTTCGGACCAAAAAGACGCACTTAAGCCAGACTGTAGTAACACACATCTAGCCATGTCGGTTCATACGCTCTGCTACTCCATCCTGGTGCGGAGTACGAGCAACTGAAAGCCTCCTTTCCATCCCTTGTTCAGCCAGATATCTATCAAACTCTGTATTACAATACTCACGGCCATTATCTGACTGCAGGCATTTAATTTTCATTCCAGTTTGCTTCTCTACAAGCTTCTGGTATACCTTAAACGCATCAAACACACCGCTCTTCTGTCGCAAGAAATATATGTACTTCACATCAAAGCGTGCTATCGTCTATGAATGTACACTATCCTCCGCCCAAAGACTCCATCCTGAAGGGTCCCACAACATCAGGGTGCACAATATTTAGTATTTCGTTGCATGGTACTCGACCTTTAGAGACAGCACTCATTTTACCCTTTAAGCACACTACACACCGCGATAACTGCTCAATGTCTTTATCATCAACCGCGGGCACTACACTGTCATGAACCAGCTGTAATAAGTCTTTGCTGTTCAAATGACCCAACATCTCGTGCCACTTCAACAGTTCGGAGCACTCAGGTCGGACAACCGCTTCCGCACACTCGGAATTTTCGCGAACGAAATAAAGGTCACCTCTACGATCTGCTATTACCGAAACATTGCCATGCTCATTGCGAATGTAAGCGTCGTTTCTACGAAATGTCACTTCATGGCCCCTATTCGTAATTTTCGCGACCGAAATTAAGAAGGATTATAATTCTCGAAATGTAAAATGATTGAATGCCTGTCAGTTAAATGTTTGCTATGCAAAGATATTCTAAGAAAATGAATTTATCCATTCTAATTATGCGGCCTGGAGAATTGAGATAAATTATAACTTCAATGTTTCATAAAAAAAACCGTTCAAATAAGAAAAGATCCGTGGACGCATTATTTCTCTAACCTATAAATATAAACATTGAGCCTTAAAATTGTGTTCGTTTGTCGCGGATTCACGCCTCAACGCATTTATGGATTTCAACCAAACTTTTATAAATTTTTGGCATTGGTTTATAAATGGTTTTTGTTTGAAATTCGAAAACGTATTTGTGTGTATGTGTGTGGAAAAAAAAAATTTAGTATATTTTGGGTTTTTTCTCTTTAAAATAGTGTCTGTTTGTTGCCGATTCTAACCGAAATTCACACATCTTTGGTATTAGTCTATATATAGTATGTATGGTTTTTGTGAAGTTTGGTTGAAATTGGAAATCGTATGTGTGTGTTAAAAAAACACATGAATTTTAGTACAATTTGGGTCTTTTCCACACATTAACGGCATGAGCGTGATAAACATAAACGTTGTTGCATTCTATTGCAATAAATAATCCCGTTAGTCAACGGATTGCAAGTAGTAGCTCTGTACCACATTGGCTACATTTGAGCGGTAGAGAAAAAGAAACCTGCATTGTTGTTGAAAAAGTATTAAAGCTCGGATGAAGTTCGCCAGAGAACACAGAAATTGGACAGCAGATGACTGGAAACGTGTAGTGTGGTCGGGCAAATCAAAATTTAATTGGTTTTAGTCCGACGGTAAACAGTAAAAGGGCGCCGCCCTTTTGCGACAATACCGACCAACCCCAACTAACCTGAAGATCTTTGAGAGCGAGTGCGGTAATGTTTGAGTATTTCAAATCAAATTATAGAGAAATTGGTGGAAACTCTGACAAAACGTGTAGAAAATATGGTGCGTAATAAGGGGCTATGTGCGAAGTACTGAAAGCATCTCTAAAGATGCTTTAAGGTGCAAAAATGAGTACATATGTACATTGAATCGGTTTTTGTTTTTTTTTTGTTTTTTTCACAATTTGTTGTACGTGAATTAAAGATCTACTTTTTTTTAAATTTGCTTTATTATTATCATCTTTATGCAATGATAGGTTCACTAAGTATAAATATGTACTCATTTGTTCCCTTCATTGTATGTATTCATCTATTAAAGGACCAGCAAAACGAGTACATCCAGCTAGTTGATTATAAAAATGAGAACAGAAATAAATGCAAAAATATTTAAAATAAAATACCACTAACAAATTAGTAAGAGACGGTGGAAACCGTTTCAAGTGTTTGCTTGATCTCTTGGTTATTTATTTAAGTTGAGGAAATTATGCATATGTACATCTGTGTTCATAATATAGCATAATGTCTAGTGATAGGACTATCATTTTACATGCGATACTATCAACAACCTCCGCTTCAATTTATGTACCTCAATCGGTAATCGATAGTACTAAGCAGAAGAAACTTCCGAAAACAGATTTGACTTTATTTGAAAAAATCTTATTATTGAAAATTATTTCTTATTTTTACAATTTTCTACAATATTCAGCCGCAAGTTGAAGAGCATCTTACTTTGACAGCTGACCCTGATACAGTAGTAGTAAGATGCGACAAAGTGAACACGAGGGCTTGGAGAACCTTGAAAGCATTGTTCCTACTTTATTACAGCTAACATCATCAATAAACCTCTACCCATCTCTCTAACAATAGAAACATACTTCGACATGGAAATCCCGTGACTTTAACAGCCGCACTCACGATCCTCCGTCACGATCAGAATCATTGTGTGTACTCGTATGTACATATCATACAAGTACATATCAGTCATCGCTCTGACTGATCGATTTCATCTCAATGTTTGGCTTTGATTAATATGAGTTATTTCATTGTTTCCGTCTTATACTCGTACAACGATGTTTTTCTCTTACAACATTAGCTTATTTCTTTAGTTTCCCTTTCAGTGCACTTTGGTTGCATAAGCTATTGCGTTGGCAAAACAATTGTAGCTTGCAATAATTGTCGTTAGAAAATTACGGGTAGAAAAACGAAGACGACGTACACAATGAAAGGAAATTGAATAATCTGCGCTAGAAATATGGGGTCCATTGGATCGACAATTAATTCTACCGGTTACTAGTTTTACTAGCTTCTCAAGTAACAGAGGCTGGGATAAAATTATAGCTTTATTCTGATAGCCTCAGAGGCTTAGAATGGCAATTGTGATGTGATACGTTGTATGACGTTGTATGGCAGTACGGGAGGTATTAATTGATGCAATGATTAGACTGGCGGCACGAAGTCAGTCATCATGTTATAACATTAGTCAACGATGATGGTGTCGTATTATTACAGCGTACGCGAAAATCATGCTTTTGGGTTCCCCTTAACAGCAGGTGGATTAGTGCTAGGTATCAGGGTACGACTTTTTTTTATGTATTTATCCCAACCTTAGGTTTTTCTACTTAGTTTTGCTTTGCTTTAGTAATAGCCTTCGTTTGTTGCAACTCTGCAATCAGTTAGGTCGATTTAACAGTATTCCACATCGGTACTAACAAATTTGCCAACTATATTCGAAAAGAGGTTCCAATAATGGTAAGTTTTTTTAAAAGATTTGGTTTTTCTTTTTTAACAGTTTCATTGAAAACTATTTGACCGTGGTCCAAGAAATAATAGATAGTCCATCTCTCCAATCTATTATAACGTGTTAATTCTTCATTCGTTTATAAATTCAACTCAACTTTTTTTATAGATGTTGCTCTAGTCGCGTTGGATGTGGTGCGCATAGTCCGCGGGACTCAGTTTTTCCAGTTTGTCCAGGAGCAGACCAGTACCATTTTATATCATATATATTATTAATTATAATAATAAAAAATAAAATAAAATTGATTATTGTGAAATTATTTCCCACAATAATCTGGGGGCTCAACCGGGATCATTAAATCTGTCAGATACAGAGGTAAATCGTCATCGTATACATATGTATGTACATATGATCGAGGAGACGTAGTCCCAGCATCAACGCTTTTGGTGGCGCGAGAGAGCTCCGTCAATGGAAACCTTAATAGGGTTTTTAAACTAAAAAAAAATATTGTAAATACTTTATATTAAAATTAAAAAAAAAATAAATATACATACATATATATAAAAAATATATGAATTATATATTTATATATATTAGTTAAAATAGGATATTGTAGTAAGTTAGTTTAAGTTTAGTAAATTTAAGGTAGGTTTAACTTTTATATATAAATGCAGCAAACGATCATATGCTATTGTTTTTTTTTAATAAAATTGGTTTTTCTTAGCTCAAGATATGATAAGAATAAGGTTAAGATAAGATTAGTTTATATATAATTATACATAGAAAGATATACATATTGTAGATTAAGGTCATTATAAGAAAATATATTTTTCTTAGCTTAAGTTAGTTATAATAATGTTAATTGTAAGTAAGGAGGCAGCACATACATATGAGTAGGGATGAGTTGAGGGAATGCGAGAGTTCGGATTTTCGCCGTCAAGTAACAAAAGGAAGTTGCAGGTATGTATATACATATCGACTACCAATCCGTTAATGTTGGAGAGAAAAGTGACACCGAATAAAGGGCGATCGAGAATGTAACGGCCGACAATAACAGAAGAGGAACAGCGGTACAGAGTGCACCAGTCTGACAAAATTTAGCGGCGAAAACCGCAAAAACACCACATGTTTACTACGAGAGTTTGAAGATGCGAGTTCGTTAGTAGGATGAAACGCACTACAAAAATATATCTATGGTAGGTGGTTGATGGTGTGAGCGGCAAAAACATTAATGCAGAGTGATGGTCACATTAGGGATTGGAGTACGCTGAAAGCAGCGTAAGTAAGACTAAGTTTGAAGAATCACTACGTTCAGCCGAGATCCACCGATGTCGTCGCTCGGTCTGAGTTCTTGCGGTACAGCACCCCGGCTTCAATTCGGGATAAAGAAGACGCGATCAGACAAAAAAGTTTGTTCTGGTGGTTGCATTCACAATCCACTCATGGAAGTGAAATCAATCCATAGGCGGCACGTAATAATAGCGCCAACAATGACCCTTACCTTAAAAGGGTGCAATTAAAGGGATGAACACATGTCCGATGCGACTTACACACTGGACATGTGTTCATCTCATTAATTATAGTTTAAGAATATTTTAGGCTTAGGTTAAGTTTATTTATTTATCTAGTTAAGGTAGGTTAAGTTTAGAGTTAAGAAATGAATTATAGTATCTAAGTTTTTTACTAATTTTCTTAGAAATAAGCCATATGTAAGCTAGAGGGCAATAAATGAAAATGAAGTCGAAAGACGTTAAAATTAAGATTCAGATAAGCTTAGAGTGCTCGTTAAGAGCCAGTAAGAAAATGAAGTATAATGTTAAATTAGATTTAAGCATTTTGTCTAGTAAGTAAGATTATGAATAATGGAATAAAATGCGATTAGAAAGAAAAAAAAAAGAAGATCCACCGACAGCTGCGAAACGCTCGGAACCAACCGAATGAGACACTTAGAAGATTTTTGTATCGCTTATTGGAGTTATCAAAGCCCATAGTTGTGGACGAGGAGTCCATGGTGGATTATTTTATAGAGGGTATACGAGATGACAAGGTAAACAAAATCATTTTTTACGAGGCTCGGAAACTAAAGACCATGATAAAAATGTACGAGAAAGTTAGGAAACAGCTGACATACACCAGTTCGCACTCTTGTACCGCATTTCCAGCTACGTTCGACGATCGCAGAAAGGACAAGCGCGGCTGTTTTTATAAATGTGGCTTAGCTTCTCAAGTAGCCAAAGCTTGTCCGAAGGGGTTCAAGTGTTTCAAATGCCAGGGGTTCGGGCATCGTTCCTTTGAATGTGGAAAAGCTTCCAAAGAGAAAAAATACCGGAAAATTGCCAATGCAATGTTTGGAGTAAAAACGACGCGTCTAATGAAAACCATATGGGTTGACGGTTTGGAGACCACGGCCCTAGTCGACACCGGATGCGACGTTTCTATAGTTAGGCGGGACTTTCTGTTGCAATTGAGTAGGTACAAAGTTGGACCATCGGCGATAGTTTTATCTGGGTTAGGCAACCATCAAGTCGTCACCCGAGGTATGATCGACGCTGAATTATTGGTAGATAATGTTTATTTCAAAGTCAAGTTGCACGTGGTAAGAGAAGGAGATTCGAGTTTTGATGTGGTTTTGGGAAACGACGTGATGAAGGATGCATCAATTGAGGTTCGTTTTCGAAGACGACTCACTGACGAGGAGATATCAGGTCGCGAGACTTATGAGTCTGAGGGGCAGCGAAACGAAAACAAATCTGGAGAGGGAACTACGTCAAACTATTCTTCCACTAAAGATGATCGTGATCCACTAAAGAGGATCGTCGGAAAGCAACCAGTCAAGGAGGACGGAGATGATGCTGCTGACGTCGTCGATGAAAACGATGACACCGAGAGCTGTTATTGAGTAGATAGGAAATTCCTTAAAAGATTTCTGGGGTTGACTTCCTACTTCCGGAAATTTATTCAAAATCATGCCACGATTGCCAAGCCGTTGAGTGATCTCTTGAGAAAGGAATAAAGAAAGGAATTTCAATATGAAAGTGGATCAACGGGCTTCGTTCGAACTGTTGAAGAATTCTCCAGTGCGGGCACAACCTTAAACTGTTCGACCCAAACGTAGTGACGCAGGTTCATACCGACGCCAATAAGCATGGATATGGAACCGTGTTATTTCAGAAAAATAACGACGATCAATTGTTTCATCCAATGCAGGACATGATCCGGAAGACTACGCCTCAGGAAGAAAAATACCACTCCTACGAGTTGGAGCTACTCGCCATCGTTCAGGCTTTGAAGAAGTGGAGAATTTATCATCATCATCATTATAACCGACTGTAATTCTTTCGCCATCAACAACCGAGACGTTCTGCTACGAGTTTCACGATTGGCGATGTACCTTAACGACTTCGACTACAAAATAGTTCACCGATCCGGAAAGCAGATGCGACATGTAGACGTTTTAAGTAGGGTCGCGATGTTAATTGTTGGTACCTTGAGTTATTGAGTCAAAGAGGAGCAGATGAAGGACCCTTGCATGAAGATGAAGGCTTTTCGGAAAGTACTCGAGTATACGACGTTTGGAGAACGAAGTATTGTAATGTAGCGAAGAAGACGAAGGAGCTGGTTGGTCGAACATATTTTATTCTGAGGTTGAGAGCTAAAGCAAAGGCTGTGCAAAGTTGCATCCAATGTATCCTCGCTTAAAGGAAGGCGGGGCAACAAGAAGGATTCTTATAACCAATAGACAAAGAGGACCGGTCATTACAGGCATAACAAATCGACCTTATAGGTCCCATGGAGGAGGCTAAGACGATACAATCATATTCTCGTGGTGATGGATGCATTCTCCAAATTTATATAGTTGTAGCCTGTCAAGAATACAACGAGTGCGGAAGAAGTAGATCGACTTAGCAGGCAGTTCGAGGTATCAGATTACTACGGGTGTGCCGAGGGAAAGTGATCAGGTTGAAAGGATTGACCGACTCATAATACCATTGTTGAAGAAGATGTCGTTAGAAGACCCGAAAAGCTGGTAAGACACAATAGACCATCAATAGCACTTCAGTTAGAAGTACCAAACATTCACCGTTCAAGATACTAACGGCCTTGAACTGAAGATCAACGTGATCCCGGAACTTCAACAGATGTTGAATCCAGAAATTATTTAAGAATTAGAGATTAAACGTAGCAATGTTAGGATGGAAGCCAGACACATATCTTGAAGATCCAGCAGGAGAACGTCGACGTTTTCAACCGGAAGAGGAAGGAGCCCATTATCTTTGTGAGCTGATTGCAGTGAAGAGAATTCAGTTTAGCCCAGGTCTCAAGCTGAAACCCAAGTTTCTGGGCCCATACAAAGTGACTAAGGTATGAGATCGAGAAAGTAGGAGATCATGGAGGACCTAATGGTACCACCGCAGCTGCTGATGGAACCATGCCGTGGCGACGTACATCCGGGGCCGGTGTTCCGTCAGAATGGCCGAATGTGGGATCGAATTCCCGAACGTGTTCCGGTTGAGCACACTGAGAAGTCACCTTCTCTCTCTCGCTAAGCCGCGGGCGACTCTTCCATAGCTGCGCACAAGCAGACCAGTGGCTCATAATATATTAATTTCAAATTGAATTATAAAGGTACATACTAATATACAACAAATTAAATTATCCGTGCAGGGACGGGTTAATAATATCCCTGCAGCAATACCTCTCGCTTGTCGTAAAAGGCGACTAAAACAAAGGTAAACAAAAATCACATCTAGGCAATTTAGAAAACACCAAAGTGAGCTTAGGGACACATATACCACCATTAAACTGCCCCACAAGTGTACATGCAAATCAGTGGGTTGACACGACTGGAGATCACCGGTGTTGTAAGAGTAAGATCAAACAAAAAAATCTGGAGCATGCCCGTGTCACAAAAAAAAAAAAAAAGGCAGGCCGAAAAACAATTGGTGCAAACAAATGCAAAAACACCAGCATTTGATTGGCCTCAGCGATGAAGTAATCCCAAACCGGGAAGCCTGCCGCTACTTTCTGAGGTCAAACCGGCGGACCCCACAAGCGGACCAGTAGGAATGCCGTTAAGTGGGAAGGTTATGGTCCTACACTTCTGACCATAACAACGCCGGAAAAAGGAAAAGAAGAAGACACAACAAATTAAATAAAATTGATTGTTGCGAAATTATTTCCCACAGATATACCTATAAATATAGAATGCATATTATGTACATATAGGGTCCGCCATTTTCCACGGTCCACGTTTTTTTTTTCAAGTAGTGTTTATTTCGTGAATGGTAACACTTAGCTCATGTCTGATTTGACAGATAATTAGTTTTATCCTTCCGCTGAACGAATATGGTTGTGTATACGCTTGAACAACGCTGGGAAATATTGCGACGTTACTTTGAAAATCATGGTAATGTTTCAGAATGTGTGCCAAAAAAATCATCTTTTCAGATGAAGCTCATTTTGATCTTGGCGGGTATGTAAACAAGCAAAATTGTCGCATTTGGGGCACAGAAAACCCGCACGCATACATTGAAAAGCCGGTGCACTCAAAACGAGCGACTGTTTGGTGCGGATTTTGGTCCAGAGGCATAATTGGGCCATTTTTCTTCGAAAATGAGCAAGGAGTGGCCGTTACAGTCAATGGCGATCGTTATCGGGCCATGTTGAACGAATTTTTGTTCACAAAAATTGAAGAGGAGGATATTGGCAACATTTGGTTTCAACAGGACGGCGCTACGTGCCACACAGCCGAAGCTACACTCGATGTTTTGCGCCCTGTTTTTGAAGATCGCATTATCAGCCGCAGAGCTGATGTCGTTTGGCCACCTCGGAGCTGCGATTTGACACCGTTGGACTATTATTTGTGGGGTGCCGTCAAAGATAAGTGTTACGCCGACAAGCCAGAGACAATTGACGCTTTAAAGGACAATATTCGTGAAGCCATTGGTGAAATACAGCTTTTTATAGCATTTTCAAAAAAAAAAAAATTATTTGCGTATCGTTTCCATAAAGACAATCAATCTGGGTCAACAAAATTCAATGTACTCAGCACAATAATACAGCAATGCTCCAGCATAGTCATCACATATAGACGAACGCGAAAAGAATCAGTATAAAAACAATAACAAAAATTAAAGAACATTGGACACGACAGGACCTTGAACCCATTACATATACAAATAAAATAGTAAACAGGTGCGGCAGTGGCAATTGTTTCGGATAGGCGAAATTCAACCCTCCGGTAAACGTTGCCTATGATCATAACAGACAGCTAAGCATTATAGTCATATTTGTTATTTTCAATTAATATTCATATAGTAAGCTGAAATTTTGTATAAATACTCCCATTTCAGGGAACAATAAAGTACTAAATTTTCCAACCTTCACACAACGTGTTTAAATTAGATCGGAATACAAGTATAAGTAGATGAACTTTAGCGCTCCTCGTCGAGGCAAATTAGTCTCACCGTTAACATTTTGTGACCCCGAAGTGATTGAAGTATTTGCCTTCTTCATTAGTCTTATGGAGCAAGTAGTAAGTCACAATTTTTTTGACGCGTTACCTGGGCTCAAACAATGGTAAATCTGCGACCGTCGCGATTAAAACCTTCGTCAACAAAAGCATGTACTAGGGCTATACACTAGTATCAATGCCGTCAAGAGCAACGCATCAATTCAGTCTAGACAAAAGGAGCGAAGAACATACATACATTCATCATGGATATCGGCAAGTGATCGAAGCAACAATAAGTCCACGCCGAAGAACTGTCAAGAATCATAGCAAACTACAAAAAGGATTCGGGCACTCGAAAGAAAACCAAGGCTTATTATGAGGACAGATTGCGTCGGTTGGAGGACGCCTGGAACATATTCGAATAAACAGACTCCAACATCAACATTGATGACAAGTGACCGTGAATACTTTGTTAAGAGTCTATGTGATATAATTCTAGCAAACTATACTACATTTAGAGAAAGATTGTTTTGTTTTCCAAATTAGAAGATGCCAAACAAATTAGCGACAAGGCACTAAAACAGATCAATGATTGTACAACAAGTATCGACCAATCAGAACCCGGAGATGAGTGTTCGAGGATGCGAAGTGTGCAAGGATGCTTCGACAGTTTTTTTATCTGCAAATCGAAAATACACAGCAGCTGCGTGGGCTGCTTCGCTGGCATCAACGAATATGTGCATCTGCACTGTAAGGTTTTCGTCCCATATCAACTTAGTTGTGTAGGGCCTTTCGATAAAAATTGTTGTTACTTCGGGAATAAATTTTTTCCATTTGCACCATTTGTCGAAATGTCGCGAATGAATCCGTTCATCCCATGCAATTGCTGATGTCCACACTTCCTGAAGCAAGATTTTCAGCAGGACTAAGAAGTTTGCAATTAAGCCTAGCGGATCGAAAACTGACATAAGAGCCTTAAGCACTTCTCTTTTCGTCGGCCAATGATTTTCATCCAGTAGGTCGTTTTTCACAGTGTGGTTTTTTATTGCAAAGGAGAAGGTGTCCGTCACAGGAGACCACCACATGCCTAGGATTTTTTCGGACTTCGATAAAGCTTACCAGTTGCTTATTTTCTTTGCATAATTGGCAGCACTTTCTCCTAGACTAGTGAGAACCTTTTGGGAATTCAACAAAAAGTTTCGAATCTCAAAACTCGACTGTCTGTGAATAAAGGTAACATCCTGTGAGAGCGTAATTGCTTCATCTTCCGTGTTTACACTATCTAAATAATCGTCAACATAGTTATTTTCTATGATTGCCTTCACGGCTTTCGGAAACTGTTCAATGTAAGCCTCGGCGTTCGTGTTCTTTGCAAACTGAGCAGAAAAGGGAGAGCATGTTGATCCGAAGGTCATCACCTGCATAACGATTCAATTTCTTTCGTGTCTTCATTTCGCCACAGGAAACGTTGGGCGTGTTGATCGGAGCTTCTTATCCATACTTGGTGGATCATTTCTTTTATGACTGCACATATGGCTCTCTGAAACGCAGTAGTACGGATAAAAGAGAAGGTACAATGTCTGGTCCGTAGAGTAGCATAGAGTTAAGGGAAATTCCATTCACTGCGGCGGCTGCGTCCCATACCAATCTGACCTTATCTGGTTTGTTGTGATGGACTACTGGGAAGATTGGTAAGTACCATACAGGCACCGATTGTATTTCCTTCTTCTTCTTTTCCTTTTTTCCGGGGTTGTTATGGTCAGAAGTGTAGGACCATAACCTTCCCACTTAACTGCATTCCTACTGGTCCGCTTGTGGGGTGCGCCGGTTTGACCTCAGAAAGTAGCGGCAGGCTTCCCGGTTTGGGATTACTTCATCGCTGAGGCCAATCAAATGCTGGTGTTTTTGCATTTGTTTGCACCAATTGTTTTTCGGCCTGCCTTTTTTTTTTTTTTGTGACACGGGCATGCTCCAGATTTTTTTGTTTGATCTTACTCTTACAACACCGGTGATCTCCAGTCGTGTCAACCCACTGATTTGCATGTACACTTGTGGGGCAGTTTAATGGTGGTATATGTGTCCCTAGGCTCACCTTGGTGTTTTCTAAATTTCCTAGATGTGATTTTTGTTTACCTTTGTTTTAGTCGCCTTTTACGACAAGCGAGAGGTATCGCTGCAGGGATATTCTTAACCCTGCACGGATCCACTGATTGTATTTCCAATTCTTCTTTATTCAATTTCCGTGCATATTGCTTTCGCACATACTCTTCCATCTGCCCGTTCACATTTATTTTCAGTTTTGGATTGTTTAGCAGCCTTTTCTCTAGATGTTTAAGTCTTCGCTCAGCCATTGGGCGACTATCGGGTAATTGTGTCAGTTTCCCCTTCCATAGTAAAGGTACCACGAAGTTGTTTGTTTCTGGTCTTCGACTCATGTTCTTTTCAACCATCAATATAGCCTTTCGTCATCAGCTGAACGAAGAATTTTTTTCTTGTGGTGGCCTCCAAATCAAGCTCCATGAATTCCTTGAGTTGTGCGCTCAGCTTTTCTTCTTCTAATTCGTAGCAGTCGCAGTTATGGAAATTAAAATTAAAATGTTTCTGTCGGGTTTGCTCATTTGGTCCTATACGACGTTGACAGGGACCGCATACAGTCCACCCTAACCGTGTTTTAGAGGCAACTGGTTCGTTTGCCTTCCCTTCATGTGACCGTTGTAGTATGCCAAGCTTCAATTGGTATAATCCTAAGAGAATTTGGGGCTTGGCGTTGGAATACGTTGGGATAGGAATAGCTTTCAAACTTTGTCTTTGTAGATCCAACGACTTGACGGTGTGTAAATTAAATACTTTGTATTTCCTGTTTGTGTTAGTTGACGAAATTCGGAGATTTGCAACTTTAGAACTGTTTTCAGAGCGGTGTGTGTTGGCTGTCCATTTTAGACATAATGGTTGCAGCTCTCCTGTTACACCCAATTGAGTTGCTATTTCGTCGTCGATCAAGGAAATGGATGAGCCGTCATCGAGAAAGGCGTAAGTATCTATCTTCTTCCTGTCATGATATAATGTCACTGGAACGATTCGAAACAAAATAGAGCATTTGTCCAGTCTGTGATAACAATTCGTTCGGGGTGAGCTATTTGCCACTGCGGCGCCACGCACCTTATGGAGTAGCCTATGATGTTTATAGGGGCACCCGTCAACGCCGCATTCCTTTAGGAGGCGGCAGCGGTTCTTTCCATGTCTTCGAAGGCAGGTTCTGCCAATTGACAGTCGATTTATCTCATTCCACTTTTCATTAAGGCTCAGATCCAAAAATTTCGGACATTGTTCAAGAACATTGCAATCGTGACGTTTACATATTAGGCATTGCTTTGCTTGAGCCACCTGCGACTGTGCCGCTGTTGACCGTGTCTGTTGTGGCTGTGTCGAATGTGAATATGTTGATTGTTGTTGCATCTGTGAACCTTGATGTACATTTAATGGAGATTTCTGTGTGTTGCGTTCGGACCTAGCTGAGGGGATACTGTTCAGGGGTGCAACCTCGGATTCCGACTGCGCAACGTCGTGTAGCCATTCGTTAAAGGTCAATAGACTAACAGAACCCATGCTCTTACGAAAATTTCCCCAATTCAAACGAATTTCTGGAGGTAACTTATCGGTAAGCTCCCGAAGTAGTGATGGATTAGACAGATGGTCGTTTAGACCACTTCCCATCATCACAGCACACGCATTTTGTACCGCCAGAGAAAATCGTATAAGTGTTTGCAACTTTTCGATCCGGGGTGCTGGTTCTTTTCTGATTTGATCGATGAGGCTATCGATTATGGTTTCGTGGCGGCCATAAAGCATTTGGAGGGACCTCATAGCACCTGGGACTTGTTTTGGCATAAAAAGTCTGACCCCAACTGTTTTGAATGCGTCGTCTTTCAAACAATGTTGAAGTCGTCTTAGATTGTCGGTGTCCGTATACGCACATGATACTGTGGTGCTGTTGAACCAACTAATAAATCTAGGCCACTCTTCGATGCGTCCGCTAAAGGTTATGTACTCTTTTGCCATAAGCTGTCTGGCTACCAGTTGCTGCTTATTCGGTATTAGTGTTCAATTGATTTGCTAAAGTTGAATGGATTTGTCGCTGGTCCTTCGCCGGCAGATACATCTGTGTTGGGCCTCGAATTAACAATCGTTGTACGTGAGGAGCTACCAGGTTGCTGCATGGTTGACATGAGAGGCTGATCGCTTGCTTTGTGATAATGTGTGTTGTTCCTCCCACACCGGTCCCGAGAATTGATGACTGAATTTTGATTTGTCCCAGTTAGGAGTTTACCTTCGTCGGCTTGCTGTTTTACCGCGGAATTTTGTTGAATATCTTTTCGTCGCCATCAGTTTGGTATTCCTTCATCAAAGCATAATTTTTCTGAATGTACTCTTTGTCCCGTTGCGCTTGTAAAAACCTCTCTTCTTCTAACTGTTGTAGCAGTAGCTCACATCGTTGTAAAGAACACGCGTTTGATGGTGGTTTACCGTTGTCCGTGGGATTGGTAGATTGAATTTGTCGGGGAGGTACTGTTGATGGCTGGTTGCAATATGCGGAAGATCTAGTTATGGGACCATTCTCATCGTTGTTCGGTGGAGAATCCAAGGTTTGTGGTTCGTTCGCTCTATTGCGGACTGGTGGTGAAGATTGGTTGGTGGTTGTGAGACTGGTATCATCTTGAGCTTTTTCTATTGACGATGTTTGACATTTGATACAGTTCCAATCTTGGTGTTCGATTTCGGCGGTCACGCCCACACATACGTATTTAATGGTACCAATCGTCGCACGAGTCACACTGGACCATGTCCTCATTGTCTTCTTTCTTACAGGCTTTGCATTTATATGGCATATTAAGGGCGAAGGTTTGTGTATCACAGAGGCAGAGAGAAATAATAACACTAAATTGGCTTTGACTTACCCTTGTTCCCTTGACTGTGAGGATGTAGTTCTTAAATTCCGACTCTGGTGTAAGTCATGCAGGATTCCGTTGCTGGAGAAATGGTGAATGTTTTCCTTTGTTCCCACAAAAAAGGGTGGAGGCGCTTTTATTTCCTACAACAATACATCAATTTTATGTGTTTTATAATGTAATATTTTAGTTACGTTTAGTTTTTCTTCTTTTCTTTTATTTCTTAAGTATCTGCTCTGGTGGCCACTCGTTCTCCGTCTCTCGTACAATGCACTGACATGTGCCTTGTACGACAGACGGAAATCAAAATGGCCGCGATATTCATCCGGCTGGGTCATTATTTCTCGCCGGCGTTGCCGGATTTGACAACAGACAATTAAAACCGAAATCCTGCCTTGACATTTCATTTGACCGTTCTCTTCTTATAGTTGAGTACTCCACAAAAATTCAAATTGCGATGTCTTACTTCTTTGCTTGCCAAAAATAAAAGTTACTGGGATACTTTCTGCAAGGTAATTGACGAACAAATTGATCTAAGTATCCCTCCACGACATCAAAAGCGCTATAATAAACATATGTATGTATTTCAACGACGTAATATACCAAGAGCAATCAAATCAACACCCGTAATTAAACCTTATGACTTATTCTCTGATTCACCAAAAAATATTAAGACAAGAAATTAAAGAAAAGCCAAAACTACGCAAAACCTGGCAAGATAGCATATCACCTCAACAAACTAAAATAAGAAAAGAAAGGATGCTCTTAAAACCTTCAACATCATCGCTTCAATACATTTTTGATAAAGGTTTCAGCAACCCAAGGGAAAGTGAACAAGAGGCTCAAAAAGGGAATCAACTGCCTCTAATGCCTCTAATGACAATCGACGGTACTTGTTCGAGAACCAACACCGATAAAGCAGAGACACTTGCAAACTAAAGCGTCCGCCATCTAACGTTTTTTTTTTCAAGTAGTGCTTATTTCCTTCCGCTGAACGAATATGGTTGGGTATACGCTTGAACAACGCTGGGAAATATTGCGACATTACATTGAAAATCATGGTAATGTTGCAGAATGTGAAAAAATGAAAAAATCATCTTTTCAGATGAAGTTCATTTTGATCTTGGCGGGTATGTAAACAAGCAAAATTGTCGCATTTGGGGCACAGAAAACCCGCACGCATACATTGAAAAGCCGGTGCACTCAAAACGAGTCACTGTTTGGTGCGGATTTTGGTCCAGAGGCATAAATGGGCCATTTTTCTTCGAAAATGAGCAAGGAGTGGCCGTTACAGTCAATGGCGATCGTTATCGGGCCATGTTGAACGAATTTTTGTTCACAAAAATTGAAGAGGAGGATATTGGCAACATTTGGTTTCAACAGGACGGCGCTACGTGCCACACAGCCGAAGCTACACTCGATGTTTTGCGCCCTGTTTTTGAAGATCGCATTATCAGCCGCAGAGCTGATGTCGTTTGGCCACCTCGGAGCTGCGATTTGACACCGTTGGACTATTATTTGTGGGGTGCCGTCAAAGATAAGTGTTACGCCGACAAGCCAGAGACAATTGACGCTTTAAAGGACAATATTCGAGAAGCCATTGGTGAAATACAGCTGCACACAATCGATAATGTGCTTAAAAATTGGACCGATCGTGTAGGCTACTGCATGGCCAGCCGAGGCAGCCATTTGAATGAAATTATTTTCCATTATTAACCGGAAGGATTGTACTTTCAAATAAAAAAAGAAATTTTAGAAAATATTCAGTAGTTTACTTACAAATACTT
This sequence comes from Merodon equestris, assembly GCA_958301585.1. Taxonomy (NCBI): domain Eukaryota; kingdom Metazoa; phylum Arthropoda; class Insecta; order Diptera; family Syrphidae; genus Merodon; species Merodon equestris. The sequence goes on along the minus strand of OY284415.1, from coordinate 79,867,601 downwards.
TCAAATAAAAAAAGAAATTTTAGAAAATATTCAGTAGTTTTTTTTTATAGCATTTTCAAAAAAAAAAGAAGTTATTTGGCGGACCCTATACTTCATAACAACATTTACCAACCCTTATAAGACGATCAAAATATCTCACTCCCGAACACTAACACTAAAAAAAGTACTCCAACAAAGAAAATACACAGCAATGAAATAAAGACACAGATACGAAACAGATTAAAAGGAAAATATCACTTGGATACAATCTGATAACAGGAAAAATGTTAAAACATTTACATTACAAAATCATAATTTATCTCAGCCATACTTTTAATGCAATCATAAGACTCTGCAATCCAACAAGTGCATAGAGTAACAAATAAAATTGTAAACAATTTCGACGAATAAAAATATTGTGTCGCACTTTACCTTGACGTTGCGAAAGCTCTCGACAGTGTATGGCACTAGGATTATTATCTAAAAAAAACTATTCCACTGGACTATTTCTTACTCATCAGAATTTGCATAGTTTCACAATTAAGGAATACAATTTAACGAAGAAAACACCATGCAAGTTGTATGCATTACAAAAAGGAATATTAGCTCACAGGCCATTACTTTGAACAAGCCATTACATTGACAACTCGCCGATATACCTAGACATCATTCAGCGAATTCAATGTAAAATACTCTGGACGATAGTAAACGCACCCTGTTACATTTCATTTCGTTAAAGACGAAATCAAGAAACTTAGTAAAAATTATCAAATTAAAATCTTAAACGCAGAAAACCAGTAGTCTTTGTATACCTATGAGCTACAATATACAGCTCTGTGAAAAAAATAGCACCAACCACTGAGTATACTTTAAATGAAAGATTTTTTAAGCAAATAACATTTTGAATTTTATTTTACATTGTAATGACAAAAAGTGATGATAAAATAATTAAATTAAATAAGTTATGCTCATTAAAACAAAAAAACACCACTTTTGGGGTGTGAAAAATAATAGCACCAGGAGTGGAAATTCGTTAAAAAAAATAAGTCCTCAGGAAAATTAATATGTTTTTGTTTTGAAATTATATCAGTTGATTAGTATTTTGTCTTATAACCCTTATTTTTAAATGCAGCGGGACAACGTCGTGGAATGGAGTCGATTAATGTTTGACATCGCTGAAGTGGAATATCTCTCCATTTGCAGCGTGTTGGCTTTAAATACAACCTTTTTAACATCTGCCCAAAGATTTTCAATGGGGTTCAGGTCTAGCGACTGAGCCGGCCATTGCATAAGCTGAATCTTATCTCTGGCAAACAATTCTTTCGCTAATTTGTCCGTATACTTCGAGTTATTATCCTGCCGCAGGAGCTATTTGAGAGGCATATTCCATTCAGCGTAAAGCAACATGTTTTCTCTTATAATATCAACATAAATTTTAGCGGTCATTATGGGTTTGACACAAAATAGGGGACCAGGTAGACCCAGAAAAGCATCCCCATATGTTTATTTTTGCGCCGCCGTGCTTAATTGTCTTAATGGTGTACTGTGGCTTGAACTCCTTGTGTTTTGGTTACGGATAAATGTTCTGCTACCAGGAGTTCCAGATAAAACAAGTTTGAACTCATCGGTCCATTTAGTTGGCTCCTAATGCAAGTGATCTGTTTTTGATTTTTTCCGTTGGCCTTTGTCAATAAGGGTATCTTCCTGATACTTTTTCTTTATTAGGTATTTCCTTATTGTCGAAGGGGTTACAGATAGATTTAATTCCTCTTTTATTTTTTATTTAAACAAATATGTAAACTAGAATATACACTGCTAAAACTCGCAGCAGAATGACACAGTGCTATTTTTTTTCACACAATTTTGTTTGCGCAAATTTACCCTTTCAACGGTTAACGAGAATTTTTATCACAAATCAACGGAAACACTGGGAGTTTTGGGTGAATTTCTCTTTTCACAGTCTCTCTGAAGCTTTATTCGCGAGCGTATTGAACTTATAAGTCGTGATTCTTCTGATAGAGATATACAAACGTTTTCAAAATTAACAAACATGCGAGATCCCCTAACACCGAGGACAACCCCTCGTCGTCCTCGGATAAAAAACTTAAACCGATCCCCAAAATGGTTTTTGACCAAAAAGGACTCCAATTATTGGAGCCCATTGCAATGTCTTCCGGATTGCGAAGAAGATATCTATGAAATAATCCCCCCAAATGGGGCCCGCGAAAAAGTGAAAGTTCCACCAATTAAGTTACTCCAGAAAACTAGTAATTATGTGCATAACCTTGCGAAATCTTTAAACATCTCGGAGTACTTTATAAAAAAAATGTCTATTGGCATTAAAATTATGTGTAATTCGATTGACTCTTATAGTGCAATAATTGAAAAACTGAAAAGTGAAAACTGACAATTCTTCTCTCACGATTTTAAGAGTGAAAGAGCTTTCAAAGTTGTCCTTTATGGAATGGGTGAAATGGACCCAAATCTATTAAAAGATGAACTTATCAATATTGGCCTCAAGGGCACAGATATTAAAAAAATAACTAAAAAATTAGAACACTATACAGACACTATTTACCTCGTAAATGGATCGATCAAATTGCACGATCTAAAAAAAAATTACCGATCCATCTTTCACACGCAAGTGATTTGGAACTATCAACGTAAGCTTAAAGGTAAACTAACACAATGTTACAATTGTTTGGGCACGGAGAAAAAAACTGTCCGTTAAAACCTTTTGTGCCAACTGCGCCGGTTCACATAAAACTACCGATTGCACTAATCCTTCATCTTCGAAATGTGTTATCTTTCCCAACCGGTTTTCATCAACGATCTAAGCTCGGATCATAGCCCCGTGTTATGTCGGCTCCTGAAGCACAAATTGCACAAAGGGTGCAATATGTGTTAGACCTCAAAAAATGCAAATTGGAATCGTTTTCGGTCTAAATTAACTTCTATATTCCGAAATATTCCAAGTAATTTAGATGGCGTAACGTGCACCAACGATGTTGACTCAATTGTCTCAGATTTTGGCGGACAAATATTAGACGCCATTGACATAAGTATTCCAAAAGTCCCTAAAAAGACCCCTGTAATTAAGCTTCCTTCATACATACTTGAACTCATTCAAGTAAGAAACATTTGTCGAAGACACTGGCAAAGATATCGCCAGCCGTACTACAAACATCAAGTTTGCCACCTAAACAAGATGATTTCCAAACTTACTTTTGATTACAACAACCAAAAGTGGAACACAAAATTATGTTCTCTTGACGTAAATTCGAAACCCTTTTGGAACATAGTTAAAGTGATTAAAAACAAAAACAGGCAGCTTACTTTCCTTAAGGATTCAGGCAGTACATACTGTACGGATCTTGACAAGGCAAACGCATTTGCTCTAAACTTTCTTAAAAACCATGAAATATCTTCTCACTTAGTGGATGCCGCAACAAACGATTTAGTGAACCGGGCTACCCAAAATCTTTTAGTCTATAACAACGGTCCTCCACCCTCAAGTTTTTATGTAATCGTAGAGGATATTAAATTCTTGGTTAAAAAGCTACGTATACGAAAAGCTGAAGGAATCGACCAAATTAAAAATATATATATAAGACAAATGCCTAAATGTTGGTTTTGAGCGTTTGACATTTATACTTAACGCTTGCCTTAAAATGGAATACTTTCCAAATATATGGAAATGTGCCAAAATTGTGCCCATACCCAAAGCCGGTAAGCCCCCTGATATGATTACCAGCTACCGACCAATTAGTTTACTAAGTTGTCTTAGTAAAATCTACGAAAAGGTCCTAAAGGAGAAAATTTTAAAACATATTGCCGACAATAATCTATTTCCTAAGGAACAATTTGGTTTTAGACGTAACCATAGTACGTCCCATCAAGTACTAAGGATCTGCAACCATGTTAGGTCATCTCGTTCAGTAGGTAAGTCAACCGGCATGATATTACTTGACATTGAAAAGGCATTTGATTCAGTCTGGCACGACGGACTTATTTTCAAAATGATAAATTTCAATATTTCTCCGCATATCTGCGAAGTTGTTCGTAGTTTCCTGTCCAATCGTTGTTTTAAAGTGTACGTTAATAATGATGTCTCTAGCATTGTCCACTTTCAATATGGTGTTCCCCAAGGCTCGGTACTGGAGCCTGTTCTGTATAATCTGTACACGTCCGATTTACCATCACTGCCCAACTGTGAAGTAGCAATATTCGCAGACGACACGGCAATATACTCGTCTCATGAACTCGCTCTCGAGATTGAGAATATTCCAAACTTATTTCAATAAATGGAAAATCAAGCTAAACGAAGACAAAGTAAAAGCAATCTTTTTTACTAGAAAAAAGAAAGCCTGTTTTCTTCCTAGCGGACAGCTACAGGTGAATGGCAAGCATAAGTTGGGAACCTTCCGTCAAATACCTGGGAATTTATTTGGATACCAAACTTACATTTAATGTTCACTTAACAAACACCCTACAAAAAATTGCAATTGCAATCAGGATGTTATATCCATTTATAAATCGTAAATCAAAGTTGTCAAATGATAACAAGACGATCATTCATAAAGTTATCTTCCAGGCAATTCTGCTTTATGGTTGCCCGGTGTGGGGTAGTTGCGCAAAAACCCATCTCAAAAAATTGCAAGTTTCCCAAAACAAATGATTAAAAATGATGCTAAACTTACCATGGCATCATTCGACACGTGATATTCACCGAAGGGCAAATGTTGAATTGATCTTCGACAGAATACAGAAATTAAATCAACGTTTTCTAACTCGTTGTAGTTTGGCCGATAGTCCCCTAGTGAACAGACTTAATGATAATTATGCGTAATTTAATAGTTGACATTGTATCTATTTTCTGTGTTAAATAATTTAACTTACTTCGGTTATATTGTAATTTTTTGACTCATGTAATTTATTTACTCATTCAGTACTTTACTATTTGTTATTCTTTTGTATTTATTTATTTATTTGTTTTTTATTTATTTATTTATTTATTTATTTATTTACTTATTTATTTATTTATTTATTTATTTACAATTCCATTTGTTATTTTTATATATTTATATCTATTTATTTACTCACATTTTTGTATTATTATTTATTTATCTATATATTTTTTTTACATATATATGTACATATATATATATATATATACCCTTTTAATGTATTTGTTCATTTATTTATTTCATTATTATTATTATTATTATTTTTTTTTTTGCAATTAAATTGGAGAGTTTTTTCTCGCAGTTTCCCTTTAAAAATTTAACTCACATGTAAACAATTTCAATCTCAAAAATTGTATAATAATATTACAGATGAAAGATATAAATTATCATATCTCTGAATTGTAAAACCTGTGGTAACGAGCCTCTGTGAAAATTGTATGCGAAATAAAGAACTAGAAAAAAAAAATGTTTTCTCATTATATAACTGAATGCAATAGAGATACTTTTCGGTAGATGCATTGCGTTAACATAAATATAGAAGAACGGAATTTGTAAGATATGTACAATACAAAAGTCAAAGTGGTTCTATTTTTTTCACAGAGCTGTAAGTATACATATATGTTTATGTGTATATAAATGAAACCTGTATAATGTAACTTGTGAAATATAATGTATAAAATGTAATGTAGGAAAGATTTAGTATAACCTAGATTTAGTAGATTTAGTATAACATACCTTCATATGTACATATGTTCATATATTACTTGTACTCCTATAATATTATATAACAATGTAGCAAGGTCAAAACAAAGTTTTTATGATGTTGGTCTTAAAGCCTAAGAATGACCCCCATAGTAAATCTAGAAAAAATTACCTTGTGTGTAATTTTAAGTTGGAAATAAAAAAAAAAATAAATAAATTTCCACCTCCTTGAACGTTAAAAGAATAAAGATCCTTCCTTGATCTCTCAGGGCATTATCGTTGCTCTATTAGGGATTACGGCGATCGAACTCACAACAGACATTTCCAATTATGGGACACGAGTCTTTTCGCATCAGAAAGAACCCACTACTTATTTTTCAAGAATATTAAGTAGAGCAGAATAAAACTATGCAATGAATGAAAAAGACATGGCTGCCATATGTGGCATATGAAATATGGAATTCGCTCAGAAATTACTTATACGGTTCGGCAAATATTAGGTATATTTTATTATGCCACATGATCCGATCTGAATTAGAGTTGGGTAGTTCCGGACATGTATAGTTCCAGCAACTATGTATGTCCTCAGTCGGAAACATTTCCGATCGTTCCGCAAACTGAACGATAACATGTCCATAGTTCCATTCAACCTAGAAATTCGTCAATAGCGGCGTTCATTTTATACAACGCAGCCGAACGTCTGAACGTCGCGGTCGTACGACTATGTTGTATAAATTAAAATGCGGCTACCGCTTTAGGTTTAAAAAAAATTAATTTTATTTACTTGTTCTGATCGGGCAGAACTTTCCCTTACAATTAATGAATTACAAGTGAGTCAAAATTGTCTTACGCTGTCTTGTTGGCTTGCATTCCTCGGTGGCGTGGGTACTCGGGTGACCGATAGTGGCGTGGGTGCTCAGATGACTTCTGGTGAATTCCTCTGCATCTGTGACTTGCTGCACTTGTTGTAGCTTGCTAGATCGGATAGCATTGCTAGATCAAGTGGCGTTGCTGGCTTCTGAGATGGATGAAATTGTGGGATGATGCAGGTGAAACGTAGGCGAATTCCTGCACGTACGAATTTGCTGTTGGTTTTCGTCTTCACGGAGCTGGATTTTAACTCCTGCCTTCTTAAGATGTGGACGTCCTCGTTCGGTGACTTATCAGAATAAGGATATTTGGCTTATCCTTGAAGGTCTTGGTTTTGGATCTTTCGTATCCTCTTGCTGATGGTATGCTGTTGGGACGGGTGTTGCTTCTTCATCTTGTCCCACTGGATCCAAGATATTCGTGGTGTCGACCATTGTTAACGTAAGTCGTCTTTTCCGAATAAGTTTGATGACTATGGTAGAGATGAGCCCAATTGCAACTGTCGCGAATCCGAGGCTAATCGTCATATTGGTTTTGTTTTCCGATTCCAATAGTTTGATCTTATGGGTGTTAGTCACATGTAATTCCTTTAACATTTCCAGTGACAGGACTTCTTTTTCGATTTCGGAGTCCGTGATTTGCGCAATAGCCGATAGCAGTTTAAGTCTAAAGAGAGTCCTAGATGTGTAGGTCACGTTGTTGATGGTGATTGTCGCGTTTTGTATTTTTATTACGAACGTTCCGGCAAGGTCTAGCGTCTCGTTGTTGTTGTGAACGGAGCCGTTTAACTGGTTCAGGAAAATTACACCTGGCGCTAGTTCTTCCACTGTCGGGATATGTTGCTTGTTGACCCTGGTACAATCAACTTTCAGGCCTTGGAGGAGATTTGGTATACACGTCGTGCCACTTAAATCTACTATGTTAGTATAAGGACATATAGAAAGGTTGTTAAAATTCTTACAATCTAGTTTAATGCCATAGACAGAATTTGGTCATTTTATTATGAATTCATAATAGAGTTATTCTTCCTAACAGTAATAATATATATAATTGATGTTGCGTCTGTGGCAACCTTAACATCTGCGAAGTTTAATCCTTCGTCTATATTTTCAACAATTACATTCTGTTTATTCAATGTTTTTTTTACAATTTCTATTTCTTTTGCAGAAAAAATATACGAATTTATTATGTCTTTCTTCGCCCAATGAATGGCGTATTCTATGTTGAGGAGTTCCTCCTTCAACAATTTAATTTTGTATGTGGTAACACTTACAATAGTATCTTTAACTAAGCTACTATCTCGGAATTTATTAATTACTTTTTGCGTTACATTGGTTAATTCGTTGGTTTCTTTATTATGTCTCGATTTATTAAAACTTGTTGATTATTGCTAGTGAGTGCTTTATTTATTTTTTCCTTAATAATGCGAAAGTCGTCGTGGTCGGGATTTCCAGCTATCCACTGCCACGCGCTTCCAATAAAATTTAGAGCCCTTTTATACTTCTGAATAGGTTTCATTCTGTATAGTAAATTTGGAATTTGTTTGATTTCGTGACTAATGTTGGTTTCAAGGGTAAGAGATATCTCGTCAGTCAAGCGTCGGCATGGTTCTAGTTTAATTGTGTGGATCAGTTTTAGACTTCCGGTTTGGATTTTTGCAAATCCAACTTCAATGGCGACTTGTTGACTCTGGGAGTAGTTTAAGATTTGTAAGAGCCAGTATGAATGTCAGATGGAAACTGTAACATAGATAAAATGAGTGGGTTAATTTCGAATATGTTCCTTGTGAACTAATTTGGCTTAACCTTATTTTTACGGTGTTTTTGAGATTTTCTTTGACTATTTCTTCGGAAGAGCGTGGCGTTAGCCGTGAACATTTCCTCCTATTAATTTTGATATAGATGCGATCGCCTGGATTGTATCTAATCTTTTATTTCCTGGCGTTTTTGTCGTGGTATTTTAAATCTTGTTCTTGCTTGTTCTTAAGTTTTTCAATGATATTTTGTCTGGTTGTTTCATAGTCGTTTGGTCCGAAATGGACTATCCTTCCGAAGAATAAATCAACAGGTTTCTTCTTCGTAGTGGAATGGAATGTGTGGTTGTATTCGTTAGTCGCTTTTTCGAGTAACTCTTCAAAACTATTATTATAGGCACTTGGCTTAATAGATCGCATAATCTTCGTCAGAGTGGAATGAAATCTTTCCACCTGTCCGTTAATCGTGCTTTTATAGGGTGGTGTCGTGAATCCCTGAATATTTAGTTTGTCTTGTAGCATGAACTGAATACTGTCTCAATTGAAACACTTTTCGTTGGCTATAACTATGTATTCGGGTACGCCGAAGCGGAAGATTATGTCGCGGAGTGGTTGTCTGAAGTCCTCTATTGCTTTTGATCTAATACACTTCGTCATGGCAAATTTCGTAAACTTGTCCACAGCGGTAAGTGCCAAATGTTTGTCCGTTGAAAATATGTCGATATGAATTATATGGCCTGGATATTTTGGTATTGGGGTCTCTGCCAATTAAGGGTTGTTGGGGTGTCGCTCGTATTTGCTTTTCTTGCACGTTGAGCATAGTTTGGTAATCTGTTTTATTTTCTTCGCCATCTGGGGAAATAATATTTAAGAATGATTTGGTTTTTGTTTTCGTCTGGACCACGGTGAGCTCTATTGTGAGTTTCGATAATTAATTGGTTTTGTTGTTCCTCTGATTTCGACTAAATCTTATCTTGTAATTACTAAAATAGAGGGGATATATTTCTTGAATCAGGCCCATGACAATTTCTGTGGTCATAATTCCGTTAAGGAAGTTGGGGCTTAAGAATCTTTTGAAGATTCCGATTATGTTTTCCTGAGTATAGGATGATTCGCTTATTTCATGTCTATTAAATTTTGGAAAGGGATTCGTGAATTTATGGTGTGAAGTGTCTCCTAATTTTAGAATGAGCTGATTTCGGAATACATTTATTGGAGTTTCGGTCAGTTGGATGATATTGTGTCCCGACAGTGGTTGTTAAGGCATTTGTGTTACAGAGGTTTGGGGCTCTTGATAAGGCATCGCCGACCACGTTCGTTTTTTCCAGTTTGTATTTTAAGTCGCAATTGAACTCTTCAAGGAAGGCTTTCCACCTTTTCATTTTGCTGTTATTGTTTTTATTGCTCAACGCGAAAGTTAATGGTTGATGGTCTGGAATATGGTAACTTTGGGCGATCCGTAGAGCTAATTTTTGAGGGATCCGAGTATCGCCAGCATTTCCTTTTCATTCACGGCGTAGTTTTCCTCTGTCTTGCTTAATGTCCTGGATATGAAGGTGATAGGTCTATTGTTTTGTTCTAATACAAGCGTCCGTAGTTAAGTGGAAATGTTTATTGAAGTCGGGATAGATAGAGTGTTCTTTATTTTATTAAATGCTTCCCTTGCCTCTGCATCAAGCATTGACTTCTTGCTTGAGATGTTTCTTAAAGCGCGGCCTTCTTCGCCTCTAAGTAAAGATGTTAATGGTTTGGCGAGTTTTGCGTAATCTCTCACGAAACGTCTATACTAGCCCGAGAGTTCCAAGAAGGATCTTAGTTCTTTCAGAGTTTTTGGTGGGGAAAAATCTAATATTGCCTTTACCTTTGAAGGGTTGGTTTTTATGCCGTTGGCGGACATGACAAAGCCAATAAATTCGACTTCCCTCTTGAAAAATTCGCATTTGTCCAGTTGTATTTTGACATTTGCGTTTTCAAGAGTCTGGAAAATATGCTGGATGTTTTGTGCGTGAGTTCCCTCGTCTTCGCTAAATATTATTATATCATCGATATAAATGAAGCAAATCTTTCCGATATAATTACGAAGTGGTCTTCTCAATATCAGATTTAATGGAATCTGGTGGAAGCCACTTTTTAAGTCAAGCACAGTGAACTATTTGTTCTATCCTAGTTGAGAAAGACATATAATCCTTAATAATGTGGATAGTGGCGTTTAGCTCTTCTAAGCTGTCGTGTCCAAGAATGGTGTTGAATGATTTCAGTCAGGGTAATAGATAGAATTTTAATTTTGAGTTTGGACCAAAAAGACTTATGTACGTATGGTGGGTTATTTTTATACTTCCCGCTACGGAATTAGCATAGAAGCATTTTCCATTCTCTATTTTGTTTTTTACCAAAGAAGGTTGAATATAATTTTTGGTTGACCCTGTATCTATTAAGCAACGGAGTATGTTTCCTATCTCCGCACGCCACTCAAAGTAGGGCAGCGAAGAGTCGGTTATCCTAAAAAATTGACATCCTATGTTTTGTATATTGTCGTCGGCTTCAGGAATGTCTTGGGCGTACTCGTCTAGCGTTTGTGTACTGTTTTGATCTTCAGCTTGTGCTAATTGTTCGTACTCTGTTTCGTTGTATTCTTCAGAAGTTATGTGGTGTGTGTCTGCAGATTGTTGTGGTCCTGGTTTTGATGCAAATCCTTGGCCTGATGGGTAATTGTTCCTAGTAGCTGTAGTCCTTACCTGTCCGCTATATCCATCTCCTCGTTTTTCGTATTTTATTTGTGGATATGCGGTTCCCTGGTTGGTATTGAAGTGGTTACTTCGTTGGAAATTGAGTGGGCATGTTTCCTCTAGGTTGTGGTTGTGTGGAAAAGTGTTGGGTCTTTCTTTGCACGTTCTGATTGTTGTAAGTTTGCTGAGCTCTGTAGTGCTGGTTTTGAAGCTTTAGGCATAGATGTAGCGCCTGGGGAAGATCTACAGGCTCCCTTATGCAGAGTAACCTAGGAAGATCTACTTTTAGTCCACTTATAAAGGTGTCGAGGGCCTTGTCTCTATACGTACGGGTGAGTAGCCCTAGTGATTCGGGGCCTATATCTAGGCAAGAAACTTTACTCAGTATGAGCGATAGATGTTGATAGATGTTTTGATAGAAATCTTGATTGGATTGACTTCCCTGTATCAGCGTCGTCATCTGGTATTCCAGAGTGACAATATCCCTTTTATCAGCATAGTGCATCGAGAGGCATTTTGAAATGGCCTCCCAGCTAAGTGGGGTATTGTAGGATTCAAGTACGGTGTCGGCGTCGCCGATAATTTTATTCCGATTAAGCATGCCGAAATATTTCGGTGTTCCCCTAAGTGGTTCATAGATATGTAGGACTCGATCTACGCTCTTTCTCCAGGAGCTAAATTCATGAGGTTTTCCCGAAAATTCGCGAAGACACCGAATGATGTCTGGAATTATTTCCAAATCGTCTAATTTTTCCCTATGTTCGGGGTTAATACCCTGGTCAGGATGCAAGAAAGGGTCGAGTACATTTTGGATGAGAGAATGTCCCTGACGTTCGAAGATGCGTTGCACTATTGAGGTAATTAAGCAGTCCAATTCGGGAGTCGACCTAACGTTTTGGCCGGGATCAGCGGGAACGAATTATGTATGCAAGATCGGATATGGATCTCTGTTATCATACTAATAGTTCCGAGGAGATAGTTCCAGGAACTAGTTCCAATTGGGAAAGGAAGCGTTCCATGTTCGTTCCGCGGTTGGAACTATTTTGCGCAACTTTAATCTGAATCACGGCCAGAAACCTGAATGAGACGTGCGTCTCACAGCGAATATCAGCGCTTGCTCATCTTGAGCTATAATTATGATTATTTCAAAACGTGAAAATTGAAAAAATGTTATTAAATAACCAAGGTCTGTTATCAACCGAGCAATATTCCACTGCATTTTTGCCTCTTCAGAGTACATCCGACGCTTTACATATTGACTCTCACCCGGAAGTACTGGGTTTCGAGCCTAACTTACTTGTATTTTCTGAATTTGTCTCGGACATCGCACTGATTTCAAACCACTATATTGAGTGAAGTCGATCGTAAACATGCAGAAAGAATTAGTTCTGTCAATCATGATAATTAACTGTTACAATGGTTTACAAAAGTAGACCGTTACATTTTTCGCATGTTTTTCATTTGTTTATAGTAAAGAAGAGTGTTGCCAGTTTAAGTGAAAATCACCTGGCGCTTTAAAAAAAGTTTTAAAGTTGAATCAGTGTAGACCGAAACACTGTCAGGCAGGCGCATGTAAGAAAGTCTGCTGGGCTTAAACTTTGGGGTGGGTGGCCCGCTTCGCTCGCGGGCAGGATTTCAACCCTTTTTTCCGCAGGGCTTAGCCGCTCACGCGACTTCGTCGCTCCGCTAAGGCTATGTCAACAACTGTCAGGCCGGTAGCTAAAGCTTCGCTCGCGGACAGGATTTTAACTGGAGAAATAGCAGTGAAAGGTTTTGCATCCACTGGAATTTGTCCTTTTGATAGGCATATGTTCTATGTTCACTTGATGCAATTATTAGTCCAACTGATGAGTCTATGATAATGCAGGCAAATCTAGTTTCACCTGAATTGCGCTCCTTAGAACCTTGAATTTCTGATACAGTCCAAGTAACGAAGAAAACCAGGAATGGTAGAACTTTTTTCATCATCTCCCTACAAACAGGATCTCGAAGAATCATTGATTTAAAAAAGCACGAACGATAATTGAGAAAGCAAATGGCTGGAAAAGCAATCAGCAAAGTAGAAAAAAAAGTAAATAAAAATGTTGGATATACATATAGGTAGATAGTTCTACACAAGTTTAAATACTTTGTAATTGTTAATTATTCCGGAAGGTGCTCAAGAACTTAAATTTGAACTTTTTTAAGTTAAGACGAAGCATCATTTCCCGTAAAAAGAAAAACCAATGCACAGAGAAAACTACTTCATTGGGAAGTGTAAACGATTTTATTCTAGAAGATTTATCTCATCAAAGCCCTGATCGAACTAGTCAAGGAGATACTAAATGCATTTATTACTCCAGTTTGTTTTCTGAAGACAAGGGATTCAATGTGTTGTCTATAACATGTGGGCAAATGAATATTGTTCAGGTAACGAAGCAAAATATTCTACGAGTATATGCCAATTTTGTTGTGCATAGACAACAATACTAAGTTGCATTAATTATGGACCACCTCCTCCATATTTAACACAAGGCGGTCCATATTAGAAGCACGTTATGTAAATATGTATGTTAAAATACGTTTCCTTTGTCTTTTTATTTTTTATTTTTGTTAAGCTGTTTTTTATGTTTTACGAGTATGTTATTGAAGATTAATTATAAAATAATACCTTTAACTATTAAAAAAAAACTAAGTGAATAGGAGGAGTGAAGGAGGATTATAGCTACGAGCTTGAGTATAACTTAGAAGTGAGCAACAGAGTAGTCGATACGCTCTCTAGACCTTCTCAGCTTTTCTAACGCAAGTTTATAACGGGCAGTTTTGCTAGTACCCTGCCGAGGAGAAAAGCCGCGAAATAAACATTTGATGGCGCTGGTGTTATCGGGAACTGATTTCGCTCTCTTTCCAACATTCATAGTGACGAAAGATAATCGCATGTTTTAATTTTTAGCATCGATTCACTCATAAATTGCTTTAAAAACAGATTTTCTAAGATAATGGTACTTTGCTTAATTTGCAAACAGAGAAAATATAACCGTCGCCTTAATAAGGTCGAAACACAACCCACACCAGATATTTTTTCAACGGGAGGACATCTAGCCCTTACAGGTATGTTTTACTAGTATGCTCCTTCGAATCTAATAAACTCAAAGCCCGTTGAAGATCTCTATCTTTAGTTAGGGCATACCGAAAATGGTGGTGTTCGGTTGTGAAAAATCTTTCAATTCAACCCCGATTATGTTATATGATATTATAAAACGTGCTTTGATTTTAAATATTCACAACACCCCATAGGAAAGCACATTAAATTGTCAGGTTGACCAATTTCATTCAGTTTAATTCAATATCTAGCCGAGATAATGAGATGTGTCAAAGCTGATGAAAGGTACCAATCTTTCACGGAACTCCTAGTCGGTGCCTACACTCGGTAACGAATAAGAAACTCGTTGACATACTTTTCAACAGAAACATAGGTACTGTTCCTACAGATATCCTTAATAATGGGATGGCTAAAATTACCTTTAAGATGGTGAATACAACCAGAATGGATCCTTACGAAACTTTCGTAACGATCATTCCTATTAATTTTTTCCCACTTTGCCCACATTACTCTCCTTCCTGAAGAGATCCCACCCAATTAAAAAGTTTTAATATAGAATCTTTCAGACAAGGCGTTTTCTACATCGGTTTGTCTTACTTCCCGCTAGGCATACTTACGAGGAATACTGGTGAAGAATCCTTCTCCCAAGACTATGGGTATTGTGTGCATACCGTCACAAAGGAAAGTATAGCTGTCCTAAACGGTTTTTCCTTTTGAAAATCTATCTTTGTGATATCCAATTTATACTTTATACAAAGATATTTAGCATTAAGGTGTGTCAACAATTTTTGATGTCGTTTTGAGTCAGTTTTTGTAATGTTTGTATTGATGTGAGTGTCTGCAGGGTGGGATCATCAGCTATGCCTCAGGAATTTTTTTCATAGGGCGGTGATCCATTGGGAATTTAATCGTTTATTAGGAACGGCATTCCGAGCTGCGGGCATATTCAAACCCTTATCCCATAGGGGAGATTTTATATAAAACTAGTAAGATTTTTAGTCGGCAACTTAAAGTATTTCAGTTTGTAATGTTACACTTTGAATACTCTTTTAGTACTACTTTTTATTTCTAAAATTCCTTCGTTTTTATACATTTTCCTTATCTTATTTTACATGGTATTACATCTATGTTACGTTTATCTTAGAACCATTAATTGATCCCTTTTTCTTATCTTTTAGTCGTTAAATAATAAAGAGTCCTAAATACATAAATTATCTAATAATAGTTGCATATCAGTTATTCAGAAACGACGCTCTCTTGTAGTTGTCGCTCTGCATTGATAAGACCGCTCGTAAAGTGTCGTCGTGGTATGATGATAAGACCACTCGTCCTGGTGCGATGATAAGACCAGCCGCTTGCTTTTTGAAACTCAATCATTGTTCATATTTGAACATTCTGCCGGGGATTAATGAAGAGCAGGGGGAGAAAAATCGATACTTATTGTTTTACTATTACTACGGCATTTTGATTTTATATACATAATAAGCACTATAATTAATATTAACACAATCAGTAACAAGGATGTGTATCCGCTCATTGTGTGAAATTTTAGACTCTTTAGTTCCACATGTGCTTCCTTCAGAATGCTAAGATGTGTCTTTAGATGATTGATATCCAAACTGTTGTTCAATACCATCGTCTGCGGTAGTTTTACATTGATTTCGTCGATGGAACTGAAGTCGCTTATCCATGATATTGCCTTGCTTGCAATGTTGATTCGAGAGGCATATTGCTGGACCGATTTCAAAGTAATACCATCAAGAATAGCGGTACACTCAGGTTTCAATTCTAAAATTCCTTGTAAAGGAAGATTAATCCAATTTTGTTTCTTAACACCACAATCTACGTACAGCAAATTGTTATGGAATATTTTGAAGACCCATTGATTGTTCGACAGTTCCTTCCAATAGCTCTGTTGGTGTATTTCTTCAAAGATGCAATCTCCACCCCGAGATCCTTTAAGGGATGAAATTTCACAGGTTTTCTCTGTTGCGGGTCTCCAAGGTTTATTACCCTTACAAAAGTAACGGTTGTCCGAGCTTTTCTCACAAATATTTAGCTCAGGTTGTGTCATTAGAATATACGAATTAGCTCCAAAATTGTATACTATATATTCTGCGTCCAATAATGCTATTATCGTCTTGTTATTCTTGGTTATTGGTAGAGGCATTAATTTGAATATGTCGGATGGTTCAGTGGACATTAACGGTATTTCAGCGTATACAATTAATTTTTTATCAGAAATAATTCCTTTAGCTGTTAACCTTCTATAAACTTCTTTTAATTCACCTGGTAATACCTGGGTTGGTGGTAGCTGTCCTTTTATAATTTCTATTTCATGCTGCAACTGACCAGGATTTAGTAGATGGGGATTAATATGACCGTGATTTATGTCAATCAGAAGTCCTATGATTGATGATTGGATGCTATCGCAATCATCCAATATTAAATTTATTTGAGTTGTTAGTAGCTGGAAAATCAACGCACTTCTTTCTTCGTTTTGTATCTTGGTAATTTCCTCATAAAACATTACTAGTTGATTTCTCATTTTGTCGTAATTTCTATTTATATCCTCCGTAGTCTTTTTTAGGATATTGACTGTTGCGTCGATGATTGTTGTTTGCAGTTGAAGGGAGTGCTGGAGATTTTTCTGGTTGTCCAAAAGATTTCTTATGTTTTCCTCCATCTCGTCTCTGTCATCAGCGTCCATCATTCCGAAAAGAACATGGTATATTGAGCCTACAAATTCAAATGGAGCTCTCTTTCTTCTTGGTTTTCTGATTAGTAGATCGTTGTTTTGCTTGAGTATATTATGTCGCCGTTTAACTGAGGCTGACATCGTTTCACATGCGTCTTTATACTTAGCTAACCGAAAACATTGCTCGTCGAGTGATTTAATAAACCCTGGGATGATGTCCATTTCTTGAAAGTATGTACTCAAATCAAAATATATAAGTAAGTTCCATCTTGACATTTCAATATCCATTTTACCGACGTTATGCAAGAAAATTGTGGTACCATTTTGTAGTGGGGATATTGCAGCACCCCTCATAAATGGTGCTGCTCTTAATCCTTTTGCAAACAGTAGGAAACTAAGAATCAGAAAACAGCTCTGTATATTTGATTTTCCTTTTAATGATTTTATCGGTTTACTACTTGCCAGGTTGACCATTTTCGATTCGCCCTTTGATTCCTTTAGTTCTGTGACTTCTAATGTACAGATTTTGTCGGCTGGTCGCTTGATTGTTGTAGTTTTTGGTTTCGATGTAACTATTCGTTTTCTCCCATCACTGCCAGAGTGTATCTCCGTTTGAGTCCTTGTGAAATTAACTCTTACCTTCCCTGTTTCCTTAGAATCATAAAAATCTGAATTCATTAGAGGGCAAAGTTTATGTATAGGACGTTTGATAGTGCCATTCTGGATTTTTAAAGTAACCACTCGCGTTTTACCATCTTCGCCTTTGTGGACTTCCAATATTCTTCCCAAGGGCCATTTCGATGGATGCGTTGTCTCATTTTTTATCAACACTAACTGATTCTTTTCTAAGTTTTCTTGCGGGTATTTCCATTTATACCGCTGTTGTAAAGTTGTCAAGTATTCCTCCCTCCATCTTTTCCAAAAGTCTTGTTTTATTTTTTGGATCAGCTTCCATTTATCTAAAGAAGATATCTTTGATTCTGCTATTGGCTCGGGGATGTCGATTATCGGATGCCCAATTAGGAAATGCCCTGGAGTTAAGATATTTACGTCTTCCGGACTGCTACCCAGGGAATACAATGGCCTTGAATTCAAGACAGCTTCAATTTGTGCTAATAGTGTACTCATTTCTTCATATGTTAGTTTAACGTCGCCAATTACCCTATTTAAGTGATGTTTCATGGATTTAACACCGGCTTCCCAAATTCCTCCAAAGTGAGGAGCTGCCGGCGGAATAAATTTCCATTCTATTTTCTCGGTTGCTAGTACTGGTGCTACTGTTGCATTATTTTGCAATACCTTTTTAAAGTCTTTGTCGAGTTTTCTGTGTGCTCCGACAAAGTTTGTGCCATTATCAGAGTATATGTACTTACTTTTTCCTCTTCTGCTAAAAAATCGCCTTAATGCTGCCAAGAAACATTCTGTAGTCATATCTGTTACTGCTTCTAAATGAATAGCCTTTGTAGCTAGACAGACAAATATGGCTACATAACCTTTAAATGTTTTTTGACCCCTTCCTTTGGAACACTTCATTTGGAAGGGACCTGCATAGTCAACTCCAGTAGAAGTAAATGGATGAGATTCTGTTACTCGAGATTCTGGTAGGTTGCCCATTATTTGACTGCTCGTACTTTGATTGTATCGTATACATCTAGGACAATGTCTTATACATTTCTTGATGATACTTTTGGCTCCAATGATCCAATATTTTCGTCTAAGTATGCACTCCATCAACCGATTACTTCCATGTAGTGATGTTTTATGGGTATATTTAACTAATAGATCAACTAACTTTGATTTGTGAAGAACTATTGGATGTTTCTGATTGTAGGTCAGCGATGAACGTTCTATTCTTCCTCCAACTCTTAAGATACCATCATTATCTAAAAACGTGTTTAGCGTGGCCAACTTACTTCTTCTCTCAACTTGTTTATTGTTTTTAATAGAATTGATCTCCTCGGCAAAATCTATCTGTTGTTGATACCTTATGATGCTTTGATGTGCTAACCAGAGTTCTTTGGCTGTTAGATAAGGCATCCTTTTGAAGTTCTTAAGATTTATAGCAAACCGTTGTACATATGCTATGATCCTTTCCAACTTTGAATAACTGGATATTTTATCTAGTAAAGGTTCCATAAAATGTTCTTGTTTTTGTGTCGTGACTGTTGCAATGATTATGTTTTCATTTGATCGTTGTTTCAGAGGGTAATGACCGCTTTCGGATAGCCATGTTGGTCCATTCCACCATAGTTTGAATTGTAGAAGTTTTTCTGGTGAAATACCTCTTGATGCTATATCAGCAGGATTGTCACTGGATGCTACATGATTCCAAACTCCTTCTGGCAATAACTTATGAATCTCAACCACTTTATTTCTAATAAATTTGTCTTTATTTTTATTATTTTTTATCCAACCTAATGTTATAGTGGAGTCACTCCACGCGAATATGTTTACCTTGTTTTTAAATGTTTGTAATACCTTGTTTATTAGCTTTGCCAGCAAATGTGCTGCACATAGTTCTAGTTTTGGTAGCGTTTTTTTGTTTTTAACAGGATTTACTCTGCTCTTTGCTGCTAGAATTGTTACATGTGACCCTCTTTTTGCATATATAACGCTTGCAAAAGCTTTTTCTGATGCATCTGCAAACCCGTGTAGTTCCCAATGTACTTCATTTTCTACTTGTACCCATCTTGGGATTTTTATTTCTTCAATTTGAAAGAGCTTTTCTTCTAATTCCGTCCATTCTTTAGATAATTCTTCGTCTAAGATTTCATCCCAGTCAATGTTCAGTAGCCACAATTTTTGGATAAATAATTTGATAGCTACAGTTATTGGCGCTAACCATCCCATTGGGTCAAATATTTTTGCCAGTTTTGATAAGGCTTGTCTTTTCGTAATTACCTTTATTTTCTCCTGATTTATTTTGAATAAAAATTCGTCATTGCAAGGGTTCCAGTGCAATCCTAGAGTTTTTATCGCATCACCCTCTTCCAGCTGTATTATCTCATTTTTTTGTGTAGCTCCATCATAATCTATTATACTTTCATAATTTGATAGCCATTTCCGCAAATTAAATCCAAATTTAAGTAATTCTCTGGTAACTTATTGTTTGAAATTTTTACATTCTTCAATTGTATTTGCGCCCGTTAGAAGGTCGTCCATATAAAAGTCTGATTTTATGATTTCACTAATTTTATCATTGTCACATTTTTCGGCTATGCCGTGCCATATGTAACTGTCGTCAGCTGGAATTCTTTTATCGGGTCGTTTCTACTTTTTCGCCATAAAATCGTTTGGTATTGCTGATCTTCTTCTGCTATCTTTATCTGTCTATACATTTTTTCTATATCCCCCATTATTACGTATCTCCACAATCTCCATTTTAGAATAATTTCAAAGAGATCCTTCTGAAGTCTAGGGCCAACTAAGAGCACATCGTTCAAACTTCTTCCATTGGTAGTTTTTGCTGATCCATCGAAAACTACTCTGACTTTTGTTGTTAAACTGCTTTGTCGAATTACTGCTTGATGTGGTAGATAATATTTGCCTTCTTGTTGGATTACCTTTTCCTTCATATGACCTAACTCGATATATTCCTCCATAAATTTTACATAATCTTCTCGTAATTCTTGATTTTTTTCTAATTTGTTTTCTATACTGAGGAATCTTGCCAATGCTTGTTTTCGTGAATTCCCTAGCTGATTATCTTGTTGGAAGGGTAGCTTTACTATAAATTTACCATCTTTATCTTGTTTGGTGTTCCTATGGTAATGTTGAATACATTTATTTGATTCGTTTTGAGCTTCCACTTCAATGATGTCCTCTGTTTCCCAAAATTTTTCCAGATTTGTTGTCATAGCTGTGATGAATTTGTTATTATGTGGGTATGACTTTAATACCCCTGACAGTATCCATCCTAGTTTTGTAGCTTGACCTACAATTTTACCAACTTTATGAATTCCTTCCTCCAAAATCGTTGAGTAGATATCGCCGCCTAACACCATGTCTATTCGATCAGATCTGTTGAAATTCAGATCTGCTAGTGTATAATTTTTCCAATCATCATTGTTGTACTTAAATGATGTATCTGGAATAGCTCCTGCTAGCTTATTAAGGACTAATGCTTCAATCAACAGTTTTTCATTGCTTAAAATTCTAGGCCGCACTTCCAAGTTTAGCTTTGATTTTGATATACCAACGATTGTATCCCCAAGGCCGTGTAGTTGTGTCTTCTCTTTTAATCTCGGTAGTTGTAATATCTGGGCTGCTTCTTCAGAAATAGTTGTCTTCTGCGAACCTTGATCTATCAGAGCTCTTAGCGTGATGAAGCTTCCGTCTGCTGCTTTTACTCTTATTTGTGCTGTTGCTAGTAGCACTGTTGACGCCTTCTCTTGTCCGGTTACCATATTTATGCTTTTTTCCAGATCTTTTTCCTCCTTCTTGAATTCCTCAATATGAAGAAGAGTATGATGATTTTTTCCACATTTTTTGCAGTTCTCCATACTGTTTATACATTTAATATCGAATTTATGGTTCATGCATCGATAGCATAATTTATTCTTTTTTATAAAATTTCTTCTCTCAATGATTGTGGTTGCTTGAAACTTTCTGCAATTTACCAGCTCATGACCGATTAATTTGCAATAATCGCAACTCTTTTGTGATATATGGAATGTGCTAGTTTGTTTCTGGTTAGGTTTAAAACTGTTGCCTTGTTTTTTGCCTGTATATGCTTCTAATGCCTGATATTGCTGCTCCAGAAAAAGAAGTACGTCTTCAAGTGTTTGGATCTCCTTAGTTTTCTTTACACTTTGCTCATAAATACGCAGCCCATCTCTATCTAGTTTTCGGACTATTATCCTTGCGATAAATGGTTCTGCGTCGTCAATCTTGATACTAAGGCCTTTCAATGCTTGAACACATTCATTTGTTGTATCCAATAGTTGTTTTACACTGAAGGCTGACTCCGTTTTTACCATCGGATGATCCAAAATCTTATCTACATGTGTGGTAAATAGCAATCTTTTGTTTTCATACCTTGTTGTTAATATACTCCATGCAGCTTCATAATTGGCATCTGTCACCTTCAAATGTTGAATAAGCCTTCCAGCTTCACCTCTAATGTAATTCTTCAGACGATACATTTTTTCTGCATTCGACAAATTTTGCTGACTATGCACTAAATTCTTAAATAAGTCGTGAAATGATGGCCATTCAGCTATGTTGCCAAAAAATGCTGGAATTTTTATGTCTTCCAGCTTTATTGAATTGATAGTTGGCTTGGCTTCTATATTTCCTAGTGCAACTATCACTCGCTTTATTGTAACCCTGTACTTACGAGCAATGTTCTCATATTCTTCCTCAATATCTTCGTTCACAATTATTTTGCACAAATTTGCGTATTCCTGTTTTATTTCTTTGAAGTGCTCTTCCATTTCTTCTCTCGTAACTGTTAATTCTGTTTTCTTGTTGTTGTCTATTTCTTCATGGGCTTCATCCATTAGCTCTTGTAGCCTATATACCTTTCTTTCAAATTTTCTTTGTAGCTGTATCTGACTGTTAACACCTTGCTTCTCCTCATTGGGTTTTGCTTCTAGTTTTTCCTCTATTCTAGATGATACCCCTTGCTGATCTTCAGCTGTTTGCTTTTGATGCAAGAGCCTAAATGTTTCTTCAATTATTTCAGTAATGGCCTCAAAATAATTTTGCTTGAAGTATTGTTCCTCATCTATTCCCAATGCCATTAATTTGTTGTTGTTAGTTGAAAACTGATCTTTAATCTTTTTCAAACGCTTTGAAGTGTCGCTAACTTGAGCTGATCGGAATTTGTCTCCGGTAATTTTATCGCGAAGATGTATGGACTCTTCGCCGAGTTCTTTCTGCTGTTCAAGTAGTCGCTCCATTTCTTTCGTCATTGCTTGTTGCTTTCCGTTCCTCTTTTGTTTTTTTTTTTTTTTTTTTTTTTTTTTTTTATTCACACTTTTGCACTTTCCGATGTTTTAGCCTCGGATACGCTGTTTCACTTTCCGATGTTTTAGCCTCGGATACGCCTTTTCACTTTCCGATGTTTTAGCCTCGGATACGCTTTTGTTATATTTTTTTTTTTTTTTTTTTTTTTTTTTTTTTTTTTTTTATAATTTTCCTCGCCCTTTTAGCGATTTCAGAAAAATTATATTTTTTTTTTTTTTTTTTGCTAGTTCAAATTTCTCAGAGTCTCTTACCACTGGTGGGGGAAAACTCTGAGATTGCTTCGAAGGACCAAATGTAATGTTACACTTTGAATACTCTTTTAGTACTACTTTTTATTTCTAAAATTCCTTCGTTTTTATACATTTTCCTTATCTTATTTTACATGGTATTACATCTATGTTACGTTTATCTTAGAACCATTAATTGATCCCTTTTTCTTATCTTTTAGTCGTTAAATAATAAAGAGTCCTAAATACATAAATTATCTAATAATAGTTGCATATCAGTTATTCAGAAACGACGCTCTCTTGTAGTTGTCGCTCTGCGTTGATAAGACCGCTCGTAAAGTGTCGTCGTGGTATGATGATAAGACCACTCGTATATTGTAGTCCTGGTGCGATGATAAGACCAGCCGCTTGCTTTTTGAAACTCAATCATTGTTCATATTTGAACACAGTTGTTAAGTGGAAAGACTCGAAATAAAATTTTTATTTTTTTTAAGAAAAAAGTTTTCGGGGATTATATGCTAGACAAGTAAAGCTCCGATACCCATTCTATTTGAACTGAGGCTTTTTAATGAGTCGGCCTCTATTAGGTTAAGGGATTTAACCGACAAAGTCCGCACGGTGTGTACCTTAGTGAAATTATGTCGCGGATTATTTTTGTATTTTCACCAGGAAGTAGGCGAAAAGTTTTGCTTGGCCATACCATCGCCAACATAGAGGATTTTATAGCATACAGATCTCGACCAAACATCAAAGTCCTTCTTGCAGTGACTCATTCATACCGACTTAAGCAAGAGCCAATAATGTTAGCATTTTTGGAAATAAACATTCAATCGAAACTGCTTACAGTGGTGCCATTAAGGACGCCAGGAAAAACTTTGAAGAACTTAACATTTGGCGCAGAAAATATACTTTTTTTAATTATATTGTAATATTGGGATCACAACAGTTTTACAATTCTATTGATAATATGGCCTCTTCTCAATTATATTCGTGCTTCATTGTTGAATTTGAGAGCATGAACGAAGAGCAAGAAAGAAGAGCTTGCTATAGGACATACTTGCAAATACAACTTGTACATGTTAGATATTACTCGCGGACCCTAATTCCGATAAGAAACTACTTAAATTATATTTTTCTTAAGAATTATGCAAAAACGCATAGGGCTTCTTCTACATACAAGGTGGCACAAAATTTTTCATCCAATTTTGTTTTTCAATAACTTTTTTACTAAACAAACAAAAAAGATTTTGAGTAACGCGAACGTCCGAGGCTTGTTGGCATAAGCCCGACACTTTAAGTAGCGCCAAAGAAAGAAGTCTGGGATCGTTGAATCTGGGGTTCTTGCTGGCCATGCCAAATCGCCGAAACAGGAGATTACGCGACCAGGAAATAATATTCATTGTAGCTCGTGCTGTGCGGGTGGTTGCACCGTCTTGTTGAATCCAAATGTTCACTAAGCCTCGCTCATCCAATTCCGGCAATAAGAAATAGTTTGTCATGGCGTAGCGTTCGCCAGTAACAGTGATAGTATTGCCAGTACCGTCCTCAAAAAAATACGGCCCAATCATTCTTCCCGCGTGAAAACCGCACCCCACGGTGGCTTTGAGTGGATGTAATGCGGATTTTCAGTGCCCCACAAACGAAGATTTTGCTTATTGACGTGACCGCTTGAGTGGAAATGCGCTTCGTCGCTCATGATTATTTTCAACACAAAATCGTTCTCTTCGTTGTTGATTAAGGATGGCTTGACAGTCATTCACACACGATTGTTGGTCAGCAAGCATTAACTCATGCACTTTGTACGGAAACATGTGTAAGTTTTTCAATAAAATTCGCTGTAGGTTCCATCTGATCATGCCCAATATCGTGGCCCGATATTCTCGGCCGATCGACCAGTGGCGGCCATGTCCTACACAGTCTCCTATGGTTCCAGTATGTTCAAGTTGAGTAGCTAAGCGGAATATTTGCCCAGTTGGTGCGACGCAAATAGGAACACCACAGACCGGATTATTGGTCAAAAAAATCGACACAATTATTCCACGCTTTTGCGAAGTATAGCGCTTATCTGTTGGTATACTGCATATATATACATATAACATATTCCGATAGGGTGATTAATATTGCGCTACCTAAAAGAGCTGATGGCCTTAAAACGCCTGAACAGATCTTCATAAATTGTATTAGGAGCGCAGCTAAGTTCTCGCTGTTTTTTTCTTGATGAAAATGCAACTTTATTGTGAAAAAACGTTTACCAATGAATCATTCAAAATATTGCCCATCGCTAGCGATAACTTTTTTCCCATCTTCTGCCAGAGCTCGCATACCGTCACGGTAGAAGTGTTCGTCTTTTGAGACTATCCACGAATCAAGCCATTTTGAGATGTCTTCATATGAATGGAACTGCTGATCATCTAGACCATGTGCCATCGAACGGAACAAGTGATAATCGGACGGCGCAATATCTGGGGAATATGGCAGGTGGGGTAGGATTTCCCATTTGAGCGTTTCTAAGTAGGTTTTAACGGGTTTATCAACATGTTGTCATGCTGTAGAATCACTTTTTCGTATCGCATCAATTGAGTTCGATACCGTTCCCCAGTGATGGTTTCGTTGAGTTTCAACAGCTCATAATAAATAACTACGCCCTGATCCCATCAAATACACAGCATAACCTCGGCAGCGTAAATATTATATCTTTGAGTTGCTGTAATGAATTCATTTTTCATCACCCGCAACGATGCGATAAAGAAAACCCTTCCTTTTTTGCCGCTGTAGCAGTTGTTCACAGGCGAAAAAACCCGAGTTTCTTGCTTTTAAATCATTCTCAACGAATGCAATCGCTTGGCGGGTAACTCCGAATACTGAAGCAAGCTCTTTTTGCGTTTGGCATGGATCCTCATCAAGCAATGCCTCCAAGGTTTTTGGCCTTCCTTCACGCGAACGGTCGTCAACATCGAAATCACCGTCTTTGAAGCGACGGAACCAATCACGGCACGTTGTTACACACGTTGCAGTACCTCTGTAACCTTTTTGGAGTTCTCGATGGGCTTTAGCCGCCATTTTCTTCGAATGAAAGAAGACTTCCCGCAAATGACGATGATTATTTGGCACAAAATCAGACATTTTCGCATAACCAAAAGTATATGACACAAAAACAAAATCATAAATGTGTCAAAGCGGTTTGTTTACCATATGTCTAAGCTTGGATCATTACATTTGGATACGTCACAATCGACCAGCACTTTCTACTGGAGCCATCTCTTGATAAACAGCGAGAACTTAATTGCACACCTAATAGCTAAGAACCATTTGGATCGCGCCAGCTATCAAACAAAAAAAAAGCATCAAAATCAGTCCATTCGTTCAGTCGCTACGATGCCACAGACAGACACACGGGGGTTAATAAGATAATCATCAATGCGATCAGTTACCGTTATCGTATATCGTAAAGCTGTACATACATATGAGGTAGGTTCAAAAACCAAAAAATATATTCTATTTTTCTCGAAAAATATTTATTTAATAATCATCAATATACCTAATCATCAATATCAATATAATCTTACCAGCCATCGATGAGCAGATGCATTATCGTGATGCAACAGCCATTACTTTTTTTTTTTCATAAATCCTAACGTTTTCTTCGTATGGCTTGACGCAAACAGTGTGTAGCTTCAAGGTAATATTCCTTATCGAATGTACGATATTCCGACAAGATCTCATGATGAACTACGCCATTATAGACGAAAAAGACATTGAGCCACACTTTCACATTTGACCGAGCTTTATTCGTTTGGCGTGCATTTTTGGTTTTTACTCTTCTGATCGTTTACATTGGCTTTATGTTTCGATGGCATAGCCATATACCTATGTTTCACCATCAATGATGACGCTTTCCAGCTAATCTGGATCATCATTCACGTCATTCAACAGCTTCTGAAAAATGCTCATAGTTCCTTTGGTCAATATTTAGCTGTTTCGGAAAGCTAAGCTTAGCCGACACTCGTTTCATGCCTAAAATATTTGACAAAATTGCATGTCATTCGGTATGCTATTATCTTCAGTAACATCTCCGATTCTCCATAACAATTTTCTTCAATACTTCAGCGTTTTTATCTGTTGCTGAAGTGATGGAGCGTCCAGCGCGAGTATCATCATTAACATCTTCGCGGCTTTATGGGACGGGCTACCAATTACAAACATTTTTGTTTTACTCAAAACAGGATCGCCAAATGCCATAGGTAGCATTTCAAGTACCTTAGGACGCTTATTTTCTTTTTCATACAAAATTCATTAAAGATTCTTTGATCCATTTTTTCAGTAACAAAAAATCATCAAACACATCTCCACACACCTGCAAAAAATAAACTAAATATACAAAATGGCTGTCAATGCCAGCATATGTTAGAGGACATGGTGACCAACAAAACAAAAATAACAAACCTCATATAGGAACAACTTAGAATCCGTTAACTATACATACTTCACTTTTCATTAGCTTACTTAATTACAAAATAAAAAAGTTGTCCGAGTGTAAACCGTAAGGTGCACATGATTAAGTTCCCAGTGGGAAGAATATAAATATTTCTATAATGAAAAACATTTAACTTTTTTATTGAAAGTTTTCAGATTCAATTCGATCTGAGCCGACGAGAAAACGTTTTCCTACTTATTATTAACCATGTCCCATTATTATTAACAATATTTTATTATTAATTACAATGTTAAGTTATTCAGTATCTGATAGGAGTTTAAGATTCTTTTAATTATTCCTGTTTTTGTTTATAACTATATTCTTTTATAATATAATATTTTTTTTGACATTTGTAGAAATTCAACTAAAACATATAATAATAATTGCTGGTAACTTATACAGATTTAAACTATGCTATTATGCGTCGAATGAAACCTATCTCACATTAATATCATTTTCAGTTTTCGATATAATCGAGACGAAAAACTCCATACAAACATACGCAAATATGCATATACGTACACACACACAGACATCGACTTAAGAACCATAGTAGTAGATTTTTGGGGCCTTGAAATTTGGAGATATGTCCAAACCGGTTATTCGCAACATCCACCTCATTACAAAAACCTTCCACTGGGAAATTTATAAAACACTAGCACTTGGTGACATGGGCGAAAACTAGTCTTTTCCGTAAACAACTGATCTATTTTGAGAACAATAGAACTCGCTTTTTTCGATTTATTCAACTCCAAAATAATGAAGAAAGTAACTTAAAGATACCTTTCACTCTTTGGTTTGTCACACGGAATATATTCGCTGGTCCGATCTGCTCATGTTCGTTTTGGTATTTGCGTATGCGTATGGGTACTGTACAAAAACTGTACAGAATGGAAGCACAAATCGAATGCAAATACAATCATTTCCCCAAAAGCTACAGACCGGACTTTTATTTACGTATTTTCCTTTAATTTATTTCATAAACAAAAAACACATTCTTTATCTCAATGAGATTGTTTAAACATTTTTTCTAAAAATAGTCAATTCCTTGGTCACTGCTTGAGCAAAATCGAAAAGCTTTTTTCTCTTTTAGTTCAAAAACCACAATTCACGGGAATAGCGTCTGGTTAAATTGATTATTATTTATTCATCTGCAAGTTCCAACGTATCTGCGAAGTACCATGATTGCTAAACTAACGTATGACGTTACCATACTAATTAAAAGTCACCTTCACACCGTGAATAAATAAAATAAAAACAAAACGCAAAAATGTGTAACAAGTGAAAGTAAAACATCATTCAAGTGCGTTATTAAGCATATGCATGGGTATCATCATATTCTCATCAATTATCTACTAAAGCAGCGTACTTAAATAACTGCTACGGGCGGACGTAGTGTCATACATACGAGTATAATATGCATATTATTTGTGATGAGCAATAGCGTAAGACGATATTGAAATTGTACGACAATCACGAGAAGAAATGCCTTACATGGTTTCATTTCTAGTTTTTACGTTCTAGCGTACGTAATGTTTTTTTTAATAATAAGTTAAATTTCCACAAGCTTTCATTAGCAGATGTGCTGTGACTCAATGTTTTTATTTTACATGTCTCTTGTAAAAAATGTCTTGACGGTAATACTTCGTCATAAAGCGGGATGAAAACGTCGAATTTAATTATCCTATATTATCATAAGACATTGAATTGATAAACAACTTAATATTTCGGTAATATGACATCCATCCGATTTCCGGTGTCTAGACATTATTTCCGTTCTCCGTCGGTATCAGAATAAATACCTACCTACTTATAAATTAATAAAAAGCTTCATTACGAGAAACAAATGTTTCGTTTTGCATTCGATTTTTTAATTTTATATAAAGGTGCAATAAAAACTACATCGTAATCGTGTGCCAAAGAAATAATAAAATGCACTTCGGCTTGGAATGAAAACCGACTACAATGTATTAAGGCATATAAAGACCACTGCTTAGTTTACCGACACTTTAGAAATTATAACTATAGCTTGAATAGTCCCGATAGTTGATTGTTGTTATTTGAAAATAGTTTTTTTTTTTTGCATTCTTTGAGAGCTATCTTATGATAAATATGTTGCAATGAGGACCAAATTTTGCAACAGAACATGAAAGAAGAATACCAAATTGTCGAAAAGTGTTAGAATTTATGACTTCAGTTAAACAGCAGCAAGGCAGACATTCTAAACAACAAGGGACTGTGAACGAATACGAAAGAAAAAGTTGGTTGTCCAACTGAAATATTCATCAACTCATTTAATAGCGGGACTACGCTGATGGCTCGTTGTCAATTCCGGTAAGTGATGACAAATTGAGCTAATCTGGTTAGATATATCATCAACATTTCGCCGGCCTTGAACTACTCGAAAGGTAAGTTCAATCAACGGTCTTGTCGGAGTCATCTCTGAAGGTTAGAAGTGGTGAAATTTTGACGATAGGTCTTACGAATTCTCCATCTGCGATCCGTACTGTAGCTACACTACTCTCCCGTGAACTTCGAGCATTCTTCCCATCTTCCATTTAGTAGGAGGAATATCATCTTCCCTGAGGACTACCAGGTCTCCAACAGCGAAATTAGGAAAAGATTTAGTCCACTTTGCACGCTGCAAATATTCGTTCTGCCACATCCTCTAAATGTGTTGTCGTAGTTGCTATATAAGGCATCGATTTTTCAGGTTAATTTTCCCGTTCTCCGTGTCAGGTTTCCGGGATGAAGTCAAAAAGTGACCTGGAGTAAAAAGTTGAAGTACGTTGACATCAGTAGAAACAGGACACAGCGGTCTAGAATCTACACATGCTTCTATTTCCGCCAACAGAGTCGAAAACTCCTCGAAGGTTAGAAGATAGGCGACAAACGTGCACCATCTGCTCGGATGTAGATGGTCCATCCGTAGATATCGCGAACGCACACATTGATGGCTTTCTTGACGTGCATGATCAACCGAGCTAATAATGCAGCACCGCACAATTCTAGTCGTGGCAAAGTCTATTGGGGCTGTTTTTACGGTAAAGAGACTAAAGACAACTCCATTATCATTTGTAGTTCTGACATACACAACAGCAGCGTATGCAGATTGTGATGCATCCGCATACTCATGGAGATCCGTGACTGCATTTGGTGCCACACCTCCGATCCATCTGGGTATATTAATCCTTGCTAATTCTGAGAGATTTCTGCGACAGTCGAGCCACTTTTATTTCATTGGTGAAGGCACTTCCTCGTCCCAATTTACTTTCGGCTCCCAAAGTCGTTGAAAGAGTAGTTTTGAAATGAGCATGATAGGAGCAAGTAACCCTAGCGGATCTAATAATTTAGTGTCGTCCGAATGTAGTAAGCGTTTAGTAAGTGGTAATGTATCTATATCAGAAGCCTGCAACTTTCGTATTTTACAACGTCCCGAAAGTTCTTAAACAAAAAGACCCGAAGGTCTTCCCCCTCCCCTCGAGAAGAATTCTCCCGAATTCTATACTTTATTTTGACCAGTATTACAAATAAGCAGTTTATAGCTATTAGAGTAATTACAATGATTATGATAAATATATAATTTGTTTTATATGACAAACTTCTTTCATATTGTATTTCTATAATTTCATTTAGATTTTGTACTGGTCTAAGAATGATTTTATTAAATTTAAACATTTCAGTAAAGTCATGCTTCTCATTATGACTAGTAATAAAAGCGTTGTTTAAATAGTGTATTTTTTGTCAAATAGTGTAATCGTACAATTTAAAAAAATAATTAAATAATATCCTTTTAATTCAATAATTCTGTTATCGCAAGTTTGAGTCAAATTTGTCTTAGTATTTCTAACAAAAATAGTGCTGTCATTTATATTTAAGTTTAAACAATTGCTCTATATATGTATAATTGTTTTAAAATTATTTGTCTTTCTACGTTTTGAACTACATACATACATATGTTAATTTGTTTCGAAATAACTTTTCTATCGTGTTCAATAGTTTCCTTAAGAATACTAAACGTACTGTTGGAATATGAATTAATTGCAATGTGCTTATTGATTGTAGCCATGGCATTATTATTGTTTTCCTGTATGTTTTGTAAATGTGTTTCCATAACTTGCCTATTTTCATCATTCATGGTCCCAAATAGCCATTTTTCTGCAGATCCTCTAATGTTTAACAAACCTCTCTTCTGTATTAGAATGAGAGTTCTAATCTTATGAATGATATTAGATATTTCCTCAATTTGAATATAACATTGTTCTCCTGGTAATTGATTAAAAATATTTAATGAAATATTTTTTTATGTAAACAATGTCCGTTTCGTTGCTCATAGTAATGTCTGTCAATTGTAGTTTTACGTAATTGTCCTGTTCTTCAATTGTTTGAATGTCTATAAAATGTTGTGAGGTCACTTGAATCATTGACAATAGAATGATCCATTTTGGAAGTCTTTTTATATTAGAAACATGAACGCCTTTTAGTTTAGCTTTTCTGTATTTGAGTTCTTGGTTATGCCTAACAGCTTTATAATTTTTTATAAATCCTGTACTTCTTTGCTCACTATAATTTTCTCTTTTCTTATTTATTTTTTCAAGATTAATTTTTTTCGGTCGATTAAAATTGATATATTAGGTCTTTATTTACCTTTTGCATTTGAACTTCTAATGGAGTTCATTTTATCGCTGACTGAAAACGTTCGTTGTTGTTTCTTACAGCTTTCTGCATTTTCTTTTATTTACTACCTTTATTCTAAATTTTTCTGCAAGTGTATTATGTTATGAAGTCGTTCAAGATCCGCGTTGCATGTATGGCTATGTGGTTGTGTTAAAAGTAATTCTACATTTTCACTGTCTAAAAATTCTTTAATTTGGACACTGTTAAATTCATTGTCGGCTATAATTTTTGTAGGTTTGCCTATTTTTGAAAAATGCTCCTCCAGCTGTTCTACTATTGTCACATGATTTCGATCTGGAAGCTGATAAATTGATCCGAATTTCAAAAATTTATCTGTAACTGTTAAGAATGTGACCTTTTTTATTACATACGTATCAATATGTATGATTTCATTAATACTTGTCGGTGTCTCTGATAACTTGAATTTTGCCTTGATGGGGTTTCGATCATATTTCACTAGTTTGCAAACATCGCACTGATTAATTACCAATTGTATAAATTCTAACAGTTTTGGGTAATATAATTTATACTTCAATTTATTATATGTTTCCTGAATGCTGACTCTCTCGGACATGATAGAATGATATCTGTTTAACTATATCAACTTCAATCCTTATATCTTGAGCCCTAGAGGAGCATCTATAAAACCTTACTGTTTTATCATTAGAAAACATCGTTCTTATTTTCTCTTGCAAAATATTGTATTTTGAATCCGCCAATTCGGAATAAATGCCTATTTGTCCTTTTCTTATGTATCTTCTAAGAATATCGTCCAATCTAATAAAATCATACTCAGTTATGTAGATAATTCGCTTATCATGTAATATTTAAATTTCATTACTTTTATTGTTAGACAATATTATTTGAGTCCTGTACTTGTTTACTACTTCTTCTTTTATAGGAATGTTCTTCTTCTGCGGAATGGATAGTTTCATTGAGTCGTTTTCATTGCATTTATTTTATAAAAATTGTCGCAAAAGAGGGGTCCTGTTTCCTCCTCCTTTAAATTAACGTCCTCGTTATTTTCTACTCTACTTAGGAAATCGGTCACTCGATATTCTTTCCCTTTCAGATATTCAATTTCAAAACTGTACTCGCCTAGCCTTTATAGCCATCTCTGATGCCTGGGTGAAATGTCTTTTCCATTATACATATATGGCCTGTAGAAATTTAATTGGCTGGTGGTCTCTATATATGATGAATTTGTTTCCATAAAGGTATGGTCTAAAATAGTTTACAGCCCACATAATTGTAAGGAACTCCTTGTCTGTAACCGAATAATTTCTCTCATGGTTATTTATCGTCCTTGATGCGTAGCATATAGGGTGACCTGTTTGAGAAAGCACGGCACCTATAGCATAATTGGATGCATGAACGGAGGGTTTCTCAAAATTTGGGTATTCTAATATAGGGTGACTAATAATCAAAACTTTTAATTTTTCGAATGCCTTTATAACACAAATAAATACTTTCGCCATGTTTCACTAGGGCTATATTATCTATTATTTGATTTATCTTTTCTTCTAACATTCTTATTTTCATCAGTTGATCTAACTTTAGTTGTTTTAATATAATTCTCTTTTCATTTCCAGATAATTCCTCATATGTTCTTTTCTGTCTGATTCTATGATATACTTCAATTGAGTTATACTTTCATTAAAATAAGAGTAAATTTTGCTTTGACATTATCTACGGTATTTTCTTCGTTTTCCTCTACTATCTTTATCTATTTCCTGTCGGTTTGTATCGTCCATGGTACCAAAGAGCCATTTTTGAGCTGTTCCGACGATGTTGATCAGTCCTCGTTGTTGTCTCGAGCTATTGCCTGGTTCTATTGCAGTTATTTTTGCATATGATGTTTCTATACCTTTCCTAATAACCATGTCTGAACCGAACTGTAACTTTTTTGTGTTATCTTCTAATAACCGAACTGTTTCGCTTATCTCCCTGGTGTTAACAATGTGTAGTATAGTCTTGGCGTCGTTGATTATTTCCGTCTGTTCCATGTTAATCATCGTATAACCGTTGTTCGTTGTGAGTCTGCTTATTGTCAATGTTGCTGTAGTTTTATGCGTCAGTAGTGTGGTCAGTGTGAAGTACATCTGCAAATTTCCGAGGTGGTTTTATATTAATGGGGTGTACTCTATCTAATGGTTTCAATCTATACCTAGGTTGGTTTTTATAATAATTTTGCTTGTAATTCTTTACTAGTACTACCTGTTTTGTTTCTCTATATTCTTCTCTATTCAGATTTAATTTTCTAATCCTATTTTCCTTTTCTACTCTTATTAGGTTTGCCAATGTCGCCACATCCGCGAACATTGCTTCTTCCGGTGTCATTTTCAATGTGGAGTGATATCGATTATTATATGTAGTTCTGTGCATTTTTTGGATCAATGTTAAATCTAGGTGTCTGGTAGCTACTAATTTTTCCTGTAAAGTTTAGTGAAATCTCTCTATGTCGCTATTGCCTGTATGTGTATTGGGTTTAGTTAGATGTAATTCTACCTGTTGTTCTCTTAAATATTCCTTAAAGTTTTCTGTATTAAATTCACTGTCAGCGTTAATTTTTTCTGGTTTACCGAATTTCGAAATGTGTTCTTCCAGTGTCTCAATTTTTTCGTCCAATGCCTATTAGGTAAATTATAAACATATGCTTTCTTGGTTAGCTTGTCGATCAGGGTCGGGAAAGTTTGTTTCATAAAGAATAATACATCCATATGGAGTATTTGATTTGGTCTAGTAGGTGTTTCACTTATTTCAAATTTCGCTTTAATCGGTTTCCTTTCGTATTTGGTCTCAACACATACTCTACAGTTATTTATAATTTTGGTGATTTCTTTAATCAAGTTGGGGTAATATATTTTATTTTTTAAACTGTGATACGTTTCTATAATACCACTATGGAGACTTCCTTGTGTGTGATACAGGGATATTTGTTTTTGTGCTTCTTCTAATATTTTTATCTCTCTGTGCTCTAAGTGTTGCTTTAATAAATTTTACCTGTTTGTCGTGACTAAATAGCTCTATTATTAATTGTTGTATTTTGTTAAATTCATTATAGGATAGCTCCGTGAATATTCCTGTAATACCTGACTTAATATACATACCTTCGTAATACATCGGTCCAACATTCTTTTCCCTTAGACATATCAATGGAAATGATTCTTCTTCCGTGTAGGATTTCTATTTCTCTATCTACAGAGTTGGATAATATAAACTAGGTCTCTTTAATTGGTATATGATCTAGCTGTTGTTCATCTTCGGAGTGTACTGTTACATTAGCTGAGAGGTTATTTACGGACTGGTTAGGTACATAGGTTGTTCTTACCATTTTCTTCTGGGATTCTGCTAAGGAAATCTGCAATTTTGTTTTCTTTCCCTTTCAAATACTCTATGTCGAACTGGTATTCCTGTAGTTTTAAAAGCCACCGCTGATTTCTTTGACTAAATTCCTTTCCAGTATATTTTTTATTTAAGTATTTAATTGGTAAATGGTCAGTGATAATTTTAAATTTCCTTCCCCACAAATAGGGTCTATAGTAAGTCACAGCACAAACGATCGCCAAGAACTCCTTGTTGGTCATGGAATAGTTCTTTTGGTGATCGTTTAAGGATCTGGATGCATAACATACTGGTTGGCCATCTTGCATCAAAACTGCCTTTAATAGGTAACCTTTAGCGAGATCGATTGATGAGAAGTACTGGGCCTTCCCAGTTTGTCTAAGATGCTGTCAATGTTCGGCAGCGGGTACTTATCGTCGACTGTAATGTCATTCAGTTTCCTATAGTCTACGCAGAGACGAAATGTCTGCTGTCCCGAATTATCAATTTTCTTGGCTACTACCACAATAGGTGACGCGTATACACTACTGGATTTCCTAATTATGCCTTAGG
Organism: Merodon equestris; assembly: GCA_958301585.1. Taxonomy (NCBI): domain Eukaryota; kingdom Metazoa; phylum Arthropoda; class Insecta; order Diptera; family Syrphidae; genus Merodon; species Merodon equestris. Next base: position 79,831,579 of record OY284415.1, on the reverse strand, counting down.
CTTTCATTTCCTCAACCTGTCGCATAACTTCTTCCTCGTGCTTTGGAGGTAAGCGATAAAGTTTGGCGTTTATTTGTGGTCACTTGTAGTTGAATTGCCCTAACATCTTTTGCATCTCTCTGCTTAAATCTATTTTTTTTCCAATTCCCTTAAGTCAAACAATCAAAAGTTGCTTCGGCCTTATGGGAATATAATGAAATCTATGTGTAGTTTTTCAGTATGAGTACTTGAATGTCAAAATTGAGGGTCTTGAAAATTTTACCTAATAAGTCCATTCCGATCGATCATCGATAAGTCGATGAAGATTTTGTCTCCGAGGCTTAGATTAGAAAAAAATTCGGGTTCTATGTTATGGCTTTCTTCCTCATGACTACCTAACTGAGGGTTCTGCGCTATTTCTCCTATTACCATAGGTATTGGCGCGCGTTTCTAAATTGACCCGACTGATTAAAACGGGTTGTCTTTGTTGGGGGTTGTAGTTATTTTGTCTATTTTGGGAGTCATTGGCTGGTCTAAATCGTCCTGAAGTTTGTGGATAGAAGTTGTTAGGTCTATGTTGCGTCTGTTGGTAGTTGTCGTTTCGTCGAAATTGTCCTGAATTTTGTGGATAATGATTGTTATGTCTGAATTGCCCTGAATTTGTCCTATACTGATTTTGATTGCTATTTCCTGAATTGCGTCTACTGTTCTGGTAATTGGTACTGTATTGTGCTATGTTATGCCTATCCTGTATTAAAAATTCTTTTTCCAAATTGCCAATGTCATACCCTACATACGAATATAAAATTTCTTTAATTTTATGTATTCCAAATTCGGTTTTTATATCTCTAGATAGATTTCCTGCCACAATTTGTTTGACTCTATTTACTAATAATATATAAAAAGTGTTCTTTGTCTGTTGTGTATGGGCTTCCTATGTCGCAAATGCGTTAATTTCGATAATGATATTTTCTATTTTTAAATATAAATCATGAATGGAACTTACTTTTAGACCACTGATTTTTCTGGAGATCTCTTTGTAGTTGCACGCTGGTCGAAAATGTTGTATTAGGAGGTCCTTGGCCCTAGTCCAGCTATCCGGCGGTTTATTGATGAGCAGCCCCTTTGCTTTTCCCACAATTTTCGCATTGTATACTGCCTGCCACAGTTCTCCTTGTAGGGCCTCGTCTACCGCTTGCATGTGGGTGTCCACGATGCTTATGAATTGCGTTAATTTTTCTTTGTCACCCTCGAACTCCTTGATGTAGGCTATCTCCTTCATCCAGTAGACTGATCGGCTTGGTCTTGGTGCGAAGTTCTGGCTCGCCAACGCCTCTAGCACGGCTGTTAGTCGCTCTGCTAATTGCTCGTTCATCTCTGCTTCTATCTCTTTTTTCCAGAACTTTAATACTTCGTCTCCCTTAATGGTGGTTCCTTTAGTAACTGGATCCCTGTCAATTTGCACTTGCTTCGGGTACACTAAAGTCACTGTTTCCACTTTTATGTAAAATATTAGTTTTTCTAGGTCCTGTGTCAATTTTCGCTTGACTTGGTGCACGGTGGCGTTTGACTTATTATTGATTCGTTCTCGTATGGATTCCTCAAGTATTAAAGGAATCCTACCGACTGCGCCACACAAATAAATATTTTCGCGGAAAAGGTTTTTAAAAAGATGTCTTTATTAGCAAGAGCAAATATTTTTATTAACAAGAGCGTCCGCACTAATCGCGAGCTTAGGAACTACTGACTATGAGTATGAATAGAATTTTATTCCACTTCGCTTATCGTAGGCTCAGGTATCCTGCATCAAAACCGTGTGACCGCGATTTGGTTTGGTCAGCTTTTTGGGTACGAAACTCCAACTTGAGTTCGGGTGTCCGGCATATGAAGCGATGCTTCGAAAGAAAGGTGATATGGGAGAATATGCAAAAGTGATGCAGGTGATTGCACCTGTTGTCATATTGCGAAGATTGAAGGTCGTGGCGACCCGATAGGATATGTACATATATGACCCGATAGGATATGTAACCTATTGGTTGGATCATTCAAATTTAGTTTCGTGTCTTTCTTTAGGTATTTTGTGAGGGGCTGTGCCACCTTGGCATAATCTCGTATGAATTTGCGGTAGTACCCTGTGATTCCGAGGAAACTTTTAATCTGTTTAATTTTTAATATGTTAACTTATATTTTTTTCTGGATTTGGCATCAAACCAACTTTGGTAAGTATTGTACATGGCCCAGAAATTCAGTTTCCTTTTTCAGAAAGTTACATTTGTCTATCTGAATTTCCAACTTTTTTGTTTCTAATATTTTAAAAATATCTAACATCGCTCTGATGTGTTTCTTTGAGGGTAGTACTAAAAATTAAAATGTCATCCAGGTAGACGACACATGTCTTATTAATCTGATCTCTGAGGATTTCGTTCATCAGTTTTTGGAACGTCGCAGGGGCGTTCTTTAGACCGAAAGGCATTCTAATGAATTCATATAACCCGTGAGGCGTTACGAATGCCGTTTTTTTCGACCCTCTTCTTTTACAAGAATCGATAGTGCTAAAGTATTGCGCCCTTCCAAGTTTATCTAGTATTGATTCTATGTTCGGTAAAGGAGCCACAGTTCCTTCATCAAGCTTACGGGAGTCGACAACGATCCTACATTTTCTCTGTCCCGAATTATCTGCCTTTTTAGGGAATATGATCAAGGACTAGAATATTTGGAATTACTTTTTCTTACAATATAATTCCTTGTTGCTCCATTTCTTCCAAGTTGACGTCGTACTTCTTCCTCATGTTGTGGAGGATATCTGTACAGTCTTGAGTTGATCTGTTGATTCGTAGTTGTAACTATTTCGTGTTGCACCTTTGTGGTATTGGTTATTGGTATTTTCACTCTTTAAAGAATAATTTGTCGAACCTTTTCTATTTCCTATTATTATTATTTTAAATGATCTAGCTCTATTGATTTATTGGTGTTCAGACGTTCTAATGAACATATTTCGTTAGGAGGGTAAGGGTAATTTATAAATTTCAGGGCTTAGCTATTCAAATTTATAATTCCCATGACAAAGTTTATAGATGCGTGCAAATTATTAAGAATATCCATTCCAATAATAAATTCATATGATCGATTACATAGTCTTTTTACTTTCCATCTTATGAGAGCGTTAGCTGGAGTTTTAAATTCTAATGGTGCCTTTGTATGGACTTCGTATGAAATTATAACTTCACCGGTAACAGTGGTAAATTGTATGGGTTTTATGCTTTTCTTTTCGAATTCGTTTAATCTATCGTCCATAATGCTTAACGTCGATCCTCTGTCTATTAGAGCTATGTATAATTTTGAGTAAAGTTTTATTTTAATCTGAGGTAAACTAAGGCTAGTTCATCTACATCTACATTTTTCTGATTCATATTCTTATAAGATTTCGTTGACGGCTTAGTTCTTTCTCCCTCATATACTGTTTCTGGTCATATTTGCCCGGATTTTTAGAAGAATATTTTGAACTAATTGGTTGTTCAGAATTATTTACTTGGTCTTGAAAATTCTTTTTATCCTTAATATTATCTACTTCTATTTATTCTTCATTTCTTTGCCTAAAATTTTCTGAATTTTGTCTATAATTGTCTGTATTCTGCCTAAATTGTATAAATTGATTACGATAATTACCTAATTTATTTTCCGGTTTGGTTTCTACACTTGCGGAATTTTTCGACCTATAAGTTTTCCTAAATTCTGGTCGAATGGTCTATCTTCATATGTATCTCCTTCTTCTCATGATACTTACATATAACACTTCCTAAATCTTGTGTCTCATAAATCCTATCTAATAGTGTTCCTTGACTCATTTCCTTAACTCTATACAATAGAATCACATCTATGTACATTACTTAGGTCAATAAAATTTTCACCACTTCTTCTTCTTCTTCTTTTCGTTTTTCCGGCGTTGTTATGGTCAGAAGTGTAGGACCATAATCTTCCCACTTAACTGCATTCCTACTGGTCCGCTTGTGGGGTCCGCCGGTTTGGCCTCAGAAAGTAGCGGCAGGCTTCCCGGTTTGGTGTTTTTGCATTTGTTTGCACCAATTGTTTTTCGGCCTGCCTTTTTTTTTGTGACACAGGCATGCTCCAGATTTTTTTGTTTGATCTTACTCTTACAACACCGGTGATCTCCAGTCGTGTCAACCCACTGATTTGCATGTACACTTGTGGGGCAGTTTAATGGTGTTATATGTGTCCCTAGGCTCACCTTGGTGTTTTCTAAATTGCCTAGATGTGATTTTTGTTTACCTTTGTTTTAGTCGCCTTTTACGACAAGCGAGAGGTATCGCTGCAGGGATATTCTTAACCCGTCCCTGCACGGAAAATAAAATTTTCACCACTATAATAAATAATTAACTCATCTGCCTTATATTTATTATTTTGTATTTCTTCAGCAAGTTCACTCACCGAATTTACTTTTAGGTTGGTGATTTTCTGGTATATTTGATGAGGCTCCGTATCTGGTCGGTATCTCAGCTCTAATGATATCCTGATGTTTTCCCAATTGTCGGTTGTTGGTAGATTGATGACCACGTTCTTAGCATCCCCTTGAATCTTCTCGTAGAAAACAGTTCGTATCATTGACTTTTGAAGTTCTCCATCACAGGTATAATTTAGATAATATTCTACACAACGGAAAAAGTTAATAGAAACTTCTTATGTGCCGTTGAAAGAAGGCATGTATCTAATTTCTTTCATAAGTCGTTCTCGTTCTCCTTGGTTCATGCGTTGTTAGAGTTGGCAATATGCCTCCCTCACTTGCTCTAGTTGCTGGTTGCGTAATTCAAGCTCAGCTTCCAATTGTTGTGCCATTTTACGATTTTTATCGTGTCCTTCGTGTTTTTTCATATAACACTTTTTAACACTTTGGACACTTAAATGTCCAAATGTCAACGGTCACTTGAATTTTGGTTTATCACTTCACCTTTATACACTTGGAACGGCTTTTATTTCACTTTCAAAAGATCCTACCGACTGCGCCACTTTCGTATTTTACAACGTCCCGAAGGTTCTTAAAAAATATAAACTGAAGTTTAATACTATTCGAAGACCCGAAGGAAGAGAGGGATTACATACAACTAGCCTGTTATCTCGTTGTCAGACGCTACCTTAGCAATTTTCTATTTCTCTTTGCCTTCACGTTTGTTTATTTGATTGCTGACTTAGAATTTCCTGTGCGAAATTCGCATATCTGTCGTTAGCAACATTGCATGTAACTTGCACGCAGTACCTAAAAACATCAGAATGCAGAAGCCACTGTAGACCTAACATTTTAATACTTTTGGAATCCGTCAAGTCAAGAGTCGACTTAAATTCACGTTGATCAGCTGGTATAGATTCGAGAATGAGAAATGAATTTAAAGGCATTTATGTAGTAACTAAAACCGCCACGCTTCAACATGTACGCAATTTCGATCTGTACCTTCCTTAAGTGCTCTTCTTCAAACGATCCCGTCAGAAGATCGTCCATGTAAAAATCGCGGTTTACAATTTCAGCCACAGTAAAAAAAACTGTGACCTTCGTCAACAGCAGTCCGATAAGACACCGTAAGTCACGGTCAATTATCGATAATCCTTCATGGATTCTGTTGGCGTGCGACGCCAAACGATGCATTGATAACACTGGTCAACACTAGGCATGCCACATTAACTCTGATAGCTAATATTGTTTTTGTCACCTACCCTCATTAATAAACAGTTATTGTTTTGTTTCGATTGATTCGTTGATTCGTAGAACCAGTACTACGGCGATAAACGCAAGCAAACTGTCGCAAATAAATAGTTGTTAAATGATTTGTTTTCGTATTAGTTTAAATTTATTAATTTATAAGTAATTGCTGTGATCGTGTAAATATGCCGAGAAACAACGATCCTGACTCATTATGTTATATTTGTAGAGAATTAACACTCAAAAACAAAGACTACATTTCACTAAAGTTATCGTCAGTTAATCCCTGTGGCTCATCGAGACAAATCTTGGGCTCCCCCTATTTGTTGCATAACCTGTGTTAAGGGTCCTGTCGTATGCCGTTTGCTGTACCCATGATTTGGACTGAACCAAAAGATCACGTTTCGGACTGCTATTTTTGTCTTACAGATATAAAAGGCATTAATTCTAAAAAAAGACACACTGTTAGTTACCCTAATTTACAGACAACTAAGAGACCAGTACTTCATAGTTACAATTTACCGGTTACATCTGCTTCCGTTACGATTAACGACTCACAGCCCTCGACTTTGAGTGAATCGCGAGCGGTTGATGACGACGATGATACTGAGTTTGAAGAAATCTCAAACAAGCCACACTTAATAACTCAAGAAGACCTAAACGACTTGGTTCGCGACTTGAATTTGTCAAAAAAGGCAGTCAAAACTCTCAGGATTTCGTTTGAAAGAATGGAATTTGCTACATCATGAAACTAAAATAAGTCATTTTCGAAATCGTGACGAACTCTTCAGATCATACTATTCTCAAAATGGAGACTTGGTGTATTGTAATGATATGAAGGGGATGATGGAAAATTAGGAAATCTACTTTGATCCCTCTCAGTGGCGTTTAGTCATTGACTCTTCTAAAACAGGTAGTTTTACTGCATAACGGAAATGTTTTTCCTTCTGTGCCTCTGGCCCATGCTGCTAATATGAAAGAAACGTATGAAAAAATTAAGTTATTACTTGAAAAAATCAATCACATATAGTAAATAGTTTTACAAAATCTGTGGTGATTTCAAAGTTATTGCCCTTTTACACGGACTTCAGCTGGGTTATACCAAGTTCTGCTGTTTTCTTTGTGAATGGGATAGTCGGTACAAAAGAAATCATTATGTATCATAAAAAAGTATGGCCTACGCGAACATCTTTAAGCCCTAGACAGAAAAATGTGAAATATTTACCTCTTGTAGAGTCGTGTCAAGTTATTCTTCCACCATTGCACATTAAATTAGTCCTAATTAAAAATTTTATTAAGGCGATGAATCGCAATGGCAGCGGATTTTTGTATTTAAAAGAATAATTCCCAAAAATAAAAGGGAGTTAATGAAAGATCCAGTATTTGAAGAAAAATAGCACGATCTAAAAAAACGAGCATTGATGTCTTTTAAAAACGTTGTTGCAAATTTTCTAGGTAACCATAAGAGTGAGAGCTACAAAGAGTTTGTTAGTGAGTTGTTATTGGCTTATCAAGCATTGGGTTGCAACATGTCACTCAAGATTCATTTCTTAGACTCACAGATGGAAAAGCGCTATCAGGGCAAATGGAACCCAAGGATGTTGGCCGTTTACTGCTGGACATTGAAAAGGGACCATCCAGGAATTAAATTTGCCAGCAAATTTTAAATCGTAAGTTCATAATAGAACTTTTTTACTTTTTTTTCGGACCAACATTATTTGTTGAAATATTTAAATTATAAGTACATCAATCAATAAAATTCTTGGACAATATTTTTTTTTAGTTTCTTATTTTTACTAACAGTCCATCCATCAAAGTAAAAAATGTGAGTCAAGTTCGTGTGGCACGACAAAATTCAAATTTTCAAAGTGTAATCAGGATGGCTTGAATGAACTCTTACCTGGCGGTACATTTTTGCGACATCACCAGTTACAGCAAAACGAAATAGTGTTTGGAATAGATCGGGTTGAAGTTGCGGACCTATTAATTCAGTATCAATCAGAGAAAATCCAGACGTTATTTTAGCAAAAGCATTGAATACGACCATCAACTTTGTCGTCGTGCTGTATTCCTTTATTACAGCTCTGTGCGGGATATAATAATGTGTACCTGCGATGGCATTGTCGCTGATTTCCTCCATACGCCCCAAGTCAATAAACTTCTGCATGACTTTTAATAATCTGCTTGAAGTTGTTGGTTCTTTACAAATATCTTTTCCATGCGATGTAAGGTTCGGACTGCGGTCTTCCTGGAGTTCCCAATCGGCATATTAGGTTTAAACGGTAATTTCACCACATAGCGACCATCATTTTGGCGTGAGTACGTTTGAGAGAAAACTTTCTCGCATAGAAGTTCTTCATCAGTGAGGTGCTTGCACTCTGGAAGTTCTTCTAGACTCCAAAATCGGCTCACTGCTTTAGACAAAGCGGAGCTCTACCGGGGATGATTGTAGAAAGCGTGTAGATGGGTTTTGGTGCGACTGCTTTACCGAACAGTACCCAACCGAATGATGTTTGCTGCGACATTCAAGTGTCCTTTGGGCCGCGGATTAAACCATCGAGAAGGAAACTTCCTAGTTGATCGCAGCCTAGCAAGATATCGACTGGAGTGGGTATATTGAATTTTGTGTCGGCCAGAGGTAAAACATTAATGTGTTGCCATAATTCCCTGTGGGTGAGGGAGGATGATAGAGCATTAGTTAACTTTGGCAATATGTTTGCATAAACGATTCCAGCGAACATTGAATTGTCGAGTGAGAATAACTCAAGCTGCACAAACCCTTTGGAAGTACCAGCTGCTAAAGCGGTGCCAAGCAAAATACTCGTATGTTGGCACGAAGTCACAGTGTTGAATGAAGACGAATTTGGCGTTGATGGCGAGCCTGATAATTACTGCTTGTGTTTCTACTACGACATGCTTCTTGATTATGTGCGCTGGCGAGACAGTTGCTACATAAATTTTTTTTCTTTGCGGCAGTGATTCTACGTTGGGGAAGCAGGGTTCGAAATTTCTCACAACTGAAAATCTTGTTTTCCTCCTCAAAAATAACACCGATCGATCTTCTTGGGTATGGCAAGCGCTGTTGTGGTCTTAGATTTAGGCTTCGCGGATGCAGTTGATTGAGCATTGTGTAATTCAACGGAATCTAGGGCACCTTGCATCCAACAACCGGATAGTTCGTCGAAGGTGGGCACTTTGTCGTTTGTTTACGAGAGCTCCCATGGCCGATGCGTTTCCTGGAACAATTTGTTGACAGTCAGATACACCAGCCAATTGTCCCAATTGTCGACAGATCTGCCTATGGTCTTCAGTGAACGATAGTTCTCCTGTACCTCGTCTACCAACGCTCTTATACCAGTGGTTATCTCCGAAGATAGTTTCGGTATGGAAAACAAGGCACGAAAATGAACATCAACAATAAGACGTTCAACATTATATCTTTTACTTAATAACTCCCAGGCCTCCATGTAATTATCGTTGGTGATAGGGAACGTCTTGATAACCGTGAGAGCTTCTCCATGTAAGCCGCGTCGCAAGTAATGAATTTTCTGCTTTTACAAATTGAATTTAATGCTTTTACACATTAGTTTATTAAGAAAATAAACTTGAGATTTGAGATAGGGCAGATGATAGCGTTGCCAATACCTGCGATAAATATTTCTTAACTTAATGATACTCAGTATGCATGGAGGTAATTTAGGAAAAAAAATTGTTTTAGGTATTTTTGGAACGCTTTGTTCAACTGCATCTAGAACTGTTTCTGTGAGAATTCTATTTCCTTAATCAACATTTTCTTTGTATTCAACACTATCTAAATTGCAACCCATATTTCGAAGGTTTCTGGTTAATATTGATCGGTAACGATCCCAGTTAGCTTTTTTAATGTCATGAGCTAATTATAAAATTCTCAATCCCGACCTCAATACAGTAAAATCTCGATAATGTGAACTAATTAAAACATGGCCAATTCACATTTTAGAGAGATTCACATTATCGCATAGAAAAACCTTTTTTTTGTTGAAAAATATTTTGTTTTCTTTTTGTTTTTTTTTTATTTTGTACACCATATCTTCAGCGATAGATTTAATCCTGAGTAGCCAATTTCCAATTTTCACAAAATCTCAACTTTTTCTTTGATTGAACGGAATTTGTTTTGCTTTTGCTTCGAAGGAACCATAACTTTAATAAAACCTTACCACCAGAGTAACATACAATGAATCTGCTCTGGGGTGGCGCTATATTCACTTTTTGCTGTGACCTCTTCCCTTTTAAAACTGTTAAACTTTGCAAGAAAACAAGAAAAGAAAAAAAGACGAAATAAAAAAAGTTCACATTTCCGAATACATACTCCTACATCTGTAGCAAAAAATGGCCCCGAGTTCATATCTTAGAGTAGGTAGTGCACCATTTTTCCGCTTCACATTATTGGATAGTTCAGATAGTGATCGGAACTCAGACAATTAATGGAAATAGGTTGAGTAACACAGGTGGACGAATTAGAAATAAACAAGTCAGTAACAACCATTCCGCTGAGTGATGACAAATTGAGTTAATCTGGTTGGATTTAGCATCAAGGACATATGACCCAATGGCTTACATACATGGCTGGTCCGTTTCCGAGCGGAGAAGTCGGATTGAACTACGTATAGCAACCTTTTTAATAAAAAGGTACAGTGGAGTAATTCCGATCAGCACCTATACTGCCGAAACGTCTTAGCCTCTGACGGCGTTGAAGTTTAACTATTGTAGTTTTCTGTTCAACTTTTGTCCACCATACGGTAAACGCATAAGTGATGATACGTCTTACCATCGTGGTATATAACCAGTAGATACCTTAGGGTTCAATCCCCAGGTTTTACCTAGGTATGTTGACAGGCGCACAGCACCTTAGTCACCTGGGTTGACTTTTTCCCAAATTTGGGGAATGTATCCCCAGGTTAAACATAACCTATATCATCTAGCTATCAATGGTGCTAGAATGATGCTTAGGCCTCTCTGGAGGATAGCAGGAAAAACACCGTCTTTACCTGGCTTTATAGAGTTTAAATTAGTACATTTAACACTAACAGGGCTGAAGAGTCTACCAGAGAGGCTATTTGCTCTACTATCGATGTAATTTGTGACGCTCATTAGAGCATCGATAGATGTTAGCTGGGTAGTATCGGTAGAACCAGGGAGATATACTTTAAGTAGAGTCTCCAGGGTTTCCCTGCGATTGACAGTGAAATTGCCGTCTGATTTTTGAAGCAACCCGAGTCCATTAGTGTGTTCCTGGGATAGGGCTTTATAAGGTCGGGCCGCGGTTGCTAATCAATCTATCCTTTCGCAGTGTTTCCTCCAAACCTTTCTCTTGGATTTCCTCAATTCTAGGTTTTATTTTGTCAGAGCAGATCTACTATCAGTCCAACTCTTCGTTATTTTAGCTCTGTTGAACAGAGATCTCATCTGTTTCCTCGAAGTTTCGAGCTGTGCATTCCACCAAGGTACTCACCAACTTGTGTGTATTTATCTTAGGTGCACAGCTGTTGTCGAATAATGAGATGAGTGCTTCGGTTAATTGGTAAGCCGCTTCTTCAATATCATATGTTTATTTGATGGACTTAAGAAGAGAGAACCCAGCTGGTTCTCTTGGGCTAATATCTATGGTCAGCTTCTCCAGTGATGTTAAATCTGATGTATTGGCGATCAGATAATGAGGCCTCATTTGAGACATGCCAGTCACGAAAAGACAAAAAGGCTAGAGATTGTAAGGTCACGTACCTCCTCTTTAATAGAGTTTATGAATGTGGGTTTGTTGCCCATTTTGGCAGCAGGGAAGTTATTACCAAATGAATATTCAATAAGTGACTCAACTCTTTTATTTGCATTGTTATTGCTCCATTCCACATGGTGCGCATTGGCATCTCATCCGATGATCAGATATCGTTTGCGCCGGTGGGAATAATCTGCTAGGCCTTAAACATCAGTAGGAGGGATTTGGTCGCCCTCTCCTGGGAGGTAGACGGAGGCGCACATGATCTCCCTTATTCCACTTTCAATGGGAACTTCCACGATAACGGCTGCCAAGTCTTTTGTTAAAAATTTATATTAGAACCGATCAAACATGCGGCCATAGGAGGAGATTCTCCAGTGGCGTAAATTAATTTACGCGACCTATTTTGTAGGCCCATAATCTTACCTCTTTGAACCCAGAGTTCTTGTATGAGTCCGAGAGATATTTTGTCGCCGTAGAAACTCAAGCTAAAGTTGCAGGTTACCCTGTAGTATACGCAGCCCGCGGATTCGGCAGTATGTGCAACCACCGTAATGGTATCTGCAGCGACCGGTGGAGGTTCCATTGACACCTTTTCGTGGCTTCTTATAATTATTTTGACATCATTAAAACGATAAGCTACTTTGCATTTCAGTTCTAGCAGCCGGTCCAGGGATCTGTCGCTGATTGTTAGAGCCAGATGCAGGAGTTTTTTTTCTTTATTTGGCCTGATTTGCATGACTCTCCAGTGCTGTGCATACAGGTCTTCGTTTTGTGAGTCCAGCGTCGCCAAAACCTTAGTTATGTTTAGACCGATACTCTGTGGGAAGTAGCCCCGATATAGTAGAACGATGTGAGGTTTCGGAAAGGCCTTTTGTTCCCACGACTACACGGGAAAGAACGGGCTGGAGTGAAATCGGAGGTCGCCCGGTATCCGAAATTCGCATACTAATAGCTAAGCACCCTCTTACCCATGCTTCCATCGGCGTATGCTTTTTTTTTTTTGTTTTTTTTTTTTTTATAATATACGCGCACTCAAGGTGTTACCCCTTATAATGTCGACGGCACAGTGCGGGGAGAAGGTAGTAGGGAGGAGGAAAGGAGGAGATACCGATTGACATTGGTCTTAAATGTCTGCATGATATACACAGAGGAGAAGACTGAGTTGGGCAAAGTATTCCACATTCGTGTGGTCCGACTCAAGAAAGAATCCCTATATTTGACTGTACGCCCGAAATTGGGCTTGAGGGTGAATTTGTCAGCATTCCTAGAGAGACGAGTATTGCGGGAGAAATTTTTAAGGGGCGGAATGCAACTAGCTATCTCGTTAGAACATTTTCGATGGAAATAACGATAAAACAAGGAGAGGCAGGATACGTTTCTGGGATGTTCCAATGAATCTATGGATTTGGTTATTCTGGGATCTCCTATGAGTTGTATCGTGCATTTCTGGATTCTATCTAATAGATGCAGAGAGGTTTTAGGTGCACCTGACCAGATATGGGCGTTATATTCTAACTTAGGGCGAATGTACGCCTTATAAATAGTAGCTAAGTCTAAAGGGGTGAAAAATCGCTTGCATCTGAAGCCTAGGCATTTCGAAGCGTTCTTGGCGATATCGAGTATGTGGTCGTTCCAGCTTCAGTTGTCACTTACACATATGCCGAGGATGGAAAGCTTATCGGCTTCTGGGATGCAAGTGCCATTCATGGTCAATGGCTGAGGGTTTATGTTACGCTTTAATGACAGAAGACAGCATTGGGTTTTGGAAACATTAAATTCCACTCTATTTTCCTTACCCCATTCAAGAATGCTGTCAATGTCGGAATTTAATGAGCTTAACATACGCTGCCGTTCACAACTTACGTCCGAAGAGCAGGGCCGTGAAGATGTGAACGAATATGAGAAGCTGATTCGATTAGAAGTGGCAGACAAGAGATCATTTATAAAAATGAGAAAGAGGGTCGGAGATAAGACCGAGCCCTGGGGAACACCGGCGCGGCGATAAATAGTGAACATCAGACTTGAATCCGTCCAAGACAACTTGTATGTTGTTCCACCTTGAAGTTGAGGGAGTGGGGGAATGATGGATACAAGGAAAAGGAAGGGTAAGAAAGGATCAGTAATTGCTTCTTGGCTTCGAGTTCCTCTATAGACAGGTCTCGAGAGTCCCGTATGAGTACTAAGCCGCACCGCGGGATGGTGAGCAACTTTCGCGAAGGATAAGACCTCGTTAGGGTGATATTTGGTATATTCAGTTTCGAAGCCGAACCCTTTCTCGTTCACAAATTGAACCACAAGGGACATAGATAATCATGGGCCTGATAAAGACCATGTAATACTTTGGAGTCAAGTAGGCTGCTATGAAACCGCCATCTTGTCAGAGTAAAAACATAAAAGCATCTATATGTTTGTTGAAATTAAGATAGTGTTCTAGCCATATTCTAAGGTATCTGACTACTGTTTGTTTTGCCAATGGACGTCCTTTTCTAGTGTTCCGATAGATCCTAGACAAACGCGTTCTGAGGAAAATAGATTCGGATTTCTGGAAGTTGATTTTCAACTTCACTACTGAATGGTGAAGAGAAGCTATCAGATAATTGGAGTAAATTCTAGAAAGGATCAGCGAGTTCACCGCATTCTTTTGCATTCCATTGTTAACTTCAAATGTTTTGTCAAGAAGGCCTTGGCTATACTCACAATAAACTTTATACCGGTTCACATGCTCAATATTTATAAAATCATATAGTGGCTTACTTATGCCCAGCCGGCTGAGTTTATAATAAAAACCTTCTAACTATACGGTGTCAAAAGCTTTTCCAAAGTCAATCAGACAGGCACCAATGCATTGTTCCTTGCATTTATTCCATTAGGTATCGGATATAAACTTCCACGCGGTATAAATAGTGTCATGCCCCGCTTTGAAACCGAATTGGTTGCACGACCACTGTCTTCCAATGCACCGGAAAATACACATTATTCAATGCCGTATTGAACAGGATAGTGCACATCACTACAGCCACTGATAGGAAATTCCTGAGCGCAACATTATACATACTTTCGGATTTTTCCCTTCAATGATTCGTAGATCATATGGAGATCCTCCGGCTGGCCTCTTCACTAGAGTTCCTCTCTCCCCTTTACAGAAAGTGTTGAATAATTTGTCTAAAAATAAAAAATCGAATTTTAAAAATTTAAATTGTATCTCTAAAACTCGGAAAATAATCGAATACTTCGATTTCTCCAAAGTTACTTTTATCTCCAAGTCTATATACGTTCAGTTTTACATTACTGTAATTCTTTTATCTATAGCCTGGACATCATATGTATTAGTAAATTTCTTACTTATGTCTTTCGAGTGAGTATGTACAATATAATATGAATAAACTAAACTTATCTAAGGCTAAGAAAATTGATGTTTTTTTCAAAACTTAACAAATGATAGTTTTTGTTTTATTTAGTTAAACTTAAAACTACCTTAATCTTACTGTATTTGGCTTAAACTTTCTTTAAAAAAAATATTTATAAGTATATATGAAAGTATAAGTATATATTTAAGGGAGCGCCGTAACGCAGTGGGTAGTGTGTCGGCCGCTGACGCAAGATGAGCGAGTTCGTATCCCGATAACACCAACGCCATCGAATGATTATTTCCCGGCTTCCCTCCTCGGCGGGGTACTGGCAAAACCCCCCGTTGTACACTTGCCATGAAAAAGCTTCTCGGCTCTCGCCGTTCGGAATCAGCATTAATCTTTAGGTTCCGTTCACTTGTGTGAAAAACAAATCGCACACAGCATAAGTGAATAAAAAGAAGCTTGGCTTTGGCTCCACATGAGCTCTAACGCCATCTAAGGTGTCTGTCTGGCAGTACAATGGACCAGTATTTGTGTCTGAGTGCTCCAACAGATAGCAGAAGCCCCCAACAAAAAAAAAATAAAAAATATATATATGAAAATACATATGTACATAATATACACATATTAGGTGTGGTAAAACGAAATCCATTATTCCTGCATGAAATTGAAAGCTTAATTTATTATAGTTACCTTCTCTTGGGGCTAATTTTCTGTAATCACAAGTTTTATATTTTTTATATCCATTTTTATTTCATATTTCTTAGAACTATAATATCTTCCGCCAGACAGAAGTGCTTAAAACTACATAGTTTAAATAACTTAATACCTTTATGGTCCTATATGAACTCGAACTTATTATTAGTTTAAAAATTATGAGCGACTTTGCCAAGATTTTCATTTTTTAAGACAAAACTTGGCATCAGCTGTTAAATACAGGCGGTAATCAGTTGGCGCCCGGCCCGGACTATGCCGCAGTTGCATAAAACCCCCAAACCTATAACCTCAAAACCCAACTATCCATGTGTGTGGCCTGGCTTTGTTCTGATGAAACATTGTTTTGGGCTTCCTTGATTGTCCAACTGTTGACAGTCCAGGTCCCACTTAAGAGTTTTGGGGTAGGAAGCAGTTCATACGAGGGTGGTCCGATAAGTACTTAGCCTCACCGCCAGATCGCGCCAGTATCGCAAGAGCAACTTACTATCGTGTAGTACATTCTAGTAGACGGCTACAGCCGGATCGGAATCGTAGTTTTGTTTTGACCGCGTGACTTATGTTATTTCAAAGAACACAACGCTTCTCGCGAAAAAACACTTTATTGATTCATGACTACACACTGAATGAATTAAAATCTAACTTAACTTACGATTGCAAGTTCGTTGCCATCGTCGACCTTTCGCTGACGCTGCAATTCGTTACATTACAAAATTATTGACGGAAATGCTTCGTCATTATTAATTAAAATAAAGTTAAAATATTTTCGATGACAATGACCGAAGGTTCTTCGGTTGGGTCATCGGTGTCGTATTACATATAACTCCTCCCCGGTCAGAAAAAGAACTCTCCTGAGTTCTATTACAATTATTTTCCTTTGCTACAATATTAATTTTTGTTTTTGAACTTTTGAGTTTGACAATAATAAAGATTATTACTATTAAGATAATAACGAGGAGAGTCATATCCATACCATAAGATAAGTTCTTATGAAATCTAAGTTCCTTAATTAGTTTAAGATTTTTAAAATCATTGTTGCTTTTTATTTCATCAAATGATACTAATTTAATTGTAGTGTTTGAATCAAAACTATTACTTGGATAAAAATATTTGACTTCTATATTAATTTTATTGTTTGTAAACGTTTCTTGGTATAAACTAATTTGGCAATTATAAAAATTAATCAGGTAATTTCTTGTTAGCGTTATGTTTCTGTCATCACAATTTTGAATAAGTTTTTCGTTTAAAGCATTTTTTACCAAAATGGTTTCGTCATCAATTATTTCTATTTTTGTTTTATTATTGACTTTATAGTTACAATTATTTTTGAAAATGCAATTCTTACTTGGTTTTAGGTCCTTCAAAATAGTATCTTGCTTAAAAGTTAAAATATCGTTATTTATTTTTACAATGTATTCATTGGTTTCATCAATTTCGACATTATCTTTTTTTGACAACGGTGTTATTAATTTTAAGTCTGTTTTTACATATGAATTTGGAATTTTTAAAGCTATAACAATAGATTGTTCTTTGTATTTTAAAACTCCCATCTTAATCAGTTTTAGCTTATAAAAATCAATTTTAAACATTTCTATTTCTTCAGTTGTTAATATTCCTGGATGAATCATGTTATTTTTTGCTGAAGCAATATTATCTTGAATTTGGTCGATCTTATTTTCCAAATATGTACATATCTAAGTTTTAACATTTGATCGAAAAACATAGTTTGTTTTTTTATTTCATGATATTCTTCTTTAATAGTATTTAATGCACTTGTAATCTTACTTCTATCATTTATTATAGCATTTTTTAAAGTACTTAATGTGTCATTAAAGTGGGTGTTAATTAAAATTTGTTGATTTAAGTTTTCTATTGCATGTTTATTGTTTTCTTTGTTTATATCTAGGTGTTTTAAAATTTCTATTCTATCCTCCTCATCCATGGTTCCAAACAACCATTTCTGAGCTTGACCTACAAAATTAAATAATCCTCTTTTTTCTCTTTTAACATTTGGCATGATTGATTTAATTTTAGCTTGTATATTTATGATAACATTGTTTAGTACTTCTTTACCCTGTAGTTCAAGACTATCAATATTTGTTTTTATTTCATTTAACATGATCGCCATTTCTTGAGGGTTGATTATATGTAAGACCATATTTGTTGTATTAATAATTTCTACTTCCCGAATTTTTATCATCGTATATCCTAATTCTTCATTTATTTGATCTACTTGTAGTAGTCCCTGTGTCACTGGGGTCAGCAACATTAGAGCTGCTAGTGTTAATACCTGTAATTTTGAGAGGGCGTTTTATATTTGAAAAATGTACATTTTGAAGAGGGGCTAATTTGTAATATCGTTCGTCCTTATGTCTTAGCCTTTTGTAATTTCTAATATGACCTCTCGATCTGGTTTCTTCATATACCTCCCTACCAAGATTTCTTTTTGCAATTACGTGATTTTTTACTTTGTCAATTCTTGTCTGAAGGTCACTAACGCTTACTATTTCCTTAGCTTGTCTAGGTGAACATTTTATGGTGGAGTGATACCGATCATTATAGTTTCTTATAACAATTTGTATCTTCATTTCGACTGAAAGTTCATTGTCCTCAATTCCTGTTATTTTTTCTAACAAGGTTGAGTGCAATCTTTCAATATCGGCGTTACCTGTATGGCTATTGGGCTTTGTAAAATGAAATTCTACATTTTCTTTTTGCAAAAATTGTATTACTTGCTCTGA
The DNA here is from genome assembly GCA_958301585.1 of Merodon equestris. Classification (NCBI taxonomy): domain Eukaryota; kingdom Metazoa; phylum Arthropoda; class Insecta; order Diptera; family Syrphidae; genus Merodon; species Merodon equestris. Next base: position 79,813,333 of record OY284415.1, on the reverse strand, counting down.
CTTAAATTCATTGTCCATGATAACTTTTCTGGGTTTACCAAACTTTGTAAATTGTTCCATTATAATAGTAATTTTAGCTCTCCAGTTTCTATCAGTGATATTATAAGCTGCTGCAAATTTTGTTTATTTGTCTATTGTTGTAACAAATGCATGTTTTTTAAAATGACATATATCTATATGAATGGTGTCGTTTTTCCCTTTTGGAGTTTCGGAAGTACAAAATTTTGGTTTAATAGGTTTCCTATCGTATTTAGTTTCACGGCATTTTTGACAGTTGTTTATTATAAGATGGATATGCTCTCTTAATTTTGGGTAGTAAATTTTATTTTTTAGGCTATTGTAACACTCATTTATGCCGCTGTGCATAGATTCTTTGGTATGGTATAAGGATAGCTGTTTATGTAATTCTGTTTCTGTCTTTATTTCCATTGCTCTTTTGGTGCACTTTATAAATTTTGTTTTCTGGTCAGATGAATAAAGCGAAATTAAAATTAACTGAATTTTATTGTAGTCTGATTCTGATACTTTGGAATAGACCCTATATATCCCTTAATTATATAACGTTTAAGTATCATTTCTATTTGATTTTTATCTCCCAGTGGGTTAATTTGAATAATTGTTCTTTTATGTACAGTTTCAACTTCTTCACCTGGACTATAAGTTAAAATAATTTGAATTTTGTATTTATTAACGATATCGTCCTTGATTCCTATGTGATCAAGTAGTTGTTCCTGAACTGAATGTTGGGTATCCCGATCAGAGAGTGCAAAGTTTGAACCTTCTTTATTACAATCATTAATCTTTTGTGAATTTTCTAATCTACTTAGGTAGTCGGCGACCTTATTTTCTCGTCCTTTCAAGTACTCTATTTCGTAATTATATTCCTGCAATTTTAAGATCCATCTCTGATGTCTTTGCGAGAATTCTTTTCCTTTGAACTTAGTATTTAGGTATTTTATTGGAACATGATCGGTAATGATTTTAAACCTATTGCCATATAGATATGGACGAAAATAATTTACAGCATAAACAATAGCAAGAAATTCTTTGTCAGTAGTGCTGTAATTTATTTCATGGTTATTTAACGTTCTAGAAACAAAACATACTGGGTGGCCCTCCTGAGACAGAACAGCGCCAATAGCATAATCGCTGGCATCTGTTGTCACAGTAAAAGGTTTATCGAATTGGGGGTACTTTAGTATGGGATGTGTAGAAATCAGACGTTTTAAGTTTTCAAAAGCTGCTATGTACTGGGGGTCTTTAATATTAATCCTAAATCCCTTTTTCAAATATTTTATCATCGGATAAGCTATTTTCGAATAATTCTGAATAAACTTTCGATAAAATCCTGTAGCTCCCAAAAATCCCTTTAATTGCCTTTCTGTTTTTGGAATTTCTATATTCTGAATATCTTTTATTTTATTCGGATTCGGTTTTATACCATCCTTTGTTAAAATATGACCTAAAAATTCCGTGTTCTTTTTAAGAAAACTGCATTTGTCTATTTGTATTTTTAAGTTATGTTCCTGTAGTCTAGCAAAGATCTTTGTTAATGAATTTTCATGTTCTTCTAGCGAAGTTGAAAAAATGAGTATATCATCCAAATATACTATACAAATTTTATTAATAAATTCTCTAAGGATTTCATTCATCAGCCGTTGGAAAGTTGCCGGAGCATTCTTCAATCCAAACGGCATTCGAACATACTCGTACAGACCTGCTGGGCTAACAAAGGCGGTTTTTTCTATATCCTTTTCCGCAACCATTATCTGGTGATAGCCTTTAGCAAGATCAATTGTACTAAAATACTGCGCCTTGCCTAATTTATCAAGTATTCCCTCAATATTAGGCAAAGGGTATTTATCATCGACTGTTACTTGATTCAGTCTTCTATAATCGACAACTATTCTGAACTTTTGGATGCCTGAATTGTCCATCTTCTTGGGAACGACAATAATTGGTGAACTATACCTACTATTGCTCTTTCGAATTATGCCTTGCTTCTCCATTTCGTCTATTTGTTTTCTAACCTCAGCTTCATGTTTCGGTGGGTATCGGTATATTTTCGAATTTATCTGTTCCTCTGTTGTAGTTTTTATATTATGTACCACCGTTTTTGTTTTAGTTAGAATATCTCCTTCTTTATATAGAAGTTTATTAAATTTAACCAGTAATTTTGTTATAATATTCCTTTCTTGTTCGTTTAAATGATCCAACTGAATACTTTTCAGAGTGCTTACTTCTAGAACATTAACTTCTTCTTCAACAATTTTGGAAAGAAAGGATAAATTTACACCATTTTTCATTCTGATTTCTTTATCTTCTAAGCTTATTTCCTTAACATTTTTTTGAAAACAGTCCATGCCAATCAAAAGATCATAAGGTTTTTCTATTTCTAACGCTATCCATTTAATTTTTGCATTATTCGGGTATTTGAATTCTTCAGGGCAAACTGTTGCTACTGTTTTATTAGGTTTGCTGACATGACCTTGTATTGTATTTATTTTCGTTTGATGTAAGTCGTCTAAAACTTGGTAATTGTAGTTGGGAAATCTCGATAGGTTAAGTATACTTATTGTAGAACCAGTATCGAATAACGCTATATATTTTTTCTTTTCAATCGTGAGAGTTGTAAAAATTTTATTTTCCGAGGCTAGTTCGTAAAAAACGAATTTGTAACATCTGTATCTAATCTGTCAATCGTATCTACGTCCATTTGTCGTGTACTTTGTTGACTACCTTGTGGTCTGTTATTCGTATATGAATGTTGTCTAGTGTTGTTTGAACTACTTGGTTGTGATTGTCTATTGGTTTGTCTTGTCCCTACATGTTGTGAGTGGTTACCATTTCTATAAAATTGATTATTATTAGAGGACTGCCTACTAAATTGAACTGAACTATGTTTTTGTTTGTATTGATTGACTGGTTGATTATTTTGCCTAGGATTGATACTCCGATCATAATGATTACTATTTTTCATTCTATCATTACTATTCATCTGGCTACAATTTAAATTACCCTGATCGAGGCCTATAAATTTGTGTATAATATCTCTAATTTCCGATAAGTTATATTTATCAAGTATGGCATAAGCTAATGGTCCGGAAACTAGTTCCTTAATTTTTTGCACCAGCATTCCACTAAAAATATCTAATTGTATATTTCGGTTCTCAACAAAAGCTACGTACTCTGTTATGTCTTCAACACAATTTGTTAACTTATTATCTAATTCTATTATGCTACTCACTCTAAGCGATCCAATTTGTTTGGTGAGAGTCATCTGATCCTTTTTGGGCCGGTAGTGTCGTCTTAACGCTGCTTTACACTCTTCCCAGGTTGAGGGGGGGTTGACATTTAACAGGTTTTTGGCTGCTCCTTGTATCTTGAGGTCGTAAATTATCTGGAATGCTTCCAAGTCTTCTTCTCGGTATTCATCTAAAACTCTTGTTACTGCATCAATGAATGATGGTAGTGTCCCAAGTTGTCCATCGAAAATTGGTAGGAACCGAGTTTCCTTCTCGATTCTTGATCGTAAGCTTTGTCTCTGGGGTTGACCCTGTACTAGCAATTGGGTCAATGCCACCAAACATTGTTCGATCTGATTCGGTTGAGCCATGTTTCTAGAGCTGTCGAAAATGTTTGCTCTAATGTTGCGTCGATCCACTTTAAAAACTTTTGTTTCTACGTAAAGGACCTAATTTGTTTTCCACTTCTGTCTTTATTGTTGTTAATAATTTTTTTTTTTTTTTCTTTTTTTTTTTTTTTTTTTTTTCACTGCACTGCTGCTTTTCTCCAAGACTGTTTTTGTTTCTGCGTAAAGCACTAAATTTTATTTTGCTTTACTTTGTTTCCAACTTATGTCTTGATACTTTTTTTTTTTTTTTTTTTTTTTTTCTTTCACCGACTGCGCCACTTATGTTATTTCAAAGAACACAACGCTTCTCGCGAAAAAACACTTTATTGATTCATGACTACACACTGAATGAATTAAAATCTAACTTAACTTACGATTGCAAGTTCGTTGCCATCGTCGACCTTTCGCTGACGCTGTAACGAATTGCATTACAAAATTATTGACGGAAATGCTTCGTCATTATTAATTAAAATACAGTTAAAATATTTTCGATGACAATGACCGAAGGTACTTCGGTTGGGTCATCGGTGTCGTATTACATATAACTCGTGTGGAAGCGGGAGTGTCCGCGGATTTTAGAAAAATGGAAAAAGAGCAATATCGGTCGGTGATTCGATTCTTGTTTTTGGAAGGGAAATCGCGCAGCGAAATCAAAGAGCGTTTAGATGCTGTGTACAGGGACTCTTCTCCTTCGATGGCGACCATTTGATGAGCCACATTCAGGTGCCCCGAAAACGGCTACCGCGGAGGATAGCGTGACAAAAATTCACGATCTCGTATTGGCAGACCGCCGATTGAAGGTGCGCGAGATATCTAAGACAGTAGGCATTTCAAAAGATCGCGTGGGTCATATCCTGCATGTAATTTTAGGCATAAGAAAGCTGTCGGCGCGATGGGTGCCGCGTTTGCTCACCATGGACAACAAGCGCAACCGTGAGACCACTTTAGAGCATTGTTTGACGCTGAGACAGTCGACGAAACATGGATCCACTGGTACACACCAGAGACCAGGGAACAGTCGAAACAGTGGACTTCACCCGGCAAACGTGCTCCGAAGAAGGCGAAGACTGTCCCATCGGCCGGAAAGGTGATGGCCACCGTTTTCTGGGATTCACAAGGTGTGATCCACATCGACTACCTGGAGAAGGGCAAAACGGTCACAAATGGGCCGATTCGACGCGGAATTGAAGAAAAACGTATTTTTCAGACGGGTTAAAGAAGTTGGAGCATCGATGGGTCAAGTGTATCGAGCTAAAAGGAGACTATATTGAAAAATAAATCGCCATTTCTCCAAAATTTTTGTTTTTCTTTTGTAGTCTAAGTACTTATCGGATCACCCTCGTAGTAGATAAACACTGGAAAACCTTCTTGGACATCAATCTTAGCTTGTCCATAATTTACGTCAGCAAATTACTCCTAATATACATATATGTATGTATATATTTTTTGTTGGTTTGGTTTTCGTGTTTTTTTTTACTATCCTAACCTTCGGCAGCCCCTGACTTGAAGAGGCTGTGCGTACAAACGGTATAACGTGCAGCAAAAGCGTTGATGCTGTAGGATGACGTCCCCTCAATCTCAGATACAGAATGGACATGTGTGGTCACTCGGAAACGGGAAGTAATTTTTCACATAACTACTATAACCAGTACCTTCAACAGCTTCCAATAGTCCATTCTGATTATCAAGATACTGCATTACCTTAAAATATTATTTGAATTTGTGGAATCTTCGATATAGAGCTATAGTGTATATTCGCTCAACATTATCTTATCAACACATTTATGGGGCATTGATTACTCGAGAACGCAAACGCTTGTAAGGTCTTGAAATGAATGGCACCTGAAGTGTCTGCAATTAGTATAACGATTGAATACAAAATCATATTATTTTATTCTATTCGCCTTCACCATTCAAAATTCCAATGACTTTAATTGGTAAGCATAAATCTCATAGGCGAGAATTAAAACAATACAACACAGATTTTGTAGACTACGCTTTGTACTCCTCTTTCTCTGACTACAATTGCTTCCGGAAATATTGAACAACACGGCCCGGAATCTGAAACATTGAAATATATTTTCACTTTTTCTTTTGAATTATGTGTTAATGCGTGATCTTTTCATTATCGAATCTAATTTCTATAAATTTTTTTTTTTTTTTAATGTTTTTGCTTCTGCCTGCTTTATTTTGATCGATTAACGTTGCACAGGCGAAAGTATGTTTATTCTAGTACTACAAATAATTAATTTTCCATCGCAATGCAATCAAAGTCGATAACAGACTCCGAGTCGCACTGCACGTTCTCTTTATTGCTATTCTTAGCAAAGTCAACATTTTATTAAATCTCAGTTTGCTGTGTAATGTTCGCAATTCGCGTAATCTGTAGAACTTATTCTAACTGTTTCATTCGGGAGTTGACCAGATAGAGCAGTTTTCACTCCCCAGGTGCTAACTTAATTCCAACTCTTTCAAATATCAACCAATATACTATTATAATATAATTCAAATAAATAAATGTGTTGATATTAACTCCGCAAATATTGTCACCCCGCAAATGTTATCGAACGCTTCCCAGTTGCAACGATGACGGCGCTTTAGAAAAAATCACAAAGCGATACAGTGTTGCTATCAATACTATTACAGATACCAAGTTAAGTAATATTGCTATATGGCAAATTACTAGGTTTTCAGATGAAAAACAAAAAACATTAGCCAACAACTGAATGACGTAGTTCATAATGAGACTCGGGATTGACGAGAAAAAAGCCGCCAAACGTGCGACGATACGGACGGCACGAAAGTTGCGGCTGTTATATGTATGTACAATACGAACGAGTAATTTAAATTTTAAATTTAGAACACACTTCTAGGTTTTGCATGTGAATGATGTTTGTTTTAATTAGTTAATGTGATAAAGTGAATCAGTTGTCTGATATAACTTTGCTGGTGGTCTACAAGTAGCAATTACAGTCGTGATTGCCTGGATTTGTTTCTTCCCCAAAATTGTATTTTCTATTCTTTAGGTTTTTTTGAATTTCATCGTATGCTGAATATTTGATTCTACACAATGATTGTGCCACTGGATAAGTGTGCTCAAGCATTTAAGAGAAGAAGTTGAGTACCAAATGTTGGTCCTTGGATTAAACAAAATTCCCGTTTGTTGCAATAAGAGTTATAAATTAATTGCGGTTCTTCATTTTCCATCATACAGATAGTCCTCTTTGGATTAGAGACATTGACTTCTCAAAAATATGCATCTTGAATTAAGAATCCGGGTTTGTTTTTAATGGGTTATTTTTACTCGCACTGCACATAGCTTCGAACTCTAAGAGTGGAAATATGTATAATCTTTACCTTGGCAGATGACAAGGTTTACCATAATATTTTCTACGTGCACAACGCGTAGTTTGATCGCATGTATCATACATATGTGCAATTTATGTCAATTTGGTCTGTTCAATGCAATGCATCTGTACGTCTCTTTCGAGATAGTTGAGTATCCCGTGTTCAAATAAGGAAAGGTTATGTCATATTGAAAACACAGTAATGAGCTAGAAAGGGAGCATTTTTCGTTATGTCACTAAATTACTTTTCAGCTGATTGCTTCTTAATATTGTAATTAATGCCAATAGAGTCGGTGGTAATGACTGTTATCCAACTTAGCTTTTGGTACTTCGGGATCCATATATTTTATGTCAGTTGATTAAGTGTCAAACTTTACACACAAATCGGACAAAGATTCCTTTAAAGTGAAAACAAAAATGTAAAAATTAATGAGAAATATGTGAAATTCGCGAAGGCCATAGATGCTCTCGCTATATATATGTATAATATACAAGTAGCTATCCTTAAATTTTAATTGTAAGCTAGCTTTAAATAAATAAATAAATGTGAAATTCGGAAAAACATTTTATGTTTTACTTTCTTTCTGCTTTATTATTGACCGATAAGTAAAAAAACAGAAAAGAAACAAAACAAAAAAGCAAACACAAATATTCACGCATAACGAATAATCGCACAAAGCTGGCCAGTGCTAGTAAAAAAAAATAAAACAAATAATATTTTGTGGAATATCCGAACAGCATTGATGCTGCTGAAGCTGATTGGGCGTTGATGGGCCGAATGTTCGACAGAAGTGGGCTTAAAACCCCAAACAATAACAGAACTAATCTCAAATATTTTTGTCTAGAAGGTAGTACTGAAAAAAATCAATAGAAATGAATACAAATAAAAGAAATAATAACAAAAAAGGTCAGCAATATCTTGAACAGTTTTACTTCTTTATTGAATTTAATTGTCTAACTTCTAAGCTGACTTACTACCGTTTGGAGCCGTAATTTATAAAAAGCGTTCTGTTTCGTAAATCCTTCGGTACTGCGCGAAACTAATGTGTACAGAAAAAAAAAAAAACAATATATGATTGCAAAACCAAACGGATCTTTCTTGCTTTTTTGTTATATTGTCCGATTATTTATTGAGCGTGAATATTTGTGTTTTTTTTTGTTTTGTTTTGTGGTAGCCTTACATTATAAATGATTTTTTTTTTATTTTTACTTACTGTTCAAATAAAGAAGAAAGAAGGCAGGAAATGAGATAAGTTTTTTTTTAAATTCTATATATTTCTTAATAATTTTTTTGTTTTCTGAATAGTGACATTTGTCCGATCTTTCTTTGGAACCACTGTATAAATTAATTCTGGATTGTGCAATATATAGATCTGTATAGACAATAACTAATTTTCGACCACAAACCGACTGTGAATTAAGTCTGCAAAAAAAAAAAAAAAACAATTTACATAATCCAGTGGTTCATGTCGGATTAAATTGACAATCAAAAACACGTAGCGTTTTGCTTTGGGACCACCACCTACTTCTTTTGATTGAAGCCAAAAACACAAAGGCATATTTTTTCAACGTTTATCAATCGCTGCTAATGCGTAAATGTAAACAAACCCTCCCCATGCAAAATCGATACATACCAACGTGCCCGAAAGTGCAAAATTGACGAGGAATCTAAACCGATTAAAACATTTGCGCGCTACTACCCCCTCTTCTATGGCTTACAAAAAAAAAACACGCCACGAAACGTGAGCCACGCGAATATTGAATTATATTATATATAGATATCTTAGTGTAAGCTTGTATTATATAGTACATTTCGATTGTTCGTTTCGAATAAAACTTGGGCAAACATCAAGAGGTAATTAGTTTTCTGCTTCTATTTATTGAGGCGTTAATTTGCCTGAGCGACAAAATTTAATCTCGCTCTGGAAATTACAAGTTTAGCAAAGCGTTTACGTGTATCGCCACCTCACGCTTTTGTGAGCAGCATACCCATTCAGACTGACCATTCGCTGATTCGTTTTTTGTTGATTTTATAATATCAATTACAATCATTTCCGATTTAGCAGATCGACGGTTACGATACGAACAACAGATATGTGAGTGATGGCCCCTGGCCCAATTATATCAAGTTTAAATTGGGCCCGATTGTGGATGGTCGTGGAAACTTCCAAAAGGGGCCGAATTTCAACGAACTAGATCCACGGTCACTTGACCATGATATGAATTTCTGTTGTACGAGTATATATTCGTCATAGTCGCTTATGACTACCGCACTAGAAAATCTTCTACCAGCCATAGTAAGCCTTAGCCCATCACCATCCCCACTGCATTGTGATGCATTGCATATTTAACGAGGTACAAATGAATTTTTATTTTTGCTTCGTTACCGGCATAGCATTAAGTCTCAGTCGTGATGCTTGTGCTTGCGCAGCGACACCGATCACGACGTTTCTGTTTCTACCATTCGTACTGTTCAATAGAGTACAATCGTAGTCTCATTCATCGGCAGCAACAGCAGCGACAGCACATGAATATTATCATAGTCGGTTGTTTTCTATTCGTTTGCTTCCCTTGCTTCCCATCATCAATTGTATAAAAGTGAATGTTCTATCGAAAGTGCTACCATAAACGTAGTCATCCTCCTCCACGGTAAGTTACGGCACTTCTCGAACGTTTAATGCCACGCGCTTTTCGATCTGCGAATTTAAAATTAAAAAGAAAACATACTGGCTTGTGTAAATTATTGAAACTTTTAATTTAAATTGTTGACGAAAATTGTATCTAAAATATTGGAGTGATAATTATCGTCAGTTGTTTTTTCTTCCTTATTCCTCGTTTTTTGACATCAAATTTTTTTGTACTAAATACCGTTAATGAAGATTTTTTTTGTGTACTGTTACTGTGATTAATGTACATGTGCAGGAAGTAATGAGATTAAGACTAGCTCATTCAGTCGAATAATTTCCATTGATTAACTTGCTTAGTTTTTTCGTTCAGTGAAAAAAGGAATTGTTTTTGTGAAAATCATATACGCTCTTGGTATTTATAATTGCTTTTATTTTCCAACATATGAATACAATAATTTTATTCGAGTGTATATCAAGTAAAGAAAAAATTTATTTGTCCTATTGTGAGTAGTATCTTACGATTGCATTAGATTTTAGTAACAAGCAAAATAACTAAATTTGAACGAGATATTTTTGATTCTGATTCTGATTCTTTTACCATACCATAATAATAACTATATATGTACATAAGTATAGAGTCCAGGTAACTTTTGTTAAATGATTCTTATTTTTGTTTTATTTTATTTATTTGAAGTCTTTATTCGGATTTTGACTTCACTAAAATAAAAAGTAAGCTAACCTTACTAAAAGCATTGACAATCTACAAAAACATTTTTTTCCCTTAAAAACACACTTCTGCAGGATTCAATGATTCAATGTTTGTTGTCAAATTTCATATTATATTACTGCCTAACGTATAATTATGAATTAGCATAGGCAAAACAAATTAAAAATATTTTCATTATATCAATTAGTGAAGAAATCCGAGTAAAATGCCGGCTGATGTGAAGTATTGATAAATTTAAAGTAAATTGAATTATTAATTTAAATAAGATATAAATACTGGCTTCTATTAAAATTTAGATTTGTTTAGAAATGTCCTATCAAGCAAGTTTATTTATCTGATAAATATGACACCAGTACAACACATTCTAAAGAAATAGAAAGAGATTTTTTCAGATGTCAAATATCTGACGGAAGGCATATTAACCTTTTCGATTGTCTCTTAGAAGAGGCCTTCCTCATTTAATTTAATTTTTTGACTAAGGTGCGCGATGAAAGTGAGTCTACTATTGTAATCTAAAGCGGAGGCGCCCATAAGCTCATGTCGGAAATTTGCTAGAACTTTTCCGCTTGGTCTAATGAGAGCGCCGTGGCGCAGTGGGTAGTGTGCCCCTGACGAACGATGAGCGAGTTCGGGTCCCGATAACACCAACGCCATCGAATGTTCATTTCGCGGCTGCTCTCCTCGGCAGGGTACTGGCAAAACGCCCCGTAGTACACTTGCCTTGAAGAAGCTTATCGGGTCTTAATCGGTATTAAACTGTAGTTCCCGTTCACTTGTGTGGAAAACAAATCCCACCCAACATAAGAGAATGAGAGAAGCTTGGCTCTGGCTCGTCATAAGCTGTAACGCCATCTAAGAAGAAGGAGTTCGGCTTGGAATATTATGAGTTGTTGCAACCAGATAAATTCATCACAGGAGCTCGCTATCGAACAAAACTAATGCGTTTAAGACTAGCGTTGAAGTGAATAAAAGACCACAATTAAAAAAAAGAACAAACGTCAAAGTGATTTTTCAATACGACTATACTTGACCAAATAATGCTCAGGTTGTTAAACCTCTTTGGTTACAATGTTTTACTCCACCCGCCATGTTCTACCGACATAGCCTCTTCCGACATTGGAATGATTTGTGGATCGTCTCAAAGGTTTTGGTGGTCCCATCATTAAGTTACAATTGTCTGTAACAAATTCAACAGCGACTTCTGCAAAACAATTCTACAACTCTATTCTTAGTTACATATGTATATGCATCGGACGATACCGCTAGTTCTAATAAATGATAAGAGGTTGAAGTTTGATAAAAGTAAACTTTGACAGAAATTGCCTTTATTATCACCATATTCACTATGAGAAAATGGAAGAAGTTATATGCCTACGAATCTGTCAAAAATTGCTATTCTACAAATTTATGTTAATCATACAATACCAAGTTTCGGCAGCATTATTTAGAGATTAGAGGAATCATTATCAACAATCGTTACGTTTCTCAACACCACAATTTTTTAACTAATTTCCGTTAATGAAGATTTTTTTATCTGACATCATATTATTGTTACTGTAATTAATGTACGGTAGTGAATGCTGGAATTTAGTGTGACACACTTATTTTGATGATTTTTATTTATTAGTTTGAATCAGTAACCTAAACTGCGATGTTCCACTACAATAATTGAACGAGATATTGGATGCGATACTTTGTCGTTTAACATATGGGGTTATATAACACAAGTTCATAACAAAACTCTATTTCCTGTAGCTTTACGAGAATTGTCATAAAAGATACCAATTGTTGGACATATTTAACCTAGTTGTTATAATCTGTAATATAATTGAGTAAAAGCTTGTGATAAGAAAATCGATATATAATTCATATTTCTGCAATGCATATTATGTACTAGAGCTGCTAAGCATTACTTCAAGTAAAAATGAACACAAAAATGAAATTTAATAGTGTTACTTTAAAAGAGGTCATTTAATCACGCATCATTTTAGTGGATCTTGCAACATTAAACGTCAATATAGGACGTTTTATGAATAATTTTGTTCAACTACATACATAAAATCCACCTACATTTGTGCAAAGTTCTGTACTATTTCAAAAAAATGCTTGTATTGTGAATGTATTGAAAAGTATGTAAAAAAGTGTCTCTAGTAATAACTCTGTATTGAGGTAAAAAATAAATAAATAACAATTTTTGAAAATTGATTAACATGATCACGATAACTATTATTGACAGTATCTGTCAAACGCTATCTGAATTTATACTCGATATGTATCTTATTGGTGCAATTTTAATTAATAGCCTTTTATTTGTGCAATTGGGAAAATACATTTTGCAATAATTTTTTTAAAATCAACTTTTGGCATATGCCTACCATGCTTAGATCTCATCCGATATCATCCAAGAGACAGAGTTTGTGAACATTTTATAAGCATTAGTGCCTCTATGTCCTCAATAACTTAAATAATGTTGGTTTCCAATCCATCGATTGTTATTGGAATGTCAACGTAGACTTTATGTATCCCCAAATAAAATAATTAATCAAAAAGCGTCAATTCACAACAAATTATTGGAGGTCCATTACGCGAAATTATTCGTTAATTGAAAGCCTACTTCAATAGGTTGGTTGTTTATTTTGCACGTACCACCATTTTGGTTGAACCACATCTCTTTCACGTTCATGTCATTCTTTCTGAAAACGAAAAAGTCAGTAATCATGGCTTAATATCAAATACCGATGAACGTTACACGCTAACTAGATTTTTATTTTTGAAAAATATGTTTCGATTCAGGGCATTTTTGGGATGTAACGGCATTTTGATAATATCACATTGATAATCTTGTACCTAAATGCGAGCATTTTGAACAAGAATTCAGATTCATTGCTGAACAAATTTTTTCGATATAAAAGCTCCGTAAATTTGACGTACGGAAGCATCATTTTGAAACCAAATTTCAAAAATTTGGTATTGTTGTTAAAGCATGTTAAAGCATCACTATAAAATTACAAGGACTGTTGAATAAAAATTGAGCTAACAGTTCAAAATTCGACAGATATAACTCGATAAAAATTATGACTTACTTCAGAAAAAGATTTGAACCATTTATTCTGCCTGATTTTTTTAAATTATCTTGAAAAATCGTTAAGCCCACCCATCGAAACTGTCTGTTAATCTTTTTTCAATTCGTCTGCAACAATCAGGACCCATAAATCTTAATGCTGATACTCGGAAGACTGACTTAGTCTTGCAGGTGCAATTTATAATAAACTCGTAATTTCCTGAGTTTCCTATTTTTCAAAAGGACACGTAACTTGATATGTTTTTGATTTTTCATTCAACAATGCTAGTTTGTTTTCATGCGTCTGAAAACCTTTTATAATTTAAGATTGTACTTCTGGAAAAATCTTATTCAATATTATCTCGATGAAGTCATATCCCAGTGACATAAAATATTAGCATACTGCGTCTCCGTTTTGTCAAAACTTAATTTTTTTTCTTTTTTTAAATTCATTTTTGTTTTTATATTTTTAGAACTCACTTATACTAGACAAAAATGCTTATACTAGAAAAAACTAGCTTAAATATCAACTGACATAAAATACCTTACTGGCCCTATACGGACACTCTAAAGCAAACAGAACAACTTACGATTTACTTGTAATAATTAAAATAAATAAACAACTTAGGCCAAGAAAAGTGATATTTAAGAAAAACTTGGAATCAGATCATTTGCCAAAACTTCATAAAGTTCGTACGATTTTCCCTAATGAAGATCTCGATGATTATGCAGAAATATTATATTATGAAACATTATTAAAGACATGCAAACCAATTCTCTTATGCTATAATTGAGCCTTTACTAGATCTAAAGCCGCATCTTTGTGTGTAAAAGATTACTTATGTCTGAAAATATATAAAGAGTGTGATAGCAAGTGATACTTTAAGTGTTAAAATTATTCGGGTTACACTGTATATAAATTTTAACACTAAGTCGTATTTATTTCCCTATAGCCTAATTGTAACTCAGATTTGGTCCGTTTTATCTATCGCGCAATACGTGCTTCAAAAATCAAGTGGAAACAAAAAAGAAAAAACGGCACGAATGTTAACATGAATAAAAGTGCATTGCAAAAATTACTTTTCAAAAATGAAATTCAATACATTTCAACTCATTTCTATTCCATTTATGGATAAGTCACTAAAAATTGATAATTAAATTTGAGGATATCTTTGATTTTAAAATATGAAAATAAAACCAAAACTTGAACATTTGAGAAGTGACATAGCCACTCAAATGAAACGGACTGGATAATTTTCCTTCTTTTGATATGTGTAACGGGGCAATAAATACAAGCGTGTATCAACTTTAAAAAATATAAACGTGCTTGCATCATTTGGGTGCCATACAAGCGCTTTAACCCTGATCATGGTTGTTAAATTTTATTCGGAGGTAAATAACTTGAAAACAAAGCGACCCTGTTGAAAATGAATGCTCCTTAAATGCCTTATGATTTTTCGTGCTTAAAATACCAAATCACTTTCGATCTTTGAATATGATAGAAGACATATATTGTTGTAAAAAAAAAGATATGAATATAATTATAATGTCTTTCCATGGATTTAAAAAAGAAAAAGAAGGAAAGAGTCCAGGAAAAAAGTCAAGCAAAAAATTAAAATAATAAATAAAAATGACTAAATTTCACCACCCATTGTATATCAATTGCAAGACAAATAAGAAAATTAACCAGTTAACTGTTTATGACGAATATATTCGTCATGAAAAAATTGTAAAATGTTGTGTTATTTTTATTTTGTATTTTCGTCATGCGTCTTCAATAGTGACCATTTATTATTGATGTTTCTGGTTCCTACTTATGATAATATAAATAAAAAAATACATACATTAAATAAATAACGAAATAAAAATATTAAAGTCACATATTAGGTCACATTTTCCAACAAAGTCGAAACAGTTAACTGGTTAATTTTAAAAATGAAATGATGGGAACTGATAATGATTTATAATATTTCGGTACGATTCTTCAACTATATCATTTCATTTAATTAAAAGCCTTAATCTATAAACAGGTCAATAAGTTATTTCAATATTAAAACTAACTCACAAAATTAAATTCGTATTATTAACTCAGTAAAGGCATGGTAATTAATCACTCCTAGTGACGTAGAAATTACTTTTTGAATGTACAGATGAATTAATGTCCCAGGCACCAAAACCTATCATGTACATATATATGTAGATCACATCAAATAAAGAAACTACTTTTGCAGACAAGTGATAGCTTTATTTACTTTTAAAACTGAACTGCTGAACCAAACGGCTTAATTGTTTATTCACCTGTTCCTGCAAACTAAAATAGCAAAATATCGTCCATCGAGACATATGCGTATGTACAATTTTTATTCTATATGTAAGATTGTCGATGCTGTCTGCAGTAATACGGATAGTCTACATTGCACTACTAGAAGACAAAGAACCAAAACTAGTCACGCTCTACAGTAAAACTTTAACTAACCCTTATAACAGAGAGACCCCCACATGGTTATTTCAAAAAAGAAGTGAGCAATAATCTCTTGGCATGAATTACCTATAGTCCGCCGTGTAACAATTCTACCACTTTTATTGTTGAATAATTAATAACGAAATGTATCGCAACAACTCGCAACAACATATTATACTCGTATAACTATCTGATGACCTCATTAATCGTTATCTGAGTATGATAAACCCTAATCCTCCATGAAAAGTAACGTCTTATACTGGAGGACGATCCGAATGTTATAGCTTTTCAATAAGTTTTATCGTTCGATAAACATAATTTTAGGATTTGAAATACACTTTAATATTCGATAAAATCTCCCTGAATCTCAATTCATTTGTTTCAATGATTTTCTAATTTATGGATCCCATCGATGATGTAAGACTCCGGAAGACTGTCAAAATACGCTTCTACAACGCTTATTAGCTTTGTATTTTGAGATGTGAGAACAGTCAGAAGTATGAGGGAGCCAAGTCTGGCGAAAAGATGTGGATGTTGCAATAGTTCATAATTTAATTCATTTATTTCATAATCTGCGTCTTTGTTTTATCAGTTTGGAGATAATCCAGTCATTTCTAGACTCGCTTTGGAGCCGAATTACCGGGATCACAGTACTACTTAGCCTATTGTTTTAATTCAGGATCATGGTGATAGACCCAGGTGATAAAATTACGGACAAAATCCTTTATCTAAAACATTTCCAATGTTGTTAAAGAAGTCGCATACGTGTGTGTTTTTGTTCCATTGTAAGCGAATCTTTTACAATCCAAAATTGTATCTAAAATATTGTTCACACTGCCTAATGAGATGCCTAGGACTTCAACTAAATCTCACTCAGTTAAAAGATATAGTGAAGAGTTGTTACACATTTTTAACAATCGTTCACGAATCTCTTTTGATGCCACATCTTCCAAAAATAAGATTTTTTTTCATGCTCGATATTCAATTTCGTCGATTGTTAGAAAAAAAACACTGTGACGCGTCAAATTTGAAACATTTATTTACACATGTTCATGAAAAAGTTATACCATTTAAAAAAAAAAAATGTGGTCAAGGTGTGAACCGTAAAAGTCCACACGACTAACTTCCCAGTGAGACGAATTAAAGAACAATTATTTTTTTTTATTATTATTATTGTATAATTTTAAATTTATTCAATATTTTCTTTTATAATTTTAACCGTAGTTGATTACAGAGAACATGAAAGAGAAAAAAATCAACAACTATTGCGTCGCTACGAAGTGATGGAGGTTATCGAAGTTTTGCGAATCTGAAAAATCTCTAATGAGTCTCTGACTTACGTAAAGACGATGAATACAGAGAACTCGAAAGAATGAGCACTCAAAAACGCATGGCATCATTACGTAGTGATGACGATTTTAGAGGCTTCGGAAATCTGACAAATCTTCAACGATTGAAAGAAAGACGAAAAGATGAAACTTTCAAAAAAAAAAATGAAAGTATTGATACAAAACGACGTATCTGGTGCTTGTGGCGTTTTGAAATATATCGAATGTAAAGATACCGACGTACCGTCGATGTTATGGTTGGATTTTCATACGCCCAGAGTCGGCATCAAAATACGGGCACGTTATCGTAATTACATGACAGAGAATAGCATAGATAATGCGTTAACCCCAATAGAAAGAATATCGATCCAAACTAGTGTTACTCAAGATGATAAATATAAAATCTTAAAAAATCAATTTCCTGTTATACCTGCGGAAGCAATAACTATTCATAAGAGCCAAGGTCAAACATATGACAAAATATGTATAGATTTTTCGGCGCAGGAGAGGCGAACTTTATCGATGTTATATGTTGCTCTCAGCCGTGTCACTAAATTGAGTGGACTATTTATAATTGGTAAATTTAAATTATCAAATATTCCAAAAAATTCAAAAGTTGTAAACTCAGCACTTATTGAATTAGAACGTCTGAGATTTAAAAAAATGTTAAAATTGTCGTACAATAATTTAGAGAGCGTAGTAGCCACAAAAGTATGTTATCAAAATGTGCATTTTTCAATCAATTTGTTATCAAATATGCTATGTAAAAAATAGCGTACAATCTACAATATTATCGTCAAAGCATCTTTACAGCAATAAGGGACATGCACAGCTATTTACAATGAAAGTAGATAATTGGTATTTAATTAGTGGGTACAAATCTCCTAAAACAACAACGACTATGTTCGAAGAAGCTATCGATGATATTATACAAAAATTACCTTCTGATAGTCTTTTTATATTAATTGGAGATTTCAACTACGATATCATTAATCAAGGTGACAAAAAAAATAATTTTTTGATCAATTATTTAACAAAATATAAATTATTAACACAATTGCAGCCAGACAGTACTACTACGTCATTATATACTCAAATAGATGTCATTTTCTCCAATGTTTCCAACATACAATGTGGAGTTTATGAATCATATTTGACATACCATAAGCCAATATATGCTATTTATAATAACAGTTGCAATAGAAAAAATTCTAACAATCAGTGTAGCACTAGTGTTAACAGTACAGATGAAAACAAAAATTGCGATGAAATTATCATTAGTAGCTATGTTGGCATGGACACTTACAATGACAATATCAAAGATTTAATTCCTATAGATGTTGATAATGATGATATAAATCACAAAGAAACTAATGGAAATAGTATTCATTCTGGTGTTCAAAATGATATGAACAATATTTACGATAATACCGATGATAATGACGTACCATATGATTTTGATATTCCGATCGCAGAATGTCAAGGAGTGGCTCATAGTGAATTTTATTTGTCCGACAAACATATCAATTTATTCCATGAAATAATGAACAGAAAACTCAAAGCTCAACGGGTACATACTTTCGCACAGGATGTAGGTTACGTCGGCGCGTTTCTACGTAATTTACAAGTAATACCCAAATCTGAGATTAATATTCAGATCATTTATAGCGATCAAATTGGTGTTAACATTATAGCTCACTGGATTTGTACAAAATATGACGGTAATGGCAATGTTCACATCTACGACAGTTTAAATAAGAATTACTTGGAAAACGATCAAATCGATTTTTTGAATGCTCTGTATAGATTTAAAAAAAGGTATATATTTCATAAGGTTCAGGAACAGAGCAATGGTATAGATTGTGGGGCATTCGCAATATATTTTGCAACAGTGTTATGTTACGATAAGTTACCGGTAGAGCAAATGCCATATGATGTACCCATTTTGCGGAACCATATAGTTGAAGTGCTGCTGAATAAAAAATTGTTACCTTTCCCGAACAGTGGATATTTGAACTATTAAAACTTTGTTTTATTATAAACAAAAATTTATCGACACTATTCTCTAAACGTTATTAACAATATCCAACTGTTACAAACAATATTAAATTTTTTTCAAATGTATTCAATTATTATTTACAATATTCGATTGTTATTCACAAAATTCAATTGTTATCAACAATATTCAATTGTTATCAACAATGTTCATGAATAAATTATACACTTTTTATTTTTTTTACACATTCATTTTAAAATTCAGCTTGTTTTTTGCTTTTTTCTTGGATTTCTCGTTAAAAAAAAAACGGCTGGACCGATTTCGCTGAAAATTCTTTCAGTTCTTTGTTATGTAATTACGCGTCTAATGTATCTAGTCCCATGTTAATATCATCTTTGGTCCTCAAGATAATCGAGACGAAAAAAATGAATACGAACACACATACACACATACGCACATACGTACATACACACACACGGACATCTCTATAAAAACGTTGGATTTGGATTCTGGTGACCTTGAAACGTGGAGATATGTCAAAATGTGGGATTCACCACAAAATCGGCCCCATTACAATAACTTCCCACTGGGAAGTTAATAAAACAATGGAGCTTATAGCGCCGTTTCTTATCGAACGACAACATTTATTGTACAACCTAGCAATTCATAAAATATACTTTTTTACGAATCCATCGTTTTAAGACAATTTTGCATATCAAATGGGGAGGTTGTATTCTAGTTTGGCAAGAGGCACTTTTGTCTGTAATCAATAATGCATTGCTTGGCTAAATAGCAGTGAATATTTAGAGTCTTCAGAATAGTATCAATATTTTAAAGGTGGGCATATTTCTTACAGCATGCATAGCCACTTTTCTCTTAAGCTCTTGCCAGCATTTTTCTATTGGATTTAAATAGATTGCAAAAGCAAGAAAAGAATACGTATAATATAATTAATATAAATAATTTTATCGTTAATTTGCAACAAAGCTTTCTTGAAAATACTAATTGCTCCTTTGGATTCTATTGATAAGGAAAACAACTCATCAATCAATCATCAATAGAACTCCTTTGGAAAAAAATCTTTAAATTGTTGCAGCTCAAATACATTTGGCGGTATTGTCGTTAATCTGCCATCGAGCCCTTCCATAATTTTATCATTATGAAATAAGAACACGCTCTATTCTTCATGAATTCATCGAACATTTTCTAAAATGAAAGTAAAATGTTATGTCATTTTAAGTCTTCCACCTTGCAAAGGGAACACTTGTGCAAAGGCTTTCCTGTCTGTCCGTTTATCCGTTCGTCCATACGCATATGTCATATATCTGTCCGTTTGTCTGTCTGTTGACCTGTAAGCATATATCAAATCAAACTTGCCGAGTAGTTGTGAGTTTGAAACTTGGCTGTTATAGAGTATATGATTCGGAACTCATAGCGACTGATTTAAGAACCCCGGCTGTGATTCCTGAGATACAGATAAACGTTTGAAAATTCAAGGTAAAAGACCTGGAAATCTAGCTTGGCCCCCGACGAGCTGATCCCATCTTGTTTTTGTATACGAGCAAGTAATGTTAAAATTACCTTTTAAATTCTCATGATGACAAAGTGGCTTATCGGTTGTCTTCCCAGGGATCTAGCAAATCACTATTTTTATCACCGACTTACACATTTTCTCGGTAAAAATGGTATTTTATATTCTATAGCTTTACTTTAATGAACATTTTAAAGTGAAAAAAAACGTGAAAAAAAATGTAACATATTCCCTTTTTAAGTTCATTCCTTTTTGACATTTTATTCAAGTATCTCCAAAACCCTTTTGCATTTCATTAACTTATACGAAAAACCCAGACTTTGGGCTTACAAATACGCATATGTGCCATATATGCTGTAACGGGTAATTAAATACTGTTGTTTTATTTAATGACTAACGCTCGAGTTTTAAAAACAAAATATTTTCGTGCACTTTTAGTATAACGTACTTCAGTATTATATTATGAATACTGCTATTAATGTAAGAGTTAAGTAACTGAAAACAAAAAAATTTAAAAATAAATTACTGCGATTAATTAAAATTTTTCTAAAAGTAAAATAAAAGAAATGTGGCTTCCGTGTCTGAGCATGGATTTTCACAGGCAAAATAATAGTACTAAATTATTATATGTACATATATATACATATGTACATACAAGTGACAAGTCACAAATTTATAAACGAGAAACAATCTATTAGGTTTCCCGAGGTTACATAGTCAAATAAAAATTAATTAACTGTAAATATCAATAGAATAAATAGAACATATGCCTTAAAAGTCTTAAAATTATGTATATTTTTTTCTTTTTCTAGTCAATTTGTTCATTTATTGATTATCGATGCAGATGTCTGAATTTTTGATTATGGATGACAACGATAACATGAAGACTCCTTTCATGAAGCGATACATTATTGAAGATTCAAGTAAGTATCCTCAGGATATTTTATCAACAATCCTGGTGCACCGTTTGTCCTAATCCTTACCACAATCCTAGTGTTGTATTTGTTTCTTTAATAGTTGTACATAAGTTAACTTATATTAATACCCAAACTTACCGACATGGCTTAGCACCCGGGTCACCCGGCTACCCATTTAGAAAAAGTATTTTAATTTTTCTCTTAATTATACATTAATGTTGAGTATTGCTCGGAGCAGAGCACCTGCTCCCTTCATCGAAAGGAATGTCAAGGTCAATTTTGGTCGTTTCTGCAATATATTAAAAGGAAAGGTAGTTCAGTATATTTTGAGTTTTTGGTCAATTTGGTCGATTTTGGTCAATTAGTCATATTCAAAGTGAAGTGAAAAAAAAATGGAAGAAGTATGTAGAATAGAATTTGCTAGGTAAATAAACTTGATACTTATATGTATACTATTTGTAAGTGTTTTAAAATTTTTTTTGTGTAGTTTTGAAATAACTGTATTTTTCATAAATAAAATTATACAATAATTTATTATTCAGAATGAGTCCAGCAGAGAAAGAGGTTTATTTGAAAGCAATGTTCAATGATGACGATTCGGATTCAAGTCGACGGTCTGATAGTGTGTACGAAGACTGCATTCTGCAGTCCATTTCAAAATTTTCAGTTTTGGATAACGACTCTGAAACTGAAGAATCAGAAAATTGCGAAAATACCGAAGAAAATGTCCGCAAGAAAGTCCCACAGTAGTGAGAGAGTGAGAAAGACGATAAAGCAGAAAATGCAGAACCAGAAAGTAGTAAACAGTTGTTTTGCTGATAATGAAAATAATAATTCTTGTACTCAAATATTAAATTTACATCGTAATAATTACTTACTCTAGGATCAGTAACCGACAATGTTATTACGAAAGATAAAACTGCGTGGGAAGAAAGGTCAACACATGAATGTTAGATTGGAGTCCGCGATTGGCACATCGTGGAACAGAAAAATTGTGAATTAGCGAAACGTTTAAAAAAATCTTCACAGAAAACTTGGTAGATATCATCCCTCAATGCAGACCATCCAAATTCGCTACGATAATAGAAGCATATAACGATAGCTAAAATTTATTCATTTGTGCTGACGCTAATAATTCTACTACTGGCATACTTTTCACATGTAACGTATCCACAGTATCGTGCGACAATAGATTCCACAACATTACGTGTTTTTTAAATATTTGACGACAACAATACTCGCAGTCAATACTAGAAAGAAGATAAGGTAGCTCCAATTTTTAATTTGTGGACAATGCTTAATTCAAATTATCTCAGATGTATAAGCTTACGGAAAATTCAATTATTCATGAACAACTAAATCCTTTCCGAGTTCGTACAGAATTTACTCAATATATACAATACCTTCAAGGCCGGTTGAAAACGCATATCCTTTACAAGGTATAATATACACTGGCAAAGTGAACAATACCCGTGAAAAGAATCAGGAGAAGAGAGGGGTAAAAGAATTAGCATCTCCGAACCAAAGGAAGTGGAAGCTATATCTGCATGGTTAATTTTTTTTGCAACTCTACTCATTGCAGAGCACTAACTGTCGTGCAATTTCACCATTGTTGGCCCAAAAATCACGAGCGCAATACTCGACAGTTTTTGGTTTTCCTGAGAGAGTAACGATGTAGCTAGAAAAAATAATTTTTATATCGACAATGCATTCGGACATGGTTGTGGGAAATATTATGAAAATATTTTTCAATGTATTTTGAGTAGGTACTGTTGTAGGTAGCCGGGTAAAAAGTAAATGCTTGCTTTTGAGATAAACATCCAGGAAGAGGAAGCTCAGTACCAAATCTTAATTTTTTTTCAGTTTTTTTATGCCAATATAACATGGTGGGCACCTGAGCTAAGAAGATCAGTTATGCCAGTTTAACTAATAAATGATACATGATTTCTACATACATATGCTTACTGTTATACGAGTATATAACAAATATGTTGTTTTGGAGGGTAAAAATCTGTTAATTTTCTTCTCGTCGCCTTGAAAATGTGGAATATCTTACCACATAACGACTATTTGTGGACAATTTGTTATATTTTTTTTTCAGAAAAAAACCGTTAATGAAAGTCTTCGAACCATACATACTCAAAGGACTTGTGAACATTATTCATTTCAAAAGGTATGATTTTGACATCAACAACAAAGATCAGAGAAAAATCGAACATGCAGAATTGCAAGCACTAATAGAAGATTCGACTCGACTAAAACGGCATTGAAAGATAAGCTGTTTCAAAACGCTTGAAGAAAAGATACAAAAACGAAGAAAATGAGAGACAAAGAATGATGAAAAACTATTTCAGATATTTTGATTGATTGGCACAAAAGAAAATATTTTACTTGAGTTGAACTTTTACTGGTTTTGAAGAGTGTATCTATTCCGATGATCACAAGAGCTAAAAATCACGGATAGATTAAGTTCGACCGTCAATCTCTCAACTTTTAGGAAATATCCACCGAAATACGGTTATTCTGTGTATTTGTTGCAACCTAAACTGCCCCATGAACTGCTATAACCTGGGTAAGTCCCAGTTATTTTTTTTCTTTCTAGATTTTTCCTTCTTCAATGATTCGAAGATGGCTAGAAGCTTTGATTTCGAAACGAACAGTGGGCCTACTGATTCGTTGGCAATAACATTATTTGCCAATTTCGCGTCGTGAAACTCAAGCTCTCAGATCGCTAAACTTAAATTTCCTCTCAAAAAGAGCGGTTTGTAATATTAAATTGCTTTCCATTCTCTAATGTAAGTTCATGTTTTCACTGATCTTGTTTACCTTCCGAAAAGTAGCGCCTATTACTTATACTTTTTCCTGTGAATCATCGCTTACGATAAATGTCTCGAGACATTAGTTAAATCTATACCTGCTGCTGCCAATAGTTGGATATGGTTTTTTGTTTGTGGTATTTTAAGACATGGTTATTTCGGTGAAAGATTTTATTTATCAGTTTCAGTTGGATGTATATATGTATATGTGTCCAAGCTTTTTCGTAAAATTCACCAAGTACATAGATGTCGCAAAAGAACAACTCCTTGTGCACGTCGAAGAATCGAAAGTTATGAGCTCTTACACTTTCCACAACTGTAGCAATATTCTCGCTTAACCGCCCGTTAAGCCTGTCGGCCCGTACAGGGGCTACCAGAAAACAACCGAACCGCTTTTTCCTAATTTCGGGATAATTTGTTGAATTGCTCCTTCGATTTGACAATCGAATTGTTTATAGGTTTAGCATTTTCGATATGCTATTGAATTGTCTAGCGTGCCACAGTGAATTATTGTCAGAACACAAACATCAAAGAATCACAGCATTGCCAGCATTAAAACGTTAGATTTGTAAACGGTCAAAGGACAAAGCTATTGAAAAATCAATTATGTAATTACAATTGTTTTGAATATTTTGAGTTAAGAAAATATGATAATCGAAATCGATGCGCATGCTACTAACATAAAGTATTCTTCGTTAATGCAGTCTATTGACTTTCATTTTCTAAATTTAGTCTTGAAAAAGAAGATTCGACAAAGAATTCTCTCTTCACACTAGATTTGCAGCCATGAATTATTAAGGAAAGTATTGTCTTTAACTAGAACATTTGTATTGTATATCGTTCATGGTAACTCATGGGGCATAATTCCCATTCGTAGAATTTAAATGATAACCAAAATAGCGCTTAAAAAAAATTGAGACTTCTGTATTAAATCAAAGTGGTTTTTCACTAGATCAAACGACACAATTTATTTATAAATCTAATAAGCTGAAAATGAGTTTCAACAGTTTCATATCTTTAATAAATTGATTTGAGTTTTCCCTTTAATTTCTTTATTATTTATTAAATGTGAATGTGCAATATCCTTGCGAATCTAAATCAGGAAGATCCTATTCACAAAAATGAGACTCATTAGTAGTGACAAAATAGTTTTACATTAAACACTTTTTAAGTTTGATGTGAATTTAAAGTGTCTCAACAACGCAATAGACCACGAGTCGCTATTCGCTCTCTTTCAAAACAAACAGAAAAACAACTTACACGTTCGCGATCACGTGCCTTTCATGTCGGACGTAAAACCTCGGTTCCTTTCAACAGGAAATAGAGATAAAAAAAAAAAAAACGGAACAACGAGAAGCTGTACTTGGGCTGGTTAACTATATCAAGTCACTCGAATTAAGTTTATGCAAGTTCAAGTTATATACGACTCTTACAAATATGCGTGAACCAGTTGCCCTTCAACAAGTTTCTCACGCACGCCTCCATTATTCCATATACAGATCTGGATCAGTGCGGCACGATCGCCTTAAAGCGACAGCTACTATATATGTCCATCGGCCAGGTAACTGAGTGGCTAACTCATCAAATCGATTACAACTTGACTTGACATGACTCACTTTTCACACTCTTGGATTAATCCATAGAAGCGGTTGTCACATATACATATGTATAAGTATATGTAGAGCTATAAGGAGGAATACCTCGAACTTTTTGACTAAAGACTTGTAGTTAAAGTTTTGGCAGAATTGAGGCTTATTGCATGTGGGTGATGCGAAAGTAGTCTGCTCAAGTAAAAATTCACAACTGCAAGTAGAATTACTTGAAATGGAGAGAAATAGAACTTATTGTTAGTACAAATGAAACGTTAGAAGACAACAAGTGAATTTCCTCGTAAAATGGGATTAAGTGACTGATTTGTCTTAATCACAATTATTTAAAACCTTGCAAGAATATTTTCTAATTTACAGCTTTTAGTGTCTGAAATTTAAAAAAACTACTCGTATTAGAAAATTCTTTGATTAACCACAACTAACTTTCTTTTAAAATCACGTATAGAAGATTTATCAGTTCTGGCGCTTAAGTTCTGGGCCAAGGCAATACTTCTTTTAAGTACTGAATAGTTTTTTATTTCATCTTACAAGAAGTCAGGGGATAAGTCAGATCATGTTGTATGTGTTTTTTTTTTATAAGAAGGCATTTTTTTCTGTCTCACACAATCTTTCATGATAATCGCAATCAAGACAGCAATTTATTGTTGCACATGAACTAGTGCCCTCGGTCGGTCGCTATTGTTGCGGTTTGGTTTGTTGGCAGACATCCAAGAGCTGAAGCAATTAAGAATTTGATATATATGGTAAATTTCAATGCGTGATCGAGACCTGGTAATTACTTTATCGTAATATCCAACTAAACTCTGTTTTTTTTTTGTTTTTATATATTTTTTTTTATATACTCGACCAATTCTCACATATCCAGTGCCCGTTTGGTGGAACAAAACAAAACAAACATCAGTACAAGCCAAACTTAACAAACTACAAAGGCTAGATTGTATCTGTATTACAGGAGCCATGAGATCAAAACCCACAGCAGCGCTAGAAGTCATCACGGACCTACCACCCGTACACCTCCAACTTAAAAAATAAACAATAACATTCGCTCATAAACTTATCGCGGAGGATGACTCTAATTCCAGGCTATTACATCCTGACAATCGTAATGAACTAAACAGGCATAAAATCCTAAAAATACTCCATATAGACAATTGTCTTCCAAGGTATAACTTCAGCCAAAGCTTTAAGGTCACAATTCCCTCTCGACACACCTGGGAGCAAAATAGACCTTCCGTCGATCGTTAATCCTATGTATGGTACACAGAAGGTTTTGGGGCTGGAGTATACGGAGCTAACACTGGAACACACATCTATCACAGCATAGACAGATACAACTACGTATTTCAAGCAAAGATATTCGCAATTGACCTCTGCCTCAGACAAAATATAAGCAGAGCTATAACCAATAAAAACATTTATATTCCCTCTGACAGCAAGGCTGCAGTACTAGCAGACAAATTAGCAAGAAAAGGCTCTACATCACTATTCATGATGTCAAGACCATTCTGCGGCATACCTATCAGCACCATAAAATGCTACATAAAGGAAAGGTAGCAGACAAGATGTTCCCACCAACCACTTCCCTTAAAAGAACGAAACAACTCCTTAAACTCTGTAGGAGTCAGATTTGTAGTCTCAGAATTCCTCACTGAACACTGCCCGGTCAACAAACATCTTAAAACCAAGATGACACCCGCAGAATGTGTAACGAAGAGGCAGAAACAGCAGAGCACATACTGTGCCACTGTAATTGCCTCATCAGTACACGACACAAACACCTAGCCAGGCATTATCTCGAAGCAGAAGAAATCGCTGCTAGTTCACTCAAAAGCATACTAAGTTTTATCATGAACTCAGGATTTTTGAGTGAACTATAAATGGGGAACATCACAATAAGCCCATCAGAGGCCATTGCCCCCCCCCCCCCCCCCTCCCCCCACACTTTAATCTAAATCTAAACTCTGTTTTTATCTTTTTATTTTTCAAAAACTTGTGGTACAATATGTGTATGTATATGTCCACTCTTTATCTAAAAAATTAGATAGATATATCCAAAACTACCTCTTAGAATAATTTAATTTAAATTCAATACTTATATCCAATAGTTCCTAAAGTTACTTCTGATGGGCACCCTCACGAAATGATGACGCTTGTAGCAGGCTTGTCCGGAATGGTTGCAGCCATTGTGATACTAGCGATTCTAATTACTGTAATTAGTTGCAAAAATAAGGAAAGGTAAATACATTATATAGCACTATTCTTTATAACCTAAAACTAAATAATAATACTGGCAATTCAATATATTTTAAGTCAACGCCCACCAAGCAATATGCCTCCATCACCTGTAATTACCGAAATACCCGAAATGAACCTGAAACGAACATCTATGTTACCGTTATTTAGTAAAAGTGTCAGCTTGGAAGAGACCGGACCCCGGCTAGTTTCAATATCGGTAATTTCCAATAGTTTTGGAAGACTTAATCCGGCGTTTGTTGCCAGCGAAATGAGCTTAGCCCCGAAAAGTGAGAAGGATGCCTCATAGGTGAAAACGTTAAATGATACACCTATGTATATGGGCAGAACGAAAGACTGAACGGATTTGTTTTACCAAATGGAACCATCAGTGAATTTAAAGAGTGTACAAAACTGTTTTTTAAGTCTATATTTAGTCAGAAGATTTATTTTAAATATACACGTTATGCAACTAAGATTTGTAAACATACTCTTATACATATTTATATATACCTTTATAAGAAGTTACATATACGAATACAATACTATAAAATGCGCGTCTTTACTGTAAAATTTATAGAAATATTTTACTCAATACTGGGACCAGAACGAGGTGCATGTAATTTAAGAATTTTAAAGAAGTGATAAAGGCAGACTTGAGGTTCGGTGCATGTTAGTTAGCCGAACAGTAAACATGTTCTTTTTTTTCATAGTCATAGACTTGTCGATTTTCATGCTACAAAGTGAGTATTTACGGAGAATTTAATTGCACTTTTTTTTAAATCTTTAGCTGAAGCATATAGAACTTTTGTCCAGACTTACTCGTATGGTGAGAGATGATTTTGATGTTGATTTCCTGAAGAAGAAAAAATAAAGGCATAACTTCGTCTTATGTCAGATCTTAGATATAATAAAAGAGTAACAAGTAGATGATACAATAGTTTGGAAATGTTTGGAAGCAATTGGAATGAATCAGGAGGAAGAAAGATTTATTGCATTGTATCATGGCTAGCAACGAAAAGTGGTTATTATGTGATAACCTTACATAGTGGGATAAACCTGAACGGCCATCAAACAACTATTAAAAGGAGTCTTTCATTTTAAATAATATTATGAAGATTCTACATATATTTTGTATTTATGTATATCTTTCAATGTTGCCTTTGTTATTTTTATGTAACTTTTTTTGTTTTCTATTTTATATTATTTTTTAAGATAAAGCTTAAACTGAACTACAATTAACCTACCTACCTTAACCTACCCAAACCTCTTCTAACCTATCCTAGTCTATGTAAGCCTTCCATAGGCATGTGGCAGACTTCGCCTTAAAAAGACTGACCTATTAAAATTAACCACTGACGCAGTCGGCCCCGGTCATCAAAAGTGCTTATGCTGTCGGAAAACGTCTCCCCTATTTCAGCGTGAGACCGATCCACTTAACTTAAGGGCTGCGTGGAAGATTAGCGGAACCGCCAAATCATCCTGGATCAGCCCATATTAATCCAAACAGAGAAATACCTCTGGGGAGACAAAGCCTATAATGCGCACTTTCTCATGGTACATGTAATTAGGGAAGTAAATCCCGGAGCTCAGGTTATTGACCGCATTGACCTTGCAACGTAACCTCGAATCAATTTTATTAGATAATTATCCACCTGTACAGTCCTGGCTCCATATAGGACCTCGTTCGGGTAAAATTTCGTGTACCCAGATAGTCCGAGAAAAGTTCTGAGACATTGTCTCTTAAATACCCGAATCCTTTCCATTAAGTTGGCCCCTATATTGAACAACACGGGACATCCATAGGCAATCATCTTCTCCGCTTGTCATGGCGGAGGGCGATGACCTCTAACTAATACCCGCAGAGGCCGAGTAATATGAATGCATGGACAATCTAAAGGATGCAATTACTCCAGGTAGCACCCGCAATAACGGAAGTTTACCCACGATCTTCTTGATCGCAGCCGGGGAAAGGATTCTGGCCCAACCACTCATTCTAAACTTTCAGGCAGCCCGGAACGACACCGACTGCGGCTCATTGATCGACCACCTCGTTGGACTGAGCATGCGTGGTGCGGTTAACAGGGGCGACACCGACGATGGTGCGGCACGGGAAACCACTGAGGTTGAACGAGCCTTGGGACGTACCAAGTGCTAAAAAAGAAGAAGAAAGAGGCGTGCCCGAAAATCGTACAAAGAGCCTGAGACGGCCTAAGGTACGAAGGATGAAGGCAAACCTCTGGGGAAAGCAATTAGGAGGATTAGGTCGGTGGAGGTGGAGGACATGACGGCGGATATCCGGAGTCCGAAGGCAGATGCGACAAAGGAAAAACCTGAAGACGGAGAAAACCAAAGATTTTTCCTCAGAGGCGAGCACTTCACACAACAAAACCCTTTCCTTCGGAAAGGACATCCCAATAGCCGTAAAGAGTCGAGACAAGCACCTCTCCTACAAAGAGGCAGCCAATTAAAAGGTCAGGATAGGGAAAGCTGGCACTGACAGTAGAATGACCAGGGCAGATTGCAAACATCAGGATCAGGAGCATGGTGCCGAAAATCCCTCCACTAGCTATCAGGAAGCCCAGAGCCCGAGACTTGACACGGGAGTTAAGACTCTCTGGAAAAAGAGGGCTTCACTCTGGCTGTGGAAATGGACAACGGCTCTGTCGAGACTCTGAAATCTGTGTACGATTCACGTCCCTACTTCAGCCTTGATTGGATTTTATTCCATTTTGATGTCAAGTAATCGAAGTCTAAATCTCCGATTTTTGCTTAGATCAATCTACAGCATTGCAAGGATGCTGCCACTCTTCTCAATAGCAGAATTGCATGCAGTAGTTCAAATCATGGGTGTGGAAAAAATGCCGTGAAACGTGATGCTACTTTCCATTATGATGAGCGATCCGAAAGGCCTAGAGTCTGCCTCATCTGCCTCATCACATCGAGCACTATCAGCATCCAAACTTGGACAAGGGAAAAAAAAAGTGGGCCCTTGCCAGAGCAGAATCCATATGTTTGTCAAAATATAGATAGTGGCCTAGCAAGATACCAAGGTATCTGACTACACTTTTTCTCGCCAGTGGACGCCCGTCCGGGCCAAAAATCGAGAATCTGCGCCAATTTTTTCTGGTGTCCCGTGAGGCCATAGGCAAAGGCATTCTGAATCATAAAGATTGTGATTTCTGGAAATTAATTTTCAAGTTCACCGTACCTTGTTGCAGTCCGTTGTTAATACCAAATGTATGTAGATGTCACGTTGGCAATTTTCACAACGAACTTTCTACCGGTTAACATGTCAAAAATCATATATAGCAGTGGTTTATTTATGCCCAGCCGACTACATTTGTAATAAAGACCTCCTAATCATACAGTGTCGAAAGATTTTATCAAGTCAATCAGATAGGCACCCGTGCGTTTTCAATTCAATTCAATTAAATTTTATTACAATAAATTTGTACATCAAGACAGAGTCTTTTATAGTACTTAGTATAATTTTACAATTAGGAAAATTAGTTAGTGGATTATATCTTAAGATAGGGAGAGGTTCAAATTTGAAAAGTATTTTTAGACTGCCTCCCTAAAGCTTGGAGGTCTTATTCCAAAGTCTTATGGCATGAACGAAAAATAGTCGAGAAGAATTAAGATATTTGAAACTAGGAGGTACTAGATTTAAGGTTCTTGCCGACTGAGCAAAACGAATTTTCTGGAAAAGATATGTATATCGGAGATTTGTCCTTTATTATATTGTGTAGGAAGATGCACTTTCTGGCGTTGATAGAGTGAGCAAGCATGTCAAACTCGCGGCCCGCGGGCCGCATGTGGCCCTCTACGAATAATTGTGCGGCCTATCCCGCGATAATTTTCAGGTTGACACACATTAATTTTTTTTTTTTTGTATTGAGAAAATACCATTCATATCAGTTTTGTCGGAGTTGATAGCTAAACATTCAAAACCTTTTACCGAAGGTGATTTCATCAAGGATTGTTTGGTTAAGGCTGCAGAAATAGTTTGTCCTGAAAGTGTGAAGGCTTTTCAAGTAATCTCTTTGTCTCGAAATACTGTTGCTGAAAGATTAACTGATCTGGCTGGTAATTTAAGTGAGCAGATCAAAGAAAAATCAGCAAGTTTTGAAGCTTATTCCACTGCCTGTGACGAAAGTACTGACATTGGGGGCATGGCTCAGTTAGCTGTGTTTCTTCGTGCTTGCGACAATAATTTCAATATTTTTGAGGAATTATTGGAATTAGTACCGATGCGTGGCACTACAACAGGACAAGACATTTTTAATTGTGTTTATGAACTTCTACAAACATACAATCTATCTCTGTCCAAATTGATTTCTGTTGCAACAGATGGAGCTCCTTCAATGACCGGCAAAAACAACGGTTTTGTAGCAATACTTCAAAAGAAAATAAGTGAAACTTACGAAGAATCAAACATTCATCACACGCATTGTATAATCCATCAAGAGGTTTTATGTACAAAGGTTATAAAGATGGAACATGTGTTGAAACCTATCAAAAAAAAAAATATAAATTTTATAAGATCTCGTGGCTTAAATCAGCGTCAGTTCTCTGATTTGTTCAGTGAATTAGGAAGCGGATATTCCGGTTTAAACTACTATACCGAGGTACGCTGGCTATCTTGCTCTAATGTTCTCAAACGATTCTGGGAATTGAAAGAAGAAATATGTCAGTTTCTGGTAATTAAAAACCAAGACACCAGTATGTTTCGTGATCATGAATGGTTGCAGGATTTAACTTTCATTATCGATATAACAAGACATTTATCTGATTTCAATTTAAAACTACAAGGAAAAGATCACATTATTACGAACATGTGTGACCAAGTTAAAGCATTTAAATGTAAGCTAGCTCTTTGGGAAAATCAGTTGAGAAATGAGAATTTGACGCACTTTCCTACATGCAATATGTATAAATCAAGTTTAGGCGAAACTGCGTCGTATCAAAAATATACGGAAAAAATGTTGAGCCTTAGAACTGAATTTGAAAAAAGGTTTGCAGATTTTGAGTCTTTGAAAAACAAGTTGGATTTATTTTCTTCGATTTTTTCCATAAATATAGAATCAGTACCGAATCATATGCAAATGGAGGTTATCGAAATACAGTGTGACTCCGAATTAAGATCTATATTCGGTGAAGTTGGAATGCCTGAATTTTACAAGTATTTACCAGTCCGATTTGAGAACACTCGAAAATTGGCATATGAAATCATTTGTATGTTTGGAAGTACCTATCGGTGCGAGCAGTTATTTTCAGTCATGAAAGGGAATAAGTCACCAGTTAGATCCCGATTAACTGATATACATCTTGGGTCTGTTTTGAAATTAATCACGGCCGACAAGATTGCTCCACAAGTAGAAAAGCTGGTAGCAGAGAAGAGATGCCAAGTATCAGGCAGAAAACATTAGTGTTACCATTATCCTTGCTGTTTTTTTGTTTTTTGAAATAAATCTGATTTGTAAAAATTAGAGTTTTTTTTTTTTTTGTTTGTGGCCCATACAAATTTAGATCCTGCTGGATTGGCCCGAGGTAGCCATTGAGTTTGACATGCTTGGTGTACAGCCTAAAAGGTTTTTTGACTGAATAGATATGTGAATGTAACCCACCACATCATTACAAGCTACTTGAAGTTTACGCTGAGATAAATAGTCCGGATTGCCATAGACGACTTCAGAGTATGTTATTATTGGAACAATAAGACTCAGTATAAGTTTTTGTCGGGTTTCAGACGGTGTGAAGCTAGATGTCATCCACGGCTTACGAAGGCATCTATAAATCCTGCCATTGACAGCTCTTTGCATCCTGTTGGTAAGAAAACTCTTTATATGTTTTAGAGCCCTCTCCTTAAATCCAAATAGGTGCTCAAGTTTCCAGCAGAGATGTCAGATTCCCCTTATCAAAATCACGTTGACCATTGCGAAAGAACAATTATGGCCTTTTTTGAAACCCGATTAGAAAGTACTAAGAAGTGCATTACGGGATAAATGATTTTGAATTTGCTTAGCTAGGATATTTTCGAGCACTTTTGACAGACATTGGCTAATTGGCCTGTAATCATTTATTGAGATTAGGTTTGATTTGTTTGCTATTGGGATGATCTTTGCAATTTTCCAGGGTTGTGGAAATGTTGACGTCACGATACATTGAATAATGATATGTGTAAGATATATCTTACACATTTCACGTCAAGCGGACAAGGAACTTCTAGAAGATATTCTAGAAGATATGCATACGAAAACATAATATTTTTTTTATATGATGTGTATTTGTCAAGTTATGGGCTTCTAAAGAATAGTCTATATCAAAATTCGTATATTTTGGAAGAATTTTTTCGTATTGAAAAAAATTACAATAAATTTTCAAATTACCCGATTTGCATCAAAAGTTTCCTGCTCTTTTTAAAAAAGAAATCAATTTCGAAAAAAAAAATGTTTAATGTTCAAAACCGGAAGTAATTTTATTTTTATTTTTCTTATTTCAAAATATAGCTTAGAGTATATATATAATAAACCAGAAGTTTTGAAATGGGATCTGCATTAGTTAAGGAGGTAGGTAAATTAATGTATGTACATGTAGCAGTAAGTATGATGTTAGGCGTTTGTGTATGTCGGCCGGTTGGTGCGAATAGAGTTAGTATTATTGTGGTTTGTATAGTATTTAGTACGTATAATAGTATTAGTAGAAATTAGCATATAGTATTAGTATAATTAGTATTTTAGTGTTAATCTTCTTCTTCTTCTTTTCCTTTTTTTCTCCGGCGTTGTTATGGTCAGAAGTGTAGGACCATAACCTTCCCACTTAACTGCATTCCTACTGGTCCGCTTGTGGGGTCCGCCGGTTTGACCTCAGAAAGTAGCGGCAGGCTTCCCGGTTTGGGATTACTTCATCGCTGAGGCCAATCAAATGCTGGTGTTTTTGCATTTGTTTGCACCAATTGTTTTTCGGCCTGACTTTTTTGCGTGTTGAAATTGGAATGTTGATTGATAACGCCTTTTGGACGGGGTTCAAAGGATCTCTCCTTTGAACATGGCAATACCAACTGAGTAGGTCGCGCTCTATATTTCTTGTGATGGTTTCTTTTACGTGGAGGCTTCACCGGATCTTTGAACTTCTAATTCTGTCACGCTTTGTTAATCCCGCTGTCATGCGAAGCATCTTCATCTCAGTTGCCGTTAATTTGCTCTCATACTTTTTGTGCATTGTCCAGCATTGTGAACCGTATGTGAGCGCCGGACGTACAACTGAAGTGTAGAGCCTTCCTTTCAGCTTAGGGGGCATTTTTCGATCACAGAAGATGGCGGAGTTTTCCCGCCACTTCATCCACCCTACGCTTACGCGATGTTTAAAGTCGTCATCACAAGTTGCTTCTCTATTAATCATAGATCCCAGATATTTAAACTTTTCACACTTGGGAAGCAGTCTTCCATTCAAGTAAATGTCTGGTATAGGCTGATGAGGGTCAGAGAACGGGCAGCACAGATACTCTGTCTTCTTTGAACTAATACGATACCCGTGTCCCTCAAAAATGTCCACCCACACATCAAGTGCTCGTTGTAGGGACGCCTGATCATCACTTATAATGGCTCCATCGTCAGCAAAGCACATTGGGGTCCGTCACTTTTCCTTCAAGCAAGCAATCAAGGACTGCTATAAAAAGCAGTGGGCTGAGGACGCTCCCTTGGTGTTCACCGACTTTGATTGCGAACTCTTCGGTGACTCCTGCAGTGCATCTTACTCTTGTCGTTGCTCTCTCGTACATGTCCATAATCACTCGCACGTAGGTTTCTGGAACTCCTTTTTGTCTTAGCGCTACCCATAAAAGATCTCTTGGTTGCCGGTCAAAGACCTTCTCGAAATCAACCAACATCATATGCAAGTCCTTTGAAGAATCACGATGCTTTTCCATCATGACCCTTATACTTTGGATTGCATCTGTTGTTGATTTGTCCGAGACAAACCCGCACTGGTCATCAGATAGTCGTATTATTTTCCGCAGTCGGCTATCTAATACCCGTTCAACGATCTTCATGGCGTGCGACATCAGCTTGACAGAACGGTAGTTATCACAATTTCGCGTGTCACCCTTTCCTTTGTGCTAAGGAAGAAGATAGCTTTCCCTCCATTGATTAGGCATAGTGTCGCCTCTCATAAGTTTGGAGATAAGAACCATGAGCCATCTAGACCCGATGTCTCCCATCTTTTTCCAGAACTCAGAGGGTATCCCGTCCGGCCCAACAGCTTTTCTTTTCTTGGAGTTTTTAACCGCGTACCGAACTTCTTCGACTGTGATGTCGGATATTTCGGCATGATTCGGGGCGGCTTTTGGAAAGTACACTCGGGGAAACTGTTCGTTCAGAAGTTCCTCGCAATACTGTCGCCATCTGTGGAGAATTTTTTCGTCTTCCACAAGGAGTTGGCCTTCAGCATTGTTAATAAACTTTGGGAAACGAATCTCCTGAGCATTTCTTCTTCTCTGGGCGGCTATCTTAAAGATATTTGCTCCTTTGTTCAAATTGTTTTATCGAAGCTCCTGGGTAGCCTGGTTCCTGTCAGACGCGGAAGACGATATTTCTTCCAACTCCTGATAGAGGCCTTCCATGCTTTTCGCTTTGAATTCGGCGCATTTTTTCTTCGCGAAATCTTTCCAACATCTATATACCTTGTCACGGCGAGCTTTTTCCTCTCTATTAGTAGAAGAGCACTTTGACCAAGCTTGAAAAGCCATTTTCTTTTCGTGTATCACTGCTTTGGCTTCGTCTGTCCACCACCAGGTTTCTTTTGCGTGTTGGCAGGGGCCTTTAGATGTTCCGAGCAGTGATTTGGCTTTCTCCAGGCCAGATTGTTGTAGGGAATCCCACATGTCTTGTGCTCTGCACTCCTCATTACCGACCTCATCGATAATGGAAGAGAGGTAGTTTTCCATGTTGGTAATAAAAGCTTCGCCTTTTCCTTTATCCAACTTATACCACTTGATTCTCTCAGACACCTTCGTTTGCTGCTTTGACTTCTTTCTCGCATCCATAAAAAAATCAGTCAGGAGGAGACGGTGTTGAGGGGCGATCGCGTCTCCCAGGATCACTTTGCAATCTTTAGCTCGTGGCTTTATGAAACTGGATACCAAATGATAGCCTATTTGAGTTTCATTTCCGCCGCTGTTATAAGTGATCAGGTGCCGGCTTTGTTTGACGAACATGGTATTTAGCACTATAAGACCGTACGACTTGCACATGTTTAGGAACCTGAAGAGTTCCTGGTTCCGTATCCCAGCCCTCCGTGGTAGCCTTCATAGTCTTCGCTTGTCTTCCCGACATGTCCGTTTATATCTCCCCCAACAAACAAAAGCTCTTCCTTTGGGATGATTTTGACAAGGTTGTGGAAATCTAGCCAGAATGCATCTTTTTCTTTTTGTTCGCATCCTACTTAAGGGGCATATGCGCTTACGATGTTCCACACCTCACCATGCATCCCCAATTTGAGAGCCATCAAACGGTCACTGGACTTTGAAATGGTTAAGACGTTGCCGAGTAGCTCTGCCGCAAGGATGATGGCGATTCCGTTTTTTCCTTGTTCCAATCCATAGTAAAACATCTTGTAGGCTTTTGTTTTAACGTCCATGAAACGTGCCCGATTACCGGTGTTTCGCCATTTCGTCTCTTGTACGCACAGGATGTCTACTCGCCTTCTAACCATAATTTCTTCAAGCTCATAGCTGCGACCACTCATGTTTCCAACGTTCCAACTCGCGACTCTTAAGTGTGGCTTACGCCGTTGCATTACTTTGCTATCCTCCGGAAATCCTATAGCTCTGACCCGAGCATTGCTGCTCGTCCCAGGATCACGACCATTAGTAGTGCCTGGCGGGGTAGTGCTTTTCCTTTTAGCGTTCTTTTCCATAATGCTACGGTTTGACCGTTTTCTTTCTTCCCCTCCTTTTTGACACGGGCATGCTCCAGATTTTTATTTTTTTTGATTGATCTTACTCTTACAACACAGGTGATCTCCAGTCGTGTCAACCCACTGATTTGCATGTACACTTGTGGGGTAGTTTAATGGTGTTATATGTGTCCCTAGGCTCACCTTGGTGTTTTCTAAATTGCCTAGATGTGATTTTTTTTTACCTAAACAAAGGTCGCCTTTTACGACAAGCGATAGGTATCGCTGCAGCGATATTCTTAACCCGTCCCTGCACGAGGTGTCCAGTCTATTTTAGTGTTAATATTGTAAAGAAATAATGTTTGTTTGTTAGTTTTAAAGTTAGGGTACCCCTACCCTAACCTATCTCCGGAACTACTAAAAACGACTACTACTATTACTTAAAACTGCTGTGAAATTAAATGATAATGTAGTGAAATAACGTAATAATAAATTCAGAACGATTTTACTTTATAATTTTTACAATTATACCTTGAGCATCTACGCAACTGGTTCTTTTTACAAGAATACCTTCCGTTGTCGGAATGAAGGCATGCAATTTTTTAGTTCCTGAAATGGTTATTGCAGAATCAAACCGTGGTTGTAAAAAAATTATTTCAAGATTAATATCATCTTTGGAGCAGTAATAAATCGCTGTTTGTTTTAAAGATGATTTTGCCCATTTATATAACTGCATTGGTGAAACGATTGATCTACTTGCAGGTAATTGTAGACTTGCACGCGTCGCTAAACGTTTGAGGTTTCCCCCAAGACTATCACATGGCCCCTTTCCATGAGACGTTGCGTGAAAATGTAACTCTGCATTCGTATTAAAATCATGTTTATAATAAAATAAATTCACAAAATTGAATCTATTTTTAAAATGTTGAGAGGCACCATCGGTTATATATATAATTTTCATATATATATAATAATAATGCTGCCATGTTTTATTTCAATTCCGTCTCTATAATGAAACACCGAAGTCAGAAGTGTTGCTTGGTCGTTATTCCAATGAAAAGATTGGGCAGCATCTTGGACAACGAAACTATAATTTTCTGCAAAATCACATTGTAACATACGAGTATTTCTCCTTCATTGATAGTCTCCTGAAGATTTTTAAAATAAAGCGGCTGTGTCTCTGCAATATAAGCATGAGGTTCCAGAGTATCCGAGGCATCACACAAGCTATCTACAAAATCATCAGAAAATAGTACTAGAGTAGATAATGTGAATCGGTCTGTGCCAAGCCACTTTCTAAACTGCACTTCTGTCACTTGATTGTTATCGAATATGATTTTCAAATTATCACGAATTACACTTTCCTCGTGCAGGGACGGGTTAAGAATATCCCTGCAGCGATACCTATCGCTTGTCGTAAAAGGCGACTAAACAAAGGTAAACAAAACTCACATCTAGGCAATTTAGAAAACACCAAGGTGAGCCTAGGGACACATATACCACCATTAAACTGCCCCACAAGTGTGCATGCAAATCAGTGGGTTGACACGACTGGAGATCACCGGTGTTGTAAGAGTAAGATCAATCAAAAAAAAAAAAAAAAAATCTGGAGCATGCCCGTGTCAAAAAGGAAGGGAAGAATGAAAACGGTCAAACCGTAGCATTATGGAAAAGAACGCTAAAAGGAAAAGCACTACCCCGCCAGGCACTACTAATGGTCGTGATCCTGGGACGAGCAGAAATGCTCGGGTCAGAGCTATAGGATTTCCGGGGGATAGCAAAGTAATGCAACGGCGTAAGCCACATTTAAGAGTCGCGAGTTGGAACGTTGGAAGCATGAGTGGGCGCAGCTATGAGCTTGAAGAAATGATGGTTAGAAGGCGAGTAGACATCCTGTGCGTACAAGAGACGAAATGGCGAAACACCGGTAATCGGGCACGTTTCTTGGACGTTAAAACAAAAGCCTACAAGATGTTTTACTATGGATTGGAACAAGGTAAAAACGGAATCGCCATCATCCTTGCGGCAGAGTTACTTGGCAACGTCTTAACCATTTCAAAGTCCAGTGACCGTTTGATGGCTCTCAAATTGGTGATGCATGGTGAGGTGTGGAACATCGTAAGCGCATATGCCCCTCAAATAGGATGCGAACAAAAAGAAAAAGATGCATTCTGGCTAGATTTCCACAACCTTGTCAAAATCATCCCAAAGGAAGAGCTTTTGTTTGTTGGGGGAGATTTAAACGGACATGTCGGGAAGACAAGCGAAGACTATGAAGGCTACCACGGAGGGCTGGGATACGGC
The DNA here is from genome assembly GCA_958301585.1 of Merodon equestris. Classification (NCBI taxonomy): domain Eukaryota; kingdom Metazoa; phylum Arthropoda; class Insecta; order Diptera; family Syrphidae; genus Merodon; species Merodon equestris. The sequence goes on along the minus strand of OY284415.1, from coordinate 79,772,845 downwards.
ACCAGGAACTCTTCAGGTGAAGATATCCTAAACATGTGCAAGTCGTACGGTCTTATAGTGCTAAATACCATGTTCGTCAAACAAAGCCGGCACCTGATCACTTATAGCAGCGGCGGAAATGAAACTCAAATAGACTATCATTTGGTATCCAGTTTCATGAAGCCACGAGCTAAAGATTGCAAAGTGATCCTGGGAGACGCGATCGCCCCTCAACACCGTCTCCTCCTGACTGAATTTTTTATGGATGCGAGAAAGAAGTCAAAGCAGCAAACGAAGGTGTCTGAGAGAATCAAGTGGTATAAGCTGGATAAAGGAAAAGGCGAAGCTTTTATTACCATCATGGAAAACTACCTCTCTTCCATTATCGATGAGGTCGGTAATGAGGAGTGCAGAGCACAAGACATGTGGGATTCCCTACAACAATCTGGCCTGGAGAAAGCCAAATCACTGCTCGGAACATCTAAAGGCCCCTGCCAACACGCAAAAGAAACCTGGTGGTGGACAGACGAAGCCAAAGCAGTGATACACGAAAAGAAAATGGCTTTCCAAGCTTGGTCAAAGTGCTCTTCTACTAATAGAGAGGAAAAAGCTCGCCGTGAAAAGGTATATAGATGTTGCAAAGGTATCGCGAAGAAAAAATGCGCCGAATTCAAAGCGAAAAGCATGGAAGGCCTCTATCAGGAGTTGGAAGAAATATCGCCTTCCGCGTCTGACAGGAACCAGGCTACCCAGGAGCTTCGACAAAACAATTTGAACAAAGGAGCAAATATCTTTAAGATAGCCGCCCAGAGAAGAAGAAATGCTCAGGAGATTCGTTTCCCAAAGTTTATTAACAATGCTGAAGGCCAACTCCTTGTGGAAGACGAAAAAATTCTCCACAGATGGCGACAGTATTGCGAGGAACTTCTGAACGAACAGTTTCCCCGAGTGTACTTTCCAAGAGCCGCCCCGAATCATGCCGAAATACCCGACATCACAGTCGAAGAAGTTCGGTACGCGGTTAAAAACTCCAAGAAAAGAAAAGCTGTTGGGCCGGACGGGATACCCTCTGAGTTCTGGAAAAAGATGGGAGACATCGGGTCTAGATGGCTCAGGGTTCTTATCTCCAAACTTATGAGAGGCGACACTATGCCTAATCAATGGAGGGAAAGCTATCTTCTTCCATTGCACAAAGGAAAGGGTGATACGCGAAATTGTGATAACTACCGTTCTGTCAAGCTGATGTCGCACACCATGAAGATCGTTGAACGGGTATTAGATAGCCGACTGCGGAAAATAATACGACTATCTGATGACCAGTGCGGGTTTGTCTCGGGTAAATCAACAACAGATGCAATCCAAAGTATAAGGATCATGATGGAAAAGCATCGTGATTCATCAAAGGTCTTGCATATGGTGTTGGTTGATTTCGAGAAGGCCTTTGACCGGCAACCAAGAGATCTTTTATGGGTAGCGCTAAGACAAAAAGGAGTTCCAGAAACCTACGTGCGAGTGATTATGGACATGTACGAGAGAGCAACGACAAGAGTAAGATGCACCGCAGGAGTCACCGAAGAGTTCGCAATCAAAGTCGGTGTACACCAAGGGAGCGTCCTCAGCCCACTGCTTTTTATAGCAGTCCTTGATTGCTTGCTTGAAGGAAAAGTGACGGACCCCAATGTGCACCAGCTATTCTTTGCTGACGATGGGGCCATTATAAGTGATGATCAGGCGTCCCTACAACGAGCACTTGATGTGTGGGTGGACATTTTTGAGGGACACGGTTATCGTATTAGTTCAAAGAAGACAGAGTATCTGTGCTGCCCGTTCTCTGACCCTCATCAGCCTATTCCAGACATTTACTTGAATGGAAGAGTGCTTCCCAAGTGTGAAAAGTTTAAATATCTGGGATCTATGATTAATAGAGAAGCAACTTGTGATGACGACATCAAACATCGCGTAAGCGTAGGGTGGATGAAGTGGCGGGAAAACTCCGCCATCTTCTGTGATCGAAAATTTCCCCCTAAGCTGAAAGGAAGGCTCTACACTTCAGTTGTACGTCCGGCGCTCACATACGGTTCACAATGCTGGACAATGCACAAAAAGTATGAGAGCAAATTAACGGCAACTGAGATGAAGATGCTTCGCATGACAGCGGGAGTAACAAAGCGTGACAGAATTAGAAGTTCAAAGATCCGAGGAAGCCTCCACGTAAAAGAAACCATCACAAGAAATATAGAGCGCGACCGACTCAGTTGGTATTGCCATGTTCAAAGGAGAGATCCTTTGAACCCCGTCCAAAAGGCGTTATCAATCAACATTCCAATTTCAACACGCAAAAAAGGCAGGCCGAAAAACAATTGGTGCAAACAAATGCAAAAACACCAGCATTTGATTGGCCTCAGCGATGAAGTAATCCCAAACCGGGAAGCCTGCCGCTACTTTCTGAGGTCAAACCGGCGGACCCCACAAGCGGACCAGTAGGAATGCAGTTAAGTGGGAAGGTTATGGTCCTACACTTCTGACCATAACGACGCCGGGATAAAAAGGAAAAGAAGATCACGAATTACACTTAAGCCAGGACAAGACTTACAACATTCAATTGGCGGTGTTTTTGCAGTCATTAAATGACACGTCTTTGTTGGATTGGGACACATCATCTTGCGAAGGCAATCCTTATAAGATGAAAGTTCCATAGCAGTTCCAGCTGTAAGATTAGCTATGTCTCCACTATTCAACATTAGCTTTACATTTTGGTGGTAAGTACAAACATATAGCATATGTGTTCCAGGGTCGCCAGCGAGGATACATTGTTTGGGTCTTAGAGTAAAAAACTTTGTTAAACCTACTTGTACGTCTGGATATTCTTCCTTGAACTTCTGAAGAAGTTCATCAATATTGCACATCAGAAGTTGTTTTTGTATGTAAGTTCTTTTTCCGTCATCCTGTTTAACAGATATAAAATCTCTTTTACCGGGCATTATTCGGCTAATCTCTTCTCGGAGACAAAATTTTTTAACCAAGTCTCGGGTAGTAGTTTACGACGACCACGTGGGTTCGGAGATGACAAAATACCAAACTGATCTACAAGCTGCTTTGCTTTTCTCGCTTGTCGCCTGGATGTTTCAAACTCTTCTGCAAGTCTATTTTCACTCCAGGACTTAGGTGGTATGGTCAGGATCATAGTTTTCATAGAAGCAGAAGTAGATGGATCATTAAATTTCTCCTTTAGCTGCTTCAAAATGTCTTGGTTATCTATTACCATACTGTGTCAGTTTGAGTTGAATTATGTTTGAATTTGTCTTCGGGAATGAATGGTTCATCTTGGATGTTTTGTGAAAGTTCACTCAATGTTGGACTGCAGGGCACTTCTTTTTTTTAGTAAGCTACTGGCGGTAGCTTTTCACTTTTGCACTAAATATGTAGAAATTATTCTTATACTTTTAAACTTTCGATGATTCACCAAACGAAATGGATTAAAACATCGATCACCGTACGGAGCCATTATAAATTGTCTCTGTCAAGCACCAGTCACTAAGAGGTCAGAGCAACAATTAAATAATAACGGAAATTCAAAATGATACATAAGTACTTAATTCTAAAAGATAGGGCAGATAAGAGCGTGGAAATCGGACTACAATATAATGATAATTATGAAGATAATGAACTTATAATTAAGTTAAAATAATTAAACATTTAGTAACTAAATAATTAATCCTTTATTAATTGAAGACATAAACTTTTTGACAAACTACAGGTAAAATTATTTTTTATTTCTTCCTACTAATATTTCTACAGTATTTAAATGAATTTTGTCAATGTATTAATTTTTTTTTATTTAAAAGCATCTACCCCTAATTATTGTTAGAGCTTCAACACAAATGAACAGGATGATAAATGTTAATACTATTAATAATTCGCATATTAACCGACATAAACAAATGCCTAACATCATACTTACTGCTACATGTACATACATTAATTTACCTACCTCCTTAACTAATGCATTTCAAAACTTCTGGTGTATTTTATATATACTCTAAGCTTTATTTTGAAATAAGAAAAATAAAAATAAAATTGGTCGAAGTTTCCAAAATGTTGTTTCGAAATGTTTACTTCCGGTTTTGAACATTTTTTTCGAAATTGATTTCTTTTTTAAAAAGAGCAGGAAACTTTTGATGCAAATCGGCTAATTTGAAAATTTATTGTAATTTTTTTCAATACGAAAAAATTCTTCCAAAATATACGAATTTTGATATAGACGATTCTTTAGAAGCCCATAACTTGACAAATACACATCATATAAAAAAAATATTATGTGTTCGTATTCATATCTACTAGAAGTACAACTGGACCTAATATGAACAAATTTCTTTTTTTTCCTTGTCCGCTTGACGTGAAATACCTCATATATGGGATAATCAAGAGCAAAATAAGTTTAAGAAAGCGTATTGTGATTCTATTTTCGCCTGCAGAATTCGATTTAATAGTTGTGACACACTCGCTGAAATCACTTTCCGTTACAACTACAAAGTCGGTACACCTAGGAGCTGATGGTTCACCTGGAGACACAAAATCAAAGTGATTGTCAACAATTAAATTACCCAAGAAGTGGTCATTCAGTTCATCAGTATCAACCAATGAGTTGGTTTTTGCATTTGTTCCACTGGATAACCGACAAGAGTTTCGATGCTGTATGAATAGTAATATGCCCCGCTCTGAAACTGAATTGTTATCCATTATATGTCACTTCTAAAGAAATAAACTGTTCGCATAAATAACATTTTGCGAAAAATAAAACATGTTTGGTATCGCTAAAAAGGTCTTCAAATGTAGTTTTATAATTCCTAACAAAAAGATACATTCATACTCCTTTTTTTTTTTTTAAAAATCATAGATAGATAAATCATAGTAAATTTTTACATAGGTTTGTTACTGCACATTTTACATTATACAGGGATTTGATAAACTTATCTTTCCACTGGATTTTTTGTTCATATAGCAAAAAAATTATATTTAGTAAGTCTTTGGTGTTAACAGGAGGAAAAATACGACAAGAAACCTCCTATGTGAGAAAAGGTAGAAAATGACCAGAACAGTAAAAAAAAAAAAATAAAATAACATAACAAATTGTACAAAATAAAATATATAAATAAATAAACAAATAAGTAAACAAGAAAATAAATAAATAGAAAAATAAATAAATAATATTAGATAATAAAAAAAAAAAAAAAAAACCTAAATAGATAAATATATATATATACATATATAAATAACTAAATAAATAGATAAACACATAATAATTGGATATATACTCGTAATTCACTGAGTGTTTAATGCGTTTATAAGTGGGTTGTCAGCAAAACTACATCGGTCTACAAATTTAGACTTAAGTTTTTCAATTCTTACACAAATCAGTTCAACATTCGCTTTTTCGTGTAGATCTAGTGTGGAGTAATGCCAAGGTAAATTGAGCATCGTTTTTAGAACTTTATTTTAACATATCTGCAATTTTTTAATATGGCATTTTGCACAGTCGCCCCAGACTTGGCAACCATATAAAAGAATGGCTTGAAAGATGACTTTGTATATTATTGTATAATCTTGTTTTCTGTAGACAATAGTGATTTTCGGTTTATGAAGGGGTACAACATTTTGACGGCGACATTTGCCTTTTTAATCGTTTTTTTTTTTGTTTTTGATTACCTTAATGACATTCCAAAAAGGTTTCGCATTTTTTTCTAGAGAATTTAGTTTCCTATTCCAGTCTTGATTGCGAAAAAGTGATATTTCTTGCTAAATAAGCTTGTTCAGATTAGTTACCTCACGTCTGTAAAAGGAGTCCCGATATCTCTGCCAAATTTTCCTGTAGTAATTCCTTAATTTTATGAATGTCAAGATGTAACTAGGAAGTTTAATGCAAGTTCTGGCTTTTTTGGAATACTTTTGTCAGCAGCGTTCAAGATAATTGATGAGAATCGACCTAAGATAACGTCAATACTTTCTGTGTGAGATACTTGTTCTAAGACTACTGGTTTTTGTCGCAACATGGAATTAATTTCCGATCTAAATCGCGACCAGTTTGCATTTTTTATGTCTCGAGTATATTGGAACTGTTTTTCACCTGAGTGTCTAAGTCTACAAAAAACAGGCATATGATCAGAACTAGGAAATAAGTGGGACTAGGAGGAAATATTTAAACAATTGGCAATGTTGCACAAAGATTTGATAAAATATTGCCCCAGAGTTTGCCCTTAAGCAACCACAATCTCTGTGCATACAGTTAAAGTCTCCCCCAACCAGTACTTCACCGCTCAATGTAAACATTCTGTGAAAATCATTCTTTTCAGCAATTCTTTTTTCGTTATTAACACGCCCCCCAGGGAAATATGCACAAAACACCTTGATCTTTTGCAGATTTCTTAATACTAATTCAAAGCCTACGTTTTCTACATATCGAGTTTTTATCACAGGTAAGAGCGAATGCTGAATTTATCGTTTAATTAGAATTGCAACGCCATCACCTCGCCTATCAGTTCTATCACAGCGATAGTGTGGATAAATTCAGGTCATTATGTAGCATAGTTTCAGCAGAGATGTACAAAATAGTTTAAGAAATGTATTTAAATTCAAAATGCAAATATGTACCTTTTCGATTTACTATTTCAAATGGAAAATACCAAATAGTTTTGTATTTTAAATACTAAATGTAAAATAGGTATTTTCAAAATACTTCCTTTAAATACAAATACCTTTTGTTGAATTCTCTTTATTACACTTTTTAATAATACAAGTTGATCGAACACACTATCGCTCATTTTTCTCCTGGAGGGTCGCATTATCATGCCACCATATGAAAAAAGTCTTTCTATAATACTAGTGCTGAGCTTGGTAAATATGTGCAGCATTTTAAAAACACTCTTTTTTATTGTAGGATAATGGCCGCCAATCGCCAGGCTTGTGCACTCATCTTTTAAATACTGAAGGGTTTCCAGATCTACCGTGATATTGGTACAACCACCCTCACTGGTTGTTGAGGAGTCTGAATCCTGGAACATGTAATAAGACTCGTTTTTTTTCTTTCTTTTTCCTGATGTCTGTCACAGGGCTCCACTTTTCAAATCATCATATTTAATTTTCCTGACTTCTGGGATAAACAACTCCTTCACTTGCTCCTTTTTATTTTTTGGCACCCATTTCAATTTAATGAAAGGATATGATACTGCAGCCAGAATGCTGTCCTTGGATCTAGGGTCCTCTAACTTATATTTTTCGAAGCGGTTTTCAATGCGCTCTTTTATTATTTCAATCAGCGTGCTACAGTATACTGGATTGTCCATTTCCAATGAAGCTAAGATTTTTTGCATTCTTATTAATTCAGGTTGAAGACATCCATAATATGTGTCATTATCACCTGATTGATCACCTCCTGATTGCTTCAGCTATGGGCTTGGAAGTTTTAACATATTCAACCAAGAACCGAATTTCAATTTCCTTCAAGACTGCCAATCCCAATTTTCTCAGTACTTCATTTAAAGTTTCTTGAACTATTAAGATATCTGTTATGCAATTATAATATAAATTCCACCGAGTTGGGCAGGGGTTTGTTGGAGATTTACTAGTAACTTCCAAGAAAGTTTCAGATGCTTTCGGCGACCTACCGCATCGATTTCAAAGAGCCTTACATTTAGCCGTAGCCGCACTATGTAGTTTCCGGTATAAATCATTTTTACATCTGGCTTTATCGATGTTCAATCTAAATATACTAGGAGCTATTACCCCCCAACATGTGGCCACTTCACGGGAACACCCGTTGACCTAGAGAGCTGGACCAACTACGCCGTCAAGGATAATACATGGAAGCCAGAGGACAACCTAAATCGTTGCCAGGAGACCTTGGAGGATTTTTGGGCCAAGTATGCACAGAAGCAAAAGAGGACCCAGGAAATGGACCAATGGAAATGTAAGCAAGCAAAAAAGGAAAAAGTGGCCGCCAGGAAGCAAACGAAAAAGTAAAAAGTGGCCGACCGTCAGGCAAACAAGCGCAAATCACCACGATTCAAGGCCGCCAGCGAAGCCAAACGGCAGGCCACTGAGGCCAATAAACCGAAAGTTTACTAATCAACAATCAATCTTGCCTGTGGCCAAATATTCTCCGATCTGTTCCTATTAATTTCATTTTGAACCTTCTATCCATAAACTTTTCGTAATTAAAAGAACATTTTGTTAAAACATTTTTTTTTTACATTTTTTCGACCGATGTTGACTAAATTTAACTACAAAGTATTTTGAATTTTGAAAATGGAAAATATGTCCCGAAAAGTATTTCAAATAAAATAAAAAATGCTTTTTCTGCAAAGGTTTTAAAATACAAAATAGGTATTTTGCATTTTGTATTTTCATTTCAAATACAAGTACTTCAAATAGGTCGCATCTCTGAGATTCAGTAACCAAAGCGATATCAATGTTACTACTGTTTAAAAAATAGATGAATTCAATAATTTTGTTACGTATACCTCTAGCATTCCATGTTATAATTCTTAGCTTTCTATCTAAATACCATATTATTTAACATTGGGGTATAGGAACTTAGTTGCTAAATGTGCGATAACGTTGAACTGTTAAATTTTATTGTAGTTTTACAAACAGCTAACTTTGTAATCATTTCCATACATAACGAATTACTTTCTTCAGCTGTGAACAGCGTATTCGAGTTCTCAACAGAACTGTTGACAGGGTTGTTGCTCGTAATATTGCTACTATTGTTGGAGATGGAGATGTCGTTACCATCGAAGACTGGATTACGGTAGTTCATGCATGAATTTATTGGACTTGAATCTTTTTGCGTTTCATTTCCAACGATCATTTGCTTGCGGGGCTGTGGCAGTTTGATTTCTGATTTCCCTCAGATAGAGATGCAATGGTAACTTGTGAGCGTGCTGGATTTGCAGAAACATATGGTTGACGTTGTGCTTTTACAAGATAAGAGCTTTTAAGCTTTGCAGATTTTTGTTTTAACTCCAAATATTTAGTTCTGCTTACACAAGTGGGATCCGACGACTTGTGACAGCCTCTACAATTGGCACATTTCGGAGAAGCTGCATTATCGCACTCATTGTCATTAGTCTTGTGCAGAAACCAGAATGAGACGTGCGTCTTTCGTACGTCTTCCTCCGTGACACCCTGAAATTTTGAAAGAAGTTCAGGTTCGTAGCGACAAAACCCGTTACAAACGAGCTTCTATCCGTAAATACGTGTGAGCTCATTTCATTTTACCGCAGTGTACTCCCGCCACACACACTCTTGGAATTATAACAATGTGCGTGATTGTTTACAAAATTTTGACAGAACTTGAGGTTCCCACGTGGTCGCCCGAGCTTGTAGGCAAACGTCGGCGGCCATTTTAAGTGGTACGTCTCATTGGTGGTTTCTGGTCTTGTGTGGGCCGGCGCAGATGGCGTTGTATGTTATAACGTGGCAATTTCTTTCCCCATGCCCAAACAACTGGCAGTTGTGGCATTGGGTGAGCTTACCTTTAAGTTTTCTTTGAAAAATCCAGTTAACTTGCGTGTGGAAAATAAATCGATGTTTTTTTTTTTTAAATCGGTCAGTTTGACGGAGCCATTTTCGAATGAAACTATGAAAATAAAGTCATTATAGTGTTCATAGGACTTCGTGATTTTTTTCACATCAATGCACTTAAGACTTAAGATCGCGTTTGGTAAGCTCATTTTTAAGTAAATGGGTGTCTCTATCGTCTTAACCTCTAAACCATAAAGAACTGCTTTAAACACTTGCAAAAGACAACAAAACAAAAGAATAAAACTAACACATATTTATTTTCTGAGTCAAATAACAAACATCAGAGCAAATCAAACAGCACGTCGTTCCTCCACGACTCAGCGAGAGACACTGTCCCTTTTGGAAGTTGACAGCTCGGCCTCTCCTGACCCTTCGTCCCCACTGGGCGAATCAAGCTCGTTCGTGTTGTCTTCTGTTTCATAATCTATATCTGGACTCAGGTGACACCACGGCTTCAGGTGGTCACTCGACACGATGTTGCTATAGCGTCGCCCTGTTTTTGACTTATCCGGTGGTAGCGTGGGAGTGCGACTCATCCCATCGACGTGACTCATTTTAACCGCTGATCGATGAATGCACTCGAAGTCAAATTCTTGCAACTTGAGCCACCATCGCGCTATTCGTGGTAGTAACAGTGACGTTGCCGTCGTTGTTGCTATAGCATTACAATCAGTGATGAGACGAAAACGGGTGCCCAAGAGATAAATTCGGAATCTAGTCAAGGTCTCAACAACCGCCAAAACTTCTAACTCATGACTGGCATACTTCCTTTCCGGCTCCGAACATTGACGACTGTAATAGACCACTGGTTTAAGATCCTCACCTTCACGTTGTAGTAGAACTCCTCCCAAACCGACCGAACTGGCATGCTTCATGTTCCTTTGTTGCGTCGAATAATACTAGTACTGGGTTTTCAGTTAGCGCTGCCTTTAATTCACTGAAGGCGGTATCCTGTTCCATGCCCCACTTGAAGACGACATCTTTCTTTAAAAGGTTTGTTAAGGGCTGGGCTGTACAGCTGTATCCTTTTACAAATTTGCGGAAAAATCCGGTGATTCCCAAAAATCTTCTGACCTCGGTTGCATTGGTTGGTGTTGGGAATTCCCTAATACATTTCGTTTTTTCATTGCCTGGCTGTATTCCGTTTGAGCTAATCACGTGTCCCAAAAAATTCACTTTGGCTGTCAGGAAAACACACTTTGATGGTCTCAGCGTTAAGCCCGCCTTTCTTACTGCCCCCAAGAATTCCTCTAACACATCGATTCCTTTCTCAAGCATATCCGTGGCAATAATAACTTCATCGACATAATTAATTATGTTGCTTCGATGTGCTAAGCGTCTGATAATATGGGTTATCATTTCCTGAAAGTACATGGGTGCGTTGACTAAACCAACCGGCATTACGTTGTGCTCAATCAATCCATCAGGTGTCAAAAATGCTGTGAGTGCCTTACAGTCTTCGGCCAACGGGATTTGGTAATAACCTGCTGTCATGTCAAGGGTGGAAAAGTATTTCTTACCCTTCAGTTGCGCTAGTTGCTCCTCTACCACTGGCATCATGAATTGTTTTTTTTTTGTAACTGCATTCAACGCACGGTAGTCGACACACATGCGACTTTCTCCGTTGCACTTAGGAACTAGAACCACGGATGCGGCGTGCGGTGAGTTGCTCGGAAGGATGATGTCGTGTTCGACCAGGTTCTCTATAATCGTCGTCAACTGTTTCCTTTGAGCGAAGGGTACCTGATAGCGTTTTCCTAATATCGGTTTATCTGTCGTCACCTCTATTCTCATTGACATGGTGTTACACCGACCTAATTGGGAGATATCTTCGGAAAAGCAGTCATTATAACTCACCAGAAGGTCCTTCACTGCACAGCGTTTGTTTCCGTAGAGATCATTGCCCAATTGAAATGGTTCCCTTTTGCTTGACTGAACCTGCAACACTCCTGCCTCAATTACCGCTCGCTTATTCCGTCGACATAGGGCATCCCGTCCCAGGAGTATTGCATTGGGTAAAACTTCGTCTGGCACAATTTGGAATGCTACGTCTATTTCGTCGTGGTCCATCAGCATGCGTACGACAATCTTCTCCGTGGACGTCACTATTGACCCTCCGAATCCATTGAGTTGCTTCACGGATGTTTGGCGTTGAGCGTCTTTAGGTGTTATGGACTCTTTTATCAAAGAGTGATCGCTTCCCGTGTCAATTAATGCTGAGTACATGCGTCCGCCTATGCTGACCTCTTTCGTTACAGGTGGAATGAATGCTGCTAGATCTTAGCTCACTTCAACTTTAGCTACAGTGGCTTGCTTTGCCCGACAATCCTTCGCCTCATGTCCTGGTTTGTTACATGTTGTACACCTTGTCCTCCGTTGGGGTAATGGGCACTTTACGGCAATATGTCCCATTTGATTACAATTAAAGCATTTGATGCCTTTCCCTTCGCGTTTGATTGCACCCTCTGGAATGGATCGTGATGGGTCTTGGATTACAGCGCGTGACGTCGTTGGTAGGGTGGATACATTGTCCAGGGATCTGAGCAGCTCATTGGTCGTTCGTAAATTCATAGCGAGTAGTGTGCGAGACAAAGTTGAGTCATTCAAACCATTAATAATATACGAGTTAATAGATAAATCGTCCAACTCACCTCGTCGTCCTATGGCGAGCATTAGATAGTAATACTCGGTTAACGTTTCATCTGGCATTCGCTTCCGCTTCATAAGCTCCCTGTGCACATCTGCCACATTAACCGTACATGGAAAATCTCTTTTCAGAGCGGCGACAAACTCCTTCCATGTCTGAAACACTGGCTGTGCGTCTAACCAATCCTTTGCGAGTCCCTTCAGCTTATGCTGTACTGCAAATAGCGTCATTTCCTCACTCCAGTTATACAGGCGCTGCAACTGTTCTACTTTGCTGAGAAATTGCTGTGACGAGAGTGTGCGCTTTAGTGGATCGAAGTTCGGGAGAATTCCGATGGCGTCTGGAGATCCGTTATTGCTGTACCCTTGCGTGGACGATGGAATGATGTATGTTGCTGGCGTAGCTGACCTGTTGAACACTACCGTTTCGGGGTCCGCATCTCGTCGATTTTCCGGTGGTGAAAGATCGACTGCGTTCTGCGTTTCAATCGTTGTGTGTTCCCTTTGAGCACCACTACTTACATTTGCAGCCAATTCATTCACCGTTTTTGTCAGATCCAGTACAATGCTGCGTAGTTCAGCGATCTGAGTTGTCCATGAATCCCCCCCTCTATTTCTTCCACGTCAATTTCGTCTGTGCCCCGAACTTCGATTAGTTTCGCGATCTTGTGAGCCTTATCTCCTTTGATGATTAGATCGTGCGTTTGGAGTAATTTATTCAGTTGGTCCACCCTCAATGAAGTTATTTTCACCATATTTACGCCGTTCAGGATTTTTATTTGATTTTTTTTTTTTTTTTTTCCGTTTCGTCCGCTCACTTCGGCTCGCTTCGATTCAATGTCCTCGGTTCTTCCTTTCGATGATTGTTTTTCTTAGATTCTTCTTGTGCCGTTGTACTTCGTTATGTGTTTAGTTTTGTAGTTTCCCCTTTACGTTGACTCTTTGCGTTTCCTATTCGTTGGAATTGCCGTTCGTCTTTCTCCTACGGGTAGCGTGATCGTTGTCCTATTCCGTATTGAAATTTTCGTTGGCACTCGTTCGTTTATCTTTTTCCCCGTTTACGCGTTTTGTTGCTTTTATATACTATGTATTCCGTATTCTGTATTCGTATCCCACTTCTGAGTTGTAAAAGACAACAAAACAAAAGAATAAAACTAACACATATTTATTTTCTGAGTCAAATAACAAACATCAGAGCAAATCAAACAGCACGTCGTTCATCCACGACTCAGCGAGAGACACTGTCCCTTTTGGAAGTTGACACACTTTTGCACTTTTAAATGCGTAAAAAATTGGCTGTTTTCCTGCTTTAATTTGCTGATAAGTGATAACAGCATTTTACGAGAGGAGCGATTCACACATAATCTTAATTCCGATGGAAATTTTTTTAATAAAATAATCTTTAATATTAAGGGATTTACAAGTGGTGTGCACATAATCACTCGATTTTTGCAATAACTTTATCGGGGGGACATGCACTTTCTTAATAGGTATATTGGGTGCGATCACTTCATCCATATCACTGTCCGGGAGACGTTGTAGAGGACTCCAGTAATTTGTTCTGGAGTCCTTATGTGCCGTGGTGGCTTTCATGCTACCACGACATTTTTTATCTGAGGACATACGCGTGTCCTCGTCTTCGGGGGATCTTTCGCGTTGGGAATGTTGTTCATTTTGGGGTTTTTTTAATATATGTACATACAGATATATAACTTTTTTTTTATTTATACAAAGACTATTATACAAAGATAACTTGCGCAGGCAAAAGCTCCGAGTTGACTGGATTAAAAAAATTGGTGCTTTAATTTGCGGTATCATTTATATATAGGTATATACCTGTTATAATTTTAAAGTTATTTGAGTTTATTTTCTGCAGGATGTTCAAACTTATCACATCCTTTTAGTCCTTTCTAATAATTTGCGCCGAAAACCGCTTAGGATTTTTACTTCTGACACATTATGCTATACGTACAAAAAATTTTAAAAATCGGAGATGAGTACTATTCGAAACTGCACCCTTTTCGTTGATCAACTGTTACAGATTTTTAATCAGTAACTTCAGTGTCCTGATCCACGAGTTTTGTCTGTCAGTAAACCGCCTGTACAAAAGTTTGAGCCTTGTCAGGAAACTGCTCTCCGGTCTGTGCATTGCGTCGATTTTTTCGTTTCGGTTTACGTTTGTGGTGTCGTAATTAGTAGTCTAAAGGATTGGCTGATTGGTGCATAGACACCGGCACCCACCCCATTGCTTGTCCTGGACCCGTACCTGTATATATTTTCAGTGCAGTGCCTTTTCTTGGAAATTTTCCTCGTGGCTTTACATTTTCCTTGCCAAAGAGATCCAAGGGGAATAGGTAGAGCATCGTTTCGAGGGCTGCAGTGGGGGTTGTCTGCAGACCCCTGTTATCGCGATGCACGCCATCCTTTGAACTCTGCTTAGAAGTTTGTGATAGTTAGATCTGCACAGTGCCAGCCACCAGACTAAGCAGCCGTACATTACTATAGGTCTAACAACCGCAGTATACAGCCAGTGTGTAATATGGGGTTTGATATCCCATATGGTGTCCAAGGCTTTTTTGCAGGTATATAGCGCAGTTGTTGCTTTTTTGATGCATTCTTCCGCATTCAATTTCCAGTTGAGCGTCAAGGTTTTTGTCTCGATCCGCAAATCTAAGGTAAGTCCCATGTAGTTTTGCTGGAGTGATTTGAGGAATCTGCCGTTTTCATGTGACTAAAACTAGCTCCGTTTTGGAGGGGTTTATTCCAAGCCCTCAGTTCTCTGCCCAAATGGCCAGTTTCCATCGAATCTCTGATTGTTGAGAGATGTTTCCCACTGATTGCTAGTGCAATATCGTCTGCAGAAGAATTTCGTTTACAACCCAAAATTGCGGCAATAATACTACTCCTTGTGGCGTGCCCTTTTTGCGTGGTAGCTGCAAAGTCTATTCAAGTCCCATCAAATGATCGTGATCCGATCCTTTGGAAGAGGTGCAAAGGGTTTGGTTGCTGGTTTACGTCGAATAACTTTGCAAACAAAACATTTCTGGATTACCGTCCTTATTAACGGTGGTCGTTTTAATACTCCGATATGTAGAGCGTAACCGTGAAAGAACCGAAGATGCGCCTGCGTGAAAAGCCTTTTCTTGGCATCGATTACTAAAAGCTTTGTAATATTGTAGATTTGTAGATTATTATTTTATTTCAAATAAATTCGAGAACAGATATGTACATTATTTAAATTCCGAGTTTTTAGAAATAAATTTTTTAGTGACATTTTGTATTTTTCATACTATACGTACTAAAATAGTGTCAAATGCCACTTCAATGGGCTTAATTCAAACAGTTTAATAGTTGGTGGGGTGACCCTCAAATATTAATACATATACACGTTTGAAAGAAAATGATAATATCAATACATATACAATGCAGAACTTTAAAATTCAGGAAAGAAATTAAGAAAAGGAAGGAAGATGAAATGCGTTTAAATTTTTTTACAGAACATACAGAATGAAGACTTTAGTTTCACCAGAATGTCAGAAAGAATTGATTCTAAATCACTATTATTAAACTGAAAGAGCCAACGTTTCACACATTCCTCAAACTTTCCAAGATTGGTTTACGATCTGATTGACTGCGGTAGTTTATTGAAAAGGCGGCACGATGAAATCAAATAAAAATTACGAAAGGCAGTTGTGCGGGAAAACGGTACGGATACAACGCTCGAAAAATTTCCTCGTAGATTATAATCCGAAATTAATCTAAAATTCCGATTTCCCGATCTGATAAAAAATATTTTTAGTACCTTAAAACAATACAAATGACGGACTGGTAGAATTGTCATACTACGGAACAATGGAAGACTAGGATGTCGACGGTGTTTTCGGCAGATTTTCTTCAAAACATTTTTTCGTAGAATTAAAAGAGCCTGGATTTTGTTCCGATATGCTCCGCCCCAGCAGGCAATACCATACCATATTGAAGCTTCGAGTCAGTTGATCACAGACCAGTGAAGTGGAAGGTAGTGTTTCGGCTTGTTTACGATATAAACAAAAAACAATAAAAAGGTATAAGTGCGCATTTAGGCGAAATATTCGCGGAACCTCCACGGTTCGGATCCCAAGTCGGGAGGAAAGTTTTTTGTGTGTGTTTTCTTTGTTTCTTTCTGCTGCTTCTCAATTAGTTGGAAGTAGCAGGAGGAGGATGTCGGGAGACGGCGGGGGAAAACCCGTACGTCGTACGGAGTCGGAATCGGGTGATTTATCATCCGATTTCGCAACACCGACCGTCGTCATGAAGAGGCGCAGAAGGGCCAACAAGAAGCCCGATCTAACTAAGCGCCCCTCCCTCACTGCTTCGACTGAAAAGCTGCAGGTCGAAGCGAGGAAAGGGGCGCCATCACCAACACCATCAACGTCGAAAGCAGCTGGACTACAACAACCAAAACCAGCGAAAAGAGCGTATCCTACGTGCCCAGCTGCAGGCCGTAGTTGATAAGCTCAAGCAGATAAAGAAGAGGGATTTAGAACAGGCAACAGCCGCCCCACAGCAAAAGCAGCAACAACAACAGCAGCCGCAGAAAAAGCAGCAGCAACAACAACAGCCACAGCAGCAACAACGACAGCCGCAACAGCAGCCGCAACAGCAGCAGCAACAACAACAGCCGCAGCAGCAGAAGCAACAGCAACGTCCTAAAAAGGAGAAAGTGCCACCCATCTTCACCTATACCACGGCCCTACGAGAGACCATCGATCTCTGTAAGTATGCTATTGGTGTAGGCAATTTTGAAATCAAATGTTTAGGCCAAAAACGCTATGCTGTTCGGTGCAAGACACTGGAGCAGCATAAGCGTATAAAAAGCTTATTAAAGGAGTCCACAACGGAGTTTTTCTCCTTCACGCCGAAGGCTGAGAGGTTGCGGACAATGCTCCTTAAAGGCGTGGAGTCGATTGCAGACCCCGAGGAAATGCTCTCAGAGCTCAAAGAGTTCGAGAGTGACGACCTCAAATTCGTGGGGGTTAAGCCATTCACTACGGTGAGCTCCCGACGGGAGAAGCGAGTTATTCCCTTCTTCTTGGTACAGCTCACACCCAGCAGCAAGCTGGAGAGGTTAAGGACTATCACCACCTTAGCGTCCCAGACTGTCACATGGGAAACATTAAAGAGGAGCGGAAACATTTTGCAATGTATCCGCTGCCAAAGGTTCGGGCACGCCGCGTCGAACTGCGAAATGCAGCCTCGATGCGTTAAGTGTGCAAAGAACCACAAGAACGAGGAATGCGACCTTGGGAAAGACAAGGTGGCGGATAGAGAGCAGCTCGAGTGTGTCTTGTGTAGGAACCGAGGGCACCCTGCAAACTATCGGGGATGTCCTAAGTTCCAGGACATCAAGAAAGAAAACCTGGCCCGTAAGCAGAAGGTCGAGGAGAAGCGTCCCTCGGGTCGCTTTCAAACACCAGCCGTCACATCCCAATTGACCTACGCCCAAATGGCGGCAGGTTCGGGAAAGACGGTACAAAAGCCCATGACTGTTCCTAAAGCCCCAGTGCCTGTCTCTAAGGCACCGGTGGCCGAGGTGGATGTCTGTTCGATCTTGCTCGCAATCCAAGGGCAGATTGGGCAGCTCCAGCAACAGATCCTGGAAACGGCGACCCGAGTAGATAGTATCTACTCGCTTCTGCCGGGCCTAGCGCACCTAAGGTCGTGATGGGTACGCTGGTAGAGAGGCCCTTGAGGATCCTGTCGGTGAATGTAAATTCACTGATAAGGATCGAGCGACGAGCCGTACTTTTTAACCTGTTGCAGGACGAAAGCCCCGATGTACTCTTGGTTAGCGAAACAAAGCTAAACCAGAAGCACAAAATCCGGCACAGTTCTTATAAAATAATTAGAAGGGACCGACCCAACGCTATTCAAGGCGGGGGAGTTGCTATCTTTATTAAAAACAATTTTAAACATAAAGTCATATATAGCGGTGAAGTGCGGAGGTTCCAGGTGCTAGAGGCCTGTATTGTGTGCATTCCTCTCCGAAACGGAAAGAGAATGTACATTGTATCAGCCTATGCACCTGAAGCACCTCAACCCAATATTTTCATCGCAGAGCTCGAGACACTTTTTCGATCTCTGCGCTTAAACTCAGTAGAAAACTTTTACATTCTGGCCGGCGATTTAAATGCCAAACATAGTGATTGGGGAAATAACATTCCCAACACTAGGGGGAGCCTACTAAGCCATTGGTGGGTTCTTCGCAGCATTGAATATAGAGTCAAGTTGCTCGCAACGGATGGTCCGTCGTATCCTAGGAGCGGCTCCTACCTGGATCTCATGCTAATAGACTCTCGACTGAGACTGGCAGACACGAACGAATGGTCTATTAACTGTCTACGGACCATTGTATACGACAGTGACCATTGCGGACTATGTGCCGTGATCACAGTACCTGACGAGTTCGCGGAGATGGCAGAGTGTGTCCAAACGCACCCCTACGATTACAGTAGGGTGTGCTGGCCGCGCTTTGCCAATTCCCTGACGAGAGCGCTCACTTCGAGCGCCTCCTTTCCACCGCCTAATAGGAACCTGTCAAACTACGAGATTGACAGGTATCTCAAACAAATGGACGATGTCATTAAACAAACAATGAACAGTACGATACCACGCCAAAGACAGCACGATACCACAAACGTATACCGAAACGCGACAATCGACGCACTGCACAGACAAAAAAGTAGACTCCTGACAAGACTCAAACTCTTGTACAGGCGGTTTACCGACAGACAAAACTCGGAGGTCAGGACACTGAAGTCACTGATTAAAAATATCCAACAGTTAATCAAGGAAAATTACAGAATATCTGTAAGTTTGCATTGGAACAACAGAATTCGTGCTGTAAAATCCAACAGCGCGAGTATGTTCCCGCAAATAAATAAAATATTTCGGAGAAACAATCAGAATGACATTCAGGATCTAAAGCTTCCGAGAACGTCAGACAATGAACGCTTGCTACGAACAGTTAGCATCGATCCGGAGAGCGCCATCCTGGATGACGACTTCTTCATGATCGAGGATCCTCGGGAGAAGGTGGCGACAGTGGGAGCTGTCTTCCAGGAAGTGTACAAGGTGAATGATAGTATTCGCCCGAACCACGACCTGGAAGATAGAGCCCTGCTTCATCACTTCTATCTTCGAAATGATATCGATCATTGGCGATCAGAGAACCTTGGTTTTACAAGGTTCAATGAAGATTTCATGGCAAACAATGTCATCGCCAATGTGGGGGTTAATACCCTGTTCATATCGACGGAGGATCTTCAGATGATCTTCGAGTCATTGAGGAAGAAAAAATCCGCGGGAGTCGACGGTATATCCAATGTTGTGCTTAGGCACCTTCCGCCAGTGGCTGTAGAGAGGTACACCATCATGTTCAACAATGCACTGAATAATGCATATTATCCAGTGCACTGGAAGACAGCGGTGGTGCAACCAATTCCCAAGAGGGGTAAAGACACATCTAACCCGGCAAATCTCCGGTCAATAAGTCTCCTTCCGAGTATCAGCAAGGTTTTCGAGAAGGTGATCCATAGGGCTCTGTCTAAATGGGTTGAGGACAATAAAATCATCCCGGATAACCAATTCGGTTTCAGAGCGGGGCATGACACTATTCATGCCGCGTCGAAGCTTGTGTCGGATGTCCAATGGAATAAATGCAAGAACCAATGCACGGGTGCCTGTCTGATTGACTTGGAAAAAGCCTTCGATACCGTATGGTTAGAAGGTCTTTATTACAAGCTCAATCGGCTGAGCATAAGTAAACCACTGCTATATATGATTTTTGACATGTTAACAGGTAGAAAGTTCGTAGTGAAAATTGCCAACGTGACTTCTACCCAAACATTTGAAATCAAAAATGGACTGCAACAGGGTACGGTAAATTCGCCGATCCTTTTCAGCATTTACCTAAGCGATCTGCTAGTTTCTCTTCACCATTCAATAGCGTACGCAGACGACCTAATCGCGTACAGATCAGGTCCAACGATCGACGTCATTGTTACTCTTCTGCAGCGTGACTTCGAAAAAATTCAGCAGTATTGTGATGACTGGAAGTTGAAAATCAACTTCCAGAAATCAGAATCTATATTGTTCAGAACGCCTTTGTCTAGGGCCTCTCGGGACACTAGAAAAAACTGGCGCAGGTTCTTAATATTAGGACCGGACGGGCGTCCACTGGCGAAACAAAGTGTGGTCAGATATCTTGGGATCGTGCTGGATCAGTATCTATATTTTGACAAACATGTAGATGCTGCTCTGGCAAGGGCCCGGGGCGCTTTCGCTCTGACAAGATGGCTGTTTCATAGCAGCCAACTTGATTCTAGGGTGAAGGTAATCTGCTACATGGCCTTAATCAGGCCCATGGTTGCCTATGGATGTCCCGTCTGGTTCAATGTGAGAGCCAGCTTAATGGAAAGGATTCGGGTGTTTGAGAGACAATGTCTCAGGACGTGTCTGGGGCTACATAGGACACCCGAATCTGAGTACATGAAATTTTACCCGAACGAGGTCCTATACAATAGGGCCAGGATTGTACGGATAGATAATTTTTTGATCAAACTGATTCGAAGCCACGTTGCGAGAGCAATGACTTCGGTCAATAGCCTGATCTTCGGGGCTTACTACCCCAACGATTTATATCACGAGAGAGTGCGCCTTAATGGCTTTGTGCCGCCAGAAGCATTCCTCTATTTAGATAGATGTGGGCTGATCCAGGATAGATTGGCGGTACCGCTAATCTTCCACGTGGGTCGCAAGTCCGTGGAACGGCGATTCCTCTACGAACCCGATGTCGCGCTCCGTGAGCCCGAGCGCCTCAGGTTCTGTAGATCGGTCTCACGCCGGGATCGAGGAGACGTAGTCCGACAGCATCAACGCTTTTGGTGGCTGGAGAGAGCTACGTCAGTGGACACTTTGAGAGCTTCAGCCTCTTCAAGGCATCGCCTGCCTAACACCAATGGCAGGCTTACATAGGCTAAGGTAGGGTAAGGTGGGGTAGGGTAGGTAGTAGTAGGGTATATATATTGTATATAAAACAAACAAAAAAAACAAAAAAAAGATATATATATTAAATATATATATTATGTATATAATTTATATATATATATTTTAGTTAAGGTAGAATAAGTTAGGTTTAGTTACATTAAGGTAGGCTTAAGTTTTATATATAATACAAATGATCATATGCTAAGTTTTTATTCCGTGCAGGGACGGGTTAAGAATATCCCTGCAGCGATACCTCTCGCTTGTCGTAAAAGGCGACTAAAACAAAGGTAAACAAAAATCACATCTAGGCAATTTAGAAAACACCAAGGTGAGCCTAGGGACACATATACCACCATTAAACTGCCCCACAAGTGTGCATGCAAATCAGTGGGTTGACACGACTGGAGATCACCGGTGTTGTAAGAGTAAGATCAAACAAAAAAATCTGGAGCATGCCCGTGTCACAAAAAAAAAAAAAAGGCAGGCCGAAAAACAATTGGTGCAAACAAATGCAAAAACACCAGCATTTGATTGGCCTCAGCGATGAAGTAATCCCAAACCGGGAAGCCTGCCGCTACTTTCTGAGGTCAAACCGGCGGACCCCACAAGCGGACCAGTAGGAATGCAGTTCAGTGGGAAGGTTATGGTCCTACACTTCTGACCATAACAACGCCGGAAAAAGGAAAAGAAGAAGAAGAAGAAGATCATATGCTAAGTTTTTAATAAAAAAAACATTTTTCTTAGCTTAAGCTAGATATAGTAATGTTAGTGGTAAGTTGATATAGTAGTCGAAAGACATAGATTTAAGTTGTTACGTCTATTTTAGAGTGTCCGCCTAGGGCCAGTAAGATATCTAGATTGTTAAGATAGTTAAGCTAGTTTTTAAGCATTTTTGTCTAGGGTAAGGTAGATCTAAGAAGTTAAGAATAAAAATGAATTAAAAACTAAAACTAAAAACTGAAGCTTCGAGTGAAAGATTCCATGATAGATTATCCTTAGAAGTTTGTCAGAGCAAACACTTTTTAGATAGAAAAAATGACGAAGTGTACAACGAAAATATTTTTTCAATGATTGCGTATGGTTTGCAAATGTCATTTTCGAGTCAATAGTTAGTCCCAAGTATTTGAGCTCTTCTACCCTTTCTACTAAAAAACAGTCATCACTGCAATGTAGGGTGTTACTAAAAATGGAACAAGCTGAAGCTGGGACACAGGAGCAGCCTACTAATTTGACTTTTTTGCAATCGGTAGAATGGACATAAAACTCAGCATTAACGTCAGTTGTGGCCGATAAATTAAAAAACATTATTTTAGTTTTAGAGCTTATCCTCAATTTATGTTCAGCGAACCAAATCCTTAGTATGTTTAGATCCCAGTTGATGTCAGAAACTAAATTCAAGGCACTTTCTGAACCTTAGCAATAGCCCACATCATCTGCAAAGGCAGTAGAAATACCTTTAAAATCAAGCTCAAGGAGTGAATTAAAGTATATAAGGAACAGAACAGGTCCCAACACAGAGCCTTGAGGTACTCCCAAATTCAAAAGCTGTGCATCACTTCTGTTTCACCGTTTTTAACCCGTTGTGATCTATTTGATAGATAGGACCTGAACCAATCGAGCATAAAACCACGAATTCCCGCTTTTTCTAGTTTTCTCAGCAAGATAATGTGATCAACCATATCGAAGGCTTTCGTAATGTAAACGAATAAGCCCGCAGTGAACTTTTTTGCATCAAGGTTAGAACGGGAAGACGGGAAGAAGTGAAATTGGCCTGTAATTGCTTATATCCTCTGCTGAACCTTTTTTAAATAAAAATACGTCTGCACATTTGAGAGCACAAGGGAAAACTCCAGAATATACACTTCGGTTAAAAATAACTGCTAGTACATCTACCAAGAAATATCCGATACGTTTTAAAAATCTATTGGAAATGCCATCATATCCGCTAGCATTAGAACCGTTAAGGGACCCAATGACTTTGACAAGTTCATAAGCAGATATAGGTTCGAAAGAAAAACTATTACTTTGAGCATGTTCACCACAGATACCATGAAAAGAACAATTTGGTTGACATGTTTGGGAAGAAAAATTGTGGCCTATTGAAGAAAAGTAATTATTAAAAGCATTAGCAACATCGAATTGATCAGTCATTAATACGAATTGTTATAGGCTTGGAAGAACCTGAAGATTTTTTTTAGAATATTATTAACAACTTGCCATTCACTTTTTAAATTACCTTTAGCAAATAGGAATCGATTTCTATAGTAATCATCACGGCTCTAACGAATTTCTTTTTTAAGTCTAGAACATAATTTTTTATATCGGTCCCTCAATCTGAAGTTGTTTGGATTCTTAGAGCACTTGATTCTTAACTTATTTTTTGCCTGAATCTTTTTGATAAGAAAACTTGTAATCCAGGGCTTAAGTCTTTTTTCAGATTTTTTTAGAGGCACAATGGAAGTACAGTCATTAATATGTTTACTAAGACAATTGAGCAATAGGAAATCGGATCAAGAGACATCACATTCCTCGTAGACCCCAAGCCAAAACTCATAATAGAGATTTCTTTTAAGTTTAACGAAATCAATTTTTTTATCTGTTTTAGGGACATTGGGATAACTGTTTTCTTGGTTGTACTAGTGTTAACCAATAGCAATGTCATAGAGTGATCTGTAATATTCAGATCAAAGATGCCACTTTCACAGGAGCTGAAAGAGATGTTGGTCAATCGCCCATAAAAGTGATCCAAGCATCTTCCCGAAATCATTCTCGTTGGTTCATTTATAAAACTAACAAGACCATGCGATGCCAGAATAGCCAAGTAATTAGAAACCTAGAAACCATATCACTCTTATCTAATAGATTGAGGTTAAAATCCCCAGAAATAATTAAGTTACATGATCTTTGGTTATCTAACAAAAGGGAAAATTCTTCTACGAACGCCACAACATTAAACATGTGCAACCTATAAACACATAAAAAAACATACTCAACATGATTAATTTCAATTGAAACTTTAAGAATGTCGGCACTAAGGAAATCGATATCTTTTACTTCATTAATCGCATACTCATTTTTTACAAAGCACCCGACACCCCCTGCCGCATAACTTTCATTTGTATTCGCAAAGAACTTAAAACCAGGCAAATGGTAATCATTTTTCTCAAAGCTATAAATCCAAATTTTAGATACAATAGCAATATCTGGAGTGTTTACGAATGAATCAATGTGTGTAACTAGTGATGAAAAATTTTCGCGCAAGCTTCTGACATTTTGATGGACTACAAAAAGCTTATTACTACAGTATAAACTTTCAGTGAAGACATTATTACAACTTCTGCTATTTGGTTCGAGGATAGAAAAGTCATCTATTATTTCATCATTAAGAATCATTACAATAGTGTGTGAAGAAATATGCACTAAATAAGTGCAAGATCGTTAAATGATCTAATAGAAATTACTTTTCCACCCTCGACCTTTCTAACAAGAATTTGATTGTCTTTAAACCATGTGAAGTTTTTCTGCTTTCTTACTTCTTTTGTATGTCTAAAGAGAGCCCGTGTGTAATTCGTAATATGCAATGACTTTGGAAGGATTATTGGATGATCTTCATTAACATTATCGACTGCAAATTGAAGTCGTCCACTTATTCGCAGAAACCCATCACTGTTATAGTCGACGTTATTTCACCTGATTTCAGTAAAGCTTTCGATAAAACCTCCCACAGACTGATACTCTTCAAATTGTCCTCCCTTGGCTTCGACCCCATTTTTTTGAAGTGGATATCTTCTTACCTGGAAAATTGCTATTACAGTGTTCGTTTTAGATCTGCCTTCTCTAACCCTTTTTAGCTTCCTCCGGGGTCTCCCAAGGCAGCCACCAAAGTCAACTTGTTTTCGTTCTTACCATAAACGATCTTGAAATGGTGATCAAACATTTCCACATCTCATTATATGCCGACGACAACGGTTCTTCAAAACCATTTCTTCCAGTCATGACACTTCCCTTATTCATTCTAAATCTGAAAATTGCTTAGAGCTTAACATTTCCAAATGCCAATCAATTGCCTTTTCACGTAAACGAATCAAACCTCCCCCTCGTCTCTACTTCCTCAATAATCAACCCATCTCCACTGTTCAGGTCATTCGCGATCTTGGTCTATTATGTGACCAGGAGCTACATTTTCGCGCACACATCGATGAGATAATCCTTAAAACTAATTCTGCACTCGGTTTCGTGAAGCGATGGTCTAAAGAATTCTCGAACCCCTACGTTACCGGATCTCTTTACATAATATTTTTCCGGCCCCTTCTTGAATACGCCTCCCAAGTGTGGTCTCCTTACCAACAAACCCACATTTCTAGAATCGAGAGCATCCAACGCTGGCCGGTTCCTACGTTTTGCTCTTCGAGGTCTCCCCTGGTGCAATCCTTTGATTTTACCACCTTACCAAGACCGCCTCAAACTAATCAACATGAACACGTTGGAAGAAAGAAGAATTGTGTCTGACATTCTTTTCATCCATCGGCTCCTTTCAGGTACCATTGACTGCGCGACCCTCTACAACTCTGTCTCTATCAACACTAACCCCCGCAGTGTACGAAATCCACGTCTCTTCTATCTACCCAGCCCCCGTACTGCCTATGGCTCCAAAGACCCCATTTCTCGTATGCTGGGAAGTGTTAATTCGAATCCTTACTTCGATTTCAATCTCAGCACTCCATGCCTAAAAATCCGCATTTTAAACCGCCCTCTCCTCTCTCCCGTTCTTCTTAGCTAATAAGTTAGATTAGATTAAGATAGCTTGAATTAAGCTCAATAAATAGGGATGTTTGCCCCCACGAAAATTAAAAATCATCTAAGAAGGGAAAGAGCATAATAAATGTGGAATTGGAAGGTGCAACTTTTGTGTTCCGAAGAGATTCAATTTCTTGAGGGAAATGTAAGTGTTGAACTATATGGAACCAATGATTCTCGGCTCGCATAACTTCCTCTGCCGTAAGATTGTAGCTTGTCAATAGCTTGTAAAACATACGCCGGCCGTGGCACGCAACAGACGTCGCCGATACTAAATTTTTCGCAGTTTAGAATCGGTGATGTAAATTTGGAACTGTATGTGACAATTGTATCAGCTGCAAACGTGCACATTGAAGCAGTAAATTCAATTGACATGGGCGAGCTTATCTCTTTCTGCATCCAAGACGGTCAATTAAACCAAAGTGAACAATTAACGAGCGATATTGCACTTATCCCCCTTGTAAGAAAACGGCGGGATTGATGGCCCCTGGGCAATGTCTCCTTGATGATACATCGGACAGCATGATCGTCTACATAAAAGGATGTTCGCAACTTCTCATACGTTTCGTTATATTGATCCATAGCGTCATCAATTATTTTTCGTAGCGTAACAACGAGAAGAAATGGGCTACTGGTGACACCAAAAATAATCCGTGTCACCCGAAATACCTTCACCGCGGGCAGATTTCTTCCGTTTTCGACTGATTCGCCAAACTACAGGAAACGATGAAGATACAAGAAACTACAAGAAACAAGAATATCAAGAAGTATGCGGTGACTATTCATCAACCATAGACGTTTCACAGCTGGCTTAGTTCGATTTTCTGAGTTAAGGCCCCGGCCCATAGAATCCGTCGATCCGTCACTCCGTTGATTTCAACTGAGTGAAAACGTATTGGCGGATAGAGCAGGCAAGCATCGGCCCATAGAATCCGTCAATCCGTTGACAGCTGTCGATGACATTTATTAATTGATGGAGTGCGTTCATCTGAGTTATAAAATGAATGGCACGGATGGCCTTTGATCGCCTCAATCAGTTCTTCTTCGAACATTTTATAACATTTTTTTCGTAAAATAATGTTCACTTCTCGCACACTAAACGACCCTCACCAAACGAATCGTACTTTGAATGTCAACAGAATTTGAAGTTTCTCTCAGTACGAGAGAGTTCCCAAGCATTCTCTCAGTGCATCCACCAATGAACGTGCTTACTCTCAATTCGTGCATGCGTGAACCTCAGAATGTAAATGTGTAAGCTCCAATATGTGAATGTATGAGCTCTCAACGGAGCGAAAAGTAGAAAGTAGCTCTACTTTGTCCGTTGAAGTTCATAGAATCCGTCAATCCGTCACTCCGTTGATTTCAACTGAGTGAAAAGTAGAATATACACATTCTTATGGGAGGTGGCCCATAGCCGACGGATGTATGAACTTCAACGGACAAAGTAGAGCTACTTTCTACTTTTCGCTCCGTTGAGAGCTCATACATTCACATATTGGAGCTTACACATTTACATTCTGAGGTTCACGCATGCACGAATTGAGAGTAAGCACGTTCATTGGTGGATGCACTGAGAGAATGCTTGGGAACTCTCTCGTACTGAGAGAAACTTCAAATTCGGTTGACATTCAAATTACGATTCGTTTGGTGAAGGTCGTTTAGTGTGCGAGAAGTGAACATTATTCTACGAAAAAAATGTTATAAAATGTTCGAGGAAGAACTGATTGAGGCGATCAAAGGCCATCCGTGCCATTCATTTTATAACTCAGATGAACGCACTCCATCAATTAATAAATGTCATCGACAACTGTCAACGGATTGACGGATTCTATGGGCCGATGTTTCCCTGCTCTATCCGCCAATACGTTTTCACTCAGTTGAAATCAACGGAGTGACGGATTGACGGATTCTATGGGCCGGGGCCTTTATGCTCATGGTGTGCTTGTTGTAAACGTATTGGGTGTTATCGCCGCGCATACCCACGAACGTGTTCTTTCTTGTTCAATGGCTTATATCTTATAGTGCGTCCAAACTATGCTCGGTATTAATCACGACCCACAAGCTTGGAGATTATTCATAGATTCATCAAAAAGTAGTCTAAAAGCAGTACTATTACACAACGGTAATAAATACCCTTCTATTCCTGTGGGTCATGCAGTTTCTTTGAAAGAAACCTACGAAAATCTGAGGCTTGTACTTGAGAAGATGAAGTATAAAAAATATTCTTGGAAGATCTGCGCAGATTTTAAAGTTATTGCTATACTTTTGGGCATGCAACAAGGTTATGCTAAATACTGTTGTTTTTTGTGTCTTTGGAATAGTCGCGATAAAAAAAATCATTACGTCAGAAAAGTTTGGCCACCCAGGAAAAGTTTCACTCCAGGATCAGAAAATATACTCCATCCACCATTAGTTCAACAACAGAGCATTATTGTGCCACCTTTGCATCTAAAATTAGGAATAATGAAAAACTTATTTAAATCTCTGAACCGCGAAAGTGATGCTTTTCAATATCTTAAAAATAACTTTCCAAAAGTGACAGAGGGAAAATTAAAAGAAGGGATTTTTATAGGGCCTCAAATATGAAAGTCGATAAACGATAATACTTTCAACAGTAAATTGAATAAAGAAGAGAGCAAGGCTTGGAAATCCATGGTACACGTTTTTACTAATTTTCTCGGAAATGTGAGAGCTGAGAACTATCAAACACTTGTAAAAGATATGATTGAAGCCTTACGCATTATTGGCTGTAAAATTTCCACCAGGATATAGCAACCATGGAACAGCGTTATCAGGAAAGTGGAGCCCTGCTATGCTAGCAGACTATTGTTGGACGTAAAGAAGAGAAGTTGTAGATCTCGATTATAAAAGAAAAAGTAGTTCAACTTTACACTTTTAAAATTAAAAAATATATTAATATAAGTAAACTTTTAACTGAGCTGTAAGTCTTTTTATTGATATCCACAAAAAAGCCGAGCTAACTAAGACATAAAATTATTACCACTGTGAACATTTTTTAATGTTCTCTTAAAATCAGTTGAATTCCTTTCATGCGTTTGCAAAAG
The DNA here is from genome assembly GCA_958301585.1 of Merodon equestris. Lineage (NCBI taxonomy): Eukaryota > Metazoa > Arthropoda > Insecta > Diptera > Syrphidae > Merodon > Merodon equestris. The sequence goes on along the minus strand of OY284415.1, from coordinate 79,743,749 downwards.
TTGTTTTTTTGCTGACCAGTGTAATTAGAAGCATGAGCCGAAGCATCAAATACTATGCGAAGCTATGTTGTTTCTTTGTCCTCGCGATATACCGGTCGATGTGGTAAGTAAAACGTTCGGTGTTCGTTCGTCACTGTATCAGGCACATGCTCTGCAGTACCATTAGAAACCGTCTCATTAATAGCCATACTCTTCAATTTTTCCAGTTTTATACAATTTTCGAACAAGCGACTGCACCCATTCGATTATCATGAAGATATAATGTAGTCACTACATATCTGTTACCATTTTTGTTAATGTCAAAGGACAGATCTTTACTCACCCCTTTACTATCTTCAGGGGAAATCCCAACTTCCACAAACTCTCAACACAAATACACACGTGAAATTACGTAGCGCAGCTCACTCCTGAACTAGATGCTCGCATGTCCGACGGGCCTTGGACGGTCCATCCTAGTACGGTATTGATAGCAGTTAAACTTGGTGTTATATGTTCAATTTCTCCGGTAACTGCCAGTAAAAATCGGCGCCAATAAGGATACTTATCCCTATCCAGAGATCGTAGCATCAGCCAACTTTAATTTAGGAACATCCGAAGCTATATTGTTACCAGGTACAGAAAGTATGTACATGAAAACATATTTCTAGAATTTCAATTTTTTTTATAATTTGTGCAGGTTCAAGAGTGTACGCTCTTATGGTGTTTTTCACACAACCTGAACGGGGTGCAGATGGTTTGTATCGAAGATGTTCGTTCACTGCTGGTGGTTGTCTTAGATAGGATTTGAGAGATTCGACTGAACTTGCGTTGGTTATAATTAGTGACTTTTTTGTTTCCATGTCATTAAGGTGTTATATTGGAAATGCATCAAACATCACCAGCTGATCATCGTACTGGCTACGTAACACGACTTGGACCTTGTTGCAGAACTTGCTGGGTCTTGGCTTAGCGCTTCCAAAAGGTATGGAAGTATGGGCAAATTTAGTCGTTTCACCAACGAAGATTTAATAAACGACAGTTTATTTTGCGAGTATAAAGGAAGAGAACTAGATACACTGGAGACTGGCGTGGCTGAAATTCGTCCTTGACACCTCATTTTTAGCAACTGTTGCAGATGTTGAAGCCTTTTTTGATTTTTCAAAGAGAGGATCGCACATGCTAGTTGAATGTCTGTCACCCCAAATTTTCCAAAGGATTCCCTTCACATTGCACATCTTTGAGCCATGTCTCCTGTTGAAACAACGATAGCATCTGCCTTCCTTTTTAAGTATTTGTTTTTTATCAGCTAAGCTTTTAACACCGCAATACTCTTTTGCCTCATGATTTACTGATTTGCAAAATAGATAGCTGTCTTTGATCTCAAGCAGAGGAATTATTTGTTTCGTTTGACTGGTCTGTGCATTACGTGTCATTACCTTCAGAATCATCATAATATCGGTAGTCAACCCGCAGTTCATTCGGTAAACATGTGAGCAAAATTCCCTTTAGCATCACAAAATAGTTTGAGGTGGAAATTCCGAACGCGGTTAGGAAACGTGTTCATGCCAGCACTGAATTATATATATTCTCAATCCAGAAACATCAGCTCTGACAGTTACTGACTGAATTGAAAGTAAGCTTATCATAGTATGATCTACAATCTTTTCGGTATTGCCATACTCTTCTTTCAGCAATGCGATGGTGGCGTTGTAGTTTGCTTCAGTGGGAGTGAGACCAACCAATGTCTCTGTTGCTTTGCCAGTCCATTTCTAGATAGTTAATTTTATCCACCACACATGTAGGGGTATTTTCATGTATGAGTACCCACTCCTTGAAATCACCAGAGAATTTCTGGTAGCTTGTGCAGAACACTGCACCATGCGATGAGTGTGACCATGCCAACGGTTGTGTCGATGCGTTTTGAAACACGTTTTAAGGTGACGGTTCTTTTGCTAATGATTGACCTTGATGAAGATGTGCCTTTGCCAATCTGGGTTTTAGCCGGGTTATGGTTCCTATAGCCTTATCCTTGCAGTACGCTATATTTTCTGCTTCTTTCACCAAGTCTTCTGGCTTAAGAAAATGTATTACCCCAACGTTCGCCTTCATTCACAGGCTGTTGTCAGACGCTTGAATACCTCGAGCTCTTCTTCGATATCATCCAAATTGTCCAAATTATCATTTAGTTTTGAATCATCCGATTTGATAATTGACCGCACTTTTAACTAATTTGGTCACTTGACCACGTTACGAAGCGCGACTTGCAATCTCCATTGTAAATCCCGGGTTTCATCACCAGATTTAGAAAATATGAGCGCAAAATTTGCTTTTGATTTAGAAAATATCCTCACGATTTTCAAAACTCTGTCTTTATTAATTCATGGATGCGATTACAAGGAGACTAGAAAAGAGAAATGATAAAAATATGATATAAGAAACAGATTCAGCGAATTCAGCTGATTATAATTGTCATATTAATAACAGTTATATAATAGTATAATAGTTGGCAATGAACATAAAATGAAATAGAAGTTTGAAGTCAAGATAACTGGTATAATCTTTAAGGTGGGTGTTTAGAGATAATCTAAACATGGTAATCTCGAGAAATGATGTACGAGATGTTGACAAAGAAGGAGAGCAGACGACGATCAGCGAACCACGATAAGGCAGAAGACAACTGATATAATTCAGCTGCGCTCAAATGTTCCCTGTCGAGGCGTCATTTGACACTTTCGTTATCAGCGTTCGAACCAACGCATCCTTAAGGGCTAACCATAATAGGCAGAAGCAAGCAGAAGCTTACGTCAGAACCGAACGAAATTCTCCCCTCTGTTTCAACGAAAAATCAAAATATCCAAAATGAGCAGAGGCAAGCAGAAGCAAGCAGAAGGAAAGAAACTGTCAAATTGTTTTCCCACACCTTGGCTTTTTCCTTTTTGTTGGAATAAAAGCCATCTGCTTTATCATAGAGGCACTTATTGTCCTGCACAATTGAAATCAACTTGATTACAAACTCGCACTCCATATTTATTTTTTATCTTTTTTCTCTTTCCTAACCTCAAATGTCACTTGTCAAAAATTCCGTCCGGAATGCCTTCTTTCATGAAGACCTTCCGTCTGCTCGCATCAGTTAACGAACATTTAACGAAACCTCGTATATTCCCATTGTGGGCATATCATATGCTTTGCATGTAAGAAGAGATTCCCCTCTGCTTGCAAATGCTTGCTCCTGCCTATTATGGTTGGGCCTTTAGCAGCGGCCTAGATAAGGTCAGGCCATCGTATCTTTTATAATGTATTTATCTCGACTCTCGAGAGGGTCAGCCATCATATCTTTTATAATGTATTTATCTCGACTCTCGAGATAATGATTTAATGTAATCCACATGTTTGAAATAGTATATAAGCTAATCGTAACGTAAAATAAATTCAGTATCCTACAAATACTCAACGATGTTATATCTCTTAACATTTTGGTCCTTCGAAGAAAAACAAAAGTAAGTTTTCCCCCACCAGTGGTAAAAGACTTAGATTTTATTTAAAACCAGCGAAGAAGTTTTCCAGTCGCTAAAGAGCGAGAAAACTAAAAAGCGTATCCGAGGCTTAGACATCGGAAGAAGAAGTTTTCCAGTCGCTAAAGAGCGAGAAAACTAAAAAAGCGTATCCGAGGCTTAGACATCGGAGAATGCAGAATAATACAATATATTATAAAATAATATAAAAAATATAATAATGCCGAAAGAAAAACAACAACTGCTAGAGAAGCAAAAGGAACTCGGCGAAGAAGTTATATCCATAAGGGATAAGATTTCTGAAAGCAGAATCCGATCAGCTCAAATGGGAGAAACAAAGAAACGCCTAGGTCGGATTAAACTGCAACTAGAGGCTAATCATAGCAAATTATTAGCGAAAGGATGCACAGAAGACGCATACTCTAAAAATAACTATTTTGAAGCAATTACAGAAATAGTGGATAATGCTTTAGATAAACTTGAGGAGAAAATTGACTTCGAAAACAATCCTCATTCAAGTAGTATGGTATTTGAAAGTGAGAAAACTAAACCAACGTTTAAGAATCCAATAGAAAACAGTGATACGTTTATTAATAAACCAATCTGCACAAGAATTCAAAAAAATAAGAATTACCTACAAGAATTATTAAATGATCCTCTATCAGAAGTAGATAATGATCAAAAAGCAGAATTGATAGTAACAAAAACTGGATTAGAAGAGCAAATTCAAAAAATAAAAGAAAGTTATGAAGCATTATTAAAGGGAAATAATAACGAAACTCAGAATGAAGTAATTGAAGACGAAATTTTGGAAATAAACAAAGAATAGCGAGCTACATATACTAAAGAAAATAATGGTGGCACTTTCAGAACCTGAAACAAAATCTAAAAATCAAATAAAATTAGAAGACATAAGAATTCCAGTTTTCTTCGGAAACATCAATGAATGGCCATCCTTTCATGATCTCTTCAAAAATTTGGTACATGATTGCAAGTCGTTTTCAAATGCAGAAAAATGTACCGCTTAAAAAATTACGTAAAAGGTGAAGCTGGTAAACTTATTCAACATCTAAAAATCACAGACGCCAATTATGAAGCAGCCTGGGAAATTCTAAAAATGAGATGCGAGAATAATAGGCTTTTATTCACAACTCAAGTTGACCGAATGTTAGATCATCCTATGGTAAACAGCGAATCAGCGTCAAGCATCAAGCAATTATTAGACACAACGAATGAATGTGTCCAGGCGCTTAAAGGTCTAAATATTAAGTTTGATGATGCCGAACCCTTTATAGCCAGGATAATTGTGCGCAAGCTTGATCGCGATGGACTTCGCTTGTATGAACAAACAGTTAAAAGAAGTAAAGAAATTCAGACACTTCAAGAGGTTCTAAGTTTTCTTGAACAGCAGTATCAGGCATTGGAAGCAGTGAGAGGCAAGAAACAGATCAACAGCAGCAATTACAGAACCAACAAATCAGGAAATTAATTTTATACAGCACAGAAAGTATGCGTTTTTGCAAGAAAATTTCAAGGCACAACAATAATCGACTGCAGGCAATTTGTTTATAAAAATAAGTTGTGTTACATATGCATGAGTCACAAATTTAATGAAAAATGTCCACAAATATCAAATAAGTGTAAGAAGTGTAGTAGAGGCTACACATTGATGAATTTAAGAAGGATACGAAGGTCCCAGAGAATACATCATCAATGCTGACAGAGGAACCTAGTAGTTCAACAGTTTTGCTAGTAACAGCTCAGGTTCGAGTACGAGCAAAAAATGGCAGTTTTCTAATATCCCAAGGGACAGCCGTATCAGAAGAAGCAGCGCAGTTGCTGCAGCTAAAAAGAAAAAATATCCAAACTGAACTTCGTGGCCTAGGAGAATCTTTAGTAGGATTATCAAAATACAAGATAAATCTTGAAATTCACCCTCGTTTTATGAGCAACGAAAAATTCGAATCAGAAACATTAGTTTTACAAAAGCTAATCAGCAGATGGAGCCAATTTAAAGGCTGCAAAATGGCAAACGCTTGCCATAAATTTGAACGCGATGGGAGGTGCGTGGAAGGACGTCAATCAATGGCGCAAGTATTGGCGAGACCAAAAGTAAGTAAATCAAACTGTTTGATGGATGTGATAAAATATTTTCTTCATTTTACATTTAGACTTCATGCTAAAGAGAGAGAAGCGCTCATAAAGGCTTCCTTTCAAAGAAGCGGGGTAAATGGACCAAAAAAGGTAAAGCCGCTTAGTCCAACGGAAGAGCGCATAGTAGCGCTATTAGCTCCCGCCGCAGTAAGCGGCACAGATGTTCCGGAGCTGTTTATAGCACCGCACGAGGAGGTTGATATGGTAAAAACAAACTTTTAAACTAATATAATATTTTCCAATGGCTTATTTTGTTTTTTTATATAGAAAATGATCGCAACACCCAGTCAGCCGTCACAATCATTTGCCATTCCGGAAGATGAATTTTCTAATTTGTTAGGAGTTGTGGAAGCCCCAGACGAAGGTGCTAATATGGGGTTGATAGCCGTGGCAGGGCCGTCTTCTGCGGCTCTCCCGAGATTAACATCTCGCAAAAGGAGAAGGGCGCCATCGGGAAAAACCCCGGAAACGTTTTCCTTTGAAGAGAAGATTCTTCAAATGGAAGACAAAAAATTAAAATATATAAAAAAATGTTATGAACTCCAGGAAAAATCCTTTAAATGGAAAAAGGAGTATCAAGAAAAGCTCCTGTAGTCTAAAAGAAAAAAAATATAAATGCGATCAATCAATTTATTAAAAAATATAAAAAAAAATTATGAAAAGTGTGTTTCTATTAAATTCTGCCTTATTATTTGTCCTTGTCTTAACGTATTAGCGTCGTCCAAATGAAAAGGTTGACCATCGTTGCTTGGTGTTTCCGGTTCTTCATTTGTTATTAACCCTAGAGTGCTCGCGCTATGAGCATTTTGCCGTCCGCGGCGAAAAAACGGTAATTTCTTGAAAACAGTACAATTTTCAAAGTCAAGCGTCCTAGTAGCTGCCGCTCGGTTCCTCACTTCTTTGTTTTAGAAGTTTGGAGAAATTTAGTGCACGTGATCGCTGTGTCTAGTTTGGCGGCAAACTGCTCACTGCGCGACAACTCACTTACAAGTTAAATTCGTTGGTCTGTTTTTTTCTGTGGTCGAGATATTATTAGTTTCCATTCCGTTGTTTTGATGTAAGTATCGTAATAATAACATTGATGTTTAGTATTCTTGTGTTTTGTTTTACTTTTCTTTTGTTTAGTTTATATAAATATAGAATATGAATGTACAAAGCGCACAAATCGTTTCATGGTTGGAAGAGGAGGCGGATTTCGAAGAAGATGTTTTACAAAGTTTATTGGAAAATATATCTGATAGGGAATGTGAACATAGTGATCATAATACTGAAACAGAACAATCAGCAGCAGAATCGGATAATGATGCGCCAACAACCTCTCAAGGATCGTCTTTAATTGCCACTGCGTCTTCCCAGAAATCATCTCGTCGTGGTCGCGGACATGGAGCCGCAGTAGCACAACGGCCATCTCGTCGTCGCCCACGGTCGCCAACTGGATCTCGTACACCATCCTCAAGTGATGAACCTCTGGCTCGATTGATTAGCAGGCGAAGAACCACTGTTGCCGCTACAATTGAAGCAAGTTCAGAGCGACGACTTGCAAGAGTTCCTATGTATAAAGGAAAAGATGGAACTAAGTGGTTAGTACATCCTCCTACAAGACCTAATATACGAACAAGGCAAGAAAATATTGCCACAAGGCCCCCCGGAGTGCAAGGTGAAGTTGCTAAAAATTCTAAAACACCTTTGGAATGTTTTAATTTGTTTATTAGTACAAAAATGCTGGAAGATATCGTGCTATTCACGAATTTACACATACGTGCGCATAATGATCAGTTTTCAAGGGAGCGAGATACAAAAGAAACAGACTTAATTGAAATAGAAGCTCTAGTTGGGCTTTTGATTATGGCGGGGCTGAAAAAAATGCATTACCTAAATATTCATGAAATGTGGGTTGATGATGGAACGGCGCCTGATATATTCAGAGTAATTATGTCAAAGACGAGATTTTTTTTCTGCTAAGAAATGTTCGTTTTGGCGATGTGCAAACCAGAGCAGAACGCGCTGAAATTGATAATATGGCAGCAATGAGGAATATATTTGACGCTTTTTTCACCAATTGTCAAACGCATTATCAGATTGGAGAAAATGGTACAATTGATGAGATGTTAAAGTAATTTAGAGGACGTTGCAAGTTTCGTGTGTACATGGCAAATAAACACGCAAAATACGGCATAAAAATATATGCTCTTGTTGATTCAAAATCACTATATACCAGCAATTTGGAAGTATATGCCGGTAAACAACCAGAAGGGCAGTTTTATGTTGATAATAGTTCAAGCGCTTTGGTGAAAAGATTATCTAAAAATATTTTGAATACTGGCCGAAATATAACGATGGATAACTACTTTACGTCTATTTCTCTTGCTGACGAGCTAGTTGCTAACCACCGAACAACTATTGTAGGCACTCTGCGGAAAAACAAAAAAGAAATCCCATCTTACTTTTTAGATACCAAAGATAGAGTCAAACCGAGTACAATATTCGGATTTGGTGAGAAAAAGGTCTTAATATCTTATGTGCCTAATAAAAAGCAAAAAAAAATGGTTCCACTGTTGTCCACTTTACACGATGACAACAAGATCGATGAAACTACCGGTGCTGCTAAGAAACCAGAAATCATTACATATTACAATGAGACTAAAGGCGGAGTTGACGTTGTCGATCAAATGAAAGAGGAATATTCCGTGGGTAGAATGACGCGCAGGTGGCCGATGAGATTATTTTTCTCAATTTTGAATATTGCCGGCATAAATAGTCAAATAATGTACAAAGGCGATCTTTTTGAAAGAAATTGCTCTGGCTATGACTAGACCACACATAATCAGAAGATCAAAGGTATACACATTGCCGAAACAGTTGAGGAACCAAATTTCTCGATTTGTGCCATCTGATCATCAAGATATACCCCCAAGAAGAGCAGGTATATGCACAGTATGCCCGTCCAAGAAAAATAGAAGGACCAAAAAAGTGTGTAATAGATGTGTAAAGTTACTGTGCAACGAACATTGTGTGTACTTGTGTCAGGACTGTTTTGCTGAGTTACATATTGTAGATAATGAATACGCCTAATTTTGTCAAACAGTTTAATTCTTCTTTTTTTACGTAGGTTTAAGCAAAGTTTTTGTTAAAATACAAAAAATATTACCTTAAATTTCCTAAAACATTTGTTTTTTAATAGTAAGTGTAAAACTATAATATATGTTCTTCTTCTTTTCCTTTTTCCGACGTTGTTATGGTCAGAAGTGTAGGACCATAACATTCCCACTTAACTGCATTCCTACTGGTCCGCTTGTGGGGTCCGCCGGTTTGACATCAGAAAGTAGCGGCAGGCTTCCCGGTTTGGGATTACTTCATCGCTGAGGCCAATCAAATGCTGGTGTTTTTGCATTTTGCACCAATTGTTTTTCGGCCTGCTTTTTTTTTTTGTGACACGGGCATGCTCCATATTTTTTTGTTTGATCTTACTCTTACAACACCGGTGATCTCCAGTCGTGTCAGCCCACTGATTTGCATGTACACTTGTGGGGCAGTTTAATGGTGGTATATGTGTCCCTAGGCTCACCTTGGTGTTTTCTAAATTGCCTAGATGTGATTTTTGTTTACCTTTGTTTTAGTCGCATTTTACGACAAGCGAGAGGTATCGCTGCAGGGATATTCTTAACCCGTCCCTGCACGGAATAAAACTATAATATATGTACTATAAACTATTTCAAAAAGTAACATATATAAAACTATAATATATGTTACTTTTTGAAATAGTTTATGACTTTTTTTATCCTATAGTAATAATTGCAAATTTATTTATCTAGTATTTAAAAAAAAAACTTATGTTAAACATGGGCGGCAAAATGCTCAACACGCGATCACTCGCGTTTCACGAAAAGGCGCGACTACTCTAGGGTTAAGTTGATAGGTACATTCGCTTTTGAGAGAATGTTATGGAGAACAACACACGCGTTTATAATTCTTCCCGCTTTAACAGGATCGTAGCTGAGTATTCTGTGTGAAGAGAAATCTGCTTTTCAAAACTCCGATACAACGTTCTACCATACATCTCGTGGTTTTATGAGCAATATTGTACTTCTCCATTGCTCTATTAGATGTTATTTTACCCGGCGTCATTAACCATGGCTGCTGTGGAAATCCACTATCTCCAACCAGCCAAAAATTCCTTTTTCCTTCTGCATGCTTTGTCCTAAAAAATTCTTGTATAACTGAACGGCGCCAAAATAAGCATCGTGTGAGGTCCCTGGAAATTTGCATTCGCATAACGAATTACGTATTTTGAGTCACAAACTAAAAGTACATTTATGGAATGACCTCCTTTCCGACAATATTATAGGCGTACTCAATGTCATCCTGTGGTGCAGTTATCTTGATGTGAGTTCCATCTATAAGTCCAACAATTCCGGGAAAAGATGCTACATTGTAGAACTCTGCCTTAATTATCGCTTGCTCTTGCTCGTCTGGAAATTGAACATAATCAAACGCCAGTTCATTAATGATCTCTGCTACTTCATGGATACAGCGATGAACTGATGTCTGAGACATACAAGCCATAAAGTCCTGTCCAACTGTTCGCTGATAATTTCCTGTCGCAAAATATCGCAAAGCACATAGGAAACAAGTAGTGGTACTAATTGCAGATTGTCGCTTATTTTTATAAAACAAATGTTGAATTTTTCCAAGAAATTCCAAGCATAGATGCTTTGGGAAACGAAACAAATCGATGAATTGCTGTTCTGTTGTTTCCTCAAATGGATCACGAGTGTTTCTGATACATACATATATCTTCTGATAATTATTAATTTTCTCCTGTGGAAACATGAATGCATGAATGAATGATACATAACAATTTCATTTAAATTAATTCAACATACCGATTTTGTCGTCTAATGTGCCTCCTTACAATGGTTTCATATGCAGACATCTTCAATTGTGTTTACTATTTTTCAAAACAAATTTCAATAGTGAAAACCGAAACTTCAAATTCAATTCAGCTCACTTGGCTGACAAAAAATGATTCACTCAGCACATTCAAACTCACAGCCTGTTGCGGAATCGCATCTGAAACCAGAATGAGACGTGCGTCTTTCGTACGTCTTCCCCCGTGACACCCTGAAATTTTGAAAGAAGTTCAGGTTCGTAGCGACAAAACCCGTTACAAACAAACTCTAATCGTGAATACGTGTGAGCTCATTTCATTGTACCGCAGTGTACTCCCGCCACACACACTCTTGGAATTATTACAATGTGCGTGATTGTTTAAAAATTTTGACAGCACTTGAGGTTCCCACGTGCGCCCGAGCTTGTAGGCAAACGTCGGCGGCCATTTTAAGTGGTACGCCTCCTTGGTGGTTTCTGAATCGCATAAACTGCAATAAGTGTACACGGGCTGTGAGTGTGAGTTTTATTAAATGTGTACACGGGCAAAAAACTCACGCTTGCGGAATTGGGCCCCTGAACTAGATGCTCACATTTCCGACGGGCCTTGGATGGTCCATCCTAGTACGGTATTGATAGCAGTTAAACTTGGTGTTATACATATGTTCAATTTCTCCGGTAACTGTCAGTAAAAATCGGCGCCAATAAGGATACTTATCCCTATCCAGAGATCCTAGCATCGGCCAACATTAATTTAGGAACATCCGAAGCTATAGGGTCCGCCAAATAACTTTTTTTTTTTTGAAAATGCTGTAAAAAAAACTACTGAATATTTTCTCAAATTTCTTTTTTTATTTGAAAGTACAATCCTTCCGGTTAATAATGCAAAATAATTTCATTCAAATGGCTGCCTCGGCTGGCCATGCAGTAGCCTACACGATCGGTCCAATTTTTAAGCACATTATCGATTGTGTGCAGCTGTATTTCACCAATGGCTTCACGAATATTGTCCTTTAAAGCGTCAATTGTCTCTGGCTTGTCGGCGTAACACTTACCTTTGACGGCACTCCACAAATAATAGTCCAACGGTGTCAAATCGCAGCTCCGAGGTGGCCAAACGACATCAGCTCTGCGGCTGATAATGCGATCTTCAAAAACAGGGCGCAAAACATCGAGTGTAGCTTCGGCTGTGTGGCACGTAGCGCCGTCCTGTTGAAACCAAATGTTGCCAATATCCTCCTCTTAAATTTTTGTGAACAAAAATTCGTTGAACATGGCCCGATAACGATCGCCATTGACTGTAACGGCCACTCCTTGCTCATTTTCGAAGAAAAATGGCCTAATTATGCCTCTGGACCAAAATCCGCACCAAGCAGTGGCTCGTTTTGGGTGCACCGGCTTTTCAATGTATGCGTGCGGGTTTTCTGTGCCCCAAATGCGACAATTTTGCTTGTTTACATACCCGCCAAGATCAAAATGAGCTTCATCTGAAAAGATGATTTTTTTGGCAAAATCGGCATCTTCTGTAAGTCGATCGGAGGCCCACTTAGCGAAGCGTTGTTCAAGCATATACACAACCATATTCGTTCAGCGGAAGGATAAAACTAATTATCTGTCAAATCAGACATGAGCTAAGTGTTACCATTCACGAAATAAGCACTACTTGAAAAAAAAAACGTTAGGGCGGACCCTTTATATTGTTACCAGGTACAGGTGAATGCCTTTCACCCCAATTTTTTCAAAGGATTCCCTTCACATTGCACATCTTTGAGCCATGTCTCCTGTTGAAACAACGATAGCATCTGCCTTCCTTTTTAAGTATTTGGTTTTTATCAGCTAAGCTTTTAACACCGCAATACTCTTTTGCCTCATGATTTACTGATTTGCAAAATAGATAGCTGTCTTTGATCTCAAGCAGAGGAATTATTTGTTTCGTTTGACTGGTCTGTGCATTACGTGTCATTACCTTCAGAATCATCATAATATCGGTAGTCAACCCGCAGTTCATTCGGTAAACATCTGAGCAAAATTCCCTTTAGCATCACAAAATAGTTTGAGGTGGAAATTCCGAACGCGGTTAGGAAACGTGTTCATGCCAGCACTGAATTATATAGCAGTCTCAATCCAGAAACGTCAGCTCTGACAGTTACTGACTGAATTGAAAGTAAAGGGCTAACCATAATAGACAGGAGCAAGCAGAAGCTTATGTCAGAACCGAACGAAATTCTCCCCTCTGTTTCAACGAACCGTCACGATACCCATAATAGACAGGAGCAACAGGAGCAAGCAGAAGGAAAGGAACTGTCAAATTGTTTTCCCACAACTTGGCTTTTTCCTTTTTGTTGAAATAAAAGCCATCTGCTTTATCATAGAGGCACTTATTTTCCTGCACAAGTGAAATTAACTTGTTAATAAACCCGTATCCCATATTTACTTTTATCTTTTTACTCTTTCCCAACCTCAAATGTCACTTGTCAAAAATTCCATCCGTCATGTCTTCTTTCAAGAAGACCTTCCTTCTGCTCGCATCAGTTAACGAACATTTAACGAAACGTCACATCTGTCCATTATGGGGATGTCATAGGCTTTGCATGTAAGAAGACATTCCCCTCTGCTTGCTCCTGCTTGCTCCTGTCTATTATGGTTGGGCCTTAAGCTTTGCATAGTATGATCTACAATCTTCTCGGTATTGCCATACTCTTCTATCAGCAATGCGATGGTGGCGTTGTAGTTTGCTTCAGTGGGAGTGAGACCAACCAATGTCTCTGTTGCTTTGCCAGTCCGTTTCTAGATAGTTAATTTTATCCACCACACATGTAGGGGTATTTTCATGTATGAGTAACGCTCCCATCTATCCTGTATTTCGCAGGATTATCCTGTTTTCTCAAGCCAATATATCACTCCTGTATTTTCCAATGAAAACCCTGTAATCCAATGCAGGCATAATTTCAACTCACAACTCCCTATTCAAGATTCACAGAGTTTAAAATTATTTTATCTTCATCTCCTTAACTTTACCATTACACCTTAAAACTCCAAACCAAAAATCTTTCATACCAAAATTCAAAAGCTTTAATTGTTTTACACCTCGAACACATTTGTTTACAGTGTTCTAATTATAATTTAGTTTTGTCTCCGTGAGCGACTGTGCTTTCCATACATATTTACCTTTGCGTTTTAATTAGCCTGAACAGTTACATGTTTTGTTGTGTGTGTTTTGTCTGTGTTATTTAAATACCGTTGGTAAGATTTTAGTTCTGCTCTTTTAATGGAGAAATATCCGAATGCACTAAAGGTTATTCATTTATAAGTGGACCGTGTTTCATATATAAACTGTCTCTCATCAAGTTTAAAGTATTCGGAAGAGGTTCAAGATTAATAAATTAATATGAAAAAAAAATTTAATATGCATATCCTGCTATAATCCTGTTTTTTTCTTTTTTAATCCTGATATATGACATATATTTTCCAATTTATCCTGTATTTCGGCGAAACAAATATGGGAACGTTATGTATGAGTACCCACTCCTTGAAATCACCAGAGAATTTCTGGTAGCTTGTGCAGATTAACTGCACCATGCGATGAGTGTGACCATGCCAACGGTTGTGTCGATGCGTTTTGAGGCACGTTTTCAGGTGACGGTTCTTTTGCTAATGATTGACCTTGATGAAGATGTACCTTTGCCAATCTGTGTTTTAGCCGGGTAGTGGTTTCTATAGCCTTATCCTCGTAGTACGCTTTATTTTCTGCGTCTTTCACCAAGTCTTGTGGGTTAAGAAAATGTATTACCTCAACGTTCGTCTTCCTTAAACATTCATATGCTGTTGTCAGACGCTTGAACACCTCGAGCTCTTCTTCGATATCATCCAAATTATCATTTAGTTTTGAATCATCCGATTTGATAATTGACCGCACTTTTAACTAATTTGGTCACTTGACCACGATACGAAGCGCGACTTGCAATCTCCATTGTAAATCCCGGGTTTCATCACCAAATTTAGAAAATACGAGCGCGTCTTTACTTTAAACTCAAAACAAATGCTTTTGATTTAGAAAATATCCTCACGATTTTCAAAACTCTGTCTTTATTAATTCATGGATGCGATTACAAGGAGACTAGAAAAGAGAAATGATAAAAATATGATATAAGAAATAGATTCAGCGAATTCAGCTGATTATAATTGTCATATTAATAACAGTTATATAATAGTTGGCAATGAACATAAAATGAAATACAAGTATGAAGTCAAGATAACTGGTATAATCTTTAAGGTGGGATAATCATTTTTAACACTGAGCAAGAGATCTAGTGACTCTTCGCTGGTCACCGTTGCGGTGACATCTGGTTTGTTAATTAGGGCGGATATACTGGGAGGCTTTCAGTCAGTGTCTTCCTCACTCTACTAGCTCATTATTTTCTTCTATTTCTGAGCAGAAACTACGCCAGGATATCCTTTGCGCCTTTCTTATCTCACTTTTATATAGTCTGAGCCTGTTCTTGCAGCGGTTCCAGTCCTCTACTCCTCTTTGTATTTTTTTTCTTTGTTGAAAAGCCGTCTTTGTTGATCTAATACTAGGGCAAGAATTTTGAAGGGATTTGCTCATAGCTCCTGTAGCTTTAGTCGCCAGACGTTCAATGTCTGCATACAACTTGGAGTTACTTAATTGGGTAACTTAAAAAAAAAACAAAAATAAATAAATAAATAAAAAACAACAATAGAAAATTAAAACACAAAGATCAAAATAATTGCAAAAAATAAAACCAAAAGAAAATCTTATTGTCAATGTATGGCAGTTAAGAATGTGTAAATTATATAGGAGCATAGTCTTTAAAAGTACATTTTTTACAATATAAAGAAAGCAATTAAGATCTAACCAGTACGACAGAAATTGAGATTAAGACTCTGTGCTCATAATAAGAGATTCTAGATCATTAAAATTTTGGTCAAGAAGCCAGTTTTTAATACGTCTAAAAAATGTACCAGATACTGTTATTGTTCTGATAGTCTGGGGAAGCTTATTAAATTATCGGTAACACAAAATAGAATAAAAATTACGGTAAGCGGTGGTGCGGTACATATAACAAGCTAACGGAGTTACCACGTAAATTGTGAGTAGATGTTAAACGAAAATTACGACAACCGGATCTCATATAAAACAATTTTAATACCTTAAAACAATATATGTATGTAGGTGACGAACAGGTAAATGTTTGTGTCACAGAACAACAGATAGCTAGGATGTCTACTAGACTTACGACAACTTTTTCTTATAACTTTTTTTTGAAGTTTAATCAATGAAAGGATATGGTTATAATAAATACCACCCCAACATACAATACCATATTGAAGTTTGGAGTGAAAAATCCCATAACAGGTGTTGAGAACAGATTTTGTTTAAGTAGAAAAAATGCCGCAGCACATTCCGTAAGTATTTTCTTAGAGAATCCACGTGATTAATGAAACTCATTTTATAATCAATTAAGAGTTTTTTTTTAGTTTTTAATTCATTTTTATTCATAATTTCTTAGATCTATCTTACCCTAGACAAAAATGCTTAAAAACTAACTTAACTATCTTAACAATCTAGATATCTTACTGGCCCTAGGCGGACACTCTAAAATAGACGTAACAACTTAAATCTATGTCTTTCGACTACTATATCAACTTACCACTAACATTACTATATCTAGCTTAAGCTAAGAAAAATGTTTTTTTTATTAAAAACTTAGCATATACTCAATTAAGAGTCCCAGACATTTAAATGTCTTAACATTTCCGACTTGGAAACAGTTCTCACTAGAGTTAGAAGTGCAAGTATATGATGGTAAATTAGTCATGCAGTTACAAGTAGATAATTTAAACTTTTGGCAATCTGAAGCATGAAAATTAACATTTATATCCAAATTATACGATGAAAGGCTGAAGTGTATTAGTTTTGTTTTTGAACTTATTACTAAGTTATGTTCTGCAAACCATTTCCATAGAAGATCAAGATCCCAATTGATGGCACAGACCAGTTCTAAAGGACTGTTGCATTCGAAAAACCAATATCATCTGCAAAAGCAGTAGGCCTACCTTTAAAGTCAAGTGAAAAGAAAGAATTAATATAGATGAGGAACAAAAGTGGACCCAAACAGAACCTTGTGGGACACCTAAGTTAATGAATTTGACATCACTTCTAATATCATCAATTTTCACCCCCTGAGACCTATTTTCTAGGTAGATTTTAACCATTCAAGCATGAAGCCGCGAAAACCCGCTTTTTCCAATTTCCCTAACAATATTTTATGTATCACCATATCGAAGGCTTTAGTTATATCGATGAACAAACCAGCAGTGTGCTTTTTCTCATCAAGGTTCGACATTATATGGGAACAAAATTGCATCAGAGCATCTTCAGTAGATTTGCCTTTTTGGAATCCAAATTGAGCCGGATTAAAAAACTTTGTTGTGGTTAGAAAACTCACTAACCTATCTTTTCGAAGTCTCTCAAGAACTTTACTTATGGTTGGTAGAAGAGATATTGGTCTGTAATTTGAGATTTCAGTAGGAGAACTTTTCTTAAGCAAGGGCACTACGTCTGCACATTTAAATTCTTCTGGAAATATGCCTTCAAAAACACTAAGGTTAAAAATAACTGCTAACACATTTACAAGAAAACAAGCGCTTGATTTTAAAAACTAGACTAGAAATACCATCGAAGCCGCAAGAATTTGATTTATTTAGATAACCAATTACCCTTAAAATCTCAAGAGCAGTTATGGGCTCAAAAACAAAACTTTTAGTTTGGAGCGGTTCATTAAATTCCAATGGACAATTGCACTGAACACAAACTGGTGGATTTATAAAAGACCGTAAATAACAAGCTAGATTCACAAAATATGTATTAAATTCATTTCTGATTGTCAGTAGGTCGAAAACTACACACTGATTAACATGGATAATAGTCGGTTTCATAGAAAGGGACATTTTATTCAGAATTTTATCAACAAGACGCCACTCATTAGCTAAATTTCCTGTAGCTTCTATAGAAACAGAGAACGATAATAATTGTCACGACATATGGGGATTTCTTTTTTAAGCTCATCGCAGAGTATCTTGTAATTATTTCTTAGTCTGATATTATTGTGATCCTTGACACAACGTATTCCAAGATTATTTTTAACTTTTACTTTATTTAACAAGTAATCTGAAATCCAGGGTTTAAGTCTCTTTATTGTGTTCTTGCCAGGAGACACGGAAGAACATTTCCAAATGTGTTCCCTTAGACAACCAATAAAGACTGAAAAAACTGTTGACACATCTGCACAGGAATAGACATCTTCCCAATACTCATACAAAAGATTGTTTTTAAGTTGGCGAAAGTTAATCTTCATTTTGTATGGTTTGCCGACATTATTCTTGCAATTTAATGGTTTAATTAAAAGACCAATCATACAGTGATCAGTTATCTTCAAATCAAGAATATAACTTTCGCAATGAGACATAGAAATGTTGCCAAATCTTGCATAAATATCTAGACACTTACCTGATAAGGGCCTAGTAAATTTATCGATTAAACAAGCTAAGCCATGCGAAGCTAATAATCCTAAATTATTCTAAGTCGTGTTATCAGTTAGCCTCATATTAGTTGGGATCTCAAAGTTTAGATGGAAGCGAATGTAACGGTAATCAGAGAAGGAGTTCTTTTCCGAAACCGACCAGATTGCAAACGAGATATTGGGAGAATTGGATGCCAAAGTTATATCTAAAACTTCCTGCCTATTTCTAGTTACAAGGATTGTCCTATTGCCCCTTTTACAAATGACAAGGTCTGTTTCAATAATATAAATAAGTAATATGTACCTCACCTTTCTTGTTAATGTCGCTACTGTCCCAAATAATATGATGAGCATTCGCGTTGCATCCTATCAGCACCGGTGTTTTTGTCCACTCTGCCTAACTGACCATCCTTCTGATTGTTGTAGATGGTAAGGTCGAAGGCCAGCTTGAAGTTTGCTGTGGAGATCCATAAGAGACTTCTATTCTGCCAGTGGTGACCTCACAGGGTCTGTAATTACTTAAATAAATATATTAATTTTACTTCCTTGTAATTTGGTTTTGCTAAAATGCAGGTTCTAAGGGTACCTTCGCGTAAGCCAGATGCCTCCGTCACAGTAGCATCCAGATCCTCTGAATCAGAGGATAGAGTGTCGGATTCCAGCCGAATTCTGAAGGAGGCTGAGGTGGTGGAAATCATGGCCATTGCCTGCCTCTCGTCCTGTTCGTATACCTTCAACCTGATGGTTTTAAGACCATATCGAACTTTATCTTCCTTCGCTTTTAGTGGAGGGAGGGAATCTCTATTCAGCAACAGGGTAACTGTCCTCTCCGAGTTCTTTTCAACCTTCATCTTAATGGCCAACCAGTTGGTAGTCGGAAGATCAAGATTTTGCCTCTGCAACAGAAGCAAAATATCTTGTGGGTTGCTGGGTTCCACGGGTATACGGGCTCGGGCCCTTGACCTGAGCGGGATCTCGTCCTTGTTCACAACCTCCGGCTTGTCACCTCGCAGGCAACAAGTTTGTAGTACCGATGGACTAGCCCCTATCGGTGAAACCAGGAAGTTTTTTTCGGGCTAATCTTACCTTCAAGGATTTTCCAGTGCTCATGAGTGATGTGGCCCTCCTAATGGCTCCGATCTATGATCATTACAGCTAGATGATCCCTCACCACCTCATTGAGAGTGGGCGCCCGCCGTAGCGGTGCTCTTATAGCTCTTTGAGATGGATGAGATTTCATAGTGAGATGGAGGCCTTTTAGTTGTCCACCCACTACTTTTGGCTGTGAAAGCGGATGCTTAAGGTCCCTTTCTTGGTAGACTTTTCTGCTCCTCTATGGTTTCTGAAGCTCACTGGAACGAGGCTGCGTCTTTCTCGGCCCCATTGTCCCTTTTTTTCTAGTCGCCTGAGGACTTCAAAAGTAGCACGACTCTTATTATAGGCCACCTTATGTCATTCTTCTCCACCGCTATATATGACTTTACTCGTATGCTTGAAACTATTTTTAATAAAGATCGCAACTCTCCCGCCTTGTATGGCGGTGGGTCGGTCGAGTAGATTCTGTCAACTCGGGTCGGCTGCTTAAGGATCTTCTGTTGGAGCTGGCCGATCTGCCCTTCAATGGTGAGCAGGGTCAAACGCAGGTTCACCTTGCCCTTCGGTGCCTTAGAAACAGGCACTGGAACTACGATGAATTTTGTACCATCTGCCGTAGACAGGCGTCAGATGACATTTCTCGTTCCTATGGTTCTTTGCATATTTAACACATAGAGGCTGCATCTCGCAACTCGACGCGGCGCGGCGTGCCCGAACTTTTGATAGCAGATACATTGTACAATGTTTCCTTGCTTTTTTACTGTTTCCCATGTTACCGACTGGGAAGTCAAGGAAGTAATGGAACTTAACCTTTTCAGCTTGCTGTTGGGTGCGAGTTGGACCAAGAAGA
Organism: Merodon equestris; assembly: GCA_958301585.1. Classification (NCBI taxonomy): domain Eukaryota; kingdom Metazoa; phylum Arthropoda; class Insecta; order Diptera; family Syrphidae; genus Merodon; species Merodon equestris. The sequence goes on along the minus strand of OY284415.1, from coordinate 79,723,728 downwards.
AAGGCAATACCCGGTTCTCCTGTTTGGCTCACGCCGTAGTAAACGGTTCGACCCCCACGAATTTGCGATCGTCGCTTTCGAACTTTTTCAGCTCTGAGAGCACTTCCTCGGGACCAGTGATCGTATGCAAAACTTCGAGGAGCATCAACCGCAGCCTCTCGGCCTTGGGGGTGAAGGAAAAGAACTCCGTCGTGGCCTGCTTTAAAAGGCTTTTTACTGGCTTATACTGCTCCAGTGTGGTACGCATAGCGGTTTTCGCCTAAAGACAAAGTTACCTATACCAATTACATACTTACATAGATCTATTGTCTTTCGTAGGGCCGTTGTATGGGTGGTTCCTTGTCCTTAATAGGACATTGTTGTTGCGGATATTGTTGATGCTGTGACTGTTGTTGTTGCTGTGGCCTTTGTTGATGCTGCAGCTATTGTTGTTGTTGCGGCTGTTGTTGTGGCTGTTTCTGTTGCGGCTGCTTCTGTTACGGCTGCTTTTGTTACGGCTGTTGTGATTGTTGTTGCGGCTGTAGTGGAATGGTTGTAGCCCGCTTTCTTTCCTTCTGACGCATTTGGGAGAGCCTATCTACTATGGCCTTTAATTTAGCGCGTAGAATGCGTTCCTCATCCTCAAATTGACGTTCCTTCTCCGCAACCGAAGTTGTTTTCTCCCGTGGAACGACTGGGTGGGCTACGTCATTTTCCACGGAGAGTAGTTGCTGTCGCTTCACTGCTGTTGATGTTGATTTCGTCTTTTTTCGACCCGCAGCTTTTCTGTCGAAGTGGAGTGGAGGGGTGCTTATGTATATTACCCTGCGGATTAAACTTGCTGCTGTTACTATCAGGGCCTACTGAGCGAGGAATCTCGTCCCAATATAGAAATATGTATTTATGTAAAAATATGATAGAACAACGAGTTTCTCAGGATCTTTCAACACAAATTTATGATTTTGACGGGGATGAGATAATAGCTATGTTCAATGAGGAAAAAAACCAGAACAGAACAGGACAGGACTGTCAAATCAAGTTAGAACAAAAAAGTACAGCCGTCATAAGCTGTCATAAAACGAAAAACATCTTATATGTATGTCAGATTGTATTAAGAATGTTTTAGAATTAAATAATAAACTGAAATGAATTTAAATAAAACTGTTTTTAAAGAGTTATGGTGGACACTGACAGTGAAATGAATGTGATTAGTGATTAGTCCAGACCAGCCTCATTGAAGAGATTAAATGATAAAATCCTTATACAAATCTCAGAAAAGACCCGAGACCCAGAGGTTAAAGTATTGACTCCTGACAACGATGGCAGAGAGTTCGAGTCTCGCAACAAATTAGTCATTCTTATTCACCCTTCGAACAATTCGCATTCCCAAATCCTTTCGAAATGAATCGCTTCACCTGTCAATAAGGTGAATTTAGATTCACTGTATTCCTAAATCCACGTCAATCTAATCTATCCATACAAAGTATGAGCTGATGCAAAGTTTTTTTTTTAAAAATATCACTTTTCTTAGCCTAAGTTGTTTATTTATTTTAATTAATGCACATTAATCGTAAGGCCGAAAGGCATAGTCTTAAATTGTTCTATTTGCTTTAGAGTGTCCGTATAGGGCCAATAAGGTATTTTATGTTAGTTGTTATGTAATCTAGTTGTAAGCATTTTTGTCTAGGGTAAGTGTGTTCTTAATATATAAAAAAAAAAATAATGAATTCATAAAAAAAAAAAAAAAAAACAAAGTATGAGGTTTGAGATCCGCACCAAGATCGTTGTGGATCTGTACAAAATTAAGCGAACTGGGTTGAATTGTGGGTGGATCACCAAAAATGTAAGCTTTACGAGTATATTTGATGCAGTCTATTTTTTAAATATGTACAAACAAATTGATTTGTAGGAAGAGAGCAACTAACAGATACCAATTCAAAGAGCTGGTGGAATTTGGATCTATTTTCTCGTATTCTTGTGCGAAGTAAGCACTGGCTTACTTCCTTTTATTCCATTATTCCATTAAGGGAATCATGGTTAGATCCAGGAAATTTTTCATGTAATGATCTTATCCAATCGCATTTATTTATCGCAAATCTGAAAAAGAGTGATTTTTATACAGGTTACATAATTTTTTTTTCTTTTCTAAATAATACGCAGCTGCAATCACGAGTAGCATTCGATTACATACCTACACATTCTTCAACGCGTCAATGTATTTCTTCCAAGTAATGCGCGGGTGCAATCGCCTGTGTCATTTTCGCATTCTTGCTATTCTTCATTTTTCTTCATTTTCCACTCACCGAAAGTTTTAAATTACTGAAAAAGCTGAATAAACAGCTCCCGCGGTCCCACGGTGACCTGATATACCGAGAATGCAAAGTGGAGTTCATATGGGTGTGTATGATTTTTATTAGTTATTAAGCTGAGTGTAAAAGCGACGCGTCTTGTTTGAGAAAATAAAGTTTTTTTTAGAAATCGATCGGAACGTCTTTTTTAAATTACATATGAAACATTTTTATTTCACTTGCTATCATCGCATTAATGCTGTAAAATCTTTTTCTTTTGTGCGGATTTTCCATCAATGCACATCACACCACCGGGTATTTTAAATTTCTATAAAAAGTTAAGAAAATGGAAACAAACATTTACTGAAAGGATGGTTTATAAAGATTGAATTGACTATGCATCCGATAAATGAATAATATTTCCAGCGGTTCTGCTAAATATAACCGCGCCTTGGAAAAAGTTGGCGATACTCTCCATAAGATATTTTTTTCCAATTTTGTTTTAAACAAATACTGTTTACGCGTTAGTCGATTGTCGTAAAAAAGAAAAAGAAAATATAAATCCAACTCTGAGCAAAAAGATAAAAACACGTGCCGATTTTTCATTATACAGATTTTTATTGGTTTCCGGAAATGCCCGATATTGGGACCAAGAAATTTGGGGCTTAAAAGAGACAAATATACGAGGGGCAATCAAAAAGTAACGATAAACGGATATTATTGCAGGGCCTAATTACGTGAAATCTATTGTTTTCACTCACGTATACCCTCACTAGTAGCGAGCAAAAAAATCATATATGTAAATAGTTCACCTTTTCTGGAAGATACATTCATTCAAACACGAGCAGTCGAAGAGATCACATCAAAATGGAGAAAAATGAAGTAAGAGCCGTCATTAAGTACCTCTGCCTGAAAAAAATGTCTACGAAAGAAATTCACGCTGACTTAGTGGAAACATTGGGGGACTCTGCTCCTCCATATTCCACAGTTGCAAGGTGGAGTAAGAAATTCAAATTGGGCAGAACGCCGACTGAAGACGAACATCGCTCCCGGCGTCCATCCACATCTCGCACCGAAGATAATATAAAAAAAATCGAAGACATCGTGCTAGATGACCGACGAGTGACCATCCAACATTTAGTTAAGATCACAGGGCTCTCATTTGGAAGCATTGAAAGTATCCTGACATATGATTTGAACATGAAGAAGGTCTCCGCAAGATGGGGCCCAAGAATGTTGACCGACGAACAAAAAGAGAAGCGACTTCGCGAATCTTGAAAAATATCAAAAGGATCCGGCGGCTTTTTGCACTCGTTTTATAACGATGGACGAAACCTGGGTACACCACTTCGACCCCGAGACTAAACAACTGTCTATGGTCTGGAAAAGACCTTCTTCACCGACCCCTAAGAAGTTGAAGGTTTCAAGTTTGGCAGGCAAGATTATGGCGTCTGGCTCATACTATGCAGAACAAATAAGAAAATTGCGAGAAGCCATTAAGGAAAAAAGGCGGGGCAAACTGTGTGCGAAGGTTTTGTTTCACCAAGACAACGCACCCTCTCACAAAGCTCAAGTTGCGTTGGATGCCATACGGGAAGCGGGCTTCGAATTGATTGAGCACCCTCCCTATTCTCCAAACCTAGCCCCCAGCGACTTTTATCTCTTTCCTCGCCTCAAGGAATACCTCAGAGGCCAGAAATTTGCCGATGAAAGTGATGGCTGCCGTACAAGCGTTTTTCGAGGAGCAAGATAAAGATTGTTTTTTAAATGGAACACAAGCTTTAGAGAAGAGATGGACTAAATGTATAAACTTATTAGAAGATTATGTAGAAAAGTAAATTTAATATGAAAGAGTAAATGTTGTATTATACATTGATTATCATTACTTTTTGATTGCCCTTCGTATAAGCGCACCAATTAATGAAGGGCGCGTGTTTCTACGGAAATGACATCGTTCAACAAATACTCCAAAATGTTAATTTAAATTTATTAAATCAAACGTCAAATGCTTACTTCGAAAATTCGAAAATGAAGTCGATAATGTAGTTCATCCGACGGATTTAAAAATAGCGGGAATAGGTGAATGTGAATCGGTCGAGTGACGTGAATCTCCGATCCGTTGGATTTGGGGATAGGGTTGATTATGATTCAAAGTCATCGAAATAACATTTCACGCTAAGTAAATCCCCTAAATATCCATTTACATCCACCTCTAAATTTGGTTAAACAAGTAGAGGTAACAAAATAGAGCTTCAGCGCTAATTGTACCTATGTTCAGTCAGTCGCCGATAGACGTTTACTTTATTCAGCAATGCAAACACATTAAAATCTTGTAAGGCAATTTTGATGTTGTACACTGATTGTATTATTAAATTCGTCTTTGACACGATCGACTTGGTTCGATCATCAATGTATTCTTATCACTAATTGCTACGAGACGTTGACTTTTTTTTACGGCGTACTGCGTAACTGTACACTGCGTTTATTCTAATAACATGCTTCCACTGAGATATTTCAATTTGTACCTTATTTTGATCTGACTAATCTCTTTTTTTTTTGTTAGCACAAAATTTACCAAAACTGGGAAGAGGGATCCGTAAGGTAATCAGTGTCCTCACTGAGGTTATGAACGCCACGGCTTGCAATACATTTTTTAGTCACGACGTACGTCGCCGACGTTTTGAGCTAGTAGCTAGTACTAAGTAGTAATAATACTAAATAGCATTGATTAACCTTGAGTGACTGACTTGCGGATGCTGTAATTGATAATTTCTTCGCCGAAGTTTCCCAAATATCTGCGAAACTTACCTCGGCGATTGGTAATGATGGAAAGTAATATATTGTATAATCTTATATAAATTCAAAGATTCTAAGCCATCTGTCCATCCTTGTTGAAATTTGCGACCACAACCTCTTCTTAGTTATGATATTTATTTCAATGCCCCCGGATATAAATGATGGTATATTACAAGCAACGTTACATCAGCTTGCTGACATCACATGGCTGGGCACCAGTTTTGTGCCAAAAATAATTGGTTGTTATGTGTCTATAACGCTCGCCATTGATTGTCTAGATATTTTCCATTTTAACAAAAAATACTTCAGATTAACGTCACTTGATGACAATTTGCACCAGACAACAATTATAGTTTGTGGCCATACAATGATGTCCCATAAATCGTCTGATCTTCTTCTTTTCCTTTTTATCCCGGCGTCGTTATGGTCAGAAGTGTAGGACCATAACCTTCCCACTTAACTGCATTCCTACTGGTCCGCTTGTGGGGTCCGCCAGGATATCGCCATAAATCGTCTGATATAATCGATAATTCCAGGTCTTCGGCCATACTATCACTTACAGTCGATATATTCTTGGCTTGAATTGCGCTGTGGAAATGTGCACGGTTTACTTACCTTCCTGACTTTTTTTACTAATTTGCTGAAACCTAAGAATCATTAGATTGAACACAGTTTCCCCAAGATACAAGGTTTGACATTTGAACAATGTGCCATTTGACTGATGTACAAATGTCTAAATTATAATATTTCCAATGATGGAAAAAGTATGAATCACCCATTAAAAACTCATGATCGCTTTCAGCATTTCGATGAGACCTTTTCTTGATTTCAGCTGATTTCGGAAAAAAAGGACAAACATTTCGCGCTACCGAAATAATTTACAGAAATTCACTTTCATTTATAAAAAATAAAATTTAATCACAAATTGTAGTGAAAAGTAGAACCGTACAAAGACTTAAATTAATATATTTAATTCCTTCCGAGAACCATAGTCAGCAGAGCCATTCTCACATACATTCCATACTCTGCTTGCCTGAAGTAAGCTGCACGTGGATCCGAATCGAATTCTTTACTAATCTCAAATACTCTTGGTAAAGGATGCATTACAATAGTTCGCCGATTAGCTTCAGTCATGAGCTTCGGTGTCACTATAAAATGACCACAGCACTATAATAAAACAGTAAATGAAAAATAATAAGTTACATAATTATACTCTTAAAGATAGATCTATTTCATGTTCACCAAACCTGATTATATTCCTCCTCCGAAGTGAATCTTTCCTTCTGAATTCTGGTCATGTATAGTACATCTGTTGTTGGCAAGGCTTGTTCAATACTCTGCCGCGTTTTTTGGCTGATACCTTTTGAAGCGACATAACGTACAATGTTCTCCGGCATGCACAAGTTATTAGGTGTAACGTATTGTAAGGTTACATTGTACAATGTCAGCAAACGAGCCAAAGAATGCGCAGTTCGTCCATGCTTTAAATCCCCAACCATTGTGATCGTAAGACCATTCACTGTGCCGATTTCCTCGCGAATAGTAAAAATGTCCAAGAGAGCTTGGGTGGGATGTTCCCCTACCCCATCACCTGCATTGATCATGGGCTTTCGACAATGTTGTGCTGCCCTCTGAAAATAAAAGCATTCAATAAGTGATCTATGGTGATTGAAACATTGGAACTTACGCTAACAGCCCCAGGCTCGGGATGTCTCAACACCACGACATCGGAATAACCTGCCATCACCGATACGCTGTCCTCCAGAGTCTCACCTTTCTTTACTGATGAACTTGTTTCATTCATATAAATAACACGACCTCCCAAACGCTGCATAGCTGCTGCAAAACTGCAGCTTGTTCTTGTGCTAGCCTCATAAAATATCGACGACATGATTTTCCCCTTCAAAATATCATCTAAAGGCCTGTCTTTAGATACACGAGTCTTAAAAATCTGTGCCAAGTTGAAGATGTCATTTAGTTGTTCTTTATTGAACATGTCTACCGACAGAATATGTTTTCCGAGTAGGCCGTGGGCTACAGGATGGGTATTAGCACTGCCGGTCTTCTGAATGAGGTCTTTAAGGGTCGTGTTGCCACTAGAATCACAGCGAATACGAGGAAGTGGGGATACCGGCCGTAAATAGTTAGAATTTCCAGCAAAATGAACAGCTATCTTTGGAACGGGGTCAGACAAGAGCTTGGAGAATGCCTCATTAGTCTGCATGTCAGTGCCATATTCTGAACTTCGATTGAGTTGCTCCGATTTGGTCAACCCGTCTAGTCCCTCAGAGGAATTGTTGTAATCCAAAGATTCAATTGACTGGTGCAGAAGCGACTTGCGAATGTGTTGTGTGCGAACATTAATACCATAACCTGGCGGAACTAAAACCTCCCCATCAATGAAAGCGACTTCGCCTCTGAGCACGACCCTATGCACACGACCCTTGACTTTTGTGCCATTAAAAGGTGTCCACTTCGCCTTGGAATGCATTTTTTCTTGTCGAATTGTCCATTCTTCATCCAGATCGACCTCCACGTATGTCTTGGGCTGCTCTGGTAGATTAAAAATCCTCTTCGGGTTTCGATAAAATTTGTTCTTAATATCCTCCAGAGTTAAGCGTCCCTCATTAACTGCTTTCAGGAGAAGTGGGAGAATAGTCTCTAAGCCCGGGAAACCCGGCGGGGGGTTCTCTGCATTTTTCTCATCGATTGTATGAGGAGCATGATCGGTGGCAAACACATCGATATAGTCGATATTATCCCATAGAGCTTTCTGGTCCTCCAGCGAACATAGCACCGGACGAACTTCCGCGCGACCAGCGCCGATACTGTTAATATCATTGGTGGAAAGGAATAAATGATGCGGACACACCTCACATGTAACTCGAATGCCCTTCTCCTTCGCAGCGCGAATGATCATGATCTCTTCCTTACGAGCAATGTGGCAAATGTGAATGCAACGATCCATCATGTGAGCTAAGAGGATTACTGCAGCCATGGTTTGCTTCTCTGCATGACAGACAATGGGGCATCGTTTTGGCCAATTTTGTAGATGCTTCTCCCAAACAGTCATGTCGGACATTTTCAATGTGCTGAAAGTATCGTTTAAGTACATTTTTAAACCTGCCGCCTGTGAGGCCAACTCGGAAATTTGTCCCCAATTTGTGTCTGATGCACCGACATAAAGAGCATAATCACAACGCGCCCCAACTCTTGCGAGCTCTTGGAAAAGATTGAAGGTTGTTCGGTCTACTATTGACGGTGATGTATTGGGCATAGCACAGACTAACGTGATACCGCCAGCTAATGCTGCAGCTGTTCCGCTTACGAAATCTTCCTTGTGTGTAGCTCCTGGTTCACGTAAGTGAGTGTGAACATCAATGAAGCCTGGCAACGTGACTATTCGCCTTGAAGTCATACAATCTGTGTGGGTTTTCATAGCTGGAGCATTACCAATTCTGCGCATAGCTTCAACAAGTAGTTTTGTACATTTGACATCTGTCACAAGTGGTATGGAATAATCGACAGCCAGACGACGGGTTCGGTATCCATGTGTCATGAATGACGAAACTCTAAAAACAAAGAAGGCAATAAATAAGTCTCAATGGATTAGTTTAGGAGAGATATCTGATTTACCGACGGGCACCGCCCCCACGCATGGGAAGATTTATTACCATATCGAACTGCTTATTCGCCAGGAATTCGGCCAAATGATGAAGATCTCCACTGGCATCCTCTGGTGCTAGTTTATCAAAGGTCCATTGCACAGATTCAACCTAAAAATAAAAGAATCTTAAATAAATAATAGAAATGCAATGCACTCACATTCAATACTTAATTCTTAAACCCCTTTAAGCTCTAGCTTGTTGAACTTAAGCCGGAATAGATACTGATTGTGTACCCCTATGGAATTTTAAATATAAATTCAAGTGACAATTCTAGTACATATTCTCTATTGCACACCACCCACGAATATGTAACTATATATGTAGTATAGGAACAAAATGACAGCAGTCTCTTGATTCTGTTTCAGTGACCATTCTCAATGAAGTATTGTGTCAAGCGATATGACTGCATATTCGTAACAATTACACTCACCCCTTTAGTTCGATAATGGCCATTGTTATCAAAGATGTCATCGTTTTATCAGTTAGCCATATCGTTTAGTTTGTTAATGCATTTCAACGAGATGTTCACACTTAGTAACGAATAGTCAGTGGTTACGGGTATATCATTTGACAGGGACTCACAAAACGGAAACAATTAAAAAAAAATTCTTGCATAAAGATACCACAGCTGGATAAAAGGCAAACTCAAAATGGGAAGTTCTAAGTCTAAGCCAATCACTCCGAATAATCCACTACAAGAACTGCAGCTTAAAGAAATCCTTCGTGACCAAAAGCTTAAGAAAAAAGAAAAGGAACAGAAAACCCTTCGTAAGATCCAAGAACGGAATGTTAAGAAACAACTCAAACAGCAGAAACACCAACAAACAAGTGAACGCGCGATATCAGAACCCCCAGCGAATTTTCATCTTAATCAAGAAGAATACGAGCAGAAGATCGAGCAAAGCTTGAGATTACAGCTAGATAATGATTTGTGTGGATTTATACTGAATCAGATGTCCTTCACATTACAGTTCTTCGGAAGTTTTGAACGGTAAGTTCAAAGAAAATGGAGGGAGTAGAATGAAGTGGTGACCACTTAAGTGGTGCTCTTATTCATGGCGATGGAATGTCAATTAGCGATAATGGACTCTGGGCTAAAAGACCAAATAGACCCTAAATAGTTTACGCTGTAAAGAGACGCATCGTTGTAGTCATTGTGCTTCAGGGTGCTGTGTGACAATTTGCTTTGCTAGATGTGGCTTTTATTTTTTTTTCAATTGAAATATCTAATTGAAGACTGTATTAAAGGGACGCGTTGTGGCTAGTAAAATGTCGTATATGCGCAGTGCATGCTTTGTTCGTTCTTTAAATCATAAGAATTAATCTACAATACTTATCCATTTTTCCGTACCACTTAAAGATTTTTAGGTTTCTTCTGGAAAACAAATTTTACAATTTTTTTTCAGAAAATGGTTGCCTTCGAACATAACAGGACTTTACTGGCTTATCTATGTGGTATTAACTCATAGGACTCTATTGACTCTTAACAGCAAAATTTACGTTTGTAAAATAGAACTTTTTCTACTTTCACATCATAAGTTGTGAAGAAACTTCTAAGTTGTTATTAATATCTGAATTCTGTTTAAAAAGTGGTTTAACAACGTCAGAAACGTTACGAATTACAGACCATCAGGGCAGCAATCTATTCTGTGTTTACGAAGTTTTAATTTTATTGTGTAGGAAGAGTACCTTAGTGAGAAATTTACTGAGTTCTCATCAAGAGAGGCTTGAATTGCCAAACGAATAAGCTATATCTTAAGTTTGCTTTTGTCATACAATTTGGTCATTACTATATGCACAGATGATGCATTACAACCAAGCTTGACAATTATTTTATATATATAAAACGGATAAAATATACATATGTATATAAAGAATATGCAATACCGCATTTCACACTCATGGTAATAATTTTATCAGCTCTTAGTACCCCGAAATACTTAGCATCTCGCTTTATTTCATTATAATATGCATAAATGGGTTAATAGGATGTTTTTCAATCACTTACAATAAATTCTTACCTTAAACAAACAATACCAAAAGCAGATAGAAAGATGTTAATATTTTCATATTCATAGATAAATCCCTGTTTCTTTCCCTTAATTTATGCTTGCAATTAAATTTACTGATATGTCATCTAAACCTTCACTTATCAGACATTTTCCGCCTTGTGTTTCCTCTTTCGCTTTCATATCTCTTTATTGAAATGATCACCGATAACAACTAAACGGTGTTTTAATTGAAGAATATCAAATACAAGTATCGACATCAAACAACTACCAACAGAGATCCGGTGGAAGCGATAACAGGTGTTTGATCAAACTGCACGTGCGCTTCTTTGTTACCAATTAGAAATAGTTTACAAAATACAAGATTAAATGTACTTTTAGGGAAATATCTACTGCCTATGAATATATTTGGAAGCAAAGAGAGAACGAATTAAATCAGCAGTTCGAGGAGCACTCCGTCCTTATGGCAAATGCCCTTGATGCAGCCGTTGAAAGACGTGTAAAATATAGACCCACGTAAGTGAAGTCAATTCCTCAGATAATATACTTTTTTAACTTTTTGCCTTTCTCGCGTCAGCCACGGCCCGGAGAAAAATATTATTCAGCCATTGCAACCTCAAACCATGTACGTGGTATTTGAGAATATAGACATTGCCCGTCCAAATGAAGCCAACTATGATTCTCTCTCGCCCATCTGTAAGGTCGACATGGAAACTGATTTTTATAAAACCACCCCTTGCAGTGAGAGCTATGCTTCAATTCTAAAAAACACTAAATGGAAAGGATATGTTCGACTGAAGCTGCGAGATACTCAAATCGACAATTCGTCCAAAGTAGTTTTTCCACATAAAACTTCAGCCTACGACGAGGGTATATATTATGCGAGTGGTAGTACAATATCATCCTCCAGTCGACGTAAAGATGAAGTTCGTCATTCTAACAGCAGTGGTTATATCTCAAGCACCGAATACGATTACGCTTATATCACTCGTCTCAATTCCCACCACCCTCTCGCCGAACTAACCATGACTAATGTTTGTGAAAAAGCAACAGTGGACACGAAAATCTTACCCGAGTCTTGTATAGCCAATTTGCATGATTACATAAAACTGCCTGATGACGATGAGGAAGAAGAAGAAGAAGAGGGTTATGTGTTTGACGTTGGTGATGCTTCAAATCCCGAAAAAATTAAGTATACAAAGTTCAACCCACCTCCAATGAAGTATCTGAACTCCAAGGAATTCATGCGCTACTTCGCAGATCTGCTCCGAAGAAAACTTGCGCCACGACTCGGTCTTACGTCGAATGATTTTGAAAATGGAACTTATCGCGGTGCATCAATCCACACTCAGAACTATGAAATTATTCCAGCCATTCATGTTGCGCACAATGCCCAAAACTGGCCTGATTGTGCATTCCAATTCAAACGCCGCATGCGACCAACTCGCACTAATCCCCTTACCCGTAAACAATTTCAATGGCCGACACAGGATATGATTAAACGCATTGAAACCTTTGGTTTCCACGTCATTCCCTTGGGTTATGCCCCAAAGAGGGATCGAAATCCATATCGTGAGATTGAGTGGAAAATCATCTTCCCCAAAGCGGAGCGGTTCCTCGAGACTACTTTAACCAACACTCAAATCAAAGTCTTCATGATTGCTAAGGCCCTGGTAAAGACTTTTGTCGAACAGCAGGCAAAGGACAATACTTTGGTATTCACAATTGATCACTTGCGTATGCATTTGTTCTGGGAGTGCGAGAAAAACTATGTTACTTGGCCTGAAGAATTTCTGGGCGATGTACTTCTTCGGTTTATTAAAACTTTCATGGCATGTTTGCGTGAGAAACGTTTACCTGACTTCTTTATCCAAGAACGAAATCTTTTTGAAAGCATCCCCGAATATTCCCTCGTACGGCTTTACAGTTCTCTGGCGGAAATCATCGCCAATCCAGTAGTTCATCTCATTATCGCATTAAGAAATCTACTTTTCGTCGACGATTTCATTCCGAAAATGGACTTTAAAAAGATCTATAATAACCTGTTGGAAAACAATTATCTTAAGTTGAAAACACTATCGAAAAATTATAAAAGCACTGGATTACTTGAAGAAAAGCGAATGGATTCTATTCATCTAACAAAAGGTTGTGAAGATGATGTCAATGCGCAAGGTTTAATCGGTTATACCCAGCAGAAGGACAAAAACAAGGGCCAACTACGAAGACGAACACTTATGATGAAGCAGAATATTGAAATGCTTCGGAAACTAAACTATGACAAGAACAGACGATCTGTGGATTCCATTGACCTGGAAGTGAGTAATCAAAAATTTTCTATGCATTTTTTGTTTTATTTTTTTTGATTTTAGTTCATATTTACCAAGAACATGAAAGAATCCGAGAAAAAGAAAGACTACAATCAGGGTGTGGAAAATCTTCGCCGAACTAATATTCTCGAGATAATACTAGACCATCTCATCGCTATGAGTGAAAGGTATATGCAAGCCACTGAAAATCGATCCATCTACTTGTCTCGGATTTACCTCAACCAAGCCAAACGATTGTGTAAGTTCTACAGCAGCTACGGTTGTGACATGGGAGCAATAGAATATATTTCTCAAATCGAAACCCTTGAATCACAAATCGCTATAGTCCGCAGTACTGAGAGCAATATACCGCCTCCAGCTTTACCCATACGTAGGAGTCTTGAGCCGATAAAATCTTTTCATACGAAAGACTTAACAGAATCCAAAGAAACCAAAGCCAATCTCTATGTGCGCCAAATTTCGCGAGGCAAATCCGAATCACCACGATTGGATGTGGAGCCTAGAAGATCAATTAAGTTTGCAAACCCGTTCGAAACAAACATCGCTGTCCAGGTGCATCGGGAGGACTCCTACCGTCGATCAGATGAGGATAATTATAACTGCACTCTAGAACTAAGACGATCTACCAAGCTGTCGGGTGAGACTCCGATTTCTTCGCAGTTATTCAACTTCGATGATGAAGAAGATCTGCAAAGAACCAAAAGACCACATTCATTTGAGCCCGACAAGCGCTCCAAGCATTCCACTCATGTCAAACAAACTTCGAAGAAATCAAAGACACTGAGAAAACTAAGATATTCAAGCAGTTCTAGGTCAGATAGTGATACAGATTATGAAGAACCGGGAAGTCCAAGACTATACTCGAGTCCAGAAGGCTCCGACTACAAATTTTCGGAACCACTACCAATGATTTCAAAAGGTTCGCTATCCTCTGCACCATCTCAGAGCCCACCAATTATATTTCATTTCGATATAAATTCAAGTCCCTTAAAGTCATCTCCGGCAGAGGAATCTCCTAAAAATATACTGCGGCAGCAATATCGCTCCAAGTCCAAACACAATCCTTCTCATAAAGACGTTCTTCCAACACCAGTCGCCGAAAAAAACAAACCCAAACTAGTTCAAGTGGAGTCATGGCCACGCACTCCAACAACAATCCTCCGGTTTGAAAACGGAAAGCCAAAAGTTTTGGAGGATTTTAGCAGGTCGACGAATTATATGCAAAGTATGTCTGCCAGATCATCTTCAGCGTCTTCCGTGCAAACGCCTACTACCTTCGATGCAAAACGTGCCCTTATTCAGAAAATGTTGCAAAGAAAAGTTAAAAGCCTAATTTTATCGAATCCTGTAGACGATTTTGAAACATCAGATTTATAGCAATAATTTGGCCTTGAAACTCAACGGTGTGTAAATAAAGCTCATTTTCCAATAAAAACAAGCTTTTTTGTATTTTAGCTGTCGTTTGGGTGAATGAACATAATATTTTTTGAAAAAATATTGACTAGGGGTATGTGAACCGTATTGCCACAAAAAAAATGTATCCCTCAAAGTTTGATGTAAATTTACATACAATATATCAATCGCAAAAACATCGGCGGTTACACGTCAAAAGTCCTTCCTCTTAGTAAAAGGCCACCCAACTAGTTGATACGATAGCTTTTAGTAAAACATGGGATATTGTTAAATATGTATAATATACAAACTCGATGAACGAAGTCAAATATGAAAAACTGAACTACGTAAGTGGTGAAAACATCGCGAAAAAGTTTCTTTTTGAGACCTTCATATTCATCGAATAATCCCGTTATAACTCTACGGGCAGGCATTTGATGACGGAGTACGAAAGGTTTCAAAGCGACATGTTCTGAACTTGCACTATTTTAACAAGTTATGAGAGTATGTGTCGATTCATATCATATATATTTTTTTTTTTACGAGGATAGGTGAAAGTCTTCAAAAGACACTATGAGGACACTATGAGCGCGTGCTCATAGTAATGTGAGATTCTTACTCACTAAGAACACCTCCCTTCAAACGTATTTTAATGTTCAGACTACAACTGAGTTCTTGCACTCATCCAGCAGTTTTTTATTCAAGTCAGAAAAAGGAATGATACATAAATTTAAATGTGGCAAGTCACCTTCCAAAGATGGTTTCTGCAGAGCTCGCCGATTCATATCTGATAGCCTCCTACTTTTGCCTTATTTAAGTCATCGCAATAATAGTTGAATATTTGTAATTCAAGAATGGCGCAAAAATCAAAATGACATTTTTCGTTGGATAAGCTCTTATAGATTTTTTTTTAAATCATATTAATTTAAAATGTTCTATGTTTTATGTGAGCCCACACTTAACGTATAACTACGATATATATTTTTCGAAAAAGAAAACAATTTTTCGATCACAGAAGATGGCGGAGTTTTCCCGCCACTTCATCCACCCTACGCTTACGCGATGGTTGATGTCGTCATCACAAGTTTCTTCTTTATTAATCATAGATCCCAGATATTTAAACTTTTCACACTTGGGAAGCACCCTTCCATTCAAGTAAATGTCTGGAATAGCTGATGAGGGTCAGAGAACGGGCAGCACAGATCTTCTTTGAAATAATACGATACCCGTGTCCCTCAAAAATGTCCACCCACACATCAAGTGCTCGTTGTAGGGACGCCTGATCATCACTTATAATGGCTCCATCGTCAGCAAAGAATAGCTGGTGCACATTGGGGTCCGTCACTTTTCCTTCAAGCAAGCAATCAAGGACTGCTATAAAGAGCAGTGGGCTGAGGACGTTCCCTTGGTGTACACCGACTTTAATTGCGAACTCTTCGGTGCATCTTACTCTTGTCGTTGCTCTATTGTACATGTCCATGATCACTCGCACGTAGGTTTCTGGAACTCGTTTTTGTCTTAGCGCTACCCATAAAAGATCTCTTGGTTGCCGGTCAAAGGCCTTCTCGAAATCAACCAACACCATATGCAAGTCCTTTGACGAATCACGATGCTTTTCCATCATGACCCTTATACTTTGGATTGCATCTGTTGTTGATTTGTCCGAGACAAACCCGCACTGGTCATCAGATAGTCGTATTATTTTCCGCAGTCGGCTATCTAATACCCGTTCAACGATCTTCATGGCGTGCGACATCAGCTTGACAGAACGGTAGTTATCACAATTTCGCGTGTCACCCTTTCCTTTGTGCTAAGGAAGAAGATAGCTTTCCCTCCATTGATTAGGCATAGTGTCGCCTCTCATAAGTTTGGAGATAAGAACCATGAGCCATCTAGACCCGATGTCTCCCATCTTTTTCCAGAACTCAGAGGGTATCCCGTCCGGCCCAACAGCTTTTCTTTTCTTGGAGTTTTTAACCGCGTACCGAACTTCTTCGACTGTGATGTCGGATATTTCGGCATGATTCGGGGCGGCTTTTGGAAAGTACACTCGGGGAAACTGTTCGTTCAGAAGTTCCTCGCAATACTGTCGCCATCTGTGGAGAATTTTTTCGTCTTCCACAAGGAGTTGGCCTTCAGCATTGTTAATAAACTTTGGGAAACGAATCTCATGAGCATTTCTTCGTCTCTGGGCGGCTATCTTAAAGATATTTGCTCCTTTGTTTAAATTGCTTTGTCGAAGCTCCTGGGTAGCCTGGTT
This sequence comes from Merodon equestris, assembly GCA_958301585.1. Lineage (NCBI taxonomy): Eukaryota > Metazoa > Arthropoda > Insecta > Diptera > Syrphidae > Merodon > Merodon equestris. The sequence goes on along the minus strand of OY284415.1, from coordinate 79,707,009 downwards.
CCTGTCAGACGCGGAAGACGATATTTCTTCCAACTCCTGATATAGGCCTTCCATGCTTTTCGCTTTGAATTCAGCGCACTTTTTCTTCGCGATACTTTTGCAATATCTATATACCTTTTCACGGCGAGCTTTTTCCTCTCTATTAGTAGAAGAGCACCTTGACCAAGCTTGGAAAGCCATTTTCTTTTCATGTATCACTGCTTTGGTTTCGTCTGTCCACCACCAGACGTTTTGCGTGTTGGCAGGGGCCTTTAGATGTTCCGAGCAGTGATTTGGCTTTCTCCAGGCCAGATTGTTGTAGGGAATCCCACATGTCTTGTGCTCTGCACTCCTCATTACCGACCTCATCGATAATGGAATAGAGGTAGTTTTCCATGTTGGTAATAAAAGCTTCGCCTTTTCCTTTATCCAGCTTATACCACTTGATTCTCTCTGACACCTTCGTTTGCTGCTTTGACTTCTTACTCGCCTCCATAAAAAATTCAGTCAGGAGGAGACGGTGTTGAGGGGCGATCGCGTCTCCCAGGATCACTTTGCAATCTTTAGCTCGTGGCTTCATGAAACTGGATACCAAATGATAGTCTATTTGAGTTTCATTTCCGCCGCTGCTATAAGTGATCAGCTGCCGGCTTTGTTTGACGAACATGGTATTTAGCACTATAAGACCGTACGACTTCACATGTTTAGGATATCTTCACCTGAAGAGTTCCTGGTGCCGTATCCCAGCCCTCCGTGGTAGTCTTCATAGTCTTCGCTTGTCTTCCCGACATGTCCGTTTAAATCTCCCCCAACAAACAAAAGCTCTTCCTTTGGGATGATTTTGACAAGGTTTTGGAAATCTAGCCAGAATGCATCTTTTTCTTTAAATTCGCATCCTACTTGAGGGGCATATGCGCTTACGATGTTCCACACCTCACTATGCATCACCAATTTGAGAGCCATCAAACGGTCACTGGACTTTGAAATGGTTAAGACGTTGCCAAGTAGCTCTGCCGCAAGGATGATGGCGATTTCGTTTTTTCCTTGTTCCAATCCATAGTAAAACATCTTGTAGGCTTTTGTTTTAACGTCCAAGAAACGTGCCCGATTACCGGTGTTTCGCCATTCCGTCTCTTGTACGCACAGGATGTCTACTCGCCTTCTAACCATCATTTCTTCAAGCTCATAGCTGCACAAATTATTTACATAATGAAAGAAATACTAACTTGAATAAGAAATTGTTTCTGATCTTCATTTTTAGTTAGTTTTGTGTTAAACTCTTCCGTTAATTTCACCCCACGGTCAGCTGTATCATTGACTTCTTTCAAAGACGCTAATATTTACTGGATCAATGTACAAAAACCTCATAGTTAAGCCAAACCGTTCGAACATTTTAGATTTAGAGGACAAAAATTCAAATGGAAGATTTTCGCGCATTTCTCATTAAGATACATCATCATTTTAATATCGTTTAATGGTGCTTGTAAAACAATTGAACCAGAAAACCAAGATTGGGCGTATCATTTGACGATGAAAGAGCAAATTGTAGACAAAGCACTTTTTATCTCTGGTTGTAGGCTTAACTTGCTGCTGATAATCTTAAGACTATAAAATCCTTTTACCATCCAACGAGTTAAATGATAGGCTCCTTGTGCCTGAAACTTAATGCCACCTGGAGGAACCGTCCCACCATGTATAGCCCTAAGAACCCCTTATTATTAAAATTAAAATTGTCTTCCAGTGCTGACATTGAAAACATCAGAATCTCTTGTCTTACATTTGCTAGCACGTTAACAAATTGTCGTCCATTAACCAAACGCAAAATCGTTGTTTATCAATAGTTGTCCATTGTGTTTTAAATCTTTTAAATAAAGGAATATCAGGGCGAGCGTATGGATCAAACTTTAAACCAATAAAAACAGCTTGAAGAATAATTTCAAAAACGTGATGCCTGCAAGCTCGGTACAATTTTGCTTTCTAGTAAAACACAAGCTCCGTTTAAGCGTCCGGTGTTAGATGCTTTTGTGTGATGATAAAGCTTGAACTTTATCGACTAAGCCCCAGTTTTCCAAAACCTCATTCACGGCAGACGACACTTCAATTCCACTTCCAACTGGCAGTTCCTAAGTTCAAGTCAATAAATGATTTTTTACCTTCCTCAGTGGCTTTTTTCGATTTATAATAAATTTTGCAGGATCTAAAGAAACTGCTGATCGAAAAACTGAAACTGATCGCTATGAAACAACATGTTCACAAATATCTTAACATGCCTACTGCTGCAAAAGATCCCAGCCCTTAATTCATCCTAACATGTATGTATATTCCTGCTTGGCGCCTTCGGAAAGATTTTTGTTGTGATCACCATGGATACTGAAGTGCTCAATTAAACTGTGAAAAGAAGTTTGTTTGCCTAAAAACTCAATGACTTTTAAATATTGTACAAAAACAATGTTTCATACAAGAGAAAAAGAAAAAGAAGTATTCTTGAATTTGCATTGTTTTAGTGTAAAATTTAAGCTTTGTGTGGCACGTGTTAATGTTGTTGTAAAAAAAAATAGGGTTACATTTTTAGATGCAAAGGAACAAAAAAAACAGGAATACATATACAGTGAGCCTCACGTGAGCCACTGCAAATAGTCATACATCAAAGTAAAGCTCTCAAATCATACTTTAAAATGCACTATATTCCATTTCATGAAACTTAAACATAAAGTAACAAATTCAATTTATAAAAAAAAAGGCTTAAAAACTAGTAGGTCGCTTGTCGTACCTTTTGATCAGAAACCACCAATGAGACGTCCCACTCAAAATGGCCGCCGACGTTTACCTACAAGCTCGGGCGAGCACGTGGGTACCTCAAGTGCTGTCAAAAGAGCACGTGGGTACCTCAAGTGCTGTCAAAATTTTGTAAACAATGACTCACATTGTTATAATTCCAAGAGTGTGTGTGGCGGGAGTACACTGCGGTAAAATGAAATGAACTCACATGTATTCACGGATATAAGCTCGTTTGTAACGGGTTTTGTCGCTACGCACCTGAACCTCTGTCAGAATCTCGTCAAAATTTCAGGGTGTCACGAGGGAAGACGTACGAAAGACGCACGTCTCATTCTGGTTTCTGCTTTTGATACTACATGTAGATTTGTCATGAGTCATATTGATGTCTTTACTGTCCATTGCCACCACAAGCCTTTACTCGATATGTATATTCGTAAAATTGGATGTACTCGAGCAATCAACATCTGTTCACTTCTTCAGGCTGTGTGCCTGGTTCCATGTTGTTTGCAACCGTAAACTTTTTTGGATGCTTCATGCAAGTCTTACAAATTTCATGTAAGATCATATATTTTCTTCTACAATTTGAACATATTTTGTATGTCAGGTCTTCTAACTTTGCAGTAAATTCGTTACGCGTATTCAGATGTATCATCCCTGTCTGTATGCTGCTGTCTGACGTCCAATTATTGCACTTAGATCGCAATTGAAGTCACCCGATGGGAGCTCCTCTTCGCTTCGCTCAATTTCAATGAATTAATAATCAAAGCAAAGTGAAAGTAAGAAATTAGTACTGTGTTTGTCCACCTTTTGATTTTACGACTTCTTTAAGTCTACGTGGCATGCATGTTACGAATTTACTTGTAACGTCGGACGATATTTTGGAACATTCTTCATTTAAAACTGTTTTTAGGCGATCCTTGTTATTTATATTCCTTTTCTGAATTTGGCGGTGCAAATGATCCCATAAATGCTTAATTGGATTTACGTCCGGTGATTGGAGAGGGTGATCGAGTTGTTTGGTATTATATAAAAAAGCAATTTTTTATCAAGCGGAGCGGTATGCTTAGGATCATTGTCTTGCTGAAAGATCCAATTCTTAGGCATGCTTAATCTGTCTACGCTCTGTTGCAAATTATTCCTGAGAATGTTCAGATACTCTTGTTTATTCATTACATTTTCAATGCAGACAAGGTTTCCAACCCCAGAGGCTGCCATACAACTCCATACCATCACTGAACCTCCGCCATGCTTCACAGTGCTCCTTATATTCTACTCTCTAAACTTTGTGTTCACTTCCCTCAAAATTTTTTTTGTTTGTGTGACTTTTTAGAATTTCGAACTTACTTTCGTCTGTAAATAATACACTTCTCCACAAAGAGATATCGTGGTTTCTCTATTTTTAGCAAAATTTAATCGTTTCGTTTTATTCACTTTTGAAATAAATGGTTTTTTTTCTGGCTGTCCTGCCATGTAAACCCGATTTGTGTAGTGTTCGTCATACAGTACTCGCACTAACTACTTTTTCGGATGTTATTGATATTTTTTCCGCAATTTTAACTGCCCTTGAACTTGGATTCTTTCTCACTTCAACCACAATTTGCCATCTTCTCTTGAACTTAGCTTTTTAGGCCTACCTGTGTAGACCAAGAACCAGTAACCAATTTTAGGTTGTCATTTCAAAAGTCGTAAAACTTCACACAGTAAATCCTCTCTACCTACTGAATTTTAAAAGTCACTTCTGGGGCCGAGGTAAACTAACCTGACATTTTAAGGAGGGTAAGAAATAAGATTTATTTTAGGCAAAGTATAAGGCATAAAATTTGAGGGAATTACTTTCGACAGTATTTTGTTTTCATGGAATTTTTGCCAGAGCATTTACATCCCTCCTAATTGTTAACAGAACGCTGTAATAAATAAAACATATCTACAAAAAAAATATATATGTAAAAGTCCAGAAGGATATTCCATCACTAACAATCTGCCAATGAAAAATGTACCAAAAACATTTGATAAAATCTCAAAACGATTTTTGAGTATAGCGGCACACTTTGGAGGTAGAAGAAATGATATTGTTTTCGACCTCGACTTCGAACCATCTATAAAAACTTATGGAAGACAATTAGGAGAACATAAAATTCGAGAATTTAATATAGTAGGAGCAGACCAAGAAAGACCAATTGATTTTACAAAAGAATTAAGAAATAATTAGTCCTTTAGTGCGTTTAAGATTGTTCAACACTTTAAACCGTTCATACTTGTCAATATTTTTTTTACGGAAACATGGTTTCTCTTGACTATTTCGCCAATTTCCCGATATGATTTCCCTTTTTTTTTCTTAAGTCCACTATAACTTTCCGAGTTTCCAAAGAAATTTCGCCTCTCATTATAAAAAAATATAAAGGGTCCGCCATTTTTTTTTTCGTGAATGGTAACACTTAGCTTATGTCTGATTTGACAGATAATTAGTTTTATCCTTCCGCTGAAGGAATGTGAAGGAATTGTGTATACGCTTGAACAACGCTGGGAAATATTGCGACATTACTTTGAAAATCATGGTAATGTTGCAAAATGTGTGCGAAAATTGCGTACGGATTTTGGAAGAAGAGAAGCACCGTCAGCTCCGTATGTTCGTTATCTTGTGAAAAAAGTGAAAGAAACTGGCATCCTCATCGATAAACCAAAGCGTGAAAAGCCAAAAACAGTGCGTACACCCGAGAATATTGCTGCTGCGGCAGAAAGTGTGCGTGAAGCGCCATCAACATCAATTCACCGTCGTTCTCAACAATTGAACATTTCGGAGACATCATTGAGACGAATTTTGCATAAAGACCTTGGTATGACGCCATACAAAGTCCAATTGGTTCAGGAGTTGAAGCCAACTGACCATCCAATGCGTTTTCGCTTCGCTAAGTGGGCCTGCGATCGACTTACAGAAGATGCCGATTTTGCCAAAAAAAATCATCTTTTCAGATGAAGCTCATTTTGATCTTGGCGGGTATGTAAACAAGCAAAATTGTCGCATTTGGGGCACAGAAAACCAGCACGCATACATTGAAAAGCCGGTGCACCCAAAACGAGCCACTGTTTGGTGCGGATTTTGGTCCAGAAGCATAATTGGGCCATTTTTCTTCGAAAATGAGCAAGGAGTGGCCGTTACAGTCAATGGCGATCGTTATCGGGCCATGTTGAACGAATGTTCACAAAAATTGAAGAGGAGGATATTGGCAACATTTGGTTTCAACAGGACGGCGCGGCGCTACGTGCCACACAGCCGAAGCTACACTCGATGTTTTGCGCCCTGTTTTTGAAGATCGCATTATCAGCCGCAGAGCTGATGTCGTTTGGCCACCTCGGAGCTGCGATTTGACACCGTTGGACTATTATTTGTGGGGTGCCGTCAAATATAAGTGTTACGCCGACAAGCCAGAGACAATTGACGCTTTAAAGGACAATATTCGTGAAGCCATTGGTGAAATACAGCTGCACACAATCGATAATGTGCTTAAAAATTGGACCGATCGTGTAGGCTACTGCATGGCCAGCCGAGGCAGCCATTTGAATGAAATTATTTTCCATTATTAACCGGAAGGATTGTACTTTCAAATAAAAAAAGAAATTTGAGAAAATATTCAGTAGTTTTTTTTATAGCATTTTCAAAAAAAATAAAAAATTATTTGGCGGACCCTTTGCATAAATTGAAGAGTAATTAACACTATAAACGCAACCAGAGTACACTTTGCACTCAATTAGAAGCAGATTTGAATTTTCATAATCAAATCTGAGCAATTCTAACAGTAAAACATAACTGATGCAACTACACATGAGGTAGTAGCACGTTGTTTAGGCTGAAAACACACCGGATCAAACAAAACGTTTTTGATTCGATAGTTAAAAAGACTTTCCAATGAATTTACTATCCCTATTGTTATATTGTCAAACTTGGCTAATGCAGAGTTTTTTTCAACAATTGATTTGGAATCCGGTTTCCACCAAATTAGAGAAGATTTAGAGAAGACAGCGTTCTCTGTTAATAATGGAAAGTACAAATATGTCCGATTACCATTCGAACTTAAAAACATTCCCAGCATTTTCCAGAGAGCAATTTTCCAGTCAAATTGTACGCAATGCGAATATGAAAATTTCCCTTGAAAAATCTAAATTCTTCGAAGTAGAAACTGAATTTCTAGGCTAGGTTGTAAGTCACAAACCGATCCTAAAAAAGTGGAAACCATTTCCAACTTCCCATCTTCCCATGCCGGGTATTACCGAAAATTTAATTAAGGCTACGCAAAGAGTGCTAAACCCTTAACTTTACACCTACCTGGTGAAAACGGAAAAGTGTCCCAATATCTCTCAAAGAAGGTTAAAATTGATTTGAATCAAAGTGGAATGGAAGCTTGCGAGAAGCTAAAGGACATGTTGAAAAATCAAATAGATTTAACGCAGCCGAATTTCAAAGAAAAAAATTATATTGTCGACACATGCGTAAAATGATGCTCTAGGCGCTGTATTAAGCCAAAAAGGAAAGCCAATTACCTTTATCTCCAAAATTCTTAATCAGACTGACCGCAATTATGCCACAAATGAGAAAGAACTCTATGCAATCGTCTGGGCACTAAAGACCCTAAGAAACTTCCTTTACGTTGGCGAGCATTCATTGAGGAATTCTTCACAAAAATTATTTACAAACCTGAAACAGAAAACGTCGTAGCAGACACATTATCCCGCCAATTTTTTAAACCAAATTAGTGAATCATTTAATTCATCCATTTGCGCAACACAGCATTCAGCTGAGAGCAATGATACCTCTCAAATACAGCAAACAGGAATGCCCCTAAACCAAGCAAATCCTTTTGGCTAAAAATAAATTTACAGTTCATGAATCAGTTTGAAACTTTGGTCGAACCAGACATATAATTGAATACGATGCCGTCGACAACCTTATCATAATCCTCAAGCAATATTTGAATGCAAAATTTAAAAGCAGGCATTTATTGCACCCTGAAGACCTATATGAAATAAGAAACGCGTTACTCACGGTTTTCAACAACAAGTTTGTCCATGCACAAACATTTGCAATTGATATTATTCAAAAAGATGACCAAAAGGAATTAATTAAGCAAACACATGAAAGAGCTCATAGAAACTACAGAGAAAACCTAAAACCTAAAAAAAATTTAAAACAAATTATTATAATTAAAAAAAAAACCTAAAACAAATTTATAAAAATATTATTGGTCTAAAATGGCAAAAGAATTTAAGGAAATATGCAGCAAAAACAAATATGTTGCATATCCCAAACAAATTCCTTTATGAAAAATCCCAATACCAAAGGAATCAGGTAAACACCTGGATATTTTTTTTACCCAACATTTAAAATTCCTTACTCTTATTGACACATTCTCAAAATATCTTACTATAAAATTAATAGACGACAGAACAAATTTAGATGAAAAGGCTTTAGAAATATTACAGGTATACCCTAATGCAAACAAAATCATGGTCGATAACGAACCAGGTTTTTGCACCCCGCAGTTTAAATCCCTCATGAATAGATTAAACTTAGAGTTTTATTATTGTGACCCCAAACACAATACCACAAATGGTCAGATAGAACGGGTCCATTCGACAATAATAGAAATAGCACGCTGTATTAAAGAAGAATTTCATTTGGTAAGTGATCTTGAATCACTGTATAGAGCACTGTATAATAGTACAATAAAACGATTCAATCCGTTATTAATAAAAGCCCCATAGATATATACTTTAATAAGAAATCTTGTAGACACATAGAAGAAAAATTGGTAAGAGCACAATCATACATACTCAAGTATCATAATAAAAGTAGGCAGATTAAATTATACACAGACGGCGACGTCATATACATACATATGAAAAAATCAAAGGGACAAGAAATTACAAGAAAGGACAAGAAAGGGACAAGATCCCAGATACAAAAAACAAAAGCTTAAAAAGACATAGGAACTAAAGTTAAAATAGGAAACAAAGATAGAATCATACATATGTACATAAGGATAATATTCGAACCTAAGCCATGAATTTCTTACAGACAATGCATTTGTTCCTGTTTATACTGCTGACATCAGCATCTGCGGATATCTGTCGATTACAAACTATGTACATATGTACGTTCGCTAGAAAACGGAGACGTATAGACATGTAGTAGAGACACTTCTCGAACAGCTCTAACCGACACATAAACATAAACGAGGAATAAGCGAATTAGGAACCATTTTTAAATGGATAACAAGTACACCAGACCATGACGACATTGTAATAATTGAAACAAAAACGAAATTATACGAAACAACAATAAGCAGTTCTCGGCTTCGTTATCTTCTGATGCATTTGCAGCGAGTCACAAAATATTATCCCAACAGCTTCCATTGGACCACTCCCGCAATCATCATTCTCATCTCTCAAAAAAGGCATTTTCTTGCTTATCATGTGCACTTCATGCACTGCCTACCTAGCTTGCTGATTGTGCGTGGGTGGGTCGATAGTGGCTGGAGAGGACAACTCTTGTTCACTTTGAACATATATTCGTTCTAACATTTTTCGTTCCAGCTATTCAACTTTCATTTCCAATTAAGCAATAAACTTTGTATTAACAAAGTTTAAACATTAAAGCGCGAAAGCAAGTGTTTTATTTTCGTTATTCGCCATTCGTAGATTCCTAGACAGTATCCTTATGTGAAAGACATAGTCAAATTTTATAATGTAATGTTAAGTACACAAAATTGATGCGATCGAGCATGGACTTCATCGGATATCGATTCATAGCTGGATCAGCAAATCACTGGAGCCACACAGATCGAAGCCAACACGTTCCATATTTTCATAACCGAATCATCAAACTGCTGCACGCGAATCAACGACCACACACGACCACACGTAGGTCTTAAGTTAAGACCTATAAAAATTAATGTTAGAATCTATCCTCAGTTCAGCTGCCAAATAAAATTGAGGGCAGCCAGTTGCAGCTGGTCTCTTTTTAAAAACTCAACCGAGTAACGAATTCATTTAATTTACGTAGTGATCTGCTTGGCAATATTAGCGATTTAAGGTGCCTTTACATTTACCAAAGTGCTTCGAGTAGTATCTCTTAGAGAATACTAATTACTAATTACAGGCAATTATTTTAATTAAAATAAATCGATTTTAAAATACATATGTATATACTGGTAAAGTTTGGTAATTTTCTTCTTATTAATTCCATTTTTTAGTTTCATTGTTACTTGAACAGGATATTTTTAAATTTTTAGTTCATTAATGTTACAAATCTGTTTTATCAGAAATGAAAAATCATCCGTGCGGAAAATTTTTCGGGTTAAACAAAGCTATTTTAATATACATAGATATATATTTTTTAAACTCAAATAGGTTTTTGCGATAACCTTGCATCCCAATACATAAGTCTGTACACTCTAGGTTATTTACCTTTCGCCAATAACATAGAAAATAAAAACACAAGCTTAGGTCCGAGTATCTTGCTTTTAACGTCACACCAAAGACAATGATAAACGAAAGGCGTTACAAAAAAAAACTTTTTCAAGTCGGGAACCAAGTTATGATAAAAAATGTTGTAAATACTTCTGGCTTGAATGAAAAGCTCATTTCCAAATATAAAGGACCATTCGATATTACAAGAATTCTTATATACAAGTAAAAATTACATGTGGTAGTGTGTTAGCGCGTCACAGTCTATGGAACACAAATCCAAGGAACATAGTCAATCTACATTTATCTTTCATTCCTTTCTTGACTGTGCAGGAACGTGGACGTGGATCTGTGAATTGTTTAATTGTCTTGTTTGTTTCATTGTCTTTTTGAATTGTTTAAAGAAACATTTAAATAAACTCTTACATGGGGGCTCAACCGGGATCTCCTCGATATTAAGCCGTTAATAGTTTCCATAATTTTCATCATAAAGATATCATTTGAAAGAAGATTTTTATAATGGCCTCAAGATGACGAAGAAATTGGCAAAGAAGCGATGAGCCAATAGAAGTGGACGATGTTTTGCACACTGTTATGGAGTCAGAAGATCATAATACGGATACATTTAAAATCGCCGACGTAGAAAACCTCATAAGAAAATTTTCGGGAGAAGAATCCATGTGTGTAAAAAAAGTGGATCGAGGAATTCCAATCATACGCTGACGCGTTAAACTGGAACAGTGTACAGCGTTTTGTCTTTTGCCGGAAATCGCTTCGGGTTCTGCGAAACTGTACGTGGATTGTGAAGCCAAGCCCGTGTCGTATATTCAACTCAAGGCTGCATTGGTGGAGGAATTTCAAGCGTTGACGTGCATAAAAAACTAAATGAAACGAAGAAAAAAAATGGCGAATCGTGTCGGGAATTTCTATACCGCATAATCGATATAGCAAGTCAGGCCAATGCTGAAGATGTTTCAGTGTTTCGTTATGTTATTGACGGCATCCAAGACTCGACATTTAATAAAGCAGTGTTATATGGCGCGCGTACGATGGGAGATTTTAAGGAAAAACTTCACATTTACGAACAAATGAAAAGTGCAAGTGAGAAAACTGTACCTAACTCCAATAAAGCTACGCGCGATAATCCTGTTAATCCCGTTAAGCAAAAGAATAGTGGAAATAGAGGACTTTACTGTTTCAACTGCGGTTCAACGGAACATGAATTTCATTCGTGCCCGGAAAAACATAAAGGTCCAAGTGCTTCGGATGCAACAATTTTGGCCACAAGCGTCTTGATTATCCAATGCATAAGAAACCATATTCGAACTTGTTCCAGATGACTGACGTGAAAAGGCCAATAAAAGTAAACAACGAAACTTTATGCGGATTAATCGATACAGGAAGTGATGTTTGTGTTTTAAAACAAAACCAGGTGAAACGAATTTGTCCAACTTTCTTTTCAAAAGATTTTCGGCTTTCTCTCACAGGTATCGGAGCAAAGGTAGTAACAAAAGCCAACGTCTGCATTGATGGTATTCTTTTTAAAGACGTTGAATTTTACATCGTGGACAATCACTTCGTGAAACCGGACGTCATCATTGGCATGAGTCTTCTCAAGAAAGCCGTAGTGACGATTGAACGAGGAGTATTGACGATTTCCAGTTTGGTTGAGAAGACATCACCGCCAAATCCAAGCGAAATTGTCATTTCGCAAAATGACACGGAAAATTCGATGGAAGACAATGAGGAAAACACTTGCTATTTAGCTGCTATATCTGATGACGCATTCAAAGACAACATTAATTCACTCGATTTATCTTTTCTGCAGGGTGACCTTCGTAAAGCTGTTCACAAGTTAGTTGTAAATTATTCGCCGATGCAACCAATAGAGTCTCCCGTACAAATGAAAATTGTGCCAATCGATGACGAACCAGTTTACCGACCGCCTAGAAGATTTCCTCCTGTGGAAAGAAAGGTTATCGATCAGCAGGTGGTGCAATGGATCCGTGACGGCGTTGTACGAGAAGCTGTGTCTGACTATGCCAGTCAAGTCGTCCTAGTTAAGAAGAAGGACGGAACCAATCGGCTGTGCGTCGACTACAGGGCGTTGAATAAAAAAATTCATAAGGACAGGTATCCGCTTCCCACGATTGAAGACCAAATCGATCGCTTGCAGGATGCTCTCTACTTTACGACATTGGATCTTGAAAATGGATTTTTCCATGTCGCCATCGAGGAGAAGAGTAGAAAGTTCACATCGTTTGTTACTCAAAGTGGACAGTATGAGTTTCTAAAAGTACCTTTTGGGCTTTGCAACTCTCCAAGTACTTTCCAGAAGTACATTAATTATGTCTTCAGAGAGCAGAGTCGGGAAGGAATTGTAATCATCTATATCGACGACCTAGTGGTGCCATCAAAGACGATAGAAGACGGAATAGCAAATCTAAAGAAAGTGCTGGATGTGAGTGCTGCCAACGGACTACGAATTAAATGGGCAAGTGCCAGCTCCTTCAACAAGACATCGAATTCCTTGAACATCGGATTTTCAAGGGCACAGTTGCACCATCTAGCGCAAAGACGAAGACTGTTGTCAACTTTCCGATACCAACAACCGTTAAGCAAATGCAAAGCTTCCTTGGTTTGGCTGGTTACTTTCGCAAGTACATCGCTAATTTTGCAATCAGGGCAAAACCATTGACGGAGGTGATTAAGAAAAATGGGCGACTCGTTCTCTCAGAGAAAGAGCTAGCCGCATTGAATGATTTAAAGGATGCTTTGTCAACGAAACCATTGCTTAAGGTTTTCCAATATGGCGCGACTACCGAGCTACATACGGATGCCAGTATATTAGGCTATGGTGCTGTACTCCTACAACAAGACGACGATGACAATGGATTACATCCTGTTTTATACATGAGTAGAAATACAACCGACGCTGAAAAAAAATATTCCAGTTATGAGCTTGAAGTCCTAGCTGTGATCGAAGCCGTAAAGAAGTTTCGGGTTTACCTCATTGGTCAACAATTCAAGATTGTCTCGGATTGCAAAGCGTTCGAATGCACGATGAAGAAGAAGGATTTAACAACACGAGTTGCCAGGTGGGCACTTCTTCTGGAGGAGTACGACTATTGGGTGGAACATCGAGCAGGAAGCAGTATGCGGCATGTGGATGCTCTCAGCCGAAACCCTGAAGTGATGTGGCTGCAGAACGACAGCGGTTTTCTAACAAAGCTTTCTGAAGCGCAGCAAAATGACGACGGATTAAGGGCAATTTTGAATGTCCTTAAAAAAGGCCCTTATAAAAACTTTGTGGTCTATAATGGGTTACTATGTAAGAACATAAATAACTCTATGCTTTTTGTCGTTCCAGAATCTTTGCGATCATCGATTATCCGAGCAGCTCACGAAAAGGGACATTTTCACGCTCAGAAAATGAAAGAGATTCTGGGAAAGGAGCTCTTTATTACCAACCTTCACCAGCGAATTAAAAGATGCGTTTCGACCTGTGTAAAATGCCTCTTAGCCGAACGGAAGTACGGAAAAGCAGATGGTCTACTGAGACCGATACCTAAAGGAGACACACCACTTGTCACTTTCCACATTGACCATCTTGGACCGATGCAGGACACGAAAAAGGGCTACCGGTATATATTGGCTGTCGTCGACGCATTTACCAAATTTTGTTGGCTTTTTCCCACGAAGGCTCTTTGTTCCGAGGAAGTTCTTCATAAAATGGATATTATCGCCGAAACTTTTGGGTACCCACATAGCATCATTTCTGATAGGGGAGGTGCCTTTATTTCCAACGACTTTCAAAACTTTTGTAAAGACCACGACGTCAAGCTGCATTTTGTTACTGTTGGTGTTCCACGAGGAAACGGCCAGGTGGAGCGCCTCCACTCGACGGTCATCGGTTGCTTGACCAAGCTCTCGATAGACAGCCCCGAGAAATGGTTCCAGCATGTAAAGCCGCTTCAGCGAACATTGAATTCGACATATCATCGATCTATTCAAACGACACCTTTCCACCTGATGGTCGGAATTCAGATGAAGACAGGTAAAGATTTGCGTTTAATGAAGACTATTGAGGAAGAATTTCAGAACCAGTTTGGTGAATCGAGAATGGAGCAGCGGAATCAAGCCAAGGAAGCAATAGCGAGGATGCAAGCCGAAAACATTAAAAATTTCAACAAAAGGCGACGACCAGCCACCAAATATTCAGTAGGAGACCTTGTGGCTATCGAACGGGTGCAGTATGGAACCGGTTTAAAGATCCGTCCGAAATTTTTTGGGCCATATCGTATCACAGCGGATAAAGGGTGCAAAAGGAAGGAGACCACGAAGGGCCGAAATTAACTAATACCAGTGCCGATAAAATGAAACCATGGGCAGATGACTATGACTCCAGCGATGACGTCTACGATACTGATTGCAACGTTGATCCCACTGATGGACACTCTTCTGGGGCAGATGAGTGATTTGGATGACCGAGTGTGGTAGTGTGTTAGCGCGTCACAGTCTATGGAACACAATTCAAGGAACATAGTCAATCTACATTTATCTTTCATTCCTTTCTTGACTGTGCAGGAACGTGGACGTGGATCTGTGAATTGTTTAATTGTCTTGTTTGTTTCATTGTTTTTGAATTGTTTAATTGTCTTGTTTGTTTCATTGTCTTTTTGAATTGTTTAAAGAAACATTTAAATAAACTCTTACATACATATACATATATATATTGTTATATGCATACTATATTATTATATACATAATATTATCATATACATATGTTTATATATAATATGTCTGTGTCCTAACAGATGACTATTAGATCGCCGAATTTAAAAAAAAAATTATTAGAATTATTGATCGAGCGGAGCGTAGCGGAGCGAGAACAATCACCCACTTTTTGGCCTAGCGCGTGCATGTACGGGGAATATAGTGGTCCGAAAACGATTTCGGACTAATCTTGTACGCACTAAATGTAGATATCGGCTATAACCACACATGTGTGCAGCATGTCATTCGATAGATCTAGGTCTGTAGATGAGCCATAAATTATCAAATGAAATTGTTTGATTGAAAAATAGTGAGAAATAACGTCGATAAAGATGGTCCATGTTTCGGATATAAGACCACAATCTCTCAAGCTGTCAATGCGATCCGATTACATTTTCAGTCTTCTTCAAAACGCGTAATTGTATTCTCCACTCAAGAAATTGAAGTCACAAAGAAGAGAGCAATAGATCCACTCACTGGCTTAATTATTCCTTCGTTTCACGCTATTGTCGCATTGGTGGATAAAATTAATGGCAAATACAAGTTGACGCAATATGATCACCATGCGCCGGGTATTCGAGAGCAATGGGGCGTGAGGAATTTCACTGTGGAATTGGCAAAGGCATTGAAAGCTGATCGGATCATCACACTATTAAGAGGTACCCAAGAAGAATCCATAGATTGCATGCAACGAGCTTTCAATTTCGTCAGAAAAGCCTATAAGGCAAAAGGTGCGAAAGATGTGGTCAAAGCTTCAGAACAACACGTTTCTCATAAATATGATCTTAAATCTAAACGTCCTTGCAAGTAGACAATTAATTTGATGTATCACACTTAGCTATATGTATTTACTTGAGAGTATTGGTTATGATTGTAATTTGATAAAACAACAAATTTGCTCGCTCGATCAAAAATTTTCAGTAGCGGAGTTAAGCCCGCGCATACTGATCTGCCTAGTAATTATATACATATGTATTATAGTTTTACACGAATCGAGTTTTGAGTCAAGTAAAAATCATCTGCTGAAAATTTTATTGCACTATTTTATTCACCAAAAAATATGCAGGTGAAACACAACGAACCCTTGTTGAGGTTCATTAAGAATGATTCAGAAACAAGGACTTGCAAAATACTTGAAAACGTACTTGAAAACTCTTAAACGCCCAACCCCACCCGCCGTATTCACCTTCCGATTATGACTTATTCCGTTCAAGGCACATAACCTGGTTGAACAGTATTTCCATTCTTATGAACGGGTGGTAAAATGGGATTCTTGGAAAACCACAAAAAATATACGAGTACATACATATGTTGTTGCTCCGACGTGGAATTCATATGCTGCCAGAAACATATTATAGGATGAAGTAGTTGCCAGCGATGTGAAGTACTTTGAAGTACTTTGTTTTTTACGACTTACTTCAAATAATGTTGTTCTATCTATGTTCTTTTTCAAGGACCAGATAACATATCAAAATGAAAACTATAATAATAATAATCGTATGACGGCACTACCAAACACTCTGCTCTTTTCTTTGTACACCCACTCGATCAATATCATTCTAGTTCCGTTATCAGAAATATGTACAACTGCTATTTATAACGTCATCCGCTACGTCTTTACTTTTAAAATTGTTATCGATTTTTAAAAAAGAGTTGCCCTTAAAGAAAAACGATAGTATTCTTTTGTTATTTTTTGCTCTTACAAAAGTAACGGATAAAAAAGTAGAAAAAGAAAACAGAAGTAGGAGTAAAACCTATTCTGTAATCAGAGATCAGGACGAGTTTTCTAGAAATAATTTTAAGCGAGAAGTCAAAAACTTTAAAAGATACCATTTCAGATCCTTCACGAAAGGATTAAAAGTCCTTATTTTCTGAAGAGAAAGAGGTAGGTAAGTTATTAAATAAACGATTTATGGTAGAAATTTAGAAAAGCGGGTACAGGTACGAAGTACAAAGAATTTCCTCTTAACATGTGAATGTCGAGTATTCTAAAATGAATTACTACTGAAACGGTGATGAATAATGTATGGCTACTCTTTAAAACACTTTATTGTTAAACCGTGTTAGATTTACTAAAATATGCACAATAATGAACAATGACCTATTCCACTTAAATATTCAGCGACGGCTTCTCTCAATTACCTAAGTTATCCGTGATTCATGTTTCCTATAAGTGGAAGTGAAGTATTACCGATTCCGATAAAGCTAAGCATATTATAGGAGTGTTTATTAGTATCCCACTGAGGAGAAACAATATTAATATTATTTCAAAGACAAAGTTGTTGCCGGATTCGGACCACGTAACATCGACATCGAAAACTAACCCACTAATTATTAGGTTGTACCACATGAAATGTCCGATTTTTCACGTCCTCAATTAGAAGCTGTCGAGTGAACATCTACACCAGTGATTCCCAAAGTGGTCTAGGTGGACCCTCAGGGGTCCACGGGAGACTCAACGAGGGTCTACGTTGGCATGAATAAAAAAGGGAGTTCACCAGTTGTAAGTGGGGGTCCACGGAAATTTATCTGGTTTTGATAGTAAAGAACAATTTTTTCGGTTAGGCTAGTATATGGATCAAATAGCCTGTTTATTTAGCATGAATTCCCTTTTTTAAGAAGATCAGCGACTATTACTTGAAGAAACTTGTATATTTGATAATCAGTGCAACGCGTGTTGAGACTTGCAAAGCGCCACCATCCCGCGCGCAACGCTTGTTCAGACGTGCAAAAGGACGAAATACGACTTGTGCTGTGCTTGCAATCTTGCATGAACTTGTCTGATTCCTCACCAATATAAATACGAATGCTGCCAAGGAAAACGATCATTTGTTTCCTGAATTTTGAAAAGAAAAGTGTCAGTGAATCGATGTCAGTGTTTAGCAGTGCCGGAAAAGGTAAGTACCTTGCTATTTGTACATTTGTTATATTGTATTGTACATACTTCTATTTTATATTGTATTTAATAATATTATATTTATTCTATTTGCGCGTAGTATGTACGTAATAAAAATTAAATACTGAACAGGACCATTATTCGGTACTTCTTTAAAAGAAGAGAATCCGGAGAAAAAATTATCTTTTAGTACCTATTATACTTTTTATTATAAAATTATTTATTTTCACGAATGTGGTGATTCACTAAAGGAGAGATATAGCCCCCGTAGTTGCTAATACTAGATGACTAAAAATATTTTCACAAATTGTACGTTACTTAATGTACATATGTGGGTACCACTCGTAACGTACATCAAAGTAATAAATAAATCATTGAAATCGTGGAGTTATGATGTCGAAATATTCTTTAAAAGTACATATGTACATATGTATTTGCTCTCGAATTAACAGAAATGTATCAAAATATATAATAATTAATCAAAAAATATATACATATTACATTAAAATAGTTCCAGCCGTTTTGTGAGAACCTCTTTATGGGTCTTAACGGTTTATTGCTCATACTCATATTCTGTTAAAAAAGCCAAATCCTGTTAAAATCGCCTTATGATTACTAAAACAAACATTTTTTCATTTATAAGAAAGAAAACCTGGCCCGTAACCAGAAGGTCGAGGAGATGCGTACCTCGGGTCGCTTCCAAACATCAGCCGTCACACCACAGTTGACCTACGCCCAAATGGCGACCAGTTCGGGAAAAACGGTATAAAACCCATTTGCTGTTCCTAAAGCTCCAGGGTCTGTCCCTAAGGCGCCGGAGGCCGAGATTTTCTGATAAGGATCGAGCGACGAGCCGTACTTTTGAATCTGTTAGCGAAACAAACGAAACCAGAAGCACAAAATCCAGCACAGTCCTGAAGCACCCAGACCCAATGTTTTCATCACAGAGCTCGAGGCGCTTTTCGATCTCTGCGCTTAAACTCGTTAGAAAACTTCTACATCTGGCTCGCGATTCAGACCTAAAACATAGTAATTGGTGAAATAACATCCCCAACACTAGGGGGAGTCTACTAGGTCATTGGTGGGTTCTACGCAACATTGAGTACAGGGTCAAATTGCTCGCAACGGATAGTCCGTCGTATCCTAGGAGCAGTTCCTTTCCGGATCTCATGCTGATAGACACAAACGAATGGCTTATTAACTGTCTACGGACGATTGTATACGACTATATGACGTAATCGCAATTCCTGACGAGTTCATGGAAATGGCAGAGTATGTCCAAAGACACCCATGCGATTACAACAGGGCGCGTTGGCCTCGCTTTGCCAATTCCCTAACGAAAGCGCTCACTTCGAGCGCCTCCTTTCCACCGTTCAATAGGAACCTGTCAAACTACGAGATTGACGATGGACCGTGCAATGCCACGCCAACGACATAACGGTACCACAAACATGTACCGAAACGCGACAATTGACGTACTGCACAAATAAAAAAATTATCTCCTGACAAGACAGAAACTCGTGTGCAGGCGGTTTACCAGGACATTGAACTCACTGATTAAAAATCTCCAACAGTTGATCGAAGAGAATTACAGAATATCTTTAAGTTTGCATGGGAGAAACAATCAGAACGACATTCAGGATATGAAGCTTTCGAGGACGTCAGACAATGAACGCTTGCTACGAACAGTTAGCATCGATGCCAAAAGGGCTATTCTGAATGATGAATTTTCGTGATCGGGCGGAGGTGACGACAGTAGGAGCTGTCTTTCAGCAAGTGTAAAAGGTGAACGATAGTACATATTCGCACAAATCACGACCTGGAGATCAGAGCCCTGCTTCATCACTTCTACCTTGGAAATTATATCGACCATTGGCGATCAGAGAATCTTGGTTTTACCAGGTTCAATGAAGATTTTATGGCAAACAATGCTATCGCCAGTGAGGGGGCTAATACCCTGTTAATTTCGACGGAAGATCTCCAGATGATCTGCCAGTCATTGAAAAGGAAAAAATCCGTCACTTCATTTTGTAGTCGTTTATGTGTCGGTATTACGAAACTCCACTCTCTTCTCATTTAAATTCCACATAGATTGCACACCTTCAACTATCTGTCAGATTGATTGATTGTCATATTGGTCTTGTGTTAATACAAATTTTGAATCAGATAATAATGCTATTAATAATGACGTTGCTGTAAATATTCAAAATAACCTCAGAGATTCAATTGTTTAATATTTATTTAAATGTAAAAATAAAAAAACCAATAAAAAATGTGAGATATGTATATATTTTATTTCTTTATTTCTAAGTCCATTAGTTTGAACTTATTCTACTCCAGTTTTTGTTTCTCATATAGTTTTAGTTTTTTTTCTTTTAAATAAAAAAGCTTTCGTTGGTGTCGGGCTTTTTCCTTTAAATGCTCCTCGATTTTATGTAACGAGTAATTCACCGCATTATATAAATTTTCCTGCACCTGTTCTTGTTATTTGTTATTACTTAACAAATTTTTCACACATGGTTTTGTACGGTTGCTTGTGGTTTCGATTGAACCGGAAGCTATTTGTTTCTGACTATCTTCAGATTAAACTTCAAAACTGTTTTTTGGTGATGAAATGACAATGGGTTTTACCACTGTAGATGCTGAATCTTCCTGTCTTGATGCAAGTGATTCGCTTAGACTAGAAGTGCAAGGAGCTTCAGTTGTTGTTTCCATCGGTGAGCATACAAACACCTTTCCAGGAGGATCCACTAGTTCATTCAGGGCTAGAATCCTTGCTACTGTTTCATCAACTTCATTAAGTTGTTTTTGTTTATACGGTACTCTTCCAGTAGACGCTTGTTCTTTTTTTATTAAAAGAACACTTTCAACTTTAGGTCAAACCAAACCGTACATACATCAGTCTTAATAATTTGTTCCTTATAACTTTGAATTGTTTGCATATACATACGTATATGTACATACCTTTTGCCATTCCTTTTCGTTTCGTATAGGTGGACTTAAACTGTTCAGAATTCCTTTTTGTTTGGCTAACACCTCGAAATTTGTTGCCAAAACCTTATTCTGTTCCATTAACTCCAATAGCCGCTTCATTTGCTTTGGGTTTGATATTTTTATCCTAAAAAACCGAATAAATTGTTCAAACTTTGGTTATTAATCCACTTAAATAAAAAGACAAAGAAAACTCACATCTTGAAGAAATTTCATTGCAAGTCGTTTAGAAAATCCTGACCGACTCCTTTTGTCGTATAACTTGTCGTTTTGTGCCTCAAAAACGACTATCATAATACCGATAACAACAGTTATTCGACCCATGTCACTCAACAATTCCACACGAGATAACGACTTCCGTAATACCGATTTGACGTAGTCGTTTTGTGACTCGAACTTAAACGACTTCCGTAATAGGGGCGAATGTCTCAGGACTTGTCTCGGGTTACATAAAACACCCGAGTCTGAGTACACACAATTTCAAAATCGGCACATCAGACTTTGCACTTGAGCTAGCCTACGTAGCATTGTCGGGCGTTCGAACGCTTAATGGACTCCTGATAGACCCGGCACCTTCTCAGGGCAGACTCTTCAAAAGCATCAACAAGAACTTGGCAAATGAAGGAGTCAAACTTGCACGGCTCCATGCGAAGGCAAGTGAAAATTAGTGAATAACACTGTTCAACACATATTTTGTGACATGAACATTTTTGGCTGTTTCAGATTGATTACGGCACAATAAAAACTAATATGAAAACAGAAATTGCTTATAACCCTTATTTTTTTAGTAAAAAAACATTTTTATATTTATATGTATGCAACGCATGCTAAATATACGTGATTTGGCAAACATATCGTGTTCATTTCTGTCTGTTTATTGTAATAAATACGCATCTAATTCAATAGTGTGTGATATTCTATAGCGTACGGAGTTATTCTCTGTCTCGTATCGCGAAAAGTCGCAACTATCGTGTTTGTGTTCTACATCTTCATGTTTCTTTATTACCGAGTATTAACAAGTAAATGCAATGCTTAGGAAGTGTGCGAATAATGTCAACAATTTTTGTTATTTATGTAGGGAATTAACTTTTAAATCTCAAAAACCTAATTTCACCCAACTTGTCCGAAAATCTTACGAACTTTATTTTGGAATTAAAGTAGGAGATCAAGATAAGTCATGGGCTCTTCACATATGTATGTAGTAAAACTTGTGTAACATTGTTAACAAGTTGGTTGAAAGGTGCAAAACGTCATATGCGCTTTGCTGTACCAATGGTGTGGAGAGAACCGACAAATCATGCCACAGATTGTTATTTTTGTCTCACTAACGTACATGGCATCGGCCCAAAGTCCAAACATACTGTGCAGTATCCCAATTTACCCAAATAACCACCAGAATCGTGGGGTTTGGACGAAGGACTTGAATGTTCCAGTGTTGCAACTAACGATGATATGCAAATTGAACAGGAAATCGACAATGATCCAGGCTTTCAAACACCAGAATGTTCAACAAAGCCACATTTAATTTCAAACGCTGATCTGAATGATTTGGTTAGGGATTTTAAACAAGCGAAATCACAGTCAGAACTGTTAGCATCCAGATTAAAAGAATGGAATCTCCTAGAAGGTGATGTACATATAAGTGGCTACCGTGAAAAAGGACTTGCACCTTGTTTCGCTCAAGAAGAGACATTAGCATACTGCATGAATGTTAACAACTTATTCGATGCGTTAGGACAGAAACATGAACCAAGCAATTGGCGCCTATTTATTGATTCCAGTAAACTAAGCTTAAAAGCAGTTTTTCTTCACAACGGCAGTAAATACCCATCTGTACCTATAGCTCACGCTGTTCATATGGAGGAATGATACAAGAATATGCGATATCTACTACAACGCATTCAGTATAAAGACTATAAGTGGTCAATTTGTGGAGACTTAAAAGTTATAGCGCTTCTTGTTGGACTGCAGTAGGGTATACAAAACATTGCCGTTTTCTATGCGAATGGGACAGCCGTGCACGAAGTCGTCATTATATACAGAAAGAATGTGCTTACAAGGAAATGGGATGTAACATGTCACTTAAAGTTCACTTTCTGGATTCTCATTTCGATTTCTTTCCGAAGAGCTTGGGTGCAGCAAGCGATGAACATGGAGAAAGGTTTCACCAGGACATCGCAGCAATGGAAAAGCGATACCAAGGTAAATGGGGTCCTACTATGCTTGCTGATTACTGCTGGACGTTACTCCGAGATGCCACAGGAATAAAATATCATCGTAAAACATCCGCAAAAACATTTTAAAGTATGCGTAACATGACAAACATATTGATATAGATTTAAATTTAGTATAAAACACAATACATTATAGCAAAAAATCTATGAGTGATAGAGAAAATCTGAGGTAATTTTCTCTTTTCTAATGTAACTTTGCTTAAGAAACACAATGTTTTATGCATATGAAAAAAAAATTGATTTTTGTTGAACAGTGTAATTTCGAAAAGTAAACATTTATGTACTTGCAGAATGGTTTG
The DNA here is from genome assembly GCA_958301585.1 of Merodon equestris. Classification (NCBI taxonomy): domain Eukaryota; kingdom Metazoa; phylum Arthropoda; class Insecta; order Diptera; family Syrphidae; genus Merodon; species Merodon equestris. The sequence continues at coordinate 79,683,595 of OY284415.1, read as the reverse complement.
CTTGACAAAAGTTATTGTTAATTCAATCATTCATTGCAAAATTTGCTCGAAAAAACACGATAGCAACATAGCGTCAAATTTGTGTTGGAATGTTTCACTGATTTCAAAAAACAAAAACAAAGGTATTGAGAACATATCTGAAATTGTGAAATATATATATTACCTTTGAAAGAGTATCAACATCGAGAAGAAAGTCAAACAAAATACAAAAATAGCGAGTTTACTTCGCAACAAAATGAAATGAAATGAAAATGATGTAAAGTCGGATATGAAGCATCAAGAGAAAAACCTCAAATGTGTACCACCACCCGAGAAAACTAAAGTTTACTAGGGAAAAAGCAATTATGTAAAGGATGCTGAAGAAAAAAACTGCACTTAAAAGACTGTATAGGTACAATGTCACACATTTAAAAAAAATGTCACCAAGATTTAGATCAACTTTCAGTTGAAAAAAGGCATCAACGATCGTCTTAAAAGAATTAAGAGTCATTCCAAAAAAAAAAATTCTTTGGTTATAACTTGATGACAATCGAATCTCATGGCCACAGTGACTTAAAAGTTTTGAAATCAACAAAAAAACCTCTTAGGCAAAGAAATATTGTTGACCAAAAAGTACCAAACTTGACACCATCAGTATTCACTCCAGACACATTACCAGAATCAAAAAATATCAATAAAACGGTTTAATAGATGCTCGCTCAGCTCAATTATTTGCAAGCCGCACATCACCTTCCATCCATAGTCGATAATTAGTAAAAGTGGTACTGTTTGATTCCCCAACTAACCACCATTAAATTGACCTGAGTAGATGGGTTTTATTTCGATATTCGGAATAAAGTCAATATGGTTGACTATTCAACTAAAGCATTAGTATTCAAGGGGTTTTTCTTCGTACATCATTATGAGCTCTTTAACAAACATAATGTTACAATCTAGACAACATTGAATTGAAACAAAAGGAAAAACTTACGTCAACTCCATGCTCAGCATAGAAATCACCAGTACCCATGGAAGCATACAACTTGTAACCCATTTTTGCCAACTCCCTTATCGATGGGAGCAACTCCATTTTGTGCTAAAACAATTTCTCATTTTAGTTTAAAGTTATGTAACAGTTACTACCTTAGTTACTTACCTTAAAACTTCCAATTGAGAGTAATATAGCATTTTTGGGAATCTGAAATCCCGTTGACATCATTGCCTTCAAATATGCCTCGTACCGGTTGTCTCCAAAGCAGGCTACCTCTCCAGTCGATGCCATTTCAACGCCCAGTTGAACATCAGCCCCAGCCAAGCGTGAAAAGCTAAACTGGGGAACCTTTACTCCCACTTTTCCAGCGCCATGTAAAACTTCAACGGGATCTACGGTCATTCCAATGATTGCTCTTGTCGCTGTGGCCACGAAATCATGATTTAGAGTCTTCGAAACAAATGGGAATGATCGAGATACTCGCACGTTGCATTCAATTACTTTTAGTTCGTTATTCTTTGCTATGAGTTGCATGTTGAATGGACCGGTGACATCTAGCAGACCTGCCAGATCACGTGTAATGCGTTTAATATTCTCCAGCGTTTCAGGATTCAAGTCCTGCGGCGGTGTCACTAAAGTAGCATCTCCTGAGTGAACGCCAGCATTTTCAACATGTTCGGAAACAGCCATGCAAAGAATCTCTCCATCAGCTGCCACAGCATCAACGTCGATTTCCTTGGCCTCAATAAGGAATTTTGATATGACCACTGGATGCTCTTTACTAACCAATGAGGCAGCGTTAAGGTATGTTTCCAAATCTTGGTTAGAATAGGCGACGTTCATAGCAGCACCTGAGAGAACGTATGACGGTCTCACCAAGCAAGGATAGCCTACTTCCTCACAAAATTCTATTGCAGACTGAAGATTTGTGAGTTCCTTCCATCGAGGCTGGAGAATTCCTTTGCGATCCAACATGCGAGAAAACTTAAACCGATTCTCCGCACTATCAATCGATTCTGGTGATGTGCCCAGCACCTTGGCCTGCTGACGGTGGAGATCCATGGCAATGTTATTCGGTAATTGCCCACCCATGGATAGAATTATACCATCTGACTTCTCCATTTCGTAAATGTCCATGACAACTTCGAATGAAATCTCTTCAAAATACAACCGATCGCACATATCATAATCGGTAGACACCGTTTCAGGGTTGTAATTTATCATGATGGTAGGTTTTCCTAGGTTCCGAAGTTCCCGTAGGCATCCAACTGCACACCAGTCAAATTCCACCGACGAACCAATTCGATATACTCCTGATCCCACGACAATCGTGAAATTTCCAGGGAAATCTAAATCGTGTTGTGAAGCATTGTAGGTGAGGTAGAGATAATTTGTTGCAGCAGGCCATTCTCCAGCCACGGTATCGATCTGCTTAACGAACGGCGTGATTCCGAATTCCTGACGCTGGTGTCTCACCGCCAACTCCGTGTTCTTGGTCGCTGCAGCAATCTGCTTGTCGGAATAGCCGATCTGTTTCGCATGAATAATTAACTCTGGTTTTAAGCTATTGCCTCTTGCTTCTAAATCCGCCAATAAATTAATGATATTCTGCATTTTGTTTAAGAACCATTTATCGATTTTGGTCAAATCGTGTAGTTGATCGACTGTGTAGTTTGCTTTCATAGCAGCCGCGAGAACGAACGGCCGTTTATCTGTCGGTTGAGTAAGCTCACACTCCTTAAGTGGATGTAGGTAAGGATCGAATCCATTCACACTTCCGTCGACCATTCTCAGTGCTTTCTGGAAGGCTTCTTCGAAGTTCCTTCCAATTGCCATGACCTCGCCGACGCTCTTCATTGAACTTCCGATGTTTTTGCTCACACGAATGAATTTAGCCAAATCCCAGCGGGGTATCTTTACTACACAATAATCCAGACTTGGCTCGAAACACGCTGTAGTAAGTCCAGTAACGGAGTTCTGAATCGATGGCAGTGATATTCCCAGTGAAAGTTTTGCTGCAACATATGCCAATGGATATCCAGTTGCCTTGCTAGCTAAGGCAGAACTTCTTGACAGTCTCGCGTTAACTTCAATGATATAGAACTCATGGGAAAATGGGTTAAGTGCATATTGGATGTTACATTCTCCTACAACACCGAAGTGGCGGATAACCTTGATAGCAGTCGTTCGGAGCATATTATATTCTTTGTTCGAAAGAGTTTGCGATGGTGCGACGACGATACTCTCTCCGGTGTGAATTCCAAGGGGATCAAGATTTTCCATATTACATACTGTAATGCAATTGTCAAATGCGTCTCGGACAACTTCGTACTCCACTTCCTTCCAACCTTTGAGGGACTTGTCGATAATCAACTGGCTCGAATGAGCTAGTGCTTGTTGAGCTAGAGTCATCAATTCATCTTTGTTGTTAGCAAAGCCTGATCCTAGTCCCCCCAGGGAAAATGCTGCACGTGCCATAACGGGATATCCTAGGCGTTCTGCTGCTTCCAGGGCCTCCTCGACCGAATACACCGCCTCCGACGGAGCTACTTTCTCACCGATTTCATTAACGCGATCGGCAAAAATCTTTCGATCCTCGGTTTCGATGATGGACTTAATTGGCGTTCCGAGTATCTTTACGTTGTACTTGGAAAAAACACCAGCTTTTTCAAGTTCAACACCACAATTTAAAGCTGTTTGGCCTCCAAAAGTCAAAAGAACTCCATTAGGCCGCTCGGCATTGATCACTTGTTCCACATATTCCGGAGTTAGAGGGAGGAAGTAACATTTATCAGCCAGTCCCTTGGATGTCTGCACAGTAGCGATATTCGGGTTAATGAGAATTGTCTGAATCTTCTCTTCTTTGAGGGCTTTGATGGCTTGGGAGCCAGAATAATCAAATTCACCAGCTTGCCCAATCGACAGACCTCCGGAACCCAAAATAAGTACCTTACGTGGTCTTTCTTCTGGAATAGAACCCACGGTTGGTTTATATGCTAATCTCTTAATCAATTTTTCCCGAAGACTTAATCCTGACTGACCATTTCGAACAACGTCCAAGAAGACATCAAATAACAGCTCCAAATCTTCCGGACCAGCTGTGTGTTCCGGGTGAAACTGTACAGAAAAATAAGGTTTCTCTTTGTGAATGATCCCCTCATTTGTCTGATCGTTGACATTTGTGAACAGGGGTTCCCAGTCATCTGGGAGTGTTTGGCTGTCGACAGCAAACCCATGATTTTGTGATGTCATAAAGCACCTATTTGTTCCGTGATGCAAGCAGGGTAAGTTGTGACCACGATTTCCATACTTCATCTTGTAAGTTTTACATCCAATGGCAACAGACAGCAATTGATGACCCAAACAAATGCCAAACACTGGCTTTTTGCCACTGTCCAGGACCTTCTTGATCTGCACCACAGTATCCTTACAGAAAACTGGGTCACCTGGACCGTTACTCAAAAATAAACCATCGAATTGACTGTCATCTAGCTTGTGATTCCATGGAACTAATTCCACACGAGCGCCTCGGGATAAAAAACATCGGATTTGATTCAGTTTAAGTCCACAGTCAACTGCACAGATCCTAGGCGATCCAGATTCGTTGAAGACTTTGGGACTTTTCACAGAACATTCAGCTACCAAGTTTCTTGTGTTTGGATCGACAAATGTTAAACCCCTTGGGTTGTGTGGGAGTTCATACACAATACGTCCTAAGATCGATCCTTTTATTCGAATTTTTTTCGTCAATGCACGGGTATCGATGCCACTAATTCCGGGGACATGCTCCTTCTCCATCCACATGGAGAGCGTCTGTTTTGATTGCCAATGGGAAGGAGCTTTGCAAACTTCGCCAACCACCAAAGCTGATATTGAAATACCCTTTGTCCACTCGAAATGCTTGAGTACACCATGGTCATCGATTTCGCTTGTACTTGGGACACCATAGTTACCCACTAAAGGATAAGTGAGAACGAGAATTTGTCCCCGATACGACCGGTCAGTCATCGATTCCGGGTAGCCGACCATTCCTGTTTGAAACACAACCTCTCCATCACGTTCTTGTCGAGCGCCGAATGCATGACCAGGCAACACTGTAGAATCCTCGAGAATTAGATAACAGTCTGCTTTCATTGTGAATTAGCTACAAGAGAAACACGTGTGTTAGTTTTAAATTTGTATCCAAATTTTCAAGCATAGAAAGGATTCTCTAGTTTAATGGCATCATAATGAAATATAAATGCTCAAGCAAATATAGTTGAATATAAATGTTTTCAGACTTCTGACTTTGCATAAAAATAATTTCAATTGTTTATAAACGGTTATGCTCACAAAGAACTACTCCTACAGTGATAACCAAGGGATACTGTATTTCTAAAAAGATACTTCGAAATATTTTTTTACATGTCGAAATTAATACAAGATATTTTTTTACTGGCCGGTCAGGGCTAATTTCAGTTGACAATCAACAGTCAACAAAATTTAAAACGGAAATCCATTTTGTTTATGTACGTACCGGATGGCAAGAAACTGCTTCTTACACTAAGAATTAAGAAATACGGTCGGGATTAGTAAAGAGAAAGACAGAATTGTTTTATTCAAAAAATAAAATTAAAAATTTTAAGTAACCCGACACAAAAAAAAAAAAAACTTTAAAAAGTTAAAAAATAAAATTTTTCTTTCGGCTTTTTGGATTCATTAAAAGAACCTATTAATATTTTTAATATAAACGTCACCACGTCGGGGGAATGCTAAGTGAAGAAGGGTAATTAATTATATCTACATACATGTGTAATGAATAAAAAAATATATACTAATTTCAAATTGTACGTATGAACTTAGTTTTGTAATATATCAATTTATCATAGAATGTCTACTAAGTTCCTGTAGTGTTTCGATATTGTACCACTTTTTTATGAGACGTTCGCTTGAGAGCCGTATGCGTTGCATTAAAATATTGGATATGGTTGTTTCGGTACTTACATAGAGTAGGCCTCTGTATAATCCATACTTTGTCTTTTATCAATATTCTTTTTATTTGTATTCTGGTTTTTTTTTATTTACTTGGCAGTTCCCCGACGCGGCAGCGCTTATATTAAAAAATATTAATAGGTTCTTTTAATGAAGCAAAAAAGCCGAAAGAAAAATTTAATTTTTTTACTTCTTAAAGTTTTTTTTTGTGTCGGGGGTTACTTAAAATTTTAAATTTTATTTTTATTTTATTCTTTTTAAATTACTCGAGGACCCATCACGAGTGTCCCAGAAACGAAGATTTTGCTTATTGACGTAGCCACTTAAGTGGAAATGCGCCTCTTCGGTCATGATGATTTTCGACACAAAACCGTCCTCTTCGTTGTTGAGACTAAGTATGGCTTGACAGTAATTCACACGCGACTGACGGTCAGCAGACATTAACTGATGCACTAAGTCTTTCACTAAAATTCGCTGTAGGGTCCGTCTGTTAATGCCCAATTGCGTGGCTGTCGTTTGGTTGATGTTTCTTCGTTCTCAGCGACATCGGTAGATGCGATATTCTCAGCCGAACGACCAGTCCGGTGGCGGCCACGTCCTGCTTGGTCTCCTAATGTTTCTCCGGAATGTTGCCCCAGTTGGCGCGACACGAATAGGAAATCGCCGTCGAAATTCATGAAATTCCACCGAACGACTATTGATCAAAAAAATCGACACAATTACTCCACGCTCTTGCAAAGTATAGCACTCCATTGCTTATCTGTTTGTATACTACAGCTGTCTAGTCCACTAATGTCAAATATGATTGAGATACGACGCCATTTGCAAAAATTATAACATCTTTCGATAGGCTGATACATTTTGCGCCACTTAAAAGAGCTCATGGCCTTAAAACGACTGAACATAAATTGTCTCACCATCTTGATTACGTTAGCTTTCAAACAAAAAAAATCATCAAAATCCGTCCATTCGTTCAGAAGATACGATGCCACAGACAGACACAGACACATAGACACGTCAAACTTTTAACACCCCTCTTTTTGTCGGGGGTTAAAAAGACTAGAGTTCGACATTGACCTAGAAAACGATTAAAGATAGAATGTGTTGCGTTCGAAAAATTTAAACGATGTCATAGTTGGGATGCCAATTCATAAATGTTTTAAAGACTCATACAAAATCTGAGTAAGATTTTTTTTGTTCCACACTGTATTTTACACTTTCCATAACTAAACTGTGGGCTTTAACGGCATAATCATCTGATTCTTATATGGGCATTGATCTCTTCGGGCAGTTGTTCGGAAAACTATTAACTTAAAAAGTATAGAAACCTGACGGACGATGTGAATAAAAACATCATTAGGATAAACAAAATTTGTTTACATTTCAGAACACTTTGGTAACTCTGAACATAATTACCCAGCAATATTGCAACCTATCCATCCTTATCCTATTCAATTCAATCTCTGTGTTCTCTGTGTCTCTATCTGCACTGACTAAAGAGTTTAAATTCCCAATTGCTGGATCTTTCATTTGTTTACGCGTTTGTGATTTCTGCTTGGAGTTCTTTGAGTGGTGAGTGAGCAGCCGAGGTTTAAAGGTAGAGTTATAAAGTTATTTTAAATAAACAAATTACAATTAAATACGAGTACCTACAAGAAGTATTTTTTTATTATTTAATCGCCATGTTTCTAATCTTTAGGAAACGCATGAAATCTAAGACTATATAAATCAACAATGTTTGAAATTTTTACCAAATATTTGAAGTATCAAAGATCACTAAATCAATAATTAATCGGCCTAACATGAATATAGAGGAAAAATGTAAACACCATATCATCATAAATATGTACATACATACATATGTATCTCCGATATATGGTAATTAAGTATAAACATACATATAAAAACGAGCGTAGATTGAGAAACGTGAACAATTTAACCGGGTTACTCGATCTACTGTATGCAGTGCCAAAAATCCAATAAAATAAGTTCAATGTCCGAACAAAAAAAGGCTACCTCGCAGACAACACGCAACTGTCACATAGGAGTTAAGCTAAGCTGCCTTCCAAATCTATATTTGGGAATAGAGACCAAACACAAGTACACACAACACAATCAACTATCCATCTAGAGTACGTATCTTTCCCATCATTCCTTGATGAAGAAATGTAATTGTGCCTAAAGTGCCATGAATAAACAAAAAAACATTTAGTAACAACAAACAACCACAACCAGAGAAAATCCTGCTCCTTCCGAGATTAAAATACGTTGGCAAGGCATACGCACTCCCCGCCGTTGTTCTTTAAAAAAACCGGTTGCATACCCCCCGGTTGGTGCATATAAACACAACAACGCCATTTTGTATTTTGATAAGCACGACCTGATAAGCATGTATAGATGTGAATAAATGAATTGAATTATCAATCGAATCAATAAAAGTCGGAATCCATATCGCACTACCAACAAAACCGTATGAAGTATACATTTGACATAGTCTTTTCGAGTATTATATGCATTAATAAATGCCGGTAGATAATGGTTCCACTTACCTACTTCAAATATGTATAACACACCAATCCAGAATCTAGAAAACTACAGAGATACATACAAACGAAATAAAGAAAATACACCTTTTCCGCAATCACTTGTGCACAAAAATTTATTTTAACTTGTTTAAATAGTTTTATCAAATTTTAACATAAATGTATGGAATATTTTCACAACCACGTGGCGGCACCTATTGTTCAATAAACAACCGCAAAACAGAATAAACTTCTTCAACAGGCTGTCGGTCGACAACTAAAGTGAGATGAAATCAAGGGAACCAGAGTAACGACAAGTGATGGAGACGTGGAGAGAACTCCAGCTATGGAGAGTTCAATGTTAGCATAATAGGGGGACGTGTTAAATACTCACAGACAGAGACTCACAGAGGTTCACAGTTGTCTCATGGGACTGCACACGTACACGAACTTAGTACATGCTGTGCGGTACCATTACTGTGTGAGTAGTTTAAAGTAGAATTCCAAAACTTAACGCCGCGGTTAAACTTTGTGGTAAGGTGAATTTTGTTGATATCGAGTAGTCAATAAATATTTTTATAGCATTCGTTCGGTGTTGATTAACAATTAATTGCATTGGCATTGTCTAAGATACGGGGTAAGTGGGTGAGGATAAATCAGAAAAAAAATCAAACAGTCATAATACATACAGTGACTCAAAACCAAACACGTTGACTCGTAAAATAAAAGCTTAATAGTAAACATTTATGAAATAGAGCAGTAAATAAAAATAAAATGAAATATTGTATATTGTTTATTTTTAAACTTGAACCCTCAAAACTGTGCGCAAGCGAAACCGGCTCATTATGCCTAAAATAGAAGTAACTTCAGATTTTACAAACTATCGGCATTCTTAAACTCATGACTTTTTTGGCATTAAGGTTTTATTCTTAGTGTCATTTGTACGAAAAAAAAAGCGTTTTTAAAAACAATGAGAAAACGAAGTAGCCGAAGCCAATAGTTACCCGAGAATGAATGGTAACACCCAAGACGGAAAATCTAATCGGGAGATTGCATATTGTAGCAAAAAAGTAATTCTACAGTTCAAGGTATAATAAAAAGTTTTGAGACCACTGAACAGAGAAAGGACGAAAGAAAAGGTTTTTTTTTTTCACAGTAGTGTGAGAGTTTATACTGTAACTAAGTCATTCCACTATCTAGCAATATTCCGTTCTCGATATATTCGCATCGCATGGCAGGCGATATTTCAACGAAGGTTCCTGCATTTCCGCTACCTTGCGATTAAAGTCAAAAGGTTTTGTCCTTTGAAGACGGCGCAATACATTTTGTTCGCCGAGTAATTGAAAACCAGTGCTATTTACGTCGACGTTTATGTTTCCTTGCGTAATTCATTGTTTTATTTTTCACAGTTACGATTCTCAGATTTCGGTGGATTCCTCGTTTCTAATATACCGCGGCGCATTGACCCAACAACCCCAGAGTTGTATACCATAACTCGAAATTGGTTTTAACACTTGCTCGTGTTAAAGCAGCTTTTTTTCAATGCTGAGGTTAGAATATGTACTTCCCTAGTAGCCAGTACATTTCTTTGTATTTTTCAATTTAATTTTGTGTCGAGAATCATCCCGAGATATTTAGCCTCATTCATGAACGGAATTCTTACTTCGTTAAGAAAGACGGGAAGTCTAAGCGCTTTTCTGTGTGTTAAATTAACAATGACAGATTTGATGTCGTTAAGCGCTTTTCGCCAAGTCTTTGTCTAGACATTTACACGGTCGAGGTCGTTGTGTTTGCAGTATATTGCGTACAAAAGTGGGTCGAGTACACTTTCCTGAGAAGCGCCAGTCGAAATCACGACGGAGTACGAAATAGTCCATTTGCATAAAATATTGGATAACTGCTATGGTAAGATTTGTCTCAGGTTAAACACCAAACCTTCGTGCCACACTTTGTCAAAGGTGTGACGTCAACGAATACACTCGAACATATCAGTTTTCTATTACATTAGTTATTCGATGTACTTGGTCAATAATTGAAGGCTTGCCTCTGAAACCAAACTAAAGATCTGGTGAGAGACGTTTTCCTTCAATAATCGATTTAAAGCGATTAAATAAAATTCGTTCAATTTTGTTGAAATTATTAGCAATAGTGAAATAGGACGATATGATTTCCTGTCCATTAGTGCTTTACTCGGCTTTGGAACCATTATGACTTCTGCGGCTCGGCACATATTCTTAGAAAAACGAGTTTTAGTAAAGCCGTTCTTAGTAGAGTCTTGAGAACTTCTTCTGTAATTAGATCATAGCCAGGAGCCTTGATAGGGATTCAACAATAGCATTTAGTTCAACGAACGTAGATTGTGTTATTGTATATTCCGGTGTTAAACAAATTCTGTAAGTGGTTGACCTATGGACGGCTTAAAAGTTTCCGTAAGATATTCAGCAAAGAATTCGACCTTTTTTTATCTATCTCTGCCCATTCATTTAGACCTTTTTTTATGGTCCAATGATGATGCTTGAATTTATGGCTTTTTGAAATTTTGACAGCTTCCATAAAGTATAATTTGTTTCTTTTCCCGCCGTCAAGTTTTCTAAATATGAGCCTAGAATTTGATTTTTAAAACCCCTAATAGATTTTTTGAGAACATTGCATAATCGATTCATATGAGTTTTATGCAGCGGAGCTCGACTTTGTTGCCATCATTTACACTCTTTCCGCTTCTCCTTAACTAGATCATTTTTTTGACAGAGACTGTTATTCCAGACGGTATACCGTACGACTTCGACAGCAGTGATACACGAAAAGAAAATGGCTTTCCAAGCTTGGTCAAAGTGCTATTCTACTAATAGAGAGGAAAAAGCTCGCCGTGAAAAGGTATATAGATGTTGCAAAGGTATCGCGAAGAAAAAATGCGCCGAATTCAAAGCGAAAAGCATGGAAGGCCTCTATCAGGAGTTGGAAGAAATATCGTCTTCCGCGTCTGACAGGAACCAGGCTACCCAGGAGCTTCGACAAAACAATTTGAACAAAGGAGCAAATATCTTTAAGATAGCCGCCCAGAGAAGAAAAAATGCTCAGGAGATTCGTTTCCCAAAGTTTATTAACAATGCTGAAGGCCAACTCCTTGTGGAAGACGAAAAAATTCTCCACAGATGGCGACAGTATTGCGAGGAACTTCTCAACGAACAGTTTCCCCGAGTGTACTTTCCAAGAGCTGCCCCGAATCATGCCGAAATATCCGACATCACAGTCGAAGAAGTTCGGTACGCGGTTAAAAACTCCAAGAAAAGAAAAGCTGTTGGGCCGGACGGGATACCCTCTGAGTTCTGGAAAAAGATGGGAGACATCGGGTCTAGATGGCTCATGGTTCTTATCTCTTCTTATCTCCAAACTTATGAGAGGCGACACTATGCCTAATCAATGGAGGGAAAGCTATCTTCTTCCATTGCACAAAGGAAAGGGTGATACGCGAAATTGTGATAACTACCGTTCTGTCAAGCTGATGTCGCACACCATGAAGATCGTTGAACGGGTATTAGATAGCCGACTGCGAAAAATAATACGACTATCTGATGACCAGTGCGGGTTTGTCTCGGGTAAATCAACAACAGATGCAATCCAAAGTATAAGGATCATGATGGAAAAGCATCGTGATTCTTCAAAGGACTTGCATATGGTGTTGGTTGATTTCGAGAAGGCCTTTGACCGGCAACCAAGAGATCTTTTATGGGTAGCGCTAAGACAAAAAGGAGTTCCAGAAACCTACGTGCGAGTGATTATGGACATGTACGAGAGAGCAACGACAAGAGTAAGATGCACTGCAGGAGTCACCGAAGAGTTCGCAATCAAAGTCGGTGTACACCAAGGGAGCGTCCTCAGCCCACTGCTTTTTATAGCAGTCCTTGATTGCTTGCTTGAAGGAAAAGTGACGGACCCCAATGTGCACCAGCTATTCTTTGCTGACGATGGGGCCATTATAAGTGATGATCAGGCGTCCCTACAACGAGCACTTGATGTGTGGGTGGAAATTTTTGAGGGACACGGGTATCGTATTAGTTCAAAGAAGACAGAGTATCTGTGCTGCCCGTTCTCTGACCCTCATCAGCCTATTCCAGACATTTACTTGAATAGAAGAGTGCTTCCCAAGTGTGAAAAGTTTAAATATCTGGGATCTATGATTAATAGAGAAGCAACTTGTGATGACGACATCAAACATCGCGTAAGCGTAGGGTGGATGAAGTGGCGGGAAAACTCCGCCATCTTCTGTGATCGAAAAATGCCCCCTAAGCTGAAAGGAAGGCTCTACACTTCAGTTGTACGTCCGGCGGTCACATATGGTTCACAATGCTGGACAATGCACAAAAAGTATGAGAGCAAATTAACGGCAACTGAGTTGAAGATGCTTCGCATGACAGCGGGAGTAACAAAGCGTGACAGAATTAGAAGTTCAAAGATCCGAGGAAGCCTCCACGTAAAAGAAACCATCACAAGAAATATAGAGCGCGACCGACTCAGTTGGTATTGCCATGTTCAAAGGAGAGATCCTTTGATAATGGATGTTATCATAACTTTGGAAGGTTATGGTCCTACACTTCTGACCATAACAACGCCGGAGAAAAAAGGAAAAGAAGAAGATACTGTATGACTTCGACAAATCGGTCGATTTCTCGTTCATAAGGTGTCCTTAGTGGTACTCTGAGTTGAATAACTTCTTCAACCTCATTCTTAAAATCTTTCCAGTTTGTTATTTTATTAGTAAGCCTAGGTAGGTAGTATCACTCATCATTAATTTAATGGGTAAGAGGTCAAAGCTTTCCTCGACTTCAATGCAGCTATCAGAAATACATTTAGCAATAAGGAAATCGATAAGACCAGGTATTTTTAAGAAGTCCATGGGCAAATACGTCGGCTTTCCAGTGGAGTAAAAGTTGCAACCGCTTTCCATACAAACTTCGTAAAACGTTCTGCCTCACTTTGCATCTTGGACTCCAAAGTCGCCACCAATGAAAAATTAAGTACCAAGGGAAATACAACAAATTGGCTGATAAGTTCATCCTTTTCGAATATACAGCGCGAAGTACATTCAGGTACTTTTTGCTTTTAAAGCAAACTGTACTTATTTGCATTGCTCGAGCTCTACCTTTATTTCTGGAAAGTGTTCGATACAATCTCTAATAAATATAAATGATCCTCCCCGTGCCCTATCTTACGGGTGGTAAGCATTGCAGGCGTAATAGCCATTTAGTTTAACACGCAATTGCAATGTCAGGTAGGTTTCAGAGACCAAGCATACGTTGATACTTTGCTGATTTAGATATATTGTCAGTTGGCAAAGTTTTCGCGAAGCCCATTAGTGTTCTAAGCTAGTATTTTCGGCAGTTTCATTATTCTTATGCTAAAAAGGCCTATTTTCAAGAGTGTTAATTCTCTCGAAAATTAATTGGTTTGTCTTGCCTTGTTCTTCAAGCTTTCCGAGCATAGCAGACAAGATCTTCATTATAGAAACAGGTTGTGTACTCGAACGAGTACTGTTGATTTTTTCTGATGGTGCCACAGTTTGAGCATACCGTGAGCGTCAAAAGAAAGTTTACACTTCAGTGTTATATGTTTCTAATTCAACTACAGATTTTATTAAAGATTTATCATATAACTAATTTAACATGTTCATTCATCTATTAATTCTTAATCGAACGATGTAAAAAGTTAACAAAAAAAATCAAAAACAAAAATTTTATAAACAAAAAAGGTAAAACACTTCATATTTTAGGCGTGAAAAGAAAGTTTACACTATTTGAATTGTGATTTGCAGAGCATGGAAACTACCGTTTTGTTCATTTCCCCGCTGTTTTTCGTTTCTTTTGCAGATCATTCTAATAAAGGCTATCTTTCATTTCATTTTTGTTTGTTTGTTTGTGAAGAAAGTTGTGTCTACTTATTACAATCAAACTTCTTTTACAATGGGTAAACAAATGCCTATTGAAACCAGGAAACTCGTTTTGAAATTTTATGAAGAAGGAAAATCTTTAAGAAAAATAGGGGAAATAATTGGCAGAAGCCACCAAGGTATTAAGAAAACTATTGATAAATATAAAAATTTTAAACAAGTTCAAGATCGTCCACGCACTGGTAGATCCAAGCGACCCTCCCATTCTGAAGCAAGATCCATTGTGCGAGAAGTGAAGAAAAATCCATCTACTAGTGCTGTGAAAATATCCGAAGACATTGAAAAGGCGTCCGGTATTATCATTAGTGCAAGTACTATTCGACGAGTACTTCACAATAATGGGCTACATGGCAGAGTACCGCGGAAGAAACCGCTCATATCAGCAGCTAATCAAAAGCGACGACTACAATTTGCAAAAAAGTACGAAGGAAAAGATATTTCATTTTGGAAGAGTGTGGTATTCATTGACGAAAGTAAATTTGAAGTTTTCAAATCCAGAAAACCACCAAAACTTTGGAGGGCCAAGAACAAGGCATTCAATGAAAAAAACATTACCTCCACGGTTAAGCATGGGGGAGGTTCGGTTATGGTCTGGGGATGCATGGCGGCGGCAGGTGTGGGAAACCTGGTGTTCATTGAGTCCACAATGAATAAAATGGATTATTTAAATATTTTGAGGGAAAACTGAGGGAAACACTAGGGTGTTGCAAAATTGGGTTTGGATCAAGCATGGGTATTCCAGCATGACAATGACCCCAAGCACACGGCCAAAATTGTGAAAAAATGGTTATTGTATAGGACGCCGAAGCTATTGGATCATCCTCCGTATCCCCAGACCTTAACCCAATCGAACATTTGTGGGAACATCTCGACAAGCAAGTTCGAAAAAGGGTCATTACAAGTAAAGACTCACTAAAGTTCGTCCTGCCGGAAGAGTGGGAAAAAATTCCTTCCTACTTCACAAAAAAATTGGTAGAATCAATGCCCAGGAGGTTGAAGGCCGTTATTAAGGCAAAAGGAAAACAAACAAAGTACTGAATTTACCGTTTATTAATACATTTTTTTATTTTTTCAGTAATGTAAACTTTCTTTTGACGCCTAAAATATGAAGTGTTTTACCTTTTATGCTTATAAAATTTTTGTTTTTGATTTTTTTTGTTAACTTTTAACATCGTTCGATTAAGAATTAATAGATGAATGAACATGTTAAATTAGTTATATGATAAATCTTTAATAAAATCTGTAGTTGAATTAGAAACATATAACACTGAAGTGTAAACTTTTTTTTGACGCTCACAGTATGTATTAGTGCTTCGTTTACCTTTTAATTCTTTCGCCTCAACTGTTTGTTTTTTAGCGCCAGGATCCTTTTGCAGACCAGTTGTTTTCGTGATTGTCCTTTTATTGATATTTTTATCATGAAACCTTGTCAATTTTAAATTTTTATTTTGGTGTTCATTTATTTTTTTCCGCCGTTTTTGTAGCGTTGTAGCTAAAATTCTTCACAACCTCGGTAGTGACAGGTTTCGACGTGTTAAGCTTTACGTCTTCCTTCTAGATCCCCATAGCGGAGATCTTGCTACCGTTTCTTAAAGAATTTTGAATTTGTTGTGTTTTTTTCCATGTGTTCCCACGAATAGCCTAGAAAGGGTTATCCGTCTGGCCAGAGATTCGCAATAAGCAGATAAACTCGCCAATCCTGAGGTCGCCATGTATCCGGATGCTCCGTTAGACATTGAGCTATTTTTTAAGCTGGGCTCCCAAGTAAGCCGATTCTTGACACGGGTCGCAGGTAGTCCCGCTCAGAAGTTTGTAGAACTATCGATGGATTTTAATCGCCTGGGGTTAGGCGAAGGAAGCATCAAAATAAAATGTTTACTGAATCGTAGAAAAGGTGTTTAATCTATCATATGAGAAAATACGCGGTATATGATGCCTCTGCATCGTATTTGCTGTATCTCAGTTGTCTTAGAAAACATATTGATGAGTGCACTTCTATTTGAAACAAACTGATAAAAGACTTAAGGCCTGGATTACAAGTTTTATGATCAAGAAAGTTCAGGCAAAAAATAAGTTAAGAGTCAAGTGTTTTAAGAATCCAAACAATCCAATTGAGTGATCGATACAAAAACTTATGATCTCGACTTAAAAACGAAATTCGTAAGAACCGTGATGATTACTATAGAAATCGATTCCTTTTTGTTAAGGGAAATTTAAAAAGAGAATGGCAAGTTGTTAATAGTATTTAAAAAAGCCTTCCCGCAGTTACAAGCCTATAACAATTCGTTATAAAAAACATTTAACATTTTTGATAATTGCTAACAATTTTTTTTTCCCAAACAGGCCAACTAAGTTGTTCTTCTCATGGTATCTGTGGTAAACATTCTCAAAGTAATAGTTTTTCTTTTGAACTTATATTTGCTTATGAGCTTGTAAAAGTCATTAGGTCCCTTAGCGGATATGATGGCATTTCCAATATATTTTTAAAACGTATCGGACGCTTCTTGGCAGATGTATTAGCAGTTACTTTTAACCGAAATGTTTTTTTCTGAAGTGCTTCCAAATGTGCAGACGTAATGCCTATATTCAAAAAAGGCTCAACAGAGGACATAAGCAATTACAGGCCAACTTCGTTTCTTTCTGTCTTTAGCAAAGTCTTCGACAAAATTGTTAAAATAAGATTATTATCTTATTTAAACAAGAATAAGTTTTTCAGCACTGTGCAATATGGTTACTATTTAAACCTTGATGCAAAAAGGTTCACTGCGGGTTGATTTGTTCATATTACGAATGCGTTCGATATGGTTAATCACATTATTGTCTTGCTGAGAAAACTAGAAGAGGCGGAAATTCGTGGTTTTACGCTTGATTGGTAAAGATATCTCAAATAGATCGCAAAGAGTTAAAAACGGTGAAGCCAGGAGCGATGTACAGCTTTTGAATTTGGGAGTACCTCGAGGTTCTGTGTTGGAACCTGTTCTGTTCCTTATATACATTAATTCACCCCTTGAGCTTGATGTTAAAGTTACTCTTACTGCCTTTGTAGATTATGTGGACTGTTCCTATGGTTCAGAGAATGCCTAGAATCTGGTTTCTGACATCAACTGGAATCTAAATATATTAAGGATTTGAACACAAATTGAGGATAAACTCTATTAACAAAATAAAGTTCTTCAACCTATCGACCACAATTGACGCTGATGTGGAGTTTTATCTCCATTCTACGGATTGCCAGAAGTTCAAAATACTCGTAGTAGTCTGCTCCTTTGTCCCAGGCTCATCTTGATCCCCTTTTTAATAACGCGCTCCATTACAGTGATGAATATTTTTTAGTAGAGACAGTGGAAGAGTTCAAATACTTGGGACTCACTATTGACTCAAAAATGACCTTTGTAAACCGTCATTAAATAAATATTTTCGTTATACGAGGGTGGTTCGATAAGTACTTAGCCTACAAAAGAAAAACAAAAATTTTGGAGAAATGGCAATTTATTTTTCAATAAAGTCTCCTTTTAGCTCGATACACTTGACCCAGCGATGCTCCAACTTCTTTAACCCGTCTGGAAAATATGTTTTCTCGAGGTCTGCAAAGTAGGCCTCCGTGGCGGCGATGACCTCTTCATTCGACTGAAATTTCTGTCCGGCGAGTGACTTTTTCAAGTTTGGAAACAAAAAGAAGTCGCACGGGGCCAAATCTGAAGAATACGGTGGATGGGGCAGCAGTTTGTAGCCCAATTCGACCAATTTGGCCGTGGCGAGGGCAGAGGTGTGAGCCGGTGCGTTATCATGGTGGAAGAGCACTTTTTTCTTCGCCAAGTGGGGCCGTTTTTTCTTCAATTCGGCGTTACCGCTTTGCCCTTCTCCAGGTATCGATGTGGATCACACCTTGTGAATCCCAGTAAACGGTGGCCATCACCTTTCCGGCCGATGGGAACGACTCCGCCTTCTTCGGAGCACGTTCGCCGGGTGAAGTTCACTGTTTCGACTGTTCCTTGGTCTCTGGTGTGTACCAGTGGATCCATGTTTCGTCGACTGTCACGAAACGACGCAGAAACTCCTTCGGATTGCGCTTAAACAGAGTCAAACAGTGCTCTGAAGTGGTCTCACGGTTGCGCTTGTTGCCTACTGTCTCAGCTATCTCGCTGATCTCAATCGGCGGTCGGCCAATACGAGATCGTGGATTTTTGTCACGTCATCCTCCGTGGTAGCCGTTTTCGGGGCACCTGGACGTGGCTCATCAAAAACCGACGTACGACCACGTTGAAACTCGTTAAACCAATTTTTGATGATCGCCATCGAAGGAGAAGAGTCACCGTACTCAGGATCCAAACGCTCTTCGATTTCGCTTTCCGTTCTAAAAACAAGAATCGAATCACCGACCGATATTGCTCTTTTTTCATTTTTCTAAAATCCGCGGACACTCCCGCTTCCACACGCGGTCAAAACAAAACTACGAGTCCGATCCGGCTGAAATTTCGACAGTAGCCGTCTACTAGAATGTACTACACGATAGTATGTTGCTCTTGCGATACTGGCGCCATCTGGCAATGAGGCTAAGTACTTATCGGTCCACCCTCGTACACTTCGTCATTTTTTCTACCTAAAAAGTGTTTCCTCTGACAAGCTGCTAAGAATTATCTATTATGGAATCTTTCACTCGGAGCTCCAATATTTCTACATTTTAGTTCTACAAAAAAAAATGTTTTAAAGAAAATCTACTGAAACATTCTCATTCGACATTCTAGTTTTCCATTCTTTCGTATTATGAAAATTTTTCCAATCCGTCATTTGTATTGTTTTAAGGTAAAAAAGTTTTTTTTGTATTGGATCGGGGAATCGGAATTTTAGATTAACTTCTGATTCTAATTTATGAAAAAGTTTTTCGACCATTGTATCCGTATCGTTTTCCCGCACCACCGCCTTTCGTAATTATTATTTGGTTTCATCGTGTCGCATTTTTAATAAACTACCCCAATCAATCAGATCTTTAAGGATTCCTGGAAAGTTTGATGAATACCTAAAAAAACGCTGACAGGTTCAATTTGATAATAGTAGTTTATAATCAATTCTCTCTAACATTCTGGTGTAATATAAGTCAAGAATTGTATTAGCTTGATATGTTACATTTTTAAAAGTATTAATAGTATCTTTTTGTTTCTAACGTAAAAGTCACACCACCAACCATTTAACTATTTTGATAAAGCCCTTGAAGTGGTATTTGACAGTATTTTAGTACGTATAGTATAAAAATACAAATGGCACCATTTTTTCTTGTATAACATCAGATTTAAATAATGTGTATAGTTATTCTCGAATTTATTTCAAATAAATATCTGATTCAAAAAAAAAAAACCATAATCAAATAAGATTTGGCGGAAAAAAAAACAGTCTTTTTATAATAAAATAAGACAGGAAAAAAAAGCGCTCATCAGTAAACAAAACAACCAAAGACTTCAATTCGCCTAGTAATATAGACAAGAGGACCTCTCTTTCTTGTTATTATTTGTTAACTAGCAATTTAAATTGAAGGCTAATATGTATATTACATTAGAGAACACAGACTACAAGACAGAGGACACCTACGGCTCTTTGAAAGACAATTCAATAGATAATTATTTTAGACTTGCTTATAAAATCGGATACTAGATTTATGTTTTTTTTTGTAGGACTTTAAAAAAATATATACATTATACATTAGCATATAGTAAAACACGCGTTTATTTTTTTTTTTAATATTTAAATATTATTGAGCGGGTTCTTCCGCCGCTGATCACCATAACCGAACTGAACTTTTGTCCACCGAAAATCTCAGCATGTATCCGAGTGGAAAATGGTGTCATCAAATGCGTGCAGGAATGAAGCGGGTTAGATGCTGATGAAGAGGTTTTGTTTGTCATCTCTGTGCATTTTGGTGCAGGGCATGTGCTGACTGTGTGACTACCTGTTGGCCTTGATGTCACACAATGTATAATACTCGTGGCGGATGTTGGAACATGTGTGCGCTGAGTCGGGTGGAAGATGATAGGATGTCTAGTGTGGGTATGAAATGTTGGCTATGGTGATCTGTCGGATGTGGTGGTTTATTTTGAGGGAGTGAAAGCAAGTTTATATATGACCATAATGACCAAAATGACCATATACATACATATGTATGTTTCTTTGAACAGTTTTCTTCCAAATGTGCGCATTGTTGGTAAAGGAGTAGATTATACGAAAATAAGAAGACACAAGCATCAACAATCCAGCCTCTGTCTTAGGTGCCTAGTACCTTACCTGGAGATCGGGTAGACCACTTTGTAAGGTTGTTAGTGGCAGTAAACGAGGGAGGGTGGAAGTCTGAGCCGCCACCAGGGCAAGCTCGGAATGGCGGCAGAAGAACTCCCAAGATGGACTCAACGGCGGCGTCCACTGTTCGAACGAGAAGAAGGTAAAATCTTATTCGGGCTTCTACAACATATTTGGAGCTCAGGCCGGCAAGGAGCGGCACAGCCCACCCTCCTGTTATTAGGGTAATTAAGAACCTTGCCCTCCAGGTTGGGGCCTTTAGGGTAAACATCTCTATCGCGTAAAATAGCATCGGATGCGGACGGATTACCTTTAGACCCCTCAAACGTCTAAAATGAAACGACTGCCGGATTTGCATCTGAAACGTTAGGCACCTTAACAGACCAGATGCGACCGAACAACTAGCCAAATTCCTAGACTGCTATAAAGCAAACAGGGTAAAGAGAAAATAAACAACGCTTATTCGAATTCGGATCTTTCTTATTTGAGGCAGACTCAGGCAAGAAGTCTTAAGCTTCCGGCTTTTCAACGAACGCCTTATAACTACCGGCAAAAGATAGATCTTGGCAATGTAAGCTTAATATGCGTCCACGCAGAAGAGAAAGGCGACCGATTCAAAGATGACTGCTATGACCTCTTAGATAGACATATATCGAATGTCCCAGCCAGACACCAAAATTGGT
The DNA here is from genome assembly GCA_958301585.1 of Merodon equestris. Lineage (NCBI taxonomy): Eukaryota > Metazoa > Arthropoda > Insecta > Diptera > Syrphidae > Merodon > Merodon equestris. The sequence goes on along the minus strand of OY284415.1, from coordinate 79,662,220 downwards.
CTAGGATATTTCAAAGCGAAGCTGGGTAAATAGGAAATCGTTGAACGAGTTGTAGGAAAACACAACCTGCACAACATTACGTCAGAAAACGGACTCAGGCTAGTGGACTTTAAGGCGTACTTTGGACGTAATTTCTTAGTCGCAAACAGATTCCCACATCTTAACATCAATTGACAGCCAACCAAATTAATCTTATTGCGATCGACGCCAGACACTCCTCCAGCATCCTGGATGCCCGAACCCTTCGACAACATCGACTTGGATCATCACCTTGTTGCAGCCAAGGTACGAATGCAGATTGCCCGGAATCAACGAAGTAGAGTGAGACTACCAAAATTTAATGAAAGAAATTCAGAAAGCGATCGCAACAGACCGCCAGGATCTTTGCCGATTAAATTTTCCTCAAGCGCTATCGAGAACCGATGCAATCTGCATGGACAAAACAGCAATGGAAACGTTGTCAGATAGCCATCAGACAGAACACTTCAAATGTGCCCGGTTTCAGGCCACCACCTACGAGAAACTGTTGGTTTGATAGCGAGTGCAGACAGGTCCACAGAATGCATACATACTCTGTATCGACGTATGAAAACTGTTCGTGAGCTCTACGAACAGAAAAGAAGGAAGGAGCATGCGTTTGCTGAGCATGTTGAAAAAAAAAAACGAAGGAGCACGAGAAGCGCGGAATCGAGCAAATGGAAGGTGTGGCGTTAGAAAGTTTTACCAAGAAGTAAAACGAACATATCAAGGCTATAAAGACAGAGCGGAAGCCTGCAGGAATGAGCACAGACAATAGTACAGTGACAGTCGAAGCTGAGAAAATGAAAGACCACTTTTGCTGTATAACGGCGATGATAGGCAAAATACCACCAATTGGCAAGGCAAACCATTCACAATGGAAGAAGTCGAAAGAGAATTCCTTTCACCCAACGACCTAGACGAGCGATATCGAAATTTAAAGCTGCTGGAGCAGACGGACTTCCCGCTGAACTATTTAGAGCAGCTGGTGATGAGCTAGTAAGGAACATGCACCAACTCATCTGCAAGATATTGTCGGAAGAAAGCATGTCCGGTGAATGGAATCTCAGCGTCGTCTGCCCGCTTCATAAGAAAGACGATCCCTACAACCGCGCCCATTACAGTGGCAAAAGTCTCGCAAGCATCGCATATAAGATCTTCTGTGCCGTACTGTGTGAACGCCTGACACCGTTCGTGGACAATCTGGTAGGTTCATATCAATGTATTAGTGTATCAGTAAATATTCAAACTAGGACAGATCTTGAAGAAGACCCACGAATTTCAGGTCGACATACATCATCTTTTTATTGACTTGCCACATATGACAATGTCTATAGAGACGAGCTATACAGAGCTATGTATGTCATGTTTTTACATCCCTGCCAAACTCGTCAGGCAAGAGAGGATGATAATATGATGATGATAATTCTCGCTGTTCTATTAAGGTCGGTAATTAATTAATCGCGACCTTCGATGGTTCGATAGGGCGACACACCGTCATGTGATTTCTTTAACATCATACTTGAGAAGATCGTTCGGGACTCAGCGGCCAATACTAGAGGTACTCCAAGTCTGCACAATTGTTTTTTTTTTTTTTTTTAATTAATTTTTAGTATTAATTTCTTAAAACTATCGTACGCGCTAGACAAAAATGATTAAACTATTGCTTAAATATGTTAACTAACTTATACATACCTTATTTACCCTATACGGACACTCTAAAGTAAACAGAACAGAATAAACTAAATCTTTTGGCCTTATAAAAAAATTATAATGATTCAAATAAATGAAAACTTTAGCCCAGAAAATGCTTGTTTTAAAAAAAAAAAAAAACTTAGCATCGTAGTCTGCACAATTATTTACTTACGCCGATGAGATTGTCATTAATGGACGAACTAACCGAGCCATCAATTAAGCGTTTGTGAGCATTGAAGAATAACATCACCTTCGGCAGGTATATTCGATAGTGACAAGCAACAACGGTATCAGCTCTGAAATCAAACGCGGAATTACTCTTGTCAATCGCTGCTTCTTTAGGCTCAAGAAGCAATTGAGTAGTAGAGCCCTCTCTTTAGAACTCGCTTCTTCACTGTGCAGTCAAATTACTTACATTATCAACCATAACCAATTTGGCTTCAAGCTTCAGCCATAACCAATCTGGCTTCAAACTCAACAGCGTATGTGTTGACGCACATCTTCATAACGACTTTAATACCATCAACGTAACACACACAAAAAAATATATTGTATCTTGATTTTGTCCCTAGACTACGAGAAAGCTTTTGACGGGATCGAATTTCATGTAATTACTTCCGTTTTATCAAGTCAAGTAACAAAAGATAATGTGTAAAACTTAACAACTGTTAGTCTAATATTCCCTCTACATAACAGAATCCCTGATTCTCCAATGTCAGTATTTTACGTCCATACATAACTGCTTTTGATGAAAATCGTAATCACCCATAAAAAGTTATATAAATGACTAACGATGTGTATATCCTGTGCAAAGAGCGTATCATAAATAAAAGTAGACAATTGTTAAGCAATGCTTCCCATGACATCCATCGTTAGTGCGAAACTTCTGGAGCTAGACTCTCCACTACACATACCATTTAAAAAAAGATCATATATCTAAAATTACACCTAGATTTTAATAATATGCAAATAAGAAATGTAACTGAATTATGTATCCTAGGCTTTAATGTAAATTACCAGTATAATTAAAAAACCCACTGTTTACAGCAGATATCAATCACTGCAATAACTTACATTGTTAATTATTTATCTAATAAAAAAAGTAATATCCACTTTAATACTTTATGTATTATAACCAAAAAGTTACTATTAAGCAAAATCGACCACGGTATTTACATCTATGGAAACGGTCCCAATACGAGCCATTAAACCAGCATGCCAGCAGCCAGAAGAAGTATCAACGCATTTCGAAAGACACCAATCAAAAATTACTCAATCAATGCTTTTCTTCCCATACTTGAAGACAGGTGAGATGTTCTGATTGCTAAATTAACATTTATAACCAACTCTATCAGCTTAAAAGAGAGAGCTAAAAATAGTTTCGGCCATTAAAATTTTCTCCGGATATCAACTATACTATAATTACCAAAATCTCGACTTTCCAACTCCATTCCGACATTCACACCCTAGTCCATATTGCGGGAAATTGTATAATATCGTCGTCTATTTGCCAACGTCCGTAATGGTTACTGTCGTACTCGACGGTTCGCACAGTTTCGACTGTAGTTATTTGTACTACTCAGTTCAAGTCGTACGTCTATTAATGCTTAATCGTCCTGTATTCGTCCTGTACAACCCAAGTCCGTCTGTCATATTTCAACAACACTAATTGAACAGAAGATTGCCCCTGGTTTTTGTTGTGACATTTCCCCATGTTATATATTTAACTCAAGAAACAACAATTGTCTTCCGAATGCAATTAAAATTGTCGAAAAAGTGTTTCAAGCTCTATAATAAACTAGATGGGTTGTGATCCTCAAGTGCATATGCACATTCGTCTCCTACTTGGGAGAGGAACGGCGATAATGCACGCTTGTAACACTTAACATCTTTTCTGTCTTTTTAGTATTAAGACAGAAACTTACTTTTGAGGGAATTTTGAGGTATATCTGTCCTAAGCACATGGTAGTTTTTGTAGCGTAGTTTTTGTTTCTGGTTTAGATAACCGAAAGCACATCAGGGCATTTATTTAGCAACATATTCGAAAGGATTGCTCTTCTCTCAAACCTCACCAGTGCATTTACATTCACTGCAAGGACCTTTAACCCTTATCCGGGCAAGGTGTGTCTAATGGACACACAGCTTATGTTATTTTGTGATATTTTCAAAATGAGATAACATTTAGCCTTGTCGATTTGTGACTTTTCCTTGGGTGATATAATGAATGTTTCAATAATAAAAACAAAATATAACTACATTATTTCTGAAACGATTTTAATTCAATATTTTCACCAATGTGTCTACCGGACACATAGGTTCGTTTGTGTAAGTAATATTCTTTGCCCGGATAAGGGTTAACTTATGATAGTGTGCAGGGAGCGCCGCCGTGGCGCAGTGGGTCGGCCGCTGACACAAGATGAGCGAGTTCGGATCCCGATAACACCAACGCCATCGAATTATTATTTCGCGGCTTCCCTCCTCGGCGGGGTACTGGCAAAACCCCCCGTTGTATACTTGCCTTAAAAAGCTTCTCGGCTCTCGCCGTTTGGAATCAGCATTAAGCTTTAGGTTCCGTTCACTTGTGTGAAAAATAAATCGCACACAACATAAGTTAATAAAATGAAGCTTGGCTCTGGCTCTTCATGAGCTCTAATGCCATCTAAGGTGTCTGTCTGGCAGTACAATGGACACAGTATTGGTGTCTGAGTGCTCCAACCGATAGCAGAAGCCTGCAAAAAAGAAATAAAAGAAAAAGAATATGATAGTGTGCCAGACTCGGCATACGGAATGGAATAAATGATGTCTATTCGACTGCTTCTGGAATTGATTGACCTTGCCACTCAAGGTATTACCGATTTTATGATAGAATGGTGCGAGAATAATCCATTTTAAGCTGTGTAGATTAAATCCAGAGAAACGGCCAGGACAGATTAATCGAAGATGTGTTTTATATTCCATCCGGATAGCCCATCCCAGGAGTTCGGATAGGGAAAAAATTGTACATTCGCCTAGTTCTTCAGATGTAGCACCATCAGATTCCCGTAGTCTGCTAAATGTCCTTGACGCAAACAAATTTAGATCGCAGGATAATGATAAAAACTTCCAAAAATTGAATGTTGTGGTAATGCCGTAGGAGTTTCACTAGATGGCATTTAAAAGGTATGTAAAAACCGATATGTACTGGAATTATGCCTGGTTGATATCCTTTCTGACTACGTTGTCCCCATTTGAAAATAGAAAAACGGAATAAGCAAAATGATAAGTAATGTTTTATATTTTTAAATTATTGGAATAAAAGCAGTTCAAATCGCTCGCAAATATTTCCCAATATTCCTTGTGTTTTTGTTTGCAAGATCCGAACTCAAGATAGTCCACAAGTTTTTTATACGATACTGTCAATGTGGAAACAGAAGAAACAACTTTAACCCTTAACCACCTAGCACCTGTTATTGTTACACTACTACCTAACATACGTCTGTGAGACCCCGGAAAAAAATTATTCGCGTTTTTTTAAATTTTATGATTTAAGTTTTGGTTTTTAAATAAAATTACTTTAGGAACATATTAAATTATTTATTAGAATAGGAAAGGTACAGGAAAATCAACATTTTTGTTTTAAATTACAGTTAAGAAGTCAACACTTCTAATTTTATACCTACAAACTAAGACATTTGGAAAATTAAATTCAATATAATAATCATATAAATTAGGTACTTCTTTGTTCGTTTTTTTAATATTAAGTAATCAAAAAACATAAATAAAAATAAAAGTTCTCAATAAAAATGAAACTTAAACAAAATTGCAAGCCCTAAACATACAGTTTTTCACGGCATTGAAAACACAGTTTGTGTGAGCATTCCAGGCATATAGGAGCTTTGCATTCGAAACACATATATTGTGTTTTGCGTTTCTTTCTAGAGTCGCAAGTGGAACAATTCTTACGCACTGCTAACCTTTCTTCAGCGCTACTGCTAGATGGAACTGCTAATGGAATAGTTTCCTTGTTACTGTGGAGGATGCGTCGAACAGCCATTCTTATATCACGTTGCAATTTCAAATTATTTGCACGGCGTTCCATTTGCGGTCTAGTCAGCTGTTCAGCTAGATGCTTCATAAATGAAAATCTAGTTTCAATCTTTTGGCCGTGAGACTGGGTGGACTACCTCACGACATAGCAATTTGAGGCAGAAATGTCAAGCATTCGGTAAAATACAGCCAAGGGCCATCTGCGAGTGCGACGACCCGTGGAGTAATTTGAACATCTTTGGTCGAGTAGATCCACTCCAATTTTGGTTTGATTATGAAAAAGGATTATCTCAGGTTTCTTAGTAGTTTCATCAACATTTGGCATGTGGTGCATACTCGACAAGGTGATCACTGCTTTATTCTGCTTTGGCACATATGATGATATAGTGATATCTTGAGTAAAACCAAAAACCGTCGAATCAACTCTTCTGCCACGAGCTGGTAAGAATTCGGGGGGAGTTTCTTTTTGGTTTTTTCTCAATGTTCCTACCCCGGTCAGTTGTTTCTTTTTTAAGAAATCAAATAGTTCAACAGAAGTGTACCAATTGTCAATAGTAACGTTTCTATTAGATTTTTCGATTGGGGGTATAAGACGCATTACAGATTGAGTTGGTTTCTTCAGTCGCTGATATTCAGGGGGTAAGTTCAGTCCATCGGAATCTTTACCTTCGTGATTTTCTTTGAAAATAGCAGTGTAAAATAAGAACCCTATAAATGCCTTCAATTCCATGAGATCTAAATCTTGAACACAGGTTGAAATTTGGTAGTTCGATCTGATTTCTCTTATCTTCACATTAGTGTAATGAACGACTTTTTCAAGCATTTCGTCAGTAAAAAAATGCTGCCAAATTTCCAGCGGAGAAGATGAAGCATTTAGTTTATTGCGGTATGCTGGTTTTATACCTTCCCTCTCCTGCATTATATTATGCCCTAGTGTTCTTGATCGTAAGGAATGTGGGGCGGATGACCAACGAAAGCGATTCTTGCCGAAATAATTCTTCTTCCTGGGTCTCGATCGCAGTTGAGATAACGGCATATCATCTTCAGATGATAATTCTTGCTCCTTAGGTAAAGTCGAAGATGAATTAATTTCGAGAGGAGCATTATCGTTATTTTCTACTTCATTTGTCTCTTCGCATTCTGAGTCTGACTCGCAACTTTCTTCTAACACGTGTTCTATTCCTACATCGGCCTCAACATCGCTACATTCATCGTTTGGAATATTTTCGTCGTCTGGCACATATTGTTCCATCCCCCGCAGGATGTTGTCCTCATTTAAAGCCATTATCAACTAAAACAATAAAAACAACACAAATGTTAAAAAGTCACGTAACCGCCTAACAGGGGTCTCTTAGACCTCCGACAACGGTTTTTTACTTACCAGGAGCAAACGCAAACACGGGGCACTGAGCTGTACGAGGAAAAGGTACAAGAATGAACACGTGTGTACGAATCTCGGGTGCTATAATATTCACGCTTAAAAAATCGTCGGGGTCTGTAAGACGTATGCTAGGTGGTTAAGGGTTAAAATACCCGAGTGTACCCAATTAAACCAACAAGTTAAAAAAAAAAGGGCAAATCGCACTTAACAAAATCATGCCTGTGAATGTGATGTGATGGGCGAGTTCGCTTAAAACACCGAGAAACATTTCGGTCAATTCCGCCTACTTCACGATATTCTTGGGAGTATTGAAGTCAACTTTGTTCTTAAGACACTTAAGTCCATGAATAATGACATCAAGTCAATGAACGGTTCGCGTATTTAGTAATGAATATTTTTCTCATATTAATTCTCATTCAGACTTATTTAGGCTATGAAACTTTTTTTCGGTTGCCCTCATGTTGGAAAATACTCCTTATCTGATCAAATCCTCCTGTTGTGATTTTTTTTTCTCTTTATACAATCGTATTATTCTTAATATGTGCATACATCCTCGGTTTATTGCTTATTTTACCTAAAAACATTGAGAAACCATAATAGTATGCATACGTATGGTTTATAAACAGAACTAACTTCGACGAGAATATTTGTAATAATTAAAGAAAGAAATACAAAATAATTTGTTTGGTGATATATAATATGAATTCATTAAAATGGATATATTAAAAAAATATTAAATATTATACGTATGTACATAAACAAAACAGGAGAAAAAATTAAACGTAAAACAAGTAACAAAATTAGTTTCGATTACCCCCTTCGAAAAATCATCTTCGTATGAATGGTATAATTTTTTTTTGTTTTTTTTTTATTTGGCATAGTTACTTAATGTAAAAAAATATTTATGGAAATAAATTCACTTTTACCATAATATTGTATTGTATTGTAAATGCAAATTCGACTCTTAGACAGATATGTTAATACAAAATACTCTTAAATTTTAGTGCTGATTGATTTAAACGTTTGTGGGAGCGTCCATGCCACATATAACTGATTTCATCACAGAAGCGGCAGCCAACGATGCATAGTTTTGCCATTTGCGTGTTGACATACCATCTTTGTAATCGGAAATACCTGGAGAAAGATGAGTTTGTATAAACGACCGCCACAAATGTGAGGAAAATTGACATAAGTACCTTTCACTAAAATGAAACTATCACGGCAGTTTCCGATAATACTGTCAAGCACCGAGCTCATTTCCACATCTGTAGCTAGTAAACCGTGTTGTTTGACAAATTTTGTACGCAAATCATCATTTCGGACTAAATCACGGCCAGAACCAATTGGACCCAGGTGCAGTCGGGGGTACGGCACTCCATCAACTGCGTCGTTATTGGCAATGGGATGGGCAACTTCGATTACTTCTTTATTGCCAATATTCATGAACAATTTGTCTGTATTTGCTGGTGGTCGACTAAAATCGCTGTCGATCTTCAGAGACAAGTTCTTAAGACCATCATTCAGGTAGTCCTCCCACGGACGCTTGCCTTCCATGTTGGCTTGAAGACCTTCTGCGATTTGCTGCAAACTATCGTTCACTGGAAAATATGTTTTGACATCGTCCTCAGAGCTGTATACGTAAACATAGGGTTTCTCATTACTTCTGAAAATAAAAACATAAGTCATTAAAATGCAGGATAAACATAGAATAACAGTAATAACCACCTGCCCAAAAGTGCTCTATTCCGATCAACATACGAAATAACGACATCGCCTAATCGTACGTGCTTCTTGTAGTCGGTGTAGTGAGGAACACCGCCCGCTACGCCGATGATGAAAACGTAATCAACTTTCTGAAATGTTCCCAGTAGTCTAGTCGTCGTATTCCCCGTGGCTGTCATGGCTTCACGACTACTGCCCACAGATGGAAGTTTCGTACTTACAATGCGATGTGCACCAATGTTGCCCAGTGTGTACACATTAGATTCGCCTAGAGGATATAAAAAATATCATTAACAATGAAGGATTAATATCTCAGGTACACGTTTTTAAAAGTGGTGTGGTGAGGGTGTTCTGTTGTATTTTGAAAATGAGTTGTTATTCCTTAGACACGGGTGAACATGAAATGAAATGCTAAAATATTCTAATATTCTAGTACTTAACACAATAGGCGCCTAAGAACTTATTAGGTTGAAATATAAATTACTTTGGATTATGTATATGATGAATTGAACAACACGTTGGCCAGAAGGTATTACTACAAAAAACTTATACATATACATAAAGGGTTTTTCAATTGACGTGGGTACATCTATCAAATTTGTTGTTTATTTTTCAGATACTGATGCCAAATCACCATGGCAAGACACACAACTAAACAAACGTCCAAATGATAAAACTTGAAAACACTTTGTCATTAGCGTAAACGTTGCGCGCGTTGGGCTCATTTTACAGTAAACGTTGTGGTAATTCACTCTTCCACGTTTGGTGGCCAAATTTGAGATTACCGGTGCGGTAATCAGTCAGCCAATATTCGTACGTCAAAGAAACGCAAGATTTACAAGCAAACGCAACATGTACAGCAGAACCCGAGACAGTCGATTTCAAGAATTTGGCCTTTCGCAGACTTCAACTTGGCGAATTTTGCGTCGGGTCTTGAGCTTGGACCCGTACAAGATCCAAATGATCCAGGAGCTCAAAGTTCATGACCATAGACAACGCCGATTTTTCGCTGACTGGGTTCGGAGCGTTCATATTCTACACATCTATTTGGGCCTTGCAAATAAAAAAAAAAAAATTGTTAATACCTCACATACATACAACTTATTTTATTCCATTTCAACATCTACCCACTCTTATTGAAAAACCTTTATATATGAAAGAAGGGTTTATTATCAGTTCATTAATCATCAACTCGTAAGCCTCATTTTCGCAACTGATCGCAAGTGTTTCTTTCTGTTTTTAAATGTCCTTGAATTGGTGCGTCGTATGTAGCGTCAGCTCAGATTCGTGTTTCAACACGTTTAAAAAAGACATTTTTGAAAACCAGTCTTCCAGATACGTCTCACTCCTATCGGACTAGTCTAGCCAAGACTATTCAGTGAATTTATTATTTGTTATACCCCCAAATTAATGCTCAATTACTCAGTTACTCAATTGTCTTTGGAAGAATGACAGCATTTGATTTTTTATTACACACTTGCAGGGCAAACGCCAATTTTAGTACGCAAAACAAAGCAAAGCATCTTAGACATTTGTCTTATGGAACAGACTACATCAATCTGGACACAACCTGAAGTTGAACAAGAGAAAAAAAAACATAAATGCGCAAAAAGTTTAATTATAGCCAATGAACATATCCATTTCGGTTCACTTTGAATAAAAGATGAAATGAAACATTAAGTGCTTAATAAAAAGTTTCACCAAAAGGAAATTGGACAAAAAGAAAAATGACAAAATACCACACATATAGAACTGGGTTGATTACTTAAATATACGATAATTGATATTTGTAGGTTATTGTTTAAAATGTAAATCAAACATCCATCACCACTAGCACACGGTATGAGTCCTTCTGCCACCCAGAACACAGTCATACTTCGACATTTACAAAACAACGAGTAATATTGATAGTTTGGTGTTTCTTAATTTTTTTGTGTGTAAATGTAGGTTCTTTTTTGGATTTGATTTGCAATTATGTACTTTCTTACCAAATCTTCGTTTCTTTTTCTTAAGTGAATTCACAGAGTTGGGTTCTAAAGGGCCATGAATAAATTTGTCAACAAATGGGGTAGGTAGGTAAGAACGGTTAAAGAGAGAAAATGTTTAATTCATTGATTAGTATATATTGAACCAATTTACTATAATTTAATTAAAGGTTATTAGTAAAGAGCGATTTATCATTTCTACCGTAGTCTTAATAATGAATTGGAAATGGTAAACTTACCTACTGTGGTGTATCGGACAAATGTCTCCTTATTCTCGAGCATAGAATCAACAGCGAGTTTTTCGCAATACTGTGCCGTAATTATTGCGATTGTAGGTTGCTTGTTTGAGGCAATTGTTGGCATTTGTTTTACAACCTTAAAAAAAAAATTTATTTAAGAATCTACTAAACTCTTATATCAGAATATATATACATATATATTAGCGAAAGTAACATGGTTAGACTAATACCCTGAGCATAATCAGGTGATAGACCTGCGCATAAGTCTAATACCTTGTGCTCGGCTGCTTTTGTACTAGATAAGATAGTTTGAAAATCATATCTGTTGGGCTTAAATTAGCGAATCATTCCATTGAGGATTGTAGAAAAGATTCGGCGCTGTGACAGGTCGTGTTCGGCTTCAGTTCTGACAGAAGCTTTATTTTGTAAGGTTTTAGAACAAGACCCTTGCGTTAAATCTTTCGTAATCGAGCAATACAGTCCTAATTTCTGCGAACGGCGACGGTTGTAGAAATCACAGATTTCATTAACATTGACGGATGTAGCAGCTATATTTCGACGAGCGAAATAACGCTAGATTCATCTTTATTTGGTATTAATAATTGGAAATACAATAAGCCCGAATTTTGTAAGTTGGTCTTATAGGGTTTTGATTGGATATACATACATACTCGTAGGTACACTTGGATAGAGGTATTTGTTTTCGACTAGATTATGCTTTAGGGAAAGGAAAAAATATCACCAATCAATTAGTTGGCAAACACTAATTAAATTGTATCCACAATAATCGGATACTGTAATATAACGTCGATTATCCTAACTAATTGGTGTAAAATTACAAAGAAATAGATAAGAAGGAGGAAGAATAGAAATAGGAGGACATGCTGCCTCCCCTGCAACTCCCCTGGTTGGCTACATATAGAATTTGGAGTAGTAATCTGTATTTAAAAATTTGGCGTTATTTCACGACATCAATCCCGGAATGTGGCTTGATGTGTTACAATGTGAAATCGGTGCGAAATTTGTTCACTATGGCCTGAATTGCTTGCTCAATAGGTCGATTTTGACGACCGTAAAATGGTCGAAGTGCGCGAAAATATCCCCTATAGATAGTAGTACAAATTTGCGCCAGCGCTCTACAAATATTCGAGCCACTTCTGATATTCGGTTTTTGGTTGAGCCTTGAACACTTCCATGGATGTGGTCTCTATCTCCTCAATTGTGGCAAATTCAGGCACCTATGAGTGGAGTGGATAATCGTGATGCCATGTTTTTTTTTACACAAATTCGGCGCATAACGTCTTTTCCCGACCTATTAGGACCTTCCGGCATGAACTCATAATGAATCACACCATTGAAATCGAAAAAAACAGTGAGCAAAACTTTTACATTTGACCGAACTAGGGGTATTTTTTTTCTATCTTGGCTCTTCTTGTCGCTTCAATTGGGATGATTGGTCTTTGGTTACGACCAATTTTTCCCGACCAGGGTGAACCTTTTCAGCAAGGCAAGTCTGGATCATCTATCACGTCATGCAATAACACTTGAGCAATGCTAAAGCGACGGTCCTTTTGGTAAAAATGTAGCCATTTCGAAACAAACTTCGATGACATACGTTTCACGACCAAATATCTGCAAATAACTTCATGACATGAGCCAACCGATATGCCAATATCCTCAGCAACTTCTCCGATAACAATTGTTTTTAACGCTTCAACGTTTGCATCAGAGTTACACATATATACGGTGACCTCCACCTATAAACATGTCCAGCAATAACTATAAGTCGTTGGAACATAATGATCACATTTATGTTGGACAACAAATGTTATATTTATTATATTCAAGTAGGTCAAGCAACTTGAATTTTTTATGTTCAGCTCATATTAAACCAAAAAAAAAAGAAAAAACAAAAAACAAAAAAAAAAAAATCATAACCATGAGTAACAACATTGTCGATAACCACATGACCCTAACGACCCTAACACCGCAAGATAGAAGACAGTCTAAGCGGACCGTAATTGCTCAATGCAAGCTGAGTGGAAACGCGAAGAAACTGATGCTGGTTAACGGAACGACAATGTGGGAAGATTCCAAAACTCCCCGGAAGATTTTTTTTTTTCAGAAGTCTTGAAGTAACAAGAAGAATAAATAATATGAGGATGAGCTCAATACTAGATTTAATTAATAAAATAGAATATACATATATTTTCTGAAATTCATAATGTATGAAGAGAACCAGCAATGTTTTAAAGCTTTCACTATAGTTTGATAATAAATAAGGTTAGGGAATCAGCTTCGGGGAACTTAGCTGGAGAAATTAGAGATGAGTATGATCAACACAAAGTTAAGAATATCTTATATTCATATGTAGGTTTCGATCAAGGCAATTTACAAGCCAGTAGTGATATTCATAATCATAGACAAAAGAGAAGAAAAACAAATATACTAAGCTCATTTTTAGAATTTATATCATGGTTAGTATCCACAAGCATTAGGATAAAATAGGTTTCAGCCAGATAATCAACAAACGCAGCGATTAAATAGTAACAATAAACAAAGACAATTCAATAGCAATAATTCAGGACAGAGTAGCCAACAAAGACAAGATAATAATTACTTTAATCCTAGGCAAAACTACCAATAGGTCAGCTATAATAACCATAATAATTTCGAACAAATTAGAGATTAATTAAAGGTTACAGGAAAAACTCGTCATAGAAGATGAAATATGCAACCTATGGACATAGCCAATATAGCTCGTACAAGTTCACAAAAGAACAAAGACCACAATCAGGAAAAAAACTATTATTTCTGCTTTTCTGAACACAGCCTCACATGGCACAAGATACAAATAGCATTTTCTATAGGGAATAGGAAACACATAGTATGTTTAATAGCTACGGGTTCAACTATGACTGTACTATCATTAATACCAGGAAAATTGATTGCAATAAATTCAAAATCCTAGATGAAGTAATTGTCAATAAAGAAATTGCCGAGAAAATGAAAATCTATCAGTCCCATTGCCTCAAGAATTCGGATACAAATACAACTTATTTATCCATGCATATGGTAAGTACTTAGAAAACGCCGTGACGCAGTGGGTAGTGTGTCGGCCGCTGACACGTGATGAGCGAGTTCGGATCCCAATAATACCAACGCCTTCGAATGATTATTTCACGGCTTCTCTCCTCGGTTTCTCGACCGTTCGGAACCGGCCTTAAGCTTTAGCTTCCGTGCACTTGTGTGGAAAACAAATCGCACAGAACATAAGTGAATAAAAAAAGCTTGGCTTGTGCTGTAACGCCAGCTAAAGTGTCTGTCTGGCAGTACAATGGAGCAGTATTTGTGTCTGAGTTCACCCACAGATAGTAGAAGTCTCCAACAAAAAAGAATTGGTATATACGAGGGGCAATCAAAAAGTAATGATAATCAATGTATAATACAACATTTATTTTTTCAAATTAAATTTACTTTTCTACATAATCTCCTAATAAGTTTATACATTTAGTCCATCTCTTCTCTAAAGCTTGTATTCCATTTAAAAAAAAAATCTTTATCTTGCTCCTCGAAAAACGCTTGTACGGCAGCCATCACTTCACTATCATCGGCAAATTTCTAGCCTCTGAGGTGTTCCTTGAGGCGAGGAAAGAGATAGAAGTCGCTGGGGGCTACGTCTGGAGAATAGGGAGGGTGCTCAACCAAATCGAAGCCCGCTTCCTGTATGGCATCCAACGCAACTTGAGCTTTGTGAGAGGGTACGTTGTCTGTACAGTTTGCCCCGCCTTTTTTCCTTAATGGCTTCCCGCAACTTTCTTATTTGTTCTACATAGTAGAAGCCTGTAATACTAAATAATCAATCATGATAATTCTCTCGGCATCCCAAAAAACAGACGCCATAATCTTGCCTGCCGAGCTTGAAACCTTGAACTTCTTAGGGGTCGGTGAAGAAGGTCTTTTCCAGGCCATAGACTGTTGTTTAGTCACGAGGTCGAGGTCGTTACAAAACGAGTGCAACAAGCCGCCGGATCCTTCTGATATTTTTCGAGATTCGCTCTTGAAATACGAAGTCGCTTCTCTTTTTGTTCGTCGGTCAACATTCTTGGGCCCCATCTTGCGGAGACCTTCTTCATGTTCAAATCATATGTCAGGATACTTTGAATGCTTCCAAATGAGAGCCCTGTGATCTTAACTAAATGTTGGATGGTCACTCGTCGGTCATCTAGCACGATATCTTCGATTTTTTTGATATTATCTTCGGTGCGAGATGTGGATGGACGCCCGGAGCGATGTTCGTCTTCAGTCGACGTTCTGCCCAGTTTGAACTCCTTACTCCACCTTGCAACTGTGGAATATGGAGGAGCAGAGTCCCCCAATGTTTCCACTAAGTCAGCGTGAATTTCTTTCGTAGACATTTTTTTCAGGCAGAGGTACTTAATGACGGCTCTTACTTCATTTTTCTCAATTTTGATGTGATCTCTTCGACTGCTCGTGTTTGAATGAATGTATCTTCCAGAAAAGGTGAACTATTTATATGATTTTTTGCTCGCTACTAGTGAGGGTATACGTGAGTGAAAACAATAGATTTCACGTAATTAGTAGGCCCTGCAATAATACCCGTTTATCGTTACTTTTTGATTGCCCCTCGTATGTTCTTAGTAGAAAAACCATGTAGTTTTTTAATAGGTAAGATGTAATAAAAATACACAAAAACGAGAAGTACTACTATTAAATAAAACGGTAATTTCTATGGTATTTGATGGTAATGGTTATCAATTAGATGACAGTAGTCCCGTTCAATTGGAACATTTAAAACCGTATGAAGCTAAAGAAATTTAGAGGTTATTGAAAAGGTATAAATGTCTTTTAAATCAAGAAGGAGATCAACATACAAACTCCGAGAGCGTATTACCCAAAATAAAATCAAGCACCGACCAACAAATAATAATAATAAATGCGAAGCTCTACAGTTTTCCTCAAAAACACGAGGAAGAGGTTGAAACCCAAATTAAGGATATGGAAAAACAAGGCATTATCCGGAATTAATAGCATTATCCCGCTATGCCTCTCCAATCGTTTTAGTATCTAAAGAACCTGACAGTGAGGGGAAAGATTTATGTGCCGATTATTATCGGTTAAACGAAATTACGATAGATGATAAATATCCACTACCGAACATAGAAGCAATATAAAATAAACTGGTAAGGTCACAATATTTCTCTACCCTTAAAGAAAGAAGTACATCCTCGTGATATTCATAAGACTGCATTTGTTATACCAAACGGTCTATATGAATATGTTAGAATGCCTTTGGGGCTCAAAATTCCCCAGCGACTTTCCAATGCTTAATGAATGATACGAGTTTATTAAGAGAATATATAGTTAGTATCTGTACAGTATATCTGACGATCTCTATCTTTTCCACCTCACTAGAAGAACACATTAGATCTCTTGATAAGATATTCAAAAAAACTAGCTCAAAATAAGCTGAAGGTGCAGCTTAGATCCGGAATACATTCAAGAGTTCGAAAAGTTGAAAAAACGCTTAATAAGCATCCCCTGCTTACGTTCCCCGATTTTAAGAAACAATTTTCTACCGATGAAAGTAATTTTATTTTAGGAGCGATACTGACCCAGGAAGGGCAGCCAATATGATGTGCCTCTCGAACATTAAATTATCAGGAGTAGGACTATTTAGCAACCAAAAAAGAATTCGTAGCAGTGGTATTAGCCGTACCTGGGGACAAAAATGTAAATTAATAACTGATCATATGCCTATAAAATATTTAACAAAAAATACAGCGGCAAAGAATTTTGTCAACGACTTCAAAGAGGATTTCTTAAATTTCTAAAATTCGACGTCGAGTATATAAAAGGCAAGCAAAGGTATCCTAAGCAGGTCTGCGAAACACCAGAATTGAAAACTGCACATTCCGTTGAATGTTACACCATATACCAATAAGATAAGGAAATATCAATATACAGTGTCTCAAAGACAAACTAGCTCACTTAGAAAAAAAGGTCAAAAGTAAAAATCTCTGAAAAAAGCAGTAAATGAAAAAAACATATTAAATATTTTTACAAATTCAATTTCTTATTCAAAACAACAATCCATAAACAAAAACAAGAGTTATTATTATATAAACAAAAACGAACTCGTCAGGTACTATGATCACGGTACATAGTCCGCAATGGTCACTGTCGTACACAATATTCCGTAGACGGTTCGTTCGAGTCTGCCAGTCTCATTCGAGAGTCTTTCAGCATGAGATCCAAATAGGAGCCGCTCCTTGGATACGACGGACCATCCGTTGCGAGCAACTTGACTCTACATATGTACATATATTCAATGTTGCCTAGAACCCACCAATGACTTAGTAGGCTCCCCCTAGTTGGGAATGTTATTTCTCCAATCACTATGTTTGCCATTTAAATCGCTGGCCAGAATTTCAACGTAAAACCACAAGCCACAAAAATACGCAGATTATAAGCAATCTGATCGGAGTCCTAACAGGACATTGCGCAAGATTAGGACTGCCATACTGCAGTAGGTGCCATGATGAGGAAGAGGAAGAATTTCCATCCTATCTCCTTTGCAATTACCCTGCTCGAGCCGCCTCAAGAAGACGATTTCTGGGAGAATATTTCTTCAACGAACTAACGGATCTATCCGATACGGAGATCAACAAAATATCGAGTTTTATTCAGCACTCAAAATGGTTCCAAGAGTAACGGGGACCAAGTCGACTCAAGTGGTAGCATAATGGACCGTTCCTGGTCTAAGTGATCCCCACCGTTTTTACGGAGGGAAGCCACCTAACCTAAGCTAACAGGTCTCAGTCAGTTCTCAGGGTCATCTAGACATGTCTCCCAGTCTCAAAGAAAATAGCCTAGCTAACCCCTATCTAATTTACGAACTAAGGAGGGAGAACAATCTCACCGGAGTAACGCACCGCTCTGGGAAGCGTTCTGATTCGACGCAGTTTGTCGCGACTTTTTTCTTTATTGACCTTCCGCAGTCGCTTTATTTGGTCTGCATAATAAGAGACTGCATTTATTGTAAAATGGCAATACTAACCGAACATGTTTGACTTTAGCACATGTCACGAATCACGAATGGGCTGTCAAAAATAACTAAATAACCAGTCAGCAAAATAATCTCCATTTATTTACAATGGCTCCAAGCCAAACTCGGACACCTGTGAAATCAGAGATTGAATGCAAATCGTTTAACAATAAAACGCAATAGGAAAAACGGACAACCATTTTCAAATAACACGTTTATTACTGAGTTATAAACTAAAATTTTATAAAGAAATTTATTCATTTTCCAAAAATATAACACTAAACATAAAAAAAAGTACAGTGTGCAAGCCAAACTCGGACAGCTGACAACAAAGTTTAAATTTAATGGGATTTAAGAAAAGTCAATACTTTGTGTGCAGTCCTTTGTTTTCCAAAACCTTTTTTAACCTAGAAGGAAGTGATTGAACAAGCTTTGCACAAAATGTTAGTTCAATTTTATTCCACTCTTCTAGAAGAACCCTTTTCAGTTTTGTTAGATATGACGTGTTTTCTAATGCCTTTTTTAAGATGTTCCCACAGGTTCTCAACCGGACTTTGTGGAGGAGTTTCCATGACGTGGGTACAATTGTAGAGTAGCCAGGAACGGACATTATAAGCCTTTTGCTTAGGATCGTTATCTTGATAAAATTTCCAGCGATCACTAAGACCAAGTTTTCTAATAGCTAACGGCAAATTTAGCTTTAAAATATCCAAATATACATTTTGATCGATTACTCCGTCTATAAAATATAATGCACTTGGTCCAGACGCAGAAAAGGATCCCCAAACCATAACCGATCCACCGCCGTGTTTAACGGTAGGTTTTAAATTCTTCAAAAGCAACTATTCATTAGTTCTGCTCCACACATATGGTTTGCCATTGTGATAATCTTCGGCGAACTGAAGTCTTTTTTTTCTTTTTTTACCTGCTTATAAGTGGCTTCTGTCTAGCTCTTCTTCCATTTAATTCAGCTCTCTAGTTCCTTTTCTTTAATATCCGCGAGCTTTGGCGCGCTAAAAAAAGGATTCATTTTAACTTCTCTTACCAAAAACCGTTCAACCGTTTCGTTAAAGATTTTATTATGTGCTGCTTTTGGCTTGTTTTCAATCTGTTTGGTGGTGCGAAAACCTTTAATGATATCTGGAACCGTTGAACGACTTCTATCAACCATTTTAGCAATATGTCGCATAGATTTTCCATCTTGAGAATGTTTAATAATTTATAGTCTCACTTCAAAGGTAGTCTGTCCTCTTTGTCTTACCATTTTGAGTTTTTTTTTCAATTTAATTACGGAACCACTTAAAGCTTTACTGTCGGGAATACCCCCAAATACATCTAAGAACATATGTTATGAAGATGATAGCGATACAAAGCCATATCATGAAGATTTTTAACATTTTTGCCAACTGTCCGAATTTGGCTTGCGCATTGTTATTTCTACATTTTTTATGTTTTGTGTTATATTTTTTTAAAATGAATGATTTTCTTTATAAAATTTTAGTTTATAACTCAGTAATAAACGTGGTATTTGAAAATGGTTGTCCGTTTTTCCTATTGCGTTTTATTGTTAAACGATTTGCATTCAATCTCTGATTTCACAGGTGTCCGAGTTTGGTTTGGAGCCACTGTAAATCGCCTTAGGCGACATCAATGCCGATAAGAGAAAATAAGATGGATTTATTTCGCTTGGTAACGAAGGGTTAAAAAGCAATACAGATTGTTCATATGCAATCCTGCAGTATTCTTCGTGTTTGAATAAGCATTGGGCTGGAATTGCCAAAACTCCTCTTGTTCGCCCAATACAGTGTACGGAAATTCAGCCAAGCGCTCATTATAATATATGTACACATGCAAAAAAACCGAATACATTGCATTAATATTTATATTAAAAATAATGAGTCTCTATCGTGTTATTGACCTTTGGAAAGTTGCAAGGTCAATATACTAGATTTGAAAACGACTCAACCATAATTGTTTTATCAGCTTAAGGAATTAAAAATCTTGCATACGCTTACCTTAATTTCCTTGTCCTCGTGATGTATCCTGGTATATGAATTGTATTCCATAGACTTGATCAATCCCCGATTCTTCAGTGATATGAAAACCTGTACTACTTCATGTTCAATCCAGCCGTAGTCTCTATAAAAATCTATGAATATAACTTATTCCCTCGAACTTAACTTACAAACCCATACTTAGCTAGTTCCTCGGGAGTTATAGGATTCGGATAAGCCTGCTCAATCAATTCAAGTACTTTTTCCTGTGTCAGGGGTGGAGACTCAAATTGCGATTCTTCCATGGACACTAATGGAACATAAAATTATAAAAAATAAATATGTCTTTCATATGGGCATATTCAGTAAAACAAAAACAAAAAGCTTTCATCATAGCATCAAAAAACAGTTTAAAACTAAGTAAAAAAAAATCGGAAAACAAAAGAAAATAGAAAGAAGGAAAGGGAAACAACAAAATAACGCAAGCAATGAACAATTATGGAGGTAGATTAAAATTAATTTGTTATGGCGGCAGCAGCAACGGCTCTGGTTTCTGGGTGCCCGTTTGCTGCTCTCTGCTTGCGAGTTAGTTTCATTCAAGCAAATAAATGAAAGAAATAAATAGGTTCGTCCCAAGACAGAGCAATTTGCAACCTAGCTACAAGACGGGGGACGGGACGTTTCATATTTTCCTCATTCATCCGAAATTGAACAATCGGTTAAGAGAATTATCTTCTCCCTAGCCGTAAGTCACCTGTACGTCTATGTATACCATACTCAAGCCCGTACGACAGTTTCATATTTGGAACAAGTAAAGCAACTGTTGTTGCCTGCGTTCATTGTTGAAAGAAACACCTGTGGGAAATACGGAAGATGCCTTCCTCTAGCAATTACGTCCTCAAGTGCAATTAAGCCAAAGAGGTAAGGATGCATTTCAGGCTCTATGAAAGTTTGTCATTCGAGTCTAGCACACGATATTTGCGCCCATAATGGTAATTGGGTGCGTGCTTTGGTGATTTTAACAGGGAACGGTTGAATGAAACTTTCGAGTAGAGAGACAATATTGCTGTACTTAAATTCTAAAGAAAATAGGGGTAGACTTGATGTACATGGTTTGAAGATTTAAGTACGGTCTTTTTTGCGCCTAAAGATATCATATTGGTTCATTGAAACTCAACTCGAAAATAAAGCTGATTTAATAGCTCTCTTGATTGCCTTAAATTGTTTAAATTATAACATATAACATATGTTATATACATATGTATATGCCATACATATAACATATGTCATGATTTGTCAAGGATAACGGATATAACGGAAATAGTATATCTCGTCATGATGATTTAAGAGCAATATATGACGACAAATTCGCAGGGTGTAAAGCGAAGTGATTCCAAAATCTGGTGTGTGCGTTAAGTAGGCAATATTTTACGTTCTCCATTGGTTCATGTCTTTTTGGAAACGGTCAACTGAATTTGACATGAAAGCTGAAACTGAACTGTAAACTGAAAAGGCATGACTTGTCCGAAAGGCCATGTTCTTGTGTATAATTTACCTTGACGTCCCCGATATAGATAAACTTCATTTGACCAGAATAATTTTCGATAGTTCTATTCACATGCCTACCGACTTTATTTGATTAAGGGCTGCGTTTGTATAACTCCGAAGCGTAGGGGAATTACATTCGAATTTTCGGAATTTTCCCGGGAAAAATTATAGTAACAAAAGGCTTTGCTCTTCATTATACTACTCATTTGCACTATACTATTTATAACTATTTATTAAATTCAAAGAAATTATAATATACAAATCACACATATTTGTTACCAGCGTTTGTAAAACAAGGTTTATCCCACTAGCTGTTACCTGGCATCTGGGTAACCTAATATGCCGCCATATCGCTTATGTGCAAAGTACATTTGTAGCTGCCCGATAATGTCTTTGTCTCAGTGTCAAGAAAATCCGAAATCTTAAAAACCCATATAGGTTACTGTCTAAACGAAAATCCTTGAAACAGCGTTGCTAACGTTATGTGTTAACATTAGTTATGATTCTTTTGTGTTAAGCAGATGTACAATATATTTTCAGAACAATAATCAAAACAAAATAAGAAACATTCCCATTAGTATGTTACACATTTGTTTATATTTCCACACATTAATTTATTATTAATTTGATCAATAATTGCAAATGACTCAGAGGGAATCCCTTGTTTCATACGAGTATTAATTGTTCCCGGGCATGCAATCCACTCGGTCATCATCTAATTTGCCTGTCAGCGTTATTAAAACAAAAATATAACCAAATCAGGAAAAGAGAAAAGCGCTTCATCTGCAACATTTTAGACAGAAAACCAAACAAACAAATAACATACGAGTTTGACACGAAAGTTTTTGGTTATTTTCTAGTTATTGTGCTTTCATTATAGATATCCAGCCATATAGCCTTCATGAGGTCATCACCATCACCTGTTTGCTGCTGAGCCAGCAGGGCCTCTTCGAATTTTCGGTTACAATCACCGTAGCAATAAATAATGTAACCATCCCGAGCTGGAAACATTCGAAAAAATTCAAGGCGTGACGAGAAAACGAAAAAGTTGAAACAAAACACAAGAGAAAAAAGAGTAGTGATGATATGACGAATAATATGTATGATATTATACATCGAGAAACAATCTACTCACGTGGTCTGGATGGGGGAGCCGATGTTTCTTCAAGTATCTTTAACTCGATCTCTAGGGATTGAATCTCGTCGTAACCCCGTTGGAGTAGCTTCATGATTTTCTTGATGAATCCCACGTAATCTATGTATGAAAAGCCCAGTGTTTTGCATGCGTTAACATAAATTGTGGCTACAGTACATACCTCTGGGAAACTCCTTAGGGCTAACTAACTCTCTAAAGAAATCTTGTGCTATATGTGCTTGTCTTTCATCATCCTTCAGCCAGTCGCGGAACCAAAACCTTAACGTTCGCGACTCCTGTGAGTGCTTCCCGCTGTTTGCACTAACCAGAAACACTCGAAATTCGAGCGACAACTGCGACGGGACGACGGAACTTTTTTGTCCATTTACTGTGTCCTTATTTATAATGATACCAGTGTGGTCGCCTCCGGCTACGTGGACACGATCGGTGATCTCGTCGACCAGCTTCCGCTCAATCAAGATTATTGTACTGTTAGCTGTCTTACCTTTCGGCGTCATCACGACTTGTTCTCTATCTGGTGTCGTGTGGCAAGGGCTACGACCATTAACGTTATGAATCTCGTTAAGACTGTTTGTACTGCCGTTCACCGACTGGTTACCGTTCATTTTATTTGGTTTCGGTGGCGGCGGTGGAGGCATGTTCACAGAGGACATTTCGATTACTTTAGGGTTGTTATATTGCCGTATTTTTGTTTTGTAGTGGTGTTGTTTTGCTGGCCTGGTTTCCTAGGTATTCGACCTTGAAAACATCAACGAACCTTCGATTGATGACCTGGAAATAGAAATAAACAGAACTTAGTTATGAGGCAATTCGATTCAATTGTGGGGATATCTAAAAATATTAGCAGTACGAGAAGCTTAAGTTTGTCGTATCCATTTTGCAAACTGTGTAAGTAATTTGAATACAATTGAATGGGGCACAGGATTTTGTAGCAGAGCATGACGACAATTTTGGTGCCTGGCACAGTCGGATGGCAATAATTTTAGGATTTTCTGATATTCGCCGGTGCCGACGAAAAGAATCGTTGTTGTGGTAATTCTAGAGAACGTAACATTATAAGAATGTTTGGTGAGGAGAGAAGTTACGATTTATGGCAAGTTTTACTCGAAACGTTGAGTAGAAACTATTTAATGAATTGACAATGATTCGTTTTCCAATATTATTAGCAAATATTAATAAAGTAATTGTTTATTCTAATTATTTCAAGAAATTGTATTTATGTTTGCGATTATATTGTTTAATCGTGAGACCTCTGGTGCAATGTCATACATATGTATGTGGTATTTGGCAACCCCGACCTTAACTAGCTTTAACTTTGTTCCGAAATAGGAAAGGGCCGAAAGGATAAAGCGGCTGCGTGAACATACCCATGAGCGAAAGAAGAGAAAATCGTTAAACTTTAATCACTGAGCAAGCTGAATTTATGTTTATATTTGGCGTTACAATTTGTAATTGCTAATGGCGAAGCTTTACTCAACCACCTAGATTTATTGATAAATCAAATACCGAGGGGAAAACAACACGAAATACATATTCGATGTCTTGCTTGTGGCGGGATTGTTAATGTATTTAATGATTTACTGAAGTAATGATTTCGGCCAGATGCATCAGAGTCTCCATAAAAACGCCTGTCCGACCGCAGATTATTAATATAATACAACATTAAAATTAATTCAAACCGTTTTCTATCAAATAGTTAATTCAAAAGTAAACTGAAAAAAATATATTAATCAAAGCAATATCCATCGCTCGTCGGTAGAACGCCTCGCCTTTAGATGCAATCCACGAATCGACCCATTAATCGGAGATGAATCACCGATCGGAACAAGTGATAAGAATGAGAATAAGTAAAATTTAAACAATGTGGCGGTTAGGATATGACTTCCCACTTGAACTGTTACAAGTAAATTGTGTTTTTTTTTAAAGGTATACAAATTCAATATAAAATAAAGCACTTGAAACTAATGATAATTATTATGGCATTAGCTTTATATAATATATAAACCATTAGTGTTTAAATATGATTTTGGGCATATGTGTGCCACGGCTAGCTCGAATGAAGCGTAATCTTCACGGCGTAACACGGCGAATGTACACTTTCAAAATCGTCCAACATCTCTTGTTTATCGGCATAGACAAGTGACTTCCGTACCCTCAAAGTTATCTAAAGGTGGGAGATCACAGGATCGTGGCGGCCAGTTCACAGGTAAATTACGCGAAATTATGCGCTCAGCAAATGTTTCCCGTAATAAATTGATGGTGTCGCGCGCCGTGTGCATGTTGTGCCATCTTGTTGAAACCAAAGCTCTATCACATCCATGCCATTGAACTGAGGACCAGAGAAGTCATGTTTTCTATAGCGCTCTCCACTGACGGTAACATTTTTGCCGGCATCGTCCGGCAGTGCCACGGCACTATGTGGCATTTCCCCAAAACTGTCCTGCCTTAGCATTACATCACCGAAGCTCCTCATTTTACTTCGCACAACGAAGAAAATGCAATAAAGTAAGATTTCAAATAAAATAAAATCTCCATCATGAGGTATTAAATTTAAAGGCAAACTTAAAATGCAGTAACAATAGTGTTATCAATGAACAAACCTAATTACAAATCTCAAGCCTCACGCAAGACAAAGCCAAGAATGCAATAATTAGTAATTAAAACTTGTCAGCACTACATCACCGCCTAGAATTTCCAACTCAACCTATGAGTTGATTTTAATCAATTTATTCAATGGCTATCAATTATTGTGATGATTGTAATTTTGATTCCAAAAGGTTAATTGAATTAAAACATATGGTATGATAAATGATTAATTTCAATTTATTATCTCCTGAATACACTGTCGTCTTTGCATTAATTGTCGAAATGAAATCATTGAAATTCGCCATACTTTTTTCTGTTTAGTTCAATGGAATGGTCAAATGTTCAGAAGGAAACAACTGTTGTAGACAGTTGTACTGTCTCATCTAATAATTTTCGTTTCCAAGTTCGCTGAACCTGTCGAAGCTCTTTCGAACCTCTCGTATTTCGTACTACATACACTCCCCGACACTTGATTACCTCAGTTGAAATTTCTACCAAATCGTAAAGCAGGGTTTAAACTTGTTTAAACTTTTATTTTCACTATCTCTCTGCTACTTGATGACAAGTTTGTAAACATTTAAGGAAGTAAGGAAGAAAATTGCCATTTTCGATTATTTGCCTATTTTTAGTGCAACACTTAATAAGTTTGTTTTCAACATTCAAAGCGCAAAATCCTTTAAAACAAATAAGACTGTATTCTGTTTTATTGCTATTCATGATTACTAAAATTGTTTTTATAAAACTCAAAAAAAAATTTAGAAATTGGCAAAATTCTTGCATTCAAGGAAATTATTCTAACCGGGAAATTACTAAAAAAAAAATGGTCGAGGTCCATTGACTGTCAATTTCTAAAAGATCCACAAAATTATGGCAATAACCAGAACGAGATCGCAGATCCATTTTACGCTAAGCTTCAAATTCCGCTGCAACCGCTCGCAGAATAAAGGGGAAAGTTGAAACTTCAGCCAGTGCCTGGACAGTTCAAAAAGTGATTCAACAGTGTCCACATCTCCGACGGCAGAAACTGAAGAAAAAACTACGTATACTTCAGCGCCATAAAGATCATAGATTGGAATTTTGCCGGGCTCACATAAGCTGGAAGAAAAAATGGGAAACCGTAATTAGACGGCCCTGGTGTCTTTCAGTATTACTTTGACGATGTTCTTGTCAGATTGTCACACTGCTGTTGGTTCCGACATGGTATGGGCTGCAATTTAATTTCATGGCCCAATAGACCTGGTTGTCTTCGTTGGTCGGCAGAGCTCAGAGGATTACATCGAGCTTCTTGATGCAGGCAATCAATTTCCATGAAATGTTTGATGGTCAACGTTGGATTTTCCAGTAGGATAACGCAGTCATTCACAAAGCAGCATGTGTAAAACAGTGGTTTACAAACAACAATGTGGAAGTGTTGGATTGGCTGACACTTTCCTCTGATCTAAACATTATTGAAAATGTTTGGGAATGGCTGCCGCGGAAACTTTAGGTAAAAGGAAAACAATTTGAAAATACGTAAGATCTTATTAGGGCTATTGAGACGATTTTGAGAAAATTCCGATAAGTTATTTGAAAAATTTATATCGCTCTTTGGAAAGTTATAGAATTTTTGAAGTTATACACAATAAGCGAGGACCAACTATTAACAATAAAAAAACAAAACCATTAAAAACATTCTTTTTTTCGTCTATTTTTAAAGATGAGGGTAGTCAAGGGCGCTTAAAATAGGCAAAAACCGAAAATGGCGATTTTCTTTTTTACTTCCTTTAATTTATACAAGTTACAATGGATCCGAAGAAAAATTACCCCTGTTTTATGATTGAGGTATATATTTTAAGTGAGGGTAATCAAGTGTCCGGCAGTGTATATAGTCCAAGTTGGAGTTGTGATTGTAATATAATTGCAGGTCTGTAGACTAATCCAATTAACTGAATGATAACTAATCGTCACAACACTGAGTATCAGATGAAATTTCATAGGGTTGGAAATTTCACAGAGGACAAAAAGTTGTTCTGAGTTGTTCAGGTAGTTAAAGCGCCATATGTAAAATATTCACGCTGTACATATCGTAAATGAAGTTTAAGACCATTTATTCCAGTTCAGTAAGTTTACAGGAGCAGCACAATGTGGGAGACGTAAGAGCAGACTAATTTAAACGTTGCGCCCAAATGTAAATTAGGTGAGGCAGTTGCTGATATCACTTCCGGAATTCATCTACCTTCTATCTATAATACGTGGCCAAGTAATGGGTGGGATTATATCTAACGACTAAATGTTATGCCAGGGTGTGTTTTATTGGTAATTTCTATGGAGCATGTAGACTTTGAATTGTGTATTTACACAATGTATATATTTGAAATAATGGCGTTTTATTGATCATTATTAGGTGTAGGACATTCTTTTTAGATATCCTTGATGTTGGAATGGTAAGAGACCATATAAGAGGTTAGTTGTGTCAAATTTTATGATACTGGGTGTTGCCGCTCAATAAACCTTCTGAATTGTCATATCATCATCATATGGTAGCGTTTTGTGGTATATCCCAAATATATGGTCAACACCTCCTTAATTAATAAAAGTCCTCACGCAGGTATTTTAACGCTGTTGGATTAAATGAATCCCTCCTAAGGACATTGGCCTTTTTTTCCTAAAGCTATTGACTAACAATTATATATAGCCTGATTTTTTTTTTGCTCTTTGGTTGTCAGTATTTTATTATCGACAGTTCACGCGTGATTCATGACATGTCTCAAAGACAAGCCTGCTCAGTTAGCATTGGCAGTTAATCATGGTAAGACTTACACCCGAACAACGCTTACAAAAGATTGAATTTTATTTTCAAAATTCGAGCTCTATAAAAAATGTTTTTCGCGCATTCCGAACATTTTGCAGGTAGGAACCAAATTTCGTCACAATTTCACGCTAATGGACATTAAGCCACCTACCCGTATGCGCAGAGTGCGAACATGTGAAATATTGCTGCTCTATTCACCAGGGTTAAAAAAAAAACTGTAATTTCTCCATTCGTCGCTGTTGGCAGCAATTGGGATTGTGTAACTTGATTATGTGAAACACTTTACACAAGAATTTTTTTCCGGCCAGATGTACAAATATGAAATGTGGATTTCAGATAACAGAGGAAGAATCGATACAGTTCTTGTTATAAAGTTTTGACACGGCGTCATTTTGTTGGGTCATCAACAAGAGTCAAAAGAGCACAAGTGAAAAATGTGGGCATAATATCGTATATTTAATATACGATAATTTCGGCATTTCATAAATGGTGACATCACTGTTACAAACAAGGAACGCGGAAAACCGCCAAAAAAATAACATTGTTGGACTATGCAAAGATAAACCCAATTCACCAAGCAATGGGCGTTGGTTCTTTACATCAATTGGTCGCGTTTGGGAACAGCGCTTTCCTTCTTACAAAGTGATGAAAAAGTTGCTCGATTTATGGTTCGCAGCAAAAGGGAAACAATTTAACTGAAGTGATGACAAATTGTTTTGTATAAAGCACTTTTTATTATTCTTTCGAATTTAACATATTTGTTTTTAGAAAACAAAATACAGCTCTTGCAAGAACTGATAGCGATCAACCTGCCACAGTCACGAGTTTTCGGCGAGTGGGGCTTGGAAAAGCGGGAAAAAGATATGATTTTTTATCAAAAAATTGTCTTCAGCGACGAAGCTCCTTTCTGGTTGAATGGTTTTGTTAATAAACAAAACTGCCTTATTACCCATAAGGAACCTTGAAAAATCCACTGTTTGCTGCGGTTTATGGTCCGCGGAATCATTGGCCCTTCTTTTTCAAAGATGAGCTTGAGAACAACGTATGGTCAACATGTTGTTCCAGCAAGACGGTGCTACGTGCCACACAGTACGCGCATGAATGGACCAATTGAGAAATGAGATGAGCAATTTATCATCCGTTTTTGACCGTTGAATTGGCCAACTAATTCGACTATTTTTTTATAGGATTACGTCGATTCACTTATCTATGTCGATAAGACAGTGTCAATATGCTCAATGAAGTGAGTCAAAATTGAACTCACCGGTTAACCATTTAAAACATACATAGGTGCAGACACGAAATAATCTTTTTTACACTTTTGCAATTTTTCTATGTTTATTTGACAATTAAAAGCCAAGCGTTATAAAAATCACATATTACAATGTATATAAGTGCATTCGTGCAAATATATCCTATAAAAAAGGGCAGAGAAGATATATTGGCCCTGGATATACATATGTATAGGTATAGATATTCAATCGACAGTGGTGACCTACACTTGGTGCTATATAGCATGATATTTTTAGCCATATTTTTGTTAGTTGTAAAACAAAGCTTACTCGAGAAAAATAAGAGGAAAGTTGCAGCAGATCTTTCCGTTGAAGTTGTGTCTAAGTTGAAAACACTTTTAGATAAATTAAAGTATTAAGATGACGAGCTTAAACTAAGTCAAGATTAATATAAACGCACAATGTGTGTAGTCGATATAATGGGAATGGATCGTTCAAAGTGTTTATGTATACATATGAGGAGCTCAAACTACTGTCCGTCGGTAAATGAACGGTTCGAATGTATTGACATTTTTAATGCAAAATGGAAAATCCACAAACTAAGACGAACCACAGTTTGGAGGAAATACCCACTCTATTGGGAAATGAGTTGGTTTTATGGACAAATGAAACTTCTGTCCCACTTCCACTGACCATCTGTCATAACTTAAGAAACATATGTATGGGCTCTCCATACCTAAAACGGGTACTTCTAACAAAATTTTATTCAACTCGGCAGACGCAACTACTTTCTCATGTCATTAGGTTAAGATTGCCCTAGTGGCACTTCTTAGGGTCACATTTACATACATACATACATATGTGCACAAAGTTGAAAAGTGTTAAAAAATGTCTATACAGAGTAATTTTTTCAAGTTTTTCTCCATTTTGCAATAGTCGATATATGTTATATAAGACGAATAATTGGTCGAAAATCCAAAAAAGTACAATAACAACAACTAATTATTTTGACCTATGAACATGCTGGCTTGATCTTCGCATCGCAGTTTAATCGTGTTGCATAATGCAACTGTTGGCATACATGCAGAAGCCTTTCTCATAGAGAAATTTCAATAAAAAAAATATAAAATAATATGATATGTACATATATACTTTAAATTTGTTTATAGCCATAACTTTTAATCATATTGCAAAGAGCTTGACTTGAAAACAAAACAACTAAACAAAAGAAAGCGTTATCTACGAAAATGATTTCTTCTTACTTTTATAGAAGTTGATGCAAACATAGCCTTGTTTATTTCCTAGAAATAACATTAAGTATATATGTATTAAAAAGTTTCGTTCGTGTTCTTTAAGTATAGATAAAGCTAAGAAATATTGTTGTTCCCTTAGATTTTAATTTCACATTGGATTAGAAATATAAAAGAAATAAAAAAGTTTAAAAACGATGGACGAAGAAACGAACCTCGTCATGCTAAGATTTATTCCAACCTAGCAATCAAAATATCACTAAAATATAATCTTTAATATCATTAAAAAGTCAGTCATCGATAAATTTATTCCACAATTACCGAATGCTTCTGAAGGGGTTCATCATTATTGACTTTCATGTAAAGCAATGCAAATCAAAAATCTTCCGAAATACATATTGCTTTTGATCAGTTTATCGGTATCAAAACCCTTTGATGTTTTGAAGCACCAAAATACTTCCAAGAGTGTGATTTCCAACAGTGATTTGAATTTCACAAGGAGCAGTAAAGCTAGATACAACTTACATAATTTATGTTTTTTAGGAAGCGGCCAATCATACAATCACCACGAAAGCTTGTGGTATTATTCACCAAGATCTCCTTACCGAACACAATCTATTTGTTCCTAGAATTCTATTTGGTTTAGTAAAAATCTTACAGCGCTGAAGAACAAGAAAGGCAAAGCTTTCAACATGTGGTCATGGCGCAATGATAATCATCACCGACTGTTGAGCCGAAGATCTGTAGTTCAAGTCCCTCCATAGTCAAGAACAAATTTCTATACGGAAAAACTGTTATACAACATCCGTTGTGAATGAGAGATTATCAAAAAAGTACTGATGAGATGAAAGATCACTTCAAAATTCATACTCTATGTGTGCATTTCCAATATAACACCTTAAGACATGGAAACAAAAGAGATACTGTGAACTACAACCAACGTCAATGCAGTCGAATCTCTCAAATCCTATCTAGAACAATCATGCCCGGAGAATGGTCAACGAACATCTCGGACCCAGACCATCTGCACCCCGTCCAGGTTGTGTGACAAACACCATAAGAGCGTATACTCGTGAACCTGCACGAACAAAAAAAAAATCGACGCTTTATGAATAATTTGGTGTTGCTCGTATTCAACAAGAATATGACATCCTAAGCAAATTCTTTTATAAACAATACGTCTTTAATATCGAATTTAATCTTTAAAAAATAGCAAGTGTTTTTGGAATTTCATAATTGCATTACTTCATCTGATCTCCCTTCTATATGGTACCTTTTCTCGAAATGTTTCGACCCGACTACGTAAATTCACCTTCTTATGTCACATGCACTAGTAAACAGCATTTATTTTTCCCTTAATATCTAGTTATTATACCACTTACTAAATAACTTTAATTTGGTGTTGGTGTACCTGAACTTATTGTCCTAAGGGAATGTGCTCAAGCTATCACTTTTCCTTTACGAATTATGTTTAATCCATCGTTTGATTTAGGTGAAATTTTAAGTTATTCGAATAGTCTCTCATAATAATCATTCATAAAATGACTCCAAGAATGAGACCACAAATTAATATCCAATTTGAGAACTATCAGCGATACCCAAATTATTTGAAAAAAAAAAAACTGATATATAGGGAATTAGCCTTTCGGTTGAAGAGCGTTGTTTCTTTATATCAACATGGGTTTGTTAGTGGTAAATTTACAAGCACGAACCTAATTTTTTCCAGATATGTATATAAAGGGTGGTCCAACGAAAACGCACGATGATAATTGTAAATAAACCAAAAATTTTCAGAGAATTATCTTAATATTTTTTATTATGATAGAAGGATCTATGACAATTATGTGTGAAACAAAATATCGGCCAAATGCTCGCCACGGCTTCGGTGGCATACCTCTATCCGATGGTCCATATTTTCAATGACTCTGAGACATAATTGAGGATCAATGTCGTTAATGTGCCGAATTATCTCATCCTTTAGGTCTTTAATTGTTCTTGGCTTATTGACGTACACTTTTTCTATTAAATATCCCCAAAGAAAGAAGTCCAACGGTGTCAAATCACATGATCGTGGCGGCCAATTAACATCGCCACGACGCGACGTGAGATAACACGGCCATTGAATTTCTCGCGCAAAAGAGCCATTGTTTCGTTGGCTGTGTGGCAAGTGGCCCCATCCTGTTGGAAGCACATATCATCCAGGTCCATATCCTCAATTTCTGCCCACAAGAAGTCCGTTATCATCTCGCGATAGCGAACACCATTCACGGTAACTGCTTGGCCGACCTCATTTTTGAAGAAGTACGGCCCGATGACGCCGCCAGCTCATAAACCGCACTGTGGATGCATCGGCTTTTCAACAATCACTCGTGGATTCTCATTTGCCCTAAAGCGGCAATTCTGCTTGTTAACGAATCCACTGAGGTGAAAGTGTTCCTCGTCGCTGAAGATGATTTTCTTTGTAAAGTCACCATTCACTTCTATCTGTTCAACCAACCATTAGGCGTATCGACGACGCTTGAAATGGTCAGTATGTTTCAGCTCTTTAGTCAATTACACCTTGTAAGCGTGTAAATTCAAATCTTTATTAAAAATTCGCATCAGTGATGTTCGTAAGATGTTCAATTGTAGGGCAAGACGACGAGTCGAGGTTGACGGCTCTTCTGCCACACTATCGCGAACAACAGCAGTGTTTTCCGCAGAACGAACTGGGCGAGCATGCACAGGTGTTTTCACATTTCCTACAGACCCGGTTTGCTGAAATTTGCGCACAATTCTACCGATTGTGGACACATTTGGTCGATTATGCTGACCAAAAAAATCACGAAGTGCACGAAATGCATTTTGATCTTTGAATAATAAGATTAGGTTAGGTTAAAGAAGGGGAGTGTGATGGTTAAACATCACTTCCACTCGGAGGCCAAAAGGCCCATTGTGATTCCCTTCATTTGTGGGGGTACACATATAATTCACCTGTCCTATCACGTGGTGGCTGAAACCACCCCGTGCTCTTTATGAATTTTAGAAGATCCGATATATCTGCATTAGCCACATCCGCAATCTCTGTAAAGAATCTTTGCCCTAGCAAAGCTAGGCGTCGATTCTGGAGAGCTGGGCAGTGGCAAAGCAGATGTTGGATCGTCTCAGTTTCTTCCTCATAGCCGCAGCTCCGGCAGAGATCGCTGGATCCCGAGTCCCATTTCCGGAGCATTGCTCCAATGATCACTCCGACGAGCATACGGATCGAGTTACGGTCCAGCGCCAAGAGCTTCTTTGTTTTTCCGATATTGAACTCTGGCCACGATGATCTTGTCGTGTAGTTGTCGTTTCTTGTAAGCCAAGACGAGTTGGCTTCTTTGATGATTGTGTCGTTTATGATCCGGTATAATGCGCTGATCGGTGGCTTGACGTGTCCGCTTCGCTGATGTCCAGTTCAGACCCTTGCCTGGCCAATTCGTCTGCTCTTTCGTTCCCTGCGATTGAGCTGTGGCCCGGGGCCCAGCAGAGTTTGACTTTGTGGTGTCTGATGGACTTCAGTGAGTCGCGACATTTCATGACAGCTTTTGATCTCGTTATACAGGATTCTATTGACTTCAGTGCAGCCTGGCTGTATACGAAGATAGTGATATCCGATGGTGGGATATCGGTTACCTGTAGGTGTTTGGCTGCTTTCTCTATTGCTAGGATTTCTGCTTGAAAAACACTGCACAAATCAGGGAGTCTGAATGATTCCTGTTTGTGGAGGGTATCAGAGTAGAACCCGGCCCCAGTGCCTGTGTCCATTTTCGATCCGTCGGTGAAGAGAGTGATCTCGTGGTCGTTGATTACAGCGTTTGATAACCACTCTTCTCTGTCGGGGAAAAAGAGAGAGGTCATTTTGGGGGGAGATATAGTCGGTCGTAGCTGCGAGGCTACTAAAACCATGTTTCTTTCCCAGGTCGTCTATTATTCTAAGTATGGCCGCATGTCCATAGTTGGCTTGCTTCCACAGAGAGGACTCCCTTAGTCTGAGAACGCTCTTTGCAGCGCAGCCTTTTATGAATAGATCCAGGGGGAGGAGATGAAGTATCATGTCCAACCCTGCTTGCGACGTGCTTCTCATGGCTCCCGTTGTATAAACAGCGGCTGACCTTTGTACTTTGTTGAGCATGTTCATATAGCTTTCTGATGATTGCTGCGTACATCCAATGAACGATGTACGGTTGCAAGCCTCATCTTTTTCCTAAGGTCTTTTTGCATGCATAAAAAGCATTCAATCCTTTTTTCATCCTTTCCTCCAGGTTCCTTTTCCAGGAGAGTTTGGAGTCAAGAATGATGCCTAGATATTTGGCGTCCGCTTTAAGTTTGAGTGGAGTGCCCTCTAACTTTGGGGGAGCAAATATCGGAATTTTCCTTTTCCTGGTGAACAAGACCAGCTCGGTTTTCGGGGGGTTTATTCTCAGACCGTTCTGTCTTGCCCACGAGGAGAGTTCACTGATAGTTGGTAGAAATTTACCTTTTATCAAGATAACCAGGTCATCCGCGTACGTTATTGTCTTTGTCTTTCTCCATAAAGAATTTGAGGATTTTTTTAACTGTAAAAAGCCACAGTAGGGGGGAGAGAACTCCCCCCCGTGGTGTGCCTCTAGTTGTCACTTTACTTATAGAGCTGTGTCCAATGTCTGCATTGATAATTCTGTTCTTCAACATATTTTCAATCCAGATTACAATGGATTTGTCTACTTTTATGTCCTCTAGAGCTGTTATTATGGCCTCTGTGTTTACATTGTTTAAGGCCCCTTCTATATCGAGGAAGGCTGCCATTGTAAACTCTTTTAGGTTCAGCGAGCTCTCAATTTCACGGACAACACTATGCAGAGCACTTTCTACTGATCTGCCTTTAAGGTAGGCGTGTTGAGTGTTGCATAAGTTGCTGAGTCATCTGATGTATAGGTCAAAGAGTCTTTCCAAGGTTTTTAATAGAAAAGACGAGAGACTAATTGGCCTATAGTCCTTTGCGGCAGTATGGGTTGGTTTACCGGCCTTAGGTATGAAAATTACCTTTATCTCTTTCCACTGTGTTGGGATGTACCCCGCGCGCAGGCAATTGGAAAAAATGCTTACGAGGTGGGATACAGTGTGGGTCTGTGTTTTTTGAATCAAAAGGCTTCAATAATCTTAACGCGCTGCTCAATTGTGTACCTCTCCATGGTTGAATTTGTCAAACACTGAAACAAAGAAATGTCAAATTAAGTTGGGCAAAAAAACTTGACCTTAAGGTGTGACTCACAATTAACCTCGTGCATTATGGTTGGACTACCCATAGCCTCGAAAACGGCTTTCAATGTGACGTAATTTACACCGATTTCTCGATATCTTTCGATAGAGTGCATTATAGTATATTGAAATAGCTGAAATCATACCTTTTGGATAGAGTTCAATTTGTCCGCATTAATAACGTGCTCTCTGATCACATAAAACTCACTACTGGTGTCCCTCAAAGAAGACATCCGGGTCCTCTTCTTCCTTCGTTTCTCGTTAATGACATACCGAATGTGCCCTTGTTTTTTGCACTTTTTTATTTACCATGCCATAGCATGGTTGCCTAAAGCAGGCAAATATTGTTTGTGATATAATTGATTTCAAGTCAAATCAAAATGAAATAAAGTTTGAAGAGTTTGGAGTGGTTTTATAGAAGTATAAAGTATAGAAAGCTTTATTTTCTATACAAATAAACAACCACTCGCACCTTTATTTTGCCACATTTATGATTCTTCAACATATTTCAAAATAGGTCCAAATGAACTCCGATGTTACCCAAAGTTGCTACTAATATAAAAGCAACAAAATATCACCCCAACAATAATAAAGTTGTTCTCTCCCAAGAAATCAACCCCACATCTCAGACTATGGCTGAAACCATCAAACTGCAATGAAGCATGCAACTTGATGATTTCAACTTAATTTTTTATTGTCTATAATTACCCCAAGCGGATGTATTGCAACCGCACATACAATTTTTCTTTGTGTATGAACAACAACACCTCAAATAAGTTAATCGATAGAAACTTCGAAAGTTATATCAACGGCAATTGGAACACGTTTAGTTTCATTCAATTGATTGCACTTTCTGTTGCTTCATGTACACCCCATTTATCGACCACTATAGGGCATGATACCGACAATAGAATGATTCTCTAACTTGCTGCACAATTGGATATACATATGAGTGAGTAGTCTCATTGCCTAACATCCAGATAGACTAGTTGATCCAAAAATGCATTATAGGCTAGGGTCGGACTAAAAAGGCGAACAACCGGAAATTTGAATTTAATTGAAGTGCCATGGATGGAAACAAATATGGATGAAAGAGAAAGTTCGTTTATTACCTCTTTGCTTTTGAAAACCTATTTGCATTAAGAACGTATTCAATTATGAGTCATATATGATTAGATTTGCCTTGGAAATAGAGGACACATGGCGCATGAGAATAACGTCATATTGATGATATTATACCTAGAATATGTTAATAGCACGTTCAGATTACTAACTCATATCATTCTCTGTTTTATTCGAAACAACTGGTTCACATTTTCTTTAGTAACATCTTGAATTCAACAATATCAGAAAAAGTGACTGTGACATATCATTATGTAATAAGAATTACATTAAAGGATTTTTTGTTGTGATTAGTGGGACGTAATTGGAATTACCGATGACGCATGTATGCTTGAAACACACTTTCGATTTGTGCACCTAGATACAGGTTTTCCAAAGTTTAAAACTGATAAGTCATAGAAGATAGAATACATATGTGGCGTACATGTTTCCGTAATTTCAAATTTCAGATTTCGGTTAAAACAAAACATAAACACAAAATATACAAATAAAAAAAAAATACAAAATCAAAAAACAAAAGAAAACAACATAAAATAAAAACAAAATCAAAACAAAAAAATATTAAAAATATATAAAAATTAAAAAAAAGTAGTTAAGAATAAAGAATAGATAAGTTAGTTAGTTTAAATTAGGCTTAATATTTATATATAAATAATATACAAAATGATCGTACGCTAAGTTTTTTTCTAAAAACAAAATTTTCTTAGCTTTAGTTATCGTAAGGTAAGCCTTAAGTTTAAATATAGTAGTCGAAAGACATAGGTTAAGTTGTACTGTTTATTTTAGAATGTCTGTCTAGGGCCAGTAAATAGTTAAGCTAGTTTTAATCATTTTTGTCTAGGGTAAGATAGATTTAAGAAATTGTGAAATAAAAATTAATTTAAAACTAACTAAACTAACTCAACTTACAGATTGTTGACATCATATTGAAATAAAAATACTGCATCTATGTGACAAGTCCACAATCATCAATTGTCAATTACCATATAGACTATTCTGTCAGTCTGTAAATTTAATTTTTTCTGCTGCGTTGCACAAGAATGACTGCAAGTTATATACATATGTAGGCACATATATAAAGTGACGCAAAATTAATCATCATATCGAAAGATGTTATAATGTTTGTAAATATCGTCGTACATTAATTATATTTGACATTTGTGAATTAGACAGCTGCAGTGTACCAACTGACAAACAATGGAGCGCTATACTCCGTGACAGCGTGGAATAATTGTGCGTACTTTTTTTTTATCAATAAATCGATCGGTGTTGTTAGCGCAGTGTGAATTTCGACGTCGATTTCCTAATCGTGTCGCGCCAACTGTGCAAACATTCCGGCGCTTAGCTACTCGACCCGAACAGACTGTAACCACAGGAGACGGACCGGACTGGTCGTTCGGCCGAGAATGTAGCGGCTGTGGCTGCCGATGTCGCTGAGAGCGAAGAAACATCAACCAAACGACGGGCCACGCGATTGGGCATTACCAGACGGACCCACAGCGAATTTTAGTGAAAGACTTACACATGATCCGGTACAAAGTTCAAACAGTGCATCAGTTAATGTCTGTTGACCGTCACCGGAGCACCCCTTTTCGCATAAAATTTTTTTCAAAAGTTCCATTTCGCATAAACCCCATTTCGCATAATTGATTGAAAATTATTGCGCGCGAAAGTTTCTTTAAATCTATACAAAACATGTGAAACAGCCAACCTCACTTACTCCAAATCCAACAGCGATCCCAAGCAGGGGGGTTGCAGGGGGGCAGCATGCCCCCCCTTCCATATTCCCCTCTCGCGTCGTAGACTTGCATACAAAATATAATATAAGAAAATAAGGCGGAACCTAAAATAAGTTGATGCGAAATGGGGTTTATGCGAAATGGGGTTTATGCGAAATGGTCTTTATGCGAAATGGAAGTTTTGAAAAAAAATGTATGCGAAACGGGGCATAATCACCGTCAGTTGCGTGTGAATTACTGTCAAGCCATCCTTAAACTCAACAACGAAGAGGACGATTTTGTGCCGAAAATCATCATGAGCGACGAAGCATTTCCACTTAAGCGGTTACGTCAATAAGCAAAACCTTATTTTCTCCGCGTGTGATGCACGAAGAGCCAACACATGCACTCAAAGCCATTGTGTGGTGCGGCGTTCCCGCGGGACGTCATCGGCAATACGGTCACTGTTACTGCCGAATGCTACTGGGCCATGATAAACGACTCCTTACTGCCGGAATTGGATGAGCGAGGCTTGGTGAACATGTGGTTTCAACAAGACGATGCGCACACACAGCACGACCCACAATGGATATTGTGAAGAAAGCGTTTCCTGGTCGCGTAATCTCCCACTTTGGCGATGTGGTATGGCCAGCAAGATCGCCTGATTTAACTATCCCAGACTTATTTTTCTGGGGTTGCTTGAAGTGGCGGGGTTATGCCAACAAACCTCAGACGACGACACGTTATATTTTATTATTGTAGTAGATAACGATAACGCGGCCCGGGTACAAATGTGTATCAACACTGGCGGCAGCCACTTGACGCAAAGGTCCAAATAAAGATTTCCACCACTCAAAATCAATTTTTTTTATTTAGTAAAAAAAAATTCGAAAACAAAATTGGATGATTAATTTTGCGCAACCTTATATTATCTAATCCGCGAAAACTAGGCTGCTGTCTAGATGGAAGGGATAGGGTCACAAAACTGATAGACGTGGAAGGCAATGGAATTCAAGATAGTACGTTCATTGGTAAAAGTTGGCAGCGAAGCAGAAAAGGCTACGTTAAAATCCCAAAGTTGAATCCAAAATGTATTAAATACTACAAAGGTAAACAGACTAGTCTCTACCAGAGTCGATTTCCAAATTTGCAATCCTCCGACAACAAACGAAAACAATCTAATGCTTTTAATGTTGTAATTTTAAATGGAATATTACAAAAGCTGCAAATGGTGTATATAAACCATAGCTTCAGCTGGTGCGGCACAGAAGATTAGGACACATGAACGACTTGAAAATGTAAAATGATGCTATCCGAGGCACATCGTATTCTGACGATGCTGACATAAGCAAGACGACCTGTACAGTATGCTGTGAGGGAAAGCAATCCAGGTTGCCGTTTTCACATGTCGGTACTAGAAACACTGACATACTTCTTTAAGATGTATGGCAGTAATACATGGAGATATACAAATACTGAACAACGTAGCGTCCTCAAACTTCAAACTTAAGCTTTATAAAGTTGGTACTCTACCATAGTCATTCTTTTCAAACAACAACCGCCATCTATACGTCAGGTCGGGTATTCTGGGACTACCCTCGTATGTGGTCTAATGGAAACCAAGTCTATCAACATTTATATTTATATTTATTATTTATATTTATTATTATTGTCGATGATTATAACAGAATCCTTTAAGCGTTTTAAAGAATTCAAAATAATGGTAGAAAACCAGAAAAATAAAAATATAAAAATGTTAAGAACGGATCATGAATGAATTTTGCAATAGAGAATTTAATGGTTTCCTAAGGAATGCAGGGATTATTCAGCAGAAATGCAACCCGTATATACCGGAGCAAAATGGAATCTGTGAAAAGTTCAAAGTTCAAATTCTGGACGAAGGCGATTAACACATTGGTATGTATAATTGTGGAACTGATCTATTTCAACGAGCCTAAAGGACAAGACCCTTTTTGTTTTTGAGTTGCAGACATGTTGTAAATCAGATGTAAGCAATATAAAAATATTTGACAGCTTAATGATGGCTAATAGTTCTAAAGAACAAAAGGCTAAAATGGGAAACAAGATTTGCGAAACAACAAATTTTGTGAGTTACTCAGAAAATACAAAGGGTTATAGAATATAAAATAGTGAAAACAAGCAGATAAGACATTATGATTGAAAAAGCTAACGAGGACACCACTAAAGCTACGATATGGTCGATGACAAAACACAAAAAGAGGAAAGTCGAGATGTAGTAGAGGAAAAAAGTTAAGAACTTGGTAAAAAAAAAGCAAGGGTTACAATCTGACTTGGGAGAGTTGGGGAAAGTTGATTATTCAATGAGTTATAATGTATCACATCCTAAAGATAGGCAATTGGTGAACTGGGTTGATCATTATGGTTCATGTATTTGATTATATAAATTATATTTCATTCACAGTTTATAATTCATATTCATTTTGCACAAGTTTGTAGATATATGATATGTATATATGTACTGACAGACAAGAAAATCTTTGCATAAGTCTTCCCTGCCTTAACTTTACAAGGTAAAAGATTAAAAAACAAAACATTTTGAACTAATGCTTGTCAACGGAAATGCAGAGTTGGAAGGTTTCGTAATTGCTGATTGGCCTAGTAATAGAGTTGATATTCATGAACCTGAA
This sequence comes from Merodon equestris, assembly GCA_958301585.1. Classification (NCBI taxonomy): domain Eukaryota; kingdom Metazoa; phylum Arthropoda; class Insecta; order Diptera; family Syrphidae; genus Merodon; species Merodon equestris. The sequence continues at coordinate 79,620,763 of OY284415.1, read as the reverse complement.
ACCATATAATGGTTATTGCAGAACAAAAAATGTAGCCCTATCAAGTAATAAAACGGAAAATTGGCCATTTCTCAAGCCCGTAAAGAAGCTACATCCGTCTCTTTTTGTCTCTGCTGTCAAATCACTTCTCGGAAGTAATTAGTTTAGATTTTATGATTACGGCGTCATTATATGAGATTGTAAACAACCTTTATTTTTAAAAAAAAAGTCACCAATGCACTTTTATAATGCAATAGCGGACAAATAGTGAAATTTGTTTTTTTTTTTCGTTAAAAATGCCAGAAACTAATGAACTTGGTCTAGCTAAACGTATTAAAATACAGCTCTTATTTGAGGAAGACAAAATACAGACTTAAATTGCGAAAGAAGTGGGTTTTTGACGTTGTACCATTGTACCAAAATGCAATTAAATGCGGTACAGCGAAACTGGTTCGCACGGAAATCGCGATTTTTACCACGATCTTCGCTCAAAAATTGGAAGAAAACGTCATTTGAGCTTGCTTCTGAGTTGTCGAAGGATGGAGGAAAAATTTTTTTTTTCAAAAACTGTTAGACTTAGGGAAGTAAAGGATGCAAAGCATGGACGAATCCGTGGCTCTCGGAAAAAAAAACACGCTTGAAGTGGGCGAAAAAACATGTGCATTACACTGAAGAACATTGGTTCATTATACTGTGGTCAGATGAATCTCACTTCGATGTACGTTTTATGTATGAATCGCTTTTAAATTGAGTTTATCATTTTTAAATGATCAGATATTTGGGACCCCTGCTGTCACTATCGATAGGTATCTACTGGTAGTACCATTAAGCACAGTGAAGGCAGTATAATGATCTGGGGATGAATGATTGCACACCGCTGGCGTGAAATAAGTATATAAATGTGTTGAAAAATGTACTTCAACTTCTTTTTCCAACATTTCGGGAGACACCAACACATGCAAAATGTCACATTCAACCAAAATGATGCACCTTATCACAAATCAGCCCTAACTATGAGGTGGCTTGAGGAGAATAATATAGACCTACTTAAGTAATGCGCCGTCCCCGAATATAAAACCTAAAGAACATCTATGGGTATTCTGAAGCGTAGGATTCAGGAATACTCAATCTCATAAAAAAAAAAAACACTCAAGAATTTGTTAAAGTAAGAGTGGAGTGAAATTTCTTCTTAAGAGTGCTGCAAGTTAGTAATCCCTATGACCAAAAGTGTCGCTGCAGTCATAAAGGCTAAGGGCGGCCAAACAAAATGTTAATAATCTCCAACGAAACTATTTTTTTATTATATCTGTTTCCTTTCATTTCATTTAACCTTTTTTGCGAATTTTCCTCTTCTTCACCACCTTCTTTCTTCTTCTTCATTTCAATTGTATATATGAACCTCGTTTCATTGAGTTAGTGACGAATTACGATTGAAGCGCAACACCAGGCAAAAAACATGCAGACTCGAAATATAAAGAGTTGTGTCTCCGTTTCATAATGCGCACTTCAGTTCCCTCTCCCATAAAATCTGATTTTTGCCGGTAGAGATACTCCTGTGTGCGCTGGCACATTACGTACTTTAAATAAAGGCCATATTTTTTATGATTTAATTACAAATGTATAGTTTTCAGACTTTTCCATGTACTTTTAATATAAGACGATATTACGAGTACTTGCCAAATTTCATAGTTCTAGGTCGACGGGAATAACCCTATCAATTTTGATTCCCTTGGGAGTGTCGAAATATACGGTTTTTACGGCAGAAATGGCGATATCTTTTTTTAACGTTAACTAAGAAGTTTTTCAAAGCTTCAAAGGACCGCAGATCTGTAAATGGTTTCAACTCGATACCTCGAAGCATTCTCGAGATAGGGGTCTTGACAGACAGACAGATGGACAATAAAGTGATCTTATAAGGGTTCCGTTTTTTTTTCCTTTTGAGGAACCAAACCCTGAAAAGAATTGCATATGAAATTACACAAAAATTACAACGTAAAGCATTATAACACATTTTAGCATCAGAAATATTAGTTTGCGCGTTGGACATACTTTGACATCTTCGCGAATTCGTCTGGTACTGTTATCACGGTACTAAGTCCGCAACAATCACTGTCATATCCGAAGGTCTGCAGACAGGAGACCATTCGTTCGTGTCAGCCAGTCTCAGTCGAGACGACTATATGTATACGACGGACTATACGTTGCGAGTAACTTCTCTCTGTACCCTACGAATGGCTTAGTATGGCCCGTAGTGTTGGGTACATTTTTTCCCCAACCGCTATGTTTGGCATTTAAATCTCCGGCCATAAGGTACTAGTTTGCTACCGAATTTAGATGCAAAGATTGAAAAAGTGTCTCGATCTTTGCAATTAAAATATTGCTTAAGGCATATACATACATAGGCTGCTGTAACTTTCCATTTTGGAGAAGAGTGCACACAATGCAGGCCTCTAGCACCTGGAATCTTCATACTTCAGCGCTATATGTGACTTTGTGTTTGATATTATTTTTAACCCTATATGTAGGACGTCAATATACCGTTAGGCATGTGCTGTTGGCATATTGGTTTTTTGCATTCAGAATTAGTCATTCGTCACTAACTAGGTGTTTTTTTATTATGCCATCCAGATCTTATCCGGATCGTGGTTTACATGTATTACAATAACAACACGTGATCCAGCTCTTGATCTGGATCAATTTCAAAATCCGAGTTTGAGTGGAAGTGAGTTTACACTAGGTGTATTTTATTATGCCACATGATCCACTCAGGATCATAGGACATAATAAAACACTACAGATCAACGAATAGCCAGCTTGACATTTCGCCTTATTCAGTTCTGTCAAAGATCCGACATTTGAAAACAAGATAAAAAAAAAATTGAATATGAAAGCAGCTGCTATTGAGGTAAATTGCGTTTATTTGTTGAATTTAAATAGTTAATATTTGTATTAAAAAGTAAAATGACTGAATGCGGTATTCACTTCGCACGGTTTTTTGTTTAAATTTATTTTAACAAACTAAACTTGTTGCATTTTTTTCTGCCAAAATATTATTTTTTCTATATTAATAGGTAAGTTCTTAGAACTATGTTTCGCTTACTTACTTTTCTCGAGGATGATGAGGTATTGACAGCAAAAGTGAATGCAATATTTCCATATTTCCACCGAATAATGCATGTGCAGAACTAACAGAAGAAGATTCTGGGCGCGAGGAATTTGTTTCTGTCAATAATTTACCAGGTTCTCATAATGAAACGTATTTCATCCGATGATGATATTCCCTTGTCCACGTTTTCAAATGCGGTACCATGGACTTCTTCACAGTCAAAGAAGCCGCAAAAAAAGTAGAAAAACAAAAAAAAAAAGGATTTACCGTCTATCGTCTGTGCCAATAACGGAAACCATGAAGAGTTCAGCCTCTTACCATCTTTGGAGTTATTTTCCCGATTTTTTGATAACAAAGTGTTTGAGATAATTCTCACTGAAACAAGCAGGTATATGTATATCCCAAAAGAAAAAAACAGGCAGCGAAAAATCGAGTTGCAGGAACTCAAAGCTTTCATAGGAGTTATGATTCTGAGTGGGTACGTTCCACTACGAAGAATCTATTGGGAAAGAGAGCAGGATGGGCATAATAAATTAGTTAAATTAGGGATAGATTTGAGTACATTTTCTCAAATCTGCATTTGGCAAACAATGAACATTTGGACCAAGCCGACAAATTTGGCAAAATAAGGAATATATTCAATCATCTTAACGAAAAGTTTTTGAATAACGCCCCCAATCGACGAAAATCATTACATAGATGAAGGGCTGGTGCCTTATTTCGGTCGCCATGGATGTAAGCAGTTTATCCACGGTAAACCTATTAGGTATGGCTACATATTGTGGGTAGGTACAACCAGGTTGGGATATATCAACTGGTTCAAACCTTACCAAGGCGCATCCACCAATATTAGCACCACTTATGCAGAATACGGAGTTGGTGCTGGAGTGGTACTCGAATATGCAGATGCTTTGAGAAGGAAATGGCCCAGGAACAAGTTTCATTTGTTTTTCGACAATTTTTTTACATCAGTGGAACTCATAGATCTTCTTGCCCAGAAAAACGTACGATTTTGTAAAAATCCAAAGCGAAAATATAATCGCTTAAAAATGGAACGATAATAATATCGTATCACTCTGTTCGAGCTTTACTGGTATAACACCAATCCATTTAGTAAAGTGCTATTCCCAAAAAAAAAAAACACTTTACAGGTATACAGTTTTGTAGAATAAAAATTTACTTTATTTTCTTTGACTTTAGTAGGTAGAGCAGTGGTGCAATTGTACAATGCAAACATGGGAGGTGTAGATAGATGCGATCAGAATATTAGTCTCTAAAGAACTACAATTCGAGGAAAGAAGTGGTACTGATCGCTGCACACACACTGCATTGATCTCGCAGTACATAATGCTTGGCAAATACACCGAATCCATGGTGGCGACTTAGACTAACTAAGTTTCAGAAGTAATATCGCGATAGCACTGTTGGCACAAAACAAATTCCTATGCACGAGGACGTCCATCTGCTTCTGAAGGTGCAAATATACGCTACAATCGCCTTGATCATATGGTAATTTTACAAGAAAAGCAAACCGGGTGTGCTTTATGCCAAGATGACAACAAGATGTGGAAAATGTGATGTCGGCGTTAATGTCAAGTGCTTCGTGCTATACCATCAACCATAAAAGAATATTGTCATGGTACCATATATGCCTAACTCTCCGTGCAGGGACGGGTTAAGAATATCCCTGCAGCGATACCTCTCGCTTGTCGTAAAAGGCGACTAAAACAAAGGTAAACAAAAATCACATCTAGGCAATTTTGAAAACACCAGGGTGAGCCTAGGGACACATATACCACCATTAAACTGCCCCACAAGTATACATGCAAATCAGTGGGCTGACACGACTGGAGATCACCGGTGTTGTAAGAGTAAGATCAAACAAAAAAAAAATCTGGAGCATGCCCGTGTCACAAAAAAAAAAAAAAAAAAAAAAAACGGCAGGCCGAAAAACAATTGATGCAAAAACACCAGCATTTGATTGGCCTCAGCGATGAAGTAATCCCAAACCGGGAAGCCTGCCGCTACTTTCTGAGGTCAAACCGGCGGACCCCACAAGCGGACCAGTAGGAATGCAGTTAAGTGGGAAGGTTATGGTCCTACACTTCTGACCATAACAACGCCGGAAAAAGGAAAAGAAGAAGAAGACCATATATGCCTAACGTCCTATATATAGGACGGTCGCCATTTTGAAAATTTAGGAATAAAATTTGTCGAAATGAAAACAAAATGTTTTATTATCAATATTTTATTACGAATATGTAAAAAAAATAATGTTTTACATATCATAATACTTTAGGCATATCTGGGTTAATGAAGTTTGCAACTCCCCCACCTCGTGTGGCGTTGGGTCGGTCTTATTACATTATAATTGTGCCGGATTTTGTGCGTTTATGGTTTAGCTAGTTTCGCTGTGTCGAACTCTTTACGCTCCGAGAATCTAATACATGTATTTCAAGAGCATCGACCGTACCCTCTTGGCCTTGGGGTAAAGAACAAGAACTCCGTCGTGGTCTCTTTTAATAAGACACGCTTATGCTGCTCCAGTGTGATGCTCACCTATAGCTTTAAAAATAAAGTTACCTACACCAATGACATACTTACACAGATCTATGGTCCAACTTGTCTGTGGTGCCCTAGCTGTTGTTACTGTGGCTAGTGCTATTGCACATTTTCTCTGTAACCGAACCGAGAAGGGATGCGAAGGAATTGTTATTTCCCATGTAGCGGCCCTCGGAGAAGTAGACAACGTTGCTGTAGCGGTTGTTGTTGAACTACTATTGATATTGATTTCGCCCTGTTCTCACTCCGAGCCTCTGCTTTTCAGACAAATGAAGAGGGAGGTGCGCTTATGCAGATTAAGCCTAGTCTTTTTAATTCCGTCGATGACGGAACGGTGGGGGGAGTTTTGAAATCGAAAAGATCTTCCGACTCCTACTCCTTTAGACGAGCAGAATTTCGCCCAACGTCTTTTTTCTGCAACTGCTGATGTGCTAAGTAGCAGGAAAGAAGAAAACTCACACAGTAAGTTTCTTCCATTGGGGTTTAATCACGGGATATTTGATCCCCGACCCGAGCACTTTATCACTGTGCTCACTTCACTAATGATGAGACTTCACCCAAACGCACGACGACAACGACTTCACCGCAGTCGGTGATCAGCTAAACTGGCATTATGTTTTTAATTTTGATTTTTTGACAATATAAACAAAACTGAAAGAGTGATTATCTTCCCTTATCAGAATTTTGATACCAAATATGAATATTAATAGAAGATAGTGGATTTTAAGGCAAAGGAAATTTTGCTTTAATTACTATCTGTACCCAAAAACGTTCGATGTCAGTGTGATTGGCCCTTCTGTTTCCTGCTGCCTATTTGCTTCTCAGTGATTTCCTATCAATTTAATTTGCACAGACGTAAGTCTAAGTTCTCCTATATGAATTGATTCGAATTTTCATCTAAGCTTGTTTTCCGTATGAACTAGATCCCACTCGGTTTGGAGCACTTCCAAACGGAAGTTTGAAATGAAATAGCAGAGCAAAAGCACTTTTTTTCTCGCCATCATAGCAAATATATAAAGTGCTTTACTTAACCCCATTTCGGCTACACACAACCACTGAGTTCCCCCTACAATTTATGACGATGGCGCCTAGTGACCCACTGTAGAATGAATGACTGTCTGTTTGTCACGCAATATTACGAATGCAACTTTCATTTACTCCATTAAAAATAGATTACAACCACCACGCTTCCATGGCACAATATATATTTATAAAGCTAAACATCAGTGGGCTGCAATTCTGTACTTCATGGCGCTCGATTTCAGGTTATTTCCCGTCCTACGAACAGGGAAATTTCACGCCTATGTAAATGTGATTCGACAGTAGTGTAATCCGTATTTAATACGAGTCCAAACAAAGATAGAAAATAAGGACCGAAAATATATGGGCGTGACTTTCCAATTTTGCCAACATGTTTTGGTAATGTTCTTCGCATATGTACGAGTATGTACATATGTATAGTGTCCCATCGCTTTATCTATTGTTTTTGTTTTTATTTCTCTTCCGTGCAACTGTCCCATTTCTTATCCCTCAAGCTTGCACATTTAAGCGGGATGGTCATACAATACAAATGCTTCAAAGACAATATGAAATGAAGTCAAATACGGAAAAGTTGGTTTCTGGAGCAGACACCCCTATTATATGCGAGAACCCAAATAATAGTTCTATCTTCCTGGTGCAGACTATGGTATTAGCTCGAGATCTCATTACAATGGCGAATGAATAAAGAAACCTTAGGTACACATTTCCTGGTGCAGTGTTTTCTCTGCGTCCTCTTGCAAGTATGTACATACATGCCCTTTTGTTAAACGCAAAGTCAAAATCCAATTATTTTCTCTCCCTCCCACTTCCAAGTTTGGTTTATTTGCCAGCATCAAAGAAATCTACTACCGAGCAGATATAGCTGCAACTACATATATCTATATGTGTGCTGTTTGACTCTTGCGATATTTCTAAACCTAGGCGGTTAAACGATTCCTCTAACCTTCCTGTCATTCAATTAATGCCTCGATTTCGGTTATAAATTTGCATGAATGCATAAGATTGGGGACGGGCTCAGTAGGAGACATATGGGCAGTATATTTAAAGGACTAGTACCGGTTATAATTTTCAAAAAATTGATTTTTTTTTACATTTTTCGAAACCTTTTGCCCTTAAAAATCACCTCCTAAAATTTTATAGTGAAATTTGAAAAAAATAAGAAAGTTATAGTAGTAGGCGTGTGAGCTGCCTTTTCGGTGCTCGTTAAGCAGTTTGAGCGAACAACAGCTGCTCTTGCGTGTATTTTTATATAGCGTTTATATACCGTATTTATTACCGTTACCGTTATTTTTATATACTTTTAAAATGGATAAAAATCCGTATGGAAGAGGCAGCAGAAAATCGCTTACAAAATCAACTTTGGGCTATAATTCCTAAGCATACATACGTTTGTTGGACGAGAAGTGACAGAGTTGGCTGCCAACATATCTTTGTCAATTTTTAATGAGGGACGAATGACTCTTCTGAAGATGATAGAGCTTATGAGGTGTCCAATAGGTCATGATTATGCGCGCACAAAAGACAAAGAGAGGATCGGGATGGCGGAAAAGGCTAGCACAGCTGCGTCGAAGGAAGCTCGTTTGACGAAAAAGTCAGCCCGACAGGAAGTAGAACAGGGGCTTACAGACTCGGGAATACTTCTATATGGGCCAGGAATCGCGGAATAATCAATTGTAAGTGTTAAAACTTCATTGTTTTTTGAATATTCTAAACATAAATCGTAAAAAGACTTTAAACGCGTTTTCCTCGAAATGGCATTTTTTCAAACTGTGCAGAGTTATTCTTTGCAACCAGTCGACAGATTTTTTTAATTCTTAGTGCGCTTTATTTGTTTTGTTGTCTTTTACTATAATTTAGCAGAAAATTGCATAAAAATTGAAAAAAAAAATTGCCACTGGAAAAAAGTGAAAAAAAACTTAAAATTCCATCTTTTTTTTAAACGGCCGCCATTTTGTTTCTTTTACAATTTTTTACACAAGGGTGGTAAATTACGATGAAGGCTACCTTCATCTTTAAAAAGCTTTTTGAATATTTTGTTTCAGATTTTCCAGTTTCAAGATTATCTCAGCACAGTGGGAGGCTATCATTTTCACAGATCCAATTTTGGCGCGCTCTATAAAATTATTTAAAAAAAATATATATATTATTAAATTTTTTTTTTTAAACTTTTCTATTGTTCATAAATATAAAACAAAAAGTTGCATAAGGAATTATAATAGAGGAAACGAGAAAACAAAAATTTAATAATGAGTAATTTTTTACCCTTGTAACCGGTACTAAACTAAAGGAATATCATGATTCGCCATATGAAATGTGCGTTTTTATTGCTAATTTATTACGAAGGAAGCTTAACGGTCGAGTTCTAGATTTAACGGCGCGGCGTTAAGTTATTTTCTTGCTCGCACCAAGGGGTCGTAATCATATCTGATTCAGCAACCACTTTATTTTATCAATGCTATCAGCTCTGAATAGACTTCCGTCTGGCGTGCACTAGATGAACAGTGAAAAATACAATAGTTTCCTTGCCCTTCAAAGAATTATGATCAAAATTAAGGACATGTCGCAATTGGTGATTGGAAGTACTCGTAAACTCCATATTAAAAGTAAATGAAGATATACTCGTAGTAAGTATTCATCTGTGTTAAATTCACATTTTCAATCTTTTACTGTTTCAGTGGAGTTACATACGAGATTTGTTAAAAAAATAAGGTAACTTCGACAGTGAGTCGATGGGCGATTGTCCATAATTCTTTTTTTCACTGCTTCAACATTTAATCCATTTTTGATGTGTTGGTCGTCTAGAGCGAGCATCATCATTAACATCTTCTCAGCCTTCCGTGAAGAACTTGTGACGCTTTTAAACATTTTTTGCTCAATTGCCAACATTTCAAGTATGTTGGAGCACTTAATTCTATTTTTCATACTACATTTAATACAGAATATTTGAAAATTTTTTGTTTCAAAAGCAAAAAATCGCCAGGCACACCAATTTTCGTAGGGGCAAACACCCCCATTTATTGAGCTTAATTCAAGCTTACTTAATCTCATTTAATCTTGCTTAATCTAACTTAATAACTAAGAAGAACGGCAGAAGAGGATGCGATTAAGAAGAAGGATTTTTAGGCATGGAATCCTTAGGTTGAAATCGAAGTAAGAATTCGAATTAACACTTCCCTATATGCGAGAAATGGGTTCATTGGAGCCATAGGTGGTGTGTACATTGCGAAGGCTAGTGGTGATAGAGGCAGAGTTGTAGAGGCTCGCGCAGTCAATGGTACCTGAAAGGAGTCGATGGATTAAAAGTGATACAGTTGTTCTTTCCTCCAACGTGTTCATGTGGATTAGTTTAAGACGGTCTTGACAGGCTGGTAAAAATATTGTTCCAGGAGAGACCGCGAAAAACAAAAGGCAAGAACCGGCGTTGGATGCTCTTAATTCTAAAAATGTGGGTTTGTAGGAGACCACACTTGAGAGGCGTAATTTGGAAGGGGCCGGACAAAGGTTATGTAAAGAGATCGGATAACGTAAGGGTTGGAGAATTCTTTAGACCATCGCTTAACAAAACCGAATGCAGAATTAGCTTTAAGGATTATCTCATTGATATGTACGCGAAAATGTAGCTCCTGGTCACATAATATACCGAGATGGCGGATAACCCGAACGGCGGAGATGGGTTGATTATTAAGGAAGTAGAGACGAGGATTCGTTTAGGTGAAAAAGTTATTGATTGGTATGTGGAAATGTTAAGCTCCAAGCAATTTTTGGAGCACCAGATGGAAAAACTATTGAGATCTGATGGAATAAGGGAAGAGTCATGACTTGAGGAAATGGTCTTGAAGAACTTGGTGTGGTCGGCGTATAGTGAGATGGGGTAATGTTTGATCACCAGGTAAGAAGATAACCACTTCAAAGAAATTGGGTCTGTGGGAGATTTTATAGAAATCTTTACTGAAATCGGTTGAAATAACGTCGACTTCTTTGCCGTTCTCTGAGGCTGATAGTCACAAATTCAACAAGGTTAGTGATTGTAGATCTGCATTTGAGGAAACCCTGTCTAGGGGAAATTAAGGACTCGCAGCGAAAACTTAGAATTTCGTACAAAATACTCTCGAAGAGTTACCTTTGTATCTGTTAAAAACAAACTAGATATCCAAAATGGCTGACATATGTTAGGAGACATATGTATGTACCAACATAACAAAAAAAAAAAACATTGGGTTCCGGATTTAAAAACTATCGAATACCGCGCGATTTTCAATTAAATAATGTCTCGTAACAGACCGCATTCCATGTATTATATGGACCATTTTATGACCATTTAAGATATTTGTGATGAGAATATGGTAAATATAAAGCATTTTCGGTTAGCAAAGTTATGGATATCCAGTTTGGATGGGATCCTAAGTTTTGCAATAGGCATCCATACGAAAACCTCTAATATGTCAACTGTAACTATAGCAATTATAAACGGTCTCCCACAAAATATCAGCAAGTTCCTGTCAATGATACAACTATCTCAAAACTTATGACTAACATAGCTAATTACGACACACTCTTAGCATATCTTATTGTGCAAAACAAGAAAACATTCTCCATATTGAGTCAGTGCTATTTCTGTGATTCTGTGCTATGTATTACGATGATTGTTCCCACTAAAAGCGTATCTCTTATCGGCTTGAGCGTTGGTCATACGCCTGTGCCATATCATAAAAAGAACTTGACTTTGTTTCTTAAATACTTCTAACATGATTGTTCCTAGTTAGCGACAAACTCTTTACAAGCTTCCAATGCCGAAACGGCAGTCGACATCTGACATCATCGGCAATTGCACTGTCACACTTTTCCTGCATTCTGTGGGGTTGAATACTAAGCAATATCACACTTTTGGTCAATGAATAAAATGTAGTTGCTTAATTTTATTAACATCTCCTGAAGCATACGATTTGATGGAATATGAAGGTCGAGATTCTGATTATGAAACTACTCGAAAAAAAAAAATGCTCAATTTGGTCGGAGTAACGGGGAAGCCTTCGCTCGGTCATCATTCTTCAATTTACTTCAATTACTGTTTGACAATTGACAAAATTTCATTTCAGTACTTCAATGGATTTTATGCCTAAACACCTGAGTTAAGCGGTTAAGTACAATAATTTGACGGCAATCAGTTAAAAACTTATGACATCAATTCTATGACCTTGGATATTTTGCTTGGATGTCGATATACATATAATAGAATCACACTGTTGTATCTTAATTAGGTTTCCGTTTCATCGCATTTTCGTGACGAATTTGATAAAGTAACAGATAGAACGAGTATGTGATGGATATTAAAGGTGTTCTTGACACTACATTCGTATAGTGTCGATATGTCATCGTCCTATGCGGCTCTTGAAGCAATTCCAGGGAAATCAAGTGTTAACTGATTGTTGCGGTAATTGAATGACGAAGCAGTAGCCAACGCTTAAAATTTTTGCACGTATTGCTAAAATTTAAACGAATGTTAAGTTTTTTGACCACGGCATAATTTTACAAATTATTAGTACTTTTCAGTATGATATTTCACACCTCCCGACGGACGTGGAACCCATCGAATACAAATAGAACAGATCTTGTATTGTGGATTTTGTAAAGTTTAAACGGTAACTTGAATATTTCTTTATAAGAGAAGTTTTGAAGCGAACATCGTCTAGAAAGCAGCAGATTTGAAAACAGAAAAAAGTCTTCAAAAAATACACCTACTAGGGATTGGGTGAGAATAAGCTTTTTAAGAAATGTGGTCTCATTACTGACAGGAGTGCTAAAAGAAGTTACTCGAATACCCAAAATCTTAAACCGAACAGATTCCCGGAAAACTGGTAAGCCAATAAGAATGCTGCAAACAGATTTTAACTATGTATCCGGATTTATCACATTAAAAATATACATATATTTCAAGGTGATTGAGATGGCAATAAGTGAAAAAGCAACCCCGTCCACCTCCAAAACCCTAAAAACAATCAGTGGCTTCTCTTGACACATCTCAGACATCTCATGCTGGAGAGATTTAATACCAAAGATCACTAAAGGAATCGATGAGCCCTCACCCAGAAATAATTTTTTGAAGTTAAGGCTACTGGAATTAATTATAGCTTTGGTTTCGTGATTAAATAAGAAACTGCACTAGATCTAAATCACGAGCATACATTCTCGCAAAGAAATCTTCTCCCTCTGAATTATTTCAATAAAAATATCTGGAGTGGCAATTTGGACTACTTTTTCCTATATTATATGGTCCACTAACATAAAACACAACTAAACGCATAATCAAGGGTATCACCGCGCTGAGCTTATTATTGATGCAGATGACAATATGCACGTCATATTGGGATGGTTTGGATCGGACGAAAGGAGTGATATTTACTCGAACGTATTGTGCAATAATTAATATTATTTATGGGCAAATCGGAACGCGGAAGTTTAGAGCCTCGTTGACTACCGTCTTCGTCAAGCCCCCTAACATGGGGCTCCACCTCTCCTAGTCTAAGTTTTCAAGTTTGTTCTTGAAACTCAGACAATGTTTGGGGTTAAATAAAGTTCTTCGAGTTTTTGATGATTAAGTTTTTTCCCACTCGCCAGCTTTTTCGTCCTCCTGCCCACCATAGATTGTCTTTAAGATCTTGTTTTCAAAAAACCAAACCACAAGGTGACATTGACATTATTACAAATACGGAATTTACCATTGCGGGGCAAAAGGATTATATGCAGCCCATATTCAGCCTGAACGGTTCATAATCTTCCAGCAGGTCCAGATCGTCAGCCTAAACTTGAACGCTGAAATGCTCTAGAGATTTCGTTTCGAATTCCAACACCAAATTAAAAAGGAATGATGTGTCTTGTTAATACTTCATGTTTCAGATAAGACGTTTCCAATGTTAACTTGTTCTTTGATTCTCATACTTCGCATACTTGTTCACCAATGGGATTCCCAGCCTTATAAGAATCCAATTGTTTTTTTTTTTTTTTATAAGGGAGCTAGTACTAACACATAGCATAGGGCACTGCGACCAATGTAGATCTATTGTGCCTCCTAGCTGATTACTTAGCATCTACTTTTTAATCAAGTTGTGGATGTCACTCGTAGCAACTGAGCTGATCCCCTCAGAAGTCATAATTTCTCTGAGGAGGATACGCTCCCTAAGGTGGCAGAGGGCAACACATTCACAAAGTATGTGTTCCGCAGTTTTTTCGTTTTCAAGACAGAGTTGATACTCAGTTTCAGATGAGCGGTTAATTTTGGTGAGATGATATCTCAGACTACTACCAGGATATGTAGTAGTGTAGAATATATCGATTTGATATATTGTATGTATATTGTTTATAGTCATATACAGCCTTTTTAAAATCTTTATTAGTGCACCGTTTCGAATTCCCATAGCTTTTCTAAAAAGCTGTCGTATAGTGAAAATCTGACACTCGTCAAGCGTTTCCTCCTAAAACTTCACTGGTAGTCTCCGATTATTTTCTAAGTGCATGATGTCAGTCTATTTAATTCTATGCTCACCACAATGTTACTTTTCTGCAAATGGTAATAAGTCGACTCCCGCAGCCTTGTTATTCTTAAATAGATTGAATTTGTTCTGTGGGGTGTTCCACCGTGTTCCATTGCTGCCTGCTTTCCATATACATTAAGCAGTAAAAGGAACTATCTTTACCATTGGGCTGCAACCTTTTCGTTGCTAGGGCTCCCCATTATCTCTGCGTATAAATCATGATTTGGCTTGGTATCCTTTTCGCACAGCGGTTAATCCCGTATTTTTTGCTCTCGTGTTTTTACCTGCATATTAATCCTCAATGTTACTTTTTGTTGTGCGATAATCGTTTTTCATCCCAAAAAGATGTCTAACTTCCTTTCGAAGGGTTTGATATCTTGTACGTGTAATCTCCTCACTATTTTCAAAAGCTTGAGGTTTTACAACATTACGGGCGTTTACTTTTCTTTAAGGGCTTTGCAGAAGCTAAGTTTGTTTTCCACTGCTTCTTTTGCACTTTTTATTGTTGGTTATACTGCTCCTACCAGTCTTGTTTCGTCCATGTATTGTTTCTGCATACGAGAGTCTTTTAACTTTTTAATGCTAATTTTTTTCATAAATTCCTGTTTTCCGCTTCTGTGAATGTGGATTTAGTATTTAATTTTTGCGATGATTAGGATGTGGTCTAAATCACAATCCGCTCCTCTGTATGGTTTAACATCTAGTACGTTATTACAGTGTCTTCTATCTATCAGAAAATGATCAATTTGGTTGCGCGTTACTCCATCCAGTGATATCCAGGTAGCCTTGTATGTATATCATTTTGTGTTTCAAAGTTGAGCTTGCGAAACTTATTGTCCTGCCCCCATGATTATAGTTTGATGAGACCTAAAGGCTTTCTTCTCCTAATTTTGCCCTATATTTCGCTTTTTTCCCTATTTTTGATTTTCACGTCGAAGAATGAGAAACTATCAAATATTTTGTACATTCTTTAGCAAAACGTGCCCTTTACCTCTTTACCTTCCGTATGCAGTACCTATATGTTCGGAAGTACATACCCGTAATTATAGCGAGGACTCCGAATTTTGGCCATCGACTTTTGACCTTTGTAAGACACTACGATCTATAGGTACACAATTCCTGATGAAGAGTCCTGTTCCATATAGCCGACCATGTCGTCAATCTCAGGATCCACATTGGAATCGTGTGGGACTTCTGAAAATTTATTTTTAATTTCCAGTCGACGCAATACTATCGAAGTCACGCTTAAATTTACTTGCAATAATAATAATTAGTCCTGAGCTATGTACATCCAAGTCATCTGCGTACGCAATTATATGGCGAAAGGAGCCCACTACAATAGATCGTCCGTGAATATATTGAATAAGCACCCCTATTACGTTTGTCGGTTTCGACTCTCAATCGACTTTGTTTCGACCGACTCGCAATGTAGCAAATTCCATTTGTCGGATTTGCATTTTGTAGTAGATAAGAACATATTTTCGACTTCGACTGGTATTCTGTTTGTCGCCTGGCGGGCGGATAAATGCCATTTCAAGTCGATAACAAAAATGTGAACGACTGATCGCGCGTAAAGAAAGTAAGTAAATCGTTTGTTTATTAACAGGTACATTTTATATACATATTTGTACATTCTTATTGATCTGGAATTGTCGACAGTAAAAAAAAATTAAAATAACAAATAAAAGGCAGTTTGAGGTTTTGATTGCATTTATGCAAGAAAAGCCTCACCTTGCAAGGGGCTTTTCGAGATCGGTAAATAAAGTCTATACAAAAGGTGAGTGGAGTTCGCTTGCTGTTAAATTAAACAGTTTAGTTCATCAAGAGATGGTGACGGTTGGCAGAAGATTTGTATGAAGTTTTTAATAAAGTTGAAATTGAAAATATATCATAGGTGTGGAGCGACTTCAAGTATAAAACAAAAAAGAAGGTGGTCAGAAATAACCAAAAAAAAAACAAGCAACCAACACTGATTTATTTATTTTCAACTCTAACACAAACTATTCTTTCACACAACACGAAATTTCGCTTGTGAGCTGTCAGAAAAGAAAAAATTGTACTGACAGCCGAAAAAAAAATCTAGTACATGTCTAGTCGGTCGAATGAACTACGGAATCTAGATTTTCCATCGACCCGACTCGACATCCGACTCAAGTCGTTTTCGACTCCCGACAAACGTAATAGGGGTGAAGATTGAATAAGGAGATCACCGCTCCTTGTTGCAAAACATTTTCAATATCGAATACCTACCTGGAAAGAAATTTCAATGCAATTGTTGCCAATGAACAGTTATGGAAAATGGTTACATGTTTATTCATGATATATAGTTCAACTAGCTTTAACTTTTGACAATATTTCAATCAAGAAATCAACCAATTCTTGGCTTTTCCGAAAGATCGGAAGTGCTGCTCATCTAGGTATTTGCGTCTGGGTGGAGTAGAGCATCGTTTCAGCATTGCCTCCTTTTAAAAGTCTTCCGTGAAAGTCTACAAACTTGACCATTTAAGCCTTTTATTGAATAACAGCCATATCCGAAAAACATGATATTAAGAACGAATTTACTTTCTAAATATGATGTACTCTCCTTTGTAATAGCAGTATTTTGAAGTTTTCAATAAAACTAGTTGGTTGAGAGTCTCGTTCACCTTCGTATAATTGTTAGGACCCACCTCATTCCTTTCTACAGCCAAGGCAAATGTGCATGAACATCGTAAACTAACTGGCATCCTGGGAGTCCCCATTTATAAGAACGGGGTATTTTATTGTTTCACTGATCAGAAACATAATGTGTCTTGTAACGAATTCAATTACATAACTTTTTCTTCAATACAAGATAACGTACAATTAATTTCTTTGAGGAATTTTGTTGTGGATTTAATTGTAGGCAAAAACATTGTTACCTCGGTAGCTGCTTTTTGCTGCTAAAATACTTTAGAATATAGTGATTTGGTAGCAAACTTTACGAACTCAAATTTTCATTACACGAGTTATACAAATACAGAAAACCAAAAGATCAACAGTCGCTTAACCAGCGTTAGCAAAATGCCATTGGACCTGGAAACCTGTTTCAAAATCTGTCCAAGTATTTTTGTCTTCGTCTTAAGTGATACTGATTGAAATAATGCGACTGAAGCAAAACGCAATAGTGGAAACCCGATTTTTTTTTTTTTTCATTGAACAAACGTAATACATATGTACGTAATACTTAGATATGTACATATGTTGGTGCGTTTAAATTTGTCTGTTTAATTTTCTGTTCTGTTGTTTTGTTTAAATGGGCACAACAATGGAAGAACATCAAAATCCTTTGTTGAACATTTCGATCGAATCTGTTCCGAATTAGGATCCTGCAAATTCTAATTCTCACAACCATGCCAAATTACCGCTTGAAAAATAAAAAAAACTCAAAAATTTGTTATTAATCCTAACAAACAATTCGTGTCTGTCTTCTTCAACTAAATGACTCGCCCACTCGAAATAGAAACAACTGCACGAGAATACAAAAAGGCATATTGTGCATATAAAAAGCACCGGAACATCTTGAAAACTAGTTCAAATCTAAAATTATCATCATTGAGTCTGGTATATGCTTAGAAGAGTATCACATAAGGTTTACCATCGGTCGTTGGAGCATTTTGTAAGCATTCTAAGTGTTCAAACCGATCAATTAAAAAAAAAATTGGTACCTTTAATTGTATTTGCGAAAGACTAATTCACGCGAGGTCAACTACCCAATTTTTACTTTTTGTGTTTGCTACTGTGAGTTTGAAAATATGATGTCCAAAGAAATGTGAATCGAGTGGAGTGTATGCAAGACCATGCAATACCATTATGCTGTAAGGAACACTTATTTCAACGAGGCCGATAATACTCTCTATATTAATTACCATGATTAAAAAGCTGTTGGGTTAACAACATGGACGAACTAGTAATACCCTTATTGTCACATCAAATTTAGGTGAATTCGACTGTACTCCATTCCATGATTGTGAAAGTAGGTACATACATATGTATGTACATACATGCCTATATATCCAGATGACGACGGTACATTTCAATATAAGCAGAAACTGACGCACAATAAACCAGAAGTTTCATTACCAATCCGAGAAAATAAGCAACCACCTTAAACAAATAATCCTCATACATATTCCTTTGCGATTACTACTAAATTACAAACAGTATTCTAGAAACATTTTTTACTTATTTTCTTAATTTATTAAACACAGATAAGCCAAGTGAGGAACCCCGCATCATAAATTAGAGACTTATGTTTATAATCACTTACCATCAAATTCGTTTTCACTTTTCAACTCCTCCTCTCCCTTTCTGTAATTCGAAAGTCATTGCTTTCATCAGCTAAAGCTCGTTAAAAATAAAAATATGTCTCAAAACATATCTCTTGACGATTTTCCGTATTGTTAGATCCGTTCTTTCGGATTTAGATGTTTCTGAAAATCAGGTACTCAAGCTTAACAAATAGCTACAGGTGTAATTAATTTACGTGTGAAAGAGAAAAATCATACAAGACAGATTCAACAACTATTTAAAAAAAACATTCTTACGTTCCATAATTTCCATATACATATTGGAATAGGAAAAATCATGATATTCATACACATTAAGGTAAAGATAGACAAAACGGCTACTATATAGGCAATACAAACCAAAAAGGAATACATTCATGTAATATTCTCGTATCTCATTGCTAAACGGACTCTCTTCTTTTGAAATGCAATACGAGAATGGGGGATGACTGGCTGGCAGGATAGTTAGACAGAGCGTCAGACGGAAAAAGGTTAAACGGAATAACTTCATTGTGGCGTTAGAGTACGAGGTGGAGAACTAGCAAAAGCCAGTGTTTTATTGCATTCGGATGACAGAAATACCGAGAATGAGAGTGACGTTGGAGAAGGATATTTACAAACTGCTATAACCCGCCGGAAGCTTTCCAGCAGTGAAATTTGCATGGGTAGTTGGTTATTCAATTTCATGCGTTGCGGGCAATTTCATGCCATATTCATTTCTTTTTGGGGAACAATATTTGGGATAGGGCAATTTGAAAAGTTAAGATGAAAATACGGTATGGTTCCTCAGGTTGCATTGAAAGTTAACTAGCGATTCATTTCTTTCCTGCGAAAGCAATTGAGAGAAAAAAACTTCATCGATTTTGGCAGATTCTGACGTTGTCAGTAAATCGTTTGTTGGTTTTTCTTAATCAAACCATTAACTAGAAAAAAAAAAGGAACACGTCGCTTTTAGATTTAAGATATTTATCAAAAACAACACTAACAATCACGAAAAACTATAATTCTGATTTATAATATCCAAAAACAGCATGGTTTATCAATCTTAACTCAGGCATAAGGCCTTATGAATATTAATATTTGTTTCCTTAATAAGTTCCTTAAAGAAGTTGGTCAACCAACATTGAGGTGATGACCACTTCTCACAATGCTTCTTTGTTAGAAGTTTGAGTCTACCGTCAATGCAAAAAAGATAAGTATTATACAATTTGAAAGAAGATAAGTAGTTATTGTAAAATCTCAAGGATAGATTTCTACATATGTATATACCCATTTTTGTTTTAAATTCAAACAGTAAATTGTACAACAATAAAAGAAATATTTTCGATGACATATTTACGAAATGGAAGTCTTAAAATAAATCAAACTGTATGGATGACCAGAATAAATTTATTACCGATATAAGAGTGGCAAATAAATATTTGAATTATAACGAAAAAAGGCAGCATCGAATTACTTATCTTTTCTGATTGCAAAACTCTTTTAATCCAACAGAAGAGAACAACGACGTCGGAAAGAATTAGGCATTAATAAATATTAATTCTAATACTCATTTATTCGTAACTCTCAAATTATTTCTTCTTCGGCATCACTTAACCTACGTGAAAAGTATTCGGCCTGACAATGAAAAGCTGCGATTTTCAGTTAAATAATGATTATATTTTTTTTTTGCGTAATTTCCCTTGACTTCAACATACTTGGTCCAGCGTTTCTCCAGCATCGATATTCCTTCCCGGAAGTATATGTTTGTAATACTATGAAATTATTCATCTACGGATCTCATGAGGATGACAAATCATGAAAATAGGGGGGATGACCGAGCAAATCGTACCCCAAATCCCGCAGTTTTCCCATCGCGCCCATCCTGTGCAAAGCATCGCATTCCGATATTCTCACATATCGTCCAATTCATAAATTACACAAAAACACTTCAACCACATTCCTTAGCAAAGTTCTTCTCATTCTCACCTCGATTTTGGTAATCAAAAAGGGACAATAAACTACAGCAGTGTTCCTAACCGATAAGTGCAAAGTCCTCTATACTGCTGTGCAAAATAATTATCTAACCATTAGCTTCAACTGGAATAAATTCAAGCATCCTATGCGGTAGAAAATCGTTGATTACTAATGCTTACAATCAAACTTTATTTGCAAGTGCAGTACTGAATAGTATTGAACTTTCTGTACCCGCTATCATGAGTCCTATAACAATTGTTAAGATCGTTAAGTATAGTACCAATAACCTTTTCTATAAAAATGTGAGTGACATTGTTTGTTCTTTACAAATGAAAACAAAATGTATTACATTTCTACGAGCTCTGTTTAATGGTACTGGTATATTTTCATGTAAATTTCGAAACATGGAGAAAAAGCTGCCATGCCTAGAGCTATAATTTTACTTAGCTTTTTAAATAAGTGCTTTGTGAATATAATCAAAAATAGTTAAATTGATTGCCCACACAAATTCCCGTAATATACTGCCTCATGACACATTTGGATGTAGGACGCATCATATATGTAGTTCATGGGGTTTATCGCATTTCGAATTATATAAAAATTTATTTCATTTAAGGTAAAAGCACAGGTATGGTACTACTTGATGCTGAAAAAGCATTTGATACAGTTTGGCATCATGGCACAAACTCATGT
Organism: Merodon equestris; assembly: GCA_958301585.1. Classification (NCBI taxonomy): domain Eukaryota; kingdom Metazoa; phylum Arthropoda; class Insecta; order Diptera; family Syrphidae; genus Merodon; species Merodon equestris. The sequence continues at coordinate 79,599,590 of OY284415.1, read as the reverse complement.
CCTTCAATTTTCCAATTTAACTGATCAAAATCATTAAATCATTGTTATCCAAATGATTTTTCAATCGTCGCAGACTGTCCTCAAAGTTCAGTGCTTGACCTTTTTTATTACCGTTTATATTATACAACTCATTTCCGCGACTAAATAATTTTTAAACGGCTATACTTGCCGATGTTTCGTATATTCTTTCATCGGATGCTATTGGTTCCAAGATTGTAACCAATCTACTATCTGCTCTGAAAGATGTTATATCATATCTTAATGATAAAAAGATTCAAATAAATGGTTAAAAAGCTCAAGACTGGCTTTTTTATTACTAGTAAAATCTTTATCTTCCAAGTTCGACCTCAAATTAATGGAATTTAAACCGAATTGAAGGATAGAGCCAAATATTTTGGCTTCACCTCGACAAAACATTAACAGTTAAATTATTCATACATATTTCCAGTAAACTTTATCCTTTCATAAGCTGCAAATCAAAGTTTAGTACTGCGAACAAATTTTCAAGGACATATTTCTGGCAATTATTTTCTGTGAATCACATGTTTTAAGTAACTGTGCATTAGTCATATTCGCAAGTGTCTGATAAGCCAAAAAAAAGAAAACTTTTGAAAATGATCTTTGACCTCCCGTGGCATTTATCAACTGAAGAGTTACATATATACATATATTGCCAATTGTTGAAAAAATCTAAAAAAATCTAAAGACTATCCGAAATGATCACCTTAATTGAAATGATAACTACTTAAAAATGTATTTACAGTACACTCTCGGTAGAGTGAACATCGCTTGAGTGAACAATCCAATATAGTGAACATAGAAAATTTTATACAGAGTGAACAAGTAAACCTCTTTAGAGTGAACCCATATTTTTATGACGAATAAGCCAGCTACAAAGAATGCACAATCTTTCGAGAAAATTTACTGCTTGTTTTGTCTGTCATCGTTCTACGTTTTACATCCTGGGGTGGGTAAATATTCTCTTGAAATTTCTTTAAATGAGTTGCTAAGTCGCTGAAGTTTTAAAGGAGTTGTTGCAATAAGGATAAAGTCCTTGCCATGATCCATTCGAATTTTACAAAAAATGAAAACAAAATTCAAAGTGTTTCGGACACAGTATTGGCAAAAAAAAAAATAGAATAGCCAAATCGACTATATGTGCTATTAACAAAAAGAAGGCCGATATTATAGCAACTAGGGCTAATACTTACTTTGACGTTGGAAATAGAAGGACGCTGAAAGCATCTGAACTACCTGAGATGGAAAAGGCGCTTTATAAATGGTTCCTAGAACAGCAGAGGACGAATTTATTTATAAGTGGCTTAATCCTAAAGCAAAAATAAATAGAAGCCTGCACGGCAACGAGTCCACCTTCATAGCAAGTGACGTTTGGGTGCAAAAACTTAAAAAGAGGTTTGGTGTTCGGTATCTTAAAATATCCGGGGAAAAATTGTCTTCACAACCACAACTTGTGCGTCCATTTAAGAGGCAATTTAAGAAAAGAATTCAAGATTTGGATCTGAAACCAGACCAAATTTAAAACGCCGATGAGTCGGGGCTTCTACCAAGGAAAACGTATCAACTGAGAAAATTGCTCCTGGACGAAAAACAGGGAAGCAGAAGATAACTTTTTTAGGGTGCACTAATGCCACAGGTCGGCACAAATTGAAGCCGCTAGTGATAGGCGAAAAACCCTCGCCCATTCACGAACGTATGCTTACCTGTACATTGCAGAAGCTCAAAATCAGCTTGGATGTCTGCAGTCATTTTTAAAGACTGGTTCAGTTTTGTTCCCGACAAATTTGCTTAAAAAAGACGGCTTATCCGTCAAAACTTTACTTATTTATTTCTCGTTATACACTTGTGGATTACTCGTACTATTGCACTAAAATTTGCACGCTCGGTAATGTGAACAATCTCTCTCATATGAACAGGCTTGGTTTTTATTAGTTCACTCTACCGAGAGTGTACTGTATTTTCTATTTTGAATATATATGTATTTATTATTTATTATTCAATGTTTATTATTTACTATTTATTATTTATTTATCATTTAGTTAACACATCGCACTCCAATCACGCGCTAAAAAGGTGATACCGAATCTCCATTGTATTCGCTGAATCAACACATCTGATTTGTTCAGGTGCGAATGTGCTACCACGTTACGGGTCGATAAGAATCAAGTTGACTTGCACTGGATACGCGCGCTGACCTCGAACTGATGACATTGCGAACTGGATGACGAAGCAGAGACTTCGAGTGGAAATCCTTTTTAAGTTTGAAGTTAGTTCTAGGTGTTGAACTGTATAAGGCGGTCGGGAAAATAAACTGTTAGAAATGTTATTGTTTATTACTTATTACTTTTCTATTATATATTACTGTTAATAATTTTATTATATTATTTTTACTATTTATTATTGAATATATGTATATCGATAATTTATCTGCTTTTATGTTATATTGTTTTATATTATATTTAATATTAATATTTTGCCAAATGTCTTCTATTATTTATAAATCTAGTAAGCTGTTAAATTGAAGCCTAGAATTTTTTTGTAGCGTTTGCTTCAAACATTTTCTTCGAATAATCAATATAATTCGTCAGACAATGAACGCTTGCTACGAGCAGTTAGCATCGATCCAGAGAGCGCCGTCTTGGATGATGATTTCTGCGTGATCGAGGATTCTCAGGAGAAGATGGCGACAGTAGGAGCTGTTTTCCAGGAAATGTACAAGGTGAATGATAGTATTCGCCCGAACCACGTTCTGGAGAACAGAGTCCAGCTTCATCACTCCTACCATACAAATGATTTCGATCATTGGCGGTCAGAGAACCTTGGTTTTACCAGGTTCAATGACGATTTCATGGCGAATAATGCCGCCACCACCGCCAGGGGCGAATACCCTGTTTATTTCGACGGGGGATCTCCAGATGGTCTTCGAATCACTTAAGAGAAAAAAATCCGCGGGAATCGACGGAATATCTAATGTTGTGCTCAGACATCTCCCACCACTGGCTGTAGAGATGTACACCATACTGTTCAACAATGCACTGAATAATGCATATTATCCAGTGCACTGGAAAACAGCGGTGGTGAAACCAATACCCAAGAGGGGCAAAGACACTTCTAACCCATCAAATCTTCGGTCGATAAGTCTCCTTCCAAGTGTTAGCAAGGTCTTCGAGAAGGTGGTCCATAGAGCCCTGTCTAAATGGGTTGAGGACAAATCATTCCGGAGAACTAGTTCGGTTTCAGAGGGGGGCATAACACTATTCATGCCGCTTCGGATATACAGTGGAACAAATGCAAGAACCAATGCACGGGTGCCTGTCTGATTGACTTGGAGAAAGCTTTCGACACCGTATGGTTAGAAGGTCTTTATTACAGGCTCAATCTGCTGGGCATAAGTAAACCACTGCTATATATGATTTTTGATATGTTGACCGGTAGAAAGTTCGTTGTGCAAATTGCCAACGTGACTTCTACCCAAACATTTGGTATTAACAACGGACTGCAACAGGGTACGGTGAACTCGCCGATCCTTTTCAACATTTACTTCAGTGATTTGATAGCTTCTCTTCACCATTCAATAGCGTATGCGTACGATTTAACCGCATACAGGTCTAGTCCAACGATCGACGTCGATCATCGAATCTGGCTAGACCAGTATCTGTATTTTGACAAACATATATGTTAGATGCTGCTCTGGCGAGGGCCTGGGGCGCTTTCGCTCTGACGAGGTGGCTGTTTCACAGCAAACAGCTTGATTCGAGAGTGAAGGTAATCTACTACATAACCTTAATCAGGCCCATGATTGCCTGTGGTTGTCCCGTGTGGTTCAATGTGAGAGCTAGCTTAATGGAAAGGATAAGGGTGTTTGAGAGACAATGTCTCAGAACTTGTCTCGGATTACATAGAACACCCGAATCTGTGTACACGAAATTTTATCCGAACGAGGTCCTATACAATAAAGCCAGGATTGTACGAGGAGATAATTTTCTAATAAAACTGATCCGGGGTCACGTGGGCAATGGCTTCGTTTTAGCTTTAATTTTAAAAAATAAAAAACAAAAAAAAAATACAAAACAATAACGAAAACAAAAAAAATGTATATATTTTAGTTAAAGTAGGGTTAAGTTCTTCTTAGTTATAAGTTTCCTTGTTAAAAAAAAACATGATCTGTTTCCAAGTTTTTTTTAAATAACTAAGTTTTTTTTAAATAACTAACTATCACTTTTCTTGGCCTAAGTTGTTTATTTATTTTAATTATTACAAGTAAATCGTAAGGCCGAAGGGCAGGGCCTTAAGTTGTTCTATTTGCTTTAGAGTGTCCGTATAGGGCCAGTAAGGTATTTTATGTCAGTTGATATTTAAGCTAGTTTTAAGCATTTTTGTCTAGTATAAGTGAGTTTTAAAAATATAAAAAAAAAAAAAAAATCAATATAACTACATAATATCTTTTTGACAAATTATATTATTTGTAGTAGGAAAGTTTTTAAAACTTCTGTATTAAGTTTGGAGTAGCATTTATTTAACATTTTATCTTAATCTTTTTGTTGTTGCTTATAAAAATATAGTAATACTTAGTACATACATACATATGTGTGTATATAGCTGTTCAAAATAATATGGAATATCTTTGATAACCAATGCTTGTTTATTTTGAACCCTTTTTATCTCTGTTCCGAAAAGTAATTAAGGTTTTTCTTATGATGCATCCCTGGACAATTCTTCATTCGTGTTATTCGTGCGGTGGTGTAAAATGTGAAAAGAGATTATTTTAAAGTTTTCAAAATAATAGGAAATATCATTAGAATTATATAAATTTTACATTTTACTGCTAAAAAAAGGTCGCATAATTAGTAATTTGAGAAAAAGGAAAAACTCTTAAATTTGCAGCCTATACCAGATCATTTGATTTTGTTTTCAAAACGCTTTCAATAACAACAGCAAAAGAACCAAGTAGACAAAAAAAAAAAACAACTACTCCAGCGATGACTCTCATACAAAATTGTGCTATTGTGCTGCCAGCGAAGAAGGATCCCTTTATGTCATCAATTAGTTAATGCAGTAAGAGTACCAACTATCCGGAAGAATGTTGCTCAAAAAATAAACTGTCCTTAAAAGCAAGAATGGAGTTTGCCTTATATTTCAGAAATAAGTTAGGAAACTAAAATAAATTTACATGGTTTCAACAATGGTAGGAATGTTTGGCGTCCTCAGGGAATGGAGTTTCATTGTTGGTTTATTAAAAGAAAAAATCGTGAAACAGCGGGATCAATTTACAATACCAAATAAAAGATATCGTGAACAAGGAGAGCTATCCTGATATTCTACAGGATGTCATGCTACCGTATGCCGGAGACAACATGCCGTTGCGATGGCACTTTCAACATGAGAACGATCCCAAGTACTCATCGAAATTGATTACTGATTAGTTGCATGGCCCTCTGTCCCGCGATCTCAACCCTATAGAGAATTTGTGGGCAACACAGACTTTCCAAAATAAAAATCAACTATGGATTGATATTGAAACCCATTGGAAAAACATTTCCATCAATAAATGCTAGAAAATGGTATTAATTCAATGCCTGCTCGCATAACTATTATTACTATTAAATGGCGTTTAAGATCCTGAAGAACCAGAGTCAAACTTTTCTCATTCACTTATATTATGTGCAATTTGTTTTTCACACAAGTGAACGGGACCTACATTTCAATGCCGAATCCGAGCTTCGAGAGCTGAGATGCTTTTTCAAAGCAAGTATACTTCGGGGGTTTTTGCCAGTATCCCGCGGAGGAGAGAAGCCGCGAAATAAATATTCGATGGCATTGGTGTTATTAGTTTTATTTTACTATTTTTGGAAAACCTGATGTTAACTATAAATATCCCTATTATTTTGAGCAATAAAATTCGAAGATATCTCAATTTATTAAAAAAACGAAAAATGTACGATGAACAGAAGATAAATATATAGTAATACAGATTAGAATTTGCATGTTTTAGTTATTAAATACTAATATGTAACTATTCGGTTACAACATTTCGGAAAATCCTTAGGAATTCTTCAGCTGTTTCCTTTTCCTTTTATTTAAAACAGCTCTGTAGGTATAATTATTTTATTAATGTTTATTCTATTAAAGCTTAAATTTACATAAAAAAATAAATAGAAGTGGTAAACAGCCAAACTGGAAAGCTTTTATCTGCACTGATGGAAGCAAATATAAGTTTAATTCATCTAACAGTATTCAGTACGTTAGGTGAATGCGGGGGGAAGATTTAAAAAGATATAACTAATAATTTTGATGATAGGAAATAGCTACATTAGACTGGTCATTATTTGTATGGAGAAAAACAAAAAATTCCCTTGTTCTTTTTGAGCACCATTTTACTTTGTTACTTTATATTTAAAGCACATAAAAAAAAACATTTAAAAAATGGATCTTTTTAGCACGTGTCGCAAAGAGCTAGAAATCCGAAAAACGTCAACTGTGAGAAAATAAAAAATAAAAATTAAATCAATGTCTGAAATAATTTTTATTTTCAAGATAATACCATAGATAAATATGATGAATTATTAAACCAACGAATTTCATAACCCATTTTTACAAATGAGGAATATTAAAAAGCGTAACGAGTTTCGAGAGTCTTTCGACTTCATCCTGGGTATTTCTTGCGATAGTTTTGTAGTCTAAAAAAATTTAATTGAATTAAGTCGAATAATTTTGTGTAGCGCCTCCATCAAAAATTATTTACTAAATTTTGATATAAATTTAAAAATTTAATGTATTGATATTTTAAGACAAGGTAAAAATTATTTACTTACATAATGGAAGAAATACTAACTTCAATAAGAAATTGTTTCTGATCTTTGATTTTAGTTAGCTTTGTGTAAGACTCTTCCATTAATTGAACCCCACGTTCAGCTGTATCATTAACTATATTCAATGACGCGAATATTTCCTTTCCTCTTACATAGTCTGGTTGGTCATTCCAAAGTACTTGATCAATGTGCAAAAAGCTTATAACTAGATAAGCCAAACTTTTCGATTATTTTCAAAGATTTAGAGGACAAAAGTTCAAATGGAATATTTGTAAGGGCAAAGAAAAACAAAACAAGCAGGCGATGATTCGCTTCAAGTTCTTGATTACAACTGAACTCTTTTCTTCATATTTGATCATAGTTCTTAAGGGCATAGTGGAACTACATAGAATATGGTACATAAAAATTGTACACAAATCAGACCATCTTATAGTAGATATAGAGCCATTATGAAATGGTATAGATTGTGTAAGTGCATGAGGAAGTGAACAGGGTGCTCGATAATAGCAATTTCAATATTAACTATTAAATGTTTTTTTATTGATATAACTATCAGATTCTTATAGATTTTTGGTAACTAACAAAATGCGAAACATCCGCCGACTTCAAATAACTTATTTTTTCCTTCTTCATTGTGTTGCTCATCATCTTCTAAAACTTTTAAAACTATATTTCTTTTTTCTTCAAGACTTAAACTGCCATCAAAAAAAGGAAAAGGATGCGCATTCCTCATTAAAATACATACATTCCTCATTTTAAAACATAGTAGCGTTTGACAATGAAAGAGCAAATTGTAGACAAAGCATTTTTATCTCTGGCTGTAAGCTTAACTTGCTGTTGAAATAATAGAAACTTAAGACAATAAATTCCTTTTGCCATCCAACGAGCTAAATAGTTTGCCATGCCAACGATGATTCGGGCTCACATCTAGGCAATTTAGAAACACCAAGGTGAGCCTAGGGACACATATACCACCATTAAACTGCCCCACAAGTCTAGATGCATATCAGTGGGTTGACACGACTGGAGATCACCGGTGTTGTAAGAGTAAGACCAAACAAAAAAATCTGGAGCATGACCGTGTCACAAAAAAAAAAAAAAAAAAAGGCAGGCCGAAAAACAATTGGTGCAAACAAATGCAAAAACACCAGCATTTGATTGGCCTCAGCGATGAAGTAATCCCAAACCGAGGAGCCTGCCGCTACTTTCTGACCGGCGGACCCCACAAGCGGAACAGTAGGAATGCAGTTAAGTGGGAAGGTTATGATCTTACACTTCTGACCATAACAACGCCGGAAAAAGGAAAAGAAGAAGAAGAACGATGATTCGGGCTCCTGGTGTCCGAAACTTAATGCCATATGGAGGAACCCAAGATGTATAACAATTAGCTCTAAGAACTCCTTATAGTCACCTCGAGGAAAATTTTCTTCCAGTGCTGACATTGAAAAGATCAGAATCTCTTTTCTTATATTTGCTAGCACGTTGACAAATTGTTCGTTCATTGACCAAACGCAAAATCATTTCAAAAACGTGATGCCTGCAAGCTAGATACAGTATGTCACGTCCAATTTTGTTTTCAAACAAAACACAAGCTTCGTTTAAGCGCCCGACGATGCAGTTGTGTCAAATACAAAAGCCCGGACTCTATCGACTAAGCCCTAGTTTTCCAAGACCTCATACACTGCTGACGGCACTTCAATTAAAGTTCAGTTCCGGAACTCCAAGAAGTTGCTCAAGAAGTGGTTCGGAGCAGCTTCAATTACTGGAAGTCTGTCAACTTTTGCTTGACCAGTTATACGAGTATATCATGAAAAAGCTTAGTCTCAGTGTACTAGAGAAAAATCTAGGTTCAAGTCACATAAATATTTTTTTGCCTTCCTCGGCGGTTTTTTTTTCCCGAAAATATTATCGAGCGAGTCTTACTGCGATTTATATCAAATTTTGCACGATCTAAAAGAACTGCTTCTACGCAAGCTGTCAATAAATGAACGGCATCTTTATAATCTATCTTGCATTTATCAAGAGCTGCTAAAAACCTAGGTGTTATGATTTCCATTCGTGCTCTTTTTGAACATGAATGTAAAAGGCCTGAAGCGGCATTCTTTTGTTCCTTTAAACTGTTATCATTTTCGATCACAAGTTCCTCTTCCACATATGAAAATGATGAAAAAAGATTCATAGTTAGCGAAAATTATTATAGTATAATCCAGTATTTAGGATACAAATAACGACAAACCTTCATGAAAACTAGAGAAACCTTGGGCGTTAGCTCGTAGTTTAGTTCTTATCTCTCGATTTTTTGTTCGTTTTTCGAAGCCTGCAAGCTTTAAATCTATTCCAAGCGTCAACTTTTTTGCAAATCGTTTGTCCTCTTAGTTATCAAATAAATAGTTTAACGTTTCCGAAAAAAAACTATTTCTTTTTAATCTGATGTTTCCGTTTTTCTGTTTTTACTTTTTTAAATATTTCGCATCTCTCCATATAATTTTCTTAAATGTTTTAAGTAATGACATCGGTCGCGAGTAGGATTTCTCACTTTTTCCCGAAAACTAAGCACTCCTCGATGACCGAGCTAATACTATTTGCCAAATTCAACTTAATTTTTCGCATATTACAATATAAAACAAAACACTAAAAACACCTCGTTTTGATCGTAATTTAAAATAAACTAATTGAGAGCCGAGAATTTGATTTTTCATAGTACCAATCAAAAACATCAATCAGAAATCGCTCATATCAGCAGCAAATCAGAAGCGGCGACTAAAATTTGCAAAAAAATACGAAGAAAAAGATATTTCATTTTGGAAGAGTGTGGTATTCAGTGACGAAAGTAAATTTGAAGTTTCCAAATCCAGAAAACCACCAAAAATTTGGAGAGCCAAGAACAAGGCGTTTAATAAAAAAAACAATACCCCCACGGTTAAGCATGGGGGAGGTTCGGTTATGGTCTGGGAATGCATGGTGGCGGCAGGTGTGGGAAACCTGGTGTTCATTGAGTCCACAATGAACAAAATGGATTATTTAAATATTTTGAGGGAAAACTTACACCCTAGTGTTGCAAAATTGGGTTTGGATCAAGCATGTGTATTCCAGCATGACAATGACGCCAAGCACACGGCCAATATTGTGAAAGAATGGTTATTGTATAGGACGCCGAAGCTATTGGATCAACCTCCACAATCCCCAGACCTTAACCCCATCGAAAATTTGTGGGAACATCTCGACAAGCAAGTTCGAAAAAGGGTCATTACAAGTAAAGACTCACTAATGCCGTCCTGCTGGAAGAGTGGGAAAAAATTCCTTCCTACTTCTCAAAAAAAATTGTAGAATCAATGCCCAGGAGGTTGATGGCCGTTATTAAGGCAAAAGGAAAACAAACAAAGTACTGAATTAACCGTTTATTAATACATTTTTTTATTTTTTCAGTAATGTAAACTTTCTTTTGACGCCTAAAATATGATGTGTTTTACGTTTTTTTGTTTATAAAATTTTTGTTTTTGAGTTTTTTTGTTAACTTTTTACATCGTTCGATTAAGAATTAATAGATGAATGAATATGTTAAATTAGTTATATGATAAAACTTTAATAAAATCTGTAGTTGAATTAGGAACTTAGAACACTGAAGTGTAAACTTTCTTTTGACGCTCACGGTATATGTACGTATATTCCTGCTTGGTGCCTGGGAAAAGATTTTTGTAGTGATTAGCGGTGATACACTGGCGTCTGGGGATTGACTTTTGTTGTGATCACCATGGATACTGAAGTGCGCAATTAAACTGTGAAAAGAAGTTTACAGAAAAACTCAATGACTTTGAAATACAAAAACAATGCTTCATACAAAAGAAAAAAAAAAAAAGTATTCTTGGATTTGTTTTAGTGTAAAATTTAAGCTTTGTACGGCATGTGTTAATGTTGTTGCTGAGAAAAAAAAAATTAGGGTCACATTTTAAGATGCAATGGAACCAAAAAAACAGGATGCGCAAAATAAAATTCGCAATTTTCAAAATAAGGACCACCCTCAGCTACATACATATGTACATATATAAATGTTGTACGAGATTATCTATATGTATATGTCACGTTTCTAGTCATTATTATAGTTGTATTCATATTAATAGCAAAACTTCCCAAATAGAGATTCAATGACAAGATTAATCCTCAATGATTACTGAAATCATTTAAGTTACTGAACATTTTATTCTCTGAAAAGTCAAATCATAATTGTAATAATGAGTTCCTAAAAAATCAGAGGTATCAACTTTTTCATCCATTATAGTCGATAACACACTGCCAAAAGAGGTGAAACATTTAGTATGCTGCAGATGATTGACAAGCACACCTTTTATAGAAGGTGGGTCTGAAGTAACTCAACATTTTGGGGAAAAATTAATTTTTATTGATGTTTTTCTAAAATTCTTAGACCTTTGTACATGGTCCTGTAGTATTCCCTACTCTCATAAATTTGTTATTGTTTTGTCATCCAATTTTTAAGATAATTAAAAAATTACCAAATGTACTTTTTTATACGTTTTTTTGTTCGGGTATTTACTTAGTCTTAATTTGATGGTAATAAATGAATATGGATTAATCCTAATAAAAATAGATTCTCGAAGGAGATAACAGTACCTTGGATGGGAAGCTTCGGGGGTTCTAAAATTTTCAACTCCCTTTTCGGGGGCCAGACCCGCTTACGTAACTTTAACATATCCGCTTAGGATATGTTCAGTAGTCAGGAAAACGTAAACAATTTTTTAAATAAACAGTACTTAGCCCAAAGGTACGAAGTTTAAATTACAGATAATCGAATACAATGTAGAAAATGCATATTATCGAGGTATTGGTGTATAACATTCTTCTGAGGCAATTATAATACTTTATATCACATATCATAACTCAATTGATAAGGTAATGTTCAAAATATACAAAGCTAAAAATAAAACCGGCAAACATTCGAATTTTGAATTTGTTGTGGAATCGCAACAAAAACATTTTGATTGGCACGAGTACGATAACTTTGGCGCCAAAAATTGATAACGGTTTTTTGACGAGGGGTCAAAAACAAGCATTATTTACTGCTTGGATGCATTTATATGCCCCCACATGTAGCTAACTGCAGTCTTATTAACAATGTACTGGAAACGTTTACACCTCTATATACAGATGTGATTGTGTGTGGCGATTTCAATCTTAACATACTAAACCAAAAAAACAGACAATTTAAGAGCTCTATGGAATCGCTCGGCTTATTTTTTGCTAATACCACGCAACCCACACATTTCAAACCTAATTGTTCCCCGTCTTTAATTGACATCTGCTTAACATCTAACAAAAATCTTATACTTCTCTATGACCAACTCTCTGTACCCGCGTTTTCATTCCATGATTTAATATTTATTACACTAAATGTGTACTCGCATCCTGCAAAAGACGAAAAGGTGCAATATTATAACTTTACAGCCACCAATGTACCTGCTCTATTCGAGGACTATCTATGTATTGACTGGTCACCATTTTATATGTCAAATGATGTTAACCTGCAAGTGATCTTTTTCACTAAATGTATTGTTAGTTTGTTTGAAAAACATGTACCTGTAGTAACTAAAAGAAAAAAATCACACTTTCCTTGGCTAACACAGGAGGTTATATCTCTTATGAAGTCTCGGGACTTATTATATTCAAGATGGAAAAGATACAGATGCTCATCGATTTACAATGAGTTTAAAAAATTACGCAACTCTGTTACGTCCCTTATTCGTAAAAACAAGAGGCTGTATTATAAAACTAAGTTTAGGGACTGTAATTCAAGCTCCAGTTTCTGGAAAAACATTCGCCAGATTGGCATTCAGTCAAATAAAGAGTCAATAACGCACAAAATAGATGTAAACGCATTAAACTCCAATTTCGTCCATCGCCCATTCAATGTACCAACTGTATCAAATGCGTCACCTGCAATAGCCCTTTTAAGTCCGTCTTGCAATCAATCCAATATTTTCTCCTTTTCTTGTGTAGACGAATTTTCTGTTGGTAATTGTATATTTAGTGTAAAATCGAAGGCAAAAGGAACGGATGATATTCATCCGGACTTTATAAAAATATTACTTCCGTTCGTGCTCCATCCCATTACATATATGTTCAACACCATTCTCACTACTTCAATTTTTCCTGATAGTTGGAAAATAGCAAAAATTATACCATTACCCAAAATATCTACCTCCAGGAATATCGAATATCGTCCTATAGCCTTACTTCCATTCCTTAGTAAAGTATTTGAACGTATTGTGAGTCAACAAATAAAAAAGCATCTGGCTCGCTCGAACCTAGTCACTGAGTTTCAGTCGGGTTTTCGCGCTAAGCACAATTGCACAACAGCTTTACTTAAAGTGTCTGATGATATTCGGGCCGCTTTTGACCGTGATATGGTGGGAATAATGGTATTCCTGGACTTCTCAAAGGCTTTTGACTGTGTTGATCATGGCATACTCCTGTCAAAACTAACAACAGAATTTCAGTTTCAAATGTCCTCCTGTAAACTAATTAACTCATATCTCTCTAACCGTTCGCAATATGTGTACTTTAATGGTAATTGTTCTGCACGTTTATCAGTTACGTCAGGTGTCCCACAGAGTTCTATCCTAGGCCCTCTTCTATTTTCATGTTTCATTAATGACATCTCGAAATGTTTTATGTACTGTAATCATCACATCTACGCTGACGATGTTCAAATATATTTTATGTTTCCTAGACCACATTACTCTCAGGCAGTAAATCACTTAACAAGTGAACTAAATAAGGTCCATATGTGGTCTAAAGCTAATAGATTAGGTCTGAATCTATCTAAGACGAAAGCATTAATTATGAACAGAAGTCGACAACCATTCACTATCCCCCCACTGCAGTTGGATGGATCTCCAATTGAATTTGTTGATAATTTTAAGAACCTAGGTATATATTTCACTTCCAATCTTAGCTGGAGCCCTCACATAAATAAAGTCACCTCCAAAGTTTATGGCGCTCTCCGTGGACTGAGCCCTACAGCTCAATTCTTACCAGTAAATGTCAAACGTAAACTCATAACGACTTATATTTTGCCAATTATCCTATATGGCTGTGAACTATTTTCGAATATGGACTACGATTCCGAAAGAAAACTGACAGTGGCATTCAACTGTTGTGCAAGGTATGTATATGGCATAAGAAGATATGAGCATATTTCCGAATATACAAGAAAAATAGCTGATTGCCCTTTAATAGAACTATTAAAATATCGAACTATTTTATTATTACATAAAATTATGACCACAAAAGAACCGACGTATCTATACCGAAAAATCAATTTTGCAATAAGCTATCGATCCCTACATCTTATATTGCCGAGACACAAATACATGGCAAGTAGCCGCCAGTTTTTTGTACATGCCGTTCAACTTTGGAACTCACTCCCCTTATGCATCAAGTTAACGAATAACACAAATGATTTTAAACGTAAAGTTTTCAATTTTTTCGCTAATAACCGCTACCAATAATAACTCACTCTCATTTAATTATTTATTGTATATTATTATTAATTATTTGCATAAGTTTCCTTTATTTTATCTATTTTTCGTATATTTATTTTTTGTTTAATGTTAATTTTATACTAAATATATACTAAAATACTTAAAGTTTGTACAACTTTAAAAGACTAGCTTGTCTTATCTGTACATTATGCCATTAATAAATAAATAAATAAAAATAAAAAAAAATAAAAAAAAAGGGAGGGAGTCTATCTCGCCCCGTTTAGAAGGTAGGGGCTATTTTAGAAAAAAAAAGACCTAAAATGAAATAAAAAGTATGTATTAAAAAACAACAACACTTATGTAAATTATGTGCTATACCGATTTTAAAAGCCAGAAGCCTGTTCTTTAATCCTAAATTTAAATTAAATTATTTATGTCAATAGTTTTTGAAAAATTCGCATGCAAACTCAAAATATTGATAAAAAAATTGGTCTATACTTTGTTCAAAATTGTGAAATGAAGCGCTAAATTGACTTTTTGTGGTCAAGGCTTACAGCAATTCTGAATCGAACACAAACACCGAATGGTTTTGTCTTCTAGTTTTTTTTTAGAAAATTGAAAATTACAAAAGTTCATATTTGTAAGTAAAGTACAGATATTCATTTGGACTTGCATTGCATTTCGTGTCCCAGTTAGTCAGTTTGTGAGTAAGCCAGGAGTTAGTTAAAAAGAGTCAAGTCAATTTTCAATGTATTTAAAAGGTATGTAAGTCTTGTCGAGTTCGTCTTTGATGGTGAGGAGCGGAGGTTGTTTTGGCGATAAAACACCCTCACTGGTGTGCTTACTGTGAACGGTGGGAGGGTCGAATTCCTTTAGTTGCGAACCCACACTTTCTTCACCATTGTATGATGGATCTTAAGAACATGCGCGTAAAATATTACGATTTTGAAAATTAAATTTGGATGACTTCAAGATTATTCGGGTAGTCATTAGCTTCTGTAATCATGCCGATATCCATACCGTGGGTTTAGTATTAAAGTTATTTCCCTTCTTTTTTCCAAAGGTTTGACAAACATCGCTATGAAACAAAAATACTTCTCGTAGGTAGATAAGGAGTAAATAGAAAACGACAAAAAAATTTCAATATACATACATATGTAATTGCAGTTTTCAAATTAGAGTTTTCACAACTTAAACCATTATAGATTATGAGAAATGAATTTAGTTGACCGATAAATCACTTTAATTTCCGATCGTGTACAATCAAAAACTAAAAACAGGAACCTACTTAAAGGCAACAAATATACATAGATACTTAGATGCATTTATGTACACACTATGTACATATGTACAAACATCCCATCCGTGGTCACCGGGAAAACTTCACTTCCACAGGCAACGTACAAAGAGAAAGCATTAATTGGCCAAATGAAAAAAAAATTGAAATAAAAAGAGCAAACACGAGAATTGAGATAAAATGAGCTCGTAAGTTACATCCTGCCCGGTCTACTATTGACTCACGACACCAAAAATAAATCTACTGGATCGCACCACATTTCCATCGAAAACGCGACTTTGTTCTAATTTGTATGTGCCGCATGTGGTATGCTAACAATAAGCACCAATGTGAAAGCACAGGTGTGAGTGTGAATGCAATCAATTGATCCTTATTGTCTATGCGGATCTAACAACTCTCCTAAGAAAAGCGTCCGAGTGGAGTAACTGCATACATTTAAACAAGTCCGAAAATATCAAACAATTACAATGACAACATGTCTCAGTCAACCATTGCCTCGAAGGTTGACTACTTTCCTATCTAATCAGTTACTCATACTACACATACTCCCTCTCTTCCACTTACCTGCTTAGATAATTAACTATAGATACTTGTGGTATAATATCTGTTTAATGTGTGAGGTTGTATTCTTCCACGAATACTGACAAATGTATTGATTTTTTTTTCTACTCCTCTGAACACTATCACTTAGTACCATTAATTTACTGCAAATATAGAATTGACACATAATTAAACACCCGATTTAATGATCGTTTTCAAGCTCCCCTAGCAAGTTACTTTAGTTTCGCATTTGAGTGATATTCGATATTCAACACGTTTGAATCGACGAAAAACGCGGATGAATTATTTGAAACGCTATCGCGCAGCGCCACTGATAATACGTTATGAAAACCGACGAAATTGCCACTTGTACGTCTCGTTCACTGATTCACCCATTTTCTCTTATTTACCAATCGAATTAGAAATAATCGTAAGGACGTGACGTCAGAAGACGAACATGACATCATTTGCATTTTTCGAGTTAGCTCTCGAATTAAAAAAAAAAAAAAAAAAAAACACGATCTCTCCATAAACAAGGGCACAAACTGGCCGAGAAACTAATTGAGCGCGAGCAAAACAACAAAAAAAGGAAGTAGAATTAAATACAAAAATAAAAACGTGTTTACCTTTAAAATCAAACTAAAGACAAGCAAATCTAAAACAACCACCTTTCGTATTTTTTCCTCTTGGCTATTTTTTTATTATTTTTTTTCTTTAATAAGCGCGAGCAAGATCCACACCAACAAACGCCAAAATCCGTTGAATGACTGGAATATCTTGATTGAAAACGATGGCAACGAATGACGCCGACAAATCACTCAAATTTACACAACAAATCCCACTAACACATGCATTCAAGCATTGAAGCACCAAGGGGAATGAAAAACTGCAAGCACTAAACAGAGCAATGTTCGACTTACCACGGCCACATGGGCCGAAAGTGGGGTAGTTTGAGTGAAGTTTTAATGAAAAAGAACTCAACGCTCTTGCTGCAATCAAAGCTATCTGGTGAATATATTATTAGAGTGAGTAGGCAGCAGCTCTTGGAAATGACGCAATTGTATTGGGTTTTGTCCATACAATTGTTGAGTGACTAATGTAGGGTATAGTCTGTGATGTTTTCTTTTTATTATTCTTATTTAATTATTTGCCGGCCCTTAATAAATTGAACGAATTTAATTTATATTTCAATTCCATGGGGCAGACATTTAAAATAGTACTCATTTCGAAAGGACGCCAACTCTGTTTTAAATTTATTTAGTGACATATTTAATTCGTTGACTACAACCAGATACATACATACATATATCACCTTAATCTTTTACGAGGAGTGATCCAAAAGAAATGACAATCGGTTATTTTCAGTTCGCATAAAAATCCAAAACATTTTTTTGCTTGCTTATATAGCCACTAGGCTAGTGTAAAAATTATATAAATAGACAACGATTCCTAGGAGGTACAATCATTTGATTACGAACCGTTTAAAAACTATCTGCCAAAGCGAGTTGGTGAAAACATTGGGGGACTCTGCTCCTCCATATGCCACAGTAGCACATTGGGCCAATGGGTTTAAGCTGGGCAGAACATCGTCAAGCACGCCCATAAAATTGAGCTTCAGGAATATAGCTGAGGTACGAGAATGAGATCCGCAGGGTGAATCTCAAGAAGATCCAAGCAGATCAGGAAATGTTTTTGTTATGTTACGCGAACATAGACGAGGCCTAGATCCACCATTTTGATCCTGAAACCAAACAACAAGCGGGTCTCCTCAGCGTAATCAGATAAATTCAAGCCGCGACAAGCTGCGAGATGGAGTCTGTTTCACCAAAACAACGCACAAGCCGCAGTTGAGATGGATACCATTCAAGAAACGGTGTCGAACTGCTCAAGTACCCGATTTTTTCGCCATATCTAGCACTTCTACCTCTTTTCTCGGCTCAAGGAACACATTCAAGGCAAGAAATTTGCAGACGATAGCAAAGTTATGGCCGTTGTTGAGGCGTTTTGGAAGGGTCAAGACAAATAATTTTTTTCTTAGGGAATCCTGGGTTTAGAAAAAGTATGGACTAAATGTATTGACTTCTTAGGAAACCACGAAGAAAAATAAATATTTTTTTTATCTATAACCACCGTGTTTTATTTTCATTATCATTACTTTTGAATTACCCTTTGAATCAACAGTTTAGAGCAAAATTTTCATTTCATTTTTCTTTATTTATTTTACTGCCGGTTTCCATAGCCAGATTTTGGGGAATTTCACTAAACGTACTCGTACTCGTATGTACATACATACGTATGTAGGTACTACAAGAGGTTTTCACACACTGAGGGAAACACGTTTCGATAGTGATATTGGCATCAAATGTCAATATATCTTTCCTGACGAATCCCTGCCCATTGATAAACAGCGTTTCCATAATACAGCTACTCACATAATCGTTGGACTAAACCTCTGCAATAAAAACATCATAATATTATAACATATTAATGAGCTAATTATTGAAAAAAAAGTAATAAGAACATATTATTTCTTAACAAAAATATAAGAATAAACAAGTTATGTTCTAAAATAGAAATATAAATTACTAAATTGTTATTATTTTTACTACCGGCCATTTGGAACTCGGAAGTTCAGCGCCCCGTTGACCAACATTCGCCAAGCCTCTCTGTCATGAGTGTGTGCCTTCCATATTTCGCTTTCCTTTTTCCTATGAGTTTTCATTGTCCATAAGTTCTACGTGTCCTGCTCATCTTAGTCTTCACGATTTAATTACTCGGACAATGCTTGAGGCTAAATGGAGTTCCTCGAGTTCTGGATTGTGTAATTTTCTCCATTCGCCTATTTCATCGCCCTGTTTTGCACAATAGATTCTCCTTTAAGAAGAGCCGAAATCTATTTTCCTCGTATTTAGTCAGAGAACAGGTTTTACATTCGTTAAGTTTCACTGGCATTAGTATGAATGTTAACATTACGAGATAAAATAATTGTTCTGGATAATACCTTCATCACGAAGAAGCACGCGTTGCCCATATGCAGCCTTTTATTTATTTTGATCCTTATGTCGTTTTTGAAAGTCAATATGGTACCTACATATTTGAACTCGTCCACTTGCTCAAAAAGTTTATCGAGGTTTGGATCGATTCAAGTGACCATATATGCACAATATTTGGTTTTCTCTTCATTAATTTCTAAGCCTACTTCCTTTCCTACCATTGTTAGACTTTCTACATTTCTCTTAAGTACTTCCTCACTATCTTCCACTAGATACAGATCTTCAACGTAAGCTAGAACGGATGTGATTCCATTAAGGGTTATTCCACTCTCATTTTTTTGAAGGGAACTCAGTATATATTCCAGCAGCAAATTAAAGAGAAGTGGTGCAAGGTTAGGTTAGGTTAGCATGGCTCCCGTTTTCCCTTAGGCATACTTTTATTAGTTTTACCAACTTTTCCGAAATTCCCAGCCTTACAAAAACGTGATACATTTTGGTTGGTCACATGCCTTTTTAAAATGTACGCATAGTTGGTGACCGTTTCGTGTAATTCTCATTTCTTTTCTAAAAGCTGTCGTACTATATGGTAAAAATCTGGGCTCTTACTCTGTATTGCTATTCTAATTTCAAAATTATGCGAAAGTGATTTGCGATTCGGTACTTTGTAATAAAGTAGAATCGAATGCTACTATTGCCAACGGACTCATAAAAACTTGCTAATTTCGAAAATTAAAAAAAAAAAGTCAAACTGACGTCTTAAATTAATAAAAGAAATACAGTTCGTCAAGAAAGTGTTTACAAAAGTGAAAAAAATAACTTATTTTACTTTTTGCTCCGAAATATGAGGACTTATTTATTAAATTTTTCTTTTCCAATATATTATTATTCAAATCGAAAAAACGAAATAACATAAAATGCAAATAGTTTAACTAAAAAACAACAAAAAACATAATAAACTAAAAAGGGGAAAAAACTTCAGTGTCAAGAAAGTGTTTACATATTTTTCTTTTCTTATTAATACTTAGTATGGCTACTTTTCGCTTCAACTACCGCCTGTAGTCTTCTTTTCATAGAGTCGAATAATTTTTGAGGTCGTAGTAAGTGGGAATTTTGGCCCACCAAATTTTTTTTTAGAATTTGATAATCAGAAGATTACCTAAAATTGTTTAGAAACCTGAGAAATAGATTTATAATTGGAGGGAACTTTAATCGCAGAATACCTAAAAAACTTTTTTTAACCAAACAACGAACAAGAAATATGGACTCCTGCGGAAACAGTCGAAGAAGAAAATGAAGAAATAAGACTTACGACCCCAAGGGAAGTGAAAAATGAGATTAAAAATAACATCAAATTTTACATATAACCGGTGAAATATTGAAGCAGTTACCAAGAAAAGCTGTGGTTAAACTAACACATTTAATCAATGCTGCTTTTAGAATGAGTGAATTATGAAAAGTGGCCGAAGTAATAATGATCTCTAAGCCTGGAAAGTCACCATATGAAGTGACATCATATAGGCCAATCTCAATACTAGCGGTTATATCTAAACTATTCGAAAAAAAATATTTGTCAAACGACTTAATAGAATTATGAACGAAAAAATCTGATTCCAAATTACCAGTTCGGATTTAGGAGACATCACTCAACAAATGATTAAGTTCACAGAATATTCAACATTATAGAAAAATCGCTAGAAGAAAAAAATTATTTTCTGCAGTGTTTCTAGATGTAGCACAGGCCTTTGATAAAGTTTGGCATGAAGGACTTAACTACAAACTAAGATGTGTCCTACCAAAACAATACGCTGCAATCTTAGAAACATACCTAAGCGGCAGATGTTTTAGAATAAAACAGGAAGACTCGTATTGAGAACTAAAAATTAAGGCAGGAGTCCCACAAGGCAGTCTACTGGGTCCGATTCTGTATCTTCTATATACATGTGATCTCCCAGAACTAGAATATTGCACAGTGACCACATTTGCCGATGACACTTCAATCCTTGCGTGGGAAAGGATAATGTGGAATCAACACAGAATCAAGCTTAATGAGAGCAAATTAGTTCACATAAATTTCACTAACAAAGCAATAACACAAATCCTAAGACAGCGAAATATCTTGGCATGACGCTAGCTGCTAAACTAAGATGGTAAGAGCACGTTAGAAAGAAAAAAAGAGGAATTAGAAATAAAATACAGAAAAATGTATTGGCTGATAGGAAAGAGCTTTCTCAGCTTTCTCAGCTTTCAACTGCTGAGGAAATGGATTCGAGATGGGATACTCTTTTGTCGATTTCGGCGATACTGTTTTTCATCAGCTCAACTTCCTTCTCAATTTTACTGAGAATCCTTCTTTCGGACTCGGCGAGCTTTGAAGAAATTAAATTAAAGATAAGCTCACTTTGTTTTAATAGGCTCGCATCAAGATGTTCTACAATATCTATATATTTATTTTCAATAAAAAAACAAGTCGCGAACGCCCTTGTAGGATATACACCCTCATTCCATCTGAAAAATGATGAGAAACAAATGTGTAAATGTGGCAAATGCGGTCTTCCCGGTATAATTGGTGTAGTAGATCGAACTCATATCGAAATTATTAGACCAACCAGAAGTGAACACCTTTTGCCGTTTCTTGAGGTTTACTCCCGACACATGCGGTTTTCTACGTGCAATACATCCACGAAGTCAACTTTTGAGCATTCGTTGCCGTATGGTTCTGGCTGATATTTCGTGGCTGATTCGAGGCCCAACGACTTCTTTAATTTCTGCAGAAGTCAAGAAGGGATCAGCTTTCGAAATTCGAGTAATCAGCCTGTCTTCCTTTGCTGTTGTTTTTCTCCCTATTTTTTTTTTCGCTCGGGGTTTTGATAACTGCCTCTCCTCTTAAAAGCATGTACGGCTCCAAAAACGCTCGTTTGTAAAATGCAAATCTCCCACAAACCCAGCGGCATCCGTACATCCTACCATACGCCGATAATTTCACAAGACTTGTGATGGAGAATGTACAATGTACATAATAAAACACTACATGGCGGAATAAAACTAACAATGGCCACATTGAGGCAATCATATTGGGTTCCCCATGCGAAGCGATTAGTAAGGCTGATTTTACACAACTGCGTTCGATGTCACAGATTTAAAACATCTAGTAGGCAGCAGATAATGGGAGTATTACCAGCACCAAGAGTATCCCCATCAAGGCCAGTCACCCACACCGGAGTGGATTATGCAGGACCATTTCATATAAGAATAGCAAAAGGAAGAGGAAATCGATCGACAAAAGGCTACGTGGCAGTTTTCGTTTACTTCGCCACTAAGGGAATACATCTCGAATTAGTCAGCGATCTTACATCGGAAGCATTTTTGGCCGCAGTACGAAGATTCGTGTCTCGAAGAGGCATCTGTTCAAGCTTCTACAGTGATTGCGGAACAACCTTTATAGGTGCTAACAAGGAACTACAGAAAATTTATCAGCTTGTTGCCCAGCAACTGAAAACAGATGTACCAGATAAATTGCTCTTGGAGGGCATACAATGGAATTTTATTCCTCCAGCCGCACCCCACTTTGGAGGATTATGGGAAGCCGGGGTGAAATCAATGAAATACCACCTAAAAAGGGTCATCGGTGATACTATGCTCACATTTGAAGAATTTACTACAACATTAACCCAGATCGAAGCTTGCTTGAACTCTCGCTCATTGACCAGTATTAACAACGACATCGACGATAATCCGATTTTAACTCCGGGACATTTCTTAATTGGATCAGCACTAAATGCCTTACCAGATCCCACACTGGATCGAAATAAGACTTATCGCTCCCGATGGTTATTGATCCAAGATGGTTATTGAACCAAATGGTTCAAGATTTTTGGCAAATCTGGTCGTCAGAATATCTTACACAGCTACAACATCGCTGCAAATGGAAACAAAGGAGAGAAAATGTAAATGTTGGGGATATAGTATTGATCAAGGACGAACGCCTTCCACCCACTAAATGGAACTTGGGGAAAGTCACTGAGATACATCCTGGAAAAGATGGACGAGTTCGTGCAGTCACTGTGTACTCCAACAAAAGATTCGCGAAAAGACCAATAACAAAACTATGTCCTCTGCCCATTGAAAATACTGCCGAGACAATAACTTCGACTGAAATTAAAGCAAGTTCTAAAAATAAAGCTGCTGTTTTGTTAGGAAGAATGAGTTTCAAACCAATTCTTTGGATGTGTATGTTAGCACTGGCCATAAGTACTATATCTGGCCAATAACTGACTGCAAACTACAAGGTCACAAGCTTCGAAACAATCCCAGGATTATATTTCGAAGATATTGGACATGCAAATATGGTTGTTGGTTCGTGGAAGAGCATAGTGTTCTTCAATTTGACGAAGTATTGGGCTGATGTCAATACATACCGGAAATGCATAAAACACATGAAAGAGATCTGCCTAAACACAAATCTGTCGGAATCAAATACTCTGCTTTGTGAGAGCAGTCTACATCTATTTGATCGGCAATTACAACAAATTGAAGTAAACAATGATGTACTACGTCACGCCAACAACGATTCACTACAAAGGATGAAACGATCACCCTTTGATTTCATTGGAACAGTCAGCAACAAACTATTTGGCATACTGGATCAAACCTTTGCTCTTCAATATGAACAGGCAATAAAAGAAATGACAGGAAATGAAAACCACCTGCTTAATCTATTGAAAAATCAAACCAGTATAATAGATTCCACCATCAACCTCTTCAAGGATGATCGCGCAGCAACTCAAAACCAGTTAAAGACAATATATAAAGTGATTTCCAAGTCAGAAAAGCAAGAGGATAATGAACATGCCTTTCAAATGTTCATATCAACAGCCTTCCCTGCGATGTTAACTATGATGAACTTCTACAATACGCAAAATACATTACTAGACATCATACTGGCAACGCATAATGGACAGATTCACCCGTTAATTTTGACAGTTAATCAACTGAAAATGGAACTCTCTCGAGTCCACGACAACATACCAAGAAGCATGATGATCCCAGGGGAAGGAAATCACGAGTCCATAATTCAACTGTACAAGACGTTACAGCCAAGGGCAAGAGTGATGGAAAAAAATGTCATCATCGAAATAACGCTGCCACTCTTGTATAACGAAGAGTTCAAAATCTACAAACTGCTTTCAGTAGCAGCTTGGCGAGGTAACAAATTCGCGTTTATTGTACCATCATCAGAGTATTTAATAGTCAATCTGGAAGGCGATCACTTCTACCCTTTGAACGAAGTGTCATTTTCGATGTGCGGGCAACGATCGTCAGGATCGTTCTGGTGCGACATGAAGCATCCTCTGTACCTAACAGAGTCGACGATTAGTTTTTGTGAAATGGGTCTCTTAAGACATACGAAAGAGATTCCACCTTCGTGCGTCATCCAAAGCGTCAGTCCTCAATTATATTGGGTACAAATGCACCACACGAACATATGGATATATAGCACACCAAGCGCGGTCAATGTAGACTTAGCATGTGGCAAGGTATCTTCGACAGCCCAATTGATGTCAACGGGAATAGTGCAGGTGCAACCTAACTGCAGAATTCTCCAATCAAGCATGATCATGTTTGGCAGGCAGTCAGTAACAACGAGAATAACTTCATCCTATTTGCCGCTGCCGAACATTTCCGATTTTTCAACTGATCAACATTATCACCACGAAGAACCGGCTGTTGTAAGAACAAAGGTCTCACAGCAGATCTCAAAATTACAACACGATATTGCTCTCCAAAAAAGCCAAGAAGTACTATTGAACCAAATCCAAAGCCACAAGATCCAGCAGTATTCAATAAGCGGTGCAATAACACTTTTCGTCATCATAGCTATATGCATCGCTGTTCTGAAAGAACTTCGAAAAAGGAGGTCTGCCAATATTAACATCGTGACCAACCCCAAACCAGCACCACGTAGACGACGAAGTGAACCAGTTAGTTTAGCTTTAAAGTTTAGACCAAACAGAGAATTTATATATATAAGAAACAAAATGGGTCCTAACGCGGAACCCTGCGGAACTCCCAAATTAATAAACTGGGAGTTACTCTTAATCTCACCAATCTTCACACTTTGGGATCGATTGGATAGGTAAGACCTAAACCAGGATAGCATGAAGCCCCGAAATCCAGCTTTTTCTAGTTTGTCCAATAAGATCGAGTGGTTAACCATGTCGAAGGCTTTTGTAATATCTACAAAAAGTCCTGCAGTGTGTTTTTTAGAGTCAAGACTCGAAAGAATATTAGAGCAAAAATATAAAAGGGCGTCTTCAGTTGATTTCCCCTGTTGAAAGCCAAATTGCACCGAGCTAAAAAACTTGGACTTGTTTAGAAAAGAAACAATCCTCACTTTAACAGTTTTTTTCAAAAATTTTGCTAACAACAGGAAGAAGTGATATTGGTCTGTAGTTGCTCACCTCCTCTGCAGAATCTTTTTTAAAAAGAGGAACTACATCGGCACATTTGAGGTCGTCAGGAAAAACTCCCAGAAATATGCTGCGATTGAAAATAACAGCTAAAATATCTACTATAAAGCAACCGATACCTTTTAAAACAACGTTAGAGATCCCATCACAACCGCAAGACCTAGAGTTCTTTAGAGTACCAATTGTCTGTAAAAGCTCAAGAGCAGTTATAGGCTCGAAGACAAAACTATTTCTTTGCAACGGTTCATATAAGCTACAAGAAGACGAGCACAAATCACAACCTTGTTGGACACCACGAACTGATAGATTCCCCGTCAATGAAGTAAAATAATTATTAAATGCATTACCGATGTCAAATTTATTAGTAATTACACGAATATTGGTGGATTCTTTAAAAGGGTATGATTGGTTTGGTGACCTGGCATTCACTTTTAATATTACCTTTAGCAAGACGAAATTGATTACGAAAATAATTGTCGTGGCAAATGGGAATCTCTTTTTTGAGTTGGGAGTATAATTTCTTGTATTTATTACGCAACCTGAGATTATTGGGATGCTTTGAGCACTTAATTCTAAGCTTATTTTTGTACCTAATCTTGCAAATAAGTCTTTTGAATATCCAAGGTTTAAGTCTTTTAGGGGTTTTTACCAAGGACATGATGGAAGTGCTGTTAATAATATGTTTAGAGAGCCGATCTAAAAACAGTGAACAGGAAATGGATGGATTACTTTCCGAGTATACATCATCACAGAACTCATGGCAAAGAAGGTTTTTAAGCTTGGTAAAATTTATTTTTGTGACTTTTTTGGATGCATTTTCAACTTTATTTATTTTCTGTAAGCGGTTAGAATTTACCAACAAACCTGTCATTGAGTGAGCTGAAATTTTTAAATCGAATATGCCCTTCTCAAAGGAGCTTAAGGAAAAATTCGAAAACCGTCCATATATATGATCTAAGCATCTACTCGAAACCTCCCTCGTAGGTTCATTTATAAAAGAGATGAGTCCATGCGATGCCAAAAGGGTAAGATACAATATCACTGTTTTCTAATAGGTTTAAATTAAAATCGCCCAATATGATTAAATTTTTGGATTTTAGATTATCTAATAGACGAGAAAATTCTTCAATGTACGCCACCATGTGTAGTCTATAAGAACCCGACACCGCCCGCAGCGTAACTTTCATTTGGGTTAGCAAAGAAATTAAAACCTGTCAAGTGGAAATCGGTTATTTCGAAGCCATAAATCCAAATTTCGGAAACAAAAACGATATCTGGAATGCATAAAAAGGAATCAAGATGGGAAACAAGAGATGAAAAGTTTTCTCTCAGACTCCTCACGTTCTGGTGAACCACAAAAAGTTTGTTGTTGCAGTAATTGCTATTGGTAAATATTGGGTATATAACTTAATTCGTGCGGTTTTTTTTTTCAAAATTTGAACGTTTATTTAAGAAAACCATGTACAATAGTATTATTCAAAGTATTGCCCATCTGAAGCTATGACTTTTCCCCATCTTTCTGGCAATTTGTGGATCCCATCCCAAAAGAACTGCGCCGGCTTGGCAGCCAAGAATGAATGAAGCCAATTTTTGATATTCTGCTCTGATGTGAACCGTATTTCAGTGAGGGCGTTCTGCATCGACCGGAACAAATGGTAGTCAGAAGGGGCAAGGTCTGGGCTATAAGGCGGGTGGGGTAAAACTTCCCATCCACTGTTTTCCAAATAGTTCTTAACCGGAATAGCAACGTGGGGCCGAGCGTTGTCATGATGGAAAATGATTGCCTTGTGTCTGGTCGCATATTCCGGGCGTTTTTCGACTACTGCTCTCTTCAAACGGATTAATTGTGTTCGGTAGCGTTGTCCATTGATGGTTTCACCCGGTTTTAGCAGCTCATAATACAGCACACCCTTCTGATCCCACCAAATACAGTGCATTACCTTCGCGCCATGGATATTCGGCTTTGCCGTTGATTTTGCTGGTTGGCCGGGTTTCACATATGATTTTTTGCGCTTGGGGTTGTCGTAATGGATCCATTTTTCATCACCAGCAACAATCCGATGCAAAAATGACTTCCTTTTGTGGCGTTCCAGCAGCATTTCGGACATGCAAAACCGCCTTTCGACGTCTCTCGGCTTAAGTTCACGTGGAACCCAATTTCCTTGCTTTTGAATATATCCAGCTGCTTTTAAACGTTTTGAAATGGCTGCTTGAGTGACACCCAAAGATTCTGCGAGCTCTTCTTGTGTTTGGCAACAATCTTAATAGAGTAATGCTTCCAGTTCTTCATCTTCAAACTTTTTTGGCTGCCCAGGACGTTCAACGTCTTCCAAGCCAAAATCACCACTTTTAAATCGTGCAAAACACTTTTGGCACGTTCGCTCAGCTAGCGCATGTTCACCATAAACTTTCGGCAGTAGTTTTCTTCATATTAAAGTAATGAAGAAGAACTCCCCGCAAATACACTTTTTCAGGCACAAAGTTCGACATATTTGAGTGAAAAAAAATTATTGTTGTTTACGCTTCAAATGAATGACATATATTGAAATGACGTACAATGACAGTAGCTTTCCAACGCATGTTCCAATGGAATAATAACAATGGAATAATACAAGTTACGCCATCTCTTAGCAAACCGCACGAATTAAGTTATAGACCCAATACATTATCACAATTAGGTAGCGTAAGATTGAGAATAGAAGAGTAATCATTTAGATCAATATTAAAATTCATTAAACTATTTATATAAACAAATGACGTTATAAAACTAAATAAGTGCAAGATCATTGAATGATCTTATTGAGATTACTCCTCCACCCTCAACCTTTCTCGAAAGAATTTGGTTATTTTTGAACCAGACATATTTATAATTTTTTCGCTTCCTTACGTTTTTAGCTTGAAATAAGAGAGCTACACACAGGCTCTTGGTCATGGTTCTTGGGATGGTCCCCTTGCTGCTGCCGCTGCCACTGCTGGTGCTTTGACCACTTTCGCTGATAACATTGCAGTTCATGTTTTTTCTCTTCATTTTCTTCTCGCACATTATCCGCTGCTTGGTTAGGGGGTCAGTGAACCTAACACAGATGATCGGTTTGGAGTGGGTGTTGTTTCCTTCTTTGTTGCGTGCATTCTTCACGTAGCATCTCTCAATTTTGGTGTCGGGCACATCAATGGACAATGCATTTTTGAAGATTAACTTGGCCTTCTCCATTGCATTTTTGTTGTTGACGTCAGGAACACCAACAATTTCTATGCAGTTGCTGAGTTGATGTTGTTGTTGCCAGTTGAGTCGATTCTCCGTTGCCTTTAGCTATGCATTTTCTTTCCGTAGCTCGTTGAGTGATAATAGGAAACGATTATTGGTTTCCTCTAGTTTTGAGAGCTTCAAATAAATCATTTGGAGAGTGCATTCACCATCATCATTATTGGGATTTGTACGAATATCCGTGACAGATGATATAGATTGACCGCTTGTGGTGGCTTTCGGTGTTCGATTATCATCCAAAGACGATGGAGGAGGTTTCGTTATGTTATCACACTGTTTTTCTTTTTGAATCAAATTATCAGGCATACGCTTAGATCTGAGTCTGAGCACACTATACTTGTCGCGTCGAAAGGATTGGCCGCTTGATACGATGAATTCCGCATCCTTTTCAGTGAGTTTAACGCACGAGATATGGAAAAAAATTAAACAGTCACCACAAGAAATCTTAGTGGAACAGCTTCTTTCAATTTTTTCAAAACAAATAGAGCACTTCATTGCGAAATGTTAATGAGAGTAAAAGAGCCGAGATGTGCACCCCAAGACACTCGAAAGCTGACTGTACATATGTACATATGTAGGTTGGCAAAATAACATTTATTTTATTTTTATTTATTTTTATTTTTTTATTTACAATATACAATAACACAATCTACGTTCGTTAAACTACGAGGGTGGTCCGATCAGTACTTAGCCCACAAAAGAAAAACAATAATTTTGGAGAAATGGCGATTTATTTTTCAACATAGTCTCCTTTTAGCTCGATACACTTGACCCAGCGAACTTCTTGAACCCGTCTGAAAAATACGTTTTCTCGAGGTCTGCAAAGTAGGCCTCCGTGGCGGAGATGACCTCCTTCGACTGAAATTTCTGCCCGGCGAGTGACTTTTTCAAATTTGGAAACAAAAAGAAGTCGCACGGGTCCAAATCTGAAGAATACGGTGGATGGGGCAGCAGTTTGTAGCCCAATTCGACCAATTTGGCCGTAGCGAATGTGAGCCGGTGCGTTATCATGGTGGAAGGACACTTTTTTCTTCGCCAAGTGGGGCCATATTTTCTTCAATTCGGCGTCGAATCGGCCCAATAATTTGGTAAAGTACAGCCCTGTGACCGTTTTGCCCTTCTCCAGGTAGTCTAGTGGATGGCCATCACCTTTCCGGCCGATGGGACAGTCTTCGCCTTCTTCGGAGCACGTTCGCCGGGTGTTCCACTGTTTCGACTGTTTCTTGGTCTCTGGTATGTTCCAGTGGATCCATGTTTCGTCGACTGTCACGAAACGATGCGACGCAGAAACTCCTTCGGATTGCGCTTAAACAGCGTGATCTTTTGAAATGCCTACTGTCTCAGCTATCTCGCACACCTTCAATCGGCGGTCTGCCAGTACGAGATCGTGGATTTTTGTCACGTTATCCTCCGTGATAGCCGTTTTCGGGGCACCTGGACGTGGCTCATCAAAAACCGACGTGCGACCATGTTGAAACTCGTTAAACCAATTTTTGATGGTCGCCATCGAAGGAGAAGAGTCACCGTAAACAAGAATCGAATCACCGACTAATATTGCTCTTTTTCTATTTTTCTAAAATCCGCGGACACTCCCGCTTCCACACGCGGTCAGACAAAACTACGAGTCCGATCCGGGTGAAATTTCGACAGTAGCCGTCTATATGTTGCTCTTGCGATACTGGCGCCAAATGGAGGTGAGGCTATCAGACCACCCTCGTAAATGCTATTGTCGAATCCCTTAAAAAACACAAGGCTCCTGGCTATGATCTATGTAATTACAGAAGAAGTTCCCAAGATTCTACTAAGAGGGGCTGTACTAAAACTCCTATTTCTTATTAATGTCGCAATTATATTGGAATATGAGTCGAGCCAGTGGAAACTCGCAGAACTCATAATGGTTCCAGAGCCGGGTAAAGCACTAACGGACAAGAAATCGTAACGTTTGAACAAATTTTACTTAATCGTTAATCCCAATTATTGAAGAAAAGCGTCTCTCACCAGAACATCAGTTTCTTTTTAGTAGCCAACATTCTACTATTAACCAAGTACATCGAATAACTGATTTAATAGAACACTGATATATTCGAGTGTATTCCTTGACGACTCTCAAGCCTTTGACAAATTGTGGTACAAAGTTTTGGTGTTTAAACAGAAACATTCTTACCATAGAAGCTATCCAATATTCTATACGAATAGACTAATTCGCGTTAAATGAGAAAGTGCGTTCTCCGACTTTAAAGTGATTTTATCTGATCTTCCGAAATGTACTCGACCCACTTCTGTATTTCCTTTACTCGCGATATACCGAAAACGCAAGATTCAATTCTAGCCACGTTCGCCAACGATACAGCTATTCTCCCAACGGGTAAATCGGTTGAGGAATCAACTATGAAATTGCAGCGTCCCCTTGACCTTGACTGAAAGATTTGTCGAATAGCGGTTAACGACACCATATCTGTTCATGTTAATGTTACATACAAAAAAGCGAATATGCCACCCTTTTTCTGAACGAAGCAAGAATTCCGGCTTATAGTATACAACTCTGGGGTTGCATCAAAAAAAAGGAATTTAACGTGATACAGATGTTTCAAAATAATTTACTACGAATTGTCGTTAATGCATCGTGGTATATTAGTAATGAGGATACCTGCCGAAATTTGAGTATCGTAACTGTGAAAAATGAATGAAAAAATTTCGCAGGAAGACTTAAAAGCCAACTTGAGGACCACGTAAATAGCACTGCTTTCCAATTACTTGACTTAGCGCGATAAACAAAACCGCACGAATATAGCGAAAATAGCAGAAACATTCTGTGGAACGTCGGTTGCCAAATGCGAATACATCGAGAACGGAATATTACTAAATATGTATGTAAGTGAAATGACTTAGTTGCAGTATAAACTCATTTCAAAAGGTTTTTTTAGTGATAAGGAAAATCTCATTACCCTGATCACGCGCTTACGATCCTCATGGTGTCTTTTGAACATTTAACAACATTCTAATAAAAACAAAAAAAAAAAGAAGCACTTTTCGAATTCCTGTTCATTTAAAAGTCTTATGAACTATCATAACTATCATATGGAACAATAATTACTTGGTGTCCAACCTGGACAGATGTATTATAAATAAACAAATGATACAAAAAAAAGTGAGTGTCGTTGAAACAACTATGTACTCGTAGATGTATATCGCGCATTCAATATGAGCTTGCTTCTTACAAACAATTGTAGTTCATTCATATACTCGTATATCATCTTTGTTGAACGCTCGGATTGAACAAATACTTTAGTGCAAGCTTTCATGGCATTCAAATATTTAGAATGACCACGAAAGAAGCATTCAATTTTCAAGTGTTCAAGTGTTTTCCTGGTTTGCTGCCGATAATAACTCATCCCAAATATTTTGTTTGCTTAAAAATATCATATGCTACCATATGCCCCAACCCTCCCCCTAACCCCGAGGACAACTGGAGCTTCAAGACGAATCTCTTTCCTAACTTCACACATCCCTCCATTTCTAATGTACAACCTTCTTACTCTGCTCCTCCCAAACCCCAACGTCAAAGGGTTTCCTTCAACCCGACCCAGACCCCGAACCAAATACCCCTACCGAATTCATTTCCCAATTTCGACCTCAGATCAGGAGCAAAATACCCAAATTTCCACAGCTCCCATATTCTCAACCCCACACCATGCTCCATCTCCTCTGCCCCCAAATCGAATTCCATCTCCTACAACACAATCAATTCCTCACCCATTTCTATATCAACAGGTCCCTCCATAACAAATCCTTGTTCTATCTCCTCTCAATCTTTTATCGACCTCCTTCTGCCCCCCACAGTCAAACTTACCCAGCAAACCGCTAACCCCGTCGAATGTCGTTATGCTCTCTCTCTCTCGGTTGAGAGATAAAAAAACATACGAAAACATCCGTCTCTTCCTAGCTTATCTCCATGATAAGTCAGACTCGGTTTGCTACGAAGGGAAAACTAACACAAGCGTAAGGGTATCAATCGAACAGGAAGGTCTTCCTGCTGATTTCGCTAGCCTCAAAAACCTCTTCATAAAATACCACGAATTCTTCAATATTTCCCCTCAAAAAGTCTCAAATGATCTCGAAACTTCGCGGCAATATATACACTCAAAGCGGATATCGCACCTCCAGCGTAGCCGAGCTGACCACGATAGGTTTTTTCGTTCCTAATTGTCGCCATCCCCCTGTCACCCACACCCTCTGCAAAAACCTCCCTCTTACTTGAAACGAACCTGATCCCCAGCATAAATAACCTCGAACTGTTCCCATCAAATTTTAATGTTTATCGCGATGACGAACTCAGCCGACCCACTGACGGTTGCCCTTGTCGAGGCGTTCTACTAGCCGTCCTTAATACAATTGACTCTTCCCTTACTGCAGTATCATCCTCCCCACTTCTCGACTTTGTTTCAATTAAGATTGCTCTACCCCAGAAGACACTATACATCATTTGTTTCTACATCTTGCCCTCACAACCTATTGAATCCTATCAACTCGCCATCAACACAATCGACCAAATAACCGATTTAAGAAACCCTCAAGATGAAATCCTTGTTTTCGGTGCCTTCAACCTTCCTCATCTTAAATGGACCCAATCAGACGATCAATCGTTTTACACTGCCACCAATCCCACTACTGCCAAAAAATGTCTTTTCGTGGATCGCCTAACAGATTCAAATGGGTAGACAACTCGACCTCATATTCATCTCTCCAACTCTTCTGTTTCACTTTGCCCCCTTTCCCTTTCAACCATCGATAACTTCCATCCTCCTTTCCATCTTTCATGATTCTCCCCTACAGTTCTGGCCTCTTACGATTTCCACAAAGCAAAATTTCACCTAATCAATGAATACCTTAAAAATGCCCCTCTCAATTTTGATAACCTAACCGTAAATGATGCAATATCCATACTCTACAGGGAAATATTTTACTCTATCTCTCTTTACGTTCCCGTTTCACAACGCAAAATTTCGTCCACCTCCCCACCCTAGTACAATCGCAGACCCCGTTCTCTAAGAAACAAAAGAAATAAGCAATGGACAATTTTTCTTCGTACTCAATCATCTAATGACTTTTCTGACTACCTGTGCAGTTATCTTCACTTTACCGCCCTTCACAACTTCCTCTATCAACGCTATTTAACTGAAACGCAAGCCAATCTTATAAATAATCCAAAGTCCTTCTTTAAGTTTGTTAACTACAAAAGAAAATCTGATGGCTATACTACCTCCCTCTCTTTCCACGATCAAACCTCGAATGATCCCAATATTATCGCCAACTTTTTCGCCACCTTTTTTAAACAGTCTTTCGCCGACGACTCGTTTGCTCCAGACTTCTCATTATCTACCGAATTTTTTTCTTGGACCATTTCTTCCACACACAGTCGATTCTCATGTCATCGAAAACAAATTAAATCTACTTAATGATGAATTCACTCCTGGACCCGACGGTCTCCCTGCCATATTTCTAAAAAAAATGCTCTTCAACCATCTCTCGCCCTCTCTCGAAAATCTTCACTCTATCCCTATCCCAAGGTGAATTCCCCCGCTTATGGAAAACCTCATTTATCACCCCTATACACAAAAAAGGTCCTAAGAACGTTGTTAACAACTATCATCCCATTACCAAACTGTCACATATACCCAAACTCTTCGAGAGTATTTTGTACGAAACCCTAAGTTTTCGCTGCAAGTCTTTAATCTCCCCTAGACAACACGGTTTCCTCAATTGCAGATCCACAACCACTAACCTTGTTGAATTTGTGTCCTTTACCTTATCAGCCTTAGAGAACGGCAAAGAAGTCGACGTTATCTCAACCGATTTCAGTAAAGCTTTCGATAAAATCTCCCACAGACTGATACTCTTCAAATTGTCCTCCTTTGGCTTCGACCCCATTTCTTTGAAGTGGATATCTTCTTACCTGGAAAATCGCTATTACAGTGTTCGTTTTAGATCTGCCTTCTCTAACCCCTTTTTAGCTTCCTCCGACGTCCCCCAAGGCAGCCACTTAGGTGCACTTCTTTTTGTTCTTTCCATAAACGATCTTGAAATGGTGATCAAACACTCCCACATCTAATTATACGCCGACGACACCAAGTTCTTCAAGACCATTTCCTCCAGTCATGACTCTTCCCTTATTCAATCTGATATCAATAGTTTTTCCATCTCGTGTTCCAAAAATTGCTTAGAGCTTAATATTTCCAAATGCCAATCAATTACCTTTTCACGTAAACGAATCAAACCTCTTCCTCGTCTCTACTTCGTCAATAATCAACCCATCTCCACGGTTCAAGTCATTCGCGATCTTGGCATATTATGTGACCAGGAGCTAAATTTTCGCGCACACATCGATGAGATAAACCTTAAAGCTAATTCTGCACTCGGTTTCGTGAAGCGATGGTCTAAAGAATTCTCGGACCCTTACGTCACCCGATTTCTTTACATAACCTTTGTCCGGCCCCTTCTTGAATACGCCTTTCAAGTGTGGTCTCCTTACCAACAAACCCACATTTCTAGAATCGAGAGCATCCAACGCCGATTCCTACGTTTTGCCCTTCGAGGTCTCCCCTGGGGCAATCCTTTGATTTTACCACCCTACCAAGACCGCCTCAACATGAACACGTTGGAAGAAAGAAGAATTGTATCTGACATTCTTTTCATCCATCGGCTCCTTTCAGGTACCATTGACTGCGCGACCCTCTATAACTCTGTCTCTATCAACACTAACCCCCGCAATGTACGAAATCCCCGTCACTTCTATCTACCCACCCCCCGTACTGCCTATGGCTCCAATGAACCTATTTCTCGTATGCTGGGAAGTGTTAATTCGAATCCTTACTTCGATTTCAACCTCAGCACTCGATGTCTAAAAATCCGCCTTTTTAACCACCCTCCCCTCTCTCCCGTTCTCCCTAGCTAGTAAGTGAGATTGGGTTAAGATTAGATTAAGCTAGCTTGAATTAAACCCAATAAATGGGGGCGTCCGCCCCCACGAAAATTAAAAAAAAATGAAATTAAGTTTTTGAATTAAAACAATTTCTCCTAGCTTAAGTTGTAATAATGTTAATTGTAAGATGATATATAGTAGTCGAAAGACATAGGCCCATAGTGTCGATCAGCGATTGATGATGGCCATTTATCGATCATCGATTGCAGATGTTGGTATTGTGCAGGGCTGTATGAAATCAAGTACAAGTACCAGTACCAGTATTTTAACAGGTACTTGTACTTGTACTTCAGTACCTGGTACTGGTACTTGATTTTAGGCAAGTACCAGTATTTTCTGCTAAAATACTTAAGTCTTATGTTAAAATACTTAAGAAGTACTTGAGAGTACTTCTAAGTACTTGAGAGTACTTCAAAGTACTTGAGAGAACTTATATATAAGTACTTGAGCAGTACTGCAGTAGTACTTCGAAAAAAAAAAACTTTTAGAATCATAAGATAGCATTCATTTTATTGCTTCCTAATACTGTTATAATTTAAAATAATAAAAAACATAAAAAAATATTTCAAAACAACGAATTGTACTTTAATTAGAAAATGAATCTGCTTTTAATAACACAAGTTTTTCAGAATTCTCATCCAATAAAGAGTTGCGAAGCAGAGAGAACAGTCACTGTAATGGGTTTTATTGGTTTGTTTTTTATTGACCAATCAATAGAATGATAGTAATATTTGCCATTCTTGTAAATATTTAAAGTAAAATATGTATATTTATGTTTTTGCAAATACTTGAGTACTGGGAAGTACTTGAAATTACTTGAGATACTTGAAAGTACTTGTAAATACTTGAAAGTACTTGAAAAGTAATTGCAAGTACTTGAAAAGTAATTGCAAGTACTTGAAAAGTAATTGCAAGTACTTGAAAAGTAATTGCAAGTACTTGAAAAGTAATTGCAAGTACTTGAAAAGTACTTGTAAGTATTTTTTAAATACTTGAGATATTATTGAATTCAAGTACCTACTTAAGTCTTTTTCAAGTACAAGTACCAGGTACTGAAGTACAAGTACAAGTACGTGGTACTTGTACTTATCAAGTACTTAAGTCCTAAAATACTGAAGTACCTTACAGCCCTGGTATTGTGGATGTCGATTGTGATCGACAGTTGTCGATTTGATACTCGCTTGTTGTCGATCGCAAAATACTGATCGTTGCGTTCGGTTAAAGAAATATATATTTTTTGTGCGTACGAAATGTAGTAAAAATAAAAATAATGAATTTATGGGGTATTTATGAAATTCTAATACAGGTGAAAGCAGGTTACGAACAAGAAAACAATTAGAGCTCGTTTCGTTCATGGAAGCAAATCCCTATATTGCTAAGGGAGTTTGTTTGAAAACACAAGCAAAATACATGAGAAAGATTAAGTACAAAACTAAATAGTTATGGACCACCTATGAGTTCATGGGAAAAATGGGTGAAATTAAGAAAAACAAAAGTCCTAATGGAATGATTTGGAGTATTGAATATTTTTGATGAAATAAATAAACGATAGTCAAACAACTGTCAAAAAACGAAATATTCACAAAATGCATGTTTTTATTCACAATATTCATGTAATTATTCACAATAGTCTACTTCTCCATCGATTAAGTTACCAAATACCAAATCCGGAATCAGTCGACGCAATCGACAATTGTCGAGTCGATCGCTGATCGACACTCACAATGGAGGCCATAGATTTACATAAGTTGTTGCATGTTGCCTAGGGCCAGTAAGATATTCGAATTTAAGATAGTTAAGCTGGTTATAATCATTTTTACCTAGGTTAAGATAGATCTAAGAAATTATGAAATAAAAATGAATTTAAAACCAAAAAAAAGCATTTTGTTTGCTTATCAGCTGGTCTTAATAGTACAATACTAAGTACCAGAGAAGACACTTCTATTATAAAGTGCGTTTTCTTAACTTATCTCAGCAAAAATCCTCGCGTTTTTGAACGCGCATTGTTCTCCAGTTTTAGTACCGTCTCCCCGCACGGAGACACTGCACTCGATACTTGATTTAGTAGTCATCGCCTTTCAGTTTAAATAATTAAAAGCATTTGAACTGATTTAACATTTTCTATATATTTATTCCTAAGACGAATCATCAAATTCAAAATCGACCTGTCTACGAATAATGCGTTCTCGTTTCTTTGTCAAATCACAACTTATTACTAACACCTTGTCGATAGCTTGCTCTTCTGAACCTAAACAATTGGTAGGCTTAGTAGCTTTATCCTGGTTCGTTGCATTATTTTGGATTGGATCGAGTAACATCGATGCCTCAGGACTGAAAATTAGAGAGTTCGTTAATCTTTTTCTATCGTAAGTATCGTTAAGCAAAAAATAGAATGAAAGGACTTTTCTGTATTATAAATATAATACATTCGGAAAGCAACTTGGAATGGAAGCCATAATGGGTTTTATATAAAAATGAATGTGGTACAACATATTTACCATCGAACTTGAGCTACAAACACTTTAGTTGAAGCCGACGAGCTGAAAAATACGTTTTACTCTATTAATGTCTACAGTGCCACAAATATCTTCACGAATTCCAGCAGTTTTGGTTATAAATTTTTAAAAGATGTGTCAAAGTCAACGTACCATTCTACATGTTCACTTCGCTTAGCATTACTGCATGCCGAACCAAAACTACAAGTCGAATCATTTTCGGTAACCGTTCCTGAAGATTCACTACCCTTCGAATTGCCTTCTTCGACATCGACCTTTCCTTTTCGTGTAAACCATTGTAATGTGGCTGGAAGCGGCATAATATCTTGTAGCGAATTTCTTCTTATTGGAATGATAAGGTTGGGGCGAATTATGTCGAGGAGAGCTTGTAAATCCATCAGCGATGGTAAGGGTGACCACTGGCTAAGATGCATTCCACATACACCAGATACAGACGTCTTTCCTTCAACTATATACACTGCGACAATTTGGTTTCTAATAGAAGAGAGAGCTGATTTTAAAACTAGCAAACACTTTGTTGTTATATTACACGATTCGATGAAATCAGGAGTGAATCCTGGAGGGAAAACTATTATGCGCGATTTGGGTTCTTTTGCCAGGAGAGATTTAAATCCCAACCTACCCAGAATATTTCGTTGATTTTTAGTAGGAAAAATTTCTTGAGGAAAAGTTTTAATCAACTTTACCAACAATTTCTCGTAACCGAAATGTGGTACAACGACAGCAAGTGGAGATTGGGGATGAGATCTATAGGGAAAATACATATCTGAAAAGTGAACAAATTACAAACTAAGGTGCTAAGAAACTTACGAAAATAATTGCTTAATATCCTCCACAACATCCTCCGTAAAAATATATGACTTGCCATAACAACGTGTTGTGTCGATGTAAACAATGTCGATGCCAGTTTGAACGTACGACATGAACTGTTCATTTCTAAAAAGACTTCCGATTTCAGTAAACACGCCGGTGTACAAGTGTGTCACTGTTCCATCTAAAGTGCATAAAAAATTGTTGAGATAAGGAAAATGCTTGACTTACAGCTCACCATCAAAAAAGAACATTACATTACGGGAAAGCTCCTCGGTTTCGAACATTGTAACTAGAATCGTTTTCTCCTTAGATTTTAGTTTTATAGGCACATTCGGTTGCATGATTTTAAAATGTTTTGGATGGATGCCCTGCAAATTTATGAACTCGGGTAATTCAACTGAATGTAGAGTAAAAAGTGACTTACCGGTTTCTTCTTGCATAATATATCGAAAATGAACTGAGATGTATAAATTCGGCCAGCCCAATCATCTGGAACAACCAGCGATTCATTCCCCAATAAATGGCTTATAAAATATAATTCTGTCAGCTATAAAACAAATACATTTAATTCGTTTTCGCCTATCTATGAAAATATTTACTTTAGCATTTAGTCGCACATCGTCCAAAATAATAAATTTGCTAAGGTCCTTTAGAATCATTTCACACCTGTTTCAAACAGAAAGCGTTAAGGGTTCGCGCTTTGTGATATACCAAATGCCGTTCTCCGATTTTTATAAACATATGAGAGAAAACTGACCCATGATTAATTGCTTATTAGTGAGACTGTGAATAGCCGTTCAGGCAACAAGTTGAGGTAGTAACTTCATTAACACAAAGAAAAATAAAATTAAATTTATTCACAATAAAATCTAAGAATTACAAAGGTGCTACTACAGGACTTTGTTATTTTATTTTTAGTTTATTTCTCCTGTAGATATCTAATATCTATAAACTTTCTTCAATGAGGAAGAAACCAGAATAGAAAAGGACAGGACAGATCACACATAATGAAATAAGTGTGATTAGTGATTCGTCAACAACAGATTTCAGTGATGATTTGAATATACATATTAGCAGACTGTGCTTTTTTTAATGACAGCTGCTTTTGACACCTTTCACAAATCTGTTCTGATTCAAGAGTAGGTGCAGAAAATGTGTTCTGAACTGTTCGGAACGCTCTCACTGTTCACTGAACACAAAGCCCAACACTTTTCGACAGAAATTGAAAAACACGAAAACGTGTACTTTTCCGACCGGACTAGGACAGAACAGCCTAATTGAACGCAACTATAATGGCCGTATCATAATGTAGTGTTCGAGCGCCAGGGGCTTTGACAGCATGAGTAGTAACAATGAATTCGCATGGAGTAACACAGAATGCAATCTCAGGCGTTGTCTTGGCTAATATTGTAAATATCGTAGGCTCGAGCTCAACGCTAGAATAGAACGCTGGAATAATGAGTTCAGCTTTGCTCATTGATCACGATATGTCGTGGGA
Organism: Merodon equestris; assembly: GCA_958301585.1. Classification (NCBI taxonomy): domain Eukaryota; kingdom Metazoa; phylum Arthropoda; class Insecta; order Diptera; family Syrphidae; genus Merodon; species Merodon equestris. The sequence continues at coordinate 79,558,899 of OY284415.1, read as the reverse complement.
TAGCTGTATGGTGAAATATGCTTCCCTCCAAAACACGATTACCTGTTTCTGAGGTGGTAGCAAAATAAATAAAAAAATCAAGTTCCTTTTATTTTTAAGGAAAAATGCTTCGTCAATTTTTTTAATGCTATGTTTAGAACTTCTTGTAGCATTTTTTTTTAGCGCATAAATGAATATTGCACTTCACACACATACCATCATAGCGAAGGGTGCTGCTGTCATCCATCCATCAATTTTGTCTTTACAAGAAGAATTTAAAAGACTATCCTTGAATAAGCTTGATACTTTTCAAGACATGATTACTAGTTTCATTGCATCGAGAAGGGAATTGACAAAATTAACTTTAAACTGTCAAAGTATCAAAAAACATGTTTCAGAAATGCAAGGCTCTGTTTCTCAAAAAAAATACTTTTTATTATACAGGGCTTTCTAATGAAAAAGTTATTGAAATACCTAATTTCGATTGCATAGTTAAATTTAAACGAAAAGATGTTAGAGCTGCGGGAGTTGCAATTTATCAAAACAAAAACATAGCCCAAGTTACAACAGATAATATAGAACTTTCGATAATAAATACATGTGAACTTAAAGTTACCCAAGTACCTAACTATACATAGGTGATATACCTATGTGTTTCTCAAGTTAAAATGGATTATGGGATAGAATTCCTTATGGTCATTGTGTATTTCACCAAATCAAAAAGTCATAGAAATTATAAAGTTTTTACATCGTCATTTACTCATATACAGCCGCGAAGGTTCGAGGATTTTAGAAGATAGTTGAGGCGAACTTCCGATGATTTTAGCTAGCGATTTCAATGTCAATTTCGCAACTAACCTTTCAATTCCTTGACAACATTTGTTGAACAAACATTTGATTTGAATATCAATAATAAATCAACTTAATCAACAACAAGATATGGAACGACAATCGACGCTGTATTTTCGAGATATCTTGATAACATAACGTCTAACACTTTTGTAACCTATTTCAGTTATCACCGCCAATTATTTCTTTAATACCGTCCAATATACCTACAACAGCTACTATAAGAGAAATCACAGGACATACGTAATATAATATCCCGTAGCTGCATTGGAAAATATATTTTACATTCAATTCATGCATATACCTATATATATTCTGTAATTATTATAATTAATATAATATGAAAAAAAAAATTGTTGATTTTACTAAGGAAACTCTATTTTGTCTTTATTTTATTCCATCTTTCGTTATAGAATTCATTATGAATTCTAATATTAAAATAGATGTCTTACATCTAGCGGGCGTCCCGTGACGACCAACTTTTTTTTGATGATAATTCCATTATGCCTCTCTCATAGTAGCCCTCGTCTCTATTGGCAAAAAACTAATACAGTCGGTATGCAGCCTCTTATGCAGCAAATTTTTTATTAGCAAAAAACGTTCGATAGGAGCAGGTAGTATAACAACTTCGAAACAAGTTCCCGGTGCTTCTGGCGAATCACTTTTGATGGTTATGGCCTGGTGTTGTCCTGATAGAACACAATTCACTTCCTATTGGAAAGAGCAGACCGCTTCTGGACGATTGTTTTCTTCAGACGGTCTAATTATTGACAGTTCAGGTTCAAATTAAGAGTTTTGCCTTAGTGCGTGTTCACATTGGCGCAAGAAGGACAAGCGCAAGAAGGCAAATAGTGTTCACATTGGTGGAAGCACACTTGAATTTTTGACAAGTGGAACGCATGAATCGGGTCATTTTCATTCAGTCGCCTTCGTCCAAGTAGCCATTTTCATTCAGTCGCCTTCGTCCAAGTAGTCATTTTTGCAAGCCAAATGAACTTGTCTGTCCAACAGTCACGAATAAATGAAGAAAAACGGTCAAAAATGGAATGAATTAAGAATGGAACGGTTTGCTTCACCCGAAAATCCAAATTGAAGATGGATTTTCGGTGCAAGCAACCCTTCTCGTTTCCACTTACTAAAAATCGTTCCCTCTCTTTCAAGCAATTTGGTGCGCTTCTACCAATGTGAACACGCACTAAGTGCGATTTTTACGATTTTACTAAGAACGATTTTTAGTAATTCCGGTATTACACGTTTCAATAGTTGCCGCGGCAACACGAACTTGTGGGTAAGAGAAGTGAGAGGCATCCGGGGTAGGTCGTGTTGCCTGTACCGGCAACACTTTGACGTTTCCCTTTGTTATTTTCTCATTTTTTGCCATTTCTCCTTTTTCTCATTCGCCAGATTTCGAGTGCAACAACAACTCAAACAACTCTGGGAAATGAATCAAAAAGAAAATGCACGTTAAGTGTCACTTTGTTGCGAGCTCTGTGTTGAAACGTGTAAAGATAAAGGCAACACGGACAGAAAACACAAAAGAAAATAAGCAAAAGTTGCCAGCAACTATTGAAACGTGTAATACCCGACTAAGTGAAAACGAGAAGGGTTGCTTGCACCGAAAATCCATCTTCAATTTGGATTTTCGGGTGAAGCAAACCGTTCCATTCTTAATTCATTCCATTTTTGACCGTTTTTCTTCATTTATTCGTGACTGTTGGACAGACAAGTTCATTTGGCTTGCAAAAATGACTACTTGGACGAAGGCGACTGAATGAAAATGACTACTTGGACGAAGGCGACTGAATGAAAATGACCCGATTCATGCGTTCCACTTGCCAAAAATTCAAGTGTGCTTCCACCAATGTGAACACTATTTGCCTTCTTGCGCTTGTCCTTCTTGCGCCAATGTGAACACGCATTTAGGGGAGCAGCTTATAGTAGATGATTTTCCTGCCACCATTTGCCACCACAACCGTTTTTGCTTGAAGTTATCGTCAGTTTTCATCACCAGTCACCAACGGTTACAGCAAGGGGTCAACTTTATTGCTATTCGCAGATGGAAATCCGGTCCATGAGGTTCTTTTTACATTAACACCTTATATCTTGCCTTTTTTAAACAATTTTTCGTGCCATATTAAGTTCCTGGGCAATTGAAACAGTGTTTAACTGATAATTATAATCGCCGATTTCCATGATTTTATCGATATTTTCGCCAGCTGGCCCTCCAGATTTTGGTGTATGTTTGGAAACCAAATGAAACCAAAACTGCGCGTGATTGACTGTTACTGTATCGGTACTGTACACATTATTCACATTTTTAGCCGCCAGGCTTGCGACATAAAATATGTCGTGTATTTTCTTTGCTGGTCGGTTTTTGACATGCGCTCCAACAAAGCTGAGTCAACCAGTACGCAACCTCATCTTCCTCATGCCACCTAGTGTATGTTCGACAAGACGTATGCAACGCCAGATACAGATTACTAAAGCCATTTATTAAAAAAATAATAAAATTATTTTTACTCCAGTTTATATTTTGTCGTATATCATGTGCCACAGTCATTTTCACCTGAAAGGATAATATCTGTGAATATCGGATTTCAGGCATTGTATTCATACTAAGCTCTAACCAGTTTAATTAAAGATTTTACTAATTTGAATCCTCCCGTACAGGTTTCATGTTCTTTTTATCAGATAATACCCCCAAGCCTGGAACCGAAATAGTGCAACTATTCATTTCTGCCCTTTATTCATTAATTCAATAATGTCAAACACAAAGTACCTTCTGATGAGAGGCTTGGAACATTTCCCAATATTTCTTGTAGTTATCCCTGCAAGACTGCAAGAATAATCAGTGCCCTAAGAAAATATCGCGTGGTCCACGAACACGCCCGAGAAAAAAATCGTTCGCGTGACAGTGCGCGTGACTTTTGCTCTCTCTCTTCGAAAAAAAATTAACTTTTCACTTCAGTCTCCATTTATTTCTGACATTCATCAATTCACTCGTTTGTAATTGGTGGAATAGGGAGTTTCTTCGACCATCCAAATTTTTCTCTCCTTATCTACTTGAGTAGATTTTTGGTCGTCGCGCAGTAACGGTGTTTTAATTATTGAATATCATCTTCAAACAATTGAATAATGACTAGCCAAACCCAGGGAATCCAGCAGTTGCTAGCAGCCGAGAAGAAAGCTGCTGAAAAAGTATCCGAAGCACGAAAACGTAAATTCAGGCTCCATGTTTTTCACTGGCCTTGATATGGGGTCACATGACTTGAAAAAATGTACGGAAATGTAAGAAGAAATATTTTATGATTTTTCGTAGGTAAGGCAAGGAGGTTGAAGCAAGCTAAGGACGAAGCTACTGAGGAAATCGAGAAATATCGTCAGGAACGTGAACGACAGTTCAAGGAATTTGAAGCAAAGGTAAGGGATACCCACGGAATACCGTCTTAACATTACTCTCGAGCTTGTGTGTTATTTCTCCCCAACAGCATATGGGCTCTCGGGAAGGAGTTGCTGCTAAGATCGAAGCAGACACTCGTGTTAAGCTCGACGAAATGAATCGCGCTATTCAGTCGCGCAAAGAGCCAGTTATTTCGGAAATTTTGAAGCTTGTGTATTCCATCGAACCAGAAATCCACAAGAACTACCGTAAAACATAAATCCAAGGCTTAGATATAAGAATGTATTAAATTTGTGCTGTTGCCGTTGTAAAGTCACGTGTTATATCAGAAAGGAATATTAATAAAGTTCAGTTTTTCCTCCGTAGCTGTTGTTTTTCTTTCGCCCTTGCCATTAAATAACTTCCAGTGGATCACGTGATCCGTAGGTACTATTTATACAAAAACTATAAGCAGTGATTTAAGCACAACAGAGTTCAAAGGTATATTTCTAATAGCTACAAACAGCTTTAAGTCATAAAATGAGAGTCATCTACCGAACAACGATCAGTTCTAGGTCAAGTCAATGAGAAGTGTCGATGAACGCCGACGTCTTCGCCTGCCACGACTAAGTCTTGGGCTGCTGGTTGACGAGACACTGCTTATACTAAAACTACTACTGATTGAATCCCTCCTTGGTGAACGTTTCTTGTTTTTAACTTTCTTTCGTTTTTTTTTCTTCCCTTTTTTCTTTTTTACATGTTCCTTTTCTTTGGTCAAGTCTATTGTCAAGACACTTTTTCTCTTAGTTTTCTTATATTTTTTGGGCTGGATATTATTGATGCTGTCTAATGGAGTGCCAACGGTATTTAAAAAACACAAGTCACGGGGTGATGAATAGAAACATGCTGTACCCTCTTCATCCAAAAAGGCATTACTACGTTGATTGTCAATGTATCCATCTTGGGATGGTGTTTTGTTTTGAGCTATTTTGCGATTGCCACTACGATCCCCTCGTTGACTTTGCTCGGCAGATTTATGTGAACCATATCGCATCCGGTTAAGTTCCTTTAGTTTCTTGGTAGAATTTCTTTTTTCCTCAGCATGTTGCCTTCTGTTATGCTGCAACACCGAAACTATTGTCCTGCCGAGGAAACGCTTGTTCGGACGGGGTTGTTGTTGAAGTGGTATCTGCAAGTTCTTTTTCTTATTTTGTTCAATCTCTTCAATGATCTCCTTCACTGCCAATCTGTGAGGGGAGGTTCTTTTATACACGAAAATTTATACCAAAAAAATGAAGTATTCACTTTTCCAAATCGAAATCGTCCATGAATAATTTTGAATTGCTTACGCTTGCCGAAAAAAAAACAATCACGAATGTCACCAAAGAAACATATCAAAGTGGGCGCATAGCATAGTGTTTTCTGTTATTTTATTTTGTTCTTATTGTCATATCCTTCAATTTAGTGTGTTTCACAAAGAAAACAATAGCTTGGTTGCTTTGAAAAGCTTTAATTTAGGCAGACTCAACAAAACTATTTATTCGAAATAAAAACAAGTTCAGGGAAGTACGAAGTCGTTTTCTTCATCTGGCAACATTATTCCGACAATTTGACAGTCCAAGAAATATAATTAGTAAGGGAATGAATGATGGCATTTGCCCTTCTTCCTAGACCATTTAGTTCCCTTATTTTTCACCATAACTGAAAGTGTCATCAATCTTGAAAATTCTCGAAAGTAGATATAGCCTAGAACTTTATATCGTACTAGATTAAGCTTTAAAAGTATTCAGGTATTATACATATGTATAATGCAATTGTTTCGATACTAATAATTTTATTTATTTTCTTCAACCCTAAAAAGTTTTGGTGTTTCTTTATTGTACTCTTCAGATGTTAATCATCTGTTTGTATAGAATGCAATGGTAACTTTGAAAAAAAATTATTTTGACAAATTTGATAAGCACACAATCGTTTCATCTATTACACTCGAATAACCAAAGTGTGAACGTATTATTAATATACGACTTATTACAATAATGGACACACACAAGGACTAAACATCCTGATCTCCATCGAAGTTATTGGACTGTATCATATATGTATGTATTTTCATATAAAATTGAAAATAAGGATATTATTATATCAGTGTCGTTAAAACAGTAGTTAAGCTTATGCTTTCGTTATTTTTGGGTAAAAGGTATTGTAATCCTCTGAATATCATTCAGTTAACAAGAAATTATATTCTGTTCAAATTTCTCTCGATTCTGGTTAGGTCGGATTATACTATACCATGATAAGAAAAAAAATGTTGCCTTCAAAAACCTGTTTGTTTTTTTTAAATAAATTGATTGGGTTTTAATAAAACACAAAGTCCACAATGTAGAAGAACCCTCAGCTACATCAACACTTCGTAAATATCGGAAATAAGCGTACCAGTTATCGGTATCTCTCAGCTCGCAAACTAGTTTTATCTATACATCTCGCTCTAGCGCACTGCTACCGTCTCCAATAGAATCCACCACTTCACAAATGTCAGCCTCTCGCTGAAGTCAACTCACCTCTCGGATTTTCTTGTATATCGACGAAGAAAAAAAGAAGTGTTCAAGCGTGGTTATTTTTTCTTAAAAAAATCCATCTCTGTCATAATTCAATTATTTCTTAGTACGAAATATTGGCGAAAAGTCATTTGCCGAATTGCGTTCGCTGTCGATCATCTGCGAATAGTAATAATCCGGACTTTTCAACCTCAAAAAAATTCCTACTCAATTTTTTTGGGAGTTCACCAAAGGGAAGGAGAGAGAGGCGATAGAAGAATACGAACAAGACGGACCAACAAGAGCAAGCAGCAGAAAAGTAGAAGCTGAAGGAAGTGGAAGAAGAAGAAAGAAAGAAGCTAGATAGAAGAGGAGACCTTAAGAGAAGAGGCGAAAAGAAATATAAAGTTTTTTTCGCGATAAAAATGTCGAGCGTGTAGGAGACGACCATTCGGAATAATTGCAAATAATTCTTGGGTAAGTAAAGTGTTGTAGAGTCAGTTTTAAGGATCAAGTTTTGATATTAATTTGGTGTGATACGATGTATTTGTTTCATTCAACAGCATCGCTCCGGATATTTGTTCAAGATCTCGTGTGCCCTGTGCAAAATTTTTGCACAACGACAAGTATCCTGTGGATGGATCCTTTTGTTGGCTGGTTTCAAGAGGAACAGGAGGGTCCAGCACTACGTACATGGTATAAGATTTGGGAGACCAATGCCCATGAGATGAGCCAATTGCTCGATTTGCAGCAATATCAACAGCAACAACAACAACAGCAGCAACAATTAAACAGCAAGAACGGTAACGGCAACGTAACAAACAACAGCAACATGATTATGATGAGCAGAGAACGTGATCGTGAAACGACCAATGCTGCCTTCCATCAGATGTTGGAACAACAGCAGCAGAATACACCGGCCAATGAGCAGCAACAGCAACGCGAGCGTCCCACAAACGAACGAGGCAATTATTACAATCCGTCGCGCAGGAAAATTGGGCGAATTGTTGACAATAAAGCATCGACCTTTAACCTGAATAGGCATGTGGACAAATTGATCAGTAAGTATAAGGGCTGCCCGTGGCGCGTACCCGGCTATAAATACGGACGTGGTGTTGTGGGTTTACACGAAGAAATCGAACAGTTCTACCATTATGTCCTGCCAACGCCCGCCGAACATGCCATCCGTAACGAGGTCGTCCTCCGCATCGAAGCCGTCGTCCATTCAATTTGGCCAGCAGCGATTGTTGAAATATTCGGATCATTCCGGACGGGATTGTTCCTGCCCACGTCGGACATCGATTTAGTCGTACTTGGTTTGTGGGAGAAACTGCCGTTGCGTACCCTCGAAACTGAACTGATTGCACGGGGAATCGCCGAGCCGTCGTCGGTGCGGGTGCTCGACAAAGCGTCAGTCCCCATTATTAAACTGACGGATCGTGAATCACAAGTCAAAGTTGACATCTCATTTAATATGCAGTCGGGCGTGCAATCGGCCGAGCTAATCAAAGAATACAAACAACAGTATCCGCTGTTAGCAAAGCTGGTACTTGTACTCAAGCAGTTCCTGTTGCAACGTGATCTCAATGAGGTCTTCACCGGCGGCATTTCATCCTATTCACTCATTCTAATGTGTATCAGCTTTTTGCAATTGCACCCGCGCGAAATTCACTCCGAAAAGGCGAACCTGGGCGTGTTACTGTTGGAGTTCTTCGAGTTGTACGGTCGCAAGTTCAACTACATGAAGATCGGAATTAGCATTAAGAACGGCGGCCGTTACATACCCAAAGAGGATCTACAACGCGAAATGGTCGATGGGCATCGGCCGTCGTTGCTGTGCATCGAAGATCCGCTGACGGCAGGCAACGATATTGGACGCTCGTCATATGGCGCGCTACAAGTGAAACAAGCATTTGAATATGCTTACATGATGCTGCAGCAGGCCGTCACACCGCTAAATAATTACGCAAACGACTGTAATGAACGGTCTATACTCGGCCGGATAATACGCATAACAGACGATGTGATCGACTATCGTGAATGGATTAAGGAAAATTTTGAGCATCTGCTAGTCACAAGAGTGTCGTCGGGTGGCGCTAATACTGGTTTAATCATCACCAGCACCGGTGGCGGTGGTGTTGTGTTAGGACAAACGCAAAAGCAATATCAACAGCTTCAGCAACAACAACAGCATCACCATATGCTTGGTGGTGGTGTGGGTGGCGCCAGTGTTGGAAATAATACAAATAATGACTACAGACGGCGTGGCAGCACGTCGAGTGGTGACGATTCTGAAGATAGTAAAGAGGGTGATATAGAAACGAATATGATATCAGGGCGCGGCGATACATGATGACTGCAGCGACAGCGGTATCACCAGCTCCCAGTTTTAAATAATTCTAATTCTCCGAATAATCCTTCCATTCATCAGCACCAGCAGCAAATTCATCATCAGCATCATCATCTATCGTCATCACAACAGCAGCAGCATGTGCAGCAGAATCCGTATGCTGTGATATCGTCTACGTCGTCGTTGCCGTTGTCTCATCAAACAGGCAAGTTAGAATATCAGCTCCATCAGCTCTATATTCCCCCTACATTGAATTAGTCTGCCATCTACAGTTTCTTCCCTTCAGGCCTCCCATACCGCCTGCCTGTCCATTTCTCCTGACCACTCACCGTTCCATGCCCCTTCTCCTGCCTGCCTTTTTCGTATAAGCAACGTATTTAACTAAAAAATGAATAAAAATCTTTTAAAAAAAACTAAAAACTAAAGAATATCAAGAAGGCTGTCGTTTTGAAAGAAGAAACAAAAACCGATTACCCTTAGCCGCTAAGTTTTTATTTCCTTTCCGATTATTGTTAATACTTTTTACTCATTTTTTTTTTGTTTTTTCTCACTGTTTTTTTTTTTAATGTAAACATAACGTTAACTTTTTCTCTTTCCATTATCTTTTTTTTGTGTTGACAAAAAAAAAAAAAAAATGCAACATGAAGACAAAACACGTGCATGTGTAGGGTTAGGAAAATGCTTTTAAAATAATTTCTTGCTCATAAAATAAAAATATTACCTAGAAATGCTATGTGTGTAAAAAGGAAACAAGTAGGACGCAATGAAACAAAAAAAATGGAAGAGGGATTTAAAAACTAACACACAAAGTGGAAAACACGACACAAAAATACTGAAAAAATTAATTGGGAGTTGATGGTGGACACACCTGCCTTAAATATTTAAAACAAAGAACTACTTGAGAAGTCATAAGTGCAACACGTTCAGATGCCCAAGGGTTAAGAAACTAAACAGCAAAGAAGCGAGCTGTTTTGTTTTTTTTTCTTTTCAAATGATAAGCTAAACAAACAAATATGTCTGCCATCTGGTTTTCTTTGTCTCCTTAACATTTTCCTAGTTTAACTTAGTTATAGTTGTAAACTTTGTTTCTTAAATGTTCAATTATCTGTACATTATATCTTATATATATATATTATATAATTATTTTATTTTTACTTTCCTTTTAACAATTAAGTTCAAATGAAATTATTTCAAAGTTAAAAAACATAAACAAAAAAAAAAAACAAATATATTAAACAAAAACAAAAAAAAACAAAATAATATAATCATTATTATCATTGCGGTTATCATAATAATTTATTAGTTCTCTAAGTTTCTATTCAACTACCACGTTAAAATGCAAGCAAACAAAAAGCAATCCTTAATTGTTTGTTAAAATTTAATTTTACAACAAATTTACAACATGAATGACTTATGAAAATCGAAAACTGAATTATATATAAACAGGATAACGAAAAAAAAAAAATTGGGAAGAAAAAACAAACTACAACACGTTGAGGAAACAAATAGAAAATGCTTGAAGTATAATTAAGTTTTGTGTAATCAGAACTCATTTTTAAGACAAAAAAGTATGTAAAAAAACGAAGGCGATTTTTACTCAATTTTTACGTTACGAATTTACTTTCAAGTGCTTGTAGTTTTTTTCTCTTCATTTATATGCTTTTAATTTTGCTTGTAATATATTGAAAATACCACAAACAAAAACTGATTAAAATTCACTCGAATTGTTTTTTTTTCTATAATTTCGTTTTTATTTTTAACCAGAACCGATATTATGTAAAACGGAAACAAAAAGAGAAGAAAACAAAAGAATGAAAAAGGAAAATATGTCTTTTGAATAATGATTGTACTGTGAATTTAATTTTAACATTGCATACATAACATATAAATAGTATATAAAATAAAATAAAAGCTGTAATTTAAATATATATATATATACATATATATATAAAATAATATAAATATATTTTCGAAGGAAACACGAAAAGCAAAACAAACATCCTGTAACTAAAATACTTATCGATAATTTTTAATTAACAAAACATAAATGAAAAAAGGAAAACAAAATAAGAAAAAAATACAAAACAACAAAAAAGAAAGTAAAAATTCAAAAAATAAAGAAAAAACACAAAAAAACAAACCTATTTGTTAGGTAAACGTAAAAATTGTGTTTATTAGTTTGTTATTTCAGAAACCTGAGTTTCCTGCCTTCATATCGCTCCAAAGGTCAGATTGCGGGAGTCGTCTGCGAAAGTAGTCACAATATCCAAAAAAAAATCAGCTAGTAAGCTTCTTTCTCTACTTTTAGAGACGATTATGGTTCAAGGTAAATCTCGACAATACACCTGAGAATGCTTTGGCTTAATTAAAATTATTTTGGCCTCTGAAGCCGATAACAGATTTCTTTTTCTGTCCGTAAAACAAATCTTATCTGGGCCAAGACCCCTTTTATCTGCTTTCATAAGGTTCCAAATTCTGCTTGGTCGATTGAGGTCAGTATGATGAGCTGCTAATACCACTTTATTAGAGAGCCTCTTACATAATACTCGTAGTTTTCCAAATTACAAGCCCTGCGGTTAGGTTTTAATGCTTAATTAAAAGTATCAAGGTTAATTAAAAAAGGTGTTCTTAATCTTTATAATCTGTAGTTGCTCAACAAACAAGTTGTGATTTGATTTATTTAAAGCTGGGGATTTTATCTGGCGCCATTAGCTTCCACGTGTTGGATGGTCTACCGCCTCCTCTTGTGATGACGTCATGGGGCTTGTGGAGTGTATTGCCAATCCACTTCCTGGATGGATACCTTCCCTGACGAACCCCAGAGATCGTCATTTGTGATGGTGTTCGTCCAGAGAACGCGCATAATCTTCCGGAAACTACGATTGATGAATACCTGCAGCGTTGGTGTTTCGCGCTTCACGTTTCGTACAGAAGAATTGATTCCACGTTTGATTCGACAATGTTCAGCTCGTGCGTTTGGATATGCGAGACGATCTCCACACTTTGTCCAGCATACCAAAGGAGACGCAACTCCTAGATATTCGGTTTCATATGTCAGCTGCAGAGCCGCCATTTTTAATGATGATGCTTCCGGGGTAACAGAATTCGTTCACTGCTTTGACGTTGAAGCATCTGAAAGTTGTACAATTCGTTGGTGTTGATGCAAATCATCTTTGTTTTTGTGTTGTTGATTTTTAGGTCCGCTTGTGCTCCATTTTGAACATGATATGTGAATATTTGTGAGACAGTAGGCAATTGTCATCCGCATAGTCCAGATTCACAAGGTCGGTCCCCATGCTCCAGGATATGCTTCTGTTTTCCGCAGATGCTTGCCGCATTTTTAGGTCCAGTTTGAATAAGAGCGGCGATAATACACAACTTATAATATGCAACTTTATAATATATTTGAGCTGAGCTAAATTTGATTTTGCCACTCTAAATATTGTTTTTTTCCGAATATAATAAAAGCGCATGACTTATTAGTGCAGGCAAAATATAATTGTAGCGACTTCTAAAAAAGCTTTTGCCCGTCTGAAAGATCAGCTTATACTTTGAAGGAAGGTTTTTATCAGGTTGTGACGAAAGTATTACTCGATTTTTGAATGACTGTTTAACGTTAAATAATTTTCACCAAATCCAAAAAGTCGTCAATCTAATTTACTTCATTGGACAACACTTTTCTCCATCTCTTCGGCAACTTCATGGTGCCGCAACTGGTTTCGACGAAAAAACACCCTAAGAGTCCCGAGATCTAAAGTTTGTTCCATCAAGGACGTTGTGCAGACTTCGGAACAAATGAAAATCTGATATTTTAAATCTAGGGAACTAGACAGAGGCACCTTTTTTTCCCAACCGAACTTCCGTAATTGATTAACTAGACCTGGCCGTTTCTGCTTGTGTGACTAATCTGCACAGCTGTTTACAGTAAAGTAATTTGGTTGCAAAGCAATAGCTCAAAATGGATTATTCCCTCACCATCCCACCATAAAGTCAGTAGCACTTTGAGTGGGTGAAATCCATTTCTGGGAAGTAGTGCTGGTCGGTCTTATAGACTAAGCCATTGGTGCCGACGTTTTATGTTATTGTAAAGAACTCATTTCTCATTTCTGTAGACCTATTGGACCTATGTATGATTTACTTGTATATTATAATCAGAATAATACTGAGTGACTGGAAATTATTTGAATCTCACTGTTATAAACTGCATAATGTAGTGTATACTCGCACGTACGAGTATATACATAATATCTTTTGTTTATTTTTGCACAACGGTTAGCAATTCCCCCATTGCACTCTGTAGCTGACTATTGGTGTGTAATAGTGTTCTCTATCCAAAAATCTGTACAGAAAAAAAGAATGTCTTTTTTAATTGGGGGCTAGTGCTAAAAAATAGCGACCAATGTTGGTCTATTGTGCCAGAAGAAGGCATACTCGAAAACTGTACGATCTGTACCAAAGCATACATACATATGTATGTACATAAATAAGTATGTCATGTATGTACATACATATGCAGACCAACGACAAAAATGCGGAGGCTAGTGTCTGGTTACCAGAACATTTACTCTATCATAATAAACGTACGAGAAAAAAGATTAAATAAATAAAATCCGATTACATAGCAATTAGCCTATTAAGAATAAAAAGCTTATCGGCCGTTTTCAACAAAACAAGTCATATACATATGTACATATGTATGTATGTCTATTTACTCCCTAGTTGCAGGTTGATTGCTTATCAAATGAATTCTCCTCCGCAACAGCGTGCGTGGCACCGAATACAATCATACGAGTAAGCAGCCCTTCTTCCTAACTCAATTGAATCTGAAATGTTCAGTTATTTAACAAACAAATCTCCTCCCTAATCGCCGAAAACCACTCGTTGTATTTCAACTACTCTGCAATTGCTCGAGCAAAAGGCAAGAAAAATGAAACATAAAAATTAAAAATAAGTAGTTTGATTAATGATAAAGATGACTGGAATAAAGATTTTGAGCGCTTAAATTCATATGTAGACATGTCCATTAAGTGCGGGTGGTAAGGTAATCCGTAATCCGCGGCATTGAAAATTAAATATAAAAACAGAACTCTAGCTGCATAAAGAATGTGCGAGCAAAAAAGAAGAGAGAATTGCACGCCACGCTGGCTGTTAATTGGTAATGTGAACGCAGTGACGTCTGCAAATATGTATATCCAACTCAGATACGATTTTAGAATGTTGTAGGTAAGTATGTAGGTTCGATAAACCATTTATTTCCTGATTGAACGGTTGTCATTTGTTGGAAGTGAGAAATTAGTTTTTGTAATTTCCGAAGTCAATAATCAGTTTGGCATTAATGTCGAAATTTGTATACTATGCAACCCTGCGATGGAGGCATTCATGGAATTTGTGAAAGGTGACAACATAAAAAATACTGAAAATACTGCGTGTACTAAGTTATTAGATCTTTTGGATAAATATTGTTGTGATACACTTTGACAGCTGGTAAAATGAGTAAATGTAAAAGTCATATGGTTGGGATGTTTGCGCAATTTCCCGTTGTTTTGTGATGTGATGATTGATATGCTTTTTACATTGTAGTATTTTAGTAAAAGTGAGATCCGTTGTTGATAATTGTCTCAGAATATAGAAACGGTTCATTTTAAAGTGAATTAAATAAACTAACATGCCTTATTAATCGCAACGCATTTCAATTACACACCAACGCCCTGACTGAACGTATTCGAGCACAATACAATACAATTTGGCTCATAGAAATGGATAACAAACGTCATCAGGTAGGTTTTGACAGTTAGAGCTGTGGACAACAAGTGTGTTTCTTATTATTTTTAATTTGATTTCGTTTACCACAGTTCGTACATTAAATCTAGAGTTCATAACCAGCCATGTTGGAAAACATTAAGAAAAAGCTAAGCAGTGCCATCAAAGAAGGAATACAAATAACGGAAAATTTGTCCACCCAGCTCACAGGCGTTGGGTCGTCCACTTTCCATCCGGCCGGCGTTATGGATACAGATGTCCCATCAGAAATAAATATTAGTGCTGGTTCGGAGCTGTTACAAACGTATGGAGATGCCTGGCGGAATACATATGAAGCGAATAGAGCCAATACTGAGGTTGCGAAAGATATTACCGATTCCATCGACAGGATTCGGCTGAGGATGAAGATGAGGCAGGTGAATATGACCGATTTGGTGACTTGTCTATCGGGTCTTTCTACTATCGAGGCGAACATTAAACAATGTTTGAATAAGTTTGATGAAATTGAACAATTAGCCCGCGATGCGGGAGAAAAATTAGACGACCTCTCAAACTTGTGCCATATGTTGGACGTACAGGAGGATTTGATAAAAAAAAACCTCGAACGAAAACGAAGGGAGATAGGTACGGTATATGTTTTCCAAACTGTCCTTGAAATATAATACAAATTCAACGTTATATTTGTCGTCTAGATGAGCTGGAAGCCGAGCAGTGTAGACAAGCGGAAGAAAAACGACGAAGAATTCATGAAGAGGAGGAGAAATTGAAGCACCTGCAGGAAGAACGAAGAGCTGTATTCGAAGAAGCGTTTATAAGCGATATGAATGAATACAAGCAGACGGGCGCTGTTTCAAGTATTCGAAACTATTATTTGCTATGTTTGTTTGAATTTGACATTTTTCTTCTATAGAAATTGAACTGGTGCAAGCAAGGATTTTAATATTGGAAGATATTGATTTGCATTTTGAGTCAGATGAAGAACTAGAAGACTTTCTAAATGATTGACCTTTATATTGATATTCCTTTTTGCCAAAGACGTGCCTTGAACTTAAAATAGTATTAATATGAAGGGTTTCGAGTCAATTGAATTTAGTTGTAGTTTGCTGTGAAGAATTATATTTAAATATTGCGCCTTTGAATTTACAGTATGCTGATGTCTTTTTTAAAGGTAATAAAATATTTTGTGCATTTTTAAGGGAATAGAATATAAATGGAACATTTATATGATCTTTAGCCAGTCAGTCTTGTACTCGTTTACTGGACATCCTACTGCTTACACCAAACATTTTATCACAAGACCAGTTAAAGAAGTTAAAATAAAACCATTCTTTCACTCAATTGGTGAACTCGTTTCGGACAACGAATGGATTGCAGCTTAATGGAGGAAATATTTCGAAAAAGTGTTTAATGTACAATGTCGAGTATTGAATATTCATTTCGCGGCTCCTCTCCTCGGCGGGGTACTGGCAAAACCCCCTGTAGTACATTTGCCTTGAGAATGGTTCTCGGCGCTCGCTGTTCGGAATTGGCATAAAACTGTAGTTCTCGATCACTTGCGTGAAAAACAAATCGCACCCAACATAAGTTGAGAAAAGCTTAGCTCTAGCTCTCCGTGAACTGAAGGGAAATAAAGGACGAGTTAAAGTACGAGAGTGGTCCGATAAGTACTTAGCCTACAAAAGAAAAACAAACATTTTGGAGAAATGGCGATTTAATTTTCAATATAGTCTCCTTTTAGCTCGATACACTTGACCCAGCGATGCTCCAACTTCTTTAACCCGTTTGAAAAATACGTTTTCTCGAGGTCTGCAAAGTAGGCCTCCGTGGCGGCGATGACCTCCTCATTCGACTCAAAATTTCCGCCCGGCAAGTGACTTTTTCAAGTTTGGAAACAAAAAGAAGTGGCACGGGGCAGCAATTCGTAGCCCAATTCGACCAATTTGGCCGTGGCGAGGGCGGAGGTGTGAGCCGGTGCGTTATCATGGTGGAAGAGCACTTTTTTTCTTCGCTAAGTGGGGCCGTTTTTTCTTCAATTCGCCGTCGAATCGGCCCAATAATTTGTCGTAGTACAGCCCTGTGACCGTTTTGCTTTTCTCTAGGTAGTCGATGTGGATCACACCTTGTGAATCCCAGAAAACGGTGGCCATCACCTTTCCGGCCGATGGGACAGTCTTCGCCTTCTTCGGAGCACGTTCGCCGGATGAAGTCCACTGTTTCGACTTATCCTTGGTCTCTGGTGTGTACCAGTGTACTGTCACGAAACGACTCAGAAACTCCTTCGGATTGCGCTTAAACAGCGTCAAACACTGCTCTGAAGTGGTCTCGCGGTTGCGCTTGTTGTCCGGAGTGAGCAAACGCGGCACCCATCGCGCCGACAGCTTTCTCATGCCCAAAATTTCATGCAGGATATGACCCACGCGATCTTTTGAAATGCCTACTGTCTCAGCTATTTCAATCGGCGGTCTGCCAATACGAGATCGTGGATTTTTGTCACGTTATCCTCCGTGGTAGCCGTTTTCGGGGCACCTGGACGTGGCTCCTCAAACACTGACGTGCAACAAAAACTGTTGAAACTGGTTAAACCAATTTTTGATGGTCGCCATCGAAGGAGAAGAGTCACCGTACACAGCATCCAAATGCTCTTTGATTTCGCTGCGCGATTTCCCTTCCAAAAACAAGAATCGAATCACCGACCGATATTGCTCTTTTTCTATTTTTCGAAAATCCGCGGACACTCGCGCTTCAACACGCGATCAAAACAAAACTACGAGTCCAATCCGGACAGTGGCCGTCTACTAGAATGTACTACACGACAGTAAGTTGCTCTTGCGATACTGGCGGTGAGGCTAAGTACTTATCGGACCACCCTCGTAAGTGCAGGAATATTGAATTCTTTGGGCAGTCGTAAATAATAACAAAAGAGGGAATGAAACCTAATTCAAACCAAGAGACATCGAAGATTTAGACCTATCAAGAACAGTAAGATAGCTTAAAGGTTTCTTAGATATGACAGGATACTATCGAAAGTTCATTAAGGACACAATTACAGTTGTACAATAGCCAAAGCCTTGTGGTATGCGCACTATGTTTGGGGTCATTAACTTGATAGATGATAACGCTCCAAACGTTCCAAACCCAATTTTTCTGCACTTGGCCGTACATTTTGCTTAAGTAAATTGATGTACGGTAAACTGGGGCAGATCCGTCGTTGGGCATATTCTTCTTTGCTATTTTATCGAAAACTGTGATATGTAAACCAATAATTTAAATGACAAACGCATCCTTTTGTAAACCTAAGCCTTGTGTTGTAGTTTGATAGTTCTAGTTAGTCGGCAAAAATAATTAGAAGTAATTTGGTGTTTTTTGTGTCTTTTGTGTAATTTTTTACTTCTAACATAGTAGGTAAGCTTTTTTTAGTATTACCTTTTTTATTTTGCAAAAACCAGTGAAATTTTGTGAGGAGTATTTATAAATATTCGGCTTTAAAGTGCTCTACACATGTTCAATGTTAATTGACAAGTATAATTGACGCTTTTTTTCGTCAAGTAACATTGATGAAAAGTCGCCTCCACATGTATTAATGAACATTGACAATATTTTTGCGTAAATTCTGTTTAGTCGTTTCATATGTGTCTACGAGAATGGACAACAGCAGCTTCGACTGTGGCATTTTTATCAATCTCCAATAGTTTGCTCCGCAATTCTTATACGACTTTAGTTTTAAGTCTTTATTCATATATCTCGTAAATTAGTTTTCACAAACACTCATTTTCTCGACATATTTACATATATACACATCATCAATCTAGTGACAATGAAAATTGACGAAAACCAAATCAGTTTTGATTTTCATCAATGTATCAAGTTTATTTGACCAGAACATTGAAGAGTACACAAACGATCAATGTTATTTGAATGGTGACTCATTCAAGTAATATTGACCGTGTGTAGGGCGCTTAAGTGGAACAGAAAGAATTTGCAATTCATAAATTTGTTATTGTTAAAAAGTTGATAAATACAAATTTCCTTCTAAGGAATGAAGTTTTCAGTGATCCGAAGAGTACGAAGGCTACCATAAACCTTTCCTATTGCACTATTAGGATGATCATTCCCAGTTAGAACCATACCCATTGATTCAATTCATCGAATGTTTTACGATAGATGGGTAATGCCTTTGACTTTTGACTTGATGATATTTATGTATGTAAAGATTGTTTAGTTTAGACCGGCGTGAGATGTGGCGCAAGTCCTCATTCATCAAAGCAACTGCTTTGTCCTTCGCCGACAAGCAGAAACCGGAATGAGACGTGCGTCTTTCGTACGTCTTCCCCCGTGACACCCTGAAATTTTGACGAGATTCTGACAGAGGTTCAGGTGCGTAGCGACAAAACCCGTTACAAACGAGCTTCTATCCGTGAATACGTGTGAGTTCATTTCATTTTACCGCAGTGTACTCCCGCCACACACACTCTTGGAATTATAACAATGTGAGTGATTGTTTACAAAATTTTGACAGCACTTGAGGTACCCACGTCCTCTTTTGACAGCACTTGAGGTACCCACGTGCTCGCCCGAGCTTCTAGGCAAACGTCAGCGGCCATTTTGAGTGGGACGTCTCATTGGTGGTTTCTGCCGACAAGGGTCGACTGATCAAAAGTTGCACATCATCTGCATACAAATGAATCAGACAAGACAAGACAAAGTATCGAGTGATTAACGGTTTCAAAAGCCTTGAAAATGTAAGAGAGTGAGTAGTACAATATGATCTTTACCTAAGGCAACTCTAATTTCATCGGTAACAAGAATGCTGACTTACAACTACGTTGCGGGCGAAAACCAGACTGGCTGGAGCTTAGAAGGTTTTTAGAAGAGAGATAACTTTGTATCTGTTTGAAAACTGCCTTATCAAATACTTTCGAGAGGAATGGTAGGATGGCTATTGGTCGGAACTCTTTCACTGAACCTGCAGTTTTCTTAAGAATGGGGATCATTTTCGCTTTCTTCCATACTAAAGGAAATTCGGATGAAGTTGAGATATTGTTGAAAATAAGGGTTACAAAACGCAAAAGAAAGGGAAGCACCAATTTTATGAATTTAGGGTTGATTAAGTCAAGCCCAACAGCATTCCATTTAATTGATAAGATTGCCTTGACAACATCTGCTTCTGATAGTCTAAGAAAACTAAAAGCACTGCTTAAATATGTTTGTTCATCACTTAATGGGCTACTGTGAATGAGATCGTTTGATAATTATGTTAGAGAAGTGAATTTATTGTTTAAAACATCGCAATCAATATCATCAGGCCGTGTTGCTAATTGTCTACCGTTATCTATTTCTCGCTGGTGTTTCCAGGAATCTTTGCTGGATGTCGTGGTACTGAGTTCATACACTTTCCCCGTTCTAATCAACAACTTTGTTTCGTAACCTGCAATAGTAGAAGTTCTACTCTAAAACGTCTCCATTGACTGTAAGCGGCATCTCATTGTAGCATCACGGCAGAAATATCGCTTTCAGCCAAGGCGGAGACGTAGGTAGATACATATGTTTCACAAAGCGGTTTTAATAGGAACATGACAATCATACAAGAAATTAAGGTTGTTTTAGGAAATATATCTGCTCATTTACACTTTGCATTAATTAGAGTAAGTAATTTTGAAATTGCGAAATTGAAAACTTTGCTGTCTGATATTGCAAGACATTTTTAAGGATATACAAATTATATCGTGCTTGGAAAAATCAGGTGCTTGGAGCTGGCTGTAAAATAAAACTCTATTGGGTAAAATGGGTGGGATAAGAGCGGCTTATTGCTTTACGGGCGAACAATTTGATAAAGCTGATTCGAAGCCACGTTGCAAGAGCACTGAATTATCCTCACCTTAACGGCTTTCTCCTCCCAGAAGCATTCCTCTCTTTGAATCAACATGGGCAGATCCAGGATAGATTAGCGGCTCCACTAATCTTCCACATATCCCGCAATCCCCTGGAGCGGGGGTTTCTCTATGAACATGGTGTCGCTGAGTCCAGGCGCCTCAGGTTAAGTAGGTCGTTTTCACGCCGCGATCGAGGAGACGTCGATGTATGACAGCATCAACGGAGGGAAGTGGTCAATGTCAAGTGGTCAGTGGTCAATATTACTAATCTTCGAATCAAAGCCTGACAACCGCCAACCGTGGGCTTACATAGGCTAGGGTAGGTAAGGGTATAGTTTAAATTAATTTAGTGTAGGTTAATGTGGCGGGTAGGTTTAATTTAGTTTTATTCTGTAAGTTTAAGAAAAAATAAAATAGAAGAAAAGAACATAGACACTAAAAGTAAATAAAAATACATATATACATACATGTAAGCATTATACCATATATTGTAAGTACCTATATATTAAGTTTTAGTTCTATAAAAAACCTTTTCTTTTTTTGGATTTAATATGTCAAGTTGTTTACGGGTGGTTTCAATTGAAATTAAATACTTGTAAATCAAATATTTGTAAGTATATGGTGGCAATACTCCAGCTGATAAATCATGTAGGGAATGGTTTCGACTCGCTCTGGACTACCAAAAAAGAAAATTGCAACCAAAAGAATTGGAGGCATTACTCGATAAAGTGCGAAGTCACATTTTTTCATTTAAAAGCACTTAAAAGCAGCTAATTCAAAGGCATAAGCAAAACGTTTTTTTTCCCCATCGGATTGGCTGCGGATAAGAAATATGCGATAATCCCTTGAAGAGAAAATGCTACCCTAAGCGTGGTGAATCCTAACCATCAACATCCACACCAAAGTAAAATTGGTAAAATTGAGTTTCGAAGATCATGTTGTGTATCTGCTATCTGGTGGGACTAAAAAGATGTTGTGGGTTATAAGCTGCTACAACCTGTTGAATTTACTACGGGCGACCGGTATAGGATACAACTGATTCGTTTTAGCCGTGCAATACGAAAAAAAAAAAAATGGCCAGAATACGAACAAAGACAAAAAACGATCCAAATTAATTTGGTTCCCAATAAACATACGTATATTTTTTTAAAGTAAATTAAGCAAGGTATAGTTAGATTAAGGTAGTCTTGAGTTTTAAATAAACAAAAAAATATGATCCTATGCTAATTTTTTTTAAAACCTACTGTCGAAAGATGAAAAAATAAATAAATGTTAGTGTTTAACTTAGAGTGTCCCGACGGCACCAGTAGGATATTTTAGGTTTTTAGGTTAGCTAAGCTATTAAGTTATTTCTAAATATTTTCATCTGAAATCGAAAACTATGTACATACATATATATGTATATCACCGACAGTATTACGTAGTACGTAGTTTGTTGATTACATATTAGCATATCGGGCAATACCTTTATGAAACAAGTGCAAACTGTTTACGGATAGGCCCAAAACAAACCTGGGTTTTCAATCGCACTTAGCCATCACAAAGTAGAGTCTTATACATATATAGTATTGGACAAACTATTGATTTTGGTTACAACGGACGTCAGAGTGAAGCGACAAAAACATTTTTTTAAATAATTTTTTACATTTTATTAAACGAAATAATAATAGAAACATAATATTGTTCATTATAGAAAACAAAACAAAAATTCATTAACACGTTAACGCCGGCGCTGTAATTCACGCTCCTCGTCCAGTGGCGGCTGCGCTAGCTTTTCGCTCTATCGGACGGGAGCTAATCCAAGGCATTATGCAGCATTGACAATCCAACAAAGGCAACAGCATCGTGGAAACTTTTGTGTGTGAGACTAAGGCTAAATTTTCTGTGAATTCGTCTCATCCTCTCTGAATCCTTTGAACCTTCTGAATTTCTACCGTTAATAATGCTGACATTTTTTCGAATTCGTATCTTTTTGTAAGTTCAAGTTGGTTAGTTGTTTTCTCTTATTTTAATTTCTTGCCCATAATAATAGGTAAGATGGAAATCGAAGTAAGTGATTCTTCTGACGAAGTTCTGCTTATAAGCAGGACAAATAAATCGATATCAAAAATATTCTCTTCATATTCAGACGAAGACAATGAATATTCTAACTTTGATTTAGAAGAAGATAATGAATGGCAGCAAATAAGAGAAGGAAGTCCCATACACATACGCAATCACACACACCATAGAAAGCAGGAACAGACATGACAACGAACGTACGAATGAATGAGCTACCCTGCCTCTTTCAAATACTAAAACTCGAACTCGATCGTCAGTCGTTAAACTGCGTCGAGGAAAGAAAGTAGTTCCGAAGTATTGTGCCTGAAATAAAGAATCAAATTGAATATACATATAGTAGGTACATATCAAAAGCAGTAGTTTGATCTCTCAAAGAAGAATCCTACAAATGGGCATTCAACCTAGATCCCAGAATTGAGCTATACAAAAAAAAAAAAGAAGAAAAAAGCAAAAGAAGAAAAAATAAAGGGCATCAACCTAAAACGGTCGACACCAAATATTCACTATAAAGTGTAGTGCACATCATTTGGTATACATATACATTTCATATAACATAACGGTGAAGAGTCGAACCGTGGTTGCATGCTCCAACATGCGAAGCAGTATTTCACAGAAGAAGAACAAAGAGAAACAGAGGCGAGTAGGAGAAAAATAAACACGGAATCAGAAAAGTAAATGATACCATACGTTTGTTCGGTTTCTTTTAATAGTATCAGCTTACATTTTTTGTTATTGAATTAATTGATTAAGTTTCTTTCATTATCTTGTATATTATTATCTTATATTATCGTATTTTATTGATCTTGTATTATTTTATTGAATTGCTATTGTCATAAAGTATTGAATTTCGCCAGAAGTGTTTTAGCTCTGACAGTAGAGGGACTTAGAGAGAAATTAACAGAAGTTAACTTACCATGTACGGGACTGAAAACAGCACTACAAGAGAGGCTCCTCCAACATTTCGGCCTATCACGAGATGCCGAAAACGAATGGAATGATCTCAAGAAATTTATCTATGGCAAACAATTATTGAAAGGCGTTGCTAAACTTTTCGTACGAATCCAGCCTGCATTGAGAAATTTGCAAGCGTTAAAAATATGACTCATCCGCTGAAATCCACCGCTTACTAAGGAACCGCAAAAAGAGACCTTCGGAATCCTTACGAAAATATTTGTACGGCTTAATGGAGATAGATAAAGGCATTGCGCTGGACGATGAAAGCCTCATTGAATATTTTACAGAAGGAATCCCAGATAACAGACTAAATAAAGCTTGTTTTTACCAGGCGAAAACTCTCACGGAACTGAAAGACCAAATAAGAGTATTCGAAAAGGTTCGCGGACCAAGCCAACAGTCATCATACTCCATGAGTTCCAACCGCGTCAATATAAGGATATCGTCATTAAGGGGCGCATATATATCGGCATTATTCGACACGGGGAGCGACGTAAATCTTTTGCGCTATGACGTTTTAATATTGCTTGATTATATAGAACTCAACTCAGCGAAGAAACATTTATCGGGTATAGGACAGAACAAAGTTACAACCCTAGGTTGCTTCGAGGCACAAATAAAGGTTGACGGGGTAGTTGCCGTTAACGTTTCATGGGGTTAGAGAGTGAGATCTTCAATATTCAGCGGTGATTGGGAATAAAATTCTTAATGAGATAGATGTAGAGATAAGGGCAAATGGAGTACTTTTCAAGAAAAAACAAACGATTGAGGAAGCAGCCGATGAAGAATTGAAGGAAGGCCAAAGGACTGAGGCTGGAAACCCCACATGGTTGAAGGCGGAGCACAAGGTGAGCGTTGCAGTACGAAAAGGCGATGTCGGCCTACAAGGGCGTGCAAAGAATAGGAATGCGTCGAGAAATTATCTTAATCGCGAAGGATGCGAATATACTGGTCCAGGTAAATTCTGTGGTCGGGAAACACAAGCATATGAGTTGCAAAGGGAGTTTCAGGCAATATGCGTATCAGCGCAGGAGGGAGAGTTCATGTGCGAACTGAGTATTGACCCGGAACATCTAGAGCTTAGTTGCGAGGAGAAGCTGAGAAAGATGATAGCTAATTACGTCCCGAGAGGAGCCAAACAATTGCCTATTGAAATGAAGTTGGTGTTAACCGATGATGTCCCAATATACCGGAGACCCAGGAGAATGCCGTATGTAGACCAACAGTTTGTGGAAAAACAAGTGGCAGAGTGGTTGTGCGAAGGAATCATCCGACCGAGTACTTCGGAGTACGCCTCACCAATAATATTAGTGCAGAAGAAGAACGGAACCAAACGACTTTGCTGTGACTATCGTAAGTTAAACGAAAAGGTGATACGCGACAACTTCTCAATGGCTTTTATAGACGACATACTCGAAAGATTACAAGACGCCAACGTTTACTCCAGCTTAGACATAGCAAATGGTTTTCTTCATGTTCCCATAGAGAAGAACTCACAAAAAATATACTTCATTCGTCACTCATAGCGGTCAGTTCGAGTTTCTATTTGTTCCATTTGGAATATCAAACTCACCTGCCGTATTTTGCCGATACATTTCATCTATACTGAGGCAGCTGATTCAAAACGGGACGGTAGTTGTGTACATGGAAGACATTATCATTCCCTCTAAGGACGAGGATGAAGGACTGAGGAAACTTGAAAGTGTGTTGAAGGTTGCAGCTGAATATGGATTGCGCATCAGATAGGAGAAGTGCCAATTCCCGAGAAGGAGAATTGATTTCCTCGGATATATTCTGGAGAATAATACGATCAATTGAAAAGACGAAAGCAATACGAGACTTTCCAGTACCCGTCGATAGGAAATCCCTTCAACGTTTTCTCGGATTGACGTCGTATTTCAGGAGATTTATCGAAGGCTTTGCAGTGATTGCAAAACCGCTGTCCTATTTGCATCGTAAGAATGTTGAATTCAAGATGGGTATCGAGCAGCTGTTAGCTTTGAAGCAATTGAAAGAGTCGTTAATAAGCGCACCAGTGCTTAAATTGTGTAAGCCTCAGGCACTAACCGAGGTTCACACAGATGCCAGCATGTATGGGTATGGGCGCAATTCGACTGCAAAAGGATACGGAAGACCAACAATTTCACCCAATACAGTTCATGAGTCGGAAAACTTCACCAGTGGAAGAAAAATATCACTCGTATGATCTCGAAGTGTTAGCAATTATAGAGGCTCTGAAGAAGTGGCGGGTTTACCTAATGGGGACAAAATTCAAGATTGTGACCGATTGCAACGCTCTTACGATGACGATGTCTAAGAAAGAAGTTTCACTGTTAGTGTCGAGATGGGCTATGTTTCTGCAAGAAAGAAGGAAGGATTATTAGCACTTATCGACAAAAAAGATAGGCCGCTCGGGACATATCATGTAGACCACGTGGGTCCAATGGCTCAGACTCGGAAACAATACAACCATTTGCTTGTAGTTGTGGACGGGTTCTCAAAGTTTACTTGGTTTAATCCAGTCAAAGGCACCGGGGCAGAGGAAGTCATCGACAAATTGAAAAGACAGTCCACAATATTCGGGAACCCGAAAAGGATCATATCGCACAGAGGAACAGGAGGAACACCTCAACTGCATTCAGTGAATACTGTAGAAGCGAGGGGATACAGCATCTGTTGATTGCCACAGGAGTGCCTCGAGGGAACGGACAAGTGGAGCGAATCCACAAGATCGTCGTTCCGATGCTAGCCAAAGCGTGTCCAGGAAGTGCTCAAAACTGGTATAGGCAGGTGGAGAAAGTACAGCAAGTTCTCAATAATACCCCTTAAAGGAGCACAAAATTCACTACTTTTAGGATCCTTGCAGAAGTCCGTCTTAGATGAGCGACGAGAGAGACGAGATGCGTGATGAAGTCCGCGAGAATATTCTAAAAATCCAGCGCGAAAATACAAGAACATACGATAGAGGGAGAGAACACAGTGGCAGAGTTCATGAAAAAGTGGAGCCACTAAGCTTTCATTCGGGGCGAATGAACATCTGGATAGCCGAATGTAGGATGGAGCCAAACCAACGATATTTTACCCTACTGACGAAAAAGAGTACACATACGCACGCACACACAACATAGATAGCAGGAACAGACATGACAACGTACGTACGAACGAATGAGCTACCCTCTTTCCCTTTCCAAATAATAAAACCCGAATAAAATAAGAAAGTACAGCAAGTTCTCAATAATACCCCTTAAAGGAGCACAAAATTCACTACTTTTAGGATCCTTGCAGAAGTCCGTCTTAGATGAGCGACGAGAGAGACGAGATGCGTGATGAAGTCCGCGAGAATATTCTAAAAATCCAGCGCGAAAATACAAGAACATACGATAGAGGGAGAGAACACAGTGGCAGAGTTCATGAAAAAGTGGAGCCACTAAGCTTTCATTCGGGGCGAATGAACATCAGGATAGCCGAATGTAGGATGGAGCCAAACCAACGATATTTTACCCTACTGACGAAAAAGAGTACACATACGCACGCACACACAACATAGATAGCAGGAACAGACATGACAACGTACGTACGAACGAATGAGCTACCCTCTTTCCCTTTCCAAATAATAAAACCCGTGCTCGATCGTCAGTCGTTAAATTGCGTCGAGGAAAGAAAGTTGTTCCGAAGTATTGTGCCTGAAATAAAGAACCAAATTGAATATACAGTGTATCAAACACATATTCGCCCTCAACTTTCAATTGCATTTTATCAAAAATCAATACGAACTAAATGATTATGGGGTAGTTTTTGATTAAAGCAAATCTCATAGATAATGCTACATCTAGTTTTGAAATTTTTCAACCTTACATTTGGTTAGGAGCTACGATAAAAGGAAATAATGCACCAAAAAATTTAGCTCAAATTCGTATTCGTACAGCAACTATGCAGCTGACATTTGACGTAAGATACCGTTAACCATCATGATCATATTTCATATTTTGAGTGGAAATGCTCATTTGTAGTGTTTGCCGGTGTTGTAAGAGTAAGATCAAACAAAAAAATCTGGTGCATGTCCGTGTCACAAAAAAAAAAAAAGGCAGGCCGAAAAAACAATTGGTGCAAACAAATGCAAAAACACCAACATTTTATTGGCCTCAGCGATGAAGTAATCCCAAACCGGGAAGCCTGCCGCTACTTTCTGAGGTCAAACCGGCGGACCCCACAAGCGGACCACAAGCGGACCAGTAGGAATGCAGTTAAGTGGGAAGGTTATGGTCCTACACTTCTGACCATAACGACGGCGGAAAACAAAAAAAAGGAAAAGAAGAAGAAGAATTAAATCTATAACATCACTTTGAGACATTCGCCACTGAGCCATTTTTATTTTGCAGTTTCGCGGTAATTTTATCTTCACTGACAAGCGCTGTCAAAAAAAGTCTGACATGATGTCCGAAAAAGATGTCTGATAAACATGTCTGACATCTATGTCGAGACATATGTCTGGTCTGATATCTACCGGTCTCCACGAGACATCGCTGATGTATATAACAACTTGTATATAACAACGCGAGTGAAAAGTTTTTGAATACGCTCAAGGCGGTCAGATGTATTGTTATAATGAGGGTTCCAAACTAAGCTACAGTACTCTAGCAAGGGCCTTACAAGTGACACATACAACATTTTTAAAAAGTAGGGATCTGACAATTCCTTACTGTTCCTTTTGATGAAGCCTAGCATTGAGTTGGCTTTATTTACTATATAATCAACATGTGGCAGAAATGAAAGCTTGCATTCGAAAATTACACCAAGGTCATTTTTAGTGAAACTCTTTCTAGGGTTATATTATTAATGCAGTAGTTAAATTCTATAGTTGTCATTTTTCTACTGCAGGAAGGAACTTGACATTTTGAAATATGTAGGTGTAAATAGTTAGCTTCGCACCAATGCGCAAAATAATTCAAGTCCTGCTGGAACAACTGACAATCACTTTCCGAAGTAACCTTACGAAAGAGTTTCAGATCATCGGCATAGAGAAGGCATGTTGAGTATTTAAATGTTTCAAGACTGTCATTAATAAATAACAGGAAGAGCAATGGTCCAAGATGGCTTCCCTGTGGTACGCCAGATGGCACCTTATTATGCAATTATTAATTTTAACTATTTGAGTTCGTTTTTTAAGATACCATTCTAATCACTTGAGAAAACTGGAGTGAAATCCAAAACACGATAACTTATATAGAAGTACTTTGTGATCGACCCTGTCAAAGGCTTTGGCAAAGTCAGTGAATATTATATCAGTTTGAAGGTTATCTTCAAACCGTTGATGTTGCTAAGCACAAGTTAGTTGTAGTCGATTTTCCTGAGACAAAGCCATGTTGGAAGTCCGAAATACATATGTTCCTTAATAGCAAAAAAGACCTTATCATAAAAGATTTTTTCAAAAAGTTTGGGAATTGCTGATATTTTTCAAATCGGCCTGTCTTCTTCTTTTCCTTTTTCCGGCGTTGTTATGGTCAGAAGTGTAGGACCATAACCTTCCCACTTAACTGCATTCCTACTGGTCCGCTTGTGGGGTCCGCCGGTTTGACCTCAGAAAGTAGCGGCAGGCTTCCCGGTTTGGGATTACTTCATCGCTGAGGCCAATCAAATGCTGGTGTTTTTGCATTTTTTTTTTTTTTTGTGACACGGGCATGCTCCAATTTTTTTTGTTTGATCTTACTCTTACAACACCGGTGATCTCCAGTCGTGTCAACCCACTGATTTGCATGTACACTTGTGGGGCAGTTTAATGGTGGTATATGTATCCCTAGGCTCACGTTGGTGTTTTCTAAATTGCCTAGATGTGATTTTTGTTTACCTTTGTTTTAGTCGCCTTTTACGACAAGCGAGAGGTATCGCTGCAGGGATATTCTTAACCCGTCCCTGCACGGACATTTTTCAAATCGGCCTGTAGTTAGTAATATGTATTTTGCTTGGAACCAGATTTAAATATTGGAGATATATAAGAAATTTTCCAACTGTCAGGAAATTGACCGCGTGAGAGTGAGAGATTGTAGAAATATGCTAGAGGTTCGGCAAGAGCTAATGTGCAGACTTTAAAAGAATTGGTGGAAAGCCATCAGGACCTTGTCCCTTAATCCCACCCAATTTCGTCAGTGCGTCTCTAACTTCGTGTATACTGATTGTAAACGATCCAATATCGCAACGGTTAGAGACGTGCGGTAAACTGCTTGAGAAAACGGATTCTATTGAATAGACGACTTCAATATAAGATGCAAATAAATTTTTTAAATTGAGTTTGGAATTAATAAAGTTTTTATTTCTTTTTAAATTAGATTCAACTGATAATATGTAGTTGTGATAAAGATAATTACTAAGACACATAAATTCATGGTGTCTATTAAAATAGTTTTAAATAGTTTAAATTACCTCTGTTGCACGAATAAAGCTTAAGTGCCTTGTTTTTGCTGTTTTTTTAATTAGAAAGTCTTTTGTTAAACCAGATGGGATTCGAATTCCCCTCTAAAAGCTTTTTGGGAACGTATCGCTCTATGGCTTCTTGCAGAATATCCGAAATATGTTTGTAAGCATTGTCTAATTCTGGACAACCAACAACATCACTCTAAGTACATGATAAAAAATAAGCAAGCATTGCATCAAAGTTAGCATTTTTAAAATCAAAAACAGTACTGGTAAATGTATGTACGTTAATCTCAAGAGCCATAGGCTGGATAAAGTTATCTATAACCGGAAGGTTAGATATATTAATGCTAGCATCGATTTCTTTATCGACAAATACTAAGTCAAGTACTCTATTACAGCTATTTAAAAAAGAATTAACTTGTATGGGGTCGTATTGACTGAAATAATCAACAACTGAAGATTCGATCTCTGATGTAATTTTAAAAGGAGTAGTGAGCTTATCATCGCCATCTACAGTCCACTTTATGTTTCCGAGATTAAAATCTCCAGTGAAAATTATATGTTGATAATCTTTAAGACTGTATAAGAAATATTTACAATTATTCAAATGAGTATTGTACATTTCAATCGAACTTCTAGGAGGAATATAGCTGACAACAATAACCAATTCTATCCGATCGTTTAAAATAACATTGGCAGCGAGTTTATCGATATCAAGGGATGTTGCACATCCGGATTCAAACTCAAATTGTTTACATGAAAAAGAGGACCGAATGGCGATCATCACTCCAACGCCCCCTTCTAGACTTCTTAATACGGAATTCCTATCTTTTCTAAAAGCATTATAAACATTAGTGTCAAAAATTTCGGATGAAAGATGTTAGTCAGTAAACCATGACTCAACTAAAATAAGTATATCGAATAGGTTAGATGAAAAGAAAATGTATAGTATAACTTAGTTCTTAAACCACCTACATTCTGATAATAAAAAGTCAGATTTCATTTTAATAAGCGGCACGAAGTCGTCTTCGGGAAACAAACTTCGGGAACATCAGCAGCAGCAGCTCCCACGGTGGCGTCATCGGCAACATCAGCAGCAACAATGGCATCGGCAACAACGGGAACGGCAACAGCGGCATCGGCAACAGTTCCAGGAGCATTGATCATCGATAAGCCATCATTATTTGTATACAAATTCAAGGAAGTTGTTATGTCGACACCAGCGGCGGAACAACCATGTAATTTTTTGGTAGTTAATAAATTTCTTTACTTTAATTGATGTCAAATCAACCAATCAATAATAGGGTCAAATCGATGAATTGTTTAAGATTTTGTCTGAAATTTTGAAATTTTATTGGATCAAGTTTGGAACCCTGTGTAACACCATATATACTTTGCTTCTCCTCACTGACTGTGCTAGAAATCTTTACCCTAAAGCCATGTTGTTGCATTTCCTCTAACTCCAATCTGGAAAAGGCATTCTAGCAGTTTGTCTTGCATTAGCGTATCGAGTGCTTTACTGAAGTCCATGTACATAACTAACACATGGTGGTTTTTATTTAACCCGATGTTAATGACGTTCGACATCTCTCCCAGTAATCTTCCCGAACTTTTTCCTTTTTGAAATGCATATTGGTTTGGTTGCAAAACTTTGTGTTTACTTATAAATTTCATTAAGCGATCGACAAAAATCTCTTCCATACATTTTCGATCGAAATTGGCCCGTAGTTTCCAATTTCTGTTTTTACACCTCCTTTGTATATGGGAGGTAAACCTATCAATATACTTTCAGAGAGTCAAGCAGTAATCAAGCAGCTCGTACAGTACGAACTCAAAATCCAATGCCACGAAGCCCTTGGCAAAAGAAATAAATTCAAACTCTGGTGGGTGCCAGGTCACAAGGGCGTAAAAGGCAACGAAATCGTCGACCAACTCGCTAGGATAGGTTCCAGCGAAAGGTACATAGGTGCCGAACCTTTCTGCAGAATCGCTAAGTTTAAGATTAATTTTCTCTTAGACAAGTGGGGAAAATCGCAACACCTGCATTTTTGGAACAGCGTTCAAGAATTCCGATAATCGAAGAGATCTATACGGCCCCTGAACAAACGCTACCTTTCGGGACACTGTAGTCTTAGATATCATCTTAACAAAATTAACCTCTCGTCTGAAACCGAGTGCCAACTCTGTCTAGAGTAAACTGCATAGCCTCTCAGGACACTAGAAAAAATTGTAGCAGGTTCTCAATTTTTGGACCTGACGGGCGTTCACTGACGAGACAAAATGTAGTCAGATACCTTGGGATCTTACTAGACTAGCCCAGTATAGGATTCGGGTGTTTGAGAGACAATGTCTTAGGACTCGTCTCGGGCTATATAGAATCTGAATCTAAGTACCCGAAATTTTACCGAACGAGGTCCTACTTGGGAAATTCGATTTTGTAATCTTCTGCTAACTGTTTTAAAACAGAACAAAAAACGGAGCAGGCGCGGAGCAGTGACGGACTTTAATTAAAAGTGTTTAATTTCTTCTGTTGGAGTTAAATCAGTGATCCCATTATCAACCCAAATTTGCCGGAACATTCTGACTACATCGGCAGTGAAAACATATCGATCCGATATCGACCCTGTCGAAATCGTAAGCTCACGCCGATTAAATCTCTCTGAATAGGAGGACCTATCAACCGCGCACTATTTAGAGACTGACCATTTGAGTCAGTGAGAG
This sequence comes from Merodon equestris, assembly GCA_958301585.1. Classification (NCBI taxonomy): domain Eukaryota; kingdom Metazoa; phylum Arthropoda; class Insecta; order Diptera; family Syrphidae; genus Merodon; species Merodon equestris. The sequence continues at coordinate 79,526,031 of OY284415.1, read as the reverse complement.
CTGTCCGGTTCAAAAACCACATGAAGTATAAGGTAAGACTATTTACCGGGAGAGGTCTCAATTCTTTATCTAATGAGTTGCCTGCTGGCCCACGAAGTTTTCCTGCCTTCAGAATGTCCTAAAGTCTGTCAGTACCTAGTAAGACATAGGAGCAGAGGAATTGAAACAATCTCAGATAAATGATTTGAAGTAGTGAAACTTGTGTTGCTTTAAGATGAGTCCTACAATCAATGGATCCTACAAAAAGATCACGAAGATACCACAATTGGTGGTAATTTAGTAGTAATTCTAAAAGGTCATTATAGAGTGAAGAAAATTCTCACCACCGACATCTCGATAGATGTGGAAGGCATAATTGTGTTTCCATATCGTAATTTTAATGCACTAGATATCGCGAATTATTTTGCTATCGCGCCTTTACGAAATTATAGGGAGTAGCGTAAAGGGAATACATAATCAATCTATATGCACATATGGTACATATGATATAAAAAAGAAAATATATACCTATATATCAATTTATTTAACCATCCGGGTTCTCACAAGCATTTCACTATTTTTTTTTCTTTTTCAATCACTGGCTAAAAATGGCACCATGTCAAACTTCATTAACCGTCACATGGTTATCGTTTTTATCGGTGAAATCAAATCTCCGGGCGTGAACGTTCTTTTTTTGGGAATGCAATGGGGTCTCTTGAAACACATGTGTGTTTGCTGCTTTGCAATGGCCCATATTTTGCTTGTTAATAAAGCTATTAAACCAAAAATAAGCTTCACCCTTAAAGATAATATTTTGATAAAATGTAGGACTGGATGCCAAAATTCGCGAGGAGAAGAATAAATTATCTGCCACCAAAACAACGCACAATCCGCATAGTGCGCAAGAGTGTGTTGGCGATGGGAAAACTGTGGGATTTGGGGTACGATTTGGTCGGCCACCCCCCTATTCAATTGATTTGGCTTCCTTAACTACCATCTGTGCACAGACTTCAATAAATTTGTTTCTGGGAAGCTCTTCGCATCCAATAAAGAAGTTGAGAGGCTCGTAGATGAATATTTTCACAGCCTTCCAGACTTTCACTTCCAAGGGGAGATCATGTACAAAATAAAATATTTTTTTTTAACCGAAAATCGGGGACTTTAATTGTAAGACCGAGAATTTTCCACATTGCCCTTGTATGTATGAATAGAAAACGCTTTGTCCTTCGCCCAAAATAGGAAACGCATAATATTAAAAGCTGTCAGATCAACATGGTGAAGGTATTATAATGCTATGGGGTTGTTCCCTCCATAATGACGTTCATGATTGTTAATATGTTGACAAAATATGTGAACTTGCTGGAAAATATCATGTTATCATAGGCCAAAGAAAATATGCCTCTAGGATGGAGATTCCAAAAAGACCACGACCCCAAGCATTCGGCAATACTAACAAAGCTATAAGTTTAGAAGAGAAGCATTGATGTTTAATGTGGCCTTCTTAATCACCTGATATGAATCCGAATGAGAAATTCTGTAAAGATTTCAAAATTAAAGTCCATAACCGTTGATGTTGAATAAGCAGGGTCTCTTGAGAATTGTGCAAGAAGAGGGTTTTTCCATCAAAATTTAATTGTGTATGCAAAACGCATTAGGTTGCAGTTTTAAAAAAGAATGATTGTTGTTGTTTTTTTTTTGAAAAATGGGAAAAAACAAAACATAAAATATTTTTTGTTTATTTAATCTGACTGGTGCTATAATTTTATTTTACAAATTAAAATGTTTGTCATTTGCACTACATTCTCCGCCGTCACAACCAAATCATTGTGCAAATCCTTGTATCTGGATATGACTTGTGGATATGCGAATAAATCCCTTTAATTATAATTAATTTTCATTTCATATATACATAAGCATTACCTTCGAAATATTTGAAATAAAATATGAATCCGTATTGCTTTTAATGCGATTAAGCTCCACGTGTCAGTGCGCGAAGGCTGCCCGCAGTAATGTCCGAAATGGTTACCGATCCGGAGGTGTTCAGTTATTTAATACCATTTGGAGTAGACCGTCAGTTCAGGGTTTTGAAAAGCCTTTTGAATAGTGTTTGCTTGATTCTCCCGTTGTTCATGATAGGGAAAGTATAACACAGTATCACATGTACACACAATTAATTAGTTGATAAAATGGAAAAATTAATGAGCAAAGTGGATTATGTGAAAATTCTTAATTATTGCATTTAATCCTGCATTCATTGGCGTGTGTGTTTAACTATAGCCGGCCATGAATTCGACTAACGAATGAGTGTTTGCCAAACTGGAAAAAAAACCTAAAAACAAACAGGAGGTGGTGCACGCCGTCTGGTTGATTTCCTTCCGTTGTTTCATCGTGCAAAAAAAAATGTCGAGGAGAATGGGATGCAAACAGAGATGGGAGTAATGCATTACTTTGTCAATGAAATTAGAAATATCATTAGCATTAAATAAAGTAATGCTAATTACAAAAAAAATCATTAGCATTGAATTATTTAATGCTAATTATTTTTTTTTTCATTATCATTGAAAAATGCCAATGAAATGGTTTGGCATTACTATTTTTAAATGCCAATGAAAAGTAGAACAAAATTGATATTCACCATTAGGTTTGTGCATTTGGTAACTAGGCAAATGTGCACTCGCTAAGACGCATATTTTTCTTCTAAGATAATACTTTTTCATTAATTTTAGAGGAAGATCAACTATCAGCTAGCAATATGAACGATCTGAATATAGTGAAGGAATTGAGAAACTTTTTGGAGAGCGAAAATAAAACGCCAAGCGTACTCAACGACTATCCTATAATAAAACATATGTTTTATAAATCAGCTCCAGTTGAAAGACTATTTTCATTCGCTGGGATAGTTAATAACCATCGTCGTCAAAATTTAACCGACGACCACTTTGAAAAGCTTGTTGTAATGAAAGCAAACAGCTGAATAAAAAATATAACCAAATACAGTTGATAATGCCTTATAATTCAATGAAATTGTTGAATCATTGCCATTACTGCTTTTTCATTAGCATTGAAAAAATCAATGTTAATGAAATTTTTTTTCATTAGCATTGAAAATTTCAATTGTAATGATTTTTTTTTTCATTAGCATTGACTTATTTCAATGCTAATGAAAAAGTAATGCTAATGCTTTGCTCCCATCTCTGGATGCAAAGAACTGAGGGGCTCAACGATAGTCGCTGGCATTTGTTAGGAAATAAAAATTAAATTAAACCAGAACGGAAGCCAAAAATGATTTTTTATCTTGTCTAGCCGATCAAATTGAGGAATTTACTCCATTAAATTTTTTTGTCTCTGTTCGCGCTTTTCGCTCTACACATTTGTTTTTGTTCACGCAGCTGACTCATCAACAAAACATGGCCATCGTTATGATCCACGTTCTCCTCTTTCTGGTCTACAGTTCATTTGTACTAGACGAGACATGCTCATTTACGACCTAATAGAGAACACGTCAGTTTTTCTTTGTATAGTTGCGGTTGCGATGCCAGGCGCCCAAAGTTCTTTTTCTTTATTTTCGGCTTGACATATTCTTTTGATTGACGTTGTGCATTCGATTCATGAAGTTTCTGCGTGAGAAGTTAAAAGCAATAAAAATTTAAAGATGTTTATGAAATTCAAGCCTATCTAATTGGAAAGGTTGGAATTTAAAAAATCTTTCCTGTGTGTGAAAAATTCAAGCAAATGTCTGGTATATTTTCAGTTTTAATTTCATGAGATCTGTCGTGTAATTTTATTTCTTACCCGATGAGAGGACCTGTACATAAAGTTCTTAGAATCTGGTGGATGGTCGAAAATGTAGCTGTAAATCTAGAAGAAAATTTATAATACTGTTCAGTTATATCTGCAACTAGTTTTTCGCATATTAACGGTGGAAGGTCAAATTTTTGTGACCTTGTCCATTAAGACTATTTAATCTCAATTTTAAGGTTGAAATGACAATCGAATTATCTTATTCTCATCATGAGCACATTTATAGACAAGGAATGTATGGCTGCGGTAAAAAAATAGCACTACCCAATGTAACGAAAAAGAAATGTTGATTACGCGGCATAAAGTTAACTACTGCTGCAAAAACTTACATACCTATATAACCTTATAGCAAATCCAATTAACTTTAATTTTGTGAAGAATTAATCAGGTATATCTACAAGTATAATTTTCCAAGAAATATTTTCTTCATATGACTCAATTTTGCTAAAATTGCACCGTCAGAAACATGGAGTCAAAATAAAAACTCGAAATAATTTTGATCGCAAACATTGTTTATATTTAATTCAATACGTTATGTCTGACATATTTTGTTGCATGAATTTTGTTGGAAATTACTACAATACAACGCCGTGTCATTGAATAAACCAATTTGACATTTCTCTCTATGTATTGCATATCAGCGGCGTTGGATCACGTCCCAAAATGTTTGTGGAATTTCGAAAGTCGCTGTCCGCTTTAAAATCAAAAATTGGGATTTTGAACATACATTCTGAAGTAAATTCGCCGGCACACTAGATACTATTCAATTTTTCAAGTTCAAATACTTTTTCATTTAGGCATTTTCCAGTTGTAGCGCGATATGGAAAAAAACACAAATAGACCAAAATCAACTGAAATAATAAAACGTGTTTTAAAAAGATCTTTAAAGAGCCCAGTGATTACTCGTTGGAATTCTTTGTTTGAATCGGTCACGCAAATTCTGCAGGTGGAATTATGCACACCGCTAGAATTTAGACATTTTTCCATTACTGACATTGCATACTTAAAAGAATACTGCAAAGTAATGAAGCCGTATGCAGAAGTATTAGATTTTTTACAAGGCCAGGAAGTGGTTTATTTCGGTATGTTAATACCATCCTTGATAAACTAGAAGGTAAAAGTGGATAGAATGCTAAATACAGATGTATTAGTATTTTTACATGACACTCTCGCACAAATGCAAAGGAGCTCGGTTTGAACCATTTTTCTACCTAGCCAAGGAGGCTCATGATGCCATCGTCGCAGCTGTTTGCCACCCTTCAGTTAAGATAAGCTGGTTGAAGGCATTATCTGACTTATCAAACGTAACAAAAGCAAGTATTTTGAATACAGTTGACATGTATTGCCGAAAACATCACTTATATGCACCTTCGCTTAAAGAGACGATGCCTGCCTTGAATACAATTTTTGATTTCGGCGATGATAATTCGAATTCACAAGGTACAAATAAACATATATAATTATAAGTAATTAATTTCAAGCAAATTTTCTGTTTCTTTCAGATGTATCTGAAGAAGCGATGAATGCCTCAGACGACGAATTTTCCCACTTTTTTTTTTAAACAAAACTTCTTCAATGGATATTTTGAGACATTATCCTTTAGTGTCAAGAGTATTTACTCGATCAAATACTCCGTTGACATCTTCAGCGCCAGTAGAGAGATTGTTCTCCCTTGGTGGCTTAATTTCAACTTCTAGGAGACAACACCTCCATGACACGAACTTTGAGATGCTGGTTTTGTTGAAGGCAAACGAAAAATTCTTTTAGTGTTTTCAATATTATTTTCTGTGAGAGTTTTAATGTTTATTTGCTTTTATTTTGTAATTTGTTACCTGTTACCTGTCAAATAATGAATATATAATAAATTATATCCTACGTAATTAATTACAAAAAAAGTAATGGACGATGTGTTTTTCTCTAATTACTTTGAAAATCAATTACTTTTTTCAATTACTTGGAATGTGTAATTGAACATTTTAAATCACAAGTACATGTAATGAGTAATTGAATTCTTTCAATTGCAATTTCTTGTAATTGTAATTGGAATACGTTCAATTACTGATTACTTGTACAATTATATGATTACCTTGTAATCAATTACACAAAGTAATCATTACTTCTCAACTCTGTTATTTTCAATGCAGAACAATGGGCTGATGACTAAAAACTTGCAAGCAACAAAATCGACCGTTACATTTGCAAGCGGATTTCTTCATAGTTTCAGAGAGTTCACTTTAAGTAACTGTTAAGAACAGTAAAGTGTGAGAAAAAACCATTTATAGAAACAAATTCTTAAGATTTTGTGGTAATACGATTGTGGTGCTATTTTTTTACCGCAGCTGTGTGAACAAGGTTTGTTCCAAAACATCTTCCATTGATGCGATATTTATCTCGTCAATCGTGACAAATAGCCGTTCTTTCCTTTTAGTCTTTTCACTTTTCGGAAAAGAAAACAATCGCGGGGGTCCACGTCCGGTAAACTTTTACTGTGGCTGAAGCATCGTCACTGTTTTGTTTTTGGCCAAAAAAAATACTCATAAGCAACTATGAGTGAACATTATCGTGATGCAACATCCATGTTTTCGTCATATTACTTCACTCAAATTTTGAATAACTTCAAGGTAATATTCCTTATTGACCGTACAATCTTTCGGCAAGAACTTATAGTGAACCACGCGATTGTTATCGATGAAAACAGGCTTTGGCTCCGACATCCATATACCCACATTTCGTCAACAGTGATGAGCTTTATCAGCAAATTTGGATCGTCAAACGAAGTTCGCTGACAAACTTTATGCCTTATCTGAAAAAATTCATGACAGTGTCCAACTGATATGCCAATATCCTCGCAACTTCTCTGATAACAATTTTCTTCTACTTCAACGTTTTCATCCGTTATGCTAGGTTGTCTAGGGCGGGCACCGTCACTAACATCATCTCGGCCTTCAGTGAAGAACTTGTACCGTTTATAAACACTTTTTTTGTTATAGTAGCCTCACCAAATGCAACAGTTAACATTTCAAGTACGTTGGAGAACTTTCTTTTATTTTTCACATGATTCCTTGATCGAGTTTGTCAATTGAAAAAAAAATCCAAGCATCCCAAAACACGCCTGACCCCTATATCTGTGAAAACAAACTAAATATGGAAAAGATCTGAAAATATTAACTTAACATATGTTAGAGGACATGTGTACCAATATCTGATGCTTAGTTTTTTTTTATAAATAGAATTTTTCTCAGCATTAATTGTTCGATTATTTTCATTATCATAAGTAAATAAAAAGGGCGAAGAGCATAATATGAAGTTGATTTGTTTACTTTAGAGTGGCCGTATAGGGCCAGTAAGATTAAGTTAAATTATTTAAGCTGGTTTTAACACAGTTCTAAGAAATACAATAAATATGGATTAAAAAAAAAACCTAACAACAAAAACATCAAAAATTGAGTGCACTTAGCTCGCGAATTCAAAAAAAGTCCTTATTATTTTAACAAACCTCTTACAGAACACACCTATACAGGTCTCGGTTACTTTGATTTTCAGAATAAAAATAATTAAATTAAAATTTTATCTATAATTTCAAAAAAAAAAAAAAACACAACAAGAAAATTAATTCAACTTAAGTAATAATAAAAGAACAGATGGTGTCAAGCTCACAATAGTCTTTCAACATGGCACTTTTCTTAAATGTTAGTCAAATAGTTTCACCAAGAGTCAAAGTGTCGCAGATATATATTTTTTTGATTTTGTAGTTAACATACATATGTTATTAATTCGGTTGCAATTACAGCATTCCGGCCAGAAATGTAGGTGTTGGCATTTGCACTGCAGAAGTGAACATATCAAATATTATCGATTGGGAAATATTCCGATGCTGACGTATAAATAAATTTTTTTACTATGTTGGTTTATTTAAAAAAACAATCTTTGTTCGACCAATTCAACTTACAGACTAAAATATTTGCAATGTACTCTAATAACTTAATCTACATATGCTTAGTCTATTGCATCAACTTCTTCAGTTCAGTTGACGTTCAAGGTTTTACTAACTTTGCACTGAAGTTTTGGGTGACGATCGCTGAGTGCTACATCGTGAATGCGTCCACAGATTGGGTGCGCGTGAGTATTTGAAAAATATTGGTTTGCGATAGCTTACATAACATCTCCTGCTTTATCTTTACGATTCTCATCTTATTAATTATATTCACCCTGATCTTTTTCGTTTATAAAATTAGTACTAATATTATTATTACTAACATTATAAGATTATAGGAATCTGTTACACCAGTATTAATAAAAATTATAATTTCCTTATTTCACCGCGAAACATGATGTAACATGTCCCAAATGATTAACTAATCCCTTTCGTTAAATTACAATAAAATGAGAAATTGTTGTTTTTATAATTAATTGTCCAATTTACATTTTAATTTCATTGTTATAAAAAAGAAAAAAGAAGCAAGTTCTAATAAAGGATTCCACTCGACACAAAACGATCAGGAGCGTTTTCTTTTAAACTACACTGAAAAAGGTAAAGGTGTATGTGTCGGTCCTTCAAACCTTTCGTTCGTAAGAAGAGTCATTTCGAGTAAGCTACTAACAAACCTATTGGGGCAACTAACTAAAGAAGGTGAACAAAGACATAAAGGGGTCTAAGTACCTCCTTCAAGGGCATCTGGCAATTCTTGAGGCAAATAATGGCCCCAGATCGAAACGCAAGGAATTAGGCAAGGGAATTTGGTACTTTTACGCGACGAAAGTTTGCCACCAGCCAAATTGAGTTTAGCCCGATCACAAAACTGCACCACGGAACTGACAATTTAACGAGAGTTGTCACACTCAAGGTTTCAAGTTCGTTTAAGATCCGCGAAGACAAAACAACGAAAGCAAAAATATGCCCTTTACCAAACGACAAAATCACCGAACGGGAAGTAATCTTAAATAAACAGTCGTGAACATAAAAATAGCAGTACCTACGAGTAGGTTACAAATAGAAGGCCCTTTTCACTTTAAATGCTCCAAAGTAGCCCCAGTCAAGAAGTTATCAGTGCCGAGACTGGAACTACCCGCTGCCATACTTGGTGTGAGATTAGCAGAGACGATCAAGAGCGCTCACTCTATTCGCATACATCATTGTCTCTACTACATCATTGCGGTACGAAACTCGGCAATTCTACCAAAAAGTCACCCCCTGGTAGACTTGTTCATCAGTCATCACCATGAGAAGAACCTGCATGTAGGGTCAGCCTCTACTATATCAGAAATTAGAGAACAAGCTTGGATCATTAGCATCAGAGGCGCGTTAGCAAGAGTTAGCTCAAGGTGTAATAGGTGCAAACTTTTAAAAGCGAAACCAGTGATGCCTTTAATGGGACAGCTGCCTTAGGCGCGGTTAGCTTTCCATCAAAAGCCATTTACTCACGTTGGAGTGGACTATGCTGGTCAAGTGGACATTTATTGAGCCAAATTATCAAACGATGGTATTCTGAATACCTTCAAGAAATCACGCGAAGAAGCAAGTGGCATAAAGACAATAAGCCGGTAGAAGAAGGTGATATGGTTCTTGTTATAGAGCCCAACGAAATTCGGTCCTCACGGCAGTTGGGTCGAGTAACCAAAGTTTACCCCGGACCTGACGCAGTGGTAAGAACAGCAGATGTCCAAGTAGCAGACGGATCCATCAAATTGAGAAGGTCGGTCGGTCGGCTCGCTGTTCTCGATTTGTCTTCACGCTAGTTTCAGACGGGCTCCGGGATGTCATCGAGCCTATTTTTCTTTAAAGAATTTATATATTGTTTTAAAAGAGTCAATTTGATCACTATTGTAACCTGGCCCTTGATGTGCGACGACTACTTCCATGAGTTGTAAGAGGTTATATTTTTGTCTCTTTCTTTGACTTTTTCAAAAAAAGTCAGTTGTCCGCTGAGTGGATGGGTTTGGCGTGGTTAAATACTAATGATCCAGAAATTTCGTTTTGTAGTCGTCGCACATATACTATATATATATACATATATATATATTTGACAAGGCCTAGGGATGTAAGTATTTGAAAATTGGTGAAATATGTATTTGAAATAATCATAACGAATTTTATCGTAAATAAAATCATCATAGTTAAAGGATCCCCGGAAGGGGAATCCAAAAAAAATCGCGAACGCCAGCCCGAAGGCTGGCCCAACAGTTCGACTTACTAAATTAAACCGCGTTTCTAAAATAGATTACGTTATAATTTTATATACTCTTTATTCTCCGACGACCAACTTAGAACTGACTTATCAACTAAAACCCCTTCCATAGGAAGCCTCGTCGCTTCGCCCAAATCTGCAACGTAGTCTTTTCTCCGGTGTACACGCATCCGTTTCCCAGGCTGGTTGCAATGCGCATCCGATTGCACCAGACTGAATATGATCCGAGTGCACTTGAATCAAAACGATCGCGTATGAACAGGTACGAACATGCGGAGCAATGTGAACCACACAAAATGATGACGCAGCAAGTCCCGTTCGTAGTGCCGTTTCGACCTTTGCCCTTGGCCTCGGTCGACGGTGTTAACTCCTCCCCCTTCAAAAATCTACGTCCCGTAGATCCGGTAAGTGACTATGGGTCAATGACAGCAGGTCCTTGTTGGGTCGTCCCTACTGCCGGGAGATCCAATTTGTTGTTAATTTTGCACCACGTACGATAAACAGTAAAGATTAAGGCTGAGAAGATTGAGGCGTATACCAGCGTTGAGATGTTCGTTCTTCCTGTCAAATTGGTAAGATACTTGATGTTCTGTAGTCCAAGATTATGTACCGTTTGAAGATCAATAAGATGGACCTGTTTTGTAATATTGGTTACGACAGCTGGCATGGCTTGTAGGGTCGTCAAGGACGAGCTGGTGAACGTTTGATCCCTAATCTGAATCGTCTCGTTACTGAACCGGAATAAATGTTCCCCGTAGCTTCTCCGTCGAATTTCCTCCGGTGAGCTCCCCGTCGAAATTAGTCAGGAAGATCGTGTCATCTCCAATGAGTTCAATAACTTCTTCGGTATTCTGGTGGTATTCGCAGGTAGTGGGGCCTCCCTTCAGTAATCTAGGGATGCAGCTGTCTTCCGGTAGTTTTTCGAGAGATTCGGACTTGCAGATCGTGGAATTGCTGATTGAGAGACAATCTTTGACGAGGCCATAAGTTTCTTTCTGATTGGTTAGTACCCGGTCGAACTTTTTGCTGATCCGCTTCCCATTGTGAATTGATGACTTTATCCGGAGCAAATTGAAGTCTTCACTACGCACCTTTGGCATTGATAGGATGTATAGCAACGCCGTATTGTTGGTGTAGATCATGGGCATACCAAATTCGATCGCCTCGATCTCATTAGCGTAGGGCAAGGTCTCTAGTTCATTGACCAGCATTCTGATTTCTTCATGGTCTAGGAGGTTGGTGTTGACTATCCCTCCTTTAGCCATCTGACATGCTCTCACCAGTTCATTCACCTCTTCCTTGATTATGAGGACCTGGTTGATTAGGTCTTGTTCGAATCTTCGGGTGTCTGCCGTTTTTATTTCGTTGGCGGCTCGACTTATGATCCATTCAGCTTTCGTCACCGCCTTTTCTGCTATTTCAAAAAGGCGCTCGTTTATCTTGTATTGCTGGTTGTTGTTCTCAACTATTGCCTGTTGACTCTCGAGGATCTTGTCCCAATCTGATGCGTCAGGGCTCCCGGCGATCCACTTCCAGGCGGACCCAATCCAATTTATGGATCTTGGCTTCCTTAGCTGCTTTCTCCGTAATAGGCTGAGACGTTCGGTTGTTTGTGAGAGGTGGAGTGAGGCTAGTCTTATTCCCTCTGGGTTCTTGACTTGGCTTTGTATTGCGGTTGTGAGGTTCAATAATTGCTGTTCCCATTGTTCCAAATCGATCAAGTGCACTAGGTAGAAGTTTCCGTCGGTTACCCAGGCCTTCCCTTCTTTGATGGATATTAAGGGTGCGTCATACTTGAAGATTGTGAATCCCTCTATGGTGACGACGGTGAGGGTGAAAAACCTGAGCAAAGGGGTTAATATGATAGCTTAATTAAGTTGTTAGTGCATATCTCTTATGGACCTAGTTACAAATGTTTCCTTAATACTATTAATTGTAATCATGATTAATTGTAATTGTAATTAGTTGTATTAATATGGTAATAAGGGAAAGATAAAAGTGTGTAACAATATGATTTTACAACTTAGTTAGCTAGCTTAATATAACAATACAGTGGTCAAAAAAGATATGAAAAAATATATATGAAATATGTTTCTTTACTCTATGGGTGATGGGTGCAAAGGTTGAGTGGTATATAGTATATGGGGTTAGTGCGTGACGGTGCTAAGTACGTACGTGCCATTCCCCTTTTTTTTTTTTGTTTTTTTTTTTTTTTTTTTGTTTTTTTTTTTTTTTATATATTTTTCCTTCTTTCCACTTTTTTACTTGTTACACATTTATAAATTTTTTCACCGTTGCACCCCTACACTTACAACAACACATTCATATCTCTATCAAAAATTTTTTTCCTTTTTCTTTGTTTTTCCTTTGCTCAGATACGTAGTTCCTTGGGAACTGAAAAGGAAAAAAGAATGCACTGAAATTTCATAAAATCGATCGCGAGAAATTTCGATTATGGGAGCCGCTCTTTTGGAAGGTCCGTGTTCTCCTTTTTAGTCGCCAACTTTTATGCTCGAAGGCGACCTACTAAGGCACGGGTTGCTTCACACGCATCCTTTTAACCTTTTGCGATTATCCCTGTGTTCTCATGGGTACAGGGAAATTTGTCTGCCGCATCGGAGTAATGACTGTGTTCTCATGGGTACAGCCATTTTCGTTCGATAGAACGTACCTTTGCGGTGTCCTTTTTTAGGGACTATAGACGCAGACGAATCGCCAGGAGAAAAGGATCGCGTTTACGGAGCGGTCCCTGCTCGGGCGCCAGTTAAAGGATCCCCGGAAGGGGAATCCAAAAAAAATCGCGAACGCCAGCCCGAAGGCTGGCCCAACAGTTCGACTTACTAAATTAAACCGCGTTTCTAAAATAGATTACGTTATAATTTTATATACTCTTTATTCTCCGACGACCAACTTAGAACTGACTTATCAACTAAAACCCCTTCCATAGGAAGCCTCGTCGCTTCGCCCAAATCTGCAACGTAGTCTTTTCTCCGGTGTACACGCATCCGTTTCCCAGGCTGGTTGCAATGCGCATCCGATTGCACCAGACTGAATATGATCCGAGTGCACTTGAATCAAAACGATCGCGTATGAACAGGTACGAACATGCGGAGCAATGTGAACCACACAAAATGATGACGCAGCAAGTCCCGTTCGTAGTGCCGTTTCGACCTTTGCCCTTGGCCTCGGTCGACGGTGTTAACTTCATCATTCGTATTTGGATTTTGTTTCTCATTTTGCCTTTGTTTTTGGTGTGGAACTGGCGGCGCTACAATACCGCATACCTCAAAACTTTAAATTTTACTAGCAAATGTCTTTTTTCTTTTAAGAAGTAATTTCTTTGTGTTTTTGTGCACATACATTAAAATTGTCCCTCATACAATTATAGTATTATTTTAAAATATTAAAAAACACTTTCAAAAACTTTTACTTTGATTTTATTAGAGTGCTTCTTTTTTAAAGGCTCGTACAAGTGTGAATCACAACAAAATATTAATGGTTTCACAATATTTCCTTCTGTTTTTCTGTGTGTTTCCCAGTCGATATTATTTCAGCAGAATGAATCGTACTTATCATTTTTATCTCTTTTATCCTTAAATGGGCTACAAATGTTTTATGAAAAATTCCCCATCTCCTTATTGTCCTTTTGAGGCATGCATTTTATTGAAAGAGAAAAACCGAAGAGATTTTCCCTAAGAAGGTTTTATTACTTAATAATCAATAAATATTTAAATAAAAATATTCATATATCAAATGAGAGTGGTCAAAGTGCACAAACGGGATTTCTCGTTTCCCAATGTTAAATTTTTGTAAGAACGAGAAATCCCGTTTCCCGATGGGAATGTGTTAAGGGAATTGGTCAGAAACGAAATTTATGCGCACATACCATACATATTATGTATGTATGTATGTATGTAGGTAGGGATTTGAAAAATAAATTTATTGTTTTATTTGTGTTTGTATTTTGTGTAATGTGCGAAATAGTTATTTTGCTATTACTGATGGGACTCCCTATTAGTCTGCCACCCGAGGCAGATGATGACTGCTGACTGGGACCGCGAACCTTTTCATACACCCTAATCTGATCTTTTAACTCGGTGATAGTGCACGCTTGGTATAAAATTGCTTTATTTTGCCTCAAATCCGGAACTCCTTCTACAAAATATTGAATCAAGCTCTCTTCGTCCAGCTCGATTTGTCTTCCTATTTCCATTAACGAGTACAAATACTCTTACAACGATTCCGCGGACTTCTTCTGACGTGCCTTTAATAGTTGGTGAATCTCTGCTGACGACTTTTTGTAAGCGAATTCCTTCTGCAGCGGACATTTCAAAGTTTTCCAATCATTCGTCCCTGGCAGACTTTTAACGAATAGCTTGGCCGGCCCCTTGGTCAACTTTTTGCGTAGATATACTCCTGCACCACCCACCGCGGGCGCATTTTTTTCGAAGTCTTGGATCCATCGATTAATGTCAGGGTATCCACAGCCGTCGAAAGATAGTTGTGAGTCTTCGATGTCTTTTAGCGTGAACGTGGCACTCAACCGGAACCTTCTTCATCTGACTCGGCAGGATTCCGTTCGACGTTCGCCTGCGGTCGGTATGGCCGATAGTGTTCCAGAAGTCTGTCTTGCAGCGTTGTTTTCAGTCCCGTCGTCGGTAAGTTGAGCTGCCCTAGTTTCTCACGCAACGCCTCCGCCGTCAACGCCAAAATCATCAGAGCATCCATTACAATGTTCTTTGGAAACAAAAAAGCTTCTTTTTCAGTTAACAATAATAATAATGTAATTTATAATTAAAATGAATAATGATACGTTCTAGATACTTTATAAAATATTAAGGAAATATGTATGTATAATGAAATCACAAAAAAATAAAGTTACTAGAAACTTTTCTTGATTCAAAAAAAGGAAAACAAAAACCTTACACCCAGGAACACAGCAACACTGCAAAACCGCTACCGGCCTGCTTCCCGCTATTCTTTCCTCCCCGATCTCTTCCCCTCCAACTCTTCTTCTCTTTTCTTCTTTCTTCTTTTCTTTTTTCTGATATAGGCTGCTTTGTCTCTTCACTGTCTTTTGCCGTTACCTCTTTGGTTTGTCAGCCTCTCTGCGTCACTGTTTTTTTACGAAAAACTTTTTTTCAGCTTCGCCGTGCACATACTTATGTACTTCTATTATCTGTTCGTCTTTTGTTGTTGTCCTTTAATTTTGTCATAGACACAATCACAAATTATTACGAATAATTAAAGATCCTCGGGTCTTTTTCTTTTCTGTAATTGTTTGTTGATTTCCATTTTCAAAATGGCAATTTTGAGACTCTAGGAAAAAAAAAGAAAAAGTAAAGAGTAAATTCTGATACGTATCATCATTCTGATACCGTTTCAACATTCGTTGAAAGCTGCCTACTAAGCATTCCGAGTTCTTTTCCAATACGATCGATCATTTCGATCGGGGTAGGAAACAAAACAATGTAATTTAGTCTTAAGAGAGATTCGAACAATAAAAGTTTATCTTTTATAAAAGAAAACCGTACTTTTCCTAACTGTTATCCAGAAGTTTAGGTAGAATTGCCAACCATCGAGGAAGTGAAGGAAGCAATTCATCGAAAATCTAGTTAGAAGGCCGAAAGATGAATGGTACAAAGAGATGTGATGGTTTGGCCATGTTTTTCACTGTAGGTTGCTTATTCTATCTTTCGTATAGCTGAAGCAAGTTTTGTGATTGATAAAATATGATATGATGAAAAATATAATAATTAAGTACGCAGAAAAAAGACAAGTTTTAGTTCATGAATATCTAAAAAAAAACATAATAATTCCATGCATAGAAAAAAGTATCCCAAGCAAAAGCATAAGATGGATATTCTAAAATGATAATGACCACAAACTTTCTTAGCGGTTAAGAGTTAGTGTTGCGTTATTCGTACAAGATGCACTACAAACGTCCCATACATCACTACAAAAATGTCCCAACACCTCAAAAAATAATTTGTCTCACTTCAATTCTTGTATTAGTATTGCCAGCTATCAATGGGACATGTGAAAAGATGTACCTCAAATGCCCACTTCACTCTCCCAAATCACTCTCCCATCATACAAACTCAATAAAAATGCGTGTCCTACCCAACATTAAAAAGAGGTGCTTTTGCGGGAAGAAGTGAACATTTTGGAGAGGCCATCTGAATCCACGGTTCTGAAATCCACTGAGATATAGGAATTCAGAAAGGGAAAATTTGGGGGAAACGTTTCCATAAGAAGATGCCAAAATTGAGAAAAAGTGGAATGACATTGTAGTTACAGAATATTTGGAACTAGTTAACTCTATTGAGAGAAGACGCAGAGCAGTCAGCACAGAGTAACAAGGTACTGAAAAAAAATGTACTGGAAATAAAAAAAAAATTCAATTAAAAATTGTTGTTTCCAAAATTTCCTCTGTTATAAATTAGAATATTTGAATTCGTTTCCACAACTTTTTTTTCAGAATTTACTTACATATGTATGTGATACAATTATTCTTTAGAGTATAGAAGGAAATATAATTACGTAATTCTATGCAAAGCCCTATGAAGTTTTCCATGGTCACGTACAGACAAATTCAACTAATTTTTTACTACAATAAGGCGTCTAATTTTAAGTGCGTGAATGGGACACGTCATGTGCAAATTTTTTTTAATACTTTATACATTAGCCTTTTATTATGTGCAAAAATGTCGAAGGTTTTTTTTTTAATAATTGAAAAAAATTGAAAAAAAAATTTAAGAAGTAGTCACGTAACAAACGCCTCAGGTCAACCAAGGTTTTTAATTAATAACTTTGCATTCAAATTTTAGCGAATTTGTAAGAAATGGATATGTGAGAAGGAAATGAAGAGTTGATAGTCACTCTTCATTTCCTTATGTTTATGTTTATGTTAAGGAGAAAAAAAATCAAAAAAGCACAGTTATTCTTTTTTTAGAAATTTTATATTTTATTGTCACGTACAGACAAACGAAGTCACATGTCTGACAAAGTTAAAAAAAGTATATTTATTAAATTTTTTTAATAGTTAAAAACATTTTTTTCTTCTGATTGACAGTGAGGACGGCATTCGACGCTCTTCTTTTCAGTAGTTATGTAATGGATGTTGGAAATTCCGGGTACGGGCTTGACGTTTTTCCATGGATGGACATCCTTTAATTTGTTTGAAATTTCTGATGCAGAAAGATAAATGACTCGGGTTTTGGACACCAATCGAGATGCCAATTCAGCAAAATCTTTGGCTGATTGGACCACAACATTATCATCTTGACTGAACATTTTTTCTCTGACTATTCTTTTGATATTTCCGCCAATTCCATCAATCACACCTTTCCCATGAGAAGTTGCAAAATATTTCCATGAAAATCTCTTATTGTGTTTTTCACTAAAGAAAGATGTTAACTTGACCATATAACGGTTCTTAAACTCAGAAGCAGGCCCGTCACTCCAAATTACTTCAGCTGGCAGTGAAGATGAACTTTCGTTTACGCTTAGAATTATGTCGAATAACTCATTTAAAAAAACAACTGCCTTTATAGAAACTTGCTGCTGTAAATAGCATGACACTTGATCGAGACCAAAGGGCGCTTTGAATTTCATTTTGATACTCACAACCAAAGGACATTGCAAAGTCAACTTGAAGGATTCGAACATTTTCATTTCTCTTATCATGTTGGAATTCAGCTGCTTGTATTCGTTTCAAATTAACATGACGCATCATCTTGGGGATAGACTCAATTAACTTTTCTGTAAGTTCCCCTGCGCTAGTTTCATTAGTAATTAGGCGCATTTTTTTTCTATTCTTTCCAAACACATGATTTACTCAATTCTAAAGTATGAGCTATTTTTTGTCCATTAGAACAATTACCACATTAATTTGTCCAACAATTTGAATTCAAAGAAGCGTCACATAAGATCTTATTCCACCAGTCATTAGTGTAGTTTTCTTTAAGACTACTTAATTTTAAGGTAAAATTTTCATGAATTATACATCTACACTGATCTTTAGGGGTATCTTTCATAACTAAAACGTTTTTTGGTCTGAGGCTGCAGAATTTTGAAAAACCGATTTCAAAATCAGAATTTAAATGCTTAAAAATAGAGAAAGCTTCTCGTAAGAACATTGTCAAATAATGCTTCTGACATTTTTTTTAACGCCATTTTCCCATATGGTAACATAATCGTTAAGCCCTGGACAGGTGTACACGATATCCGGACGAAAGTAAAATGATTTCACAACCTCATATTGTGAATCTTCACTTGAAATGCTGGCACGTGGATTTTCGGCTAACGTAATGTCCATCTTACGCGCTAGTTCTGTGACTACCTTTTTTTTCTTTCTAGGTGATTCAGGCAGTGCTCTTAAGGCTTTTCGAACAGCTTTAGATAGAGTTTGCTTGGATTTGTAGGGAAATTCGGAACTCACCGAAGATGTAGAGACTTCACAAATGTTAATAGCAACTACAATGCGCTCCTATTCTATTCTTTTTGCATCTCTTGCTTTACGTCGTATGGTTGCCAACTCGCTCTGAGAAGATTGTTCCCGTTTTCTTTTCCGCAAGTCAGCGATCCTCTTCGATTCTTTAGCTTTAAACTCTGGATCTGTGGCTTTTTTCTGGCGAAGTTTTCTCATGCGAAAGGCACTAGTTGAACGTGACTGATCAGCCATTATTATTTCTTGATGTTCTTTAATAAAATTTATCGAAAAATAATGAATAAGTTAAGAAGTTAATAATAAAACCACAAATTCAATAATCACAATAGTCACGTACAGACATATTTCATATTATCAAATATTTAATAAAACACAACAATTTACATGTGCGCAATTTTAACATTTTTAACTGAACCACTAATAGTTTTAAAAAAAACAAAAATCAATTTGAAACACTTACCTATTTTGGAATCGTATTATATAATACAAACTAAACGTCACGTGTTGGACACTGAAACTCAACTTTTGCCTTTATCTCGTAGACGAAAGTGAATATATAAAAAAACTGTTACACGTTTGATAACTGTTAACCACACACTTAAATTTGATGATAGAATTGAAGCATTGTCTTCTACTCGATAGCTACAGTGACGGCGCAAAAAACAACCCGTGCAAAAAAGTTCAATCATGGTTTATTGTTTTTCTCACAATGAATGAGGCTAGAATTAGAGCAAGTGGCTAAAGTTTGATATTTCGACTGATTTATTATATATGGATATATAATTTTGCTTTAAATGTACATTGGAATAAAAAAATCCGCTGTTTGTAAATTGGTTAAGAGTTTCGCTTTTTCATGGAATGCACCCTATGCTTTTAATTATAAAATATTATGTATATTGTAACATAATGTTTGTAGGACGTTTCTTCAATAAAATAACACTGTACACAGCAGCTGTTAGTAACAGACAGATTCCATTCTTTTATATACTTCTCCCTTTTATAAACATTAATCTCTGCTAATGGAGAGTTTTCTGTACAATCACCCCATCGTATGACACAATCCATAGACAGCATTATATACTAAAAATAGTTGAAGTTCATGTACGCATACAGTGGTGTACAAAAGGCAAATCAATTTCAAATTTTTGTCTACAGTTCGGCCATCCTGATGGGGTAATCGACCCGATTACAATGTGTCCCCACTATACACACATACTCGTATTGATTACAAACTTCATATAAAGTAAAGTTATATTGCAATATGGTAACAAAATATTCAATATAGTTTAACAAATCGATTAATAAAAATTAAGGTAACATAATAGTATAATTCCTTTCATTTACATTTATAATATTTATATATTCAATTACTATCAGAAAAATTCAAGATATGTTAGTACATAGCAAATTATAAGCAAAACTTTCGTGGAAAACAGACTTGGGCACATAACTAAATACCACATCCACTTAGATATTTCTTACATTCCTACGAATCAAGTTCCTCGGGACACTCTTCGGCAACATCTACGTTCTCAACATCTGCTATGTCTTCTACACTGTATGGCCTCATATTGCTAGGTGATGCAATGCCCTTGTATGGCAGTCGGGTTAGCTGGAGGCCTTCAATATCTCCAATGATATATGTACCTGTCGTTGGGTAAAACCCTTTTAACCTCATATGGACCGCGATATTTTGCAAGTAGTTTTTTGTTTACTCCTGGCGTGGTGGAAATGTTTTTTATCATTACGTATTCGCCCTGTTGGTACGCTCTCGGTTCTGTGTGACGTCTATCATAGTATAATTTGCTTCGTTCCTGTGTTCTTTTAGTATTATTGCATGCTTGATTTCTAATATCTGTAAGATTAGTACGATTATTGCTTAAAGCATTAGCAAGATATTCTTGAACACGATCAGAAAGTTCACCTCTCTGAATTTGTCCAAACAATAGAACACTGGGGGCAAACCCAGTACTTCTATTGACTGTATTATTGATGGCAAATTCAACCATAGCCAAATGTTTGTCCCAATTGCCTGTCGTGTTAGCATCACACTCTTTCGCTAACATGGGTATAATGACGCGATTAACGCGTTCGACTTGTCCGTTTGACTGTGGCGAGTGCGTTGCGATGCTTTACCCCGTATTCCTGCATGAACTCCTCAAACTCATTTGAGGTGAAACATGTTCCCCGATCCGAAATGATCCTATTCGTTTTCAAAATATGATCTTAAACAAGCTATTGTTTCCTTGCTTTGAGTAGTTTTGACTGAGTAAAGCTTAGTAAATTTGGTGAAACCATCAACAACTACAAAAATGTGTTTTTTCCTTGCTGGGGAACTGGGCAAAGGACCTAGATGGTCAATGTGCAAGGAATCAAATGGTACACTTCCTTTTGGAATAGAATGCAATTGAGCCTCTTCTTTGCCAGAGTGGGGTGAATACATTTTAAGCACTTGTCAATGTAATCTTTGATTTTACGCTTCATATTGGGGAACCAATATGTCCCAGCCAAGTGTTCGTAGCATTTATCCGCACCCAAGTGGCACATGGCTTCGTGATGCGTGCGTATAACTTGGTTTTCCATGTTTTGTGGAACATAGAAACGAACTTTATCCTTCCACTTGCGATAAATTAAGCCGTCGATCATTTCGAACTGCGGGCTTTCGGCCTTTCCCAAATGTGAACATATTGAAATGATCTTTGGATCTTGCTTTTGTGCGGCCGCCAACACAAATTCAAATGACTCATCGTCAACATGGAAAACATTGAATGATCGGCTCAGGGCATCAACATGTGTCATACGTTCTCCTTTTCTATGTTCTACTACATAGTCATAGCTCTGTAACTCCAGAGCCCAACGGGATATGCGAGCATTGAGAGTTTTCTTGTTAAGGGTAAGCGTAAGTGCCTGGCAATCAGTAACAATTTTAAAATGAATACCGATTAAATACACTTTGAATCTTCGAAGTGCATAAATGATGGAGAGGGTTTCCAATTCATAGCTGTGGTATTTACGTTCAGCCTCAGTTGCCCTCCTCGAAAAAAAGAAAACTGGGTGAAACTTCCCATCTATTTGCTTTTGTACTAACACAGCCCCAAAACCATTGCTGCTTGCGTCGCAATGTAGTTCAGTTATACAATGTGGACTGTAAATAGCTAATAGTGGGGATGCCACTAGCTTGTTCTTCAACGTGTTAATCGTCTCGAGCTTCCTAATGCCGAATATAAAAGGAGTATTTTTCTTTAATAAATCGTATAGGGGTTTCGCAACGTTGGCAAAGTTTTTAATAAACTTGCGAAAATAGGAGCATAGTCCTAGAAAACTATGTACGTCCTTAACACAAGTCGGTGTTGGGAAATCTTTAATTGCTTTTAGGTTGTCATCATTTGGTCTAATACCATTTTGGTTAATTTTATAACCCAAGTAGACTATTTCATGCTGTAAAAATGTACACTTATCAAATCGTAAACTTATACCATTTTTAACAACAATGGCTATGACGTCCCTTAGTATTTCTAAATGTTCATCAACATCTAGGGTCGCAATAAGAATATCATCGAGATATGTGATAATCTTACCCTCGGAGATTAAGCTTTTGAAAATGTGTTTCATAAACCTCTCGAAGACAGACGGAGCGTTTCTGAGACCAAAGGGCATTCTTAAAAATTCATATTGGCCCAATGGCGTAATGAACGATGTATATTTAGTGGAATCTTCAGATAATTGAACGTGATAAAAGCCATTTTTTAGATCTAAGGTAGTAAAATACCTTTTATCTTTAAGACGATCAAGGTGATCTTCAATCAATGGCAACGGATAATTGTCACGTACAGTGATTTTATTCAGTTCACGATAGTCCACACATAGTCTCATCTCCTTGTTCTTCTTCTGGACAAGAACGATAGGAGACGCGTATGGAGAACTGGATTCGCGGATTATATCATTTTTAGTAAGATCGTCTAAAATCTTCTGAAGCTCTATCTTATGAGCGAATGGAAGTCTTCGCGATGTACAATAAAATGGAGTGTCTTTTGACAAAAAGATTCTCATTTCAAAATCTGTTTTCGGGTTAAAGGAATTTTTAATGATAAAAAACTTTTTCTTTAAGATAATCACTTATGTTTTCGTTCATATTTAATCGAAACTCACCCCCTATTTCGTTGTCATCAATATTTAATATTTCCTGGATAAATCTACTGCTCTCCATATCCATATCTTCACTGCAACATTTGAACGCATTTTGATGTTTTATGCCGTCGAATGTCTCTTGAGGAATTTGATTTTTCTTGAACTCTTGATTAATTTGAAGCTCCAAGCCAATTTTTCCAAAAAAGTCTCGCCCTAAAATGACAGGATAATTCATTGAGAAATTTTTAACCACTATTAAATCCAAACGTATAATTTTATTGTTAAAATAGATACAGGTTTCTATACTTCCCAAAGTTTCAACACTACCGCCGTTGACTCCGCAATATGATTGTGTCGTAGACTTTAAAGCTGACAGGAAAACTGCTAGAAGAAACATCTCCTGAATGAAGCTAATGGGACTCCCTGAGTCCAAAAGTGTCAAAAGCCATGTGGAACTCCTCACAGATTCTGCAGCCCACTGAAAATTCATTATCTTTTCAAAGTCGTTACCTTTCACCTTGGCAGAAGTACTGGCACCGTGGTAGAATCCACCTTCAACGTCTAGCTGCTTTACATCGTTCGGAACTGGCTTCTCAGTTTTCTTTTCCACTGTCATCACTGGATCTTGATCTGCACATACTCTTGAGATGTGACCGGGTTTCCCACACTTAAAGCATGTGACATCTTGTTTGGCATTTCTCCCACGTTGCTTGTTTTGCTGGTTGCTGTTGTTGGATGTTATCACTGCTGATTTTGACTTAGAAGTGACAGCCTGCTGACCAGATGAACCAGTTGTTTTTTTTAATGATTTTCCCACACTGCCTTGATAAGAATTTTGTTTTTGTTTTTGGTATTTGCGCAAAGCAATTTTAAGCTCCGCTATATTGTTTGCGCTGTATAATATTGCTTTGTTTAATTCTGTATCGGGGATTCCTCTTATTATAAATTGCATTAAATCTGCTTCATCTACGTCAATATGCGAAGCAATTTCTTGCATATGCAAAGTATATTGCTGCATGGTTTCATCTTGCCGTTTTTTGCTATCACGGAGCTCACCGTAAACATCTGATCTTGTTACGTTTTTGCGAAATTCACTTATTAAGTTACTTTTTAATTCAAACCAACTTTTGAGATTAATTGTTCGAATGTACAATTTCGCGGTACCAGTTAGAAGCCTCTTACCGTATAGATATTTAGCCCTTTCATCCAGGCGGAGTATTTCAGAGCATTCCTCGAATTGCTCAATCCATCTTTCGATGGGGTAGTTATCATCTCCGCTAAATGGAGTGATGGAATCCTCAATGTCTTTAAAATTAGAGACAACGTTTGATTCTGACTTGGAACTGGTAGCATCTTCTATCTGCAGCTCACGAAGTTGCTGTTTTAATTGGACAATCTGCTTCTTCTTTTCCGCTATACGTCACAGCTTTGCCAGTTCTTCATCCAGACGTTCTTCCTCGTTGTCATCAAGGTCACTTTCCTGGTCTGATACAGCCTTATCAGGTGCGATTGAATCGTCTGTCCCATTTTCTCTATTCTTCGCAGTAGCATCGTGCATCACCTTCCGAAGTTCGTCGTCCAGTAAATCTTGCGCTGCTTCATGTGCTCGGACTTTCAGCTCTGCTTTAGTGCCCGTAGTCTGCAACCTTAATAAACGTAGAACTTCCTTTAGCCGCACAACTGTAGCTGATTCCACGAAAACTGCCCACTCTTCGGACATTTTTGGTATTTAACGTCGAACACTTTACACTTTGTCTGAGCAACGAAACCCGGTATTGACTGCGATTTAACTTCGGTTAAGTTACATGCACGCGATCCCACTTCTGAAACTGTAGGACGTTTCTTCAATAAAATAACACTGTACACAGCAGCTGTTAGTAACAGACAGATTCCATTCTTTTATTTACTTCTCCCTTTTATAAACATTAATCTCTGCTAATGGAGAGTTTTCTGTACAATCACCCCATCGTATGACACAATCCATAGACAGCATTATATACTAAAAATAGTTGAAGTTCATGTACGCATACAGTGGTGTACAAAAGGCAAATCAATTTCAAATTTTTGTCTACATGTTATTTTCCCACGCCCCAGTAACTCTCTCAGCACCTGTTGTTTGCTCAGCAAACATCAAGTGTGCAAACTTAGAGATAACGTAATTCACTTTCGCGCTTAATTTGGTCTTTACACGAAAGCCAAGCTAAATCTCACTCACTACTTCTCTGGGTTAAAGCTGCATAGTGTGTGAAGACTCTTGGCCGCGAACAGATGGGTAGACCACGCGAGTAGATGTGTAACAAAACCCCGAAGAATATAATTGTGAACATTAAGTGAAATCAAAATCCATTAAATAAATTTAGTTTCAAAAAGAAACTGCTTCTGTATTTCTATATGCTATGCTTAAAATTGTGGTATTTCAAGCGTTTGGTTTTTAATTAAAAAAAAAAAAGGAAATTGCAAAAATGGATTATATGTATATAATTTTTATTTAAGTTTGTAAATCAATGCTTACCGTACTTGCTTAGTTTTTAAAAATTATTCTGTGTAAATGTTGACCACGCTTACGATTTAATAGGTCAATACGGGGAATCCAATTTGGAGTCCTTTTTCGAGCATATCGGCTGATATTTCGCTGATAGCGCTGGTAATTTTTCTTCCAAGTTTGACGTTGTCTGATCGGCATAAACGAATAACTTGATCTATCCCTAAACGATAGCGTAAATTATCAACCGAATTTGAAGTTTCTATCAGTACGAGAGAGTTCTTACTTACTCTCAATTCGTGAATGCATGAACTTCAAAATGTAAATGTGTAAGTTCCAATATGTGAATGTATGAAGTAAAGTCTGAAGTACCCCTTCGCTCTTCGGGCGCCTTGTCGGGGCGGAGGGGCTTAAGAGGTCAATGACCTCGAACTAAGACCCGGAGAACCGCAGTAGCGGAAATCCACCCGCGATCTCCCTAATCGCGGCCGGGGCAAAGATTCTGGAGGCCCTACCACTCATTCACAAGCCCGGAACGACACCGACTCCTGCGGCTCACTGTCCGACCACCTGGTTGGACTGAGCATGAGTGGTGCAACCAACACCGGCACGGGAAACCGCTAAGGTTGAATTGGGACGTACTGTAGATTGCACTGCTAGGTGCCAAAAAAAGGAGAAAAAGGCGTGCCCGAAAATCGTGCAAAGAGGCTGGAGAGAGGCAAAGAGGCACAGCCGAAGGCACGAAGATTGAAGGCGAACCTCTGGGGAAAGCAGTTAAGAGGATTAGGTCGGCGGAGGTATCCCCTACCGAAACCCATCTGACCCTCTCATCTGCAGCCCCCGCACTTCTTGGCGGCGCGCAGCGCAGAAAGCGTCGGCGGCTAGTAAAGGCTGCTGCAGGAGGCACAAGCATGCCAGCACTTTCGACATGCGCCTCAAACACTCCTCCTCTTATTGGTGACGGTCAAATCCCCAATAAGAGCGTGCCAGGTTCCAAAACTGACGGAGCTGGAGGTGTTCAGGGTCCTGTTATGGCCGGTGCCACCGCCGAAAAAGGCGATGATGCTGACAGACAGACTCTGATCGCAGAAGGCGTAGCGGTCTCGGATCACAACAAACCTCAAGCTGGCAGAGCTGTTCCAAAGCGGCGTCGGAAGGGAGCAGGAGTTCGAACCGAAAAAGGTAAGAGCGCTCGCAAACGGAAGACGGCCGTGCTGGGGAGAGAGAACGTGATGTCTCCTCCTCTGACGTAGCGACGAGGGATCGAAGTCCGAAGGTAGATGCGGCGATCAACAAAGATCAAAGCAAAAATCTGAAGACGGAGAGGACCAAAGACTGCTCATCGGAGGCGGGCACTTCACACAAAAAAAACCCCTTCCTCTGGAAAGGAAACACAAGTGACCGTAAACAGTCGAGACAAGCACCTCTCCTACAAAGAGGCAGCCATCTCATCTGAAAAGGTCAGGATAGGGAAGGCTGGCAGTGACGGCAGAATGACCAGCGCAGATTGCCAACACTGCGAGGATCATCTACTGGAGCTAGCTTCAGCAACAGGCTTCTATATTCAGGCTGAGAGGTCTGCTTTGATGAATGGTACCTTCGTGGTGAGCTGTTCCTCACAGCAGACATCTGCCTGGATCAGGAGCATGGTGCCGAAAATCCCTCCTCTGGGAACTACTACCTATTAGGTAGTTAGTCTCCCGAAATTAACGCGCGCCATCTGCTGGATTCCGGGAAAACCCGGAAACAAGCTGAAAGTGCTGACGCGACTACGTGCGCAGGACCCGGGACTCGACACGAGGGCCTGGACTGTCTATTCCTACAAGGAGAAAAAGAGCTCTCTGAAAAAAGAGGGCTTCACTCTGGTTGTGGGATTGGACAACGGCTCTGTCGAGGCCCTGAAATCCGCGTACGACTCACGTCCCTACTTCGGCCTTGGTAGGATTTTATTCCACTTTGATGTCAAGTAGTCGAAGGATGGAACGTGTTCCGCAGTCTAAATCTATGATTTTCACTCAGACTAACCTACAGCATTGCAAGGCTGCTACTGCTCTTCTCAGCTACTGCCTCATCATGCGTAATCCGAGAAAGACGGACTGGGTCGAGTTCAGGGAGAAGCTTGAGAAATCCATTCAAGCCTTGCCTAAACTCAAACCAAATCAATTGGTGGAGGATGCCGTTCATAACCTGAACAGCGCCATCACCAACTGTTTCGAACTCGCAAGTCCTGTCAAAAAACCTTCCAGCAGGAAGCCGGTTCCCTGGTGGAACGCTGAGCTCCAATGTCTTCGCAGGGAAGCCAGAAGTCTCCTAATAGATCGCTTAAATCGAACTCGGTAGATGACTGGAATAAATATCGATCGAAGCAGAAGGAATATAAGACGCTTATTCGTAAATCGAAGAATGATTCCTATAAGTCCTTCTGCGCTATAAGTCCTTCTGCGAAGAGATAAAATCCCTGAGCGCGACCAGGTTACGTCCTCAAACGAGGAAAATCGACAAAGTTCGATGTGCTCAGAAAGTCTGATGGTACCTTCACCGAGTCTAAAGCAGAAACTCTTAGTTTACTGTTTCAGACCCATTTTCCCAGAAAATCAGAATGTCATCGGATCGTTGCACACTCCCTCATTGGAAACTGCGACTGAAACGATGAAAACAACTCGGCGTAGCTGGTATGTTGCGTCACGCGTGACAACTACTGAGGCCATTGAATTTGCCATGGCATCCTTCGATGGCTTTAAGTCGCCGGGCATTGATGGGATATACCCCGTTATGCTGCAAAAAGTTATAAGACAGTTTCTTCTTCCTCTGAAAAGAATTTTCACTGCTAGCCTGGCACTTGCCTACATACTTATTCCTTGGCGCGCGGTGAAAGTGGTCTTTATTCCCAAAATAGGGAAAGAAGATTACTCACTCGCCAAGAGTTTTAGACCAATCAGTCTAACATCCTTCTTGCTGAAAAGCATGGAAAGATTAGTAGAGTTGCACGTGCGCAAAGTTGCCCTTCGAGTGCATCCTCTCTCGGACATGCAACATGCTTATCAGCGCGGAAAATCCTGCGAGACTGCGCTTCAAAACCCAGTTGGGAGAATTGAATGCGCTCTCGAAAGGAAAGAGTACGTACTAGGCATTTTTGTCGACATTGTGGGAGCTTTTGATAACGCTACTTTCGACAGCATGTGTAACGCTGCTAGACGGCATGGCTCCAGGACTGGGTAGGGATCCGGCGCTGGAGTTTTCTTTGAGCGCGAAAACATTCGACTGCACTTCTCGTTAGGAAAATATGCGTCTGTCTTCCAAGCGGAGATTTACGCAATCATAAGGGCCATGCACTATGTTGTGAAACACAGGTGGAGGGGAAAAAGCATATGTGTCTGCAGTGACAGCCAAGCTGCACTCAAAGCTGTGTCCAATCCTCTATCCAACTCCAAATTAGTGCATGAACTCAAGACAAAGTCGGAAGACTAAATTCACTTAGGCTTGTATGGGTCCAGGTCACTCTGGAATCCCAGGAAACGAGATCTCCGATGAACTCGCTAGAAGAGGCTCAGAGGAGAGTTTCTCAGGACCTGAACCCGCCTTAGGTCTACCTGCTTCCCCGGTCAAATCTGACATCAATAACTGGGTCTTTAACGTACACAGTCGTAGATGGAGGTAATATCCAGGATGCAGGATGACTAAGCGCGTACGCCCTGATGTTTGCAAGAAGTCCGCAACATTTTTCTTATCCTTAAGGAGAAATGATTGCAGAAGGCCAACAGGCATCATTACGGGCCATTACACTTTTGCCAAGCATCGCTACGTGAGACGCTTATCTGTGCTGCATGTTGCGAGGAGGATGACACAGCAGAACACTTTCTCTGCGACTGTCCCGCCTTCGCTCGCGCACGGTGGCGCACCCTTGGGGCCGACGTGGTGGGTGCCGAATCTTTTAGCTTTCTATATTGAAGGTACATAGCATTTATTTTAACTAACACATTCTAAACTGTATGCAACATGTATTTTTAACCAACTTATACAAAACTGTAAATAACTAATAAACTTCACCTGTCTGTGAAATATACTCGGTAGACTCGGACGTGTTTTGTGGTGTTTTACTTTGTTTGCGGTTTGTCCCAACATATGTATATTGAAAAGGTTTTCCGCGAAGGATAATGCCTAAAATTCAAGAACCCTCAACAACACGGCCCCGTTGCTATTTACGACGGCCGATTGTACATTCATCAATTTCTATGATTTCACCAGAACCTCCTATTTGCCCCTCTTCCGCGAATTGATCATCCAATGCTACCATACAAACTTCCTTACAGAAAGAAAACCGATCTGAAACCGTCTCATGTGAAACTTTTTTAAGTGTAAGAAAATAAATGATTTGTATTATGTACGAGTATTATATTGTAGTAAGTATAACATACATATTTATTATAGTATCGTTGAAAAGAGCAAAACATGAAGTTGTATAAGACGCTGAAAAAATGTAACTCTGTTATTCATTTTATTTTAGAAATTAAATTGTTTTTAAAATTAAAATAACATTCATTTTAGTGATTTGATAGCTTCCCTTCGCCATTCAAAAGCGTACGCGGACAATTCAATTGTATACAAATCAGGTCCAATGACTCACGTCATTTTTATTCTCTCGTAGCGTGACTTCGAAAAAATACCGCAATATTGTGATGATTGGAAGTTGAAAATCCATTTCCAGAAATCAGAATCTATTTTATTAACCCCCGACGCAAAAAGAGGGGTGTTATAAGTTTGACGTGTCCGTTTGTCTGTTTGTCTGTGTGTCTGTCTGTGGCATCGTAGCTCCTGAACGAATGGATCGATTTTGATGATATTTTTTTTGTTTGAAAGCTACCGTGATCGAGATGGTTCTTAGCTACAATTTATGAAGATCTGTTCAGGCGTTTCAAGGTTATTACCACTTTTTGTTAGCTGTGGTTGGGATCTTAACCACAATGTGTATTTACATTACTTTCAAACATATCTGCGACCTAACATTTGAAACATCAAGTATGCTGGTACTACTGAGCTGGTACTCTGATGATGGAACCCAAAGGTAGGAGGCGATTGCCTATTAGTAAACCTATTAAATATGGGCTCATTACATTCGTCTTAACTAGTTCTATTCATAGTTAAGGTGCTGCACTTGCTTTAAAAACAATGAGTTTATTCCGGAATCGCGATCTTCTTTTCCTTTTTTTTTTTTTTTTTTTGAATCCCGGCGTCGTTATGGTCAGAAGTGTAGGACCATAACCTTCCCACTTAACTGCATTCCTACTGGTCCGCTTGTGGGGTCCGCCGGTTTGACCTCAGAAAGTAGCGGCAGGCTTCCCGGTTTGGGATTACTTCATCGCTGAGGCCAATCAAATGCTGGTGTTTTTGCATTTGTTTGCACCAATTGTTTTTCGGCCTGCCTTTTTTGCGTGTTGAAATTGGAATGTTCATTGATAACGCCTTTTGGACGGGGTTCAAAGGATCTCTCCTTTGAACATGGCAATACCAACTGAGTCGGTCGCGCTCTATATTGCTTGTGATGGTTTCTCTTACGTGGAGGCTTCCTCGGATCTTTGAACTTCTAATTCTGTCACGCTTTGTTACTCCCGCTGTCATGCGAAGCATCTTCATCTCAGTTGCCGTTAATTTGCTCTCATACTTTTTGTGCATTGTCCAGCATTGTGAACCGTATGTGAGCGCCGGACGTACAACTGAAGTGTAGAGCCTTCCTTTCAGCTTAGGGGGCATTTTTCGATCACAGAAGATGGCGGAGTTTTCCCGCCGCTTCATCCACCCTACGCTTACGCGATGTTTGATGTCGTCATCACAAGTTGCTTCTCTATTAATCATAGATCCCAGATATTTAAACTTTTCACACTTGGGAAGCACTCTTCCATTCAAGTAAATGTCTGGAATAGGCTGATGAGGGTCAGAGAACGGGCAGCACAGATACTCTGTCTTCTTTGAACTAATACGATACCCGTGCCCCTCAAAAATGTCCACCCACACATCAAGTGCTCGTTGTAGGGACGCCTGATCATCACTTATAATGGCCCCATCGTCAGCAAAGAATAGCTGGTGCAC
This sequence comes from Merodon equestris, assembly GCA_958301585.1. Taxonomy (NCBI): domain Eukaryota; kingdom Metazoa; phylum Arthropoda; class Insecta; order Diptera; family Syrphidae; genus Merodon; species Merodon equestris. Next base: position 79,494,920 of record OY284415.1, on the reverse strand, counting down.
ATTGGGGTCCGTCAGCAATCAAGGACTGCTATAAAAAGCAGTGGGCTGAGGACGCTCCCTTGGTGTACACCGACTTTGATTGCGAACTCTTCGGTGACTCCTGCGGTGCATCTTACTCTTGTCGTTGCTCTCTCGTACATGTCCATAATCACTCGCACGTAGGTTTCTGGAACTCCTTTTTGTCTTAGCGCTACCCATAAAAGATCTCTTGGTTGCCGGTCAAAGGCCTTCTCGAAATCAACCAACACCATATGCAAGTCCTTTGAAGAATCACGATGCTTTTCCATCATGATCCTTATACTTTGGATTGCATCTGTTTTGATTTGATTTGACGCCCCCATAGGGGCACTTTATTAGCTTAATGCAAGCCTTAACAAAAATCTATAACTTAACTATAACTTATTAACTATGTGGCGGCGGGGAGACGATTAAGGAGAGTGAGAAGGGTTGTGGTATAGGGCAATTCTAAGGCTGGACTTATTAAGGTGAAGGTCGAAAAGATTGGTGTTCGCTTTGCGAAGCATTCTGGACATTGGTTCATGGTAGCCATAATTTGTGCGGTGAGTGCTTATACGGAAAAGGGGTGTGGACCGAAGGTTACGCGGGTTGGTGTTAAGGGGAATCATGTGCAATAATGAAGGGCTGTCAATGTTACCACTGAGAAGGTCATAGATAAATAGAATGTCTGCAACATCACGTCGTTCTTTAAGGGGTTGGAGGTTGATTAATTTTAAGCGATCCGTATAAGGTGGTAAATTAAGGGGGTCGGCCCAAGGAAGGCCACGAAGGGCAAAACGGATAAACCTGCGTTGAATGGATTCAATACGCGTAGTATGGGATTCATAAGAGGGGGACCAGACTTGGCTAGCATATTCGAGAAGGGGCCTCACGAAAGTGATGTATAATGATTTCGTAACGTAAGGATTCGAGAATTCTTTGGACCAACGTTTCACGAAACCGAGGGCAGAGTTAGCACGTTTGATGATGTTGTCGATATGGAGGCGAAAGTTGAGTTCACGGTCACAAATGACCCCTAGGTCAACCAAGAAGTTGACAGGGGGAACGGTTTCATTACGAATAATGTAGGTTCTGGGTGGTGAGGAAGAGCGCTTACGGGAGTAAGTGATGGTTTGGCATTTACTGATATTGAGCTCGAGATGGTTTTTTTGACACCAAGTAGTGAACCTGTTAAGGTCCAATTGGAGAGAGCAGGAGTCGACAGGGGAAGATATGTGTTTAAATATTTTCATATCATCAGCATATATGGAGAGCTGAGAGTTCAGAATAACGCTGTCGACATCATTAATGGTTAGAATAAATATCAGTGGGCCGAGATGACTACCTTGCGGGACACCGGAGGTAGCGTTAATTGGATCAGAAATAGATGATCTGAAGATAACGTTATATTGACGATCTTCGAGATAAGATTTGATCCATGAGATAAAACCGGGAGAGAAACCGAGGGCAGTGAGCTTGAGGAGAATAATTTGGTGAGACATTTTGTCAAAGGCTTTGCTGAAGTCAGTGGCGATAACGTCTACTTCTTTGCCAGCTTCGAGTGCACACAAACATTGTGAAACAAATTCGACTAGATTAGTGGTTGTCGATCGACCTTTTAGGAACCCATGTTGGTTAGGAGAAAATATGGGTTTGCAGTGAAAGAATAGTGCATCATAAACGATGCTCTCGAAAAGTTTGGGTGTGCATGAGAGCTTGGCAATGGGACGATAGTTGGACACATCATTTTTTAGTCCTTTTTTGTGGACTGGAATGATATAAGCATATTTCCAAAGCTTAGGAAAGAGTCCTTGAGAGATAGAGCTTTGAAATAGAGCAGTAAGGGGTAAAATAAGATGGTTCGCGCACTTTTTTAATACTATGGCAGGCAGGCAGTCGGGACCGGGAGAGTAGTCGTCCTTTAAGTTGCGTATTTTTTCGGCGATTAGGTCGGGAGTGATGTTCAATGAAACAAGAGATGTCTGGGGGCAGTCTTTCAAATATCGAAAATAGTCGTGATCGGGTTGAAGATCTTGGTCAGTGAATGATTGGCTGAAGAAATGAGCAAAGAAATTGGCGATTACTTCGGATTCGTTGGAAGAGTTACTGAGAAAGTTAAGTGTAGTGGGGTAGCTATCGGTTTTTCTTTTTGTATTAATGAAGTGGTAGAAACAATTGGCGTCAGAGATAAGGGAGGATTGCATTCTGTTCAGGTATCCGAGGTAGAGTGATTCACATAGCTGTGCAAATTTAATGTAGGACTGCATGTAATTAGAAAGGTCTGATGCAGAGGAGGATCTAAGATAGGCGTGCCAATTTTTGTTTCTTTTATTGCGCAAAGACCGTAGTTCCTTGGTATACCAGGGCGGAGATGAGGTGTAGTTCTTTTTTGGTGAGTATGGGACTGAAAGGATGAAGCAGCTGAGGATTTTGGTGTAAAATAGCGCAAGGGTTTCGTTTAAGGATATATGTGAGTTAGGGTTAAGGAGGAAGTTAAAATTAACATTGTTGAGCAGATTATTTAGTTTCGCGAAGTCAGCTTTGCGGAAATTGAAACAGTACGTATTTTCGGAGGGAAGGATAGTGAGTTGTGTCTCGAGTGAAAGAGTTACCGATAGAGGTGGATGAAGGGGGTCTAAAGTAGAGAGAAAATGGTTGCTTGGGTTAACAACGCAGTTTACGGCATCAGATGAGAAAATCAGGTCGAGTTGTCTGTCCATGCTATTGGTGATATTACTGAGTTGCTGAAGGCCGGAGTCAGAGAAATGATCCGTGAAAAGGATTTCTTTACCTGTGGAGGGGTTAGCGGCGATGTAGTGGGTCTCATCATCGGAATGAACCCATTTCAGGTGCGGGAGATTGAAATCGCCACAGATGATGATGATGTCATTGAGTTCGGTGATATCAAATATGGAGTCGACGAGATCAACGACGAGTTGGTAGCAGTGTGTGGGCTGTGAGGGTCTTAAGTAACAGCAGGCAAGATAAAGTTTCTGTTTAGGGAGTCTTATTGAGGCACTAGTGAAGTTGAAGTCAGCGGAATTCGACGATTTGAAGGGCAAGGGATCATAGCGACTGTGGATTGCTAAGAGAACTCCGCGACCGTCAGGATCGGCAGAGTTGTCGCGTCCATCGGCCCGAAACAGAATGAAATCTGATGTGAATAATTCGCTGTCTCCAATACTGGAGCATAAATTCGTTTCAGTTAATGCAAATATATCGTAGGGTAGGTTTTGGGAATTAAGGAGTACTGCGGAGGTTTTGGTGCGTAATCCTCTGACGTTCTGATAGTACAGGGATATGTTATTATTTGATGGGTGAGGAGATGTAAATGTATTTAGGTTAGGATTTAAAATAGTTTTTGAGATTAGAACGGGTACTTTGCAAGTGTGCAATGCGCTTTGAACTGACGTGGGCTGCGAAAGTGGAGAGGTCGTTATTTACATCAATGGGAGAAATATTAAGGCTTTCGTGAAATCGTATAAAGGTCTTTTTTAACGCGTGGGGGTCTGTGGGTAGGCCTTCTTCTGTTGTTGATTTACCCGAGACAAACCCGCACTGGTCATCAGATAGTCGTATTATTTTCCGCAGTCGGCTATCTAATACCCGTTCAACGATCTTCATGGTGTGCGACATCAGCTTGACAGAACGGTAGTTATCACAATTTCGCGTATCCCCATTTCCTTTGTGCAATGGAAGAAGATAGCTTTCCCTCCATTGATTAGCCATAGTGTCGCCTCTCATAAGTTTGGAGATAAGAACCATGAGCCATCTAGACCCGATGTCTCCCATCTTTTTCCAGAACTCAGAGGGTATCCCGTCCGGCCCAACAGCTTTTCTTTTCTTGGAGTTTTTAACCGCGTACCGAACTTCTTTGACTGTGATGTCGGATATTTCGGCATGATTCGAGGCGGCTCTTGGAAAGGACACTCGGGGAAACTGTTCGTTCAGAAGTTCCTCGCAATACTGTCGCCATCTGTGGAGAATTTTTTCGTCTTCCACAAGGAGTTGGCCTTCAGCATTGTTAATAAACTTTGGGAAACGAATCTCCTGAGCATTTCTTCTTCTCTGGGCGGCTATCTTAAAGATATTTGCTCCTTTGTTCAAATTGTTTTGTCGAAGCTCCTGGGTAGCCTGTTTCCTGTCAGACGCGGAAGACGATATTTCTTCCAACTCCTGATAGAGGCCTTCCATGCTTTTCGCTTTGAATTCGGCGCATTTTTTCTTCGCGATACCTTTGCAACATCTATATACCTTTTCACGGCGAGCTTTTTCCTCTCTATTAGTAGAAGAGCACTTTGACCAAGCTTGGAAAGCCATTTTCTTTTCGTGTATCACTGCTTTGGCTTCGTCTGTCCACCACCAGGTTTCTTTTGCGTGTTGGCAGGGGCCTTTAGATGTTCCGAGCAGTGATTTGGCTTTCTCCAGGCCAGATTTTTGTAGGGAATCCCACATGTCTTGTGCTCTGCACTCCTCATTACCGACCTCATCGATAATGGAAGAGAGGTAGTTTTCCATGATGGTAATAAAAGCTTCGCCTTTTCCTTTATCCAGCTTATACCACTTGATTCTCTCAGACACCTTCGTTTGCTGCTTTGACTTCTTTCTCGCATCCATAAAAAATTCAGTCAGGAGGAGACGGTGTTGAGGGGCGATCGCGTCTCCCAGGATCACTTTGCAATCTTTAGCTCGTGGCTTCATGAAACTGGATACCAAATGATAGTCTATTTGAGTTTCATTTCCGCCGCTGCTATAAGTGATCAGGTGCCGGCTTTGTTTGACGAACATGGTATTTAGCACTATAAGACCGTACGACTTGCACATGTTTAGGATATCTTCACCTGAAGAGTTCCTGGTGCCGTATCCCAGCCCTCCGTGGTAGCCTTCATAGTCTTCGCTTGTCTTCCCGACATGTCCGTTTAAATCTCCCCCAACAAACAAAAGCTCTTCCTTTGGGATGATTTTGACAAGGTTGTGGAAATCTAGCCAGAATGCATCTTTTTCTTTTTGTTCGCATCCTACTTGAGGGGCATATGCGCTTACGATGTTCCACACCTCACCATGCATCACCAATTTGAGAGCCATCAAACGGTCACTGGACTTTGAAATGGTTAAGACGTTGCCAAGTAACTCTGCCGCAAGGATGATGGCGATTCCGTTTTTTCCTTGTTCCAATCCATAGTAAAACATCTTGTAGGCTTTTGTTTTAACGTCCAAGAAACGTGCCCGATTACCGGTGTTTCGCCATTTCGTCTCTTGTACGCACAGGATGTCTACTCGCCTTCTGACCATCATTTCTTCAAGCTCATAGCTGCGCCCACTCATGCTTCCAACGTTCCAACTCGCGACTCTTAAATGTGGCTTACGCCGTTGCATTACTTTGCTATCCCCCGGAAATCCTATAGCTCTGACCCGAGCATTGCTGCTCGTCCCAGGATCACCACCATTAGTAGTGCCTGGCGGGGTAGTGCTTTCCTTTTAGCGTTCTTTTCCATAATGCTACGGTTTTCTTTCTTCCCTTCCTTTTTGACACGGGCATGCTCCAGATTTTTTATTTTTTTTTTTGATTGATCTTACTCTTACAACACCGGTGATCTCCAGTCGTGTCAACCCACTGATTTGCATGCACACTTGTGGGGCAGTTTAATGGTGGTATATGTGTCCCTAGGCTCACCTTGGTGTTTTCTAAATTGCCTAGATGTGAGTTTTGTTTACCTTTGTTTAGTCGCCTTTTACGACAAGCGATAGGTATCGCTGCAGGGATATTCTTAACCCGTCCCTGCACGAACAATTTTCCGGAATCGCGATATTAATAACAAAAATAGCTTTACTATAAAAAAATAGACACAGTTCCGTCGTTGATTACATTTTTGACACACATGTGTGTATAACGGGAATAAGTCATGAATATGGTAAATTATATATGGGTTTGTATGCGGTAGAGTGTTACGAAAAATGTAATTTAAGTAGTTACTCGTACCTATCGGAATTAGGGCGAGTAATTTAAAAAGAATGAAATAAAAATAAAATTAAAAATTTTAAGTAACCCCCGACAAAAAAAAATTCCAGAAAGTAAAAAAATAATTTTTTTACTCTCGGTTTTTTTACTTCATTAAAAGAACCTATTAATATTTTTAAGATGATGTCGTCGGAGAATCCGCTAAGTAAATGAAATAAAACCACAATACAAATAAAAAGAATATTGAGAATAATAAAGTATGGATTATACAAAGACCTACCCTATGTAACCAACGTAAGTAAGTACCGAAAAAACCATATCCAATCTTTTAATTGGTGTTCAGTGTTAATAATTTAATCTGAAAAGTAGACACAACCGACAACGACGTCTGCCCTTATGTGTCTGCCCATTGAGGATGCCACATTTTGTGACGTTCCGCCCCCGTGCCCACATATCACTCAACGAACGCGGCTCTCAAGCGAACGCCTCATACAGAAGTGGTACAATATCGAAACACTGTAGGAACTTATTGTAGTAGACCTAGTCAGATAGATTAATGTACAAAACTATTGTATTATAAGTTCATATGTACGTACAATTTGAAACTATACGCTTTTTTTTTTCATTACACCTATGTAGATATGTATAACTAATTACCCTTCTTCACTTAGCGGTCCCCCGACGCGGCGACGTCATCTTAAAAATATTAATAGGTTCTTTTAATGGAATCAAAAGACCGAGAGAAAAAAATAATTTTTTTACTTTTTGGAATTTTTTTTTGTCGGGGTTTACTTAAATTTTTAATTTTATTTTTATTCCGTAAATTGGCGTAGGTTTTTATACTTAGGAATGGACGGGCGTCCTCGGACGGACTGCTCACATGACACAATGTGTAGTCAGATTCGTTTCGAATTTGGCTAGACCAGATCTTCATTTAACAAACATATAGATGCTGCTCTGTCAAGGGCCCGGCACACTTTCGTTGTGACAAGATGGCTGCTTAATAGCAGCCAACTTGATTCCAGAGGGAAGGTAATTGGATGTCCCTTGTGGTACAATGTGAATGGAAAGAATTCGGGTTTTTTAAAGACATTGCCTCAGTACTTATCTCGGATTACATAGAACACGAGAATCTAAATACATGAAATTTACATCTAATCTTCCACGTGGGCCGCCTGGAGCGATAGTTCCTCTGCGAACATGAAATCGCGTTGTGTGAGCCCGAGCCCCTGAGGCTCAGTATATCGGATTCGAGCCAAGATCGGAGAGACGTCATGCGACATCATCAACGCTTTTTGTGGCTGGAGCGGACACTGGAAATGCACGGTTTTTGATTAAAGCTGAACAATTAATCCTTTTTTGCTTATTTTTTAATTTAAAGGCATTTTTATTTTCGTTTTCTTAAACGTATCTCAGTGCTTAGTATTATATGATAGTTAAATAAAACTATTATACCCGTTTAACTTTCAACCAGAGCAAAAACTATTTTCTATTCGAGAAGTAGATACAGGAAATATTGACCAGCACTCGTGGAGCTGAAGAGGAACTCCGCCGAAAACGATTTCAATGCCTTTGCAGTGGCTAGATCCCGAACTATCGGTGTCAGGAAATAACCTCTAACCTCTCAACGATACTCTCCTAGAAAGTTAAAAAAAATTAATTACATTTATCAAAGTGATGTCATTTACAGATCATAAATCTTTTTGGACTGCAATACGTGTGATAAATGTTTTAAGTTTGGATTTAAATAAAAGCCGTTTCCAGAGGGAACGATAATTTTTTTTCCTATTCTTGGATTTCCATGGTCAGCTCGAATATGCATATATATAAATATGAGATCGTAGACTAAGAATTTGTTGACCTATTGTTTAAGGTTTGAATGACAACGTTTCCCACACAAGTTTATTCCGGGGAATTTCGTTTTTACAAAAGAAAGGAAAACACAAGTAATGCTTGATTTCATCGGCCATAGAGGACAACATACTTCTCACCGCACCCTATTAAAATATACTTTTTCTATAATGATGGAATATTCTCATCTCCAAATAGAATTCATTGAACTTTGTATTCCATATACATTTTTTAAGCGATGTGGTTAGTAACAGGACACTTAACGTTAGCTTATGAGATCCGAATTATCTAAATGTATATTTTTTTTAAATTTGAATATGTATGCGTGTTCTTTAATTATTCCTTTAAATTCTCTCCAATTTCGAATGAGTTAATATTTTTTTTTTTTAATTTACAATGAGGTTGCTACATAATTTATGTACATACAGAGATTCGATAACTTATTGTATATCTTTCAGCTGAAACATTATCTTTTAAAACAATAACTAAGGAAAATAATATTGACTTTAAAGGAAACTACGATAAAAACCTTCATGATAACTGAGGTACATAAGAAATAAGTTAATAAATAACAAATAATTAAATAAATAAATGAATAAGTAAATAAATAGGTAAATAAATAAACAAATAACTAAATAAATATAATAAATAAATTAATTAATAATATGTACAGAGATATTGATGAAGTTCCGTGCAGGGACGGGTTAAGAATATCCCTGCAGCGATACCTCTCGCTTGTCGTAAAAGGCGACTAAAACAAAGGTAAACAAAAATCACATCTAGGCAATTTTGAAAACACCAAGGTGAGCCTAGGGACACATATACCACCATTAAACTGCCCCACAAGTGTACATGCAAATCAGTGGGCTGACACGACTGGAGATCACCGGTGTTGTAAGAGTAAGATCAAACAAAAAAAATTTGGAGCATGCCCGTGTCACAAAAAAAAAAAAAAAAAAGGCAGGCCGAAAATACCGGCGGACCCCACAAGCGGACCAGTAGGAATGCAGTTAAGTGGGAAGGTTATGGTCCTACACTTCTGACCATAACAACGCCGGAAAAAGGAAAAGAAGAAAGAAGAAGAAGACAGAGATATTGATTAAGTATTTAGTTGATTTATAAGAGGGTTGTCTGGAATAACAAGGTTTCGCAAAAAAGTGGACGTCAACTTAGTGATCCTGTCGGAGATCAATTCAACATTTGATCGCAGATGAAGATCAGTGGTAGAATGGTATCTACGAGGTCCGATAAGTACTTAGCCTCACCGCAAGATGGCGCCAGTATCGCAAGAGCGAACTTACTATCGTGTAGTACATTCTAGTAGACGGCTACTGTCGAAATTTCAGCCGGATCGGACTCGTAGTTTTGTTTTGACCGCGTGTGGAAGCGGGAGTGTCGGCAGATTTTAGAAAAATGGAAAAAGAGCAATATCGCTCGGTGATTCGATTCTTATTTTTGGAAGGGAAATCGAGCAGCAAAATCAAAGAGCGTTTGGATGCTGTGTACGGTGACTCTTCTCCTTCGATGCCAACCATCAAAAATTGGTTTAACGAGTTTCAACGTGGTCTCACGTCGGTTTTTGATGAGTCACGTCCAGGTGCTCCGAAAACGGCTATCACGGAGGTTAACGTGACAAAAATCCACGATCTCGTATTGGCAGACCGCCGATTGAAGGTGCGCGAGATATCTGAGACAGTCGGCATTTCAAAAGATCGCGTGGGTCATATCCTGCATGAAATTTTGGGCATGAGCTGTCGGCGCGATGGGTGCCGCCTTTGCTCACCCCGGACAACAAGCGCAACCGTGAGACCACTGCAGAGCAGTGTTTGACGCTGTTTAAGCGCTATCTGAAGGAATTTCTGCGTCGTTTCGTGACAGTCGACGAAGCATGGATCCACTGGTAACCAGAGACCAAGGAACAGTCGAAACAATGAACTTCACAAGGGGAAGACTGTCCCATCGACCGGAAAGGTGATGGCCATCGTTTTCTGGGATTCACAAGGTGTGATCCTGGAGAAGGGCAAAACGGTCACAGGGCTGTATTATGCCAAATTATTGGGCCGATTTGACGCCAAATTTAAGAAAAAACGGGCCCACTTAGCGAAGAAAAAAGTGCTCTTCCACCATGATAACGCACCGGCTCACACCTCCGCCCTCGCCACAGCCAAATTGGTCGAATTGGGCTACGAACTGCTGCCCCATCCACCGTATTCTCCAGATTTGGCCCCGTGCGACTTCTTTTTGTTTCCAAACTTGAAAAAGTCACTCGCCGGGCAGAAATTTCAGTCGAATGAGGAGGTCATCGCCGCCACGGATGCCTACTTTGCAGACCTCGAGAAATTTTTCAAACGGGTTAAAGAAGTTGGAGCATCGCTGGGTCAAGTGTATCGAGCTAAAGGAGACTAACATATATTGAAAAATAAATCGCCATTTCTCCAAAATTGTTGTTTTTCTTTTGTAGGCTTATAAGTACTTATCACAAGTTTATTTTTAGATATTTGTAATTTTTTTATTAGGTGGATTGTGAGGATTGTGATTGCGCACAGGACATTGATCGCTGATGCAGGCCTCGAGCAATGTGTCAAGTCTGGAGTAAACAGGGGTGCCCGCAAGGTGGCGTCTTGTCTCCGCTGTTATGGTGCATGGTGGCCGACTCTCTGCTTGATGCTCTCAATGTCTCTGGGATCTATGCCCAGGCATATGCGGATGATGTTGCTGTTCTCTCTGTCGGCTCATGTTTAGCGACTATCTGTCTCAAAGCGAAGGCGGCGCTAGATGTGGTCGAAGACTGGTGCACGAGTAATGGGCTGTCGGTTAATTCTCTTAAGAGTGGTGTCATTCTCTTCACGAGAAGGAGGGAAAATACTGGCATTACTCAGCTGATGCTAAAAGGCATTCCCATCCCGATATCCAAGGAACCTGGGAGTCATCCTGGATAGAAAGCTTCTTTGATCAAAACATGTTGAGTCCAAAACCACTAAAGCGCTCTCAGCTTTTTGGCAATGCAAAGGTGCCTTTGGCAAAACATGGGGCTTATCGCCTGCTTTGGATAGACACTGAACCTGGAATGGAATGTCTTCGCATTTTTACAGATGGCTCCATAACTGGGCAGAGATCCGGCACTGGAGTTTTCTTTGAGCGCGAAAACATTCGACTCTTCTCGTTAGGAAAATATGCGTCTGTCTTTCAATCGGAGATTTACGCAATCCTAATGGCCATGCACTATGTTGTGAAACACAGGTGGAAGGGATAAAGCATATGCGTCTGCAGTGACAGTCAAGCTGCACTCAAAGCTGTGTCCAACCCCCTTTCCAACTCCAAATTAGTGCATGAACTCAAGACCTTTTTGAACAAAGTGGGAAGACTAAATTCGCTTAGGCTTGTATGGGTCCCAGGTCACTCTGGGATCCCAGGAAACGAGATCTCCGATGAACTCGCTAGAAGGGGCTCAGAGGAAAGTTTCTCAGGACCTGAACCCGCCCTAGGTCTACCTGCTTCCACGATCAAATCTGACATCAACGACTGGGTCTTTAATGCAGACAGTCGTAGATGGAGGGAATACCCAGGATGCAGGACGACTAAGCGCTAACGCCCTGATGTCTGCAAGAAGTCCGCAACATTTTTCTTATCCTTAAGGAGAAATTATTGCAGAAGGCTTACGGGCGTCATTATGGGCCATTACACTTTTGGCAAGCATCTCCTCGTGCTTGGCATCAGTGAGTCGCCTATCTGTGCTGCATGTTGCTCGCGCACGGTGGCGCACCCTTTGGGGCCGACGTGGTGGGTGCCGAATCTCTTATTTCTACATCACTGAAGCCGCTCCCCACTTTTCTCCGGACAACTTTTCAACGGACAATAAAGACAAGGTGTCTATCTGGTAGTTTTTTTTTTTTTGTTTTTGTTTTTGTTGGAGGCTTCTGCTATCTGTTGGAGCACTCAGACACAAATACTGATCCATTGTACTGCCAGGCAGACACATTAGATGGCGTTAGAGCTCATGAAGCTCATGAAGAGAGAGCCAAAGCTTCTTTTTATTCACTTATGTTGTGTGCGATTTGTTTTTCACACAAGTGAACGGAACCTAAAACTTAATGTCGATTCCGATAGAGTCGAGAAGCTTTTTCAAGGCAAGTGTACAACGGGGGGTGGGTTTTGCCAGTACCCCGCCGAAGAGAGAAGCCGCGAAATAATTATTCGATGGCGTTGGTGTTATCGGGATCCGAAATCGCTCATCTTGCGTCAGCGGCCGACACACTACCCACTGCGCCACGGCGCTCCCTTTCTGTACTGGTAGTACAATGGACCAGTATTTGTGTCTGATTGCTCCAACAGATAAAGATGCACCTGTTGTCAATGAATGCTATAAGTATTTTCTTAATAATCTTCTCGAAAACTTTACTAAGACAACTGAGCAGACTTATCGGTCTGTAACTGTCTGGATTTTGGATTTGCTTTCCAGCCTTTAAGATAGGTACTACTTTCGCAATTTTCCAGATATTCAAGAAATATTGGATTTTCAAGCATGCATTCACCAGAAAAGTAAGAAAACATATGCTTGATTTTTTTTTAATACCATCAAGACCGTCAGACTTCCTTAGTTTCAAACACTTTAATACTTCCACTAATTCCATTTGGGTTGCATAGTCGTTTGGAGATGGGCTATAGCTAAGAAAAAAAAGTTTATTACAGCTTTCATTTACCGCAGAATCATTTGAGCCAAAAATATTGGCTTTCTCAATGGAGAGTATTACCTGAACTAAGCAAACTAGGAATTCTCCTGTTCTTATTTCTTACGATTTTACGATTAGAATCTTGGGGGAGGTATTAGTTCTAACTACTTTTGGGACACTTGAGTCTATGGAACTGCTCTGTGAAATCTTTTACGAGACTGTCAATGTATGTGAATACTTTTTATATTTTCCATAATTTTATAAATCTTTAGCTCTTAAAGGACAATAAAATGGCTACGTAAAAAAGATATATTAATTTATAATATAAATGACAGAAAGTTCAATTAATCGTATCGGAATGTTTCTGGTTAATAAAATTCGTGTCAGGCTTATCTGATCACCACCAGTTACGAATATTTAGATTAAAGCAATATATTGCTCCACAGCACTAACCGCCGACAAAATGAATACCTTAAGCCATATGTACCCATAAACCGTAGTAAAGCTAAGATTAGACGACGCGTGTAAAAACCACATACTCGTAGTTGTGTACCCGTGACGTGAAAGAAAAGTTCACAACATACGGGTTGCATATTTAGTACGTAGTACGAATGTGTACGAGTATTGCACGATATGTGCATAAAAATATGGGCTCACATGTACACATGTGCACAGCGACGATTTTTAAAGGTCCACAATGTCGAGAAAGAAGTGGGCTGCTATTTTTGTTTTGGCACCGTATATGTGTGTGGTTGAAAATAATGAGGAAAAACGGAAAGATGTGAAAGTTATATGAAAATGTCGCATTTGGAGAAAGAATTGGGTGCGACTTCGGGAAACAGAAGTTTTTTGTGCGAAGTTGGTGCTTGAATTACGTGGCGACGAACCTTGCAAAATTTTATACGGATTACAACTGAACAGTTTGATAAATAATTTCTACCAATTGTCAATGACACGTATTCAGTTGATTGGTGCACATTTTTGTCTCTTCCTCTTTCCACTCGTACTATATTTTTCTTTTTCCTACAATCAATTTTCTAGCGCGAGGTTTTTCTGCAGGTGTATTTGATAACAAACCCTGGATTGTCTCCAAATCCGATCTTTCAGGTCTAGATGCTTCAACACTCACACTTTTTTTTTTGGAACATTTGGAAGGGGATCATGAACTTGTTGTTCCAAAAATCCACAAGAGACTGAGCTGACACTGTCTTAAACTATTGCTTAAATATACTAAAAATACAAGGAGTGGGCCACCGATGTTTTATGATGGAAAATTCCCAATATCCTTTTTGTCCTTTTCGATCGTAAGTTTTATTACAGGAAAGTACAGGCTAAGGATTAGGGAAACTCAAATAAATCCTAATCAGGCCATACTGTAAAACAACTTAGATACTCGTACTACTCCGGACCGGAACTATCTTTATTGTTTGGTTAGGGGGCGACGGGAATAGAGGTAGCCGCCGTAACTCCTCCCCCCTTAGAGTAGAGCGAAGTAGAACGTCGTTGGGGCTGGAGTGAAGGATTGAAGTGTTGGGGTTAAAGTTGAAGTGACGTGGAGTTTCCTTTTGTTGGTGATCATGATGGTGATTACAATGATGATTATGATGATGGTGAATATGGTGGTAATTGATGCGGTAATATAGTGTAAGACTTCAGTTTTGATGCCTAGGTTGGTAAGATTGACATTCGTCTGGAAATTGTATTCCTTCAGCTTCTCTAGACTAAGGACTTCCTTGGCAGAGGTTGGTTTAATGATGCTGTTTGGTGGTGGTGGAATGTGTATCTCGTCCCAATGGGCGTTGGGGTCATCTTCATAGGAAACGCCATTTACTTCGACGGTTCAGTTTTGAAAAAGGAGAAGCCCTGTACCTTCTATTGACACTGCAAGTAGAGTTTATTAATATCTTTGGAACATTTAGAAATAAAATGAAATTTGGTTCAGGTTGTGATATTTCTTCAATTTTCCCGACGTCGCTGAGGGGACAATTAGCCGCCTTGTTGACCATTAGCTTGCCGATGCATTGGGAGCTATGAGTATTTTCTTGAGAACTCGGCCTCGGACAATAGTATGATCCTTCTATTCTGGGGCAAGGTGCGTTAAAGTACTGTATATCTTTTTCGTTTATGCTTATATATGGTTTCGTTATTATATGTTTTGTTTTGTTAATTGGGAGTGGGATAATATGGTAAAAGGAATAAGTTTGGGGTGATAAAATGGATGTTAAATATAATATTAGTGTTATTGTAATATGCTTTTAATCCCAGAAACTCGTATATTTGTTCAATTGATTTTGTTTGTATATCTTGTTTATTTAGTTTATTTTCAATTTAATTTATTTCTTTTGTATTTAATAGAAATGATGGTATGATGTTTAGTTTACTTAAGATCACTGCCTCTGCGATATTTGAGATATGATGGGTTAGTAGTTCGATATTGAAATTAATATGGTTAAGGTATTGTATTTCTGCCAGGATAAGTTCTTCTCTTTTGACGATATTGTATGTTTTCTCTAAAAATGCTCCTATTTTAGCTTGCTCTCTGTTAATGTGGGATGTAATGTTTTTGAATCGTTCAATTGTCTGATAGTTGATTGTATGTTGTGTTAGTAATGTCTGGGTGTAATTGTTTAAATTGGAGTGTATATGTTCTATTTTGGAGTTAATGTCATGTGCGTCTTGTGCGTCCATGTTTCCGGTTATAAACTTGATAGCTGATCCAATGCCGTCAAAAAGGCCTCGTTTGTTCTTTAGAGAAGGGTATAGTGCAAACAACTTCCTTTTAAGCTCGTTTAGTTTAAGTTTAGTTATATGGATAGGATTGACTCGCTTTTCGAAAAGATCGAGGGTGTCACAGATTGCTTGAATGGTAGCACTATAATCTTCAAGGTTGACAATGTGGATCAGGTTATCTAGCCAATTACAGTTCGAGAACGTCCTAGTCGAAGAGAGAGTATGCCATGGTGTTTTGGGAGGTTGAAGATTTCAATGGCTTGGGTGGAGGAAAGTGTGAAACTGTAAGGAATACTTCGGAGAAGGAAAATGAATATCTTGCTGAGGCGTGTCTTCGTAATCAACCACTTGGATTTCATTTATTGTTTTTATTATTATTATTATTTATTTTTTTATTTTTTTATTAATTTTTTTTTTTTAATTTAAAATTCATTCGATTCAGGTAAATACTTTTGTGTGAATAGAAAGACAGTACTAGTGAATAGAAAGACAGTATAAATCATATGCCGTGATTATGCGTACTATTCTTGTCGTATCCAACTGTCAACATATTATATTGTAGTTAATATGGTAATCTTGTTATCTTTACTTGCAATGTGAATCTGGGAGTGAGTTTGTTTCTCTTTAATTGTTTTCTAAAAACGATTTCATTGTCGCAGATTTCTTCCGGTTCTTCCCTAGATAAGTTTAGACGTTTAATTCTTGATTCGGTAATATCGTTAACTCTGTTTTGGATTTGAGGATAAAGTTTATCAAGGAATTCATTTAATTTAGAAAGGTATTCGTGTTCGGTAGAGAATTTTAATGATTTGCTGAACCTGTAGTCTTCCTGTAGTCTAGTAGAACCTGTGGTCTTCCAAAAAATAGTTCATAGGGAGTATGTTTTGTTACGGAATGGATGGCGTTATTATATGTTATGAGGGTTTCCGCCAGGATTTCCTCGTGTTCGGTGGTTAATTTTTGTTCTTTCTTTTTGGAAAGTATTAATATATAAATTTCGGTGAGGGTAGAGTGGAGTCTTTCGACTGGGGAGTTATTACTGGTTTGTTGATAGGAGGTGAAGTGGAGGGATATAGTATGCTGTTTACAGAAGTCTTGAAAGATGTTTGCGACAAACTCAGAACCCTGATCACATACGATTGTCTAAGGAATGCCGTATAGGGAGATGAAATTTTTAAAGGATTTTAGGACAGTTATGCTGCTTCTACACGTTAAAGTGTAGCCAAAAGCAAAGCGAGAAAATTTGTCAATTATGGTGAGGATTTGGTTATGGTTTATGCTGTAGATGTCCATGTGAAGGATTTCGAGAGGTTTAGGTGGGATTTCTGGTTTCATGTAGAGGGGTTTCGGAGGATTTCTATCGTATTTCAATATTTTGCATTTGTCGTAGTTGTTTAGGGTTCCTGTGATTTTATCTTTCATATTTGGAAAGAAGAACTCACGTTTTCAATGAAGATAGGTTTCATTTATACCCCCGATGATTCGATCTTTAATCACCGATAAGTTTTTCTTGTTCGTCGTCTTGTCTGACGTCGGTCAAGATCTCTGAACAGCGCACTAAACGGAATAATTTGTTTTGGGAGAAATATTGTGAAAATGTGGATTAGACTATTGCAAAAATTCCATCAGTTGTGTATATAGTACTTAATTTATTTGGTGGGAAATATGTTTTGAAAATGTCGATCATTGTATTTTCATCGTAGGCTGACCTGCGTATGACTCTTCTCTCCTTGTTTTTAAAAACATTTTCTGCTGTCATTGGGCTTCCTGCGTTACTAGTTTCTAGGACAATTTGTATATTGAAGTCATTAAGGGGTTTTTCGGAAATGGGTATTTGATCTTCTAAATTTATTGTATTAAGGTCATAATGTATTAAGGTCATTGTCATCATTGTTAAAAAGTTCTAAAAGTTAAAATTTGAATTGCGGGTTTGTATGCTTGGGTTGGGTCTACTAGTATTTCGGGAAAATGACGTTGGGTTTGGGTTGTTGGGGTTAGTTATTGTTGAGTTTGATTGCCTGAAATTATTACTTGGGACAGGAGTGTTTTTCCTAAAATAGGGGTTGTTTTGTTGTCGAGATTTTTTTTCCCTTTCTCTGGGTGGTATTGGTCGTGAATCGGGTGGGGCTAAAGGATTAAAATAGGAGAATAAAAATGAATGTAGTTTGTTTTTATAAAGTTTTCCCAGAATACCAAATTTTAAAACTAATTGTATATAAACTGAACAGCTAAGTTTAGATAAGTTTAAGCTGAAAGGTATTAGTAATTGAGAAATGTAGTTAGACTTAAGATATTTTTAAGTTATATTTGAAGATTTTTGTCTGTAGTAAATAAGAATTTTGTTTGTAATAAATAAGAAACGAATAAGAACAATAAATATGAATTAAAAACTGAACTGTCATCACACGATGTAGAATATTTCTTGAGTATAATTTTCGAACACATTGAGATGGTGCCCCACAATGGTATCTAGGTCTCCACTCTTGTCATTCATCTTATCAATTCAAGTTCTATTGTTTTCTTACATAATATACATAGGTATGTTACTTCTTTCATCTTTTAAATGCTTTTCATTTCTCAAGTAAGGGATAAGGACCAAATCTTTAGGAGACATTATGAAGGCAACAGAGGACTATAATAATTTATTTATTATATAAATGTCATTGATTAACGGTACCTATCCAAATAAATTCCGTTGTTTTTTTGCTGACACATTTCTATGCGATACTTAACTGTTTTATGAGTAATTATCCTATTTATCGATTTATTTCACCTTTATCAGTATCCACCATATGTATTTTCACTCGCTTTGAGTACCAAGCAGCTACTTACTCAACTGCTGTTATGTCCCACTTTTACTAACACTTAAAGACCGTAAGTTGAGACAAACTCCAAATACTTGAATATCGTAAATGTAACAGAAGCACTAATGGCAGAGATTACCATGCGATATTTCTGTCTCGCACGTCACCAATGATTCTCTTGACAGACTTCTGCTTTCAACCACTCAAACAACATTCAACACCAAAGAGTTTTCCTTGAAAAGGTACAAAACTCTTTTTTAGGGGTAAGTCTCTTCCAAAGAGAATAATGTTTTTGGTTTAAACTTGTTGAGGAATTTCTCATACTTTCTATCCTACATCTACGGAGTGGTACTCCTTACAGGTTAATGTAAATTCAGATTAGGGTCCCGATGATGATTCTTTTTTACTCCTATGGATAGATGAAGTTGGAAAACTCATTCATTCGGCAGCCGGATAGTGGGTTTGGAATATGGAAAGTACAACTATTTCCATTGGAATTGGCTTAAATATTTCCAACTGAGCGTAGAATGGTGTGAGGATATTATTTTTTTTGGAGAGAAAGAGCGATCAAGTAATGTTGTAAGTAAGTAATGTCAGTAAGCGGTTAGAAATAATCCGAAATGAATTGCTAGGCTCAGTAATTTATCGTCACTTGAGGGTGGAGGCCTAGAGTGAAAAAAAAGGTCTCGGTCTCGGTTGGAAATGTCAAGACGAAGTTCGAAGCCCAAAGAGAAATTGTTTTGATTCGGTGATTTTTAATTTGTTATATTTATAGTGATAATTGATTACACGTAGCAAGAACTGCTACAAAAATATTTAATCACTAAGCTCTTTTCAGTTTCCTTATATTTTATTTCTATTTCATCGATTAGACCTGGAGTAACTTTAACTTGATTTTGAAACAAAAAATACAATTTTGTTTGGAGAGAGAACTATAAACTCTTTATCGTAATTAGGTAACTACATGAATATAAAGTTGTAATTTGTTTGTTTTTTTAAATCATACATACATATGTATGTACATATATTGCCCAGGCGTCAGCTTTGAAGTTGTTATTTCCTTACTTAATCCTAGGATTGATAATTGATATTCGATTTACTCAATAATTGATATGACACAAAGTGTATAATTTAAGTTATACAAATCAAATAAACACTGCTTTATAATGTTATAATGAAGGGTTATACATTGGGACTCAGACATGTGTACGGCCACAGCTGATCACGATGAAAACAAATGATGATAATACGAGTTGCTATTTTTATTTTCAGACTAATAATGAAAAGACAGTAAATTATTATCAAAAATGGCTTTATTGTTTTTCGAAGTATTCTCCGTGATGATCAATACACTTTTGATCATGATTCCAACCAATTTCATAACACTTTTTCCACTCCGATTGCGGTACCTCCAAAACATGAGTTTTAAATGCTTCAACGGCTTCTTCAGGCGCTGGAAAACCTTACCCACGCAATTTATTCTTGATATGCGGGAATAAAATGAAGTCATTTGGTGCTAAATCAGGACTATATGAAGGATGACCCATCAATTGGACGTTTTGGCCAGTCAAATAGGTGGTTGTTTCAGTCGATGTGTGAGAGCTTGCATTGTCATGATGAAGGATGATCCTTCGTTGGCGCTTCTTTTATCGTATTTCACCAATGCTTCTGGCAGACAAATGGTTGTGTACCATTCAGAATTCATTGTTCTACGTTGCTCTAATGGCGAGGTTGCCACATGTCTAGTTATTCCGCAGCAACAGGCGATCATTTGTTTCGAAGTGCTTCGCCCACGAATCAGCTTTGTCGGATTTGGCTCATCTTAGAAGACCCATAAAGTGGATTGTTGTTTTGTTTCGGGCACATACACATACATAGATCCACCTGTGTAGATGTGCCGCGATTGTATTTCTTGAGCATTTCTTTGCAAAAATAATAAGAGCATCTTTTTGAGCTTCTGTCCAATTATGCGGGATCCAATGCGGAAAAATCCTTCGCGTGGCTACACAAGTTGTCGCGGTCGAAGGCTCAGTAAAGGCCAATGCTCTTGAGAATTCACTCTCCATGACGACACATGAATCCTCTATGACGAGACATGAAGCTAAGCTGCGGCCATCACCTCTTCCTCCCTTCCCCGTGTATCCCCGCCATTCCTCTCCCTTCCCCTGCGCTGAACTAAGTATTAAAGAGTATTAACGGAGTGGGAATGGACCTCATGGTGACCATTGACCAAAAGTCACTCGACCACATCCGTAGCAGATCTGGCAGCATCAAGTTTGGGCTGGAAACTCTAAGGCTGCCCAATGAACGCGGTAAGTCAAAGGAGGCTGCGAGTGGTGCAAATTAATTTACACCACTGTAAAGCAGCACTGTGGTAACATACGAACAACAGGACAAATCAATTTTGCTCCTATCGTCCGCATACTTGCCATACGATGAAGAGGACCCACCTCCAGACGCAGTCCCAACACTTGTGCGACATGCCAAGTCACGCGGATTGTGTCTATTGATATGCTACGAGGCCAATGGCCACCACACTTAATGGTGGCAGCGACATTAATAAAAGGTGTGGATCCATTTTCGATTTCATAGTCTCGACAAACCTCAACATATGCAACAAAGGTAATACACCAACGTTTCGTAACCGGGTTAGGGAAGAGTTAATTGACTTTACTCTACTAAGTGAGTAGAGTTGCGTATCCGAGTAGAGAATTGGAGAGTGTCCACTAACTGTTCCTTTTCGGACCACAACCGAATACTCTTCAACCTTAATGTCGATAAAGAAAAACCAAAACATTTCAGAAACCCTCAGAAGACATCTTTTCTCCAAACCACAAGCCATCACTAACCCCGATCCAACTTACATTGAGAATTCAGTCGAAAACCTTGTGAGAATTCTGAAAGCGGCTTTCAACAAATCCTGTCCCTTGCAACGTGCGTCCCGGAATTCATCCTTCAACCAGATGGGAATCCCTAGAACTGCGGACTGAAACCCATTTCCTAGGTTGTAAAATCCCTGTAACCACAGTCTCTTTCTTTCGGGACGACACAATAAAGTATTATGGGCAATAAATTCGTTCAAACCTTTTAAATCTCCGGGACCGGACGATATCTTGCCAGCGTGCCAGCGATGCTTCAAAAAGCACAAACCCACACTGTACATAAGCATAAGCATTTTTTCCAATGGCTTACCCGCGGAACATTTCTTCCCCAACACAGTGGAAAGAAATAAAGGTAGTTTTCATACATAAGGCAGGTAAACCGATCCATATAGCCGCAAAGGACTATAGGCCAATTAGTCTCTCGTCCTTTCTATTAAAAACCTTGGAAAGACTTCTTGACCTATACATCAGAGGACTTATTAACTCAAACAACTTATGCAATACTCAAAACGCCTACCTTAAATGCAGATCAGTGGAAAGTCCTCTGCATAGTGTTGTTCGTCAAATTGAGAGCTCTATGAATCTAAAGAATTTTCAATGGCAGCCTTTCTCGATATAGAGGGGCCTTCAACGACGTAAACACAGAGGCCATAAAAATAACTCTAGAGGACATAAAAGTAGACAAATCCATTGTAATCTGGATTGAAAATATGTAAGATAACAGAATTATCAATGTTAGTTATCTTGATAAAAGGTAAATTTCTACCAACTATCAGTGAACTAATGGAATCTGCGTTGAAGGAACTCTCCTCGTGGGCAGGACAGAACGGTCTGAGGATAAGCCCCCAGAAAACGAGCTGGTCTTGTTCACCAGGAAAAGGAAAATTCCGATATTTGCTCCCCAAAGTTAGAAGGTACTCCACTCAAACTCAATGCCAAATATCTAGGCATAATTCTTGACCCCAAACTTTCCTGGAAAAGGAACTTGGAGGAAAGGATGAAAAAAGGATTGAATGCTTTTTATGCATGCAAAAAGACCTTCGGCAAAAGATGGGGCCATTATAACTTATGGGGCCCTAGTCTGGTGAACTGCCAGTAGCACGAAAAACTATATGAGCATGCTCAACAAAGTACAAAGGTCAGCCGCTGTTTGTACAGCGGGAGCTATGAGAAGCATGCCGCAAACAGGGTTGGACATGTATTTCATCTGCTTTCTCGGGATTTATTCATAAAAGCCTGTGCTGCAAAAAACGTTCTCAGAGAGTCCTCTTTGTGGAAATAAGCCCACTATGGACATGCGGCTATACTCAGAATAATAGATGACCTGGGAAAGAAACATGGTTTTAGTAGCTTCGCAGCTACGACGATATTTCCCCCCAAAATGACTTCTCTCTCAGAATACCAATTCTTTTTCCCGACAGAGAAGAGTGGCTATCAAACGCCGTGATCAACGATCAAGAGATTACCCTTTTCACCGACGGATCGAAAATGGACACAGGCACTGGGGCCGGGTTCTACTCTGATACCCTGCACAAACAGGAATCATTTAAGCTCCCTGATTTGTGTAGCGTTTTTCAAGCAGAAATCCTAGCAATAGAGAAAGCAAACACCTACAAGTAACCGATATCTCACCATCGGATATCACTATCTGTGTAGACAGCCAGGCTGCACTGAAGTCAATAGAATTTTGTACAACGAGATCAAAGGCTGTCATAAAATGTCGCGACTCACTGAAGTCCATCAGACACCACAGAGTCAAACTCTGCTGGGTCCCGGTTCACAGCTCCATCGCAGGGAACGAAAGAGTGGACGAATTGGCCAGCAAAGGTCTGAACTGGACATCAGCGAAGCGGACATGTAATTGCAACCACCGATCAGCGCATTATACCGGATCATAAACGACACAATTATCAAAGAGGCCAACTCGTCTTGGCTTACTAGAAACGACAGCTACACGACAAGATCATCGTGGCCAGAGCTCAACGTCGGAAAAACAAAGAAGCTCCTGGCGCTGGACCGTAACTCGATCCGTATGCTCGTCGGGGTGATCACAGGACACTGTCCCATTGGAGCAATGCTCCGGAATGCATTTGTAACCCCTGTCAGTCAATCTAACTGATCTCGCTTGCTGTGTTTTCTTCGAACAAAAATACTTAAGATTAAATTAAAATATAAATTAGCTTAAGATACCTTTCTGGCACTGTTGGGACACTCTAAGATAAACAGTATATTGGCTAATTATGTCTTTAAGCTATTTTATACACACTTACTTGTAATCTTAACTTATTTTAGGCTAAGAAAATATTCTTACAAGACCTAGCAATTGATTTTTTTTCTTTTATAATAAAATTTAAAACTACTTTAATTCAACTATGACCAGCTTAAATACATATATATTCATATACCAGCTGTACAAGTATGAAATGCGGATTTCAGACAACTGATGATGCACCAATGCAGCTTGTGCTACAAAGATTTGTCAAAGCGTTATTTTGTTGTCTCATCGTAAAGTATTTGACGAGCACGAGTAATAAAATGGTAAAGTAAACGCATAGCTTTGTGTTGTTTTGTTCAATATGTCGAAAATTGTGCCGAACAAAGAGCATTCGCGGACAGCATTAATTTTTTGTTCATTTGAAGAAAACTGCTGCCTATTACTTTGAGAAGCTTATGTTGAACATGCTCCGTAAGAGGATATATAACAAGCGATTGAGCATAGTTTAAATGAAGCACTGAAGAATGATAACATCCGAATTCAAAATGTGTTTTAAGAAACTGGTTCTTTTGTTTTATGAACCATTTGTGTAAGTATAGGTTTATGTGTGAATTGTCCAAAACTATAAAGGGGGTTTGGCCCCGTATCTGAACACCTTTCTAGGCTTGTATGTCAGCCTTTTCATTGCCTTCATGGTTTTCATGACCTGGCACTCTGATCAACTTTATTCTGTTGTTTACAGCCAGTTTGTTTCGTGTATTGTGACATTCCCAGACAGCAGTTACAGGTGTAGCACTTTAAGAACCGCTTGGCTGGTTCTCTTGTCTCTGATGCTATGTGGTTCTTCATTGATTGCAAATAGTTCGGCCAGAAATATAGTTGACTCATTGCAGTGGGGAATGTGTAGGCTGCATTTTGGTCCTATTACAGCAGCCCCTACCTTGTTTCCAGATTTCGACCCATCTGTGTAGCCTTTGTTTTTATTGATTTTATTCATGGCGCTTTTTTGTGATTTCGACCCATCTATGTAGCCTTTGTTTTTATTGATTTTATTCATGGCGCTTTTTTGTTGACATTTTTTCTACCAAACAGCGCAGCGGCCGCGGAGCCACAAAGTATGATTGGTTTAATCATTTGATTGTATAGGTATATGCAAAGACTCATATTTGGGTTTAGCCCCCATGTTTTTCGTACCAGTTGTTTAAGGGCCCATAGAGCTTTGATGGCCTTTGAGTATATTTTGTTTATGTGTGCATTCCAAGAGAGTTTTTGGTCCAGTATTATTCCTAGAAACTTTACCTCTTCCTTTAATGGAATGCAGGTTTCTTTGATTTTTAAAGTTTGAACATTATTTGTTCTGTGAATTGAATGGGGTTGATGGAGAGTCCTTCTTCTTCCCACCAGTTTCAGTCTATTTCTAGGGTTCTTTGCATAAGGTTTGCTATGATGTTCTCATGTTTTCCTTTCATGATTATGGTTATATCGTTAGCATATTCGATGTCTGTAAAGCCATTGTTATTATGTATACAGAGAAGTTCGACAATTTTAGACAATTCTATCATAGATCAGTGAAGTTGCCCTGCAATCGTTTTGAGCACTACCTCTGATATGCCTAATTTGGCTGTTATATGCCTTTCACTTAGTATGACGTTGACCCATTTGATAATTAAAGGGCCTACTTTTTTTCTACAAGCTGCATTTGTTAGTGATGAATGATTTGCATTACCAAATGCTCCTTCCATATCCATAAAGGTGCCAATAGCGACCTCCTTTGCTTTCAGGGATTTTTCTACCATGCCCGTGACTTCGTGAAAGGCGGTTACTATAGATTTACCTTATTGCTATGCAAATTGTAGTTTGAGGAGTGATGCGTTTGATCTTATGACCAGTTCTATCAGACTTGGGGTTTTCGAGTGGTTTGTTGCCATCTTTGTGTATAAATATTACCATATCCATTCTCCACTTAAGTAATATATAATTGGTTATAAGGATTGTTCGGATTAAGTGCAGGGAAAATACAATTCGGCCGAGGAGCTTTGAATGGTTTGAAGCTGGTAATAGCCTAGCCAACCTTTTAATACGTTATGTATTTGCTTTCGTTGGAATATCTACCTTAGTTGATGTTGACATTTGCTTCACAATAGTATGTAGTGTTGGTTTTTACAATTCACCCGGGTAAGTGACTATTTAAAAGCAGCTCTAGGCTCTAGAGTCTAGGGTGTCTGTAAAAGTATACGTCACGTTATCATTCAGGTCTTTAAGTAGACCAAGTGAGTCGTGGTTGCCTTTGGAGATTTGGCGAGCGCCTTATAAACTCTTGCCGTTTCCGGTGAGTCGCTTAGGTTCACGCAGTAGTTTTTCCACAGTTTCCTCTTGGATGATCCGATTTCTTTGTTGTAATTGGTTACTGAGTTGTCAAGTTCCTCAGAAGTATTTGTGTTTAGGTGTATTCCTAGTAATTTATTGATCGAGCGGAGCGTAGCGGAGCGAGAGCAATCACCCACTTTTTGGCCTAGCGCGTGCATGTACGGGGAATATAGTGGTCCGAAAACGATTTCGGACTAATCTTGTACGCACTAAATGTAGATATCGGCTATAACCACACATGTGTGCAGCATGTCATTCGATAGATCTAGGTCTGTAGATGAGCCATAAATTATCAAATGAAATTGTTTGATTGAAAAATAGTGAGAAATAACGAAGTAAAGTTTAGAAAAGTGCCATGCGGAGCGAGAGCAAGGTTGATAAAACAACAAATTTGCTCGCTCGATCAAAAATTTTCAGTAGCGGAGTTAAGCCCGCGCATACTGATCTGCCTAGTAATTAAATAGGGATTTGTACGCACTCCAGTTTGTGGCTTTAGGTGATCTATAGCCCACTAGGGTTTCTTCTCGAGGACCCATTCTTAATTTGAATTTGATATGGTTGTAGTCTGAGGAGGAGGCATCTTTGGAGACTTGCCATGGGTTCTTCTTCCGGCCTCTTGGGTTCTTCTCTCTGCTTCCACTTGCCGTAGCTTTGTTTGTACTGCTGCAATGTACGAGCATGTTTCGTTCCAATTTTCCACCGAGTCCATCATATAGGAGATCAGGTTTTCAGGGCTTGGTACATTTAGCCTTTGTCTGTCCTGTATAAAGCGACTGCAGTAAAAGACTGTGTGTTCTGCGTCCTCCTCGGAGTTTGGGCATTGTGGACACAGCGGAGAACTAACATATCCAAATCTATGCAGATACTTTCGATAGCCACCGTGTCCGGACAGAAACTGCGAAAGATGGTAATTGCAGTCTCCTGACGGTCTTGATGTCCAAGCCTCAATGACAGGAATGAGCCTGTGCGTCCATCTTCCTTTTGTCGAGATGTCCCATCTGGCTTGCCACATTGTCCTGGATCCTTCGCGTGGCTGCACACCTTGTCGCGGTGCGAAGGCTCAGTAATTGTCAATGACTCTTGAGAATTCACCTTCCATGTTGGGCATGAATTCTCTATGACGAGACATGAAGCTAAGCTGCAGCCATCACCTCCTCCTCCCTTCCCCGGGTATCCCCTCCATTCCCCCCTCCCATCCCCTGGGCTGGACTAAGGTGTTAACCGTACCGTGCCGAGAGTCAGCCAGGCTGGGGGCCCAGTCTGAATAATATCCCAGTCGCTAACGGTGTATCCAGGATACCTGGCGCCCTCCTGGATCAATTAGCCTTGCCTGTATACTGCGAGGCTCTGTACAGGTCGACCACCCATTCCTGCGCGACTCGTGGGATCACACATGGATAAAACGGATAAAAACAGTAAAGTGCAGCCTCTGAAGAGGCAAACAGCGCAGGTTGCCACCGCCGAAGGCGCGATCGATGCAGACTGCAGGGACTACAGATTGGTACCGCTACCGACGTACCGCTTGGCTTCATCACAGGTAAGCAACACCATCCAAGTGGACTCTGAAACTGAGGCCCAGCTGCTGGAAGAAAAGGTCGCCCCTAAGGCCACAGGCAAACCTGTAGAAAAGAGCAAGGTAAAAACACCGGCCCAAAAAGCAAAGAGTAGCTATAAGAGGTCGGTGCAGTATATCAGGAGAATGAACGCAAGAGAACCCTCAACGCTCTCCGAGCGCGAAAAAATCCTGATCAAGAAGCACAAAAAAGAGGTAGCCAAATTCGAGAAGAAATCGGCTCCCACCTCCACTCACGCTTCGAAAAAGGACACAGGGCGAGATAAGAAGCCATCGAACACGGCCCCTATCAAACCTAACGTCCCGAAATTGACTCGACAACTGCCAACACAACCGGCCACTGTCGAAAAGAGCGCACAGCAACCGGGCACCTCCATGGGACACACTGCTTCAGGATCGAAGCAGAACGTCAAGAGGGGGCGCTCCGGAGAAGAAACTCTGAGGGAAGCGAAAAAGGCAAAAACATCAGCCAGCTTCAATCTTCCCTTGAGTCTACAAGTGGCTATTGTCGATCGTTCCAACCCGGATAAGAAGATTACATCCGACAACTGGCTAACGGTCGAAGCCAAAATATTGGAAGCGATGCTTGTCGCGGATAGCAGCGATGAGATTAACTTCGACGGGGCAGGCTGGCAGAAAGGAGTCAAAGTTGTCGGTTGTGACAATCAGAGGTCCCTAGACTTTTTAAAGCGCACAATCGACAATTGCGGCGAAATTTGGCAGAACGCTAAACTCGAGGTTATCCCTCGTTCGATGCTTCCGCTTCGCACGTTGGCTTCAATATGGATACCTCCACCGGTTCCCGAAAAGGACGAATCCATTTTGAAGCTAATTGACAAGCAGAATAAAGAGCTTGATACTCCCAGCTGGAGAATAATTTCTTCAGCCAAGAGTAAGAACGGAGTGGGAAAGGACCTCATGGTTACCATTGACCAAAAGTCACTCGACCAAATCCGCAGTCGATCTGGCAGCATCAAGTTCGAGCTGGGAACCCTGAAGGTAAGGCTCCCCAATGAACGCGGCAAGTCAAAGGAGGCTGCTAGTGGTGCAAATTAATTTACACCACTGCAAAGCAGCCACCGACGACTTGATGATGTACATGCTGCAGGAAGATGTGGATATAGCCTTAATCCAAGAACCTTGGCTCCTTAGGAACAAAATTCAGGGATTAAGGTCTAAAGAGTATAATTTATACTATCCACATACCGAAGGTAAGCTAAGAACCTGTATAGTCGCCAAGAGATACTTAAACTTGTTTCTCCTAGGTACGTACAGCAACGGAGACCTCACGATGGTAACGTACGAACAACAGGACAAATCAACTTTGCTCTTATCGTCCGCTTACTTACCATACGATGAGGAGGATCCACCTTCAAACGCAGTCCGAACACTCGTGCGACACGCCAAGTCACGCGGATTGTGTCTATTGATAGGCTGCGACGCCAATGGACACCACACTCAATGGGGAAGCAGCGACATCAATAAAAGGGGTGAGTCCATTTTCACAATCCACCATTTTCATTATCTCCACCAACCTCAATATTTGCAACAAAGTTTCGCAATCGGGTTAGAAAAGAGGTAATTGACCTCACTTTGCTAAGTGAGTCCGACTCCATCCGAGTAGAGGATTGGAGAGTGTCCACTAACTGTTCCTTTTCGGACCACAGCCGGATACTCTTCAACCTTAACGTCATTAAAGAAAAACCGAAACCTTTCAGAAACCCTCAGAGGACAGACTGGAATCTTTTCTCAAACCTAGTTGCCAACAGGTTAGAACCGTGAGAATTCTGAAAGCGAACTTGTGAGAATTCTGAAAGCGGCTTTCAACAAATCCTGTCCTTTGCAGCGTGCTCGCAGGAAGACCAGCGCAGTCTGGTGGACCACAGAGTTAAAGCAACTCAGGACCAGAACCCGAACTCTATTCAATAGAGCAAAGATCTCAAACAGAACCGAAGACTGGGATAATTACAAGTCCAGCTTCAACGAATACAAGAGCAAAACAAGAGCAGCAAAATCTAAATCCTGGCGGGAGTTCTGCGAATCAATAGAGGATCTCAACGAAGCCGCAAGGCTCAGGAAGATCCTGTCCAACGACCCCTGCGTCCCGGGATTCATCCTTAAACCAGATGGTTCTTGGACAGAATCCAGTCGGGAACCTTTAGAACTGCTGACTGAAACCCACTTCCCAGGCTGTAAAACCCCTGAAACCACAGTCTCCTTCGAGACGACGGTTCCTACGGTTCACACAACCGAAGAAGTGATAAACAAGATTATCACAGCGGATAAAGTATCATGGGCAATAAATTCGTTCAAACCCTTTAAATCTCCGGGCCCGGACGATATCTTGCCAGCGATGCTTCAAAAAACACTGATCCACACTGTACCCCATCTCGTTAGCATTTTTTCCAATTGCCTGCGAAAGGGGTACATCCCAACACAGTGGAGAGAAATTAATGTAATTTTCATACCTAAGGCAGGTAAACCATCACATACTGCCGCAAAGGACTATAGGCCAATTAGTCTCTCGTCATTTCTATTAAAAACCTTGGAGAGACTCCTTGACCTATACATCAGAGGACTCACGCAACTTATGCAACACTCAACACGCCTACCTCAAAGGCAGATCAGTGGAGAGTGCTCTGCATAGTGTTGTCCGTGAGATTGAGGGCTCGCTGTACTTAAAAGAGTTTACAATGGCAGCCTTCCTCGACATAGAGGGGGCCTTCAACAATGTAAACACAGAGGCCATAACAACAGCTCTTGAGGACATAAAAGTAGACAAATCCATTGTAATCTTGATTGAGAATATGTTGAAGAACAGGATCATCAATGCAGACATTGGACACAGTTCTATAAGGAAGGTGACAACTAGAGGCACACCACAAGGAGGAGTTCTCTCCCCCCTACTGTGGCTGCTTACAGTCAACAAGATCCTCAAATTCTTTATGGAAAAAGACACAAAGATCATAGCGTACGCGGATGACCTGGTTATTTTGATAAAAGGTAAATTTCTACCAACAAGTGAACTAATGGAATCTGCGCTGAGTGAACTCTCCTCGTGGGCAAGACAGAACGGTCTGAGAATAAACCCCCAGAAAACCGAGCTGGTCTTGTTCACCAGGAAAAGGAAAATTCCGATATTTGCCCCCCCAAAGTTAGAGGGTACTCCACTCAAACTCAAAGCGGAAGCAAAATATCTAGGCATCATTCTTGACTCCAAACTCTCCTGGAAGAGGAACCTGGAGGAAAGGATGAAAAAAGGATTGAACGCTTTTAATGCATGCAAAAAGACCTTCGGAAAAAGATGGGACTTGCAACCGTACATCATTCATTGGATGTACACAGCAATCATCAGACCCATTTTAACTTATGGGGCCCTAGTCTGGTGGACTGCTAGCAGCACAAAAAGCTATATGAACATGCTCAACAAAGTACAAAGGTTAGCAGCTGTTTGTACAACGGGAGAAGCACGCCGCAGGCAGGGTTGGACATGATTCTTCATTTCCTCCCCCTGGATCTATTCATAAAAGGCTACGCGGCAAAGAGCGCTCTCAGACTAAGAGAGTCCTCTCTGTGGAAACAAGCCAACTATGGACATGCGGCCATACTTAAGATAATAGACGACCTGGTTTTAGTAGCCTCGCAGCTACGACCGACTATATTCCCCCCCAAAATGACTTCTCTCTCAGTATACCTATCCTTTTCCCCGACAGAGAAGAGTGGCTAACAAACGCCGTAATCAACGACCATGGGATCACCCTCTTCCCCGACGGATCGAAAATGGACTAAGGCACTGGGGCTGGGTTTTACTCTGAAACCCTACACAAACAGGAATCATTCAGACTCCCTGATCTGTGTAGCGTGTTCCAAGCAGAAATCCTGGCAATAGAGAAAGCAGCCAAACACCTGCAGGTAGCCGATATCCCACCATCTGATATCACCATCTTCGTAGACAGCCAGGCTGCACTGAAGTCAATAGAATCCTGTATAACGAGATCAAAGGCTGTCAAGAAATGTCGCGACTCACTGAAGTCCATCAGACACCATAAAGGTAAACTCTGCTGGGTCCCGGGCCACAGCTCAATCGCAGGGAACGAAAGAGCAGACGAACTGGCCAGGCAAGGTTCTGAATTGGACATCAGCGAAGCGGACATGTAATTGCAACCACCGATCAGCTCATTATACCGGATCATAAGCGACACAATCATCAAAGAGGCCAACTCGTCTTGGCTTACAAGAAACGACAGCTACACGACAAGATCATCGTGGCCAGAGCTCAATGTCGGAAAAACAAAGAAGCTCCTGGCGCTGGACCGTAACTCGATCCGTATGCTCATCGGAGTGATCACAGGACACTGTCCCATTGGAGCAATGCTCCGGAAATGGGACTCGGGATCCAGCGATCTCTGCTGGAGCTGCGGCGATGAGGAAGAAACTGAGACGATCCAACATCTGCTCTGCCACTGTCCAGCTCTCCAGAATCGACGCCTAGTGTCGCTAGGCCAAAGATTCTTTACAGAGATTGCGGACGTGGCTAATGCAGATATATCGGATCTTCTAAGATTCATCAAGAGCACGGGGTGGTTTCAGCCACCACGTGATAGGACAGGTTAATTTTATGCGTACCCACACAAACGAAGGGATTCACAATGGGCCTCTTCAGATTCAGGTCCGATCGCAGTTAAGACAGGACTTGGGTGGATAGTATATGGGCCAATAAACACTTGCGAAATGCCAACAGAAAAACGTGTGCTCCATTGAGTAAAGTTTTGGACGAGACGAAAAGCAAAATGGACGAAATGTACGTCACGATGAAATAATTTTTCGAGGTGGAAATATTTGGCATAAAGTCTGATGTAAGGATAATGCAGTATACATATAGCCGACAAGGGGGTGCTTATTTACTTGAAACAAAAACTAGAAAACTTGAGGAACGATACGAAGCTGGACTTCTGTGGAAGGAAGACTATTCCTCATTTTCATTCCCAGACGGCTTTACTATGGCAATTAATCGGCTCGAAGGCGTGGAACGGAAAATGACTCGAGATCAAGATTAGATTGCGCAGAGCAATAACGAGCCAAACTAAATTATTTCATCAGTTAGGGTTATGCACGAAAACTGAGTCCAGCCGAAATAAATCACTGTTCTGCGAAGACTTTCTATTTACCACACTTTGGGTCAAAAACCCGAATAAAAAGGGCCTTCGGCTTGTTTTTCACGCGGCAGCCGAAGTCGGAAAATTTTCATTAAATAAAGTTTTGTTGTCCGGTCAAGATATAAATCAGCCATTAATTGCAATTCTCTTTAAATTTAGACAGGCGCCGTTTCCGTTTCCACGTTCAGATTGCAAAGGAGAATCAGCACAACCAACGATTTCTCTGGAAGGATGATCAACATGATCCAGTTCAGACATACTGGTATGTGATGGAGAGGATGATTTTCAGCGCGACATGTTCACCTGCAATAGCTCAACATGTAAAAAATACAAACGTTAACAACTATGTATAAGGAGCAGTTTCCTCGCTCCGGAGAAGAGATTGTAGGTAAACATTCCTTTTTTTTTCCCATTAGCATTTTTTTTATTTATTTTTCTATATCTAACTTATTCTTCTTCTTTCTTCTTTTCCTTTTTCCGGCGTTGTTATGGTCAGAAGTGTAGGACCATAACCTTCCCACTTAACTGCATTCCTACTGGTCCGCTTGTGGGGTCCGCCGGTTTGACCTCAGAAAGTAGCGGCAGGCTTCCCGGTTTGGGATTACTTCATCGCTGAGGCCAATCAAATGCTGGTGTTTTTGCATCAATTGTTTTTCGGCCTGCCGTTTTTTTTTTTTTTTTTTTTTTTTGTGACACGGGCATGCTCCAGATTTTTTTGTTTGATCTTACTCTTACAACACCGGTGATCTCCAGTCGTGTCAGCCCACTGATTTGCATGTATACTTGTGGGGCAGTTTAATGGTGGTATATGTGTCCCTAGGCTCACCTTGGTGTTTTCAAAATTGCCTAGATGTGATTTTTGTTTACCTTTGTTTTAGTCGCCTTTTACGACAAGCGAGAGGTATCGCTGCAGGGATATTCTTAACCCGTCCCTGCACGGAATTTCTATATCTAACTTATTATAGATAGAATATGTATATGTATTCATAATATACATTTACTAAACGCATATTTTTTTTGTGAATTTATTTTTTATTATTTTTTTATTTTGTATTTTCTTGTTTTTTTTTTTTTTTCTGATTTGTTGGTTTTATATAAAGTAACTAACCCTAAGGACTGTACCATCTAATCCTTATCTAAACCTATCCATCGGAGTTGGGCCGGCTCTTCCTTAAAGAGGTTGAACTATCAAACAATCGCCGACGGAGCTTCCTCCAGCCACCAAAAGCGTTTATGGTGTCGGGCAACGTCTCTCCTATCTCGGCATGATACCGCTTTACTGAATCTGAGGCTCCTGGTCACAGAGCGCGACTAATGTTAGTAGAGAAATCGCCTCTCTCCGGAATTGCGGGACACGTGGAAGATTAGCGGCACCGCCAATCTATCCTGTATAAGTCCACATTTATCTAAATAGAGGAATGCCTCTGGTGGAACAAAGCCATTAAGGTGCACCCTCTCGTGATATGAATTACGGGTTAAGAAGTTATTGACCGATGTCATTGCTCTTGCAACATGGCTTCGAATCAACTTTATCAGAAAATTTTCCACCCGCAAAATCCTAGCTCTATTGTAAGGACCTCGTTAGGGTAAAATTTCGTGTACTCAGATTCGGGTGTTCTATGTAATCCAAGAAAAGTCCTGCGACATTATCTTTCAAACACCGGAATCCTTTCCATTAAGCTGGCTCTCACATTGAACCAGACGGACATCCATGGGCCTGATGAGAGACGGACATATCTGGGCCTGATTAACGCCATATAGAAGATTACTTTCACCCTAGAATCAAGTTGGCTGCTATGAAACAGCCATCTTGTCAGAGAGAAAGCGCCTCGGGCCCTAGCCAGAGCAGCATCTACATGTTTGTCGAAATATAGATACTGATCTAACATGATCCCAAGGTATCTGACTACACTTTGTCTCGCCAGTGGACGCCCATCCGGTCCAAAAATGGAAAACCTGCGTCAATTTTTTCTAGTATCCCGATAGGCCCTGGACAAAGGCGTTCTGAATAAAATAGATCTTGATTTCTGGAAGTCGATTTTCTGTTGAATATTTTCAAAATCACGTTGCAAAAGATTAACAATGACGTCGATCGTTGGGCCTGATCTGTACGATATTAAATCAAATAATAGAGTGGCGAAGAGAAACTATCAGATCGCTTAAGTAAATGCCGAAAAGGATCGGCAAGTTAACCGTGCCTTGTTGCAGTCCATTTTTTATTTCAAATGTTTGGGTAGAAGTCACTGGCAATTTTCATAACAAACTTTCTACCGGTCAACATGTCAAAAATCATATATAGCAGTGATTTACTAATGCCCAGGCGACAGAGCTTGTAGTTTTTCTAAGTCAATCAGACAGGCACATCAGATACGAGTTTCGACGCGGCATGAATAGTGTCATGCCCCGCTCTGAAACCGAATTGGTGTTCCAATCCACTAGGTAATATGCATTATGTCAATCCCGCCGTTTAAAAGCTCCTATTGGATGATGGGAAGGAGCCACTCGAGGTGAGCGATCTCGTCAGGGAAAAGCGCGGCCAACGCACCCTACTGTAAACATACTCTGTCATCTTCTTCACGTATTCGTCAGGTACTGTGCTTACGGCACTCAGTCCGCAATGGTCACTGTCATATGTGAAGGTCCGTAGATAGTTCGTAGACCGTTCGTGTCAGCCAGTCTCAGTCGAGAGTCAAACAGCATAAGATGCAAATAGAAGCCGCTCCTAGGAAATGACTGACTACCCGTCAGTAACTTAAAATTGTACTCTATGTTGTACATAGCCGGCCAATGGCTTAGTGTTGGGTACTTTATTTATTTCCTCAATGTTTGGCATTTAAATCTCTAACCAGGATATAGAAGTTTTCATTAGAGGTCAGTCGCAGGAATCGAAAAAGTATCTCGAGCTCTGCGATAAAAATGGAGTTGAGATGCTTCAAGTGCATAAGCCGCAACAAAATACAACCAGCGTGTGGAGGCATCGTGGAGATAGCTTTCGTTGCAGGTAAAAGTAGCTTGGCACCTAAGCGATACCACATTATACCTAAGCTGAAATTACAAGCAGTAGTAATGGTTGTTCGGTTAATGGATTCAATCATAAAGTGCAATACTGTAAGGGTCAACAAACGCCATTTCTGGACTGACTCGCATACAGTGATCCGCTGGATATGATGACAGCATAGAGCGTACAAACAGTGTACCGCGTATCAGATATATTAGAGAGCACTAAAATAGACCAATGGAGATGGTGTCCTGATAAACTTAATCCAGCACACGAAGCGACACAGCGTCCAAATTTCCTATGAGGTATGAACCGGATAGTAGATAGAAGAATGGACCGCAGTTTTTTAGAAGAAGTGAGATCGAGTGGCCTAATGAATCTTTAATAGGTGGCAACGAAGATAACAGCAATGAGGAACGCCGAGCTAGATACGTCCTTTTAGCAGCGCAGAAGGTAAATGTACTCGGTAGCATCATTAATCGTTTCTCTAACTATTCCCGGCCCAAACGAACTATCGCCTGGGTATCGCGTTTTTTCGAAAGAGAAAAATAAACAAAGGTCCTTTGATAACCGGTGAGTTGACCGCTGAAGATGAAATGGCAGCAGAAAGACAGCTCTGCTATTGCGTGCAGCTGGAGGCTTTCCCGAAAAAATTCGTGGATTGACGAATGACCAAACAGTTTCGCATAGTAGCATGATAAGGTCGCTAAATCCATTCCAGGCGCCGGATGGATTGTTGCGTGCAAACGGCTGGCTATCGAGAGCAGTTCGTTTACCAACTGATGCGAGAGAATCTATCATTCTGTCATATGGACATCGTTTTACGCGATTACTGCTTGAATTTTACCACAAGAAGTTCCACCACACCAATGTGCCTACAGTGATAATCGAAGTATGCCAGAGATTTTGGATTCCATCCATCAGACGAGTGATGAACAGCGTGCAATTTCATTGCCACGTCTGCAGGTATAAAAAAGTCAAGCCAATGCAGCCGCAGATGGGTCCGTTACCAATTAACAGGTTCACGCCGTATGTGAGACCATTTTCATATGCAGGTCTCGATTTCTTTGGACCGGTTAGTGTGACTATTCGTCGTCAACGTGAGAAGCGGTGGGTGACATTATTCACAAGAATGGCAAATATTATTATCATTACATTCTAAACTTGCAGGGACGGGTTAAGAATATCCCTGCAGCGATACCTCTCGCTTGTCGTAAAAGGCGACTGAAAACAAAGGTAAACAAAAATCACATCTAGGCAATTTAGAAAACACCAAGGTGAGCCTAGGGACACATATACCACCATTAAACTGCCCCACAAGTGTACATGCAAATCAGTGGGTTGACACGACTGGAGATCACCGGTGTTGTAAGAGTAAGATCAAACAAAAAAATCTGGAGCCTGCCCGTGTCACAAAAAAAAAAAACAAAGGCAGGCCGAAAAACAATTGGTGCAAACAAATGCAAAAACACCAGTATTTGATTGGCCTCAGCGATGAAGTAATCCCAAACCGGGAAGCCTGCCGCTACTTTCTGAGGTCAAACCGGCGGACCCCACAAGCGGACCAGTAGGAATGCAGTTAAGTGGGAAGGTTATGGTCCTACACTTCTGACCATAACAACGCCGGAAAAAGGAAAAGAAGAAGAAGAAGATTACATTCTTTGACCAATAAAAAATAAACCAATAAAATCCATTACAGTGACTGTTCTCTCTGCTTTACAAATTACATGTCATATAAAGTATATTCTTCCTCTGTTTTTGTAGGACAACGTATTTGGAATGGTACAGTCCAGAATCTAAATTAATACAGGTCATAATCTGCTCCCTGCTATTGATCTTGTTGTTTGATGAACATTTTGAAAAACAATTCGGTACAATTCGTTTGTTTGATTTTTTCCTGTTTTTTATTATTTTAAACTATAAAAGTATTAGGAAGCAATAAAATTAGTGCTATCTTATAATTCTAAAAGTTTTTTTTAAACAAAATGTATAAGTACTGAATATTTTTTCTGAAGTACTCTAAAGTACTGCTCAAGTATTTCGAAGAACTGCTTAAGTACTTTTACATAATACTTAAGTATTTTAGCAGAAAATACTTTTACTTGCCTAGAATCAAGTACCAGTACAAGGTACTTGAGTACCTTTATAATGTACTTGTTTTCATACAACCCTGGATAATCTTTGCATAGGTAAGTCGCCTATCAGCTGTGCTATGGATGTTGGCCTTAATTTCGCACATATGATACATTTTCTGATCACTGATCTTTCTTCTCTCCCAATGCTTAGTATCCAATACTGTTGTCGTGATATCACTAGAAGAGTGGTGTGGGTACATGTAAATCTGTTCTATGTAAATTTTTTTTTTTTGACAAAATATGGCGTCAATGTTGCTAAGCTTAATTGAGTACTAATACTAACCTTTGCCTATTCTTCGTCATCTTCTGGAAATGCCATACATTGAGTGTACACCAAGAGTAAGCGACTTCATTCTCGTAGCTCGCTAGCTAGAAAGCAAGCCGCTTCTGCTAAGAACGTCGGGCCGTCGAGCCGTCGGGCATTCCTTTAAAGTTCTGCCTTCTGCTGCAAAATGAGAATATTTTCTGCAACGTATAAAAATTGTTTCTATGATTATGATATTCAATATATCTTGATTCTGGTTTGTAGTGTTCAATGCCGTTTTATTTTTTCGTAATTCTGGAATCACCTGCGGAATGGTGTATGTACTTGGCTCCCAATTTGATTTGTCTAATTTAAGAAATTATGGACCTTCGAACCATGTAAATGATGATGATAGGTCAAGGGGAGTGCATCCTCTCGTTATTAGGTCGGTAGGATTAATTTCTCCTTTAACATGATTCCATTGTGCTATTTGAGTTTCTGCCTGGATTTTAGTTACTCTGCTTGCTACAAATGTAGCACACATAAGAAGGAGATCTTATCTAAGCCAGCACAGTTGTTGAATTCGCGTAATATGCTATTTTATGAATATACTTCTTAAATGTCTTAACACGTTGGCTGTCACTTTAGCCACCGGTGGCCTAATTTTTTTTACCATGAGGCTGCGTGTACCACCGGTGGTTCACATGACTTGTTAATTTTTTTAACGATAGTTTTTCGGTCTGCTGATAAAAGTACATTTTTCCTTCAATGGCACCTGGGTAAAGGTTTATTTTTCATATAATCCAAAAAAGAAAAGATATCTTAGAATTTTTTCTTTATTTATAGTAATAATTTTCAAAATTTTATTTTCTTTTATTTGACTTCTTTTGGGACTTATTTATAAAATTCATCGTAAGTAATATAACTTAAAGTAGTAATTCAACGTTTTTTGGACAAAAAAAATAAAAATAATAATACAAAATGTATAAAAAGTTAATGTTTTTGAGGAAACCATCCACGCATCTCTTTTTGTTTTTTTTTTGAGCTGCAAGCCTGCCTTCGTTTTCGAGTTTAAAGCAGCTAGAACAACGTTTTCGACGTTTTCGATTACTCTTGTCTCGTGTGTTGAATTCTTTTATGACATGTTTGACTTTCATGTTGGAAGAAATTGACGGCTCTACCTCAATTTGACAAAGAGATTCACAAATTGATTGCCTGGATTTTAGAATTTGTATATTTCTATTGAAATGTTTAAAGATGAATAATGCATAAATGATGAGATGAATAATGAATAAATAAAAACTCAAATACAATTTTGTGATACAATTGTATAGTTTTTCGTAATGGCGCGAAATAGCATGCCATTTGATGGGAAATATCTATCCCCTGTTTGCTTTTGTTGTACTCCATTACCATCTTCCGTTTTTTTATTTCCTCGTTCTTGCGATTTCTCTTTCCGTTGGGAACAACCTCTAAAGTGTAAAGTATAAGCACGTCACGTCTTTTCCGAGTTTTCATGTGCAATTATTTCGTTTTTTTTCAGTTTAGCATTTGTTATGTCCTTTGGATTTTCAGCTCTATTTTTTCTCAGAGTTCCAACTAATTGTGTTTCGCGATCAATCAGATGTTCGCCCAGTGATACAGACGTATAAAAATTGTTGGCGGTCATTGTTCTGCTTTTGCCCAAATAGCGATCCGCAAGGTCTAGCACAAATTGACTGCTGTGTGAAGTTCTTTCAGTTGCCCTCTCCCTCTGATTCTTACTATCACATTTTCCAGCATAAATTGCGCTGGTATATGTATAGACATTAGTGTCA
This sequence comes from Merodon equestris, assembly GCA_958301585.1. Taxonomy (NCBI): domain Eukaryota; kingdom Metazoa; phylum Arthropoda; class Insecta; order Diptera; family Syrphidae; genus Merodon; species Merodon equestris. Next base: position 79,455,522 of record OY284415.1, on the reverse strand, counting down.
CAAGGTTTGTACACCTTTACCCCATGTTTGTGAGACTTCCCAGGGTTGCGGAACTGCTGCCTTTCTCTCAATGCTTTCATCTACTCACCCGGAATTTGAGCGAAAATTTGAACGACATTTTTTTCGAGTATTTCAAGTAAATGGTTTACTTTACCGATTACCTTGGATTGTTGTGTTGTCAGCGAAGTGGATAAATTTATGTAACAATTGGAACCGATTACGTGACATTACATGGGGGACAAAATTATTCTTATAAAATTGGCTTGTCTTCCAGTACAAGGAAATTGGTGGATACTTTATTATTCCCATGTAAATTACTAGGCCAAGAAACTTCTTTATCTCCCATTACATTTTTATCGTCCCATTTTTTATACGAGACCTTCGAGTTATTGCAGACTAAATAGTAAATAGTGCAAAATAGTTTGAAACACAATCAGTTCATAAACTTCATCCGTCACCATCATCCATACAACAAATCAATTGATTTTATAGAGTTCGTTTCCATATTAAATAACCCAGGTGTAGAAGGATGTAAACGCCTTCCGCTTACTGCGGTCCAAAAATTTGATGGAATATCGGCAGCAGCGTCTTGATTCTCTGAGGATTCGTAATTATCCTTTGAATCGTCCACGTCACAAGATTCAGAACCAGTTGGTATGTCACTGGAATTGGACCCGTCAAAATTCAAGTCTTTATCATAGCTGGTCCTATTCCCGTAAAAAAGTCTAGTTGGGATTGCTTCGTTGTTGGCCATTGAAAATGTCTTAGACTCACAATTGTTAATAAATAACTTATAATGAACTAAAAAAAAAAATAAGAATCGAAATATCGAAAACAAATGTGTGGCCACCGGTGGTACACGTGGCACCATGTTAATTTATACATTAACAGAATGCCATGTGAGCGACCGGTTGTCACAGCCAAAAAAAACGCAAAAAACGTCCAAAACGAGAAAAGACAACAATAGAACTGAACAAACTGAACTGAAACTGAAACCACATTTACAATTTGAAATGTTGGTAATAGTTTTTATTTTGTATGGTGGCAGTCAAGTTATGTATTCTATTAACTAGCCCAATCAAGAGCTCTGCAGCTTGAAGCTCCAGACGAGCGATTGTAATAGCTTTCATCAGAGCGATTCGAGATTTTGAGCAAAGTAATTTACTATAGATATTTCCTGATTCGTCTATGCATCTGACGTATACACACCCTCCTAGAGCAGACTGATGCTACTATCAGAAAACGCATGCAGTTCGGTTGTTTTCGAACACATTACAAAGAGATATACTTAAGCGTTCTTAATCAAGGATTTGATTTACGTACCTCTTCCGTTTTTCGGCTATGTCTGCAGGAAGCTGGTCATTCCATGAGAACTCTGTTTTCCACAAGTTTTGTAGGAAAAGTTTGCCAAGCATTATGACTGGATACGTTGTGAATTTTTCTGAATTAAATCTAAATTGAAATTGATCCAGCGTTGGATTCCAAATCAGGTTTTGATTACGTTAAATTGATGGAATCTTACTAAACTTTCTTTGTTTATGTCAGGAGTGTTCTCGAAAATGTTCAAAAAAATTTTGGAGTATGCCCGTGTCACAAAAAAAAAAAAAAAGGCAGGCCTAAAAACAATTGGTGCAAACAAATGCAAAAACACCAGCATTTGATTGGCCTCAGCGATGAAGTAATCCCAAACCGGGAAGCCTGCCGCTACTTTCTGAGGTCAAACCGGCGGACCCCACAAGCGGACCAGTAGGAATGCAGTTAAGTGGGAAGATTATGGTCCTACACTTCTGACCATAACAACGTCGGAAAAAGGAAAAGAAGAAGAAGAAGAAGAAGAAGAAGTTCGTAGCTCAAATGCACTCTTTCCTAGAAGATACGTTATTTCTTCAAGCAGTTCTTTGGCATCTGAAACTGGGTCCGCTCCAGCAAGTATAGGGTCCGCCAAATAACTTTTTTTTTTTTTTGAAAATGCTATAAAAAAAACTACTGAATATTTTCTCAAATTTCTTTTTTTTTTTGAAAGTACAATCCTTCCGGTTAATAATGGAAAATAATTTCATTCAAATGGCTGCCTCGGCTGGCCATGCAGTAGCCTACACGATCGGTCCAATTTTTAAGCACATTATCGATTGTGTGCAGCTGTATTTCACCAATGGCTTCACGAATATTGTCCTTTAAAGCGTAGTAGAAACTGAAAATATAGTTAACGCAATTAAATGCCGCTGCTGTTTCTTTTGAAATAATGAGTCTGATATTCCGTCATCTACTCGAACATCAATCATCAATCAAAAATCGTCAATTTGTATGAACAATTTATTATATTAGCAAAACGTAAGTGGTTTAAGAACAAAAGCTAATAGTATTTTGTATCGTCTTCATTGGGTTTTTATGGCATTATTATTATAACTTAAAGTGGTATAAATAACATCTGAGATTTTGGACACTAGCATATACAACGTATTTAGGAAAGATCGTAGTTACTTGGTGACTGGAAAAGAGAAGAGTGGTGGTGTTCTGATTTCAATACGATTGCTTTGTAGACAGATTGAATTGAAATCAAATTCTTTACCATCGGTCTCTAATCTAATAAATGAATGTATCTATTGATAAATCAAACTTACCTATGTTAAAAAAATCATTTTTTCACCATGCTTTAGGTCTCAAATACTTAACAAAAATATAGTTGTAATACTTTTGTTTATAGTTATAAAAAGACAAATCTTGTCGCATTTATTGGGTTTTTATCTTTTCATCCGTGGAATGCCATCCTTAAATCCTCTAATTTAGAAAATGGGTATATTTCATTTGTCTGAAATCTAAAATGCGGAATTGATAAATATGTTCCTAAAAAGTGATCCAAATCATAATCCTAATTGGTTCAATACGAGGCTTTCTATTGTAATTAAAAAAAATAAAAAAATAAGGCATATAAATTATATACATAAGTTCAATAGAGAGAACCCGGTGCTACGCGTTAATTACTTCATCAAGCAGCGCGAATTGCCTCAATAGAAAATTATATCGGAAATAAATCTTATTTATCATCAGATGCTAAACTTAAAAAGGTAGTAAACATTTTTGGAGCTACATTAATACGAAACGTAAGACGAACAGTCTTCCAAATTGTATGACTTACTCAGGTACAACGGCCTGTGATATAGATTAATCTTACGATCAGGAAAAAACCGAAATGAAACAAACCACATTTTAAGGAACGTACAATTTTATTTATGACCTTCTTCTTTGAGAGTTGTTCACAGAAAGAGGTAGATTCTAGTTTCTTAAAGCGTATCAAGCTGCAGTCTCCACTCATGTCTTCTTAGAAGACGAGAGTCCGAGAGAGCATTACATTTGAAAGAGATTTGTTTAAAGAACATACAGCGCAAACGTGGATTATGTTATACAAGTAATATGCTATTACAAAGCAATAGCTTGTAACGTACGAGCGTTCCTTATCTCTATGTAACAATATACATATGACTTGTAATTGGTTTGTGAATTACTTCCAATCCGTTTTTTCTTCTGTCTCTCCTTCAGGTGGACTATCCGAAGTATGTGAAATTTTTGACAAAGGATCTCTTTACTTAAACATAGCCGAGGTTGAAAAGGCCTTACTTGCAAATTCATTCAATCAAGAAAGAGGGCCAGACGGGTTGCGGAAAGGCGTTGGCTAGACCACTTAGTTATTTATTTAATATGTCCCTTGGTAGCGGTCATTTTTTGGATGAATAGAAGATTTCATTCCTTTCTCTAGTTCTTAAATCTGGATCCAAACAAGATACAAAAAATTATAGGCATATTTATCAAATATCTGCAATCCCTAAATTCGAAAAAATATTGTATAATAAGTTGTTCTTCCTTGTCAAAGAACATATATCTGTTGTCCAATATGGATTTATGTCAGGTAAATCAACCTCAACGAATCTATCCATTATTACAAATTACATAATTATGAAAAAAAAAAGCAGGCCGAAAAACAATTGGTGCAAAATGCAAAAACACCAGCATTTGATTGGCCTCAGCGATGAAGTAATCCCAAACCGGGAAGCCTGCCGCTACTTTCTGAGGTCAAACCGGCGGACCCCACAAGCGGACCAGTAGGAATGCAGTTAAGTGGGAAGGTTATGGTCCTACACTTCTGACCATAACAACGCCGGAAAAAGGAAAAGGAAGGAAGGACATAATTATGAACTTTGTAAATTAGTCCCAAACAGATATCATAATTATATACTTCGCAATAGTTTTTGATCCGGTAAGTCATTCCATGTTGTTGCATAAGTTGTCATGCTTGGGTTTTAACTCCAGCTTTCTTCGATGAATTGAATCATATCTAACAGGTCGAACTCAAATATCTAAAATTGATAATCATTTATCTAAACATATTCATGTTCCAACTAGTGTTCCGCTAAATAGTCATTTGGGCCCGCTACTTTTTCTTATTTTAAAACTCGCACTGTTTACTTTATGCGGATGACTTGAAGATAAAAATCTTCAAAATCTCATCCGAATGGAGTTGCTTTCTTCTTCAGGAAGATCTGGAAAAATTAGTTCAATCATCTGTTTTTGAATGTATCGAAATGCCAGGCCTTCTTTTGCTTTAGCAGTTTCACACCAATTAATAGCAGATATAATGTTGATGGTATTAATGTAGCAAGACTAAGTCCCAAAAAGGATCTGGGGGTTATTTTAGACACCAAACTTACGTTTCTACCTTTTATAGATTATACGTATTCTATGTTTGGATTTATTAGGCGGAACAGTAAAGAGTTTACGGATCCATATGCATTAAAATCCCTTTTTATCTCACTTATACGGTCCATTCTTGAGTATTGTAATACAGTTTGAAACCCATATTACACAAATTGATCAGCACGAATCGAGAAAGTTCAAATAAAATTCACTAGATATGTTATGCTCAATATAAACTGGGATATTGAGATGCCGTTTTATGAAACTATATGTTAATTGGATTTCAATCGCTTGAAAAACGACGTAAAAATGTTGCTATCATGTTCGTAGGGAGATATGAATTTTATGAGCAAGTCCATCTCACTAACTACGGCCGTATGAAACCAATCTCGCGTTGCTTGAGAGAAGCTAACTTAATTTGTAATAGTATTGATCTCTTTGCTAATTGTACACGAGATACATTTAAGTCAAGTTACTAGTCAGTAGTAGTAGCTAGTCAAGAAAGTTTTTTTTTTTTTATTGAATCGTTATAAATTGTGAACACTGCAACTAGTATAAACTAACGCGCAATTTTCATCTAATCAAATAAATATAGTACCTTTGAATGTACGAGCATAAAGTCAAATTTTTTTAGTAAATTTTAATTAGATATGATCTATCCAGAAGGGTATAATATTTAAGGTGAGAGATTGCATAACTCGTGTGATTTAATACGCTTGAGTCTTCGGGTTTATCCATTGGTGTCACTTAACCTTGCTACATCCTAGTTGATGTGGTGTCTCAGCATTGTGAAGTGCGTTCTCGAGTATTTAGAAATTGTCTCCTTTACAGTATCTAGTTTAAGGTTGCGTTGTGAGTCCGTATTCCTTACATACCATGGGGCTCTGACAATGTCTCTGCCTGTCCATACTGGTTTTAATATCTGTTTATATATTAAAAGTTTATTATGTACTGATAGGTGCGATTTTCTACCAATGAACCAGTTAAGTTTTCTTAATTTGATGTTAAGCTCTTCTTTTTTCTTCTTCACGTGTTCTTTCCATCTTAGCTCAGCATTTAAATTCATTCCAAGATACTTAGCTATTTTGGAGTAAGGAACTTGAGCATCTGAAATAAATATTGGCTTGTGGGTAATTTTTTTGTTTGTGAAATCAAAGTAGAACGATTTTGAGCTGTTTAGGTGAATACAATTTTTTTTGTCCAGTTGAGAACTTAATTTACAGCAGTTTTAGAGTTTCAGTTGATTCACCTTCGTTTGTTGCAACTGAGACTATAGCTGTGTCTTGAGAGTATTGTACAACTTGAAGGTGTTTGCAAGTCATTAGTAAATAGAAGGTCTTGGCCTAGGATACTTCCTTGTGGAACTCCAGCATTAATTTCTTTCAGTTGAAAGTAAGAATCGCTTTGTTTAATTCTAAGATATCTGTTTGAAAGATACGATTTTAGAAAGTCTGTGTATTCCTTGGGAAAGAGTGATTTTAGTTTTTTGCCAAACTTTACTGAATGCCTTTGCGACACCCAAAAATAATTCGATGTACCTGTTCTATGATAGAATCTCTATTTATGAAACCAAATTGATGCATTGGAATCATATCTCCACCAGTGATCTCTTCAGAAAACCCTTTTCTAATACCTTAGATAAAATTGGCAAAAGAGAGATGGGCTTGTAGGATGATAGTTCATGAGGATCATTTCCTGGTTTGGGGATCATTGTGACGTCTGCTACTTTCCAACGGCATGGAACATGGTTCAGGTTAAGACACGCATCAAGATAGATAGCTTAATCAATTTATTATTTTGTTATCCTAGTCCTCGTGAATAATATTCCGATAAGTTTTGCTAATAGGTTATACAATTATTTACTACTTATGGTATTTTATAGGTTATAATGTAAATATTTTGTAAGTAGTCTGTAAAAGAATTGGTAATCTCTGCTTGATGAAATAAATAAATTCATTACCTCTTCCAAATCGGCGTTCTAATGAAAGAAATCTTTTCCGTGCCTTTTCAAGAGATACACCTAAGCAACTTGGATTCTTTCGGAAGGAAGACTTACCCTAACTCTTCCATTCAATATAATTTTATTCTCGTTTGAATGAAGATTTTTGTTCTCGTTTGAATGAAGATTTTTGTTCTCGTTTGACTGAAGATAGAGATGGCATTGTGGTAATGGTGCAACCAACATTTTGGTTTGTAGCCTGAATGTCATCCGCATTTATCAATCCTAATTTTGTGTTATAGAGCTTGGGAAGCTAAGGTCCAATAGTTATTTCCCCTGGGAGATGAAGATCGAAAAACAATTCGGCACTGATAAGCATATCTATTTTTCAATTAGACATGAATCCTGGATCAGCCAACTGAATGTGAATTCATCCCAATTTTCTGACTGAACCAATAGACAACCCAACCGTTTCGCCAGATCAATCCATATTACTTGAGACTGGCTTAGCTAACGTGAAAACATCTGTCACAACTCACACAGTCAGAGTGCTTGTCGACACGGGATCAGAACTCTCACTCATAACAGAGCAAATGGCACGGGATTTTCACCTCCCACGGCAGCAGTCGCGAATAACAATTTTGGAAATTTGAGGTCAGAAGGCACTGCAAACTAAGGGCAAGATGTTGGTGTGTTTATCTTCAGTATATAAGAAAGGGAACGTCATTATCAATGCTCATGTTATGAAAATTATCTCTGATCCATTGGCATTTACCGATATTATCGACGGGAAATGGCCTATTCTCATCAATTTGAAACTAGCATATTAGCAACAAAACAACAGCATTCTGAGCTATGCGTGCACTTCTTCAGCTCGTTGAAGCTGTTCCATCGTTAACACAAGGGCGGTATATCGACGACACTTTTGGTGGCGTGGACACTGTCACGGAATTCAAGGAGAAGGCTCACCAATTGAAACAACTGTGCCATGCGGGCGGATTCCCGCTGTCAAAGTGGCACTCCAAAAGCACTGAGTTATTGCCAGCCGTGCTATCTACGGGGAATTCGTCAAATCCCGTACCACTTGACGGTTGTGCAAGAAAGATACTCGTTTTAAAGGATCGGTTTAAGTTTGTCTGTCACACAGCACCATTGCCAATGTAAATCACCAAAAGACTTATCTGAGGTCTCTCAGATATTTGAACCACTCGGCTTCATTTCACCGGTGATCACCAAAGCAAAGATGCTCTTACAAGAGCTGTATCTCCACAAAGCCCTACCATCTCAATTTTCACCATGTTGGTTAACCATTCAACAGGCTGGCCAGCATTTTAATTCCACGATAGTTATACACAACAGCGGGTTTAAGTATCACCCTACACGGTTTTTCTTATGTTTCACAATTATGCCTAGCATCACTGTCATCTCGGTGCCACCATTGTGACGTCTCTATTCTGCGGAAAAACCAAGGGCCAACCTCTTAAATGGCTAACAATTCCCAGGTTAGAATTCACGGCAGCGCTGATGCTTTAAAAGCTCATCAAACATGTCAAACAAGTCACCATTCAACAGGAAATAGTAAACAAGTAGTTCTCACGTGGGTCAAGACACATTTATCACTGTAGATGTATTTTGTGAGGAACAGAGCCGCGTGAATCCGAGATCTCGTTTAAAGTGCACAATGGCTCACGGCTCACAAAATCTAGCGGATTGCCAATCACGAGGGATCACTACTTCAGAATTATAAAATTCATCATCACTGGACCACCTTGGCTACACGAAGATATAGCTTCATGGCCTCATCAGCCAACCAACACATCAACTGGACCAGCACATGCGAGCATTTTAGAGGCTCGCCCTGGTGTCACATTGACGGCCGCTATTCTAAAGATCGATTATCACTGGGACTTCATGTACATATAAGTATTCATCACTTGTCAAGTTACTACGCATCAAGGCACTCTGCTTTAGAGTACATTAAGGAGAGTTAACAAACCCCACGGCAGATCTGGACCACGCCAAACTCTTTGGATTCGCGTAACCCAAGCAGCTTACTTCACCTCGGAACTGAACAGGATCAACAAAATCCAGCATTCACCGGCAATCATTCATTCAACCGGCCTGCAGCATTCACCGATGAAAAGGGAATCATCAGAATAAGAGGTAGATTGAAAAACGCTCTACGAGACACTAATGAGAAGCACCAAGTGATTATTCCCAGACATTCACAGCTCACTACAATATTCATCGACCATTCACAGTCGAACACTTCATGGCAGCACGGGATCAGACAGAGAACTCAAGCAGCTATTCGCTGACGGGAAAAGAGACCATCAACGAATTCAAAACCTTCCGCCAATGGACTTTTCACAGTGGGTCTTCAATCCCCTTGCTACGCCCCACATGGGAGGCAAGGGGGAGCCATGGTCAAACTTATAAAGTTGGACGCTTGCGCAAAGGGCTATGAATACTCCCAAGTGTCAAGAAGTCAAGACACAAAACAGGTCGAAAATATAGAGTGGGGGAGGGAAATATGGATAGGTAGATATTTATTGTGTAAATGAAAAAAATTAATAATAATAAAAAAATTTCTGAAAAAAAATATTAATTTATTGTCAATCTATATAAAATTTGTAAAAAGTAAAACAAATAAATTTGAAGGATAATAAGGCAAACAAAAAACCTGCAATATGAAAACAGAAAAAAAAAAAACAAAATGAAAAATTATATACTATTTATACACATATGGTACATGCATATACATACATACATATTTACATATGCAATTTTTTTTATGCCAGCAAATAGGCAAAAAACTGAAAAGTAATTAATATTACATGAATAAATAAATAAATAAATAAATAAAAGTTAAAGGATCCCCGAAAGGGGAATTAAAAAAAAAACACGAACGGAGAAGCAGAGCTTTCCGCCAACTGTTCGACTTACAGTTTAGACACGTTTTACTATTACGACCAAAATTGACTTTATTGGTTGGCTTCTAACTTAGAACTAACTTATCCCCTAATCAATTTTGTGAAGGAAACCCATTGCTCACCCCAAACTGCTCGCAACGCATGCATCCGATTTCCTCAGATGGAACATGATCCAACTGCACTTGAATCTACACGGACAGGTACTAACCTGCGAAGTAGCAAGAACCGCAACAAAGTGATACATCGAATTACATCGATACATTAGTACGGCTTATCGACTTTTGCCCCAGGCCCTGATCGATGGTGTTAACTTAAATAAATAAATATTATAAATAAATAAAGTTAATAACTAATAGTTTTTATAATATAATATACTAAAAACATATATATACATATCTTCTTCTTCTTTTCCTTTTTCCGGCGTTGTTATGGTCAGAAGTGTAGGACCATAACCTTCCCACTTAACTGCATTCCTACTGGTCCGCTTGTGGGGTCCGCCGGTTTGACCTCAGAAAGTAGCGGCAGGCTTCCCGGTTTGGGATTACTTCATCGCTGAGGCCAATCAAATGCTGGTGTTTTTTTTTTTTTTTGACACGGGCATGCTCCAGATTTTTTTGGTTTGATCTTACTCTTACAACACCAACCCACTGATTTGCATGTACACTTGTGGGGTAGTTTAATGGTGGTATATGTGTCCCTAGGCTCACCTTGGTGTTTTCTAAATTGCCTAGATGTGATTTTTGTTTACCTTTGTTTTAGTCGCCTTTTACGACAAGCGAGAGGTATCGCTGCAGGGATATTCTTAACCCGTCCCTGCACGGAGGCAAAACATATATATACATATAATATACATAGATACATATAATAAGCTCTATACATTTTGGAAAATGCCTGCAGTAGTAGGTCATTGACTAGGGGACTATAAGCAAAAGCACTTGAATTTATAAGTTTCAATATTCTTGCAGAAACTTGATCAACACCCGCTCTTTTGTGGAGTTTTAAGGTGGAATAATCTCGTGGTAGGTCTAACATCATTTTTAAAATTTTCTTTTGGGCTATTTGTTACTTGCCACTGTGCGGAATATCCCCATATTGGACGACCGTAGAGGATAAGAGATTGAAATATAACTTTTAGTATAATTCCTTTGTTAGATAAAGACAAAAATAACTTTCTATTAATGAAAGGGTAAAAAATTTTTTTTGCGATATTAACTTTGTTAAGGACTTGAGTGATGTGTTCATGAAATGTTAATTTGCTGTCAAGATATATACCAAGGTATTCTTCGAAGGAGTTCTTCCATTCAACGTTTATTCCATTTACCTACAAGCTAGCAGTAGGGAGAAAACAAGCATTTCTTTTTCGAGTGAAATAGATAGCTTGTAATTTATCTTTATTTACCCTTATCTTCCATTTATTAGAGTATCTAAAAATAATTTCCATCGCATATTTAAGATTGCTCTCAATGTCAAGAGCTAACTCATGTGATAAAAAAAAATAGCTGTATCTTCAGTAAAGATAACAGATTCACAATTGGGTACTTCTGGAAAATTTGAGGTACATAAATTGTAAAGAATTATCCACAATACAGACCATTGGGGTACACCTCCTTTGTAAAGTATTAAATCAGATAATTCTATTGACATGCACTTGGAAACAACGGTCAGACAGAAAACTTAGAACTATATTGCACAAATAAGATGGAAAGTTGAAATTGTTCATTTTGAAGATGAGAATATTATGCCAAACAGTATCAAAGGCTTTTCTATATCAAGTTAAATCATGCCAGTCGATTTTCCAACAGCACGATCACTTCTTATATGATTACAAATTCCATTTACTTGATGAGAAGTGTTATGATAGCGCCTAAACCCAAACTGCAATATGGGAAAAATGTGTTCACCCGTATCATCCTCAATCTTTATTATCTTTTCTTTCAGTATCCTTTCATAAATTTTGCTCAACCTGGTGAGCAAGCTAATTGGGCGGTAGCTATCAGGATTATCTGGAGGTTTACCAGCTTTTAAAATAGGCGTTATTTAAGCAAATTTCCATTTTACTGGAAAGTATTGCATTTTCAAATTGGCATTCACAACACATGCCACCATTTTGATCCCAAGCTTAGGTATTTCTTATTAAATCTAGCCCATCAGATTTTCTAGTTACTAGATTAATTATAAAGAATTTAATATCACTTTCATGTACATACAAATTAACAAATTATTTACTGATTTCACTTTAACCCTAGAAAGGTAACCATATTATTTAGTACGTTACAGTTACCATTCGTCGAATCGACGAAATGATATTCAACTGCGCTGTTAAAGTAAAGTTGTTAACTAATTCCTCTGAAGTTAAATAGTTTATGTTTATAAGTTGTATTTTTATTAAGAAAAAGAAAAAAAAATTGTTTTTTTTAAATACTTGAGTTTTTATTTTCGAACACATTGTTATTGAGATTACTTGCTTTTTTAATTTTTAATAACAAAGAATTTTTGTTTTTTTGTAAAAAAAAAAGTGGGAACATGAAAGTTAATTCATTAAATAACAGAATAAAATAAAAATAAAAAATTAAAAAAAAAATATTTTGTCATTTTTTGTAGAGGTCAACTTTATGCTCCCCACATGAGCAAAAATGTAATTAAGACAACTGTTATTATAAATATAATTTTTTTTTCCAATAAAAAAAGTAGGAACTTAAAGGGTAGTAAAGTAGTATTTTGATATAGTATTACACAACAAAATAAAAAATAAATAAAATTATTTCGAGCATTTATTGCACACTTATTGCACGTTACGTAGTCATTCGTCGTTTTGATTACGGACAATATTTACAAATTTTTCTTCTTTTTAGTTTTGTTTGCTTAACGTTGTCCTCCCGTAACGGTTCTTTATTTTCGAGGGTACTTTTTTCAATATAAGATCTAATATAAGTTGGTAAAGTAAGTGCTTCTAATCGCTTCTTCATCCATGGTGCTACAAGTTTCGAGTGCAAATCCTTCATGAAATTGTTGCGTTTTAGTGGTTTGTGATGTTTAGAGGTCATATTGTGGGCGTAAATGACATAAGTGTTTATATATGCCATATTTAACATACCGTAAAATAAACACATTGGCCATCTATTCGTCTTACGGTAACATGACATGTTGCTACACAGTTGGTCAAATGTATCCACCCCTCTTTTGTTTGGTTATAAAAGTCAATCATGTTAGGTTTGCTAGTGATGGTGTTAATGGTTCCTTCCTCATTGCAAGATGATAATAAAAAAAACATTTTAGTCGGCTTTGGCTCTAAAACAGAAATGTCAACTCTTTGTCGTAGCAAAACATGTACGTTCCACGTTTTTTTCAAAATAAAAATATCCCACAGATGTATTATTGGTGCGAATTTAACAGTTATAATATTTGTTCTCAAAGATTTATCATCAAATCGCAAACACCTAATAAGAAATTTAAATCGCGCTTGGCTCATCGTAGAAGTACATATGTATATCTATTTCCTGAATAGGTGCAATCAAAGATCTTTCCAATCTGAGCCTTCCTCTCCCTCTCCCTCTTCCAGGTTGTCTTCTATATCATTTTCTTCCTCTTCGAAATTTTCGACATCTTCATAGTCGCACTCTCTTAAAATGTTCTCTATTTGTCCATCCGACACAACAAATCGCGAAGCCATTCTAAAACTAAAATGTCTGTATAGGTATATTAAAATCTGATCGAGCACTAAAAGTTACATAAAAGATAACCTTCGTCGTATCGACGAACATTTGAACCATTTTTAAAAAAAAAAAGCACTTACCCAAGCAGATACACCACCGATCGTCCGCACACTACAAACACTTAGAGATGACCAGAAACCACCAATGAGACGTACCACTTAAAATGGCCGCCGACGTTTGCCTACAAGCTCGGGAGAGCACGTGGGAACCTCAAGTGCTGTCAAAATTTTGTAAACAATCACGCACATTGTTATAATTCCAAGAGTGTGTGTGGCGGAAGTACACTGCGGTAAAATGAAATCAGCTCACACGTATTCACGGATAGAAGCTTGTTTGTAACGGGTTTTGTCGCTACGAACCTGAACTTCTTTCAAACTTTCAGGGTGTCACGGGGGAAGACGCACGAAAGACGTACGTCTCATTCTGGTTTCTGGAGATGACTAGGGTTACACGAAAAGAGAATACAATCAGAAAGAGGACTAAAGAAAAAACTGAAAAAATAAATTTGATGTTCGTCGAATCGACGAAGGTTACCTTTCTAGGGTTAAAAAATAATTTTTATTCGGGCAGCGTTACCCCTACAACTAGCTTATTAACTGAGTGACAAATATTTCTTACTCTACCTTAAATACTAAATTGCCGACGCGATGATGGGGCGACGGTGATAGATCGGGTGACCTCCTAGCGAGCGTGCTCCGCGCAACGGGTGAGATAAGGTGTTCGGCGGATGGTGCAGCTCAGGTGTCAGCATGGTCGCCTGTGGATGTTGTTGGTGTTGGCGTGTGGATGCATATTTGACGAATTCCATGACGTAGCGATGTTGTGTACCGATGTTTTTGCCGTGAACCGTGGGATGGAGTTTGTTTGTCATTAACTTATGTACATACTCATTCGAAGGTGTGTCTGAGTCAATCGTTCTTAAGGTCTGAACAGTGCTATTAACCAACACAGGGTAATGATCTGAGTTCAATTCATTAAGCGACACAGGGTGAGTTACGTAGCCAGGACAGTTTGTAACAAGAATATAAGTACAGACGGAAGACCACGTGAACCAGGAGCTATGTACATAAGTTGGACTATGGAGGAATATAAATGTAATGGGCAACAGAACACTACATTTTTACAGCAAATTACCGCCATTCAAAGACAAGATTTTTGATTTGTAAACCTCACTTAAATTATTAAGTTCTTTACCAATTGCGTTCTAATAATTGGTAAGAACGAGTGTTGTACTGATATTCTCACAAAAATTCCGACTCCACTACCAGTTCGATAACATATAAAGTTTGGCGAGGATAAACGATACCTTTGATGAATCCAAGTTTCAGTTACTAAGGGTATATCAACGTTTGTTTAAAAAGTCTATGAATTTAACACTTTTGTTTCGAATTCCCCTAGCATTCCACGTAATAACATTCAAATTACTATCTACCATATTAGTACGTATCATTAGAATACAAAAATGACGTTTTTATTAAAAAAAATTACTTTATTGTGAAGTTTAAGTCCATAAGTACAGCATATAAAAATTTAAATAGAAATTCGTTTCGCAACTATTTATTGTCACTTGATAACAAGCGTGTACGTTTATTACGGACTGGGCCAAAATTGCTTTCATCAGATATTCACACAATATGTATTCGGGTTTGATTCAAATAAAGAATTTCGTTCGTCATTAAAAGTCTCAGTTCAGATTGAGTGGCTTTCAAACTGTTTCACTCCACCACAAGCTTTTAAATTTTAATTTTTTTAATTCCTGTAAAAAAGTTTTATTTGTCTGATTTGTGAACCGTGTTATGTATGTATTTCAAAATTGTGTAAAAAAAGACCGTGTAAAAACAGAGTCGGGTGCACTTGGCGTTCGCTGAATGGCAGATGTAAGCTGCTTTGGCACGTCGTTCGTTTATTGGAATAGTAAAGAAAGCTTTCGTTGAGAAAGAAGCTTTTTTTGTCATTTGGTGAGATTGTTTTCTGGGGGTAGCTAAATTGGTTTTAAGTTCAGTAAGCAGTATCGCTAGTTTTATGAGGGCCATTGCAATTTGCACATTTCAAAGTGTCGTTTTTGTTGCAGTCAACAGTCTTATAAGCACCAATTCCACAATACATATGAATGTTTTTATGTAACAGTTGCGTTCACCATCTGGGAATTATGGTATTGTGTCGGTTTAGTTTTCTTTTAAAGCACTTTCTGACTTGTGTATGGAAAACAGATCGGTAGTTTTTCTTCAAATCATTTAATTTTATTGAATCATTTTCCAATGAGATTAAATAGAATATGTTACTATATTGTTCATAGTTTTTCGTAATTTTTTTACAGAACAGTATTTAAATCATTATGTCCAAACAGAACGACTTTAAATGCTTTTACATCTTGTCTTCTGTCTTGGATAAAAAATTGACATTTGTTCTCCTCTAAACTTAATATTACACAGTTGTATGCTTCTACGTTTTCACATGATATTTTTATGCCAATGGAAATTTTTTTGATGGAATAGACGGAGATCATTAATGTTTTCATAGAACTGTGGACATAGTCACTTGTTTTATGAAGCAATTTAATAGAGGGCAGATGCTCTCTTTTCTTAGAAATTTCACTCGACGAAACAATTTCGTCCATATCATCATCGTCTTTATCTAGCATACACTGAAGGGTACTGAAACGATTGTACCTTGGGTTCTTTTTTCCCTAGTTGCACTCATATTTCGAAGTTTTGAGGTCACGCCCTCCGAATTCGAGTATGTACCACATTTAGTAATTTTGACTTATTATCTGACGAAATACACTGCAAAAGGTACAGACAAAATAAACGGTATAAGAAGTCATATGCATACGAGAAGGAAAGTAGGCACCGGTGAACATTGGCTTTAAAAGTTTGTAAATTGTAATAACTGGGAAAAGTTGAGTTGGGAAGAGCATTCCATATTCACGTGGTTCAGCTAAAAAACAATACATCAATCAAGTATTTGCTAGGCTGAGAGGTAAGAAACCAGTCCAGCGTGTTGGCGGTATTATCTGCGCGACGGCGCATTCAGTTGAGTAAATTAAGTCACATTAAATAACACTTTCCATTTCGCAAAGAAATGCAAACAGTGAAGGCCTTTAGCAGCTAAAACCACCGCACTTCATCGCCTTTTCGTATTACTTTATAAGAACTTATGCCGGATTTTATGTTCCTGGTTCAGCTTTCACTAACTAAAAGTACCTCCTCCGCTCTTCGGACGTCTTGTCGTGACGGAGGGGCTTAAAAGGGCAATGACTTCGAACTTGGACCCGAAGGATCCGTGATAACATGGATGAATGGACAACCATAGGGATGGAATTACTCCAGATGGCACTCCTAAATCGCGACCGGGGCAAGGATTCTGGAGGTCCCGCCACTCATTTCTAACTCTCCGGTAGCCCGAAACGACACCGATTCCTGGGGCTCATTGACCGACCACCTGGTTGGACTGAGCATGAGTTTAACGAGGCCCAGAATTGGTACTGATGCACTGCTGAGTAGCAAAAAAGAAGGGGAAAGAGGCGTGCCCGAAAATTGTGCAAAGATGCTCGGCGGCTAGTAAAGGCTGCTGCAGGAGGCACAAGCATGCCAACACTTTCGGCATGCGCCTCTAACATTTCTCCTCTTATTGGTGACGATCAACTCCCCATAGGAGCGTGCCAGGCTCAAAAATTTACGGAGCTGGAGGTGTTCACCGTCGAAAAAGGCGGTGATATTGACAGACAGACTCTGAGACGAACCAAAAGATTGCTCCTCAGAGGCGAGTAATTCACACAACAAAACCCTTTCTTTCGTAAAGGAGATACAAATGACCATAAAGAGTCGAGACAAGCACCTCTCCTACAAAGAGTCAGCCATCTGTTTTGAAAAGGTAGTTAGTCAGTTTCCCAAAATTAGGGCGCGCCATCTTCAAGATTCCAGATAAAACTGGTAATAAGCTGGATGTGCTGACGCGATTACGTGCGCAGAGGTCTATTCCTTCAAACAATGGTTCTATCGAGACCCTGAAATCTGTTACGAACTGTATGATTCACGTCCCTACTTCGGCCTTGGTACTGCCCCCGCCACCTAAGGCGATTTCTGAACTCGTAGAGTACTGTGAAGCCAGAAGGATTGGACTCATCATCTGTTGCGATGCTAACGCTCAAAATACTGTTTGGGGCAACAGCAAATGCAACCGGAGAGGAAACCATCTTTTAAACTTCACTCCTTCGTCTGACCTTGTCATCAACAATGTTGGCTCCCAACCAACCTTTGTGACGGCGAGACGAGAGGAAGTGATTAACCTAATCCTGTCTAATAGGCATGTGAAGGCCATCACTAACTGGAGAGTCTTACTATATGCCACGTTGTCAGACCATAGATGTATCGAATTCCAATTAAAGTGGGATCTCCTCCTCGCAGCCTAAGCGAAATCCGAGAAAGACGGACTGGGTACGATTCATAGAAGAGCTTGAGAAATCCACTCAACCCTGCCTAAACTCAGAACAAAGCAATTAGTGGAGGATGCCGTTCATAACCTGAGTAGTGCCACCACCAATTGTTTTGAACTCGCATGTCCTGTCAGATAATCTTTTTGTAGGAAATTGGTTCCTTGGTGGAATGCTGAGCTCCAATGTCTTCGTAGGGAAGCCAGAAGTCTCCTGATTAAATGGCTCAACTCGAATTCGGAAGACGACTAGAATAAGTGGAAGGAATATAAAAAGCTTATTCGTAAATCGAGGAATGATTCTTAAAAGATCAAATTCCTGAGCGCGACTAGCAAGTTGGTTAATGTTCTCAAGCGGGTAAAGTCGACAATCTGGATGTACTCAGAAAATCTGATGGTACCTTCACTGGGTCTAAAGCAGAAACTCTTAGTTTACTACTTCGGACTCATTTTCGAGGAAGTCAGACTGTCACCGGCTCGTTGCACACTCCTTCATTGGTAACTGCGACTGAAACGATGAAAACAACTCGGCGTAGCTGGTATATTGCGGCTCGCGAGAAATAAGATTTCTGCAGTTCAGTATAATCCAAAAAAAAAAACAAAACTTTAAAGTTACGATGTTTTTATTTTCCAATCTAAAGGAAGATTGACTGTACATACTTAATTTTCAATCGATTACAAATACATAATTGTCATGTACATAATTATGCTAACAAATGGTTTCTGTTGAGTCATTGGCATGCTGACTAGTTGATGGCAATTTTCATCGTTGATACTGATTTAGGCATTTTAGATGAACTCGAATCAGGTTGATCGGCATCCGCTATGTTGCTGACTGGTGTTGCTTCGGTTATTGGCCCTGACATAATTCCCCGTTTTGGAATAAAACTCTTCTGAGTTTTAATAATTATTCTTCACAACTTGTTTGTTTTTACATAAATGTATATGGCTAATGCTAATGAAGAATAATTAAACAATTATTAGGCATAAATTCGATACTAAATGATTTTTTCTTTCGTACTTTAATTCATTTATCATATATGTTTTATATTTTCTATTAAATTTAATACTTCGTCAAAAGTGAGTTCAATTTCACTAGGATTTATGAATCTTTGTTCAAATATTTATTTTCTATTGCTAAAGGATTATTTTCCAATTTGTAATACTTCTTCTTCTTCTTAGATGGCGCTACAGTCCTATGTGAACCTGGGGCTCAACCGAAAGAGTCTTCAGCTGGCACGATCTTTGCCACACTTCCAGTTGTATAAGGTCCTCTTCCATCTGTGTGCAGCCCATAGATTCGGTTGCAGAAGTTTCCTCTCGAAGCGACCAAGGGCATCTTCGTCTGTTTTCATTAAGGTCTAGGCGTCTGCGCCGTGAATGAGGACTGGGATGATCAATAATTTACATAGTGCTACCTTGGTATTTCGAAAGAGGGTTCTACTTCTCAATTGCCTCTTGAGCCCAAAGAAGCAGCGGTTGGCAAGAGTAATTCTGCGAGGTAGACGAAGTCCTTGACCACTTCAAATTTGTAGCCGTCAGTTGCGACGTTCTGGCCAAGACGTCGGTGTTGTGCGTCGTTGTCCTCTTTTGTTGGCCAGTGAGCCTCGTATGATCTTTTCAAGCACGATGTTGAAGAAGTTACATGACAGTGCGTCAACTTGCCAAAATTCCTTTTTAATATCGAAGGTCCCGATTAAACCGTTACCGAACTTAATGGAGTAGCAGAATTCTCCTTTGCCATTCTGCACAATCGGACGAGTTTGGCAGGGTGTTAAAACTAGACATGGCTCTGTATATTATAGCCCTGGCATGTTCGTTTTACTTTTTCGTAAAACTTGTGAGCGTGATTCATGTGTAGCATCTTTCCATCTATTCGATCTCATGCTTTCGAGCTCTCTTTTTTTCTTCCTTAAAAGCTTGTGTTCCTCTCTCCTTTTCTGCTCGTAGAGCTCACGAGCGGCTCTCGTCCGTCAGTGTAGCATAGCATTGTAGGCGGTTTGCTTTGCTACATGGGCTTGTTTGCATTGCTCATCAAGCCAGGGGTTTCTAGCTGGTGGCGGTATGAAACCCAGTACATCAGAGGCAGCGTCTTTGATGGCGCGGTGGCAATGCTTCCACTGTTGTTCTGTGGACTGGTGTCACCGGACTTTGTGAAAGGTTGAGAGAAACTCGATCGGCGAAGTTCCTAGCGGTCTCCTGCGATTGCAGCTTTCCGAAGTCAAACTCCTGTTGTCCTGAGAGTAGTGAACGAACATCTTCGACACAAACCATCTGCACCCCGTCCAGGTTGTGTGACACACACCATAAAAGTGTACACTCTTAAACCTTAAACGAATTATATAAAAAAAAAATATCCTCATTCGTACCAGCTCCTCGGAAGGTTCTTACATCTAGGATGCTGGAGGAGTATCTGGCGTCAATCGCAATGTGATCAATCTGGTTGATGGTCAACTGATCTGGTGATCGCCAGGCTCCTTTATGGATGGTAAGATGCGGGCATCGTGTGCTTGCTACAAGGAGGTTACGCCCTGCTAGGAAGTCAACTAGCCTGAATCCGTTGTCGGAAGTAGTGTTGTATAGGCTATGTTTTCCTATGATCGGTCATAACTGGGGCATTGGGCATACTAAATCTGCATTCGAATAGACGCTGTTTATTTTCCTTGTAGCACTTACCGTAACATATATACAGTTTTCCATCCTTTTTTTGCCTGGTCCATCCTTTCGCACTTCTTGGAGTGCGGTTACATCTGCTTTGTAGCAGTCGAGTGTTGTATTGGCAGCACCTTCAACTAGTAAACTACTATACTCGTAATTGATATACAATTATTTAACCTAATGAGATGTCAAAGCCAATAAAGGACACTCTCGATTAAATCTTGAACATGTTGGTAGTGGACACTCTGACAAGAAGAAATATATAGTTCAAATTTATTGATCGAGCGGAGCGTAGCGGAGCGAGAGCAATCACCCACTTTTTGGCCTAGCGCGTGCATGTACGGGGAATATAGTGGTCCGAAAACGATTTCGGACTAATCTTGTGCGCACTAAATGTAGATATCGGCTATAACCACACATGTGTGCAGCATGTCATTCGATAGATCTAGGTCTGTAGATGAGCCATAAATTATCAAATGAAATTGTTTGATTGAAAAATAGTGAGAAATAACGAAGTAAAGTTTAGAAAAGTGCCATAGACTTTTGCAGGCACGTGCAATCAAAATTGTCAAAGCTTCAGAACAACACGTTTCTCGAAAATATGATCTTAAGTCTAAACGTCCTTGCAAGTAGACAATTAATTTGATGTATCACACTTAGCTATATGTATTTACTTGAGAGTATTGGTTATGATTGTAATTTGATAAAACAACAAATTTGCTCGCTCGATCAAAAATGTTCAGTAGTGGAGTTAAGCCCGCGCATACTGATCTGCCTAGTACTATTTAGTTCGAATAAAAAATAATAAAGTTATTATTATTATTAAAAAAAACGGTAAAGTACTTCAAACACTAATTATAAAAGAGGAAATTTGTAATAAAACCTAAATAAACTAAAAATCCTATCGAGTATCACACCCACCCGCAAAGCATGGCACGTGCCGCCGAAAGAAGACGATAAGAAGCAGCAAGGGAATTCGACACCAATTTTGATGGCTAGTTCCAGCAGGCAGATGACACTAAGTCTACCAGAAGAATTTTCATTTATACCTTCGGACTGGGAGAGATGGATAAAGCGCTTTGAAAGGTACCGCATGGGAAATGGATTACACGAGAAAAATGATCAATCTCAGGTAAATATTCTTATACATTGCATGGGAGAAAAAGCAGAAGAAATTTTTACTTCATTCACAGTCACACCATCCTTAACTTATGTAGATACTAAGAGGATATTTGAGGAACATTTTATGTATTCCAAAAATAAATGTTATTTATGAGCGCACAAGATTTCTTAAAGAAAGCAAGGCGATGAGGGAGGCGAAGAATTCATCACATGCTCTCTCTAGATATTGCGAATGGGGACCATTGCACGATGATATGATTTTATTGACCCTTATAGTAGGAATGAAAGATGAAGCCCTGAGCGATAGGTTATAATTAGATTCCAGTCTCACTTTAGAGAAGGCTGTATATTCAGACAGTTAGAGGAATTAAACCGGCAGAAAAAAAGATCTTTCATTAATTTTGCCTGCGGCAGTAAATAGAGTTAGACGTTTCGGAAATAAATCAAAAATTAATAACAACCAAGCAGTTCAGGATGGAAATAGACGAAATAAAACTCAAAAGTGCATGCGATGTGGGTATGAACGTCATGAATACGATAGCTGTCCAGCCAAAAATATAATTTGTAAAAGTTGCAAAGAAATAGGGCACTAGGCAAAGCAGTGTCGAACAAGAGGAGGAGGGGAACGAGGTAAATGGGGATGAGGAGTATTTTGTAGGTGCTGTAACTAAGAACTGGTCAGTTAATTTATGACTCAATGGAGGTCGTATACAATTCAAGGTCGACACCGGTGCGGATGTCACGAAATTATTTAGCGTAAACCAGGCAATTGATGTTATAGGGAAGTCCACAATATGAAGGAAAAACAATTATGGAAATAATCTACATAACTGCGGATAAAATAACGCCTTTGCTGGGAACATCTGGAACAGAAACATTAGGTTTAGTAAAAAAAATTATTTAAAGTATTTAACTAAACGAAATTGGTTTGGGGAATTTAAGGACGTATTTGGAGGGTTGGGTAATGTCGCAAGGACAAAATAAAAAGAAAAAAAAATAAGTTGGCAGAAAAAGAAAAATTAAAAACTTTAATTAAATGAAGAAAATAAAACGAGAAGGTTTTCTTCTTTGTGGTAAACGATTTTAATTTAATGTCGGTTGAACTCTGCGGTTTGAGCAGTGGGACGACAATCATTGTGGTTTGTGTTTTTGCTATAAGGAAACCTCGGCATCAGCTGGTTTCGCCGTTGGCCCACATCTTTCGATGGTTTATCAGCTGTTATTTCCGTTGAACATTGGACTGCGGTCATTGAACCCGAACATCATTGCATTGCAAAAGCAATGTAGGTCAGTGGGGTCAACTGGTGATTTGTTTTTTTTTTTCAGCATTAGCTCCCCCACAATATACATAGTTGACTATTCTGCGCTCCCAATTTTTCTAGTCAGCTGGGTCCGATGCGATCATTTCTTTTGCCGTCGGCATTTGTAGTTGGAATTGGTTTTGCCGACGGAGATGTGTTTTGGGTATGAGGTCGTTGAACTCCTTGATGCTCCATGTTGTGTTGCAACAGGTAAATTTAAAGAAAATTACGAAATTGAACTAAAAGATAAGGGCACACCATTTGCTATTTCGACTCCTAGAGTAGTACCAATCCACCTGAGGGTAAAAGTTCAGGAAGAATTTAGAAAAATGAAAAAAGATGGAATAATCATGTCGGTAGAAAAAACTTCAGACTGGTGTGCACCTATGATTGTGGTTCCAAAAAAGGAAGGCATTAGAATTTGCGTTGATTTAACAGAATTAAATAAATGTGTCAGGAGACAGGTGCATCCTATATATGTACGGAATTGATTATTGGTTGTCGCAGTTAGCCGGAGGCAAAGTTTTTGCAAATCCCGATACAAATAGCGGATTCTGGCAGGTGCCGTTATCGAAAAAATCGCAAGAGTTAATGACATTTATTACCCCATTTGGAACATTTCAGTTCTCAAGGTTACTTCTGCCCCTGAGTATTTCCAAAAAAGAATGTTAAAGTTGTTGTCAGGATTTAAAAATTGTATAGTCTATGTTGACGAATAAGGATGGGCTGAAAATATGCAAGAACTTGAGAAGTTGGTAGAGGTGGTGCTTATAAAATTAAGAGAAGGAGGTGTTACACTTAGCAGACAAAAATCGGAGTTTGGTAAAACGGAAATACATTTCTTAGCACACATTATTTTGGAAGGGTCGATAAAAGTTTATAGGGAAAAAATAAAAGCTATCCAGGAAATGGCAGCACCAACTAACGTTAAAGATGTCCAAAGATTTCTTGGAATGATTAACTTCTTTGGAAAATACATCCCCAACAAATCATCGATCGTAGAACCTACTTTAAGCCTACTTTGTAAGAAAAATGCTTTCATTTGGAGAACTGCACGGGAAAAAGCTTTAAGGAAATTAAAAAAAATTATTTCTCCTCCCTGTCTGAAAATCTATGATACTCGGAAAGAGACAACGTTATATATTAAGGACTTTATTGGGGCAGAGAAAAACTATGCAAATATAGAAAGGGAAGCATTGGCAATTGCATGGGCATGCGACAAACTTAAAATTTATTTGATCGGCAGATATTTTACTGTACACTGTACAGACGGATCACAAACCCCTTTTACAAATTTTAAAAACTAAAAACTTGATCTCACTACAAGGTTACAACGCATACTTATGCGAATGATGAGGTATGACTACTCCATAAATTATATCCCCGTTAAAAATCTAATTACATCTTTCTTTCGAGAATGCCCATTGATGATATTTCTGGTTCAGAAGAATTGGAGGAGGAAATAAAAGCTTATGTAAATCAAATATACTTACAGAATATTCATACCAAAGACGAGAACATCGTTCGAGTCATTCAATCACAAATATGGGATAATGAATAACAGGAAATAAAAAAATATCTGTGGACTGAATGGCCAGAAAAGAATAAACTGACTTCCGACATTAAAGAGTATTATTCTCTTGGAAACGAACTCAGCGCAATTGATGATTTATTATCAAGAGGTAACAGAATGATTATTCCAAAGAACTTAAGGCCTATGATGTTAAATAAATTACATGCAGGACATTTAGGCATAACTAGGACAAAAATTAGGGCT
This sequence comes from Merodon equestris, assembly GCA_958301585.1. Taxonomy (NCBI): domain Eukaryota; kingdom Metazoa; phylum Arthropoda; class Insecta; order Diptera; family Syrphidae; genus Merodon; species Merodon equestris. The sequence goes on along the minus strand of OY284415.1, from coordinate 79,430,959 downwards.
AGGAAAACCATAAGGTGAAGAGTTGCCCAGCGTGTGTCCTGAACTCAAGAAATAAACAAGAGCCGTTAGTCACATCAAACTTGCCGGATTACCCATGGCAAAAAGTTGCTATGGATTTATTAAAATTAGAAAATAAATGGTATATTGTTATAACTGATTGTTATTCCAGATACTTTGAAATAGAAGAATTGGTTCGCATGCGTATGAGAGATGTGATAAAAGTATGCAAAGCTACTTTCAGCCGACATCGAGTATCTCAAAGAATTTCACTGATAGCGGGACACAATTTCAAAACCTCGACTCATTAGAGTTTCGACGCTTTTCAAAGGAATGTTCTTTCACTATTTTCTCGAGCAGACCTCCATTCCATCAGGCTAATGGAGCAGCAGAAGCGGCTGTTAAGGTAGTTAAGAATATAATGAAGAAAAATCAGGAAATCGTCAAGCTATCATTATTAGCATACCGAAATACACCACTTTTTAATGGACTAAGCCCGGCAGAGCTACTTTTTGGACGAAGACTACATGACAACCTTTCGGATGTAAATTTAACTGAGAAACCAGATTTCCGAAACCTGAAAAAAAGGAAGAAATTTATAAAGGGTGTCTCAGTAAGAGTGCACTTTTTCAGGCCATTACTCTTTTCATGAAATTTTCGATGACTTTTGCACAGAGATGTGGCTGTATCTCACCGATGACGCGTTGGATTTCCGATTTGAGCTCAGGAATTGTTTCGGGTTTATTCGCATAAACCCGAGATTTCGCAAAACCCCAAAGAAAAAAATCGCACGGCGTTGAATCGCACGATCTTGGTGTTCTGGAAATCGTTGCTGCAATAAGTCGATTGTTTCATGCGCGGTGTGGCAGGTTGCGCCGTCCTGCTGAAACCACATGTTGTCCAGATTCATGCCGTCCAGTTGAGGCCACAAGAAGTCCGTTATCATATTCCTGTAACGAATGCCGTTCACAGTCACTGCAATTTCGGCCTCATTTTCAAGAAAGTAAGGTCCAATCACGCCGCCTGACCAAAATCCGCACCAGACAGTTACTCGTTGTGGGTGCATTTGTTTCTCATGGATTGCATGAGGATTTTCTGAGTCTCAAATTCGACAATTTTGTGTATTCACGAAGCCATTCATATGGAAATGCGCTTCATCGGAGAAAATGACTTTTTCCAAAAATTGGCATCTACTTCACTTTGCTCCATTACCCATTGAACGAATTGCCGGCGCTTTCCGTGGTCTGCTGGTTTGAGCTCCTGAGTTAACTGAATCCTGTACGCATGAAGGTGGAGGTCTTTAATCAAAATTCGCTGCGTATTGCTTCGTGAAATTTGCAGTTGTTGAGAACGATGTCGAATTGATGTTTTCGGGTTTTCGGCGACACTCTCGTTTACAGCAGCAATGTTTTCAACAAAGTAAGGTACGTTGACTCAAAGGATTCTTATTATCCATAATTGACCCATTTTCTTCAAATTTTTTGACCACTCTTCGAATGGTTGACACATTAGGTGCACTTTCTCGGCTGAAGTTTGCGAGCGGTTTCAGCGTAACTTTCCCCATTTTTGTAATGAGTTTTCACAATTATAACGCGTTGTTTTTTCGAAAAGCGCTCCATTTTTAATAATCGGAATAAACAGAGGTGACAGCTGTCAAATTTCAGAGTTGCCACTTGCATGAAAAAAATAATATTCCAATTTTAAAAAGTGCACTCTTACTGAGACACCCTTTAGAAATAAATATATATAAATTAATTACAATAGACGACACAGAGCAAAAAAACAGAATCTCAGGAGACATTGGGAAATCATCAAAAAAGTACAGTACATAATGGTCTTATTTAGTCGAAACGGATAAGCGAGTTATTCGCAGAAATAGATTTCATTTAATTCATATATATATTTCAATTCATTAAATAATTTCAACATCTACATCAAAGAAGCAAAGGAGACATCTGCGGACTCTACAATGATGTCGATGTTGTTCCAGTGATGCTTTAATAACCAGATCCGGGAAAAAAGTTTATGGCAATATTTGAGATGTAATAATTAAACATCTTAATTGATTTCTTTTGATTAACTTAATATGCATATCTATTAATTCATATGGAAAATGTAGTATTTCAAGTAGATATTAAGACGTAAATTCTACATGAATTCAGTAATACAGAACAAATTACATTTAAATTTAATTCTAAAACAAAAAAAAAAATAAACAAGTTATGGATTTTAAGTAATTAATGAAATATTAAACTTTAATTTTATACAAAACTTTAATATCGAAAGGGAGATGTTTTATTGGCAGCACCTCAACTAGTAAACTACTATAATTGTTGTACAATTATTTAACCTAATGAGATGTCGAAGTCAATAAAGAACACTCTCGACTAAATCTTGAACAGAAGGTTTTTTCCAGTTGGTTGTCTGCACCTGGTCTGTTAGGAGACCGCGCATTCCAAGTGCAGACTCGCAGATTATTTCATTTATATGGGTCATCAACATTGTATCCGTCCGTATCCGAAGCTTGTTGTTGCTTCGTAACAATATCTGTTTTACGTGATAGGGATGTCAACCCTAAGCACAACCCCCAACCGCAGGGCCAGGATACGCTGCACACATTGGTGCACTACCCGGCGGATGCCAGTCCAGCTATCCAGGAGAGGCCCCGTGGAAGCTGTGTGTCAGCTTGGATTGAACAGGGACAGATATCGAAGCTGGTGTTTGCCATGTTAAACATGGTCAACTTCTTTGCTCTGTTTTTCCGCTCCATCACTCCTCCTTCATTTGTAGTTCACAATTTGTGATAGTAATTCTAAATATCTAATTTTATTAATTAACTTTATGTTTCCGGTTGTAGCATAGTCGAAATGTTTCAGAAAATCAGTCCTATCATTTTCAGTTGTCTTTTTAAGCATTACGAAAGTGCTATCAAAGTGTTCGTTAATAAAAATTTGATGGTTACTCTGTTCTATTAATTTGTGATTGTTTGTGTCCAAAATTCGTAAATGTTCCTCGATATTTTGTCTCTCATCGTCATCCATGGTACTACTCGTATATAACCATTTCATTCCTGTTTCTGCTTATTAATAAGTCCTCTTGTATATCTATGCGGTATTATTGTTTGCAACTAATAGGTAAGAGATTTTAGTTCATTGATAAGTACATATCATATTTATTTTCATTAAATTATATTCTAGTTTTATAAGTATATGCTCAAATTCTTCTGGGTTACCAGTAATAAGATGTAGTATATCGTAGTTCTTTATTATTTGAATATCTCCAATGTTCACATCTACAAACCCGGAGTTACTACCAATTTTTTCTATCATTAAAGTTGCATTAATTCCAGATGTCAGCAGTGGTAATATTTTCAAGTTGACCTGTGAATTTGGTCGGACGTTTAATATTTATTGGATGAATATTTTCTAAGTTTAATTTCCTACACCTAGATTGATTTTTATGCATAGCTTTCTAATTCTCCTTTAGTATTTGCTTTCTCAATTAACTTCATTTTATTTTCCTTCATTAAGTTAACTAGTTTTTATATATCAACTTTTCCATCTAAAACGTCTGATGGCTAACATTTAATTACAAAATGTATGGATTTGTTATAAAATTCAATGCATTTATACAACTTTCTTGCACTGCAAGATTGATTTTCATAACTTCGAATACTCTATTTTTTTTCACTAATTGTGTTATGAAGTCTCCCGACATCCGGATTGCCGGTATGACTATTAGGTTTTGTATAGTGTACCTCCATTCCTTCTTGTTTAAAAAAAAATCTTTTATATTTGTAGTATTGAATTCATTATCCATTACGCATTTTTGTGGTTTCCCTCTAATTCAAACGAATAACCTTATTTTTTCTATAAGTGTTATTTCTATTTTCCAAATTAAATGCTAAACCGTGTTTGGAAAATGTATCAATACAAGTAATAAAATTATGTATAGGTGTCTATGTGTACTATCTGATTTATATTTTGTGGAGTTTCTGTGACAGTATTTAGGTCGTTTTCTATCGTATTTACAAAGATTGCATACATCGCAGTTATCAATATATTTTTCTATTAACAGTTTTAGGTGTTTTATGTATACATATGTATGTATTTCTTAAGACCCTCATAATTCTCATTTCCCTTTTATGGTACTTGTGAATTTGCCTTAGGGCTTCCACTTCATCTTTCATATCTTTAGCACAATAAAAGCATTCGACGAATTTTACACTTGGGGTAAATAGGTCTATATATTTCAATTGAACTAAACTGTACTCGAGTTCTGTAAGCTCAGAATATATACCTCCTTTTTTACTTTCTACAAGTCTTCTAAATATATCTGACATAAATTCATTTTCTATTTCTTGAGAACAAATGTATACTTTCCTCTTCTTGCCAAATAATTCAAACTCCTTAATTTTATTATTTGTTAAAATTATTTGGGCAAAGAACCTATTAGGTTAGGTTAGGTTAAAGAAGGGGAGTGTGATGGTTGGACATCACTTCCACTCGGAGGCCAAGAGGCCCATTGTGATTCCCTTCGTTTGTGTGGGTACACATAAAATTAACCTGTCCTATCACTTGGTGGCTGAAACCACCCCGTGCTCTTGATGAATCTTAGAAGATCCGATATATCTGCGTTAGCCACGTCCGCAATCTCTGTAAAGAATCTTTGGCCCAGTGGCAGAGCAGATGTTGGATCGTCTCAGTTTCTTCCTCATCGCCGCAGCTCCGGCAGAGATCGCTGGATCCCGAGTCCCATTTCCGGAGCATTGCTCCAATGGGACAGTGTCCTGTGATCACTCCGACGAGCATACGGATCGAGTTACGGTCCAGTGCCAGGAGCTTCTTTGTTTTTCCGACGTTGAGCTCTGGCCACGATGATCTTGTCGTGTAGCTGTCGTTTCTTGAAAGCCAAGACGAGTTGGCCTCTTTGATGATTGTGTCGTTTATGATCCTGTATAATGCTCTGATCGGTGGTTGCAATGACGTGTCCGCTTCGCTGATGTCCAATTCAGAACCTTGCCTGGCCAGTTCGTCTGCTCTTTCGTTCCCTGCGATTGAGCTGTGGCCCGGGACCCAGCAGAGTTTACCTTTATGGTGTCTGATGGACTTCAGTGAGTCGCGACATTTCTTGACAGCCTTTGATCTCGTTATACAGGATTCTATTGACTTCAGTGCAGCCTGGCTATCTACGAAGATGGTGATATCAGATGGTGGGATATCGGCTACCTGCAGGTGTTTGGCTGCTTTCTCTATTGCCAGGATTTCTGCTTGGAACACGCTACACAGATCAGGGAGTCTGAATGATTCCTGTTTGTGTAGGGTATCAGAGTAAAACCCAGCCCCAGTACCTGTGTCCATTTTCGATCCGTCGGGGAAGAGGGTGATCCCATGGTCGTTGATTACGGCGTTTGTTAGCCACTCTTCTCTGTCGGGGAAAAGGATAGGTATACTGAGAGAGAAGTCATTTTGGGGGGGAATATAGTCGGTCGTAGCTGCGAGGCTACTAAAACCAAGTCGTCTATTATCTTAAGTATGGCCGCATGTCCATAGTTGGCTTGCTTCCACAGAGAGGACTCTCTTAGATCCAGGGGGAGGAGATGAAGAATCATGTCCAACCCTGCCTGCGGCGTGCTTCTCACGGCTCCCGTTGTACAAACAGCTGCTAACCTTTGTACTTTGTTGAGCATGTTCATATAGCTTTTTGTGCTGCTAGCAGTCCACCAGACTATGGCCCCATAAGTTAAAATGGGTCTGATGATTGCTGTGTACATCCAATGAATGATGTACGGTTGCAAGTCCCATCTTTTTCCGAAGGTCTTTTTGCATGCATAAAAAGCGTTCACTCCTTTTTTCATCCTTTCCTCCAGGTTCCTTTTCCAGGAGAGTGTGGAGTCAAGAATGATGCCTAGTTTGAGTGGAGTACCCTCTAACTTTGGGGGAGCAAATATCGGAATTTTCCTTTTCCTGGTGAACAAGACCAGCTCGGTTTTCTGGGGGTTTATTCTCAGACCGTTCTGTCTTGCCCACGAGGAGAGTTCACTCAGCGCAGATTCCATTAGTTCACTTGTTGGTAAAAATTTACCTTTTATCAAAATAACCAGGTCATCCGCGTACGCTATGATCTTTGTGTCTTTTTTGAGAATTTGAGGATCTTGTTGACTGTAAGCAGCCACAGTAGGGGGGAGAGAACTCCTCCTTGTGGTGTGCCTCTAGTTGTCACCTTCCTTATAGAACTGTGTCCAATGTCTGCATTGATGATCCTGTTCTTCAACATATTCTCAATCCAGATTACAATGGATTTGTCTACTTTTATGTCCTCAAGAGCTGTTGTTATGGCCTCTGTGTTTACATTGTTGAAGGCCCCCTCTATGTCGAGGAAGGCTGCCATTGTAAACTCTTTTAAGTACAGCGAGCCCTCAATCTCACGGACAACACTATGCAGAGCACTCTCCACTGATCTGCCTTTGAGGTAGGCGTGTTGAGTGTTGCATAAGTTTCGTGAATTTGTGAGTCCTCTGATGTATAGGTCAAGGAGTCTCTCCAAGGTTTTTAATAGAAATGACGAGAGACTAATTGGCCTATAGTCCTTTGCGGCAGTATGTTATGGTTTACCTGCCTTAGGTATGAAAATTACCTTAATTTCTCTCCACTGTGTTGGGATGTACCCCGTTCGCAGGCAATTGGACAAAATGCTTACGAGATGGGGTACAGTGTGGATCTGTGTTTTTTGAAGCATCGCTGGCAAGATATCGTCCGGGCCCGGAGATTTAAAGGGTTTGAACGAATTTATTGCCCATGATACTTTATCCGCTGTGATAATCTTGTTTATCACTTCTTCGGTTGTGTGAACCGTAGGAACCGTCGTCTCGAAGGAGACTGTGGTTTCAGGGATTTTACAGCCTGGGAAGTGGGTTTCAGTCAGCAGTTCTTAAGATTCCCGACTGGACTCTGTCCAAGAACCATCTGGTTTAAGGATGAATCCCGGGACGCAGGAGTCCTTGGATAGGATCTTCCTGAACCTTGCGGCTTCGTTGAGATCCTCTATTGATTCGCAGAACTCCCGCCAGCATTTAGATTTTGCGGCTCTTGTTTTGCTCTTGTATTCGTTTAAGCTGGACTTGTACTTATCCCAGTCTTCGGTTCTGTTTGAAATCTTTGCTCTATTGAATAGAGTTCGGGTCCTGGTCCTGAGTTGCTTTAGCTCTGTGGTCCACCAGACTGCGCTGGTCTTCCTGCGAGCACGCTGCAAAGGACAGGATTTGTTGAAAGCCGCTTTCAGAATTCTCACAAGATTTTCGACTGAATTCTCAATGTAAGTTGGATCAGGATTAGTGGTGTCTTGTGGCGGTTCTAACCTGTTGGCAACTAGGTTTGAGAAAAGATTCCAGCCTGTCCTCTGAGGGTTTCTGAAAGGTTTCGGTTTTTCTTTAATGACGTTAAGGTTGAAGAGTATCCGGCTGTGGTCCGAAAAGGAACAGTTAGTGGACACTCTCCAATCCTCTACTCGGATGGAGTCGGACTCACTTAGTAAGGTGAGGTCAATTACCTCTTCCCTAACCCGATTGCGAAGCGTGGGTGTATTACTTTTGTTGCAAATATTGAGGTTGGTGGAGATAATGAAATCGAAAATGGACTCACCCCTTTTATTGATGTCGCTGCTTCCCCATTGAGTGTGGTGTCCATTGGCGTCGCAGCCTATCAATAGACGCAGTCCGCGTGACTTGGCGTGTCGCACGAGTGTTCGGACTGCGTTTGAAGGTGGATCCTCCTCATCGTATGGTAAGTAAGCGGACGATAGGAGCAAAATTGATTTGTCCTGTTGTTCATACTTTACCACCGTGAGGTCTCCGTAAAGAACCTATTAACTACGGTATCTAAAATTGGAAAGTCTGACCACTTCCTCCTCTAGAGATTGGATTTTGTTATCTTAACTCATTTGATCGATTTCATGGTTGTTCCGCCGCTGGTGTCGACATAACAACTTTCTTGAATTTGTATACAAATAATGATGGCTTATCGACGATCAATGCTCCTGGAACTGTTGCCGAAGCCGCTGTTGCCGATGCCATTGTTGCTGCTGCTGATGTTGCCGATGACGCCACCGTGCGAGCTGCTGCTGCTGATGTTGCTGAAGTTTGTTTCCCGATGACGAATTCGTGCCGCTCATTAAAACGAAATCTGGCTTTTTATTATCAGAATGTAGGTGGTTTAAGAACCAAGAACTATATATTTTCTTTTCATCTAACCTATTCGATACAATTATTTTAGTTGAGACATGATTAACTGAAAAACATCTTTCGTCCGAAATTTTTGATATTAATGTTTATAATGTTTTTTAGAAAAGATCGGAATTCCATATTGACAAGTCTAGAAAGGGGCGTTGGAGTGATGATCGCCATTCGGTCCTCTTTTTCATGTAAACAATTTGAGTTTGAATCCGGTAGTGCAACTTTCCTTGATATCGATAAACTCGCTGTCAATGTTATTTTAAACGATCGGATAGAGTTGGTTATTATTGTCAGCTATATTCCTCGTAGAAGTTCGATTGAAATGTACAATCCTCATTAGAATAATTGTAAATATTTCTTGGACAGTCTTAAAGATTATCAACATATAATTTTCACTGGAGATTTTAAGCTCAAAAACGTAAAGTGGACGTAAAGATGGCGATGATAACCTCACTACTACTTTTACATCAGAGATCGAATCTTCAGTTGTTGATTATTTCAGTCAGTACGACCTCATACAAGTTAATTCTCTTTTAAATAGCTGTAATAGAATACTTGACTTAGTATTTGTCGATAAAGAAATCGATGTTAGCATTAATATATCTAGCTTTCCTGTTGTAGATAACTCTATCCACCATATGGCTCTTGAGATTAACGTACATTTATTTCATTATATGAAAGCAAATGATCAAACCAGTACTGTTTTTGATTTTAAAAATGCTAACTTTGATGCTTACTTTTTATCATGTGGTTGGAGTGATGTTGTTGGTTGTCCAAAATTAAACAATGCTTACAAATATTTTGCGGATATTCTGCAAGAAGCCATAGAGCGATATGTTCCCAAAAAAGCTTTTAAAGAGTAATTCGAATCCCATCTGGTTTAACAAAAGACTTTCTAATTTAAAAAAAACAGCAAACACAAGGCACTTAAGCTTTATTCGTGCAACAGATGTAATTTAATCTATCGGGAAAACTATTTTAATAGACACCGTGAATTTATGTGTCTTAGTAATTTTCTTTATCGAAATTACACATTATCGGTTGAATCTAATTTAAAAAGAAATAGCAGTTCCTTTTGGAACTTTATTAATTCCAAACGCAATTCAATGAGCCTTCCAAATTGCATGGTCTGCTCTGGTACTGTCGCTACTGATCTTTCAACATCCTGTAATTTATTTCCATCTTTTAAAGTCCTGCGCATTAGCTCTTGCTGAACCTCTAGCATATATATACAATCGCTCACATTCACGCGGTCGATTTCTGGACAGTTGGAAAATTATTGATATATCCAATATTTAAATCTGGTTTCAAACAAAATATTACTAACTATTGGCCGATTAGCAAAATATCAGCAATTCACAAACTTTTTGAAAAAATCTTTTATGACGAGGTCTTTTTTGCTATTAAGGCCATATTTCGGACTTCCAACATGGTTTTGTCCCATGAAAATCGACTACAAGTAACTTGTGCTTAGCAACAATTAGATCATCAACGGTTTGAAGATAACCTTCAAACTGATTCTTCTTCTTCTTTCATCTTTTCTTTTCACTGACTTTGCCAAAGACTTTGACAGGGTCAATCACTAACTACTTCTATATAAGTTATCGTGTTTTGGATTTCACTCCAGTTTTCTCAAGTGGTTGGAATCGTATCTTATAAAACGAACTCAAATAGTTAAAATTAATAAATGCTTTTCTTATAGCATCGCAGTGCCATCTGGCGTGCCACAGGGAAGCCGCCTTGGACCATTGCTCTTCCTGTTATTTAATAATGACATTAATGATATCCTGAAACATTTAAATACTCGACATGCCTTCTCTATGCCGAGGGTCTGAAACTCCATCGTAAGGTTACTTCGGAAACTGACGGAAATTCAAGTCCAGCAGGACTTGAATTATCTTGCGCATTGGTGCGAAGCTAACTATTTACACCTAAATGATTCAAAATATCAAGTTCTTTCCTGCAGTAGAAAAATAATATTAATAATATAACCCTAGGAAGAGTTTCACAAAAAAAGGACCTTGGTGTAATTTTCGATTGCAAGCTTTAATTTCTGCCACATGTTGATTATGTAATAAATAAAGCCAACTCATCATCAAAAGGAACAGTAAGGAATTGTCAGATCCCTACTTATTAAAAATGTTGTATGTGTCACTTGTGAGGCCCTTGCTCGAGTACTGCAGCTTAGTTTGGAACCCTCATTATAACAATACAATGACCGCCTTGAGCGTATTGAAAAACATTTCACTAGCGTTGTTATATACAAGTTAGGATGTTATATTGATATGCCGTCATATCGAACCATGTGTGGTTTAATTGGTATGCAATCGCTCTATAGCCGTCGAAGGTATTTTTCTTTAATGTTTGTGCGAGATAAAATGTCCTAAAATATTGTCTCTATTTTCGTTACGTTTCGCAACAAGACACACTCGTTCGCGTGTTATTTTTTTTGAATATCTCCATTGCAGTAATTATGGCTGTAATGAGCTCATGCAACGCGTCATCCGAAAGGCTAAATTGATTTGTACCAATGTTGATATCTTTGAAAATATATCTAGAGAAGAATTTAGAACTTGTATTTTATCTATGTATATTAAGTTTTTAATTAATGATTTTAATAGTTATAGAATTTCATAGGCTGTTATAGACATTTATTAAAATAAAATAAAAATAAAAATTAAGTAAAATTATTTGAACTTTTTGTTAAAATCTGGGTATCTAAGAAGGTGTTTCGGTTAGAAGTTGTGAACAGGAGGGTTGTAAGAGGACGAATGAATGTTTTATTGACACATATAAAGTAGTAGAATATTAACAAATTAATTCATAACTAATTCATAATAGTAATAGAATACATGTATGTACAGGCATGCTCTCATCTCCCTTGTTGTGAGAAAGAGACAAATGTTTGTTTCTTAAAATGCCAATCGACCCGGATTTTTGACATTTCTTGACAAACGTCTAAGAATGTGTTCTGCAGTTGTTGAACTTATTTTCTGTTTATCTAATTCAGTAGTTCAGGAATTTCTTCTGGTTGTTCTGGATGAGCTACATTAATGTTTGGGTCCGGTGGTATCAGTGGAGTGTTTGCAACCTTTGATGTCGACGAAGTGTTTGTTACTGGTGGCATCGATGAAGTGTTTGTTACTGGTGGCATCGATGAAGTGTCTGGAGCTGGTGACAAGAATTCACTAAGTGGAGTTTCTTTGAATAAATGACCGTGGGTGAATTTGTTTTCCAACAATTGCTGGCTTCCATCGCTCGGATGAAATAATTGGCAATTTTTTGCTCCTCTATTAGGATGTGTGGCCTTCTTTTCCCGTTCGTCGCGTAGCGAGTTTGGAACGTGTGCGTTTGCTTGAAGTTGTAAAAATTCTGTTTGGGTTGGAAGAAGACTTCGTATGTCGTGACCAAATAAACGTTCGGGTGGTGATCCAAGATTTCCTCATATAATTAAGAATACCCAGGTGAATGTCCGTGTTATCGTACTGTGACTTCTTTAAGAGGTTTTTCGCAATTTGGACTGCACGTCATGTGATTAAACTTCCAGTCTTCTGCAAATTTCTTGAAGTCCGTACAAGCAAATTGCGGTCCATTGTCGGTTTCTAATGTTCGAGGAGTACCAAATACAGCAAAAATCGTCTTTAAAAAATAAATAACAGATTTCGCTGTTGGTTGTTTTAGTTCTTGAAATTTCAGGAACCCGGGAAAACTATCGATGAAAATAATGTGATTTTTGCCATTGAAATTGAAAAGATCTGATGTTCCGATATCGGGAATTTTTTTCACGCCTATATTGTATTTGACAAAGTTAAATATGTCTTGACTCATTTTAGGCCAGAAGATGATTTGTCTTGCAATGTTTACGCATTTGACGTAACGAAAATTGTATTTATATATTGTTTGTTTATGTATATGTTTTTTAGCATTTCAGGTCTCAACGATGCAAGTACTACAAGTTTGGCCGATTTGTATATTATGCCATCTGAATCAACTGACAGTTAGTCCCGGAAATTCCAATATTCCCTTAGGATATTGAGTCTTCGTTTGTTGCCTTTTTCATTTTAGCCAATTCTTTGTTGGAGATCGACAATGTTTCGGATTCTGAAAGATAGGCGAAAGTGGTTTATGAACTGATTCAACAATTACCTTCTTTCCCCAGATGTACCCGTATTGTTGAAATTTTTCGCAACCGACGGCCAATGCTTCCTTCTCAAGTTATGAGTATCTCGATTGTGTGTCTGTTAGAACCTTTGAAGCGTATGCCACCGGATGTCCTACTTGTAAGAGCACTGCACCTATTGCAAACGAACTGGCATCAACTTGTATTTTCACTTCTTTGGCTACGTCGTAAAGCTTGAGTATTGCTGGGTTTGTAATTATTGATTTAAGTTTATTGAATGCCGCTTGTTGACTCTAGTCCCAGTAAAAGTATGTTGATTTTTCTAATAAAGTTCTTAATGGTGTGGTGGCAGTCTGAGTAATTTCTTATGAATTTTTTTTTGGCGACTTTAAACTTCGATTTTTTCAGGTTCCGGATGTAATCCATTACTGCTAATTATTTGACCGAGGAACTTCACCGAAGTCTGTTCAGATTTGCATTTGTTTTTGTTGAGTTTCAATCCGTTGTTCTCAATGATTTTAAGAACTCTTTTTGTTGTAAGTCTAAGTCCTTCTATAGTGTTCGAATGAATAAGAACGTCATCCATTGAGACTTTTACGTTCGACGCATTTGCGAAAAGCGTTTCCATAATATATTGAAAGACTTCCGGGGCGGATGAAATTCCGAAAGGTAGTCTTTTGTAGGAATAACGACCCCGAGGAGTGGAAAACGTCAAGACTTTTTTCGTTCGTTCTGACACACAGATTTGCCAAAATCTCCTTGCGCAATTAAAGAGTGTGAAGTACTTGGCACCTCGGAACTGTGCCGCAATTTCTTCAAAGGTGCTCATCGGGTGATGACGTCTAATAATATTTTTGCTAACTACAATGTTGGGTCAATGCAATGACCATCGGCTATACAGCTGGGATAGGTTCGTACGTTGGTTCTATGACATCTTATTTGACCATTGTATCCAGTTCCTGCTTAACGTTGTCTCGAATTTTAAATGGTATCTTGCGTGGTAGAAAAATTTCGAACTTAGGATTCTCAACCAGGGGCGGAATCGGCTAAGGTGATAGTCACTTTGGTGACAGTCATTTGTGACTGTCATCATCTTTTGGTATCGGGTAAGATTATCAGAAAAAAAGTTCAGAAAAGGAGCAACACTTGTTTTTTCGGAGGTGATGACAGATAAGGATCAAGAATTTTAACAATATTAACTGCGAAATTATTCCTACTTACATGTCATTTGCAAGCTCGTGAATGTTAGACCGATTTCTCAGATTCTTCCTCAGAATTCTAACGTTCATCAATGTCTCATTGACCTCTTCATCTTCACTTAAAAATAGCTCGAAACACGAAAACATATTTTTTATTTTAAATAATATACAAAAGCACAAAACAAAGTCACTTTAAGCGCACAAAATATATGAAAGCGATAGCTAAATAGCTGTCATCAGAAAACTGTCACAAAAATGTGACATTCGCAGTGACTATCACCTTACACGATACCGAAACCGAGAATCTGACTGTCACTTATCACAAATCACCTCAGCCGATTCCACCCCAGATCGATGTCGTACAAGAAGTCCTTTAGGCATCCTAGTCATCGATGTCAACGTTGTTTGTTCTTTTTATTAAAATAAGTTTTTCACAGCGTTTGCACCTAGAATTGGGTTAACGTCGTTTGCCACAATTTTAAAAGCAATATTACAGGTGGTGTTAGCGATTGTACAACGGACAAATGATTCCCCGAGGACTTTAGTTTTTTGTTTCCCAAATGTAATTAACTGCTTGACTCTGCAAGGGTGGATTTTAATGTGAAATTTGTTCACTATGCGTTTTGGAAGTATGTATATTGCATTGGGCTCCGGTGTCCAATTTGATTTCCTATTTCTCCCCTTGAATATTTATTTATTCTGTGAATTTGTCGTTAACTGTGATGTTGGTACTTTTAAGACAGCCTACAAAGACTTCGTTTTCGTCGCTCGATTTTGTTTCACAACTGTCTACAGCTGTAGATGACTTTTTTTCCTAAATTTTCTGCACATCTTTTCAAAAAGATTTTTTCGTTTACATTTTTTGCAAATGTGTTGTAAAGCTGGACAGTTGCGGATGGAATGGTTTGTACCAACATTTCTGCAGTTAAATGATTTGTTTGCCTTCCGCACGAGATTGACGTTAGCGATTGCGTTTTGATGGATTTCCACATTTTGCTTCTGGGCGAGCTTTGTTGCTTGACAAATACTTAAGGCTTTTTCTAAGGACCCGTCTTCGGATAGTAATTTTGTTCATAGAGTTTCGCTTCTGATTCCAAGGATTAGTTGGTCTCTTAATAAGCTGTTGGTAAATTCTTTGAATTCACAGTTTTGAGCTTGATGTCTTAATCGCGATGTGAGCTCGTCGATCGATTAGCTTTCCTGATGTACGATTTTATTAAATTTGTATCGCTCAAATGTAATATTGAGCTTAGGAGAGAAATACAAATCAAATTTACTTTTTACCTGTTCTATGGTTGTTTCGGACGTTTCAGAAGTAGAAATTATTGAGCGAAGCGAAGCAGAGCTCCATCGGGTGACTTCAATTGCGATCTAAGATAAATTGTTTCTCAGCCATTTCTTAACCGGTCCTTATGATTTTTGGACCCTCAGATATCTGGGTTATTGTCAAACAGAATTTTGATTTTGGGCCCACTTTAAAAAATTTAACTGATGAAAAAAATTTAAATTGAAAGTGCAAAATTTTCGCACGCGCTATTTTTTGTCTTTTTGAAGATTTTTCTTTTCGAACGTTTCCAGCCAAAAAAAGCAAACATAAAGAAATCACGAGTTCAAAATATTCAAGCTTTGTATATTGTTGTTCATTCCGGCCCCCTTTAACAGCAAAACCATATTATCGACTGCAAAATTCATTACACTAGAATAAATTTTAGCAGTTATTCTTGAATTAAGAGAAATCCACATTTACTCGTAAGTCTCAAATATAATAACAAAGAAACAGTAAGTTGATCTGGATTCCTCTATTTGAAACTAATTGAACTCTTCAACTCTTCATTCAGCTCCAGTTCGTTTATTTTATTCATAAGATATCAATATTATGTCTGACCATATCGAAGAACCCCAGGTGCAAGTACCTAGATGACGCGGCCGACTGGCGAGACAGCCTGGACTGGCAAAGAGGCCAGTTGCACGAATTTAACGTCAGACAACGGCATACAATGCAAACATTCAATTCACTCGGAGTTAGACAGAGATGATACATCTGAAGCGCACAATAAAAATATTTATTTATTTATTTATTTATTTTATTTATTTATTTATAATAAAGTATCGCTGTACATGTAAGAAAATTTACTTATAGTTAGTACAGGCAGTGAAAGATAAAAGTGTTTGTACATATAAAGAAAATAACATTAAAGTTAATAACATTAAAGTTAAAATTAAGAATAGATAAAGAAATATACATATATAACATATACTCGTAGATGCACCAGGTAGACTATGAAATGTTTATGTAGTGAGAAGAAAGCAATTTCAGTATAAGGTAGAAAAATGTGAAAAACATGCCGATTGAAACTGTCTGTATTCGACTTTAGATTTGACCTGATATGGCAGGTGATTCCAAAGATTCACAGCATGAATGAAGAATTGTCTGCGGGATATCAAACAGGAATATAATGCCGGTCTTATAGTAATATACCGAGTAGATCGAGTTAAGGTGAGTTTATTATATAGATATGCAGGTTGTTTCCTGTGAATAATTTTGAAGAGTAGAACGCAGGATCGATATTTTAAGAAGGCATCTAAATCACAGCCAAGGATTTTGCGTCGTTCCGCAGAAACATGCTCGTACCTCCGAAGGTTGAAAACATAGCGAGCAGCTGAATTAAGTGCCCTTTTTAGCTTAAGAAAAGAGTTGTGCTCACAGTCAGCAAAAAGTTCACACCCATAGGCAATGATTGGTACGATAAGTGACTTCACAAGTTTTAATTTAACGTCAGTGGGTAATATGGATCTACTAACAGAGAGTCCTCTAAGAGATGCATATATTTTAGACACTATGCTATTAATGTGGTCATTCCAGGTAAGCTGACTATTAAAAATGATTCCAAGATTCCTTACGTGTGAGACGTATTCAATACATGTAGATAGAATTTTTATTTGGGGAAAAGCACGAATATTGGGTTGGTGCAAGACACCAATTTTAGTTTTTTTAGGATTGATCATAAGTGCATTTTGCGTGGACCATTTAATCACAGAGCGTATGTCTTCATTTAATCTCGCTACAGAAACTTCCATCAGTCCATTTGGAAAACTTAAGTAAAGTTGAACGTCGTCTGCATATATATGAAAATGGCAATGGGACAACACAGTTGGGAGGTCATTGATAAACATTGAGAAAAGTAATGGACCAAGTATAGACCCTTGCGGGACACCATTATTAACATCGCAAAAAGTGGATAGTTTGGAGTTATAAGAGACGGCTTGGACGCGATTGGTAAGATACGAGAAAATTAGCTTGTTTGTTGGACTGGAAAAATTAAATTGTGTTAAAAGTTTATTGCAAAGAAGTGTTGGATTTACAGAATCGAAGGCTTTCGAGAAGTCAAGCAATGCCAACAACGTTGTTTTATCTTCGTCAATAGCTTGACGTATGTCATCCGATACCTTCAAAACCGCTATTACGCAGCTGTGGCCTGATCGGAAACCCGATTGCATCGGGGTTAACAACTTTTTACTTTCAACATATTTCTCTATATCACTGCTTACAAGCCTTTCAAATACTTTAGAGAGAAAAGGAAGAATAGATATTGGTCTATATTCTGGAGTATTCGCTTTTTTTTGAATAGGAATAATTTTTGCTTTTTTCCAGAGATTGGGATATGTACATAGATGTCATGATAATTGTATTGAAAATGTGGGTAATGTGGGGCAATATAACAGGAAGTAATATTTTTATAAAATCTGGATGAATATTGTCTAGGCCAACAGATTTACGTTTGATGGCAAGTATCGCTATTCCAACCGAGGTAGTGTCATACCTATTGACCGTGAACGCGTCTTCACTATTATTTTGCGTCAAAAGTAGTGGAGATTCGAAGTCCACCGTAGGAACAGCAGTAACAAAGCGATTGTTTAACTCGTCTAAGTTAATGTCCTCTTCATTGGGCTTATGATTTTTTTTACACAGTCCTATTTCGCGTACTCGATTCCATAGAGATTTGGAGGAGCGATCTGAATTAAATTTATTGTTATAATAATTAAATTTAGCTTTTTTTATCATACGTATAACTTGGTTTCGACTGATTTTATATTTCGTGAGCATTTCTGTGCAGCGAAACCTTTTCCACCGCCGGTATAAGGTATCCCTACCCTTAATAGCGTTCATTATCTCATTGGAAAACCAAGGACAGGTTGTATTTTTCAGGACACGGGTATTACATGGAACATGTTTATCGAAGAGATACTCGAGACTGTTATTCAGAAACATATATATATTATTCCACTCAATACTGATACAATCACCAAACAGGTTTTGTACATTAATGCTACGAAAATCACGATATTGGATAGATTGTGAAGATCTTCGACAAATATTTACACTGAAAGTTGCGAATATAAGATCATGATATAGGAAAACTGGAACAGAGAGTTGACTATAACATTTGACAATGTCTTTATCGCTCGTCAGAAAAACATCTAACAATGATGGAGTATAGTTTGGTTTAAAGTGAGTTGGTTCTGTTGTATTTAGAAAAGATAGGTTAAGAGATCTTATACTGTCTTTTAACGATGCGCTACGTGACATGCTGAGGAGATTCATGTTGAGATCGCCACACAAGATGGTATTTGGTGTTAGGGAAGATATCCCTTCAATAATATCGCATACGATGCTGGGATGTGCGACATCTGGTGCAATATATATCGTACCAATAGTACACTTATCCTCACCATTAAAAATTTCTATAAAATAGAATTGACTGCGAGAGCTATTATTAGAGCAGCAGAGGTGTTTTGACTTAATAGTGTTTCTTACGTATATAACAGCACCACCCCCTATTCTACCATGGCGATTTGCACGGTAAAGCTTAAATCCCTTAAGTGAGAGAAATTCACTATTTAACTATTTAACCAAGGTCAAACCAAGTTTCAGAAACACATATAATATCGATCTGACTATTCTCAAAAATCAATCTGAACTCATCAATTTTGTTCACAAGACTCTGAGGATTTATGTGACAAATATGCAACCCATCATGGGACTTACACATTATATTTAATAAAAGATTCGTCTTTTTATTCATGCTGTTAAGACTATTGTCATTGCTGTTTTGCATGATGGAGGATGATAAAGAGAAAAGTCGAGCACACAGAGTTTTCAATCAGCATTAAGACAGCTGTAATTAACATAAAAAACTGAAATTGCTATTACAATGGATAACAAAATAAAGTGAGAATAACAAAGCGTGGTGCAAAGAAAGAGAGATCAAAACAAATATGGTTGTATTAATAAAAATGGTTGTGTTAAATGTTGCTTTAATTGTGATCATCTAATATTCGGTCCGATTGCATTTCTTAGATCTTCCATGGTATTTACTAGAATGGGTGGTTGGCTCGATGAAGGGCGAACGTGAATTTGCCCATTGATTGAGAATACAGAAGACAAAAGAGATCTTCGCTTGAGTTTTAGGGCTTCCCGCTGCAGTTGGTAATTTCTCTTTGTTAAGCTATCGTTGATGAAGAATACGTTCGACGAGTTGAAACCAATATCGCTTAGTTTAAGAGAGCCTTTTTTAATTTTTCGATAACGGATGACCGCTCTCATCAGGTTCTCCTTCTCTCGCTTATCAGATAGTTTTAGAATGATGCTGGTATCAGTTCTGCGCTCTTGATTAGAAGATCGAGGTTTGGTACGGACAATTTTATGTAACCGGGGAGGCTGAATATTTACGGTAGAGCAGATTTGATGAAAAATACTCTCCAGATTTTCGCAGCAGATTCTGGTATTCCAAATATGACAGCATCTGTACTAACCCTTTCTCGTTGGATTTCGTCAATCATGAGCTCCAACCGCTTAATTTCTTGGCAATTTTTTTGAATTTGGTGGTTGACAGCCGTTTTTGTTTCACTAACCTGCGACATCAGACGCTCCTCTAACACAGACAGCTTAGCATCTATTAGGAGCGAGAAGTTCTCCGCCCATTTCTCAAGTTTCTCCTCAATTCGGTTCCACAGTTTATCAGCAATGCTCTTAGAGTCAGTTATGTCGGGAGAAGCAATACTTTTTTGTTGTTGGGATCGACCACTGCGGAACTCGTAGGGCATTTTTGTATGGTAAAAATCAGTAACCGAAAATAAGCAAAATTATGAGCAAGAATTATGAATAAAGATGTTAATAGCGAAACACTTGCGCGATTTTTTCTTATTTAAGGTTTAACGATGGTTTAAACTTTATAAACTGCGGATTTACTGGGTAGATTAAAGAGATTGTCAGACGATAATATAGAGACGTCTACTCCATTTCCTACTCACATATACTCTTACGTAACAAATTCACAGCAAAGTTAGAAGACCTAACATACAACACACGTTCAAATTGTAGAAGGAAAGATATGGGCCAATTGAATGTACATGAAATTTGTAAGACTTGCATGGGGCATGTAACAAAGTTTACGGCTGCAAACAACATGGAAACAAGCACACAGCCTGAAGAACTTAAAGACCTCACTCCCATTGAACAGATGTTGATTGTTCGAGTACATCCAATTTTACGAATAACATATGTCAAGTAAATGCTTGTGGTGGCAATGGACAGTAAAACATGAAATATTTTACGGCCAAATCTCATATGCATTGCTTGCATGGTGGAACCGGCTAACAAGCAAACACGTCGTGGCCATTTTCACCAAACTCTATAGAACAGTCTATCTCAGCTGTACGGGGGATTTTCCAGCACAACAGGAGCTGCTCTAGATGCTATGATGAATCTTCCACCCCTTGACATATATATCAGAGGGTGCGCACTGAAAGCCATGTCTCGCCCCAAGAAAAATGGTTTTTGGTACAACTCACATTGGATTGACAGTGTACTTGCGCGAGAAATATCCTACGACCCCTATCTTACGGATATGCCTTCCGACGCTGCAAAATCACTTCATCGTGCATCTCGCTGTATTGCGGCCGTTTGTCTTTTAATGCTCTGCTCAAACGCATTAATTGCGTTCGATAACGAGCAC
Organism: Merodon equestris; assembly: GCA_958301585.1. Lineage (NCBI taxonomy): Eukaryota > Metazoa > Arthropoda > Insecta > Diptera > Syrphidae > Merodon > Merodon equestris. The sequence goes on along the minus strand of OY284415.1, from coordinate 79,410,397 downwards.
CTGTGATTGTTTCACTAGGTTTTAGCACCTCATAGTACACGACGCCGAGCTCGTCCCACCAAATGCAGAGCATGATCTTGGAGCCGTGGATATTCGGTTTGGCCGTCGAAGCATAGCCAGGATCGCTATGAGTTTTTGCGTTTAGGGTTATCGTAATGAACCCATTTTTCGTCCCCGGTCATAATGCGATGCAGAAATCCGTTCCGTTTCTGCCTCTGAAGCAACTGTTCACAAACACACAAACGCCATTCGACGTCTCTTGGTTTCAACTCAGGAGGGAGCCAAGTTCCTTCTTACTGAATCATGCCCATAGCATTGAGTTGTTTTGAAATGGCTTGCTTTATCACTCCCACTGACCGTGCCAATTCTTCTTGAGTTTGACGCGAGTCTTCACTCAGCAATGTCTCCAATTCTGCATCTTCGAAAACTTTCTCTCATCCACCACTATGCCGGCCTTCGACGTTAAAATCACCGTTCTTTAAGCGTTAAAACCACTCACGACACGTTCTTTCACTAATAGCGTCCTCACCATACGTATACGTATAGAGCATTCGATGAGACTCAGCCGCTGTTTTCTTCATATTGAAACAAAACAGTAACACCTCCCGCAAATGACGAGAATTTGGCTCGTAAACTGACATTTTCAATCGAGAATAACTTTATGATGCAGATACAAATCGACTAATGTTTGAATGGTGTTCTGTCGACCGAGGTCCAAGCCAACTGCCTGACGTCTGCGATCTGTTTTTTTCGACCGCTACTTGCCGTTATCGCCATATATCGGCAAACGGCGGAAGCAAAGTTGTACACCTTATATATGCATATATGTATGTATATAAATATATACTTTATATATATTTTATCTTTAAATACATATGTATGTATATAAAACTAAGTTGTAAAATGTGTATGTTTCCCTCTAGCGCCCGTAATTTGCAGCCGATTTAGTTCTTTTTTTTTTTGTAAATGTAGATAATTACGGAACTTAGATGATAGCCCCATAGGTGGCGCTATTGTTAAGATTTTTATTAATATTCGATTTTTTTATACTTTTTTGGTGATTTATCTCGATTTTTCTACACTTTCACAAAACAGATCCTAATTAAATTTATATGTCTGTGTAGAACTTTCCTTAACAAATTGTTATGCAGGCAGCAAGCAACAAAATAAAAAAAAAGAAGGACAAAAGGAAACGGCAGAACACCGCACGCGTACCGACTCAGCGCCTGAGCACCTTTTCATTTTTACTCTCTTTTATTGACCCAATTTGTATATCAGTAATAAATTGAAATAAGTAAATCATTTATTGATCCAATTTGTACATCAGCAACAAATTGAAATAAGTAAACCATTTATTGTCCCAATTTGTATATCAGCAATATCTCGAAATAGGTAAATTTCAAATATCAGCAATAATTGAAATTCCGTGCAGGGGCGGGTTAAGAATATCCCTGCAGCGATACCTCTCGCTTGTCGTAAAAGGCGACTAAAACAAAGGTAAACAAAAATCACATCTAGGCAATTTAGCAAACACCAAGGGACATATACCACCATTAAACTGCCCCACAAGTGTACATGCAAATTAGTGGGTTGACACGACTGGAGATCACCGGTGTTGTAAGAGTAAGATCAAACAAAAAAATCTGGAGCATGCCCGTGTCACAAAAAAAGGCAGGCCGAAAAACAAATGCAAAAACACCTCAGCGATGAAGTAATCCCAACCGGGAAGCCTGCCGCTACTTTCTGAGGTCAAACCGGCGGACCCCACAAGCGGACCAGTAGGAATGCAGTTAAGTGGGAATGTTATGGTACTACACTTCTGACCATAACAACGCCGGAAAAGGGAAAAGAAGAAGAAGAAGCAATAATTAAAATACAATATCAATTCACCAAAAAATTGTAACTGGTCGAAGTTGATTTTAGTGATTTTTATAAGAGAGTTGTCAAGTCACTGTATTTATTGTATAATAAATTAAATTTATAAAGTTTAATATCAGTGGTCCTTGAATTTTTGTTTGATTAAAAGTTATATCACAAAACACCAAACCCAATATAATATGACACTCACTAAGAAGCTGCGACATCAGTACAATGACCAACACCAAACCCAATATAATATGACACTCACTAAGAAGTTGCGACATCAGTATAATGACCGCCTAAAAGCCTGCATTGCTGCATCGTAAAGAAAACAAAACAAACAAAATAAACAAAACAAGCTAAACGAACAAAGGGAACAAAACAAACTGAAAACTGTTACAACGTCCGCCCAAAAGCTGACATTGTAACAAATATAAACAATAACATAAACAAATGGAGCAATAAACTCCGATGAACGAAGAACGAACAACAGAATACGGAAAGTGACATCTAAGCACTTCATACTAAATAGCACGCATGCACTTAGTATCGAATGCCGGTCACATACGGAACTTGCGACAAAATGACATCGAAGCATAAAATACCAAATATGGGCCGATGTCCAGACAAAGACACTTATGTTAATGACCGACCGTTAAGAACGCATTGCAACATAGTCGCAACGCATAGAGAATCAAGCCCAAGAAATCGTATATAAACCGATGCAGAATTCTACGATGTATGTAGTGTACTCCCGAACTTTAAACCGCGAACGCGTGTCAATAGTTTAAATACAAAATCTTAGAAAATAAAATTATATAAAAAAGGAATCTCTTTTCTTTTATTTTTATTAAACTCCCCTTGTAATAGTTCGATCCATCGGTGGATCTTCATTCACACTATCTTCGACGGTAACACCAGTATTCGCCAAACCCGGAATACATAATTACATAGCTGGCCCGACGAGGGATCCTCGTTACAATCTTTTGTTTTTTTTTAACCGTCTTGAAACGACGGCATAACAATATATTATCTTCGTACGTTTTGTTAGACAAAAGTTATAACATAAAACAAATTTTATTTGCATTCTATTGCAAAGAGAAGACCATTGCCACTATCGGTACACCAGCAGAGATTTTTGTGTTTTTTTTTTTCATTCACTTTTGCTACTTCTTCGCTACCCTTAAATATGTTATGTGTAGTTGTGTAGAGCCGAAAGGCTGAATGCATATGTACATATATATGTATGTATATGCGAGCTGAGATTTTTCTTTTCTTCGAAATTCAGAAGCTTCAAGTAGTAAAAAAAAAAAATATTGTGGATCCGATAATAACCGTAAAAAGGTAATAGGCACAAAAAAAATACAACAAAAAAACGAAATTTTGACATTTTGGTATGCGAAACCGTTGTGTCACAAACAGCTGAGTAGCATGATGTTTGTGAACATTGCAAAGCACTTAAATTCAGAACTGAAACACCGGGTTTATGTTGTGCAAATGGGAAGGTTAGACTGTCGGCATTGAATTGTCCTCCAAAAACATTGCATTCATTGGTTTCTGGAGCGTCAGCAGAATCAAAGCATTTCTTGAAAAACATTCAGGCATACAATTCCTGTTTTCAAATGACATCGTTTGGTGCTACAAATATTATCAGAGATAATTTCATGCCAACACTTAAGGTAATTGAAGGTATGAATGATAATTGCAATGTTAATAAAAATTCTAACTTGACATCTTTTCACATCAAGATTCAAGGCCAGGTATACCACAGAGTGGGATCGTTATTGCCATTTGCGGATAGTTCCCATCAATTTTTGCAGATTTATTTATTGGGAATTCCAATGATGAAATTGATCATCGGTGTTCCATCTCTCCGAACATACGAAAAGAAATAATTGCTCACTTAAAAGCTTATTTTCAGCAGCATAACGAATTGGTGAATTTGTTTAAAACGGCATTGGCAGGATGCCGTCGGATAATCATAGAATTGTCATAAGAGCTGACAAAACGCTCGTTGGACAGCACGCCACGTACCAACAATAGACGATGTAGCAGTTGTAATCATTGGAGAAGAATTTAATGCAGAATTTCTTCATCGTAGAAATGATCAACTTCAACGAGTATCTGAACTTCATTGCTCTTATGATGCTTTGCAATATCCGATATTGTTTTCGCAAGGGGAAGGCGGTTATCAAATTAACATTAAGTTAGTCAATCCGGTTAGTTACAATTTTTCTCGCAAATTGGAATGGCAATTTTTATTAAAGTTTGAAATTCGATTACAGGTGTGGAATTTCCAAACAAAACAGTCAGCGCTATGAATTATTATGCGTACAAATTGATGATTCGTCAACATCAAGTCAATCATATTCTGAAATGCCAACAACTTTTCCACCAGTATGTTGTTTCCACATGTATGCAAAAATCGAGACTGAACGTTTGAACTACATAAGGTTCCATCAGAAAAAGCTACGCGCGGAAGAGTACATACATCTACGTGATGTCATTAACAACGACGGAAACCAGACTTTAAATCCAAATGACATTGGCCAATTGACCATATGTATTGCCATCTTCATACATTGGCAGCCCGCGTCATATGCATGAATACGCACAGGATGCGAAGGCATACATATGTTCGTTCGTATGGTCGACCGAATCTGTTCATCACTTACACCTGTAATCCACAGTGGAGTGAGATTCGAAACTACTTATTGCCATTCCAAACGCCAAAAGATCGCCATGACCTAAGGGCACGAGTGTTTAAACAAAAGCTGAAATCATTAATGGGTTTCATAGTTAAACAAAAAGTATTTGGTGAAGTGCAATGTTGGATGTATTCTGTCGAATGGCAGAAAAGAGGACTCCCTCACGCACACAGATTGATATGATTGGTTGACAAATTAACACCAGATCAAATTGACGATATCGTCTCTGAGGAAATTCCAGATCAAATCGCCGATCCAGAATTGTTTGAAGTGATCACAAAGAACATGTGGCAAATCCACAATTATCCAAATAAGAGGCTAAGGCATTGAGGTTGATAATAGTTTGATTTTGCCGTATTCAGCAATTTCGTCCAAAACATACAAAGCCCATATTAATGTGGAGTATTGTAATTCGGTGAAGTCCATAAAGTACATTTGTAAATATGTAAACAAAGGTAGCGACATGGCTGTGTTTAGTGTACCTGATCGAAATAGAAATAACGAAATCACCCAATTTCAATTAGGACGTTATGTCAGCAGTAATGAAGCAGTGTGGAGAATTTTTGCATTCCCAATTCATGAGAGACATTGTTCATTTAGCTGTCCATCTTGAAAACGGTCAACGCGTTTATTTTACCGCTGAAAACGCACAGGAAAGAGCAGCAACACCACCACCAATAACATTGACCGATTTTTTTAAATTGTGTGCATCAGATACATTCGCCAGAACGATGTTATACTCAGAAGTGCCGCAATATTATACTTGGGATAAATTGAAAAAAGTGTTCCAACGGCGTAAGCACGGAAGTCCGATAGATGACTATACAAATGTGTTCTCCGTAGGCGCTTTGGGACGTATTTACACAGTTCACCCCAATAATACTGAGTGTTTTTATTTGCGTTTATTGTTGATTAACGTTCGCGGTCCAACATCATTTCAAAATCTCAAAACAGTTGATGGCCTATTATGTGCAACATATCGTGAAGCGTGTCAACGATTACATCTACTTGAAGATGACGCACACTGGGGGCTGCCCTTGCCGATGCTGCTCTTTCATCTAATCCTCACCAAATAAGGACACTATTTGCAATAATTCTATCATCATGTTTCCCATCAAATCCACTTGAATTATGGAGAAATTATCAAGACTTTATGACGGAAGACATTTTGTATCGATATCGCAGTTGTACGTCAAAACCACACTTGCTATACACACCGGAAATGTATAATGAAGCTCTGATTATGATTGAAGATATTTGCCTAACAATTGGAAACAAAACATTGCTACAACTTGCCATGGTGTCACCAAATCGCTCAATGCATGATCTGTTCAATAGATATTTGCAGCGTGAACGTGATTACGATTGCAATGTATTGAACGCATTTGCTCAAGCAAATATTCCAAAATTGAACAAAGAACAAAAGCATGTATACGACACGATTATGCATGCTGTTAACAATGAAAGTGCTGGAATGTATTTTTTAGACGCGCCTGGAGGAATTGGTAAAACATTTTTGATTTCGTTACTATTAGCAACTATACGATCGCATAGTAAAATAGCATTGGCATTGGCTTCTTCTGGAATTGCTGCCACTTTATTAGATGGCGGTCGAACAGCACACTCTGCACTTAAGTTGTCCTTAAATATGCAGGCAAATGAAAATCCTACATGTAACATCACGAAAACATCCGGAATGGCAAAAGTCTTGCAACAATGTGCTATAATCATTTGGGATGAATGTCCAATGGCCAACAAGAAATCATTAGAAGCATTGGAAGCATCTACGAGGAAATCAAGAATTGTTTGGGGGTGCTTTGATATTGTTAGCTGGAGACTTTAAACAAACTTTACCAGTAATTCCTAAGTCCACTGCTGACGATGAAATAAATGCATGCTTGAAATCTTCAATTTTGTAGAGAAATGTAAGAGCAGTCACACTAAAAACAAACGTACGCGTTCAATTGCAAAATGATCAATCAGCAGCTGAATTTTCAAAGCAATTATTAAAACTGGGAGATGGTAAAATGCCAGTTGACAAAGATACAGGAATGATAACACTACCAAACAATTTTTGCCGTTTTACTGAATCAAAGCAAGAACTGATTCGTAACGTGGTCCCAAGCATAGCACAACAGTACAAAAACCATGCTTGGCTAAGCGAGCGGCAATATTAGCCGGAAAGAATAAAAATGTCGATGATTTTAACGAAGCTATTTTGAAGGAAATACCAGGTCCATTATCCACGTTCAAATCAGTGGACACTATGATGAATCAGCATGAGGTGGTGAATTATCCTACAGAGTTCTTAAATTCACTTGATTTGCCTGAAATACCACCACACATACATATCACAGCTAAAAATTGGAGCGCCGATTATTATGCTTCGCAATATTAACCAACCTAAGCTTTGTAACGGCACTAGGCTTGCTGTGAAAAAAAGTTTTGGGGAATTTGATAGAAGCAAGAATTTTCAACGGAAAATTCAAATTCTGATTCCTCGCATACCAATGATTCCATCTGATATGCCATTTGAATTTAAGCGCCTTCAATTCCTTGTTCGTCTTGCATTCGCTGTTACCATCAATAAGTCGCAAGGAGCTTGTAACTTTGTAACGGCACTAGGCTTGCTGTGAAAAAAAGTTTTGGGGAATTTGATAGAAGCAACAATTTTTAATGAAAAATTCAAGTTCTGATTCCTCGCATACCAATGATTCCATCTGATATGCCATTTGAATTTAAGCGTCTTTAATTCCCTGTTCGTCTTGCATTCGCTGTTAACATCAATAAGTCGCAAGGACAATCCTTGGAAATGTGTGGTATAAATTTGGAAGCTCCAGTTTTCTCACATGGTCAGCTTTATGTTGCGTGCTCACGAGTCGGAAAACCATCTGCCCTATTTGTTTACACAAGCTATAATGAAAAAAAAACCAATGCTTGTTTACCAAAAAGCATTGCAATAACTTTTTTAATTCTGTCCAGATTTTTTTAAAGCCTGGCAAAGCGGGCGGGGTTCCACGTAGTATATACATATATATATCTTTTTTTTTTAATTTTAATTTATTTGCTTTTATTTTTTTTTTGTAATGTTTTTTTGTTTTTTATTTTTTATTTTTGCGCTATACTACCCTAATCTACCCTAACCTACCCTACCCTACCTGACCCTGATCGAACCTATGTGAGCCTGCCATTGGTGTTAGTCAGGCTTTGCCTTGAAGAGGCTGCACCTATTGAAGAGTATGTTGACGAAGTCCTCTCTAGCCACCAAAAGCGTTGATGTTGGCGGACTACGTCTCCTCGATCCGTGGCGTGAGACCGATCTACAGGACCTGAGGCAGCGCGGCTCCCGGAGCGCCACATCGGGTTCGTATAGGAATCGCCATTCCACAGAATTGCGACTCACGTGGAAGATTTGTGGTATTGCCAATCTATCCTGAATCAGCTTACATCTATCTTAGTACAGGAATGCTTCTGGCACGACAAGCCCGTTATGGCGCACTCTCTCGTGATAAAGATCATTGGGGTAGTAAGCCCCGAAGATCAGGCTATTGACCGAAGTCATTGCTCTTGCAACGTGGCTTCGAATCAGTTTGATCAGAAAGTTATCCATCCGTAGAATCCTATACCTATTGTATAGGACCTCGTTCGGGTAAATTTTCATGTACTCAGATTCGGGTGTCCTATGTAGCCCGAGACAAGTCCTGAGACACTGTCTCTCAAACACTCGAATCCTTTCCATTAAGCTGGTTCTCACATTGAACCAGACGGGACATCCATAGGCAACCATGAGCCTGATTAAGGTCATCTAGCAGATTACCTTCACTCTGGAATCGAGTTGGCTGCTATGAAACAGCCACCTTGTCAGAGCGAAAGCGCCCCAGGCCTTTGCAGGGCAGTATCTAAATATGGATACTGATCAAGCACGATCCCAAGATATCTGACTACACTTTGTCTCTGCAGAGGATGCCTGTCCGGTCCAAAATAGAGAACCTGCGCTAATAATGTCCTAGACAAAGGCGTTCTGAACAATATAAAGGGTGGTCTTCGAGTTTTTTTGCCCAACTTAATTTGACATTTCTTTGTTTTAGTGTTTGACAAATTCAACCATGGAAAGGTACACAATTGAGCAGCGCGTTAAGATTGTTGAAGCCTTTTACGAAAATGGGCGTTCAAATCAAAATGCATTTCGTGCACTTCGTGATTTTTTTGGTCAGCATAATCGACCAAATGTGTGCACAAATTTCAGCAAACCGGGTCTGTAGGAAATGTGAAAACACCTGCGCATGCTCGCCTAGTTCGTTCTGCGGTAAACATTGCTGTTGGTCGCGATAGTGTGGCAGAAGAGCTGTTAACCTCGACTCGTCGTCGTGCCCAACAATTGAACATCTCACGAACATCACTGTTGCGAATTTTGAATAAAGATTTGAATTTACACGCTTGCAAGGTTCAATTGACTCAAGAGCTGAAGCTTACTGACCATTTCAAGCGTCGTCAATACGCCGAATGGTTGGTTGAACAGACAGAAGTGAATGGTGACTTTACAAAGAAAATCATCTTCAGCGACGAGGCACACTTTCACCTCAGTGGATTCGTTAACAAGCAGAATTGGCGCATTTGGGCAAATGAAAATCCACGAGTGATTGTTGAAAAGTCGATGCATAAACAAAGAGTGACTGTTTGGTGCGTTTTATGGGCTGGCGGCGTCATCGGGCCGTACTTCTTCGAAAATGGGGTCGCCCAGGCAGTTACCGTGAATGGTGTTCACTATCGCGAGATGATAACGAACTTCTTGTGGCCAGAAATTGAGGATATGGACCTGGACGATATGTGCTTCCAACAGTATGGTGCCACTTGCCACACAGCCAACGAAACAATGGCTCTTTTGCGTGAGAAATTCAATGGCCGTGTTATCTTACGTCGTGGCGATTGGCCGCCATGTGATTTGAATTCTTTCTTTGGGGATATTTAAAAGAAAAAGTGTACGTCAATAAGCCAGGAACAATTCAAGAGCTAAAAGATGAGATAATACGGCACATTAACGACATTGAACCTCAATTATGTCTCAGAGTCAAAATATGGACTATAGGATGAAGGTACGCCACCGAAGCCGTGGCGAGCATTTGGCCGATATTTTGTTTCACACATAATTGTCATAGATCCTTCTATCATAATAAAAAATATTAGGATAATTCTCTGAAAACTTTTTGTTTTATTTACAATTATTATCGTGCGTTTTCGTTGGACCGTCCTTTAGATTCTGATTTCTGAAAGTTGATTTTCAACTTGCAGTCATCGCAATACTGCTGAATTTTTTCGAAGTCACGCTGCAGAAGAGTAACAATGACGTCGATCGTTGGACCTGATTTGTACGCGATTAAGTCGTCTGCGTACGCTATCGAATGGTGAAGAGAAACTAGCAGGTCGGTTAGGTGAATGCTGAAAAGGATCGGCGAATTCACCGTGCCTTTTGCAGTCAATTTTTGATTTCAAATTTTTGAGCCAAAAGTCACGTTGGCAATTTTCATAATGAACTTTCTAACGGTTAACATGTCAAAAATCATATATAGCAGTGGTTAACTTATGCCTACGTGCATTGGTTCCTGCATTTATTCCATTGGATATCCGATACGAGTTTCGACGCGGTATGAATAGTACCATGCCCCGCTCTGAAACTGAATTGGTTATCCGGGATGATTTTATTGTGCTCAACACATTTAGACAGGGCCCTATGGACCACTTTCTCGAAGACCTTGCGGATACCCGGAAGGAGACTTATCGACCGGATATTTGCCGGGTTAGAGGTGTCTTTATCCCTCTTGAGGATTGGTTGCACCACCGCTGTCTTCCAGTGCAGTGGATAATATGCATTATTCATTGCATTGTTAAACAGGATGGTGTACCTATCCACAGCCACTGGCGGAAGGTGTCTAAGCACAACATTGGATACACCGTCGACTCCCGAGGATTTTTTCTTTTTCAATAACTCGAAGATCATCTGAAGATCTTCCGTCGAAATGAACGGGGTATTAGCCCCCTCACTGGCGATGGCATTGTTTGTAATGAAATTTTCATTGAACCTGGTAAAACCAAGGTTCTCTGATCGCCAAAGATCTATATCATTTTGAAGGTAGAAGTTGTGAGGTAGGACCCTGTCTTCCCATCGTGGTTCGGGCCAACACTATCATTCACGTTGTACACATTCTGGATGACAGCTCCTACTATCGCCACCTTCTCCTGGGGATTCTCGATCACGAAAAAGTCGTCACCCAGGTAGTAGACGTTAATTGTCTGACGTTCTCGGAAGCTTTATATCCTGATTGTCATTCTGATTGTTTCTCCGAAATATTTTATTTATTTGCGGAAACATACTCGCGCTATTGGAATTTACAGCACGAATTCTGTTGTTCCAATACAAACTTACAGATATTCTGTAATTTTCCTTGATCAACTGTTGGAGATTTTTAATCAGTGACTTCAGTGTCCTGACCTCCGAATTTTGTCTGTCATTAAATCGCCTGTACAAGACTTTGGGTCTTGTCAAGAGTCTACTTTTTTGTCACGGCACATATGTAGTTCGCCGTCACTGTCGTATACAATGGTCCGTACACAGTTAAACGACCATTCGTTCGTGTCTACCAGTCCCAGTCAAGAGTCTATCAGCATGAGATCCAGATAGGAGCCGCTCCTAGGATACGACGGACTATCCGTTGCGAGCAACTTGGCCTGTATTCAACGTTGCGACGAACCCACCAATGACTTAGTAGACTCCCCCTAGTGTTGCGAATGTTATTTCCTCAAACTATCCGTTGGTAGTCTTTTTCATAAATCCATTGCAACAATTAACCGCAAATACACTATTCTTTCACAGTGAAACGGCAAATGGGCATAATTTCCTGTGAAACGGATTGTAGGTAACAATCTCTTACCATTGGCAAGTACATCTAAATGCTTTACATGCCGTTGTAGCTGTGAGTCTCCATAAAGTAACATGCAACATCTAATACGATCTTACTACAAAGTACTTTTTCTCCACCGGGGTTAAAAACTAAAAATGGCATTAACCGCGTAAGGCATTTTCCCTTAAAGGCTCTACAAGCCGTTGTTCTTAAAAAAAACTCAATTGTCCCGCACAGTGTGCACACAATCTAGTGTTCTGGTGCGACATGAACTACAGCCACCAAATTTTCGTTCCCTTGCAACATGCGCCAACATTCGTGATATCCTTGCAAAGGGCATTCATTCGATTACGAAGTTCATTCTAGGCGCCGCGCCACACCACAGCGCTCCATTTGCAATGAATAAAACTGAATAATTACTCGCGAGCGGTATTGTGTTTATCATCACGTCGTCGGGAGAGTAGGGCAAGTGGTGTGCTTTGTGATGAAGCACGACAAAGGATATGCTTTGGGCGTTCCTGCATTCAATTGTTTTGTGTATGCAATTTCGGAATCGCATTGATTGTACTTCGACCGTGCCGCTAGCTGGCAACAAAGCTAACTGCACTTGGCAGGATGGGGTTCCCTGCTTTCATTTTTGTTTTTGTGTTGTACAACTTCTTCCTATCTCTCACGAAAATTACTCTTGGCTGCGTGCAATTGTCGAATCGAATGGGAGCGCAACTCAAGATCGTAAGAAATTGTCTATGGCGTCCCCAATTTTATATCGGCTTTGGCACTTGATTTCTGGATGTTTGGCCAAATGTGATGCACTAGGTTGATCGCTGGTTGTGATAATGCAGTGAATGACTTGATTATTCGATTGGCTACAACAGATAAATTGGGCAGTTTTTGGCTCATGTATTGTATATCGCCCAATGTTGATGTTTACGCACAATTAATAGACTTTGATATTGTATTGTACATATATTGAAGATTCAATTTGGCAAGAGAGTTTTTATATCTAGGGGTTGTTTTGGTTCATTTCCGAAAAAGAAGTGGAAAACATGAAATAACTTGGAACTATTTGTCGGTGAAGGAAACCGTGTCTAAAGAGAACTTAAAATGCTGCTTGCATTCATGGGCGTTGACCATATGATATACATACGTATGTACATACATGTTTACTCTTTTTTTATGTTTCTCATCTCATTTTTATCCGCTTTTAAAATTATTAGGTACGTGTTTTTTCTCTCAAAGTTTTTTATGGAATTTCCCGCTATAAGTAGTTTTTATGTATTTTGTGGAATTTCGGGCAAATGTAATGCGTTTAACACATATATCTAGATAATGGCCCTTTATACGACTAGATCTGAACACAATATATGATGGCAATATACATATGCCACTTTTTGGTTTATTATGGAATAAATCATTATTTATATTGGAACCCTGAATAAGTTCACGTTGTTTCCCAAAAGATGGCGTTACAACAAATACAACAACTATTATTTAAAATGGTAATTGATCTACAGGGAAGTAAAGGGATTTTCAATAAGGGTGGGTAGATGTCGAAATGGAATAAAACAAGCTGTATGTGAGATATTAACAATTTTTTTTATATGAAAGGTTTGTCATTATGCATGGAATATAACATCGTTCAAATGCCCATCTCGGCTTCTCACGGTGGCACGGATCCGAGTGGTCCAATTTTCAATTATTCTTTCGCATAGATCCGGCTGAATTTGAGCGATAACCAGTGTTACATTCACCTTAAGGGCATCGGTCAATTGTGATTTATTCGCATAGACCTGTGACTTCAGAAAACCTCCAAGAAAAAGTCTAGCGGAGTCCGATCGCATGACCTTGGTGGCCAATTCACGTCACCCCTGGGAGAGAAAACCTTAACCTCAAAACCTTCATGCAGAATGTCAATCGTGGCGTCGGAATCACATGTCGTCTAGGTCCATGTGGTTGAATTAGGGCCATATGTAATTGATTATCATCGTTCTGTAGTGCCCGCCAATGTCGGTGTCGCCCCACCAGCTCCGTTTTCGAAAAAGTACGGACTAAGGCGCGCCGTTGGCCCAAAATCCATGCCAAACGCTTTGAGGATGCATTGTTACCTGGTGAACCACGTGTGAGTTGGTGTCGTCCCATACATATATAGGAATTTAGCTTAGTAACGCCTCATGCTAAAGAGAATTTTTCGGCAAAAATTGGAGTCCTCTTCCAGACGCTTCAAAGTCTAGTCAGCCAACAAACGGTGTTGTCCTATGGTCATAAACTTTGAGCTCCTGGGTCAGATTGCTCTGATTGTTTAACGTGAACACCTGCCTTGTTGGCTTAATTTCACGGTGGGCCATCCCACAAGGAGTTGATCTTCAACCAACGTCCTTCTATTGCACTTAAGTACCAATTCGAAGCCATGTGCAGGGAACATGAGCTTCCACCTTGGTCTGGGGCGAGGCCTACCAAAAATTCTTACCGATCTAAGGGTCACGGCGCCCTTTTGCAAACAACTACTGTTGTTTGTAACTTCTTTCATTTCCCGCGATTTGGGACAACCACAGCCCCCACGATACTCCCACTAGGGGGCCTACCGCAAGACAGGGCCGGGACATTACCGTCCCGGGGGCCCCTGTCTCCCGTGGTTCCAGAATTAGGCCTCTGGTCGAGCCGTTACTCCCAGTTGGGTTACCCTACACCCCGACTGGGAGCCTTAGTTGCTAGGAAGAGAAGGAAAGTAATTAGCTAAATAGCTAAATAGCAAAAAAGCTAAACAGCTAAATAGCTAAATGTCTGCTTTATGCTTAATAGATTATCCATTTATGGGATAACCATTAATTATCGGCATTTCGCATTCATTTTCCGCCAGAGGGGTATTCAGGGCACAATTGATTGTGTGCCCCAATAATGTCCCTCCGGCGGGTAGCTCCTGGGTCAGTTGGATATTGCACGGGAGTAGGCTCAATTCATGACGCAAAATACGCTAAGAGGAATCGTCTGCCTCGGGTTCTGCTGTGCACTTTTACGGAACACGGCGATGAACACTTCGCTGACAATCTCCTTATAGGCATTCGGGCGGGTAGACGTTCGACATCTGCCTGCAACTGTTATAGTGTTAATTCCTTCATTTAAACCTAATCATCGTCACACTGTTTGTCGCTCGGAAGAGTTTGTAGCAAATCTGCAACTAATACTCGGAGCGCAAGTGTGACTACCATCGATTTTTCTTCATCACTCCAGCTGTTGGTTGTATATCAGCTATGACCATCGAATGCCGGGGGCTACACTCCTTCCTTTCTGATGATTCGATTGCACTCACACGAAATCTTGGCCTCATTACGTATTCTAGTTCATTGATTGGATTTTCAACAAATTATTCTATTACTTTCAGCTGACCTTCGAATTTTATTTCTGTTTGGTCCAATCTCTTATCCATGTTTTAGATCTGCAACAATTTGGGACTCATGAATATCACACTTCTAGACTCATAACTTGTTGTTATCAATTTGGGACTCATGAATATCACACTTCTAGACTCATAACTTGTTGTTATCACTCCAAATAAAATGCATCCCACTTCTGTCACCAAGTGAAGCGTGGTTGCTTAAAAATTTGACGATCGCATAATGTATTGAAAGAAAAACCACAAATTGGAAAGAACAAATAATTGAAAAAAATGTATAGGTATTTACATATATACAATTTGCCATGGGGTATCTAAGAATCTATACTAACTTGTTTGGACATTTCCAGCCTAAATATTCTTTTAGATTCACTCCACCCCCTACGTTGAATGTGATTTATTTCTTCCCTTAGGTGAAATTTACCTTCTGTTTATGTATTGCTCTGAAAGTTAATTTCGAGGAGCTTTTTTTAAAGGTATCGTGAAAGATAATTTCTACGATTTAGTGGTCAGCAACACAGTAACCACTGAACTGTGGAATTCTGCATAGTTGGATAAGGCTTGAACATTTTCTAAAGGATTTTTTATCCAAAAAAGAAGTGAGCTTTAACTGTATATTAACAATCATTTCTCTACCACATTCCTGTAGTAAAAGAGAAATATAACTTTGAACAAAAAAACTTCAAGATATATGGCTTGATAGATAGACACTCAAACATTCGCCCTCAAAGCTAAAATACATAAAATCACTGACTTTTAATTGCCTTCTAATGACCGTATCCCATTTTAGCGATTTGATTATGCTAAATTGTAAGAGCTACAACCCCCATCATATACCAGTATTTGACTTGAGTGGACTTTAAACAGATCAAATTCCATCCAAGCGTTGCACAAATCCATAAATAATTGCACTCAACAATATTCAACTCTTACATACTTGTACGTACAAAGGGCACCTTTTTACATTGAACTTAAAGCCTTCAGCAAACATTCTTATCGCCTTCTTATGCTTTCAATTCGTACGGCCAAAATCGAGGATTTTTAAAATGAGAGCACTTATCCATATTCTTCAGCCCTTTTTGCGTTTTATAATCATTCATTTGTGTGTGTATTTTTTTTTACTAACATTTTATTTGCCTGATTGAGTTTCTTTATGTATTGCCCAATGGAATTTCGAATTTTGTTTTTCTTATTCCTTTGTTGCTAATGAAGAGGACAGTACTACATATACACCTGAATCAACGGCGCCATTGAATCCTGGATTTTGTTGAGTAAATTTTTTAAGATTTCAAATGGAAGAGAATGTTCTACAAAAATCTACAGATATGTATATGAAGCGCCGGTGTTGCAGCGAATGGCAACCACTTCATTTGGCGAAAGGCTCTCCAGAGATTATTGCCATCTTGGAAAAAAGGAATGGTTGTTATAGCAGCTGCTATTCGTGTGACATTAGGGGATATCATGAATATGGTGGATTTCCTTTTTTTTTTTTGTCAGTCTTGTGCCAAATGCAGAAAAGGGTTCGAAGTACTCGAGTGTACACAGCGCGCACAGTGTCTCATGGACGCATAGAAATCTTACCGACGAATGTGGTGTAGGGTGAGATGGTGGTTTTGACTAGGGTTCGCTGAGCTTTGTACTCTCGTACAAAGAGTGCATGTTGTATTGTTTTCGTGGAGGGATCTTTGTATATTTTATAGTATAAAGGGGGCCCCTTTTTTATTCTCCAATGAATTTTTATACAGATGTGCTTGTAAATACTAACTAACATGACTTTAAATGCAATAATCGCAGAATATCATAAGGCACGAGAAAGCTATTTAAAATGATTCGTGAGCCGAATAAAGGTATCCATTGTTGTATAGTTAAATACGAGTAGTCGATTGTCATTGCATTCCATCACTCTGCCTTCGTTTCGATATTAAATGATTCATTCTCTACGACCTCTTCTGAAGATAAACACGTTGCCAAAGCAACATATATCTGTTTGTGGTGTTGCACTAATCTGGTCTTACCACGTTGTTTTGACGTAATCCATTCGTCTTAATATTCACTTTTCCTATAAATGTATATATGCCCTAGTTCGTACTCTGCACTTGTTAAGTGTTTATTTGATAGCGATTTGAAGCTCCAGCCAGTGAAGCGGAATAACCAGCGCCATTGAGACTGGCATTTCAGTATGCGTCAACGATTATGTACATTTATAGAAAAGGTTGCAGGAGATAAATTGTTTGTTAATTTTCAACTCTATTCGCAATTTATAAAGACTAAGTTCCTAGCAATGGGTGGAACAAGAATTGGGATTGGTATAAGAAAGAGGTCTTTAGACTGGGACTGTGAGGAGGAAAACAAATTGGGAAAACTTGATTTCGCCGAGGTTGTCAGGTGACAATGAACGACTTCATTTAGAAATAGGAACAGATCCAAAATATGGTGGAAAGCGGACACGCGGTGGTTCATCACATTTATTTGATTGGCTTAGACTTATTGGGGTGTACCACACGGAATTTCCGATTTTTACTTAGTCGGAAATATGTAAGAAGTTTTCGAGTGAACATCTGAGCCCGAACATTTGATTTTCTGTTTTATTTATAAAGTCAAGCGGTACGTGTGTTGGACGTGTGAGAATTTGAAGGTTCGTTACAAATAGTTGTTTTTTTTTCTAGGAATTGTTTATCACGCTGTCGGCAGTTCTAATTCGAATTCTCTTCATTTAAGAATTTATAATGGTACATAACATCATAGGCAATGAAAAACATTAATGTAGCGGTAAACGAACACGCTATACGACGTTGGTTTGGAAAGATTTCAGCCTCGAAAATTAACTGCGTGGGAAGTCGGAAATGTAGATGACGATGTTTTAAGAGCATTCATTAAGAGGTGGAACCCAACGAAATTGGTGCGGGTGATTGCCAAAACATGAGAGTATCCCCAATGACAATAAGTCTACACCTTTCTTTTATAGGAAAGGTAAAGAAAATCTGCGCATCGCTTAGATTAAGAAACCAAACTGAACCCTTTTTGCACCAGATAGCCACCTGTGATGAAAAGTGGATTCTCTATGATAACCGTAAAAGACTTGCCCATCTTCACCCAAAAAAGGTTATGGTGACAATTTTGTGGACATCAAAAGGGCCAATCCACTTTTCATTTCTTCAACCAAAAGAAACGATAAATGCTATCAAATATTGTGAGGAAATCGACATATAGGATGCCAAATTGGCTGAAAAGTAATCTGCGTTGGTCAATAGACACCGCCCGTCGTCTTGCATGACAATGGCAGACGCATACCTAACAAGCAAAAGCTCAAAAACTGCTGCATTTAGGATTCGAAATTCTTCCGCATCAGATGTACATATGTACCTGGAATGTTTAGCTATAAATCTGACCATCTACTGTTGGTGATAATATCCAGTTTTAGTTGAGAGTAGTGAACACGCAAGATATTCAAAACATCCTATTTCCCATTCGTGTTGTTTTAGATGTTGTTTAATGTTACAATCATGTAATAAGGCTTTGAAATTAATAACCCGAAGTGGGATTCACTAATTTTTTTTTTTATTTCAACTTTATTTATACTGTTTTAGAACAAACTTACCCTAGACAAAAATGCTTAAACAAGATTAAACAGCAACTAATATAAAATATATATATATATATATATATATATATATATATATATATATAAACTTAGCATGAGAACTTTTTTTTTAGAAAAAAACTTCGAACTATCTAAAATTAACTTAGCCCTAGCTTAACATAAATATACATACAATTATACATATGTACACGTTCTTTATTTTGTATGTAAATATTTTTGTTTTTGCTATTGTTTCGTAATTGTTTGGTTTTTAATATATTATTTTAATTAAAGCTACAATTAAACTAAGCTATCCCTTCTCGCCACTCTAGTATGCCTCAGCCTGCCCAAATTTACTCTAACTTTAGATAATAATAATCCGGTAAAGGAAAAAAGATACTTCCAGTTTTAATAAGGAAACAATAACGAATTATTTATTATTATTTATTTATTACAACCGAATCTATCGGGTCACAAAAATGCATTTGGCACTATATACTTCAAAATTCGGTACGCTTATATAGCAAAAGTACAAAGGGGAATATACATATTTTAAGACTTACAAGAAAGCGATGAATGTATAACAGAATGGACTTATGCCAAACGGCTTAAGTTATGTATAGGTCATCTTTAATTTTCAACACTAACCTCTCCACACCTACCTTAATTTATGTAGGCGTGCCATTGGCTTGTGGTCGGCTTTGCTTTAAAGAGGCCGGCCTACTTAAATTATAAATTAAACATTGATACAGTCTATTCCAGCCACGCTGATGACAGTGTTTTTTCTAATCCTTAAAGCACTTCTCATAGACGCCTTGAGCTCTATCAGCGATGCGGTCGTTATCTCCTTAATCGTGGTACTTCTTCTTTTGATTTTTTTTTTTTTTTTTTTTCCGGCGTCGTTATGGTCAGAAGTGTAGGACCATAACCTTCCCACTTAACTGCATTCCTACTGGTCCGCTTGTGGGGTCCGCCGGTTTGACCTCAGAAAGTAGCGGCAGGCTTCCCGGTTTGGGATTACTTCATCGCTGAGGTCAATCAAATGCTGACGTTTTTGCATTTGCATTTGTTTGCAAATGTTTGCATTTGTTCCAATTGTTTTTCGGCCTGCCTTTTTTTTTTTTTGTGACACGGGCATGCTCCAAATTTTTTTGTTTGATCTCCATAACAATTATCGGCCGTCTGTGAAGAGTTGTACCGCTCATACATTTATACATTTTTTTTTGTTCAGAGTAGACTCGCCAAATGCCACAGTCAACATTTCAAGTACATTGAAGCAATTAATTATATTTATCGCACAAAATCTAATACAGGTTCTTTGATCCAAAAAAAATTAGAAAATCGAATGAATGTACTTAGCTTGCGAAATTCAGATAGTATCATATATCCCTATTTTTCGAACAAGCATCGTATATACTTGTACATGTGCTTATACAATTTTTAAATAGTATACCAATGTTTGTTTTATGCAATATGCGTCCTCGAAATATTTCGAGTGAAGTGCGACGGACGTGTTTTTACATCGAGTGCCGTTTTTATTATAATTCCACCGAGTACAAGTGAAAGAGACACTAAATTTTAATAAAAGAGCGCTACTGGTCTATTCTATATCTATTTTCTTTTTTTTGTTTATTTATTTTCTTTTTCAAAATTTAAATTTCAGCAAAATATCAACAATGAAATATAACAAATCGAGCGTAAGCTCAAAAATTCGATTCCCTCTCGCACTTTCGAAACATTAACCAATTCTATTAGCTTCCAACCGGATTTTCCTTCTCTTCCAGTTAAAACTATCCCTATGCACCTATAACACCCTATAACATAATTTCAAGCCAGTTTTACAATAAAGCGTCTCAAAAAAGTGACTCACTCATAAATATATGTACCTACCCAACTTACCAAAGTATAAAATATATTCACAAATACGACAAAAACAACAACAATCACCACAACCAGTAGAAAAATCGCAACATCAACATCAGCGTGTGCAAACATCATACCCTCCACATATTATGATGAGCTTCTCGGGAAGCCTGTTTCGGCGCAAACGCCCTCTAGCTCAGAACACATTACCGCGATCAACAAGTCAACAATACCAAACGCATCCTTCACCAACTCTATTGTTTCCAACATAGAGATGAAACTGTCTCCAACGACCTTAAAAGGACCAGACCAACCCAAAAACAACAATAACAAAAAAAACAAAGAACAGCGACATAGACAAAACTAACACATACTGGCTCAACGAACCGAGGTTTGCCATCCTCTCCCCCGACGAAAACGTTCGAGGCCGACCCATTCCTTCAACCAAGCCCGCTGCTGAAAAAAATCCAAAGGCCTCGAAACCCTCACCTATCCATATTCAAGGAGTAAAAGTTATAGGTACCTCGCGAACGCACTAAATGAAGTTGGGCAGGACAACTTTTAAATGCAAGTGCTACCAAACCAGGAAGTTAAGGTCTAACCAATGGAGTCTCAATATTACACAAGCATTCTAAAAATACTGCAACAATAAAACACTAGATACTATACGTTCAAGCCTAAAAACCAAAGAGGGTTTAAAGTAATTCCAAAAAAACATGCATCCCTCAGCCGACAAGGATAAGGACAACGATTCGAAGAGAACTCGTTGACAAGGGACACAGAGTGACTAACATCTACAACATGACAAAAAGACAGTCTAAGGAACCTCTCCCAATCGAAATAGAAACTAATAAAAACAACAAAGAAATCTGTGACATACATGCATTATTACATTGTAAAATCACTTTTTCCTCATAGAAAGCGAGATATACCGCAATGTAATAACTGTTAGAAGGACGGACACACACGAAACTACTGCACAGACTTGCCGGTGTGTGTTAAATCTGCCAATAATCAATTGACTGTGCGTTCAAAGAAAGTACCAACGATATTGAATGTGCTCTCTGTAGAAGCAACCACACGGCTAACTACAAAGGCTGTGATATACTCGTATATAAGACCCTAAAACTACAAAGATTCCTACCTCTAAGAAATAAACAAATCCCAAACATATCAGAACCATTTGCTTCAACGACTACTATAAATGCAATTAATGATACTAAATCAATCGCGTCATATGCTGAAGCTGCTAAAGCCTCTTCTCAGACAACAAAAACACAAAAATAGGCAACACAAAAACAAACCACAGTTACTCCAACGACCACCTGAGTTATGTATAAAAGAGCGTAAGCTAAACTTAAGTATTATCTTGTTCCCACAATTCCTCACACCTTGTAATCTTTGTAATCCAATCACTCATAGTAGTGATTGTATGTAGTGTTCCCATATAATTCCTCATACATGTAATTTAATAATACTGCGTCCCGATTTGTAATGTAAAACTTTTATTTGTCAAACTGAATTCCTAAGCTTGTTTTTATAGCATAATAAATAGATGTGCGAAACTAGATTTAAGTTCAGTTGTGTATCCGAATTGAAGGAATAAACTTGATTTTTTTAAAGATACCGTTGTTAACATACTAAAGTCTTGCCTCTATCATTATCCCAGCAACCATTCCCGATCCTCCGATAATTACACCGATACATCAAGAACCCCATTAAACACAACCCCCAACTTATCTTTTGGAACCAAAATCCATGATACAACAACTTGTGACACAATTTGTAAACATGGTGAATGTGTCACAATACTCATAACAAAAATTAACAAGTAAACTGAACATAGACGTAATGAAAATTGTTATATGGAACGCAAACGGCCTGCTAAAGCAATCTAACGAACTAAGACACTTTGTCTCAATAGACACTTTTTTTCAGAAATACACTTTACTGACAAAAATTACTTTACGATACCTGAAAAAAATCAAATATATTGAATTCGAAAACTACAAGACTGAACGTATTCAAGCAACGACAAAACAGATTGACGTTTACGGACCATTCACAATTTCAGCACCTTACTGTTCTCCAAAACACAACAGAACAATACAAACAGTAGCCAAATACACTAGGTACAAGATTTATTGCAGGAGGCGACTTCAACGCAAAAAATACAGACTGGGTTTCTAGAATAACAAACAAAAAGGGCTCTGCACTACTAGGGGTACTTAATTCGCTTAATGTGAATTTTCTAAGAACCGGAAAACCAACATACTGGCCCACAAAAAAGAACAAATACACAATACAAGTGATTGCAATAAAAAACTGATTTTTTGACCTTCAAAGAAATAAATCAAATCACCTAATAACATTATGCTAAGTTTAAAAAAAAAAAAACATTTTTCTTAGCTTAAGTTAGTTATAATAATGTTAATTAACGGTAAAGACAGAAATCGTATATTTAAATTGTACTGTTTGTTTTAGAGTGTCCGCCTAGCACCAGTAAGATATTTACATTACAGAACAGTTAAGCTAGTTTTATGCATTTATGTCTAGGGTAAGATAGATGTAAAATAATTTGAAATATGAAATAAAATGAAAATTTGACAACATAGAAAGTGCAATAGTGCACCTAAAGGACACTATCCTTAATGCAGTGTATAAATCCACACCCAAATTAAAACCCAAAGAAAGCTAATCTTCTATTCCCCAATACATTTTAAAGAAAATTAAAAAGAAACGGAAATTAAGAAAACGGTGGCAAGCCAATAGACGTCCAGAATCAAAAGCCAAACTAAACAAGACTACAAAAGGATTAAAAGATCACAAAAAATAAATCCCTTAACAACTACCTAGCAAAACTAACTCCAACTTTACAAAAGAATATAAAAACAACAATCCTACATCAACCACCCATTTTAAAGAACAACAATACGTGGTCTAGAACAAATCTAGAAAAAGCCACAACACTACCAAATTTTTTAGCCAAAAGTTTTACAAACAAAAAGGATGACTACCCCTACTACCTAAACTTTAAAAATATAAACGAGAACAGACAAATAAAGTCGACTACTAAAGAGAAAATTAAGTACATAATAAAACACAAAACAAAACAAAAGAAAAGCCCTGGTTATTATCTAATAACAGGAAAACTTCTTAAAGAACTACCTGACCATGGATTAGTATTTATTAGAAATATTTTCAACGTTATCTTCTGACACAAGTACTTTTCAAAGAAAGCCAAAAGACACACAGGCTTATAAAGATATTGTTCTGCCATTTTCCTAGATGTATCTAAAGCTTTCGACAAGGTATGGCACACGCGACTACTCTATAAGCTAAACAAAACACTGCCAATAGACTTGTACTTATTACTTAAAAGCTATCCTGAGCGGAAATTCGTTAATGTTACATTCAAGGACGATTGTTCAAAGCGGCTAACAGTCCTAGCAGGCGTTCCCCAGGGAAGCGTCCTTGGCCCACTATTTTACCTCCTATACACATCAGATACGAGTATACCAAACCCGACTTTACAGCATACCATGCCACCTACATTCGCTGATAATGCTTTTATTCTTCAAGCTAGTAAAAGCAAATTACAAATTTCAAAGACATCTCAACAGTACTATCGAGTAGTCTATAAAATGGGGCACCCAAATAAACGAAGAGAAAGAAGACTGTATAGGTGATCTATACTACAAAAACGATTGACAACACACCCGCTTTAACAATTAATGGCGAACCCATACAATCTAGCGACTGCGCTAAATACCTCGGAATGTTTATTGACGTGGAAACAGCACATAATACAAAAAAGGAACCAAATAAAAGACGAATTCCGCAAATGTTTCTGGATGCTCGGCAGAAACTCAAGACTAACAATGGATAATAAACTGCTTATAAAGGGTCCGCCAAATAATTTTTTTTTTTGAAAATGCTATAAAAAAAAAACTACTGAATATTTTCTCAAATTTCTTTTTTTATTTGAAAGTACAATCCTTCCGGTTAATAATGGAAAATAATTTCATTCAAATGGCTGCCTCGGCTGGCCATGCAGTAGCCTACACGATCGGTCCAATTTTTAAGCACATTATCGATTGTGTGCAGCTGTATTTCACCAATGGCTTCACGAATATTGGCCTTTAAAGCGTCAGTTGTCTCTGGCTTGTCGGCGTAATACTTATCTTTGACGGCACCCCACAAATAATAGTCCAACGGTGTCAAATCGCAGCTCCGAGGTGGCCAAACGACATCAGCTCTGCGACTGATAATGCGATCTTCAAAAACAGGGCGCAAAACATCGAGTGTAGCTTCGGCTGTGTGGCACGTAGTGCCGTATTGTTGAAACCAAATGTTGCCAATATCCTCCTCTTCAATTTTTGTGAACAAAAATTCGTTCAACATGTCCCGATAACGATCGCCATTGACTGTAACGGCCACTCCTTGCTCATTTTCGAAGAAAAATGGCCCAATTATGCCTCTGGATCAAAATCCGCACCAAACAGTGGCTCGTTTTGGGTGCACCTGCTTTTCAATGTATGCGTGCGGGTTTTCTGTGCCCCAAATGCGACAATTTTGCTTGTTTACATACCCGCCAAGATCAAAATGAGCTTCATCTGAAAAGATGATTTTTTTGGCAAAATCGGCATCTTCTGTAAGTCGATCGCAGGCCCACTTAGCGAAGCGAAAACGCATTGGATGGTCAGTTGGCTTCAACTCCTGAACCAATTGGACTTTGTATGGCGTCATACCAAGGTCTTTATGCAAAATTCGTCTCAATGATGTCTCCGAAATGTTCAAGTGTTGAGAACGACGGTGAATTGATGTTGATGGCGCTTCACGCACACTTTCTGCCGCAGCAGCAATATTCTCGGGTGTACGCACTGTTTTTGGCTTTTCACGCTTTGGTTTATCGATGAGGATGCCAGTTTCTTTCACTTATTTCACAAGATAACGAACATACGGAGCTGACGGTGCTTCTCTTCTTCCAAAATCCGTACGCAATTTTCGCACACATTCTGCAACATTACCATGATTTTCAAAGTAATGTCGCAATATTTCCCAGCGTTGTTCAAGCGTATACACAACCATATTCGTTCAGCGAAAGGATAAAACCAGAGATGAAGAATGAGATATGCAACTTAAAATGGCCGCCGACGTTTGCCTACAAGCTGTGCGAGCACGTGGGTACATAAAGTCCTGTCAAAATTATGTAAACAATCGCGCACATTGTTATAATTCCATGAGTGTGTGTGGCGGGAGTACACTGCGGTAAAATGAAATGAGCTCACACGTATTCACGGATAGAGTCGTTTATAACGGGGGTTGTCGGCTTGGTACACAAACTCCTGTCAAAATTTCCTGAAAAATTTAGGGTGTCACGGGAACAGACGTACGAAAGTTGCATATCTCATTCTTCATCTCTGGATAAAACTAATTATCTGTCAAATCAGACATGAGCTAAGTGTTACCATTCACGAAATAAGCACTACTTGAAAAAAAAAACGTTAGATGGCGGACCCTTTATGTATAACTTAAAAATCTTTTCCCGATTTTTAATTAAAAAAAATTTGCTGAACTTAGATTAAACTACATACTTCTTAAGCGCGGAACACAATGCGGTCGCAGTTGCGGTCGCTGTCGCATGTCAAAAATTGAATGTACGTAAATTCCATAACGTAAAAACAATGATGTCGCGGTCGTAAGGTGTGTCGCGAGAGTTGGCTAACTTTTAACTCGGTCGTACGACATTGTGACAGCTGTTTAACAACAATTTAAAGGAAATTTTCAAATCTGACGGTTGACGATCAATTGTAAGTATCTGGACAAACGTATTATTTTGTGAAATTTGTAATATTTTAGGGATATTAATTCTTTATTAAGCCTGGAAAATGGAAGAACAAATAATAGAAGCGGTGAAGGAAATTATTATTTCCAATTTTCCAACAAAGCACAAATTCAATTCAAGCAGCTGTTAAAAAATACAATTTGAATTAAAACAGCTGTTTAAAATCTGACATAACAAAGCGACCTCATTGTGGACGAAATTTTTGGCAGATTGCCGACTGCGACAGAAGGTGCGACAGCGACTGCGACTGCGACATCATTGTGTTCCAGCAGTTAAGGCCCAACCATAATAGACAGGAGCAAGCAGGAGCAAGCAGAGGGGAATGTCTTCTTACATGCACAGCCTATGACATGCCCATAATGGACAGATGTGACGTTTCGTTAAATATTCGTTAACTGATGCGAGCAGAAGGAAGGTCTTCTTGAAAGAAGACATTCCGCGCGCAATTTTGGCAGGTGACAGTTGAGGTTAGGAAAGAGAAAAAAGATAAAATAAATATGGAATACGAGTTTGTTAACAAGTTGATTTCACTTGTGGAGGACAATAAGTGTCTCTATTATAAAGCAGATGGCTTTTATTTCAATAAAAAAGAAAAAGCCAAAGCAACACCGAAAATAAACAAATCGAATGAAAACAATTTGACAGTTCCTTTCCTCCTGATTGCTTCTGCTTGCATCTGTTCATTGTGGGTAACTTGACTTTTCGTTGAAACATAAACGAGCATTTCGTTCGGTTCTGATATAAGCTTCTGCTCGCTTATGCCTATGGTTGGGCCTTTACTTCTACTTATCATCTAATGCGGCTATGGATGGGATGATGGGAACATGTAGGAACGTGAAAGAATGTGGGTTCTGGTTTGTGTGGTGTCGAGTGCGGCTGCTTGCTTGTGGATGTATGTTGGGTGTCGGCTTGACTCATGGTACGCATGGTACGGTACTCCGGGTAGATGCAGGTGGATCGCTCGTATCACGCAGCTATGCCGTGCAAGGGTCGGGTGACCGGATGGTGATGTCGTGCGCGTTGCATTTTGCGAGACGAGTGCAAATATGTTGAAATTTTTGTTGAGGTGTCGTTAACTCTTCCCTCCTTCAAACGTCCTCGTTTGATCTTTCTTCAGAATAAGGGAATTTGACTCACTCGGGGTAGTTTCGAGGGTGGTCGCAGTTCGACAATTTCTACATGGGATGCATGTGGGGCTGGCACTGATGAGGATGTTCCTTCGACCTGTTCTTCGTCGATTTCAGCTTTGATCCCGCGTTTCCTTTTGTTGCAAATGTATTTTACTAAGGCGATCATGATTATGGCGGTGGATATGATTCCCAGGCACAAATTATGATGTGCGAGTAGTTAACTTGATGTTTTTGGTCCAAGAGCTCGATGGTTTGGGTATGATTTACATGGAGTTCTTTCAGCGTCTGTAACGAGAGCAGCTCTTCGAAATTGACCTGGATAGAATCGGGTTGTGCGATCGCAGGCAGAGGCTTGAATCTGGATTCTATTATGGATGAGTAGGTTGTGTCTCCGGCGCGGATTGTTGCGTTGTCAAATTTTGTGATGAACGTTTCAGTGAGATTCGCGTCCTTCTCATTGACTCGAATTGTCCCGTTATACTGGTTCAACATCAGGATGCCTGTTGAAATATTGGAAGAGATGTGATGGAAATTCGTTTTGGAGCAGTTTGGAGTGAGATTACTTCTAGTACATACATATAGACAACTTATAATTAGTCTTACAGTCTAGAACAATTCCGAAAATATTCTGGGGACATTTTATATTTTTTTCAAAGCTTATTTATAATATAATTTTTTTTAATGGGTTTCAACAATATTTTTTCGCAAGAATCCTTTAGGGTACTTGGTAAATCTAAAATATACATATAATATGGTGCTTACATTGATTACAAACTTTACCTCGGAAAACTCGAAGGCTTCATCTATATTGTTGGAAGTAATATTTTATTAAAGTAATTACTATAAGATTTACTTCACGGTCTGATAAAATAACGGGATTAATGATTAAACTTTAACCCAGTGGATGGCGTGTTCAAGTTTTAGTAACATTTCTTTTATTAACTTAGCTGCGTACTGAAGATCCTCTACAATATAATCTTTAATAACATTACTATTTTTTAATACACTTAATATTCTACTGGTAACAATTGTTAATTCGTTAATTTATTCCCTGTTTATTGTTGTTTTTCATGACGTTGGTCATTCTCTTTTCAATCTATTCGAAGTCGTCGGGGTCTGGGCTACCTGGTACCCATTTCCACGCGCTCCCCATGAAGTTTAATGACCTTCTTTGCCTTGTTGCTGTTAGTCTGTGTAGGATGGCTTGGATTTGGGTGATCTAGTGCTCGCGTTATACTTAACGGTAAATAAATGTCGTCAACCAATTTCTGGCAGGTGTCTAGTTCGATTTCGTGGATTATTTTAATACTACCTGTTTTAATCATCGCTGTGCCTGTTCTTATTGCAACGATTTGGGAGTTGGTATAATCCAACAGAACGTTGCCATGGCTCGCTGTGATTCCAGGGATGATTAATCTAAAAGACGGGTTTAACTTTTAATATTACATTTATTCAGTACTCTATTTGATTCAGTTAGTACTATTTTTACTATTGTGTTAAACCGAGGGGTAAGTTTTGACCCTAATCGCTTGTTTATTCGCACATATATTTCTTCGCCTGGAGAGTAAGTTTTTATAGGGTGGCGCTTCTTGTTGAGGTCGTGATTACAGCCTCTTGTTTTGCTCTGAGTTTCTCGATGTTTTCTTGCGTGCATTTTTCAAATAAGGCTGGGTCAGTGCTTACATTCCGACCGAAAAATATTTCGATTGACCTTTCCCCTGTTGTGGAGTGAATGGAGAAATTATATTCATAAATGTCTCGTTCCAATAACTCTTGGAAACTCCTGTGAATGCGATCTGTTTTCAGACAGCGCATCAACTCTCTAAGGGTGGAGTGTAGCCTTTCCACTTGCCCATTGACCGTACTAGCATATAAAGCCTTAAAGATTTGTATTGCCAACTGATCATGCAATATAAATTTAATGGATACAGAGTTTATCGATTTCTCGTTATCGATGACTATCATTTCTGGTAATCCGAAACCGAATAATATATCTCTCAACGGTTGGCGAATATCCTCAATAGCTCTAGACTTCAGAATTCTCGCTTGAGCGTACGAGTATTTCGAGAATTTGTTAAGCGCTGTGAGGACGAGTTCCTTTTCTGTTGTGCAGATGTCCAGATGGACTATTTGCCCAGGAAACTGAGAAATAGGTGTTGTTTGTAATTTCGGCTTGTTGCCTGTCATATTTGTGTTTCTTACATACCACACATTGTCTTACTAAATTCCTTATTTTTGCACTCATTTTCGGAAAATAGGACCAGAACCAGTAGCTGCATTTTGTTTTCGAAAAAATTTCTATGCGCACGGTTGTGGGTTTTAAGAATCTGCTCCTCTTGTTCGGTTTCACTGGACAAATCTTCGACTATATTTTGCGTGTAGCGTACTTTATATTTTGTGAAATACAACTCCTATATTCTTCCCATAGTTTCCTCCGTTGCCATAAGGCCATTAATAACGAAAGAGTTCAAATACCTTTTGAAAATGGAGACAATGATTTCTTTAGTGTATGAGGGCTGTGTAAAAGGCAGGAAAAGGTCTGGTAAATTCATAATCACATCCTTCGCCGATTGATAGAATAATTTGTGTCTTGAAAGCATTAAGGGGCACATCCAAGCACGGGATTAAATTGTGAGACGAGATTTCGTCACGGTGAGCTGTAGAGGTTAAAGCGTTTATTTCTTGAGGAGGACGGGAGAGCCCATCTGCTCATAAGGTTTCATAAAAGGTTTGTTGAAGTTGGGATATGACAGAATTAGGTCGTTGGAGGTAAGGCAATTTTTTATTTTATTAAACGAATCTATAGCAGTAGGATCAAGAGAAATTTCCATTTTTGCAGACTGTGCTTTGGATGTACGTCCCTCTTCCCCCCTTAAGGGATATCAGGGGCATATCTAGCTTAGCATAATCCTGCACGAAGCGACGATAGTAGCCTGACAGACCGAGGAACGATCGCAAATCTTTTAGAGTTTTTGGCATAGGAAAATTTTGGATTGCCTCGACCTTTGCGGGGTTAGTTTTTATTCCTTGTGAAGAAACGATGAACCCTAAAAACTCGACTTCCTGCTTGAAAAAATGGCACTTATCAAGCTGCACTTTCATATTAGCATCATGGAGTGGGGATGAGAACTTTTTCTATGTGGTGGGCATGTTCGGCTTCTGTTTTGCTAAAGATGACTATATCGTCGATATAGACACAGCAAATTTTAACGATATGGTCTTGCAGGATGTCATCGAGTGCCCGTTGAAAGATTGATGGCGCGTTCTTAAGGCCAAAGGGAAGTCTGGTAAATTCATATTTACCGTTGTTTATGGAGAATGCGGTTTTCTCAACGTCAGATTCTTTCAGAGGAATCTGGTGGAAACCACTTCTAAGGCCGATAACCGTAAAGAATTTGTTTTCACCAAGCTGAGCAAGCACCTCGTTGATTTCCGGAATGGGATAGCGATAGGCTATAGTAATGCTGTTCAGTTTCTTATAATTGATCACCATTCGATATTGCCTTGCTCCGGATGAATGGGGCTTTTTCGGCACGATCCAAACTGGTGAGTTGTAGGGGGACCGTGAAGGTCTAATCATGCCATCATCGAGTATTGTAGTTTTGGCACTTGTTTCTCTATATCTCCCTTGAGTGACATGGGAAAGGGGTAATATCGGCTATAGACTGGATCGGATGACGCTCGTGCAGGGACGGGTTAAGAATATCCCTGCAGCGATACCTATCGCTTGTCGTAAAAGGCGACTAAACAAAGGTAAACAAAACTCACATCTAGGCAATTTAGAAAACACCAAGGTGAGCCTAGGGACACATATACCACCATTAAACTGCCCCACAAGTGTGCATGCAAATCAGTGGGTTGACACGACTGGAGATCACCGGTGTTGTAAGAGTAAGATCAATCAAAAAAAAATAAAAAATCTGGAGCATGCCCGTGTGAAAAAGGAAGGGAAGAATGAAAACGGTCAAACCGTAGCATTATGGAAAAGAACGCTAACAGGAAAAGCACTACCCCGCCAGGCACTACTAATGGTCGTGATCCTGGGACGAGCAGCAATGCTCGGGTCAGAGCTATAGGATTTCCGGGGGATAGCAAAGTAATGCAACGGCGTAAGCCACATTTAAGAGTCGCGAGTTGGAACGTTGGAAGCATGAGTGGGCGCAGCTATGAGCTTGAAGAAATGATGGTTAGAAGGCGAGTAGACATCCTGTGCGTACAAGAGACGAAATGGCGAAACACCGGTAATCGGGCACGTTTCTTGGACGTTAAAACAAAAGCCTACAAGATGTTTTACTATGGATTGGAACAAGGAAAAAACGGAATCGCCATCATCCTTGCGGCAGAGTTACTTGGCAACGTCTTAACCATTTCAAAGTCCAGTGACCGTTTGATGGCTCTCAAATTGGTGATGCATGGTGAGGTGTGGAACATCGTAAGCGCATATGCCCCTCAAGTAGGATGCGAACAAAAAGAAAAAGATGCATTCTGGCTAGATTTCCACAACCTTGTCAAAATCATCCCAAAGGAAGAGCTTTTGTTTGTTGGGGGAGATTTAAACGGACATGTCGGGAAGACAAGCGAAGACTATGAAGGCTACCACGGAGGGCTGGGATACGGCACCAGGAACTCTTCAGGTGAAGATATCCTAAACATGTGCAAGTCGTACGGTCTTATAGTGCTAAATACCATGTTCGTCAAACAAAGCCGGCACCTGATCACTTATAGCAGCGGCGGAAATGAAACTCAAATAGACTATCATTTGGTATCCAGTTTCATGAAGCCACGAGCTAAAGATTGCAAAGTGATCCTGGGAGACGCGATCGCCCCTCAACACCGTCTCCTCCTGACTGAATTTTTTATGGATGCGAGAAAGAAGTCAAAGCAGCAAACGAAGGTGTCTGAGAGAATCAAGTGGTATAAGCTGGATAAAGGAAAAGGCGAAGCTTTTATTACCATCATGGAAAACTACCTCTCTTCCATTATCGATGAGGTCGGTAATGAGGAGTGCAGAGCACAAGACATGTGGGATTCCCTACAACAATCTGGCCTGGAGAAAGCCAAATCACTGCTCGGAACATCTAAAGGCCCCTGCCAACACGCAAAAGAAACCTGGTGGTGGACAGACGAAGCCAAAGCAGTGATACACGAAAAGAAAATGGCTTTCCAAGCTTGGTCAAAGTGCTCTTCTACTAATAGAGAGGAAAAAGCTCGCCGTGAAAAGGTATATAGATGTTGCAAAGGTATCGCGAAGGAAAAATGCGCCGAATTCAAAGCGAAAAGCATGGAAGGCCTCTATCATGAGTTGGAAGAAATATCGTCTTCCGCGTCTGACAGGAACCAGGCTACCCAGGAGCTTCGACAAAACAATTTGAACAAAGGAGCAAATATCTTTAAGATAGCCGCCCAGAGAAGAAGAAATGCTCAGGAGATTCGTTTCCCAAAGTTTATTAACAATGCTGAAGGCCAACTCCTTGTGGAAGACGAAAAAATTCTCCACAGATGGCGACAGTATTGCGAGGAACTTCTGAACGAACAGTTTCCCCGAGTGTACTTTCCAAGAGCCGCCCCGAATCATGCCGAAATACCCGACATCACAGTCGAAGAAGTTCGGTACGCGGTTAAAAACTCCAAGAAAAGAAAAGCTGTTGGGCCGGACGGGAAACCCTCTGAGTTCTGGAAAAAGATGGGAGACATCGGGTCTAGATGGCTCATGGTTCTTATCTCCAAACTTATGAGAGGCGACACTATGCCTAATCAATGGAGGGAAAGCTATCTTCTTCCATTGCACAAAGGAAAGGGTGATACGCGAAATTGTGATAACTACCGTTCTGTCAAGCTGATGTCGCACACCATGAAGATCGTTGAACGGGTATTAGATAGCCGACTGCGGAAAATAATACGACTATCTGATGACCAGTGCGGGTTTGTCTCGGGTAAATCAACAACAGATGCAATCCAAAGTATAAGGATCATGATGGAAAAGCATCGTGATTCTTCAAAGGACTTGCATATGGTGTTGGTTGATTTCGAGAAGGCCTTTGACCGGCAACCAAGAGATCTTTTATGGGTAGCGCTAAGACAAAAAGGAGTTCCAGAAACCTACGTGCGAGTGATTATGGACATGTACGAGAGAGCAACGACAAGAGTAAGATGCACCGCAGGAGTCACCGAAGAGTTCGCAATCAAAGTCGGTGTACACCAAGTGAGCGTCCTCAGCCCACTGCTTTTTATAGCAGTCCTTGATTGCTTGCTTGAAGGAAAAGTGACGGACCCCAATGTGCACCAGCTATTCTTTGCTGACGATGGGGCCATTATAAGTGATGATCAGGCGTCCCTACAACGAGCACTTGATGTGTGGGTGGACATTTTTGAGGGACACGGGTATCGTATTAGTTCAAAGAAGACAGAGTATCTGTGCTGCCCGTTCTCTGACCCTCATCAGCCTATTCCAGACATTTACTTGAATGGAAGAGTGCTTCCCAAGTGTGAAAAGTTTAAATATCTGGGATCTATGATTAATAGAGAAGCAACTTGTGATGACGACATCGCGTAAGCGTAGGGTGGATGAAGTGGCGGGAAAACTCCGCCATCTTCTGTGATCGAAAAATGCCCCCTAAGCTGAAAGGAAGGCTCTACACTTCAGTTGTACGTCCGGCGCTCACATACGGTTCACAATGCTGGACAATGCACAAAAAGTATGAGAGCAAATTAACGGCAACTGAGATGAAGATGCTTCGCATGACAGCGGGAGTAACAAAGCGTGACAGAATTAGAAGTTCAAAGATCCGAGGAAGCCTCCACGTAAAAGAAACCATCACAAGAAATATAGAGCGCGACCGACTCAGTTGGTATTGCCATGTTCAAAGGAGAGATCCTTTGAACCCCGTCCAAAAGGCGTTATCAATCAACATTCCAATTTCAACACGCAAAAAAGGCAGGCCGAAAAACAATTGGTGCAAACAAATGCAAAAACACCAGCATTTGATTGGCCTCAGCGATGAAGTAATCTCAAACCGGGAAGCCTGCCGCTACTTTCTGAGGTCAAACCGGCGGACCCCACAAGCGGACCAGTAGGAATGCAGTTAAGTGGGAGGGTTGTGGTCCTACACTTCTGACCATAACGACGCCGGGATAAAAAGGAAAAGAAGAAGACTGGATCGGATGACGAAGTTCTGATTTCTGCAACTACATTTGTATTATAGGTCAATTTCTAATCAGGTTCCGAAAATAGGGTTGCGTGTTTGTTAGTCATTGAATTCAGTAAGTGTAGGCGTTAAGTGTTCAATTTTAGTGGATAGTGTCTTAACGGATTGCGCTTGGAGTAGTTTAACACGGATTTGGACTTTATTGAGGATAGTCATGTAACTATCCCTGGTATGAATGACCGCTGATAGTTCTTTCAAGCTGTCATTGCCTAATATCCCGTCAAACGTTTTCAAGGTAGATATAAGGTGAAATTTTATATTAATATTATCTAGGCTAAACAGATTTATTAAGGTGTGATGACTTACATTAACGTCACCGGCTATTGACTCAGCGTAGAAGATTTGCTCATTTGGGATCGGGCTTTTAACTAATTGGATTTTATATAATTTTTACTGGACCCGGTGTCGATCAGAAATTTCAATGTACTGCCATTCCTCGTCCTATACTAAAAATAAGGCAAGGAATAATCCGTTAATTTAAAAAATGAATATCGCTGTAATCAAACGGCTACCCAATCGAACGGATATGGTTGTTCTGTTCAGGTGTGTTCAGGTGAAGGCTCGACTCGTACTGATTGAAAGTATGTTCCTCATAAGCTTGCACGTAGGCCTCCATTTCGAATTTGTCCGCTTCCTGAACTTGAGCGGATGTCGATAATTGCTCCGAGTTGTCGGGACAAATATTAATATGGAATATGGAGAAAGGAGCAGGTTGAAAGGGCACTTTCGGTTAGGTTGGATTAAAATAGGATTGGCGATTGGCTGCATTAATGTCGCGAATTTGGTTGCTGCGAGCCTGCTTTAGTGGTTCGGCTTTTATGGGAGGTTGACTCGTGGAAGGTCTGTTCGGTTGCGGAAAGTTAGAGCGAAAACCTTGGTTCGAATGTTGTGGAATGGGGCGAAAGTTTGGATTTTGGTATCTTTGGGATAATTATTCGTGGGACGAAAACCGTGAGGTGGAAATGTTTGTGCTTAGGGTGTATAGGAATGATATGCTGGATATGCTGGTCTAGGAATAGTATTCAGTGGCCTGGCTGACACTGTATTTTGAGGTATCGGGTCGGTGTTGTGGACTTCTTCTGTTCATTCCTTGGCTAGCCTGGGACAGAGGTGCAGTGCCTGTGGCAAATCCGCTGGCTCCTTCATGCCAAACAAGTCTGAGAGATTGCCCTTTAGACCACTGATGAAGGTGCCTAGAGCTTTGTTTATGTAGGTCTGCATTAGGAGATGCATTGCTTCGGGACTAATGTTCATGCACTAAATTTTATTAATTATAAGCGTTAATTGGGAGCAAACGGCGGTAAAAGCCTTGAACGCTTCTACGTCGCGCTTGTCAGCATAGAGCATGGTGAGACATACACTATACTGTTCCAATCAAGAGGCGTGTTATATGCCTCCAGGGCTGCATCTGCTTGTCTAACGATCTTATTGCGGATGACGGTAAGTATCCTATAATATTTGGGAGTACCCTTGGCATGCTCGTAGATCCCGAGTACGCGCTCGACGCTTTCTTCCAAGAGGATCATCACACGACATCTGATATTTTCTCTAGGTCCACCAATCGGCCCTGATACTCGGGTGAAATAGTCTGGTCTTCTCCAGGAAAATGATGTGCGTTCGGATTTAAAATATTTTCGACTATGGTCTTTGCTCCCTGATGTTCAATATGAGATGAACTTGTTTGGAATGAATTATTAAGATCAATAAGTCCACCTGAGGTTCCGGGAAGGTTATTCATGGGTTCAAAAGGAGAGGGATTATGTTGGGTAGAAGGTGTCTTAGGGACATAACGCCCGATCTGGTTTCTTGTTGTCTTCATTTTATTTACGTATTGTTGCGGGAAGAATGACTAACTAACTGAACACAAAAATAAAATATTTTTTTTCTCTTCAAATAATCGATTTGAAAGAAGGAATCTAATTTTTTTTGGATCTATGTATATTGAGAATTTATCTCCGTTTCACAATCTTTTTCAATTTTCTTAAGCACTAGATTCTTAAATGTTTCGATATTCTTTTATAAATATCTAACTTTGAACCTTCATATATTGCGTTTTCTCTGCTTTTACAATTTTAACTGTTTCTAGATCTTACTCTTTGCATTTATCTTTTTCTATTTAAATTAAACCAACAAAAAATTATATTCTTTCAAAAACAATTTTTCTCCTACTAGGGGGCCTTGTTTCCCTGCAGTTTTTGCACTGCTTTATTTTCCTTTAGTTCGTTCACTGTCACTTTATTGCCTTTTTTGTTTTTCCAGGGTAGGGGAACCGATTTCCGCGGGTTATTATTTTTCACTGGCACTGGAGCTACTTGAGGTCGTGGGCACCGGGGTTTCATTAAATTTCAGAGGCACTGGAACTGCTTGAGGTCGGGGGCGCTTTTGCGAACTCGCGGAACCGGTCCCTGTTCGGGCGCCACTTAAAAAATCTTTTTCCGATTTTTATTTAAAAAAAATATCTTTTTTTTACTGCAGCTAAACTTAAACTTAACTGCAAAATATTCTTACTTCTACTTATCACCTAAAGCGGCTATGGAGGGGATGATGGGAACATGTAGGAACGTGAAAGAATGTGGGCTCTGGTTTGTGTGGTGTCGAGTGCGGCTGCTTGCTTGTGGGTGTATGTTGGGTGTCGGGTTGATCCATGGTACGGATGGTACGGTATTCCGGCTAGATGCAGGTGGATCGCTCGTATCACGCAGCTATGCCGTGCAAGGGTCGGGTGACGGGATGATGATGTCGTGCGCGTTGCATTTTGCGAGACGTGTGCAAACATGTTGAAATTTTTGTTGACGTGTCGTTAACTTATACAAGACAATGATAAAACCAATATGGACATACGGGTTATAAATATGGGGTACAGCAAAGATCCCCAATAACCAAATAATACAATGTACACAGATCAGAATACTACGGATTATTGTCGACGCTGCGTGGTATATTCCAAATGATGAAAATGGAATTGACCTTACAACTGTTGCAGAAGAAGTAAAAAATTGTTGCAAAAAACACCGACTTAAAATCCTACAACACACAAACGATGAAATACGACCCAGTGACGAATTTTGTTAAATATTGGTAGTTCTCAAAAGGAATATGGTTAATGCAAAAGTAAACGGAAACATTATTAGCTATGTCGTCAAAGTTAGGTATATAGGATATCAAATTAATAGCACTTTAACCTGTTGCGATGCTGTTTCGGATACAATAAGAAGAATATACCATGGCCTATCCAGGTTAAGGTCGTCATCACATTCACTGCCCATAACAATCAAATACCGTTTGGTTAAAAGCTTGTTACTTCCTTTTTTCACGTTTAATTGTTCTGTGTATCCTTGTCTTGATTATGATTGCAACTGCAAAATAAATATAGCTTTTAATGATTGTATTCGGTTCATTCATAATGTTCCAAGGTATAGTAGTGTGTCCCACCTAAACGGGTCGTTGTTCGGTTTAAAACTTGACACGTATTACAAGCTTAGAAATATTATAAAGCTTTTTAACATCATCCACGGTAAATGTCCTAGTTTTAAGTTTCACTTACGTGAAATGATCCTTTTTGCAGAGGGTTAAAATTAATAATTCCGCACACATAATTGGAGAACGGTCTTACTTTGTTCAATCTGTTCGTCTGTGGAATAATCTTCCTCTATGTAAATCAAGTAATAGTTTTACGCAGAGACATATGTACATTAGCAGCAAATCCTTTTGTACGCACTCGCTTCTGTATGCCAGTAAGTTCACCGTAAAGCGAGAGTAATTTGTATCGATATCGGTTAACGAGACAAAATGAAGGGTCCTTCCTAAGCTGCTTCTTCTTGTTTTGATAAAAATACTGCTTCTCAACCGGATCCCATAAAACTCTTCGCTATAGTGTGCTTATAATACGTGGAGAGATGCAATGACGAAATTGATGACAAAGGATCGTTTGTTCGTCCAGTCAATTTCTATTCGGTGAAGTTCCATGGGTACATTAGTCTCGAGACCTGAACTCCATAAATAAAACTATGAAAAATGAATCCCTTTCTGAAATGTGATTTAATCCCATTAAGTTTCCCCACCCAGCGCGATTTGCCGGCTATACCAAAAAGAGGTTTGGAACGAAGGGACACGTAGGAAGAATTATTGCCTTGGCTTTATGGGGCGTTTAAATCTCCTAAGATACGCGTATATTATTTATAATAATATATTCACATTGGGTGCGTGAACATCAGAAAAACTTCTTCAAATTTCCGACGAACAATGTTTGATAAAAGGCATTTGATGAAGAGAGGAAAATTATTTTTTCGTCCTTATTCACCTCAGGTACAAAATGAACTGAACTTAATCTATAACATGATTTTACTTGTGACCTACTTATGCTGATTTAATACACCTGCGCATCTTTAAATTTATTTATATTAATTTTTCTATTGTGGAATTAGAATGAATATTAATATAACTTGAAGGGTAGATGTGAATTTTGTCCCAGTAGGTATAGGGCTTGTGTCTGTGGGCTATGTTGTTGATATACATTTCACAGTCTTGGTATATAATTTGGGCTGAGCTTTCAATGGTTTGTTCAAAGTTGGTGGTGGAGTTGATGAAAGTGGTTGTTGTCCTCTGGTTGAGTAATTGATCTGGTTTCGCCGACATCTTCAATTTGGAAGGTTGCAGGTTTATGTGCTAGTATTCTTCCGATGTATGCTGACTGTTGCAATATTTCTTGATGGGTCGACTCTTTGCAAATGAATATTTTCTCTACTCTGGACCACATATGATCAAAATATTGTATAGTATTGTCACTAATAGCTAAATATGATTTCATACGTTTGGATTAGACATATTTCGCAGTTGTTAACAGTTTATGTAATTTTCGTTTTAATATGATAGTTTTAAATGTAATAGAATTTCCTCTATACCTCTGCGGTTATTATCTTTATGATAGCCTATGATCGATTTTTCTTGTTCATCAACGTTTTTGAGGAATAATCCTATGTGGATCAGACTCACCATCGGGAAATAGTCACCGAAAAACTAATTCTCAATTGATGTCTAAGGGAAAAATGTCACGCGCAAGATCGAATTTCCCGGAGGGAAAAAGATTCTACGGATTGTTTAAAAACGGTGAAGCACTTGCCAGTTTGCGCTGCGCACCTCTCGCTTCGAACTCAATTTTTTCAGAACTTTCGGACATTTTTCGTCTTTTTATTTTCCAAAAATAATTATAAATATTGGGGTAACTTTTTCGTATAAGGTAATTAGAAATTGATGTTATAACAACTGAGATATTAACGAAAATCGTTCTGATAGACTTACTATAGAAATAAATACATAGGAAAAAATAACACTAAAGGATAAATACCATAAAAAAACTCAATATATCAATTGAGCTAAAAAGAGGTAAATAAGACATTGTGTTATAAGCGAATATTGTTTTAATTATAAATTGCTTAGATCATGCCAAAGTTGCGTCAAAGAACTAACATTGGGAGACGAACAGTGAATGCCAGACGACACGACAACGAATCGTCCTCCAATCAATCTAATGGCAACAGTGAGGACACACGAATTGTACAAGAATTCCAACGAAATCTGGATAACAAGTCGTACTACATGTGCTCAAATTGCTACCGTTTAGACTACACGAATACAACTGACAACTACATCTGCAATGCTTGTGTTAATAATCCAACTAAATTCACACCAGTAAATAACATGTACCCTGGCGACGTTCCATCAGTAGTCGTAATCAATGTAGCTCAAGATATACTTCCACCCGCAACTCCACTTCCTGTTGCACCAGATAACTTAGGTATAGTGATCGTCAGACGTGCTGGTATGGATGGTTTTACTGATTTCAGAGTTAGAAAACATGTTGTTCTGAATGCATTGATATGTCTTCAACGAATCAATCCTTTTTATGCTGATGTAGTAATTGACCAAGATCGAATTTCAAGTTTACCTGATGATGGCAATATTGCGAATGATTTACCGTTCATTGAAGATGGAGAAATTCTAGAAAATGAACCTGAAGTTGTAACTATAGAAGAGAATGTTGTCACGTTTGCTCCAAGACCAGGTCAAGAAGCAGCAGTTCAAGCTACGTTAAATTGGCCTACAGCAAACAGTGATCCCGATTTGATTTGAATATCAACACAGAGGTCCGCCACATGTACACATGATTATTTGGGTCGCAGGAGCTCCTAACGTGTTGTCATTCGATACTGCTAGCTTCGAAGAGTTGCAAGAATATATACGTTTCTACGATGAGCTAGTGAGTGCTGTCAATCCATCAGTACAACAGCCGCCAGCTGAGTCGCAGCCATCACGATTGAAACCAACTGAAGTTACAATTGGAAACCCAGTTCAATATGCTGAACTTTTGAATAGAGTAAACCGTCATATGTACAAAGCACAGCATCTACTGCAAACGTCTCGTGAATGGTCGTGATACCTGTCGCTTCAAATATCCTAAACCTCTTCAAAATGAATCAAAGCTCGAAAAAGATGAATCAGGCGTCTGGAATTTCATTCCAAAGCGTAATGACGATCTACTAAACGATCACAATCAATTTGTAGCCCAAGTTTGGCGAGCTAATACCGATTGTAAAGTTATTGCTTCCGAACATGCAATCATCAATTAACTTTTCAAAATACGCAGCAAAAGTAGAAGCTCAATCTCAAAACTACAGAGAAGTCTTCCAAACAATTTTGAATTCATGTAGCAACGAAGATTCAAGCAAACGAGCTATATCTAAGCTCATGATAAAGCCCATTGGTCAACGTGACATAAGTGCATCTCGCGGTGAACTGCGAAAATGTCGCTCGAAACGTATCATTCAAGTTCTGCCGAAAGTCGTGCCTGATATCACCGACGAACAAACTGAAATTTATTACAAACAAAAATTGGTATTGCATAAACCATTGCGAACATTAAATGAATTGAAGTCTCATGCTACTTGGAAAGAAAGCTTCGAAGTAGCTAACATCACCATCTGGGAAATTGAGGAATCTGATATAACTAATGCCGAAAATGAAGATACTGAGACTCCCGAGAATGAACCATTTGATGGACTAGCTCTTGCTGCAGCATTTCCACACCATTTACCTAATGAAGTCTCTCTTGGCTATCGTGACGTTGATCGTATGTTTAACTGGTATTCTGCGTATGAGAAATATCCTGATATTTTAAACAACATTGCATTCATCAAAAAACTCTAAAGAAAACCACATATCGACATCGGATCATGCAACGTCTAGCGTGAACGAATTGCAATCTCAAGTGCTATACCACCTACGTCAACAACTTTGTGGAGAGTCTCGCCACAATCTGACTATCATCCAAGGCGCTTCTGGTACAGGCAAATCTTTTCTAATCAATGAGATGGTTAAGACAGTTAATTTGCTGCATGGAAACGGTGCTGTCCTACTTATGGCTCCTACTGGTGTTGCCGCTAACAACATCAACGGCCAAAGAATCCATTCAGGTCTCAGGTTAACAGTCTCGCGTGGAGTTGTCAACGATCTGAGTGGCGAGTCTGAAAGGAATTTTCAAAATGATATGCAGTGTTTCAAGGTCTGCTTAATCGATGAAATGTCGATGGTTGGCGTTCGTACTTTAGTAAATATCAACAAACGGTTGAGGCAAGCATTCCCTGAAAACCAACATCTTGCATTCGGTGGAATAATTCTCTATCTTCTTGGCGACTTCAATCAACTTCCTCCAGTATTAGACAGAACTATGCTTGCTCCGTGTGTTTCTGATAATGCGTTATCGCTCCAAGGTAGAATGCTCTTCGAACAATTCACAAAAGTTTACGAATTGAAACAAATAATGAGACAAACTGGTGAAGCTCAACAACGTTTCCGTGATACTTTGGAACGAATGGCTTCTGGCCAACTAAGCCATGATGATTATACGTACCTTCAAACCAGATTTGCTGTAAACAACTTCGCATCTGCAAACGACTTTAAAAATGCATTGAGAATCCTGTCCAAAAAGGCTGAAGTTGCTGCTTACAATCAAGATATGCTTGGATCACTCAACACTCCAGTAGTTTCCATAAAATCAGAAAATAACAACGAAACACCATCAAGATGCTCTGATGATGAAGCACATGGTTTACCGTCATGCCTAAATTTGGCTATTGGTTGTCGAGTTATGCTGAAAATGAATCTGTGGACTGAGCAAGGTGTGTGCAATGGATCTCTTGGAACAGTCAAAGATATAGTGTATCAACCAAAACCTGAAGATACGCATTTGGATGACCTTCCTCTTTGTATTCTGGTGAAATTTGACAAATACACAGGCCCTTCTATATACAACGGAGTGATCCCTTTGGTTCCAGTAACAGTCAACTTTCGTAAAGGCAGCGTATCATGCAAAAGAAAGCAGTTCCCTCTACAATTGGCTTACGGTATCACAGTCCACAAAAGTCAGGGCATAACTGTCGATCAAGCAGTCGTCGATATTGGTTCATCTGAATTTGCACTTGGTCTAACGTATGTCTCATTATCTGGCGTAAGAACTATTGAAGGCCTTC
Organism: Merodon equestris; assembly: GCA_958301585.1. Taxonomy (NCBI): domain Eukaryota; kingdom Metazoa; phylum Arthropoda; class Insecta; order Diptera; family Syrphidae; genus Merodon; species Merodon equestris. The sequence continues at coordinate 79,367,391 of OY284415.1, read as the reverse complement.
TTATAGACCCTGGCTTTCCACCCGACCGCCTTTTGAAAACCATCAACCAAAATTCATCTTGAGCTATTAAGAAACAAGAACTTTCAAGACTTCGCAGGCTAGCAAACATTGACTAATTAATTCGATTCCAAATATGTCTATTTCGATATTGAAGATAAATAAAAATATATTACATTAAATACATTTTATATTTCTTGTCATTTATTTCGTTCTTTTTCATTTTTCAACTGACTCTCAATGAACTCCGTCATCTCTCTGCTTCCAATTTCAAGATGTGAAGATTTAAAGGTCATCAGGTGCGATGTCTACTAAGCAGTAGTGTTTTATGCACAGTTTGGAGGGTGCACGCGGCCTTAGCTAAGTGTGCGACCGTTCAGGTGCACAGTAAACAGGTGATGTAAATCGAATTTAAACAGTGAGACAAAAGGGTTCGCTCAGCTCAATTTTTTCAAAGCAGCGTACCTGCATTGAATTCCTAGTTATACTTTTATTTTTATTTTTTAATTTTATTTATTATTGTCTCGTAATGGTATTCGTCTAATTTTAGACGCCAGCGTAGTAGTTTCGAATTTGGATCTTTAAGATTCATGGATTATGAATCTTAATGGACTAAGATCTATTATAATGTAAAATTGGGTCAATACAGAGTATGTTTTTGAAAGTTTGAAATGTTTTGATGTATTCATCGTTGATTTCTATTTTTTGTTCTTTTCAAGCACACGATCAAAGGTTTCACGAGCTTAGCGAAATCCTTAAGAAAATTCCTGTAATTCCTAATAGATCCAGGAAAGGTCTTATCTCTTTTCCTGTGCGTGGGATAGGAAACTGTTTGAGCGCATGAATTTTATCGGGGTTCGGTTTAACATCCTCGGTTGAGACGACGTGACCTAAAAACGCAATTTCTTTCTTTAGAAAGTCAGACTTCTCTAGACTTCTTCCTTTAGATTCCTTTGACTTCGTGAATACTTTCTTTTCTTTTACCAAGTATTCTTGTATAGATGTATTCGATAATGTCGTCTATGTATGTACGTATTCCAAGCAACATTTTCCTACAAGTTCCTTCAGGATGTTATCCATGATTTGGTGGAATGTCGACGAGGCATTCTTCAAGCCGAATGGGATTCTCAAGTATTCGCAATGATCGCCGTTTACAAAAAAGGCATTTTTGGCAGTGTCTTTCGGATCCATCTCAATTTGATGAGATCTGTATCTTCTGTACGGCCTTCTCCCGAAGTTTTGTGAAACAAATAGTTCGCCAATACACTCCGTCACAGCCAGAAACATAAAACAAAAAAAAACCTCGAAACAATCCTCAACCCTTTATAAAGCTTTATCGTTTGCAGAAGAATTTGGGATCGAACTCTACGTGAAAAGCGCACATTTAGAAAAATATCCTCCATGGCTATCATCACCTAATACAATTGATACCAGTTTGTCAAAAATTTTCGAAAAATATGTATCCAAATGTAAACCCAATTTTACTCGCAGCTCTTGCATTACTACCCCGACGACCGCTAGAATGTGCTTTACACTGACATACACTGATAAACATGCGGAAATCAGCGCTCCAGCAATATTGAAAGCCCCAAACTTAGCAATATCATCAAACAGGAAAACTAGCATTCTCACAGATAGAATCCCTTCCTTCAAGCCATAAACAAAATAACACCTCGAACGCCTTTAATCAAGAACAAACGCGATATCATAGGATCAAAAACTGAAACTTCTCTGGATCCCACGACATACATATATCCAAGGAAAACAATTCGCTCATCGTGAAGCTAAAGCTATATCCTTATGGCCCAATACAGATATAACTCATTATTAGCCTTTAAAAAAAGACCAGGGATCTCGTAATTCCATCCCTATGCCATTATCAGCCTAGACCCATGACTTAAAATTCTACATGGCCATCCGGCTTGATTTACCAAGCAATGTTCCATGTTATTTCTTCTAGTTTCGTCGCTTACCAAAGCGAAATTTTTTTTTTTTTTTTTAGAAGAGACTTTTCTTTTATTATTAATCTTTTCATGTTCCATAAAATGTTTCTGCAAAACCCGAGGGTTTTGAAAGAATTTGAAATTCAGTCTGATTTCGCTTTCGCAAGAGGAAATAACGCCGAATTTAAAGGTTCGTCATTCATGGCACGGCACCAATTTGATTCTGTTGCTGAACTTTCCTTAACTTAACAAATGGCTTAGACATTCGACAAAGTTTTGCTTGGAGGCATGGAGTTCCAAACGTTTTTGAACAAAAGTTTCAAAAGTAGTACGAGTAGCATCATTTGTTCAAATTATTATATAACTTCAAGAAGTTTTGTAACTGCTGGACCATTCCATCAAGTCATTGATAACCTTTCTAATTCCTTGTTGAACATTAGATACTTATTGTATTATATAAAGATTTTAAAATCTTTAAAAATGTAGTGCAACGGTTCACGCTGAACAAATTGTATTCTAATGTCTAGGCATAATGACTGCATTGTGCTGAAAGTTAATTCTTTACGGGGATTTCTCAGATGGAATTTAAATGACCGGAATATCTATACAATTATGTATGCAACTTTGATAAGATCAACAAAAGTCGTGTGATATGATTGCCAATTATATGGTAAAAGGTTGGGATTTATTCCTTAAGAATATTGATTGGAAGACGACCCTCTACGTTTAACTAAATTCCGTTAACCAATACCAAATTCGGGCGAATCAAGGGTTTGGAAGATGGTCATAATACACAATTTCCTTTCAATCCCAAATGCAGACTATAAGTGGAGGTGAAGACCATCTTTTTCATTCACGTTGTTGACAAGAATCCGCTTTTCATCCCTTGCTTTCAGTGAAAAGATATAATTTAACTTCCAAAAGTTGGAAACGGTACCGTTTAGGGCTCATTTATATAGGGATACTACAAAGAACTTGATGTAATTCGCGATCATTACAACATCGAATCGACAATTTTCTTTTTAAAATGATGCAAAAGCACATTGTATGGGCTATGACTAACGATATTAATCTGATTTGGGCTTACTACCCCGAGTAAAGATGCCACGAGGGCACATTCAAACAAACGGCTCATCCGCGACGGGTAAGTTGACAGTGCTCATGAACCCATACGTTTTAGTACTGCAATGATGGATTCTACCGATATTGTTAAACAACACGCCGAATTTTGGATGTTGTCGGGTGAAAACACTCCACAGAGCAGTGCGTTCTGAGGATCTTACCAAAATTATCCTCCTCCCTCCCTAATTCATAAGTTAGATAAGGGTTAGCAAGGTGATCTTTTGGAGGTTGAGCACGTTACTGAGACCTGTTAGCCTTCACGAGGTCTTGGACATGCAGAGTAGGCGAGATGGCGAAGTCCAGTCGTTGAAAGATACAATCAGAACGAGACGCAGGAGTATTAGCCAACCCGGATTATATTTAAGACTAGAATTAAGTAGCTTAGTGTAAATTAAGTTTTTAGAATAAGGAGAAAAATTAATCTAGGTTCTTTGAAGAAGAGCTTGATACTCCCAGCTGGAGAATAATTTCTTCAGCCAAGAGCAAGAACGGAGTGGGAAAGGACCTCATGGTTACCATTGACCAAAAGTCACTCGACCACATCCGCAGCTGATCTGGCAGCATCAAGTTCGGGCTGGGAACCCTGAAGGTAAGGCTCCCCAATGAACGCGGCAAGTCAAAGGAGGTTGCTAGTGGTGCAAATTAATTTACACCACTGCAAAGCAGCCACCGACGACTTGATGATGTACATGCTGCAGGAAGATGTGGATATAGCCTTAATCCAAGAACCTTGGCTCCTTAGGAACAAAATTCAGGGATTAAGGACTAAAGAGTATAATTTATACTATCCACATACCTAAGGTAAGCTAAGAACCTGTATAGTCGCCAAGAGATACTTAAACATGTTTCTCCTAGGTAAAAACGGAGACCTCACGGTGGTAACGTACGAACAACAGGACAAATCAATTTTGCTCCTATCGTCCGCTTACTTACCATACGATGAGGAAGATCCACCTTCAAACGCAGTCCGAACACTCGTGCGACACGCCAAGTCACGCGGACTGCGTCTATTGATAGGCTGCGACGCCAATGGACACCACACTCAATGGGGAAGCAGCGACATCAATAAAAGGGGTGAGTCCATTTTCGATTTCATTATCTCCACCAACCTCAATATTTGCAACAAAGGTAATACACCCACGTTTCGCAATCGGGTTAGGGAAGAGGTAATTGACCTCACCTTACTAAGTGAGTCCGACTCCATCCGAGTAGAGGATTGGAGAGTGTCCACTAACTGTTACTTTTCGGACCATAGCCGGATACTCTTCAACCTTAACGTCATTAAAGAAAAACCGAAACCTTTCAGAAACCCTCAGAGGACAGACTGGAATCTTTTCTCAAACCTAGTTGCCAACAGGTTAGAACCGCCACAAGACACCACTAATCCTGATCCAACTTACATTGAGAATTCAGTCGGAAATCTTGTGAGAATTCTGAAAGCGGCTTTCAACAAATCCTGGCCTATGCAGCGTGCTCGCAGGAAGACCAGCGCAGTCTAAAGCCACAGAGCTAAAGCAACTCAGGCCCAGGACCCGAACTCTATTCAATAGAGCAAAGATCTCAAACAGAACCGAAGACTGGGATAAGTACAGGTAGAGCTTCAACGAATACAAGAGCAAAACAAGAGCAGCAAAATCTAAATCCTGACGGGAGTTCTGCGAATCAATAGAGGATCTCAACGAAGCCGCAAGGCTCAGGAAGATCCTATACAAGGACCCCTGCGTCCCGGGATTCATCCTTAAACCAGATGGTTCTTGGACAGAATCCAGTCGGGAATCTTTAGAACTGCTGACTGAAACCCACTTCCCAGGCTGTAAAACCCCTGAAACCACAGTCTCCTTCGAGACGACGGTTCCTACGGTTCACACAACCGAAGAAGTGATAAACAAGATTATCACAGCGGATAAAGTATCATGGGCAATAAATTCGTTCAAACCCTTTAAATCTCCGGGCCCGGACGATATCTTGCCAGCGATGCTTCAAAAAACACAGATCCACACTGTACCCCATCTCGTAAGCATTTTTTCCAATTGCCTGCGAACGGGGTACATCCCAACACAGTGGAGAGAAATTAAGGTAATTTTCATACCTAAGGCAGGTAGACCATAACATACATCTCGTCATTTCTATTAAAAACCTTGGAGAGACTCCTTGACCTATACATCAGAGGACTCACAAATTCAAGAAACTTATGCAACACTCAACACGCCTACCTCAAAGGCAGATCAGTGGAGAGTGCTCTGCATAGTGTTGTCCGTGAGATTGAGGGCTCGCTGTATTTAAAAGAGTTTACAATGGCAGCCTTCCTCGACATAGAGGGGGCCTTCAACAATGTAAACACAGAGGCCATAACAACAGCTCTTGAGGACATAAAAGTAGACAAATCCATTGTAATCTGGATTGAGAATATGTTGAAGAACAGGATCATCAATGCAGACATTGGACACAGTTCTATAAGGAAGGTGACAACTAGAGGCACACCACAAGGAGGAGTTCTCTCCCCCCCACTGTGGCTTCTTACAGTCAACAAGATCCTCAAATTCTTTATGGAAAAAGACACAAAGATCATAGCGCACGCGGATGACCTGGATATCTTGATAAAAGGTAAAATTCTACCAACTATCAGTGAACTAATGGAATCTGCGCTGAGTGAACTCTCCTCGTGGGCAAGACAGAACGGTCTGAGAATAAACCCCCAGAAAACCGAGCTGGTCTTATTCACCAGGAAAAGGAAAATTCCGATATTTGCTCCCCCAAAGTTAGAGGGTAATCCACTCAAACTTAAAGCGGAAGCAAAATATCTAGGCATCATTCTTGACTCCAAACTTTCCTGGAAAAGGAACCTGGAGGAAAGGATGAAAAAAGGACTGAACGCTTTTTATGCATGCAAAAAGACTTTCGGAAAAAGATGGGGCTTGCAACCGTACATCATTCATTGGATGTACACAGCAATCATCAGACCTATTTTAACTTATGGGGCCCTAGTCTGGTGGACTGCTAGCAGCATAAAAAGCTATATGAACATGCTCAACAAAGTACAAAGGTTAGCAGCTGTTTGTACAACGGGAGCCATGAGAAGCACGCCGCAAGCAGGGTTGGACATGATTCTTCATCTCCTCCCCCTGGATCTATTCATAAAAGACTACGCCGCAAAGAGCGCTCTCAGACTAAGAGAGTCCTCTCTGTGGAAGCAAGCCAACTATGGCCATACTTAAGATAATAGACGACCTGGGAAGGAAACATGGTTTTAGTAGCCTCGCAGCTACGACCGACTATATTCCCCCCCAAAATGACTTCTCTCTCAGTATACCTATCCTTTTCCCCGACAGAGAAGAACGCCGTAATCAACGACCATGAGATCACCCTCTTCACCGACGGATCGAAAATGGACACAGGCACTGGGGCCGGGTTTTACTCTGATACCCTACACAAATAGGAATCATTCAGAATCCCTGATATGTGTAGCGTGTTCCAAGCAGAAATCCTGGCAATAGAGAAAGCAGGCAAACACCTACAAGTAGCCGATATCCCACCATCTGATATCACCATCTTCGTAGACAGCCAGTCTGCACTGAAGTCAATAGAATCCTGTATAACGAGATCAAAGGCTGTCAAGAAATGTCGCGACTCACTGAAGTCCATCAGACACCATAAAGTTAAACTCTGCTGGGTACCGGGCCACAGCTCAATCGCAGGGAACGAAGGAGCAGACGAGCTGGCCAGGCAAGGTTCTGAATTGGACATCAGCGAAGCGGACACGTCACTGTAACCACCGATCAGCGCATTATACAGGATCATAAACGACACAATCATCAAAGAGGCCAACTCGTCTTGGCTTTCAAGAAACGACAGCTACACGACAAGATCATCGTGGCCAGAGCTCAACGTCGGAAAAACAAAGAAGCTCCTGGCGCTGGACCGTAACTCGATCCGTATGCTCGTCGGAGTGATCACAGGACACTGTCCCATTGGAGCAATGCTCCGGAAATGGGACTCGGGATCCAGCGATCTCTGCCGGAGCTGTGGCGATGAGGAAGAAGCTGAGACGATCCAACATCTGCTCTGCCACTGTCCAGCTCTCCAGAATCGACGCCTAGTGTCGCTGGGCCAAAGATTCTTTACAGAGATTGCGGACGTGGCTAACGCAGATATATCGGATCTTCTAAGATTCATCAAGAGCACGGGGTGGTTTCAGCCACCACGTGATAGGACAGGTTAATTTTATGTGTACCCACACAAACGAAGGGAATCACAATGGGCCTCTTGGCCTCCGAGTGGAAGTGATGTCCAACCATCACACTCCCCTTCTTTAACCTAACCTAACCTAACCTAACCTTGATAAAGTTTTCTTAAAGAAGAAAATGTGAAAATGTAGCTATACGAAAATAGAATAGATAGTTTCAAGCCGAATTGCATTAGTAATTAAGAAATACAGTTAGACTTATAGTATCCGTATAGGGCCAGTACGCCACAAAAATACATAATATATTTTTAAGTGAGAACTAACTTAAAATAAAATAAGAACAATAAAAATGAATTAAAGTTAGTTGACACAGGTTGCGTTGAAGTGAATCATTGATGCAGACACCATCGAATACACTTTTTTTACTCAAATTGAGTGGCATCCAAATATCGTCTCGATTTACGTATTAGAGTTTGGGTACATGATTTTTTACACTTGACTTCGATATACATATGTATATGTATCACATATTCATATATGCCTAGTTATGTAGCGTGCACTGTTTTCAACTAGGGCTTAAAGAACGGGGCAAGCGAGAGCATGTGAAACCATCACGAAAGTTCCAGTGCCACCCACGAACAGTCCAGGCGCTGATAGAGCATCCCCGTGCAAATCCCAATGCAAATCTTGCAATGTGTTTGTGTGGCGTTTTTTCCATTCCGAAGATATACGAGCATAATACTAGTAGATAATTCCGAGTCTTTATTTATTGAAATTTTCTCAAATTAATTATGAATTGAGACAATTTATTAGCCAACCCAATATTTTTGCATCTATTTATTTCGGGATCATAAATTCAAAAATGAAAAAAAAATAAAAGTAATGCAATAAAATCAAAAAAAAATAAAAAAAACTTCAACTTGCTCACCCTTCGGGGGTGCTTACGACTTTGATTAACATAGCGATCTTGTGCATTTTACAATTTTTAATTTCTCTGATTTACTCGTAAAATTGCTGATTTTATCATATCCTCATGAATAATCCTTGTGAATAATTATCCATTTCATCCTAGTTGAGTTTTCATTAAGGGGGTTCAAAAGCGTTGAGTTTGTCGTTGTTTTCGTGTGTCCTTGTAGGTGACTCTTCATCACCCATGTTTTAATTTTTTCGAGCGTTTTATTTGCTACTGTAATGTTTATATCTGAGTTTGTTAAATGCGTCAGCGAGTAGATTTATTTAATTAAAAAAAAAATAGATACAAAATCAAATAAAACAATACATGCTCAATTACAAACTATTTTTAAATGCTTGCTTCAAAATAAATAGACTAGCAGTATACATTCGAATCAATTGTCTCATTCGGGATTACAATTTCGTAATATGTTTACACCAATGCCGCTTTTGAACAATGTAGTTTCATGAAAATTTCATGCTGTTATTAAAGCTGGATGCGGGGTTATTGAATTTGCTTATACATATATTTCTGTTTTAAATTTCTGTGAATTTGGTTTACAAAATATATATGTACAATATATATGTACATAACTTAATTATATACGCAGTGAACCAAACAAAAAATGTGTACAATCCCTTCTAAACTAATGAAGTGAAATAAAGTGCAAATGAAACGCTATATTATCAACATTTTGACAGAGTTTATTTTAAACTTAGCAATATTTACATTTAAAAAAAAAAAAAAAAAGCACAACAAACAAACATATACAAAATAATACTTTACAAAAATCAAAAAATAAACTTGTACACTTCATAAATCCATCCTTCTTCTTAAATTATTAGGACATGTTACTTAGCCTAATGCCCTTTACTGTCTAAAATCATTCGAAGTCTCTTAGGCATTGAATGAGCCAAGTTTCGGGTAATGTCTGGTGTTGTTGTCTGCCATATCCTTACGAGCTCCGTTTTCAGATCAGTCTTATTTGAAACGATCTTTCTTCTCAACTTTTTTTTCAATATAAACCCATGAATGCTCAATAGGATTGACATGCGAACTTTGGGGTGGATGGGAAAGTACGTTCTTGACGTTGTACAAGAGTCATTCTCTCACTAACATGGAGAAATGTTTGTATCACTGTAATGGAGGAAGCAAAAGTCATCTTTTTGATCCAGTTTTGTGGCAGTAGGAAACAAATTATTTTTTAAGATGGTTAATTAATCAAAGGGTATAGCAGGTATTGAAAATATGCCGCCAGAGCGAAATGTAATGAAAATTATTTTGTTAAGTATGTTACTTATATCTATCACTATTTATGTAGTTTTTGACTGCCTATTTCTTACTGTCATTGAGTGACCCCGAAAAATTACCTGATAACAGCACATTTTTTACATTTCTCGCTCTCTAAAACCAATAAAGATAGAAATGTGGTTCCAAAGCCAAACTCTAGATAATATTATGACAAATATTACGTATAGGTACCTATCTTAATTATTTTGCTGAAAGGAAATAAGATTTTGATGAAACTTGAACAGTTAAATCTACATACTAAGTGCAATTTTTTCAGTGGTCATTCTGTTAGAAATTACTAATAATAGCTAAGGAAATAATATTTCTGTTAAAAAAGTTATTTCCTTTCAGCAAAATAATTAAGATAGATATACGTAATATTTGTCATAATATTATCTACAGTTTGGCTTTGGAATCACATTTCTATCCATATTGGTTTTAGAGAACGAGAAGTTTAAAAAATGTGCTGTTATCAGGTCAATGACAGAAAGAAATAGGCAGTCAAAAACTACATAAATAGTAATAGATATAAGTAACGAACTTAACAAAATGATTTTCATTACATTTTGCTCTGGCGGCACATTTTCAATACTTAGCCTGTTATACCCTTTATTCATCATACCTTCAATCAAAACTAAGTTTCCTACATCATTTTTTGCTATCGCATCCCACATCATAACAGATCCTCCGCCATGCTTTACAGTTCTGTTAACATTTTTTGGATCTAATGCCACACCCTTTTTCCCCCAGATAAAAAGCAATAGTGTTAATAAGCATGCGATCCGAAAATAATGAATTTGGATTCGTCGGTTAAAATAATTGCATACGAAGACTCTCTGGTGGCTTTTTTGCAAAGGCTTTTTCCGTGGTGTAAATCCTCCATATTCTTGCGAATGCAAGAAATTGCGGACTGTTTGTGTGTGTTAAGTTGCAATTTGGCTTTCTTTTAAGTTTTCCGCTATTTTCATTATACGAACTTTCCTTGACTATTTGTATATTTAATCTTTCAGTTTGTGGAGTCGTATCTTGCTCGGATGCCCACTACTTTTTCCTACAATTTCCACAGTCTGTTTTAAATTTTTTTTCCTCCCATTATTTTATTATTTATTCATTCATTTCAACAAATGTTTGTTTAGTCTCCATTACTTTTCGTGTAACGTTAATTTTTAACTTATAAACTCTTTCATGGTAAAGAAACAATTGGACGTTTAAGAAAATTAATGTAGCTACATTTCTTTCACAAAATAACTGTAACATTAAAAAGCAATAGTGTTAATAAGCTTTATTGACTTTGTGAAACTGCAATGTTTTGTCTAATATTTCTTTTTATTTGTAGAATTCAAATATAGCATTCTTAAAAGCTATTAGAATATATATATGTAATTTGGCAAATTATTTCATTTCGCTAGATCCAGATCCAGAAATATTGAGTTTTAACTGTTATGAACTTTTTTACTTATTTTTTTTTTGGTTCACTGTATATAAATTAATACATTTTAATGTTTATTACTAGATTTTAAAAAATAGGTTTTATTTTTCAACTTAACTACTAAACAATGTTTCCTTAAAAACTATATCTTAAATACTATTAATTTGCTGACACAGAGTTTCTTCTTCCTCGATGTTATTGCAAGTGCATTCGTCTGCGCCGCGCCGTTCTCCCGCAGGTGTATCGGGTTGTTGCGTGTGACTACTCGATGTACGTGATGGAATGCGGTCATCACATGTACTTGTGCTGGATCATGTTGTGATGTGATGTGTTTGTAGCATAAAACGTTAAAATGTAAAGCTCCTCCACCTTTAAATGCCCTCGTTTGGGTGTTAAAAAAGCGGAATTTGGTTTATACGAGGTATTTTTGGTGATGGTTTTGTTTTTTTGATGTTCTGCGATGATTCTGCTTCCGCTACACTTTCGTCTTCTTGATGGTCTTGTGGTGTGGGCTTCGATGTAGGCTTGGGCTTAGGCATAGTTTGTGTCATTTTACATCGTCTGATCGTGGTGTACAGCAGTAAGTGTATTCTTCTTCTTCTTCTTCTTTTCCTTTTTATCCCGGCGTCGTTATGGTCAGAAGTGTAGGACCATAACCTTCCCACTTAACTGCATTCCTACTGGTCCGGTTGTGGGGTCCGCCGGTTTGACCTCAGAAAGTAGCGACAGGCTTCCCGGTTTGGGATTACTTCATCGCTGAGGCCAATCAAATGCTGGTGTTTTTGCAATTGTTTGCACCAATTGTTTTTCGGCCTGCCTTTTTTGCGTGTTGAAATTGGAATGTTGATTGATAACGCCTTCTGGACGGGGTTCAAAGGATCTCTCCTTTGAACATGGCAATACCAACTGAGTCGGTCGCGCTCTATATTTCTTGTGATGGTTTCTTTTACGTGGAGGCTTCCTCGGATCTTTGAATTTCTAATTCTGTCACGTTTTGTTACTCCCGCTGTCATGCGAAGCATCTTCATCTCAGTTGCCGTTAATTTGCTCTCATACTTTTTGTGCATTGTCCAGCATTGTGAACCGTATGTGAGCGCCGGACGTACAACTGAAGTGTAGAGCCTTCCTTTCAGCTTAGGGGGCATTTTTCGATCACAGAAGATGGCGGAGTTTTCCCGCCACTTCATCCACCCTACGCTTACGCGATGTTTGATGGCGTCATCACAAGTTGCTTCTCTATTAATCATAGATCCCAGATATTTAAACTTTTCACACTTGGGAAGCACTCTTCCATTCAAATAAATGTCTGGAATAGGCTGATGAGGGTCAGAGAACGGGCAGCACAGATACTCTGTCTTCTTTGAACTAATACGATACCCGTGTCCCTCAAAAATGTCCACCCACACATCAAGTGCTCGTTGTAGGGACGCCTGATCAATACTTATAATGGCCCCATCGTCAGCAAAAAATAGCTGGTGCACATTGGGGTCCGTCACTTTTCCTTCAAGCAAGCAATCAAGGACTGCTATAAAAAGCAGTGGGCTGAGGACGCTCCCTTGGTGTACACCGACTTTGATTGCGAACTCTTCGGTGACTCCTGCGGTGCATCTTACTCTTGTCGTTGCTGTCTCGTACATGTCCATAACCACTCGCACGTAGGTTTCTGGAACTCCTTTTTGTCTTAGCGCTACCCATAAAAGATCTCTTGGTTGCCGGTCAAAGGCCTTCTCGAAATCAACCAACACCATATGCAAGTCCTTTGAAGAATCACGATGCTTTTCCATCATGATCCTTATACTTTGGATTGCATCTGTTGTTGATTTGTCCGAGACAAACCCGCACTGGTCATCAGATAGTCGTATTATTTTCCGCAGTCGGCTATCTAATACCCGTTCAACGATCTTCATGGTGTGCGACATCAGCTTGACAGAACGGTAGTTATCACAATTTCGCGTATCACCCTTTCCTTTGTGCAATGGAAGAAGATAGCTTTCCCTCCATTGATTAGGCATAGTGTCGCCTCTCATAAGTTTGGAGATAAGAACCATGAGCCATCTAGACCCGATGTCTCCCATCTTTTTCCAGAACTCAGAGGGTATCCCGTCCGGCCCAACAGCTTTTCTTTTCTTGGAGTTTTTAACCGCGTACCGAACTTCTTCGACTGTGATGTCGGATATTTCGGCATGATTCGGGGCGGCTCTTGGAAAGTACACTCGGGGAAACTGTTCGTTCAGAAGTTCCTCGCAATACTGTCGCCATCTGTGGAGAATTTTTTCGTCTTCCACAAGGAGTTGGCCTTCAGCATTGTTGTAAGTGTATTACAGCAGTAAGTGTATTACCAATGATAATATTGTCATATTCATAATTAATCGCTTGGTAGCTTTCTCCTCCAAAGCTTTTATCACCTAGAGAAATTTGGACAAAAATCCTTAATTTAAATTCATATGGACAGATTTTATTTTTTTCCGGTTAAATATTATAATTTACATATTTTTCCTTAAATATAAAATATAAAATCAAGTAAAACAATTCAGTTAAGCTATAAAAATTCTGAAACTAAACTACTGTCATCGCTATTTTCAAGCTCTGTATCAGTTAAATCAATTTCATCAAAAGAGGAAGCACTTATGTTTTTTGACAAATCTTCAATTTGCAAGTACATATGTACATACTTATTTCTGAGATATCCCTATTTGATTTCCTTCAAGAAATATTTCTATGTGTCGAAATAAAAGGATCGGAAGTAAGTAATAAAACGTTCATAAGATCCGTGTTTGTCTGATCTCTACGCATCTTACGCGTGTGATTCAACCGATTTTCTTTTATTTCCTTATGTCGAGCCTCTAAAGCCTCTTCTAGCTGAAGACCTACAGGTAAGTCGAAAGAATCGATGACATCACAACCATGTAATACTAATTATAAAAATTTACATATAAATAAAAAAATTTATTTCTTTTAGTAAAATTTTAAAGTGCTGAACATTTATTTTTATATCTGACGATATAATCCTTAAAATCATGTAAAAGTTTTTTATTAAATTTGAATTTATTCCTGTGATTTATAAACTGATTTCCATCACTTTTAGATCCATAGCTCGGTTTTGGCTTATCCACTAAGAGTCCCATACGAATTTTAAAAAGGTCTTGAATCTTTTTTTATTTTGCGCGAATATGTTTTTATTTTCAGTTCCTCTTATTTGCCACACTTTTAACGCAAACGATAAGAAATATGAAGAAGGCAATCAAAACACCTTATCCAGGTGTGCAGTGTGGATAAGCCAAAACGGTAATGATCGGTATTAGGAAGCCTTTCAGAAACAACAGTCAAATTCATTTCTTTTGGGGACGCTTCACATACGAGTATATAGCACTTAGCAGAACAATTAGTGTCGAATAAAATGTTACATATACTTCCATCTAGCATTGTAAAATCTAATTCGTACTTACCTAGCACATACTTACCATTGAAATTAATTTGATACGCAGATAAGTGACGTATAGAATTTTTCATTAAGGACTCTTCTTCCCTTACTAAATGCTGATATTCCTTCATAAAAATGAACTTAATAGATCTGCAAAACAATGTGGAAGAGGAACGTGGGTTGACCCATAACTCAGCTTTATTGTCATCTTCTAATATCTGCAAATATCTGCAGACATTTCACTTATAGATACATTTGGTACAAAAAGTTTTCTAGCTTTCCTCAGAGTCTTGACGGATGGAAAATAGTTCTTAGATTGCTTATTCATAACTGCGAACAATATTATACTTCCTTTCAGAAAGGTCAAGGTCAAAATATAAAGCAAGAACTTGATGAGGATTTAAAGTCGGCTGTAGTTGACTTGTTGATGTTGATTCTCTTGAAATATCGCATGCAAAACTGAGTTCTTCAGCGGAACGTAAATTTATCAGATCTTAAACTCTACGTTTTTTTTTCGTTATAGATGCCTCCTCAAACCTTACTAAAGGTCTCCCGCGACGAGTTTCTTCCTGCACCTCTCCTCTGGATTTTGATGGTGTTGGTTGCAGATCGCTTTCTGTCTCAGTTGCCATCAACTGTTCTTTTTGTAACCACTTTGAATGTCGGTTTATCTACATATTTGCGGTTTCTAGAGCAATCTTTCCACTTTCTGCTCATTGATAAACAATAAGCCTTACCTGCGTGTCTAATTTTGCCATTTAAACTATCAGAACAGTCGTTTAAATTTAAAAGAGATTTCAGTAGATAACTTAACAGTTTGTCTGAATTTGGATTTGTAATCCAATCGTCGGCCAAATCACAATTTCGAATCGTTGGGTATTGTACTGGAAAAAAATTCACTGTTATTAGGGTAGCAATTTGTAGCACAAAACAATAATTCAAGAACAAAGTCCAATATATGACTTATGCAAAGCAATTGAATGAAGAAATATATATATATTTTTTTAACAATTTATTTTATCGTGCTATATATTTTAATATATCTAAAACCAATTGGTATTAATACTAGAGGGACAAACCTTCTTCCAAATTCGACATGATTTTAGTCAACAACACTTCTTCATAGCAAGCAAAATTGAAACTAATAAAATTGAAACATGATGGTTCTACTCAAAGCAGTGTTAAGGCCCCGGCCCATAGAATCCGTCAATCCGTCACTCCGTTGATTTCAACTGAGTGAAAACGTATTGGCGGATAGAGCAGGCAAGCATCGGCCCATAGAATCCGTCAATCCCTTGACAGTTGTCGATGACATTTATTATTTGATGGAGTGCGTTCATCCGACCCTCACCAAACGAATCGTACTTTGAATGTCAACCGAATTTGAAGTTTCTCTCAGTACGAGAGAGTTCCCAAGCATTCTCTCAATGCATCCACCAATGAACGTGCTTACTCTCAATTCGTGCATGCGTGAACCTCAGAATGTAAATATGTAAGCTCCAATATGTGAATGTATGAGTTGTCAACGGAGCAAAAAGTAGAAAGTAGCTCTACTTTGTCCGTTGAAGTTCATACATCCGTCGGCTATGGGCCACCTCCCATAAGAATGTGTATATTCTACTTTTCACTCAGTTGAAATCAACGGAGTGACGGATCGACGGATTCTATGGGCCGGGGCCTTTACCGCAAGTACCGTTATGTTTTGAGAGCAAACGTTTTTGTTTTTGTTTGATTGAGTCACTTTTCTACAATAATACACCGTTTATTGAGTTAAAAGCTAACATTTTTTTATTTTTTTATTTTTGTCCAAGGGTTGCCGCGCAGTGGATGTGCTGATTGTTGCTTTTCGAACAATTAGCTGGCTTGCTCTTAAGTAGGTGTGTTGTGCATGTGCCTTTACTTACCTATATCTATTACATTTTCCTTATAATATATAATAATTCCATTAAAATGTTTACATTTACTTCTTATACCTAGAATAACATTCTTGGATTAAATAATATTATATTTTCGATATTGCATCTACGTATTAATTAAATTATTTCTTTTAAATAATGTTATACAGATTTCGTTACTAGTTATAGGAAAATTTACAATATAAATTATATTTGAGCCGTTCGAAGCTTTCTTAATGTCTGCAAATTCGATTGCTTTATCTATATTATAAGCGGTATATTTTCGCCTTCTAGGTGTTAATTAATAATTTTTATTTCTTTGTTCGATAATATAAGCGAGTTTACAACATTTGTTTTTGCCCAATGAATAGCATATTCAATATTTATTATTTCATCTTTCATAATAGTTATTTGGCCTTTTAATTTTAGTATAGATTTGGTCTCAATATTTATTACGTTTACTTTTATAATTTCGTTCATTACATTTCTTAGTTTCTCTATCTAATTCAAAGTAAGTTTATTTAATATTACTTGATTGTTGTTGTTTTATAGGACGTTGTTATTTTACTTTTAGTGATTTCAAAATCAGAGTGGTCGGGGCTACCAGCAATCAATTTCCATGCACTGCCAATGAATTCGAGGGATCTTTTAGGTTTTGTGTTTTTCTTTGAAAAAAGCCCATCTAAATGGTCGTTAATTTGATTTATATCGTATGTTAGGAAAGGATATAGGGGGTGTTTAGGGTCTGTTTTTGTACTCCTTCCTGTACTCCTTCAGGTATATTGTATAGATTAATTTAAACGTTCGCATTTGGATTTTTGCAAACCCTGTTTCTAGGATTATGAGTTGGGAGTTTGAGTAGTCGAGAAGTTGGATCTCCGCGTTTGTCCGTCGTATATGGAATTTGGAAACGATTCTACCATTTCCCGTTAAAACTTCCCGTAATATTCTTATTTTCCCTAACTATTTCTTCTTTGAATCTGTTAGAAAGTTTGCTACATAGTCTTTTATTTATTTTCACGTAAATGGCCTGTCCCGGGATATATTGCTTGATTTCGTGCTTTTGTTTATTATGATAATCCAGGTTGCTTCCATGTTTCTTTTTGAGTTTATACATGGTTAATTGCCTGGTTTTCTTGTAATCGTTGGGACTTAATTCGACTGTTCGACAGAAGAAAAGATAAACTGGTTTTTTTTGTGATCGATGATTGATTATATTAATTTACCGACCTTTCCAAGAGTTCTTCGAAGTTTCGTTCAGTACCATTCTCTTTAATGCGCCTTATGATTTCTGCTAATGTAGAATGGAAACGTTCTACTTGACACTTGACCATTAGCTCCGCTTCCTTATGGAGGTACTTTTGACTTGTCGAGTGCCGTTAAGGCTAATTTTTTTTCTGTATGAAAAATTTCAATGTGTACTGTATGTCCCGGGAATGTAGAAATTGGGGTTTCATTTAATTTTGGCTGGTTAGGATGTCTTTCATATTTTTTTACAAGATCAGCAGATTTCAGTAATTCTCTTTATCTTGTTCATCATAGATGGGAAATAGTATTTCTCTAGAATCGGAGAACGGTCCTGTTCTTGTAGCAAGTCTTGTACCAACAACTGAGTGAATCTAATTTTATAACTATTGAGGTAGGTTTTATAAAGTTCTTTTATCATGCCCATAACTCTCTCTTCCGTTTTTATGCAGTTAATAATGCTGGGATTAAGAATTTTTTGAAGGTTTCCTTATAGATTTTCGCTGGTGTAGTGCGGTTCTCTAACTAGGTGATGATGTTATCGATGAAAAATAATTTCAAATTAATGGCTGGATGTTTTCCCTATATCTAAGAATATTTAGTTCTTATACACGTTTATGGGAATTCTACGCTTGTAATTAGGTTTTCGTAGGAACTCTCTTGGCTATATAATGTTGGGGTCATGGTATTTATGGCTGTAACGGCAGGTATACTTGAGAGTTCATTTGCTACTACATAAGCTTCACCTATAAACCAGGTGTATCTTTTGGAAGATGGCCTTCCATCGTTTCATTTGTCCTTTATTGTTTTTGTTGCTGAGAGCATACGTTAATGGCTGATGGTCTGTATACATTAACCCAAATTATCGCCAGCATTTTCTTCTCGTTTGTGGCGTAATGTTCTTCTGTTTGATGAGCGTTCTCGAAATGAACATGATGGGTTCCTACTCCGGTACTGCACCAATTGATTAATTCGATGCATTCGATGTTAAGTAGAAAAGTTTGACATTAAACCGTTTTTGATTTTTTTGAATTACTCTATTG
The DNA here is from genome assembly GCA_958301585.1 of Merodon equestris. NCBI lineage: Eukaryota > Metazoa > Arthropoda > Insecta > Diptera > Syrphidae > Merodon > Merodon equestris. Next base: position 79,348,871 of record OY284415.1, on the reverse strand, counting down.
CTTCCTTAACTAAATTTACTTGTTTCTTTTGGGATACATTTTTGGACAGCCTTCCCACGTCCCCCCTTTAAAGGATTGTGAAGAGTTTCACTATTTTTGGGTAATCTCTTACAAACCGAGTAGAGTAGCCAGATAGTCCAAGAAAGGATCTAAGTTCTTTAACAGTTCTAATGTAAGGGAACTTTACTACGGTTTTTAGTTTTGCTGGGTTCGTTCGAACGCCATTGGCTGAGACGAAGCCGAGGAATTCGAATTCTTGTCTAAAAAAGTTGCACTTCTCGAGTTTAACTTTCATGTTTGCCTGCTCGAGTGTTTGGAATATTGTTTGTATATTATCCAAGTGGTCCGATTTGCTTTTACTGAATATTATGATATCGTCTATATACTCGTATGTATATTGGAATATCGTCCATTGCCCTCTGGAATATTGATGGGGTGTTCCCTAGGCCTAATGATAACCTAGTAAATTTAAACTTTGCGTTTTTGATATAGAAGGCAGTTTTCTTAATGTCAGACTCACTGGAGGGAATTTGATGGAAACCGCTTTTCAAATCTAATACGGTGAAGAATTTACCACAATTGAGACAGTACTTCATTGACGGCTCGATATTTTCTCTGGCCGCTTGTACCATTTTTTTCGGTACCACCCAAACAGGAGAGTTGTAGGGAGGCTTGAATGGCATTATGATTCCACCGTCGTGGAATAATTTCCGAACTTGATTCTCCACTTTCTCCCTCAGTGACATAGAGAAATGATAGAATTTGGTGTAGACGGGCCTGTCATTGGTAGTTCTTATATCGCCTTTAAGTTTCGTTGTGAAGGTAAGCTTTTCGTCTGGATCAATAAAGGGACCAGACCTGTTTGTCTTCGCTATTCGGTTGGTTCGAATGTTGATGCTATTAACATCTTGAGTGCTTTGGTATTTAATACGCACATTTATTTTGTCTTGGATAATCATACAATCATTATGGGTGTGGATAATTGCCGACAGTTTTATGAGAGTATCGTGTCCTAGTATGCAGTGAAAGGGTTTTAAAGTAGCAAGTAGAATTAAATTTTTTTCCCCGAAGGCCAAAAAGGTATATAAAAGTTTATTTTTCCACTCACGGATTTAGCGTAAAATGGACATTCGTTTGGAATAGTATTTTTTATTTGGATTGCACGTAGTTCTTATTTGTGCCGATCAAAAATTTGAATATTTCGGTATTCTTCGCTCGACATTCAAAGTATGGCAGCCTAAAAAATGAATATAAGAAAAGTCGAAGACTCCTTCTTGTTGCAAAGACTTTGGTTGATATTGTTCTGTGTATTAATGTATTATATATAGATCTGGACTAAGATCTTCATTCGTTTCCCCATCGTGTTTGTATACGTTTCTAGTTCATTGTCACTGGTGTGTGCTAAGTCAGTCTGTGTCTGTGTAAAAATTGTATTGTTCCGGATTAAGAGATTTATTTTTGTCATCTGGATTCTGGGTTTGGGAAGATTGTTTTGGGCCATGTTGAAGTCTGATCTGGAAAGATTCTCTTCCTTAAGGTTCGGGTTTTATTTGTAAATTCTGTAAAAACTGTTTATTGAGATTATTCGTATTATCGCGTTCGTACCTAAAATTTGGTTGATTCATACGTGGAGGTTGGAATCCTTTAGGATTATAATTTTGCTGTTACGATTGCATTGGTTTGCAAAATTGCTGTTGCTGTGGGCCATTGAAATATTGAGCTCTCCTGGAGGGGGTTAATGGGAATTTTGATTTCTTTTCATGCTTGTTCGCTAGTTATAAACGTAATTCGTTCGAAAGTTTTGATTCTCCAATTTTAGACAAACGTCCTTTCCACCTTTGGGTAACCTCGGCAGATCGCCTCCGAGTCGCGATCGCCAATGCTTTGCCGCGATACGTTTGTTTCAGAAGAGACATGGACTCGACGCTAATGTCCATACAGGACAATCTATCAAGAACGAGTATTAGTGAGAGATGCGAGTAGGCCTTCTGGTAAAACTCTCGCACTGATTTGTTCCCTTGTACTAAGGAGGTCATCCTGTACTCAAGGGTACTCATGTCTTGCTTGTCAGAGTAGTGCATGAAAAGGCTTTGTGCAATACCCTTCCAATTCAGGGGAGTATTGAAAGATTCCAGCGCCGTGTCGGTGTCGCCTACGATTTTGTTTATCATAGAATTGCATAACATTTCGGGGTGCCAATAATAGGTTGGTATACCTGTAAGATTCTCTCTACGCTCTTTCTTCGAGAGCTGAACTCTCCTGGATCGCCTGTAAAGGCCCTAAGGCTGCGTACGATATCGGGAACCTTATCTAAATCCGATAAGACGTTCCGGTATTCAGGGGCGATAGTTTCGTCGGTAGCTTGCGTCTGATATGAATTTGGGTTTAGTGCATTTTTGATCAAGGTTCGTCCTTGTTCCTTTAGCCCGCGAGCAATAATAGACGTGAACAGTGATTCGAATTCTGGAGTTGACTAAGGGTCTTGACCTGGGGGTAAGTTTGAGGAGGTGGATCGGAAGGAGTTATTATTTTCGGTAATTATTCCAAGGGCAGCCACTAATTCGTGCACTGTTCCAATTTTTACGCTTTAAATTTTAAATGTATTAGTTTCAATGTATTCGTTTAATTAAAGTAATCAATTTGGAATAATTTTCTTCATGTACATTTGTTTTTTAATAACAAAAAAAAAATTAACATTTTTTTAACATATATCCATCTTATTTTTTTATATTTATCTTATTACATTATTGTCATCAGGTAGAACGCCGCTGTCATCTTCGTGGTGAGCGGCTATCGGGTGGCACTTCCTTTTCCTCCGCAGTTGTACAGCAACTCAGGGGTCCTTTGAAATATTTCTCACGCACTTGGTTTTGGACCGACGGTTGATTGTTCTTTTGTGTATCTCTTTTCTCACTCCGTTAATCACTGTCTTTTTACCGCGCGAAAGCTACTTGAGTTTGTTGGCGGGACCGTGTACCGGCAAAGGAAAAAAATTAATGTTTAATTCTACCGCACGGAAACTATTTGAGGTTACTGACGAACACTTTTAGAAAACACTTTTCTACATACGAAAAAACCCGCCGGTTTCTGCTCGGTCGCCAATTAATAAACTTAAATGTTTTATTTTTTAAACAAATAAATTAAATAAGTTTTATTTTTTAAGTTAACCACCAGCGATTCTGCCTATCTAACTACTGAAAAATGTTTGCTTAAGAACTACACCTTCTTCTTGTTCCTCTATCGCAAGTGCATTTGCCAGCGCCGTGTTCCCGCAGGTGTATTGGGTTATTGCGTGTGACTGCTCGATGTACATGATGGGATGCGGTCAACTCATGTGCTTATGCTGGATTATGTTGTGATGTAAGTATGTGGGAAGCTGTGTGGCATAAAATGTTCTGTTAACATATATCTTTTTAATTTTATTTCATGTGTTTAATAATTTTTTATTGGTATTTGTGTTTTTTTTGCTTTTTTGTATATATACATACATATACCTGTCGCAGTCCGATAGAAAAAATTAAATAAAAAAAAAATTCGGAGTGATTATTTTATTTACATATGTCTCAATAAAAAACAATGATTAATTATAAAAATTAGTTATCTATTTCGTATACTGCAAGGCTTTATTAATAATGTTATAATATTTTCATTGTAATGCTGGCACACGACTTTTTTTGCTTGATTGCCTGGCGCGTAAACAAATAAAGGTAACGGTTTCCCAACGCGGGAGCGGGCAACATACAACTGTCCATGAGAGAAGCATGGGTTTTCAGTATTAACGCCGCAAACACTCAACGACTGACCCTGGGATTTATTTATGGTAATAGCGAAAGCAAGCCGCACTGGAAATTGCAGTCGTTTAAATTCATATGCTATGTTAGTTGGTACCATTGGGATGCGTGTTAACAACTCATCTTCTCGCTTATATTTTCCCTTTAGAGTGGTTGGTTCGATCACATTTCGTAACATTATGACTACCGATTATACTTTCAATTGAGGATTCAATGAGTTAAAAAATTCTGGAGAGTAGTTGACGACATCATCATGATTAGCTGCGCAATCAACTGATTTATATGTCCATTTATATGCCATTCTCATTCGGAGATCTATTCAACATTCCCTTTTGCCAGTTGTGCATACGCGCTGCATAGAAAATATAGGTATAGAGGTACGTTTAGACAATGGTAGGGCAATCAAAATCTTTTGTGTTTACTTTGCTGGCGGTAATTCTTCGGTTTACTTACGACAAAATCTAACTGCAGATTTAAGACAGTTTTTCTCAATAAGTGGGGATTATTTAATTGGAGGTGACTTAAACTGCAGGCACAGAGATTGGGGGTGCAGCAGAGCAAATGCGAATGGTAATCTACTTTCAGGTTTGTCTAATGTGTTTCCGTTTTCGGTGTTATTTCCGTGTAGTCCCACATATATTCCAGCAGGTTCGAGAGGTCTTCCATCTACGCTCGACATTTTTATTACTAATTCACCACGATTATTCTCTCAGCCGGTAGCACTTAACGATCTTAGTTCTGACCATAACCCAGTCTTTTGCCAAGTTCTCAAATCTAGTGTAGAAACAACACAATATTACTTTGATTTTAAACGTGCGAACTGGGCACAATTTCAATTCGAAATGAAAAGGAATCTTACTAATATTCCTCCAGATTTAGAAAATGTTTCCACTGATCATATTGACAGACTTGTGGAAGCTTTTTCAAAGGAAGTCCATAGATCAATAGAGAAGAGTGTACCGAAAGTAGCTAGGAATAATTTCTTTATCACAATTCCGGATCGTGTCCTAGTGTATATACGATTTAGAAATATTCTGAGGAGACAATGGCAAAGGTATCGCGTACCGTTTCTTCGCAAACAAATGAATTATTTCAATAAACTCATTTCTGCAGAAATAGCGAAGCATAGGAACAATCAATGGAATACGAAGCTAAGTTTATTGGACAAAAATGCTACGCCGTTTTGGAACATAGTTAAGATAATTAAAAAAAAGAACTCGCGAATTCCAAGTCTACACAGTTCCGACAATGTCTTTCATGCAGACATCGAAAAGGCCAATATTTTCAGTTTAACTTTCAAAAAGAATCACGATATTTCGCAAAACCTCGGTGATGCAACCACAAGCTCTCTTTTAAAGGAAGCATGTGACAGCCTTCGCTTGCAGAGCCATGAGCCATCCCCTAACGCGTTTGTATCTCCAAACGAAATAAGGGACATTCTAAAAAGTTTACAGCTGAGGAAAACAGAAGGCCTTGATGGTATTAAGAACCTGTACCTCAAGCATTTGCCGAAATCTGGAATATTATTTCTAACTTTTCTTATTAATGCATGCCTCAAAATCCAGTACTTTCCGAATAACTGGAAAATCGCAAAAGTAGTTCCGATTTTGAAACCTGGAAAGCAAAATCAGTACCCAGATAGCTACAGACCAATTAGTCTACTAAGTTGTCTTAGCAAAGTGTACGAAAAAGTAATTAAAACTAGACTTATGAGTTTTATAGATGATATGCGTATCTTCCCAGATGAACAGTTTGGATTCAGAAGCCATCACAGTACCTCTCATCAAGCGCTCAGAATATGCCAACATGTCAAGAGAAATTTCGAATTGGGCAGATCCACAGGTTTAGTTTTGCTGGATATTGAAAAGGCTTTCGATTCCGTTTGGCATGACGGTATCATTTATAAAATGATTAGGTTCGGTTTTCCCCTATACTTAGTCAAATCCATACAGAGTTTTCTGACTAATAGACGTTTCACAGTCAATGTTAATGGTAAAGCATCTTCTCTGCAAAACTTTTGCGCAGGAGTACCACAAGGTTCTGTTCTTGGTCCTGTGCTTTATAATATATACACCTCTGACCTGCCCAGACCCCCAGCATGTGAAATAGCCATTTACGCCGACGACACGGGTATATTCTCTTCTCATGAATATAGTCTCAATATTGAAACTAATTTGCAAAATGGGATTAGAATATTCGCTGATTATTTCAATAAGTGGAAAATTAAAATTAATGCCGAAAAAGTGCAACCTATCTTTTTCAGCCGAAAAAGAAAAAGTTGCTATCTACCCAGTAATCCACTTAACGTGTGCGGGCTAAATGTCAATTGGCAATCTAGCGTGAAATATCTGGGGTTGTATCTAGATTCAAGACTAACTTTCAAAGAACATATTTCAAATACAATCAATAAAACTAATATTGGTATCAAGATGCTTTACCCATTTATAAATAGGAAATCGTCGCTAAGTAAAGCAAACAAAATTATTATCTATAAAGTAATTTTCCAGTCAATATTACTGTATGGTTGCCAGGTATGGGGAAGTTGTGCAAAATGTCACATTAAGAAATTGCAAACTTCACAAAACAAACTGCTGAAGATGATGCTTAATCTACCAAGGTACCATTCTACCTGTGATCTCCATTGTCAAACGGGTGTTGAATTGATCTCCGAAAGAATTGTTAAACTAACGGATAGATTTCTACAAAATTGCGTTTTTCTGGATAATCCTCTGCTAAACCAACTAAATGTTTAACTTAATTAATTAATGTACCTGTTTATTATTTATCTATTAATTATTTATTTATTACTTCTGTATAAATTAGTGAATTTATTTATTTTTTTACTTCGTTATTTGTTCATTTATTTATTTATTTATTTATTTATTTATTATTATTTAATTATTATTTATTTATTATCTATTTATTGTTTATATATTATTTATTTATTATTTATTTATTATTTATTTATTATCTATTTATTATTTATTTATATATTTTCACTATTTATCTATCTGTGTATTTATTCATTTGTCAATTTAGTTATTTATTTGTTTTAATTAATTATTATATATCTATTTATTTATTTTTCGTTTATTAATTTTGATTTTATTTTTATTTATTTATCTTTTTTTTTTTTATTTATTTATTTATTTATTTTTTTTTTTTTTTTTGTTTGCATTGAAGGTTTTGTCGTGGTTTCCTTCAAATTTACTTAAATTAATATTATTTCATAACCCCAAAAGATAATATTTCAGTTGAAAGATATGTGTATAGCTATCGAATCACTGTATGTAAATTGTGTGGCAACCATATTGTAAAGTATCATAGCACGAAATAAAGAAATATCTATATCTATCTATATGTCCTTAATAAACCAGCAATTTCATTTTTAATTTTGAAGTTTGTTTCATTTATATCCGTATTTTTGGTAGCTAACAAGCACGTTCGCGCAAACACTCAGCTCGGCTGAATGTAATGATTTTTCGGTTTTGATTGTTCTACAGATCTTTCATAGTTCTATCTAGTTCTTTTACTCGTGCATTCATCGCACACTATCAACTTTCATTGCTGCAGAACCTTTGCCATTGCTGAGTTCTTGCTGAGTTTCGTTGTTTTGAATATTCAGTGGTAATTTAATAAATTCCTCCAATTCCACCATTTATAACTTTTATAAGTGAATTAAAGACATACTTTTGTTGTTGGTTCACCAGCTCAACGTTTATTCGAATTGATTCCCTCAAAGCATCGAGATCATACAGTTTCTCAAGTCGCAACTCTTGATTAAAAGCGTCGTGCACTGGGCGCTTAGGCGCGGCCATGGCTAACTGAGATAATTCTTCTTCTGTGAATTTGAATTGTAAATGTAGATTTCCTGTTCTGTTGCGCATTTGATGTAAGATATCGTCACACATATCATCTTTTTATTTGATCCATAAATCAATTGATTTTGATGGAAGCATGTCGATATAATTATATTATAGAAAAAAAAAATCGTATTTGATGGAGTTTTGAAGAAACATCAATTAAAGTTTGACCCCAATGAGGATAATTTCCTAACAGTTGCAAACGCTGACAGGCTTCTCTGTAAGAGCCATATAATTCACCATTAACAGGTCGTAAATGTTGGAATGATGTTGGGCCTCGAACATTGACTAACAGTAATCGTAAATAAAAACACTCATCATTGCTTGGATGGACCGAATAAATTCGACCAATTGCATCAGTGGAATATAAGTTGGGGTAACCTGGAACTGGTATATGTACGTTTTCCGATTTCAACCAAACTGGACCAAAAACATATATAAACCAATACCAAAGATATGTTAAAATTTCGTTGAAATCGGTAAATGCGTTAAGACGTGAATCGGCGACAAACGAACACAACATTAAGGCTCAACTTTTATATATGTATATAGATAAATATATATATATATCTTCTTCTTCTTCTTTTCCTTTTTTCCGGCGTTGTTATGGTCAGAAGTGTAGGACCATAACCTTCCCACTTAACTGCATTCCTACTGGTCCGCTTGTGGGGTCCGCCGGTTTGACCTCAGAAAGTAGCGGCAGGCTTCCCGGTTTGGGATTACTTCATCGCTGAGGCCAATCAAATGCTGGTGTTTTTGCATCCTTTGTTTTAGTCGCCTTTTACGACAAGCGAGAGGTATCGATATTCTTAACCCGTCCCTGCACGGATGATAAATATATATATATATAATATATATATATATATATGTTTTTTTTTGTTTTTCTATTTAAAACTTAGCTGAACCTACCCAGCACCCTAGCGTACCTTAACCTATCCTAACTTACTCTATTCTACCCTTAAAGCTGCCATTGATTTTTCGCGGACTTTGCCTTGAAAAGGCTGACCTATCAAAATTGAACACTTACACCAGTGGATGCTCATTCGTTCCAAAAATTTTGAGCCTGCGCCAATTTTTTCTACTGTCCCGAAAACCCTATGTAATGAATACCCTCTAACCATATGTTGTCGACCGGTTGGTTCTTACTTTTGTTCCACTAGATATCCGATACGATTTCCGAGGCGGCATGAATACTTTCTTGCGCCACTCTGAAAAAGGAGACTTATTGACTGAAGATTTGATAGGTTAGAGGTGCTTTTCCCCCTCTTGGGGATTGGGTGCACCACCGTTGTCTTCGAATGTACTGGATAATATGCATTATTCAGATACGCCAATTGTCCATTTAACTCTATCAGTGCTGAAGAGTCTACCAGAGATCTATTTGTCCTACTATCAGTTTAATTTGTGACGCTCATTAGAACTTCGAGAGGTGTTAGCTGGGTAGTAGAACCAGGAAAACGTAGCGATTGACAGTGAAATCGTTAGGTTTGCAAAGCAACCCGACTCCATTTGTGTGCTTTTGGGATAGTAATTAATAGAGTCGGGTCGCGGTTGGTAGCAAATCTACGGTTTCGCAATGTTTCCTCCAAGACCTTCTCTTAGATTTCCTCAATTCGAGGTTGTATTTTGTTAATGACCAGACATCACAAATTATATTTGAGCCAAAAGGGCTAGAGATGGTAAAATCAAGCACCTCTTCTCTAATTGAGTTAATGAATGTGGGCTTGTTGCCCCTATTTGCAACGGTGAGGTTATTACTAAATCAATACATATTCAATAAGTGACTCATCTCTTTTGTTTCCACGTGGTGCGCATTGGCATCGCATCCAATGACCTGATGTCGTTTGCGGCGGTGGCAATAAGCTCCTTGGTCTTGTACCTCAGTAGGTGGGATTTGGTCGCCGTCTCCTGGGTAGTAAGCGGAGACGAGCACGATCTCCTTTACTCCACTTTCAAAAGGAACTTTCACGGTGACGGCAACAAGTCTCTTGTTATAACTTCTGGAATGGGGAGGAAATTTATATTAGAATCGACCAAACATGAGGCCCTAGGAGGAGATTCTCCAGTAGCGTAGATTAATTTACACCACCTATTTTGTAGGCCCATAATCTTACCTCTTTGAAATCAGCGTTCTTATATGAGTGGGAGAGATTTTTAGGCGCGGTAGAAACGCAGGCTAAAGGTGTCCGAGGAACCTTTGGCATGGTGCAGGTTATCCTGCAGTACACGCAGCCTACTCATCTACTTGCCGGTATACCTTGTCCTACACGCGGTGTTGCTTTTTATTTCCACGCCGAAAGTTTCCGGCCTGATGATGAAGTGATCCACTGAGCTGCTTCCTATCGAAGATTTCCCGAGTTTAGTGTGGGGACGGTTTTTTATTTTGGTTGGACGGCCTTTGGTGGTAGTCACTTGTGGCATTGTGGTAGTTTTTGGGCCGACGCACCAACCAGGTGCGACCACCGTACTGGTATCTGCAGCGACCCGTGAAGGTTCTACTGACACCTTTTCGTGGCTTCTTATAATGATTTTGACATCATTAAAGCGATAAGCTACTTTGCATTTCAGTTCTAGCAGCCGGACCAAGGACATATCGCTGATTGCTCGAACCAAATGCAGGTGGTGTTTTGTTTATCTGGCGTGCATTGCATGACTCTCCAATGCTATGCATACAGGCCTTCGTTTTGTGAGTCCAGCGTTGAAAAAAACCTTAGTTATGGGTAGATCGATATTCTGTGGGAATTAGCCCCGAACGATGTGAGGTTTTGGGAAGCGTTTTTTTCAGTTTGACATCAAGTCAACTTTTTTCTTTTATAACCGTAAAGTTGGACCTCATCCAACCGGTTGTGGTTGCGTCAAAGTAGAGCCAACCTGACCTATATGTCGACCCCTTGAAGTGTGTTCTTGCCCCCTTACCTAGCAGTTCAATTAGGGTGTCAATCACAGCCCCTTGAATTGCTGCCATTTGTGCTGTGGTAAGGGGGTTTGCGCCAAGATCATTGGGGACGACGCCGAGTCTTGTTTTTCCAGCTATACATATTGCTGTAGCTTTCTTTATCTGCTTGCGGATTGCGAATTTTTCTGCGTTTGGCGGCAGGGTTCGGTGGGGTATTGTTGGCGGAACGAACACGTTTCGACTTAGTGGTAGGGGCAGATTTTGCTTATGCTAGAGTTTCATCCCTACTTAATGGTGCCCTTAAAACGTCTCTGTTCAGACGACTTTAGTTTGACGAAGCCAGAGGAGAAGTAGAGACTTATTCTCCACAACGATTCAAATAATCATACAGCAGCGTAACTCAAATAATTAATCATGCAAAATCACGCGCTCATTCACGCTTCATTTAAGACTTAAGACACTTAAGACTTATGTAGGTACTTAAGCCTTTATCTTAGAAGTAACGTAAACGTAAAAATCATAAGGGACGACACAACACCGTTCTTAACTTGGCTTGGGTTCTGGTAGTGTCCGGGTATGTACAAGTTCAGCTGGAATATATAATATCACTGTCTTGTTGATTTTGCAAATCAGGTACAGCCATGCACATAAGTGCTAGTTTAATAAGTAACCCGGACACATACATACAGTTTGTCAAGAAAATGTTTACACAAGTGAAAAAACAATTTATTTTACTTTTTTCTTTGAAATACGAGGACTTATAACTTTATTACATTTTCTTTTCCAATATATTATTACTAAAGTTGAGGAAACGTTATAGCAAAAAAAGCATATCATTTAACTAAAGAACAACAACAAAAAACATAATAAACTAAAAAGGAACAAAAACTTCAGTGTCAAGAAAGTGTTTACACATCTAACTGATGTCGAAGAAAAACCTTTTTCTCCCATTTTCTCAACTTCCTTTTCGCAGTAAATGCATTGTTTTATTACAGAACCACTTAGCACTAATTTGTTCGTACCGCTTTTGTAGGCATTCGAAGGAAAAATATTTTAGTAATACGTCTGATTGTGTTTTTTAGTAGTTCTTGATTTTTTCAATATGCCTGGTACTCGTAAAAGAATATCTTTTGATGTAAGGCAGTTGGTATATTACAATTATCATACAGGAAAAGTGTTGCGGAAATAGTTGAGACGTTTAATTTATCCAAAAAAAACTATCCATAATATTATTGAAGAAGATTTGAGGAATTCTCTATACATTTTTGGCATATACATATGTAGTTATATAGTTTTTTTTGCTTATGCGGCCAAGGTGCAAAAGATACAAAGTGAAAAGTTCTACGAATGCTTTGTTACAGTTTTGCACTGCTGCAGCGAGTATACAAATTTGCTTGTATTTTCATATTTGCTTGTTGCGAATTGATCATTTGGTGGTGTTATTTTGAAGTGATCGGTAGTGTCGATATAAAAATTTCCCAAAATGAGCAGTTTGGCTGATGAACTAAGCAAAAAAGCTCTAGATTTGTTGAAGGAGAGTAAATCAAGTAGAGATATTGCAAAACTATTAAACATAAGCCCCATGTCCATTTTCAGAATATGAAAATGTAACAGTAGTGAAGTTTGGAATGTAAGTAATATCTTTAAGATAGCCGCCCAGAGAAAAGAAATGCTCAGGAGATTCGTTTCCCAAAGTTTATTAACAATGCTGAAGGCCAACTCCTTGTGGAAGACGAAAAAATTCTCTACAGATGGCGACAGTATTGCGAGGAACTTCTGAACGAACAGTTTCCCCGAGTGCACTTTCCAAGAGCCGCCCCGAATCGTGCCGAAATATCCGACATCACAGTCGAAGAAGTTCGGTACGCGGTTAAAAACTCCAAGAAAAGAAAAGCTGTTGGACCGGACGGGATACCCTCTGAGTTCTGGGAAAAGATGGGAGACATCGGGTCTAGATGGCTCATGGTTTTTATATCCAAACTTATGAGAGGCGACACTATGCCTAATCAATGGAGGGAAAGCTATCTTCTTCCTTTGCAAAAAGGAAAGGGTGATACGCGAAATTGTGATAACTACCGTTCTGTCAAGCTGATGTCGCACACCATGATGATCGTTGAACGGGTATTAGATTGCCGACTGCGGAAAATAATACGACTATCTGATGACCAGTGCGGGTTTGTCTCGGACAAATCAACAACAGATGCAATCCAAAGTATAAGGATCATGATGGAAAAGCATCGTGATTCTTCAAAGGACTTGCATATGGTGTTGGTTGATTTCGAGAAGGCCTTTGACCGGCAACCAAGAGATCTTTTATGGGTAACACTAAGACAAAAGGGAGTTCCAGAAACCTACGTGCGAGTGATCATGGACATGTACAAGAGAGCAACGACAAGAGTAAGATGCACCGCAGGAGTCACCGAAGAGTTCGCAATCAAAGTGTCCTCAAGGGAGCGTCCTCAGCCCACTGCTCTTTATAGTAGTCCTTGGTTGCTTGCTTGAAGGAAAAGTGACGGACCCCAATGTGCACCAGCTATTCTTTGCTGACGATGGAGCCATTATAAGTGATGATCAGGCATCCCTACAACGAGCACTTGATGTGTGGGTGGACAATCTTGAGGGACACGGGTATTGTATTAGTTCAAAGAAGACAGAGTATCTGTGCTGCCCGTTCTCTGACTCTCATCAGCCTATTCCAGACATTTACTTGAATGGAAGAGTGCTTCCCAAGTGTGAAAAGTTTAAATATCTGGGATCTATGATTAATAAAGAAGCAACTTGTGATGACGACATCAACCATCGCGTAAGCGTAAGGTGGACGAAGTGGCGGAAAAACTCCGCCATCTTCTGTGATCGAAAAATGGCCCCTAAGCTGAAAGGAAGGCTCTACATTTCAGTTGTACGTCCGGCGCTCACATACGGTTCACAATGCTGGGCAATGCACAAAAAGTATGAGAGCAAACTAATGGCAGCTGAGATGAAGATGCTTCGCATGACAGCGGGAGTAACAAAGCGTGACAGAATTAGAAGCTCAAAGATCCGAGGAAGCCTCCACATAAAAGAAACCATCACAAGAAAGATAGAGCGCGACCGACTCAGTTGGTATTGGCATGTTCAAGGGAGAGATCCTTTGAACCCCTTCCAAAAGGCGTTATCAATCAACGTTCCAATTTCAACACGCAAAAAAGGCAGGCCGAAAAACAATTGGTGCAAACAAATGCAAAAACATCAGCATTTGATTGGCCTCAGCGATGAAGTAATCCCAAACCGGGAACCCTGCCGCTACTTTCTGAGGTCAAACCGGCGGACCCCACAAGCGGACCAGTAGGAATGCAGTTAAGTGGGAAGGTTATGGTCCTACACTTCTGACCATAACGACGCCGGAAAAAAGGAAAAGAAGAAGAAGATTAATATATATTAAAAAAGTAGACTAAATGTTTGTACCTGAATTGAAGTGAATAAACCAACATATACGTATGTATATGAGTGTTCTTTAATTTAAGCATTATTGGTACACTTTGGTAGGTTCAAGTTGTACTGGCTATACTAGAGTGTCCGTCTAAGGCCAGTCGTATACTTAAGTTAAGGTTAAGGTAAAATAGATCTAAAATTGTGAAATAAAAATGAATGTAAAATGCATGTCTCCCGACCTTCTTGAAGTGATTGATCTATTTGAACTGAATCAACCTTCATTTTTCATGTGCACAACCCAGACACAAGGGACAGCAACCTCAATAACCTCTGACCTTCTTCTACTGCGGTAGACATCGCTTATATCCATTTCCTGTTTCAAATAATCGAATGATAGTCAATGAATGAGCCCTATCACTGCGTGAAGGCGGACACAGGAGTAGAATCAGTAGTACGAGCGGCAGAAGTGAGAGGTCAGTTATCGCTGACTGAATGGGAATGAGAGTAACAGGGTCCCCCAGAGACATATGTATGTATGTTAGGCTGTCGCTCGCTTCGGCCATGTTCAAAGTTTATTTGCTGGTGTCCATGCCAGACACAGATGTTTGTTTTAGTTCCATGAGGCTTTTTTATTCTTTCTCTGTATGTGCTCTCTCGTACTTTTCATTGCTACTCTATGTACATAGAGTTACCATCGATGCAGGCAACTAAAATAGATGAATCACTAAAGGAGGACGTGGGGGAGAGGTGTATAGGTGGAAAAGGAGAATGCATTAATGCTCTCCGTTAGCAGTTCACAATGGATTCGATAGTCTATTTGAAGTTCACCCACTCATTCACTAAACTCCCTCGATTGCACCATATTATTTGTACAACAGTACGCTTTTGTGTCGGCTTCCTCATCGAGTTGTAGTAGATGCCGGGTAACATGTTAACCCTATGATGATCTGGGCTCGAGTGCAAGGTAATATGTGCGGAAGAAAGCAAGCAGATCGGTTGGAAACTGATGCAAACAATTCCCCGACAAATTTATGACCGGATACCATAACTTACTGCACTGTAAAATAATTGCAAAGAGTAAATTAAAGCACTTAGGAGTCCGAGTTCGACTTTGGGTTTTGAGTGAGAGATACACAAATATTTACATACCTAGATACATCATATACGTACTCCGCATACAAAATTGTATCTAGAGATGCCACTAATGATACTGAAGCCGAATGCTGGTGGATGGATGCGAATTGTGTCCCCTTCGGGAGTGTACTTCAGTAACGACCTTGCTGTGTGGAACAACAAATTTTATGCAATTTATTTACTGTCCATTTGTTCTGTTTACTTGTGTTAGTTCAACAACGGCAAGTGGGCGGATGAAAAATTTGGCAAGCCTGGGGCAATTGGTATCTGATAACATAAAAGTCTGAAACAGGAATCCTGGTTGGTTAGGACTTACACTTCGTAGATGTTTTAAGGTCTATTGCGTAATTCATGGAGATTTGGTTAAATTGATTGGTTAGGTGCGAGTGTTATAATAGAATTTTGTTATCGATATTGGTGTGGCTCACATAATTACAATAATAATATCTAACTATCGCGAGGTTTTTGGCAAATTGGCCGATAGCTTTTGAATAAATGATAAAACAATAAATTGGTTGTTGAACTCTTAAATATGAAGAAATTTACTTAAATTTATCTCGGCTAGCTTTCACCGGTTGTGATAAAGATGAAGATCTTTATGAAGCATCTTTGGGCTAAACGTATTGGCTAGCACGAGAATATTCCACTGCACTTCTATCAGGAGTGGTCTGATTTTAGATCTGATTTATGTTCGTCGCAAACGTCAAGCATTCCGAGATGGCTACAATCAAACCGAAAGGAGGTGATGGAACTGCACGGCTTCCCTAATGCATCAGAAAGCATATTCTGTTGCAGTATAATCACGGTGGTTGAAACTAGAAGCGTTCAAACAAAGTTAATATCCGCCAAAACAAGAGTTTCTCCGGTAAGGCCTGCGGTTTCAATTCGAATTGTGTGGCTCTTTTTTGCAGGTCTACTTAGCGAAGTTAAAGAAGATCTCTCCATACACGATATTGAATGCTTTGCGTACACTAATTCCACAATCGTATGGCACTGGATCCAGGGATACCCTCACCCACATAATGTTTTCGTGGACAACCGTATATCGCAGATCATAGCATGTTTTTTCATCTACTTGGCACTACATAAGATTAGTCGGAAACCCCGCCGACTGTGGTGCAACGACCTGCCATTTATGTAATCGATGGTAACATTTTCCGATTTTCGACTACTAGATCTACAACGATGAATGAAGATGTACTCGTAATTTGCTTAGCAAATGCATCATGTGAAAAGTGCGACATATTTCTCGAAGTTTACTGGTCTCCTTCGCGTTATGGTGCGATGTATCCGTTTATTTCGTAGGCATAAATCTCCGTCTGAAGCACCGCGCTTATACTTTTTGTCGCCTCCCTATATACGCGCCGCCATGGTTGCTATAGTTAAGTTTGCGCGACAGGATTTCTTCAGCGACGACATCGCTTTATTGAAAAAAGGGAAATTAGTCTCGAACAAAAGCAAATCCATTATACTGAGTCCCTGAGGCGTGTGGGCGGCATTCACCAATATCAGACCACCGTTCGATTAAAAGCATCCAATTATTCTTCATAGAGCTTATCGTCTAACACAGATAATCGTCGAGGATTGTCATTCAAGAAATTTACATGCCGATATCCGTCAAATAACGTATCTTCTCTCTCTACAGTACTTTGTTCCTGGCATTCATCATGCCAACGATGTGTTTATCGGTGTACATTGTGCATTCGTCAACGAGCTATTCCATTCCGTCAGTAAATGGCTAGTTTACGGCGAGCTGCAAAAAAATACAATGCATATGTGGCTCTATTTGTATGCCTGGCAACGAAGGCCATGCACCTTGAGCTGGTATCGGACTCGATTTTGGCCAGACGCAGCAAATGTCACATCTTGTACAGCGAAATGGCACTTTATCGGAGATAACCAGCAGTTATGGGATTCGTCAACTGGTGGTTACTAGGAAAAATAACGTAGACGTATCCGAGGCGAGACGGGCTTATTGGTGTTGTATCTGTCCTGACGAAAAAAGGAGGGTACGAACAGCCACTTTGTAAGCTTATTATTAGACGATGATTGAAAGGACTTCAACGGCGGGAGGAAGTTTCAGTTGCAAATTGCCATTGTGTAATCACTCTAAATGTGATCAAAATTGAATTTTGTATGTTGGTAATACGTCCGCTTTTGTCTCTACATATCTCTCTCTCTCTATCTATTTATTAGAGTAGAAGAAGTAAGTAGAAATTTATTGTAGAACTCAGATTATAATAGTTTACTTACCGATTTGGCGAAGTGACAAGGTGCAGAATGATCTTGAAAAATGCATTTGTCAGTATAGGAATGATGCTGTTCAATGGCTCGCACCAAAAATTTCCTTATTAATTGTTCATATTTTTAAGCCTTTATAGTTTCATCACTAAAATGCGAAAGGCCCAAAGGTAATAAGAAAAATATCTCCATACCATTTGACTTTCGAAATTTCACTATCTTGACTATGCACTCCTTAAACCTTTCACCTGTTGACCGTCCAACGTATTGTAAATTGTCGGCACACACCAAAATATGACACATCTCCAGTCGTCCTATTTTCATACCCCTTTTTCCGACGCCAAAAGAGGCTTTTTCTCTGATCGTCATCCATTTAAATCTTAGCACTTAGATCAATTCAGGCAACTCTTCTCTTATAGGGACAGAACTTTTAAAGCGACTTTTTATACTAATTATTTGTAATCGCCTTCTGGGTTGATTTACGTTTTCACCCCGTGCGTTCTCCTATATAATGAATCTAAATTTTCTATTTTCTTCATCAGTCAATATGATGAAATAGAAATGATTGAATAAGAGCCTCGTATTTTAGTTTTTAATCTTACAAAAAGATAGCCCTTCCTCAATAAAATTCAATATTTTTACCTTTTCATCTCGCCTTAGTTGTTAATATTTACCGGACATTTTACATGCGCCTATCAGAATCACAACTCAATTCAAACTGATTCATTTTTGCTCTGAATACGAAGCCGAATATGGCTGTGGAATATATATGTACATAGCTCATATCTGTTAAAAGAAAAAAAACCTGAAATAACTAATTTTATGAAAATTCATTATATGGTACGATTTTTTATGACCACAAGTGTATATTAGAACTGTCTGAAAAGAGGTGTATTCCGAATATATTTTTACCTTCCCTGCCTCCAATATCACTATCAAGCCTTGAGTTATTGAATGAAGATCGGGAATATTTTTACACACTATCCTGTACACTTATGGAGCACTTTTCTAGAAAATATACATATAAAAAAAATGTAAGTGGAAGTTTGCAATGAAGTCGCCATGCAGGGCTAGGAATAGTAAAATACATAGTTTCATAGTTTTCCTTCTATGTTTAGGCGCGATCTGTCAGGTGAGATTTCTATATATATACGTATTATTTATTCACCATTATGATCTTCTCGTCATCGTTTGAAGATTTCATGTGATGCTTATTTCATATGTATACCCTGTATAAAGCCTAATATTGTTACATATACGAAGGATACCATTATTGTTTGTTTTGTTTATTGTATATTTGACTGGCGATTTTCATCTGAAATAGGCCTTGCTTTAATATCTTGAATCCTTCTTGAGATTACATATCATTACATATGAATGGACTAAGCTATAATAAATATAGTGTTGTTTCCCGTAAGTCTTCCGCGTGCTCGAGCCGTCGAATCATCCAGGTGCCAGATTTTTGCCGTTTTTTTACTCTAAACAATTTAAACTCACTTGATTGCTAGTGAGTTCTAGTTCTAGTTTTAAAATTTGCTCTAACAAAGAACTAGCGTACCCTAATATATCTTAAGTTAAAATCCACTCATTTGTTAAGAGACATTACATATGTATATGGTATTTAGGATTGAGCTTTCGTGCCCGGAATGAATTGCTCCTTATTCTATACCTAATTGTGAACCTAACTTTATTATAAATTCTTTAACAGAAGGAACAAAAAATGCATATTCGCACCGCCACCACATTAACATCGAACCTTATGCAACCCCATCTCGGTGCATTTCGTATGTGCATTCCTTACGAGTATCATGACAGATTTCTGACAGGATACCTATTTCAATTTTTATTACAAATTATTTCGGTCCGTTTTTTTGTGTTCAAATTTTTTTTTTTTATTAAAAAAATGTAAAAAATACATCACTCAAAGTATTGTCCGTCGGAAGCGACTACTTTTTCCCATCTCTCTGGTAATTTTCGAATACCATTTCTAAAAAATGAGTCCTCTCTGGCATCGATCCAATCATTGAGCCATTCTTCGATTTCTTCCAAAAACCCGAACCGGTGACCCCCCAAATCGTTTTGCATCCGTCGAAAAGCCAGTAGTCGGAAGGAGCAAGGTCTGGAGAATACGGCGGGTGGGGTATCATGTTGCAAAATCACCTTGTCATGCCTTTCGGTCGTTTCTGGCCGTTTTTCAAGCAATGCACGGCTCAAACGCATTAGTTGTATTCGATAACATTTCCCATCAATGGTTTCGCCTGGTTTTAGCAGCTCATAGTACACCACACCCGTCTGGTCCCACCATATGCAGAGTATGACCTTTGAACCGTGGATGTTTTTCTTTGGCGTCGATGTAGGCGATGATGGAACAGGTTCACCAGGCTTTGCATAGTATTTTTTCTTCTTGGGGTTATCGTAGTATATCCACTTTTCGGTGCAAAAATCCCTCTCCCAGTTCCGAGGTGAAAAATCGCCTTTCGACATCTCTCGGTTTCAACTCGTACGGCACCCAATTTCCTTGCTTTTGAATAAATCCAAATTTCTTTAACCGAACGGAAATTGTTTGCTGAGTCACTCGCAACGATTCTGCGACTTCACTTTGCGTTTGGCACGGATCTTGATCCAGTAAAGCCTTCAATTTCTCATCTTCAAACTTTTCGGGCTGTCCAAGACGCTCTTTGTTCTCGACGCTAAAATCACCACTTTTGAAGCGTCGAAACCACTCTCTGCATGATTTATCGGTCGGAGCCAATTTATGGTGAAACTTCTACAAGCATTTGATGGGCTTCAGCTGCACTTTTCTTCCAATTAAAAAAGAAAATTAAAACTTCCCGCAAATGCTGTTTATTTAAGACAAATCCGGACATTTTCGAAGAGGCAAAAAACAATGTTGTTGTCAGAAACAGACGCTGATGCACACTAATTATTGTTGACAGATGTCACACCTTTCCAATGAAGTAGGTAATCGCTTCCAAGATCAGCCACAACTTGCAGGTGGCGCCATCTTTTGAAAACGGACCGAATTAATTTGTACCCCCAATAATTATAAATACAGCCACTACAGGTTTGCATGTACCATAGGTAGTCTGGTAAAGTTTGAAACTTTATACATTATAATAACTTTGATACATTTTACTTAGCCCCGCGATAGTGCATGAAATCTACAGCGTTATCATCTTGATATGTACCTACATAAGTACTCATTATTACCAATGTGAGTGCTTGCTGTCCATTAGCAGACGTACAACCCCTTAGCACAAACGAATAGAAGGGTCGGAGAGGTAGAAGACAGTTAGTAATTTTTAAAATCAACACATTGCAAACTTTTGGCAAAATAATTTGTAGAAGGGATTGGTGTGCCATACGTCACGTTGTACATACCGTTGTTAGCGATTTTAACGCGGTGTGAAATAACGATCTACTCTTTAACAGGACATCATTTAAATTGAATACCTGAAAAGACAAAATTATACCAGACCTCCAGATATTTAAATATAAACGACATATCACGCCTGAAATTCTTTTTACCATAGTATGCAGCCTGTTGCCACTAAGCGGTCGATACATTTACCTTCGCCCTCCATTCTTCGATTCCTCATCAATATGCAATCTTCTGTACGCGATAATCTACAATCGTTTAGGAACGTCTCATTGCCATACTGCTCGTAACACTCTTTCAATACAATAAATAACCTTGCTGGAGCTTCGAGTAGAATTTATAACCTTTAGGGGCTCATAAACCAATAATTAACAGACTGACTACATTACATCGTTCAAACTTCTGACGCTCATCAGTGGATATCTGAGGCGGTCTACGCCGCACAGTGGGGCGGAAAAATTTCCCAAATCTTATCCTTATTTTTACCGTGTTTGATGGGCTATTGTTTTCATTATTAGTGGGGGAAAACAATTCTGATTCGTTTTTTTTTTCATTTTATGTTTGTTTGTGACACTGGGTAACTGAGCAAGTTTAACGCTATTATTTCATTCAAAAATTTTCTTTTTATTCATAAAAGTTAGTTTTTTTTTGCTCTTTAATTTCATGTTTTAAAGAAAATAAAATAAAAAGCCAGCTTGAAATATTTTAGAAATATCACATAAAAAATATAATAGAGCACCATATGAAAACTTATTATCTGATTATTCTTCAGCCACCGGACCAACACACTGGCGGACAATCACAAAGACGGTTTATCGAGATTGGGAAAAAAGCTGGAAAACTCAATGTGAACATAATTTTTTGTAGAAGTTTTATTTAAGAATTGAACACATTTGAATGTATATTTATAAAAAAAAAAAATCAGAAATCATGATTAGGATAAGAAGTCGTTAATTTGGTTTGCTTTATAGTGGCTTGTGATTTTGAGACAGAGAAATTACACATTCGTCTCAACATTAGTGTGTCAACGTGATTGGCATCTGGTTGCTTCGAATACCAATCGATGAAAAGCTGAATATTGCCAATCGCTTCTTTTGCTTCCATCCGTAAAACCTTTTGAGGCGCAATTTCCTTTGCAGCATCACTTTCATCGAACTCGGCATCTGTATTAGTTTCCGAGTGTGTCACTTTAACATTTTTGGCAACTTCAATGATTTTCTCGTCAGTGAGGAGTTCATAGCATTCAACATCACCAGTTCAGTTCATTGATTTCCTACTGACTAACAATGATGCAAATTTTCTTCTGAATGCGCTGGTGCATTGTCTAAAAGCAGAAATGCTTTTGGTGGTAGATTTTTATTTTTATTTATTTTGAATTTTCGGAAACAGCTGTAACGGACAAAGACAAAAAATAATTTACAAAATGTTGTTTATGTTGAACGCTAACCTTTTTAAACCAATCCGTGTATAAATTTTATTCCATCCACGTTTTTTTTTCTGCATAGTAATGCACGGGCAATACATTCATATTTAAACCTTTGAAACAACGTTGTTTATTTGCTGAACCAATTAATGTCAATGGAAGGCGGTGATTGCCACTTGCGTTTGCGCATATCAATGAGGTAACACGTTGTTTCTGCATTTTGTAACCTGGTGCATATTTTTCCGAAAAAGCAGCGAGTGATTTGGTTGGCAATGCTTTGTAAGTGAGGGCAATTTCATCGGCATTGTACACTGTACACAGTGTACATTGTACACACGACGAAAATTACGAGTCTCGCACCACTGTTTACATTTCATATCGAATTTCATAAACATTCTCTTTTTTTTTTTTTTTGTAATTCATTTTTATTTATAGTTTCTTAGATCTATCTTATCCTAGACAAAAATGCTTAAAACTAGCTTAACTATCCTTACAAATTTAGGAATCTTACTGGCCCTAGAGTTCTCTCTTCCGTGTTTCGTGTGCGCAAAAAGTCAATATGATTTTGGACAGAAAAAAAAAAGAAATTTGAAATTTGTGTGTGACGGTTAATCGGTTGACGGTTAATTGGGGGTGTACATGGGTGTATATGTATATATAATATATGAAACATAAAAACAAATTTGGGAATAACACATAGCTTTGTGGAACACCAGAATTGAATGATATACGAATTGCGAACGGTTTAAAACGTAGGATGACATAGATAAGGTGACATAAAGACGAAATTGGTTTTGTACATTTCGTATTATGTAAGGTGGCGCAAAATTAATCATCCAATGTTGTTTTTGAATTACTTTTTTACTAAATAAAAAAGAAAAGATTTTGAGTACCTTTCCTTATTTGTACCTTTACAAGTTTTTCTGTAAGAGGAAAAGATGATAACTCTTAAATAGCTTATCGCATTTTCCATTACTTTCCCCAAGATTTCCGAATATTTCCCTTAAGGGCTGTGATTGTCTAGGCTTGTTGGCGTAAGCCTGCGGCTTCAAGTAGCCTCAAAAAAAAGTCTGGAATGGTCTTGTTGAAACCTCATGTTTACAAAGCCCCGCTCATCCTATTCCGGCAGTGAGAAGTCATTTATCATGGCCCTGTAGCGTTCGCCAGTTGCAGTGACCGTATTGCCGCTGGCGTCCTCGAAAAAATACGGCCCAATCACTCCTCCCGCGTAAACACCGCACAGTGGCTTTGAGTGGATGTAATAGCTTTTCCTGCATCACATGCAGATTTTAGTGCTCCAGGAATGGAGATTTTGCTTATTGACGTAACCGTGTAAATGCGCCTCGCAGCTCATGATGATTTTCGACACAAAATCGTCCCCTTCGTTGTTGACATTAAGAATGGCTTGACAGTAATTCACATGCGATTGATGCCCAGTTGCGTGGCCCGTCGTCTGGTTGATATTTCTTCGTTCTCAACGACATTGGCAGTCACAGCCTCGATATTCTCGGCCAAACGACCAGTCTAGTGGCGGCCACGCCCTGTATGGTCTCCTGTGGTTCCAGTCTGTTCGAGTCGAGCGCCGGAATGTTTGCCCAATTGGCGCGACACGATTAGGAAATCGGCGAAATCGACGATCGAAATATCCGTAGCTTTCTATCTTTTGTATTAGAACTAGATATTTGCTAGATAATGCTTTCACCATATTTATAGATTAGCTGAGTTACTACATAAATATATCCAAAATTAAAAAAAAACTAAAAAATAAACTAAACAAAATTAAGCCGTGGACTACGAATGAAATTTGTGGAAGGATTAATGAGAAAAATAGATTTTATGCAAAAAATAAGTCTAGATTAAATGAGGCATTAGTAAAAGAATAATATTGTATCACAGGCTACAGACAAACGTGCGCCATATTGCAGATTCGCACAAAAACATTTTATTATAGTCAAAGATTAACTGTAAATTGTTGGAATGTTAGAAAAAAATGGCGCATTTGTAAATAATATCATAGGGATCAACTTATCTGAATATAAGATCAAGTCCTTATCATTGGAAAATGAAGCTCTGGTTGATGGCATTCAAATTAGAAATGGTTTTTCAAGAACATAGTGCAATTAAGTGAAACATATAGGGAAAGGTTGCCAGGTATTCCGAATACTTCCTCGTTCTTGTTTGACCAAGTTGATAATTCTGACCTTTTACAATTAACAGCTTAAAATCAAAAAATTCATCCGGAATTGATGGAATCAATAGCAATGTTGTGGAAAAGATAGCCAGATCTATATTAAATCGAATTAAACACTTAATTCATAAAAGTTTTGGATGTGGTCAGTTTCCAACGAATCCAAAATTCCAAACGAAAAATAATCGGAAACAGCGCGTTAGAAATAATGGCATCTTTAGCGACGTGATAATATCAGTAACAAAGGCGTGCCACAAGGTTCGGTACCTGGACCGTTTCTGTTTCTGGTGTACATATATTCCATTTTTAACTTACCTTTAAATGGACAAATGACTGCCTACCCAGAAAACTTAGCGCTCTTAGCTATTTAGTACGATACGCAATCACCTTATTTGTCTCAGGAATTCTGCAACTAAGTTCTCGCTGTTTATCAAGAGATGGCTCCAACGTACCGTGATTGGTTCCGTCGCTTCAAAGACGGTGATTTCGATGTTGACGACCGCTCACGCTCAATATTCACGCTGCAAACGTTATGCTGTGTATTTGGTGAGATCAGGGCGGTGTTATTTATTATGAGCTGTTGGAACCAAACGAAACCATCACTGGGGGACTTTATCGAACTGAATTGATGCGATTGAGCCGAGCACTGCGCGAAAAGCGGCCATGATATGAGCAGAGGCAAGTAAAAGTGATTCTACAGCATGACAACGCTCGGCCTCACGTTACCAAACCATAGTTAGAAACGCTCAAATGGGAAGTTCTACCCCACCCGCCATATTCCCTAGATATTGCGCCGTCCGATTATCAGTTGTTCCGTTCAATGGCACATGGTCTGGCTGATTTATATGCAGCCATCTTAAAATGGCTTGAATCGTGGTTAGCCTCAAAAGACGAACACCTCTACCGTGACCGTATGCGAGCTCTCTAGAAAGATGGGATTGTAACCGTTTTTGCACAATAAAGTTGCATTTTCATAAAAAAAAGAGCGAGAACTTAGTTGCGCTCTTAATAGCAAAAATTATGTTAATATAGAATTTATAAGAGAATTTAAATATCTTGGTATTCTAATACATAATAAACTAGACTGGAAACCTCAATAAGTTCAGCTAAAGAAATATCTCTACGTTTCGTTAAATAAATTTTTTTTTTTAGGGAAATTAGTCCCACACAAGCTATTCATTAATATATACTATGCACTGGTGAAATCTAGATTAAAATATGGTAAAGGTCGCTGTAGCGCATACATAAGTAACCTGGTGCTTATCATAGTAGCACAGAAAAAAATTTAGTGAGTTATTTCAAATAAAAATAGACTAGAACAATCCCTATATTTAGATATACAAAATCCTAAAAATCTTCTTTGTTAAAAGCGGTAACACCACCTTTCGAAGATATGAAATACAATAATTCTTGAGAGATTATTTTATAGTTACGCTAGTTAAAGAATGGTTAATCTCAAAATCGGAAGTGAAGCAGTTGCTTAATAGCACCCCAACTATTTCTCAGTACTTTTCTTACGTACGTCAAACATTTTTTTTTTTACATCTTTTTTCATTTTCGAGTTTGCACGAGTTTCGTTTATGTATTTCAAATGTAGATAAAGCACTTGCTACTGGTTTCTTAACCACAAAGTGCATCTCAGTTCAATCCTAAGTTCATGATATACCCTAAATTATGTCTTTTTGTTTTTTTTTCTAATAGTTCTTACTGACTTACGTTTCTGCAGTTAATATTGTAATATTATTTAATATAAGCTATATTATAATTAATATATGTATTTGTATTAATGTTGTACATTTTTGAAATTAAAGAAAATTATATAATTATTTTATTGTAAATTAGGACTGAAATGAAATAAACAAAACTAACTCAACTAAACGTCGAAATTCACGGCTGCGCTAATACCACCGACCGCTTATTAGTAAAAAAAACGACACATCATCCGATAGGGTGATGAAATTTGCGCCACCTTGTCATGATTTACGCAGTCAAAAGTTCTAGAGAAATCTAAATGTACCATTAATTCGACCACATATATCTCTGTACGATATCCTATGCGAATATCTTCACACACTTTTAATAATTCTATAATTATGCTTAGCATGAAAGACAGATTAGGATTTAGTCATAAGTTGCTGTTTTAGTCATTCTTCTTATATGGCGTTACTGCTCACTGAGAGCCAGAGCAAAGCTTCTCTCATTCACTTATATTGTGTGCGATTTGTTTTTCATATACGGAACCTACAGTTTAATGCATTCGATTACAAACAAACATTGAGCAAAGTTGTTTGAGTCCTAAGTCATTAGGGGCTGTAAGTATATTGCTGCAGAATGTGAATAGAAATGTCGTTTATTTTAAGAATAAAAGAAGTAATTTAATTACGTGATCTTCTAACTATTCAATAACATTGGTAATCTGTATTTTCTCCATCTAGAGTATAGCATATCACGTCATTTAATAAGGTTTAACACTTCGCCAGTAAGACAAGGAGTTTTCGTTTTTTTTCCTTATAACTTTAGCTGAAACATGTTTATTAAATTGATATGATAACTTCCAACGTTACTGCAATTATAAATTACTGACCAGGCTCAGACAATCAGAAAACAACGAAGTGATGTTCATAATAGAAAAATTATAGTATGACATGGTACTATTGAGGGTAGGGTGAAATAAGGTTCTGAAATAAGTCATCTATAACAGTATGCCTACAATTTGGCATGAAGTAAACGAGGGACGCAACATAAGAAACGGAGATGAAACGCAGAATAATTCTTGTAAATCGCTGTTTTTTTTTTTTTTTGGCCCAAGAGGCAATTAAGTAATAGAGCCATCTCTCGAAAAACCAAACGGGTCGTATATAAAACTCTGTCATCCCAGCCCTGCTTCATGGTACAGAGGCATGGACGCTGTTGAAAAGGGTCGAGGATATGCTTGGTCTTTGCGAGAGAAAGTTCTACATGCCATTTTCGGATTTGCTTGCGTTGATAGCGACTGGAGGAGAAGATTCAACTAAGAACTATATTTTTCGATAAACATACTTGCAATTATGTCAACGACATTCAAATTGTTTGATGTATTTACGTATTAGTATATACTAACATTTCTCCGGATTTTGTCCTCTTTATCCGCGTGCACCAATTTGTAACCATTAACATAAAACAGCGTTGAGCATATCTCCGGATTCAGTCAAGTTTCCGAGAGGCACGTGATATCGATTTCGCGCCCTTCTAAAAGGAGACGTAACCTATCAACTTTATTTCTTAAGCCCTGTGCAATTTCGCAACCTATCAATTTTATTTCTTAAGCTTTGTGCATTTAAGCCTTGTTGTGATGCATCAGTGAATCTTTAATGCAATAAGAAAAATAAAAAATTCAGTCGAATCTCTCAAATCCAATCTAGGACAACCATCCCCAGAGAGTAGTGAACGAACATCTTCGGCACAAACCATCTACACCCCGTCCAGGTTGTGTGACAAACACCATAAGAGTGGCCACTCTTGATCCTGCACGAATTATAAAAAAAAATAACAAGTTAACATTGTAAATCATTATTATAACAGCTGCAAATGTGGCAGGAGAAAGAGCTGTAAGGTATTGAATGATTTGGAAAAAAAAAAATGGAACTAAAACTCCTACTTACATTATTTCTTGTTCAAAAATAAAATTTGGTTCGTTGGATCAATTTTGCTCATTTCTTTTTCGAGATGCTTTAATATTCCAAATTAGATTTTTACGGAAAAAAAAGATTGAATAAGCTAACCGAAAAATGGAAACAAAATTGTCAAAACCTGAAAGTGCATTTTCGATGGAATTTTTGTATGAATACGAGACTATAACTCGCATGGTCAGTTGTTTGTCGCCTACTCCCGCGATGGAAAACAAAACAAAAAAATGCTCAAGCAAACAATCAAAACAATGAGAGTGCAATCAGAATTGAAATATAAATTAAAAACTTTGAGATTTCAAATTTAATAAAAAAAATTAAATACATAAATCATTTGTCTGACATTATTTTCCTATTTTTACTTATGTTTACATATTTTCAGTAGCTGTTCATAGCTTCACAAAACGATTGCAAACTAATTCATTGAAATTGAACGGGACAGCGTTTTTATTGTGTCTACTTTCATATAAAAATATGTGAAACATTATTTTGACAAAAATACTGTAACTGATTATAAAAAAAAAACAATAGGTACTTTTAAAACCTGGAAAGATTAAATCTAAAGTAAAAAACAAGCAATATTATTATAAAAAAGTATATACACGTATACCTACAAACATTCATATGCGTAATAGGGCACAATATTACAATTTTATACAGAAATCCATCCATGGATCACATTGATGCACAAAACTACAATAAAACAAAAAAATAGTAAAATAAATAAATACAAATAAGTATATATGATTGTTTATAATACACCTGGTGTGCACATTAATGTGAAACCGAATATTGCCGATAGATGGCCTTAGTTGTCTATGTCAAAAACTGGAAAACATGATTTATGGACTGATTTTGCGTTGCTATTTGAAAAGAGCTGCTGCAGAACTCAGTGAATACTTGTTGAAGCTAACGGTGAGCAAGTTCTTAGTAAATCACAATGCACTGATTTATTTTGACGTGGGAACGAAGAACGTGAAAGATTAACGGAAAAATCTGATGACCTAGACTTTCAAGCATTACTGGGTAAGGATGACGTCCAAAATAACAACACCTAGACGTAAAATTAAAGAGACGTTTAATTGTTAAATTCATGTATTCGGTATACATACTTACCAAACTTGGCTCTGTTTAATTAGTGCTAATTTTTTTTGATTTTTTTTTTCTTGTTTTTACGAACTGTTCAATATAGGTTTTCCATATTCCTCTTCTATCTTGTTAATTTAAGGGGGGAGTCTGGTCCAGAGAGCACTTTTTTTAGGATTTTTTTTTTGAAAAATTGAACACGTTTATTAAAATAAGTGAAAATACATATTATTGTACATATTTTCAAGATACTAGAAAAAAAATT
Organism: Merodon equestris; assembly: GCA_958301585.1. Lineage (NCBI taxonomy): Eukaryota > Metazoa > Arthropoda > Insecta > Diptera > Syrphidae > Merodon > Merodon equestris. Next base: position 79,319,529 of record OY284415.1, on the reverse strand, counting down.
TCATGTAAAAAAATTCCAAAATGGCGGCGCTACAGCTGTCCAAAGTTGAAGAATTTTTTTTGCGCCGTGCAATCCACAGCCTTTTCTACTGAACTGAAACCAATCAAACAAAAAAATTACATTAGTATATTGAATTGGCATGCGCATGAACCTAAAATCCGTGGAAATTTTTTTTTTTCAAAATTTAAACTCAAAAAGAAAAAAAAGTCCCTCATTTTTTTATAAACAAATTGTTATAAACAATGTTTATTAAATTATTAAATTGAACAAAATTCTAGGTTCATGCGCACAACAATACCCCAAAGAATATGTGGTAACAATTTCAGCCCATTATCTTTAAAACTGTTTGAATTATGTTGCACGGCGTTAAAAAAAACGCGTTTTGAGAAAAACGCATTCAAAGTTTTCGTTCAGTGAGCAAGCCGAAGCATACGCGTGCATAAATGGCGCGAATAATGCTTCGCTTCGTACATAAGCAAACGAAAATATATACCTAGAGGGCTTCGTATACTTTTGTAGTTGTGTTATTTTCGCCCAGACGTCAAGAGCGAACCCTTCCTTACCTACCCTTGGTCAATTCGACAAGATACAGTCAAAAAGCGGGAAAAAACGAAAATGCTCGATTTCCTGCTTTCTCACTTTTTTGAATTTTCGGACACTTTTTAGTTTCCTTAAGGGCTTAAAACCCTTGGTAATATATTCTTGAGGATGTAATTGAATTATTTAAGCAAAAAAAAAAAATGAAAAATTTTAAAGTGCTGGACCAGACTCCCCCCTTAATTGAAATGTTTTTGTGTGATCTTTTGTTTTTCGTGTGAATAAAGTGTTCTTTGTTCGACTATTTTTTTGAATTTCATATGACTGATACTATTACTTACTACATATGTCATAGTGCTGTACATGATACATCTGACGGAACACCAATAATGTTTTGCGTTAGGTATGGTTTCATGTTCATAAAACGTAGAGGGCTAAGTTTTCACGATTATAACTATCTAGCTAGACTTCACTCAATGCTTTTTTAGGGTTCCGTACCTCAAAAGGAAAAAACGGAACCCTTATAAGATCACTTTGTTGTCCGTCTGTCTGTGTGTGAAAACCTTTATCTCGGGAACGCGAGTTACGTTCCCAGACTTTATGTCTCCACATGTTGCGAGGCTTGAGGAGAATTCGGCTGATTCAACACAGTCTACCAATTGTGTTAGGTCGGAAGTCGTCAAGTTCGTTGAGAACCTGAGCCGTTCACGACTCAGCCAGGTGAACGAAAACGACTCAGAGTGGGAAACACCTTTGTAGGTAATTCTAAGTTAACTTCAAACTTCTAACTTAACGTAAAAGAAAAGATGCGGCCATTTATGCCTCAAAAAAACATATATGTAAGTATTTCGACACTCTCAAGGGAATCAAAATTTATAAAGTACTTGCCGTTGATCTAGAACTATTAAATTTGGCAAGTAATACCGTCTTATACGATTACTACAAGTAATCTAATCTTTACTTAAAGTACGTAATGTGCCAGCGCACATAGGAGTATTTCCCGGCAGAAAACTGATTTTATGGGAGAAGGAGCTGTGCAGTATAAAACGGAGACTTTTCGAGGCTACAAGTTTTTTGTCTGGTGTTGCGCTTCAATCGTAATTCGTCACTAATACATACAATGAAACGAGGTTTACATATGCAATTGAAATGAAAGAAGAAGTAAGAAGATGAAGAAAAACTAGTACCATGTGATTATAACACAATTATGTTTATATGTATGTACAAATATGTATATCTTCTATATATATATATATATATATATATATATATATATATATAAAAAATTGTTGCAAGTTTTGGTGTGACTTTATAACTCACGAACGGTCTAACCGAATTTGATCAAACTTTCAGGGTTTGTTTGTATGGTCGTGTAGATGGTTTATGTTATAGTTTGAACGAAATTGGTTGAGGCGTTCGTGAGTTATGGTCTTTTATATCAATATCTGACTCTGCTCATATAAAAAAAAAAAAAAAAAAAAAATATGTAGGCGCACATTGACACTTGTGATTATTATACGATTTTTTTGTATCGAGCTCCGATTTGAAACGAAATATTTTGAATTTATTTGCTTAAGCCCGAACGTGTTTGTGACAGCGCTTGCCGGTAAGTATTGTTATTTCATTGTTTATGATATTGTTTTCCAACTTTCATTATCAACCGTGCAGACTTTTCGTTTGCGTTTGGATGCATTTTTAATGGGGTTTAGTTGCGGTGAATGTGGAGGTGTTTGGATTACTTAATGGCAGTTGTTATCGAGTCGTTGTCCTGATAAAATTTAAAGTTTTGCAAAATTCCCATTCTTTCCGCACCTACTCTTAAATTTTTCTTTAGTATGTATAAATAAATCTTCTTATTCATAATATCTTTTGTAATTACCAAATTTCCAGCAACTTTAACCCATATATCATCGATAGAAGATAAGCACAGAGGAATTAAAGAGAAGAAAACTCTCCGCTAGGTTTAAGTTAGTTTTAAGGTCACTTCTCTGTTGGACGTCGAGGAAGACACACTTAAGAAAATAAATGTAATTAGTTGTAAAGAGAAATAATAAAGAATCGTAATAAAACTATATCCACGTGCTTTAACAGTACGACGCACAGTTGATGCAGATATTTGCTTTCAACATTCAATCAACATTCAAAACAGAATATTACTGACACTCACTGTACGTATCAGTGAATGAATACATTTTTTATACATATTGTAGAAATCATTTGAAATGCCACGTGCATTCATGCACAGACAATCAAACCAAAAATGTTGTATATAAAATTGTATTGAATTAATTAACCAATGAATGTGAGTCAATGTTAATATTCGCGCATAGCGAAGCACGCCGGGATCCGCTAGGGTATATGATTTTAATTTTTAACTATTATTGAACTTATTTCTTTTCAGTACTCTTAGTAAAAAACTGGATTAATTCTGAGGCGGTACGGAGTTCGCCAGGTCGGCTAGTAGATATATATATGTAAGTAAAGATGGATGTGCGAGATAATTTACATAAATCCTTAAGTAAATTGAATGTGTACAATAATGGAGGACCGGTCAAACAAAAAGAAAAAGTTACATTCTGGCTAGATTTCCACAACCTTGTCAAAATCATCCCAAAGGAAGAGCTTTTGTTTGTTGGGGGAGATTTAAACGGACATGTCGGGAAGACAAGCGAAGACTATGAAGACTACCACGGAGGGCTGGGATACGGCACCAGGAACTCTTCAGGTGAAGATATCCTAAACATGGGCAAGTCGTACGGTCTTATAGTGCTAAATACCATGTTTGTCAAACAAAGCCGGCACCGGATCACTTATAGCAGCGGCGGAAATGAAACTCAAATAGACTATCATTTGGTATCCAGTTTCTTGAAGCCACGAGTTAAAGATTGCAAAGTGATCCTGGGAGACGCGATCGCCCCTCAACACCGTCTCCTCCTGACTGATTTTTTTATGGAGGCGAGTAAGAAGTCAAAGCAGCATACGAAGGTGTCTGAGAGAATCAAGTGGTATAAGCTGGATAAAGGAAAAGGCGAAGCTTTTATTACAAACATAAAAAACTACCTCTTTTCCATTATCGATGAGGTCGGTAATGAGGAGTGCAGAGCACAAGACATGTGGGATTTCCTACAACAATCTGGCCTGAATCACTGCTCGGAACATCTAAAGGCCCCTGCCAACACGCAAAAGAAACCTGGTGGTGGACAGACGAAGCCAAAGCAGTGATACACGACAAGAAAATGGCGTTCCAAGCTTGGTCAAAGTGCTCTTCTACAAATAGAGAGGAAAAAGCTCGCCGTGAAAAGGTATATAGATATTGCAAAGGTATCGCGAAGAAAAGTGCGCCGAATTCAAAGCGAAAAGCATGGAAGGAGTTGGAAGAAATATCGTCTTCCGCGTCTGACAGGAACCGGGCTACCCAGGAGCATCGAAAAAGCAATTTGAACAAAGGAGCAAATATCTTTAAGATAGCCGCCCAGAGAAGAAGAAATGCTCAGGAGATTCGTTTCCCAAAGTTTATTTACAATGCTGAAGGCCAACTCCTTGTGGAAGACGAAAAAATTCTCCACAGATGGCGACAGTATTGACAGTTCTGTCAAGCTGATGTCGCACACCATGAAGATCGTTGAACGGGTATTAGATAGTCGACTGCGGAAAATAATACGACTATCTGATGACCAGTGCGGGTTTGTCTCGGGTAAATCAACAACAGATGCAATCCAAGGTATAAGGGTCATGATGGAAAAGCATCGTGATTCGTCAAAGGACTTGCATATGGTGTTGGTTGATTTCGAGAAGGCCTTTGACCGGCAGCCAAGAGATCTTTTATGGGTAGCGCTAAGACAAAAAGGAGTTCCAGAAACCAACGTGCGAGTGATCATGGACATGTACAAGAGAGCAACGACAAGAGTAAGATGCACCGCAGGAGTCACCGAAGAGTTCGCAATCAAAGCCGGTGTACACCAAGGGAGCGTCCTCAGCCCACTGCTCTTTATAGCAGTCCTTGATTGCTTGCTTGAAGGAAAAGTGACGGACCCCAATGTGCACCAGCTATTCTTTGCTGACGATGGAGCAATTATAAATGATGATCAGGCGTCCCTACAACGAGCACTTGATGTGTGGGTGGACATTTTTGAGTTACACGGGTATCGTATTAGTTCAAAGAAGACAGAGTATCTGTGCTGCCCGTTCTCTGACCCTCATCAGCCTATTCCAGACATTTACTTGAATGGAAGAGTGCTTCCCAAGTGTGAAAAGTTTAAATATCTGGGATCTATGATTAATTAAGAAGCAACTTGTGATGACGACATCAACCATCGCGTAAACGTAGGGTGGATGAAGTGGCGGAAAAACTCCGCCATCTTCTGTGATCGAAAAATGCCCCCTAAGCTGAAAGGAAGGCTCTACACTTCAGTTGTACATACGTCCGGCGCTCACATACGGTTCACAATGCTGGACAATACACAAAAAGTATGAGAGCAAATTAACGGCAGCTGAGATGAAGATGCTTCGCATGACAGCGGGAGTAACAAAGCGTGACAGAATTAGAAATTCAAAGATCCGAAGAAGCCTCCACGTAAAAGAAACCATCACAAGAAAGATAGAGCGCGACCGACTCAGTTGGTATTGGCATGTTCAAAGGAGAGATCCTTTGAACCCCTTCCAAAAGGCGTTATCAATCAACGTTCCAATTTCAACACGCAAAAAAGGCAGGCCGAAAAACAATTGGTACAAACAAATGCAAAAACATCAGCATTTGATTGGCCTCAGCGATGACGTAATCCCAAACCGGGAAGCCTGCCGCTACTTTCTGAGGTCAAACCGGCGGACCCCACAAGCGGACCAGTAGGAATGCAGTTAAGTGGGAAGGTTATGGTCCTCCACTTCTGACCATAACGACCGGTTAAGGATCATGGATGAAAAAAAAAAAAAATTAATGAGATTGCTGGGAAAGGGGCTAGGAAAAGTCAAGTACAGGGTAAAGTCTGGTGGTTTTGATGAGGTGTGCAGAGTAGATGGTCCAGCTATAGCTAAAGCAAATCCAGGTTGGGGTCTATCACATACATATGCACGCCGCAATCTTAAGAACTCTGTGTCAGATGGATCATGTAACAGATACTGTGGCGCTGCGAAGGGACACTGTGAGAGTACACATTTTGAGATGTTAAATGTCCGGTTGATTGTTGTTTATAGGTCACCACGATGTCTAACCAATGTTGCTGTAGAATGCATAAATACAGCAATAGTCGAAAACAGCCGCAATGGTAATATTTCTGGACTGATTGTTGTAGGAGATTACAACATAAATTTCAAAACCAATCCCCAAAATGCAATTTCATTATATTTTTCTTCTATAGGCATGTTACCCTTAATAAGTACTAGCACTACAAAAACGAACACTGTCACCGCTTATAAATCTGGATTAAATTTGATATTTAGGTAAAAATTTGATTAGGTTTCGTAACACATGTGGGTATGAACTGTTAGTATAACCACAATTTCACTTATAAAAGAGAATAATACAAGTAATTGTAATTAAACTGAGTTTCGTGAAAAACTTACAAAGAACTGCGAGACTCGATTCCTGAACTATTTATAACACATATCTACAAATTTGTAAGGAACACTTGGTGGGCGAGTCCGACTCGCACTTGTCCGGTTTTTTTTTAAAGAAATTTACTTAGTCTTATATATAAAACTGAGTTGTTATTTTGTGCGTTTACGTATAACTCACGTAACTTTCAACCTTGGTATTATGCTGGTTTTGGACCAACTAAGTACTAATTCCAGTTAACTAAAACTTCAAGTGTCCTATTGGAGTTTCTGTTTATTTTTTGTGAATAATCTGTGAGGTTAATGTTGAAAAAAAAAGATTTTTTCTTATATATTATTAACAAAGGATTTAGTACAATACAAAACGGAGTCATTACTTTTTCTTATATACTATAAGTATATAAAAGTATATAATAAGTAACGTACGTAGACTTTTGTCGCCCACCGTATACCGATGCATGCCATTCGAATTAAAACGTTCGCAGTTTCCAGTGCGACTGGTTTTGCAATGACCTTCAATCAAGCGTAGGGAATATCTTTGCAAGCGTGTGGTTTGAATTTGAAAAATAATTGTCTCTCTCATGGACAATTTTAGGTAGCCTTTGCATGCTTAGGGAACCCTGATGATTTGTTTGTGTTCAGACATAAAAGAAAAACCAAAAATATTGTTTATCACGGAGCCTTACAATAAATTCTTTTGAAAGAAAAAAAAAGAAATGTTTTCAAATTTAACAAACAAATAAAGGAAAAGTTCAGCGACGCGGTCGGGGTAACGCTAGTGTTATATAATAACTAAAAATGTGGCATGACTATTTGATAGATCAGACAAATATGATCCGTGTTCATAATTGTACGGATTTGTGCGAACACAGGCAACCTTTTAATCTTATTAACAGGCGAGCTAAAGTCTTAACTAGTAATAATCATCCCTCGGTAGGACCGCATTCATTACGATATTATTTTTGCCAAATGAAAAACTGGCTTTTCTGAAGCCGATGACAAGAAGTTCGAATTCGGATAACTTCCAAGTCAATAAAATACTATTATACCTTATTTCAATGTGGTATTTTCAGTATATGTACTCGTATTGGCAACAATAGTGCAGATAAAAAAGTGGCGGATATCTTTTCTCGAATCGCCCAACACTTCATGATTCGTACCTCATTTTGGCCTTTGGATAAGGCTGTTCGTCTTCGATGATGTAACTCGCTCCAATTAGAAAAAAATGAAACATGATTATTTAAGTGTTAAGTTTTAAATTGGACCACGACTACGTTTTAAATTATTCATATTGATAGTAACATTTTGAATCACTTTCTCGAATATGTCTTTCGAGGCTGCAATTGACTTTGGCTTGCCGACATAGGCAAGCAACTAGAGGTATTCCTATGAAAAATATTCTAAAGACAATTGTGAATAGGTTACAGTTAATTTACTCATTACAATAAATAAACTTAACCTCCACATTAGTCATCACAAAACGACCGTCTAACTTTAAATCGCATTCACCTCCAACATGCTTCCAAGTTATGATAAAAAGAAAAAAAATCCGTTTGAAATTTCCTTAATTAGAAGTAATTGTGTGTTCCACAAAGTGCCCAATTATAATAATTTATCAAACAATTCACTAGCCGCGCCGACGTTAACTGCACCATCCAGCCGCACTAACCACACTCTGGCTGCAAGAGTTTAATAAGAGCAAAATAAAACTAAAATGCAAACAATCCCTCACATAAGGATTCAAATTAAAGCATCCACTTCAGAGTCTGTCAGTCAGATGCCTTATGGGAGTATTGTCCCCGGGCAATCAGTGTTGCGAAACACTAAAACTTTTGAAGTTGAAGCAATAATTGCTCTTGAATAGTGGTAACAGAAGTGACAAAACAATTGAATATAAATTTAAGTTCCATTGCAATATTTCATTCATTAATTTAAATATTAACTTAGGGGAACACATCACATCGAGATCGTATTCTAATTAGTGAACATTTCTTCACTAAATTTTACTAGCTTTGTTCACTGTTGGGATTTGTTCCCTGAAAGTAGGGGTCCTTTGGACTTTTAGGTAATATGCGGGTATTTTATTTTAGATATACATATGTACCTACAGAGGCCTCCATTAATCGCTTCCTAAGATGGCAGAGGACAGTATATCCGCATAGCAACACGCTCTGCAGTTTTTTCGTCCTCTATACAGTGCCGACACTCAGTTTCAACGAGAGGTTAATTTTTTGAAAGCTGATATCTCAGACTATAGTATCCTTAAAGGTAGCTGATCAGTCTTCTGATATCGACACTATTATACTCGTATTTGAGAATATTGATAGAGTGTTTGTTCAGGGGCCGTATAAATCTCTTCGATTGTCGGACTCCTTGAATGCTGTTTCAAAAGTGCAGGTGTTGCGATTTTTCCCACTTGTCTAGGAGAAAATTAATCTTTAACTTGGGGATTCCGCAGAAAGTTTCGGCACCTATGTACCTTTCGTTTATGTGGGAATCTGTCCTAGCGAGTGGATCGGCGATTTCGTTGCTTTTTATGACCATGTGACCTTGCACCCACAAGAGTTTGACTTTATTCTTTTGCCTAGATCTTGCAATTTTGCTCACCTAGGCTTAAAACTATTATCCCACGGTTGATGCGCGCAAAAGCGAAGTTGCTTCGTATCCTATGGTTGATGTGCTGGTGTCGGGTGACGATGTATGCAAAGGTGAAGTTGCTTCGTATCCCATGGTTGATGTGCGGGTTTCGGGTGACGATGTATGCAGGTGAACGTAGGCTGGTGTCAGCTTATCAGTTCAAGGTGGTATGTCTGCTGTCTGGTTGGGGCGCATGTGTGTTAACCCTTGTTAAACTAGTTTCGACCTCTGACTAATTAAGGCGTCAATCGTTTGAGGTGTCCATCCTTTGTCTGTTGCGTTCAAGAGGCATGAAAATTAGCGTGCAAGCAATTTCTGCTATTGAGGACATAGTGATCTACCAGATAATTTTTTGGGTTGATATTTCTTCCTTAAGTGTTTCGATATGGTTTGTGTTGTCGATATGAATATGGAGTATGGAAGCGATATTTTTCTTTTCATGCTCAAGGTGCGTTACACAAAGAGCATTTGGAGGGTGCGATACCACATAAGCAGCTTTTTTCTCCGCTCGATATACGGCGTCGTTAACTTTTATACTGGTTTATACCTGGTCAGTAACTGTTGTTTTCGGCACATCGTTGAGGATTATTTCTCCGTCTTCGATCTGTTGTGCGAGAGGCAGGTGGTATGAATTTTGAGAGGCGCATAGTAATTACACTGTTTAGTAATTGCATGATGCTTTCCGAGGATGTAGGTTTCTGACGTATAAGTGCATTCTGTTAAGGGTTCTATGTAATCCCCCATTTTGCAGCCTGACTTATGTCTTGCTTAAGAATAGTTTTATTATGAACTACAGGGTAAACTTCAATAAAATCACAAAAGTTTTTAATTTTAGGAATTTTTAGTACATAGTTAATGACATCTGAACTTTGGAGTATTTGAATTTCAGCAACCGAAAGAAGGTAACTTACGCTAATTGGAAGATATTGAGAGTCAATTAAGTGACTTATTTCTATGTTATCTAAGATTAATGGGTTTATAATGTTATTTTTTCCTAATACAATTGATAGGGCTATATTATTTAAATGGCTAATTACAAGATTATTTCTTACATATAAATATTACAAAAGTAATAGTTCTGATGTCTTTCTAACATCGCTGGGTTGTGAAACTAGGGCGTTTATTTGATTTGCTAATTTTGTCTTGTATTTGCGAATTTATTTTTGTTTGTCTTTTATTGTTTTCACTTAGTGTATTTTGTTTTGTTAATAGGAGTTCAAAATCTTTGTGGTCAGGGGTTCCGGTTATAAATTTTAGTGCGCTTCCAATAAATTCGATAGACCTAGCGAATCTCCTCGGACTTCGAGTGTACTAAGTATGTGCAATATTTCTTCAGATTTCCTTTCTGCAGGGACGTAAGGTGAACGTATTTGCATTCGTGGGCAATGTCCTATATTCAGAGTGGCTTGTGACATGAACAAGGTATGAAAATTCGTTGAAGATGGCTGTTTTTCTTTCGTTAATGCTATGAAGTGTGCATTTGACTAATTGTGAATTTCGGCTATCGCTATCCGAAGGATGATGAATAACAGACTGAAAATATAGTATTAACGGAAATTACTCTTATGAATCTTTTTGCCGTCTATTATAATCGTGGTGCCTAAATTTTTTTCTATACTCTTTCAATAAAAAAATTACCAAATTTGTTACCTAAGCGCCTACGGACGAAAACTATTTTGCAAGGGTGGTAGACTTTATTGGCTGTGTTTTGGTTAAATCAAACAGTCAAATTTTTACATATTTCTTCCTAATCAGGAGGGGGACAGTTATGGATTACATCAATTGGTTTTGCATTTGTATGTACTATGTATGTACTATGTACTATTATACATATTTATGGGTTGCCAATAGAATCAGATCAGAAATTTCGTCTCTTTGTTGTTGTCCTTTAATACATCTAGCTTTTTCTAATAGGGATGAATGAAATCTTTCGATTTGTCCATTAATTTCGCTATGAAATGTAGGGACAAAAAATTGGTCTATTGAAATATTGTATCTGAGTAAATTTTTGATTAAATTGGAGTGGAAAGCCTTTTCGTTATCTAAGACTATTATTTTTGTGTTTCTGTAGCGGCCTAGTATTTCTAATAATGCATTTTTATATCGACAGATGACCGAGAAACTATTGCAAATTTCGAAAACGTATCTATGCAAATCTGCAAAAGTTTTTTGTCTGTTGTAAAAATATCTATGTGAAGTTTCTCGCCAGAATACTTTGGAATTGGGGTTCTGCTAGTTTCTGGCTTACGCGGTTTCCTTTGATATTTGTTCTCTAAACAGATTTTACAATTAGTTACGATTGATTTTAAGAACTTCTTAATATCAGGAAAATAATAATCCTTTATAATCTGATCGAAATTTTCTTGTAGCGACCTATGGGCGCGATTGTGTTCTGTTGTAACGACTTCCAGCTGATCGTTTTTATTTGTCAATTCAATTACCAATTTTTTTCGGTGTGTAAAAATGTGGTGCCAGGAAACTCTAGCAATAAGGTATTTTGTATATGTGCTAATGTTGGTAGGTCGCAACAAATGGCATTGGTTATATTCGGATTTACATAACCTTTCAAATACGTAAATACATAAATTTGCAATGGAATCAAAATGTATGGCATGCCGCATATACTTTTGAAACATAACTTTTGTTTGCTTGCTAAAATGCTTTGATTTATTTATTTATTTATTTATTCCAATGTAATGATTTGCTACACTGTAAGATATAATATCTTATAAATAGTAATAGCTTTCAATAGATCGTACAATTTTACAATTTTTATAATTCAACGAGAGTTACATGATGAATAAAGAGTAAGTGTTTACATATTCGAGCATAAATGTGTTTTTAGTTTCTTTTTTAAGATGTTAGTGTTGTCTATTCTTCTTATTTTGCGGGGCAAAGCATTCCATAAACGAATGGAATTTATAAAAAAATTACGCTCAGATGTCAGACACGTATAGCGAGGATAGATTAACTGTCCGGATCTGTTTGAGGAGGATAAACGAATTTTTTCATATAGATAGGAAGGTTGATGTGTAAGTAGAATATCCGAAAGAAGGCATAGGGTGCGAAAATGGAGGAAATTTTCAAAAGTCATGTGCAATAGGTGCTTGGTGTACTGTCGCAGTCCAAAGACATAACGTACTTATGGCGACAGTGAGTTTCCTCATGGAGGTGTAACAGCAGTTGTGAAATATCTCACAACCGTATGTGAGTACGGGTAGAGCCAGTGTTTTAGCAAGTAAAGTCCTAGTTTTGATAGGGGTGAAAGTCTGAGAGGCCCACAGTGCACGGAGTACACCGTACGTTTTCCCTACGACTAGATTAATATGGTTGTCCCAGGTTAGGCTTCGATTGAACATTATGCCCAAGTTTATTAGAGAATCTACGTACTCTATGTTGACATTGTTCATGGTGATTAATGGAAAGTAAGATATATCCAGGGGTGTTTTAGAGATCACAATGCACTTGGATTTTTTAGGGTTTAGCAAAAGACCATTTTCACTTGACCACCGTGCTATATCTGCAAGATCGTTATTAATTCAATTTGCAGCGTGTTCTATTAGACCTAGAGGGCAGCTAAGAGTAAATTGTACATCATCAGCGTACATGTGTATCGAGCTATGCTTTATAAATTTCGGAAGATCATTTATGAAGAGGGAGAAGAGTAGAGGTCCTAAAATGGATCCCTGTGGCACGCCGCGGATGTTGGGGAGGAGGTCCGAAAGAACATCTTTTATTTGTACAGCCTGCATTCTGTTATCCAGGTAAGAGGATATTACCTTGACAGCGTGAGTCGAAAAGTTGTAGAGCCGATGCAGCTTTTGACAAAGAATGCCATGATCGACCGTGTCGAACGCTTTGGAGAAGTCTAAAAGGACTAAAAATGACACACTTCCTTCATCCAGGGCACTTCGTATTTCTTCAGAGATACATATAACAGCAGTGATACAGCTGTGTTTTTGTCTAAAACCTGATTGTTTGGGGGACAGAATATTGTAAGTTTTGAGATATTCGCCGATCTGTTTTTGCATAATTTTCTCAAATACTTTGGACAGAAAAGGAAGAATGGAGATTGGTCGGAACTCATCACCTCTGGTTGTCTTAGGAATAGGTATTATTTTGGCCAATTTCCATTTCATCGGAAAAAATTCCCTTTGTTAGAATTGTGTTAAAGATGTGAGTTATATGCGGCAATACTACTGGCAACATAATTTTTAAAAAAGACGAATGCATTTCATCTAAACCAACAGCATTCGATTTGATGCTGAGTATGCTTTCAAGTACGTCGGCACTATTGATACCTGAAAAGTTGAAACTGGGATAACCAACTGGGGTAGATGGGTTTTGTGGGCAACGGTGGTGATTGTTATTGTTTACAGGGGCTACTGAGGATATAAATCGATGGTTAAGTGTATCCGGATCTATTCCCTCAAAATTATGATTCTTAGATTTACCAATGCCAACACTGCGTAGATTTCTCCACAAAAGTCTACTACCCATAGAGGCATTAAACTGCCTAGAATAGAAATGAGATTTAGCTGCTCGTATCTCAGACACAACTTTGTTACGGAGCGAGCAGTAAGTACGTCGATGATCATCCAAAGGAAAACGTTTCCAACGTCTGTATGCAAGGTCACGCTCTGATATAAGTTGGCGGATCCGATTTGTGAACCAAGGGGAAGTGCTATACAATGACCTCTTTGCTTTAGGGGAACATGACAATTATATAACTGTTCAATATTTGTATTTAGGAAGTCAACTTGTTCATCAGGCGATGGAAGACAGTAAATAGTGTTCCAGCTAACATTTCTAATGTGTTCCTCAAGAGCATAGTAATCTATGTTTTTGAAATCCCTGTAACTATATGTTTTTGCTGAGGTTGTTATATGAAAATCAAAAGAAAGGTATATTAGGTCGTGCCTTGAGAAAGCTGGTGCGGATAATTGATCATACAACAGAACATTGTTACTATCACTAACTAAAAAAAGATCTAACAAAGAAGAGGAGTAGTCACCGAAATGGGTGGGAACCGTAGTGTTAACAGAAAACAAGTTTAGCGAGCCCATTTCATCTATTAGGAAGTTATCATTTAGGAGGTTGCTGTTTAAGTCACCGCATAAAATTATATTAGGACAAGTTAAACAGATTTCTTCTAATTCAGTGATAAATGGAAGCAAGTTGGTGTTTCTATGTGGTCTGTAAGCAGCACCAACCAAAATGGTAGACTCAGCATTGACAAGTTCCATAAACATGTACTCCATTTCACATTCATCGGGCGAAAGATGTCGTACTCTGCACTTTATACCCTCTCTTATGTAAATAGCAACTCCTCCACCAATGCGCCCTACCCTATCACGTCGAAAAACTTTATACCCGCTGAGATGACAGGCTTCATTACTGAGGCTATTCCCAAACCAGGTTTCAGAAATACATATCACATCGAATTCCGATTTCTCAAACAGATCGCGAAACTCATCAATTTTCGGTAACAGACTTTGTGCATTTATATGACAGACACGAAGGCCATGACATCGGCGTGCTAGTATTTTTATCATAGTTCCTAGGCTTTGCATTTTAATATATCGAAAAAAGAAGAATAAAAAACACAACAATATTTATGTACAGTAAAATGTTTAGAAAGTTTGAGGGAAAAGGATTAATAAAAACTATAGGTTATATTGGCAATGCTGTCGAGATCCTCCATACATTGGACTATTTCGGCAGTTTCGACCAATTGACGTTTGACATAAACCATGATTTCATTAGTATAAATTGGTCTTTAAACTGATTTATCGGATACTGCGTAGTCTTAATGACGCTTGTCAAAGAAATTTCGCTATGTACCGTATTGCCTGTTTGCGACTCTGTTAAATTGTTTACATATTGTCACGAAAGGGCGTCCGCCACTTCTTTCCCTGGTTTATAGAAAAATTAGCGGGAAAATTCTTCAACAAATGCGGGCCACCTTTTAAACACTGCCAAGGATTTCACGTTCGTTGGTTGCGTAATTTTCTTCAGCTTTCGACAACGTCCTTGATATCATAGTGATAGGCCTCCCGTTTTGAGACAATACTACACCCAGAGCACTTGATGAGACATCTGTTGTCAACTCAAACGGTTTATTATAGTCAGGATAAGAAAGAAGGACGTCCTCGGACGCTAAGATTTTCTTTATTCATTCGAACGCAAATAGGGCTTCCTCGTCAAGATCTATTTGAACAGTTTTAGAGTGTTTTTTCCGATGTGCCCGTTATCACCGCGAAGATACTTAGTTAAGGTCTTAACAATTGCGGCGTAGTCTCCGATAAATCGACGATAATATCCGGAGAGACCTAAGAATGATCGAAGCGAACGAAGTGTGTTTGGCGTTTTATAATTCAGAATAGCAAGTTTTAATTCCTTTTCGAGATATCAAAAACCCTCTAATTCGATTTCTTTTCTGAAAAACTTTGATTTCTCTGGTGAAACATGCATTCCCGCGAGTTCAAGTTTTTTTTAGCACATTTTCAATGTCACGCTGATGTGCGTGTTCGTTAGGAGAGTAAACAAACAAATATGTCGTCGACATAAACATGACAACTTTTCCCTATATCCTCTCGTAGAATATCATCGATTGCTCTTTGGAAAATACTAGGTGGATTTCTTAATCCAAATGGCAACCGACAAAATTCGTATTTCCCATTATTTACGCTGAATGCTGTCTTTTGTATGTCTTTGCTATCCATCTTAATTTGATGAAAGCCTGATTTCAGATCTAATGTAATGAAATATTCGAAATTCCACGAATTTGCTAAAATAACAGAGGTAGGGTATAGGGTCAATCAAGTCGGACACTGTTTTCTCATTGATTTTTCTAAAATCAATCTCCATTCGCAAACGCGGTTTACCATCAATGTCGAAGCCTTTTTTACTAACGACATGAACTGGTGAATTATAAGAACATGATTTTCGAATTATGCTGTCTCGAAGTAAGGTTTTTATTTCACTATTAATGAATTCTGAAGCGGAAATTGGATATGGGTTGTGTAAATTGGTTCTTTTGTCGTAGTACGAATAGTTTCTTTAACATTACTGTTATACGCTAATGCCCTATTAGGTTCAGCAAACGCATTAATATTGTTTTTTATTACTGCACGAAATTGTTCTAGAATATGTGTTGGAGCGTGATCCCCATCTATAGTCAAGGAGTTAACTTGCTTGCAATCTAAATGTTTAATTTTCTCTTGTCCATTTTTATGGAACATTACACTATTAATTATGTATATCTAGTTTAGCTCCTATGTTTTTCAAAAAGTCGTAGCCTATAATTCCATCAAATGTCTTAAGATTAGGAAGAATAAAAAAGGTTGAAATTTCCCCTAGAACATTAACTTTGCAGTATTTGTTAATATTATTGACACCATTATTTGATTTTACTTGAAATGGGGTTTATATTAAAGAAACGCCTTTCTTTTAAGTAAGAGAGGTCTTTAATGTAGTTTTTAGACGTTCCTGTTTATTAATAGTCGTAGCTCTTGCCCGTTTATTGCGCGTTTGATAATAAAAGGCAAGAGCGACTTTACTCTAAAAAATTCACTTCATAGTAACTACACTTTGCACATCACTGCCCTCGTTAAAAGTGGAATACTGTGTTCCTATTTCACTCAAGGCTTCCTCATATAATTCTGACAAATGATGCACTTTTTGCTAAGGTGATTGCCCTGAACTATGGTGGCTACGCATACGTTTTGCAGTATCCTAGAAATGTTGGTTTTGATTACGATAAATTCTAAGGACGGAACTTCCAGGATCAACGCTCATGGGAGTCGGTTTCCTAAATTTGTCACTTGAAGGATGAATATGTTGGTTGTCTCTCTGCGGATGTTGGGATAGAGGCATTGTATTCTGCCTTATAGGCCTGTTCGAACTTCCAGCCGCAAATGTGCGTGCAAACTCGTTGCGTTTATGATTCGTTTCGAGTTCTTGTGTGACTGCAAGAGCAGTAGGAAGATCTGCTAGCTTTGATGAAAAGAAAATATCGCATATAGGAGGACGAAGTCCAGAAATGAAAACTCGAAGAGCAATATCTGTTGCGCGCTTGTTTAGAGCATCATTTCCGCCGTGTGACCTTACCTGTTTATTAATTATAAGTGTTAATTGTTTGTCGACTATGTCATAATAGTCAACGATAGACAAATTATTTTGCCTTAGAATGCTTAGTTCATTTTCCAGTACATACAGTCTTGTGCAAATTAATCGGAACAAACACTTCTTTTTTCAAAAACTAGTGTTATTTATTTAAAAAGTAAAAATAAGTAATAGATTGTTAAAATTAATACTTAATGTGTCCACTCTTGGCGTTTAGCACCATTTTAATTCGTTTTGGCATGGATTCCACGAGTTTTTGACAGTTATCAACGATTTTTGGATCCCGGTACCATACTTGAATAACTGACTCAATCAGCTTGGTTTTGGTCGTACAATCCATTTTTCTCAGCCTGGCTTTGCATATAGCCCATACATTTTCAATTGGATTAATGTCTGGCGAGTTGCCAGGCCAATCTAGAGTCGTAATACCAAGTTCAGCTAATATTTGTTGGACTTTATCTTGTTGAAGCCAAATCTTGTTGAAAAATCGGGGTTTCTGTATTCAATTTCGACAGCTCAGGCATCAGACGTGTATCCAGTAATTCAATATACTTATTTGTCACTGTCCACCATCCCTGTTATTGGAACTAGCGATCCTGTCCCAAAATAATAGAAACAACCCCAAAACATTTGCTTTACAGGATGTTTCACTGTCTGCTGAATATGGGCTATTGAAATTGGCTCATCATCGGTCCTTCGAACGTATTGATGTCTCGTACCCTGCACGAAAAAAATGACTCTGAAAAAAGCACGTTTTTCTATTCATTCATTGTCCAATCTTTATATTTTCGAGCCCAAGTCATTCTCTTCTTTTTTATGGCAGGAGTCAGGAGTTGTTTCTTCAGAGGTTTCCGTGCTTTTCGTCCAACCTCGAGAAGAATCGCCGAACTGTTAAGACATCCACGATTGTTCCCGCACCCGCAAGATCTTTTGGTAAGTAGTTACTGCTTTTACTTGGATTAATTCGACTGTTTCTTATAAGAAGAGCGTCTTCTTTCTTGGTGGTTTTTCGTATTTATAACCGCATTTCCCTGCTCGTTGTGGTAAAATCGACCGGTTTCCTTATGGCGTTTAATAATGTTGTTAACTGACCCTAACGATATGTTGCACTCTTCCGCTATCTGCCTCTGTGTCTTAGATGTATGTATGCTCAAACAAAGTAATTATTTTACTATGAATTTCTACGGAGATATCCATTGTCAAGCACTTCTAAACAGCAACAAACTTGACAGCAATTTAATACTTGTTTACATAAATTGCAAAGCCTCCTTAGCATTTAAAAAAAATTAAATTCAAAAAATGTTTGGGAAACTGGGCAAACAATATTTTTTCAGGGTTATAATAATCTAGTTTAAGAATATGTGCAATTTGAGAAAATATAAGACCGTTGTGACAACAAATTAATTTTTTACCATTGAACTCAAGGAAAATATAATATGTTCAAATTAATTTGCACAAGACTGTAAATTGGTCTTTTGTCTGAATCTGTCTTTAGTTTAGCTATGGTCGCTCTGAAGTTAAGCACTGTGTTAAATACTGACAGGGTGGCTTTGGCACTTCCAGTAATCTTATTTCTGAGAATGCACATAGCAATGTAGTATTTTCCGACTCCTCTACATAATAACTCATTGTGAAATTGGTGAAATTCAGCTAGTGACTTAATTAGATCGAGGGTAGCATTCCCTGAATCAACAAGGGGATTGATGGAGACTGTTGCGTATATTTCAACACGAAGTGCTTGCAGGCGACTTATATCCTTTGTTCTTTTGTCCAACTGAGACGCAAATTCCTGTCTTGCGCTGGAAGCAGTGGAAAAAATAAGTTCCTCTAACTGTTTGCGATTAATTTTTTTTATTAATTTTAACAATCAGTTTTCTTAATTTTCCTTCTAATATCTTATCGTCTTATTACTTATTGGAGCAATATATTAAATAACTATTACACTAATTAATTTATTGATTTATTGATGAGAATACAAATTAAGTTAACCAACAACATTGATACTTGTATCATTGCACTTAATGCACTTCAATTCTTTTATTTTTTTTTTTTTGATAAAATGTTTGTGTATTCGCAATTCACTACTTTTTTCTTTCTTCTTTTTTATGTTGGGCGACAGATAATAGAAGCAACTGTTCTGGTTGGTGACTTATTATAAAGTGATTTACTTTCCAATACATTGCTTAAAACCTACCTTAACAATTTTGCTTACCTAGACTACTATCCCACGGTTGATGAGTGCGAAGGCGAAGTTGCTTCGTATCCCATGGTTGATGTGCTGGTGTCGGGTGGCGATGTACGCGAAGGTGAAGTTACTTCGTATCCCATGGTTGATGTGCGGTTGTTGGGTGACGATGTGTGCAGGATAACGTAGGCTGGTGTCAGCTTATCAGTTCAAGGTGGTATGTCTGTTGTCTAGTTGGGGAGCATGTGTGTTAACTTATATTGATGGTTAGACCTCTAATGCCTGTCTCTAAGGTTAGGTTGACGCACATCAGGATGGCGTATAGTTCGGCTTGGAAGACACTAGGACTAGTTCCCAGGGCCTTAGATATTTTTCGATTTGGTTCAAAGATGCCAACGCCAACACCCGAATCTATCAGTAGTGATATCTAGGCCTCTCTGGAGGATAGCAGGAAAGGAGCTGGAGCCTGGAGTATTGTAGGGTTTGAATGAGCCAATTGCCCATTTAACTCTGACAGGGTTGAAGAATTTACCAAAGAGGTTATTTTTTCTACTATCGATTTAGTTTGTGACAAGTCGAGATGTGTTAGCGGGGTAGTAGAACCAGGGCACAAAAAAAAATAAAAATTGCGTCGAGCTAAAAATATGAGGATAGCCATGTATTTCCACGTGTCCGATTTATTTTTTGAGGTGAAAATTAAACGAATTTAAGGAAAAAGATTTAATTTTTTTTTTAAGAAATCGGAGAAGATAGCCGACACTTACAGTAACCCAAAAGATGACGACATATTTAATGTAACACGCGCCGAAAAAGAAAATCATTATGCTGAAGAACATTTTTGTATTACTGAAACGACGAGTGAGCCATCAGCCGTAGGAGAGGCTGTATCTCGTCCCGATGCCCATTTTTTGGAAAGTAGCGATGCAAGAAGAGAAGGATTCGTTCAGTGCAAATAAAACTTGTTCGATAACCAAGAAATACCACCCAAAAATTTTAAAATTTATATTTAAGTGGGTGGTCAAAATAAAAAGAGATACTGGAATACTGAAGGATGGCTCGTTAAAAGCAAGACATTTTGTTAAGGTTATAATCAGCAGAAAGGCATTGAACATGAGGAAAACAATCACCGCGTTCTTAAATATTGCTCTGAAAGAAGTAATCTACATGAACCAGCCGATCGCATATGACGACAATTTGGGAAGAGTTTTTAGATTGACGAAGTCTTTACACAATCGAGTAGAGTTTGGAATGAAAAACTGAAGCAAGTTCTCATTGGTGTCGGACCCACAAGTAGTGATGTTAAACAGTGTATGTATTTTCGAATTATATGAGGATGATGTACTGATGACGTACAGATTTTTTCGAAGGATTTCAGTCTCGTAGAGTTTTTGAAGAGCGAACTGTTAGGATTTCTAAACGAAGGACACGGGTTTTGTCGAGTCTGTTTTGGAAATCCGCATAACACGAAAGGAGAAAAAAGGTTCTCTTGCAATTGATTACTCTCAATACATTTTTGAGAACTTACAGCGCTTTATGTTGACATAAAGCAAAACTTGTCTTCGGGGAGATGTGTCCGTTCAACGAAACCGAGATTCATTGTCTACATTGCATACGAGAATTGTCTACATGTGCCATACAGACAAGCGATAAGATCAGTTTTCTTCGCTGAACGAATTGTACGTTTCGATATTTATTATGCCGTCAATTTACAATATTAAGCAAATCCAAAGACTGGATATTGGTCTGCAGCGTGGTGAAGTACTTAAAGGGAACCATTAATAAAGGTTAACTTATTAAAAACAAGAAACTGACAATCACAAAATAACTAATACCAACAAATTAATTGTACACAAACAAATAGGGTCGGGGGCAGCCTTGGCTCTACCAAAGCTATAATGCCTGATATGGACATACATATATGTATGTAGATATGTAGATAAGTTCAAATCTACTTTTAAAAAGAAGAAGCTTTTGCAAGTTTTTTTCTCACAACCATCGTAGATTCTTAAGCCATCTTAAATTCGTATCTTTTTATACTTGCACAATATTCGCCTCTCCAGTTGACAATGAATATATTTTAAATAACAGAGGAATCGCGCATTGACAGAGTCTACCTTCCTCGCAAATATTAGTGTCACAAAAATCCCTCTCAACTGTACTGGTCAATTGCCTTGTCCGAAATCAAATATGGACGAGCATATAAAGAAAACAAACAGCTGTGAAAGAAAGCCTGAAAAGAAATACCTCGTCAAAATAGCATAGCATTTGCTATGAAGGCGGCCTTTTTGTTATAGTTGCCATGAAATTCAAGCCAGATGCCGAAGCCACCGTCTCACTGTAACCACAACCGTTAAATTTCTAAGCCTCCATTCAAAACTGATTTGTCCAGCAGCTGAATTTGCAAAAACAAGACAGAAGAAAGCAGGAAGGAAAAAATTAACAAAAAAGACATCCAACAGCCGGTGATGAAAAAGCACTAAAACGCAAAAAATAGGAAAAAAAACACCGCTAACCGTTAACAAGAATAATTTTCATTTACTTTGTTCTCAAACGAATGTTATGTCTGCCGAGATCGTTCTGAATGTCAAAAATGATTGGACTCTTTGGATGGCTTGAATCTAATCGATTGAGAATTTCTTAGCATACGCGTAATTTTCGTCATTGCTCCTCTGATTCGTTGTTCCACAGTTCATCTGCAGCCGCTCCTTTTTTTTTATTCTACGGCCATTTACATTATGTATTTTACGAGTATTTATTTTATTGCTTGTTGGTCTGGATTTGGTAGCACTTTCAACGGTTTGTCCTTAATTCTGATATTATGTGATCAAATGAAAATGTGAACAAATGAAAATGGTGGCGATGGAGGATGATAATGACGGTATACAACGGAATAAACACATCGACTGGGTACAGTCAATGATGACAATTGCCGATGATATTGAGCTGGAACTCTAAAATGCGGGCAAGTACACACTCGTATATGACCAAAACTCACTGCCTTAGATACATATTACATGTTCTTTCTCCTCTCTTCCTGGTAGGCGATGATTGGAAAGGAATTGAGGAGAAGATTTCCAAAAACATCGTCGAAATGAGGCAGAAAATCTGTCGGTTGCTGTGGTTTGGTTTTATGCATTGCCGAACGAACTATCTTTGGTTCGTTCCCGATCTGAGAAGCAGAAGGCATGTGTTATGCATTCATACCTACCTGCCGCTTTTACTGTATGCTTTGCTTTGTGGTGCTATCGAAGTTTCGGATTTTTTCTCTTTCCTTCCCACTTTTCCGTGTTGAATGTTTTGCTTCTTGTCCATTTTGTGTTTTTTTTTCTCAACACCACCCTCTGCCACCCTGCGATTGATCGGTTGATTGGATGGTTGTGGGGCTTTCGTTGCTTCCACAAGAAAAATCGCCGGCAAAGTGAAAGATTTACGATTTATCGCTTTAATTCGAATATCACGAGGCTGGAATTACGAATTCCCCGAAAGGAAATCTCCATCTCGTTGGTTTTTTGTCGTGCATTCGAAAGTGTTTGCACATATGTACATATGTACATACATATTTATATCTTTCCTGCTTCTGTGATGCTGGTTTTCCTGCTTTGTTGATTCTTTCGTCTGTTAGTTTGATGCATCTTAACCTTTTCGTTCTTGTGCATTTCATCCCGGCATGTTGAGCTTAGGGATGCCGAGCGATAGCTGCTTTGGAAACGTGAAGACGAAATGAATATAATGCATATTCTGTTGTCATTGAACCAATGATTTGCACTTTCGTAATTGTGCTAGTAATTGAGGAAAAAGTTCCGTGATTTTGTTGCTTATACTGTATAGGTACTGACATGAATATTGTAGGCCTCTTCATTGCTGGAGTGGGACGTGGATGGAGGTGTCGATGTTGAAAAAAATACTTTCCACAAACATACATATAGACAACTAATTGAAGTGCTTTTGGAAAGAATATACTACATATGCGCCACTTATGGCCGAGAAGATGTTGATGACGATGCCCGCCCTCGACGTCTCAGCATGTCAACAACGGATGAAAAGGTTTAAGCAATAAAAAAAAAATGTTATGGAGAACTGTCGAATCAATATCGGTAAAAAATGAATTTAATTCTCGGAGCTTAGAATATTACTAACTTTGACCTTTTGCCTATGATTTTTTAAATAAGACGTGAACCAATCATGTACAAAGCCTCTGAAACCAGCATGGTACCACTTCTTCAGTAGCAATGGGTGATCAACCGTGTCGAATGCCTTTGTTTATCGATGAGTAGCAGCGATTTCAGAGTCGTTTAAACTAGTGTAAATTTCGCAACATCAACAAAGCATGCTCTGTTGACCTACCGCTGCGAAAACCGAACTGGAAGTCACTAAAATACCTTATCGTATTTAAAAAGGACAACATTCTAAACTTAATAACCTTTTCAAAAATCTTTGAAAAAAACTGATAACAGGGATATTGGTATTTGTTTTTTTATGCAGTGTGTCTATGCACTATGTCTAGAAATATTCCTGTCTGAACACTAAAATTGAAAATATGGCATAAAACATCTGTAATATAGACAGACATTTCTTTAAGAATCCTACTTGAGATCATGTCAAAAGATGATGAATTAGAATTTCTTACTAAAAGTATTATTTTGTGTAACTTCATAGGAAGTAAAATTCTCAAAGAAGAAACTTTCACTTTGAAAATATTCCTGTTTAATCAAGTCGAGATGACATGAAGAGAAAGCGTTCGCTGCAAAATCATTACCAGAACTAATATTCGAAAAATAGTCATTAAATAAATTGGCAACCTCTAGAGGTTCCGATAGAGTGGTGTTATTGTTAATTATAACTATATCCATGTTGGGTTTATTTCTATTTAAAATTTCATCCACAACTTGCCACTCTTTTTTAATGTTGCCAGCATTTTCAGAGAGTTTTCTACTACAATAAGTATCTCAACAAAGAGGAATTTCAGTTTCAAGTTTAAGGCATAAATTATTATAATAGCATTTTTGCCTTGCATTCTTGGGGTGTTTGACAAGACGTGTGTATAATTTATGTTTCTTTCTTATTGTATTTTTCTTAAAAGAGGCAACTTCATCCACTGCTTAAGACATTTTAATTTATTAGTGGTTTTATTTGCACTCAAGCTACAATTCGATATGTGGGATTAAAGTTTACTCATAAATACATCAAATGCAAAAGAAGGATCATTTTCACTATAGACATCATTCCAAAACTCAAAAGTCAAGGCTGATTTAAGACTAACAAAATCAATTTTTTTCAAATTTACTGACATCAAATAGCTTTGTTCTGTAAACACAAGAATCAATTTGGATACTTGTTAAGAAGAGATCAGATATTTAAAGATCAAATACAGCCGTCTTGTAACGGATTGAATCGTTCCTATGTAGCCTAATGAAAATATGATCTGAGCTGGGTTAGAAGAGTTTCAAAACCATATGAGGACAGGACTGATAAAAAGGAATCTACATCAAGGGAATTAGATAGAAGGTTAATATTGAGGTCACCTAAAAGTACTACATTTTTGCATGTTTGGTTATCAAAAAACCTAAAAAATTCCTCCAAAGAGAACGTAACTGTAAACGAATGCATTCTATAAATATCAATAAAACAGTAGCTGTGACCATCAATTCTGCAAATTATACGAATTATATCAGCACTTTTGAGTCTGTAATTAGGTACTTCACTCACTTAGAATAATTAATTACTAAATATTAAAACATTACATAAAAATACAAATCAAGTAACGTAAAGAGAGAAAACTAGCTGTAATCCGAACAATTTGATTAAATTGAAAATTAGATTTTATAAATTATAATCTACAAATCGAAAAGCACAAGATTACAAGTTTGTCCAACAAATATTGCGAAAATGTCCAGCCCCTGTAACCCCATACGCCAGTAGTCCACCAGTTGAAAATCCCCATGAAAATATTCCCCAAGCAGAAAATCGTCAGCCTCAGCCTCAATACGGCCAGTAATTCCGTCCGCACACCTTGTTAGCTTAGTAACGGATATAGTAAATTCTATAGTTAATCCTAATGCTGATGTCTCTATAACCAGGGCATACGCCCCGAATATCGAAACGATCTTCCAGATTTAGATAAAATACTAGACGTCGTGAGATGCCTCCGAGATTTTGCCGGTAAACAAGGAGAATATAGCTCTTGGAAAAAGAGCGTAGAGCGCATCCTGCAACTGTATGAATCTCTAGGAGGAACGCCAAGATACTACAGTATTTTAAACTTTATTAAACATAAAATTATAGGTCAAGCGGATGCGGAACTTGAATTGAATCATACAATACGGCTATTGCCAGATGACTAACTCTACACTATGCAGACCAAAAAGACCTAGGTACGCTGGAGTACCAAATAACGCTTCTCGTTCAAGGCAATAACTCTGTACAAGAATCTTACCAGAAAGTCTACGCGCATCTATCCCTAATTTTAAATAAAATACAGTGCACGGACGTAGGCAATGAATCTTTAACGGAACTAATTAACAACTACAGACATAAAGCACTTGATACGTTCATCCAAGGCCTAAATGGTGATCTACCTTATCATTTAGGTATGCGTGAGCCGTCAGACCTCCCGCAAGCTTTAAACTATGTTTGAAGTTAGAAAACCAAAGATTCCGGTCATACTATGCCAATAACAAAAGTTCACTTACCTAAAGTTTCAATCAAACAAATTCACCCCCACCCCATATCAACAAAATAAATAAGGACCCATTTTTCCCCCAAATAGCTTACGACTCACAATCATATCCTCAACAAACTACCTACCCTTCCCATAGTTATCTACAAGCAAGTCTTAACGCGCAGCAACAACTTCATTATCCGAGTAACAACATTTACCAGAAGTAACAACTTCATTATCCGAGTAATAACATTTACAAACCCCCTCCTAAGCCGCAACCTAAACCAGAGCCAATGGAGACGTCCACGATTAGATCCTTAGCGGTAAATTATGAAAACGGTCCTTAACCATTTAAATATATAGGAGAGACACCCCCAATGCAAACATACTCATTCAGGAACCAAATCTCACAAAAAGGCCAGAGAAACTATAGATCCTATAGATCTTAGAGATACGCCCAATACTCAAGGCAATCCTTCGAGAAGTCAACATCCCCCGATTTTGTATTGCAACCTTTTGGTTATGTTCCTCCGAACGACCTATACGCCTTTCATCAAATAACAAATACAGAAGACGTTGAGCGCGACCCTGATTTAGGAAATCTTGTCTTAAGCAAAAACCAAGAACAGGGCCAATTTGAAGGCGAAGATGTTACTGACATTAATTTTTTTAGAAACAATTCCTCTTCGCTGCCATACTTTCAATGCAGAACGAAGAGTGGATAAATTTTAAACTTTCTGATTGATACCGGATCAAGTAGAAATAACATTCAATCCAGTCTAATAAAAAATCCTATCCCAAATGAACGGTACTTCTTAGCAAAACCCATTACTGGCGATATTCATTGACACACATAAACTTTTTTGGCCAGTCAGATAAACGTTTCATGGAATTTTGGGTAATGATAACATGAAGGAATTCGATTCCGTTATTCACCACAAAAAAGTTTTATGACTATCCTTGGTAAAATAAAAATAAAAATTAAGGAATTAAAATCACCACTAGTTAACTCAATAAACATCAAAGTCACTTTCAGAAAGAATTCATCAAAACTTTAGTCCAGAAATTCCTTGCTTTATTCTCAGGACCCAACGAAAAACTAACTTATACAACGAAAGTAGTTGCTGAAATTCGTACAAAATAAGACTCTCCCGTATACTCGAAGTACTACCCTATCCTGCTGTACTAAAAGATGAAATAGAAAAACAGATTAAAAAGATCCTCGATGATGACATTATTCGACCGTCGGACGTTTCCCGTACAATTCACCCATGTGGATTGTTCCGAAAAAAGCTGATTCAAAAGGAAACAAACAATATAGATTAGATAATTGATTATAGGAAACTGAATACAGCTACCATCTCATACAAATACCCCATACCGGAAATTAACGAAGTCCTAGCACAACTTGGACAGAGCAATTACTTTACAGCTTTAGATCTAAAAAGCGGTTTCCATCAGTTTCCACTAAGGAAATCTGATATTGAAAAAATGCATTTTCAATCAACCATGGGAAGTACGAATTCACCCATGTTCCATTCGGCTTGAAAAACGCACCTTTCATCTTCCAGCGTGCGCTAGACGACATACATATTCCGCGAATTCCTAGGGAAGATCTGTTACGTTTGTATTGACGATAATATTATCTTCAGTAAAGACGAAAGCGACCACGTAAACCATGTCGCAAAGATCTTTAAATCCCTACAGGAAGGAAATATGAAGGTACAATTAGATAGGTGCAACTTCTTTAAGGAAGAAGTTGAATTCTTAGGCTTTATTGTATCATCTAAAAGAATAACAACCAGCTCTGTAAAAATTTAAGCTACCGTTAATTTCCCCATTTCCAAAATCCTCAAACAGTTTAAATCAGTCTTGGGTCTAGCAGGTTATTATCGCCGATTCGTCAAGGATTACGCTCAACTAGCCAAACCTCTGACTTCCTTACTAAGAGACGAAGGGGGACGAATTTCTAAGACTCAGTCTAACAAAATGTCTATTTCTCAAACCAAATTCCCTTGCAGCCTTTCAAAAAGTAAAAAATTCATTAGTATCCAAGGACTTATTTCCTGCTTACCACGATTATAAGAAAAGCTTCGAACTAACAACCGATGCTTTCAACACAAATTCCGCTATTATTATTCCGTTTATATAAATGTTCAATAACGGACAAATCTGCTTAGCGGACACGGACAGTACATTTCTTAATTTTCGAAAAAAATGTTGGCTTAAGCGGACAACAAAAAAAAAATGCAGTGGAAGTAGCGCTTCATAACAAACCATTGGCGATGTTGCTTTTCGTCTTTCTTCTCTAGTTGTTTTATTTAAAAGGAAAACCCAAAAGATTCTGTTAAAGATCTACACATTTGTATCGAGGTCTGACAAAACGGGACTTAGAAAACAACGAACAACGAAATTTAGGTGTTTGGCGAGTTGCCAGTTGTTGTCTTTGGCTATTAGATTACTTTCAATAAGCGCTAAGCATAATTTGTGTTTTAAAAAGTGTAGGTTTATAAGGACTAAAAGCATTTCAAAATTGATGCAGAGGATGATATACCCTTGTCTTATTTAGGCAATTTGTCTTCGGACAGACTCTATGGAATATGCAGCTTGTGATTACAATGTGCTCGTGCCGAAGGATGGAAGATGGAAAATAGTCCAATGGCTCAAGTGAAGATGAGGAGTTGGTAGAATTGGAACTAGACACCGATATGAATTACAGAATATATATATCCTGTAACTGCTTGTGAGTCTCTCCTAAACTTTGCCTTGAATGCTGAAGAGCAGAAAACCTAGGAAATTTCGGATATAAGTTAACGAGAAATAGATTTTCGTCCCATAATCAGCAACAAACCACATGCTACGTGATGGAATCTGCCAGGTCAACATTTTGGGCACCATCCATCCATCCAAGATTGCACACGCCGCCATCAGAGCTGCACACCTAAGCCCAGAACATCTCGTTCGAGTGTGGACCCATGCGACACCTGAGCCGCGCATTGCCGTCGTTTGGCAAAATCCACCGTTGCCGACAACTGATCCCGTATGCCAACTTCGCAGCAGGCAGAACGAAATAGTATTTAAGGTAGTTGTAAGGAAAAATATTGGCAGGAGATTAAGTGTTGCTTAAGGAGAAGTGCTGGTTTGATTTGATTTGACGCCCCCATAGGGGCACTTTAACATATTAGCTTAATGCAAGCCTTAACAAAAAACTATAACTTAACTATAACTTATTAACTAGGTGGCAGGGTGGAAACGATTAAGGAGAGTGTGAGATCGGTGTCGCGCGTGTAAGTGGGTTGTGGTATAGGGCAATTTTAAGGCTGGACTTTTTGAGATGAAGGTCGAAAAGATTGGTGTTGGTCATGAATAAATAGAATGTCTGCAACATTACGTCGTTCTTTAAGGGGTTGGGGGTTGATTAATCTTAGGCGATCCGTATAAGGTGGTAAATTAAGGGGTCAACCCAGGGAAGGCCACGAAGGGCAAAACGAATAAACCTATGTTGAATGGTTTCAATACGCATAATGTGGGATTCGCAAGAGGGGGACCAGACTTGGCTAGCATATTCGAGAAGGGGCCTAACGAAAGTAATGTATAATGATTTCGTAACGTAAGGGTTCGAGAATTCTTTGGACCAACGCAACGGTTTCACGAAACCGAGAGCAGAGTTAGCACGTTTGATAATGTTGTCGATATGGAGGCGAAAATTAAGTTCACTGTCACAAATAACCCCTAGGTCAACCAAGAAGTTGACAGGGGGAGCGGTTTCATTACGAATAATGTAGGTTCTGGGTGGTGAGGATTGAGGAAGAGCGCTTGTGTTTTGACACCAAGTAGTGAACCTGTTAAGGTCCAATTGGAGAGAGCAGGAGTCGACAGGGGAAGATATGTGTTTAAATATTTTCATATCATCAGCATATATGGAGAGCTGAGAGTTCAGAATAACGCTGTCAATATTATTAATGGTTAGAATAAATATCAGTGGGCCGAGATGACTACCTTGCGGGACACCGGAGCTAGCATTAATTGGATCAGAAATAGAAGATCTGAAGATAACGTTACATTGACGGTCTTCAAGATAAGATTTGATTCATGGGATAAAACCGGGAGAGAAACCGAGGGCAGTGAGCTTGAGGAGAAAAATTTGGTGAGACATTTTGTCAAAGGCTTTGCTGAAGTCAGTGGCGACAACGTCTACTTCTTTGCCAGCTTCGAGTGCACACAAACATTGTGAAACAAACTCGACTAGATTAGTGGTTGTCAATCGACCTTTTAGGAACCCATGTTGGTTAGGAGAAAATATGGGTTTGCAGTGGAAGAATAGTGCATCATAAACGATGCTCTCGAATGATGCCCCATCAGAAGTACAATAAAATGTGTTTTTTTTTAAAACCGTTAAATTTAGAATTTGTTAATTTATATACATAGGTACATACTCGTAGTTCCGTTTAGGGGGCACCCCCGATTTTATGTGTTTACCTCGATTAGTGATGAAAATCCCTAAAAGGGATTTTTGGCGCAAATGCGCCGTACATTTTTTATGGAGGCTTAAAGTTTTAATGATTTTTAATCATATATGACTGATGACTCCTAAAATAGGCTAGATATTGTGATTAGGTTGACCGTGACTACATATAAAGAGCCCTGAAAGGAAGCTTAATTATGGGTCTTTATGGGGGTTTTCGTTTCAACGTCTTATTCAATGGTTGACGATGATCAAGACAAACTTTTCATGGGGGTTTAAAAATTTCAGATCATCATCAATTGTCCGTGTTGCTATTCGCTATCCAAATTTTGATCATATACAACACTTCCAGAAAAGGATCATGTTTTAGAAGTCGAAACCAACAGCGCCACATAAACTCACACAAATGATTGACAATGGTTTCCTTACGGATTTCACCCTTCGATAATTCTCGCCTCATCCACCGGAATGACGAATCAATGTTCTGAGTACATTTAGAAATTGCACATATACTGGGGGCTGTGCCCCCAGTCTTCCCTACGCAGACGCTTCGTCCACTTCTTCAATATCATCTGTCGATTTGATGGATTTAAGAAGAAGCGTACCTTTCTTGGCGGCAAGTTGAGAGATCCCAGTTGGGCCTCGCCTCTATAAGTGACTCATCTCTTTTGTTTGTATTGCTGCTGCTCCGTTCCACATGGTATGCATTGGCATCGCATCCGACGATCAGATGTCGTTTGCGCTGGTCTAATAGGCTGGTCTACTAGGCCTTCTACCTCAGTAGGTGGGATTTGGTCGCCGTCTCCCGGGAAGTAGGCGGAGGCGCACACGATCTCCCGTACTCCACCTTCAATGGGAACTTCCACAATGATGGCTGCCAAGTTTCTTGTTAAAAGTTTATATTAGAACAAACAAGAGGCCCTAGGTGGAGATACTACAGTTGCGTAAATTAATTTACGCGACCTATTTTGTAGGCCCATAATCTTACCCCTTTGATCCAAGGGTTCTTGTATCAGTACGAGAGATATTTTGTCGTGGTAGAAACGCAGGCTGAAGGCATATTTGGCGTGGTGCAGGTTACCCTGCAGTACAAGCAGCCCACTCATCTACTTGCGACGGTGGACCGGGTCTTTCCCGCGGTGTGGCTTGTTATTTCCACGCCGGAAGTTTCCGGTCTGATGGAATTAATCCATAGATTTGCTTCCTATCGAATATTTCCCGACTTTCGGGGGGGACGGTGGCTGCCTTTGGTGGTTGCTACCTGTGGCATAGTGTCAGTTTTTGGGCCGGCGCTGGTTGATGCAACGGATGCGGCAGTAGGTGCAACCACCGTACTGGGGTCTGCAGCGACCGGTGAAGGTTACACTGACACCTTTTCGTGGCTTCTTCTAATGATTTTGACATCATTTAAACGATAAGCCACTTTGCATTTTAGTTCTAGCAGCCGGTCCAAGGACCTGTTGCTGATTTTTTTTTATTAGGGCTCGCGTGTTCAAGAGTTACGCTCTTATGGTGTTTGTCACACAATCTGGACGGAGTGCAGATGGTTTGTGTCGAAGACGTTCGTTCACTACTCTCCGGGGGTGGTTGTCCTAGATAGATTCCGTAAGATTCGACAGAATTTGTCGCGTTTTTTGTAGTTCACAGTAACTTTTATGTTTGCATGACATTAAGGTATTACGATATCGTATATTGGAAATGTACACACAGAGTACACATTTTTGAATGAATTGCTAAAACCAGAGGTAGGAGGTATTTTTCTTTATCTGGCGTGTTTTGCATGACTCTCCGGTGTTATGCATACAGGCATTCGTTTTGTGAGTCCTGCCTCGCAGTTATAGGTAGACCGATACTCTGTAGGAAGTATCCCCGAACGATGTAAGGTTTTGAGAAGGCGTCTTCTTCCACAAGTTGGACATCCAGTCCGCTTTTTTCTGACCTATATGTCAGAGGTCGTCGGTATCCGAAGTTCGCATACAAAGCGCCCTGTTAACCAAGCATCTATCAGCGTACGCTGTTTGGAGTTAGGGGAATGTGGGAATGATTTGTACGGGGAAAAGGAAAGGTCACTAATTTCTTCTTGACTTCGAGTTCCTCAGGTCTCGAGAGTCATTGCATGTACTAAGCCTCCGCACCGCGGTAAGTGAACAATTTTTCGCGAAGGAGAACGTAATATAGGGAGTATTTTACAACGACCGATGGCTAAAATCGAGAGTGCCCGCTGAGTATGTACTTCTGAAATAATACTGTCCTACGAAAGATAAGGATGAAAAGGTAAAGTACACGTTCTACGAAACAATGGGTGAAATATTTGACAATATTCCATCCTTCGACGTGAAAATCTTACTCGGGGACTTTAATGCATAGATAGGAAAAGAAACGATATATAGGCCAACAAAATTAGGAGAAAGTCCCCATGTCTATTCAAACGATAATGGCAGCCCAACTGCTGAGGCCATGTAGACTCAGAGCCAGCAGCAATGGAAAATGGTGTTATCCACACAGCAGCGGTTCAGGTAGAACTGCCAACCATTGATGAAGTAAAAGCAAACCATTGACTTAAAAATAATAAGGTCGCAGAAATCGAACTAAATTATCGGAATTAATAAATTATGCAGGAGAAAAATTAACAGAGAATTTACATGTGCCTATCACAACTAAATCGAATAATGAAACCATCCCCGAGGAATGGAAAATCTCGGTCATTATTTCCGTATTTTTTTTTTTTTTTTAATTAATTTTTATTCAACTTTTACTTAGAGCTATCTTACGCTAGACAAAAATGCTTAAAACTAGCTTAAATAACTTAACAAACTTAAAATACCCTACTGGCCCTATACGGACGCTCTAAAGTACACAGAAAAACATAAACTATGTCTTTCGACCAAATGATTAATTTAAATAATTTAAAACAGGAAATGATACAGCTAAGAAAATTGGTTTTTTTAAGAAAAATTTAGCATCCGATTAATAATTTTTGATTTTTTTATAAAACTTAATACTAACTAAAACTAGCTTAACCTACCTTAAGTAAAATATATATGTATATATAGATATATACAAAATATATATTACATACATATATATACATATACTATATCTTTTTTTCTGTTTATAATGTTTTTTTTGTTAATATTTTGCCTAGACCTAAACTCAAGCTACCCATCAACCCTAGCCTACTTTAACCTAACCTAACCTACCCTAACCTACCCTAACCTACCCTAGCCTACCCTAGCCTGTCTTGGCGAGCTTTGCCTTGAAGAGGCTATATGAATTGATGGTACCACTGACGAAATCCACTCCAGCCGCCAAAAGCGTTGATGTTGACGGACGACGTCTCCCCGATCTCGGCGCGACACCGATCTACTAAACCTGAAGCGCTCGGGCTCACGGAGCGCGACATCATGTTCGTAGAGGAATCACCGCTCCACGGAATTGCGGGCCACGTGGAAGATTAGCGGTACCGCTGATCTATCCTGGATCAGCCCACATTGATCTAAGTAGAGAAATGCCTCTGATGGAACAAAGCCGTTAAGGCGCACTCTCTAGTGGTACAAGTATTTGGATTAGTAAGCCCCGGAGATCAGGTTATTGACCAAAGTCATTGCAACGTGGCTTCGAATCAGTTTGATCAGAAAGTTATCCACCCGTACAATCCTAGCCCTATTATATAGGACCTCGTTCGGGTAAAATTTTGTGTACTCAGATTCGGGCGTCCTATGTAGCCCAAGACAAGTCCTGAGACATTGTCTCTCAAACACCCGAATCCTTTCCATTAAGCTGGCTCTCATATTGAACCAGACGGAACATCCATAGGCAACCATGGGCCTGATTAAGGCCATGTAGGAATCAAGTTGGCGGCTATGAAACAGCCATCTTGTCAGAGCGAAAGCGCCCCGGGCCCTTGCCAGAGCAGCATCTACATGTTTATCAAAGTATAGGTACTGATCCAGCACGATCCCAAGGTATCTCACTATACTTTGTCTCGCCAGTGGACGACCGTCCGGTCCAAAAATTAAGAACCTGCGCCAATTTTTTCTAGTGTCCCGAGAGGCCCTAGACAAAGGCGTTCTGAACAATATAGATTCTGATTTCTGGAAGTTGATTTTCAACTTCCAGTCATCACAATACTGCTGAATTTTTTCGAAGTCACGCTGCAGAAGAGTAACAATGACGTCGATCGTTGGACCTGATCTGTACGCAATTAAATCGTCCGCGTACGCTATTGAATGGTGAAGAGAAACTATCAGATCACTGAAGTAAATGCTGAAAAGTATCGGCGAGTTCACCGTACCCTGTTGCAGTCCGTTATTAATATCAAATGTTAACTTTCTACCTGTTAACATGTCAAAAATCATATATAGCAGTGGCATACTTATGCCCAACCGACTGACCTTGTATTAAAGTCCTTCTAACCATACGGTGTCGAAAGCTTTTTCCAAGTCAATCAGACAGGCACCCATGCATAGGTTCTTGCATTTATTCCACTGGATATCCGATACGAGCCTCGACGCGGCATAAATAGTGTCATGCCCCGCTCTGAAACCGAATTGGTTATCCGGAATGATTTTATTGTCCTCAACCCATTTAGACAGGGCTCTATGGACTACCTTCTCGAAGATCTTGCTGATACTCGGAAGGAGACTTATCGACCGGAGATTTGCCGGGTTAGAGGTATCTTTACCCTTCTTGGGGATTGGTTGTACCACCGCTGTTTTCCAGTGCACTGGATAATATGCATTATTCATGGATTTGCATTGTTTAGGATTACATACTCGTACATCTCTACAGCCACTGGTGGGAGGTGCCTAAGCACAACATTTGATATTCCGTCTATTCCCGCGGATTTTTTTCTTTTCAATGACTCGAAGATCATCTGGAGATCCTCCGTCGAAATGAACCCTTCACTGGCGACGACATTGTTCATTATTTCCGTATTTAAAAAGAGTTACTGAACACAATGTAACAATTACCCAGAAATATCTCTGCTATCAAATTGTTACAAAATGCTGTCAAATATTCTCTTAAGGAGACTGACATCATAGGCAATGGAAATAATCGAAGACTACCAGTGTGACTTCAGGAGGAATCGCTCGACAAGTGACTAAATTTTTACTACAAAGCTGCTTTTAGAAGAGAAATGGGAAATTCACGAAACGGTACACCAACTAAACGTAGATTTTAAAAAGGAATATGACTTTATAAATCTATCGACAAAGCATCAAGTCCTTCTAAAGCTGGGAATCCCGAAAAAGTTATTGAAACAAAAATGCCTAATAAGGAACAAAGGTCAAGTTAAAGTAGGAAATGTCTTATCGGAAATATTCGAGATACGTGTAGGATTAAAATAAGGATGTGCCTTTGTTCACGCAAACGAAAAAAAAGTTATTGGCAATACATACTGTGCCTGAAAATGCCTGAAAATTCTTATTTTGGTTTTTTTTTTTTGGCATTCTCACTCTCGATTTTCTTGTGTGCCTTTGACTAGTTGGACTTCAATTAAATACAGAAGCCAATTAATTGTGAAATATTAAAATAAATAAAGTTGAAATTAAGTGTTCTACTATCGTATGTGTGATTTTTCAACAGCGTTGTCACCATTTCTTTTTAACTCGCTACTAGAATTCGTAATGAGGTCCTTTCAAAAAAAGGAGAGGAGAATAACCCCTAATGGAATCACATCCGTTGTAGCATGCGCTGAACTACTTGAAGACAGTGAGGAAACAGTCAACAGAAATGTAGAAGGTCTAATAATGGCAGAAAAGGAAGTAGACTTAGAATTAAATGAGGACAAATCCAAATTAATGGTCACTGACCGAATTGGATCGATCCAAACTCGACGAACGCTTTCAGAAAGTGAACGAATCTGGGTCTATGACTAAGAAGGAAGAAAATTAATTTCGGGTCTTTGAAAATAGGATCTTAAGGAGAACCTATGGTGGAAAGCACGACGAAGAAATAGTCGAATGAGGCAAAAAATACATAATCAAGAACTCGAGGAACTCTATTCAGCCCCGAGGATTGTCGGACTAATTAAATCGCGAAAACTAAGATGGGCAGGGCGCGGAGAATGAATGGACAGTGGACGAACAATCAAAAGAATAATGAGTGGAAAAACCCGTAGGAACAAATTGCCGGGAATGAATTACATTTAAAACTATAATTTGGAGAAATATACTACAATACTTAAAGCTGTAAAGTTCATGAATTCATTGTAACAACAATAACTGTAACTATAATTACTAACTAACGAGTCAACATACATCAACCTTTTTTTTTTAAAAGCTGTGCTAAGTTATCACTGTTTAAGTCCCACAGATACTTGTGAACACTTTTTTTCTGTGTCTATTGCTACAAGCTTCCTTTCATTTATGTCAAGCATATTGAACTGTTGTTTTAATTAATTTTTTAAATTGTTCATTGTATTAACCTTTCCTTCGTCTACATATAGTACAACTTAAATGTTTTTTTATTTAGATTTCCTCTAATTAAAAACTCAAACAATGATGGTTTGGAGAATTTTTAAACTCACGATTTTTTAACACTCCACCAAACGGACCAATATCTGGCTGATTGCTTTAAGCCATATATGGTTTTATATAATTTACTAATTTATTTACTATCCTTATTTCCGACACCTTCTGGAATGCGCATAAACATTTCCTCCTTAAGACATCCTTTAAAAAACCCTGTTTTGACATCCATTTGATGGATTAATATGTAAATTGAATTGAGTTGTCGAATGCCAAGATCATTAGAAAGATAGTAACTCGTACCAGCACTGGTGCGAATGTTTGGATATAATGCTCTTGATAATTTTTGCTGAACTCATTTGCAACTACTCTGGTTTTATACGTTTTTCACCAATTTTATATTTGATAGAGAAACCCATTTACAATCAACAACATTTGGTTTTCCAACAATTGATAATGTTTTATTAAATTCTAGT
Organism: Merodon equestris; assembly: GCA_958301585.1. Lineage (NCBI taxonomy): Eukaryota > Metazoa > Arthropoda > Insecta > Diptera > Syrphidae > Merodon > Merodon equestris. The sequence goes on along the minus strand of OY284415.1, from coordinate 79,282,421 downwards.
GAAAAAAACTCTCCTTCAATGGCTTTTTTCCATTTATCCTTATCTTCCCTATCTGCAATGCCTTGGAAGTCTTTTGGAAATGAGTAAATAATTGATTGAGCACATAATAAATCATTATCAATTCCCTTTTGATCCTCATTATATGAGAGACGAGGAACATTTTTTTTATTCTTTCATTTTTCCTGCAACTCTACAATTTTAAGTTTAGAGATTTAACATATGCATTATCAGATTCTTTTACAGATATTTCTGTTCCTTTGATTTTTTCTATTTCGTCGCCTGCATCAAACTGAATAACTTGGTCTTGATCTCTTAAAATTTACTTAGTCAAAAATGACATCACGAGTTATGATAAATTTGTTAGTATCTGGATTAAAAATTTTCTGAACATTAGGCTCATAGGCCACAAATATGCCTTTAAGAGAATTGTCATCAAATTTACTTTCTCGATTCTTTTGTTGAACAAAACATGTGCTCTTAAGTTATACAATTTTAGTCTTTAACTATGCTAAATTTGGTAGAAGAATTTTTGTGTTTGATGATTTTGTTGGGGACATATTCAAAAAGTATGTACATACATATACATATGTTAAAATTGGTTCTCCTCAAGCCTTGTACAATTTTACACTTTGAATCATAGGCCGTCCTTTTTCAGTTAAGCTCCTATTCATTCTTTATACTAGTGTATATGGTACAGTTAAATGATATGAGATACCTCTTTTCATCAAACGATTCTTCATGTTATTTGAAATACACTGCCCTATATTATCAAAATAAATATTCACTATTTTAAGATTCAAATGAGCTTCGCTTTTTGATGCATAATCTTTAAATTCTTCAGAAAATTGTTTTTATTGTTTTTTGTGAGTGAGCTAATAGACACACAAATATCGGAATGAATATTGAATAGGAGACGTTGACCTTGTTCTATCTGCATCATTCGCAAACAAAAATTGAAGTTTGTGCAACGTTGCTATCCAGAACAATATGTGCTATCTCCTTAAAAAAATATTTTTATTTATATGTATGAACTAACCTTTCAATAATCTCTGCAATATTTGTTATTTTAAGCTGCGCTACAGCTATTAATTTGCGAATATAATCAAATGTTTGCATTTAATTATAATTATATAATCACTCCTTACCAGTTCCACAGTGTTAATTACTAACTCTCCATTGTTTTCAAAATTTACTGACATTCCCTCTTCTTGAATTCGGCTAATAAGAAATATATTGTATGCTTTTCTGTTACAGATTTCATCTAACTTTTTAAATATTTCTGAAGAGGTGTACTGTTGGGTGATCATCCCAATTATAGTATCACTGAAATATTCAATTTGCCAGTTTTTCCACCTTTCGATATACTATTGAGTTTCTTACCTTTTCATCAGCCGGTTCCTCAAGGACTTTCAGGCAATCTTCTTCAGCGATAAGGGCTTTAAAACGAAATTTTCAAGTGCTGCAGTTTTCCCCATTGAATGGGACGATGTTCCTCTTAATTTATTATATTTTTTCTTTCTGCCGAGTACTCAAATAGCTTTTCTTACGACAATTCTTTGCATGTGTGCACAATCTGGTAAGTGCACCTTTCTCTATTATGCAATATTTCAAAATGTTAATCTCTGATATCCATCTCATTGTAGAAAAATAAAACTTAACCTGCGCCAACTACAAGGGAATCCTTAACATCACATACAATATCTTCTCTTCCGTATTGTGTGAACGCCTGAAACCTTTTGTGGATAACCCGATCAGCTCCTATCAGTGCGGCTTCAGACCACGCAAGTCCATATTAGACCAAATATTAACATTTCGTCTAATATTCCATATTATACCAAATATTCACAGATCTTGGAGAAAACCCAAGCATTTGAAATCAACACCCATCGCCGATTTTAAAGCCGCGTATGACAGTGTGCATAGAGAAGAGATATACGGAGCCATGTTAAGTTCTAATATCCCTGCCAAACTCGGCCGGCTGTGCAGTTGTACATTTCCATCTCTCGCTGCTCCACTAAGGTCAATAACGAACTAATCGGGACCTTTGATGTTAAAGAGATATTTAGTCAAAGCGATTCACTGTCATGATAATTTATTCAACATCAACCTTGAAAATATCGTGCAAGAGTTACTGGCGAACACATGAAGTACGATCTATTTCAAGACTGCGCAATTGCTTGCATACGTGGATGACATCGACATAATTAGAAAGACGCAGCAAGACGTCAACGAGGCTTTCGTAAGCTTTGAAATGGAAGCAGTTAAGATCGGTCTTTAGAACACATTGTTTCTATAATTATTATAGTTATTAATAATGTTGTATAAAAAGTCACAAAATTGTAAGAAATTGCGTCATTATACATATACATAACTGATTTTATACTTGAAATTAAAAAGCAGTCAAAATGACTTCCTTAGGCAATCTAGTGTTAAATACAATGGCGAGGCGTCCTATTGTTCAACTCGTTCATGAACGCCTAACTTTCAGCTGATATTACTATAATTTTACATCCAATAATCATTACAAAACATATTCACACTTTTCTTCTTATTTTATACATTATTTATACCTATTTTCGATTTTCCGCATCGTGCATCCCTTCTGTGAACCACTTAAATAAAGCAAAACTAACCACCTGCCACTGCCACTGTTTTTTTCCCCCTTAACCTATTTAACCTATTTGTGTATCTATCCAACTCGTTCAAACGATTTGGCAACGAAATGAGCTCACTAGAAGCATACAAGAAAAATAAAAGCAGATCGCGCCTTGTATTTTTTTTTGTTGAATAAATGGAATGAAGGAAAGAGAAAAACGACTAGCTAGGGCATACATACATCGATTAGGAAACTGAACAACTACATTTTTTAATCACGCGTCGCCGCTGGTTAAATACCCTACTCTACCCAAGGTAAGCAAAAGAAAGACTGCTTAGTATGATTTTTGTTTTAATAGTTACAGTGGCTCATAGTCAAAATTACCATTGTCTAACCAAATCCTTTTAGATAAAACAATTCAACGAAATACGTAAAACAGAAAACGAGAGTACATATTTATAAAAGTTCATTATACAAGGTGGCTCAAAATAAATCATCCAATTTGGTTTTGGAATTACTTTTTTACTAAGTAAAAAAAAAATCTTGAGTGCTGGAAATATTTATTTGGACCTTTACAATTTTTTGCATTTAGTGGAAAAGATGATATCCGTTGGATGGCTGTCCCCGGTGTTGATACACATTTGTGCCTATTCCATGGCTTTCCACGAGATTGCCGGGGATAACTATTCGCATTCCTATCCATAAGGGATGCGATTGTCTGAGGCTTGCTAACTCGCGACTTCAAGTAACATCATAAATAGAAGCCTGAGATGGTTAAATCGGGCGATCTAATCGTCAAACTGGAGACTACGCGACCAGGAAGAGCTTCCTTCACAATATCCATTGTGGCACAGAATATCTGTAAGTTTGCATTAGAACAACAGCATCCGTTCTGTAAAATCCAACAATAAAAATAAAATATTTAGGAGAAACAATCAGAATGACATTCAGGATCTAAAGCTCCCGAGAACGTCAGACAATGAACGCTTGCTCGATTCAGGGAGCGCCATCCTGGAAGACGACTTTTTCGTGATCGAGGATCCTCAGGAAAAGGAGGCGGCAGTAGGAGCTGTCTTCCAGGAAGTGTACAAGGTAAATGATAGTATTTTCCCGAACCACGACCTGGAAAACAGAGCCCTGCTTCATTATTTCTATCTTCGAAATGATATCGATCATTGGCGATCGGAGTACCTTAGTTTTACCAGTTACAATGATGAATTTAAGGCAAACAATGCCGTCGCCAGTGAAGGGGCTAACACCCTGTTCATCTCGACGAAGAATCTGCAGATGATCTTCGAGTCACTGTAAAGAAAAAAGTCCGCGGGAACCGACGGAATATCTAATGTTGTGCTTATGCACCCCCCACCATTGGCTGTAGAGGTGTACACCACCTGTTCAAAAATGCAGTGAATAATTCATATAATCCAGTGCACTGGAAGACAGCGGTGGAGCAACCAATCCCCGAGAGGGGTAAAGACACCTCAAACCCGGCAAATCTCCGGTCGATAAGTCTCCTTCCGAATATCAGCAAGGTCATCGAGAAGGTGGGATAAAGCCCATTCTAAATGGGTTGAGGACAATAATATCACCCCGGATAACCAATTCGGTGTCAGAGCGGGGCATGACACTATTCATGCCGTGTCGAAACTCGCATCGGATATCCAATGGAATAAATGCAAGAACCAATGCACGGGTGCCTATCTAATTGACTTGGAACAAGCCTTCGACACCGTATAGTTAGAAGGTTTTATTATAAGCTCAGTTGACTGGGCAGAAGTAAACAACTGCAATATATGATTTTTGACATGTTCGTTATGAAACGATTTGGAAATCGATGTCGAAATTCACGCTACACTAACACCACCGACCTATTATTGTTCATAGAAATCGACATAATTATTCCACGCAATTGCCGAGTATACCGCTTGTCTGCTTGTAAATCACAGCTGTCGAGTTCACAAATGTCAAATATGATTGACGTACGACGCCATTTAAACATTTAACATTTTCCTATAGGGTGATTCATTTTGCTCCACCGTGTAATTTCAATTAAAATTATTGAAAATTAGACTCATACTAATTACAAAAGTACAATAAAATAACAAATAAACAAAAATAAACCAAGTTTAATCTCGCAGTAAAAATGGTCCATGATTAACTTAATTAAAAACAAAAAATCATTAAAAATATTATAGTAGTATAATATTTTAATGGATATCCTTTCTGTTTGATAACGATTTTAAGCGATTTGGAATTGATTTGATGATGGTTTTGGTGTAATCAGTTTTATCCAATTCATCCAACAAGTCATTTTTTAATCATCCCTGCTGAAAATTGTATGCTTCCGAATTTAACTAATTTTTGCAATAAATTCACTATTATACAAAATTTGGATCTTGTGATTCTGGTGGTATTTCGATAACTCTTAGACGCTGGTAAAGCAGCCATAACTCTTAGACACTGGTAAAGCAGCCATTCGAGAACAACTCCAGCCATATATGCCATTGACCTGATAAAAATGGAATGACTATTTTATACCCAATCTTTGAGCACTTTGTTGCATTATTGGAAAACGGCTTGAACAAAATTGACTAGCTCTATAGCCCTCTATACCATCAAATGACACCCATCGTGTTTGACTTATGAGCGCAAATGTGAATTAATTTCTTCAATCGATTTTGACCAAACACCAATTCAAACCAACACTTCCTTCTGATCAAAAAGATTATATTTGCTCTCACCGGTGATAGGAACATTTTTCCAGAACAAAAAATCATTCATCGCGTATTTCCAATTGAACTTTTTTTATTCTTCTGAATAACGAATGGCTTCTTTCTTGCGATTCTCCCATTCAATCCAGCCCTGCTTAGAACACTTGGAATTGTCTGAGCACCGCAAGCAATTTTCAGGTGTTACTCTACCATATCTCGAAACTTCGAGGCACTCGGTCTTGAATTACTCTTAGAGTTATTCACAATTCAACGCTTATCATGCTCGGGAAAAAATCTTTTTTGGGCTATTTCTTATTTTTTAACTATCCTTTGCACTTTTAGAAACTTTTGAATAATATTTCTCACAGTTTGTCGGGTTATATTAACAATTTTCGAAATTTACCTTTGACGTTTTTGTTATGCTCAATTATTAAATGCCGAATTTTAATTGAAGCATGACGTTCCATTTCACAAAATACCTGAAAAGGGAAGGGCATAAGGAGGAACTAAGGAAAAACCAAATAAACATAATTAAAATTACAATTTCTTGGTAGGTTGAGATCAAATTTCTTCGCCTTTGATTTTATTGTTATTTTGTTGATGTTTTGAATTATTTGTTTTTTTTTTTAATTTATTAAAAAAAAAAAACAATAAACTTTCTTTGAGAAAAAAAAATTGGTCAGGGATGGGCAATTTAGGTTGTGGTCCACTGTTCGCATGCATGTGACTCCATATTGAGAATGAGAGAAAATACTTTAACACCAAGTTGCCAGTTCCATTTTTCAGAATATTGGCAACTTACGAAAACAACATCCTAAAGTTCGGACTGGAATGGGGCTTTCCAAAGTTTAAGCTTTTCAACATTTATCTTATATGCTCAATCGGGCACGTCATCCTTGCAGCAGAGCTACTTGGCAACGTCTTAACCATTTCAAAGTCCAGTGACCGTTTGATGGCTCTCAAATTGGTGATGCATGTGAGGTGTGGAACATCATAAGCGCATATGCCTCTCAAGTAGGATGCGAACAAAAAGAAAAAGATGCATTCTGGCTAGATTTCCACAACCTTGTCAAAATCATCCCTAAGGAAGAGCTTTTGTTTGTTGGGGGAAATTTAAACGGACATGTCGGGAAGACAAGCGAAGACTATGAAGACTACCACGGAGGGCTGGGATACGGCACCAGGAACTCTTCAGGTGAAGATATCCTAAACATGTGCAAGTCGTACGGTCTTATAGTGCTAAATACCATGTTCGTCAAGCAAAGCCGGCACCTGATCACTTATCCAGTTTCATGAAGCCACGAGTTAAAGATTGCAAAGTGATCCTGGGAAACGCGATCGCCCCTCAACACCGTCTCCTCCTGACTGAATTTTTTATAAAGGCGGGTAAGATGTCAAAGCAGCAAACGAAGGTGTCAGAGAGAATCAAGTGGTATAAGCTGGATAAAGGAAAAGGCGAAGCTTTTATTACCAACATGAAAATCGATCTCTTTTCCATTATCGACTAGGTCGGTAATGAGGAGTGCAGAGCACAATACATGTGAGATTCCCTACAACAATCTGGCCTGGAGAAAGCCAAATCACTGCTCGGAACATCTAAAGGCCCCTGCCAACACGCAAAAGAAACCTGGTGGTGGACAGACGAAGCCAAAGCAGTGATACACGAAATGAAAATGACGTTCCAAGCTTGGTCAAAGTGCTCTTCTACAAATAGAGAGGAAAAAGCTCGCCGTATAGATATTGCAAAGGTATCGCGAAGAAAAAGTGCGCCGAATTCAAAGCGAAAAGCATGGAAGGCCTCTATCAGGAGTTGGAAGAAATATCGTCTTCCGTGTCTGACAGGAACCAGGCTACCCAGGAGCTTCGACAAAGCAATTTAAACAAAGGAGCAAATATCTTTAAGATAGCCGCCCAGAGAAGAAGAAATGCTCATGAGATTCGTTTCCCAAAGTTTATTAACAATGCTGAAGGCCAACTCCTTGTGGAAAACGAAAAAATTCTCCACAGATGGCGACAGTATTGCGAAGAACTTCTGAACGAACAGTTTCCCCGAGTGTACTTTCCAAGAGCCGCCCCGAATCATGCCGAAATATCCGACATCACAGTCGAAGAAGTTCGGTACGTGGTTAAAAACTCCAAGAAAAGAAAAGCTGTTGGGCCGGACGGGATACCCTCTGAGTTCTGGAAAAAGATGGGAGACATCGGGTCTAGATGGCTCATGGTTCTTATCTGCAAACTTATGAGAGGCAACACTATGCCTAATCAATGGAGGGAAAGCTATCTTCTTCCTTTGCACATAGGAAAGGATGATACGCGAAATTGTGATAACTACCGTTCTGTCAAGCTGATGTCGCACACCATGGAGATCGTTGAACGGGTATTAGATAGCCAACTGCGGAAAATAATACGACTATCTGATGACCAGTGCGGGTTTATCTAGGGTAAATCAACAACAGATGCAATCCAATGTATAAGGGTCATGATGGAAAAGCATAGTGATTCTTCAAAGGACTTGCATATGGTGTTGGTTGATTTCGAGAAGGCCTTTGACCGGCAACCAAGAGATCTTTTATGGGTAGCGCTAAGACAAAAAGGAGTAACAGAAACCTACATGCGAGTGATCATGGACATGTACAATAGAGCAACGACAAGAGTAAGATGCACCGCAGGAGTCACCGAAGAGTTCACAATCAAAGTCGGTGTACACCAAGGGAGCGTCCTCAGTCCACTGCTCTTTATAGTAGTCCTTGATTGCTTGCTTGAAGGAAAAGTGACGGACCCCAATGTGCACCAGCTATTCTTTGCTGACGATGGAGCCATTATAAGTGACGATCAGGCGTCCCGACAATGAGCACTTGATGTGTGGGTGGACATTTTTGAGGGACACGGGTATCGTATTAGTTCAAAGAAGACAGAGTATCTGTGCTGCCCGTTCTCTGGGATCTATCGTTTATCTGGGATCTATGATTAATAAAGAAGCAACTTGTGATGACGATATCAACCATCGCGTAAGCGTAGGGTGGATGAAGTGGCGGGAAAACTCCGCCATCTTCTGTGATCGAAAAATGCCCCCTAAGCTGAAAGGAAGGCTCTACACTTCAGTTGTACGTCCGGCGCTCACATACGGTTCACAATGCTGGACAATGCACAAAAAGTATGAGAACAAATTAACGGCAGCTGAGATGAAGATGCTTCGCATGACAGCGGGAGTAACAAAGCGTGACAGAATTAAAAGAAACCATCACAAGAAAGATAGAGCGCGCCCGACTCAGTTGGTATTGGCATGTTCAAAGGAGAGATCCTTTGAACCCCGTCCAAAAGGCGTTATCAATCAACGTTCCAATTTCAACACGCAAAAAAGGCAGGCCGAAAATCAATTGGTGCACACAAATGCAAAAACACCAGCATTTGATTGGCCTCAGCGATGAAGTAATCCCAAACCGGGAACCTGCCGCTACTTTCTGAGGTCAAACCGGCGGACCCCACAAGCGGACCAGTAGGAATGCAGTTAAGTGGGAAGGTTATGGTCCTACACTTCTGACCATAGCGACGCCGGAAAAAAGGAAAAGAAGATCTTATATGTTCAATTAATCCACCTCTTGACATTAAACATAGGATTCCAACTTGGGATTCCATGATAATCACATATGTATGTACATGTATATACACATGTATGTATACTCGTACCATTATGTATATTCCCATACTTAGTCCCATAGTCTGAGATTATGTTACAATAAGGGAAAAAAATAAGCATGAAATGAAAAAAGGAACCTAATAACCTATAGAACAAAATAAAATAATGTATAAAGAAGCGAATCGTTTGCAAGGATTATTTGATTTGTTTTTAAAACTCTCTCTGGCAGTTGTGCTACCTTCCATCCGTCATAATTTTGTATTGTCTTATCCTCAATCGTCGTTCCAAATGGGTTTCATTCAAATCCATCGCTATATTTTTCTTTGCTCCCGTATAACCTCAAATTACAATGCAAATGACTGCACTTATAGTTGGTTTTAGAAATTTGAAAAATTCACACGATATCTCCAAAAAAGGAGATGAAGGCAAGTAAGTTTGCAGAAAGTAAGTGAATGCCTTCTAAGGTCAAGCAGTACCAATACATTGCCGTATCTTCCAGCTGAGGGAGGGATCACAGATAAGTATCATACTTGGACAAGTAAAATCCTCAAGAATTTGCAGAATTGGCAGTTCTCAATTGGCTTAATATTTTAGAAGACGACAATTCTCGATCGCAGTCGTCTTAATTAATTTTTTATAGTTTTGGTTTTGTGTCCATTCAGTCGTATTTTTGAGTTTTTTGTTTGCCTTTTGTTATAAATGTTTCATGCATTGGTACTTGCAGCTGCGGTGGCAGCTTCGGGATTGGGGAGTACAGTCAGATGTATGAAACATGTGCTATACATGTACTAGGCTAAGGAGTGGTGTGAACCAAGAACTTCGACTCAAAAGCGAGTTAGTGTTCAGAAATCAGCCAACCAAGATTTGGCATTATTTTTATGGGATGCGAAAGGAATTTTTTGTGGATTACCTCCAAACTGGTAAAACAATAAGCGCAGATTATTATTGTGACTTTTGGACCAACTGGACGTGAACATCGGTGAAAAAAGATCTGGTTTTTCATCAAGATAACGGGCCCTCCCACAATGCTAAGAAACCATCGCGAAAATCAGTGAATTAAAGTATGAACTGTTGCAACATCCACATTATTCGCCGGATTTGTATCTCTACAGATTATTGGCTGTTATACATTATAATGTTATACATGTTGATAGATGGCAGTCAAGGTGTCGGCTCTAGTGTATTCATAGGTGTTTTCTTAATAGGCCACATGAATACATGAAATAAAGAACAACATTGTAATTTAAATATATTGTGTACCGAATGATTTGACGGTACCAACCAGCTACAAATATGCCTGCTTCATTCCATTTCAATGGCTAATGTTGTACTGGTCTGAAAGTTATTTACGTGTAGAAAAATTGCGCACATGCAAAAACATAATAGCGATCAAAGGAAAGCAAAACAAAGTACAAACGCAAACTATTAGCATTATGTCTCTTACAGTTTTTCATGCTGTACGAGTAAGTAGGCAAATAAGTGTGTTAAAACCGTAGGTAACGTAGATATATTAATTAATTTAATAAATTATTAATTTAGAATATTAAATAATTATTTTTATATTATTATATTAATAAATTTCATTATATTAAGAATGGTTATGATGATGGCAATTAAATATATTTTTTCTTGCTTATAAATAGCAGGAAAATAAAGTTTTATTATGCACCCTCACTGCTTGAAACCGCACAATTTTGGGTTGCAGTCTGTGCGTACCATAAGTTAAATATTATATGTATTCACATAGAGAGAAAGAGACTGAAAGTAAATTTGATAAATATCGGTAATTCTAGTTGTTCCTTTAAGGTTAAAGATAAAATTTACAATTGGTTTGGGTTGAAAGAAGCGAATTGTTGCTAAATATAAAATGAGGTTGGTTGGCGACGTTAACTTTGATATCTAAAAGGAGAACGGCGGCTATTTTCAACCACATTAGGTTGAATATCTAGCTTAGGGAATTAATTTAAGATGAAAGCTGTTACAAAATAAAGATATTGCGCTGAAAAACAAGACACTTACGATAATTCTTAATATTTGGAAACCTTGGTATTCACTGCTCCAGAAGCATTGTCAGGATGAAGTAGTCGTTCGCGTCTGATGTCACCTGGGTGCAATAAATTGTTGGAATAGCTTGCGCTATATTTGTCTGTCACGAAAAATAGAGGAGTTCAACTCAAGTAAAAAATATTTTTATTTTCATAATCGAATATTCTAAGAAGAACCGTGATATTATAGATATTAAAGATATTATTATCGTTAAGACCTAGTCGTTTAATACAGATAATAGTTATTTTGGTAGGGACTTTCTCTCTTGTATAAAATAATAAAATATCAGCACATTATCAAAAACTGGTTGCAATAAATCAAATGTTTTTAGTACCTACGATACTTATGCTTGTAACAACTGTCCACTCAACTCCAAGAACCCTTAGCCAATCGGAAAAGGAACAGAACATATATCTCTGAAAAAAAAAACAGATAAAGACTACATATCTTTGAAACTACAACGCGGCTACACAACTTAATCCCCGATATATGCACATTTACCCGAAATTCCCTCATGCATTGGTTGTACCTCATGTTCAACCTGAATTATTTACCCAAAGTAAGCTTATAAAATAAATCAAGAAGAATTCTCTTTTGAGTTCAAAAAATTTAAGTCCCGGCAGAATGGCAGTATTATGGACTTATGAGGTCAGAATCGACCTTGCCAAATTGTACCAAGAATTTGTTGAATCCCGTAATTTTATTAAAGTCTCCAAATGCACTATGCGAGTAAATCCAAAAACTAAATATGAAATTTTATTAACAAATTATTGGCCTGCAATGCACTACTACACCCTCTCCGACAACATCAACAACATATGTACACCACTCAGCTCCTTTAAGTTGGTTAATATTTCATAAGAACCACTCTGTAGGTCGTCAACACCGTTTTGCTACTTTACAATTTTACTTGCCATCCCCTAAAAGTCTCCTCACTTTTAAACAGGGAAAAAATATTTTCTTGCAGTACTGCTCGAAAAAAACTCCCAGTTGCAGATACTCGAACACTTACACAGCCAGTTCAGAAGTCAACAAGCGGAATATATATTTTTTTTTTTATAGAAAAGGTCAGGTACACCCTCTCTTGATGGACAATGTTCGCTTGCATTATAGTCCATGCAGCGACACCAAGAGCATCGGGTAATACGGTAACAGCGACAGTGACATCTAGGGCTACAGCTACGGCAAAAAGCGAATAACTTTTGAACAAGTAGGCTCATTATATTGTATTTCAAATTTTCCAGATGACTAAAGGAAGGTGGGATGCATAGGGAAGTTTTCTACGTGGCAAGTAAAGGTAGTGGGACAGAAGTTCCCAAGTAACCTCAAGTAACTGAACCAACTAATTGAGGGCGAGTAAAAGCAAGAAACAAAACCAGGAAAAAAGGGGTTACGACGTTTCAATGGAACCAGCACAACCACCCGGAGAATAAAGGTAGCTAAAGAGAGATCTGGTAAAGGAAGGAAGCAATTATTGTATTTGACCGGGCTCACCTATTGACCGGTGGGAAACTATTTGTTCAGCTACTAAGTACGTTACAGTGAATATATATGTACATACAATATTTGCTTTTTATCCCTTTCTTTGCTATGCTTTTAACTCACTCGGGACCACATTTGAGTGAAAGACCAAGTTAGGGATGTGAATTTTTTCAGGACTAGCAGCTTTGAGTAGATAACTGCGATGCAATCGTCAGAGCTTGCAAAGATATTCTTCCTAAAATTTGTGTAACTATGAATAACACAGGATGCTGGATTTAATTAAGAGCGGCAAGTTGTTCGAATATAAGCTCTGAAGAATTTTTTTTTTAAATTATAATTTTGCGCCACTTAATTCTTTCAGTCTTATCTTGTCGTGTAAATTGCTTTCGAAATGTCCATGAATCAATATTGCATTGCTCTTGCCATATTTATTTTATATATATGTATATGCTAAGTGTGTTGTTTTGTTTTTGATTCCTACTCAAGAGCTGACATCTTTTTTAAATTTCACGTTCACACATCTTCCGCATTAGATGGATACTGAAGACTGTTTATGTTAAGTAGTTATTCTTCGTCCAAAGTCTTCTAAGAGCTCTTATGAAATTGATGCAAATTTATCATTTAACTACAAAGTCCACTCATCAATCAATCAAACATCTACAACTTCTTTCTGAATGTGACATAAAGCCCAAACTTAATTTTACTCACATTTTAGCGTTCAAATTGTTTTTCCCATTTGATTTTGCATATGCACTCTTCAAAATTAATTAGCCAAAAGTATAAATAACTTGGAATAGAATGTGACAAACAACAGAACTAATGCTGCTATTTAATTATTCAGATTGAAGGATCTCTTCACGGATACTTAGTAAGGGTAGGGTTCGGATTCGAAGATTCTTCGGGCCGGAGCTGTGTTGTCCATTCGTTCTGCATGGCCTAGCCATCTAAGACGTTGGATCCGTCGAAGTAGCACTAGGCCGATCTTGCTGTTCAGCCCGTAGAGTTCGTCGTTGTATCCTCCCCTCTCATCCGTTTATACAAAGGGGACTTTAGATTGAACGCAGAACTTTCCTCTCGAAGCATCCAAGGGCATCCTCATCCGTCCAGGCCTACGTGCCGAAAAGACAGGGATGATTAATGATTTTCGAGAAAGGGCTCTATTTCTTAATTGCCTATGAGCCCAAAGAAAATGGTTGGCAAGAGTTATTCTGCGCTTAATAGTTACATCCAAGCACACTGCACCCAACATAATATAATTATGCCAAACTGTTGCGACATACATATAAATGCCCACCTAAAAAGCTGACATTGCTGCGTAAACAAGTGGAGCAACAAAATCAGCCAAAATAAACAACCACAAAACACTGAACATAGGCCAATGTCCGTTTGTCCGTTCAAAAGGGAGCAGAAGTACCACCAAAAGAGGCACATACACCCGGGGACAACTCCGAGACGTGGATCGGCGGGAAAGCCACAGCCGACTTCTAAGACCACTTCAGGGCGCTACAACAAAGGATCAGAAGACAACCTTTAAGAAACATAAGTCAACGCAGATGACAACACCAACCAAGCAAGAAAAAACATACGTATGTAACTATAGGTAAGAAAATATCTTTCACCCTTGCAAAAATATATGTTAATTAACAACTTTGGCGATCAAATAAGCTTAGAGGAGCTGTCAATTTCAAAACAAACAGCGTAGATTTCTACAACACTATAAGAACTATCCTAAGAAGACTCAATAATAAGACCGGGCAAATGTTCGAAACAGATATCGAAAAACTTCAAACTAACATTCTTGCGAATATGCAGACCGCACTTCACATATTCAAATCCAAGTCTCCAGAACCTCATCAATCCCTTTCTGCCGAAACCCATCCTCCCTGGAAGAAGCTATGAACATCTTGCATGAAGAAGGATATGCTATCCAGAACATTAACACCGCCACTAACCCAAATAAACCCGGGTTTCCTCCTACGAACAACCATCTAGATAATAAGCATCCCAACCACAAACAAAATTCCTATCAGAATTCGAGAAATCAATCCTTCGGCAATTCCTCTCGCTATCAAAGCCGTTGTTCTCGGTACAATGAATAACGAGTACAGAAATCGAAAAATCTCCAAAAACGCACTCTAGAAGCCCATTTAACTACAACAATCAGAGCCATGGGAATTCCTATTCAATCTATAATTCCACCCATAGGAGTTCATACAGCAATTGTCCAAAGAACCAAATCACAAAGACCTTATCACCCAAACCCCAACTCATCATCATCCACCTGGAAACGTTCAAGACCAACCAAGAAATATCTCTTTCAAAACCAACACAGAACCCGTTGAACCAATTGACTGCAACAACCAGATTCAAATAGATGTACGAAATGTTCGGGAACAAAGCCCAAGAAACTCCCCTTCATAACCGTTGCAAATTCCTAATCGACACTAGCGCTTCGAATTCCGTAGTTAACTCATGTGTCTTTAAGGAAAGTTCCATAATAAAACTTAAAAAACCTTAGATCGCTTAACAAATTAAGCAATATAGAAGAAAAAATCTTAATAAACAATCCCGAAGAATTTCAACCATCAAACCATAAACTTGAATTTAATCTATTTAAACGACTTCCTTATGAAAAATGCAAGCATCATTGACTATAAAGCAAAAACGATTTCTATCAACAACAAAGAACTAAAACTGTATTTTAGCCACGAGATAGAAAACAATACTTACCATATAGACCCGGGGAAACATTGTTATAAGATTCCGGTAAACAAGAGAACAGGCCATGGGTTAATAGAAACAAAAAAAAAATAAACGACTCTGTAACAATTGTGGAAGGAGTATATTATATAGAAAAGAGCAAGAATCGTGAATACGGACACAACCCCGCATATAACCAACTTCAACAGACCTTTTGAGATAACAGAAACCGAATTAATTTAGCAGTTCAATAACTTTGAACTACACGAAAGAAAGAAAACAATTAATAATAATAGTCTACTCGATAAAATTAGAACAAATCATCTTTACGAAGAAGAAAGATCCAAACTAGAACCCATCCTGCTAGAAAATAGGCAGACCTTCGACACAACAACGAAAACTTTTACGAATGCGATCAAACATTCTATTAGGACCTTTGATAATATACCTATAAAGAGCAAAATATACAGGTACCTATACGTTCATAAACCAAAGATACAGAAGCAAATCCAAGAAATGCTAAGTAACGAAATCCTCCAACCTAGTAACAGCCCCTACAACATTCCAGTATGGGTTGTACCCAAAAAAACTCGATTCGTCCCGAAAACGCAAATGGAGATTGGTTATATGTAGATTAAAGGCGCTTGAACGAGAAAACAGTTGATGATCGTTACCCTATTCCCAATACTGAAGCAATTCTTGACAGGCTAGGAAAAAGCAATTATAATTCGGCAATCGATCTAAGGAACGGATTCCATCAAATCGAAATGGAAAAATCAGATATAGAAAAAATTGCATTTTCTGAAGATAATGGACATTACGAGTTTTGTCGAATGCCATTCGGATTAAAAAATGCACCGAGTACGATTAATGGGTCAAATACTAAGGGATTATATAGGTAAACAATGGACTATATGGACGATATTATAGTATTTTCTATCGGATTAGATGAACACATCAAAAACTTAAGAATGATTTTTAATAAACTAAAACAAGTCAGATTCAAGGTCCAATTAGGTAAATGCAAATTTTTAAGAAAAGAAGAAGAAGAGCTCTTAGGGCACGTAATCAACGAAAAGGGTATGTCACCTAACCAAAAGAAAATAGAAACGATAAAGAACTATACAATGCCTTACACACCTAAAGAAATTAAAAGATTTGTATTTGGAATAGCTGGATACTACAGGAAATTCATAAAAAAAATTCGCCGAGAGAGCATAACCAATGACCTGGTTTTTACAAAAAGATATCAAAGATAACGATATCAAAACGAAAACTACATTCAAAGCTTCGAAACACTAAAAAACAAACTAACTACAACACCGATACTAATATATCCCGACTTTAGTAAAACCTTTGATGCTAGCCAATACGCAATAAGTGGCGTACTGTCACAAGAAAATCAACCAATAGTTTATACATATATCCAGAGCCCTCAACCAACACTAATCCAACTACTCTACTATGGAAAAAGAGCTGCTTGGAATAGTATAGTGCTTAAAACAGTTCCGTCTAATATATCTTTGGTAGAAAAATGCATCTATTTACAGATCACCAACCCTTAGTATGGTTCAACAATCTCAAGGAACCAAACAGCAAACTTATCATATGGAAACTGCAACTAGTGGAGTACGATTACAAAATAATCTACAAAAAAGGGAAAGAAAACAAAGTCGCCGACTTCTTAAGTAGGATAGAATACCAACGAGAAATTAGAAAATGTAAAATCTATCACTGAAACAGTAACTCCTATTAACCTTTATATCAATCAAAGCTTCATTAACAAAATAAATTCAGAATCTTTATATATAAATAACGAAAAGGTATTCAACAAACAACGGAAAATAATCGGCATAAAGGAAGCTGATAAACAAAGTATATATAAAACAGAACACTTTAAAAAGTATTGTATAAGAATATAAAATGTAAGAAACTGTTAAAGGATATAACGAATGAGATGGACCTGGAAAAGTTAATAGCCGAAAAATATCTAGAAAACAACCATCGCGGAATTAATGAACTCTATGAAGAACTCAAACTAGAATATTACTGCCCCAATATGAAATTAGCAAATCTCTCTTCTTAACTATAATATGTAAGTTTAGCAAAATAGCCATGCTAACTAAAATAAATCACAGAAACGGTACATAATTTAGGAAAGCCATACTCAAATACATCCGCGTGTATGGGAATATAGGTAAAATTATAACTGACAACGAACTAGGTATGAAATCAAAAGCAGTTCCATCCTTCAAGAAAGAAACATTCAGATCCACTTCACTTCTAATTCCAGTCATAATAGCAATTCCGATATAGAAAGACACTATTAACTAACACCTAAGACACCTTAAACACATAAAAAGACACTTACCAATTGAAGAACAATTAATCTTAATAAACATATAATTACAACAATATTAGAGAAGAAGACTTCGAAACGATATACAAAGCAATGTAAAACAAAAAGGAAAAAAATATCGGTAAACTAAATAGGAATAGAACAGACGTAAAACTAGAGCCAGGAATAAAACACATAAAAGAAATTCTTGGAGGAAAAAACCACTGTAAGTATAGGAAAATAGATTCTGATCTAATCGATGATGAACATTTAGAGGACAAAAAGTCAGCATGTAAATATTATAAAACCCATGTCAGAAAGAAGAAGAAATTCCAAGACAATACAAAACCTAGATTTAAAATCTGAAACGAAATAAATTACCAATTTCAGGTTAGAATGAGGACAATAATTCTTATCCTAATCAGCGTCATGAACATCGTACCCCAACAAATGAAAGATGAACTCAACAGGTAAGAAGATAGTATTAGATTCATGCAAAACATCTACGAAATAGGCTATGACATAAACCTTTAAAAAAAAAAAGAACATAACATAACAAACAAATAACTAGGCAGATCAGTATGCGCGGGCTTAACTCCGCTACTGAAAATTTTTGATCGAGCGAGCAAATTTGTTGTTTTATCAAATTACAATCATAACCAATACTCTCAAGTAAATACATATAGCTAAGTGTGATACATCAAATTAATTGTCTATTTGCAAGGACGTTTAGATTTAAGATCATATTTTCGAGAAACGTGTTGTTCTGAAGCTTTGACCACATCTTTCGCACCTTTTGCCTTATAGGCTTTTCTGACGAAATTGAAAGCTCGTTGCATGCAATCTATGGATTCTTCTTGGGTACCTCTTAATAGTGTGATGATCCGATTAGCTTTCAATGCCTTTGCCAATTCCACAGTGAAATTCCTCACGCCCCATTGCTCTCGAATACCCGGCGCATGGGGATCATATTGCGTCAACTTGTATTTGCCATTAATTTTATCCACCAATGCGACAATAGCGTGTAACGAAGGAATAATTAAGCCAGTGAGTGGATCTGTTGCTCTCTTCTTTGTGACTTCAATTTCTTGAGTGGAGAATACAATTACGCGTTTTGAAGAAGACTGAAAATGTAATCGGATCGCATTGACAGCTTGAGAGATTGTGGTCTTATATCCGAAACATGGACCATCTTTATCGACGTTATTTCTCACTATTTTTCAATCAAACAGTTTCATTTGATAATTTATGGCTCATCTACAGACCTAGATCTATCGAATGACATGCTGCACACATGTGTGGTTATAGCCGATATCTACATTTAGTGCGTACAAGTTTAGTCCGAAATCGTTTTCGGACCACTATATTCCCCGTACATGCACGCGCTAGGCCAAAAAGTGGGTGATTGCTCTCGCTCCGCTACGCTCCGCTCGATCAATAATAACTAGTAAACTAGGCATATAACCAAAAATATATTAACACCCGAAGAAATAGACTTGTTACCAGACTTCCAAAGCTTAAGCGATATTAAAACGGTTATATCAATATGTCAGGAACAAATAGTTATTATATTACTGATACCTAAGTATACCGAAACTAAATACTCCAAATTAGTAATAGAACCAATTCCTTATGCTCAAAATATGACAATACAATTAGAAACTAATGTAATCTTAACAGATCAAAATAATTCAATCTTCTATGTAAAAGACAATTTAAAAAGGAATCTACTAGAAATTACCGATAGTTGTATAAGTAACATTGTAAACTTCAAACAAGCAATTTGTTATATGTCCTTTTATAATCAAGAAAAGATAAACGAAATTTCCACTGGTACGGTTTGCACCAAAAGTTTTAAACACAGCAAACTCCACCAAAATTGCAACAAATTAAATAAAACAATTATAGGAAACACTTTCATCAAATACAAAAATTGTAAGATAAAAATCCATGAAAGTACATTTAATAACGAAAAAACAAAACCTACACGAACATTTTGTCTTCCCTAATTTCTCAACAAAATTTCAAATTAATAAAATAATACCTATGTACATTAAAATTAGAAGACTTACACCTAACGCAAATTGAAAACAGACAAACCATTGAAGAAATATCTATTCAAAATAAAAAATACAACATATTTAGTTGGAGTACCGATGCATTGATTATCGTAGTAATTAGTATCTTTATTATATATTTTATATTCAATTTTTTAAAAAAAAACGGACAAATACACCTAATCAATAATGTGAAAAATTCAAATAATGCAAAAAATTCGTCGGAGCCTCACACTAACGAGGGGGGAGTTACATCCAAGCACACTGCACCCAACATAATACAATGTCCAATGTCCGTTGTCCATTGCCCTACATATGACATAAACACTTGAGTCAATATATGACCTCACATCACTCATTTCGATGTCATCGCACAGTATAAAAGCCCAGAAAAGAACTCTCCCAAAGTGTGTTGTGTTCCCGAACCTACATAAGACGATCCAGACGTGAATAAGAATTTTTAAAAAAAAAAAATCTCGTTTTATTTCATACATTTTTCGTCGCTGATCACTAGTGAGCAAAGGTAGACGAAATTCTTGACCACTTTGAATTTGTAGCTGCCAATAGTGAAGTACTAGCCTGGACGTTGGTGTTGTGCGTCTAAATATGAATTATAATACTAAAATACTATAATGACTAAAAAACTATGAAAAACCTTAAAAGATGGGTGTTGATGAGTCGTTTGGTATGAATGTTTACGCTTTTGCCCAAGAGCCGAGATAATGGAAAAACCAACAACCTTAAGGCTGCTTAATATATGTATATTAAACAAATATCCACTTTAGTTAAGCGTGATATCAGACATCCAGGACTTGAGATTACAATTATTACAATAGGTTATATTATTCTTAAAAAGATTGAAAAATTAAACAAGACTAACAGATTTATATTCCAGGACTTTATCTTAAGTACCACTGCGGCATGGTATACCGCCGTATATCCTTAAAATACCATTTTACATTTGATTAGTTGTTTTGCACCAAACCTTCTGAGTGACAGTTACTTTATTGCCAAAGAGGACTTTGGAGTTCAGAGTTGCATCACGTAAAAAACAGAATACTTTACACATTTAGTTACATTTTTGAGAGGTTAATAAAGAAGTTGTTCTAAGATGAAAATGTATTTAAGCTTCGATATTTGGTATTGCTTGATAAAACCTTTCTCTTGCATTCCGGCTAACCAACATTTTTCGAGTTATTATCCTTATCGGTGCATTTCGGAGTATTTCGGAAACATAGCGGAGTAGAGTGAGCTATTTGTGCACTGTAGATTATTTCAGTTCTCTTAAGTTCATAGATCTCGTGATCTTTACACAGGGAAGGAGCGCAAGCTTTACAACTAACATAAAAAAAATCATAAGAAGGATGCGATAGATGAAATAGAAAGCTGTATAAAATCTGGGTTTAAGGTCGCAGTCAATACTGAGATTATGGAAACAAACCTGTGCACGTAGGAGATTCACGACAAAAAGAATACTATGACGGTCAACAGCAAAGGAACCATTAATTAAAGCAGAGTAATGTTTAGAAATTTAGAATCGGCACATTGTCCAGTCAAATATTAAGATGTAAATAACAGCACCCATCGCGGCGAGCTATATTATTTATTTTTATTTTTTTATTTATTTATTTCGTTAAACAAAGGCACAATGTTTTAGTAATAACTAGAATATTAATAACATAATAAAAATAAATAAGTTAATTAAATAATAAAAACAAAATTAATAAATAACAACATTTATAGTATATAGTAAGTTATTATACATTAAACATTACCCCCGTTAAATAAATTTAAAATTAGTATCAATTTATTTTTAAATGAAAGTCTACTTAGTTACTCTTAGGCACGATGGCAATGGTTCATTGGCGACATAATTTGTTCCGTAGTATGAAATTTAAAGAAACAATCTCTTTCTAAGCATCCTCGAAGGAACATTGAAGTTTATTAAGGCTAAAATATCGGAAATATCGGAGATTGAAATATCGATCGGAATGATCGGAAACAATTTGATTTGCCAATACGTCATGAATTAACATCAAGTCAGAGCACTTTCCAGGAATTTTTAGGGGCAAAATTCCAAACAGTTTACGTCTTATTTCAAAATAAGGCATATATATTTACCAGTGAAGCCCTTTCATTAAAACTCTTGTCAAGCGCTTTTGAATTTTCTCAATTCTAAAAGAGTGAACTCTAAAAGAGTGAATATGCAGGATTGCAAATAGTACAACAATATTCAAGCTTACATCTAACAAACGCAAAATACAGGCTTTTTAAATGTGGGGATCGCAGGATTCTTTTGAATTGGGCAATATGAAAATATGAAAATTGTAAAATCCAAAATAATTGTACATAAAATACCCATTATTACAATATCAATGCCAAAAAACATCGATGACGGTGTATTGAAACCCACTGCAAAACAAAAAATAACCATGAAAAATATATTGGAATCTTGAATAAATTTTCACTATTTACCAAGAGATAACGTTACCAGAACTGCATTACATGCAATTTAAGATGGTAACGCAAGAGGGTAAGCAAGCTTGAACTTCAGTGTACAAGTATGTTCGACGAGCGGAAACAAATCTTTTTCACAGTTTTAAACATTATTGGCGGGAAACCATACGGCACTATTTTATTTTAAAACAAACATGCAGCTGAAGCACAAGTAATTCTTGTTGAAGTGAAAAAAATAGAAGCATAACTTCATAAACACTCATATCAGAATCTATCTGAACTTGTTGAATCATTTAAAGTAGATGACACGACAGTTCGAAACGCTTAAATTTGCGGCACGTGGGCTTGGCTGTGGAACACTTTATTTTTATAAACAACTGGATGGATTCTTGTTGACCCGGTGTTTTCCGACTTCATATGCCAGAAAGATGGGACAAATTAGTGGTCAGCGATGGAAGATACTTTGAGTGACATTTGCTTATACGACATAATAATAATATTCACACAGAAACAGCGAAAACTCTTTCAAGGTTGTAATAAATTTGAATTAATTCGGCTGTACCCAAGTTTAATTGTCGGTTATGCAAAAGAGGGACAGTCGTGCGCCGTTAAAAACAAATTCAAATATTTACAATACTTAAAAAAACATTTCAATGCATGTGCTAACGAAGTCTTGTAGAAATGTTGAGAGTTATTCTCGCCAATAATTCCCCGGAAAGATTTATACCCAGGTTTTTACCATAGCAATATGCAGTTGTAAAAAGGACGTATAGTTCAAAAACGGAGTGAAGGAAAAAAATTAAAGCAAAACTAGAACTAAAATCTTTTGTATTCTGGAAGATAATTTCGTTATTTACCAAATGTAATGGCTTGGGGCGCAAATTCAATTTATTCTATGGAAGCAGGTAACGATGCACGAACTGAAAATAAATCCTTAAATCACCATCCTAAATCTACTCCTGAATGACACCAATTTAATCAAGACGAATATTTCTTCCGCCACTACCAGTCCTTGCTGCTGTGCACTAATACTATCTTATGCTCTGCACTAATGCTGAAGGGAGTGTATGAAAGTGCAGTCGCTATTGTTGCGTCTTGACGTAGAGGATGAGTGGGGTGTAGAATTTTAGGTTGGATGATGACAGTGTGAGAGGCAACAACGTCTTTGCATCTGGACATAAGGATCGCATTTTTTTTGCATTTTCCTTACACGTAAAGTTGCATTTCTGCCTTAACGGAAAGCAAAGACTTAATTTTTTTTATATACAGTATTGGACAAAACTAAAGCACCCCCCATGAACAAAAATTTGATTTTGGTTAAAACTTCAGAGTAAAGCGACGAAAACGTTTTCTTTACTGACTTTTTTTTTCATTTTATTGAACGAAATAATAATAAAAAGATAAGATTACTCATTACAGAAAACAAAACAAAAATTCATTAAACACAACAAGTCAAATGTTCACTTGGACAAAACTAAAGCCCCTATATAGAAATTTAAGAACCTTACAATTCGTCCAAGGCTTTTGATCCCTGTCAACTCCCACAAGTTCTCAGTAGGGTTAATGTTAGGCGATTGCGCGGCACAATCGACAACCTCGGAGTTATTGGCATTAAACAGGTCTTGACAACTTTATTTGTATGTTTTGGATCGTTGTCCCGTGGAAACGTCCGTTTAAATGGCATTTCTTTTTCAGCATAAGGCAACATTACTGTTTTTAAAATATCTAAACATTTGAAACGCCATTATTCTGTAGTTTGGCCTGATCTTCCAACCAGAGAAGCATCCCCAGACGAGCACACTTCCTTCACCAAATATAACTATTGGGACGCAACATTTCGGATCCATCCTTTTTTCTTGGTGATACCATCTGAATTTTTTTTGTATTTGGATTCACCAGAAAATAGGAAATAGTATATGCGCGAAGGTAAATCTTTTCTGCGGTTCTTCAGCGTCTTTCCCGCTGGCAATTGCGAGTTATGTACAATTTGATTAGAGGAAACTGTGGGATCTTTTAGGATTGCTCGTTTGGTGAGAGATTCATCTTTTTCGAGGCCTTCCTCCGGAATGTTTGGCAGTCGTCTTACCGATGGTCCCAAACTTCCGTATCAGCCGCGAAATAACTGATCTATTAATTCCATATTTATTGTTAATTTTATGTCTTGATAATCCGTTTTGAAAATCAGCATTAATTCGTTGTAAAATATGGTAAGAAATAAATATTTTTAGAAATTATTCAAAAGTCAATTGATCTCAAAAATTCCTTTCAAATTCGTCCTTGAACTATGCTTTCTTGAAATCCTGACACTCTTTTTATACAAAGTATAGCGGTAAAATAAAAATTTCCTAAATGTATTGAATACCATGAGTTATATGTCCGGGTATGTGCTTATTATTCAACTAGCACTAACAAACCGAGCTTATCAGTACAGTGCTATTATATATTCCAGCTGCCGTTGTACATACCCGAGACACAACCGAAACCCAAGCCAAGCTAAGAACGGTGTTGATCTTGTTTTTTTTAAGTTAACGTTAATTCTAAGTTAAAGGCTTAAGTTAGTCTTAAGTGACCCATTATAGTGGACGGACGAAAAAATAAATCAAATAAAAGAAGTAAAGTAAAGTAAAGTGTATTATTATTAAAGTGGTGCTCCCGTACGATAAATAAAGTCATGGGATGCTTTACTTTTGTCCAAGGGAAAATATGACTTATCGTGTTTTTAGTGAATTTTTGATTTCTGCACTGAACAATCTCATGTTTTATTATTATTTTGATTAAAAAGATATGAAAAATCAGTTAAAAAAAAAGTTTTTGTCGCTTCACTCTGACGTCCGTTGTCAGCAAAATCAATAGTTTGTTCCTGCCGGTGCTTTAGTTTTGTCCAATACTTTGTATGTCTTCATTCTTCCTTGTGCTTCTTCCACTTCCACACTTTTTGCTTTGCCTTCTGCATTATCCTAATAACACAAAAGTCATCGCCTTGTGGCAGAAAAACGGCGCAAGAGCTACGATGCAGGACAAAATGAAAGTTCTACGACTACTACAAGTACTACACCTGCAATGGTTAAAAGGTAAAAATGATATTAAAAAGGAGTTGTAAATCCTCAACCATACACACGTATCAACTGGGGGTTGTGTCTCAGATTTGTAGAGGGGCCCAATGATGTTGATTTACAACCATGTCGTTGCCTAAATAAAGGGTGGTGTGCAAATCTGCCAGTTCTCGGAATCGTATCTCTTCATGTCTTCGAACTTCTCCGTAGCATTCTGTACCTTTTCCATCTCTACGTCTCGTAATGTGAGATGGAAGGAAAGTGTGGGGAAAGGAGGTCCCCTAGAGCATTGTTGTCCTTGCATTCCAAAACGAGTTGCATGCACTTCTTGTCAAGGTAAACGTTTCCATGAGTAGTGAACTATAGTATCTGTGGAGGTCGTTCTTTGGTCCTTGTGCACCGTCTGCTCATTCCTCATTGTTTCTCTTTTCCGAGTAGCTGGTAGAACTCAAGGCAACAACGCCGTCTACTTCGTATACTTGATAAACTACCACAAATTTGTGAATGGTTAACCTTAGCACGTGTACGATAACTACGATGGCACTGATGCTTGTAAGGATGAGAATAACGATGAAGATGAAGATGGCGAATAACAAACGGTGAACGGGTAATAGTCCGTAGTAAAGCATCTGTATGCAGCTGTAGTTACACATCTAATTGAGCTGAAAACGGTAACTAGGCACATTTTGATGAAACATGTTTAGTGTCCTAATTGAATGTGTGCTTGCATTTAAACTTAAACCCAGGTGATGCCAGTATAGTTATCTATGTGGTGCTGATTACGTATCTGACGTTTACTAATGACAAGTAATGCTAGCTCACTGCTTAACCACTAAACCACCTACGAATATTTAGAATCACAAAGTACATAGTACCTAGAATATTTATGTTTAGTTATGAGATTGTAATTGCCGCAATTCTTCCACCATTAACTTTCTGGGCTATATTTTCTCTTCGTTAGCTAAGAACGAGAATCTACCTGGTATTGTCATCCTAGGTCAGCATTCGACGTCCGGTCAATAGGAACGAGGCATTTCAGTGCACGAATAAATGCAAAATATTCTAAATGCACAGTTAAGTATAAACACAAAGAGAAATGCCTCAGAAGTGCAATCCACTCAGCATAATTCCCATATTTCCATCCCCAATCATTAATATTAACACAACGTCAGCACGATCAATTCCCATCCCATTGCAAACCACTTAACCAAATATAAACGAAATCCACATCCACTTGTATGAGAATATATTCAGTCCCCATCAATACTCTACGAGTATGAACCATACTCGTCCTACATACATATATAAAGCAAAACGCGGAACGAAAGCTTTGAGTCGTTTCCGTGCCGTAGTTCAAAACAGTTCAATCGAGAAAATAAAGGAGTAGGCAAACTGCTTACAGTAAAGATTTTTTTTATCAAAAATAAGTAAAAAGTCTTTAACTGGCGCCCGAGCAGCAGGGACCTTAATATCACAAGTAAAAAGTCAAAATAACAAGTGACAAGTGAAAAGTGATAGTATCAAGTGACAGTAACAAGTGACAAATAAATGCGTGACGCTACTAAATAAAAGTATATAGCAGTATCGCAGTATAGTCACACAGGAAATTGTGCAGTGCGCGCCGCAAGTAAAAGTGCAGACGCGTCACACCCTTTATTGTGTAGTGAGTTTAACCGACCCCTAGTAGGACCCAGCAATCATAACGCTGGACTCCAAAGAGGATTAGCATCGGAGCATCCTCCCCCATAAATATATCGGTCCCTACCCGCAAAAAAAAAAAAAAAAAAAAAAAACCCACAGAGCAATCTGTCGAAAAACCAACAGTGCAAACTGTGAAGAACCTATAAAACAACAAACTATTATAAACCTAATACATAGTGTAAAAAATAAAAAAGAAGAAAAAACATCCCAAGAAGAAAAAGAAAACATCCCAAGAAGAAAACCTCGAACACCAAGAACATGGCCAACTCCATCATACTATTGTAAGTTTAGAAATTAGGAATTTACAAAATATTAAAAATAAATACTACGAAAACCAAATCCTATTAAATTTGAACTAGTTATAAGATTTTTACAAAGACAGTTCCAAATTTTTTTAAGAAAAAAGCCAAAATAAAATAAAGAAAAAATTGTAACTATAAGATTACTGAAAAAAATATAATAAATAATAAAATTATAATAAATTACTAAAATGAGTACAATTCAGCAAGCAATCGATGCCTTACAGGCCGAGATTACAAACCTTAACGGTTATTTTAATGCACAAGCCCGTGCAATCAAATGTTTGTAAGTAACACACTTAAAACTACCGAGACTTCGTCCGAAGACGAACCGCCATTGGTAAAACCAACAACCGAACTCGACCTTTAAGCCTAGAACAAATTACCCGACCCTGTCAAGGAAATCCGTTCTTTTAACGGAAATCCTACGACCTATGCCTCGTGGATCAAATCTGTCGAAAACGTTCTCGACGATTATAAAATAATTAAAACAAAACCACTTTACAAAGCAATTATTCGATCAATACGCCAGAAAATCACGGATGAAGCAGATATTGCACTTGTCGCATACAACATCCCTGATGACGACTGGCTATCGATAAAAAGGTGTCTTTCCCTATATTACGCGGACAAAAGAGATATTCGAACACTCGAATATCAACTTTACTCGTTATACCAAGGAAAAAAGAGCATTGATGAGTACTTCGGCGAAATATATCACCACCTGACTCTCATCATTAATAAAGTCCAAACGAAATGCTACAGTAAAGAAACTGCTGCTTGCATGATTGAAGCACATAGATATAGAGCTCTCGATACTTTTATTCGAGGACTAAACGGTGAACTCTCAAAGCTCATTGCCGTAAAAAATCCCAAGTCATTGCCCGAAGCCTATTCAACTTGCCTAGAGTTACAAAACATGAATTATAGAGCAACTAACTTTATAAGTAGACCACACACTAATCCAATAATTACACCTCACAATTCCCTGAGCTCACCACCATTACACCCCAGAAGAAACCAAATACACTTCCCCCCTCAACTAACACAGCAAGAGAGAAACCAACTATATACAACACAAAGAAGGTATTACGCTGACCAAAAACCATTTGTTCAACAACCTCCCTTCCAAAGACCAACCTATAATAGGCCAATTCCCATGGAAGTAGATTCTAGTATTAGAACTAGGCAGGTAAACTATATAAACAGGCCAAATATAACACCCCCTTACCGACAACAAGCACAACATCCCCTACAATATCAGAAACATTCCCAGATGTTTAAACGAGCAGAACCACCGCAAGGAAATAGCATCCTAGCACCACAACCAAAACAACAGAGACTGTTCCATACGGAAACAGACTTTGATTTCTATAATAATCAGCCAATCAGCCTTACCCAAGTCTACGAAGAAGAAATGTATGAGGATCCCGAACAAATAGGGAACCTAGATAAACCAGAATAAGAACTGAATTTTCTGATAACCGGGTTAGTGCTACACCCTACATAAAGTATCACGCTCCAAACGGAAAAACTCTTAGCTTTCTAATTGACACAGGTGCCAACAAAAATTTTATAAAACCCGAGCTCGTATCCTCTCCCAAACTAGTTACCAAGCCTTTTGTCGTAAATTAAGTAGGAGGCAAGATAAAAATAAATAAATCTGCCACAGGAAAAATATTTTCAATTTTTGGAAACCATACCCCAGTAAAATTCTTTCTATTGCCACCACTAACATCCTTCGACGGAATAATAGGTGACGATACACTAAGACAACTTCAAGCCGTTATCGATAGAGGAAACTCCACGTTAACCAGCTATCCAGGAATTTCAATTCCCCTAGAAATGAGAGAATCAGTAGACGTAAATTCACTAAATGTAAGGAACGATCATATCGAAAAAGACCAACAAGTTTATTTAAATAAAATTATACAGGAATTAGAACCCGTGTTTAGCCAAGCAGATGACGAGCTTACCGCTGCAACCAATGTAAGAGCAGAAATAAAAACTTCCACACACAGCACAGTCTATTCAAAGCTATATCCATACCCAGTTCATATGAGAGAAGAAGTAAACAAACAAATAAATCAATTATTAACAGACCTTTCAATGCCCCCATTTGGATAGTTCCCAAAAAATTAGATGCTTCAAGAGAGAAAAAATACAGAATAGTTATAGACTATAGGAAATTCAGTGCCATAACCATATTAGACACATACCCAATACCCGATATTTCTGTCACCTTAGCAAACTTAGGTCAAGCCAAATATTTCACAAAGATAGATCTGAAATCTGGATTCCATCAAATACTGATGAAAAATAGAAAAAACCGCTTTCTCCACTCTAAACGGAAAATTCGAGTTTCTTAGACTACCTTTTGGACTGAAAAACGCCTCTGCAATTTTCCAAAGGATGATCGACGACGTCCTAAGAGATATTATCGGAAAGATATGTTATGTTTACATAGACGATATTATCATATTCAGTAAAACATTAGAACAACACTACGAAGATATAAGAACGGTATTGTCAAGACTTTTAAGATCAAACTTAAGAGTTCATTTCGATAAAATCGAATTTATAAGAATAGAAATAGAGTTTCTAGGCTTTCTAATCTCACGTAATGGAATCAAGGCCGACCCAAAGAAAATCCAAGCAATAACCAAGACTCAAGAACCCCAAAATTTAAAAGAATTGAAATCGTTTTTAGGCTTAACGTCATATTATAGAAGATTCATTAAAGATTTTGCGAAGATAGCTAAACCCCTTACTCAATTACCAGGAGGAGAAAATGCTCGTAAAAGCAAAAACAAATCGAAAAAGGTTCAAATAAAATTCAACGAAGAGCAAACCGAAGCTTTCAATCAATTGAAACAATGTCTCACATCCACAGATGTACTAATATTTCCAGACCTCGAAAAACCCTTCATATTAACCACAGATCGGTGCCGCATTATCTCAAGGAGAGATAGGTAAAGACAGACCAATAACCTACATATCGAGAAGTTTAAATTCCACAGAACAAAACTACGCTACCAATGAGAAAGAAATGTTGGCGACAGTATGGGCTTTGGAAAACTTACGTAATTACCTTTACGGTGCAAAGAAAATTAAAATACTAACAGACCACCAACCACCGACTTTTGCTTTAAGCAACAAAAACAATAACGCAAAATTTAAGCGATGGAAAGCAAGGTTGGAAGAATATAATTATGAGTCAGTTTATAAACCAGGGAAAACCAATTTTGTCGCAGACGCACTGTCTAGAATGAACATAAGCGAATGCAACCCAACTACGATGACCCAACATAGTGCAGAAAAAGACGAAACCGACTATATTTATAGCACAAAGGTTCCCATTAATGTTTTTAAAAATCAAGTAATTCTCATAGAAGGGCCCGAAGAAGAGAGAATATACGAATTACCACACCCTGGTTATCATAGAAAAATAATAGTCAGAAATAGTTTTAATAACGAAAATATAAGCCGAATATTAAAGGAAAAAATGCGCCCCGATATCATAATTGGACTGAAAGCTCCAGAACACATAATGCAACTGATACAAGAAGTTTATAAAAATCATTTCGGCAAAAATTTAAAGGTAAGAATAACTCAAACTCAAGTCACAGATGTTATTGATGAAGAACAAATCTTAGAAATCATTTTGGAAGAACACAGAAAAGCACACAGAAATTTCAAAGAAAATAAAGAAAAAAAATATACAACCATACTACCATACTATTTCCCAAATGTGACTGCGAAAATAAAAAATATCATAGAAAAATGTAGTGTCTGTAAAAGAAATAAATATGATAGGCACCCAATACAAACCGAGCTTCAAGAAACACCAATGCCCCAATATCCAACAGAAATAGTACACATAGATATCATGGAATTAGACGGACAACTGTTTTTAACCTTAATCGACAAATTCTCCAAATTTGCTAAAATATTCCCTATTGAAAATAAGTCTTCCATTCATCTTAAAGATAAGATATTTGAATTAATTAATTTCTTCATAACCCCAAAACTGTTAGTAATAGACAGAGATAAGGCTTTCACAACCCCAATAGTAACTGAATTTCTCACCTCAGTAGAAATCAAAATATATCTAACACCATCCAATCGCAGTGAAGTAAACGGACAGGTAGAAAGAGTACATTCAACTATTCAGGAGATAATAAGATGCTTGAGGGAAGACTTTCATGATTTGTCGATTAAAGACCTAGCAATTATAACAACTGATAGGTACAACAATACAATACATTCCACAATTAAAGAAACACCGGCTACTATATTTTACGGTAGGAAACCCTCAAAAAATTTAGACGAACTAAGGAAATCACGAGAAGAAGCTTACACTAGAAAAAAGCAACTAATCGAAAAGATACAACAACAGCGTTTAGGGTTCGAAAATAAAAATCGTAGAAGTCCGAAAAACTATCGATCAGGTGACATCATTTATGTTAAGGCACCCAGACGAAAAGGTAAACTCAAACAAAAATACACTAAAGAAATAGTTAGAGATACTCATAGGGTCACGGTCACAACAATTTCAGCAACAAGAATTCACAAAAACAATATCAAAAATAACTGAATGCTTCTCATTTCAGTCTAACCATTCAATTGGCATACGCCACTGTACAAATGTACGATTATACGAACGCACCACTAGTTACAATTAAGATAGGACCAGCAAAAATCATAGATGGAACCTTCCGAGTTATTCACATCATCAACATGACAGGCTACAAAGACATCCATCTTACCATGCCACTAGTAACTTCAAGAATTAATGATTCCTCCGCTCTTAAAAACCAACTAAATTATCCAAAGAATAAAATAGACAAACAACTACATGAGCTTCAACCATATCGTTCTAAACGAGCAATTAATTGGTTAGGATTCGCCTGGAAATGGCTTGCAGGATCTCCCGACGCATATGACCTAGATAGTCTACTACTAACACAAAATGACCTGATAGAAAACAACAACAAACAAATACTTATCATAGAGACCTTATTAACAATGCTAACAAACTAACCCAATCATACCATGAAATTATTAAAAGACTTAACAAAGAAGACGGTAATTAAGATGAACTAGTATTTAACAAACTCTTATTGATAAAAGAAGAATTGGACCAAATAACAAACTCTATACATTGGGCAAGAGAAGGTATAATAAATTCAAACATCTTAAATAAAGAAGAAGTCTCGCAAATAATACATCAAATGGAAACTCTCCCATATAACAATATTGCAGAAGCCCTGAATTTTGCGACACCTTCAGTGGCAGTCAAGAACGAAATAATTTTATACATAATTTCAATTCCGTTGACTAGGAACGAAGAATACAACTAACATACCTAGTTATAAAATCAGTAACAAATAACAGTAAGCAAATCAATTTTAACTTTAAGGAAATTTTAGTAACAAAGACACAGTCTATGCTATAAAAGAAAAATGTAAAAGTATCCAAAACATAACCATATGTAATGAAAATCAATTAGAAAAAATAGCATAAGAATCATGTATACCGAAGGTAATTAAAGTATTAAATGCAAATTGCAGTTACATTGTAAACATAAAAACCACTATCGAAAATCTAAATGAAAATTATATCTTTGTAGACAATACATAAAAAACGAATGTGAAAATGTATCAAAACTTTTAAATGGAAGTTATATGTATTATACTAATAAAATCGGATGTTGTTTACTTTTCTTTTCTTCCTCCATTCTGATGTTTTTGCTATTAGTATCGTTATTATGCTGTGTTGTTGTGCGCAAGTTTCACGTTTTCGTGGCTTATCAAAAGAAGTTAGATACAAGGAATGAATATGTATTTTCCACTGAACTGATTTTAGTGGAATTTCAATGCGAGATCGCATAACCGCTTCACATCAAAAGAACGCGCGGTAATAGTGTCAATGTTCATTAAAAATGAACGCTCCATTGTGTTAACTCAACGTGCGTATCGTGCAAAATATCGTGATCGTGTTGCGCCCAAAAAAGATACAATTCGTCGTCGGGCCTCGGATTTTTTTCAATTTGGTTCTGTGGCAAGACCTCGTGAACTACCTATGCCAAGTCCGCGGCGTTCAAACTCATATATTCAGTCTGTGAAGGCCAGTGTTCAAGAAGACCCACGTTTGTCATATCGGCGCCGTTCGCAGCAGCTAGGCATCAGTGGGACCAATTTGCGGAGAATTTTAAAGGATGATTTTCACTTATTTCCATACAAAGTGCAGATAACTCAAAGATCCCAAAGTGCAGATAACACAAGATGAGCCACGGCGCTTCGCATACGCACAAAATATCGTTGCAATGATTATTACTGAGCCGGAGTTCTGGCAGCAAATTTTGTTGACCGATGAGGCACATTTTACGCTCTCTGGCTCAGTTTATAAACAAAATTGTTATTCACGAAGAGCCGCTATATGGTCAAAACTGTTACTGTTTGGGCCGGAGTATGCGCTAAAACCATCATTGGACAGTATTTCTTCAAAGTTGGCGATATAGTGGATGGCGATCGATATCGGTGGATGTTGGCCCATTATGTGGTCCCAGAAATGCGTAAAAAAAGGCTTATTTCACTTTTGGTTTCAACAAGGCGGCGCGACATGCCATACTGCGGATAAAACAATGAACCTTTTGCGTAAAAAGTTCCCTGGAAGATTGGTATAAAAAAAGGGCGATATTGACTGACCTCCGAGATTGCCGGATTTGGATCCTCGAGACTTTTTTCTTTGGGGATACTTGAAAAGCAAGGTGTATGCAAACGGCCCGAAGACAATAGAACAGCTAAAAAAAAACATTCGTGCGGAAATCGCAGAAATTTCGACCGCAATGCTCGAAAATGTTATGGAGAATGCGCGAAAACGAGCCCATTTTTGCATCGGCAATAAAGGCGGTAATTTAATTGATATTGTTTTCAAAAATTAAGTAAACTGAATTGCAAAGGTCTAAATTGAATAAAAGTTTTTGAATTTCTAAATCGGTTGAGAATTGTTGAATTATTCGAAATTATTCGAAATTTACATCGACCCATATGAGATGGCGCACGCTGTATGTGTAATTGTAATGCATGTTAGGTATAATTTAACGCGAAATAGATTTCGTCGCACAATCAGTAACCAATAGCATGCTACGTGACGGAATCCGCCCAGTCAACAATCCGTGCACCAACCATCCATCCAAGGTTGCACACGCCGCCACCTGAGCGGCACACCTAAGCACAGAACATCTCGTCCAAGCGTGGATCAACGCTGACACATGAATCGCGCATTTCCGCCGTCGGGCAAGATCCACCGCGTCCGACACACGATATAGCACGCCGACGTACTTCCAATTCAAGCCAAACCCATTTATTCCAACAATTTCAATCCAAATTTTTGACCGAATTTTGTCCCCAGGCAAACACCTACCTTTCCCACAAGAACGCCATTTGAATCCGAACCTGTAGACAATGCTCAAAATAGCCAAACTAAAACTCTGCCTCAAGGAGGACAACCATTTCGATCCCAACAGACACGTATAAATAACATTTAGGAAATATTCAATATCGATGAATGTCGACCATACAAACTACAAACAAGCAATGGGGTCTGAAGATTTGTATAACGACCAAAGCCTACGCGAGTATGTAGAAGCGCACGAATCCTTTGAGAGTGCCATCGAAACCAACAGTAGCGATGTCGTGGATCAATATGGACCAATCTACATTTTTTAGATTAACGCATTCTTCGGTGCCCTACATTGAGGCAAAGACGGAGAGCGGAAAAATGCTTACAATTTTGATAGATACAGGCTCAACCCGCAACTATATCCGGTCATCTCTCTTAAAGAACCATCTTCCCAATAAGGAAAGTTTCTACGCGATTTCAATTGGAGGTAGCACCAAGGTTACACACTATACAGAATTATCCCTTTTCAATTTAAAAGATTCCAAATTAAAATTCTTTCTCCTACCTTCTCTCAAATCTTTCCATGCAATCCTAAGGAATGACTCGCGAATCAAGGTCAGAATCAAACAGCAACCATCACAATTGGTTAATACTCTACTTCTAAGAACCGACCACATGACTTCCGAGCAAAAGGAAAACCTCGACGCTTTAGTAAAGTAACATCATTCACTATTTGCTGAACCGGATGGAAAATTCAAATTCATTACGAATGTCAAAGTTGAAATAAGAACATCAACTCCTGTGTACTCTAAAAGTTATTCATATCCGATAACTATGAAAGAAGAAGTTGACAAGCACATACAACAATTACTTGCAGATGGAATCATACGTGAATCGAATTCCCCATACAATTCACCGGTATGGGTTGTGTCAAAAAAACCCGACGCATCTGGAAAGCAGAAATACAGATTAGTGATAGATTACAGAAAATTGAATTCTGTGACTATCTACTATTCTGGAGATTATCGAGGTACTAGCGTAACTTGGAGAAAACGTCTGGTTAAGCGTATTATACCTGAAAAGCGGCTTCCATCAGATTCCATTAAAGGAATCTGACATAGAGAAGACTGCATTCTCCGTAAGTTCGAATTCACTCGCCTTCCATTTGGGCTTAATAAGGCGCCTGTAATTTTTCAAAGAAGCGTTGATGACATACTCCGAGACCATATTGGCAAAAGATGTTTTATACGAGTATATATAGATGATATAATAGTCTTCGGCAAGGATTTGGTCAGCCATCTCAAAAATCTTAGAGAAGTCTTCAAGACCTTGGAGAACGCAAATGTTAAGGTTCAGCTAGACAAATGCAAATTTTTCAAAAAAGAAGTTGAGTTCTTCGGATTCGTTATTTCAGGTGATGGAATTAAAACAGATTCCCCAAAAGTTCAGGCAATTTTAGACTTTCCAATCGCCAAAATTCTTTAACAAACGGTTAATCAGGGACTACGCAAAGCTTGCTAGCCCTTAAGTGCTCTTCTTAGGGGAGAAGAAGGACGAATGTGGAGAAATATGTCCTCTGTAGACACTTCAGCTTCGATATGGTAAAGAATGCTCTCTTCTAAAGATATTATCCTTTCATATCTCAATTATCAAAAAGAATTTCATTTGACAACTGACGCTTCCAATTATGCCATCGGTGCCGTTCTGGAACAAGTTGGAAAAACCCATCACACTTATTTCTAGAACCTTTAGTAAAACTGAGGAGAACTATGTGACTAACGAAAGAGAATTGTTAGCCATGGTTTGGGCATTGAGATCTCTTAGAAGTTATTTATATGGTTGAGCTAAAGTTAAAATTCTTACTGACCACCAACCACTAATGTTCGCACTCTCTCATAAAAATCACAATAGCAAATCAAAAGATGGAAAGTGTTCCTTGACAAATACGACTACGAACTGGTGTACAAGCCAGAAAAAACCAATGTCGTAGCCAACGCTCTGTCCAGATCTCCCCAACATACCCAACTAAATTCTTTAACCTCCACGGTGCATAGTTACGACAACACAACAACTTATTCAGGTGGCCGATGAACCAATAAACGTATTCAAGAACCAAATCATACTTAACATAGGCGAATCTTTGCTACATGACTTCCAAATAGTTTTCCCCACTTACCATCGCCATACCATAACAGAAGCACAGTATGCAAAGAAGAAATTGATAGATATTTTCAAACGTATATTAAATCCATCCGTAATTTTTTTTTTTGTATTTTTGTAAATTCATTTTTATTTATAGTTTCTTAGATCTATCTTATCCTAGACAAAAATGCTTAAAACTAGCTTAACTATCCTTAAAAATTTAGAAATCTTACTGGCCCTAGGCGGACACTCTAAAACAAACTGTATAATTTTAACCTATGCCTTGCGACTACTATATAAATAACTTACAATTAACATTATTATGATTAGCTTAAGCTAAGAAAAATTAGTTTTTCAAAAACTTAGCATATGACCATTTTATATATATTTTTATAAGACTTAAACCTACCTAAACCTAACTAAACATATCTTATTCTAACTTAACTAATATGTATATACTTTATATATATATGTATATGTACATATATGTATATATATATTTTTTTTTTTAATTTTTATGTTTATTTTTCTTTTTTTGTTTTATCCTACCCTAACCTACCCTACCCTACCCTAGCCTATGTAAGCCTGCCATTGGTGTTAGGCAAGCCCTGCCTTGAAGAGGCTGAAGCCATTGAAGTGTCCACTGACGCAGCTCCCCCCAGCCACCAAAAGCGTTGATGTTGGCGGACTACGTCTCCTCGATCCCGGCTTGAGACCGATCTACATAACCTGAGGCGCTCGGGCTCACTGTAGAGGAATCGCCGTTCCACGGAATTGCGACCCACGTGGAAGATTAGCGGCACCGCCAATCTATCCTGGATCAGCCCACATCTTCTGGCGGGACAAAGCGGTTAAGGCGCACTCTCTCGTGATATAAATCATTGGGGTAGTAAACCCCGGAGATTAGGCTATTGACCGAAGTCATTGCGCTTGCAACGTGGCTTCGAATCAGTTTGATCAGGAAGTTATCCACCCGTACAATCCTGGGCCTATTGTATAGGACCACTTTTGGGTAAAATTTCGTGTAATCAGATTCGGGTGTAGTATGTAACCCGAGACAAGTCCTGAGACATTGTCTCTCAAACGCCCGAATCCTTTCCATTAAGCTGGCTCTTAGATTGAACCAGACGGGGCATCCATAGGCAATCATGGGCCTGATTAAGGCCATGTAGCAGATTAGCAGATTACCTTCACCCTGGGATCAAGTTGGCTACAATCAAACAGCCATCTTGTCAGAGAAAAAGCGCCTCGGGCCCTTGCCAGAGCAGCATCTACATGTTTGTCAAAATATAGATACTGGTCTAGCCAAATCCCAAGGTATCTGACTACCCTTTGTTTCGCCAGTGGGCGCCCGTCTTGTCCAAGAATTGAGAACCCGCGCCAATTTTTTCTAGTGTCTCGAGAGGCCCTAGACAAAGGCGTTCTGAACAAAATAGTTTCTGATTTCTGGCAGTTGATTTTCAACTTCCAGTCATCACAATACTGCTGAATTTTTTCGAAGTCACGCTGCAGAAGAATAACAATAACGTCGATCGTTGGACCTGATCTGTACGCGATTAGGTCGTCTGCGTACGCTATTGAATGCTGAAGAGAAACTAGCAGATCGCTTAGGTAAATGCTGAAAAGGATCGGCGAATTTACCGTACCCTGTTGCAGTCTATTTTTGATTTCAAATGTTTGGGTAGAAGTCACGTTGGCAATTTTCACTACGAACTTTCTACCTGTTAACATGTCAAAAATCATATATAGCAGTGGTTTACTTATGCCCAGCCGACTGAGCTTGTAATAAAGACCTTCTAACCATACGGTGTCGAAGGCTTTTTCTAAGTCAATCAGACAGGCACCCGTGCATTGGTTCTTGCATTTATTCCATTGGACATCCGACACAAGCTTCGACGCGGCATGAATAGTGTCATGCCCCGCTCTGAAACCGAATTGGTTATCCGGGATGATTTTATTGTCCTCAACCCAATTAGACAGGGCCCTATGGATCACCTTCTCGAAAACCTTGCTGTTACTCGGAAGGAGACTTATTGACCGGAGATTTTCCGGGTTAGATGTGTCTTTACCCCTCTTGGGAAATTGTTGCACCACCGCTGTCTTCCAGTGCACTGGATAATATGCATTATTCAGTGCACTGTTGAACAGGATGGTGTACCTCTCTACAGCCACTGGCGGAAGGTGCCTAAGCACAACATTGGATATACCGTCGACTCCCGCGGATTTTTTCTTCCTCAATGACTCGAAGATCATCTGAAGATCCTCCGTCGATATGAACAGGGTATTAACCCCCTCATTGGCGATGATATTGTTTGCCATGAAATCTTCATTGAACCTTGTAAAACCAAGGTTCTCTGATCGCCAATGATCGATATCATTTCGAAGATAGAAGTGATGAAGCAGGGCTCTATCTTCCAGGTCGTGGTTCGGGCGAATACTATCATTCACCTTATACACTTCCTGGAAGACAGCTCCTACTGTCGCCACCTTCTCCCGAGGATCCTCGATCACGAAGAAGTCGTCATCCAGGATGGCGCTCTCCGGATCGATGCTAACTGTTCGTAGCAAGCGTTCACTGTCTGACGTTCTCGAAAGCTTCAGATCCTGAATGTCATTCTGATTGTTTATTCGAAATATTTTATTTATTTGCGGGAACATACTCGCGCTGTTGGAATTTACAGCACGAATTCTGTTGTTCCAATACAAACTTACAGATATTCTGTAATTTTCCTTGATTAACTGTTGTATATTTTTAATCAGTGACTTCAGTGTCCTGACCTCCGAGTTTTGTCTGTCGGTAAACCGCCTGTACAAGAGTTTGAGTCTTGTCAGGAGTCTACTTTTCTGTCTGTGCAGTGCGTCGATTGTCACGTTTCGGTATACGTTTGCGGTATCGTGCGGTCTTTGGCGTGGTATCGTACTGTTCATTGTCTGTTTAATGACATCGTCCATTTGTTTGAGATACCTGTCAATCTCGTAGTTTGACAGGTTCCTATTAGGCGGTGAAAAGGAGGCTCTCGAAGTGAACGCTCTCGTCAGGGAATTGGCAAACCGCGGCCAGCACACCCTACTGTAATCGTAGGGGTGCGTTTGGACACACTCTGCCATCTCCGCGAACTCGTCAGGTACTGTGATCACGGCACATAGTCCGCAATGGTCACTGTCGTATACAATGGTCCGTAGACAGTTAATAGACCATTCGTTCGTGTCTGCCAGTCTCAGTCGAGAGTCTATTAGCATGAGATCCAGATAGGAGCCGCTCCTAGGATACGACGGACTATCCGTTGCGAGCAACTTGACTCTATATTCAATGCTGCGAAGAACCCACCAATGGCTTAGTAGGCTCCCCCTAGTGTTGGGAATGTTATACATTGCAAAATGTTTCCGCTCCTCTTTAATGTTTCCAATGTGACAGTCTGGGATGCTATGGAAGTGATAGTCCTTAGCCTCTCCAGCTTGCTGCTGGGTGTGAGCTGCACCAATAAGAAGGGTATCACTCGCTTCTCCCTTCGGCAGCCCACCGTGGAGAATGGCTTCACCCCCACGAATTTGAGGTCGTCACTCTCGAACTCTTTGATATTCCACCTTGGTACAATTCAGAACAAAGAGAAAAAAATGGTGTTAAAATTGTTAAATTAAATAAGATACCAAACGATCTTAAATTATGACTATATGCGAGAGATCGGT
Organism: Merodon equestris; assembly: GCA_958301585.1. Classification (NCBI taxonomy): domain Eukaryota; kingdom Metazoa; phylum Arthropoda; class Insecta; order Diptera; family Syrphidae; genus Merodon; species Merodon equestris. The sequence goes on along the minus strand of OY284415.1, from coordinate 79,242,108 downwards.
TTACTTTTGGTGGAACTAGAACAACTCTTCTTGAAACAAATAAACCATACATATCATGAACCCAGACATTTTCCCACATATAATTTTCGCACATCGCAAAACGGCAACATTCGGTTTTCCAACTCAAAAAATTCCCTAAATTCAGGACAGTTTCTCCAAAATACACCCAGCTTTCCTCGTTTTAACTCAGGAGATTCAAGAAGTTTACCTACGCATAACAGGCAAATTGTTTAACGTTTTAATGAACGTGGGTTACAAAATTTCAGCCGAAATTCTGCGGAAGACTTTGAAGCAAGTGGCTCCAGAAACTATCGCTGCAATAACACCAAATATTACAGAAGCGGCCCAGAAAATGATCACCTTATTAATAATAATAATTCAAATAGTTCTGAAACTTTGAGAAGTGCTCCACCAATTGAATCAATGGAAGTGGGACACGCCTAAATAAGAAACCATCCAAATAATCCATATACTAACCATGCTATTAATTCGGAGAACTGCCAACTTCCAAATTTTCAATATTCCCTACAAGATCTCTACCCTGCATAATTGTTAAGACCTATTCAATACCAATAAAATTTTTAATAGACTCAGACGCGGGCACCTCCCTTTAAAATAGTCGCCTGCCACTTAAAGCTATCAATTCAATAGTCCAAATCAATTCCAAAATAACAATTCCACTTTTTGCCGAGTTTAAAAAACGCTCTACAAAAATTAAATTGTTGAAACATATTTGGACGGCGATTTTGACGGCATAATAGGTTGTAATATCTTAAGACCACTTCAGGCTAAAATTGATCTCCATAACTCAAAATTAATAACAAAAGAAATTATTTTACCATTAATCTTTTCAAACTCCCAACCTTTATCAACTCCTGGGGATGTTAATACCTTCAGTAACTCTGAAACTGAAACACGGTTTGAAAAACCAAATATACCTGTATTTTCGAAAACCTACAAATATCCCGTGGCACAAAAATGAAGTTGATAACCAAATCAGGGAAATGCCTAGTTCAGGTATTATAACAAATTCTACACCCACAATGCGCCGATATGGATCGTGCCCTAAAAAGTTGATAACTCAAGCAAAACAAAATGGCGCATCGTAGTTGATTATCGGAAACTCAACGAAGTAACGATTGAAGATAAATCTCCGATACCTAATTTGGACGATATATCTGTTCGGTCATAAATTTACCATACAAACAGATCACTATTAATATGGCTAAATTCTTTAAAGAACCTAATCTAAAGTTACAGCGATAGAAGATCCGATTAAACGATTTTGATTTTGATATCGAATATATCAAAGGAAAGGAGAATTACATTACTGATTACTTAAGTCGTTTAGAAATAAACTACTTTGATGAATATGATATCAGATCTGATGCGGCAACAGTTCACAGTGGTAAAGTGAACCGAAACGTATATATGTATATTACTGAAAGCCCCGTTAATATATATAAACACCAATTAATTTAGAAAAAGGTAGTTCCAAAACGCTTGGAATAAGTTTTTGTATCAAAAAAAGCGAAGGTCGATTATTTGTTTACCAAATTACGATGAAGAAAATGTCGATGAAATTCTTGAAAATCTTTTACCAGTAAAGGGGACTGTGGCAGTTTATTGTCAGAATGATGATATATTTAAAGAGTTTCAAAAAAGCATATTTAAATATTTTTGAAACACTTCAAATATGAAAATTCCTCCATGTATAATGTACTTGAAGGATATCACATGCAAAGGGAAGTTATTTGAAATAATAGAAAATACACATTTAGCGAAAAAGTATAGAGGAATCCATGAAACTTATCTAGAATTAAAGGATTCTCTTTATTTTCCCAACTTAAAATTAGAAATTCATTAATTTATCAACTACTGTTTACTTTGTAATACGTGCAAATATGACAGACAATCAATCAAATCAAAGTTCTTCATTTCTAAAACACCAATAAAACCAAACCAAATAATACACATCGATCTATGGTTTTTTAGCAAAAAAAGATATGTTGCTCACATGCATAGATAGTTTCACAAAAGACGCTTCAATACACCCAATAATAGTTAGGAACTCATTAACAGTTGTAGATATTCCTAAACATATATTTGCAATTCTAGGAAAGCCGACAAAAATCGTAGCCGATAACGAGTTTAATACAGCTTTTATAAAAAAATTTCTTAGAAGAGAATATTTTTTATCATTTCACCTCACCTAACACACATACAGGCAATTCTACAATATTATCGAAAGGTTTCACATACACTAAGTGAACATATTCGATTGTTCAAACTTGACAAAAAAAAAACAAAGATATTGAGGACAAAATACTAAAATTTACTCGTAGAGCTGTCGAAATGTATAATAATATCATACATTCCGAAACAAAATATAAACCTAATGACCTCCTACATGGGAGCTTGAACAACTCTGACTTGATATTAATTAGACAAAGAATTCACGAAAATTAGATAAAATACACAAACAAAAATAATGAAAAACGTACTGAACATCCTGAATTTAATCATAGTGAACTACTGGGATCTGGGATTTCATAACATTAAATACTTGCCAAGATACATTATAAAAGATGTACAGATAAAATACAAAACATTCTTTAGGGACAATAAAGGTGTCAAAAGGAACGACAAATAGTTAAAAGAACATTTAAACATCAAAAACCGTTGGAAGATGTACAATTTGATAGAAAACATATTGGTTGAAATTATTCCAAATCAAAAAAAAAAATAAATAATATGAACTCATAAAAAAATATGAACTGATCTATAATAATAAATTATAATTTCACTTTCTTCAATCTTCATGGATCGTTTATTTTCAATCATTATAACAATATAATCAGAACATGAATCTTGTAATACTTACTTATGTAAATAAAAGTAAATAATTGATGTTTTCATATTACTAGTTTTGAGAACATATTAAAACGTATTATATTGTCGGAATAATTGTACAAAGAAACATTCATGAAGATCGAAAAACTCAAATTTCCTTCTAAATATGTAAAAATAATAGCATTAATATATTGAACCAAGTTTGCATTTTTCTTTTTATTAATAGCTTAATAAATAAATATTTATGCAAACAAATGTACATTTATAAACACCAAAAACAAAAGACACAACATGTACTCGTATGTACTACGTTTTTAGTGAAATCCTAATATGATCAAAAAAGTTATTAAATGATAAAAGAGAAAAAGTACGCATACGTCACCGCAATCATTTGATCGCGCTCGGTTAATATTTTGTGTACTCAGATTGAGGTAATCCGAAACAACTCTGATACATTTTCTTTCAAACGCCCGAATCCTTTCCATTAATCTGACTCTCACATTAAACCACACGGGACATCCATAGGCAATCATGGACCTGATTAAGGCCATGATTACCTTCTCTCTGATTTCTGATTTCTGGAAACTGATTTTCAACTTCCAGTCGTCACAATACTGTTGAATTTTTTCGAAGTCACGCTGCAAGAAAATGAAAATGACGTCGATCGTTGGACCTGTCTGTACGCGATTAAATCGGTGAATTCACCGTACCCCGTTGCAGTCCGTTGTAAATATCAAATGTTTGAGTAGAAGTCACGTTGGCAATTTTCACTACAAACTTTCTATCCGTTAGCATGTCAAAAATCATATAAAGCAGTGGTTGACTTATGTCTAGCCGACTGAGCTACGGTTTCGAAAGCTTTTTCCAAGTCAATCAGACAGGCACCCGTGCATTGGTTCTGCATTTGTTCCATTGAATATCCGACACGAGTTTCGACGCGGCATGAATAGCATTATGCCCCGCTCTGAAACCGAATTGGTTAGCCGGAATGATTTTACTGTCCTCAACCCATTTAGACAGAGCTCTATGGATCACTTTCTCAAAAACCTTGCTAATATTTGGAAGGAGACTTATCGAACGAAGATTTGCTGGGTTAGAAGCGTCTTTATCCCTCTTGGGTATTGGTTGCACCACTGCCGTGTTCCAATCCACTAGGTAATATGCATTATGCCAATCCCGCCGTTTAAAAGCTCCTATTGGATGGTGGGAAGGAGCCACTTGAGGTGAGCAATCTCGTCAGGGAAAAGCGCGGCCAACGCACCCTACTGTGAACATACTCTGTCATCTCCACGTATTCGTCTGGTACTGTAATCACGGCACTAAGTCCGCAATGATCACTGTCATATGCAAAGATCCGTAGACAGTTAGTAGATCCATCGTTCGTGTCACCTAGTCTCCGTCGAGAGTCAAGCAGCATGAGATCCAGATTGGAGCCGCTCGCAGGATATGACGAACTATCCGTCGCGAGTAACTTGAAGTTGTTGTTGCGGCTGTTGTTGCTGCTGCGGCCGTTGTTCATTCCGCGGCTATTGTTGTTTCTGCGGCTTTTGTTGCTGCTGCTGCTGTTGCCATTGCGGCTGTTGTTATTGTTGCTGCTGTTTCCGTTGCCGCTTGTTTTTTTGCGACTGCTGTTGTTGCGGTTCTCCTACGGAGAGCCTATCTACTTCGGCCTTTAAGTTAGCGCGTAGAATGCGTTCCTCATCCTCACGCTCACATTCTTCCTCCGCTACTGAACTAGAAAAGGCGGCGAAGGAATTATTTTCTCATGTGTAGCGTCCGCCGGAGAGGTGGGGAAAATCATTTTCCACGAATAGTGGATGCTGTAGCTGTTTCTGCACTGCTGTTGATGTTGATTTCGCCCCTTCCACCGCTTCGACCCGCAGTTTTTCTGTCTAAACGAAAGGAGGGGCGCTTTAGTATATTACTCCTCTTACTTACTCCTCTTATTACTCTTTAGTATATTCTTCTTTTTTTGATAAAGTCGGTCATCGAAACGGTGGACGGAGTTGCGAAATCGGACAAACCATCTGACTGCTACTCCGTTAGACGAGCGGGATTCCTTCCGACGTCTTTAGACATTTTTTTCCTCGTGCAGGGACGGGTTAAGAATATCCCTGCAGCGATACCTATCGCTTGTCGTAAAAGGCGACTAAACAAAGGTAAACAAAAATCACATCTAGGCAATTTAGAAAACACCAAGGTGAGCCTAGGGACACATATACCACCATTAAACTGCCCCACAAGTGTGCATGCAAATCAGTGGGTTGACACGACTGGAGATCACCGGTGTTGTAAGAGTAAGATCAATCAAAAAAAAATAAAAATCTGGAGCATGCCCGTGTCAAAAAAAAGGAGGAGAAGAAAGAAAACGGTCAAACCGTAGCATTATGGAAAAGAACGCTAAAAGGAATTTGAAGAAAGGAGCAAATATCTTTAAGATAGCCGCCCAGAGAAGAAGAAATGCTCAGGAGATTCGTTTCCCAAAGTTTATTAACAATGCTGAAGGCCAACTCCTTGTGGAAGACGAAAAAATTCTCCACAGATGGCGACAGTATTGCGAGGAACTTCTGAACGAACAGTTTCCCCGAGTGTACTTTCCAAGAGCCGCCTCGAATCATGCCGAAATATCCGACATCACAGTCAAAGAAGTTCGGTACGCGGTTAAAAACTCCAAGAAAAGAAAAGCTGTTGGGCCGGACGGGATACCCTCTGAGTTCTGGAAAAAGATGGGAGACATCGGGTTTGTCTCGGGTAAATCAACAACAGATGCAATCCAAAGTATAAGGATCATGATGGAAAAGCATCGTGATTCTTCAAAGGACTTGCATATGGTGTTGGTTGATTTCGAGAAGGCCTTTGACCGGCAACCAAGAGATCTTTTATGGGTAGCGCTAAGACAAAAAGGAGTTCCAAAAAAAAAAAGGGGCGAGTGATTATGGACATGTACGAGAGAGCAACGACAAGAGTAAGATGCACCGTAGGAGTCACCGAAGAGTTCGCAATCAAAGTCGGTATACACTAAGAGAGCGTCCTCAGCCCACTGCTCTTTATAGCAGTCCTTGATTGCTTGCTTGAAGGAAAAGTGACGGACCCCAATGTGCACCAGCTATTCTTTGCTGACGATGAGGCCATTATAAGTGATGATCAGGCGTCCCTACAACGAGCACTTGATGTGTGGGTGGACATTTTTGAGGGACACGGGTATCGTATTAGTTCAAAGAAGACAGAGTATCTGTGCTGCCCGTTCTCTGACCCTCATCAGCCTATTCCAGACATTTACTTGAATGGAAGAGTGCTTCCCAAGTGTGAAAAGTTTAAATATCTGGGATCTATGATTAATTAAGAAGCAACTTGTGATGACGACATCAACCATCGCGTAAGCGTAGGGTGGATGAAGGGGCGGAAAAACTCCGCCATCTTCTGTGATCGAAAAATGCCCCCTAAGCTGAAAGGAAGGCTCTACACTTCAGTTGTACGTCCGGCGCTCACATACGGTTCACAATGCTGGACAATGCACAAAAAGTATGAGAGCAAATTAACGGCAGCTGAGATGAAGATGCTTCGCATGACAGCGGGAGTAACAAAGCGTGACAGAATTAGAAGTTCAAAGATCCGAGGAAGCCTCCACGTAAAAGAAACCATCACAAGAAAGATAGAGCGCGACCGACTCAGTTGGTATTGGCATGTTCAAAGGAGAGATCCTTTGAACCCCTTCCAAAAGGCGTTATCAATCAACATTCCAATTTCAACACGCAAAAAAGGCAGGCCGAAAAACAATTGGTGCAAACAAATGCAAAAACATCAGCATTTGATTGGCCTCAGCGATGACGTAATCCCAAACCGGGAAGCCTGCAGCTACTTTCTGAGGTCAAACCGGCGGACCCCACAACCGGACCAGTAGGAATGCAGTTAAGTGGGAAGGTTATGGTCCTACACTTCTGACCATAACAACGCCGGAGAAAAAAGGAAAAGAAGAAGAAGAAGACAAATATTTGGCGGACTGGAATTTTCATTATCGATCGATCGATTTCTTCTGAAGCCTTACTGGCAGCTTCGATGTCAGTGTCTCTAAGAGAATATTTGACAACACCTTGTAACAATTTGACATATGTGATAATCCTCTGTAAACCCCTTTAATCAATGTTATTCTTAAGTCGATGGATTGCTACTGTTACATCCTCAAGTTCTACCTTAATGTCTGCTGTATGGATAACATCGTTTGCAAATGCTGTTTGCTCTCTACTTTAAGCAATTATTCAATATATCTTCTGCATTACTTTTTTGTCGCCCGAGACTTGCTCCTTATAATCGTTTCGTATCCAGCCTGGTATCTCTTTCGTACAGCGTTTATCCCTGCATCCCTTTGCTATTAACGTATTATATCGCGAAGGCAACGGCTAACGGGTCTTATACCATATATCCGTAAGGTCTGATATCTTATACCCTTACAATTTAATCTCCTCTATATTTCTCAAGGATAAGGTCTTAGAACGTTACAGGCTTTTTTCTCGCAATCTTCGTCGAACCAAGGCTGTCCTTTGGGAACTTTGCAACCGTTTAGTTTTCTTCCCGCTGTTTTCTTTACTACCTTTTGTAATGTTGACATACTGTTTCTATGTACCTGGCTTGCTTCGTCGTTAATTTCCATGAATTGGAAAAAATTATGAATTTCGTCCTATTATTGGCGCTGAATAAGTTGGTTCTCTAACTTTTCAACATTAATTTTTTTCTTTTTGTACACTCCTGTGCTCCGTTTCGGTGAATTTGGAATGCTTGAATTCTGTATCATTTGACATCAAGTACGATGGTGTGTTCTATCTATCAGAAATCGAACACTTTAACTCCGGCCAATGATATTCAAGTAACCTTGTATATTTGCCCATGTTAATATTGTGGTTTTTAAGGTCTTGTTTTTTGAACTAGCGTTCTAAGACCATTACCGTTTGATGAGGCATGGACACTTTTTTCTGCTATTGTTAGCATTCTTTCCCTTTTTTCGTACTATTTTTGAGTACGATTTTCACTTCGAAGAATGAGAAGTTGTCAAATATTTCATCCATTTTTTCATGAAATATGTTCTTAACCTCTTCTTCTTTATCTTCCCTAGCACCCCAGATTTTGGCCATAACATTCGGTCGTCGTGAAATACTACGCCTTTTACGTTCTGCACAATTTTTTTGCTGTTAAGAATCCTATTTCATTATTATGGCTTTCCGTATCACGGCAAAAAAACAGTCTTACCATGCTTAATTTTTTCGCTTGAAGGTCAAACTTCTTATACCGCTGTGATATGCTATTTATACTTACTTATTTTGTTGTGTACTATTTGGAAGGTACCCGGTTTGTACAGGCTTCATACATTCGTATCATTAATTTATTTGTATTCTTTTTCATGAACGCTCTCCCGTGGGTAGTTAACAGAGATCCGATCTGGCAACTAGTTGACTTGTAAAATATTTAACCTAACTGACTGTGACTATGCGTAGTGCAAAGTCATCAACTCTGCACCTACCTCTGCTAATTCGTTTCATGAGCCGGAAATTCATTAGAAATGTAGTCGACTTTAACGACTGGCATTCCGAGCCGCGGACAAAGATAAAAATCGGTAAGTCAGAGACCTAGCTTAGTTAAGTCTCCCGGTTCTATTGAAGAGCTGCGAGACGAAGAGAGCGAAAGGGCGTTTTAAATATCTAATGCACCAATACGAGCGGCAATAAAATAGCGGCCTTGCGATTTTAATTTTTTTTGAAGATGATGTTTTACAAATGTTCTTTATTAAAATGCACGGACTTATTCAACGCATTTTGCATAGCTCCTTCAATTTCGCTTATTTCTCGATGAATATTTCCTTTTACTTTAGCGATATTTTTCACAGCCATGAGAATAAAAGCTGGTGATCATACATGAGTAGAGGAAATGAAATAGATGAATAAAAATCCTCATGATCTTTTTAAAATTATTTATTCTATAAATGCCGAATAGAAAAATAATCAGAATGACAATCAGGATTTGAAGCTTACGTGAAAGCCCCAGCATTGATTCGAAAGAAAATGTATGAAGTGGATGACAGCTTTAATCCGAACTACAACTTGATGCAAACAGGTTCGAACACTGGTGATTAAAGAATCTTGATCAAAGGCATTTAAGGGAGAAACTTCAGGAGCTGCTCTGGTCAGGACCCGACATAACAAAATTGTTATCAACCTGAGCAGCCATCAGCCATATGGCTTTAATCACACCTATAATTCCTTATAGATAACTTGCGTGGCTGAATATGTATGTGTGTTAGTTTGATGAGACGGATTCAGGTGCTAAAAAAAAGTAACCCGTAGCCTTAGACTTGATAAGCTGCATAAACCAAGTCATTGAGGTTCTTGTGTTATTAGGTAGGGTTATAAAGGGTAACTAACGGGAGAAACGTCGCAATCCAGCCCATAGGGTTCGATATTAAAGCATTTTTACGGGCTTACAATTCGCCTTTAAACCTAAACAGTTATTTCCCCATAGAAGGCCTTGAATCTCCTCGACGACTTTATGGTACTTATGCAAATGATTACATCGATTTGGACGTGCAGTGTTAATCACACACAGAACACGAAATACTAAGAAACGCCTGAAATAATTGGAATAAGCTTATTATTCATTGGATTTGCTTCTCCTAAGGGCTGTTTCGCGTCTCTTGCCTATCTAAGCTATACGACCGTTATTTGAGCACAAATTAATACAAAATACTTCTTAAAGAAGTCCTCTTTTACAATATTATCATTACTCTGCGGTCTGATCCCAATGTACAAGAATTTTATTCATAGTACTATCGTACTAATTGTGATCAGCAAGGGCATCCCTATCTCCTAGTAGTTGTCTCCAACGAATATTGCTGATGAAATCTCAATTTAAAATCACATTTATGTATGTACATATATAAACCCAAACATAATACTGATCCTGCAGTATCTTGGCGACTTAATTTGTACCTGGAGCGAAATTTGTGCGAAAGGATCACTGCTGGAAGAACACAATTAATCCCAAAAGTGACCACACAAAGCCATGACATTAAACACTCAATAAGGATACTGGAACATTCCACCGACAATGACTACTCTCCTATTCGCAACTAGAATTGTTCGAGTACGAGTAACAACTATCGTAACAAACAACTGCTCCTGCAAGTGGGTACTATCAATTTCACGGTTCCGTAATCCAGATAAACATCAGACCCCGTGTGCAGTCAAGTAACGAATACGAATAGAAATACTCGTCCAATTGATGCAGACTGAATCCACTGCATCGCATCGATGCGACTGGGTTGATTTGCAGCTACCCAACAAATTGATGATTTCATTCGTGTAATACTATGCGATAAAATTGATTTTTGTTTATTTTAAATTAATTGAGCGGGATACCGCATCTCTCTTGGAGAAACATCGAACCACAACGATTCAGCAGTCTCTGGCTGTGCTGATAGTGGTGCTAGAATGATGCTTGTATCTTGGAATTCATTATCCCGTTTCTGTTTGATTAAAATATGGACGCGTTTTCCTCGTAGGTGGCTTGCAATCGACTTCAACTTGTTTTATCTCCACTTTCCTGTTCCTCTTTTTTCTATTGCAATTCTAATTATTCAAAGAGTTGGGCAGGACGGGCAACAAATATGCGAAAGCAAAAAATTGCAAAAGAAAATTAAGGGGGATATGAAAATAACTGCAGCAGAAGGAACAAATGATATCGTTGAGGAAAGGAAAGCAAACAATCGTAAAGCGATATACGGGGAATGTGAAACGAAAAGCAAGAACAAGAACGACTATGATGTGTCGGTTTTCCGAAGCAAAGACGGATCATATCGCAAAGATGCATCTTAATTGTGACTCTGTTATCGCATCTTGAATTGAAATAGCTACTTAGCATTTGTGTTGCGTGCTTTTCTGCGTTCTTTGGTCCTTCTTCTCAACCTATTTAAATACTTTTCCCTTTATCCCTCGTGTAATCTCGAGGATATTATACAAAGTGATGTATAAGAATTCTATCACGGTTCATAGAAATTTTCTTTTAACCTGGTAAAACGCTGCTTATATTGTCATTCTAACTTACGGCACACAATCTTTAAAATCGAGAGTCGAATTGTAGTTGAATACGTAGGCACTTCATCAAGGTTCAGTTCATCGGGTTACCATCGGTTTGTCAATACATTATGCTAACGTGACATGTTGGAGCCAAGATAGTTGAATGCATGAATTCTAGGCGCAGCATCGCAGTGCTGGCTGTATAAGTAGTTCAATTTAGTGGCAAGGTTTCCAATTGTGCTGGGGACAGAAAACTGTGGGCAGTGTCTGGCTCTATAGTTAAAAATGTTGCAGTGCCGACAGTGCCGGGGAATTGAAGCAAACTGGGCAAAGGGAATTTAGTAAAGCTCATTTGCGAAGTATGCTTCAACTGACTGATGGAAATTGGACTATTATACTTAACATCGTGTATCGTGTTGTACGTGGACTAATAGAAAGAGTAGCATACGTACACAGCAAAAACAACTTGGATTCCGTTGATTCCAGTTGTAATAGCTGATCAGTCAGCTAGTGGTTTATTTTGACTAGCCAAGATAGGACAGTCGATCATGGGTAATAAATGTCCTTTTCTGGCTCATTCTGTAATGCTCAAAGAAAATTACGAAGCGTTAAAATGATGTCTCAAACTTTAAAGTATGAAGAGTATGCCTGGCCAGTGATAGGGGATTTCAATATGGTAGGTTTTCTCATGGGAATGCAAGGCGCATACACTAAATATCCATGCAATCTTTGCTTATGGGATAGTAGAGCCAACGCACTTCACTACAAGCAGCACTCATGGCCTAAACGGATCGACTTTTCCCTATAGGATATGATAGGGAAATATAATGTCACGAATGAACCGACTGTGAAGGCCGATCATATTTTGATGTCTCCGTTGCATATAAAATTAGGCCTCATTAAGCAATTTGTGAACTCTGTTCGTCAAGACTCTATAGCTTTTGAATACTTAAAGAGTATTTTCCCTAAATTGTCAGAGGCTAAAGTTAAAAGCTGGTATTTTCTACGGTCCATAAATAAAGAAAATGATGACTAGTGGAGAATTTTAGAATTTTCAGAGCTACTGAACGCCCACGAATAAAAAAGCGTGGCACAGCCTTAAAGCAGTGATCCATGCCTTTATTGGCAATAAAAAAGCTGCAAATTATAAAGTATTCATTTCTAATATGCTTGATAATTTCAAACTCATGGGTTGCAGAATGCCCCTTAAAGTACATATGCTACATGGTCACTAAGATCAGCTTAAAGATACCTTGGAGGTATATTCAAAAGAGCAAGGAGAATGCTTTCACCTTGATGTGATGAACTTTGAACAACATTATGAAGGACAATATAATGAGAGCATGATGGATGGCTATATTTGGAGGTTAATACGAGAAAGTTCCTACTTACACAGAAGAAAAACAAAAAATATTAATTTTTAAAGCTTCTTTGTGTTTCTTTTTATGTATTTGGAGATTTATTTTTATTGTTCTTTGTGAATAAAAGTGATTAACATATAAATTAAAGTTTTTTTTCTTGCTTTGTATTCTACTGAAATAAAAAAAATTAGATTTTCTTAAAATTTGAAATTTCACCCTGGTTGCTACAAAAGCAAACTTTATTAGATAAAAGTATTTTTTCTTTCTTTAGTTAGACATAATTAATCAAAATCAGCACAACGAAACTCAGAAATCGTGTTTACTAGTGTTAATTGTATAGCTTTTTAATTTTGTATGTACAGTCTTCATTGAATCACATGCAACAGATGATTCAACATTAACGGTGGCGGGTTGTCTTGCAGTGTTGTGAGCTAACCAGGATGTTGTTGTTGAAGTTGGAGTTATCAGCTGACCGCCTTCCTTATGCGACGACGTCTGTCATCAAGTGATTGGTCCGGTATATGAAACCAAAAAGGGGGGTGGTAGTGGTGCAATGGTAATCATCACCGACTGTTGACCTGAAGTTCTGTAGTTCAAGTCCATATAGCCAAGACCAATTCCTATACGGAAAAAAAAGTGCAAGAACACCAGTTGTGAATGAGAGATGACCAAAAAATGCTGACGAAGGCATAACACTCGCAGTATAAGATCACTTCAAAATTCATACTCTGCGTGTATAACATAACAATATAACATCTTTATGGCATGGAATAAAATTACTGTAAGAAACTACAAACAACGCGACAAATTCAGTCGAATCTCTCGAATCCCAAGACAACCACCCCCGGTGAACAAACATCTTCGACACAAACCGTCTGCACCCCGTCCAGGTTGTCTGACAAACATCAAAAGAGCGTAACTCTTGAACCTGCACGAATTATAAAAAAAAAAAAAATAATGGTGTGTGGCTGTTAGTAAATATTATGTGTTATTAAATTATCAGGTTTTTTATTATAATAAGGGGTTGTTTTATGGAGTGATTGGGGACAAGTTTTGGCGATGGGGCGTTTCAATTTAGTTGTCGCTGTTTTTATAGTGACGACTCGAATTCTTCCATCCCTTCCTGGATCTAGTTCTTCAATTCTACCGAGATACCATCTAGTTGGAGGTGTTTGCTCATCTAAAAGGGGCACTAGTTGTCCTACCCTTAACTCTTGGTTTGATGAAAGCCATTTTGGTAGTTGTTGAAGTCGACTCAAATATTCCGCTTTCCAACGCTTCCAAAAGTCTTGCTGAATCCTTTGCATCAACTGGTATCTGTCTGATCAGGTATTTCCAAAGTGGTCCAAGTGGGCCCCCAGGAGTACACGGGACACTCGACGGGGGTCTACGTTGGCATGAAAAAAAAGGGGGTTCACCAGTTGTAAGTGGGGGTCCATGAAAGTTTATCTGGTTTTGATAGTAAAGAACAATTTTTTTCGGTTAGGCTTGTGTATGGATAAGAAAGCCTGTTTATTTAGCATGAATTTAATTTTTTGAGAAGATCAGCGACTGTTACTTGTAGAAACTAGATTGTTTGATAATTAGTGCAACGCGTGTCGAGACTTGCAAAGCGCCGCCATCCCGCCCGCAACGCTTGTTCAGACGTGCAAAGGGACAAAATACGACTTGTGCTGTACTTGCAATCTTGCATGAACTTGTCTAATTCCTCACCAATATACATAAATACGAATGCTGCCTAGGACAAACGATAATTTGTTTCCTGAATTTTGAAATGAAAAGTGTGAGTGTATCAATGTCAGTGTTTGTCAGTGCCGGAAAAGGTAAGCACCTGCCTATTTGTACATTTATTATGCATACTTCTATTTTATATTGTAATAATGTTATATTTGTTATGTTTGCGTGTAGTATGTACGTAATAAAAATAAAATCTGAACAGGGCCATTATTCGATACTTCTTTAAAAGAAGAGAAAGCCGAGAAAAATTTAACTTTTGGTAGTTTTTATTATAAAATTATTTATTTGCCCGACTGTGGCGATTCACTAAAGGGGAGATATAGCCGTCGTAGTTGCTAATACTGGATAACTAAAATTATTTTCATAAATTGTACGTTTCTTCATGTATGTAGGTATCACTCGTAACATACATCAAAGTAATAAATAAATCATTGAAATCATGAAGTTATGATATCGAAATATTCTTTAAAAGTAGATATGTAGGTGTTTGCTCTCGAATTAACAGACATGTATCAAAATATATAATAATTAATCAAAAAATGTTTTACATTACATTAAAATAGTTTCAGCCCTTTTGTGAGAACCTCTTTATGGGCGTTAATGGTTTATTGCTCCTATTCCTATTCTATTTAAAAAGCCGTGTAAAATCGCCTTATGATTACTAAAACAAACATTTTTTTTTCTTTACGGGTGGGTATATGAAACAGGGCGCATGATTCTAAGAAAAAATATCAACAGTACAGTGCTAATTATTTGAAATTTGGTTTTCTTCCATCAAAGACAGATAAACGATTGCCCATATGCCTTTTTTTTAGAAATGTTGAGCAATGACTTTATGAAACCATCAAAGCTCGAAGATCATCTAAGAAGATGTCATTCTGATAAAATAGGCAAAAATTTCATATATGTTCAAACATTGAAGGAAGAATATGAACAGAATCCCACCATGCACAGTATGTTCGCTTCAAAGTCTCAAAGTAACGATGATGGGTTGCGGGCATCTTACAATATAGCGAAATCTGGAAAACTGCACACCATCGGAGAACAGTTAATTTTACCCGCTGTTGAAGAGGTTTTAAAAACTGTTCTGCACAAACCTCCATTTAACGTACTCAAAAGAGTTCCTTTGAGTAACAGCACTATAAAACGACGTATTGATGAAATGAGCTCTAATATTGAAACCTTCTTGTGTAATAATCTGCAAACAACTAATTTTTCTATTCAACTGGACCAGACAACTTTACCTGGTAATGAAGCATTAATATTGTTCGATTTGTTATGTACGAAGAAATCCATGAAGAGCTGCTATTCGCGAAAACTTTAGAGACGGATACTAAGGGCGAATCAATATTTAATGTCCTGAGGAATATTTTTTTAAGGAAAAATCGAACATTTACAAACATCCTTTCGGTGGCGCGAATTCTCCCAGTTTCCAAACTTATCACAGGCAGAATGTCTTGATGTGGATTGAAGTGGACATGCATTCAACATTTAAATGCATTATGACTTCAAAAACAGATTTGAAGATATTTTCACGATAAAAATACCACCATGTATCATAAATCCATTTGATGAAACGGAAGTGTCGAATGTAGTATTACAAGAGGAGTTATTCGAGCTTAACACCAATGAGGAGCTGACGGTGAAATTTAAAAATACCTATCAAACATTTTGGCTGCAGGCAGAAATACCCGAAAAATATCCTGGGCTGTGGGATATTCAAAGAACGGGGAGATTTGCGGATATTCTTTACAAATCTGAAGCCCAATATTGATAATTTGCTGTCAATCCGTCAAGTACATCCCACCCATTAAAATTATGAATTTTTTTTTTTAAATTTTTGATTTGTATTGTTGATGCGTCATTAATGTTTAATTTTAGCTCTATGAAGTCTGTAATCGTATTATTTAAATAAATAGAACATAAGAAAATATACTAGTTTTCTTCTTATTTTTACCACTCCGAATTTAGGGTTCGAACTCAGCCGCGATGCAAATTTCCATCGTTAGATATAATCTTCACATTTTCTGAAGAGTTTCGGCAATATGGTAGAAATATAGCAGCAGGGGGTCCAATGAAATCAGGTTAATTCTGAAAGTGGTCTATGAAAAAAAAAATTTGGGAGCCCCTGGTCTAGATAATTGACTTTCAGCTCGGATAGATCTCTTTCAGGCAAGTTATTTAGCGCTGAACCAATGAGAAAGTGTCCGAGTGTTTGGCATGATAAATCATCCGAATCACTAGTGATTGGACAAAGTGGTCGATTGTTGAGACAAGCTTCTACTTGAGCCAACCGCCACATATTCCTCAAATGTAAGAGTGTAGTGTCCGATGATTCGACACAAATGGTGTTTCATGGATTTGACCGCGGCCTCCCATATCCACCAAAGTGCGGTGCAGCTGGCGGATTGAATTTCCATATGGTTCCAACTCGTTGCAGTTTGGATGCAATGCCTGCATGCCAGTAGTAAACGGCAACTACTTTTGTTCGCAACGTCTTTATTACAACTAACTTTACACTCTTAGCCTAAGGTTAAACTAACTTAACTAACGTACCCTCATGATTATCTTGTGATGTTCCCGTTATCGCCAGGTCGCCAGGGAAGCCGATGATTAATAATATACACGAGAATGTGATTCCTCCCGCCGAGATATGGGCAAAACGTGATCTTGAACGCGTATGTCCATAAAGATGTTGTGCGATTGTGTTTTACATTTTTGCACTGAGTCGTATGCGTATTGTTTTCTTTTCAGTTTTTTCATTTTGGTAAATTTTACAATAGAATAGTTTTCTGTAACCCTATTATAGCTTATTTTAACTTTTAATATTTAACAAATTAATGAAAATATGTAGATATATCTGTATGTAGGCATAGGTTTGAAGTATTTTTAACTTATTTTACAAATTAAGTAAATTGCTATAAGCTAGATTCGGTTACATTTATTTGTAAATTGTAGTAGATAGATATAAATATAATATGCAGATATGATGTAATAAGTTGATTCATTTTATTAATATATTTTGCATAAAATTAGAACTTATGATATGAAATTCGGACTAAAGTATAAGATAAAAATGTATTTAAAGTATTGATATAAAGATATTGGTTAAGATTGCAAATTTACAAATTACAAAATTATAATTGCCTTTACGTGGTTCGATTGTTTCGTTTTGGGTAATCACTTCCTGTTAGTTTTCTATCGAATTGCATACTTTTTGATATTCATATTTTCTTTTAACTAATTGCGTATCATGCTTGAAACCATCCTTGTCTTTGAAATATGTAGGACACTTTCCCTTACTTCTTTAACTATGTAACGTAGTAAGTCTATAGTGTTATGAAAGCCTAAATTTCTAACTAGTTCCCTGTCTTTGTAGTCTGAATTATCTGTCCGTGTTTGATTTATTTTGTTTATTTGTTTTTCCTTGGTTTCTTTGACTCGGTGTTTGAGTTCTTCCCTTTCTGATTCATTCAAGGTGGAATGGAAAAGATCATTTGGTTTATATTTTGTAATAGAATGGATAGTGTCGTTGTATATCTCGACTGCTCTGAAGGCTAGTGTTTTGTCGTCAATATCTATGTTATCTTTGTTAAGCTTCAAAAGTCGTATATGTCCGTTAAATGTCGAATGAAACCGTTCTATGACTGAACTACCTGTATGAGTGTTAGGAGAAGTGAAATGGTAAGCAAACATTTTTTGACTTAGGAAATTCTTAATGTACGCTGTATTGAATTCGTTGTCAGCTACTATCTTAACTGGTTTGCCTAATATTGCAAATCTGTGTTTTAGAATGTCAACTATTGTTATCGAATTTCTATCAGTAATTGTATTAATTGAAACTGACCGTGCAGGGACGGGTTAAGAATATCCCTGCAGCGATACCTCTCGCTTGTCGTAAAAGGCGACTAAAACAAAGGTAAACAAAAATCACATCTAGGCAATTTAGAAAACACCAAGGTGAGCCTAGGGACACATATACCACCATTAAACTGCCCCACAAGTGTACATGCAAATCAGTGGGTTGACACGACTGGAGATCACCGGTGTTGTAAGAGTAAGATCAAACAAAAAAAAAATCTGGAGCGTGCCCGTGTCAAAAAAAAAAAAAAAAAGGCAGGCCGAAAAGCAATTGGTGCAAACAAATGCAAAAACACCAGCATTTGATTGGCCTCAGCGATGAAGTAATCCCAAACTGGGAAGCCTGCCGCTACTTTCTGAGGTCAAACCGGCGGACCCCACAACCGGACCAGTAGGAATGCAGTTAAGTGGGAAGGTTATGGTCCTACACTTCTGACCATAACAACGCCGGAAAAAGGAAAAAAAGAATTGTATTAATTGAAACATGTTCAGGTAATTTGTCAATTGCAGTTAAGAACATACAATTTTTTTTGGTTTATTAGGGGTTTCCGAAATCATAAGTTTTGGCCTAATTGGGTTCCTATCGTATTTACACATATTGCAAAAGATACAGTTGTTTATGTATTTATGAATCTCGAGTCTAAGATTACGATAGTAATATGTATCTTTCAATTCCAAGAAACTTTCGTCAATACCTCTATGATTTTTGTCTAAATGGGATTTTTCGATTATTTTTATATTGGGCGAATTTGAAAAAATATAAAGTAATTGTTTTTTGAAATTTGTTAAAAATGTTATCTTCTTTGCAAAAGATTCCTACCGTGCCTTTAATGGGTAAGAGTCCTTGAACGATTTTTTAAACATAATCTTAATCATAATTTTTTAATGTAAAAGGTAAAAGTAGATCTTTTTTTGAACAAGATCTTATTTGAGAAAGAGTTTGACTTTCCCAAATTGAAAATAAATTGGTTTTTGTAAATATTAAACGGAGTCTCGGTTATAAAAATATGGTCGTTCGGGTTTTTTTTTACCGCTGTATGTGGTAGCTATATCTGATATAACATCATTTTCAATTGTGCAATTTACTTCCAGCCGAATGAGGGAAATCAGCTAGGTAGTTCTCTTTTCCTTTTATATACTCAATATCAAAATGTACTCATTTAATTTAATTTTCCAGCGTTGCAACTTCGAGTTCGGTTGTTCAAGGGAGTTCACCCACACTAGTGGGCAGTGGTCAGTTTGGATCATTTGCGACCAATACGGCCTAAAATATTTGGTGGCCCATACTATTGACAAAAGTTTTTTTTTCAACCGTGCCATAGTGTATCTCGTGACAATTTAAAGTTTAAGAAAAGTAATAGAGTGTTGGTTTTGCTAAAGAACTGCCCCTAGAGCTGCATTGCTGGCGTCTGTTTGCAAAGTAAAGGTTTTAGAAAAATTTGGATAAGTTAGAACTGGATAAGTACATATGAGAGCTTTAAACTTGTTAAAGGACTCAATGTACTTCCTGTCATTAATATTCAACCTAGCGCCTTTTTTGAGGTAGCATGTCATTGGTTGGGTTACCTTAGAATAGTGCTTAATGAATTTGTGATAAAATCCGGTAATTCCAAGAAAAGATTTTATCTGTTTAGTTGACTTTGGTAACTGGATCTTTTGGATGACATCTATCTTATTTGGGTTGGGTTTTATGCCGTCCCATGAAATTACATGTCCTAAATATTCAGTCTCGTGCTTCAAGAAGTTGCATTTATTAATCTGAACCTTAAGGTTAAAATCTAAAAGTCATTTAAACACTTTGTTAAGGGAGTCTATGTGTTCTTGAAGCGATGTCGAAAATGTTTATATGTCGTCGAAATAAACTACGCATATTTTATTAATGAAATCAGATAGCACTTCATTCATCATTCGTCGAAATGATGCAGGCGCATTTTTCAGCCCGAATGGCATTCGCGTAAATTCGTTATGGCCATTCGTGGTTGAAAATGCTGTTTTATGTCTATCTTCGATGTTTATGGGAATTATGATGAAATCCCTTTGATAAGTCTGTGGTTGAAAAGTATTGTGCGTTTCCCAGCTTAGAAAATATGACCTCAATATTCGGGATTGGGAATTGTCTGGTTATCTCATTCAATTTCCTATAATCGACTACAATTCGCCAATTTTTCTCACCAGAATTGTCAAGTTTCTTTTCAACGACCCTTGTTTTTCTATCTTATCTCTATGTGCTTCAGGATATCTATATGTTTTAGAAAATATAAAGATATTGTTTTTCGTTGGTATTCTGTAGCTACACTTTGAATCACACGATAAGTTGTCACCCTCTAGGTAAAAGACTTTTTTAAATTTTCGAATGGTAGCTAATGGTAGCTTGTTCAAATTATTCATTTTAAGCTGGTTTGTGATCATATCTAGACTAGGTTCCATAAAGCTTATATCACTAGAATCTTTGAGGAAAGTATCTGCTTTTGTTTAGTGATTGGATGGTAAATTGACTGAAAATTAATGGTAACGTAGCTTCTTTCGTAATGAGTTGTGAGCTTTTAAAATCTAAGGTGGCTTGTATTGGGTTTAATATATTACAACCAAAACTACCATTGAAATGGCTGTTTAGTTCTGTTTCTAGCATTTTAAATGTCATCGACGGCCTGTTAAGCTCTTTAAATAACGGGATGGTTATAGTTGACTTAACATAAATATTTGCATTGACAGACTTAAGTGTCAGATGCTTTTTAAATTCCGTTTTGAAGGATTTATGAAAAAGGTCGGTTAGCTCCAGAATCTATAAGAAGCTTGATTGGTTTATGGTTCGTATTTATTGTACAATTATACAGGGAAGTGTTCTAAGGTTTGTAATGGAAAATTTTGGATAAAATGGTAAAAATGGTAAATGGTTAACATCCATCATATTACTTTGCTTATTATTTTTTTTATATTCTCGAATTGTGGGAACTTTGCCAAAAAAATTTAAATGTCCTGAATTGTTTGTTCTGTTGTTGTTCTTATAAAAGTTATTGCTTAGAACTTGATTTTGGTACTTTTGGGGATTATTTTGCCTAAATTTTCTGAGTTCCCTGGATAATTACCTTGTCTAGCGTAAGTTAATTCGTCGATTTTGTTGGTAGTATCTTGGAAAAGAATTTAGAAAATGTTTGGGGTTTCTTGATAAGTTAATTGGCTATTGTTACGAAAATTGTGCAGTGTGCAGTTGTATTTAAAACGTTGGTTAGAAAAATCTTGATAACTGTTATTTATATTGTGAGAAGCTCCGTAAAAATTGTCAGCTTCTATTAAAATATCTTAAGCCTCTTTGAGAGTGGATATATTTCTAGCTTGAAGTATTAATTTAGGATTACAAAGAAGTTTTGGAACCATTGCCTCATTTTTGTCACAATCAAACCAAAAAGGAATTCCTGGGCATGAGCCAGTTTTTATATTAAGTTTTGTTACATAGCTAAGACAATGATCAAAAAGTTCCTCAACTCAATTTCTAAATTTTAATAACCTTATTTGTTTTAATATATTTTCTACAGCTGTTTGGGTTATTATTATTATTATTCTAATAAACCTTTGGTTTATCAAATCTAAATCATCTAATCATCTAAAAAACTTTTACAAGTAATCTACACTTTTTATAAATAAGCTTACTTCCTCCGGTTTTAAAGAAAAATCTTGAATATCTTTAATTAGGTTAAGTAAGTCCATGTTCGCCAACCCTGTGCTGTTTTGTTGGTTTTTTTTTTCCTGATGCTTTTCGGCCTGCTTATAGCAAAATTCCACTGCACTAAATTGTTGTTTTGGTTGGTCAGAAAGTTCTTTTAGCTTTGTTTGTTATTTTAACTTAGTTTCAAATATATATACATATATATATATATATATATATATATATATATATATATATATATATATATATATATATACATATGTATGACGCCTAATGTTTGGTTTTGATATTTTTTTTTATTCAATCAATCGTATGACGTTCCCGTTATCGCGAGGTCGCCAGGGCAGCCCATGATTAATAATATACACGAGAATGTGACTCCCGGGCCCTTGCCAGAGCAGCATCTACATGTTTGTCAAAATATAGATACTGATTCACCACGATCCCAAGGTATCTGACTACACTTTGTCTCGCCATTGGACGCCCGTCCGGCCCAAAGAGAGGCCCTAGACAAAGGCGTACTGAACAATATAGATTCTGATTTTTGGAACTTGATTTTCAACGTCAAAAATCATATATGGCAGTGGTTTACTTATGCCCAGGCGATTGAGTTTGTAGTAAAGACTTTCTAGCCATACGGTGTCGAAGGCTTTTTCCAAGTCAATCAGTAAGGCACCCGTGCATTGGTTTTTGCATTTATTCCATTGGATATCCGATACGAGTTTCGACGCGGCATGAATATTGTCATGCCCCGTTCTGAAACCAATTGGTTATCCGGGATAATTTTATTGTCCTCAACCCATTTAGACAGGGTCCTATGGACCACCTTCCCGAAGACCTTGCCGATACTCGAAAGGAAACTTATCGATCGGAGATTTGCGGGTTAAAGGTGCCTTCCCTCTTGGAGATTAGGTGCACCACCGCTATCTTTCATTGCATTGGATAATATGCATTATTCAGTGCATTGTTGAACAGGATGGTGTACTTCTCTACAGCCACTGGTGGAAAGTGCCTAAGCTCAACATTCACCTCCTGATTTTTCAGAAAAGCTACAGATATAAAATTGGGAAAGAAGACAAATTTTCACATAAAAAAAATATATATTTAAAAAAAGTACATTATTTTTGACTTTAAAAAACTATTAAAACATAATAACAACTTATTACTAGGCTCCACTACATGTAAATTTTATTTGTGGAACCTGGTCCTTTTTTCCTGTAAGCTTCGGTTTTGCGATTTTCGTTAAAATTTCCGGTTTGGATCATCGCGTTTCAATATCCAACAATAGTCCGCCATCATGCTAGCATTCCATATTCCTTGATACCGGACTTCAATCTTTCGCTTTGTCCTTAGCTAACGGCTTCTAGATTTTCTGAGAAGTAATTAATGTGCGAATTCTAAAAATCAAGTTTAATGCTGATATTACAACCCATTACATCAAAATTTGGCCCCTATTTCCTTGTAGTTGGAGCTTATATTGTTCCCCAAAAAGTTTTTTACCACTTGATGATTTTCACGCTCGTAACTCGACATCATTGAGTTTTTGATCAAATTTTTATCAATTTTCTTATATCAGGGCCGACGAAAATTCCTTCTTTTAACTTAGCCTCTGATGAAGATGACGAAGAGGCACATATTTGAAGCCTTCCCCATCTTTATTTAAAGCCTTAGCCTTCACAAATTGCTTCTTTATACCCAATTTGATGAAGGCGGCAGTAAAGCTTGTTCTCTGTTTAAGCACGTTTTTGATTCCTGGGCTTAGTTCAGCTCTTGGAGGCCATTCTTTTTGGTCCAATGATGTTGTTAATCCATGCTATCCCATTCGCAAAGAAAGCACGGGTATTTTGTATAACTACCTTGTTGGCCCAGTAGCATGCTTATGGTTTTCAAATCTCCACACACCATCCAGCCGTGATATTCGTAAGCTATAGTAGCTAAACGATTTTCCAAATTTTCATAACATTTCTTTAAATGGTCAGAATGTGCAACAGGTAGTGAGGCATATGTATTCCCATGATGTAGAAGGGTTGCTTTCAAACTTCTTTTTGAGGAGTCAATAAACAATCTCCACTCGTTAGGATCGTATTCAATGTCGAACATTTTCGTCAAGCCAGGAATATCTTTACAGTATACCAAATCTTGGTCTTCAGCGAAGAATAGAACAAAATCTTTCTTTTTGTGACGGTACAATGAAAATGAAGTACCAGGTGCAAGCATATTTCTTTCTCTTAAACGTGATCCGAGGAGTTCAGCTGCATCTTTGGAAGATTCAAATCTTTTGTCAATTCGGTTAAATCTGACTGTGAAAAGAGATGACACTCGTCAGAATCGACTTGAAATACAGGATCAGATGGATACGGCGGCTGCACCATTTCTGAATCTACGAAAACTGCAGGGGTAACTGATGATACGGTTGGACAGCTTATGCCAATTTTATTTTTAGAATTGTATCCAGTTATGTCACAACAATAAAAGTATCAATCTTCGACATGGTCGTTAGGCTCTCTCCATAGCATGGGCGAATCGATTTTGAAACTATTTTTCTATCCTTTTGACCACTTTCGAAGTTCTAGTAAACAAGTCGAACAAACTTTTTGAGGTGTCCAAGTTTTGCCTTGGTTACTTATAGTTATATATATATGTATATACATATATATAATTATCACCATAAATTTCCCGCAAATATAACAAAAACAATTCGGAGATTTAAACAACTTCGCGACGACATTTTAAAGTTTATATTGCACGATGCGCACTTCAACTGTTAATTTTCTAATTCAGTGTTGGTATTTATACAAAAAACCTTTTGTTTATCTTCATTATACCCTTTTCTAACAATATTTACAATAATTAGACAATATCACCTAATCATCGTGTATTAATGAGCTCATTACTGAATGAAGCCAAAATGACCCGTTTTCGAAATGATTAATGCGAATTATTTATACTTGTTATGAAATAATTAACAAATTACGGATTTGCATTAATTTCTATACTCCTGGACTTATTAAATGCAATTAAAATTAAGCTGAAGTAATTTAGTGACGTTTTATAGATTTTAAAATTTAGGCGCTCAAACATTTTAAGTTAAAATCTTAAATATTCAATATCAAAGAATCCTGACGTGATTGAATTTTTTTATTATTTTTCTCGTAATCAGAACAACTAGATCCCGGTTACACAGATCCCAGAGAGGAAAACCATTGCAAACCTGTGTTATGTGTGTCTTGAATTAAAAGTTGTGTGAAATTATCACCTGATGGGAGTATAATTGGGTGTCATTGCGAGTAAGGTAGATTAGCGTGCTCTAACCTGCCAGCCACTCGTAGCACGCCTTCCTCATCCATCATTGGTGATAGCCGTGCGAATTTGCTGCCCTTTGGAACTGATTCCCCCATAGATACCTTTAAGTATTCTTCACCGAGAGTCCTTTGTTCAACCACTGTTGTAAGAGGACTCTAGGTCCGGAGGGGTTCTTTCTTAAATGGGAGTTGAACTTCCCATTAGGTACTCTTTGGCGAGTTTAGCAAAGTGAATTTCACACTGTTCTTCATCCGTTGATCGCAACTTTTTCCTTGGAATTTCTTCCAATTCCCAAAATTTCGTTTGTATTTTCTCTAGTCTTAGGGATTCTGTTACAATGTGTAAGGAATTGATCGATATATTAGTGCGTGAGCCAATGCATCCCGATAGTACCCATCCAAACTCTGTCTTTTGGGCAATAGGAATGCTCTTTTCACCTCGGGCTATCCCGTCGAGAAGAATTGATAAGTAAGTGTCACTACCCAACAGAATATCTATTCTGCCGGCCAAGTTAAAGGTTGGGTCTGCGAGTACTATATGTTTTATTTGACTCCAGTTGATAGTACTAATTCTTCGAGGGGGAAGAAGGGTCGTTAGTTTTGGCAACGCTAATGCATTTAAATGCAATTTGAAGTTTGGGTTTGTGGTTGAGCAGAGGGTGAGTGAGGTCTTATGCTTGGATGCGCATGTCCTGGACTCTCCCACCCCTTGAATATTTACCAAACATCTTTTCTTTTTAAGATTGAGAGGTTATTTGTATAAGCCTTACTAGACAAAATGCTTAAATGTAATTTAACATTATACTTCATATTCTTACTGGCTCTTAACGAGCACTCTTAGCTAATCTAAATCTTAATTTTAACATCTTTCGACTTCATTTTTATTTATTGCCGTCTGGCTTGCATTTCTCATCTTCTACAAGATGGGCATTACATTACTGACATGGATGGGCTGGTAGGCACTGTAGATTGTGCAAATGTTTGAGAAGAGAGAGGGGGGTTTGGTTGTGCAGCTAGCGATGGTGATGCTGCTTCCTTAGTTGAGACTTGATTTGCATCATTGTGAAGTAGGGTGTGATGCTTTTGCTGACAATTCGCACAAGTGAATGTACTCGCACAATGTTGGGTGAAGTGTGCGTTCGATAAATAATTAAAGCATAGTATATTTTTCTGAATGACCTCTTGCCGTTGACACGTAATGCCTTAAACCTTTGACAGTTCCTAATCGAATGTGTCCCTTGACACATCGAACATGCAAGGATCTTTGAATTATGAGAACGCACTGTTCTTGTCACAACTCCTTTGTACCTGGCTTGGTTGGAACCTGATGAGGATTGATCCATGATGCTTAAGGTACATCCAAAACACTGAATGCTAGATAAACCAAGTACGCCGCAATTAGGGATTACCGTTGACTGCGAGTAGTTCGCGGAAGTTTTTGTACCGTGTGGAATATGAGGACATCTTCTCACGACTCCACGGGCACTCCCAGGTTGTGGAGCGATTGTTTGGCTTCGTTGGTAGTATCCAACAGACGCTTGAGCTCATCGGATGATTCATGTGCTATTCGCGGTTGTTCAAATAGCAGTTTGAACTGATTGTCCTCTATCCAGCGTATAGGAAGATTTTGGTATCGCTTCACCAAAAGCGCCCATGTCGATTCGAAGTTCCCTTCTGCGAACGTGTTACGCAATAATCTGGCGGCTTCACCACTCAGATTAGCCTTTAAATGGTGTAATTTATGGCACTCAGGAAGAGATGTATTTTTATTGACCAGACTTTCAAAAAGGGTCTTGAACTCTGACCATGTGACCCCGAAAACATGGGAATTTGGATAGGCGCAAGCTTTAAGTCTACATTTGGCACCGTGCCAGTTGGCGTGCTATTAAGCCGGCCAAGTGCATGATCAGAACTTGTTATCCGATCTTTAAGCTCAGAGGAGTATGCATATAATACAACTCTTTCAGATTATGAAACGCAAGTGAATCGACGTACTTGGCTTTCACATCATCATTAGGAGCTGCCATGATCTTTTGATGCGTCTCCCATGCCTCATAAAAATATCTCTCTAGGTTGGTCAAGCGTATTTCATTCTTATGGACTGACTTGGTTGTGTCCTTCAGCATTGAATACGCCTTATATTCTGCATCCACTTCAGCCGAAATATTCAGAACTGATTCAACCCATTACGAAGTTTTTACCTTACTAATATCGGATACGTAACCGCCCAATCACTCAAATAAATTTTAATAACTAATGTTTGGTTTATAACTACAAAATGTATATTTTTTTTTATATAAAAATGCCACAAACCTGATGACGTGCACTTGTCCGTCACAACCTATTGTAGTTGTTGGAACCTTGCACGGTATGAAACTCCTTGGTTGCAAGCTCGCTCCTACACTGCACATTGATATTTTGGTTGCCCCCTGCAAATGTTTGCGCACAGATGTTTGATTCGCGCACCGAGGTTTGATTCTCTACAATTGCACACTGCAATGTTGAGTTCGCGCACTGAGGTTCGACTATGCCCACTGCAACGTTCGACTCGTACACTGTGAATGTTTGCTCACTGCAAAATGTTCGATATGTATGAAGATATGTATCGCTCACTTAACAGTTGCTCTACGGCAATATGAATGATTATTATAAATATTTATATATATGTTATGTATGTATACTTTTTTCTTTTTCACAATAATAGATCTTGCCCACAGCAAGATTTTCATTATTTGCACTATCACTTCATGATGCGGCTCGAAGGACCATTTTGTGTAGCATACGTAGACAGCAAAAACAACTTTAGTTAGTTAGTCAACAACTGCCGCCGAATTCTCCGGTGATAGTAAAAAATCGAGGTCAACGACCTATGTGAAAAGAAAAAAACGCAGTTTGTGTAATGTAACAGCTGATCAGTCAGCTGGTGGTTTATTTTGACTAGCCAAGTTATTACAGTCAATCGTGGGTTTTATACAAAAACAATACAGTCCCTCTATTCTATGGGAATGAGCGCTGCACATTCAGCTATTAGCCCTCTGAAGAAAAAGTCTGCAGACGTGATGTGGGAGGTGTCCTCTTCGTTAGTGCAGATGCGACAGTTGTCGGAAGATGTTTATTTGCTGTTATCCCGTAATGGATTAATTATGCGGCTTTTGAATGTTGTATGTACAGTCTTCTTTTTAGGACAGAGGCATGTTGCATCACATGCAACAGAAAGAAAATGGAAATACCTAAGTTCGGTTATGAGTTTAATCAGGCACAAAACGGGATGCTTCTTATGAATACGCCCTTTTTTAATTTATAGATATACTCGTATGCAGATAGTGTCCACAGAATAACCTTGAAATTTTGACTATGTTTTCTTGAAACATTTTTCTTTCGACTGGGACTTCTAATCCTTCAGATATTTAGATCATCACATTCTTAAATTGAAGTACTGACATAAGCACACAATTGGGGAATTATTTATGCTTTTTTGTAATGTTTTTAACTACAATAGTAATTCTAAATGATAAATACAAATATTATTCCGATTGGCTAATAATTTTTTTTTCAAATTGTAAAGATATTTTAAGTAGATCTAACCATTTTTGACTAGATTATTTTATATTTATAAAAAAATATAGCTTTTGCTTAGCCCAGCTTAAGTTCAATAAAGTTATTTATAAAGCATTTTTAACTTTCCGAATGTATTGGATCCGATTTTTTTAGTTATATGTAATTGTTGGCATATCTCCACCTTTCAAGGTTCTAAGAACTTGAATCCATTGCTTTTAGGGATATGTATTGTACTTGAGTGCTTGCATAATAAATATGGTAAGGTTTTTCGCTTCTTCTTTTTTTAATATGAGTGAAACTACTGCAAAGTTGTTTTAACCAGTTAACTGTTTCGACTTTGTTGGAAAATGTGACCTAATATGTGAGTTTAATATTTTTATTTCGTTATTTATTTCATGTATACATTTGCTTATTTATATTAACATTAGTAGGAACAAGAAACCTCAAAAATAAATGGTCACTATTGACAACGCATGACGAAAACACAAACTAAAAATAACACAACATTTCACAATTTTTTCATGACGAATATATTCGTCATAAACAATTAACTGGTTAAAATTTCTTTCATTCATACAATGATTCCAATGAATAATCGGACCGAAATTAATTTTTTAGAAAAACGCATACATTCATGAGAAAAAAGTGAAATTTGGAAATTTGGGGCCACAAGGAAAGTCATTCGTACACGTAACAAGACTATTATTATTATCACCGGCCATTTGGAATTCGGAAGTTAAGAGGCTCGCTCACAACTCTTCACTACGCCTTCCTGCCTTGAGTGGGTTCCTTCCAAATATCGCTGTTTTGTACCATCTCTTCTAGATCCATTCTTATAATGTCATTCGATCCACGATGCGACCTTCCTGGGAGTCTTTTTCTTACGGGTTTTCCATTCATTATTCGTTTGACTGTTCTTCCATTATCCATTCGTTATATGTACGTGTTCTACCCATCTTGGTTTTCACGATTTTATGACTCGGACAATGCTTGGGACGAATAGAGTTCCCCAAGTTCTTGATTGCTTAGTTTTCTCCATTCGCCTGTTTCTTCGTGCTAGTTTCAACCATAGACTCTTCTTAAGATCGTATTTTCAAAGACCTGAAATCTATTTTCCTGCTTCCTATTCAGAGATCAAGTTTCACATCCCGAAAACGTCACCGGCATTATTATGGTTTTATAAATGCTGATTTTAACATTAGAGGACAAAAAAGTTTTTTTTTGAATAATTCCTTCATCGTGAAGAAGTATGAATTGCTATTAAGCTTCTTCTCGTTTGTAGATGGCGTTACAGCCCACAGAGAGCCATAGTCAAGCTTCTCTCATTCACTTGTGTTGAATGCGATTTGTTTTTCACACAATAAACGGGACCTACGTTTAATGCAGGTTCCGAACAGCGAGCGCCAACAAACTTTTTCAAGCCAAATATACTACAGGGGGTTTCGCCAGTACCCCACCGAGGAGAGAAGCCGCGTAATGAACATTTGATGGTATTAGTGTTACCGAGGTCCGAACTCGCTCATCGTGCGTCAGAGGCGGACACACTAACCACAGCGCCACGGTGACCTATTGCTAATAAGCAACCTTTTATTTATTTCGATTTTTATATCGTTTGTGGCAGTCAATATGGAGATTGTGTATTTGAATTTTCGCTTTTATTTCCACTTTCATGTCGGGCTTGAATCGATTCAAGTCGGCCAGTGATTCTGCGGCTCTTAACTGCTTTTACACCCAGGGCCCAAACATCAGCACTAAATTAAAAAGAAAAGATGACAAAGCGTACGCATATTTTAATCCTTCACGTATCTCGAATGTTTCAGATAAGGCGTAAGGAGAAGATAAATTTCGATTGGTTTATAAAGTTATACACTTTTTCAAAATCTACTAATAGTTGGTGACCTCTTTCGTTGAATTTCCAATTCTTTTTTAGTTTCTGTCCATAAGATGAAAGTCTGGTACTCAGTTTCTCCTGAATCTATGCTGGTAGTTTTCGACTATTTTCTTAGCGTACGATGTTAGTCTATTTAAGAGAATATTTCAAAACACCTTATAACAACAATAAAGGAGTTAATCGAAACAGTTTTTGCATTGGGCTGCAATTCCTTTATAGTCCTAAACTAGCTCCATATTAACATTACCCATACGAGGGTGGTCCGATAAGTACTTAGCCTACAAAAGAAAAATTTTGGAGAAATGGCGATTTATTTTTCAATATACATACTCTCCTTTTAGCTCGATACACTTGACCCAGCGATGCTCCAACTTCTTTAACCCACCTGAAAAATACGTTTTCTCGTGGTCTGCAAAGTAGGCCTCCGTGGCGGCGATGCCCTCTTCATTCGACTGAAATTTCTGCCCGGCGAGTGACTTTTTCAAGTTTGGGAACAAAAAGAAGTCGCACGGGGCTAAATCTGGAGAATACGGTGGATGGGGCAACAGTTCGTAGCCCAATTCGACCAATTTGGCCGTGGCGAGGGCGGAGGTGTGAGCCAGTGCGTTATCATGGTGCACTTTTTTCTTCGCCAAGTGGGGCCGTTTTTTCTTCAATTCGGCGTCGAATCGGCCCAATAATTTGGCATAGTACAGCCCTGTGACCGTTTTGCCCTTCTCCAGGTAGTCAATGTGGATCACACCTTGTGAATCCCAGGAAACGGTGGCCATCACCTTTCCGGCCGATGGGACAGTCTTCGCCTTCTTCGGAGCACGTTCGCCGGGTGTTCCACTGTTTCGACTGTTTCTTGGTCTCTGGTATGTACCAGTGGATCCATGTTTCGTCGACTGTCACGAAACGATGCGACGCAGAAACTCCTTCGGATTGCACTTAAACAGCGTCAAACACTGCTCTGAAGTGGTCTCACGGTTGCGCTTGTTGTCCGAAGTGAGCAAACGCGGCACCCATCGCGCCGACAGCTTTCCCATGCCCAAAATTTCATGCAGGATATGACCCACGCGATCTTTTGAAATGCCTACTGTCTCAGCTATCTCGCGCACCTTCAATCGGCGGTCTGCCAATACGAGATCGTGGATTTTTGTCACTTTATCCTGCGTAATAGCCGTTTTCGAGGCACCTGGACGTGGCTCATCAAAAACCGACGTGCGACCACGTTGAAACTCGTTAAACTAATTTTTGATGGTCGCCATCGAATGAAAAGAGTCACCGTCCACAGCATCCAAACGCTGTTTGATTTCGCTGCGCGATTTCCCTTCCAAAAACAAGAATCGGATCACCGACCGATATTGCTCTTTTTCCATTTTTCTAAAATACGCGGACACTCCCGCTTCCACACGCCGTCAAAACAAAACTACGAGTCCGATCCGACTTGTGATACTGGCGCCATGGCGGTGAGGCTAAGTACTTATCGGACCACCCTCATAAATCGTGATTTACTCTGGTAACGGTACTTTCGTACAGCGAATTGATGTTCTATATCCCGAAGGTAACGACTAATGAGTCTGATAACATATCTTCGATCTCACGCGATCTCAATATATATAATTTTTTTTTAATCTTAGAACGTTACTTGCTTTTTATTTTTTTTCGCATTCTTCGTCGAATCTTCCTTTGCGGGTCTTTCAATAGCCTTGTTTCCTTTATATTACTTTATTATTGACAATACTTCTTCTACCTATATTGTCACGGCGCGGCGTTAGTTTCTATGCCATTTATTCGGGCAAACCGATTATGAATGTCGTCTTGGTTTTGTCAACGTTGTTGTTTTTTATACATTCCTATGAATTTGAATCGAGTGTGGTCAGAACTGCAATTCAATACTCTGTATGCTTTGATATCTAGTATGGATGTATAGTGTGTTCAGAAAATTATCAATTTGGTTGCGCATTCCATCCAAATATCTTCAAGTAGCCTTGTTTATTCTCCTATCTTTAAATATTTTAGTTTTCACGATCTTGTTTTTTTGAGCTGATGTACTTATTGTTCTAAGACCATTATCGTTTGATAAGGCATGGAGAATTTCTTTTTTTTAATCCGTTTTTATTCGTAGTTTCTAAGATCTACCTTATCCTAGACAAACATTTTGAAAACTAGCTTAACTACCTTTACAAATTTAAATATCTTATTACTGGCCCTGGCAGACACTCTTAAACAAACCGAACAACCTATGTCTTTCGACTATTATACATATATAAACTTACAGTTAAAATTTTTGTAACTAACTTAAGCTAAGAAAATGTATTTTCTTCAAAAAACTTAGCATATGATCATTTTTTAGATATTTATGTAAAACTTAAGCCCACCTTAAACTAACCCACTAACTAACAAAATTATATACATATGTATATATTTTATATTATATTTTTATATTTTAATGTATTTATAATATTTTTTTTTGTTTTTGTTTTATTCTGCTTTTGTAAATTTTTGAGTTTAAAATTTTTTTATTATAATATTATTTCTATTTAATTTTTTTTTGTTTTGCCTGTTTTTTTTTTCTTTTTTTTCTTGTGTTTTGTCCCAACCGACCCTAATCTACCCTAATCTACCCTACCCTATCCTAGCCTATGTAACCCTGCCATTGGTGTTAGGCAGTCAATGCCTTGAAGAGGCTGAAGCTATGGAGGTGTCCAGTGACGTAGCTCTCTTCAGCCACCAAAACCATTGATGTTGGTGGACTACGTCACCTCGATCACGGCGTGAGACCGATCTACAGAACCTGAGGCGCTCGGATTCGCGGGGGGCGACATCGGGTCCGTAAAGAAATCGCCGTTCCACGGAATTGCGAACCACATTGAAGATTAGCGGTACCGTCAATTTATCCTGGATCAGCACATCTATCTAAATAGAGGAATGCTTCTGGCGGGACAAAGCCGTTAAAGCGCACTCTCCCGTGGTATGTCATTGGGGTAGTAAGCCCCAGAGATCAGGCTATTGACCGAAGTCATTGCTCTTGCAACGTGGATTGGCTGTACTACCGCTGTCTTCCAGTGCACTGGATTGTATGCATTATTTAGTGCATTGATGAACAGGATGATGCACCTTTCTACAGCCACTGGCGGAAGATGCCTAAGCATAACATTGGATATACCGTCGATACCCGCGCATTTTTTTCTTTTCTATGTCTGAAAGATCATCTGGAGATCTTCCGAAATTAACAGGGTATTAGCCCCCTCACTGGCGATGGCATTGTTTGCCATGAAATCTTCATTGGACCTGGTTAAGCCAAGGTTCTCTGATCGACAATGATCGATATCATTACGAAGGTAGAAGTGATGAAGCAGGGCACTATTCTCCAGGTCGTGATTCGGGCGAATACTACCATTCACCTTGTTTACTTCCTGGAAAACAGCTCCCACTGTCATGGCGACAGTGGATCCTGAGGATCCTCGATCACGAAAGGATCGTCATCCAGGACGGCAGTCTCTATGCTAACTGTTCGTAGCAAACGTCATTGTCTGACGTTCACGGAAGCTTTAGATACCGAATGTCATTCCGATTGTTTCTCCGAAAAATGTTATTTATTTGCGCTGTTGGATTTTACAGCACGAATTCCGTTGTTCCAATGCAAACTTACAGATATTCTGTAATTTTCTTAGATTAACTATTCGAAATGTTTAATCAATGACTTCAGTGTCCTGATCTCTGAGTTTTATACGTGGGTAAACCCCCTGTATCAGAGTTTGAGTCAGTAGTCTATTTTTGTCTGTGCAATGCGTCGATTGTCGCGTTTCGGTATACATTTGTGGTATCGTGTTGTAGCGCGGTATTTTACTGTTCATTGTCTTTTTGAGGTACCTATCAATCTCATAGTTTGACAGGTTCCTATAGGACGGTGGGAAGGCGGCGCTCGAAGTGAGCACTCCCTTCAGGGAATTGGCAAAGCGTGGCGAGCGCGCCCCCGTAGGGGTGCGTTTGAACATACTCAGCCATTTCCGCGAACTCGTTAGGTACTGTGATCACAGCGCCTAGTCCGCAATAAGCATGAGATCCAGATAGGAGCCGCTCCTAAGATACTATATCTGTCCAATACTCTCTATTTTTATTTAATGGATTTTTTTTTTTTTTTTTTTTATTTTATATGGTAAAAATTTACAAAATGCTACAAGATTTAGATCTTTTAGAAGCATATAAGAAGAAACATAATGTAGACATAACTAATAGTAAATAAAGTAAAATATATAAAACATAAAAAGTAAGTAAATAAAAATGAAATATAGGGAAAAGACATATAATAAATATATAAAAGAATGTAAAGCAAAAATGTATGTAAATAAGTTTTGTTTTAAGTTAATTTTTAGATTGTGGTACTGTTTTCAGAGAGATGTTTAAAAAGTTTTTTTTTGGAAATCGGCGGTTGAGTTAATTGTCTGCAATCCGTGTGGAAGACGATTCCAGGAACGAATCGCTGACACATAAAAGGAGTGTTCTCCAACGCAATGTGTGAAACGTGGAATGATTAACTTTAAGCCACGAGCTGAGTGTGCAAAAATCAACATATCATATAGATAATCGGGGCATTTACGATGAATAATGTTATGTAATTTTAAAAGGTTACGATAGATAAAAAACAGATGTAAATTTAGGCCCAGAACATCACTTTTGAGGTGAGACACACTACGAAAACGAGGAACATTGTATATAAAACGTATACAGTCATTAAATGCTACATTTATTCTTCTTGTGCACTCGCTGTCAAGATGAGGATACACGGAGTTGTTATACATGAAATAGGGCATAATAAGTGACTTAAACAGACGTAGCCAGCAGATAGGCGGAGTGTCTAAGGTATCTCAATGCAGTATATATTTTTCTAATAGTCTCACTGATTGAATCACAGCACGAAAGAGAACTGTTTATTTGGAAACCCAGATATTTTACACACTTTTCGAATGGAATGACTATATTATTTAGCACAACAGGAGGGAATTCTGAAGAGTCAACAGTTCCACGCGAGCAAATAAGACACGATGATTTGGAGGGATACGATGAAGATACGACGGACTATCCGTTGCGAACAACTTGACTCTATATTCAATATTGCGAAGAACCCATCAATTACTTAGTAGGCTCCCCATAATGTTGGGAATGTTATTTCCCCAATCACCATAGTTGGCATTGAAATTGCCGGTCAGAATGTAGTAGTTTCCAAACAAGCTTAAGTGCATAGTTCGAAAAAGTGTCTCGAGCTCTGCGATGAAAACGTTGGGTTGAATTGCTTCAAGTGCATATGCCGCTAAAATGTACATTTTCTGTTCATAACGGAGAGGAAAGCACACAATGCAGACTTCTAGCACCTGGAACCTCCGCACTTCACTGCTATATATGTACATATATAGGTAGTTTTATGTTTTATATTATTTTTTTATGAAGACCGCATCTCCCCCGCCTTGAGTAGCGTTGGGTCGGGGTCTTCGAATTATTTTGTAGGCACTGTTCCGAATTGTGTTTAGCTTTGTTTCGCTAGCCAAAAGTACATCCGGGCTTTCTTCCTGCAATAGGTTGAAAAGTACGGCTCGTCGCTCGATCTTATCTTAGCAGAAGCGAGCAGATACTATCTTTTCGGCTCAAGGATCTGTTGTTGGAGCTGCCCAATCTGTGCTTGGATTGCGAGCAAGATCGAACACACATCCACCTCGGCCTCCGGTGCCTTAGAGACGGCCACTGGAGCTTTACGAACAGCCATGGGCTTTTGTACCGTCTTTCCCGAGCCTGCCGCCATTTGGGCGTAGGTCAACTGGGATGTAACGGCTGGTGTTTGGAAGCGACCCGAGGGACGTTCAATAGCCAATCAGCTTCAGGCAGGTAGGCTTTAAGCTAACGGACATTCTACAAAATAATTTTTTTTTGGTTTTTTTTGTACTACATGTAAGTGAGCTGGATAGGTTTGTCCAATTTTATGTTGAACGTGAATAATTGTGTTTTTTTTTTGGTTTTGTAGTACTGTTATTCATGTGAATAAATTTCCTTTCCGTTTTTTCGTACTGTTCAAGAATAAGGAAAACAGAATTATATCTCATTAATTTATACGTCTCTTTAAAAAAGTAATCTTTGTCACTTTTCTTGAAAAGTTTTCATTCTTTGAAAACACTATCAATTCAAATACTAGTAATGATGTCGGACTAATTTGAATTTATGTGTAATTTCATAATAAACACTTTCTAGAGTTAAGTTTGCGGATTTGTTCATTATGAGGGCTTCTAAAATTGGAATTTTTAGATTTTAGAAAGAACTCTGTGTGTACGTCCATACGCTCGCAACCTTGTTTTGTGCGCATATCTTGT
This sequence comes from Merodon equestris, assembly GCA_958301585.1. Lineage (NCBI taxonomy): Eukaryota > Metazoa > Arthropoda > Insecta > Diptera > Syrphidae > Merodon > Merodon equestris. Next base: position 79,205,477 of record OY284415.1, on the reverse strand, counting down.
AAACAAATCGAAGCATTAACTTTGGACTAGTTTTCATATCCCGCAGTGAAGTACTGATTAAGCTCGCTATTCTTCACTTTACGAGCCTAATTGAACTGCTTCTCTTTATAGTGAGAAGATCTACTGTGCATTCATATTTCAATTATAATAAATTAGTTATTTAGTTTCCCCTTAGCGTGGTAAAGAGAAAAGTAGGCAAGACACACAAGTGCATACCACAAGAATTGAAGCCGATGAACCATTTGAAGCGACGTACGTTCTCCGATTGGGCTCTGGAGAAGATGCGCCAAGATAATGAATTTCATCGTAAAATCATCTTCAGTGACGAAGCTCATTTTTGGCTCGATGGGTTCGTCAATAAGCAAAATATGCGTTATTGGTCGGGTGAAAATCCACATGTGCTTCATGAATCACCACTTCATCCACAAAAAATAACTGGTTGGTGCGGTTTGCATGCCGCCGGCGTTATTGGGCCATATTTTTTCGTCGACGATAACGATCGTCACGTTACTGTGAATGGCCGTGCCGCGCCATGATTACCGATTATTTTTGGCACGAATCGGAAGATATGGACTTGGACGACATGTGGTTTCAACAGGATGGTGCCACAAGCCACACAGCACACGTTAAAATAGATTTATTGAAGAGCAAGTTTGATGAGCGTGTTATCTCAAGAAATGGGCCAGTCGATTGGCCGACTCGTTCGTGCGATTTAACGCCTCTAGACTATTTTCTTTGGGGCTACGTTAAGTCATTGGTTTATGCCAACAAGCCGACGACGTTGGAAGAGCTCAGAGCCAACATTGAACGCGAAATAGCGGCCGTTTCGGTCGAAATGTGTGGCCGAGTCATCGAAAATTGGGTCCAACGAATCGACCACTGCAAACGTGCTCGCGGTGGCCATATGAACGAAATCGAGTTCCATTTATAAATGTTTTGATTGTACTTCAAGCCGATAATAAAGTTTTTGAAATATCTCAAATGGTTTGCGTTTTATTGTATTTAAAAAAAAAAATTGTCAAGTCCTTTTTGGAAAACCCTATACATGTCACCAATAACACTATTGTCATTTAGTTTTCATCAACCAATATCACGATTGAATCTCATACTGTGAGCAATCTCTTCACAGCTACGACGCTTTCCTGCTGAATCTGACATCAACAATCAACGTCAGCCATCGTTGTATTTGCCAAAGTGCTGACAATTCATGCAATTTTATTTTATTTTCTGTTCTTGTTTTTTTTTTTTTTTTTGTTTCATCCGACGCGACGGTCGACTTTGTGTCCGTATCTTAGCTGGCGGAATTGAATAAAAACAGTGAATAATTCTATTTAAAGCAACCTTGTCGTAGTCATCGGTCGTGACAAAATCCAAGCTCTCCATGCTACTTGGGATGCCTATACCGATTTTGCATTACATCGATAACAAACTAAAAATACAATCAGACAAACGATCAGACAAATAGACCCAGGCACTGTCAGAATTCGTGCTGCATACGTTGGAACTTCTGGTTTTCAGTTTCTTGTTTAATTTTCTAGGTGAAATCTATTAATCACGATTCTGTGTAGAAAATGTTCGATGATCGGCAAATGATCAACTAAGACTAAACTCGACAGTTAAGAGAAAATAAAGGAACTTGTGTACACATTTCTTATAAGAAGATTGCATGGTTGACTGTTGAACTTTTTGACGAGAGGAGATAGCCGTTACCGATCTCACCAATCGGACGATACGATCAACAGATTATAAAAAATTACGTTGCAGTTGTAAAGCCATCACTTGTATCTGCACAACCGATCTTGATTCATTCGACATATCACGCAACATTGGCAAAGAACTGAAACTGAACAAAAATTCGGTTAATCTGCCAAGTACCATTCAAATCAGCCTTGAACATCACTACATCACTTTACTATCAAAACTGGAATCATGGAAAGAATTATTTTCTCTGAACCTTGCCTTGGTCTGCATATGGTACATTTTCATGCCACATGCTTGCTTATATATAAGAGTTATTATATACATGAGTTTTGAATACGATACACAAAATTCACTTGGCATAGTTACCAAATACTTTCGCGCTCTTGTGACCATCCATCCATATGACATCTAAATCGGTTAGTAAATTCGTTTCATACATATGTATGTCCCATTGTGCTAAAATATTCATATGTGTATGTGTATACATATATGAATATATATGCAATACGTATGATGATAAGTGCTCTTCTATTAAGCCCAATATTTGTGTATGCATTACCACTCATTTGTTAGAGGAATTATTGCTGTAGTATTCTATTTATTTTCACTCACTGTGGATATGTCGCGTTAGGAAGGAAAGTATCTCAAGACCACTTGGCCCGCACAAGCCGTGAATGGATCTACAAGTGAATGGGTGCCCAGTGTTGACGAAACAAATTGTTCGACAACAATTGCAATTAATCACTTTGAAAGGGAATTCATTCACACACAAACACAAGCATTTGCGATACTTGACATAAAGGCATGTATATAGTATGTGGTGAGATTGTAGTGCAGATACTTGTGATTTAAAAGATTTTAGCCCACGCATAACACTTGTTCCACTCAGTCCTCCCACCGACGATAAACGATCTTATCTCTCTTTAGGTAAATAAAGAATCCAACCTTTATCACAGACAAAAATACGAGCTAAGCCACGAGTCCGCCTGATTAATGTCTCCAGATAGAAATTTGTCATGAGCCGTTAATTGTCCTAAATTATCTGCCTAAGGATAAACACTTTACGCGTTTACATGTGCGGTTTACTCAATGCCGTCGCATCTGCAAAATGTAAGAGTTTCCCGATTACAACAACAACAATTGCGGATATTATACTGCGATGTTGAATGTCGGGCGAAGTTCGGCTGTAATTAATTGTCTCAAGGCAAAATGCATTTTGATCAATCAATCAAGTTAATTGGCTCGAAATCGAAAAAGAATTTTCGAAGTGTTTGGAGTGGCTGTAGGGACGTGGAAAACTGAAAGCTTTCATTATTCAGAACTTTATTATTCTCTCGGCTTGGATAGCTTAATCATTTTAATGATAGATAGAAGGCTGGGACATCAAAATGTTTTTATAGTTTGTTAATACTTTTCTACTTTTAATTTTTCTACTTTAATTTCATCATTTTATAAATGTTAATACTTTTTCTGACATTTCTATGAATATTTTATCTACTTTAGAAAAATAATATATTTTTTTAAAACAAAATCAAATAAGTATGTATGTATGTACATGTTCAAAATATCATACCTCATTTTTTAGTCGTTATCTTGCAAAGCTGGGGTAGGGAAGACTTACGTCTGTCCCTCTGGACAGATCCAGGTAAAAGTTTGCAAAATTCAAGGTAAAAAACCTGTAATTGTAGCTTAGCTCCCGGCGAGCTGATCCCATCTTGTATTATTTATGGGTACTGTTGAGAAATGAATATATTACTCAGTTACTATCGTATGGTCGCATATGTACATGAATTATCTTTATAGTTTTATATTATTATAATTGTTAATATTAGTATAAGCTGATCTTTCACAATTTACCCTATTGTTAAACATAATACTTATGATCTATCAATGCAAATGTTGCTAACGGAAAGGTCGTACGTTTCATGCCCATGTACCCCATCACGCAATTGTCAGCAGAGGCTACCGCAACGGATCATGGGAAGTTAATCGTCACTTCTTTGCATTATTAATTGACGATGAGATTAAAGTTCTCTTTCAAATCTGGTCCTTCGAGCCGGATCGATTATGCTCTTTCGATTTGATCGGTAGTTGCTAGACTTTAGCGGTCAGATTGGACAGCCATATTTGCGTAAAAAAAAATACTTTGGACGAGACAACACGGCAACAAAAATACATTATGGGAAGGTAACAAGCATATTTTAAGTTTATTATACGATATATCTTATATATTGCCTGCTGCATGATCGCTGCATCGTGATGCTGCTGTTGTTGCTGTTAGCTGAGTTAGTGTGCAGGCTGATAAAGTGGAGGTGCTTAAGCAAGCGTACGAGCATTTAAAGGGCGCCATTACTCGAGGGTATAATTTCGCATTGAATATTCCGGGTGGTACGGCCGTAGAGGTGTTGGAAGTTCGGTTAGAACGTTTAAAGGAAGATTGGAAAGACTTTCGTCTCAATCAAAATGAGTTTTATCAGTTTCACCCGGTCGATGGGTACAGTGATCCCGAAACAGATTTTGAAACGGTTGAGAATAAATACATTGTTGCCAAAGGTGCTCTTTTAAGCGCCATTCGTGGTAGATCTACGCCAGATGATTCGAGGTTTGAAAATTTAGCTCACCAGCAGGCATCGTTTTCAGAAGACTTAGAGAAATCAACATCTTTCCCTTTAACAAAAATGTCCAAACCATCCAACCGCCAATAAAAATATCCTAGGTTTCGGATTAATTATCGCGGCCAGGTTTCGGGACATGTTCTTAGGTAGTATAGACCGTAAGAGGAATTTATCAGGCGCGCAAAAGTTACGGTATCTTAAATCGTTTTTACGGGATGAGGCCGCGAAGCTGTTGAACCATATTGATATCCGGACTCAAATTATGAACAGGCGTGGAAAAAACTTGAACGCAGATACGATCGACCTTTGTATATTATAAATTCATTTATTGAAAGCTTTTTAAAATTGCCGGTTGTTACAATCGCGAGCAGTGCACATTTACGTTAACTCGTCGACGGTGCCTATGAGGTTGTTCGGGGACTTCCAGCTATCAAATCAGAAAGCCGGGACCCATGGCTAATATACTTGCTTATCCAAAAGACCGATACCGAATCGCGTAAAGCCTTGGCATTGCATAATAAGAGCTCTGAAGATTCGGCAGTGTATCAATTGCTCGAATTTTTAGAAAATCGGTGTAGTGCTTTAGAAACAAGTAAACCTAAGGGCCGTAGTAAAATCCTACCACCTTCAAGCACTAATTCGAAGGTTAAAAGTTTCGCGGTTTTAAAATCATCATGCCCTAAATGCAAGGGTGACCATTCGCTTGTTTTTACAACCATTAGGGGCGAAATTGAATCTGGAAAAGGAATGCTTAGAAGTCAATGGAAATAAAATTCCTCTGCACCCTACGTTTCCATTTGATACCAATAGCATTAATGTTCTTGAAGGTAAGGCATTAAGCAATAGTGTACATTCGGAACATTTGAATATGCAGGAGAAAAACCAATTACAAAAACTTCTCAAAAGATACGAATGTTTATTTTATAAAGAGGGTGACCAGTTAACTTTTACACACGAGATTCAACACGAAATAATTACCACTACAAATAACACCTTACAATATACATATATCACAAAATTTATAGATACCCTAAAATGCATGAGTCCGAAATGGAAAAACAAATTAAAGATATGCTGAAACAGGGCATTATAGTCGAAAGTAATTCACCTTATAATAGTCCGCTTTGGATAGTTCCGAAGAAGAGAATTCAGGACAACAAAAATGATGAATCGTTATAGATTATCGACGATAAACGAAGTGACCGTTAACGATAAATTTCCAATCCCATTGGCAAATCGCAATATTTTTCCACTCTCGACTTGGCTAAAGGTTTCTACCAAATTTTAGTCAAGCCTGAAGACAGGAAAAAGACTGCCTTCTCCACTCCACATGGTCATTACGAATATGTAAGAATGCCATTCGAGTTGAAAAACGCCCCTTCGACTTTCTAAAGATTAATGAATTCAATTTTACGCGAATTCATAAACAAAATCTGCGTTGTCTATATGGATGATATCCTTGTTTTCAGTACATCATTGCAAGAACACAATGAAATTGTTCTCCAAAGAGAAGAATGTTTTTTATTTGTCCATCATTGATCGTCGTTACAAATAAGATGCGAGTAGTATTTGACGGGTCTCATAAGGACTCACACGGAGTTAGTTTAAATGAGTGTTTGCACATTGGAACATCACTTCAACGAAAGCTATTGCATGTTTACGTTCGGTTTCGCTTATATGTATAAATACGTTTTTTGTGCGGACATCGTTAAAATATTTCGTCAAATTTGGGTTGATCCTGAGAATCGTGATTTTGAACGTATTGTTTGGAGAAGCCAATAGAACATTTTCGGCTATGTACCGTTACATATATGGCACATCGTCAGCGCCCTTCTTGACCATAAGAACTTTACGCCAACTAGCCAAAGACTATGGAAATATGTAAGTATCCCAAGGCTTCTCATGCGATTTTAAACAATTCGTATGTCGACGATTTCGCGGCTGGTTGTGATACAATTCCGTACTTAATAGAACTAAAGGAGCAGTTAGTCGGACTTCTTGCGTGCGGTGGACTAGAGCTGGGTAAATGGTAAATTGTTCTGAGATTATGAGTAGCATCGATTCTAAATTAAACATACCTTTGAACTTCGAAAGTCTAAATGATTGGAAGAAGGTGTTAGGATTGGTTTGGAACCCATGTCATGACCATTTCGCATTTAAGATATCGTTAAATGATCAATTTGAATCGACTAAGCGCAGTTTACTATCAGAAGTGTCAAAAATCTTTGACACTAAGGGCTTCCTTTCTCCTTCAACTATACTACTGAATATCCTTTTTCAAGAGTTGTGGATGGCTAAGGATGGTGTAGATTGGGATGATCCACTACCAGCGGAAGTAGCAGGTAAATGGATTTCGTGTAGGCAGCAGATTCACGAGTTGGAAAGATTAACGATTTCTCGCAGATATACAGCGAATTCCGGATGCTTTGATTTAATTGGATTCTCGGATGCTTTTGAGCGCGCTTACTCAGCGGTAGTGTATGCACGTAGCGTAACAGAAAATGGGGTAATAGAGGTTAATCTCGTAGTTGCCAAGGCTCGTGTTGCTCCGGTAAGATTTCGATTCCTCGGCTTGAATTGTGTGGAGCTCTTCTTTTGAGTCGGTTAGTTAAACTTATTTGCTCGTCGTTGAATACAAACCCTAAACGAATAATAGCTTTTACGGACTCGAGAATTGTTCTGGCCTGGCTTTCCTCTTTACCTCGCAGATGGAATACGTTCGTAGCCAATCGTACGGCTGAAATTTTGGATTCTGCTTGGCATCACGTTTGTTCACAAGAAAATCCTGCCGACTGCGCTTCGAGAGGAGTTAGCCTGGAAAAGTTAGGGGAGCTGGGAACCTGGTGGAGAGGGCCTCCATGGATGTCTACGGATTTGGAACGCTGGCCTCTTGGATCAGAGGTCCCATTAGCAAAGGTGTCTGAAGAAAGATCACGACCGACAATGGTGCTAATGTCACAACCTATCCGTCGTTTTTTTGGATGATTTATCGAATAAAATATCGTCCTGGCCCAGGCTGATAAGAATTGTGGGGTACATTGTCGCTTTATTCGAAAATGCCAGAATGCAGCTACCGATCCCCCCATGATAGCATTTCACTTCATGAGTTCCACAATGCTAAGGCAATTTATCTTCAATGGGCTCAAAATGAATTCAAAAGGGAATACCAGGAGCTAAGTGTTTTAAAACATGCGCCGAAGCGTTCGAAGTTATGCGCGTTGTCTCCTTTTATTGACGAAGTAGGACTTCTATGCGTGTGTGGAAGAACTTCAAATGCCTATGTACCTTAACATATAAATCATCCCAACATCTTGCCAAAGCATCATAGCATTACGCAACTCGTTCCCCAAGATTCCCATAAGATTCCTACTTCCAGGCGTGTCGGAAATGTTTTCTCTGGTTCGGCAGGAGTTTTGGATAATAGGAAGTCGGAATCTTATTCGGAAGATAGTAACAAATTGCATAAAATATTTCCGTTTGCGGCAAGCTACCTCCACTCAACTCATAGGAAACTTGCCCCCATCTCGTCTTTCACCATCGTTTACTTTCACTCACACTGGATGTGACCATGCTGGTCCCATCACTCTTCGTCTGTCGAAAGAAAGGAAATCGAAATTTACCAGAGGATACCTCGTATTATTTGTTTGCATGGTAATGAAGGCGGTTCACCTGGAAGTTGTCAGCAATGCTTCAACCGAAGCATTTTTAGCAGCCGAAATGCACAAGTTACTGAGGTCCAAGGAACACAACGAGTTAGTCTCATCCACATTGGACTCGGACATAAACATAAACATAAAATGGGAATTTATACTTCCCAACAGTCCGCATTTTAGGGGCATGTGGGAGGCGGGAATTAAATGTGTTAAACAACATTTACGTCGCATAATCGGAAATAATATTCTTATGTCTAAAGAAATGTATACGCTGCTGTCTCAAATTGAGGTATTATTGAATTCCAGACCGCTCTGTTTAATTTCTGATTCCGATCTAGATCCATTAATCCCCTCTCATTTTCTCATAGTTAGACCATATACTGTTATACCGGAACCTTGTTACCCGGACGTTCCTACAAGTCGGTTACATAGGTAGATGGGAGCTCGTGCAAAACATTGTACAAGGGTTCTGGAAGAGACGGCATCAGGACTAGCTAACGTCGCTACCGCAACGGCCTAAATGGAGACAGACTGAGCGAAATATCCAAGTTTCTGATATCGTCGTCCTAAAAGAAGTAGATGCACCTCCTTCAAAATGGTCCTTGGGACGAGTCGAAGAATTACATACGGGAAAAGATGGTCACGTAAGAGTAGTGTTAGTTCGTACCAACGTGTTAGTTCGTTTCAAACGGCCTATTATAAAGTTAGCAGTTTTACTTATTCCTAAAGTGCCCTTCAGGGGCGGCGATGTGTTTGTAATTTGAATTTATAGTTTATACTGCTCAGTTACTATTGTAAGGTCGCATATGTACATGAATTATCTTTATATTTTTATATTATTATCTTTCATAATTTACCCTATTGTTAAACATAATACTTACGTATACAAATGATCTATCAATGCAAATATTGCTAACAGCAAGGTCGTGCGTTTCATGCCCATGTACTACATCACGCAATTGTGAGCAACGGATCATGGGAAGTTATTCGTCACTTCTTCGCTAGCAGCCACCACTTATTGTCGCGACCGGCTCGATATTTGCATTATTAATTGATTGATGAGATTAAAGTTCGCGCTAAAATACAGTCCATACATTTATTCGATTTGCTTTTATTAATCTCTTTCAGGTACATTGTTATTTTATCAGACTTATGTACATAGATACTCGTACATAGCTAATATAGCAGAACAGATTTTTTTCCCCCATTACAGTGTGAGCCGGATTGAATCCCGCAACAACTAAATCATTAAAACTTTAATTTTAATTAAAACGCCAGTTAGAAATCCTTTTCAAAGGAAACATCACATTCTCTGCAAATACAGATATTTATTTATACACCTACATACTCGTCTATATACCTATACAAATATATTTATTTTTTGTAATGTTTACTTGGATTCTTAAATTTTTTTCCACTACTTTTTTTAAGGATGATGTTGGACAAATGGGCACTGCCATTGTTACGGCCTTTTTCGCTTCCTTGAGCAATATATTAACGCACTATTATCGGACATTCTCTTTGAGAGCGTCCAGAATCTGTGGCTTTTTCTGATAGACCCGTGACTTCAAAAAAACTCTTAGGAAAGAGATCTGGAACGATAAAATGAGGTGATCTTGCCGGCTAGTACGAAGCGCCAAAACAAGAAATGTGTATGTCAAAATGTCTTTTGTTGCGCGAGCTGCGTTTTGATATTTGAAATATTTCCTCCTGTTCAAATTGATCAATTTTCAGTAATAACCCATCAGTTGCAATAACAATTTTACCCAGAAACAAAAAGCGATCTACATGCCAATTGGGTCGGGGTGGTCAACAAATATGCGCCGAAATTCATATTGCACCAAAATCATTGACAAATTCTTCTTCTTTCTCGTAGATGGCGTTACAGCTCACAAAGAGCCAGAGTCAAGCTTCTCTCATTCACTTGTATTGTGTACGATTTGCTTTTCACACAATAAACGGAACCTACAGTTTAATGCAGATACCGAATGGCGAGCGACAAGATTTTTCAAGGCAACTGTACTAAGAGGGGTTTTGCTAGTACCCCGCCCGAGGAGAGAAGCCGCGTAATGAACATTCGATGGCGGTGGTGTTATGAGGATCCGAACTCGCTAATCATGCGTCAGAGGACGACACACTACCCACGCGCCACGGGGTTCTCCATTGACAAATTAATAGGTAAAAAAATAATCATGAATACTCCCAGTACTAAGGGGAATAGCGTTTCATGGCTTGTCGAAATGTATTGCTTGGGTCTAGCTTCACTATTTTATTTAAAAGAAATAATTAAGTGTCACATGGATACAGCAATCATGTGGCATTTTAAGCTGAACGGCACATTTTTTCAATTCCAACTTAATACATTAAATTAATGATATAATATACAGGGTGTCCCACGAGCAGTGTGCCAAAAAGCTAGAGCGTGTAGGTCTGGTCAAGACAAGAAAAAAATCGTATGGGAGGGGGGGGTCTATTCCCCCCCGTTTAGCCGGGAGGGGCAATTTTCTAAAAAATTGACTTAATTTGGAAAAAAAATTATTAAAAATCAACAGTTACATCCACAATGCCGTGATATACTTTCTTGTAAAGCCAGAAACCTCTTCTTTCATCTTGTTTCTAAACGAAGCTGTTTTAAGGAATAGTTTTTGAGAAATTAATTTTCAAACTCAAATTTTGAAAAAAAAAATGAAAAAAAAAAATTTCCAACTATTTTTTTTCAAAATTTTATGTAATTAAGTACTAATTTTTTGTCCAAAATTCAATTTTCTTATTAGTTTTTAGTTAAAAACAGAAAACCGGATGCAAAAATGTTTTGTAGTTTTTGAGAAATTAAAAAAAAACCCGAACCATTTTTTTCTAAGAAAAACCTTTTTTTTGGTTTTAACGCGGCTGGACTTGTAGCCAAATTAATGTATGAAACATTGACATCTTTTTTATTATTTTTAAAAAATTTGGAGTTTTATTATAATCAATTTTCAATACGATCCCCATTTTTTAGAAGGCAAAGATTATATCTCCTTCTAATGCCTGCACATAAGTCAAACAATTTGACTCCAGCGACTTCAATCCGTGCTTTCAGTCGTTCCAAAGATACTATTTCCACTTCGTAAACATAATTCTTCATGAATCCCCACACATAAAAATCTAGAGGAGTTAAATCTGGTGATCTAGGTGGCCATTCCGTGGGGCCCTTTCTTCCGATCCAACGGTCACTAAAATGATCATCCAGCCAGTTTCTAACCCGTAAGCTGTAGTGTGCTGGTGCTCCATCTTGCTGGTAGATTAAATTATCTGCTATGGCCAAAGGAACGTTGTCCATCAAATCGGGCCAAAGGTCTCGTAGGAACTGCAGGTATGATTCTCCATTAATAACGGCATTCAAAAACCGGGGCCCGATTACAGTTTGCCCAACAATACCAAGCCAAACATTACAGCTAAAGCGGTGTTGTGATTTATTTTGTTTCTTGTTGTGTGGATTGGTGCTATTCCAATGATGCGAATTGTGGAAGTTAGTAACCCTATCTCTGGTAAACTGGGCTTCATCTGTCCAGAATATCCTTGCAAAATAGTTTCGTTCAGTTTCATCTCGAAGCAGTAATAATCGACAAAATTCTGCTCTCAAAAACTTGTCGTTTGAGGTGAGTTCCTGAACTGGCCTAAAATGGTACGGGTGTAAGTTTTCGGTATGAAGCACTCTCCGTACTCTAAATTTGGGCACTCCAAGCATAATAGCTATCTTCCTTGTACTAAGGGAGGGATTACGTCAGACCAAATCCAAAAATTGCGGTTTTATTGTCTTAAGGTCCTAGCCGGTTGAACCCATTGGCGGCGGGCGAACCCAGGCGAAATTGGCAGGTCAGTTTTCAGGCGCTATCAATGAAAAAAAAGGATTAATCCAGGGTTATTCCAATACTGTGTCAGTTTATTGAATCCTCATAAAACTCCAAATTTTTTAAAAATAATAAAAAAGATGTCAATGTTTCATACATTAATTTGGCTACAAGTCCAGCCGCGTTAAAACCAAAAAAAAGATTTTTCTTAGAAAAAAATGGTTCGGGTTTTTTTTTAATTTCTCAAAAACTACAAAACATTTTTGCATCCGGTTTTCTGTTTTTAACTAAAAACTAATAAGAGAATTGAATTTTGGACAAAAAATTAGTACTTAATTACATACAATTTTGAAAAAAAATAGTTGGAAATTTTTTTTTTCATTTTTTTTTCAAAATTTTGAGTTTGAAAATTAATTTCTCAAAAACTATTCCTTAAAACAGCTTCGTTTAGAAACAAGATGAAAGAAGGGGTTTCTGGCTTTACAAAAAAGTATATCACGGCATTGTGGATGTAACTGTTGATTTTTAATAATTTTTTTTCCAAATTAAGTCAATTTTTTAGAAAATTGCCCCTCCCAGCTAAACGGGGGGGAATAGACCCCCCCTCCCGTACGATTTTTTTCTTGTCTTGACCAGACCTACACGCTCTAGCTTTTTGGCACACTGCTCGTGGGACACCCTGTATACATATAACTGGGAGGCCGCATTCGCTTGTCGTACCGCTCCGCTGCAGCATGTGTTTGAGCGAAGCGAGGTAAAACTTAAAGGTAGTTGATCTCAATTTACCGAAAACAAATAAACTAAAATGAACACATTTTGGCGCTAAAATATTTCAATAAACTTTTGATACTACGTTTTGATTTGTCATGAGTCATATTGATATTTTTCAAAATCTCTCCGATTTCGAATGCTTTTTTTGAATGTTTTTTTATCAATCGGCCCTCAGGTGTTGAAATTTGAGACTAATGATTTAAATCTGTTCACAGGTTTAGAAAAACGCTCCTTGTGGACTTTCATGCTGCATATTTCATTTATGCGGCTTATGGTATAAGACAATCTGATAACATACATAAGTCAAGTGTAAAAACTAGTATTAATTAACATAATTCGATTCGCGCAATGCTATATGCAGACTCATGAGTTTAGTGTGATAGAAAATGGATTTTTTTATTAATTTAATAAATTACTCGTTACGTTCATTAGTTCATAATTCCTGCCATCTGTTTCAGCCTGTTAAGGTCTTTGAGTTTAGATGGCAAGCCTTTCTTCTCACTGATTTTCCGAAGTCATTCGAATGGAAAAGGGACCATACAGAAACGATTGAAGAATCGGAACCTGGAAAAGACTACATAAGCAAAGCCTAATGAATGACTCCGGGTGAAGTGCGCAGCTTCGTATGTTAGCATTGTATGCTGCTGTCTGACGTCCAATTCTTGCAACTGGCCTCTGTGACAGTACTCGTCTCGCAGATCGGCCGCGATGTCAGGTACTTCCACCTGAGGTTCTTCGATATGGCCGGACATAATATTGATATCTTATCAATAAAATAAACGAACTGAAGCTGAATGAAGAGTAGAAAGAGTTCAATTAGTTTCAAATAGAGGAATTCAGAAAGAAATTCAACTTAGTGTTTTTTTGTTATTATATTTGAGACTTAAATGTGAATTTCTCTTTATTCAAGAATAACTGCTAAAATTTACTCTAGTGTAATGAATTTTGCAGTTTTGCTCTTAAAGAGGGCCGGAATGAACAACAATATACAAAGCCTTAATATTTTGAACTCGTGATTTCTTTATTAAAACACGGATTATGTTTGCTTTTTTTGGCTAAAAACGTTCGAAAAGAAAGAATCTTCAAAAAAGACAAAAAATAACGGGTGCGAAAATTTTGCACTTTCAATTTAAATGTTTTTCATCAATAATTTTTTTCTAAATTAGGACCAAAATCAAAATTCTGTTTCTACAATAACCTGGATGTTTTAAAATACTTTGGGTTCAAAATTTATCTTAGATCGCAATTGAAGTCACCCGATGGGAGCTCCGCTTCGCTTTGCTCAATAAATGGATAAATTAATTATTTAGCTAAAAAAGATATTTGAAATATTGGACATATTGTTTGAGTTAGCATACGACGCAGTTATCCACACAGAAAAGTCTGATGGATTCACTTCGAGAGAATTGGATAGGTTCTTTAGCCGAGGTGTTTGGCCAAATATATGTACGAACTGAGGGCAACTATTAACATTCACCCTGGCCTTCTCCCTTTGCCTCTCTGGTAAGAAAACCAAATCATTTTGCTAGTTGACATGTTGCTCAATAACAACTACACACATTTATCACCAATGAAATGAGTAACAACTGTCAAACTTAGCAACATGTCAGCCACTATGTATAATTAAACTTCGCAGTTTCTGTTGTCCTGTTTCTATTTTAATACTCATTATATTTATAAACCAGTGAACTTGTTAGGGCTGAAAAATAGAGAATAAAAGTATATATATGACATATGTAAGTCATCAACCCGTCCGTGTGCTTAATCAAGGACATGCGTTAAAAAAGTTGACATAAATTATTAAGATATTAATAAAAATATGAACATTCAAAAGAAGACATTGCAACGTTTTTCCAATCGTATACCATTGCGTAGCATCCAATTGGTGGATGATGCATGAGCATGACTCATACTTATTATTCGGTAATTTAGACCTAAAATGCTTACTTGTATTCGTAAAGTAATACTGCTGCTCATTCATTAAACATCTTTTAATGCATCGTATTTTTACTCCGCACTATCGAGAGCGTATGCCTAACTTGTGCACCGGCATCAATACCGACTGAAACAAAGCTTTTTCGTAAAAGCTTTCACCCTTCTACTACCCTAAAATTAAAGCCAAGAAACGAAACAAAAGTAGAAAAAACGAAACCAGGTAAGAAAATACTTTTTAATGTAAGCAAACATCGAATAACTTGCCTTGTTCCTTGTCTCTTATGAATACCCCTTTGCGTGGCGAGCAATTACGCGATACCACCATAGCCTCCGGCAGGATGGAAAAACTATTTTTACCCACTGGCACCCGACGCGATTTCCTTTAGCACACACAGAACCGGCAACGACAACCACCGCGCCCGTTCCCATTCCAGTCCGTGACAATAATCTACATAAAGCCAAACAGCTACTTCGCTCACTTCTGAATGAATCTATCATAGGTAAGCAAACTGAGACCCAGGGAGAAAAAAAGAACACGAGGCAGGAGCGCTGTATTCATTTACCAAACAAATCGCGTATCCGCATCCGTTGGAATGTTCAGCTTACCACTTCTTCAGCTGAACGCGCGCAAAAATGTAAAAAACAACAGCATGTCAGGGCTTAGTGGTAGTTTGGCCCTTCACGTCAGCCACGCGATTCAAGCAGCTGACATTGCGTTCCATTTGCCGAAGGTATGTTTGCGTCCCAAGTGCGTGCACACAATGATACACGTACGACACCTACGAAGAAATATGTTGCATTTCGGCGAAAACTTTAGAGACCTGCCAGAGTATGAATAATTCCCCGCTAGCTGTTTTATTTTTATCTTTTCTTTCTTTCTTTATATGTATGTATCTCTACATATCGCAGTATGCGCTTCTATGTAGGGAAATGTTTGCAAAAGTGAATTCATTTCTTGTTCTTCTTATTACTACCGACAGCGCCACCTCCACCATCTCATCATGGCCCAAACGGAGTAAAGTACTTTGCATCTAGTAGGTTATGTATGCATATTTAGTATATGCAAGCACAATCATTTTTACAACACTGGTTGTGGACCAAACCGAACAAAAGTACCATCGCATCCGTAGAACAGCAACTCCAACAACATCAATGCAACAACAACAACAATGCTGACAAACAAGAAATGTTGAGCGGTTGTAAAAAGTAGCAAAAAGACCCCACAGTTTCAAACACAAACGGCGCAGTGGAAGCGCACCGAAATGATTACACCGAATGATTATTTGACAAAAACAAAAAAATAATATGCAACAAAATAAAAAACAAAAACTCGAAAAAGAAGAAACAAAACAACAGTAACAGCCTATGCAATAAAAACAAATAAAAACGGAATGTAAAAGGAAAATAACAAACCCAAAAGGGGGGACACCATCGCTCGGCATGCCTACCCAATACATTGACTGACACACAAACCGGCGCAACGAACTTCGCAACCACAACCAGTCAGACAAGCAGTGTTGCTGTGACTGTAAGCTACGATGTGACGCAATCGTATGGATAGGTAAACAACTTTTGAAAGCAAACATACATAAGTATGTATATCTCGAATAGTTTCAAGCCCGCCTTCGATATATGCTGAATCAATTGCAAATCCTGCTTAATATAAGTCAACATTTTGGCCGAAGTTTTTTCGAAAAAAAAAAACATATCTTTAATGGTTGTCAAGGGTTGCTGAAAGTTTATCGTCTTAAATAAAAATGATAATTCAGCATCTTCTAGAAAGTTCTTCAAACCTGCCACGCGCAGTTCCCCTAAATTAGTTTTTTTTATCAACATTTACACTAGTTACTAAAGAAGGTAAGGGTCTATTTTATAATCTAAAAGTATTCTTATTCGTATTAAACTCTTAAGGCTTAAGGAAAAATTTTATGTAATGTATAGATCATTGAGTATGGATTTAGTTTTCATAAATTTTCTGACCTGAGAGTTCAACAATTAAGAATTTCTTTTGTGTTTCATATTTGCTTATATCATATTTGCTGTAAGATCAGTAATACGATGAGACCAAAATTTAACAAATAAAAAAAATATAAAATAAGATAAACCATGGAAGTCGAATCTTATTCTTTTGATCGATAATTAGCAAAAAATCCAGCCAGTAACGATTATTAAGGTCACATTAACAGATAAGTAAGAGGGAAACTTGTGATAACGTGAAATTTATGTGGACATCACTCACTTTTGCTCCTCTAAAAATGACTCTAAAAGAGCTAAGTCAACCTGGTGGTATACTTAATATTGGCAGAACATATATTTATGTATGTACATATATTGATACTTGGCAGCACCTCCACAAATACATATATGGATTGGCCATGGCAAAGTTATTTTCTGGTGACATGGACCAGACCTACGGCAACACTGGAGTGCAACCAGTCCAGACCAAACAACAACTCAGTAGCTTGCCGGCAAAACTTGAACGGCAAACCGTTGGTATACGTAACCAGAGGAACACGTTTTTCCCTCGATTCCATCCACCATCATCCACATGCCGCCTGTCTGTGCGCTTAATGCCATTGCTGTTGCCGTTGATTTCGTTACCGTGGCCGTCTCCTCAGTTTAAGATTTGACTTGACTGTGGGAGGACGCCGTGTGTTGTAAGCTTTGCTCACCGAAAAAGAAGCAAAAACTTCACAAATTCTTCGTGTCGTGCGGCAAGCAGGCACACAGAGCTTCCTTGAAATTCGGTGATCGGAGGTCATACTTTCCGACTTTTCGTCGTGTTGTTCTTTTTTTAACCAATTGCCTTATGGATTTGTGTTCTCATAGTTTATTTTATGACGGACCCAAGTGAATTGTTTAAACAGGTATAAGAGAAAATTAACAGGAATATATAATAAATAAATAATGAATGTAAACATCTGCTGTAAATTTTATCGGGAATTGTAAACCCGATGTGGGAGTGTCTTCCTTTTTACAATATATGTAACTGTAAAACAAAACAGAACTAAAAAGCAAAAAAAAAAAACTAATTAAAGGAAAAGAAAATATTTTCCTAAATTTCGTTTTTGCTCTTTTGGTTTCGCCAGGGACAAAGACCAGGACCAGGAAAGTGTAGTACAGTAGCTGAAAGGAGACGAGCGGACTTTTCTATCCGGTTCTACGGCTGGTCAAAGCCGAATGCACCCATACAGTCAATTCCAGATCTATAGGAGTTCCCCGAAAAACCGGTCCACGTCCCAATCGAGAGTTTGCTTTCAAGTCCAATCGAGGCTGATGCTCTGCCAAAGAGAGTTCTGCGGTAGAAGAGTTCGCCATAACGTCGGTAGTTGCATTGCCGCTTGCCGTGTTCCGTACCGTCGCCGCCTGTAGGCTTAACGCCGTCGTGTATTTCGTTTTCTGTCGTGTATGTCCGTGGGTCATGGACTTGGTTTGTAATGCCCACGGCCCACTCCGCGTTAAGTCCCGCAAATGTACTAGCGCAGATAGTATTTCCTCGAATAGTCCACGCACGGATTCTGTAACTCATAGTTGAATCGGTCTAAAGTGATGTATCACATGTGTCAAATTTGTGTATCTCTTATTTGTTCTCCCTCTATTGCTAAGCCAACAAGCAATGGAACTTGTAGCCATAATCAAATGCAACTTGTCACTAATTTCATTCGTTTCCATGAGATCTAGTATGTAGTCAAACCCGCGGATCTAAGCTTGCGTCAAGGTGAGCCGAGCAGCGCAACATCAAAACACCATCAAGAACTTCGACGACGCAGCTTACCAATGTGCAAGTACAAGGTGCGATAATGGCAAATGAATGCCTAGTACCTACTCTCTACCTCCACTGTTTCGGTCCATTATTCGGATGATACCAAGCCCAAATGCTCAATCATAAATGCTTAACACTAAATGGCCAATGTGATTTTTCCGTTTAAGGGTTTTAGGTTTTTTTTTTTAATTTGTGTTTCTTGTTTTTGTCGTTCGTCTTTATTGTGTAGATGC
Organism: Merodon equestris; assembly: GCA_958301585.1. Lineage (NCBI taxonomy): Eukaryota > Metazoa > Arthropoda > Insecta > Diptera > Syrphidae > Merodon > Merodon equestris. Next base: position 79,186,976 of record OY284415.1, on the reverse strand, counting down.
CACGAGTGGCATGGCGAAATAATGAAATAACGCATTATGTTGAACGTAAAGCCAGGACGAGGTGTTTCTTGGGCTGTTGGATGTTATTTTACCATGTTATTTAGTATTATACCTCAGTAGTGTCAAGGAGTGGAAACATACATTTTCGTATGAAACACCGAACGACAGTGTAAGAAGAGAAAGAGTAGAGGCATAGTGGAAAAAGCGAAAATCGTAACAAGTGTAATCCGTGTAGTGGTGTTATGTGTTACGAGGAAATCCTGTATTTCAACTAATGTATTAGTGTGCGTTACTGAGAAAGCAGACACAGTGAATTGTTTGTGTGCAGTGTTTAAAGGAGCTTTGATATACCAGAAGGATTTGGAATATTTTTTTTTTTCGATTCGGCTCGTTTGGCTTGTCCTTCATCTGGTGTTTGACTAATTCTTGTGGTAGATAGACGCGACCTCTTGATTGTTTGGATTAATATTTTCCAAGGTTTCATAATTTACGGTAAGTTTTATGATTTAAACAATTGTTCTTAATTTAGAGAATACTTGCCAGATATTACAGTTGTTCGTTTTTTAAATTGTTATAATTGAATCAATGTACAGCTGCGGTAAAAAAAAATAGCACCGCTATGAGAAAATATTTTCTTTGAGAAACAAAATGTAAATAAATTTTCTGGAGTAATTTTTGAACTTATAGAAATCCGAAAACAAGTCAAGACAAAACTTTTGAATATTTCGAAAAACTGATGAATAAAAGATGAAATTCTTTTCAAAAGTTTTGTCTTGACTTGATTTCGGATTTCTATAAGTTCAAAAATTACTCCAGAAAATTTATTTACATTTTGTTTCTCAAAGAAAATATTTTCTCATAGCGGTGCTATTTTTTTACCGCAGCTGTAGGTAACAATCCATTTAGATATATGTACATATGCATGCACACACTGTCTGAGACAAAAGCAACTTTTAATATTCTGCAGCACTAGCTTTGTTTACTGCATGAATTACGATTAAAAGTTATTTCTATATATAACTTTTCATCAAAATAATCTTTCAAATATGTATGTACTAGAATATTTTTTTAAGAATATCAACTTTCTTTTTATTTAAATTTTGTTTATATACGAGTATTCAAAATAATCAAACGAGATTGACAAATCTAGCACCTCCGACTGAACTACAATAGAACGTCTGGTGAACAAAAATCAAAAGTGTACGCACATTTCGGTAACGTTGGGTCACATAAACCGGCCGGTAAACAATGCTTGCTGTTTCCTGTTAAAGTCTTTCATTCATTTAACTCATATCCCATTGTATAGTTTTTGGAAAAAATACAGTTTAAGTTTCGAAATTTAGTTACTTAAAATACTATGGACAGGAACAAGAATACAAATTAACTTAAAAACATATTGAAGGTTCCCTCAATGGAATAAAACAAAACAATTCTTGTTCAAAATGAATTCATGAAGAAATCAGTTGTTTCGCGTTCAATTAAACGTTGTCAACAGAAAAGGAGTCTAGAAACTATTTACCTTGGCGGTAGACTCAGAAAAACAACTATAAGACAAGTTATTTTTCTAATCTAATCTAATCTAATACTACTAGAGTTAAAAAAAACATCTTTGAGGCATATTGCTAACGGCTTAGAACTCCAACAATTGTAAGCAGGCATGTGACGAGGCGGGTATTAAATTAGTTTGGGACAAAGGAGCCGTTTGTATCGAAGAAAAACGGCATATCACCAATAAAAGTTGGCGGGGCAATGTCATGGTGTAGGTCTGTTTCTCCGGACAGGTAAGGGGGCATATCCACCAAATTACGGATATTTGAGTTACACGGTTAAGGATACAAAGGTTTAATAAAGAACATTACGTATCAAAACGCTAGGAAAAAAAGACCTAGTGCTTAATATTCCACCATGACAATGACCCCCAATACAAGGTTATCCTGTGACCGGTCCTGGGTATGTGTTCTGGAATGGACAGCGCAATTATTGTAGGTCGCAAAATTCGGATGCAAGATTACACCTTCATGGCGTTTCTTTTCCTAGCTACAATTTAATTGAATCTATGCCTCGCAGATGCAATAACAGATATCCAGGATAATATTAATTTATACATACAATAAAATCACTATTTTTTTCTTAATTTAGTTTTTTAAATTAATATTTTTTAGGACGAAATATTTGAAATATCTCTATGTTTCAAAATTTTAAGATATACATACATACCTCTTTATTTATTTTTTTTACATACGAAGTGGAAAGACACCTGTTGCTTTTGTTTTGTCATGCATGTACATATGTATATCCCTGTATGATATATGTATAATTGTTTGCTCTATAGATACATTAACGCTGCTATTAAATAGTGGCATTAGATAATTTTAGAAATTTGTCCCAATTCGATTTGAAAAACATGCGCCACATACATATGTATGTATTTATTATTCTTATGACTGTTGTTGTTGTCTAACATATAATGTAACAGATTCAGCCACTCACCAATGAAAATTTTTAATTAGAATATGACATTTTCAGATTTAGTTGAAAAAAAAAGATCGGCCATAAAGAAGTCATTTTTTGCGTGCTATGAAATCGATACGAATGGATCAAAAGTTGGAATATACCCTTGCAATTTTCAAGCCTAAAACCAGACTCTTCGGACCTATCATGCGGTTAATAGATGGCTTAAGAAATTTAAAAAAAACCATTGAGAAAGTCAATATATTGTTGTATCCAGTAGTTGCCGCCCTGACAGAAGTGTGCAGGTATCCATCAGTTGTTTGTCGAAACGAGAGCACTGGAATGACTTCGAAAAGGGCGCGAAAGTCAAAATTTCAGCCTCCAACAGATGAAGAGTGGAAAGATATCTGGAAGAGGAGATTGGCTATAAAAACAGCCGATGCATTGATCGGGTAGTTTGTTTTGTTATTTTCCCGCCTTTGAATAAGGGGTTTGGTGGGGTTTGGTGATCGGAGCTAAGAATAATTCTTTCGACGCCAGTAATTGAAGGCGAGACTACAGGAGCGGACTCGGCTTGAGCATAGCTTTTGGGACAAGAAGATGGCGGAGTGGCACACAGAAATGAAAGGGCGCCAATCTAGCTTGGAGACAAGGTAAACGAACTGGAGGAAACTATTTATAACGAAGCTTTTGCTTCAGTCCCTCACTCCTCGCCCCAGTCAACGCCCCCAGCAGCTAATTCTGAGGAGCCAAGGCCACAACCAACGCCAGTGGCCCGCCCCTAACCCAGCGAAATCTTCGAGATGCCCGAGGATCTCACAGCTACTAAGCCCAGTGATCCAACGTTTCGACCAACATTACCCTGGTCCGGGCCCTCCCTTTCAACTCGACCTCACTTTTTCAACCCTGGGCTTGTACAACCATTCGATGGACAATCATCTTGGACTGATTACGAACGCCAATTTGAAATTGCGGCAGGATTTCAAGGATGGACTGAAATGTAGAAGGCCAATGCCCTGGCCAACGCTTTAGCCTAGACAGCCAAACAAGCTATACTTTGCTTCGTAACCGCATTCAGAGACAGAAGGAATCCTTGACCGAATTTGCTATTCACCTCCAAAGATTAGCGGTATCAGCATTCCCTAATGGATCGGAGAACATAGTGGAAGAGATCGTCGTTAGTCAATTCGTAGAAGGAATCAAGGACGAGCAGATTCAGAATTTGGTCGCCGTGGGACGCCTTCGTAATCTTAAAGATGCTTTGCGAACTGCGCAAGAGATAACTTCACGCTTCGAACGGGAAAATCATCGACGAATTCCGGTCGAAATAGGAATGAAGGACGACGAAACCAACGATTCTTCCCAGCCGCAGAGCCTTCCCCTTCCCACCCGGCGGAAAACTAAATGCTGCTGGTACTAAGAAGCAAATACCAGTAGAAAATTGTAAGAACACTCTAACTAACTCCCAATCACTGGATAACCAAGATCCCCCTCCGGTCTCCTTATGTGGTTTTTCTGCAGTACTAACACCTACTTTCGTGGGAATAACTAGCGCAGCGGGACTATTGCTAAAAGGTTACATAGAGAGCAAGCCGTACAACTTTATCATCGATTCCGGCGCTGAAGTAGCCATCTTAAGCGAGCAGCGTCTTCCAGTTAATACACCGATCAAAGGCCCCCAATACAGCTATGAGGGATCGCTCGAGAGGTTCAGCTGAAGTGAAACTGAAACTTAAAGGAAAGGAGTACTTACAGTCGTTTGCTATAACTACCGCTTATCTACCGCCTATACTCGGTATCGATTTTCTTACCCAAAAAAAGTGCAGCTGGGATTTCTCTGACCTGTCATTGCAACTATATGGTAAACGTCTAGCCCTCCAACTTGCATTAAATTCTTGTACCAATCTACTGCTGACTGCTAACTCGGAAGTGCTACCTGCCCAATCCAAGGTCATCCTTTCTCATCCAATGGAATCGGCGTGCTTAAAAGGTCCGCCGTTCTAATAGAGCCCTGTGAAGGAAATGAGCTTTCCAGAGGAGTATTTCTGGCTCGAAATATCGCCGACCCAGAACAAGCGAATGTTTACCGCTTGCCTGTCCTGCGCGAAACGACTACAGTCAAAGACTGCGTGTTCTGCGTATTTCTGGCTCGAAATATCGCCGACCCAGAACAAGCGAATGTTTACCGCTTGCCTGTCCTTCGCGAAACGACTACAGTCAAAGACTGCGTGTTCTGCGTCCTCCTCAGCATTTGGACATTGTGGATACAGTGGAGAATAATCATGTCCAAATTTGTACAGGTACTTTCTGTAGCCGCCGTGTCCAGACAGAAACTGCGAAAGGTGGTAATGACAGTTTCCTGCTGATCTCGATATCCAAGTTTTGATAACGGGAATGAGCCTGTGCGTCCATCTTCCTTTTGTAAAGACATTCCATCTAGCTTGCCACATTACTATGGATGTTGTCCGTTCTTCTTCTTTTATGCGTCTGGCCTATTATCGGTCAGACGTTTGCCTGCGGTGTAACCTCATGGGCTCGTCTGCCAGGATGTTGATGCGTAGCATTCCTGCTATGACGAACGCTGAATCATCTGAGATAGTCCTGAATCCGCTGTTTGTTGTTATCGCGCAAAGTCTATAAACTGACGTCCTCATCCGTTTCAGTTGTCTGTCTGCGAGTACACCAACCCATATCGGAGCAGCGCACAGTAGAACTGAACTGACTACCTTTGAGAGTAAGACTCTGCGCGCATATCCGGAACCACCTACATTCGGGAGCATTCGTGAGAGCGCTCCTTGTGTAAGTGGTGCCTTCTCGCTGGCATAACTTATGAGTACCCATGGCAATTAAGGACATTTGTATGTGCGTCCTGTTCGCTGAGTTAAAAGCATTTTTAATGTCCAGCGTAACTACTGCACAATATTTCTTTTCTCCTCCTCTCTACCACTTTCCTTGTATGGCATCTGCGGCCAGGTTTACCACGGATTTTATTGCGTCGACCGTTGATCGTCCTTTCCTAAAGCCGAACTGGTTGTTTGACAGTGCACTAATAACTTCCGCTACCGCCAGTAACCTACCATATATAATTCATTCCAGTATCTTACCTAGTGTGTCTAATAGACAAATTGGGCGATACGAGGATGGTTCTCCAGGTGGCTTTTTACTTTTAGGCAGTAGTATCAAGTGCTGCAGTTTCCACTGTGTGGGAAAGACTCCCTCTTGTAGGCATTTCCCCAGAGTGTGCTGGAAAGCATCTGGCCTGGCCTTAATCGCCGCTTTAAGGGCCTTATTAGGGATGCCATCAGGCCCGGGTGTTTTGCTGTTTTTCACCTTAAAGACAACTTTGTGTAGCTCCTCTAGAGTAATTAGAGGGATCTCCTCTGTGCTGATCCTTGCCGTGGAAAGAGGTGTTCCACTATTTGGGTGAGCATTTCAGGATTTGTTATCGGCGGACCCCTATTATTTCTCATCATTTTGGTAACCACTCGTATGCTTTACCCCACGGATCTATATCGGCCTACTCGCAGAGTTTTTTTTAAACACCTTGCCTTGCTTTCTTTTATAGCTTTCGCCAGCTCACATCTCGCTTGCTTAAACTCGGGAAGTCGCTCTTGGTGCCTTAGCTCAGCCGATGTGGGTGAAATTCCACTCACAGACGCATCAAATGCAACATGTCCCAGCGAAGAACTAGAAGCCCCGGCGGATCTGACAGACGAAAAGCCTCCCGCTGCAGAAGCCTGCTTCTTTCGTTATCAAGGCATATTTTCTAATGAGCCTAGCGACGATGGACTTGCAGAGTGGATATTGGTAGGTGAAGATGGATGATCGAGACAAGGAAAAGATAGCTTTTTTTTTCCGACGGGACCGGTCTCTGGTAGTTCAACGTTATGCCTTCCGGGCTGTGCAATGCACCGACAACATTCGAGTGGTTAATGGACGATACTTTTAAAGGACTGTCATGGCAAACAGCTCTTATTTTACTTAGACGACATCATAGTGTATTCACAAAGTTTCGACGACCATTTATAAAATCTGGAAATTGTGTTTCAAAGACTACGAGAAGCAAATCTCAAACTAAGCCCTGTCAAGTGCCACTTATTGAGGCGATCAGTCGAGTATCTTGACCATATTGTTTCCGATCGTGGCCGTAGCACGGACCTAAGAAAGATATCCGCCGTTCAGTAGTGGCCCACTCAAAGATCCAAACAACAAATCCGTAGTTCTGTGGATATTACGGAAAGTTTATCGTCGGCTTTTCGACCATCGCTATGCTCCTCAGTGAGCTAATAGAAGAAAAGAGAAGATTTCAATGGAATTTAGATTGCGAAGCCGCTTTTACCCACCTGAGAAGAAAGCCCACCAACGCTCCTATACTTCCCTACGACGGACGCCCCGTTCATATTGGACACCGACGCATCCAACGCAGGTGTCGGGGCATTACTGAGTCAGTACTGAGCAAGGAGAGGTAGAAGTTGTCATCGAATACTTCTGCAAGATGCTAAATCGTTCCGAACAAAATTATTGTGTGACACGCAGAGAATAATTGGCTGTAGTTGTGGCCACCAAGCATTTCCACCACTATCTTTTTGGGCGTCGCTTTCTGCTTCAGACGGATCGCGCTTCCATTCGTTGGCTCCTGAGCTTCCGGCAACCTAAAGGTCAAATGGCGAGATGGATCGAGAGGCTCCAGCAGTACGACATGGAGATTCAGCATCGCCCTGGCAAGCAACATGGCAATGCGGATGGACTTTCTGGTAGACCATGTGGCATCTGCAAAAACTGCAGCACCGTCGAAGAAAAAGAAGACTTTCAGCCTAGACATGTCAAGCTGACATCTGTGACTTCATCCATCCGAGAAGAGCAATTCGCAGACCGGACGCTTAAGTTAGTGAGAGATTGGCTTACTTGTGGGGTCCGACCAAGCAAAGAGTGAAAATGCTGACGTCAGAGCGTACTGGGCACTATTTGACGAACATAAGTTAACCTGGTTAAGTTAAGAATGATTACCATCATGAGAAACCTGGAACATCAAAAGATTTGGTAGTAGTCCCGAAATCAACAGTGACAACTCTTCTAATGGACCAACATGACAGTCCAAGTGGCGGCCATCTAGGAGTAAAGAAAACAGAGCCTGGCGCGGAGAGCTCGAAAACGCCGAACTTGTGCACCCCTTCAGCTGAGTTTTCCAGCCGCTCCCTTCGAAAGGATCGCTGTGGGACCTGTGGGATCGCTCCTGGGACCATTTTCTCGCACAAACGCTGGTAACCGATACGTAATTGTAGCCATGGATTAATTCACCAAGTGACTCGAGTGCATCGCGATCCCTAGCCAAATAAGTGACGAAGTAGTTAACGCCTTGGTGGATCACGTCTTTTGCCGTTTTGAGATGCCTTCGATTATCCACTCTGACCAGGGCAGGAACTTTAGATCTGACATATTCCAAAAGTCCATGGAGGTGGTATTCAAAAGGCTCGAACTACACCGCTGCATCCCCAATCCGATGGAATGGTAGAGAGGTTCAATAGGACGCACCTTGATTACCTAGCCAAATTCACGAGGTCACACCAGACCGACTGGGATCGTCACCTTCAATTAGCTCTTCTAGCCTACCGCACAGCCGAACATAGCTCCACTGGATTTACACCTGCAAGACAACCATTCAGTAGAGAATTAAAACTTCCTGTGGATTTGATAACAGGATTTCTTCTTGGAGAGAACGTAGATGCTCCCCAGTACATTCTTGATTTGGAGGAACGCCAGCTGAAGACTTTTCAACCTGGTGGCCAAGCTTGGTTTTTCAACCCAAAACGTCGAAAAGGATTGTGTCCAAAATTACAGAGTGATTGGAAAGGACCAGTGCAAATCATAAGGCGGCTCTCGGATCTAGTCTACGAAATTCAGCAGCCGAATACCAGAAATAATCTACATCAACCGGTTGACACCTTACACAGCGAGGGAGTAAGTTTAAGGGGGAAGGAGTGTTGTATCCAGTAGTCGCCACCCTGACAGAAGTGACAGTTATTCATCAGTTGTTTGTCGAAACGAGAGTACTGGAATGACTTCGAAAAGGGCGCGAAAGTCAAAATTCCAGCCTCCAATAGATGAAAAGTGGACAGATACCTAGAAGCGGAGATTGGCTATAAAAACAGCCGCTGCATTGATCGGAGAGTTCGTCTGTGTTGTTATTTCCCCGCCTTTGACGGTAAATAAACGGAGAGTTCTTCTGTTTTGTTATTTCCCCGCCTTTTTTTGAAATAAAAAAGAACCCTTTTAAACTCTCTCGGGAACCAACCTGATTTTTTTTTCTTAATTCCTAGGCGGGGAATTGCTAAGGTTGGCAGCGGCGTAAAATCGCCAACCCCCCCGTTAATAGAACAATATAATGCAAATATTACCCACTTCACTTTATTTGCCATATTGAAAAGAATATATTTTCTGTATACCGGGTTAAAAATGCTGAGTATTATTTTATTTTCCTCGTCTTTTAATTGGGCACCCATTTCCATTTTATAACTGATCACTACAAAAAGTTCAAAGTCACATCTGATAATAAGTTTTCGGGCGTGCTGGTCCTGTGCTTTGTTTAACTGTGTACAAGTATCTAAAAAGAATTTTTTTTTTAAGCTTTACATTAAAATTTTGTTTTTTGATATTATTTCCGCCAGAATGTATACTTCAATCCTTTTTTACTTAGATTTAAATTCATTTTTATTTCATAACGTAATGGCACCGAATACCGGCCGCCTACCTAAATCCGGCCACTTGGTTATTTAATAAATATCTATGCGAAAACTAAATGTAAATTCAATTTTACTAATAAAATATATAAATTTATTACTATACTTGTAATTAGTTAAAAAAAAAAATTAAATTATTTATTGTTGAACAGAAAAAAAATTATTAGTGTGGTCGAAGGTAAGATTTTGCTTCAATAGATCGATGAAATCCTAACAATCGATAACAACTTAAAAATGAGAGATGTTTTTGTACCATTTCAATAATTATGATTTTGATAATTATTCTAGACTTATATATTCTTTAGTAATGTAATAATCTGAAAGGTTATTGCAATTATCTTTTTGTGGGTCAGAAAAATTGAGAAATATTGTGGCCGGTAATTTTTTTTAAATTAGGACCAAAATCAAAATTCTTTCCATGTGAAAGGATGATACGATGTTCCTGATGATTGGCTCCTCCTCTATCTCAGACTGTTGGTATTGAGGTATCTGCTGCCGACTGATTCTAAGATAAATGATCCGCCGCCGGATCAATTCGAGGATTTTATCATTCCCACAACTAACGTAAACTAGCCTATTTCCGACCACTGAACTTCTTTCTCGTTTCTTTCATTTAATGTGAGAAAACTGTTGAACGAAATTAATTTCTAAAAGTGGATTCTTAAAGTATAATGTTTCGAACATTCAAAATATTATCACCCGTTATTTTTTATTAATGAGAAATATTTTTAAAAAAAAATTTATAAATTCAGTTTTTAGAGGTGATCGTATGACCGTATTTCCGACCACTAAAACCCGAACTGCCGATTACCGACCACTACTAGGCCTATTTCCGACCAGATCAAATCGATTGCAAAATTAAGCTGATTTAAGAATGTACTTATGTATTAAGACTGGTGATAATTGATTTTTAAATAATAACACATGTAGAAATAGTTTGATTTATACAATTTATTAATAAAAAAACGAACATTTAACAAAAAAACGCTGTTAAAATAATCCGTTTTTCCTTGCACAATCTGGTAATGTGATAATTAATCTGCGAAGAATGTCAATGAAAAATATGATCGGAAGCTGGATATTTTTTTTAATAACCAAGGATAAAAAACGTTCGCAATATATTCATAGAATGCTTCGCTAGTCATCCACATAGATTCTGTATGTTCTACACCCCATTGTTTGGGATATTTTGACATGATGGTCGATGGTACTCTTTTCCCCATATGTGGTGAGATGGCTTCGTCAGCACTTACTGTGATTAAAACATTCAAACACCCTTTTTCATCATTAACATTTCTTGAATAAACTTTCTTCGATCCTTTCTTCACTAAAACTTGTTTATCCTTAGGTGATAAATAAAAACCACTTTCATCACTATTGAAAATCCGACTGGCGTCCTTCACAACCTCTGAATAATTGTTCTTTACCAAATAATCACTCACTTTAGAAAACCAACACTTTATGTTTTTCTCGGTCACTGCAGCTCTAGACATGGTTAAACCTTGAGGTACACGTTGAGATATCTCAAGATGCCTGGTAAGAAATCCTTTATACCATTTGTGGCCTGGTATTCCATTTTTAAATGGAGTGTCACGTTTTATATATTCCACTAATTTATTGACGGACTCCAATAATTGGATTAGTTATTAAAATTATTTATTATTTGGTTTTTTTATGGAAAAATAACCGATCAGTAGGCTAACAATAGCCCCAAAAAGGTTGGCGCCGTCGTATCTCATGGAAATTTCACTTGGCTAGAGCTATTCCTTCTTCTTCTTCTTCTTTTCCTTTTTCCGGCGTTGTTATGGTCAGAAGTGTAGGCCCATAGCCTTCCCACTTAACTGCATGTGGTCCCCCCGCTTGTGGGGGCCGCCGGTTTGACCTCAGAAAGTAGCGGCAGGCTTCCCGGTTTGGGATTACTTCATCGCTGAGGCCAATCAAATGCTGGTGTTTATGCATTTGTTTGCACCAATTGTTTTTCGGCCTGCCTTTTTTTTTTTTTTTTGTGACACGGGCATGCTCCAGATTTTTTTTTTGTTTGATCTTACTCTTACAACACCGGTGATCTCCAGTCGTGTCAGCCCACTGATTTGCATGTATACTTGTGGGGCAGTTTAATGGTGGTATATGTGTCCCTAGGCTCACCTTGGTGTTTTCAAAATTGCCTAGATGTGATTTTTGTTTACCTTTGTTTTAGTCGCCTTTTTTCAAGATCAAAAGAGTTTGTAGTATCCAAATGGGTACAGTAAGAATCCACACTGTCAGCATTCGAAGAGAAGGTACTGTCGAAATTGCCACAAACGGCGCAACCAAAGATTGTTGGTATGATATCAGCTACTCCTTGCTCAGTCCGAATTGCCGAGTTATTGAATATGCTGAACGCTGTATCAGCACCGATAAGAATATCAACATGTCCAGGCACGTAAAAATTGGGAGCTGATAATTTATACTTGTGTCGAAGTTCGTGTACGTAGATGCAGGGATCAACGAAGTTAGCTTGGATATACAATACAATAACATAGCAATGCACTTCTACGAACTCCTAAGTAAAACGAGATTGTAATTCTAGCGATACACATCCGTTTGTAACGCCAGCAGATGTCGAACCAACTCCCAAAACAGGAATACGAGCGGGCTTTCGAATAAGAGGCTGAACAGTATTTTCTGTAATGAAAAACACCTGCGATCCAGAATCGAGCAACAACCGAACGTTTTGTAAATGTCCTTGCTTGTCATTAGTATAGGCGGTAGCTGTGGGTAATATGGTTTGGGTGAAACGAGATGGGGTACATGAGTTATCCTTTGACGGTAGAGACGAGCAAAGAGAGAGTGATGACTTGAGGATGCCGAGTTGGTGGTTGGAGTGGGTGAATTACGTGGAATTTAGCGACGCTGATTGGGGATGGACCAGCGAATGATGTCGCGAATGGCAAGTTCTGCATCGAAAATTAATGCCCAGGCCGTAAGCTATTAAAACAAAGGGAATGTTCTCTTACGAAATCGCGGCGCGTTTTTATGTCAATCGAAAGAAATTGAGCTTAAGGTGTGGTCCGATTTACATTTGGGACATTTTATTTGAGTCTCTGTATAATGGGATTGTATAGGCTTTAGATTCTTGCCACAAGGTTGATTAAAGCGAGAGAGTGTTTGGCAGGCTTCCAAAGCATCACATCGAAGTTGCAAGAAGGATAACAATTTTTCGACAGTGCAGTCATCACTACATACGACTTCTTCTGCCCATGCTTGTCGCGTGCATCACAAATATGCATCAGATCATTCACAGAAACAAAAACTGTTCAGAGAAAAACCATACCATAATGTTTTTTATACTCATACCATATGTATGATTCTGCTGCTGGTCTCCAACAGAATAGACCGACCCATCGGCAGGCGCCGAAATGAGCTCTCATCAGGAGTTAGTTTTAAATTCATTTTTATTTCATATTATCTTATATCTATGTATCTCACCCTAGTCAAAAATGCTCAAAACTAGCTTAACTATCTTAACTATCTTAACTATCTTAAAAATGTAACTATCTTACTGGCCCTAGGCGGACACTCTAAAACAAACAGTACAATTGAAACATACATATGTCTTTCGACGACTACATAAATTTACTATTAACATTATTATAACTAACTTAAGCTAAGAAAAAATGTTTTTTTTTATTAAAAAACTTAGCATTTTTTAAATATTTTATGTAAAACTTAAACTTACCTTAAACTAATTAAACCTAACTAATCCTATCATATTCTAACTTAACCAAAATATATATATACAAATATATATTCTATATATATTTTATATACATATATATATCTTTAGAGTCGCGAGTTGGAACGTTGGAAGCATGAGTGGTCGCAGCTATGAGCTTGAAGAAATGATGGTTAGAAGGCGAGTAGACATCCTGTACAAGAGACAAAATGGCGAAACACCGGTAATCGGGCACGTTTATTGGACGTTAAAACAAAAGCCTACAAGATGTTTTACTTCTTCTTCTTCTTCTTTTCCTTTTTCCGGCGTTGTTATGGTCAGAAGTGTAGGACCATAACCTTCCCACTTAACTGCATTCCTACTGGTCCGCTTGTGGGGTCCGCCGGTTTGACCTCAGAAAGTAGCGGCAGGCTTACCGGTTTGGGATTACTTCATCGCTGAGGCCAATCAAATGCTGGTGTTTTTGCATTTTGCACCAATTGTTTTTCGGCCTGCTTTTTTTTTTTTTTTTTTGTGACACGGGCATGCTCCATATTTTTTTGTTTCACCGGTGATCTCCAGTCGTGTCAGCCCACTGATTTACTATGGATTGGAACAAGGAAAAAACGGAATCGCCATCGCGGCAGAGCTACTTGGCAACATCTTAACCATTTCAAAGTCCAGTGACCGTTTGATGGCTCTCAAATTGGTGATGCATGGTGAGGTGTGGAACATCGTAAGCGCATATGCCCCTCAAGTAGGATGCGAACAAAAAGAAAAAGATGCATTCTGGCTAGATTTCCACAACCTTGTCAAAATCATCCCAAAGGAAGAGCTTTTGTTTGTTGGGGGAGATTTAAACGGACATGTCGGGAAGACAAGCGAAGGCTATGAAAACTACCACGGAGGGCTGGGATACGGCACCAGGAACTCTTCAGGTGAAGATATTCTAAACATGTGCAAGTCGTACGGTCTTATAGTGCTAAATACCATGTTCGTCAAACAAAGCCGGCACCTGATCACTTATAGCAGCGGCGGAAATGAAACTCAAATAGACTATCATTTGGTATCCAGTTTCATGAAGCCACGAGTTAAAGATTGCAAAGTGATCCTGGGAGACGCGATCGCCCCTCAACACCGTCTCCTCCTGACTGAATTTTTTATGGAGGCGAGTAAGAGGTCAAAGCAGCAAACGAAGGTATCTGAGAGAATCAAGTGGTATAAGCTGGATAAAAAACAAGGCGAAGCTTTTATTACCACCATGAAAAACTACCTCTTTTCCATTATCGATGAGGTCGGTAATGAGGAGTGCAGAGCACAAGACATGTGGGATTCCCTACAACAATCTGGCCTGGAGAAAGCCAAATCACTGCTTGGAACATCTAAAGGCCCCTGCCAACACGCAAAAGAAACCTGGTGGTGGACAGACGAAGCCAAAGCAGTGATACACGAAAAGAAAATGGCTTTCCAAGCTTGGTCAAAGTGCTCTTCTACTAATAGAGAGGAAAAAGCTCGCCGTGAAAAGGTATATAAATATTGCAAAGGTATTGCGAAGAAAAAGTGCGCCGAATTCAAAGCGAAAAGCATGGAAGGCCTATATCAGGAGTTGGAAGAAATATCGTCTTCCGCGTCTGACAGGAACCAGGCTACCCAGGAGCTTCGACAAAGCAATTTGAACAAAGGAGCAAATATCTTTAAGATAGCCGCCCAAAGAAGAAGAAATGCTCAGGAGATTCGTTTCCCAAAGTTTATTAACAATGCTGAAGGCCAACTCCTTGTGGAAGACGAAAAAATTCTCCACAGATGGCGACAGTATTGCGAGGAACTTCTGAACGAACAGTTTCCCCGAGTGTACTTTCCAAGAGCCGCCCCGAATCATGCCGAAATATCCGACATCACAGTCGAAGAAGTTCGGTACGCGGTTAAAAACTCCAAGAAAAGAAAAGCTGTTGGGCCGGACGGGATACCCTCTGAGTTCTGGAAAAAGATGGGAGACATCGGGTCTAGATGGCTCATGGTTCTTATCTCCAAACTTATGAGAGGCGACAATATGCCTAATCAATGGAGGGAAAGCTATCTTCTTCCTTTGCCCAAAGGAAAGGGTTATACGCGAAATTGTGATAACTACCGTTCTGTCAAGCTGATGTCGCACACCATGAAGACGGTTGAACGGGTATTAGATAGCCGACTGCGGAAAATAATACGACTATCTGATGACCAGTGCGGGTTTGTCTCGGGTAAATCAACAACAGATGCAATCCAAAGTATAAGGATCATGATGGAAAAGCATCGTGATTCGTCAAAGGACTTGCATATGGTGTTGGTTGATTTCGAGAAGGCCTTTGACCGGCAACCAAGAGATCTATTATGGGTAACGCTAAGACAAAAGGGAGTTCCAGAAACCTACGTGCGAGTGATCATGGACATGTACAGTACACCGAAGAGTTCGCAATCAAAGTCGGTGTACACCAAGGGAGCGTCCTCAGCCCACTGCTCTTTATAGCAGTCCTTGATTGCTTGCTTGAAGAAAAGTGACGGACCCCAATGTGCACCAGCTATTCTTTGCTGACGATGGAGCCATTATAAGTGATGATCAGGCGTCCCTACAACGAGCACTTGATGTGTGGGTGGACAGTTTTGAGGGACACGGGTATCGTATTAGTTCAAAGAAGACAGAGTATCTGTGCTGCCCGTTCTCTGACCCTCATCAGCCTATTCCAGACATTTACTTGAATGGAAGAGTGCTTCCCAAGTGTGAAAAGTTTAAATATCTGGGATTTATGATTAATAAAGAATCAACTTGTGATGACGACATCAACCATCGCGTAAGCGTAGGGTGGATGAAGTGGCGGGAAAACTCCGCAATCTTCTGTGATCGAAAAATGCCCCCTAAGCTGAAAGGAAGGCTCTACACTTCAGTTGTACGTCCGGCGCTCACATACGGTTCACAATGCTGGACAATGCACAAAAAGTATGAGAGCAAATTAACGGCAGCTGAGATGAAGATGCTTCGCATGACAGCGGGAGTAACAAAGCGTGACAGAATT
Organism: Merodon equestris; assembly: GCA_958301585.1. Classification (NCBI taxonomy): domain Eukaryota; kingdom Metazoa; phylum Arthropoda; class Insecta; order Diptera; family Syrphidae; genus Merodon; species Merodon equestris. The sequence goes on along the minus strand of OY284415.1, from coordinate 79,171,047 downwards.
AGAAGTTCAAAGATCCGAGGAAGCCTCCACGTAAAAGAAACCATCACAAGAAAGATAGAGCTCGACCGACTCAGTTGGTATTGCCATGTTCAAAGGAGAGATCCTTTGAACCCCGTCCAAAAGGCAATATCAATCAACGTTCCAATTTCAACACGCAAAAAAGGCAGGCCGAAAAACAATTGGTGCAAACAAATGCAAAAACACCAGCATTTGATTGGCCTCAGCGATGAAGTAATCCCAAACCGGGAAGCCTGCCGCTACTTTTTGAGGTCAAACCGGCGGACCCCACAAGCGGACGAGTAGAAATGCAGTTAAGTGGGAAGGTTATGGTCCTACACTTCTGACCATAACGACGCCGGAAAAAAGGAAAAGAAGAAGAAGATATATATGTATATTTTTTTTTGTTTACATTTTATATTTACTTTGTTTTTGTTTTTAATTTTATTCTTTTTTAATGATTTTTTTCATTTTGTACTTGTTTTTTTTTTTTGTTTCGTTTTTGCCCCTAGCCTAGCTTAACCTACCCTGCCCTACCTTACCCTACCCTAGCCTTTGTAAGCCTGCCATTGGTGTTGGGCAGGCCTTGCCTTGAAGAGGCTGCTCCTATCAACGTGTCCGTTGACGGAGTTCTCTCCAGCCACCAAAAACGTTGATGCTGGCGGACTACGTCTCCTCGATCTCGGCGTGAGACCGATCTGCGGCGCTCGGACTCACGGAGCGCGAAATCGGGTCCATAGAGGAATCGTCGTTCCACGGAATTGCGACCCACGTAGAAGATTAGCGAAACCGCCAATCTATCCTGGATCAGCCTACAACTATCTAAGTACAGGAATGCTTCTGGCGGGACAAAGCCGCTAAGGCGCACTCTCTCATGATATAAATCGTTGGGGTAGTAAGCCCCGAAGACCAGGCTATTGACCGAAATCATTGCTCTTGCAACGTGGCTTCGAATCAGTTTGATCAGAAAATTATCTATCCGTACAATCCTGGCCCTATTGTATAGTACTTCGTTCGGGTAAAATTTCGTGTACTGAGATTCGGGAGTCCTATCTAGCCCGGGACAAGTCCTAAGACATTGTCTCTCAAACACCTGAATCCTTTCCATTAAGCTGGCTCTCACATTGAACCAGACTATGGATGTCCCATAGGCAACCATGGCCATGCATGGGCCTGATAAAGACCATGTAGCAGATTACCTTCACTCTGGAATCAAGTTGGCTGCTATGAAACAGCCACCTTGTCAGAGCGTAAGTAACCCGGGCCCTTGCTAGAGCAGCATCTACATGTTTGTCAAAATGTAGATACTGATCCAGCACGATCCCGAGGTATCTGACTACACTTTGTCTCGCCAGTGAGCCCGACCGGCCCAAAGATAGAGGACCTGCACTAATTTATTTTAGTGTGCCGAGAGGCCCTAGACAAAGGCGTTCAGAACAATATAGATTCTGATTTCTGGAACTTGATTTTCAACTTTCAGTCATCACAATACTGCTGAATTTTTTCGAAGTCATGCTGCAAAAGAGTAACATGACTTCGATCGTTGGACCTGATCTGTACGCGATTATGTCGTCCGCATACGCTATTGAGTGGTGAAGAGAAACAAGTAGATCGCTCAGGTAAATGCTGAAAAGGATCGGCGCATATACCGTACCCTGTTGCAGTCCGTTTTTGATTTCAAATGTTTGGGTAGAAGTTACGTTGGCAATTTTCACAACGAACTTTCTACCTGTTAACATGTCAAAAATCATATATAGCAGTGGTTTACTTATGCCCAGCCGACTGAGCTTGTAAGAAAGACCTTCTAACCATACGGTGTCGAAGGCTTTTTCCAAGTCATTCAGACAGGCACACGTGCATTGGTTCTTGCATTTATTCCATTGGATATCCGGTACGAGTTTCGACGCGGCATGAATAGTGTCATGCCCCGCACTGAAATCGAATTGGTTATCCGGGATGATTTTATTGTCCTCAACCCATTTAGACAGGGCCCTATGGACCACCTTCTCGAAGCCCTTGCTGATACTCGGAAGGAGACTTATCGACCGGAGATTTGCCGGGTTAGAGGTGTCCTTATCCCTCTTGGGGATTAGTTGCTCCACCGCTGTCTTCCAATGCACTGGATAATATTATTATATATATAATATTATACATTATTCAGTGTATTATTCAGTGTATTGTTGAACAGGATGGTGTACCTCTCTACAGCCACTAGTGGAAGGTGCCTAAGCACAGCATTGGATATACCGTCGATACCCGCTGATTTTTTCTTTTTCAATGACTGTAAGACCATCTGGAGATCTTCCGTCGAAATGAACAGGATATTAGTCCCCCCACTGGCGATGCCATTGTTTGCCATGAAATCTTCATTGAACCTGGTAAAACCAAGACTCTCGGATCGCCAATTATTAAAATCATTTCTAAGATAAAAGTGATGACCTGGAGCTCTTTTTTTTTTTTTTTTTTTTTTAATTCATTTTTGTTTTTATATTTTTAGAACTCACTTATACTAGACAGAAATGCTTAAAACTAGCTTAAATATCAACTGACATAAAATACCTTACTGGCCCTATACGGACACTCTAAAGCAAATAGAACAACTTAAGATTATGCCTTTCGGCCTTACTATTTACTTGTAATAATTAAAATAAATAAGCAACTTAGGCCAAGAAAAGTGATATTTAAAAAAAACTTGAAATCAGATCATTTTTTTTTAACAAAGAAACTTATAACTAAGAATAACTTAACCCTAGCTTAACTAAAATATATCCATATTTTTGGTTTTCGTAATTGTTTTGTATTTTTTTTTGTTTTTTTGTTTAAATTAAAGCTAAAACTAAACTAAACCCACCTGCCACCCTAGCCTGCCTTAGCCTGCCCTTACCTACTCTAACCTAACCTACATTGGTCTATGTAAGCCTGCCATTGGCATGTGGCAAGCTTTGCCTTAAAGAGGCTGACCTATCAAAGTTAACCACTACGCAGTCTGCTCCAGCCACCAAAAGCGTTGATGCTGTCGGACGACGTCTCCCCGATCTTGGTGCGACACTGATCTACTAAACCTGAGGCGCTCGGGCTCGCGGAGCGCAACATCACGTTCGTAGAGGAGCCGCCGCTCCACAGACTTACGGGCCACGTGGAAGATTAGCGGAACGAAATAGAGGAATGCCTCTGGGGGGACAAAGCCGCTAAGGCGAACTTTCTCGTGGTACATGTAATTAGGGAAGTAAGCCCCGGAGATCAGGTTATTGACCGAAGTCATTGTCCTCGCAACGTGACCCCGGATCAGTTTTATTAGAAAATTATCCACCCGTACAATCCTGGCCCTATTGTATAGGACCTCGTTCGGGTAAAATTTCGTGTACTCACATTCGGGTGTCCTATATAACCCAACACAACTTCTCAGACATTGTCTCTCAGACACCCGAATCCTTTCCATTAAGCTAGCTCTCACATTGAACCACACGGGACATCCATAGGCAATCATGGGCCTGATTAAGGCCATGTAGCAAATTACCTTCACTCTCGAATCAAGTTGGTTGCTATGAAACAGCCATCTTGTAAGAGCAAAAGCGCCCCGGGCCCTCGCCAGAGCAGCATCTATATGTTTGTCAAAATATAGATACTGGTCTAGCAAGATCCCAAGGTATTTGACTACATTTTGTATCGCCAGTGGGCGCCCGTTCGGTCCAAGAATTGAGAACTCGCGCCAATTTTTCCTAGTGTCTCGAGAGGCCCTAGACAAAGGCGTTCTGAACAAAATAGTTTCTGATTTCTGGCAGTTGATTTTCAGTGCATTGTTGAACAGTATGGTGTACATCTCTACAGCCAGTGGTGGGAGATGTCTGAGCACAACATCAGATATTCCATCGATTCCCGCGGATTTTTTTCTCTTCAGTGACTCGAATATCACCTGGAGATCCCCCGTCGAAATAAACAGGGTATTCGCCCCTTCATTGGTGACGGCATTATTCGCCATGAAATCGTCATTGAACCTGGTAAAACCAAGGTTCTTTGATCGCCAATGATCGAAATCATTTCTAAGGTAGGAGCGATGAAGCAGGACTCTGTTCTCCAGGTCGTGGTTCGGGCGAATACTATCATTCACCTTGTATACTTCCTGGAAGACAGCTCCTACTATCCCCATCTTCTCCTGAGGATCCTCGATCACGAAGAAATCATCATCCAAGACGGCGCTCTCTGGATCGATGCTAACTGTTCGTAGCAAGCGTTCATTGTCTGACGTTCTCGAAAGCTTCAGATCCTGAATGTCATTCTGATTGTTTATCCGAAATATTTTATTTATTTTTCCAACTCGCGCTGTTGGAATTTACAGCACGAATTCTGTTGTTCCCATACAAACTTACAGATATTCTGTAACCAAACCAAAAGTACATCGGGGCTTTCGTCATGCAACAGATTGAAAAGTACGGCTCTTCGCTCGATCCTTATCAGTGAATTTACATTCACCGACAGGATCTTCAAGGGCCTCTCTACCAGCGTACCCATCACGAACTTAGGTGCGCTAGGCCCGGCAGAAGCGAGCAGATACTATCGTCTACATGATCTGTTGTTGGAGCTGCCCAATCTGCCCTTGGATAGCGAGCAAGATCGAACAGACATCCACTTCGGCCTCCGGTACCTTGGAGACAGGCACTGGGGCTTTAGGGACAGCCATGGGCTTTTGTACCGTTTTTCCCGAGCCTGCCGCCATTTGGGCGTAGGTCAACTGGGATGTGACGGCTAGTGTTTGTAAGCGACCCGAGGGACGCTTCTCCTCGACCTTCTGCTTACGGGCCAGATTTTCTTCTTGGTGTCCTGGAACTTAGGCCATCCCCGATAGTTTGCAGGGTGTCCCCGGTTCCTACACAAGACACACTCGAGCTGCTCTCTATCCGCCACCTTGTATTTCCCAAGGTCGCATTCCTCGTTCTTGTGGTTCTTTGCGCACTTAACGCATCGAGGCTGCATTTCGCAATTCGACGCGGATTGCCCGAACCTTTGGAAGCGGATACATTGCAAAATGTTTCCGCTCCTCTTTACTTTTTCCCATGTGACAGTCTGGGATGCTAAGGAAGTAATAGTCCTTAGCCTCTCCAGCTTGCTGCTGGGTGTGAGCTGTACCAAGAACAAGGGTATTACTCGCTTCTCCCTTCGAGAGCTTACCGTGGAGAATGGCTTAACCCCCACGAATTTGAGGTCGTCACTCTCGAACTCTTTGAGTTCTGAGAGCATTTCCTCGGGATCTGCGATCGACTCCACGCCTTTGAGGAGCATCGTGTGCAACCTCTCTGCCTTTGGAGTGAAGAAGAAAAACTCCGTCGTTGACTCCTTCAATAGGCTTTTAATCCGCTTATGCTATTCCAGTTTCTTGCCCTGAATAGCATAGCGTTTTTGGCCTAAACATTTACCTTGAAAATTACCTACACCAATAGCATACTTACAGAGATCGATGGTCTCTCGCAGGGCTGTGGTATAGGTAAACATGGGCGGTACCTTCCCCTTTTTAGGGCGCTGTTGCTGCTTCTGTTATTGCGGCTGTTGTTGTTGCTGCTGCTTGTGCTGCTGCGGTTGTTATTGTTGCTGCTGTTTCTGTTGCTGTGGTTGTTGTTGTTGTTGCTGCTGCTTCTTCTGCGACTACTGTTGCTATTGCTGCTTTTGCTGTAGGGCGGCTGTCGCCTGCTCCTTCTTTTTTAGCCCCTTCAGCTTTTCGACTACGGCCTGCAGCTGGGTGCGTAGAATGCGTTCTTTTTCCTTAAGTTCGCTACGCTCTTTCTCTGTAGCCGAACTTGAAAGGACGGCGAAGGGATTGTTGTCCACCGTGTAACGGCCTTCCTAACCATCGGAGGGGTAGGCAATATCCTCTACGGGAACCACTGGCTTATGTTGTTGTTGTTGTCCAGCTGCTGTGGCCGTCGATGTTGATGGTGTTGGTGATAGCGCCCCTTTCCTCGCTTTTCGACCTGCAGCTTTTCAGTCGAAGTAGTGAAGGAGGGGCATTTAATTAAATTGGGCCTTCGGTTGACCCTCTTGCGCCTTTTAATGACGGCGGGCGGTGTTGCGAATCGGATGATAAATCATCTGATTCCGACTCGGTCTGAGGAACGGGTCTTCCCTCACCGTCTCCCGACATCTCTTCCTACGAATTCTAGTTTGATTTAGAAGTAGCAGGAAAAAATAAAAAGCCGATAAACAACTTCTTCCCGACTTGAGATCCAAACTGCCGACCTTCGGCTTGCGAGTCCGGCGCGATACCTCCGTGCTGATTCGGGTTCCACAAGTATTGCGTCTAAATGCGCACTTATAATGTTTTTAATTTGTTATGTTTTCCACACTCAATTAGCCGAAATACTACCTACTTCCACACTGTTCGTGATCAACTGAGCTCTCACCAGGAAATTGGCAAAGCGTGATCAACACGGGTCACTGTCAGTAGACAGTTAGTAGACTATTCGTTCGTGTCAGCCAGTGTCAGTCTAAAGTCAAGCAGCATGAAATCCAGATAAAAGCCGCTCCCAAGATAGGACAGATGTGTTACTTGACTCTATGAGACCCATCCTCAGTATTGCGTATATTATTTCCCCATTTAGAATGCAGTTCGCCTTTCAGAAGTATCGCCCGTAACCTCTCAGCCTTGGAGTTGAAGGGGAAAAACTTTTCAATGTTGCAAAAGACGCCGCGTGTGTGGCCAGGGAACGACATTACAGGAAGTCACTATTTTGCATAGCCACATTGTATCGTGGCAGCGTTAGTCCGCGAAGCATTTTTGTCATGCACTTTAATTTACGTACCTCCTCCGCAGCCTCCATACTTGAAAGAGCGGCGAAGGAATTTTTCTTTCCCTTATAGCGACCTTCCCCATACCTGAAGAAGTGATAACTTTCACTTATTGGGATACTCGGTTGCTGTAGTTGTTGCTGTCTTTGCTGACTTTCCTGATGTTCGACCATTTCTCGCTTCAACCCGGCAGCTTTTATGTCAAAGCGGAGAAGTAGTCACGCTTAACCAAATTAAGCCTCGGGTTAAGCTTCGTCTTTTTTAATGTCGGCAGTCATTGGAACGGTGAACGAAATCCATCCAACAGATCCAACAGATCATCCGGCTCTAAGTCCGTAATATTATCTAAATTTTATTTTCCTGACACGTTAATGTATTGAGTAGTAGGAAAAAGTAAAGTTGACTGACGATTTCAATTCCCTTAATGCCTCTCTGCCCCGGTTTCCCCCAGAGTTTACTCTTAATTTTTCTTGCTAATTTTGTTAAAATTTAGGTTGTGTGAGTTCAAATGCTGCTTAGCTGTCGGTATGATGATCGTAATATCTTTCCACACTAAGGTTGTCGCATGTTTTAATCCACTGTGGAGTATGGGCCAAAAATACTTTAGCTTTCACATCACTTACATAGACGAGCCTTTTCTTTTAAATTAAATGACTTTTTTAATTTTGCTTGACGGTTTTTTGCTATTTCAAAAAATGGATAAAAAACTTATATTAAAGTATACATATGTAAGAAATAAATTTAAGAAATATTGACTGTGTCATTTGGCGAGTCTAATCTGAATAAGTATGAGCTCTTCACAAAAGGCAGAGAAGGTGTTAATGACGATGCCCCAGCACGTCAATAACGGATGAAAAGTTTGAAGCATTGAAGATTATTGTTATCGGTTCTATATCAAAGAAGTTAACGAAGGGAAGCATAACGATTGGATTATGCCATGAAATTTTACTAAACATTTTGAGCACGAAACATGTGTCCGCGAGGTTTGTTCTGGAATTTCTAAATTTTAACCAAAAGAACAGTTGCATAAGCATCGATCAAAATGTGTATGTCGATCCAAATCAGACGTCCCGATTAGGGGGAAAAAAATGCATGGCTGTTGCATCACAATAATATACTTTTTCCCTCATCGTTACTTATGCGGAATTTTTTAGACAAAAGCAATTCCTTTATCATGCCTCGACCGCCGCACAGTGGTCTCCCCATAGGCCAAAAGGTAAAATGCAAAAGTTAACAGTACCCATATTTTTTGTTGCAAATAATATCTCTGATAACGGTTCATGCTGACAACAGTTGAATCACTCATCTACGAGAAGTTGTTCATGGCATGATCAGTCGCTAAAGTTGAATGTTTGGTTGCAGTCGTTGGCGATTTTTAGTGCAGATTTTTTTTATTGCGATTGAATTAACTGTTTTTTTTTCTCTTGAAGAATAGGCTGCGAAATTTCAATGATGAATATTGAAGACCAAGGTATGTAGATAACTTTAAACTTATTCACCCCCCTTATTGATGTGCATAGTAATATTAAAATTGTTACTAAAGTAAGTGCATCAATCGTTTGTTTTTTGTTTTTTTTAAGTGAAATTTAGACAAGGCATTCGTTTTGATTCGTGTATTTTCGTCTAATTTAGTTTACACAATTACTTAGGTGAATTCTCCTTTGTTAAGAACGTATATGTAATTTTTTGCGAAAATGTGCTAAAATTTAGGAAATTTCACTATATGTAGAACCATTTTTTGTTTTTTAAGGGTCAAGTAAAATAATCAAGATCCGTAATATATTTTATATATGGCGTAAAGTAAAGAAGACTGGAGGTGCTACTAAGCATAAGGAAACGTTTGAAACCTTTAAGCAAACCTACAACATGGAACACACAAAACGTTTATTCAGCAGGATATATTCGCTATGCCAGTCCTTTTTGACGCGATGGAATAAATGCTCACGGAACGAGAACTTCTTTCTAGCAAAGTACAGTGACTGGCTTGACAGTACAGAAGACTTCACTGATGTGAGTAAGGCAAGTGATTCTAATAAATTTCAAGGAAGGCCAAAAAAGACGTTCCTAGAATGCTCGTCCCGAACAAAAAGAAGACGTATTGCTAGCGTGGCTACTAAGGATCAAGATGTCGTTTCTGCTTTGATGCAATTGCAGGCAACCGAGGTTCCGCAACTAAATGTAAATGACACCTTAAAATTATTAGTTGATGCCAAATTAACAAAAAAACAATATCAAATTATAAGGAATGTGATTAATGAAAAAACAAAACTTGATATTTTCCCGAGTTATGTTAAAGTACTCAAAGCAAAGCAAGATTGTTACCCAAAGCTAGAAACAACAACGATCACTGATTCATCAGCCGAAGTAACTCTCCAAGGCCTTTTAGATCACACCGCGAAACGGATTGTAGAATCACAGCAGCACGTTCTCAAAATGGCGGAAGATGATTTGAGTCATTTGACACTTATTGGAAAATGGGGCTTCGATGGAAGCAGCGGACAATCGGAGTACAAACAACGAATTTCGGGTAAATTTAGTGATAGTGATATGTTCGTGACTTCTTATGTCCCTATTCAACTTTTTTCACAAATAAATCCAAACGCGGACAAGAGAATTGTATGGCAGAATAATCGTCCTGGATCCACCAGATACTGTCGTCCTATCCGTTTTCAACTTAAGAAGGAAACTGCAGAGTTGATCAGGACCGAACAACAATACATATTAAGTCAAATCGACGATCTTTCTAATACTATTATTACTATGGAAGATAAGATTTATAATGTAAGCCATAAGCTCAAGTTGACAATGGTGGATGGGAAGGTGTGTAATGCCTTAACCTATACCGCGTCCCAACAGGTTTGCTATATTTGCGGTGCCAAACCAACTACAATGAACGATATTCAACGTTCCTTGCAAAGACAAATTAGTTATAATAGTCTGGAATTTGGTTTATCGCCTTTGCATGCGTGGATACGTTTTTTTGAATTTTTAATTCATGTATCCTATAGACTTGATTTCAAGAAATGGCGAACGGGAAAAAACGAGAGATCTTTTCTGAACGCAAAAAAAACACACATACAGGATGAATTCAGACAAAAGACTGGTCTTATAATTGATAAACCGAAACAAGGTGGGGGAAATTCAAATGATGGCAATACAGCTAGAAGATTTTTTGCCAACCCGTCATTATCTTCAAAGATTACGGGCTTAAAGAAGTCCATAATTGAAAGATGTTCTGTAGTCCTCAGAACTATTGCATGTGGCTATACTATTAATATCCAGGCTTTTGAAGAGTATGCCTTACAAACAGCAAGAGAAATTGTGAACGAATATCCATGGTATCCAATGCCAGCTTCCGTGCATAAAGTACTGATCCATGGTGGACAAGTTGCCCAACATGCGATTGTGCCTATAGGCCAGTTGACCGAAGAAGCTGCTGAGGCTAATAATAAAAACATTAAGATGTTTAGGTCAAGAAATACAAGGAAAATTTCAAGAGTAGCCACCAACATAGATTTATTCAATCGATTGCTTCTTGCTTCGGATCCGTTTTTAGCTAACGCAAGAACTTCACAAAGGCTTGACAAATCAATGTTAAGCAAAGACGTTTTAAAACTCCTAATGTAAAAACTTCTTCTATATTGATCAAAATAGAACAAACTAAGCTTTTTAATAAAAACTACGTTACAATTTATTTTGTTAAATGAATTTTTTTAATTATGACCGGCGATCCCATACATATGAAACCACTGTGCGCCGTATTCACTGGACTTGGCCGGTACTAGTTTTTTCTCTTCCCGAAACTGGAAAGACACATGAAAAAACGAAGTTTTCCCTGGATTTAGGAGATAAAGACCGTATCGCCATGCCGAAAAGCGCATAACTGAAGTGCCAAAAAACTACTAATTGACAAAATCAAAAAAATAAAAGTATGCACTATAGGCAATTTTTTTTGTTTATTCATTTAAGCTGGAGTTTCATAAAATTCGCTTATTGACCACAATTATTGACCATTGTTGGATGGATAAATTCAAAAACTAAGTTCGTACAAGAGTACTCATGCTTGTAGCAACCGTTGTTGACTGTTCCTGTTGGTGGTCACGATGAATTGGAAGACGACGTTCATTGCTGTTACATAACTGTTTGACTGATTGTTATAAGGAAAATTAGCAAAAAAAGGAAAAGTGGAAAATGCAAGAAAGGAATTATTACGGAAAAGACGTCCCTTCACGGCGGCTAACGCACAAGTTGAGCAAATGTTGTGGTAACATTATGCAGATGCCTGCATCCAAGCTGCGGCTGGCATTTCTCATTGGTTAAGTGTTTTTCGGTTTTGCTTATGTATTTTCTTCTCCCAAGCACTCGTGTTTATGTTCACCCGAAAAAGGAAACTACCGGAAAGTTAATGTGGTTTTGAACGCATCTCGCATTTCGTTTATCGTAGTTTTTAATTGCATTGATGATCCTGCAGTTTCCATTCCGTTACCAAAGATAAATGGCCATATTCAGTTGGCGAAGTAATCGTGTCTGTCAGCAGTAATATGGAACTTGCAAATCAGAACAACTTTGATGACCAAAACCAATCAGCTTAGGCTCTTTTTGGCAACTCAAGTTGCATTCTTAAAATGCTTAACAGCACGCGAAGTACGAGTAATTGATGTCTTGTCTGTTATTCTTTGATAACGACTCCATGTGATAATCGCAATCTGCCGCAGTTAGAATCCACTTGAGGCCCCATTTTACGTATATGCCAAGTTTTGTTTCTTATTGTAGTTCCATATCTAAAAATACCTAATTGTTGCTGTCGAGTTCTTTGAATCAGATTTTTATTTGTGGTCGCAGGCAGGGCTTTTACTATTATTAGTCCATTTCAAATAAATTGCGAAAGTTCAGGTATAATCTCTGTTTTCGTCGATTTTTTTTTAGCAATTATATTTTGTGTAGTGTTATATGTACATAGAATAAGCCTCTAAATTCTTCACTATGGCATTAATTTACCTATGAAACGGCAATTGCAGAAGGGGATTGTGGTTTTGTGGACAGTTAATTAACAAGATATCACGTCTTTTGATCGGTTGATACGTCCGATTCCTGCAGATTCCCTCTAGTGGAATGTTGCCATGAAACATTTAACATCGTTTTAAGCAACTTCTTTTGAGATATTTGTAATTTTTTTAATATGATTTTTAGCAAATTTACCCAAACTGCTTACCCATATAGGAGAATAACTTGAAGGCTAGCTTTGTAAATAATTATTTACATTTATTTATTCGATAGTTTAGATTTTAGATTTTCTGTTTATAAGGGGATACAGGAGCTTGAATTTTTTTTCTTTTAGAAGTATTTGCAATATGCTCCTTGAAAGTTAACTTGGAGCCAAAGTGATTGCCGTGATATTTTATAGACGTGTCTTAAACTGTATATAGTATGCCATAGAACGATAAAGTATTAGCTGGAAGAAAACAAGTTGCGTTTTTCAACATTCGGTTTTATTTTCTATCAATTCATCTTAAATTTTTTAGTCAAGTATTTAAAATTCGTCTCAATTCTTGTTCTCAATTCGTCGTGTTGGCAGCATAGAATTACGTTACGCACTTTGGTAGATGTGGGGAGTCAGAGACGTATATACTGTACAAAATAGGCCCCAGGACCGGACCCTTCGGCAGCGCAAACAACATTAAGGCCAGAAGCAGCTTAATGGATAAACACTCTAAAATAACTATTGGATAAAAATCTTTGAAAATTTTTACAACATAAACATAGGAAGAAATTAAAATTTATAAGTCCAAAATGTATAAGCCCAGGTGCCGCGCGTTATCAAACGCCTTTTCAATATCGAGTAATAACTTCGCGGTTAAAAACCAACTGCACGGTTTATTTTTATTACATCACAAATTCCTAGAACATGATAAGATGTGCTATGATGGAGTCTAAAACCAAATTTCTTAATTGGAAGAAGTCCTTTCATATCAATTTCCTTACATGCATTTTCTTTCAATTTTCTCTCATAGATTTTGCGTATGCTACTTAATAGACTAATTGGCATATAGATTTCAGGAAAGCTTAGGGAAAGGAGTTTCCAAGAGTTTCCAGCAGTTTCCTAGTTTCCAAACATCTGGAAAATAAAGCAGTTAAAGCCACTGTTCTGGATACAAAGAGAAAAGACTGTGTCAATTGAAAGAATGAATAGTCTCGTGCCTTTGAGTGACCGTGACAGCATTCTCAAGGTGATGAACGATGGTATGATCATTGTGCTTTGGCTTTATCAAGATCGGTGAAATATGTATATGTCTGATCAATTTTTAAGGGGAGGAATATACTATTTTTATTTTTAATTACCCTAACTATATTACCTACTGTAAAAAAGTAGCAAAATAAACCTGGCTTGCTTACCATTTTTATTAAAAGGCCGGCCATCCTGATCGTGTGATCGACTCAATTAAATTGGTCTCTAAACTTATACATCATCAGACAATCTCTGCAAGCATAGTAAGTTGTAACTTTTCATGATGCACAATTGCTTTCAAATGTTGGTTTATACAAATAATCTTCTTCTAACATGTAACTATATACATATGTATACTAACGTACTAAAATTGATTAAAAATGATATAAACTGGCAACACTCTGCTTATAGCATGTGTTAATTTCTGTTAAAAGTCTCTTTAGATGCTCAGAAAAAGTGTGCGTACATGTATGAAAACGAAATTGCCTCGTGTTGCATTTCGTCAAAATTTATGGAATAAATTGCATTTTGAGCTTCAGTGATTTGAACATAATTTTCGTATTTCCTTCGCAAAAGTCTTTAGTGATACACGAGAATAGATGAAAAAAAAACAATTAACCGTTTTTGAGTCCAAGAGGACTCAAAAGGAAATTATGTTGATAATCAGATAAGTTTGGGCATTAAAAAAATACGTATTTCTCAAAATTAAAAAAAAAAATTATTATTAATTATTTATTTGACATTTAAGGGAGTGTGGAATTGCTGTTACATTGAGCTACACGTAAAACAAAAACTCCTGTGCCATATGGATAGATCTGAAACAATTATTTTGTTTGTTGCAGCAAAATGCTATACCGCATTTTTCGCAAACAGTTTGTAAGACGCCAGTGCACTTGAAAGCTTGCAACGTATTCCTTTTTCAACCCATATCAGCCAGTGGCCGACCTGGTCCTGTCTTACTGCCAATAGAGAAACATGTTGCGCAGGCCCCTAATTTTTTTTGGCTTGAATCTCATTTTCTGAAGAACTTCGGCTCTTGATATTGGGCTTCACGCCAAGCTTGCATAAGGTCTCGCCTATTTCAAGTCGAAATTCCGCTGAAGAAATTTGTTTGTCGTTAAGATTTCTTGCCTTCCTTACTCTTCGGTATAATAGCCAAGAATTTGCCATGGTCAGGACCAATAAATGATAGAACATCCTAACTTGCCATCTTTTGCTTCGTATCATAATTTTGCACCTTCCCATAATATTTTCTATCAAATCTACGCCCCGCATGTGTCGATTGTACTCCCCAACAATATGAGGGCGATCAATGTTGATGTACATCTTTTTGGTCTTATCATAACGTCTCACTTGGACCTTGGGAAATTCACGAGCAAAAGATGACACGAGCGTTACAACCTTGTTGTCTTTCCATATGACATTGGATGTATCAAAACCATCCATATCAGTTCAACGGAAAATCTACGTTGTTTTTTCATCACTTCCTTATCGGTGGGTAGTTTGAAATCGGGAATTCGATTGCGGCGTATTGCCCCAAACTCAGGATACCCTCTGTTTTGTCAAACCAGCCAATCTTTCTTTCTTTTTAATCGCATTTTATTATATTATTCGTATTCTTACTTACTAGACAAAATGCTTAAATCTGATTTAACATTATAATTCATATTCTTACTGGCTCTTAACGAGCAATCTAAGCTAATCTAAATCTTAATTTTAACATCTTTCGACTTCATTTTTATTTATTGCCGGCTGGCTTGCATATGTCTTATTTCTAATAAACTATTAATAACAAACTTAGACACTATAATTCATTTCTTAAATTTAAACTTAACCTACTTTGACTAGATAAATAAATAAACTTAACCTAAGCCTAAAATATTCTTAATCTATAATTAATGGGATGAACACACGTCCGGTGTGTAAGTCGCATCGGACATGTGTTCACCCCTTAATTGCACCCTCTTAAGGTAAGGGTCGTTGTTGGCGCTATTTTTTACGTGCCGCCTATGGGTTGATCTCTCTTTCATGAGTGGATTGTGAGTGCAACCACCAGAACAAACTTTTTTGTCTGATCGCGTCTTCTTTATCCCGAATTGAAGCCGAGGTGCTGTACCGAAAGTACTCAGACCGAGGGACGACATCCGGGTCGTACAAGAGTCGCCTGTCCCTCGCATGGCGTCGGAAGTGGTATATCAGAGGTATACCATTATGATCCTGTATGTAGCCCTTAGTATCTAGATAGATAAATGCTTCGGATGGGATAAAGCCAGACGGTTTTGTCTTTTCGTGGTATAACTGATTGGGGTAATAAGCCCCAAAGATCAGGCTGTTATCGCTCATAATTGCTCTTGCAATATGACTCCGAGTCAGTTTAATAAGAAAATTATCAATTCTAATCAACCTAGCCTTATCGTACAGAACCTTATTAGGATAGTATTTGACATTCTGTGACTCTGGTGTTCGATATAGGCCCAGGCAACATCGAAGACACTGCCTTTCGTATAAGCGAAGCTTTTCCATATCAAATGGAGCCACATTGAACCACACAGGACAGCCATAGGCGACAATTGGCCTTATGAGAGCCATGTAGCATATGACTTTTACTCTAGCGTCAAGTAGACTGCTTTGAAACAATCTTCTCGTAAGAGCAAAAGCCTTCTTGGCTTTGGCAAGAGCAGCATCTATATGTCTATTGAAATATAAATATTGATCAAGCCAAATTCCAAGATATCTTACTACATTTCGTGTCGCCCTTGCTGTCCAATGATGGTCAATTTGCGCCAGTTTCGCCTAGTATCCCTAGAGGTCCTGTACAATGGTGTTCTGAAAAGAATTGTTTCTGATTTTTTGGAAATTGATTTTAATTTCCAATCATCACAGTATCTTTTAATTTTATCGAAGTCATATTGCAAGAACGCATTGATGATTTAAATTTTTTTACCCGATTTGTATGCCACTAGATCATCTGCATACACCAAAGCGTGACTAAGAGAACCAACTAGGTCACTTGTGTAAATGTTAAAAAGCAGGGGTGAATTTACTGCCCCCTGTTGTAAACCGTTTTTAATATGGTAAGTCCTGCTTGAAGTAACGTTGCTATATTTTACAACGAACTTCTTGTCTATTAACATGTCATATATCATATATAACAGCGGTTTGTTCATATTCAGCCTGGCTAACTTTAAGAAAAGTCCATCTAGCCACACGGTGTCGAAGGCCTTCTCAAAGTCAACCAGACAGGCCTGTGCATTGGCTCTTGCTTTTGTTCCATTGGATGTCGGACACCAGTTTTGACGCAGCATGAATAGTGTCATGTGCCGCCCTAAAACCAAACTGGTTTTCCGGAAGAACCTTATTATGCTCAACCCATTTTAGTAGCTTCTTGATTACCTTTTCAAAAACCTTGCTAATATTCGGAAGTAAACTTATTGACCGAAGATTTGCTGGGTTGCTCTTATCTTTCCCCTTTTTGGGAATAGGGTGGACTACCGCCATTTTCCAATATGCTGGATAATGTGCATTATTCAGCATATTGTTAAAAAGCGTTAGTAATATATCGACTGCTACCTCGGGCAAATGCCGTAATACTATGCTAGGAATCCCATTAATGCCCGACGATTTTTTGTTTTTTATTGAATCAAGGATGCACATGAGATCATCTCTTTCGACCAACAGGTGGATTAATCGTTCGCTGGCGATATTTCCGTTTGCCAGCCAATAACACATAATAAGTAAACATTTTTAAATGAATTATTGTGAATTAACTAATATCTAAATGGTATTTGACGAATTGGTATAATATTTGAATTTGCCGCCAAACGGCCATCTTTTTTATTTTCCATTTTATTTTACTTGTACTAAAATTTCAAAAAAATAAAACAAAGAAGTACAAGTACTCACTTCTAACCGAACATTCAAACCTCGCGGTCGCATTTTGTTCTTTAGTTAAAATCCGAAACTTCCTTTTTAAAGTTCAAAAGTATTTATATGCACAAAATAATGCATTTTTTCATGGTGCCCGAGCAGTAATATTTTATTGTTGTTCTTTAATAAAAACCCCGAATATTCGGTGAAAGTCCGCGCATAAAATATACATATGTACATATAGTATGAAAAACAAAACGAAGACAAGACATCTTTCATCAAGAGCTGCCGAATCAAGTGTTCTAGCAAATAACATCTTCTCCATGGAACATCCATTACAGGCGAAAACAAAAAAGGGAAGTTTCTCTAAACGAGGTATAAAACAAAAACTGAAAGTGTAATTGATATTAAGTGCTCCAATAAATATATACAATTAGCACTGTACCACTTTCAATTCTTGTCTCTGCAATTCAATACAAAAGTATATATATACGAGTATATGTATATGTATATACATTTATATATAAACACATATAAAGAAGTGCGCGTTTTAACACATACTCGTATTTATTAAATTCTTATAAAGTGTTACAATAAAGTGAAATATTATTACAACTACAACAATTGATAATTAAAAAAAAAGTTGCGTTCGTTCGCGTTGTACCACCGCCACTAGTTCGAAATTCAATTTGAAGCACTACGCGTCCACACTAAATCGAACTTAAATCTATACAATTCAAATTAAATTAATTAAAGTAAAATCCGAGACCACTTATGCAACAAATTTGTTTGTAAACAAAGTGTGAATTTTGACAGTTGACGATTGTCTTTTACACATATGCATTTGACAAGTATAGAAAGTGCATTCAGTTAACAAATTTAATTTCTGAAAGGTATTGCGACAAGTGTGCTCAGACGGATGCTTTGAATTAGCGAACAGGCAGTTAAATTGGAATAAATATTTTTTATATCAAAAATTACTCTGCCATTTGTCTTCTTCGGCTAGTTGCATATAATTCGGAGAAATTTTTGCGTGACAATTGTTTTTCGGAAATAAACTAATTTTCCCCCAATTGCGATAATTTCAATTTATAACTGGTGTAACTAAACCAAAACCAACTAATTTTACAAAAGTAAAGACATTTTTCTCATGAATCCTTTCAATTGTTTTAAAATGGCAACCAAGGAGAGACAGTATCACCGAACAAAAATATGAGTCTTGATCAGTCAAAAAATCAAAGATCACTCATAACAGCAAACATTAATAGGATTAAAACGGCATTAGATAAAAAAACTATGTCACAAAATCCGATAGAGTTAGATTGTCGGCTAGAGTTATTAAACTCATATATTGATCAAGCTATGGTCTGTCAATCGGACATTGAACTAGCTGATCCAAGTGTCACGTTTCGTGGGGAATTAGAAGACATTTGCGTTTGTGCGAAGTCATTAATAATGTCAGTGTTGAGTAAAAGGCGTAAATCTAGTGCGGTAGAATGCTCTTTTAGTGGCCCTCATCACTCGCGATTTCCAAAAATGTGTCTTCCCAAGTTTAGCGGCAAATACGCTGATTATAAAAATTTTATCAGCCTTTTCGAACATTTAGTGGACAATGATCCTAGCCTTCCAGATATTGAGAAATTCAATCATCTTATTTCATATTTATCTGGTGAAGCTTTGGGAACGGTTAAAGCTTTTCAAATAACCGAACAAAACTATCCAAAAACGCTGGCTAGTTTAAAAACGGTATACGACAACGGTTGTCTAATATTTTTCAACAATAATTCAACGTTGTTTGATTTACCAGAAATCGTAAAGCCATCAGCTGCTGCATGATAGACATAGTTTCTGCGATTTATGACTCCCAATTACCATTGGGTGACGAAAAGAATATCACAAATGCTATAATACATAATACATTTAGTGATATCCAAAGTCGACGCAGTTACAAGGGCAAAGTGGGATTATAGTAACCTATCTCTATGGAGCGAATGTGAAGCAGCACTCAATAAAAGATATCAGCACAAATCGGCTGAAGAAGCGTCGACTTCGAGGTCTAAACAGGATGTCGGTCGTCAGAAGAATCAAAGATCTTCTTTTGCGTGTGTTAAGTTACAACCAACAAGATAATAAATAAAATTAAAATATTTGTTTTGTAATTCAGATGATCATGCCTGTCTTATAAAGATTCGAATTTGCAAAAAGTGTCCCGATATTTCATGCATATAACTTTCGACACTTTGCCTTCGAAAAGGACATTCAGTATCGAAATGCAAATTTAGTCGCAGCAGTATTTGCAAACGTTCGCATCACTCGTTGCTCAATCAGTACGCAACAACATTTAACAATGCACCCTAATCTTTGACCTCCCAAGCCATGCATGCCTCAGCTCCGACCGACCAAGTAATTCTTGCCACTGCCATCGTGCAAATAAAGAGCAGGAGTGAGGAGGTTCTGCTCGAGGTTAAAACTTCGCAAAGAAGACAAATCCCTAAATCTGCTTGGCATTGGTAAAGTGAAGGTGCATGCAGTTGTCAAATCAAGATTAAATTATCACTCCTTTGATGCAGACTATATTCACAACCTGATAGCGCTATTAATACTGCGAACTGAAACATTCCTCGCAATATTGAATTGGCTGACCCATATTTCCATAAGCCACAAAAAATAGATCTGCTACTGGGCGCAGAAACGTTCTACGAATTATTGTCCGTAAGCCAAATAAAACAAGGCCCTAAATTTCCAACCATCCAAAAGACGTTACTCGGATGTATAGTATCTGGAAAATATTCCATATCCTCAAGTTCAAACACAAAATTTTGTAACTTGATATGCCACGATGATTTGCCATCTTTAGACAAAACAGTAGAAAAATTCTGGTCATTGGAAGAAATTCCTGGAGAATCAACTAAAATTCTTACACCAGAACAACAACAATTGTGTGAAGAACATTTTGTTAAACAAACACATTTTTTGCTGACAAGTCGTTTTGAGGTCAAGTTGCCTTTCAAGGAACCGCCAAGCTCACTCGGCACATCGTTTGAAACTGCCAAACGACGTTTTTTCGCGCTTGAGCGAAAACTATTAAAAAATGACGAGTGAAGAGCAATGTATGTACATGGATTTCATGAATGAATATCTTTGGTACATATGTATATCACCGACGAATAATGAAATTCCAAAAGCCCTCACTACTTTATTTCACATCAGTGTGTCCTAAGACCATAAAGCACAAGCACGAAGTTGCGTGTTGTTTTCGATGCGTCGAGTCGGACATCAACTCAGAAATCATTGAATGAGATCTTGATGGTTGGGCCAACCATTCAAGAGGAGCTGTTTTCGACGTTACTCCGCTTTTGCACCCATAAATATGCTCCTAGTGTGGAGACAGTATCCAGAACAACCACTTCAATATTTTCCGTAAAACTCTGTCACATATAGCACTGCGCCAGCACCATTTTTAGCCATACGGTGTTGAAAAATGTTGAGTGATGTCCACGAAAATTCTCACCCACAAGGGTCAAGGATTATTCGATCAGATTTTTAGGTCGATGACCTTCTAACCGGAGCCAACGAACTTGGAATCCTTAAAGAAATTCAGGTACAGGTACAACAAGTTCTTCAAAAGGGTGGATTTCAGCTGGCAAAATGGTTTTTTAACCATCCAGCGGGGAAACCAACCAATGCGGGGAATTCCGAAAAGGAAATCAGATTTAACGATTCTGATTCCACGAAAACGCTTGGAATCCAATGGCTACCGAAAATAGATATTTTTACCTTTTCATTAGAACTGAAAGAAAAAGCATTTTATCCGTTTCCTGTCGTCTGTTCGATCTTCTTGGTTTATTATGCCCCATAGTTACCAGAGCAAAAATCTTACGACAAGAGCCTTGGATCGCAAAACTAGACTGGGATGAGTCGATTCCGTTGCGCCTTGATACCAGTTGCCAGAATTTTAAGACAAATCTGACTCAACTTCGCGAGATAGAAATACCACGGTTTGTGGAAACACATTCCAACGCGAGAATACATATCCATGGGTTCGCCGACGCTTCCATAAGAGCATATGGAAGAGAGCTGTATATATATAATCCGCAGACGGTATCAACTCCACGTTGCTAACAGCAAAGTTCAAGGTGGCCCTTTGAAAACCAAATCACTTCCGCGATTGGAACTTTGCGCAGCGCATACTCTCTCCAAATTGTGGACGAGAGTATCGACAATGTTGAATATAGACGCCGAGGAGTGTATTGTAGACCGATTCCGAAATAACTTTACATTGGATCAGGACACACCCATCAAGCTTAACAACCTCTGTAGCAAATCGTGTGTCAGAAATCCAAGAGTGGACACAAAACATATGGAGACATGTGTTAAATCCTGCAGATAAGAGGTTGTAACGTGGATGAATAAAATAGTTCGATCTGGTTTAATAGTCCACAGTTCCTCTTTTAAGATCCTACTGCTTGGCCGATAAATACTCATTTCGAGTTGTCACCGAATGATGAGGCCTTGTAAAAGCGCAAAACTAATATCGCCCTTATTGCAATCGAGGCTCCACAAAGTTATTTGATGGACTTAATTGAAAGGTTTTCATCATATACAAAATTGGCAAATACATTTACATATATGATACGGTTTATTCGTAAACTGAAAAATAAAACCGAGACATTCGAAATAGAACCTACGACAAAAGAAGTACAATTGGCATTTTTAAGACTAAAAAGCAATTCAAAAGTTAAAACAAAAGTCGCACTCCCTTCAAATATGCAAAGACTTAATCCTTTTGTGCATGAATTTCAAGATAGTGGTCACACATTTTCGCTACTTCGAGTAAGCCGGCGATTTGTACATGCACCGATCGAATATGATGCAAAGTTTCCGCTGTTAGTTGGTAAAAATACTAATTTTATTAAAACGTATTTACGATATCTACACGTTAGAAATTACCATGCTGGTCCCAAGGCCATTTGTACCATTGGTAGCTCTGCTGCGCGAAAAGTTGTGGCTATTTAACGCCCAAGAAACGTGAAGGAAAATTGTACGAAGCTGTATACATTGCTCCAAGTACAGACGTTGTTGCTGACGCAAATGATGGGCAATTTACTAGCCGATCGTCTTAGAGCACAAAGACCCTATCTTATACCTCTTATACCCCGTTTAAAATTCGCGGTCGACCCCCCGTCAAATCGTACATAGCTGTGTTTGTTTGTTTCACCTCAAAAGTTGTACATCTAGAATCAGCAACTGATTTATCTTCTGACTGTTTTATTCTCGCCCTTAAACGGTTCATCACTCGGAAGCATTCCCCAGAAGATATATTGCGACAACGGGACGAACTTCGTGGGAGCTCAGAGGAAACTCCAGGAGGCCCGCACACAATTCGACGCAAGGAAAACAGCAGTTCACCAATACGTGGCCGAAGAGGGATTCCCCCGGAACAAGTCCAGGGATTACCTGCTGACCCACGAAACAAGTGGGCACGAGAGCAGCCCAAATCCGTCGTTGGCCAAATCGTCACCCTCCCAGCAGTGGACAACAGGAAGAGTCGTACGCAGACATCGCAGGGGAGGAAAGGTCAGAGTAGCCGACTTCAAGACCAGAGGAAGAATGATGAGACGACCAATCACAAAGCTGGCTGCCCTGCCTGACGAATCTTGAAGCCTTGCAGGCCTTCAACGCGGCCGGTGTTTCGTCAAGGCAGCCAATAAGACATAATAAGTAAACATTTTTAAATTATTGTGAATTAACGAATATCTAAATGGTATTTGGCTAATTGGTATAATATTTGAATTTGCCGCCAAACGGTCATCTTTATTTTATTTTACTTTCACTAAAATTCCAAACAAATAAAACAAAGAAGTACAAGTACTCACTTCTAACCGAACATTAAACCTCGCGGTCGCATTTTGTTCTTTAGTTAAAATCGAAAACTTCCTTTTTAAAATTCAAAAGTATATGTATGTACATAACATATATACTGTCTAGTTTTTTCGAACTTCTCTTTCGACATTGTTTCTTTGATTACAGTACACCTATAATCAATAGGTATTCCAATGACTGGTCACTCTGGTAGTTGTATCAATGACATCATATAAGTTGCTCCAATAAATTGCTGGACATCGGTATCAGTTACTTGAAAAGTTTGGTTAGGATTTTTTCGAGTAATATAAATATTCGTCTGTTCAGTAATAAAACTTAGAAGTTCTTTGGGGAATAAGTAAAAAAAAAATTAAATAGGTGTGTCAAGCTCTAGTAAATTAGGTGGTAAAGTAGTATTTCCCATGAATTGTATTTGTTGATCATTTGGAACAAGGTTCTTATTTTTCCATTTCAATTGCCTCTTATGTCGTTTTTGATTAGTCGAACCTAATTTCATGTACTGGATCTAGAGACGTGGGGCCAGCAATAGGCTCACAGCGTTCAGATTTTTCAATGACCGAATCTATGTCAACTTCGGTATTTTCGTCGCAATCAGAAAAAGGTTCCATAACTTCCAATAATGGTTGATATTCGGGATCAATGACACTACCATCATTATCTAATCCATCTTCACTGTCATATTGGCAAAGTGCATCATATATCTCATCATTCAGCAGTGATCGTAACACCATTCTGAAATGAAATGGGACAACTTAGCATCAATACCTATACACAATTTTATAAACCATTTGTATTTTTTAATCAAATTCAACACCCGCACGAATTCTAATCTGTCACTTTCACTGACCTGCAAAATTCAAATTCACATAAGTCAATAGGTTACGCCAACTATGATTTTTACTGGATACTAAGTTACTAGAGTAGGATGAATGAACGGATTTAAATGAACTAAATATATTCAGAGGGGTTATTGAGTTTTGTTGCAGAACGGTCACATGGGACTACAAAGGATTAAGCCCCGGCGAAAGAAAAAAAATTATAAAGTTGTGGAAGGAAAAGAAAACAATTAACTGCATCTACAATTGTTAAGGATATGAGAGAACGTTTTGGAAATAATATGTGTAATGATACTGTGTGCAACATTTTAAAAAGAGCTGGTTTTCATAGTCGTGTACCACTAAGAAGCCGTTCATTTCTCTAGCAAATAGGCAGAAAGGAATCGCCTTCTCCAACGAACACATCAACAAGCCTCTAAAGCTGTGGGAAAATGTGGTTTTCTCAGATGAAAGTCAATTTTGTATTTTTGCCATAAAAGGGCGTCAGCAAGTATGGAAAAAGCTGTGTACAGCCTTAAACAAAGACAATCTGAGACCTACAATGAAAAATAGAGGTGGGGCCATAATGGTATGGGGTGTATGACTAGTAAAGTTGTGGGACATTTGGCTTTTGTTGAGTCCATTATGAACAAAAGGGGATACCTTGAAGTTCTAAAAGCCAATTTAAAACAAAGTGCTGTAAAACTAGGTTTTAATGTAGGATAACGATCCAAAGCATACAAAAGAAACCAAATTGCTTTGGTTGCTTTACAATGTGCCGAAACAGCTTCATACGCCACCCCAATCGCCTGATCGCAATTCTATTCAGTATCTTTGGAATGGAATAAAATCGGCGGTGAAGAAACATCTAAGCTAGTTAAATCTATACCGGTTGGCAGAAGTTTTAAAACAAAAAGGATACCCAACCAGCTATTAAAACGAAGGAAATCATGAAAAGCGAAGAATTTTCATTCATTTTCATACTTTGGGTGCAATTAAAGGGATGAACACATGTCCACAGCGACTTACACACCGGACATGTGTTCATCTCATTAATTATTGTATATATTAAGAATATTTTAGGCCTAGGTTAAGTTTATTTATTTATATAGTTAAGGTAGGTTAAGTTAAGAAATGAAATATAGTGTCTATGTTTTTTGTTAATATGTGGTTAGAAATAAGCCATATGCAAGCTAGACGGCAATAAATGAAAATGAAGTCGAAAGACGTTAAAAATTAAGATTCAGATAAGCTCAGAGTGCTCGTTAAGAGCCAGTAAGGATATGAAGTATAATGTTAAATTAGATTTAAGCATTTTATCTAGTAAGTAAGAATAGGAGTAATATAATAAAATGCGATTAGAAAGAAAGAAAGAAAGATATTTGTAGGTTAGGGTAGGATAGGACAAAAAAAAGAATAAAAACCAAAAACAAAAAATGTATAAATATATTAAAATTAATATAAAAGATATATACATATATAAAATATATTATATGTAAAGTATATATTTATATGTATATATTAGTTAAGCTGAAATAAGATAGGTTTAGTTTGGCTTAAGGTTTATATAAATATATATAAAAAATGATCATATATGCTAAGTTTCTTGAAAAAAAAATATTATACAGCAGTCGAAAAACATGTGTTAAAATTATACTGTTTGTTTTTAATGTCCCCCTAGGGCCAGTAAGATTCCTAATATTTTAAAGATAGTTAAGCTAGTTTTAAGCATTTTTGTCAAATCTAAGAAACTGTGAATAAAAATGAATTTAAAACTAGAAAAAAAAATAAAATTGAATTTTTGTTATTATTTTGTTGTTCCTTTTTCTTAAACTATTGATTATTGGATATGTAACTATGTAAAGCACTCAAACACCTAGTCCTGCCATAAGGTCGGTTACAAATATAAATCGCTATAAAAAAAAAAACAATAAACAAAATAAACACAATACTTAAAATTATTTATTTTATTAGAACACATTGAGTATTAAAAATATTGGATTACCGCCTTTTGCTTCAACACAAGCTTTCAAACGGTGTGGCAATTGAGCTCTAGCGGCACGTACGGTTTCCATGGAGATCGTGGACGCTACTCTATTAATACTGTTCTAAGGCTTTCCAAATTTCTGTGGGGAATCTTGCAGGCCATGTTCTCCAATTCTGACCACAAACCATAATCCAGTGGGTTCAGATCTGGACTCCTCGACGGCCAATTTTCTGCTGCTAGAAAGTCAGGAATATTGACTCTGAGCCACTCTTGCTTGGTTTTGGCTTTGTGCGCTGGAGCAGAGTCCTGTAGGAAGATCCCTCTGAGTCAATTAAAAAGGGTATTGGTCAAACCCTTCACAACACCCTCTAACACATTTTCTTTCTTGGTAAACCTTTGCACCAAACCTTTGCGATGAGGATATCACCTAATTATTTCAAGATCTTCCCTTCTGAAGTCAATTTTCCGAAATCAAGTTTCACGTATGTATCTCTTGAATTCAGAAGGGGCATTCTTGAGCCCAAACGGTATCCTAAGGTGTTCGAAATGCCCTGAGGGCATGATAAATTATGTGAACTTAATAGCATCTTCACTGAGAGGTACATGATGAAATCCATTTTTGAGGGGTTAAAATGTGAGATAAACTTTATCTTTAGTCGGTTTAGATGTTCTTCTATTGATGGCAAAGGATAGTTGTCGCGAATGGTTATTGTACTTAACTCTCGATAATCAATACAAATCCGAAAGACTTTTTTTGTCTTCGGATCGTGATTTACCAATAATGCCATCTGTGATTCCAATCTATGTTTATAAGTCAATCTCCTAGATGAGGTATTACTTTTGAACTTTTGGTATTTGTTTTGAAAATGAAAGCAAATCACTATATATGAAAACATATTTTCATATATAATCCTCCCAAAACTTTTTCCATTACTTTTTGCGATTACTGACTTAGTTTTTGTGCAAATAGTAGAAATATGCCCTGCTTCATTGCATGTGTAGCAATACACATTTCCTTTTTTGATTTTTATATTGTAGATAACAATATCACTTTGTTTTACAATGATGGACTTGGAGCCGTCAAATTTTCTGGTGTTTTTTAAAGCACTGAATCTTTTTAGACCATCCTTTTCATTTTTCACTGTTCTGTTCATATGGCTGTTGTACTTATTGTTCTCAAATCTTTCGTATTTTTTTTAAAGCCACTTTAAATTCATCTAAATTATTTGCACTATATAATATTGGTTTGTTTATTTCACTATCAGCGATACCATTTATGATGAAGTGCATAATGTATTCTACTATTGACCCATGTGATGCCATTTATTGCATGCTTAGGAAGTACATACTATTGTGTTGTTTCATCTCGATGTTTTCGAGAGTTCGGAGTTCTTCATATGTGAATGTCTACTTTTGTTGCCACTTTCAAAAATTCATTTGTAACGCAGGTTGGAGTTCTAGCCAACTGTTGAAGTTGACAGTTATAATAAATTGTAGAGCTGTGCATCCGAGTAATCATTTGGCGAAGAAGGATTTTTTTTCTTGTCATCTAACCCAACAATATCAGCGCACTCTTCAAATTGTTCAATCCAACGATTAACGGGGAAGTTATGATCGACAATAAACGTTGGAATTGAGTTTACAATGTCGCTGAAATTATGTCGCGTCCGCGACATTGTACTCAATCCTTCTTCTTCCATATCCAATTCACGAAGTTTCCCCTTCAATTAACTTATCTCCTCCCTTTTCGTATGTGCATACCCTTTTCAGGTTTTCCAGCTCATCCTACTTATTGAGGTACAACTCGCCAGACTCATGATCGTTAGAATGTATTTTTCCACTACTTGATGAACTATTTTCACGCATGAAGTTGACCAGTTTCTCGAATGTCCAGTGATCTTCAGCTCTACTTTCGTGCCACTTGAAAGCAACTTTAAGTTCCTTAACACGTCTATAAGTATAGCCACTGTGGATGATTTTAAAAACTGTACCCACCCCTCCGACATTTTAAAACACTTTCAGCAGAATATTTTTGTTTAGTCTTAACGTCAAATCCACATATTAGCAAAAAAAAAATAAATTTCTTTGAAAAAATAAATAAAAAACACACTTCTTACCAAGTCCCACTTCTGAGATTGTAAAAAAACAACTTGGCGATCAATGCTTACCGCTTTTAGTAACAGAACAGTCGAGATTACATTAATCACATGACTTTAATATTGTGAATCAATTGGAATACACCGTTCGAAAAGATCATAGGAACAGATGATAACAGAATGTCATATACTTACATATAATCGTGTTTGAAAAACACTACCTTACTTTAATTATATTCAACAATATAAGTTGCAGAATCTGTGTTGGAAGTTTTTTCGAAGAGCACTGTTTAATAACTTTCGGTACATTAAAATCAACAAAGCTTATCACATTCGTTGAAATTGTTGATATTGTTGTCAATGTCTTGAGTGTTAATGTAGTCATCAAGATTCACTGAAATATTTTGAAATTTACTTCTGATTTCCCTTTGGAAACTGTTCCGATTTGCACTCCTGGAATCAAAAGAATAGTCAACCTTTCGTCAACAGTATGAAAGAATTCGACTGAACACTGTATTCTGGTCAGAGAATAAATCAAAAAACGAAATTGACAGAGATTCAGAACCAGGAAGGTTAGTTGCAAATAGATCAATAACCGACGAACTGACGAGCACTAACAGGAACATTGTAGGACTAGGACATTTAACAAAATATTTCCTCTAGGTTAGCTCTTAAGCAACCACATTCTCTATGACGGCAATTGAAATCTCCACGAATCAGAAATTCATCACTTAAACTGAAAAGCTTTCGTAGGTCTGTGGAAAATCCTAGTCGTTTTTCGTTTTTCGATTTTTGCTTTGTTCCCATTTTTTAATTTCATCTCGATTACTACAATTTCGATTAAATTAGTTTTAACACAGGACAGAATCTCATATTGAGTTGATTTTCCAACATGAATTGCAACACCGCCACCCCCACCACGGTATCTATCTACTCGATAACATTCAAATATAGAGATTGGAAAAAAACAGAAAAGGGATTAAAGCGATATCAACATTATTTCTATTTAGAAAGTTAATGAAGTAAATAACTTACTCGTAAAGATACTAATCACGATTACCTCTGGCATTGCAAGTAACAATATTAATAAAGTTGTTTTTTGTACTACTTTTGTGGAATAGCATTAAATTGATCTACCTTATTTTTACCGGTGTTTAGTTTTGTAGTCATCTCCATTACAAATATGTTCAATTCTTCCATTAGAAATAATTAACTATTGGTTGTTGATGTGTCATTGTTGTTACTGGCATTGAATGTAGACGAAGCTGGTGTCGCCGCTATCAATGTTCTATTGTTGGGGTGTAGAGTTTTCTCCAACTCTGCAACTGATATGCAACAGAGTAATATGTCGGCCCTTACAATGTTTACAGCCCTTTGAAAGGCAAAACCAAATAGAATGGCCATTCCTTAAGCAGTTTAAACAAATACTTAACCTCTTTACTATAAGTTATGATTGGAGTTATTTTTATTTTTCTGCTAGCTATTTTTAGTGCTAAGATATTGAATGCGCGCAGGTGCGAATTGATGGAGTTACTTCTGAACCTTAATCATGAGATCTTGACGAGTTAGTTGGACGGAGATTAAGATCTTCATCGGAGTCCACTAGATTTTTGAACATGGACTGAAAGTGGGGCCATTCGGTATTATATCCAGAAAATGTTACGAGCTGATTTGTTTCGTGCATCGACACTTTTAACCTTTCGTATCACATTACTTCATTACTTATCAGCCGCAGAATTTGGTGGTGATTGTAAAATAGCCTTCTTCGAAATTGTAACGCTGCCCACTTTGAAATTATTTTTTCATCAAGCACACGATGAAATGCACGATGAGCAATTCAGCAAATTGTGATCCCTAGTCATTGTGTGATTGCTAATTTCGCAGCGTTTTTGGTTTGTCCAAATAAATATCCTCCGGCATAACTCAATTCTTTGAATATCTACGTACGTATGTAGTTAATGTGATTAAATATTTTTCCAGAAAGTATTAACTATTCCGATCCAAGGGATTTGATAAAGATGTGTACTTTGATGTCGTTTCCAAGGATTGTAAGTAATTTCCCTGTACCAATGTGCATACCGCAGTTTCTTCCGTTTTTGCCAGTAAACAATCATTGTCACTATGGATATATTCTATGTGATAAGGTTATATTTAAATCCTTAAGATTGCACTCGAACTGTCAGTCCATTATCAATCGTATGGCCATTCTGATCAAGATCAATCTCAATAATTCAGGTATATGTTGTTTTAACATTGTATTTATCTGAGTAAAAAGCTGTCTTTGACGATAAGTTTTTTTAAGTCTATTATAATCCTTACTTTTTATTTTTAACCCATTTTCACTTTTTAATCAAAACAATATTGCTTACTATAAACCTAGCATGAACTAGTTAAAACTACCTTACTGGTCCTATGTGTCTCTGTAAAACTTTCTTGAGACCTGATTATCACGGATCAATCGCGTGAAACAAGGACTAGGAGTCGAATTTCGATCAAATTTACGCTGTATAGTTCTTATAAAAATCAATTTCGAGCCAGTTACGCGATAAATTAAACCTGATTTTCACGCTGATTTAAATCTGCGGTTTTACAAATAATCAACAATAAAACAAATAATGTTTCAAAATTCCTTAGACATATTTTAATGTTAGATTGTAAATTAAATTTTCCTCAGAACTGACGATGTCTTTATAACTTAGCACGGAACTAGATATCTACTCGTAACTTTTTAACTTTTTTGAGCGTATATTAAATTGTTTCAAATGCCATTTACTATTAACCTTTTCTCTTTATATGTATATTCTATACGAATAACAATGAATAGGATGGCCGCCGATTAACGTGAATGCGGGAGCGGTGGGCAGAGATTGTTTACTACAATGTTTTTTATTTAATCCTATCAGGCTCCATTTCCAAATGTCTCAAGGGTTCTTTATGTATCAATTATTCTATATCAATAAATTCGAACCGAGTACATAAATATATAAATATAAATATAAATAAATCTAGTGCCTGTGTAGTTGATGATGCTAATCGTAAATTAAAATCCTTACATCAAGCTTCAATCTGAGTCTTTCACTAATTGCTTTTAAAACAGAATTAATTTCCGATCATATAATAACTCAACCGGCAATAAAAATACCTTGACAAGCATCATAACTAACATTCCAAGCTTTATTTTGTTCCCTTTTCCTTGGCACTGTTGCTGGCATTTACGTGAAGGATGCAGACTGGTAGCTGGTACTGGAACTGATGGTTGTGAGTCTTTCTTATGCACAGCAATTGCCGTCGTCGATGGATTCTATCTTTCGGACTTCATCGGTGGTGCCTTTAGCACGAGTATCGGTCTGCCTGTGCGGATTTATGTGCTTTGTTATCTGGTCCGTTGTGTGCGGAAGGGATTTGTAATTTATCCGAAATAAATGGCAAATAACGCAGCAAGAAAAGGGCGAAACTGCAGGAGGACAGAAAGCGAATAAAGGAAAAAAGAAAACTGTCAGTGCCACAAGTCGTTGCGAGTTAATGTGAGCAGATGCTTTCAATCAGATCTTCCGCCGGTCAGACCATCGAATACAAAACTCCGACTCGTCGACGCCGATGATGATGATGACGAGGCTATGATGTCTGCTGTAATAACAAACACAGTAAAGAGGGGAAAGAGGGGAGTTTTCGTACATGCTTTATACCCGATGAATTCATTTCGATATATTGTATGTACATACCTCTTTATTCGCATCTGTATTTCCACATTTGCACGCACCGCAAGTACGCGGTGTCGGTCCTCATTTCAGAACTTGATTTGCATCAAATTAAATTTTCCTCCTTAAAGATGTACGAGTACCTCTTGTTTATTTCACTTAATTTCTTTCCATTTCATGTTAAACGTTGTGCAATATTTAGAGTATCGGATGTACAGTGTTGGATAAAACTAAAGCACCCCGCATGAAAAAAACTATTGGTTTTGGTTACAATGGACGTCAGAGTGAAGCGAGTAAAAAGATTTTTTTTAATCGAAATAATAATAAAAACATAAGATAGTTCATTACAGAAAACAAAACAACAATTCAATAAACACAATAAGTCAAATTTTCACTTGGACAAAACTAAATAAAATATACAAAACTGTTAATATCTTGTTGCAATCCCTTTTATCTTTATAACATCAGTACACCTTTCGGCATAGAATTTATAAGGCTACCTATCACGGTCATACGCATGCTTTTCCAAGCGTTCAATACATCCATGGTTTTGCACTGGTCCCTGTTAACTCGCTTGTTGACTATCATCCATAAGTTCTCAATATGGTTAAGACCAGGAGATTGCGCGGGACAATGCACAACTTCGATGTTTTTGCCATTAAACCAAGCATTAACAATTTTACTTGTATGTTTTGGATCATTGTCCGGTGGAAACGTCCACTTCAGCATAAGGCAACATTACTGTTCTTAAAATATCTAAATATTTGAAACAATCCATGATGCCATTTATTCTGTAGCTTGGCCTGATCCCCCAACCAGACAAGCATTCCCAGACGAGCACCCTTCCTCCATCGAATTTAACTGTTGGGACAAAGTATCTCGGATCCATCCTTTTTTTTATTATATTTGGATTCATCAAAAAATAGGATGGTTTTCCATTTTACTAATGTCCAGTTGAGATGTTTATGCGCAAATGCCAATCTTTTTTTGCGGTTCTTCTCGGAACTTTCGTGATGCGCGGCGGCTGAACAAACCCAATTGGACATACCTTCTACGAATGGTTCTGGTACTCACTGGCAATTGCATGTCGTGTAAAATTTGATAAGATGAATTGAAGGATTGCTCGTTTTATGACAGATTTATCGTTTTCCAAGGCGTTTCTCCGGAATGTTTGGTAGTCCTCTTACCGGTGGTCTCAGACTTCCGTATGAGCCGCGAAATAACTCATCTATTAATTCAATATTTATCGCTAATCTTATGTCTTGATGATACGTTTTGAAAATCAGCAATATTTTTTTCTTTTAATACTTCGTTGTAATTATTTCTTGCCATATTTTTAGAAATTATTTAAAGGTCATTTGATTTCAAAAATATCTTTCAAATTCCACTTTGAACTATGCTTTCTTGAAATCCTGATACTCTATTTATACAAAGTCTACATATAATAGCAAAATAAAAATTTCCTAAATGTATTGAATAAAAATCATAGATGGCCGGTCAATTCAAAGGGAAACATGTCTTTATACCAGGGGGTGCTTTAGTTTTGTCCAATACTGTAAATAGCACCCACTGAGCTCGGCGTGGTTATGATCTATGGTATACACGACTCATATCCATGGAGGTGCATCCCTAATCACATTCGTATTGCAGCTGCATGCGCACAGGATGGGTGTTTTTGAAGGAGACGCTAGTAAGCGGTCTGCCTAGAGGCAAGTATATTTTAGCGATAAAATATTAATTCGTGACGAATTCTGAGGTGAATATTAGTGCCCAACTGTTGGGTTCTTAGATTGTTTATGTCTTGTAAATTCTTTCTTCGTAAGATATAGACAGAACATCATACCGCGCTGCACCTTTAGAATTTCTGGCTGTTTTTTTCTATAGGTGAGCTAGCAAAAATTATTAAAGCTCATTAAGAATTGACATAGACTAAAGGAAATTCGAAAAAAAGTTGAACAAATTTGTTCAAAGTAAAATGCACGTGACATTGACGGATTGGTGTGACATGTTGTGGTTCAGTTCAGCGAAATTATGTACATGTAGCCGAAGACATGGTTAAAGGGATCATTTACACTTTCTGACATGGGAAAAAATCAGCGAGTCAATGAAATTTGTTGACGCCCATCCAAAATGATAATATATTTGACTAAAGCTAAAACAGTGTATTTTATGTACATATGAATTAAATAGGATCTTAAGTATTGCTGGGATTAATATTGATGGGTGAAATAGTAGACTATGTTTTATAAATACCTACGTATTTTCATCCACCTGTTATTATTATAACGGGAGTGCACCTATATATATTTGAAGACATCCGTATTATATTATTAGATCATCAATTGAGAACTACAACCTAACGCAAGTCATGTGTAAGTATCGCTTATGTGCGAAACGCATTGAATTTGAAGTATTCAATTTTATGAATTGGACGCGATCGTTCGTACATAAGGTTTGCCGTGAATCGGAATCATCTGATTACTATACAGAATTTGTTACAAAGCGTAGAAATCGTGAGAGACGTTAAGAAACGATGCACAAGCAATCGTTGACAAAAACCCTTCGAAGTCAATGAGAGCGCCATGGCAATGGAGCTTAAAGTTTCGAATGGCCTAATCCACCGACTTGTTCACGAAGACCTTCGCTATAAATCTTACGTTATGCGCAAAAGATAGTTCATGTCGGTTAAAACTCGGGAACAGAGAACTATTCGTGCAAGGCATGATAGATGACTACGTTCAGGTCCTACAGAAATATCCAAATTTCCTAAATTTGCTATCATAGTTTTAAGAGTTTTAGAAAACATTGTGAAACCCTGGATTGATAGCGTACGCAGGGATAGAACATTTCATTTCTGCAGAACTGTGCTTCTATCATACGCAAAATTTTTTAAGCAAAACAAATTTTTCTTAGCTTAAACTATCATAACATTATAATAATAATATAATGCTAAGTTTATATTTAGCTGTCGAAAGACATAGCTATAAGTTGTACTATTTGTTTTAGAGTGTCCGTCTAGGGCCAGTGTAGTTAAAAATCAAAATCATATACCCTAGCGGATCTTGGCGTGCTTCGCTACGCATGAATATTAGCATTGAATCAAATTCATTGGTTTCTTTTTTTTTTTTATTTGGAAAAAATGAAAAAAAAAAAAATAATTAATCAATTCAATACAATAATGTATACAACATTTTTTGTTTGATTGTGTGGTGCATGAATAAATAAATTTTTGGGTGCTCCCACTCTGGAACATGTTACGTATAATTGTCCGTGAGAAAAGCACGGTTCCTCCGAATTCTCTCCACACACTTGAACCTTGAGTTTTATTAACGGTCATAGGAAGGGAAAACGCAATGGAAATTAAAGGCGTTTGAATTGAAATGGCATGTCTGTTGGTATTAATGGTATTCGCGGTGTCAGTACAACTTCTCCTTTTGCTTTCCCGGTGAAAATTGTGGCTTCGATCAAATCGGACATTATTTTTTTTCACGGAAAGTCCCATTCCATTGGAAAGTTTTGGTGAATTGAGATTTCGAAGAAGTATGATCGATGAACCAACTTTTAAATTCAAACGATGCGGTGGCATACCGGGTGGTTGCAAAGAATTCAAACATTCAATCGGATAATTTACCGAATTTTCTTTATTCGTAGCGGTGTCAATGGATTTATATGATAACAAGTCACCTGGCAATTTCTGTTGAATCTGAAAATTGATGTCATTAACATTTGCATTTTTTTGGTGCTAAAATTCCGTGTTTTCTTAACCAAACATGATTTTTATAATTTTAAACAATGTTTGGGAAACCGCGATCAATTAGTTCTTCTTTTAATTTTAAAATTGTGCAAAAGTCATTTGGAAACGTGATAAAGCCATTTATGTATATCACTTGCAATTTTGCCATCGCCAATCTGCAGCAATTGCTTTGAAAACTCACGTGCTGATAGATCATTTTGAAGACGTACATATGTATGTACATACATGCATATTTATGTCAAGCAATTACTTCTGTACATTTCCCCAAAGAAAATAACTTTTCAAACAAGCATTAATCTCATCAGCTGGGGTTGACCTGGGAATCACGGGCAACGTTTGCCGAAAATGACAAGGTAGCGGTATGCACCGCCGAACAACTGTTGATTTACACATAGATCCTGTACCTAATGTTCGATTCAATGCTTCCAAAGATTTTTTATGGGCCATCGGACATTCATAGCTGCTGCTTCTTGCAAAACTTTGGCCATTCCAGATTTTCTTGAAATATTACATGTTGGAGTTTCAGTTTACATGCTTAATAGCAATTTTAAAGCAGCATGTGCAGTTCGGCCACCATCCAATAATGTAGCTGCAATACCAGAAGAAGCAAGTGCCAATGCAATTTTTCGTCTGGATCGAATTGTGGCTAAGATTAGTGAAATAAAAAATGTTTTTCCAGTGCCGCCAGGACCATCCAAAAAATAGAAGGCACACAATTCATCACATTCGAATTGCTGTTCACGTTGCAATTCTCTCTCAAATAAATCATGCATTGGACGATTTGGTGCGATCATGCCTAATTGTCCTAATGTTTTATTTGCAATCATAAGGCAAATATCTTCAATCAATATCAAAGCCTCATTATACATGTCTAATGTAAGTACCAAATCAGGATCCATCAAACGATGTCGAAGTTGAGTCAAAATGTCTTCAGCCATGAAATTTTTATATTTAGATATTCAACAATTCAAGTGGGTTTGATGGATAACATGTTGATATTATTATTGCGAATAAAATACAAATTTGATTTGGGTGAACTGAAACTGAAGCATCATGAAGCGTAACATTCCAATGCGTATCATCTTCAAGCAAACGCAACCATGGGCATGCGTCACGGTTTGTTGCACACAATTCACCATCAACAGTTCTTAAATCCTGAAATGACTGTGGCCCACGTATGTACGTTCACCAACAACAATCGCAAATTAAAGCATTCAACATTATTTGGACTAACTGTATAAATGCAACTTAAAGCATCCGTTGCAAAAATACCTCGGTAACCATCAACAAGATGCGTTCCAAGTTAAATATCGTGGTATTTCCGAATATAATAGTGTTCTGGCAAATTCATCCGTTTCAAATTACTTGAAAAAAGCTGTCAGTATAGTTGGTGGAGGCTGTACTGCTTTTTGTGCGGCATTGGCATCAGTAAAATAAACACATTTTCAAGATGGACTGCTAAATGTATAACAACAGGATGTTTCTTATGTAATGGGAACGATAAAATTCGCCAAATAGCTTCGCTATTACTAATATACTCGTATCGTCCCATTTGGTACTGTAAAATTTCATCATTTCTATTTTCAGCAGCCACTCCGAAAATAGCCATATCGCTACCTTTATTAACATACTTGCAAATGTATTTTATTGATTTGACTGAATTGCAGTATTCGACATTTATGTAAACATTGAACATTTTTGATACTTCAAGATTTTGGTTACGAATTTTGATAATAGTCGTTTTACCATTATCATAAGTTGATCGTCGACGATACTGTGGATATCCGTCATCACCGTGTATTGTTTCAGCAATCAATTGTTTTGGAAAATCCTTTGAACACATGCCGTCGATCATACATGGTGAATTTGTATTAATTTCACCGCATGGAACGTATATCATATTATTCGTGACAACTGCGAATAACTGTAGATCGATGGTTTGATCTGGAATTTCAGCCGATATAAACCTATCAATCATATCTGGTTTTATTTTCTGTGCCAACCATATCAAAATGTGAGCGTGAGGCAAGCCTCTTTTTTGCCATTCAATTGCATACATGTAGCAACGCACTTCTCCAAATATACGGAGTTCGACAATTAGATCCATCAACTTTTTAAATTTTTGCTGGAGTTATATCGTATCGATCTGTTGCCACCTAACCATCAAAGAACCAATGATCCACTTGGTTTCGATGGGTTCATGGTTTCGTTTGGTTCAACAGCTGACAATAAATAACACCGCCCTGATCCCACCAAATACACAGCATTACCTTCGCAGCGTGAACATTCGGCCAAACCGACTACGTAGAAGCATGACCGGGCTGTCCCCATGATTTTTTTCTCTTTGGGTTGCTGTAATGAATCCAGTTTTCATCATCTGTAACGATGTGATGAAGAAAACCCTTCCTTTTTTGCCGCTAAAGCAGTTGTTCACAGGCGAAAAAACGACGCTCAACGTCTCTTGGCTTCAAATCATAAGGAACCCAAGTTCCTTGCTTTTGAATCATTCACAACGCATGCAATCGCTTGGAAATACCTTGGCGGATAACTCCTAATACCTAAGCAAGCTCTTTTTGCGTTTGGCATGGATCCTCATCGAGCAATGCCTCCAATTCAGCGTCTTCGGTTTTTGGCCTTCCTTCACGCGAATGGTCGTAAACATCGAAATCACTGTACTTGAAGCGACGTCTCACTTAGAGCAGCATCTCCGTCAACTTTTTGGGACTTCTCGATGTGCTTCAGCTGCTGTTTTCCTCGAATAAAAGAAGAAAAGCAACACTTCCCGCAAATTACGATTATTTGCCACAAAATCAGACATTTCCACACAGCCAAAAGTATATGATGCAAAAACAATATCACTAATGTGTCAAAGCGATTTGTTTACAATATGTCTAAGCTTGGTTTATGACGTTTTGGATACGTCACAATCGACCAGCACTTACTACTGGAGCCATATCTTGATAAACAGCGAGAAATTAGTTGCACACCTAATATAAACAATTATAACTAACGAATGCGTTGACTAATTTCGTTTAAACCTTACATAAACTATCTACACGGCCATACAAACAACCCCTGAAAATTTGAAATTCAGTTTGACCGTTCGTGAGTTATAAAGTCACACCAAAACTTGCAACAATTTTTTTATATATTGTATATAGATAGATATATACATCTCATATATCCTCGTGCAGGGACGGGTTAAGAATATCCCTGCAGCGATACCTATCGCTTGTCGTAAAAGGCGACTAAACAAAGGTAAACAAAACTCATCTATGCAATTTAGAAAACACCAAGGATCTAGGCAATTTAGAAAACACCAAGGTGAGCCTAGGGACACATATACCACCATTAAACTGCCCCACAAGTGTGCGTGCAAATCAGTGGGTTGACACGACTGGAGATCACCGGTGTTGTAAGAGTAAGATCAATCAAAAAAAAAAAATAAAAAATCTGGAGCATGCCCGTGTCAAAAAGGAAGGGAAGAATGAAAACGGTCAAACCGTAGCATTATGGAAAAGAACGCTAAAAGGAAAAGCACTACCCCGCCAGGCACTACTAATGGTCGTGATCCTGGGACGAGCAGAAATGCTCGGGTCAGAGCTATAGGATTTCCGGGGGATAGCAAAGTAATGCAACGGCGTAAGCCACATTTAAGAGTCGCGAGTTGGAACGTTGGAAGCATGAGTGGGCGCAGCTATGAGCTTGAAGAAATGATGGCTAGAAGGCGAGTAGACATCCTGTGCGTACAAGAGACGAAATGGCGAAACACCGGTAATCGGGCACGTTTCTTGGACGTTAAAACAAAAGCCTACAAGATGTTTTACTATGGATTGGAACAAGGAAAAAACGGAATCGCCATCATCCTTGCGGCAGAGTTACTTGGCAACGTCTTAACCATTTCAAAGTCCAGTGACCGTTTGATGGCTCTCAAATTGGTGATGCATGGTGAGGTGTGGAACATCGTAAGCGCATATGCCCCTCAAGTAGGATGCGAACAAAAAGAAAAAGATGCATTCTGGCTAGATTTCCACAACCTTGTCAAAATCATCCCAAAGGAAGAGCTTTTGTTTGTTGGGGGAGATTTAAACGGACATGTCGGGAAGACAAGCGAAGACTATGAAGGCTACCACGGAGGGCTGGGATACGGCAGATTCCGTCAATTCCATTTAACGTGGACACCTGCCTTGTCGGCTTAATTCCACGGTGGGCCACCCCACATGGGGTTGATTTGGACGACAACCGACGTCCTTATTCACAGACCTGTGTAAATAAGTACCAAATTGAATCCATGCATAGGGACATGGCTCCCCCTTGGTACGAGGCGAGGCCTAACTAAAACCTCTTGCCGTTTTGAGGACGACCACCTCCGA
Source organism: Merodon equestris (assembly GCA_958301585.1). Classification (NCBI taxonomy): domain Eukaryota; kingdom Metazoa; phylum Arthropoda; class Insecta; order Diptera; family Syrphidae; genus Merodon; species Merodon equestris. Next base: position 79,131,574 of record OY284415.1, on the reverse strand, counting down.
ACTTCCACCAATGTTACCACTAGTGTTTCCACTAATGTTCCACCAGTTTTATCGTTCGTTGTTTCCCGCATTTGGGATAACCACAGCCCCCACGATACTCCCACTAGGGGGCCAACCGCAAGGACAGGCCAGGACATTACTGTCCTGGGGGCTACCTGCCTCCCGTGGTCCCGGAATTAGGCCTCCGGTCGAGCCGTTACTCCCAGCAAGGGTTTCCCTATCCCCTAACTGGGAGCCTTATGTTAGCCAAACAGCTGCTGGCAAACCACCATACAGCTATTTGGCTATGTAGACCATGCACCATTTGGCCCTTTAATGTTGCCCCCCAAGTACGTGAGCCGCATATTGAGGATGCGACCCGGTGTACCCAGAGGGCGTAGCTGGGATACGGCACCAGGAACTCTTCAGGTGAAGATATCCTAAACATGTGCAAGTCGTACGGTCTTATAGTGCTAAATACCATGTTCGTCAAACAAAGCCGGCACCTGATCACTTATAGCAGCGGCGGAAATGAAACTCAAATAGACTATCATTTGGTATCCAGTTTCATGAAGCCACGAGCTAAAGATTGCAAAGTGATCCTGGGAGACGCGATCGCCGCTCAACACCGTCTCCTCCTGACTGAATTTTTTATGGATGCGAGAAAGAAGTCAAAGCAGCAAACGAAGGTGTCTGAGAGAATCAAGTGGTATAAGCTGGATAAAGGAAAAGGCGAAGCTTTTATTACCATCATGGAAAACTACCTCTCTTCCATTATCGATGAGGTCGGTAATGAGGAGTGCAGAGCACAAGACATGTGGGATTCCCTACAACAATCTGGCCTGGAGAAAGCCAAATCACTGCTCGGAACATCTAAAGGCCCCTGCCAACACGCAAAAGAAACCTGGTGGTGGACAGACGAAGCCAAAGCAGTGATACACGAAAAGAAAATGGCTTTCCAAGCTTGGTCAAAGTGCTCTTCTACTAATAGAGAGGAAAAAGCTCGCCGTGAAAAGGTATATAGATGTTGCAAAGGTATCGCGAAGAAAAAATGCGCCGAATTCAAAGCGAAAAGCATGGAAGGCCTCTATCAGGAGTTGGAAGAAATATCGTCTTCCGCGTCTGACAGGAACCAGGCTACCCAGGAGCTTCGACAAAACAATTTGAACAAAGGAGCAAATATCTTTAATATAGCCGCTCAGAGAAGAAGAAATGCTCAGGAGATTCGTTTCCCAAAGTTTATTAACAATGCTGAAGGCCAACTCCTTGTGGAAGACGAAAAAATTCTCCACAGATGGCGACAGTATTGCGAGGAACTTCTGAACGAACAGTTTCCCCGAGTGTACTTTCCAAGAGCCGCCCCGAATCATGCCGAAATACCCGACATCACAGTCGAAGAAGTTCGGTACGCGGTTAAAAACTCCAAGAAAAGAAAAGCTGTTGGGCCGGACGGGATACCCTCTGAGTTCTGGAAAAAGATGGGAGACATCGGGTCTAGATGGCTCATGGTTCTTATCTCCAAACTTATGAGAGGCGACACTATGCCTAATCAATGGAGGGAAAGCTATCTTCTTCCATTGCACAAAGGAAAGGGTGATACGCGAAATTGTGATAACTACCGTTCTGTCAAGCTGATGTCGCACACCATGGAGATCGTTGAACGGGTATTAGATAGCCGACTGCGGAAAATAATACGACTATCTGATGACCAGTGCGGGTTTGTCTCGGGTAAATCAACAACAGATGCAATCCAAAGTATAAGGATCATGATGGAAAAGCATCGTGATTCTTCAAAGGACTTGCATATGGTGTTGGTTGATTTCGAGAAGGCCTTTGACCGGCAACCAAGAGATCTTTTATGGGTAGCGCTAAGACAAAAAGGAGTAACAGAAACCTACATGCGAGTGATCATGGACATGTACAATAGAGCAACGACAAGAGTAAGATGCACCGCAGGAGTCACCGAAGAGTTCACAATCAAAGTCGGTGTACACCAAGGGAGCGTCCTCAGTCCACTGCTCTTTATAGTAGTCCTTGATTGCTTGCTTGAAGGAAAAGTGACGGACCCCAATGTGCACCAGCTATTCTTTGCTGACGATGGAGCCATTATAAGTGACGATCAGGCGTCCCTACAATGAGCACTTGATGTGCGGGTGGACATTTTTGAGGGACACGGGTATCGTATTAGTTCAAAGAAGACAGAGTATCTGTGCTGCCCGTTCTCTGGGATCTATCGTTTATCTGGGATCTATGATTAATAAAGAAGCAACTTGTGATGACGATATCAACCATCGCGTAAGCGTAGGGTGGATGAAGTGGCGGGAAAACTCCGCCATCTTCTGTGATCGAAAATTTCCCCCTAAGCTGAAAGAAAGGCTCTACACTTCAGTTGTACGTCCGGCGCTCACATACGGTTCACAATGCTGGACAATGCACAAAAAGTATGAGAGCAAATTAACGGCAATTGAGATGAAGATGCTTCGCATGACAGCGGGAGTAACAAAGCGTGACAGAATTAGAAGTTCAAAGATCCGAGGAAGCCTCCACGTAAAAGAAACCATCACAAGAAATATAGAGCGCGACCGACTCAGTTGTATTGCCATGTTCAAAGGAGAGATCCTTTGAACCCCGTCCAAAAGGCGTTATCAATCAACATTCCAATTTCAACACGCAAAAAAGGCAGGCCAAAAAACAATTGGTACAAACAAATGCAAAAACACCAGCATTTGATTGGCCTCAGCGATGAAGTAATCCCAAACCGGGAAGCCTGCCGCTACTTTCTGAGGTCAAACCGGCGGACCCCACAAGCGGACCAGTAGGAATGCAGTTAAGTGGGAAGGTTATGGTCCTACACTTCTGACCATAACGACGCCGGGATAAAAAGGAAAAGAAGAAGAAGAAGAAGATAGATATATACATGACTTAAAACATACAAATTTAAACATTTATATCAATAGATGAGATCAAGAACTCCGAGTCAGTGATAACTGATTCCATACTGGAACCTTGTTATTAGTTTTATGGGTTTTATAAATAAGACTGTTGTTGAAATTATCCTGAACCACTTAAAAAAATTTGCTAAACAACTGATATGACAAAATGGAATAAAAATGACGTTACTTGATATAAGAATTAAATAATAAAATCAAATAAATAAAAAATAAAAAAAAACAAACTTAACAAGGATGAGAAATTTTCACGTGGCAAGAAAGAACGCCTAGATTAGTTGATATCAGACGGAAATTGCGGATTCTGGTCCTCATATAGAACGTTTTTAACACAAGCCACAGAACAATGAATAACAAATATATTGACTATCTTTAAAATATAAAATATCTTGAATCGTAGTTTCCGTAGCTGCGGCATATCTCATCAAAAAGTGAAATCAATCTTTGCACAAACTCGGTGAAAGCAAGATCGTTGCGCTTGATAGATGTATGTAAAGCACTTGACAGAGTTTCAAATCAATAACTGCTGGTATTCCCCAAGGTTCTGTTTTGTCACCGACGCTCTTCCTCATTTTTTTAAATGATCTCCTGTTTGCTACTTCTAATCCAATTCACCCTTTCATTGATAACAGTACTCTCAGCATCTCGTATTCGTTCCAAGATATTTGGTCCAGCCCTTCGGCCATAGAATTGGAATGGCAACATCAGTTAAACACATTTAATTCAAACATCGACTACATACATAACTACATGGAATATAAACAATAAAATGGAATTTAATGTTTCGAAAAGTCGATGCTTAAGTAAACCTAGAGTAATCAGTCGTTATTTATGAATAGCGTCGTTAACATCGAAAAAAAATTCCATCTTTGGTACCTACTCGTGACCACGATAACCACATATTCGGGGTCGCCAAGAGCGACTGGGTTTCCGTAAATCAGATTTGGCTTCGATTTTTTACACTTATATCCGCCCAAGCTTGGGTAGGGGATGAAACTTTAACGAGACATTTTATTGCGAAGTCACCGAACCACACGAATATGGAATACTTAAGTTAATACAAATGGAGGCATTTCTTTGGCATTCTGGTGCATGGGAATAAACATTTCCTTCGGAGCTGATGAACTGGAGAACATTGTTTAAATCTCGCAGTAAAATTAGATCCCAATTTATATCAGATATGAGATTCAAAAGATTGTTGCAATCAATGGAAACACCCGCCTCTTCAAAGCATTAAAAACTAGTGAGATTCTTAACAAAGAGTTAATATAAATTAAGAAGAAGATTTTTTTCCGGTGGAGAACCCTAGCGTACACCCATGTTGTAGTCAATAATTTCACTTTGTAACACTACGTATATTTTTATTATTCTGAATTATGTTTTTTTATATTTGTAACATTACATTTATAATTATTAATATTGAATTGTATTCCATTACTTTATTCTTTCACAAATTTATTATTTTTTAATTATAAAATGTATTTTTTGGAAAATGCAACCTGGCAAAATTAAAATGTAAACAGTAACGGGATACGCTCGCAAATGTAAACACCACAGGACTGTATAAAAGCCGAGCTTATGCCAGTGTAAAATCACTCAGGTTTAGCACTTCGCAACGATCAGTCGGGTCAATTCCACTGTCAAGAAAAGTGCTCCACTTGGGCATAAGCGAAAGCTTTGTTGGTTATTTGAGTGAGTTTAGCTGTTCCATTCGACGGTCGGGTTCTCCACCGCCAATAGAATACCTTAACACGCTTGAATAAGAGCGCCTAATTTTGATTATGTCTAATCTATTCTTTTTCAATTTTAATTTCCTCTTAATTTAATAAAATTAAATTTCATTAATATGATATTACAAAGCCAAAGGGTTTTATTTCTTTCCACTCCGTCCTTTTGGACTTACTTCTTACATTCGCTTGACAGTGGCTGCTGCGGTCTTCGGACAACACAACTCGCGGCGGAGAGAAAAGCAAAGCTGAGGGGGGTTGTGTTACAAGGGCTTAGCATACCTCGACGACTCACCCCATTACAACTTCTCATCTATTCTAATTTCATTTCTTGTAAACCATTTTTAAAATGAAACTTAAACCAACCAAGCATGAAACTACGAAAACTTTTTCTAATCTTCCTAATACTCTTATCGAAAGTTTTAGTTATGTCGATGAATAACCCTGCGGTACACTCTTTTTGATCTAGATTTGTCATTATTTGAAAGCAAAATGAAACACTGCTCCTTCATTTGAACTCAAAAGAACTAGAAGAAAATAAATTGGTCTGTAGTTAGAAATTTTGGCGGTAGCACCTTTTTTAGCGGCGGCATAGCGTTTGTACATTTAAAAGCTTCCGGGAGACCCAGTCCTTAAAAATAGTCCAGTCATTAAAAATATCTACCAAAACATCTAAGGCGTAACAGGCAAAGATAAGACTGGTAATGTCATCAAAACTCCATGAATGAAAGACTCAAACACCTAAACAGCCCAGTAACTTAACAACGGATTACGACGTTGAAGCAGTGAAGAAATTGTTATAGAACACCGTTGAATCACTATCAGAGAAGTTGCTAAGGATATTGGCATGTCAGTTAGCTCATACCATGTGTGTTAGCGAAGTTTGTTCTAAAATGTCTAAATCAGATTTGCTGAAAAGTGTTGTTACTAGTGACATTGTTTTCTTCGACAATGGTAGAGTTCATAATGACTTCTTGCCGAAAGGTCTTACGGTTAATAAGGTATATTACGTTGAAGCTGCGCCGTTTACGTGTAGCAATATGCTCAATTGCTTGTGCATAATTTCCTGGCCAATACCAAAAAATCATGCCTCAGCCTCCGTATTCATCGGACTTGACCCCGCGGGGCTTTTCTTCCTTCCCAAAACTGAAAAAAAATATGAAAGAACCGAGACCTGCCACGATTGAGAAGACTGCATCGCTAGAAAAGATCAAGGCTATACCAATAAGCGCATAGTAAAAGTGCTTCGAGGATTGGAAAAAGCGCTGGCGCATGTATATTATATCTGAAGGAGATGATGAATAAATAACTAGGCAGATCAGTATGCGCGGGCTTAACTCCGCTACTGAAAATTTTTGATCGAGCGAGCAAATTTGTTGTTTTATCAACCTTGCTCTCGCTCCGCATGGCACTTTTCTAAACTTTACTTCGTTATTTCTCACTATTTTTCAATCAAACAATTTCATTTGATAATTTATGGCTCATCTACAGACCTAGATCTATCGAATGACATGCTGCACACATGTATGGTTATAGCCGATATCTACATTTAGTGCGTACAAGATTAGTCCGAAATCGTTTTCGGACCACTATATTCCCCGTACATGCACGCGCTAGGCCAAAAAGTGGGTGATTGCTCTCGCTCCGCTACGCTCCGCTCGATCAATAAAAAAAAAACACTTCGTATAGGTATCAAATAGAACAGAATACTCGCTTTTGTCGTCTTTGTCTTTACTCATACATATGTATATTTTGACATGTTTGAGAATGATTTTCACACTCATTATCAAAACATCTACCTTTCAGAAAGCTATTAAAAAAAAATGTCCCATTCCGAAGAAGGTGCTTTCAACTTGAACACACCAGAAGATATTAGAATAGAAAGTACTGCCAGATCAACATCAATTTTCACATCAAATGTCACAAGGTTCTATCGCGACAACAATCACTTACATACATACAAAAATAGAATATATGTATTGCATGTATGTATATGAATATACTCAATCTTATCGAATAAGATGGTCTACAGCTGCTCCTGTTAAAGGAGAAGGTATTACGTGCCCAAGAGGCACTGTACGCATCGCACCCCTCATCTGTAAGGAAAACGAAGGACAAATGTGCGATCGCGATTTGCGAAGTGTAATTAGGACCGCTAAAGTTGTTGCTTTCATCACACAGAATGCTACCTGCACTTACTCGTACCCAATCACTTTATCCACCATGTCACCTTCACAGCAAGAAAGAAAAATAACACGAATTCGTCTTTATTTCTCAATATCATATCCATTCCTACTTTTCGCCGCTTCTGTGCTTGACACATTTCATTGTATTGTAATACGGCCATGTTTCTGACCACATATACATACATATATAAGGTAAGATCCGAATATAATGTAAGGCCGTTAAAAATCTCTAAATCCAGAGTTATAAACTGGCGCAGGCGGACTTCCACTTCGTCCGTTCACCGTTGTCGTCATTGACTACGTTGTCGTTGCTGCAGTAATTGCTAGTACTGTTGCCGATAGTTTTGCAGTCGTTTCGTGCAGTCAATTCTTATCCCCGGTGATGCACGACAAACGATCACTCCGAAGGAGTCAGACCATGAACATCGACAAAATGCACTGTGGCACATCGCATAGTGGGAATTATATATTTAGGAGAGGTCTACCTACATACATATACATATACGTAGAAATCGTTTGTGAAGGAAGGGTCAAAAACCTGGTTAGTCGCTTTCCTTACTTTTTACTCGGATCTGTTGGCGGCAATTGTGGGTTTTTTTTAGTTCCTTATCTTGTTCCGCGATTTACTCGCTTTTTGTCCTTTTTATTATTTTATTACATCATGTAAGTAGTAGACTTACGAGTAACTTCTGTTGTTATAATCTGTCAGTTAAGGTTTATTTTTAGTGCATCCAATGAGAGGGAAAAAAAGTAATCTTTGTGACTGAGGGTGGCTTGGTAAGTCCTAATTTTTTTTTTTTTTGTTGCTTATATCGGGTTAGATCTCTGGCAAAACAGTTTTAATGAGAAACGTTAACGACAAACATAAAATTCTAAAGAAACCATTAACGAAGCAGAAGTAAACTCAAAATAGGTGTGCAAGCTGGAATTAAGCTGTTTTGGTTCAATTTAACTTTGTTGACAGATATTAATATCCGCTCTTAATATCCATGGTCTTTTACCATTTATGTATATAATAGATGATGAATGCCTTCGTTATAGAAACTTAGTGGTCAAAGTCAAATAGTCATCGAGCCATTTTTGCACATCTTGAACTTTCGTGAACCACTGATATTTAAAATATATGTAGCTATACCGATTTGAATAGGTGATAACAACATTCCATCCTAAAATGAAGATAATTTTATTTTTTCAATTTTTAATTCTCTAACGTTAGACAAAAATCTTGAAATTAACTTTACTATCCTTACTGGCCCTAGACGGACACTCTAAAACAAACAGTACAACTTAAACCTATGTCCTTCGCTAACTATATACATATAAACTTATCATATCTTAACGTTAATCTTATCATATCTTAAGCTAAGAGAAATTAATTTTATTAAAAAAAAACTTAGAATATGATCGTTTTCTGTATTTATGTATAAAACTTAATGTTATCTTAAACAAAGTGAACCTAACTAAACCTAACTTATTCTAACTAAACTAAAATATACATATATAAAAATATATACTTTATATATGTTACATGGTAATATATTTATAATTTTAATTTTTTTTTTGGTTTTGTAAGCTTGCCATTGGTGTAAGGCAGGCTTTGCCTTGAAGAGGCTGAAGCTATTGAGGTATCCGTTAACGGAGCTCTCTTTAGCCACCAAAATCGTTGATGCTGGCGGACTACTTCTCAATCCCGGCGTAGATCCATCTACAGAACCTGAGGCGCTCGGACTCACGGAGCGCGACATCGTGTCCGTGAGGAATCGTCGTTCCACGGAATTGCGACACATGTTAGAATAGCAGTACCGCTAATCTATCCTGGATCAGCCCACATCTATCTAGATAGAGGAATACTTCTGGTGGAACAAAGCTGTTAAGGCTCACTCTCTCGTAGCATAAGCCTCGGATATCAGGTTATTGACCGAAGTCATTGCTCTTGCAATGTGGCATCAAATCAGTTTAATCAGAAAGTTACCCACCCGTACAATCCTGGCCTTACTGTATAAGACCTCGTTCGGGTAAAATTTCAGATTCGGGTAATGTAACACGAGACAAATCCTGAGATATTGTATGTCAAACATCCGAATCCTTTCCGTTAGCTGGTTCTCACATTGAACCAAACGGGACATCCACAGGCATCCATGGGCCTGATTAAGGCCATGAAACAGCCATCTCGTCAGAACGAAAGCGCATCTACATGTTTGTCAAAATATAGATACTGATCCAGCAAGATCCCAAGGTATCTGACTATACTTTGTCTCGCCAGTGGGCGCCCGTCCGGTCCAAAAATTGAGAACCAGCGCCAATCTTTGTCTATGGCGATAGACAAAGACATTCTGGGCAGTATGTATTCTGTTGATTTTCAACTTCTAGTCATCACAATACTGCTGAGTTTTTCTGACGTCGCGTAGCAGAAGAGTAGTGATGACCGATCGTTCTGTACACGATTAAGTCGTCTGCGTACCGTGTAGAATGGTAAAGAGAAACTGTCAGATCGCTTAGGTAAATGCAAAAATTCGTAATGTTTTATTATTTTGAGCAAGGGCCATGCTACTCTTCTCTGTATCATTCTAATTTTAGTATATGTACTGCTGAAGCAAGAACAAGAGTTCCTGGTTCATGTTGCTATATATGGACGAATGTTGTTGCAGCATTATGCCTTCCCACCTTCCTTGGCCCAAAGTGGTATTTTTTCCTTAAGGACCCAAAAATGTATTTTTCCTTAAGGGAATCACTTAATGTGATCAATTTGATTCTGATAACGTTCAGCTAGGGTTTCAGAAGCCCATAATAAATGACTCCATTCCAATCATACCAGACACATAATAACACTTCCTTGACTGAATGTACAAATACAGCCGAATTTGATGATACTTTGGATCAACACATATTTTTCACTTTTTACCCCTAGTGTTGATGTTATGTAAAAGAAAAAATTCTTTCTTTATTATCAAGAAAACAAATTCATACTGTTTTTTTTTTCAGATTTTGTTTTTATCCATCAGACTATGAAGAAGACATTTTCCTCACTTCTATAGCTTTCATATTGCATGCAATCGGTTGGTAAATAATTTTTAACGGGTTTGCAAACCTTCTTCCTTGAATTTCTTTGTCTTCAAAATTGTTCACCGCAGCTCAAAGGATCGATTTTGTTGGAGGCTTCTACTATCTGTTGGAGCACTCAGACACAAATACTGGTCCATTGTACTGCCAGACAGACACCTTGCCTCTATTGTATTTTCCCCGTTGTCCGGAGAAAAGTGAGGAGGGGCTTCAGTGATGTAGAGCTAAGAGATTCAGCACCCACCACGTCGGCCCCAAGGGTGCGCCACCGTGCACGAGCGAAGGCGGGACAGTCGCAGAGAAAATGTTCCGCTGTGTCGTCCTCCTCGCAACAAACAGCACAGGTAGGCGTCTCACTGATGTCAAGCACGTAGAGATGCTTGGTAAAAGAGTAATGGCGCGTAATGACGCCCGTTAGCCTTCTGCAATCATTTCTCCTGAGGGATAAGAAAAGTGTTGCGGACTTCTTGCAGACATCAGGGCGTACGCGCTTAGTCATCCTGCATCCTGGATATTCCCTCCATCTACGACTGTGTACGTTAAAGACCCAGTAATTGATGTCAGATTTGACCGTGGAAGCAGGTAGACCTAAGGCGGGTTCAGGTCCTGAGAAATCTCCTCTGAGCTCTTCTAGCGAGTTCATCGGAGATCTCGTTTCCTGGGATTCCAGAGTGACCTGGGACCCATACAAGCCTAAGTGAATTTAGTCTTCCGACTTTGTTCAAAAAGGTCTTGAGTTCATGCACTAATTTGGAGCTGGATAGAGGGTTCGACACAGCTTTGAGTACAGCTTGGCTGTCACTGCAGATGCATATTATTTTTTCCCCTCCACCTGTGTTTCACAACATAGTGCATGGATATTAGGATTGCGTAAATCTCCGCTTGAAAGACAGACGCATATTTTCCTAACGAGAAGTGCTGTCGAATATTTTCGCGCTCAAAGAAAACTCCAGCGCCGGATCCCTGCCCAGTCCTGGAGCCATCAAATGCGAAGACATTCCATTCCAGGTTCAGTGTCTGGCCAAAGCCAGTCCTGCCTGACGACATGGAAATGTGACTGTGAAGTTACAGCGCAGTAGGATGGCAGGTGTCATTGCGTCAGAAGGCATATCCATGAGACAGGGGTCGTAGGATATTTCTGCCGCAAGTACACTTTCACTCCAATGCGAGTTGTACCAAGGACCATTTCTCTTTAGACGAGAAATGGCTGTCAATGCACACCCTCTGATATACATATATGGTATGTCAAGGGGTGGAAGATTCATCATAGCATCTAGAGCAGCTCCCGGTGTGCTGGGGAAAGCCCCCGTGCAGCTGAGACAGACCGCTCTTTGGAATTTGGTGAGTGAAGCCACAGCGTGTTTGCGTGTTAGCCTGCTCTACCAAACAACGCATATGAGATTATCGGTCTTATTATTGCCGTGTAGATCCAAAGGACATTTTTCGGTGATAAGCCCCATGTTTTGCCAAAGGCACCTTTACATTGCCAAAAAGCTGACAGCGCTTTGGTGGTTTTGGACTCAACATGTTTTGACCAAAGAAGCTTGCTATCTAGGATGACTCCCAGATACTTAGCTTCCTTGTATATCGGGATGGCGATGCCTTTTAGTACCAGCTGAGTAATGCCAGTATTTTTCCTCCTTCTCGTGAAGACAACGACATCAGTCTTAAGAGGATTAACCGACAGCCCATTTCTCGTGCACCAGTCTTCCATCACATCTAGAGCCGCCTGCGCTTTGAGACAGACATTCGCTAAACGTGAGCCGACAGAGAGAACAGCAACATCATCCGCATAGGACTGGGCATAGATTCCAGAGGCATTGAGAGCATCGAGCAGAGACCACCATGCACCATAACAGCGGAGACAAGACGCCACCTTGCGGACAGCCCTTGTTTACTCCAGACTTGACACATTTTTCGAGGCCTGCATCAGCGATCCACAGAACCAGTGCTTCATCTACGCCATGCCGTCTAGCAGCGTTACACATGCTGTCGAAAGTTGCGTTATCAAAAGCTCCCTTAATGTCAACGAAATGCCTAGTACGTACTCATTCCTTTCGAGAGCGCATTCACTTCTCCCAACAAGGTTTTGAAACGCAGTCTCGCAGGATTTTCCGCGCTGATAAGCATGTTGCATATCCGAGAGAGGATGCATTCGAAGGGCAACTTTGCGCACGTGCAACTCTACTAATCTTTCCATGCTTTTCAGCAAGAAGGATGTTAGACTGATTGGTCTAAAACTCTTGGCGAGTGAGTAATCTGGAGTGAGTAACGAATAGGTATGTAGGCAAGTGCCAGGCTAGACGAAAACTTACTTCTTACTGTTGAATGACTTACATAATGTTCAGCTAAAATCTTAGAATTAATTAATTCCATAGCCTAAGCAGAATTTTTTTAATTTCAAAAACTTTAAAAATGGTTTACCAAATTCTTTTTTTGCCCATAAAAGTGATTAAGATGACGACATGTAAATTGTTAACTTATGCTACACCAACAGTAACTAAACTTTATATATCCAAAAGCGTGGATAAATTGGATGTATACAATTATATTTCTAAGTACAACCAACTTACGAACCGATTTGCAACCTGCACGCAACTTTTTTAGCTCTTAGGGCAGACCATTAACTAAATTTAAATTAAATGTAACCAATGTACTCGTATATGGCGATAAGGTCGGACAGTACTAGTACAGTGCTTTAGAGGCTGGAACCTTTATTGGCGCGTTAAAAAACACAAACAAGTTATTGAATAAACCTTCCATAAGCAAAAGCAATTTCTTATAGTGAACGGAAATATTTCTTCAGATATTCAGCAGTATTTAAATCAAATTAAATGATCGGAATCAATAGCAAGCCCCAGAAACTTGAATTCGTCCTAGAAAAAATCTTTCACAATGGGGACGGAAGAACAATGTTTTCTAATAAGAACATAACAATTTTGTATAAACAGAGAATAAGTGAGAAACCGGACAGCACATTTGCAACGATCGGTTTGGAGGCAATTGTTTGACCATCTTGTTGACAAGATGTGCTTTAATGTAGCGCAATTTTATATAGAAAATATTCGTTTGTTCGAGATACCGTGCCTTAGGATCTGCCGACGGAACAAGTTTAAACAGAATCGAGAATTTTCTTGTTAAAATGACTCGAAAGCACATTGCGAGGGCTATGACTAACTGCATTGATCTGATCTTCGGAGCTTACTACCCTAATTAGCCCGTTTCATGCCAAATGGCATAATTTTCACTATTGTTTTCAATTGTTTGTTTTTTAGTGAGTCAATTAACCAAATCATACTAAGAAACACGTTCTATCGTAATTTTTTCTGCTCTTTCCGAATACGGTGACAGAATTCTTCTATCTGCCGCCATTTTTTTAAATATGGCAGCTGAAAGCAGAAACAATGTGAAATTTCAATTATGTACTTTCATTCAAACAATTGTCAATTTGAACAAGAAGCCACTTACGATAAGGCATAATCTGGTGGCATAATCGTTTTTCCTAAAAGATAGGACCGATAAAGAAAGGAAATTCAATATGGCGGATTTAAGATGGCGGCCCGCCACGAAAAAATGACAATTTTTACAAAGTCAACCGATTTGGACCAAATTTGGTATATAAGGTTTTCGGGGTCGCTGATCATGTATTTGAAGTCGGATTTGCAAAATACAAGATGGTGGATCCAATTTTTAATCGATTTACGCAATTCTTCCGCCATATTGTATCCGCAATCTATATATAATACAGCAATTTAACATTTTTATATTTTTTTTTATTTTTTTTATTTTTTTCTAATTAATTTCTTAGTTCTTTATTCTCTTATTTCAACTTCTTAGAACTATCTTATGGTAGACAAAAATGCTTAAAACTAGCTTTATTAACTTAAGTCGCTTAAGATACCTTATCTTAGGCCTATTCGGACACTCTAAAGTATACAGGACGACCTAACCACTTAGCAACAGATCCCGTTTTTCTTTAAATTATTAACTTATTTATAATTAGAACTACCTAAATCTATCGCTTCCCCAATCCCTACGTGACTCGATCCCTCTATATTACCTATGCTCGCCCCCTTCTCAAATACGCATCTCAAGTGTGGTTCCCTTATCAACAAACCCACATATCTAAAAGCGAAAGCATCCAACGTCGGGTCCTACGTTTCGCTCTTCGAGGTCTGCCCTGGAACAATCCTTTGTTCTTACCTCCCTATCATCTTCATTCATAAGCTTCGTACAGTTACCATTGACTGCGCACCCTTTATAACTCCATATTTCTTAACACTAAACCTCGTATAACACGCAATCCCCGTCTCTTCTATGAATCCACCCCCCGCACCTCATACGGCTTCAATGAACCCATTTCCCGTATGCTGGCAAGTGTTAATTCGAATATTAACTTCGATTTCAACCTCAGCGCTCCATGCTAAAACTTCGTCTTCTCAATAACCTTCTTTCCTTCCAGTCTTAGATTCTAAGGATCGCGCCCCCTCACCCGTTCTCATTAGTTATTAAGTTAGATTATTAAGTTTAGCTTAAATTAAGCTCAATAAATGGGGGTGTTTGCCCCCACGAGAATTAATTCTACCTTAACTGAAATATATAAGAAGTATACGTCTCACATTGAACCAGACGGGCCATATAATACATATGTAGGTACATATGGAATCTGACTAAACTTTGTACCACTTCTCTAAGAAAAATTAATCAATGACATTGGATTCCACAGAAACCTTCGTAAGACCCCAACGCTTCGAGCGCTGCCAGACTGTCTGAGATTATATTGATGGTTAAACCCTTATGCCAATCTCTTAGTTTAGGTTGACGACGTTAGGACTAGTTCCCAGGGCCTTCGATATCTTCCGATTCGGTCCAAAGAGGTCAGCGTCAACGTCGGAATCCATCTTGGAGCCATCTCTGTACCACTTGAAGCCTTTGACATTTAGCAAGAGACCAGTATCTCAAACCTTTTGTCAAAGTTGAACGTGTGTGGTAATGCAACCGAAACTGTGTTAATCATATCCAGTTCAGGATGGCGTTGTAGAATTGTCATGTGACCCAATGGTCTACATGGCCGGTCCGTTTCCGAGCGGAGGAGTCGCAGTACGTGTAGCAACTTTTTTAATAAAAAGGTGCAGTGGAGTAATTCCGATCAGTGCCTCTTGGGCTGCTGAGATATTTTTGCCATTATTTGATTAAATATTTTAGACTGAACTTTATTTAATTGGCTACTATTATTTTTAACGGTTTTCTTACTTCTGAGTATTTTCTATCTATTCTATTTCTGATAAAAGAGTTAAACAACTCATTCTCACAGTCTGTTTTTAATGTGAATTCCCTTTCATTAGGAAAGTTTTGAAGAGATCGAAATAAATGATTACCTGTAGGTGCAAGTTCTGCGCTATTCGGTGGAAGTATCAAAACTTTCCAACCAAGTTCTATCAATTGTTGCTGCGCCATTAAACAGGTGTGGGGACTAGCATTGACATGATAGATGACAACACTCTTTCTTGTGATAAATTATTTACGCTTTTTAATTGTTAGTTGCAATCCGGTTATTTGCTGATTAGAATCAATTGTTTGACCCGGTTCTAGAACCTCATAATATCGATTCACTTCTAGTCCCACGAAATAACATAACCATATGGACGTCAATCCTGTCTTCCGAGTTGTTTTGGTTCGCCTCATTTCTTCAACGATCTTTTTCGAACTATATTCATCTATTTTTCGTCACCTGTTATTACATTAATCATGAATAGTTCAATTTTGTTTCATTTCAATAGCGTTTCCCTTTTACAAATTATCGTTTCACATTTACAACAGTCAATTGATGCGGCAGCTATAGATTGTGTTTTTGTATATCCAACTTACAAAAATGATTTTAAATTGTTTTGCTGTCAATGTTTAATTTTTTAGCAATATTATCAGTGTTTATATTACGATGTTCATGTTTTTTTTGCACACTTTCACATTCGCTTTAATACTTAAAAATAAACTTTTTAAAAAACTTACTGGCCATCTGCGGACACTCTTAAGTAAACAGAATAAATTTAAAAGTATGCCTCTGTACCTTAAGATTAAATTGAATAAGATAAATGAACGATGTTAGCACAAAAAAGATGAAAAGAAAAACTTAGCATCCTTACAACCTTAACTAAAATACATATGCAATTCTCGTGTAATTCATGTACCTACATATACATTTAGGATACGTATGCATATTTTTTATTTTTTTTTATTTTTTATTAAAACTAGAACTCCTCATTATGCACTAAAATTAAACTAGTAAGCCTTTGCGACGGGTCCCCGAATCAGTGTTGTCCGCCCGTGATGATTCGTTTTCTCAGATTCGGATGTTCTATACATATAATCTGTCCTGGGATATTGTCTCTCACACACCAGAATCCTTTGCTTTAATCTGGGTCTCACATTTAAACAAAAGGCATGTCCATAGGCAATCATGGTTTGAATAAGACCATGTAACAGATTACCTTTATAACGGAGTCAAGTTGGATGCTATAAAAGTCATCTGGTCACAGCGAAATCGCCCACGGCCCCTGCCAAAGCAATATCAACATGTTGGTCGAAATATAAATACTGGGTTCATTTAGAAAGAAATTATGGATAAGACGTTTTTATATGGGTGGCACTGCAATTTTCTACTTTCTGTTTGACCTGCTCCTTAGCAAGAGTATTCGATGGATTTGAGTAGTTGCCTTTTGTACACTTGCGCAAGCAACAGCGACGAAATAATACCTATAAGGATATTTAACTTTTGTCTTATTAGAGCAGGTGAAAATCTTCATAGACACTATAAGAACCGGCTGCACGTGCTTATAATACACTCACTAAACATACTTCCATTCTCAAGATTCTTTCTTACTGCAACTTTTGCTTTATCTTATCTAGTTGTAATTACAAAATAAAATTCACTTTTGGCAGGTAATTTAACCAGATAATGCGTGGTTCCCTTATTGGTTAACGGTTTCGTCCTTTGTAATCGGCGAACATTTCTCTTATGATTTTTAGTATAGACTCATTACAATGCGATGAAAATAATTTTTGTGCGAACAATTTTTAATTTCATCGACTATACCTAAATCTCTTTGTATATCTTCGTTTCTGACATTTCTTTATTTGACTTTATTTTGAAAAGCTTGCTCGAAGTTCTTGTTGTTCGGTTTGGTACCACCCCCAGGGTTGTATACTGTCCAAACCGGCTTTAATACTTGCTGGTATAAAAGCAGTTTATTGTTTATATTTTTGGTGGTGATCTATTTAGCCTTGATCGTTTTCCTCGATCTCCTCAGAATCCGTAGAACCTGCCTCTTTCGAGAGTGAAATTTCCAGTTGGACTGGTTTGGCTTTTGAAATAATTACACCTTTCGTTTTGTTTATTTCATCTTGTTTTCCATCATAACGGTGGGTTGAAATTTTAGTCTTACGACAGGTACATATATCTGCCATGGGCGTATTCTAATCCCTAGCCCACAGGATTGCAACTAAACTAAATGAGAATGTTTTCTTTTACGATGTCTTTGATTTGACACCCCCATAGGAGCACTTTATTAGCTTAATGCCAGCCTTAACAACAAAAAATAACTTAATTAACTTATTAACTAGGTAACGGGGTGGAAACGATTAAGGAGAGGGTGAAGGGTTGTGGTTTAAGGCAATTCTAAGCGTGGACTTTTTGAGGTGAAGGTCGAAAAGATTGGGGTAAGTTTTGCGTAGCATTCTGGACGTTGGTTCGTGGTAGCCATAATTTGTGCGGTGAGTGTTTATATGGAAAAGGAGCGTGGACCAAAGGTTACGTGGGTTTGTGTTAAGGGTAATCATGTGCAATAATGCTGTCAATGTTGCCGCTGAGAAGGTCGTGAATAAATAGAATATCTGCAACATCACCTCATTCTTTAAGGGGTTGGAAGTTGATTAATTTTAGGCGATCCGTATAAGGTGGTAAATTAAGGGGGTCGGTCCAGGGAAGGCCAAAACGGATAAACCTACGTTGTAGTATGGGATTCGTAAGAGGGGGGCCAGATTTGACTAACATATTCGAGAAGGTGCCTAACGAAAGTGATGTACTCGTATAATGATTTCGTAACGTAAGGATTCGAGAATTCTTAGGACTAACGTTTACCGAAACCGGGGGCAGAGTTAGCACGTTTGATAATGTTGTCGATATGGAGGCGAAAACTGAGTTCACGGTCACAAATGACCCCTAGATGAACCAAGAAGTTGACAGGGGGTACGGTTTCATTACGAATAATGTAGATTCTGGGTGGTGAGGAATAGCGCTTGCGGGAGTAAGTGATGGCTTAGGATTTACAGACATTGAGCTCGAGATAGTTTCTTTGACACCAAGCAGTGAACCTGTTAAGGTCCAGTTGGAGAGAGCACGAGTCGACAGGAGAAGATATGTGTCTAAATATTTTCATATCATCGGCATATATGGAGAGCTGAGGGTTCAGAATAACGCTCTCAACATCATTAATGGATAGAATAAATATCAATGGGCCGAGATAACTACCTTGCGGGATCAGAGATAGAAGATCTGAAGATAACGTTATATTGACGATCTTCAAGATAAGATTTGATCCATGAGATAAAACCGGGGGAGAAACTGAGGCAGTGAGCTTGAAGAGAATAATTTGGTGAGACATTTTGTCAAAGGCTTTGCTGAAGTCAGTGGCGACAGCGTCTACTTCCTTGCCAGCTTTAAGTGCACACAAACATTGTGAAACAAACTCGACTAGATTAGTGGTTGTCAATCAACCTTTTAGTACTTTTTTGTGGACTGGAATGATATAAGCATATTTCCAAAGCAGAGGAAAGAGTCCTTGAGAGATAGAGCTTTGAAATAGAGCGGTAAGGGGTAAAATAATCGGTTTGAAGATCCTGGTCGGCGAATTATTGGCTGAAGACATGAGCAAAGAAGTTGGCGATTACTTTAGGTTCGTTGGAAGTTATTGAGAAAATTAGATGTAGCGGGGTAGCTATCGGTTTTTTTTTTGTATTAATGAAGTGGAAGAAACACTTGGGGTCAGAGATAAGGCAGGATTGCATTCAATTCAAGTATTGGAGGTAAAGTGATTCACATAGTACAAATGTTCAAATTTAGTATAGGACTGCATGTAATTAGAAAGGTCAGATGCAGAGGAGGATCTAAGATAGGCGTGCTAAGTTTTGTTTCTTTTATTGCGCAAAGAGCGTAGTTCCTTGGTATACCAGGGCGGAGATGAAGTATAGTTCTTTTTTGGTGAGTATGGCACTTACTGGGACTTACATTTCTGTGATAACTGTGAACTTAATCTGTTATTAATATGTATTTAACAAAAGTTCAGTTGAACAATTTTGTATTGGTTCTCTTGATTTATGTACATATATGTATATACATATACATATGTGTATATATTTTTTATTTTTTTTTTTGTTTCTTAAAAATGTTACAATAATTTATGTTACCCGCGAAGCGTAGTACATATCTGCAGGTGGTTAATATTGGAATAGTTTTAAGGAGTTTATCGGCTGTTTAATTTAATTCAAGTTATTTACTAGCTGAGTTGTTTTAGTGTAATTAATTAGGATTAAACATTGAGTTTATGAAAAATGTACATACAATATTTGCTTTTTGATTGTTTAAATGACATTATGCACATTGAAAAAATATTTTGCAAGTCTTTTTTAGGTTTTTTTTAATTAACAATATTTCTAAGATTTGCTGGTAATGAATTCATAATTGTAGGTAGGGCGTATCTCAGATATCTTTTTCGATATACATATGTTAAAAGTGTCTGGAATTTCTAAATGCCCCTGAGATCGTCTCCTTGTATGGTTATGGCGTAAGTTTTGTTGGTAGCGTTGATCATCATAGTACTGCAACAATACTGTCATCTTAAATATGCCGTTTACATCTAAGACCTTTAAATTAAAATGACTAGTGTTTTGGCACAACAATTGACAATTTCAAGGCGAAAAAAACACGTTCTTTGTACAATCACAAACTAGAGATTTTAAGCCGTAAAAATTTGTTATCATTGGCACCATTTCATATTAACAAACCTATTAATTTGTCTAACTTACAATAAAGGATCACTATCTAAGGGATACGAAATGTTGGGAACAGGGAGGTTTGCGCCCCCCTCCCACCGTTCGGCTTACAGGGAAACAAACGTATAGTATACAATATTAGTTGTACATTTATTTTACGTGTTAGCTTAATTAACTGTTCAACACGGCTAGTGACTTAAAACTAACTTAAAATCTAAAATGACCCTGAGATCGTCTCCTTGTATGGTTATGGCGTAAGTTTTGTTGGTAGCGTTGATCATCATAGTACTGCAACAATACTGTCATCTTAAATATGCCGTTTACATCTAAGACCTTTAAATTAAAATGACTAGTGTTAATGAATTTGAATAATCGATGCTGGAGATTTAATAACTTGTCAAGGTGAGTTTTCGAAGCTAATATTCCGTAACTTAAGCATGGTTCGGCAAGCGAAAGATAAACCTGCTTCTGCACCTCTGCGCTAGTATATCTTTTGAGGTACACCATAGCAAAAGCAGCAATTTTTAGTTGCATACGTATTTTATTAACGTGTTCATGCCATAGGAAGTGATCATGAATTATGACGCCCGGGTACTTTATTGTTTTAACCACTTCCATAGCATCGCTTTTCGTTGTCGTCGGGCAGTCCTCGTTATGGTGTTGATAGAAGCTTCGGGTTGACGTGGCATGTGTATGTCCATCAACTTTGTTGTAGCAGCATTTATCACTACTCCTTGGTCATGGCACCATCTTGAAACGTTTTTGAATTCCTCCTGTATTGTTGCTACTGCTGTATCAAGGCATTTGTGTTTAACAGTAATTGCTATAGCATCGGCATATGCAAAGGCTGTACTTTTTTTGAATACGCGAAGAAGTTCATTGATGAACAAAATAAAAAGGATTGGCCCCAGCTTTGAGCCTTATGGTGCACCACAATAGTTCGGTTTTTCTTGGTTAAACTCTTTTTTCTACCCACTTCGCTGAGATCCCTCTTATGACAATTCTACTGAGACTTTTGATGATGTTCTCATGACTCAGTGTATTGAAGGTCTTGCTGAAGTCTAGAAAATGGCTAATAAGTGATGATTTTTGTTTAAGCTTGCGTTTATCACATTCTCCCAGTAGTGTTCCAGTGCTTTTATGTTTCTGAAAACCATATTGATTTGGTTGTAAAACCTTGTTTTTTTCTATGAGCGTGCTTATTCTTCGATTATTTCCTCCAAACATTTTTACATTTTTCTACAACTGCTAAAATTGCAATAGGCTTATAATTTTCAAGTTGACTTTTTACTCCGTCTCTGTAAATTGGTCTGAATATCGAAGTTTTCAATACCTTCGGAATGCAACTGTGTCTTACACTTTGGATTATTATTTTTGTAATTATTAAAGCAACATATATAGCATTTAGCTTAAGATATATCGGTCTAACGTTGTCCACTCCTGGTCACTTGTTGACTTTTAAACAACAAAGTATCCTTATACTTCTTCTCTGCCTTCCTCTAAATTGATTGTGCGAGATGAATATTTGCATGGGCTGAGGTTTTATGACCGCAATCGTGTGTTATTTTAGATACTTGATTGGAAAATTGTTCATTATATTGTCTTTCGATGCATTTTCTTATAGCACACATTGTGGTGGATATGTCGTTTCAATAGCAGTCGATGCAATGTCGCGCTTTGTAAGGCTAACAAAACTATGGTATATTATTATCGAAGTATTTGCCGTTATATTAACCCTAGTAGATTGCTTAATAACTTCCGTGCAGGGACGGGTTAAGAATATGCCTGCAGCGATACCTCTCGCTTGTCGTAAAAGGCGACTAAAACAAAGGTAAACAAAAATCACATCTAGGCAATTTAGAAAACACCAAGGTGAGCCTAGGGATACATATACCACCATTAAACTGCCCCACAAGTGTACATGCAAATCAGTGGATTGACACGACTGGAGATCATCGGTGTTGTAAGAGTAAGATCAAACAAAAAAATCTGGAGCATGCCCGTGTCACAAAAAAAAAACAAAAACAAGGCAGGCCGAAAAACAATTGGTGCAAACAAATGCAAAAACACCAGCATTTGATTGGCCTCAGCGTTGAAGTAATCCCAAACCGGGAAGCCTGCCGCTACTTTCTGAGGTCAAACCGGCGGACCCCACAAGCGGACCAGTAGGAATGCAGTTAAGTGGGAAGGTTATGGTCCTACACTTCTGACCATAACAACACCGGAAAAAGGAGAAAAAGAAGAAGAAGAATAGCGTAAAATTCATTTTCTTCTTCTTTAACATTAATTTCATTTAAAACAATAATATCTACATAAGTTAAGAAACCCTCAATTTTTGCTAGAAAAACCTTCAAATTTTTTCTTGGCGATCTTATGTTAAAACACACATAACAAAAATTCATATTTTTTAGGAAGGCTGCATCGATATCAGTAAAACTTTTCATTACCCTAAAATCGATGTCAGTGTCACTGTTTAGATTTTCCATCATATTTTTCTTTTATCTATCGTTTGTCTAGCCTATGTGTATTGATTCGCCGTTTTCGGATTTTCTTGCAAGTATTTTGCTCGATGCCTTAAATTTCCCATTGCATTCTCTGGTTTTGTTTTTGGCCATCCAAGGCAAACGTTTATTTGTTGGAGTCAACTGATTGTGACAAATACCACTGCATCACTCTCTGCCTCTCTGTTTTGATTATTGTAGGTGTTTTCTCTAATTTTTTTTAACTTGCGAATAGTCTTTGCATTTCTTATGATCTTTGCTTTGCACACATACTCGTAGCTTGTTAGAGAAGCATATGCTGGTTTATTTGTTCATATTTGCTGGAAACGAATTCGCAGCTCGACTGGATTTCGGACATCCCTCTCCTCATCATTTTCATTTCCCCAATGAGTGTTAAGGTAACGATTGTTGAGGTAGCTGTTAGGACTAATTCGTCGTTGTTCCTTCGATGCGAAGAATTTTCGATGTTTATGTCCTTTTTAACAGTCAATACGGTTTCCAGATATTTAAACTCGTCCACTTTCCCCTGGCGTTAATTGAATATTGTCGATACGAGATTTGGGTCAATTCAAGTCGGCCAATAACCATATACTAAGTTTTTTCCTCATTTTCTTCTGAATCTAGTTTTTTCCTGTTATTCTTAGACTTTCTGCCTTCCTTCTAACTAATAAGGTGTTTCGTACTTTAATTCGCCCTTTGTTTCCGTTTAGCTATATTTGGATCAGTTTTACCAAGTTTTCATGAATAGCAACCTTACAAGGACATATATTACATACATACATGCAAGGGATCATAGGAGAAAGGCACTCCGAAAGTCGAATTTCTTTTTTGGCACAACAATTGACAATTTCAAGGCGAAAAAAACACTTTCTTTGTACAATCACAAACTAGAGATTTTAAGCCGTAAAAATTTGTTATCATTGGCACCATTTCATATTAACAAACCTATTAATTTGTCTAACTTACAATAAAGGATCACTATCTAAGGGATACGAAATGTTGGGAACAGGGAGGTTTGCGCCCCCCTCTCACCGTTCGGCTTACAGGGAAACAAACGTATAGTATACAATATTAGTTGTACATTTATTTTACGTGTTAGCTTAATTAACTGTTCAACACGGCTAGTGACTTAAAACTAACTTAAAATCTAAAATGACCCTGAGATCGTCTCCTTGTATGGTTATGGCGTAAGTTTTGTTGGTAGCGTTGATCATCATAGTACTGCAACAATACTGTCATCTTAAATATGCCGTTTACATCTAAGACCTTTAAATTAAAATGACTAGTGTTTTGGCACAACAATTGACAATTTCAAGGCGAAAAAAACACGTTCTTTGTACAATCACAAACTAGAGATTTTAAGCCGTAAAAATTTGTTATCATTGGCACCATTTCATATTAACAAACCTATTAATTTGTCTAACTTACAATAAAGGATCACTATCTAAGGGATACGAAATGTTGGGAACAGGGAGGTTTGCGCCCCCCTCTCACCGTTCGGCTTACAGGGAAACAAACGTATAGTATACAATATTAGTTGTACATTTATTTTACGTGTTAGCTTAATTAACGGTTCAACACGGCTAGTGACTTAAAACTAACTTAAAATCTAAAATGATTCCCATTTTAAAACTAAGATTAGGCGACGTGTTAAAACCACTTAATTGTGTACCAGTGTCGTGATTTCGACGCCAGATGTCGTCATTAAATGTTACACTCAGCGACAAAAAACCCTCGCATTATTTTTCTTAGAAATATTTTGTAATTAACAATAAGTTGAAAATATCTACCTAATGTTTATAGGTTTTTTTATCATTTTGACATTTAGGTACCTCAACTTGTAGTAAGTTAATTTCATACGGCACTCGTGTCATATTCACTAAGCCTATAGCGCACAACCTTCAAAGCTTTTCCACTTTTCAGATCGTACGTGAACATTTTGGAATTAAAATTTGTCTTAAGATCACTTCAAAATTCATACTCTGTTTGTTTATAACACCTTAATGGCATTGAACAAAAAAGTTACTGTGAACTACAACCAATGCGACAAATTCAGTCGAATCTCTCATCCTATCTAGGACAACCATCTGCACCCCGTCCAGATTGTGTGACAAACACCATAAGAGCGTACACTCCTGAACATGAACACCGAAAATAAAGTGACAATGCTTCAACTGATAAATCATATGGGGAATGGTTTCGATGTCTTAAGAATGGTAATTTCAGCGTTGAAGATTAGCCTAGCTCTGAACAAGCAAAAAATAGAAATCGAAGATTAAGAATTGGATCGATGGAGATCGGAGATCGCAGATTCTGTATGATTATCCATGGGAATGATTCCAAAAACAAAGCAATTCGAAGGTCATGCTGTGTATCTGGTAGGACCAAAATGGTATTGAGTACTAAGAGCTGCTGCAACCAAGGACGATCGGCATACACTACAACTGAGCCTATATTGACAACAAAAAGGTTGCCAATAGTAAAATCACTTTTACTGTGAACTTGTTAATGAGATAATCTTAAAAAATTATGATGGACGTCGAAATGAATTTCATGTGATCCTCAAAAGTACTCGTATTACTACAATCAGATTAACATCTTCCGCCTATAAATGCATTTGACGCGATATGAATTAAAATATCGGTCCATATGTTTCGCCAGCTCTAGCGGCAAACTTCTACAACTCTTTCTGTTTATGGTAAAGAATAAATTCGCATGCGATGACCTAAGGACTGCACAAATACTAGTATATAGTCTGAGGTCGAGAGATTGTCATTATCCTTCTCATATTAAACTTTCACATAGAAGTATGCTCTCTTGTCCGCCACATCATTCTAATATCTATCTTTGTCTAATCTCTTTTTTTTCATCTACATACATACATATCTCTCTCTAATGCATGCGAATATTGTCAACCGTCAAACCTTGAAGATATCCAAGAACGTACGAGTGAAACTCAGGTATCGATGCTTATACAAGTTAAGGTAACATAAGTTACCTCACGCCACACAACCCAACGGTTCCACCTGACTCCAGCGCATTCCATAATTGCACCCGGCACCAACCGAGTGCGACTCCACTCGTCACCCGAGATGTTGTTTGTTCCCATCAATTCCCAACGGTTCCACCTGACTCCAGTGCATTCCATAATTGCAGACGGATTGCACACGGCACCAACCGAGTGCGATAACACTCGTCACCTGAGATGCCTGTTAGTCCCCACCAATTCCCACATTCCTTCACGTTCCCAAGCTGCACCGTAGGTTAAGTTAAGATAAGATCGATTTTGTAAGTTCAGTCGTTAAGTGGATTTAATTGAATAAAGGAGCAAAGCTCCCGAAAACTAATTTTTTTAAAGATCTTAATAAAATAAACTTTAACTGGCGCCCGAGCAGGGACCGGTAGTGAACGGTACGCGTGTGGAAAATAAAAAGTGAAGTGAGTGCCAGACGCCTCAAGAAGCCGCCGTGCCTCCCTCAATTTCCGTTCGTAGAAAAAGCCAGACGCCTCAAGAAGCCGCCGCGCTTAAAACGTCAGACGCCTCAAGAAGCCGCCGCACGTTGAAAAGGAAAAAAAGTATTTCCACGCGAAAAACCGTCGCGCCCTTGTCGAAAGTCAAACGCGCCTATCGGTCCCCCAACCCTGGACAAACTAAAAAGAAATAGAGCAAAAAACTAAGTGACAGTAAAAAAAAAAAAAAAAAAAAAAAAAAAATAAAATAAAAAGAAATAGGAAAAATTAAAATAAAGTGATAGTGAAGGAGGTGATCCTAAGCAGTGACCGTAAGTGTGGGGAAACGAAGCCCCTAAGTGAGCCTAACGAAGGAAGAACAGGAGACCCGTACGAGTCAGCGGCCCCACCAAGCACTGCAGCATAATGAGAGCCCTCATGTAAGTTAGTGTTAAGAAATTTAAGTAAAGCGAAACGAAAAACAAAGCTAAATGAAAAGTTATAGTAAGAAAGAATTTTAACTAAAAAGTTAAGTAATTAAGTAATTAAGAAAAAGATAGAAAGGAAAAATTACCAAGAAAATAAAGTATAACAATTAATAAAGTTACATGAAAAGCCATAGCAAGAAAGAATTTTAAATAAAAAAATTTAAGTAATTAAGTAATTGAGAAAAAGATAGAAAGGAAAAATTATACAGAAACCAAAGTGAAACAAATAATAAAGTTACTTGAAAAGTTATAGTAAGAAAGGAAATATATAAAAAGAATTTTTTTTATCACGTGAAAAGAAAATAAATAAAAAGGAAAAAATATAAAGAATAAAATAAGATAAGAAAAATAAGAAAAAGCATATATTTACGCTAATACACTTATACATATATAAAAAAACACAATATATAATTTCTGTTTGTGCAGAGGAAACCTTGTCCATTCTCTTACCTATTACCTTTTAATTCAAAATGCCTGTTCTGAGATCTCAAGGTCAAGGACCTTCCACTAGCCAACAAAGTGACCCTCCAATTAGTCTTTCCATCTCGGACCCAACACCACCTAATCCCCGTAGCTTCGGCTCCACCACCAATTTATCAGGTGCTGCCGATCCTAATGCGTCCTACCATTCTACTGCTACCAACCCCGACTGTCCCGAGGTCCGAACAACTCCTGAGTTGGATGCACTAATAACGTCCATAGTTGGCCGTATCTTTAATCAGCAAGGCCGCAGTCTCGTCCAAAGCGTCCTAAACCCATACTCACAACGCCACCAAGGTGTTGATCAAACGATCTTACCTGAGCATCGCGACAAATTGGATGACCTGGACAAAGTGCCCGACGTAGTTCGCTGTTTGCGAAATTTTTCTGGCGATGCAACAGAATTCTCCTCTTGGAAGAAGAGTGTTGAGCGCGTTCTCCAGTTATACGAGCACACTCGAGGAACCCCAAAATACTATGGGATCCTCAACGTGATCAGGAATAAAATAACTGGCCAAGCCGACGCCGTACTGGAATCATACAACACCGCACTCAACTGGGAAAGTATCTGCCAGTGCCTCACCATGCAATACGCCGATAAGCGTGATGTGAGCACACTGGAGCATCAAATGACCTCCCTTGTGCAGGGAAATAACTCTATCCAATCTTTCTATCAAACAATCTACTCCCACCTTACTCTTATTCTCAATAAAATATCCTGCATGGACATATCCGCGGAGTCGATGAGGTTACTAACCCAGACCTACAGGGATAAAGCACTAGATACTTTTATTCGAGGTTTGAAGGGCGATTTACCAAGGCTTCTTGGTATTAGAGAGCCTGTTGACCTTCCCCAAGCCTTGCATCTCTGTCTTAAGCTCGAAAACCAGAGCTTCAGGAACCATTTCCAAAGTGCCCCAAGGAAACCTTTTCTCCAATCACCCCACTTTTTACCACGCAATCACAATTTCACTCCTACCCAGAATTCCCCTTTTAGGCAAAACCAACTAACACCGACTTATTCCAACCAGCGTATTTACTCTCACGCTCAACCCCAGGGCAGTTACCCCAGAAACCTCGGTAACGCGACCTACACTAATCCCAACCAGCAACCCCACTTTCAATCGCGACCTAATCCTAACTATCAGAGATTTCCCAACATGAATGCGCATCCCTCCTTCCAACCTCGTCCGACCTTTCAACCCCGACCCGGCTTCTCAGGCCAGAGCCGCTTTGTGAAACAAGAAAAAAACGAGAATGCTCGAAGCAACCAAACTAGGCAACCGGGCACTTCTAATCAATTGCAAGCTCAGCGCTTTCCCCAGAATAAGTATGAACAGAAGAACTTCCACATCTCAGCCGAGGAAGTAGTTGAACATCAAACTATGCCGACAGACGATGACCAACCATTATTTACCGAGACCGAATACCAAACATTGCCGACAAACGATGACTATAATCGCACACAACCCTTTAGCGAATACGTTGCAAACTATGACCCGACAGACAATGATAACTCATATCCGAATGAACTAATTGACTGCACGGATCTACATTTTTTAGGTTAACGACCTCTTCGTTGCCTTACTTTGAAAGTAGAACGAAGAGAGGCGAAATCATTAAAATTCTCATTGACACAGGATCCAGTCTAAACTACATACAGCCGAATCTAGTTGACAACCCACAACCTAACGACAATCCCTTCTATGCAAACTCCGTTGGTGGAAGCGTGGAAATAACCCACCACGTCAAAGCAAACCTGTTCGGGCTACGCGAACCCAAAATCAAATTTTACCTCCTTCCCACACTCAAGTCATTCCACGCAATACTGGGCAATGACAGTCTAAAAGATCTCTCCGCCGTCGTACATGTAAAAGAAGGCTACATGAGCATTGCGAACGGAATCAAAATAAAAGTTAAGCAGCTGGAAACTCAGTGCGTAAACTCCATTAACATAGATAAATCTCATATGTCCGACACTCAACAAACGGCAATAGAATCATTAGTCAGGGATTTTTCCGATCTGTTCATAGAACCTGACGAAAAGCTCACCTACACCACGAGAGTGCTTGGAGAGATTCGAACCACCTCAGACTCTCCGGTGTATACTAAATTCTATCCATACCCACAAGCTCTTAAGGATGAGGTACAAAACCAAATCCAGAAACTCCTTGAAGACGGAATCATAAGACCATCCCGCTCCCCGTACAATTCCCCAGTATGGGTTGTCCCCAAGAAACCCGACTCCTTAGGGAATAAGCAGTACCGATTAGTCATAGACTACCGGAAGCTTAATTCAGTGACAATCGCCGATCGGTACCCGATCCCCGAAATTAACGAGGTCCTTTCACAACTGGGCGAAAATAAATTCTTCTCCATTCTTGATTTAAAGAGCGGATTTCACCAAATACCACTCAGGGAAAGGGACATCGAAAAGACGGCTTTCTCCATTAACAATGGAAAATTTGAGTTTACACGACTCCCCTTTGGTCTAAAGAACGCGCCGTCAATATTTCAGCGAGCTCTAGACGACATACTTCACGAACACATCGGGAAAATATGTTTCGTGTATATTGATGACATAATCATCTACAGTAAAAGTGAGTCAGAGCATTTAGATCACCTGAAATTTATCTTTCGAACATTAAGCGGGGCAAATATGAAAGTCCAGTTGGATAAATGCAAGTTTTTCAAGGAGGAAGTAGAATTTTTAGGTTTTATCGTTTCGAATAAGGGCATTAAAACAAATCCTGACAAGGTTAACGCAATAAACAATTTCCCACTACCTAGGACACTAAAAGACCTCCGATCATTCCTTGGACTCGCGGGATATTATCGCCGCTTCGTCAAGGATTATGCGAAACTCGCAAAACCTTTGACGGCACTCCTTCGTGGCGAAGATGGCCGCGTTTCAAAACATCAGTCTACCAAAAAACTAGTCCAATTAAATCCAGAAGCATGCGAAGCTTTTAACAAAATTAAAAATTCTTTAACTTCTCGAGATGTAATGTTATCATATCCCGACTATACTAAGCACTTTGAATTAACCACCGACGCATCCGGTTACGCTATTGGCGCAGTCCTGTCACAGGACGGCAGACCAATAACTTTCATCTCTAGGACATTGAGCAAGACAGAGGAGCACTACGCCGCAAACGAAAAAGAAATGCTGGCAATCATCTGGGCTCTTAACACACTGAGAAACTACCTTTACGGTTCAGCTCATGTGGAAATCTTCACCGACCATCAACCTCTTACGTTTGCTCTTAGCAATAAGAACAATAACAGTAAGATGAAGCGATGGAAGGCCATCCTAGAGGAGTATGACTATCAACTCCAATATAAACCCGGCAGATGCAATGTGGTAGCAGATGCGCTTTCACGACCACCACAAGCAGCACAGGTTAATTCACTTACTTCGACCGTTCATAGCGCTATAAGTTCGACACATAACCTAATCCACACTGTAGAAACCCCGTTAAACGCTTTTAAGAACCAAATCATTTTAGACACGAAGGACTCTTCCTCACACCACTTTGAAATTATCTTTCCTACTTACCATCGTCACAAAATCACAGAACCATCTTTTACCACTGACAACCTAGCAGAAATTTTGAAAAAATTCCTGAACCCCTCGGTCATCAATGGAATTAAGACTGACGAACCGACAATGGGCATAATACAGCAATTGTACCCACTGTACTTCGGAAGTTATAAAATTCGATTTACTCACACGCTAGTAGAAGACATACAAAACGAAAAAGATCAAGAAAACATCATCATAGACACACACAGACGAGCTCACAGGAATGAAAGAGAAAATAAAATTCAAATCCTGAACAAATTCTACTTTCCAGGCATGGCGAGCAAAATAAGAAAGATAATTAAGACATGTCGCATTTGCAAAGAGAGCAAGTACGAGCGACACCCTAACAAACCCCAATTTCAACCCACTGACATCCCTCAATTTCCCGGACACATAGTCCACATCGATATTTTCTGTATAAAAGGGAAACTCGCCCTAACCGCTTTAGATAAATTTTCTAAATTCGCCCAAGCTAAAATCCTCGCCTCTCGTGCTATAGAGCACGTCAAGCAACCCCTTAGAGAAATATTACATTCTTTCGGTATCCCCAGAATCATAGTTATCGACAATGAGAAATCCCTAAATTCGTCCTCTATCAACTTTATGGTTGAAGACGAGTTGGGAATCAAGATTGTCACCACACCTCCGTACACAAGTAGCGCGAACGGCCAAGTTGAGCGTTTTCATTCGACGCTGGCCGAAATAATAAGATGCCTCAAGGTAGAGAACGTCCATTCAACGTTCGAAGAGCTGCTGGAAAAATCCGTTCTTGAGTACAATAGTTCCGTGCATTCTGTAACTGGAAAAACGCCAATCGAAATCTTCTTCGGGAAGAGAGTTCATTCAAACCCCGAAAACTTCGAAAAAGATCGCCTAGAAAATGTAGAAAAAATTAAGAAAAAACAACTTACAGACTTAACATTACATAATAAAAAACGACAGCCCATTAAAAACTATAACCCCGGCGACGAAATCTACGTGCGAATTAACAAAAGGTTAGGAACAAAGCTATCAGGTAGATTCAAAAGAGAAATAGTTAAAGAAAATAAACACACAACCGTAGTTACGGAGAGTGGAAGAATTGTTCATAAGTCCCATATACGAAACTGATACCGACTACAACTTTACTTCTAGGATATTCCAATTGACCATAGCTCTTGGACTGGCGGAAATCGAAATCCTCGACTACACGAATTCCCAACTAATCGCAATAGAGACCAACAACGCAAAAATACAAACCGGCAACTTTCGACTAGTACACGAAATTGACCTCCATGAGTATGACAATTTAATCAACGACTTAGAAAAAGACATCAAACGGAACGTTAACGCTAACCATTCACTGTATCCCTTCCTTTCCTACGAGGTATCCTTAGTCCGCAGTCAAATGAAAAAGCTGTCACCTAGGATAAAGAGGCGATCCTTGGACTTCCTCGGCACCGCTTGGAAATGGATCGCCGGAAGCCCCGACCGCGCAGATCTCCAGATATTAAAACAGAAAATTAATAACGTCCTTAAAAACAATAACGAGCAGGTCATTATTAACAAAATAACCTTAGAAAAGATAACAGAACTCACTAAATTCACCAATTCACTAGTAAAAAGGGTAGAGAATGGAAAAGATGACATAGCTGTAGCAATTAAGTTTAAATTAGCCATAATTAAAGAACAACTTATAAATATTGAATATGCCTTGCATTGGTCCAAGGCAGGCATAGTAAACTCATTCATTTTATCTAATGAAGAAATTAAGTTTGTAAAATCATTTTTAGAAAAGGATAATGTACCGTATGTTAATATAGATGAGGCACTCGAGTTTGCCGAAACCAAGATAGCCACAAACGGAAACTGTCTGATTTATATAATAAACTTGCCAAAAACCAACGATGAAATATGTAAGGAAATAATGATTAATCCAGTTAAGAAACTGCAGAATGTTATCAAGATAAGCTTTGGAAAAATTTTAAAATGTAATAAGAAAATTTTTGGTATAACAACTAGATGTAAGTCTTACAATAACCTATCGATATGTAGTATTAAAAACCTAGTAGATATAACAAGCACACCATGTATCCCCAAGATCCTAAATAGTCGCCCCAGTTCCTGTCCTCAAACCAGTAACCAAAACACCCCTACCATAGAAGAAATGGATGCCGGCATGTTACTTCTCAATGGCTATAATGGAACTATCAGGACAGCAAACGACACCCTCAACCTCACAGGCACTTTCCTCATAAAATTCAAAAACACCTCTGTAGAAGTCGATGGCAGAGAGTACTTCTCCTTTGGAATGTCCAAATCCAAGCCACTACCCGCAATAGTCCAACCGGAAGCACACCAAACCCACAATGACGGCAAACAACCGATCCAGCTTATCAAGGAGTTGAATGTGCAAAATACTGACCAAATAGACCTGCTGGAAACAATCGATGGATGGGCAACCCTTACCAACTTAACTCTCACAATCCTTATCATGATGGCTATCATCATCGCAATCGTCATGAGGCGCAACAAGAGGAAGGCGCCACTACAACAGGCCGCAGAAATGGCGACAACCGGACCCTCAACAGTAACACCAGGTCCCATGGACCCCGCTGCGCATGAGGCGATGGCCCCCAAGATTACACGCATTAGCCGGATACCTATGTTTTAAGGTCAGACGAGGACGTCAGACTTTTGAGAGGGGAAGAGTTAAGGTAACATAAGTTACCTCACGCCACACAACCCAACGGTTCCACCTGACTCCAGCGCATTCCATAATTGCACCCGGCACCAACCGAGTGCGACTCCACTCGTCACCCGAGATGTTGTTTGTTCCCATCAATTCCCAACGGTTCCACCTGACTCCAGTGCATTCCATAATTGCAGACGGATTGCACACGGCACCAACCGAGTGCGATAACACTCGTCACCTGAGATGCCTGTTAGTCCCCACCAATTCCCACATTCCTTCACGTTCCCAAGCTGCACCGTAGGTTAAGTTAAGATAAGATCGATTTTGTAAGTTCAGTCGTTAAGTGGATTTAATTGAATAAAGGAGCAAAGCTCCCGAAAACTAATTTTTTTAAAGATCTTAATAAAATAAACTTTAACTTACAGCTGCAAAGTCTCACTCTTTGCACACTAAATTCCTTTGATTTCCTCTTATCTTCCTCGGGTCAATAATCTCTCGAAAAGACTCCCGTTAAATGTGACAAGTAGGTATAAAATGAAGAAAAAAATAAAGAAAAAGGACGAAAGAGACAGTGATTATCTACGCTGACAAGCCGAAAAGCGCCTCCCTTTGCTTGCTTTATGTTTTTCTTCCAGCTCGTCATCAACCTCTTTTCCCGTTTATTTGTTGCTACTTTCTTTTGCGTTGCAACTTTCTTTGTTAACTTACCTTAACTAGCCATAATAATGACTAACCCTTGCGTATATTTTTTAGAATACAAGGTTAATATGTATACATATATGTATGTACATAAATACATCACCTACCCAAGATGTTATTTTTTGTGGCACCGCTTCTCATGACTTTGAGATGATAATCAGGATTTTGTATTGTATACACACTTGAATATGTAAAATACGAGTACAGACATATGTACCTACATCTGCCGTGAATTGCTTTGTACCTGCAATCTACATATACATATATGTATGTATGTGCCTGTATTTGTTTTTTTTTTTTCTTGAGCTTAGAATGGATCCCACAAAAACAAATAAAACACTTTGAACCATCTGGTTTTATTCACCTTTTCGCAAATAAGAATAGTCCGTCAAACAGAGCCAATCAGAAGAATCGCCTCCTTCCCTCAGCATGCCGAATGCTGATGACAAAGATAAACAATGACGAGAAAGGCTACGATCAACTACATACATACGACGAGTGAATACGCAAGAAAATTAAATAAGGAATTCCGCCTAGTTAATTATTTTTAACATCAATTTGAAATTAGCAAGGCTTGGAAAAAAG
The DNA here is from genome assembly GCA_958301585.1 of Merodon equestris. Lineage (NCBI taxonomy): Eukaryota > Metazoa > Arthropoda > Insecta > Diptera > Syrphidae > Merodon > Merodon equestris. Next base: position 79,097,164 of record OY284415.1, on the reverse strand, counting down.
ACACTTGAACTACCAAAAAGGATCTGTTGCAAGTACCTTTGTACGTATGTACGTCCAAACGGTCTTTTCATAGCGAAACACGCTGTGTTTGAATGTGTGCATGTATGTACGATAGAAGAATAATCTCCCCAGACGAGTGTATCAAGTTTCCCTTTTTGTAGCATACGCTCCATTGTCGTCGTTTTTATGAACTTTTCCTTCACATTCTGATAGAATGAACAAAAGCAGAGAAAAGGAGTGAAAAACAAATTGAGGAAAAAGAAGACTGAAAAGACTCAGGGCAAAGGTAAAACAGTTATTTACTTAATGAAGCAATCCATATGCATACTCGGTGTGCAGATGGAATGGCGAAATTGACGACGGACCACGAGGATGACGACTAGCAACTAACCACGATAAAAACGGTTCAGGTGGACTGTGTTAATCGTGGCGACAGTGACAACAAACAACAATGCCATTGAAGAAGTACAAGCACTCGCGCTGGAATTCCTTAAGAACTCACTTCTTACAAGTCATTAAGCACGTCCTTCGATAATTTGCCATATAAAGCATCATAGCCTGGACTCGGTTCTTGGCATTCAGTTTTCGGTGCTCAAGAGGACAATAAGTCGCATGCATAAGGCGTCTGCACTGCACGTACACTACACACGGCTCTATAGCGAGGACTTTATTTCATGTCGTCCTATTTGTCGATTGCCCTTCTCTGTGTAATACGATTCAAGTTAGAGTTAATTTAAATTTATCAACAATAAATTTCCCACATAGTAAGCTTTAGCGTTCTGGTTGGTTTTGTGTTCCCCTGGGAATAATTGGTATGAGTAGCCAACCCTTGCCTGTTACGAATACGGAACGAACGGAAATACCTTTCATCACAGTGCATGCTCATACATATACATATGTACATATATAATACCTGTGTACATACATATAAAAAATGGGTAGGCACACCATTTCAAATGCAGATACATATTGGTATCGATTTGTTCATTTTTTAAAGTTGTTTGTTTAGTTAAGTTATTGTCCGTAGCTTAATCGCCGAAACGACAAAATGCTGAGCGGATATTCGATTCCTGAATGAGGTAGAAATGGTTAATGCTAATTATTATGTGCCTCGGAAATTAGAAACGGTTCAGTATTCACGTGTGTTTGTAAGAGGCCAGTATTTAAGGGGATAAGTTGCGAATCCGCATTTCATTGCAGTGGAGTTAATCTAAATTGTGTTATATATGTACATATATTCATTACATTCCTTTTTCTTCTGTTTAATACCGCCATTATCATAAGGATTCGGATTTAAAGACTGATATTTTTATACCAAGCTTTAGAGTAAAGAATAATACAAAATCCACAGAAAGATATATTTTCTTCACGAATAATCGTTTATCTGCAAACAGGATTAATATGATACTTGAGTTTTTATACTTTGGTAATATACACAGACTGAGATGCAGGCAATAGCATAGCCAATGTACAATATATGGGTAATTCCATAGCAATTCGCATTACGTTTGGAACAACTCATAGCTAATGAATTGAAATTTGCATCTCAATGCCAACTGTCATTAAATTATACAAATTATGTTATTTTCGGACCTAATAAATATATGCCAGGCTGTAGAAACTCAATTTTATTGATTTTTTGAAGCTTATTATTTAACCAAGACTTTATGTGACACTTCGATATGCCTTTTACTGCTATTGCATTGGGAAAAGGCTCCTTCGGATTCATTTCCTTTGCAGTTTCTTCAATTTTTTCTGAATATTTAGCTACATCAACAAATTGTTCAAAGTTGAAAACAACAGATTCTTTTTCTATAACTTTGTTTCACACGGTTTTTTCTTAAGCGCCGCCTTATGTAGGACCTTTTCCATATGATGTTGCAAAATAGTTCCATATTATGTATATAGTATATCTCCTTTCAAGAATTTTTAAGGTTTCAGCAATGTATCAATATTTAAATTGTGAGCCTGGGCCATCGGACTAGAGGTGCACCTCTTATATACTCGTACTCTCTTGTAACCCTTTGTAATACTATCAACTGACGTTTTTTCTTGTCATGATGCCGATTATCTGATGCAATGGCTATTTGGTGCTGTTCACCATAATACCATATTGAAACAGTGAACAGAGTAATCTGTGGCTGCGTTCAATGGAAGCTTTGAATTTCATCTTGAGTTACGCACTAAAGCAATAGCTGGATCATGTTTTGGATGATATAGCAAGTTTTTTTTTTTTTATGATTCGGAAGTAACTTCCGCGGGCAAGTTATCAAAAGCTTGTACACATATTTTAAGAGAATTTTCTGAAAATTGTTTGCAGGAATTACAAGCATTCAACTAGCATTTTATTCTTGGATTATCACAAATGATAGCACCAATTATTATATTTTGGACTTTTAATTACGTTAGGCAGTGAGTCTAATGCTAGATAGTAGTTCATAGTTCTCATGATATTTGCAAAGGCATACGTCGTGAGGAAATTTATTCCAAAGTTAAACATATTTAGGTCTAATTTTTTAGAACTTACTCTTCCATGTTCTTTAAGAACAAAGCATGCCTTTCAGATAGAGAAGCATATAATTAACGAATTTGTACCTTTTCCTTTGATATCTTTTCGTGACGAATGGTGATGAGATCTTTCCAGCCTGAAGTCTGTCAGCTTATATCATCGCGTTGATAGAACTCCTTAATTTTTTCCACAACACCCTCACTCAAAGCTAGTGCATGTTTTTTTTGGATTGAAAGTAGACAAAGAAGACTCAGCAACAGACATTTTCTTAGGATTCACTTTCTCTTCACTGGACATTTCGGTAAAGCTTTTCGAGTATGTTGTGTCGCCTTTGTAAAGGTTTGAGGAGTGATGTAGGTCGCCTGAGTCAACTTGAGGAAGCTCTTTACTTAATTGAAATCTAGCTACACGTTCTCTCGTCTTCTTTCTTTCGCAACTGATTATTCTTCTCTTCTCAGATTTTGTAAGCTTGGCAATTTCGGCTTTCTTCTTTATACGACCCTTTTTGCATGTTTCCCGATGTTCTTTCTTGTGTTCTTCATATTTACCTTCCCTTCTTAATTTTTCTCCTTCTGGTAAACTGTAACTCACGTTACAATAAATTAACGAAAATTCTTATGGAAGTAATATATAGCAGAGTAATTTTTGTCTGTAAGGAACTATTTTCACATAGTATTGATTGCTTGAAATAATATAAAACTAGTCACCTTAATTCACTACTAGCTTTAATAAAGCAATCAAGTTAATTTATTTTCTTTCAAACACGTTTACGCCAGCAGTTGTTGATGGTTTGCAATCGCAAATTAGGATTGATTTCACAACGGCATATTTCGATAAGTCTTACATTGGACACTGGGAAGAAGTGTTGTTGTGCTTAGTTAATAAGTAGGAATAAGTAGCAGGTCGAAAAATTAATTTTTTTTTTAACTTTTTGTCCACTTTCATTCGTTATTCGGATTCGGTATCTAAATAATTTAACTCCCGTTAATGAGATTGACTTGCGATGGATTTTTTTCTATTGATATCATGGTTTCACGTTATGTGTGTTTCCAGCCCTTTGGTCTACAAACTGTTGTCGACTGGTATGTTGTGGTTAGGAAGGTAAAACATGGAGCAAAGAATTCGAAACTGATTCTGGGTAGTCAATAGCAGGATACCAAACTCTTTCAACCGAACGAAGCCAACTGCTTCCAATGCCGCATACCCAGTTGGATCAGATCCCTTTTCACCTATGCATGTTGGTTTAGAATCCGAAGGGTCTCTTTAGCTATTTTCGATAAAGCCCAGCCCTTTGTGCATGGGCCAGTATGCATTCGTCATTAAACCACGCGCTTTTTTTAGGTGGCGTTTTGATATCGTCTTCATTGATGTTTAATTGTTTATGCAAATTAAAACCAGTCTTGAAAGACCTTGATAGAGAAATGCTAGAAAGAGCTTGACGATCAGCAAAGGCACTGGCGGGCTCTTACAACGGTCGATTTCCGTCCTTAAATGTTGGTACTTTTACTCAACTCAATTGATTTACTGAAATTCGCATCTGTACTTGACGGCAATAAGCTAATAATCCTGGTCGGTATTGATGTCTCAGAAGGTTTGGACATGCGCCTGGCGTCGGTCGCAATATTATAAATTAAGATGGCGGACTATCCGTTGCGAGCAACTTGACTCTATATTCAATGTTGCGAAGAATCCACCAATGGCTTAGTAGGCTCCCCCTAGTGTTGGGAATGTTATTTCCCCAATCACTATGTTTGGCATTTAAATCGCAGGCCAGAATGTAGAAGTTTTCTACCGAGTTCAAGCGCAGAGATCGAAAGAGTGTCTCGAGCTCTGCGATAAAAATATTGGGTTGAGGTGCTTAAGGTGCATAGGCTGATAGAATGTACATTTTCTTTCCATTTCGGAGAGGAATGCACACAATGCAGGCCTCTAGCACCTGGAACCTCCGCACTTCACCGCTGTATATGACCTTATATTTAAAATTATTTTTAATAAAGATCGCAACTCTCCCGCCTTGAGTAGCGTTGGGTCGGTCTCTTCTAATTATTCTGTAAGAACTGTGCCGGATTTTGTGCTTCTGGTTTAGCTTTGTTTCGCTAACCAAGAGTACATCGGCTTCGTCCTGCAACAGGTTAAAAAGTACGGTTCGTCACTCAATCCTTATCAGTGAATTTACATTCACCGACGGGATCTACAAGGGCCTCTCTACCAGCGTACCCATCAGGACCTTAGGGGCGCTAAGCCCGGCAGAAGCGAGCAGATACTATCTACTCGGGTCGCCGTCTCCAGGATCTGTTGTAGGATCTGCCCTAGGATTGCGAGCAAGATCGAACAAACATCTACCTCGGCCTCCGGTGCCTTAGAGACAGACACTGCGGCTTTAGGAACAGCCATGGGCTTTTGTACCGCCTTTCCCGAACCTGCCGCCATTTGGGCGAAGGTCAACTGGGATGTGACGGCTGGTGTTTGGAAGCGACCTGAGGGCTCTTTGAGCTATGAGAGCATTTCCTCGAGATCTGTGGTCGACTCCACGCCTTTGAGGAGCATCGTCTGCAGCCTCTCAACCTTTGGAGTGAAGGAGAAAAACTCCGTCGTTGACTCTTTCAATATGCTTTTAATCCGCTTATGCTGTTCCAGTGTCTTGCACTAAACCGCATAGCGTTTTTGGCCTAAACATTTAACTTGAAAATTACCTAAGCCAATAGCATACTTACAGAGATCGATGGTCTCTCGCAGGGCTGTAAGTAAAGATAGGTGGCACTCCTAGGTGGGTTCTCCTTATAAGGGCGCTGTCTCTGGTTCTGTTGTTGTGGCTGTTGTTGTTACTGCGGCTGTTTCAGCTGCGGCTGTTGTTGTTGCTTCTACTTCTGCTTTTGCTGTCTCTACTGCTGCAGTTGTTGTTGTTGCTGCTGTTCTGTTGCTGCTGTTCTGTTGCTGCTGTTCTGTTGCTGCTGTTCTGTTGCTGCTGTTCTGTTGCTGCTGTTCTGTTGCTGCGGTTGTTGTTGTTGCTGCTGCTTTTTCTGCGGCTGCTGTTGTTGTTGCTGCTTTTGCTGTAGGGCGGCTGTTTTCTGCTCTATCTCCCTCTTCTTAATCTCCTTTAGCTTATCGATGACGGCCTGCAGCTGGGCCTGATATTCAACCTCCGCTTCCACGGGGATCATTTTCCTCGATTGTTGTTGTTGTTGTCCGGCTGCTTTGGACGTAATCTTTGACATAACTTCTATTCTTGTAAATCTTGAGATACAAACCCAATCGTGAATAATTGTGCTACAGTTTATACTGGGAAACATTCAATAACAGCAAAATTGAAGACAAATATTGAGAATGTATTGAAGATTAGGAGTAGTATTGCAGGTGCAATACTCTATCTAGGAAAAAACCTATTTGAAAATATATGGAATTTTAAAAATTCGCAAAAAAACTATATTAAAAGAATAAGAGTAAGAGTTTTAGTTTGTTGCAAATGGTGTTTCAATTTTGGGCAGTTGATACTGGGTTCAACTCCAAGATGTTATGCATTTACAATAGTGTGTGAATGTTTCATGTACCAATTTCATCAATTTTTCAATTTTTTTTTGTGATTTTGAAACCCTACCTAACACGTGGATGACCGTATTAAAGTCATCTAAACCCAAAGTTATTTGCAAATCCAAAGGGCGTGGCGTCTCTACTTGCGCATATTCAGTGACTTACAAACATTCAGGTTAAAACCATTCAGGATGTTCACAGAATAAAAGACTTTCACATAACACCTACAATTGCAAAAATGCATTAGCCGTATTCGTGGCATTTCTCACTTTCGGACTTGTCCCAACTCCATGGAGGTTCGCCTGCATTCGAGTCAATTGAAAGTTCTTTAATATTCTTTAGATTACTATATGCGATGTCGACAAGTTATCGCAAACAGATAACTGGTGGTTTTGCCGTGTGGCTAAAACATATCATCTCATCCGTACTCCATCCGAAAGAAGTTGACATTCCAATTCCGATAACAGCAGATAATATTTCAAAGGTATACGATGATATTTCGCGAGGCCCCAAGTAGCCTTCAAAACAAGCGTCTACTCATGACTGTCACGTGCAACAATAGAACAAGAACCAACCGCATATACCAGTAGAAGATCCGACGTCGTCACATCATCACCCCATCCAGTCTTATTACTTTGCATTGGTAAGAATGTATTTATAAACATGTGGGGGAGTAAATGAGCCAGATGAGTGCTTGACTCAGGTTAATTGGTTTCCTATTAATTCTTGGTCGCCTATTTTTAGTTGGTGCGTTAGCCTTACATTTTTTTTGATTTAGATTTGAAAATTCCAGCATCCTTAGTGGTTGTTAAATTAAGATATTATGGAAATACACGAACAAAGTATGTTAAGTAAAGTAAGTTTTATCAAGTGAAATTATTTTCCATCCAATTGTTTGATACAATCCCAGCCAGATGATGTAAGGTCAATCGATGTGAACTAAGTTCCAACCCATCTCGTTGTTTCATCGACCATTAACACACTTACAAATCCTGCCCATCCGTCGTTCATTGCTACCGACGAAATATTGCTCGGCGTAGTTGCCGCTTCGAGCCTGCACTACTTGAGTGCACATTGCTAAGATACACGCTGGTTGGGTGTGCTTGGTCAAAATTATGTGGTTGGCACTAAGCGTTGGGATTTTGATTATCGGACAGATATGCACACCAAGTCTGAGTGAAGTGCTTTCGAAATCAATTAGCTTGACGCCAATGCTGAAGGCGTTGATTGCCATCGACAAACGAGGATGGACGATCACACGACTCGGCATGTTGGAGCGAACTTAGGTGAAGACCGAAAATCAATCAACCATTAACAAAATTATTGACACTTGTTCGTGATTAATTTAGTCGGATACCTCAAGCTCACACTTATACATAGTCACGTAGGATGGTGTCCCGCCAGCTGCATGGCCAGTTCAGTGATAGTCTTGCTAAAAGCAAAAAAGGATTTCCAGGGTGGCGGGAGGAAGAAAGATAAAGTCGATCATATACTCATCTACTTGGCCTCAGCATGCAACGGGTTTTGTTGTTGCAACCATCAGGTTTCTGGTGCCCAGTGAGTCAATTTGTGATCGAACTAAATGACCGCACTAGCGCAACCGATGAATGAAACTACACTAGGCCTTCAACAGCTAAGCGAGCGCAGAAACGTTGAATTTTAAATGAAATGAAGGCACTTTAGTGCTTCCAGCTTGGATATAATTCCTATGTATGTCTGTTGCAAGATTTTTATCAGTTGGATGTTTTATACAAGCTTAATGGACCTGCATACATGCAATTAAGTGCAATCAGTTCGTCTTTTGGTTCCTGTATCTGCTGATCCCTTTTCGTCTGCATGTTCTTTTCTGTTCTTATCCCTGCGCCATATTTCTTCGACTAAATATGTAAAATCCAGTACAAAATAATATACCTTAAAGGGATTTTCATCTCTCTTGTATTCCGAACTTAACAGAACAATCGCGAAGAGCACACAATATCCACAGTAGGTGTATTATGTTAGTGCTTTATTGTATTAAGTGGAACATACAGGCAACCAACAAACAGTGCACCGAAGAAAATACATAGCCACCCACTTAGCTTACCATCTTGATAATAATAATAATTTTAAATACAAAAAAAATATGTATATATATGTATAATCCTTCCGTAAGCCTGTGTATATAAGTTCCTGTAGATTACAAGTTATTATTGTAAATTTAAACGACTAACTGCATCGTAAAGAAAGAACAAGGATCCACGACAGCGTCGTAAGTACGACTACGACTCGATGACAATGGCGACGTCTGTCTAAGTAAGGGTATCTGCACTGGATCACGAGCCTCAACCCGCTTAAGCTCGAGCAATTATAATATGGTAAGAGGTTAGGGCTTTGTTTATGGACAGTTTATAGTTTATGGGATATTTCAGCGGTAACCTTCTGGACAATTTGTTGCTTACTCTTTTTGGTTTTCAGTTGTAGTTTTTTGGCAGCATAGCCCTGGGATGCGACTCAATTGGGTCGTATTTTGTTAGGTTTTCTGTAGTAATTATGGTTATTTCACTGCGAAGGATTGTGGCGTTGTGTAAAATATGCACAATTTGATTTTTCATAGAACTGATTATTGGCAGAAATTTCAGCAACTCTTCGACGAATGTGCTTGGTTTTGGACGGACTTGTAATGATTTGCTTTTAATTGATTGGATTGTAGGGGTGGTCAGAGTTTTCGCCAATATTGAATTCTTCGGCGATACCTCTCGCTTGTCGTAAAAGGCGACTAAAACAAAGGTAAACAAAAATCACATCTAGGCAATTTAGAAAACACCAAGGTGAGCCTAGGGACACATATACCACCATTAAACTGCCCCATAAGTGTACATGCAAATCAATGGGTTGACACGACTGGAGATCACCGGTGTTGTAAGAGTAAGATCAAACAAAAAAATCTGGAGCATGCCCGTGTCACAAAAAAAAAAAAGCAGGCCGAAAAACAATTGGTGCAAACAAATGCAAAAACACCAACATTTGATTGGCCTCAGCGATGAAGTAATCCCAAACCGGGAAGCCTGCCGCTACTTTCTGAGGTCAAACCGGCGGACCCCACAAACGGACCAGTAGGAATGCAGTTAAGTGGGAAGGTTATGGTCCTACACTTCTGACCATAACAACGCCGGAAAAAGGAAGAGAAGAGAAGAGAAGAATTGAATTCTTCGGCATACGGGAGTAATAGGTATGTGCTTTTGGTCTTTGGAGGTTGGAGGTTGGCGTTTGGGATTGTTTGAAGAGGCATGTTTCCGTGTTAAGTAGCTATTTTTAGATCACCTTGACTTGTAATGGAGATAATATGTTTCCAATAGCTAAAACTTAAATGAGACAAAAGGATTTGTTTACGTGGGCATGACGTATGATAGTAGTTTAAAAAAATGGTTTTAACTATTTTTATGCATGTATTTAACGAGCAAGTAGAAACTTTTCGATATACAATTATTCTGTGATTTCTATAAAAAAAATGTTTGATTGGGATTCTAATAATGTGGTAAAATGGCAGAGAAAGCATGATCAAAAAACTATATAAATCCGCTGCGTATAAGTTTTAACCAGGGAAAGGATATTTGAGAAAATCGAAAATCAATCTATGTTAACAAATGAGCACAATCCGATCTTATTGCTTGACATCGTTGGACTCTATAATTCACATGCAACGGTGTTTAAATTGCCACAATTGAGATTTCAAATTCATCCGCATCCGCCGTACTTTCCTGATGTTTCTCCAACGTATTATAAGCTTTCTAGCAGTCGCGACTTACCTTGTCGGCAGAAGTTATCTAAAACCGACAGGACACTGTAAAGCCCCCAAGGCTTCTTAGCTTCTAAAGTGTTAGCTATCTATAAAAAAGAAATAATCAACTTTGAATGGGGATGAAAGTTGTAGATGTAGATTTTTATTAAATTTTTACCACACACTTCACGTAGTACAACTGTCATAAATATAAGCCGTTTTCCCTGAATCAACCTCAAATAACAAATCCTTCTCCGAATAAGTGTTATTATTATTTATTAAAAAAATCGTCATAATAGAACATGTTATATTCTAACGAACATTTGTGAAAAACACCATACATATGTACCATATAAATTCGATGCATTTGATTGATGAGAACAATATATGTTTTAACTTTGTTGTGGTTAACCCTAAATGAGAATACAGATAAAAGTTGTTCTCATTTCAAAGAGTGTTTTAATTGAAAATCTACCACGCACTTGTTTCAGATAAAATTTACCTCTTTAATTACAGTTAGCCTCAAAACACATATTGTTTCCAATGAATTTATAAACCTAATCCCGTGCCATCACCAGAAGCAAAACCTACATTCGGTACTATTGTTTCTCATGATTCATCCTTTCTCATGGCAGAAAAAACAAGAAAACAATACACAGAAACCTGCGTCCAACAGTGCCCAGGATAAAATTAAATTTATTGCCATCAAATTTGAATATTTTACGCGTTAAATAAACATTAATTATTATCTATGAAACTAATAAACAACTATATGTGTTTGTTCCTGAACCAAAACAAAATTGGATGACCCCCGTTCCAGATTGAACTGAAAAAAAAGAAAAAGTAAAAAAAGAAACAAGGACACAAAGTGCACAAAAATTGAAACCGGTAGATTTTTACTCCGGCTCGACCCAGATTTAATTAACTCGAAATAATCGCAAATCATTTTTTTCGATGCTCACCCATATGTGAGCCATTGCTTAATTGCAATAATTAATTTGGTTATTTTAAATACTCTCTGTCAGTAGTGGCTTTCGATAGCGGGTTTCACTTTTAATTGTCTCTGGGGCGCCACATTATGGAACAACCACTCCCTGTGTATGTACACAGGCATTAAGCGCTTCTACGATATGAGCTGTGCGCTTCGAAAAAAAAAAATCAAATTCAATTTAGAGAATTAATTTCGCTCTGGAAAAAAAAAACAGAGCAGATTAGAAGGTGACGAGATTAACGATCCTAGTCGCCTAGTTGTTGACTTTTGGGTTGCAATTTGCCTTGCACTGAACTTATTGATTTTGTGGTATAGTGAAGTGGAGCGGGAGCTTCGAAAAATCATATTCAATTTCAAAATCTCTAAACTGGATGTGGATGGAAACATAATGTAGTGCACGATGCTTATCGCATTTTTTAGATCCAAAAGGAAGAAGGCCGCTCGTAATGACGACGTCGAACAATTAAAATATTTTAATCTGATAGGCACTGAAATAATTAAAAACATGTTTCGCTGCAGTAATCACCAACATGTTTTCTTATATTTGTCGGTTTTTTTTTTATTTTATTAATGACATTGAAGTGAACAATTTCTAGAATAATTTATTTTAGATTTTGACATTCTTCCCAGTCCTCTAAGCTTTCACTAAAAGATTTCATATCCTAAAGTGTAAAAAATTGATAATCTTTTAATCTTATAATCTTATATATTATATTCCATGTTATACCTCTGTTTCAAAACTTCGGATTCATTTTTACAAGAACTCATTATGCATTCAAATGTCACTCCGCGAAGGTTGGAGTAAGAGTTGGCAATTGTGGCGAAGTCCAACGAGTTCATTGTCACGAATATATCTTATTTGAGTTGAATTGAGTTCTTTCGTCACTGGTTCTAGATTAAATAGCTCTTGTTAAATGATTAAATTAGTAACAATATATTGCCTAAAATAATTGTATAACATTTTTGATCTTCTTATCCTTCTGTACTTGATTAGCTGCTGTGTTGTTGATGAAGTAAATGTGTCCCAGTTTTATGAAATACATGACACCACAGAACTGTCCTAGATTCATAAAGCGCTTAATTAACGTGCTACACATTTCTTTGTGGTACAATTTGTTGGAAAATAGACCTGGCCGAGGTCATTGTGGAAGGACGAATTAAACGGGGCATCCAAAAACAATCATGGACTATTTAAGTCGTTATTTTTGGACTTCAACATATGTAGGTATATTTTTCACATGAAATTTTTTTATTTCTACTGGAAATGTATAATAGAAAATAACAAGGTTAAAGAAATGAGGAAAAAAATATAAATATACAATAATAAATTAAAATGAATAATAGTAAATGGAAATAAGAAAATAAATGAATATAAATGAACATATTTGTACATATACGAGTAAATGAAAAAACGGTTTTGTTGTTTTGAACAGCCCATAATAATCTCTACTGATGCCACCAAAAATGTAAAAATTTTCTTAGAAAGACTTGAGAGCCATGGTCTATATATAATTGACGGTGCAGGTATCCGGCTTTCGGAGACTCGGGTTAAAGCCATCTCAAGCTTACCTGAACCGAAAGATCTAAAAAAGTTAGAGGCATTTATCGGGAACTAGAACAAGAAGTTCATTGACAAATTCGCTCAGATAGCTGCACCGCTGAAAAAACTTTTCGCAAAAGGTAAAACTCTTAAGTGGAAATTTCCAGGTTAACACATTTTAGAGATGATTTACGAATTAGCCAAGCGGTAGACACATCATCCCATGGGATTGGCGCTTTCATCTCTCGCATTTTCCCAGATGAGACTTTGAATACTGCTCAGAAAAGATGTAGCCAGATAGAGAAAGCGGCTCTATCCATAATTTGTTGGTACTTTTTATTATACAATTATTTATTTGCCCGACTATGGCGATTCACTAAAGGAGTGATTGACCTGCATGTTTGAACATATTTCAGTGACTTGGAACTGCTAATGCTAGATGATTAAAAATATTTTCATAAATTGTAGGTTTCTTCATGTATGTAGGTACCACTCGTAACGCACATCAAAGTTACAAATAAATCATTAAAACCGTGGAGTTTTGATTTCAAAATATTCCTTAAAAGTAGGTATTTGCTCCCGAATTAACAGGAATGTATCAAAATATAATTAATTAAATAATGTTTTTTATTACATTAAAATAGTTTCAGCCGTTTTGTAAGAACCTCTCTATGGGACTTAGCGGTATTTTATTCATTGAAGTAATTAATTAATCCTATTCTATTCTGTTAGCCATATCATGTTAAAACCGCCTAAAGCAAACAGTTTCTATTCTTTACATTTAGGTAACTGATATGAAACATGGCTGAATCTAAGAAAAAATGTCAATTGATTGACATGAAATTGGGTTTTCTTCTATCAAAGGCAGACAAACAATTGCCATATACCTTTTATGCAACAAAGTTTTGAGCAATGACTCTATGAAACCATCGAGGCTTGAAGATCATCTAAGATATCATCCTGATAAAATAGGAAAAGATTTAAAATATTTTCAAACATTGAACGAAAAATATGAAAAGAACCCCACCGTGCACAGTATGTTCGCTTCAACGTCTCAAAGTAACGATGATGGGTTGCGGGCATCTTACAATATCTCATTGCTTATAACGAAATCTGGGAAACTGCACACCATCGGAGAACAGTTAATTTTAACCGCCGTTGAAGAGGTTTTAAAAATTGTTCTGCATAAAACTCCATTTGACGTACCCAAAAGAAATCTTTTGAGTAACAACACTGTACAACTACGCATTGATGAAATGAACTCTGATATTGAAAGCTTCTTGTGTAAAAATCTGCAAACAACTAATTTTTCTATTCAACTGGACCAGTCAACCTTACCTGGTAATGAAGCATTAATATTTGCAAATGTTCGATTTGTTATGGACGAAGAAATCCCTAAAGAGCTGCTATTGGCGAAAACTTTTTTCGATTCCATTCACAAACATCATTTCGGTGGCAGCAGATGGAGATCCTGCTGGGCGATATCGTAGGTTTATAAGCCATCTTAAAAGAATTGTACCAGAAGTAACTGCAATTCAATGTGTCAACATCGACAACACCTAGTAGCGAAAAATTTAAGTGATAGATTGCACCAATCGCTTCAATTTGTGATTAAAGCAGCTAACAAAATAAGAAGCAATGCGTTGAATACCCGATTATTTGCACAATTTTCTGACGAAAATGATGAAGACTTCCAGTGATTGCTCTTACATACTGAAGTGCGCTGGTTGTCAAATGGTCAAAAGGTGCATGTTTAATGAGATTTTACTCACTATTTGAATCAGTTTTAGAGTTTCTGGAAACGACATTAACTTGTAGTTACAAGGGGACAGCTTAAATTTAATTTTAAAAAACGTTGTAAATTCCGCTTTTCTTGGAAAATTTAAAGTTATGAAGTAAAATATTAGTCGACGCGAATTCTCCCAGTGTCCATAGTTATCACAAGCAAGTGAGTTCTTAAAATATAAAAACAAAAATGAATTTAAAAAAAAAAAATAAAAATAAAAAAAAAAAATGTCTTGAGAAGGATATTCAAACATACATTCAGCATTTAAATGCCCTTATTGATGACTTCAAAAACAGGTTTGAAGATATTCTCACGGTGGAAATACCACCATGGATCATAAATTCATTTGATGAAACAGAAGTGTCGAATGTGATATTACCTACAAGAGGAGCTGCTCGAGCTTAGCACGATTGAGGAGCTGAAGGTGAAATTTAAAATAGGCTAGCAAACCTTTTGGCTGCATGCAGAAATACTCGAAAAATATCCTGTGGGCTGTGGGAAATTACGAGAAAACTTTTGATAGCGTATCCCTCTTCATACCTTGTCGAAAAAAGTTTTAGTGTCTTAAAAACTTATTAACAAAAAGGAGTAGAATGAACATCACAGAACGGGGATATTCGCAGTTATTCCTTACAAAACTGAAGCCAAATATTGATAATTTGCTGTCACAAGCAGCATCAAGTACACCCCTCCCATTAAAATTATTAACATTTTTTTATTGTTGTAATTACGATGCGTTAATAATGTTTAATTTTAGTTCTATGAAGTCTGTAATCATATTATTTTAAAAATAAATTTTTACTACTCCAAATTTAGGGTTGGAAATTTCCATCGTTTGATCTAACCTTCACAATTTTTAACGAGTTTTGGGTTTAAGGTAAAAAGTAGCAGCAGGGGGTCCACCGAAACCAGGGAAATTTCAAAAGAGGTCTACGAGAAAAAATAATTTGGAAACCTCTGTTCTACAAGCTTGGGAATGGAGACTGCCTATCACATTTACCTATGGGACCAGATGAAGAATTTGATCAAACAGTGGAGTTTTGTCATCAAACCGAAAATGTGCAAGCTACACTAGGTGATTTTTCTATTAATTTTAATGCTCTTCTTCATCAAAGACACCGGGGAATAACGCGCTTGAAGCAGATGGCCCGTCGATACTGTTGGTGGCCTAATATAGATGACCAAATTGAGAAAACAGTGACCAATTGTAGAGCGTACTCATTTGGATTTTGCGGGACCTTTTCAAGGAGCAATGTGGTCTTGGACTTCAAGTCAAGATTTGCTTTCGTGGCATGAATGTCATCCACATCCACTCAAGCAACCATACAAGCGCTTCGAACTATATTTGCTTTGAAGGGGCTTCCACAAACAATTGTGGAATTGCGATGGGATGCAGTTCACATTCAAAGCCTTTCAACAATTTTGTCGAGATCATTCAATTCGACACATGACGTCAGCATCATTAATTCCTGAATCTAATGGCATAGCCGAGAGGGTTTTGAGAATTTTAAAAACAGTCTTTCTCAAGGCTATGGAGGAGAATCGGAGAAGTGAAAAGGTGCTTGTCACATTCTTAGCTACCTTACGCACAACTCCGGATGAATTTGGCGTATCGCCAGCGCAAGAGTTACATGGTTACATGGCTATACTGCCAGTGAAAGAATTATGAAACCAGTTGTACAGAAGTTTGTCGTCGGTCAAACTGTGTTTGCTCAACAGTATGGGCTAAGGAAGAAGTGGATGGAAGGAGTCATAAAAAAAAACATGGGACGATGGTTCAAACTAGCATGGGAGACTGTCGACGTTATCGGAATCAGATACGACCTAATGCGGGAAGCCAACAACTCCATCAGTAGACTAGGGCGATTGATGATTTTAACCTTTCGAAGTTTCTTTTGCTTCCAACAGGTCCAAACCAACCAAATCCATCGAATGGCGAACCGCCCCTCGTACGAAGATCGGAACGCCTTTGAAACGAAAATCTTCGTTTTAGTTTCAATTAAACCATGGGGATAAATGATAATCCTGTAGTCTATAGAAAACGATTTAATTATGCCATAAAATTGATTGACATCTGTCTAATAATGTAAAGTCCTTAGAAGTTCTGGCGGGAACTTATGTATTACCCCGCGAATAAAGAAGTTGTTCTGAATTTTATAAAGAATTAAATCAAAGAGTATCCACTTTTCATCGCCAGTTACGATACGATGAAAAAAAAACTTTTCTCTCCTATCATTGAAGCTGCAAGTCACCCGTGGAAAAACGCCGATTGACGTCTTTACATCTTTTTTGAATGTGTTCTTAAGCTTAAGTTATCTATTAGCTCCAAATTTAACATTCGCTCTTTCCCGATTATCAAGAGTACCATGATGTCAAGATAAATTTAGCATATTTTATTGGAGTCTGTTGCTACATTTGTAATTTATTTATGGGGAATGTTGCATCGTCGCTCCACACCTGATATCTATGTACATATATGTATATGTAATCGAATTGCCTTACTATGTTAAATAACATGTTGTAATTCTTCTATTTTTATACATGGGTACAGCATCTTAGTTGCATATGTAACAATATAACAATATATAATAATCCAATCCAATTGAACTGCTATTTTTCGGTATTTTTTTATTTGAAATCGAAATTCTTGAAGTACGGAAAAAAAATTGGGATATAACAATTTTTTTTAGGTCTTTTTTTTTTTTTTTTTTTTTTTTTTTTTAATTCATTTTTATTCAACTTTTACTTAGAGCTATCTTACGCTAGACAAAAATGCTTAAAACTAGCTTAAATAACTTAACAAACTTAAAATACCCTACTGGCCCTATACGGACACTCTAAAGTACACAGAACAACTTAAACTATGTCTTTCGACCAAATGATTAACTTAAATGATTCAAAACAGAAAATGATACAGCTAAGAAAATTGGTTTTGATTTTTTAGAAAATCTTAGCATCCGATTTTTTTTTAGGTCTATTGGCCTATCTATGGCCTGAAGTCGGTCGACAAACGAGATGCCCTTTGTGTCCACCGCGACTACCGTTTTTCCGCCACTCCATCGAGAATCCTGTTCAATTCGAGTATTCACTTGCCGAAGGCTGATTCAGTTTTCCGGCCACCACTATAGCGGTTTGCAATACTGCCAGTTTTGCTGAAAGTTACAGTACCTCACAAAATCGAGCATACATCTATCAGATCTTCATATTTATGCTAGTTCAGGACCATCCACTATTTTGATTTTATTTTTAAGTTTGCGTTCATAACTAAATACATGTTCTCAACACGGGCACACAGCAAATACATACAAAAGCGACCACATGTCGGTACTTTTTGCACTAAAAAGGAAACAACCCCTAAAATCAACGCACAAAATTGAGCATACAGATACACGTGTGCGTGATACACGAAGGTCCGCAAGATCGAAACATGGAAATTTGGTGCAGTATGAAAGCAATAAACAGTTCTGATGATCATTTCTGCATATTTCTCTTACTGGAAGGACATAATTTCCTTGTTTGTGCGAAATAATGGAACGTAAGCGAAAACAAACCGACTTGTCAACAAGAATGCTTATTATTAAGCTATTTTGCGAGGGGAAGTCGATGCGACAAATTGGAGAAATTGTGGGGCGATCGCATGCAACGGTGCAAAAAATAATTAACAATTACAGATATGAAGGGAGACTGAAAAATAGAGCTGGGAGGGGAAGAAAAAAATTACTCTCAGAACAAAACAAACGGTATATTGTTCGGACAATCAAGTCTAATCCGAAAACCAGCGTTCCGAAGCTGGCGGCTGAGTTGTCATCTGCTATCAATAAATCTCTATCCGTAGAAACCGTTCGCAGAGTCTTGCGAAAAAATAATCTAAATGGTAGGAAGGATTGCGAAAAAAGCCGTACATTTCACCAACAAATAAGAAAAAACGATTAGAGTTTGCTAGACAATATGTTGATCACCCTCATAGCTATTGGGAAGGTGTCATGTTTTCAGATGAGACAAAAATAAACTTATTTGGATCAGATGGTAGACAAGTTGTTTGGAGAGAACCAAATACAGCTCTAAAAACAAAGAACATAAAATCAACCATAAAGCATGGAGGGGGTTGTGTGATGTTGTGGGGTTGTATGGCATCAAGTGGCTGCGGGAACTTCGAATTCATAGAAAATACCATGGACAAATTTGGGTATATGAATATTTTAAAAAGAAATTTACGGAGTTCAGCAGAAAAATTAAGTCTACCTTCGGATTTTTACTTCCAACAAGACAATGATCCGAAGCACACCTCCTATTTAGTGCGCGAATGGTTGCTTTATAATGCCCCAAACCAGCTTAAAACACCCCCACAATCGCGCGATCTTAACCCCAATGAACACCCATGGCATGAGATAAAAATGAGGGTTAAAGAAAGTTCCTGCTCTAACAAGCAGGAGCTGAAATTACAAATCCAGGCAGCTTGGGATAGCATTCCACCATCTTTTACCGAAAAACTGGTAAAATCCGTGCCCCGGCGGTTACAAGCTGTCATATGTAGATGCCGGAGGAGGTGCCACGCGTTACTAAAATTTCATTTGTTAATGTTTTGTTTTGTATTTAAGCCATAACCTGAATTTACTTTTAATTTTTTTTTAGTGTATGCTCAATTTTGTGTGTTAATATGAAGTATTTTTTTTATATTTTGCTAGGAAATAGCGTGTTTTGTTAACTTTTTTGTTATTTTAATTTTGAATTTATTAAATGAAATATGTGCAATCAGAACCATATTTTTATTTTCTCAATAAGTTCCTTTTTTTGAGACGAAAAAACCAAAATTATTTTTTAGTTGTGGGTGTATGCTCAATTTTGTGAGGTACTGTATGTTGTTCGTGATACGAAAAATGTATGGATATCGATATGCTAGCAGGCTCTTACGATAGCCACTTGTAGCTTTCCACTTGGGAAAAGAAATGATTAGGTAACTAAACGTGAAGCAGCACCGAAGAAAATTCCCCAAAAATCGTATGTCTATTCTTTTTAAATAATAAAGTATCCCTATATCATGAAGAATAGAAGTTATCTTTTGTTTGAGGTTTGGCTTGAATGTCCTTCTTACACAAATGAGTTTAATTCTCTTACGTAATAATTTTAATTCCATTACTGATGATAGATGTCAACAATGAACTCATCTGTCATTTGGCAAAATTGTCTCAATTGTGCTCAGACTGGTTGAAACTTCGTTACAAATAGGCTTATCGCACATATGTATTGTTCCGTTAATGCCTTGCTCGGTGTTAACATTATGTCCACTAGTCTGCCACGATCAACATACGTAATATCAAATTTTGACTTTTATATCATCTTCAAGAGATGTCATATCTTTTCTCGATTTTCTACTGCAAGCATAATAATAAATATTTCTGTTTTTTCTTTACTTATCATTCTAGAAACTCGGGATGGAAAAAAAACAAAGGTACGTAAGATGTTAAAACAGATAAATAAAAAAGAAAAAGTAACAAGCATATTATATATATGTATATAAGGATCTAATGAAATTACATTTTTTCTTAAAAACATACTTATCCTGACATCAAATTGTGATGAAAGGGTGTTGGGAAAACCGATTGAAAACAGCCCCGATGGCAATAATATAACCGGATTAAGAAAGACTTCAAACCGCGTTGTGTTCTTGTCGCAACTCAACGTAGCAACGTAGGATTTTATTTTAATGAAGTTTTTGACAATTTTTTTTTAAAAGAATTAGACCTGTCGGCCGTAGTAATCTAAAGTGCTCCCAAATCTTTAAACAAGAGGAAAGTAATTAGGTACCTTCTTTCAGTGTGAATGAAAAAACAATATTATATTATGTTACTTAAATGCGAAATGAAGAACCGTGACTCAGTGGTTAAACCTCTTAAGCTTTCCGCAGCAACAAAGTCATCAGAATTATAATTCGAAGTCTTCGAAAATAAATGTTACCATTTTTTCTCCTTAGCACTTCGTCTAAATACCAATTTACAACCAATTAAAACCTTAATCACGCAAAGTGTGATATCATAACGGGGCTCCACCGTTTATTTTTTGTAACTCTCTTAGCCTTCCTACCTACCTGCACTTATACATGATTAAATCGTTCGTGTGCGCGACAAAATAATATAGAAATGAAGGAAAAACTATCAGATCGCTTAGAAAAAAGCTGAAAGATATTGGGGAGCTATTATTTAAATTTTTTTTTATTTTCTCTCTTATTTTAGACAAAAATGCACAAACCCGGCTTGACTATCTTAAACAATTAAAATGGCCCATTATATTCCTTAAACTATGTTTTCGACTTTGAAATTATCTTAATTAAAATACAAAATAATTAAAACTAAGAACATATTTCTTAAACTTAGAAACTGATTTATTTCTTGTAATAATAAACAATCAGCTAAAACTAGTTTAATCTATCTTACCCAAAGCATATACGGTATATAGTTATATACATACTTACCCACAAGATTAGACTTCGGCGAATTGGTTCTCTCCAAGGATCATCTGAAGTTCTTCCTTCATTGAACCTGGTAAAATAAATTAATTAGTGGCCAATGTTCGTAGACGTGGTGAAACAGAACCCTGTTCTCCAGATCGTGGTTCAGGGGAATGCTATTATTTATTTACTTAATAAACTTCTATAACAGACTATGAAATTCTACAATTATTTCACTCATTTATTAAAAACTTAAGATAGATATTGTAGAATAAACCCTAAATTCTTCTCTAGATACATTTGCAAAGAAACATTGGTGGACATCAAGTTAGCCTCTCGGGTGCAACGCGTAATGGGCTCATTACAGCCATAATTTGTGCTATAGGGATATTCGAAAAAAACTAACACGCGAGCGAGTGTGTCGGGAAACGTAACGAAAATAGAGATAAGATATTAGGATATTTTATGTGATGAGATAAGGCATCTCTTACAAACATTAAAGAAAAATACCTTCGACGGTTATAGAGCGATTGCATACCAATTAAACCACACCTGGTTCGATATGATGGCGTATCAATCCTAACTTGTACATAACAACGCGAGTGAAATGTTTTTGAACACGCTCAAGGCGGTCCGATGTATCGTTATAGTTCTAAACTAAGCTGCAGTACTCGAGCAAGGGTCTCACTAGTGACACGTATAACATTTTTAACAAGTAGGGATCTGACAATTCCTTACTGTATCTTTCAATGAAGCCTGGCATTGAATTGGCTTTGTTTACGTTATAATCAGTATGTGGCAGAAAGCTTGTTATCAAAAATTACACCAAGGTTCTTTTTTTTTGAAACTCTTTCAAGACTTATATTATCAATCTCTCTACTGCAGGAAAGAACTTGACATTTGGAAACATTTAGGTGTAAATAGTTACCCTCGCACCAATGCAAGATAATTCAAGTCCTGCTGACAGTCACTTTCCGAAGTAACCTTACGAAAGAGTTTCAGATCATCGGCATAGAGAAGGCATCTCGAATATTTAAATGTTTCAGGTGTGACATTAATAAATAACAGGAAGAGCAGTGGTCCAAGATGGCTTCCCTGTGCTACGCCAGATGGCACAATTTTAACTGTTTGAGTTCGATATGTAAGATACGATTCTAACCACTTTAGGAAACTGAAGTGAAATCCAAAACACGATAACTTATATAGAAGTACCTTGTGATTGAACCTGTCAAAGGCTTTGGCAAAGTTAGTGAATATTATATCAGTTAGTTGTAGTCGATTTTCCTGAAACTAAACCATGTTGGAATCTCCAAATATGTTCCTTAATAACAAAGATAACAAAGAAGACCTCGTCATAAATCATTTTTTCAAAAAGTTAATTTAAACATTGGAGTGATTTTCCAACAGTCACGAAATTGACCGCTTGCGAGTGAAAGATTATAGATATATGCTAGAGGTTCAGCAAGAGGTAATGCGAAGGATTTTAAAAGAATTGGTGGAAAGCCATCAGGTTCTTGTTTTTTAGTCCAATCTCGCCTTGGGGTTTACTGATTGTAACCGATCCAAGTTAGAGCCGTGCGATAAACTGTTTGAGGAAACGGATTCCATTGAGTGGATGGATTGAAAATAAGATGCAAATAATTTACAGATTTTTGGAAGATCACTAGCAGAAGTAACATAGTAGACTATGCGACAACTAAAGTTTCTATCTCTGATGTAATATTAAAAGGAATAGATTGGTTATCATCGCCATCTGCAATCCACTTAATGTTTCCTAGATTAAAATCTCTAGTGAAAATTATATGTTGATAATCTTTAAGACTGTCCAAAGATATTTACAATTATTCAAATAAGTATTGTACACCTCAATCGAACTTCTAGGAGGAATATAGCTTGCAACAATAATCAACTCAATCTTATCATTTAAAAAACCATTGACAGCTAGTTGATGCAAGAGATGCAGCGCATCCAGATTCAAATTCAGATTGTCTACACGAAAACGAGAACCGAATGGCAATCATCACTCCACCGCCCCTTTCTAAACCTGTTAATAAGGAGTCCCGATCTTTTCTAGAAACGATACATAAGTATTAACAATTTCGGGCAATAGATGTTTTTCAGCCAACTATGACTCAACTAAAATAATTATATTGAATAGGTTAGATGAAAACAAAATGTTCCTTTACGAGTTCAAACTGGGACATAATACGTCTCTGATAGCCAAAAACATAAATGATGCATTTGAGAATATATCGGTAAACGAACGCATCATTCAGCGTTGGCTTGGTAAGTTGCGATCGGGAGATCTAAGCCTCGACATGGTCAATAGGCATGGTTCGATTCTTTTGCATGCCAATGCTAGACCCCATACCACACACGTAACGGTGCAAAAGCTGCTACAGTTGGAATTTGAAATTCTTCCCCATCCACCGATATTTCTCCAACGGATTATCACCTTTTCTGCAGTCTGGCGTCATTTTGTCGGCAAAAGATGTTCCGAAACCGAGCAGAGGTCATAGAAGCCTTTGAAAACTTTTTAGCGCCAAAAATCAAGCCTTATATAAAAAAAAGAATAATGGACCTTGAACCACATTGAAAGAAGGTATAGATGTCATTGATTCATATTTTGACTAAATAAAATTTAATAAAAAAGAAATATTGACTTAATTTTTTACAAAAAAACATTTCATGTGGTACAACCAATACATTCTGATAAAGTGATAATAAAATGTCAGATTTCGTTTTAAATAAGCAGCACGAAGTCGCTATCGGAAAACAAACCTCAGCAAAATCAGCAGCAGTAGCTCCCACGATGGCGTCATCAGCAGCAGCAGCTGCAACAATGACATCAGCAACAGCGGCATCGGCAACAGTTCCAGGAGCATTAATCTTCAATGAGCCATCATTGTCTGCATACAAACTAAAGGAAGTTCTTTTGTCAACACCAGCGACGGAACAACCAATCCGTCTTTTGGATAGTTAATACTTTACTTCTTCTTTACTTTCACTGAATAAGGCCAAGTCGATGAATCGTTTAAGCTTTTGGTTGAAGTTGATCGACGGCACACTTCGCTTAAAGTTTACGTAAGCACTTGATATCAGATGCAGAGATACATACCTTTTTTTGATTAATTTGAAGCATTTAAAATATTTGGCGTTTGGTGTTTAGTTGGAATTTCGATATACATATGTACATACATATGTAACTATTTAACGTTAAATTCATATCAGATCCAATCGTTATGTTGTTTTTGATCAGCTGGTATGCAATTTTGTGCGCCATTGTTTGCATTTGAAACAGCTGATTGACCCGAGCTGTAGT
Organism: Merodon equestris; assembly: GCA_958301585.1. NCBI lineage: Eukaryota > Metazoa > Arthropoda > Insecta > Diptera > Syrphidae > Merodon > Merodon equestris. Next base: position 79,073,286 of record OY284415.1, on the reverse strand, counting down.
AGACTGTGTTTGAGTGCGCAGCGGCGAGTTTGGTGCTATCTCTTTCTCATCGTTTCTCAGTGTTTTCTAAACATGTAGACAGAGAAAGAGTGGTACTCTTTTTTCTTGCTTCTTTCCCTTCTAATCGCGCATTCGTTGCGTTGTTGGTGGGAGACAAATTGTCTTTAGAGTTGGAACGAGTAGTGCAACTGAATGTACGCGTCGCTGAAGAAAGGGAGAAGTTAACACCAGGGACCGAGGGCGATTTGATGCCGCTACTTCTTTAAATATTTTCATTGCTTTTAATAATTTTTGAACCACCAGCTGGTAGAGCTTTAGATTTACTGGAGGAGGCGAGGCCGTTGACCTTTCCTCCGCTTTCCTGATGTACCTCGACCATATTACCGTCGACGTGAACAGACATTATACTGCGAATTTCATTTATACTTCCTTTGTAAAAAGAGAAGGAAATTCACTTATTAATAAAATAAACTCATCAGTGAGGTTGATAAGCATCACCTCCAACTTTTTGAGATAAGTTGACACTTTTTTGGCACTGCATTTTTCACACTTGAAGCAAAGTTTCTCGCTGGAATTAACAGCGTTCAATTCAGTTTTATTATTGTACAGGGTGTCCCGGCGGACCCCACAAGCGGACCAGTAGGAATGCAGTTAAGTGGGAAGGTTATGGTCCTACACTTCTGACGTTAACGACGCCGGGATATAAAGGAAAAGAAGAAGAAGGGTGTCCCACGAGCAGTATGTGCCAAAAAGCTAGAGCGTGTTGGTCTGGTCAAGACAAGAAAAAAATCGTATGGGAGGGGGGGTCTATTCCCCCCCGTTTAGCCGGGAGGGGCAATTTTCTAAAAAATTGACTTAGTTTGGAAAAAAAAATATTAAAAATCAACAGTTACATCCACAATGCCGTGATGTACTTCTTTGTAAAGCCAGAGACCCCTTCTTTCATCTTGTTTTTAAACGAAGCTGTTTTAAGGAATAGTTTTTGAGAAATTCATTTTCAAACTCAAAATTTTGAAAAAAAAATTAAAAAAAAAATTTCGAACTATTTTTTTCAAAATTGGATGTAATTAAGTACTAATTTTTTTTCAAAAATTCAATTCTCTTATTAGTTTTTAGTTAAAAACAGAAAACCGGATGCAAAAATGTCTTGTAGTTTTTGAGAAATTAAAAAAAAACCCGAACGATTTTTTTCTAAGAAAAACCTTTTTTTTTGGTTTTAACGCGGCTGGAATTGTAGCCAAATTAATGTATGAAACATTCACCTCTTTTTTATTATTTTTAAAAAATTCGGAGTTTTATTATAATAAATTTTAAATATGATCCTCATTTTTTAGAAGGCAATGATTATATCTCCTTCTAATGGCTGCACATAAGTCTATGCTTGACAAATTTTCCCGCAATTTGACTCCAGCGACTTCAATCCGTTCTTTCAGTTATTCCAAAGATACTATTTCCACTTCGTAAACATAATTCTTCATGAATCCCCACACATAAAAATCTAGAGGAATTAAATCTGGTGATCTAGGTGGCCATTCTATGGGGCCCCTTCTTCCGATCCAACGGTCACTAAAATGATCATACAGCCAGTTTCTAACCCGTAAGCTGTAGTGTGCTGGTGCTCCATCTTGCTGGTAGATTAAATTATTTGCTATGGCCAAAGGAACGTTGTCCATCAAATCGGGCAAAAGGTCTCGTAGGAACTGCAGGTATGATTCAAAAACCAGGGCCCGATTACAGTTTGTCCAACAATACCAAGCCAAACATTGCCGCTGAAGCGGTGTTGTGATTTATTTTGTTTTTTGTTGTGTGGATTGGTGCTACTCCAATGATGCAAATTGTGGAAGTTGGTAACCCCATCTCTGGTAAACTGTGCTTCATCCGTCCAGAATATCCTTGCAAAATAGTTTCGTTCAGTTTCATCTCGAAGCAGTAATGACCGACAAAATTCTGCTCTCAAAAACTTGTCGTTTGAGGTGAGTTCCTGAACTGGCCTAAAATGGCACGGGTGTAAGTTTTCGGTATGAATCACTCTCCATACTCTAGATTTGGGCACTGCAAGCATAATAGCTATCCTCCTTGTACTAAGGGAGGGATTACGTCGGACCAAATCCAAAATTCTTTCATCTAAGATTCCTGATCCATCTGTAACTGATCTTTCGCTTCTTCAATGCTCTAGCACTCCGTGCTCTCGCAGACGTCAGTGGATTCTTGAAAACATGCTACGACTGGGACACCTCCGATTGGGATATCTTTCAACGTAGAGTCTTTCGGCTTCACGACCTCGACGATTAGCTAAACCGTAGCAGAAGTGCATGTCCGTTAATTCTTCTCGAGAGTATGAGTTTGACATCGTAATGTGTTGATGAGTTAACATCTAATTTGGAAATGGTTTTTGATTAAAAATGCAATGCCTTTTATTTACATTTGGCTTGCAAATATTTTGTTTTTCAATAAAGAAAAATTGCGGTTTTATTGTCTTAAGGTCCTAGCGGCGGCGGGCGGACCTAGATGAAATTGGCAGGTCAGTTTTCAGACGTTATCAATGAAAAAAAAGGATTAATCCAGGGTTATTCCAATGCTGTGTCACTTTATTGTATCCTCATAAATCTCCGAATTTTTTAAAAATAATAAAAAAGAGGTGAATGTTTCATACATTAATTTGCCTACAAGTCCAGCCGCGTTAAAACCAAAAAAAAGGTTTTTCTTAGAAAAAAATCGTTCGGGTTTTTTTTTAATTTCTCAAAAACTACAAGACATTTTTGCATCCGGTTTTCTGTTTTTAACTAAAAGCTAATAACAAAATTGAATTTTTGAAAAAAAATTAGTACTTAATGACATAAAATTTGGAAAAAAAATAGTTCGAAATTTTTTTTTAAAATTTTTTTTTCAAAATTTTGAGTTTGAAAATTAATTTCTCAAAAACTATTCCTTAAAATAGCTTCGTTTAAAAACAAGATGAAAGAAGAGGTTTCTGGCTTTACAAGAAAGTATATCACGGCATTGTGGATGTAACTGTTGATTTTTAATATTTTTTTTTCCAAATTAAGTCAATTTTTTAGAAAATTGCCCCTCCCGGCTAAACGGGGGGGAATAGACCCTCCCTCCGGTACGATTTTTTACTTGTCTTGACCAGACCTACACGCTCTAGCTTTTTGGCACACTGCTCGTGGGACACCCTGTATAATAATATTTGCACATCAAGGATGAAATTATGATCCACATAAGCCGCAAGGTGGCGGGGTTTTCGCAAATAGTACAAGAATTACTCATGATAAATTGATGATATTGATGAATTATAACCGGGAGAAACATAGAAGAACGTCCGATAGCTAGGAGAGCTTTTAACTCTCTATAATTACCCTATAAACTTCCTCAAAGACCTTTGCCTCTATGGATAACTTTTCTCGAGGATCTCCGATCACTGCGTGCTTTCACCGAGTTTTGTCTGTTAGTAAACTTCCTGATCAAGCATTGACGTTTTAATAGGAATCTATTATCTGTCCGTATAGCGTATCGAATGTCACATAGAAGTACACATTCTTGACATTGGCGTGGAATCAATTCTCTGTTTAATTAATTTTTCCAATCTTCATTTTCCAATCAACACGGTCTCCGGAAGAAGACCATGATGGAGAGTCAAACTGAGCCAATCGTCCTCTTTCGTATTACCCTTTCTTGAGTAGAATTAGAATTTGAGCAATAAACCGATGTGTTAAAATAAACTAACAAAAAAAGTATTTCGTGTTTCATTTCATCCATTAATCCAAATAATTATAACAAACATATAATTGGTAAATCTAATTTGAAATCAAGATTCGCCTACTGCATATTTCAATGTGACATTTTCCACGCGGATTTGGAAAATTTTCTCTAGTACCTACTGTCTGCGAAAAATACGAGCCTTTCAATTCGACACCAATAAATCACCTACATATTATTTAACGAACTCCCTAACGCTTTGTGTTTTATATTAAAAGAAAAAAAAACAAAAAAAATATTAAAAATTAACGCGGCCAAGAAGGAACCTTTACCCGAAGCCAAGCGTAAGCACATGTTCTTTTCCTTTTTCTTTTCCTTTTTCCGACGTTGTTATGGTCAGAAGTGTAGGACCATAACCTTCCCACTTAACTGCATTCCTACTGGTCCGCTTGTGGGGTCCGCCGGTTTGACCTCAGAAAGTAGCGACAGGCTTCCCGGTTTGAGATTACTTCATCGCTGAGGCCAATCAAATGCTGGTGTTTTTGCCTGCCTTTTTTTTTTTTTGTGACACGGGCATGCTCCAGATTTTTTTTTTGTTTGATCTCACTCTTACAACACCGGTGATCTCCAGTCGTGTCAACCCACTGATTTGCATGTATACTTGTGGGGCAGTTTAATGGTGGTATATGTGTCCCTAGGCTCACCTTGGTGTTTTCTAAATTGCCTAGATGTGATTATTGTTTACCTTTGTTTTAGTCGCCTTTTACGACAAGCGAGAGGTATCGCTGCAGGGATATTCTTAACCCGTCCCTGCACGGAGAGCCAAGCGTAAGCACATACGAGAAAGAAATACAATCAACACTACAACAAGCAAGATACTCTACTCAAATTAAAACAAGTCGAAACAGGTAAAACTAAGCAACGCCATACTTAAGTGACTCCATTTTCAAACGAGCTACTGCACAAAATAATACAACAATAAGCCCTGAAAAAGGGATTGGATCAATAATTTAAAAGAAGAAAGTAAGTTTAATTATAATCACCATTCTGGAAACTTTAAGTATTTCAGAAGAATTTAGAATAATTTTAGATTTAATAAATAGGATTCCTGAATTCAATGGTAATCGAGAAAGTATTCTTCGATGAAGATACGATAAGCAGGTTACGTAAAAGACAAAATTGTAGGAAAATTAAGATGTGAAATTCAAAAACATGGACGAATTACTACTTGGTGCGAAATTAAGGAAATTTAAAAAAAAATAATTTTGGCGAAAGAATGTCAGTTCATAATCTTGTCGATAAAATAAGGACAGCTAGAGTCGAAACTACAATCGAAAAATTGTATGATAGCATAAGTAACCTCTTAGGTAGAATAAATAACGTATATTTATTAGAGAGCAACCAAATCGACCAACAGATGATTGAATCTAATAATAGGATTTTCTTAGACGCATTTAAAAATAATTTACCCAAACCAACTAAATCGATAATACTCAGCCGAAATCCACACACCCTAGACCAGGCTTTTTATAGCCAAACATATAACAATCCACGTGCTAGGATAGACAATACGAACAATCCACAGTATTAGTAACGATAATTTATACAATCCGAACTGGAAAATATCTTCGAAAAATCATATAATCAGGGTGCTTGGACACAATGTTAAAACTAGTACCGAATATATGTAGCACCCCCTATTTAAAGAATTTAACAAAAAAAAACATTTCGCCAACTTTTTACAATAGAATTACAATTTCAGGACTATTTCGACGTTTGGGTTGGTAACAATATTTTACTCCCCCTGAATCCCATAACTGACTATTAAAATCGTACTCTTAATACAGAGGAAGCAAGTATGTCAATATATTTCAATCAGAAGAGGAAATATATTTATACCTTTGCCATGACCACTTTCGAACATCAAATAGTTAGTAAAGTCTTTCCAAGTCATTTAAACAATTTCGACCTTTCCAAATTAAAATCCCTAATCTACTCTCATAAAACAATATTTTATAAAGACGGCGACGCATTAACCTTCACTAATAACACAAGACATCAAATAAATACCAGAACCGAAATACCAATCTACTGAATGTAAATACCGAGAAACTTGTTTGCAAACTCGGCAAATGCAATTATTTTTCAACGATAGACTTGGTTAAAGGCTTCCACCAAATAGAGGTAATTTTCAACCAAATCAAGACATTATGAGTTCTTAAGAATGGCGTTCGGCCTGAAGAATGCCCCAGCGACGTTTCAAATGTTAATGAACGGCGTACTAAGTGATTGCGTCAATAAGATTTGCGTAGGCTATTTAGATGACATTCTTGTATTTTCTACAAGCTTCTAAGAACACCTCGATTCACTTAAGAAAATCTTCCGAAGGCTCAAAGACTCAAATCTGAAAATTCATGTAAATAAATGTAATTTCGCCGAGCTCTCGACAAACTTCTTTGGACATGTTATCACCCACGACGGAATGAAGCCTGATCCAAATAAAATTCAGTCAATAATGAAAATTAAACTGCCTAGTAATACAAAAGGTATTAAGCAGTTTTTAGGTATTTCAGGCTCCTACCGAAAGTTTATTAGGGACTACACTAAAGTTGCTTATCCTATGATAAAATACCTGAAAAAATCAGAACGCATTAATATGTCAGATCCCCAATATATAAAAGCTTTTATTAAATTAAAAAAACTTTACTTACGGCCCATTCTTCAAAGTCCTGATTTTACCAAACGGTTCGTCTTAACTACCGATGCATCGAACTATGCATTAGGGGCCGTGTTAAGTCAGAACAACCACCCAATTTGCTTTGCATCGCGTACACTCAATAACCATGAGCGCCGTTATTAAGCGATTGAACAAGAACTTCTCGCGATGGTTTGGTCGGTAAAATATTTTAGGACATATTTGTACGGACGAAAATTTACAATCCGTACGGATCATAAGCCACTTGTTTGGTTAAACGGCATCAAAAACCAAATTTAAAGCTACAGCGGTGGAAAATTTTCCTAAATGAATACGATTTCGACGTCGAATATCTAAAAGGGAAAGAAAATTGCGTGGCTGACGGGCTCAGCAGATGTATTGGAGACACACTTGTGTCCAATAATAAATTAAATTCAAGTATTAACGAAGAAGTTAACCTTAGAGGAATATTTAATAACGAGGTATCCTCCAGTGATAGTTGTGACCGTAACAAAGATCTTACCTCTGTGACTCAACATATTTTCATAACTCAAAAACCCGTGAACTTATTTAGAAACCAATTATATTTATCCTATGGTCCGAAAGAAAAAAATTAGTATGAAAATTGTACATAAGAAAATTCAAAACTACGTTTAATTAGAAAGGAATAAAGATAGTTTATTAAACATAATGAAAATACTTCTAATTAATAAGGTATTATATTGCATATTCTGTGAACACATTCAGCTTTACCTAAAATTTCAAGATTTATACGTTAGATATATTTCAGTGAACAAAAATTTTAAATTGCTTAGATCAAACATAAAATTAAAAGACATCACGGACAAAAACGAAATTATTACTTTAATTGAACATGAGCACAAAAACAAGAACCATAGAGGGATAACCGAAATGTTTCTTGAGTTGAAAAAATTGTATTTCTACCCAAGCAAGTCGAAATTTAAAAATATGTTAATACCTGCGATGTTTGTAATCTTGCTAAACACTATCGGCATCCTTTGAAAATTCCAATGAGAATTACGGGAACCCCCAAAGGATTCAATGATATAATACACATTGATATTTGGTCCCTGAAAGTAAAAGGATGTTGTTTAATCCAATGCCCTTAGACTCGTCCTTGAAGATTTCGTGTGGATGAAATAAAATGAAACAAAACGTCCGATGTGTCCGAGGTTCTCGTGTTGAATGAATAAACATATATATTTTGAATGTTGACACTAATGACAATTGGTATAATAATGTAGTAGCTAATGTAATAGAATAGATACTATAGATATGGGACCAACATTCTCCCCGGCCGTGAACGAAGTTCGCAAATGTGATCTGATTCAATTCAATCTTTATGAGTATCGTTTGTTATTGATTTACAATATATTTAGTTAATACAAATACAAATTCAGGTAATCAAAGTGATTTCACATGTTCATAACTGAGTTAAAGAAAAGAAAACATGAGTATAATTCAAATTCAGAAAGAATGTGTAGACGACGTTGTGTAGTTGTTGTTGTTGTTGATGGGGATGAATGAGATGTTAGCTGTAAGTCCATTTGCTCTTCTGGAGTTATATATTTGTTTATGCATGTGGTTCGTTTTTTGTATGAGACTGTTATGTCTGGAACTCCACCTGAACACCTGAGTAAATGAAAACCTGCGAATTAAACTTGGAAAGAGTTGTGAGCGTATGTGAAAAGAATATATGTAATATACACATGTTTTTTTTTTTTTTTTTAGTGAGAAAAAATATGTCGTACATATCGTGAGTGTAATCATTGATGTCAGTCGTTCACAGACCAGTGTGGAAGAAGGAAGTGTTTCGGCTAGAATAGTAAAAGAAAATAAAAATAAAAATTATAAGTACGCGTTTGGACAAGGTGCTCGCGGAACCCGAGTCAGCGCGATCGTATAGTGCACGGCTGGCGAGCGGGAAGTCGCCAGTTCGAATCTCCAGCTGGGAGAACAATTTTTTCGTGTGCGTTTTTCTTTTTTTTTTTTCCTTATTCTTTCTGCTGCTTCTAAAGTTAACTTGAAGTAGCAGGAAGAGATGTCGGGAGACGACGGGGGAAGACCCGTACGTCTGGCGGAATCGGAATCGGATGATGTATCATCCGATTTCGCAACACCGGCCGCCGTCATGAAGAGACGCAAACGGGTCAATCCGAGGCCCAATGTAATTAAGCGCCCCTCCCTCAACACCTCGACCGAAAAGCTGCGGGTCGAAGGGAGGAAAGGGGCGCCATCACCATCATCATCACCATCAACGTCCAAAGCAGCTGGGCAACAACAACATCAACAATCAGTGCTACCCGTGGAAGCAAATATCGCCTACCTCTCCGATGGTAGGGAAGGCCGCTACACGGGCGACAACAACCCGTTCGCCGCCCTTTCAAGTTCGGGTACGGAGGAGGAGCTTAGCGAGCTCGAGGAGGAGGAACGTGTCCTACGTGCCAAATTAAAGGCCGTAGTTGACAAATTAAACAAGATGCGACAGAAGGAGAAAGAGGAGGCAGCAGCCTCCCAGCTTCAGTCACTTCAACAGCAGCAACAACAACAGCAGCCGCAGAAGAAGCTGCCGAAAAAAACGGCTGAACAGCAGCCACAACCTCAGCCGCAGCGAAAAAAGCAGCAACAACAGCCGCAACAACAAAAGCAGCAGCAGAAACAACAACAGCCACAGCAGCAGAAACAACAACAACAACAACAGTCGCAACAGCAGAAGCAGCAGCAACAACAACAACAGCCGAAAAAACAGAAACAGGAACAACAGAAGCAGCAGCTACGTCCCAAGGAGAAGGTGCCACCAATCCTTACTCACACCACAGCCCTACGCGAAACAATAGACTTATGTAAGTACGTTATTGGTGTTGGCAATTTCGTTTTTAAAGGTATAGGTGAGAACCGCTATGCTATCCAATGTAACACATTGGAGCAGCATAAGCGGGTCAAGGAACTACTGAAAGAGACCACGACTGAGTTCTTTTCATTTACCCCCAGGACCGAGAGGCTGCAGACGATGCTCCTCAAAGGCGTGTACTCAATTACTGACCCCGAGGAAATGCTCTCAGAGCTCAAAGAGTTCGAGAGCGACGACCTCAAATTCGTGGGAGTCAAGTCGTTCACCACGGCGCGGGCCAGACGGGAGAAGCGTGTTTTACCTTTCTTCCTGGTTCAGCTCGCACCCAATAGCAAACTGGAGAGGCTAAGGACCATCACTTCCTTAGCATCCCAGTCTGTAAAATGGGAAAAATTAAGAAGACACGGAAACATTATACAATGTATCCGCTGTCAAAGGTTCGGGCACGCCGCGTCGAACTGCGAGATGCAGCCTCGATGTGTTAAGTGTGCAAAGAACCACACGAACGAGGAATGCGATCTGACACAAGACAAGGTCGCGGATAGGGAGCAGCTCGAGTGCGTGCTCTGTAGGAACCGTGGACACCCTGCAAACTATCGGGGTTGTCCTAAGTTCCAAGACATTAAATTAAATCTGGCTCGTAAGCAGAAGATTGAGGAGAAACGTCCCGCAGGTCGCTCACAAACATCAGCCGTTACACCCACAATGACCTACGCCCAAATGGCGGCAGGTCTGCGGCAGACGGTACAAAAGCCTGTGGCTGTTACTAAAGCCCCAGTGCCTGTTACTAAGGCACCGGAGGCCGAGGGGGACCTGCGTTCGATCTTGCTCGCCATCCAAGGGCAGATCGGCCAGCTCCAACAGCAGATCCATGAGCAGGCGACTCGAGTGGACAGAATCTACTCGCTTCTGCCGGGCCTAGCGCCTCTAGAATCGTGATGGGTACGCCGGTAGAGAGTCCCTTAAAGGTCCTGTCGGTGAATGTGAATTCACTGATTAGGATTGAGCGAAGAACTGTACTTTTCAACTTGTTGCAGGACGAAAGCCCCGATGTACTTTTGGTTAGCGAAACAAAGCTAAGCCAAAAGCACAAAATAAGGCACAGTTCTTATAGAGTAATAAGAAGAGACCGACCCAACGCCACACAAGGTGGAGGAGTTGCGATTTTCATTAGAAATAGCTTTAAACATAAAATTATATATAGCGGTGAAGTGCGGAGGTTCCAGGTGCTAGAGGCCTGTATTGTGTGCATTCCTCTCCGAAATGGAAAGAGAATGTACATTATATCAGCCTATGCACCTGAAGCACCTCAACCCAACGTTTTCATCGCAGAGCTCGAGACACTTTTTCGATCTCTGCGCTTAAACTCGGTAGAAAACTTCTACATTCTGGCTGGCGATTTAAATGCCAAACATAGTGATTGGGGAAACAACATTCCCAACACTAGGGGGAGCCTACTAAGCCATTGGTGGGTTCTGCAGAGCATAGAGTATAGACTCAAGATACTCGCAACGGATAGTCCGTCGTATCCTAGGAGCGGCTCCTATCTGGATCTCTTGCTGCTTGACTCTCGACTGAGACTGGCTGACACGAACGAATGGTCTACTAACTGTCTACGGACCTTCATATACGACAGTGACCATTGCGGACTAAGTGCCGTAATCAAATTACCAGACGAATTCGCGGAAATGGCAGAGTACGTCCAAACGTACCCCTATGATTACAATAGGGCGCGCTGGCCACGCTTTGCCAATTCCCTGACGAGAGCGCTCACTTCGAGCGCCTCCTTTCCACCGTCTAATAGGAACCTGTCAAACTATGAGATTGACAGGTACCTCACACAAATGGACGATATCATTAAACAGACAATGAACAGTACAATACCACGCCAACGACCGCACGATACCACGAACGTGTACCGAAACGCGACAATCGACGCACTACATAGACAGAAAAGTAGACTCCTGACAAGACTCAAACTCTTGTACAGGCGGTTTACCGACAGACAAAACTCGGAGGTCAGGACACTGAAGTCACTGATTAAAAATCTCCAACAGTTGATCAAGGAAAATTACAGAATATCTGTAAGTTTGCATTGGAACAACAGAATTCGTGCTGTAAAATCCAACAGCGCGAGTATGTTCCCGCAAATAAATAAAATCTTTCGGAGAAACAATCAGAATGACATTCAAGATCTGAAGCTTCCGAGGACGTCAGACAATGAACGCTTGCTACGAACAGTTAGCATCGATCCAGAGAGCGCCGTCTTGGATGATGATTTCTTTGTGATCGAGGATCCCCAGGAGAAGGTGGCGACAGTGGGAGCCTTATTCCAGGAAGTGTATACGGTGAATGACAGCATTCGCCCAAACCGCGACCTGGAAAACAGAGTCCTACTTCATCACTTCTACCTTCAAAATGATATAGATCATTGGCGATCAGAGAACCTTGGTTTTACCAGGTTCAATGATGATTTTATGGCAAACAATGCCGTCGCCAGTGAAGGGCCTAACACCCTGTTCATTTCGACGGAGGATCTCCAGATGATCTTCGAATCACTGAAAAGAAAAAAATCCGCGGGAACCGACGGAATAGCTAATGTTGTGCTCAGGCACCTCCCACCAGTGGCTGTAGAGATGTACACCATCCTGTTCAACAATGCACTGAATAATGCATATTATCCGGTGCACTGGAAGACAGCGGTGGTGCAACCAATCCCCAAGAGGGGTAAAGACACCTCTAACCCGGCAAATCTCCGGTCGATAAGTCTGCTTCCGAGTATCAGCAAGGTCTTCGAGAAGGTGGTCCATAGAGCCCTGTCTAAATGGGTTGAGGACAATAAAATCATCCCGGATAACCAATTCGGTTTCAGAGCGGGGCATGACACTATTCATGCCGCGTCGAAACTCGTATCGGATATCCAATGGAACAAATGCAAGAACCAATGCACGGGTGCCTGTCTGATTGACTTGGAAAAAGCCTTCGACACCGTATGGTTAGAAGGGCTGTATTACAAGCTCAGTCGGCTGGGCATAAGTAAACCATTGCTATATATGATCTTTGACATGTTAACAGGTAGAAAGTTCGTTGTGAAAATTGCCAACGTGACTTCTACTCAAACATTTGACATTAACAATGGACTGCAACAGGGTACGGTGAACTCGCCGATACTTTTCAGCATTTACTTCAGTGATCTGATAGCTTCTCTTCACCATTCAATAGCGTACGCAGACGATTTAATTGCGTACAGATCAGGTCCAACGATCGACGTCATTGTTACTCTTCTGCAACGTGACTTCGAAAAAATTCAGCAGTATTGTGATGACTGGAAGTTGAAAATCAACTTCCAGAAATCAGAATCTATTTTATTCAGAACGCCTTTGTCTAGGGCCTCTCGGGACACTAGAAAAAATTGGCGCAGGTTCTCTATCTTTGGCCCGGACGGGCGTCCACTGGCGAGACAAAGTGTAGTCAGATACCTTGGGATCGTGCTAGATCAGTATCTGTATTTTGACAAACATATAGATGCTGCTCTGGCGAGGGCCCGGGGCGCTTTTGCTCTGACAAGATGGCTGTTTCATAGCAGCCAACTTGATTCTAGAGTGAAGGTAATCTGCTACATGGCCTTAATCAGGCCCATGGTTGCCTATGGATGTCCCGTCTGGTTCAATGTGAGAGCCAGCTTAATGGAAAGGATTCGGGTGTTTGAGAGGCAATGTCTCAGGACTTGTCTCGGGTTACATAGGACACCTGAATCTGAATACACGAAATTTTACCCGAACGAGGTCCTATACAATAGGGCCAGGATTGTACGGGTGGATAACTTTCTGATAAAACTGATTCGAAGCCACGTTGCAAGAGCAATGACTTCGGCCAATAACTTGATCTCCGGGGCTTACTACCCCAACTACCTGTACCACGAGAGGGTGCGCCTTAACGGCTTTGTCCCACCAGAGGCATTCCTCTACTTAGACCAATGTGGGCTGATCCAAGATAGATTGGCGGTGCCGCTAATCTTCCACGTGGCCCGCAATTCCGTGGAACGACGGTTCCTGTACGAATGTGACGTCGCGCTCCGCGAGCCCGAGCGCCTCAGGTTCAGTAAGTCGAATTCACGCCGAGATCGAGAAGACGTCGTCCGACAGCATCAACGTTTTTGGTGGTTGGAGCGGACTACGTCAGTGGTACATCTTAATAGGCCAGCCTCTTCAAGGCAAAGCCCGCCAAACACCAATGGCAGGCTTACATAGGTTATTGTAGTTTAGGGTAGGTTAGGGTAAGCTAAGGTAGGCTAGGGTGGTGGGTAGATTTAATTATTTTTAGTTCAAAAAAAAAAAAAAAAAAAAAAAAAAAAATTAAAAAACATAAAGAAAAAAAAAAAATAAAAATAAAATAAAAAACATAAAGACAACAAAAAAAGATATATATATATAATATATATCATGTATATATTTTTGTATATATATTTTAGTTAAGGTAGGTTAAGCTAGTTTTTACTTAGGTGTAAGTTTTAAATATAAAAAAAAAATAAAAATCAGATGCTAAGTTTTTTTTTAACAAATATTTTCTTAGCTTAAATTTTAAATTATTTTAATTGTCATAATTTTTTGTTTTTCATAAGACCGAAAGGTATAATTTAATCAGTTCTTCTTACTTTAGAGTGTCCGTACAGGGCCAGTAAGGTAGTTATAAGTTATTTAAGCTAGTTTAATCATTTTTGTCTAGCGCGTAAGATAGTTGTAAGAAATTAATATTAAAAATGAATTAAAAAAAAAAAAAAAAAAAAAAAAAAAAAATCATTGATGTCGGTGTGTATACGCGACGATTGCCAGGTTAAACCTTAGTGTTGAATGTTGCCGGTATGTTGAGTGTCCGTCTATGTAACTATGTGTGTGTATGTAAGTGTATGTAAACTTTGTTACAAGAGAATGTTATGATACAGTAGAGTGGACTGCATTTACTCCGTTTTTCTTGGAATTTGAATGGGTTATTATTTATTTATTTTGGTAAGATACAATGCCGTGATGAAAAAGGGTAATTATTAATTATATTGCTGCCGCATACGTAGGTGACCTGTTGCTAGGCAAAAGACAAATTTTTGTGATTGGTCGTTTAATGATGTTATTCGCTGTCTTTAATGTAACAACGCGTATTAAATTGTCTGCTCCCGGGTGTGTGGCTACTATTCGTGCAAGGCTCCATTTGGTAGGTGGTAGTCTGTCGTCCTTAATGAGTACCAAATCTCCTACGTTAGGTTGTTGTTGGATTTTGTTCCATTTCGGACGTTGTTGAAGACGTGCCAAATACTCCGAGCTCCATTGCTTCCAGAAGATTTGGTAAAGTTGCTGTATTCTTTGCCATCTGTTATGATAACTTAACCCTTTCTCAGAAAGATCTGGCTGTGGTAAAGTATTTAGCGGCTCTCCAATCAGGAAGTGGCCAGGTGTTATGACGGATAAGTCATTTGGATCTTCGTTCATCGGGCAAAGTGGTCTCGAGTTTAAACAGGCTTCTATTTGCGTCAACAACGTGTTGAGTTCTTCGAAGGTGAATGTTTCATTTCCGACAATTCGCTTAAGATGGAACTTGACGGACTTTACGCCTGCTTCCCATAAGCCTCCGAAATGTGGAGACGCAGGTGGAATAAATTTCCATTCGATCCCATCATTGGCGAATATTTCGACGATTTCCTTCCAATCAAGCTTAGCCACTGATAATAACTTACGTAACTCCGTGTCAGCCCCCTTGAAGTTTGTACCGCAGTCGCTGTATATTGCTGTACACTTTCCTCTCCTTGAGGTGAATCTGCGGAGTGCAGCTATAAAGGCTTGTGTAGTCAAGTCGCTGACTAATTCAATATGTATTGCTTTTGTCGCTAAGCATATAAATATAGCGAAGTATGCCTTGAACATCTTTGACCCCCTGCCCTTCCAAGCCTTAACATCGATGGGACCAGCGTAGTCCACGCCTGTATGAGTAAACGGTCGAGATATCCGTACTCTAGGAGCTGGTAAATTACCCATCAATTGTTGTGCTGCTCTTGCTCTGAAACGAAAACAAATGTTACAATTATGGATGCATTGTTTTATACTAGTTTTCATCCTGATTATCCAATAATTTTCTCGCAAAAGAGATGCCATTTGTTGTGTTCTACCATGATATGTTTTGTGATGAGCATCTAAAATTAATAGCTTCACAAAATGATGGTTGGAATCTAAAATTATTGGGTGTTGCTGATTGTAGGATAATGTAGAAGCCTGCAACCTTCCCCCTACACGCAGGAGGCCGTCAGAGTCCACAATTGGATTAAGTGAGTTAATCTTCTTCGGTCGCCGTCCTTTCTTGAGTGCGTCAATTTCTTCCCTGAACATATCATGTTGAGTTACACGCAACGCTGTCAGACGAGCCGATTCGATTTCTAGAGGTGACAAACACGTAAGATTGCGTTCTGCGAGTGCTCCTCTTGCGTTGCTAACAAATCGAATGCAATAAGCCAGAATTCTAAGAACTCTTAACAACTTAGATTGTCTCTGTATAACTAATCTTATTGGATTGGACTCCATTTTCACACAATGGGTTTTGACGGTTCGTTCTTCTTCATTGGTATTCGTGTACTTGGGTTGACATGGGAACGAAAACTCCCATTTATCTTGAAGAAAGGCTGGTCCTCTCCACCATAAACTGTCTTGCCTAAGAATAGAGGGTAAAGCTCCCCGTGACAGAAGATCTGCTGGGTTTGATTTCGTGGGTACGTGGCTCCAAATTACACCTTTGGACAATCGTTGGATCTCGGCTACTCTATTTCCTACGAAACTTTTCCATTTAGAAGGTTCAGCAGCAATCCACGCTAGTGTAATTTCTGAGTCAGTCCAGGCATATTTTCTTACCTTTTGTAGCTCAAGAACCTGTGATGTGTACTCAAGAAGAATTGCTAAGGTGACAGCTCCGCATAATTCCAGACGTGGAAGGGTGATTGATTTTAAGGGAGCGACCTTTGACTTAGACATCAAGAGATGCATGTGTGTCGCGTTACTTGAATCGAGAACTCTCAAATAAATCGCAGCGCCATAAGCTTCCTGGGAGGCATCGCTGAACCCATGTAATTCTAGCTTCTTCTGTGTGTCATGGGTGTGGATCCAACGAGGTATTTCAAAGGTTGGCAGTAGTGGTATTTCACTTTTGAACTTGTACCAACGCCCTTTTAAGTTATCAGGAAGCGGATCATCCCATAATGTCCCATCACGCCATAACTGCTGCATAAGTATCTTCGCTTTCACGATACAAGGAGATATCCAGCCTAGAGGATCGAATAACCGAGCAATTGTTGATAAGACGCTTCGCTTTGTTTCATCCTGAAAATGAGCAGGGATATTTTGAAAAGAAAATACATCATTTACCGGAAACCATTTAATGCCGAGTGTCTTAATATGTCCTGAAGTATCAGATGGAATTGCGAAATCAAACTCCCGCTGCTCTTCTGGAATATTAGCTAAAACTTCCGGACAATTGCTGGCCCACTTACGAAGATGGAATCCTGCAGAGGACAAAAGCTTCGTAACGTCATCCCTATATAGCAGTGCCATTTCTATAGAGTCAGCTCCAGTGATCAAGTCATCCACATACATATGGTTTGCAACCAGTTTGGCGCCGAGTGGGTACGTCTCTTTCTCATCAAATGCGAGCTTGTGCAGTGTTTTGATGGCGAGGTACGGTGCACTAGAAGTTCCAAACGTGACAGTGTCCAATCGATATGTCCTGATTGGGTCTGTGTTTTCATCACGCCAATATATGAGCTGGTAATATGCATCTTCTTGGTTCATGCGTATTTGACGGTACATCTTCTCAATGTCCGCCGTGAAGGTGATTTTATGTTTTCTCCATCTAAGCAGTATTTCCGTGATGTCCTTTTGTATTTTCGGACCAGCCAGTAAGTGTTCATTTAGGGATGTTCCATCGCTCGTTTTTGAAGCGGCGTCGAATACCACTCGAAGTTTGGTTGTTGAGCTGGAAACCTTAAAAACTGCATGGTGAGGAAGATAGTAGTGATAGGGAGTTCTCACAATGATATCTGTGTCCGTGTTGATTTCTGTCATGTGACCGAGCAGTAAATATTCATGAATGCACTTACTGTATTCTTTTTTAAATGTTGGGTTTAGCTGAAAACGCCTCTCCAGCTGAAGGAACCTACGAAGGGCTCCTGACTTCGAGGTACCCATCGCGGGTTTCCTTCCATCTTTATATGGAAGAGCTACTTCGTAGCGCCCGTCCCGACGCCTTTTGGTCGTTAGCTGAAATTGTTCTTCACATACCTTATCCTCCGGTGCCTTAAACCCTTCGAATGGGAGATCCTCAATTTCCCAAAATTTTTTTAACTGAGAACTTAAGTCGTTGATTTGAAAGAAACTCCTGACTGAAGTTGAGTTGTCTACTAGGGCTTTACCTGTTAAGATCCAACCCAGTTTTGTGTTTTGAGCGACAGGTGCTATGGAATGAGCATCCCTTCGGATATCTGGAAGGATAATTTCAGAAAATACCTCACTTCCCAGAAGAATGTCCACTTTGCCTGGGGTATGAAAAGATGGATCAGCAAGCTTTAATCCGCGAAGATGTTGCCATTTATTGAAACATACCTTTTGGGTCGGTAAAAGGCCAGTCAGGGATTTGAATACTAAGGCGTTAGTGCGCCCTTGAAATTGTGAGTCTATGGAATCAAAACACAGCTCAACATAGTTGTGCGATGCTCCACTGCTGACCTTCCCCAGCCCAGAAATTTCAACAAATGTGCGTCGAGTTTTGAGTTTTAAAAGCTGAGTAGCTGCGGTCGTTATAAAGGAAGCTTCCGACCCTGAGTCGATCAACGCCCTTAGATTCAAGTACTCCCCTGTGGCTGCACGAACTTTGATTATAGCCGTTGCCAAAAGGATTTGGGTATTAATATTTTGGTGAGTAAAAAATGTATTTAAATTATTTGTTGAATCTTCAGCTCGATTATTTATCGGGTGAAAGATAGAAGCTTCAGGATTAACAGTCGAAACTTGATAGGAGTGTGTTGGGTTGTGTACATGTTGTGTGTTGGAAGCAGTCGGATTGAATGTGGAGTGAGTGCCATGTAGTGTCGTATTGTCTCTGGCAGGAATATGTTGGCGTTGTGTGTTTAGGTGAGTAGTGTCATGTAGTGTCGTGTTGTCTCTGGCAAGAATATGTTGGCGTTGTGTGTTTAGGTGAATCTCCGGGCTATGAAACTTTTCTTGGAAAAGTTGTGTAGGGTTATTTATGTGTAACAAAGAATGGTGTGGTTGTTGACAAAAGTAACAGCGAGAGTTACTAGGGCATTGTTGCTTTAAATGACTATATGTCAAACAATTTTCGCAAACTCCTATTCTACTCACAGTATTTCTTCGGGCTTCCGTGTTCATTTTTAAAAATTGTTTACAAGTTCTGAGTGAATGAGAGGCTTTGTTGCAGACCTTGCACTTGTAGAGAGTGTTTTTTGGTTTTGGGTGCGTGTGAAAGGAATTCGACTTATTGAGCTTTTTGTTATTGGAGGTAGATGCAGACCTTTGATCTACAGCTTCCAAAGTTCGAAATCTCGCCTCCAAAAACTCCGAGAATTCCTTAAAAGTTGGTATATCTTTACG
Organism: Merodon equestris; assembly: GCA_958301585.1. NCBI lineage: Eukaryota > Metazoa > Arthropoda > Insecta > Diptera > Syrphidae > Merodon > Merodon equestris. The sequence continues at coordinate 79,054,382 of OY284415.1, read as the reverse complement.
TATACCCAACCTTTCTTCCCATAACTGTTGAGTAATAGGTGGAAGTTTCTGCAGCATACAGAAAACGAGGACTGCATCCCAGTGTTGAACGGGAAGTTCTAAGTTGTACAAGGAATGTCGACATTCTGTTGAAGTATCAAGGAGAGACTTAATACCTTTGGCGGTTTCTTGGCTAAGATGTTGTTGCCCGAAGAATATTTTGAATTGGGTATTGACCAAAATGCGTTTATGGTCGTAACGAGACGTAAGTAACTCCCACGCCTGGTTGTAGTTACCCTCATCAATCTTCAAGTGTAGCAGAAGTCGCTCTGCCTCCCCCGTAATACTCGATTTTAAGTAATGCAACCTTTCTATATCCGATAAGGAGGAGTTGCTATGGACCAACGATGTAAAAAGGTCGTGGAATGATCTCCATTCCTCATAGTTACCCGAAAATGTTGGTATTGTTATTTTAGGCAACTTTAATTCTTTATGATTATTATTTATTGAACTTACTTGTGTTCCTGTTCGTGTTACCTGCTCCAGCCTATCAAGCAAATCCGTTCGGTAATCGACGTACATTTCTTTTATCTTGTCGTAGATTTTCTCAATTTCTTCCGCTTTTTCTACTTCCTCTGATGCAATTGCTTCCGCATTGTATTCCGTACTTACTTTGAAATGTTGTTCTAATATTTCAAGGCGCGCGTTAATATAATTTTTTGTCCGTTGGTGTTCTGGTCGTTTTCCATAATTGGTTACGTCTTTGGACATTTGCGCCAAAATGTTTTTGAGGAGTTTTAGGAAATTGCTCATATTGAACGAACCGGGTAGTCGACCGTTTTATCTGATACCGTTTTAACTAATACCGTTTTCAGAACCGTGTATGTATATATGTATGTTGATCCGCGTAAATCCGTTATTTGTGTACGTGCAACCAAAAAAAAACTCACTTGTCTCTATGTTTTTAATTAAACTTTAAATGCATACAATGCACAATGCCGGTTCTGGTTTAAAACTCGAAGGACCAAAAATGTTTAATCCAATGCCCTTAGACTCGTCCTTGAAGATTTCGTGTGGATGAAATAAAATGAAACAAAACGTCCGATGTGTCCGAGGTTCTCGTGTTGAATGAATAAACATATATATTTTGAATGTTGACACTAATGACAATTGGTATAATAATGTAGTAGCTAATGTAATAGAATAGATACTATAGATATGGGACCAACAGATGTATTTAACAACCATCGATAGATTCTCAAAATACGCTACAATTCACCAATTAGAGGACAGAAACTGGATGTCAATATTGGGAGCAATTAAGCAAAGAATCCAATTCTTAGGGAAACCAAACAAAATCATATCTTATGGAGAGACTTGCATAGTACATTCGGCAGTCGAACAGTTTCTAAAAGAAAATAATATCATGTTCCATAAAACAACAGTTTTTCTAAAAACAAGAAACGCCGATGTCGAGCGTGTTCATGGAACACTAAATTAACATTTAAGACTCAGGAACGCTGCAAAAGATATATTAGAATTAGAAGAACTATTTAATATAATCAACACATCCATTCAACAACTAAATTTAGACAGATCGATTTCACTTGTAAAAATATCAGTAAAGAAGATATCGTCGCGTTGTTTGAAAAGCTAAAAAACGATAAGGAAGCAAGAGTTAACACAAAAGTAATATGAAAACAAATTTTAAACCAAATCCCAATTCAAACCGAATTAGTCCAAAACGTGACTGTTGTTAAATGTCAACCGAAGTATAAACAATTGAAAAACTATTCTGTCGAAGGCAATTACGTCGTCGATAGATCTACAAAAAGGAACATAAAACATTACAGAAAAAAACTTAAACGCAGATATAAATACCAAAACACATACATATGTAATTTACTAAATTCCAAATAGAGAGAAATATAGGCCGTCTATTTGATTTGGTTGGAAATTGCGGTTAACAGTTAAGCGAAATGTCTGATATAAGAGCAAGTTCACGACAGTGAACAGACAGACAGAAGTTGTGATTTCACTAAATCTTTGTGTGTAGTTGTCGATAATAAAGTCCATGAATACTAGGGTTAGATCATCTTATTAATTATTGTCGAAATTATTGACGAAAAATTCTAGGGGGCACAGATGTCATTTAATACAAATGTGCTACCTGCACCCCCATGTACGTATCCAACCACTAATGGTGTACACATGGAGATTTCTATTTGCTACCCCAATATTTGTTCGCAAATATAAGCGTGTGGTGAAACTCCATTTTCCATTACTCCAACTCTCGAACACGGTCTCCGGAAGAGGACTGGTGTTCTGCTTCACCAAGAAAGCGCACCGGCTCACAAAGTCGCAATAGCGACGGCTACCATTCACAAACGAGACTCGAACTCTCCGATCTATGCGCAAGATCTAGCGGTAATTTTAACCTCTTCCCTCGGCTTAAGAAATACATCTGAGGCATGAAATTTGAAGACGAAAGCAAAGTTGAAGCGTTTTGGGAGGGTCACGACAAAGAATCCTTTAACTACAGGGTCCGCCAAATAATTTTTTTTTTTTTTTTGAAAATGCTATAAAAAAAACTACTGAATATTTTCTCAAATTTCTTTTTTTATTTGAAAGTACAATCCTTCCGGTTAATAATGGAAAATAATTTCATTCAAATGGCTGCCTCGGTTGGCCATGCAGTAGCCTACACGATCGGTCCAATTTTTAAGCACATTATCGATTGTGTGCAGCTGTATTTCACCAATGGCTTCACGAATATTGTCCTTTAAAGCGTCAATTGTCTCTGGCTTGTCGGCGTAACACTTATCTTTGACGGCACCCCACAAATAATAGTCCAACGGTGTCAAATCGCAGCTCCGAGGTGGCCAAACGACATCAGCTCTGCGGCTGATAATGCGATCTTCAAAAACAGGGCACAAAACATCGAGTGTAGCTTCGGCTGTGTGGCACGTAGCGCCGTCCTGTTGAAACCAAATGTTGCCAATATCCTCCTCTTCAATTTTTGTGAACAAAAATTCATTCAACATGGCCCGATAACGATCGCCATTGACTGTAACGGCCACTCCTTGCTCATTTTCGAAGAAAAATGGCCCAATTATGCCTCTGGACCAAAATCCGCACCAAACAGTGGCTCGTTTTGGGTGCACCGTCTTTTCAATGTATGCGTGCGGGTTTTCTGTGCCCCAAATGCGACAATTTTGCTTGTTTACATACCCGCCAAGATCAAAATGAGCTTCATCTGAAAAGATGATTTTTTTGGCAAAATCGGCATCTTCTGTAAGTCGATCGCAGGCCCACTTAGCGAAGCGAAAACGCATTGGATGGTCAGTTGGCTTCAACTCCTGAACCAATTGGACTTTGTATGGCGTCATACCAAGGTCTTTATGCAAAATTCGTCTCAATGATGTCTCCGAAATGTTCAATTGTTGAGAACGACGGTGAATTGATGTTGATGGCGCTTCACGCACACTTTCTGCCGCAGCAGCAATATTCTCGGGTGTACGCACTGTTTTTGGCTTTTCACGCTTTGGTTTATCGATGAGGATGCCAGTTTCTTTCACTTTTTTCACAAGATAACGAACATACGGAGCTGACGGTGCTTCTCTTCTTCCAAAATCCGTACGCAATTTTCGCACACATTCTGCAACATTACCATGATTTTCAAAGTAATGTCGCAATATTTCCCAGCGTTGTTCAAGCGTATACACAACCATATTCGTTCAGCGGAAGGATAAAACTAATTATCTGTCAAATCAGACATGAGCTAAGTGTTACCATTCACGAAATAAGCACTACTTGAAAAAAAAAAACGTTAGATGGCGGACCCATTATATGCACTGTATTTTATTATGATTATCATTATTTTGGATCACCCCTCGTGTGTGGGGGTTGTTGAAGGTAATTTGCATTTATCCTTAAAGTTATAGTTTCAACAATTTTGCACACTTCAAGTATCTACATATGTACATATGTCCAAAGACTTGGTTTGCCTAGCAAATTCATGAACTGGTAATGGCATTAAACCTTATACTTTGAAACGCTATAGACTCGTTTATGGAAAGATAGTTTCTCATGTAAGATTAGTAGCTGTTTTATCCGCTATCGTTTTCTTATGTACAAGTATACATATATGGCCACATTCGACGTAATGAAAAAGACCAGTTACTTACATTTCTTAACAACTTTGATTGTCTCGCCCTCAAATGCCCTCGGATTTTCCTGTAAGAGCCTGTTACCAGGTGCGGTGTCGAAAACCATATTTTTGGTTTCGACATTCTTATGGTTAAGTTACAAAAGTTGCAGTAGCACTCCAATTTGTTTATTTGCAACTAGAGAGTACGTGGGTTGTTAGCCATAATAACTAAATCGTCCCCATTCATGAGAAGTTTATTATTGTATTATTGTATTATTGTATATATATATTGAAAAAGGAAAAGAAGAAGATATATTAATACATATAATATATACAAATCGGCATAACCGAAAGGAAAGAGTGGGTGAGCTGTTAGAGAACTTTCATTTATTTCATAACTATACAATCAAACATGAGTAAGTTACTAACAAACCTATTGGGGCAACTAACCAAAGATGAGGTAAATTTCAAGAAGGCGAACAAAGACACAAAAGCGTCTAAGCACTACCTTCAAGGTCGTCTCGCAATTCTTGAAGCAAACTTCCAAGCGAGTGTGGCCGCCAACACTAATGCAGTGAACAGCGAAACAGATGACTCTGAAACTGCAAAAATTGATGAGCTCTACGACAAAATTAGGGAATTATATGTGACATACCGTACCTCGTTACTGGACGCACTGGATAAGTGCAACGCCACGTCTGCAGCTGCTGAAGGTCTGTCCCACACCAGTAAAAGGCACGATCTGCGACTCCCGAAGATTAACTTACCAACGTTTGCTGGTAGTTACGAAAACTGGAGATCATTCCACGACATATTCCACTCCCTGGTTCATAGCGATGGTTCTCTGTCTGAAATAGAGAAACTGCACTATTTAAAATCCAGCATTACTGGCGAAGCTGAACGTCTTCTACAGCACTTGAGCTTAGATGAAGGCAATTATAACGTAGCATGGACAATACTAACAAACAGGTATGATCATAAGCGAGTCCTAGTTAACACTCAGCTGAAACTCTTCTTCAACCAACCAGCGATTAGTGTCGAAGGAGCCAACAACATACGACACTTACTTGATATATCCACTGAGTGTTTACATGCACTGAAAAACTTAGGCGTGAAAACGGAAAACTGGGATGTGGTCATTATCTTTGTCCTGCTACAAAAGTTGTCATCTATAACTCAACAGCTATGTGAAGAAAGGCTCGGTGCACGAAAGGAGCTGCCCACCTTTGCAGAATTCACCGAATTTTTGGAAGCCAGATTTCGAACACTGGAAGCAGTAGCGCAGCAAAAGATGAAACCACAACATAAGTCAGAACCGCATGGCCGACAAACAACAAAGAATAATGCCTTCACCACCCGTTCAAAGAAGCAAGAGTACAGCTGCGCTGTTTGCCACAAAGGACAGCATTCGCTTCGCAATTGTAATCAATTCCTGAGCTTAGAAGTAAACGAGCGTATCAACACAGTGAGACATCTAGGCATATGTGAAAACTGTTTAGCGTACAGCCATCACACTCAGAAATGTCCAAGTCGCGTAAGCTGCTACTTTTGCACTCAGAGGCATCATTCACTGCTACATAAAACAAATAACCAGTCAGGAGACCAGAACCAACCAAACCCACATTCAAACCCGCACAACAGAATACAGTCCATTTCTACACCATAAACCAGCGCGACACAACAGTCTCTACACAACCTCTACACAACCCATCACACATACAACAAACCCTAACTCCACAGCATTCCATCCCGACACAGAACATCCAGCTTCAAATTCAACATTGAACAACTTCCACTCTCAAGACAACAGCAACCCACAGGTACTTCTAGCCACAGCGATTGTGAAGGTAAAATCAGCTTCCGGAGATTACATTAATCTTCGAGCATTAAGTATCCGGGCTGGGGGAGGTCAGCAGTGGATCATGCCATAAGTACGTGAACTTATCTTTCGGATCCTGGCATTCATCGTACATTGGGCAAACCCGAGCCTTTGTTTTCAAATCCCTGACTGGCCTCCTTCCGGCCCAACGGATACAAATCAATAAATGGAATCACTTGAAAGGATTGATTTTGGCCGATCCACACTACAATATTCCTGCTACCGTTAACATTCTCCTAGGAAGCGATATATATGCCGAAATTGTCTTGCCAGGTATCATCAAAGACCAGAATTGCATAGCGCCAGTCGCTCAAAAAACGCTACTTGGATGGATCTTGTTCGGCAAGGCACCACTGGAGACCCCAAGAACAATACGGAGTTTCGTCCAGTTCATCGACCTCGACGCCCAACTGCGCAAATTCTGGGAAATGGAAGAAGAACCGTTTAATAGAGATGAATCGGAGGAAGATCGTGCTTGTGAACGGCACTTCAGGATAAACACCAAGAGACTACCCAGCGGTCGATATCAAGTAAGTCTACCATTCAAGGGTGGTTCACGTCCAGACTTAGGAGCGACAAGGCTTGGGGTGCTCCGAAGATTTCATCAATTGGAAAGAAGATTTCATAAAAACCCAGCACTACAAGAAGGCTATCGCAAATGCATGGCAGAATATCTTGCGCTGGGTCACATGAGTGAAGTCACCAACACTCAAGAAATTTCAAAAACACCACACCACTACTACGTTCCCCACCACGCAGTTTTCAAGGAATCCAGTACCAGTACTAAACTTAGGGTCGTATTTGATGCGACCTTCAAGTCATCTTTTAGCTCTTCTCTAAATGATCACTTGATGGTGGGACCTAAGATCCAGAACAACGTCATAGACATTATACTGCGGTGGCGAAAACATCGCTTCACATTTACTGCAGATATGGAGAAAATGTACCGACAAATCCGTATGGAAAAGAAGGATGCAGATTATCAGCTCATCTTATGGAGGGACAACGAACACGAAGAAGTCAGGACATATAAGTTAGAGACAGTAACTTTTGGAATGGCTTCAGCTCCTTACCTGGCAATACGAGTCCTCCATCAATTAGCAGAAGATGAAGAAGAAAGGTTTCCGTTGGCAGCATCGATTCTTCGAGAAGACACGTATGTGGACGATGTCATCACTGGAGCGGACACGATCGAACAGGCTCTAAAAAAAGAGATGAAATAAAAGAGGTCCTTGCATCAGCAGGTTTTTTGTTACTCAAATGGACGAGCAACACCGAAGAGCTTTTGCATGAAATTCCAGCTGACCATCGTAAGTGGATTTTTCCTTGCCATTTGAAGGAGGAAACCACGTAAAGACCCTAGGCATGAAATGGTTGCCGATGTGTGATTCCTTCACGTATCAGGTAGTGCCGTTGCAAGAAACAGATGTCACAAAACGAACCATACTGTCATCAATTGCTAAGTTGTTCGATCCACTAGGTTGGCTTTCCCCATGCGTCGTTAAGGCAAAATTACTCATGCAGGAACTTTGGAAACAAGGGCTTGAGTGGGACACTCCAATCCCTGATGAGCTGCAACGCAATTGGCTTACGTTTCGAAAAGACCTCCCTGTGATCGAAGGATTGCGCATTCCCAGATGGATTCGAACGGGCATGGATGACAGAAACCTGGAAATTCATGGTTTTAGTGATGCTTCGGAAAAGGCATATGCAGCAACAACTTACCTACGAGTTCTGGACAATGACGGTCGAATCCATTCACACTTACTCATGGCAAAAACCAAGGTAGCTCCATTGAAATCTGTCACTCTTCCACGATTGGAGCTGTGCGGCGCAGTTATGCTGGCAAAACTCTTACACGAAACAGCCAAGGCTCTGAAGCTGGAAAGGTGCAAGACATATGCATGGACCGACTCCAAGGTAACGTTGTGTTGGATTAAGGCCTCTCCGTCAAAATGGACACCTTTGTCCGTAATCGAGTCGCTGAAATCCAAAGGCTCACTAAAGGCGATTGTTGGAGGTGTGTACCATCGGAGCAAAACCCAGCAGATATGGCTTCACGTGGTGTACTCCCGGGAAAACTACTCGGAAATAACCTTTGGTGGAAAGGACCCAATTTCTTGAACGACACATGGCATATTACATATCCAAGTCTACCCAGCACTCTCCAGATTGAGCAAGAAATTGTGAGAACGAAGGCGTTCTGTGTGGTTGACGACAAAAATGACATCAGTGAAGCGATCCAGAAGTACTCAAGCCTCACCAAGCTCACAAGGATTATCGCATACTGCAACCGGTTTGTCTCCAACCTGAAAAAAGCAAACAAAAACAGAAACAGGGGCCCACTTTCTCCTCTGGAATTGCAGCAGGCAACAGTCATAATCATTCGAACTGCACAGATGGAAATGTTTCCGGACGAAGTGAGAAAGAAAATTGGAAATGCCAAGGGACTCAAAGCGTTAAACCCAATGATCGACAGGGAAGGTTTAATACGAGTAGGAGGCAGATTACAAAATGCAGACTTACCGTATGACCAGCAGCATCCGGTATTACTTACACCAACACATACACAAAACTGGTTATCGCAGACGCACACCAAAAATAACTACACGGAGGAGTTCAGAAGATGGTTCCCTACCTGCGTCAAAAATTCTGGATCTGTGGTATCAAAAACACCGTCAAGAAGCACGTACACGATTGCAACATATGCTATCGATACAAACCAAAATCGATGGCACAGTTGATGGGGAATTTACCTGCGCCCAGGGTACGGATCTCGAGACCCTTCTCACACGCTGGAGTTGACTATGCAGGGCCAATCGACATCAAGTCATGGAAAGGACGTAACGCCAAAAGGCTGAAGGGTTATTTTGCCATCTTTGTGTGCATGGCCACCAAAGCAGTGCACATAGAATTAGTAAGCGATCTCACTACACAATCGTTTCTGGCTGCCTTCAGGAGATTTACGGCTAGAAGAGGACTATGTACCGCCATTTATAGTGACTGCGGTTCAAACTTCATTGGTGCAAATTCAGAATTGCAAAGACTTCTACGAACATCACAACTCGATTGGAAAACGTGTGCAGAAGTCTTGGCGAACGAAGGTACAACGTGGCATTTCAACCCACCAGCTTCTCCTCACTTTGGAGGATTATGGGAAGCTGGTGTGAAGTCAATCAAATTTCACTTAAAAAGAGTCGCCGGTAACCAGATGCTAACATTTGAGGAAATGAGCACGCTTCTGACACAGATCGAAGCATGTTTAAACTCAAAACCTTTGTGTCCGGTAACAGAGGACATCGATGATCTACAGGCCCTTACACCTGGTCACTTCCTCATTGGAGCCCCTCTGATCGCGCCACCACAACCGGACCATGAATTCGAAAAAATGGCTTATTGTGATCGATGGAAAAGAGTTCAAATTCTATTGCAAACGTTCTGGAGGAGATGGAGCAACGAGTATCTCACGCGGTTACAACAACGACCAAAATGGACTGGGATCGAAACGCAAGAAATTAATGAAGGGGATTTGGTACTTTTACGCGACGAACGACTGCCACCAGCCAAATGGAGATTAGCTCGGATCACTAAATTGCACCCAGGAACCGATAATTTAACAAGAGTTGTCACAGTTAAGGTTTCAAATTCATCCAAAAGCCGCGAAGTCAAAACACCGATAACAAAAATATGCCCATTACCAAGCAACAAGGTCACCGAACGGGAGGTAATTTAATAAAAAATATCGATCAAACAAAAAATATGTATATATACAATAAAACTCCAAACTCTCAAACACACACTGTTCAACACAAAACCAATGCAGCGTACTCCACACGCACCTTTCTTACAAAAGTAACAATAATTAACAATATAAAAACATAACAATACTCACCGGGATAACCACAAATAACCACAACACTACAAGACACACCACTTCTCACGAGGTTAATGAACGAAGCTGACGAAGAAGGTAAACCAGAAGTAGTCAAGGCGGCAGATAAGGCAGTGCGGTTTAAGGTTTATCAAATGTTGCGACCGGGGAGCATGTTACATGACCATTAACTTATTAAAACTATTATTTATATTTTTTGCTCTAAAACACGATGTAACATATCCCTAACGAGTCTCTTTCCTTAATTTACAATAAAATGGGAAATTGTTGTTGTTGTAATTATTTTTTCCCAATTCTTTCTTTGTTACCCATATATATATTGAAAAAGAGAATAAAGAAAAAATCAAACCCGACACAAAGGAGAAAGAGCGTTTTTATTCAAAATTTTAAATAATTCAAAATAGAGGCAAAGTGTGTGTACCCAGACAACAGGCATTGCCAGATCTGTCGCAACACTCCCCCCCGGTACGTCCGCTCGAGGATCTACCTCAGCCTGTAATCGACAGACATCTAGCACAGCAATCTTTGTAGCAGGTCTCGTGTATAATCCAGCAGCTGTCTTCACTAAGGCGCTTCTCACTCTGCCATCTGAACCTTTGTTAGTTACAACGATTCTTCCCTTAGGCCAACAATTCCTTGGGCTACCGGGATCGACTATGTACACGATGTCGTCAACTTCTATCGGTTTCACGTCGTCAAACCATTTGCAGCGCCTGGTAATTACAGGTAGATATTCACGAACCCATCTCTTCCAGAATGAATTAGCAAGCTGTTGCGCTGTTTGCCAGCTTCTTCGTAGTTGTACTCCATCACTCACATTTTCTACAAGAGGCTTCGCTCCACTAGAGCTGCCCAACAAGAAGTGATTTGGTGTTAAAGCTTCTTCTTCTTCATGACTGATGGGAATGTATGTGAGCGGCCGTGAGTTCACTATCATCTCCACTTCCATCAGGGTGGCATGCAGGAGTTCATCAGTAGGTTTACGTGACGGTAATACCCTGTAGAGCACGTCCTTTACCGATCGTACCAAGCGCTCCCAGGCCCCTCCCATGTGAGGTGAAGCTGGTGGTATGAACTGCCATTTCGTGGAAGGGTTCGTAAATACTTTTACCAATTTATCCTTATCCATCAGAGTGAAGGCTTCGCTTAGTTCTCGTTCTGCGCCCTTAAAGTTCGTGCCATTGTCACTCCACAGCTCAAGAGGACAACCGCGCCGGGCCATAAAATTGCGAATAGCGATGATACAGGAGTCGGTCGATAGCGAGTAAGCTACTTCGAGATGAATCGCTCTAGTTGTTAAACAAGTCAATAATACGCCATATCTCTTTTCAGTGCTGCGCCGCACGGATACAAGCAGCGGCCCAAAGTAGTCTACGCCAACATACGTAAACGGGCGACAGAATGATGCTAGGCGTGCTGATGGAAGGCATCCCATTCTCGGTGGCGATGGCTGCACTTGACGATTCATACAAGTTTGACAAGTACGGCGTACTTTGTTTAGAACTGCTCTAAGTCTCGGGATCCAGAATTTCTGCCTGATCTCGTTCACCACAGTTTCATGATTGGCATGTCGATATCTATAATGATAATCAAGAACAATTAGGTGGGTTATATACTGACCCCTAGGTATAATGACGGGGTCCCAATAATTTTGAAGCATGATTCGCCCTCCCAGTCTCAGTAGTCCTTCGTCGTCCAGATTAGGGCAGAGTTTATAGATAGAGCTCGACCTTGTAATAGTACTTCCCTTCGAAAGCAGCATTATTTCCTCAATGAATTCATTGGCTTGCGCTTCTCTCCAAAGCATGATTTCGGCGAGCTGGATTTCAACTTGCGATGATGTGTCACGTTTCAACGGGTACTCACGAATTGTGTTTCTCCAGATGTGCGCAAACTTAATCACCGCTGCAGTTATTTGTTAAGCTTTCCTCCAGGTAGAAAAGCGCTCAGCTCCTATTGATATGAACGGTTTGCATCGGGAATCATTTTCAATGTGATGGCCGACGTATTGGGCACGCAATTCTTCATCTGTTGGTGAGCCCCTTTCGGCTGTCTCACGTGGCCAAGCAGTTGGATCCAGTTTCAAAAATTCTGGGGCATTGAGCCACCGGCTGTGACTGGAGAAGTCAGGAGTTCTTTGCCACTTCGTAGCCTCGTCGGCCACATTTTCTGCAGAAGGGATCCAACGCCAGTCTGTTACATTTGTCAGCTCGAGAATTTCGCTAACACGAAAGGCTACAAACTGGCGGTACCGTCGATGATCCGAACGCGGCCAAGACAACACGGTACGAGAATCTGTCCAGAAAGTCAATTTTAATACCTTTACTGAATGGGTGACAATGAGATCTTTTGCCAGTCGGGCTCCAAGAACGGCAGCTTGAAGCTCCAATCGCGGTACAGACATCATCTTTAACGGCGCTACTCTAGTTTTGCATCCCAATAATGTGCAATCAACAACGTTTCCGTCAAAGCATCTCAAATAGCTTACGGCCGCATATCCTTCCTCGCTCGCATCAACGAATGTGTGCATGTCCATTTCAAGGAAGTGTTTAAACTCAGTCTTCAGATAACACCTCGGTATTTTCATTGCAGCAACTTCTGGCAGTAATCGAATCCAGCGCAGCCACTTGGAGAACTGCTCATCATGGATTTGCTCGTCCCACGCACAAACGGACCTCCACGTTTCTTGAAATATAATTTTTGCGTACATAACGTAGAAGCCAAGAAGCCCCAGCGGATCAAAAATCGTCATCACCAGACTCAGCACCTCTCTCTTAGTAGGTCGTTGGTTTCCAAGCAGTACATCTTCCTTTCTGTAGCGCTTCGACACTTTGAATATAAAACAGTCATCCAAGGTAGACCACCACATGCCTAGTACTCGTTCGGTAGCAATTTCGAGCTCGACATTCAAATTTAAGATATCAATAGATTGAGCGTTCAGTGCGTTCAATACCGCCTTTGAATTTGATACCCAATTGCGCATCTGAAAACCACCTTTCGCGTGCACGAAATGAACATCACGTGCCAACTTTATAGCCTCTTCTTCAGTGTCTACGCTGTCTAACATATCGTCGACATAGTGATTTTCTAAGATGCACTCAACCGCCCTAGGGTATTGATCGCGAAACTCTGCAGCGTTTTTGTTCTTCACGTACTCTGCCCAGCAGTGCGAGCAGGTAGTACCAAATGTCATCACCGTCATGAGATACTCTACTGGTTCTAAAGATCCTTGTTCGATCCAAAGAAAGCGTTGATAGTTTTGGTCTTCTTCACGAACTCTACATTTCTACATTTCTTACATTTCTGCGATATCTCCCCCAATCACCATCACCTCTGACGAAACTTGCGTATAGTCGATACTAGCGAAGAAACCTGGGCTGGCCCCTTCATGCTATTTAACGAGACTCCATCTACCTTAGCTGCCGCGTCCCAAACGAGGCGAATCTTTCCCGGCTTGTTTGGGTTGCTCACGGGAAAGACTGGTAGATACCAACGTCTTTCGATACTGATTTCTTCTGGACGTAGCTTCCTGGCATATCCCTTGGCTATATAATCACCGATCTTGGATTGTAGCATATGAGCTAAGGTAGGGTCTTTCTGCATCTTGAGGTACAAGCATTTGGCCCTTTTTTTTGCCGTCGGGATGAGAGATGTTACGATTTTTCCATAAAAGGCCAGTTTGAAATCGATCCCCAATCCTTTGCGTAAATTCCTGCAATTGTTGGCAGGCATATTGATCATCGCTAGACATCGTTGTTCCCGCATTAGCTTCAACTCCTAAGTTGTCGATACAGATATATTTTTTTACCATTTCAAGTAATTGTGAGTTTACTGTAGTGTCACAATCGCAAACATGAAAGACATGGTGACTAATTGCCTTACCGTGTGCTCCGCATTCAGCTGACTGACCCTTAATCGTCCAACCCAAGCGAGTTTTTTCGGCTACTGGTTCAGAGAGCCCACCTTCCCTTGATTTTAAACTCACGCCGAGCTTACAGTTATTTAGGCCAATGAGTAGCCTTGGTGTCGCGTTGGTATATGACTTCAAGGGCTTTAGATGTTTATATTGAGATTGTAGCTTATTTACGTCGAGTGTTTGCAGTGGGAGATCCAGTCGCCTCACCGTATGAACATCTTTAAGAGGAAATCGCTTTGTACTTCCTTCCTTCGATATTTCCAGATTTACAAGCTTCGAATCGTCTTCGTTACGATGAGTATTTGCGGTCCAGCGCAGACACAACGGTTGTGGTGTACCCTTTAGTTTCAGTGCTTCTATCAAATCTTCATCGATTAGCGTAAAAGACGACCCATCATCGAAAAAGGCAAATGTGGATAGCTGAATGCCATTTCCGTATAACGTAACTGGAAGCACTCGAAATAGAACTCGATCCTGGTCCTGACTGTGAGCATTGCAATTCAAACGAGTAAATGCAGGGGCCACAACTGAAGCTACCCTCTTGTGTAGGAGTAGGTGGTGAATAAAACGGCATCCATCAATGCCGCCGACTTTCGTGGAAGAACATGGATTCGGATAATGTGGTTTTAGGCATCTTCGGCAAAGTTGGTTAACTCTCAGCGCCATCCATTTACCAGACCTACTCATGTTGGAAAAGGTATTACATTTATCCACATCAGAACAGTTACCTTGGCAGATAACGCAAACCTCTGCAGCGATGTCGATGTTCTCCTCAATATGGGTGTTCAGCGTTCCGCGTCTCCGTGCCTTGGCCGATATACTCGGAATTATGACGCTATTTGCACCCTTAGCTAGTTGAAGCAACCAGTTGCTAAAGTCCTCCAGCGTGAAGGATGTCAAGGTAAGTTTGTGCATTCCCCAGAATGGACCCAAAAGACCCGGAAGTTTGCAAACCAATTCTTGTTCGAGTTCTGGATTATTTAAATGGTTCACTAGTCCGGACGCCTTCATAGTGGCGCATATGTTTTGCACCTCGATCGCAAAGTCGACGATAGTTTCTGGACGGTTTTCCTTAGGATTAGGCATATCTCTAATCTGTGACAATAAAACATCTATGATGAGTTCGGGTCTTCCGAATTTCATGCGCAACGTTGACATTATTTGCGGAACACAAGAGGCGTGTAGCAACAAACTTTTTACAGCCTTTCGCGCCGGCCCGTCCAAAGCTTGCCGGAGACGTACCAGGTTTTCGTGATCCGAAAACCCACAAAGGGAGGTAGTCTGTTCATAGCTGGCCAAAAACAAAGGCCATTCCTCAGGGTTGCCAAGGAATTTTGGCAGATCCTTAGCTATACCATTACGTGCAGCTAATTGGTCACTAGTAATACGATGAGTACCTTGGGAATGACAAGGAATATTAGTAGCTTCTGTCTGGTTGGCTTCAAAGGCCGCGTTTGTTGAGGGCACGCCCGGCCGCCAGTACGTATTTTCCCGTTTAAGTGTACATTTCATATCCAATTCGATTAGCTTCTTCAAAATTTGTTGCAGAAGCGGGACTTCCTGTTGTAATATAGGAACATCGGTAGTTTGGTTCGCAACCGAACGATTTGGCAGTATCTGCACTTGCGCCGCGGTTGTGTTTTCTGCTCCAGGCGCACTAGTAGGCATAGAATTTGTTACGCAACTTTTCTTTAACCAACTCTCAACTTGGACATGGATTTTATCTTCGTCATCGGATTCTGAATTTTCCTGTTCAAAGTGTGCCATTAAGTCCCTTTGTTTTCGGAACAAAGCTTCCTTTTCTCTTTCTGCTGCAAAATAAGCTGCTCCTCACGTATTAGTTGCATTTCCGTGTGCAATCGGCGCCTATTAGTGGAAGAAGCCTTGGAATCATTGGAATGCGCGGACTTAGCGGCACATCCATCTGCTTTGTTAGTCGATGAGGTTAGACAGTGCTTGACAGTGGGGGCGAGGGTATTGACTGCCGCGTTGTCATGCTCTAAAGTTCGATTATCCGCGAAATTGGAGCGTGAATTGGCACTCCGTAGACTAGATGAATTGCTAATGAGACATACTGTGTTCACCGCATCATTAAGTGATGCATTAGGAACTATTGGCGCTGCATTTACCTGGGTTGAAACTGGACACGTGTTTTCGTTGCTTGAATTTCTCGGCGATTGTTGAGATTCTACAAGGGTGCTTGCCAACAGATCGGAGCATGATTTGCAACGCCAATCTCGATTAGCCACCGCAGCCGTTACTCCAACGCACAAATAATGGTACCAACCATCGCAATTGTCGCAGCACACCATGCGCATGTTATCTTCCTTGTTGCATGCGAGACAGTTGTAGTCCTTTTTCTTGCATTCAACATCCTCGTTCTTGCGAACTTTCGGCGGCATCTTGCACTAAGCGGCGAAATATTTTTCAGAGTCTTCTTCTTCTTTGACTTTTTCCGGCGTTGTTATGGTCAGAAGTGTAGGACCATAACCTTCCCACTTAACTGCATTCCTACTGGTCCGCTTGTGGGGTCCGCCGGTTTGACCTCAGAAAGTAACGGCAGGCCTCCCGGATTGGGATTACTTCATCGCTGAGGCCAATCAAATGCTGGTGTTTTTGCATTTGTTTGCACCAATTGTTTTTCGGCCTGCCTTTTTTTTTTTTTTTGTGACACGAGCATGCTCCAGAATTTTTTTGTTTGATCTTACTCTTACAACACCGGTGATCTCCAGTCGTGTCAACCCACTGATTTGCATGTACACTTGTGGGGCAGTTTAATGGTGGTATATGTGTCCCTAGGCTCACTTTGGTGTTTTCTAAATTGCCTAGATGTGATTTTTGTTTACCTTTGTTTTAGTCGCCTTTTACGACAAGCGAGAGGTATCGCTGCAGGGATATTCTTAACCCGTCCCTGCACGGGAAGAAATATTTTTCAGAGTGTTGAAAGGAAATCCCCGAATTTAAACAAGCGAATTAGAAAGACAATTTTTCGATTTATTCACTGAAAAATATCTATAAATTCATACAATTAAATGGTTGACTTCTTACGGAATCTCTTACTTCGGTTTCTTCCTCCAGCCTGCTTGTCCAACCGCCGACTTGCCCCCAGAAAGTTTCGAGAACGTTTAATTAATTTCTTCTTTCAATGTTCTTTCAATGTCGTTCCAGGCAGCTGTCACTTTCCTCTAGGGCATTGCCAGATCTGTCGCAACAAGGAGGTCAGTAATAACAGAGGAGTCTGTAACATTAGGTGGTTTGTAGATGACTCCCATTAAGCATTTGTCAGATCCGCACTGGAGTTCAATTAGTAGGTACTCAAAACAGTCACCAGCCCCGGAAGAACACACTGGTTTGGAATTTATACCCGTTTTGACAAAAATTGCTACTCCACCACCTCTTTTCCCAATCCTGTCAGCGCGATACATTTTGTAACCGTTTATAACAATTGCTTCGTTGCTTATACGCGGGTAGAGCCATGTTTCTGATACACAAACCACATCGACTTTTCCACCATGAAAGATAGTTTTGAATTCATCAAAGTGTCTAACCAGACTTTGAGCATTGATATGACAGACTGAAAGACCTTTTACAGAAAACATTTAGCATCAGACGCGTTTTATTAAAAGATGTGTTATTTTCTCTATAGGACATTGGAGAGTCACCATTAGTATCGTGTAGTTCACCGTTCATAATTATAATATATCGGTGAAATTAAGTTGAGAATGAAGAAGTTGCACTCAGTGAGCGACGACCACAGTACGATCTTGCACATAAGGACATAAAAACATACAGAAAACAAGTAAACATAATTTCAGTTAAAATAAGATTTAAGGTAAAAATAGCTAACTAGATTTCTTACGTAAAATAGATCAGTTACTAATATTTTTATTTGAAAAGTTTGAGGAGCACCAGGGTCAAACTACGACTTGAGAGCCACTGGGTTTTGGCAGTTGATTTGTTTTGTCTTCTTGTTTAGGAGCACGTACAACTTCGCTGAGTCTCTCGGTGGTGTCAATTTTCACATTACTCGAGGTCGGTGTAGTTTTGATGTAAACAAGTCCTCGCGATGAGAATGCGTCGAAAATTCGTTTTGAACGTTTAAGTTTTATTGCCTCTCGTAAAATAATACGATTTTTTGGTGTCAAACTCTCGTGTACTGATTTCGCCTTCGCCTCGGAAGATTCTGGAGCAGGACTGCACGGTGATTCGAGTGTTTGTTAGTGATTCGGCACATCGGGATTAGCTTTCCCGGGATACCGAATTCAGCCATGGCGTTAAATAAGACTTTGCGATGAATGCTGACCTATGCGGCTTTAAAATCGATTAAGAAGTGGTGGGTATTAATTTGAAACTCGCGGGTCTTCTCCAGGATTTATGGCAGCGTAAAAATGTAGTCTATAGTCGTTTCACCGGCTTAGAAACCGCACTGGATTAGTGCGATGTAAAACGGTTTTAGACGTTCAAACAATACACCAAATAGGATCTTGAAAGCGATTTTGAGTAAGGATATACCTCTGCAGAATTTGCAAGCGCTAGGATCGTCTTTTTTTGTAGATGGATCAATAAGTTTACCAAGTAATTAAAGTACAATTTTAAAAGAAGTTAAAAAAGCGAGAAAAAATAACACCATCCCAGAGGATCAGTTCAGATTAAAGAAATTTCATATCAATATGTTAAGAATAAACTTTCTCAGAGTAAATTACTTGACTTGACTGGCTGGATGCAATGCGATGTAGACAACGGTTTAATCCATCAATTGAATTTCAATTTACCTAAGAACCTGATCAAATTAGTCCAATATTTCTTATCGACTCAAGGCCAATTTTACAGTATACATCAAAATTTCATATTTCACCGAGAGACCAGGACTAAGCAAAACGGGTAGTTGCAGTATAGTTATGAATAAAAAGTGATGTAGGGGAAATGGCGGAAAACAAACTAGACTATTGCAAAGCCCCAAAAAAAGCATTAGTTCGAAAACTGCGAAGACAAAGTAAAAACCCTTATAGTTCTAAGACTTCAAGCCCAAAAATTGCTGATAAGATATCAGACCCTATGAAGGAAAGTGAGATGTCTTCTTCGATATGAAAAACGACAATGGCAAAGGAAAAAGGTGTCTATCATTCAGGAAAAATGGGCGGCTCAAAACACGAGAGTAATGTACTCGTATGCTGATCGAGGCCAGATCAGGATTTATACGCAATAGTACTGGCGAGATCGTTTCTGACCACGAAAGATACCAATAGAGGATAAGCTGCTTAATGTACATGCATGGAGAGCAAGTAGCAATGGAAAACAGTGTTATTCACACGGCGGAGATTCAGTTGAAACTGCAAACCCTTGAGTAAGAATAATCCATCGACCTAAGAATAATAAGGCCATATGGGTTCATCATAACTACTATATATATTCCCGAGGAATGGAAAAACTCAGTCACTATTCCCGTGCTTTGAAAATATGACTGAACACAACGTAACAATGGTGTTTTTCCAATACAGAATTGGATTCATTGATGAATGTTGTTGTCAAAAGGAAAATGAAAGCTTTTAAAATTGCTGTTCTGTTATCGTTGCCCTCTATATATGCATATATTAATTATATTGTTAGGGAAGAAAAGGGAAAGAAAGAAATATTGTTTGTTTTTGTTAAGTAAATTCAATAAAATACTTTATATATGTTCAAAGCGAATTTTAGTGTTTGCTAGCCGCCGCCAGATACACATACATACATATATGTATTATTATTTTATTTCTTATTTTTTTTTTTTTTTTCTTAATTGAATAAAATAATAAAAAATCTAAATAAGGTAAAAAGAAAACAATCATTTCTAATACATTCATTAGCTTCAGCATCTATTATACTATTGCGTATCATTATAGATAAATTGTTTTCTGTTATTGTAGGCGTCGACGGGGCAATGTGTGCCGTTCAACGAACTCAAACCCAGTCACTGTTAAACTGGGTAAATTTGCAAGCTCATTCGTTATTTATTTTTCGTATTCATCGTTTGAAATGTCTAACTGATCGTTGTAATCAGTTTTAGCCCGTGCTATGTGGGAAACTCGGACCACTCAAACTTTTTCGATGTTTAATTAGAGATTTCAATATTTAGAGTACCTACTCGTTACACTCACACTCAAACTTCAAACTAATAAGATCAGCACTCCGACACAATTCAGTGAATGAAAAAGCATACAAGAAGGTTGGATAAATTAGCAACGGCTAGGCGACTACATATAAGTGTTGCCAATCTAACTCATTGGATGTATGGTACATGTGCGCAATTTGTTTAATTTTAAATACACATGGAAAGTAAAGTTGGGCCTCAAAAAAGGTACTAACATCAACACCAAGAGTAGAAACTAAACGAGCAAAAGCTACAAAGGCAAAAGTAACAGTTCTATAATGTTATATGCATTTGATTTCAAAATAAATAGCGAATATGTTTAAATTATAACACAACACAATTATACCGTCAGTAACGGTAGTGAAGTAAACAAAGAAGCAGTTGCACTCCAACGGCGCCAACAACAAGATCAGCAGCCGGTGGCAATAAGAACAACGGCAATACAACAGCACTGGCGAGAGACTTCAATTTAGGGTTAGCAAAAGTTCAATTAAACTCCTAAAATTATATGAAATTGTTTCCTTTATACCCAAAACACTTGTATCTATAAGTACGTATCTGAATGTACATGTATTTGTCGATGTGCGGCTTATATGATGCGGAAGTTTTAATTACAAAATAGGTTACCGCAAAATGGAAGTTTTGGAATGCAAATTGGCTGAAAACAATTTGCAATAAAACAGAGCCTGGCAGGCACATCCAAATGTACTGACACCCCACATGCCCGCGCGAGATACACTCACTTGCCACACGGCTTCATGCCACCATCAGCTCTCGCATTTAGTTTGACTAGGTTCATAGGTTTTCGAAGCGCAAAACTAAAGGTTGCAATGCTGACATTATGACGCTTACGCATAGCACTACAAATTGATTACTGCTCTAGATTCTATTGCACGTCTGATTCTATTGCATCCGCACATACTAATTATTCGTTTCTGCTCGTGCATAATCATTCAACTTGTACGAGCAAATGTAGGCACTTTGGAACTAGTTAACCAATTTATAAATATTATGTTTACCCAAATACATATATCTATACGTATAATCACGTGCAACCATATCTATGACTGGAGTGCTGGAGAGCTCCATATGTAACCATTTAGCACAACACAGGGCGCCATGTTGTTTCCAAATAATTTTTACAAGAATAATCAACTTGCGAATTAGTTTCAAATGCAATAATTATGAAGTTAATACACATGTATACGTTGATTTATCCAAACCTGTGTGATTTTGATGGAGTTACGGAAATAAGGATGCAACAAAGTGAATTGTTTGAAGCGAATGGTAATTTGATTTAATTCCGAACTATGACGTAATACACCAGTGCGGGCAGACTGTAATTAAGCCCTATACCGATTTATAAAACAAATTTAATCAACTTTGTCTTTGCCCGTTTCACGATCAACTGCGAGTTATGAAATAACATTTGTAATTGAAATAGGTAGTGGGAATCAAAATGTATGGAATAAAGAAGAGCGAGAGATTATGTTTTACATGACCTTTATCTAACATTACCTTCCTTGCTTTCTTCTCGCGTTTATTACGACATGTTTAAGTCTCCATCGATAAAAGTGTTCCAAAGTCTTATTAATTACCCAGGCATACGAGGGTGGTCCGATAAGTACTTAGCCTACAAAAGAAAAACAAAAATTTTGGAGAAATGGTGATTTATTTTTCAATATAGTCTCCTTTTAGCTCGATACACTTGACCCCACGATGCTCCAACTTCTTTAACCCGTCTGAAAAATACGTTTTCTCGAGGTCTGCAAAGTAGGCCTCCGTAGCGGCGATGACCTTCTCATTCGACTGAAATTTCTGCCCGGCGAGTGACTTTTTCAAGTTTGGAAACAAAAAGAAGTCGCACGGGGCCAAATCTGGAGAATACGGTGGATGGGGCAACAGTTCGTAGCCCAATTCGACCAACTTGGCCGTGGCGAGGGCGGAGGTGTGAGCCGGTGCGTTATCATGGTGGAAGAGCACTTTTTTATTCGCCAAGTGGGGCTGTTTTTTTTCAATTCGGCGTCGAATCGGCCCTTCTCCAGGTAGTCGACGTGGATCACACCTTGTGAATTCCAGAAAACGGTGGCCATCACCTTTCCGACCGATGGGGCAGTCTTCGCCTTTTTCGGAGAACGTTCGGCGGGTGAAGTCCACTGTTTCGATTGTTCCTTGGTCTCTGGTGTGAACCAGTGGATCCATGTTTCGTCGACTGTCACGAAACGACGCAGAAACTCCTTCGGATTGCGCTTAAACAGCGTCAAACACTGCTCTGAAGTGGTGTCACGGTTGCGCTTGTTGTCCGGAGTCAGCAAACGCGGCACCCATCACGCCGACAGCTTTCTCATGCCCAAAATTTCATGCAGGATATGACCCGCGCGATCTTTTGAAATGCCTACTGTCTCAGCTATTTCGCGCGCCTTCGGCGGTCTGCCAATACGAAATCGTGGATTTTTGTCTCGTTATCCTCCGTGGTAGCTGTTTTCGGGGCACCTGGACGTGACTCATCAAAAACCGACGTGCGACCACGTTGAAACTCGTTAAACCAATTTTTGATGGTCGCCATCGAAGGAGAAGAGTCACCGTACACAGCATCCAAACGCTCTTTGATTTCGCTGCGCGATTTCCCTTCGAAAAACCAGAATCGAATCACCGACCGATATTGCTCTTTTTCCATTTTTCTAAAATCCGCGGACATTCCCGCTTCCACACGCGGTCAAAACAAAACTACTACTTCGACAGTAGCCGTCTACTAGAATGTACTACACGATAGTAAGTTGCTCTTCCGATACTGGCGCCATCTGGCGGTGCGGCTAAGTACTCGGACCACCCTCGTATAATGGATTACCTTTTGAAGTTTAAATAAAGTTTCTCTTAAATTTTTGTGTGCACATTACGTGAAAAATTTTCTAAAACTTCGAAAACACTTTAGCCTGGGGGTGATTTGCGTTTAGTTAAACTAAATAGTTGTGATATAAAAGGGGTATGTCTAATCGTAATCTATCATTGTCCTATTAATTTAATAAAAAATATTTTTTTTGTCTTAAATAATAACAAAGACTTTTGCTTGTGATGCTGCAGTCTGAAAAGATGGAACGCAAAAACAAAAACAAAAGGATTGTTTTCCCAAACATTCAACATTTCAAGAGAACCGATCTAAGATCAGCTGTTACCACTGCCAACTTATGATACTATTCATACAAACAAGTCGCCTGAAAGTTCATATCCACAAGACCAGGAAAGTCTAGAACCGAATTTCAAGGCTCAAAACTCAGCCGCAACCGTTTTATCAAGTAGAATTGTATGATTTAACCAGAAATTTAGGAAGATGCCGCGAAACTCTTTGGTTCGAGATACATTCTGCTGGTATCGTAATAGAGAGAAGGATTTTTCACAATTTTTGCAAATATGCAGATCTAGTCTAATGTGAAAAGAATTTACAAAGAGTATTCCCACTTTTGTCTGAAATTAAACTGAAGACAGGAATTTTTGTTGGACGCGATATGCGATATCCGACAACTTCGATGGAAAATGTACTCCTAGAGCATTTGCAACATAGGTATCATTAAGAGTTATTAGAAACTTCTTATGAAAGCATAAAATTCTGCATTATATTACACACTGATTGCCTCATTCCATTTCCATTATTTGCATTTAGGTTAATTCTCTGAAGACTTAGGAGCAGTTAGTGAAGGACAAGGCAAAATATTTCATCAAGATATTAAGGAAATTGAGCGAATGTACCAAGAAAAGTGGAATATTAACATGATACCTAAGTGTACTACTGGATGAGATGAAGCGTGATGATCCATCACTCAAGAAAAGTTTTACTGGAAAACAGTAATAAAATCACGAAGACTAAAATGGACGCGTGCAACGAATAAACCAATACGAGTAATCAAGTACATAATGATGGGAAGAGCCGTAAGAAAAAGACCGCCAGGAAGGCCGCAACGTAGATGGGAGGACAATATGAGAATGGGCCTAGAAGCGGGAGCGGAACAACGAAACATGGAAGGAACACACTCAAGACAGGGAGACTTAGTTAAGGGTTGTCAACTAGGCTCCGAACTCCCGAGTTCCAAATTGCCGGTAATAATATTTTAAAATACAATTTATTTGGGGCTATTATATAAATTGAACCCAAACAAAAATTAGACCAAAAATATCCAGGACAATTCTACTAAATCAGAGATAGTCCACCCAAATATACTGAAAATTTGCGAATTCAGAACTTCCCAAGTAGATGTTAGAAAATGAGCGTACATAAGTTTAGGATTAGCGAAATATCAAAACAACCCACTTGTACTTGCATTCAAAATTCCAACAGAAATATTATAGTTAAAACTAAAAAAAACTCATTGTTCGACACTGCCGAAATGTAGACAAAAAAGTATTGACATTAAGCTTCATATTAGGTTTATATGATACCATCGCCCAAGCTCGCCTTGACAACTCTATGATATTAATCCATACATACATATGTACATACTTATGTTATCAAAAGTATGGCAAATCGAATTCAAATATGTGAGCCCACAATTTCTGATCAATTAAGTGGTCGAAATATCGACTGGAGAAATTGATCTACCAGGGCGGTTTTAAATATTGGTTACCTAAAGCGATCTCCGCACAAAGGAAAATACGAATACGCCTCTCGAGGATCAGCATCTACTCGCAAAACCAATAGCACAGATCCTTTATGTTTTTATTTGAGTGCGTAGCTAGCTCATTGCTTTCGAATGGTTTGCCCCGCTTTGACTGTGGTCAGACCATAACCATAACCATATTTTATTTTATTTCTATATTTATGTTTTCGATATCCTTCTTGTTATTTGGAAACCACATTAGAATAATATCTACACTCAATATTTGGTTTGCTTTTACTATTGTTGGATTTAATAATGTTGTGAAAACCATTTTTTCAGAATTCTTGCACATATTAGGCATAGAACCCACTATTCTGTCAATCTTCGAACTATATGTATAACTAACGTTGACTGAAATGTGCTCGAAATCAGCGCTTCTATCAAATTCACTCTTATCCTAGACTAAACGAATTCATAACTTGAAGATAAAACTTGCATAAAACATTCCAGATGCACAAAAACACAAATAGGAAAGGATTGCATCTTCTGTGCATCGTTGTCCTAACCTTTTTTTTTTTTTCCATTTAAATTTTCTGCCAACAAACTAGTTGACAATTGGATCTTTCATTCTCTGTCATTTGATTCAATTACTATTGTCTCCCTAAGTCAAGCGTGTTTCATTCATATCCTGTTGCTGCCAGTAGAAATGCAGTAGGTTCTACGAAAGATGCCTCTTCTATACTTTGCCTTATCCTTGTAGTTCTTATTCAACATCATCGTCAACAGTCGTAGTAGTCACCATATTCATATGGCTTGCCTGCCTTTGCTAAGTAAACTCATGAAGAGACTGATTCAACACACATCACGTGAGCCAAACCACCACCATCATCCAGTACCAAGTTGGCATCAACAGCTCAGCATATCACTCCACAAGTTTGCACTTGCAATCAAAATCTACTTAACACTCACACACCAAACAGATGACCCGGCGCGATATGTAACGAACGAAGAGAGACGCGAGTAGACGAAGAAGAATCATCTAACGAAAACCAATACCAACAGTATTCTCTCCATTTAACATTTGCTTTCCTTGCAAAATATAAACTTAAGTCAAAGTTGAAAGAAGGAATCCGCTGGTTCTTCTATCCACCCACCTATTCATCTATTCACCCAAATACCTGAATTATGCTGCAATATTACGAAGCAACTTATATAGTAAGGGTGTCGATGATGGTGCAGCACATGTGAGAGTACTTTGGGTGCATCTCATATACTGATGGAAGTCGTAATAAATCCTGATTGGTAGAGTTGACAATACGAGGAATTTAACACTCCTTCTCTGGCACACTAAGCCATGCTTATCTAAATTGTACCCATTTCCATAGTTACTCCCCTTCCCCAAAGTTCAGGTACAGTCCTAGAACGGACAAACTAAGCTAATAGTCATATATTCTCTTAAAATCACTGGAGCATTTGCCACAGTGCAGTCTCAGTCGTAGTCGCAATTGCAACCACATAGCCCGCATCTGGCCAGACGACCGAGCTACGCCGGTTTAGGTTGTCCAAACCAAGTTAATGGGGATTCAATCGAATTCGAGCGAAATGTGAGTGGTACTCGGAGATTAATGGCAACTGATATCTGAACCGAAGGTTCTTGTATTTTATGCCAATTGATATACTGTATGTGGATAGAGTAAGTACGAGTATGTATGTTCATGCAATATATCAAAAGAGCCAACGATAAAACAACAACTTATCACTTAATGCTCCAGTCTTGTGACAGAAGTATAGGCCAGTGCGGTATGGCAAATACGCTATGTGTTGGGTGCATTCGAGTTGCGAGGCCGTGTTGTTGTCTGTTACTTTTTCTTGGATTATGTTATTTTCGTGGTACTTTTCGAGATGATTATAGAAGGAATGGTGTCGGTGAATTGAGAGGCGGTAATGGAGAATTATAAGTCTTATGTTTGAATTAAACTTCTCCATTTGGGCACATAACGTCTTGTATTACATGCGTCCTGGTTAGTACTTGGTAGATTTTTTTATCCGATAAAGGGTTTTGCTCAGTAAATTGCTGTGTCGACGAATTTTGATAGGACTGTGAGTAAATGCGTGTCGACTTAAAACTACTTTTCTCCTTCTCTTTGGGAATTTACTTATGTATCTTGCTGTTTTGACCATCAGACCTCTCCGTCTTTCTGCCTTTATACCCTACAACGTAGCTGCTCGCCCGCCAACTTGCATGAACCACTATGGCTGAAAACACACCGGATCAAACAAAAGATTATTGAGTCGATTGTAAAAAAAAAACGTTTTTTTTTTAACACACACTGAGCCAAACAGAATGTAACAAAACAAAACGTTTTGTTTTCTTGTTTCGTTTGGTGTGCGTTGAAATAAAATAAAATGGAATTCACGACTTGCTTTTCAACATGTGGTTTTGAAGTAATTGAGGAAAAGGACGCAAATAGCAGAGAGTGATGGGTACATCTTCGAGTATATAATCTAAAACGAAATGCTGAGGATGTTATAATAAACTTAATAGCAGAGTTAGGAACTTATCCTTAAAAATCAAATTTTCTGCTTCTAGGTCCATATGCGTTAAAATTTGCGCACAAAATCAACATGGAAGCTGTAAAGTTGTAAAACGCAACGAAAGAAGAAAATAAATCGAATCGAATTAAAATCTTGCTTTTCAAAAAACAACAGGTTAGTTTTCGGGAACGAAACATATTTTTCTGTTCTTCTTTGTATTTTATGTTTCGCTTGTGTTGCGCCATAAAAAAGTAGGCAATTATCGTCAACGACGCACTCTGGTTCGAAACAGTTTTGTTGTATTCGATGTGTGTTGTTCGCATACAATTTTCGACAACCGTCACCGAAACACTTCAAAACAAAAACGTGTGCTTTGTTTCGTTTTCTTTGGAGTGTGTGGTCTCATAAGAAACAATGTTCGCTTCTTTCATGAAACAAAAAACCGCGTTTTGTCATACATATCTGGTGTGTTTTCACTGTTTTCAGCCTATAGCATTGAAGTTTTTTCGCTGCCTTAGTTTTTACCTATCTTGTTTAGTTCTTGTCCAGTTTTCACAAAACATATTGTTAAAATATTTCAGGATATTCGTTATACTTGGAAACGAAACAATATACAATATTTCAAAATCCTCGATATTAGTAATGAATAATAATCTCTGCTGTTTCTTCCAGTTTAAGGTTCTATAACTCTTACTTTTTGACTAATGTTCACTGAAGTAATTACAATTTCTCGGATTCAACATTAAGCACATTATAAACATATGCCTACGCTACAAATGTTATGCCGGAAAAATCACCTTCACTTCGCAGAGCGGAACACCCACAAGCTTTGGCAGTGCAACATATATGAACGTGTTTATTAAGATTTAGATACCGGTCCGACGAAACCCCAAGGCTTCTGAGTTTTGAGAAAATTGAGAATTTGCCCAATTCATTAAAGGCCATAGACATGGGTGTTTTGAATAAACAGTTTCTGATGTCTTGCAGTTAATTTTAGGTTTTCTTTATTACAATTTTTCTGAGTTTTTTTTCGAAATCGCGTTGCAAAAGAATTATAATAAGTGCATTATATATAGTAAGCTCATTGGACCTAATCTACAAACAATTAAATGGTTCGCTTGCGCTATATAATGGAGATGAGAATTTGTTAATGTTAATACTGATAAGAATCGGCAAAATTATTTTGCTCTATTGTAAACTATTTTAAATCACAAGAGTTCGGATTGACAATGAAGTTCACAATGAAGAAACTTCTTTTCTGCATTCTTGATTACGTTGACGCTCTCGAACTTTTTTAGGTCTGATCGTAGTTTCCCGAAGTTGGTGCTTACGTAGCTCCACTGATAGTTTTACAGATTAAGAGCAGGGCACATAATTTGACAAATTGTGGAATCCTTCGAGGTTATTTTTTTTCTCCTAAGAACATTAGGGCGTATATACTTAGTCATCTTATATCCTGGATATTCCCTCCATCTACGACTGTATGTGTTAAAGATCCAATCGTTGATGTAGTATTTGACCGTGGAAGGAGGTAGACCTAAAGAGGATTCAGGTCTTGAGAAACTCTCCTCTGAGCCCCTTCTAGCGAGTTCATCAGAGACCTTTTCAGGGATCCCAGAGCGGACCCATATTACCTTCCACTTTTGCGTCACAACATAGTTCATTATAATATCATATATCCATGATTCAAAGGCAGACGCATTATTGCCTAACGAAGAATGCAGTCGGACGTTTTCGCGTTCAAAAAAAGCCCCAGTGCCGGACCCCCGCCCAGACCTGGAGCTATATGTTAAAATGCGAAGATAGAATCTGATCAGAGCCAGTCCTAACGCCATAGAAATTCGACTGTGAAATTATAGCGCAATAGGATGACAAGTGTCATTGCGTCGGAAGCCATATCCATGAGAAAGGGGTCGTAGAATATTTCTTGCGCAAGTACATTGTCACTCCAATACGAGTTGTACCAAAATACGAATTCTCTTGAGCCGAGATATGGCTTTCAATATGCACCCCCTGATAAATATATCAAGGGACCTGATAAATATATCATCCTGGCGAAAACTCCCGTACAGCTGAGATAAACCGCTCTTTGGAGTTTGATGGAAGAGGCGTGTTTTCGTGTTAGCCTGTTCCACCAGACAACCGGTATATGAGATTATCTGCCTTTTCATTGCCGTGAAGATCCAGAGGACCTTTATAGGCGATAAGCTGCATGTTTTGCCAAAGCATCTTTGCTTTGCCAACAAGCTGACAGCGCTTTAATAGTTTTTCACGTTTTTTCAAGCTTAACCGAAGAAGCTTGCTATCTACGATGACTCCGATGTACTTAGCTTCCTTGGATATCGGTGATGCCTTATAGCACCAGCTGAGTCATGCCAGTATTTTCCATCCCTCTCGTGAGGAGAACGACATCAATCCTAAGAGGATTAATCGGCAGCCCAATACTCATTCATCAATCATCGATCACATTTAGCGTCACCTGTGCTTCAAGACAGACAGTCGGTAAACATGAGCCGACAGACAGAGCGGCAACATCATCCGCATAGGCCTAAACATAGATTTCAGAGAGCATCGAGCAGAGAGTCGACAACCTTGCGAACAGCCCCTGTCTACGTACGTACACTTTCCTTTCGAGTGCGCATTAAATTCTCCCAACTAGGTTTTGAAACGCAGTCCCGTAGGGTCTCGCGAATTCGTAGGGTTTACTGAATATTCTCCTTAAGGGCTGATATTGTCTGATGCTTCCTGCATAGACCCTCGATTTCGAATAGCCTCAACGGAAAAGTCTGGGATGGTTAAATCTGGCGATCTTGCTGGCCATGTCAAATCGCCAAACGAGAGATTACGCAACCAGGAGATGTTTCCTTCACATATGGGCTCGTGCTGTGTGCGGTTTCACCGTCTTCAACGTCTTCTTGAAACCACATGTTCACCAAGTCCCGCTCATCGAATTCCGGTAGTAAGAAGTCGTTTATCATGGCCATGTAGCCTTCGCTAGTAACAATGACCGTATTGCCGATGGTGTTCTCAAATATATGGTGTTCTCAATCACTCCTCCCGCATAAATGCCGCACCACACAGTGGCTTTGAGTGGATGTAATGGCCTCAGAAAAATATTTTGCTTATTGACTTTACCGCTTACGTCGAAATGTGCCTCGTCGCTCATGATGATTTTCGACACAAAATCGTTCTCTTCATTGTTGAGATTAAGGATGGCTTGACAGTAATTCACACGTAATTGACAGTCAAGAGGCATTAACTGGGAACATGTGTAAGTCTTTCATTAAAATATGCTGTTATTTGCCGTCTGGTTGATGTTTCTTCGTTCTCAGCGACATAAATCGACACAATTATTCCACTCTCATGCGGAGTATAACGCTCCATTGCTTGTCTGTTTGTATACTGCAGCTGTCTAGTTCTTAAAAATATCTTCCGATAGGGTGATTCATTTTGCGCCGCCATGTATAATAACTATTTGTATAAACCTACGTTATGTTATTTTTGTAATGTTGTATTACAATAACGTACTTCATAACCGACAATGTACAATACATATATAGGCGATGGTCCTCGTCATCAGGGGAAATGACCAGAACTGGTTAAGACGAATCTAATGATGAAATTAGATAGATAGATATTTATTTCGTATGTAAAATTTACAATGGTTTGCTACCGCACATTTTACAACACAGGGATTTGATAATTAGGTTATATCTTTTCACTGAAAATGTTTGATATTTTGAATAAAGGAAAAAAACCAAAAGACAAAATAACAATATGCTTTAGAAGTAAAATACGACAAAAACCTTCTATACAAACAAAAAACAAAAATAATAATAAATAAGTAAAAAAATTAATAAATAAATAAATAAAAAAAATGAAAATAATTAATTAAATAAATAAATAATAATATAAGTTTAAATAAAGAAATAAACTAATTAAACGAAAAGTAACAAAAATATAAATAAACTTAACAAAGTAAACAAGCAAGAATATAAATAAATAAATAACAGCGAAAATAAAACAATTTAATTATCACATATTTCAGCAAAACTACATCGTTCTACAAATCTAGTTTTAAGTTTTTCAATCCTTTAATGGATCAGTTCAACATTCACTTTTTTGTGCAGATCTAGGGTAGAGTGATGCCATGGCAAATTAAGCATCATTTTTAAAACCTTATTTTGACATACTTGCAATTTCTTTATATGGCACTTTGCACAATCACCCCGACTTGGCAAACATATAGAAGAATCGCTTGAAAAATCACTTTGTAGATTATTATTTTGTTATCTATTGATAGTGAGGATTTTCTACAGATAAAAGGATACAACATTTTTATGGCAAGTCCTATTTTCTTAATCGTTCTATTTATGTGGTCATTAAAAATCAGTTTTGTGTCAAGAAAGATTCCCAAATATTTAACACAGGACTCCCAAGGGATGCTCACTTCATTAAATTGTAATTGAGCGGAAGGAAAGCAATGTTTTCTTTTTCTTGTGAAAAAGATAGCTTGCATTTTGTTTTCGTTTAGTTTTATCTTCCACTTTGAATAATATGCCTTTAGTACTTGCATCGCATTTTTAGGATTGCTCTCAATGTTTGAAGCGAACGTATGCGATGAAAATATTGCAGTATCATCCGCAAAAATAGCTGCATCACAGTTGGGTAATACAGGGAAATCCGAAGTATAAATATTATATAAGATTGGACCAATTACAGAACCTTGGGGGACACCACTATTGTACGTTATTATGTTGGAAACACCACAATTAACATAAACTTTAAAACGAAGATTGGATAAAAAGCTTCTAACTATTTCACAGATATGGAACGGGAAATTAAAGTTAATCATTTTGTATATAAGACCGTTATGACAAACAGTATCGAAGGCCTTTTCGATGTCCAATAGCACCATTCCTGTTGATTTTTCTACAGAGCATTTGCTTTTACATGGTTGCATATTCTAAGTAACTGATGAGATGTATTGTGGTATTGTCTAAAGCCAAATTGTTCATTGGGAAAGATGTTGTTATCGCAGATATGTCTAAGCATTTATTCCTTAAGGACTTTCTCTAATATTTTACTGAGGCCACTGAGCAAACCTATTGGCCTATAACTTTCAGGGCTATCAGGTGGCTTACCAATTTTAAAAACCAGTACAATTTTAGCTAACTTCCAAGCATCAGGAAAATACCCTATTTTTAGGCAGGCATTGACAATATATGTAAGGTATTTTATTCCAAGCTTTGGTAATTGTTTTATATATATGTTTCGAATGCAATCAAAACCATTTGCGTTTCTAATTCTTAAATCGTCAACGATGTACTGTATATCCCTGTCAGTGACAAAATTTGCTCGAGGTCTTTGCTGAGCTCTATTCGAAAAATGTGTTTATACTGTTATGTTAATAATATTTTTGTTTCCCTATCACCTAAATTTCGTGCAACATTGTGGCTGCTTGCAAAATTCATGGCCAGTACACTTGCTTTATCAACATCTGAAAAATATGGGTTTGCAGAATCCTTTAAATATGGCAACTGTCGTTTCCTATTATTAACTACCTTCACAATATTCCAAAATGGTTTTGCGTTCTTTGGAGGTTGCTTAATTTCTTATTCCACTCTTTATTGCGATTAAGCCGTATATTTTGCGAAATAAGTTTATTTAATTTTGATACCTCATATTTATAAAAGGGATCTCGATATCGCTGCCACCTTTTCCTACTGCGCTCAATATGGTTGCCGAGGAATGATTCAATATAGTATCGATATTTTCTTTACTGGATATACTTTCTAATTCTACTGCAGAATATTGCAACATAGTATTAATTTCCGACCGGAAACGAGACCAATTTGCCCTGTTCAAATCTTGAACGTAATGCTGTTGTTTTTCTCCTGACCAGCGAAGTTTACATAGAACAGGCATATGATCAGAATTAAGGTCATTTACAACTTCTGGTTGGGTTATAAGGCCAATAGCATTAGTAACGAACAAATCGGGGACAGATGGTTGACCACGAGCACTAGGAGGAAAATAGGTCGGACTGGGCGGAAACATTAGACATATTGGCAAACTTGTACAAGGTCTTGAAAGTATATTGCCCCAAGAATTAGCTCTCACGCAACCCCAATCTCTATGTCTACAGTTAAAATCCCCCCCAACAAACACATCTCCGTTCACGCTGAATATTCTGCGAAAATCATTTTTTGCAACAATCCTTTTTTCATTGGAGACATGCCCGCCAGGGAACCTTAATCGTCTGGCGATTTCTTAATGTTAGTTCAATACCTATGTTTTCGACATATCTCGTTCTTATCACAGGTAAAAATGAATGCTGAATTGATGGCTTTATTAGAATATGTAGCAGCTCCGCCGCCGCGCCTGTCAGCCCTATCACAACGATAGCATTTGTAATTAGGAGTGGATAATTTCGCATCATTGTGCAGCATAGTTTCAGTCACTAAAGCAATGTCAACATGATTACTATTTAGGAAATAGATGAACTCTATAATTTTGCTACGTACTCCCTAGCATTCCAAGTTATAATTTTTAGATTTCTATCTACCATATTACTTGACATTAGAATATACAAACTCAATTACTAAATGCGCGATAGCGTTAAATTGCTCAATTCTTGTTTTACAAAGAGATAATTTGGTTATCATTTCCATACACAAGGAATTAATTTCCTCAGGCGTAAACAGTTTATTATGATTGTCGCCGGCGATGTTGACAGGTTTGTTGCTTGGAAGGTCGCCTAGAATGTTGTCGGAGATGCTGTTGGTACAGCCGTTGAGCGCATCTGCATAGCTCTCACAAGAATTCGGTGCTCGTACATCGGTCCGAAGTTCATTCCTAATGGCAATTCGGTTGCGGCGTTGAGGTAATACTGGGAAATCAGTCAGAGACGAAAAATTTACTTGTTTATGACTTCGCTCTGCAGAACTACGAGGCGAATATTGCGCTTTCGCCTGGGAAGAGCTTTTAAGCTTTCTTGACTGTTCCTTCAATTCCAAGTACTTAATTCTGCTCACGCATGAGGGATCAGTCGATTTGTGACAGCCTCTGCAGTTGCACACCTCGGCGAGTCAATGTTATTGCAATCAGCAGTCTTATGCGGACCAGCGCATACAGCGCAATATGTTTTAACGTGGCAATTATGTTCCCCGTGACTAAATAATTGACAGTTGTGACACTGTGTGGGCTTACCTTTAAATTTCTTGTGGTAATTCCAATTAATTTGGGTGTGAAATATCGATCGACATCCCTTTTTCAAATCAGCCAACTTAACAGATCCATTTACAAATGATACGATATAGATGGTGTCACTGTAGTGTTCATAAGATCTATTAATTTTTTTTTATGTCAACACATTTTAAATTAAGTTTAAATAGTTCATTTTTAAGTAACTGTGTATCCATTTCCTCTAATCCGTAAAGAATTGTTTTAAACACACTAGCACTCTTCAGGTCGTGTAAGGGACGGGTTAAGAATATCCCTGCAGCGATACCTCTCGCTTGTCGTAAAAGGCGACTAAAACAAAGGTAAACAAAAATCACATCTAGGCAATTTAGAAAACACCAAGGTGAGCCTAGGGACACATATACCACCATTAAACTGCCCCACAAGTATGCATGCAAATCAGTGGGTTGACACGACTGGAGATCGCCGGTGTTGTAAGAGTAAGATCAAACAAAAAAATCTGGAGCATGCCCGTGTCACAAAAAAAAAAAAAAGGCAGGCCGAGAAACAATTGGTGCAAGCAAATGCAAAAACACCAGCATTTGATTGGCCTCAGCGATGAAGTAATCCCAAACCGGGAAGCCTGCCGCTACTTTCTGAGGTCAAACCGGCGGACCCCACAAGCGGACCAGTAGGAATGCAGTTAAGTGGGAAGGTTATGGTCCTACACTTCTGACCATAACAACGCCGGAAAAAGGAAAAGAAGAAGAAGAAGAAGAAGAAGCACTCTTCAGGTCGTGTGAAAAAAATTTACAGTTTTACTGCTTTAATTTGCAAATAGCAGCATTATATGAACCAATGGATTCACACACAATCTTAATACCAATGGAATTTTTTTTTATAATGTAATCCTTAATGTTTAAAGAGCTAAATAAATTATGCACATATTCACTATTTTGTTGCAATAATTTTATTGGGGGAACATGAACTTTTTTAGAAGCCACTGCAGGCGCAATCAAATCGTTCATATCATCACTGTCACTATCAGGATGGCACTGTAATGGACTCCAGTAATTTGTTCTGGAGTCCTTATTTACACCTTGCGTTTTCATGATACCACGAAACTTTTTACCCGAGGACAAACTCTTGTCCTCGACTACGGGCGATCTGTTACGTTTCGCAATTTTGTCTATTTTTTTTTGTTTTTACTATGTACTACATATATTACTATAGCACTTTTGTATAAGTCAGCGAGAACACAACTTGCGTAGGCAAAAGCTGATGAAATTTGATGGGTTTTCTGATAGGCAATCCAGGATTTCGTCTCCTACCTTCGAGTTCTATCATCAGAGACGCTCAATGGTACCGGCGTTCATGGGTGCTTCAAATATTAGGTCACAGATATTTTGAAAGCAATGTAAATACCCATTATGCGTCTAAGATCCCTACCGCAGCTTGCAAAAAGAGCTGATGACCTTAAAACGCCTGAACATATCCTCTTAAATTGTAGCTATGCACCATCTCGATCATGTTGGCTTTCAAACAAAAAAAATCATCAAAATCGGTCCATTTGTTCAGGAGCTTCGATTCCACAGACAGACACATTCAAACTTATAACACCCCTCTTTTTGCGTCGGGGGTTAATAAAAGTAGAGTTTCGGGAGAATCCCCATATACTTGACTCTATGCATATGTATGTATATACTCTCGTCGGGAGTGAATCGCCATCAGCGCACAAGACATCGTTCTTTTAAATGCGTAAGTATGTGCAGTAGAGAGCTTTAGCCTATGTACTCTTTTAAAAGCACACCTTGCATAGACGAATCAACTGCTTCTTCTTCTTCTTTTCCTTTTTATCCCGGCGTCGTTATGTTCAGAAGTGTAGGACCATAACCTTCCCACTTAACTGCATTCCTACTGGTCCGCTTGTGGGGTCCGCCGGTTTGACCTCAGAAAGTAGCGGCAGGCTTCCCGGTTTGGGATTACTTCATCGCTGAGGCCAATCAAATGCTGGTGTTTTTGCATTTGTTTGCACCAATTGTTTTTCGGCCTGCCTTTTTTGCGAATCAACTGCTAGTGGAATTAAATTCACTGCGGGCGTCAACAAAATACAACATCACATCGGTAAATAATGTGGTCCCAAAGAAAGGATATACGCTATCATTAGACTAGAATGTATAATTCGGATACTGGAAGCCCTGAATAACTGTAAGCAGTTTCTAATGCTCAAAGAGAGCTTTTTAAAGGTGCAGGAAAGGAAATTAGAGCGAGTCAACGAAACACAAACGGTAATTAGAGTTACTTCTCGTGACTTTAAGCCAAGGAACATCTGAAAAGAAATTAGACGACATCGCTGGGTATAGAACGGGCGGCCGCAAAACTTCTGTTTCGCAAAACTTGGCACCAAATGTTAACTTTTTCAAATTTCTTATTTGTGAGTCCATATGAGTCCTTCAAAACTAAATTACTATAAGAAAACTCGATCAATTTGTTGAAATATCTGAATGGGGAATTCCAAAATAGATATTGATGACTGATTCCAACATTAACGTACCCTGTCGCATAAATCTATTATTAAGTCCAAAAATATTTCTTTTTTTGTTATCTATTGATCAAATTAAACTTAATTGTGGCTTGGCACGATTGATGGACGACAAAAAACTGTCCTTGATTGGATGGTGTCTATTGAAGCAAACAAGTGTGGAGGTGATCGACAGGCTCAAAAGATGACAATTACAATATCATCAAATGAAATGGAGAATAAGAAGCTTGACAACTTAGTAGAGCGGTTCTGGAAAGCTGAACAAATCCCTATAAAATATATTTACCTGACTGACGAAGAAAAAGAAGTTTTTAAAGTTGCTCTTACTGCGGATGTTACAAAAATATATCGACAGGTAAAGGTTGCTGACGAGGGTACAAAGTACCAGGCCATATTATGAAGACATTCTATGAAAGGTTAGCAACATATCGCCTATTCTCTCTCACTTACGGTACATCCGCTCCTCCATACTTCGCGACAAGTTGTGTTAAGAAGTTAGACGAAGACAATAGTGAAAAATATCCATTGCGGTCTAAGAATGTTTTAAATTACTTCTATATGGACAAATTGATTAGTGGAGTTAATACCGTAGAATAACTATTGCCAACGTAGGCAGATATTTTAAAGCTCACGAAATCCGCACATTTCATATTAGGTAAGTGGCATTCGAACAACGTCAAGCTCCTGCAGCAGGTGCCAGAAGTCGACCAAGAAAAGACGCACGCAAATTATTAAAACGCTCAGAATGATAATGGAGCCAACCTTAGACATATTCAGGGATAAAAATATCGACCAAAAAAAAGTTTTTCTATTTTTAATTAATTTTTATTTCACTATTACTTAGATTTATCTTACCTTAGACAAAAATATGCTTAAAATTAGCTTAACTATCAAATCTGAATATCTTACTGGCCCTAGGCGGACACAACTTAAATCTATGTCTTTCGACAATTATACATATGTATACGAGTACATATGTATGTATAAACTTAT
Source organism: Merodon equestris (assembly GCA_958301585.1). Lineage (NCBI taxonomy): Eukaryota > Metazoa > Arthropoda > Insecta > Diptera > Syrphidae > Merodon > Merodon equestris. The sequence goes on along the minus strand of OY284415.1, from coordinate 79,016,595 downwards.
ATGTACCTCATCATATCATAAGCTAAGAATTAATGACAAAAAGGATTGTGCTATTGGAAATGTATATTTAACCCTCTTAGCCTGATTAATTCAGTCATAGTTAAGACGAAGATTCTTGTGCAAGATCTGTAGTCAGGCCATAAAGCAAGTTTTTTTTTTTTGTTCAGGAGTGTACGCTCTTATGGTGTTTGTCACACAACCTGGACGGGGTGCAGATGGTTGGTGTCGTTCCCTACTCTCCGGGGGAGGTTGTCCTAAATAGGATTTGAGAAATTCGACTGAATTTTGGTTGGTTATAGTTCATAGTAGCTCTTTTCTTTCGATTTCATTTAGGTTGGTAATACACACACAGAGTATGAATTTTGAAGTGATCTTATTCTGCAAGTGTTATTCCTTCGTCAGCATTTTTTTGATCATCTCTCATTCACAACTGATTTGTTGTACAATTTTTCCGCATAGGAATTGTTCTTGGACAGACTTTGAACTACAGACCTTCCGCTCAACAGTCGATAATGATTACCATTGCACCACGACCACCCGCATTGTTATCATTTAAGTTCCACCATCGACAACGAAGAAAACATTTCGATAAGATTATGGTGTGCAAAATAAAGAGTTACACCCCTCAAAGTCGTTGCCCAAATTAGAGGTGATGGCAGCTCACCTACTAACTGATGCTACATATATACTTATGTTGCGACTCGGAAATAGTGCTTGAATGGTTGAGTGCTCATCCATCGCAATTGACAACATTTGTGGTAAGATCCGATGTAAAGTTTTTCTTTTTAATTTCTACTTTAATTGTTCATTTGTTTTAATTATTATACGTTATTAATAAGGCCGAAAGGCATAATCCAGAACTAAAATATGTATTTTAATTTAGTTAAGTTATTTAAGCTTGTTTTAAGCGGTTTTGTCAAGCGTAAGATAGTTCTAAGAAATGTGATATAAAAAAATAAAAATGAATTAAAAAAACAAAAACAAAAATGACACGATGGCTCAATAAATGGCTCGAGACACGAAGTGAATTCGAACAAACCACGATGCGAATTGCCTATTTTCTATGTTTGGCTCGGCAAATATAGATTCTTGCAGCAAATTACGAACACTCACAGCAGAACGTTACACAAAACAGTATTTCTTCAGGACAGAATATCGGGCACTTAAAATGGCAAACGAAGTGAACTTAATCCTTGGTAGCATTTCTTCGTTAACAACTTTGGATTGTGAACGCCAGAAAGGTGATGAGATGAGTTACCACAAAATGCTTTCATTGCTTTCGATGTCAACTACCCTTGGAGGAACAAATGCTGTACCTCCCAGCTGTAGAGTTAATACTGGTAAACATTTCTCTTCAATATGGGTAGACTTTTTATGTTGCAGTTTTAAATGCTTTGCAAAGACAGAGGTGCACTTGGAAATCGTTTATGGCTAGTTAGCAAATGCGTTTTACTATGGATTGGAACAAGCAAAAAACGGAATCGCCATCATCCTTGTTGCAGAGCTACTTGGCAACGTCTTAACCATTTCAAAGTCCAGTGACCGTTTGATGGCTCTCAAATTGGTGATGCATGGTGAGGTGTGGAACATCGTAAGCGCATATGCCCTTCAAGTAGGATGCGAACAAAAAGAAAAAGATGCATTCTGGCTAGATTTCGACAACCTTGTCAAAATCATCCCAAAGGAAAGTCTTTGTTTGTTGGGGGAGATTTAAACGGACATGTCGGGAAGACAAGCGAAGACTATGAAGACTACCACGGAGGGCTGGGATACGGCACCAGAAACTCTTCAGGTGTAGATATCCTAAACATGTGCAAGTCGTACGGTCTTATAGTGCTAAATACCATGTTCGTCAAACAAAGCCGGCACCTGATCACTTATAGCAGCGGCGGAAATGAAACTCAAATAGACTATCATTTGGTATCCAGTTTCATGAAGCCACGAGCTAAAGATTGCAAAGTGATCCTGGGAGACGCGATCGCCCCTCAACACCGTCTCCTCCTGACTGAATTTTTTATGGATGCGAGAAAGAAGTCAAAGCAGCAAACGAAGGTGTCTGAGAGAATCAAGTGGTATAAGCTGGATAAAGGAAAAGGCGAAGCTTTTATTACCATCATGGAAAACTACCTCTCTTCCATTATCGATGAGGTCGGTAATGAGGAGTGCAGAGCACAAGACATGTGGGATTCCCTACAACAATCTGGCCTGGAGAAAGCCAAATCACTGCTCGGAACATCTAAAGGCCCCTGCCAACACGCAAAAGAAACCTGGTGGTGGACAGACGAAGCCAAAGCAGTGATACACGAAAAGAAAATGGCTTTCCAAGCTTGGTTAAAGTGCTCTTCTACTAATAGAGAGGAAAACTCGACGTAAAAAGGTATATAGATATTGCAAAGGTATCGCGAAGAAAAAGTGCGCCGAATTCAAAGCGAAAAGCATGGAAGGCCTCTATCAGGAGTTGGAAGAAATATCGTCTTCCGCGTCTGACAGGATCCAGGCTACCCAGGAGCTTCGACAAAGCAATTTGAACAAAGGAGCAAATATCTTTAAGATAGAAATGCTCAGGAGATTCGTTTCCCAAAGTTTATTAACAATGCTGAAGGCCAACTCCTTGTGGAAGACGAAAAAATTCTCCACAGATGGCGACAGTATTGCGAGGAACTTCTGAACGAATAGTTTCCCCGAGTGTACTTTCCAAGAGCCGCCCCGAATCATGCCGAAATATCCGACATCACAGTCGAAGAAGTTCGGTACGCGGTTAAAAACTCCAAGAAAAGAAAAGCTGTTGGGCCGGACGGGATACCCTCTGAGTTCTGGGAAAAGATGGGAGACATCGGGTCTAGATGGCTCATGGTTCTTATCTCCAAACTTAGGAGAGGCGACACTATGCCTAATCAATGTAGGGAAAGCTATCTTCTTCCTTTGCACAAAGGAAAGGGTGATACGCGAAATTGTGATAACTACCGTTCTGTCAAGCTGATGTCGCACACCATGAAGATCGTTGAACGGGTATTAGATAGCCGACTGCGGAAAACAATACGACTATCTGATGACCAGTGCGGGTTTGTCTCGGGTAAATCAACGACAGATGCAATTCAAAGTATAAGGGTCATGATGGAAAAGCATCGTGATTCTTCAAAGGACTTGCATAAGGTGTTGGTTGATTTCGAGAAGGCCTTTGACCGGCAACCAAGAGATCTTTTATGGGCAGCGCTAAGACAAAAAGGAGTTCCAGAAACCTACGTGCGAGTGATCATAGACATGTACAAGAGAGCAACGACAAGAGTAAGATGCACCGCAGGAGTCACCGAAGAGTTCGCAATCAAAGTCGCTGTACACCAAGGGAGCGTCTTCAGCCCACTGCTCTTTATAGCAGTCCTTGATTGCTTGCTTGAAGGAAAAGTGACGGACCCCAATGTGCACCAGCTATTCTTTGCTGACGATGGAGCCATTATAAGTAATGATCAGGCGTCCCTACTACGAGCACTTGATGTGTGGGTGGACACTTTTGAGAGGCACGGGTATCGTATTAGTTCAAAGAAGGCAGAGTATCTGTGGTGCCCGTTCTCTGACCCTCATCAGCCTATTCCAGACATTTACTTGAATGGAAGAGTGCTTCCCAAGTGTGAAAAGTTTAAATATCTGGGATCTATGATTAATAAAGAAGCAACTTGTGATGACGACATCAACCATCGCGTAAGCATAGGGTGGATGAAGTGGCGGGGAAACTCCGCCATCTTCTGTGATCGAAAAATGCCCCCTAAGCTGAAAGGAAGGCTCTACACTTCAGTTGTACGTCCGGCGCTCACAATACTGGACAATGCACAAAAAGTATAAGAGCAAATGAATGGCAGCTGAGATGAAGATGCTTCGCACGACAGCGGGAGTAACAAAGCGTGACAGAATTAGAAGTTCAAAGATCCGAGGAAGCCTCCACGTAAAAGAAACCATCACAAGAAAGATAGAGCACGACAGACTCAGTTGGTATTGCCATGTTCAAAGGAGAGATCCTTTGAACCCCGTCCAAAAGGCGATATCAATCAACGTTCCAATTTCAACACGCAAAAAAGGCAGGCCGAAAAACAATTGGTGCAAACAAATGCAAAAACACTAGCATTTGATTGGCCTCAGCGATGAAGTAATCCCAAACCGGGAAGCCTGCCGCTACTTTCTGAGGTCAAACCGGCGGACCCCACAAGCGGACAAGTAGGCATGCAGTTAAGTGGGAAGATTATGGTCCTACATTTCTGACCATAGCGACGCCGGAAAAAAGGAAAAGAAGAAGCAAATGCGTTTATTGCGGCGTTCAGAAGATTTATTGCTGACCGAGGTGTATGTGCTCAGCTTTTCTGTGATAATGGAACAAATTTTGTGAGACCGCGACGAGAAGGAATTACGTGAAGCAATATTTAAAACACTCGTATTATGCAGCCCATTACATGAATTTCCATCACATACTATTGCGTTCTCGACGTTTTGGGAAACGGCGGTGAAATCGGGGAAATACCATTTGACTCACATTTTAGGCGAATTATTCTTGACATTTGAAGAACTCTGCACAATGGTAGCAGAAGTTGAGGCGCAACTTAATTCAAGACCTTTGACAACAATGTTTAATGTTCCATCTGATGAAGCTGTTTAATCACCCTCGCATTTTTTTAACTAGGATTTCGAAGCCCAATTTTGAAAAACAATATATTTCCCGTTTGAAAACGACTTCCTGCAATTCAACAATATTTTTGGAGACGATGGTCGCCCGAATACTTACACGAGCTGCAAGTAAGACAAAGTGAACTCTGAAAAGACGAAACATGAAGGAAAGTGACTTCGTATTAGTGTCCGAAGGCAATATAGCATTGAAACAATGACAGTTGGGAAGAACCATTTAAACTATCGCGGACGCGGAGGGCCAAGTACGAGCTATCGATGTGAAGGCGAATACATAAAGTATTACACAGGAAGTAATACATAAAGCTATACATAAAGTGCCACCAATTCGAAAATTGCGGACACTTCAAGGGGTCTGATATGTTATGCATTGTCGCGTTTGTTAATAGCCGATCAAAAACAACAACCTGTAGAAGATTCGGAGTGCTGTTTCAGTACATTAGGAAAAAAAATTGGATAGAATTCCGAAAAGTATTTACCTCCGATTTTCTTGAATTTTTTTCTGTGCAGTCTAACACCTATGAAATAAAACCCCAAAAGGGTTTTCACCGCAAACTTCTGGATAGGACGAAAGGACATGAATTTCACTTAGAATTTCTTCCCCATTCACTGTTTCTCCAACTGGCTCCCAATACAAGAGATTGGACTCAAATGACGAAATAATTGCCGAAATTCAAGGGTATTTTGAGGCCAAAGATTTACAAAAAGTGCCCCGAAATGTTGGGAAAGCATTGTCGTGTTAGGCCCAAAAATTACTATTTTATTAGTCATCCATTAAACTTATTGAACGATGAGTTACAATACTGTTGCGTGCACCATTATATCATAGCACCTTTGAAAGCTCGTATAAGAGTGAGTCCGGAAACAAAAGAAACAAAAGAAATAGGGAAGTATAAAAGGCAACACTCTTAGAAGGATTTACTTTTTATAAAAATTCAAATTCATTAGAATGATTACTGTTCCAAAGTATTTGCATTTTGTGACTTAGTGTGTGGTTACACCCAATAGCTGGTACACAAACCTATTATTTAATAATAATTAAATTATTCATTATTTAAGCGGCCGATGTACCTATGTATGTATGTACATATACATACGAGGTGTGTTATAAAAAGGTGGCTGTTGAACGAAGTCACTTTCGTCGTAACACGCGCCCTTCATTAATTGGTGCGCTTATGTATTTGTCCTTTTCTAGTTCCAAATTTCTTGGTCCCAATGCCGGGCATCTCGGGAAATAATAAAAATCTGTCTACTTAAAAATCGGCACATGGTTTTATTCTTTCGCTCGAAGTTGGATTAGAGTTTCTTTTTCGTTCTACGACGATCGACTAACGCGGAAACAGTGGCTTTTTATTTTTCTTAAAAAAATATTTATTTATTCATCAATATCTATTTTGTTCCCTTCAAATTAATTCCTCTCAGATATGATATACTTGCGTCAACATTTTTTCCAATCCTCGAAGCACTTCTGATATGCACATTTTTATGTAGCCAGACCTTTTCCAATCAGAGTTCTTCCGATGCGGTCTTATCTCCTAAATCATGGCAAATCTCGGTCTTTTCAATAAAAATCGCAGGAGCCTAATTCCGGTTATGGCTGTAGCATGGTAACGATATTATCTTCGGCAAAAAGTACGCACAAACAACGATGAGTGAGCATGTGCATTATAGTGATGCAAAAGCCATGTTTTTCTCTCATAAATCCATATGTTTCTTCGTTTTACTTCACGCAAACCGCACATAAAACGTATATGTAATCCTTTCCGAATTACATCATTCAAAGAAAAACCAACACATGGAACTTTAATTCCTTGTCTGTTATACATTATCGTTGGCCTTATTATGATTATTGTAAATTTAATTACAATCCGTCCTTAGCAGAATCCAGTACAAGAAAGTTAAACGACTTAACTAAGGCATGCAAAACCCTGTGGCATTGACAGTTGTGAAAATAACATACATACACCAAAATTCTAAATTCACACAAACGAATTGCCTACAGCTCCCATCTGTAGCGTGTCAAGCACCTCCTCCATGCTTCAAGGGAAACATTCGCCCCAACTTTTAAGTTTTAATTTTTGCATTTTTAATTTAATTTCTATTTCCATTTCCTCGCTTTTTGTTGCAAAACTGCCTGAAACATTTTCAGCGCGTGTGTATGCACTTATGAATCACCACAAAGAGAACAACCTTCCCAAGCTATGAGATTTAAATACAATATAAGAAACGCGTTGAACACCCCGGTGTGACAGCTTTTACAACCCCCGGTACTAAAACGAGCTTTGAACTGTTCCTACACTATCACTCATTATTTATCCCGACCTACATAGGTAACATTAAACTCTGCATTTTCCGTACTCAATTACGGGTACTCCTTTATCTCGGGCTGAAGTCATCACCTTGCTCCGTCCTTCGTTTCCCTTCAAGTGTTCTATTCCTAGCTTTGTGTGCATTTTATTTGCATCTCAAAAACCAGAATAACACTTCTTGATCAGTCACAGGGCTTCTCCCGTTTTTGTAACTACCATCGCAATGACAACACCGCTAAATAATAACTTCTATTGTTGATGCATTCGCAAGCGCACATTACTCTTAATTGTAGCTCCTCTCTCTTTCTCTCTCTCTCATCATCCTGAATGGATGCATGGATGGAATAGTAAGGTTTCTACATCAACCCGCAATACTTGTCCTTCGCGTCGTGCTTTGTCCGCTACAGCACTGAGTACACGTATACTGTTTAATTGCAGTTTGCTATGACCCTATGCGGCAATATGTATACGCATATGAAGATGTTACACGAAGTGGTAAAAAGGGGAAATAAAAGAGATTGAACAAGCGAATGCATACAGAAATTGAAAGCAGAAAGACATAGAAAAAAAGGAAACAGAAGAAAACTTAAAACAGAATCAGCGGCATGAAGCGAGAACACAATTGAAAGGAAAAAGAGAGAGCCAAATTAAGGCATGTTAAGTGGCTTTCCCTTTCGACGTCACCATTATTATCATCATGGTTGCCCTCCACATCAATGACTGGTACGTGATATTCCTACCTTCTCATCCCACCTTTTTTTGTTTTTGTAATTATGTATTATCATGCTACTGTTCGTATCACTCATAACTTCTTTTACAGCTATTACTGTTCGATTAAAGAAAGCAAAATGTTATTTTTTTTTTCGCAGGATTATATACAATAACTATATCTTCTGCCCACATTCCATGCTGGCACCCATTCATAAGGATAGGAGTGAGCACTAAAACGATAATAATCCACGGGTGCATGTATTGAGGTGTATATATCTTCAACCTAAACAAAGTCCTTATCGTTAACAAAAGTTGCGCGGTGAAGTAGGAACACTTTCTGCACCCCTGGAAATACTATCCACTTACAAATTCCTCTGAATGTAGCTTGAATTTTTAACAGAAGGAAAGCCAGTATCCAATGAGGGGTTGTTAACGAGCAAACAACTTAGTAGTCCCATCAATGTTCGTCAAGAGTGAATCTGTCCCGTTTTCGTTGGGTGCGTCGATTAACTTAACTTGAAACAAATCAAACTGACGCAAAGAAGCTGCCACTCCACATACCTTCTATGTGAGTTATACATCAGAAAAATAGGAAAATATCCAAGCAAATGAGCTTGGCAGTTTTATTAAAAATAGTCACCATCAGATGATGGGAGGTAAAAAGAAAATTCCGACCAAAAGATTGATTACGACTTTTTTTATAAATAGAAAAGGAAGGAAAAGAGGCTGACAATGGTTACTAAACAGCAAGCGAGAAATCGTAAGGCATTTTGTCACAATAACACGTCACCGATTATTGATCGAGCGGAGCGTAGCGGAGCGAGAGCAATCACCCACTTTTTGGCCTAGCGCGTGCATGTACGGGGAATATAGTGGTCCGAAAACGATTTCGGACTAATCTTGTACGCACTAAATGTAGATATCGGCTATAACCACACATGTGTGCAGCATGTCATTCGATAGATCTAGGTCTGTAGATGAGCCATAAATTATCAAATGAAATTGTTTGATTGAAAAATAGTGAGAAATAACGAAGTAAAGTTTAGAAAAGTGCCATGCGGAGCGAGAGCAAGGTTGATAAAACAACAAATTTGCTCGCTCGATCAAAAATTTTCAGTAGCGGAGTTAAGCCCGCGCATACTGATCTGCCTAGTATTTAGACTCTGATTTAAGCTGGGATATGGGTTGAAGGTGTTTAAGCTTATGTGTATTCATAGTCAGAGATCATCTTTTCACTGTAGTTAACGCGTCGCTCTTGCGTTAGCTCTGAGGACTAAACGGTTCTTAAAAATTGTTTGATTGGATCTGTGTGATAAGCCGACAATGTCAACTATGGTCAATCGACGGGTTTTGAGTAAGAATTCTTTGATTTCCTTAACGTGTTATGAATGACTTTGTTTTCGGTCGATTGGAAACCACATCTTTTTCAAAATTGTATCTGTCTTCTTGGAATAATGTTTACGCAAGTTTATTTTTTCAACAAAGAATGTCGATATACCCGAAAAATTTATATTGAAAAGTCATCTTTCAATTTGATTACAGCAGTACACTGTATTGTATACTAACACTCACTTCCTTCCGTCATTTGCCTTGCTGTTATCGCCCCTTGATTTCTCCTTCAATTCGAAAGCAATTGGGGGCAATTTACAAGTATAAGGTTTGAATTTTCTGTCGTCTTGAAATTATTTAAAGGTTACTGAAGAAGTTAGTGACTACCATATTACTCCGACTCTATCCTCGATCAGCCCACATTGATCTAAGTAGAGGAATACCTCTATTGGAAAATTGTCCATCCAAAAACTCCTAGCCCTATCTTACAGGTCATTTCGCGTACTCAAATTCGGGTGTTATTTTACCCAAGACAAATCTTTACTCTCACATTTCAATATGACACACAGGACATCCATATATCAGGACATCCTGATAAATGTTCTGCAGCACATAACCTTTACTCTGAATTATCAATTTGGGCGTGTTTGTTTTAAAAACAGGATTTGTAACCTTCATTTAATAAAAGAACAGCATACGAATGTTGGTATTCGATTAAAAAAAAAACTAATATATTTGGCACAAACTATTAAGTACTCTTTTGACTGAAGACAGTGCCCGTTTTTTGTTTACTCATTAAACGTTATTAGTAACTCAAACGGATATATTTTCAAAGCTTGAACATTTTTGATAAGCTTAAATATGTAACTGCAGAATGATCCAAGATTTCATTCCACATTTTGGTAAATCTGGGCCTATTTGCTTAATCATTTTTTCGAAGAAGGCAGGATATTCCTAAAGCACCTTTAACGCCATTAACAATGATATAGTTTTAAATCTTTTCTTACGCCGACTATAGATCTGGCAGATATGTAATAATAATACAATTGGGACTAAGGAATTCGTTTTCCCGTCAAATCGAAACAATGAGGACGTAATAAATTATGCTCCTAAATTTGAACAAATCTTAACTGATTTTATTCACCACGTCTCCAATAGCCATACGTCATGAACTCTGCTTTCGAACCATTCATTAACCACATTAACAGTCGGATTTTTTTGAGAATCCGCGCGACCCGAATCCGCAGAAATTTATTACATATATGTAAATATGTATATGTATGTATTATATATATATATGTATATACATAACTGTTATTCCCGCTATTGAAAAACGTTAAATACTCGGACAAATCACTACCAACAAGTTAAAACAAAACTTGCCCGAACGAAACCCGGGTTCTCGGGTTAGTGGACGAGAAAATGTCATGCCCGAGTGTCGTTCGGACAAAAGTGGTTAATAACGATCTAATCCGCCCAAGACCAGTTCATTAAGGTCTTCGATAACCATGGTTTGGGTGCTCACTTCATGCAGCTTAATTTGTTTCAGTTATGCGTGCAAACGTAACTAAAATTAGAAACTTATACATTTTAGCCACTTAAATATAAAAAAAAACACCTCTTAAAACGTTATCACTTAATAAATTGTGGCAGGCAAAAAACAGAAAACGTAGTAAGGCAATATTCTACATAGAACCGTAAAGTTTTTTTTTTATTGAGTAGGTACCAACAATCGTGAACAAAATGAAGAGAAAACCTCATAAGCGTTCCTAAAAGACATTAATATCTGTCATACTGCCATATGACGATCGTTTATATTTTCACTAAACTTGTCTCGCATTGGGATAAACATGGCATACCAATGGCAGTAGTAGCAATGCACAGCATTAACACACTGCAACCACGCTAAAATGTTATCTTCTTTCATTTTATTGAAGACTTTTTGGCCGTGGCTATTGGATTATCTCCTTATTCTCCCGGTTTTATATTGCAAGATCAAGTCAGTAGGCCAGAAAGAACATGAAATAAAAAACAAAAACCTTTCAACACGAATTCGATCCGCATTCAAAAATGAATATCACCGCCGTCGTCGTATTAACCGCGCGGTACATAGCGGCACCAAGTAAGGATACTTTTCTTCACTTCTCGATCGGCGTACACCAATCAGGTTTGGCTCAGTCGCGGTAGCAGAAACTTTTTCAAGCGTTTGCTTCTGTTTTACGTTCATATGGTGCTGGAGGTGCTTGTGGTACTTGAGATAAGTATGTAAGCATACAAACTGTTTCCTAGTTCCACGTTTTTTCCGATTTGAGGTGTGATGCACCTCGTTTGATAGAACAATTAACAATTACCCTTCTGGTTAACAGAAATTTAATTGAATATTCAAACATCCAATTATCGAAAATGTTTGCACGTGGAATTTGGATTTGAGTCGTCGTTCAGCGCAGTTCCTACGCGGAGATTTATGTTGGGGTTAGGAATTTGCCCTCCATCCAAAGAGAGCTTTTATATGACGTTGTACATTGGCCCTGATGGGATCACCAATGATTGCCTCCGAAGACTTCTGGGGTCAGAAAAAATAAAATAATTGTGATTTAATGAGCTGTTAGATTTTTGTACTTAACAGCACATCTTAAAATGTTTCAAACGTAATTGCATGCTTCTTGAATCTCTAGTTTAAATGATGTGGTTGCAAACACAAGAATAAAATATGAATTGAGTCAATTTTGAATTTGATAGTAATGTGTCCGAATAAAATATTACCATCCTTTTATCTTTGGAACCTTTTAAGTAACCGTAATAATACATATCTACACATATAGTTTTCAGAGCTGCTTGGCTCTGATTTAAACAACTTGTTTATTTTATTTAAAATTGAAGTAGTTTTATTTCTTATTACTTTTGAATACTTTAATAACATTCATGATAATACTTATTGAAATTAGGGCATAAAATATTACTGACACCAAGTTTGTATCTGTTAAATTAAATAATTCCTTTATTTTAATAATGACAACACTCGGTAACAACAACAACACTCGGTCGTAACAAAGATCTACAAGAGACTGAGAAAAAAATTTTAAAACTTTTACCTAAATATACTAAAAAATACATGGAGTAGGCTACAGATGTTTTATGAAAAATTCCCAATATCCTTATTGTCCTTTTTGAAGCATAAGTTTTATTACAGGAAAAAGATGAAGGGATTTTCCCTGCGACAGTTTTATTACTTAACAACTTAAGACTAATAAAGTCTAGACAATATTCCTAGGCCACTCATTGTATCTCCAATAGATATATTTTTGTCAATAATGATAAACAATAAAGATAAATATTTCAATACGCCTCCTCAAAAATTAATCTATTGGATAATATCTACTTATAATATTAATATTACAGAATAAAATTATAAATTAATTTTGTGATTCACCTTCCTCGTGTTATTTTGGGAAATATACACATGGTCCAACATTTGTTGCTAAGGATTAGGGAAACCCAAATAAAACCTAATCAGACCATCTTACTTATTATTTAGTTACATAATAAAACAACTTAAATACTACTCCAGACCGGTTCCTTTTCTAAATTCCAGGAACTTTACTGCTGGTAGAGGTTTTGTGAACATATCAGCTAACTGGTCACCTGTTGAAATATATTTTAATTTGATTATGTAATTTTCAATTTGTTCGCGAGAAAAATGATATTTAATGTCGATGTGTTTCGACCTCTTATGACTAGTTGGGTTATTGGCAATGCTGATACATCCGTTATTATCTTCGTATATTGTTATTGGTTTTGAAATTTTTATATTAATACTATTAGCTAAAGATCGTAACCATATTGCCTCTCTAACACCTTCAAAAAGAGCCATATACTCTGCTTCAGTAGATGAAGCTGCTACAGAGGCTTGTCTTTTTGTATTCCAAGTAATTGTACAGCTTTCAAACAATTTAAACAAATAACCAGTTGTACTTCTTCTATCATTTGTATCAGAGCCACCCCAGTCAGAGTCCACATAGCCACTTAAAACATCATTAAATTCGCATCTAACATATTTTAGTTTTAAATCAATTGATCCCTTTAGATACCGGAGTATTCTTTTTAAATTTTGTCCATAGTTCAATATTATTTTTATATAAATAACGGCTTAAAATATTTACAGCTGCACTTAAGTCAGGTCTAGTACATAACATAACGTACATTAAGCAACCCACAACATTTCTACAAGGGGCATCATATTCTTCATTAGAATTCAAAGTTTCAAAATTTAGTTTGCTTTCAAGCGGAGTATTTACGGGTTTACAATCTAACATTTTAAATGTACTTAAAATTGTTCGTATGTATTGACTCTGATCTAAAGTTAATATGCCGCCATTTCTTTGGATTCTAATTCCTAAACAGAGTTTAATATCTTTCAAATCAGTCATACTAACTTTCGTCATTAAGTATTTCTTAAAATTTTTCATTGTATCTAAATTTTCAGTCGCAATTACAAGATCATCTACATAGAGTACTAAATATATATTTTTCGCCACATGTCCTTTATCTAATATATATATACACCGATCAGCGCCTGAATTCTTAAAACCTTCTTCAATTAGAGATTTTTCAAACGTTTCGAACCAGCATCTTGCAGCTTGTTTTAATCCGTATATAGCTTTATGTAATTTACAAACTTGGTTATTATTATTTTGAACACCATCAGGGTCTCTCATATAAATTTCCTCCTTTAAGGTTCCATTTAAAAAGGCAGTTTTCACGTCCATATGATGGATAAGTAAATTATATTGATTCGAAACAGCTACTATAAACCTAAAACTGGAAATTCTAGCTACTGGCGCGAATGTTTCGTTGTAATCTATTAAGTATTCTTGGCTAAATCCCCTAGCTATAAGTCGAGCCTTATATTTCAAAGGGTTTCCAAATTCGTCATTTTTAATTGCAAATACCCATTTGCAATCTACAATATTTTAATTTGAAGGCTTAGATACTAAAGACCATGTCTTGTATCTGTCGTTAGAGAATTTATTTCATCTGCTGTAGCTGATTCCCATTTAGCCCTATCATTTCTATTTTTAGTTTCTTCATATGAAGTTGGAATATTATTAATAGAAGATTGAACACTTAATAAATAATTACTGAACGTGTCATCCTTATTATATGAAATAGCAGGACGGTTTCTAATTCTTTCACTTCTTCTAGGCTCAAATGACAAATTTTCTGCATTATTATTATCATTACCGTGACAATTTTGAGAGTTTTGAGACTGAGGAACTATTTCCAAATCTACTTCAACTGTAGATTTATTATTCAATTCGACATTTGCATTACTGGATTTTAATGCATCTGATTTATGATCATCACATTTACTAGAGTTATCTACTGATGTTAACAATATGTCAGAAGCATCAGTTTTGTTTTGGGTGTTTTCAAAATTAACCCCTTCAGTCTTAGCTGTTGGTCTTGTTTTCAAAAAACTAGTCTCATCAATAACGACATCTCTAGCTACTATAAATTTTCCAGCTTCTACATTCCAAACTTTATACCCATTTGGTTCATATCCGACTAATACACCTTTCAGTGATTTTTCATCAAATTTTGATTTTCTAATTTTATTATGTATGTAAACTGTAGAACCAAATACTCTAAGATATTTTAACTGTGGCTTCTTATCATGCCACATTTCATATGGTGTTTTGAACTGTTTCAGGACTCTAGTTGGCGTTATGTTAATCAAATAGGTACTTGTTAAAACAGCTTCACCCCAAAGATTCTTATCTAACCCAGCTCCCGAAATCATAGCACGAGCTTTTTCGGTAATTGTTCTAATCATCCGCTCTGAAACACCATTTAATTGAGGGGTATATGGAATTGTTAGATGATAAGTAATGCCTTTCTTAACACAATAGTCCTTCATCTCATTTGATAAATATTCTCTACCATTATCACAATAAAGATTTACTAATTTTAAATTGAAATGTGCTTCACATTTTGCTACAAAATCTTGAAAAACTGTAAAGACCTCAGATTTATATGCTATCAAATATGTAATACAATAATGGGTGTATTGATCAACAAAAAGAACAAAATAATTTTTATCATTAACTGTAGAGGGAGTGATAGGGACCACAAACATCTGTGTGGACTATAAATAATGGTCGTTTTATGTGACTTCTATCTTTGACTCTATTGAATGACAAACGCGCTAATTTTCGATTAATACACGACTCACATAGATTTTCATTGGGTGAAACATTTTCGATTTGCCCTATATCTTCTATCATCTTTTTATTTTTTAACTCTAAAAATTTAGCTTTTCCTATATGGCCTAACCGCTGATGCCACAACTCATAATTTTCATTTTTAGCGATATTTATCTGAGTATATTTATTGATCATAAGTTTAATACCAATCAAGTTGTTCAAAAACTCACCTGTCATGATGACCTTATTATTATTTCTTACTTCGACACCTTTGTGGTCGAAAATAGTTACCATACCAGCTTCCTGCATTCTTTTGACCGATAGTAGATTGTATGGGATGTCTGGACAGTAGAATACATTCAATAGATATATTTTTGTCAATAATGATAAACAATAAAGATAAATATTTCAATAATACTTCTATCTAATCAGCCTGCAGTAGCTTAGCGTACTTCTTAACCCTAGCGTGGTCCAGATCAAAAAGAGTAAGAGTGCTCGGCTTCGTCTTCCGTGAAGACGAAGTTGAAGCAAGCGAATTTTATTTCGCCTTGGCGGAAATACACACTTGGCATGTTTGCTGAATCGAACGAACCAAGTGTGATAATGCGCCTATTGAATGATAGGGGGCTAAGATGTATTGTATAACAATATAACAAATTTTTCTTCATCTGAATGAACTTATTTAGCGTTACGAATTAGGCTTTTTGTCTTACTCAAGTACTCTCCCAAAGATTTGAGCTATTCGATCACGGTTAATCACTAGGTGTCATTGTTGGTAGTTAACCCCTTGCACTTCTACCTGTAACTCCATAACGGTAAAGTCCTAAAATGGTTTTGATATTTAAAACAATTCTTAACTTAATAAATGAAAACGGGTTATGTTAATACATACCTATAAAAAGCTACAGAAAAGTCCATACCTTACAGTGATTTCTTGTCTCACTTCGGAAATTGTAAACTAAAACATAACACCTTTTCCCTAAAAATCACTCAAACGCAGAGTACACTTAGGAAATTTCTTTCAGCACTTTTCAGGAGTTTCATTCATTCAGTGCTTTTTCTTTAGTTTGTTAAAGAAGGAGCACCTGTTTTTCCCTTTTGATACTAATGCCATCACCGGCGTCCACAATCAATAGAAACTGCATACGTCCGGCCTTGTCTTCATCTTCATCCTCCAACATACATACATATGTACGTATGTATGTATGTATGTGTCTAACTTGAAATGATTCAAACTGTGCGAATAGTTTCTATCATAAAGTTCCATGTTATCTCATTACCGCTGACCTACTCATACAGCACAAGTATACAGCTGGCATTTTCTAGTTCTTGTGCACTTTCATCAGCGTTGCGAAGAGTTTTCCAATAATTCTGGTCAATTAAAAAATTCCAAAGAAAACTTTAAACCCGGAAAACAAATAATACATACATACATACATACATACATATTACGTTCCACTCAAAATGCGAAGTACATGGAGGTTACAGCTCGTTCAATCACCATCGTAATGAAAACGAAGAGAAAGAAAATCAGAAGATAATAGGAATAACATACATACAAATGTACATATGTATATAGAAAAGAGCAAGAAAATGGGAAAATAAAGGGAAAAGTTTAATATTTCCTTCCTTCTGGTAGCGCTGACGCCAAGTGCTAATTTAATGGTCGACTGAAGTGCTTACCATAGGTGGAGCATTTGCTCTAATTGGATTGTGTCACTGGATCGTTTGCTGAAAAACGACCAAAACCACTACGCTGAGGCCGAAGGATTGGTATGTATGTATATATGTATGACACGAATGAAAACTAGTTCCTTTGCCAAACTGCTTGCTCATAACGCTTATAATAAAATTTCTTTAAATTTTTTTTACTCGCTTTTTATTAGATACATTGGAATGATTTCTATTTAAATACATTATAAGTTACTATATGAGTTACTCTTTTTCGTTTCGAAAAAGATAATGCGTGGTGTTTGGTATGTACAATGGCTCAAAATCAAAATGGTCCGCTTTTCCATTTTTGAAATGAATCATAATAGGCGACGAGATAAGTACATACATATATGGATAAGTATAACAATTCATCCAGCGTGATGAATCGGCCGTAGCTGCCCTATAGTCTGATTTACATCCGAAGAAAGCTATACATTCTGCTATGACTTTCTAACAAAAAACGAAACAATCAATTCGGACAAGTACGAGTACTTTTTGCAGTTGGATCAACTAAAGATTGATGTCGTTTTTCATCATACAAGTTCTCAATAGTATGCACTTTGCTTTTTTGGAACACGTCAAAAATTATTTGGACATTTTTTTCATTGGAAAAGTCAAGAATGCTACAAGATCCGAATTAAGAAGTTACCCGAAAGATGGAAAAGTATTATGCAAAATTAAGGTCCGAACACTACAAATTCAAATTACTTACAATTATAAAAAATGTGCAATTTTGCTTCAAAATCCGCATGGACTTTTCGGACAACCCAATAATTTATTGTTTATTAATATTCCATATTAGACATCCGGGATGAAATGGCATTCCATGCGCGAACTTAAGGTAGTTTAGTTAAAATGTCCCGGCTTTGAAATAACATAAATAAAAAACTGAAAATTGCAGGTAATACTTTATTTTGGAAAAATGTAGCGGATTTTTAAAACAATACTTTCTAAATGACGCCCATTTCTTTGCAATAATGCGTGAACAAAACTGGTTCAATGGCGGGAGTTTTGCGGCGAATATTCTCTTACAGGGCCTGAATTGTTCGAGGATTGTTAATGTAAGCACTCGCCTTGAGGTATCCCCGGAAGAAAAAGTCGTATGGTGCGAGGTCTGGAGAGCTAGGTGGCCAAAGTATGTCTCCTTGTTGATCAAGTTGCTGGAGAAAATAGCCCTCAGCTTATCCATCGAGATCCTATCCGTTTCTGGTGTAGCACCATCTTGCTGAAATAGTGTTGTTATACTCGCCCATCATTCGGTAATATACTTCAGCAGTGACTGTCTCTTGTTGGTTAAAAAATAAGGGCCAATTATCCCTCGGGCAGATATGGAATACCTCATCGACGTTTTGGGGCAATGTGAACTATTTTGGTGGCGTTCTCTATGGTTGTTCTGGGCACCATTAACGCACGTTCTATTTATCTACGTAACCGTCGATATGAAAATATGCGTCATCACTAAACAATATGTTGTCAAACGTTCGTGCTGTTCGAAAACGTTCGAGCATTGTTCTTGCGAAGGTCTCTCGCAAAAGGATAGTCGCTCTCCTTTAGACCTTGAACGATTTGGATTTTGTATGAGTAGAACATTCATTTTTTTTTCCAAATAACGTGCACAGTTATTTCACATAATTTCGTGTCGAATTTGAGCGACACGTTCCGGCGTCATGCTGATGTTGATGGTCCCGGAGGAATTCTCATGTCCATTGTTCCTTCTTGTCGAAACCTTTGCACCCACGACTAGTTGCGATAAGTTGCGTGCTCGGACCATCACTCAGTCTGCATAAATTGAAGTGAGTACAATACAAAAATTGCGACGCGAACGAATCAACATTTTCAAGTTTTGCTTAACCGCAAGTGCGCGGTGTGCTCCCGAAAAATGGCACATCGTTATTAATAAATCCGCAAAAAATGCATATTGAACGATGCCTCACCCCACTGGCTTTCGAATATTTGAAATTTAAGCCCAGCCTCAATGTCAATGGTTGTATAGGTTACTTTGTGTATTTGTATTTGTAAAAAAGGAAACAAAAATGTGCTGAATGTGTGTATGGGTTGTTTGAGTGAAGGTAACCAGATAGGTCTCGACATATTACAAACCCGAGGCTAGTAATTGACTCGATAGCCTTAATCCTAGAGTCATTGAGATATATGCCGGGAAGAAGATCTAGGTTAAATTGTTTTTTTGGATATCGGAACTACTTGGGATTTTATCGGGTTAAGTAGTAGTCCGTTAGTGACAGACCAAGAGTAAATTCGTTTCTGATCGTCGTTTATAAGGAATGCAAGTTCATCGATATTCGCAAATGGTTTAAAATGATGTAATTGAACGCATATAAATGCCCCAATATAGAACCCTATGGTAGGCCTTGCTTCACATTCATGAGGGATGAAAAACGCTAACCCAAAACTACCCTTTGCGACCTACCGGAAAGAACCTACTACTCAATAAGCAGACCGCTCTTTCACTGAAACCAAAATTGTGTCTAAGTTTCCAACAAAAGACATTGTGATTTACTGTATCCAAAGCCTTTGAGAAACCTAGTAGACAGAGAAGGGATATAGCATTCTTGTTGAAAGATTGTCTTATTTCTTCGAGCAAATTTACCATGGCTGAAGAACAGCTGTGATTGGCTCTAAAACCGGACTGCAGAGATTATTAAAAGACAAGTGCTTCGTGATCTGTTTAGCTATTACTTTTTTTCTTTATTATCTAGTCTTGGTGGCGAGTGTAGACGGTCTGATGTCTGATTAAAATCGAATGCAGTTGAGCAAGAATCTTCTGCTAAAAAGGTGCGGTTAAGTTCCTCAGGGTCATAAACATATTTTGAATTATTATTGTTGCTAGATAAACCAATTCTAAGATTATTCCATAATTTTTGAGAGGGAAGGATGTGTTTAATTTAGAAGTGAAAAAAGAACAGAAGATCATGGTTAGAAACAGCAAACGACAATTGTTCAAACAATAAAAAAAGCGACGGAGTGGACACAAAGATTAAATCTAGTAGAATTGGAAGACGATTCTGAGCGAAACGAGTGGAATAAGTAGTGTTTACTACTTATGTACATACCAACCGAAGAAACTAAGTCTTTCATTTGGAAGGTATAGTAATAATAAACTAAACTAATCATTTTTCAATAGATTAGTATTGAAGTCTCCACAAATTATAATGTGCTCATACAGAGCTCTGTAATTAGACATCGCTGAGAAGAACGGTAAAGGGGAGCAGCTTCTATTGTTGTTGTATGCACATGCAATCAAACATTTAGTACTATTGTCGCGTAATTCGACTAAAAGGTATTCTATTCCACTGCCCTAGATTTAGTAATTTATTTACAGTTTATATCTGATTTGCAGTAAATTGCTACCCCGCCACCTGTAGATCGATCGTTCCTAAAAATTTCATTAATTCAAATTAGGTATACTAAACTTTGAGAACAAAAACTTCAGGTTTCAGATCATTTAAGCTACGCGCATTTAATTAACAGACCTTAAGTCCCTCATGCCTCTTGCATGACAAACTAGACTGAGTCCCTGACCCAGCAGTGTCCATTGAAAAGAAAAAAAAGAAAAAGTGCAATCCGAATTGAGAGAGGAAAAATAAGGGTTAATAGGAGTAAGACAGAGGAGAGAAAACAACAGAATTACTTTTTATAAAAAGCTTACGTAATTTATAGAATTCATTGATGCATCGCAGCTGCAAGTAGATCATCAGGGCTTTCAATGAGAAAGCTTTTTTCACTAGCCGACTTCTTAACATATCATTTATAATCATATATATCATATACAAGGAGTTTTTTCACCTTCATGATATTTGATTTTAATCTCATTGTTAGATGGTTTGCGTTTTAGGAAATTCACAGGCGATAAGTTTTTAGTTCAGTCTTAAACAGGAACAAACCCAATTGAATTCTTTAAATGATAAGTAAGAAAATCAGGAATTCTCTTGACGAACTTCTAATCAACATCCTTAAATTTTCTTGGGCGCTTTTCCCTCAAAAGGCTTAGTAAAAAGAATTCAGCAATTCAACTCCCATTTCCAAAAAAGGCCTAGGTGTTGCTTTTGAATGTATAAAACCATATCTACGCTGCTTAAGCCTTTCAATCAAATTTTTAACCATAGTAATTTAATCTTCGTTGACTGCATCCTTTTGGGATAAAAACTAACTTAACAGTAAATTTTGATATTACCGGAAATTAAGTTGAAATTAACCTTCTGCAAAACATGTAAACAAGAAAACAAAGGTTTAAACTTTGCCAATGTAGTTTATCATAGGTCGGTCGTTTATATTAAATGATGCCAGCTCGTCCTTTCCATCCTTAAGGCGTACACGCGTAAAGAAATATGAATCTTCTTGCTTGTGCCACTATGCAACCTACTAAATAATATTTGAATATTATATTCGTTTCTGCTTATTTCGCAGACGGCATCTAGTAATTGTGCTGGCGATAACGCGTCAACAAACAATTAAATCTCAGCCTGTCTTTCCGGCGTTCGATCGATTTAGCCAATCTTCGTACCTTTGCCACATGAGAGCGTCGTCAACGAAATAAAATACGACTACTTATACCATTCCACGTCAACTGTCGTCATTGTTTACACAGCCCATTAAGCCAATTGTTAATTTTTTATTTTGAGTCCCTCAAAAATTATTTCAGCATGTTTATGGAGCGATACTGTGGAATGATAGCATATCCCCAGTTGCCGGCGGATATGTAGATCCACCTTTCATATCCGTTTGTTTGCTTTAAGCATGCTGCTGCACAAGGGACACCACGGGCGCAGGAACTCCTCTCGGACATGGTGTAGATGTTGGCCAAGGAGCTCTTACTCGGGCATGGAGGCATCGACGGTGCTTAACTGACAATGCGAATCGTAACAATCGTAGCATTGCATGGTTGTGTTTCCGGGTGTATTCGCATAGTTGCGAACTTAAAATATCATCCGTCCGTCTGGCCACGTTGTTGTTGTTTGCTGTTGTAATTGAGGCGAAGAGATATTCATGATATTCACCATCAATTTCACACAAATGATCGAAATGACAAGAACTCGAATCTGCCCAGACTTTTGTTTGGTCTCGATTTTCGTGTGATGCAGTTACAAATACTTGTATGCAGATGCAGACACATGGCGGACCCATGGGAATGTCGATAAATCGAAATAATTTTTAAGACTGCAGTGTCAGTTATTATTGTTATTATATTGTTATCCACTTTGGGTTCACTGCACCGCACTTTGTTTACTAATTAATAATGACAGCCAGACGGGGTCGGACCAGAGCCACCTTATCTCGTTTCGACTTAACATATTGTAGGATTTTTGTTGAATTTCTTTCTTTGCATGCACAGCAGTAAATTTGTTCATTACCTGGTTGGAATTATACAGCCCCACTTCAGATGAGACATCGTTGGGCGAAATGTGCAGATGGGAAAACTAGGGGCTTAGGCATAATATCACTTTTAAGATGAATTGGCTGAATACGCACATTCGATATCAAGGGAATATGAATAATCAGCCGGTTGTTCATTTTATTAATATTTCGATAAAGTTGTTAAAAGAATAAAAGCCACTCTCGGTATTTGCTTTGTGGCCAATCAATAAATGCTTGTTTATTTTTATAATTTATTGTTATGTTTTTTGGCTGCGAACTTGCTAACGATATGTTGAAATTACTATGTATATAACTCACTGAAGCCAAACTCTTCATTTTCTTGCCAAAAAAGAGATTATCATGTTTCTGTATTAATTGCCGTTGACCATAATGTTGTTGCATTCTTATTCTTTAAGGAAAAATGAGTCAATAATGCCGCCCACCTTTATTGGGTGTAAATTGCTTAATTTCGTACCACGATATCTATTAATATTAAATAATTTTCAAACATTTTAAATGAATGCAAATCATAACAGTTTCTAAATGACGTTTAAATTTCTGATGCTGTGGTATAATATAGTTATTGTTCTTTCGATGAGATCAAGGATCTTATTCGGTTAGTCTCGCTTGCTTGGTATTGGATTGAAACATTATAGAAACTTCTCATAACTCTTAGGGATACGCGACAAAGGGAAGGTGCTTTGCACTGGAGAGTTCCTTGGACATGTAGTACGGGATACTGATGATAATCGTTGGGTTGTTGTATTATATTTAACATTTAATATGCCTCCCCGATCTATATTATTTTTGTATATGCGAATTTTTCAATTATGTTCTGTAAGTTGGGATATGTTGATTGCTAGATTCTGTGCAATTAGATAGTCGGCTCCTGAGTAAATTGGTACTCTATTATATGTAATTAGTTTTTTATTCAATTAAAATTATTTATTCTACGAGTATACATTTTATTTTCACATATAGGTATGTACTATTTTTCAAATAGTATTTGAGTTGCATTTTTTCGTCTTCTTATTAATTTTCTTAGTGAAATTTAACAAATGCATAACAATATTTGACTTACAGCAGTATGAGTCGTCACCCGCTCATTTGTTGACCCAGCTTGTTAACTCCCGTTGAGTCATGGAGAAGACAATATTTACATTCGCCATGAATTGATTTTGTGTTGACTTGCATTGGGAAGAATAAAAGTCGAGACAATGTGGGCAGTGTTATCTTTGCGATACCATGACTCCATTGAGGTCAATAATTATTTTGATTGGGGTGAGTTGTGGATGGATGGTCAGGGTTGACAGTCGAGCGGATGATGGATATAAAAGAGCAGTCGAGTTTGGTCTCAGCATCAGTGCAGTTTCGGTGGCTCTGCGGTCCGGAGTAGAGTTCCGCATCATTCAAATTGTATTGTATTTCCTTTTTCATTCCTTCTTCAAAATGTTTAATAACAATTTGTCTCACTTCTGGAGTTGTATGACGGCAATGTCTCTCCATCTCGGTTTCCTTTTCCAAACTAAATATATTTTCGCTTCATCTTACACCAAAAATGGATAACGGTAAATTACGAACAAAAAATAATATTTTTTTTCCGCGAAAAATTTGAGGATAGCGATGTATTGCCATGTGTGCGATTTCTTTTTTGAGGTAAAAATAAAGCGATTTTAACGGAAAAAAATAAATAATTTTGTCTTTAAATTGAATTCCATTTTATTTGCTGTACAATCAAAGAACGACTCTTCTGCTAGGAGAAAAAAATATAAACATAAAGGATTTGAGATTCCTATGTATCGTAACTGGTGCGAGAAAAGAAGAACATCGAGTGTCCGACTTCTTTTTTGACCAACTGTATACTTGGATAAAGGGTTACGACCTGTGGTGGCCATGTGGTTTTGGAAACATCCGTCGAATTTATTGTTTATTATTGAGATGCTAATGCCAAATAACCATGGCAAGTTACACGATTGAGCAGCACATCCAAATAATGCAACTTTATAATCAAAATGAGCGTTCGTTAGTGCAAACGTTGCTCATTTTGCGGTTGACGTGGTAGCCCTTCCCAGTCGACTCTTCAACGTTTGATTGCCAAATTTGAGACGACCAGTTCGGTAATAAATTAGGCAACATTCATACGTCAAAGGAATGCAAGATTGGTCGAGAACATCACAGCAGTCCGAGAAAGTGTATAGTAGAACCGGAGGCAGTCAGTTCCTCACCGTGCACAAGAATTCAGCCTTTTGCAGACTTTAACTTGGCGAATTTGAAGATCCAACTGAGCCAAGAGCTCGAAGTTCATGACAATAGACAAATCCGTTTTTTCGCTGATTGAGCTTCGGAGCATTGTGACCGAACAATCACTTTGGCGACGAGGCGCATTTTTGGATGAATGGCTGCGTCAACAAGGAAAATTGCCGTACATCGTACAACACCAACTGACACAAGGTATACCAGGTGACAATCTATCCTCAAAAAGTTACCGTTTGTTGTCGAGCTTGTACCGACGGAGTCATTGGTCCGTACTTTTTGACAAACGGCGTTGTTGAGGTAGTCGCCATCAATGGCAAGCGCTACAGAACGATGATAACCAATTCCTTATGCTCCAAATTAAACCATATTGTTATAGTCGGATTCTAACACCACACACATACACACCATATTCTTTCAAGACATACTGTCTTCTTGCACATGAGTGCATAACAATCATAATTTTATGCGCTCAGATTTGTCGCCCAGCATCATTTTCCATGATCGGCACATTCTGTCACGTAGGAAGTTGTTGTTTGGTTTCGTTTCGAACGTTGAAACAGATCTGTATTATTCTTACAGATTCAGTTCGAAATAAACTCCCGAAAAGAAAAAAACGTTTGTTCTTATTACTATATGGACGTAGACGGCAAGACGGCGCTACGTACCACACAACGGACGCCACGGTACGGTTATCTCTCGCAGAGGTGACATGAATTTGCCGCCAAGGTCACGCGATTTGATCCCGCTAGACTTTATCTAGTTGGGTTTTCTAAAGTTGAGGGTCAATCCGAATAAATCACAATCGACCGATGCACTAAAGATGAACATAACACATGCCATCGCTCAAATTCAGTCGGATCTATGCGGAAGAGTCATTGAAAATTGAACCACTCGGATCCGTGCCGTCGTAAGAAGCCGAGGCGGGCACTGAATATTGTTAATACCTCACACACAGCTTGTTTTATTCCATTTCAACATCTACCCGCCCTTATTGAAAATTTTTTCTTTTTTGATTATAATGTTTTGTTGTTTTTTTTTTGTTTTGTTTAATTTTTGTTTGTTTATATTTTCCTGAGACTAAAACTAAACTAAAAATACTCATCATCCTAGCCTCAACCTACTCTAATCCACCCTAACCTATCCTACACTATATGAGTCTGCTATTGGTGTTTGCAGGCTTTGCCTTGAAGAGGCTGACGAATGTAAATTGATCACTCCCGCAGTCCGCTCCAGCCACCAAAAGTGTCGATGCTGTCGGATAACGTCGCCCATCTTGGCGTAATACCGATCTACTGAACCTGAGGCTCACGGTACGCGACATCTTTTTCATAGAGGAACAACCGCTCCATTGAATTGCGGGCTACGTAAAAGATTAGCGGTTCTGCTAAACTATGATCAGCCCATATTTATCTATTAGGTGTGAAACCAAGTTCTCGCTGTTTATCAAGATATGGCTTCAGTAGTAAGTGCTGGTCGATTGTGACGTATCGAAAACGTCATGAACAGACATATGGTAAACAAACCGCTTTGACACATTGGTGGTTTTATTTTAGCGTCATATACATACTTTTGGTTATGTGAAAATATCTGATTTTGTGCCAAATAATCGTCATTTGCGGAAAGTGTTGCTTTTCTTCTTTCATTCGAAGAAAACGGCGGCTGATGCGCATCGAGAACTCCAAAAAGTTTACGGGGACGCTGAATTGGAGGCATGGCTCGATGAGGATCCATGCCAAACGCAAAAAGAGCTTGCTTCAGTATTAGGAGTTATCCGCCGAGCTATTTCCAAGCGATTGCATGCATTGGTAATGATTCAAAAACAGGGAACCTGGGTTCCTTATGATTTGGAGCCAAGAGACGTTGAGCGTCGTTTACGGGTTATGAAAAATGGATTCATTACAGTAACCCAAAGAGAAAAAAATCATGGGGACAGCCCGGTCATGCTCCTATGTTGTCGGCTCTGCCAAATATTCACGATGCGAAGGTGATGCTGTGTATTTGGTGGGATCAGGGCGGTGTTATTTATTATGAGCTGTTGAAACCAAACGAAACCATAACTGGGTAACGGTATCGTATTCAATTGATGCGATTGAGCCGAGCACTCGCAAAAAGCGGCCACAATACGAGCAGAGGCATGAACAAATTATTCAACAGCATGACAACGCTCGGCCTCACGTTGCCAAACCCGTTAGAACCTACTTAGAAACGCTCAAATGGGAAGTCCTACCACTCCCGCCATGTTTCCCAGAAAGAGGTTTACATAGCTGAAAGTATGATGGGTGAGGGCAAACCTCTCGGGAAAGCAGTTAAAAAGTTTCGGGTGACGGAGGTTTCCCCTACCGAAGCCCATACGATCCTCTAATTTGCGGTCCCCGCGCTTCTTGGCGACGCGCAACGCAAAAAGCGTCGGCGGCTACTGAAGGCTACTGTAGGGCGCACAAGCATTCCAGCCTTTCGGCATGCTCCTCTAATATTTCCCGTCTTTTTTTTTTTTTTTTTTTTTTTTGTTGGAGGCTTCTACAATCTGCTGGAGCACTCAGACACAAATACTGGTCCATTGTACTACCAGACAGACACCTTGTCTTTATTGTATTTTCCCCGTTGTCCGGAGAAAAGTGAGGAGGGGCTTCAGTGATGTTGAGCTAAGAGATTCGGCACCCACCACGTCGGCCCCAAGGGTGCGCCACCGTGCACGAGCGAAGGCGGGACAGTCGCAGAGAAAGTGTTCCGCTGTGTCGTCCTCCTCGCAACAAGCAGCACAGGTAGGCGTCTCACTGATGCCAAGCACGTAAAGATGCCTGGCAAAAGTGTAATGGCCCGTAATGACGCCCGTTAGCCTTCTGCAGTCATTTCTTCTTAAGGATAAGAAGAATGTTGCGGACTTTTTACAGACGTCAGGGCGTACGCGCTTAGTCATCCTGCATCCTGGATATTCCTTCCATCTGCGACTGTGTACGTTAAAGACCCAGTCATTGATGTCAGATTTAACCGTTGAAGCTGGTAGACCTAAGGCGGGTTCAGGCCCTGAGAAACTCTCCTCTGAGCCTTTTCTAGAGAGTTCATCGGAGATCTCGTTTCCTGGGATTCCAGAGTGACCTGGAACCCATACAAGCCTAAGTGAATTAAGTCTTCCGACTTTGTTCAACAAGGTCTTGAGTTCATGCACTAGTTTGGAGTTGGACAGAGGATTGGATGCAGCTTTGAGTGCAGCTTGGCTGTCACTGCAGACACATATGCTCTTTCCCCTCCATCTGTGTTTCACAACATAGTGCATGGCCATTAGGATTGCGTAAATCTCCGCCTGGAAGACAGACGCATATTTTCCTAACGAGAAGTGCAGTCGAATGTTTTCGCGCTCGAAGAAAACTCCGGCGCAGGATCCCTGATCAGTCCTGGAGCCATCTGTGAAGATGCGAAGACATTCTATTCCAGGTTCAGTGTCTGGCCAAAGCCAGTCCTGACGCCAAGGAAATGTGACTGTGTAGTTACAGCGCAGTAGGATGGCAGGTGTCATTGCGTCAGAGGGCATATCCATGAGACAGTGATCGTAGGATATTTCTCTCTCAAGTACACTTTCATTCCACTGCGAGTTGTACCAAAGACCATTCCTCTTTAGGCGAGAAATAGTTTTCAATGCACACCCTCTGATATATATGTCAAGGGGTGGAAGGTTCATCATAGCATCCAAAGCAGCTCCCGGTGTGCTGGGGAAAGCCCCCGTGCAACTGAGGCAGACCGCTCTTTGGAGTTTGGTGAGTGAAGCCACAACGTGTTTTCGTGTCAGCCTGCTCCACCAAACAACCGATGCATATGAGATTATCGGTCTTACCATTGCCGTGTAGATCCAAATGACCTTTTTCGGCGATAAGCCCCATGTTTTGCCAAAGGCACCTTTGCATTGCCAGAAAGCTGACAGCGCTTTGGTGGTTTTGGACTCAACATGTTTTGACCAGAGAAGTTTGTTATCTAGAATGACTCCCAGATACTTAGCTTCCTTGGATATAGGGATGGGAATGCCTTTTAGCACCAGCTGAGCAATGCCAGTTGTTTTCCTCCTTCTCGTGAAGAGAACGACATCGGTCTTAAGAGGATTAACCGACAGCCCATTTCTCGTGCACCAGTCATCGATCACGTTTAGCGCCGCCTGCGCTTTGAGACAGACATTCGCTAAACATGAGCCGACAGAGAGAACAGCAACATCATCCGCATAGGCCTGGGCATAGATTCCAGAGGCATTGAGAGCATCTAGCAGAGAGTCGACCACCATGCACCATAGCAGCGGAGACAAGACGCCACCTTGCGGGCAGCCCCTGTTTACTCCAGACTTGACACATTGTTCGAGGCCTGTATCAGCGATCAATGTCCTGTGCACAAGCATTGCTTTGATCCACAAAACCAGTGCTTCATCTACGCCATGCCGTCTAGCAGCGTTACACATGCTGTCGAAGGTAGCGTTATCAAAAGCTCCCTCAATGTCGACGAAAATGCCTAGTACGTACTCTTTCCTTTCGAGAGCGCATTCAATTCTCCCAACTAGGTTTTGAAGCGCAGTCTCGCAGGATTTTCCGCGCTGATAAGCATGTTGCATGTCCGACAGAGGATGCAATCGAAGGGCATCCTTGCGCACGTGCAACTCTACTAGTCTTTCCATGCTTTTCAGCAGGAATGATGTTAGACTTATTGGTCTAAAACTCTTGGCTAGTGAGTAATCCTCTTTCCCTATTTTGGGAATAAAGACCACTTTCACCGCGCGCCAAGGGATAGGTATATAGGCAAGTGCCAGGCTAGCAGTGAAAATTCTTTTCAGTGTAGGAAGCAGCTGTCTTATACCTTTTTGCAGTATAACGGGGTATATCCCATCAGTGCCCGGCGACTTAAAGCCATCGAAGGATGCCACAGCAAATTCAATGGCCTCAGTAGTTGCCACGCGTGACGCAACATACCAGCTACGCCGAGTTGTTTTCATCGCTACAGCCGCAGTATCCAAATGAGTGTGCAACGAGCCGATGACAGTCTGATTTCCCGGAAAATGGGTCTGAAACAGTAAACTAAGAGTTTCTGCTTTAGACTCGGTAAAGGTACCATCAGACTTTCTGAGTACCTCCAGCCTTGTCGATTTTCCTCGTTTGAGGACTTTAACCAACTTGCTGGTCGCGCTCAGGGATTTGATCTCTTCGCAGAAGGACTTATAGGAATCATTCTTCGATTTTCGAATAAGCTTCTTATATTCCTTCTGCTTCGATCGGTATTTATTCCAGTCATCTTCCGAGTTCGATTTAAGCGATCTGTTCAGAAGACTTCTGGCTTCCCTACGAAGCCGTTGGAGCTCAGCATTCCACCAGGGAACCGGCTTCCTGTTGGGAGGTTTTTTGACAGGACATGCGAGTTCAAAACATTTGGTGATGGCGCTGTTCAGGTTATGAACTGCATCCTCCACCGATTGATTAGTTTTGAGTTTAGGCGGGGCTTGAGTGGATTTCTCAAGCTCCTCCCTAAATCGCACCCAGTCTGTTTTTCTCGGATTCCGCTTGGGCTGTGAGGGGGAGATCCCGCACTTCAATTGGAATTCGATGTATCTATGGTCTGACAGCGTAACATCTGGTGAGACTCTCCAGTTAGTGATGGCCTTCGCATGCCTGTTAGATAAGGTTAGGTCAATCACTTCCTGTCGTCTCGCCGTCACAAAGGTTGGTAGAGAGCCAACATTGTTGATGAAAAGGTCAGACGAAAGAATGAAGTTTAAAAGATGGTCTCCTCTCCGGTTGCATTTGCTGCTGCCCCAAAATGTGTTTTGAGCGTTAGCATCGCAACAGATGATGAGTCCAATCCTTCTGGCTTCACAGTACTCTACGAGTTCGGAAACCGCCTTAGGTGGCGGGGGTAGTACCGAGTCGTAGGGGAAGTAAGCAGACGCCACGACGAAGTGTTCAATTTCTCCGTGCGCCTTGTAGCTCACTTTCGCAGCTACCAGATCTTGACCACAGAATTGACCAAGTTTGGTTGCCGATAGCGTATTCGATATGATGAGGCAGACCCTGGGCCTTTCGGATCGCTCATCATAAAGGATTGTAGCATCACGTATGCCACCAAGACCACACAGGCGTTTGTTCCACACCCATGGTTCTTGAATGGATACAATGTGATGATTTGTACTACTGCATGCAATTCTGCTACTTAGAAGAGCGGTAGCAGCCTTGCAATGCTGTAGGTTGATCTGAGTAAAAATCATGGATGCATACTGGGGAACACGTTCCATCCTTCGACTACTTGACATCAAAATGGAATACAATCCTACCAAGGCCGAAGTAGGGACGTGAGTCGTACGCGGTTTTCAGGGCCTCAACAGAGCCATTGTCCATTCCCACTACCAGAGTGAAGCCCTCTTTTTTCAGAGAGTTCTTTTTCTCCTTGTAGGAATAGACAGTCCAGGCCCTCGTGTCGAGTCCCGGGTTCTGCGCACGTATTCGCGTCAGCACTTTCAGCTTGTTTCCGGGTTTTCCCGGAATCCAGCAGATGGCGCGCGTTAGTTTCGGGACTACTTGATAAGTGCTAGTTCCCAGGGGGGGGATTTTCGGCACCATGCTCCTGATCCAGGCAGATGTCTGCTGAGAGGAACAGCTCACCACGAAGGTACCATTCATCAAAGCAGACCTCTCCGCTTGAATACAGAAGCCTGTTGCTGAAGCTAGCTCCAGTAGATGATCCTCGCAGTGTTGGCAATCTGCGCTGGTCATTCTGCTGTCACTGCCAGCCTTCCCTATTCTGACCTTTTCGGAGGAGATGGCTGCCTCTTTGTAGGAGAGGTGCTTGTCTCGACTCTTTACGGTCATTTGTGTTGCCTTTCCAGAGGAAGGGGTTTTTTTGTGTGAAGTGCCCGCCTCCGATGAGCAGCCTTTGGTCCTCTCCGTCTTCAGGTTTTTGCTTTGATCTTTATTGATCGCCGCATCTGCCTTTGAACTCCGATTTCCCGCCGCCATATCAGAGGAGGAGACATCACGTTCTCTCTCCCCAGCAAGATTGTCCCCGGCGGCCATCTTCCGCTTGCAAGTGCTCTTACCTTTTTCGGTTCGAGCTCCTGCTCCCTTCCGACGCCGCTTTCGAACAGCTTTGCCAGCCTGAGGGTTGTTATGATCCAAGACCGCTTCGCCTTCTGCGATCAGAGTCAGTCTGCCAGCATCATCACCTTTTTCGGCGGTGGCACCGACCATGACAGGACCCTGAACATCTTCAGCTCCGTCAGTTTTGGAACTTGGCACGCTCTTATTGGGAGTTTGACCGTCACCAATAAGAGGAGGAGTGTTTGAGGCGCATGCCGAAAGTGCTGGCATGCTTGTGCCTCCAGCAGCAGCCTTTACTAGCCGCCGACGTTTTCTGCGCTGCGCGCCGGCAAGAAGTGCGGGATCTGCAGGTGAGAGGGTCGGATGGGCTTCGGTAGGGGATACCTCCGCCGATCTGATCCTCTTACCTGCCTTTCCCAGAGGTTCGCCCTCAATCTTCGTGCCTTCGGCTGTGCCAGCCTCTTTGCACGATTTTCGGGCACGCCTTTTCCTCCTTCTTTTTGGGCACTTAGCAGTGCAATCTACAGCACGTCCCAATTCTGGGGCTCGTTCAACCTTGGCGGTTTCCCGTGCCGCACCATCGTCGGTGTCGCCTCTGTCGGTTGCACCGCTCACGCTCAGTCCAACCAAGTGGTCGGACAATGAGCCGCAGGAGTCGGTGTCGTTCCGGGCTGCCGGAGAGTTGAGAATGACTGGTGGGGCCTCCAGAATCCTTGCCCCGGCCGCGATCAGGGAGATCGCGGGTGGATTTCCGCTATTGCGGGTGCCACCTGGAGTATTTTCATCCATCTGGTTGTCCATTCATTCATGACTAACTCGGGGTTCTCCGGGTCTTAGTTCGAGGTCATTGACCTCTTAAGCCCCTCCGCCGCGACAAGGCGCCCGAAGAGCGAAGGGGATCCTCCCGTCTTACTGGTGAGGATCAACCCCACGTGCCAGGTTCCTAAACTGACGGGGCTGGAAGTGTTCAAGGTCCTGTTACGGCCGGGACTACCATCGAAAAGAGCGGTGATGCTGACAAGCAGACTCTGAGTACAGAAGGTAAAGCAGTTCTGGGTTCCAAGGCTGTCCAGAGCGGTGTCCGAAGGGAGCAGGAGCTCGAACCAAAAAAAGGTAAAAACGCAACCGGAAACGGCCGCCAGGGACGACTTTGCTGGGGGGAAAGAATGTGTTGTCTCTTCCTCCGACGTGGTGGCGGGTGACAGAAGGTCTAAGGAAGATGCGGCGATCCACAAAGATCAAAGTTTAATTGGCTAGTAGGCACAATAGATCTGCACTGGTCACAGTACCCCGTGTTATTTGTTAGCACTAGTACCCTATTTGAAAAAAGGAAAAAAAATCTGCAAGAACATGTCCGTCTTGCCTTTGGTTTCATCACAATCGCGGAGTTACCAAAGGAGGTTTGATATTTAGATGAGCAACACACGTCAATTGTTGGTTAGTGCTTCTTCGGCGATACTTGGTATTACTTGTTGGTATTACTTGAATACGTCTTTTTCTAACGTTCCCTGCAAAGGACCAAACATTTACATAAAGGGAGAACTTCCAAACTCATTTTGATTCATTGATTTTTTGATTCACTAAATGTAAGACATTTATGTGTAGATAGTGATGTACGAATATAATATAGGTATGTACATAAATATTTGATAAAACAGTACTTTTTTTTCTACATCAGAATGCACAGTTATATTAATGCAACAAATCGTCTTTATTGCAGTAAAACGCGGCCAAACGCTCAATCTTTCGAGTATTTTTAATATTTTTTTAGAAATTATTATCTCATAACATAAATATAAAAATAGGCAGACGGCCTTATGCTAAACCAAAATAGACTTAGAAATATTTCTTTTGTAACATTTTTAATGAAATAAAGTAAATTATTACTACTATTACTACTACCACTAAATAGGCATATACTTAACTTTAACGCTTTTTGAAAACTCCTGATAAAATCGATATATAATATAATATATGTACCTATATAATAAGTACCATATTCTATTTTCTCTTTCATTGTTTAAGCGATAACTTAATTTGTTTAAAGTTATGTAGAGGATTTTTTCATAAAATAGAGATTTCCCTAGCGAATAAGACTACATCAAATTGGAGAAATGCAAGCACTAATTCCATTGGAGGATTGCACAGCTTGGACGTCGAGCCTTTTGTCCATCGAATCACAAAATGCGAATTGACGCACATCAGATGCATACGAGTATAATGCTGCACTCTCTGTGCATTTTATTTGACAAGCAAACAGGTTTGACTATCCAGTTGGACAACCAGAAAGTTCATCAGGACTATAACAATTCTTATCGCGGTTTCTCCAGGGAAAAGGAACGCAAAATTATTGAAATGTTTCGCGTGTCGGTCGGTCAGCAACAGGCGAGCACATATGGACGACGTTCCCGCTCCGCCTTGACTTCTGCTCTCATTGCGTCTGCTTGTCTGTTGTGATGTTCTTAATCTACATCGAGGCGGTACACGAACGCTGTCGTAAACCGAGTGGTGAGTGTACAAAAATCCGAATCAAAGACCAAAAAATTCCAAAAAGGATGAAAAGCTCTTAGTCGGTGGGACTAAATCGCATTCCGCGGAGTCACGCAAAATCTTTACATCCGTGCGGAGTTGCAGAAGATAATCCGATACCTGGACTGTGCTTCAGGTCTGACTATTCGTGTTTGAGCGGGACAGCGCTTGGGTGCGAATAAGAAATTAGATAATATTATAGGTAAAGTATTTTATTTATTTGCACTCACAGTCGGCTGAGAGTTGGTGTTAGATGAAATAGTGGCCATAAATTAGTTCTTCGCTGCCCCGCCGCACCGTCTGACTGAAGTGAAAATTTATAACATCAACGAGATCCGAGCACACAACTTTTATTTTGTCTTTGGGCAAGTGATCTTTGCATGCCAAAGGACCCGCTGTTGCTTACAGAAGTCATGTTTCACATGTACATGTTAAGTGGTTAATTTGTTTTAACTACCCACAAAGTTGAACGGTCGGCGGCATTTATTTATTTTTTTGTTCTTAATTTAGTTTCCTCTTGATAATAGGCTTACTGATGAGGCGAGAATAGAGATGATCTATGGGAC
This sequence comes from Merodon equestris, assembly GCA_958301585.1. Classification (NCBI taxonomy): domain Eukaryota; kingdom Metazoa; phylum Arthropoda; class Insecta; order Diptera; family Syrphidae; genus Merodon; species Merodon equestris. The sequence goes on along the minus strand of OY284415.1, from coordinate 78,981,880 downwards.
TACGTAGTAGCATTAATTGTGATTATTTATTAGTTTTATAATCTGGTGAATTATGAAGACTGAAGAGCTCGAAAGGAACAACGCTTTATCTTTCCATATTTATACATTGGTATTCAAATGAATCTTTTGGTAGCTGTAACCATCGATGTAAATTATATCGTCATAAACATGTTCTTATAATACTGCGAATCGTGCTAGTGACTTGAACATATAAAATAGTTACATAGGTATCCTGTCTTTTTGTCTTGCACTATTCTCCCTGAAATCATAAACAAAAGAAGTATAAAATAGCTCTGATCAGAATCAAAACTGGTCGTGTCTGACTTTAAAAAGACCGTTTATAGTTCTTAACGCCAACGTATAATAACATATGTATGTATGTATAATATTGGGAGTAAAAATTAATAGCGTCCCTTTTGTTGTTGTTTTGTTGTCTTTATTCGTAATCCAGCCGTTTTTCTCGTAATGCATGGCTCTGACGACTAAGTTGTAGCCTATAATGACCGCCCGTAATGCATTCGCCAGGTTGTAACAGCTCATAGTACACAACATCCTTTTAATCCCACCAAATACAGAGCATGACCTTTAACCCTTTACCAAATGAATTATTGATCGAAAGAAAAAACATAAAATACCGTCAAAATAGTTTCATTGTTGTTCTAAGACAACTTTTATTAAAAAAAATCATACTTAAATATATACATACAGTGGCTCCCAGCCCAACTCACGCACTTGGAAAAAAAAAGTTCAAAAGTAAAAATCTCTGAAGTAAAGCAGTAAATGAAAAAAAGTTCGGTTTCCTCCAAACGTATGGATTACCATCTGATTAGCGTAAATTAAATTTGCTTTCATCAATGAACAAAAAAGTCCTTCCAAAAAGAGAAGTCCTTACGCGTTCCTTGGCGAATTAAAATCTCTTCTGCTTGTTATGCTTACTGATGAATGGCTTTTTTCTGATTTTTGTTCCATTCAAATTTCTTATATGAAGCATGTCTCATATCGTACAAGGACTGACTTTTCTTTCAAAACTTTTTCGTCAATAGCGGCAAACTTTGGCGCACTAAGAAAGAGTTTTCTTTTTAATTTCGCGTACTAAATACCTTTCTTCCGCTTCACTAAACATTTTATTGTGAGCATGTTTTACTTTATTCGTCACCTTTCCAGTTATCGCATAACGTTTTATTATACCACGAACTGTTGAATAGCTTTTATTTTCAATACGCGATATTTCTCGAATAGATTTACCGTCTTGCTAGTACTTAACCATTAATTCCCGGATATCTATGGCCAATTTGTCTTCCCATTTTTGTAAAACTCGATTTTTGTTGTACAGAAAATAACCAAGAATAAGGGATAAATGTCAAAAAAGGTTAGTATTATAAATGCCGTTAGTTGGTAAAATATGAAGTTAATCGCGTTTGAGGCAAAGTGAGCGAGTTTCGCTTGTGCATAGTTTTGGAAGTTAAGGTTTTGTTTATATAATAACTTTTGTTTTTGTTTATGGATTTTTGTTTTATTTTCTGTTTTGAATAAATAAATAATTTCAGAGATTTTTACTTTTAAACATTTTTTTTTCCAAGTGAGCGAGTTTAGCTTAGAGCCACTGTATGTTCGTTACATATTCTTTGAAATGGAAAGAAGGGTCGTGTCGTTTCTGGAAAATTCTTTTTCGTAAAAATAGGGGAAAACGGCACATACGAGTAAATGTAAAAAGCCATATTTGGCTTGGTATACGGTAGAGGGTTAAATCAAAACTTTGCTTTAGCGTTGAAGTCGAGGTCGATGGTAACGATTCACCACCCTTAGTGTAATATTTTTTCTTCCGAAGATTATCGTAGAAATCGCCTCTAAACATATACCGGTTTCAATTCATAAGGAACCATATTGTCTTGCTCCTGAATCATTCCCATTGATTTTAATCGTACAGAAACTGCTTGCTGAGTTACTTCCAATGAATATACCTCGTCCTATCTTTATCGAACATTGATTGGTTGCAAACAAGACAAAAAGGAGTCGATTATAAATAGTCCGACATTTCTTCATGATCAGATTCAGCGTGAAAGAATTTGCAGAATAATCATTGTTTCTTGAATAACTTGTACCTGGATGCCCTGGAATCCCTTAAATATATATTATTGCATAGAGAGCTAAATTCTATTAATACAGTAATAAAATTTCATTCGAATTGCTTTTCATTGCATGAATTTGTACAAAAGAAAAACCAACCCCGTTTGGCCAGCCCAATACAATAAGGAAACGAAGTAAAATACACCCACAGCTATTAAATGATTTTCTTATATGGATTTCTAATAAATAAGCCAATACGAAAATTCCACATATCAATGTCTAAAATCTGAGCAGAGTCTTAATCATAAATTATTTGTCGCCAGATAAGTCGCACTTGGATAGACCCGGCGCGGCGCTCCGAAAGTCGAAAAGAAATGCGAATTCAGTGCGATTTACGAGTATATACGAAGTTATATTTGTGTTCAAACACAATTATTTAATAGATAGATTGCATTTAACATCTGACATAGTACTTTATATTATCATAATGTTCACAATATTTATAAAAAAATGTAATACTATATATACAGGACGTTTTCAATAAGAACGTAAAAATGTTGTATTTTGATCCAAACACACCCTTGAATTTCTTTCATAATCTGTCATTTACTCTTAAATGTTCCTGTGGCAGTGAGACAAGGCACTGGCCCAAATTGTTGATTCCTTGTCGTTCACAGGATTTGGGAATTTCTCATTCAACATTATTGATTATACAAATTATTCAATAACTGAAGCGTCTTGATCATTTAAAGCGCCGAAAGTTTTCCGACTGGTTCTGCAAATGTTTAAAGGAAATTCGGCATTTCACTGAAAACCATTTTCAGCGATATAAACAATAAGTAAATTGCAACAAACCCAGATGTGGTCGTGTGTTCTGCATTTCAATCCCGGGATGTGATTAGGTCTTTTTTTCGTGGATTAAAATGATTGCCTGTAACGGCTAATGGAATTCGCTATTATGCCATATTGGAAGACTGTTTTTGGCCTAAATTGAATGGCCTTGATATCAGCGATATTTGGTTTCACCAAGATTGTTAGGTAATCAACAAGGGGAATCTGGATTTACCGCCGTCGATTTTTTTTAACGGGGTAACCCTAAGTTGTTTTGTTGCCAAGCCCACAATGTTAAAGGAGGCCAAAAATTATATCAAGAGAAAAATATCTTATTTTTAAATACCATTCCAATATCTCAATTATGCTCGATTTTATTTAAATACATTTAAGTAACAATTTTTATTTCCTTATTGAAAAACCTTGTACTCATATGTACATAAAATGCAACAAGTACTTACCTATTACCTAGTACCTTGATATTTTTTTAAGGATTAATACGCCCATGCGGAACATGAACCACATACATACGTATGTATGTATATGTAATAAATGCTAGTTTTTCATTTAATTACTTTTATATCCCAAAACTATCCTATATTTTGTCAGTTTTTTTTTGTTTAGTCGAGCGTTAGTGATGTTCTTGATCATGAGACAACTACCGATCCTTGAGCATATAAAAGTTGCTGATCATATAATAGAAGACCTTATTATCATCTTGACTATGGCTTGTTCCAAAGCCCTAAGTTTTTCAGCAATATGTTATATATGTACATATATTCCCGTTATACATATGAGTTAACACACAATCGTCGGCATGTACGATTGCAACAACAAGAACCCACAGTGGCACAGCGGCAAGATCTGCGGTGCCCTGGCTTGTAAACTAAGTTCTTTACTCCAAGAGTAAAAGACAACTACTTTTTTTCCGCAACGTATTTAGTACAATTAACTTTACGCTCTTAACCTAAGCGTTAACTAGCTTAAAAATAACGGCACGTGGATCATGCATGGCGTGCCTTCATGAGAATCGGCGAGTGAGTTCGGCGTGCCCTCATGAGTATCGGCTAGTGAGATCGGCGTGCCCTTATAAGTATTGTATGACGTTCCCGTTATCGCCAGGTTGCTAGGGCAGCCGATGATTAATAATATACACGAGAATGTGACTCAAGGTGCTTAACTGCATTGTTCGCTACAAACTGGCTTGTAAACAAGCTTGTTTACTCCAAAACGCTTGGCTGCATTGTCCTTTAGTTGCGGGAGTATCGCAATCGTCTGTGCCGACACTTTGGTCGAGAATGTTGTGCAAAAGCAAATTAGTATTAAGGTGGAAATGCCAGAAGGAGGTACTCGTGTAAAAGGAAAAGTCTAAAAGCCAAACTTATTATCAGTTATGCTGAAATTAGAAAGAAGCTAAATAATAGAAATTTGCTAAACTATAGACACAGATGATTTTAATTTATGTTCTCGAATTTTGTTTTTAAATTGATTTCACCATTTTGGTTAACAAATTTGAGTAAAATCTGTGAAACTGTAAATAGTTTTAGTGTTGTTGCTCAAGGGTTTAGCTTAAGATTTCTGGATGTAATCCTTTTTTTAAGAATTCAAGCAAATGAGAAAGGAATAGCGCACTGACTGAACGAATTTGTCTTTATAGCGTTGTAGCAAAACTGATCTAAAACCTATTTTATAAGTGGACTTAGATTCTCTTTTTATACTTTTTTTTTATTTCCTTCAAAAGTTCCACATTTTTTCATGATCCAGTTTTTTAGCTATCCCGATCTTGTGCTTGCACATGTGTACTGCACATGAGATTCTTCACCTCACAACCGGATATCAGCCCTCAGAATTGAACTCAAAGACCCTTGGCATAAACTTGTGGTGCCTATACAGTTTTCTAAACAACATATCTCAGTTGGATTGGTTTATATAGCCAGTTCCTTCTGCAAAGAACGTACTTGTTGGAGTCCAATGAAGACGCCCCATGGTCAATATATAAACGAAAAGACGCAGTATTTTTCGATATTAGTGATCAAACCTCTTATAACCTCTTACGGACTTTGATATTCATCATTTTCATATTCATTTTTTTATTATTAACTTATTGATTTATTTTTTATTTATAATTTATTCATTTATTTATTATTTACTTATTATTTATTTAAATACTATTTTTTTTCTTCATATTGACGGTCTCTACCGATTTTCCTTTAAAAATAATAAAGTAAAAAATGATAAAGTCAATTATTTCTAGAGATATCAGTGTATTAATTTTCCAGAAAAAAAAGTGAACTATACATATCAAATCTCTGTACTTTATGATGTACGATAATAAATAAATATAATATCTATCTACCTATATTTGTACCTTGTACACGAATTGTAATATTTTGCCATTCTTAAATTAATAATTTTCTAAAAAATATAACTACAAAATTCATATATCAGCAATAAATTATTATAGATAGTCCACTTCAATAACATTTTACAATTTCGCTACTTGCAGATAAAAGCCGGCGGGTACAAAGCGAATCTACCAGCGGGGTATATAATAAACAACTACTGCGACTGTAGTGTGAATGAAATAATGCAGAAGTGGAGTAGGGTGAGCACGTCATTGCAAGGAGCTGAAGCTCCTTTCCTCCGGCAGAACTTGTAGGCGACTAACAGAAGAAAAAAAACAAACAAAAAAACAGTAAGGATCATTAGACACAGCGAAACGTTGAATACCGATTCACCATGTGCCATGGAGAATTGTTTGGGAGGACGGCGCAGCAAACAAAAGCAACAGCAGCCATCACCGCAACCGCCGTTACTATCACCACAACTACATTATCATCCACAGCAGCAGCAACAATATCAACAGCAGAAGCAGGAGCAACACCCGCACCAGTACCATCAGCAGCCACATCAGGAGCTTCATCAGAAAGAACAACAACACCATCAGCAACAATCTTGTATCCAAAATCATTTGTATCCCCAGCATCAACACCACCCACTCTCACACCTCCACGCACATCATCATCATTACCAGCAGAAACATCAACAACTGCCCAAGCAACAAATACTGTACCAACAGCAGCAGCAGCAACACCATCAATTGATACACCAACAGCATCCGCATCATCAGAGTTATCCCAAGTGCAATTCAGGAGCAATGCCTGATCGGATTCCTGATGGTGGAGGTGGTGCAAGCGGGGGAACTGCACAGCAACAACATCAATCGCAATCCATTTCGTATCCACACTTTTCACCTTCTCCACCTGATTATTCGTCTTCGTCTTCATCTCAAATGGGCCTGACAACGAATATGAAACAAATTAATAATACACCTCATGCCGGTTCAACAATAGCAAGTGCCGGCAGTGGTGTCGGAGCAGGAGCCGTCGGATCGGCTGAACCACAAACTCAATCAAACACCGGCGGATTACACCATATGCATTCACATCCACATCAGCACCAACACCAGCATCATCATCCTCAACCGTCGCACCACAGTATGAACGTCATAGTGGGTGCCACAATCTCTGACATCGTTGACACACCGGCCAATATAAATGCTTCCAACATAGACGTTACAGGAGCGGCCAGCATCAACCCCATTAGCGGAGGAGGCATTGGCTTTGGCATTAGTCCAAGTAACCGGAGAATAACTCCACGTTATCCCGATGATCCAGATGCTATCGAGGTGTGCACCGTTCAGGAAAAAGACCAGCAACAACAACAGTCCATATCGATTAAGTCCTTTCGAGCGAAAAAGTCACCTCATGTCACTATCCCAACGGCAATAGCGTCGCAGCACGACACTGCCACGAAATGGTCATCATCCTCCACCTCGTCACAGTCCAATATAGGAATGATTGAAACGATAACAACTACTGGCAACTCAGCCACCCATTCTATGGTGCACCATACAATGCATCATCAAGACTACTCATACGCCTACTATGAACCCGGAGCTGCTATGCGCCATTCAAACATTCCCCCGCCGGAACAATTACCTGGTCCATCCCGTCCTCCACCGCCCAATTCAATAAGGGCCCTCCTCTCAAAAGGCAAAAAGAACAAGCAACTTGTGTCGCCGGCCATAAGGCAGTCTTACCAGACGCGTTACGGTGGTACCCATGAGAACTTTTACGAGGAAATTTCCGGTGAAAATCGAAGTCAACAGATTTCCGCTGCTACTCTTGCCAGCGGGACGAGCAACAGCGGTGGTGGCGGTAGCGGTGGTGGTTCCTTGTCATCCGTTGGAATCGGTGCCGGACTACGAGCGACCACCTCGCACTCGGCCGGTTCACTCAATCAATCAATGGTTGAAGAAGAATTTCGTCGTGTCCAAAATCGTCACCGGAAGATTTTGGGCGAACTGAATTTGTCCGTCGAAGCAATGTTGATGCCCGAAACGCCGCCAAGTAGCAGTCCAACGGACGATGACAATCGCTCATCGAATGTGTCAGTGTCTACGGCTCCAACAGATGCTAGAATGAATCGAAATCGACATAACGACGCAATTTCCGAGACAAACATTACCGAATTTTTGAACACAGTTGGACCTTCAGACGACCTCCTGTCGCCGGTGGCTTCGAACACGAATCCGGCTTTCTGCGGCGACCTCGACAGTGGCTTCAGCGGAAGCAGTGGTGCTAGTTATATCGGGAGTTTGCGACTGCATAAAACCAATGCAGCGTTGTCGAATTTGCTGACGGCACGTCAAACGGCAACAGCAACTGGAAATAATCGGCATAATTCGCAAAATTGTACATTTTTTGGATCGAACAGCTGTCGGTCGTCGCAGCGGTCACAAGACCAGGAGTCGGGGAATAGTGTTTTCCTAACACGAACCTCTTGCGGTCATCGCATACTGAATTGTGCGAAGATTAAAGCTGCTGAGGATCCGGGGCCCGTTGTTCCAACTGAATCAAAAGCAAGGAGCTTCTGGAACCGGAAAGGATGGAGGAAACTACCCGGGTTTTCATCAACATCCAGCATAAACGATGCTGGTATCTCTGGTAAGTTTTCTTTTAGCTCTATGATTTTGTTTGATTAGCTTTACGTTTATGGCATGCAATGGTTTTATTCAGGTATTTTACATGTATAAATATCGAATTAATTGAGCTTAAATACCAACTTGATATCCTGCATACGAAAAAAAAACCTGGAACAGCAATATATATAGATCCTCTTAATATTTTTGATGTCATCTCTATTTAGTGCTACACATATGCCCGTACGTTAGCTCTAAGTTAGATTTAAGTTTAGTTTTTAAGGAACTCTCGCATAATAAAGAACAACTCTTCTGAGCTCAGTAGAATTTATTTCATTGGCGCCCAACCAATTCGAACCAAAACTCTCAACTGTTGTTTTACATACTCAACAATATTTTAAAACATTCAACTGTATTTTGAAACAATCAACTGTACTCAACGCACTCAACGTGCGCAACTCTACTTTAAAACACTCAACGCATTCAACTGTCGCCTGCAATCATCTGTATTTTGGATCATTTGAATTAATCTATGTACATGAAAATGTAAGATAATTTTTTTATTTTCATTACTGTTCTGGTGTCATAATTGAAAGAAAGAAAACAAGTTTGTGTAACTGTTAAGAATTTTGTTCTTATGATAAATTTTGTGTAAATTTTTTTTCTAAGTAAAATGTTATTGTGAATTGCTTTCATGTGAAAATAGTTGGGGTTCTGTAATGTGACTTGTGTTATGGACTAGTGAGTTTTAATTAATGGATGATAGTGATAGAACGCTTAAGGAAGTTTTAGAAAGATTAGGATATTTGAAGATAGGGAATCACATAAAGATAAAAATGAACGCGGAAGATTTAAAACTTATTATTGAGTCCGCCGTGCATGGCGCTCTTGTTGCACAGAAGGAAGATTTCGATAGGAAATTAAACGAGGCAATGCAGTGTTTGACTATTAAAAAGAATGAGAATGAGGTAAATGTTTTTAAAGATGTTGAAATAATTGAGGGCATTCGATGTGAGGAGACTTTAGATATAGTAAAATCTTTGCCAGAATTCGACGGCAAGAAAGGCGCATATGTCTCGTGGCGTCAGGCCGCGCATTTTGCTCATAAAGTTTTTGAAAAATACGAAGGAAGTTCGCGATATTACCAGGCAGTTTGCATAATTAGGAACAAAATCAGAGGTGCAGCCGATGCTGTTTTAGCTTCATTCAATACAGTCCTTAATTTTAATGCGATAATTTCACGATTGGACTTTACGTACGCCGATGTACGACCAATATATTTGGTCGAGCAAGAACTCAGTACTCTACGACAGGGTAGTCGCACCGTTATGGAATATTACGATGAAGTTGAGAAAAAACTTACTTCTCTCACAAATAAGACGAATATGTCCTATGAACCAAATTTGGCCACATCTTTTAACGAAAAATACAGAATAGATGCTCTTCGAGTGTTTATATCCGGGTTAAGAAAACCATTATGTGACATTTTATTTTCGGCTAGACCAACCGACTTACCAAATGCACTGGCATTGGCTCAAGAAATTGAGTCTAATCATGATAGGTATTTGTTTGCCGCAAATTATGCGCGAAGTTGTGAAGAAAAATTTCACAAAACTGAGGTTAAACGGTCAAATGGATCGCAGGGTAGGGAAAATCCCGGTGATAATTATAACAACCAAGTTGGTAATCACAGAAAAAACCCTTATTTTAGTAAAAATCATTTAGGTAATAGTAAAACACAGACTAATAAAATGTATAATCAAGCCAACAGTAGTCGTGTGTCTGTTGAGGGAATGGATGTCGATCCAACATCCTCGCGTTTCAGACAACCCACAGGTTTTCAGCAACACAGTGGCGGTAGCAACTTATATAATCAAAGCCGAGTGTTTGCAGCTAAAAGACCAAATAGCACTCAAAGGCAATTTGGGCAGAGACGTCAGAGGTTAAATCACCTTTGGCAGGAAAATCCTGCACAAAAAGAAAAAATTGACTATAAGTCCCTAGCAGAATCTCAATTAGACGAATTCGAGGGCGAAGCACCTAATTCTGAATATGTGCATTTTTTAGAGGAAGCTCCCTCCTCCCGTTTATACAACGAAAAGTAGGAGGGAGACGAATGAAATTTTTAATTGACACTGGAGCTTCAAAGAATTATATTAGGCCATTGGAGGAAATAAAAAAAATAATCCCAGTTGATACCCCTTTCCTGGTTAAGTCAATTCACGGTTTTAATAGCGTCGAGTCTAAATGTTTTTTGGAAATGTTTGGAGTGACCGCTGTTTTTTTTGTGTTGCCTACTCTTGAGAGATTCGACGGAATAATTGGCCTTGATCTGCTAACGCAGATAAGTGCCACAATTTGTTTAAAAGAAGGTTTAATTAACTTCGACTCTGGATCTGAGAGGATCCATTTCCATAGTTGTCACAATGTGAATTTTACAAGAGTGGAAGATATTGAAGTCCCCTCATCTATTGCCAAGGATTTCAAGAACATGATCCATAATAGAATAAAGGCATTTGCAGACCCAAACGAGTCGTTGCCATATAACACCAACATTGTTGCTACGATTCGTACAGAAAGTAACGACCCCATCTACTCGAGATTCTATCCATACCCAATGGGTGTGGCGGATTTTGTTAATAACGAAATCAAAGACCTTCTTAGGAACGGAATAATTAGGCCATCGAGGTCACCCTACAATAATCCAATCTGGGTAATTGATAAGAAGGGTACTGATGAATTGGGCAATAAAAAGAAACGTTTAGTAATAGACTTTCGAAAGCTCAACCAAAAAACCGTGGACGACAAATACCCGATCCCAAACGTCTCAACCATTCTCTCGAATCTAGGCAAAGCACGATTTTTTACAACTCTTGACTTAAAGTCGGGGTTTCATCAGATTGAATTAGCTGAGAGGGACCGAGAAAAGACGGCTTTTTCCGTTAATGGCGGAAAGTATGAATTTTGTCGCCTACCCTTTGGGCTAAAAAATGCACCCAGCATTTTCCAAAGGGCAATAGATGACGTCCTGCGTGAACTTATCGGGAAGACCTGTTACGTTTATGTTGATGATGTGATCGTTTTCTCGGAGAATGAACGGTCGCATGTGGAGGATGTCAATTTGGTTTTAAAGAAATTGTACGAGGCAAACATGAGGGTTTCACGAGAGAAGTCACATTTTTTTAAAACAAGCGTGGAGTATTTGGGCTTTACGGTTTCTAGAGATGGTATTAAAACTTGCCCCAGTAAAGTGGAGGCAATAAAAAATTACCCCCAACCCTCTACATTGTTTGGACTGAGGTCTTTTCTAGGGTTGGCAAGCTATTATAGATGCTTTATAAAAGATTTTGCGTCGATAGCTAGACCATTGACGGATATATTGAAGGGCGATAATAGTAAAATAAGTGCTAATCAGTCGAAAAAAATTGGTATAAATTTGAAAGACAAAGAAGTACAAGCATTCAATAAACTTAGAGACATCTTGACGTCAGAAGACGTTACGTTGCTGTACCCAGACTTTACGAAGCCTTTCGATCTAACGACGGATGCTTCATCACATGGTATTGGAGCGGTTTTGTCCCAGAACGGGAGACCAATAACCATGATTTCCCGAACACTTAAGGATAAAGAGTTGGAATTCGCAACCAACGAAAGGGAGCTTCTGGCCATAGTGTGGTCACTTAAGAACCTTCGAAATTATCTTTATGGTGTAAAAACTCTAAATATTTATACTGATCATCAACCACTTACGTTTGCGGTTTCAGACCGAAATCCAAACGCCAAAATTAAACGCTGGAAAGCATTTATTGATGAGCATAATGCTAATATATTTTACAAACCCGGTAAAGAAAATCACGTTGCTGACGCGCTCTCACGGCAAAACATTCATGCCTTAGAGGACGAGTCACGTTCAACCGCCGCAACAATCCATAGTGAACTATCCCTTACTTACACCATTGAAAAAACGGAAAAACCGTTAAACTGCTATAGGAATCAAATAATTATAGAGGAGGCTCCTGTTGCTTCAACTCGAACATTTATTATTTTTGGAAAGAAAACACGGCATTTTATATATTTCTCAGACAGAAACGCACTTATAGATTCATTGAGAGACATAGTAAAACCAGATGTGGTCAACGCAATCCACTGTGAGTTGCCAGTATTGGCTTTCATTCAGCACAAACTCGTAGAAATATTTCCAACAACTAAATTCTGGTATACTGAAAAATTCGTTTTGGACATTTTTGACCAGAATAAACAAAGGGAAATCATAACAATGGAACACAATCGAGCACATCGAGCAGCTCAGGAGAATATCAAACAAATTCTATCCGACTATTTTTTCCCAAAGATGACAAAACAGGCAAACGAGATTGTGGCAAACTGTAAAGTATGTTCAAGGTCCAAATATGACCGACACCCAAGAAAGCAACTAATCGGCAAAACTCCGGTCCCATCGTATGCTGGAGAAATGCTTCACGTCGACATATTCTCCACAGATAAGAAATATTTTTTGACGTGTATCGATAAATTCTCAAAATTTGCGGTCGTGACACCAATACCGTCACGCACAATATCTGATGTAAAAATCCCACTCCTGGAGATAATAAATATCTTCCCTAACACAAAACAAATTTTTTGTGACAATGAGGCTTCATTGAAGTCTGAGACTATAAGATCGATTTTACTCAATCATTTTAGCGTTGATATAGTAAATGCACCACCCTTGCACAGTACGACTAACGGTCAAGTTGAAAGGCTTCACAGTACTCTATTGGAGATCGCAAGATGCCTGAAACTTGAAAGAAAAATCAATGATACCGTTGATCTCATACTATTAGCAACAATAGAATACAATAGGACGGTCCATTCCGTCACGAACCAAAAGCCGATTGATATAATTCACTCGTCTCCGACAGACTTCAGAGAAAAAATAAAAAACAGAGTTCAGAAAGCACAGGAACTGCAATTGCAAAGGGAAAATGTAACAAGGCAGAACAGAATTTTTGATGTTGGAGAAAAAATATTAGTAAAGACAAACAGAAGACTAGGTAACAAGCTGACTCCATTGTTTGTTGAAGAGAAGGTACAGGCTGACTTGGGAACCACTGTTCTTGTTAAGGGGAGGGTGGTCCATAAGGACAACGTTAGGTAGTAGCTTAGATATTTCATATTTTTGCAATCTGCATATTTTCAATACTTACGTGATAATTTTATAAAGGAAACCAATTGTCTTTTAGGATTATTCTCTTTTTAATGATGACAACAGTCACAGCTAAATTAACGGACTACTCCAATTCGGACTATATCCCAATATCAGATGGAAATGTTATTCTTTGGCAGATCTACGGATACCTGAGCCACACGACGAACCTGACTGATTACAAAGATATAATGATTAAGTCAAGAAAGATGATCGATCTGTTTTCGCAGCCTCATATGCGAAATATTTTAGACATAGACATCAAACATTTAGAAACGCTCTTCGCGAGTATTAGCATTCATCATAGAAACGCCAGGAGCCTAAACTTTTTGGGAACAGGTTTGAAGATCGTAGCTGGTACTCCTGACTTCGACGATTTTGAGCAGGTTAAATTCAATCAAGCCAAACTCACTGAGTCTAATAACAGACAGGCAGTAATAAACACAAAGTCTCAAGAACAAATAAACAGATTAACAGATACGGTAAATACTATTTTGACACAGATCAAAAAAGATATTATTGACACTAGCCATCTTTACGAGACCCTTTTGGCAAGAAATAGAATTCTTATTACTGAAATTCAAAATTTAATGCTTTCAATAACACTTGCAAAAATTAAAAGCATAAATCCAACAATTTTAGATGATGATGATTTAAAACTGATAATTAATGAGCAATTCACAAATATTAGCGTAACTGAACTAATGGAAGTATCTAGCGTTAAGGTTTTACAAAACGATGATGTATTACATTTCATTATTAAATATCCTAGACCTAAGATAGTCTGTAAGAAAATAATAATCTACCCTGTTGCTCATAATGGAAATATTCCATACTTCGATGGCAGTGATGTGGTTGCAGAGTGCGGAAAACAGGTGCTGGCGGTCGCGGATTGTGTACCAACAACAACATCAACGTTCTGTAAAAAGATGCCGAACACGACGTGTGCTCAACAACTACACTCTGGGGGCATAGCGCACTGCAGTACGCAGCCAGATCATCGGGCTCCATTGCTGGTAATCGACTATGGCATTGTCGTAATTAATAACATTCATGCCAAGGTAAAAGAGAGGAACGATTTCGAGGCGGATGTCAACGGAACCTACTTGCTCACTTTTGACGGCGAGGTTTGGATCAATGGGTCGAAGTTCGTTAATCGTAACAACGTCCAAAAGAAACAGCCAGGTAGCGCGACATCAACACTGCTTAATATCACGGGTCATAAGGAAGTGTTGAGTCTACCATTTTTACATAGAATGAATGTGGAAAACCTGCATTACATTACTGAGATGAGGACGCAGTTGACAACTCATCCAATTATGGCTTGCTGCTTGACCCTGGCCATCATTGCAGTTTCTTATTCGATCGTCAAGCTTAGGCAGTGTCGAGAAGATCGACGTCACAGGGTCGACTTACAGAATGTGATCGGGGCATTGAGGAAGCCTGAGGACAGCCTTCACTTAGGTCAGGGAGGAGTTAACACGATCTGCTGACGCGACACAGTCCGCTGGCGCGTCTGCCTCGTCGTCGCCGTTAGTTAACACGATCTGCTGACGCGAAACAATCCGCTGGCGCGTCTGCCTCATCGTCGTCGTCAACAACTGCAGCCCACGCTGACACAGCTGCTTCTATCAACGAAGTGGAGATAGAGTGTCAGCCATCGTCGACGGGAAATGCGATATCTTGCACGAGTTGCAAGATACAACGCATTGCAGCCCGTACGTTAGTTCTAAGTTAGATTTAAGTTTAGTTTTTAAGGAACTCTCGCATAATAAAGAACAACTCTTCTGAGCTCAGTAGAATTTATTTCATTTGCAAAAATAGTCAGAGAATTGAAAAAGACATCCAGAAAAGTCAGCTTCTAGCGTAGTTAATATATTTAACTTAAGTATTAGTGGTCGAACAGTACAGAGGAGAGCATGCGACGCTGAATTTAAAAGTTACCGAGCTGCAAAAAACCTTTTTTATTGAAAAAACCGTAAAGCCCGCATAAAATGTGCACAGGACTACCTTAACTGGTAAGTACAAGAGTGGAACATTGTTCTCTTTTCGGATGAATCGAAATTTAATCTTCAAAATTCCGATGGTCTGAAAAGAGTACGAAGGCCACAAAATAAACGGTTGGATCCACATTTGAGGACTATCAAACATGGGGGTGGAAATATATATAATGGTGTGGGGTTACTCTTCGGTTCAAGGCCTATGTCCATTACATAAAATTGAAGGGATTATGGACAGCTGCCAATGCAAACTGATTCCAGAAGACGTAATGGTTCCTTAAGCAGAGTGGAATATGTCTCTTTCTTGGCATTTTAACACGACAACGACCCTAAACACACATCCAAATTCGTCAAAAACTGGCTCATGGAACAAAGAGTTGGTGTAATAAAGTTGCCTGCACAATCCCCGGATCTTAAACCCATTGAGCATCTCTGGGAGATTGTAAACAGAAGGGCCAACAGGGATGCGACAAATATAAGTTCTTTCAAGCTGTAGAGCAAGTTTGGTCTGTACCGAAACAAGTAATAGACAATTTAATAGGTTCCATGAGTAAAAGATGTGTGTAATTAAAAACAAAAGCTTTTCAATAAGGTATTAGCTATGGACCAGTAGTCCAATATGTTTTATCGCGTGAATTTATGATATTTTATGTTTGTTTTTTTGTTTTAATATTATTTATAATTGATGAATTCTTAAAAAAAAGTCTTGTTATTTTCTTAAAATAGACATTTTTTTTATTTTTTAATATAATAACTATTGAAAATGTAGATATTCTAAGTTTAAGATGAAAATATATAATGATTGCCACACAGTTGTCCAACAATATGTATTGCCCAACACTGTATGTATGTTTGTAAGAATTTTCGTTATTTTTTTTTCTATAAACCCCCAGATGATAGGATGATAGGAAAACTTTCAACTATTGATAAGTTTCATAATAATATTACATGTGTCTTACAGTATTTTTTTTTTATTCTGGATTATAGCCGTGGGCTTCGTTAGAGGTAGTATAATTTTCGTTGTTGGCATAGATTTTATGTTTTTTTATTATTCAGAAATTTTAAGCAATAATCTGCTTTTTTTTTATATTAAGAGCCAATGTGGAAATTTCCAGGTTTGAATGTAATAAAAAACTTACTTTTTTCGCCAACATAATTTATTTCAATTTTCGGGGCAGGGACGGGTTAAGAATATCCCTGCAGCGATACCTCTCGCTTGTCGTAAAAGGCGACTAAAACAAAGGTAAACAAAATTTACATCTAGGCAATTTAGAAAACACCAAGGTGAACCTAGGGACACATATACCACCATTAAACTGCCCCACAAGTTTACATGCAAATCAGTGGGTTGACACGGCTGGAGACACGTCACGGTGTTGTAAGAGTAAGATCAAACAAAAAAATCTGGAGCATGCCCGTGTCACAAAAAAAAAAAAAAAAAAGACAGGCCGAAAAACAATTGGTGCAAACAAATGCAAAAACACCAGCATTTGATTGGCCTCAGCGATGAAGTAATCCCAAACCGGGAAGCCTGCCGCTACTTTCTGAGGTCAAACCGGCGGACCCCACAAGCGGACCAGTAGGAATGCATTTAAGTGGGAAGGTTATGGTCCTACACTTCTGACCATAACAACGCCGGAAAAAGGAAAAGAAGAAGAAGAAGATAATTTATTTCAATTCAATTTTAAAGGTGTCTGCTTATTCGTTTATGTCATTTTTTATGTTCAGTTTATTTAAAATGTTGGTTTATGTCATAATGGAATAGGACTTTGTCTTCCTCGAGCGTTGCATTATGACAACCTGTACGATGTATCTAGTCAATATGTCCTTTCCAAATACGACAATCATCTGATTTTACCATGTTATTTAACGCACCAAATGTTTCGATCACCGTGCCAAATTGGTATTGTAAATTAAAAATTATAGTCTCGAACTGAAACTCGATCATTAACGAATAGTTGCCGTGCCGTTCGTTTTATTTCTTTAACTCGCTCACTTAGAAAAAAATTCCAAGGTAAAAATCTCGGAAATAAAGCAGTAAATGAAAAAAAGTATTAAATATATTTTTTTACAAATTCATTTTTTTATTCAAAACAAAAGACAAAACAAAAACCAAAGTTATTATATAAACAAAACCTTAACTTCCAAAACTATGCACAAGCGAAACTCGCTCACTTTCTTTTATTTCAGCATTTCATGTACATATATTCATTCTTTTCCCTTTTCGGTTAATATTTTCTGTGAAGTCCTTTCTTTTTATACCTTTACGGCACCGATTGGACCAATCGTTTGCAATATGCAGGCTCAATTTTATGGCACTCATCTAATAACACCCTCTTAAGCTCATTTTTATTTGAAAATTGAGTTTTACCAATTATATTTTTAGGTGGTCCCACGAATTCTCTATAAGATTGGTATCCGGACTTTGAGATGGAGTTTGAATAACATGGGGACAATTGTACAAAAGCCAAGTATCAACCTTTAATGCCTTGTGTTTGGGATCATTGTCTTGATAAAACCGCCAATTGTCTCCAAGCGCGAGCTTTGTCTTCCATTGCAAAATATTTTGTTTTAAAATGCCCAAATACAAGTATTCCGCTCAATAAAGTTGGAGCCGAGACGGCATCCCAAACCATCACCGACCCACCTCCATGTTTTAAGGTCAACCACAAATTTTTGGAACGAAACTCTTCGTTCGGTTTCCTCCAAACGTATGGATTACCGAACAGTGAACAAAACGTATTTTCAGAAAGAGAAGACCTTATGCATGTATTCCTTGGCGAATTGAGATCTCTTCGCTTGTTTTACTTACCTGTGAATGGCTTTTTTCTGATTTTTCTTCCATTCAAATTTACTCTATGAAGCATGTTTCTTATGCTTCTTCTTAAAAAATTGAATTTGTAAAAAAAAAATATTTAATACTTTTTTTTCATTTACTGCTTTATTTCCGAGTTTTTTTTTTTTTTGCTTTTGCCATCGAAAAAAACATGTTTAGTGTGAATAAAATGGTGCTCAGGTTTTTAAAAAAAATCGACAATAATAGGTAACAAATATTTATATGCCTTACCTGGTCTTTAGTTGTATTGGGCAAGTTTCGACAAAACTTCTTCGAGGCGCTGAAAATGAATTTCATCATTCGAAGCAGTTATTTCAATATCATCTTTTCCTTTAAAATCTTCTCGATTTCGTTTTGCTACATTGCATCTTATTGGCCTGGACAATCCCCAGGGTGCACTCAAAGTAAGTTACTCACGATCTTCCGGATGAACTTCTAATTGTAAGAAGGCCTTACTAAGATCTATAAGTAAAATTTCTCATCTCATAGATGCAAATAATACCTCAACAGTTGATGATTGATGTTCTTGAACGATCATTTGCGGGCTTATTGTAGTTTTATAATTTTAGCGTAATCTAACTTTATTCCTTAATTTTCGGACAGGAACAATGGTTGCGGCCCATGTTGCACTCTCAACTTTTTCAATGATACCGTTTTTTCTAAATCGCCAAATTTTCTTTCGTCTGCCTCTCATAGTGCTTAAGGAAATTACAATGCTTGAACACATTTTGTTTTCCCCATGGAGTTTCCAAAGGACGAGGAATGCTTTTTTTTCTAACTTTTGTGAATGATATGGCTTAAAAGTTTTTATTCGTCGCGAATATTTCATGTCTAATCAATACTTCGTAATCACTCCCAACCTTATAACAGTTTATGGTTAGATTCTTGTATGTACCTACGAACATACGTAGAGCCTCTTTTCACTACCAAAACCGTTGTTTCCAAAACTCACCTACATGAAAAAATATCCAAATACGCTTATAACTTACTAGTCAACCATTGTCAATTTCAGAAACTATAACTGTATTATTTACATTTTATTTAATGAAAAAATTATTTCTCATATTATTATATGATTCTACACCAAACATTTCTTCAGTGTGGTCTCCAATAAAGTTGGTACTCTTTGAATTAGTCTTACCTGCTTCAAAACACACTGCATGTAGATGGCCCTTAATATTGCAATGCTTTGGCTTGGAGACTTTACTTCCCGCAGTGATAGCAAAAATATTTCTTTTCAGTCTCTGCCATGTTTACATCATTAATCGGCATGCCGTCAGTTTTCTTAAATTTCTTATCTTAGGTTTGTGCTTCTGCTTCTATTGAATGTAACTCACGATCTGTAACCTTCCTTTCCTTCTTTGGTTGAATATCTGCTCATCCTTGGGAAGATACGAGTAGCTCTATCGTTTATGCGGTTTTTAATGTTTCGGAGTCTCTATAAACCAGTTTTGGATTCTTTGATATTCCGAAAACAAATTGATTTCGAAGCGGGGTTTCCAAATACCCATCAAAATTGCAATATAAAGCGAGCTTTCGGAGGGCTATGTAAAATTCTTCCAAAATTCCGGCGTCGCGTCGATTTGTTTTTGCAGATGAAATCTATGAAAGAAAATTTATCAGTTCGTCGTATGTTTGTAATTTGAGAGGAAAGGAGCTGAGGCTTCACAAGTTATAGTGTGCATATGAAATTCTCATGTGTCCACAGAATTTCAAAGAGGAAAGTTTAAAATAGCCAGGCCTCTTGATAGGCCGGGCGTAATACTCAATTTACTATATCAGTTTTTTTTTAAAGCATCTTTTGCGGGCACTTTAAAAGCAGACAGCGTTGCTTAAAATTATTTCTATCCCAAATCCGCTCGAAGTGAATCGATTCATATACAAAGTATGACGTTTGAGATCTGCACCAAAATTGTTGCGGATTGGTACAAAATTAAGCGAACTGGATTGAATTGTGTGTGGATCACCGAAAATGTAAGCTTTATATTTTATGCAGTTTTTTTTTTTGAAATACAAACAAATTGATTTGTAGGAAGAGGACAATTAACAGGGACCAATTCAAAGAGCTTGTGGAGGAAATGATAAAATACCATGACATTGCCAAAAATCTAACAACCAAGTTGTTGTGCAACACAAAACTTTGTAGTCCTTACCAGCGCCTTGTTGATAACTTCCTTCAGCAAAAAAATCGAAGGCAAGCAGCTGGCTGATATTCTAGATAAAGAGAAAGAGATTTTCTTCTTTTAGGAAGCTCCTTTTCCAAGATCCCCAAAAAATACCCAAAGACTTCTTTGCTTAGTCGGATATTTTTTACGAAGTTGAGAAAATGGAAACAAACATTTATTGAAATGATAATTTATAACGATTAAACTTACGATGCATTCGATAAATGCATAATATTTCCAGCGGTTCTCCTTAAACATAACTACATTGTTCTTTTGTGCACATCCATACGGAGCCATAAGATATTTTTTGCAACTTTATTTGAAACAAATACTCCAATATATTTATTTAAATTTATTAAATCAAACGTCAAATGCTAACTTCGAAAATTCGAAAGTGGAGTCGATAACATAGTTCATCCGACGAATTTAAAAATAGGGCGAATAGGTGAATTTGCATCAAATGAGTGAAGTGAATCTCCGATCCGTCGGATTTGGGAATAGGGGTGATTAACTATTAAATTATAATAAATGAATAATTCAGTTCAGTAATTTTTATTCAATCCTTTATTTAACAAGGTTCTGTATACATAGAAATATCTGGGCAGCCTATATAACTTTTCTGCAGAAGGGTATATTAATTATTTATAAATTTTATGAAGTCCTTACTAAAAATTAACTATTTATAATTTCAGTAAACATTTTTATAAAAGAGTTAACATTTTTTATTTATGTTTTTCTATTGGGAGTTTAACAGATAATTTTTTATTAGTTTCTTCCTCATATCACTAGAAGATATATTGAAGATTTCTCTGGGTACTTAATTAAAGATCTGCGGAATAATAACAGAGAGTTGTTATTAAAACCTTGATTATTAAACCTTGATGTTTGTAAGAAGCCTTATGCTCATCTTCTTGTACTGAATTGATGTTCTATAGGTCGCTTGTAGATCTGTTTGTTGTAATATTCTTTGAGAATATTCATTTCGAATAATTGTTTTATATTTAACAGTCCAAGTTATTTGCATGTTGTAAGCTGGTCGGGATTGGATTCGAGTTTCTTCCGTTTTTAAGATTTTTACGATGCAATTTTGAATTTTTTGTAGTTCTTGCACATAGGTTGGTGTCGTGTTGCTCCATGCCAGTATTCCATACTGATCCAACCAGAGAGAAATACACTTGCTTCAAGACATTAAAATTAGTATGTTGGCTTAAATGATGAAGCGCGAATACTGCTTTTCGAAGTCTTTTACCTAGCTGAGAAATGTGCAAATTCCATTTAATAAAACAGTCAAGTTCAACACCCAGATACTTGAATGTTGTACGTTTATTTTCGTTTGGGTTGTTTTTTTTTTTTTATATGATTCGTGCAAAAGTGTACGCAGACGTGGTGCAGACGGTTTTGTGTCGAAGATGTTCGTTCACTTATCTCCGGGGGTGGTTGTCCTAGATAGGATTTGAGATTTTCGACTGAAATTGCGTTGGTTGTAGTTCACAGTAACTCTTTCGTTTCCATGTCATTAAGGTATTATATTGAAAATGCACACACAGAGCATGAATTAAGAAGTGACCTTGTGCTCTGAGTGTTACTACAGACTTTCGGCTCAACAGTCGGTGATGATTACCATTGCACCACGACCACGACCGCGATGTAAGCATTTGGTGTTGTGGAATTTTATATTTATCAATGTTTTCATTACATGCGCAGGTCTGATGTGCATTCATTTTGTTTGTTTAATATTGATTATGAGTCCAAAATCGTGACACCATCTTAGCACATAAGGAAAAAAAATATTATCTGAAGCAGTGGTCCCAATATAGAACCTTGCGAAATTCTATATTTTCGATTTTTTTCGTGGCTAACAGCATTGGATATCTTCACTTTTATTTTTCTATCTGTTAGGTAGCTTCTATACCAATCTATGTTGTGTCCTCGTATTACTATTTTGTCCAGCATTTCAAAAAGTTTCTCGAATCTTAGTGTTTCAATCAATAAATATAACAACATTATGGTAGCTTTTTTTGAGGTTTGTGTTGATGAGGTTTGCGAATTCGGCGAAAAGTTTATATAACTATAGTTCAGGACGTCTGTTTTTACGCTAGTCTCATTAATCGTTCGTACTATTGCCACTTCTAGTTCATTCGGTACACATGATTATTCCAAGCGCAAGTTGACTACACATTCAAGTATTGGTGGAAGGGTTTCTGCGTTCGTTTGTATATCCTTCGCTTGTATTCCATTAGTTCCAGGTGACATACTTAATTTTAATTTCGTTAACATCTTAAAAATGTCTTTCCTTGACACTGGTGTTAATAGATAGATTGTAGGAAAGTATCGAGTTCTCTCGGTACGATAGGTTTTTACCTTGCATTTGTGTACAACAGTTTGGACCTCATTTATAAAACTTGTGAAAAATTTGCTCGCAAGTAAATTTGAGCTGATTTCAATACCAAAATTTCTTTCGATTACTTAATCTAAGTTCTGTCTTTGCATTCCAATAATTTCACGTATTAAGTACCAGATTCGGTTTCATATCGAATACAATTTTTTTATTATTTTTCCATCGTTTGTATAAAATGTCTCTTCTTTTGCACATCTCACGTATCTTTGAATCTGCCCATGGATTTCGTAGCTTTCCGTGTGTTTATTGTTTTTTTGTTTTTTGCATTGATTTTGTATATATGGTTTTGAAAATGTTAGTAAATTGTCTATATAGATCCTCGATATTAGTAAAATATTCAATTATATTATTCCAATCGGCATTTAGAACAGAACGACAGAATAGTGTAAAGTGTTCTGATATATCCCTCTCAATGACAGAAGCATGTGGTCTATTTTAGTTTTACTCCCTTTTTTAAGATCAACTCTTATATACGCTTTTATCACATTTCAAAGTCCCATTGAGGCATACATACTCGTATAGCTATTAACTAACTTATTATTGCGTTTATTTAGATCAACTTTTTTTGTTCTCCGAATTCCTCAATGAAATTTGGTATATTGAATCTCGGTAGGTGATGTAAAGCTATTATAGAAAATTCATCTGTTTTGACTTCTAGCTGTACGCAACACTGCAGTAGCATTAAGACTAAGAAAATTCTGCAAAAAAAACTCTGACTACCAATATAACATTCATTTTTAAAATTAATGCACTAAAAAATATCAAATGAACTAAATGAAATAATTAATGCAATATAAATTTTAAGGCCGTGAGTCCCAAGAGGATACGAGTATGTATTATATATACAAAATACGAGTAAAAATTCTGAATTTTCGTGTATTTCGTGAGAAAATATTGGAATTCGTTTGTGGTATACGTGGATGACTGTTTGTCCAGTATGGATGTATTATGCTTGGTAATAAATATAAAAGTAGCCAGTATATTTGGTATGAACACATCTCTCTTAATGTTAAATGTGGTTTTTTTGAGGCTGCTCAAAATTAAAAGTGAATGGTTTTACTCGATAATTTAGTGAACATGACTATAAGTTGAAAATATGAAAAACATTATTGTTATGGGAGACGTATAGAATTGTTGTAGATATTTCTTTGAATATTAAAGAAGTATTGGAATACAGATGTCTTTCGTTGAAAGCGTTGAAGGGCTTCATAATTCTATATTTGGATACACTCGAAATAGGACCGAAAGATCTGAAGAGGAATGCATAGACCTTCCCTCTGGTGATAATAAAGATTATAAATAAGAAAGATCAAACTTCAATCTCTTACCTGGTAAAATGTCAATAATTCGATCGCAATATAAGAGCGGAAAAAAAGACCCATCACAATTTTAACAACGGACGATAAAATAATGGAGAAGAGCCGGCAAAGAAGCTCTACGAAAAAGTTGCAAAATATTGTACAAAATGTTGAACAATAATAATCACTTCGGCTTCTGCAAAAACAAAAGAATCAACTGATAACTGCAAGGTTTCGGGAATAGAATGTGTCAAAGGGACCTACAGTTTAATGTCGATTCCGAACGGCGAGAGCCGAGAAGCTCTTTCAAGGCAAGTGTACTGCGGGGGTTTTGCCAGTACCCCGCCGAGGAGAGAAGCCGCGAAATGAACATTCGATGGCGTTGGTGTTATCGGGATCCGAACTCGCTCATCGCGCATCAGCGACCGACACACTACCCACTACGCCAGGGCGCTCTCAGGAGTTACAACTTGATGTTATAAAAATTTCTCCGAGTACATAGAAAACATATCAACTTATTTTAGACTGACGGGTGTGCATGTTTCATATAGAGACAGTGTAAAATATGTTTTATTCAGCTAACGCACTTTTTGCCTAAAAAATGTCTGCAAGCACTCACATTGAGATGAGTTGACTCATATCTCGGACATGGTATTCTCGCAAATGCAGAACTTACAACGACTTCAACTGCGCCCACTTAAAATAATGCAAAGAGCGAGACATAACAATGAGGAACAAAACCATAGAATCCATACTATGAAGATGCTGAAAGTTTCCAAAATATATAGTACAATCTGGAAATTCCTCCTCTGGCTTCAATTTACAAGACCTACATCCGCTCCAAGCTTGAGTACGACGCTCATATCTGGCCTGGTGCTCCCAAGACCTCTTTGCACCTGCTAGATAGAATACAAAAGCGAGCGATAAAACTCATAGTAGACAACAATATCGTGAAGTCGATTTACTCACCCGAACATCGACGTAATATCTTTCTTTCTGTTTCATCGATATTTTAAAAAGAATTTAACCGCAATACACGCCTCATCAGTTCACCCTCAAACCTGTCTTCGAACGCACAGTTAAATTTAAAGACTCGTTTTTATGCGAACCATACGTATACGGAATGCTCTTCCGCTCTTCCCAGCACAACTTTTCTCACTCACTACAATCCACAAGCATTTAAAACTAATGTGCACCGGTACCTCCTTTCCCTCTCTCTCACTATACCTTCGGCCCGGTGACTTGTCTTCTTGACGTTTAAGGGTAGTCATAACCCCTTGTGCACGCGCAAGGGAATTCGCAACTTAGTAAAGGCTGAAGTTTCAAAAAAGTAGAAGGAATTTATTTACGTTCCTAACTTCAAAAATTTAGTTTCAGTTTAGTTAAATAAGGTTTGTAATTCTTTTCATATTTGCACTTGCGATTTATGTTTGTATAGGTATATTATAATATTATACCACAATATTGTAACTCTAATTTTCTTTCCTTTTTTTTTTGAAAAAGTTTGATCAAATAAAGAAAATAAGAAAATAAAAATTAATAAGATTTTATCGTAAATCGAATTTTTGTCATCAGTCTTCTGCAGACAAGCATTCCTACATAAATTGAAACAATGTCTGCTAATTAGTAGGTAGAGTCTGGTAAAATAGCTTTCTTTAAGCCAATGGACTGTACTAACAGCAATGAATCTGGCGATGTCGGATCGACGCCTATTTAGAAAATCTGATGTTTTACCTTTCACATAGTTGGACCTGATTTAAGCGGTTTCAGAGGGAGTCCCACAAATTGTTATTGGAGGTTTTAAGAAATATTACCAAAATTAAAAGTCAACAAAGAAGATGTTATTTGTCATTAGCGGGTAATCTACTTGTATTCAGCAGGATGAGCTTGTTTCATTTTCTAATACATTCAAAAATATATATTCTCTGAAGTACCCTTTTCCTACTCGAGCCTCACAAGAAAACACATAAACGTAGCAATCAAACCTGATCTATGTCCAAGTCCTTCAATGCTTCATCAAATCCCCAAACCCATATGCCCTACCAGTGAACTGCATAACCCAAAAGAATGTAAAAAAAATAATGTTAACAACTTCGGCGTCTTGTTATTGCCTCATAAAATTCTAACACCCGCAACAGTTTTTCCCGGACTCCCCACTGTCTCACAGGAACAAGATAATGCTAGGCCGCCGTTGAAGTGCAGATACATATGTATACAAATTACAAATCCACTTCCAATTTAATGCCCAATCGTATACATTTAGAATTGCCTTTTAGAGAATCCTCACAACACCTCCTCTGGTGCCTGACACTGTGTGTGTGCTGTGTACCCCTGCGCCCGTTTTCTGAATACTAAACGAAATTGTGTAATTATTCACTTCGATGGTATCTAAATACCTAATATAGGAAAGAGTTATCATTTCAGAGCTCACTAGTGGGATTTTCACTTCAGCACGTTACCATATTGCCACCGGATACAACCACCAGCAACAGATGAGATGCATATATCGACACCATAGATGGGCTTTATACCTTCGCCTGCTAACTACAAACCAAAAGGCGAACACCGACGAACGTAACATCTCGGAATCCATTTAGGAGCATCACGTTTTCAATTATAAAATCGCACTGACGCTAAACTCTTCTAAATCATCTGACAGGCCTTTCGTGCCTTGTTGCAAATTCATTTATTTCGTCGTTCGTCGACGTTTCGCTTGGTTTGGATGTTCATATAGATACTCATCCAAGCCTTAAACTCCCAAACAACATATGGCTGAGTAACTGGTTGACTGACTGGCCGACTAGCTATTTGGAGAACATCATCGTTTGGGCCACATCATGGCAATCCGCCGATGGCTCCGACGTCCCATCGGTTGTCTTTTTTTGTGGTTGAACAAGGAGACAACGAACACTAGGCTCACTGGTATGAAAAGTGAGGATACATTTGTGTCAGTCGATGGAGTACGAGGTAAACAGCAAAAGACTTCGCTTCAGCTTCAGCTTATACTTGTCTGCAATTCGGAGACTGAATTGAAAAACGCAATCAATTAGCAATAAATTCAATCACTCTGACATTTATTGACTAGAACTGAATGAAGTCCTTCTTTTCCTACTCTGATCTGAGTCTTCTCCTCTGGTCTTGCTCTCGCTTCTGGTGATTATATCGAACAGCGTAGGAAAATTGGTTCAGTGGCCACAAAAACGACCACATTCAGCTTTTAGTATCCAAGAGTAAGCAGTAGTCATCCAGTATTCACTTTTCAGTATGAGATATTCGGTATTTAGTATTCGGTCGGACTATATTTAGAAACTGATTGGAATTAAGGAATGACATCATGGACTTTGACGTCGACTACCATGAAGATAACAACTGAAACATATGGTGAGAAACTCTGTTTTTTCCCAATTTACCGCTGTAGTCCTTCTATACATATCACCTTTATATCTACGAGTACACATATGTACCATATATGTATAACACATTTAGAGTAGGTACTTACAATATTACGTAGCTCATTTGCATTCGCAAAGTTCAGTTATCTGATTATTGTATGCTGAAATTGATCGAGCTGTGACCAGTACCACCGTGTGGGAGTTGATTTTAGTTTTTTGTTATTGTTGGATGCTTTCGAGATCAATTTATTGCATCGATTCAATTATCTGGAGCTCCTTAAATGGTTTCTTTTTTAAGGCTCTACGATCGGAATGAAATTAAAACGTCTGGAAATTGAGGAGATTTGCAAAGATGGTTACTACGGATATTATTTATGATGTGTTCGTTATAGTTTCTGTTGTGACATTTAACGACTTTTAAAGATATGGAATTTAGATGGCGCTGAATGGTACAGGTGAGGTGGCGGTTGCGAGTTTCGAGTGGTAAAATATGTATACTTTTTTTATTGCATGGTCGACTTTAGTCGTTATAGTGCAAATATTGTAGTCACGAAGGGCATTAATTCAGTAACTATTTTATTAAAAGAATGCGATATTCCTACACTCGCTTTTTATGTATTGTTAAGATTGGATTATGAGTAGTGTATCCAAAATTCGAATCCATATTGCTGGGGAATTGTGTTCATGATAAACTGGTCATTTTCCAAAATGAAAGCAAATAAGCCCCGTAAGATATACATATATTTATTACTTGTTTCCTTATCATGGCAATTACATACCACTTACGCCAAATGGCTTTCGATAAATGCTAGCTGGTACTAACGCAGTCTTAGCTTTTTTTTTGGTAGCATCAAAATATTTTTTAGGTTCATCAAATGATTTCCTAAACACTTTCAATAGAAGTGGTGTCCCAGCTGACTATTCGTTTGGAGTTTTATCGCTTACTTTTCATTTTTTAATTAATTCGACTTAAAAATATTGAAATGAGCACCACAGAATATATTAGATTTTATTTTAATTTTTATTTCTTTAACGGATAAGTGGTAAATTAATATGTTTCTATACACTTATTCAGTCTACCCGGAGCTTCTGTTTGCGCAGGTCATCTGATCTTGAGTCTCGCTCTGGTTTATCTGAGATCCATAGAAATAGTGCAAAAAAGCATGAAGATTTTTAAGCGCGGAAGATCGCCAGATAACGAGGACAATCGCTTGTCCTCAGATAAAAAATCTCGTTTCGCAATGGAAACCACAAATGCTCATAAGGACAAATTATTAGAGTCCTCTACAATGTCATCCGGACAGTGATACTGATGATATGGATGAAATTGTCGCTCCGAGTGTGTCATTAAAAAAGTATGTATGTTACACCGATCAAAAGCTTGCAGAAATCGAGTGAATATGTTCATGGTTTATTCGAATAAAAGTCGTGAATAAAATCGGAATAAAATTCCTTAGTGTCGTAAAATGCTATAATCTGCAAATTAAAAGAGGAAAACTGCCAAAGTTTTCCACATGACTTTAAGAGTGTTAGCGCATTTAAAGCAATTCTCTGAGGTATAGAACCACCAATTGCTTAAAAATGAACTGTTAAGACTTGATCTTAAATGTTTTGAGACAGAAAAAGTTAAAAGAACGATGAACATTTATGTTCTATCCTTTGAAAACGGTTCTGTGAAATTGGACGATTTAAAAAAGCGTTATCGTACAATTTTCCATCCATAAGTCAGTTAGAGTTACCAAAGAAAATTAAAAGGTCAGCCCATCCAATGTCATAACTGCTAAACGTTTGGTCATATTGTGCCATCTGCGCAGGTCCACAAAAGATTGCGAAGTGTGACAACAGTGCTCCATAAAAATGCACTAATTGCAGAGACTGTCACAAATTTACAGATCCCACATGTGGTAGCCAAACCAAATATGTATTTGCGAAGCTTAAAAGCTCTTCCCAACCAAAAGCTAATTATGCATCACGTGTTTCTGCACAACCTGCCTACACAAGTGTCGTTTGTCGTTTCCCGCGGCGGAGTAACCAAATCAACATTGGAAGCGCAATTCAGACTGTCAGCCAACCAACAAATGGTTGAAAGAATTACGCGAGCACAAGTGCAAACATAAATCGTGGTAACAGCAACTCTGGCAACAATGCAGATACATTGTTTACGCCTGAAGAAATTAATTCCTTATGTATGGAACTGATTACCAAACTATCTGTATGTAAAACTAAAATGTAACAATTTCAAGTTATCGCGCATTTAGCTACTAAATTCTTATACCCTAATGTTAAATAATATGGTAGATAGAAACATAGGAATTACAACATGGATAGCTAAAGGTACAATGTATACGCAACAAAATTATTGAGTTTTTTTTTTTTAAACAGTAGCAAAATGAATCTTGGTATCCGAAACCATGTTACAATGATGTTAAATTATCCACACCTAAGTACAAAAGCTATCGATATTGTAGAATGGATAGGCAAAGCGGTGGTGTTGCAATATTAATTAAACGAGCAATTCCACATTCGCTTTTACGCTTTGATATGAGCACGTTACGTAGAAAATATATACAGTGACTCACAGTGAAAATGGCCCACCTTGGTCATTGGACAGTTTTCATTCGATTTTTCTAAAAAATCAAGCAAAACTAAACTCCAAAGCTCAGTTATGATAAAGAACAATGTCCTTTATTAAATAACATCAAAAACAAAATAATTCAATTACAGTTACAACGTAAACACATTTCATAACAAAAGAAGGAATAAAAATTATCTCACAGTGTAAATGGCCCACTCATTAAAATCTCTCAAAACAACGGTTTTTTTCTTGTTTTGAGAGCAGATTACACTGTTATCAGTTTGCTTTTTTTTACTTTTCCCCATTTGAGTGAAAGTGCATTGTTCGACACGTGTGCGTTTACTTATAACTTCAGTTTTGCAAAATGGGACGTCACACCTCAATAGAACTGCGAAAATTAGTAATTGATCGTCATAAAAACCGGAAAAGTCAAAGAGAAATATCAAAAGTTATTAACATACCTCGTGAAACGGTAAGAAACATTATTAAAAGGTTTCAGATTGAGAACAGGATAGCAAGCAAGCCGAGGATTAGCTCAATGAAGATATTCTACGAACGTGATGAGCGATGGATTGTCAAACAAAATAAGATTAATCCTATGCTAAGCGCTCCAGAACTGACCAGCATGATGGTGGAAAAACAACTGGACATTCATTGCAATGCCGAAACAGTACGAAGAGTTCTACGCAAAAATGGATTGAATGGTAGAATTGCGAGGAAGAAGCCATTCGTTACAAAGAAAAATAGAAAGATCCGATTGGAGTTCGCCTACAACTATCCAATGAATGATTTTTCGTTTTGGAAAAACGTTTTATTTGCAGATGAAAAAAAAAATTTAATCTCTTCGGATCGGATGGGAGAGCCTACATACGTTTGGAGAAAGCCAAATCAGGAACTTAATCCTAAGAACTTGCGTTCTACCATTAAACACGGAGGTCGTCATGTAATGGTCTGGGGTGTGTGTTCGGCATCTGGTGTTGGTTTTTTGCATTTTGTTGAAGGGAATATGGATAAATATCAATATTTGAAAATATTAAAGGAACATCTTAGACAAAGTGTTTAGAAACTCAGCATTGCAAACAATTTTTATACTAGGACAATGACCCGAAACACTGCTAGAATAGTGAAAGAATGGCTTCTTTACAATTGTCCGCATGTGATTAAGACCACACCACAGTCTCCGGATATTAATATAATAGAGAATCTGTGGCACAAATTGGAATTGGAAGTCAGGAAACATGTCATATCTAACAAGAATGACTTGAAAAGAATTTTGTTGGAGGAGTGGCATAATATTAGCCCTAATTACACTAAAAAACTTGTGGAATCAATTCCTAACCGTCTTAAATCCATTATACAGCAAAAAGGATATCCCACCAAGTATTAAAATAACTTTTATTGCCTCACGTTCAAAACTTTAGATATCTGGGCCATTTACACTGTGAGGTAATTTTTATTCCTTCTTTTGTTATGAAATGTGTTTACGTTGTAACTGTAATTGAATTATTTTGTTTTTGATGTTATTTAATAAAGGACATTGTTCTTTATCATAACTGAGCTTTGGAGTTTAGTTTTGCTTGATTTTTTAGAAAAATCGAATGAAAACTGTCCAATTACCAAGGTGGGCCATTTTCACTGTGAGTCACTGTAAGTAAATTTAGTTAGCATCCCTAGCACTTACATTTAGTTAGCCTTTTATATTTCGGTTTATTTTTTAAATTAAAAAATGTATTCTAAGTTCTTTTTCGGTTTTGTATTTTTCGACTAATGAAATAACATCTTCCTTGGTTAGATTATTAGAAATGAAATCGATTGTGGATACAAATGATTTGGAAAAGTTTTTCATCCATCTCTGCATTGTTTTTTGCGATATTCACAATTCTGACGTGTTCGTTTAGGGTTCCGAGCAACCTTTCAATATCAGCGTTTCCAGTTCTGTGCCCCGCTGTTGTTTTGTGGTAGGTTGTATTATTTTCTTTTAAAAATTCTTCGACTGCTGAATGTCGAATGCACGTCTCTCCGTCGGAAATAAGTTTGCAGGGTTTCCCTAAGAATTGTATTCTCTCGTTTAATGCTTCCAAAATGGCTATCAAGTTTCTATCGTTTAACCTGTGAATGGTAGCATATTTAGAAAATTTGTCAATTGTAGTGAGATACACCTATGACGCTCTGGGAACCATATATCTACGTATACTATGTTGTTAAAGTACTTGGTTGTTTCCGTAATCTGTAATGGTACCTTATATGACCCTCGGTCATGCTCGACTATACTGCAGATTTTGCAATTATTAACGAATTTTTGAATCTCTAACTGAAAATTTGGATAAAAATATATTTGTTTTAATTCAGCAATCATCTCGTTAATACCGCGGTGGTTTTTGCCTAAATGTTCATGCTTTATTATGGTTAAGATTTTATTTCTGTCTGTGATATCCTTTAGTTTAATATTAGATTTTAGTAACTTTAAATTTAATTTAAATATTCGTAGAAAAATATTTTACGTATAGTTTTTGCAATTCTAGATACGAAGGTAGATTGTTACAATAGACACATAATACCTTTATTTATAAGTTGACCGTGCAGGGACGGGTTAAGAATATCCCTGCAGCGATACCTCTCGCTTGTCGTAAAAGGCAACTAAAATAAAGGTAAACAAAAATCACATATAGGCAATTTAGAAAACCCCAAGGTGAGCCTAGGGACACATATACCACCATTAAACTGCCCCACAAGTGTACATGCAAATCAGTGGGTTGACATGACTGGAGATCACCGGTGTTGTAGGAGTAAGATCAAACAAAAAAATCTGGAGCATGCCCGCGTCACAAAAAAAAAAAAAAAAACAGGCAGGCCGAAAAACAATTGGTGCAAACAAATGCAAAAACACCAGCATTTGATTGGCCTCAGCGATGAAGTAATCCCAAACCGGGAAGCCTGCCGCTACTTTCTGAGGTCAAACCGGCGGACCCCACAAGCGGTGGGACCACATGCAGTTAAGTGGGAAGGTTATGGTCCTACACTTCTGACTATAACAACGCCGGAAAAAGGAAAAGAAGAAGAATACCTTTATTTATAAGTGTTTGTTTAATTATATTAAAGAGATTATTATTTTCTTTTTTTACTTGTATGTAATTTTGTATCTTTTTGTGAATAATTTTGATAGTTGTTTTATCTTTCTCACCATAGAAAAGATAAATTTGGTTTTTATATAGGTTTATAGGCTTTTCTGTGATATAAATGTGTTCGGTTTCATCTTCCAGAGCACTATGAACCGTAGCGTCCACTGAAGATATATTACTGTGGGCTTCATTTCTAGCAATAGTTGTAGCAGCAACTTCATCGTTTGTACAACTATTGTTTGAAACAATTTCATTATTGAACATATCTGCTAAACTAACTTCGTCGTTGTTAGATATTTCATTTTAAATATTATGACTAATATAATTGCTTAACCCGACAGCAACATGGTTGTCCCTGTACTTCAGATATTCAACGTCGAAATTATACTCGTTTAGAGCGATTTTCCAGCATTTAAATTTCATATTGGGTTCCTTGAAGCCATTTAGCCAGATAAGAGGTTTATGATCCGTGCGAACTATAAACTTCCTCCCTTATAGATAGGTTCTAAAGTATGTAACTGACCAAACGACCGCTAGAAGTCCCTTTTCTTTTTCTATTCCTGAGATATTTAATCATAGGGTATGGCACCTTAGCATAGCCTTTCCTATAATATCCAATAATCCCTAAAAATTGTTTAATACCTTTTATTGAATGTGGAAGTTTCATTGATATTATAACTGCGATTTAATTCGCATCAGGCTTTATACCTTTTTCGACATTTTCGACAATAGTATGCCTCAACAAATTTGTACATAGGTTGGCAAAATAACATTTATTCACTTGGATTTTTGAGTTACTTTCTTTAAGTTTTTGAAAAATTTTCCTTAGCAAGACCAAATATTCGTCGAAGCTAGTGGAGAATATAAGAATATCATCCAAGTATGCGACACATATTTTAATTATGAATTCTCTTAAGACATGATTCATCAATCGTTGGAATGTCGCAGGGGCATTTTTTAACCCAAATGGCATTCGCAAGAATTTAAAGTGACCGCGATCTCTTTGTCGAGAATGCGGTTTTCGGCCTATCACGTGGTTCAACTTCGATTTGGTGGAATCCTTTCACCAAATCCAACGTTGTGAAATAGTTACATTTTCCCAATTCGTCGAAAGGATCATTTATATTCGGCATTGGAAACTTATCGTCTATCGTCTGTTCATTTAGTTTACCGTAGTCTACTACAATTCTCCATTGTTGGGCTCCGTTTTTATTAGGTTTTTTTGAAACAACCCAAAGTGGTGAATTGTATGGACTATCGCTAGGTGCTATGATTTGATATTCTAGCATTTCGTTTATTTGCCTATCGACTTTGTTTTCGTGTATTTCTGGAGATCTATATATGTAGGTAAGTTTTAGTGAATATTGGATTTTCATTCTTAGCAACAATCCTATATTTTATTTCACAAGTGAAAGTAAGACGATCCCTTTCTCTATAAAAAAAAAAAATTGTATGAATTTAACAACGACCTAGTTTCGAAACACCGCCTTTCGTCAGATGACTTGCGAAAACCTCATTGTTAATTTTATTTTCATATTCCGTATTCTCGAACCTCTCCCCATAGAACACTTATAAAGACCTCATTTCAAAAGATTTTTCATACATTTCATCCTCTTCATCAAGGTATATTCTAATGCATGCGTTATCTGTTACTAATAGTCTATTTTTATAGTCAATTATCGAATTTAATCCAATTAAGATATTATTTCCAATGAGACCATCCAAATAGTTGTCAAAGTGTTATTCTGAAAACTGTACGAAATAATTATCTTTCTTAAATTCACTAAATAGAGAAATACTGTATTCTTTTTTTGTCTGAATATAACGACCTGAATGTTGCAGAAATTCGCCATTTTGGATTACATCAATTCGTTTATTAGACAGTGTTCTGGATCATAATCGATTACAATTTTAATGGTCGGGCAAAGCTTCTAATAATTTTTTAAGGAAGTTGTTTCCTCCTCTTCTCTGAAAATTTGAATCCCTACTATCATGTGCACGGTTTACGTCGTATGAACTGTGATTTCCATAGGATCCCTGTCAGCATTTTGTCCCTGCCTTGGCCGCTATATGTATCCATAGGTTCCAAATTGTTTTGATGATTATATCTTCGTTCGTATCGGGATTGACCGCTCTGTGTATTATTTTGTCGAAACTGTCTAGTTTGCGTTTGGTTAAAATTGCATCCTGTTTGATCATTGCGTGTGTAATTGTTAGTATAATTGTTATCGTTATTTGTATGAGTATTATATCTTTGGACCGCCCGATTTGGACTATGATTATGTGTATTTGGTCCAACAGTTTGGTGATTAATTTCCAATATGATTTAAAGGCATCGCTTAATATCGTTCGGTTCCTACTTAGAATTATGGTTTTTGTCGGTTCCGGTAAATTGCATTTAAAGGTATCGAGAGCTATACGGTTATTAGACTCAATGAGTTGTTCGTCAATGTGATTTGCTTGCAACCGGTATGCATTATTCATTCTACCTAGGTAACTGTTAATTAAATTATAAAAAGCTTCGATTGTAGTTGTCATTCTAATTGTTCTTATTTTGTTTAAAGTCTGTCCACCGAAACTCTTTCACCAAAATTATCCCTAATTACCTCTCTAACTGCCGACCACGTGTCTAATCTGTTATGTTTTTGAAGCTAACTTCTTGCCCTCCCAACAATTTTATCTTTAACGTAGCCTGTCAGAATTCTATTTGTGTTTTCGTCAAAGTCTATCAGGCAATCTGCAGTATAATTTTCCTTAACGTTGTATTGTAGTATTTCACTTATTAATTCTAAAACTAGTTTAAATTTATCTACTACACTTACATATATGCTCCATTGTGACGCTTACCACGGTCTTGTAGACTCTCTGTGTTCTACATTCTTCTTCTTCTTTCTGATGAAGGCTCCTTAAGAGTTGTTCTTTCTTTTTATGCATCTGTTTTTTTGTGTGTTCTTATTTTTTATTTTGTCTTTTGTTTTTTTTTTGTCAAACGGTTATTTAATTTTGGTTAGAAATTGCAATGTGCTCATAAAACCATTGCCCCGTTGCTTCACTGTTGGTTGACTGTGCTGATATAGGCTTATTAATAGGTTTTTTTTATTGATGTACCTTTTTTTTTTTAATTGTTAATTGAATTTAATTTTAACGATCGATTATTTAATTTTGAGTACGCATGCACTCACTTACATTTTCATTTAATCAATTCAATAGATTAATATTTCAATTCAGTTTTTCATTTTAAAGTATTTTGTTTTTCTTTCACACCTTATTGAATTTATTTTAGTCGTTTAAAACCGAGATCCTACCGACTGCGCCAGTTTCGGTCCTTTCGCGACGAGAGCTTACCAACTAAAGAGGATCACTTTACTTAACGGTTCTCCACTTATGTCTTCTTAGAAGACGAGAGTCATAAAGCGTAGATCGCTTGTTGTTTGGAAACATTCAGTTCACTCGTATCTTCATAGAAGGCGAGAGTAAGAAGGTGTTTCTAGTAAAGAAAGTGTGGATACTATTTTAAATCAGTTTCACAATCATATTAAATGCTGCTGAAAAAATTATTTACAAAAAACCTATAATTGAAGCTAACTTAAAACTTCCTCCTTATATACTAGAACTCATAAAAAATGTTTACTGAAAAAAACTGGCAATCCTTTTTACAGACATGCGGTGTCGAAACTTAACAAAATCATTGCTCTAAATATATCACAAATTCGCAATAAAAATTGGAATAGAAAACGCACTAAAAAAAAAACGCTAGACATTTTTGAAACATTGTAAGGGTAATCAAAAATAAGAAAAAGCTGTTACCATTCTTAAGAGATTTTGTGCACTTGCGCTAAAGTTAACAAAAACAGGTGGTATTGATGGTATACGAAACGTATATATAAAGTATTTGCCTAAATCTGGAATAAATCTTTTTCAATAGAAAAATAAAGCATTGTCTTCTCCCTTCCACCCAATTACAAGTTAATGGAATAAACATCCCCTGGGAGTCCTGTATCAGATATTTAGCTATCCATCTAGATTCAATGTTAGTGTACAGTGTACAGAATGAACAGACCAAAAGAACGGTCAAGAAAGTAGGGGTGGCAATCAAATGTTGTAACCATTTATTAGTAATAAATCAGCGCTTTCAACAGAGAATCAAAACATAATTTCCAAAGTTATTTTTCAAGCGATTGAAGCGATATTAATGCCAAGTTTGGGGGAATTGTGCAAAATGCCATATAAACGAACTACAAATATGCCAAAATAAAGTTTTGAAAATTATGCTCAACCTACCTTGGCATCAATCTACTGTAGGTTGAATTTACCTGTCATAGAATTGAAAAACTTCAATCTAAATTTGTAGTTACAAGGTGTAGTTTTCCAGACAACCCAATCATTAATGAATTGTGTACTAATTAAATGCCACTTAAGATTGTACTTTTTAATCATCTGTATTTATTTATTTGTTTATCTACTTATTTATTATTTATTAATTTATTTTTTTATTTATTGTTTTCGTTTGTGTTTCCTTTTTTCTTATATGGAAGGCGTTTTTCGTATTTTCCTTCTGAATTCTTATTAATATTATTGTTAATTGATTCCTTTTCCAATTTTTCAAAAATTATTTCAGTGGCAATTTAATTTAATTTTAATTTTCGTGGGGGCAAACACCCCCATTTATTAAGCTCAATTCAAGCACATGATACTTAATCTAACTTAACCTAACTTAAACTAGCTTAGAAGCTAAGGGGTAGGGGAGAGGGGGGCATTAAAAAAGAAGGGTTTTTAAGCATGGAGTGCTAAGGTTGAGGTCGAAGAAGGGATTCGAGTTGACTCTTCCGAGCATTCGAAAGATGGGTTCGTTGGAGCCATAAGCGGTACGGGTGGTGGGTACATAGAAGAGACGGGGGTTTCGTACATTGAGAGGGTTAGTGTTGAGAGAGACAGAGTTATAGAGGGTAGCGCAGTCAATGGAGCCTGAAATGAGTCGATGGATGAAGGTGTTCATGTTAATTAGTTTAAGGCGGTCGTGATAAGGTGGTAAGAGCAAAGGATTGTTCCAGGGGAGACCTCGAAGAGCAAAATGTAAGAACCGGCGTTGGATGGTCTCGATTCTAGAAATGTGGATTTGCTGGTAAGGAGACCACACTTGAGAGGCGTATTCAAGGAGGGGCCGGACAAAGGTTGTGTAGAGAGATCTGGTAACGTAAGGGTTAGAAAATTCTTTAGACCATCGCTTCACGAACCCGAGTTCTGAATTAGCTTTAAGGATTATCTCGTCTATATGTGCGCGAAAATTTAGCTGTTATTCACATAATATACCAAGATCGCGGATAGTTTGAACGGTGGACATGGGCTGATTATTGAGGAAGTAGAGACGGGGACGAGGTTTAATACGTTTACGTGAAAAAGTGATTGATTGGCATTTGCTAATGTTAAGCTCCAAGCAATTTTTGGAACACCACATGGAAAAACTATTGAGATCGGATTGAATAAGGGAAGAGTCGTGATTGGAGGAAATAGACTTGTAGAACTTGGTGTCGTCGGCATATAGTGAGATGTGGGAATTTTTAATCACTATTACAATATCGTTAATGGTAAGGACAAAAAGAAGTGGACCTAAGTGGCTACCTTGGGGGACGCCGGAGGAAGCTAAGAAAGGATTGGAACAGGCAGATCTACAGCGAACACTATAATACCGATTTTCCAAGTAAGAAGATATCCACTTCAATAAAATGGGTTCGAAGCCAAGAAAAGACAATTTGAAGAGTATTAGATTGTGGGAGATTTTATCAAAAGCCTTACTGAAATCGGTTGAAACCATGTCGACATCTTTGCCATTCTCTAAAGCCGAGAGGATAAAAGACACAAATTCAACAAGGTTTGTGGTTGTAGATCGGCCCTTGAGGTATCCGTGTTGTCTGGGGGTGATTAAAGACTTGCAGCGAAAACTTAAGATTTCGTACAAAATGCTCTCGAAGATTTTGGGTATATGGGATTTTGGCAATGGGACGATAATTGTTAATAATGTTCTTCGGACCTTTCTTGTGTATAGGGGTTATAAATGAGGTTTTCCATAACTGGGGGAATTCACCAAAAGATAGGGATAAACTGAAGATTTTTGAGAGAGGGAGAGAGAGGGTTGATGAGCATTTTTTCAGGAATATGGCAGGGAGACCGTCTGGTCCAGGAGTGAATTCATCATTAAGTTGATTTAGTTTGGTTTCGATGACATCGGGATCAACTGTATGAGGAAGAAATGGTCCAAAGGAAAATTTCGGTAAATAATCGAAGTAAGCGGGGTCTGGAACGAAGGAGTCGTCGGCGAATGATTGTTTAAAATAGGCGGCAAATAAGTTGGCGATAGTGTTGGGGTCGTTAGAGGTTTGATCATTCAAGGAGGGAGATGTAGGGTAACCATCAGATTTTCTTTTGTAGTTAACAAATTTAAAGAAGGACTTAGGATCACTTATAAGATTGGCTTGCGTTTCAGCTAAATAGCGTTGACAGAGGGAGTTGTGAAGGGCGGTAAAGTTAAGATAGCTGCCCATGTAGTTAGAAAAGTCATTAGGGGATTGAGTACGAAGGAAGATTGTCCACTGTTTATTTCTTTTGTTTCTTAGGGTGCAAAGTCTACGATTATACCAGGGTGGGGAGGTGGACAAAATTTTGCGTTGGGAAATTGGTACGTAAAGAGAGATAGAGTTAAATATTTCCCTATAGAATATGGATATTGCATCATTTATAGTTAGATTATCAAAATTGAAAGGGGCTTTTTAAGGTATTCATTGATTTGGTGGAAATTTGCTTTGTGGAAATCGTGAGAAGGCAAAGCTGTGGAAGGGTTGTTCTGTAAAGGAGAATCGTGAAAAAAGGAAAGAAGAAGGGGGGATGGAAGTTAACGATGGTTGAAAGGGAGAGGGGACAGGGTGAGACAGAGGAGTTGAAGGGATCAGTTGTAAATATGAGGTCTAGTTGTCTACCCATGTAGTTTAAGACGCCACTAACTTGACTAAGGTTTGAATCCGCAAGGCGATCCAAGAAGAGGCATTCTTTGGCAGTAATGGGATTGGTAGCAATATAATACGATTCATCGTCTGATTGAGCCCATTTTAGATGAGGAAGGTTGAAGTCCCCGTAGAGAAGGATTTCATCCTGGGGGTCTCTTAAATCAATTATTTGGTCAATTGTGTTAATGGCTAGTTGATAGGATTCAATGGGCTGTGAGGGCAAGATGTAGAAACATATGATGTAGAGTGTCTTCTGGGGTAAGACAATCTTGATTGAAACATAGTCGAGATGGGGGGAGGATGATATAGCAATGAGGGAAGAGTCAATGGAGTTAAGGACGGCTAGTAGGACTCCTCGACAAGGGCAACCCTCGGTGGCCTGACTGAGTTCGTCATCGCGATAGATGTTGAAATTTGTTGAAAACAGTTCGGAGTTACTTATGCTGGGGATCAGGTTCGTTTCGGTCAGAGCAAAGATTTCAAAGGATAGAGCGTGTGACTGTTGGAAGACAGTTTGGGTTTTTGAGCGAATACCTCTTACATTCTGATAATAGAAGGTAAGAGGAAGATTTTGACTGAGTGGGGGTATTGATGGGAGAGGGATCGATTTAGGGACGAAAATACTTGTCGTGATCAGCTCTACTACGTTGCAGGTGGAATATTCGTTTTGAGTGAATGTATTGGCGGAAAGTTTCAAGA
Source organism: Merodon equestris (assembly GCA_958301585.1). Classification (NCBI taxonomy): domain Eukaryota; kingdom Metazoa; phylum Arthropoda; class Insecta; order Diptera; family Syrphidae; genus Merodon; species Merodon equestris. The sequence goes on along the minus strand of OY284415.1, from coordinate 78,941,315 downwards.
TCCTTTGACACTTTTTGGGGCGAAATATTGAAGAATTCGTGATATTTGATAAATAGGTTCTTGAGGCTAGCGAAGTCAGTAGGAAGGCAAGATAGTATTATTGAATACCTGTATTGTAAAACGTGCGGTGAATTAAAATATTATGCGAAATTATTAAATCCTTATTTAACAAGTACGTCGTTGGGCCCCGATTTTTTTTTCAATTTGGTTCTGTGGCAAGCCCTCGTGAACAACCTGGGCCACGTCCGCGGCGTTCAAACTCATCTATCCAGTCTGTGCCAGTATTCAAGAAGACCCACGTTTAGCATATCGGCGCCGTTCGCAGTAGTTAGGCATCAGTGGGACCATTATGCGGAGAATTTTAAAGGATGATCTTCACTTATTTTCATACAAAGTGTAGATAACTCAAAGAATTTTGCCACAAGATGAACCACGGTGTTTGGCATACGCACAAAATGTCGTTGCAATGATTAATGCTGAGCTCTGGCGAAAATGTCATGGAGAACGAGCGCATTTTTGCATTGGCAATAAAAGGTCTATGTTGAATAAAAATTTTTGCATTTTTAAAATCGGTTAAGAATTATTGAAGTTATTCGAAATTTACATCGACCCATATGAGATGGCGCATGCTGTATTTGGATTTTATGATTGTTAATTTCTCTGAGAAGATTCCTATATCAGCCGTTCCACTTATTATCATTTAAAATTAATAGAACTTTCATGGGAAAGATAGTGATATTCTTTTATAAAAAAAAAACACTAAAGAATATAATACCTTCCAAATGTCTGGGCCTTCCGTCTCAGCTCTGCCAACAAATAGTCGTTTTTTGATAATTATTTTCGACATGTTTTCGCAGAATTGCGGTTTTATTTTGCGAATTACAACTCTGATATTTCTTTTAATGCACCAATCGTAGGTGGAGTATTTACATACACTTTATCTTTACAATAGCTCCAAATAAATAGCTTAATAGTCACATCCGGGCGACCAATTAAAGCCCTCATTTGATGAAATCACATGGTATGTGCTACCGTCCTGCTGGAAATCAGTTTTATCCACGTCTGCAACATCAATTTCAGGCATCAGCATCATTTTTCAGAATTTTTATTTTTAAGTTCAGCAACATTCTTCTTTTGTACTTTAGATTTTAAATAGCTTTAAGTAATTAATTCTAAACAATGCTGCTTCAATCTTCTTTTTCTCACATTAGCCTGATCAATGTCTCTTACGTCGCTCGTTAAGTGTATTTTAATTGCCTTTTTCCGTAAACATGGATTGGTGTTCGAAAACAGTGGTCATCAAAGTATTCCAGTACCCTCACCCTGCCTTTTGCATGGTTCTTAGTTGAGAGTAGTTTGAGTGCTTGATTTTGTTATATTTTGGATTTTGTGGATATACCATAAATTGGTGCTGCCCATCCCAAAGTCAGTATACCGTACCTCAATCGCAATACATATTTTAGGACACTGTTTTAGGACACACATTTAAGATGTAAAGTGCAAATAAGAACGCTTTCAAAGTTTTTCTTAAATTATTATATGTATAGTACTTCTGAGTATCTACATTCCTTATGGTATCGCATCTTTATAAGTCTTTGAAGTCAAACGTTTTATTTCTAACTTAAGATGCTGCGTAATTTACATTTCGTGTGTGCATGAGTTTTGTTTTGGATCCATTTATTACAAGATCATTATCATGGCACCACTTCATTGCCTCTCTACTCCATTGAACTTCGCCGGCATAATCCGCTCAGCCTATGCGATGGATCTGTGACATCTTCGCATCATCTGCGTATGGGAAAGGAAAACTCCATACTGCATTGCTTAAGCATCACCAACCAGTTTATTACGGTTAACGGTACCGAATGCCTTCCTAAAATCAAGGAAAAGCACTTAAGAGGATTGAGTTTTGTTAATGCTACTGTTGATTCAGTTAGAGAAATCGCCTATAAGTTGATTTGTACTCTTCCCTTCTCGAGCCCATATTGAGTTTTGTTGATTAATTTATGGTTCTCGATGAAATTGCATATTCTATCTTCCACAGTTTTCTCGTAAGATCTTTTCAACGGTAGGTAATATTGCTATAGGTTTGTAATTTGTAGTTCTATTCTTGGTGGGTCCCCTTGTATATGGGTCGAACGATTGCTTGCTTGAGCTTCCTTTTTACTGCCGATGTGTCTTAACTCATGTTTATAAGTTTTGTAATAATCGGGGCAAAGATATTTATATGCCACCAGCCCCAGGAGCCTTCTAGATATTTAATCATATTGAGTTCATTATGTATATACCTATATGGTCTACTTCTACTACATAAATCGAGTCACGTTTATTAGTATTGTCATACAAGGACGGAAGATAGAATTTGCTATAGTGAAAATGATACCGTCAGCCCAAAAACCGCACCAAACTGCCATCCGTTGTAAGTGGAGGGGTTTTTCCACTATTTTTCTTGAGGATTTGGAGATAATTTTCGTGCCCAATAAATAGAAAATAGTCTATTTGCACAGAATATTTTTCTGCAAAAATCATCAGGTGTAAAGTACGTAATTTTATGTGGTAGCAAGCCAAAGCAGCTTAGATTCTTATGAAATGCTTAGTAGAGTGATAGAGGACAGGCCCAATTCAGGGTAATGTTTTAAACGGGCACATCTGAATTTTCAGTGACACACTTAGCTAAAGTTGTCACATCACTAAACTCTCCGACATGTCCAAACGTATCTATTAAATATATGTATGTATGTATGTATGTATGTCTATGAACTTTAAGCAACGTTTCTGCAATATTTTCGTGATTTTTACAGCGACTTCTTACTACTTCAACATGTTGTGCAAGTGTGTATTAATCAATATTTAATAATATTTTTTATTGATTTATTAAAGTCTTCAAAATTATAGTCGAATGTTGACAGTTCACTCATTTTGAGAAATTTAATACGATTTTCCTTATACGATGACAAAATATCTTGCAACTTGCTACCGTTATTAACATCATCATGAGGTTTTATTCGTCGCTGCATTATGCCTTGATTCACACACATGATCTTTGTAAAAAAAATAACAAAACAATAAAAAATTACTTTTAGAATTTCGCGATCTGAGTACACTCAATTTTAATTTTTTATTTTGTTATGTTCAACAAAACATATAAGATATGTCGACGTTAGGCGTTTTTATTATGCCATCCTGATCTTATCCGGATCATGATTTACATGCATTACAATAACAACACCAGCTCTTGATCTGGATCAATTTCAAGATCCGAAAATTAGTTTACACTACTCCCCACTGGTTTCGCATTCAAATTAGGAAGATCATTGCCTGACGAATATATAAAATTGTGGCCAGGATTCGGTTAACCAATTTTACCTTCCGTATAAAATAATTGTACTCATAATGCTATAAAATGTGTGTATTAACCTAAATTTCTAAAACTCTTGAGTGAATTGTGAAAATACTCGTATTACCCCCAGTTTGTGTACATTGATAAAAATTATTATCATCAGCATTTAAACCGATCGTATCAAATTTGTATGAAAAGAAAAATTTTCTTTGATATGGCAATTAAATAAATAAATTCCACAATTAAATTTTGTTTTCAAATGTTAGATCGTTGACAGTATCGAACAAGACGAAATGTCAAGATCGCTTTTCGTTGATCTCTACTAGTTTTACAATTTAATATCGGATCATTTAAGATCGGATCATGTGGCATAATAAAATACGAGTACACCTATTATCAACCAGTTTGGATATCTAAAGGTTTACTTGGTTTGGTGTGCTTGGCGATTTTTTGCTACTGGAAAAAAGGATTAAAGAATCTGTATTAAACTTCGTATGAAAAATAAAGTGCTCCAACGTACTTGAAATGTTAACTGTGGAATTTCGCGAGTCTACCCTGAGCCAAAACAGTGGTACAAGCTTTTCACAGAAGGCCGAGAAGATGTTATTCGCGATGCCCACGGTAAACGCCCCAGCACTTTCAAGAACAGATAAAAATGTTGAAGCAGTTAAGAAAATTTTAATGGAGAATCGACGAATCGCTATTAGAGAAGTTGCTGTGGATATTGGCATATCGGTTGGCTTATGCTATGAATTTTGTTCAGATATTTTGGGCATTCAACATGCAACAACGAATTTTGTTCGTTGAGCATCGCACAGGAGCTGTTGAATATGAATGGCGTAAATGTTGATCCGTGAGAGCGCCGCACGCCGTGACGTAGTGGGTAGTATGTTGGCCTCTGACGCACGATGAGCGAGTTCGGATCCCGATAACGCCATTATGCAGCTTCTCTCCTCGGCGGGATACTGGCAAAACCTCCCGTAGTACAAGTTAAACTAATTTATTTCAAAAAATATTAAAAAAATAATTTTTTATTTTCAATCCTCTGTTGGGCAGAGGTTTCCCTTACAAGTCAACTAATAATCTATACAAATAATACATATTTTTCTTACACTAGCTTAAATACTAATCCGCTTATCTGCATTATCCCATCCAGCGTCGATGTGTTTTCGCTGGGGCACTCGTGTTACCGTCCGGTACGTGATGGAATGCACCTGGTGTCCGGTGATCTAGATGCGGTGTCATCATCTTATCGGTTCCATCCGTGGGAGCGAAGTAGATTACGCGTTTCAGCGTGTTTGTTGTTAACTTACATTTGCCTTGTAAAAGCTTCCCGGCGCTCGCCGTCCGGAATCGGCATTAAATTGTAGGTCGCGTTCACTTGTGTGAAAAACCAATCGCACACAACATAAGTGAATAAGAGAAGCTTGGCTCTGGCTCTTGAGCTGTAACGCCATCTAAAAAGAAGAAATGTTGATCCAATTTCAGGCATGAAACGAGTTTGTTCCCAAATTACTAAATTTTGACCGAAAGAACCGTTACATGAGCATCGCTGTTGAATGCCGATACAGTTTTGCTGAAAAGGGTCATCACTGAGTAATGGTCATGGACCGAGTCGCGCATCTCTTCAGTTAAAAAAATTAAACACTTTTTCTTTACTTTTTTCAAAGTTTACTAAACGAGATCTGAAGACCAAGTAACTTTATTTTTAGCTTACCTGCTAACATCTTTATTCTTATTCTAACTTTTCTTAATACGTATAAAAGGAAAAAGAAACATATAGAACATCGTACGAGAATTATGAGCCACCACCCACCCAATTATTCCTAATGCTCCTTGCACTCGCATTTGTTTTCGTTGCAGAGCTTGGATTACAGGCAGCTTAGCAACTGCTTTGTTTTCCTTGCAGAGCGTGGGTTACAGGCAGCTTAGGAACAGCTTGTTTATGCTTTCTCTCTATGCTGATAATGTTGGCTTGTTAAAACGACAGCGAACGACATGTGCGATCTGGCTTGGTCAGTGTGACAGTTTTCAGCGAGTGCATATGTACGTTAGAAGTACTCATTTGGTACAGTCTACTAAACCAGCATATGAGAGATGATTACATCTTCATTTAACTACTGGAGGGGAAACACAAGTAAAGTAAAGCCCCATCATCCCAATGGAAACCACCTGAAGAGCCAAATTCGAAAAAGGTATGCCAAATCCGATCAAATGTGAAAGATTTTCTCACGTTTTTTTTTCGATTAGAATGGCGTGGTTCATCACGATTTGTGACAAAAAAAATTGTGGATGTTGCTGCTTAATCATTGTTGCTTGTGCCTGATTTTTTGGCCATAAACAATAACATGACTCAGCCATCATATTCAACGAAAAGACCCATCAAATTACGGAGATTTGACACAATTGATAAGGATTCTCTGGCTCAAAAAGGGCTTATCAGAAGCGCTTCGAGGATTGGAAAAGCGCTGGCGTTGTTTCGTTACATCTGGTTGAGATTACTTTGAACAGGAAAAAATAGATATATAAATAAATATTTATATATTAATAGACATATAAATTATATTTTAAATAAAAACTACAAATAAAACAATATGAACAACATGCAATAGAGAAACTGTGAAATATGTTTATTATGTTCTCTCTAGAATGTGTGAATCAATGTTATCATTAAAATACTTTAAAATAAAATTCAACCCAATGTGATTTTGAATTTAAAACAAAGCAATATTCTGAATTGATCAGAACATCGCACCCGTCATTAACAACCGTATCACATTCATACGTTTCAGGAAACTCAGAACTATATACATTTTCCATCGGCATCTAAAGCAAACACAAATTCCGCTGTCAGAATTCATAAAAGTTTAATATACCTTTAAAAAACAAAAAAAAAAACAGAAAATGCAATAGCTAACCATTTAGTCAACGCCAATACATATGTATGTATGTGCACGAGATGGAAATGGGTGACACGCGGAAATAGAAAAAAAGGAATGTAAATTTGATAAAATATTTCTTTGGATTGAGTTAGCGCAAGTATGTCCTATACTGTTCGTATGAAACAAGCACGAGCATATTTGGAACGCGAAAGCGATTGCGGGCGGCAGGGACTGACTATAGAGTTGCCAAGGAAGATGCGAACCAAGTATAAAAATAGCAACATTTCCGAGCATCCTAGTCAAGTAGAAATCCTACAATCCTCTCACCAGGATAAAGTTAATTGTTCTCCTAGCATACCTATATATGTTCAACTCATATCCCGAAGCAACACCAAGCACACTACATACATGAGGGGAATGAATAAAGGAGCGAGACCATAGATGATGATGTGCTTGGATGCAAGCCGGGTGTCAACGTCCTCCTCCGGGAATCGGATTGCTTTATTGCAATTTCTTTTCTTCATCTTCTTAATTTCAATTCTTTTCTACCCTTTTCTTTCTTTCATTTCTTTTTCAACATTTAATACCAGTTGCAGCCAATACTCGTTATTACGGTAAGTGGGGATGTATTATTGTTATTGCAGATATGAAAATGTTGGCGGTGCTCTTAAAAAGTTTATTTTATTGAGATTTTTTTTTTCGCCACCCACGGTACTCCTTCTAAGCCTGCAGCTGGTTACCATCCCATTATACATTTGCCGTTGCTATTCTTATACGAGTACTAAGCCCTTTTGTCGAGGCAGTGAAACGGGATAAAAAAGTCAGTTAACAGACATAAAACTCAGTCCGATTAAATATTTAAATATATTTCTCCGGAAAGATAGATACTACATTAAAACAGGGAACCTTAAACATGCAGAACAAGAATGCAATTATGCACTCTTCTAAACCAACTTAAAAGCGTTTCTCTCTTAATATCCTCAGAGGATGAAGTTTCAAGGATTATATGCTTAAAAACAAACAAACAAAAATAGAGGACAAATGTAGGAATGAATACATGTATGTACACATTCTGGAAAAAAAAACAACTAAGGGACAGAAACAAAGTCAGACCTAATTTTTGAAAGGGTGATTTTAACAAAACAGCTTACAAGTAAGTTTTTTTACATACATTAGTCGGACGAGTACAAGTTTGAAGGATAATGGAGAACTTTTCCCGTTTGACTCTCAATAGAGTTTTAGTTAAGCGGCTGGGTTGTTCGAATTTTGTGAACGCTAACTAAAGAAAATTACGACGATGATTATCTCCAGTTGTTCCCTTAGGTAGTTTCCGGCAAGCGCATGGAAGCTGATACTTTTAACAACTGGTCTAGCATTTTTAAATATATCCTCGGTTACTTAAGCGAAAAATTGTCAATATAGATATACTTTTGGAGTCGAGATGTGATGACTCTATATTGTTACACAAGGCCATCTATCAAAGAGTAGCTTCCACAACTTATCGATGCTTTCCGATAAAGCTTATCGCTCTTTTCGCCTTGCTCCGACTTCGACTTCCTTCAAGCCGAAGTGAATCACACTTCTTCCTTCTTGTGGAAAGCCTCGCGGAGTCAAGACGCATTGTAGGTAAAAGCTTCAAAACTATTTCTACCAACCGATTTACTTACATTAATAATACTTAGAAATACCACGAAAACCTATCCATTAGCTCGCTCATAGATAAAATAAGATTAAGCAAAATAGATATATACAGAATACAATACCATCAATACATACTTAAGTAGGCTAAATAACGTTTGTTCCCTTAACGTAAACAATTACGACATGGTCTCATCAAATCACAGAATTGCTTTTGAAATGTTTAAGCAAAATTAACCTGAACCAGCTAAAACAAAAATTTTTAGTAGAAACCTCCTAACCTTAGACGAAGCATACAAAATTATTATCCAGACCGAAACTCAGCATTTATGTCCTTGTAGAAATACATCACAGTATAGTGGATTTAAAAATATTACCAATTTACATTCTCGAAATAATTTTTATATTCCAAATCAAAGACGAGAATGGAACGATAATATAAGTAACAGCTTTACACAACAACACAATAACTATAAACATGCAAATACACCACGATATTATCATAATAGAACATAAAACAATAATTCGCGACAAGGTAGATCTCTTGAACAAAGTACGCAGTCTAGACAAATAAATGGGTACCACGGTTCCCAACCCATGGACATAGACTAAATGAGCGTAGAGAATTTTCTAACTATTCCGCCCAATCAAATTTTCCTCGAAAAAGCCAAAATGATTACCCTATATAATCATTAATACTAATATACGACCTCTTAGATTCATTGTATTGATTACGGTGCCGAGTATAGCATCATAAATGAAAGTATCTGTGATCCTAAATGGAAGGTTAATTCACCAAATAATTTTTTGAAAGTACTTGGCCGGCATATCAACACTTCAAAGTATTTGGTTGATGCCCCTATTTTCCGAATTTAATATACCTATTACGTTAACTTCCTCGAATATCAGTTTCATAGTTTCTTTGACGACCTTATAGGCAATAATATTTTGTTTCCATTAAGTATAGCATCATAAATGATTCTGATTATGATTTGATTATCGAAAAAAAATACTTATTACTAAAGATTCTGAAATACGTATTTACTTCAACGAAGAAGTTGAGATACTTGAAAGAAATCACTACAGCGATGAAGCAATAGCGATCACGACAATATTTTTTCCTCTCACCTATCAAAACCGGACATATCTAAATGTCCTTGCTCTACTTCTTTAAGCCTATTTTTTTATAAAAACAGAGATACTCAGTGAAATCGGACATCAAATAAACACCAAGAACTATATACCGAGAACGAGGTGGATCGCCAAATTAAGGAGATATTGCATCAAAAAATCATAGTCCCTACAATTCGCCCATCTGGGTCGTCCCTAAAAAAGACGATAAGAACGGTAGAAAACAATGGCGAGTCGTAGTGGATTAATGTAACTTCTTCTCAACAATTGATTTGGTAAAGGGTTTTTATCAAATCGAAGTCAAGCCGAGAGATAGGCCCAAGACCGCTTTCTCCACCAGGGACGATCACTATGAATTCCTGCGTATGCTTTTTGGCCTTAAAAACGCCTTAGCAATGTTTCAACGGCTAATGAATAATGTGCTGAAGGAATTTATAAATAAAACTTGCGTGGTTTATCTCGACAATATTCTTGTATTCTCGACAAGTTTTGATGAGCACCTGGTTTCATTGAGGAAAATCTTGAAAAAACTCAAGGAACATACCTAAAAATACAAATTAATAATTGTCGATTTGCTGAGCTTTCCAGAAATTATTTAGGTCATACAATAATTGGTAACGGTATCAAGCCCGATGAAGGGAAGGTAAAAGCCATTAAATGTATAAAGATTCCAACCACCGTAAAAGGTAAAGCAGTTCCTTAGCATAACAGGCTACTACCGCAAATTTATTAAAGATTATGCGAAGGTAGCCTACCATATGATCAAATGCTTAAAGAAAAAATGTAAAATTAATGTATCAGATCAACAATATTTAAACGCATTCAATAATTTTTAAACCTTGCTTACGAACGATCCAATTCTTAGAAGTCCGGACTTCAATAAGCAAGTTGTGCTTACTTGTGACGCATCTAACTACGCATTAGGAGCTGTGCTAGGCCAGGAAGGTCATCCGGTTTGCTAAGCTTATCGAACGCTAAACAAACATGAACTACATACTCAACGATCGAAAAATAACTTTTGGCTAATAAGGTCAATAAAATATTTTCGGACTTACTTATACGGTCGACATTTCGTTGTACGAATCGATCATAAGCTCTATGGCTTAATGGGTTTAAAGAGCATAACATGAAACTTCAACGTTGGAAGATTCATTTGAATGAATTTGACTTTTTATTAAAATACTTAAAAAGCAAGAACTGTGTCGCAGATGGGTTAAGTAGGATTCCTGGAGAAAGCAGTAACGATGCTTTTAATGATGAGGAATCGATTCTAGGCGATTTATTTAAAATGAGTTTATTATTGATAGCAGCCGCAATGATGATTACGTCACAAGTGCAGTTATCCAATCTAACCAAGATAATTTTTCGACAGCTGCCACTATCCATAGTGCCCAGGAAGACGAAAGCAGTTATATTTACCATATATAACAAATAAGCCCATTAACCTTTATAAAAATCAAATTTATCTCTCATATGGCTCAAAAGAAAAGTGTAGTTTCGAAATTGTACACAAAAAAGTGCAAAATTTCATTTTTGTAAAAGAGGGTAGTACTAATCTGTTAGGCATTATGCAGAGTATCCTAATAAACAAAGGCCTTATACATATGTATCTTTTGCAACGATACTCAATTATATCTGCAATTTAAAAATGTATACGTCAAATACTTCTCAATGAACAAAAACTTAAAGATACTGAAATCTCAAATTAAACTTAAAGATATCACGGACAGAAACGAAATACTTACCCTTATCAAAAAGGAACATCTAAGTAAGAACCACAGAGGTATTTGCGAAGTTTTTGCAGGACTGCAGAAACTATATTTTTATCCATATAGATAGCCTATATGATAGGCGATCTTTAACGATTACACTTCATATTGATATCTGGTTCCCGGAGAGAAATAAAATGTTTCTAACAACCATAGAAGTTTTCTAAGTATGCAACAATCCACGCATTAGATAATAGGAACTGGATAGCAATATTACGCGCACTAAAGAAAGAATTAAGTTTCAGGGAAAAACGACAAAAATAATTCTCGATGGAGATACCTGTTTCATAAACTCAGCTGTGGAAGAATTTCTCAAAGAAAACGATATAGCCTTCCACAAAACTACAGGCCACCATAAGAGTGGGAATAGCGATATCGAAAGACTTCATGGCATCTTTAACGAACACCTGAAGATTAGCTAAAGACAAAGCCGACCTAGAAGAAAAGTTGTTTAGGATAGTATGATAGTACTATAACGGTACGATACATACCATCACCAATATGCGGTCAATCGACATCCTCTGCAAATATCTCACTAGGGAAGATAAAGTATCTCTATCAGAAAAGTTTAGGGTTCAAAAAGAAAACAAAATACAAATATTAAATTAAAGAAAGGTAGGGTAAATAACTCAAGGCTTTGCACAAATATCATAAAAAGCAAACGATAGGTAAAGCTAAACCAAAATATAGGAAGGTAGATAATTTCACGGTCAAGGGTAACTACGTTATAGACAATTCAACAAAAAGAAATAAAAATTCTACAAAACAGAACTTAAACGAAAATATACTTACCAAAACACACCCGATTGTTAGTCAACAAACAATAAACCAATCCAAACAATAAAGTAAACCAAAGATATTCGTTCACAAAAATTAAATCTACATTTTATTTTCGAATTTCAAATAGAGCAAACAGATGCAAACGTCAAACAATAAATATTGTACTAGATTTTCATGTACATGGGTAGTATGAAATGAATTTATTGTGGCTGACAGTGAATCAGTGAATAAATAAGTGGAAGCTTAGACATTATGCTAATGAAGATTGTAAAATATTTTGTTAATTTATTTTCATAAAACTATTCTGTGATTAAGACAATGATGAAGATTGTTAAATATTTTGTATTACCATCAAATTATGTTATGTTTAAGTAACCATTTAATATGTACATGTGTAAACCTTCCTTTTTCTTGAATATCGAGCATCGATAAAACTATATGTGTAAACAAAAAAAAAAACAGCAGTCGATTTTTTTGTACTTTATTCAATGGCTTGTCTGGCGTAGTCGACGGTTGATACACTTTTCTCCTCGATACAGTCTCCATCGCGGGCTTTTATACCCGTTGCGTGTCTATCGCAACATCTCGGCCATCCTATCATCGATCTCACCCTCGAGATCAGAGGCCTCCTCGTCGGTGACGTCGTTGGTAAGACCCTCTTCTGGAAGTTCACACCAGCGCTTCATCCTGTCTGTCGCCATGATGGTGTTCAGCCTTCGCTGGTTCCGCTGCATTTTAGGGATATCTTCAACCACGTACCGGTCGTTTGGTAGGACCTTCGTGATGATGTATGGGCCGCGGTACGGTGGTTCCAACTTTCTCGAGTCACCTGTGGCCGCGGGCTCGTTTTCAATCAAAACAAGGTCCCCTATCTGGTATTGCGTTGGTTGTTGACGCCCGGAGTCAAACCTTACCTTTTGGCGAGCTTGGGCCCGCTCAATGTTCTCTCTCTCCAATGCTCTCTCAACTCCAGTAACAGCTTGTCACCCAAAATGCTTCTCGGTATGTAAGCGAATAACGTGTAGGCTTGCCTTCGTCGTGCAGTTCCGGGATGTGTTCAGGCCTCACTGAACCGCTCGTAGGTGTTTTGCCCAGTCTTCTCCCCTTTCCGAAGAGTGCATGCACTTTAGCGACGAGAGGATCCTTCGGTTGCACCTCTCCACCTGACCATTCGCCCTGGGCGTCCTAACAGCTACCTTGATGTGCTGCACCCCGTTCTTCTCGCAGAACTGCTCGAACATTCCTGATGTGAAGGCCGTTCCTCGGTCAGTGACGATCCTTTGGGGCAATCCAAAATAGCTCGCCACTTCGTTCAGCACGCTAAGAACCCCTCTGCTGTTAGCGGTCTTTACGGCTCGCAGAATGGTGTATTTGGTAAAATTGTCTACCAAGGTCAGAACGTACCTGGTGTTGTGCGTAAGATACCGTGCTTTCCCTTTTATTGGGAGAAGAGTATCTAACGGAGCGAGTAAAAATTCGGTTTTATGGTACTTATTACGTTTTTATTGAATAACACTTTTACACTGCCGTATTTTGTACTGCTGCTCCTTCCTTTCAATCCTTTCCTTTTATACAATTTGTCGCAGGAATATTATCCCCTCTATCACGTACATGCATTGCGAAATTCCCATAACCATAGATCAGCTATTTTGAATATTTAGTCCAATGCATTGTGCAATCGGTCAAAGGTACAAGCGCACAATGCATTGGGCAACCGGTCAAAGGCACAAGCGCATCATCGGCATTGTACCTATTCGACTGACTCGGTCTGTTTACATTTGGTTTTCACCGTTTGTTTACATCGCATTTGTTTTGCTTTTAAGTGCACGTGATTTAGGGTGTCACTGCTAAGCAAAGCGATGAGTAATGTAGGTCAAGCTCGATCCAAGTGGTGAGGCACTGAGCGTAATGCTGAGCATAGACATTTGGCTTGATCGTGGTTATGGAATGGCTAATCGTGGTGTTGGTACGTGATATAATAGGTGCATGTAGTGTATTCACTACATCCCGCTCTCCTTAAAGGGAGGAAATTATGCCTTGAAGAGGTTGAATTTCCGACAAAAGGGGGGGGAGGATTGAAAGGAGAAGTTTACAAAATTTTAACTGAGATTTAACTATAGATAGATACATATAGGTTACATTAAACATATTGAAGTTATAAAAGTATTATATTAGAGAACATAAAAAGTTATACATATTATTATTATTATAATTTCCTTCTTCTTTTTTTTTTTTATTGTAACTGTTTTTTTTTTTATATATATGTATATGTATGTATATAGGAAATATTTGAATAATTAGCGATTTATATGCGTACATATGTTTAATTGTTTAGCTTTTTTTTTTTTTATTGGTAAGATTTCACATTATTATATTATATAGGTTGTATAAGAATATATTAGTTGTATATAGGTTGTATAAGAATATATTTATTGTCACAAAATATTTAAAATAAACAATTTACTTTTATTTCTTATTTTTAGGTGTATGCATATCTTTTGTACTCCTAACCGTCTGTTGAAATACTCAACCTAAATTCGGGAGTTGCAGGTTTTTTGTCTACTTGCAAGGTCTGATCAGTGTTGTTCGTGACTTTGTGGGTTTTGTTTTTGTTGACAGTGTAGATTTGATAGCGTTTAATGCAAAATAGGACTAGTGTTAATGCTACTATCGTATAGATCAACGAGTAGTGGTGCAGATTATGTTTATCCAATGCCACTAATGGTTTTGACTCTTCGTTTTTTAGGGCGTCTATGCCTTGTGAGATTAAATTCAAATCTTTTTGGCTGGAGAATCTCATGATTGCTATGTCGGATGAATAGTTGGCCAAGTTATTAGATATAATATGTGAGATGTTTAAAGGGGGAACATAGGAGTTGGTGAGAATTGAGGAGTTCACACTAACGGGCTGTATTGTGAATTCTTTCGATTTTAGGTAGCAGTTGTTTTGCATTTCGATTTTTAAAGTATTTGTCAAGGTATACGTTGTTGCGTTTTCCTCACATATTACATCAACTATGCATTTGTTCAGGGATGAAAATAACCATGTGTTTGGTTGGGAGAGCTGGATCCATACCGTCGAGGGCGATGACCGTTTTATTTCACAGATATTTGGGAGGATGCCATTGCCTTTTAACAGTTGGGTTTCACATTTTAGATTGTTAGTGTCCGTGTTGAATAAAGGGTGAGTTAAAGGACAAAGAAATTTCTCATTTAAAGATTTGCAGTTAGCTAATTCTTCACTGCTTAAATCTGAGAAGCGGTCTTTTCTGTAATTGATAAGCAAGTATTGAATTGAAGGCTGTACAAATAGGAACTGGTTCTTATATCGGGTTGGGAGAGGTATAATCTTATAGATACGGAAGTTGTCTATTAATGGGAGAGGTATTTTGAGTTCGTAAATGATCTTTCCTGGTCGAATGGCTATGCTTGTGGTACAGGTTTGGTATAAGTGAAGGATGTTTTCATTACTAGCAACGAATGGCAGTCTCATGCCATTTGGAATTTCTTGTTTGATTTGTGTCAGGGCGGATTTTATTTGGTCTTGCGATATTATTGCTGGATGGGGTTTACCGTGTTTGACGTCGCTTACCAAGTCTAATATGTTATTGAGAGTATTTTGATACCGTATAATAATTAATGTGACAACTGAGGTTAATGATTCTATTTCGAGAAATAGCTCCTGATCGTGGGTGGTATTAATCAGGGTTTTTGTTACTTTTTCTATTTTCGCATTGATTGCTATCATTTGATTTTCTATAACTTGTTCAGATTTGCTAAACACATTTTTAGTAGTTTCTAATAGTATCGTCTGCTTCTGTATAAGGGATAATAGGTGTTTTGTGAACAGGGGTGGCTTACCTTCTTCAGTTATTACCTTGTGTCGCACTGAGTTTGTATATGACAGATGATCCCCTTCAATATGGAACAAGTCATTATATTCACGACAGATTTTAAGGATCGATCTTTTTTCTTCAGCGTTGCAGTGGTCTAATTCAATTAGGGACTCTAGTTTACTTAATCGGGTTTTTACGGAGTTTTCTTGTTTTTCGTCTCTGATTATCTCGAAATCATTAAGATCGTCCCAATCTAAATTGATTGTGTTAATATTGATTCTTTGATCCGTTTCTAATGTGTTCATAAGAAGTACCTTAATTTTTTCGTTATTGGGTTTGGTTAATGTCTCGCCTAGGTAAACTCCTGGAATTATTTGTTGTTTCTTTGTTATTATTTCAGACGGGGTTAATTGGTTAAATGGAATTTCGACTACCTGTTGGCTCCTTTGTTTTAAAAGAATGAAAGATTTATTTATTTTCCTTTGTTTGTTATTATTGATCTCGGTCTTATGCTCTGCTAAGGTTTCTTTTGCCTTAGTCTCGTAGTCTGCCGGATTTTGTGTAACCTCAGTCTTATTTTCCGCTAAGCTTTTGCTTGACTTAGTCTTACGCTTCGCTGGGCTTTCTAATATAGTTTCCTCAGGTGATACGAGAGTTATACCGTCTAGGTTATCCGTCAAATTTTGAAGCTTACTGAAAATTGGCTTACTCCTTGTTTGTTCAGGGTACCTTTGTTCGATTACTGGTCCGTTTTGAGTTGCGGAGTCAGATGTCGGTTCCCACTTTGATTTTGTTTCTCCTCCAGTGCCGTTATGGTACACTGTGTTGATTGTAGAGGAACAAAAATCTGTTAGGTTGGACCCGTCGGTTGTAAACTGGAGTTTGCCGGTAAATGAATTAGTGCTCGGTCGCCTTAGGTCGCACCGTTTAGTACTAATATCATATTTTCCAGCATTACCCGTAGGTACTACCTCGGAAGGTATGGCTTCTTGACGTTTTTCTAAAAGGTTAACTTTGTCATATGACTTAGAGGTTATAAGTTGCCTTCTGATATTTTGAGGGGGTGGATATTCATTGAATACCTTTCCTAGTCCAGAAATAATGGCAGTGGAATTTGGTACAAAGGGATTAATTTTTAAGAGATGTTCGCAGTAGTTGATGGAGCATTCGTATTTTATTAGAAAGTCGTTTCCAATTATACCATCGAAGTTTTGTTGGGCCTGATGGTCCAAGATGTGGAAGGAGTGCGATATTTTAATTGAATCTCCTTTCATTTGGAAAAGCAAGGTTTCAGTGGTCATGTTGGAACTTATCACCTTTTCGCCGCTCATAGTGGATATTATCATATCTCTATTTAGTAAAGGGGAATTGGTGGGGCCCCGCATGATACTGATTTCAGCTCCAGTGTCTATTATTAGATCCCTGTATTTTCCATCCTCGAAAGGGACTCGTATCATTGATAAATTATTATTAGGGACGAGGGGAATTTTTATTGAGAATGTAGTTGGGGGTGTACATCGGCTTGGATTGTTAGTCGGGGAGAGTTGCCGTTTTCCTCCTCCCGACGGAGGTCGTTTCCCATATTATTGTTTTGTGGTTTGGGATGTTGTTGTACATGATGTAGGTTAACCTGTCGATTTATGTAATCGGGATATTTTTTACTGCGGTTTCGAAAGTGAGGTTGGTGGTTATTAGGGTACCGGGGGACCTGGTGGTTCTGTCTTGAGTGAGACATCTTGAGCCGGCACTCGTTTTCTGTGTGATGGGGTTTGTTGCAATAGCTACATCGAATTATTTGCAGGTTGCACTGCGCTTCATGCTTAATAGAACGGGGAATGAAGTTTGGCAAATCGGTGTTCCGATAACAAGTTGCCGAAGTGTGGCCTGTTTTATTGCAGGTCCGACACATGAGTCGAGGTGTGTGAGTATTTCTTGCTGAGGATGTGTGAAGAGGGTTGTCGTGACTTATGCGAAGAGATTGATCGATGGCGTAAGATATAGCCTCTTTTAATTGATTCGCATTGTGGGCTTTTACTAGCAATTTTAAACTAGGATTCGTAATTCCATCTTCAAATGTTTGCAAAGCAAGTCTGTGGTTTTCTTGGATAAGGAAGTCTTGGACGGCCTTTTCATTGGAACTATCATATGTGGCTGAGTCAAGCGCGAGAAGTAACAAAGAAAGTCTGTCACCATATTCTTTTATCGTTTCTCTGGTGTTTTGCTTGGCTGCCAGAAGCTGGTTCTGCGCCGAAGTGCGGGATCTGTGTTCCTTAAACTGGGATTGCAGTTCAGTTACCAGATCCTTCCATGTTGCCAATTCTTTGTGCCTTATCAGCTCAAAGGCGGGGCCTTGGAGCCGAGTCCTAACAATGCTGAGGAACAACTTGTGCTGCATTTCCTCTTTTATATAGGAGAATAGGGTGTTACCGCACTCAATGAATTTTGATAGTTCAGCGGGCTTGCCATCAAAAGCAGGAATGAAGCTATTGACGTCAGTCAGAGAAATTTTGGTTTCCATGGTGGATGCTTTGGAAAGTGTTATGGGGTCAGTGTATTGGAGAAAGAAAGGTAGGGCTTTGAATAGCTCTAAAGTTTGGGCGTTGCGTCGGGTAAAAATGTTTAAAAATGTTTGCGCAGACGGTGAAGAGTCAAAAGTAACAATAAGATATTAAGAGTGTAAGAGTCAAAAAATAACAAAAACAATATAAACTATGTATATAAAACTAAATGATAATATTTACGTTTATTATTGTTATTATTTCTGCTGCTGTTGTCGCTGATATTTTTTTGCTGCTGTTGTCGTTGATATTTTTTCTGCTGCTGTTGTTGTTATTGCCAGGTAGGCTTCACGCCCTAAAGATGGTTGTTACCCCTGGTCTTTTTCCACTGCCCAAACTTTGCCTCCGGCGTCCTCTTAGGAATTCGCCAGGTCTTATTTTCTTGGGTCTTTGCACTTTTATCACTTTTCACTTTTCACTTTAACCCTTTCGACCCGGCTTTCGGGGGACCGATTCTGGACAAATTTAGTAATTTATATCTAATCAAAGCTTTCAGAAGAAATGATCCAGCACAACAAAATTTCAGTAGGTCTGCTGCATGCACGTTTGGATACCGTTAGCAGAATGTTGAAAGACGTTGTGGTACAGATTTCGACCGAATAGTATGTAATTTGTGACTTTCAAGTATGTTTATACTTTTGGTGGTACATAAATGTACCAGCCGGGTCGAAAGGGTTAAACTTTCTGGTGTATAGCCCCAGAAACGCATCGAGTTTTGAACACGTATATGTTGGTAGCGGAATCCTTTTCCGTGGATCCCACCGCTGCCACCAAATGTTGTGCGTAAGATACCGTGCTTTCCCTTTTATTGGGAGAAGAGTATCTAACGGAGCGAGTAAAAATTCGGTTTTATGGTACTTATTACGTTTTTATTGAATAACACTTTTACACTGCCGTATTTTGTACTGCTGCTCCTTCCTTTCAATCCTTTCCTTTTATACAATTTGTCGCAGGAATATTATCCCCTCTATCACGTACATGCATTGCGAAATTCCCATAACCATAGATCAGCTATTTTGAATATTTAGTCCAATGCATTGTGCAATCGGTCAAAGGTACAAGCGCACAATGCATTGGGCAACCGGTCAAAGGCACAAGCGCATCATCGGCATTGTACCTATTCGACTGACTCGGTCTGTTTACATTTGGTTTTCACCGTTTGTTTACATCGCATTTGTTTTGCTTTTAAGTGCACGTGATTTAGGGTGTCACTGCTAAGCAAAGCGATGAGTAATGTAGGTCAAGCTCGATCCAAGTGGTGAGGCACTGAGCGTAATGCTGAGCATAGACATTTGGCTTGATCGTGGTTATGGAATGGCTAATCGTGGTGTTGGTACGTGATATAATAGGTGCATGTAGTGTATTCACTACACTGGTCCCACCCTTCCCCTTTGTAAACGGTCCAAGGTGGTCCAGGTGCACGTTGTCAAAGGGGAATGGGACACATCCCATGCTGTGCAATTCCCCTTCAGGTTTACCACCTTTCCTCTTTGCGTACGCGCACTCAACACAAGACTTGATGTAGCTCCTGGTAAAGCCTCTCATTTTCGGAAACCAAAAGGTTTTTCTCATCCTCTCCAGCGTCTTTTCGTCAGCGAGGTGCCCCACATCGTCGTGGCAAAGCTTCACGATCCTCCACCGTATCGCTTTGGGGGCTACTCATCTCTCCGCCTCGTCCACCTTGCAGAAGAGACGGTACCCTCGGACGACATAATCCTTTTTCAGCTGTTTTTTTTTCCGGTGACATCTCTGTTGTGGATGTTTAGTATTAAGGCGGATGCTTCCTCCACCCGTCGCTCATCTTCCACTGGTTGCCGACTTAGGGCATCAACATGTGCGGCCCTCTTCCCGGGCTGATGAACCGTTTCGCAGTCGAACTCCTGTAGTTTTAGCCACCATCGTCCTACGCGGGGGATCAGCTTTGCTTTCGATGGATTTGCTACCGATGGCTATATCATCTAGGTACACCGCGATGTCGCCCTTCCTCAGGCGTGACTTGATGATGTTCATCCATGCCTGGAACTTCGCTGGAGAATTGACCAACCCGAATGGCATTCGGTTGAACTCGTACATACCATCATCAGTAGCGAACACAGTCAGCTTCTTACAGCGTTCCTCCACGCAGATTTGGTGATATCCTGAAGCTAGGTCCAAAGTCGTGATAAACTCATTTCCGGCCAAGGATTCGACCACCTCCCCCACCACGGGCATCGGGAACTTCCTTTTTACCGTCACCTTATAGTCGATGCAGAACCGGTCGCTGCCATCCTTCTTCTTTGTGAGGGTAACCGGCGCACAGTAGTCTGAGTGTGATAGCCGAATTACTCCTTGCTTCAACATGCTGGACACCATCTCCTTCACTATCTCCCTCTTCGCGAACGGTATCTTGTACGGCTGGACACAGACTGGTGTTGACGTCGTCAACTCGATAGAACACTCACCAAAGCGGTACACTCCTAGTTCTTCGTCTGCGCTCGTGGCAAAGCAGTCGCGGAATGTGTTGACGAGAACCCCAAGCCTTTGCCGGCCTGCTTCTTTCAGGTTTCCGACCTCCAGGTCATCTGGCGACAGTTCGTCGCGTTTCGAGTAGGCGGGCATCCTTCTGCTATCAGCAGCGCTCTAGGTGTATCCACCATACAGTCTGTGATCGTGATGCATTTGTGGGTTTTTACTACCTTAACCTGGGGTTGGTCCAGTAACCTTCGCCCAATCAGCATCGGATATGGCTGGATCTCATCAGGCACGATTAGAACCTCA
Source organism: Merodon equestris (assembly GCA_958301585.1). Taxonomy (NCBI): domain Eukaryota; kingdom Metazoa; phylum Arthropoda; class Insecta; order Diptera; family Syrphidae; genus Merodon; species Merodon equestris. The sequence goes on along the minus strand of OY284415.1, from coordinate 78,920,624 downwards.
CACCAGGAAGTAAGTAAGCAATCGAGCGATACAAAGTGACACAGTCGCTTCCTAAGTCGATGAAAGCCTTGACTTGGAACCCGTTCTCTGTGGCGTTCTTGACATACTCCGCCTGGTCTTCCTTCAAAAGCAGCTGAGTGGGCCCTTCCGGTCTCTTTACTGCGGTAGGGTTTCGCACGCCGCCCTCAGTTCGAATATTTGACGATGGACAGTCTCTTCTGTAGTGTCCCATTTGTTGACAACCGAAGCACCTTACTCCACCACCTCTAGCGCAGCCACTGGCTGCTCGTTCAGCCCCCCAGCCCTCTGCCTCTCGTCGTCGTGGTCTGTCTGCCCTCAATCCCACGACCCATCGTACCCTGTCCAATATATCGCTGACTGAAGTTGGCCTTACTGCCCGAAAGACCTCCTGATACTCAACGTCTGCTATCCCCTGGATAATGTAGCGTGCCCTCTTGCACGTGCCCTCGGGATGCGATCGCTTTCATCTCGAAGATATACTCCTCCGTGTCCTCCCCAGGGCGTTGTCTCCGCTCCCGTAACCTGTCGTGGATGTCTGCTTCATCATCCAGCGTTGGGAAGTTTCGACACAAGCCGGAGAAGAACTCCCCCAGAGATTCCACCGACGTGCTGTCGCTCCATAACTTTGCCGCTCCCACTAGCCTGGTAGTCGCAGCCATCAGCACTAGCTTCTTATCGAGTGCGTAGACCCTCTGGGTATCCAGAACCTTCCTCTTCCATGCTTCAGAAGACAACCCCGCGTGAGCCTTGGGGTCAAACACCGGTATCATTTCCGCAACATTCCTAACCGAGTATATGTTACGGGAGCAGCACCTTTCTCTGGCTCCAGCATCAGACACTACCTCCACTGGCTCTTGTGGAGGCATCTCCGCAATTCCTCCTGCTCCGTTATCGACACGCTTCTTGGCGGCCACAGCTACCCCTGAGTGAGCAGTCGTAAGTTCGGCGAATTTCTCCCTTAACTGCCGCAATTCTTCCCGCAGTAGAAAAAGTTCATCCGCCTCAGCGATTCTCCTTTCATTCCCCCTCGCTTCCGTGGGCTTCCCACCAAGCTTGCCTGACTCCGTTGCATTAAGCAGCCTCGCTAATAGCTCTTCCTTGGTACCTGCCTGTTGTAACCCACGCTCCCTCAGTTCCTCTCGGAGCTCATCCCTGGTCATCCCACTATACATCGCTTCACGTTTTTCCTTATCTGCCATTTGGACAAGCTTCTACAGCCAAGTTGAAACTCCACCAGATGCTATGGCGCAACAGTGACAAGCCCAGGGTTGTAGACGTATAATAGTTGGCGTATTATTCACACTTTTTTACGTGTATAAAAATGTGTATGATATATCTGAAAAATATTGCTGGTGTATAAAAGTGTATAAAAGCAAGGAATAGGTATAAAATTGAAAAAAATGTATAAAAGTCAAAGAAATGCATAAGGATCCCAAAAATAAGCATTTGAGAAATAAAACAATAAAAACATTTTGATTTTTAATACAGTAAGTAACATTTTGGACTAGTTGGACAAATCCAAACGATTTCTTAAATCACTATAGATCATAGACCAATTGGAAAACACCCTTTCCAATTGTGCTATTATTATAGGTACTACATACATATATACACTTTTAGATACTTCTTTACATTTTTATAGACTTTTATACAATTTTTTACACCTTTATACCCTTTTATAGCATTTTATATATTTAAATACAGTTTTAATACATTTTAATACAATTTTATACACTTTAATACACTTTTATACGCTTTTTTGCGGTAAAATGTATAAAAACCACAAAGTGTGACATTTAAGCAACCCTGTACCAATGACCAATGGTAGAACAGCAAGATCAACCGCTAATCCGTCCAATTCCTTATCCAGGGCAAATCCCAGCAGTAATTAGAAAATCAGCAGCAATAGTGATTGCTGATCTTAACGACGAAGTCCCACAGCAATTCGACAGCTAGTCAAAACGGTCGTAATCAATCGGCACCGAATGGGCGAGTCAATGACCTTTGCATGCAAAGCAAAAAGGAAAAAAAATTCAACAAATGAAGCGAAACTCCGCGGCCAGTAGTCAGTGTCAACGACCCCAGTCTACGGCGGTGGCTCTTATCAAAGGGCGTAGCTGTTGTTGCGTTTTGCTGTTGCGTGTTTTTGTTTTTTTTCCTTTTTTTGCTCTTTTTGCTTTCGCTTACACTGCGCCGACTGCGATGTCCACCGCTGCGAAGATGACCGATGCGATGCGTAATTCTTTTTTTTTTGCGTAATTTCCCACGAGGAAAAAAAAGAAACCGAAGCACACTGCTCGCACGTCGGGTCTATCCCACTTCTGAGATGTAAACAAAAAAAAACAGCAGTCGATTTTTTTTTATGTATTGTACTTTATTCAACGGCTTGTCTGGCGTCGTCGACGGTTGATACACTTTTCTCCTCGATACAGTCTCCGTCGCGGGCTTTTATACCCGTTGCGTGTCTATCGCAATATATGCGAAAATACATACATAAGTATGATGAACGTCACTCTTAGAGCCGTGTCCACAGCTACCACCGCCTAAAATGTAAGCTCTGGTGGGGCAAACCAGTGGTATAAACGCTTCCATTGCGAAAAGTGTCGGACTAACTTTTACCAGATTTAGGTAACCCAGTACTATACGAGTATTAATGAACAGTAAATTTCGAGAACATTTTGCAGACAAAGATTCGCCGTTACGGAATTCTAGCCCCGTGTCTTCCATGTCTTCGACTAATAGGCTAACCATTGAGCTACGATTCCCCCATAAGTTTCTTGTAATATCCCCTATCCTATACAACAGTACCATCGTTGCAATCCAACAGATGGGATGCTTAGAGATCGGGGGCACAAAATTTAGAATTTCTTGAAATAATGACATCTTGGAATTTCCGCTACTACTCTGCCATAACAGGACTCATTCTATCTATGTACATATGTACAAGTTCACATACTTGTTCCATCTTGTTCCAGTGATCGTTACATTGCGACCGTTACCTTCAAGAGAGTACTCGTACATATGTAATGCGACAATGCAGCTAGATGAAAATAAGCACCACACTGTGACTCGAGCTGGATTCAATGTGGAATTTCGTATTTAAAGCCACTCCATATTCGACAATATTGCGGAATTTCGAGTACATTACTGTTTAGGTCGAAACATATGAAGCATTCATCTGACATTGAAATGGAATTGCGCCTAGTCTCTTCTCAGAATTCTCTGCCAAATTTAAAACGGGTTGGCTAATCTAGGGGGTCTAGTTTGCTTGAATTTGAAAATTTGAGCAGACAAATGTCTTGTTAAGACGCCTGACGTATGGCAACAGCTACAACAGCAATTGTTTCTTGCGTTTAAACTATAGAATCAGGTAATGCTTTCGAGCAACTATCCCACTCGCGGAATAAGAGTTTAGCAACCTCATTATGGGCCATCTACTCGAAGAAGTGCCGCCAAAACTGCGCCGAAACGCCCTCTGGACGGAAATTACCAATTCCAGTGCATGATAGCCGTGCACAATCCAAATACGTGCCTCATCATCCCAATTGTCAATTTTAACTATGGTACATCTACCTACATATATAGGCAAAAATGGAATACATTTTATGCTCAGAAAGAAAAGTAAGTACATTTTTTTTAGTAGCGCGTTTCATCAGCCATCCTGCTTATATTCTTATATACGAATGGTTATTGTGGGTATCATTTGGATTAAGGTCCCTAAAGTTATTGCTTAGTAAGATTGTCATTTAGATAACATATATCATGGATTGTTAGCCCGATTTGTGCTCTCGAATTCAATTTCAAATTAGTTTCCTAACAAAAAAAATCTGTAAACCTTACTAAAGGTCTTATATTATCATTTCCGCATGTCTCTAAATGATTTCATTCATCCATATTTTAGTACTAAGTAGCCCTAATGATCAATCTTGTCTAATACTTTTCAAAAGTAGCTGCCCCCGTTACATTTCAAGGCATTGTCTCATCAAAGCAGAGTGTCTAAAAGTCCCTATTCGCCTATTTTAATCTTACTGCACATTGCTAAATTTATTTTGCGTTTTTGTCCTTTCTTAACAAATTAAGCCCTACCATGTATTGTGTGCTACTTGCCTAATCTGTACTTGCAACCGAATAGGTTATATCCCCTTCTCCGCAATGTATGAACACATCGATCTGACATAATCAATTTGAGTTTTTAGTCTAATTTAAACATTTACAGCGTTTACCAACACCAAAGTTAATATCTAGCTTCCGAGCGAACGAACGACATTGTCCGGCCAAGCCAATGGCAAGACACACCAAACATAGACAAAACCCATTGCAGCCGATGATTAATGCATGCACTCAATCCCAATGCTTTTTTTTTATGTTCTATTTGAATGGAATTAAGTTTGTCTGCAGTCGGTCTTCGGGTTTACTCCAAATCGAATGGAAATTAGTCAGACTGCATGCAGGCAAAGTGTATTTCTGTGTTCGGATCGTAAGGGCTTGTGAGGGGCATATGTCGTATTGTATCGGCCAATTAGTGTACAAATGTACAACGGTATTCCCGTGAATAATTGATCTTATTGTTAGTTAACTGCACTTGCCGCCATTGGTTGCAACTGTGTTTACGAATGAACAAATGTGGCCAGCGTCCTGTGCCGCCCAGAAAATGTAACATTTTCATCACGCATACATATTGAATATTAAATTCACGTACACACAGGTAGACTTAATTGTGGTTGGTTAAAAAAAAACAGAAGATCAGGGTGATGCTGACGAATCTTAACTACCAGAATTGCAGATTTCACAACTCGCCTTTTGGATTTTAGAAAGGTACTGCAGATGAAACAAGGATACCTGCGTCTATCCTTTATTCAATAACAACAAAATAATTTATTAAATCCACTTAATGATTATCGCTACGGTCTTGGCAGCAGCCACCTATAGCACCTACATGTTTAAGAATAGCGATGTTAACCAGCGAACTGCAACAGAAATAAGTTCCGACCCGATTCAGATTTAAGAATAATAAATTCGCGACCTACCAAATAGTTCAACTGTTGAGCATTTTAGCCATATTCAACAGGTCAGCAGTACTGGGATATAGCTACACGGATTAGCTAATAATTTGCTACATTCCTATTGAAACAGATTACATAGAGCTTGTAATGGTGATAGGGATGAAACCTGTGAATTTTTAACTGACCGGCCAAGTGAATAGAAGTTTCCAAGGGTTATACTCCTATGTATGTATTAAACGAATTTTCAAGAGTCTATCAAAACAGTCGCTATTTAGTTGATCGAGCGGAGCGTAGCGGAGCGAGAGCAATCACCCGCTTTTTGGCCTAGCGCGTGCATGTACGGGGAATATAGTGGTCCGAAAACGATTTCGGACTAATCTTGTACGCACTAAATGTAGATATCGGCTATAACCACACATGTGTGCAGCATGTCATTCGATAGATCTAGGTCTGTAGATGAGCCATAAATTATCAAATGAAATTGTTTGATTGAAAAATAGTGAGAAATAACGAAGTAAAGTTTAGAAAAGTGCCATGCGGAGCGAGAGCAATCACCCACTTTTTGGCCTAGCGCGTGCATGTACGGGGAATATAGTGGTCCGAAAACGATTTCGGACTAATCTTATACGCACTAAATGTAGATATCGGCTATAACCACACATGTGTGCAGCATGTCATTCGATAGATCTAGGTCTGTAGATGAGCCATAAATTATCAAATGAAATTGTTTGATTGAAAAATAGTGAGAAATAACGAAGTAAAGTTTAGAAAAGTGCCATAGACTTTTGCAGGCACGTGCAATCAAAATTGTCAAAGCTTCAGAACAACACGTTTCTCGAAAATATGATCTTAAATCTAAACGTCCTTGCAAGTAGACAATTAATTTGATGTATCACACTTAGCTATATGTATTTACTTGAGAGTATTGGTTATGATTGTAATTTGATAAAACAACAAATTTGCTCGCTCGATCAAAAATTTTCAGTAGCGGAGTTAAGCCCGCGCATACTGATCTGCCTAGTTATTAATAGTGCTTTCAAACATCTATTCGTTATTTTGGAAAACAAACTGAGATTTTATTTTGATATTTTCTTCTGGATTCCAATGTCCATTTGTCTCTTCTATGCCATCTTTAAAACGTAGAGAAACCACATTTGGTTCTACATACAACAAGTTGTATGAGACTATTTTTAGACCGACAACATCACTCCTTTAAAAATAGACCAAAATCGTTAATTGCTCTATTAAGTTTTTCTGAGATGCAATTTATCGATACAAGATATCGTTATATCGTAATACCAACAGTCTTTCCTTTGTTGGTTCCGTATACATATAATCCAGGTTTCCAACAATACAAAGCTCTCAAGATAGATTAGATTTAGGTTAAAATGGGGGGAGAGACAATGTCACCTAATCACTGCGGCCTCTGATGTGCCTATTGTGATGTGGCCCATTTAGAGTTCACTCAATAATCCTGAGTTCATGATAAAACTTAGTATGCTTATTAGTGCATTAGCAGCGATTTCTTCCGCTTCAAAATAATGCCTGCCTAGGTGTTTGTGTCGTGTACTGAAGTGGCAGTTACAGTGGCACAGTATGTGCTCTGCTGTTTCTACCTCTTAGTTACACATTCTACTGGTGACATCTTGTGTTATGCCCATGGTTTTAAGATGTTTGTTGACCGGGCAGTGTCCAGTGAGGAATCCTGTGACTATACGAATCTGACTCCTAGATTATTAGGAACATCTCAGCTTGTCTGCTACCTTCCGTTTGTGTCCAGTAATGGTTGGCCGTGTTCCTCAACCATTCCTTTATGTAGCATTTTATGGTGCTGATAGGTATGCCGCAGAATGGTCTTGGTATCATGAATCGTGATGCAGAGCCTTTTCTTGCTAATAGATCTGCTTTCTCGTTTCCTACATGGCCACTGTGCCCAGGTATCCACATGATGTGAACTCTGTTTGTGTTGGCCAGCTGGCGTAATAGTTTAAGCAGTCCCATACCAATTTAGAGGTGACTTCGTAGCTTTTAGGGGCTAGAAGTGCTGTCAGAGAGAATATAAATGTTTTTATTGGTTATAACTCTGATTACATTCTCTCTGAGGTCTATGCTGTGATAGATGTGTGTTCCAGTGTTAGCTCCGTATACTCCAGCCCCAACACCTTCATTCGTTTTGGATCCATCTGTGTACCATACATAGGATTGACGATCGAAGGAAGCTCTATTTTGCTCCCAGGTGTGGCGAGTGGGAATTGTGACCTTAACGTTTTAACTGAAGTTATACCTTGGAAGACAATTGTCTTTATGGGGTATTTTTAACATTTCATGCCTATTTAGTTCATTAAAAATGTCAGGATGAAAAAGCGTAGAATTAGAGTCATCCTCCGCGATGGGCGAATATTATTGCTTCTTTTTTAAGTTGGAGGTGTACAGGTGATAGGTCCGTGATGACTAGCGCTACTGTGGGGGTACTGATGATGGCTGTATATAGCCAGCGAGATTTTGGGATTAACGCCCCAAGTTTTTCCAGTGAGACTTTTGCTGGTCCATAGAGAGATCCTGGCTTTCTTAATGGTCTTTGTGATGTGAGAGTTTAAAATAAGTTTATTGTTACATCTAGATATTTGGCTTCGTTTGAGAACTCTATTGTTTCACCAAATAGAGTGGATTTTCTAAGTGCTATGGTGCTTTTTTTTGGGTTGACATTTAGTCCAACTTTTATTCACCAGCTCATAACAAGGTTGAGTGCCCATTGTGGGAGTTCCAAGATCACAATGTCATCAGCATAGCCTTGAACATAGAAGCCATTGTTGCTGAGTATGCTAATCAGCTCATTGACTACGATGGGCCATAGGGTGAGAGAACCCCGCTTGAGGGCAGCCTTTCGTGGTTTTTACACTGATTTTATCATTGCCATTGAGGTGTTTATTTTCCTGTTACTAAGCATGTGTTGAATCCATCTGCATGTGGTATTGTCTACCCCTGTGCTGATGATGCAGTACTGTGTTTGGGCGTGATCGGTATTGTCAAAAGCACCCTCAATATCAAGAAAGCAACCTATCGCAATATTTTCGTCGCATGAAATTGGTCTTGACGTTGAGACAAACCTTATAAATGGCATAAAAATATTGACATATACAATGTCATCAGCATAGCTTTGAACATAGAAGCCATTGTTGCTGAGTATGCTAATCAGCTCATTGACTACGATGGGCCATAGGGTGAGAGAACCCCGCTTGAGGGCAGCCTTTCGTGGTTTTTACACTGATTTTATCATTGCCATTGAGGTGTTTATTTTCCTGTTACTAAGCATGTGTTGAATCCATCTGCATGTGGTATTGTCTACCCCTGTGCTGATGATGCAGTATTGTGTTTGGGCGTGATCGGTATTGTCAAAAGCACCCTCAATATCAAGAAAGCAACCTATCGCAATATTTTCGTCGCATGAAATTGGTCTTGACGTTGAGACAAATCTTATAAATGCCATAAAAATATTACAGAATTACTTCAGTAAGTGGAAAATTAAACTAAACGCCCAAAAGATTCAAGCAATCTTTTTCACTACAAAAAGAAAACCTTCCTTTCTTCCGGCTAATCAGCTAATAATTGATGGTCAATCTATATCGTGGGAGCCCTTTGTAAAATATCTGGGCATTTATTTGGACCAAAAATTGACTTTTAAGGAACATATCGCAAGAACAATTAAAAAATATAGTATTGCCATTAAATTATTATATCCGTTGATTCATAGAAGGTCCCTACTCTCATATGAAAATAAGCTAATAATTTATAAAACAATTTTCCAATCTATTTTCTAATATGGGTGTCAAGTTTGATGGAATTGTGTATTTTATCACCTAAAAAAACCCAAAATAAAATACTAAAAATGATGCTTAATCTACCATGGCATCATTCCACGAGAGATCTTCATCGAACAGCTAATGTTCAGTTGATCTTCAATAGAATCCAAAAAACTCAATGAAAAGTTTACGATAAGATGTGATACCTCCGAAAATCCTCTAATTAATCAATTATATACAGATGGGTGAGGTTCATAGGACAGCCAATGTTCACAACGAATTGTGTTAATTTTTTATTTATTTATTTACTTATTTATTTATTAAATTTTGTTACTTATTTATTCAATTATTTGTTTACTTATTTATTTATCACTTTTTTATTTATATATTTTTAATTATTTATTTATTTATTTAATTAATTATTTTTTTAGTTATTTACTTGATTCACTTGTTCAATTATATTTATATTTATTAATTAATTTATTTATTTAATTATTTATTTATTTATTTATTTATTTACTCTTTATTGATGTTCAAAATTATAATTTTGGGTGTTTTTTTTCTCCCTTCGAATTTTATTAAAAATAAAAGTATAAAATCAACACTAATATAAAAATATTATTCAGTTGAAAGATATATTATTCTATATCATATCTCTGTGGTACAGAGAGTACAGACTATTGTAAATTGTGTGATTACACACATATAATATGTTGTTGTTGTATATACGAGTAATATCGCAATTTCTTTGTCGCTTAGGGATTCATTGATCCGAGCTGTTAGCTCCTGAAGAGCATGCGTGGTTAATTTCCCAGGCTGGTAGGTATATTGTTTTTTGTGAAGCGGTGATCTCTTATATGTCTATCCAGTAATTTTTCCATTGTTTTTAGGAAAAATAAGGTCGGTATGATTTGGGCAGGTCCGTAGGTCTGCGGTCTGCTTTAGGGATAAATTTTACCATTACCTCATTCCAAGCAATCCATGGTCCTGAAGATATTGATTAGCATGGAGGGATTAGCGCACTTCCTTTCTGAAGGAAATTGCTCTTGATTTCTTCCAGTCCTTCCTGTTGGGTCTCGTCGCCCTGATCTGTGGAGATATACTGGAGAGAGTGGATTGGATGATGTTGGAGTCTGGGAAATGTGTACTTGTTAGGATTTTTAGTGTTTCTGTGCCATTTTCGGCATATACATATTCCATCTGCTTTCTTCAACAGACCAATTTGATTAGTGTGCGTTTTAGCGAGAGCTCTGTGGATGCGAGCACTGGTTTGTATAGGGTCCGCCAAATAACTTTTTTTTTTTTTGAAAATGCTATAAAAAAAAACTACTGAATATTTTCTCAAATTTCTTTTTTTATTTGAAAGTACAATCCTTCCTAATAATGGAAAATAATTTCATTCAAATGGCTGCCTCGGCTGGCCATGCAGTAGCCTACACGATCGGTCCAATTTTTAAGCACATTATCGATTGTGTGCAGCTGTATTTCACCAATGGCTTCACGAATATTGTCCTTTAAAGCGTCAATTGTCTCTGGCTTGTCGGCGTAACACTTATCTTTGACGGCACCCCACAAATAATAGTCCAACGGTGTCAAATCGCAGCTCCGAGGTGGCCAAATGACATCAGCTCTGCGGCTGATAATGCGATCTTCAAAAACAGGGCGCAAAACATCGAGTGTAGCTTCGGCTGTGTGGCACGTAGCGCCTTCCTGTTGAAACCAAATGTTGCCAATATCCTCCTCTTCAATTTTTGTGAACAAAAATTCGTTCAACATGGCCCGATAACGATCGCCATTGACTGTAACGGCCACTCCTTGCTCATTTTCGAAGAAAAATGGCCCAATTATGCCTCTGGACCAAAATCCGCACCAAACAGTGGCTCGTTTTGGGTGCACCGGCTTTTCAATGTATGCGTGCGGGTTTTCTGTGCCCCAAATGCGACAATTTTGCTTGTTTACATACCCGCCAAGATCAAAATGAGCTTCATCTGAAAAGATGATTTTTTTGGCAAAATCGGCATCTTCTGTAAGTCGATCGCAGGCCCACTTAGCGAAGCGTTGTTCAAGCGTATACACAACCATATTCGTTCAGCGGAACGATAAAACTAATTATCTGTCAAATCAGACATGAGCCAAGTGTTACCATTCACGAAATAAGCACTACCTGAAAAAAAAAACGTTAGATGGCGGACCCTTTATGTCTGAGAGACTGCTGCAGAACTTTTCCCATGAGTCTCTTTTAGGTCTTCTACCGTCTTGGTTGTAGTTGGTGTATGAGCCTTGTCTCCACTGAGCTTGGCTTTATTGAACAGTTTTCTGGTCAATGCTTAAAGAGTTTGTTATTCCACCATGGGGTTGGGGTACGGTTGCCTACCTCAACTTTTTCTGGGCAAGCAGCTAAGTTCTAGACTGTCTATGTCGCTGATGCTTTTTGGACAGTTTCTGATTGCTCGAGTAGTAGGCTGTAACTGTCCCTGTCTATCGCTCTCCGTTGTCTGCATGTTTTCAGAATCTGTCGTTGATCCGATATCGATGTTTCTGTCGAGACATGCCAGTTCCGAATGGAATTGCCTATGAATGCTTTAGGGTGAAATCTAAGACTTCTTCCCTGATTTTGCTCATAAAGGTAGGGCTATTTCCATGGTTTAGAGTTTCTAGATTGTTTTTGGAAATGAATTCTAAAAGGTACGTACGTCTTCTGTTAATGTCCGATCTTCCCCATGCTGTGTCGTGGGCATTGGCGCCACAGCATATGACGACTTGTCAACCTCTTCTTCCATAGTAGTCGAGAACTCTCTACATTGATAGTGAAGTTGGGGTCAGTGGAGTCGCCCGCAAGGTAGACTGAGCAAATTACAGCATCTTACCTGCTTTGCTCAGTGGGTTGTTGTATGATGGCAGCTGCCATGTCCTTGTCTGTGTATTCTGGGATAGGAGTGGCTTTATTAGTTTTAATTATCATTATGCAGGCTCTAAGTCTTCCTTCGAAAGTCTTTGTTGTCTGCGACATGTCATCAGATAACTTTGTCTTTTGGGGTTCCTCGGTAGCCTCTTTGGTAGACCTAGTAGCGTCAGAAGCCTTTGGTTTGGCAATCTGACTGGGCATCTGCCCAATAGTGTCCTCAATTTTCTTTTTGGGGATGGTGTGTTCGATTGGGGCACCGCTCTCGGGATGGGCTTGCGCCCTGTTCTTGGTTTTGGTGCCCATAGTTGCCTTGCTTGCCTTGAAGTTCCCTTGATTCTAATCAGAATCTGAAAGATTTTGAGGAATAGTTTGCATCTATGCCTTAAGATGCCTCATATATGGCAAAGGTAAGTTGGTCCCCGCCGCTTTTTTCCTTTATGATCCTGAGGACTCTCCAACTTTTAGTGCTAACACCAACATTTTGTCAAAGAATGTCTCTTCTTGGATCGCCAAGCAGATTCAAACCTTAGCCAAGTTAGTGGCGTCTTAAGCTACTTGGGTAGACAACTAGACCTCATATTCACAACTGATCCCATCAACTCTTTTGTTTCACTTTGTCCCCTTTCACTTTCAACCATCGATATGTTCCATCTTCCCCTCCTTCTTTCCTTTTTTCACGATTCTCCATTACAGAACAAATCCCGTGCAGTTCTGGCTTCTCACGATTTTCACAAAGCAAAATTTCACCTAATCAATCAATATATTTAAAAAGCCCCTCTCAATTTCGGTAACCTAACTGTAAATGAATCTATATCCATATTCTACAGGGAAATATAATAGTTCCCTCCGGCATCCTCCAAGGAAGCCACTTAAGTCCACTTCTTTTCGTTCTTACCATAAACGATATTGAAATGGTGATCAAACATTCCCACATCTCACTATATAGTTTTATTACGATTCTTTATTATTTCTCTTTACAACTAATTACATTTATTTTCTTAAGTGTGTCTTCCTCGACGTCCAACAGAGAAGTGACCTTAAAACTAACTTAAACCTAGCGGAGAGTTTTCTTCTCTTTAATTCCTCTGTGCTTATCTTCTATCGAAGATGAGCATAGAGCAGGGAGAAGTGATACAGCTTCTCTATCAGCTTACAGCTTCTAATATAAGCTGCAAGTTGCAGAGAGCTGTATGATATTACATTTATTTTCTTAAGTGTGTCTTCCTCGACGTCCAACAGAGAAGTGACCTTAAAACTAACTTAAACCTAGCGGAGAGTTTTCTTCTCTTTAATTCCTCTGTGCTTATCTTGTATCGAAGATGAGCATAGAGCAGGGAGAAGTGATACAGCTTCTCTATCAGCTTACAGCTTCTAATATAAGCTGCAAGTTGCAGAGAGCTGTATGATCTATAATGTGACTATATGCCGACGACACTAAGTTCTTCAAGACCATTTCCTCCAGTCATGACTCTTCCATTATTCAATCTAATCTTAATAGTTTTTGCATCTAGTGTTCCAAAAATTGCTTGGAGCTTAACATTTTCAAATGCCAATCAATCACCTTTTCACGAAAACGAATCACACCTCCTCCTCGTCTCTGCTTCCTCAATAATCAACCCATCCCCACCGTTCATATCATTCGCGATCTAGGCATATTATGTGACCAGGAGCTAAATTTTCACATCATGATGAGATAATCCTTAAAGCTCATTTTGCATTCGATTTCGTGAAACGATGGTCTAAAAAATTCTCGAACCCTTACGTTGGCCGATCTTTTTACATAACCCTTGTTCGGCCCCTTCTTGAATACGCCTCTCAAGTATGGTCTCCTTACCAACAAACCCACATTTCTTGAATCGAGAGAATACAACGCCGGTTCCTACGTTTTGCTCTTAGAGGTCTCCCCTGGAGCAATGCTTTGATGTTACCACCCTACCAAGACCGCCTTAAACTAATCAACATGAATACGTACAAGAAGAATTGTACCTGACATTCTTTTCATCCATCGACTCCTTTCAGGTACCATTGACTGCGCAACCCTCTACAACTCTGTCTCTATCAACACTAACCCTCACAATGTACGAAATCCCCGTTTCTTCTACCTACCCAACCCCCGTACTGCCTATGGCTCCATAAACCCATTTCTCGAATGATGGGAAGTGTTAATTCGACCTCCCCCTCCCATTCTTCTTAGTTTAGATTAAGTAAGATTAGATTAAGTTAGCTTGAATTAAGCTCAATAAATTGGGTGCTTGCCCCCACGAATATTGAAATCTGAAACAAAATTTTTCCACCATTTTTCCCTTAATTGTTTAATATCCCACAATATTCAAACGAACTTATGATGCGTTAAGTAACATCTGAAATTTTAGATTCTATAATAAAATTCAATAAAAGAGCGTATTAAAAACGTTTGAATCCAAAATTAAAATATAAAATATGAGTGCCTTGGAAATTTAAAAAGAAAACATGAAATAAAATAAAAATAAAACTAATAATTGCGCCATCCAAAATGAAGCATTATACATGTAGATGTATATATATGTATGCATAGATATGAATAGTAAAATAAATACAGAATTGAAAAGTGTAGGCGACCCCATATCCCCGCGGACAAATGCTAGCCCACTGGTTAGCTGGCGTCAGAACATGGATATGCAAAGTAGCATCATGTTACCATATTTTTCATTGCAGAAGCATGTTCTTCTCTGATTTCACCCGTGATGACTGTGCAGCTGGTATATGGTTTAGCTACGAGTCTGGTCCTCGTCATCGTTACCATACAAAAAAGTGATAATTTACAACGGTTATGTGATTGCAATCGTGTTCTTTTTTTTCCTTTATGGTCTTTCCTCCTGACAATAAAAGGACCAAAATACTTGACATTCTTGGTGTTGTATAATATACTATTTTGTCTACTGCAAAAACGTGGAAAAAAAGTGTTTTGAATTAGATTTTATTATTAGTCGATCCGCTTCCAATACGATTCCTAGTCAGAACAGGACTCAATTATCGAATCTAAAATAAATACCGCCGGCAATTGGTCATGAAAACTAGATCAGAAAATATTTTAGTGATTATACTAAAAGAAGTTAACTATTTCATGTCATTTTTGTTTAACTGCGATCAATTGAATGAATTGATTCAGTGGCGGTGACTGAATCTATATTATCATATTAATATCATAATCATACCTCATGCTTTTTCACGTTTGCATGAGTAGTGTTGAAATCATTTAAAGAAAAAAAGTTATTATTTTGTTTTCTAGCGATCGGGCAGCGTGACCCCTTACCAAACCAACTTAATTCTTATTTATTAGGTTGTACCAAATGAAATGTCCGATTTTTCACTTAGTCCTCAATTAGAAGCTGTCAAGTGAACATCTGTACAACACAGTGATTTTTTTTTTATATCATAAAGTGGTATGTGTGTTTGATGTGTGCGACTTTTAGGGTCCGTATATCCTTTTATTTCAAGCTGACGGTTCAAATTCGTACTCTTTTACTTAACGAGTTCAAACTGGGACATAATGCGTCTCTGGCAGCCAAAAACATAAATGACGATTTGAGAATACAGCGGTGAACGAATGCACCATTCGGCGTTGGTTTGGTAAGTTCCGTTCGGGAGATCTAAGCTTCGAAAACTAACCGCATGGGAAACCAGAACAAGAAACTGTGTGGAGTATCCCCCAAGACTATAAGTCGACATCTACATATCTCAAATAGGAAAAGTGAAAAAACCGACAAGTGGGTGGAACAAGTAAAGAATTGAACGAGGCCCAAAAATTACGCCGTTTAGAAATCTGTGCATCGCTGAGTCTAAGGCACCGAAATGCACCGCATAATCACATGTGACGAAAAGTGGGTTTTATATGACAACCGTAAAAGATCTGGGCAGTGGTTGGATGCAGACAAGAAGCCAAAACACACCTCCACGCTTGGTCTTCACCCGGATAAGGTTATGGTGAGAATCTGGTTGACATCGAAAGGACCAATCCACTTTTAATTTCTTCAACCAAGGGAAACGATAAATGCAGTCAAGTATTGTGAGAAAATCGACGTAATTCATACGAAATTGGCTGAAAAGCAACCTGTATTGGACAATAGGCATGATCCGATCCTATTGCATGACAATGCCAGACCCCATACCTCACACATAACGGTGCAAAAGCTGCTACAGTTGGGATTCGAAATTCTTCCGCATCCACCGTACTCTCCTGATATTTCTCAAACGGATTATCACCTTTTCCGCAGTCTGGCGTCATTTTGTCGGCAAAAGGTGTTCCGAAACCGAACAGAGGTCATAGAAACCTTTGAAAACTTTTTAGCGTCAAAAAATCAAGGTTTCTATAAAAAGAGAATAATGGGCATTGAATCTCGATGGAAGAAGGTTCAGATTTTATGCAAAGAAATATTGACATATTTGACATATTTTTAACAAAAAAATCAGACATTTCATGTGGTACAACTTAATAAATTATTCTTACAACTTCCTTAAATACTATTTCTCCTATTCTGTTGCGACGACGGACGGCGTGCTGGATCAGGCGTCGGCAATGGTGGATTTCCCGAGACGACGGAAATGCGTAGCTCAGTTGTTGTTGTTTGTTGTGTAGTTGTTGTTTTTAGCTTAAGTGTGTGGCTCGGGTGGCAAAGTGCAACCTCGGGTGGACCCTGGTGCACATAACGCTGATAGGGCAGAGACCGTCACATAGCATGTTGTTTGCGCTGAGACGAAATCTATTTCACGTTAACTTATATCGAATTGATCTCTGATAGAATAAATAAACTTAATGAACACTTTAAGGTTCGGTGCGACAACTCCGAAAACCCCTTAATAAATTTATTTTCTCAGATTTAATTTTCACAATACTTCCAAGCATATTAAAGAAACCATATTAGAAAAAAAAAAAAAAAACATGTTCCATCCTATTCATAAATGTACTTAATTCCCTACTTATTTAACTTTGTATACACTATGTTTGTATTTATTTATTTATTTGATTAATTATTTATTTATTTATTGTTTATTTATATATTTATTTATTTATTTATTTATTTACTTATTTATTATTTATTCATTGTTTTTTTTTAATGTATTTATTTATTTATTTGTTTATTTATTTATTTTATTTATTTATTTATTTATTTATTTATTATTTATATATTTATTTATTTTATTTATTTATTAGTTATTTATTTATTTATCTATTTATTTATCTATTTATCTATTTACTATTTAAGTTTCTTTTTTCAAATGAGGTTTTTTTTCAAGAATCTGTTTTTTTTTTCCTCAAACTGTAAGCTTTTTCTTTAAGTACATCTTTGTAAACAAATAAAATGGCAATTTCAGTAGCAAGATACAATTAGGTATCAAATCTCTGTGTTAAATATTGTGCGGTAACTCAGACCATGTACATTTTAACAAAAATCTGAATAAAATATACATATGTACATGCATACTTATATCCCAAACTGCACAATTTGTCAATGTGTAACAAACATGTCGCACAAACTTTAGCAATTTATAAGCAACATATCGACATATTTACATACATATTAAAAATCAAACTAAAATAAAACAAGAACAGCCACACATCGATGGTGGACACATACAGCATCCCTAACATTGTAATTCCATCTCTTTCTATATTTGGTTTTACTTTTATTTTTATTTTTATTCATATTTTCATATTCACTTTAATCCGCATTTAATCCCTTTCCTCATCTCTCTTCAGTCTTTCTGGTTTTTTTATCTTCCTTTTGTTGTTTTTCTTTTATCCCAGCACTTTTTATTCTACCTATTTTCTCTCCATTTCGAATGTTATTTCTCTGTTGTATTTGTGATCCCCACCGTTTTTCTTCGTTTAAGCTTATTACATAAATTATTTATGTATTTCGCCAATAATTATGCTACATAATTTATTTGTTAATATTTACGTAAAAACGTATTCGTTCTACTTGTCGCCTTTGTCGCTATTGATCGTGTTTTCCTCAAAATGAATACCATAAGAAGGGGTGATTTTATGCTTGAAACAAAAGTATTATTAAATACATATATTATGTAATTTCAAAAAGGGACTCAATGTACATATGTCATTTGAATGCCCAAAGTATAGTTAAAAAAATTTATGAACTTAAGTATACTTTTGATGATAGCACGGTTGATTTTCTCTGTCTTACTGAAACTTGGCTAAAACCGGAGATGTGTTCCAACATGTTTAAGGTTAAAAATATGAGGGTCGTCAAGGGCGCGGAGGCGCTGCTAAATATATTAAAAATTGTTACAATTTTAAGATATTGTTGAGATCTGGACCAAATGATCTGGCCGAATTTGTCTTTGTAGAACTTTCTGGTACTTGTGAAAAGTTCGAATTCTGGAAAAAAAAGTTCGGCATATTCAAATTAAATCAAAAAATTAATGTAGATTTGAACACTCTTAGTAAGAAATTAGTATCCGTTAGCCAAACCAGAGGCTCCGCTTCAATGACATTTTCGGCTGCACCCAACATTAATCAATGTACGAGTCCATTCTCACTCCACTGTATTGATGAAACCCTCGTTGCTAGTACGATTTTGAAAATAAAATCCAATGCAATAGGTTCGGACAATATAAATCCGAGGTTCATAAGAATGTTCTTCCTGGTATAATTCACCAAATAACACATACTGTGAACACTATTATAACTACATCAGTTTTACCCAACTCATGGAAAATAGCAAAGATACTACTTCTTCCGAAGGGTCCTGCACACAATTCAGAATATAGACCAATCGCAATTTTGCCTTTTCTTAGTAAGGTCTTCGAAACAATTATAAGCCAGCAAATTAAGTTGAATCTCCATAATAATAATTTAATCAGCAAATACCAATCAGGCTTTCGTGCTAAACACAGCTGTGTAACGGCCTTATTGAAGGTTATAGAATATCTTCGTCAAGGCTTAGATACACGTTCTGATAATTTGGGTTTAATGGTATGTTTGGATGTTTCGAAGGCATTTGATAGTGTAGATCACAGTATTTTAGTTAAAAACTGATGATACAATTCCTGTTTGATATAAGTCTTTGTCGGTTAACATCATCGTATCTTAGCAGTCGTTCACAATATGTATGTTATAAAAATGAATGTTCTTCTAGCCTGCCAGATCCGCCAGGTATTCCACAAGGTTCGGTGCTGGGCCCGCTTTTATTTATGTGTTTCATAAATGATATTTCTAAATGTTTTTCGAGTTGTCATCATCACATATACGCTGATGACGTTCAAGTTTATCTCGCCTTCCCGAAGTCAAACATTCTCGGTGCTGCAAACATTATGAACCAACAACTTATAAGGGTATATGAATGGTCGGCTCAAAACAAACTGGACCTAAACCTCGCAAAGACTAAAGCTCTACTAATAAATTGTGGTAAAACTAAGGTCCCACCTCCCGCCATCCACCTAAATCAAACGCCTGTGGAATTTGTGAGCAATTTTAAAAACCTGGGTATTTACTTTAATGAAAACTTTAGTTGGAATACACATAAGACAGTCTCAAAAATATATAAACACAAACTTACTGTCGCGTTTAATAGTTGTGCAAGGTATATTTTTAATATAAAGAGAGACGAACATATCTCTGATTATGTCAAACAAATAACCGGCTGTTCATTACCAACCATACTAAGTTTCAGAACAATATTACTTTTGTATAAAACGATAACTCTTAAACAACCAGGATATCTGTTCGAAAGTGTACGTTTCCCTGTAAATGATCGATCTCTGACACTCATCCCACCTCGGTGTAAATACAAAATAACGTCTCGTCAATTTTTCGCTCATGCAATTCAACTATGGAATCGTTTGCCCCTAACCATTAGGCGAAAAAACACTACGAATACAAATGTATTTATTGAAAAACTTTTTGAATTCTTAATCAATAATTAATGTAAAGCTAATGTCCATCCTTCCTCTATTTCTCACTATCTATCCTTTCCTTCTACTATCTAAAACGTTCTTAAATAATTAATTTTAATTGTAATTGATTGTAAATTGTTAACTCCCTATTCAATTTTTTTTTGTTTTTATTATTATTATTTGAATTGAATTGAAGAGTATGGGGTGTGTCATTACAGGACACTTGCTCTGCGACCATAAAGATCTATTGTACCCCCTTCTTTGATCTAGTATTTTAGTGTTGCTTTCATGAATTTAACAACTTTCCTAGATGGGATATCCTGGAAGTCCTTCCCTGTTAGTTGTGTCTTTGTTGACATTTCGAGTCGCTCTTCAGTGAGTTCTGGGCATTTTGTGAGAATATGTTCCATTGTCTCTTTGTCCTGCCCACATCGTCTGCAAGACTCAGTGCTGCTGAGACCCATTTTGAATAGGTGGTGATTGCAAGTGCCGTGCCCTGTTAGAGCTTCACATAGCAGTTTTAGTTCGGCTTTATTTAGTTCTAGTTTTTAGAGTATTTTAAGCCCTCTTGTCTGTTCCAGAATTGGCTCTTTTGTTTGATGACCCATTTGTTTAAAGTTTTATTTGTGTCTGTGTTGTCAAATCCATAAAGGGGGAAGGGTCCAGTAAAAGGCATCTGGGCGCCTTTTTTGGCTTGTAAGTCCGCCTTTTCGTTGCCTTTATGGTTTTCATGACCTGGCACCCAAATCAACTTTACTTTGTTGTTTATCGCCAGTTTATTTAGACGTTGGTGACATTCCCAGACAGCTCTAGAGTTAAATGTATAGCTTCTTAGAGCTTTGAGAACCGCTTGGCTGTCCGAGAATATGGATATCTTTAATCTATTGGGCTTTTGTTCACTAATGTAGTGTACCGCCGCATTTATTGCATGCAGTTCAGCCTGAACGATTGTTGATTCACCGCAGAGAGGGATGTGAAGGCTACATTTAGGTCCTATCACACCAGCCCCTACTTTATTTCCGGATTTGGACCCATCTGTAAACCACTTTTGGGCACCATCCTTCAACCAAGGGGGATTGTTTTTCCATTCCTCCCTGTTTGGAATGAGTATTTCAAAGTGTTTTTTAAAGTTCAGCTGAGGGGACGTTAGGTCACTTACACGAGTTAGTTCCCAGACGTTGTCGACCTTTTCTAGAATCTCTAGATGTCCAGTCAGGTTCCCTTTTTTGTAGTTATAAGTTCTTTGTATCCTTAGGGCTTGTTTGGCCGCTTCTGCCTGAACGGCAGTGTGTAACTGCGGAATGTTTAGGATTGCCTCCATTCCAGCGGTTGGAGTGGTTTTCATTGCTCCAGTTATACAAATACATGCTAGTCTTTGTATTTTGTTGAGTTTGCGTATTGTTCCTTTTTGTACGCATTTCCTCCACCATACCGCAGCGCCGTATAGTATGGTTGGTTTGATCATCTGATTGTATATCCATATACTCATTTTTGGGTTGAGTCCCCATGTTTTGCCCACCAGCTGTTTTAGGGACCATAAGGCCTTTACAGCCTTTGAGTATATGTTATCTAGGTGTGCATTCCATGAGAGTTTATGATCCAGTGTTATTCCTAGGAATATTTCTTTATTGGGATGCAGGTGTCTTTTATTTTATTTATTTTAAGGTTTGGTAGATCGATTGATCTTTTCCTGGTAAACCTAATTATTTGGGTTTTGCTGGGATTGATAGAGAGTTGTTCTTTATCGCACCAGTTCCATGTTATTTTTAGGGCGTTTTGCATAAGATTCCCTAGAATGTCTTCTTATTTGCCTTTTATGAATATGGTGATGTCATCTGCATATCCAATGGCAGTAAAGCCTTTGTTGTTAAGTTCCCAGAGAAGTTCATCTACCAGAATTGACCACAGAAGCGGGGATAGAACACCCCCTTGCGGGCAACCTCTAATAGTTTTGATAACTAGTTCTGAGGTACCTAACTTGGCTGTTATGCGTCTATCTTTTAGCATATTATTGATCCATCTAACTACTAGGGGGTCCACCCTTTTTGCATGTAATGTTTTAATTAGTGATGAGTGATTTGCACTGTCAAATGCTCCCTCTATGTCCATAAATGCTCCAATTGCTACTTCTTTTGAATTTAAGGCCTTTTCAATGATTTCCGTAACTTTGTGGAGTGCGGTTATCGTAGATTTGCCTTTTTGGTATGCAAATTGTAGTTTATGGAGTGGAGATATCTCCAGTGTTGTTCTTATGATTAGTTCAATCAGTTTTTCCGTTGCTTTTAGTAGGAACGAGGATAGACTGATTGGTCTGTACGATTTAGGATTTTCTGGTGGTTTGTTACCCCCTTTAGGTATGAATATGACCCTATTCCTTCTCCATGTACGTGGTATGTAACTAGTGGCAAGGCTGGTTCGGATAATTTTTACCAACAGTGCCTTTAGTTTATTGTTCCCATGTATTAGTAAAGCTGGAAATATTCCGTCAGGTCCCGAAGCTTTAAATGGCTTGAAGCTGTTAATGGCCCAGTCTAGCTTCTCGTACGTTATATATTTCCTCACGCTGTTATTACTATTTTGATAATAGTTTGGTAAGTTATGGCTGAGATTACAGCTAGTTTCCACGGTACAGCCAGGAAAGTGAGTCTTTAGGAGTAATTCTAGGGTGTCCGTGAAGTTATTTGTCAGGTTTCCATCCAGGTCTTTGAGCAGACCTAAGGAATCATGGTTTCCCTTGGATAACGCTTTGTAGACTCTTGCTGTTTCTGGTGAGTCTTTAAGGTTATCACAGTAGTTCATCCATGATTTTCTTTTGGATGCCCTGATTCCTTTATTATAATTGGTGAGAGCTTCCTTATATGGCTGCCAGTTGCCCGTCTTTTTTGCCCTGTTGAACTCTTTTCTTGCAGACTTCCTAAGTTTGCTCAGTTTGGAGTTCCACCAGGGTACGGATACTTTGGATTTTTTTTCTTTTAGTGGGCAGCTTGCATGGTAGGAAGATAATATGGTGTCCGTGAAGAATTCGACTGAATTGTCTATTTCCTCTGGAGTGTTGGTGTTCAGATGAACCCCTGATAGTTTTTCATTTAGGAGGGATTTGTACATTTCCCAGTTTGTGGCTTTGGGAGATCTATATCTCACCAGGGTCTCAGCCTGAGTTCCCATGTTAAGTTTAAAAGTGATGTGGTTGTGGTCAGAAAAGGAGTTTTCTTTCGAGACCTGCCACTCTTTAATCAAGTTAGATATTTTGTTAGTAATTAGTGTGAGGTCTAGAACTTCTTTCCTTATTGCATTTTGGAAAGTTGGTTCTTTGCCTCTATTTGCTATATCTAGGTTAGTATCGACGAGAAATTCTAGGAGAGACTCACCTCTTGAATTTGTATCGCTGCCCCAGATAGTTTTGTGAGCATTCGCATCGCAGCCAATGACTAGGTGTTTCCTATTCTGTTTACAGAATCTTACCAGTTTTTTGATGTTTTCTGGTGGTGCTTCCTCTTCTTCACCCGGAAAATAGGCTGAGGTGACGATTACCTCAGTTCCCATCATGTTGACTAGGATCGTCTCTTGGTGCGTCTCTATCGGTGAATTCTGAAATTTGTAGGAAGTTAATATCATTGTTAATAAGTATTGCAGCTCTCGGTGTATCAGCCGCTTTGTCGTAAACCAACTTACAGTTTTTGATGTTTAGTCCTGATATTTTGTTTTTATTGATCCAGGGCTCTTGTATGAGCCCCAGATTGAATCTTCCTCCCGCATGCCTTTTTTGTATTTCTGCCGACGCAGATTTGGCATGCTGGAGGTTCGCCTGCAGGATTTTTAACATGCGGTTTTGTCTGAGGACTCTTTAGCGTCCTCTATTTCAAGGATTTTTTCATCCTCTGTTGTTTTCTCCGCGTTATTGAGTCTCCTTAGACAGATTTGTCCAAACTTGAAGTAAATAGTGTTACTTCTCGACTCTAGGATTTTGGCGATTGACCGGTCCATAGAGAGGACTAGCATGGCAGCTGTGCTTTTGTTAACCCTTTTAAGCGTCCTCCAAGAGTCAGCTTTTAGGCCTTCATTCTGTGACTGTATGAGTCCCAGTATTTTTTCAGTGGCTGTGCTGGCAGCGTTTGGGAAGTATCCAACTAGGGTACATGGTTGAGGAATCGAATCCTCTTTTGTAGCCCATAGTTCGGCTCCCTCCCATGGCTTCAGCAACGGTGTGGTTATTTTCAGCCACTCCACTGTACTTTCCGTCATACAGTTTAGGGTTAAAAAGCCCGCCTTGAATGAGCAGCTCTGGAATTGAGGCTTTACGATGCTGTCCTTTTAACAAAGGACTTTCTCGAGTATCGCCTCTTGCAATTCCATTAGCTGAGCTGTAGTCAAGGTCGTGTTTGGATAATTATTATTATTATTAACTTTACATATATCAATAATACACGATTGAAGCTTGTTCCAATTTAAAAAATGTATGTATCTTATGTGAACAAGAATTGTAAATAAATAAATAAATAAATAAAATACCACTAAATTTTTTTTCCTATATCATCAGTTCAGCATTATAGACGCCGGTTAGGAGTAACCGAAATCAAAGGATTACAATATCACACCCAACCATCCGTTTCCACATGCTTTGCTGGTTCAATTGAACTGTACCCCAGTACAGTATAGTTCATGTATAGTATGTTTCAAAAAATTAAGACGACAAGAGAATATATGGACACTCGTTTATTTTTAAGCTCAACTGTAAAAAGGAATAGAAAATGCAATTCACATTAGATCTCATCACTACCGAATCCAAACTGAGACTGAGACTTACTAGTGAAGGCTAAAATGTACATACATACTCGTATATATGTATATATTCATCGAAAACAGAGGTTCGTTAAAGAAAGGAAACATATATATTTATATATATACATATATATATACATATATATGATGAACATGAATATGTGTGAAGAATATTCACTTTTTAACATACTCGTAGTATATTGCTAAGCAATAACTTTGTTGATTCTTAAAAGGTTGACAGTTGGTCGTTGTCATGGGATGCATATAATATCATAAATGCATATCTTCGTCAGATTATTGTGAGATGGCACTCATTCCACATCCTACACATTTTTTTGTTCATCATTTCCTATTCCAAATCCTTGCATACTATGCCATAGATGACATGCTCTTTTCCTCTTTTGTCTGCAAACTGCTGATTTGGTGCACATACCCAAAGTTGTCACTGCACGTACTAATTTTAGGGTATTTCATGATCTACTGCTCGAGTCACAAGTTTAGTTTGACTTAGGAAAATCTAAGTCGTCATCTAAAGTTAACAAACTATTCAACTTAGGTTTAATTTTTCCCTTTTTTTTTTTGTTTTTGGAGATGATCTAAGATTGTATGTTGATTGAATAATGACATGTTTAAAATTACCCGTTTAAAAAAAATGCATGGACCGACAACATGGTGGTCTTGTATGTACAAATGCTTGACCAGATTTGTTGATGTCCTTTCATTGATTTGGAAAGGTGAAGCACGCTATATCTACGATGGAGAATAAAAAGATTTTCCAGAAATATCGAAGCTGTTGTTCATCTTAATAATTCAATTTATTTGCTCATACTCTATTCTTTAGCCTGTCTCTAATGTACTTAAAACCTAACAGATGCAAATTTTTATTAACTGTTGGTTTTCCATAACAACATATTATAATATCGAGTAATGTCATTTTGTATCAACAATATCATGCAGTATAATAATCCTAAATCACTGAACTGCGAAGCATTTCCGCCATCACTATGATAGTATCATAAATTCATGCGTCGAATTCGTTCAACACCAACTTTATGAAAAGTCAATCAGGCTTAAGTTTTCTAGCAGAGTAAAAGTTTACTTGCGATTGTGGCAAGGTTACAAAGTGTCGAATTTATTGTTATTGAACTTAACTGAACCAATTATGTGTGTATTTAAAACAGAAATTTTATTTTCTTTAATTTGGTTTTAGAAATGGGACTAAACTTATTCAAAATGATAAAAAAAATTAAAGAAAAGTGTTTTAGTGGTGAGCAAAGAAATTGTTTATAAATAACGGAAGTTCGAATTATTATTATTCATTAAAGTCACAAATTGGAACATCTGCCTCTGGTTCAGCTAAAAGCAGGGCTAGATAAGAGAAACCTGCAGTCAGTGGATTAAAACAGAAATTAATGCTCCGACTGTAGAATGCTGTGTGAGAAGACGGTGGGGATTCTGAAACCGTGATATCTGACCTTGAATCGGAGGATAATCTTAGTGCAACTAGAGACATATTCACGCCATTGAAATTGCTCACCGAAAAGCTAGACGAAAATGAAATTACTTTAAAGAGGTGCACGAGAAACTTTGGACAACATATCAAATGAACAGAAGAACAGTCTGGCTGGACGAGCAAAATATAATATTCGATGATCCTTCGATATGACATTTTCTTAATCAGGCAATATCTAAACCTGATAGGACTGTTATATTCCACCTATGTTGTAATCTACTAGGCGAAATCTACACCATTGATGGAAGATCTAGGTTGCTGAATAACGAAACACCACCGCAATTGTTGCGTCATTCCACGAGAAAAAAAAAACAATTTATGCGACACTACTTTTATTTTGTAAACATATCATGTTTCGAGTTGAAAAACGAGTATGTAAAACAAATACAACTCTAGGGTGCAGTTCTGTATAATACTCATCTCCGATTTTCTCATTTTTTTTATATGTACGACTACATAATATGTCGAGTCTAATAAGTCAAGAGTAAAAATCCAAAGCGGTTTTTGGCACAAATTGCTAGAAAGGACTAAAAGGAAATGCTAAGTTTCAAAATCCTGCAGAAAATAAACTCAAATGCCTTTCGAATTATAACAAGTTTATAAATGATACAGCAAATTAAAGCAGCAATTAAATACCTTTAACTGACAGAAAAAGCACTGTAATCGATTTTTACAAATATTGAAGATATGAATATTTTTTTGGAAAATGTTCATGTCCAAATTTTCAAGAAAAATGATTTAAAGAAAAAAGTAATATGGAAGTATCTTTTTTTACGGATTTATAACCAGTTCAACCAGTATAACCAGTTCCTTTTAACCAGTTTCCGAAATATATTAACTGTTACCCCGATATATGATTTTTCCAATCATATTAGAGTTAATTAAATATTGTATTTATATTTTATTGTGTATATACTCGTATGTATATTAAAGTGAATAAACTGTGTATAAATATAGGGTACTTTCCATTGACCTAGAACTATGAAATTCGGCAAGTAATATTTCTCAAGTCCTAGACTGCAGTACTAGGAAAATTAAAAAACTATACATTTGTAATTAAATTACAAAAAATATAGTCTTTATTTAAAGTACGTAATCAATCATCGAGGTTAAACAACGCTATGTCATAATTGTATGTGTGACCAAATATTTTTGTAGATTTTTTTAAACTTTTACAAATTTGTACAGAAGAGAAAAACCTGAAAGGCGTATATTTTTAATTAAACCACAAAAAACAGGGTATTTATTCAAGGAACGGAGGTCCAAATTTTGAAGTGAGTTAACTATGTGATGTGCGGTATCGTATGAGAGGCTTCATTGGCTCAAGCCTGAATAGATTTTCAATTATTCTTATGAGGTATAGTTTTCGAGTTATGTCGAAGAATGAAAAAAAATATATATCTTTTTCCTCTTTTATATTTAACAGCTTGTACTGTTTTTCATACCTACATAGTCCTTTCCTTTAATTCTATAATTAAACATAATCCTACCTAACTAGCAACAGATTGTGTTATTTTAAATCATATAAAACGTACGACAAATTAGAACTAACTTAATCTATCTTAACTAAAATACAATATGTTTACATTACATACATTATATGCATATGTATCTTTTTTTCTCTATTACTTGTTTTCTTTTTAATAAAAATAAAACTAAACTAGTAAGCTAAACTACACTTAAGCTACCCACCACCTCCTGACCCACCTTATCCTATCTTATCCTACCCTAACCTACCCTAACCTAACCTAGTCTATGTATGCCTGCCATTGGCGTTTGGCAGACTTTGCCAAAAACTAACCACTGACGCAGTTCGCTCGAACCACCAAAAACGTTGATGCTTACAACGTCCTCTCAATCTGGGCGGGAAATCTACCTGCTGAACCTGAGGCGCTCGGGCTCATGCAGCGCGACATCACGTTCGTAGAGGAACCGTCGTTCCACGGAGTCGCGGGCTACGTGGAAAATTAGCGGTTCCGCCAATCTATCCTGGATCAGCCCACATCTATGTATCTAGATAGTTGATCTTTAATAAGTGATTTTGTTATTGGGAGTACAAATTAATTCGGTCCGTTTTTTTGTGTTCAATTTTTTTTTATTGAAAAAACGTAAAAAATACATCACTCAAAGTATTGTCCGTCTGAAGCGACTACTTTTTCCCATCTCTCTGGTAATTTTCGAATACCATCTCTAAAAAGTGAGTCCTCTCTGGCATCAATCCAATCATTGAGCCATTCTTCGATTTCTTCTAAAGACCCGAACCAGTGACCCCCCAAATCGTTTTGCATCCGTCGAAAAAGCCAGTAGTCGGAATGAGCAAGGTCTGGAGAATACGGCGGGTAGGATAAGACCTCCCATTTCAACGTTTCCAGGTAGTTTTTGACCGCTACAGCCACGCGGGGCCGAGCGTTATCATGTTGCAAAATGTCATGCCTTTCGGTAGTTTCTGGCCGTTTTTCACGCAATGCACGGCTCAAACGCATTAGTTGTAGTCGATAACATTTCCCATCAATGGTTTCGCCTGATTTTAACAGCTCATATTGTAGTACACCACACCCGTCTGGTCCCACCATATGCAGAGCATGATCTTTGAACCGTGGATGTTTTTCTTTGGCGTCGATGTAGACGATGATGGAACGGGTTCACCAGGCTTTGCATAGTATTTTTTCTTCTTGGGGTTATCGTAGTATATCCACTTTTCATCTCCAGTCACGATCCGGTGTAAAAATCCCTTCCTTTGATGTCTTTCAAGAAGCAGTTCCGAGGTGAAAAATCGCCTTTCGACATCTCTCGGTTTCAACTCGTACGGCACCCAATTTCCTTGCTTTTGAATAAATCCAAATTTCTTTAACCGAACGGAAATTGTTTGCTGAGTCACTCCCGACGGTTCTGCGAGTTCACTTTGCGTTTGGCACGGATCTTGATCTAGTAAAGCCTCCAATTCCTCATCTTCAAACTTTTTGGGCTGGCCAAGACGCTCTTTGTCACCACTTTTGAAGCGTCGAAACCACTCTCTGCATGATTTATCGGTCGGAGCAGATTCACCATAAACTTCCACAAGCATTCGATGGGCTTCAGATGCACTTTTCTTCCAATTAAAAAAGAAAATTAAAACTTCCCGCAAATGCTGTTTATTTAAGACAAATCCGGACATTTTCGAAGAGGCAAAAAACAATGTTGTTGTCAGAAACAGACGCTGATGCACACTAATTATTGTTGACAGATGTCACACCTTTCCAATGAAGTAGGTAATCGTAATTGTTAACTTTTCCAAATGCCAAACATCCCTACTTAAAATGATTGCATATTTAGCTAAATGTTCGAACTCTCTGTTGGTGTAGACACTTATAATGGTTTCTAATGAGTTTCACCAATGGCGGTGGCAAAAATCGTCCTTAATATAAGAGCAATAGCAACAAAGTTACATTTGGTCGCTGGTCCACTGGCATCTGATATTGTATTTGAAATCATTATGACATTTTCTGTTTAGGAACTGTTGATATAAGACAAGGCTTTGTTGCAATGCCAGGATGTCACATCCTTGCGTTGGCTTTTGTTTAGCCGTCAACAGGCCGCCAGCAGGTCTTTTTGGTTTTTGCGACGAGATAAATGATATTAATGTCATTAATCGTTTGGTTATTGTTCTTCAACTTGGAGTATATTCGAAATACTAACTTTGAATTTTCCAAATTTTCTACACTATACAAAAAAAGTTTTATATACTTCCGAAATAACTAATAACTTCTTCACAAAATTTTGAATTTCTTCATCACATCCTTTTTTTGTGTCCTAATTCCGGCATTAGCTCTTGTGCAAATAATTTGGCTGTGCGTTTTAAGAGTTTTTTTGGCGTAAATAAATTCGTTACAATCATCTAAGCCTAAGACATCGGAGTACTCATCGAACTGCTCGATCGACAGCTGGACAATAAAATTATCATCTCCACTGAAAGGTGGTACCGAATCTCTTGCAGGTAAAAATTGATTGAGATTACAGCTCGCGTTATTTCTATTTCAGCTTCTTTATCTCCTCCCTCTTTTTGTAAATTCTTCGCAACTTCAATAATTCATCATCTTCACTCGATCTGACATTCGAAGAACTGTAAATAATCACCGATACTAAGTTTTCTGCTCCCTGATGAAAACTGCGTATGCCGTATAAAATAGGATTTTTTTCTCAAATGAAATAAAGGATCTGCGCTCCTCTGCGTTCCTATAAAAAAGTATTTAACTCCATTTAATTCTAGGTTTATTAAAAAGTCTAACTTTAAATATTTTTAATAAAGTTCTAGTAAGCAACATATTGGAGGAATAAATCAACTTGTTAACAAACTCGTATTCCATATTTATTTTATTTTTTTTCTCTTTCCTAACCTTGTCACTTGTCAAAAATTCCGTCGGAATGTCTTCTTTCAAGAAGACCTTCCGTCTGCTCGCATCAGTTAACGAAACGTCGTATCTTCCCATTGTGGGCATATCATATGCTTTGCATGTAAGAAGACATTCCCCTCTTCTTGCTTCTGCTTGCTCCTGCCTATTATGGTTAGGCCTTTAGTTTTAATGCAAATCGTAAGACATTTCCCTGATCGAATAATCAACAGTTTAGGTAAAATAAGTTTTATTGTGCATTCCAGCGGAGGTGTCATTCTGCGCCAATGTTTAGAGAATGGATTATATTATATTACCAAACGATACTTACTGGCTTTGTTTTGCCTACATATTGTATTTTATTAATGCAACAATACTTTTGAATTAACAGCTCTATCGCTACATATTTTCTATATGTGCCAGATATTTTCAGTTAACTTCTGTTTTAATTTTTTTTCCTTTGGCACTATTTGCAAGACAAATATACCCCCATGCGTTACCAACCATTCATCCACTTAAGGAAAATACCAGAACTGTCATTAACGAAATACAATGGCAATTATTTTAAAAGGACAGTGGACGGTCATTCAATGTTCTGTTAAACCGGTCGGTCTGATCTTCACATTTCCGAATAATTTTCACACTTAGAATATTGTAACATGTTAACTGGTTCGAGGAGTAATAAAAGTTTTTCTTTCCCTATTATCAATACACACACCATCCTTTATTCAATTTCGAAATGACAATTTTCTTAAGCTCCCCAGCGATAAGTTCGCAACCTAATTTTTCGTCTGCTTGAAATTGCACACTTAATTGATTTCAGTTTAATTTATGCTGCAGTCGCTGTCCCAGTACACCAACGATGGTGTTGTGTCTGAAGCGAAGCATCTCTCTCAACCAGGCTGTATTTTCACCATATCCAATAGCTATCGAGCTGTTATATTCCTCCAGATATCGGTGACGCAAGTGACATTAACAAATGTTAAAATATTTTGGATTATAAATTTCGTCTTCGGTCTGGCCGCAGTTCCATGGGTCCATCAAACCTGCTCACCAAAGTGTTTACAAACTGTTCCATGATCGCTTAGGTCACATGGTTGGGAATTGTAAAGGCTTCATGCCACTTGCTGAAGTAGTCCATTATCGCTAAAACGGTAAAATGGCGGTAATAATGTTTTGTTTCCGAGAACAGCACCATTATTTCGTTTCGACATCAATTCGCCCTCGATGCACTGGTGTTATTATTGTTTTCTTCTACACAAAGCCAGTAAAATCGTTCCCGTACTTTCTCCAAAGTGTTGTTTACCTACAACATTTTGATCTTGGCACGAGTTGCATCTTGGTTGACTTTCCATCAGGCATCTCTCATTTCCGTCACAATATATCAAAGTTAATATGGAGAGATTCTCATTTTGTCCAATATGCTTTGAGAACAACTCTCCAAGATTGCTTTTCTGTATGTCGCCGAACGTTTAACAAAGCATTTAAAACCACCTCTACGAGATTTGTTTTAAAAATAATTGAAGTATGTATCAATATTTATTTTGTGTCCTTCAGAGCAAGGAAATATGTTTTTTTTTTAAGCACTTTTGATAAATTCTTTCTTTCATCGAGGCGGTCTTTACTCCTCAATCATGGCAAATCTCCTTCCTTTCATGGTCTTGAAGTCGTAGGGGGCCAAGTCCGGTAAATACAGAGACTGAGGCAAATTTACGGTTTTGCCTTTAATCAAAAAATTACACAAAAGCACTGATGAATGAGCAGGTGCATTATGATGATGCAACAGCCATGAATTTTTTTTTCCATAGATACGGACATTTTTTTTCTATTGCTTTACGCAAACGGCTCGTAACTTCAAGTGAATATTCCTTATTTACCGTACGACCTTCCGGCAATCAACTCACAATGAACCATGCCATTGTAATCGCAGAAAACAGGAGGCTAAGTTTTCACTTTTGATCGAACTTGGTGTGCTTTTTTCGGTCTTGGCTCTTCTTATCCTTATGTATATACACCCAATTCTGTTTTTACACGGTAGATACGTTCCAGAAAAAACCGTGTAAAAAAAGACATGAAGTACATACAAAAAAAGGGGATACGTTCCTTATCCTTTTTATAAAAGCCAAATTAGATTTTTGTATGCATTAATGCACAGTTTATTGCATAAAAACAAAAGGCAATTCAAGTCTTAAAGTAAAAGTAACATAAATATAAAATTATACCAGTTCGGCAACTGAAAACTCGTAAAAGAAAACAATATAAATTAATAAACAAAAAATTAAAAAAGTCAAGGTGATGAAAATAACAGATCTATTCGTTGTCATCATCAGATATCATACGCGATCGCTTGCATAAGAGTGGTTCAAAATCGCTTTCATCACTCGAAATATTTTGTACGTTATTGTCACGTTCCAATTGTAAGGTTCTCTCCGTGGTACCTTCAACAAGTTTAGGATTTTCTCTTTCCGACTGGATAGCACTGCTTTTGACAACAAAATCGGTTATTAGGCGTTGTGATCCGGTTTTGGATAGCTCTTTGTATAATTCATGATAACGAGCCATACAAGACTTCAGATCACGTTGAAACTGTGCAGCCCTTTCGCCAATAGGATCGTGTGTGGCGAAATGATTTCCTAATTTATTTGCAAGTTGAAGACCCTCTATAATTAAACTTGTAGTTAGTTGAACCGGTTCATCACTATCACTGTTTTCTGTAGAATCAACAGTCTCTAAGCTAACTTCTATTATTTCGTCTTCACTTAAAACTTTCTCAACTAACAGTTCGTCAATATCATCAAATGCTAAGTCATCAAAGCCCTCTCCGCCAACTGCGTTTGCCAAAGTGATTATCGAGGAATAGTACTCGTTCGTATTTTCAGGTACATCATTTTTGGTTTTGGCACATTCTGGCCAAATTGCTTTCCAACATGCGTTTAGGGTTGATGGTTGTAATTCAGACACTGCTAACGCAGCATGTTTGACGCAATCTTTAATAGAAAACTTCTTCCAAGCATCAATTACTGTAAGGGTCTTATCATTTTCTAATTTGTCCAAAATATACTGGAAAGTTCGCTTGATGTAGTAAGTTTTAAATGTCGCGAAGATTCCCTGATCAAGTGGTTGAATTAGGGATGTCGTATTTGGTGGCAGGAACAAAACCTTTACATTTGCGTGCTCCAGATCTGGATGACCGGGAGCGTTGCCCACAATCAGAAGAACTTTGAATATCAGACCTTTTTCGTTTATATATCTTCTAACTTCTGGGACAAAACATTTATTGAACCATTCAGTGAAAATGGTAGTTGTAACCCATGCCTTTTTGCTCGCCATCCAATAAACCGGTAATTGATTAAAATCGACACCTTTCATTGATCGAGGCTTAAGTGCGCGATTAACAAGCAGAGGCTTTAACATACGGTCTCCTGAAGCATTGCTACGAAATAAAAATGTGATCCGATCCTTCGCTGCTTTAAAACCACTAGCACTCTTTTGGGATTTTGCTACATATGTATGTGCGGTTTGGCATTTTTTTCCAAAAGAGACCAGTTTCATCGGCATTAAATACCTGATCTGGACTGTACCCACCATCGGCAATTATTTTGGCAAGTTTTGGTGGAAATTCTTTGGCAGCCTTCTCATCTCCAGAAGCAATTTCTCCTTTGATTTTTATATTATGGAATGAGTGCCTTTGAAGAAATCCTGTTAACCATCCTGTACTTACAGAAAATATATAGCGCTTATCACAATTTGTTTGAGAGGATGTAGATGGTTCTTGTTCCTCTATCTGCTTATAAAATCTCAATGCTTTCTGCTTGATGGTGTATCCATCAACTGGTATCCTTTTTTGTGTATTCTCCTCTATCCATATTAACAGTGCTTTTTCCATTTTTTCTTTAACAAAATCTCTAGTGTATGATGACGACTTAGCAGATAGTTTCGTTCCAGATATAATAGATTTCCTAATAGCATCTTCATTTCGTTTAATGGTCCTTATTGTGGATTCGTTAAAACCAAAACGTTTACCTAAAGGCGTTGAACCTTCTCCATTTTTGAGGCGGTCTAAAATTTCAATTTTAGTTTCCAAAGAAATACCTTTTAAGATATCAATAAATTCGAATATGTATTATAAATATGGCTTACCCGTATTCTTATCGATCTTTTATGTTACTTAATCAACAGCTTATACAAGAATACGTCCAATTTCGACCGCGAATCGTAGGTTGATGCACCAATCGTACGAGATCATGTAATTGTATGCAATTGTTGGTGGGATGCAACTGCAGATAAGAAATAGTAATATCTCCTAACGGATACCCCTCATAAACGGACATATCTCATAACCGAACAAATTTCAAAGAATGGAATTATCTACACGATTTTCAATGTAAATAAATAATTCTCTCATAAACGGACTCTTTTACAACCGGACGTGGATACCAAGTTTTATAACCACAATAGAATTTCACTCTCCCTTAAACGAACAAAACGCATCTGGTATACTCCGTTATCTTTTATTTTCTTTGCTTTGTTTTCATTTTTTTTGCGCTTTGTCCTTGTTACCCTTCTAATTAGAAAGGGGAATTCCCTAATTAAATTTCTAAAAGATCTAAATTCCAATCAAATAGCTTTTTTTTATCGTGCTAAATCGAATGATATCGTGTAAAAACGGAATAATTTTTTTTTTGTAGATCGTGTTAAATCAAAACCGTGTAAAAAAAGACCGTGTATAAACAGAATTGGGTGTATACATATTTTTTTCTGTTTATAATGTTTCGTTGTTTTTATTTTTTTGTTTTGTTTCATATATTTTTTTGTTTGTTTATATTTTGTTGGGACTAAAACTACCCATCACTCTAGCCTAACTTAACCTACCCTAACATGCCGTAGCCTATGTGCGCCTGCTATTGGTGTTTGCAGGCTTTGCCTCATGGAGGCTGAACTGTGAAAATTGATCACTGAGACACATGCTCCAGTCACCAAAAGCTATACCGATCTAATGAACCTGAGGCGCTCGGTCTCACGGAGTGCGATATTATGTTCGTAGAGAAACCGCCGCTCCTTAGAATTGCGGGCCAAGTGGAAGATAAGCGGTACTACTAAACTATCTTGTATCACTCTGGAATTTGGCGGTGAAATAGCCATCTTGTCGGAATGAAAGTGCCCAGAGCCCTTGCCAGAATAGCATCTATGTGTATGTTTGTCAAAATATATATACTGGTCTAGCCAGATCCCAAAGTGTTTGGCTACACTTTGTTTCGCCAGTGGAGATCCATCAGGTTCGAAAATTGAGAACTTTAGGCATTTTTTTCTAGTGCCCGAGAGATTCTAGACAAAGGCGTTCTGAAGAAAATAGATTCTGATTTTTGGAAGTTGATCTTCAATTTCCAGTCATCACAATACTGCTGAATTTTTAGTGACTTTTTGAAGTCACGCTGTAGAAAAGTAACGATGACGTCGATCGTTGGACCAGATCCGTACGCAATTAAGTCGTCCACGTAGGTTATTGAATAGTGAAGAGAAGCTATCAGATCACTGAAGTAAATGCTAAAAAGAACCAGTGAGTTCATCGTACCCTGTTGCAGTCCACTCCGTGGCGAATTTACCAGCAGGCTGAATAGACTGGAGTCTAGGGCGGCAGATTTTATGGGAAACTTGGGGCCAACATTTTTTTTGTGGTTCCGATAGGAACGAAGTTCCTTACGCTATTTTACAAATATTTCGACAAATCATTGTAATTAATATGATTGTGAACTAGGATATCGAATTGAAGAAGTCGGCAGGGGTGACAAAATCTGAATAGCCTACTGGCGGAAAATGTGTAAATCCGCTGCTGAGTCCACTATTAATTTCAAATGCTTGAGTAGAAATCACGTTGGCAATATTCACAACCAACTTTATACCGGTTAACATGTCAAAAATCATATATAGCACTGGTTAACTTATGCCCAGCCGGCTGAGCTTGTAATAAAGACCTTCTAACTATACGGTGTCGAAAGCTTTTTTCAAGGCAATCAGACAGGCACCCGTGCATTGGTTCTTACCTTTGTTCCATTGGATATTCGATACGAATTTCGACGCGGTATGAGAAGTGTCATGCCCCGCTCTGAAACCGAATTAGTTATCCGGAATATTTTTATTGTCCTCAACCCATTTAACTAGGAATCTATGGACCACCTTCTCGAAGACCTTGGTAATACTCGGAAGGAGACTTATTGACGGGAGATTTGCCGGATTGGAGGTGTCTTTATTCTCCTTCGGAATTAGTAGCACCACTGTTATCTTCCAATGCACTGGATAATATGCATTATTCAAAACACAAAAATATCTTTTAATAGTCCAATGAGCGTCACAAACTACATCAATAGCCTATCTGACAGACTCTTCGTCTCTGATAGAGTTTAATGGGCAATTGGTTAATTTAAACTCTACAAAGCTCCAGGTAAAGACGGCCACTTTCCTACTATCTTCAAGAGAAGCCTAGACATCATTCTGGTACCACTGATAGCTCTCTTTGGGTCCTGTTTCAACTTGGGATACATCCCTCAAAGTTGAAGAGAAGTCAACCTTGTCTTCATCCCCAAGATTTGAATACCAAGTAAACAATCGAAATCCTATTGCCCTACCTAAATCCTATCAGCCTAACATCTTCCCTACTAAAAACAATGGAAAAACTGATAGACTTCATATTAGAAATATATTAGAGTATCGAATACTTCTGCATCAAAATCAATATGCATAACCCAAAGAATCACTGAGAATGCGCTCATCACTTAGTAGCGCTTAATAATGGCTTCACACGCAAGGAGATCGCAATTTGCGCTTTCCTCGATATTGAGGGGACTTGTGATAATACTGGCTACGACTCAATCACCACTGCATTGTCCCTCAGAGGTGTAGACCACCCAACGAACCACTAGGTTGGAGCGATGCTTGAGAGCCGTACTAAATCAGTAACATCTGGGAAGGGCTCTGTGACGGTATCGGCAGCTAAACGGTGTCCACAAGGTGGAGTCATGTCACTCCTTCTCTGGTCGATAGTCATCGACAACCTACTGTACAAGTTAACTAACCTCGCTTATTGTTACAGGCAAATGTGAATTTTCTGCCTGTGAACGCATGCAACTTGCGCTTCAATTTAACTCTGACTGCTGTAGCAGAGAAGGTCCATCGATAAACCCAAATAAAACAATCTTAGACCCGTTTACAAAAAAGAGAAAAGTACAACCTCGTCTACCTAAACGGTACAAACAAACGATTTTCAGAAGAAGTCTAGGTATTGACCTTGATCGTAAACTTAAATGGAACTCAAACACGACTAAGGCACTTTGGGCCTGTCGACACACTTACGGTAAAACCTGGGGAGTGAATCTACTGGTTATATACCGCGATAGTAAGATTTATCATCACTTATGTGTCTGCCCAATAGTAAACAAAAGTTGAACAGAAAACTACAATGGTTAAACTTCAACGCCTTTAGAGACTAGCATGTCTCGGCATTACAGGCGCTATGCCAACCTGCCTAACGCTAGCCCAAGAGGCACTGATCGGAATTACTCCACTGCGCCTATTTATTAAAAAGTTTGCAATACGTAGTGCAATCAGACTCCTTCGCTCAGAAACAAAGCATCCATGTAGAGTATTGAGTCTACATGATCTTGGTTTGAGATACTGATCCTAAACCGCACGGCATGGGAAAGCGGCGATTCCTTGCAAAATATCAGAGGCCTCATCTGATACACAGATAGCTCCAAGATGGATTCCGGTGTTGGCGCTGGCGTCTTTGGACCAAATCGGAAAATACCGAAAGCTCTGGGAACGAGTCCTAGCATCTTCTAGGCCGAATTATACGCCATCCTCACCTCGGACGTCAACCTAAGTTTGACGTAACGTGCGTCAACCCTAATTTGATGTTATAAGAGGTATAGCTATTAGTATACTCTCAGACAGTTAAGCAGTGCTCAAAGCGTTGAGCTCGTATAGCGCGAACTCAAAATCCGTTAAGGAATGCCACGATGCCCCACAAGCCAAAAGAAACAAGGTCAAACTCCGGTGAGTGTCAAAGAGGCATTAAGGAAAACGTCATCGCCGACCAACTTGCTAGAAAAGGTTTCAGTGGAGGTACATACATACATAGGTGCCGTACCTTTCTGCGGAGGATAAATTTTCTCTTAGACAAGTGGGAAAAATCGCAACACCTTTAATTTGGGAACAGCGTTCAACGACTGCGATAGTCGAAAAAATGTATACGGCCCCTGAACAAACACTCTATTAATTTATATTAAATGTAATAGAGTCGAAAACAAAAGAATGGTCAGCTACCTTGCGGGACACTGTAATCTGAGATATCATCACAACTAAATTAACCTCTCGTCTGAAACCGACTATTGACTCTGTCTTGAGGACGAGGAAATTGCAAACCACATACTTTAGGACGCATATTCCTCTCAGAAAAGTTATGGCTCCTGAGGGGATGGCTACGAGAGACATCGTCAACTTTATTGTCTGACGTTCTCGGAATCTTCTGATCCTGAATGTCATTCTAATTGTTTTTCCGAAACGTACTCGCCTGTTGGAATTTTCTGTAATTTTCCTAGATCGATTGTGGGAGATTTTTAATTAGTAACTTCAGCGTTCTTACCTCCGCATTTTATCTGTCGGTAAAACGTCTACACAAGTGTTTGAGTCTTGACAGGAGTCTACTTTTCTGTCTGTGCAGTGCGTTTGTTACCTCGGTTTGGTAGACGTTCGTGGAGTCGTAATCCCGTTGGCGTGGTACCGTGCGTCGTCTGTCTAATTATATCGTCCATTTGTTTAAAGTACCGGTCACTCTCCTCATTTTACATGTTTTGATTAGGTGGTTTCAAGGGGGTACTCGAAGTAAGCGCTCTCGTCAGGGAACTAGCAAAGCGTGGCCAGCGCACCTTTCTGTAATCGTAGGGATACGTTTAGACATATTTTGCCGAATCCGCGAACTTCACTGGTACTGTGATCACGGCACATAGGCCACAATGATCACTTTCGTATACCTTGGTTCGTAAACAGTTAGTAGACCAAACTTCTTGTCAACCAGTCTTAGTCGAGAGTCAAGCAGCATGAGATCCAAATAGGAGCTGCTCCTAGGATACGACGCCGTCGCCTGGGTATTGTGCTTCATTGACGCGAATTCGGCAGAAGACAAAGAAGGGTGAGTTTCGAAAATTAGCTGCCGCTGAATTATTCACCCCCGAGAAACAACTTTGTATTCAAGTTCAGGATTAAGCGTTTACAAAGAAATTGCGAATATCCAGCAAGGATTAACATTCCTTGAAAAGAGCAACACCTTCAACCTGGTGCCTTACATTGATAATGAAGAGCTTCTCCGAGTTTATGGCCGAACCGATGCCACCAGTTAGCTCACGTACGCCGCAAGGAGTCCGATAATCTTGCCATCCACTCATCCTTTCACGACTCTCCTAATTGCTTATCACCACGAACAGATGAAGCATCAAAATGTAGAAACCACTATATGCAGAATACGTCGAAAATTCTGGATTCCTCGTGTACGTCAAGTCCTTCAACGTGTCATAAAAAACTACGTCGTTTGCAAAATCGCCAACACTAAACCAGTGACGCCAGTAATGAGCCCTCTTCCAGAAAACCGAATCACGGCTTTTGAGAGTCCCTTCACATACGCGGGCTTCGATTACTTCGGGCCTCGATTACTTCGGGCCTCGATTACTTCGGGCCTCGATTACTTCGGGCCTCGATTACTTCGGGCCTCGATTACTTCGGGCCTCGATTACTTCGGGCCTCGATTACTTCGGGCCTCGATTACTTCGGGCCTCGATTACTTCGGGCCTCTCACTATCTCAATTGGAGAAACGCTGGATCGCCCTATTCACCTGCCTAACAGTAAGAGCCGTACACTTGGAATTCGCTCATGACCTGTCGACAGACTCATGCATGATCGTAATACGCAACTTTATCAATCGAACAGGAGTCCCCTTGAGGATCCGTAGCGACAACTGTAAAAATGTTGCGGGAGCAGACGCAGAGGCCAGCAGATTTTCCGAGGTTTTCGATTGTCGACGCATACAAGATGAACTGGCTATAAGGAACGTAGAGTGGTTGTTTGATTGCCCGGAGAATCCGTCAAAGAGTGGTGGTTGGAAACGACTCATTCAGTGCGTCGAGCGTGTATTGCTTTACACCCTGAAGGGAGTATCTCCGCCGGAACATACATATGTTGCACAACGTACTGATTGTGGCGGAAACATAATCAATTCTCGCCAGTTTACGCGCCTGCCCGTGTCCGTTGACGAGGAAGAGCCACTCACGCCCAATCACTTCTTGCTAGGATCGGACAACACTGCACAAACTCCAGGAGCATCCGATCCTGAAGGACGGCTTAGCATTGGGGATAGCTCGACCTTGTGCTTATTTGCGATTCGAGTGTTCCGAGACAGCAGCGGCGTACAACCCGTCTATCAAGGGAACAATGGTGAAGAAAGGAAGGCCGACGTGCCAACAAATTGCGGTATGCTGAGACGAAACTCGCTGTTCTGGATCTGGAGATTAGTGAATCCGAGCGATTCACGTGCGGTGGGATGTTGTGAATTTAAACATATTGCGAACGAACCCTAAGCGACTCGAACACCATCTCGTCGCTGAACATGACTGCGATCTATACATATGTCAAACCAAGGTTAAACTCCGAGCGGTGCAATTTTGTTTTAACTCGTCATTTGTTCATTATACTCGAGGCAGGCCTGCCACCAGAAACCAGAATGAGACGTGCGTCTTTCGTACGTCTTCCCCCGTAACACCCTGAAATTTTTCCGAGATTTTGACAGCGGTTCAGGTGCATAGCGACAAAACCCGTTACAAACGAGCTTCTATCCGTGAATACGTGTGAGCTCATTTCATTTTACCGCAGTGTACTCCCGCCACACACACTCTTGGAATTATAACAATGTGCGCGATTGTTTACAAAATTTTGACAGCACTTGGGGTACTCACATGCTCTTTTGACAGCACTTGAGGTACCCACGTGCTCGCCCGAGCTTGTAGGCAAACGTCGGCGGCCATTTTGAGTGGGACGTCTCATTGGTGGTTTCTGCCTGCCACGAAGGGTCAACCAAGGTAAGGTTATATTAATATTTATCCAGTTTGTAACGTTTTCCTTTGACACAGAAATAAATTACGTGAACATCACCATTTGTTTTATTTCCGCTCGGGCTCAAGCACACCACGCCACGTACGCATTCAAATTACCGGCGTGGAAAAAATTGACTCTTTTTTCATATAATTCTTATTTTCTTGCACAAGAAGAAATTCTTTACTGGAAAATACTCAAAATCAGCAAATGGTTCGAAACAGCGGTTACACATCTTTTTTTTTTTGTTTAGAGTGCCCTCTATACCTCAGCAAAGTCTGCAATAAAACTCATTTGGGACGGGTTACTATCTCCACTTAACCTTACAATTCGTGTAGCGGAGGCACAAACCGTAACAATTTCCCTCGTGGCCGAGGAATTTCAAACTGTAAGTAGTGAATCACCACTCGATTGGATTTTCCCTACCTTTTTTGTTGGATTTTTTCTCTTGTTTTTGGATTTTTTTCCGATGCCGAATGATGAAAGAAACTATTTTCGGCACCAATCATAAGCATACGTTAGCCTTGTATAAAATAAGAATATTCTTTCGGTTAGAACATGTTCCGTTCACCGACAAAACAAAAAAAAAATAATGCGGAGCCAGGAGATTAAATGTGTAATATCTGAATGAAATCCTGTTTTTCAATTAGAACCACGGCACTATCATTAAGCATGTAGAATGCTCCCCAGTTTCAACACTCGACCCTCAATATGAAAAGAACATAGAGAATGATAAAGATGAATAGGAAGAAAAAGAGAAAGAAGAACTCTTTCAACTGATCGTGGCCACTGGCATTTTATCCCCGAGTAGCATAGATCGTATGCTTCTGTGTTCCTCATATACTCGTACCAAAAACAAACACAATCTAGTGATTAGAGGGCAAACCACGACGATGCGATGGTGTCAATAGCGTTTTCTAGATCTATAGTGATGTTCCTCATGCCGATGCTGTGTTTGGGATCCACGGTGTTTTTGGATGTCGGGCGGTCGGCTACACCACGCATTCGTTCACTTACAAAGCACAGCACGAACACAAAACGTTAGAAGAATGACGAACGGCGGAAACAGCAAACAAACAACATCGACAAATAGCGAGCGAGTGACGAATGAAGACCAATGAAGACTACGACGAAGGGAGCAGCGGCAACGACGACGGTGGTGGTGATGAATGCAGGCGGAATGGCCCCGTCGCGTTGTGCCTCGTCAGTAGAACCGATCTTGTCGAAACGATCAAATGTGCGCGTCGCGTCGGATTCTCACTTTCGCTGTTGAGTACTTTTTTTAATGTTATTACTTTTATTCAGTCTTTCCATGTGTTGTATTTAAGCCTTATCATACCAGACTTCAATTGAAAACCCATTGAGTATTAAACCATAATCACACCATAGCAGTTAGCTAGGGTAGGGGTGATATGGGAGTTCGGTTCTTGAGCTGCCTACAAAATGTTTGGCTTACAATACACACTGACCGCGGTGTTATTTCAAAATTCTCAACTCGTTGGTTCATGCCCCTATGCTGCCCTCTTCAACTAACAAAAACTAAACGCGCTGATGCAGCTATTGCTAACCAAATTAATTGCAAATGCAGCGAATTTCGTTTGTCTGCATTTGTTTATTAGTTGTTTGGAAGCGATACGGCTGTGCGTTTGTCTGTTCCAACGCAGTCGCCGTGCGTCATTGTGTCGTCGGGTTGCGCGATTTAATTAGTTTGTGGTATCATCTAAAAATACTAAATCGAGTAAGACAAGTGACAAGAGCCATACAGTAGTATACGCACAAGCGATTCCATTGGATACATATGTATGTAGGTTTTTGGGAAAGAAGTATTGTTGGAGCAGGAGGTTAGGCTGAAAGGACATAATATTCGAATCAACACCAGCGAAGAAAAACCTCACTGCCACATTGGCTACCGCGTTGTCTTAATTGATCGGTGATCTTGGTTCTCCTATTGAATAAGTGTTTGGTTGTTCATTCGTTTTCCTCTTCTTTTCCTATCCTTGTCGTGTTTGCCGCTGAGAAAAAGGAAGTAGAAGAGAAGAGGAGACAAACAACAATAGTGTGTGTACCGCGAATCGATCGCGACTGTGTAG
The DNA here is from genome assembly GCA_958301585.1 of Merodon equestris. Taxonomy (NCBI): domain Eukaryota; kingdom Metazoa; phylum Arthropoda; class Insecta; order Diptera; family Syrphidae; genus Merodon; species Merodon equestris. Next base: position 78,877,119 of record OY284415.1, on the reverse strand, counting down.
GTGTGCCGGTGTGTTTGTCACTTTTCTGCTTTCTTCGATCAATTTTAATTTTTGTTTTGTTTTTATTTTTTTACTTCGTGTTTGAAAAGCGTAATAGCGTCAAGCAATTAACTTGAGTGGAAAACAGTTTTGTTCATACCGACCACCATCGGTACCATCGAAATCGAAGTGGAGAAGCACAAAAGCTCGCATTGTCAAAAATCGAAAAGCAAATTGATTTGTTTTATCAGCAAAAATATAAGTGAAAATATACGTAAATAAATCGTTTTATATGTGTGCATGAGAGAGGAAATTTGTAAAAATACAGCACCTATTACGTGAGCTCGCCAGTGTGAATAACCAAATCTGCGGAAGGAGTATGATAAATTGGATTACGATCAATGATGGCGTACAAAATGATCAAGTCAGCTCTGGACGGATCACATCATCACCATCACCAACATCAGTACAATAATGGAGTTGTTTTGATTAAATGTAAGTCGGTTGTTTTTAATCGTTCACTTCTTGTTGTTTTTGTTGAGTTATTGTTATTTTCCTAATTGGATGGCTCTTAATAACAAATCGGTTGTATGCAAATCACAGTTTCATTTCAGTAAAGCAACCTAATGCTAATGCTCCGCGATTTAGAACCCCACTGTGCACCTTGAATCGAATAGAATGCGTTCATGTCATGAGGGAAGTGTTAGTCGGCGACATTTGCAGCCGCAGTTTTGTTTCATGTTTTGATAGAAAACTGTAATATTTGTGAAACCTCTTGGCCAAGCCTAGTAAGTATCGTTAGACCGTTAGAATACGCTACTTTGATTAAACGTTTATTTCTTAAAGACTATTCGTTTCTCTCGTTGCTCGTTCTCATCATCTGCAACGAAATATTTTACTCGTACATCGAAACAACAATTCCTGCTTTACATACATATGTATGTACATATTTTTTTTTGATGCCAACACTTAAAAGCTTTGTTCATTCAATACCAAAATGCGCCTTTTCTGCTAGATTTATCAGCGAATGCGGTACAACAAAAATAAATTGGTTGTTGAATATGGATCGGAACTACATATTACTTTAGGTCATATCGAAAAATAGGACTGGGTAAGCCCTTCCACGTGTCAAACAACTATCGTTGATAAATGTGTTGAAAATATATTGTGACCAGAGTGAGACTTACATAGTTCAGTTCTGCTGCTACTCGATTACTTCAGAAGTTGACAGAAACGTTGAATAATTCAGGTATCTTTTACAACCGTTTTTGTAAAGTAATTTGGCTCGTGCGATAAAAGATGGTGGTTTCTCTGCTTACCCAACACCAAGATCAATTCTGACCATAGTAATGGTATAAATGTACACATGTAAAGCGTTTTTTTTTGTGTTTTAGACATACATGTATGTATATCAATATGAAATAAAACACTTGAAGCTAATGTTGATGTCAATGGCACGCACGTCAATGCCATTCAAATGAGGATCGGAGAAAATCGATCATGTTTCTATAGCGCTCTTCATTGTCGGTAACATTCTGGCCGGCATCATCCTTAAAGATATATGGGCCAATGGTTCCGCATGGCACCTATCACATTCGGATTTTCCTCAACACTTCGGCATAAACTTCTTCTCTTCGTACTGTTTGTCGTCTTTGGAAGTGCGTATTATCCACTAGAGTGTACGTGGGGAAAAAACGGTTCATTGTTCCGAATAACTCAGATGGACGATTATATCGCTTATGTAAAATGATCGCAGTGCACGATAAGATTGACGAACGAGAACCATGGTTTTCAAAATAAGTTTGCACAGTTTGCATGCGATTTTCTGACGTTAATCTATTCATTTTAAAATGGCAAAACCAGAAGCCACCAACGAGACGTAACACTTTACAAGCTGTGGCGAGCACGTGGGCACCCCGGGTTTTGTCAAAACTATGTCAACAATCACGCACATTATTATAACTACAACAGTATGTGTGGCGGGAGTACAGCGTGGTAAAATGAGCTAACCCGTATTAATGAACGACCTCTATCTCGTTTGTAATGGGTTTTGTTGTCGTTATGAATCTGAATTTCATTTAAAATTTCAGGGTGTAGAGAGGAAAGACGTACGTCTCATTCTGGTTTCTGGACAAAACGTACTAGCCACAAATCAACTTTCAGCTGTTAAACTGACAATCTTTAGAAACATTGTTGCCAGTTTAAAAACCAAACCTCTAAAAATACTCCCTTTAGGTAAATACATAAGTATTGGGAGGACAAAAACATTATCCCGAATAAATTGCACTGATTTACTTCGTTATTTCTCTTGAATGTACATATACAGCTGTGTTCAAAATAATAGTAGTGCCCTATAGTAAAGCAAACAAATGTTTCAAAAAAAAATGTTTGCGGTTTTTTTTTTGTTAAAATAGAAAAAAATACAAAACTTAAATATAATTGAGTGTTTTAGATTAAGTCATAGCTTCCTAACGTTGATAAACATAATAAAATAAGCTGAAAACAAACTTAACAGGACAAATTCATTGTTCAAAAAAATAGTAGTACGAGTATTATTTTTAAATAAAGGGCTCTAAATGACATAAAAAGTGAATATAACTAATTATAAAACACAATTATTTTTAATTACACAATTTTTTTAATATCTACAGCGACCTTGCATGGAGCCTACTAAGCCCCGGCAACGCTCGTCTGGGATCTTTGTCCACGAATCCCTTGCTATCGCCCAAAGCTCCCGACTATTCGATGGTTTTGCCTCCCTTACGGCTTTTTTAATATCACCCCATAGATTCTCTATCGGGTTAAGGTCGGGGGTCTGTGCAGGCCAGGGCATAACATCAACTTTATTAACCCAAAACCACTCTTTAGCTAATCGACTCATATGTTTCAGGTCGTTGTCCTGCTGGAAGACCCATTTGAGCGGCATTTCATACTCAGCGTAGGGTAGCATTGTATTTTGTAAAATATCTACATAGAGATGTTGGTCCATAATTCGATCTATGAGATATATAGGCCCTACACCGTAGTAAGAAAAGCATGCCCAAACTAATGTTTTCAACCTTCCGTGTTTTACCGTTTTTACTGTGTATTGGGGTTGATGTTCTGTGTTGGGTGGGCGACGAATATAATGCCGGGAACCAGTACCTCCAAAAACAACAAACTTACTTTCGTACGTCCACAATACATTGTGCCATTTTTCCACTAGCCACTGTACATGATTTTTAGCGAATTCTATACCGCTCCTGGGGTGTTTCTTCGTCAGTAGAGGAACTTTTCGTGGACTTCGTGCATGCAAGTATTTTTCTAAAAGACGTCTACGAACAGTAACCGCACTTACAGGAACTTCAAGCTCTTTCTGGATTTTGAATGACGACGCAAAAGGATGAAGCTTGCAGTATCATACAATGCGCCTATCGTCTACAGCGTTCGTTTTTCTTTTTCTTCCCCGAGTTTCCGCCTTTTCGACATGTTTAAGGGCATTAGCTATTACAGTGGGACTACAGCTTAACAAATTTTGAATTTCCGCATAAGTTTTTCCCTCTCCTCTTAATTTTATGATTATGTCCGGATTTTCTTGACTGCAATGCTTGCCTCTTCCCACTGTACATATATTTCGCCAAAAAATTTGTTTTTTGATTTCTAATTTTAAAAAGACAAAGAGAGTACTTACTTTTCTATTCAAAAAACACTACAATAAAAGTCAATTCTATGATACAAATAGTTTTTCTGCTAATACTACTATTTTTTTGAACAGTACTCTTTCCAACGAGATCACAAAATCGAGTGACATGCATTGATCTTCAACATATTTGCTCTAAATTTTACACTAATTTGGATTGAAATATTCCGTTAGTTTCTGAAAAAAAAACTTAAAACTAAATTTGCACGTGCATACAAGCTGAAGTATTCGTTAAAGGAGTGTTGTGGTGCGCACTACTATTATTTTGAACACAACTGTATAACATTCACATGTTTAATGAAGATAATTTTGTTGAAAGCGCCTACTATAGAGAGATGCCGATCGAATGCGTTGTCCCCCTCAACTAATACTTTCACTTATACTGAATTTTGTCTGCCATTTTTGAAGTCTCTAAAAGATCTTAGGTAAAAACCAAAAGCAATCAATTCGAAAAATAAGAATATGAGCAAGTCTGCTATTTTGGGAACTCTTTTATACCGAGCCCTCGGTTTATTAGCATTTTAAATCTTATAATATTTATCCAAGGGTATTAAGTGCTATTTATGGCAATAGTATGCCCTGAGCTGCCGGCTGCCTTTTCTTCCAATTCATCGCATACCTTGCTGTCTATTGCCCCTTTGTACAAATTGCCTTAAGTAATGCCAACTCAAATGCTCATCATCCATCACCAAGTGGTTTGCTGTTTTTCGTTCACATTCTTCGCAATTACGATCGCAATCACAATCATCATCTCCTCGACTTGTTTGCCCATTTGTTATGATTAATGCATTCACAATGGGTTCATTACAAGAAGTACGATGCCCAGCCAGGCCACTATGCATGCCCCTAACTAAAGTGGTAAATAATACCCCTGTCGCATGAAATAGCCTCAACTTTTGATTAACATAACATTATCCCTTCGTCGTAGTAATTTTCGCTTTTTCCTGTCACTTTTACTGCCGTCGTTACCGTCCTCCTTCTCCTCATCATCATTGCACTCAAACCGAATGAGATACGCACGCAAGTCTGATAGTGGGGTACATGTCGATTGGCGGCTTAGGTGGCCGCTCGAACTTATTTTGGTATAGGTATGCTTTTGTTCGAGAATATGATTACATTAAGACTGAAAGCTTAGGAATGTCTACAACACACTGTCGCCATACTATACTGCACGGTTTCGTTCCATTAGCGAAGTCTACCAATTACAAGTATGTAATCAATTGTAAAAAAAATTCGTTAAGCCTTGCGCGACGCGAGACTCTTGTGCTAGCGTCAACAGAAATACATTTTCATTTCGCTCACGTAATCGAAGATCTGTGAAATTGCTTGTTTCTGTTGCATATGGTACATTGTATATTTTCGTAGTAAATTGAATGATAATCAATTTCATTTTCTCTGCAGGCTCTGATATTTGTTTTAAGACATTTGGTGGCAATTAATATCGATAGGCGAATTCGAGCATATACGAGTTCGAGTCTCTTGGCCTTTTTCTTTTCATTGAGCGACTGGAACGCAGGAAGGTCATAAAAATGTAATTTTTCTGGTTAAAGTCTTATATGCAGTTGCTCACCTTTGGGACAGAAAAAAAATTTAGAAATAAAATGAGCTTCAAATGAATTTCTTATGAGAATGAGAATAGGATAAGCAACACCAGGGGGCTCGTGCTGATACATATTATCAAGCAATTGTTACTGGTTAGTTCCGCTAAGATTGTATAATTTATCTGAAAGTTAGTAATTTTTAGTGTTATATGTCTTTGGAGATGAAAAACGAAAATAAGTCGGTGGCACTTGTACACAGGGTACTATATGTATTCACACTATTGTTTAATCAGGAAAACTGGACCGGTAGACTCAAATGTACTCGTACTCTTTTATAAAACGATACGTAATTCAGTTCTTATGTTTTCGGAATCGGTTACGTTGTTTGTTCCGATTACCTAAACTCATCTAAATTCGCAAAATATGATATTTTACACAAATGGCATAAAAAAACGCGGATCTAAAAAGTGAAGTTGTTTAGCTATGTACGAGTATATATAACGCAACCAAAATAGCCTAATTATCTGACGAACGGTTATCATTGATGGTGTGTGATAGTAATCGGATAGTATGTAAGGTGATAGTATGTTTCTATAATGAAATATAATAATCGCCTAATCATTAATGGGCTTCGATATATGTACACATAGTCGAAAAAGTCTCTGTGCAGCGGACCCATTTTTATATTTTTGCTAAAAAAATGATACTGTTTAACACAAACCCTTAAGTGGCATCACAGAAAAGGAATATGTTTTCCCCCACGTCTTTACACCTAATTCCAGGCATCTGCGTTCCTTATGAATACCTTTATGATAACGATAATTCTCTGAGATCACTAAATAGAGACCAAAAAGTTTCCGTACGGGTGTCACTGTTTTGTTTTAATTGGCAATATACTCGTAAGTTGTGTGGTCGAGAATTGCTTGGTTTTTTGTTAAGTTTAAATGTATTCAGTGGCATTTCAGCTAAGTTATTATTAGTTGTTTTCAAAATAAATTAAAATGAAAGAAAAATACGCAAATCCCTTTGGCAAATAAGAAAGTTATTATTTAACCGAGAAACGAAGAAAACACCCTGGGATATCAAAAATTGTTAAGAGACCCCCTTCTTCTATTCAAAACGTGTTCGAAAAATTTAATAAAACAAAAACAATTGATAATAAACCAAGATCCGGCCTTCCAAAGAAGATAGATCATTCTACGGGTAGGCAATTGATACGGAACGTTTAAAAAGAGCCTCGTCAACGCGCTTCTCTAACTGCCACTCCCCAAACAATAACAAACGTCCTGAAAAGGATGGTCGAGCGAGCCGGAAGAAGCCATATATACACAAAGAAAATATGTAGGCGAGGCTGCGGTACTCTTCTGTATATTTGAAAACGGATAATTCCTTCTGGAATCAAGTTTTATTTACGACTGACATCAAGTATAACTTTTTTGGCCAAATACTGCTCTAAATCCTAAAAACTTAACCCCCACAGTAAAGCTAGGCAACGGCAATTTAATAGTGTGGGGATGTATAGCCTCTTTCGGGGTTGGATCTTGTATTTATTGATTCAACGATGTAAAAATATGGTTGTTTGAATACTAAAAAAAATCCTTCATTCAAGTGTTCAAAAACTGGGTCTCGGGAATAATTTCATGTTCCAACAAGAGCAAACTTCCTTGATATTTAAAGAATGGTTGCTTTATAAGTTAAAAAACCCAAGCTCAATCACCATACTCGAACCCGATTGTATATTTATGGCAAAAAAAATCTGGGAGCGCACAATATCAAACAAATCTGGTTTAAAAACCATCTTGCTTGACGAATAGAGCAAGATTTCTCCAGACACGACCTCCAAATTAGTTCATTTTATGAAAAACAGGTTGAATGAAATAATAACGAACAAAAAAGGTCCGACCAAATATTGATCTTATTAAGTTGTTATCTTTTGATTTCATAATTGGATTTAGTTTTAAGAAAATCGAAAAAACCAACGTAGACTTTTTTGTCGTGATAAATTTTTAGTTTTTCTTATTTTCAAAAAAAAAATTTTTGTTTTGTACTCGTATTAAAAATAAAGGTGTATGTATATAATGTCGTCATTTTCTGTCCATTTTTAAATAAATATGCTTTGAAATTAAAAGTTTATTGACTGTGTGTATGTACTACAGGCATTTGAAATTTTAAACGATAAGAGACTGAGTTGAATGAGAGTTAGATTTGACTTGATTTACAACGTGCCGTGATTCGTTCAGTCGCTCCAAAGACGGTGATTTCGATGTTGACGACCGTTCGCGTGAAGAAAGGCCAAAAACCTTCGAAGACGCTGAATTGGAGGCATTGCTCGATGAGGATCCATGCCAAACGCAAAAAGAACTTGTTTCAGTGTTAGGAGCTATCCGCCAAGCTATTTCCAAGCGATTGCATGCGTTGCGAATGATTCAAAAGCAAGGAACTTGGGTTCCTTATGATTTGAAGCCAAGAGACCTTGAACGTCGTTTTTTCGCCTGTGAAGAACTGCTCCAGCGGCAAAAGGAAGGGTTTTCTTCATCTCGTCTTTATGGGTGATGAAAAATGGATTTATTACAGCAACCCAAAGAGAAAAAAATCATGGGGACAGCCCGGTCATGCTCCTACGTCGTCGGCTCGGCCGAATATTTACGCTGTGAAAGTTAGGCTATGTATTTGGAGGATGTTATTTATTATGAGCTGTTTAAACCAAACGAAACCATCACTGGGGAACGGTATCGAACTCAATTGATGCGATTGAGCCGAGCACTGCGCGAAAAGCGGCCACAATGTGAGCAGAGGCACGAAAAAGTGATTCTACAGCATGACAACGCTCGGCCTCACGTTGCCAAACCCGTAAAAACCTACTTAGAAACGCTCAAATGGAAAGTCCTACCACACCCGCCATGTTCCCCAGATATTGCGCCGTCCGATTATCACCTGTTCCGTTCGATAGCACATGGTCTCGCTAATCAGTAATTCAGTTCATATGAAGACATCTTAAAATGGCTTGATTCGTGGATAGCCTCAAAAGACGAACACTTCCCCTGTGATGGTATGCGAGCTCTGCCAGAAAGATGGGAAAAAAGTAATCGCTAGCGATGGGCAATACTTTAAGTGATTCATTTGTAACCTTTTTTTCACAATAAAATTGCATTTTCATCAAAAAACAGCGAGAACTTAGTTGCTTAGTTAAAAGAAATCCATTATTGTTCCAACAAATGGCTTTAGTAATCTATCATTTTGCGTTGTATATCGAATGTACACTTACTAAGATGAGTATCGTACTAAATAAAGCAAAGAGTACCGTGCCATCCTCCGACGCGTGCACTAGCCTGTGTTTTTCGTAATACTTTGTTTTTTTTGTTTTCCTCGCGGAAAAAAAAAAAAAAAAAACAATTAACAAGTGCCTTCCTTCACAAGCCACGGCTGCGCATTCTCGGTCGCAACTCCCGTTTGATTTCATCAAATGGGTTAGCGCAATGACCGAGAGTGCGTAGCATCTGACGTAGCAGAACCAAGAGTGCAAATTGTTGGTGGACCAATTCAAATCGGTGTATGGGCATAACACCTACATCGATTTGATGTTGGGAAGTTATTTGAAATTTGCACTTCTCAATTCTGCTTTACCATCTTTCAAACGTCGGAGTTGGTTCCTTTGGTGCCTGTGTTTTGTAGCATGGAAAAATTCAGGGTTGATGTGAGTAATATCCGTGGCCTAAGAACGAATCTATTCGCTGTATACGTCCACCTGTCCCTGTATAAACCAGCTATCTTGGCACTGAGTGAAACACAGGTAGGAGAGAATTCCGATTTATCGGATTTGAACCTGCCTGGATATAGCTTGGTGCCCCTTTTCTTTCTCCACCGCGGTCTCGCCCTTTATATTCGTAGTGATGTAGCTTACCAACTTCAGCCACAATACGGCCACTGTTCCAATCCGGAATTTAATTTCCTATGGCTAAAAATCCATGTCCATAAGCATTTAATCCACTACTGTTTTATTTATAGAAGTCCAAACCTGGATAGCAATTCAACTTTCAATGAGTTTGATATGCTATCCGACTCCATCACAAGAATTGTATCCCTACATCCTCACACTGAGATTGCCATTGCGGGCGATTTCAATGTACACAATTCTAATTGGCTTCGACATTCATGCCAGACAACACACGAAGGACGGTACGTAGAGATCTTTGCTGAGGTAAATAATCTGACCCAGCTAGTAAATGAGCCTACACGAATACCTGACATTGCAGATCATTCCCCCAACACCTTGGACCTGTTTCTCACCTCTCATCCTGATAAATACTCTGTTGCAATATTATCGCCCCTAGGTTCGTCTGACCACTGTGTCGTATCAGCTAATTTCTCGTCTTCACCCCACACAGTTAGAGAACAAATTCCTAAAAGAATAGTATGGCTATACGAGAAAGCCAACTGGAGCGGCCTTAACGACTTTTTTAGGAATTTTAACTGGTCACTATGTTTCCTCGATAGTGACATGGATGCCGCTGCTGATATGATCACTAACATTCTTTTTCTGGGTGTGAGATCCTTCATTCCTCACAGAATGAAGAGTATCAAACCCAAAGAAAATGCGTGGTATGACTCGAGCTGTAAAGAGGCCATCAGGTTGAGAGAGTTGAGTTTCCGGAATTACAAGGACAACCGTACTGAGGAAAACCGGAAACAATTTAAACGGGCCAGAAATGACTACAATGCATTAATTAGACGTGTAAAATTCTTCCACGAACAAAAGTTGAGGCAGAAAGTGCTACAATGTCCCAAGGGTAGCAAAAACTTTTGGTCGTTCGTGAAAAACGTAAAGAATTCAGCCTCGTCTTCAATTCCCACGCTCATTTACAATGACATTCCAGCTGTCAGCTCTTTAGACAAGGCCAATCTGCTTGCTGCACATTTCGCGTGTAGCTCAACGCTACCAGATTCCACATTGTCTCCGCCTGTACTTGAGAGCGTTGATTTCACCATGGGACAAATCCATTTTCGCACTCGTACAATTGCAAGATCTCAACATACACAAATCCGCTGGCCCGGATGGTATACCCCCAATACTTCTGAAGAGGTGTTCTTCTGCGCTGGCAAAACCTCTGCGTAAGCTTTTCCATCTGTCCTACTCTTCGGGTCTCTTTCCGAGTAGATGGAAAACAGCATTTGTCCAGCCCGTCCCCAAAAAGGGCGAATCTTCGTCTCCCTCCTCCTACCGACCCATAGCACTAACGTCCCTTCTTTCCAAGGTCATGGAAACGCTGATAAACCGTCAGCTTATGAAATATCTTGAATCGCGGAAGCTTCTTAATGACCGGCAATACGGTTTTCGCAGCAACAGGTCCACTGGTAATTTGATGGCATATCTCACCGAAAAGTGGAACCAATCTTTGCACAATCAAGGCGAAAGCAAGATCGTTGCGCTTGATATTTCAAAAGCATTTGACAGAGTTTGTCATCAGGCTCTTTTGTCGAAAATGTGTGCTTATGGCATCGATAAATCTCTGCTTCTATGGATTAGAAATTACCTTTCGAACCGTTCAATTCAAGTTGTTTTGGATGGGTTCAAGTCTGATATTCACCAAATAAATGCTGGTGTCCCCCAAGGCTCTGTTTTGTCTCCGACTCTCTTTCTCATTTTTATAAATGATCTCTTGTCTGTTACTTCTAATCCAATCCACTCCTTCGCTGATGACAGTACTCTCAGCTTTTCATATTCGTTCCAGGACTCACGTCCCTGCTCTTCGGCCGTAGAACTGGAACGGCAGCGTATGTCAAGCACATTGAATTCCGATCATGACAGCATAATCGATTGGCGTAAAAATAATAGAGTAGAATTCAATGCTTCTAAAACTCAATGCTGTCTACTGTCGTTAAAGCGAACCCATAATAATCAGCCATTATCCACGAGTGGCATGATCACATATTTGAAATCGCCAAAAACGCGGCAAAATGTCTAGGTTTCCTCAAACGATGCAAGAAATATTTCACCCCCTCTGATTTGGCTTCAATTTATAAGGCCTACATCCGCCCCAAGCTTGAGTATAACGCTCATATCTGGTCTGGTGCCCCTAAAACTTCACTGCACCTACTAGATAGGATACAACAGCGAGCGATAAAACTTATAGGAGACACTAATATCGCAAAGTCAATTGACTCGCTTGAACACCGACGTAATGTGTCTTCCTTGTCACTATTTTATCGCTATTTTAACAACCGTTGCTCAAATGAGTTAGCCAATTGCATTCCTCACCTCCATGAATTCACCCGCAATACTCGTCTTGCCAGGAATGCTCATTAGTTTACCCTTAAGCCTGCTTTCGGACGTACAGTTAAGTTCAGGGATTCGTTCTTCAGCCGCACAACACGGTTATGGAATGCTCTTCCCAGCCCAATATTTCCTACTCACTACAATCCACAGACCAATTGTGCACAGGTACCTCCTCTCCCTTTCTCCCTCTATACCTTCGGCCCGTGCTGTGTCTTGATTCCGGACACTTAAGGGTAGTCATAACCCCTTTTGCGCGCGCAAATTTAAAAAAAAAAAAAAAAAGAGAAAATACTACATACTTATTTTACAGCTTTTTTACCATAAATGTGAAAACACAAGCTAAGTGGCCTAAAATGTGAATTTATGGTTTATGGAATGATACTGAATGGTACTGATATTGCTACAGCCAATTACGCATAGTTTTGGTTTCGTTGATTCCGTTCCAGTAATTTTGATGTTGAACAGGCACCCTGCTCTGGAAGGCCAATTGTCGTAAATGTCGATAAAATCATAGAAATCATCGAGTACGATTATCATATCATGTAAGCACTGTTTCTATTATCCCGGAACTAATTATTGCACATAAAACCATTTAGAACCATTTGAATAAGGCAAAAAGAAACTCGATGTATAGAAGACACGCGAGTTAACGCAAAGAAACCTTATGGTCTGAATTTTTATCTTTGAATCGCTCCTAGATCGATGCAAAATCGACCCATTCAAAACTTTTAATTCGAACACCTTACTATTAACAATTGGACCGTCTGATGGAAATCAATCGCTCCAAAGCGGCCAGCTTTGGTCAATAAGAGAGAAAATGTGTTCTATCAGGGCAACAACAGAACACACACATCGATGGTAATTCGCCAGAAGCGTCTTCCTTATAGTCCGGATCTGGCACCAAGTTATTAGCACCTTTTCCTTTCCACGGCGAACGATTTTGCTAGTGAATAATTTGTCTCAGGAGAGGATTCTGAAAAATGACGGTATCATTTTTTTTTCCAATAGAAAAGCAGCGAGAGGCAAAATGGAATTATGTATGTACATATCTTCAAAATGTCAACGAGCTACCTAATAAGACAGTATAATTTTGCTAAAAATAAATCCTCTTTTTAATGCAAAATCAATAGATTCCTTTTTACGACACCTTATATCACAGCAGGTAACGAAGAGCGCCCCGTATGAGTGTTTCCAAATAAATGTAAAATCACTATTTCATGTCTTTGCTTGTATTGTGGCCGATTTTCTTTAATCGCTCGGTTGTGCTCTATGACGGGATCCTGTTATGTTTTCACCCGGTTGTAACAACTCAAAATATGTGGATGAAAAATTATTTTTCGATCACTAATTATGTATGTACATATGTATTGTTCCGTTGGTCATTTTATTTCTTTTTTTTATTTGGTTCAAGTTCCGAAAAGTATTCACCTCCAATATTTTACATAGAAAATAAAACCCCAAGGCGGTTTTCACTGCAAACTACTGGAAGGAACTAAAAGGACATTTACAATTTTAAAATCCTAGAAAAACGGATTGAAATAGTATCTTCTAAATTATAAAGCGCGTATGCAACTAAACTATATCTCAAATTAAAACTTCAATTGAAGACTTTCAATTGAGATACAAATTATTACAATCCGTTAAAATTATAAATACTTTTGAAAAAAATGTATATAAATTTAATAAAACAATATAATTTTGAAAATAAAATGAATAACAAAGCTATATTTTTCCAATCTCTTATACATAACATAACTCATGTTTTGACCTTTTCAACGATACTAAATATATATTACTGCAATATTTTACAGAATACAAATTATGTATTTATTTCCTTAGACTTTATAAAAAGTTTCACCTAAGACGGTTCGGATTGGTTTTCCTTGTTTTTTCTTTGTTTTCTTTGTAGGGAAGTTTATATGGTAGCAATGGATGATAAATTCGCGGAAGAGAGGCAAAGATGAGATTCTGGTGAAAATTGGTGAATGTAAATTGGCCTTCGCAAATATCAGCGGGGCCGTGTTGTTCAGGTTTCTGGGCATTATCCTTACATAAGTAATTATGTACATGCATAAAAATAAATAAATGTGGAATAAAAGTTGATTCAAATTCCGATTTTAGGTAGCTCAATATTTTTCATGTGTGGGGTAAGATATACGCAAAAATCTTCTAATATAACATGGGACTTTTCATACATTCGAGCTTGCACCTACACCAAATTCTATATGTGGCCAAGCAGGAGGGTTGCATGTCTCTCCCTCCGATAACCGAAGAAAGTATTATTTTCTACCGGTTGCAAGCAAATCACATTTCAACAGCCAACTTTATCTTTGTTTGTAGTTATGTGACGAATTATAATTCATACGAAGATATGATTACAAGCCATAACACAAATTTCAATTACCAGAATATCATTCAGCATTCGACTCCTTTTTCAACACAATGAGCAGATTTTCCTCTACTACTAAATACATTCAATATTAAAGCGGTACCTATCAATTGCCAACACATCCATCATAAAAAAATTATGTCGCGACCACTCGTACTTGCATCATGTAGTACAACGATTGTACATGTTCCTATATGTATGGTGTACATATTCCCTAATATACAACTTTAGGAGCTTGAACGACTTAGTAAATTATCTTAAACATTAAACCGTTACCCGTGGTTATCCAAGAATTACTAACCTCACTTAACTTTCCAAGAACTGTATACATACATATATGTATATACTAGTGATAGCTTGTGGACTTCCTCCAGATCAAACCATCTTAAGCATTTTTTTCTAAACTGCAAAATCTGCACATAATTAATTGCAAATATATATTTGTGAAATATGGGTTACAAAATGAAGGTATAGCATCAATATCTGTGCAAAGGCAAAAGCTTACGTATGTAAATAATTTTGTTTTTCATCTTTCATGTCTACATGTTAAAATAATAAACAAAATAAAAATGATTAAATTAAAGTTTTTATTTTATATTTTTTCAGGTAAGTTGACATTTCCTGAGCCCCATATGAATAGGTAATTTTTTGCGCTACTTCTTTTTACTGATAACTAGTTTGTTCTAATAATTCAGTAGTCTTAAAAAAACTTATAACGTAAATAAAATCAACACAAACACATATCTGATTTATGTTTTCGTTTAATTTAATATATTTAAAATGAAATATAAAATCTTTCAAAATCATCTTTGGCCGTTCTCTGGAATCCAATTGCGAACAAGTCCGACAAGTCCCAAATGAAAATTATAATAGAAGCATACAAGTATGTAAATTTTGTAGTTTCCTGCTTATAAAAATCTACTCTTATGAATGATGCAGAACTTGTTAAATTCATTGATTACGAATAAGTGAAGAAGATAATGAAACAATTGATAAAAGTACCAAAAAAAGTGGTCTAAATTTATTTGACTAACAAAAACAAAATGAAAAAGAGAATTATTAACTTCTCGTCTGAATCATGCTAGGGAACCGCGCTGCGAGTGGATCGAAACACATCGGGAACAATCACTAATATGAAAAGGAACCTCTCAGTAAATTATTGCCAGCCATTGAACTGTGCGGTGCCGAGCGCCAAAGTCATATAATAGGACCAAAGCTGTAAAGTATGTTCAGCTGGCCGTGGATTGTCAAAAACCGCTTTTGACGGCTTTTGCAATTGAAACCAACGATATAGCACTTACGAGTATGTACTCGTACAGAAGTAGCTGCCTACATGACTGCATCCAGTGGCGTAGAGCTACGGGGAATTTAGAACACACTCCCGACGAATAGATCTGATTCAAAAGACTCATCATATGGAATGTGCAATGTGCTTCTATTTGGACCGCGCCGTCATCGTCATCAATATCACCAGCATCATCGTTGGCGCCATCGTCAGTTCATCAGATGAATTACTGTCTTATGTAGCAACGTTATTTAAATGGGGCGCGTATACGTAGATAGACACCCTGCACTGTTATAGGCATTCGACAGTCAACCAATTCGTGGAGCTGGTTGCAACCTTATGGCAAATGCCGATACGCAGGCGGTATGTCGAGGATGTACACGAATTGGCAGCACAAATCGCAAGAGATGATTTTTTTACATGAATACATTTCTGTATCTGATAAATAAGTATTTATCGAGCCAAATAAAAACGTGTTTCACTGTTGATTCGGCGGATCCAGGTGCTATTGAAGTGTTAATTATTCTTACAACTTGATTTATGAATAACTATTTCCTATCGAAGTCTCGTACAGCTGGATTAACAGGCGTTGGAATTTCGACTCAAAAGAATGGAACATGCATTTAAAATACTTTTTTGGATTAAAAGGTTTCGAACAAACCAATATGCAATATATGTACATTTAGTTATATGTGTTCTTTGCATTTGTCTCGCTCACCTTGCTTTTGTTGGTTGAAATATTTCTGTCATAAAGAAAGAAAGTAGTTTCAAGTTAATGTGATTGTTTCAATTTTATTTAGTCCTAGAGGTCAAATAGGATATAATTAGAAATTATTTGAAGGTCGGAATAGACTCTTAACCATTGATTTTCCTTTATCATTATAAGATTTAGAAATATAAAAACACTTACCCCTAGTGACATCATCATTTTGAGGATTTTCTCAAAAAGGCAATAATGACTATAGTACACATAAATAAAAACGGTAGCAAGCTATAAAGAAAAAGCAGATGTCTTGGAATTTTGAAATCTCAATGGCCAGTTATCTATAGGTAGTAGAAAAACGTTCTGACCACTAATGAAACTAGGATTGGGTAGTGTAGTGGTAGTGTATCGCATATCGTACCTACATTTATGTATTTTAGTCGATTAAATACTAGGCAGATCAGTATGCACGGGCTTAACTCCGCTACTGAAAATTTTTGATCGAGCGAGCAAATTTGTTGTTTTATCAACCTTGCTCTCGCTCCACATGGCACTTTTCTAAACTCGTTATTTCTCACTATTTTTCAATCAAACAATTTCATTTGATAATTTATGGCTCATCTACAGACCTAGATCTATCGAATGACATGCTGCACACATGTGTGGTTATAGCCGATATCTACATTTAGTGCGTACAAGATTAGTCCGAAATCGTTTTCGGACCACTATATTCCCCGTACATGCACGCGCTAGGCCAAAAAGTGGGTGATTGCTCTCGCTCCGCTCGATCAAAAATGTATCAGCATTAAAGCATATCACATACAGGTGATGATATGTCAGTTGTTTGCTTCTTCTAATATCAAAACCATCATTAGACCACGGATGATAGTACAAAAAAATGTTAAGCTTAAAAAATGTAAGACTCGGCCCAATTTTAGAAAAGCTCCGATATGGAAAGTAATTGCTCAAAGTTTTGCATTCGCTTTATGGAATCAATATGGCGCCGGTTATGTTATAAAAATAAAGGTAATACTATTACATATTATATTGTTAGGTTGGACCACATGAAATATCAGATTTATCAGTGCTCGAATATTCCTTATTTGGTACGAGTGTTTGACGTGTGAGAATTTTAGGGTTTATTGTAAATATAGTTTACGATGGCCTCTACAATACCACGCCAACGACAACACGATACCACGACCGTGACCTGAAACGCGACAATTGACACAATGCACAGGCAGAAAAATAGACTCCTGAAAGACTCACTATTTTACAGGCGGTTTACTGACAGACAAAACTCGGAGGTCAGGACACTGATTCCGCTCCAAATCTCTACATTGATCAAGGAAAATTACATATGTATCTGTAAGTTGGCATTGGGATAGAATACGTGCTATAAAATCCAACAACGAGGATATGTTCGGCCAAATAAATAAAATATTTCGGAGAAATAATCATAATGACATTCAAGATCTGAAGCTTTCCTGAACGTCAGACAATGAATAATGCATATTATCCAGTGCATTGGAAAACAACGGTGGTGCACCCAATCCCCAAGAGGGGCAAGTGTCCACCAACCCGACAAATCTCCCGTTAAGACCCAGGTTCACACTGAACTGTTGGGCCATCTAAGAAGAAGAAGCAGATTAAGGTAGTTCTACATTTTATATAAATAAAAAAACAGGACTGTTGCTGATTTTTTTTTATAAAAAAAAAATTTTCTTAGCTTTAATCAATATAAGTTAATCATGGGACGGAAAGGCATAGTTAAAGTCGTCCTATATACTTTAGAGTGTCCGTATGAGCCCAGTAAGGTATTTCAAGCTAATTTAGTTAAAATAAAAATGAATTATAAAAATATTGGGGAGTACCCGCTTTGCTGGGTCCTTTAACAGATGCATACATACACATGTGCGTAAAGTACATATACATATGTATATGGATATACAATATTATATAACTGATGCTTGCTATTCCAGTTGCTTTTCCATTGAAACAATTATGTAAGACAAATATTAACGTAATAAGAAACATACAATGGTCCAAAGAAAGAAGAGAGAAGAAAAAAGTTTGTTTGATAAACACGAATGTGCTCGCCCTTCACTGGTGGACTGTTGATTGAAATGATCTTCGCATATCTGTGAAATATGTGAATCTCTTACTTCCGTTATAAGAATTAAAGAGTGTAAGTGTATCAAACAGTTGGTATTATATTACGCTCCACACAGCTATAACTACTTAAAATATGTAAATATGTGTATGTTCATAAACTTCTATTATTAGCTAGTCCACGGTTCAAACTACATAACCAAGCACACATCATATTCAGACGCGTGACTAATACGCCCTTACTGACTAAAAAACACATATTGATTTATTCTTAGATGAAGGTGCTAGGGAATACATTTGTCATTTGTTGTTACGTTGTCATTTAAGCGTGTAGTCGATTCTAATACTCGGGTTGTTTGCACCAACGCCAAAGCCAATGAGAGCAGACAAAAATCAAAATAAAATATAAAACACCTTAGACAGATTATTTTTTTCTTTACCATATCAGTAGGAACTTTTAACATTCTTTTATACGACGGTAACTTTCCATGAATCCTAACGTGTCAACCAACCTGTGATCAAGTTCAATGTGAACGACGGGTTCCAGCAGTCCAAATAACGGATATTCTTTAAATGACCCTAGCAATCCAACGCAAACCACAGTCTTGAGAAAGGCGCCCCATTCCCAGACAGAAATAAAAATAAACAATCGAACTTGATAAACACAGACAAAAAAAAAACAACTCTTTAATAAAAAGAAAACATGCAACAAACTTAAGTTCTCCGAAGCAGAAAGTTGATGAAACTCGACCGAGACGTAACACAAGCTCACGTCTGCAGCAACCGGCGAATTTTAATGCAAATATACATACGTCTACATACACCTCTATATGTACACGTCCATAATTTAAATGATGAACAAACCAGGCACATAGCTGGTCGAGCAACAGACGTCAGCAGGAGTTCCTAGAATTTGCAATAAGAACATTAAAGGCAAACAAAAGTGTAAACTTGCTACCAAATGTTTTGTTGTTCTTTTTCTCCAGCGCAGTCATATCTCGAAAAGGTCGGAAGGAGATTGAAAGGGTCCAGTATCCGACGATATGTTTTGTTTTTTACAACATTTTGTATCAGTCGTGGTGTAGACCCGTTTAGCCGCCTTCTAGAACCACGATCCTTCCGTGACCTGCCCTCCTGTCAAACAAAACACGGATACGACTACTCAACGAACTTTGCCTGCTGAAATGAATGGCTAGCCTCATCAGCTCAAACATAAATGGCAATATGTAACAGGATTTGTACGTTCTTTGTATGATTTCAGACGACATTAGATCCTATACTACTTATGTACTATATATAGAAATAATGTTGCAAACGTTCGTAAAAAGCAAACCATGGGTTTTTTTTTTTTATATTATAGTTTTTTTTTTTATAAACTAAAACTATCCACTACAATAACCTACTTTAATCTACCCTAACTTACCTTAATCTACTCTAGCCTATGTAACCTGGCCATTGGCGTTTGGCAGCCTTTGTCTTGAAGAGGCTGAACCAACAAAAAAGTCTGCTTCAGCCATCAAAAGTTTTTTTTGTTGTCTGACGACGTTTTCCCGATCTCGCCGTGAAATTGATCTACTGAACCAGAAGCACTCAAATTGTGAAATTGCGGACCACTTGGAAATTTAGCGGAACCGCTAATCTATGCAGGATTAGCCCACATTGATCTACGAGTAAATAGAGAAATGCCTCTGATGGGACAAGAACTTGTGGTTGTAAGCCCTGGGGATCAGGTTATTAACCGAAGTCATTGTCCCTTCAACGTAACTTCGAATCAGTAGTGTTAGAAAATTGTCAACCCGTAAAATCCTAATCCTAATGTTGGGATACAATTTAGTGTACTCTGATTCGGATGATCTATTTAAAACACTCGAATCCTTTCCATTAAGCTGGCTGATTAAGGCGATGTAGCTAATTATGCTCATTTTGACTGTTATGAATCAGCCAATTTATCAAAGCGAAAGCGTCCAGGGCCCTTGCCACAATATCATCTACATATGGTTGGGTTAGGTTAAAGAAGAGGTGTGTGATAGTTGAGCATCACTTCCACTCGGAAGCTAAAGGGCCCATTGCGATTCCCTTCATTTGTGGAGTACACATACAATTAACCTGTCCTATCACGTGGTCGCTGAAGCCACCCCGTGCTCTTTATTAATTTTAGACGATCCGATATATCAACATTTGCTACGTCCGCAATCCTTGTGAAGTATCTTTGGCCCAGCGAAGCTAGGCGCCAATTCTGGAAAGCTGGGCAGTGGCAAAGCAGGTGAGAAAAACAAGAGCTTTGTTTTTCCGATATTGAGGTCTGGCCACGATGGATCTTGGCGTGCGGCTGTCGTTTCTTGTAAGCCAAGACGAGTTGGCTTCTTTTATAATTGAGTCATTTATGATCCGGTATAATGCACTCTTCGGTGGTTGCAATGACGTGTCCGCTTCGCTGATGTCCATTGCCTGGCCAATTCATCCGCTCTTCCGTTCCCTGCGATTGAGCTCTGACCCGGGACCCGGCAGAGTTTGACTTTGTGGTGTCTGATGGACTTCAGTGAGTCGCGACATTTCATGACAGCCTTTGATCGCGTTGTACAGGATCCTATTGACTTCAGTGCAGCTGGGCTGTCTACAAAGATGGTAATATCCGATGGTTACGATCGGTTACTTGTAGGTGTTTGGCTGCTTTCTCTATTGCTAGGATTTCTGCTTGGAAGACGCTGCACAAATCAGGCAGTTTAAATGATTCCTGTTTGAGCAGGGAGTCAGAGTAAAACTCGGCCCCAGTGTTTGTGTCCATTTTCGATCCGTCGATGAAGAGGGTAATCTCGTGGTCGTTGATCACAGCGTTTGATAGCCACTCGACTCTGTCGGGGATAAGGGTTGGTATTTTGAAAGAGAAGTCATTGGGGGGAGAAATATAGTCGGTCGTAGCTGCGAGGCTACTAGAACCATGTTTCTTTCCCAGGTCATCTATTATTCTGAGTATGGCTGTATGTCCATACTTAGCTTATTTGCACAAAGAGGACTCCCTTAATCTGAGAGGGCTTTTTGCAGGGCCACCTTTTATGAATAAATCCAGAGGAAGGAGATGAAATATCATGTCCAACCCCGCTTGTGGCGAGCTTCTTATAGCTCCCGTTGTACAAACAGCGGCTGACCTTTGTACTTTGTTGAGCATGCTCAGGGTCTGATGATTGCTGTGTACATTCAAAGAATGATGTACGGTTGCAAGCCCTCATATACATATATGTTTGTCGAAATCTGTTCCACGATAACTGAGTTCACTTTGTGTCGCTAGTTTGGCCCTAGACAAAGTGCTCTGAATAAAATAGATTCTGATTTCTGGACGTTTATTTTCAACTTTTAATTTCAAATGTTTAAGTAGATGTCACATTGGCAATTTTCACAACGAATCTTCTATCGGTTAATATGTTAAAAAACATATATAATGTAGCAGGGGTATAGACATTCGAAAGAAGACTTAATGACTGGAGGTTTTGCCGCGAATTCTTTTTTTTCTTCAATGGCTTTAAGATCTTCTGAAGACCCTCCGTCGAAATGAACAAGTCCCTTTCACGGGCGCGGCATTATTTACTATCTAGTGAAACTAAGGTTCTCTGATGAAGTAGGGCTCTATTTTTCAGCTCATGGCTTGTTCGAATGCTGTCCTATTGTTGGATGTAAAAGAATAGAACTTCATCGTGGTCTCTTTCAATAGGTTCTTGACCCGCTTTTGCTGCCCGAGTGTATTGCACTGTATTGAAGTTCTGGCCTACACCTTTAAATACAAATTTACCTACGCCACATGCTTACATGCTACATATCTGTGGTCTCGCGTATAACCGTGGCAAGGATAAAGATGAGTGAAACCTTGTCCTTAGTAGGACATGCGGCGGTTGTTGTTGCTGCTGTTGTGTTGGCGGTGACGGGTTTGTTGTCACTCATCCCTTTTTGATATTGATGGCGCCTCTTCTGTCGCTTCGACCGGCAGCTTGTCAACCGAAGTGGAGGAGAAGGAGTGCATTATGCCTTGGATTCAGCCGAAGCAATCAATTCTTTGATTGGAACGAAAGATGAAATTTCGAAATCGAATGATTTATTCGCACGATCATCGGACTCCGAGTCCGTGAGACAAAGAGGGTTTTTTAATTAAAATAAAATCGTGCTACCCAAACTTAAAAGACATTTCTTGCGCGACAATATTATAATATATACATATAAAAACAGTTTGTTGCAACAAAAGGTAGCGTGAGTAATACTTGATAATCAGATATATCACATCGGATAACTATGTCAAATCAGATATGTCACATCAGAAATGTCACATGGTCAGCTTGGGCATCCGTCAATAACTCCACATTACATTAGTGAATTTTCGTTGGTGTCGCATATTTCTTTCCTTCTTCCTTGCTTTCTATTCAAAAAAATTTGGTGCTGAAGTGAGTCGAATGATTACAGAAATAAGGTGAGGCTTCTATTTATTAAAGAACATGAAATGAATTGTTTCAACTCTTCAGAGTTGATGTTTTTGTTGTCATTAGCACCATGAACTTTCATATGGTATGGTCGTAACTCAGCAAGCCACTGACTGAAAGCATGTAAGTTTTGGAAATTACCCAAGAGAAAGGAAATTTACTGCCATACTAGTTAAAACCAAGAGACATCGAACAACATGTTTCCCACGAGCGAATGCTCCATTGGAAAGTACGGAAGGGATTAGAATAGAACATATTGTAACTGGCGGTGAAAATTGGATCTATTACAATTATCCAAAGTGAAAGAAATCGTGAAGAGGCCGTGGCTATGGATCAACATCTACATAAAAAGACTGAAATATGACATCCTACCCCATCCGCCGTGTTCTCCGGACATCGTCCCTTTCGACCACTACTAGTTGGTCGGAGCAGATTATCCGATCTTTCCAACTGGCACATTTCGGATCGATAAATGTTCGAGTACCAACAAGGACTACGAGAAGAATAAATAAGAACAATAAAATAATTCCTGATAACCAACTCGGTATCAGAGCAGAGTATCGAAATTCGCATCAAATACCTTCAATACCTTACGGTAAAGAAGAACTAGAAACTAAACTGTGTGGGCATAAGTACAATAGGAATAAGTAGATATTTGCTTTTTTTCAGAAAGTTCGTTGTGAAAATTGTGTCTTCTATTCAAACATTTGAAATTAAAAATGAATTGCAACGGTGAACTAACCGATTCTCTACAGCATTTACCTAAGAGATCTGATTGTTCTAGAGATCAACATTGTTTTACATGTTTTACATTTTATATAAAATTTAAAAAGAAATTATAATCATATGCTAAGTTTTTTTGTTCTGTTTTCTCAGTTTCATAATTCACTTTAATTGACCTTACGTAGTTTACATACGGTCGTGAGTTATACATAGTTTTAAAAGATTCGTCGTAACTTGGAGTATCCGCTGGGATCTAGTAAAGCAGTGTCAAATAAGTAACATATTAAAGACAGATTTTAAAATTGTTTTATTGCTTATAAAATTGCTTACTGGTTTTTTATAAAATTGTTTTTTATAAGCAACCTGTTCTGTCTGTTAGGTTATCGAAATAGATTTTATATTTACCAACAAAATATATTTATGATTAGGTTATGCAAGTTAAAGCCTTCTTTCTATCAAAGCCGTAGCTTCTCTTTCGCGAATTTCTGTTATTATTTAACAATGACACCAAGTTAGAACAACTTTATAAAGTGCAGCTTCTAAACGTCGTTCCAAAACAAGCGAAATAACGATATTGATTATTGATAAAATTGATTACGATTCTTTTGTGCGTTCATGGCTTTGCGCCTCATAATCATTTGAAGAAGATGTACAGAATGCTTGTATAGTATACTATTTATGCTTATAGCATATCGGAATGCCACAGTGAAGCTTTTTTCAAATATTTTGCAATCCCCAAATATTAGTTATCCATTAATCAGTAGCTGTTTTTACGCACAATTGAAGATTTTTGTGGTTTGATTTATAGTCTTTCTGCTAATACTTTTCGTATTTGAGCACATCTTATTCGTAATGGTAATATTTGTTTTTTTTTTTTTTTTTTAATGTCTGGATATCTTTCTGTTTCATTCTCCCGAAATAGAACGCCAATTATCAAATTCAGCATAGCGAAAGTAAAAGTGCCAAAACAACATTTCTACGCCCCTTTACAAATATAAATCAACAAAAATAAAAAACCAGCAAAACACAAAACACAATTGGCATTGGTAACTAACCATAACGCATGAACAAATAGCTTATCGTACTGAAAGCAAAATTGAATATGCATTAGATAGATTTTGAAGTTGAAGCGGAAAATAGTTAAGGATGTGTGTAGAATTCAGCTCAAGGCGGTGAGCACGAGCTCGATACAAATTTCAGTGAATCAACTCGCGTAGGTGTTGGATTAATTGCAAAATTGTCTTTGTTTTTTTTATTTTTTTAGCGAGGAGATTAAGAGAAATTCATTTCCAATCGAATGTTAGCCAGCCGTGGTAAAGAGTTGCTGTAATGCTGCTTTTCTTTTTAAGTTTATTTTCCTTGTTTTTTTTTATTTGTGAACATCGTAACGTGGTAAAGTGTTGACACAGCAGGGATTCGTGTGCCGACGGAAGATCGTTTTATGTTATATGAACGTTGCTAACAAGCTCCCTCCTTCCGACAGAGATACGGTGCCTTAAACTTTGTAGCAAATATAACCGTTCTCTAACATTTGTCTAATTAAGACTTTCCGACGTAATGCTTGTTGTTTTTATTGAAAATCGCTCCGTGCTGTGCCTTCGCAAATATTGAATAACGCACTTTTTTTCATTTCATTTTCATTTTATTTGCATCTATTTGCGTCTGACAAAATGCTGTGGTCTTTTAACAGCAAAAAGAAATTATGTTACAGAATTAAATTACGAAATAAAATAAAATAACAACAAAGGGACTAATAATTAAAAATTAAGATCTAAAATAGCATAAGTATGAAGAGAAAAGAAAAAGTTATGGAGATTGTAATTATAACTCTAATTTCTAATTTATGGTACTGTTTTCAGAAAGATGGATAAAAAGTTTTCTTCGGATTCGGCGAATGTTTGTATTGTCTGCAATTCGTGCGAGAGGCGGTTCCAAAGGCGAATTGCAGATACAAGGAAGAATTGTTCTCTTATTAAATGTTTAAATCATAAATCATGTTTAAATAAAATAAGCTTAGACGGAGAACTGAACGTGCAAATGGTAGCAAGTCGTTAAGGTACTCTGGGCACATGCGACGAATAATTCTATATAATTTCAAAATATTACGAAAGTCTAGAAATCGTCCAATTTCAGACATAAGACTCCAACATTAAGATGAAACACACTACAGTACCTAGGAACATTGTAGATAAAGCGAACACAGTCATTAAAAACAGCATTTAATCTTCTTTTACATTCACAGTCAAGATGAGGATATACAGAGCAATTATAGGTAAAGAACGGCATCATTACATTTTTAAAAGGGGTGGTCGTGGTGCAATGGTAATCATCATCGACTGTTGAGCGGAAGGTCTGTATTTTAAGTATATCCATAGCCAAGAACAATTCCAATTCCAGAAATTATGGAACAACATCAGTTGTGAATGAGAGTTGATAAAAAAATGCTGACGAAGGCATAACACTCGCAGCATAAGACCACTTCAAAATTCATACTCTGTGTGTGCATTTCCAATATAACACCTTAATGACATGGAAACAAAAGAGGTACTGTGAACTACAACCAACGCGACAAATTCAGTCGAATCCCTCAAAAAAAAAAAAAAAAAATCTATTTAGGACAGTAGTGAACGAACATCTCCGACACAAACCATCTGCACCTTGTCCAGGTTATGTGACAAACACCATAAGAGCATACACTCTTGAACCTGCACGAACCTATAAAAAAAAAGAGAGACGTACTCTTATGGATAAACTTAATACGTGAGCGGCATGATATTTCACTATTTAGAATTAATTGTAGGTAGTAATATGTAGGTCAAAAGTAACTCTTGAGCAGATAAAACTTGTGGACTTACATAGATAGATTAGGTTTTAGTTTGTTCTGTGATGTCTACAATACAATACTGCAAAGATCCTCATTAATTCTCTTTATACAATCTTCACTCAATCCAATTGGGCATGAGATGTATATTAAGACATCGTCCGCTTATATATAAACTTTACAGTTCCGTATCACTTATGGAAGAGTTTTATTATATAATGAGAATAGAAGTGGTCCCAAAACAGACCCCTGGGGGACCGCTATATTAACTGGAAATGGAGTTGACATACCGAGTTCGGTATGGTCGGTATGGTCGTGCAGGTAAGCTTGGAGTAACCTTATTGAAGTGGAGGAAAAACTGAAATATTGTTCTAACTTCATACGAAGTATCGAGTGTTCAATAGTCAAAAGCTTTCGAGAATTCAAGCAATACTAATACATACTCCTATGTTATCGACATCCAATGAGAATCTAAGATCGCTTGTTATCTCTATGACCGCAGATTCACAACTGTGTTTTGATCGAAATCCCGACTGCCAGTTCGACAACAAATTATTTACGTTAAGACGTTGTTATATATGTGTAGCAAGTATTTTTTCAAATACTTTCAGCAATCCACAGCCGCTATGATCCCCTGCCCTTCAAATCGTCGAATTCCTCTCTCCCTAAACAGAAACTTTATCTTTCCTGCTGTTACTTAAGACCCTCACAGCCCACACATTGCTATCAACTCGCCGTTGATCTCGTCGACTCCATATTTGATATCGCCGAACCATCATCAGCTGTGGCGATTTCAATCTCCCACACCTGAAATGGGTTCAATCCGAAGTTAAGACCCATTTTATCGCCGCTAACCCCTCTTCAGGTAAAGAAATCCTTTTCAGAGATCGTTTCTCTGACTCCAGCCTTCTGCAATTCAATAACATGGACAGACAACTAAACTGCGTTGTTCCCATTTTCTCTCTACTTTAGACCCCCTTCATACACCTCTATCGGTAACTGTTTCACTCGAGACTCAAATCGCTATTACTAAATCACTATAACTAAATAATCTGCTCAACAATCTTCTTCCTTAACCCTAACTCACACATGTCCTTAAACGAATACTTCAATCTTTCAGTCCCATATTCACCAAAAAATTACACTTCATCTCCGCCCTGGTATACCAAGGAGCTACGCACTTTGCGCAATAAAAGAAACGAATATTGGCACGCCTATCTTAGATCTTCCGCTGCATCTGACCTTTCTAATTACGTGCAGTCCTACACTAAATTTGCACAGTTATGTGAATCACTCTACATCCGATACCTGAACCTAATGCAATCCCCCCTTATCTCTGACCCCAAGTGTTTCTTCCACTTTATTAATACAAAAAGAAAAGCCGAAGAATTTTCTTAATAACCCTGCCAACGAACCCGAAATATTCGCCAACTTTGCGATTCTTCAGCCAATCATTAACCGACCAAGATTTTCAACCCGATCACGACTATTTTCGATATTTGAAAGACCGCCCCAAGACGTCTCTTGTCTCACTGAACTTCCGACCTATTCGCCGAAATAATAAGCCACCTAAAGGACGACTACTCTCCCGGTCCCTGCCTGCCATAGTTTTCAAAAAGTGCACGAACCATTTTATTTTAAACTTACCGCTTTATCTCTCAAGGACTATTTCCTCAGCTTTGGAAATATGCTTATATCATTCCAGTCCATAAAAAGGACTGGAAAAAGATGTGTCCAACTATCGGCCCATTGCCAAGCTCTCATGCATACCCAAACTTAACTTTTCGAGAGCATCGTTTATGATTGTTTCACTGCAAACCCATATTTTCTCTTAATAAACACGGGTTCCTAAAAGGTAGATCGACAACCATTAACCTGGTCGAGTTTGTTTCACAATGTTTCTGTGCACCCGAAGCTGGCAAAGAAGTAGACGTTGTCGCCACTGATTTCAGCAAAGCCTTTGACAAAATGTCGCACCAAATTATTCTCCTCAAGCTCACCCTCCTCGTTTTTCAACTGGCTCAGCTCTCCATATATGTCGATGATTTGAAAATATTTAAACACATATCTTTACTTGTTGACTCATGCTCTCTCCAATTGAACTTTACCAGATTTACTACTTGGTGTCAAAAAAACCACCTCGAGCTCAATGTCAGTAAATGCCAAGCCATCACTTACTCCCGCAAGCGCTATTCCTCACCACCCAGAATCTACATTATTCGTAATGAAACCCTTCCCCCTCTCAACTTCTTGGTTGATCTAGGTGTCATTTGTGACCATGAACTCAATTTTCGCCTCCGTATCGACAACATTATCAAACGTGCTAACTCTGCTCTCGGTTTCGTGAAACCGTTGCGTTGGTCCAAAGAATTCTCGAACCCTTACGTTACGAAATCATTATACATTACTTTCGTTAGGCCCCTTCTCGAATATGCTAGCCAAGTCTGGTCCCCCTCTTGCGAATCCTACATTATGCGTATTGAAACCATTCAACATAGGTTTATTCGTTTTGCCCTTCGTGGCCTTCCCTGGGTTGACCCCTTAATTTACCACCTTATACGGATCGCCTAATATTAATCAACCTCCAACCCCTTAAAGAACGACGCGATATTGTAGATATTCTATTTATTCACGACCTTCTCAGCGGTAACATTTTCCCTATAAACACCCACCGCACAAAATTATGGCTACCAATAACCATAACACAGATCTTTTCGACCTTCATCTCAAAAAGTCCAGCTGCCCTATACCACAATCTTTCCTTAATCGTTTCCACCCCGTCACCTAGTTAATAAGTTATTTTTTGTTTTGTTAAGGCTTGCATTAAGCTAATAAAGTACCCCTGTGGGGGCGTCAAATCGAGTCTCAAATCAGAAGGGT
The DNA here is from genome assembly GCA_958301585.1 of Merodon equestris. Taxonomy (NCBI): domain Eukaryota; kingdom Metazoa; phylum Arthropoda; class Insecta; order Diptera; family Syrphidae; genus Merodon; species Merodon equestris. The sequence goes on along the minus strand of OY284415.1, from coordinate 78,848,270 downwards.
TATTAGGACAATTGTTCTTTGGTATCGGAATCATATTCGAAAATTTCCATCGATCGGGAAATTGACATGTATGTATAGGTATACTTCTTCTTCTTTTCCTTTTTCCAGCGTTGTTATGGTCAAAAGTGTAGGACCATAACCTTCCCACTTAACTGCATTCCTCCTGGTCCACTTGTGGGGTCCGCCGGTTTGACCTCAGAAAGTAGCGGCAGGCTTCCCGGTTTGGGATTACTTCATCGCTGAGGCCAATCAAATGCTGTTGTTTTTGCATTTGTTTGCACCAATTGCTTTTCGGCCTGCCTTTTTTTTTTTGTGACACGGGCATGCTCCAGATTTTTTTGTTTGATCTTACTCTTACAACACCGGTGATCTCCAGTCGTGTCAACCCACTGATTTGCATGCACACTTGTGGGGCAGTTTAATGGTGGTATATGTGTCCCTAGGCTCACCTTGGTGTTTTCTAAATTGCCTAGATGTGATTTTTGTTTATCTTTGTTTTAGTCGCCTTTTACGACAAGCGAGAGGTATCGCTGCAGGGATATTCTTAACCCGTCCCTGCACGGAAAATGTATAGGTATATAAAAGTTGAAAATGCCGGTTATATACGGGAGTAACATTGGAACATAGAGAGCATAAGCGAAATTTTTTGTTTTATATTACACCAAGTTAATTTAAATTTCTCCATAGTTACTTAGATGTCAAACTAATATCCAGTTTTGCAGAAAAATATGAGAGTTTTGACTTCCGAATAAGCAAGTTAACTTTGTTCCGAGCCTCATAGCATTGTCTTTTATTCAATTAAGTTGGGTTTCTCCTATAATGTCTGAACAGTAACTCCCTTTCCTGTATACAATTCTTAATCTGCTCAGAGTACCAAAGACTTCAAACATTTTGTTTTAACATGGACAAACGAGTCGGACAGAAACTGCAAAAAACTATTAAAAATCGTTACTTTGTTGTTAACTTCAGAAGAAAAATATACTTCAGACCCTCTGAGATTATAGAAGGCCGCTAAGACTTCACTATGATTGAAATTTTTAAAAGATCTATAACCATATGTATTAACACAATTCGCATAGTCAACATTAAATTAAACAGAACAAAACAATATAACATGGATGAATTCTTGCACAGTATCAGTAGGATCAAAACGACAATATTCACTCATTAAACAGTGTCATCTTTATTTTTTTTTTAATATTATGCGCGCACTAACAGGTTTAATAACCTTATGATGTCGGCGACACAGTGCGGGCAGAAGGTAAAAGGCATAGAAGAGAAGACTGAAGCCGGCAGAGAATTCCAGATTCGTGTGGTTCAGAGAAGGATCCTCGTATTTGACGTTCGAAAGTGGGCTTCAGAGTATATTTGTGAACATTCCTAAAGAGACATGTGTTACGGGAGAAATGCTGAAGGGGCGGAATGCAACTGACTATTTCATCAGAGCAATTTTTGTGGAAGTAACGATAACACAGAGGAATGCAGGAAATATTTCTGCGATGTTCCAGCGAATCTAATATTTGCTGGATTTAGGTTTGGTTAGGTTAGGTGGATTCTCTCCGTAAAAACGATGGGGATCACTTACAAGGTGAGGGCACGATCTACGGAACACGGATTTGCCTCATTTGTAATGTGGTGAAATGTGAAATGTTACTATTACTATTTAAGCTAGTTTTAAGCATTTAACATTTCTGTCTAGCCAACGATAGTTCTAAAAAACTTGGAATAAAAAAGTATTTAAAACTAAACTAAAAAAAACAAGCTCATTGAAATTGTCTTCACATGTTTTCTACGGTAAATAATTAGAAAATAAGAAGATATGAATTACGAGTGCTGGAGGGCCCAAGGAAAGAAACAGAACAGATGTGCCCTGTATAAGCGAAAATGTGTTATGAACTGGAAAGGAAAAGGAGGAAGGAGATGAAAAGAGAGTAGGGGACTCACGCCTCCCCTTGAGTAGATAGAGGGATATTATTGTAGGAATGAAGTGGAAGCTAACATTTTATAAATCCGCTTGAACAAACGGACTACCTGCTGAACTATTAAAAGCACTTGGAAATGAGTTGATGGAGACCATGCACCAACATATCTGTAAGATATGGTTGGATGAAAGTGGGCCCAATAAAAGAAATTTCAGTTGCCCAGTACACGGTCCCCATTAGAGGTGATACTTTCATGATGCGTTATATCATGCTATCACTGTCGCCTATTCAGGTTTCCAGGCTTCCATAGACGTTATTACTTCTAGAAGCACTAATTGTAGTTCAAATGAAAAACCAAGTTATTCGTATGAAGCGGCCAAAAACAAAATTGGATATTGCCTGCATTCTTTCTGCTTTCGCTATTGCCATGTGTAATGAGCTTATAGTATAGCAGGTGTGTAAGCAAGGGGATCAGAACCCAAGAATCTTAACTACTATGCGAACGCCTGAAATTATTCGTGAATATTTATTCAGGCAAGGAAAGTTAACAATACACTCACGAATATCAGGTCGACACACATCACCTTTTTGTCAACTTTAAAGTCCGTTAAGGTTAACCATGTCCTTCCATGTTAAAAAAAGGGAATGTAAAATGCCTGAAGCATGACGACGAATTGTTAGTAAGTAAATGATCAAACGAAGTTGTGAAATATTTCGTTGCTTGTTAGTGTTCAAGAAGTAACTGAGATCCTTTCCAGATCCCAGATAACTCAAATATTGAGTGCTCCTTAAGGCGTGATAATATCTACTTTATCTACTTATACATATGATATCTAGATACTTTAAAGTGTCCATATATGGCTACTAAATTATTTCTAAGCTAGTTTTAAATAATTTTGTCTAGCGCCTAAGATTGTTTTAAGAAATAAATTAAAAAAAAAGATTAGCTTCATGCACCTCGTTATTAAGAATTTAGTTGTGACGTTAAACCCACCATTGGCAATACTCAAAGCTCATGTTAAGGATATTTATTGTCCATTATACCTATATACATATGTACATAAATAAAGAAATCGGTTGATCTACATGCGGTGGAGTGGTGACTGAATGAGATGCACATTTAATCAGTTTTATCGTAGTAACAAAGAATTTTTTTACCATCACCCGATATAGATATACCCATATGAATCTGTATGTGCACTCGAAAACACAACTACATTCATGTTATAAAATATAAAAAAGAATCACAATACAAACACAATCCAGGCATAGCGCGGTACATGCGAATTTTAAAAATAGATTTAAGATCGCTTCATCTTTTCATCCCAATGAGTATTGTACTGCGCATCATTAGGCCAGAATTTTCTAATGAGATGCAAATAAAATTAGCTAAAGCCAAACTGCATTAGCAAATCCTCTTGTTACTGGCATTCTGCACTGGATTAAGTTTAGACCGGGACGTAATGTCTTCTACCAGAGCGTAAATTTGTATTTGATGCTCACTAAAATAAACTTGGCGAAGCTTTAATTTGAGGAGCAATTCAAAGGGCTGTTGGAGCCCGTCAAACTACAAAAGTTTTCCCAAAAAAAAAAACTGACTGACTAAATTAAATCAACAGCTATTTGATTTTGGCAACATTTCGATATAACAGTTGTGCTAACACCTAATTTTAAAAGCAGAAAACAGAAAACAATAGTTATTTTAAAAACCGTAGAACGATTTATATTATAATTCATTTTGTATTTCATGCCTGTGCATCTTAAGCAAAACATTAGTAGAGCGGAAAATGTTTGCAATGATCCGTTTAAGTGACAGGTCACGTAGGATGGTATTATTCAGCATATATGTACATATGTATGAGTTTTTTTACTAACTCAGTGAAACCTTTTGAAAATTGCTTTTCCTGGCATTTAAAACTTGATTTATGACTTGATTGTTTATTAAAAAAGTTAAAAGCAGTTGTTAAATATTCGATGACCTTTATACGTTATGTATTATATTTATGATAACACCAAGGGTGATTGAATGGGCACAAAGCAAACGAAATTGTTGAGGTGTGTCACGAGATTTGTTATCATTATCTTCACATTTGGGTTTACGATGAAAAAGCGAATTGATCACACATTAGAAGATAGAAGATAATTTATTGAATATTATATTTTGAATATTTATCATAAAGAGAGTGCTCCTCATTAGCTGTTTCAGTTATTACCCATGTATGCCGTGGCAGCAGCATTCTTCTGAATTCACTTTTGCACTTGCGTACGTTTTTGCTTGTAGTTGAAATAAGTTATTATGTTTAATGAATACGTATGAGGATTGGTCCACACCGAGTTTTTACCTAAACATGTATACTAAGTCTGTTGGTCTGTGGCGTTTAAGTCTTCGTCTTTGGGTTTGTTTGTCGTTTGGGAGCTTATGTATTTCGTCGTTTGTCCGTTGTAGAATACTTCGCCTGTGATTGTCGATTGTTAAATTTCCTCCGCGATAGTTGTTATGTGAACTGTTGTAAATTTTCTTGTATAGTACGAACCACTCTGCGTTCAAAATAGTTCTTAAAATTCTAACATGCTCAAGGTCCCCACAATTATAGCCCGTACGTCCAGATAGGATTTATCGTGGTTCTGTAAATAAGTAGTTTGGTATTTGTCGATGACCTAGAGTTTTTAGCATGTATCCAATAGCATATTCGAAATTTGTCTGTCCTTGTTAATTTACTGTCAATCAGTATTTATTTTGTTTTGTTATTAATTTTTATAGGAGGTGGGTTGTCGATTTTTTTGTGGTGTAAACTACCTGAATGGTGTTGTTAAGTGGCTTGGGAGTTTATTAGTTGCGTCCGTTACATCTTTGCTAGTTTGCAAACTGATTGTGTTGGTCGCAAACGTGGCTTTTGTAGAGTATTGCATTGTCGAAGTACGTTATCGGCTGCGTATATCAATTAAAGTAGTGGACCCAATACGCTATACTTGGAAACGCCATCTTGTATGATGATATCTACATCATTCTACAAAAAATGGAATATTTTACAAAACAATGCCGTTGGTCAAGGTAGCTCTTCAGTAGCAGGTAAAAGCAAAGTGGTTAAATTTTATTGAGTTTGTAAAGCAGTAAGTTGAGTCTGTAGATACGTCAAGAAATACTGTTGAGTAATATTTTTTTATTTTCTTAGCTACATCAAATTTTATTTATAACTCTGTGGGTCGAGTGACGTTATAAAAACTAGAATTGGTGATTCGATACCATTGTGTTACTCTTGAGCCTAAGCTTTCTTTCTAAGAGTTAAGATAAGATTGGCAACGGACAAATTGGGCGTTAGTTATATGCTTTTGTTATTTCTTTTCGGAATGCCGTGTACTTCAGCAACCTTTCTTTTTTAATTTTTTTCTAAATATGGCGTTTATTTACAGTATTGGACAAAATTAAAGCCCATGAACAAACTATTGGTTTTGGTTACAACGGTCGTCAGAGTGAAGCGACAATAACGATTTATTTTACTGATTTTTTATATTTTATTAAAGGAAATAATAAAAACATTAGATTGTTCGAAACAAAATATAAAAACATTACAAAAATTATACAAAACAGTTAATATTTTGTTGCATATCCTTTTATCTTTATAACATCCATACATCTTTTCGACATAGAATGTATTTCCAAGCGTCGCCCACTGCTTTGTACAATTCATCCAAGGTTTTGCCCTGGTCCCTGTGTAGAGCTCGCGGAAATTATGGGTTGGAGAAACAATTAGAAAAAAGAAAAACGGATCTTGTTTCTTTCGAGAATTTATTATAACAACGGTTTCATCTTCCCATGTTCGTCATTTTACAATATATAGTTTGATTATGTACTTAGTTTACTCTGTATTTACATTTTCGTATTATATATACATACAATACTTAAGTGAAGGAGAGTGAGCGTACGGATCTAGGGGTCGAATATCATACATGTTCTAGGTTTTTTATGCCTGTTTACTCGCCTGTTGACTATCTTCCACAACTTCCCAATAGGGTTAAGGTCAGGAGATTGCGCAGGCCAATCCACAATCTCGTTGTTATTGGCAACTTTACCTGTATGTTTAGGATCGTTCTCCGGTGGAAACGTCCACTTCAATGGCATTTCTTGTTTAGCATAAGGCAACATTACATTACTCGATACATGATGCCATTTTTTCTGTAGGTTGGCCTAATTCCCCAACCAGCGAACCATTCCCCGACGAGAACATTTTCTCCACCGAATTTAACTCTTGGGACGCAATATTTCGGATCTACCCTTTTTCCTACTGGTCTCCTTGTTCTGGTGATACCATTATTTTTTTTTTTGTATTTGAAATCATCAGACAATAAAATGGTATTCCTCTTTGCAACTGTCCAGTTGAGATATTTATGCGTGAAGGCGAATCTTTTATTGCGGTTCTTTTCGGAAATGAACATCTTTCGTGCTGAGCGGCAAACCCAATTGTACAGACCTTCTATGAATCGTTCTGGCACTCACTGGCAATTGCAAGTCGTCGAAGATTCAATTAGACGAAATTTTGGCATTTTGTACGATTGCTCGTTTTGTAAGAGATTCATCTTTTGCAGTCGTTTTCCAAGGCCTTCATACGGAATATTTGGTAGTCGTCTTACCGGTGTCTTATACTTCCCTATCAGCCACGAAATATCTGGTCTATTTATCTGGGGGCACGGCAGTGCCCCCGCCAAGTCGAGCAAAAAAGCGGCACGGCCGTACCATCCTTTTCTCGAAGCAGTTCGGGCCATTTTCGACCCCCTATAACTTCGTTGTGGATCAAACTAGAAACCTGAATTTTCAGTAACCAAGCAGGCATCGCATAGACACGGTATATTTCAAATTTCATTAAATTTGAACCAGTAGTTTAAGAATTATAACTAGTCAAAGTTTCTTAATTCTGTCACTCACTCACTCACTCACTCACTCACTCACTCACCGATCATCAAAACTCTAGGGCACTTCTAGCAGACATAGAAGCTTGAAATTTAGAATACAATTAGTGTTCAGTGTATAAATCAAGGAAAAACTAAAACATTTTGCAATTTTGGTCCAGTTTTCTAGATACACCAAATATTATTACTAATGGGATAGTGTCTGTATGTATCCTTTTTCAATTTATCTAGATGGCGATTAACTCCTAAAAATATGCAATGCAACAATCAATTGGCGGTTGGAGAATTGGGTTTAGTGGTCAATGTGGTTCATGTGTTTGACGGAATATAAAATAAATATCTTTATTATGTACATATATTTAATAACCTATTGATGAACTTATAATTAAATCAAATTTAAAACAAATTGTATGTTCGGTGTCAGAGTGGGAGACTACTAACTTGTACAGGTTCGCTCAAAATTACGATATTGTTAAAACACGCCCAGTCTCCTCTAAAGTCGAGTGCTACGAGATAAATGACGGTAAAAAGTTCCTGAAAAGAAGAGATAACCCATATTTGATCAATCACTATTTCTACGACGGAGAACAAGTACCAGAGAAATATTTCTTCTCTTTACTTCTTTTATTCAAGCCATGGCGTTCCTTAGATGAACTCAAAATGGGGTGTGATACTTACACGGAGGCCTTTAATTTGGCGAAAGAAGATTTAAAAGAAGGAGTCGATTATGGTAATTCAATGATAGAGTCAAGATATAAGATACAAAAAGCATGTGAAATGATAGAATCTAAAGTTGCTGAGATAAACGAAGAAAGGGAAATTGTTGATGATGACGATGGTCCTGAAAACCCTTTAGACTTTGAAGCTGTGGAAGCTGCAAACGCAATGGATGACTTTCACAGAATCAATCTGGTAGAAGAAGAGCAGACTGATCTTCAAAGTATGATCGCAAAACTTAATGCCGATCAAAAAAGAGTCTTCGATATGATCACACATAAAATGGACACAACTGATAATAACGCTGACGTTTTACGCTGTTTTGTGAGTGGAACTGGTGGCACTGGAAAGAGCTTTTTAATAAAAACTCTGAAAGTTTGGGTTAAGATGTATTTAAACAAAAAAGTGGCAGTTAGTGATCCAACAGGCATAGCTGCATTCAATGTGAACGGATTGACTATACACAGACTATTGCAGCTGCCTGTGGAACACAAGCAAACACCGAGGTACAAGGCACTTTCCGATGAAGTGCTCCAAGTTCTGAGATCAGATTTGAAAGAAGTAGTGTTGTTTATCATAGACGAAGTGTCGATGATATCCAACGTTACTTTAACATATATTCATTTACGCTTGTCTGAGATATTTGACACAAGCGATGATCAGAACGGGTGGTTTGGAAAAAAACATCTTGTACTTTTCGGGGATCTTTTACAGCTTCCGCCGGTAAGAGAAAAGTCACCTTTTGAAAACTCTCAGCTGCTGAAACTAACAAGTTGTTAGGTTCCCTCAGTATGCCGAATCTGTGGATTGAACTGTTCGTATACGATGAACTTACTATTAACATGCGACAGCTCAATGATTCTAACTTTGTTGAAATGCTAAATAGAATGAGATTAGGTGTGACTACACAAAAAGACCGCGACTTACTCTCGACTAGATTAATAACTCTAAAAACCAATTCAAATGAAAACAGATTGATTGAAATAATTGAACACCTCTCGAAACTTCCTGATGATACCGTTTGCTTATTACCTACAAAAAACATATGTCAACAATTAAATACTGCAATGCTTAGATCTCTCCCACATCCCGAAATAAAACTTACAGCTGTAGATAGCATAGATTGCCCCAGATATCTAACAAAAAGAGCTCGTGAATGCATAAAAAATTATGAAGACGATGCTTCTATGACTGCGAGCCTAGAAGAGAACATAATTATAAAAATAGGAGTAAGAGTCATGTTAAGGCGAAATATTGACGTGAATCTTGGTTTAGTTAATGGTTCTATCGATATAGTGCAAAGAGTAAAGGTTGATCCGGAAAATACAAAAATAATTAAGAAAATATACATTACATTTGATAAAGAACAGGTTTACGAGCTTGGGCCGGTCAAAACTAAATTTGAAATTATTAATAGAGCTTATGTTCATCGCGAACAGTTTCCTATATGTATAGCCTATGCTATAACTATACACAAAAGTCAGGGCCTAAGTCTAAATAATGCGCTGATGGATATCGGTTCTGCAGTATTCACATCCGGTCAAGCTTACGTGGCACTTTCGAGAGTTACAAGTCTGGGCGGCTTACATCTAATTAATGTCGACTTTGGAAATATTAAAGCGCAGGAATCCTCAATTTGTGAATACAATAGATTAAGAAGCATTTACCGTCCAGACTTGACAAAAATTGTAACATCAAAGCCTCCGAGAAAAACCCATAGAGACAGGGAGTGGGCTTTGAGAAAAACTGCAGCTGAAGCTCAAGAAGTAGTACCGGAAAAGAAAAAGAGGAAGACAACCTACAAAAATAAGAAAAGCTCATAAGACACAGAGTGGGCTTTAAGAAAATCTGTTGTTGGTATTCAAAAAGTAGAAGGTACCGGAAAGGAAGAAAAGTAGGACTATCTACAAAAAGAAATGAGATGCCATCAAAAACATAGCTTGTAAAAAAAACCAAGTCTCGCAACTCAGTTCTTCTACCGTAAAAAGTTGTGAGATCTATGTAATACCAAGTCGGTTAATTTATTCAGCCCCTACTTAAGGGACCTTCTGTCTTAAGTTATTACGTAATTAGCTAACCTAACAACATCTTATAGTGACCATATTAATATTAAAAATCTTTTATGTTTTAAATAAATAGATTGACTTGGCAATCGCACTAAACAATCTAATTTAATATAATATGTATTACTTGTGAGATGCATGCGATGGACAAGTCAATCTATTTATTTAAAACATAAAAGATTTTTAATATTAATATGGTCACTATAAGATGTTGTTAGGTTAGCTAATTACGTAATAACTTAAGACAGAAGGTCCCTTAAGTAGGGGCTGAATAAATTAACCGACTTGGTATTACATAGATCTCACAACTTTTTACGGTAGAAGAACTGAGTTGCGAGACTTGGTTTTTTTTACAAGCTATGTTTTTGATGGCATTCCATATTTATTGCTAATCCTATGTCTTGTCAATCCGTTCTGAAAATCAAATATAATTTTTCTTTTTAAAACTTCGTTGTAATTATTTCTTGCCACATTTTTAGAAATTATTCAAGGGTAAATTTCTCTCAAAAAATCCTTACAAATTCGAGTTTGAACTACGATTTCTTGACATCCTAACACACTATTTATACAAAGTATAATGTATTGAATAAAAAAAAATGGAAACATGTCTTTATACCAGGGGGTTCTTTAGTTTTGTCCAAGTGAAAATTTGACTTGTTGTGTTTAATGAATTTTTGTTTTATTTTCTGTAATGTACAATCTTGTGTTTTTATTATTATTTTGTTTAATAAAATGTAAAAAAAATCAGTAAAAAAAAATCATTTTTCTCACTTTACTCTGACGGCCGTTCTAACCAAAATCAATAGTTTGTTCATGGGTGGTGTTTCAGTTTTGTCCAATACTGTATTGCAAATTTATTTGACACCGATTTTTTTTTATAAGCGTATAATTTTATTACTGTAAAACGTCATAACAGCAGGCTTTTACAATTTTCAAGAAAAAAACAGTATTGGATAAATACGCATCAGTTCGCGCAGTGCGTTCGAATGGTGAAGGAAGATTTTGCGAATTTACTTACATTGCACTTCATGGACATACCTCAAGTCCAGATTGGAAAGCAAGTGAATTTTTCCCTGAAACCCGAGTAGTAAAGACAAAGTCAAGGAGAGGAAGAAAATGTAACCGCTTTATCTAACGAGAAGAGTTGAAAAATCGTTGGGAAAGTTACCATGAAGTCGATATTTCCTTTAAAATTGGTAGAAATTGTTATGAATTAAGTCTCAAAGCTAAAAAGGCCACACATAAACCTGTGCTTTCAGAAGCTAACAAGGAGAAACGTCCTACTTCTGCGAAAAGCTATACAAATTGGACCGTTTCAGACTTGGAGAACGTTTTATGGTTCGAAGAGTGTAATATCGAAGTAAGTGAAATGCACGGCAGTAGTTACTTCATAATAAATCATAATCTTTTCTGAAAACATAAGAACATAAGAAATGTTTGCTCTCAAACAGTTTTTGCTTGCTCTCCAACTTTTCTAAAGTAGTGCGCGCACATCGCAGAGGGAAGCTTACAATCCCGGATGTCGGTTCTGTAAATTGGATTGCGTTAGCGTTCCAGATAACAATTTTTCGTCAGTCCGTATGCATTCTTAATTACTAAGTTGTTATTACAATTGGGATATTCATCATATTAGCGATCATAATACATAGAAAAGTTTATGCATTTATGTTGGGGGATGATTGACTTCAAATGCTAAGTTTTTTAATTAAAAAAAAAAAAACATTTTTCTTAGCTTAAGTTTGTTATACCAATAGTAATTGTAAGTTGATATAGTAATCGAAAGACATAGATTTAAGTTGTTACGTTTATTTTAGAGTGTCCGTCTAGTGCCAGTAACATATCTAGATTGTTAAGATAGTCAAGCTAGTTTTTTAAGCATTTTTATCGAGGGTAAGGTAGATCTAAGAAACTTTAAATAAAATAATATATAAAAATTTATATAAAAACTAAAAAACAAAAAAAAAATGATTGACTTTAAGTACATATATACATATACGAATAATTTAAAATAAAAACTAAGGAGTTCCGCTAATAAACTTAATTTACCTTTGGTTTTTTACTTCCGAAACAACCTGCCTTAGATGCTGGAGGAAGTGCCACGCTATACTAAACTTTCATTTATTATTGCTTTTATTTTGTGTTTGGTCATTACTTGACTATTCTTTTAGTTGCTTTTAAAATGCATTTGAATTTAATTTTTTTACGTTTTGCCTAAAATCGCTTTGTTGAGTCGCGCACTTTTTTCTTTTTGTTATTTATTTTATTAAGTCAAGTTTGTGACTGTCCTCCGTGCAGGGACGGGTTAAGAATATCCCTGCAGCGATACCTCTCGCTTGTCGTAAAAGGCGACTAAAACAAAGGTAAACAAAAATCACATCTAGGCAATTTAGAAAACACCAAGGTGAGCCTAGGGACACATATACCACCATTAAACTACCCCACAAGTGTACATGCAAATCAGTGGGTTGACACGACTGGAGATCACCGGTGTTGTAAGAGTAAGATCAAACCAAAAAAATCTGGAGCATGCCCGTGTCACAAAAAAAAAAAAAAAAAAAGGCAGGCCGAAAAACAATTGGTGCAAACAAATGCAAAAACACCAGCATTTGATTGGCCTCAGCGATGAAGTAATCCCAAACCGGGAAGCCTGCCGCTACTTTCTGAGGTCAAACCGGCGGACCCCACAAGCGGACCAGTAGGAATGCAGTTAAGTGGGAAGGTTACGGTCCTACACTTCTGACCATAACAACGCCGGAAAAGAAGAAAGAAGAAGATTTTATTAAGTCAAGTTTGTATGGTAAAATGGTAACTACATTTCTTGTACCAAAAATCTATTTTAAGATAAGTTATCGGCAGTTTTATAAGTATGAATAAACACGTGTGAGTATGTTGTAGCACATATCCACATATCAAGCTCGATATTTGTCTTAAACCTAAATGGACCAAGCTAAGTTACAGGACATGAGGTACACACCACGTCAAGATTTAATATGCCAATGATTTTTGTCTAATCTGAAATAGAATATAATGTTCGTTAGGTTAAAAATCGGGAACCATCACTAAACACCAATGTAAACGCTTATCGGATAGTTTCTTACACGTAGTTACTAGTATGTGGAAAATGATTACAGGTATTGAATCTCCTAACTATTTCCACTCCTTACGATAGTGGATGAAGTATGTTAAGTTAAACATAATTAAGCTAATTAAATTATTCTATTGTGTTGTAGCGTGTTTCTGGTTCGCTAGATAAAATGACTTCGTTATTTATTTAATCTTTTACAATTCACTATTTTTCTATACACTCTAAAATTATCAATTCACACAGTTTAACGTAATAAAAATCTTTCCTAAAAAAATTCATTCCTAACAGCCGATCTCCGTGTTTTTACACCTAAACCACTAAAAGTTTTTGGATGAACCATTTCTCTCAAACAGAGTCCGCTATATACCACCACATCAAATCCCGAGTAGTCTAATGCTGATATAATTAATAAATTGGTTTTATTTTAGTTCTTTTTTTCATTGTTGATTTAAAATGGTTTTTATAAGAAAGCTCTCAAAAAACAAACAGGATAAGATAATTAATAATGTATAAGAATCTTTGATTGTGTTTAACGAAAAAAAAATTTGTCCGTTCGTGCTAAGCTGCTACTTTAAATAATGAGACATTTTTCATTAGCTTCCAGTGTGAAACTACTTAGGCAAACAAGATGTTTGACTAATAGTTTTCGTCAAATACTCATCTCAGGCGAAGTTCAAAAGTTCAGGTTCAAAACTTTCACCCACTCACTTGGCGACCTAAAATTTAAGCAAAAAATATTTCACTTCTCCTTACCGTTAAATTTCCTTTCCTCGATGCTCAATCATTAGTCAATTCCAGATCATTCTACAAAATTAACTAATAGATGTTATCCTTGCATTCGACTATCTTTCCATCATTCACCTTCTTCATTTAAAATCAGTCAAACAATATCTTTACCGTGGTTGGATAAAGAAATTCCACGCATCCGATGCGCTCATGCTATACACTCCAAATGCTCCGATGGTACCCATCACATTCCTCCCAGGAAAACATTAATTATACTCACACAATTTGCAATAATAACGGTACAGTTTGCATGTCAAAATTTAATTATTTTATAAGCACTTATTAACCCTATTCGACTGTTTTTTTTTCATGACGTACGACATAATTTTCGTATCAAGGGAATCGCATTGACAGGTGCTCATATCGATTCATGGCAATATGCTGACCCAGGAGGTCTTCTTTCTTTATACCTCTTTGAGAGGAACGACCATTGAAAGAAGATACGAAATCTTCATACATCGCTGTCTTTGAAATATCGGCAATCAGTCGACTGTTAAATGGATGAAGATCGCAGAAATGCACGCCGAGTTACAGGACAATCATGGCCGCAGTGCTTAAGAAAGTCTTACTAACTCCGCAGATAACGATGCAGCATTTGGCTTCAGTGATTAAGATACATGAGTACACAGCATCACCTTCCGGCTAAAGGAACACATTCTTCACATTTGCGCTGCTGCGTGACGATTGAGAAAGAGGCTGCCGCGGATGAACTTGTTTGAAATAGCGACATGGAATACATTGGATGTGCAAAAATGGACATGGAAGACCGGTTAGATCCTGTAGGGAAAGGCGGTAAAAAAACCAATACCATGTCATCTGGGACGAATCTTCTAACTGTGACGTTATTCCAATATTATCAATTTCAAATATGCCTTTGACTTGTTTATACATACTGAAACGCCAGAATCTCCTATGCATTGTAGGTGAATATACACAGCTTTAAGTAAATATTTTCATTTCGCCACGCTCTGTCCCCAGTGGCATCCTCCATAAAAAATTCATCATCAACATCATCATTGTGGCTGTGGCTTTTGCCATTTTCGTTTTCTTATTTGGATTCTTCTCCTTTTGAGGAAATATAAAGAAGAATTATCTGAATACCAACCGAACGATGGTTGGAGGAAGTACGCACATCTAACATACGAAAAAAATATTCCACTATCTGCGAGACCCCTGAGGTCCTCTTTCATTTTTTTTTTGTAAATCTAGTACATCCCTCGAGCGAGAAAAACAATGAAAGACAATGTATGGTCTTTCTTTGTGATGCCTTAATCAGAGGAGAAAATTTAGAGAAGTGGGTGCAAGAAATTTGATGAGAATTAAAAAATATTTAAATTAAAAAGAAAAGAAGAAACCTTTTCCACGAATTATTTCAGTATGTAAAGAAGACTAACATATAACACATCAACAATTAAGTATGTTTTCAACATAATTTATATTTAAATTTTATTCATAATTTTGCATCTAACTTAATCTGGACAAAAAATGTTTAATTCTAGCTTAGTTATATTAACTTAATTAAGTAGATAGCACGTACTTAAAACTTGGGTTTTTCGACCCTACGCAATAATTAACCTTATCGATAGTTTGATACTTATATTGTTTTGTTTGCTTAGGATTCATACGTCCAGGTGAGACTTAAGACGGCTAATAACTTGCTATCATAACTCGACTTGAATGGTGTTTAATTTAGACTAACAGCGTAACATAAAAACAATGGCGGTCGAAAAGTCTCTTTAATGGTATATAACTATTACTCAATTGATATGCAGATATAATAAGATATAATAATAGCGGCTTACTACCCCAATGATTTGTAATACTAGAGGTTGCGCTCTACCGGCTTTGACTCGCCAGAGATATTTCTTAATCTAAATCACGTGGGCTGATCCATGACAGATTAACTCTACCGGCAATCTTCCACGTGGGTCGCAATTCCGTGGAATTGCCCGAGCGCCTCAGATTCTGTAGCGCGGTTTCACGCCGAGATCGAGGAGATACAGTCCTTCACTATCAACTCTTTTGGTGGCTGGAGCGGATTTCGCCAAGAGACACTTCAATAGGCGCAGCTTCTTCAAGCCGAAGCCTGCCTAATACCAATTGTAGGCCTACATAGGCAAGGGTAGGTTAAGGTAGATTAGTGTAGATTAGGACAAAAAAAATCACAGGTCCAGATAAGGATTCCCATCACTCAAAATCATTTTTTTTATTTAGTAAGAAAGGAATTCAAGAACAAAATTGGATGATTAATTTTTATTTATGTTATTCTTTAGCCTTCCTTGATATGTCTTCTTTAATTCCATTAAGGGTGTTTATTTGTGTTCTTCGTAATAGTTATTACAAGGGAACTTGGTTTATGTTCAAGCAAAAATCTTTCAAAGTGCTTGATCAAAAATAAAAATTATTTGTCTTTCTTATATGTAATTTAACTAAAATAACTTGAATTTCATATAATTAAACGAAAGGTACGTTCATATATTAGAGTAGTATGATAGTGGTGTAGCTATACCAAGACTATCAAACTAACACTTTTTTATTCCTTCAGAATTCTTTAGTGATCTTAATCGAGTTAAATAATTCTTATACTCCGCTTGTTACCTTTTCCATAGCTTTCGGTTTTTATCTTATTGACAATAATCAAAACATCGATTTTTAGATAAGAATTAAACTTACTGCCCATTGTTATCGAAGGAGTATAAATCTGGTAAAATTTACAATTTTGGAAGATTTTTGAAAATATTTCGCCCAAGAAATCACGTTATAATAGAATATATGGATTAAATTTTAGATGTACATAATTCTATCAGGCGAACACTTTGAGTGCCTCTCTTTTTTTGTTTTCCGAAAGTATGATTTTTCGAATGAACTTTATTGACATATCACCACGTTTCAAGGTCCCTAGAACCCCCTAGTACGAACTCGTGACCTCTTTTATTTACATCTTGTATATTTCGAAAACAAATAATGGTATCGACTTCGTGAATTGATGCATAGCTGCTAAATGAATACCTGTTGTGATAAAATGTTCAACAAATTAAATTAGTGGCTTTTTCGTAACAGGAAAACTATGTAATAGTGTTGCCTCGAGAATAAAAAACTGAAAGTTGGTAATTTGGGGATAATAGTCCCACTCATCAGAGTGCATTGAAGGTGCTTGCACTGGTTGACGGTTCGAGGGGGTGACATATTGTCTATTTTTACTGGCTCTACTCACGCATTTTGCCATTTCTGCGACTCCTTTAGGGAATATGTAACACAATATGTACATATGTATGTAGATACGAGTATGTTGAAAAAGAAATCGGATTTGTACACTATCGCGAGTTGAATTATTTTGATACACCAGGTTTTTTCGTTATTTCAATAATGGTAGAGAAGTTTGAAATATGTTTGACGCATGATGGAAGAAATGACTAAAACATATTTTAAATATGTATGTTCGCATTGCTAGTCAAGCCGGTTGATTGGTCAGTGGTTAACTTAAAAACGTTGTCAAAAAGCTGGATACCATAGTCGATTTTTCACTCGAAGTATCACCTTTTGTCAACATTAATTTGAATTCATTTCTCTTTTTCAAACGAAAAAAAAAAAAACAAAAGTAGAACAATTTACTGACACCACCAATAACACGAAGCGTTATTCAGTTTTTGCATTTTCTGTTAAAAAATTA
This sequence comes from Merodon equestris, assembly GCA_958301585.1. NCBI lineage: Eukaryota > Metazoa > Arthropoda > Insecta > Diptera > Syrphidae > Merodon > Merodon equestris. The sequence goes on along the minus strand of OY284415.1, from coordinate 78,831,122 downwards.
AGAGCGCTTACACAAATTTTATCAATTTTAACATTAAAACATATGACAATTTAACATTACATCATATGATTTGACACTTAATCCTTTTCACCGTAGGCTTCGGCAGTTTCCATATATCATAAATTATCGGTCTTTAGTCACACTCATATTAAAATATTTATATTGAGTGACAATAAAATTAAATATTTAAATAGAGATTTTTTAATGAATGAACAGCATTAGACTTAAACTGCTGGTGGTGTAAAAACATATGTGTGCTAAAAAAACACATCAAGTGGGAGCATAGTTATTGATTTTTAAGGTTCAAAATATTGTCGAGAACCTAAAGACATTTCTCATTCGCATTCAAAGCAAAATGAAGTTCAGTACACACAATCAAAAGAAAATGCACTGATTATAATTTAAGAAAATGTTGTGTGCGGGAGGTTGAGAAAGTGCTGAATATTAAGTCACTGCCCTTTAATAATAATTTGATAAAACTGCAAAGACAACTATTATATATGTATTTTCCAAATATCTCTCGGAAATGTCCTAAAAACAATGAAGCGATTTGGACATTCTAGATATGAAAGAGATTGAGTTCTATAAGGGAACAATAGTTTCAGACAATTTTTCGTTCTCCTCATTCCGTACCCCAACGTGGTAATAAACACCTGTTTACCATTCATTTCGCAAATTTGTCAAAAATGTTTACCGCTTTCCTCATTGAATATCCCTACTGTATTTGCTTTGATCTACCAAAATTGTCACAAAATAAACAGTTGCTCTTAAAGAATTCATTATTGCTTTCATAATTGGAGGTTTGGCTATCAACGTTAATGAGCATCGGACAGAAGGAATTACAGAAACTTTCAAAATCTCGGTAACCAGTCACCACCATAACTGAAGTTTGAATACAAACCTCTTCCCGACTTTTACCCACCCCTCAATTTCTTCTATACAATCTTCTTCCAAATCCTAGTTCTGCTTAACCTTTCATCTAGTCTTCCACCTAGATACTCCTCTTAATTCATTTCCAATTTTTGAATTCGAGTCTGGCGCCAAATATCCCAATTTTCATTGTACCTGTTCTTACACTTAATGCAAGAAAACTTGCAGCAGCAAATAAGATGTTTATATTGTATATAATGCAAGGAGCTGCTCCCTTTAATTTTGAATACAACTGTGCACACATATTTACTCTGCATGTCAGTTCGTATCTAATAGCTTATCTTTGGAGCACGATAATTTAACCCCACACATTTTATTTTAGGCTTTTTATGAATTTTATGATTTTTTTATGAATTCTATCGTATGTACTCTCTCTTCAACTGAACCAATTGGGAAGTCGTATTTTCACATTTTCTAATTTATATCTACATTCCTGCTTTCTACGTACATTATATTTTCGAATATGTTATGATCTCATTCTTAGCACGTAATGGGTCTTTCATTCATCAAATTACAGTAGTGAACGCTCACACCAAACAGCCTCATATCACTCACCTTATAATAACCAATCGGCTATCAATTAATATTTCTCACTGAATGACGTGATTCAAATTCAAGTTGATGTAAGATAGTGATTCATCATTGCAAGCGTAAAAAAATAATAATAAAATAAAAACATGACTTGTCAATTGAGTGGGTGACGAGTTCGGAAGGACGGATTCAATACGAATACGCATGCATACATACGAGTATACATATATACCTAAGTATAAAGAATTTTTTCGAGGTTTACTTACAGATTCCATCCCGTCAAGAATTACGGCCATCAAAACTGCTGGCAGCAGTCTCTTTTCAACGTTCATTAAAACTTGAATAGACCGAGAAAGACTATAAGAATACGAAACCTCTGTTGTAATAATGAATGATGTTTCAGCTCCCCGCAATCACTTGGATCCATAACTAATAATGTTCCTGAACCAACGATGACCACGATGTTGATTTCTTTGTAGAATTATGACAAAAAAACGTCATAATCTCTGGCTCTGGTGATTGAGCTGGCTTTTGGTGATTTTGTGGGAAATGAATCACTACATTGAATCTAGCAAAATCATCACGACCATGACCTAGATATGAAGATTTTTTTTGTTTTTATTTATTTTTTACCTGGATTTGCTTATTCCAACTCGAGTCAGATTATTTCCATTTTTACACTCCTTGTTGCTTTAAAACATTTAAAGGCGGTTCAGAATAAACATATTATGGAACAGATCGTGCATATCTATTTATAAACACAATATACGTTGTTGTAACAGAAGAAGAAATGTTGAGACTTATTTTTCGATATTCTTTTTGTCACTTTTTTCGCAGAGAAACAATTAAACTAATTACAGCTTTGATGATTATTCCTGCGAGTGTGACTATGCACTTTTTTTGTTGCCATCACTTTGCAATTTTAATTTCCTGTCTGGTATGTGACTTTTATGAAGGATATCCAATTCAACTCTTATTTGGTGCTGCACAGCTCAAACACATTATGCTCAAACTTATCAAACAACACACTTTCAGGCTAGTTCCTTATTATCATAAATATTTTCTACGTATCTATCATTTTAGTATATAAACACACTTTTAATAAATTTCGCATACACCAGTAAATCCGACGACGACGCAAGGACTTACTATCGGAGCGACGGAGTAATGTTGGTCGCAAGGCTTGTTAAGGTTTTTGTTTCACATACTATGCGAAACTACTTTTCAAGAGCTCGTATTCTTCATTCCTCAAGACTGCTCTATACCAGTTATGGAAAGAGCTATTGTTATTCTACAAACCTCACTGGCTGTCTGAAATATAGTTTCATTTATGGCAGCCTTAAGGCTTGCGATAAATATCGGTATTTTAATGAAATCGAAACTCTTTAATTATGCTTGACGTTCGACTAGGGGCCCCACTGAGCTTTACCTGTAATAGGCAATTCTCGCTTTATTGTTCCAATGTGCGTCGTTAACTTTTATGGAGTGGAACGTAAGCCTTCAGCTTATGTATAAGCTAATGTCAAAGCCGATGTATCAGTGGTATTGCCCATGCCAATGCATTAAACAGACCAGCATATAATGAATTAAGCAAAGTATTTTCTTTTGTCTTTTCGTCTTGTCATGCTATAAAACTGAATGGGCTTGTAAGTGCTCACTATGTACTTATTATGTATGAGTATGTGCAACAACTCCCTTCAGTTTAAATTCAATTTATTTGGGATATTACTACTTTCCTCGCAAATTTTCTGAGGCAGGTTGATCTACTTATCATACCTCACATATCGATAATGGTGACCAATCTTCAGTGAAATTCACCCAGAAAATATGCTTTTAACCATAAATGCTGGGGTAAGTAAATACATATATCAAATAATTACCGCAAGCTGTGAGAATTTGCCACGCGCACGTATTATTGCTGGGCATTTTCAGATATGGTAATGAATGATTATCTCAATAGTGCCTCAAGTGATTTGCGGTAATGGTAATAAAGTTATCGAGGCAGTAGGCACTTCTATCTTGATGGACGTCGCTTTATTTACATATAAGATGAGAATTGCCAGTTTCATTGATATGGATAGGAAAAATCTGATAGATCACTATTGTCTTCAAACTGTCAAACCAATCTGTAAATTTTTCAGAAAAATGTCATATCTATATATATATATGTTTTATTAGGTCGTATATATGAAATTACCGGTTTTTATATTTTGGAAGTTTTTCTTAGATGGCATCGCAGCTCTTGAAAAGCCAGAGCCAAGCTTCTCTCATTCACTTGCATATGTTGTGTGCAATTTGTTTTTCTCACAAATGAAAAGGGCTTATAGTTTAATACCCCGCCGAGGAGCGAAACCGCGAAATAAACATTCGATGGCGTTGATGTTACCGGGATCCAAACTTGCTCATCGCGCGTCAGCGGGCGACATACTACGTACTGCGCCACGGCGCTCTTATCAAATTTTGCAAATTACCGAAGTTTATTTCAAAAAATTATCTCCATTTACATCTATAGTATTTTCCCAACGTTCCACTAAGGCAAATATGCCTCTTTTGGGATTAAGAGCTCTCTGTTTTGGAGATGATTGCCCAAAATCCTGAAAAGGTGGTAATCATTTGAGGATCGGACTGATGAGTGGAATTCCTTAGTTATTGTTAATTTTTTTTGTAATTAACTGTTTTATAAATTTTTGCTAATTTATTTATAGGACAAACGTTTAGTTAAAGTAAACAATTAAAAATATTTCTAAAATTACTGTTAGTTTACTCATTTTGACAAAATACCCACCAACCCACTGTACGTACATAATACTCTTCTCGCTGTACAACAATTAAATCCTGCTTAGAATGATCTTTATCGCATCTGGTTATTTATAGATAACGTATTTTGTACAATGTTATATTTTTTTACTCAGAATTTAAATTTTTAAGTCGACATGAGACCTCTAGACACTACACATAAAAAAGATTAGGTTATTTCGTATGATACAAGTAGTAATTACAAAGTAAGCTAATTGGTAAAAAAAAATATTAATAAAACCAAATTTTCCAACCAGCCAGCTTTACCGTTGACAGTAATAAAGACCAAAGTCTCAATCTAGGAAAATAAACACTACTTTGCAGTGTACAGACGATCCCATCTCATCCCTAATATCGCTTTCATGAGAGCAAAATCTCTAATCCACTAGAGAGCACCATTACACTTCTTGACAAATGAATGGACTTGTCAAGCATAAATTATCTCAAACGCATGTTGCCTTCTTGATATGATTTTCAAATAGGGAATATGCAAACCTTCCAGAAATTAATTCACAAACACCAAAACGTAGGCAATAATCAGTGAATAGAAATACATCTGTCCTCATATTCAATACTTCATATAATCACGAACATTGAACAATCCGAAATGGTCACTTAAAAATCAATTGAGCTAATTTTTCAAGTCAAGGCCATGATCGAATAACGATAACCAAAACCAAATCAATCACAAATGTCTTGAAGAAGAATTGTATTTTCTGAAACCAACCATTTTAAATCACATCCTGATATTATTCAAAAGTAAACGAAGCCAATTTGGACCTACAACTTCACTGTACATGGATTTACATTTTAATCAGCCGATAGTGGGTGCGGCGTAACTACTTCCAGCGCTTGTTTAAATTAAATTCAATTTTGAAAAATTCACCCACATTGTCTGCAATTGATCATAATGGTAGACGCAATAGAACACCCTATTCAGTGGCAATGGGGGTGGACATTTTTCTTCGTTATATTTTCGGTTTTTTTTTTTGAGATATACATAAATTCAAATTTAACTGAAACCTTCCCAAATTTAAGTGTGTTATGCATATAGTTTGAACAGAGATAATAGTCACTTTAAAAAGCGGGTTCGATATATGTACATATGTACATAGTAGTTTCAAGATCATTTAACAAGCGTTTAATTCTACTTTGTACATTTTGATGTTGATTTTACAAAAATCTTTCTCACTACATCCTTCATAAAGATACCTATAATAAACTGTCTATTGGCTCAATAAATTAGCCATTATGACAATACTTAAAAATATTCAATATTTAAAACCGATTAAATCTACTACGACACTGAATGGGAACAAACTCTGACAAACAAGATTTGCAAGCACAATATTTCCATAATATATTAGCGAAGACTGTAATTGTAATAAATAAAAGCAATTTGGGATTAAGCGTGAAAATTGGGCACCTAAGTGCGTTGATGTCGCTTTATTCTACAAATAATGTATTGCTGTATTACTGCACCTTCGATTTAATTTTTATTAAATAAAAGTTTAAGATGTCCATGAATAAAACCCACATACTATGGGCCAATACATTAAGGGAACTCTAATACCAATAGTAAGTTCTGATAACAGAATATATGTAAACGCAGATATATTTTATTAGCTTCCATCCTCTATTATCGATTTTATTTTTTTTTCTTTGAAAAAATTAAAAAAACGTTTGTACAAGCAACGACATTTCAACCAATACATTTTAGTTTTCTTTATTTCAAATTAGTCAATTTTGCTAGTAGACCTCTAACCAAAAATCAGTTTTATCGTTGAATTCAAAACTAATCCCGTCCTACTTAATACTACGCTCCATGTCAGCCACCGCTTCTTGGGTCCACGCTATACGAGATGTAGTCGTATGTCAATTGATAGTTTGAAAACGCTTCATGGTTGTTCGAATTATTTGTTCGGTTGGATGAATAATATTCTTGTTATTATTATGAGCCACTTGAAACTTCGAAGTTCAGAGCATGAGACTGTTCGCCAAGAGACTGTTCTATCTTTACTAGGTCCATCCTTATATTGCCCTCCCATCTACGGCGCAGCCTTCCTGACAATATTTTTCCCACGGGTTTTTCACTCATTGTTGTTTGAACTTTTCGTCCATCGTCCATTCGTTCTACGTGTCATATCCATCTTAATCTTTATGAATTTATTACACGGCCAATGCTTGGGGCTGAATAAAGTTCCTCGAGTTCTTGACTGTGTAGTAGTCTCCATTCGTCCGTATTTTCGTCCTGTTTTCCTTAAGATCTTGCTTCCAAAGAACCGAAACCTATTTTCCTCCTTCTTAATTAGAGACCAAATTTCACATCCGTAAAGTGTGACTGGCATTATTATAGTATATTCGAGCTACCGCCCTAGTGGCAGAGCAGTTGGTTCTTTTGGACTGATATCTTTGATCAGCTTCTCCAGCCTCGATAGTGATATTAAATTTGATGCGAGTATGTGTGATCATATAGTAAGGCCTCATTTAAGACACGCCAGTCACAAATTCTATTTGAGACAAAAGACTAGAGAGTGCAAGGTCAAGTATTGTACATACGTATTCTCTAATTGAATTAATGAACGTGGCTTTGTTGTCCATATGGGAAACGGTCTCTTTTTATAATTTCTGAAATGGGGAGGAAATTTATATTACCTATAGAACCGATCAAACATGCGGCCCTAGGGGGAGATTCTCAAATATCGTAGATAAATGTACGCGACCTATTTTATAGGCCCATCTTATCTCTTTGAAGTCGAGGTTCAAGAGAAATTTTTCGCGGTAGAAACGCAGACTAAAGGTGGCTGAGGCACCTTAATTGTTTCTTCTACTTCCTCGATAGGAGGAAGTTCTACCTGAACTTCTGTTGTTTTCCAGTGCTGTTTGGTTTCCTTCGCTGTCCGAAACGAGCATTCTATTATTGTTGCATTTAAATCCTGGTCTTTTTCGAACACTGTTTATTCCTGCATACATTGCAACAGTGTTTTCCGCCGCACATTTTTCTGAAATTTTAGCTTTGCCATTATCGAGAAACAGTTTGATTTTATTTCGTAGAGTCCGATATCTTGTACGCGGAATCTCTTAAGCATTTTCCAGATCTTCAAATCTAAGAACATTACTTTTCCTTCTACCATTTCGCCGCATTCTTCACTGAACCAAGGTTTGCCTTGCTTTATAATAACCCTTTGCTTTTCATCATAGACCATACTGCAGACATGAAATCTCATGAAAAGGACTGAAACATCAACTTTCCGCCTCAAGTTATGGGCAGGCACTCCTGATAATTCTAAAGAATTGAGAAACTCTATTGCGTACGATGTCACTTGTTCAGTGTTCATAACACTGTCTACTGAGAGGTAGACAACATCACCCTCCACGTCTGAAATAATTTGTTCGTTTAATTGGCCTACTTCCCCTTTTGTCGGCGCCATAATTGCCCTTTCACACAACCAGTCTCGATTGATCAGGATTGACATTATTTTTTAAATCATCTGTGTTATCGACAATTTGACAGAGTTCACGTTTCAGTGTAATAATACCATTACTGTCTGTTGGCAATACAATCTTCTCCGATTTTTAGAACAGCAGCAGCATATTGCCCTTCTTGAGAATCATTGTGTAGTTTTACTCGCATTTTTGTAGTCAGACAAACTTTTTAACATGAACTCATAATACAGACGTTTTCAAACAGGCACTTATTTCATCTGCCTGTGAACCCCTAGTAACAATCGGCAGGGTCTGCAACATTCTTCCGCGCTCACTGCTTCTGCTATTGTTACAAGCTGGCAAAGCCCTTATAAGCTAAGTTCAATAACAAATAAAGAACTAAGTGCGCTGTCCGTCCCCCACTAAGTAGCGTAACAGCTATTCCAGAAGAAGTTAATGCAACAGCAACTCCCTTATCTTTCTGAATTTGAGCTAATAGTAAGTTTCGCCAGTGCCTTCTGGAGCATCAAAGAGGAACGAACCACCATCATTACTATCAAGTTTTTGAATAACAGTGTCAAAGATTAATCTTTGTTCTGGATTCAAAAGTGGAAGGTCTTCCATTTTTTATCGCTTTAAAGAAACAGTATCGTAATCTAGTTATCGCATTAAATCACTACTAACTTCCCCAATTCTTTGTGGTCTTCTCATCCCAAAATCAGACAAAAGTTTTCCAGTAATAGTCGACCTTTTTTTAGCGCGTCATTGTAAATTAAATATTGGTATGAAGCCTTCGGATTCTATTCTTGTAATCTGTATAAAATATGTAATCTGTAATATGTAAATCCACATGTTGCTATCATAATAATATAGCGAAAAGCAGCTATGTATATTCTAGAGTTATATCTCACTGATTGTCATTTTCTAATAACCCTCTTCCCGTCTAAATGACGAAAATTACAGAGTTTTTGAAATCTTTGAAAGAGGATGGTGTAAAAGCATTCACAACAAAACATTCAAACAAAAACATTCCATATCATGTACATGGTCGACCTAAGGCATCTCCGTATTTGAAAACAAGCCAATTCTGAACAGTTGCTCCTTGAACTCGGCGTTTTCATTATTTCCTTGTTGTGTTCCAAGTGTAATATCTCGATACCTCAACATAGAGAAACATAGACCGGGTGCATTTATGCTATTTAAAAATTCGACTAGGTAAAGCACTGCTTGTTCTGTTTGACGTATCGTATTTATGGATGAGTATGTTGTTGAATCATCAGGAATATTTTACATTTCCATTTTATATTACCATTATAAGGGTATTAATAAATAGGTAACCATACTTGGTCATTTCTTTGCGCTAAAATAGATCTCTCGGACAATTAAGTCCTATATGTTTGATATTAAAGTTTTTTCCGTGCAGGGACGGGTTAAGAGTATCCCTGCAGCGATACCTCTCGCTTGTCGTAAAAGGCGACTAAAGCAAAGGTAAACAAAAATCACATCTAGGCAATTTAGAAAACACCAAGGTGAGCCTAGGGACACATATACCACCATTAAACTGCCCCACAAGTGTACATGCAAATCAGTGGGTTGACACGACTGGAGATCACCGGTGTTGTAAGAGTAAGATCAAACAAAAAAATCTGGAGCATGCCCGTGTCACAAAAAAAAAAACAAAAACAAGGCAGGCCGAAAAACAATTGGTGCAAACAAATGCAAAAACACCAGCATTTGATTGGCCTCAGCGTTGAAGTAATCCCAAACCGGGAAGCCTGCCGCTACTTTCTGAGGTCAAACCGGCGGACCCCACAAGCGGACCAGTAGGAATGCAGTTAAGTGGGAAGGTTATGGTCCTATACTTCTGACCATAACAACGCCGGAAAAAGGAAAAGAAGAAGAAGAAGATGTTTGATATTAAAGTTTGAGTATCTCCATCGACCTGACTAAGAGCAGGTGGAATTTCAATGTCGTGGTTCAAATTAATTTCTCGATATTTTCCTTCGCCAGTATCTAAGAGAACTTTACAAAACTAAAAAATATTTTTTTTACATTGTGCGCCGTTTTTCTTTCAGGTTGCATATTTAGCATATCTAGGAAGGTATAACTAACGGTGTATGAATCAGGAATTATACTACTTATAGATCTATCATGGCTTGCTACTACTACCATATTATTTTGCTCTCTTTGTTTTCTACAATCTTGGTTGCTGAGAATATATTGTGATAGAAATATAGCTCTCAACAAGTGCGACAAACAATTTAAATAATCAACAGATGTCAACTGGTGTAAATATTTTCCAACATGCGTGTGACATATGGTAGTCATCCATACAATAGGAAGTCCGGCATTTTGCTAATGGCTTAGTTAACCACTGACACGCCAACTAACCACTGACACTCGTTGTAGGATTAAACCAACAATGTGTAATCGGCAAATTTAATGTCAGGACATGACTGCAGTGTGATTTCACTCCCTTCTACCCTCTGTCGTATGCAAGAGCACGTGTTGTCACGGCATGCTTATGCTGAAGATGAGGGTAGTATCCCCTCGTAGAAGAAGGTTTTTTGTTTTGTTTCAGCGGATAATATTTCCTGCTTGGGACCCCAAGATGATCCCCAACTTGTCGCAGTAGCAGGACGTAGACCAAATAGTTGATATTAAATCTTTCCATCCTATTTTCAATGAAGAATACCATACTCGATTTATATTAAAATGGCCGCCTCTTTTATACATTTTGTATTTGTACAATACAACTCGATCGTAACACATACACTTTCAAAAATCTTCCTGCTTCTTTATCTACCGCGCGCCACTAAAAACCTTCAAACCTCCGGTAACAAATTTTTGTCACAGAATTAATACACAACCGCTCATTAAAACCAAAATTAACAGTGTTCTCCAGTGCTCTAACAACAATAAAAGAACCTAATTGTTAACTCTCCATGGACAATGTAATAAACTATGCTGGCAGGTCCAGAAGTCTGTGTCAGACAAGAGTTCATAAAAATCACCATATCAGTACATCATCGTCCTCATTTCTGCCGTCTAATAAAGTAGTTATCTGTGTTTCAATTCAAAATCGTCGCTTTTAGAATTACAAACAACTCACTCGGGTTGCATGCAAGGAAATCCAAAACTATCGCCAGTTATGGTTGACGGCCGCACCAGCCACCCGCAGCTATGTACGTTACGTACGTGTGTCCAGGTCTTTTATAACATTTATATTATCAATTGTGCACCATTAAATTGACAGTGGCATTTAAGACAGACTACGTACGTAAAAAGGGAGTACCCTCTATCAGCAATGATTTTCGGGGGTCTCTTAAACGCTTTTATCCCGTTGTTCTTTGTCGTTGGCCTTCTTTCCAGTAGACAGTTCACCAATTAATTACAAATGAAAAAAAATATTTCCAGAGTAAGAGAAAACCCGTTCTTGGAGCATTCGTCCTGGGATATAGGACACTGTCAGATGATCGGGTGGTGTTACCCTCAAAGAACAATCGACTAAGTGGGTCTTGTTCCTCTTCAAGAGAACATCCATAAATTATACGTGAGGAATATTTTTCTTCTTGGCTTCTTTCTTTTGGGAGTAATTGATGGTAAGGTAATTCGAATGATTTCCAAACAAGCTGAGAGGCATTGCTTATGGTTACCGCGCAGCATATTAATTTAGGTTTGGTTGCCTTGATTCGCCTCTCAATCACTGTTGTAGTTACTTCATAATTTGCACTAACAAGTTTCGCGTACAATCATGAATTCTTGGGAATTTCAAATTGGTAAAGATATGTGTTTGCGCTTTTATCCATCGCCTAAAGGGAATTGTGCGTATTGACGGCTTTACGTTGACCTATTCACAGGTTAGTTGCTAAGGTGCTTTCGAAATCGCTGCCTGTAGGTGATTAAATCTTAATTGGATTCGTTCGCCAATGCTTTAACTTAATTTCATGTTTATCCGATTTCGGTCTCCTGAGTGATGATTTTTTTCAAAGCCTTAAATAAAATTGAACTGTCCTCTATGACGCACATAACAAATTGGTAGAATTTCCCGATTAATGCTTTAAAGCTACGCCTTGCTGAATATCAGAAAAACGCAAAATCCTCTATGTTTCTCAATTAAGATCGGGAAATAACTAAGACAGAAGAAATTGTATTGATGTGAAAAATACACCTTCCCGAGGGAAAATCGTTTATTAACCTTTATTTTTGAAAAGACGAATTCCCAGTCCCTAACATTCAGCATTATGTTTAGCCAATTGTACTGTAAAAGTGAAATTCTCCCTCAGACGTCTTAGGTGCTGAGGCCATTGCTCTACGATATGAGTCTAAGCCAACATATAAACTAAATTGTCTATATGTTGTTGCATTTATGTGCATACATTCACGCATTATAACACACTAAATTAGGTCTTGACGGGAGTCGGAGGCCGAGCACTCCTCATCTTTTCGATTTGGACCAAGCCAGAGTAAAGACGTAATTTTTTACGTCTATGAGCTTTTACAAGTTACTAACTTGTTCAATAGTTTATTTTCAAATTCCTTCAATTCTTGAAATTTAACATCAACGTGACTAAAATTTACAACAAGAATGTTTGCAAACGCAGACATATTTCTTTGAAGAGTTTACGAACCTTGGAATTCAGAAAATTATTATGGTTCTTAAACTATTGATTCTTTATCTGTTGACCAAATTCTAGCTACGGTTTATATCTCAGCGTCAAGCGTGTATCATTCACGAAGTTCTGAAAATCAAATTTTGGTGTTGATTTTGAGGTCGCTGGTAACGATTATACACACTTAGCCTAATATTTTTTCTTCTTGAAATTATTTTCTTGGAAAACATTACATAACATTTTGTTGGTTGCCCAGAGTAAAATTACCATTCTTAAAACGACGAAACCATTCCCTACATGATTTACCACTTGCAGCATTGTCGCCGTAAAGTTCTACAAACATTCGATGCGCTTCAGCTTCAAAAAAAAAATCTTTCGGAAATTTTGCTTAGTTAATACAAAATTTGACATATTCAATACAATGAAAAACGAGGTTTTATATGAAACTATATATCAAAGTGATATAATCGTAAACTGAATGTTACTGGCAGATGTCTAACCTCTCTGAAACCGTGATCAGCTGTCACTATGAGATATATTTAACAGCCAAAGCGAAGAAAACGAGTCGAACTAATAAGTAATCCCAATACTCGTATATAATATTTCAAATACATCTAAAATCACCATTGCCCTATTATATTACTATTTGAAAAGGAAAACAAATTGTGAAGATCAAAAATTGTCTAAAGTCAAACATGCTCAGTTAATATTTCATCATGGAAAGACTTTTCACCCGAACAACGCTTACAAGTATTGAATTTTATTATCAAATTTCGTGCTGTGTGGGAAGTATTTTTCGCGCACTTCGACCATTTTACGGTCGTCATAAGCGCTCTACTGGACAAGCAGTGAACAAATTTCGCACGAATCTCACGTAATCGGACATCAAGCCACCCGTATGCGTATAGTGCGCGCAGAGGGAAATATTGCTGCTCTATCCGTCAGTGTTAACTAAGACCGTGATTTGGCATTCGTCACCGCTCCCAGTAATTAGGTATGTGTTACTGGACTACGAAGAAGAATATTGGTCCAAAACCTTGCAAAGTGACTTAATCCCTTATTCCCTAATGACTTTTGTAACTACCTGGGTCTCCACTTTGACGCCCTTCACAACTCCCTCTATCAACACTATTTAACTGAAACGAAAACCAATCTTATAAGTGATCCTAAGTCCTTCTTTAAGTTTGTTAACTACAAAAGAAAATCTGATGGCTACCCTACCTCACTCTTCTTCCATGATCAAACCTCAAATGACCCCAATTTCGCCGAAGACTCTTTTGTCCCGGACTTCGCTAACTGCGATTATCTACCAAAAATCTCCCTTGGACCATTTCTTCCTCGTACAGTCGAACTCTATGTCATCAAAAACAAATTAAATCTACTTAATGATGAATTCGCTCCTGGATCTGGGTCTCCCTGCCATATTTACATATTTTAAAAAATGCTCCTCAACCCTCTCTTCCCCTCTCTCAAAAATCTTCAATTTATATGCCTATCTCTCGGTGAATTCCCCCGGTTATGGAAAACCTCATTTATAACCCCTATATACAAAAAAAGGTCCGAAGAACGATATTAACAACTATCGTTCCATTGGCAAACTGTCACATATCCTCAAATTCTTCGAGAGTAATTTGTATGAAATTCTAGGTCTTCCCTGCAAGTCTTTAATCTCCCCTAGACAACATGGTTTCCTCAAATGCAGATCTACAAGCACTAACCTTGCGGAATTTGTGTCTTTTACCCTAACAGCCTTAGAGAATGGCGAAGAAATCGACGTTATTTCAATCGATTTCAGTAAAGCTTTTGATAAAATCTCCGACAGACTCATACTCTTTAAATTGTCTTTCCTTGACTTCGACTCCATTTTTTTGAAATGGGCCTTTTTTAGCTTCCTCCGGCGTCCCCCAAGGCAGCAACTTAGATCCACTTCTTTTCGTTCTTACCATTGAATTGAATTGGAAAACTCGGAGTGTGTCGTGTGAAGACACTAGTACTGCGACCATAAAGATGTATTGTACTTTCTGTGCTTCCTTCAAGAATTTGACAACTTTTCTAAATGGGATCTCTTGTGTTACTTGTCATTTTGAATCTTTCTCGGGCAAGGTTTGGGCCTGCCCACATCGCCCGCAGATTTCTGTGCTACTATGACCCAAAAGTGTAAGTTTATGTCTGAGCTGTCAAAACCATAAAGGGGGGATGTCCCCGTAAAAGGTATCTTTTCTTGGTTTGTATGTCACCCTTTTCATTGCCTTCATGGTTTGGTTTTCGTGACCTGGCACCCAGATCAACTTTTTAATTTTTTTTTTAGTCTGTTTAGTATATTTTGACATTCGCAGACAGCTTTAGAGTTAAAGGTGTACCTCTTAAGCGCTTTAAGAACCGCTTGGCTGTCTGAGAATATAGTTATCCTTATGTTAGTGGGTCTTCTGTGGCTGATGCTATGTGCTGCTTCACTGATTGCAAATAGCTCGGCCTAAAATATAGTTGACTCATTGCAGAGGGGAATGTGGAATTTTGGTCCTATTACTATTTCGAACCATCAGTGTATAATTCGAGGGTTCCGTCCTTCATTCAAGAGGGGTTGTTGTTCCATTCCTCTTTACTTGGTATGAGTACTACACAGTTTAACATCACATTACTTACTCGCATGTTAAGGGAGTGTATTGAAAGAAAGTGCAGGAGAAATACCATCCGCCCCAGGGGCTTTGAATGGTTGGAAGCTGTTAATAGGCCAGTCAACTTTTTCATACGTTAGGTATTTGTTTACGTTGGGATTTATACCATTGTTGAAGATGACATTTGCTTCACAGTTTGTAGTGTTGGTTTTTACAATACACCCGTATTTTTGAAGTAGCTCTAGGGTGTCTGTAAAATTATGCGTCAGATTACCATCCACGTCTTAAAGTAGACCAAGTGAGTCGTGGTAGCCCTTGGGGAACGCTTTGTAAACTCTTGCCATTTCCGGTAAGTCCTTTAGGTTCTCGCAGTAGTTTTTCCACTATTTCCTATTGGATGATTTCTTTGTTATAAATTGTTAGTGCTTCCTTGTACCGCGGCCAGTTACCCGTCTTTCTGACCCTGTTGAACTCTCGTCTACTGATCTCCTTAATCCGTTCAGTCTCGAGTTCCATCAGGGCACAGACTTTGTGGTGTATTTTTCTTTATTTTAGCTATCATGATAGGAAGATATTATCGTGTCCGTTAGGAATTCAACAGAGTTGTTAAGTTCCTTAGGAATATTTGTGTTAAGGTGTATTCCTAGTAATTTATTGTTAAGTAGAGATTTGTACATACCCCAGTTTTTGGCTTTGGGTGATCTATAGCTCACTAGGGTTTCTTCTCGAGAACCCATTTAATATGGCTGTGGTCTGAGAAGGAGGCTTTTTAGAGACCTGACATTCTTTGATCATGTGGGATGCTTTATTAATAGCTAGTATAAGATTAAAACTCCCTTCTTATGGAGTTTTGGAATTTTGGTTCTTTACCTTTATTCGCAATCCCCAGGTAGTATCTGCAAGAAATCCTAAAACTCACCTCTTGCGTTGTTATCGCTGCTTCCCCATAGTGCACTGGGGGCATTGGCTTCGTAACCTATGATAAGGTTCCTATCTTTCCCTTGACAGAATTTCACCAAGTCCTTTACTAGTTTTAGTGGTGCTTCATTATCGTCTCCCGGTAAGTAAGCTGAGGTAATGACTACCTCTGTGTCTGTGATAATTGAAACTGTGCCCCTGTCTGTGAATTTTGAAATTGTTAGGAATTTAATATTATTGTCTATTATTGTGGCAACTCTGGGTATGACCGCCGATTTGTCGTATATCAACTTACAGTTTTTTATATTTAGTAATGACATTTTATTTTTGTTAATCCAGGGCTCTTGAATCAATTCCATATTAATTGTACCACCAGCATGCTTTTTGCATATTTCACCTAATGATAATTTAACATGCTGGAGGTTGGTTTGAAGTCTTTTTTTTCATTGTGCTGATGTGGAGGACGTTTGATCGTCTTCTACAGCACTCTTAGACGTTTCAGGCACGTCGAGGGACTCTAAGTCCTCATTGGTCCTGTCCCAACTGGATATTTTACGAACTGGATCGTTCTTACCATAAACGATATTAAAATGGTGATTAAGCATTCCCACCTCTCACTATATACCGACGACACCAAGTTCTTCAAGACCATTTCCTCCAGTCATGACTCCTCCTCGTCTCTACTTCCTCAATAATCAACCTATCTCCACCGTTCAGGCTATTCGCGATCTTGGCATATTATGTGCTGCGCATATCAATAAGATAATCCTTAAAACTAATTCTGCACTCGGCTTCGTGAACTGTTACGTTACCCAATCTCTCTACATAACCTTTGTCCGGCACCTTTTTGAACACGCCTCTCAAGTGAATCAATAGCATCCAACGCCGGTTCTTACATTTTGCTCTTCCTATCACCTTAAAGTAATCGACATGAACACGTTGGAGGAAAAAATAACAGTATCTAACATTCTTTTTATCCATCGACTCCTTTCAGGTATCATTGATGGCGCGATCGTCTACAACTCTGTCTCTATTAACACTAACCCTCGCAATGTACGAAATCCCTGTCTCTTCTATCTACCCACCCCCGTACCGCTTATGGCTCCAATGAACCCATTCCTCGTATGCTGGGAAGTGTTAATTCGAATACATACTTATTTCGATGTCAACCTAACCACTTCCTGCCTAAAAATCCGTCTTTTTAATCGCGTTGACATCTTACGTCCTTCTTAGTTATTAAGTTTGATTAAGTAAGATTAAATTAGATTAAGTTAGCTTGAATTAAGCTTAATAAACGGAGGTGTTTGCTCCCACGAAAATGAAATTAAATTATATTGATTTGATTTAATGTTTGAAATAAAGTTGAAGAGCAATTTATAAGAAAACAAACAAAGGCAAATAAATTATCTTCCATATATGTATGTATGTATATGAACATAAGAAAAGCTTGTTTTTGCGTGTGTGTGTGTATGATACATCAGAGAATCATTAGGTCTGTTCCCGTACTTTTTGGGCAGAAATTCACAGATTCTCATATTTCCAAGAGTGGGGATGAAATTCTCTCAAAGAGAAGTGGAAACACAAAAAAGTACGGGAACGCGTTGAACCAAAAAAGTTGCACACATTTTAAATGTCAAAAACATATGTTTGAATTTGATACATTCTTGGATTCGTTAGCAGGTGCAACATACTAATTTGCAAAAACATACATATTATTTTCAGATTACTATTTATTAGATGATTCAGCATATCCATTCATCATTTAATAACGCCATATAGAGACAATGCACATCTTAAAAATGCACAAAAGAATTTTAATATAAAATTGAGCTCTTGTCATATGACGGAATGACGGAAATCAGCTGATTTCACAAAGCTGTGACAAACTACCCACATAAATTTCTTGGGCTGAAATTCGCAGCATGGGGAAATTTTTTACTCTCTCGGGAGCGCTCTCTTTTGTCCAAAAGTGTGAATTTTTGGAGTACGGGAACAGACTTTCGTAGTTTTTCGTAGTTTTTCGTAGATTTGGACTGTTTTTGTCAGGTACGGGAACAGACCTAAAGTCTTTTTTTTTTTTTGATACTCTCGCATACGCAAACAGTCATCATAGGTAACTCAAGATATCAACGAATTTGGAATACGTGATTACTTTCAGGACAAAAGCGACATATGAACATTCGCATACCACAAGATCACCACTTTAAGCTGGTACTATTGACAAGTATGTATTTGAAAATGGGTCTACGCCACCCGCAACGCTTCGAATGCTATTGGCACGTGTAAAATACATAAACCTCATTCACATCTCCCATGCATTGAAATGATCAGAGTTACAATACTATCTGCGACAGTGATTACAACTGGTGACAGTGACTGTGGTAATCATCAACGCTAAAAAAAAGTGTGCTCAATGTCATTAGTAATCGTTGAATTTGTCCTTTCATTGGCCCGGAGCTGAGTTTCGCCATGAAGTTCCCTTGAACTCAGATTCGGTTTATCTGTTTATCTGCGGCTGATGCTCAAACGTCAACTACATATATCTTATTCATAAGGAATTCCCATGTGTGAGCAGCGGGCGGTCTTCTTATTTAGAACTTCTCGAGAACTGTCGCTTTCATGCAGATCGTTAACTAACCAGGTTCCTTTTTCTTCCCTTTCCCCCTGATTTGTTTTTCTTTGAATTTTTACGGTTTAGCCTATAAATCAGTTGTCGGCGCCAAAGTAATTTGACTTCATTCGTACAACAGACGATCGATGAGCACTTCCGATCAGAGCGAGAGGGACCGAATTTGGGACCGAGCTGTTGCAAGATGCAACTCGGTACACAGCTGGAGTTGCATCAATTGAAAACGGTTTGTTGCATCACGAGCAACTTGGGTGCCGATGCACCGGTTGTTTTAATTTAACTCTAGTGAACTTATGGCAGCCATTTGGGTAGCAAACGGATTGTTACTCAGCACCACGCAACGACCACTCGAAATCCATTTGCTTTATTCGATATTGATTTAAAACTGCTTCTCTTGTTAAGCCACGATGATAAAGATAATATGTTCCTCGCCATTCTACGTCTTTTTAGTAAGGCAAATTCCCGGATCTCAACTCAATTGCAGCAGAAGACATCACATTTTGAAGTTAATGAGATGGGCAGGAGTGGTTGTTACTCGTATGCATGGAGTTGAAGAAGGATTTTTGATCTTTTCGTTGTTGGCTATTATTTGCTTTGATTTGATTCCGACTCTGGTTTTGTGTTTTCACATTGAATAAAGTAAATGTTTATGTGCGGAGTTGCCTAATCAATGAAAACATCAGAGGATAGCAATAGTTTGGTGCTAGCATTCATTTGCTTCAAATTGAGAAATGCAATTCAGATAAGTTATTGCACATTTGAGTAATGGAACAGCAAGTTGTGTTTTGAGGAGCGCGAGTCAATTTTATTTTTAAAATATCGTAATTCTGGCCTAATGATTTTTTCATGAAGATCTAATCTACTAAAGGATGCATTTATTCATGCATTTCAGCAAAAGGAATTGATTAAACGATCGAATTTAGTATTTTAAAAAATAATAATAATTGCTATGTAAACACTTCCGAAGGTAGTAAATTACCAAGCTAGTTAAATCTAACCAAACATTTAACACTAAAAACAGACTGGGGCAGGATACGGAGAATCTACCTCTCAGACAAAATAGCCAGCTAACATTGTTCGGTAACGAGATTCATGAACTGAAACAACATTACCAGTATTCTTAAAAAAAAAAAATCATTCAAATGTACCGATTAAATTCACAATGACTGTCCAAGAAAGCGCTTGATAATAACCATAAGTAAAATTTTATGAAACGTTTTCGCAATACATATTTTCATCGTTTTTGAAATGAATTTTGAAAATGTTCACTAATTCAACACGTTGTGCGGGCGCGTATCTTTAACCCTTTGCCATACGATTTTACAATTTAATTTCAAAGAATCATGCGTGCACATATTTAATGCAGCTGTGTGCGGTGGTTATGGCAAACTAAAACTAAGGTAATTCAATTTAAAAAAAATGTAAAAGCATATGAATGCTATTTGTTTATGCGGGCATGGGCGTCAATGTCGAATTTGCCACAGAAAATGTTTGCTTGCGGTTGACACTCGTCATTTCCGCTTGAAGGTTGTCAACCTCCTAGTTTTTACTTATCAGAAGTCGTTCTAAAGATATTTGAATGTTGGCATTTGAACAACAGCGCCATCTAAAACTACACCTTTTGTTTGGTGACCTTTACTTATATAATAACTATGTATCCCATTTGGTAAAATGGTATTTTCTAAAAACGGGGCTATATCGCTTCGTTACATTCTTGGGCATTATTCCGCAGAGAAGCATGTTTCTTTTTTCTAAATTAATAAATTCTGACAGATGTAGATGCATATAGGTATGTGTAGATACATATATTTATTCGTATGTATACTCAAATTAGCCCAGAAATGCTTACAGTGCTTCCTTCCAAAATAGAATGGAAACAGCTTAGTCAAGTATTACACTTCGCAAAAAAGACGTGCAGCTCTTGGTGATTTCCTTATCAACTGACATTCCGAGTTGTAGGGGTTATTACATGGAGCATCTCTTTATTTCGCAGTGTTGCGCATCTATTTGACATTTCTCTTTTACTTGATGTGCGTTATTTTTATTATAATTTGCTTGGATAAACTCGTACTTATTTTAATAACGATGGAAACGGAGGTAAATGAATTACTTTACCACGCTGTATGCATCTCATCCTTTGTCCACTTAAAATCACTCATTTCATTTATTTTTAAAAAAAGCACTACGTAAATCTCCGCTTTATTGTAACTGCACACTTAGAAGTTTGAAACGCATATGAAGCAACATCGCAAAACAAAAAAAAGGAGATAAGAAAATATCAAAAAGATGCACGGAGAAGCCTACCCGTGCATTACTGTGCCAGTATATTTCTATTTCAATGACCCTCTCTTTGGTACTCATTTGTGTCTTGGCTACTGTTGCAGCGTGTAATACCGGACTTATCAACTCTTGTGCGTCTGCTATGAAGACGTAATGCACGTCATGCACTTACATACGTATACTCTATTCCTTCAAACATGTATTTGGTTAAACATTTCCACTTCGCTTTTCACATTGCATATTTTCTGTTCTTTCTCACCTAATCGCAATTACGCAACCAAGACACAATCAAGCGCCAAGGAACTCGGAAAAGGTTATTCGAGGAATTCATGTTTTATTCAGCAATTCCTAAAGCTGGAGTAATTGCTTCCAAACGCCAATGTCTCGCAATTTATACCAGTCGGAAGCAGCCTTAGAAAGATAAAAAGAAAAAAAACAAATACTAAGCAGATGAAACGCTCTTATTGGAGATCTATTGAATATGGTTTACTGGCGGCGGTGTCATTGGGGATTATTGGAGTGTAAGTCTGATTGCAAGTTGCCATGTGTAATCCTTCTTTTTTTTTTTTTGCAGTCATATGGCAACAATACATTCCTAAGAAGGTTCATTGTCCGACATCATGACTGATGCACGACAGGAGTATCATCTTGTTGTGGAATAATAGTCTTGGATACTTCGCCGGATGTCGACTTCTGCGCGTAATTATTGCCTTTCGGAGTAGGGAACACGTTGCGTAACATATCAAAATTTAGTCGATACCATCTAGGAGGTGATGCACGTCATCATTGTTGTTTACCCCATCCATCATAAGCAAATTGGTTCCGACCTTCGCCAAGATCGTTCTTTGTTTTCTTGTTTTCTTTCGGATGGAATTTGAAGATCAATCGAATTCACTTTGATTCCATTGCAAATACCTTCTTATTTGCGTAAACAACTTCAGTTTGACTGCTTGCTTACATATGAGGTTGTTTATGATTTAAAGAAATCGCGGCCTTGATATTGTAGATCAAAGAGCATGGTAGTGGTGTAAATACCACTTGTTCTTAATGTCCAGTTACTCCCTTTTCCTTTAATTAGTGAAGAACCATTAGTATCCGAGAGATAAAGCAAGCTTAAAATAATTACTCGTCGTAAACACTCGAGAATTATTGGACCAGTGGAACAGCAATGCTTTTATAAGCAAACAGTTGTGTGGAACAGCGTAGCATATTTCCTATTATTGCACTTCCATTTATTCCTATTTGCCTGCTTTTATAGAAAACATAAAGCAAGAAAACAGACGATGTGATATAATCATATGACAATTTTATTTAACACCAGCCTAGTACATTTGGTTATAGAGAATCAATCTCGCCGTGACGAGCTTTATGATGAGAACTCATAAGTACCATACCCATGATCACCATAAGACTATCAGCGATTAAGAAACTACGAGATTTAGAGATTTGTGTAACACAATCGCTATAGTGCATCCTTTTTAGATTTTTAAAGGAACCTTTGAAATACTATATTCCACAGGTGATTGACAAGGATATCATTCCTCCAACAAGAGAGTTAGCGACCACTCTGAGCAAAGCATTTTTTTCATCCTTCCATAGCGGCTCTTCATACGAGTCTTACTGTTGTATCTTGAAATACACTAAAATCCCATGTTATTTTTATCACTTTATGATCGCCGCTTGCATCCCCGTACACTCGGATAGCAGGGTATTCAATTCAACTTTGTTTACTTCCAATACGTTGCAGACGCGAATTGCAAAATAGGAAAAGAATAAAAAAAAAATCTCTGGAGTACCGCCCTGATTCCTGTGTGGCATAATTAGTATGCCGCCAGTAGCTCTAAATGTCATGTTCAAACATTCGTCGTGTCTTTGAACACCATATTTGCCACAAGATTCTACAGTATTGCTGCGCAATAAAAGTTCACTTCATATTAAATTCATCGGCGTGCCAATCGAAGAACAACAACTTCTCTACACTACCCGCCACTGCAATGCACATCGAAGCGCTGCTGAGCCTCCAAATGTCAAGTGATTAACGATATAGTAACGACGTTAACCGTTCCACAGAAAACAGACACAGTCTTGTTAAGCGTTAAATAATTCTGCATATAGGCATGAAAGAGGGGACAGGACAGAAGAACGCGCAATTTGTTTCGGAGGCAGTTCCTACGGGGCGCACACACTGTTATAGTGATAGGGTTGACCCCTCTATTGGTTGGCTGAAGTGTTATGCTACTATATGGACAATGAATATTCAGTCTGCCGATAATTCAGTGGAAAGTGAGAGGTTAAGTAGTTTTAGTGTTCATTGGATTCCAGATTCTCCATTCACTCGGGTGTCAGTTTATGACTAGGAAATGTGAAATCATGTGGTGGGGTCTGGCAATCGTTGACGTCGACCACCCAGAAAGATGTTTCTGTGCATGTTTTGTAAATTGTATGTGCTATATTATGCACGTTCTTTTTTGAATATTTGATAATCATTTTATACGGCTGGCGATACACATTGGAAAAAATGTCCATGTAAAGGGTCCGCCATCTAACGATTTTTTTTTCAAGTAGTGCTTATTTCGTGAATGGTAACACTTAGCTCATGTCTGATTTGACAGATAATTAGTTTTATCCTTCCGCTGAACGAATATGGTTGCGTATACGCTCGAACAACGCTTCGCTAAGTGGGCCTGCGATCGACTTACAGAAGATGCCGATTTTGCCAAAAAAATCATCTTTTCAGATAAAGCTCATTTTGATCTTGGCGGGTATGTAAACAAGCAAAATTGTCGCATTTGGGGCACAGAAAACCCGCACGCATACATTGAAAAGCCGGTGCACCTAAAACGAGCCACTGTTTGGTGCGGATTTTGGTCCAGAGGCAGAATTGGACCATTTTTCTTCGAAAATGAGCAAGGAGTGGCCGTTACAGTCAATGGCGATCGTTATCGGGCCATGTTGAACGAATTTTTGTTCACAAAAATTGAAGAGGAGGATATTGGCAACATTTGGTTTCAACAGGAAGGCGCTACGTGCCACACAGCCGAAGCTACACTCGATGTTTTGTGCCCTGTTTTTGAAGATCGCATTATCAGCCGCAGAGCTGATGTCGTTTGGCCACCTCAGAGCTGCGATTTGACACCGTTGGACTATTATTTGTGGGGTGCCATCAAAGATAAGTGTTACGCCGACAAGCCAGAGACAATTGACGCTTTAAAGGACAATATTCGTGAAGCCATTGGTGAAATACAGCTGCACACAATCGATAATGTGCTTAAAAATTGGACCGATCGTGTAGGCTACTGCATGGCCAGCCGAGGCAGCCATTTGAATGAAATTATTTTCCATTATTAACCGGAAGGATTGTACTTTCAAATAAAAAAAGAAATTTGAGAAAATATTCAGTAGTTTTTTTTATAGCATTTTCAAAAAAAAAAAAAGTTATTTGGCCCTATATTACACAAAGATAAAAAAAAACAAATATAAAGTTACATAACGATAAGTCATACATTGGGGTGCTCATCACTCAAAACTATAAGGATTGAAATTATTTATAGGCCTAAGTATTGGGAGCATAATTTAATTCATTACGATCACTCGTAATGGATTAGCCAATTTGTAGCAGCACTTTTTTGGTTCCAACATATACACAGCATGACCTTCGAACTCCTATTTTGCTTTGGTGCCAATATTGATGCCGATGGTAACGTTTATCCCCCCTCCCCAATATTCATTTCTCATCCCCAGACACAATCCGATTTAAGAAACCCTTTCTTTGCCTTTAACCCTTTCCCTCCACGGACTCACAATTGTGAGTTTCAGAATTTTGTCTGCCAAATGAGCTAAAATGTGCTTACTTGCTTCACTCCTGCACCACACAAATTTGAATATATCGAATAATTTTTTTCCAGATATATTCGAGCCGATTGCGGTTCATTTAAGTGTAGTATTCGAGCTGTCAATAGCGCAATACGTGAGTGTTCCATACCGTCATCAAATATTATTAATACACTGTTTCGTTAAATCGTTTCCGAAATTTGTTTTGCTAATTATTCATCTCTAAATATCAGGTATTTATAATAAAATGTTGTTGATTGAGATTTCACAATGAATAAGTATCCTTTACGTTGTTAAGTTCGATTTTAACAATTGTGAGCTTCAGTTTTGTATAGTGCCGAAACGAGAAATTAGAAATTTGAATTTAATTTTTATTCGTTTATTTGGATAGAATGGCGCGAAGATTTGTTACCGATCAAGACATTTTTAACATGATTATGAGTGATGATGTTTTGCCTATAGAAGACGATGAAGAAAATGATGAAGCTATTATTGGTGAAATAGAAGATGGCTTGGAATCTGATAGTTTTGACTCGGAAGATGAGATTCCATTAGCTCAGCATCCTCAACTTTCAGATCAAAAAGCTTCTACTTCAGCCACGATAAGTTCACGCAAAAGAACATTTCAATGGGTAAAAATGCAATTTCAGCCTGATAGACCAATGCCTATTCATGTTCCAGAAGAGATACAGGTAAAGTGAACCCTGTTTACTATTTACTTGTATATTTTACAAGTTGTACTACGAGTATTTTTTTAGGCTGTTAAAACACCATACGAATATTTCTTGCAATATTTCACTGCTGATTTGATAGAGAAAGCAGTTATACATTCGTCGCAATATTATTTAGCAACAACTGGCCATGAACTTCGGACCACATTTGAAGAAATGTCCGTTTTTTTCGGAATGCATGCCGTAATTGGATGCATAAAATTTCCACGAATTCATATGTACTGGAACAGAAAGTTTCGCTTCGATCTAATTGCTAAGGCGATGCCTCGTCGATTTTATTTACTGTTAATATTCACTTTGTGGATGTAAACGCTGTATCCGAAGAACAAAAAAAGGAAAATATACTTCGGAAGGTGCAGCCAGTGATTAACAGCGTACGAGACAAATGTTTGCAAATCAATAGAAATGTGTTCACAGAATTTTCTATTGACGAGCAAATGATACCATTTTTAGGTCGATGTGCTGTTCGTCAATATGTAAAAAATAAACCCCGTCCTATAGGACTCAAAAATTTTGTGCTAACATCGTCTTGCGGTATGGTATTAGACTTCGAAATCTATCAAGGTGCAGCAACGCCTCTTAAAGACAGAAGTCTCGGTATAGGACCGGCAGTTGTTCTACGGCAAACAGAAACACTACCAAAGAACTGTTGTGTCTATTTTGATAGATATTTTAGCACACTTCCGCTTCTTCAAAAGCTAAAAGAAAAACATATCTATGTCACAGGAACTCTAATGAACAATCGCAAGAATAGCTATAATTTTATCAAGGATACTAAGATGAAAAGGGGCGAGTTTGAAGAGATTTCCTTAAATGATAATTCTCTGTGCATAGTAAAATGGAAGGACAACAAAAGTGTGTTAATGGCTTCGAGTTTTATTGGCAGTCAGCCTATTAGTACTGTGAAACGTTGGGACAAAGCGGCAAAAACCCGAATCCTTGTCCCGCTTGCGTTTCATCTTATAATGTAGGTATGGGTGGGGTTGATACTTGTGATCAGCTTATTGAGTGCTATTCGACTTAGCCATTGTCAATAGTTTTTTAAAATATAAATACGACTGCAAGCAAAACAAATTCGGAAGAAAAGAACAAATGGACTTGCTACAGTTTAGGTTCAAAGTGGGTGAATATTAATTGGGTGGTGTAGGCAAGAACAAACCAACAAATGTCGAAGCGGACTCAGAAACAGAACAGGGGCCGATTGAAAAGAAAAGGAAAAGAGTTTCTTTATTACCTGGGCAAGATAGGCGTTTTGATGGCTTTAGTCACTGGCCAGTGACGAAATGTCGGCTACCTAATTGCACAAGCCGGTCGCGCACAGAATTGTGATGTATATCTCTGCCGTACAAAAGACTCCAACTGTTTTAAAATGTTTCACACAAAAAATTAAGTCAAAAACTGGAAACTAATATAAAATAAAGTTAATTATGTGTGGAGTATTAATTATAAATTATTTCTTATTTTTACGATAATGTGCCAATTTTGAAGTAAGTACGCTCCTGAAGCTCACAAATGTGAGTGTCCTTTATCAAGGACATTTTTTTTCCCAAATCTATTCTTTTTCATATTATAGAGAGAAAAAAGTTATAATCTACAACAGATATGGTTTTTCTACAGCTCAGGAGGGAAACGGTTAAGCCGGTTCAAGGGTTCAAGCTCGCAAATGAACAATCGCCTTTCAACATCTCTCGGTTTCAATTCATGAGGAATCCAATTGCTTTGCTTTTGAATCATTGTCATGGATTTTAATCGTAAAGAAACTGCTCCCTCTGCGTTTGACTCGGATCTTAATCTAGTAATGCGCCAATTCTTGTCTTCAAGGCTGAAAGCATCATTCGTAAAACGTCGAAACCATTCCCTACATGTTTTATCAGTTGGAGCATTGTCGCCATAAATTTACACAAAATTTCGATGCGCTTCAGCTGCACTTTCATTCCAAACGAATAAATTCAAAAGTAAATTATTCAAAACCAAAAAATGAAATCCCCCGCAAATCCTGCTTATTTAACACAAAATTTGACAATTTTATCACAATAAAAAACAAGTTTTTTGTTTTAAGGGGACATGACATCTTCAAATTTTCAAAAAATTGAATTTTTTTTTTATGATTATTTCTTGTTTAAAAAATATTGAAAATACGTTTTTAATAATATAAACCTCAAATTTTGCTTCTAAAATATCTGGCGAGCGTTTTAGGCACATCTCGTCAAAGCCTTATTTATACAATTATATAAATAAATTAGTTTGATTTGCGGTGGTAGTTTGACAGCATGAATGAAAAATAAACGGCTTGAATTCAAATATTGGTGACGGAAAGGAACGGTACTTAACTAACGGTACTATACGAGTTTTTTTTAAATAAGTAGGACGGAGATTTACTGTAAATGATTTTATGTAGGAATATACAATTTCTTGCATTGATGTATTGGTTCAGTGTGCAGCCTAATTGTTTTTTCAAGTGTACCGAAATATGGTCATATCTTCGAAGGCCGTATACGTAACGCACGGCATCGTTGAATACCACTTGTAACTTATGCTAGGACAGCTAGTCAAGGGCACTATAGACAACATCAGCATATTGGAATGGAACTATTAATGATAGTACCAACTTGCGTCTGGTTTCCATCGGAGTAAAATAAGACGGTTGTCACAATTTCCGTAAATCTCTTTGAATATGAAAAAAAAAAAAAACTAAAAACTCTCTTTGAATATGACTGTAGCCTGATAGAGTACAATACCAAGACTAGTGCAAAGCTCAACAGCAGTGATTTTATTATTGCTTATTGCTTATATTTCATATATCTGGTAGGAGATTCAAGTCAAATTTTCATTTGGAAATTGGTATTAGCTGTGTTTTTAGTGAGTTCAGAAGCAGCCCGTTAGCGCCGGACCAAGTATATAGTCAGGAAAGTTCTTCATTAACAAGGAGGGCCAGCTTAGAGAGCTGGTGGAAGGGCTTCCATAGATGCAGTTGAACTTCGTCAGCATAAAGATGCACAGATGATGCAGAAAATGGGGTCTGAGGCGTTATGATGGTTTTGTTTTTGGTCAAAAAATTACGCACAAATAACGATTAGTGAGCAGCTGCATTATCGGGATGCAATAGCCATGATAATTTCCCATAAATGAGCAAACCGATATGCCAATATCCTCGGCATCTTCTCTGATAATGATAAACGATTCTCCATAGCAATTCTTTTCACTGCTTCAACGTTGTCATCCTTTGCTGACGAGCTTCCAAAACGGGCATAGTCATTTACCTTCTCGGCCTTCTGTGAAGAACTTGTACTACTTTTAAACATTTTTGTTTTTGGTTTTGATAGGGTAGACTCACCAAATGCTACAATCAACATTTCAAGTATGTTGGAGCACTCAATTTTATTTTCCACAGAAAATTGACAACAGATTCTCTAAATAATATCTGTGAAAAACAAACCAAATATCCAAAATGGGATAAATTAATTTTTATTTTCACTATGTGTCTGACAAGCTTGTAAAAATTTGAGAAAGTAAAAAAGAAAATCACCATTTTTCGTTTGTTGCTATTTTAAGCGCACTTGATTACTCTCATCTTTTAAAATACGATAGAAGAAAAAAGGAATGTTATATATTCGTTTTATTGTTAATATTTTGCAGATCCTATTTTATTGCGTATAACTTCAAAAAGTCTACTTTCTAACGACCAATATATTTTTATTTTATTTTAAATAACTTATCGGAATTTTCTCAAAAACGTCTTTAATAGCCTTAATAAGACCTTACCTATTTTCAAATTGTCTTCCTTCTGCGTAAACTTTCCACGACAGCCATCCCAAAACATTCTCAATAACGTTTAGATCGGGAGGAAGTGGCGGACAATCTATAACTTCCACATTGTTGCCTGTAAACCACTGTTTTACAGTTGCTGCTGTGTGAATCGCTGTTTTATCCTGCTGGAAAATAAAACGTTGACCATCTAACATTTCGTGGAAATTGGTTGTCTACGTTTCCAGAAGCTAGGTTCGCATACTCCCTGAAAATATATCATGAATTTAGGAACTCTTTGAGGAAATACTCACAAAAGCTTTATTTTTACAGTTGCATATATATGTATTATATAATATATATGTATATGTGACCCGTGCAGGGACGGGTTAAGAATATCTTTGCAGCGATACCTCTCGCTTGTCGTAAAAGGCGACTAAAACAAAGGTAAACAAAAATCACATCTAGGCAATTTAGAAAACACCAAGGTGAGCCTAGGGACACATATACCACCATTAAACTGCCCCACAAGTGTACATGCAAATCAGTGGGTTGACACGACTGGGGATCACTGGTGTTGTAAGAGTAAGATCAAACAAAAAAATCTGGAGCATGCCCGTGTCACAAAAAAAAAAATAAAAAAAGGCAGGCCGAACAACAATTGGTGCAAACAAATGCAAAAACACCAGCATTTGATTGGCCTCAGCGATGAAGTAATCCCAAACCGGGAAGCTTGCCGCTACTTTCTGAGGTCAAACCGGCGGACCCCACAAGCGGACCAGTAGGAATGCAGTTAAGTGGGAAGGTTATGGTCCTACACTTCTGACCATAACAACGCCGGAAAAAGGAAAAGAAGAAGATATAATATATATGTATATGTGTACATATGTAAGCATATTAGCAACTTTATCATTATCATTAAGCATAAGCGACGTTATCATTTGTGACATAATACATGTCAAAAGGGGTTTGCAGTTTTCAATATGAATTAATCCAAAAAGGAAATCGAATCCTAAAATGTATCAACAGAATAATTCAAATGCGGAAAATCTCATAATATTAAAATATTCAAATATTCTCTGACAGTGCGCTTACTTATTTCCACACTACTGGGCCGCTATCATAATCATTGCGCACACTTAATTTAATTCTAACCGATTTACAATGCATAAATTACTGCTTAAATCATTCACACAAACGCATTTCGACCACTAATCTACGTTTCTCGTTCGCCTTTAACACGTTTTTTTTTTGTTTTTCATATAGCAATCCAAATTACATACCGCTGATATGATTGCTTAGGCTTACGTCTGAGCGTTGACTGACTTCGACTCGCTCTATGCTGAATAGTTGTTAAACTGATGCTTACTATAACAGATGTGTGCCGCCGAGGCTGAGGCATTCTGAACTCATAGTACGACTGCAAGTTCAGACAAATTAAACTAAGTTCTGGCTTGAATTTACTGCTTGTTATTTGTTATCGCTTTGGTTGTTGTTGTATTATCTTTGTTTTTGTCACTCTTATTCTTTTATTTTTTTATTATTGACAGTTGCCATTTGTTTACATTGTATTAAATCACTCTGATGATAATCATACCATGTGTGTCTGAAAATAGGAATGCGATTTAAATGCTGCTCTTTACGTTTTGTATCTCAGCAATTGAATGTGATAAGAAATCATAAATATTCTACGGACTGTCCGAATAAAAACATTGCGAGTATTTACTTCTAGTCAGAAACTGAAGAGGAAAAATGTTTTCAACGAATTTGCTGCAAACCTATATAAAAGAAAAAACCTTACATCAGGTATAGTCAGGCTTATGATTAGGCAACATATGTATGTGTAACTACAGTATTATGCCTCTTGAAAAAAAACAACACTTGTTCACTTAGGTCGCACGAAGTTAAAATATCGATATTGAACGTGCGACGTTAGAATAAAATCTCATCATATAAACAACAAGCTGACCCGGCCACACGTTGCTGTGACTCAGTATTTAAAGTACAGTGAATCAAAAATTTTCAGCTAAGAAAAATTGGATAAAAGTGCGCTGCACTTATTATATCTAAGAAAATGTTGCTACTATTACCAACTGTTCTTCTAATCAAATTACATTTTTTTTTTTTGCGTTAAAGATGCTATCATTGGAATTAATCTTAACCTTTATTCTCAGTCAATCCAAAAGTAATTGGTAAAGAGTTTCGGAAAGTTGAAATAAAGCACAAACGAACATAAATTTCTTTAATTTATTTTATTTCAAATTACTCAATTGAAAGCTTAACTTTTTACAAAATGATACATATGTATGTATGTATTTGTAAAAATAAATAAATATTTTTTTTATTTATTTATAAATTTATTTAAAAATGATCTACTTCATTTTGTTGGTTGGTTTTTAAAAATTTTAACATTTGAATAATTATTTTCTTTATTTTAAATTAATATTGTAATTTATAATTTTAATTAATCTAAGTACTAATTGGTGCACAATATTTTTGGTTAACCCGCTAATACGAACAGATTTGATGGTTTCCCCACACGTGAGCAGGCGGCATAGCTGACCATGGGAGAAACACGTATTTTCCAAGTCAAAGCCGCAAATGGACATTGTTTGGCCGTGAGACTTATTTATGTTCATTGCGAAAGCCAAACGAATCGGAAATTGAAGCCTTTTAAATGGAATTAGGGATTATGAATCGGATTACGTGGCAATAAGGCGAATTCCTCTTATAATTTTCCAATCAAAATAGTTCCTTCAAGAACATTTCCGGTGATCCTTGTGATGACTAAACGTGTACCGTTGTATGATCTAGGTGGATTTAAATTACGAACCAGAATAATAATCTTTAACTGAAGATTGTACGGTGGTATTCCTGGTATATGTATCTAGAAAATTTAAAAAAACTCAGATGGAAAATGTACAACTTCATTTTCATCTACAATAGTGTCGATTGATTAAAAAGACATCAGATAACCTGGCAACAATTGTTGTATCTGAAAGTTAATTTCGTCGATATCAACATTTTTTTGCTGACAAAATAGCACGATTAATAAACCAATTATGATCCAAGTAATTGTTCGATATATTCGGGAACACACTCTCAATTAGTTCATTTTTTAAGTGAAAAATAGTGCAGAAATTATCTGGCAATTTGATGTATTGTGTATTTTGATGTAGTTCTATTTCACCGTCTCCAATATTATAGCAATTTCTTAGAAAATACTTCTGCCGATAGATCACTTTGCAATTGTACTTGCATGTTCAAGGTTAATCGAAATGTTTCGACACTTCGCCATAAAAACGATTGTTTAAAACACGCTTTAAACAAAAATAGAGCAAGGAATGACTGGTAATGTCATTCGAACAATGGTAGTGTTATTTCCTTTATTGAGTGTCAAATTGTCGCAAGAAATTTCGAGGAAATATTTGAAAATAATGTACTCCACCGACCATTTGCATTTGGAACCTGGGATCGCATACATTACATCTCAGTGCGTTTAAAATATTTTAACAACACAATACACAGCGCAATTATGGAAATGATAATACAAGAAAAGCTCAAGAAAGACGGTTATGTCATAAGCATAAGCGCATATGACGTGGAATTACCTGTAGGATAAAGTAAGATGGCACCAACGATCCCAACAACCCTGATCTGCAATCTACTGCCAGACCTGCTGGTATCCTGGATTTAGAAAGTAAACATAAAAAGATAATGTCTTTCCTCTTCTGGCAGATGAAGTCGGACATGTAGAGTTGTTTCTAAATATAAACGAAATTCTTAATTTTTCTGTCTTTTTAGGCGCCTCAAAAGAAATCGCAACGTCATGCTATCTACTGGATAGTCACCCAGCCTAAATTAACTCACAACGGCAAATTAACTCACAACGACATCTGTTAGAAACTTATGCTACTCACAATTACTTACATATCATTGTCCCATAACAAAGGTTTAATGAACATTAAATCTACATATATAAATATTGAAGTCAATAATATGGATAAAAACTATCAATATAGCCTAGGTCACTCACGGATAATGTAGCATTCTAAAGGTGAAAGAATTTCGAAATCGGTCCAGTAGCTTTTGAGGTTATTCGTTACAAAAATACAAATCTTGCCTCTTTATAATATTAAAATATGTCTTGTTTTATGACAATTGTCGACTGACAATTTAAAAATGTTTGACTTTACTGACGCTGTTACAAGTGCACACAAAAACTAAATGATAGAAGTCGGTCCGTCCCACCATAATTGCTCCCAACTGCTCTGTCTAGAACCTTTAAAATCATACCGATCGGATAATCTTTTGCGGCATATTCCTGCGCAATTTGCAACTCCATCTTTATCGCACATGTCATGTTCATATGTCATATACCAATCATTAAAATGATGATACCAATCGCTCATTCTAGGATATTGATTTCATCGATCTACATCGCGGCCCCACGCCACGCACCGAACTTGGTTTGAGCAAGTCGTCGTCATCGAAATACGAGTGTCTATATTCGTACCTACATATCTGTTTACAAAATAAAATCGTTTACCATTAATAATCTATCAGTGAATTGATACGGAATGGACGCGACGTAATAACGTCAGTCGAATTAAAATCAAGCACACATGCCACATGTATCATTTGGTTTATACCATGGCTTCCCTGATGTCTACGATAGCGACAACTATTGTACTATGATATTAATACTGATGATGATGATGATGAGTACTCTCTTCACCATCTTCACTCAAGACCTCCCCAAAGTATACTCGCACCACCAAAGTTCGTTGCCTAGCCATCACTGTTTACAATATACGAGTATACGAGTACATACTGCCTCTCCTAAACGGAATCACAAAAAAATAAAATGTACTAAATTAGATAGAATGAATAAAGGGCAACGAAAAGAACGGGCAAGGGAAGGTAGAAACTGGCTTGCGCCTAGCATACATATTTCACTGTTTCGTTAGGTTAACGTTTCATGAAATCAGATACTGTACGTAAGTTAATTATAGCTGCAGGATCGGCATGGGGATGTAATGTGTTGCAAATAAATGTTAACTTGTTGCAGTCGTAAAAATACTAAAATTCAATTTAAATCATTTATCATGTCACAACAACTGCTACTGTATTTCCACAAGCCAAAATTCGATTCATCTATTGTACTCGTACGTGTTTGAGAACCAAAGAGAAAAAGATAAATATTCGATTTCGTTCGATTTCATAGATTTCTAAATGACCCCTTGATGAGCCCCTATTGCTCAATTACATATTCGACAGAGAGATTAAGGTGCGCCGCAAGTTGAAATCTTTCTCTTTCTCTATGGGTATTGAAGCAAACAATTGTTCGATGCGTATGGCGAAATATTAAATGATTTGGTAAATAATTAATAAGGAAACAATTTTTATAATCCGTCAAGAAATTACGACGAGCAGCTTGCACTGTGTATATGTACATATATGTATATTTTGAAGATGTCTCTATAGAAACTGTCAATCATACATCGTTGTGAAATATACTTGGCTGACTTAAAACGAAACAAAAAATAGAAACTATACACCTACGGAAATTATTGATCTAAATTTAGCGGTATCCGGCAAGCAAATATACGAACTCAAGTGGTAAGTTGACTGTGAGCAATGGGCTTCGTCCAAAAATGATTCCATTGAACAGAAAAGAATAATTACATTAGCAGCTTGCTTATTCGAATTATTTAGGAAACAACTGATGTTCATTTTAGAAAAGATTTTGAGTTTTTTTTTTGTCACGAAACCCTTGATTTTCTGGAAGGAATGTGTGATCTATGTATGTCGGGAACATACTCATGTTTGAATTACTTTCCGAGAAAGGTGCGCATTTTATAGCAAAATGTTGAATAAATACAATTTCGATATCCCATTCGAGCTGGAAGATAATATTTTTCTCGTAGGAATTAAGTGGCTTGCTAGTATCTTTGGAACAACTGAGAGGCCCGTAAGAACACACGCAATAAGCAATACATTGACCCTTTTTGACAGCAGTAGAAGAGAATGCCAACTCGCAAAATCTATTTATGTCCATATTTCGATCGTTCGAACAGGGTAGCTCGAAGTAGTTTAGTTTTTTAATGGCCAAAGTACTCTTTCCTCTTTCTTGTTAAAAATGATTTAAGAATGTAAAGATGTCTCCGAGTTGTTAAGAGATTTCGAATCCATTGCTTTTTAAAGAGATGTACATATGTGTGTTTTCGGTCGTATAATCGTGAACGATTTTCTCACTCGCGCAACCACTCACTATGGCCCAGAGGTTTTTATTTAAAAAAAAAAATAATATACATAAATGTGAAATATCGGTTTTAATCATGCTATGTACTTCTAAATTTTAAATTTGTTGTGGGATTGTCTATGGAGGAATACATAATTATATAAATTGACATATTTATATACTCCTGATTTTTCCGAAATTTACTTAAAATAAGTTCTTCAGCCATGAAGAATACGAATATTGAAAAAAAATATATTCCAAGGTTTCCCAAATGAGATCGACTAATATTCGTTTATATCTTACCAGCTTATTTCATAATTAGACGGATGAAAACCTTGTAGTACATGAACTCCACATTCAGTCCCAACTGATTTAAGTAAAAAAGCTTCTACCAGGATATTAAACTTGCTCTTAGTTCTTATTTGTTTTCTTAAGTGCTCGTTATTCAAGTAGGCATCGATGTGAAGGCCTTTGTTATTTTCAGATATATCCGACGATTTTCAAGTCGGTGTTATTCCGTTTTATTAGGATTTTTTAACACGTTTCACATTTTTTATAATTAAGCTTAGGCTTCTATTTTAAAACCCCGGTGATTGAAGGCTACTCAATTTTGTTTTTGTTTCAATATTTATATAAAGTTTTTATATAAAACAAGAATGGTAAATGCAAATATTTTTTTCCATTTATCTCTTAAATCTAGAATCCACTTGGTAACGGCATGCAGTACCGTGTGGTTTCTTTAAATCCAAACTGTTTTTGCGGTTTTTTTCTCAAAAACATGAAATCACTTCGAAAAATTTCCCAATTGCAAGCTCAAGCCTAGTATCATCTATACCACTTAATTGTTTATTGATTAATTTATTGAATATCTCGTTGACATATTGTTCGACGTAATATTGGTTATTGGTATTTTTAGCTCACCAACTTTCCACCAAAACAGTGAACGCAATCGCTTGCCGTCTACGTCGTGAGTTCTGCAAATAAGCGAAATAAGAGCTACTTGCTTTGTCTATCCGTGTGTCAACGGCAAAACGGCCGTTTTCTCAAATATTTCCCGATAAGGTAATGATACTAGAAATGTCGAAATTCCAATATCAGAATACAACATACAAAACAAACTTATAAAATGTTTCCTTCTTTCCCTCTCAAAATTCTAGACATGTATGTATGTATTCAAGACATGTAATTCAATGAAGGAAATAAGGCATAACAATGCATAGTATTTAATTTGTATTGTACATATTACTTTATACTTTCGTATGGAAATCATTAGATCTCTTTTGGAAAACAGAAACTCATCAAAACCCCCCCATGTTCAATTACATACTCAACTTTTGATCTGATGAGTACAATTTCGCCCCTTTTCCCACTCAATAAGGGGAAAAAATGTTGATCCACACAACAAAAGAAAACATAAAACATGCAACAATGCGGAACAGGCTCCCGCTTATTCAAGAATCGCGTTCATCTTCTGGCTATATAAATCCACTTAAATTTCTAATTTAATGAACATTTCTTAAAACGATTCACTTTTTATCTACCCCACCATTAAATTAATATATCTCTATCCAATTATTAGAAGTGGTCCCAATCGTTAAGATAAGCCTTAGGATAGCTGTGATGCGTCTTAAGCTCGATGTTTATCGCGAGAACGCCCCTCAAGTGAAAGAAAACAGAAAAAACAAAAACGCACAACCGAAAAATGCCGAGAAAAATCGAAAAACGCACATCTGAAGCGATAATGGTCAACAGAATTATCATTTGGACTATGCTATAATTGCTCCAGTGACTGGACTTGCAATCCTCCACTTAATCTGATAAATTGTTGCATTGACTTTATTGGATTTATGGCTTTGGGGGATCGTCAATCATCCAAGGTATGAATAGTTAACGTTGACAATCGCTTTTATCTTCAGCGGCGATAGGAAGGAAGAGAAAAAGAGATAAAAAGCTGATACTCTTGTTCTAATGGGATAAAGCGTCAAACTGTTTATGAGATGACTTATGTATGTATAAAAATGATAAATAAAAACATTTTATTCAACCCCAACGATGCACGAAAGCTTTCTACAATGCAATGTATTAACAATTTAATACAGACAAATATGTTAACTTTATCTCGTTGTACAAATTAGGGAAGACATAAATACTCCCTCTGTTCCCCTCCAAAAAGTTTGTCAATTACAATTTCAATGAATGAATGAACCCTTGTTCCCTCTCCGCCTGAAAAGTATTATTCTAGAATGCACTGTAATAATAAAAAAAACAGCAGACAAGCTGTGGAGACCTTAAACCTTAAGGCAAGGTATCTTTTCCGATATGCAGGAGCAGTAGTTCGCCCATTAGTCGTATGTTGAAGTAGAAGGGGATCGCTTATTATATCCGAAACGTATCGAAAGAATAGATCACGTGGCATATCCCAGCTACCGAATCCCTGAACCTGATGTGTAGTATGAAAACCCTATCTAATGCATGGCATATGAATAGACTTCAAGTATGCAACCCTCCAGAAAAATGGATCAAATCGAATGCTCTGAGCATCTTACCACCATTGAGTAAATAATTTCAATAAACGGATTTAAGAATCAATCTCATCAGCCGAAGAAATGAAAAACTGGAGGAACAAGGGGGCCTCCTCCTTATTTACTCTTTCATTCTGTAATCCTGACTGGAATATTAAATTACAAAATAAGTTCACTCGAATGGAAGATTAGTGATATCTCCAAATTAAAGGAAAAGAACAAAAACTCGATTCCCGTCCGTTCCTCTCGATGTCAAGTAAAACGAATTATCCTCATCTCTACAACCATCCACCTTGTGCTATGGCTGCAAGCTGCCTCGGGCATATAAATAAAATGTGTTCGCTTCTTCGAATGATTCATGAAGCTGGAGAGCAACGTATTAGTTTTAAAGAAGTATCAAACGAATGAAAGTTTGCGATTTCCGTTGAAATCTAGTTTTTAGGTTTAAGGTGAGATACTGTCTAAATTAATTTCTAAGTTTAGAATTTTTTATGGCAGGTCGTATATGCCTTTTTTGAAAACTAATTTGAAATGCTGCGGGGAGAGGAATGCGAATTACTTGAGTAGAAAAAAAATTAATTAGTTCGGTTTTATTTGCTGAGTCATTGTAGAATATAATGGCTCGTATTACAATATTTTTGCGACAAGTGATTGACGAAAGTTGTGAAGTATAAAAGTGGTCATGCTGCTCCTCTTAACTTGCAAAACGTCGGTGACTTAGATTATGATATTAGGTTGTTACGAAAGTCCGGATTCCTCAACAGGTGGCGCTCAGAGTCAACGTTTGAGAAGGTTGTGTCAATGCAATAAATCAGATGCCTACATTTTTTAATAAGTGACACTTCTAGAACAAAAGCATTCTGAATACAGATGTCGGCCAAAAAACAGCCTTAGCCGATTCCGAAAGGCAAATCACAGTTCGGGATATCGCAACGATGTTCAAATATTTAAGCAAACTCCAAATGATAAAGAAGCTTGTGTAGGAGGACGAGAAAAACAACCGACACTTCACGCTATAGTACCTTCTTTATTGGTCCCGCCAAGTGTGTTACACGATCTTAAATAGACTGAGGTAACCGGGAGAATCGCGCGATCTGGTTCAAATTCCTTAGGCCCGAATTAACGGGGCTTATTTACTTGTCCGAAATATTGAAACATGAACACAGGGTGTGCATGAAGTAAAACCAGGCTTAATGAAAGTAGCACATTTTGTTAAATCGCCTACAATTCGGCCATCCTGATCGGGTAATCGTCCCGAGCTCTAATACCCAACGAGAAATGCGAGGATTAAGCATCAATGTTCAATGTCAGAGCGAGTGCTTGACAATCCGTTATTATTTTAAATGGTAGTCCTATTAGTTAAATCCGAAATCTCCTTAATGCATAGATTATGGACAGTGTTTCCAATTCGTAACTGTGGTACTTACTTTCTGAGTCCGTAGCACGTTTCGAATAGTAAAACACTGGATGGAATTTATTATCTGTTTGCTTTTGAAGCAACACTGCTCCGAATCCAATGCTACGCAGTGCAATTCAGTGGCGTTATGTGGACTATACAAGGTGTCCCAGGAGCAGTGTGCCAAAAAGCTAGAGGGTGTAGGTCTGGTCAAGACAAGAAAAAAATAGTATGGTCTTTCCCCCCCGTTTAGCCGGGAGGGGCAATTTACTAAAAAATTGACTTAATTTGGAAAAAAAAATATTAAATATCAACAGTTACATCCACAATGCCGTGATATACTTTTTTGTAAGGCCAGAAACCTCTTCTTTCATCTTGTTTTTAAACGAAGCTGTTTTAAGGAATAGTTTTTGAGAAATTAATTTTCAAACTCTAAATTTTGAAGAAAAAAAATTAAAAAAAAAATTTCGAACTATTTTTTTTCAAAATTGTATGTAATTAAGTACTATTTTTTTTCAAAAATTCAATTCTCTTGTTAGTTTTAATTAAAAACAGAAAACCGGATGCAAAAATGTCTTGTACTTGTCCACTTTTTTCTAAGAAAAACCTTTTTTTTTGGTTTTAACGCGGCTGGAGTTGTAGACAAATTAATGTATGAAACATTGACCTCTTTTTTATTATTTTTAAAAAAATCTGAGTTTTATTATAATAAATTTTCAATATGATCCCCATTTTTTAGAAGGCAAAGATTATATCTCCTTCTAATGGCTGCACATAAGTCTATGCTTGACAAATTTTCCTGCAATTTGACTCCAGCGACATCAATCCGTTCTTTCAGTTGTTCCAAAGATACTATTTCCACTTCGTAAACATAATTCTTCATGAATCCCCACACATAAAAATCTAGAGGAGTTAAATCTGGTGATCTAGGTGGCCATTCCGTGGGGCCCCTTCTTCCGATCCAACGGTCACTAAAATGATCATCCAGCCAGTTTCTAACCCGTAAGCTGTAGTGTGCTGGTGCTCCATCTTGCTGGTAGATTAAATTATCTGCTATGGCCAAAGGAACGTTGTCCATCAAATCGGGCAAAAGGTCTCGTAGGAACTGCAGGTATGATTCTCCATTAATAACGGCATTCAAAAACCGGGGCCCGATTACAGTTTGTCCAACAATACCAAGCCAAACATTACAGCTAAAGCGGTGTTGTGATTTATTTTGTGTTTTGTTGTGTCCATTGGTACTACTCCAATGATGCAAATTGTGGAAGTTAGTAACCCCATCTCTGGTAAACTGTGCTTCATCCGTCCAGAATATCCGTGTAAAATAGTGTCGTTCAGTTTCATCTCTAAGCAGTAATGATCGACAAAATTCTGCTCTCAAAAACTTGTCGTTTGAGGTGAGTTCCTGAACTGGCCTAAAATGGTACGGGTGTAAGTTTTCGGTATGAAGCACTCTCCATACTCTAGATTTGGACACTCCAAGCATAATAGCTATCCTCCTTGCACTAAGGGAGGGATTACGTCGGACCAAATCCAAAATTCTTTCATAGAAGATTCCTGATCCATCTGTAACTGATCTT
Source organism: Merodon equestris (assembly GCA_958301585.1). Taxonomy (NCBI): domain Eukaryota; kingdom Metazoa; phylum Arthropoda; class Insecta; order Diptera; family Syrphidae; genus Merodon; species Merodon equestris. Next base: position 78,790,336 of record OY284415.1, on the reverse strand, counting down.
TCGCTTCTTCGATGCTCTAGCACTCCGTGCTCTCACACACGTCGGTGGATTCTTGAAAACATGCTACGACTGGGATATCTTTCAGCGTAGAGTCTTTCGGCTTCGCGATCTCGACCATTAGCTAAACCGTAGCAGAAGTGTATGTCCGTTAATTCTTCTCGAGAGTATGAGTTTGACATCGTAATGTGTTGATGAGTTAACATCCAATTTAGAAATGGTTTTTTTTAATAAAAATGCGATGCCTTTTATTTACATTTGGGTTGCAAATATGTATTTTGTTTTTCAATAAAGAAAAATTGCGTTTTATTGTCTTAAGGTCCTAGCGGGTAGAACCCATCGGCGGCGGGCGGACCCAGACGAAATTGGCAGGTCAGTCTTCAGGCGTTACCAATGAAAAAAAAGGATTAATCCAGGGTTATTCCAATACTGTGTCACTTTATTGTATCCTCATAAAACTCCGAATTTTTTAAAAATAATAAAAAAGAGGTCAATGTTTCATACATTAATTTGCCTACAAGTCCAGCCGCGTTAAAACAAAAAAAAAAAGGTTCGGGTTTTTTTTTTAATTTCTCAAAAACTACTAGACATTTTTGCATCCGGTTTTCTGTTTTTAACTTAAAACTAATAAGATAATTGAATTTTTGAAAAAAAATTAGTACTTAATTACATACAATTTTGAAAAAAAATTGTGAAAATTTCCGCGATCGAACGGGAAAGGGTGACACAGTCACTCCCCAAGTCAATAAATGCTGTGACTTGATACCCGTTCACCATTCCGTCCTTTATGTATTCGGACCTGCTGTCCTTCAGCAACTGAGTGGGCCTTTCTGGTCGGGTCCTGACACCTCCGACATCCCCTTGTGGGAAATCCTTCTTGTAGTGCCCGAATTAATGGCACGCGAAGCATTTTGGTCCACTTCTTTTGGTTTCGCTGCCGGCCCCTCGTTCACACTCCCACTGCTCCGTCTCTCTTCGTACTGGCGTGGTTCCCTTTGCCCGTTGCTCCTTAGCCCCATCACCCAGCGAACCCTGTTGAGAACGTCGTTGACCGACGTCGGCCTTAGCGCTTGGAAGGCTTCTGGCATTCCGCATCCGCTATCCCCTGGATGATATACTTAACCATGGTGCTTTCCCGCACATGTCCCCGAGACGCTATCATTCTCATTTCAAATATACATATATTCCTCCGTGTCCTCACTTCAGTTCTCCTAGGGACTTAATCGTTGTGCCACGGCTCTACAACTTTGCTGCTCCCACCAATCTAATAGTCGCGGCAAAACAAAACTGACCTGCGACAACAGAATCTATTCTGAGGTCGTTGCTCGCTTACGCCGTTCTTCTTTCCTTCGGCGGTCGTGTCTACCACGCACCCACAATCATCCACGACACAGGCAGGCAAAACAAAACAAAAAAAGTGCCCGAATTGGCCATCCACTCACGGTCGACCATTGGGTTTCTTTATCCCACTTCTGATTTGAAAGAAAAGGCCGTTTATTTGAATGAACTTTATTGCCTGATTTCTTACAATTATGCTGCCGATGACCGAGAGACTGCCCCCACGGAGTCTGCGGCGCGGGTTTATATACGCGTGCATCTGATGTTACATTTGCAAAAAATAATACCTTGTGATTTCGAAATATTACAGCATTTGACCCTCCTAAGTCCTTAATCTCCCTTAAGTCCTTAATCTCCCTTAGACAACATGGTTGACTCAAATGCAGATCTACAACCACTAACCTTGTTGAATTTGTGTTCTAAACTCTAGTCTACATTATTTCAACTGAGCTTTCCATAAATCTCCCACACTGATACTCTTCAAATTGGCTTCGACTCCATTTCTTTGAACATTCAACACATCTCACTAGTTATACATATGCCGACGACACCAAGTTCTTCAAAACCACTTCCTCCAATCATGACTCTTTCCTTACTCAATCTGATCTCAATAGTTTTTCTATCTGGTGTTCCAAAAACTGTTTGGAGCTTAAGATTTCCAAATGCCAATCAATCACTTTTTCACGTAAACGAATCAAACCGCCTCCTCGTCTATACTTCCTCAATAAATCAACCCATCTCCAGCGTTCAGGCCATTCGCGATCTTGGCATATTATGTGTCCAGGAGTTAAATTTTCGTGCACACATCGATGAGATAATCCTTAAAGCTAATTCTGCACTCGGTTTCGTGAAGCGATGGTCTAAAGAATTCTCGAACCTTTACGTTACCCGATCTCTTTACATAACCTTTGTCCGTCCCCTTCTTGAATACGCCTCTCAAGTGTGGTTTCCTTACCAATAAGTTCATATTTCTAGAATCGAGATAATCCACCGCCGGTTCCTATGTTTTGCTCTTCGAGGTCTCCCCTGGTGCAATCCTTTGATTTTACCACCCTACCAAGACCACTTTAAACTAATCAACATGAACACGTTGGAAGAAGGAAAATATGTATTTGACATTCTTTTCATCCATCGACTCCTTTCAGGTATTCAAAATTAAATTAAAATCCTAAAAGGGAAATTTGTACATGTTACTATGCTAATCTAAAGTATAATATGTATGCCTTTTTGTAGCAAATATTACCTTAGGACTGTACATGTGTGTACATGTGTGCAGTCTAAGTCTAAAGGCCCAACCATAATAGGCAGGAGCAAGCATATGCAAACAGAGGGGAATGTCTTCTTACATGCAAAGCATATGATATGCCCACAATGGGAAGATACGAGGTTTCGGTAAATGTTCGTTACCTGATGCGAGCAGACGGAAGGTCTTCATGAAAGAAGACATTCCGGCCGGAATTTTTGACAAGTGACATTTGAGGTTAGGAAAGAGAAAAAAGATAAAAATAAATAGATACATATGGAGTGCGAGTTTGTTAACAAGTTGATTTCAATTGTGCAGGACAATAAGTGCCTCTATGATAAAGCAGATGGCTTTTATTTCAACAAAAAGGAAAAAGCCAAGGTGTGTGTTGTAGGAGATTTTTTTGTATTTCTCTCTTTAGAGTGCAATGTGAGGGGAAACAATGGTACAAATTCTGCTTGCAGATGATTTTGAAATACCGCAAAAGTCTCCCTCAGTAGTAAGTAGGGAACCACTGGCATAAAACCCAAAGTTAATACAAATGTAACTTTCAGAGATTTTGAACTATTCCTAAAAGCTAATGAATAGTTATTTGTTCTGTTGTTGATAAAATGTTTCATAGAATATCGTTTTATTTTCAATTTTTGATCGAATTTGCTCCAAATCTATGTATGTGCTTTGACATGCGAAGAACCAGACCCAAGCTTCTCTCATTCACTTATGTTGCGTGCGGTTTGTTTTTCACACAAGTAAATGTGACCTACAGTTTAATGCCGATTCCGAACGGCGAGCGCCGAGAAGCTTTTTTAAGGCAAGTGTACTACGTTTTTGCCAATACCCCGCCGAGGAGAGGAGCCGCGAAATGAACATTCGATGGCGTTGGTGTTATCGGGATCCGAACTCGCTCATCGTGCCTTAGAGGCCGACTCTTACAATTATCGCACAATGTTCCTCATCACTCATATTTTAAAAATCGCTTTCCCAAATAAAAATCCATATTATTGAAAACCTAATTTACTTTTGTTACGAACTTGTTTGACAGCGGAGGGAATGACAATAAAAAAACAACGAAATGGTTCATCAGGGTTCTACACGCTATATGAGAGTTTAAGCGAGTGCAGTCGTTTAACTTAAAGGAGGAGTTAAACTCAACTTTTGTTGAGACAAAAACGGACAAATTCTTAAAAGGAAGTTTAAACCAGCACGAGAGTTTAAGCTCGTACAAAGAAACTGGTCATCAGTGCTTCCTGTCAATTGTTAAGAAACACCACGGTGTTTCACATGTTTCCGAAGATAAAACGTAGTTCCCCGAAATATTTGAAAATGAATACCATTTCGCAGACTTCGCTGTTTACTAGGCACTACTATAAGTATACATATAATATTGAATTGTGGTTCTCACTTTCAGCCATAACAAACATTGTTTGACGAAAAAGGGTTGCAAAATATGCGCACAACAGCACAATTCCTTACTCCACTTCTTTGAGGTGAAGGTACTACAGTCCATTACAAATAAGAATTCAAGTAGTTTGAATTTTTCACTCGTACATGTATATATATAGATAACTATATGTGTATATATATATATATGTATATGCATATGTAGATTATAATTTAGAATTTGATATTGGCTGATCCAGGATAGATAATCGCAACCGCTAATCTTCAAGCAATTCCGTGGAACATGAGTTCCGTGCGTGAGTTTTTTTCTGTAATTGAAAATTACAACGCAAATTGAAAGGTGCATTCGATTCAGAGAATTTTTGTAATGAAATGTAGGATTACCTCAACGGTATCCGCAACACGTTTCTATACCTGTCATACATACATACCTATATGTACATATGTAGTTCTGTACTATACTGCTTCTGTGGTGGTCTTGAAACTAACTAATGTACATATGTATGTCCTTTTCCTTGTTTCGTTTTGCCAAGTAAGTTCAATTGTGTCCGATAAGCATGTAAAGGCATACATACATACATATGCATGTATGTAAGTAGGCGTCAAGTAACATTGATTTTTGCGTTTTGTTTCTTATGCAATGATCTAACGAGAAAAGTCAAATGCTATTGAAAACAATTCATTATATTTTCACATGTCCGGTTATTTTGCAAAGACATTTATGTAAATAAGCAACTAAAAATATTGAATTAATATTGCAAATATTTCAAAAAGTGGCTAAATGTCTTTCTTAACTGGCTATGGATATGTACTCATATGAATGGCTGTAAGACCGGGATACTTGCAAAATAAACTTTCTCCTTGGAAAGCTCTCGCGAACCTATTTCATCATTTTTGCTGTTCGTTCGTCTGCTTTTTCCGCAGCTTGACTAATTTGCTTGATTAAATAAAATTTTGTAGAGTTTCAGTAACTTCTCAAGCAGAAAATTGCTGAGAAAATACCAGCTAAGTTCATGGGAAATAGCTGAGAAAATCGTTAGCTATTAAAAAGTGTTTCTCTATTTGAGGATTAGCTCAACAACTAGTTGCACGTCCTTTCTCAGTTACAATTTACATAATATTGTATTTGTGAGTTGTACTTTTAATTTTTTTCCTGGCGACAGTAAAGTGAAGACGACTAAGCTGCTAGCCCCTTCCAAACTATCGGCAGACTCCAGGGGTTTTGTACCATTATCACATTTATTGCCATATGATATGTGAGGCATATTGCAATAAGCTCTTACTCTTATTTTGTTTTAAGCATATTCCATATTCCCAGTGAAGTTGTCACTCTAAAAGAATCTATTGCGTGCAAGTTACTCGTTTGTATATATATTATAAAACTAATTTTTACTCCCAACGAATTATTAGAGGATTGAATTCCTTTATTTTTGATGATGTGTGTAAAATAATAATGGCACCAATTACAAGTATATGTATATATGTAATATAGGTTCACCAAGTCTCATTATTACCGATAATCAGCCATCTTTCGGAGAAAACCATGATTACATGCTTAGAGACATTCTGTCTTTTTTAGTAGAAAAACTCGGAAAAACATTTTCGAATTCGTTCCGACGCGACCTTAGTATTAAGAAATTGGCTGAAATAAATGATCTGGACTATTAAGCGTTTCACTTATTCTTGCTATTGAACTTGAACTTGAATATTTGGTCAAGCGGTACATTCATTCTCCTCATTTTTTGTTGGCTGTAATTATTTCCCTTAAAAATAGCTTAGTTCGTCTTGGTTTAGAAGCAATCCTTAAATTGAACATTCGAATTCCCAAATTATTTTACTAAAATTTTGTAACACACATACATACATAAATCAACTTTTTCGGAGCCCTTCAACTGTTGTTATTCCAATCCAAAACTATAACCAATTTCTCGAGTGCTTTTGTGGCGATATGCCAAAACTTTGAAGGCTTTTTCGATCGGAAGAAAGTTTTCGGAAAACTGTGCAATTTTACCCAAAACGTCCCGAAGGAAGTAATTTAGAAATCTGGTTTGGCTTATAGTATTTTAATTGTGTTTGGGAATTTTTTTTTCTAAATTTGTGTTCAGAGCAATAAATAGGAGGCGTGCTTGGGAAAAAAATAAAACTACATACAAAACGCATCTGGACTTTTGTCGAAATTTATTTTGTATTGAAGAAATTATATGAAATGACAAAAACATTTATCTCTATCCTTTTGCACACTTCCAAATAAAGTATTTTCGTCAAAATTTCCAAAACACAAGAGAACATATGTATTTTTCCAGATCGATAAAGTTTTAATTTGTAAGTTTTAAGAGTACACATAAGATTCCTCAAATCTAGTATTGATTGTGACAAAAATGAATAGACTGAATGCATTGTAGAAGCTTGCTTTAAAGTTATTTTGAAAACAATCATGCATCTTGCTGTGTCATGCGGTATATTCTTTATTCAAAATTTTCTGTTTTATTTGAAGTGAAATTGGAAAACTATATTATTCAAAATGTTGTCCATCGCTACAACTTTTTACCATCTTTCGGACCATGTCGAATGAACGCCTCGTCTTTAAATACAATCCACGATCCAAGCAGTTTTTTGGGACCCCCAAAACAAGTGGAAGGAGCGGCGATTGGGGTGGGCCTTGGCATTTGAACGTTTCCAAGTGCGTTTTGATCGGTTTTGCGAAGTGCAGACAAGGGTTTTCTAGCTGCAAAATTACTCTATCGTGATTTTCGATCCGGCCGTTTTCCTTCAACGCGCGGTAGTCGCTAGCGATCTGCAGTTATGATTGCGACTTATGGTTTGCGACTTTTACGGCTGTCCTTGTCATGATAACCACTTTTAAAGCATTCAAACTACTTCCGACACATTTACTCAGCTTCTAATTCGAGTAGAATACATTACATTTCGGCGTTTACTTTTTTCATAATAAAGAAGTAGAATCCATTGCAAAAACAATTTTTCCGGAACAAAATTCGCCATATTCGATGAAGTTTGGAGTATTGCTATGTACGCTTTAACCAAATTTCATATATGTTTGAAAATACATATGTATGTGGTGTACCTACATACGTAATAAATGAAAAATGAATTAAAGAAGAACCTACGCCATCTCTGCTTAATTGCAGGTAAATTCATTAGCATTGACTTACTCACAATCAAAAATACAAATAGCAGCGGTAGTACTTAATTTGAAAAGGTTTTCTTTTATAAAATTTGGTGATAAACTTTCTTTTTGTTTGTTGGTTAACATTAACTTAAAATGAAAACAAACAAAAAAAAAACTTCTATTATCTGTTAAAAACAAATTCTATATGCCAAAATAATCGCTAAGGTTTTTAACAATAACAAGGCTTTTATCATAAAAAAAATTTAAAAACATGAAATGTTCAGGTGATGATTATTAGCTTTAATATTTTGTGGTGAACTATTTCGTATGACTGTTTGATATAGGCATTACATTGAGTTCACTAAGGACTAACACCTCTTCAACAAAATTACCTTCCATGCCTCTTCTAATCTCCATAATTGGTTGTTACTGAGCCGCTTTGCCTCAGAAACATCGTTTTTTTTTTACATCCGCCAAAAGGTTAACAAACAGGGCAACCCATGGCTTTAGCGCCAGCATATAAATGTGGATCCTTTGTCCCTCTTATTCTAAATATTGAGCGTACGCCCTAATATGAGAAGCATACCCGAACCATGGTACTGGACCCTCCATTTTTTAAAGTGTGTCTCGTGTATCTAGGGTTGTACATCATGTTTGGTGGTCGTTTACGTATTCACGAGACGCATAGCATCCACTCAAAGCAATTTCGCTGTCGCCTGTCTACAGAATATTTGTCAAATTTGCAATGGGCCAGTCACTATGAGTTTTAACAAACTTTTTGAAAGGTGCTGTTTCTTGAACAGTATGAGCTTTCTTGTGGTCAAGCATGTACTCAATTTTCTATTAGTATTCTTCTAATAATAATATGTTCAATATGGTATATACTTTTTTTTACTCAGACAGAACACTTATTCGATGCCTAGTTTCAGGCTTTTCTTCATATTTTCTTAGGATTAGAAATCGATTTTTAAAATTTTCTATCGATGTTTTCCCTTCACCAAGACGGTTCCAAATAAGGGATCGCTTCTTTTTAGTACAGTGAAGTATTATACCGCAGCTTTTATATTAAACACCAAGAAAACGTTCATTGTTCCCTACAATGAGGTTTGGAAAACAACCGTTGTATCTACGTAGATCATTTTCCCTCTAGTTTCCCATTAACATTCAAGTAATAGAAAATAGATTCGAACTTTACTAGAACTAACTTATGCTAGACAAAAATGCTTTAAAATATCTTAAATACCCAAATTAACTTAAAATACCTTGCTGGCCCTATACGGGCACTCTAAAGTAAACCGAACAGAAAATATGTACTTAAAACTATGTTTTTCGATCTTAAAATGAATGCTAGGAAAATGTCGCACAATGACTATTGTCATGCATGCACAAGACTATCTACATACAAAAGTATTGAGTTGTTGCAATGTCCGAATTTAAAGTACCTAAAAATTCAAAAGACAATATTATTTTTCCGTAAATTTTTATTCAATCAAAATAGGTACCGTTGGCATCCATGCCATTCTTTCATATGATATCATATGATTCTTTTTGCGTAGAAGTCTGACTTTTTGAAGCAATGAATTCTTCAAAGGCTCTTATGACCTCTGCTCGGTTCCGAAAGACTTTCTGGTGACAAAATGAATCCAAATTGCGGAAAAGTTGATAGTCCGTTGGGAAATATCAGGAGAGTACGGTGGATGCGAAAGAATTTCATATCCCACCTGCAATAGTTTTTGTACCGTTACTTGTAAGGTACATATGTATGTGGTCTAGCATTTTCATGCAAAAGAATCGAATCGTGCCTGTTGACCAACGCAGGTTGCTTTTCAGTCAATTTGGCTTGCAATATGTCGATTTCCTCACAATATTTGATAGCATTTATCGTTTCTCCTGGTTCTTCTTCTTTTCCTTTTTTTTATCCCGGCGTCGTTATGGTCAGAAGTGTAGGACCATAACCTTCCCACTTAACTGCATTCCTACTGGTCCGCTTGTGGGGTCCGCCGGTTTGACCTCAGAAAGTAGCGGCAGGCTTCCCGGTTTGGGATTACTTCATCGCTGAGGCCAATCAAATGCTGGTGTTTTTGCATTTGTTTGCACCAATTGTTTTTCGGCCTGCCTTTTTTGCGTGTTGAAATTGGAATGTTGATTGATAACGCCTTTTGGACGGGGTTCAAAGGATCTCTCCTTTGAACATGGCAATACCAACTGAGTCGGTCGCGCTCTATATTTCTTGTGATGGTTTCTTTTACGTGGAGGCTTCCTCGGATCTTTGAACTTCTAATTCTGTCACGCTTTGTTACTCCCGCTGTCATGCGAAGCATCTTCATCTCAGTTGCCGTTAATTTGCTCTCATACTTTTTGTGCATTGTCCAGCATTGTGAACCGTATGTGAGCGCCGGACGTACAACTGAAGTGTAGAGCCTTCCTTTCAGCTTAGGGGGCATTTTTCGATCACAGAAGATGGCGGAGTTTTCCCGCCACTTCATCCACCCTACGCTTACGCGATGTTTGATGTCGTCATCCCAAGTTGCTTCTCTATTAATCATAGATCCCAGATATTTAAACTTTTCACACTTGGGAAGCACTCTTCCATTCAAGTAAATGTCTGGAATAGGCTGATGAGGGTCAGAGAACGGGCAGCACAGATACTCTGTCTTCTTTGAACTAATACGATACCCGTGTCCCTCAAAAATGTCCACCCACACATCAAGTGCTCGTTGTAGGGACGCCTGATCATCACTTATAATGGCCCCATCGTCAGCAAAGAATAGCTGGTGCACATTGGGGTCCGTCACTTTTCCTTCAAGCAAGCAATCAAGGACTGCTATAAAAAGCAGTGGGCTGAGGACGCTCCCTTGGTGTACACCGACTTTGATTGCGAACTCTTCGGTGACTCCTGCATCTTTCTCTTGTCGTTGCTCTCTCGTACATGTCCATAATCACTCGCACATAGGTTTCTGGAACTCCTTTTTGTCTTAGCGCTACCCATAAAAGATCTCTTGGTTGCCGGTCAAAGGCCTTCTCGAAATCAACCAACACCATATGCAAGTCCTTTGAAGAATCACGATGCTTTTCCATCATGATCCTTATACTTTGGATTGCATCTGTTGTTGATTTACCCGAGACAAACCCGCACTGGTCATCAGATAGTCGTATTATTTTCCGCAGTCGGCTATCTAATACCCGTTCAACGATCTTCATGGTGTGCGACATCAGCTTGACAGAACGGTAGTTATCACAATTTCGCGTATCACCCTTTCCTTTGTGCAATGGAAGAAGATAGCTTTCCCTCCATTGATTAGGCATAGTGTCGCCTCTCATAAGTTTGGAGATAAGAACCATGAGCCATCTAGACCCGATGTCTCCCATCTTTTTCCAGAACTCAGAGGGTATCCCGTCCGGCCCAACAGCTTTTCTTTTCTTGGAGTTTTTAACCGCGTACCGAACTTCTTCGACTGTGATGTCGGGTATTTCGGCATGATTCGGGGCGGCTCTTGGAAAGTACACTCGGGGAAACTGTTCGTTCAGAAGTTCCTCACAATACTGTCGCCATCTGTGGAGAATTTTTTCGTCTTCCACAAGGAGTTGGCCTTCAGCATTGTTAATAAACTTTGGGAAACGAATCTCCTGAGCATTTCTTCTTCTCTGGGCGGCTATCTTAAAGATATTTGCTCCTTTGTTCAAATTGTTTTGTCGAAGCTCCTGGGTAGCCTGGTTCCTGTCAGACGCGGAAGACGATATTTCTTCCAACTCCTGATAGAGGCCTTCTATGCTTTTCGCTTTGAATTCGGCGCATTTTTTCTTCGCGATACCTTTGCAACATCTATATACCTTTTCACGGCTAGCTTTTTCCTCTCTATTAGTAGAAGAGCACTTTGACCAAGCTTGGAAAGCCATTTTCTTTTCGTGTATCACTGCTTTGGCTTCGTCTGTCCACCACCAGGTTTCTTTTGCGTGTTGGCAGGGGCCTTTAGATGTTCCGAGCAGTGATTTGGCTTTCTCCAGGCCAGATTGTTGTAGGGAATCCCACATGTCTTGTGCTCTGCACTCCTCATTACCGACCTCATCGATAATGGAAGAGAGGTAGTTTTCCATGATGGTAATAAAAGCTTCGCCTTTTCCTTTATCCAGCTTATACCACTTGATTCTCTCAGACACCTTCGTTTGCTGCTTTGACTTCTTTCTCGCATCCATAAAAAATTCAGTCAGGAGGAGACGGTGTTGAGGGGCGATCGCGTCTCCCAGGATCACTTTGCAATCTTTAGCTCGTGGCTTCATGAAACTGGATACCAAATGATAGTCTATTTGAGTTTCATTTCCACCGCTGCTATAAGTGATCAGGTGCCGGCTTTGTTTGTCGAACATGGTATTTAGCACTATAAGACCGTACGACTTGCACATGTTTAGGATATCTTCACCTGAAGAGTTTTCTGGTGCCGTATCCCAGCCCTCCGTGGTAGCCTTCATAGTCTTCGCTTGTCTTCCCGACATGTCCGTTTAAATCTCCCCCAACAAACAAAAGCTCTTCCTTTGGGATGATTTTGACAAGGTTGTGGAAATCTAGACAGAATGCATCTTTTTCTTTTTGTTCGCATCCTACTTGAGGGGCATATGCGCTTACGATGTTCCACACCTCACCATGCATCACCAATTTTTCTCCTGGTTGAAGAAATGAAAAGTGGATTGATCCTTTCGATGTTCATCCAATTGTCACCTTTTTTAATCTTTTTAACCTTTTTTAGGTGAAGCTCGGGCTTGGGGGTGTGTTTTGGTTTTTCATCTGCATCCGACCACTGTCCAAGGCCTTTGCAGTTATCATACAGAATCCACTTTTCATACGGTGCAAAAACGGTTCAGTATGGTTTGGTAATCTAAGCGATGCGCAGATTTCCAGCCTCCGTAGTTTTTGGGATTGGTTCAGTTCATGGGGTACCTAGGTACCCATTTATCGACATTCTATACTTTTTCTACGAAAAAAAGGTGTCGACTTTCGTCTTTGGGGATACTCCCATGCTTTGTGCACCCCGCACGGATTTCGTTGCGTACCGACGCATTAACCGTTGCTCTTAAATATTGTCATCAACTAACGTTTCCGGCTTTCCACGTGGTTCATTTTCAAGGCTGAAATCTACCGAATGGAATTTTCCAAACAAACGTTCGTTTATCGCTACATCCTCAAATGTGTCATTAATATTTGTCATTGCCAATGGCACATTATGTGCCATTTTAAATTCATAAAGGAAAAGGATTTGAATTTGAACTGCCAACAGCGTGATAAGCAATTCTTAAAAAAAAATAACTGTTCTTGTAACGAACACTAAGCACACGTCTCACTTTATAAAAAAAGAAAATTTAACATTCTGGCATACATATGTACCTAGATGTGCACTTGAAAACTTCTTATTTATGACTGAGCGAAAATCGGGCATTTCATATAATACAACCCGATGGTGAATTATTTTTTTTAATTGCAGTATTAAATTTCACAGCCAAAAACTATAGATCCGAATCCACACCAAAGCAAGCGATAATTCGTTAATTGACTTTACAAAGCCTATTTGTTATGTACATATTAACTCGTCCGTCGTGACGAACATTTTCAACTTCATTCGAGCCGCAACGTAACGTTCACACTTTCGGAAGTCAGATGTATGACCCAAGTTGGATGCTTATTTCCAATGTACCCAAAGAGAGTAAAAACCCAATTATACGAAAAGGGCGTGTCCGACATTACAGACTTCCTGTGTAGACAGACGGCAGCAGAACAAAAAGTAAATAAATTAAAAACACAGAAATAAAACACCATCAACTGTAAGTACACAAGAGAACTGTGCCAACGAAATCGATTCACCCCTTCCTGACCATGTTTTGTTTTCCTTGCTTTCCATTATGCAACAAGTTCACTTGATTCTGTTTCAGGTGTACGTAGCATAGTTATGTACATATGTAGGTACATACGTAATTCATGATGAATAATTCTTTGAACGCCAAGACTTACTTTTCATATGGTAAGGGATGACATTGGATTGCCTGTGGTTTCAATCCAGGTTTTCCTTTTTCTTTTGTCTGTCATATAACCGTTTTTCCTTGACTTTGCCGCCGACCAACACACAGCGGTGAACTCTTATACTATTATTGACCTCACTCATTCTATTGTCGGTACTGCTCTCACATCTTGTCGTCCTCATTCGTTTGCAGAGTGCAGTCGCATTACAAAACAAAAAGAAAGAAAAAAAAACAAATGCAGAAACAATGTGGGAGCAGTAGAAACAGTAATTTCCGGTTTTTGGTGTGTGTGTGAGGCGAAGATTTTTTTTATTGGATCCAAGTTCTTTTTAACCGATTTTCTTTTTTTTTCTGAGTTCTTCAAATTCATAGGCGAGTAAACAGAACAGAAAAAAAAAAAACAGAAAGACTATTATGAGAGAGAATGATTCAGACGTAGTATATTTTTCGAAAAATGAGAGAAATTCAAGATAAACTGAGAGAGAATAATGTTCTCGAAGTCGAATTCGACTTATTTGTTCTCCTCGCAATTTTTTGAATTAGGTTCATGAATGAAAAAGTAATGTCTTCACAGTAGTGTTCAGAGGTAGACGTCTTCGGAAACTTATAATTAATCGAATGAATATCAACAAAGGGTGCTAATATTGGTTTTGGTTGATTTCTAAATAATAATTAAGACCATGTGTATTGTAATACAAATTCGGGGAGATTATGATATCCGTGGCGCCGGCTTTTGAAGGTGTTTCCCTATAGAACTCGATGAGATAAAAAAAAATAAGTAAAATTGTTTGATTATTTTGCTTAGTTTCCGAGATAATGAGGTTTGAAATTGATTAATTTTTAGGTTTTTTTACAGATTTAGAAGAACACTTTCAAAAAAAATTTCACCTAAATTTCCATTTGGAATTTCTATTTCCATTGCTAAAAAATACGATATAAACCGCTCCACTATATCGCGATTAGTTAAAAAGGACAAAACAACGGGAAGTGTAAGTATAGCACATTTGGGTGGTCGACCTCGGAAAACATCGGGGAAGATCTATAGAAAATTTGTCATTTTATTGAAAAAAAAATCCATTTGTGTCTTCTGAAAATATTGTTGCATCATTAAATTTAAGTGTCCATCCAAGTACCGTAAGAAGAAGAGCTTTGGAAAATGATTTGAAAAGTTACAGGCCCGCGAAAAGCCAATGCTCAAAAAATACACATGCAGAAAATGTAATTTTTAAATATTTCGTTTTAAAAGCACAAAACCTAAGAATTAACAAATATTATTATTAACAATTATTAGATTCAATTTTGCAAAAACGCATTTGAATTGGTCCGTAGAAAAATGGAGAACTGTCCTTTTCAGTGACGAATCTAAGTTCAATTTGGTCAATTCAGATGGTATGTGCACAGTAAGACGTCGGAAGGGAGAGAGACTAAATCCTCGGAACTACAAAATTACAATAAAGCATGGAGGTGGTGTCGTAATGGTGTGGACATGTTTCTCAGCTAGTGGTGTTGGACCCTTTCAGGAGATTATGGGGATAATGGACCGTTTTGCGTACAAAAAATATTTTAGAAATGCAGATGTTGCCGCATGCTGAGTGGAATATTCCGCTGCGATGGATGTTTCAGCACGATAACGACCCGAAACACGCATCAAAGCTGGTGAAGGATTGGCTAAAAGACAATCTAGTTCTCGATTGGCCGGCGCACTCACCAGACTGGAATCCCATTGAGACGAGTTGCAGGTCAACACTTCAAAAATAAGCGAGAGTTGTTCCAAACACTAAGGGCTGAATGGAAACAAATATCTCAATCCACAATCTCAAATTTAATATCTTCAATGCCACGCAGATATGCTGAAGTTGTTAAAAATAGGGGCTCCTACACCAAGTATTAGATTTGTTGCGTTAGTTTTGCACAGTGCCATTAATTACATATTGTGGTTTTTGCTATGGCTTTTTATCATGTGAGTGCCAATTGCTTTTAAAAATATACTATTATGTTCTTATTTCATTGTTGCGTTAATGTGCATTTATAATTTTTTAGAAAGTGCATTGAAAAAGAAAATATTTACATTTATATGTGCAGACTAAATTTGTTGCGTTTGTTTTGCACAACACTGTACATACATACATATGTACATACCAAAAAAATCCTTTACTATATGTTATAAATGATAGAAATAACCTATTATTGCAATAAAAAAACGAAATCTGATGATTTGGTTCACGTTTGAACATTGGTGTATCGATTTTCTATAGTTAAATGATAAATAAAAGTGTGTCCAAAATTTGAAGTAAATTTGCCGAATAGTTTTCTCACAATTTTACGAAGTGTCCCGAAAAGGTGCGTTTTGATAAAAAAGCATTTAAAGTTCTTTTAACGAAATTTTGTGACAGTCTATAGAAAATGCTAGTGGCTAGCCTTTAGAAATATGGAATAAAAGAAAAATCTAATTTTTTTTTTTCAACAGTAGGTTACTTTATATAATTTCGGTTTTTTTTTAACTGTCTTCAACGTTGTACCCATTGATATAATTTCCTGGCCCGGGGACCTGTTTGCTATTTTTCTTTACCTCTCACAGAGACCAAAAACAATAGTTATGTTGTGCTGTATGTATATTTTCTATTTAACTCGTGTTCACCTGCAGTGCACTTAACGCAAAAGATCAGCATTGAGTTTTTTTAATAGTTTGAGGCAGTAGAATGTTGCACAAATCTAACTTGATAGTTTGAAACTAAACTGGATAGTTTAAAGCAAAACTGTAGTTAGGGGAGAAACATTTTACAAAACATTATTATAAAAAATGTGCTGCATTTTGCTATTGGAAAACCATTGAGCCATTCGACGTCTCTCGACTTTAGCTTGTAGGATACACGATGTCCTTGCTTCTGAATTAATCCTAACGCTTTCAAAGGTTTCGAAACTTTTATATTTTCGACCTTTAATGATTTTGTGATTTGAGACATCGTCTGGCATGTAGTAATGCCTATCAACCAATCTCTGGATCTCGTTTCATAAAATGTCTTCTCTTCATTCACTGTGCCCTCTTATAAATCGACACCGTTTAATATTTAAAAATGCCTCCGATGCCATCACATAGGCGGAGTGCTGACCATGGGAGGAAGAATACAATTTCCCTCGTATCATTCATCCCGTCTCCCTCAGACACCGCTAATGCATGGCACTCCGAAAATATGACGTTTGATCAGTCGGGTTCAGTCCAATTTTTCTTGTTTTAAGCCCCCATTAAATAGGGTTTTTTTTTTGTTTCTCTTGGTCAGAAGTGGCTTTTCAACCTTTCTTGCCCTCATACCTATACATTGTACTTCAATCGATTTTGTACAGTTCTTGATGAGAAATGGTTTTGAGCTCTTGACGGATATTTAGGGCTTTCTCTCGAAACAATCCGGTGTTTTCGAGAATTCGTGCACGTTTTTTTATTCACATATTTCTTTATTTGTTTCACATAAAAAAAAACAAAAACAGCGTATTGGGCTTTCACTGGGTCTCACATGCTTAGACACATTTTACTCAGCCATTGCACTTTTTGCGCCTTATAGTAAGGACAGCTGCGCTTCGTTTGGCACGTTTTGTACGTTTTACAGAAACAAAGATATTTACATAAAATTAGTCTCCAACACGTAAAAGGAAAAGAAAACAAGTAAGGGAACCTAAATATGTACCAACTTTTCTAAACACTATCCGGCAATCCTAAATGTGGTCAAATTCGATTTGAAAACGTTTGTGTTCGGCTTTGTTTTTTTTTTGTTTCAGAATCGTACATATGTATGCATGTGTATATGTAACACATTTTATTACTTTTTTTTGTATATTAATGTGATCTAATAATAAAATATTTACAATAAAAATATAAATCCAAATTATTGCCCGAATTAATCAAGTTGCATTAAAGGACGTCACAAACGTCAATGCCTATTACACTCTTATAGAAACATATAGGGATAGGCAATTTTTGGAATTGACTTTTTGTGACCATACGGAATATTGACATACTGACTTGAAAAAAAATCGAACATTTACACTTGGCCAACAGGTATGCCTTTACCGTACACAATTTGGTTTTCTCTTCTTTCTCTCGATGCGTTTGATATCCGAAACAAGAGACTAAAGAGAAATTACTCTCCCCTTCGAACTCGAATTGTTATTCTCGAATTCTTCTTCACACACCATTCGCATTATATTACACATCATTTTACAGCCCGGTATTCACCGTCACACACCATACAAACAAAACAGAGAGGATTTCTTGCAGGGAAGGCAACTGACACAAGCAGACAGCAAAGCACCTCTCGAATTCAGCGGCTCCAGAATCCATTCGAACAGTTTCAAATCATTCAGATCGGTGTGTGGTGGTCTTTCGTTTATCGGAATTAATACGGGCCGCATCTGACGTATCCCATTGTTATTATATGTTTTCCTTTCTCTCGACTAGTGCATGGTGCATTTAATCGCGATTCAGATTGTTGTGAGCTTGGTAAATAAGAAAAAAAAGTATTTTGTGTTAAAGCTAATGTGCTTTTCGACAACAAGTGCCGAGTGAAGAAGCGATGTCACAGTAACGAAGCCTGTTGCATCTGCCCCCTGAGTTTAAATAACAGAGATCTGATTCCTTTCTTTCGTTCACGTTTCTCCGTTCCTTCTTCCCCACTAGATTGAATGAATAAAAACTGTGCTCGAAAGAAGAGTTTAAAAAGAAAAAAGAAAACTAGAATGCTATTATGTCTCAGTTAAAAGTTGTTGTTTTATGCGATTTCATTGAAAATGAAAAAGAAAAGCCGAATACCCAAGCGTGATAAGTAAACCAAGGAATACAAGTAGAAGTGTTACACAGAGATAACAAGTGAACGCATCCTAATCAGCAATTGGACACCACGAAACCTGCTTCGAATTTTATGTCTTTCTACCAAAATTAAAAAAGTCTCAAAAATACTTGATAGACTATCGTATCTTTTGTATAATTTTCTGCGAAGTTGAATATACATGTACATGCATGCCCGACGACGTTTATAAACAGATTCGGGAACGGTTTTTTGGCGGTGTCCATTGTGTATTCCTTTATTACCTACATACATATGTATATCGGAGGTGATCACCATTAACCAAAAATCAACTCTTATTTAATCAAGAGAAAAAGAAAGAAAAAAGAAAAAAATTCTGAAAACTCATTCTCTTACGTTAAATTGAATCCTTGTGATCGTCCACATTGAGTGTCATGACGTGTTGTGCAATTCGGAATGGAATTTGAATCGCCCAGTTGTTTCCAATTAAAAAGATAACCACTCTGTGTTCTGCCAGTGTTTGTTAGCTTACTCAAGAAGTCTTTGGTGTTTTTCAGTGTAGGTTGTGTTGTGTATTTTCTTTTATTAAATTTGTTTTACTACAAGTTTTATAAATTTAAATCGATCGATCGATTAGTTTTGATGTTCATGGTTATTTACAAGGATCCGAACTGGCTTTAAATTTCATCAATAAGGAGTACATCGATTCGCTAAGGAGTTTTTTGTGTAAGTAAATTTGGTGTACTAATATGTGGCCCATTTTTTTTTTTTTCAAAATTACATTTCATCCCACACCAACAAAAACAAATTATTCGCTTCAGGAAGTTAAAAACGGGAGTAATCCTGCCGTTTAAAATTTATTTTTGCTTCTAATTAGCTCATTTCATGAAGAACTGGATTGCTTTGCAAAACTGGTTTTTATTCTTAATTTTTACAAATTTTTGGTTGTTGTTTCAATCTAGACGGACTGCATGACCCACGCCGCTATTACGTTCGTTGTTTCATTTTTCTAAAAGTGGTACTACTTTTTTTGTAAACCGTTTGAAGTTTAATGTAAATTTGTCAACTCATTCGAATGTTTTGCAGCCATTTGAAATTTACGTTTTGTACGATGGAAAAGCTTGACTATCGTGCAATAATAAAATTTTTATTTTGAAGGTGTAGCATCAAAACAGATTTATGAACGATTGTTAAAACTTTATAAGGACTCTTCACATTCGATTCGAATAATAGAAAGATGGGTTGCTGCATTAAAAGTGGTCAGACAAGTCTTGAGGATGATCCACGTAAAAGACTTCCAAAAAGTGCATCAACAAAAGAAAATATAGCATAATTACAGGAATTAATAAAAAATATAGTTAGTCGGTTAACCGAGAGATATGTATGTACATACATAGTAGAATCCCTGTGCATCTCATTAGTTTAGCAATATTTTGGTTGAAGCTTTGGTTTTACAAAAAGATGTGTGCAAAATGGATGCGGCATTCGCTAACAATAGAACAAAGTACATAGGCTCCAAAGCGAGTTAGGCCCAATGCACACAGAGCAACTGAAAAAAAACTGATCAGCGATGTGAATTGGTAAGTAGTTTGCTTTGAGTCATACCCTGTGTAATCACATGGGACTGGTTGAAAACGCGTTTGCGATTCACAAAAATCAGTTTGTAAACAGTCGTCTGTTGATTTGCATGTCTATGCCTATGGATATCAGTTTCTAGTTTGTCGAAGATGATCCTATTTTGTAGAATTATTACTTTCCCGGCTATGTAAAGAAAAATGAAACAGAGAAGTCGGAAATGTCGTAAAATTGACTTCCTCATGCTGGTGTTTTGCTTCTGGATTGTAGGGGAAGCCACTTTCGCAAGTTCCAAATAACTTTTTTTAGTTATTCTGTAGAATGCTAAAAATTTCGAATCAGAAAGTTCAAGGTATGGATGTACCCAAAACCTTACTATTCTTCTTCTCTCCTGAGATAGTAATATGTACACCATGATAGTTTCATTATCGCTCGAGTCAAGACGATATTCATGACGACACTGAACGAACTAGAGATTTTGATTGGTGATGAGTTCCGCTGAGTCCGTAACTGATCCGTAACCCGAGTTGCCAACCGGTTTATATTTTTTCCAGTTGCTCCGTGTGCATTGGGCCTTAGAAGATCACAGGAACAAGTGTATTAAAGTTCAAGGAGATTATATTGAATAATAAAATGTATTTCAAACCGTAAAATCGCGTTCTTCATTTCGAACAAAAAAAAACTTATTGGACAACCATAGAGCACTAGAACGGAAGCTTCTTTCAAGCACCTATGTTGTAAATGTCACCACATCGGACGTCGAATTTCAACAAACGTTTCTCAGACAAGCATACTACGGAGGGTTTTAGCTCATACCTCCATGAGGAAAAATCTCGGTTGTTACAGGAGTTGAGCCTCATTTGTACTTCATCACACAACATTCGAATCACAAAAGTTATTCGGCAGGTGAAAAAGGTGGATGGGAGAGAACCGTACTGTGTGTGTTTAATTTAAAGACCGTAGCTCTTGACACATGTAGTTGATTGTTAAGTTAAGTCTGCTTAGTGAGTAGTTTCTGATGCATTTTGTTCAGCTCTCCAAAAGTATTAGTGAATAGTGTCATTAAAAGACCACCAAACAGTCACTAGTATCTTCCATGGATAAAGGGCATAGAGAGAATAGCAAACTTTCAGCCGACGCATCATGATAAGTCAGCTAAAGAGAAACCAAACTCTATTTTCTTTGCAATCTTCCTTACATGCAAGGGTCAAACTCCAATATAGTTCGTAACTTGTTGTCGAGGGCTGGTACTACATGTCCACGTTGCTCTGTTTCAAGAGTCATATCGCCTTATTGGAATTTCTTGAACCATTGCTGTAAGGTGCTTTCGTTTATTATGCAAGGCTTAAGTAACTATTAATGTTTTTGGCTTGGGTTGTGGCCAAGTTAAAACTCGTGAAGAAAAAGTAATCCTTTTTGGTTAACATGCATACTTTTCTGCTTGGTTATCCTATCACCAGGGAGAACGGAAATAATGTCATTCGAACGCAGAGGAATACATCAAGGCAGAAAATCAGCAAGGCTATTTCTGACGCACATTACAATAACATACGGAACCACATCATTGGTGGTATTTGTATATGTGTTAACCGTCATGGTAAGCCACAGTATTAAAGAATGGTCCCCATTTGGGCTTACTACATTGACAACAGTATAAACCGGACATGGCACGAGTTTCAAAGATGAGGTGTTTCAAATAACACATTTAGGACATAGAACGCATTAAAATTGTTGAACTATTCTACAAGAATAGCAAAATAGGGTACACATGTACAGCCTTTTATTTATTTCGATCTTTATGTTGTTTTTGTAAAAGAAACCATCACAAGAAAGATAGAGACTCAGTTGGTATAGCCATGTTCAAAGGAAAGATCCTTTGAACCCCGTCCAAAAGGCGTTATCAATCAACGTTCCAATTTTAACACGCAAAAAAGGCAGGCCGAAAAACAATTGGTGCAAACAAATGCGAAAACACCAGCATTTGATTGGCCTCAGCGATGAAGTAATCCCAAACCGGCTTGCCGCTACTTTCTGAGGTCAAACCGGCGGTAGGAATGCAGTTAAGTGGGAAGGTTATGGTCCTGTGTACACTTCTGACCATAACGACGCCGGAAAAAAGGAAAAGAAGATGTTGTTTTTGGCAGTCAATATTGTACTTCCTTACTTCTAAGCCTACTTCCTTTCCAGCCATTATTAGATTTTCTATATTTGTTTTAACTGTTTCATCCAGAAGATCCAGATCGTCAGTGTAAGCTAGAACGGACCTCTCATTTTTTTTTTAATGGATCCAATTCCAGCACCAAATAAAAAAGAGGGACAAGGCGTTTGCTTGTTTTAATCCTTCCTAACTATCTCCGCTTTGTGGAATATCCGGAGCAAACAATTTATTCTACTCTATGAATGCCAAGATCCACATATGTAGGTATTTAGTGAAATGAAAAATAGAAAGTTGCAGAATTATTTTAACGATTTCATTTAACTATTGACTTTCAAATAGCTCCCATAATCATCTTTCTTATAACCCTAAATTGCTACGAATTCTCATTGCATTTAAAAAAATAATGCTAAAGTGCTCAAAAGCATTTTGTTTTGTGACTTTACAACCAAACTTGACAAACAACTACAAAGACTGCAGTTTCTGTACTTAAAATGATTCTACAAATCACTTCGGCTTACTATTGTGTTCTTTACTCAAGCAATTTAATAAACTATAATTGTCGTGATCATTTAATATTCCAATATTTTTCACATAACTAGTGCAGTGGTGGTGAAACATATGTATATATTCATAAGGTTGAAATACATAACCCATAATAATTATTACAAACTCCCACGTTTTTTGATTTTCGAATAAATTTACAAAAAAAAATTCATCGCACCCTTATATGATATACCATATATAACTAGGAGCAAATGTCTAAAACACGTTCCAGAAAGGTTGCTTGCCTTGACTCATTGAGCTTTATTGAACCAACATTTGAAAGATGAATGTCACCACAGTAAAAAATACGTTAATGACCATTTTGGTAAATTTAGAGTATTGTGAAAACTTTAGAGACATTAAGTGAATCTATCAAGTTTTAAAAATCGAAATGTTCAGATTAAAATTTTATTAACGGATATGTGTAATACTCGTAGACATTTTTCAGGATCAGGTTTAGACCTCTTAGATTGTGGATAGAAGTTCATGAATAAGGCGAAGAAATCCTCTAAGATTTTTATCTTAATCACCGTTTTTCGCAGTATTCTGAGTAACACAGGCAGGAAAGAGTCTTATGATTTAATGGTATTAAAGTTTTAACTACTTATTTTACCTGAACTCATCTGCATAATACGAGAACATCGATATTGTTCGTAAACCTACATATGTGTCATATGTTAGTTACTTCTAGAGAAATCGAGTTCAAAACTAGGAAATACCTATATCCCATTACTGGTCCGGTGGGTTCTAGCCCAGTCTGAGGACATGACTTAAACTCATTTCGAGATTCAGGGGTTCGTCTATTTGTGTATACTCGTACATTAACCATGCTAAGTTTTCATGTTGTTTTTAGTTTTCTTTATATTAGGTTGTCGAAAAAGTCTTTTCGTATTTTGTCAACAGATGTCGTTGGAGTCGTCTATCTCCAAGGTTACCAATCACATTGTGTCATACCATATGGTGTTGGAAAGGTGACATTTTAAACTTCATTTAAGCAAAAACAAAATTAAATTCGGAGAAGTTGAAAAAAAAGTTACAGCTGTTCAAAAATGAGTGAAAATAATGAAGAAATTCGCTATATTTTGAAATTTTTGTATAGGGAAGAATACCACGCAAGCCACCAATGAAATTTGTGAAGTTTACGGAGACGATGCTGTATCAGTTCGTGTAGCACAACAATGGTTCGCCCGCTTCCGTTCTGGAAATTTCGATGTGAAAGATGCACCTCGCTCTGGTCGACCTATCGTTGAAAAAGTCGATGAAATTATGGAAAAGATTGACCAGGACCGTCACATAAGCAGCCATGACATCGCCAAGGAACTAAACATTCATCATCAAACGGTTTTGAACAATTTAAAAAAGGCTGGCTACAAAAAGAAGCTCGATGTTTGGGTACCACATGAATTGTCTGTGAAAAATTTAATGGACCGAAGTAACATCTGCGATTCTTTGCTGAAGCGAAATGAAATCGAACCATTTCTAAAGCGAATGGTAACAGGAGACAAAGGGTGGATCAAATACGACAATAATGTGCGAAAAAGATCATGGTGCAAGCGTGGTGAAGCTCAACAAATGGCCGCAAAGCCAGGATTGACGCTTCGAAAGGTTATGCTGAGTGTTTGGTGGGATTGGAAAGGAATCATCCACTATGAGCTGCTCCAGCCTGGTCGAACGATTGATTCTACACTTTACTGTCAACAACTGATGAGATTGAAGCAAGCAATCGAAAAAAAACGGCCAGAACTGATCAACAGGAAGGGTGTCGTCTTAAATCACGACAACGCTAGACCACATACATTTTTGGTGACTCGGCAAAAACTGGGAGAGCTTGCCTGGGAAGTTTTGATGCATCCACCATATAGCCCTGACCTTGCACCATCGGACTACCATTTGTTTCGGTCAATACAGAACTCCCTGAATGGAGTAAAGTTGGCTTAGAGAGAAGCCTGTGAAAATTACTTGTCGCAGTTTTTCACCGAGAAACCACAAAAGTTTTACACTGATGGAATAATGTCTAGCTTAAAAATGGCAAAAGGTGGTCGACCAAAATGGTACATATTTGGTTCAATAAACTTCATTATAAATATAAAAAAAAATGAGTTGAAGTTTGATTAGAAATACGAAAAGACTTTTTCGACAACCTAATATTTTTAGATAGACAGTCAAACGTATAACGAATTCGCACGGGATCCGAAAAAATTGGTTGTACTCCACATATTTATTATATTTTCTGATTTTATATACACTTTCACTTAAAATAATCAGTAATTTCTCTTTTGGTTGTATATTTGTTTGGAAATGGATAAAAGTAAGGATAGACAGACGAATCAAACAGGTTTGGAATTAAACTGAAATTACTGATCCAGTATCTCTTTAAACATACATATGTAACAAAAAACTAAGCAAAAATTATATTACAGAAAAAAAAATTAAAATATAACTATTATTCAATTCAAATACTGAAAGGGACACAATTATTCAAACAGCTGCCAAAATGTATACATAATAAACTATTAAAATATTATTAATATTTTGTGGCCTAACCATTTCTTTTCAAAGCTTCATTCAACTTTTTGGTATTGAATGGACTAGTGTTTAAATGGTTTCAGCTCCAATATTTGCCCATTCTTGCAGTAAAAGTTGCTTGAGCTGATCCTTCTCCGAAATGGTACGTTCTTGCATCCGTCTACCAAGTTCATCCCACAGGTGTTCTATTGAATTCATATCTGGTTATTGGGGGGGAGTCGGAAGAATATGGGGGACGTGGTGAATGATCCACATACGCACTATGTGAGTAGTGTGCTTGGGATCATTATCCTGTTGTAAGTAGAAATTGTTCCCAAGACTTTGTCTCAACACACTTTGGTGAAGGTTCTCTTTTAAAATATTGAGGTAGTCATACTTATTCATAGTTCCATCAGTCAAGTTACCTACACCACTTGCCGCCATACAGCCCCATACCATAACCCCCCCAACACTATGTTTGACTGTGCTGACAACCTTATTTTTTTCAAGTTTGGTATTTGGTGTTCTCCATACTCTTATTCTCCCGTCCGATTGTAATATATTGAACTTGCTTTCATCTGAGAAAACTATACTACATTGTTCCAAAAATCTGTAGGCTTGTCCTTGAGAGATTTTGCAAATTCTCTAACCTCTTTTTTTATTTGCCTTACTTATTAGAAGGTTTTTCCTAGCCACTTTAGACTTGTAGCCAGCACCATACAATGTCCCACGCGCGGTTTTCGCATTAATTTCTTTTCCTATTTCTTCTTCTATTTCCGTTGCTATCTGAGATGACGTAATTTTTGGATTTGTTTTACATTTCTTAACAAAAAGCTGTTTTTTCTTGTAGTCAGTTTTCGTGGACGTCCAGTATGAGGTCGGCTTGTAAGGTTCGATGATTCCGCAAAACGTTTTATAATGCTGAATTTAGTGTATCTCCTTTTTTTAACAATTTCTGCGTAAGATTAATTAATAGAGTAATAAGACAATAATAAATAAATAAAAGTCAGTAAAAAAATAATAACTATATGATTTAGTTTTGGTTTATTAGCGATGGCAAATGCCATTGTCTGAAAATTTTGTCTGGCTCTGTATGTACATTGGTACATGTTTTCCCAACATGAATACATACCTGAAACAATTTGAACCCCAAGATTTTCGAAAACGCTGTCGAGAATACTCGTATCTTAATCGGATTATTGGGCGCAGGTCCACATCAACGTTTACGTAATTTTCAAATGATGACAATTGCTACTTTTTGCAGTTTGTGAAGAAGTCAAATCGGAGAGCGGTAGATCGTCAGTGTCATCCCAATTCGCAGTTTGCTTGCCATCTTTCTAAAACCTTTCTGAAGCCATTGGGAATTGTTTCTTTTTTCACATTAATATTCCAAATTTTGCTTAGATTTCGAATGGCATCTAACAAATTGATGGTAATAACAGGTCCTTTTTCATTCATTTGTTAATATGTTAATACAGTGAACATTTCAAAACGTGAACACTGTGTTTTTTACATTGACTGCTCTTAAACGTGAACAAATTTAAAAGCTCTAAACGTGCACAGAAATTGTTTCAACATTTCTTCTAAAAAATGCACTGAATTAATTTCTGGCATTATTTGAGTTGATCATCAACGTTTAAAAAGGTGTTCAAAGAGAGTGAAGATTTTAACATTAAACGAAAAAGCTGAAATCTTGGAAAGATTTAAAAAAGAAGTAAGCGTGAGAAAGTCATAAAAAAAATAAGATGTCGCTAAGTCAATGTAACTAGTATTAAATGGAAAAGATATTTAATTTTGAAGTGTGTTATTAATACATACTCTGGACCGGCAAAAAGGAAGACATTAAAATCATCAGAGCTGCCAAAAATTGAAAAATTTCTTTACAAGTGGTTCATTCGAATGCGAAATAAAAATTGGCCTGTAAGCGGACTAATGCTGACAGAAAAAGCTAAAGATTTACATTCAAAAATAAAGGGAAATGAAGATGGTTTTTTGGAGAGTGATGGACGGTTAAGTGGTTTTAAAAAACGATATGGCATTCGACTTCTAAAAATAACTGGTGAGAAGCTATTATCGCAGCCTCACTTAGTTGATCCGTTTAAATTAAAACTAAATAAAAAATTGATGAAATGGGACTGTGTAATGATCGATTATACAATGCAGATGAGTCGGGCTTGACCTGGAAACTTTTGCCAGAAAAAACCTACGTTTCAACATTTGAGAATTCTGTTTCACGTGCAAAACAGAGATTCAGCGATTTACTTTCTTGTGTTGCGCTTCAGTCACACACAGGCTTAAGTTGTTGGTTATAGGAAAGGCGAAGAATCCACGCTGTTTCATGCTTGTCCGACGAAATACAAAAGCTCCAAATCGTCTGGAATGACTACTTCAATTTTCGTTGAGTGGTTCCACCAGTCCTTTGTACCACAGGTAAACATTTTACGTATCCAATTGATACATAGATGTTTTTAAAACTCCGCTGATCCAACCTATGGATCAGAATGCCGTAAATGTAAAAATATTCATGAATTGAAGCAAAAAGAAGATAAAATCGGAGAAAATGTGTTTTATTTTAAGAGCAATAGTAAGAAAATATGATAGGAATACAATTTAAATCATTTCAAAACATGAACAATCTTAAAAACATGAACACCCTTAGTTTTAATTAGTTCACGTTTTCCAATGTTCATATTTCATATTGTAAATAATGCCTTGTTCCATTGACTGGAGTATCGAAGTCATGTTGGTTGGAAATTGACAAGTTAAATATTTCGCAATTTATGTACTTCTTACATTCCTAGGATAGGCGGTGCAGTTATCAATAAATAGCAATATTTTTTTTTTTTTTTGAAGGACAATGTTTTCGTTTAGTTTTAAAAGCCATTTCGTAAAAATTTTAGTTGTCATCCACGCTTTCTTATAAAACTCATATTCACTCATTTAAAACACCGTGGATTTTTGGCCTTTCCTATGACAAGCAATTTAAGTTTTTCAGACCCAGACATATTGCTTGTTACTAAGGCAGTTATTATTTTTTTGTTCTATCTATCTTTTATGTTAAAATATCATCGTAATTTGTAACAAACAACTATGTATGTGCAAACAAATTCGTTATATGGAGATAAAAAATGCATGAGAGATTCCAGGCTGCAAAAAGTTGTTCGTTATGGAGAAAAATTTGAAATGCTTTCTGCCAAAGAGCACGTTTTGAGTACTTGTTCGGCGCAGCCAGAAATACTTTTTTCTTTACCTTGCTCGTATATTACTTTGTCGACAAAATCCCAGTTAATTGAAATTTTTAAATTCATTCAATAAAAGAACTAAGCTCGAACATGAAAAAAAAAAGAAGACTATCCGACAGAATGGAATGCTTAAGAAATCATTACTGCCATCATCGCATCATGACGAATTCACAGCCCTCCCATCATATTCTCTCCATCTGCCGTCTTCCAGTTCATTCCATAGACACAAATGTGGTTTTTACCGAACTAGGCCTTTAAGCAAATCGAACTATTGAGCAGTAGTTATAGGCGGACAGGTTAAGTACCTATTGTTACTATTATCGTTTCCAACCCACGAATACTCGGTGATTGGAGTAAAATGCCTTTTGATTTCTAAGGAATTTCCCAATGACACCGAGAAGACACTACGTCACTTTCATTATCATCGAGGTTTTCTTCGCCAGAAGAAAAGAAAAACATGCAAGCCTCTCCGACCGAACCCAGGCGTGAAACCTAAGTCATCAAAATCAGATCAATAGTCATGCTTCGATGGGAGAGACAACAATAACAAAAATAAAAATATTGTACTTAAATGGAGAGAAGATTAAAAAGTGAGAGTTGTGTACAACAATGATTGGCTAAAGTCACTTCAAATCAATGTTAAACAGCTTAGAGCTGTGAAGGCCTAGAAGGTGTGTAAGGTCAGGAGAGAGTGTATTTTTTTTTTGTTAGATAACTATAATTATTCCATGCATTTAAACTGAGTACTTAGAATGGAAAAAAATTCTTATTAGTTATCTGGTTGGCCTGATCTCAGAACGTCAGATTTCTGTCCTTTGGATTATGAATGAAGAAAATTCGAGATATGTATGTCAACAATTTGATTGCTTTTTTGCTGTTGAATGGTCATGGAACGTTCATCTAAAGTTGAATTATTTTATTCCGTAACACGGGCTGATTTTTTTTTCATTTGGTCATCGACATTCATCTCTTATAAATAAAATTGATACACATGGAACGTGAGCTTATATTATAAATGACTTAATCTTATGTCATATAAGCAGCAGAGAGTTGCTTGAAATTCAGGACCGAATATTTTTCCAATAATCTATGTTATATATGTATATCTTTTCCCCACAGGTTAAAGGACTTGCTATAGAATGGCAAGCAAATTCTTTAAGCATTTAACACTTAAAAAAAAAATGGTCACCGTGACTTAATAGTTGTATTGACTACGTTAACTTCTAACGCCGGTAATACACGGTTCGAATCTCAGAAAGGCTAAGTCATCGAAATCAACGGGTTACTGATGGAATCACCTGTGCCACCACGCCCTTCGGATTCGACAAAAAATAGCAAAAGTGGTGGAGGGAATCAATATACATACATATATAATCATACATATAGTATATTATATATAAAAGAAAACTACGCTTTATTGTCGATTTAATACCTGAGTTTTCGGCGTCATTGAGCCTTATTGAGATTTATTCAGCCACCAGGCCTCTTAAACTTCTACTGTAATAATCATGATTTAGACAAGATTATGCAATGCATATATAACTACGAGCAACTAATTAGAAACGACGGTAGCATTTCGCTGAAAGTCCAGTTTTTTTCTAAAATGTTGTGTAGTCAAATATATGGGAATATATTTTTTTATATTTTTTCGATAAGCAGTCAACGGTCAAATAAATCTAAAATTTTGTTTCTTAAACAATTTTTAGTCAGTACTTATAGTTGGATATCCTTTCTACCTTACATCTACTTCACATCGATGTGGAATTGGAATATCAATGAAATTATCTGAAATACATTTCGAGGTACGCTTTGCATTATTGTCTTGTTGAAATTTCCAAATCGCCAGCAGATTTCCTTCTGCCTACGTCATCATTAACATATTTTTTCTCCAAAAGAATGCAATCAGTTCGGTGGAATGGTCCAACGCCATTCTGTGAGAAGCATATCTCCACGCATTGATCCGCCACCATGTTTCGGATTCGAACTTCAATTGTTTTCATCGTCGTTTAAATCGCCTACCATCGGGGCTTCATCACTCTATAATATAAATATCCGTTGTTGTATCGTACTTGTTTATTACAGCCGAGCCATGCTTAATTCGCTTTTTTTCTGGATCTTGATAACCATCGGTTTCTTCCTTGCATCACGGCCATGAAGTCCAGCTTTTGCTGTTCGCCTTCAGTCCATACTGAATCGATTTCATTCACAAGTTCACGTTCAACATTCCTCGCACTATTTTTGGATCAGTTTTAGATAGCCTTAGGATATCAATCATCTCGAATTGTATTGTAGTTTTACGTGGCTTTTTTCGAAATAATTGATTGCATGTTTTATTATATCAAATTTTCTTCTTCTACTATTGATCACCAATTTGTCAATATGTTTAAGTCTACAAAAGCTTTCTTTCGTTTAAATCGATTTATTTGCAATGATTTATTGCAAGTTAAAAAATAATCAAATTTTTGTTACGAGCTTGTACATACATACTAAAATTAAATGACTTTTGACGGAACAATAATTGTAAACCTAATCCCTTCTAATTACCTGATTCTGGCGTTTATGTACATTTTTTATTAGTTAAAAGTCAGTCTCTCTAGAAGTCAGCTTGTTGATGGTTTAATACTGATGGTAAATGGCTAGAGACAAGAAACATTGACATTCGTAAACTCAGATTTAGATCCCCGCAGATATTGAACAATGAAGTGAATTGTAACATGCTTAGTCATAACATAACATATTCGTCGGAATCAGATTTACTTAGGACAGCAGTTATAACAGACGTGCATCTCTTGCGTTTTTTTTTATATAAGTACCAATTGAAAGACTGTTGATGTCGGCATCAGATTTCTTTTAGCCTGCGTTTTATGATTCAAACTAAAGATTATTATTTAAAATGACTACATCATTTCACCTCTATTTTTAGTCATCTCTACAAAAAAAAGGAAAAAACCTACAATTTTTTTTAAATTGTTTAGATTATCTGTCACAGAGTTATTCAAGCCAAACACGGATGTAGAAATGATTCATCCGTGGCTATGATTATGATTTATGGCTTAAACATTCATTCATAACCAGACATCTTTAGTATCTCAAATTAACCGAATTCTTCCCATAGCACTGTATCAATCAAGTGTACGTTGCCTGGTCTTAGTCTTAGAATATAAATCCCCTCAGTCTCAGTTAAATATAGAACTTCTTCGGGGTACAAGCGCCATGCTTTTGTTTAAAGGCATGTGCACTTCAACACGGAGAAATGTTCACGACCGCTAGTGGGCGTTTCCGTTCCTTTCCCTTGCGAACCATTTTCGTTGACACATTATGTAATGTCAAGTACAAGGCATTTGAAATTACAATATTTACAGATGTTTTCTATTTTTGACCATCTTTCCTTTCATCACTGCCAGTGTCTTCTGCTGCGTGTGACTATTCGAGTACGCGGGTAAACTACATCAGCTTCACGGAAACTGCCTAGAATTCCATTATTAATTCACAAATACATATGTATTTTGGATATCAAACCGTTTCCTGCTGGTTTTTTTTTTTATTGAAAAACGAGAGCTACACCAAATACCATCTAATAATACTAAAAGCGCTAACGATGCAAATGGACAAACAACCTTTCAACAGCCATAGTCTTAAATTGTTGTTTTCGCCAAAATGCAAAACCGAAAAACATTTCGAACATTGTGCCGGCCTTAAATCTGTCAGTTTATTAGTGAGCTATCTTACCAATGAACGATCAAATACCCATGTGTTTTTTCGCACTTTTTTCACATTTTTTTCGCAAGAAGAAGAAAACTCCCAAAAAAAAAACAAAGGAGAAAAAATAATTGAGTGGTATTCTCGAAAGAGGAAATAGAGCAGCCGATACAATGTTCGAGTATCCGACCGAATATACCGATATATTCTTATTGATCTTAATTTATTACCTCGACCCTGAATCTTAAGCTATTAACCAGAACCGATAGATGTACTCGTGCTTTGGGTGAGTGAAGTAAAAAAGGTCAGAAACTCAGAAACGTTGTTTTTTCAAATGTATTTGGATTCGTTTTCAATTTGAGGGAGTATTTGCATCTTTTTATTCAATTCGATCCGGTTAAGAAGTGTTACGAATTGGTATTTTGCGTATTTTGTATTCTTTTTGTGGAGTAGAATAGGACCATGAGATTGGAAAGCAGTAGAGATTTTTCTATCCAGTTGGTTTAGTTTATGGTTCGGTGTAATGAATTTGCATTGATTTTGCACATTTTGAATCCGGGTTGGTGAGATTGATTGATAGTCAATAATTTGCTGAATAAAATCGCACTTCTTTTTGGGTTGGAAACGGCAGATAGGATCGTTTAACTTGAGTGAATTATTAACGTCATTAACAAAGCTCGAGGAATGTCTGACTCATTTTCATCATCCACGATGATTTATAGTTGCTATTCCGTTTTGATTTATGCATGTTTAAATTCATCCTTAACATAAAGCTGAAATTCTACAATAGCCATAATTTGGAAAGAAAATTCGAATTGTTTACGTCGGTGATTCGCAAAGGTTATCACATTGGAAACCTGGTAATAGTTCGAAAATTTCTTACATGCTTTGGAGTCCATAAATTATTTTTCAATTGCACCATTCCATACCTAAGCTATTCATACATGTGCAGCAAAATAGTCAACAAGATAGAATTGGTGAACAACATCTATTGACACGCTCACATCGAACCACGTTGATCGCCATCTAATGAAGATGTCTAGATGCATTCGGCGTGGTCATCCTTTGCCCATTTTCTAGAATCATATTTACCAGACCGTTATCTCTGCAGTTGCATATTATGACCATGTGGGTGATGATTTGCATCCATTTATTCTAGGTCAGAAGCGTGCTTCACTAACCAAACATGTCATCCTTGTCATCCTTTTGAATGTCTTTACTATGCCTTACCATACCTTTACTAGTAAACTACAAATGCTTCAAGAAACGAAGAAATTTTTTTGGGTTTATTGAAGTTCCTATGGCGACGACTGAGGAAAGCATGAATGGTAAATTCATTCGATTGACGTAAGACTGTGTTTAAAATTGAAAAAATAAAGCCTCGTGCGTTCAGCGGAACGTCACTGAACGCTAATGTGAAGTCGGATGTACATCAGTGTCGGTGGTGAGGATAAACTATTTGTACATGTCATTCTCACGTTGCAAATAGAAGAATTAAAAACAAGAACGCGCTGTGACTGCGAACCTCGCATTGTCCTTTAGAGCATATGACTGAATTCTCTCAATGAAAATGAAATATCTTCCATGCAAAAGTCTGAGGAAAGAACGTCGACAGTTGCCTATCTACCATCATAATGCGTAGAGCTGCAGGTATTTCTGTGTACTGTTAGCAAACGAATAAAACCACGTAGATCTGTTTTTATGAGTTGCTCATAGCGAAGCAAA
This sequence comes from Merodon equestris, assembly GCA_958301585.1. Taxonomy (NCBI): domain Eukaryota; kingdom Metazoa; phylum Arthropoda; class Insecta; order Diptera; family Syrphidae; genus Merodon; species Merodon equestris. Next base: position 78,756,981 of record OY284415.1, on the reverse strand, counting down.
GTTGTGACTTGAAAGAGATGCTGCAAGTTTGGAAGTACTGCGGATTCACTTGTGCCAGTCAAATATTTGTCTTTTAATGTCGAGCGTGCAAATGCATATACCCGAAATTAAATTTTATGAACACACCAGTGATTACCATAAATTATGTGTTTGTTGCTATAATAGATCGCAGTTTGGTTGACGTGCTAAGTGAAAAAAGAATCGTAAATCGATCATAAAAGATAGCGTTTTTATGCGTGCCTGCAGGTTAAGTCTGACTAGTCTCTGCCTATTGTCGAAGTTTCTCTTTGTTTGAAATTTGCATTCCATTATCGTGACGGACTGGATGCCTATTTAGGGGGTTTCTGTCATATTGTGCCAAAGTGCAAAGCAAGTGAAAATGTCGAAAAGGAGAATACATTCTGCATTTAATTTTAGATAGATACTATGGTATTTAGGGCTGAAACGATTCTTGGTAAGAGTCTAAAGCCGAACACATTCGTTGGCGGTGACTTCCTTATTCTCAGAAAATATGTCAAAGCAAACGTTTTTTTTTTACTTTGTGTCGCAAATGAATGAATAACCAACTATATATTGAGATACTCTATTATACCAATGGATAAACGAATAGTTCAACAATTCGGAAATCCTCCCAAAGTCGTTTTATCTATTAAATCATGGGTGTGACTTGATGGTTAGTTTCCTGGCCCCAATGGCGTCGACACGGAGTTCGAATACCGCAACACCTAGCCGAGTCATCGCTGTATTTCCGTTGTGTCCGAGTGCTCCAGCGAATAGTGAAAGTCTAAAGAAAAAAAAAAAGTCAAGAAAAATTGCTTTCTTTTTACTTCAAAAGGTATTCTTAAAAATAACTAATTCTAGCAATATGTCTATTACTTCAGAGATCACCAAGCCGAATATTTGCGTTTCCGCTGGTTTAAAAGAAATAAAATTATGAAAAGTTTAGCAGACCTTACCCAATTTTTATAGTTTAATTAAAATTTAAATTTGAAATTGTAGACATTGATAATAAGTACTGTTAAAATACAGTGCAGCACCTTGGTCTTGCTTTCCGATGTCTAAATGGCATTTTTCTGTTATAAAACACCACTTTAATCCATGATATTTAATATTCAAAATAACTGAATAAATTTTTAGGGCTAAGATTTCTGATAAAACTTATTCGATGTCATGTTGCAGGGCAATGACTCCGGCACATTGTAGCACGAGAGGTGCGCCTCCCTCAGTGGCACTCGTCTTTTTTTTTCATTTTGGTATTACAATTCTATCTTATGCTAGACAAAAATGCTCAAAGTTAGCTTAAATAACAACTAACATGAAATGCCTTACTCAACCTCTTCAAGGCAAAATCTACCGGAAGCCAATGGCAGGCTTACATAGACAAGGGTAAGAGAGGCTACAACAAATGAAAAAAAAACCAAACTCAAAAAGAATAAAACAAAATCAATATTTTTTATTCAAAAAAAAAATCATTAGCGGTGACCGGGATAAGCATTCTGCTAAATTTGTGTTTCGTTTTCCCAATCAACTCGAAGAAACCAAGTACTACACTCATACATTCATGATAGAAATAGAATTTTTTCCATAGGCAAAAATAAAATCAAATTTAGATCAAATTTTTTTTACCAAATGATGAGTTTTTAAGTCCCTCACAAGTTATTTACTAAATTTCTTTTCTTTCCAAAACCTTATTGGGTGTGCTTTTTTAGAATCTTTGTTTCTTGTATACTTTTACAAGTATAAAGCTGTCCTTGGATATTCGTTTAGATAACCTATGTGTCACGACACAATATAATGTAGACTAATAGATTACCACATGTAATTTTCTTGTATATAGAACCAGACATGAAAAAATCTGGGAAAGTTTTTCATTACACACAAGTTTGTTCGCACCATAGAACTTGCCTTCATTACAATACTTTACGCATTCTGTTGAATTTTACTTAAAATAAGTATCTAGTCATATCATGGGCTATAGTTATATGAAACAATCCACAAAACTTTTTAAAACACACACTTAAAAAAAAACCACCAACTATTATTCCATCAGAAAATCATCTCTTGGAACAAAGCCTGTTTAGCCCTGAAGGGTTAAAAATTTAAGTTAAGCATCTTCTTGTGGTTTATACTTGGTGATGTGGATATTAACGACATGTGGTTCCATCAGGACATCGCTCCATACAAGTTACTAGCCTAAGGAAAAGACCGGATGCGAAATCTAATTGGTTCCGTACCAAAATCCTTTCTTGCATCCGAGCCCATTTTTCCTACTCAAACAGACCTTTAGTCGGGTTTGGAAGTCGGTCACGCGTGTACCAGATTTGAAACAGCCTGACATATGAATAGGCTTGCAGTTATACGGTTATACTCTTACTAAAAAGAAAAAAGTTATTTAGCTACTGATTTTAGAATACTGGAAGTGGTTGAAGAAGTAGATTGGAACGGATTGACTGGATACAGATTCAGATGACACGGGTATAACTATAGTGAACTTGATAAGAACTAACTGGATCTTTAGACAGCATTTGGTGGATGTAGTTTTTGTTTTGCTGGTCATTTGGTGAAAGTAAGTGTATATTCTGAGCATGGACTCTTGATTAAGATTTCCATTATCTGGTTATAAGTCAAGTGATTGTTTGACATATCATATATCTGTCTGTCCGTATGCATATATCAAAACAAACTTGCCGAGTAGTTTTGGGTCTGAAACTTGGCCATGATACATGATACTTGGTACATGATTCTGAGCTCATAGCGATTGGTTTTGGAACCCTGATTCAATCCTGTGTCATCGGCGTTAAAAGCTATAACACTTTTAAACTTTAAGCTATTGACTTTTGAATTCCTGTTTAAGATCATAAACCATAGAGTATACATTGTGCTTATAATTCCATACACCAAACAATCAAAAATTTATATCATTCCTCCATCACCAATTTTCAAATAACTCAACAATGGCTTTAGGATTCTTATTCTCTAACTATTTGAAGAATATATCGCCTAAGCACACGCGTCCAGATTAAAAAGATTCCTACCAAAACAGAGTTTGAGTTCACACAACACATGCAGTTATCATTCAAGATATAAGATACATCATTCAGCCGACACCGTGTTGGGTGGGAGTGCCTACTTCTAAATAAAAATCATTGACCCATCAATTATAATCAGGAAAATAACCATTTGTACACGTAGTTATTTCACTTTTCCCAAATATCTAAGCCCAATATTTTGATACGAGTATTTACGTGATAAGTTCGCTGTGTGTGAGTGCCCTTCGTATTATACAGACCCCGCTTGATTCTGAAAAATATTCAGAAGCATGAATCTGGAAAACTATGTGGTTTGAATTAAAAACTTGGAATTCATTAGAACATTAGAAACCAACTCTCCAGCACCGTTCAAGAATTTATGATTCATTGCAAACTGTTGTGGTTCTATGACAAGTTTGGTATCGGGCATGTGTGCGCTTCGAATTGTATGATTCATCACAACATACATAAGTATAAGCTGCGACTTAAAATGGTGTGTATATAATTTTTAGATTCAGGTAGTATTAAGAAGCTAAGTGCGGAGTGGAGCCAACCTATGTCCTCTGGTTTGTGGGCCGGCCATTCTCCTAAAGACATCATTCCCATGTTAATGCATATCCTTTGATATACCCAAAGGATAAATTGGACAATATCAGCAAACATTGGCTCCAGAGAAGGAACTCAACCAGCATTAAATACTGCGCATATATTGTACATATCAAACTAAACATATCTGCACAGGGCATTTTGTCATTCTCTTTATTTAACATTTCAAATCTAAATCACAGACTGTAAACTGCGAATGAAAAGTATTTATCACTCCATCATTCACCTAACAATTACATCATTTCTATCCACAACTTAAACACACAAAAAATTGTCTTTTCCCACATTAGCATATTTCTTTGTTCCACACGTTGACCCTGACATTAACCAATTCAGGAAAAAAGTCCGAACACAACTCTGTTTTGACCAATTTGCTAAGAAAATATATATGCAAAGAACCACGAAAAAAGCATATAAATCAACTTAAATTAATTCAAAAAAACCGCTCTTTTAGCACCAAATTACATAAAAATGAGTTCTTATAGGATGTATTCGACGCGTTATTGGTCGAACTAAGTTAACGATAAAATAAGAACACAATTTCACAACACACATGTGCAACAATTTGGAATTAAAAATACTTCGACCCCATGCGGCGATGACTTATTTTGCAACACAAAACCATCCACGGAGAGGAGCATGTATCACACTATGAGTACAACCAAATACTTGAAATTTCTGCCTTCCACTGAGAAATTCATTCCCATTCTGTCGTCATGAAGTATCTTTGAACGAAAAAGTATCTTCATACTACGGTTTTGCTTCTTATTTGCAAGTGAAAATGTTTTATAAAAAAGCCAGATGAAAATAAAATGCGAATAGAGGCCAAGCATGAGCTTGAACACTAGATAAAGGTTTTGTGTTTTCTGTTTTCTCTGTTGTCTTTCTGCCTATCTACAGAATCTAGATGATCGTAATTGCACACTGTTCATATATATACATATGTATATACGAATAAGAACTGGTGAGATTCCGAAGTGACACAACGAGTCACGATGTGAGTCATTCACTCGAAATTCTCTGGCAGCGGTTTGAAAGAAGCTTGCATCTTCATTCCACCGCGGAACGTTTAACTGAACCCGTAAATTATTGCAAAACGTGTTAAATGTAAAATGAAGAAAAAACAAGAAAGGAACAGGAAAGGGGAAACAAAAAGACAACTGCCAAGTTTTAGACCGCTGTGGTCTTAAAATGTGTGGCTTGCGGATAAATAGAAAGAAATACGAGTACATATGAAGTAGCAGGTACATACGTTTGTACGGCGTCGGTGTCGTGTGTTGGCGCGTTACTTGTCTGTCAATTAAAGTGCGATATATGCGAAGTGTATACGAGCAGCTATTTAAAATTAGATAATCGGAATGAGAAGCATGAACAATCCTGCAAAGATGGTTAACGTGCTCAATTCGTAGGTATTATTGCCCGCCGAAACGACCGCAAACCCATTCTATAATAGTCTAAGCAAAGAAATGATATAAGCGTATTTAAATATAGCCACATAACACAATCTTATCTTCATTGTTGTAGTGGCAAATTATAAGCGCACATGGATGGATAAATACATATGCTCAAATGTACACTTCCAGTACCTTAGCATTTATAAGAAAGCTGTCGAACAGTAATTTTCAAGAACAACGGAAAAATGTACATATGTATAAGATTTCAAGCGAAATACAATCATGAGCATGCGCAAATTATTCACGATTTTCTCCGGTTTAGATTCACATTTGCATGTTGAGATCTTTATATTGCTCCTGTTTCTTTCATCCTTTCTTTGATTGCTATTCTATCCCATTATAACAAAGAAACAAAACGAGGGAGAAATACGTAACTCTAAGAAAAAGAAAAAAAAGAATTGATTTTTAATCATTTAAATGAATAAAATCTTTTAATCGAACTATGTTAAATTAAAAGAAAAACAATCGTTTAGGCCCATTCATAAACAAGACAGTGTGCATATCAGGTGTGCAAATATAAATCACCCCTTTTTTTAAATTGAAGCTTTATTTCGGGGTTCTTGAAAGATCGGAAGTGCTGCTCAGCCAGTTTATGCGTCATGGATTGGGACAGGTGTAGTAAGAAGCAGCGATGTGATAACTTCCCATTTCAGTGCTTTCAGGTAGGTACAACAACTTATTGTAGTATATTATAAGTCGAGCTGATCCCACCAAATACATAGCACCAACTTCGATATATGAATGTTAGGCTTGACGGTTGATGTATTGTAAATGCATGCCTCCACTATTTATTTAGCTTTCGATTATCATAATGCATCCTTTCTTAGTTACCAGTTGCAATACGATGCAAAAAAAAGCCGAAGTGCTATTATTATATCTCAAAAAGTGCTTAAAGAGTGACAGTAAAAAATTGTGTCAAGAGCGCTTGAGCCATTACACCGCGGAATATTGAATATTAATTACCCTACAGAAAACCTGTGGGCAAGACAGGTAGAGACCTACAATTTTTTCGATCAGACAACGTGGTAAGCTTTCAGTGTGGAATCTAACTTGAGGATCGGAGATCGCAAAGCTTGCGTCTACCCATTAAAGCTTTCCCAACTCTTGAAGCTCTCCTACCAGTAACTATTGCTAGATCAGAATTCTCTTAAAACTAAATGAAACCTAAATGGAAAACTGAAACTATAAAACATCAAAATAGTATCTGCTAAAATCAACTGCCCCAACGATGATACTTGTACTGGTGTTGAAATTCAAAGCTATGAAAACGACCGAAGAAGCCAAAGCTTACCACTCAACAAAAGGAAAGATCCTCGCCCTCCACCGATTATGGTAACAAATATTACTAGCTATCATAAATTTATAAGCACTGCCCGCAACCTAATACAAAAACGAATTTACTATTCGACTTCTAAAGGATAAAATTAATGTTACAACCAGCGAAGATTACAGAGCCATAACTAAAATGCTTCTAAAATGAACAAACACGACCCTAAGAACGACCTCGCTAAGAACTTACATCTATCTTGTGACCCACATATGATTGTCAATGATCTTCAAACTCAAGGCCTGAAAGCAATTAGAGTAATAAATAAATTTCAACTAAGAACAGAAAAACCATTAGACATGTACATATTTGCTAACGAGGATATCAAAAAAGTTATGAAATTTAGCATATCCTTCATTCCATAGTTACCATAGAGCCCGTTAAAGCTTCCAAAGTTATACCCCAATGTACCAGCTGCCAACAATTTGGGCACACAAACAACTGCTTACCATTAGTATGAAATGCGCAATAGAGCACAGCACCGTTAATTGTACCAAACCTCAGATCTCACTGTTATAACTGCGGTGAGGCCCATTCTGCGAACTACCGCGGATGTGATGTAGCCAACGAATTGCAAAAGATAAGATATAATAAATGTATTCGTCCAACAAACGAAAACTCTAAAATAAATATCAGAACAGCAACGCTACCAAAACATAAAATTTCAACAGAAACCGAAAGGAAATAATTCAACAGATTTGAACATTCAAAGACCCCTGTTTTCGCAAATAGTCAAAGCTACTTATCCTGCCAAAAAAGACCAAAGCACAAATAAAGATATTCTATCTAAAATGTCGGATAAGCTAAACAAGCGTTTCAATAAAAACCCTTCTTGAGGGAAATATATATTGCAAACAATAATGCCAATCATGGTATGGAATGCGAACGGATTACACAAACATCTCAACGAGTTACGTACCGTATTAGACATACAAAAAATTGACATTTGCTTGATCTGAAATTCACCTCACAACCCAATCATATATCAAGTGGAAGAATCATAACTTTTACCATACAGTCCATCCAGAAAACTGTGAGAGAGGTAGCAATGCTATTTTTATATTGTAAGAGATGGCATTGATCACTATGAAGAAGAGACAAATATTTCCCTAAAGTTTCAAACAGCAACAGTAACCATCAAAATTATAAATCAGTCTCTTTCAATAACAGCAACAGTCCTCCCAGGCATCCAGTTTCATCAAGTAAATATCAGTAGATAACAATGCACAAGGCTAAGTTTATAATGGGAGGAGATTTCAATGCGAAACAAACATACATACATCACATCTTATTACGACAAAAGGTCGTGAACTTTACGACGCAGTTTGAAAAACATGTGAATTTGTATTTACGGACGCTAGCAAAACTCCTGATCTGATTCACTTTTTTTGTGATAAACAACTTGTCAAGGAACCTTATCCAAATACAAGAAGGCTTAAACCTCGACTCGGATCACTCACTAATATATCTGACACTAAGTGAAACTATTATAGTTAAAGAGGAAAATCCGTACCTTTCAAACAAATTCGCGAACTGGTTTAGTTGTAAACAGATGTAAAGACAAAAAAACTCCGGGTTTCGACTTGATTACCGCGTAAATTCTGAAGCAACTATCAAACAAAGGGTTAGTTAAACTCTTACGGTTAATGAATAAAACAATTTGACTTGAGTATGTGCCAAGCGTATTAAAAGTAACTGATGTGATAATGATCGCGAGGTATCCTCATATAGATCAATATATCTACTTCCCTTGACCTCAAAGTTGTTTGAAAGATTGATTTTTAAGCGTCTCAAACCAGTCGTAGAAACAAGAAACCTTATTCTGAGTCACCAAATTCGATTTCGAAGTAAATGCTCCATAATAGAACAAGTATGTATATGGAATAACAACCGGAATCGGAAGAGCATTAGAAGAAAAAAAAAGTGTGTTCTGCAATTTTCTTAAACGTAGCACAGGCCTTTGACAGAGTATGGCATGAAAATCTACTAAAATAATTTAAAGTATACCTACCAGCACAGTACTTCCACCTATTGAAGTCCTATGGATCAGGTCAAATGGCAAATGTTACGTCGAGCAGATCTCGGCAACAAATGGTCCGATTTTCATACTTTTTTTTTGTCTAAATAAACAATGAATAAAACTCTAGGTCGTGAAGAAGCCGACATTTTAATTTTGGCCCACAACATTTTTAAAAAAAAATATTTTCGAGCCGCATTGTTAAGTCTATGGAAAAAATTTCATGCGCTTTTGATTTTTTTTTGAATTCTAGATTTCGAATTAAAATGAATTCAGTTTAATACGAACTAAATTAACTACATTTAAATTTATCAATCACTATTTTAGATTATTAAATAGCAGTATAAATATGTTCTGACATCTCTTTGTGTGAAAAATATATTGTTTGCATAAAAAAGTATATTGTGAATCTCTGAATTTTGTAAGTAAATTTTTGTTAATAATCTAATTGTTAATTGCCTGATTACTCATTGATTATGTCAATAAAACAGAACTTCATTCAATGTGTGGCCAAGCGTTAATTAAGAGGTTTAAAAAAATCCATTGTTAAACAAGTCAAGTAATGAGAGTGTTACAATAAGTATAATTTTTCGATAAAGAGTTTCGGTGACCCACCCTTAGCTTACTTATTCGGACAAGTAGTGATTTGAAATTTATTTTGTATGTATTTCAAGGAAGACTCACTCAGATTCAAAAATCCCAATTTAACAACTCAAACTTTGAAAATCACATAGGAATTCATCGATATTTCAGTATCATTTAATGAAACATGCCACCTACACAACCCATAAGGCGACATAAAAGAGGTCGTTTGATTGCTCGAGCTGCCATATATAAAAATTCTACTGCCCGTTTAAGTCCTGATGCTCGTGACGCATATGGTCAACACTACGCCCATACAATGAGAGGGATTTAAAGATCAATTTTACGCTGAAATTTCACCATTTTTTTGCGGGCCTTGTCCAAACTGTAATGCACTGGAATTGAAGAAAGCCGATATCCTTCAATGTGATAAATGTCATCGCAAACAAAATAAATCTACAGCAGCAAATAATATGCTTCCTGGCAGTCAGCCAACAGTTTTTGAAGATTTGACGTCTGTTTGGCAGATGTTGATCAGCCGGGTTCAACCAGTTATGCGTGTGTACCGAATTTGAGAATGTAGGGGGTAAGGGCAACTCCGATACAAAGGCAATATAATATGTGTCGAACAAGATCTCCAACTTCCTAGCATCTTGATGTCACCCTCGTTTGCATTAGAAGTTAGAAAATCTCAAGTTGTCGAATTTCCATTCTATGCCACTTCACTTACTTCACAATATCCATTGTGGCTCGTGTTGTATGTGCGATTGCATTGCCTTGAAAACACATGTTCACCAAGCCCGCTCAGCCCTGTAGCGTTCGCCAGTAACAGTGACCGTATTGCCGATGGTGTCCTCAAAAAAAAAACGGTCCAATCACTCCTCCCGCGTGAACGCCGCAGCACCAGTGGTTTTGAGTGGACGTAATGGTTCTTCCTCGTACATCACGCGGATTTTCAGTGTCCCAAAAACGAAGATTTTACTTATTGACGTAGCCGCTCAAGTGGAAATGCACCTCAACGCTCATAATGATTTTCGACACAAAATCGTCCTCTTTGTTGTTAAGATAAAGGATGGCTTGACAGTAATTCACACGCGACTGACGATCAGCAGGCATTAACTCATGCACTGTTTACACTTTGTACGGGAACATGTGTAAATCTTTCACTAAAATTATCTGTAGCGTCCGTCTGGTGATGCCTGATTGCGTGGCCCGTCGTCTGGTTGATGTTTCTTCATTCCCAGCGACATCGGCAGCCACGATATTCTCGACCGAACGACCAGTCCGGTGGCGGCCACGCCCTGCATAGTCTCCTGTGGTTCCAGTCTGTTCGAGTCGAGTAGCTAAGCACCGAAATGTTTGCCCAGTTGGCTCGACACGATTAGGAAATCGATGTCGAAATTCACGCTTCGCTAACACCGCCGACTGGTAGTGGCGGCACAATTATTCTACGCTTTTGCGGAGTATAGCGCTCCATTGCTTACCTGTACTGCAGCTGTCTAGTTCACAAATGTCAAATATGATTGACGTAGGACGCCATTTGTAAAAATTATAACATCTTCCGATAAGGTAAATAATTTTGCGCCACCTTGAACAAATTGGAGGAATAAAAATAGATAAAGTATATTTTTATTAACTTTTTTTTCTTCTTGAAATGTAGCAACTACTTAAAAGATTATTTACAAGTTCGTTCAGGGCCGTTGGAATAAATATGGCATTCCGCATATAAATATCTGGATTCCGTCGCGTGCTGGTCGAGTTGTATTGAATATTTCCTCGATGTCAAGGAGTTCAAATTGGTTGCTTTCATTGCACTGTTGCTATGATAGTTGATATTTTTCTTTCTGGTCAAAATGTTCAACAAATAGTTTTGATTAGTTTACTACATTAGTTGCTATTTGAGATAGCGACTATTTTACCATATACATATACCGTATCATCTGCGTATGCAAAAACTGTGCTACGAGTATTTTTAAGTGCGTTTATCATGTCATTAGTACATAAAGTTATGATCTATAAAAGAAGACTTAATTTCGAAACTTGTGGCACGCCATATATTTATTTTTACTTCCTCAAGTCAAGTCGTCACCGATTTTCACGTGATATGCTTGAAGTTTCAAATAATTTTCCATCCATCTTAAGCATGGCCCACGTTTTTAGTTTAGTCTGGGGCCAATTATTTGGGCCCTTAATTATGTTAAATACTTCCAATTTGTAGGACAAATAATTGAATTGTTACAAAGTGACAAATCTACGCGTGAAATTGGAAGGCAGTTAAATCGTTTCCATCACCTTATTCAAAATTTTAAGAAATTAGGGAGTCTTTATGGTCAAGTCAAGTCATCAGGCCGTCCAGTTGTGATCAAATGATCAGGCCTGACGAAGGCATAACACTCGCAGCATAAGATCACTTCAAAATTCATACTCTGTGCATTTCCAATATAACACCTTAATGGCATGGAAACAAAACAGTTGTGAACTACAACCAATGCGACAAATTCAGTCAAATCTCTCATCCTATCTAGGAAAACCACCCACGGAGAGTAGTGAACGAACATCTTCGACACAAACCATCTGCACCCCGTTCAGGTTGTGTGACAAACACCATAAGAGCGTACACTCTTGAACCTAAACAGCATGAATGCGGAGAAGTACCAAGACATGTTGGAGGAAACTCTTATAACATTTCTTGAAGGACTGGACCCAAATTTCATGGATTTTCAACAGGATAATGCTCGAATTCACGTGGTGACTTCTTCTAAAAAGTGGTTTTCCGACAGGGATATTCCAATTATGTCATGGCCAGCACTTGGCACGCCAGCCAGATTTGAATCCAATCGAAAACTTATGGCATATTAGCAAGATTGGTGTATGCTGGGCGGCGGCAATTTATCAACGTTCTTGAGTTTAAGAGCGCAATTATGCACTGTTGGCAAAATATTTAAAGACAGGAACAATCCAAAAATTAGTAATTTCAATGCTAAAAAAAGAGGATTCATCGGACGTTAACTGTGCGCAAAATACAGAAACACCCAGTGGCACTACCATTTTTGGACATAAAAATTAATTAATTTTTATTTTAATAACTACTGTGCACTATTAAATTTGTAAACAATTTTGGTAAAGAAGTACGTTTTTTTAGATATTTAGAATTTATTATTATTAATATTTTGATTTATTGTCTGCATGTTTGATGACTCTATCATTTTAGGACGTACCTTAGTTAACTTTTATTTTGCATTAAGGGAATACAAGGGATTTTATCGAAATACATACATATTTAATCAACTGAAGCGATATTTCTATATTAATAGCAGTTTGTTATTCATGCCAATGAAGTGGCATTTTGTTTGATGCAATTCTCGTACATATACTCGTTGTCAAGGGACATTTCGTTTTAGAAATGGAAATTTCGTAGTTTACTGCGATTGAATGATTTTTTGTGTGGTTTTTATGCTCCCCTTCAGTTGTCTTACAGTTTATGATTAGGTTTGTTGTGGGCTTTATCAATATACACAGACATTTTTTTATGATCTTGCCTAATGACAACTTAATTGAATTTACTCTATTCATTGCTGTAGGCGCTTTGTAGTTTTAATAGGCTTTGACACCAATCCATTCGTTTCCCGAGGGAGTGGGTCGGCCGAGGTTAATGTCAAGTGATATATTAACAAAAGTTCGTTGCACTTAGAAAATTTAAGAACGTATTCGAAAATAGTAATTATAATTTATTTGCGATAGACGCACCGCGTGTCAGGTTCGATTCTATAAATTTGATAAAGTGCATCACTCTTCCACGACATCAAAGCCGAATAGCTCCAAATTAACGACGCTCAACGTCGCGAGAAATTTAATTATTGTAGGTTAAATGTTTTCCCATTGAATCAGTTGTTAATGCTCGTTATGTAGTAAGTAAATATTTGCTCAAACTTGACACACTTGCTCACTAGAATAGCGATAACCGGCTGCTGCTGCTAACTGTCATGCCGTTCCCACTGTTTATCGACGTGAGTCATATCTCAGATGTTGCGATATCACGCGAAAACTAGCACGTTATGCAGCAGTGGTACGAGAAGATGCATGTGTCAAGAATAAAATGTATTGGTGTTCGCTGTTAACGGTGGTTTCTCATAATGTGACTTTTGTGTTTTTTTTGTGTTTACTTATCCATAGTTAATTGCTTATATTTTCTCAGTAGTTAGTGCTGCTCGATCACCGTTCTTACAGGCAACAGGTATAGACAAGAAGCAGAGAAGAGTTTGTAAACAATGAAGAATATTAGCCCTTTGACGGAGAGGGCGATGTGAATATGTAAATATTTTGTAAATCACTAACATGCTACTCTGTCAGTGAACAGATGTATTATATTGAATATCAGGTCCGTTACATACTTGAAAGAACAGTTACTAAGTGAAACTTCACACTGAAACTGAAATAATTTTTCCTCTTTGTTCTTTACTAGTTGCATACTCTATCCCTCAGCGCAGCGTGGCGATCTATTCGTCCTTTCGGATTATTTAAACTTTTTGCTCCTATCCTCTTAACAAATCTTAAATATAGAGATATAGAGACATAGAGAAATGCCTCTGCTAATGTCAATGCTAATATGGTTCAAAGGGTTATCCTGTCGTTTTCATCCTTGAAACCATTTAATTTGTGCAATTAAGAATGTGGAATAAAATTGCAGACAAAGGATAAGTACAATAAAATATTTAGCACAAACGCATACTTTGGCCACAAATTGCTTGCATTCGAGTTCTGAACTTGAGCTTTAGAATTCATTTAAAGAAAATGAAAACTTCTATTAGGCAATCAGAACTGGGGTTACAGACTGTGGAGTAATACCGCCGAAGCTTCTTTCAATCACGTATGTTGATTCATTCTTACATGCTCCGACTATTACCGACTCTGAACGACGAATTTGGAAAAGCAAATACATATATGTATGTACCACAGACGGGCTTGGGTGTTGCAGTATTCCAACCTTTGTCATCGGCGTTACAAGCCTAATCTTTGAGCAAAGGTATTGTATTTTTCAAACTAAAAACAACTACTAACTTAAATAAATAAAGACTATCAAATTAAGTAAATGAAATGATAAAATAACGGTTTTACTCTCTTTTGGTGAAATGATAAACTTGCTTTTCAGTTTATGGCACGCCATTGCTAAGCTAATAAAGCTAGCAGCTAGCACAATATGACATTTTTTATCTTTCAGATTAAATACGTCCTATTTGTCTCATTGTATTAATATAATTTTTTTTCTATTTTGCATATTTTACCATTTATTTTTTTTTTTCTAATTTCAGGTACGTACATATAACTTTTATTATCATACACTAGGCGATTGGTAAGACAAATAAAAATTAAACTTATTTTTAAGTCCCAAGGTGATTAAGCTTAATATGCCATGACAAATATACCACAAGACGTTTTCAATACGTAAGCGATGCATATCTTAAAAAGGGGAAAAAATGTTTCCTCGAGTTTTCAAGGCATTTCCTGGGTAGTAATCCCCAGCCGATCATAGATCAAACATTAGCAATTCTCCCCGTCATTCACAATCAGTCACAGAATTGTCTATTCACTTCACCATGAAAATTAACGAACTACTTCCATTCAACATTAATAGTAAACGGCATTCATTGAGTCGATTATATGATTTTTATTTCCTAATATTTAATAACCAAATTAACTGAATATTCTTCAAATGGATTCTGTTAACTTATAGTCTGTCAAAGATATTTAAAATGGTTTGCATTATAACAAATTTCATTCAATTGGTCCGATCGGCAATTATTCTTCGAATGAATGACTACAAAACACATGTTGCCCATGCAGATTAAACCACAATCAACAACTCGATGGCCTAATACTGCCAGAGGTTATCACTTCATTAACTAAGTATGGACATAAGGAACATACGCACAATCGTTTCAAACTCGTTTCGTTTCATTTTAACCATAAAATCCGACAGACACCGATACCGCGTGTGGACAACATAAAGGAATGAAATTGAAATTTTAAAACGTAAAAAAGCATTTGAAACAAAAGAAAACGACGATAGAAATAACGAAATAATAATAAATAAAGGTTCAATGGCACGTTGTAAGATGCAAATACGGGAAACTTTCAAAGCGATAAATATGAAAATGTAACTTATTGGAATAGTTAGCATTGAATGTATTAAATCCAGTTCCCTGCAGCGGGAGGTCTCACGTTTACATTTAGTGCAGCGAATTTCCTTTGCTTTTTCATTTATTTTTTATTCAATCCTTCTTTGAATGTTGTCACTCCTTCTCGAAAACGAAAAACCGTATAACAGTCTGTCATCGCTGCTTTATATAGAAACATGTGCAGCATGCCACCTTGTTTCCATCTAAAGTCATCCAAATGAATTCACTTAAGCGAAAACGATTTACCAAGGTCGACTGTGATTGCCAAAATGTCATCTATGTATTGTACCATGTAACCCAAAGAGCACCAATATTAGGGCTATGAGAAATACATACGTCATAAAAAAGATGACTGATGCTTTGAAATAATATTTGCAAATTGAATATCACTCAAAAGCAAATTATGCAATATCAACGTCTCTTCTCCCCATCTCCGTCGTGATAACAAAACAAAAAACCATTTAGCCTTGCCTACCGAATTTGAAAGTGTCATATGTATCCACATATACATATATAACCTATTCGAATAGTTTTTGTTTCAAATTTAAAACAAACTGTAGTTACATTATACCATCGACATGAAATGTAAACTAACTGGTGTTCTGATCATAAGTGATCATAAACGTAGGCGCCGTTGGGCTAACATTAATCAACCCTGCAAATTTAGTTCTCAAGACCAAACCCCTTAAGATGGCAACCTGTGTTTCAGCAAATGTCGAACAATTTAATGCCCTAAACTTAAAAAACATATGTGTGAATGTTTTACGATCCTATCGGTTGACACCGATCTTCATTGGCAATTTATATTTTCACTAAAATACTATGCTTTTGTAACTGGGAGCAAACGGAAATTAAATGGAGTAAAATCCTGTGCGTAAGTCTTACGATGGCTGCGAGGCAGTGACCCATCGCTCGCTGCACCTGCTGTGCTGGAGACCGGATAGTTCAAGATTTATTCTGACTGTTTTATGCTAAGTGTCAGATTTGTAGCTGAAGACGATGTACTCGTATATTATCCGCGTTTTGAAATCGATTGACTGACTGGCAGATAGGTTTTTATGTTCTTTTATTTTTTTCCTCCATCAAATCAAATTCTAATCTCAATAACAAGGATTCTAAAACGTCAAACACAAACAAGAATTACTCGTTTAAACTCGTAGACACTAGTTCAGTCGAACATATCAATGAAAATGTTTAGCGACGCGTACATAACATACTCGTACATCGTCTGGGCGAATGAGAATGCCTCTCGGCAGAATTAAAATTAATAATTTTAATTTGACAGAAAAAGTATGTTCTTATGACTTGAGGAGATTTTTGTTTTTGACAAGGACTAGAAGATTGCAAGCTCGCGACGAATTTTCCTTTTGGAACGAGAGCTTTTCAGAATGAATCAGTTGATAAAATAAAATCTGGATTATAAGCAGCGTACGTAAGTTTTTTTTATCCATGACTAGGCGATGTTAGGTTGATATATAAAAAAGAACGAACAAAGAGACTTATATTCGCATTAATTATTATTTTTAAAAAAATTTAAAAATTTTGGAATGGAACGGCTACATTAGTTGTAAGTAAAGATCCAATATTTTTGCAAGAAATTTAAGGCAATAGATAGAATATTCCGATTTAGGTCCAATACGCGCTGTTTTTTTTCGCCATAAATTGCTTCGATTTTAGTGGTAATTCCATTCTCCTTCTCTCATAGAAGTCCTCGTCCCTGTTAGAAAAAAATGGGGCAATCGCTTTTAACAAGCTTCTCTTGAGACATAATTGTTCACCACCAAAATCGTTCGCCATGGACAGGGACATTTGGTAATGATTGGGTATCACTTCCGGAAAGTAGATACTTCAGAGCTCAGAACAATCCAACTCCCGTATCTTCTGTCAAGTCACTCTTTATGTGTGTGGCCTTAGGGTTGTCCTGTTGGAACACAATTCTTCTTCCATTGGCCAAAGCTGGCCGATTTGCTTCCTTCAAACTGTCCAATTGTTGACAATACAGGTTTGAATTAAGAATTTTGCCGTAGAGGGGCATTTCGGAGTAAATGATTCGCTACCGGTCCCAAACACACGGTTTTCGCCGAATTTTCCGAGCAATACTTCCGGCAGATTATTCTGTAACAACTTTCGTTGCATTGTGCATTTTTAAAAGTATCAAGAATTTAAAAATGTATATATCAATGATTTTGGATATAAATATCATCGATTAAGCAACAAGGCACACGGTACTCACTATTATTATGAACGCGTTAACACCGTTTTTTTGCGTAGTTTACACTACAGCACAAATTAACGAATGAATAACTGGTCAACAACACATCAGAGGAGTCAGCTCGTCGCAGCACGTGCTCTCTCAAAGCCAGCAGCATCGCACTAACTACAGGGGATATTCTAGGTTCCTGGAGCTAAAACACAAATAATTGTTCTCGCGGGAAAAATTTAATAATAAAACCGTCACAATCAAGAGCTTAGTTAATACTGCGTGGGTTTTTTTTTCCACTCCCCTATTTTATGCTTTCTTGTAAGTTCACGTATCCCGCTTTAAGAACTGTGACAGCGATATTGTTTGGTCAGCTTTTTGGTTGCGCGTGAAGCAGCAACGTGAGCTTGGATGTCCGGTGTGTGAAGCAATGCTTCGAATGAAGAAGAAGAATATGAGGAAATATGCAAAATGATGCAGGTGATTGCACCTATAGGTACTTTCATATTGAGAAGATTGAAGGTCGGGGCGACCGAATAGGGTATATTACCTATACACCTCAACCTATTCAATTTATTACAAAGCTGGATATATTTTTTCGACGCCTTCACTACAAACACCAGGGGCAATCTAATGTTTAACTGGTGATGTCAAAATACGACTGAATTCGGACTTGAGCTGTACACGACGAATATCCCATCCTTCCCAAGAACCAGCTCTTTTTTGAAAAAAGTATTAATAGGCACACAACTTGAGCTGAATAGTTCAAATAAATAAAGTCGAACCTGTCTACGAACCATCGACACAAAAGGGAGATACCTGAGTGCAATTAATCAACCTGTAAGCCAAAACTCGACAAACGACGAAATTTACAACAATTACAACAGATGGACATCGTCATAAAGCGACAGGACAAAATTATCACCCGGATAATCCAGACCAGCGATCATACCGACAAATATACAACACACGCGATCGACGTGTTTCACAGGAAAAACAGGAACCTTAAAATTGGTAATCAAAAACCTCCAACAGTTATTTAAAGGAAATAAAATAAAGTTCGTTATATTTATAAAATCCCATAATACGGAGAGTGTCGACGCTGGAGATAGGGATATGGCTTTTTTGTGAAAAGCTCTGTTCACCACTTTCACGAGCTTGAAAATGCGTCTTTTTTGAACCATTTAACATATAGCTTCGTGCAGAAATAGAGAATTGGCGATTTGAGAATAAGGTTTTCACCTTATTCAACGATGAAAACTTTGCGAATGGCGCTGTCGCCAATGAACGCGTTTCTACCTATGGTTTTTTTTTTTTTTAGTTTAAATTCATTAGCTTAAATAACTTAACCGACTTAAAATACCTTACTGGTCCTATGGAAATTGGAAACTTTAAAGCAAACGGAAAACTTAAGACTACGCCTCTCGGCCTTATTTTATAATAATTAAGGCAAATGAAGAATTAAGACTTGGATAAAATTCATTTAAAAAAAAAAAACTTTGCATCGAACATTTTAAAAAAAAATTAAATTATAATTTTTAATAATTAAATTATAACTTAAACTATTTTAACCCTGCCTGCATATAATCATGCATATATATATTTTGTATATCCTTTTGTTTTTTTTTTTTGTTATTTTGTTATTAATTTTTTTGTTTTTAATTTTTTATTTTAATCAAAACTAAAACTAACTAAACTTACCCGCCACCCTAGCATACCTAAATCTACTAGCCCATGAAGGCCTGCCATTGGCGTGTGGCGGGTTTTGCCTTAAAGAGGCTGACTTATTTAAGTTGATCACGAACCAGCCATCAAAAGCGTCGATATTGTCGGACTTCACGGAATTACGGATCACGTGGAATGTCCTAAGAGTTAAAAATGTATTCATTAAAACTTCTTTTAAAAATATTTTTATATTTATCAACTGATCAAGGACAGTTGATTTTCAACTTCCAGTCGACTACTAGTTACTGCACTCGACGAATGCACATCTTTCGTATACAGTAATCATTTCATTTTCTGAATCTCCACATACAAGTATATGCATCATAACTAATACAAATTTACAGAATTTTAGCATTTTTTAACAGGACAATTAAATCCTGGTTTTTTTTTCGTACCATAACAGCTTTCTTTGAATGTACTGATACACAATTTCCAACAATAAATAAAACAGACTTCAACCCCTTAATTTACAACAATACTCCGCGAATAATTTATTTTGTATGGGTATATTTATCCTGGGTTTCTTACTTGCCGTTAATTAAGAATATGAACACTAAAAAAACAAAAAGTGTAGGGAAGAACAAAATATCGACAACAATTCATTTTCATGCAGGGATATTGCCCGTATTGTAACCACTTAAATTCTATGTGATACGCTTGGCTAAGTGTAGTGCTTGACTGAATTATTCCAATTCTCCATCTGGTGAACATACATATATAAGTATGCCGAGTTAGAAGGTACAGTGAAGTGTTTGCGCCAGTAGGATTGGCAGTAGTAACAGGGAAAAAACATTTTAGATGGTAACTAACTGTGAAAGCCCTTGTTGTGCCAGCTCTACCACCCGTTACCGTCATCTCCTGAAATAATGATAAATACATGACAATGTCGGTGGACCCCGCTGCATTTCTTGAATTCGTAAATATTTGCTTTTTTTATAATTTTTTATCAAAAAAGAAATGGAACAAAACTCTAATATAACATATAAGCATTTGCCTATTTCGTGTTTAATAGCGATATTTAAAAAGGGTCTGTCACCACCTTAGAGCGTTCCGTTTTCGGGCAATGCCATTTGGGTCAAGGCCTTTTATTGTCTCATTGTCATATGCAATGCGGAGTGTAGTCGTGAGCTTAACTAGGTCAATCCAACACATTGGCGATAACGGCCCTAGGGACTCGGGCGCAGACTGAGGGCAGGCTTATTATTACCCATATTCTGATGGGTGCTGTGTATGCCGACCGACTTTTATTGATTTGACTTCCGTTCACAATTACTGAAAAGGGGGGAGGAATTGACATTATGACATCAATTGAAGCGCAACTGCCATGTGCTGGTATTGTAGTTGGTTATATTTATCTAATGAGTATGAATATCATGCAGACCGCAAACACTGCGATTAAAGTAGTGAACTAAAATGAGACTAAAATGTGACGTGTTCAAAAATGTTGAATCAAAACGTCATCAGCGGTAGGCATTTAGTCTATCTCTAAACATGCATATCTCAAGCATGCGTTACTAGTATCACTATCAGGTGTATAAATCGACCATTTTTGGCAGCATACGAATTCCGCACTGGAAAATTGCACGTCTTTTAACCCGTTTCAATCGTTTGCTTTTTAGTGAGTCAATTAACCAAAGCTTTCTAAGAAACATGTTCTATCGTAATTTGTTAATTAGTTAGCTCCATATTGAATTTCCTTACTTTCCCTTTCTCTTATTAAAATCGATTATGCCAGAAGTCACATACTTGGATCCAAACCCTTACCATATGCTCAAGATTTGCGTATTTCACATACAACAACCAGGTTAAAATCATGGATGACCGAACCAGGTTAAGATCATGGATGACCGATATTGTGTTGTACATCATCTGCACACAAGAAGGGCATAGGTATATGTACATACTTTCTATCACCCAGCAACATGCACTTTGTTCGACGTTCTTGTTGCTATGTGAGTTTCGAACCTTTTATGTATCTCTGTTGTTTGTTTTTTCTAAATTATGTACATATTTGGAGTTGTTTTTAAGTTTCGATTATGTGTTAGGAATTCGGTTAGGCTAAGCGCGTTGTTTTCGATTTCATTCAGGATTGGACTGTGAAAGCGAAAAGAAATAAAAATAAAGTAGAAGAAAAAGTGGCAAAGTGTTTTTTTCTTTTGGCTCCCAACAAATTTCACTCAGATACGAAGTATTAGCTCCTATCGTAAGTGGCTTCTAGTTCAAATTTACAATGGCGGAAGATAGAACAATTCTGTCGCCGGATTCGGAAAGAGCAGAAAAAACCAAGGGTATTGAAAACAATAACAAAATTAAGCCATTTAGCATGAAACGGGTTAAGGTGATCCTCAAATCAGCTGAATTTTTAGCTTTTTTGAAGCACCAAAAGTGCTGATGTGTGGCAATGCTTCATGGATCAGATAAGGTATGTAGAATGCGGCGGGTGGGGTAGGACATCTCATTTTTGTCTCATGTTTTTCCGAGGTTATCATTTAGGGTTATTGTATTGAATCCACTTTTCATCCTCCAGTCAAAATACGGTGCACAAAACTTCTGTTTTCTTGCCGATTGAACCTTAACTTGGCTAAAACCCAATTTCCTTTCCTTGCAAAGGCTAATGAACCAATGTGCGCTTGGCATTTTGATCCATTAATGCCTTCTATTGTGAATCTTCAAACTAGTTCACCGTTCCATTACGCTGCTTGCTTCCACGTCAAAATTACCTATTCTGTAACGAAATATAGAGACATTTTTTCTACATTCATTCAACGCGACTCAGCTATAGATTTTTTTCAAATTGAAGGCGGACATGAGGAGTAGTTGACCGATGGCCATAACGTTTTTGATCTGACATTTCCGATCATCTTGAACCGCTAACACCATAATTTGTACCCAAGATAGATTTATATTCTGGTTTATTCAATGCGTCATCTGATCAAATGTTTCCAGTTATAGAATTATAAAAAAAATCGTGCGTCAGAGGCCGACACACTACTCACTGCGCCGTATAAATTTACCTTCCTTCATCCAAAAAAGCCTCTTGAGCAGCCTCTTGAAGTTTGTATCCTTATCATACATATCATATTTCAACTTTTACTTTGCATCTCTACAGTAACCGTTGCGTGCAATCCTCTGAAGAAGGCACTGTTATTAAGCATTTGGACATAAACCGTTAGACGTTCCTTTCAGATCTAATAAGGATAAGTACAACATAATTTTAATATAAATATAAACTTAGTATGAATTTTCAATCAATTATTTTTCAAATAAGCACGCGATTTCCTCCACAAACGCCCATCATTGCCTTTACCTCGACAGCTAAAGGTGCTGCTCAAGAAAACCGCCTTCTGTCATAACTCTAACATGCAATCACGTTAAAACGTTTAAACACAACGATTAAATAAAAAATTAGCAATTAATGCTGTTAATAATAGAAAAGCAATGACGAAAGCGGCATTGTGTTTAATTTCAAAATAAGTAACCGATTATTTGAAGTGTAAATAAAAACTAAAGAATGTATTTCACTTATTTGATGAACAATTGCGCAGTTAATTTTTTGCGCAATGAACGTTGATTGTTCCCAATTAACATGATTAACAACCAATGATGTGCTGGGTTTTAATTATTGGCTCGATAAAATAGATTAAAAACTCAGCGAAACTTATTCACAATCTTGCTTTTTCTAAGTCTGTTGTCTGGAATGCCAATACGAAGGGCAATGTTTTTTTATTTTCTACACTGACCTTGACTTTTTTGAATCTATAAAGTCTTGAATAAATGACGATTTGATATCGATTTTTCGAAAACGTACCAATCACATCTCTCGTTTCTTTTCAAAAGAGGCATCAAGTCAAGTTAAGTTGAACTTTGAAAAACAAAGTTCAATTTAATTAACCTCCTGATCTTTGTTGCCTTGCCAATATACTGAAACATAAGACTGACGTTACTCGTAGAACTTTGACTTTTTTTGATTTTAATTGTACTTTCTCATCAACTTAAAGTTGCGATTAGCTTGAACTTAGGTCTGCTAGCAGTTGATAAACTGAGCTAAAATACTATTTAACAAAGCTAATCGTATCTTAAGTCATGCGCCATATACACACAGAAGTGGAGATAATTAAGTATTTAGATGCGCTGATGATGATTAGTTGGTGTCTGACTAAATTGTAGTCATTTTTAATACCTTCTTAATGACAGACTTGAAAGTCTACGAGATTAGTAAAAAGTTTAATTTGAAGTTGACTGTTTTCTGCGAAATATTTTATACTATCATGTAATTTCATATAAAAGGCTGATTACCGAGAAATGTATTTTTCAGTGTTGAATGGGTTGAACCTATCTTAATAATTGACGAAACAACAAAAACATTAGCAGTTGAATTTATTTACTACATTTACTAAAAAATACGAAAAGTTGTAAAACCATTTTTAATTATTAGCTGGGTTCCTTGTACCAAAGGAAATAAATAAAAAGATATTTTTATAAATTTCATAGTAGTTTCAAAAAATGATTGTATTAGACGGTTTGAGGTCAATCGTAATGTGGTCCTCTTTATCAAATCCAAATAACTTATTATCCGTACTGTTTTAGAGCCTGACCTTTTCCTGCTCTGATATACTCTACAAAATAGCAAGCGACTTTAAGAAAATGCCTGCATCAAGCACAAAATGCAGACTAAACAAGATGCAAATGTATTTAAATTTCAGGATAAACATTCGGTTTCAATTAGTATAATTCCCATATGTGCTGTCTAAAACTGAATTTACATGCTTCTTCCTCTCAAGTAAAATGGATCACAGATGGAATGCGCCCATGTTCAAGTTATAGGGAAATGATTTAAAGCACACACAATCTGTGAGAGAAGGATGGAATATGGAGGCCATGACATTTTCAGTCACCGAGGCACGTCATGCCGTCGAAAGTATCTCAAAGTATCCGTCCGCTCTTCGGAGTTCATGAACCACATTATCGACCTAGCCTAAATCTGAGCCTTGAGTGGCGGACGTCTTATAAGTTTGTCGGAATGTCGCAAAGTATATCAAAGACCGTTAAAGCGTGTAATTGTTTCATTTTTGTTTCCGCTCGGTTACTAATGATGGTTTGTATTGGATCAAAGTACTTTTCCAAGAACGCAAGAGTAACCGAAATCAAATGGCGAAGACGCTTTTCGCGGCTGAGTGACTTGATGGAGCAACATTTCAGCTGAAACGACCTTGTTGAAAGTCGTTCAGTGTTGGAAGCAGATATCGCTAGCAAACACTTTTAGCAGTTTTGTATGCTCTAACACAATGCCAAGTTGTATCATGCGGCTTTGAATGTTGAAAGGAATAACCTGTAAGGATGGGTTAAGGCAGTGTATGCGCATCGTACTTCCACGTTTGGGTGGCGATGAAGGAAATTCAATGGTGTGGCTTTTATACAGAAACAGCCCGTTAACTTGTAACAACACAATAATAAGTCGATCGAATGTTAGTAGTATTTGATTCATGTCGTGCGGGACTAGGTAACAGTCGTAAACAGGCATCATTTTTGCAATAACTATCAACTGAAACTGGTTGTGATCATGTCGGAGCAGTGGTAACTATTGGTAATGACAGCAATCGGCTTTATGTAACTCATTGGATTTGTGCCTTCAATGTCAGTGTCAATAGTGAGTGTGGAGGTGGTAATGAAAGCAAGCGTAGAGGTGGAGGAGGATAATGAATATGATCAACAGAAAGTCGGATTTCGAGTGTGATTCAAAAGGCGTGATTGTAAAAGCATTGAGGGGGTGTTATTATTGTAGTTTGTAGCTCCATAAGTAGATTTTCTCTGTTGTTGGTATTGTTGAATGGCTGACCTCCAATAGCGAGTATAGTAATCAATTAATGAGTATATGTACTTTGTTCAAAAGGCGTCGACGGTCATGCTATAGTTCGAAAATGATGATTTTACATTATTGTGCTCGCTGTTAAGATGACTGTTTTTCATTTATTGTATTCAAAGTCGTGAATAATGAGCCAATTGGAGTTCTAAAAGGAAGTTTGACATACCCTGGATTGTGCACTCGGTGTTTACAATCGGTTATACGATAAGTCGATTTATGAATTTAATCGTTGTTACTGTACCGGTGGCTATCATCCACACACTTCTTCGACTTCGGCATGTATGTAATATCTATATATGTACATACAAACAAGAAGCCATTGGAGTCTTAAGGTGATAGAGGTGTTTAATTAGTTCATAACCGCTTAAACATTTATCAGAAGTTATTGGGAGCAATTACATGAATCAGAAGAAATAGGTTAACTATACTGGAATAAATAAAGTCTGTCTCAATAGCTTCAATGAGAAAAAAATTGGTAATTTAATTTAAAAGGAGAAAGGAGTTTCGCAAAATAAATGATAATAAATTATATTTACATGACGGAATATTTTACATTATATGTTGTTTAATCATGACTCACCAGTGACCAGTACTATATTATTACTTATCTCTATCTTGGCTACCCCTCTATACTGTCTCATAACTTATGGAAAAATGTGCTCGAAGGGTGCTTTATTTTTGTATCACAAAATACTTTTATATTCTGGTTTCGTTTTAATACTGTCTCATCAGACTCTATACATATAGAACCGCAATTAAAAAAAAAAACGACTACTTTTCCTGAAAAACCATAAAATTACAATAGGGCAAAGAACAAAACCAACACAGTTGCAACAGAACTACAACAGCATACAAGTGAACTCAAAGAATTTATCAGAATTACTCAATATAGGTATCTTCTAAATGCAAATACTTTTTGTTTTAAATCCCTAAATATGATATGTGCTATACCACACTCATTAACCTTAATTTGACAAGAAATCGAATCGAATGAACTGATGCGCTCGAAATAGGGCATATACAATATACCCTTCTAGTTTCCAGCCTCTACTACCAACCAAAAATATTATAGAGCCGCAAAACAATTTCTAAATGAGTAATTATAAAAACATTTTTTTTTTAGTTAATAATAATAAAAAGGGGTCCACATTACCTACTATACTCACCTTACATATCATAAAATATCTACGCTAATAAAAATCAGCATGTTAACTATAAAAAGGCATTTCAAGGGCTATTTCGTTCTCCTGAAAGTGTAGATGGGAAGACAATTTTTCTAATAGCCAGGTGACGGATCCTGAGAATCATTCACGTCAACTTCCGTGCTTTAATAGATCATCACTCCACCATTTAGAAAGTTTATTTTTACTGTATTTAATGGAGCATGCGATTGTAGCCGATATTCAGTGCTCTTTTAAAGGCGTTTAACGCTGTGTCAATATTATTGGTTAGAGTTACTTTATATGTAGGAGGGCTAACTGACGTGGATTTGACCACTCGGCCAAATCTTGCCTAGTTGCATGCCTCTGATTTTCCACTGGTTCGGGTGTTTCCGCTATGAAATTGACTTAAAAAATTAATTGATTGTGATCCCAAAAAGGACTTCGGAAACTTAAAAATATTTACCCTCCATCGCTATTTGATTAATATTCCCTCCCATCCACTAAACATTCTAAAGCTGGGGAAAATAAAGGTTGTGGTGTTGCCTGACTTGCAATTATTGGATGTTTTAAATTTATATCTGAAATGAGTGTTGCAACTCAACACAAAGTTGGCTTTCTACGGTTTGGCGAAATTTACAAACCAGTCGCCTCGTTGTTGTGGTCCACGTAGACGATAGCTAGAGCGAGATAGTACTATAGCGAGTATCTTTTTTGCAGGCTGGAGGAGGGACGACTGTTTCCTGTCTTGCAGTAAATTAGATTTTTGTGTAGATAAATAAGTATTTTCATTCAGATTTAAATTTAAAATCAAGTGAACATTTTTCAAATACCATTTCGTTTTAAAGTCAGGAAACCGAAACAAAATTAGCACACAATAATTGCCTTAAGGCCCACAAATGTCGTCAACTCAGAAACAAAAGAAAACAGAACAAAATTAAGCCTTAAGTTTTTGTCTTGTATGAGTAATTAACAAGTCAAATCCATAAGCAGGCCCATATAGCAACAACACTTTTCAATTTAAATCTCTCACGGTAATGTGTCCACGTGCCTCGCACGAATCGATAGAAAGCCATTGTTTTGTGTCCTTTCGTTATTTAATATATGTATGTAGTTACCGATTAAAGACGACAAACAACGTTAATCACAGAAAATTAATCTAAACCCATGTTTAACTTAACTTTCGTTCGAGTTGCAAATCCGTACGATTTGTATTTTTTGGTTTTCTTTCGTAGTACTGTTACGCATATGAAAGAATTTTCTTTTTGTTTTACCTTATTGTTCACTAATAAAGAAGAAAGAAAGTGTTAAATGACATACAACGTTTTTCCATACTCCACTTATTTCTCATTAATTTATAAGTTACTTGAAACGATTACTCGTTGGAGTATACATACATATATACATACAGTCGTATGTAATTCATACCCCCTTGTATATTCATTATCCTTTTTTAAGTAAAATGCAGAAAACACGTCCATTAATTATTCTGGACATTTAATTGAGATCATTATTTGAAATGTTCTCCATTTGAATTTCGTGAGATACAGTGGTGTGCAAAATAATAGGTGTGTACTCAGAAATCATTAAAATTTGTTGTATTTACTACAATTATGAAGTGAGTCATAAAAACCTTTTTGGTGCTCTGCAAAAGAATAGGTGTGTTACTTTTGCCTCTAAAAAAAGATGAAAACATGTTCGTTTTAAACGAAAAGTTTGGATATATATAGCCGTATGTACTTTGCATCAATATTTGGTTCCAAATCCTCTTGACGTCTCCTTGGCATAGAATCAATGAGCTTTTGACACACTTCGACAGGGATTGATTCCCATACGGCTCGCACTGATTGCAACAATACCTCCTAATTTGTATGCCTGGAATGACTAAAGGCCCTCTTGACCTCGGCCCACAAGTTTTCTATTAGGATTAGATCTGGAGATTGCGCCGGTCTATTTATGCTTAGACAAAAGAACTTCATCACTTTGGAAGTGTGTTTGCAGGACAACGGCAGCGTAACGGCATCTCAGAATATTTGACCAATGCCGTACCAGGAGAAATATCCCCAAACCATCATACCTCCTACTGGTTCTCTAACATACGTCTTTTCTTTTGGATAATCCAGATGATCCTGCGTAAAATTCTTTCTTTTTTGCACGTTGCGTTTCCTCAATAATGGCCAGTTTCGTGGACTTCTGGAAGGTAATTTGTGTTCAATTAACCTCCTTAGTATTAGGTGTGCAGGTTTAAACTCGGCCCTGAAGTTGGTTGCATTGAAAAACATCTTGAACGCATCCAAATCGCCCTCCATGTTGGATATACATACATATGTAGCTTAGTCATTGTTGTTTTTATTCCATACACGTCATTTACGAGTATAATCTGTCATTCTGTATGTGAGCTTTTTATAAGATATGGAAGTGGATAAACAACATTTACGCCATTGCATTCTATTCTGTTTTTGAATGAAAAAAAATGCTACTCAAGCTATGGAATTGATTAATTCGACTTTGGGTGAACATTCTGTGAGTCATTCAACAATAAAAAAGTGGTTTGCAAGATTTAGTGATGGAAATTTTAATCTTGAAGACGATCCACGTACAGGCGCGGTAAAGAAATTTGAAGACGAAGAACTTCAAGCTTCACTTGACGAAAATGCATATCAAACTTAAGAAGACCTTGCAAAACAGTTAGGAGTTACTCACCAAGCAATATCATTTCGATTGCATGCAATGGGAAATATACAGAAGGAAGGAAAATGGGTTCCTCATAAAACAAAAAAGATTGAAGAGTTGACATCTGCATGAATTTGCTTACTCGGTAAGCTTTTGCATGAACTTTTTTGCATAAAATCATTACGAGTGATGAAAAATGGATTTCCTATGATAATCCAAAACACAGAAAAGCATGGGTTGATCCAGGCCAGCCATCAACATCAATTGCAAAAACTAATATTCATACCAATAAAGTGTTATTGTGTGTCTGGTGGGATTGTAAAGGGGAACCTGGTCAGACTGTTACAGCTGAACGTAACAAGGCCAAATTGATCAAATTAAGTGATACACTGGAGGAAAAAAGGTCAAGGCCAAGGAACACGGAAAGTTATGTTGCTGCATGGCAACGCTCGTCCACATATAACACATAGCGGAACAAATCTTGTCCTTAGTCTGGGAAGTCATTCAGCATGCAGCGTATTCTCCAGACCTGGCGCCTTCTGATTATTACTTATTCAGTTCGATGTCATATTTAAAAGACCAGCAGTTTATGAAAGTTGAAGATGTGCTCGATGAATGGCTGATGACTGCTTCAAAACCACCAAGTTTTTATCACAAAGGCAGTCATCAGCTACCTGATATTTGGCAAAAAGTCATAGATAGTATGTAATGGTTATTATTTCGATTAATAATCTTTGTAACAAGTATCTTTTCAATAAAGTTAAATTAGACCAAAAAAAGCCGAGTTTCTACTTGCACACCTAATATGTTCGACCTTTAAGGCCAGTCCCAGATCTTTCTTTGCTTCCGTAGAAGTGAATTTGTGACCATGTTCTGTGAACAGCCAATAGTTTCTGCTATAAACTTGGATGTTTTCCTTGCTGTTTTAAGGATTTTACCAACTTTCTTATGTCCTCGGAGCAATGTGCCTTACGTCCCATGTTTAATTTGGGTTTTGGCCCATTTAAAATTTAATCAATACGAATAAACAAATCATAAAAACTTAATTTTAAGGTAAAATACTTATGACGTTTACCAATCTACTCGTTTTACAATAACGCACCTATTATTTTGCACACTCAAATTTCGTGTCCGCACACAAGAATGAGAGAGAAAAAGGAACAATTGATGACAACACTCGTTGGAAACGATACCATGCGATGCAAAATTAACGGTTGAATACTTTATTACCGTTTTCACAAGAATTGCGCAGCTAACGTATACACCTATTATTTTGCACACCACTGTAAGTACATTCAATTTTCGCATTTTTTTAGGGTACGCAAATCCGTTTACATATTCAGCAGGATAATATATGAATAATTATAGGCCGAAAAGCATAGTCGTTGTTCTGTTGAACACAAGTTGTTCTGTAGAGAGTCCGTAAAAAACTCCAAGAAAGGAATGAATTAAAATATTCAAGCAGGTTAAATATTTAGTTTGTTTTCTTACAGATTGGGTTAGACGAATTTTAATATGCTTGGCGGTTTTTTTGATTTTGAAAAAAATGGATCAAAGAATTCGTATTAAATTCTGTGTAAAAAAATTAAATTAGGTGCTCCGAAGTATTTGAAATGATTACTGTGGCTTCTGGCTTGCCTACTCTGAGCAAAAAAAAAAAAAGTTTAAGTCTTCAATTGTCGAATTGCTATAGGAGAAGTTGCTGAAAATATTGGCATGTCGGTTAGTTGTGTCATGAAATTTGTTCCAATATTTTGGGCTTGACCGAAAGAACTTGCATCGCTCATGCGATTCTAGAAACAGGAGCCTATTGTCTCCTCCTAATAAATAAGGCACTAATTATGCTCTATGTAAAAATTTGAAAACAAGTACTTGGTTCCATCTTTGTTATCCCGATGCATAACACCAACGACTTTGTTACAGCGCAACATTATTTTGCTTAACCATTTGCCAAACCATGATAGAACACCGAAATCACAGGTCTCAGCGCCCACATCAACTCTCTATGCAAAAAACAAAATGCGATGACTTACGCATGCACTCCTGTGTGTGTGTAGCAAACTAGCCATACCAGGCCTAAATGAAATTGCCGTGCGGGGGAGTAGAGGGAGTTACTCGCATTTGTGACCGTAGCCAAGATCAATGACCTTGCCCAACAAGAAAAACGGTCGCCATCAGCTGAACCGACGGGAATCTCCTGCAGAGACCAGCTTGCGTAAAGAAGCGAGTGTACATATACACCATGATTGTAATTTTTCAAACACTTCTTGTACAGAACTGAGATTGAGCTGATCAAATAATTTTTTTGTTCTTGAACATCGATCGTTACCATGTTAATACCGCGTCCGGAATAAAACGCAATCCTTAGTTGCATTTGTTACATTTTTGTTTGAAATAATCGCTATTGTCCCAATAGCGATTGATGCAATATGACATATACTCGTATATCGGCGACAAGATCATTTTTATATTAATTTCTCTGCCTGCCCTTTATAATTCGGCGCCTACAAGGAACCAGTTTGATTTTAGGTGAACCATTTAGCCGAAAATGTCATTATATTAGCCGCCATCAACAGTTTCTGGTTCTAAGTCAACATATATAATAACAATAAACCAGAACATCGATGATGACGTCGTGATGTTATCAACCACAACTTACATATTAAAAAAGAAAAATAAAACTTTTCCACCACTGATTCTTCCTCTATCTCTGATTTGCGTTAGTTGATTTCCAATCGCACACATATTGGACTGTTTCCTCAATAATGTCAAAAAGCTTTCCCTCAGTTTGCACAATACAAATTTTTTTTTGGGTTGCTTGATGAACTCAACAATTGCAAGACAATTGCAAGAAGATTGTAATCGCCGTGACCGAAATGAAATTAACAGCAAGAACGACTTGCAGTATGAATGACATCGTGATGCTGGTGGCGATAGCTTGGTTGTAAAATTAAATGGGTTTATACCGAGGTAATTACCTGTGCTGTAATGAGTGTGAGCCGATTGTTGATTGCGAATTCTGTTTTTTTTTTGCTACATATTTTTTGCGTTCTGCCCTAGCCGTGAAATCTTATTGGTGCAGTGGGTTAAATTCAAGGCGCGTAAATGTGCATGAATATGGCTGCGGATACAAGTAGGGAAATTAGCAATAAAGCTGTTATGTTTTTAAGGAAATAATATACTAGCTGGCAAGTGGTTTTAAGGCGCTAAGGAACTGGTATGAAATCTGCGATGATATGTCAGTCATTAGGATGCAATTGGCTTTTATGCCTATAGATTCAGCAAGCTACTTTGAAATTCAATTTCCTCTACCGAAAGTCATAAAACATAGTTGATTCGAATATTAAGAGCCAACTAAGATGAACATAGTGCACACATAGTAAGTACAGATCTATTTGTGGTAAAGCCACAAGAGGCCTCAAGAACTAAAAGCTTTAACTTACACCAGCGCACAAACTGTTGCTTTGCTTTAGAACACCATGTCCGTATTTACATTAAATGCTTTGCCGTCTCGCGCAGTTACACTTTTCATAAGCATAACGTCCAATAAACAATATTCATGCCTCGGTACTGCAGCGAAAATAGAACGTCCCCCATCATCATACCAGATCATTCTCTCCTCAGCTGCAATTGGATGTTATCTTATCATTACTCGTTTAATATTTATTATTCACGTAGGAAAATAATTTTTCCTTTTTTAACTTTCACTTTTATCATTGAAATTTTTTTCTTAATTTTTCTTTCATATTTACAATTTCTCTGACTGACGATCGAATTCTAACCGTTTATCTCCGGGCACAAGTGCATTTGCATACTGAGTGCTGCACTGAATTTGGTATTTCTGGATTTACTTATTTGCATTTCCAAGTGTCACCGCACGTATCCATCGTGAAATCGTGTCTTGTGTTTGACAAGAAAGTTATTTGTCCCGGTTAATCTGACAGATGCTGGTCAACAAATATCACTAACAACTTCGGTTTGTAAGATTTAGTAATAATATGGAAAAAAGTGGGTTTTATTTGCACCTATTTAGAGTTGAAGTTGGTAATAAGAAATGACGCCTTCTAGTAGTTGTCTTGTCAGCTAACAACGTTGGTGGTCGCATTTTTTAACTCCCGTACTGTGCTCTGTGTGGTGTCACTCTCTGTCATTACCTAATGACCTAATGACATGGTATTAATTGAAGTTTTATTTTGTTTGAGGACTTTAATATTGTTCACAAAGATTGTTGTAAATTACGTGCGAGAAAAATTAGTCACGGACATGATTTGTGATGGAGATTTAAAGATTTAAGTTGAAAAGGTGTATAGAGTAAAAGTGAGTGGAAAAAGAACAGTACAGATCAACAAATAGCCAGCTTGACATTTCGTCTTGTTCAGTCCTGTCAAAGATCTAACATTTGAAAAATATGTTATGGTGGAATTGCCATTCTCTCGATCTGGCATACTTGTATTAGTTTATCTACTTTTACAGGATTCGGATTTATTGAGTCATGCCTTTTTAAAATGTACGGATAGTTGATTTATCGTTGCGTGGAGTTCATATTTTTATTCTAAAAGCTGAAATATACTAAAAATCTATTCACATCATGGGCAGTTCCTTCTGAAACCACTCGCTCCTCTGTACACATAACATCACCAACAATTTGGTTACGCGGTATCCAACTAAATGTGTATTTTCTTCTTTGAATGTTGTAATTTTCACGATCATAGTTTTTGAGTTGGCGAAATCTACTGTCTTAAGACTATCATTGTTTACGAGTACATGGTTTATTTTCCTATTTTCTCGTTAAAATTCGCGAGTAAGATTTGTCGAATATTTCAAACATTGTTTCGTACAACTCGTCCTTGATCCTTCATCTTTATCTTCCAAAGGCCAATGTACGTTCAGAAATATAAAGTTATAGCGAATGTTAGCCATTTACATTCGTTCATTGTAAAATACTACGTCTATAACGTTCTGTTCTTACCACCCTAAACGAAAGTGTAGCCTCAGTAATTGTTCCTTTTGAAAGTTAAACTTCTTTTACCGCTGTGATGTCCAAGTAAGAAGTTCAGTTTACCGCTTATACAACATTAATAACGGGTTTTAAATCTGAATTATTATTTTTTAGAAGCTTTAAATATCTAAAGGTGTTGAGAGATCACAATTTTAACTGGGAGGATCTTTTTGAAATATTGAACTCACATAATAATCAACTAGCATGTGAATGTTATCTTATTAAACCCTACTGCTAAAGAAGAGTGTTGCATAAAATGTATTAAGGTATTTCATAATCCAATTTAAAATACGACATCGCTGATTAGGCCAGATTGTACTTCAATACACGTAGACCAGACTTAACTGAACACAAGCATCAAGTTCACTTTCCTTTAATGATAACCATCGCTCATACCTATAGTTTGCCTTCATTTAAAAGACTGCCAGGGAGACACCTGTATATGTTCAAGGTATGTACCAGTTAGACGAACTACAATTTTTGTGCACATTTACTACCCCAACTTATATTAACACACTTCCGAACTCCATCAGAACATAATGTTAACGTCAAGAAAATGAGTGGATACTACTGATCCTTAAATTATTATTATTCATGATCAGAGAAGCAATGGCGGGAGGGAGGGGGTATTTGTGTATGCAGCAACAGTCAGGCTGTGCTCAGAATTAAGTTTTAACCTACTACGTCGAAAATAGGGCATTGATTCTGCGTTAACTCTGCAACAATTTCCGACGACAAAATTCACGTCAAGTTTTGTTTGGGTACCAGGCCAGTCTGGAATGTCGAGGAATGAGATCTCCGACGAGTTGGCCAGAATGAGATCAGCAAAGCGACTGAGCTTTCTTTTTGGCATTTTCCATAACTTTTCGAATTGCTCCGGGCTTAATGGCGGCCATTTTTTATCGGATACTGAATTTCTAAGTTTCCAGGGTCTGTCTTTTGTCAACATGCTCGTGAAGACAAGTCAAAATCCCTATTTTTCGAAAATGATTGACCAAAGTACATATATACGATGTATAAAGGGACCGGGGCTAGCGCTTGTTGAACTAGTCGAAACCAATAATTTTTCACGCACTTATCAGATCGACGAGCGACAAGTTAATGGAATTTTGTACGGGAATAATTTTATTTCATCACGAATTACACTTGGGGTCATAAAAACCGCACCATATGATGAATTCTTAGAAATTGGAATTTTTTTTAACAGTTATGAGCGGTATTTCCCATAACCACTTCGGCCCCGTGTTCAGTGCAAATAAAATTCAGTTTGAATTGAGTAGTGATTGTGATAAATGCATAGAATTGAAATGTGTGGTAAATATCAGCAACTGACTCGAGACGAAAGAATAAAAAATATCGAATTTGTTTCTGTAAGGTTACGGCTAAAATAGTACATATGTCTTCATTCAATCATTGTACGACTGATGAACAAAAAGTAAATTTATATCCATTGGATAGGAGGAAAGGCTCAGGTTGGCAACTTGCACTTTGTTAATAGAACTTTGGTACCAGCCATTGGACAGCAATATTCCTATGCTGATAAGTACATTTTTCAAGATGCACCTGCACCTATTATCAAGTCAAATTGGTAAGAAAGCTCTTATAAACTAACTTCTAAATATCTACTTTATAGATAATAAATAAAGAAGTAGTCTCAGCCTTTCAATAATTTTCAGCCCAATAAGACATTTGATGACCTCGAAATTTTCAGATCCAATCGAACACTTATGGCATGTAGGCCGAACATAAACCAGAGAGTAAAAAAAGCAAAATGAAGTTCTGGATTATGTATTCGTATGGATTACTGAAATATCACGGGATATTATTGAATTTCAAGTAAAGGTGATGCTTCCTAGAATAAAAGCAGGTATTACCCCTAAAGGAGGAGCAAGTCGGTATAAATGATTTTGTGCTCAAATTAGAATACATTAGCATCTTATACATATATACGCAATTGAAAATTCATTGTTTTCACTCTTTTTGTTCATATGGAAATTTGTTCAACAAATGGAAATTAAGTTGAAAAAAAAACCCTTTAATTACAAAAAACTATGAATTCGATTGGGGTCGATTTTTATAACCGCAAGTGTATGCGTCAGAGAGATATCCTAGGGTGCCCAACTGCGGTACTATGCGGTGATCTCTACACCCTGGTCTACTCAGCCCCTATGTTCTCATCAAACCTCATCAAGCCTCGGGCGACGTCAGCCTTAATGATTTTGGCATTACCAAGATTATCAGTAGAGATAAGTGTCTGCTGTACATACATATGTATATGTAAATGCCGTGTACACTCGATAATTCTCAAGATAGACATAAGGCACGCTTCGTTTTCAAAATTAGGAACGTGTTTTATATGTAAAGCTGCATGATAGCAGCGCGTTGTGATTCATTCATTCTTATTGCTTCATGAAACAAATTCGCTTGAATTGAAAGCTACAGGATTGCCAAATGCCGAAAGTTTAATTATCCCACCGTATATCATTACGAGCCATTATATTTTTAGTAAGCATCACAAGATTCTTGGCATCAGCGAGACAATCATCCATTAAGTGTATGGTGAGGGAGACAACACGGTGTCATACTTTGCTAGCATATAATTATTTTTGGGGCCGACGCAGCGCAGAGTGTGGCGAATGCCTAAACCGTACATCATCAAAGTTTTCTTATTACTGTAAGGTGTCTATCTGGCAGTACAATGGACTAGTATTTGTGTATGAAACCAAAACAGTTTCTCAATTTGTCCGGCTTTCATAACATTTAGCACTAAGCACTCATTTGAAATGCCTGCACTTAGTATTCATAAAATGAATAAGTTTTCTGTCTTATTTAATTAACCTTATTAGGGGTTGCACTTTCTCCATAACATCCAGCACTCTTCCACTGTTCGTTTGCTACTACTCTTCACTAAGTAAACCCGATAACCGGCATTCTCGAAATAACAGCAATTACCTCCCGCTCGACACTAACGATTTCCATTGGAAAATCATATGTACATCTCATTTATTCTCCGAAACGCAGGTCTTCACTTGTCTCTTCAAGGAATTTTGCGATCTAAGCCACACGTGCTTCTTTCCTCCATTGGACAAATTTGGACGTGCTGTTATTTCATTTCACAATATTTCATATTGCGTCTAAAATATCCAAATGGAAATACATATTTACATCTGCATTATATTATTTCAAGAAAATGTTGTTCATTCGCCCAGCAGACTGCCACCGGCTCGCAGTAAGCGAGGATCCACGACTACACAACAGCCAGTCAGAGAAACACTTCAACGGCCATCATCATTATCAGCGCCATTATCGTCGTCATCATTCATCCATTTATCTACATATGAGTACATATCTATCTCTGGTGCCTTTGTTTTGTTTGATTTTCAGAGAGAAAAGTAAAAAAAGAAAACGAAAGAGAAGTCAACAAACAGAGTAACAATGCCATTCAAGCAGGCAGCGGTTTATTTTCAACTTCAAACTCGGCTTACTAATACTTCTCATGTTACACTTGACCACTAGCAACACCGTCGTTACCACAATGTAGCTCTTAAGTTGACTTTTTTTACTCTAGATAATCTTCTCAGTTCGCCTTCACTTCCTTACAATGTGATGCACACCTTTTTGGGATGAAAGTGAATGCGAAATAATTGTTCAAATTCAAGGCACGGCTCCCAGTCATTTGAAGCTGAACGGGGCCTCTATTTCTTGTGTTGTCGCCTTGGGCATCACCCTTTTACCACGCATATGACAAAAGTCACTCTGGTTCATCCAGAACACACTCTATGCTTCCGCTTGGTTTCTTCATCAATTACAAGATTTTAAAGCTGTGTACATCTTAAGACCTGTATTCACATCAGCTGAGTAAATTATGTCTTCTGTGCATGAGATGAGGTAAAAACAAACGTTCCCTTATAACTGTTGCTGATGATTCCCGCCCTCCCGCCGTCGGGTTTCGGGTTGTGCAATCGTCAGCGAGCTTAATGCCTCTTCTGCGACTCTATGTACTCGTACTTATACTCATACATATTTACCCGATTTGGAGGTGAATGTTGTCTTCCAAACACATATCTATCCTACTCTGGTGATAACATACCGAAGCTTGGGTAATCCAGTTTATATTGATTTTTAATTAGGACAAACCAGAATGTTGCAATACGTAAAGCCGGCACGCGATAAAACGGTGTATTTGTCTTCTATGGTATATTAAGTAGAAAAGCCTTTATCAAAAAAGACGGGGTGAGATTTTTTCAAAGCTCTTAAATCATCTTCTAATTGAAGAATAAATGCGTCGTCTGGTGACATGTTTAAAAGTGAAAGTTATGGGGCGAATAAGCGTTTAAGATATTCCTATCTTCGTTCCTACCTGCGACCACGAAACATATAACATGCTGAACTTTCTCGTGAAGGGAAAGGACAATGACTTGCTATGTGAACGTAAAGCATCCCGCGCTACGTGTAATAAGTTCAGAGATTTCATTTGTTTACTGATTAATGACGTATGTCATATGTCTCGCATACACAACTAGCGCAAAAGTGCAAACATGTGATTTTTATATTGTATTTTTCCTTGAAATTCGTTTCTTAAGCGAAGATTTTACCACATTAAAAATCACTTCTAATGAGCTAAACAAACTTAAGATTTTGGTTTGCTTTGATTTTTTCTTTTAGTTAATTTAATTCTTCTTGATTATCTCTTGTGGTCGATTCAGATGTCACGCTTCATGTCTCGTTATCGACGTATGTAATGGAGTGAAATAAACCAATCGTTGACTTTAAATTAATGACGATTTTGAAATTATTTGATTGTTTGTAAAGAGTATACATACATGTAATATATGAACATAAATATATTGTTTATAATTATCAATCAATTTTATGAATTTCAGAGACATGGTTCATAAGTCATACAATAATAACTCCTCGAGATGTTCAATTGGCTTAGTGTCAATATAACGTTTGTTGCCTGCAATAGACAAGAATATTGTTAGTTTCACAAACTACCTTGCGCTTCATAACTTCTCATTTCATTAACAGTATAAATAAGTTAATTGGTTAGTTCTTTTATAAAAATCTTGAAATTGGAAATGGGAGTCTAATTAATTTCGGGTTTCTTCTTACCAGGGCGATATACAGTTGTGTTCACAAAAATTGCAGTGCTCAGACAGCCTTAAAAAATCACAATTTTTTTTAAATGTACTGCTTTTCGCCGAACTTTAAATTAGGTTTTTGCGTCTAACGGGACTTCAGCTGTCATATTACAGGTTATACGGTTTTCATAAAAGCATGTCTTCCTTTTTTTATTACACATTCATTGAAACGCTGTGGTTGACGGCTGTTCATAATAATAGCAGTGCCTGTGTTGTGATCAATAAAAGATTTTTAAAAAAATTGTTTATGTTTTTCTTGTGAGTAATTATTTATTTTCTTTGTGCTGCGTCATATTTACTTAGTTTAGCATTATTTTAAATAGCAAAAAAGTATTGTACAGAAGAAATGCGAAATTTAATAAAAAGATTACTAAGCGAGGGGAAAACTTACCAGTACATCCAAGATATCATAGGATGTTCCGCTAAAATTGTGAGTAATGCTTTGAAATGGCAAAATAAGGCCGAATCTCGAGGACCTAAAATAATTACCACCAAGCGAACTGACCGGAAAATTATACAGTTGGTAAAGCAGATTCCGTCAATAAGCTCCAGCAAATAAAAGACGAACTCCAAATCTCTGTGACCGCTGTTACGGTAAGAAGACGCCTACTTGAAGCTAAACTACCAGCTCGAAGTTTTCGCAAAGTACAACATTTGACGAAAAAACATGTGGCAAGAAGATTGGAATTCCCAAAAGCGCATCAGGAATGGCCAAAGGAGAAATGGAGGAATATTCTCTGGAGCGATGCGAGCCAAGTCGTTCTTTTTGGGTCCAAAAGTCGTCGGGAATATATGTATAAGAAGACCCCAAAATGCGGCACACGA
The DNA here is from genome assembly GCA_958301585.1 of Merodon equestris. NCBI lineage: Eukaryota > Metazoa > Arthropoda > Insecta > Diptera > Syrphidae > Merodon > Merodon equestris. Next base: position 78,717,201 of record OY284415.1, on the reverse strand, counting down.
TCAAAGGTATAATGGGCGCTGCAGAATATTCAAAAATTCTCGACGAGGTCATGCTGCCGCATGCCCAAGAGGAAATACTGTTAGTTTGGATTTACCAATACGACAACGATCCAAGACACACGGCAAAAAAAATAAAGTCATGGTTCGAAGAGAAAAAAAATATCTGTTATGGAGTGGCGCGCACAATCGCCTGATCTTAACCCCATCGAAAACTTGTAGGGCGATGTTAAAAATGCCGTCCATGAGTGAAAATCACAAAATGCCAAAGAATTGTGGGAGTTAGTGCGGCACTCATGGCAATCTATACCAGAGGAGAGGTGTCGCAATTTGGTGAGCTCGATGCAACACCGATATATCTCGTTCATAAAAAACAATGGCTATGCCACAAAGTACTAATAGTAAGCTATAATTATTTATGATTTCTTAGTTTAGTTTTCTATTAATGTTTTCTAGATGCAATAAGTACTAAACACTGCTATTTTTATGAACAACCTAATAATATAATTTAAGTTTTGTCTGCATATTTACAAAACAATAAATAATCATTTGTATTTTTTAAGAATGTAAAAATGAAATACTTTAATTTGTTCTATATTGTTTGTTAAAAAAAATAATATTTTGGAAAATTTGACCATTTTTGCCTTATTTCAGTTAGCGTAAGCTAAGCTGTGTGAGACATTTCAAATTCTTTTCTGTCCCATAGTAAGTATATCTTGACATAACACTAGTAATGAATGTACAAAAGATATAAGATACATACATAAGCTTTTACAATCGGAATCTAAGGTTTGCAAACATTTTCGCGTATGGTTCTGATTCTATATTTAGGTTCCATTGTTCCTAATTCCTTCGATTTATTTCGTCCAATATTTATTTGTGCACGTGTTGCCCTTGGCAGATCAATAAGTAATTCCAGTCTCCTCGTGTTTCACGATATTTATTGAAGTTGAGCACTCATAACCCCTAAAAACTCGACCCATCATTTGCCCAACCATCAAATATTTCGAAACCCTCGATGACCCTCGAAAGACACGATGTTGCAGTTTCATTGAAATCCAACACAAACACACGTATTCTCCTGGAATACAGAGTGCACACACCCATTTTGATAATTCTGTTTTAAATCTTAATGCTATTTAACGTAAATAAAAGTTCTTGTCAGATCAACAACGAGATATCATTGAATTTGAAGGCATCCTATTGTTTTTTAAATAAATATGTAAAATCATATTTAATTGTAAAATAATATTTGGCAAAATTAATGATAATATCACCGGATGTTGGAGTGATTTGCTATAATTGACATATTTATTTTCTTGCCCACGGCTGCATTGATATTTTATCAATTTATAATTCAGCATTTCATCAGCAAGTCAAAAGAAACCTAGTGGATATTATTCATTTATGGCAAACCATAATCGCACGTAAATTGTATTTGTTTTATTTATTGTGTTTATACAATTTTACCATCGTCAACAAACTTTATCTTTAACTTTTGAGCAGTATTCGAGCGGAATAGTCAGTCTGCCTTATTTTTGACAAATTTCTTCGCAGATTTGCTTCTTTATAATGAGCTTTATATCTTAACTGCTTATCCTCTTTTCAATTGATTCAATTGATTATCAGCAGTAATTACACCGAAACGTTTTCGTTGAATAATTTTATAAACTTCATTCATGTCGTCACAAGAACAGGAACTTGATGACCAATCTTGATACCATAAAACCGCGCACAGACCAGCCCATCTTAGGGGTCGTAAAGACGAAACCGGAAAACCGGCGCTGATAACTTTGCGGCTGTCCTGGTCATCCGCCCCTGTAATCATATCATTACAGTGTTCAGTAATTGAGTCATACATACATGCTTTAAATGTAAGCTAAGTATGAGTAAATTAAATGTCGTTATACTCTCACTACGAGAACATTATTACTAATCATTTACGAGTGCGAGTTAAGCGGAATGTACAATGACTTGTCGTGCTCCCAGTTGGGGTATTAGGGTGGCGCAGAAGATAGCGATCTGGTCGTGCCCAGTACAAAGTTCGAACGATTGAGAAATTAGCTTATTCTGTCAAACCAGTTCTGGTTTGGTTTATTGGTCGTAGTGGTATGCATTCGTTGGTTTTTTGTTTTTCTCTTCTACTTTGCTTGCGCTTACGTAATCTCTCGCGATGCGTGACAGCGGTGTGACAATAACAGACACATTTAATTATATTGTATTCTAAGGTGAAATAGGTGAGAAGCTTATCGAAGCTCTGTGTTGAATTTGTATACATCTAAGACGGAGCATTGTTTAGATTACAGTTGAATGGGCTTGCCAACTATGAAATTGACGATGAATTTCAATAAACTAATTAACGTCACTGTTGGGGTACTAGACACCATGGGAATATCGCTTCTCGGATTCTCACCAGTGTATGCCTCATCCTCTCCAAATCAAAACTGACTTAAGAAATCTGGCATGCTGATTTCTAAGTGGTTTCTCAAAAGTTTATATATTGATTACTATGAAATTAGTTTTGATGACTAACAAGTGAGGGCAGCATTTATAAATGATGGCTTCTAATGGAATGATCACTACAGTGCTCGGATTCAAGTCCGATATACATATATTTAAGTTCCTGATGTAGGTTCTATGTTATTTTGTTATTTTTAACATATGTTGAATATGGTAAATATGTTCATATGTTAACTTATTTTTTTAATTCGAAACGTTAAGTGTTACCATACACTCGAAGGTCAATATGTGATATACATTTCGATTAAAGTTTTGACCAGAGGTTCCCAAACTTTTTTTTTTCTCATAGATCACTTTCAAAATTAACCTGCTGCTACATTTTTACCATATTCCCAAAACTCGTCAAAAAATGTGAAGGTTAGATCTAACGACGGACTTTTTTTATCGCGGCTGAGTTCCAACCCTAAATTCGAAGTGGTAAAAATAAGAAAAAAACTAGTACATGCATATGTATATGGTATTTTCTTATGTTCTATTTATTAAAATAATACGATTACAGACTTCATAGAACTAAAATTAAACATTAATAAGGCATCGTAACTTCCACAATACAAATCAAAAATTAAATATAAAAAAAAAATCATAATTTTAATGGGTGGGATGTACTTGATGGACTGACAATATTTGGCTTCAGATTTGTCAGGGATATCCGCAAATCTTTCCGTTCTGTGATGTTCATTCTGCTCCTTTTATTTGTTAATAAGTTTGTAACGACACTAAAACTTTTTTTCGACAAGGTATGACGAGGGAAACGCTATCAAAAGTTTCCTCGCAATTTTCCACAGCCCAGGATATTTTTCGGGTATTATTGCCTGTAGCCAAAATGTTTGATAGCCTTTTTTTAATTTCACCTTCATCTCCTCATTGGTGCTAAGCTCGAGTAGCTCCTCTTGTAATACCACATCGACACTTCCGTTTCGTCAAATGGATTTAGGTATATCCATCGAGAGAATTTCTTCAAATCTGTTTTTGAAGTCATCATGCAGGGCATTTAAATACTGAACGTATGTCTGAATATCCACATCAAGACATTCTGCCTGTGATAAGTTTGGAGACTGGGAGAATTCGCGCCGACTAATTTTTGCTTCATAAATTTAAATTTTCCAAGGAAAGCCAAAATTACACCCTTTGTTTTTATTAGATTTAGGCTGTCCCCTTGTAACTGCTTTCAATTTGATCAGGATTTCTTTTCTGGATCTTTACTTTCCAGAAACTCTAAGACTGATTCAAAAAGTGAGTAAAATCTTGTTAAGCTTGCACCTTTCGACAACCAGCGTACTCCAGCATGTAAGAGTAATTGTTGGAAGTCTTCATCATTTTCATCGCACGATTACTTCTTATTTTACAATATTAACTTCTTTAATCACAAATTGAAGCGATTGGTGCAATCTATCACTCAAATCGCTACTAGGTGTTGTCGATGGATGACACAGTGAATTGCAGTTACTTCTGGTATAATTGTTTCAAGATGACTTATAAACTCACGATATCACGAACATGGCAGAAGCTCCATCTGCTGCCACCCAAATTATGTTTGTAAATGGAATCGATTTTTCCTTGAAAAAATCACACAGGACATTAAATATTGATTCGCCCCTAAAGTTTTCGTGAATATCAGTTCTTCATGGATTTCTTCGTCCATAACAAATCGAACATATGCCAATACTAATGCTTCATTACCAGGTAAAGTTCACTCGTCCAGTTGAATAGAAAAATGAGTTCTTTGCAGATAATTACACAAGAAGCTTTCAATATCAGAGCTCATTTCATCAATGCGTCGTTGTACAGTGTTGTTACTCAAAGGAATTTCTGTTTGTGCAGAACAGTTTTTAAAACCTCTTCAACGGCGGGTAAAATTACTGTTCTTCGATGGTGTGCGGTTTTCCAGATTTCGCTATAAGCAATGAGATATTGTAAGATGCCCGCAAGCCATCATCGTTACTTTGAAACATTGAAGCGAACATACTGTGCACGGTGGGGTTCTGTTTATATTATTCTTTCAATGTTTCAAAATATTTTAAATCTTTGCCTATTTTATCAGATTGACGTCTTCTTAGATTATCTTCGAACTTCGGTGGTTTCATGGAGTCATTGCTCAAAAATTGCTGTTACATAAAAGGCATATAGGCAATTGTTCGTATGCCTTTGATGGAAGAAAACCAATAATAATCAGCACTGTATTGTCGACATTTTTCATATCAGTTACCTACCCGTAAAAAAAAAAAAAATTGTTCAGTAATCATAAGGCGATTTTAACAGGATATGGCGTTTTTACCAGAATAGGAATAGGAGCATTAAACCATTAAGACCCATAAAGAGGCTGTTTTATAGCAGCCAACTTAATTCCAGGGTGAAGAGTAATCTGCTACATGGCCTAAATCAGGGCCATGGTTGCCTCTGAATGTCCCGTAATATGAATAAACAAAAATCAACAATTAATTGAATCATAATTTAGGCCCCTTTGTATGCATCTGCTATCTAGTAACAGGCACAAAATTACTAGAGCTGCAAATACGTGGTTTTAAAACCTACATACATATATCATTGCAAGTATGCTTGATGATAACATACTGTTTCGCAAACAGGCATTCCTTTGAAGCAATAATAAATGAAATTAGCGTTTTTGAAAATAGTACAGTTTCAGTAGAATCCGTATATGTTAAGATAGATTTTGTTTCACTCGCCAAGCTTAGGAAAATATAAGCGTGGGACGATAGTTAAAGAAAGCTGTATTTTGGAACTGTTTCAAAGCAGTAGTACAAACTATAAATTGAAAATATGAGAAAACACTTCTTCAATTAGTCAAAAGAATTAAAAAAAAAAGTCCGACCAGTAAGTGAAATCCGTACTGATTTTAGGATAGGACACGAGTATTTTATTTTAACAGATCATGCAAAAGACATATAGTAATTAGTTTGAGAATTTTGTTGATTCGAGCACAGCGACGCATTCTCAAAATATTAAAAGTATAATTTTTTTATTGTACAAATTTTTCTACACCCACAATATTACACACTTATCTAAACTCAATTAACTGTTAATTAGTTTATTTAATTTGTACGTTCGTACGACTTTTTCGATTTGCTATTTTTTACATCTATTTTTTTTCTTCCACGTTTAAATTGCATTTTTTTTTTAATTTCCTAAATAAAAATATTATATGTTTATTTATCTATTTATTTATTTATTTTTTTATGTTCTGTTTATATGATTTAAATGAAATTTAAATACATCCCCGTACGGTTCGAAGGGTCCTTAATGAAGATGGTTTTAATGCTACGGTGTGCAGAGAAAACCTTGCATCAATGAAGTTAATACGGGTAAAAGGGCAATCTTTGCAAAAGAATAAATGTATGAGCCTAACAGTTTTTGGGATAGCGTAACCTTTTCGGACGAGAATAAATTTAATGTTTAGCGATCTGATGGTCGAATATACGTATTAGTGTGGAGAAGAAAAAACACTGAACTGAATAAAGGAAATATACAAGCAACAGTGAAGCATAGAGGGGGTGGTGTAATGCTGTGGGGATGTATAACCACATCAAAGTAGGATCACTTTCTTTTATCGACGAAACTATGAGAAAAATTAGGTTTAGGCAACAACTACTACTTCCAACAAGACAACGACCCCAAACACACAACGTTCCATACCTATGAAAAACAGTCACCAGACCTGAATCCAATCGAGCATTTGTGAGATGTGCTCGATAAACGAGGTCGGGAAAATATTGTACATTACTTTTACGGTACAGGTCAAAACCATTCTACAGGAAGAGTTAAACAAAATTACGTCGGAAACCACTAAAAAATTAGTACATTCGATGCAAGACAGATTACAAGAGGTAGGGACATACAAAATATTAATTTACCAAAATTATTTAACTCTTTTTCTAAGCGGCGAATACTTTTGTCCAGGCCAAATTTGAAGTGCGTTAATAGAATATATATATTTTTTTATTATTTTTATTCAATTAATGACTTGTTTTGCTTATGTAATTGACCACATTGTGGTTTGAATAAAAGTCTTTCACATTTTATTTGGTTTTGTGCTTTGTAGCATTAATAAAAGGGAATAAAGCTAGGTGGCGGATACTTTTGTCCATGTGTGTATGTATTTGTTTTTCTTTTGTTTTTAAATAATGCAAATTATATGTATCTCTGTAAATCGAATTATGTCAAGTATGCGATATGTATGAAATTGCGAAGGTAAAAAAATAAGTGTAAGTTCAAGAATATACGCTCTTATGCTTTATGGTGTCTGTCACACAACCTGGATGGGGTGCAGATGATTTGTGTTGAAGATGTTCGTTCGGGGAAGGTTGTCCTAGATAGGATTGTTTTGAGAGATTCGACTGAATTTGTCGCGTTGGTTGTTCATATAATTTTTTTTGTTTCCATGTCATTAAGGTGTTATATTGGAAATGCACACGTAGTTTTTTTTTTTATAATCGCATTTTATTCTATTACTCATATTCTTACTTACTAGAGGAAATGCTTAAATCTAATCTAACATTATACTTCATATTCTTACTGGCTCTTAACGAGCACTCTAAGCTAATCTAAATCTTAATTTGAACGTCTTTCGACTTTATTTTTATTTATTGCCGTCTGGCTTACATATGGCTTATTTCTAAGAAAAAAAATTAAGACACTATAATTAATTTCTTAACTTTATACTTAACCTACCTTAACTAGATAAATAAATAAATTTAACCTAAACCTAAAAGCCAAAATATTCTTAATATATAGTTAGTGAGATGGACACATGTCTGGTGTGTAAGTCGCATCAGTTGTGTAAGTCGTTGTTGGCGCTATTTTATACGTGCGGCCTATGGAGTGATTTCACTTTCATGAGTGAATTTTGAATGCAACCACCAGAACAAACTTTTTTGTCTGATCGCGTCTTCTTTATCCCAAATTGAAGCCGGGTACTCAGACCGAACGACGACATCCGGGTCGTATAAGAGTCGTCTGTCCCTCGCATGGCGTCGGAAGTGGTATATCAGACGGATACCATTATCGTCTTGAAGCTTTTCTATATCGAATGAAGCCACATTGAACCACACAGGACAGCCATAGGCGACAATTGGCCTATGAAGGCCATGTAGCATATGACTTTTACCCTAGCGTCAAGTGGACCGCTTTGAAACAATCTTCTTGTAAGAGCAAAAGCCTTCTTGGCTTTGGCAAGAACAGCATGTATTGGTCTATTGAAATATAAATATTGATCAAGCCAAATTCGAAGATATCTCACTACATTTCGTGTCGCCGATGGCTGTCCTTGTTGTCCAATGATGGTCAATTTGCGCCAGTTTCGCCTAGTAGGTATCCCTAGAGACCCTGTTCAATGGTGTTCTGAAAAGAATTGTTTCTGATTTTTGAAAATTAATTTTTAATTTCCAAACATCACAGTATCTTTTAATTTTATCGAAATCATATTGCAAGAGCGCATTGATGATTTCAATTTTTTTTACCCGATCTGTATGCCATTAGATAATCTGCATTCGCCAAAGCGTGACTAAGGCTTTCACTTGTGTAAATGTTAAAAAGCAGAGGAGAATTTACTGCACCCTGTTGTAAACCATTTTTAATATGGTAAGTCTTGCTTGAAGTAACGTAGCTATATTTTACAACGAACTTCTTGTCTATTAATATGCCGTATATCATATATAATAGCGGTTTGTTCATATTCAACCTGATTTATTTTAAGAAAAGTCCATCTAACCACATGGTGTCGAAGGCCAACGTCAACCAGACAAGCCCCTGTGCATGGGTTTTTGCTTCCATTGGATGTCCGACACCAGTTTGGACGAGGCATGAATATATAGTGTTATGTCCCGCCCTGAAACCAAACTGGTTTTCCGGAAGGACCTTATTATTCTCAATCCATTTTAGTAGCGCTTTCTTAATTACCTTCTCAAAAACCTTGCTAATACTCGGAAGTAAACTTATTGACCGATGATTTGCTCTTAGCCTTCCCTTTTTTGGGAATAGGGTGGACTACCGCCATTTTCCAATGTGCTGCATAATGTGCATTAGTCAGCATATTGTTAAAAAGCGTCACTAATATCTCGACTACTACCTCGGGCATATGCCGTTATACCATGCTAGGACTCCCATCAATGCCCGACGATTCTTTATTTTTCATTGAATCAAGGATGCACATGAGATCATCTCTTTCCACCAACAGGTGGATTAATCGTTCGCTGGCGATATTTCCATTTGCTGGGTGTTCATCATTGAATGTGGTGAAACCACTATTCTCAGATCACCAGACACCAATTTCATTGATTTAATCGTGCTTCATTTTCCAGATCGAGGTTCGGATGAACGGAGTCATTCTCTTCATTTCTCTTGTGGATCCTCAATTACAAAAATGTCTTCGTCTGAGTAAATTTCTTCTGGAGTCAACCCTGCACCGATTAGTATCTGTCATCCGTGGTCTGTCTGGGGGATTATTCCTTGCGAATCGTTATGATTTTTTCTTCTAAATAGTTGATTTATTTGCGAGAACATATTCTGGCCACTGGGTGTTATAGCTCCAATTTTTTTGTTCCAATGCAAACTAATAGATATTCTATAATTTTCTTTGATTAATTGTTGAAGATTTTTGATCATCGACTTTAGTGTTCTTATCTCCGGGTCTCGTCTGTCAGTAAATTGTCGGTAAAGTTGTTTTAGTCTGGACAATAGCATACTTTTATGTTTTTGTAAAGCTCACATGAGTGTAAATTTTGAAATGATCTAATGCTGCGAATGTTATGCCTTTGTCAGCTTTTGTTTTTTTTACCATCTTTCATTCACAACTGATGTTTTTGCACAATTTTTCCGTATAGGAATGGGTCTTGGCTATGGACAGACTTGAACTACAGACCTTCCTCTCAACAGTCGGTGATGACTATCATTGCACCACCCCCGTTATAAACAAAGTTGAAAAGTAAAAATGGTGACCTGATGTGTCCGGAGGAGTGTTCAAAAGCGCTTGTCCGAACATGTTGCCTCATAATAAACAAAAGTGATCTTGATATGGTTTTTAAAATACCATTATACATATACAGTGGAGAGCCGATTAACCGGGATGGTCGAGACCGAGCTCATCACGGAAAATCGAAAAACCCGGATAAACGAATTTGTTTCTATGAACTAAAAAATAAATTAAAGTCAACAAAAATTTATTTATTATGTATGTCAATAAAGCAAAAACGAAACAGAAATACATAAAAATTCATGGAGAAATACTAAACTAAAATAAAAAAATTCATTAACAACAATTTACAAAATATACTTATACGTAATCGGTAGAAATAAATATATAAACAACTAAATGAGAGAAGACTTAAAAAATTCGCCTATTGTTGTCTGTTTCTTACATTTAACTCGATTTTTTTCTTTAATCAGGCTTTCCCTGATGCGATAAACTTGCATTTTATCTTGTTGTGATACTGTAAGCGAGTCAAAGCCTTCTAAAAAGTCCAAAAGGGTATTGCTTGATTTAATAGCCTCATCTAAAGATATTTTTGAAACCACTTCATCAAATTCATCAGAATTTGATACATCCGGCTCAGATTCATGAGGATGATTTATCATATTAACAATATCAGTTTCAGAGAGAGTAGCAAATGTTAGATCATTCACATCACAGTCCAACCAATTTTTGATTGCTTCTTCATTAAAATCCTCCGCAACTTCCATAATTTTCGCTACTTTGTCAGGGTCATCTTCAACTTAAGCTAATTAAATCAATACAAATGTAGACATTATAAATTTACTCCTATAAGTAGTGCATTAAGCATGTGCAATATACCTGTTACTTCAGTTTCAGGACATAGCAAATTATGCCAAACATTTTTCAAAACGTCGGCAGTAACACAATTCCAAGATGTCGCGATAGTCCATATTGCAGTCTTGATGTTGAATGACTGAAATTCTTGACTGACTGAAATTCGAGCTCACTAATTTTTGTACAATATATTTGCGATAATGACACTTTAAACTCCTTATGACACCCTGATCCATTGGCTGGATCAAAGGTGTGCAGTTTGGTGGCAGATATCTCACAATGGCATTATGTCTCTTAAACTCGTCTACATCCGGGTGAGCTGGGCAGTTATCTAATAGTAAAAGAACTTTACAATCTTTTCCAAGGTTGGTATTTTTGAAATGCTCTTCGACTTCGGGTATAAAGTTTTGGTTGAACCACTCCAGAAAAATTGCTCGCGTTACCCAAGCCCTCTTGTTGACCTTATATGTATATGACAGGGAGCTCTCTCACATTTTTGAGGGCTCTTGGGCGAAGATTTTTACCAATTACCATTAATTTACATTTGTGATTCCCTGCAGCATTGGAGCAAACTAACACAGTAAGCCGTTCCTTTGAATCTTTATAACCTTCTACAACATGTCCTTCATTACAAGCCAACGTTTGTCGTGGTAAGCACCTCCAAAAAAGGCTTGTCTCGTCCGCATTGTATATTTGCTCACTAGTCAAATTTCGTTTTTTATGAGTTCAGCTAGTTCTTCAACAAAAACCGTAGCAGATTCATAACTAGGCAGATCAGTATGCGCGGGCTTAACTCCGCTACTGAAAATTTTTGATCGAGCGAGCAAATTTGTTGTTTTATCAAATTACAATCATAACCAATACTCTCAAGTAAATACATATAGCTAAGTGTGATACATCAAATTAATTGTCTACTTGCAAGGACGTTTAGATTTAAGATCATATTTTCGAGAAACGTGTTGTTCTGAAGCTTTGACAATTTTGATTGCACGTGCCTGCAAAAGTCTATGGCACTTTTCTAAACTTTACTTCGTTATTTCTCACTATTTTTCAATCAAACAATTTCATTTGATAATTTATGGCTCATCTACAGACCTAGATCTATCGAATGACATGCTGCACACATGTGTGGTTATAGCCGATATCTACATTTAGTGCGTACAAGATTAGTCCGAAATCGTTTTCGGACCACTATATTCCCCGTACATGCACGCGCTAGGCCAAAAAGTGGGTGATTGCTCTCGCTCCGCTACGCTCCGCTCGATCAATCAGCTGATTCTTTTTCACCTGAACTTTTAAGACAATGAATTCCATGACGGTTCTTGAAATTTCTCAGCCAGCCAGATGAATACAAACATTCAGAGTTTTGACCCAACTCGTGAAAATATTTTGCCTTTTCCACAATTATTTCGCCAGAATTTCTCTGAATCTTTGTTGACGTACATAGCCATTCATATGTTGCATTATCCACTTTTGGGTTCTCAGCTTTCTTTAATGTCTTACGTTTCTGCAAACCTTTGATGGAATCACTTTCGACAAAAAATTTGAGAATCCTATCTTTATTCTTAAGCAAGTCATATACAGTTTGTACGCCGATTTCATATTTTTGAGCCAAATTTTTTACAGAAATATTTTTTTTAAAATGATCGTTAATTAAGTCTACTTTTTCTCTAATAGACAACACTTTTCTTTGCCTTTTTACTAAACTTGATGAGGATGCCATCACACTAAAATACACTTCACCGCCTTCACAATTCAATTTAAATTATGCGTCCTGCAAAACTATCGCGAACAAAATGATAAAAAACCTACAATTTATCAATGATTTTAGCTTGCATCCCGGATGACAGAGTCTTTTCCGGTTAATCGAATTTCAATAAGAAAGATTTTTTTTTTTAATTATCCCGGTTGATTGGGTCTCCCGGTTAATTGCACCCCGGTTAATCGGCTCTCCACTGTACTTAATTTTATTTGTCGCAGACCGCTATTCGAAAGTACCCTCCAGATTTTAGGCAGTATTTAAACGGCCGTCTCTCTAACAGCAGAAACCAGAACGAGACGTACATTCGTCTTTCCCCGCGACACTCTGAAATTTTGAATGAAGTCCAGGCTCGTAGCGACCCGTTACAAACAAACTCTATCTGTAAATAAAGGTGAGCTTATTTCATTTTACCGCAGTGTACTCCCGCCACACTCACTCTTGGAGTTATTACACTGTGCGCAATTGTTGACATAATTTTGACAAAACCTCGGGTGTCCACGTGCTCGATACAGCTTGTAGGCAAACGTCGGCGGCCATTTTAAGTGGTACGTCTCATTGGTGGTTTCTGTCTAACAGCTGCCTATGCCCTTTCTTTCTTTCCGTAAAGAGGTCATTTAGACCGTAATTTATGTGCGTAGCGTAAGTTACATAAAGGGCTTCTTACCAAACACAAATTTACAATATCTACTCCATCCTACCTGATTTCTTAAGATGAATTAACAACAAAAAAAATCTATTTAATTAGAAATACTCGTATTTCTATGGAAAAAATTCTTTGGACATTTTTTAGAAGTAGCACATCCATATTTATATTATTTTTCGTAATCTTCTAACAAAGGAACCTTTTAGCAAAAGAATTTATTTCAGCAATTATATTAGTACTCGTAAATAAGTACCCCAATTTTACAAAAAGGTGCATTTAAAAAAGCATTTGTGTCAGCCATAGACCGTTTAAATCATTTAAATTCCTTCATTTATGTATATTAAATACTTTCACAATCTTATACGTAGATCATAAACTTAGCAGCTCTTTCTGCCAACAAACAAAATGTACAAGGGGGATAGCTTGTAGAACGGCTGACCACTATATGCCTGATGCTCGAATCGATAAGGGTCACGAAACAATTCATGACATTAGTACTAAACAGTCTCCGAACCTGATTTGTTCGGTCTAAAATTCCATTATATAATAATTACATTGACGTGTAGAAGCTATTCTATTCAAAAATTAAGCCAATCTCGCTTTTGATTTCAATTGGAAGGATTCCGCACATCTGATGGTTTGACACATATACACTCTTAAGCCACAATACATCTTTTTAGTTAGATCCCAGTTTGGGACGAGGGAGTAAGTGCGCGAGTGAAAATTTCTATACCGAAATCAAATAATAGCAAACTCATTTCACATTAACGTATTAAGGTTTCACTTTAATAAAATTTAATCTCATTTTTCGCATTCTCCACATTCTCATTCAATTAAAAGTATTGGCTTTGTTCTGTTTGCTTTTGTTGCTGCTTTTTTTTTAATTGCGTGGCGCTGCACTGATGCTGGAGCTCCTGTGTATCTCATATTCATTAATCAATTTGGTGCAACTAAATACTTTCCACTTGATGAATTGGGCACATGTTTACTCGCTCACTATCATTTTGTCCGACGCTGGATATCTCGCCGACAGAAAAGCATTTTGATTATGTGTAGAGCGCAATATATCAGCTAATTAATTTCGTTCATTCGGGTCTTGTAGTCGCCCAGTGAACGGGTATTATCCTACATGGCACCATGTGCTGGCAATATCAAAAACACAGAAATCTTGTGGGTTGTGCATGACGTTCGGTACTTTAAAAGAAATCACTTATCCGATAGATAACCTTGTCGGACCTGTTCAATCCACATCCTGATTTGGAGAAGGAAATTCGACCTATATATTCAATATTCGAAAATTTATTTATACACGATCTGTCATCATCGTTAGGAGAAAAAAAAAACAAAATGACAAATCCTAATGCAGAAATGAATTGACATGAAAAATCGATTTGTATCGACTAGACAGAAATAGGCAGATGGTATTAATGAATGAAAATCCAATAGATTCAGGTGCACACATCCACTTATCGGTGTTGAAAAACTAACCTGTGCAATCAGTTATCTTCCCACTTGATGTAATCGCGCCTGAGTGAAAAAGGCGCAAAACAACAATAAAGAAAGAGAACCAAAACAAATGGTGACAACTCTTGGATTTGCTTAAAAAGGCAACCAAGCAGGCGAACAACCAAGCATGCAACCAAGCAGTCAGATATCTTTCCGACCGACCGACCAACCTAGTGGCCATTTAAATTGACTTCACACGGGCCAACACACGCCGTCGTTATACTATGTGGGTGTTAATGGATAGGGAATATCAAGCACTGGAAGCATGACTCTGGCGTTTCATACCACGGCATATGGAGGAGGTTAGAAGGAACTAGCGGAGACAACGCACTCACCTTGAAATGGCGATGGTAGCAGTATGTGTATGATATTAACCTGTTGTGGGCACATGGGATAAGACATAAACGGGGGCGATGCTAAAATGTCTTTTGTTATATATATTAGAATAATGAATTCGTATATTATATGTAGGTACATACGATTTTTTTCTTACTACAAGGGTTTCACACGCTTTGATAAGCTTCAAAAGAATATTGTTTCCAAAGGTCTAACTTAAATTATTCTTCCCAAGCCCAATAGGGTTTCAGTCTAGATTTGAAAAAAGCATTAATACTAAAATGCTTCTAAATAAAAGCGACCTTTTGATAACACATACTCCTCTCTCTCATTTGTAACCTATTTAATAATTCGACTTTGGGTGGAAGATGGATATACTACTCGTATAAAGTTGCAATAATAATAAAATGAGAGTAGAAGTTTTTTTTTAAAGTTCACATATCATACCAAAAAACGAGCAGTAGAATCAAAAAATAACGAAATAGTTCACGCACATACTCGTATGTACATATATGTTTGTATCCATTCGTAATTTTTTAGACTTTTATATTGTTTGTTAGTCTTTTAATTCTTGTTTACAAGCATTAACAGTAAACAAGTACCTATATGAAATTAAATATTTAGAATAGTATCGCATATCAATTAATACAATAATTGTTCTTGCGACCAAATCACGAACAGTTTTTCTTTCTTGTTTTATTAGTGGAACTCAGTGACATTGATACTTTGCTAGACAGAAGGCATCGAAACCACTAAGACGTGTGATTGTCTTCTTTTTTTTTTTAGAAGTTTGAAGTTGAAGTTGGAAGTCGGCTAATTGTGTGCTTGATCTGATGATAACTTTCTGAGGGCTTATCTACCGAGGTACCTTATATCATATACGGTTTAATATACATACAGTGGTGGTCATATTTATAGGGACAGTGCCCACTTCCTCATTATACTTTGCATATCGGCAAATATTTATGAGGAAAAATATTTATTAAATTTTTTTTACAATAAAAATATCATAATGATCTTTTAGCAACAAAAAAATAAGTTTAAATTATTTTAGAAAACGAGAAAAAAAATAATAATTTTAACTGTCTCCCATGATCGCTTGGCCATATTTTTAAGGACACCCCAATAAATTTAAATTTATAATTGAAGGTATAAAAGGAGAAGCGAAATGCTATTCCAAATTACTTGCGAAGATCGATTTAAAGTGTTTAGATCACATTTAGAATTTTGGAAGTGTTCATTTTTTTTAATTTTTAAAATGGGAAGGGGATTACAAAATTGTTCTGATGAGCAGCGCTCAATTATACTTAAGTTGAGACATGATAATAAGTCTATTCGGGAAATTGCGAGACTAATGGGATGCTCAAAATCTATGGTATCAAATGCCCTAAAACCCAAGAAACAAAGGCAAAAAACAGGGCCAAAGCGAAAAACAAGTGTCCAAACTGATCGTCAAATTGCCAAGACTTGCAAAAAAGATCCATTTAAATCCTCTCGCGATATTAAAAATGAGCTGAATGTAAATATTTCTGCACGTACCATTCGCAGACGGCTTCAAGAGGCCAATATTTTTGGACGATCCGCTCGAAAAGTTCCTTTGCTAAGCAAAAAAAATATCAAGGAACGTTTAAAATTTGCAAAAAAACACGAAAGTTGGACAGGGACCAAAAAGTGGCAAAACATTCTATGGAGCGACGAGTCCAAGTTCAATTTAATTGGTTCAGATGGTCGACGGTACGTTCGAAGACCGAAAAATACCGAACTTCAACCGAAATACACCATCAAAACCGTTAAACACGTGTTTGTACTTTTACACCGTTTGATCAAATTAATTGGATTCAGCATAGAGTGTAACGTGTCCCTATAAATATGACCACCACTGTATATGTATATGTACCTCCATACTATTCAACTTCAGTGCTTGAATTTCGAAGGAAAGAAAAAAATGTAGCTCATCTCATTAGGTATTACCATGCTCCCGTCACAGTACTTTTATTTCAATATTTCGATAATATTTTGTAAACTTCCCAAGTGTTTTCCTTAATTTTTTTTCATTCATTTAATTATTTATTGTCTCTTACCCAGATCAAGGAAAGTCACGCGTGCATAAAATTTCTTTGCATCCAAGACAATTGTATGAAGAAAATTGAAACTGAACTTGCCTACAATAAACATACGCAGCCTATTGTTACTTCTGAAATCATGCCTGTCGAAAGAAGTCTAAACAGAAAACCCAAGGCCGATTCTCTTTTTTGTAGACGCTGATCTCAAAACTTGAACTTGTTTTTCATTTACAAGTAACAAGAAAACATTTCTCAATCAATAATATTTTTCTGTATATTTAGCTAAGATAACAAAATAATAGATTTTATTATATTTATTTCCGTCTTGGCTATAACGAGACTTCTCATCCACCCTCTGTCTAAGACTTTATGACTTAGAGATTTTGTCCTTAGCGCTATTTTCTTTACTCATAATACCTTCGCTGACACCAGAAAGATTTAATAGCTGCTAGTAAGTAAGGCCAGAGTTAGCTAATTCTTGAGACAAAACGAAAACCCTATTATTGAAACTTTCCCTTAAACACCTTTGTTTTGTTCAAACTATCACCTCTTTATACGTAGATTAGTGCGAAACCGAATATTTAATAATTGCTTCATTTAAAGTTTCCATTTTAGCCTCGATATTTCAATGATAGAAACCGAGTCTAACTAGCCGCACTTTTGCGACTTTCTCCTCTTTAGCTCAAATTTAAGTCGACTTCAACGTCATGTCATAGCTATTAAACTAGTGAGAAGTTATCATGAATGAAGTCATCTAGGTTGCATCTGATAAAAAGAGAATGACTGAAAACTAATCATACTATATGCCCATAAAATGATTTCTTAATGTTTCGTATTACCATCCTGTTGTGGTCAAGACTGATGAAAATGTGCAGTCAGCGGAACGAAAACGAGAATAAAAGTCAAATTCATGGAAAAACAATAAATTCTCGCCCTCCTGATCCGCCTTCTACGCCCAGATTCGCAGCACCGTCTCTTGATAAACTACACGTTTCTTAACCCAATTCCTAGCATTTTATTCTGTTTACTCGAAATGTTTCCACGAGCATCCTTATTTGAATCCATCACTCACGGTGTCGATTTTGTTTCGCTATTCAAAAAAAAAAAAAAGCGATTCAGGTTGGTTATATGCCAAATTACCAAAGGCAGGTGCGCAGATACAACAAATCCAATAACAGATGTTAGTTTGATTACTTCACGTTTGCAGATTGTTTTTCAAATGATTTATGGCTCTTCCGAACCGTCTATTTACACGGAAGCTAGGCAGCAGCAACTTCTTGTGCGTAGAAAAGGGGGAAAACTAGGGCACACCAGACCTAATATGCACTGACTTTCGTAAATCCCTGTATATATCATTATGGTCTGCGCCTGCATACAGTGCCTGGCATGACGAGTGATGCTGTAGGAAATGTCTACATATTTAGCTTTTACGGCCTTTCTTCTTTTCGTTTCTCTACGTACGGAATGAAGATGTATATTGAAAGGTTCCATTGGATATAAATAGAATGTAAATCAAAAATAACAACAAATAAATAGTTTATTACGTGTTGTTTTAACATAAATCGATCAAAAGCATTCAAGGAACGCATGCATGGCAATAATTTACACCTTTCGATAAAAAAAAAGCATTAAGCCAGATGAGCGCAGACATCGAGAATAGGCCCCAAAGTCCAAAGGCTCGACGAGCGATGCAATTTAAAAGTGTAAACATCGTATTCGACTATAAATTCCTTAGTTTATTGCTTTTTCATTCATCCACACATCATACGTCAATAACCCAAACATAGAGATTTGGCGTTAGAAGACCAAAACTAAAAACAAAAAATGCCAGCATGTGTGCACGTATTGTTTGCCGTGGAATTCAATACAATCATATCGAGTCATCTCATTCCGGCACAGCTGTTGCTCATTTTAGTGATTTTATGAATGAGCTGTGGAATTAACTAAATTTGATTTATCTTCATTACGGCATATTGCGATGGGTATGTGGAGCAAACATTTGCCATCACATGTTTAATTATGGAACATACTAATCTCAGATCTTCTATCTGCACATGGGTATGTGGTATAGGAAGATGTTGCTTCATTAGAAAGGAATATTGAGCAAGTCTTTAACACCCACCTCTTGCTGTGTTTGCTCCAGAATTTTCGTAAGTATTGCACAAATTTCTAAGGTAAATAAAACGCCTTGTGATGGAAATGTGAATGCCGTAAACGTATCGAAACGTCAGAGTCTATCGTTGAAAATATCTCCGGAATTTTCCATAACTTGAACAATTTATTTTACAAATGTTATTCCTTCCTAGTCTAACCATAAGTCTCGAGTGCTATTTCCATCTTTAGTATTTACAACATAAAAATGGTTTGAAATTCTGCATCTTTCATTTCCTGTGGATTTGGTCGGCTTGATTTCAAATATTTCATTACAATTCTTATAATGAATAATTGACAGGTTGTGTGTTTGTGCGAGCTGTTGTGTGACTCAATGAAAGTTTAAAACATGCATTGTATAATTTACACTATTCTCAAGTTCTCCAAGTTATTACAAAGTACCATTCTAAGTACATAAAGGGTGTCTCAGTAAGAGTGCACTTTTTCATTTTAAAATAAAAACAATTATTTTATGACAGAGTTGTGATATTTTTATTGTATTGTAAAGAAGACATGTTCCGATTAAGTATGGATTGTTTCGAGTTTATTCGCATAAACCCGAGATTTCATAAAACCCCAAAGAAAGAAATCGCACGATCTTGGTGGCCAGTTGACATCAGAATTTCGTGAGATAATGTGTTCTGGAAATCGTTGCTGCAATAAGTCGATTGTTTCATGCGCGGTGTGGCAGGTTGCGCCGTCCTGCTGAAACCACATGTTGTCCAGATTCATGCCGTCCAGTTGAGGCCACAAGAAGTCCGTTATCATATTCCTGTAACGAATGCCGTTCCCAGTCACTGCAATTTCGGCCTCATTTTCAAGAAAGTAAGGTCCAGTCACGCCGCCTGACCAAAATCCGCACCAGCCAGTTACTCGTTGTGAGTGCATTTGTTTCTCATGGATTGCATGAGGATTTTCTGAGTCCCAAATTCGACAATTTTGTGTATTCACGAAGCCATTCATATGGAAATGCGCTTCATCGGAGAAAATGACTTTTTTCGAAAAATTGGCATCGACTTCACTTTGCTCCATTACCCATTGAACGAATTACCAGCGCTTTCCGTGGTCTGCTGGTTTGAGCTGCTGAGTTAACTGAATCTTGTACGCATGAAGGTGGAGGTCTTTAGTCAAAATTCGCTGCGTAGTGCTTCGTGAAATTTGCAGTTGTTGAGAACGATGTCGAATTGATGTTCTCGGGTTTTCGGCGACACTCTCGTTTACAGCAGCAATGTTTTCAAGAGACCGACCGGTACGTTGACGCAAAGGATTCTTATTATCCATAATTGACCCAGTTTCTTAAATTTTTTTGACCACTCTTCGAATGGTTGACACATTAGGTGCACTTTCTCGGCTGAAAATTTGGCGAAGTTTGCGAGCGGTTTCAGCGTAACTTTCCCCATTTTTGTAATGAGTTTTCACAATTATAACGCGTTGTTCTTTCGAAAAGCGCTCCATTTTTAATAATCGGAATAAACAGAGGTGACTGCTGTCAAATTTCAGAGTAGCCACTTGCATGAAAAAAAAAATATTCCAATTTTAAAAAGTGCACTCTTACTGAGACACCTATATAAGTTAGATCGTAGTGAAACAAGTCACTTTAAGTACACCTACCCTAACCTATTCTAACCTATGCAAGCCTGCCATTGGCGTGTGGCAGGCCTAGCCTTAAAGAAGCTGAGCTATTAAAATTGACAATTGAAGCAGTCCGCTCCAGCCACCAAAATCGTTGATGCTGACAGTCGACGTCTCCTCGATCTCGGCGCGAGCCGATCTACTAAACCTGAGGCACTTGGTTTCACGGTGCGCAACATTACGATCGTAGAGGAACCGCCGACCCATGGAATTGCGGCGCACATGGAATATTAGTGGTATCGCTAATCTATCCTGGATCAGCCCACATTGATCTTAATAAAGGATTGCCTCTGGGTAATTAACCGAGGTTATCGCCTTTGCAACGTGACTTTAAACCAGTTTTATCAGTTAATTATCCACCCAAAATCTTAACCCTATTGTATAAGACCTTGTTAGGGTAAAATTTCATGTAACTACTCAGATTTGGGTGTTCTATGTAATCCGACACAAGTCCTGGGACATTGTCTCTCAAACACCCTGATACTTTCCATTAAGCTCGCACTCACATATGGAACCACACGAGACGTCCATATGCAATCATGGTCCTGATTAATGCCATGTGGCAGATTATCTTCTTTCTGGAATCAAATGTTGGAGGCGATGAAATACCCATCTTGTCGGAGTGAAAACATCGGGCCCTTATCAAAATATAGATACTGGTCTATATCTGATCTAACCAGATCTCAAGGTATCCGACTACACTTTGTTTCACTAGTGGGTGCCCGTCTGGCCCAAGAATTACAAACCCGCTCCAATTTTTTTTTCTAGTGTCCGGAGAGGCCCTAGATAAAGGCGTTCTAAATAAAATATATTCTGCCGCATGGGAATGACAATAAATCGTCCGCATACCCTATTGAATGGCGCCGTAAACCGATGTATGGAAACTTACATTGTCATAGCGACAACAGCATTTCATTAGCGGTCCTTTTCTTATTTTACTGAAGACTTTTTGCAAAGTCTTCTTATTGATGTATGTACCATTGAAAAACACTATTCGTACAATCCAGCTTTTCTAAAAAATAATTTAAGAAGTAATTTGTTTAAAGTACTTTGTTGACTGTTGGCTCCCACTTAGTTCTAGAGTCAGTGCATAATTTAATCCAGTTTATTTGAAATAAATTATTCTGTTAACTCAAATAAAACTCGTATGACACAATGATGTGAGTGCCTACATATGTATGCCATTAGAAATGTCAAACTGCGCGATGAAAATGCTACACTTGACAAAGGTAGCTTCCAAGCACATCCACTATAAAATCTTAGTAGAAACTCTCTCTTTCTTGACAACAAAACAGTCTCATATTGCAATTCAATGTTTTGACGATAAATTCAGTAAGAAATGAACTATAGTCCATCGTCCAACATCCATCAAATCAATCACTTATTAGTAAATGTTTTTTAAATTTCCTTATTTTCCAGAGCAAAATCCAATCTTGCGATGTTAATTCTCTTTAAAATGTATTTCATATGCTTTACGATTTTAGTGTGAAAGATGATTTTACCCTTGAAAATCAAAACAGAAAAGAAAATCGATGTGACGTACATATGTATATGTATACATTTGTATACAATTCTCGAAGGACATATGAAACGTGGGCTGGTAAATGTCAACAAAAAAGAAATCTAAGATTACCAAATAAACGCTGGACACATGTTGCCCTCTACAAACCCCCATTCAGTTCGCGTTAGATTAGTTTTCAGATGAATAGAATATGTAATAGAATTATGTAATTGTGATACCAATAAAATCGCATTCTTATTCCTTGAACGTCTTTCTGACATTAGTTTGATATTACTACGTGCGGCACGTGTTGTATTTCAGAAAATTGTTCTTTGATAATAACGAAGTCGCCCGAATTATTGATATTTTTTGTTGTTATGAAATAATTGTGAAATAGTTTAATGCTCAGCGATTTGTCAGTGGGAGAGTGACTTTTATTACAGCATGACAAGAGTGTCACTTTCCACAAGATTCGTATATACATAAGTATACTTGTAAAGCTCAATTGTAATCGTCTTTCTTATCAGTTTGAAGACGAACAAAATTAAATTAAATGCTGAAAATTGACACTAACAACAAGAAGTCAATAAGCACCAAGTTAACAATTAATTATTTAGGTGGCCTATGCCTATGGCGGATTCTTGTGCTAAGCTTTTTTCAGTGCCGCATAATTGGTCAAGATACCTTTCGACCTTACATGCTTAGATGCAGCGTCCTCTATCACTCGGGGTTGGACTCGAAGATTTTTCCTAAAGGAGTCGTGCTGACCATTCGCTTAATATAGCCCAGCCAACTGTAGTGGTGGTTCCTAATTGTCTGTTAAACTATGACAAAAATCGTCTCTCAAACGGCTTCGTCATTCACTTTGATAAGGACAAAAAATCGGTGACGTTAGTCTGATTGATTTCGACTCCATTTTGGATTCATAGTCTTGACATAAAAATTGTATTCCTTGACAAAACTTTTGAAATTTATTCCTTCAGTAACTTGTTTTCATAGTCCTGACTTGAAATTGGTATTCCTTGACAAAACTTTTGAAATTTATTCCTTCAGTTCTCGTATTATATTTTCCCTGAGAAATGTAGTTTTCGCATCCTTCTCTGCTCATAGAGCTCACGATTTGCTCTCGCTCTTTTGTGCAACTCAGTTTTGTAAGCACCTTATAGGGTAAGATTTGTCTTCAGATTATGGGTTTCTTGTTGCTAAAGAAAAGCACATTCAAAGCGTTGCTCTCTGTGACGGAAGTTTTCAAAGAAGTTAAGGAATTTGCGGTTGGTATAATGCGTTCCCATTTTATAAATCGCTGTAGCATATTTTGCGGTTTTCATTTGCGTTTTGCTTGGTCCGGAAATAAGTTAGTCAGGGTTTATTGATATAAATGAAATAGCTGGCAAGTCAAGAAGATAGCAATCATCATTGGTTTCATTGAGCGCAAAGCTCTGATAGCCAAACTAATGTGAGCGGGTCCAATTCAAGCATTTACGCGTCAGCATCTACCTGGTACAACTAAGACCATTCGAGCAACAGCTTTAAACAGTTTTACGGGACAAGAGAATTTACATCTGTCCATGATATCTGAAATTTATTAACTGCCATCAGAATTGATTGATCGATTCTGTGATAAAAACTGAAAACAGCACACCTTAAAATGCCACCTCACAGACCCTTTCTGTGATGAACTGATTTATTTTCAACGTTTCTGCAATCGTTCATGTCATGTGACGTGGATTTGAGACCAGTAACTTAATTTTATTCTTCTTAACCTCGGTAAGGCTCCTTATCGGTTCCTAAAATTGAAAACTCCGTACCGAATTTGTAAACCTATTGTTGACAGTGACGTTGTATAGATTGCACGCAATTGTTCACAAGCTGGAATGAAGCGCGATCGATCCCATTTAATTTTATTTGACAATAGTAAACTTTCAGTTGTCAAAAGCCATTAAATGTGAAAAAAGTAAACCAACATCAGAGCCATGAACTTTCCGACTATTTAATAGACTTAAATCAGTCAGTCAATGGTTAAATAACATAATACTCGATTTGTCTCCCTTTTTGTAAACAGTATTTTTCTCGAATTCCTCATTTGGCAAAACTTGATTTTCTTTGCAAAAACAAAAAAAGCAGAAAATTATTGTTTGCTTCTAAGATATTTTCACGTGCCGCTTCAGTAGAGCGTCTCATTATTGACCGTGAACTGTTTCTAAGCCCACTCATGCAAGCGTTAACACGTTTTCTTGACCGAAAAGCCTAATGGCTCGGCTATCTGTTAATTACAGCCCAAATGCAACCTTCCAAATAAAAAAAAAAAACATATGTACATATGTATTATACACACAATACGTATAATAATTGCAATGATAAGACATTTCCTTCTTCGCTGTAATCACGTTTAATTGAGTAAAAGCCTTTCATGGTAACAGCCATGACCACAGTAATACAAATAGTATGACCTTTGTTATTCTATTACAGTGTTTCACCTAACAATGCGTCCCAAAAATCCTCTTTCTAGACAGCAATACATTCTCCTAATACTACCCGGATACAGATACATATCATACTACCCCTTTTTGTTTGCCCCCTTTGGACCACTATCATCTTGACCATGAGCTTCATTTTGGCTTTTAATTAGGCAAGTAGGCCAATCTCTTCCTTCTTGCTTTTAATTTTTTGTACTTGCCTTCTCGTTAATTGCAAATAAAAAAAACTACACAAATGTGGAAAAAAAAGTTAACACACAATTTATTTGCATCTTGCCTATATTCATCCATCTGCCGCCTCCACTTGTTCCTTCAAATGTATTGGGTGTATTATAATTTACTTGTATCCCACCATTCCGAAAAGTCGGGGCGCCAAAGAGTTACATAAAGGTTCACAAGTCGCCGCCACTTCGTCGGAGGTAGTCAATTATCACAGAATCCGTCTGTCGTCCGGAATTTACTGTTTACAAGAAGTTTTCATTTTATACGAGTAAAGTTGCAATTTCAATGACTAATGGCCTGGTAAAATTATGTTTTTCTTCCCAGGCATAGATGAAATAAAATTCTAGCTGTCAAGCTTTAAAGGACTTACGTAATGCTTTTAAAATTCTTCGGTTTTTTCTTTCCTTTACTGTTTTCTATGACCATCAGAGAGGAAGAATTTATGTGTACATAAAAATGCAAATAACTTGACAAGTACGCTAAACTTTCGTCAGAATTTGAAATAATTATGTCGGAATTTTCGGAAAAAAAGCTGGGGAGTTTTGGGTGAAGGTTCAATTAAAATCAAACAATTACAATAATAATAGCAAAATAACGTAAAACATGTGGGACAGTGTTGAATTCAGTTGATCATAGACCAGTGCAGTGGAAAGTAGTGCTTTGGCTTGTTTACAGTAGAAAGCAAAACACACAATAAAAAGGGGAAGTGCGCGTTTGGGCGAACTCAAATTGAAAATTACGGTAAAGTGCCGGACTCGTAAGCCAAAGATCGGAACATCAAATACCCAGTCGGGACGAAAAAGTTTTTCGAGTTATTTTTGCGTGTTCTTTCTGCTGCAGTAGCACTAGTAGCAATAGTAGAGGAAAGAAATGTCAAGAGACGGCGGCTTAAGTGCCATTCGTCGGACAGAATCGTAATCGGATGATTACGACCGACCGTCGTCATGAAAAGGCGCAGAAGGGACAAGCGCCCAATTTTATTAAGCGCCCCTCCCTCACTACTTCGGCCGAAAAGCTGCAGGTCGAATCGAGGAAAGGGGCGTCATCACGATTACAAGGGAGCTGAACAACAACAACAAGAACCAAAATCAGTAATTCCCGTGAAAGCCTACATATTGTCTATTGCTTACCTCTCCCATGGTAGAAAGGCCGCTACACGGAGGACAAAAATCCCTTCGCCGCTCTTTCGAGTTTGGCTACGGGGGAGCGTAGCGAACTTGAGGAGGAAGAACGGATGCGTTCTACTCGCCAAGCTGCAGGCCGTTATCGATAAGCTTAGGAGATAAGGAGGTACAGCAGAAGGAGAGAGAGCAGGCAACAGACGCCCCACATCAAAAGCAGCAACAACAGCAGCGGCTGCAGAAGAAACAGCAGCAACAACATCCTAAGCAGCAGCAGAAAAAGCAACAACCACAATGACAATGCCGTAAAAAGGAGAAGGTGCCACCAGGTGGACCATCGATCTCTGTAAGTATGATATTGGTGTAGATAATTTTCAAATTAAATGTTTATGCCAAAAACGCTATGCTGTTCAGTTCAAGACACTGGAGCAGCATAAACGGGTTAAAACCTATTGAAAGAATCAACAACGGAGTTTTCCTCCTTCACACCGAAGGCCGGGAGATTGCAGACGATGCTTCCCAAAGGCGTGGAGTCGATTACAAACCCCAAGGAAATGCTCTCAGAACTCAAAGAGGGCCATAGGGGTTAACCCATTCTCTACGATGAGCTCCTAACGGGCGAAGCCAATAATCCTTCTTCACACCCAGCAGCAAGCTAGAGAGGCTACGGACTATCACTTCCTTAGCATCTCAGTCTCTGACATGGGAAAAATTAAAGAGGGGGGGAAACATTTTACAACACATCCACTGTCAAAGGTTCGGGCCCGCCGCGAACTGCGAAAAGCAGACTCGATGTGTTAAGTGCACAAGGAACCACAAAAACGAGGAATGCGACCTTGAAAAAGATAAGGTGGCGATCAGAAAGCAGCTCGGATGTGTCTTGTGTAGGAATCGAGGACACCCTGCGAACTATCGGGGATTGACAATTGCAGACTATGTGCCGTGATCACAGTACCTGTTCGCGGAAATGGCAGAGTATGTCCAAACGCACCCCTACGATTATAGTAGGGCGCGTTGGCCACGCTTGGCCAATTCAATGACGAGTTCAAAGTCAAGTGACGTCGCTCATTTCGAGCGCCTCCTTTCGCTCCGTCCAATAGGAACCAGTACAACTACGAGATTGACAGGTACCTCAAACAAATGGACGATATAATTAAGCAGACGACATAACGATACCACAAACTTGACCTCTACTCAAACATTTGATATTAACAATGGACAGCAACAGGGTAAACTCGCCGATCCTTTTCAGAATTTACCTAAGCGATCTGCTAGTTTCTCTTCACCACTAAATAACGTACGCAGACGACTTAATCGCATACAGATCAGGTCAAACAAATGACGTCATTGTTACTCTTCGGCAGCGTGACTTCGAAAAAGTTCAGCAGTATTGTGATGACTGGAAGTTGAAAATCAACCCCTAGAAATCAGAATCTATATAGTTCAGAATGACTTTGTCTAGGACCTCTCGGGACACTAGAAAAAATTGGCGCAGGTGCTCAATTTTTGGACTGGACGGACGTCCACTGGCGAAACAAAGTTTAGTCAGATACCTCTGGATCTGGCCAGACCAGTATCTATTTTTTGACAAAAATGTAGATGCTGCTCTGGCAAGGGCCCGGGGCGCTTTCGTTCTGACCAGAGAGAAGGTAATCTGCTATAAGGCCTTAATCAGGCCCATGGTTGCCTATGTATGTCCCGTCTGGTTCAATGTAAGAGCCAGCTCAATGGAAAAGATACGGGTGTTTGAAAGACAATGTCTCAGGACTTGTCTCGGGCTAAATAAGACACCCGAATCTGAGTATACGAAATTTTATCCGAATGAAGTCCTATAAGGGCCAGGATTGTACGGGTGGATAACTTTCTGATCAAATTCGATTCGATTCTGATTCGAAGCCACGTTGGAAGAGCAATGACTTCAGTCAATAGCCTGATCATCGGGGCTCACTACCCCATTGATTTATACCACGCGAGAGTGCGCCTGAACGGCTGTGTCCCGCCAGAAGCACCGATACCGATAGATTGGCGATACCGCTTATCTTACACGTGGGTTGCAATTCCGTGCAACGGCGATTCCTCTACGGACCCGATGTCGCGCCCCGCGATCCCGAGCGCTGCAAATTCTACAGATCGGTCTCACGCCGGGATTGAGGGGAACGTAATGTGCCAACATCAAAGTTTTCAGGGGCTGGAGATAGCTCCGTCAACAGACACGTCAATAGGTTTAGCCTCTTCAAGGCAAAGCTTGCCTCACACCAATGGCACCAATGGTACAGGCTAGTGTAGAGTAAGGTAAGTTAGGTTAGGTTAGGGTAGTATAGAGCAAAAAAACAAAAATATATTAAAATTGAACAAAAAAAAAAAGATATATAGTTATATATTAAATATATAATTATAAAGAATATACTTTTATATACTCGTATATTTTTAAATTAAGCTAGAATAAATTAGGTTTAGTTAGATTAAGATAGGCTTAACACATTCTACTCGGCGTGGACCACTGGTGGTCCACGGGCACTGTGCTTATCTGGCGGCGTGGACCACCGGTGGTCCACATGCAAATTAATTTATCTGGCGGCGCGGACCACTGGTGGTCCACAAATGTTTATAATTTTTTTTCAGAAACCACACTGGAAAGAGACAAAGTGCTAATATAAAATACAGTGGGAAATTATAAAATTCTATTTGTTGTAGTCGTTTTCAACATAAATAAAATTTATTTTTCATAGTTTTTAAAATAAAATAAAATTATTTCTTATAGCAACCAAGCACTTCCTAAAAAAATCGCACAATAACTAACATTCTGCTGTCTGCCAACAATAACGAAAACAATTGCGCCGTAAAAAAGTGCCCCTATACGAACAACTTGTTATCTCGTGCATGCAATGCGTAGAAACATCGAAAAAATGCGCCGGGTAGAACGTGTTAAGTTTCATTTATATACAATACAAATCTTGTATTGGCGATCTTGTGCTAAGTTTTTTTTTTTAGAAACAAATTTTCTTAGCTTAAGATATGATAAGATCATATATAGTTGTCGAAAGACATAGATTTAAGTTGTACTATTTGTTTTAGAGTATCCGGCTAGGGCCAGTAAGATATTTAAACTTGCAACGATAGTTGCTAGTTGTAAGCATTTTTGTCTAGCGTAAAATAGTTATAAGCAAATTTTAGTAAAAATGAATTCAAATTGCGTGATGATTGCGGTCCTGTAGCGAACTTTGAAATCGATACAATTGAATGCTAAATAGCGATCACTATGCGCAAAGGCAAGTTAGTCAAGTTAGCAAGTTAGATTGGTATTTATTGTGTGATGGTAATGGGGATTGTGGGTGAGCAGTTTACTGAACTGATTGATTTGGTGTGATATCTGGCTAGTAATAAAAGTCAAAAAGAGAATAAAGGGTTTAGTAAGGCGTGGTGGTTGTAAATACGAATAAATTGGAATGATTGTGCCGAACAATGCTTAATTTATTATTATTATTTTATTTTATATACCTTTTTTCAACAGGTATGTCGCTACAGAAGGACATTATTCGCATCTGCCTTGTTGTTAATATCTTTAATAATCTGTAATTATTTTTCTGTCGTCTAATTAGGGATAATTACTTTGTTTCATTATATTATAATGTGGCACAAAATGTTGTTTGCCTATCGTGATGTCGTCATCATGAATAATACTTAATTTCTAAGTGTAAGTTCGATGGAAATAGAGAACAAATTTCGTGAACTCACTTCTACATTTTGTTGTTTAAAACTAGCTTTACAAATTTGTTTATTTCCTACATGACGTCAAATCTAAATTGATTCATTACAAACTGCCCCCCCATAAAGTAAATAATGGAACATGAACGAATTGCGCGCACCGAGTTAAGCGTAATACAGCTTCCTGCCATGAAATCATTATCTCACATAATATCGCGTCTCATATTGTGGCTAAGACACAGCCATTATAGCTAAACATAAACATCGTCGCAGGGTTAAATGCAAATAAATAACCTAACAAAATATTTATATATTTGGCCAACTCCCATAAATGTATAACTCGCGTTTTCTGCGCTCACCAACTAATTAAAAACCTGAACATGCTCGATAATAATCAATTAAAAAAAAAACCAATAAGGAACGTCGTGAAATTGATTACCTCATCATGATTTGTATATCGTGAATAGGATGTGAATGGCATTGTCCCGATATAAGACATGCCATTCGAAAAATAATCTCTCTTATAAGAAGCCCTTTGCTAAAGCTGTAAAATTGGAGGCGAATTATATACACACGATTCCACACATTATTCTCTTCATAAGTGAGGGCGTGGATTATTTTCATCGTTTATTGTTGAAAATATTTGTCTTGGAATATTCAAGTTTATCGCA
This sequence comes from Merodon equestris, assembly GCA_958301585.1. Lineage (NCBI taxonomy): Eukaryota > Metazoa > Arthropoda > Insecta > Diptera > Syrphidae > Merodon > Merodon equestris. The sequence continues at coordinate 78,687,114 of OY284415.1, read as the reverse complement.
TAGACTAATGATTAATGAAAAATGTATCTATCCAATTCAGCACCAGATCTTAAATGAATAGGATGCTACCGAAATCTAAAATATAAATGAACAACAACTCATTTTTTTTATTAAAGTTTGTATTGTATCTTGACGAATTGCTCCAGTCCAGTCCAGTTTTGTACTGTGTTGTTGGACACACTAATTTCTTTTTTTGAGTATTTTTCTTTTACATTCGCCAATTTTATTATGAGGTTTTTCCCATACTATATTCCTTATTTTCGCAAATAAATCACTTAATTGTCGTTTCCAAGTGCGTCTCTACCTAAATGGCATCATGGATAGTTTCAAATATTTAGATATTTTAAAAACAGTAATGTTACCTTATGTTGAAGAAGAAATGCCATTGAAGTGGACGTTTCCAACGGACACACAACATACAAGTAAATTTATCAAGACTTGGTTTAATGCCAATAACATCGAGGTTGTGGATTGGCCCGCGCAATCACCTGACCTTATTGAGAACTTGTGGGAGATAGTCAACAGGCCATTTAACAGGGACCAATGTAAAACCTTGGTTGAATTGAACAAGGCAGTGGAAATATTGTAGATAGCCTTATAAATTCTATGCCGAAAAGAAGTATGGATGTTATACAGGTAAAATGATATTCAACAAATATCTTTTTATAGGGGGTGCTTTAGTTTTGTCTAAGTGAAAATTTGACTTGTTGTTTTGTTTTCTGTGATGAACAATCTTATGTTTTTATTATTGTTTCGTTTAATAAAATGTAAAAAATCAGTAAAAGATAAAATCGGTTTTGTCGCTTCACTCTGATGTCCGTTGTAACCAAAATCAGTAGTTTGTTCATGGAGGGTGCTTTAGTTTTGTCCAATACTGTATATAGTTCAGCTTATATTATCCAATGTTTTTCAGTGCGACGTCGATCATCAACTGTGCCACTAAAAATTGCAATTTCCTATATGACTTCAAATAAACGAGATGGATTTTCTTCTACTCTAGGCCGACCAACAGTATCTTGAATTTTCAAAGTTGCTGCAAAGTCAGACTTTCTTCCATAAATTTCTAAATTTTTTTTTTTGTCTTTTGGGAATCACGATTTTTTTTTCTATCTTTCATTGTCTTTGTCCAAGTCTCAAATCAGAAACCACCAATGAGACGTATCACTTAAAATGGCCGTGGACGTTTGCCTGCAAGCTGCGGCGAGTACGTGGGAACCCGGGGTTCTGTCAAAATTATGTGCTCAAAATTACGTATTCACGAATAGAGATCGTTTGTAACGGGTTTTGTCGCTACGAACCCTGGACTTCATTCAAAATTTCAGGTTGTCACGGGGAAAGACGTACGAAATGCGTGTCTCAAATGCGGGATTGGCTCTTCGGTGTATTGTGTTATAAGGGCGCGGGCGTACCAGAAACAGATGCAAACAAATGTTTAATAGAATTGGTTACATTCTAATATTGTTCATCACTGGATTTTAATACTTCAATCTAAATATTTAACGAAACTTCTGATTGGACTAATCGATTAATTAACTATTATACTATCTTTTTTTACCTGCGGGTGGTTGTACAAATTTTGTCAGAATATAATATTTGCAAGAAAAATACTTTTAATTCTTCTCAAAACAGAAATATCGAACAGGATGTTTTCTGCAAATGTCATCTTCGGCGAATACACGAATGTAATTACAATTAATATAACCCTTCCCAACATCATTTTAAGCTCCACTCTATCGAAAAAAGGAGTTAAATGCGAAATGGTTTTTTTTTTGTTTTTTCTGTCATTTCCTGATTGATTTTTTCATGGCTCACTAATAAATTGTTTGACTTTTTTTCATTTGTTCCAGATGAGCCGAAATTAAACGCCGGCTCGTGGGAGGACCCTTTGCCAGTTTCAACGTCGACCACATCCATTGCAACGGCTCAACTACACAATTCATCTCTACGTCGACCAGATCCTCTGTGTACACGATCATCGTACAACGGGATCCCCAATCAATTAATACTGCCTTCGCATCATCATCATCACAGTAAAAGTTGTAGTAGCCCACCGACCCTTGGTATCGGTGCCTTAAGTAGTGCCAGTATTGGAAGCACCGGCAGCGGTGCCAGTGGCGCTGGTGTCGGTGTTGTTAGCAGTGGCGTTGTTAGCAACACAAGCGATATCATAACCGCGAACAACACGAGCAATACAACGGGTAATAATAAATTAGAAACCGCTGTTGGGTGCAAGAAACGCTTAGAGCACACTCCATCCGCCAGGACAATAAATAGCTCCGAGGACAGTTGGTGTTCGGAACGTTCCGAACCCGATCTATCGTCTGACGACGACGGCCAACAGGAGGAAGACGATCGGAGCGAGCGTAGCGTCGCGACAACAGCAGCAGCAACGCATCAACGCAACAGTCAGCTACGATCCACATTTAACAAGGCCAAACAACATTTGTCATTTGACAAATGGCGTACAAGTGGCGGAAGTGGCAGCTCGAACAACAGCAATTCATCAACATCCAATCAAACAACACATCAACTACAGCAGCAATCGCTGCAACAACACTCGTCTGCCGATAACATTAGTGCCAAAAGCAGTACAATGCCAGCTGCACATCATCATCACCCTGCGCAGGACACATCAAATACACCTGGCGAATCGCCCGGCGGCCGTCTCTCGCGATGGTTCTCAATAAGACGAGGATCATCGCATCAGTATGATGTAGGTGGCCGTGACGGACGTAATTCGTCATCGAGTAGTATTGATACAACTGATGCCAGCACTATAGAAAGCCATCCATCGCCCAAAACCGCATCCGTTGCATTGAATTCAGCCAAGATGCCCGAACTTCCTGAAGTAAGCATAATTTTCAATTTTTTTTTTTTTTTCAACCAAAATCCAACTTCATTTTCACTATTTTTCAGAATGACGATGATATTGGTCATGGATTTGATATAGATCTAATGTTACCACCGGGCAGTCGGGCAAATGGAACCGCTCGACCCCACAACAGACTGATAATGCCTACCCTTCCACCTGCGCCACAAGGTTTGTCTCAGCAAAAGCTTAAACGACGTCTTATCGTTGCGGCTATTGTTCACAGCGAGAACTCGTATGTTGCCACACTACAACGTCTAGTCAATGTGAGAATCTGTTTCATTCTTTTTATGGTTTCTTAAAGATTTATTTCTCTATCATTTGTTTGTTTGTGTTTTTCTCGTTTTCATTCGTCCTTCTCATTTTATTGTTTCGTTGAGTTTGCTTGTATGTTGGTTTTATATCTAATCGAAATTCAAAAATTTGAAACAGTTTGTCCAACTTCTGTGACTATTCAATGGGAGCGTTCGTCCTCTTTTGATCGTTAGCCAGGAATTTTAACATGTCTTGCCAAGTTAAATGTGCTATGTAGGTGTATACGCACATTTCAAATTAGTATCAGTATGTCTTCTTTCCAATATGTATGTCAATAATAAATAATACAGATTCGTCCATACCTAAATATTGGGTGGTTTTGCGTAGGCACGAGCATTTAATTGAATGTCAATTAAATAGGACAGCTAAACGGAATGTGAATGAGGGCTATAAGATATATATAAGATTGTCCTTACATTACTTGTAAGATATAAACAAAGTATGAACTCGTAGTTGGAATGTGCATGCCAATGAAATAGCTAATAGTTCGCCACAAAATTCAATGGCCCTCGATACGAAGCTTAATAGGATAAAGTGCAGTACATTATTTTACAGGCGCATATCCATGCAAACAAGTTGTTCTTAGTTATATGGAAAATAATCTTTTATGCCCCTTCTGAATTATAGTATACCTGCAGGTAAATTTAGATCTTTTATTCCCTGTTGAAGTTTTCCTCTATTCTCCGACTCTTCCCTTCAGAGCTATACTCTACATACAAAGCTATAAATTATCTCTGAATTATAAAATGTGTGGTAGTCAACCTATTGTTAATATTTTATCCGGAAAAAAGTTTTGCTCTTAAAAAACTCTGAATAAAAATAACCATTACAAACCTGTACTCAAATTGCAATTTCGTGATGGTTCATCATATTTTACACCTTCTGTCGACGACAATTGAACCAAGTCAATTTAACATTTGCATTGCTATTCCCAAACCACAAAAACGATATAATGAAACAGTGCACAAACAAAAAAAAACAACTTTTTTATTAAAAACTGAATCATTCGCGAGCAGTTATATTTTGAAAAAAATAGTTTTATTAATCGATTGCCGAGGCCCCGTTTTTTTTTACAACTGTCTCCGCATGTTATACAAACTAACGAATTCCATTTACATCAATTGCTTTGCTTTTCTTTAAAAACATTATAAAGTTGTATTTGATAGCATTGACGTCACCGATTTTCTTACCAATCAAACCGTTCCAACACTAGATGAAAGTCAAATGAAAGACTAAATAAATGAAAGAAATTATATCCCCAGAGTTTCACAAAACAGATAGTGCCCTCTTGAATGCACATTTTCAGCTCTTTTTTTCGTTGCACATTGTTGTACCGGATCCACTTCTCGTCATCTGCTCCGATATGATCTAAAAACGTACGTTTTTACGGCGTCTGAACAGAGATAATGTGGTATAGCTTTTTAACCGTGAAAGAATGCGCACCCATGTGTTGTTTTTAGAAGTAAATTCAAGTTTTTTTTAAATTGACCAATTGCTGACAAATGATCAATATTAAGCTTGTTCCTCATTCTCCACGGTTAAAGACTTTGGGTTAATTTCCACTATGGCCCACATAATGCCCCCATATATGTATGCGAGAAGAACGTCCAAGATAATATCAGCGTTCTGAAACCTGACATACAACTTTTTATGTTCGTAAGACAAGGAGCACGATCTGAATGTCTTTTGTTCTAACTTCGTTTTCGAAACCCGTATAGCTGAACTTTTTCGCCCAATTTTTTTTTTTGCACATACAAATTTACTTAACATAACTCCACAAAATCTAACAATATAGCAACATGTTCATATAACATACTAGACTGTATCAAATTTTCCGTCACGAATAAATAATCAATTCGTATATAAAATGATATTATTGTACAAATTTAGAAAAGTATGGTCAATTTATATTCGTCGTGACATACATATGTATGATGGGAAAAACAAAATAGAATAGATTATATTTTTTTCCGCGGATATGTCGATATCCCTTAACTTTCAAATGAAGTTAAACAACATTTGCTTGTAAGACTGGATGGCACCTCTTATATGTATAAAAACTTTATTTAGTAATAAGTTCATAGCCTAAGTTCAAAAAATGATTCGTATCATTATGCAATATAAGACTTAATGGTTCAATGACGTGATTTTAATCTGAGGATGTAGGTATCGAACTAGCAATAGAAAGCAAGTATACTCGTACATAGCCATGATTCCTTTTTTCTCATTTCAATTTAATATTGGTCTTAGTTTCAAACATATACATATGTCGAGGTCTGATTTCTTCTTTTAGTGACACTGTTTAGTTATTGAGAATTGCGAGATTATAAGAGTAGCTGCTCGTCCAGGGTATTTTTCCTTGAGTTGGGTACCGAACATCAAATGAATATGCCTTAATACTTAAAAATCCGAATAAACCAAGAACTTTACGTGTACATGGCCATTCATCACTTCTGATTAAAAATCATCACCTTGACTAAATACTTTATTCTATGATACTTCTGATACTTCGCTATAAGTGCCGCTAAATATGTGCCGAATGCCCCACACGAAAAGTCCTTAGAAATGATAATTTCTTTTCTGGAAGCAAATTTCATTTGGACATCTGTTTTATATAAAAGTAACATAATTAATTGTTCAGTACCTAAATCAATGTATTTTTTGTTTACGATTAGCATCTTTATTATCATTTGCACTCCTTTTTTTTTGTTTTTCCCTTATCTTATGTAGTGTCGTATACGCCCATTCTCTGCATTTGCGATTAAAATATTTAAAAATAAATAACGAAAATACATTTTACCAGAATTTTCTCTAAGTTCTCCTGACAACAAAATCTTAACTAAAGGCTTTGAAATATTATTTTTAATCGCCACTCCAGAAATATTTTACTTATATGTATAGAAGAATATCTTATTAACATACATATACTATGTACTTGTAGATAATATGAATTATGCAATATTCTTTCTGCCCGGAAATTCTTATGAATGGTATTGTAGGAACATAAAGTGAAATTGCTGTTAAAATGTGTTTTCCTGAGTCATAAACCATTCGTTTTTCTGTTGATATAGTTTTTAAAAGTATTTTTAATTTGATTTTTTCCATGCATTATGTCCATCCTCATATCTGATCATAAATTAAATACTATGTTCGTGTAAATGGTAGCCGTAACCACCATCACCACCGATACCAGCACCACAACCGCAACCACCTAACAAATTTATCTTTCTAGATATTGTACATATCCGCGTAGTTAAAGAATATATCTAGATCCCTCTCGAGATAGTAGACAGTGTAAATATATTCACAACTCTCGTACTAACATTCATCTATCCACAATAACAAAAACGACAACAAAACGAATTCAAAGCAATTTAAACGTTTTTTATCAACTTTTTCTCGTTCCACAGGATTACAAAAAACCCCTAGAAGAAAGCAGTCCTCCAGTTTTGAGTAGCTCGAAAATCTCGACGCTGTTCCATCGTCTGCCCGATATCCTGCAATCACACAAAGTCTTTCGCATTGCACTCGCCGAATGCGTGCGTAACTGGGACCGCGATGAAAAGATCGGCGATGTGTTTGTCGCCGCCTTCAGCAAGCCTCAAATCCTCGAAGCCTACAGTGGTTTCATAAACAATTTCTCCTCAGCTATGGAACTAGCCAAGATGGAGGAAAAACGCAAATCAGCATTGGCGGACTTTTTCAAAGTGAAACAGATCAGTGCACATGATCGGCTTTCATTTTTCGGATTGATGGTCAAACCAGTACAGAGGTTCCCACAGTTTATATTGTTCTTGCAGGACTTACTCAAGTATACGCCGCAAGGACATCACGATCGAATGTCATTGCAGTTGGCCCTGAGTCAATTAGAGTTGTTAGCGGAGATGTTAAATGAGAGAAAACGTGAAGCGGAACAGTATCAGGCATTTAAAGAGATGCTCGGACATATAAGCGGAACCTTTAATACAAGATCGTTATCATCGAGTGATAGTAATCGGCCGAGGTATTTGCTAAGGGAAGATAATGTCACGCATATGGAGTTCAACCAGGCCGGTTTTATTGTGAAGACGAAACAGAGACGATTATTGTTATTAAACGATAAAGTTATTTGTGTGTCAGTAGCACCAAAACAATCACATGATTTTGGAGCAACAGAGAAGCTGTCGTTCAAGTGGATGTACCCAGTGACCGAGGTGGAGATTGTTGACAATAGTACGTCCGCGACTTTGTCCAGAATACTGACCGCAGGTTAGTTTTATTATTCTTTCATTTTATATAATAGTTAATTTTAAAATTCATTCCAATCCAAAATAATAATAAAATATGACAAATTCTCAATCAGCTTATTTTGAGGGATTTGTTTTTTTGATACATAATATGAACATACTACTCATATTTATTGCCCGATCCCGAATACTACATTTCGTTGAACTTTTACTAGATAATTATACCAAACTTTTCCATGTAGGAATGTTACAAAACACATTTTCAGTGACAGTGTGAACATTTGAAATAAATGTGACAAACGACATATGCACCTTTCAGGTTGGAACTATGATATGCCATTAGATTCATCCCACATTGAATTCTTATGTTTTGGTGGAATTTCTATTATACTTCACAGTTTTATTGTTGAAACGAACTATTATAATCTGCGTCTTTTGTAACATTCCGCTGGTTGACTTTCCAATTACATTCATTCTATTGTAATCCAACCTAACTAATTGTCAGAGATTAGTAGAAGCGGTTGAGTTGAGCTTGTACGGGGTTGCGCAAAGGAACCTGACACATTTGTTTTGTGAATTGACAAAAGCACTGAAGACCTAAATGAAAAAACTGACCAGCAATAAAAATAAGAAGAATGAAGGTTTAAAATCGTTTATTTTTTGAAAACCATATTTGACAAATGATTTTCGAGCTGTTTTACAAAATTATTGGCCACTTTTTTCAACGTTTCAGCCTCAATTTCCGCGATTTCATGGCGAATGTTGGCCCGCAGGTCGTCCAAGGTCCTTGGCTTGTTGACGTAAACTTTACTTTTTAAATAGCCCCATAAATAGAAATCGCAGCTCGATAAATCTGGCGATCGCGGTGGCCAAGCAAAGTTCATGTTTCTGGAGATTATTCTGTTACCGAAGTTTTTTTTCAACAATGTTTCTCGCGAGGTATGGCATGTGGCCCCATCCTGCTGGAACCACGTTCGTCTAAGGCGACGTTTTCGTTTCAATTCGGGTAAAAAAAACGTCCGCAGCATGTCAGTATAGCGCTCTGAATTAACCGTGCCATCGAAAAAGAACGGTCCGATAACGCCCCACTCCGCTACCGCGCACCAAACAGTCACTCTCAACGAATGGAGGGGCTTCTCCACAACCTGTAACGGATTCGCCTCGGCATAATAACGACAATTCTGTTTGTTTACTGCTTCGTCGAGGTGGAAGTGTGCTTCATCGCTCATCATTATGTTGCTTAGAGAAATTTCGCCACTGCCTAACATTTCAAGCATCTTATTCGCGAACGATAAACGAGCTCCATAATCCGCAGGTTTCAACTGTTGGGTGATGACGATCTTATAAGGATGAAATGACAACTCTTCCTTGACTATTCGATGAAAAGAACGACGTGAAATTCCAAGAGCAGCCGCATGTTTCTTACACGAACGCAATTGACTCTTCACAAGAGCGGAGCGAACTCGTTCAACATTCTCTGGTGTACGGACAGTTCGTTCGTGGCCCGGAGGTTTTATTTTGGTTACAGACCCCGTTTTTATAAAAATGTTTAACCACAATTTCACTGTATTACGCGAAGGCAACGGCATTTTTGGATTTAACTTAAAATGTTTTTTAAATTCACGAATAGTTTTCACGTAGGACTGATTCTTTAAAAACTCGTTATAAATAAAAACGCGGTGCGTGACACTCCAGTGCTCCATTATGGAAAACTACTAGATGAAAATAAACCTTCCCTCATCTGCTTTCTGATGGCGTATTTGGTTTCTCCCTCCCTCGTTCGGTTCCAATGCCACCCGTGAACAAAATGTGTCAGGTTCCTTTGCGCAACCCTGTATTTTAGAATTAACAAATCTGGCAGACGAAGCTTGCTACCAAACAACCAAGTGCTAATAATTCTCACGCACGGAATCCTCGATCTTATTTCACGCCCCATCACCATAATGCAACCCATCAGTCCTGATTAACGGAACTTAAATTTAAATTCTTCTCCACTTGTTGCTATCACGCCACAAACATTTTCTGTGTTTGCACTGCCCATGCATTTCACTACTCTGTAATGAAACGCACTTGGAAACTTGATCATTTGCATGCTTCTAACTTATGTTATCATAATACTGAATTAGAAACAACAAAGCAAAGAAAAAGCAAAAAAAAAACAAAACGCTGCAGTTGAAAGACAGAGTTAGAACCGCGAGCAGATCATTGCCCTCCAGAGATTTACTGATAAAAAAAAACTCCAACCATTGAGGTAGGTTAAAAAAATTCGCAAAAACCCAATAAAATAAGTCTACAATAGCATCACGGAATTTTGATGGCTCTCAAGCCGACATTAATAATCTCAATTTGAAGAGGATTATTTACTTTGCACGCACATGCACAGCATCCTGTTGAGATGCTTACGCGAGATGCATTTTACTATCAGCATCGAATAGGGGAATATAGAATTAATAAACAATAATCTTATTAAAATTTGTTTATATTTTCATTCAGAAACGGATGTTTCTGCACAAAGTCTGAATATTACGGTCTTCTTTGTAATAAGCTAATTTTCCTCTTATTATTGGAACCTTCAGTCAGTCCACACTGTTTTTAGTTTTGTGAACATTAATTTTTTATTTAAAGTAAATCGTAATAAACATGTCATTCAAAGTATTGCCCATCGCTAGCCATAATTTGTTCCCTCTTTCGGACAGAATATGACTTCTACGTCAAGAAAACAATACGTCTTTTGGCATCTTCATAGGAATGGAAGTGCTGCTCAGCCGGCCGGGTGGCGTTGCATTTCCAAATAGATTTTCAATGATTTTGAAACATGTAGCTGAGCGTTGTCATGTAGCAAATTGACCGTATCGTGTCTCTGCTCGTATAGCGGCCGTTTTTTCTTCACTATTTGGCTCAAACGCATCAGTTGGTTTCGTTTCGTTTGAGCCAGTTATAATAAACACCACACTGCTGATCCCACCAAATGCAGAGCAGAATCTCCAAACCATGGATGTTGGATGTTTAGCGCTTGAACTCAACAACTTTTTGTGTGGGTTCCATCACATTAACGTGATTGAAAAATATTGTATCCCTTCTTTTTCGAGAGTATTGGCAATGAAAACATTTATTTTGTGATTTGATCTCCCTTGGTACGTGACTGACGAAGCAAGAGATTTCAATGCGTTTTTTTTTTTGTACTTGACTTATATCTATATTTTATGATACAATTTATTTCAGATAAAAAAGGGTGAGAACAATTTTCATTTTCATATAGTAATTTTTGGACGGGAAAACCAACTTTCATTCCCGTGCCTTTTTCCATTGTCATTTGACTCTTGGAAGTATACACCATTACTTCCTGCTGTTTTATTACAGCTGCTGTTTTATAGGGTGAATTATTTACCCTATGTTTAATTGGGAACAACTTTGAACGGCTTGTTCCAAAATCGCTCAGATATTCTAGGACTTGGTATGGTAACAATTCCTTCTTCCGGTGGTTTGGTTAGTGATGGTGACGCAACACTGCTTCAGTCCTCGGGCTTGAAGAATGAGATTCAACAGTTGAGTCGGGTTCTTATCTGGTTTTGATGACGACACCAGGGACCATTATTAGCTTTAACCAGATACATCCATCTCCCAAGAGTCTCCCTAATCACTCCAGAAACCCACTTTTTTCGCCTTAGCTACTGTCGCACGAACACCGATTGATTTAAGATAAATAATTGACGTTGATTGCCTCTTGCCTTTGAATATTCGGAACGATCGCTGCCTACCATACAACCTCTTAGCCGGAGATATGCCACTTCCATCTGCTGTTGTACAATAAGTGGATAAGAACGTCGCCAATGCATTTTCTCGCTTGTCACCATCCATAATTTTGAGAAAAGACGTCTTAAAAGTTCGGACCATCCTCTCAGTTACACCGTTCGATGCCGGGTTGAAGGGTGTTGAAGTCATATGATGAATTGAGTGACTTTGACAAAATTGCTGAAACTCGTTTTAGGTTAATTGATTGCCATTGTCTGACACTATTGTTTTGAGTAGATCCTCTAGAGCAAAAATTGACTGAATCGCCTGGATCGTAGCTTGAGATGTGATAGAGAACATCTGAATCACAAATGGATATTTTGATTTCGGAAATACCACAATTAACCACATATACGAATACTTCTGAAAAGGCCCCTCCAATGGTTTTGTGTAAGACACCAAGAACCTTTTGTTGAAGCCGCGCCGAGATGACTACTCGTAAGCTTTCACTATGGAAGCACATTAGCAAACCAACTTCTACGAAAATAAGGCCACAACACATTTTCTGGTGGTAAGTGGTTTGGCTAACCCTTCTGCATATACTCGATGACCTTTTTTACAATGGAATGTTGTTGAGAGAACTTGGCCTATTGATTCTTCCATCTGCTGGCAGGATTCTTCCGATCGGTCGAACTCTTCATCTGGACCGTGAAACGAACGTGAAAGACAATCCGCATTCCCATGCTGCTTCGTAGGGCGATAGCGAATGGTGTACGTATAACCCATTAGAATAATGGCCCATCGCTGAAGTCGTTGGATGGTCATATTGGGTGGTATATAACTAGGGCTAAAAATGGTTACTAGCGGTTGATGATCAATTACTAGCTCGATCGAGAGTGCTTCCTTCTCGTTCTGACTATATTTCCTTTGTCCTTCATTCAAGGTCTTTGATGCGAAAGCGACTGATTTTTCAGATCCATCTGGGGAGGTGTGAGAGATAACAGCGCCAATACCAAACAATGAAGCGTCAGTGGCTAAAGTAATTGGTGCATTGTTTTGAAAATGAACCAATCTGGACACCCTCAATATAAAAAACTCCTTTGAACTGGTCAAATGCACTCTGTTGTTCCTTCCCCCAGAAGAGTTTCTCACCATAACTGCGTAGCTTGTTTAATGAAGCTGCTACTTGTGCAAAATTCTCGATAAATTTATAATAATAATTGATTTTGCCTATAAAGGCCTCGAGATCTTTTATATCTTTAGTTGTCGGTAGATCTTCTATGGATTTACGTTGAGGTTTTTTAAATGTTTCTCGTTGGTACGGCCCGACACAATGACGTTGTCGAGATAAGAAACGCAAAACTCTAAATCAGCAGTTAGCTATTCCATGTTATTATTATTATTAGATGGAGTTACAACTCATATAGAGCCATAGCCAAGCTTCTCCCATTCACTTATGTTATGTGCGATTTGTTTTTCACACAAGTGGACGGGACCTACAGTTAAATGCCGATTCCGAACGGCGAGAGCCGAGAAGCTTTTTTTTCAACGCAAATGTGCTACGGGGGGTTCTTCCAGTACTCCGCCAGAGAGAGAGAAACCGCGAAATAAACATTCGATCCGAACTCACTCATCGCGAGTCAGCGGCCGACACGCTACCCAATGCCCCAACTGTTCCATGTACCTCTGCAAAATTTCTGTTGAGCTAGATGTCCCGAATTGCTCTCTAGATTCAGACGTAATCTGTAGTGCAGCTTCCTCCTTCGCAAAATGTGTCTTGAAATCAACCCATTACATCGGAAACGATAAGCGATAACCTTTGCGTTTTGGCTTTCCACTGAATATTACATCTATTGCTCCTTTAATGGGCACGTTCGTGTACCCATACGCTTTAAAGCTGCGTTCCGTTAGATAACAGGCTGGGCTATCTCGAGAACAGTATCCTTTGAGGCCTATCAGCGAGCAGGTTACACCTGTATCCAACTGAAAATTGACAGAACGCTAATTGACGTGAAGCAACACAAAGATTTTGTTAGAATGTTTGTCGGTTTCTAATTCTGCCGAAGAGACTTGTTTAAAAACATTATCAGCCGTCTTCTCATTATTGACCAGATTGATTGAATGTGTCGATTTTATCTACCAATCACGTGAGTCAAACTCGATGGATTAATTTGCCTGGGATTCATCCCTGCATTTTGTGCGTGTCTTCTTCCTCGAATTCTGGAGAATGCGCTGAGAAAGGTATCTTGGAACGCTTTGCCGACAGGCATACATTACTAACGTGACCACGAAAGTAACACAGATCACACACAGAATCCAAATGTTTGTACTGATTTCGATTGTGTTGAGTAATACAACGCGGCATGACATTCTTACAGAAAAAAAATCAGTGGTCTCTGGAAACATCCTTGACTCAGCTGATTTATTTTGTTGAATGTCGATGTGGTGGAGGTACTGTTTTCTTTCAGTTTGCTTGATGCTACTTTCGTTGACTCATATGCCATTATCAATTCCTCGATCCCCTCCAGTGTCGGATCCTTTTTTTCTGTTACCGTAATTCTTATAGAATCTTGAAGTGTGTAGAAAGTGATCATATCTCTGATCATGACATCAGCGTAGGATGTGTGGCAACCCGCCTCGGAGCACACAATGACACAATCTCTAGTAAAATCCTTTAAGTCTGCAATCCATTCGGCGTACGATTGTCCCAGTAACATTTTCTGCTTCAGGAACTTACATCTCGATGTGAATGCATGCAGTTTGGATTATGAGCCTTTTGCAAATTGTCGTTTCGCAAGGAGTTTGCCGAAAAATGATGGGTCGACTGGAAAATGTAACTGTCCCATGACTCCTTCTCCGAATCAAAAGCACGGAATTATGGAATGGAGTGTTGGTGGCCGATGAAAATCCTTTTAAAATGAGCTCCAAATATTCCGTGTTAAATTGTAAAATTTTCTCCATCCATTCCTTCTGTTGGTTAAGAATTTTTTGCACAGCCTCTGGGTCCATTTCTTATTTCCTCGTCGCCACTTGTTATGAACACAATTTATTTCAGATAAAAAAAGGGGAGAACAATTTTCATACACCTATATACATATGTACATATGTATAACATATAGTAATTTTCGGTCGGGAAAACCAACTTCATTCCCGCGCCTTTTTCCAATGTCGTTTGACACTTGGAAATAATGGTGCAGCTGCTGTGTTACAGGGTGTATCACTTACCAAACTGTATAAAATATTTTTGGACATTATGGCTGAGTTTGTTGGGCTCCGTCTACGAGGAATCATAGAAATTATATTTCTCTGTACTGAGTTAAGTGAATTAATCTGTCTCGACCAATGAGCACACTTTGTATCAGCCGACGTGCGTTAAGTCTTCTGCTATTATAAGCATTAGACTGGTCGAACCCAACGTCTCCATAAATACTGTTGGCAATATAGTCTTGATATAGCCACATTTTATAATGCCACACAGCCCACCCTCTTTCGGAAAATTTGGTTTCAGACCTCACATTACAAATTTATAGTACATATAATGAATTATGGTACATCCCTCTCTCACTCATTCATTTATCCTATTCACTAGATTCAATAGTAATTTGATAAAGCCCGATTCTGTATTACAAACTGCCTTTCTACAAAGTGATATATACAGTGGTAAACATTCGTTTAAGCGCATTGGGGTATTTTGCCTAGTTCACATCACGAAGTAATGTACGAACATATGTACATATGTATCTTTCTCAAAACATTTCGACACAGACCTGCCGCTATTTTTTATCTCAAAAAAAAAAGGATCGCGCATGTAGACTTTGTTTTGTGTGGTATATTGCATCCGCGCATTAGGAATCGTTTGTTCGAGAGTTAAACATTCAATTAAACGCAGCTAAGTTTTTGTGCGATAAAAAAATAAGTAAATACTTTTTTGATAGATTTTGTTTTCCAACGGTAAGACACAATGGTTTCAAGTTATTCTTGGCGATTTATAATAATATTAAAAAAGGTTTTGCAGACATGGGAAAAGGAAAGCGGTTAAGAGCTCAAGAAATTGAACAGATTAAATTTTTAAAGTCACAGACGCATGTTGAACTGTCTAATCGACAAATTGCAAAAGAGATAGGAAGATCAGAGACAGTCGTCCGCAATTTCTTAAAAAAAGGAACAGAGTATGGAAAAAAGGGAAAAACCAAGGGTAACACAAAACTCACCCTCCGTCAAAGAGGTCAAATATTTGAGGAAGCAATAAAAAATCGCCTTAATTGTAGGCAAATAAAGGAAAAATTAGATTTACCAACCACTAAACAACACATTGCCAGGATTCTTCGTGAATCGAAATCCATTAAATGGAAGAAAATGCAGGGAAAACCAAGGCTCACAGCTGCACACAAAGAAAATAGATTGCTGTTTGCTAAAAAGTATATGCACTGGACCGTAGAGTGGCAAAATTAATTTTTTCGGACGAGAAAAAGTTTAATTTAGATGGTCCAGACTGTTACAGCTGCTACTGGCATGATCTTTCGAAAAATAGTGTTCCCCGGTCAAAGCGGAATTTCGGCGGTGGTAGTGTTATGGTATGGGGGGCTTTTGCCTACAATTTAAAGCTACCCATTTGCTTTATCAGCACGAAAATGAATTCCCGAAATTACACAGAGTTATTGGATGACGTTCTTGTTTCTTTCTTGGATGAACAACACCAACAGCAGTTCATTTTCCAGCAGGAGTGGTTTGGTCAAAAAAACATCACTTTGTTGGATTGGCCGGCCTGTAGCCCCGGCTGTAATCCTAATCCTGTAAACCTTTGGGCTATACTTGCTTCCAAGGTTTATGCAAATGGAAGACAATTTGGTTCTGTTTCGGAGCTCCGGCAGTGTATCCAAGCATGTTGGCGAGAAATCACTCCAAACGTTCTTGAAAATTTAACAAATTCAATGACAAATAGGATATTTGAAGTGATAAAAAATAAGGGTAATCACAAAAAATATTAAATTTTGTTAAAAAACTCAAACAATTAATTATACTACATTGTTTAATAAAGTGCGTTTAAATGAATATTTCACTACTTTTTCCTTTGGACTTGATTTCTTAAATGCTAAAATGAAAGTTCTTAAAATAAATGTCTTAAAACCTCACTGTAGTTCATTTTTGTACTAATGAATACTGTGAGTAGTGATATTCAACTTTCTCACGGAGTGTTTCCGTTTTATTCTCAAAAAATGTAATGCGTTTAAACGAATGTTTATCACTGTATGTACATACTTATTTAATATTTCTTGATTTCTTAACACAGGTCTCAATCGAGGAGGAAGTCTTAAATCAAATAGCAGCTCATGTAACAATGAATCGCCCGCTACGATGTTGACAAACGGCGCCGACAACCTTTGCAGCGAAATGAGCACGCTAATGTACGACTACGAGGTAATCTCACGGATACATGACCTTGTCGGCAGTCTGAAGGGCAATTACAAAGAACTCAACTCGAACACAACACGTAACTTGTTGAACACCATCCAGGGATCAATTCAACGCAAAGACGAAGAAATGGCTTGGGTGGACTCGTGTTGTTTACAATTGATTACACGAAATAAATCTGGGAAAGAGGAAACTTTCACATTCCAGACGGAGAATCCGGCGGTGAAGAAAGAATGGATCACCGAACTGCGACTGGCCCAATTGGCTTTAGACGCAAATAACTCGCCCGCATGGGAATTGCCTGAGAAACATCACGACCAAAGACCATTCTCGACAAAGATGCCACTATTTGTGAAGGCAATGCCTGTCTTCAAATCACAGCATCAAACGGAGGTAAGTATTGGTTTTACTTTTTGTTAATTTTGTTTCTTCTGCTATGTTCATGCGTTTTGCTCTGCAGGTTCGCTGTGGATGCTACTACAGCATCGCCAACGACACAAAAGTGGGAACAACACGCAGGCGTTTTAAACAACAAAACTATCTTTGGGTGTGCACTAGTGACGGGACTAGCAGTCATATTGCCGTACTTTCACAACACCATCAGCAGGCTGGCAATCTCAAGGACGTTGGATCCTTTGATCTGGTCGAGACACAAGTGATTAGTATGGAATTCGTCAAAGGTTTGGAGAATTGCAAGACTAAGGAGGAGCACAATAGTTTGTTGGGCGATTTGGTTTGGATGGGTACCGACAGTCGAAGAATACTTATCTATTCAGCTTTAAATCCGGAGCAGGAAGAACAACTGGGATGTTGTATAGTTCCCGCGGTGGTCGTTAAAATTTTGTATCACTTCGACTCAGTGTTCGTGGCCTTATCGAATGCCACGTTATTGATATACTGGCGGGCATTTGACGGTGTCTGGCTTCTAAAAGAACCACAAGTGGTTCAATTAAACGACAGTAATCTCGCAGTATCCAGCGTACTCCCAATTAACATGAATATCTATGCTAGTTGCGCTAATCGTGTCTATGTCTTGAATGCCCTTACCGGTGATACTCAGAAAAGTTTCGAAGTGCACCATGGCGCCATGCAGCAAGTAAATTTAATGGCACACTCGGGAATCGGTCTTTGGATCTCATTGAAAAATTCATCGATTCTCTGTCTGTACCACACGGAGACATTTAAACATCTACAGGATATCAATGTAGCAGCAAGCGTACTCAGAAGTAATGGTTCGAAGAAAGACAGCGTTAACAACAACTCGATATACGTCACAGCCCTTATGGCATGTAAAGGCCTCCTCTGGGTGGGAACAAACGTTGGCATTGCCATAACAATACCGTTGCCACGACTTGAAGGTGTCCCAATTATCAGCGGAGGTGTCAACATGTCTTGTCACGCACATTTTGGTCCAATTACCTTCTTGTTGCCATTAGTGGCTAAATCACATTCAAATTACAAGCCAGCGCTACCAGCAGCCGCCCCAATCGAACCTCCTCAGCAAAATATGGGCGACGACCTGCATCTTCCCGCCATCGATGCCGACAAGAAAGATACTGATCTAGACGACTCAACCGTGATTCTTCGACGCGACATTAAAGACGACTCTCTAAACTCGAGCTTAGACCAAGAATCACCAAGTCGTGGAAAACTCGATAAACAACATTCATTCGATCAATCGTTCTCAGCTAAGCTCCGGGCTCAGTTAGTCAACAGTCCAGCTCTGAGCAGAAAGCGATTCCGTGATGCACTCTCAGACGTTTCGCGAATGTCGAAAACACTTCCCCGTGGTTTAGGTTCAGCTAGTTTTTTCAACACATCAATCCACTCAAATACATCTTCCATTCATCACAACGATCACGGCTACTGCGATGTCTATGGTCTCTATGGTAAACTGATATTTGTCAAAGAGGACTACGACGCTGAAGACGGAACACAAGGTAATCTCATGGATATGATGTATGAAGGAATGCGACGCTCTGATCCCGAACTCGCTGCTATTCCTGGAAAAGTCAGCACTCTTGATCGTCGTCTTCGAATGAAAGCCAGTAGACCGCGATCGCTCGATTTATCTAACTGGTCGGTGGACTCGAAATCTTCGAGTCTCTATACATCGTCTGGAAGCGAAGAAAGTATGGGCATTCGTTTCTTCGGTGGACGTAGCGTTTCGCGCAACAGTAGCAGTGCTAGTCACAAAACCTCTGGCAATGGCAGTGATTTAGGCAATATATCTGAAAATGGAACAATCACCGTTGACGTGCATCACAGTACGCCGAAGAGTGATGATGGTTTTAAGGTACCGCTCAGTGTCATCACAGATTCTGCAACAAAAAACACTGTCGCCATCAAATCTGGGACACCGGCAGCGATGCCAGCCGCAGCAACAGCAACACTTAAGCGTAAGAACAAAAATAGTGCCAAGAACGTAGCGATGAATGCTGAGGGCCCTAGGACCATCATCACATTGATGGGTGGACGTGGTTACTGGCGTCACATATGGTATAACAACTTGTCGCCCAGTGCGAAGAGCACGAATTCATCCAGCGGAACCACGAGTACGATGTCACGCGTAGCGAACTCTAACGATGCACACATTGTTGTGTGGGAGAAAAAGTTATAATCTAGGGCTAGGCCAGACTATATTGGCCGTCGATTCGGATTGCGAGGATTAAAGGGATTGCGGGTGCGATTTAAATGAACGAGCGTGCGGACGAATTGCTTTTGGATTCGCAGCTGGAACGCCGTTTTTATTTGATTCAGTGAATGTTTTTTTTTTTTCTGTCTCTTGGGAAGGGCTTTGCCATTTATGTGATTATTTTTCCTTACTCTTACCAAGGATAGTCTGGTTGAATCGTCAATTTAAATTTCGCTCAGCATTCAAATCCAGAACAACTGTAAAAAAATAAAGGACCAATAACATACGTTTCACTAAGCCACCGAAATCACAAATTTTCTTTCCACAAACTAGTGTGACATGAAAACGTTTTCTCTGATTACTCCACCGCCACGATACTTGTATATATTGTAAAATTTGAACGAAACACAAAGCAAAACGGGAAAAAATATTTTTGCATAGATTGTTTTTTTTTATATTGACATTTTTATACATAGCAATTCACTTATCGATCATTTACCATTCAATTTGTAAGCCCCATAAGTTTATACGGTTTTGTTGCCTTATTATATTGTTTTTCTCATACAAAGAAAAACTTACATTTACTCGAATAAATATACACATATGTTTATATATAATTTTTTTTTATTTTCTTTAAATTGCATATAAATTATCGTTAACATTTTTCACATACACACAAACGCTGAAACACAATTAACATTTAAATGTCATTAAAGTAATTCTATTTTATATTTTTTATGAAACAATTTAAGGTTAAGTTGAAAACAATTTATTTTAATCTGTTGAAAACTTACGATTGTATTCTTCTTTAAACACAGTTAACCATACATTATTATATTCTATTATATGAATAAATCTACAAACAAAAAAGAAACGAAAAACAATTGAAACTTAGTTTGTAGCTCTTGATCATAGATTAAGATGTCATTTTATACGTTCTGTTAAGCATTTCACACTCGTATATGTTAATGTGCTACAAGTGTTTTTCAGTTAATACACGATAATTCATTGCCTAGCATTTATGGAAAAATGGAATTGAATTGAATATATACATATTTTTTTAAATTTAATTTTATTGTTTTTTTTTTCAATCGTTGAAAACATATGTATAACATCGGATACATTGATGTAAAATTTTGGAAAAAGAAATAGATGTACATATGTATCTGATTGTATCAATAAACATAACTCGAACGAATCGATTGTTTTATTCGAAATACAATGCCGAAAGTAAACTAAGAAATTACAAGAAATATGTAAATTAAAGCAGCACAAGCCACATGTACTACATTTATTCTATTCTATACAAATAAAACAACATAATATGATACAAATCAGAATACTATTACACAAAATGACAAATATATTATACAATAATACGGAATACCGATTATAAGGAATATTGAATAATAAAATAAAGTAATAAATAAAAATTAAAATTATTGAGTCTGTTCATTTCAAATCTTTGCCGGGTCAACACCCGATGGGAAGAATTACGAAAGCCGTTTTTTGTGCGCTTGTTTTTATTTTTCACATGCCTTGAACTGTCCTAGATGTAAGAGAGTCCCTTCTATTCATAAAAGGCTACGCTGCAAAGAGAGTTCTCAGACTAAGAGAGTCCTCTCTGTGGAAGCAAGCCAACTATGGACATGCGGCCATACTTAAGATAATAAACGACCTGGGAAGGAAATATGGTTTTAGTAGCCTCACAGCTACGACCGACTATATTCCCCCCCAAAAGGACTTGTCTCTCAGTATACCTATGCTTTTCCCCGACAGAGAAGAGTGGACATCAAACGCCGTAATCAACGACCATGAGATCACCCTCTTCACCGACGGATCGAAAATGGACACAGGCACTGGGGCCGGGTTCTACTCTGATACCCTCCACAAACAGGAATCATTCAGACTCCCTGATCTGTGCAGCGTGTTTCAAGCAGAAATCCTGGCAATAGAGAAAACAGCCAAACACCTACAGGTAGCCGATATCCCACCATCTGATATCACCATCTTCGTAGACAGCCAGGCTGCACTGTAGTCAATAGAATCCTGTATAACGAGATCAAAGGCTGTCAAGAAATGTCGCGACTCACTGAAGTCCATCAGACACCATAAAGTTAAACTCTGCTGGGTCCCGGGCCACAGCTCAATCGCAGGGAACGAAAGAGCAGACGAACTGGCCAGGCAAGGTTCTGAAATGGACATCAGCGAAGCGGACACGTCATTGCAACCACCGATCAGCGCATTATACCGGATCATAAACGACATAATCATCAAAGAGGCCAACTCGTCTTGGCTTACAAGAAACGACAGTTACACGACAAGATCATCGTGGCCAGAGCTCAATGTCGGAAAAACAAAGAAGCTCCTGGCGCTGGACCGTAACTCGATCCGTATGCTCGTCGGAGTGATCACAGGACACTGTCCCATTGGAGCAATGCTCCGGAAATGGGACTCGGGACCCAGCGATCTCTGCCGGAGCTGCGGCGATGAGGAAGAAACTGAGACGATCCAACATCTGCTTTACCACTGTCCAGCTCTCCAGAATCGACGCCTAGTGTCGCTAGGCCAAAGATTCTTGACAGAGATTGCGGACGTGGCTAATGCAGACATATCGGATCTTCTAAGATTCATCAAGAGCACGGGGTGGTTTCAGCCACCACGTGATAGGACAGGTTAATTTTATGTGTACTCACACAAACGAAGGGAGTCACAATGTGCCTCTTGGCCTCCGAGTGGAAGTGATGTCTAACCATCACACTCCCCTTAAACCTAACCTAACCTAAGAGAGTCCCTACAGCGATCTTGCTTGGAGAGAGCCAAATCATTGCTGGGAACGTCGAAGGGCTCCTGCCAACGCGGTGGTGGTGGACAGATGAAGCTAAAATAGTGTTACGGGGATGAAAAGGCCATTCACGGCTTTGTCAAAGTGCTTTTCTACTAATAGGAATGAAAAAGCTCGCCTTTAAGGGGTCATCTCAGTGTGAAATTTTCAAAAAAAAAAAAAGTATACACTGTTATAAATATTCTATCAAATTTTGAAATCGAAATTCCAATTATTTCGGTCGCTACATCGTTTTTCGTAGAAAGGGAACGGAGCGGGACATCTGTCGCATCGGTCGTCCCGCCATACCATTATTCCTTTGTTCTTTTTCTGCGCCTGTACCTTTCTAGGGTACTTAGGTCCTATAACTTCGTAATACACCATGGATAGACCTACGAAAAACGAATTATCTAAATTTTTCGAACTCCAAACTTTGAACGCGTTTTTCCCGGAACGGTGTTTTTCAAAACGGTGGCCACTCTCAAAGGCAGAATTTTCAAGCTTTTCATTTCAAATTTTGGGAGAACATTTTTCACTCCATTCTCTATCGACTTATGGAAGCTTTATATTTTTATGAAATCTTCCTATTTTTTTTTTACGAAAAACTGTCGAAAAAAAGGTCAAGTTCTATACGTTTTGTTCAAACCGCCGCCATTTTGTCAAATTTAAAAAAAAAAAGAAAACCTTCATAGGGAGATAGCGACTTTCCTACAGATTAATAATCTTTTTGAACTTTTTGTTTCAGATCAAAATTGAGGTCGCAATCATGGCCACCATATGGACCTTTTTTTTTACGATACTTTTCAACAATTAATTAAACTATTGTACACTAAATAAATCAACATAAAAAAAAACATTTTGTATTTATCCTGAATATCTTTATTTATTAAAAAAAAAACCAGGACGATTAGTTTATTCCAACCATGAGAAAAAAAATCGCGAAAATTAGGGATTCTTCGGAGGGTCACACTGAGATGATCCCTTAAGTGGTGTATAGATGCTGCAAAGGTATCGCGGAGAAGAAGTGCACCCAATTTCAAGCAAAAAATATGGAAGGCTTCTATCGGGATTTTAGAGAAATATCGTCTTCGGCGTCTGATAGGAATCAAGCTATCCAGGAGCTTCGACAAATAACTTGAATAAGGGGGTAAGTATCTTCAAAATAGCCGCCCAAAGAAGAAGAAATGCTCAGAAGTTTCGTTCCCAAAACAATTCTTAAGGCCAGCTTCTTGTGGAAGACGACAAAATTCTCCGCAGATGGAAAGAGTATTGTTTTCTTACGCTCTTATGGTGTTTGTCACACAACCTGGACGGGATTGTGTGTGTACTTCCGCGGTGTACCTGTCAAGAGCCGCTCCTAACCATGAGGAAGCATCCGACATAACTGTCGAAGAAATGAGAAATTCAGTCAAATACTCAAAAAATAGAAAAACGGTTGGGCCAGACGAGTTATTCTCTGAGTTCTAGAAAAAGATGGGAGACTTCGGGACGAGATGCCTCATGATCCTTATCTTCAAACTTATGAGAGGGGATCCAATGCCTAATCAGTTAAGGGAAAGTTATCTTCTGCCATGCTGATGTCACACACCAGTAAGATCGTTGAACGGGTATTAGATAATTAGATAAAGATATTAAGTAAAGTCGGTGTACGCCAGGAATGCGTCCTCAGTCCGTTGCTGTTTATTAATTATTTGCTTGAAGAAAAAGCGACAGACCCCAAAGTACATCAGTCATTTTTTTGCTGACGATGGAGCTGTCACACATGAAGATCAGTCGTCCCTGCAATGAGCACTTTATGTATGGGAGGATGCTTTGGAGGGAAATGGGTACCGTATTAGAGTTTCTGTACTGCTTGTTCTCTGACTTACAGCGTTCTTTTGCAAACTTTTACTTGAATTGAAAAGTGTTTTGCAAGTTTAAATATCTGAAATATGTGATCAATCAATAGCGAAGCACCTTGCGATGACGACATCAATCATCACGTAAGCGTAGGGTGAATGAAATGGCGAGAAAACTTTGTGACCTAAACCTCTTAAGCTGAAAGGAAGGCTCTACATCACAGTTGTACGTTCCGCGCTCACATACGGCTTACAATTTACGGCTGGACAATGTACAAAAAGCATGAGGACAAATTAACGGCAGCTAAAATTATGGTTAGCATGACAGCAGGAGTAACAAAGCTCGATAGAAACAGAAGTTCGAAGATTCGAGGAAGCCTCCGTGTACAAGAACCCATCACAAATAAGATAGAGCACAACCAGCTCCGTTGGTATAGTCATATTCAAAAGAGGGATCCTTCGAAACTCGTCAAAAAGGCAATATCAATCAACATTCCATAACAATCGCACAAAAAAGGCAGACCAAAAACAACTCAAAGAACCGAAATCTATTTTCCACCTTCTTAATTACAGACAAAGTTTCACATTCGTGTTTCACAAAGTGTCACTGGCATTATTGTAGTTTTATATTCGTCATTCCTCAGATAAGTTTCATTATCTTATTTTATGATAATCCCATGTATGTAGCTTCTCTTTTAAATCATCTGCATCATATTTTAATAACTCCGATGGTATTAGGTCGATTTCTTATTATTCTTAAAACGATGTATTGCTTGTCTTATTTCCTCAATGGTTAGCAATTCCACCTGAATCTATGCTGTATGGATAACACAGTTTTTCATTGCTAGAGAAAACACAATTTTTTTTTCATGTACCTATACTCGTACATTCGGGCAGTTTATCGAAATATCTCTTCTATTGGACTGCAATTCTTTCATTGTTCCAAACGAGCTTCCCATTATCGTTGTGCTTAAATTCTGATTCGGTCTGGTATCCTTTTCATACACCGTTTAGCCCTGCGTACATTATTTTCGCGTTTTTAGCCGCAAATGTTAGCAAACCTTTTCCTTTGCTATCGACTTCGTTTGCTGACGTCGTTTCTTAGAGTTTAGGAGTGGTTAGTGATTTGGAAAAGTGTTGAGTTCGTTCTAGATAGTGAAAACATTGAACTGTCGCATTAATAAAGAAATCTTCATAAGGAAGTATGCCATCAACTTCGTATTTTTAATACTCGTATACTCGTATCATGATTTCATATCTCGGATTTTTGAAATTTTTTTCTACGTCTTAAAAAGTTGGACGAAATCGGAAGGGAAAAAGCTAAGAGTTATTGAAAACTAAAGATACAGTATGAACTCGATTTACGCAACCCTCGATTCGTGCAACTCCTCGATTTTCGCAACACTAAATTTGTAGCACATCTTGACTCTATAAGTGCAACTTTTCAAAAATGCTACCTCGATTTCTGCAACTTCTTGTGTTTATTCATCTGTTTTCTATTTGCAGGCTCTCCTTTTGATTCTGTATTCCTGCCGTTAATTTACAACTAGTTTGTCTGAACAAAATTCCTTGTAAAAATAATACACAAACACATAAAATGCATCTGTGTTTATTAGAATGGGTTGCGATTTCATTAGTGTCTACGGAAAATTTGTACAGGATAGGTGTTACAAGAAATATTACAAAATTGTCTATTAAAAAAAGAAGTGATATTTTACCAACATTAAAAAAGGGTTTTTCAGTAAAGACAATTTGTGAAAAATATAATGCTCACAAATCAACAATAAGCCGCATAAAAGGAAAGGGACCCGCTCTTAGACAATTTGTGGCTAGAGCTGAATCTGGACGAGGGAAATGTTTCTGAATATACACAGATGGAAAAGGCTTTATATGGATGGTTTCAAAAGCAAAGGGCTAAACACATTCCACTTTCTAATGACATTATAAAGTCAAAGGCAATTCAATTGCACAATAAAATAAAGGAAAGACCATCATTTAACGCCAACAATGGATGGATTGCGAAATTTAAAAAACGACATGGTATTCGAATGTTGAAAATCTGTGGTGAAAAATTATCGAATAAACATGAACTTGTCCAGCCGTAAGTAGAAAAATTTCAAAAAAAAAAATAGAGGAACTTAACTTGACAGATCAGATCTACAATGCAGACGAATCTGGCTTATTTTACAGAATGTTGCCGAACAAAACACTTGTTTCTTTTAAAGAAGCGTCAGCGCCAGGACGAAAAGTAAGCAAGGAAAGAATAACATTCCTTGCGTGCACAAATGCATCAGGGATGCACAAAGTAAAACTTTTCGTCATTGGTAAAGCAGCCAATCCAAGAGCATTTAAAAACTTTGAAAATAAGCCTGTTTTTTATAAAGCAAATAAAAATGCATGGATGACATTCCTATTATTCGGACAATGGTTCCACAACGTGTTTGTTCCCGAAGTAAAAAAAAGAATACAAAATGTTGTGTTTGTATTAATAAGTTTTTTTTCAGGTAAGAAATTTTCTTGAATCAAAAGGATTTGAAAAGAAGGCACTACTGCTTTTGGACAATGCCTCGTGTCATCCTAAAGAAAACGAATTGCAAGCGATGATGGGCTGATAATTGTAATGATGTTTCCGGCAAATTACACTGCAATCATTCAACCTATGGATCAAAATGTTATCAACATAACAATGGTCCACTACAAAAAAAGTTTATTGGCGCACTTAGTTGGCCAAAATCAAAGCCTTCAACATAAGGGATGCAGTTTGTTCGCTAGCTAATGCCTGGGAAACGATCCAGAAATGTTGGAATGTTTTAATGCCTACTAAGGGCGATTGGGATGAGGAGGACGAGCTTCATTATCTACACTATATGCAAACATCTTAAGGGAAAGAGAATTTATTTCATCCGTTTCTAGTTTGCTTGTTGAAGTTGTTCCCAGCATTAGCCTCCCCAATGAAGAAATCATAGATTGGTTTCACGAAAACGTTGAGTCATCTGGTAATTGTGACGATCCAGCAGAAATTGAGAGCGCTGATGAAGGTGAAGGTGAAGCTGAGTCGGCGCCCACTTTATCAATAGTTAAATCAGAAGATGCAGTTCGATCCTTCAACATATGTTTGCAATGTACCGAAAATGGAAAAATACATATGTTCAAAAATAATGGTTTGTTTTGGCTTCAGTAAAGTTTTTTTCATAACATTGTCGTTATATATAAGAAAATAAGCTATTTCAACTATAATTTGTATCAAAAAAAAAAATACAACCCAGTAAGTAACCTCGGTTATTGCAACTGCCCCAATTTCTATTAGTTGCGTAAATCGAGTTTGTACTGTAATAATGAGAAATTAAAGTTAGTAAACAAATAAATGTTAGTTTTTCTTTTTATATTTGACTTCAGTTATTTTCATTTTGTTGCAACTCATAACAGATCTCTTGTTCAATTTTCCCTCGTAAATCATCAATAATGTACAATATTGTATTTTCAGAACTACGAGTAGTTTCAGGAATAAGTTTCAAAGAAAAATCAATATTGTCTTCGTGAGCGATATTATTATATGAAGGGCGAAACAAGCTCTTACGAAGTACATATAGGGTGTCCCACGAGCAGTGTGCCAAAAAGCTAGAGCGTGTAGGTCTGGTCAAGACAAGAAAAAAATCGTACGGGAGGGGGGGATCTATTCCCCCCCCCCCCCCCTTTTAGCCGGGAGGGTCAATTTTCTAAAAAAATGACTTAATTTGGAAAAAAAATTATTAAAAATCAACAGTTACATCCACAATGCCGTGATATACTTTTTTGTAAAGCCAGAAACCTCTTCTTTCATCTTGTTTTTAAACAAAGCTGTTTTAAGGAACAGTTTTTGAGAAATAAATTTTTAAACTCAACATTTTGAAAAAAAAATTTCGAACTATTTTTTTTCAAAATTGTATGTAATTAAGTACTAATTTTTTTTCAAAAATTCAATTCTGTTATTAGTTTTTAGATAAGAACAGAAAACCGGATGCAAAAATGTCTTGTAGTTTTTGAGAAATTAAAAAAAACCCGAACCATTTTTTTCTAAGAAAACCTTTTTTTGGTTTTAACGCGGCTGGACTTGTAGGCAAATTAATGTATGAAACATTGACCTCTTTTTTATTATTTTTAAAAAATTCGTAGTTTTATTATAATAAATTTTCAATATGATCCCCATTTGTATATATCTATATATATATCTGTATATCTTATCTATACCCCTTAGTCTTCAATAGCATAATTGACGAAATCTTTGCTTCAACATGCTATTAAAAAGTTATATGGTCACACGAGAGGAGCGAAATTTCGAATTAAAATTCATATGAGCTTTAGTCAAGCCATTTGGCCATTATCTCCGTATGTCACTAGGTGGTTGATGCACTGATATCCTGGATCGTCCAGCAATTAGTAATCTGGAAGCAATAATATACTATACATTAGTTTTATAAAAATAATCATTGAAATTAAAAAAAATAGGGAATCCAGGGAATCCAACGAATGTGTTGAAAAATTTTTTTCTTCATCATTTTTACTTGCAGGTGGTGATTCAATACTGATATGCAGCCCATCTACTACTAGTTACTTTAAGAAAAACTATTACTTTTCTGCTTTTTGCTTTTCATTTGGCCACTGTATGGTTGTTGGGCTTACAGTGAACCAAAAAAAAAAGTTGGACGGCATGTAGACTGCGATTGCAACTTGAATATTTTAGAGGTAAGTAGGGATATTGATATCAAATAAACTAGAAAAGAGACTTAAGTTTTCGAATATACCAAACCATATTATTTCCTTTTTCTAAGTTGTTTCATGTTATTTCAAAGCAAATAATCGGCTAAAAATGTAATTTCTTAGAACAAAAAAAATTGGACGGTTCTTCTTTTCTCTGGAAACTTCAGGAAAATGCAATTGTAAATGTGCACCCACAAATAATTAGAAATTGTTTACATTCAAGGGACTTAAGAGCCTACATCCCTCGAAACAAGCCCTTTTTGTTTGCTAAAAATATAAGGAAACGCCTGGAATATGCAAGAATTTATGTTTGTCAACCTTTAGAATTCTGGAACTCTGTAATTTTTTTCAGACGAATCGAAGTTTAATGCATATGGATCTGATGGACGCCATTTTTCTTGGAGAAGACAAGGTACAGCCTTAAGTCCGGCAAATGTAAAGGGCACGGTTAAGCATGGTGGTGCAGTTTGATGGTATGGAGTGCAATGGGGTCAAGTGGTATTCGTTGAAGGTAATATGAACAAAATAGATTACCTTAACATCCTCAAAAACAATTTACCAGCAACTGCTAATAAGCTAGGCATAAGTAATAGTTTTTGTTTTGTTCACGATAACCACCATAAGCATGCGTCCCTAATTGTACGGGAATGGCTGCTCTACAATGTGAAAAAAATTCTCCCCCATCCGCCCCAAAGTCCAGACTTAAATCATATAGAGCACCTCTGGGCGTATATGGAGAAAAAATTGAGGAAAAGTCAATACGCAGCAAAAATGACTTGGCCAATATACCAACTGATGTCACAAAACTTTAGTAACTTCCATGAACAGCATGCTACAGGCCGTTTTGGAAGCCAAGGGGCACCATGCTAAATATTAATATGTTTAATTTTTTCGATATGTTCTGTTTTTTCTGATGAATTTCTTAAGTGTCCAAGTTTTTTTTTTGCTTTGAAAATTACTTGTATTTATTTTTTCGGTGTCTTGAATTAAAAAGAAATGTTTTGGAAAAGTGAATTAAAGCCATTTGAAAAACTAAAAAAATAATGTTCCATTTCCCCTTCCTCTGACCGATCGGTCAGTTTTCTGAAGCTGCAGCCTTCCTGTCCAGCGAACCACATGCTACATCCTTATCCGCCCGCACATACTTTAATTTCTTCTGTTAATTTAACGATTTTTTTTACACTCTGTGTTCCTTTGCGTACACTTTTGAGTTTGACGTTGAAAAAGTCGCTAAGATTTATTATTTTCGCGTTCGTTTCACTTTATTGTAGCTTTATGTATCGCAAAAATATTTATTGACTCCTTCAAATTCCACAATCTATGAATTTTGATACAGAAACAAAAGCAACCGAAACAAAAGTTGCCATAGCCAACAACAACAGCCGAGGCAGCCACAACAAAAGCCGAAGCAGTCGCAACAACAGCCGAAACCGCCACAACATCAGCCGAAACCACCTCAACAACAGTCGCAGTAAAAGAAGCAGCAAAAAATACAGCGGAAGCAGCAAGAACAATAGCTGCAGCAACAAAAGCCGTAAAAACAACAACACAACAGTCGCAACAACAACAGCCGTGACAAAATGGTTCTACTACTAAGCCCTACGCGAGACTATAGATTTGTGTAAGTACTCGTATGTCATTGGTGTAGGTTACTTTGTTTTTAAAAGCAAATGCGAGAACCAATGCATCAGTGTACCACAATGAAGCATAAGCGAGAATACGACGGAGTTCTACTCCTTCACCCCCAAGGCCGAGAGGCTGCAGATTATGCTCTCGTGTATTCGATCACTGTATTCTAGAACGATGGCCTCAAATTCGTGGGAATCAAGTCGTATACTACGGCGCGAGCCAAACGGAAGAAGCAGGTATTAACCTTTTTCCTAGTGTAACTCATGCCCAACAGCAAACTGTAGAGGAAGTAAAAGATTGAGAAAGTAAAAGAAGCAATCCATCGGCTTAAGAATATTAAGGCTGCCTGAACCGACCTAATATCATCGGTATTAATAAAGGAGAAAAATTAACAACAATATGGAATAATGAAACCATCCCCGAGGAATGAAAAAACTAGGTCATCATTCCTGTATTTAAAAAGCATAACCGAACACAATGCTACAATTACAGGGCAATATCGCTGCTACCAAATTGTTACAAGGTGTTGTCAAATATTCACTTAAGGAGACGAACATCATACGCTAAGGAGATAATCCGAGAGTACCAATGTGGCTTCAGAAGGAATCGGTCAACGAGTAACCAGATTATCAGTATACGACAGTTTTTAGAAAAGAAATGGGAATTCCACAAAAAATAAATCCACTTTTCATATGAAGAAAAGTAACAAAATAAAATATTATTGTTGGTCGCATGTTTGCTTAACATACTGCTGGCTGAATCATTTAATTTGAATTTAGATAGCAGTGCTATGTACTTTTTTTGGCAATCGTTGTATGATCTTTAAGCAATTTTGACAAACCCTATATAAAAATTGAAAAGATCTTTGGTCAGGATTCTTCCCAAATAATTCCAAAAGCGACAGACGTTTTGTTTTAAAATCCACTAAGCCAATACCATAGAACAAGTGATAAGGTATACTATCGAATAAAGATCTGAACTGTTGATTCACGTTCTTGTTAAATGCAGTGTTCACATAGCGTAGTTATTGCCACTCTGCATTATTAAAGCGTCTCCTCATGTCTCAGTAGTGGAACAAGTTTTTACAGTTATCAGATAAATAGATATAAAAATACACAAATAAATAAATAATAAAAATAAATAAATAAATATATAAATAATATAAATAAATAAGTAAATAAATAAATGAATAAATAAACAAATAAATACATTAGTAAATAAATATAATCAGTACAACAAATAGATAATTTAATACAGTACAAATAACAGAGATTATGTACCACTTAAGTTATGAATGAGGGGATTATCAGCAATGCTCCGGAGTTCTTGAAATTTTATTTTCAGTTTTTGTAAGAGATTAATTCAACACATCTATGTTTGAGTGAAGCCATTTTTAACCATTTTAATTCTGTACTTTATTTTGGGATACTTGCATTATTTTAATATGGCATTGGGCACATTCTTCCCAAATTTGACATCCATATAGCATAGTCACCTAAAAGATAACTTTCTTATTTTCTGTAGAGAGTAATGATTTTTTATTATTAAATGGGTACAGCATTTTGATCGCAATCCCAACCTTTTTTATTGTACGACTGATATCTTCATTGAAACTCAGTTTCGTATCTAGATGTACATATGTATCTCTAAATACCGTACTGAAGACTCCCAGCTTAAAGCTGTTCTATTGCTGCAAATGTTCGCTGGGAAGAAAGCAGGGATTTCTTTTTCGTGTGAAAAAGATAGCCTGAGTTTTTTCCTCATAAAGTTTGGTTTTCCATTTGCTGAGATAGTTTTCCGAATACATTGACTAGATTTGAAGAAAAAATGGCTGTCATCGGCAAAGATTGCGGTATCACAGTCGGGTAAAATTGGGAAGTCAGATAAATAAATATTGTGCAAAATAGGCGCAACGGCTGAACCTTGCGGGATACCAAAATAAATGTGTTCAAAACGGCACTTTATTTTTTTTCTTATAATTCGTACAGGTTCAAGAGTGTACGCTCTTACGGTGTTTGTCGCACAACCTGGACGGGGTGCATATGGTTTGTGTCGAAGATGCTCGTTCACTACTTTCCGGGGGGTGGTTGTCCTATATAAGATTTGAGAGATTCGACTGAATTGGCGTTGGTTGTAGTTCACAGTAGCTATTTTGTTTTGTGAGATTGAATCCGAATTGAATTCAACCAAAATTGAATTTGTCTGCAAAGACTGGAATTCTTACTCATTTCCATTTTTTTTTGTTTTCATTTCATTTTCATTTATTATTATTCAAATTATGTACTCCATTATGTACTCCACATATGTATTTGTACATACCGCATTGTATGTTATATTATAAAAAAAGCACAATAAAGAAAAAAGGCGATACTCTTGCCGCTCGATCTCTGCGAAACACCGCTCTTTTTATTTTAACTGTTTGCCCTCTTACAGTTTCCATGTCATTACGGTGTTAATTATATTGGAAATGCACACACAGAGTATGAATTTCGAAGTGATCTTATGCTGCGAGTGTTATGCCTTCGTCAGCACTTTTTGTTCATCTTTCATTCTCAATTGACAGTTTGATAACCAATCGATATCGGCCAATGAAACTTTGGACAATTTCACAAATGTACGCCGGAAACCATAGCCATTTACCATATAATGGATACTATTATCATCTGTTAGGAAAATACATCATCCTCAGGCAAGAATTTATAAGAAAAGCTAAGAATTTCCCCCCGTTTCTAGAGAGTTGTTTAATATAAATATTTCATATCAAGTCAAGACCTCCTGTCTTACGGATTTTTAAATTATTGATAAAAAATTCAATCTCATCTTTCGATACGAAGATTTCATCAGGAATTCGATTGAAGTTATTGGAAAGAAATTCTGAACTGTATTTTTTTGGATTTCTGGACACAAGGAGGTTAGCTGCAAAACTTTGTGTAAGTGCATTTGCTTTCTCCGAGACCATAAAGAACGTGTTCCAAGAATCTTTGAGTAATGGCAAAGGTCTGTTTTTGTTCTGTATGACTTTAATAACGTTTCAAAAAGGTTTAGCATTTATATCGATGTTTTTTAATTCGATGTATCATTCTTTATTGCGAAACTCTAAAATTTGTCATATTAATCATATAAATAATATTAAATCATATTATTAAGATATTTTAATTGGTATCTAAAACATCGCTGACGATATCTCTGCCAATACCGTCTATATTTATTTTTAAGCCTAATAAGATCCAAAACTTGTTGAGGAAGTTAAGGAGAGAATGCTCTTTTAGAACTTTACATATGTGCTTAAAAATCAGTAATAATGGAATCCAATGGAGGCTTTGCTTTATAAGTAACACTTTTCAAAATAACGTCCGTTTCGCTCTGGCATTTTAATAAGCACATCCAAGGGTTAGGTTAAATTTATGAAATTTTTATTTATTGTCCATATTATTGTTGTGACGAATTGTAAAGTGATTTACTCAAGGGATTAAGTGCGCCTAATAATACAATAATTATGGGAGTAGATAAGAGTTCTACGTCAAGAAAGAGGAGGCTAATACGGCAAATGTCAAAACATCAGCCAAATTGGACGCGATATGAATTATTCGCGAAAGAAAGTGCAAAACGCTTTAAAGCACTATAAAAACTTCGGTACATTTGAGAGTAAAAGGCGATGCAGGCAAAAAAAAAATCAACAAAAGGGGGGATTCCATTTTAATTAGGTGTGCTCTTAAAGACTCTTTTATCACTTCCTACGAAATTCACGCTTGGGTGAAGAACATGGCGTTAACATCTCGGCTAGAACGGTGCGACAACGACCGGTGGAAAACAACCTTCGGGGATGCCAGAACCTAAAGAAACCGAAGGTAACAGAGGGTAATAGGAAGAAAAGAATTAAATTCGCAAAAGACCATCTTGATTCTTCCTCATCTTTCTCGAATTCGTTCATATGGAGGCGATAATTGGAAAATATATGTCATTTATCAGAATTAAAAAAGAGAAAAACAGGATTATTGCAGGATATGCATGTTAAATCCAATTTTATATAAATAACCTTGCATTTGGATATTTATCGATTAAAAAAGGTGAACCAAAAATCTTACCAAGGGTATTTCGATAACACAGACAAGACACACACAATGAAACATGTAACTATTCAGACAGATAAATACGCAAAATCGTATGTGTAAACAGCACAGTCGGTCACCGAGACAAAATTAAATTATAATTAGAACATGTGTTTCGATGTGTGAAACAATTAAAGCTTTTGAATCTTGGTAAGAAAGATCTTTGGTTGTGAGTTTTATGGTGTAATGGTAAAGTTAAGGAGATGAAGATAAAATAATTTTAAACTTTGTGAATCTTGAATAGGGAGTTGTGAGTTGAAATGATGCCTGCATTAGATTACAGGGTTTTCGTAGGAAAATACAGGAGTGATATATTGGCATGAGAAAACAGGATAATCCTGCGAAATACAGGATAGATGGGAGCGTTAGTCATACCATATCTGGAGGATTTACCAATTTCCATTTTCAGGCAAGCTGTTTTCCAATCGGACAACGCACCTTAACATAATGCCAGATATCTAAAAGAGTGGTTTGATCATATATATTTCCAGATAATTTGTATAGACTCTAAAAACATCTATTTTCTGTATTTTTTTTGTTTTTAATATATTGATTTTTCTTAAAATATTTAATGAATTATTTTACTATTTATATTATATTTATAAAAATAAATATTGAAGTTGTCGATTCAAATTTTTAACTATTACATTAGTTTTATTGTATCACAACTTTGTTTAATAAGG
Organism: Merodon equestris; assembly: GCA_958301585.1. Lineage (NCBI taxonomy): Eukaryota > Metazoa > Arthropoda > Insecta > Diptera > Syrphidae > Merodon > Merodon equestris. The sequence goes on along the minus strand of OY284415.1, from coordinate 78,652,105 downwards.
TGTGCTAATTAGCGTGCCAGCACTGTAACTTGTGTCAGAGAGAGATCATGAAGAATATTTTGAGTATTGCATTAGCAGGAACCAGAAACCACCAATGAGACGTATAACTTAAATTGGCCGCCGACGTTTGCCTGCAAGCTGCGGCGAGCACGTGGGAACCCGGAGTTCTGTCAAAATTATATAAACAATCACGCACATTGTTATAATTCCAAGAATGTGTGTGGTGGGAGAACACTGCGGTAAAATAAAATGAGATCACAAGTATTCACGAATAGAGTTTGTTTGTAACGAGTTTTATCGCTACCAACCTGGACTTCATTCAAAATTTCAGGGTGTAACGGGGGAAGACGTACGAAAAACGCACGTCCCGTTCTGGTTTCTGGCAGGAACATGCAATGTTGTTGAGCATATGGTTTTATCTTTCGTTCTGTTGATTTTCCCATTAGCTGAATATAATCTGTTCTGCTCTCACATGTTGATCAGTGGATTTATGGGATTTTCCGCAATTCGCGCACCCGTAAGGGTTTGTGTTCTCACATTCGGTGGTTTTGTGTGCACCAGCACAAATTAAGCAATATGTTTTGACGTGACAATTTCGCTCCCCATGGCCAATCATCTGACAGTTATGGCACTGGGTAGGTTTACCTTTAATTTTTCGCCAGTAGTTCCAGAACCCACCAATGGCTTAGTAGGCAGCCCCTAGTGTTGGGAATGTTATTTCCCCAATCACTATGTTTGGCATTTTAATCGCCGGTTAGAATGTAGAAGTTTTCTACCGAGTTCAAGCGATGAAAATATTGGGTTGAGGTGCTTCAGGTGCATAGGCTGATACAATGTATGTACATTCTCTTTCCATTTCGGAGAGGAATACACACAATACAGGCCTTTAGCACATGGAACCTCCGCACTTCACCGCTATATATGACCTTAGGAGTATGTTTAAAATTATTTTTAATAAAGATCGCAACACCCCCGCCTTGAGTAGCGTTGGGTCGGTCCCTTCTAATTATTCTATAAGAACTGCGCCGGATTTTGTGCTTCTGGTTCAGCTTTGTTTCGCTAACCAAGAGTACATCAGGGCTTTCGTCCTGCAACAGGCTAAAAAGTACGGCTTGTCGCTCAATCCTTATCAGTGAATTTACATTCACCGACAGGATCTTCAAGGGCCTCCGGTGCCTTAGAAGCCGTCCTTAATACAATTGACTCTTCCCTTATTGCAGTATCATCCTCCCCACTTCTCGACTTTGTTTCAATTAAGATTGCTCTACCCCAGAAGACACTATACATCATTTGTTTCTACATCTTGCCCTCACAACCTATTGAATCCTATCAACTCGCCATCAACACAATCGACCAAATAACCGATTTAAGAAACCCTCAAGATGATATCCTTGTTTTCGGTGACTTCAACCTTCGTCATCTTAAATGGACCCAATCCCACTACTGCCAATGAATGTCTTTTCGTGGATCGCCTAACAGATTCAAACCTTAGCCAAGTTAGTGGCGTCCTAAACTACATGGGTAGGCAACTCGACCTCATATTCACAACCGATTCTCTCAACTCTTCTGTTTCACTTTGTCCCCTTTCCCTTTCAACCATCGATAACTTTCATCCTCCCCTCCTCCTTTATTTCTTTCACGATTCTCCATCACAGAACAAACCCCCTACAGTTCTGGCCTCTTACGACTTCCACAAAGCAAAATTTCACCTAATCAATGAATACCTTAAAAATGCCCCTCTCAAAACAAAAGAAATAAGCAATGGACAATCTTCCTTCGGACTCAATCATCTAAGGACTTTTCTGACTACCTGAGCAGCTATCTTCACTTTACCGCCCTTCACAACTTCCTCTATCAACGCTATTTAACTGAAACGCAAGCCAATCTTATAAACGATCCAAAGTCCTTCTTTAAGTTTGTTAACTACAAAAGAAAATCTGATGGCTATTCTACCTCCCTCTCCTTCCACGATCAAACCTCGAATGACCCCATTATTATCGCCAACTTTTTCGCCACCTTTTTTAAACAGTCTTTCGCCGACGACTCGTTTGCTCCAAACTTCTCATACTTTGATTATCTACAGAATTTTTCCCTTGGACCATTTCTTCCACACACAGTCGATTCTTATGTTATCGAAAACAAATTAAATCTACTTAATGATGAATTCACTCCTGGACCCGACGGTCTCCCTGCCATATTTCTAAAAAAATGCTCCTCAACCATCTCTCGCCCTCTCTCGAAAATCTTCACTCTATCCCTATCCCAAGGTGAATTCCCCCGCTTATGAAAAACCTCATTTATCACCCCTATACACAAAAAAGGTCCGAAGAACGTTGTCAACAACTATCGTCCCATTACCAAACTGTCACATATACATAAACTCTTCGAGAGTATTTTGTACGAAACCCTAAGTTTTCGCTGCAAGTCTTTAATCTCCCCTAGACAACACGGTTTCCTCAAATGCAGATCCACAACCACTAACCTTGTTGAATTTGTGTCATTTACCCTATCAGCCTTAGAGAACGGCAAAGAAGTCGACGTTATCTCAACCGATTTCAGTAAAGCTTTCGATAAAATCTCCCACAGACTGATACTCTTCAAATTGTCCTCCCTTGGCTTCGACCCCATTTCTTTGAAGTGGATATCTTCTTACCTGGAAAATCGCTATTACAGTGTTCGTTTTAGATCTGCCTTCTCTAACCCCTTTTTAGCTTCCTCCGGCGTTCCCCAAGGCAGCCACTTAGCTCCACTTCTTTTCGTTCTTTCCATAAACGATCTTGAAATGGTGATCAAACACTCCCATATCTCATTATCCGCCGACGACACCAAGTTCTTCAAGACCATTTCCTCCAGTCATGACTCTTCCCTTATTCAATCTGATCTCAATAGTTTTTCCATCTGGTGTTCCAAAAATTGCTTAGAGCTTAATATTTCCAAATGCCAATCAATTACCTTTTCACGTAAACGAATCAAACCTCCTCCTCGTCTCTACTTCCTCAATAATCAACCCATCTCCACGGTTCAAGTCATTCGCGATCTTGGCATATTATGTGACCAGGAGATAATCCTCAAAGCTAATTCTGCACTCGGTTCGAGAAGCGATGGTCTAAAGAATTCTCGGACCCTTACGTTACCCGATCTCTTTACATAACTTTTGTCCGGCCCCTTCCTGAATACGCCTCTCAAGTGTGGTCTCCTAACCAACAAACCCACATTTCTAGAATCGAGAGCATCCAACGCCGATTCCTACGTTTTGCTCTTCGAGGTCTCCCCTGGGGCAATCCTTTGATTTTACCACCCTACCAAGACCGCCTTAAACTAATCAACATGAACACGTTGGAAGAAAGAAGAATTATATCTGACATTCTTTTCATCCATCGGCTCCTTTCAGGTACCATTGACTGCGCGACCCTCTATAACTCTGTCTCTATCAACACTAACCCCCGCAATGTACGAAATCCCCGTCTCTTTTATCTACCCACCCCCCGTACTGCCTATGGCTCCAATGAACCTATTTCTCGTATGCTGGGAAGCGTTAATTCGAATCCTTACTTCGATTTCAACCTCAGCGCTCGATGCCTAAAAATCCGCCTTCCCCTCCCCTCTCTTCCATCCTCCCTAGCTAGTAAGTGAGATTAGGTTAAGATTAGATTAAGCTAGCTTGAATTAAGTCCAATAAATGGAGGCGTTCGCCCCCACGAAAATTAAAAATTAGAGATAGGCACTGGGGCTTTAGGAACAACCATTTGTAAACGACCCGAGGGACGCTTATCCTCTACCTTCTGCTTACGGGCCAGGTTTTCTTTCTTGATGTCCTGGAACTTAGAACATCCTCGATAGCTTGCAGGGTGTCCTCGATTCCTACACAAGACACACTCGAACTGCTCTCTGTCCGCCACCTTGTCTTTTCCAAGGTCGCTTTCTTCGTTTTTGTGGTTCTTTGCACACTTAACGCATCGAGGCTGCATTTCGCAGTTCGACGTGGCGTGCCCGGCCTTTGGCAACGGATACGTTGTAAAATGTTTCCGATCCTCTTTAATTTTTCCCCTGTCACAGTCTGGGAGGTGATAGTCCTTAGCCTCTACTTTCTCCATAATCAACCCCTTTCTACCGTTCAGGTAATCAGCGATATTGGTCTATTATGCCACCAGGAACTCAATTTCCTTGCACATATCAGCAATATAATTCTTAAGGCCAATTCTGCACTCGGCTTCGAGAAACGATGGTCTAAAAAGTTTTTCAATCCCTACGTCACTCGGTCTCTTTACATAACCTTTGTTCGCCCTATTCTCGAATACGGCTCTCAAGTGTGGTGTTCTTACCATCATACACACATTTCGAGAATCGAGTCACTTTCTTCGTTTTGCTCTTCGTGGTTTACCCTGGTAAAATTCTCTGATCCTACCTCCCTATCAAGACCGCCTAAAACTTATTAATTTGAACTGCCTGGAAGAACGAAAAGGGATATCCGACATCCTTTTCAACCATCGATTCCTCTCAGGTACCATATTCAACTCTATCTTTTTCAATACTAACTCTCGTAATACACGTCTCTTCTATCTACCCACCTCTCATACCTCCTATGGCTCCAATGAACCTATCTCCCGTATGCTGCGGAATGTTAATGCGAAAAATTGTTTAGCACTCCATGTCTCAAGCACCCTCTTTCTTAATTTCCTAGATTGTAAGTTAAATTAAGTATTGCCTCCACCAAAATTAAAATTAAAGGAATTTAAACTAACTACTCTTACAAATTTAAATAACTATCTGGTCCTAGGCGGACACTCTAAAACAAACAGTAGAACTTAAACATATGTCTTTCGACAACTACATATATACAAATAAACGTAAAATTAACATTATTTTAACTAGGTTAGGTTAGGTTAGGTGGCTTCCCTCTCTAAAAACGATGGGGATCACTTAGACCAGGAACGGTCCATTGTGCTACCACTTGAGTCGGCTTAGTCACGGTTATTCTTGGAAGCATTTTGAGTGCTGAATAAAATTCGATATTTTGCAAAACTCCGTATTGGATAGATCTGTTAGTTTGTTGAAGAAATATTCTCCCAAAAATTGACTTTTTGAGGCGGCTAAAGAAGGCAATGGCATAGGAGATGGGATGGAGATTCTTCCTCGTCATGACACCTACTGCAGTAGTCGTTGTATGGCAGATCTAATCTTGCGGCATGTTTTCCCAAAGCGCAATGTCCTGTTAGGACCTCGCAAGGATAGGTTATTGTTCTATTGTTCTAAAATATGTACATGTTTGTATGCGCCTATCATTGCATAAAGATAATAAAGATAATAATAAAAAAGCAAGTTAAAAAAAAAGTGGATCTTTAGTTCATGTTCAATTCTAAACAAATAAGTTTATAAGTTCTTACCTACAAAATTGGAAAAATGAGTCTGCAAGATACGCAAATAATCTTCTTTTCTCATTATTCCATTGATTTTTTGAAGTGGTCCAACGTGCTTCCATGTGAATCAACCACACACCACGACACTTCCCTCACCGTGCTTTACTTTTTCTTTAACATCGCCTTTGGATGATATCCTAAGGGCAGCGTCAGAAATATTTTTTTATCGTCGGACTAAAACCGATTAAATTTTCATTCGTCTGACCACATTACATGTTTCCAGTTATCTGCTGTCCAATTATTGTGTTCTCTGGCAAATTTCACCCGAGCTTTAACATTTTTTACCGACAATGCAGGTTTCTGCAGTCCATCGACTAACATGCTTATTTATTGCAATAGAACGCGAAACCATACACAGCTACAAAAAGAGCAAAAGCAACAACAAACATTTATGTGTATCGCCCTCATGCCGTTGAGCTGCGTATACGCAAAGTTAATGTGTGGGAAAAAAGCCCAAAAAGTACTGAAATTCATATGTTTTTTCACGCACGCACGACACACATATAGCCCGAGACAAGTCCTGAGACATTGTCTCTCAAACACCTGAATAATGGCTATTCAATATATTAAGTTTAATGCTCAGGGTGCTGATGGTATTCCTCCTAACTTCGTAAAACTTATTTTACCCTTGGTAATTCAATACATATGTACATCATATATTTGATGTATGCATTTACTGTTATGAATTCCCGAACAATGTAAGATTGCCATAATTATTCCTATTCGAAAGAAAATGAATCCATCTGGATCGTCGGATTATAGATCAATAAGTCTATTACCCTTCCTAGCAAAGGTGTTTGAAAAATTTATTACAAATCAAATTCTACATTACGTATATTAACGTATAATACTAGAAATTTGATCTCGAAATGGCAGTCAGGATTCAGACTAAGTCATAGTTGTGAATCGGATGTGGTGTGGTAGGGCCATATATTCACATGGAGCTGCCTTGTTACTGCTTCTGGATTTTTCGAAGGCTTTCAACCGTATCGATCATGCAATTCTTTTAAGCAAATTGAAGCATACATTTGGCTTTTCGAAGTCTGGTCTCAAGTATATGACAAATAAGCAATTAACTGTTAAACCCGCTCTTGGTCCGTCTAGTCCATATGTTGTCAACTGTGGGATCTCTCAAGGGTCTGAAAGGTCTGTGCTGGGGCCATTATTATCTGCCTCAAGTAGTTTCTAATTGTAAAGTACATACAAAATACATACATCATATGTATGCTGATGATGTATGTACTCATATGTCGCGCCCTAAGAATCTGTTAGTGGACTGTGTGACCAAAGCTAATGCGGACTTCTCCCGCCTATATTGGTAAATGGTGAAAACATACCTTATATAAATAAAGTAAAATATCTTGGTTTTGCAATAAATAAGTCCATGACATGTTGTGCTGCTATTTCAGAAACCATTATAAGAATTTACAAAAGATTACGTAGTTTGAGGTGCTCAACCAGCTAACGTCATCCTGATATGAAAATAAACTTGGTTGAGAGTCTTATTTTGCCACTTTTTACTTTTAATTGTTGTGTGTACCCATGTCTAGACTTAAGATGTGACCGTAAGTTAAATGTTGTCTATAATGAATGTGGCCGTTATATGTATATTTAATGTATCTGGATGTATGCTAGTCAATATAAATTAAGTAAATCAAGACTGTTTGGAATGCCATTAGATCAATATTGAAAAATTAGGAACCTGTTACAACTTCAAAAAAAATGTTCATAAAAAAGCCCAATATCTGAAGGAGATGATTGACTTTGCTGAATCACGTAGAGGTGTTTGTCTGATCTCTCCCCATTTTACATACAGTATTGCAGAGCGGTCGTTTCTTATCTCAACGCTACGGAAGTAGAACAGTTTACCAGCCGCATTGCAGAGAACACTCCTATCAACAACCTTAATTACAATCTTTTATTTTATTTTTCATTTTTTTGTTGTTCTTTTTTGTTATTTTTGCCATAAAATATTCTTTCTTTCTATATCTTTCTTTTTTTGATACTTATAGTTATAAGATATGTATATTATTAATACTTATAATAATATATAATATCTTGAAGTATTTTATGTTATTAGAATAATAATAAATGAAAAATGAAATTATGAAAACAAAAATTAGGTCGTATTCCGTGTTACTTTGTATGAATTCAATGTTCCTGCTCATGCTGTCAAAAGCCCTAGCCCTCGAACGCCACATTATGATACGGCCATTAGGCTTTAGCTTTTAAACTAAACTACCGCCTCGTATAAAGAGGTTCACACTTATATCATGCATGTTACTTATAAAAAAATAATCCCTCAGACGATCCGTGGTAAGAGGGACAAAAGCTCGGGATTTTTATCAGTCCCTGATTCTAAGGAATGAGAAGTACCTTTCTAGCAGGAAATTCGAGGAAATTTCTTTCATTGGATGAATTGAAAGTGACTGTGGGTCCGTTTTTAATAAGCATTTTCGGGTTTTCTTCTTTATAATTATTATAAAACTTCATTTTGCTATAAATGTTAAATAAAAGAAACAGCTTAAAATTGTGTCAATGAACTGAACTCCGCAAATATAAGGCAATAACATTTTGAAAAAAAAGGATTGTAGTCGAATGCTTCTGTTTTTTTGCGACATATCGGTCGATGGACTCAGAAAATGACGACGCCCTAGGTTTCAAAAAGTTTCGTTTGTTCTCATTGACATTATACTTTTATGAATGATTACGGAGGAAATGTTTAATAACGCCCAATACTTATAAAATTTAAATACAATGTGCCATGTCTGCAAACATTTATTTCACAAACTTTGAAGGAGTCTGTCTTACATACATATACCGATATACCGTGCTGTGCAAAACATCCATATGAATAACAAGAAAAACATTTATTTTTTTCGAACTATTTTTTAGCTTCCAATTTTATTTTCATTTATTTGAGAAGTATTAACAAAATGTATATGATAGCAAAAATAAATTAAAAACTTAAATTCAATATTTTAGATTATGTAAAACAACTTATAAGAATAGAGGCATATTTTCGGCAATATTTCTGCACGGACAGTACCAGTCTCAAAACATTTTGTGGTATACTTTTCCACTCATTATTAAATTTTTCCATCAATTCTGCCTTTTTTCAAAACCATTTACCTCCCACCCGACGTTTAAGAATTCCAAATAAATGTTCAATGAGGTTCAAGTCTGGTGGTTGGGCTGGACAATCAAGAACTTGAACGCAACTGTCTTCTAGATATGGAGAGATATGTTTTCTTTCTAGATATATTTTAACCAGCTTCGAAGCGTGCGAGGTTGTTATCGTGATGAAACACCCATCGAAGCGGCATTTTCCATTCGGCCAATTCACACATTATTGTTTCTAGAATGTCTTTATACATGAAACGGTCCAAGATTCCACTGATTTTATGAAAAGGGCCAACACCGTTACTAGAAAAAGAGGCTATACCATCATATTGCTATTAACTTGCAATTTTCTAGGCGCCCTCCGTAAAGCGGTGGGGACCACTTAGACCAAGATCGGTCTATACTGCTACTACTCGAGTCGGCTTGATCATCGATACTCTTGGAACCATTTTGAGTGGTGAATAAAATTCGGCAGTTTGTTGATCTCCGTTTCGGATAGATCCGTTAGTTCATTAAAGAAATATTCTCCCACAAATAATCTTCTTGAGGAGGCTAGGGCAGGGCAATTGCATAGGAGATGGTATTGGTAGATGATACCTACTGCAGTAATCGTTATATGGTGGTCCTAATCTTGCGGCCTAAAGAGCAATGTCCTGTTAGGACTCCGATTAGGCCGCTTCTATACTGCCTGCGTATTTTTAGCAAACTTGTGGTTTTACGTTGACAATACATGGGCCAGGTTTGTCTCGCATAGTTGCCTGTCTCAAAGACACGCCATCACTCATTTATCTGTTGCATTGCTTGTTCGGAATTGTATATTTTGCTTTTCCATTGGTGGGTGGATTTCTTCTTTTACAGTAGAGAGCTGCAGTGTGGTGCATATTTTGGCTAGTTCGTCTACTTCACAGTTTCCTTGGTATTTCACTATGCCCAGTGCGGCAGTGCCTGACCAATTTTGATCTTATTATGGGTGATTCGTGTGCTTTTATTGCCACGTGGCTATCCATGTAGATAACGAAGTCCCTATTGTTCTTCGATCCCACAGACAGCCAGTGGACGACGTCGTTCGGTAGTCTGAAAGATTGGCGGATTTTTAGGGCTGCGTAAGCCAGGTGTGCTGCGGAGTTCCATAAGCCTTCCTCACGGGAGGCTTCTACTCTGGCAGTAATGAGGTCACAGGTGCTGTAATTATTTAAAAGAAATATATTTATGTTGGTTTTTGCTAAAATGCAGGTTCTAAGAGTATCTTCACAGTTAGCGGGTTTCAGTTTGTATTGCTTTGTCCTTCATCCAACAATGCGATTATTTCTAAATATTGTGATGAAAGTTGATGGGTTACACGTGGCATTGGCCAGATAAATCTGTCACAGTGGCGTCCAGTTCCTCTGAATCAGAGGGTAAGGGTACCGGATTCCTGTCGAGTTTTGAAGGAGGCTGAGGTGGTGGGCCTCCGTGGCCATTGCCTGCCTCTCGTCCTGTTCGTAGTTGATAGTTTAAGGCCATATCGAATATCTATTCAGCAACAGGATAATTATTCTGTCAGAGACCTTTTCAACTTACGTCTTAATGACTTTCCAGTTGGTAGTCGGAAGATCGGGATTTTGCCTCTGTAACAGAAGCAATATACAGTGAACTCTCGATAATTATTTTCGAGATTCACTCAGTCCAATGAAAAAACCTCTGTAAGTCGCGGAAAACCTATGCGATTTGTCCCTTTCGTTAATTCGAATTTACTATTGTCCAAAATAACATGAAAACCATGATAATTCGAAAATGATGGCTTTTTTACCTCTAGAATTCGAGGTCAAGTTTATTTGTATTTCAACAACGTAATACTCACTCACGCATACCTTGAAGCATTTCACCGTAACGCAATATTGTGATATGGGTGTGCAGATCGTTGGCAGTAGAGTTTGCAATTTTTCCATTCTTAAAGACACAATCGTATTGGACTAATGGTACATACATTAAAAATATGGTACATATCTCTGAGAAGAAGAAAATTGTCCAGGCCGTAGAGGAAGGACAGAAGAAAAAGGATGTAGCGGCACGTTACGGAATTCCATCATCTAATCTGTCAACGATTTTAAAGCAAAAAGAAGCAGGCCAGATGAGTTCCCTCAACTTGAAGAAAGCTTGCTTAAATGGTTTACGCAATGTAGACATAAAAATATTCCTGTCGGAGGATTTTTGAAAAGAAAAAGCAAATTCTTTTTCACTTCGTTTGGGCCTTATAGATTTCAAATTTAGTGAGGGATGGTTGAAAAAATTTAATTTGATGGTGGCATTTGTTCAGATTGGAAAAATGAACTAGAAGGACTGTTGGAAAGTTATGAACCGGAAAATATTTTTAGCGCTGATTAGACAGGACCGTTTTTTAAATGTATTCCAGACTGAACCGTTTAAAAATGAAGAATGTCATGGGGGAAAAAACACCAAAGAGCGAATCACACCATTGCTAGCTGCGAATATGGATGGATCACAAAAATTTAAACCGCTGATGATCAGAAAAACCGCGATGCTTTAAGAACATGAAATCAATTCCGATGTCTTATCATTCAAATAAAAAAGCTTGGATGACAACTGATCTATTTATGGAATGGCTAACTAATCTCGATTAAGGAGAACATGAAATTGATATACAGTTCGAATGGAATCTCCTACATCCTTCTGAAGAAATCTCAGTCTCATTCCAAGAGTTTGTCCACTTTGATGACAACTTAGCAGTCACTGGAGCCCTAACGGATGCAGACATACTACCATCTGAGGAAGAAACTCATGAAAACATGATGAAGATGAGGACGGGGAACCAGTTCTGTCCATTACTTCAAAATAAGCGAAATTATCACTTACAAAACTAAGTAACTTCTTAGAGAAGACAGATGTCGACGATAACGTTTTTTCAGCTTTAAACATAATCGAAAACTCCCTGGACTGAGCTTATTTGTATTCGCTAACTCAGAAAAAAATTACAGATTTTTTCGTGTAATTTGTGTTAAAACTTTCTTTATTCTACGAAGCATTACTTAAATGTACACACATACATACCTACGAGTAATAAAAATCTCGTTTGCCAAACAAATTTTTTCTAACCCTCCGTAATTCGAAAACCTCTTTGGTTCGAAGTTTTGCCCTGGTCCGATGAAATTCGAATTATCGAGAGTTTACTGTATCTTGTGGGTCGCTGGGTTCCATACGGGCGCGGGCTCGTCCTTGCTCACAACCTTCGGCCTGGCACTTTTAAACATATTGTCCGCCGCGGCAATAGTGGCCCTAAGCGCTGTAATCGTCGCAGGCAATTAGTTTGTAGTATCGATGGTAAAAACCCCTATCGGTGAAATCGGAAAGTTTCTATTTTTGCATATGGAAAGAAGGCTAAGGTTAACCTTACCTTCGAAGACTTTCCAGTGCTCATGGGTGATGAGGCCCTCCTCATGGCTCCCATCTATGATCACTACGGCTAGATAATATCTCAACACTCAACTGAGAGTGGGCGCCGTAACGATGCAACTATGTCTCTTTGAGGCGGATGAGGTATCATCGTAAAATCGAGGCCTTTTAGATACCCACCTCTTTTGGCTCTGCCTTCCTTCCGTTCCATTAGTACAAGGCTACGTCCTTCTCGCCCCAATTGTCCCTGCTCTTTTATTCCAGTCCGAAAACTTGAAACGTCTATTCCTGTAAGCCAATGTGCCGGCTCTTATATGCTTCCTTGGGGCTGATGTCGTTGCCTGGTTCTACTTTGGTAAGGCACGTATGCTATGGGCCCTGGGGCATTTCGCGTCAAGCGGACAAGGAAAAAAAAGTGAGGTTCTGAAATTTGTTCATATTAGGTCCAGTTGTACTTCTAGTAGATATGAATACGAACTCATAATATTTTTTTATCAAAATTCGTATATTTTGGAAGAATTTTTTCGTATTGAAAAAAATTACAATAAATTTTCAAATTACCCGATTTGCATCAAAAGTTTCCTGCTCTTTTTAAAAAAGAAATCAATTTCGAAAAAAAAAAAAATTTTAATGTTCAAAACCGGAAGTAAAGATTTCGAAACAACATTTTGGAAACTTCGACCAATTTTATTTTTATTTTTCTTATTTCAAAATATAGCTTAGAGTATATATATAATACACCAGAAGTTTTGAAATGGGATCTGCATTAGTTAAGGAGGTAGGTAAATTAATGTATGTACATGTAGCAGTAAGTATGATGTTAGGCGTTTGTTTATGTCGGTTAATATGCGAATTATGAAATTAAAATACGACAGTATTAACATTTATCATCCTGTTCATTTGTGTTGAAGCTCTAACAATCATTAGGGGTAGTTACTTTTAAATAAAAAAAAAATTAATACATTGACAAAATTCATCTAAATATTGTAGAAATATTAGTAGGAAGAAATAAAAAATAATTTTACCTGTAGTTCGTTAAAAAGTTTATTTCTTCAATTAATAAAGGATTAATTATTTAGTTACTAAATGTTTAATTATTTTAACTTAATTACAAGTTCATTATCTTCATAATTATAAATTTTAGAATTAATTACTTATGTATCATTTTGAATTTCCGTTATTATTTAATTGTTGCTTTGACCTCTTAGTGACTGGTGCTTGACAGAGACAATTTATAATGGCTCCGTACGGTGATCGATGTTTTAATCCATTTCGTTTGGTGAATCATCGAAAGTTTAAAAGTATAAGAATAATTTCTACATGTTTAGTGCAAAAGTGGGGATTTCCAGCAAACGTTTACGTGTGTGCATCTTGCAGGAAACGCCTTTTTAACGAAAGACCGCCAGTAGCTTACGAAAATAAAGAAGTGCCCTGCAGTCCAACATCGAGAAATGTTTATTTCCGGTTTTGAACATTAAATTTTTTTTTTCGAAATTGATTTCTTTTTTAAAAAGAGCAGCAAACTTTTGATGCAAATCGGGTAATTTGAAAATGTATTGTAATTTTTTTCAATACGAAAAAATTATTCCAAAATATACGAATTTTGATACAGACGATTCTTTAGAAGCCCATAACTTGACAAATACACATCATATAAAAAAAATATTATGTGTTCGTATTCATATCTACTAGAAGTACCACTGGACATAATATGAACAAATTTCAGAACCTCACTTTTTTTTCCTTGTCCGCTTGACGCGAAATGCCCCATATCTGTCAATTTGACATCTAGTTAGTGTTTTAACAAAATATAAGGAACAATGTACAATATAGGACCAAGTCCTTTACAATTGTTTGGTGGTTAACATTTTATTTTATTAATTTTTTCGTTTTTTGTGTCTTAGCACAGGTGGGTTTTAATCCACTCGAAGCATTGGGTGGGGGTCATTTGGCTCCGAACGTCCCTTGTCACTAGTTGTTGTCGCCTATTTTTGTTTCACTTTTCCCTACATATTCCTTTTGAGACCTGCCAATATCCCCAAATCTTAAGAAAATCGATGAACTAAGTCATTTGGTCGAAATCGCTTTAATCGTCGGGCTGTGTTTGTTCGTCATTTGGGATTGTTCATATTTCATCGTTTGAGAGTTGTGGGATTTTAAGTCGGTGTTTTTTGCTTCTTCTGCAACGGTTGCTAAGTGAAGGTCTTTGAGAATTTTATCATTTGGTACATACCACGTAGCGTCAACGATAGATTTTTTCTTTGTACGTTGTATCATTTGAATATAGGAGATCTTTGCTGTACCTTTGTACCTGTCAATAAACATTCCGAAGTATTTGGCGCAGTCGCTAGTTTGTATGGGTTTGCCATTAACTGTTAAAGCAGGCGTGTTGTCAATCCTTTTTGTAGTATAGATCACCTATACAATATTCTCTTCGTTTATTTGGATGCCCAATTTTGTAAACCACTCGATAGTATTGTTGAGATGTCTTTGAAGTTTATAATTTGCGTTTGTTAGGTTTTTACTGGCTTGAAGGATAATAATCACATCAGCGAATGCAGCTAGCTTGGTATGCTGTGAAGTCGGGTTTGATATATCTGATGAGTATAAATGTAGAGTGGGGCAAGAACGCTTCCCTGTGGAACGCCTGCTAGGAATGTTAGCAGCTTGTAGCAATTGTCTTCGTATCTAACATAAAAAAGCCGTTGCTCGAGAGAGCATTTAAGGTCTAGTGGTAGTGTTTTGTTTAACTTATAGAGTCGTCCCATATCCCCTACCTTGTCGAAAGCTTTAGATACGTCAAGGAAAATGGCAAAACAATATTTTTTGTTTTCTAATTCATTCGAAATTTTATTTATATGCCTGTGTGTCTGCTGTATTGTTGAGTGTTATTGTCTAAGCCCGAATTGGTGGTTAGGTATAATTGTATTATTTTTTTCTAGTAGTTTGGATATAGTTGGTCGTAAACAAATAGGTCGATAATTATTAGTTTTTGTTGCGTTCTTGCCAGGCTTGGGTATGGCTTTCACTTCTGCTACTTTCCAAATCTTTGGAAAGTTCTTGTGTCGGAAGATGGCGTTGAAAATATTTCTAATAAATACTAATCCGTGGTCAGGTAGTTCTTCAAGAATTTGTCCTGTTATTAGATAATAACCATTATTCCGTACTTAATTTATTCTTTAGTGGTCAGTTTTATTTGTGTATTCTCTTTTGTATTTTTAAAATTTAGGAGGTGGGGGTAGACATCTTCTTCGTTTGTAAAGCTTTTGGCAACAGAATTTGCCAGTTTTTTTCTAGATTCGTTCTAGTTCACGTATTTAGGTTGTTTAGAATGGGTGGTTGAGGTAAGATTTTTGTTTTTATATTCTTTGTGGCTTTCCATAGAGAGTAATTAGTTTGTAAAGTTGGTGTTAGTTTTTCAAGGTATTTGTTAAGGCATTTATTTTTGTGATCTTTAGTCTTTTGTGGTCTCGTTTAGTTTAGCTTTTAATTCTGGTCATTTGTTAGCTTGACACAGTTTTCCCAATTTGCGTTTCTTTTTAATTTTCTTTAAAATGTATTGGGGAATAGGAGACGAACTTTCTTTGGGTTTTGATTTGGGTATGGATACGCTGCATTTAGAATAGTATCGTTTAGGTGCAATATTGCACTTTCTATGTTGTTAGGTGATTTGTGGGGGATGTTGAGTTGGCGATCTGTGGTGATAATATTTTTGAAGGTCAACCAATCATTTTTTTTATTGCAAAGAGTTGTATTGCTGGCAGTAAGGGTTGCTTAGCTTTCGTAAGTAATAATAATGAGGGAATGGCCAGATAAAAGGGTGGGGCATGTTATTGTTGTTAAGTTTTTTCTTGGTATATTTTTTTATAAATACAGAAGTCTATTAGGTCGGGTCTGTTCATGTCTGTGGGCCAATATGTTGATTCTCCAGTGCTTAGAAATTTCACTTTAAGCGAATTAAGTACCCCTAGTAGTGTAAAGCCCTTTTTATTTGTTATTCTAGAGCCCCAGTCTGTGTTTTTTGCGTTAAAGTCGCCTCCTGCAATAAATCGTGTGATATGTTGTATTTTGGAGGACAGAAAAGTGCCGAGATTTTGCGTGGTCCGTAATCGTCTTGTTTGTAGTGTCGTTGCTTGAATATGTTCAGTCTTGTAGTTTTCGGCTTCAATGGATTTAATATTTGTCTTATTAAGACTGCCGACCCGCCATGCGTCATTTTCGCACTTCACTCAAGAGTTGGATTGACGTGATTGATCGAGCCATTAATCAGCCGTTTGCTGTCATTGAAGCGGGGGCAGCTAAAATGGGTCTGCCGGTAAATGAGGGCAGAGCAAAGCATATGCTGTCATCAAGAAAGGACGCAACATCGACGTCGCGGACAAAGCGTCACAATGGGTAGCAGGAACTTCGAGATAGTCAAGGACTTCGTTTACATCGGATCCGCAATAACTAGTGCGAACAACATCAGTGCCGAGATTAAACGCAGAATAACTCTTGCCAATCGCTGTTTTTTTTTTGAGCCCAAGATGTAATTGAATAATAGAGCTATCTCTCGAAAAACCAAACTGCAGAGATGGACGCTATTGGAAGCGGATGAAGTATCTGAAAGAAGAGAGAAAAGTCCAGCGTGTGATCTTTGATCCTGTTTGCGTTGATGACATCTGGAGGAGAAGATTCAACTATGAACTGTGCGGACTTTACGGCAGTATGTGCCTGGTTAAGAGCTTACGGATACAATGCTTAAGAAGGCTAGGCTATGTACAGCGAATGGACAACACAGTTCCGGCCCAAAGACTTTGAAATCGAGCTTTTGGGACAATGCAACAGAGGACGCCATGGACCCAAATGGCGCACACAAGTGGAGAAGGACTTCAACCAACTTGGTGTTGTTATTTCGTATTTTTTCTTTCGTCTCCGTACGAAACTTGGATGTACACCTAATTTTAAATATTTTCCACGTTCATTTGATTTCGCAAAAGGAGTTTTTTACTATACTACAACTTCTTCTGTCGTTTTATACGGTCGGCCACCTACGGTAGTGGTGACCTTAAACTTCTTGATTTTATTTTTTAGCATTGAAGCTTGAGTATCTCCTCGGACGCTACTATTGTCTGATAAATAAAAACCAGAATGAGAATTTGTTAAAATTATGTCAACAATCACGGACATTGTTATATTATAGCTCTCCGAATGTGTTTCGAGTGTGCCTTCAATACATTCAAATGAACCCAGTGCGGCAAAATGAAATGAGCTCACACGAATTCACAGATAGAAACTCGCTTGCAACGGATTTTGTCTCAGAAACCTGGACATCAATGTTATCAAATGGGTTTCGCGGGTTGTCAGATGGAGTCGGATGATTTATCATTAAATTTCGCAACACCGGCCGCTGTCATCAAAAGGCGCAGAAGGGTCAACCCGAGGCCCAATTTAATTAAGCGCCCCTCCCTCACTACTTCGACCGAAAGGCTGCTGGTCGAAGCGAGGAAAGGGGCGCCATCACCATCGAAGCCTGAAGCAGCCGGACAACAACAACAACAATTAAAACAATTAACCCCCTTGGAAACGGATGTTACCTACCTCTCCGACGGTAGGGAAGGTCGCTACACGGGGGAAAATAACCCCTTTGCCGCCCTCTCAAGTTCGTCAACGGAGGAGGAGCGTAGCAAACTTGAGGAGAAGGAACGCTTCCTACGCGCCCAGCTGCAGGCCGTTGTCGAAAAGCTGAAAACAATTAAAAAGAAAGAGGCAGAGCAGGCATCAACCGCCGCTCAACAAAAGCAGCAACAACAAAAGCAGCCACAGAAGAAGCAGCAGCAACAACAACAGCCACAGCAGCAGAAACAGCAGCAACAACAACGGCCGCAGCAACAGAAGCAGCAGCAACAACAACAACTGCAGCTGCATAAACAACAGAAGCAGAAACAGCAGCAACAACAACAGCTAAAGCAGCAGAAGCAGCAGCAACAACAACAGCCGCAGCAGAAACAACAGCAGCAACAACAACCACAGCAGCAGAAGCAGCAGCAACAACATCAGCCGCAGCAACAGTGCCCGAAAAAGGAGAAAGTGCCACCGATCCTCACCTATACCACGGCCTTACGAGAAACCATCGATCTGTGTAAGTATGCTATTGGTGCAGGTAATTTTGAATTTAAATGTTTGGGCCAGAAACGCTATGCTATTCAATGCAAGACCCTGGAGCAGCATAAGCGTATTAAAAGCCTACTGAAGGAGTCAACGACGGTGTTTTTATCCTTCACTCCAAAGGCCGAGAGGTTGCGGACGATGTTCCTCAAAGGCATGGAATCTATCACAGATCCCGAGGAAATGCTCTCAGAGCTCAAAGAGTTCGAGAGTGACGACCTCAAATTCGTGGCGGTTAAGCCATTTTCCACGGTGAGCTCCCGACGGGAGAAGCGAGTTATTCCCTTCTTCGTGGTACAGCTCACACCCAACAGCAAGCTGGAGAGGTTAAGGTCCATTACTTCCTTGGCTTCCCAGCGTGTAACATGGGAAATATTAAAACATTTTGCAATGTATCCGCCGCCAAAGATTCGGGCACGCCGCGTCGAACTGCGAAATGCAGCCTCGATGCGTTAAGTGTGCAAAGAATCACAAGAACGAGGAATGCGACCTTGGGAAAGACAAGGTGGCGGACAGAGAGCAGCTCGAGTGTGTCTTGTGTCGGAACCGAGGACACCCTGCAAACTATCGGGGATGTCCTAAGTTCCAAGACATCAAGAAAGAAAACCTGGCCCGTAAGCAGAAGGTCGAGGAGAAGCGTCCCTCGGGTCGCTTCCAAACACCAGTCGTCACATCCCAGTTGACCTACGCCCAAATGGCGGCAGGTTCGGGAAAGACGGTACTAAAACCCGTGGCTGTTCCTAAAGCCCCATTGCCTGTTTTGTATTGTGTGCATTCCTCTCCGAAATGGAAAGAGAATGTACATTGTATCAGCCTATGCACCTGAAGCACCTCAACCCAATATTTTTATCGCAGAACTCGAGACACTCTTTCGATCTCTGCGCTTGAAATCGGTAGAAAACTTCTACATTCTGGCCGGCGATTTAAATGCCAAACATAGTGATTGGGGAAATAACATTCCCAACACTAGGGGGGACCTACTAAGCCATTGGCGGGTTCTTTACAACATTGAATATAGGGTCAAGTTGCTCGCAACGGACAGTCCGTCGTATCCTAGGAGCGGCTCCTATCTGGATCTAATGCTGATAGACTCTCGACTGAGACTGGCAGACACGAACGAATGGTCTATTAACTGTCTACGGACCATTGTATACGACAGTGACCATTGCGGACTATGTGCCGTGATCACAGTACCTGACGATTTCGCGGAAATGGCAGAGTACGTCCACACGCACCCCTACGATTACAGTAGGGCGCGCTGGCCACGCTTCGCCAATTCCCTAACGAGAGCGCTCACTTCGAGCGCCTCCTTCCCACCGACTAATAGGAACCTGTCAAACCACGAGATTGACAGGTACCTCAAAGAAATGGACGATATCATTAAACAGACTACGAACAGTACGATACCACGTCAACGACAGCACGATACCAAAAACATATACCGAAACGCGACAATCGACGCACTGCATAGACAAAAAAGTAGACTCCTAACAAGACTCAAACTCTTGTACAGGCGGTTTACCGACAGACAAAATTCGGAGGTCAGGACACTGAAGTCACTGATTAAAAATCTCCAAGAATTGATCAGAGAAAATTACAGAATATC
Organism: Merodon equestris; assembly: GCA_958301585.1. Taxonomy (NCBI): domain Eukaryota; kingdom Metazoa; phylum Arthropoda; class Insecta; order Diptera; family Syrphidae; genus Merodon; species Merodon equestris. Next base: position 78,632,422 of record OY284415.1, on the reverse strand, counting down.
TGTAAGTTTGCATTGGAACAACAGAATTCGTGCTGTAAAATCCAACAGCGTATGTTCCCGCAAATAAATAAAATATTTCGGAGAAACAATCAGAATGACATTCAGGATCTGAAACTTCCGAGAACGTCAGACAATGAACGTTTGCTACGGACAGTAAGCATCGATCCAGACAGCGCCATCCTGGATGACGACTTTTTCGTGATTGAGGATCCTCAGGAGAAGGTGGCGACAGTGGGAGCTGTTTTCCAGGAAGTGTACAAGGTGAATGATAGTATTCGCCCGAACCATGACCTGGAGAACAGAGCCCTGCTTCATCACTTCTACCTTAGAAATGATTTCGATCATTGGCGATCTGAGAATCTTGGTTTTACCAGGTTCAATGAAGATTTCATGGCAAGCAATGCCATCGCCAGTGAGAGGGCTAACACCCTGTTTATTTCGACGGAAGATCTCTAGATGATCTTCCAGTCACTGAAAAGGAAAAAATCCGCGGGTATCGACGGTATATCCAGTGTTGTATCCTGTTCAACAATGCACTGAATAATGCATATTATCCAGTGCATTGGAAGACAGCGGTGGTGCAACCAATCCCCAAGAAGGGTAAAGACACCTTTGACCCGGCAAATCTCCGGTCGATAAGTCTCCTTCCGAGTATCAGCAAGGTCTTCGAGAAGGTGATCCATAGGACCCTGTCTAAATGGGTTGAGGACAACAAAATCATCAGCGGGGCATGACACTATTCATGCCGCGTCGAAGCTTGTGTCGGATATCCAATGGAATAAATGCCAGAACCAATGCACGGGTGCCTGTCTGATTGACTTGGAAAAAGCCTTCGACACCGTATGGTTAGAAGGTCTTTATTACAAGCTCAGTCGGCTGAGCATAAGTAAACCACTGCTATATATGATTTTTGACATGTTAACCGGTAGAAAGTTCGTTGTGAAAATTGCCAATGTAACTTCTACCCAAATATTTGAAATCAAAAACGGACTGCAACAGGGTACGGTAAATTCGCCGATCCTTTTCAGCATTTACCTGAGTGATCTACTTGTTTCTCTACACCACTCAATAGCGTACGCAGATGACCTAATCGCGTACAGATCAGGTCCAACGATCGACGTCATTGTTACTCTTTTGCAGCGTGACTTCGAAAAAATTCAGAAAAAAAAAGTTGAAAATCAACTTCCAGAAATCAGAATCTATATTGTTCAGAACGGCTTTTGTCTAGGGCCTCCCGGGACACTAGAAAATATTGGCGCAGGTTCTCTATCTTTGGGCCGGACGGGCGTCCACTGGCGAGACAAAGTGTAGTCAGATACCTTGGGATCGTGCTGGATCAGTATCTATATTTTGACAAACATGTAGATGCTGTTCTGGCGAGGGCCCGGGGCGCTTTCGCTCTGACAAGATGGCTGTTTCATAGCAGCCAACTTGATTCCAGGGTGAAGGTAATCTGCTACATGGCCTTAATCAGGCCCATGGTTGCCTATGGATGTCCCGTCTGGTTCAATGTGAGAGCCAGCTTAATGGAAAGGATTCGGGTGTTTGAGAGACAATGTCTTAGGACTTGTCTCGGGCTACATAGGACTCCCGAATCTGAGTACACGAAATTTTACCCGAACGAGGTCCTATACAATAGGGCCAGGATTGTACGGGTGGATAACTTCCTGATCAAACTGATTCGAAACCACGTTGCAAGAGCAATGACTTTGGTCAATAGCCTAATCTCCGGGGCTTACTGTGATCTATAGTGATCTATACCAATGATCTATATCATGAGAGAGTGCGCCTTAACGGCTTTGTCCCGCCAGAAGCATTCCTCTATCTAGATAGATGTGGGCTGATCCAGGACAGATTGGCGGTGCCGCTAATCTTCCACGTGGGTCGCAATTCCGTTGAGCGGCGATTCATCTACGGACCCGATGTCGCGCTCCGTGAGCCCGAGCGCCTCAGGTTCTGTAGATCGGTCTCACGCCGGGATCGAGGAGACGTAGCCGCCAGCATCAACGCTTTTGGTGGCTGGAGAGAACTCCGTCAACGGACACCTTGATAGGAGCAGCCTCTTCAAGGCAAGGCCTGCCCAACACCAATGGCAGGCTTACATAGGCTAGGGTAGGGAAGGGTAAGGTAGGGTAGGGTAGGTTAGGGTAGGCTAGGGCAAAAACGACAAAAAAAAATACAAAATGAAAAAATCACAAAAAAAAGAATAAAACTTAAAACAAAAAAAAAAATAAAAATATAATATGTGAACAAAAAAAGATATATGTATATATAAAATATATATAATGTATATATTTGTGTATACATTTTTTATTTAAGTTAGAATAAGATAGGTTTAGTTAGGTTTAATTAGTTTAAGGTATGTTTAAGTTTTATATAAAATATTTTTAAAAAAATTATCATATGCTAAGTTTTTTAATAAAAAAAAAGACATTTTTCTTAGCTTAAGTTAGTTATAATAATGTTAATAGTAAATTCATGTAGACGTCGAAAGACATGTTTCAATTGTTCTGTTTGTTTTAGAGTGTCCGCCTAGGGCCAGTAAGATAGCTACATTTGTTAAGATAGTTAAGCTAGTTTTAAGCATTTTTGACTAGGGTAAGATAGATATAAGTTAATATGAAATAAAAATGAATTGAATTGAATTGAAAGTGAATGGGTTTCGCGGGGAAAGATGTAAGAAGTCGTATTATCGTAGGAAATTGCTTTTATTTAGCAACTTAATAAAGAACGTATTCAGTTTTGGTTATCAGTTGTCAGGTATTACACGTCGCATCTTTTTGACGTGCAACTCTTGGTGATTTCTTTTTGAACTGACATTCCGAGTTACAGGGAATATTACATGGGGCATCTCTTTATTTCGCAGTGATTAACATCTATTTGACATTTCTCTTTACTTGATGGGCGTTATTCAGTATTGACGTTTGTTAGCGGAATTCGTTTGGGCATACACACTTTAATAAAGATGGAATCGGAGGTAAATGAATTACTGGACCATACAGAAATCTTTCTGGAGTATATGGATAGTGACAGTCAATTTCCTTGTCCACTTCAAATCACTCATTTTATTCATTTTTAAAATATCACTACGTAACACTACGTAACATATAAATGTCAAAAAGATGCATGGAGAAGCATACCTACCCGTGCACCCCTGTGCCAGTATATTTCAATTTCACTGACCCCCTCTTTTGCACCATTTGAATCTTGGCTATTATTGCAGCGTGTAATACTGGACTTAATAGCTTGCTTAGTTTGAAATTTGGTTGTTGGGAACTGTTACTTGGGTGATTATAAATCTTAGAACATTCCTACGAAGAGCCAATAAGCATACGCTAAAAGCTTTTTTAATAATATCTTACAAAATATATATTTAATACACGAATAAAAATATTAACAATAGACTATATTTCTAGCAGTAACACAGCAAGAAATATTCGCAATTGTTTATAAAACAAGAAATGATTAGATAAACGTTTAAAGTTATTCAAACTTTTCAACAGAAATATCAAAAGATTGAGTGAACGATGCCTTTCGAGTCTTCTGTTACATTTTAATTATGGCGCATATTTTGACAGTTGACAGTTGGGTTATATCTTGCATCTTGATTGAATATACGAAAGTGGCAGCGTTGCAAAAGTTGCGCTTCCTTATTGCTGTGCGGGTTTTTATTTTTTTTTATTTTTTGTGTGAAAGTAAATACAAAGCATGATCAATAGAAGAAGAAGGGCTAGTTCTGTAGCAAGCAGGCAAGACGAGGAAGTAATGGACGATTCGACACCGGAACAATCTCCGATACAGACTGGTGGAAGGAAAAGGAAGCGTCTTGATCCGGTAAGCTGTAAACATTAATGAAAGGGAAAAAAATATGTTTCGAAATTTATCTAGCTGTTTAGGTTTATTTGTGAATTGGAAGAAAAAAGTAGATTTATCCGTCTTGGAGACTAGACTGGTTTTATATATATTTTCATTATATATATATATACATATATTCTCATTTTGCGAATCGGCCATAAGAGCAATTGAGAAGAAATTTTAATATACATATGTATATATTTTACTTGCAGTCCGAACTCTGTCAGCAACTCTATGATTCAATTAGGAACATAAAAAAGGAGGACGGCACAATGTTGTGTGACACTTTTATTCGTGCTCCAAAACGACGGCAAGAGCCTTCATACTACGATGTTGTTGCAAATCCAATTGATCTGCTCAAAATTCAACAGAAACTAAAAACAGATTCATATGATGACATTGATGAACTAGCAAATGACATCGAATTACTAGTTAACAATGCAAAGGCATTTTATAAATTTGACTCTCCCGAATACCAGGATGCATGTACTTTAATGCAGTTCTTCAACACAAATAAATCAAAAATTTTGGAATCGGCTGGAATTGAGGACGAGTCTCGTTCAAAAAGAGTGGGACGCAATCCACGACGTTCGACTGCTAATGAAAGTGAAACGTCGGAGTGTTCCAATAAGCTGGATGAGGATTTCGATCCTTATGAAGAATTGTTTGCTTCAGTAATGACCGCAATCGATCCTACGATGAACGATAGGCCGCTACATAGGGAATTCCAATTGTTACCTTCTAAAAAGGTATATCCGGACTACTATGATGTTATTGAACATCCGATTGACTTGCGATTGATTGCAACGAAAATACAAACCAATGCTTATTCCAGTCTAGCTGAAATGGAGAAGGATCTATTACAGATGACTAAAAACGCCTGCCAATTTAATGAGCCCGGTTCGCAAATCTATAAGGATGCAAAAACTTTAAAGAAGGTATACCTCTTTTCCTTCTCATATTTGTCGAATTTATCATAGTTCCCTGTAGATTTTCACACAAAGAAGGATTGAAATCGAATCGGGTCGAGCCAAATCGACAATGGCGAAGAAAAATAAAACAAATGGTAGTGCTACAATAGCTGCACTAAAAGTAGAAGCAGATACGTCGGATGATGAAGAGGTAGATAAGAAAGGAGAAGGGCCAATGTGGTCCCTATTTGACCATTTATTTAATACAGCCAGTTCTTCAGGTAAGTTCTAATCGTAATCCGTTTAGCTTTAAAGTAATTAACATCTATTAAAACGTCAATCAAGTGAACGGATAATAACATTAACATCTAGCTGATATTTGTTATTTTGTCATGTCACATTGCCACATTTATATTTTTGACTGTCCATTAGATAAACTATGTGTCAGTAACACGAATGGAAATCCGCCGTTTTTTTTTTCGTAAAAATTATTACATCCTTATTCTTAAAAGTATTGTCTATCAGCAATCGAATTCGTTGGGAAGGCGATTAACACATCTTTTGGCCTCTTCGAAGGATCATTGCTCAGCCAGGCAATGCGTCATTGATCGGAACAAATACTGTTCAGATGATGTCTGGAAAATACTGCAGATTCATTGGACCGTCTCATTTTATTGTTTACAGGTAGAGTTGAGCGATGGAAACTGCGACTGAACGATGTTCTACAAAATCACTTTGTTTATCTCTGGTTGTATTGTGCATGTTTTTCCTGCAATGGTTGATTCAAAGATTAGTTGTATTCGGTATCTGGTAGCATTAGCTACCGTTCAACGTAAGTTTTGCTATTTTTGTCTTCCCATTTAAGCGTTTCCAGATAGATGTTCACCAATTTTGTAACGTGACCGAGCTTTATCATGTAGCAAAATCAGCTTTTTGTGTCTCTGCTCGTATAGGGTTCGTTTTTCCTTCAATTCTCGGCTCAAATACATCAATTGCAGTCGATAGTGATCTATGGTTTCGTTCGTTTGAGCAGTACATAAAAAAACTACACTCTCTTGATACCACCAAATTCAGAGTAGAACTTTCGCCAACGATGCATAGCCAAGCCTGCCTCATGATTTTTTACTCTTAAAGTTATCGCTCAATATCTCCGTCTCAATACCAGTCACTATTGGAAACAAAAAAAAAACTTTACTTGTCTGCCAAAACAGTTGTTCAGACGTTAAAAAAAAAAAAACTATTCTCGACATCTCTCATCTTCAACTCGTACGACGACCAATGTTTTTGCTAATACTTTCAAACGTTGTGTTATCTGATTATAATGATTTCGTTCATCTATCGCCTGCCATAAGAATTCTTGAAGTAATGCCTACAATTCTTCGCCTTCAAGCGTTTTCGAAGCTATAACTATAATCATGTTAGTTGTAGTCGCTAAAACTGATTTAAATATGATTTCGGGGTATATACTCATATTGCTTACAACACACTTACTTAATTATTTTTCCACAAACAAACAAAACTTTTAATTTTTTCTTTAAAAAAATTATTTTCCTCTTAACCAATTATTTTTCGTTAATTTTGCTCTTGTTTTTTTCTTTTTGTTTTCATTTTATGTTTCTATATACACTATTCTACGGAAACAAAACGAAAAAACAAACGAAACAAAAATTTATAGATCACCCTAATGCAACAGGGGCCCCACTTGGACACTCGTTGTGGAAACTTCCATACCGAAGATTTCATCCGGAATATTTCGAATTGATCAAACGGCCGATTTCAATGTGTCAGATTCAAACAAAGTTAAAAAAGGGTTACTATGTGAATATCACTGACCTCACGGCTGATTTGTATTTGATGTTAGACAATGCTAAGAAGGCTTTTGCCCCGTCGCATAGAACTCATAAGGTGAGAATGGTTCACTTTGTAAGTTGCTTGCTTATATATGGAAATTGTTTTCAGGATGCCGTTAAGATGCTTAAAATAATGAACGCTAAATTAATAGAAGAGGGACTCGATCCGGTAAGTAAATACATATAGAAAAAGTAATTTAGATGACTTTATTTGATTTAAGAAAGTCTTTCTATTTCGTTCGCCGTCGTGGGTCGACGATAAACAGCATATCCCTTTCACATATGACAAACTAAATCATACACGACATAGCTGACTTGGCTCTGGTTAGGAACTAATAGAGACCCTCAGACCCTGTACTCGCGGATCCCCGAGAGATTAGTTGTTTGCGACCAAAACAATTTCACCAACTACGTCGCTCACAAAAGATCTTTACCAGAAGAAAAGGTTGTATGTGGACAACAAAAAAGTACTTTCCAAGATATATTGCAGCATAACGTTTAAAATATTTATAAAGACAATCTTTATGACTAACTGGTTTCAAAATATTGGCAAACGTTTTACCATATAAAAATTTGTTGAAATTTTTATAAATATATGGGTCAAAACCAAGCTGGAAGCATTTAAATGCAAGATGAATCGCAGCATTTATATTTTGGAATCAAATTTGGTATAAATATTTGCTAAGCTACCAAAATACAAGTACAAACACTTTGCCACATAAGTCTGCGTACACCGCAAAAACAAAACTGAACCATTAACTACAGATTTAAATGTGGTACATCAGATATCATAGTAATCTATTGTATATGTATATATAAAAATGAATTAATATTTCCTTGGTGACGCCTTAACTTAAAAACGGCTAGACCGATTTGATTACATTTGTTCGCAACAGTTTAATTAAGGTTTTTACCTACAAAGACATTGAAAAAGTTACCGATTGCTGCTAAAATTTACATCACGCTCGCACAATGAAGCATTGATTTTAACTGAAGACATGTGCCTAATGCTTACCAACAATCAAGAGTTGAAGCGCGAAACAGAATACAATTTGAAGACGTTGAGAGAAACAGTTCAAAGACATGTTCCTCCGTTGAATCAGCAACAAAAATATTCGTACCATACATTCATATTCCTCGAACTGGAGGAATTTTTTTTTAATGCTCCCGGAGGAACTGAAAATACATTTTTGGCAACGATTCGGTCCCAAATTGGAGTTTCACCAGCATTCGCTTCTTCAGGAATTGTAGCTACACTCTTGGAAGGTGGTCGAACAGCTCTTTCGACACACGGAAATGAAACTCAAATTGTTTGTTTGGGATGAATGCACAATGGCTCCCACAAAATCTTTGGACACGTAAGACCGCATGATGCAAGATTTACGAAACAATCAAAACCGGCTTGGTTGTATGATCATTCTGTTAGCAGGTAATTTCCGTCAAACATTACTTATTATTTCAAGATCAACGCCAGCCGATAAACTTAATGCAAGTTTAAAGCCACCCGTTTTATGGAGATATGTCAAAACATTCAAATTAACTATGAATATGCGTGTTGAGTTGCAAAACGACCAATCCGGGGATTTTTTTTATTTTCAAAACCATTGCTGGCCATTGGCAATGGCAAAATCACTGTTGACACTTCGTGTGGATGCATTCTCTATCGATATTTGTCACTTTACCAAATCAAAGACTAAACTCATCAAGAATATATTTCCAAACATTGCTAAAAATTACAAAAATCATGTTTGGTTGACCGAACGTGCTATAATGGCTGTAAAAAACGTTGATGTCAACGAAATGAATTTCCACATTTAAAATGAAATTCCTGGCGAATTGATCATATATAAATAAAATGATTCCGTTACCAGGCAAGATAATGTCGTTCACTATTTAACGGCATTTTAAGCTCACTAGAATTATTCGGACTACCGCCTCATAATCTGAAATAGAAAATTGGATTGATAATCATTATGTTGCGAAATATCGACCAACTACGTCTTTGTATTGGTACTCGGTTTGCAGTGAAGAAACTAATGAAAAACGTCATCGAAACTACAATTCTTAAGGGGCAAAACAAAGGAAAAGATGTCTTAAACCCATGCATTCCGATGATTACAACCGTCATGTAATTTCTTCAAACGGTTGCAATTTCTAGTGCGGCTTGCATTCGCAATTTCGGCAAATAAATTGCAAGGGTAGCCGTTGAGTGTTTGCAGCATTAATCTGGAAAATCCATGCTTTTCACGTAGTCAGTTATACGTCGCCTGTTCCCGTGTCGGAAATTCATCACGATTATTTCTTTTCGGGCTAGACAACAAAACAAAAAATGTTGTCTACCAAAAAACACTCCAATGGTATCTTTTAAGTCGTAAATAAAATATTTTTTCATAGTTAAATTAATGACAAACAAAATATTGATTCATTTTATATATTCCAGATAGATAAATTTGCTTACATTACATTTAACTGAATTTTTAAAATTTACTTTTTTTCTACTTCGTACCACATTCAATTAAGCATTCTTGGCTAAATCAGGACGGCGTCTGTCGGGTCAGCTGGTTATGTATATATTTCTCTTTCTTATGCAATCCTGTTCGGCATCTTAGCGTTAGGAAAGATAGGAAAAGCAGAGTAAATTTTGTGAACAATGAGTTTGCGGCTGTGTACAACAAATGTTCGTTCGAATACTTTGAGCAAATAGCGATTACCGTTAACTAAAGTATGCTTGGCATAATTTTTTAAAGCTTTTGAAAAATGACGGTCCCTTTTTTTTACCAATAAAGACGACGGTTTTTTTGAGAGAGACATAATGGAATTACCTTAGAAATGGCAACGAGTTATTTAACAAAATGGCTTATGTCACAATTTTAACTATTCTTAATAAAGCCTTAACTCTCATGCAATTTCTTTCTACTATAATAAAAATAAATTGATAACCTCTTCAATCCCCAAACCTTAATCCTATTGTACATCACAGGGTGCAGCAACACACTCTAACTTTAAAAAAACGATATTGAATAATGAGGAAAAATTATAGCCAAAAATAGCAAAAAAGTTCTGGACTTAGGCATACGCTCACGGAGGTATTGAGGAGAAAGAGCAATCCTTCAAGCTACTAGGACATTATAGGTTATAATTTAATTTGCTCTATCGGGTGTATGCATTAATTTAAAAGGATTTTTTTGTGGAAAAGCTTTTATTTAAATAAAATAAATAAAGTATTATCTGTCGCTAGCTATGACTACTTCCCATCTTTCTGATAATTCATGGATTCCGGTCCAAATTCCGGAGCCTCACTTTTTGAGCCCAAGAACGAATCGATCCAATTTTTGATATTTTAATGTGCCTTCTGTGTGGATCGAAACTAGTGGTAATCGGATCGGTATTAGTAGATATTGCGGGTAGGGTAAAACTTCCGATATTTTCCAAGCAAGTTTTACCACGCAAGACCACTTCTCAGCAGCTCATAATAGACAACTCACTTCTTATCCCACCAAATACACATCATTACCTTGGCAAGATGAATATTTGGCTTTGCAGTCGATTTTGCGGTTTGGATTATCATAAAAGGTCCACTTTTCGCCGCCAGTAATTATGCGATGCAAATAAGACTTTTTTATGGCGATAAAGCAGCCGGACATGCAAAATCGCCTTTCGACGTTTCTCGGCTTTAGGGAAATATGGTACCCAATTCCCTTGCTTTTGAATCATTCTCAATGCCATCAACCGTCTGGAAATTTTTGCTTGGTCAACATTTAATGATTCCGCAAGATCTTCTTACGTTTGACACGGATCTTCATCGAGTATTGCTTTCAATTCTTCATTTTCAAACTTTTTTTAGCTCCCGGAAATTTCTTATCTTCCGTGCCAAAATTAAAGCAAGAAAACTAGGTCGAAATCGATAAAGTATGATCAACATAAGTTACCAATATCAAGTACAGTAAAACTGTGTAATATGACTTTCTTTAAAATTATATTCTTAAAGGGATCTACATATCCTTACCTGTCTTAATCAAATTCCAAGTGAATACATTGTGAATTTAAGTCCTTAATGATGGAATGACGGCTTACGCTTCATCTATGAAATAATTTTCTTGTGCACTTATCCGATAGGCTTTCTGTACTGGTTGTTATAACCTGTGTGCTAGGTGCTTGCCGCACAATTCTCTAAGTTGTAAAAAAATCGAAATGCCCTGTTCAATGGTCTTTCCATCTGTATTTCCTATTGTAGCCTTTATCATACAGATAACAAAAAAAATTAAATTACTTTAACTTCTTCCTTATGTTATTGCTTTTTTACTGTCTACTGGGGTGTGAAATTTTAGATAAACTATCCCAATGAATTTAATTACTAACATTTTTGTTTTTACGTAATTCGCAATAATCCTCAGGAAGTTAGCGATTCCGATGAACAAGTCGCTGCAGATATTGCCAACACTAGCATTGCACAAATTCAACCTAAGAAAAAGGGGCGTCCTCGTATAAATTCGAATATAAATTCTCTAGCCACCGGTGCATCGACCGCTTCTGCGTCCACGGTTCAAGTGAACATTTCTCCAAAAAATCGTGTTCCCGCGAACGTGGCAACCAAAAAGAAGATGCTCAACATCCAAAAATATCTCATTGATTACACTGTGTCTAATCGACAGCCCGTACAAATGTTTATGGAAAAGCCGCCCAAAAAACTTTACCCCGACTATTACGAGGTAATTCAGTCTCCAATCGACATGACCACGATCGAGAACAACATTCGACAGGAAAAGTACAATAGCTTGGAGGAATTAATCTCCGATTATCGATTGATGTTTTCGAACTGTCGCCAGTACAATGAGGAAGGTTCTGCCATCTACGAAGACGCAAATGTTCTCGAGAAAGCCCTTAACGAAAAATTAAAAGAATTTCCTGGGCTCAACGAAGTGAAGAAAACATTTACAAAGCAGTAATTAAATTGCAAGATTCTTATATAAAAAACAAATAAAAATAATTTTTATTTATTTTGGTTTCATTCTGCAGGATGAAATCTGCCCGAAAAAAGACTCCTCTAATCAACAAACTCTGGATGTTCTATGAGGCAATTAAGGACTTTCAGGAACCCAAAAGCAAGCGACAACTTTCATTGATTTTTACCAAGCTGCCATCGAAAAATGTAAGTAGAATGGTTAATTTGAAAGTAGTTTCACTAAATTATCGTTACGTCGTATTGCATATTTTTTGTTTCTCTCGATTATCCATCCCTCATGGATGTGGATAGAAGAAGGTAATTTATTTCACATCATGTTGTGTTTGTGTTGAGTGTGTTAAAAATGTGGTGGAAGCGAGTAGTTGAAGAGTTTTGGTTATGTTTGCTTTTTAGGAGTATCCGGACTACTATGACATAATAAAGGAACCGATTGACATGGAGAAGATTGCTCAAAAATTGAAACAGAGTTCGTATGACAGCGTTGATGACTTGGCGGCTGATTTTCTCCTGATGCTTGAGAATGCTTGCAAATACAATGAACCTGATTCGCAGATCTATAAAGATGCATTGGTGCTGCAGCAATTGACTATTCAAATGAAACAGACGTTAAAGTAAGTATTTGATTCCCAATGGTATATGGATGGTCTACAGTGGAAATATGTATATGATTTGATCCCCTCTTCAACTTTAAAATTATTATTTCGAAGGCTTGGAAAAAGGGCAACCTGTATTAGCGTATCATTACCATTGTACTCATGAAATGGTTCCATTATAGATCTAAGATTGGTACCTCTATAAGCATCAGTAGACCAGAAAACATTTACGAATCCAACCTTGACTTTTAATACCCTTTTGGATAGGATTTAGCACCAATATATTCAACTTTTACGAGGACGGGCAGAACGAGTTTCTTAGTTTTACTAATAGCTTCCATCCTCGACATTCCTTTAAATCTGATTTATTTAATGTTTGTTCTATTTAGTAGCTCGTCATTTTTATTCATTTATTCTTCCCCTTTTTAGGGAAGGTCTCGAGACCGTTCCAGACATACCACTGGCCGTGCAAGAACTACTTTTATCGCTCTTTACCTCCATGTACAACCATCAAGACGAGGAAGGGCGATGCTATTCTGATTCATTAGCTGAACTACCTGAATACGATGGAGTTTCTGGCGAACAGAACGGGTAGAAATAAAAAAACGGCACATAATTTACAATCCAATATTTTGATATTATACAAATCCCCTTTTTAGTAAACAACGAGGCATTTCATTGGATCTTATCAAGCGACGCTTGGACAAAGGTGCTTATAAGCGTCTAGACACTTTCCAGGAAGATGTATTTACATGTTTGGAACGAGCCCGGAAATTGTCGCGAACTGATTCGCAGATTTTCGAAGATGCTGTCGAGCTGCAAATGTTCTTTATCAAAAAACGAGACCAGGTGCGTTCCGAGCAAGCATGACAGTTTTGAATTTCTTATGATGCACGAGTATGACATTTACAGCTTTGCAAGGACACCCTCAGTTCGCCGGCTATGATGTATACAGCTGTACATTTAACCGCGGATGTTGATGCTCTACGCCAAAGTAAACTATTACAAGAGGAGCAAGATCAGGAAGAGGAAGATAAAGCTGTAAGTCGTCTTCATATTTTCTCGCATATTTCTCTTGAACATATACATATATGTCTTATAAAAAAGGCTACTCAAGGCGAAAGTCTGACGATAGATCAGATGGTTTACTCACCTGGCGATTTTGTTTATTTCGAATCCCCGGAGAATAAGATCCCAGGCATTGCGTACATTGAACGATTATGGACTACGAACGAAAATATCAAGATGATGCATTGTTGTATATTCATGAGGCCTCACGAAACATATCATGTGACAACAAGGAAATTTCTGGAACAAGTAATGTTTTTAATTGTGTATCAACGAAAATGTATAATCATGGAACATTCATAATGTAGGAGGTGTTCAAAACATGTCAGCGGCAGACAATCCCTCTGAATAAGGTTCTGAATAAATGCTATGTAATGAACGTGGGTCACTATATAAAGTGGAGACCAGAAGGCTTCGCTGACAAGGATGTCTACGTTTGCGAATCGCGGTACAATTTTAAGGCAAGATGTTTTAAGAAGATCAAATATTGGCCGTTTGTGCGCGAGAATGATCCTGTTAAATTTGTTTTGCGGGAAACGCCATTGGAGCTGAAACGTGTTATGTCGGTGTTTAAAGAGCGCATCGAAAAACATAAAGGCGAATTGGCTGAGTTGAAGTTGCAAGAAGCACTCATAGAAAAGGAAAAACCAGTAAGTGCTTAATGAACGTATAATATTCTGCAAATATTTTGTTGTAGTTGGAAAAATTTAGTTAAAATAGCAGAAATTTAAAATTAATTTACCATTACAATGCTATTTTTGTAACTTTCTTTCCTAATCATGTTGAAGCTAAATATGTAGAATAACATCAATTGTCATTAGTAAGAACTTCAAATCTTCAAAATAACATTCTTTCAGAACGTGGAATGCGCTTCACCACCGAATGCTGAACCGAACAGCACCTATTATCAGCAATATAACACAATTTGTAGCGGAATAATTAAAATTGGTGATTTCGTATACGTGGCCACCCAAAGCGGGAAACAATCAATTGCTCAAATCCAGTCGATCTGGGAAGTATCAGGGTAGGTTTAACTGAAACAAAATTAATATTTTCCAACCAACCAGTGCGTTAATTTTGTTAACTCTCTTTCAGAAAATCATATTTCCAAGGGCCGTGGCTCTTGACGCCAAATGAAATCTCACCGACTCCGAGCAAAGTATTCTATCGGCAAGAACTTCTTCTCTCTACACTCCAAGAAGTCAGCCCAATCATTGCAATTGTCGGCCGTTGTGCCGTTCTTGATTACACTGAGTATACTACATGTCGCCCAACTGAAATTGCTGAGAGTGATGTGTATATCTGTGAATCGGTTTATGATGAAATGAAAAAATCAATTCGAAAGGTCGGCCAAAATGGGGGATTGAAGAAGTTTGTACACGGACCACAAGTGACACAGGACGAAGTTTTTCATTTCAAAACGAGCATCAAACCTTTAAAAATAACTGATTCTAAGGAAAATCTCGGTCAAGACGTCAAATATTCAACTTCTGTAAGTTAAGCAGTCAATCGGCTGATGCAATTATTATTTTCTTTTACGACTTGAAATGGGAACCAGCAGAAAATTATTCTGTTTTTTTAGGACATGAAATTGGAACCAGCAGAAAGTCTCGGCGTGTTGGAGGATTCACTCGACGGTGGACCACCTTCGGTAAATTCTGATATTGCGACTTCTTCCCCAGCTCCATCGGTATCATCCACTCCTCTTTCATCGAAGGCTAAGCCTGTAAAGGCGAATAAATCAAAGGTAATCACAGGCTACATATTATATTCATGTGAAGTGCGAAAGGGTATTAGTCAAAGTAATCCGTCAGCATCATTCGGTGAAATTTCTCGAATGGTCGGTAATGAATGGAAAAACCTGCCCGCTAGCGTGCGTCAGAGCTGGGAGGATAAGGCAATTAAAATGAACGAAGAATCAGCAGCTAAACATTTTGAGGATCAAATGAATTGTAGAAGCCCAACGCCAGTTGACAATCAGGTAACTCTGTCATAACTTAATGGAAAAAGGGTCCTATTTCGATGCTCCTTAGGTTTTCGAATGTCTATGGGACAAGTGTGACTATCAGTTCGAGGATGCTGTGGACTGTATGGAGCATTGTATTCAAGATGGAACCGGTCATGTCCAAAAATCCTATCAAAACCCAGAGAGCGATGTGGAATATCAATGCCTTTGGAAGGCATGTGTACGTGTCAAAAAAAACATGGCACCATTCCCTGCTTTGCAGCGACTCATCAAGCACGTTCGTGAGGTTCACCTTAACAAAGGTGGTAAAATAGTACCCGTATCCGAGCGGAGCAAGTAAGTAGAATTATAACTTTTGTCTTTTTTAAAATGTTAATGTTTTTTGCTAGAAACTACGTACCGAGGAAAAATCCAATCTCAAGCAACCAGCAAAGTATAACATCTTCCAATATGCAGTCGAACTCTACGAATCAGATTTCACCGCGTCCTGGACAACACCAACAGTCCCAGCCGCAAGGTATACACTTTTATAATAAGGAAAAAACCTAAATGCACTAAAATGTTTTCTATTTTTTTTCAGTGATTGTAGCATCTCCTCCTCCAGAACCAATGTTTGTTACAGTTCCTCCACGACCTCAGCGTGTATTGCACAGTGAAGCATATATCCGGTACATCGAGGGTCTTCAAAACAACAGCTCATACATAGGTCCATGGCAAAAGACTTTAAGAGCCACGCAACAGTCAACACCAGCAGTCGACACATCGCGACTGCCAACACACTGGCTGGGCAAACATGCCAAGGATCATCCAGAAGAGATCGCAAATTCTCTCTGGCACTTGCGAAACTTCATGCTCAAAGACGTGCTCGAAATCAAACGCAGTTACTTTTGAATCTTTATCTTTTGTTTTCTATATGCATTTGTTAAATTAGCATACTTTATAGCTTGGATTTGGTAGTGTTAAGAAGTAATTGGACGACCTCGGAAGCACATCCCCATGCTAGGGTTACACCACTACCTCCGTGGCCGTAATTATGGATTACGATTTTTTTATTTTCTAAAAACAGAATAAATAATACCAATCAAGATAAAATGAGTTTTCTTCAATTCACCGGTAGTCTCCAGCTCGAGTCGAACTTGATTTCTTCCCGGACGCAGTCCAACCCAGTCAAATAGGTGCTCAGCGTTTTGTATTCCAGCAATGAAACGTTTACAGCCTGATATAATGAAATTCTTGTCCTCAGGGTCCACATTGACATTGTAATCGTTTTCTTGGTGTGTTCCGCCCAGCACCACTGAGTCCACACTAAGAAAGAAATACGTATGTTTGTGGCTAAAATAAAGACAATTTACTTGACTTACTTTGGAATTATGTAATTGCCATCATCACATTCGTCCAAGATTGCTTCATATATCCAATTAGCTTTAATTCTAGTCACTTGCCCACGAATTGGATGTACGAGTTTATCATTCACCAAAAATCGAGCTCCAAGCCCGGTGCAATTAACGATAACATCGTATTCCGAATTTCCAATTAAATCATCAAAATTGGTGATCTTTTGCGAGATTATTTTTCCTCCTGCAGACACGAATTTTTTCATGAGATACGGTAAAAGCTTTACAGGCTCGGAAGTAAACGTCATGAAGTGCAAACCAGACCTAACAGTCGAAAATTGTTAAGCAAGGTTTTCCGCAAATCAATTATCAACAACAAAAAGTTTACTTGAATTCTTTTTTCTGTGTCTCATTAAATCTGTCCAGCTGCGATTTAGTCAAATTCTGACACCCATAGACTATATCTCTATAGAAGTCTTCGATAGTATCAGAGGTAGTCAGACGTATAACCGGAAT
This sequence comes from Merodon equestris, assembly GCA_958301585.1. Lineage (NCBI taxonomy): Eukaryota > Metazoa > Arthropoda > Insecta > Diptera > Syrphidae > Merodon > Merodon equestris. The sequence continues at coordinate 78,615,366 of OY284415.1, read as the reverse complement.
CAGGCACACACCGGCTTTACCTGCATCTCCCGAAAGCCAAATTTTCTTCAGGAACTCGTGAACATCTGCAGACCATTGACTAAAAGTAATCGCTATAGATTTTCTTACACACATTTTTGAGTCGTACTAGACTTTTCTCTCGGGGGTGTCGCACATAAGATACGGTCCCCATAACCCTGCTGATATATCGCCAGTTGTGTTCGGTGTGAAGAACTCTGATATTATAGTTACTTCAGCATTTTTGAAAGCTTTCTTTATTTGCACTGCGCAACAGAAGCCATTAATTCCACCACCAATAATACCTACTTTCATTTTACATGCAAAATCGGATCGACACTAGCAACTTGACTTTTGCTTTTGATACTGTGCTGTGAGAAGCGATCTCAAATCATTTTGTAGCTAAGGGCATGTTATCGCTCCAATTCGAAACAGATTCGTTTTATCACTGTGTGTGAGAGATTGCTGTTTTATGTTTAAATTTAATGGCGATTGATAAGACTCCTACTAAAAGCATTATATACATACATATGTATATTTATTGTTGGTGCCTAACTACATGTACAGTCAATCACGAAAGTATACGTAGAGCCTTGAAAAGTGCTAGATCAATGCTTAAAGACAACATTTTAATATAATTTATTTCTTAGATAACATACACACACTCACAAAAGTATCCGTACGCAGTTGATTTTTTACATTTTTCTTAAATAATGAACAAAAGTTGCAATTCTTTTTGATAATATTATTTATTTACTTAAAAAAATAACAAAATAACTAAATAAAACTTATTTCATAAACAAACTTAAAAAAAAAACACAGTTTTTCATATTTTTGGCGTTGGGTGAACTCACAAAAGTATACATACGCATTTAAAAAATAATAATAACTAAAAAATTTCACATGCTTAGTACGAGGTATGGCCTCCTTTGGCTTCAATTACTGCAGACAATCGGGAAGGCATGGAAACGGATAACCTACGTGTTGTTTCTGGGGTTATATTATTCCATTCCTGGACCAGAACTGTCTTAAGCATTGAAATCGAAGTGACATTTCTTTTTCTGACTTGTTGCTTCAAATTATCCCACAAATGCTCTATGACATTTAAGTCAGGAGATTGTGGTGGATGTTCCAGCTTCTTTCTAACATTATAAAGCAACTATTCCTTTACCAGAGCTGAAGAGTGCTTTGGATCATTGTCCTGTAATAAAACAGCTTTGTCCCTTAAATCCAGTTTCTCCACACTAGGAAGGTAACTATCCTTTAGAATGGTTATGTACATGTGCTTATCCATAATTCCTTCGATAAACCTTAGAATACCGACGCCATTTGCCGCCATCGCTCCCCATACCATGACAGATCCTCCCCCATGTTTTACAGAGGGAATAACATTTTTGGGATCAAGTTCGGTGTTCGTTTTTCGCCACACTTTAACGCGCCCATCACCACCAAAAACATTGAATTTACATTCATCAGTGAAAATGACGCGTTCCCAAAACGAAGGATCTGTCAGATGAATATTATGGTATTTCTGGGCATATGCTAAACGTTTTGCCTTGTTAATCTCTCTTAAGAATGGCTTGTTCCTTGCTACTCTGCAATAGAGATCGCGTTCCTTCAGGCAACGACGAATGGTCTCTGCGTTAACAGACACCCCATGATTATTTTGGGTATCTTTCGCAAGCTTAACAGCGCTCTGCTTTGGATTTTCTGTGGTTGATCGAACAATATGCCTCCGCATTCTCTCATCCAGCTTATGGGGTCGGCCTGATCGTGGCTTATTTTCAAAGGTTCCACTGTCATTGAAGTTTTTTATAATTGTTTGTACCGTTGATTTCGGTAAATTCAAAGTTTCCGCAATTTTTCCAAGAGATTTTCTTTCATTTTTCAACTTTACCACAATTTTTCGGACTTCCAAAGAAATTTTCTTTGACTTAGGCATTTTGTTCCCGATTTTTACAAATGCAGCGTTCTCTGGCACAGAAATACGATGACTGAATACTGGACAAACAAAGAAGGACGCAATTAATTGGAAATGTAACGGTAAATTTATCCGCAATCGAGCGCATGTATACTTTTGTGAGATCGTATGTATACTTTTGTGAGATCGTCCAACGCCAAAAATATGAAAAACTGTGTTTTTTTTTAAGTTTGTTTATGAAATAAGTTTTATTTAGTTATTTTGTTATTTTTTTAAGTAAATAAATAATATTATCAAAAAGAATTGCAACTTTTGTTCATTATTTAAGAAAAATGTAAAAAATCAACTGCGTACGGATACTTTTGTGAGTGTGTGTATTATTGTTCAAAAACATGATTCAAAACAAAAACAAGTCCTTTCCTCAGAAAAATTAGACGAAAACAAGAAAAAAGCAAAAAAATCAACTCACGAAAGTCTACATGCAGTTGTGTTCCAGACGGATAGCCTAGTTGACGGAACAAAGTACTGCTATTTTTGTTGTACAGTGGTGTTCTCATAAATAGCACACCCTTATTCAAATGTGTATTTGTTTGCAATACACACTGTACTTACAAACTGTACAGCAATAAAGCCATAAAATCCCAAAATAGGACCCTTATGAATATGACAACATCCGGCAAATAAGATCCCGTTAGGTTTTCCTTGTTTTGCAATCGTTCGAGTTGGTGATCATTACACTCATTCTTTACCCAAATAGGAGTATTTAAAACGGGCAGAGGAAAGTACTGCACGGAGGGAAGGAGGCAAATAATTGGTAGCATGATACAGGACGGAAAGACTATTTCTGAGGTGGCAAGGACATTGAGGTGCTTTAGGAAGCTTGTTCAAAATGCATGGAAGGTCATACGGTGCAGCCAATCTACCGCAAATCCCCTTAAGGAAAAGCAGAAAGAGAAAAACCTCAGAAGTGACTGACAGAATTGTCCACAAAATCAGTGGCAGTAACCCGTTCTTATCTTCCCGGGAGATAAAACAACAATTAGCTCACCAACACAATGTCCAAATATCAGCCGTAAAGCAGAAACCACCAATGAGACGTACCACTTAAAATGTCCGCCGACGTTTGCCTACAAGCTCGGGCGAGCACGTGGCTACCTCAAGTGCTGTCAACATTTTGTAAACAATCACGCCCATTGTTATAATTCCAAGAATGTGTGTGGCGGGAATACACTGCAGTAAAATGAAATGAGCTCACACGTATTCACGAATAGGGTTTGTTTGTAACGGGTTTTGTCGCTACGAACCTGAACTTCTTTCAAAATTTCAGGGTGTCACGGGGGAAGACGTACGAAAGACGCACGTTTCATTCTGGTTTCTGCCGTAAAGGCCTAACCATAATAGGCAGGGGCAAGCATATGCAAGCAAAGGGGGAATGTCTTCTTACATGCAAAGCATATGATATGCCCACAATGGGAAGATACGACGTTTCGTTAAATGTTCGCTAACTGATGCGAGCAGATGGAAGGTCTTCTTGAAAGAAGACATTCCGGACGGAATTTTTGACAAGTGACATTTGAGGTTAGGAAGAGAAAAAAGAGAAAATAAATATGGAATACGAGTTGGTCAACAAGTTGATTTCACTTGTGCAGGACAATAAGTGTCTCTATGATAAAGCAGATGGCTTTTATTTCAATAAAAAGGAAAAAGCCAAAGCCACACCGAAAATAAACAAATCAAATGAAAACAATTTGACAGTTAATTTCCTTCTGCTTGCATCTGTTCATTGTGGGTATCTTGACTGTTCGTTGAAAGAGAGGGGAGAATTTCGATCGGTTCTGACATAAGCTTCTGCTTGCTCCAGCCTATTATGGTTAGCCCTTAACTGTACGTCGCCGCTTAATGGAATTCCAGCTTCATGGAAGAATTGCCAGAAAAAAACCTCTTGCCTCCCAAAAAAACCGAAAGAGAAGGCTTACTTTCGCAAACGCTCACAAGGACAAACCCTTGTCCTTTTGGAAAAATATCTTGTGGAGCGAGAAAAGTAAGTTCAACAGGTTGCAGTTTGGGGTCAGATGGGAAAAAAGTATGTGCGGAGGCCAAAGAACCAAGAGTGCAATCCCAGATACACCATTAAGACTGTCAAGCATGGCGGTGGGAGCATAATGGTGTGGACAGCGATGTCATGGCACGGCGCGGCGTTGGACCCATTGTGAAAATCAATGGCATTTTGGACCAACATCAGTATAAGCTAATCTTGGAGAACCACATGGAGCCATATACTGACGAATCTATGCCTGCATCGTGGACTTTTGTACATGACAATGATCTAAAGCATACTTCGCGGATAGTGAAGAATTGGCTTTCGGAGCGACAAATTTGGCCGGCCCAAAGTCCCGATCTGAATCCTATCGAGACTCTTTGGAATGTTGTTGGCACCCTTGTTAAGGACTTCAGTCCAAAAAATTTGGAAGAACTACGAGTATGGCAAACCATAAAGGCTGCTTGGGAAGCTATACCTTCCCGGAGATGTAAGCGCCAAAACGTTGTCAGGAAGTGATAAAGAATAAAGGATATCCTACCAAATATTAATAAAATATTTGCTTGTACATTCGTTTTTTTTTTTATTATTTATTAGTTTTTCTAAGTATTCCGTTGACTGTGCTATTTGAATGAACAACCACTTTTTTATTTTTCCTCATTTTGAATTGTTAGTTTTAAGTCAATTTAAATGAATTATGTGTTTTTTAATAAAGTACATATAAACACTGTATGAGAGTATACTGATGTGGCAACACCGATCTTACCGCATTGGATTGGGAGCACCATTTTGTTGACAGGACAGAAGCCACGCTCAGAAATCAGAATGAGACGTGCGTCTTTCGTACGTCTTCCCCCGTGACACCCTAAAATTTTGAAAGAAGTTCAGGTTCGTAGTGACAAAACCCGTTACAAAAGAGCTTCTATCCGTGAATACGTGTGAGCTCATTTCATTTTACCGCAGTGTACTCCCGCCACACACATTCTTGGAATTAAAACAATGTGCGTGATTGTTTACAAAATTTTGACAGCACTTGAGGTACCCACGTGCTCGCCCGAGCTTGTAGGCAAACGTCGGCGGCCATTTTCAGTGGTACGTCTCATTGGTGGTTTCTGGCCACGCTCAGATTCTATTCATTCTTTGGTGTGTGCTCATTGGTGATGGTTGGCTTGGCATGGCGTCATTCCCATATCAAATAAAGAATATAATTTGCGTTTTAACTTTATCTTGTTTTTAATTCCTTGGTTTCGTTTTATGGTGAATGTTTTTCTATACAAATACACAACAGTTATAATACAATACAAAAAAAGCTGAACCTCTTTTTAGACTTTTGGCACAACATAAGGTATGAGAACTTAAGGGTGTGCTATTTATCTGAACACCACTGAACACAGCATTCGTTTGCGTAAAAGTTTATGAAAATGGAGATCAGAAGAGAAATACCTGTGGAAGTTAGAAACATAAGCATAAAACTTAGAAATGAAAAAAAAAAATTATGGTGAAATTTTCGAAATCGTCGATAAAAGTGCTACAACTGCGCAGACAATAATAAAAAATTGTAAAGGTACAGATTATGATTGGGAGTGGGATGGGGGATTGAAAGAGAAGATGTGACATTTATGGCACAGTAGTGTGAAATTACCTCTCTCACCCCCATCCACAACCCCACCGGGAGTGGGGGTTACAATCTGCACCTTTACCTAAAAAATTATAATGACATAGGACACGTTATAAATAATCCCCGTTCAGGCCGTCCGAAAAATTTAAGTAGTCGCGATATCCGAACTATCATCCGTAAGGTTACCGCTAGTCCTCGAATTAGTGCCCCGAAATTGGCGGAAGACATTGCGGACACAACAGGTAAAGAAATTCACCCAGAAGCTGTGCGTAGAGTTCTGAGATCGGAAGGATTTAATAGATGAGTTCCAAGGAGAAAACCGTGGACAAATGAAGTTAACCGCCAAAAACGCTTAGAGTTCGCAAACGCTACATATCGAAGGAACACAATTTTTGGAATAGAGTACGGACGAAAGTAAATTTAATGTCTTCGGATCCGATGGAAGGGGAAAAGTATGGCGCAGGGCTAACCAAGAAATTGAAGCGAAAAGCCTAGGTCATATTGTCAAGCACGATGGATCGTTATCAGTACCTTAATAAGTTGCGTGATAATTTGCATGCCTGCTCTGAGGCACTGAAACTTGGAAGCAGCTGGATACTACACCAGGACAACAACCCTAAGCATACGGCAAAGATTATAAGATCTCAAAACAACTTCATTATTTTTATTTCACGTCAATTATAACTTTTAATCTTATCTAACTCCAACTTCGAGATGAGTTTTTTTAACTATCTTACGCTAGACAAAAATGCTTAAAACTAGCTTACCTATCTAACAAATTTAAATACCTTACTGGCCCTAGGCAGACCTCTAAAACAAACAGTGCAACTTAAAGCTGTCTTTTGACTGCTACATATAATCTTAAATTATATTATCTTTATAATCTTAGAACAACTTAAGCTAAGAAAAATTTATTTTATTTAAAAAAAAAATTGCATATGATCGTGTCTTTTTAACTATATATGTATATATATACATATATATAGAGCTTAAGCCTACCTTAATCTAACTTAACCTAACTAAACCTGCCTTATTCTATCTTAATTAAAATATATATTTATAAAAATATATACTTTATATGTATTGTATATACATATATACATATATATATGTATATCTTTTTTTTGTATTTTATATATACTTTTTTGTTTTTGTTTTTATTTTATATTATTTTTTTTGTTGTTTTGGTGTTAGGAACCAAATTGGCTGTTATAAAACGGCCATCTTGGCACAGCGAAAGTGCCCCGGGCCTCGTTTATCAAAACATAGGTGCTGACTCAGCAAGATCCCAAGGTACTTGACTACACTTTGCCTTCCCAGTAGACGCACGTCCGGTCCAAAAATTGAGAATAATTTTTTCTAGTGTCCCGAAAGACAAAGACGTTCTGAACAATATATAGATTCTGATTTCTGGAAGTCATTACAATAGTGCTGATTTTTTTCGAAGTCACACTGCAGAAGAGTAACAATGTCGATCGTTGAACTTGATCTGTACGTGATTAAGTAACGTACGCTACAGAGTGGTGAAGAGAAACTAGCAGAACGCTTAGCTAAATGTTGAAAAGGATCGGCGAGTTTACCATACCCTGTTGCAGTCCATTGTTAATATCAAATGTTTTGAGTAGAAGTCACTTTGCCAATTTTCACAACGAACTTTCTACCGGTTAACATGACTGTCAAAAATCATATAAAGGGTGGACCATCTAGTGTTTCTTTTTTTGATTCATAGGTTATTTTGACACTGATAGCTGTTTTCCGCTCGAAATCTTAACAGAAAGTCAGCATCATACTTCCGCGGAACGAAATGAGTCGCTTTACGCTTGAACAACGTTGGGAAATATTGAAAACTTATTTCCAAAGTGAGTGCTGTGTAGCCCAAACAGAGACTGGTATGCTAGTGGATAACACTCATGGTCCCCATCGTCGTACGTTGCGCAAAGACAAGAATGTGGCTGCTGTGGCCGAGAGTGTGAGACTTAATTCACGAACAACAACTCGCCATCGACCTCGACAGCTCAACATTTCACGCAACTTAAATAAATGCAAAATCAACGTCTAATTGAATTGTATTGAACTTTATTGACCGGTAGTCAGAACTACACTCCCTTTTTAATTTCTTATTTCTAACTTACGACCTATGTTAGTAATATGTTGACTCGATACAAATATGTTGAGTCAACATTATTTTTGATACCATGTATTTGTATTTGCTTCGATTTTGTATGCATTCGGTAGGTCATTGGTACTAGTGACCTTCCCCATGTAGAAAAATACCAGTGGTAATTTACCATAAAAATACCACTGGTACTTACCACTGGTATTTTCGAACAAAAACCATTGGTAACTCACCACTGGTCACTGGTTAACCAGTGGTATGTAACCACTGGTTAGCACCACTGGTCACTGGTCAACCAGTGGTATGTAACCAATGGTTTTTGTTCGAAAATACCAGTGGTAAGTACCAGTCGTATTTTTTATGGTATAATCTACCGTTTGATGCAATCGGAACACCGAGGTACCGGATATCCTATACGAAATCACAAACAGAATATTAATCAATTGAGAACGTAGACACACATCCACAGACTCATTTTTCCAAAATAACAAGCATTTGTGAGAAAAATATAAAACCATTAAGTAATCTTACAAGTTGATACGAGTACTTACTTCTATTCTTGTAGATAACAAATTCACGATGAACACATTCGTCGTCAGAACTATTCATATGGCAAACTTCTGGCAGTTAATAATGGAATGAATACGGGACACAAATCCGGATGTGTTTCAAAATAATTAAAACAGAGACGAGTTAGATTTCGTGAAAAATTATACTAATTATAGATATGATCCTGGCAGAGAAAATTTATATGCTAAATATGGTAAAATTCAACTTCGAAGTACATTTCTACTTACGTTCTCTATGCGCGTATCTCAAATTCATTCAGTGAATTTTCAGAATTTTCCAAAAAGACTACGCATGCACTTCATTTACGAGTGGAATGAAATAAATAAGCTGCAAAAACACGTGCTACGATCAATATAAAAACATAAATATAGCTTTCTGCTTTTATATAAATTCATATCCAACTTACTTTTGTTATTCAACTACGATTATAAAATGTAAATGTACAAATATGCAAGTACAAAGACAAATGACTGGTTCCTTGTGGAAAAACAACAAACATGGCGAAACACTGTCCAATTTCACTGTACACAATACACTCGAAGAAGATTCCAAACAAAACGTATGAAGGCACTCAAACAACCCCGCTGTGTTCAAATTGAACATTTCTCTGAATGAAATGAATGTATGCTAATTCCAGGATTTCATAGTCGCCATCGCAAAGATATCAGCTGTTAATATTCAATGTGCAAAGAAATCTGTCAATCATATGATTCCCGTCAAAATGTCAAAAAAACAAATCCATTTCGTAATTTCGTGTAATTATAAGAGAGAATTTTCTCTAATTGAAGAAAAAAAGATGACAATAATGCAGCCTATTTATTAGTTTTGAAAAAATTTACAAAAAAGTCAATATTTTATATTGTAAAAATCATCAGTCGTCCCATCCCAGTGGTATACATTCAATAAGTAGTAAAAACCAGTGGTTCACCAGCAGCTTGGTTGTACCAGTGGTAAAATTCACCACTGGTATAATGATATACAAGTGGTAAATATTTACCACAAGTAACAACCAGTGGTACACCAGTGGTATATTTTGAACCAGTGGTGAGAACCCGTGGTACTACCACTGGTATCATGCAATACCAGTGGTATGTGATTACCACTGGTAGTAACCACTGGTATACCAGTGGTTTACTAGTGGTAAATTTTTTTACCACTGGTATTTTTCTACATGGGTCGATTCAGCATTTCCTGTTGAGTTGTGCTGATTGTGGCTTATGTATGTAACTCGCACTAGCCTGAGGAGAATTCTGCACAAAGATCTCGGATTCATCGTTTACAAGGTCCAATTGACTCAGCAATTGAAGGCACGCGACCGTCCGCTTCGTTATCGCTTCGCAGGTTGGGCCTTAGAGCTGCTTGAATTGGACAACGATTTTGGGCGAAAATTAATGTTTGTTGGCGAGACGCATTTTCGTCTCGGCGGCTACGTTAACAAACAAAATTGCCGCATCTGGGCTCGGAAAACCGGCACATTATTGTTGAGAAGCCAATGCAACCACAGAGAGTCACAGTTTGGTGCGAATTGTGGAGTGGTGGCATCATTGGACCATTTTTCTTCGAAAATGGGGCTGGGAACAACGTTTCGGTCAACGGTGGGCGTTACAGAGAACGGTGGGCGTTACAGAGCTATGATAACCGGTTTTTTTACTGAAATTAAAGACATGGACTTGGACGACTTCTGGTTCATGCAGGATGGCGCGCCATGCCACACAGCCCATGCCACAATCGATCATTTGCGCACCAAATTCCCAAATCGTGTTATCAGCCGTCTTGTCATCGCCAAGACGGCCTCGAAGCTGCGATTTGACCCCTCTGGACTTTTTTTTTGTGGGGAACCGTAAATGACCGATGTAATGCCAACAATCCGGAAACAATTCTAGCACTTAAGGCCAATATCATCCAAGCAATCCGTGAGGTGAGCTACAGCCCGAAACCGACAAGGTCTTGGAAAATGGGGGTGACAGAATGTGCTACTGCAAGGCCAGCCGAGGCAGCCACTTAAAAGACGTTGTATTTCATAATTAATGAAAATGTTCCTTCTTACCATAATACATGAAAAAAATGGAAAAAAAATTATTTTGTTCATTTTATTGCATTTTTAAAAAGAAACTTGTATTTGGTCCACCCTAAATAGCAGTGGTTTACTTACGAGTATGTCCAACCGACTGAGCTTGTAATAAAGACAATCTAACTATACGGTGTCGAAAGGCTTTTTCCAAGTCAATCAGGCAGGAGCCCATGCCTTGGTCTTGCTTTTCTTTCATTGGATATCCAATAGGAATTTCGACGCAGCATGAGTAATGTCATACCAATTCTGAAGCCGAATTGGTTATCGGGAATGACCCTATTGTCCTCAACCCAGGGCTCAATGGCCAACTTCTCGAAGACCTTGCTGATACTCCGAAGAAGACTTATCGACCTAACATTTGCCGGATTAGAAGTGTCTTTACGAGCGCCCCTCTTGGAGATTGATTGCACCACCGCTGTCTTTCAGTACACTGGATAATATGCATTATTCAGTGCATTGTTAAACAGGATGGTGTATCTCTCTACAGCCACTGGCGGAAAGTGCCTAAGCACAACATTGATATACCGTCGATTCCTGCGGATTTGTTCCATTTTAATGACTCGAAGATCATCCGGAGATCTTCCGTCGAAATGAACATTCCTCACTGGCGATGGCATTGTTTGCCATTAAATCGTCATTGGACCTGGTAAAACCAAGGTTCTCTAATTGCCAATGATCGACATCATTTCGAAGATAGAAGTGATGAAGCAGGGCTCTGTCCTCTAGGTCCTGGAAGACAGCTCCTACTGTTGCCACTTTCTCCTGAGTATCCTCAATCACGAAAAAGTCGTCGTCCAGGATGGCACTCTCTGGATCGATGCTAACTGTTTGTAGCAAGTGTTCATTGTCTGATGCTCTCGGAAGTTTTAGATCCTGAATGTCGTTCTGATTGTTTCTCCGAAATATTTTATTTGTTTGCGGGAACGTGTTTGTTGAAAATTATTTATTGGTTGAGTATGTATGTGGTAGTAGAAAACGATTCATTCGAAGAAAAGAGAAAGATGTAACGCGAGTCAGTCTAACTTTGAACGTCAAACGAAAAGGACTCCTTCCGTCAGCGAAGCGAAAAATTTGCAAAGAAGTAACAAATAAAAATACATTTTTTAAAACTGGTGCCGAAACCCGGGATCGTGGTCACGTCTATACGCCTAAGATGGAACTCGCTAGTCGCGCGTCATACAGAGGTCAAGTGACCAAACTAGTAAAAGCGGTTACAGATTATTTAAATTCCGAAAGCTCAAGTTTATCCGACAAATGTGACCGTGATGTTATCGAGGAAGAATTTATTGTGTTAATGGATCGACTTAGTGCGGCACATGATAGTCTTCGAAGAGCTAATGCGGAAGTAAAAGACATAATAAAAGGCGAGGACTTGGTAAAGGAAGCCGAGGCAGTGGTCGAATACGAGGACAAGGCGATCGGCGCGATTATTCGCCTTAAGTGCCGTTTATCAAAAATACGGATGCAGCAGCCGATAACCACCAATAACGTAGTTCAGACTCCAGCAGAAGTAACGTTGCCATCAACACCACCTACGAGCATAGTTCACCTGAAAAAATTGCAGCCCAGAACGTTTGCAGGTGATTTTAAGAAGTGGGTTCCCTTTTGGGAACAATTCCGTGTTTTGGTTCATGAGAATTCGTCTCTATCCACTATTGATAAATTTAATTATTTGGAAACGGCGTTGACAGGCCGAGCGGCTGAAATGTTAGCGGGACTTACACCATCCGAGTCCAATTATAATACGGCAATTTCCCTTTTGAAAGAAGAGTACGGAGACAGGGACAACATAGTAGATCATACCATGCAACGGTTATTAGCGACGAAACCCGTCACGTCAAAAACAGACACGCTTGCGTTGCGACAGCTATATACATCTGTTTTATCATCGACTCGCTCCCTCTGCGCTTTAGGAATACCTTCGTCATCCTACTACATCATGTTAAAGGGTATTCTTCTGCGTTGCCTGCCGAATGAACTCCGCGTTGATTTTCACCGATGCTGCGATGACTCAAAACAGTCATCTCACTCAGACAATACCGAGGATGCCGCAAGCGTTGCTTCTGTTTCAGACTCCTCATTAAATTCACCAGGACAAGAACAGGTAAGCTGGTTGTTAAGGTTTTTAAAGCGAGAGGTTGAATCGCAAGAAAAGGCTAACGAAGCGAAATCACCCTCTGTCCGGCAACACATCGGAACGAAACACACTCCTATCAAAACTGCGCTTGGGTTATTTGCAGCCGAAAAGGAGAAAAGAGAGGAAGCATGTATATTCTGCAAACAAACAAATCACAATTCCACGGAATGTTGCGACGGGAAAACGCTAATCGAAAAAAAAACAATTGTTGAAAGCAGAAAAGAGATGCTACAGATGTTGCAGAAAGGGACATAATTTGAAGAATTGCCGAGTCAAGGGTATTGTATGCAGAACATGTCGTGGTCGTCATGCAACAAGTTTGTGCGATCCATCATACTCTTCGACAAAAGGAGATAGTGGGTCAAAGGAACACAAATCATCAAATGTGTCAACATCGACAGCCCAGTTATATACAGCAGAGACAGCTCAGGTTAGTGTATATTTGCAACAGAAACCAGAATGAGACGTGCGTCTTTCGTACGTCTTCCCCCGTAACACCCTGAAATTTTTCCGAGATTTTGACAGCGGTTCAGGTGCATAGCGACAAAACCCGTTACAAACGAGCTTCTATCCGTGAATACGTGTGAGCTCATTTCATTTTACCGCAGTGTACTCCCGCCACACACACTCTTGGAATTATAACAATGTGCGCGATTGTTTACAAAATTTTGACAGCACTTGAGGTACTCACATGCTCTTTTGACAGCACTTGAGGTACCCACGTGCTCGCCCGAGCTTGTAGGCAAACGTCGGCGGCCATTTTGAGTGGGACGTCTCATTGGTGGTTTCTGATTTGCAAACAGCATGCGCTTATGTTAGCGGCGAACGTTCTTCCCTCTCTCTATATATATGCCTGGTGTTGGACGGCGGTAGTCAATTGTCCTTTATTAAAACATCTGTAGCAAGAAAACTAAATCTCCCAATTGTAGGAAAACATGACTTAAGCATTATTCCTTTCGGAAGTTGCGCTCCTAAGCCAACAAATAGATACAACAAGGTGCGAGTAGAGCTTCGTGGTCAATACAGCAATAACGCAATTATTTTGGAAGCGGTAGAAGTGCCCGAGATTTATTTCGACGTACTGACAGTTCCACATAAGGTGACAAAAGAACTAAGCGGACTACGTTTAGCAGATGCTCGAATAGATGGACAACACATTGAAGAAGGGATTAGCATTCTTATTGGTGCCGACTCTTATTGGAAGTTCGTGACGGATGAACATAAACGGTTAACGGATTGTTTAATGGCAATAAATACGGTACTGGGATGGACTTTGCAAGGTCCGGTAAACCAAAGGGGTTTACAACACTCCAGTGTTGCATCTCTATATGTGAGCGGTTGTCAGAATCAAGACGGGTTTCTCAATGAGGATGTAAAGCAAATATGGCAACTGGATACGTTGGGAATACTTCCGGATGCAAAACACGTTGTAAGTAATAAATTTGCATTGCATATACGTAGAAAAGGTAAAAGATTTGAAACATGCCTTCCTTGGAAGGATCAGAATAGTTTGTTAAATGATAATCGTGGGGGTGCCTTAGCTTGCATGCAATCTCTGATTCGAAAATTAACGAGATCCGGAAAGCTTATCAAGTATGACTTAGCTATGCGGGAGATGTTATCAAATAACATAGCGGAAATCTCTCTTTCTTCAGTATCAAATGAAGGTCGGGTCTACTACATGCCACACCATCCGGTATATCGATCAGACAAGGAAACGACGAAACTACAAATAGTTTTCAATGCTTCGGCACACGCCCCCAATTACCAATCATTAAATGATCTCTTAGAAGTCGGTACGAATCTTTTACCCGATCTCTTAACGATACTGCTCAAATTTCGTATAGGACGCATAGGTGTGATTGCAGATATCGAAAAAGCATTTTTGCAAATTTTACTTCAAGAATCTGATCGAGACAGTCACAGGTTCTATTGGTTTTCGGAAAAAATAAATCCTGATAGATTACTTCCGGCCTTGCAAACGTATCGAATGACCCGATTAACCTTTGGAGTTATGTCCAGTCCATATATCCTAAACGCAATGATTCAAGAGCTAATCAACGAAGCGGAGTCGAATGCTATGAAATCAGATAATCAGAACAATCGAATAGCAGAATACTGTTGCGTAGCTCCTTCTACATGGACGATCTAATTTTTAGCGTTAACGAAGAAAAAAAGGCCAAAGGGGTGTACCAAGAAGCCAGCCGTATATTTTCCAGTGCAGGAATGTCACTTCGAAAGTGGAACACAAATAATTTTGAAGTTAAGCGGTATTTACATACAATCACAAATCGATATTTCCCCTAATAATAACAATACTAAGGTATTGGGCCTGCGATGGACTGTTTCAACCGACGAACTCGAAGTGGATTTAAATGCAATCATCGAGCTATGCAATGCTGCATCTCCACAGGGCACTAAGAGGGATGTATTACGGTTAATGTCAAAAATTTTCGACCCTATTGGTATTTTACTACCCTGGACTGTTCGATTAAAAATATTATTTCAAAACATCTAGAAGACGAAAATCGAATGGGATAAGATGCTACCTACTGACTTGCAAAAGGTTTGGATAAGTTGCCGCCAAGAACTCAAACAGCTTCATGGAATAACGATAGCGCGTCATCTAAAGATTCAATGTGACTCCACAGAACTGCATGTCTTTGCTGATTCCAGCCAATCCGCTTATGGGGTGGTAGCCTACGCTAGAACTGATCATGGCAATGGAGAAATATCAACAGAACTCATTTGTTAAAATTAAATCAGCAAGATGACCTTACTATACCCAAATTAGAGCTGACAGCAGCATTAATAGCAGCGCGTTTGGTGGCATTCCTACAAAACAACTTGCCGATTAAGTTTTCCGATGTATTCATATGGACAGACTCACAAATAGCTTTGCAGTGGATCACGGGAACACAAAGGAGGTGGAAACCATTCGTGGAAAACCAAGTTAAGGAAATAAGATCGTTGTCACGCTTGACTTCCTGGCACCATTGTCCTGGAACAGATAACCCAGCCGACCTCCTAACGCGAGGAATAAAAGCAGATGCATTTCAACACTTACCTGTTTGGTTTGAAGGGCCACCCTGGCTTCGAATGGAATCTGGAAGATGGCCAAAATTGAAGATGAATAACACCAGTTCTATTTGCGTTCTAAACCTTACCGCTGAACGAGAAGATGACTTGATAATTGAGAACGAGCTTAAGTCAAACGGTATTCCAGAATTAACAGCTGAAAAATTTGCCTCATGGACAAAGCTGCTACGGATTACGGCTTATGTTCTAAGAGCTGTTAAGGCATTTAAATCCCGAAGTCGCCTTTCTGAACAGCTTGAAGCAAAAGATATGAATCTAGCCGAAACCTATTGGATTCTTATGGTACAGTTGCAGCATTTTAGCAACGAGACGGTGGCTCTGCGACAAAACAAAGGTATACCCTCTACTTCTAAATTAACTTTTCTATCTCCCATTTTAGATGCTGATGGTCTCTTGCGTGTTGGTGGTCGTCTTCAACATCTGACTTTAAATCTAAATGAAGTCCATCCAATTATACTCCCGAAGTCATCGTATGTCACAAAGTTAATAGTTCGTGACGCCCATGAAAAAACCTTTCATACTGGAGCTTCAGCTGTTTTAACGAGATTGCGTACGAAATATTGGATAATACGAGGACGTCAGCTGGTGAAGTCTGTAATCAAGGATTGCTTCGTCTGTAAGTCTCTCCGAGGTAAACCAGCCCACCAACCATTTGCGCCACTACCCAAGGATCGAGTATTTCAAGCAAGGCCATTCGAAGTGACAGGCATCGATTTTGCTGGACCCCTGTTTGTGGTAAATGACAGAGGCGAACGTCAGAAGGCATATATATTACTGTTCACTTGCGCCGCGATTCGCGCTGTGCACTTAGAATGTACGAAAGATCTAACCACCGATTCTTGTCTTCAAGCTCTTCGACGTTTTATCGCTAGAAGAGGTGCTCCGAGAATAATCTATTCAGACAACGCTACCACCTTCAAGAGAGCGTCTTTGGAGTTAAAGCAGTTGACCAAGTTAAAACAAGATATCCGTTTTGTGAGTTTCTTAGACGTATCCATTGGAAATTTATCGTCGAACGCGCTCCATGGTGGGGCGGTTTTTGGGAGCGGTAGTGGGCCCTCAGAGCGGCTATTATGAAAGCTGTGCTGAATATTGATCAACTACACACTTTAATCACCGAGGTCGAAGCAGTCGTCAATTCTCGACCACTAACGTACGTTGGAGATGATCCTTTAGACCTGACGCCGTTGACCCCGCTGGATTTTTTGAATGGAGGTATAGAAAATAACGTCGAAGGGGAAATAAATGGCGAAACAACTGGAAAAGACTTGCGCATTCACTGGAAGCAGCGTTTACGTTTTTTGGGGGCATTTAAAAGGCGGTGGTACAAAGAATACCTGCTACAACTCAAGTCATTACATCATGGCAAGAATGCTTTAAGTTCGAATTTGCGAGTTGGGGATGTAGTATTGCTTGAAGACTCTTCATTACCTCGAACACTTTGGCGATTGGCAGTCATCGAGAATCTTTATCCTGGAAGAGACAATAAGGTGCGCGCATGTGAAGTACGACTAGCGAATGGGACTCATTTGAGAAGACCAGTGCAGCGTTTGTATTTATCTAAATTTATCTAAACATTATTAATTATCGAACATTCCAAAAAAAAAAAAAAACAAGTAAACTATTTTAATTTATTATAATATCTTGAAATTAACATTATATTTAAAGTAAATGTGTACTTTATTCGCTGGCGGGAGGATGTTGAAAATGATTTATTGGTTGAGTATGTATGTGGTAGTAGAAAACGATTCATTCGAAGAAAAGAGAAAGATGTAACGCGAGTCAGTCTAACTTTGAACGTCAAACGAAAAGGACTCCTTCCGTCAGCGAAGCGAAAAATTTGCAAAGAAGTAACAAATAAAAATACATTTTTTAAAAGTGTTCGCACTATTGGTTTTTTTTAATCAGTGACTTCAGTGTCCTGACCTCCGAGTTTTGTCTGTCGGTAAACTGCATATACAAGTATTGTCGCGTTTCGGTACACGTTTGTGGTATCGTTATGTCGTTGGCATGGCATAATTTCTGTCCATCGTCTGCTTAATTATATCGGCTATTTGTTTGAGACATCTGTCTATCTCGTTATTTGACAGGTTTCTATCGGACGGTGGAAAGGAGGTGCTCGACGTGAGCGCTCTCGTCAGGGAATTGGCAAAGTGAGGCCAACGCGCCCTACTGTACTCGTAGGCGTTTGGAGATACTCTACCATTTCCGCGAACTCGTCAGGTACTGTGATCAGAGAACATAGTCCGCAATGATCACTGTCGCATACAATGGTCCTTAGTCAGACCATTCGTTCGTGTCTGCCAGTCTCAGTCCTGGGATACGACGAACTATTCATTGCGAGCAACTTGACTCTATATTTAATGTTGCGAAGAACGCACGAATGACTTAGTAGGCTCTCCCTAGTTTTGGGAATGGTATTTCCCCAATCACTATGTTTTGAATCGCCGGGCAGAATGTAGAAGTTTTCTACCAAATTCAAATCTAGTACTGTTTATAGATATGACTAAAGAATTTGACATGGTCAATCACGATATTCTCCTTAGTAAATTGTATAAGGCTGGTTTAAGGGGAATAATCCACAAATGGCTTTTACCATATCTATCAGACAGAACTCAACGTGTAAGATTTGATGGAACTTTTAGCAATCAGCTTAAGATGAAAATCAGTGTACCACAAGGTTCAGTGTTAGGCCCATTGCTATTTTTAATATATATCAATTCACTTTTCTACCAAAACTTTAGTCGTCACATCACCGCATTTGCAGATGACATGGCATTAACATATGACAATAGAAGCATTTTTGAATCTGTAATAACATTAAATATGGACTTGAGTATTCTACGACAATGGTTTGCTAAACATGAACTCCTTATAAATAACAAAACAAGGATTATGATATGTAGTCTAAAGGAATCCTATCCACTTGATTGTGATGCAATATTTCATTGTAGCTCTTGCACGAAATTATCTGCCCACATGTGTGGTAAAAGCAATTTCAGTGAGAACTTAACATGTAGTCCAAATTGGTTTAAAATAGAAGGAGTTGATAACTACAAATATCTTGGCGTGTCAATTGACAAAAATATGACTTGGAAAGCTCATGTGGACGACTTAAAGCGATATATGTTGTCAGTTACCCGCAAAATTCACCTTCTAAAAGATAATTGCTCAAAAAAGGTTCTGCGAATCTTTTATTACGAATTAGTACACTCCAAGCTATTGTAGGTATTGAAAATTGGGGTGGTACTTATAATAGCACTACGGAAGCACTGTACATCGCTCAAAAGCACATACTACGAATTAGAATAATTTGCAAATAAAACCGACTAGTCCATACCTGGCCACTTTTTCAAAATTTAAATATATTACCACTGAAACATCTCTATATCTTTGTCTTTTTTATGCGAAGTGGATATAGCGCACACCTAAGAAGCTCAGATGTATACAAACTAAGAGTAAATAATATGTCACAATCAAATATTCCATTCTCTAGAAAAACTCGCTGTTCCAAATTTTATACCACCGCAGCACCAAAGCTCTTTAATAAATTGCTAATTCACATTAGACAGAAAGTTCAACTCATCCTATTTCTAAAAGAATTAAGAAATTTTCAGAATTTTTAGTATGGATAGTTCAACAGTCTTCTCATTAAAAAAAAATCAAAATGTACTCGTAATATGTAGTAATATGTATTTATATCTTCACTGTTTTTTCTAACAACTTTTGTCTGATTTGTTGTCTGAATTGTTCTACCGCACATTCTTTATATTATGTACATTTACGTTATTTTGAAGGACCATTCGCCTCTAGTTCCCTATGAACTGCAGAATGGTGCCCACACACTTGTTTTATATTTATATGTTGTATCTTTGATACTATTTAATGAATAAAAGTGAATAAAAAAAAAGCAGAAAAAAAAGTACCCTATACATTTTGATTCCCTTGAGAGTGACGAAATATACGTTTTTTGCGGCAAACGGCCATATCTTTTTTTATGTTAACTTTGATGTTAACATTTTTTCACAGTTTCAAGTTTAGTTTTTAAACAATTTTTTTATTTTATTTAATTTTTATTTTAACTTATATTTTCAAAAAAAAAATCCTTGAATCCTTTAAAATAAATGATAGAATTTGTTTAAAAGGAATCTTTCCTTCCCTAACACTTTTCGCCCCTTGCGCCTTCAAGACCTTTGATATTATTTAATTAGACCGCCTCTACCATTCGTTCGCTAAACTTTGGTTCTAGGCACCAAGAACAACAGGGACTACAAGGCGCACAGCAACTTATTCCATCAACTGTTACGGGATATACGAATACGGGAGGACAAATCTTGAATGGCCTACAACATGGGCCACATGGTCCACATGCGCCACAGGGTCCACATGGGCCACATGGGCCACAAGGCCCACACGCAAATCCACATGGGCCACATGGCCCAGAGCATAAAGAGCATGGCGAGCAGAAAGGACCCGTTCCGCAGGCACATTTTTGTAGGATTGTTTTTTTTTTTTGTTTTTTAAATAATGGATGGACATTTATGAAGATAAATGTTGTCTATTTGATGAGCCGAATTTAACCGAAAACCTAAGTATATGTTTTAACTCGATACCTCCACGCGTTCCCGAGATAAAGGGTCTTGACAGGCAGACAGACGGACAACAAAGTGATACCATAAAGGTTCCTTTTTTTCCTTTTGGGGTACGGAACTCTAAAAACGATATTCGGCATTCGCATGTTAAAAATTTGTGGTAAAAAGTTATCCAACAAATGTGAATATGTCGAACCATTCGTAATAAAAGTTCGACCAAAAATTAAGGAACTTAATTTGACTGCAGATCATTTATAATGGATTTCTGGATTTTTCTACAGGATGTTGCCAAAGGAAACTTGTTAATTTTGATGTAACGTCAGCGCCAGGTCAAAAAGAGAGAGAGAGAGAGTTAGAGAGTGCACGCACAAATGCATCAGGGATGCACAAAGTGAAGCTGTTAGTCATTGGTAAAGCAGCCAAACCAAGAGCATTTAAAAATATTGAGTCTGTTACTTATAGAGCTTTTATTCGAACAATGGTTCCACAACGTGTTTGTTCCCGATGTAAAATAAAAAAAAAATTGTATTGATCAGATAAGAATCAAGGAACTTGAAAAGAAGGCTTTTGGACAATGTTCCGTGTTACTCTAAAGAAAACGAAGTGCAAAGCGATGATGGACTGATAATTGTTATGATTTTTCCTGCAAATTGCACTGCAACTCTTCAGCGATTAGATCATTATATCATCAGATCATTAGATCATTAGATCATTACAAAGTTCCATTACAGAAAGAGTTTATTTGCGCACTTAGTTGCCAATGACGGCATGGACTTAGAAACAAAAATAAAAGCGTTCAACCTATGGGATGGAATTTGCTGCATGGTAAAAGTAACCCGTTATGCTATCAAGAAATGTTGGAGTATTTTAATGTCTTATTGGGATGAGGAGGACGAGCTATCATTATCCACATTATCAACAAATATCTCCGTTTTCTATTCGCTTGATGAAATTGTTCCCAACACTGAAGATCAACACAGTCATCTCGACTGAAGAAATCAATGATTGGTTTCACGAAAACTTTGAGGCCTCTGCAATTTGTGAGGACCCCACAGAAATTGAGAGCACAAATGAAAGCTCTCCTCTCCCTTTATCGAAAGTTAAAACAAAAGTTTGCAAAATATCAAATTTCTTTAAAAAAAAAAAAGGGCGATGCGCGGCTTGCAAATAATTGAGCTGAGCGAGCATCTATTAAACCATTTTATTGATCGGTGACTCCTTTTATTCAACTGAAAGTTGATCTAAATCCAAATAACATTCTTTTGAATGTGTGACATTGTGCAGTCTTCTAAGTGCATCTTTTTCTTCAGCAACCTTTACATAATGGCATTTTTTCGTATAAGCTTTAGTTTTCATATTTACGGTGAGCAATTTTTATTTGTAGTCATCCGACTTCATTTCCCATATTAGGTCAATGACAGCGTTTTTCGGTGATTGTCCCTCCGTGGTACAACTTTTCCAAAATTTCATAAGCTTATAGCAATCACCATCATGATCAGTTAAACAGGGACAGAGGAGTTCGATTTTAAAGAAGTGGCATTTCTGTGTATTTTGCAATTATGTTAACTTTTTTATGCTGTTGTGTGTTTTATCGCGTTGCATTTTCTCTATAGAATGATAGCCATTTTGACCCGGTAAGTGCAGCAATCGTCAATCGAGTTTGTACTATATCTATAAACCTTATAACATAAGCCATGTTGAAAGGGCTCGATTTTATTGGTTAGTGCTCAGCTAACCTGAGATACAAATTTCCATAAATAGTCTGTGTTTACATCACTCCAGTGCCAGTGCCAGTGTCGACCCTGAACCTATTAGCTTACAATTTTACCACAATTTTAATCAACTGTCTTCAGTACCATATTCGTATTTGGTTGAGAACTTTCGCCGTATACATATACCACCTTAGACCTGACCGTTCTCCATTTAGCCATATATGGTACTTGACTTATCACGACTAATATCATGCTGATAAAGCGATCAAAAGCTCCTTCAAATTCGTTTGACATTAACAGTATTATCAGAAGACAAACGGGATAATGAACCTAAATTATGTTCGCAAAATAGCCAAGTTGAAAATAGTTGTGAACGATAAAACTTTTTCTGATTGCTACTTGCTAATATGAAGCCGTGGTAGGCGAAAATTGTATAGAGAAAAATCTTATAGGGAATTTAGTTAAGGGTTCGTTGCACTCCAAGGTAATAAAGTTAATCTGTGAAACTTTCATTTGAAGCCAGTCTACACCAACGTTGTGAAGTGTGCATTAAGTTCGTTATGGTCTATAAATTTATTTGTCAACTGGTTTTACAGAGCTCCTTTATTGAATTCCTAACTTTTGTTTAATAATAAACTGCGGCAAGCGTTTGCCTTTCCATAATCTGGGAATCGGGATTTCATTTGCCTCTTTCAATTTCGACATAACATACTGTTCCGCAGAGAATTTCTCAGCTTCCTTGATTTGCGCGATTAACCCAGCTTGGAAAGTTTTCTCCTTCCGCATTTCTCGCCTTTGTCGAACCTACAACTCAACGTGTTTCATATTGATTTCATTCTACCAAGTAATTTTTTAATGAACTTACTTTTGCCCATTCGAATTTCATCTTTTTTCGCAATTTCCTTAACTTGTGTTTCTTCATCTTACGACGTCTTATGACAATCAGGCGGGCTGCGTGGATTTCATTTTCAATCTTTTGTGGAGGCGGACGAATGATATTTTCATTCTTGATTATATCTCTTATTTCATTGAGTAGTGAATCTTTAGGATTTTCTATAATTTTGCTGCTTAAGGGCAAATCTTGGATGATTGCATTTCTCACCGGATCCAGAGGAAATTGGATTGTTCTGCCGAGTAAGGGAAGTTCGTTAACTTGTTTTGTTAGACCCAGCGCTAAACAAGGTTCGTTGTGGAATCTTCGACACCATCCGACGATATCTAAAAAATACATGCGGGAAAGTGTGATTAATTTGTGAGGTACTCGAAGGTAAACATAAATATGTGTTGCGTAACACAAACATTTGTGGACAGTACAATCATAAAGCCGATAAATAATTGAAAATTTGTTTTGCCTATAGTACTAATCTAAATATTAATTTCTTTCATAACTATTCATATTTCACAAATCACTCACAAGTTGAAATTCGACCCCGCACCCGCAACATTTTTCCCGATTATGGCATTTGACGCAAATTTGACAGAATGACAGCACAGAATTGTTAGCCAATCAAGTGTTTGGGGATATTTGCGGGATCAATGTTGGGTAGGTTTGATTTGATTTTTAATGGATAAACTTGATTTAAAAATATAAAAACAAATTAAACAAATATGATCAAAATGATAATTCAATGTACACATTTAACGGCACATAAATCACTTACACATTAAAAACAATTGATGATTTGACTCGATTCATTCTTACCTGACATACAATCTATCAAAAAAACAAAAGATGGTTTTTATTTCATATTCTTTGAGATTGCTTGTTTCGAAGGATTTGAACGGATATACATATAATAAGGAATTTTTTAATGGAATATATTACAAATATCTATTAATTTACTTATTAGTCTTGAATACATCAGGAATATGTTGCGGTGACCAAGTTTTCCTTTGCCCTTTTGAATCTTTTTATTTTAATTTTGTAAGATGTTTATCAACACAAAATGCAAAATCAGTTAAATAAGACTAAAGAAGCAGAGAAGGACGCTTGCGTAATTTAGTACCAGTTCATGTAGTAAAAACATAGTTGAAAAAATATTGATGCGCAGTGTAACTATATTATGTTTAATAATTTATTATGTAACTCATAAAATAAAATTATTTAGGGCTCTAAAGAACTTATCAACCCTAATGTTGTATGTTATTTCTCAACTTTTGGGAACATTAAGATCCATCTGCACATTCGCAATGAAACAATCAGGCTTTTTAGGCATTCTTGTTTATAAATCCACCAAAGTCAATTGGTCACTTAGTATTTTGGTTTGGCCATTTAAAATTCCCAACCTAAACGGAAATTCATGGTTGCAAATTTGATAATAACACTAACAGTAAAAAATTACAAGTAGTCGGTATATATCAGAAAATTGTATTAAAGTCTCCTATTAGATGGGCATCCATTTCTCTTCTTTTAAAACCGATGAAATAATTTCCATAGCATCAAAATGATGCATAATTTGTTAGTCACATTTTAATTAATAATAATTATAATTATAAATAATTATAGATTAAAAGTAAATAAATATAATAAAAAAATGAATTCTTTGACTTTGGTTATATGCATTTTTTTATTTATACAGACTGTTAATTTTGACTCAGTTTATTTTTTGACTGTATCTAACATAAGCCACGGGTAATGCAGTCGCACCTCAAGAGCGCGTCTTTTAAATACTGACTTTTGACCGAATCGGTTCGACAGTTGGCTACACTGATTTCATAAATACAAATGGCGTATGGAATAATTGTTAATTCGGCTTTTCTTTTATCATTATTTTGAACAGATAACGGCTCATTATTTCGTAAATCTTTATTCTAAAGTTAAATTGAATTACTTCCATTTTAACGTTAAACTATTTAATTTTTATTTTGAACGTATCAATAAGTTCAACGATATGGAAGTCGAGGGGAACACTGCGGCAAACGTACAGGACGCGTCGTTCTTGAAAAAAGGTGATTTTTTTCTTTCCACAGTGAAAATTCTATTGCAGCTCATATCCTCGATCATTTGTATACACAAATGAAATGAAAATCAAAGTTTATTTTTTACGATTGAACTGTTTGACATTTTCATGCAAATAAAGTTCATTTTCTTAATTTCAATAAGTAATGAGCGCCAATTTGTTTGTAGATGCCGTCGTAGACGAAAAACTGAACGCCGTTGAAACCACCACAGCTAAAGTTGCTGAAAGTGTTGAAACCAAGCATGATACCGAAATTGAAATTAAAAAGTCCGAGGCCGTCTGCAGCTCAACTGAAGTCAATGAAAGTTGTAGTTTAGACAAAATTGTCGATGAGAAAGATGATTTGCTGGAACAAATTGAAGAGGTCTGCAATGATAAAGTGTCGGATTTGAAGAACTCGGAAGATATTAGCAAGACGTCGGAACATGAGTTCCTAAAAAAAATCGAAGAAATGGAACGCGGCAATGAAAGTCAAGACAAACTAGTAGTGGACAGCGAGAAAGCAAATAGTGTGGCTGAAGAGTTGAAGGCAAAAAACATTCTTGATTGTGAAACGTCGACGGTTGATGCTATTATTGTTGGTGATAAGGTTTTGGAGGTGAAAGAGGACGATTCGAGTGAAGAATGTAATCAATCGTCATCGAGTGTAAATGCCAAGGATTTACCGCCAATTGTTGTGGATAAATCCGAAACGGTTGTTGAATTAAAGAACAAAGATGCCACCGTATCAAGCTCCACAAGCAAAATAGATGATAAACCTGTCAGTCAAGTTTCCATTGAAAAAGATACAGAACCAATGGCTGATGAAGTAGAATCAACGGGGACCCACAGCATGACTGATGTGGAGGAGGAAAAAACAATTGGACGGGTGGAATCCAAAAGCAATGATGGCGTGGACCAAGTTGGGGAAACAATGGATGTTGATGCTGCAACTGAAATTCCAGCAAAAATGGAGAGCCATGCTGAAGTGATGGATGTCGACGACACGAAGGACTCGTTGTCCGACAATAATGTAGAGATGGTCGCTGAGAACACAAATAACGAAGCGAAGTCAAAAATGGATACCACAGATCTCGGTGAAATACTAGACATAAATGATGTTGACATGAAAGAACCAACTACCAACAATAGTACGACGATCATCAACGATGCCACGACTTCTTCACCAACAAAGCCAGTAGATGATAAACAGACTCTAAGTTCTTCGCCAGCTCAGGCGTCGAATGAAGTCGAAGTCAAGGTAGTTAAGGAAGAAAAATCAGAAACCGAAGTAGTTTCCAATCACACTTTCGCAAACGATGAAAAAAAGAGTAAGGAAGACTTTATTGTTGAAACAACGAAGATAGAAAGTAAACAATCTTCAAACAACATCAAGGAGAATGACGTCGTTTCTAGTACATTGGTAAACACAACGGTTTCAACGTCGGATGTTTCCAAAAGTACTTTTGTACAAAAGCAAACTGAAGTGCAACCGGTTGTTACCAACAAAACGGAGGATGTGGTGTTAAATGAAGTTGGGAAAGATCGGCCAGGAGAGGCCATTTCGAAGATTTTAGATAATCCTAAATCGCAAAATGAAGTTGCATGTAAGTAAACATTTTTTCAATGACAATTGTGCCATAACATGGCGGGATTTGTTCGTATTTTGTTAGATTGCGGAAATGTTTAGCCCGCTTTCGAAATGTTTATGTAGGTATTGAATGAGTTTTTTTTCTGTTTTGAAAATGCCTGGGATTTTTAGATTTAAAGTAATTTTCCAATTTAATTAGTATTAGTTTTAAGTTACATTAATTTTAATACTTTTCACTTAATCATACACTTCTAAGAAGAAGTATAATAAACATCTATTTGTATTTTGTTACATAATACCTTTTTTCTCTTTTCAGCCAGCGAAACTGAACAACCATTAACCGACAGCACTGTGAATAAATTCATTGACACCATCAAAAAATACAATGGCTTGCCTGACACAACAACGGACGAAGAAGACACTACCGCACCATCTAAAAAAGAACCCACAAAGAAAGACGAAACGTTAGGCCTTAAATTCAGCCACATCACGGGGACAGATATAAAGAAAGACAGTCATTACCAAGTTGTGGTTAGATGTGAAACAAACGACGTCCATTATCTATCCGTTGAACGCCTCGACGTTGCACACGTCAAGAATCTTGTACAAAGTTCATCAAATGGTAATCTGCCAACACAGCCAACAGACTCTTCCACATTACCGGCGCCGACTTCTTCAAGAATTAGCCGTAACTTGGCGACATCAGCAGAGAAACAAATCATCATAGGCATTGAAGAATTATGTGACTTTATGATAAATGAATTTACAAAAATCAAATACGCAATTAACCCCGAAAGTGCAAAAGTTGCAAAAGAAGCAGCCGCGTCGACGACGCCGGCTAACAGAGTTTCACCATCTACTGTAGCTGCCACAGATACACTTTTAACTCCAACACAACAAACTCGAAAGAATAAGAAGAATAGTCCATCCGCTGCCGTCGAATCTCCCTCGACGTCGGCGAGCAAAAGTAAACGGTCACGCAAAAGATCTCTGCACGAAGATGATCCGGATAGTACGCCCAAAGCTAAACAAGCTAAACGTGACACAAGCAAAGAGACTTCTAAAGTTGACGAATCTCACGACAATGAAGAATCAAAAGTGGGTCCATGTGTGCTCGCCAAATGGGTGGACAAGAAATTCTACGCTGGAAAAATCACCGGCGAAAAGGCCGGAAACAAGTATGTAGTACTCTTCGAAGACGGCGCATCAAAAATTCTCCCAAAAGAATCAATCGTCTTTGGTGAAGGTGATATGTTGCCCCTACAAGATCAACAAGTCTATGCCCTGGTGGACGAAGACTACGAATGCGGGGTGGTGTTATCAATTGAAAAAAATAGCAACAAAATCCTGTATACCGTCAAGACCGAAAACACAACAGTGAAAGTCACCGCATCCGATATCTACCTGGAAGTAGATCAAGCAAAGGAAATACAAAAACTGCAAAATACAAAACTGGGCGATGGTATTGAAGAAACCGAGGACACCACTGGCACCAGACCCTCTCGAAGCAAGCGGCCACCAGCTTCACCAAGCACTCCGGAAGCCGGCTACTCCGGCGCTGTAGGCAAACGGTCAACGAAGAGACAAAAAAGGTATTCTTAAAAAACACATTGCACATCCACATTTTGCACCATAATACTTTTATAAGTACATAAAAACAAAAAAGAAATAGGTTAAAAAAAACAGCAAGAAAATACAAAAAAAAAAGAAAACAAAATATCATCCTACAAAATAAGTTTTGAAAAAAGGCGGAAATGAGAAAAAACAAAAAAAAAATAATTAACAACCTAAGTATACAGAATAGCTAACACTTAGGCCATTGTATCCATGTTCTAATGTATATGTAGAGATTTTATGCCGAGTCGCAAGGAAAGACCCGGACATAAACAGAACATTCCTCTTTGAATGAAGAAAGGAAATATTCGTATGTGTTTAATAGTTTACTTCGGTTTTTTATATTTTCCTTCCTTAATTAGTAGGATAAATGAAATTCGTCAATATTTTCACCAGAAAATAATTTTTTTAAATGTTTCATTCAGATAGATATGAAAATCTGATTTCCACCAGATCGGTTAATATTGCATTGTTCTTCAATTTTTTTTTTTTGTCTTTGTTTTTGTACCCTTTTCGTGCACGAAGCGGTAAACAACATCCACAAAGAAGAAAAAGTTTCTGATTTTGCTTTTCAAATTATTTGGAAAGGCATTGAATTTTAATATGAAACTTTTATTACCCGATTTGTAACTGGCTTCAAGTAGAAATATAATTTTTTTTTTATTTATTTCGTTTCGAAGTACGTTGCTGAACTAAACGTATTGTAATTACAAAACTAAAAATAAAAATAAAACAAAAAATATGACAAAGGCGAAAGTATATTTTTTAGAATCATTAACACATTTTTTGTAACTTCCTCCTGCTTTAGAAAATATTAATAAAACTATAATAACAACAATATGCCAGTCTACAAACTTATTGAACTAAATTTTACCAATCACGCGAATGGTATTTTAACGCTTAATTTTGGGCTTGAACTAACTTGGTGTCTATGAAATGTATGGGCATTAATTGCTCTCTCTCGAGTTTTCGTTCATTTTCGACAAATCTGTAAGTAATCCATTATTTATGGAAAATCCACCTAGTCTATCCATCGTCGGCCTGAAAAACGATTTTAAGGTAAAGATGAATTCACTGAGAGTAGCACTTAAAAAAAAAAAAACTTTTTGCAGTACAATGGCGTTCCGTAGTTTCGTTCAGATATGATACATTTAAGTGAAATTTTTTTGGTGTGGAATGAATAAAAAGAAAAAGTAACAAAAATACAAGTAGGAAAATATCGAGTCAAACCAATATAATTCTTAACTAGTCAAAGTTAAACTCGCTATATTCCTCGCATGACAAAAATGCATTATTGCAAAGTCGACATGAACTACCTAAGGATTACATGTTACGTTTTTCGACACTACAATTGTTCAATTTTGCTTAAAGTCCTGTAACCAATGGGGCCCATACATACATTCTTTTCTTTTAATTTCATCTTTTGATTCTAATAGATCTCCATATCCCCTAACTGGTAGTTTTTAGGTACTAGTCCCATGTAACCCATCGATTGAGATCTTATATACATAGAAATTAAATTTTAAGAAAATCATTAAGGTCAGGAGAGTATTTATCTAAAATAAATATGGGCCTCATTTGACAAGTGCTCTTTCAGGCAACTGTCTTCAGCACCTAAGGAAACATATTAAAAAAGTCTTAAAAGCGCGATAAATCAGTTCCCCTGTATGCATGCAAACATAATGTGCTTCTATTTTTCATGTGGGTATATATATTTTTGGAGGAACGATAAATTCTCAGAAATTCTGCTATAATTCCAATTTTTAAAAAAATCTAAGCCGTAATTTCTCTTCACGTGGTTGTTAATCGTTAGGGTTTTAATTATGTTATTCGAATGGCTGCAAACTTATCCAACTTAATCTGCGGAAATTTTGTATCATTTGTTCTTCCTGCTATTCTTTTTAATCTTTACTTAATAAATCTTTTTTTCTTCTTGCATAATTTTCTTTTCAAATGAATAACATAAACATATGTAATTAAGAACATGGCAAATATAAAACAATTTAAAAAAGAGAATTATTATATATTTTAAAATTAGTGCTGTCTAATTTACCAATCAATGTTGTAACTTAAGAAACTAAATAAATGAAAGAAAAACATAAGTAAAACATCTTATAATAGTGAATAAGTTCATAACTTTGAAAATATTAATTCTTAAGATAAATAAAATTGAAATAAAAAAATTTTAAGCAACAAAACGACATAAAATATATTTCTGTTCGTTTGTTGATATTTTTTATTCTTATAAAAACGCAACCTCACAGCTAAGGGGGGACACTTCTCATGAATCTTAGTTCCAATTACCCGTATGAATAAATACTACGTTTAATGATTTAATTTTTTTTTGATGTTTGACTTTTGCTTTCAACATAGATAAGATGAAATTATGAGTTAAAAATATATTTTTTTTTAAATATAGATATGGTGTATCAGAAAGTTTATATATATATATATATAAATATATATATATATATATAGATATGCATGTATGTATTGATATACAATATATATATAATTTAATTTTAATAATAAAACTTGTACTCTGGATGGTAAATTCTTTTAATTTGACTGCAAAACAAAAATTATATAATTTCGATTATTTTTCATTTCATTCTGGGTTTGCTTCGTTTAATTACTTCTTGCCTTCTTTCTGTCTTTTAACTGGGATATGTCTTATCTTGCTTCTTGTGTCTTAAAGTAATTTGTATATTTTCTTTTGTCTTTTCCTAAATTCTCGCGTTTTTCTTCTATTTATATTTTTTTGTTTCCTTTTTATTTAACGAAGTAGTAATAGACTGCGTGAAGCGATCGGTACTGTGCGGTACGGTTTGTACTATCGTAATCAAAGAAACGTCGGAATAAGTAATTCGTTTTCCTAACTATGATGTTTTACAAACAACGTGTGTTGTTAATCGTTAGTTTTTACTTTCGTGAGTTTGTGTTTATTTTTAAGTAAAAAGTGGATTTACAAAGAAAATATATGGGATAAGATCGATTACTATTTCGTTGGATGAAAAGGACTTCAACACGTAATTATTTCTTGAATCATGAATTATATTTAAATGGAAGGTTGGCTTTGTTTTATTAGTGTTGTTTTTTGGGAATGTTTAATTGCAGATTTCCACCGTATTCAATTCAAACGAAACATTTGTCGCAAAGCAGCGACTCCGATACTCCACCGGCTTCCCCGAAGGAAACCATTGGCTTAGAATTGGTGGAAGGTGTACAGCCGGAGCTACAGATTTCTCCGAATGATTCGGAGCTATCAAGTATGCTTTAATTTATTTAGTTCTCTTATATTTTTTACATGATTTTATACTATTTCATATTTTCTTTTAAGGAATGATATTTGTGTCTGATTATAAGAAAAGTGAACCGAATTGTGATGTGGACGAGCTGTTAGGTCCGCTTCCTAAATTGAGTACATTATTTCGGAATAAACACTTCCTCCTTACCTGCACCGTTGGGCTAAAGCCGCATCAATATAATCAGGTAGTGTGTGTATTAAGCGACATAAATGCGTAAATCATAAATTCTTTTAATACATAACTGACTGGGCGACGAATTATTTGGTTCACCTTAATTTTAGCATTGAGCTACAATTTCTTTTCAAAGCACAATTCACTCTTGTTTGCTATTATATGCGTTATGTGTTGATTTTAAGACTAGCAAATTAGTTTTTATATACATACTATATGTATAATGTACACAACTTTTTAGTGAAAAATGTGTTTTCGAAATGTTGGTGGAGAAGTAACGGAAAAGAAATTAGTATACCAACAATCGTTTAATGATTTGTTTAATATCCGAGTCGATTTTTTAATATTAAAGCACTAAGTAATAATTCTTCACAAATTATTGTGCCGTGTGTAACCGCATTATCCGACAACATTATCCTGTAGTATTATTTTCAGTAAGAGCTTTTCAAAATACATCATTCACAGGTGATGATATTTAAAGAAGTTTACACGATTTAGAAAAGTGTAAGCTGGCTCCCTTTCCGCATTTTTCTAATTTATTCCCTTACAATCACTTGAAGTGAAGAATTTGGCGGGTGAACTATAGTCACTATTCGTATGAGCAAATTTAACTTCTATCTATTTAAATGTAATTTCTCCCATTGTTAACATGTTCTTAATACAGCCGATTATCGTTTGTTTCTAGGCTTATATAAAAAAATGCATGAAACATCACATATCATAATGCTTCAAATCAAATATAACGATACCTACCCGACCCTTTGCCAGTCAGTCCATTGATAAATTTAGAACTCCGTCCATTACA
The DNA here is from genome assembly GCA_958301585.1 of Merodon equestris. Classification (NCBI taxonomy): domain Eukaryota; kingdom Metazoa; phylum Arthropoda; class Insecta; order Diptera; family Syrphidae; genus Merodon; species Merodon equestris. Next base: position 78,583,067 of record OY284415.1, on the reverse strand, counting down.
TAAACAATTTATTTCTTATAAATACAACTCTCAAATACAACTTGAGTTTACCTTAGATCGCCTATTTTTTCCGTTTTCGATATTGTGATTTTCACGGAATTCGACACATATGTAAACCTTCTAAACTGCGCTTGAATTATTCAAACCAAGTACGAACCGTTGTCTTGGCTTAAAACTCTTTTTAAGCCGGCTCATAGAAAATAATGGCCCATTTGTCCCAAAATTGCTTTCTTTCACTTGATGATGTTATGTTAAATTTCATCTTTTAGGCTTTTATGGAGTGTAACTTATAGTGAAGTAGTCTCGTTCCATGTCCGGCCGATCGATTGAAAGTCTCTCCGAAAACAGCTCGAATCTATGTAGTCAGAATCCCCAACTTAAGCAAGATATACTTAAATTTATACATATATTCATATATAATGGTGGTTTATCCCAAAGATATATTCGTATTTGAATAAAAATATAAAACTATGTTTAGAATTAGCATTCTTATATCCTCTTATGCCTCCTGATCCAATCGGATCTAATATATATCGTATATTTTGTGGCAGATCTTAATCTGTGAGACATGTAAATAGATCTCGTGCACGTTTACTTATTGAGGTAAATACGATTCTTAATTATAGGTAATATCTTTATCTTAAATGTGTTTGTCGGTCGAAAGTTGAATGCCCAATCCATAATAGAAAATCTTCCTGGGCCGTACAATTAGATTCATAAAAATTGATTTATGTTCTTAACATTTCTTCTCTCAGGAAAAAGCCAACAACAATGAAAACAATAGGTTTAAACAATTTTCTGCCGTTCCTTACGTTAAACATTATCTACAAAGGCAGTTGGAGGCAGGTGGTGCCAAAATATATAAATACTTCGAAGATGTTCCTAGAAATAAATACAAACAGTGCAAACTGATAGCTCCAAGGCCATGTATAACAGCCAAATATGTTCAGTGTTTGTCGTCCGATATTCCAGTATGTTCTTTGAATTACATTTTCGACTTATTTATATTCATTTTGGTGTATTCAATTATAGGCAGTATCGCACGATTGGGTAATTGACAGCTGTAGGCAAAACAAATTATGTGATTTGAATAAGTACTTGTTACCAGCCGGTTGGTCCGTTTTAGCGGACACATTTGTGAGATGGAAAATCGGGAAGAACAATCATCTGAGATTAAATAGTCAACCATTTACTAAGACCTTTGTATTAATTGCTGGCCAGCATAGCGATTTTGTGGAATTGTGGGGTCGTGTCTGTAAAGCAGCTGGCGCAAAGCTGCGTTTGATAAAGTCGATGGATGATATAACGCCAACCACAACAGGCTACATGGTAGCTGAGTCAGATTTTTCACATGCTATTAAAGCTAAGGCCCAGTATTATGGTATTCCCGTAGTCTCAACTGTTTGGGTGGTTCAGTCATTGATAATGGGAATGATTTGTCCGCCGGAAAGTCATCCGAGATTATTACAAACATTCGAGGATGAGGAGATTTGAAATGAAAATTTGAAGTGGTCCTAACTTAATAAGTGAAATTAAAGTAGTATAAATATAATCCAAGATCGGTGTTCTGTATTCTTGCCAATTTATTTCTGTGATTATATTATCGAAGTAATACATACATATGTATTATAATAAATACCTACATATATCATAAAACTAAAGCCAATAAAATATTAAGGTAAGTAAAGTGTGTTAACCGCATGCAGTGTAATGTAATGTGCTTCACATTATTTATGGCGGAATGTAATTTCAATGGGCTTGCTTGTTTATTAGGTGGAATAATAATAATATCCATTGCCATCATTAAGTTTGTAATTGCTAGTCATCAAGACGTCATCACGGTATATTTCTCAATGTTCATGTAAAGAATCAAGATGATTATTATGTTAAAGGTAAAGTGCGGGTTGCTCCATATGAAAAGGCAACAATCTAGTTAGGAAAGCTGTTTCACAATGAATTATGTAAATACGCCAGATCTACAAAATCACAACTGAGCGTCACATTAGGTGCCACTAATATGACCATTGGAAGTTATAAAGTTTGCGATTTAAGATACAATGCATTGAGTTTTACATGCTGCATGTGTTGAATAGGGGGGTGTTCATAAGTGGGCGAGAGAGAAGATGTGATGGAAGATCAGCAGCCCGGACAGTGCTGTGCAGATTTTCCTTGCATGCTTTTTCACGTCTTATTGGCTGTTAGGGGTGTGTTTCTTTTTCTACCTAGAGAGTGCACACCGTCTGACGATCGGTTCATTCAATCTGGTTGATTGGTTGGTTTTCTCTGTTGTGCATGAAAACAGGAAAAACAAATGTCAAACTACAGTCACTGAAAATTGCTGTTGTGTGAAGACGAGTAATCCAATGGAAGATTCTTTAAGAGCCAAATCGTAAAACCTGCAGGGGAAGACAAATCCTGAGCAAAATTCTTCACGACTTACCTGAGGCTGCATGTAAAGGCGCTCACCTCATGGAATGAAAGTTGGAGGTAAGTCGTGAGGACTAATATATTTGATACCGAATCCTGGGGCTGTATGCTATAGCCAACTAAAGTTGAAAGTAGGTGTAAAAATATACACAAATACATAGTAGGTTTTCCTCATCTAGCCGGTGAATATTGCATTCAAGTGGTCGGCGAAGTATTATTCCAACCCTTCCTTTTGAAACCCATCTTATATATGTACATAGTTTAAATTTAATTCAAAATGTACCGCTTGAGGGAGCATTCTCGAACTGAGTGCGCAGAGCGCTCTGATTTGTTTATAGGCACTTTTTTTTAAAGTTCAACTTACAACCTAAATTGTCTAAAAATATTTTTTCTTTATTTTTTCGAGGTATATTAAGAGCACACTCTAAAATTTCAAAATAAAATAACCGAGCATTTAGAGCAGAAACCAGAATGAGTCCTCCCACTTTAAATGGCCACAGCCATACATATGTAAACAATCACCCACATTGTTATAACTCCCAGAGTGTGTGACAGGAGTATGTACATTCAATACATTCAAATAAACTCACTGCGTCAAAATTAAATGAGCTCACACGTATTCATGAATAGCAGCTGGTTTTTTAACAGTCGCTATGAATCTGGACATTAATGTAAACAAATGGGTTTTGCTGGGAAAGTCATACGAACGTCTGAGGTCTCACTCTAGTTTCTGATTTAGAGTAAATGGATGCCGAACGCATCCATTTGACAGAAGCGAAAGACAATCAAAACAATTTAATGTGAGTCAAGAAAATCAAATTAATTCTATCCGGAAATACGTGAGGAATGTACGCGTACTCCCGGCACACACTGTTGGAGTTATAACATGTTGACATATTTTTGACGTGTTCGCTACAGCAAACGACAAACGTCAGCTGCCATTTCAAATCTGAGTTCCCGTTCGGGCTTATGATTAGAGCGCTTATGGAATTTGAAAAAGAATATATTTCAGAAAGTATTCATTCCAAATCTGTTTTGTTCTGCATATTTTTATAATTATTTTAATTCTTCAAATGCCACCGCGAGAATACAATGAAGTGCTTTACTCTACGTTTTCACGATTGAATTAGGAGGGTATGAAATTGCCAGCCTAAATTGTGTGACTTCTATGAAGCGGAAAATGGTATTCAAGAATTTTTGATAAGAAGAACATTGAATTGGGTCTTTTTCACTCTTTACCAGTACGACAGGGGAGCAGAAAAATACATTCCGATGAATTGTGTCATGCTTGCGTCAAAGATCAGAATGAGACCGGTCACTTTAAATTTGCCTGCAAGCTGTGGCGAGCATTAGGGATTTGTCAACAATTATACACTTGTTATAACTCCAAGAGTGTGTATCACTACGAACCTGGACACTATTCAAAATTAGGGGTTGCCGTGGGAAGAGGCGTTGGTCTCATTCTGGTCTCTGGCTTGCGCTTCCAAGGTTACCCAGAAAAGAATAAAAAGTCAAAAATGGTATGTCAGGCTTTTCATGCTGCGTGTTTTAGTTTCCCTTTTAAAGAATCTCCCATAAAATGTCATCTTCAATGACTGTAATGTGATATTTGTGCACTACGCGCAACATGGAACAACAAAACTCGAAAAAAGAGTAAGGAAAACCGACCGTTCAGTCGTGTGCACTCCGCAGATAGAAAACAGAAATGAAGCGCGCTATATAAAAAAAGACAACAAACAAAGCGTCTAAAAACATGCAAGGAAAATCTATTTGTGACTGCTCGGGAAGCTAATCTTTCATTTCATTTTCCCTCTCTTTCCCACTTATAGAACATGCAAGGGAAAACATGCAGCTTGAAAAACCCACACACAATAGCATTTTGCCACCAATTTGAACTGGCAGAGTGAAAACTTGATCAATCACTTTGAAATTCATCTATTTTCGGTATATGCTGATGGGGCACTACCTTTAATCAGAAATCTAGTACAATTTTCAAACGTAATTTCTTTGCGGTGAATTGTCAGCTCTGGTTTTATTGAAACTACTCATTGACGTTCGAGTTCCACGTTGGAAAGAAAATGTGGAAAAATCGGAAATTATTATGTTTATAAAAATACTACGGGATAAAAATACATAACATAAACAAACTAGTAATATTTCATTAAAGAAATCAATTTCCAAGCTAAAAAAAGAAGAGAAACGCAAGGGTAATTGACTTCTTACAAGCGGATACCAGCTGCGCCCTAGTTTTTCGGCGTACGTGTCAAGAAAAGCCGAAAGAAAAAAATTGAGAAATGGACCACTCATTCATAACACATAACGACGAGGATTTTGAATTAAAAGATTATTTACTTGATGCTCGATTGGGAAAATGCCCACCTGCGATAATGGTAAGAATGAAGGTTTTTTTCTGTGTATTCAATTGGTTTTTGATGATTTTCTCCAAGTGAAAGGATGACGCATGCAATAATTCGAGTTTGATATGTGATGTCTGTAGTTTATAGATATTAGAAAGTTTTTGAATTATTTTCATCACAATGAAGTGATATGAACGAAAATACATAAAGAACGATTTTGTTTGATTCCGATTGATTGATAAATATCGGAAACCAGGACACCAGGTTTCTTTATGTTTTTGTGTGAAACGCAATATGTTGGCGGTTGATTGACACATTTTTCTTCGAGGTTTGAAGTCCAAATCGTATATGCCCTTAGTTTAATATGTCAACTTTTTACCTCATATCGGCTTTGCTAATTGCAACCATATGGTTACAATTGTGGTATAAATATATATAAACAATCGTATCATAAAATTACTGTTCTGTACACCGAATTCCGTATGATTTCATCATATATGTTTTTTCCTGATTAAATTATGAATTATTATATATTTACGCCTTTCGATAAAGTAACACTATAAAATCTTGCTAAATAACAATCTTCATAAACCATTTATTTAATTTTCTATTTTAGGAGGAAAACTGGTCTTCAAGTGCCGACGACATCTTGGATTCCATGTTTTCCATGGATCTCTTAAATCATTCCAATGATCAACAACTGGGCCTCGGTTCATTTGCGGATTTCTGTGACAGCATTAAAATGGAAACTGGTGACTACGAAATCACAGTGCCTTCATTGCCAGATACGTTGCTCTCCGACGAAAATAATGTTATCTCCAGCAATTCATCGGACAGCGGTCTCTCGTCGGACAATTTGGAAGCGTAGGTTTTTTAACTTACCTGTTTTGTCCATACATATCTATTTTATGGTTTATCATTTGAAGGGAAATGAGTCCGCCATATGAGCCTTTAAGCCCACCATCACTAGGGCCATCAAATAGTGAGCGAGGGGAGAAACGATTATCTGTGGATGTAACCCATTCGGAACCTATTCAATCAGTTGCCAAAAAAATATGCAATAATGACCGAAAACCGAAAGTAATTGTTCAAAAAGTCCCCCAAGTGATGACTTTAACGAACGTGGCGCAACAAAGAAACTCACCTGTGCAAACACCAAAACTTCAACAACAGGTGTTCATTCAACAGCAGCAACAGTCCATACAGCGGCCTCAAATAGTGAATAACGTTCGAGGAAACGAAATTAAATTTGTTAAGTTATCCCCACAGTCATTCACTGCTTCGAATAATAAACCCGTTACTATACAAGTGAAGAATTCAAGCAGTGGAGCTAAAATACAAGCCAAGCCAGGCACATTGTTTCTGAACAAGCCCAAGCTTACTGAAAGTATGTTTATCTAATTCTATTTCCATCAGATATACATATTGATTATTTTTAGTGAAAAAATTGGTTCGAGTACAGAATTCGAATCCCAGATCTATTCTAATTCCCGTTACGCTGCAAGATGTCAAAGAATTGAAAACATTTAAGATTGTTAATACGACTGCGGTTCGAACGACGCCGTTAAAGGCGAATGAACCAGTTGAGTTAACAAATCAACAAACAGTTAAGCATATTGCAAAGCCTAAAGTATATCATACAGTCGACATAAAACAGGAAGGTGAGATTTCTAATGTGTTTTTGATGCATAGAACCCGAATCTGTTATCAGGTTTTAATATGATTATCTACAGTAACGAATAACATTCAGATAACAAATTAGGAACAGAATCTTCTTATCATCTTTAAATTTCTAATACAATAGATAAGAGGAATTATTTTGGGTGGCCATACTCAGTAAAGGTATCAGTGGAATAAATGGGAAGAAATTGGTTTGAAAAATTTCTCATTTTTTTGATTTCTTTTGAAAATAATTTTGACATTTTAAATTTTTGAGATTGTGGCGATTCTTTTTATTGCAACTCTCTAAGTATAGATATTTGTACATATACCTAGCTAGGTTATTCCGTGTCCCTACAAATGAAAAGATCTTAGATCGAGGGTTATGTTGTTGATCATTTTTTTCATGATATTGTCGATATTAAGCCTTGTCATTATAGCTTTAGTCATGGTGTTCTGTATCCAATATACCCCATATTTATTACAACCTTAAAGACACTTTCTTAATTATATGCATATTATTCTTATATATCATCTATCACTTCATAGAAGTAGTATTGAAAAGAAAAATAACTGTGAAACCATCAGTGCAGTACCTATAAACCTTGGACTAAAAATTAAAACTTTAGTCAACTTTGCCTGTTTTTTATTGTTTATTTCGCTAATGATTGCATTATAAACTTGTTTTCATTCTCTACTGCTGTATTTACTTTAATTTAACAGACAACAATTTAATTTAATTTTCTTTATAGTAAGCACAAAAATCTGTTGCTAAAGTTCTAGCGTAACTTTCATAATGTTTATGTCAGTGTTCATAATAGTTTGACTTTTGTGGATGAAACTGAATCTAGTGAATCCCTTACTTTTAAATTGTGAGTAATTACTAGCTATTGTTTCGCAATCATATGCGCATAACATCAACTTCTATCGTCATTTCTCAATATTTTCCCTCTTACTCGATTTTACCACTAGTACCTCTTAAGTAACTTAGGAATGCCTATGAACTGTTATGGCCATCTAATTAGATACGATAACATTAAGTTGTACAATTTGAATATAATGACGGAATTTATAATTTTGCAATAATTAAATAGTTGTATTGTTTAGTCAAATCTTAGTTAAAGGATATAAAGAATAAATAGCGAATAAGATGAAAATTATCTACATTATAACCGAATAATGGAGACAAGTCTTTTTTCGTTGCACACTTAATTAGAAACAATTGTTGTAAGTTATAAATTTAAATAATTTATTACCTTTAGTTTGAATAACTGCTACCAACATCCTATTCATGGACTCAATGGCACGTCTTTTTTGGTATATTGGGGTTCTCCTGCACTATACAGTTCATTCGGGGAAGTGAACTGCTGATTTCCTGCTGACGTATTTTCCGGTGCATACGGTTCCATAATAAATATCAGAATAGTCCTGCAAATGGGGCAAGATTTTGCTTCTCTCTTTCGAAGATAGAAACCTCATACCGTAATGTTGTCTCCTTCAAATTTTCAATACTTTTTGGTATACTACTGTTTGAAGGCAGTGTTTGTACCGTGTCGAAACCAGCATCTTCCATCTTAACTCACTGAATGAATTTTAGTTTCGTCGAAAAATAATTTATTTTAAGAGGTTCCTCAGTGAATATTTTTTGGCTAATTCAACCAGTTTAAGCGTATTTCTTGTTGGAACCTTTAGTTTTTTTCTTGTCATACATCAATTCAGACCCCACCTCATTGACCACCTCTAAGGACGGTCCTAGAAAATACTTCTAACAACAAAGTTTCCCACAAAGCAGCGGAGATTTGCTTCAAAGAAGCAAAAATATCTTTTTTTGATAGACGAAGCATTAGTCTATCTTGTGGTGGTTTTGTTTTCCTGGCGTTTCTTTCTAAATTGCTTCACCGCGCTTAATCCTAAACGATTTCTAATCGCCCTGTATGACAGCCATTCATTGTTGGAAATTATTCGCCCCTAAATCTAACATTATTCAAAACAAATTTATTGAATTCATTGAGAACATCCATCCCATTCACTGATGCCTTATGTCCTTCCCACAATTTATGGGTCTTACTTAATCATTATCCAAACAATGCAATGGATTGTACTACATTTAACTTTATCATGTATTACATTTCTTGTTCTTTCAGCAAGCGAAGACTCATTCATTGAAAACTCCTCAGATTCAGAAAGTATCATCATTGAAGATGGCTATGAAAATGATGATTACAGCATACACGACCCAGAGGCCCCCTATCCAAAACTTGTTCTTACTACAGAAGAAAAGCGCCTCCTCAGCAAGGAAGGTATTAACCTTCCAGCTCATTATCCCCTCACTAAACACGAAGAACGGGAACTTAAACGGATACGACGAAAGATTCGTAACAAAATCTCTGCTCAAGATTCACGGAAACGTAAAAAAGAATACGTAGATGGTTTGGAGGAGCGCGTTAAACAGTGCACCGAGGAAAATCAAAGCCTAATGAAAAGAATTAAACAATTGCAGAATCAAAATCAAAACCTCATGTCACAAATGAAAAGGTTACAATCCTTACTAACGAAAGGAACCAACAAAACCACACAGCCAACGACATGTTTAATGGTTCTGCTCTTGAGTTTAGCTTTAGTTGCGGCACCTAACTTAAAGCTTGGTCAAAACGCTAAGGAAGGCGACTTGGAAGAAGCCGTTCAAGAGACAATACTTCAAAATCGTAGAAATCTCTTGTTCAATAACAAGGAACAAAACGTCGATATCTTCGATGAGGAGGTCAATATGAGCGACATCGTGTCTGCTATTGAGTTTAACAATGAGCGTGAATGTAATGTCATCAGTAAGACAAATAGCAATAGCTACACATCGCCTGCCCTAGGTGAGACGAAATGTAAAAAAATTAAGCTTTCCCAGGTGGATTTCATAGATGAGATAGACGACGAGAATTGGTATATGTTACAGAAAGATCACAACAAGGCAAATACAGGAATCACAATGGAAAAACAACAGGAAAACAGGAAACAAGTGCAAACAAGTGGATTCAATATAGAAAACCCTTACAATACCCCGCAACCCAAGGAAGCGACATCGTGGCTTAATGAAGATATTCTTGATATGGTCACACCAACTGTTAATGGCCTTTACGATTTGAGCATGGACAAGATGGTTGATGCAACCGTATTGGACGTAGCACCCAAGGACATGTATGTTAATCAACTCAATGTCAAGCAAAATTCGTCCGAAATGAGACAAATCAAGAAGTATTAACAACTATCCAATACAAAACGCTGAATATCAATTTAAACACTATTTCCTTTCCATTACTATTACAAATATGAAAATATATATGTACTTGTTTTGTTTTCTCTTTTTTTAAGTTTCTTATAAACGTTGTTTATCCTTATAAAGTTTGAACCTACATTTGTGCATGCAAATTTATGTTACTCAAGATAAAATTTATTTCCTCCTTTAATGTTTTATCATCTAGTTAAATATTTCTATAGTATACACATACATATGTAATAAATTTAGGTTATGTACCACTATGTAGCCATATTTAATGTTAGGTAATTATTCACTACAAGTTTTTATATAAAACACATGTAACGTTTGTGCAAGAGAAAGTTTTAAACGTAGAAATCGATGTTATTTTTCATAAAAGATTATAAAATACAGAAATAGGTTTTAATACAACACTATAATTGGTCGTAATTCAAGTAAACGCTTTGTGCAATGTTTATGGTAAAAGAAAAAAGTCGAAATGTGTAAAAACAAAAACTGATTTGTACATAAATTTACATATAATGTAAATACAGAGTATATATGCACATTAATAAATTTGGGGTTTTTATTTTTCTTTTTGTTCTGATGTTAATGCATATTAATATGGAATATACATATATTCATATCATGAACGAGTTGACTGGGCCTTCTTTAAGCTCTCTGAAAATCTGTTTCACATAAACCTATAATTTTACATCGAATGAAGAGTGCTCCTGCGGAATAAAAGATTACTTCTAGGCGACCGAATTCTCAGAAAAAAAACATACGTATGACCCGAATTGTTTGAACAGAATGACTTTCTCCCACACTTTCAGTAGATCAAAATGCAATTGTGAAAAAAACTTTCCTCCGCAAATTATAATTTATCTAATACTAGCTGACATGCCGCTCAACGACTGCCCTTGCGATTTGTTTATCGACATGGCGAATGCACGCTGGAAATTGCAACCGTTTGGAATCAAGTTGCGTCTCAGTTGGAATCATCGGAATGGGTGGGATTAAGACATCTCCTTTCCATTGCCCTTTAAAAACTGCAGTTTAGATGACGTTGTTCATTTGTTTCTTCACTGAAAACCAAGTACCATTACAAAGACGTGGCTGGTTGATATTTCGCAACATAATGATCTAATTTTAGATTTTGAGGCGGTAATCTGGGCAATTCCAGTGACCTTAAAACGATAGAATATATGAACGACATCATCTTGGCTGGTAACGGAATCAACTTTATATGTGATCAGTTTGTCAGGAATTTTGAATTTGAAAATTAGTTTCGTTGACGTCACCCAACATGCGCTTAGTCACAAAAGTCTACATACACCCCTCAAATGTTTGAAATCTAAAAACCAGTAAAGAATTGGCTTTTTGACAGTCATTATACATCTTCTTATTCCCAGATAACACTTCCAGAAAAACAGAGTCAACCATAAATATGAAAATTACAAAGAAAAACAAAACAAACGAAAAAATCAATCTCACAAAAGTCAGCATAGAGTTGCATTTTCATAGAAACTGCCACGGAACCCAATTGAGTACCGTTAATTTTTATAGTGAACTGTGACTTTTCATTATTCTTTTAGTCTCGTGCAGAAACCAGAATGAGACATGCGCCTTTCGTACGTCTTCCCCCGTGATACCCTGAAATTTTGAAAGAAGTTGAGGTTCGTAGCGACAAAACCCGTTACAAACGAGCTTCTATCCGTGAATACGTGTGAGCTCATTTCATTTTACCGCAGTGTACTCCCGCCACACACACTCTTGGAATTATAACAATGTGCGTGATTGTTTACAAAATTTTGATAGCACTTGAGGTTCCCACGTGCTCGCCAGAGCTTGTAGGCAAACGTCGGCGGCCATTTTAAGTGGTACGTCTCATTGGTGGTTTCTGGTCTCGTGTGTAATTTAGAGCAGAAAATGGCGAGTAGGAAAGAAGTTCCATTGGAAATTCGAAATTTAACTGCTAAATTAACACAAGAGGATAAAAGTTACGGCGAAATTGCAAGAATTGTTGATAGAAGTACGGTGATAGAGGTAATGTCTCAAATAAATCTCGTACTGGGCGTCCGAAGATATTAAATGTCCGTGATGTTAGGACCATCCTTCGCAAAGTGACCTCCAACGCTAGGACCAGCGCTCCAAAACTGACTGAAGACATCGCAAATACCACCGGTAGGAGGATTTCATGGAAGAGTTTCCTGGAAAAAGCCCCTGATCAGCAAGGTCAACCAAAAAATAACACCTCGAGTTTGCCAAACGTTACATTTCTGAAAGTCACGAGTTTTGGAGAACTGTACTATTTACCGACGAAAGTAAGTACAATATTTTCGGATCCGATGGCCGAGGTAAAATATGGCGTAGACCAAATCAAGAAATGGCTGTGCAAAATTTGGTCCCAACGGTAAAGCATGGGGGAGGCAATGTCATGATTTGGGGGTCAATGGCGGCGGCAGGAGTGGGCAAATTAGTTTTTTGTTGAGGGCACCATGGACCAACACAAATATTAGGACATATTGTGGGATAATTTGTATGTATCTGCCGAATGTCTAGGCTTAGAAAACAGTTGGGAGCTACACCAATACAACGATCCAAAGCATACGGCAAGAAGAGTCGAGGAACGGCTCCTGTACCGTGTGACAAAACAGCTGTATCCACCCCCACAATCACTAGATCTTGAAGAAGAATTGCGTTCTTCTCGGCAAGAGCCGGAAGGCATCGATTCCTGGATATACAATATCCATTCATTCAGCTCTGTGGCTTTTCCCTATCTTGCTGAAAGAAGACTACAATATTCATTATATTAGTACTTTAAGTACTTTACAAAAAACTTAGTATTAAATTTATAATAACTTATTGTAGTAAGTTAGCGGAAAAAATAAACTCAATCTATTTCATTTACAATTTTTAAACATTATGTTTTACAAATTCAATGCATTTTCTTTTAAATCTTTGAAAATTTGCTTAATTTTTTATATCACTACGTAAGTTATGAAACATGTTAAGTCCCTTATACCAAATCGTGTTTTGCGCATGTACTGTATTTTGGCGAAGTAGCCTGAAATCATTCGCGTTTCTCAACCGATATGGCTGTACTTCTCGTACATGTCTGATTAAACTTGTTAAATAACTTGGCGCTGACCCATATTTTAATTTAAATACTGCAATAAATGTATTCAATTCAAGTCGTTGCTTGATATTCAACCATCTAAGGCATCCTAACATATAGTTGATTGGTGTGAATCTACTGCACATTAGGATACTACGCATAGCTTTGTTTTGCAGTTTTTGAAGTCTATCAATGTGGCTTTGGTTGCAACACATATATAGAACTGTTGAACAATACTCAAAATGCGGTTTAATAATTGTATTATACACTATAAGTGCGGTTAGTACATCCATTTTTCTCCTGATCCTTTTAAAAAATCCAATTTTTTTTCCTATCTTTCTGCAGATATAATCAACATGCATACTAAATTTTAAATCTTTGTCTAGCATTACTCCAAGGTACTTGATATTCTTAACATTCTCAATGGTTTTACCATTTATCTCAATGGTCATTCCATTGTTTGAGTATATCTCCATAAGTTTCGTTTTTTGCTCATTCAACTTCACCTTGTTCATTTTTAGCCATTCAGTCAGATTTCTGGTATCTTCAACAAGTTTGCTTTTACATTCCTCGGAGTCTATACCCTCAGCATAAACCAATGTGTCATCAGCGTACATGGCTGTTTTACATCTTTTTATAACTCTTGGCATATCATTTCTGTATAAAATAAACAGCAGTAGACCAAGGATGGAACCCTGTGGTACACCTAGTTCCACATTTTCTGGATAAGATTTTTGGTTGATTTTTGTTCGTTGCACTCTATTTGTTAGATAAGACCTAAACCATCTCAATTCTCTTTCTCTAATTCCATAAAGCCACATTTTTTTAAGTAATATTTCCCTATCAATGGTTTCAAAAGCCCTTTTGAAATCTAGTGCCATTCTTTTTTTCTGTGTTCCGCCAAACTTCCATTCGTTTATTATATGATTGACTGCTGATTCACAAGAATATTCTTTTCTAAAACCTGATTGAAACATTGAGAGAATATCGTTTTTTTCTAAGTATGACATAAGTTGGCGCTTTACACTTTTTCAATTATTTTTTCACACGTTCTTAATGTATTAATCGGTCTAAACTCTACACTTCTGCTTGTGTTAGGCACTTTCTCAGCTGGTCTAACCATAGAATCCTTCCAAGAGTTTGGAAATTCGCCTACCTGAAGAGAGTTGTTTACAATGTTAGCATTGTATATCCTATAGTATTCCAGTTATCAAGGATTATTTTCGGGCTTATTTTTTGGAAATCCGATTTCTTTTTCAAACTTTCACATATTTCTTTCAATTCGTTTAATGTGATCTGTTTAAATTCGAATCTGCTTTCTACGGGATCTATATAATTTATAATTTCTACGTCTTCAATTGTTGATCTAATTTCTTTCACACTTCTTATAAAATAATGGTTAAATTTATTAGCTATTTCGAAGTCGGTATTGTAGTTTCTCTCGTCAAAAATTATATTCTTGATTTCAACACTCTTTTTCTTCAAAACTAATTTTTTAATTTTCTTCCACATTTCTCTTTGTCCATTTAATTGCTTAATCTTGTTTTTTATGTAATTGTTTTTTTTGCATTTCTGACTTTAACCCTATAATAATTCCTTATCGTTTTATATTCACCCCAACTTTCTTCAGTGTTTATTATCATCGCTTTTTGATACTTTCGAATTTTTTGTTTTTTTTATTGTAGCATTTTAAGTTCGTGGTCCAACCATTTTATTGTTTCGTTGTTAGTTACATTGGATTTAGATATGATGAATTTGTTTACAGTATTTTTCAGGACCAAATCTAATTTTTTTGCGTTTTCGTGTACATTTTCTGCTGTTTATATAATCTATTTATTTTATTAAGTTCCTCTGTAAATAGATTCTTACAATATTTAAAAATCTCAACAGTCCTTGTGCTTACGTTTTCTTTGTTTGTGTCGTCTACCGTGATTTCTATGCTTTCTTGGTCTGCGATATTATTTTCAGGATCCGTTTTCGCTCTCATGTTCTGGATATTTGTTATTATGTAATCGATTGTGGTTCTCGTTGTTTCTGTTATTCTTGTACATATACTCTTCCATTTTTTGAGTTAGACAATTATCATTAAGCACTCTCTCGATCTCCCTTTTGTATAAATTGCCACTACCCCAATCAATATTGAAGTCTCCAGCTAAGATGATATTGTTTGGTGCTTCAGTTATTATTTCAATATTTTCTTTAAAGAATTCACAAAATTCTCTTTCGGAGCTACTCGGTGATCTATAAACTGCAACTAATACAAACTCAAAGTTGATATGCGTACACTTTACTGAAAGCCACCATCTTTGGAAATCAATTGCTTTTTTTACCACGTTTGTGATACTCCATTTTGTTGTTATATAAATTGAAGTACCACCAGTCCTAGTTGAATTTGGTAGGCAATGTATGTTATTATATCCATCTAATTTTATTTCGTTTTCTTCTGCGTCTCTATCAAAACTATAAACTCGTACTCTTTTTTATGTGCTAACATTTCTAGTTGGTAGAAATTGTTGGTTACACCTTGAATATTAGTATATATGGCTTTTATTTTATTGGATTGCTAGTATCCAATCTTTTTCTTTTTCATTACCAGTTGTTTTCGATAGACTGGACATTGTCTACTAAAGGTGGCATGACTTTCATCAAATTCTAGGTTTAGTTTTTTATTAGCGCGCAAACAGTTTATGCATTTTATTACCATTTCTTTTTGACAATCCCTTGTCTGATGATTTTCGTGGCATTTTAAACATGTATCTTCATTTTTACACTCGACCGCTTTATGGCTAAATACTCTACATTTATAGCAAATCATAACACTTACTCCATCAAAAATTTTACACTGCTCCCATCCAATATTTACTTTTCCAGATTCCATAATTTTTGGAAATGATTCGTGATCGATCTCTACAATTGCGTTGTACCTTGTTATATTGTTTTTATTACTCGCATAGTACTTTATTAATTTTAACTGACTGGTTGCCAACACTTTATTTTGTTTTTGTAATTTCTCAATGATTTCATCTTCTGTATTAAATTTCATGTTGGATACAATGAATCTTGGTTTGATTTTTTGTGGCACTTTTACTTCGTAATTTTCACTCATTTCCTTTTCAATCGCACATTTTATTTTGTTTCGTTCCTCTGTATTCTCACTTTCTATTATTACTATTCCACTATGTTTGCTTTCAATGTTTGTGATCTTTAGATTTTTAGGATCTACTTTTTTATTTAAATATTCCTTTGTTTTAGTGCTATTTTGCTTTTCCTTTGGTTTTATGATAAGTGGCAAATCTTTTCGTAGTTCTGGTACTTTTTCACGATTGCTATTTACTTTCTTGACAGCGTCAGCAAATGACATTTGATTTCCCGCAATTGTTTGTTTACTACTTACAATTTTTTTGACTTCATTGCAGACTGTTACCCCATTTTTCTTTAATTCAGTACACATACTTTCGCCATCCTTTTTGAAATTTTCGGCTACATTACACATTTTTTTCATACTAGCACAATCCACAGTTTCTTTGGTTTTAAAAGAAGTTTTTCAGGTGCTGGAGACAAACACATGCCCGAAGTGAATTCAATACAATCAAACAGAACGTGAAATACGAAGGGCAAAGATATATTTTTTTGAAAAGAGCCAGGTTGTCCAATTTTTCTTTTTTTGTTTGTAATAGCTAATTCTTATTTATTTTAGGCGATGCCGGGTACGCGTTAAAACCCTATTTAATGACTCCATACAGGGATCCTGAAGGAAGTTCGCTAGAAAGCCTATACAATACCAAACATGCCAGGGCCAGGAATATTGTTGAGCGGTCCATAGGCGTATTGAAAAGTAGATTTAGATGTTTACTAGGAGCGCGCCAACTACATTATAGCCCGAGAAAAGCTGCCCAGATCGCAAATGTTTGTGCAGCATTGCACAACATTTGTATTAGATATAACATCCCTCACGAGGAAGAAGAGATGCATGAAGGGGCGAACAGGCCAAACTCCGAAGATATGCAGTATGAAGATAACCTTTCAGAACGAAATGAAGCGGCACAAATAAGGAACAATATTCTTTTTTCTTTAACATCATAGTTATTATTTGGTAATGAAAAAATTCTTACAACTAAAGCCTCTCAATTCATTTTAATCACATTTATTTCAGGTTTAAATAAAAGTTAAATACATAAATAAAAATATGATAAGTTCATTATCAAAAAAGGAAGTCTTTCAATTCATTTTAATCACATTTGTTTCTGTTATAAATAAAAGTTAAATAAATAAAAATATGATAAGTTCATTATCAAAAAAGGAAGTCTTTCAATTCATCTTAATCACATTTGTTTCTGTTATAAATAAAAATTAAATAAATAAAAATATAAATTCATTATTAAAAAGGAAAGAGCAGAACGAACTGTAAGAAAATATTTAAATATTGTTATTAATTTGGGCTCTCTGTAGCTCTAAAATTTGTTGCTATAAATTTAATTTAAGCCTCCTATCTCTGCATTCAACTTCGTTTTTCAGGATTTTTAATTTCTCATTTTTTATAGCTAAGCAATCTCTTTGAAAATCTTTACACATATAATTCCTTTTTCTTGTGTATTCCTCAGTATTCTTGCAGCTTTCTCTGATTTGCTGCATGGTATCTAAAAGGCTTTGGTAAAATCTTCCTTGATTTTCCGTTTGAGCTCTTAATAACTCTAATCTGTCTTCTTTGGCAGCTTTGGTTTGGCTAAATATTTGTTTTCTTGCCGGTGGTGTTTCCAGTAGTTCAGGAATTGGTGTTTCGTTCTGGCAAAATTCATTACCAGTTGGTTCTCGTAATCGATAATCGTATGATCGATAAATGTCGATCGTCGATCGCTGATCGACACTCGCAATAGGGGCCTATGTCACAACACTCCAATTAACTATGGCCCCTATTGCGAGTGTCGATCAGCGATCGATGATCGACATTTATCGATCATCGATCGTCGATTGCAGATGTTGGTATTGTGGATGTCGATTCTGATCGACCGTTGCCGATTTGACACTCGCTTGTTGTCGATCGCAAAATCCTGATCGTTGCTTTCTGTTAGAGAAAAAGATCTTTTTTTTGCGTACGAAATGAAGTAATTTTAATAAAAATAATGAATTTATGGAGTATTTATGAAATTCTAATACATGTCAAAGCAGGTTACGAACAAAAAAACAATTAGAGCTCCTCGTTTCGTTCATGGAAGCATAGGGATTCGCTAAGGGAGTTTGTTTGAAAACACAAGCAAAACACAGATAGGAAAGATTAAGTACTAAACTTAGATGTTTATTTAGTTTATTTATTTGTTCATCTAGTTTATTAAGTACTAAACTAGGATGACCTCCTGTACGTTTACGGGAAAAAATGGGTGAAAATAAGAAAAACAAGTCCTGTTCGAATGATTTGGTGTATTGAATTTCTTTGATGAAATAAATAAACGAGAGTCAAACAACTGTCAAAAAACGAAGTATTCACAATATTCATGTTTTTATTCACAATATTGACGTAATTATTCACAATAGTCTACTTCTCCATCAATTGAGTTACACAATACCAAATCCAGAATCAATCGACGCAATCGACAATTGTCGAGTCGACATTTATCGATCGTCGATTGCAGATTTCGGTATTGTGAATGTCGATTGTGATCGACAAACGTCAGTTTCACTATCGCTTCTTGTCGATCAGAAAATACTGATCGTTGCTTCGTTTGAGAGGAATACAATTAATTTCTGTGCGCTCGCTGGTGT
Organism: Merodon equestris; assembly: GCA_958301585.1. Lineage (NCBI taxonomy): Eukaryota > Metazoa > Arthropoda > Insecta > Diptera > Syrphidae > Merodon > Merodon equestris. The sequence goes on along the minus strand of OY284415.1, from coordinate 78,564,499 downwards.
GTTTTTGACAATTGAAGGATTTTGAAAGGAAAATGTGAAGTGGCAAATGGAAAAATAATAAAATCACGAATAATAAAATTACAAATATTTTAGGGCAAAATTAGTGACAAACAAAAAACAAATGGAAATAATGGTTTCATATATGGAATATGGAAGACAATTCTGATTTGGCGAAAGGTATTTGCATTAAAACGCAGGCGAAAAAACGGTGGGAATTATTAGCAATTGAGCTAAATAACCATGGTCCTCCCGTACGTAATTGGGAAAAAATGGGTAAAGGTAGGCGGAAAACATGCATAATTATATGTCAGTGGTAATTTGAATTTAATAATTAGGTTTGGACGGATTTCAAATTCAAAACTCGAAAGAAGAAGGCGCAGAACAAGTTGGAAATGAAATCAACCGGCGGCGGACCAAACAAATTGCACTCATTTAGCCAATTAGAAGAAAGCAGGGAAATCCCTGCTGGAAATGGATACATATATGGACCCCCCTGGAAGAGAATTTGGTCTAGGGGACCAAGAATTACGAGAGCCAGAACCAACTGGTAATGAATTTTGCCAGAACGAAACACCAATTCCTGAACTACTGGAAACACCACCAGCAAGAAAACAAATATTTAGCCAAACCAAAGCTGCCAAAGAAGACAGATTAGAGTTATTAAGAGCTCAAACGGAAAATCAAGGAAGATTTTACCAAAGCCTTTTAGATACCATGCAGCAAATCAGAGAAAGCTGCAAGAATACTGAGGAATACACAAGAAAAAGGTATTATATGTGTAAAGATTTTCAAAGAGATTGCTTAGCTATAAAAAAGGAGAAATTAAAAATTCTGAAAAACGAAGTTGAATGCAGAGATAGGAGGCTTAAATTAAATTTATAGCAACAAATTTTAGAGCTACAGAGAGCCCAAATTAATAACAATATTTAAATATTTTCTTACAGTTCGTTCTGCTCTTTCCTTTTTAATAATGAATTTATATTTTTATTTATAATAGAAACAAATGTGATTAAGATGAATTGAAAGACTTCCTTTTTTGATAATGAACTTATCATATTTTTATTTATGTATTTAACTTTTATTTAAACCTGAAATAAATGTGATTAAAATGAATTGAGAGGCTTTAGTTGTAAGAATTTTTTCATTACCAAATAATAACTATGATGTTAAAGAAAAAAGAATATTGTTCCTTATTTGTGCCGCTTCATTTCGTTCTGAAAGGTTATTTTCATACTGCACATTTTCGGAGTTTGGCCTGTTCGCCCCTTCATGCATCTCTTCTTCCTCGTGAGGGATGTTATATCTAATACAAATGTTGTGCAATGCTGACAAACATTTGCGATCTGGGCAGCTTTTCTCGGGCTATAATGTAGTTGGCGCGCTCCTAGTAAACATCTAAATCTACTTTTCAATACGCCTATTGACCGCTCAACAATATTCCTGGCCCTGGCATGTTTGGTATTGTATAGGCTTTCTAGCGAACTTCCTTCAGGATCCCTGTATGGAGTCATTAAATAGGGTTTTAACGCGTACCCGGCATCTCCTAAAATAAATAAGAATTAGCTATTACAAACAAAAAAAGAAAAATTGGACAACCTAATAACCACGTTTGTCTTTCCCCACTGTGATACCTTTCTTCCAAAATTGTCTTTAAGGTTGACATGTTAAAGACATGGGAGTCGTGTGCCGATCCAGGATACCGTGCATCTATGTAGCGTATTACCATTCTGTCATCACAAACCTGAAACTGAAATGGATTAAAAACAGAATACACTTAACTAACGAACTTACTATCATAGCATTGATGCTATAAAAACCTTTCCGGTTGTAATATAGATGCTGCAATTCTTTCCCTGGAGACGCGATTCTTATATGGGTTCCATCAATACAACCACTTACGCCGGGAATTTGGCTCTTTTCAAAAAAATACATCTTTGCCCTTCGTATTTCACGTTCTGTTTGATTGTATTGAATCCACTTCGGGCATGTGTTTGTCTCCAGCACCTGAAAAACTTATTTTAAAACCAAAGAAACTGTGGATTGTGCTAGTCCAAGGCAATTTTCATTGCCTACACTTATCTGGTAGGAACCGTGGGCACAGAAACGCAAAGCTGTAGCAAGCTTTAGGACATCTGGGATGGATGTTTTTCTCACTCCCTTTTTCAGCATCGGTTGAATTTCCAAGAATAAATCCTGAAACGCGGCTTTACTTAACCGGAAATGTCTCTGAAACCTGTAAATTAAGGATATGAACTACATATGTAATTCTGTTAGGAAACAATGCTTACATTTTTTCTTCCAGGTCGAAAGGGTTTGAGGAATCTCTGATTCTTCTCCTTCTGCGAGCTACTTCTAATAATTCCCTCTCGTTGGATTCGGAATCAGAATCACTCAGAAACAACTCAACCGATGTCATTTTTATCGTATTATTAATTAAATTCACACAGAAAATTTCACGAATCAAAACTACACCGGCTATTGTTTACGAAATGTGTAATGTCATGTATATATCAAACGCATGTCAAATTCATATCATTCACAATAATGTGCTGTTTATTCACGGTAATACATTTATTCGTCGATTGAGTTACGCAATACCAAATCCAGAATCAATCGACGCAATCGACAATTGTCGAGTCGATCGCTGATCGACACTCGCAATAGGGGCCATATTTATATAAAACAGACGACTTTAAACTTGCATAAAGTTCATCGGCTGGCGTTGATCTTGGAATCATATATGTATAATGTTTGACGGAAATCACCTGCTAACAGGATCATCGCACCACGAAACCGGTTTTGATTGTTTCGTAAATCTTGCTTCATTCGGTCTAATGCCCCCAAAGATTTTTTTGTGAGCCATTGTACACTCATCCCAAACAAACAAATTGCAAACGCTTCCAAATGTTGGAAGTTGGAGTTTCATTTCATTTATTTGCATGTTCAATGGCAACTCGAGTGCCAAATGAGCTCTTTGAGCACCTTCCAAGAGTGCAGCTGCAATTCCTAAAGAAGCAAATGCAAATGAAACTCCATTTTGCGATAGAATCGATTCAAAATCAATGATATCAAAAATATTTTTTTTCAATTCCTCCGGGAGCAATCAAAAAGAAAATTTCTCCAGTTCGATCGTTCCCCACTTTCTGAGTGTATATTTATTATATTTGGTACGTATGTATATTTTTGTTGCTGATTCACCGGAGGAATATATGAATCTTCGAACTGTTTCTCTCAATGCCTCCAAATTGTATTCTGTTTCGCGCTTCAATTCTTGTCATTCCTAATTGATTTAATACCTTGTTGGTAAGTATTACGGCCGTGTCACAATGTGGTGTTCGAGCGCACGGGCTTTTGACAGCAAAGTACACGTTTTGCTGTTCAGTGAGAAAAAATTCTGTCCGAAAGTGTTCTGCTTTGTGTTCAGTGAGGGTGTTTCGGACGCTTCAGAGCACGATTTTCTGCACCTACCCTAGAGTCAGAATAGATTCGTGAAAAGTGTCAAAAGCTGTCATTGAATAAACACTAAAGTCCACGCTAGAACATTCATATCTTCACTGAAATATGTTGTTGTGAATCACACGAAATTCGCTATCAATGCCCACCACAACTCATCCAAAACATTTTTATGTGAATTCATTTAATTCTAAAATATGTTTAATAAAATCTGACACATAAGATGTTTTTCGTTTTTTGACAATTAACATACGGCTGTACTTTTCTGTTCTAACTTGATCTGACAGTTTTCACGAATCTGTGGTGTCCTGTCCTGTTCTGATCTTTTCGTCATTGAACACAGTTATGGGGTAACACGGAATGCGTTGTCTCGGCTAATATCGTATATATCGTAAGCTTGAGCTCAACGCAAGTGTAAAGCTACTGGATAGTCGGTCGTGCGTTTTGACAGCTGGCAATTCTTGTATAGGTGCGCGGAATGTGTACATGGGCTTTTTGAGGAAATATTGCTTGCGTTCTGCTATATTCCCGATCTTTGAACCTCCGAGCGCGTGAAGCCACATTTCGTTATAGAAATTCCTAAGTCGCGCTTAATTTCCAGGAATCAGAAACCATTTTATTTAGAATGTCTATGGTCTCTAGGGATACTAGAAATATTTACGCAGATTCTCAATTTTTGTATCGGACGTACGTCCCCTGGCGAACCAAAATGTAGTCAGATACTTTGGGCCACGTTACAAGAGTAAGGACTTCGTTCAATACATTGATATCCGGGAGCCACAACTCTTATCAAAAGTTGTTTTTGATGCTTTTTTGGCGGAATAATAAAAATGGTCAGGCTGTGCAGGATGACAGTGGACATTTTTCGCTTTTCCACTAAGATAGGTAATGAAATAACCAGATATTCGATGTTAAAAAGACATTTGAGCAGAGCCACGCATTGTCATACGGCTAAAGTGAGTCTGAAGGTAAACGAAGGTGCAACTAAATAGATGCTCTGCTAAAAAAAAGAGGCGTTACACCGACGTCTTAGCATATCTCTGGCAACTAGTGATAAGCAGAAACCAGAATGAGACGTGCGTCTTTCGTACGTCTTCCCCCGTGACACCCTGAAATTTTGAAAGAAGTTCAGGTTCGTAGCGACAAAACCCGTTACAAACGAGCTTCTATCCGTGAATACGTGTGAGCTCATTTCATTTTACCGCAGTGTACTCCCGCCACACACACTCTTGGAATTATAACAATGTGCGCGATTGTTTAAAAAAATTTGACAGCACTTGAGGCACCCATGTGCTCGCCCGAGCTTATAGGCAAACGTCGGCGGCCATTTTAAGTGGTACGTCTCATTGGTGGTTTCTGGTGATAAGGACGCCAACGTTGAGGTCAAACGCAAAACAACTGTTTTCTTTGGGCAAACCTTATTCATTCCGATTAGCTAAAAATGTAGTTGTGGGTGAAAAATATATGAGACTAGCTGACCTGGCGAACTTCGTACCGCCTCAGAATCAATTCAGTTTTTTACTAAGAGTACTGAAAATAAAATAAGTTCAATAATAGTTAAAAATCTAAATCATATACCCTTCTAGCGGATCCCGGCGTGCTTCGCTACGCATGAATATTAACATTGAATCAAATTCATTGGTTTCTTTTATTTTTTTTATTTGGAAATAATGAAAAAAAAATAGTTAATCAATTCAATACAATAGTGTATACAACATTTTTTGCTTAATTATGTGGTGCATGAATAAATAAATGTTTGTTTGCTCCCACTCTAGAACATGCTACGTATAATTGTCCGTAGGAGAAGCACGGTTCCTCCAAATTCACTCCACACACTTGAAACGTTTGTCCTTGAGCTTTATTAACGGTCATAGGAAAGGATAAACGCATGGGAAATTTAAGACGTTTGAATTGAAATGGCATGTCTGTTGATATTATTGGGATCAGCAGTATCAGTACAACTTACCATGTCACGATATGAAAAAAGTCTTTCTACTGGTGCTGACACTTTTTTTATTATAGGATAATGGTTTAATACCGTCTGACTTGTACACACATCCTTTAAATATTGAAAGGTTTCCAGGTCTACCGTGTTATTGGTACCACCCTCACTGGTTGTTGAGGTGTCTGAATCCTAGAACATGTAATAAGACTCATTTTCTGCTTTCTTTTTTTTCGATGTCTGTGACAGGGCTCCACTTTTCAAATCATCATATTTCACTTTCCTGACTTCTGTGATAAACAACTCCTTCACTTACTCGTTTTTATTTTTTGGCACCCATTTCAATTTGAAGAAAGGATATGATACTGCTGCTAGAATACTGCTCTTGGATCTTGGGTCTTCTAACTTATATTTTTCGAAGCGATTTTGAATGCTTTCTTTTATTATTACAATTAGCGTGCCACAAGCGTATATTGGATTGTCCATTTCCAACGAAGCTAAGATTTTTTGCATTTTTATTAATTCAGGTTGAATACGTCCATAATATGTGTCTTTGTCACTTTCCAAGCTCCCGATTGCTTCAGCTATGGGTTTGAAAGTTTTAGCATATTCAACTAAGAACTGTATTTCTATTTCCTTCAAGACTGCTAATTCCAATTCTCTGAGTGCTTCTTTTAAAATTTCTTTAACTTTTAAGATATCTGTTATGCAATTATAATATGAATTCCACCGAGTTGGGCAGGGGCTCGTTGGAGATTTACTAGTAACTTCCAATAAAATTTCTAATGCTTTCGGCGACCTAGCGCATAGATTGCAAAGATCCTTACATTTAGCCATAACCGCATCATGTGGTTTCCGGTATGAATCATTTTTACATCTGGCTTTATCTATGTTCAATATTGACTAAACTTAATCACAAAGTATTTTTAATTTTTAAAATGGAAAATATGTCTCGAAAAGTATTTCAAATAAAATACAAGACACTTTTTTTTGAAAAGGTATTTAAATCCAAAATAGGTATTTTGCATTTCAAATACAAGTACTTCGAATAAGTCACATCTCTGCAAGTCATCTGGCAATTTCTGTTGAATCTGAAAATTGATGTCATTAACATTTGCATTTTTTGGTGCTAAATTCCGCGTTCTCTTAACCAAACATGGTTTTTATAGTTTTGAACAATGTTTGGAAAAACGCGATGTTAAAATTCTGCAAAAGTTATTTACTGACGTGATAAAGCCATTGAAAACATTTGCAATTTTGCCATCGCCAATCTGCAACAATCGTTTTGAAAACTCACGTGCTGATGGATTATTTGAAGACGCACACACGTATTTATGTCAAGCGATAATTTCTGTACATTGCCCAAAGAAACGAACATGCATTAATCTCATCAGCTGGGGTTGATCTCGGAATGACGGGCATCGTTTGCTGAAAATCGCCAGATAGCAATATTAATACACCCTCGAACAACTGTTGATTTCCACGTCAAAATCAGATGTTGATATACATAAATAGTCAAATAACTGACTAATGCGTCGACCAATTTAGTTTAAACTTTACATAAACCATCTACAAGACCATACAAACAAACCCTCAAAATTTGATCAAATTCGGTTTGTGAGTTATAAAGCCACATTAAAACTTGCAACAATTTTTTTATATATTAGGATAAAGAATATTATTTTTAAAGCATATTTATTTTTACTTTATTGGTATCTTGACTATAAGATTTTATGTGATTGGTTCTGTCTGGTCTTATTGCCGTATTTGATTGGTGTCGTGTTTCTATTCAAAAAGGCTTTTTATCGTCTTTGTCATTAATGAAAACTAGACGAGGAAAACATACTTAATATTGCCGAAGGGCAACGCCCCATCAACAAAGATGAACAAATAACTTGATAGTTACATTTAAATAACTTTCTTTTAAAACTATCACAAAGTATGACAGTTACTTCCAGTATTACCTGAGCCGAAGCGAAATTTAAAAATGTGACCACTTACAATATTGCAAATCATCTAAGACGATTTCACTACTAGCGCATAGAAGTATTATAACAATGTTGTTGCCTAAAGAGCATCACGTCCTTTGAACAAAATATATGAGAACCATCAATCTTAAATCTCTATTTTAAATATCCATTCGATCTCCTTTATATATTGGCTCCTTTCTTAACAATGTTTCTTCAACTTAGTAATGTTTCCAGTTTTGTAGTCATTTGCGAGATCATCTGAAACAGATTCTGACCTTACATGCAGCGTTCTTGTTCCTTATAATGTAATAACACATAGTAATGAATACAATAATGTATGAGAGGAAAACAATCAACGTAGTAGTTATCATTATTTTACCACTTTATTTAACAAAATAAATGAAAGTATACTGTACAAATAGTGAAACCTAAATATTGACTTGGTCACTTACATAAAACATATATAATTATATTAAAAAAATAATGTTGATCATCTATATATGCAGAACTATTACTGTTCCTTATTACTTCTCCATTTTCTTTTTCTTTTTTTGGTTGTGTATTGTTCACGTTTTTTACCTTTATTTCATGATTTTCTTTTCTTAGTAAATTGCAAATTATTAATCATACAAATGGAAGATTTCGAATGGATACCAAAATCAAAGAGATTCATATGTGATTTGGTTATACATATGTTGTTATGTATACGCATATTGTATTTTAATTTATGTATAAAAAAAAAAAAAAACTTTTATTTTTCAGTTTTTATTCTACCTTTTACTAAAGAGTATTATCATATTTGTTTTCTTCTCTGCGACTTTTTCATTCAAGTGACTCTTATTTAATTCTATCACTATTCCATGTTTATTTAAAGGTATATCTTTTTTCACTTATTAATTCGTTATTTTAATAATAGGCTTACAGAGATATGACAGAAAAAGGCGATAAAAATCGTTAACAAATATTTCGCTTTTTTTTCTCTCCAATTTACATTTCACGTCGAAATAATGCTTAAGGTAATTTATTTATATCTTTTGATAATATTGTTAAATTTTTTCCTTTTTTCGTTAGAAAAGGAACAGTAATTACATCATATTTACCACAAATCCTTTTTTTAATTCGTCTTAAGTAATTAAAAAAAAGGTATGTTAATGTTTTCGTAAGGTTCGCCGAAAATACTTTTAATATTTTTGAATACTTGAACGAATGTTATTAGGAAATGAAATTGATACTTTTATTAATAAATCACAAATTAAGATTTTTTAACTGCTGCATGTATTAATTTATTTCCGGCATAAATGCATTAGGATAGTGTAGTTCTAAGGCTGAGTTGAAGATAAAGACTGAAGCTTAAATATGATAAAATGTTTAAAAAAAATATCCCACATGTAAATTTAAGCAAAATGTCTTCTTTATCTCTTGTTGAAAGTGAAGGAGCTTCGAAGAAAAAGATGCAAGATGATATGCAAAACCAAATGCTTGGCTGTTGTAACAATACGGAAAAAAATTCTTGAAATTTCAAAAAGTGATGTAAAAATGTTTTGTTACCCAAATATAATATTACTGTCCGTGGTATACAAAACATGTCAAAACATCTGGCTTGCAACATGAATACTAAAGATTTTTGGTTCTAGAATTTATTTCTAATATATTTGAAACACAAAAGCATTTTTTTACCATTGGTGATTGAACAAAAGCCTCACAGAGAAACCGATCTAAGTTGTCTAAGTGCCTTTTTTCTTTTAAATTTGAGCCCATAAAAGAATATATGTTTATATATATATTAATAAAGACTAGTAGAAGAAGAAGCTCATAGAGAAGACCCCTTTTATGGCGTAAATAATGTAAAGAAAATTGTAACTTTGTGACGAATATCTGATGATTAGAAGATGTATCCCACAAAATAAGCAGACTGTCAATTGCTAAAGAATGAGCTAATGAGTACTTGCTGGTCTGAAGGGTAAAAAAATATTATTTACTTTTCCTCTTAGGTAGATTAGATATTTAGACACAGATGAGTATTTCGTAAGCGAACCAAGGCCTTATGCGCTTTCAAAATATAACAAATACAAAAGAAAATTTAATCCTAATCCGGTACATACTCCTTGTGTAAGATTTGTTGTTTGATGTTTACCATATTTTGCTAAGGTATTTTGTCAACTAATACTTTTCTGTATTGCTTTACACTGTTTTATTATTGTGACTACTGCGTTCATTCTACCGGTTTGTGAGAACAATGTACGCAAGCAATTGCCGGCAGAGTATTTTTTTAAGTTGAGACCGAGTTTCACTTAAACACTACGATATTAAAACTTAGAAGTTACTTTTGATAAATAAAAGCATAATAAATCAACTTTATACCTTAGAACGTGTTATTTACCAGCAAGCCAATTAAAATGCAATTGCAATTGGAAAATGTCAGATTAATGGTTTTATTTATACGGATGTTTAATTGATTGTTATTTATTATAAAAATTATGTATAAATAAAAAAAATGCAAAAGCAAAATATTTGTTGGGCGTGATTTGTTTTCTTCAATAAAAATTATGGATGCTTTTTTAAACGTTTGCCTTTTTTTTAATTTTGAGTTAATTTGAAAAGGGAAATGAGACAACAATGTCTTTTATAATAAATTAATCGATAACAAATGCTTAAACCTTACATGTGTGTGTGTTTGGAAAATATTTGTTTATCATTCACATACGATCAAGTATATGCGAGTGATTATTTTAAATTTGAAAATGCTTAATTTGTTTTTGTTTAATTTTTTATAATGAATCAGTGTCTAAAATTATATATATGTATATTAATATATATATACATATACAGTTGTATTAATAGGTAATAGTTAAAGATAAATAATAATAACAATATTAAACTTAAAACTTACACCATAATTGGTTCGTCATCTAAACTTTCCTGTTTCTTTTTCTTTCGAGTCGTTTTTATATTACCGCCCTCTATAATACTTGCTACTTTATTGCTACTGGTAAATGGTGTTGGTAAAGGCGTCGATGACGCAGGGTGAGGCGTTCCTGACATAGAAGCATTTGAATTTGATGATGAGGATGATGGGATGGCCGAAAACAAGTGAAATTCATCGGCAGTTGCAGTTGTGCCGGTGATAGAAGAACCCTGGGATGTGTTTGGATGCATTTGCGTTATTGTTGTTGCATCGTAGCCGCTGGACATACTACGCACAGCCATTGGTTTGCCGGATTGACTCATATTGGTGTAATTCATCCCACTCACTGATGTTCCGGCTGCTGCTTGGGCAATTGAGTAACTGAGATTTTGTTGACTTCCGGAACGTCGTGTTCCGGAATTCGGAAAACTAGTGCTACTATTATTAATAGATGATGTCTTCGGTGTAGACGATGAATAATTTTTCGCTGATGGGTAACCTGTGGATACTATTTCCTGATCGAGAGAAGCATGATGTCTGGGGCTGGGGATATAATCGATGTTCTGATCGCGAAGATTATAACTGAGTACTATAGAGTCACTGGCCGAATCAGTATCAAAATGAAGCTGATGTTGATGTTGCTGTTCCTGTGATTGTGACTGTTTATCATCGAGACCCTTCCGACTGACGTTGTCGCCGCCTAGACTACCGAATGACGAATCAATACTGTCCTTAAATTCTTTGCATTCAGCTAAAGAATGATTGTCTTTATCTTTGCCCGTGCTCAGATCATCTAGACTACCGCCTTCGCCATCTAAATCAGTTGACAGTAGATCGTCATCTGATGTGGCTCTTACCAGATTCGGAAGGGCCGATGTTAGCAATTCTTTTTCTTTACGAATTTCCTGAATATGTCCTTCTAATATCATTTCTTCCGTTTCAGTCTCGATTTGCGATGATCGCTGTGTTAGCTCCTCCGGTGCAAAAACCTTCGAGCTACGTAAAGTACTTAGCCTAGTGGTGGCAGTATGTGCTGCTGTATCTAACGTATCGATATCCGCCAATGTGCTCTTTACATTTAACATCTTTTGCGTGATCAGCGTTTCGATGCATTTGGTTTGCCGACCGATATCGTTGAGGCTATCTTGGGCAGGTACTAAACGATTTGTTCGTAAAACGCATGGAGCAAATACTATCGATAGGGAACTTGCTGACATACGATTGTGCTTTTCTCTTTGTGCTACCAGAGCCAAGTGAAAAATCAAACGTTCTAATAAGAAATGATGTGGCGGTGAGAGTTTCTTAATTAACGACAGGAGAGTTTGAACGCGTACATTCGTATCGGGTAAATCGGAAGCGCGTAGAAAGTCATCATATCGATCAAATGACAACAATGGTTCGGGCATTTCGCGTAAAAATGATTTGAGTACGTTTGCTAGTACATGAACATTGTATGATTCATAGTCAATTTCACCACCAATTGGAGTTTCCGACATTTTTTGCTTCAGCTCTCGAATTTTCGAGTTCACACCGCTTTTACGATATATACCTTCGGTGTAGAGGGCTAACATTTCGATTTTGGTTATGAGTTGTTCGATTTGTATGGGAATCTTGGCTCCTTCGGCTAAACATAAGTTTGTTAATGGCACACCAAATAGTTTTGATTCAGTAACACTAGATTGTGACGATACGCAACCACCATGCGTTGAGGTCTTGTTGCAGGACATGGCCTTTTGATAACATTTCTTGTGACAGGTTAAGCGGCAACTTTGACAAACCTAAAATGTAATTGATAATTAATTACAAAAACAGCAGCACTCGACCGTCTACTTACCAGACCACGTTCGATCGGCCATAAAAGGAACAGCTGGCATATTTCGCATGCTGTCGGGATATTTATTATAGTTAACTGGAACGTATGCCCTGCAATGAATAAAACAAAAATAAGAACATTATTACATGTATTCTCACCATATGTTATATTCGTACCATTGTAACTTGTGTGTTCCTCGACTTTTCGCTTTTTTTCCTTTTTTCTCTTGGCCTTTGGTTTCTCCGTTTCTCTCGAATTCATAAACTCATTCATAAAACCACGAAACGCATTCACACCCATCGTTAGAGGAAAGTTATCCTGTTTACCACAACACGTCTCCATCACTTGGCCAAAATTATCGATTAAATCTCTATACTTAATATTTAATGAGTCGGAGTTTTGTTTATGTGCCACACTATATTGTGTCACTAGATTGTCCTTGAAAGCCCGCAATGCTTGTTTGAATACCCTATCTACCTCGGACGACTTGTCTCCCTCGTTTTCATCCATTTTGTAGATTTTTTGTGTTATGAAATCTTGCATCAGCTTTAATTCCTTGGCATCACTTATGATTCGATCCGTCGAGTCGGTGTATTCCCGCGCTGAATATTTCGAATTTGGAGTCATTGATTTATCGTTACCTTTGCGCATACGTTTCGATCGTTTTGCTTCGCAGATCAGGGTCTTCACGCCACCGTTTTGAATGCACTTCGTGTGAACCAGCACTTTGCAGTCTAGACAACGATAGCCCTCGTTAACAAAAGCATCGCTTTCTTGACAGCTCGCGCATTTTTCTGCTTTGCCGATACGAGCAGCTTTTCGGAATTGATGACCGGCAATATTGATGTGTGTACAGGAATGATACATATCATTTCCGCGATTCACTTCAAGTAATGGCACTTTGTTTGTGCTAGGATCCGAATTCCGGCGCCGTAATCGTTCGGAGGTCGGATCGTATGATTTGCGATAACGTGGCGATATCACTTCAACCGAAGTCAAATCGTCACTTAGGTTCGATTTAACTCGACGATTTTTCTGCTGTTTGTTCAAGCGACTGGTGTTTGTATATTGTGCTTGATCTTCTGATATCGAACCGAGGAGTGCTGCAGCTTTACCTTTTGGCACCGACGTAGAGCCAGCATTGGCGGCTAAGGTTGCAGTTTGTGCTTGCTTCGAGGATTTACTTTCGTCAATTGTAAAATGTTTCTGTGAGTAGGAACTTGACTGATGAGGATTTGTTTTCATCTGATAATTGGATTGTGTATCAGACATTACGTTTATATTTTCATAGTGTTTCGAGTAGTTCGAGTTAATTTCGGAGGAGTCAATGGATTGTAGAGGATTGTGTGAATCGTTTGGCTGATATCTGCCGTGGTGTTGTTGACCGGCGACTGTGTCACTGACATTTTGTACACTTGTCTCGTGTGGGTTAACTTGTGTTATATTGAAGTCTGTTTTCGTTGGGATGTTGCATTGTTGATTGTCGCTGTAAAGCAGATGATAGTCGCCGATGTCTTCGTAATCCATATTACAGTAGCTCATTGGGCCGGAGTCAGTTCTCCGGACTGGAGTTTTACTCATGTCGTGTCTGAAGAAAATTAAATGCCTTAAATGTGGAAATTAAATGCTTTCATATATCTTAAGAATATACCTCTTGAAACTGTCCGAATTCTTCTCAATATACCTTCCATTTCCGTCAATATTTGGATACAGTTGTTTACCTTTCTCTGCGCTGTCTGCACTTGCCTGTCGGAAATGTAACTTGAGGTCGAAGTTTTGATGCAGAGCATAGTCGTTGCTTAGTGGCAATGGGATTGATCGATTATTGTTGCCAGACAAAATCATAAGATTCCTCAACTGATTGCCAGCTTTCTGAAGAACTTCTTTGTTTTGTGTTTCGAGAAGAGTTGCATCCAGATTGTGTTGTAGTACTGGCATCGCTTTTTCATCGTAGTTGCTGTCCAAGCTGTGATGTGGTCTTTGGAACGAACGTTTGACATCTTCAGTTTTGTAGATTTCACTGAATGATCTACAAACAAGTTATAAATCAAGAATATTACGGAGTGAAAAGATCGTTAGTTACCTGTCAGTACTGGGCAAACTTTGAGTGCAGCGCAATCGGCTTCGTTCCTTTTGTAAACGCTATAATTATAAATATATTTAAATTAACGTAAGCAGAAGCCGAATAGTCGAAGAAAATATCAATTCAACATGGTCAGAGATCAAAGAAATTATAATAGAAACGAGCAAAAAGCATCTCAACAATGGGAACCAGGCAACCAAAAAAAGAATGGATGACTGACGAATTCTTATCTCTAATGGACCAAAGAAGAAAAGCCAAAATAATCCAAAGCAGATATATGTGTAGAACTAGATAGATTAATCAAGAACAAAATTAGAGACGCCAAAAACCGTTACCTACAACAACAATGCGAAGAATTAGAACAGCACAACAGAAATCATGATAGTTTTAACTTGCATAAAAAAGTAAAAGAAATCTCCGGTGCAGAACACAAAACGGTGTCTAGCACTCTAAAAAACAATGAAGGGCGATTTTTGGTAAGTACGAGGGAAAGATTAAAACAGTGGAAGGAATACATCGAGGACCTATTTTGGGAAGAAAAAGACCAACCAGAGCCATATAATGGACCGGAAGGACCAGATATAGTAAAAGAGGTCGAAAAGGCGTTAAAAGAAGCGAAAAACCGGAAAACGACAGGACCGGATGGAATACCGAGTGAGTTGCTCAAATTGATTGAGGACGAAAACATACAAATATTAGTAAAGCTCTTCAACGCTATCTACAAACACGGCAAAATTCCAGATGAGTGGTTGAGATCAACATTTGTTACACTATCGAAGAAGAATAAAGCAACAAAGTGTTCTGATTACAGAACAATAAGCTTGATGAGCCACACATTAAAAATCTTTCTGAAAATAATACATAAAAGGATCTACAACAAGCTCGAAGAAGGTATAAGCGAATCTCAATTCGGATTTAGAAATGGCTTTGGGACACGAGGGGCACTATTTGCGCTCAACATGCTAATCCAGCGAAGCCTAGAGATGAATAAAAAACAGTCTTTATATGCTTCGTCGACTATGAAAAAGCATTCGACAAGGTGCAACACAATAATTTGGCGGATATACTAAGAAGCAGAAACATAGACAGAAATGATGTCAGGGTCATAGAAAATCTCTATTGGAATCAAAAAGCAAAAATAGCTATAGAAGGAGAAGAATCAGAGATCTGCAAAGGAGTCAGACAAGGTTGCATACTATCACCGCTCCTGTTTAATATGTACTCTGAAGAAATCTTTAGAAACTCATTAATAAGCTCAAACAGAGGAATCAAAATTAATGGAGTCCTAATCAACAACATCAGATATTCAGATGACGCGGTAATAATGTCAAATAGTATAAATGAATTAAACACAATGATGAATAAACTAAACGTGGAAAGTAATAAATTCGGATTAAAAATAAATACAAGCAAAACGAAATTCATGGTGTTTAAAATAAGCCATGAAACTCAAGATTATGAATTGAAAATTAACAACGTTCAAATAGAAAGAGTAAACACCTATAAATATCTGGGAACATTAATTAGTAGCAATGCAAACCCTTCCAAAGAAATCGAGTGCAGAATAGAACAAGCAAGGGCAGCGTCCTGCAAAATAAAGAATGTGCTACTAAGTAGAGAAATAAATTTAAATCTCAAAGTAAGATTTGTTAAATTCTACGTTTGGTCGGTTTTATTATACGGAGCAGAGACATGGACATTAAAAAGAGCAACAAGGAGGAAAATAGAAGCCTTCGAAATGTGGATATTCAGACGAATCTTACGGGTCTCATGGACTGACAGAGTTACAAACGAAGATGTTTTAAGACGAGTTGGAAGAAAAAAGGAAATAACTATGCTAATCAAGAAAAGAAAACTCGAATACTTAGGACACATAATGAGAAATAACAAATATCAACTGCTCCAACTAATTATACAAGGAAAAGGAAGACAGGACGGAGTAGGAAGACAGAGGTTGACATGGTTATCAAATTTAAGAGAATGGCTCAATATTTCAACCGTAGATATACTTAGGGGAGTGACAAACAAACAAACACTTGCATCAATGATTTCCAACCTCCGGAACGGAGTGGAACCATAAGAAGAAGAAGAAGAAGCAATTAAAGTTATATTGAAGGAATCTTCGAAGAAATACATACCATTTTGAGGGTCCGATAATTGGATCTAGCCAAAGTTCCACGGGCATGAGCTTGCAATACCACAATGCCAAACTTGAGTTTATTAAACCAAGTTTTCTCTCTGTACATCCTCCAATATGATTGTATGATGATAGCGGCGTTCCAACGTCGGCGGTTTCTTGTGAGCTTTTCTTGTGCCATTGACATTCGCCAATAGGATTGTATTGTGATGGCGGCGCTTTTGTAAAGTAAGAACTTTTTACGTTGGAGAATACCTCTGAACCAGCGTTGAATTAGGACAATGCTGTCAATGATCTTCGTGTGTAGCCTTATATCTAAACGCATTTTTTGTGATTCTCTCATGTAAATTTTTGTTGCACCTGAAATAAGTTAATTCAGGTTAATTTCATGAGCTTCGGTTTTGAATATGAATGTTTTGAAATCATATTGGTTAGGCTTACTTACTAGCCTAGAAGATGACTTGTGTAAAAAGTAAGTAAACAAAATACTTTAGAATTATAGATTTTCCAAAGTTGAACGTAAATACATAAGTAATTAAGTGAATTTAAAATTTGAGTATTAAACTGATTCAAGAAAAACGACATTGAATATTCGGGAAATGTGTGGCTAAAAGTTAGTAGTACATACATGCCCAATGATATAAAGAAATATACCAACATTTAAGGCATATTTATACATATATGAATATGTACATGCAACATAATCACATCAACAGAATAAGTATTCTATTCGATTTTTTATGCATATAACTAATAATTTAACTATAACTTCGTTGCATAAATTTGGTTGAATTTGAGCATAAATTGTTTGCCGTTTATTCGTATGGAATTGCGAATTAAGATAGCACCAAATAATAAATCTAAAGGTGTTAAATCGTCCGATCTTCATAGCTCTTTTGACGTTGGTTAACCCGTCGAGCGTAATGTAGGCCTTTAATGGTACCGTTAGGACCACATATCGAATCCATATAATTCAGTATAGGCCACAAGAAGTTGCTTAACGAATAATCGATTCGTCCGGACGGTTGACGATTTTTAAAATAAAATTTGCACACATTGTTTTACGCCATAGCTTGTGATTGGTTATTCACTACTGAGCACATCGTAACAATATAGCCGCTATAAACAAACAATTTGCGTCCCTATTGAAATATCGTTTTTTTTTATTTTTGTATATAGCGCCCACATGGATATTAATAACCCACAATCAAATTTCGGTGACAGCCATCATTCTTAAAAAAGAAACATTTTAAACTGTTTGCACTAACACAGGTCATGCATACATACAAAGCAAATGTGTAATAAATGATTTCCAATTATGTGCATTCACTGCATTTTTATGAGAAATGTATTAAATGTAGATGATAAGCACTGTGAATGAAAAGACATACCCAATTGATAATGTTGCTTATTCAAATCCATGGTACTGAGGAAATCCTTTACATCTTTCTGGGAACTAACCAAACCCTTTGGAAGCAATATTCTATAGAGTTGAATAAATTCCTCATACGTTAGTCGAACGTTATAGCCTGCTCTTCGAATACGAACAGTTTCCAACATTCCAGTGTATCGTAACTAAAAAAAAAATTAAATAAAGTTTTTATTTCTCCCAGAAGGAAAGGTTTAAAATTATTTTACCTGTCTTACAACCGTTGTCTCATCGAACTTATTTGGTATCTTTTGTGCATTCGATTTGATGCAGCGTATAAAAAATGGATTTGCCTGTAATTTAAAGTATATTTTACCATCGGAAAAGTGCATTTGCTTTGTGTATTTACTTGGTTAAGAGTATCCATCAGAGCAGTCAATGAGTTTTGGAACTGTGCGGTAACAGTCAGTGGTTGTTTGCGTGTTTTTATACCAGTTTGATTGAATAAATTCGTGCCAGCCGTCATCATTTTAACGGTTTGAAGATTCTTAAGTCCCTTCTTTGGCCTCTCTCTCGGACGGAACGATTTGTTTTTTCTATTCAACAAAGGAAATACATTTTTATAACCTATTCTTCGAAAATAATGGCTCATATTAATTAGAGAGAAGTAATGCAAGAATTACTTTCGAAAAAATAAATAAAAATAAATAAATAAATAAAATGAATCAGTGAACACATAACAAACATTAGAATGTTTTAATAATTTATAAATTTGACTAATTTTTTTAATTCAAGTTTAATTTTATCCAAAGCTTTTTACGAAAAGAAAGAATAAAGGATGAAGTCGAAATAGTACTATGTAGTGAAGAGAAAACGTCTTACTGAACAATTTGCGATGCTTTAGCCATAACTTCCTGACTGGAGCGTTCAAATCTCGAATAGTGTTTTGAAAACAGTTTACTGTTTTCATTAACTCCCGCTTGATTGCTCTCGTAGATTAGTTTACCGTCAGGGAAATTTTTATTATTAAATGCAATACTTGACCACGATCTTCTGGGGTTACGGCACGCATTAGTCGGCAGTTGATTTGGTGTATTAGGCAACTCAGTTTTAAGGTTACTTTTCTTACTACATGAAAACAGAATTTCAAAAAGAACGAAAAAAAAAATAAAATAAATAAAAAAAACCGAACAAAACAAAGAAACATGCAAAAAATAAAATAGAAAATGCGGAAAAACTATTTTTTTCTTCGATAAAGTTGAAATGTAGGGAAATAAAAATATTTAAAGCAATGGCTCGCAAACAACAACGGTAAGTGGCACACCATGCAATGGAAAACTCGAGCAGAAACAAGAAATCGATTTTGTACACTCAACACTGCTATTTGTTTGACTTACGCAATTCTATTTATTGTTAGATTTACAGATGAAACTGTCACTAGATGGCTATATTAAAAATGTATAATGAGTACACAAAAAAATATGTTCCAATTGGTATGATGTACTGTTTTTCATGTTTTTTCTTTTATTAATTTTGAAATGTGCAGATTGTATGGTCTATATAATGAGGTTTATACAAATAAGTATCACAAGACGTACAAATTTTCATATCTGGCCTTTATAAATATTTATGTATGTAGATTACATCTTTCTCCAAAAGCTACGAACGATAATAACATAACTAACAAGGAATTCCCGTCTACAATTAAAAAGCTAAAAAGTGATGCCGTAAAAAAATATTGAACCCTTGAAGTGGCAAATCAAAGCAGAATTTTCAAAACATGGTTACTACAGAATGAAATAAAGTATTTTAAAACGTAATTCGAATCGAATTTTAGAAACCAGAGTGTTTCCAATTATTTTGTTTTACAGCTATTCCAAATTCAAAAAAAAAGGTGGTGCGCAAGCCAAGTAAGAAACAACGACATGCTATACACCCCACGACATGAAGTCCTGGACCAAAGTCAAATTTACTGTTTTATTGTGACTGTATAATATATTTTCAGCTTACTAGCAAGTACCGTTCTATATAGAAATACATATATAACTCTCTTGAAGTTTTTGATGATCAGACTTGTTAATTTTTTGAATTTTATTGATTGAAAGCCGCTAATTATACAGTTTATATACACGACTTGAGCAATTATGTCTTTTAATAGTTTTATTTATCAATGTTAAATAGCTTTCGGAGAAAAGATATTGGTGGCGATTGATAAAGGAAAGATAACGCAAAATACTTTCGAGTAAACATCTGTGCCAGAACGTTACATTTTCATTTTTTTATTAAGTATGCTTGACGTGTGAGAATTTTAGGGTTCGTTACAAGTACAGTTATTTTTTTTTCTAGGAATTATATATCATGCTGTCGGCAGTTCAAAATCGAAACCTCTTCCTTTATGAATTTAAAGTTGGGATTTGAAATTCTCCCGCATCCAACGTACTCTCCTGACATTTCCTCAACGGACTACAATCTTTTCCGCAATCTGAATTCATTTTGCACGCAAGTCTTGTGAAACCGAGTAGAGGTCATAAAAGCCTTTGAAGATTTCATTGCCTACAGCACTTATACGAAAAAATTGGAATTACGTTGGAAAAATATCATAGATGAATTGAATGATGAATGAATTCTATTTTGATTGAATAAAAATGTACGAAAAAATAATGAGCTTTTAAATTCTTACTATAAAATCGAACATCTCATGTGGTACAACCCAATATACATTCAATTAAGTTTCTGTTGTCGTTATGACATTCCACCCAGCTCATAGAGTTTACAAACTAATAAAATACCTATTGAATGTCAGTACTATTTATAAATATATTTAATCATGTTGTTCATGTTATTCAAGAATAAGTAAACTTTCACAGAAAGGCTTATAAGTGTTGAAGCTATACATAAAGCAATCGCGATTTTTAAAGTAAACCGAAACTTACGTTGTTGCAGAAAACAAATCTACTCTATTGACGAATCACCCAAAACGTTAACAATGAGGATTTCCACGTGAGCATTATTATTTCAACCTATGCTCATTAGACTCAGCAGTAAGTCTCTTTAAAATCCGAGAAATATAGAGGGAGAATGTTCAGAATCTGTATCATAATGATCCGGCTTAGAAAATGTTGAAATTCTAATCAACATCCAGTTTGATTTGCGTACCCGGCAAGTTCCCACTTTAGGTTAATATTCTTACTCTTCTTAGATGGTGTTACAGCTCACGGAGAGCCAGGAGCCAAGCTTCTCTCATTCACTTATGTTGTGTGCGATATGTTTTTCACACAAGTGAACGGGATCTACAGTTTAATGCCAATTCCAAACGCCGAGACCGGAGAAACTTTTTCAAGGCAAATGTACTACGTGGGGTTTTGCCAGTACCTCGCCGATGGGAGGAGCCGCGAAATTAACTTTCGATGGCGTTGGTGTTATCGGGATCCGAACTCGCTCATCGCGCTTCGGAGGCCAACACACTACCCACTGCGCCACGGCGCTCTCAGGTTAATTAATTAGGTATGGTAAATTGTAGCGACCCTAAAGTTTCCTTAAAATGTCTGAAAACGGCTAATACATATGTAGGGCCTAAGATATTTATCTCATAGTTTAGAATTAAAGCTACTATAAAAAATATTTAAATACCGAAATATGTTTTTTGACATTTCCATCGAATTGAAAGAGACAGCAGATAATGGGACGAACTACAATTACACCAAGCAAACCTTAGCATATGAGCTTTGAAAATAAAAATTAATTTTGTGAATTTTTCATATGATAGCTTTCTAGCGAATAGTTATAGAATGATACCATCACCTGAAGGCACATATATAGATATTATGTTCCTTTTGCTTGATGTCATTTCGATTTAATTTTAAAGAAAAGAATTACAATATTATTTACAACTCCGTTGCCCCTCATTATACGAAACACAACCAACACACGTGTACTTAATTAACTTAAACAAAATGCAATGTTTCTCTGTATTTTAAATATAAATGCTACTCAAATGTGAATGACTACAATGCAATGGTGGGTTGCTTGTATTAGGCAATATTTTAATATTCGAAAAAGTAATGAATAAACAATTTACTAAACAGAAAACGCTTACCTTAAAATAATGTCATTCTGCTGACGATATCGATTCTTTCCGCTGTACTTATTCAGAGCATAGTCAGTTCTTTCCTTCCGATGCTTACTCCCAGCATTTCTAAATGCAAAGTAACTCCGGAAGAACGCTCGTATTATAGCCCATCGAAAAACAGCCACCGGATCGGCGCCAACCAGCTCTCGAACGAATGCCATACTAGAATTCTTCAGCACACTAACAATATCCTGTCGCATAAGATCCAGGTTCTTCTCTCTCATTTCTGCAACCTAAGGTAAACATAGAAATATGATTATTAAATGTACATGAATTTAGGCATTTAAGTTTACCTGATATTTCACTTTACCAGCATAATGTTTGATTATAAACGCATTCTCTTTGCGTTGCGGTTTCTCATAGAACTTATTGTCCTTGTGAACGCTATTGAACTTTTGTAAAAGTGTTTCATTGGTTGCTCCCGGGAAGCTTATCATAAGTAATAATATTTATAAGTTATATTGTCATTAAAAGATAAAGAAAAAATTAAACTTACTTGCAAAGGTCATCCAAAATGCATAGCAAACCAGTGGGCTTTGATTCGAATAAATGCAAGCAACCAGAATTGTCCATAAATTCGATATCACTCCATTTAATGTCCTCACGTTTATATTCATTTTGTTCGTATTTAAAAACATGCTAAAAGGTTATAATAGTATATTTTAAAAATATTTTTCTTTATATTCTTTCACGTACCAAATTAAAATAATATTGCAAATGTTCATTTGCATAATTAATGCACAGCTGTTCGAAACTATTTTGGGGGCCGAAATCCTCAAAGCCGAATATGTCGAGTACTCCGATTGAATGACCAGTATGAGGCGTTTGATCTTTATTAAGCAAAGCGTGATTGACCTGTAAAAATAAAATATCTTAATAAAATCAAATTTCCTAATCAACATTACGCGATATTTTAAGTGTTTGAGTATAGTGTTCTCGAAAATGATTAATTTTAATTCACTTATAGTTTTTTTCATGAAAGAAGAAAGTAAAACATCAACCTTGCAGTTGTAGATTCAAGTTGAGAGACTTTGGCCACTGACTTTGTATCGAATGAGAATAACGTTAACCTTCGGCACGAATTTTAAAACAAATAAGTGGTTTTTAGGTAAAATCAATAATTAGGTATGTATATCCATGTACAGGACAGTTCGAAATAATATGACCTTTCTAAATTTTGAAATGGAACAGCTATATAATAGTATTTAATAATAATTAAGGCACGTATTTTTTAAATATTTTTATTGTTCCACTTTTTTAATCTTATTCTATTATAGTTGTAGTTTTATAAAAATAAATTCAAATTCCTTCAAAATGGGTTGTTCAATATAACAGAGAAATTCATTGTTTTTGTTAAAGTACATGTGTCAAATGGGGCATAATTGGCTCATATGGTCAGTTTAGATAAAAAGAAGTAAATATCAGTCGATTAATGTTGTTTTCCGAATGGCTTTCAATGGCAGTCCACAATTGATTTTTGTTTTGGAAAGTCTGTGCCGCTAACACCAAACCACGCTACCATCTCTATGTTTTATATCGAATTAATTCTAATTTATTTGAACTGTTAGTTTTCCGAGTTCTCCCGACAATTTATCTAAAACTGATTTCGTCCAAAAATACCCAACATTTTGCTCAATTGTTTCTCATAGAAATCGTGGCCAAATTACACACCGAAGTGTGTGAAAAATCGATCGATAAAATTTGACAAAAAGAAAATGAGTTCTATCTCGAATGTTGAGAACCTGTCGCCACAGACAATTCGCCAGGTCATGAAGGAGATGCGTTTGTTGATCGACAGTCCGCTAGAGGGCATCAAAATTCAAATAAACGACACTGATGTAACGGACATTCAGGCCGTCATCGAAGGACCATCTGGAACACCATACAGCGGGGGGGCATTTCGTGTGAAGCTAACACTCGGGAAAGACTTTCCGCAAACGCCACCGAAAGCATTCTTCCTAACGAAGATTTTCCACCCGAATGTCGCATCGAATGGCGAGATTTGCGTCAATACACTGAAGAAAGACTGGAAGCCAGATTTGGGCATTAAGCATATCCTCCTCACCATAAAATGCCTTCTGATTGTACCGAATGCGGAATCAGCCTTGAACGAGGAAGCTGGCAAGATGCTCTTGGAACGATACGATGACTATTCGCAAAGGGCGAAAATGATGACTGAAATTCATGCTCAGCCCCCAAAGACTACAGACGCCAAAGACGATGACGGACCCTCCTCCAAAAAGCACGCCGTCGACAAAAAACTACAGGATAAGAAGAAAGAAAAACTTATAAAAGAGAAAAAACGCATCCTCAAGCGATTATGAGGCGCACACGAATAAAAATCCAAGGCAGGCGCATTTCATTGCCGACCATATGATTTACTGATCTAATTACACTATTTTTATTTTAATAATTATAAATATTTATTCACATTCATTATCCAATCTACAAATTCCTAACAATTTCAAAACCAAAAACAAACATCGCCTCAGCGTACCCGACCGTCGTGCTCTCGAGCCCTCATGAGTAACCCGGAAGTGACGACCAACTACTTCACGGCATCACGTAAATTATTCACATTTCCAGATTGAATTTCGACTAAATACTTTCTTCCAACCCCACAACACAATCAACCGAAAACGCAGTCACCTGGACCCCGTCCAGCAAGTGCTTATCTAAATTCCATTTGAAATGAAAATTAAAAGCAAATAATAGGAAGCTCGCGGGATTGGGGATTTATGTAAATGTAAATGCAAATCTAAACTAAGTGACAAAGAATCGTAATGCAATAAGGAGTAATCAGTTATCGAGGATTCAACTACTGCTCTCGCGTGTAATGCATCTATTTTATGTTATTTTTTCATCGTAAATTTAGGTTTAATTTTTCTCTTGTTATTATTAAGGCCTCTTAATTTCTTTTTTGGAACCGCGCGTCTGCCTTCTGTCGACTCGAAGCAATCACATTTTCCCCTTGAAATACTTATCTAGAATTATTCGATGAATAAATTCATAAGTTTTACTACGTATATATGGTTAAGCGATAAGTTTGCAATTCTCCCGACAATTTTACATCGGTTAGAACCTAAAACAATAAGTGGGATAAGTAATCATTGTGTGTGTCATTTTGTTCTTTTCAACAGAAATATATGTCCTTTTACGGTTTTTTTTTTAAGCCGACAGTTAAACCCTTTTCAGTTATTGTATTTCAAACCATGGTTGGTGTGTGATTTTTGAAACTTAAAGCGAAATCTTTTGTTTTTGATCCTTTTGTTAAGCAGCAGAACTTGTCAAAAATATGAGAATCATAGGTTGGAGTGGTTTATTTTGCCCTACCTCTTGCTTCTTGTGCTGGAGTCCTTGAGATAACTTTAAAAACAAATTATTCTCAATTTGTGAGTAATAAATATAGCGTTTTTTTTTGTCTCATATTGTTAATTATGCAGTGATCTTCACCGGTCCAATGTCCTTTATGACCCATTGACGCATTTAAAAAAGCAAAATGTATATAATTGTTTAATGATACAAACATTCTAAAATCGCGTCAAGCACTAATTCGCATTGTCTTAGAAAAAACCTTAACTATACATATGTATGTTATATACCATTGAGCGGCAACTGCAGCAGGCATTTTCTCGTGAGCAGAAAAATAATAACACCTACTACCCATGAAACAGAAACATACATTTCCAAAAATAGTAACGTAAGACTAGTAACAGAGTCAAACTTGTTGAACACTAATCAAGAAACTAGTCAACAACTAAAATGAATCATAGTTTCTTAATAAACCTTATCATTTCTTATTTACAGAAGAGTAGCCTTTAATATTGGCTCTAAATCATATTCCAGTGATTACTAACCTGCAAAACAATCCAATCAAACAAAGCACCATACAAGCATTTAGCAAGAGCATCACGGGCCGCTATTGCTTCCGGCAGTTTGTATTGCATTATCAATGTTTCCCCGCTGGCTTTGACTCGTTTTGAAGTTAACGCGGCCAGTAGCGTGTCTTGTTTAACTTTTAACAATTCCGAAATAATGGCAACCACATCCAAGTTCCGCACTTGAACACTTTCGTCATGATGGTATGTGGACTTTTTGGGAAAAAATTCCACATTTCCGAGAAGCAACACTGCCGAAAGTACATTGAATAACCGACGTTGTTTTTCGGGCGAAAAACCAACCATTTCCATACTTTGCTTGAGACGGGAGAACTCATATTTCTCATCACAGTTCTCCAGTGTGAGATTCTTTGAATTAAGATAGTTGTACTTATCTGCTTGAAGAAGGTACAACGATTCACGTTCTGCTTCCGTGGCACCCGATAGTAGGTAATAAAATACGTGATAGTTTCTCTCGTAAGGGCCCTGTTAAGATGATTATTTTGTAAAAAAAAAACCCTCAAATTAAAAAAAAATGTTTTGTATTACCTGTGATACTATACGGCTTTTCTCCAGCAGATACTTCTGGACTATCGCACCCTGAACCATTCCATTCTCTCTATAATTTACCTAGTACAAAAAAGGAGTCAGTTATATTTCCAATTATAACGTGAATAACTACGCACTTGTATAAATTTTCCAAAACGACTGGAATTATTGTTATGGGCAGTTTTTGCATTGCCAAACGCTTCTAGAACTGGTCCAGCACTTAAGATAGTCTGTTCAACACCCGATCCATGAGAGCCCTTTTGAGAGAGAGCAGTGAGATGATGCAATAGGAAGTTGGTACTTTCCGTCTTTCCCGAACCGCTCTCACCGCTTATAACGATACACTATTAACGAAATAAAAATTATAATAAACGGATATAAATAGAACAGTTACAGCATACTTGATTCCTGTTTTCTTTGAGCATTGAATAATATGCATTGTCGGCTATTGCAAATATGTGTGGCGGAAGTATTGGGCCGATTCTTTGATTTTGATACAGTCTTACATATTTCGGATTATAAATAGGATAGAATTTGAAGGGATTAACGGCGATAAGTATGCTTCCCACATAGGTATAGATATATCCTGCTTCAAACCGTTGTCTTAAATTCTCTAGCAATGTTGATTCATTTAAATCTAAAAAGCAGGCAACCAAAGGATTAAATTTGTATTAAGTATGCGGATTGATTATTAATATACCTGGCAATTGGCACAAATCGGGATATTCTCTATTTTCTGGTTGCAGGAGAAACGGTATGAAATCTCTAAAAATTTGTGAATCGAGCCCATAACTGCCTAACCAGGTGATGTCACTTTGTGATTCCCTTAAGTAAAATCTGAAAATAAAATATTGTTAGTCTATATCTTTATGCACTTCATGACTTATCGAATTTACCTATGAAAATCTCTGTCCGAATGCATTGGCCAAAGTAACATCACAGATACGGGTTTCTCTTCGGGAGCTAGACGTCTTTCTTTGCATTCGCCAGCTACTTCGGCCAATTCATAATTACTCCCCAACAGACCTAGGCGCTCAACAATGCAAGATACGATTTCTTCCGCTGTCGTTTGTTTGGAAGCTTCAACACTGAGCGCTTCGTAGTGTAATGACAGTGCGCCAACATAGACCTGGTTAAAAAGAAAACAAAGAAAATTACTATATGAAATATGGGAGTAGAATAGCAGATTAATGAGAAGTAAGTTCGATAAATGTCTGAATAGGAAAATTTGTAGAAAAACCTTTCTGCCATAAATATGCTTTATTGTTTATTAATGCATTTTATGCTTTTTTAAGGGTATACAATATACACATTAATACTATTGCAATCAAATTGAAAGGTGACTTTCTAATTTAACATTGAGCTTATATCGATTCGGAATTTAGATTTTCATTTTTTCAATGCCTGATTTTATTGAGCAAAGGAGTTTTATTAAATTTTGTATGCGGAATTAAATTGGTGGCCAAGCTTTGTCGAAAAAAAATCCTTTTCCAAAAAACATCTACTGACATGTCAAGGAAGTCAAAGATTTTTTTATCGTGGCCGTGGTGATATAATTGACATTTCATAAGGATCAAATTAAAAGGCCATTTGGGCTTGACTCCTCTCTGCTCGTTTCTTTCCAAAAACACTTAATTTCTTTCAAAAAGACTGCCGTGTTAACAACTTTATATTTTTTCGGTAAGGAATTACTTCAAAGATAACAATATAGACTTGGACGCATAAATAACGATTGGAAAATTTAAACACAAAGTCACCTTTCAATTTGATCACTGCATTAAATTTTAAAAGAATAGGGAACTTAAAAAGGATTGTGAGGCTTAGAGAGACTTTATTTTCTAATTCGAATGGGTACCAAGAGCAGGGATAACATATCCGTCTTCCCAAGTATATTGTAGATCTAGCAATTTCTATGTGTACCCTGAGTTCAACAGTTAGTAAAATTAAAAGTAATAGTTTCTAAATTCAAAGCATGGGGCTAGCTTCCGTAGTTAATAATATCCATAGTATCCTAGTAACCAAAAATCATTGCTAGACAATTATTAAACATTGTACCTTCTATACAATGTATAATACTTGTTTGCCTTAACAACAACAAAAACAAACATATAAACGAAAACCAAACATACAGTCTTGGTTGTATTCGAAATAATAAGAATTGTGAGAACTAAATTCGTCCTATTAAATTGCTGGAAAAATATTTTCCTTATACATATATTGTTATTATTTTAACAGTATACATATCAGTCTCTATATATGTACGAACTGAGGTTCTATTATGTGCTTATTTTGTTGCTGGTTTGAGTCGAAAATCGGCTTGTGTCAGAATTCATGTGGCAGCATTCCCACTGATCACAAGTTGGCGATTCCCGTAGTTAAGCATAGTTATAAAAATGACGTCAACATTGTACTTTGGGACAAAGACTAGTTATTAAATTGATCGAGCAAATCTTCATAACTTCATAAGATGAGTTGGATTTGCCACAACCACTACAGGAACATGCCTGATTGCACTTAACTCTTTCAGTCTTGGTGGTAAGTGTCACTACACACCTTTTTTCCGAATTTATACATTAAAATCCATGTCATCTAGCGACAGACGGTTGAATTATTATGAAATTTCCCTCCATGCTTGATAAGATTCGGCCGAATGGCGGTATATTGAATGAATGACAGTTAATTTGTGTTAAATGAAATGATGCTAAAACTAAAATATTAATGTTCAAAATATTCTTAAGGTAAAGCTTGACTGAAAGAGTTAATCTTAAAACTACGATGGAAGCCAAAGAAAAAAAAACCCTTATTAAAACAAGTGTAATTAAAACGTAATTCGTTAGAAAATTTCAAAACGAACATGACAACGTGGGATGTATTATGGTAAGATGAGATAAATGTCGTATAGTTCGATAAAAGAGGTGAACAACAGTATGTCAGAGTCCTTCCTTAGCAACAGTAAAATACAAAGGTTACGACTAAGACCTCAAGCACAGACTCCTTGCGCTGAAGAGGAAATGCCCTTAAGATGGACTTATCCGCAGGTCAATGACACGATCGAAGTAATGGTTCCTATATTAATCTAATAAAGCACATTTGGTCAACCAATCAAACCACATATAGCTTAGGTCCATATAGTTCAATTTGGGCCATCAGAAATTGGTTATCATTGTTTTGTAGCGCTCGCCATTGACGATGACCGCCCCACCAACGTCGTTTTCGAAAAAGTAAGGACCAATGATGTCGCCGGCCCAAACTCCTAACCAAATGGCAAATTTTCGGGGATGCATTGTGGCCTGGTGAACCTCGTGTGGATTGGTGTCTCTCCATATACGATCATTTTGCTTTTTAACCCTTTGTGTCGCGAATTATTTTTTTTTTTGGTTTTTACCAACAAACTCTAAAATATGATACATTATACTTTGATTATATTGAACTAACCTTAATAAAAAATTTTATGTTAACATTTTATTGGTGGTTTCCCAGAGTGACCACCAGGCACTCAGCGCCCATTTTTTTTCGAAAAAAAATTAAGAAATAGTTCAACAATGCAGTATAAATGGTTATTTTTGTTTTGTGTGATAATTAGCAAAACAGTTTTTCTCCTTTGACAAACATAAAGCTACTTGGCAAACTGAGCAGCATCATTTTGACCGATGAGGATCATTTTTAGTACTGCAGAAGGCACATCGTCTGGAAGAGCCGTATGTTGGCAAGTGTGCGCATTGGTGATATCTCTTCTCAAATGAAACATTTGGTTTAAAGTGACTTATTTTTAAAGATTCTGAGGTTGAAGAACGGCCTCTGCGGGTGTCACTTATATTTGAACCAATTAGTCCGGATGCCACTGCAATCCTAAATTCTTCTCTTTCTCCGTTGATCTGCTTTAAAAAATTATAAAAGCGTTTACGACCGAAACATCAAGAAAGTGCCAGAATATTCGAAGTTACCACATTTTAGACTTCCGATCAATTTGCACACAGAAAAAATTAACATCCGTTATGTCCCTGTGGTTTCATAGATAAACTACAAAAGTACAGGAAATCAACAAAAAATGTGTTTATTTATTACACAACAAACAGAAGTTGCGAAAAAACGTGCAAACGAATCAATATATTTCTAAACTTACCAAACAATTTATTTCAGTATAAATATTATTACAATTTCTAATTTAATACTTCACGAACCTTGCACATATGAAAATGAATCAACAATGACCTCCACATATCAGAAATTACAAACCTGTGGCACAAAAAAAAATTCCCATCTACAAACTGATATAATAACAGTTAATGTTGTGATTTCGCATTTAAACCATTGAGACCAAAGAGAAAATTCTTTGATTTGGTGGTTTCATGCTGTGACCACCAGTCAACAAAGGGTTAACACAGCCATTCATCCAAAAATGCGCCTCGTCGCTGAAGATGATTTTCCGGCCCAGTATTGGGATCCTCTTTCAAATGTTCAATCAGCGAACAAATGGCGTAGTTTATGGTCATGAACTTTGAGCTCCTGGGTCAGTTGGATATATATGTATATGGTATATAAACCCAAGTCCCAACTCAAAATTCGCCAAGTTGAAGTGTGCGAAAGGCCGAGGGAAATAGACTGGCCCAGGTTCTGTTGTACACTTGAATGTTGACTGATTGATTACCGAACTGGTCGTCTTAAATTTGGCCACCAAACGTTAAAGAGTCGACTGTGAAGGGCCACCACATCTACCGTAAAACACTCATTTTAATAATAAAGTTTTATCATTTAGACGT
This sequence comes from Merodon equestris, assembly GCA_958301585.1. Taxonomy (NCBI): domain Eukaryota; kingdom Metazoa; phylum Arthropoda; class Insecta; order Diptera; family Syrphidae; genus Merodon; species Merodon equestris. The sequence continues at coordinate 78,533,511 of OY284415.1, read as the reverse complement.
AATGTTCAATCGCGTAACTTGGCATGATGATTTCGTATCAGTAACTGAATAATAAACAACAGATTTGATAGATGTCACTAGAAACACATGGCCGTCACAGCCCGCCATTTCTATGTAAAGACTTCATTTCAAATGTAAAGACCTAAGAAGTATTTATAGTTAGCGTGTAAAACTTGACGATTGTTTGTTTTTTCTTTGTTCTTGTTTTACGATTCAAACCGTCAAAATTGTCATTACAACAAAATAAGGTCGTGACAGCGCCTCAGTTCTTACAAAGTTATAAAAACAGGGTAAACAGGATATATTTTAAAAATTTTATAATTATACTCAAAGATTTGGGTGTTGTCTTGGACACCACGTTTTCATTTAAAACACACACCATCATACTCTAGCTCAAGCCTACTCGACGACGGGATTCATCAAGAGAAACAGAGAACCCTGATTCAATTTCTCTCTTGTCATTGTACATCTCCCACGTTAGAACTCATCTTGAATACGCAGTTATCATTTGGAATACCAATCTGGGTATTGACTTTGATCGAATCGAACGGGTCCAAAGGCGTTTCACAAGATTTATCTTCCATAAAATGCATCGGAATTTTTTGCTCCAACCATAAAGCCAGATTTTTATTCCTTGGCATAAATTCATTGAAAACTAGACGTACTTTGCATGATCTAATGCTTGTTAGAGACTTACTCTGTTATCATGTAAGATGTCCTACTCTCCTCATGTCCCTGCAAGGCCTTGTGAATAAGACATCTTCTTTCTGTCCACTTTCATTGGACTAACTACGGTACAAAGGAACACGCACTGTTAAAGTTTTTAGTGAAGTTTGTAATGAAGACATTCATTAAGATCGAGGTCAATTTAAAAACTTAGCTAAAGTCCATTTCTTATTTAAATAGCTGATTATTTATTATATATGTATTATATTTCACTATCTGTTAGCACTTAAGTGATTGTAGATAAATAAAATAAAATAAAATGTATATCCTCAAATGTCCACTATGCTCTTAAACTTACAAAGTTCTGAATATTGGAATATTTTCTTCTAAATCAAAATAATAACATAATAGCTGCTAACTTTTGATTTGAAATCATATATATTAACACACTGCGGAGGTGTATTGGGTATCATGTTTCCTGTTGTCGTTGCCGATACTATGTTCATGAGAAACGCGGGGTGTGATGACTCGGCGTGTCCCCCTCGAAGTTCAACTTAGTAACTTACCATTCTTCAAATTGCTGTATATGTTGTAAATTTCTATGTACGCTAAAATATATTCATTTCAGTGCCAGTTGGAAAAGTTTTAATTATCACGGTGTAAAGGTATGTATATGTACATTATTGCATTATAACCACATTATTAGAGAAAAGCCATTATCATTACCGGATGTGCATTGTCGACAATGAGATGGTTGGGAAATATGTTAGTTGCCGTTCAAGTCCCAGAAATGCATTGAGAATTCTGTTCCGAGAAGGTCATTCTTAAATATATAAATGCAGCAAGCTTTGTCGGAAAATCTACATATGCACATGTTATCTTAATGTGATTGAAGAACAATTCAAAAGTGGACATGATTTAATTGACTTAACTTTCTCAGTCAAAGTCGATGGGGCAATAAAAACATGTTCAGAAAGCCAATTCACATAGTCCCTGCCCATGGTATATTCCATAAATATCGCGCGAGTTTATAGAATCAAGGTTAAGTTGTTAGACTTAGAAATAAAAAAAAAGACATAACGCGAATCCGCACTTTGGAACAGCGAAATTGTGATGACATCAATAAAACTTTTGGGTAACATAATGGATTTCTGGATGGATGCGATAATAAAAACGCACCAGATAGTGAGTTCTCATGGAGTTATTACATCAAAGTGGAAACGTTATTTTAACAGTTATTAGCCGTATTTCAAAAATATTGGTTATTGCAAAACTATTGACTTTGGTTGATCATTTCGTAAGATTAAGAAGGATACTCTCATTCACCCATCGTGCGACTTATGAAGAAAGAAGAAAATTTAAATACTTTGGATAGGAAAAAAAGTCAGGGCGAAAACGAAAATTAACCCAGAAGGACAGGAATTAATCTGAAAGGCCGGTTTAAAAATGATGTCCGTAGAAGAGCAGCGCTGCGTGAATTTTATCAAGTTGATCTAAACACCGAAAAGATATGTAGAAGGCTAAGGGAGACCAATGAAAAACCGCTCTCAACCCTAAAAATTCGTTTGGCGTGGGCGAAAAAGTATGAAATTCCGACGAAAGTAAATTTAATTTGTTGTGTGAGCCATGTTTTCAACGGTATACAAGTGAAAGGTTTAAGAACAAGTAAAGTTTCCTCAAAGCCAAATTGTTTAGAGATGCTTTTCTTTTGAAGTTTTGCCTTTTGCACTTTGTTAGTGAACGCTCAAAAATCTGGACAAGATAAGGGCGTTTTTGGTATCGGCCATTGATTAGCTTTATTCCTGATAAGTGTATGTTTCCAGATGATTTTGCACCTTGTCACCGAAACTATTGAAAAAAGAAGAAAATTTTAAAGATAAAACTTCTTCTAAATGTCTACTCAATAAATAAGAAATAATGAGGTAACCACAGTTTTCCAATCATTTTCACCTTGGCATTTCTGGACTGGTCAGCGAATTCGCCCGAATTAAATTCAATCCAACACTTGTGGCCTGTTATGAAACGTAAGCTGGCTGAACATAAACCAGAGAGTGAAAAAAAACTAAATGAAGTTCTGAACTTTGCATGGAATATTGAAGTATCACGGGATATCTTAGAGCTTCTAATAGAATCGAAGCCTTCTAGAAAGAAAGCGGTTTTTACCATAAATAAGGACCAACTCGATATTAATGATTTTGTGTTTAAATAAGACTCATATAAAAGTAAATCGTTAGATTTCTTAATCAATTACAGTTCTAATAAAATGTGAAAGTAATAAGAAAATGCATAGTTTTCCCACGTTTTGTTCATATCTTACTCTAACATTAAATAAACAAAGAGAAATTAGGTAGAAATATTTATAAAGTACTGAGGATTATTCAAAAATAACCTTCCTTTCATTACAAAAACTATAATGGCAGTTATTAGAAATTGCAGTGAAAAGCCACATAAACAATACAAAAATGTTTAAATTTGCTTTTTCGAATATTTATTTTTTTTTTTTTTTGAAAATCTGGTAATTATTTTATGGACTCCTTATCTGGTATGTGTGATTAACAAAGACTGAAGAAACCACAAAGAGTCACTATAATTGCTTTGGCTGAACAAAATTAATGTGAAATATAATTCAGTATAGTTACTCGCTTTTTTTTTTTTTTAATTTTTCAAAACTGGACGTGGCAAGAAAAAAAGATCGGGAAGAAAGAAGTGCACCAATTCGAAGAAAGAACCGCGATTATTTCGAAAAAAAATTCTTCATTATCGTCTTAAAAATGTCGCCCTGTTGAATGCGGCAAATTGTCCTCTTTTCAAGGTTAAACACTTCTCCTATGTAATGGAAATGCATTTTCAAATTTAAAATGGAGTCGATTTTTATATTAAAGAGTACAATAAATGCAGAAAAATATAAAAGCAATATATTTAATGGAATTGTGCCTAATTTGGAGCTTGTTACAGAATAGGTGAAAATCCGCACCTTGTCTTCCGGCCCTGCTCTGTATTTAACATTACGAAGACTTACTATCTAAGCAACTTTTCTGAGTTAATTAATCAGTTTTTTTTCTTAACGAAAAGTTATAAATTAATGAAAGATCTGAGCAATATTTTTTTTGGGCTGGCCGACCGAAAATGTTTGGGCCCATATGACAGTCAGATATGGTCAATCCTTTTCGTATGAAGACATTTTGGCGAAGTAGTTAGATAAGTGCTTTATTTGCTTCGGTGTCCAATGGGGCCAAAAATATCATTGAAGTAAAGGGTGACACTACAATAATTTTATAATAAAATAATTGTAAAATCCATTTTCAAATTTCCTTTATTCACCATATTTTGGTTCATAGTCTGTCAAAACATAGCAGTTTTTTTTAATGTACTGTTAATTATTTCTATCTTTTATAGTATTGCTTTAAACTAACTTTAAAACTAATTTCAGATTTATTTTATTTTATAAGTTTTTTATTATTTATTTATAAAGTTTTTTGCTTCAAATTATGAAATACGAAAAAAAGTAATGTGGCTCATTAAAAAATCTGTTTGTACATCTATAAACAGAACTTATGCATGCGTAGTAGATAAAATATATGTGAACATCGCTTAAGCCCTTAAAACCTGTGAATATTTTGAGACAAGACATTCGGGGACACAAATATTTTTTTTACTAGTTCGGAAAGCCTAATAAATGTAAATATGGATTCCATTCTCGATGAATCCCGTATCAGAGGGACTCGAGCCGAAATTGTTCTCTATCATCTATGTTGTGTGTATTAAATGCTGATTCTGAACGTCGAATTTCGAAGGTTGAAACATAATAGGTTTATTAGTTTTTTGCTAAAGAAAACGTTATGAAATATATTTCCGATAAATTAGTTGCCGTGGGATCGGTGTCAGACATCAACACACTAATCATGTCATTAAAGAATATTTGTTACTTGACTGTTTAAGGTGACTGCGAATGCAATAATTTTTTGTGTGACTTTCCGGTGAAGAGAGATTTAGGATATTCGAGTAAATAGATCAGTATTTAAAATCAGTCTAAATTGAGGAATTTTAAGAAAATATTTAACAGGGCACACGTGCACTTGATTTTTCTACAAACCGAAATTATTTTCTTGGGTAAATTGAAATGCGACAGTATGCGATTTTCGGGTCGTACTATTACAATTTTTATACTACTATACACAATTGGGGTGGAGTATAATACATCCTCGAGTTCTGTGAGCGGCTTCATTTAATAGAATGGTTTTATATCCGTGGCTACTACTCTTGTATGCCGTTGCATTTGGGTAAGTAAAGTTTGGATTTCCCTTAAACGAACTGCTTAAGCTAAGTTGTTTTCTGATATCGCACTCTTTTCGGAAAACTGTTAATGTGACTACTCTCCCGAAAAGTATTTCAAACAGAGAATATTTCATTAATTGTAGTCTGGCTTGATTAAGTCATAAAACGAAATAAAACTTGTGGTAAAAAAGTTGTTTGAAGGAATATGTGAATTAAAACGTATTTGATATCAATGAGTCAACATAATAAACGACAATGTATCTATATAAATTAGCTATTTTCCTAATGTTAGAACACTTAACTTTAGGACTTATAGAATATGTCGTATGAGTACCCAAGGAAGCTTGACGTGAACCGAATGATCAGACCTAACGTGGATGCATTGGGTCCAAGTTGGGCGTGGTGAAGGAATAAGTGCTGCAGTTATCACCCTCATAATAATCTTCGTTTATAAATAAAATCTAAGAATAGAAGTACACATCTTATCTGCAATTTCTTTAGGCGCGTGTTTTCTACACCACGGCACAAAAGAACTAAAGAAGTAGAGTAGAATAACCACGAAAAATCAATGACAACTTAAATGCAATAAGATTTTGATTCTAGATTTGTCGTTTCTTATAATCGAGTTTATTTTTATTTACTATTTTCCGTATATTAAAAGATTCATTCAATATATTTGATGTGATTTGGCCTGAAACTAAATGACCAGAGCTTGGTTGATATGAATACTGTTTTTATCGAACTTAATACTAAAAACAAACTAATGGAACTACAAATCTCATACCTAAAATTATTGGAATCTGACATGAGACCCCCATGAGTCAGAAAGTTCAAACTAACTCATGCGACCAAGATTATTTCAATAGATTAGCAGACAATTGTGAATCACTTCCGAACATAATATGACCGGCACTCATCGTTCAGGGGTGATGATTAGTAAAAGTAAAACATTTAGTATAATGTTAAGCAATCGACTTTCAATTCAAGGTTTGTGTTAAACAGCATCAATTGACATTTATGGATTGCTTCCACCAAATCGATTCTTGGTCTATGAAAATATAACTACCTCCCATGACCATTAGCCTAGTGCATCCTTAATCCACTTATAATAAAGGAAAAAAAAATAAACTATTGCATAAATTACCTGAAGAATGTATCTTGAACAATCGCTATTGACTTCTGTTGATTGCATTTTTCACACACTTATTTCTGGTACAGAATTAAACATTAAAAATTGTTTTTTTGCGGTTTCATAATTTAAAAAAAAAAAAAAAACAATCTATTTATCAAAGCTATGTATGTAGGATTTTGTTATTATGCACTTTTTTCATTTGTTATCCGCTATTACCGGTGTGGTCACCATATAAACAGGCATTCAGGAACCAACTACGAGGAAATAAGAGAAAGAAAAAAAAAGAAAAATCACTCAATATTCGTCGAACACCAAGTGGGTGCTTTTAAGTAAACGCTTATTCCACTATTCCCATTCTGCTTGCACTTTTGTTTTGTTTTTTCTCATAATTTATTTATCAACTCGGCTGTGGTCTTGCACATTTCTATCTCGTGTGTTTTGTTTTGCAAATATTTTTTTAGTATTATTATGTTCTTATTCTCGTTTATTATACGTTTCCCCCATTCTTGTCTGTTATTCGAATTCTCTCCGCTTCCCTCTTACTTTTCGTTCTTCCATCGTCGGTGTTTCGAAGGAAAGGGAGTTTTCTTCTTCAGTTTTCGCTGCCGTTGTTGTTGCTTCTTTGACCACCATAGTTATGATTTATTTTCACCCTCTATCGTGTATAAACTGGAAATCATTTCTTGAAATGAGTCACGTTAAAAAATTACAAGAATGAAAAGCAAAAGAAGAAAATGAACGAAAATATTGTATATAAATACTATGTATGTGTATAGTCGAGCGTCGACAGTCTATGGTAGCGGCATGGATGTTTTTAGCACATTCGCAGCTAGAGCAGTGCAAGCAGAGCTCAACACAAGGAATTTTTATTTTAAGAATTTTTCCCGTGTGACATATAAGGGATCCAAAAAAAGAAGAAAAAAAAAAACAAAACCAAACGAACAACCAACCAATGGATATTTATCACATTAATGCCCATACGTGGTTATTCCTTCCTTGCCCTCTATACTCTTGTTGCAATAAATGATGCGTGGTTTATGCGTATATTTATAATCTTTTTTTCTTCTAAAAACGGTGTTCAATTAAGACTGAATACTACTGCTGCTGGTGTTGATACAAGATACCACAGACCGCTCGCGTTGTGATGCTGCTACAAATTGATGATGCAGATGTTTATGTGGGTTTATTTAATTTTATAATTGCATTCGGAAATTGTTTTATAATTTGTAATACGAATAGAATATCACAATGAGGTCACATGTTGTTCACAAGCGGTTCCTATTCATGTGAAGGTACATGTTTCACATTCTTCATTAAATTGCATGCAATGCTCCGCTTAACAAAGGAATATATTTTTTCTTGTTTAGTGAGAAGAGAAATGAAAGGAAAAAAAACAACAATTTACACAGTTCTTTGGAATGAAATATTTATGAAGAAAGTCTTGGCCGGAGTTTAAGGGCTTAAATTATGGAATTATGACACTCTTAATTTTTATCTCGAATTTCTTTTCACATACTCGCTCGACTTTGTAGGGCCTTTTATTTTTTCTCACTTTTTCTCCTTGATGATTATCCCTGTGACGATGAAGAACCGACAAGCGAAAAAAAAAGAAACCTATGACACGACGCTTTCATTCATGTTTTTCGTCAAGTAGGGTAACAGCGCGCGTAGGTATAGAAACATTCACTGAATCCAAAACTAGGTGGTTCAATTAACAGAAATGTTTAATTAGTTGTTATATTACACTCATTTAGGATTAAGAAGCAACAGATAAAACAGTTCGGAAAAACCTCGAGCCAAGTCAGGTCATGGCAGCCATGTTTCTTATCTTTTAGTACAATTAATAATTCTTAGTTTAGTACACAAATGAATAAAGTGGAAAAACGTACGAGTAGCGAGTGGAAGTAACGAATAAAAATGGAATTGGAAGAATGTGAGGTTAAAATTGAAACAGTTGCATACAACAGTAATGCGGTGCAGTTACAGTTCATTTTGATTGCTCTATAGAGAAATGTTTTGTTCAAATTTTTGCAGTTTAAAAATGATGACTTTAACATTCAGGCATAATGATTACATGTAAATATTTTTTTTAGATTTCTTTAGCCATAAGTAAAAAGATTTGCTTAATTAACTTTACACCCAGCAATCTATTTTGGCTTTCTGTCCTCGCGCCTGATTCACAAATGTAACATTTTGGGCCAAATTAGGAAGGAAAAAGTTGTCATGGCCATAATGAACATATTCTCCTCCATAGTTCTCATACAGAGGTAAATTCTTACTTATTTTTACAAACCTTATATCAATACAGACTGTTAGAAGTAAGTGGAATTAGGTTCCCCAAAAATTATGGTCGGACCGGCAGTGGATTCCCATCTCTATTTGGTCTCAGCTGGTAAAAAAATATAATAATTTTGTATATTGATCACAGAAGCAATTAAGTTCCTGTTTCTATATCACAAATCCCAAGCTACTACATTTTTGCCGAATTTAGAACCTCTGAGTACTAGAGTTTGACATTTTGTTAAAATGGCACATCTGCTACATTAATTCCCAAGTATTAGGATGCAAACCATATCGAGCAAAGACACTTCCAAAGAGGAAGTTCTTCAATAAAAATTAGCAATGGATTTATATGAGTATATGCCTTTTGGAAATGCGCGCTGCAAACAGTCGGTGCAGAAGGAATATGTATATCCAAAGCTGATTTCCTGTAATTTGGCACAAGTTTTATTCGTTTTAGTTCAAATCATTGTGAAGTTTATATATGCTTTTTACTATCAGATAAACGTCGAATGTTAAATTATTCAAATTCTGCCGTTCAAGGTACATACAATGTCTTAATTGGAATCTATTTCCTTATTAAGGCATTTATTATTTTATTTCAAAATTGTATTCTTCAGTTCAATAAATAGATATGTACATAATATAAGTTATACTCAATATTTACAGAGCCTTTAAAGTTACTCATGAAATTAACAGAAATTTTATATAAGAAGTTTGCATTATTTGAAAACATTAACTAATAAAGAATAAGTAGAAACACTCTGTAGTTCGGGGAACTAGTGTCTAATGTATCATCTCAAAAAAGAATAATGATTAAGTAGTAAATATAACAGTGGTACTGAAGTGTCTTACAACAAGACACAATAGCGGTCCGATTATCAACATTTGAAAGCAAGCTTCGCATCACAAAATAATTTTTAGATACCACGCTAAGCAATTTTTTTATTTCATTTAAATTGAAATTAAAAAGCTAGTTTCTAATCCTTTGATTGAAAACAAAGAAATTAGTAGTACACCCTAATGCAAGTGGTAATTTATTAAAAAGTCTAGGCGCTACGGAAGTAAAAAAAATTCAGAAAATAAGTTGTGTTGTGAGGTGGTGCAGTGGCCAGATTAAGATCGATGCTACGAAGTCTATGGACAGGGGAACTACGATCAAGTGAGTAGCCACTTCTTAAAAAAATATTTTTAAAACTTTATAGAAGTAAAGGTGCTTAATCGGAAGTATCTTTGAGTTAAAAAAGAGTAAAAACCTGTTCTCCATACGCCCCTTTCTCCACATAATACTAATAATATAATTCTGGACAACAATCAATGGTTGAATTTTATTCCCATGAATATCACTCAAGCATATCAGACTATATTGCAGTTTCGATTGTACGAAACCGTATTATATTATTTCTAGGGGTTTACGGGAGGAATACGACCTTAAGTTCTACATTGTGCTCGTGTTTTTTAGCAAATGTTTTCTAATTATAGCAGTATGCGCATCCCAATTAAGTCCGCTGTCAACTACAAGTCCCAACTACTTAAAAACTGATACCCTTTCAATAACAAAGCATTTAGAAGAGCAGCTTATGTCGGTGTTATACGTGTTGGAACAATTGTTTAAACCACAAGTATTACTATTAGTTCTATGATAAGAATTCAATGAAGTTACTCGATATACTAAAAAACATAATTTTGGTTTTGTCATTAATGACTAGATTATGCATACTAAACCAATGCCTCAGATATTCTAAGTCGGAGCAGATGTTAGCAATTAAATCCCTAACGGAGTGATTAGAATAAGAGCAAACAATATCATCCGCAAATCCTGTCTAAATTCCTTTTAGGTTTTGGCTAAAAATTGAATTGATGTATATCAAGAGAAGGACAGGCTCAAGAACTGATCCTTGAGGTACTCCAATTCGAACATCTGCGCTTTGACTGAGTTTGTCTATAATTCTACCACTCTACAAGTATGAAGAGAACCAACTGAGTACGAAGTCTCTGAAGCCGGTTTTTTTAATTTCTCTAATAACATTCCGTGGTTTACAGTTTTTTTAATTTCTCTAATAATATTTCGTTGTTTACAGTGTCAAATGCTTCTGTTATGTCTATATAAAGTGCGACAATAAATTTTCTATTATTTAAGCTATCATAATAAAGTTGGTGAATCAATTTCCCCCTATAAATCCATACTGGTTTTGACTAAAGAACTTTCTTTTTTCTAAGAAAGTAACAAATCGAGATTTAATTAGTTTTTCAAACATTTTTAAAAACATAGGAAGGAGGGAGTGGCCTGTAATTGTTTAAGTTTTTGCTATCGTCTTTCTTTAAAATAGGTATAAGCTCAGCAATTTTTAGGAAATCAGGAAATTTACCACAATAAATGCTCTTGTTGAAAGCTTGAGGGGAGAGTACGATAACTTGGCCGCCAAGATTTGATAACGGGATCTTGTAGAGGGGTCAAAAACAAGCACTTTTTACTATGGGAGGTAGAGGGACTTTTAGAAAAAATGGTTTAAATTGAAAAAAAAAAATTAAAAACGACGGCAACACTACAATAAAGTGCTATACTGCATTTGAAAGCCAGAAGTTTGTTCTATAATCCTGCATTTAAATTAAATTACTCATGTCAATGGTTTTTGAGAAATTCGCATTTAAAGTCCAAATTTTGATAAAAAACCTGAAAAATAAAAGTTTAGACTGATTGCTCTCAAAATTGTGAAATGAAATTGTAAATTAGCTTATATGTGTTCCATGTAACTATCAATTCTTAATCGAACACAAAAAACCGCACGGTTCTATGTCTTCTAGTTTTTGAGAAAATCGAAAATTACCAAAACTACTTTTTTTGATTTTGGTGACGGTGATTCCATTTTAAGGATTAATGTTAATAGACATAATGTATCTTTGTTAGTTCAGTACAGCAATTCATTTAGCGTTACCCAGAATGCACCACGAGGAGGTAGAATTGGAAGGCATTCCGCGTCTGGGTCAGTCATTTTGTCAGTTAGTCAGGAGTTAAGGCCCAACCATAATAGACAGGAGCAAGCAGGAGCAAGCAGAGGGGAATGTCTTCTTACATGCAAAGCCTATGACATCCCCATAATGGACAGATGTGACGTTTCGTTAAATGTTCGTTAACTGATGCGAGCAGAAGGAAGGTCTTCTTGAAAGAAGACATGACGGATGGATTTTTTGACAAGTGACATTTGAGGTTGGGAAAGAGTAAAAAGATAAAAGTAAATATGGGATACGAGTTTATTAACAAGTTAATTTCACTTGTGCAGGAAAATAAGTGCTTCTATGATAAAGCAGATGGCTTTTATTTCAACAAAAAGGAAAAAGCCAAGTTATGGGAAAACAATTTGACAGTTCCTTTCCTTCTGCTTGCTCCTGTTGCTCCTGTCTATTATGGGTATCGTGACGGTTCGTTGAAACAGAGGGGAGAATTTCGTTCGGTTCTGACATAAGCTTCTGCTTGCTCCTGTCTATTATGGTTAGCCCTTTAGTCAGTCATAGTTAGTTAAAAAAGGTCAAAATGTATTAAAAAGGTGTGTAAGTCTCGTCAATAAAGTCATCGTCCGTACTATTACTGTCGAGTTCGTTGAGTTCCTCGTTTATGGTGAGAAGCCGAGAATGTTTTTTGACTTTCTAAATTTTCGCTCTGAAGGGTGGGAGGATCGATGTCTTTTAATTGTAAACCCTCACTTATATCACCATCGGTATAACAAGGGTAAACTTTTTTTATATCTAATAAAAACTCCATTATTTGCGAACCCAAGTCATCCTTATATTTCCTTTCTAGGCAGTATTTTCGATAGAAAAATAGTGCCATGTATTGGTGAATATGGTCTGTTGTTTTGCGACATATAATGTTTTTTTAAGAAGCTTGTTTTGGTTTTCAAGATCGTTTATTGTGTTGGTCGCATCGGTTTTATCAACATATTCCCCTATGCTGTGGTTCGTCACTGCATGGATTGTTGAAGCAGTAAACATTCTTTCAACTCCTATGTACTGGCGTGCACTGTCGGTACAAATGCGACTGGTGTTGTGGTTTACGTACTTGTGGATGAAAGGCCACAAATCTCGCTTGCATTTCGAGTTTACTTTAAAAAAGCGCCCGACCTTGTCTTCCTTGCAGAATAGTCCCAACACTACGTAGGTCATCTGTTCTGTAACTCGACCCCTATGGTATTTCCTTTTTGTGAGAAAGGTTTCATCAATTTGTACCGTCTTGCCTTCGCCGCCAATGTCTACCTCAACGTGAGAAGCTATCACTTCGGCTATCTCGCGACAATAGTTGAAATATTCTATTATGGTAGATTTACTTAAATTTTATTTTGGTCCTGATGGCGCCAAGTGATTAAATGCTAATTGTAAAATAAAAAAAAACACAATAATAACAATTAAAAAATCCCTAATTTTCAGATTTTATTTATTTACCTGAAAAAAACCGTATTCACAGGTATTTTCATTACAAAAGAAATAATAATAGCTAGCACTTCGCGAATTTCAAGTCGACAATGAGGCCCATGGAAAAATGTGCCGATGGATGGGTTTATTGTATTATAACAGTTTTTGTCACCTTTTTTTTTAGAAGTTTTTTGTGCACAACGCCACCTCCAATTAAACTTACAACTATTATTTTTTTCCACTTTGCAACACAATGGGGAGTTGAATTTTTATTTGGTATTAAACCAATTTCTTCGAAAAAAGTAATGCTTTTTTCGTTGGTCGACACTAAATCACCGAAAGAAGAAAATATTGAAAAATTATTCAATTTGGGATGGAGTAGTGGATGTTTAAACGCCATTTTTTATTTAGAGAAAAAAAAACACTTCGCTCCTACAAAAGTTGAACAACGAATGACCTTAATAAATAATAACTAGTACCACCTTTTCATTAACGAACAAAAACCAACGGTACAAATTGATATTAAGAAATTATATATATTTGCTGCAGTCGAGCAGTAGTGCCAAGTTTATGTGAATTTTTCATAATGCATTACATTTTAATATTTGAAAATTGTAAGTTTGGAACTTTGGGCTACTTATATACATATATATGTATTTAGTGGACATTGGATAAATAGAATAAATTTGAATTTTTTTAAATACAGATTCTGTGACTGCAAAAGAAATTTTGCATGTACCCAACCTCGCACCATACTTTACTGTTTATATATTGTAATGTTGGAAGCTAGCACTGATTTATTTATGTAAGTAAGCAAAAAATAAAAATTTCATAGAAAAGTAGTTTTAGTTATTTTCAATTTTCTCAAAAACTAGAAGACATAGAACCATGCGGTTTTTTGTGTTCGATTAAGAACTGATAGTTACATGGAACATATATAAGCTAATTTACAATTTCATTTCAAAATTTTGAGAACAATCGGTTTAAACTTTTATTTTTCAGGTTTTTTATCAAAATTTGGACTTTAAATGTGAATTTCTCAAAAACCATTAACATGAACAATTTAATTTAAATGCAGGATTATAGAACAAACTTCTGGCTTTCAAATGCTGAAAAGCACTTTACTGTACCTGTTGCCGTTGTTTTTTAATATATTTTCTTCCCAATCTAAACCATTTTCCCTAAAAGTGCCCCTACCTCCTAAACGGGGGAGATAGACCCCCCCCCTCCCATAGTAAAAAGTGCTTGTTTTTGATCCCTCTACAAGATCCCGTTATCAAATCTTGGCGGTTATCGTACTCGTGCCAAACTAGAGCTAAAACATCGGCAATGTTATATTAAACATTTTCAACAAAATTGTTGGACCAACTATTCCTCGTAGATGAGCTAGCTTTATTTCTCTAAATACTTCAAAGGACTTCCGTGCAGGGACGGGTTAAGAATATCCCTGCAGCGATACCTCTCGCTTGTCGTAAAAGGCGACTAAAACAAAGGTAAACAAAAATCACATCTAGGCAATTTAGAAAACACCAAGGTGAGCCTAGGGACACATATACCACCATTAAACTGCCCCACAAGTGTACATGCAAATCAGTGGGTTGACACGACTGGAGATCACCGGTGTTGTAAGAGTAAGATCAAACAAAAAAATCTGGAGCATGCCCGTGTCACAAAAAAAAAAAAAAAAAAAAAAGGCAAGCCGAAAAACAATTGGTGCAAACAAATGCAAAAACACCAGCATTTGATTGGCCTCAGCGATGAAGTAATCCCAAACCGGGAAGCCTGTCGCTACTTTCTGAGGTCAAACCGGCGGACCCCACAAGCGGACCAGTAGGAATGCAGTTAAGTGGGAAGGTTATGGTCCTACACTTCTGACCATAACAACGCCGGAAAAAAGGAAAAGAAGAAGAAGACTTCAAAGGACGAGATTGGCTCAGAATAGAAGCTAGATACTTGGTTCCTTTCCCTGCTGGAACAGTCCTTCCCACAGAAATTGTTGTTAAAGCCTGCATCTAAAAGTGTAAGTGAAGCAACACTAGTAAAATGCTCATTAAAAGCATTAGACATTTCAGTAAATTTCTGAATGTCGTTGTTTTTAAAGGTTACACACGTTGGTGGGCTAAGAGGTACGCTTTTATTGAAAAGTTCATTCACAATTGCCTATTCTTTTTTCAAGTAGCCTTTAGCTCTTTGAAATTTATTGATGTAATTATTTTCCTTAAGAATCGGTATATCAGTAGCATTTTTTTACAAACTTGAATATAAAAGTTTCGAAGATGAACGTTATTTGGATGTTTTTTACATTTTAATTGAAGTTTGTTTTTGTTGTGAATTTTTATGAGCAAGGTTTGGACATCCATGGCTTAACCCTTTCCGACCGGATTAATTTTTTAAAGATATTGATGAAGTAGTGATTGATTTGTTATCGTTATAAAAACAACATTATGAGAAATTGCACGTTTAGTGATAAGATATCCTTGTTCAGAGAAAATGCCCTGGGACAGGGTGTATCCCACCCAACAGTTATTACTACTGGGACAAATAAGTCCCACCAGTTACTATGTTTTTTTTTTAGAAAATTCATATTCCATTACGTACATCCATTTTACTTTTATAAAAGTTACATATGGTAACTAGCAAAGGACGCTTTACATAATGGAATGTTGCATGACACGAAAATAGTTTTCGTGCGAGGTTCCTTCTTTGTATTAGCACAACTGCGGCATTAAAGATGTGTATCGCCTTCGATAGATAAATGTTCTCCGACGGTCTTCCAAATTTCATATTTCTTTTTACATTCGACCTTTCTTGGCCGTATGCTATGAGTTGTTCGGCTGATGCTACCAAAAAGTCAATCAAAGCAATTTTTTGTGTTTCGTTTCCTTGAAAATAATCGAAGCATTCGCCACAGCTACCATTAATAGCTTTTGAAAAACTTTTTTCTACCACTTGCCTGATTTTCGGTCCAGATCGTAAAGTGATGAAAATTGGTCAGACAAAATATATGAAACATCGGAGCTATCTCCCTTCTTATTCGTCCTTTTCATAGTAGTAACAGCATCAGTATGGCAATAGCTAATCAAAATTACGTCTTTAGCATCCTGACAACCATTGTTATTATATTTGAATATGTTTTGGACTCTTTCAAATTGTCGAAATTTGGTAACTGCTTTCAGTTTCGCATGATTGTGCCCACTAGTCCATACTTGAGAGTCTGAGCCATGTTAACAATTTTGAAAAAACGATCACAACAGATGACTGCCTGAGGAATTGAGATTGTTGAGCACAGTTTTTTTACCATACGTTCACCCAGTATATCCTCTACTTCATCAGCCTCTTTTCTCGAATACACATCAAAATCATACATATCCAGTGTTTGAGTTGCTCCGTACCCATATTTTGATGGCGCGTTTGGTCGGTTTTAGTGGCATATACTGCTTCAAAGTGGATCGATCTTTGAATTTCGCCATTGTTTCATCAATTGACTGGTACACCGCGCCAGAGCGACATTTTACAGGTGTATTTGAAGCAAACTATTTTTCAACATAATACGTTTTGCTGGATCCTTTAGGTTTTTCAGGAGAAATTGAGAAATTGAGTACAAAAGGTAATTCTTAAACATGAAAAAACACGGAATTCTTTTGGCAGTAACGTTGAGTTTACTGATGGGACAAAAACAAATAGGGTTTATAAGGGAAAATTGCAAGTTAGTCATATGAATGCAGGTCATGGGACATATATGTCCCATTAGGTCTGAAATTTACAATGTCTTTTTCTTAAGGCGAGACAAGTGGAAAAATGATTTTTTAATATCATTAAAAAAAAATTTAAAAGCAGCAGAAGGGTCGTTTTCCGCGTAAACATCGATCCATCTTTCTTTCAATAAATAGGTATTGAGAGATTCGAAATTGATGGATTCAATATTTTTAAAAGGTGCGTGAGTATTTGTATTCTTGGTCTTATCACAAAGAAAGATTAAGCCGATGATGATCAATACAAAGTTTATCGCCTTTTTAATATTAAAGACTTCTTGTACTTTTAATAATGTAAGCAGCCCTCCAAGATCGGAAACGTAGTATAGTTTTTAAAAATATCATCGTTATCGAACTCTTAAGAACAGTTACTTTTTCAACTACAGTAGAATAACACAATAGCCTTGTTCAATGAGGAAGAAACCCAAACAGCTCAGGACAGGACAGAAAAAATCGTTAAAGCTGTCACATCGAGTCAGAAAAAAGTAGTACAGCTTATGTCAAAAAAAAATCTTAAACATATTTTAGAATTAAATAATAAAGTAAAATGAATTAGAATAAAATTGCTTTGGAAGAGTTGTGGTAGGCATTGATAGTGAAATGAGTATGATTAGTGACTCCGCAATAATGTATTCCAGTGACTTATCTAATTCTAGAACATGTATAATGCAATCTGACACAAATATTTTTTTTTTTGTTTTTGACAACTGCCATACAGCTGTACTTTGCTGTTCTAACCTGATCTGACAGTTTTCACAAATCGGTGCTGTCCTATCCTGTTATGTTCTGATCTTTTCGTCGTTGAACACTGCTATTGTGTTTTTCTAATGACAGCTACTTTTGACATTTTTCACGAATCTGCTCCGACTCAAGAGTATGTGCAGAAAATCGTATTCTGAAGTGTCCGCAACTTCCTCACTCAGAAACCCGAATGAGACGTACGTCTTTCGTACGTCTTTCCCCGTGACACCCTGAAATTTTGAATGAAGTCCCGGTTCGTAGCGACAAAACCCGTTACAAACAAACTCTATTCGTGGATATGTGTGAGCTCATTTCATTTTACCGCAGTGTACTCCCGCCACACACACTCTTGGAATTATAACAATGAGCGGGATTGCTTACATAATTTTGACAGAACCTCGGGTGCCCACGTGCTCGCCACAGCTTGTAGGCAAACGTCCCCGGCCATTTTAAGTGGTACGTCTCATTGGTGGTTTCTGCCCTCGCTGAACACAAAGCAGAACACTTTCGGACAGATATCTTCCTCACTGAACAGCAAAACGTGTACTTTTCTGTCCGAAACAATCAAAAACAGCCTCATTGAACACAACCAATATCAACGCAATTATAATATGGATAACTCTACCATACAAGTTCTTTTTCTTCTTAACGGGCGCTACAGCACGGGGTCAGCCTGGGCCTCAGCCAACATTCCTCTCCATCTAGCGCGATCTTTCGCTAGTTTCCCCAGTGCCGCAACCCGAGTTAGTTAAGGTCGTCTTCCAACTGTGTGCGCCACCTTAGGTGCGGCCATACTGTACTCCGTCGTCCCTCGGGCTTGGATTCGAAGAATCTCTGGGCTGAAGCTGATGTTCTCTACATGGCCTAACCATCGTAGGGGTTGCATCCGTAGTCGCCTAATTATGCTCATGTCGCTGAACAACCCGTAGAGTTCATGGTTGAATCATTTTCTGCATCTCCGTTCTGTGCTTATAGGGCTCAAAATCACACTTGGAATCTTTTTCTTGAAACGGCTAACGGCCTCTTCATCCACTTTAGAAGAGCCCGAAGAAGCAGTGATTATCAAGAGTAATGCTGCATTTGATTTCTGAACTGATGACGTTGGTTCAGGTAACTGCGGAGCCAAGGTAGACAATGTTCTTGACTCTCCCGAAAATATAGCCGCCAATATTGATGTTCTCGCCAAGACGTCGATGGTGAGCATCCTTTTTTGATGACAGCATGTATTTTGTTTTGCCCTCATTTACCGCCCCTTCCGCCTCAATACTTGAAAACATCTCTCTGAGTTCTTCTCATTATGTAAATTGTAATCCGCGTAAGCGAGGAGTTGTGACGATTTGAAATATATTGTGCCTCTTGTGTTACCTAATTCCTTTTTTGACATCTGGTGCATGCTCCCCCCAACTCATCTCCGGCTGTTTCGACGAGCTCAGCAGGTCCGGTTGCGTCAGCAGCTTTGTTAGACTTCAGTTTAGATATGTCAATCTAGACTGCGTGTAGGTCTGGGGGACGGAATTCTCTGCTATCTTCGTCATTAAGAAATGAAAGATTCTGCCTAACAGCGGCAGAATCATATTTTCAGCATCGATTTTGATTCCATAATACTACTAGGTGTCCGTTTTCATCTCTACGGGCTTCTCTTCTAGCTTCATAACCTTGGCATATTCGTTTTATCTTTTGATAAAACTTTCGAACGCCATGCCTGCAATAGCACCTTTCCTTCAATCACGTGATTCTCTCTTTTTCCTGAGAACCTATGCTGTTCCCTTATTCTTAGCTCGTAGAACTCACGAACAGCTCTCGTCTTTCTATGCAGCGAGGCTTTATATGACTCCTACATTGCTGCATGTATTTCTGTGCACTCGGCATAGAACCAGCTGTTCCTCCGTAGGCAGTGCTATTCAAGGCTTGCTTACAAAGGATCCATTGTTGATCTATTGACTAAGTGGGGAAGGAGGTGCATAAGAAAGCTTCAGGAGTAATGAACATCGGTCTATAAGATATTTGAAATATGAAAAATTAAAATTTATAACAGAATTAGGAAGCAGAAAGTTCGCGAATATTTTACAAACAAATAATATAATAACTATGTCAATGGAGTTTAAAATGTGTATGGAATCTTGTATAGGCAGCTTAACTAAATCATATAAAGCAAAACCATATTTCGTGGAATTGTTCAATGAACAATTAAGTGACCTTAAACTAGATAAAATAAGATTATCACCCCTATTACGAGTGTCAATTGTCAATGAAACGATATTTGATAAATTTATCAATTCATTTGATTTTCGGTATCATGTAACTCAATTGATAAATTTAAACCTATTGTGAATAAATTTACTACAGTCAATTTTTTGATAGGCTGCTGTCAATGCTACTATTTCCCTTTTTCGCTATCAAGTAAAGAATCAAATTTAAAATTTTTAAAAATTACTTTTGTGGAATTGTGGTTTGATGGCGAAGAGGAAAATGAACGTGACGAAATTTTACACGTCATGCGAAGAAGACGATATTTAAGAGATGTTTCCTTGAATTGGAAGATAACATGTAAAATATGTAATTATTTCCATTCATTTGATAACATTATTCGTTTTTAGATTTTAAAAAAAATGTCGACTAAATAAACAAGCCATTTTATACGTTTTATGCGAAATTGGAGCTAAAATGAAGCCTTCTGTTCGAAATACATACATCGATTCCGAATATTATAAAACTTGCTACAGCTTTCCGATTTTGTGCACATGATTCATACCAAATTTGTGTGGCAAACGAACTTAACATTGGCCTTGCTCAGTCCACCGTATCTTTAGGAAATGTTCAATGTACTTGGAAAGCATATTTGCCCCATGTGGGTAAAATATGAGTACTCCAATGAATGTAAAAGGCGAGCAAAGATATACTTCTTCGAACGAAGTGAAATTTCGAATGTAATTGGATGTGTGGATGGAAAGCACATAAAAATAGCGTCACCGAAAAAACATCTACAGCATTTATACTACAATAGAAAGGGGTTTTATAGTTTAAATGCCTTAATTGTTAGTATATTCTGTACGACTATTATCTAAATTTTCAATCATTTCATTTTTAGGTTTGTAACCACAAAATTGTTATTAGATATTTTAATACAAAATATCCGGGATCAACATAGGTATATTATGATGCATTTATACAGGGTGTCCCACGAGCAGTGTGCCAAAAAGCTAGAACGTGTAGGTCTGGTCAAGACAAGGAAAAAATCGTATGGGAGGGGGGGTCTATTCCCCCTATTGTATCCTCATAAAACTCCGAATTTTTTAAAAATAATAAAAAAGAGGTCAATGTTTCATACATTAATTTGTCTACAAGTCCAGCCGCGTTAAAACCAAAAAAAAGGTTGTTCTTAGAAAAAAGTGGTTCGGGTTTTTTTTTTATTTCTCAAAAACTACAAGACAGTTTTGCATCCGGTTTTCTGTTTCTAACTAAAAACTAATACGAGAATTGAATTTTTGAAAAAAAATTAGTACTTAATTACATAAAATTTTGAAAAAAAATAGTTCGAATTTTTTTTTCAAAATTTTGAGTTTGAAAATTCATTTCTCAAAAACTATTCCTTAAAACAGCTTCGTTTAAAAACAAGATGAAAGAAGAGGTTTCTGGCTTTACAAAAAACTATATCAGGGCATTCTGGATTTAACTGTTAATTTTTAATTATTTTTGTTTCCAAATTAAGTCAAGTATTTTGAAAATTGCTCCTCCCGGCTTTCATACGATTTTTTTCTTGTTTTGACCAGACCTACACGCTCTAGCTTTTTGGCACACTGCTCGTGGAACACCCTATTATAAACTATTTGATGTTTTAGGTGATGGTGGATATGCACTCAAGAATTATTTAATGACGCCTTTTCGAAACCCAGAATATGGTTCTTTGGAAAGTGTGTTTAATAAAAAACACGCTAAAGCAAAAAACATTGTGGAACGTACAATTGGCGTTCTAAAAAATAGATTTAGGTGCATATTAACAGCACTTGAACTGCATTATACTCCAGAAAAAGCCACAAAAATGGCAAATATATGTGCAGCATTGCATAATATTTGCATACATTTTAATGTCCCTGATTCAGAATTCTTCGATGAAGATCAAGGAGTTGATGCTGAAGATGCAATTGAAACTGGGGACATTCAAATTTTCTGATAGCAATGAATCAATCTTCTTCTTCTTATCCTTTTTTCCGGCGGCATTATGGTCAGTAGTGTAGGACCATAACCTTCCCACTTAACTGCATTCCTACTGGTCCGCTTGTGGGGTCCGCCGGTTTGACCTCAGAAAGTAGCGGCAGGCTTTCCGGTTTGGGTTACTTCATCGCTGAGGCCAATCAAATGCTGGTGTTTTTGCATTTGTTTGCACCAATTATTTTTCGGCCTGCCTTTTTTTTTTTGTGACACGGGCATGCTCCAGATTTTTTTTTTGTTTGATCTTACTTTTACAACACCGGTGATCTCCAGTCGTGTCAACCCACTGATTTACATGTACACTTGTGGGGCAGTTTAATGGTGGTATATGTGTCCCTAGGCTCACTTTGGTGTTTTCTAAATTGCCCAGATGTGATTTTTGTTTACCTTTGTTTTAGTCGCCTTTTACGACAAGCGAGAGGTATCGCTGCAGGGATATTCTTAACCCGTCCCTGCACGGAGGGATAGCAATAAATCAATCAATATAAGAAATCAAATTCTTTGATAATTTGAGTCCACTATTCTAAATAAACACATTTAATATAAAAGTAAAGCAATTTAATTTAATTCATTTACAACTAAAGTAACTTATAATATGTACATACATATTGTATATTAAAGAAATCTAATCAAAATAGTTAAATATCCATCATATTTTGTTTTTTTATCTTTAGTAATTAAATTTTTAGCTGCAATTTTGCTCTTCTGTCCATACCTTGGTTTTCTTTGATTTCTTTGTAGGCTATCAATTTTTATTTTTTTAAACTAACTAGATCATATTTCTGTTGTACGCTCCTCTTAATATAATGCTCATCAGATCTAACATCTTACTGTAAAACTCCTTCTGTGCAGAGGTTTGTTCCTCAAGGAGATGTTTTCTCTCCTCCAGTAAACAATTTCGGGTCGATTTAACAGGATGTTTTTGAGTCGGGGGCGCAACAAATTTACTTTTATCTTCTTCATATTCTTTATGTTTTCTTCAAACACAAATTCTTCACCAAATGGATCAGCACCTGTACTCATATCAAGCATGTGAATGACTGCTTCCTCCGTGTCATTGAAATGGT
This sequence comes from Merodon equestris, assembly GCA_958301585.1. Lineage (NCBI taxonomy): Eukaryota > Metazoa > Arthropoda > Insecta > Diptera > Syrphidae > Merodon > Merodon equestris. The sequence continues at coordinate 78,510,982 of OY284415.1, read as the reverse complement.
GTAGACAGTTTGGGCCAACTCCAGTTGCAGACATTATTATTCTCGGTCTTCTTTTTTCTGTTTTTACACTTTAAGTCAGCCCACACCTTAGTAGAAAAAATAATTGCTTCTCTTCTCTGGGTGCTGGCGGACCCAAACTATTCAATTCCCTCGAAAATTCTTCCCATTTCCTCTGTGTTTCGTTCTTTGAACATATTCCCTTAGCTGGTTTTCCTGCAACAATTCCTTCCTTCCCAACTGCCTTTTGTTACTTACTACTTTAGATCTGAAAACAAGTAAAATTATTATTTTATTGCTCCAACTACGATTCATATACTAACATCTTGAGTTTATTAATTTCTTTAGTAAACAAAAACACAGTTGAAAAAAATTGTGACATTTATTAATAAAAACGATTTGAATTGACACTCATAATACCGTTTTTCTTAATTCACAATGGAAATTTGTAGCTAGTCAAAATGTATCATAATACCGATTATCATTTTTTTTTGGAAAAAAGAGATGGATGACGGAAATCTAGTATTGGCGTTATTCTTGGATCTGAAGAGAGCCTTCGAAACAGTAGACAGAAGTATTCTTTTAAAAAAGCTGTTCAAATATGGGATACGACACAAGGAGCTTCAATGGTTTTCTTGTCTGGAAGGTCTCAAAGGACAAAACTAGGAGAGGCTTATTCAACACCAAAGGCGGTAAACTTAGGAGTACCACAAGGAACAATTTTAGGGGTTATTTTATTTCTAATGTATGTAAATGATATGATACATTGGTATATATTGTGGGGGATAACTTAAATATTTGTGAACATCATCTAAACGCAGATGCAAACAGCGTATTTGAATGGCTATGTAACAATAAACTGAAATTAAATATAACGAAAACCAAATCTATGTGTATTAGTAGAAGGAGTAGTAATATAAATATTAAAATAAGTAATAATAATATCGAATGTGTGGATCAAATCAAGTATTTAGGTGTAATGGTGGATAATAAGTTATATTTTCGGACTTCATAGCTTCAAAAATGGCAAAAAAAATAAATTTTTTGTATAGAATAAGAAAGAGTATCTCCAAAAATTGTGCAATTAATATTTATAACACGATTATATTACCACATATACATATGTAGATTATTGTTCATCAATTTTATATTTATGTAGTATTGAAAAAATTAACAATCTCCAAATTCTACAAAACAGAGCGATGAGATCTACGAGTATATTAAAATGTAGTTTAAGAACGCATATTGTTGACATGTTTAATGAGTTGAAATGGATGAATGTTACACAAAGACTTAAATTTAATGCCTTATCTTTAAGCTAAAAAATGGATTGTATCCAACGTATTTGCAAAGAAACCTCCAATATGTTGGTGGGTATTATAATCTTAGAAATGTAGGCAACTTTCGATTACCATTATTTAGAAGAGCTAGTTTCCAGAATAATATATTGTACAAAGGAGACCAATTATTTAGCAATTTAGATGCGTCTATAAAAATGGAGAGAGAGAGAGAGAGAGCTTAGCAATCAACCTTATAAGTCACAAGCTCAATATTCCCTTACGCGATACTGATATAAATTTCACTAAAAGGATAGGAAAACGAGACAACAATAAAATAAGACCAATTCTAGTGGGGCTAATATCGTTTGAGAAAAAATCCGAAATACTGAAAGCAAAATCGAAGTTAAAAGGTACGAATTTATATATTGTTAACGACTTATCAACAGTTCAACGCAAAAAGAGAAAGGAAATGCACGAGATTGTACAGGATTTACGGAACAAGGGAACGGTTGTGGAAGTAAGACACGGGAAAATATTCGCAGATGGGAAAGAAATCGATCTTAACAAACCCAGAAATGTGACAATCACTAACCCCGAGTTAGTGCAAAAAAGGAAACGAAATAAATGACATGAAGAAGAAAAGAACAACCAATACCATAACAACCACAATCAGTGATACAAAATCAAATATAAATGCTATGAAACCGAATTACACAAAGATATAATAACAAAAACGCGGAGAGTGGAAAAACTATATCGAAGAACTATTCTCGGATGAAAGAGAAATACTAGAACCCCAAAACGACCAGAGGGTCCGAACATTTTAAGAGAAGAAGTCGAGAAGGCAATCCTAGAAGCTAAATGTAGGAAAGCTGTAGGCCCAGACGGTTTACCAAATGAACTTTTCAAATTAATTAAAGAAGAAAATATAATGAAATTATTCAACTTGTTTAATGCTATCTACAAATACGGTAAACTTCCAGATGATTGGTTGAAATCCACTTTTATAACAATCCCAAAGAAATCCAAACCAAAGCAATGCTCCGACTACAGAACGATAAGCCTAATGAGTCATGCGTTAAAGATCTTTTTAAAAATCATTCACAAGCGTATACATAAAAAATTAGAAGAAGATATTAGCCCCACACAATTTGGTTTTAGGAACGGTCTCGGTACCCGCGAAGCACTTTTTGCTTTTAATATGTTAATCCAAAGAAGCTTAGAAATGAATAGAAGAGTCTTTGCGTGCTTTGTGGATTATGAAAAAGCGTTTGACAAAGTACATCACACAAAAATGATCGAAATCCTAAGAAATAAAAACATAGACAAAAACGACCGAAGAATAATCGAAAATTTATACTGGAATCAAAAGGCTAAAATTACTATTGAAGGAAAGGAATCTGACGAAATAGAGATTCGCAGAGGAGTAAGGCAAGGTTGTATCCTGTCTCCTTTACTTTTCAATATGTACGCTGAACAAATTTTTAAAAACGCAATATCAGAATGCGGCGGCGGGATCAAAGTTAATGGAATACAAATAAACAACATTAGATATGCTGATGATTCCGTTGTATTAGCAAGCGACATTGATGAATTAAACCGGATGATGAATAAGCTTAACTCTATAAGCAACGACTTTGGATTAAAAATCAATGCCAATAAAAGAAAATTCATTGTCTTCGACAGAAAGCCTCCAAGTCACAATTTTTCACTGAAAATCAATGACCTGGTAGTGGAAAAGGTCAATAGTATACAATACTTGGGCACTGTGATAAATAATACTGGTAACCCAAATAAAGAAATTCAATGCAGAATAGAGCAAGCTAGGACAGCTTTCTGTAAAATGAAAAAAACTTTTACAAATAATGATATTAACCTGGCGTTGAAAATAAGACTAGTCAAATGTTATATCTGGTCGGTGCTCTTATATGGAGCAGAAACATGGACTATACACAAAAGAGAAATTAAAAGGCTAGAAGCCTTCGAAATGTGGATTTACAGAAGAATTCTCCGTATCTCTTGGACCGACAGAGTAACAAACGCAGAAGTGCTAAGACGTATAAACCAGAAGAAAAATCTTATGTTCACCATAAAAAGGAGGAAACTAGAATACTTGGCTCATGTTTTGAGAAACGATAATTACAACATACTCCAGGTCATCCTACAGGGTAAAATAGAAGGAAAAAGAAGCAGAGGAAGACAAAGATTGTCCTGGATATCCAACCTACGAGAGTGGCTCAATCTTTCGGTAACAGAAATATATAGAGGAGTGAAAATAAAGGACACACTTAACATGATGATTGCCAACCTCCGTAACGGAGAGGAACCCTAAGAAGAAGATAAAAATGGAAACTAGTATAATTAGATTTAAGAAGCCAATTGAACAGCACATTATGAATTTCTGAATTTTTATTACATATGTAAATGAATTTTGTAAGAGTTCTTTTGAACTAATAAAGAATTACATTACATTACATTAAGAGAGACGTGATTGGCAAAAGCACTGGTGGTTTTTGGCGATAGTAGCTCTCCGACGTCATATCTTTGTGTTCTGGCTCCACTCCAGCGCGTCCTTGATATCTATAGGTATATATTGGCTACTACTACTACAGGATAATGGTCCGAATCGTTGTTAGCTCGTCGGAAAGTTCGAACATCAAGAATAGTGGGGGAGTGTCTGACGTGTCAATCGCGATGTGAACAATCTGGTTAGATGGATTGATCTGGCGAACGCCAATTGCCTTTATTACAATATTTTGAGGTGCGGGAAACGTGTATTGGCTGGATATTTCGCTCCGTTTGCTCGAGTCCGTTATCGGATGTGTTGTCGTCAAGGCTGCGTTTGTAGATGACTCTCTCAAAGATGCTTTCTTTACCCAGCCCAATTTTGATGTCATAGCTGGGGCTTTGAGAATATGTTCTGTATAGGAGATCGTAATACTCATCTCTGACGTAGTCACCCCTGTTTTCCGTGGGAGCCTGAACGCAGATCAGGCTGGAGAAATTAGCTTTGATGCGGATCGTTATGGAGCGTTCGCTCACATGCCGAAAGTTTAAAACTTTTTGCCTTAGTCTTAGTCAAATCCGCACCTGGAAAATCGTTGCCCTCTCTCCTTATTGCAGTTGCCGTATTAGATGTCGGTGTTTTTCATCCCCTTTTTGCCTGGACCATCCCATTGCATTTCCTGGATGGTGGTTAAGTCCGCTTTATAACGATATATGGCGTCCGTAAGTTGTTCAGCTACATATGATCTGTTTAGAGACCTAACATTTCATGTGCAAATCTGAAGGTCGTCTTTTTTTTTTTTTCGTGGTTCGTCTTCATAAATTTTGGTCCGTTTAATCCGAGATTCGGCATGGTTTCCTAGGTCATAGCCCAACCGAAACTAACCCTGTTATGTGGCGCAGAAAGCTCTCCATTCGTCCTCTTCCACTCTTCCATTAGTAATTTCCATGGTTAGGAAACCATGAGGTACCATGAGGAAGTGGAAGTAGATTATACATAACTAACAGAGCTAAAGGTGTTTGATTATTATTTTTTTTTAATTGGGGGCTAGTGCTAACAAACAGCATAGAGTACTGCGACCAGTGTAGATCCATTGTGCCTGCGAACCAATTAAACAAGGAGTTGCCTCTTCTTTCTTAATAAAGCCGAGGATGTCCCTCGTAGGAGCCGAGCTGATTCCCTCAGGAGTCATGGTTTCTCTGAGGATACTTTTCGTAAGATGGCAGAGGGCAGCACACTCGCATAGTATGAGCTCTGCAGTTTCCTCGTCTTCTAGGCAGAGTCGACACTCGGTTTCAGACGAGAGGGAGTATTTGGTTCTTATTCGCTTTTTAGCGGACTGGTACCCTCGATATTCCTATGATACCTCCGTTTATCATCTGTAAAATCGAAAAAAAATTGTTCGATTAACATAATTGCCATGGTGAAGTCGGAATTCGTTTTATGATGAAGGTTTTTGGAGAAACTGGTGCGGTATCAGATTAAATTCCGACTAATATGCTGGGACAGCATGTAAACTCCAAGGCATCACCACTGTGAGCGAAAGCGTTCCTAACCAGCCAGGTTCCTGAATCCATCCCAGAAGTCAACATTGAGGAATATGTCGCACTATCTGTTCGTCAAAATAGTGAGCTGCTCGCAAAGCAAAATTAAATGTTCACACCAAAAAAACGTCTATACCGAGCTGGATCGTGTACTTTAAATTTAAATCAATCTTTTAATTTGTTTGCTTAGCTTGGGCCATACTTAACGGTTTATGCTTACACATGATCCTGAACTATGTATGCGTGAATCAGGAATTAGACTCTTTTTCAACTAAGTAACTTATATAATCTTCTTTTTTAGCTAAGATCTCCCTATAACAAAACAAATTCGACCACCCTAACAAAAAACACGGCGCACACATCCCCTGGAAGACTCACCATTTACCCACCTTCTTCCATCCCCCTGCCTCTTCCCACTCTCCTCTGTTATCCAAACCTTAAGTTCCTACAAGAAATTCAACACTGCCCAGAAATTTTCCGACTTCACACTACGATTTGGACGCTCCAAAATTACGCACGAACACTACCTCAACAAGAACAAACCCTTCACATGCACCTACTGAAACCAATCCTAACTCAACATCCACCGCATTCTCACTGAATGTTCCGTCCTCCATATATCCAGACTCCTACAGACTGCATGTGGCGACAGGACTCACTCTTGTTAATTTGTTATTTATATAGCAACTTTAGTTGAGTTCACGATCAAAGTTGATATCTAGATACTTTACTCAATTTGAGAATACAATTTTTTTCACCATAAAGATGACCTGTGACTATACTATGAAGTCGCTGGCTTATCCGATGGCGTCAGAATCGGTTAGCATGTAGAGTAGGAGTAGATGTGAAAATGCTCTACCCTGTCGGCAGTGTTTGCTGCTGATCTCCATACGTGATGGAGGTAATAGCGTATATTAGGGCTACCGTGGTCGAGTCGTACCCAGTATTATGGAATGGCCCCTCAATATCGATTAAGACGCAAATGGTAATTTCCTTTCGATTCAAATTGGCCTCTACATATACACCTAGTGGGCGTAGGGTCTTTTCGGTTGATCGTTCTTCACGGTAAGCATTTTAATATGGATGCAGGGCCTTATTTCTTTCCAAAACGCCAAAGATAAGAAGAAGAAACGACGTCAGACTGATAGGACGATATAGTCCAATTACTTTCTGCGTTTCCCACATTTTTTTTTAGAACACCAGATTGATTATCCTCCGAATTTGATAGATCTACCCCAGGTTGAAGCTGCACTTGAATAGGTACAACAAAGGCGGGATGATAAGGTCAAATATTTTCTAAGAAGGGTTTGGAAGATCCAGCTCTGGCCTGGGCTTTGCAGGATTAAAAAGAAACCTTTGGGTTGCTCAATGTTATGTTTGGAATCATTATTGCTTCCCTAAAAATATGAATTATTAGAATACAATTTAAAGAAAACAAAAAAACTCCAAAAAATGGCAGCTTTACTGTTTACGCGATGGTAATAACTTGGCCAAGCTGTACTCTAAGTGACTGAACAGGTTCCTTTATTCCCAATCGATGAAAACATGTCCAAATCGTAGATCTCTCGCGTCTATAAACAGGACTGGTATGGTAACGAAATAAACGATTAAATATATTCGGCATAAAATGTTTAATTGCAGTATTCGTCTAATATGCGCGATATACGGTAATGATTCTACAGCCTTGTAATGCAAACGTTGATAATTCTCCATTGGGAATTGTGTTGGCGCCACAATCCTCATTAGCCATACAGGTTTACGCTATTAGCTGCAACTAATTAAGAATTGATTGTGGTTTCTTATGAAGTTCAGAACCCCAATGTGCTAAAGCACTGTCCTTCGATGAAATGTAATTAATACTGTTTGTGGGAGATCATCAAATCCATTCAGATGTGGAAACTAAGGAAAACAAGAGGATAGCCATCCAGAAATCACCACCACGCAGAGTGAAAGACTCCATTTTACAAATTTTAGATTTATTTATTCCGTAACAAAACGATGTAAAATATGATTGTGTATTAACTAAAAAAAACCCGTAAAGGTAAATGCAAATCAACAGGTTTCCTAAAATACGGTTTCTAATTTTACAAACACAACTAATAACTACTGCCCTAGCAAGTCAGCTGGCCTTAGTGCACACCGCAACATGATTGAATTTCCTATTTATTCGTAATATAAGCTTAAGAGGACCAAAACAGACTGCATGTGTACCTAAGTACAATCAAATTTGCTTTGTTTTGTTTTATTTGTTTACATATATAATATGTATATAATAAATGGAAGTAACATAAGAAACGGAATTTGTTTTCTTTTTAAAGATAAAAAAAATAAAAATAAACAAAAAGTGTAGAAAGAATAAAATGATGAATGAAACGAGAGGTACATTTTATGTATAGAACAAACAGTGACGTGCTGGATTATTTATCCTTGCTGTATCCTGTTTACATCATGCCGCCCATTCCGCCCATTCCACCCATTCCTCCCATACCACCCATGCCTCCCATGGGCATTGGTGGTTCCTCCTTTGGTAGTTCAGTAACAACAGCTTCGGCAGTCGTTAGCAGGGATGCAACACCAGAGGCATCAGTCAATGCAGTTCTAACAACTTTGGTGGGATCGATGATACCCTTCTCGATGAGATTGACGTACTCGCCATTCAGCGCATCGTAACCGTAGTCACCTTCTTTAGTTTCGACCTTGGCTACAACTGTAGCGCCATCAACGCCGGCATTTTTGGCAATGGTCAAGCATGGCATGCGAAGAGCTCGGCGCACAATGTCAATTCCAAGATTCTATAAAAACATACATTGAGGAATAAAAAAAAATACAACAATCGAGAAAGTGTTGTTTTAGATCGTACCTGATCTGCATTAGCACCTTTGAGAGTGTCCAATTTGGGAATGCAGCGGAGGAGAGCAGTACCACCTCCAGGAACAATACCTTCTTCGACAGCGGCACGTGTGGCGTTTAAGGCATCATTTACACGATCCTTCTTCTCATTCACTTCAACCTCACTTGAACCACCGACTCGCAAAAGAGCAACGCCAGAAGCCAGACGTGCCAAGCGTTCTTGCAGTTTTTCTTTCTCATAATCGGATGTGGTTTCTGTGATTTGGTCTCGAATTTGAGTTACACGTTTTTCTATATCTTCCTTCTTTCCCTTGCCTTTCAGCAAAAGTGTATCATCCTTGGTGATGACAACTTCACCAACTTTGCCTAAATCACCAATTTGTACGTCTTCTAATTTAACCAAATTGGCATCATCGCCGAACACAATACCACCCGATGCAATAGCCATATCGGTTAAGGTGGATTTGCGGTTATCACCAAAACCTGGTGCTTTGACGGCAGCAACTTGAAGACCAATCTTCAAGCGGTTTACTACCAAAGTGCTTAAAGCTTCACCATCAATATCTTCGGCAATGATCACCAATGGTTTCCTTTGCGTATTGGCCAATTCAAGAGCGGGGATGATCGACTGAACGGATGAGATTTTTTTCTCGGAAAACAAAACCAAAGCGTCCTGGAATTCAACTTTTGCACCTTTCGAAGAATTGATGAAATACGGTGAAATGTATCCCCTGTCGAATTTCATGCCCTCAATGACTTCCAATTCGTCAGTCAATGTCTTTCCGTCCTTAACTGTAATGACACCGTCGCGTCCTACCTTCTTCATTGCTTCACCGATTAAATTACCGATGGCTGAATCGCCATTGGCTGAAATTGTAGCTACTTGGGCGATCTCTTCGGGTGTGTTCACTGGACGTGACATTGCCTTTAGGTGATCTTTCACAGCATCGACAGCAACCATAACACCACGACGAATTTCAACTGGATTAGCTCCCTTGGAGATTTTCTCAAACCCTTCTTTTGCAATAGCACGAGCCAGAACAGTTGCGGTTGTTGTGCCGTCACCGGCTTCCTCGTTTGTGTTATTAGCGACATCTTGTACGAGTTTGGCTCCAATGTTTTGGAATTTGTCCTTCAATTCGATTGACTTGGCTACGGTGACACCGTCTTTCGTGATTTTCGGTGAGCCCCAGTTTTGTTCGATAATGACGTTACGTCCCTTTGGGCCCATTGTTACGGCAACAGCATCGGCTAGGATGTCAACGCCTTGCAACATAAGGGCCCGCACCTCGGCACCAAATCGAACGTCTTTGGAGGACATGTGACGAACGGCATATTGACGGGCAAGTGAGAGACGAGATAGTGTGGCTGGCAGGCGATACATCTGTGGAGGAAAAATGCTTATTAGTTTAACTATATGTACTAAATTACGTCAGAAAATCGTAACCAACGACATTCAGTGAGAATTGTTTTTGTCACAATTGAACCTACCAGTCAGACGTGCCTAAGTTGAAGCTAAATTGAGAAATAAGTCTATTTTTTACTCAAATCTAATTTCAACTCATATAACAAAGGAATTTTATAACCAAAGCGTATATATTTGACCAACTATGTAGCTCAATAAGTTATTTTATATTGATGAACTTGTAATTCTGTAATTCCATAACTTATCACTGGTTTTAGTGGACAAAAATTTCGCATGTAAAAAAAAAAAAAGTTAAGTCGTTTCATCAAGAACCTTTATAGGGTTCAGCAACAATATGCACTTTTATTTACTTGGTGCAATGTTAAAATTGAAACGGATGAAACTCCAACTTCAAATAAAACAATTATAATTGAATTAAAAGTCGAACAACTCTTTGGAAGTAATTATGTACACACTTAGCAACAGATATTCCTTGTTTTAGAAATCCTGCCCGTATAGTTACTCGACATAATATTACTTTCGAGAAATTCTATTCCAGAATTATATAACAACCCAAAGTGCACATGTCTCCCGATTCCTCCACTCATTATGTCATATGTAGAGCAAAATGTGAAATCAGTAGATGCCCTTTAGACTCATGTAAAATTTTCATATAGAACCTATGCCAACAATCTTCGTCTTCCAGAGTTAATCGCCGAACTGTTTGTCACAAAAAGCCGGTTTATTGCATCTGTTTAGTATAAGTGAATTTCAAAATGTTCCTTGCTCCCTATTGGGGAAGCATGGGTTACATCCCTATGAAACTCAAACATATGTACATATGCATGTCCAATATATTTTAGATACATATATTTTCGATAAATTATTGGGAACATTCAGAATGTAACGAGAAGGATTTTTTCTTTTTTCTATGAAACCTAAAAGAGAATTCTTATCAGAGTGACAGATTCCAGAAAGATCTGTTCAATAGGATTTTGAGGTTATCTACATGTTTTCTAATTTTCTCCACAAATTTATGCAAAAATATTAAGAATCGAATAGTTAATACAAAACTTACGTTGTATGCAATTGTTCACTGATTTCTGTTAAGTAGATTTCACAGAAATATTTAAACTCCAATCAATGAAAACGTATTCACAACAACGAGCCGGTCTTAATAAGTGAAAAACGTGATTTGAAATGACTTTTAGCACAATTTCAACACTTCAGTCTAGGCAAGTTTAGTTTTTTTTCCCATCTACAAGGTGGTGCGACTGAGTGGGATGAGTGGTGGGTTTAAGCACGAACACAATAACATGTAGGTGACAACTAAATGAATGCGTTCAGTAGCTTTAGCTGAATTAAGAAAAATCAGAATTTTTTAATGTAAAATAAATGAATATATATTAAACAAGAATAACTATAACAGAAGTGAAACAAATAACAAATTGTATCATAAATATATTATGATATGCCTGAAATGCATTTTGTGTATATTTAAGGTTGTTTTACCACTGGTGGTACTCTCAGCGCTCGCAACTTATAGTCCAATCTATCGGCATAATTTTGAGTACCAGACCTAAGTAGATGATCCCTGACTACAGCTTACAAGCATACGATAATTATTGCGGTAATGACAAACACATACATAATTACAACAATGATAAAAATAATAATAATAACAGTTACAATAATAATAATAGTTATAATAATAATAATAATGATAATAATAAAATAAGTCGGTTATCTTATCACACGTTGCCTCACGACTCTGCACAGCCGTGAGACAGAAGAAGAGCTATTAGGTCGTTACATATGAAATTGCCGACCTACCGATCATTCCTAAAGTGATCGTTGTGGCGGGAAGTTGTGCAGAGAATGTGAAAATAAAGTTTTGATTTTTAGGAAAAGAGAGCAATTCAATCTTTCTAACGGTAAAAATTAATATACCCTATTAGCTCATTGAGTTGACTTTTTTCCTTACGTGTAGTGAGAGAACTGTTCGAAGCTGGTTTATTAAGTTCAGCGAGGACGATTTTTCACTCGAAAATTTGCCATTATTTGGGTAGACCAGGGAATGTCATTAATAATGAAGAACTTGCCGCACCTGTTGAAAAAAATCCAGCTACTGCTGTTCTTGGCCTTGCTGCAAGGCTCAAAGTGTTAACTGCAACCATAAGTCGCTATCTTACCGCCATCGAAAAGATAAAAAACTAGCGAAATGGGTGCCCCGAAAGACATCCGTGAAGTGGCTGCCGCCACGGTATGATAACTGTTTGCATTTCTGTCGAATATTCTCCTTAAGGGCTGCGATTGTCTGAGGCTTGTTGGCATAAATCCGTGACTTCAAGTAGCCCCAAAGAAAGAAGTCTGGTTAAAGTGGTTAAATCGGGCGATCTTGCTGGCCATGCCAAATCGCTAAAACGGTAGTTTATGCGACCAGAAAACGCTTTCTTCACAAAATCAATTGTGGCTCCTTCTGGGTGTGCGGTTGCACCGTCTTGTTGACACCGCATGTTCACCCTGATCATCCAATTCCGGCAGTAAGAAGTCGTTTATCGTGGCCTTGTAGCATTCGCCAGTAACAGTGACCGTATTGCCTACGGCGTCCTCAAAAAAAGACGACCCAATCACTCCTTACTAAAAGGCAACCCAGGATTTCGTTTCCTACCTTCGTGTTCCATCATCAGAGTAGCTCAGTGATACCAGCACACCTGTGTGTTTCAAATGTTTGGAATCTAAGATTCCTACCGTAGCTAATAAAAAGAGCTGATGGCTTTGAAACGCTGAACAGATCTTCACAAATTGTAGGTAAGAACCATCCCGATGACGTTAGCTTTTAAAGAAAAAAAAAGCGGTCCATTCGTTCAGGAGCAACTTAAAATGTAACGACCTAATAAAATGGGATGGACAATAAAGTCCCTGGTGAGTCGCGGGCGATTTTGTTTCTGACTCTTTTTGATGCTCTTAATTTTTCTTGTTCGTTACTTGTGAAGTGAACATCGGTCGGCACGAAATTTGGAAGAGAAAATATACAGCATTTGTTACTCCAGATGGACACTTTGGGTTTAATAAGATCCCGGTTGGATTGTGCAATTCGCCCGCCGTTTTTCAAAGGTACATCAAAGTCATACTACAAGATTTAAAGCGTCGAGGGCTGGTTTTGGCTTATATAGACGACTTTATATTACCCTCGAAATCCCAAGAGGAGTTACGAAGTTAAGGGAAATCCTGGAGCTAGCTCCACAAAATAGATTTACTATAAATTAGAGAAAGAGTGCTTTTCTCCGACAGGAAGTGAAATTTCTTGGTCATATTGTAAAAAATGGCAACATTAGGCCATCGGAGAAGAAAACATTGACGATAAGAAGGTTCCCCACCCGGAAAAACATTAAGTGCGTTATGCAATTCCTAGAATGCCATTATAGCAAAACCATTGACCGACCTGACCAGGAAGGATGTCCAGTTCAATTGGGGGTCTAACGAAGAAGAATTCTACAGCATGTTCAAGAATTTACTATGCCGAGAGCCCACAACAACCAAAATAGCTGCACACCGACGCCAGCAAGAAGGGGTATGGAGCTGTTTTAATGCGGAAGCATGATGATGACCACTATCATCCTGCTCTTTCCTTAAGCTTCAAGACAACTGACGCTGAACGAAGGTACCCTAGTTACGACCTTGAGGCCTTGACAATAGTCCGAGCACTGAGGAGGCTTTGGGCTTATTTGCTGGGCCTGTGGTTCGGAATCTTCACAGATTGTAGGGACAAAAAGACCTCAAACAGCCGAGCTGCCCACTGGGCTATGCAGCTAGAGGAATTCGATTGTGAAGTAAAGCATTGATCTGGAATGGCCATGCGATATGCCAATGCACTCAGTCGGCATCCGGTTCAGATCGAGGATGGTTATGTAAAGCAACATATGCTGCAATCAAGCTTAAAATTATGGAACCGCTTAACATGTTTACTTTAACATTCAATGCGGACGAAGACGTTAAAAAAATTACTTATATATTCTTGGCTGTGAGGTTGACATTCAACCTCTAAAAAATCGCAGTTATAGCTCAGTGCAAACAATACCAGGCTTTGGCTTCAGCCAAAGGAGAAAGCGCGGTTAAAATAAGAAATAACATCCAACATCACGAGCAATTTAACTATAGAACCAAAGAAATACCAGCAACATTAAAATTGTTGTTGATAAAAGGAAAAGTTTTTGCTTGGTGTAGTGTCACTCTACTCTCGCCAAAATCAGAAGATTACCTAAAACTGTTTAGAAGGCTGGGTAATAGATTCATAATTGATCAAGATTGACGACAACAAAAAGCAAAGAATTATTCAATGCAACTAGACTACTTATATGGATACGAAGTCATGTCAACCGATAAGCCAACATACTGGCCAACTGACCGAAATAATAGATTTTTACATAATTAAAAACATATCTATAAACTGTCTTCAAATAGACAAATTCAACGATCTATACTCTGACCATTCTCCAATACTACTCACATTGAGTGGACGTGAAAAATATGGCAACAGACTTAACAGAACATCCAACAGTTAAGAAGACAAATAAGGGCACTAAAAGAAGACTTCATTAGTAATTATCTTCGAGGATTAACTAATGAAAAAGCAACCGATTATTCGCTTTGGAAAGCAATGAGGAATGCAAAAAGGCCAACTATGCCGATACCAAAACGAACACAAATGCAGATTATTCGCAGAATAACTCAAAAACGTTTGTTAAGCAAACAACAAACAAGAAAAATTGACTCTTGCGGAAATAGTCGGAGAAGAAAATGAAGAAATAAGATTTAAGACCCCAAGGGAAGTGAAAAAAGAAATCCAAAATAACATCAATCCGAAAAAAAAGCCCCGGTTATGAACTTTCAACCAGTGAAATAGAAGCCCAGAACTAGAATATTGCACATTAGCCACGTTGCCGATGACCCTGCAATCCTTGCAATGTGGAATCAACACAGAAGCTGCAATCACCTATAGACAAAATGTGTAATTGGACAATAAAATTACGAATCAAGCTTAATGAGAGCAAAATCAGTTCACATAAATTTCACTAACAAAGCAATAACACAAATCCTGGTTACTATTAACCAGAAAATGGCACCGTATGGGAACACAGCAAAAATATTTTGGCATGACGCTAGATGCTACAATAGATGCGTATAAATGCACCATGGTAAGGACCTCCACATAGACTTGGGAGTGGAATTAGTCATGGACGAGGTCCAAAAAAATGCACGAGGGCACAAATCAAGACTTCAAGTACACACAAACACAAAGGCGGTGAAACTTTTGGACAACGTAAATATAGTGAGAAGACTCAGAAGAACAAAGCCATTTGAACTGGTCTAAATAAAAGACATCACTCACATTAAAAAATGTTACATACATTTATATATGTACTCGGACGTATGCTTAACATAAAAAAAAAAATAGAGTGCATCTTAACATCTGCCAGGAGACGCTGATGGGCGGAATTCCTGAAATGACAAAATACAGATTAAATCAGCATAAAATTGCTTATTAGTCCAAGTGACTAGATTGCACTATATATTGTAGCACTAAATGTCACTGTCGCCGAATGACAGCTGTTTGCAGAAAATATTTATATAGGTAAGATACATATGAGGAATATAGTACCTACGCTATCTCTGGTTAAACGCTACGAATTAATTCCAACTCCTAATACTATTGTACTAAAGGGTGGTCCAACCATAATGCACGATGTTAATTGTGAGTCACACCTTAACGTCAAGTTTTTTTGCCCAACTTAATTTGACATTTCTTTGTTTCAATGTTTGACAAATTCAACCATGGAGAGGTGCACAATTGAGCACAATTACGAAAATGGGCGTTCAAATCAAAATGCATTTCGTGTACTTCGTGACTTTTTTGATCAGCATAATCGACCAAATGTGTAAACAATCGGTAGAATTGTGCGCAAATTTCAGCAAACCGGGTCTGTAGGAAATGTGAAAACACCTGTGCATGCTCGCCCAGTTCGTTCTGCGGGGAACATTGCTGTTGTTCGCGATAGTGTGGCAGAAGAGCCGTCAACCTCGACTCGTCGTCGTGCCAAACAATTGAACATCTCACGAAAATCACTGATGCGAATTTTGAATAAAGTTTTGAATTTACACGCTTACAAGGTTCAATTGACTCAAGAGCTGAAGCCTACTGACCACTTCAAGCTTCGTCAATACGCCGAATGGTTGGTTGAACAGACAGAAGTGAATGGTGACTTTAATCTTCAGCGACGAGGCACACTTTCACCTCAGTGGATTCGTTAACAAGCAGAATTGCCGCATTTGGGAAATGAGAATCCACGAGTGATTGTTGAAAAGCCGATGCGTCCACAAAGAGTGACTGTTTGGTGCTTGGTTTGGTTTGGTACTTCTTCGAAAAGAGGTCGGCCAAGCAGTTACCGTGAATGGTGTTCGCTATCGCGAGATTATAACGGACTTCTTGTGGCCAGAAATTGAGGATATGGACCTGGAGGATATGTGCTTCCAGCAGGATGGTGCCACTTGCCACTTGCCACACAGCCAACGAAACAATGGCTCTTTTGCGCGAGAAATTCAATGGTCGTGTTATCTGTCGGTGATTTCTGGCGGTGATTTGACACCGTTGGACTTCTTTCTTTGGAGATATTTAAAAGAAAAAGTGTACGTCAACAAGCCAAGAACAAGAGCTAAAGGATGAGATAATTCGGCACATTAACGACATTGAACTTCAATTATGTCTCAGAGTCATTGAAAATATGGACCATCGGATAGATGAATGCCACCGAAGCCGTGGCGAGCATTTGGCCGATATTTTGTTTCACACTATGACAATTATCATAGATCCTTCTATCATAATAAAAAATATTAAGATTATTCTCTGAAAACTTTTTGTTTTATTTACAATTATCATCGTGCGTTCTCGTTGGACCACCCTTTATTATATTTATTTATTCAACAAATTAAAAATTATGGACAGAATAACCATTACAGTCGACAATCATCAAGTGTTTGTTCGTGTTTTCAGGCATGTGCACTGATATGTTTACACATTTCCTTTAATATTTCCGTCTCTAATTTAATTGGTACCAGGTTTTATTGCCTTTTACCTTGTAAAGTTAAGGCAGAAAATACTTATGCAAAGGATTTCATGACTGTACTTCGAGTTGCAGCTTCCTTCATCATATCGTCTCGCATTCTACTCAAAGATTGTATAACTTCCGCCCAACATGTAGCTAAACTTTTACAAGCGTCGTGTTTACTAGACCATCTAGTGCCATTTGCCCGTTTCAGCACTGTTTGGCCATTTTTCAAGTTACTTGTAAATATTTCCCATCTGAAAAAATCATAAAGATAAAAATCATAATTACATAAATGAAAGTTGAGGCATAACAATACCTATTAGTAGAAGAGGCACAAAATGTGAATATGCTGAAGCTTCAGGAACATCCTCAGAGGCGCATGAACCAACCAAATTCAGAGAATGAGCTGAACACGGGACATACATACATGGCCAGAGAATTGTGTTTGACTATTTGCGCTTGTAATCCAGTACACGTGCCGGACATGTTACTCGCATTCTTGGACGACTGTCCTCTCTACAGTCGTTTATGTCAATTACAAGATTTTCCAAAAATGAGAGAACTGCGTCCTCCATGTTTTCAGATTTATGGCCTATTTTTGGTAGAACGCGCAAAAATCATTCCACTGGAGTATCGTCTTTCACTTATCTGAAAACAAACAATAATATCAGGAGAAGAATCAACGATTATAGAGAAATACTTGCATTGTTTAATTTCATTTACAATTTTGTTCGCTACATGTTATGATATCGCTACAATAAATATGATGTATTACCCTTACCAGGATTTCCGCGAGTAGCAATATAATTCACTAAAAATTGATAAAATTCTGCCAGTTATTCCAGACACATCATGAAGTTGCCGCTATGGAACGATTCAAATCGTTTATCATGTCCCCTGAAAGCAAGCCCTCGACTGCTGAGTTTTTTAATCACTGGCAAGACTCGTTTTAAAGCATTTTCCAATACTGCGATATTTTCAGCATCAATTTGCGAACAAAGTGCATTATCTACACTGGCAGTCGCAATAGCTCTACTTCGATCTAGCATGCCTTTTTGGCAAATGTGATGATTTTTGGAATTTTCATGCGACCTTAGTATTCAATTAAAATTGTTCCAATCGTTACATCCGTCTTTTTATCGGACGATTTGTCATCACGTGTTTTTTTGGAAACGTTCGCACAACCAGACGATTCAAACAAGAATAGAGGGGATTCAGGCCAGAGATTGAAATTTTGTATTTTCAGATACCAAGAATGATGAGTTAACCATTTGAATGTCATTAATGTTCTTTTTTTTTGCATTATTTTGTTTTAGAATAAAAAGAAACACAAATTTGCCGCCCCCCTATAAGTTGCCGCCCTATACGAGCCTAGTGGTTAATCCGCCACTGCCACCAGTGTTAGGCATGACTTAACATGACCTGCCGTTGATGCTGTTGGACTATGTCTCCTCGAACCCGGCTTGAAATTGGCCTACATAACCTGAGGCACTCGGGTCCGTGTAGAAGTCGTAGTTTCACGGAATTGCGTCACACGTGACAGGTTAGCGGTACCGCTAATCTATCGTCTAGCCATATCCCGCGGTATCTGACTACAGTTTGTTTCGTTTCGCCAGTCCGATTTCGAATATTTGGGTAAAAATCACGTCGGTAATTTCCACAACGAACTTTCTACCGGTTAACATGTCAAAAATCATTACAGAAGCTTACTTCTACCTGACTTTTCCAAGTCAATCAGGCACGCAGCCGTACATTAGTTCTTGCATTTGTTCCATTGGATATTCGATACGCGTTTCGACGCGGAAAGAACAGTGTGATGCCCCGCTCTGAAACCGAATCGGTTATCCCGGATGATTTTACTGTCCTTAACCCATTTAGACAGGGCTATGTATATGGACCACCACGTTATTCCAATGCAAAGTTACAGATATTCTTTAATTCTCTTTGATCAACTATTGGAGATTTTTGATCAGTGACTTCAGTGTCCTGACCTCCAAGTCTTGTCTATCCTAAAGCCGCCTGTACAGGAGTTTGAGTTTTGTCAAGCTTTTACTTTTTTGTCTGTGTAGTGCGTCCATTGTCGCGTTTTTGGGCACGTTCGTGGTATTGTTATGACGTGGTATTGTAGTGTCCATCATCTGCTATTACCACTGGTTTGAGGTATCTGTCAATCTCGTTTAATAGATTCCTAATGTTGGAAAGTACGGCTCTTCGCTGCAGGTTTATTGGTTTCCAACCTTACTCACGAGGACAGCAACTCACTCTTATTCATATTGGATTGAACAATTTAGAGAGGCGTTCACTTTCTATTTTGATTTTACAAATTCCTGCCATCGACTTTTTTTTCCTGCAAGTGCTTTTCGTGATTTTTCGACCAAACATTTGGCTAATATCTTTATACTGTTGCTGTTCAGTCGGGACATTAGTCATAAATTGTCTTTTAATCGAAACCTTTGGAATGAGGGGGGTTAATGCTTACTTTCTTAATAAAAAAGGATGTCTCTCGTAGGAGCTCAGATTATCTCCTCAGGAGTCATCATTTTTCTGAGATATGCTTTCTAAGGTGGCAGAGGGCAGCACATCCACATATTGCAGTATGTGCTTTGCAGTTTCCTCGTCCTCAAGGCAACGGCGACGTTCGGTTTCAGACGAGAGGTTAATCTTGTTAAGATGATATCGACTCTTCTGATATCGACTCTATTATATTAAAGGATATTAATAGTGTTTGTTCAGGGGCGTATACATCTTTTCGCTTGTCGGGCTGCTTGAACGCTTTTCCAAAAGTGCAGGTGTTGCGATTCCCACTTGTCTGAGAGAAAATAAATCTTCGACTTGAGAATTCCGCAGAAAGGTTTGGCACCTAGGTACTTTTCGCTGGAAATTTTCCTAGCGAGTTGGTCGACGATTTCGTTGCTCTTAATGCCCTTGTGTCCTGGCATCCACCAGAGTTCGAACTTATTTCTTTTGTCTAGTTCCTGCAGGGCATAATAGCGTTCCTTAACGGATTTAATGTTTGTGCTATACGTGTATTGATGGTTAAAGTGTATTGATGGTTACATGTATGGTTATATGCCAGTTTTTTTTTCGATTTTGTCCAAAGATGCCAGCGTCAACCCTGGAATTCATCTTGGAGCCATCTGTGTAGAATCCGCCGCTTTCCCAAGCTCTGCGGTTCGGGTAAATGAGTTATCTTGTGATCATCCATCAGAATTAATTTTCTGAAGGCGAAAAGTATTTACAATATATTACTTTGCAAGCAGGGTCGCTCGGTGATCTGTGTCTGTGGTAAACTAAGCTGATGATACATTTTCCATGTTATAGAACATTTAATGTTTTGTTTTTCCCAGTTTTGATTATAAACAGATTCCTGATTATATGTTATCTATAATACCTATAATAATGTACAACTTGTACAGTTCGGGGTGACTTTCCTACAATACAAACGACATCAAAAATTTCACGCAGAATTTTTCTCTTGAAACAGCTTTAAGGACTTTCTTTGACAAGATTCAAATCTCTACGACATAACGGAGGACTGAAATGGCTTAGGTTTTATAAAAGTTTACCTTTCCGAGCATTCTATTATTCAAATGCCAAAGTTGTGGTTAAAAACTTTAGTTAGCGTCTTCACTCTGCGTTGATATTGTAGCAATATTGGTATGCTGCGTTAGGTTATGCTATATTGATTCAACGTGTAGTTTCTACTAATACCTTAAGCAACAGGTTGGATTCAACGGGTCGCTTTTTCAAAAGAATTGTTGTTGGCATCTGATTGAAAATGATAGAGAAGATGTTTTTTTTTGTGTTGGAAGCTTCTGCTAGCTGTTGGAGCACTCAGACGCAAAAGCTAGTCAATTGTACTGCCAAACAAACACCTTAATTTATTGTATTATCTCCGTTCCCCGGAAAAAAAGAAATTAAGAAGAGCCTCAGTGATGTAGACCTCAAAGATTCGGCACATACCATGTAGGCCGTAAGGGTTCGCCAGCGTAAAGGCCCGTAATGACGCCCGCAAGTCTTATTCTCCTTAAGGATAAGAAGAATTTTGCGGATTTCTTGCAGACATCAGGGCGTACGCGTTTGGTCATCCTGCATCCTGGATATTCCCTCCATCTACGATTGTGTGCATTAAAGACCCTGTCGAGAGATCAAAAGCTCCCTCAATGAAAGAAGGGGTCCGCAGATGAGAAGGTCCGATCGCCTTCGGTAGCTGATTTCTTCAGAGGCTTACCCTCATCGATCCTGCTGTGTCAACCTCTTTGCACAATTTTAAGTAACGCCTTTTTCACCCCAATTTTTGGCACTTAGCAGCGCAATCGACACTACGTCCCAATTTTGAGGGGCATGCGGGCACCACTTGGAATACCCAAATCCTTTTGGTTGTCCATTCATTTGAATTCTTCGGGTCTTAGTTCGAGATCAGTGCCCTCTTATGATATTGTTACTTACGAAAAAGAAACAGAAGATAGTGTGGTTTTGGATGTGCATCACAACCTTGCTATTGGTTGAATCACAACAAAGAATAAGTTCTTGTTGTGCTTGGCCATAACAAAAAAGATCAATGAGAATTGCGAGAAAGCGGCAATAAACTGCAGGGAGTGAGGGAGCGAACAAACAGAGCAAAGAAGTTGAGCGTGTTTAACATGGCAAATACCAGCTTCGATCTCTGATCCTGCTCAATCCAAGCTGACACACAGCCTCCACGCGGCCTCTCCTGGATAGTTGGCTTGGCATCCGCCGGGCACTGAACCAATATGTGCACTGAACCCATCCCTACAGGTGGGGGGTTGTGTTTAGGATTGGCATCCCTATCCCTAAACAAATCTTGTTACGAAGCAACAACAAGCTTCGGATACGGACGGATACAATGTTGACGACCCATATAAAAGAAAAACTCTGCGAGTCTGCACTTGGAATGTGCGGCCCCTTAACAGACCAGGTGCAGACAACCATCAGGAACAAACCCTCGACTGCTACAAAGCAGATATAACCGCACTCCAAGAAGTGCGATGGGATGAATCAGGCAAAAAACTGCTACAAGGAAAAACTGTAATATCTATTACGGTTACTGCTACAAGTAAACAACGTCTATTCGGATGCGGATTTGTTATTCGAGGAAGACTCCGGCAAAAAGTCTTAAGCTTCCGGCATGTAAACGAATGCCTCATAGCAATCCGCATCAAAGGCATACTTGGGAATATAAGCCTAATATGCGTTCATGCCCCTACGGAAGAAAAAGATGCTCGACTTAAGGATGACTTCTATGATCTCTTGGGCTGAACGTACGCCCAATGCCCCAGCTAATTGACTTCCTAGCAGGGCGTAACCTCCTTGTGTGCTTGCTACACAATTCCCACATCTCAACATCCATAAAGGAACCTGGCGGTCACCAGATCAGTCGACAATTATCAGATTGATCACGTTGCGACGCCAGACACTCCTCCAGCATCCTAGATGTACGAACCTTCCGAGGAGCTAACACTGATTCGGATCACTACCTTGTTGTAACCACGGGACGAATACACGAGAGAGCTTTTAATAAAAAAAAGAAAAAAAGGGAGCATGTAAAGATTGAGATCGAGGAGATGAAGAGATGGTGCCACATGAATGTGGCTCGTAAGTTTCACGAAAAAGTAAAACGAACATGCCAGGGCTATAAAGCCAAAGCAGAAGCCTATAGGAATGAAGATGGACAACTAGTAGTAGTAGAAAAACCACTTCTGTAGACTGAATAACGGCGATGATAGATCTGATACCGCTGTCAGGCAGAATGATCCATTTGCAATGGATGAAGATATAAAAGAATTCCGTCTACCTGACCTAGATGAAATTACGCTTGTTATTTCGAAGCTTAAAACGCAAACGTCCTATCTGGTGAGCTATTGAAAGCGGCTGGAGATGAGTTGGTAGGACGGGTGCACCAACTCATCTGTAAAATCTGGTAAAATATGCCCGACGAATAGAATCTCAGCATCGTTTGCCCAGTCCATAAGAAAGGAGACCCTATAACTGCGCCAACTATAGAGAAATAAACCTCCCTAACATCGCATACAAGATCTTCTCTGATGTACTGTGTGAACGAGGTATTTGTTAGGTTCCTATCAGTATGGTGTCAGGCTAGGTAAATCGACAATAGATCAAATGTTCACACTGCGGCAGATCTTGGAAAGGACCCAAGAATTCCAAATCGATACAAGCCATCTTTTTGTCGATCTAAAAGCTACATATGAGAGTGTATATAGCTATACCGTCTAGTTTTAACATCCCTGCCAAATTTGTCCGATTGTGAAGGATGACAATGGAGAATTCTCGCTGCTCCCTTAAGGTCGGTAGCGAATTAACTGAGACCTTCGATTCTAAAAAAGGATTTAGGCAAGGTGGCGCACTGTCATATAACTTTTTCAACATTGTGCTTGAAAAGATCATAAGATCATAAGAGGCCAACACAAGAGGTACGATCTCTTTCAAGTCTGCTCAATTGCGTGCGTATGGGGATGACATTGACGTAATTGGGGCGAACACAGTGAGACGTCAATGAAGTATTCAAAAGCATTGATGCAGGAGCGGCTAAAATGGGTCTTTCAGTCAACGAGAGTAAACCCAAATATATGCTGTAATCCAAAAAGCAGTTTTCAGATTTTAATTTATCTACAACTTATGATTCGATGGATTCACCCATGATTTTGATGCCGAGGGATATTAATTTAATAGGGTAGTCGGATACACCAACATGTTTCATTAAGGAATGTACAAACTCGGGAGTTTTTTGAAGGAGCTTTATAGGGGGAACCGCATTTTTTTTTTGTTTTTTGTAGCGCACACTACAAACAACACTCGTCCATCATACTCTCATTGGGGCATATTTCTATACCCGCCGGGGGGAACATTTCGTACGTTCGCATTTCTATACCCGTCGGGGGGAATAAATAACGTCATTGAAATGAACTTCCTAATCGACGTGAATCGTTCACGTTCGGTAATGTAAATTGCGATTCCAGTAGTCGTTCGAATCGAATTTAACTGTCATATTCTGTCCGCTGCTTTTCAATCGCGCCAAACATTTTTTTTTAAGCATGTAAGTATTATTTAAATGGTTTGGTGGTTTTTTCAGGGTTTTCATTTTTTTATAGGAAAAAAATAACTAAACGGGAGCAGTTTTCATGCTTAATTGTACTGTTTACATGTACTTAATGTATTAACAGGCGAAATATTACACTTAAAGGAGTCATGCATACTTCCCGGGTAACGTGCGTCTACGAAACGAATCGCTTGTTTATGGTCAAAAATCTAAAGATCTAAATCATTTGTAAATTATCCCGCCATTTCCACAACAAACTCAAATAAATTTCCGTGTTTTCAAATTTAATACGAATTAAATGTCAAATAAGGAAAGGGAGTTCGAACGATTCGGGAACGATAAAGTAGTGCTCCCGGCGGATATAGGAATGGCAAGGGAGTGCGAAAGTGAATCGAATGTGCGGATCGAACGTTCGATTCGAACGACTATAGAAATATGCCCCATTGTCACTATCTGGCAGACATTGCAGGGGGCCCCAGTAGTTGGAGTTGGGACTTTTTTTGATAACGAAGCCATTACGGGAATAAATTTATGTTTTTAATCCAAGGACAGTGAGCTGTCCCCGTAACTTGGGGATAGCGCGCGTTTATTAATTTTGAACGTAATGTTGTACGTGATAAGTGAGATTCGGAAAGCGATAGGAACAAACCGTCCACACAGTATCACTACCACTTACTGCAAATAATAATTGCATTAATTGTAATTAACCACCGCCAGCGGGGCACCAGGGACAAACGGCTCATCCGTGACGGGTACGTTATAGTACTGGGTGAAAACGCTGCCCAGAGCGGTGCGTTATTCCGGTGCGATCCTCCTCACTCCATAGTTCGTAAGTTAGATGGGATTAGCTGGGAGATCTTTTGGAGACTGGAGGCGTAATCTTGCTTAGATAAGCCTGAGAACTGAGTGAGGCCAGTTAGCCTTGGTGTGGTCTCGGACATACAGAATGAGCGAGATGGTGGAGCGAAACACGCTAGCCAACCTGATTATATTTAAGACTAGAATTAAGCAGTTAAGGATAGGTTAAGCTTTAGGATAAGAAAGTGGCACAGAGCCAGTAAGACACATGCAATATTAAGATATTTTCAAGTTAGTTTTAAAGATTTTTGTCTAGTAAATAAGAATGGAATACGAATAATAAAATTTAAAAAAACTAAAAAGCGAGTATATTTTAATATTTAACTTATAAAGCCGTAAAAAGATGAAAGTGGTCTTAAATACAATATATATATCGTTTACAGTATTACACGGCAAAACAATAATGTTTTTAATATTTTTTTTTCGGGATAACAGATATTAAATTCATTATTGGAAAATTGCAATCATAGTTCCCACATTTGCCAATCTTCCCAAAAGTCTCGGCCTCAAAATATTTTACTCTGTCCTTTTCATCTTCATCATAGGAACTCGTCGGTCTAAATTTTTAAACATTAATAAATAGTAAAAGAAAATATATTCTAAAAGCTTACGTTAATAAGATATGAAGGAGCTCACTCCAAAGAGAAGTTTTCTTCATGAATTTCATCATACTGCTTTCGCAGATTGCTTGCAACATACAATCTTGTCCGTTATATCCGTATCTAGAAAATAGAAGGCAGCAGAGAAATATTTTTCACCGAACAAGTGGGTTAAATCTATGTACTTATTAATTATGTTTTCAATGGTTGCATAGACACCCCAACGCGAGATCTTGTGTTGTAAATACTCGTGTGTATGCAAGTATCGTTGATACTCTGGTATGAAGGGATTCTTCCGAAATGTGGTTGCATTCCACGGCAAGAAAAACTCAGCCTTAAGGACATAACCTACTGTTAAGGACTCGTACTCGAGGTCAGCAGGAATACCAATTCCAGCAATGAACTATATAGAAGTAGTATGTATGTATATTAACACACTTTAATTGAATTTACGTTTTTAATTTCTCTTAACTTGATGCCTGGTGGGTGACTGCCGTGGAAAAAGCAAATAACGTTTATTTAATCGATGTGGTATGGTGCAGTCGCACACCATGAGAACTATAATGAATACACTCGTATGTTTTAGCATCTCGGCTGAACGATTCAAACTGACTACGGTTTTGAAAGAATGGATAGATTTGCCTAAGGTAATGTACATATTTCGCTAGAGGACGTTAATTAACTGAGAATCTCTTCAGATAGGGTATTAACTTGTGATTTCTTAGTGAAGTAACCAACATAAATTTTTGTTTTTAAATTTTATTCCATTGTAGGAAGAAAATAAATAATCTAAAATAAAATAAATAACCGACACAAAAAAAACCTTAAAAAGTAATAAAGAACCTATTAATATGTTTAAGATAAGCGCCGCCGCTTGGGGAGACTTGATGGGGTCAGTGATATTATATATGGAACCTATTTCGATGGCAAGGTGGTCGAGTCAGTTGGCATGTTGATGGCAAGTTGAAAATGATAAATGGGTTGTAAGGGACGAGTGTGGCAGCAAGCAAGGTAAAATTCCGGTTGCTGCTTTGAGAGCTCCGGGACCGTCCGAATCAGTAGAATTGTTGTGGATATCAGCTTGAAACAGAGTAGGTACAATCTTGTGCGAATAACTCACTGTTCAGATATTGGTGCATAGATAAGTTTCAGTTCGATATGATTTTGTCAGTGAACAAATATTGGGAATTAAGGAGTACTGCGAAATTTTCTGTATGCAGTTCTCTTATGTGCAATTATAGTTAGGTTAGGATTGAAAAAGTTGTGAGTTTAAAACCTACTTAATATTTTCAATGTGCTTGCGATTTAAGATCTATCGCATAGTCATCCCTTTTCAAGTACATACATACATATATCTATAAAGTTCAGTTCAATCAACTTAATCTTGTGAAGGATATCATAAAATAGCGTATTTTGATGTCCATCGGAATCTATTCCCATTGCATGAACCAATGTGTACATCATCTGCATATAAAATGAATATAAAATGAAATCAGATGGCATACGCCTTTTGACATTTTTTACAATTGATTTTTGCTTGCTGAATTTGCTAAATTATTATCAATAACCGAACTAAAATTTTGAGAGCACTACCTTGTTTTCTTAATTTGATATGTATATGTTACATATACCAATGAATATTTTCCTAACTGCCAGTTATCGAGGAATTTTCGACGATTATATTTTTGAAAATCGAACTTTTTTAAAATTTCACATATCCCTTTTAGTTCGATTAAAATTATTAACCTCGATATCTTCAATTGATGTAATTTCTTAAATGCATTTTCTGGTTAAGTTTATAAGCAATGTCTTTCCCCTGAAGTCGTTGTTGAACGTCTACGTTCGCTCTACTAAGAGATACTTTTTACTGATTCAATGAGAGATATGTAGTTATGGTACCCGGTAAGTAGTTTGCGCCCGAGAGCTAGAAAAATGGTATGGATTAAAAATATTGGAGTTGAAGTGGAAGGTTTTAAGGTAAAATAAACACGCTTGTAATTATATTACTTCTCCTGACTGGTACATTGAAGCGCAAAAATGTAAGACCTTGCAGAAGTCTGAAAATCGCCCACACTATACGGCCTTTTCTTATTTTTTTCAAAAACTTAAACCGTAAAGTTTTAGGATTAAGAAAGGCTTATATAACTTAGAGCTCCAATACATTATTTATACATAATACATAGATTAGCGTAAAAACGTAAGTATTTAAGTCTTTATTTATATGGTTTTCAAGAGATCACTGAAATCCAATACGTCAGTGAAAATATCTAAAAATGATTTTCGGCACTCTCGAAAAACGACATCGCAGGAGGCACCTGACTTTCCTAAGACTTCAGCATGAAAGTATTCGTTGTCAGAGTGAGTGGATAGCTTATCCGTTGATGTAGACGGCCTGGAAGAAAAAACATTTATATTAACACATCGATATGATGTAGTAATTCCTTGAAGGTTTACATCATTATAATATGCACTATTTCCGCAAAAAGCCCATTTTGGAAATGAAACGGCGTTTTAGCTGTTTCGCAAATGCTCTTTAGAACACAAGACCGTCCAACAAGTCCTTTTCTATGAAAAAATCAGTAAAAATTGTAAATACTAGTCATACCTTGGCCTAAAAGTTCTAACTTACTTGTCAGCAGCTGCTTCCATCGCCTTATATAGTGCCCATCTATACGTTGACAAATTTATTGTCTCACTTTGCCGTTGTTCGTTTTGCAAGCTATCAAATTCTGTGTCTATTTCTTCATAGTCATCATCCACACCGTTGAAATCGTCATCATCCGGATTACTCCCATCGAATCCAGTATCAATTTGCACCGCTTCGACGTTGTATTCCTCATTCTTACTATGCTGATCAGGAAGGCTTCTGCCAGCTACGTTCAATGTGGCCGGTACATACAATTGAGTTACGTTACTAGGCAAGAAGTACTCGTACTTAAATACCCAGCCGTTTGTCAATGACTCGAATTCTAGGTCTCCTTCTGGTATACCGATACCGAAAATCAACTAAACAAAATTAATTAAGACTGGCTTCAATGCAATTTCAGAGATCTTACCTGGATACGAGTGGGTGCTGTCGGAGGGAAGATTAGAAGTGGCACCCGCTTACTTCTGGCCAACGTAAAGTCTGCTCTTTGGCCAAACGACTGAACGATGCACAATCCAAAGAGCCATAAGATCCTCCTGGAAGACGTTTCTGCCATATTTAATGCGTATTTTATTTTTTGCTTATTGTTATTGTATCTTAAAGATAGTTCAGTGTCACACTATATATTTTATATACGGTACATCGAATGATGATGATTCGGCTAACAAAACGAATGGAATACTAACACCTATTTGTAAGAGGTTCATCTGACGCCGAGAGAGGAGACTAAGGTAGCATCTTCTTAATGAAGATGTATTAACTCGAAACGAAAAGGTTTTTCTGTCATTCATGGGGTATTAATTAACACCAGATTGACGGTATAACTAATTAAGAAACAGCAATGGTGAGGCATATGTGAGAAAAAAAAAGTTTAAAGTTTTATATTTTTAGAGGATATACAATGGATAGAATCCGGAAGGTTGAAGTAGGCTACGATGTAGACTTTATTTTTCTACGTCATTAATCACTAGGTTTCACTTAATGATAAAGGCCTTTGACGACATGCTTTTATGTTGACAAGTGGGAGACGGTCGCAATCAAGAAATGCTCGATTGTTTGTAATGAGTACGAATATTTAGTATTATGTTAAGTAAGTCAAAAATAAGAACATTCGTGGATCGAGTTCTCATTGATTGGTATACATTATTAATGAAAAATACTAAGTTCCCATTTTGAAACTACCATTTGCAATAAATATATTTATATTGTATTGTAAATATAAACGGCATGTCATCGGTGTCAAAAACCAACACATCAATCTCTGAGCCACCAAGCTCTTACATCTAATAACTGCTTTTCTATTATAGAAACATAGTACAAGGCTATCCCCAATACTTCTGTACATCGCATTTGCTCTTTTAAACATTTCTAAATGATTTTACATAATACCGTGGCAAAAAAGTAATGTTGAACGTGTAAAATGAGTGAATCAGTGAGTGAGTGAGTGGAATATTGGTAAATTTAAGAAGGCCTCTTAGCAAAAATGTTCCCCAAGCTTATAAAGATCAATGAAGGAGGGGTCACATTCTCCGAAATACCTAAGATAAGTACTATCAACAAAATATGCTATACATACTAAACGACTGAATGATATTGTAGGTAGAAGTGGTGGGCTAGAAAGTCGCAATCGTATGTGCCAGACGTACTGAATTGCAGCAGCAACTATATCCATCCAGCTAGATAGCGGATTCGATCTGCCCAGAACACGTTGCCTGGTCCCTGTCACTGCTGGTCAGCTGCATAAAGGCGGTTGAGGGTCCGGCTGAGGGCAGATTAGGGAGTTCCGGCGTTGCCGAGGCTATCAGCCAATGAATACATCTGGTTTACTACCGATGTAGAATTCTATTCTGATTCAACTGATTCATATCCACTTCTCTTATGTCTTAAACGTATTTATTCTAAGTTCTTATGACTACATTTCAAAATTTGATTTGGGATAGTTTAAAAGCTTGATTAATACTTATTTCTTATCCTAAAGCTTAACCTACCCTTAGCTGCTTACTTCTAGTCTTAAATAAAAAAAATAAAATCAGGTTCGCTAGTACTCGTGTGATTCGTTCTGAGTTAACACCCTTCGGATTGTATTTTTCAGCGACTGGGCTTAGCCATCTTCCTCACTCTTCATGTCCGAGAACTCACCAAGGCTAACATGCCTCAGTCAGGTTGATTTAAGCATGATGGTGCGCTCAGCCTCAGATTCACTAATCATCTCTTGCAGTGAATAGTCGACTTTGTGCAAGTGAGTGCTATCGGAGCACTATTAATACACGGGAATTAGAAAACGAAAAAAAAGACGAGTGGGCCTAGTGGAAGAGTACCGGGAATCAAACGCGCGAGATAGGCGGTTCAACGCCCCTTAGGGAAAAAGTATTTTTTCTTTCTTTCTTTCCCAAGCTAAAAGACCGCAAAACGGCAGATAAGGGAATAGCAACTTCCGCGATGACTGTGCTACGACATTGTAAAGGGACAAGAGGAAGAAAATCTTGCGAAAGAAGATTGATTAATTAAGGAGTTAACAAAAGCTACAGCAACAACAACGACAACAGCAATTACAGCAGCAACAACAACAACAGCTTAAACTCTAGCGGCAACAATAAAAACTAAAAAAACAACAACAGACAAAAATGCAGAAGAAAAGGCAACAAAAACAGCGACAACAACAAATGCAGCCCGAAGAAGAATCGCAGTAGACAAAGAATAAAAAAGAAAAAAATCCTACAATAAACGTACATAAGTGGGTTAGAAATTAAGGATAGTATTAAGTTATGTAAGTTAGTTTGTAAGAACTTCCATTTAAAAAGATTGAGTGAAAATAAGCATGTTATTATTTGATAATCCCTAGAGGATTACAACAAGATACGCGCCGCCCTTGGAGAATCACAAACGGAGTACTTTACCTACACTCCGAAAGCACAAAAACCAATTACAGTCCTCCTAAAGGGCATAGATCACGAATTCGGGTCGGAAGGGCTGATGAATGAGCTACGCAGACACGAGAATAATGAACTCCAGTCAAGGAGCCAAGCCTTTCACCACCGCCAAGGCTAGAAGCAGTGATCAGAAGCTACCATTTTTCTTGGTTCAGCTCAGTCCCAACAGCAAAATTGATGGCTTAAAAAAAATACGTTTTCTAAGCTGTCACCTGGGATAAATTAAAAAGAGCATATCATGTATTCCAATGTATGCGTTGCTAGAGATTCAGGCATGCCGCTCCTAATTGCAATATGCAGTTCAGGTGTATAAAATGCGAGAAGAATCACAAACCTGGAGAATGTCCTTTGAGAAGGGAAATAGTTGAGGACAAATCATTGCTTTTCTGTGTTCTCTGTAAGTTTAGGGGTTGCCCCGAATTTCAAGAATTTAGAAAGAAAGTTTAGGCTCGTAAGCAACAAATTGAAGAAGATAGACTTCAAAAAAGTTGCTCGTTCGCAAAAATCGTTACACCCAATGTATCCTTTGCCCAAATGGCAGCAGGATCGGGAAGCGCAACGAAACAGCAAACGGCAGGGCCCCTACTAAGGCAACCGGAGCTAATGCGGAGCTAACAGCTTTCCTATTGTCCATTAAAGTTACCATCTCTCATAAACAACTAAATGAGCAGGCAGCCCGAATTGATCTCATCTGTTTGCAGAGTTTGCATGATGAATACGCCCGACGAGTTGAACCTGCAGATCCTTGCCGTGAATGTTAATTCGCTGGTGAGAATCGAGAGAAGAATTACACTGTCTAATTTGTTGGTAAATGAAAATCCAGATTTGCTTTTGGCCAGCGAAACTAAACTGAACCAGAACCATAACTTAGTATACAAAGATTATCATGTAATAAGAAGAGATCGACCCCAGTCCACGCAAGGGGGCGGGGTCGCATTTCTAATAAAGATAGGACTGCGTCATAAAATCATACACAGCGGAGTAGTGCGTAGGTTCCAAGTGCTAGAAGCGTGTTTTTTGAGCGTACCCCTTCGAAGTCGAAGACGGCACCGGCAGCCCCTCAAACTGCCCAGTTTATTAGCGAGCTTGAATCTATTTTTCGTCAACTACAGCTACGAGCAAAAGCAAATTATAACTTTATGGCCAGGGGTCTTAATGCAAAACATGCAGCGTGGGGAAAAAACATTCTCAAATACCAGAGGTAATCATCTATTTAACTGGCTAGGCGAAAATACGATTGAGTACCGACTCGACCTGCTCGCGACTTTTTTTGAACTTAGCCATCATCGACACGAGACTCATACTGCGTGACGCGATTCACCATCTGCGAAACTGTTTACGTGCTGTAGACTACGATAGTGACCACTTCGGAGTAGCCGCTGTAATACATATTCCTAATGAGCGAAAGGATCCGGAAGAATATAACCAAATGTACACGTTTGATTTTCAAAGAGCACACTGGTTACGTTTCTCAAGATCTTTAAAGCGTGAAATACTTCGGTAAGAAATTGACCGATTAACGAACAGAAACATGGCCAATGAGGAGACGACTACCTACTCCAATTGGAGAACGCTATCAAACGAACAATGGATCATAGCATCCCTAAAGCTCAACCTCCGTACGATTTAACCACAAAATACTCTAACCCTACAATTAGAGCTATGCAAAAACATAAAAGTATGCTATTGTCCAGACTAAAACAACTTTACCGACAATTTACTGACAGACAAGAACTGATGATCTAAAATCTTCAAAGAAAATTATAGAATATCTATTAGTTTGCATTATAACAAAAAAAATTCGGGCTATAAAACCCAGTGGCCAGAATATGTTCCCGAAAATAAATCAACTATTTAGAAGACTAGATCATAACGATATTCCTTGTTTGCGAATCCCCCAGACAGACCATGGACGACAGACACTAATCGGTGCAGGGTTGACTGCAGGAGAAATTTACTCAGACGAAGATGTTTTTGTAATTATTCATCCTCGATCTGGAAAACGAAGCACGGTTAAATCATGTACATCTTCTCAATGAAATTGGTGTCTGCAAATGATCATATGCTAAGTTTTTGAAAAACAAATTTTTCTCAGCTTAAGTTAATCATAATAATGTTAATTGTAAGTTATTTATATAGTAGTCGAAAGGCATAGGTTAAAATTATACAGTTTGTTTTAGAGTGTCCGCCTAGGGCCAGTAAGATTCCTAAATTTGTAAGGATAGTTAAGCTAGTTTTAAGCATTTTTGTCTGGGATAAGATAGATCTAAGAAACTATAAACTAGGCAGATCAGTATGCGCGGGCTTAATTCCGCTACTGAAAATTTTTGATCGAGCGAGCAAATTTGTTGTTTTATCAACCTTGTTCTCGCTCCGCATGGCACTTTTCTAAACTTTACTTCGTTATTTCTCACTATTTTTCAATCAAACAATTTCATTTGATAATTTATGGCTCATCTACAGACCTAGATCTATCGAATGACATGCTGCACACATGTGTGGTTATAGCCGATATCTACATTTAGTGCGTACAAGATTAGTCCGAAATCGTTTTCGGACCACTATATTCCCCGTACATGCACGCGCTAGGCCAAAAAGTGGGTGATTGCTCTCGCTCCGCTACGCTCCGCTCGATTGGTCATGATCACCACTTGAAAACGACAGTTCCGATTGAGATGCAAATCAGAATGAATGTACATGGAGTTTATGCAAATAAATTGCGCTATTAGTGAAACATGTCGTAAGTGTTGCCGCACAGCAACTACATGCTTGCGGATTGTTATGGTGATAGGCATGTGTGAGTGGGTTAATATGAGCCATAACTCAGGTAGAGCAGGTGGTCACCGTTAGGGGACGTGAAAGTGAGGTGACCACTGTGAAAATTTCCAAGAAAATCGTTATTTTTATTATTATCAAAGTGAGATTATAGATGTGTTGGTCGGAGTTCATTTCTCTGACAATTTTTGTAAACATTTCTCAGCTTCAACGCGCTGTTTCATCCGATCCGAATCATGTATATGGGATATTCGCGAATAAGGAAAAGGCTCCACCAGGAGACCTTGCAGTGACCTTATCCTAGAAAACATAACATAAGAGAGTCCAGCAGCAAACTCCGTGTTTCCGATTCCGATTACTGCTTTGTCGATTGTCTGTCCTTGAGATGCATGTGCAGTTATAGCCCATGCTAGTTTGAGTGGTAGTTGCATCCTAGTACAACTTTCTCCCCCAAGCTGATATCCACTCGTGATAGGTGCTATTGGAACACATCCGTCAACGGTGGGGCCAGTGTACTTATCGAACTTGATCAAAACAGCAACAGGCATTGCGGTTTGAGCGTTGTCTGTTGGACGATACACAATATCTTTCACCTCACCTCTTGCACCATTCACCAGTTTCTTGTCGGTCCAAAGGTTTCGCGTAAGTATAACTAATGCGCCGACAGATAGCTTAAGAGTATGAGCTAATCCTTGAGCGTCATTAGTTGTGGCTTTCTCAGCATTTTTGCTGTTATGTTTCGCTTGAATTCTGGCTACTGGAAGATCTAACGAACGTAGTTTCTCTGTGTTGTATGTCATGACTTCTTGTTTTGTACTGTAGATGCGCAAGGCATCTTTGAAGGTGCTTTGTTCTGCAACACAAACACGACTCGTTGATCTCGACATGAACAGTTGCCAGTCTTCTTCAGTGTTCCTGCCAATGCTTAGTTTGTCTAATGCATCACGGAAATGAACATCAGTTGTCAATGTTCCCAACTGACGATGAGCTTCTTTAAGGATTACTGCTTTCGTGAAATGCTTCTTATAGGCAAGTTGTCCTTGATCAGATAAGCTGCTCGAGTAACGACCGGGTTTCTTCTTTGCATACATTGGTTTATCCCCAACTGGCGGTAGTTGTTTGATGTCACCTAAGAGGTATACGATCATTCCGCCAAAAGGCTCGTCACAGCCCTTGGCCTGGCGACATCGCTGTTCGACCTGACCCATCAAGGTGGAACCGACCATGCTCCACTCATCTATTATTATGACTTTAACTGATTCGAAATCTCTCTGGAAAGCAGTCAAAGCTTCATTCGTAAGAGGATTGAATTTTCCAGATATCTTCAGTACAGAGTGAATTGTCTGTCCATTGATGTTCACACTCGCCGCCCCAGTAGGGGCAAGTAGCTTGTATGAAGATGAGCCGTAATTGAGGTCTGCAGTCAACTTTGCAACGATTGCTCTAATAAGTGTTGATTTGCCAGTTCCGGCTTTCCCTTGTATGATTATCCGATTGTGAATAGCTGACCCCTGCATTTGACTGTCTAAAATGAACAGGACATTCTGTTGTTCGTGTGTAAACTGAACGTCTGGGTACACTTGATGTTCAGCCACCATTTCTGTTTGTTGTCTGGACTGTATAAGAAAACTTGACAGTAACTCCGGCTGTTCAAAGTGTCCGTATGAGCTGCTCCAGTCATGCTCAATATCCATGGCTCGTAAACCAAGGTCCACGTCACTCGGTGGACCGGCTGGTCCGATCTGTGCCATAAGCATGAATGGGTCTTGACCATCGACGTATAATTCAAAATCTTCATCTTCGAATTCATCATCTTCATGAAGAGGTTCTAAATCAAGTTGTTGTGTAATCTGACGTGCTTCAAAAAGAGACTTCCAGGTCATATCACCAAGAAAATCAGCTTCTGAAATCCAAGGCAATGGATATGGGACGTGAACTAACACTTGGATTCTGTAGTACATGTCATTGTCTGCATCATTTTCTTCTATTAACTTGAGTCTCGGAAATACTCGTACCACTGCTGCTTTGCGTCGCTTGGTATATCGATCGCCCACAACTTTGCATTGCGAAGAGAAATCGAAGAGCGATAGATGACTGTAAGCAGCGTTGCGGTTCTTATATTTCTCGATGAGAGACTTTGTTCCTCCGATGACCTCGTCATCGTTCAGAGTTTGCAGTAGCACCTGCTCTTCAGAGTCTGAATTTGGAATAACCAACGCAACAAACTCTCGAGTTGATGACCAAAATGGTAAGCCAAAATGGTTGGCCCAACGGTTGTTTTGAAGAATTTAGCATTTTTAATACCATAAATGAGCCTCATCCTGGTTGTCCAATCACTTCTGGCGTGTGTTCTTTTTGAATATTATAGTTGGGGCAAAGAAGACATCAGTTCTGTCGCTATTGATGTGAAGCTATTCATTGACTAAAAATATCAAAAATCGAATTTATTTACCTACCTACCTCTTCTGATGTATGCGGCCCTTTAGAAAACGAAAACGAAAACGAGAAATTTCCAGAACTGATTGTAGTTAAAAAAATAGCGAGTCACTATCTGCATTTGCCAAACCGCGGTTCACAACATAGAAGGTAATGCTATACTGGAAGAAACAAATCAACAATTAGGTACATCCAAATAATCAAATCATTAATTCCCAATTGTACTGACACCCAACCAACCTCTTCTTAACTGCGGGATGCTTGCGTTTCTGGTTTTAAAATTTCTACTTTATGCTTGATTTTCTGAATTCACTGTCTAATTTACATACATATTTTTTGTTTCTTGTCCGAAGAATCATTAATAACTACATAGAAAGTTACAAGAAATAAGATGTGCACTTAGTCTGTTCTAATTACAATCTATTCCAACATGTGTTCCGCTTAGTTCCAAAGAGTTCGTGATCGCCTTGTTATACACCCAACGGTTTGTGGAATAAAAACGCACGGATCGACTCACAAAATATATTTATTTCGGAATCTACAGTAACAACGTTTTACTACCGCTCGATGTCGAATCCTCTACTCAACTCACTATCCAAATCCCTAACTCTCGCTGCCAACCAACGTTCTCGTATCCATATCGCTGAGTCAGTCGTACATATACGAAGGCGCGTGTATCCGGTGCAGCAAAGAGGCAACCTGATGCGTTCGTGAATAACTATGGGAACATGTTTGCACCTGAACAATCCAATTTTGCTAGATCAGCAAATGCACGTCATGCTCCTCTCCTGTGGCACGTGTGCGTCGTGTTAACTACCATTTCACCCTTATTAATACCGGCCATTTGGAACTCGGAAATTCTGAGCCTCTTTGACCGCTTCCCTGCCATGAGTATGTTCCTTGCATGTTTCACCGTTCTGTCACAACTCTTCTAGATCCATCCTTATATTGTCCTCCCATCTACGGCGCGGCGATCTCTTGCCTACGGGTGTTCCACTCATTATTCGTTTGACTGTTTGTCCTCTGTCCGATCGTCCTGCTCATCTTAGTCTTCGCGGTTTAATGACTCGGACAATGCTTGGATCTGAACTGAATGCGTAGTTTTCTCCATTCGTCTATTTCTTCATCCTGTTTTCCACCATAGGTTCTCCTCAAGATCACATTTATAAAGACCCGAAATTTATTTTTCTCTTTTTTAGTTAAAGACCAAGTTTCACATCCTTAAAGTGTCACTGGCAATATTATGGTTTTATGAATACGGAAGTTGTTTTGAATAATTCTTCCATCGCGAAGAAGCACGTATTTCCAATATGCAGTCTTTTATTTATTTCGATTCTTATGTAAATTTTTTCAGATATTTGAATTCATCCACCTTACAGTCAGGTGCGAAGTTTGGTTCAATCCAAGTCCATATATTTGATTTTCTCTTCATTTACTTCTAAGCCTACTTCCTTTCCTGCCATTATTCGACTTATTTTCTTTTAATTGTTTCCTCACTATCTCTATCTATCTTAATGGATGTAATGCCATTAAGGGTTATTCCCCTCTCACTACGAATTCGAGCACCTAATTTAAAAGAAGTGGTGACATCTCCTTGTTTGAACTCCTTCATGTATCTCGAATGTTTCAGATAATACTCGTACACTCCTACTTTAACTTAATAAACTTAATTTAAGTTAATTTTTAACTTTGTCACATTTAACAACAAACTTTACGACCACAATATGTAAATATGTAGGCTGATTTGGCATGTCTAGCCTGTTGAGCTTGTAGAACAGACCTTCTAACCATACGGTGTAGACGTTTTCGAAGTCGACCAGACAAGCACTCGTACATTATTTTTTTCGCTTATTCTACTGAATAGTATCATGCCTCGCCTTTAAATTAAATTGGTTGGCTGGTGTTATTTTCTTTTTTTCAACCCATTTGGGCAGAGATCGGTTTACTACTTTTCCAGAAATCTGGCTAACATCGAAAGCAAACTAATTGTTTGGAGATTAGCAGGGTTTGTTATATCTCTACCCAGTTTCGGGAAAGGGTAGACCACCGCTGTTTACCATTCCGCTGGGTAATCAATATTATCTCCTGAACAGCGTGGTGAGAATATTTACTGCTTCAATTGGCAGGTGTCTTAAAACGATGTTTGGATATCATCTATTCCCGTTGACTTTTTATTTTTAGATGAGTCCAGGATACACAGGAATTCATACCTTCCCACAAACAAATAGGTAGAAATGCGGTCGTTGCCGACAACAAGCCGTTGCCAGTGTTGATACTATCTATACATACATATGCCCACGTTCTGTAGTGTCACTGTCGTCCGCCTGTCGTTCGGAAGATTCCGACAAGGGATATCGCTATGAGCTTTTATCTGGAGTATTTGATTTATTTGCGGGAGCATGCTCGAACTGTTGCATTTTATAAAATGAACTTTACTGTCCCAGTACAAATTTACAGCTTTTCTATAATTTTCTTTTAATAACTGTTGGAGATTTTTAATCACCGAATTTAGTGTACTTATCTCCGGATCGTTTGGTTCTGTAAACTGTCTAAATAGCCATTGTAAGCCTGGAGATAATTCGGATTTTTTCCATGTTAGGTGCGTCGATTTCTGGTGTTCTGATTTAATTTTTTTTATTTCACTTCATTTTATTTTCACCTTTTCTTTTCCATTTGAAAATTCACAATATAAAGACAGCAATTAGATAATTACGTCTTAGTTTATACATTTTATTTTTATCATTATCAATATCTAATTTTAAGTGTTTTTCATTAAGTGAACGAAGAAGAAGGTATAATCGGTCGCCTGATAACAAGAGTCGAAAGTACCAAATAAGTACAA
Source organism: Merodon equestris (assembly GCA_958301585.1). Lineage (NCBI taxonomy): Eukaryota > Metazoa > Arthropoda > Insecta > Diptera > Syrphidae > Merodon > Merodon equestris. The sequence goes on along the minus strand of OY284415.1, from coordinate 78,472,129 downwards.
TTTACTAATACATTTAAATTGAAAAACTATTTCAAAAGTGTTGTGGGGTAGGATGCCGAAAGAGAAAGAATGTTAATGCAAATTTAATCCAGAATTCTGATAAGTTATAGATTTTACCAAAATCGAGGTTAAAAAGCCATTTATTAGTAGGTATTTCTATTGAATAAGTATGAGCAAAAAGTCTGGATGCTACAGAAGTGTAGCACTATCAGTAGTGTGGTCTATCAGTGTGATTTCAGTTAAGAGGCGAACTAGGTGTAAAACGGCCTATTTAGACTAATTTTCATGAATTTTTTTAACATATAAAGAATAAATATACTTTATTTATATTTTGAGGATATTTTATAGACATATTGAAGAACATTTACTGAAAATTTCAAACATTTTTCTTGAAAAATCCCGGAGAAATCAGCTGCTGCACATTGTAAGTCGTCACCCGGATAGGCAGTTTGTGTACATCCTGGTGGTCATAATTTTTATCAGAAATCAATTTAAAAAAAAATAATACTTTTTTCATAAGTGTCTCTTTTATTGGAACTACAAATATCACAAAAAAATAAAAAATTTCCATTTTTTTATAATGTTAAAATTAGGTACAATTTTTGACATTTTTTGTTCTTTTTCTGCAACAAAAAATAAGTAAAAATAAAGATATTATTTTTATTTTTATTGAAGTTCAAATAGAGCGTATATATGTATGTATATAAAGAGAATGTGTGCTAAGTTTCGTTAGGATTGATCAAGAGCACTACGAGGTTGAGCGTACACAAATTCGAAAAAAGTCATCACAGGGTCACTAATACTTATATAAATTTCTATCCGAGATCTCAATTGTTAAAAGATACAAAAGTACATCTGCTAACGTTCTTCTGTTTTTCTTACACTATATACTTATGAATGACTATAGTCATTATAGTCATTCATGAATGACGATAGCTCCGAAAGGACGCTCGCTCAAATGTTGATAACTTTTCAACGGCTTGGAATTTTGCTTAATTTTTTGACACCTCTACATCTATTTCCCTCCTTAAGGAAAATCCACGATAGAGCAAATATCCAAAGATTTTTAATTTTTCTTTCAATTCTTTGTTAAGTTTTGCCTGCAATTTTAACTTTATACAAATTTCTAAAATATGTTTTCGTTTAAGAATTTTATTATTGATGAAAAATATCACACTGCCTTTCTTTTGTTTTTTTAAAGCGTAGGTATATGACAGTGTCTACATAGACGAGGCATGTCATGTTTTAACATTCCTTTCAAACTCGTCATGATGTGTTGGATGATATTGGAGAATTCTCGTATCTCCACTAACGTCTGTAAGCAAAGCTTTCGAAGTTTAAAAAGGTTTTTGGGCGAATCACTTTTATGTGATTTCTTCACATCTTATCCCACACAATTTTTTCAAACGTGCATAGTTGCTTAAATATGCTACCGATATTGATATGAAATATCTAGCAGTCAGGTGTTTTTTCCATGCAATTTCTGATTCGTTTGTTTTAACAGAGACTTTGTGAGGAGATTACAATTACAAACAGTACGGGCTGTACAATAATATCCGCAAAGGACGAGCATATATAAGGTGATGCACATTAATAGAAAGGAACCTCAATAAAGCTGTTTGTTTAGCTGTGTGGCATCTATGGCATTGTACCTATGTATATTAATACTGATGGAACTTGTCCTCCAATTTACATCCTATCCTAAATATTTTAAATATGCAATATTCCAACGTCACAATATAGATTTATGTTAAATAATATTCTATAATAGATCAACATCCTCTGGGGACCTTAAGAATTTTCCTGGGTATTGTTTTTGTACATATACGCATATTCGTAGATGGTATTAATCCCGAATAATTTAGAAACAGGCGATTTAATTTACAATGATTGTTTGAAAGAAATAATTTGCTTTATTGAGTTATTGTTTTGAAGAATTTAGCATTTTTAATACCATAAATGAGCCTCATCCTGGTTGTCCAATCACTTCTGGCGTGTGTTCTTTTTGAATATTATAGTTGGGGCAAAGAAGACATCAGTTCTGTCGCTATTGATGTGAAGCTATTCATTGACTAAAAATATCAAAAATCGAATTTATTTACCTACCTACCTCTTCTGATGTATGCGTCCCTTTAGAAAACGAAAACGAGAAATTTCCAGAACGACTTTTAATTGGTGATGACGATTGTAGTTAAAAAAATAGCGAGTCACTATCTGCATTTGCCAAACCGAGGCTCACAACATAGAAGGTAATGCTATACTGGAAGAAACAAATCAACAATTAGGTACATCCAAATAATCAAATCATTAATTCTCAATTGTACTGACACCCAACCAACCTCTTCGGGATGCTTGCGTTTCTGGTTTTAAAATTTCTACTTTGTGCTTGATTTTCTGAATTAACTGTCTAATTTATTTATTTTTTGTTTCTTGTCCGAAGAAACATTAATAACTAGAAAGTTACAAGAAATAAGATGTGCACTTAGTCTGTTCTAATTACAATCCATTCCAACATGTGTACATGGTTCCGCTTAGTTCTAAAGAGTTCGTGATCGCCTTGTTATACACATTCATGTTGCCGTCCAACTGCAAAATATTGCAGCTTAGTTTTAAATTAACCAGGCAAGGAAATGCATCCGCAACGATTTGAAGTCTCCCTAATAGTGACAATGTTGTTCGTATTTTCAATTTCTTTGATTTTTTGCCAAAGAGGCAATTCGCGTGTTAAACGAACTCTGGCATTCCCTTATGGCAGTTCATTTGGTGTTAGTAATTAATTATTTATTTCTACTTGCTGTTATTAAACATAGGTCCTTTAAGTATTTAGCGGCAGTGGCTGTGCCTCTAGATTTGCCGCCCGATCGGAACGTTTATGTGGCCTTCAATTTGGAAACCAATTATGGACTGCCCCCAAATGACACACACTATTATTTAATAAATAAAGTAAGAAAATAAGTTAATGATAAACAATATATAATCTGACATTGACTGATTACGATTTAGTGGAACCTAAGCGGCATGTACAGCGATTTGAACAATAGCGTAACGCATATTGAAGGCGGCAGCAGACGTCATCAACGTTCATTGTATAGCAGGACAAGCTTTTACCGCTCGGTCATCGGCTATTTTGAATTGTTCGGAATGAATGGAACTGGGTGCTTGCAGCGGACAATCTGCGAAGTTGCTGAATCTGGTTTGTTCGTGTCCAATGGAGTACTAGGCAGTATCATTCATGTATTGTTTATGTAAGTGAATGAAATAGGAACCAATGGAGCTGATATCATTTTAAAATATTCCCATGAAGACCTACATCTTCGATAGATGAAAACGTGTCAGATTCGATGTATGATGCCGAAGAGCACGGTTATGGCAGCAAGTGTTACATATACAAGAAGTATTGCCCCGAAAGTTTTCTAAACGAGATTTCTACTGAACTGATTTTGCCAAATGAGAAGTTGCCCTTTTAGGTCACATTAATTAATTAAAAAGACATTCAACCAAATATCATCATTTTACTGTTTTTTTCCAACCAGATCTATTCATCTGAAGCATTTCAATATGAAGAATATGCAATATGTAGGACGGAGAAAGAAAAAGAAAAGTTTAACTTAAATTGTTTGTTTAAATCATTTTAATAAACGTTCTAATTGAACTGATTTGTTACATTTCACTGGTTTTGAAATTTATCCGATCTGAAAGATGCTGTTAGTCATTAAGTCATTGTCATTCAGATCTGAAGGGTTCTCTTCCATTCTTATTTATAACTCTGGTTTAGTGGTTCGACTGGTCTGAGCGATGCTTTCGTGTTTTCTTGGAATCGGCATTTTTTGCAGTAGTATTTTACTTTCGAACGGGGCGGTTCTTTTTCCTTCAAACAGTGCCTATGGTGTAAGAGATTATGTTTTATACTTTAATTCAAGTGCATTTAAGAAAAAGAAAACACCAATAAGTAAATGATTTTGTGTAGATATTTGCAGCAATTGCTGTTCCATTGGATTTGGGACCAAGCAGAAATGTGTTTGTTTCATATAATTTTGAAGCAAATTACAACCTACCCTACAATGGTACTCTTCAGATACCTCCGGTAAGTATTCCAGTTAGCCAATAAAATATTAGTATTGCAAGCGGACTTGCCATAAAGTGCCGGAAAACTAATTCCGACAATTATACAAAGATATTTAGGCGTGTTGCCAAAAGAGATTGAATTGAAAAAAAAACAAATTCAGCCATCATAGGTTCTATACAATCATATAAATTTAATTCTGCATTAAATAAAAAAGGTAGTCTATAGTTTTACCAAAATGATATGAGGTACACAATTCTTTATAGTTGACGACATGTAAAACAAATATCAAATTTTAAATTTCACTTAATCGGATAAGAAGCAAATCCTTAAAAACCATTTTCGATATCTTTTTTATTATTAATTACAATAAAACCGATTAAAAATTGAACTACACTATCCAAATTTATTCAAAATTGATACCAGTCATTTCATCGTTGAAAAATGTAGATAGGTGTAATTGATTTCTTGCATAAAAATCTCTGCATATTTAGGGTCTTAAAAAACGTATATTTTTTATTTTAATTTTTATTTTAAATATTGTTTGTTAGAGACTAATTAAACATATTTTTGTTTATTTAGCAATTTGATATTGAAGACACCAGGCGCCTGAAAAGCGAATCAACCAATACTATAGAACCTCTGTCGAGTGCCTTAGATAATAACGTAACAAATCAATCTAATTTCGATTCGAAAGTGCGAACGTTTTCAGCTAATAAAGGTGCAAAAGCCGAAGACAAGAAGCAAAATGACGCAAAAACATCACAACTTAGCCGTGAAAAAAGATCGCTGTTGTCAAGAAGAACATTTTACAACATACTCAAGCTGAAGTTGGAAATGTACGTATGCTTCATTTGGGTTACAGATAAAAATAGTTTTTCACGATCGTAAGAATTTAATATGAGCAGGCATGGATATAAAGGTGAAAGTTGTTTACTTCGAATGATTTGTGAAACGAATGCTGAAGAAATCGGAAATAATAATGGGTTTCTAGGGTCGATTCTACATGTCATTTTCTCGTAAGTTATATTTTTGATTTTTATTTATTTTTTAATTATACACATATATGTATGTACATATATGTATATAACATTTATATTTTTTTAATTCGTTCTTAAGTTTTAGAATAGATTTTATTTATCTCTCAATATATAGTACAGACATTGTAGGCTTTCTTCTGAAAAAAGTGTTACAAAATGTTTAAAGTGTGTTGATGAAGAACAGGAAAAATCCGATAAAACCTCCATGGACGCATCTAATTGAAATGAAAAAAAGTATAATATAACGATAATATTAAATAATTGAGTAAATAAATAAATAAAGAAGTAAATAAATAGCCAAGTTACATAAATTATTAAAAAGATACATTAAAATCAGTAAATAATAAAACAGAAAAAAACAAATAAAGGATTATTTCAGTCATGTAAAAAATCGTTGACTGGGATCGGCACGAGTTTACGAACTTGTTTATCAGTTTTAATATTCCTGGGGTTATCAGTTCAAATATTCACTTTTTTATACAGTGTAATAATCCCGTGCTAGATTTAAAATCAGTTTTGAAATTTTGTTTTGAGCTTCCTGGAACTTTTTAAGGTGGCACTGGGCGGAATTTTCCTAGACTGAACATCCATAAATTGAAATATAATTAGCAATTGATATATAAAAAGCATTTACTACTTTGGTTTGATTGCGATAATAATGAATTTCTGTTAATAAAAGCAATGTTAGTGGTAACCTATGACGTGTTCACGGAATGTCAGTTTCTGGTCAAAATATATGCCTTAGTACTGAACGGAGTTTTGCCACTCCACATTACTTCTATTTACTTGTATGTTCGTAAAAGCCAGAAAGCAAGTTTTCCTTTTTCAAGTGAAAAAGAGAGAATGCAATTTTTACCGTATTTTTTTAGACTAGTTTCAATGTTAAGAGCAAGCTCATGAGATGAAAATATAGCGGTGTCGGCAAACTCAGATAATTCAGGTAAACCCACAGTAAACAAATTGTATAATATTGGTTTGCTGTTTATTTAGATTCAAGTTACATCAAAATTAAGATCCACTTGAAAACATCGGTAGGACAGAACACTTAGATCTATATTGCGCACATAAAGAGGGAAATTAAGATTGATCATTTTAAAGATCAGTACCTGATGCCAAACAGTATCAGAAGCCTTTTCAATATCAAGTAGAATTATACCGGTCTATTTAAAGTTGAATGGTTTCTTCTGAGATGATTACATATTCCTGATACTTCATGGGGTGTACTGTGATAGTGTCTACACCCAAACTGTGGATCACTAAAAATATGTTTGACACCACTGAATTTCGTGATCTTTTCTTTTCATTTCAATTTCCAAGCAATTTATGCGTAGGTTATACGATGTACATATATATTTCCAAAGGAATAAATATAGCTCTCAATGAATAAATATAGCTCTCTTGCCAAGCTAAGATTGCATTAAAAATTACTTGTACATACATAGATACAGAATGACAGAATGACAAATGACAGAAGTGTATTATAGTATCAAAGATGAAAACTTTGCACAAGTGGTTATGGTATTAAAACAAATATCAAATCATTGCCAAATAAAGAAATGTTGGTAAGTTATAAAATGCACAACTTCGTAAGTATTGTAATAACTTCGAAAAACTTGATTTTCAAATGATCTGCGAGATAAATCAATCAAATATATAGTTGAAAATAATTTCTTCTAGTAACTGATCTATAAGAAGCAATCGTGAATAATAAAACTAAGCGCTCAAACGTGCTTGAAATGTTGATTTCGGCACTTAGTGAATGTACTCTAAACCTAAAAAAAATGTTTATAGGTGGTACAAGGCCAAGAAGATATTGATGACGATGTCTGCGCTGTGCCCTCAAGGCTATACCACAAATCGCATATCAGAAGTACTTCAAGGATTGAAAAAGCAAGGGGAAGCGAAGGGAACAGAAAAGATATTGATGAATAATTTTTCAAGAAAAATAAAAACCTTATTTTTCAACTTTTTATCTTAACATACCTCGTATATTTTTGGCACTGATTGTGGATCTCCCATTTGACGTCGTCTGAAGCATATAACCCTGGCATATTCTTTTTACCCGATGGTAACTTTCAAAAATAATTCTCGACACATTCTAATGGATGTTTTCGGGCCTTCGAGTGCTCTCCTGCTTACATCGTGGCTTTTATTCGTAAAACTCACATGGTCTCTCGTAAGTAAAGCCAACATTATATTTTGAGAGGTGCTCGTGATTGCATATTTAGAGTTTCCACGGCCATTCGTACATTGTCTGCCAAAAGACCGATGCCAAGTTGGGGCATCTAACATCCTTAAGCTTTGCGTCATGTCCACCAGGATAAATAGAGGACAGACATTTTATGAAACTGCATACGAACTGAATCTTAGCCTGCCTTTGTGTAAAACCCAATTATTCGTTGTGGTGGTATTTGCAAATACCACCTTTATAAAATAGGTTTTATTAGCACAGAAATCTGCCGAAAATGTGGGCAGGCCCAGGAAACCATGGAACACATACTGACCACTTGCCCAAACCTTGCCCGAGAAAGATTCAAAATGACAACTAACACAACCATAACCGGGCAAGACTTACAAGTAATCCCATCTAGAGAAGTTGTCAAATTCTTGAAGGCAGCACTCAAATCATAGATCAAAGAAGGGGGTACAATAGATCTTTATGGTCGCAGTAGTAGTGTTTCTAGGTGATACACCCCGAGTTCCTCAATTCTATTCATGGCGTTCGTATAGTCGCGCTTGGTTTTATGGGTACTAATGTCATCCTTTAGGGGGTTTCGGAATCCTTCTTTTACGAGTGGATTTCCATCTTCCTGAAATTCAAATATAGAGTTCTTCGAACCCAAACCCCACCCTTCCTTTCACCCAACTCTGTCGTAATACCAACAACTTCTGCCCCATTTACCCAATCCTCTGCAGGCCAAGCAAACCATTTTCTACAGGGAAATATTTAATTCTATCTCTCTTTACGTTCCCATTTCACAACGCAAAACTTTGTCCAACTCCCCATCCTCCCATCCTGATACAATCGCAGGCTCCGTTCTCTAAGAAACAAAAAATAAGCAATGGAAAAATACCCTAATGACTTTTCCAACTACCTGGGCAGCTATCTCCACTTTACCGTCCTTCACAACTCTGTCTAACAACGCTATTTAGCTGAAACGCAAGCCAATCTTATAAACGATCCTAAGTCCATCTTTAAGTTTGTTAACTACAAAAGAAAATCTGATGGCTATCTAACCTCTCTCTCCTTCCATGATCAAACCTCGAATGACCCCAATATTATCGCCACATTTTTTAAACAGTCTTTCACCGACGACTCCTTTGCTCCAGATCCCTCTTACTTCGATTATTTACCGAATTTTTCCCTTGAACCATTTCTTCCACGCACAGTAGATTCTCATGTCATCGAAAACAAATTAAATCTACTTAATGATGAATTCACTCCTGAACCTGACGGTCTCCCTGCCATATTTCTAAAAAATGCTCCTCAACCCTCTCTTGAAAATCTTCAGTCTATCCCTATCCCTAGGTGAATTCCCCGCTTATAGAAAACCTCATTTATCACCCCTATACACAAAAAAGGTCCGAAGAACGTTGTTAACAGCTATCGTCCCATTGCCAAACTGTCACATATACTAAACTCTTCGAGAGTATTTTGTACGAAACTCTAAGTTTTCGCTGCAAGTCTTTAATCCCCTCTAGAAAACACGGTTTCCTCAAATGCAGATCTACAACCACTAACCTTGTTGAATTTGTGTCCCTTACCCTATCAGTCTTAGAGAACGGCAAAGAAGTCGACGTTATTTCAACCGATTTCAGTAAAGCTTTCGATAAAATCTTCCATAGACTGATACTCTTCAAATTGTCCTCCCTTGGCTTCGACCCCATTTCTTTGAAGTGGATATCTTGCAGTGTTTGTTTTAGATCTGCCTTCTCTAATTCCTTTTTAGCTTCCTCCGGCGTCCCCCAAGGCAGCCACTTAGGTCCACTTCTTTTCGTTCTTACCATAAACGATCTTGAAATGGTGATCAAACATTCCTACATCTCATCATATGCCGACGACACCAAGTTCTTCAAGACCATTTCCTCCAGTCATGACTCTTCCCTTATTCAATCTGATCTCAATAGTTTTCCATCTGGTGTTCCAAAAATTGCTTAGAGCTTAACATTTCCCAATGCCAATCAATTACCTTTACCTTACGTAAACGAATCAAACCTCCTCCTCTCTCTCTACATTTCCACTGTTCGGATCATTCGCGATCTTGGCATATTATGTGACCAGGAGCTACATTTTCGCGCACACATCGCTGAGCTTAAAACTAATCCTGCACTCGGTTTCGTGAAGCGATGGTCTAAAGAATTCTCGAACCCTTATGTTACCCGATCTCTTTACATAACCTTTGTCCGGCCCCTTTTTGAATACGCCGCCCAAGTGTGGTCACCTTACCAACAAACCCACATTTCTAGAATCGAGAGCATCCAACGCCCGTTCCAACGTTTTGCTCTTCGAGGTCTCCTCTGATGCAATCCTTTGATTTTACCACCTTACCAAGATCGCGTTAATTCGAATCCTTACTTCGATTTCAATCTCAGCACTCCATGCCTAAAAATCCGCCTTTATAAACGCCCTCCAATTCTCCCGTTCTTCCTAGCTAATAAGTTAGATTAGATTAAGATAGCTTGAATTAAGTTAAATAAATGGAGATGTTTGCCCACAAGAAAATTAGATTAAAATTAAATTTAAAATTTTAAACTTAAGTTTAAGTTTATTCGATTATAATGTAATACAAATAGATTTTAAAATAAGGTTTTATTTTCTTAAAATAGCCCTACCACATCAAGAGACGAAGGACTGCCAGAAATTTATTACAGAGCCGAATACGACGGACTTAATTCAGAATGCCAACCATATCAACGAAAATGCCCTCAAAATATTTTAGACCTCATATCAACTCCAGTGCATGAAATTATGAACACTTTACGGAAATGACAATAAAAAGTTAAAAAGTATGTTCTTTGCTTCGTTTTTATTTAATAAAATAAGAGTCTATGACTTTTCAGTTTCTTATAGAAGCTCAGAATTTTAAATAATATTGAAATGATTTTACTGCTTTTTCAAAGTGCGTCATACGAAAAAAAAACTTGGAAAAAAACTCTGGTTAGGAGACACATACATACATATGTATGTATGTATGTTTTTTTTTTCCTTTTTCTAATTCATTTTTATTTTACAATTCCTAGAACTATCTTACCCTAGAAAAAATGCTTAAAACTAAATTAAATAACAACTAGCATAAAATTCCTTACTGGCTCTATACGTTTGCCTAAAGCAAACAGAACAACTTAAAGTTATGCCTGTCGGCCTTATTCTTCTTCTTCTTAGATGGCGTTACAGCTCACGGAGAGCCTGGGACAAGCTTCTCTCATTCACTCTCTCAAAGCTTTTTTAAGGCAAGTGTACTACGGAGGGATTTGCCAGTTCCCCACCGGGGAAAGAAGCCGCTAAATGAACATTAGATAGCGTTGGTATTGCCGAGACGCGAACTAACTTATCCTGCAGCAGAGGCCGACACACTACCTACTGCGCCGCGGCGCTCCCTTCAGCCTTTATATTAACATATAATTATTAAAATAAATGAAAATGAAAGCTAAAAAAATATATTTAAAAAAACTGAGCTTAATAAAAAAGATCCGATACCTTTTTATTAATTTTACAACTTAAAACTATCTAGAACTAGCTTAAGCCTACCATATCGTACCTTAACTAATATAAATATATTATACAAAAATTTGAACACAATATACATATACTAATTAGAGCGGAGCGAGCGAAGCTCTCATGCTGTAAGAAAAGTCAATTCTTTGCCCGTGTGTAGCACATCGAGTTCTTGACGGATTTTTGTGATTTTTTAACTGGATTAAAATATGTAAGATTTCGCTCGTCATGACGAAGCCCACAAATTTTTTTTTAATTGACATAAAAATTCTCAATGTAAAGTCTATGGGAAAAAATCACGCGCTTTTTGCATTTGTTTGAAAGACGGAATAAATTCTTTTTAAACTTAATATTTACATTTAATTAACTTTCGCACAAAACTTTTAAGCAAATTATAATAAATAATTGAATAACAAAGTATAGCAGAATTGTTTACAAAAGATAAGAGAGAATCACAAGTGATTCGGAAAGAAAGGTATGTACAAACTCTAAGATGAATTAATTTTGTATTTAATCTCCGCTTGCATTCTCTTCCTTCCACTAGAACGCATAATTATTTAGAAATTTAACTTACTTTTACTTAGAAATCGCAATTTGTTTCCTAAAGAAAGGTATTTACAAACACTGAGCTGAATTAATTCTATTTTTAATCTTTGCTTGACCTACTCTACTAGATCAATTTATAATTAGAAATTTAATCAAGATGCCTGTTCCACCAAGAGGGAGACGTGTATTGAGTTATCGCTCTGGTGAAGCAATAAGAAGAGAAAATTCTAGAATGAATGTTCAAGAAACAGAAGCACCAACTATCAGCGCTTTTCCACCAGCCATCCAAGAATCCGTTGACAATTCTTTGTTGCATTCCTTTACTGAAGAATTGAATCAATTGGCTTATATGCCTTGCACTAATTGTAATCGCCGTGTACTCACTCAAGACAGTTTGGTTAGTCCATGTAATTCATGCCAGAAGAATGCCGTAATATTTACATCAGCTAACAACATGGATCCAGATGTTCAGCCTCCAGAACTGCTGGGATTATCACCGACTGAACAAATGTTAATTGCTCGTGTTCATCCTGTTCTCCGGGTTTATAATCTGAAAGCTGCTGGTGGCGCTGGACAATACAAATACAAAGGAAACGTCATAAATGTTGAACACGACATCCAACCTCTCGCGACAAAACTCCCGTTGCTCCCTGAAAGCCTTTCCAAACCTTCTTCCAACACTATCATGGAATCGATTTGTTTGTGCCAGTCACTTCGTTAGTTCGGGCCAACATGTTCGGATCTCCTCTTTATTTTGGCTACCATCAAATAGTTTTGATCTTCCGTAAAGTTGGAAAACATTATCAAGTTCGAAAGTTTGATCCGAATCCCGCAACAGTGGTCACCTCAGATGCAAAAAAGTTCCTAAAATCAATTGCCGGTATGAAGAAAGTTGGCATTTTGTGGGCCAACAATCAGGTTGATGAATGTCTCCAATTATCATACGAATTTATCATCAACAGCATGCAAATGCTAAATAGCATATTTGATGTACCTGGTAATTTCACAGCCAATGTTTGAAGAAAAAGTTCATTAAAAATCTGGGAGCACGGCAGTGCCCCCGCCAAGTCGAGCAAAAAAGCGGCACGGCCGTACCATCCTTTTCTCGAAGCAGTTCGGGCCATTTTCGACCCCCTATAACTTCGTTGTGGATAAAACTAGAAGCCTGAATTTTCAGTAACCAAGCAGGCATTGCATAGACACGGTATATTTCAAATTTCATTAAATTTGAACCAGTAGTTTAAGAATTATAACTAGTCAAAGTTTCTTAATTCTGTCACTCACTCACTCACTCACTCACTCACTGACCGATCATCAAAACTCTAGGGCACTTCTAGCAGACATAGAAGCTTGAAATTTAGAATACAATTAGTGTTTAGTGTATAAATCAAGGAAAAACTAAAATATTTTGCAATTTTGGTCCAGTTTTCTAGATACACCAAATATTATTACTAATAGGATAGTGTCTGTATGTATCCTTTTTCAATTTATCTAGATGGCGATTAACTCCTAAAAATATGCAATGCAACAATCAATTGGCGGTTGGGGAATTGGGTTTAGTGGTCAATGTGGTTCATGTATTTGACGGAATATAAAATAAATATCTTTATTATGTACATATATTTAATAATCATTTGATGAACTTATAATTAAATCAATTTTAAAACAAATTGTATGTTCGGTGTCCGGCCACGGGTTTTCTAGTACATAGGATTACAAAGTTACATTTGCAAAATATACCACCAAAAGCGAGAAAACTCATGTTGCTGATATCTTTCAAGACTCTACAAAACCTTTAAGAAGCCGCCTGTTTAACATTGGCCTTAAAGTTTTATCTAATAGAGAGTGCGGCTCTTTGGAAGCCAGTGACACTCTACTTGGTATTCATTTGTACGGTACAGATCCTACCACAACAATTCGATGGCTGGACGTCAACATCTTTCGTAACCGGCGCGTTAAATCTAAATCTGATATGATGATGCTGGAACCGGAGTCCACCGATATTTATTACGAGTCTTGGATTGATGACCACTATCCCAAACGGCCTAAAGAGTTGGAGACTACTAACTTGTACAGTTTCGCTCAAAATTACGATATTGTTAAAACACGCCCAGTCTCCTCTAAAGTCGAGTGCTACGAGATAAATGACGGTAAAAAGTTCCTGAAAAGAAGAGATAACCCATATTGGATCAATCACTATTTCTACGACGGAGAACAAGTACCAGAGAAATACTTCTTCTCTTTACTTCTTTTATTCAAACCATGGCGTTCCTTAGATGAACTCAAAATGGGGTGTGATACTTACACGGAGGCCTTTAATTTGGCGAAAGAAGATTTAAAAGAAGGAGTCGATTATGGTAATTCAATGATAGAGTCAAGATATAAGATACAAAAAGCATGTGAAATGATAGAATCTAAAGTTGCTGAGATAAACGAAGAAAGGGAAATTGTTAATGATGACGATGGTCTTGAAAACCCTTTAGACTTTGAAGCTGTGGAAGCTGCAAACGCAATGGATGACTTTCAGAGAATCAATCTGGTAGAAGAAGAGCAGACTGATCTTCAAAGTATGATCGCAAAACTTAATGCCGATCAAAAAAGAGTCTTCGATATGATCACACATAAAATGGACACAACTGATAATAACGCTGACGTTTTACGCTGTTTTGTGAGTGGAACTGGTGGCACTGGAAAGAGCTTTTCAATAAAAACTCTGAAAGTTTGGGTTAAGATGTATTTAAACAAAAAAGTGGCAGTTAGTGCTCCAACAGGCATAGCTGCATTCAATGTGAATGGATTGACTATACACAGACTATTGCAGCTGCTTGTGGAACACAAGCAAACACCGAGGTACAAGCCACTTTCCGATGAAGTGCTCCAAGTTCTGAGATCAGATTTGAAAGAAGTAGTGTTGTTTATCATAGACGAAGTGTCGATGATATCCAATGTTACTTTAACATATATTCATTTACGCTTGTCTGAGATATTTGACACAAGCGATGATCAGAATGGGTGGTTTGGAAAAAAACATCTTGTAGTTTTCGGGGATCTTTTACAGCTTCCGCCGGTAAGAGAAAAGTCACCTTTTGAAAAACTCAACTGCTGAAACTAACGAGTTGTTAGGTTCCCTCAGTATGCCGAATTTGTGGATTGAACTGTTCGTATACGATGAACTTACTATTAACATGCGACAACTCAATGATTCTGACTTTGTTGAAATGCTAAATAGAATAAGATTAGGTGTGACTACACAAAAAGACCGCGACTTACTCTCGACTAGATTAATAACTCTAAAAACCAATTCAAATGAAAACAGATTGATTGAAATAATTGAACACCTCTCGAAACTTCCTGATGATACCGTTTGCTTATTACCTACAAAAAACATGTGTCAACAATTAAATACTGCAATGCTTAGATCTCTCCCACATCCCGAAATAAAACTTACAGCTGTAGATAGCATAGATTGCCCCAGATACCTAACAAAAAGAGCTCGTGAATGCATAAAAAATTATGAAGACGATGCTTCTATGACTGCGGGCCTAGAAAAGAACATAATTATAAAAATAGGAGCAAAAGTCATGTTAAGGCGAAATATTGACGTGAGTCTTGGTTTAGTTAATGGTTCTATCGGTATAGTGCAAAGAGTAAAGGTTGATCCGGAAAATACAAAAATAATTAAGAAAATATACATTACATTTGATAAAGAACAGGTTTACGAGCTTGGTCCGGTCAAAACTAAATTTGAAATTATTAATAGAGCTTATGTTCATGGCGAACAGTTTCCTATATGTATAGCCTATGCTATAACTATACACAAAAGTCAGGGCCTAAGTCTAAATAATGCGCTGATGGATATCGGTTCTGCAGTATTCACATCCGGTCAAGCTTACGTGGCACTTTCTAGAGTTACAAGTCTGGGCGGCTTACATCTAATTAATGTCGACTTTGGAAATATTAAAGAGCAGGAATCCTCAATTTGTGAATACAATAGATTAAGAAGCATTTACCGTCCAGACTTGACAAAAATTGTAACATCAAAGCCTCCGAGAAAAACCCATAGAGACAGGGAGTGGGCTTTGAGAAAAACTGCAGCTGAAGCTCAAGAAGTAGTACCGGAAAAGAAAAAGAGGAAGACAACCTACAAAAATAAGAAAAGCTCATAAGACACAGAGTGGGCTTTAAGAAAATCTGTTGTTGGTATTCAAAAAGTAGAAGGTACCGGAAAGGAAGAAAAGTAGGACTATCTACAAAAAGAAATGAGATGCCATCAAAAACATAAATTGTAAAAAAAACCAAGTCTCGCAACTCAGTTCTTCTACCGTAAAAAGTTGTGAGATCTATGTAATACCAAGTCGGTTAATTTATTCAGCCCCTACTTAAGGGACCTTCTGTCTTAAGTTATTACGTAATTAGCTAACCTAACAACATCTTATAGTGACCATATTATTATTAAAAATCTTTTATGTTTTAAATAAATAGATTGACTTGGCAATCGCACTAAACAATCTAATTTAATATAATATGTATTACTTGTGAGATGCAGTATTTTCCGTGCAGGGACGGGTTAAGAATATCCCTGCAGCGATACCTCTCGCTTGTCGTAAAAGGCGACTAAAACAAAGGTAAACAAAAATCACATCTAGGCAATTTTGAAAACACCAAGGTAGGCCTAGGAACACATATACCACCATTAAACTGCCCCACAAGTATACATGCAAATCAGTGGGTTGACACGACTGGAGATCACCGGTGTTGTAAGAGTAAGATCAAACAAAAAAATCTGGAGCATGCCCGTGTCACAAACAAAAAAAAAAAAAAAAACGGCAGGCCGAAAAACAATTGATGCAAAAACACCAACATTTGATTGGCCTCAGCGATGAAGTAATCCCAAACCGGGAAGCCTGCCGCTACTTTCTGAGGTCAAACCGGCGGACCCCACAAGCGGACCAGTAGGAATGCAGTTAAGTGGGAAGGTTATGGTCCTACACTTCTGACCATAACAACGCCGGAAAAAGGAAAAGAAGAAAAGAAGAAGACTTGTGAGATGCATGCGATGGACAAGTCAATCTATTTATTTAAAACATAAAAGAAAAAAACAAGTACATATTAAAAAATTAGTGATATAGTGAAAGGAGTTACACAATTGTATGACATCATAAAAATTTTGAAAAATTTATCGGACTTAAACAATAAACCTAGAAATGGTCATCCGAGTAAATTGACATTGAGAACAAGAGGATAATTCTTTTAATAATAAAAAAAAGAAAAAAAGAACCTAACAACCGTCCTCCGAAATTGCCTCAGAGATAAAAGAGAGTTCCGAACAAAAGTTGACCCTCAAACAGTCTGGGGGGTACTCAGAAATAAGGAGTATAGGGTTAGAATTTGCAGAAGCTAGCCTTTCATTTTTAAGGTGAACAAAAGGAGGATACTGAATTTTGCAAAAGAGTTCTCAGTCAAACCAAAATCGTTTTGGCAGAAGATTTTGTTCTCCGAAGAGAGTAATTTTTGTGTTTACCGGTCGAATGGACGAGTTTTGACTTGGAGGAAAGCAGACACCGTATTAGACCGAAAAAATATTTAATCGACTGTCAAAAAGGGTGATGGTGGAGTCATGGCATGGGGATATACCTATGGCAGCTTCTGGTGTAGGAAAGCTTGTATTCATCCACGAAATCATGAAAAAAGAACAACACCATAAGATCTGGGCAACGATTTTTAATCTCAACAAAATAATAACCCAAACAAGTACGGTCAGTATTTATAGTGCACCGGAATCCAGTTACTAGTCGCACGAATTTGAATCAGATACCTAAACTCACTTATTTGACATTGAACTTAGTTCAATCCAAGTGCTAATTAAATTGTATTGCAGAATAGACAATTTGCATAACACTCGCACTTCTTATTTTTTTTTTGTATGTAATATTTAGTAGAATAAGCTAAATCTTTGTATAGATATTGGCCAATACATTTTGGTAGCCACCAAGGGCTTAATTGTCATACACTCACATCAGATTCAGATCAGAAGCTACAGGAATGCAGCGGAGATTATCAACCAAAATGAATGAAACTGACAATTCCATCATTGTGGCTTGACGGAAGGTTCTAGCGGATGAGCTACAGAAATTAAGAATTAATATCTCAAAGGACAGATTTTCGAGAAATCCAAATAAATACATTGAGGATAGGTTACAACATACTCGTACATTGAGGATAGGTTACAACACGTGGAATTTATTTGGGAGCAATTTCAGGCAAACCACTAGAAGATAGAGGGCAAGATAAAACACGACACTGCATACTTGTAGAAATATATATACAGTGTTGGAAAAAATAATAGAAACAAAGACAGATGCAATAATCAACAAACAACTGTGGGTCATAATTGCATCTCACATTGACACCACTACGGCAGATATGTAAATGCTACTTAACAGTACTTTGAAATGATGCACTTGTTTATCTTTTTTCGATACTTGTTTTTGTTTGAATGATAAGGAAATGAGTTAACACCATCGACCAAGGCCAGGGGCAAAGGTCGATAACCACCACGGGACTCGATGAGTCAGCACTTTGTGCGGTTCCCGCTACTTCGCGTGTTACCTAAAAGCACAGGGGGATCATATTCCGTCTGGCAATTATCGCATAGACTCGAATATACGCGAGTCGGTTGATGATGCGTTTCCGATCAGGTAACAGCACTCGAATATGGGATGTGGAATATGCACCGAATACGATATTGGGAACAACAAACAGGCGAGGGACAAAACACCTGTGTCAGCACGGAAAGGAGGAATATGCGAAGCGACAAGAAGTCGGGCAGATCGGGGAGTCAGTTCGCTGTGACCACCGAGAGGAATAGTATCGAAATAAATATAACAAGAATAATTCGAAAGTTGTCTTTTTTGTAAGTCGAACAGTGGGCGAGCCTTCGGGCTGGCGTTCGCGATTTTTTTATCCTTTTACTAAATGCAAAACAAAGGGTCATTCAGCTGGAAAAAATAATAGAAACAAAAGATTATGGCAGTTTATTTTTATTGGAGATAGTCAAAATAAGTTTCATCTTTTATAAAAGTGTTTTTAAAAAATTAAAATATAGTTGACAAATTAAAAATATTGTGAATATGGGTCGCGGAGTTCACTGTACTAATTCCGAAAGGAAATTGATTAAACATTTGAGAGATGACGGCTGTACAATGGATAAAATAGCGCAAATTATGAAGTGTTCCAAAAAGAAAGTGTTTACTGCCCTGCATTTTGAACCCAGAGAAGAAACAAGAGGCAGGAAACGAAAAACGACATCTCGGTTCGATCATCTTCTTGTGCGGCATTGTAAGTCAAAGCCGTTTTCTTTTTCGAAGGAACTCAAAAATGAATTACAAGCACCTGTGACTAGTCGGACAATAAGGAACAGGTTAAGTGAAGCAGGGTTAATGGCAAGAAGTCCAAGAAAAGTCCCTTTTCTCAGTTAAAAAAATATACAACAGAGGTTAACTTTTGCCAACAGACACCTACACCGTAAAAACTGGAAAAATGTCTTGTGGTCGGATGAAACAAAGATTAATTTGTTTGGATCTGACGGAAAAATACACGTACGACGACCAAAAAATTCCGAATTCGACCCAAAGTACACAAGAAAGACAGTAGAGCACGGTGGAGGTAACCTTATGATTTGGGGCTGTTTCTCATTATCTGGCGTTGGACCAATTTTCCGGATAAAGGACAAGATGTGTGCTGTGGACACTGTGAACATCTTAAATACGGTAATGCTACCATTTGCTGAGTATAATATGCCGCTGAAATGGGAGTTTATGCAGAATAACGATCAGAAGCACTCCTCAAAACTAGCAAAACAATGGTTCAAAGCAAATAAAATTGCCGTTATGGATAGCCTTCACAATCCCCTGATCTAAATCCGATAGAACACTTGTGGGGCGTTTTAAAACGCAAGATCGGGGATTGTAAGGCCAGGAACAAAGAAGAATTGTGGTCCAAAATAGAGGAAGCATGGTATTCTATACCTGCCGAAACCTGTGCTAACTTAGTTCACTCCATGGTGCATAGATGTGAGGCAGTGATTAAGAACAAAGGTGCTACTACTAAGTAATAAAAAATGAATCAAAATTTTCAATGTAAAGTAATTTATTAGATGAGAAAAAGAAGAATTTTAATTTTGTTTCTATTATTTTTTCAAGGTCAAAATCGTCATAAAACCGAAACCGATTGCTTTTTTTTTTTATTTTGACTATTCATTGAAAAAAATTGTATTTGTTAATACATACTATAATAATCTAAGGAACGAGCCAAAATATATCTCATTTGCTTTCACGTTTTCATAATTTTTATATAAAAAGTTGCAAAACGAGTTTGTTTCTATTATTTTTTCCAACACTATATATGTAATAATATTTACGTTTCAAAGAGTACAAGAGCAAGACAGTGAAGCTCTCCCCCGCATGGTACTGGGAGACATATGCCTGATTTACAATACCGCGGGAAAGCGTGGCGAGAACGATGCGCGAAACGCTGTCATCTGTTCTCGCTACAGTATCATTCATTCAATTCACAATTGAGCGAGGCCCGTTGGCGATTTTTTTTTGACAGCGAATGTCATTTGTGTTAAAAAGTCGTGCGAGTTAAAGTGTTATTACTAAGAAATGAGGGAAAACGTCTTGAAGAAAACATTATTATTAACAGTTGTGGGTGTTAAAAGCAAAAAAAGTCTACAGATGAAGGTGGTGGATTAGACCAAGCTACCAATTGAATAGTGAGTTCGGTTTATATGAAACTATATTCCAAAGAAACAAATAGCGAGATGTTTGTTAAAGCGGTCAGAATAAGTTCTCAAACATTTGATATGTTATTAATGTTATTATCATTAATTCGTTTACGACAAGAGAAGATTTCAGTACGGAAACCAGTCTCCGCGGAATGTCGCCTGTTTATGACATTGATGTGAAAATATCAATAGTTATTATTTTATGAAATCAGAACCACATACATATATAATTTGTATTTTTCCAGGTACCTTGCACATGGTGGTGCCCGACAAGTGTATGCTTTAAGTTTCAAAGTGGGTTTGAGTACTTTTGGGAATATAATATATGAAACATGCAAAACTCTGTGGGACGAACTTAATGAAATCTACCTAACGCCCCACAATTCTAAAGAATGGTTAGATACATCAACATTGTCTGTACACCAAATGCCGGCACCTTATAGTATAATTTTAAAGCTGTTTATGATGCTCGATACTCCTTTACGATTGTTGATATAGGGGCATATGGAAGTCAAACTTTTAATGAACAATAAGTTGGGAATTCCTCAATCTGGAATTTTACCAAATTCCCATCAGAGGTTTCCTATTTCTTTGTGGGAGATAACGGTTTTCATTTAAAACGGTAAGTACATAGGACCAGTTATCAACAACTTAAACTTGTAACAAATGAAACAATTTGTTATTTCAAAAATTCCTATTTATTATTACAAGGACAGACTCAACTACTAAACCGATCTTCCAGTGGCTACTAAATAAGGTAGGCGGTAGTGTACCTCCGTACCTCTGTAGCACTTCCGACCGACTCAGAAGTAGAATCCAGAAGTGGCTTTACATCGATTGTGGCGTTGCTTATATACTCGTCAGGAGTTTTGTTAATACTTAGATTTACCGTTACAAATATGATCTTGGCTTAGAAAAGCTTTTTAGGAAAGTTTTATTAAAGCTTTCCTATTCACAGTGACTGACAAAATTTTTTTTCTTTAAAGCGTTACAGTGGCTGACAAAATTCATTTTCTTTAAAGCCTTACAGTGACTACCAAAATTAATATTCTTTTCAATTTATTGATAAAATTAGAGGCCAAAACAATTCAAAATAAAAGAAAAATAAACAATAATTCAAAACAAGGTAAACAATTCAAAAATGATAAAAATGCAAATATGCAGTTGTTACAAACTTGAATATTTTCTTTCAGGAAACTCGCAACCAGATAAGGAAAACTATAATAAAAGAATATCACATGCGCGAGTGACCATTGAAAACACCTTTGGTCTGTAAGATGGAGAATTTTAAAAAACGATATATAGTACATGCTCTTCCTTTAAATGTAGATGTCATTGTCAAAGCGACAGTCCTACTTCACAACATATTAGGTCTGTTCCCGTACTTTTTGGGCAGAAATTCACAGATTCTCATTTTTCAAAGAGTGGGGATGAAATTCTCTCAAAGAGAAGTGGAAACACCAAAAAGTACGGGAACACGTTGAACCACAAAAGTTGCACACATTTTAAATGTCAAAAACATATGTTTGAATTCGATACATTCGTGGATTCGTTTGTAGGTGCAATATACTAATTTGCAAAAACATACATATTTTCAGATTACTATTTATTAGGTGAATCATTTAGTAATGCCTTATAGAGACAATGGACATCTTACAAATGCACAAAAGAATTTTAATATAAAACTGAGCTCTTGTCGTATGACAGAATGACAGAAATCAGCTGATTTTACAAAGCTGTGACAAACTACCCACATAAATTTCTTGGGCTAAAATTCGCAGCATGGGGAAATTTTTTACTCTCTCGAGAGCACTCTCTTTTGTCCAAAAGTGTGAATTTTTCGAGTACGGGAACAGACTTTCGTTGTTTTTCGTTGATTTGGACTGTTTATGTCAGGTACGGGAACAGACCTATTGATGTTTACGAAATGCACTAGTTACTGTCCATATAATTATGCTGACACGTTGTAGACAATGAAGTTATCCCTGGGGAATGGAGGAATGATACCAGTTTCGAAGGATTGCCACCTTCACGTTTTCACAACCCTACTCGAGAAACTTACCAATTAAGGAAAAATCTTTGCCAATACCTGATGAATTTTAAATAAAACATCCACAAATATATTTATTTTTTTCTTAATTTTTTTTCAAACTTATCTAATTCGTCAGCAACAAAATTAAAAATGTTTCTTTGTATTTGACGTATTGGTAGTGGTGTCAAATTCGCACTACTTACCATGTTGGCCAGACTCAAAAAAAATTGTTCATTCTCTTCTTGTGGAGCATTCGAAGACTATTTCGCTCACAACTTCTGAAAGAAAATCTTTCAAGCAGTCAACAGTAGACAAATACATAACTAAGGTTTTGGCGACGCTGGACTCACAAAACGAAAGCCTGTATGCACAGCACTGGAGTGTCATGCAAAGCACGCCAGATAAAGAAAAAGACCTTCTGCATCTGGTTCCAGCAATCAGCGACAGGTTCCTGGACCCGCTGCTAGAACTAAAATGCAAATTGGCTTATCGTTTTAATGATGTCAAAATCATTATAAGGAGCCACGAGAAGATGACAGTGGAACCTTCACCGGTCGCTGCAGATACCAGTACGGTGGTTGTACCTACTGCCGTATCCACGGCATCAACCAGTGGCGGCTCAAAAACTACCACACTATTACAGGTGGCAACAACCAAAAACCGTTAAACCAAAATAACAAAATGTCCCCCCACCAAACTCGGGGAATCCTCGATAGAAAGCAGATTGGTGGATCATTTCCACCGGACCGGAAACTCTAAGCCACACCGTGTGAACTACCGTCGCAAGTAGATGGATGAGTGGGCTGCGTGTACTGCAGCGTAACCTGCACCATGCCAAAATTGCCTCGGACACCTGTAACCTGCGTTTCTACTGCGACAAAATATCTTTCGGACTCATACAAGAACCCTGGGTTCAAAGAGGTAAGATTATGGGCCTACAAAATAGGTCGCGTAAATAAATTTACGCTACTGGAGAAACTCCTCCTAGGACCGCATTTTTGATCGGTTCAATTATACATTTTTACCCATTCCAGAATTTATAACAATAGACTTGGCAGTCATCATCGTGGAAGTTGCCATTGAAGGTGGAGTAAAGTTGATCGTGTGCGCCTTCACTTACTTCCCAGGAGACGGCGACCAAATCCCACCTACTGAGGTACAAGACCTGGTAGATTATTGTCAGCGGCGCAAACGACATCTGATCATCGGATGGAATGCCAAAGCGCATCATGCGTAATGGAGCAACAACAATACAAACAAAAGAGGTGAGTGAATATTTATTTAGTAATTACCTCACCGTTACCTGCCCCTATTGGGCATTCATAATCCAAATTCATAAACTCTATTGGGTGCAGTTCCGAATAGTACTCACCTCCGATTTTTTTTTAAATTTTTTGTATGTATAGCATACTCGTACATACAAAATGTATAGCTGACATATTAGAAGTAAAAATCCAAAGCGGTTTTTGGCGCTTGGATGTGCTAAGTTTGAATATTCTGCAGAAAATAAACTCAAATGTCTTTAAAATTACAATATTAAACAGGATTATAGTACAGTATAAGTGATACCGCAAGTTAAAGCAACAATTAAGTACTTTTAAATAACATAAAAAACGTTTTAATCCATTTACAAATATAGAAGATAGGAATAATTTTTGAAAAATGTGTCCATATTTTCAAGAAAAATTATTTAAAAAAAAAGTGTAGTATGTGTAGTATGAAGGTATCATTTTTTCGGAATTATAAAACTACATTTGAAGACCTTTTCGACGATACTAAATATGTTATTATGCTTACTATGTATAACACTTAAAAAGTTTCACGTAAGACGGTTTCGGATCGGTTTTATTTTTGTAGGGAAGTTTGTACATATGATAGCATTGGATGATAAATTTGCGAAAGAGGGGCGAAAAGGAGGTTCTGGTAATTCATGGAAATTGATGAATGTAAAATCGGCCGTTGTAAATATCAACGGGGCGTGATGTTGAGGCTTCTTGAAAATTAGGCATTATCCTTCGTGGAGGGCCTTCTCAATATAGATTGGAAATTTGACCGGAAAATAAAAAAAATGGAAATACGCTGATTGAATTGATTCAAAAACATGTTTAACCTGGAACCAAAATTCAGATAGAAATTTGGAAGGGATTTGGAAGATTTTCAAAAATTATTCATATCTTCAATATTTGTAAATGGATTACTTTTTATGCCAGTTAAAAGAACTTAATTGGTGCTTTAATTTGCGGTATAATTTATATTCATACCTGTAATAATTTTAAAGATATTTGAATTTGTTTTCTGCAGAATATTCAAACTTAGCACATCCTTTTACACTATCAATTTGCGCCAAAAACCGCTTTGGATTTTTACTTCTGACATATTAGGCTATACGTACAAAAAAATTGAAAAAAAAATCGGAGATGAGTACTATTCGCAACTTTATCCAATCTATTAGAGAAGAGATGTTTGACATTACAATCTCTAGCCCCTTTGTCTCAAATATAATTTGTGACTGGTACTATCTGATCAGCCACATATCAGATTTAACATCACTGGTGAGGCTGGAGAAGCTGACTTTAGATATCAGCCCAAAAGAACCAATTTGGTTCTCCAGGTTCAACTTGTCGGCAAGGAAGACACGCTTCTTAAATCAATTAAATCAAATTGACGGATGAAATTGAAAAAGCGGCTTATTAATTAAACGAAGCACTCATCTCATCCTTCAAAGACAGTTGTGCACCCAAGAAAAACGAAAGAAAAAAACAAAAATTGTTTAATAAATAATTCACTTAAATATGTTACAATATAAAAACAAAAAAAAAAGACAAAATTATAATAAACTGGAAACCTGAAATAGAAAAAAGGATAATAATCTATTTTTTGTATTCATAAAAGTCTACATATTATGTGTATAAAAGCTGAAAAACCTCTCCTAATCTTGAGGGGAAAGGCCCAAGAAACTTTTAAGCATTGTAACTGATGTAACCGTCTTTTTTTTCAGTTTTTGTTAAGATGTGCCAATAAATGGTCAATTGCATTAAGGTCGGGGGATTGTGGAGGTTGTTCAAGTTTGGACCGAGCGTTGTAAAGCAACCAATCTTTGACGAGAAGCAAGGTATGCTTTAAACCGTTGTCTTGCATAAACACGAAATCTGTCCCAAGGTTTAATTTTTGAGTGCTCCTGAGAAGACTTGTCATAACGTAACAGATCCCCCTCTATGCTTAACAGTGGGACAAAAGGTTTTTAAGTGGAGTGCTGTATTTGGCTTTGGCTATACTTTTGTCCGCCCATCTCTCTCATACTTGTTGGCGTAGTTCAACCTTTACCTCATGATGGTTAAGCTTATCATCGGCCTTTTCCTAGCTGTATGTGAGCTTAAACCAGACTGTTTTAGTCCACGGCAAATAGTTTCGGCATATACAGTAACATTTTCAAAGATTTGCAGTTCAGCCGCAAGTAAAATAGCGCTCTGTTTTGGATTTTTCGCAACCTTCAGCACAATCTTCCCTTGTCGTTATATTTTTTTATGATAGTCTGTAATGTAGCCTTATGCCTTTATTTCTAAGTTTATTTACGATTATACGATACTTCAACAAATAAAAGTAAATAAAATGTTCTGCTCTCTAACCTTCCTTGTGCACAACTCAACCACTAATAATGCCGTATTTACGAGTATGTACTTCTATTCGGTTCCAATGGCGATATTTTCGATCGTTTTTACGATCGTATGAAGACTTTTGCGACATTTGCTTTGTGATTGTTTACGTTTTCTTCTTTACCAAGAATGTGTACGCGAATGCTAATATTTGTAGTTGTTAATGAATATAAGAATATACAATGAAATATCATACATATGCAAAACTTTAAATTTATATTAAATTTTTCTTATTTTAATGGAAGGATCAAGTATTGGTTTGCACCTTCACTTAGTCCTCAGTTAGAAGCTTTCGAGTGAACATCTGTACAACACTGTTGTTTTTTTCTTTTGTATAAGATAAAGTGGTATGTGTGTTTCATGTGTGCAACTTTTAGGGTCCGTTGCAAGTACAGTTCTTTTTTTCTAGGAATTTTTTATATCATGCTGTCGACGGTTCAAATTCGTACTCTTTTCTTTTACGAGTTTAAACTGGGACATAATGCGTCTCTGGCAGTCAAACTCATAAATGACGCATTTGAGAATATAGCGGTGAACGAACGCACCATTCGGCGTTGGTTTGGTAAGTTCCGTTCGGGGGATCTAAGCCTCGAAAACGTACGAGTGGGAAACCGGAAAAGGTAGTTGACGACGCCATTGTGCTACAAGCGGTGGATGCAGACCCAACAAAAACGGTGCGGGGCATTGCACACAACATGGTAATATCCCTCAATGATAATAAGTCGACACTTATTTCAAATTGAAAAGTGGAAAAAATCGACAGGTGGGTACCCCATGAATTAAAAGAGGCCCAAAAATGTCGCTGTTTATAAATCCGTACATCGCTGAGTCTAAGGCACTGAAATGCACCGTTTTTGCACCGCATAATCAATCACATCTGATGAAAAGTGAATTTTGTATGACAACCGTAAAATATCTGGGCAGTGGTTGACAATCTGGAAGACTTCGAAAGGACCAATCCACTTTTCATTTCTTCAACCAGGGCAAACCAAAAATGCAGTCAAATATTGTGAGGAAATCGACAAAATGCATACGAAATTGGCTGAAAAGCAACCCGCATTGGTCAATAGGCACGGTCCGATCCTGTTGCATGAAAATGCTAGACCTCATACCCCACACGTAACGATGCAAAAGCTGCTACAGTTGGAATTCGAAATTCTTCCGCATCCACCGTACTCTCCTGATATTTCTCCAACGGATTATCACCTTTTCCGACGTCTGGCGTCTTTTGTCGGCAAAAGGTGTTCCGAAACCGAGCAGAGGTCATAAAAGCCTTTGAAAACTTTTTAGCGTCAAAAAATCAAGGAATAATGGACCTTGAATCACGGTGGAAGAAGGTTCAGATGTCAATGGTTCATATTTTGACTAAATAAAATTTTATAAAAGAGAAATACTGACATTTAATCTTTTTACAAAATCCGACGTTTCATGTGGAACAACCTAATAACTTCGCTTCGTATGTAGAATTTTGTGACATGGTGTACTAGGTGTACAGCTTTGCTTCCGCCGTTTTTTCCCCAAATTTTGAGGCTTTAATGAAACAAATTGGTTACAAAAGTATCATTCAAAGTATTCTCCATCGCTGGCCACTACTTTCTCCCATCTTTCGACCCACGAATCGATCCAATTTGTGATTTCTTCATGAGATCGGAAGTGTTGGTCAGCCAGGCCATGCGCCATTGATCGAAACAGGTGATGTCTGGAGAATTCGGCGGGTGGGGTAGGACTTCCCTTTTTAGCGATTCCAAATACGTTTTGGTCTCTTTTGCAACGTGGGGTCGAGCGTTGTCATGCTGCAAAATCACTTTATCGTGCCTCTCGCTGTATTGCGGCCGTTTGTCTTTTAATGCTCAAACGCATTAATTGCGTTCGATAACGAGCACCTGTGATTGTTTAACTTCGTTTTAACACCTCATAGCACACGACGCAGAGCTGGTCCCACCAAATGCAGAGCATGATCTTGGAGCCGTGGATATTCGGTTTGGCCGTCGACGTGGAAACATGGCCGGGATATCCCCATGATTTTTTGCGTTTAGGGTTATCGTAATGAACCCATTTTTCGTCCCCGGTCACAATGCGATGCAGAAATCCCTTCCGTTTTTGAATCTGAAGCAACTGTGCACAAACACACAAACGCCGTTCAACGTCTCTTGGTTTTAACTCATACGGGACCCAAGTTCCTTCTTTTTAATTCATGCCTAGAGACGTTTTGAAATGGCTTGCTGTGTCACTCCCACTGATCGTGCCAATTCTTCTTGAGTTTGACGCGAGTCTTCACTCAGCAATATCTCCAATTTTGCATTTTCGAAAGCTTTCTCTCTTCCACCACTATACCGGTCTTCGACGTTAAAATCACCGTTCTTGAAGCGTTGAAACCACTCGCGACACGTTCTTTCACTAATAGCGTCCTCACCATATGTATCTGAGAGCATTCGATGAGACTCAACCGCTGTTTTTTTTTCATATTGAAACAAAACAGTAATACATCCCGCAAACGACGAGAATTTGGCTCGTAAACTGACATTTTCAATCGAGATTAACTTTATGATGCAGACGCAAATGCAGACTAATGTTTGAATGCTGTTCTGTTGACCGAGGTCCAAGCCAACTGCCTGACGTCTGCGATCTGTTTTTTTTTTACCGTTTTACTTAACGTTATCGCCACATATCGGCAAACGGCGGAGGCAAAGTTGTACACCTTATAGATGCAGACAAGCCATGCGTACCTTAGTGGAATGCCGAGCTCGAAACTTTGAGGAAACAGGTGAGATTTCTGTTCAACAGAGCTAAAAGACGAAGACTGATTATAGATCTGCTCTTACAAAATACAACCCCGAATTTAGGAAATTCAAGAGAAGGAGGTAGCATTGCGAAAGTGTAGATTCGATACACGATGCCCTGCAAGAACTAGGCAAAAGAAATAAGATCAAACTCTTTTGTGTGCCAGGTCACAGGGGCATTAGAGGCAACGAAATCGCCGACCAACTTGCTAGAAAAGGTTCCAGTGAAAGGTACATAGGTGCCGAACCTTTCTGCGGAATCCCCAAGTTAAAGATTAACAAGTGGTAAAAAATCGCAACACTTATGTTTTTACAACAGCGTTCAAGGACTCCGACAGTCGGAGAGATTCATACGGCCCCTGAACAAACACTCTATCAATATTCTCAAATATAATAGAGTCGATAACAGAAGACTGGTCAGATACCTTTCGGGTCACTGAGATATCATCTTAATAAAATTTACCTCTCGTCTGAAACCGAGTATCACCTCTGTCTAGAGGACGAAGAAACCGTAGAGCCCATACTATGCGAGTGTGCTGCCCTCTGCCATCTTAGGAAGCGTATCCTTCTTAGAGGAATCATGACTCCTGAGGGGATCAGCTCAGCTCCTACGAGGGACATCTTCGGCTTTATTAAGAAAGTAGAGGAACTCCTCTAATTGGACCTACTCTGATCGAAGTGCTCTATACTAGCACCCAATTTAAAAAAAAAAAAAGTGCGAGGTTCCAGATGCTAGAGGCCTGTATTGTCTGCATTCCTCCCCGAAACGGAAAGAGAATGTACATTATAGCTGCCTATGCATCTGAAGCACCTCAACTTTATATTTGTATCACAGAGCTCGAGACATTTCAATCTCTGCGCTTAGACTCGGTAGAAAATGTCTACATTCTGGCCGGCGATTTAAATGCCAAACATAGTGATTGGGGAAACAACATTCCCAGCACTAGGGAGAGCCTACTAAATCAATGCTAGGTTCATTGAATATAGAGTCAAGTTGCTCGCAACGGATAGTCCGTCGTGTCCTAGGAGTGGCTAATATCTGAACATCATGCTGATAGACTCTCGACCGAGACAGGTGGACACAAACGAATGGTCTACTCGTATTAACTGTCTACGGACCATTGCATACGACAGTTGCGGACTATGTGCCGTGATTACACTACCCTACGAGTTCGCGTAGATGTCAGAGTATTTCCCAACGTACCCATACTCATACCCTTGTACAGACGGTTTGCCGACATTCAAAACTCGGAGATCAGGACACTGAAGTCACTGATTAAAAATCTCTAACAATTAATAAAAGGAAAATTACAGAATATCTGCAAGTTTGCACTAGAACAACAGAATTCGTGCTATGAAATCAAACTGCACGAGTCTGTTCCCGCAAATAAATGAAATATTTCGGGGAAAAAATCAGAATGATATTCAGGATCTTAAGCTTTCGAGAACGTCAGACAATGAACGCTTGTTACGAACAGTTAGCATCGATCCAACGAGTGCCATCCTGGATGACGACTTTTTCGTGATCGAGGATCCGCAGAAGAAGGTGGCGACAGTAGGTTCTATCTTCCAGGAAACCATGACGTGGAAAACAGAGCCCTGTTTCATCACTTATATCTTCGAAATTATATCGAACATTGGTCTTACAAGGTTCAATAAAGATTTCATGGCAAACAATGCCATCGCCAATGATGGTCTAATATCCTGTTCATTAAACGGAAGATCTCCAGATGATCTTCGAGTCATTGAAAAGGAAAAAATTCGCAGGAGTCGACGGTATATCCAATGTTATGCTTAAGCACCTCCCGCTAGTGGCTGTTGAGAGGGACTCCATCCTGTTCAACAATGCACTGAAGAAGACTAAACTCATGATAGGGCCAAGTGAGGTGAAGATCTGAACTTTTGAATTCCAAATGACCGGTAATAATAATAAAAACATAGATGGACGGAGCATTTCGATCTAAAGAAAGATCATTTTAAAAAGTCACGAGAACTAAAAATAAAATTCGTTGCACAGGAATAATATCTACGGCAGGATTGCACAAACAAAACCTGAAGAATGAAATTCGCCAAATAATATCTCCTGAAAATAGATGATTTCTGAAAATCGGTAATTATTCGTTTGAAGGGTTTATATGAAATTACTAATTATTAGTTGTTATATTCTTAGACGGACGAAAGAAAGTTTAATCTGCATGGATCGGATGGTAAGCCATATGTGTGGTGGAAACTGAATGCTGACTAACCATCAATGACTCACCATCAATCATAGATATGACTAGCAATATTATAAATTATGACTAATCACTAAAAAATTGAAAAACGTCTGATGTGGAACATAACACTACTTTCCTTATACTCCATATAAACGGAGTTACAGACTACTTTACGTTTTCCTCTCGATACAAACAAACTAGCATCTAGATTTTGGCGATGAAATCAGCTCCACCGTAAAAGAAACGAAAGTTAAAAGACCGCCGCAAAACATTGAGAATGCTGGAAGTCTACCCTGAAGTAAAAAAGCGTTTGTCAAGTTCAATACAACCCTAGCATCTTCTGCTCCTGTGGAAAGGCTCGGAGATAAACGTTTCGAAAATAGGGTCGAATTTTCTGTTCTTTTCTTCAATTTCAAATTCATGTAAAATTAATTAATTTTGCGTATGTGATTTTAGCTTAATTAATTTTCAACTTCCGGTCATCACAATACTGCTGATTTTTTTCAAAGTCGATCGTTGGACCTGATCTGTACGCGATTAAGTCGTTGGCGTACGCTATAGAGCATTGAAGAGAAACTAGCAGATCGCTTAGATAAATGTTGAAAAGGATGCGAGTTTACGGTGCCCTGTTTTAGTCCATTTTTGATTTCAAATGTTTGGTCAGAAATCACATTCGCAATTTTCACAACGAACTTTCTACCTGTTAACATGTCAAAAATCGTATATAGCAGTGCTTCTTGGGAGGAGACTTATCGATTGAAGATTTGCCGGGTTAAATGTGTCTTTACCCCTCTTGAGGGTTGGTTGCACCACCGCTGTCTTCCAGTGCATTGTTGAACAGGATGGTGTACTTCTCTACAGCCACCGGCGGAAGGTGCCTAAGCACAACGTTGGATATATGTATGTACCGTCGATACCTGCGGATTTTTTTCCTTTTAAATGACTGGGGGATCACCTGGAGATCATCGTCGAAATGAGCAGGGTATTAGCCCCCTCACTGGCGATGACATTGTTTACCATAAAATCTTCACTGAACCTGATAAAGCCAACGTTCTCGGATCGCTAGGAAAACAGAGTGATTTTAAAAGCTAATGCACACTATATTATAATTGATAACTAAGGTTTTTTTTCATGTAGAAGTTAACGTTAAGTTCACATTTTACTTTAGTACAGAGAATATTTTCATTTCAAAAGAACTGCATTTTTACGAAAAACAATTTAGTCCTTAGCTATTTAGTGCCTCATGTTTGACATATATCAAATAATAATCTAAATTAGTCATAAATTGTGATTAATGACTAATAATTGATAGTCGTGACTATAGGATTTCCGGGGGATAGCAAAGTAATGCAACGGCTTAAGCCACACGAGTTGGCGAGTTGGAACGTTGGAAGCATGAGTGGTCGCAGCTATGAGCTTGAAAAAATGATGGTTAGAAGGCGAGTAGACATCCTGTGCGTACAAGAGACGAAATGGCGAAACACCGGTAATCGGGCA
Organism: Merodon equestris; assembly: GCA_958301585.1. Classification (NCBI taxonomy): domain Eukaryota; kingdom Metazoa; phylum Arthropoda; class Insecta; order Diptera; family Syrphidae; genus Merodon; species Merodon equestris. The sequence continues at coordinate 78,439,801 of OY284415.1, read as the reverse complement.
CGTTTCTTGGACGTTAAAACAAAAGCCTACAAGATGTTTTACTATGGATTGGAACAAGGAAAAAACAGAATCGCCATCATCCTTGCGGCAGAGCTACTTGGCAACGTCTTAACCATTTCAAAGTCCAGTGACCGGATGATGGCTCTCAAATTGGTGATGCATGGTGAGGTGTGGAACATCGTAAGCGCATATGCCCCTCAAGTAGGATGCGAACAAAAAGAAAAAGATGCATTCTGGCTAGATTTCCACAACCTTGTCAAAATCATCCCAAAGGAAGAGCTTTTGTTTGTTGGGGGAGATTTAAACTGACATGTCGGGAAGACAAGCGAACACTATGAAGACTACCACGGAGGGCTGGGATACGGCACCAGGAACTCTTCAGGTGAAGATATCCTAAACATGTGCAAGTCGTACGGTCTTATAGCGCTAAATACCATGTTCGTCAAACAAAAGCCGGCACCTGATCACTTATAGCAGCGGCGGAAATGAAACTCAAATAGACTATCATTTGGTATCCAGTTTCATGAAGCCACGAGTTAAAGATTGCAAAGTGATCCCAACACCGTCTCCTCCTGACTGAATTTTTTATGGAGGCGAGTAAGTCAAAGCAGCAAACTAAGGTGTCTGAGAGAATCAAGTGGTATAAGCTGGATAAAAGAAAAGGCGAAGCTTTTATTACCAACATGAAAAACTACCTCCTTTCCATTATCGATGAGGTCGGTAATGAGGTGTACAGAGCACAAGTCATGTGGGATTCCCTACAACAATCTGGCCTAGAGAAAGCCAAATCACTGCTCGGAACATCTAAAGGCCCTTTTTGGGGTAGCGATCATGGACATGTACAAGAGAACAACGACAAGAGTAAGATGCACCGCAGGAGTCACCGAAGAGTTCGCAATCAAAGTCGGTGTACACCAAGGGAGCGTCCTCAGCTCACTGCTCTTTATAGCAGTCCTTGATTGCTTGCTTGAAGGAAAAGTGACGGACCCCAATAGCACCAGCTATTCTTTGCTGACGATGGAGCCATTATAAGTGATGATCAGGCGTCCCTGCAACGAGCACTTGATGTGTGAGTGGACATTTTTGAGGGACACAGGTATCGTATTAGTTCAAAGAAGACAGAGTATCTGTGCTGCCCGTTCTCTGACCCTCATCAGCCTATTCCAGACATTTACTTGAATGGAAGAGTACTTCCCAAGTGTGAAAAGTTTAAATATCTGGGATCTATGATTAATAAAGAAGCAACTTGTGATGACAACATCAACCATCGCATAAGCGTAGGGTGGATGAAGTGGCGGGAAAACTCCGCCAATTTCTGTGATCGAAAAATGCCCCCTAAGCTGAAAGGAAGGCTCTACACTTCAGTTGTACGTCCGGCGCTCACATACGGTTCACAATGCTGGACAATGCACAAAAAGAATGAGAGCAAATTAACGACAGCTGAAATGAAGATGCTTCGCATGACAGCGGGAGTAACACAGCGTGACAGAATTAGAAGTTCAAAGATCCGAGGAAGCCTCCACGTAAAAGAAACCATCACAAGAAATATAGAGCGCGACCGACTCAGTTGGTATTGCCATGTTCAAAGGAGAGATCCTTTGAACCCCGTCCAAAAGGCAATATCAATCAACGTACAATTGGTGCAAACAAATGCAAAAACACCAGCATTTGATTGGCCTCAGCGATGAAGTAATCCCAAACTGGGAAGCCTGCCGCTACTTTCTGAGGTCAAACCGGCGGACCCCACAAGCGGACCAGTAGGAATGCAGTTAAGTGGGAAGGTTATGGTCCTACACTTCTGACCATAACGACGCCGAAAAAAAGGAAAAGAAGAAGATTGATAGTCGTGACTAATGATTAATGACAAATTTATTCATGAACAACTTCTGTGACTAAAAGCTAATTTAGTCATTAGTCTTTGTTGTTACGGTTAATAAAAAAAATTGTCACTAGTCATTTGTGTCTAGGACTAACGACTAAATTAGTCATTAGTCGACTAAGTTTACCCAACTCTGGTTTGGGGTTGCATGTTAAGCATTGGAGTAAGCACTTGACATTTTATAGATGGCTAAATGGATAGATTTGTCTCCCTCATCTTAATAAAAGAAAATGTCAAGGAGTCTGCTGAGAAATTACATGTTGCAAATAATTTTGCATTTTACGAAAATAACGATTCCAATCACACATCGGAAGTTACACCTGACCCAAATTATTGTAGACGCCTCCTCAGTCTCTTGACTTAAGTGTAATTGAGGATGTACAGGAAGAGTTTATGAGAAGAGTTAACACTAGGAGCTTAGACATCCGTAATGAGCTCAAGGAGGCCTTATTACAAGTGTGGAACTAAATTGAATCTCCATTATTCAATAATAAAAAAAAAAAAGAAATTATAAAATGACATACAATGTTTTCTTAATTTCACTTATTTCTCATTATTTTATACGTTTTTTTTTTTTAAATCGTGTTCTTCTAATAGTACTATAGTTCGAGTAGATATAAAATCGAATATGACAGAAAACAAGCATATTTTCGAAGATAGTTTAAAAGTCAATCAATTCTATCTAAGATATACTATTGTATTTATGGCATAAGTTGATTTCTATTTCGTTTCAGATTTATTGGTTATTAAGACTTATTTCTACTTATTTCTCCAAATAAATGCCTAGAAAAATCAAAGACGGATGTTATTTGGTCTATTAGCGACCGCTGGCATTCGGGAAACTTTTGCACGCATTGCACGTCTGAACGGCCTAATAATTCCGCATGAAAATATTCGTTGTCGGAATGTTGATCAATGACATCGATGGACGATGAGGGCCTGCAAAATAATCACTGATTAGTAGTATTATAAGGTATTATTTAACTTAATCTAAGTCATACGTCATGATAATGTGCGCTATTTCCCCTAGAATTCCACCTGCATGGTGAAAAGGCGTTTTAGCTACTTCGCAAATACTTCGCAAAACACATGCTCGTCCAACCATGCCCATTCTAGAAGAATAAAAAATATGATGATTTGATGTAAAGGCACTAAAAAAAAATAATAATAAAATATAATATTCTCAAACTAAAAGTAGTAATAAAACGAACGTGTACAAGTTTGCTTCCGCGTTTGCCGAAATGTGGCGATAACGGTAAGTAACTGTCGAAAAAAACAGACCGCAGACCTCAGGCAGTTGACTAGAACCTCGATCAACAGAACACCATTCAAACATTAGTCGATTTGTGTCTGCATCATAAAGTTGTTCTCGATTGAAAATGTCAGTTTACAGCGGCTGAGTCTCATCGAATGCTCTCAGATACGTATGGTGAGGACGCTATTAGTGAAAGAACGTGATGTGAGTGGTTTCAACGCTTCAAGAACGGTGATTTTAACGTCGAAGACCGGCATAATAATGGAAGAGAGAAAGTTTTCGAAGACGCAGAATTGGAGACATTGCTGAGTGAAGACTCGCGTCAAACTCAAGAAGAATTGGCACGATCAGTGGGAGTGACACAGCAAGCCATTTCAAACCGTCTCTAGGCATGATTTAGAAAGAAGGAACTTGGGTCCTGTATGAGTTAAAACCAAGAGACGTTGAACGGCGTTTGTGTGTTTGCGCACAGTTGCTTCAGAGGCAAAAACGGAAGGGATTTCTGCATCGCATTGTGACCGGGGACGAAAAAATGGGTTCATTACGATAACCCTGAACGCAAAAAATCATGGGGATATCCCGGCCAAGCTTCCACGTCAACGGCCAAACCGAATATACACGGCTCCAAGATCATGCTCTGCATTTGGTGGGACCAGCTCGGCGTCGTGTACTATGAGGTGTTAAAACCAAGTTAAACAATCACAGGTGCTCGTTATCGAACGCACTTAATGCGTTTGAGCAGAGCAACAAAAGACAAACGCCGCAATACAGCGAGAGGCACGATAAACTGATTTTGCAGCACGACAACGTTCGACCCCACGTTGCAAAAGAGGTCAAAACGTACTTGGAAACGTTAAAATGGGAAGTCCTACCCCACCTGTCTCCAGACATTGCTTCCTGTGACTATCACCTGTTTCGATCAATGGCGCATGGCCTGGCTGACCAACATTTCCGATCTCATGAAGAAGTCACAAATTGGATCGATTCGTGGATCGCTTCAAAAGATGAACAATTTTTTCGACGCGGGATTCGTACACTGCCCGAAAGATGGGAGAAAGTAGTGGCCAGCGATGGAAAATACTTTGAATGAAACTAAAGAAACCAGTTTGTTTCATTAAAGCCTTAAATGTTGGGGAAAAAACGGCGGAAGCAAAGTTGAACAGCTAGTATCTTCTAACGCAACTCCAGCAATGTCCGTCAATAGTTACTACTGAAGAAATCTGCATTTGGAGACAAATTGAAAAATTAAATGCATACTGTACCCTTCTGGCTTCCAGGAGATTAAAATATGCACATCTTCTATATATTATGCTAATTCTGTTTGAAGATTGAGCCATTAACTTGGTTTTAAAATGGAGATCAGAAACGGCAATGACGACCCACTGCTTTGTAGGAAAAAGACAATGAATGTTTCACATCATTTTAATTCACTCATACGTCAGAGGGAATGAAGAGTTTTCATTAAAGCAACCACCGATTTCTAACTTGTGAGACGATACTCAAGATGTCAGAAAATGCAGAGTATACATTACTATTACCGCCCTAATAAACTATATTTAAGCTCCTAGAAAATTTAAATATTATTAATATAAAATGAAACAAAAGGCTTATTTTTGCTCAGGCAGGTTATTCGCCACTGACAACCACCGCGATACTAATTTCGATGAATTATTCGTTTGTAGAACTTGCTAGGATTCGACCTCCGCGTCGGGAATCAGGTTAATTTTAAAATGAAAAAGTACTCTCTCAGTGATCAAAAACTCTATTTCCTATTACATCTTTAACAACATTATTCGAAGCATTTTTCATACTCACTCGGTGGCGTTGAAAATTCTATATTTTCATTCTATATTCTAAACTTGAAAAAAGTTCACACAGGTATTACCGTACAATTTTACAACCTTGCAGAGTGGTTTCTTAATCTTATCAACATGTATAACTTAATAACAGGTACAAGCAAATTCACAGGGAACAGCAACGAAAATTGTAGACAATCGAAACTGAAAGCAGGTCTAACATTCATGAAAAAAACGAATAAAGTTAAGTTCAAATTGTATAGTCACTTCAATGGCTGTGTTCAAATTTAAACAAAATATTTTTTGAAGAGATGTGAATTAAAGACAAAGATCCATGCAAGTGTATTATCGACTTATTTAAACGTTCGCTTTGTTCCTATTTGATTTTATAATGCAGTTGAAAAAATTAAATTTTAAATTTTATGAAAGGAAATAATTTCAATAACTAAACTTGAGCATACCTGTTACCCAGCTGCTCCATTGCTCTGTAAACAGTCCACCTATATTTCGAAAGATCGTTCTTTATAGCCTTGGAATCGTTTAAACCTTCAACTGCACTTGATTCATCAGAATCGCCCTCTCCATGGGAATTTCCGATCTTTCTTCTACGTCTATATATTGTTTGTGGTTTCAAATAGTTTTTATGAAGCTCAGTCGCATTTGTTGGCAAAAAGTATTCAGCCTTAAGAACATAGCCGGATGTAACTGATTCATAGTGCAAATCTTCAACTGGAATTCCAATGCCACAAATAAACTAAGAAACAGTGTTTGTTAGAATTAAAATCTAAATCAGTAATAACATATATGTATGAGTGTTTGTTCGTTACCTGCAACCGGGTTGGAGTCGTTGGAGGGAATATCAAACTTCTTCTTTGTCTGATGGGTTTCATTTCAATCTTGTTCTGGCCTAAACTCCAGGCAATTTGAAATGATACCGCCAAATATACTAAAATCCATTTGTAAAACCACATTCTTTACTGACTGAAGTTAAAACGGAACTGACTTTAATGTTGCTCTCTTAGCACATCTCCGGACGATTTACTTCTGTATTGATATTCTTGATTATCACTTAACCATCTGCAAACAGTCGTCTTTGAAATGATCATCGACTCTTTCAGCGCTTTAAAAGACAGCCGACTAGCATTTGATGCCGCATCCACTCACGAATGGACATTAAGTCGGTTAAGCTGCTAAATTGTAACCTACAAACAGCGTATGTGAGTTCGAAAGTGTGATTGTCAATATTCTTGATTTTAAGCTCATTGTGTTTGCGTGAAACTTCCAGAAAATATACGTATTGAAAATGATTTTTTATTATCTGACATGCATTATTTGGGTTTACTCAAGTCTCTGTCAAGCCTTCATTTTTACTGGAAATTCAGCTTATGGGGTAAGTCGCATTATTATAGGATAGAGTTGAAAGGTATATTACGAATATTATTTAACTAAATGAAACAAATATATGGAGTAGAATGTCTCTCGCATTATAGATTATATTTTTATTTTTCGCCTCGTTTAAGTATCTGTGGAAATTTGATTATTAATTTTCATCAATTTAATTCAATTTCTTAAATACTTGAGATGATGGTACTATGCTATGGCACTAGGATGAACGTTCATCTTTTGTACCTTTTTTATTTTTTTAACACATTCATCTTTTGTAGTTTTAACCATATGCTGCTAGTGCCAGTACGTTCCTAGATGAAAACATATAATTTGTTACTTAAGAACACAATTTTCATCGCTTTCGACCTCTCTACTTTTCAAGTCAACTATCTAACTTAAATACTTGCTTCCTAAATCAAAAAGTATTGAATTCTATATTTCAATAATAATACCCTAGAATTAGAAAATAGTTTTAGATAAAAATAACTCATATATTACCGAATATTCAATTTCCGCAGCCAGAAGTGGATTATATTTTCAATTCGTACATTTTAGTTGCATTTATTTGTTTTTAATATTGATTTTATCAACCACATTCTACATAATAAATATCAGAAATGAGAATATACTACTACTATATTTAGAATAATTATCCTTGTAATTATCATCCTGATCGTTTTTATCTATGATTTTCCACAATTTTTTTTTTATACCCAATAAATGTACTTTTTATAAATTCAAGAACTATTCACTATTCACTGAATGCTCATATTCTTATTTCATTCCTAATACTTAGAACATATTTAATAGAACGTGAACACTTAATTATGTGTCACAACAAACGCTATGTTTTGGATTGATTCATTTACGGATTCAAATAAAAATCTTATTTATAAGCTTTTCATAATATAATATGATTGATCATAAGTAACTTCCGTAATGGAAAATAGTTAAAAATAGTCGACAAAAGCTGGAAAGTAGTTTATTGCTTCTATGAATTACTTTGCGAACATAAGTATACTCGCTCATATGAATGTACTCAAGTCAGCCATTAACATTCTACCATAAATAACTTGCATATGAAATTTAAGTTTTACACATACATAGGTTCGTGTATATCTAACCAGACAATTATAAATTCTTTTAATAATGTACGCTACGTAAGCAGTCCTAAGATGCCTACAGAAACACTGTATGGGCTGATTCACTCATAGATCTGTTATATTACCCGTAGACACTATGTCGATTACCAGGTAACATGTAACTTTATGAGAACTTTCCTTCCGCAAATGGCTTTCATGAACACCATCAGCCTCCATTCACAAAAAACGTACTCATAATTGGGTGTTAGATACTAAACTAGAATTTTGGGAAATTGACAAAAGTAAGAGAATGCAGGAGAGAGTGAAATAAGCACGTACTGTCTAAGTGGTCACTTAAATGTTATTTCAATTGTAAATATTTTATATTTCCTTATTCGTAATGTGTTAATTTACTTCCTAAGTGGAGCGTTTAATATATGTATGTGCGACTTTAGCTTGAAGCTTACAATTGATTGTTATGCATTACGATCTAACGGAATCAGTGCTGCTCTAAATACATACAAGCATGTGTACATCATCTGGGAGAATGATAACCATTTGTAAGATATTGATTCATAGAAATTAATTAACAAATAAATTTTAACTGCTCGAGGTTGGTTCCAAATACGCATGGTTCAAAGTAATATTGTAATTAAACAGTAGGAACCAAAGAATTCATATCCAACTAGCAATTTGCCAAAAAATGTTGTAACTCAAATGTTGCACTATACACTTAAAGTGTACTATGTTCGTAGACATTTGAAAAAAGAAAATCTTAAAGTTACAATGGTTTGAATTGGATTAAAGTTTCTTCTTTTTTTTGTAGAAAATGCTTTCTGTTTTATAACAGCATTTTATTTAAGATATTTTCTACCAACTTTTGATAGAAGAAAATGAATGGAAAAGTAGTGATAATTTTTTTAATTTCGTCCAGAGTAATCAGGATACTTCGGTAAAATTTAGAACATTGAAAACCTTACCTCCATTCTCAATAATCAAATACTATTTATGCATTTCCTATTGTATAAAGAATAAATATTTTCTCTGATGATATGAAGATTTACTGGTCTAGCAACCGATTTTCACTAGCATTGTTATCGAAAATAAATGTTGGTATAATATTAACATATTCACTTAACAAATTATAAATAAAGTTACATATATCGTGGTGTTAGCGATCATTACGTAGGTCTTTTACAACGCGTTATATTATAACCTGGAAATTGAATTTCATGCGCGGAATCTTTTATTAAATAGTGATCTATAACATTTTGTCATTTCTACATATGTAATTACATGAATTTTGGCACAGAAGTAAATACTCATTCAGTTAAGTACTCCCCCGGGCTTGGTTGTTTCCTTTAGTCATCATTATCAATAAAGGCTTACATGACTTGAGTGTTTTTGTTTAAAATTTATATACAAAATAATATATTAATAATAAAAAAAATACTTTTGGGACCTTGAATATCTTATCGCTGTTTACCAACAGGTGTCGTTACCAGAACAGTCAGTATGTAATTTAAGATAGTAACCGATTTACAAGGAGTTACTATGGATGGGCTTGAATTTTAGTTCATGTTAGTTCGCCGTAGGCTAAACAATTTTGTTTTCTCATAACTTTTATATAAATCTGTCGAGTTTCGTGCGAATAAAAGAGTAGTCGCAGGAAATTTAGCACTATTTTATTCAAACAAATCTGAAGCACACAGAATTTTTCTAGAAGCTCTGTCGGAAAGGGTTTCAGCGTTCCAAAAAAATTGTGTTTGACGACGAAGAATTGGCAGCACTATTTTATGAAGATTCATGTCAGATGCTAGCTGAACTTGCAAAATACTGGTAATTATAAGTAGATGACACAACAGTTATTAATGGTTCAGAAACAAACAAATTCGGTACCTACGACCAGAAGCCGATCGACGTCGCACAGACTGTTTTACCAAGTTTTCATCGTATTGTGTCTGGCGATAATATACGTTAGCCATGAGTGGAAATATCCATCTTGTTTTTCATTCGTGAATTCAGAACGTGGTTGTAGTTTATTATGAGCTGCGCAAAACGAACTCGCTCTCCTCACCCGAATATTGAAGGAAAAACACCCGCTGATTCGATAAAGTGATTTTGCTACATGTGAATACCCGGCAAATGTTGTAAAATCAGTGAAAACCTGTGTCGAAGCGCTTAATTGTCCCATTTGATTATCACTTATGTATTCCGTTCGATGGCACATTGTCTGACTAAGCAGCACTTTCATACCTAATGACACACAAGTTGCGAAGGATGCTGCAAAGTTGGCTTTTTTTTCTTATAACACTCAATCATTCAACCTTTTATGTATTTATTTTCATTAAATTAATCTTAAGGTCGAAAGATATAGTTTGAAGTATTGCTTTATATTACCAGAAAGGTATTTTAAGTTAGTTAAACATTTAGCTAGTTTTAACCATTTTTGTCAAGTTATAGCAGCCTAGGCACCTGAAGTACCTCACCCCAATAGCTCGAGACTCTCTCGATCTCTACACTTGGTACAACATTTCTTTATTTTGGCCGGCGATTAAGGTTAGGTTAGATTAAAGAAGAGGAGTGTGATGGTTGAGCATCACTTCGACTCGGAGGCCAAAGAGCCCATTGTGATTCCCTTGATTTGTGGAGTACACATACAATTAACCTGTCCTATCACGTGGTGGCTGATAGACCACCCGTGCTCTTTATAAATTTTAGAAGATCCGATATATCTGCGAGTTGGCTTCTTATATAATTGTGTATAATGCACTGATCGGTGGTTGCAGTGACGTGTCCGCTTCGCTGATGTCCATTTCAGACCCTTGCCTGGCCAATTCGTCCGCTTTTTCGGTACCTGCAATTGAGCTGTGGCCCGGGACCCATCAGAGTTTGACTTTGTGGTGTCTGATGGACTTCATAGAGTCGCGACATTTCATGACAGCCTTTGCTCTCGTTGTACAGGATCCTATTGACTTCAGTGCAACCTGGCTGTCTACAAAGATTGTGATATCCGATGGTTGGATATTGGTTACGTGTAGGTGTTTGGCTGCTTTCTCTATTTCTAGGATTTCACTGCACAAATCAGGGAGTCTAAATGATGCCTGTTTGTGCAGGGTGTCAGAATAGAATCTCGTGGTCGTTTATCACGGCGTTTGATAGCCACTCGTCTCTGTCGGGGAAAAGGATTGGTATTCTGAAAGAAAAGTAATTTTGGGGGGAAATATAGTCGGTCCTAGCTGCGAGGCTACTAGAAACATGTTTCTTTCCCAGGTCATCTATTATTCTGAGTATGAACGCATGTCCAAACAGCGGCTGACCTTTGTACTTTGTTGAGCATGCTCATATAGCTTTTCGTGCTGCTAGCAGTCCACCAGAGTAGGGCCCCATAAGTTATAATGGGTCTGACGATTACTGTGTGCATCCTATGAATGATGTACCTATACAGTTGCAAGCTCCATCTTTTGCCGATGCATGCATAAAACGCAATCAATAATTTTTTCATCCTTTCCTCCAAGTTCCTTTTCCAGGAAAGTTTGGAGTCAAGAATGATGCCTAGATACTTCCACTTTGAGTTTGAGTGGAGTACCCTCTAACTTTGGGGGAGCAAATATCGGGATTTTCCATCCAGTATGGATTGGTTTATTTGCCTTATTTACCTTTATTCCTTTCCAATGTGTTGGGATGTACCTCGTACGCAATCAAATGGAAAACATGCTTACCATGTGGGGTACAGTGTGGGTGCTTTTTGAAGCATCGCTGGCAAAATATTGTCCGGCCCCGGGGATTTAAAAGGTTTGAAGGAATATATTGCTGTGTTGGTTGTTGTCGAATCGATTTTGGGACATTAGGTTTGATAGGGGCCGTGTTCGATGTCTTCTTCTCCCGCCCTGTGTCCGTTTTAGCAGCGTGAATGGAGGTGGGAGTTAATTTCTTCTCGAATTTGGCTACCTCTTTCTTATGCTTCTTTATCAAGAATTTTTCGCGCTCGGTGAGCGTTGAGGGGTCTCTAGCGCTCATCTTCTTGATATATTGCATCGACCTCTTGTATCCGTTCTTTGCCTTTTGGGCCGATGTTTTTGCCCTAATCGTTCCTTCAGGTTTGCCTGTGGCCTTAGGGTCGATCTTTTCTTCCAACAGCTGAGCCTGAGTTCCAAAGTCCACTTGCATGGTGTTGCTTACCTGTGATGAAGCCGAGGATTCATCGTCGGTAGCGGTACCAATTTGTAGTCTCTGAAGATGATTCCCGGTGACGCTATCATCTGGATCGATTACACCACCGGCGGTGGCAACCTGAGCTGCTTGCCTCTTCAGAGGATGTATTTTATTATTTCCTTTAGTTTCTTCTTTTTCTTGTTATTCATTTTTGTTTTTTAAGATGTGTATTCCCACGAGTAGCGCAGGAATGGGTGGTCGACCTGTACAGAGTCCCGCAGTATACAGGCAAAGCTACTTGAGAGTGCCTGGTACCCTGGATACACCGTTAGCGACTACTATATTATTTAAATTGGGTCCCCAGCCTGGTTGACTGGTTGAGGAGGAGGTGATGGCTGTAGCTTAGCTTCATGTCTCGTCATAGAGAATTCATGTCTCGTCATAGAGAATTCATGTCTCGCCATAGAGAATTCATGTCTCGTCATAGAGAATTCATGTCTCGTCATAGAGAGTGAATTCTCAAGAGCCATTGACCTTTACTGAGCATTCGCACCGCGACAAGGTGTGCAGCCTAAAACGCTAAGCAGGCCGTCGATTTAAATGTCAAGCAAATAAGGAGCTGCTTGACTTAACTCTCAATTGAGACTGGCTGATACGTATGATTGGTCAATTAACTGTCAACACATCTTCGTTTACGATAGTGGAAATTGAGAACTTAGTACCATAATCACATTACCAAATGAATCCGCGGAAATTCCAGAATAAATCCAAATGCACCTCTACGATTACAATAGGGCGTGTTGCTCACGCTTTCTACTTCCCTCAAGGCAGTACTCACTTCAGGCGACTCTTTCCCACCGTCCAACAGGAACCTATCAATGTGATCCTTTCTAGCATTTACCACAATGACTTGGCAGCTTTTATTAATCATTCAATAGCGTATGCGAACGATTAAATCGGGTGCAGATCAAGTCTAACGTACGACATCGTTGTCATCCGCGTGACTACGAGGAAATTTTGCAGTTTTGTGATAATTGCAAGTTGAAAATCAACTTCCAAACAGATCTATTTTATTCAGAAAGCATTTGTCTAAGGCATCTCGGGACACTAAAGAAAATTGGCGCGATTCTCAATTCTTGCAAATTCTTGCAGGTTCGAATGGGCGTCCAATTACAAAACAAAGTGTAGTCAGATACCTTGGGATATAGATAGATACTGATCTATATTTGAGGCGCTTTCACTATGATAAGACTGTTGGCTGTTTCATAGTAGCCAACCAGTGAATGTAATATGCTACATGGCCTCCATCCGGCCCATTTTTTTTTTTGTTTACATTTTTATTTTCACCTTTACTTAGAACTACCTTAAAGTAGATAAAAATTCTTAAATCTATTGACAGAATGATTAAAACTTATTTACTGGCCCCACACGGACACTCTAAGCTATACTACAATACAATTGAATTGCCTTTCGGCGCCATAATAATATTAATTAGAAAATAATTTTAATTTAGAAAAACTTGGCTTAGGAATTCATTTTTATTTATATTTGAAACTGAAAACTAATATTAAAATACATATTACTATGTACGTACCTAATTTTTTTTTTGTACATATAATTAGATAAAATTTTAAAAGTTACCCTAACCTAACTTAATCACGTAATCTTGCTTAGATCGGCTATTGGCCGACCTTACGCTCTGAGAGGGCTTCAGAGCTCGTCAGATGACGCTTCCTCAAGCCACCAGAAGAGACGGTGCTGACGTGAAATGTCCTCAATATGTCAGCGCGACACCGCTCTACTGAATCTGAGATGCTCCGGCCCACGGAGCCCGACATCAGGTTCATATAGGAGCCGCCGTTTCACAGACTTTCGAACTATGTGGAAGATCAGCGGAACCGCCGATCTGTCTTGCACTTATCCAAGTAGAGGAACACTTCTGGAGGGATGATGCTATTACGGCGCACACTCCCGTGAATTAAATCATTAAAGTAGTAAGCCCCAAAGATCAGACTATTAATCGAAGTCATTGCTTTTGCAACATGACCTCGAATCAGCTCGATGATGAAATTATTGACTCGAGTTGATTTTCAACTTCCAATCATTACAATACCGCTGAATCTTTTCGAATTCACGTTGCAAGAGAGTTGCAATGACATCGATTGACGGACCTGATCTGTACGCGCAAGTCATCTGCATACGCTATAGTGTGATGAAGAGAAAATAGCAGATCACTTAAGTAAATGCTGAATAGGATCGGTGAATTTACCGTGCCTTGTTGCAATCCGTTTTTAATTTCGAATGTTTGAGCAGAAGTTACAGCCACTAATGGGAGGTGCCTAAGCACAACATTGGGTATACCGCGTTACCCGCAGATGTTTTTTTCTTTAATGACTCGAAGATCAGCTGAAGCTCTTCTGTCGAAATAAGCAGGTTGTTGGACCTTTCACTGTTTGCCATGAAGTCGTCATTGAACCTGATTGAACCTAGGTTCTCATTTCGCCAGTGTTCAATTTCATTTCTCAGATTGAAGGGATGGAGCAGGGCCCTGATTTCCAGCTCATGATTCGGACGAATGGAATCATTCACTTTACACACTTCCTGGAACACAGCTCCCACTGTCGTTCTCCTGCGGCTATTCAATCACAAAGAAATCGTCGTCCAAGACGGTGCTCTCTGGATCAATGCTAACAGTACGTAGTAATCGTTCATTGTCTGACGTCCTCGGCAGTATCAGAGTTTGAATGTCATTCTTAGCGTTCCTCCGAAATATTTTATTTATTTTTCGCTAGCCAGAAGCACATCCGGGGTTTCGTTTTGAAACAAATTAAAAAGCACAGCTCTTCGTTCGATCCTCATCAGTGAATTTACATTCACCGATATTATCTTTAAGTGTCTTCCATCGGGCGTACCCATCATGGTTGAGTATGCGCTAAGCCCGGCAGGAGCGAGTAGATCCTATCCACTCAGGTCGCCTGCTCGTGGATCTGATGCTGGAGCTGGCCGATCTGCCCTTGAATAGCGAGCAGCATATCTGGGCTGTGACGGCTGGTGTTTGACGCACCGCTGCGCTGGCAGTATCTTCTCGGGCTTCTGTTGCCGGGCCTGCATTACTGTTTTTATGTCTTTAACTTTAGGACATCCCCGATAGTGTGCAGGGTGCCCCTGGGTCTTGCACAAAACACAAAGAAGCGTTTCCTTCGCGACCGAGTTGCCAAACTCGCATTCTACATTTATGTGGTTCTTTTCACACTTGACGCATCGAGGCTGCATATCGCAGTTCGACGCGGCATGACCGAACCTTTGGCAACGGAAACACTGTAGAAGATTTCCATGCCTCTTTAATTTTTCCCACTGTACAGACTGGGAGAATAAGGAGTTTATTTTTCTTAATCCCATCAGTCTGCTATTGGGGGCGACTTGGACCAAGAAGAGGGGAAGATTTCTTCTCTCCCGCTTGGCCCTCACTGTTGTGAACGGCTTGACATCGACGAACTTGAGTTCGTCGCTCTCGAACTTTTTAAGCTCGCGGAGCAGAACCTAAGGGTCATTAGACTAGTGCAGCCCCTACGGAGCATCGTCTGGACCTTCTCTTCTTTCGGCGTATAGGAGAAAAACTCCGCCGAAGTCACCCTGAGCATTTCGGTGATCGATTTGTGATGCTCTATTGTTTTGCAATGGATCAAAATCCCCACCGAAATGCTTAATAATAGAATTTTCGGCGCCGATCTAAGTGATTGGTGGACATTTTTGGCCGAGACCCGTCCTGTTGGCTTTAGCGGCTGATGTTGTTGCTGCTTATCTTGCTGTTGTTGTTGTTGTTTCTGCTGTTTTTGCGGCTGCTTTTGCTGTTGTTTCTGCTGTTGCTATTGTTTTAGTTATTGCTGCCTTTGTGGTTTCGGCTTTTCTTGCTGCAGCTGCTTCTGCTGTTGTTTTTGTTGTTGTATTTGCTGCTTTTTTGTTGTTGTACTTGTGCTGTGATTCTTGTTGCCCAACTGTTTGCTTACTCGTTGTCGGTAACTCGATCTGTTTTTGTTTTGTGGCTGACTCTTTCTTGTTGTCAGCCACTATTTTGGGTTGTTGTTGTTGCCCTGTATTTCAGCTTGAGAGCCTGAGGCTGAGCTCAAACCTACCATAGAGTGATTTGTTCTATGGCGTGATCCGCCTTCTCCTGGTAGGACAACTCGGTGGCTAACTCGGCAAACGAAGTGTTCTCACCCATGTAGTGCCCTTCGACACCCTCAGCGGGGTAGGTCAATTCTTCAGGCATTGTTGTTGTTTTTGGCGCTTCGGTAGCGTGTTTCATTACACCAGTCTTTATATTCCTCCTCTCAACTGGTATGTTGTTCGGGACTCCGCTCCTCGGTTTCCTTTTTATCAGATTCGTTCTCGAATTTATTCTCCGTCTTCTTTTAGACGAGGTCGGGTCAAAGAAATTGGAGAAGTCGGATGACATCACCGCACCGCCTCGTCTGATTCATAGTCAATTCGACGCACGAGACTTTTTCCGCCGTCTTTCGACATTTTATTCTGTTCTAGTTGTAAAAACACCAAAAGCGGAATTGCCGGAAAAAAATGTTTCCATTAGGAATCGAACCCGGGACCTCTGGGTTGCTATACCAACTATACTATACCAACGGGCTCACTTATTAGTCACTCGATTAAATCGCGCAATTGAACTAAGCCAACTGTAGATAACCACCACAAGCTGAAACACTTCTGTGCACAATGATGGTTCGTTATCAACTGATCAACTCAATCTGGCCCATAATTGCTTATGAATGTCACGTGTGATTCAATGTAAGAGCCAACTTAATGGAAAGGATTCAGGTGTTTGAGAAATAATATGTCAGGACTTGTTTCGGATTACATAAAGCACCCGGATCTGAGACAAGAAATCTTCTAATAAAACTGATTCGAGATCACGTAGCAGGGACGATGACTTCGGCCAATAACCTGATCTCCGGGGCTTAACTATATGTACCCCGTGAGGGCGCGCCTTACAAGCTTTGCCCGACCAGAGGCATTCTTTTATTTAAATTAATGTGGGCTGATTACGGATATTTTTTAAATTATTTTATTATTTATTTCTGTATTATATCTGATACTGCAAGATGTCTTATCTTTTAATTAAGTATCTGAAGTTAATTACAAAAATTAAAACATACTAGTCCTTGGGCACAGTGATTCAGATTGAATTAACGGTTTACGAACATATTAACATTTATATAGTTATTAGCTCTGATTCGATAATGATTAAAATAAAAATAAGTTTCTGCGAAACGTGATTGATGACATTACGTTTGTAAATCCTTTTAAAAGTTATTCCACAGTCGAATGCTTGGACAAATTAAGACCGCTCTCTTATTAAATTTAGCATTCTGCGTGACTGGCAAAAAGTAGCATTTCAGTTAGGTCTTAAAATCAAAGTGTGTTAAATCAATAGATAGCAAAATAGAATGATCAATACAGTCAAAGATTTTGGAATAGTCCAGAGGAACCACAATTCCGATTTTGTTTGAGACCAGTTCTATACGCAAATCTGTAGTTACTTTGACAACATAAGATTTACTGCTATGTTGAAGGCGAAATCCCGATTGCTACTTAGATAGCTTATTGCCAGCTTCTAAATACCTTTGTATATGGTGAGCTTAAACTGAAAAAAAAGTGTAAACTGATTGGCGTGATATCTCTGGGATTGACGGGTTAGTTTTTTACGGAAAGGGGACAGTTTAAGCTTGTTTCCACTTCTCGGGAAATCGGTTGTTATAAATTCAAAAATGAAAGATATGCAAAATATATGGAAGTATTAGTGAAAAGACCAGGAAATTTGGGGTAAAAGAACATCTAGCCCGGCAGTCACTCCGAATTCCGCCATAATTCAAGTTTTTCCATAATTCTTTAGGACTTTGTTAAATTCAAGATATATGAATACAATTGGCAAGGTTTGGGCTTAAGTGTCTTTGTGACTTGAGGTATACTGATGTCATACTATTCATTTAATAAATCACTAAGTTTCTTCTCTATGTCAGGTCAAAAGTAAATAGAGCCCCAAATATAAGATTAATAACTTCTTTGTAGGTTAGTAAGATTGTAATCTTGATAGGATATGTAAGTAATTTTTATGTCATTACTTGGAACAGGGTGATTATATTCAAAAGAACAGCACAAAAAATCGCGGATAAAGTCAGTAATATATCTAACCTAATCATATCCGAATACAGTGAGGCGTGAATTCATCAAGAACATGTCGATCAGGGATAGATTGCTAGATATACTAGACTGGAAATATATGGGACAGGGAGAATTGAGAAAACAAAGTTTTATCACAGACGTACTTAGATAATTTAGTGGTGCTACTACTGACTAGACATTTAACATTGAAATCACCAATTAAAATGTTATATCCGGGGGTTTGGCTATTATTTCGGTAATCCGAATATATACAACGGTATACATATGTATCAGGTAACTGATTTCGAATCGTTTTTGCAATACTCAGTGGCTCTCTTTAATATGCGAAATTGCATTTGTGCATGCGGTAATTTGACGATGACGACGCTGCTGAATTTCTTAACGACTTTGTGCGTGAAATAAAGTTCGGGGCCAAGCCCCAATGGCAAGCTTACACAGGCTAGAATAGGTAGGCTAGAGGTGGTTAAGGTAATTTAAGGTGGAGGGTAGTTTTAGTTTAGTTTTAGTTCTAATAAAAAATATTACAAAAATAATATAAGAGAAGATATACATATATTAAAAAGCTTTGTTTACAAGTCCATCTAACAACAACTTCTTTGTTTACTACTTTATTCGGGGGTAAACAAAGTTAGGATCAAATTCACTCTCCACCTCTTTCTTCTTGAGAAGAAGCTGCGAAATTGAATTGCGAGTGCGTGCGATTAGAATCTAATATCCAGTTCAGTCTTGAATTTGTTGACTAAGCGATATAGCCTGTATTCCTCAAATATAAAAGTGTTAATGATAAGAATTTGTACACGAATCATTTTCCTTTTTTTTTTAATCAATAAAAGAAAGAATTATGTCGAATATGATTATACATACTACTGCCTCGTGCAGGGACGGGTTAAGAATATCCCTGCAGCGATACCTATCGCTTGTCATAAAAGGCGACTAAACAAAGGTAAACAAAAATCACATCTAGGCAATTTAGAAAACACCAAGGTAGGCCTAGGAACACATATACCACAATTAAACTGCCCCACAAGTGTGCATGCAAATCAGTGGGTTGACACGACTGGAGATCACCGGTGTTGTAAGAGTAAGATCAATCAAAAAAAAAATAAAAATCTGGAGCATGCCCGTTTCAAAAAGGAGGGGAAGAAAAAAAACGGTCAAACCGTAGCATTATGGAAAAGAACGCTAAAAGGAAAAGCACTACCCCGCCAGGCACTACTAATGGTCGTGATCCTGGGACGAGCAGCAATGCTCGGGTCAGAGCTATAGGATTTCCGGGGGATAGTAAAGTAATGCAACGGCGTAAGCCACACTTAAGAGTCGCGAGTTGGAACGTTGGAAGCATGAGTGGGCGCAGCTATGAGCTTGAAGAAATGATGGTTAGAAGGCGAGTAGACATCCTGTGCGTACAAGAGACGCAATGGCGAAACACCGGTAATCGGGCACGTTTCTTGGACGTTAAAACAAAAGCCTACAAAATGTTTTACTATGGATTGTACAAGGAAAAAACGGAATCGCCATCATCCTTGCGGCAGAGTTACTTGGCAACGTCTTAACCATTTCAAAGTCCAGTGACCGTTTGATGGCTCTCAAATTGGTGATGCATGGTGAGGTGTGGAACATCGTAAGCGCATATGCCCCTCAAGTAGGATGCGAACAAAAAGAAAAAGATGCATTCTGGCTAGATTTCCACAACTTTGTCAAAATCATCCCAAAGGAAGAGCTTTTGTTTGTTGGGGGAGATTTAAACGGACATGTCGGGAAGACAAGCGAAGACGATGAAGGCTACCACGGAGGGCTGGGATACGGCACCAGGAACTCTTCAGGTGAAGATATCCTAAACATGTGCAAGTCGTACGGTCTTATAGTGCTAAATACCATGTTCGTCAAACAAAGCCGGCACCTGATCACTTATAGCAGCGGCGGAAATGAATCTCAAATAGACTATCATTTGGTATCCAGTTTCATGAAGCCACGAGTTAAAGATTGCAAAGTGATCCTGGGAGACGCGATCGCCCCTCAACACCGTCTCCTCCTGACTGAATTTTTTATGGATGCGAGAAAGAAGTCAAAGCAGCAAACGAAGGTGTCTGAGAGAATCAAGTGGTATAAGCTGGATAAAGGAAAAGGCGAAGCTTTTATTACCATCATGGAAAACTACCTCTCTTCCATTATCGATGAGGTCGGTAATGAGGAGTGCAGAGCACAAGACATGTGGGATTCCCTACAACAATCTGGCCTGGAGAAAGCCAAATCACTGCTCGGAACATCTAAAGGCCCCTGCCAACACGCAAAAGAAACCTGGTGGTGGACAGACGAAGCCAAAGCAGTGATACACGAAAATAAAATGGCTTTCCAAGCTTGGTCAAAGTGCTCTTCTACTAATAGAGAGGAAAAAGCTCGCCGTGAAAAGGTATATAGATGTTGCAAAGGTATCGCGAAGAAAAAATGCGCCGAATTCAAAGCGAAAAGCATGGAAGGCCTCTATCAGGAGTTGGAAGAAATATCGTCTTCCGCGTCTGACCAGGCTACCCAGGAGCTTCGACAAAACAATTTGAACAAAGGAGCAAATATCTTTAATATAGCCGCCCAGAGAAGAAGAAATGCTCAGGAGATTCGTTTCCCAAAGTTTATTAACAATGCTGAAGGCCAACTCCTTGTGGAAGACGAAAAAATTCTCCACAGATGGCGACAGTATTGCGAGGAACTTCTGAACGAACAGTTTCCCCGAGTGTACTTTCCAAGAGCCGCCCCGAATCATGCCGAAATATCCGACATCACAGTCGAAGAAGTTCGGTACGCGGTTAAAAACTCCAAGAAAAGAAAAGCTGTTGGGCCGGACGGGATACCCTCTGAGTTCTGGAAAAAGATGGGAGACATCGGGTCTAGATGGCTCATGGTTCTTATCTCCAAACTTATGAGAGGCGACACTATGCCTAATCAATGGAGGGAAAGCTATCTTCTTCCATTGCACAAAGGAAAGGGTGATACGCGAAATTGTGATAACTACCGTTCTGTCAAGCTGATGTCGCACACCATGAAGATCGTTGAACGGGTATTAGATAGCCGACTGCGGAAAATAATACGACTATCTGATGACCAGTGCGGGTTTGTCTCGGGTAAATCAACAACAGATGCAATCCAAAGTATAAGGATCATGATGGAAAAGCATCATGATTCTTCAAAGGACTTGCATATGGTGTTGGTTGATTTCGAGAAGGCCTTTGACCGGCAACCAAGAGATCTTTTATGGGTAGCGCTAAGACAAAAAGGAGTTCCAGAAACCTACGTGCGAGTGATTATGGACATGTACGAGAGAGCAACGACAAGAGTAAGATGCACCGCAGGAGTCACCGAAGAGTTCGCAATCAAAGTCGGTGTACACCAAGGGAGCGTCCTCAGCCCACTGCTTTTTATAGCAGTCCTTGATTGCTTGCTTGAAGGAAAAGTGACGAACCCCAATGTGCACCAGCTATTCTTTGCTGACGATGGGGCCATTATAAGTGATGATCAGGCGTCCCTACAACGAGCACTTGATGTGTGGGTGGACATTTTTGAGGGACACGGGTATCGTATTAGTTCAAAGAAGACAGAGTATCTGTGCTGCCCGTTCTCTGACCCTCATCAGCCTATTCCAGACATTTACTTGAATGGAAGAGTGCTTCCCAAGTGTGAAAAGTTTAAATATCTGGGATCTATGATTAATAGAGAAGCAACTTGTGATGACGACATCAAACATCGCGTAAGCGTAGGGTGGATGAAGTGGCGGGAAAACTCCGCCAACTTCTGTGATCGAAAAATGCCCCCTAAGCTGAAAGGAAGGCTCTACACTTCAATTGTACGTCCGGTGCTCACATACGGTTCACAATGCTGGACAATGCACAAAAAGTATGAGAGCAAATTAACGGCAGCTGAAATGAAGATGCTTCGCATGACAGCGGGAGTAACACAGCGTGACAGAATTAGAAGTTCAAAGATCCGAGGAATCCTCCACGTAAAAGAAACCATCACAAGAAATATAGAGCGCAACCGACTCAGTTGGTATTGCCATGTTCAAAGGAGAGATCCTTTGAACCCCGTCCAAAAGGCGTTATCAATCAACATTTCAATTTCAACACGCAAAAAAGGCAGGCCGAAAAACAATTGGTGCAAACAAATGCAAAAACACCAGCATTGCCGCTACTTTCTGAGGTCAAACCGGCGGACCAGTAGGAATGCAGTTAAGTGGGAAGGTTATGGTCCTACACTTCTGACCATAACAACGCCGGAGAAAAAAGGAAAAGAAGAAGATGATTATACATACTACTATATATAACATATACATATATTACCATATATAACACATATTGTGTATATATTGTGCTTTTGTATAGATAGGTTTGTTTTAGTAAGGTAAGTACTAGTTTTAGTTTGTTGTTAGTTTTACGTTAAACAAATAACAAATATCTAAGGCCAGATTGTTTTTTTAAATTCTTAGTACCTAAACATAATTTCTTTTTTCAAATACAACTTTGCTAACGTCGAAGACCGGCATGGTGGTGAAAGAGAGAAAGTTTTCGAAGATGCAGAATTAGAGACACTGCTGAGTGAAGACTCGCGTCAAACTCAAGAAGAATTGGCACGATCAGTGGGAGTGACACAGCAAGCCATTCCAAAACGTCTCAAGGCCATGAGCATGAGTCAGAAAGAAGCAAATTGGATCCCGTGTGAGTTGAAACCAAGAGACGTTGAACGGCGTTTGTGTGTTTGCGAACAGTTGCTTCAGAGCCACAAACGGAAGGAATTTCTGCATCGCATTGTGACCGGGGCCTAACCCTAAATGCAAAAAATCATGGGGATATCCCGGCCATGCTTCCACCTCGATGGCCAGACCGAATATCCACGATCTCATGAAGAAGCCACGAATTGGATCGATTCGTGGATCGCTTCAAAAGATGAACAATTTTTTCGACGCGGAATTCGTGCACTGCCCGAAAGATGGGAGAAAGTAGTGGCCAGCGATGGAAAATACTTTGAATGATACATACTCGTATGTAACCAATTTGTTTCATTAAAGCCTCAAATGTTGAGGAAAAAGACGGCGGAAGCAAAGCTGTACACCTAGTATAATTGTTCATTGTTAATTCATTTTATTTATTATAAGCTTATCATAAAGCTGGAAAGCATACTTTAGATTATTCTTTCCGCTCTAGGGCCAGTAAGGTATTTTTAAGTTAGCATTTTTTTATAGCACGTCATCAATCTCAATGAACTTCAATAAACTCTAGAAAATATTCACTCATCAGCATACATATTTATTTTGAAGATTTTTGCAGCCATTGCGGTTCCATTGAATCTACCTCATCGTAATGTTTTCGTGTCGTATAACTTTGAAGCCAACTATAACTTACCAGGAGACGCACAAACAATCATTCCTGGACCGTATCAAAGGGCAAGTTTAATTGTTTTCTTTCGGATTTTGTACATATGTCTATCATTAGATATCTCGTTCTTCGTAGTTTACACCTATAGAAGAAATGGTTGTTGGTCCTACGGATACAGGTGGTGACGATGACAGCAACCAGGATGCAGAATCAAGCCGAAAACAATCTAACTTAGTTACTCTCACACCAGGTGTTAAGGAATCGGAGAAAAAGAAACGAAGAAATACGCAAAAGTTGAAAAGAAACCAGAAAAAACAAAAGCCCTTAATTACAAGACGAGCAATTTACCGCATATTTCGGGATAAACTCAAAATGTAAGTCTACCTATTGAAATATGTTGGATCATTATTATGTTATGCGCTCCTCATTAAATAGAGGTTCTAGGGATGGTATTCGGGTATAGAAAAAAATTGAAAAACTATCTTTATAAAGATGTTTAAAGAAAATGTTTATTAAAATAAGACTCGACTCATTCAATCGCCATTTGAGTGATTAATTTATTGTGAATACGAGTACAAACAAATAATTCGGTCTGTTGATTTATTGTCTTTGCTCTTATTCCGGCGTTTTTTCTCGAAATGGATGGCTTAAACGGGTCAGTTGTAGCCTACACCGATCGCCTGCAATGTATGTAGCAGCTCTTTGTACACAAAATCCTTCTGGTCACACCAGATACACAGACCCACACCACACCAGTCCCACCTTCGAACTTTGGTGTTGAAGTTGAAGCAGACCATTATTATCGTTGTATTTTTTCTCCTTGTAATTATCACAGGATATCCAGTTCTCATACCCAGTAACAATCCGATATATGTGTATTTATATTTGTTTGGGGAACCTAATGGCCTTACTGCTAAAACTACTTGCTGAGTATCTTTGAATGAATCTGCAGGCTCCGTCTGACTCGGATCTTCATCAAGTGCCTACATTTTACTATCTTTTTTGGTTGTCCAGAGCGAGACTTGTCTTCAACGCCGTAATTACGATTCTTAAAACATCGAAACCACTACCTAAATGTTCTTCTAGTTCCACAAACATTCGACGCATTCCACCTGCACTTTTATTTCAATTAAAACAAAAAAATTAAAACCTAACTCGAATGTTGCTTAGTTGACACAAAATTGTGCATTTTACAATAAAAAAATGATTGTTATTGTACCACCGAAATCAGTTGACACTATGTAACGCTTATAAAGGCTAGAGCCATCTTGAGCCATCTTTTGAAAGCTAGCCGGAGTGTTCTATGTAAATAAATAAATAAGTAAATAAAGCAATCGAACTTATTCATACATTTCAGATTTTAATACAACGCAACAAAGATATACTATGTGGACTTACTAATTAACAGAAATTCTTTTTCATTAAAGCTAATGTGGAATTGACGGTAGTATTGCTGTCTTTTTTTATTCGGTACCACTAGTTTACTTAATAACTACCACTGGTTTACTTAATTAAGTCGCTTGGTATTATTTAACATTCAGTAAACCTATCGGCTTTTCAGAGGTTTCTTATACATATAGAAAATATTTTGAAGATTGTATCTAGTTATATCTTGATCATATTCTGAATAAGATAAGTGGAAAAGTTATTTGGTTTATGCAATTAAGCTTTCGAAAGGAAAAAAATTAAATACATTGTTTTCGAATGAAATCAAAAATCTCGTAAAACTAATATAAGATCATCCAAAAAGGGATATAAATTCAAATCAATACAAAAGCCTAATTTTTTTATAAAAAAGTATATATATTTTGTTTGTATATTCTGATCTACAACAAACTACATCGTTGTAATGGAAATATTTGCTAAATGTCTGCATCAGCTTTGCTCACAAATTGTCATTATTTCAATGAAGTTTTATCATTACATTTCCGGTTATTTCGTGAATAACAACTCTGACTTTTATTCCAATCTCTTGGGAGATGGCTAAACAAAATATTACTCGACGATACCGCATGTCTAAGGCCGGGACCGAACTGTAACTTGTTGTATGTGCAGAGATCTTTTGGGTTTCCGGAGCCTTCGAATCACTTAACATAATTTCGTGCAAAGATACGTAATCTTCTTCATTAATTTCCAGTACCCATTCAGCGAAAGGATGGCGTTATCACATAACCCGTACATCAACTGGACCCTATATTCGTAAGCATGTGGGCCGAATTCTGTCTAAAAATGGGGGCACCTTAGTTGAATTCTTCATATTATTTATCTGTCTGAAACATTCAAATTTATCTATTAAATTCACTATAGCTTTAAAAGAAAGTAGCAGTTTTCATCGTTTTTGTAGTAGACCCCCAATATTTCATCACTCTGTACGAAAATATATCGGTCCACATTTAATAACCTCCTGGTTCTTGTTTACCAAAAATCAAGTTAAATGTTAACAGATCAACAATAGCGCAAAATTTGAGAAGACACCTCTTATTGGATAACCCTTTACCTTTATCCTTTAGTGTTATTGATAGTCCTTATAATAACGGATTTATATATGGTTTTCTTTTTCTTCATTTTCATCCTACATTACTTATACGCTTCATTTGAGTGAGAGGGAGAGTCAACTTACAAATAGATTCATCTTTTTCTATCACATCTATAACTTACCAAAAAAGGTCTTCAAATTCAGGAGTTTTTAAGAATTATTTCGCAACAACCCTGTTGCGAAAATCCATTCATATGTATCAGATTTATCTGCTTAATCAAATAAAAAAAACACCTTTTTGAGTATATTATTTTGACACGGACCACTTTTTACATTTGATGTCAAACAAAATATTACAAGCGTTTTTTTTTACTATTTTTAAGATCTGGCTTCGAAGGGGAACCTTGTTTATTGAAATTAATCTGCGAAGTCAACGCGTCCTTAATAGGTGCCAGTAATGGGGTACTTGGTAGTATTCTTCACATTCTACTTACGTAAGTTTAAGAGAAAAATAAATTGAATAATTATAGATATATGTATATCGCTTCTAGGCCGAGCACATCTTCCTATGAAGGTATCCCTAAGAAATATTATGAGGCTGAGAAAAAAGGCGTACACGGAGATTGTTTCCACTATGAAGAGATGTGTCCGGATAAGATACTGGATTTGATATCGGCGACGGTTGATGATATTATGTATAATAAGCTGTAAATAATTGATAAAAAAATTTGAATGTTGAATTTGTCTCTTGTTTTTTAGTATGGAACAGTTAACCGATTTCTGAACAATTACTAACTGTTACAAGCGCTATAAATATTCAAAAAATGTTGATAAATGTTGAAAATGTTGATAACATGCTGAAAAACATGGTAAAAATATCACTTACGATTTTCAATTGGCGCGGGAAGATTTTGGCGGCTATGTTGTTTTGTTAATATCTGTTTACTCTGTTGCTTATTATTCAGTTACTGATGCCAAATTACCATGGTAAGTTATACGATTGAACATCATGTCCAAATGATAAAGCTTTATTATCAAAATGAGTGTTCGTTAGTGTAAACACTGGGCACTTTGCGCTCATTTTACGGTGACGTAGTGAGTCAACTCTTCAACGTTTGGTGGCCATAGTTGAGACAACCGGTTCGATAATCTATCGGATGGACAGAGAACATCGTGGCAGTCCGTGAAAGTGTAGAGCAGTGCAAGATCCAACTGATCCAGGAGCTTAAAGTTCATGGCAACACCTTTTTGAAGCGTTTGGAAGAGGACCTCAATTTTGGCCGAAAAATCATCTTCAGCGACGAGGCGCATTTTTGGATGAATGGCTGTATTAGCAAGCACAATTGCCCTATATGGGACGGCGCCAACCCATACGACGTTCACCAAGTGACAGTGCATCCTCGAAAGTGACCGTTTGGTGTCGATTTTGGGCCGGTGGAGTTATTGGTTTGTACTTTTTCGAAACCGACGTTGGTGAGGCGGTCACCGTCAATGGCGAGCGCTACAGAGCGATGTTGACCAATTTCTTATGGCCTAAATGGTACCTTAACGGCATGTTGTTACAGCAAGACGGCACTACGTGCCACACAGCGGACGCCAAGATTGACATTCTGCATAAACGATTTGAGGTCACCGAGGTGAGGTGAGGTCATCTCTCGCAGTGGTGACGTGAATTGGACACAGAGACATGCGATTTGGCCCCGCCAGACTTTTTCTTGTGGGGTTTCCTGAAGTCGCAGATCTATGCGAATAAACTACAATCGACCAATGCCCATAAGATGAACATAACGCAGGCATTGAAAGTTGGACCACTCGGATTCGGGCCAACGAAAGAAGCCAAGGCGGACATTTGGACGATGTCATATTACATACATAATTGCATACTTGCTTGTTATATCCCATTTCAACACCTATCCGCCCTTATTGAAAAACCCTTTATCAATTTCGAATACCAAGCGCCTTCGGATTAGCTAGCCCTAACTTCATATTGCGGATTTCTATGCAGGAGAACCACTCATTCTGATATGGAACCCAATATTAACCCAAAAAATGTTCAACATAAAATCTCAAAAACCAACAGTCGACCCTCAAAACAATGCCAATTCTATAACTCAATAAAGAAGGTTATTTTTTTTTCAAAATTCCGTCCACATGAATGGTCTAAGAACAGCATCCCCTTTCGTCCTATGAGCACTGGAGGATAATGGCACACATTTGACAGAAATAGGATAAGCTCTCCCAGGCTATCAGGTATTGCTGAAGAATTAATCAAATATTCAGATACTTCTCAAAAAATCATGCACATTGCATTATTCTACAGTGTGTTTACGTGGGGTACGCACGCGCCGTAGAATCTTTAAACGTTTTTGTTTCTTTTTTTTATTTTTCCTTGTTTTTATTGTAATAATTCATTTAATTTAAAAAAAAAATGCCTTGCAAAACATGCGGAAGTAAAGTGGAGCGCACCCAACTGAAAATGGTGTGCAGAGATTGCAAATGCTTTTATCATGCAACCTGTGCTAACATCATGCCTACCGACATCGAGTTCATGAAAAAAGCAAACAACTGTGGCAGTGCAATATATGTATGTATGTATGTGCTGCAAATAAACGACGTGAATCATCGTCTAAGGAAGCACCTGCAAGCGTCTCCAATCAACTACAGCACCATCAATATCTGCACAAAAGAGTTAACACCACCTCTTCACTTAATCAATCATTTACTGATTCATCAAAATCAAATGTTACACTTGATTTAATATACGAGGAGATTCAAAAAATAAAACAAATGCAAGAAAAACAAATAGAAGAGCTGCAGAAGAAAAATGTTGAATGTGAACAAAAATGTTGAATGTGAACAAAAATGTCGGCAACTTGAAGTTAAAGTGGATCAGATATGTACATATGTATGTATGTATGTAGATCTAGAACAACAAATTATCGGAAATGCCGACTGCAACGACTCATCCAGGGTGGGTTGGTGACAGTCATTTGTGACTATCATCATCTTTCGGTATCGGGTAAGATTATCACAAAAAAATTCAGAAAAGGAGCAACACTTGCTTTTTCGGAGTTGATGACAGATAAGAGTTGTCAAATTATCCAAGAAAAAAAAATTAAAAATTAAAAACAGAGCAATAAATTGAATTTGTTGCAAAATCATTGCTTTATTTTATTTATAATAGAGTGTCTCTAACAGCATCACACATTTTCGGCTTCTCTGATGGTTGGAGGTCTTCTTGCATATTGGATTGGTGGATAAGATTGGTTGGTTGTTGGGGTAGGTCACGTTCATTCAACGGCACCTGCAATTCACAGCAAATCTTGTGCAGCGCAACACAAACATGAATCTAAAAAAACAATAATTTAGCATAATTTTAACAATATTAACAATATGAACTGTGAAATTATTCCCACTTACATGCCATCTGCAAGTTCAAGAATGTTAGACCGATCTCTCAAAGTCTTCCTTAGAATTCAAACGTTCACGTTCATCACTGTCTCATTGACCTCTTCATCGATTAAAAATAATTCGAAACACGAAAACCTATTTTTTTTGTTTTAAATACAGTAAAACCTGCTAATCGGGACACTCTGTAATCGGACCACTTCCTAATCGGACCGCACGTCATGCATTCCCTACTATTTTCTATGTAAATGTCCCTTTATAATCGGGACACCTGCTAATCGGACCATGGACCACTACTATGCCATGCGTTGCTTAATGTACTTACCTTTCTAATTGGACCATGCAGAGGAAAGAAAATGCCCAATATGTATACATATTTCGTTTTCCTCTGTTAATTTTCTCAGAAATAGTTGTGTAATATTTGTTTCTTTAAGGATTCTCCGAATTATTGGCGTCAAATTTGAAATGTCGCTTCGTTTGTGCTTTATCTGGGGATTTCCCGGTGTGTGTATTCATTTTAAATTTTCTTTAGTTGGTGGTAGACTCAAGTTGAACTTTTAAAAGGATTGAGTCAAAATAGTTGATTAAGTTTTTGAGATTTAATTAAGTGAAAAAATGTAAAATGAGTAAACGGAATTACAGTGAGCTTGATCTCGAAAAAAAGGTTGAAGTTATAAAGTGTTTTGAAGAAGAACGTTTATCTCAGAGAGATCTTGCAAAGAAGTTTAACTGTAGCAAAAGTCAAATCCAAAGAATTTTGAGCACCAAGGAGGACATTAAATTGTCGTTTGAAAAATTTATTGGATTGAAAAGAAAACGCATAAAACCATTTTTATCTTTTGCCGAAATAGATGTTTTGACATTCAAGTGGTTTTGCTTAGCTAGAGAAAAGAATGTGCCAATATCAGGGACAATTCTCCAAGCAAAAGCACTTACTGTAGCAACAAATCTTCAGATTGAAAATTTTACTGCTTCAAATGGATGGCTTGAGGCTTTCAAACACAATATTGTTTTTAAAATTCTGAGTGGAGAAGGCGCGGATGTCGATATTGATACATGCGGTGATTTCAAAAAAACTTTAAAAACCATCTGTAGGGGTTATGACCCGAAGAACATTTTCAACCTGGATGAAACTGCGCTGTTTTTTAAAGCAACTCCTACAAAGTCACTCCAGCTCAAAAATGAAAAATGCAGTGGTGGCAAACTTTCGAAGGAAAGATTGACAGTAGCGCTATTGTGTAGCGCGGTATGCGAAAAAGAACCAATACTGGTCATTGGTAAGTTAATTTTTTGTGATCAATTTTCGTAATCTTACTTAGCGAACACGTTCGTAAACAAACAGGCAGAGCAGCTAGGCCGAGAGCTTTTAAAAATATTAATATCGAAAGAGCGTTGGGAGTACAATGGAGAAGCAATAAGAAGGCGTGGATGAACTCAACTTTGTTTCAAGAGTGGCTAACCTCTTTTGACAAGAAAATGCAAAAGCAAAATCGAAAGGTTCTTGTTTTTGCAGACAACGCGCCATCTCATATTATAAGTGGATTAAAAAACATCGAATTGAAGTTTTTTTCCGGCAACACAACATCGCATCTACAACCACTTGACCAAGGCATCATTAAAAGTTTCAAGTCCCATTATCGAAAATACCTCATGCAGCACTTGGTTTTATGCATAGACGAAGCCGAAAACATATCCGAGTTAACTGCGAAAATTAATGTGTTAGATGCTTGCGGCTGGATAAAAAAAGGATGGGAAGACATAACTCCAACGGTAATTTCAAATTGTTTTAAGAAATGTGGTTTCTTCGCAGAAGAGGAAACTAATATGATTGTTGAAGAGATAGCACCCGAACCTGCGATTCCAGAAGATTTTGTCACTATGGACAACAATGTTGCGACATCCAATGACTGGTCCGAGAATTGGGAAAATGATTTTTTTCCTCCATTCGGCCAAAAACTAATGATGCTGAAGAGGAACATATCTCTTACGATTCTTCTTCAGAGGGAGAACCTGACGTTCCTTGTCCTACAAGACCTCTTACATACAAAGAGGCCTTTTCACATTTAAACATTTTGAAGGACTTTTCATGTGAAAATGGTTTGGATGAAGTGTGGGCATGTTTGAACAGCTGTTCACAAAAACTGTTAACTACTTTTAAGGACACATCTGTGGTTCAGAAAAAAATAACTGATTTTTTTTCTAAAACGAATTAAGAAAAAAATATACACAAAATATAAAAAGCAAAAAAATAAAAATAAATGAATTTAAAAAATGGTCCGTCTTTTATTACTTAATGGAAATAAAATTCAAATAGATTTTCTGGAAATTTAGGTCAATACGCTGCACTGGTTGGTAATCCCTTTCATAGCTTAAAAAACACTCCAAACTGAAAGTTATGCATAAAAAAAAACCTTTATGAGTGGACCGGCCCAATTAAAAAGGGACCTCCATAATCGAACCACCTCCTAATCGGACCAAATTTCTTTGGTCCCAAGGGTGGTCCAATTTGACAGGTTTTATTGTAATAGACAAAAGCACAAAGCGAAGTCATTTCAAACACAAAACATATGTATGAAAGTGATAGCTAAATAGTTGTCCCCAGAAAACTGTCACAAAAATGTGACAATCACAGTGATTATCACCTTACACGATACCGAAGACGAGAATGTGACTGTCACTTATCACAAATCACCTTAGCCGAAAACTGTCACAAAAATGTGACAATCACAGTGACTATCACCTTACGCGATTCCGAAAACGAGAATGTGACTGTCACTTATCACAAATCACCTTAGCCGATACCGCCCCAGCATTGATACGGCACTGAAGATTTTCCGCGATGGTCTACTTGCCGATGTAAAGAAGGAGCACATTGACCTTTGCTACACAAAACGCATTACCCGCAGCGGCAAAATAATACATCTACAATAACACTAACTGTAAACTAACGAAAAATATTCTGTTTGTCAAATTTGTCTCTTGTCAATGCAAAGAGAAACTGATGAGCGCAAAGAGAGAGAGAAAAGCACAACTGACAACAACACTACTCAGCATCCATGGGAGGAAGGAGAAAATCTACAGTACTGCACACACACACGCAACCGATCCAATCGATTTGTTGAAATTTCAACAGATCGGAATGTGTGTGGCGCAGTCTACAACAGATCAAAAGTTGACAAAAACGTTGGTCTTTCCTACGATTGCCGCTGACGTTTGCCTACAAGCTCGGGCGAGCACGTGGGTACCTCAAGTGCTGTCAAAATTTTGTAAACAATCACGCACATTGTTATAATTCCAAGAGTGTGTGTGGCGGGAGTACACTGCGGTACAATGAAATGAGCTCACACGTATTCACGATTAGAGTTTGTTTGTAACGGGTTTTGTCGCTACGAACCTGAACTTCTTTCAAAATTTCAGGGTGTCACGGGGAAAGACGTACGAAAGACGAACGTCTCATTCTGGTTTCTGGTATGTGGCTTGGTTGACGATCTTATCTTTGGATTGTACGAAATTTTCAGGAAGCGTATTGAAATATTTACTTATACAAATTAATTAATTCTAAATTTTATTATTTAAAAAAATATTTTTTTTATTTTTTCCTTTAAGAACAATAGTCTTAACTCTATCAATTACAAACTTAAACTGAATTCTAATCTACTTCCCTGCTATCGAGCGGACTCGCGATATCATGTGCACCGATGGAAAACTGTTGACATCTGAGTCCCACAACATGATGGAATGTTTCGCGTCCGAAACATTCAGCGGATAAAGGTGTCGGGTGCTGTCCCTATCTGTCCCGCAGAAGGTGTCAGGTGCGGTCACTGTTTATCCAGCCATTCCTGCGTGGGATGATTTGTTCACGTGTTGTTTTCGTGCAGCTGCAGGCATGTGCTTACGTTGCAAATGATTGTTAGCGTGCTGGGTGTTAACTTATATTACTCGGCGGTGAACAACGTGAAATGAGCTTTTTTAATTGTTGTTATTGTTGTTGTCCGGCTGCTTCGGACGTCGATGGTGATGGCGCCCCTTTCCTCGCTTCGACCAGCAGCTTTTCGGTCGAAGTAGTGAGGGAGGGGCGCTTAATTAAATTGGGCCTCGGGTTGACCCTCCTGCGCCATTTGATGACGGCGGTCGGTGTTGCGAAATCGGATGATAAATCACTGCTACTGTTAGTAGCAGAAAGAATACGAAAAACACGAGGAAAACAATTTTTTCCCAACTTGTGCCGCACTTAAACGATTGTATAACATATCGGACGCGCCAATTGTTTAATACTTCATTGTCTATGAAGAGAGAAACTAGAGACTAAGAACGGGATTGTGTATATGCAGAAACAGGAGGAGGATAAACTAGTAAGAATTACTTCTGCTGAAGATTTTCATAGTACATATATAATTAATTCCCTTAAATCTGTTTCGTACTTAGTCGCCAATTCATGTGAATACCCAATCTCTTCTCTTAGTAGTAATTAATTATATTGTTTGTTTACATCAACATTTATGTACGTAGCCTTAGGAAAAACTTCACAGCCCTGATAGCACAACTTGATACACTAGTGAGTTTACCTCTAGTCATTGCGTTAAGTGAAACTTGGGTCTATGAGGACGAATTAGATTTATGTATATAGCATAGCCGGATTTACACTGTTCGGAAATTGCAATGCATCTTATTTAACTGGGGTTATAGCAATTTATGTGAGAAATGACCATGCTCTTGACTGCATAAAACTAAATGTAGTTAGCGCACATGTTTTAAAATTGTCATTTGAGTTTATGAATGTTAATTAAGCAATGTTGTTTGCTTACAGAATGCATGCATACTCTAAAGGTTTCTTCATCGGTGAATTTAATAACGTTCTAAATACGTGTAGAAAAAAAAATTTTATTGTGATGTCAATATTGATTTCCGTGCAGGGACGGGTTAAGAATATCTCTGCGCGATACCTCTCGCTTGTCGTAAAAGGCGACTAAAACAAAGGTAAACAAAAATCACATCTAGGCAATTTAGAAAACACCAAGGTGAGCCTAGGGACACATATACCACCATTAAACTGCCCCACAAGTGTACATGCAAATCAGTGGGTTGACACGACTGGAGATCACCGGTGTTGTAAGAGTAAGATCAAACAAAAAAATCTGGAGCATGCCCGTGTCACAAAAAAAAAAAAGGCAGGCCGAAAAACAATTGGTGCAAACAAATGCAAAAACACCAGCATTTGATTGGCCTCAGCGATGAAGTAATCCCAACCCGGGAAGCCTGCCGCTACTTTCTGAGGTCAAACCGGCGGACCCCACAAGCGGACCAGTAGGAATGCAGTTAAGTGGGAAAGTTATGGTCCTACACTTCTGACCATAACAACGCCGGAAAAAGGAAAAGAAGAAGAAGAAGAAGAAGGTGATGTCAATATTGACATTATAAATGAAATTGATAGTGAGACTGAGAATTGTTTGTTTCTTATGGCATTAAATGGTCTTAAGAGTTTGATAAATGAACCTACCCGTGTAACAGATACTTTTAAAACTTGTATCGATCACATATTAATGCGCACTTCAAAAAATAATAAAAACATGTGTGATGGATCTGTTTACAATCTGAAGCTAACAGATCATTGTTCGATTTCACTTCATATGTCATGTAATCCCAATAATTTTATTTGTAGAAACCATTCAATAAAAAAGAGACACTGCATAGACCACATCCTATCGAAGGAATGTTTAATTCATGAATTCCGAGAAACAGTTTATAAGTTTTATACTGACTCGTTACAACGTGCTCGTAGTAATTTAAGAGAAGAATGGTAGGTAGTTGATAGTATTTTGGGCAAAATTAGGCAACCTTCAGTTATAAAATAACTTAATAACTTGGAGATGTAGGTAGCTGCTGTTACACAGATTCTATCATTTGTAACAAATCCAATGATTATTTCGCCGAAGTCTCGGAAAAAAATTTAAACCATCTGTAGGGGCTCCAACTGATTGTAATTGTTCTGTTCAATCACCAATTTATACGCAACCGAACAGCTTTATTTTCCAACCCCTTTCGTCTATTGAAATCTTGAAATTAGTATTGTCATTAAAAAAAAAGGTTCATGTACAAGCGATGGTATATCTACCTAGAGTTCGTTCCTGAAAAAAAAAATTGCTTTCATGTAGTGGACGTTTTATGTCAATCTTAGTGTTCTCAGTGGTTGTTTTCCTCAGCACTTAAAAAGTGCAGAAACTATACCACTTTTTAAAAAAGGGTAATAAAAATAAGATGTATAATTATAGATCGATTTTACTATTGCCATCATTTTCTAAAATAATTTACAAACTTTTGAAATCTCGAATAATATCGTTTCTGGCAAAAATGATTTTTTTAGTAAAAATCAGTTTGGTTTTAGAAAGAGTTTGTCTACCGAGAATGCTATTCTAAGGGTTAGTAGCCAATTGTATAATAGCACTCATTGCAATAAATCAACCATGGCACTTTTTATTAATATGACGAAAGCGTTTGACATGGTTGATCACGCCCTCCTGTTAAAAAAAATACTGAAATACTGAACCTTTAGAGGAGTAGTCCATAAATGGTTTACATCTTATCTCCATGATAGAAAAGTTAATTTAAATGGTAACTTCAGGGACTTACTTTGATTCCTTCTTCGATCTGAATTTGAATGGAGCCCCAAATGCCTTTGCAGATGACATAACCCTTGCATACCAATTTAATTCAGAATACGAATGTATTATATTGCTAAAATCTCGGAATATCTAGAAACCTTAAGGCTTTGGTTTGCTGAGCATACTTTGATTGTTAGTGAAAGAACAAAACTCGTGTCGTTTAAAATATCAAATAATATTTTTGATAACTATAACCTTTGTTTTCATTCTTATAATTGTAAATTTTTTTTTTACCTGTGCATAGTTGTGGAAAATGTAATTTTGTCCCCAGTTCATCTTGATCTGAGAATTGCTTCGACATTGAATCAGTAAGTCACATCAAGTACTTTGGAGTATTCATTGACCATAACTTAAATTGAAAAAAAAACTCAATCCATCAAATTGCACATGTTACTAGTCACGCGCAAAATGTATCTAAACAACCAATATTGCTCAACTAAGGTGTTAAGGTCAATTTACTATGGCCTTGCCCACTCTAAATTACAATATTGTATTATTATTTGAGACCATTGTTATTAGCTCAGAAACGTTTACTAAGGATCATTAGTAAAAAAAAATCGCTTTACTCATAGTTGGCCTCTATTCAGAAACCTACCATTCTACCATTGAGACACTTTTATGTTTTTAAAGTGCTTGAAGACTTTTTTAAGAAAAGTGATAATATCCCACTAATCTCCGTATAAATAATATGCATCTTGTTGATGTCCCAAACGCTCACAACAATCATTTTTGTCACTTTTACACTGTTATGGTAAAAACTACCATTTTCTGTCCCAAAAACGGTACGCCTTAATTCATTCTTAAGAAAAGTAAAAGACCGGTTGTTCACATTAAATTATGATGCCCTGGAATCTTTACTTAAACGAGATCTGCTATCCTAGTTCAACTTGTGCTATTTATAATCTTTATATCAATTTGCCAAATATGTTTATTTTATATATAGGGTATTCTGTATTTGTTGCTCTTATTTTTATATTTTTATATTAATATTTACTGTCTAACATTGTAATTGTAGCCGATGCTTCCCTAATTCAGTTTATTATCAGTAGTGTCATTCCGCACTAACATATGTATGTATGTATGTTAAGAATTGATATTTTATTGTTTGCCTTTATATTCAATTGTTAAATATTATTTTAAAAATGCAAGGAAAGGATGAAGAATTATTTATTATTACTGGCGTATACATATTCTTGAGCACGTGACTCGATCAAACAATAAAGTCGTACACAAATCGCCTTAAAATCCAAACAGCCTAAACCTACCCGTAAAGTGGGGATTTGTTGCTAAAATTCGAGGTAGCACCTCAGAGTGGTCTATTTTTTTTTGCTTAAAATTAAAATATATCAAACTAGCTGGATGTACTCGCTTTTCTGAGTAATTTAATAGATGCATACATACATTTGTGCATAAAGTACGTACGTATGGATATACATAAGTTAAATACTTAAGTTTCTATTTTTCGAAAAAAAATATAATTTTTATTTATTTATTTATTTATTTACTTAATTCTCTATTACCAAGTAAATTAGCACCTCGAAATCAAGATCCTTTCCTATTCTCTTTTCCTACCAGTGAAACCAGGTACTTCATTTCAAATAAAGGTTTTTAGTGGCTTTTCCTCCACACAATAATTTTATTCAATATTTGTACTTTACTTCATTATATTAATATTGTAGTAGTAAGGCAAAAGAACCATATTTCTTTAAAATGAACATTATATGTATATGACAAAGATTGTAAAATGTCTGCCACAATAAATAACATATATACATATACATATACCTACATATTATTTATTTTCCGAAAAGTGTTGTTTACCAACAGAAGCGTCCTCTAAAACCAAACTTAAATATAACAGAAATATTCTTAATGCTACGAGACGGTGGGAAAGGGAAAATAGTGGACGTGAAGGAATGCGGTTTTTGGGATAAATGTAACTTGAATCTTTTGGGAACATGCGGGTGAAGCGTGCAATTTGTGCCGCGCGTGTAGAATTTCCGGTAGCGGTTGGTGTCGTGCAAACCTATCCAAGAATTTAAATCCGTTGCGTTAACTTATACAATTTTTTTTTCTTTTTTTTTCTCAAATTTAATACACATAAGAAACCTAGAATTGTCTAAAAAAAGTTTGTTTGATAAATATAAATTTGCCCGCAATCCACTGGTGGACAGTTGATTGAAATGACCTACGCATATCTGCGAAATATTTAAATCTCAAATAATCACATTTTTGCTTATTACTTCCGTTATAAGAATCACAGAATAATAATTGATACATCAATCTCTTCACCAGGAAATGTACTAATCGAAGAATAAAGTCGTATCCAAATCTGTTCAGTCATGAATGTAACAGTGTACAGTGATGTGTGTGTAAAGTCAAAAAAATGTTGTTTTTTTTCAGTTAAAAATCATATAAAATGGGTTTTAAGGTCTTGGGATACTAAAAACAATCCTATTCTGAATGACTACTCACGACAAATCGATTGATATACACAGATATTGTTAAGGTATCGTTACGTACCTACTCCCTACTCGCGGACAAATAGGAAAGTGTGTTCTCTTTTATAGATGTAGAGAAAAGAAAAGCACATGGGATTCGAAAGGAAAAAGGAGTTAGATTCACCCTCGAAATGTCGTAGTAGAGTCAACCCGAGGTACAATCCAATTAAGCTCGCTCACTAATTCAGCCGAAAAGCTGCAGATCGAAGAGAGCAAAGGAGCGCCGTCCATCAAAATCGATATCCAAAACAGCTGGACAACAACAAAAATCAGTGTTACCCCCTCAGATGGTAGGGAAGACCGCTACAACAACAAGGAGGACAGAAGGACAACAACCCCTTCGCCGCCCTCTCAGATTCGGCTTTGGAGGAGAAACGTTGCGAACTTGAGGAGGAAGAACGTATTCTACGTGCCAAGCTGAGGGCCGTAGTTGATAAACTAAATGAGATGCGGCAGAAGGAGACAGAGGAGGTAACAGCCGCTCCTTATCAAAAGGAGCAACAACAACAGCAGCATCTTATTTTACACCACGGCCCCACGACTATGGATCTCTGTAAGTATGCCATTGGTGTTGGGAATTTTGAAATCAATTGCTTAGGTCAGAAATCATATGTTCAATGCAAGAAAATGAAGAGCATAAGCGGGTTAAAAGCCTATTGAAGAAGTCCACAACAGAGTTTTTTTCTTCACACCCAAGGCCGAAAGGCTGCAGACGATGCTCCTTAAAGGCGTGGAGTCGATAACAGACCCCGAGGAAATGTTCTCAAGGCTCAGAGTGTTCGAGAGTGAACACCTCAAATTCGTGAAGGTTAAGCCATTCTTCACGGTGAGCTCCCGCCTTCTTCCTGGTGGCGGACAGAGAGCTGCTCGAGTGTGTCTTGTGTAGGAACAGACGACACCCTGCAAACTATCAGGGATGTCCTAAGGTCCAGTACATCAAGAAAGAAAACCTAGCCCGTAAGTAGAAGGCCGAGGGGAAGCGTCTCTAGGGTCACTTCCAAACACTAGCCGTCACACCCCTGTTGAACCACGCCCAAATGGCCGCAATATCAGCAAAGGCGGTACAACAGATCCGTGAGCTGGCGACCCGAGTAGACAGTATCTGCTCGCTTCTACCGGGCTTAGCGCATCTCGTAACGGCTACGCCGGTAGTAAGGCCCTTAATAATCCTGTCGGTGAATATGAAATCACTGATAAGGATCGAGCCACGAGCCGTACTTTTCAACCTGTTGCAGGACGAAAGGCCCGATGTACTTTTGCTTAGCGAAACACAGCTAAGCCAGAAGCACAAAATCCGGCACAATTCCTAGAAAATAACTTGATGAGACCAACCCAACCCCACACGAGGTGAGTTGCGATCTTCATTAAAAATAATTTTAAACATAAAGTCATATATAGCGGTGAAATGCGGAGGCTCCAGTTACTAGAGGCCTATATTGTGTGCATTC
Source organism: Merodon equestris (assembly GCA_958301585.1). Lineage (NCBI taxonomy): Eukaryota > Metazoa > Arthropoda > Insecta > Diptera > Syrphidae > Merodon > Merodon equestris. The sequence continues at coordinate 78,400,201 of OY284415.1, read as the reverse complement.
CTTTCTGAAAAGGAAAGAGAATATACATTATAGTGCCTATGCACCTGGAGCACCTCAACATTTTTATCACAGAGCTTGAGACACTTTTTCGATCTCTGCGCTTGGACTCGGTAGAAAACTTCTACATTCTAGCCGGCGATTTAAATGCCAAACATAGTGATTGGAGAAACAACACTAGGGAAAGCCTACTAAATTATGGGTGGGTTCTACACAACATTGAATATATAGAGTCATATAGTTGCTATATATATAGTTGCTTGCAACGGATAGTCCGTTCCTAAGAGCGGCTAATATCTGGATCTCATGCTCTTGATTGAGATTGGCTGACACGATCGAATGATCTACTTACTGTCTACGGATAATTGTATATAACAGTCACCACTACGGACTATGTATCGTGATCACATTACCTGACAAGTTCGCGGAGATGGCAGAGTATGTCCAAACGTACCCGTAAGCGTAAGAAGTCTGGGATGGTTAAATCTGATGATTTTACTGGCCATGCCAAATCGCCAAAACGGGAGATTACGCGACCAGGAAACGCTTCCTTCCTCTTGTTGAAACCACTGTTCACCAAGCCTCGCTGAAGTCGTTTATCATGGCCCTAAAAAAATACGACCCAATCATTCCCGCGTGAACGCCGCACCACACTTTGAGTGGATGTAATGGCTCTTCGTGCATCACACGTACCCCAGAAATGAAGATTTTGCTTATTGACGTAACCACTTACGATGATTTTCGACACAAAATCGTCCCCTTCGTTGTTGAGACTGAGGATGGCTAGAGAGTAATTCACACGCGACTGACGGTCACCGGGAATTAACTGATACTGTTGGCTCTTTGTTCGGGAACATGTGTAAGTTTTTCACTGAAATTCGCTGTAGGGTCCGTCTGGTTATGCCAAATTGCAAGTATAGCCCTCCATTGTTTATCTGTTTGTATCTATACTGAGCTGTCTAGTCCACTAATGTCAAATATGATTGAGGTACAACGCCATTTGCAAAAAATATAACTTTTTCCGATAGGGTTTTGCGCCACTTAAAAGAGATCATGGCCTTGAAACGCCTGAACAGATCTTCATAAATTGTAGCTAAGAACCATCTCGATCACGTTAGCTTTCAAACAAAAGAAAAAATTATCAAAATCGGTCCATTCGTTCAGGAGCTACGATGCCACAGACAGACACACAGACATGTCAACCTTATAACAACCCTCTTTTTTCGTCGGGGGTTAAAAACAAACAAAAATATGAAAATTTAAAAAAAAAGCAAAAAGAGATACTATAGGTATGTGGGAAGGGAGTCAAACTCTACAAACATTACCCTACAAATAATGAACTAACGTACCGACATCTACTCGACAAACCATTTCCAATCTCCTTCCAGCGAAATGACCTAGTGAAATAATGTATGGATAAAAGACAATCAGCAAGCTACCACCACCAAGCGAACACTCCAATTGTAGAAATAGACGAGAACGGCCAGCAAGTCAAAAGAGGAAAATAATGTGAACTATATTATACAAAAGAGTCTTTTGTTTTCCCCAATTATTTATCCTACATATATACACATATATTGTGTATGTAACGTATATGTTTTTATATTTATATTCTAATTAAGATAGAATAAATTAGATTTAGTTAGATTAAGTTAGGCTTAAGGTTTCTAAAAAAAAGATCGTATGATAAGTTTTTGAAATGCAAACATTTTTCTTAACTTAAGTTAGTTGTAACAATATTAATCGTTAGTTTTTACGAGTATATAGCAGTCAAAGATATAGATTTAAGTTAAGCCAGAAAGATATTTAGATCTGTAAGGTTAACTATCCTTATCCTATTGTAAATTAAGCATGTTTTATAAATTGCATACTCTTAAGTTGTCATACGTATACCCTTAAGTTGTGCAAAAGTCTAAAAAAGGTTCAGCTCTTTTTGTTTTAAAACTGATGTGCGTTTATATGTACTTTATTAAAAAACAGGTAATTAAATTAAATTGACTTAAAAATAATAACGGAATACTGAAGACAACTAATAAATAATACAAGAAACGAATGTATGAGTAAATATTTTATTAATATTTTGTAGGATATCCCTTGTTCCTTATCACCTCGGGATAACGTTTTGGCAAACTCTCTAGTAAGCGCTTACATCTCTGGAAAGGCATCGCTTCCCAAGAAGCCTTTATGGTTTGCCAAAGTGCTTTAAAATTTTTTGGACAGGGATTGTACTCGTGTTTCGCTGGCCTTCGCACATCCTTTTTCCCATCAGATCCCAACCTGTTGAACAAGGGTTTGTTTTTGCGAGCGTTTGCGAAATTAAGTCTTCTCTTTCAGGTTTTTTGGGAGACAAGACGTTTTTTCTGGCGATTCTTCCGTGAAGCGGCGACTTATAGTTACGGCTGTTATCTGGACATAGTGTTGGTCAACTATTTGTTGTTTTATCTCCCGGGAAGTTAGGAAAGGGTCACTGCCACTGATTTTGTGGATAATTCTGTCCATCACTTCTAACGTTTTACTTTTTCTGTTTTTCTTTACGGGATTTATAGATTAGTAGATGGGTTACACCGCATTCATTGCATTTTGAATAAGCTTCTTAGAGCACCTTAATGTTCTTGCCACCTCTGAAATAGTCTTTCCGTCTTGTATCATGGTACCAATTATTTGCTTCCTTGCCTCCGTTTAATGATTTCCTCTGCCCATTTTAAATACTCCTATTTTCTTGTAAAAAAAAAAAAGAGTGTAATTATGGCTATCCTTAAAAAGTGACACACCAGATACGTGCTATTTATATGAACACACAATTTGCAATGATCGCCAACTCTAACGACTGCAACACAAGGAAAACTTAACGGGATCTTCTTGTCCGTATGTTTTCATATTCATAACGGTACTACCTTTAGATATTATGGATTTGGATTATGTATGAAGATCTAAGAAATTATGAATAGAAATGGATTTAAAACTTAAAAGAAACTTTTAAAAAATGGCCCTAAGCTCCTTGGCCCAGGGTGCTACGTTGGAATATGGAAGAGCAAAATCCCCCAATTTTACACCAAGTCACTGTGTATGTCTTTGGGAGATAGATTTTTCAACGAGAGATACTTAATGACAGCTCTAATTTCGTTTTTCTCCATTTTGATGTTATCCTTTCGGCGGTTTGTATTCAAATGAAGGTACCTCCTGGGACTCGTGGTTTACTTATATGATTTTTGTACGCTAACCTGTACTCTAAACCCTTCGTAATATGTTAAGAGCGTATGGGAAGTGAACACTTTAGCATAACGCAGTAACATTTCTCCCGCCCGTTAGTATTATTTTCAGGCTACTGTACGAGTATATACAGTAGAAGTTAAAGGACTATCTTGCATAACTCAAAAGTCTCTTACTAAAGAAACACCCGGGATTACACTACAATCAAGGGAGAAAGAGCAAATGTAAGGTGAAGCACTACGAGAACAATTAGTGATATAACATTTATTAACTTTAAATGGCATGTAGTTTTTAGGGGACCAGAACAAATTTTTTATGGTATGTATCAAAACAATGGAATCTATTAGAATTTTTGCATATTAAAATCATCAGCAAACACTAAAATGTTAGGAAGTGTATAAATTTCACATCATAAACAATTAGAATGAACAAGAAAGGGCCGATATTATGCTGTCTTTGGAGACACCTGCTTTTTCTCGAATTTGCCCAATGCATTAAATACATGCGAAGGGGAAGTTACCAAATAGTCAAAGAGTTGGCATTGACTTTGTTTGTAAAAATTAAATCCAGGCATTTTGGTGATTTTTTGTAAGATTGAATAAAAGATCAGGAGTCATCGATGATTTATGCAGCAATCCTCGATGACGTATCAATATGGGAAGATAACGTTGAATCTGTATTCACAGGAATTCAGTCGATTATGGATTGATAATTTGCCTAAGACATAGTGAATGGCGTCTAATCTCACCAATACCGGCAGCAGATCTACCAGATCTATTTAATTGGTATATAAAGACGATGTGAGCTTTTGACAAGGCGATATGCGATATCACATCTACTGGAATTTATTTCAGTATCCGAGGAACCGTCAAGATTCACTTCTTTTGGAATCAGTTTTCTTCTTATGCCTGTAAAATATTCACCAAATCTTTCAAGTGTATTGTTTACTCCTGTTCTATCAACACAGTTAACGGATATGTAGTAAGGGAATGTGGGAAAGTGACAGCATCAGAAAAGTTTAAATTGAGTTCGGCTTTGTGATAACATTAACATTAGATGAGGAGATGAAGGTCGGTCCGTTTTTTGACTTCTTGTTCTTACTCCAAGTAGGTTTGTGAATTCTTTGGACTTTGTGTTTTTTGGCCAGAAATTATTGTTCACTAGAGCCTCACTGAAAGCGCCGAGGCGCAGTAGGTGGTGTGTCGGCCGCTGACGCGCGATAAGCAAGTTCGGAAAACACCAACGCCATTGCGGCTTCTCTCCTCGGCGGGATACTGGCGAAACCCCCGGTAGTGCATTTCCCTTGAAAAAGCTTCTCGGCTCTTGCATCGCTGCTCAAAGTTTGCGATTTAGAACTCTTGACGTTGCAGTACTGCGTTTTGGAACTCAGGGCCGAGGACATTAAAATAAAATTCTGTTCCAGTCTTTCTTGTTTCAATCCAATCAACCAAAATGAAAGATCAAACAAACTGTATTTACTCGTAGTGGTCCAGTATAACTAAATGTTTCCTTAGTATAAGCACAAAACTACAAGTGTTTTAGGTAAAAAAGCTTAATTTATTACACCAAATATCAATTACATTGTTTAGTATAATATTACGATCGTGGAAACGATGTCACGCACTCTATACATCTACTGTTCCTCGTAATTTAAATATATTTCCGTTAATTTGTAATGTAGTTATACATAGGGTTCCATTATAAAAAATATTATTTTGCAATTAAAAATTAAACCACTGTATTGAAAATAAACATGGTTGTTTTCCCATTTGATATAGTTTGGCTAGTTTTCTTGACCACGTACTTAGTTTGTTCTTCAGTTCGTTTTCCGCTGTGTTTGTAGAAACGATATGAGATTGTATTTCTTAATTTGCAAAATGTTGAACACCACTTTATGTTTACTATTTTTGTAAATCCGTTTCATCTTTGTAAAAAAAAAAAGTTGCTGATATTAAAACTGTTTTCGAGTATTTACAGTAGGACAAAAGAGGAAGAGGTAGGAAAACGATTTTTTCAAAATCTCACCTAATTTCTGTTTTGTTCCGGTATTAATATAAATTTGCGCACTTTGTGTCCTTTTTTGGTAGTTATATGATTGCTTTTTTCAATCTCCTAATGCGATTAATCATAATAATTCGATTCTTAATGATTGTATATTAAATACTTCATATAAACTTGTTGATTAATTTTAATATAAAAAATACATTATTTTTTTCGTTTCATATTTTTATTTATTATTTTTTCAATCATTTTCGTTTTTGTTCTGGTATAAAATTTATAAAAAAAATCGCTTTTTTCCTTCTTTTCTGTGTTATATGTTAGTAGTGAGTTGATAGAAAAATAAAAATATTCCTTTGGATATTTATTACAAGGAAGATTTAATTGGAATACATATTTGTAGATAAAATTCTTCGTGCCACGCAGTCATGTTAATTGGGGGAAGTTAGTTTGAAATAATTTTGCGTTGCGTTTTATTATATGAAAGAACGAAAAATACCTCCGAAGAATCATTAATAATTATATTCAGTGATATTTTATTCTTTTTTTTTCTCTCAAATTTGTTTCTTTTTGATTTACTTGTGGCAAAAAAAAATGTTTATGAATACCAATAGAAAATTATAAATATAAAACTTTCGACGTGATAGAGAGCTTTGGAATGAGTTACCATCCACGGAATAACTACAGTTTATGCTCTCTTCTCTTCTTCAATGATTTCTTTGGTTGGCAGGGGATTCTTCTCGCATGTCTCAGTATGTTTCAATTTTGAAGAATCAAAGTTCTCAATTCCGGAAATGAAGTTGTTTTTTTCTTTCTCAAGTTCAATTGCTGAAAGAATTTAAAAGAAAAAGTGTTTTTAATAGTATCGGTTTACAATGTTTATTCTTCAAACAAAATTATAAGGTTTATGTAACTGCAATTATATGGTAGTTGACTTTATCATTTCTTGCTGCCATGTTGGATCAAAGAAATCATGGGATCTGGCATCACTTCACACATAATCATGAGCAGACGATTGGTGATTATAGCTTGATGAATAAGTCGTAAAATCATAGTACGAAGAATGAGAAGATTAATAGGTGCGGGCATATAAAATATCAACTTAACTACTAGACGACATAACTATTAATTATGATAAGGGTCAATAATCGCAAAAATGGTATGGAAAAACATTTGTCAATCAAATCCAGTAGGTCATAAATTGTGGTTGTATAAAAAAAAAACCGCTCAAACTCAAAGGACTTGTGAAAGTTTGATTTGATCGTTTAAAAGTGATAAAACAAAGACTGTGGAAAAAAATTCCAAGATCCAGAATTGCAGGAATTATTAGATGAAAACTCGACTCAAGAGAAGCATTGGCAATTGCGAAAGATTCAAAAGGAAGGGAAGGGGTAAGGAACCCCTATTAACCCCTATTATTAATTGAAAAAAAAAAGTCATCAAAGGCGAAAAACTGTTTCAGAAACTGTGCTTGATTGGTTCAAAGAAAAGGTTTTTTGTATCGAATTGTAACTGATTATGAAAAGTGTATCTATGGTATTTCGATGATCTCAAGCGAAAAAACATGGACAGGCATGGGCTTATCAACCTCGCAACCAGTATGCAATTTTCTAAAATAATGCTATGTATCTGATAGGATCCGGAGGGAATGATCTACTATAAACTGAAAAAAAAAACAGGTTAACTGATTACTGGGGATCGATACCATCAACAACCGATAAAATTGAATTGAGCATTGGATTTAATACTACCAGAATTAACCTAGAGACGAGTAATTTTCCATCATGACAATTCTTCCTCCGATTAGTACTTTTTTCCTTCGATGCAGCACAGATTTTCGTATTAGATCGATTTGAAAAGACGAGCGATGATTTTGGCGCGAAATTCATCAATTGTAAAGCCAATACTTTAATTATTATTATTATTATTGGATGGCGTAGGATTTCGTGCAGGGACGGATTAAGAATATCCCTGCAGCGATACCTCTCGCTTGTCGTAAAAGGCGACTAAAACAAAGGTAAACAAAAATCACATCTAGGCAATTTTGAAAACACCAAGGTGAGCCTAGGGACACATATACCACCATTAAACTGCCCCACAAGTATACATGCAAATCAGTGGGCTGACACGACTGGAGATCACCGGTGTTGTAAGAGTAAGATCAAACAAAAAAATCTGGAGCATGCCCGTGTCACAAAAAAAAAAAAAAAAAAAAAAACGGCAGGCCGAAAAACAATTGATGCAAAAACACCAGCATTTGATTGGCCTCAGCGATGAAGTAATCCCAAACCGGGAAGCCTGCCGCTACTTTCTGAGGTCAAACCGGCGGACCCCACAAGCGGACCAGTAGGAATGCAGTTAAGTGGGAAGGTTATGGTCCTACACTTCTGACCATAACAACGCCGGAAAAAGGAAAAGAAGAAGAAGAAGAAGATTATTGGATGGCGTTACAGCTCATGAAGAGTCAAAGCCAAGCTTCTCTCATTCACTGATCTTGTGAGTTTTGTTTTTCACACAATTGAACGATACCTATAGTTTAATATCGATTCCGAACGGCAACAGGCGAGAAGCTTTTTTTCAAGGCAAGTGCATTACGGGGGGTTTTGCCAGCACCCCGCCGAGGAGAGAAACCGCGAAATAAACATTCGATGGCTTTGGTGTTATCGGAATCCGAATTCGCTCATCGCGCGTCAGAGGCCAACAAACTACCCACTGCACTTTCAATACTCTATCATTGAGTTAATTTATTATGTTAGGTTTTATGAGCAAAACACAAAACGACATTTTATATTCACATACTAATTATATGTAGAATGATGAATGAATGGCAAAAGACGCAAAGTCTGTTTTTGTTGAGTCAAATCCATATGTCGTTGTCCATTTGACTTTTTTGCCACACAAGAGCATTGTCTTTAGTGGCGTTCACATTCTACGATTTGCTTCACGACCTTGTTTTATGGGCCAAATCGTAATTGTGAACGCTGATACAACTTGTCGACAGACTTGTCGTATGGAAATTCAACTTGTTCAACTTTTCGATTTGCTTGATCGATTTATCGTAAGGTGTGAACAGTTGTCGTACAACTTCAGAGCTTTTTTCATTTTTGCTTGTGATTCCAGAGAGGTTCACTCTCTCAATCTTAACAATGTTACTGATGGGACAACAAATTATTTAACCCACACTCGCTTTTTTCCTTTTTTTTCTTGCTCGCGCCGCCATGTTAAGATTTCAAAATTTCTTTCGCTAAATGAAGTTTCTCAAGCAAGTTGTATGATGGGAACTCTAGCCATTATTTGGTAGTATAGATAAATCGTAGACTGCGAACGCCGATTTTATCATCGGCAAACACTTATTGAAGAAACCAAAAAGTAATAAGGGCAGTCACACTCACATTCTGTGTAAAAAAATACCTGGAATTTGCGTTATGCGTAATGAAAGACACGCTTAAATGGTGTTTAAAAAGTATTATAGTTGCCTCAAGAGGAGACCTTAAAAATAATTCTTGTATGGACAACCAATGAGTAAGGAATTTTATTTGGGTGCATTAGATTTATGAAAGGGGAATTATTAGATTTTGCACTACCACCAAAATACAGCCTAAACCCGAACTCGTTTGATATGGTCCCATCTGACTTTTTTTCTCTTCAGCAAGATAAAATTGAACTTGAAGGCCAAAATTCATTTTCTATTTTATCTAACACCGGTACTTTTTGAACAGAGTGCATTACTAACAAAAAAATGCTTTTGTTCCAATAAATGAGGTAAAACGACGGAACCCACAGAGTAGTCCAAATACTCATGTTGGAACAAGGTAACAATAACTCGAATTGTGTGCAGTTAGGTCATCTTGACAAAGACAAAACACAACCAACTTCTGAAAATGTTTTGTTTTTTTAACGATTATGAATTGCAATTTTAATATAAATAATTACCCGTTTTGTCAGGAAGTGGGTTCTTCTCCTGTGTTTCGGCATGCTTCAATTTAGTTGGATCGAAAGCAGCAATACCAGCAAACAAGCTTTGCTGAGTTTTCTCAGCTTGTACATCTGTGCAAAAGAATAAAAAAAATACCATTATTTAACTGATGACATTAAAATGTATTTTTATAATTGATTAAGCAACTCCAATAACAACAAATATAATAAAACGAAAAAAAAAAATGCAACAGGATTAATGAATTATTCATCTCATCGGAGCAATTGCATAGCATAGCATCATTCTTCTGTGTTATTCAAATACATCAAGTGTGTATACGAGCACTTATTAGGCTTATTGTCGGTCAAATCAATTGTTGTTAAGATCAAGCAGCTTTTTTTTTTAGAATGATGATATTTCTTACAATGAATCAGCAGTGGACGTAAAAACTCGCACATAAATCTGTTCACACGATTTGCAAACTTTTTTGCTCAAACCTTCTGCAGTGGGTAGGGACATTTTGACCACAGTTTCTGTTGGCTTCAAAAAACTTGCGCTGAAGCCTTCCACGTCCTTTAGTAAAGATATACGCTGTTTTTCTTGGGTAATATCTACAGAAAATGGTTTCACATATGAATTATGAGCTTAGTTATTGCGACTACATATACAATATGTAAATAAATTCGATCGAAACATTAGTTTACACATATGCACATTCTCACGTACGTATCCTAGCGAGCTGCAAATCCTAACTAATCGACTCCTAATGAGTATCATTTATTACTTCAATCTTTTTCGATCAGTTTTTCCCAACCGTTCGCCTTTATATTTAGTTTATATAACAATCTAGGCTCTCAATTTTGATATAATGAAAATAAGGGTTCTAAGCAATATTTTAGAGTATATTCTTACACAAATTTCAAAAAGACAATTGCTCTAAAAGGGAATGTCATGTTATCTCGATTTTTTAACTTTCTTTTCTGATATATGTATGTATATATGTATGTACATACATACATACATACGTATATTAATTCTCCGAAGTTTATATGTAGTCTTAATTAAAAGAATATTGGATTAAAAATTGACAGACCAGACTTAGGTAATGGGTATTGTTGTCTCAGTTCTAATTTATATATGAGTAGGGTGTTATACTCGTAGGAAGGCCATTTCGAAAAAAAAATTTGATGTATTTATGTTTAGCGATTCTTTGAAATATCCCCTTGATTGGCCATAATTATGTAAAATGCAACAACTAAAAACAAAACAACTTCGTTGTCTTGAATAAACCTGCACGTTGCTTGATAATACATCATATTTATAAACTTTTGTCATTTATTTAAAAGGTCCACATTTTTAATCACATTTTAAAAATTGGAGTTTGCCAAATTTCAATAGGCTTTCTTTTTCAAGTAATATTTTTTAAAATAGAGATGCTTTCGCTCTCGAATTTTAGTTAACATGGCCAAATATGAAGTTGCATGTTATTAATACCTTGTGATAAGTAAATTAAAAATAAGAAAACTGAAAAAATATACACAAAAAAAAATTCAAAATACTTTAACACCCTGCGAAACATATGATATATTTGCGATTAAAAGACAAATATAAAAAGAGGCCAACACAAAAAGATTTTACTATAGTCCCGTATGGTAAAGATCATTTTACTTCGACTTCCAACTTTAGAGTACGCATGGCGGAAAAGTATTTTATAAGCATATAGGCTTCAATACTACAAACAATGGCTTTTTGTGTTCAAGGTGTTAGTCCTTCCGTATGTGCTAGAATAAAAGTGTATGTCGTGGAACAACTTTAAACCTTATCTAGAGGATTAATCCCTATCATTGTACTGCTAAGCTATTTTCCAGCAGACAAATGCACCTCGTCAAAAGGGCTGATTTAATAATACAAATTTTCGGGGCAGTCTTGCATAATTTACATTTTTTAATGTACGTTCCGAATCTATTTTTCATTATTCTTAAAATAGTTAACCGATTAATTAAGTACATATGCTAAGGATTTTCCCATTTCAATAAATTAGCGTGTGCATTCATTTTATTGTATCATAACTTTACATAAAAAAAATGTGCTAATTTACGTGCCCACAAAGTATATGTTCGTATGCAAGTAACTACTCTGTACACGTATGATACATATTATTTGAATACATAATTATGTAGGCGTTTTGATTTGGCCAGTTCTTCGAATGAAGTTAATATTGAACAAACTTGTACAATATAATATACATATTGCGGTACGTCCGAACATAAATTGAATAAAAAGTGTAGAAGAGCTCAGCTTTAGTCATCTATATTTCAATTGTATTGAGGCGTAACACTTTCGTTTAATATTCCATTACAACATAGTTCTATCAATATTTTTGTTTATTGGTATCGTAGTCGATGAGCTCATCATGTTGACCATAACAACTATGTATAAGTAGGAATCTGTCGATATAACACATGTACATAATAATTTTATCTTTTATATAATATCTTATCCCAGTTGCTGCCTTCGATTTCAAGATAAATTTAACCTTTAATTTGCATTGCTTATTATACATACACAAAAATGACTCAATTTTTATGTATTTGGCACACCCAATAACAAAAAAACAATTTGATTAAATAAAAAAAAATGTCCCTTCGTGGCTTTGTGACACCTGGTATGAGTTGATTTAATGAATAAACGTACAAAAAAAAATTACCTTCTGCACTGGGTAGAATGACTTTCTCCTGAGTATTAGCATTCTTGAGTTGTTCGGTGTTAAAACCTTCTAGTTGACTTTTAAGATCGGTGGCGACTTTGGGGAGATCCTTCAATGCTGGTGCTGACATTTTAGTTGTGCTAAAACAGACGAATAGAGTGTTAATCATAAACGTTTTTCATAGAGGTATACACACATATAAATGTTATTCTCAAATGAAGATGTTTTAATAATACAACAAACTAGAATGGACGTCAACATAAACACTTTAAATATGTAACTGCACTTCAGAAATTAGTCTGGATTCAAAAACGGAAATATAGCTCACAAATTAAAAAAAAATCTACATTTCATTGAAATCACTCGGCGCAATCGAAGGCCTTGTATATGATACATACATATACATATATACATACACCAGACCAACTGCCATGTTACTCAGTTTGCCCAAAACAGTCGCGATGTTTTCAGTCATACATTACCATTTCTGTATATTCGCGATATATTCCTAACAAGTAACAACAGCATCGTAATTATTTATTTTCATTCACCCAAATATGAAGAAATCAAGTTTCATATCTTTGGTACTAAGCATTGACGCTTATACTCGTACGAGCACACATTTCTATATTTGTTCAGGTACGAATGCACTCGCCACTCCAAAATTGAACCGTATCAAAAAATAAATAAAAAAATACTGCAAAACCGAAACGGGTCATTATCAAATTAATATATTTACTTTCTATGTGATTAGTTGGAATCAAAGGTAGAACAAGGACTTCAATTCTGATGCTGATAAGTTCGATCCACCTACTCGTAAATACTATTAATTAATAGTCAGATCCATCGAAAATATTCTATTTTCATATATTTCACACTTGCTAATACCTGTAGTATAATTTAGGAGCGGGAGAGAAGAGTATTAAAGATAACGTCTATCGCACTCGATGATAATTAACGTCAGGCAACAGAGAAGATCCTTAGAAATTGACCTTCCATTCTACGAGCTTATTCTTGAATATGTACCTAATTTATAATTAATAAGGCTACATAACAAACGCGTTCGGCGTGAGCGGCGTCCGTCATTGAACCGGTGCCAAGGCGCATATGTATTTATATTTAACATAAATTCGAAAGATAGCAAACAAAGAATATTTTCTCCACAGCAAGAAACATTCATCCACACATGAACGAAGATCGATTGGTGTTTTCTATTTAGGTAAAACTTTTTCTTTTTCTGATTTTTATTATTTCCTTTATTTTTCGGCCACAGCCGCTATACGTGCATGCATAATTTATTCAATATATTTCGATGGGTAAACTGCTCAACTGTCTGGTTAATTTGGATATTTGGTGGATTCATGAACCGGAAAATCAGTTTCAACACGAAACTTCTTTCTTCTTAGCCAAGCATTTTCAAACATTTAGTAATTATTTAAGTGAAAATAAGTAATAACATTAGATATTCATCTTCTTTATTAGTGACATTACTGCGCGGTCAAATGAACTGATACAGGTGTGCACAATACACATTTAAAGAGTTGACGAGACATGCCGTCTGTAAATGTTATGTTTATTATAAACCGTTGAAGATGATTGCCCATGTCATGAGCGATGCTGCTGTTCTCATTTTCAAAAAGCAAAAAGTTTAAAAATTTACCTGTTTTAACGGAATGGATATTGCTTTTTGCTTTTATCGACATTATTTGGATTTCTTAGCCTAGAGTCATTTCCGTTTTAAATACAGTCTCATAATAAAATAAAATGCTAACGAACTTAATGTTACGTTTACTAATAAAAAGCTATACATTCTTCTCCAACACTTTAAATGGTTATTTCAGAATGAAAGTCTCAAAATATGTCACAAAATGATTATAATCAGAAATTGTTTCTTTGAAAATGTTACCGTGATTTGTCAACAAAATTTATCGACTGACCGCAAGCTTTTATCGAGACGATTGCAGTTTGTAATTATGATCTAAAGCATTCTTTCGTGATACATTTTTCAAAAGGAAACATCGGGACAATCAGTTTCACCCCGTAAAGGCAAGTGAAACAGGCTGAAAGTTGACGGGGGACGTGCCTCTAAATTTATTGGTTAAAAGTGCAATTGCTGATTGATGATTAATTTTTGAAGTGTTTTCCTCAGATTATGTTTTCTCAATTTTTAACCGTCATTACTCATTAGTATTTTTTTTTTAGATATCAATTTTTATTCCGTTTAACCCTAATTGTTATTAAGCAATTAAATTCATTATATGATTTTGCGTAATAATAGTTGATATTTTTTGTGACAATAATGTTATATCGAACTACATTAGATATAACTTCGTACAATCTAATTTGGCAGCCTTAAGTCCCTAATGCTGTCAATTAATAGCTTATTTTAAAAGAGAAAAAATTAAATATTTGCTGACAGTTTATACATATATTGTATACGTAATGGACACAAAAAAGTTAGCACCCACTCCCAAATCCATGAAGTTGCGATCTTAAATACCCCCTTTATGATCCACTTTCGTATAAATTTCTGTGGAAAAGTGGATAGGAATTTAAAAAAAAAAGTCACATTTTCATAAATTCGCTTTCCAATTTAAAAAAATGAATAGTTTTTAGTACAGTGCAATAAATAAAATAGCGCTTTCAGTTCAGGCTCAACCATGTGATTGTTTTAAAACTACTAAAGAAAAAATATGTATTCAGGTATGCAACTTTTGCTAATAAAATTGGCACCGGTAAAGGTAAGAAGATGACGAAAGGGAAGACCGAATTTTTAAAAGAATGTTTTGTACTAATCGAAGAAAACCAGGAAAAGAAGTCGATTCGGAGTTTTTTTTGAAGAAACGCCTAAAAAGAATTATATAATTTACATCAGAAATTAAAAATACAAAGTTGCGATTTGCTAAAATTTATCAAAACTAGACCGAACATAATTTGAAGAAAGCTTTTTATCTTCACTGATGAGAGCAAATGTAAACCCAATTTATTTGCACGCGTCCAGTTCGTACCTATGGCAGATGCGCGTAGAAAATTTAAGAGAGTGAGTCTTAACAAGAGGTACATTTACTCTAAGGATTGCATTTCGTAGGTATTTCGGTTAAAGCAAATACGTATTTTGCACCGGTTAAATTCTTCCAGTATAAGAATATGTATATTGAGAAGACTGAAAATGTGTAACTTATACCTCATTTTAGATTATATGCATATGCCATTATCTAATAGATTTTGTGGCAAGCATCGATCTAAAAACACTACATCGGCTTGGAAAAAGTTCCGATTTGAATCCGTTCGAGAATTCCTTGTCTCTTTTAAAAGCTAAAAAAGCACCCAAGAACCCAAAGACTAAAGAATTAAAAACATCCATTTGAGAAGTCAATATTTAATAACTGCTAGGCCATGGAGAATTCAAGCCATAATCAAGGCCGCGGGGGTCAGACAAAGTATTATTCATCAGTTCGTCATTCCCCAATTACTTATGTACGTATGGTACTTCTGATATAAAATCCTAAATAAAAGCACATTGCGTTGTCGAATTTTAATCAAAATTGTTTAAAATGTAATTTCTCAAGTTGGATTTTTTGTATTTACACTAACACATTACTGTATTAAAAACCGCCCAAATAAAAAAATTCTATGACAAAATTAATCATCAACGATTACTGGAAGCTTTTACTGACAATTTAATTCATCGTTGTAGTGATAGATGCCTAAAAATTAGGAAGTGGGAACTTATGTATATTTGCCTAGTACGTATTTACATATGTATGGTTATATATGTACATATGTACCTATATAAAAAAATATATCAAAACAGTTTGGATTTATCAGAATCGAAGGACCTTAGCAAATATGTATTTTTAACTTAAGCGCGTATTTCTAACTTAAATAATTCTTCCAAAGAACAACGGAATTCATTCGATAAGAGAGAAAGATAAAATGTATAACTGATATAATATCCTTATCAAGTCTAAGAAGTATTTCAACAACAAAAAAAGGAGAGCACGTACTTGTAAGTCTTGTCTTACAAGACAAGAAGAATCTTGTTGCACAAGATTCAAATTAAAAATCACCCAGCAACTCGTACGCTTTTATAGTTTTAATAACAACTACCAGAGAGTCTTTATTTCAAACGGAAACCTCTTTTGAGCCAGTCGGATTGCCATATAAGAAATATGTTCAATTAATGTTCTCCCTCCCCTTGACTGTTGTGCAACGTAACCCCTGATGCGTACCACCATATTTGGTTAAATACGAAACATTACAACAAAACAAGAGTTCATTCAGCAGAAAAATACAAAAAAGAAAGAACCTTCTAACAGTACACCTTTTACGGTTGTTGAATTCTTAATATATGTACATATGTATACAACAGAATGTAGCGTGCAAGTCGTTCGCACTTTACCTTCAACGATGACATACTCTACTCGACACATACAATTTGTTCTACAATGTCTACTAGAATTGGTGCAGAAACTTTTACAATAGACATGAAAATCAATGCCATCAATGGCGAACTGAGCACATGGAGAGAGATACATACAACTCCAATCGAGGCAACAATATGCCTTAACTTATAATTCCAGAGCACATTAAACTTAGGTATGAGGAGATGTGAGAGTTTATGTATGTAGGTATAATATAAAAATAAATAAAAGGAAACGAAAAAATAAAGACAAGCAAATGAAATAAATCATCGCCAATCGGGGTCATTCACAGATAAAAGACCGGTAATCGTGACTCATGCTAGTATCTATACAAAATACAAAAACAGAGGAAAGTCAAGAATCTGCTTACTTACTTTCGGGGGCACAAATACACAATACTTAATGCTGCTGTTGGTGCATTTATTGTTTCTTTTGATATGTCATTCTTTCCTATGTATATTGAGCAACCTGCTGTTACTTGTTCCAATTAATAAACAAAATCAAGCCAGGCAAGTTGTGGACGATGATCAGTTTTGGATGTATCAACAAAATGGTATCGGAAACAATGAAAGCCATTGAGTTCTTTTCCCTTTATTATTCGTTTAATCTCTTTGTGCTTAATTTACACATATTCCTTCTCTTAAAGATGAACATACTATGTGGCAGCATATACTATATAGATGCAACGCAAGTATTTCTCGTCTGTGTTGTTCAAAGTATAAAAGAAATAAAAACCAAACATCCTACTCAAAAACCCACTTTTTTGTATTATACGAGAACACTGCACAAACCGAGAGCACACGAGGGTTGTAAAAACAAAAAGGAAGTTTTCAATATCATCAAGGCGAGTACATATTTATTTTATATGTAGCGGCAAAGACCCCAGCATATATATCACGTACATTTGGTGACGATTTTTCCTCATTTAGAAGGAGTCAGCAACCAAAGTACGTGCATCATGACTGGTTCGGTTGCACACATCGCACACTTGCCATTCCCCAAGTGCAGACCGTGAATTTTAATGGAAATTGGAAATATGTATAAATACACAGGAATATGAAACACGCACATACCCTGGGCGGATTCACTTTTTATCAAAGAAAGAAAAAACATTTTTTATTAGTCATTTTTGTCGGATTAAGGGATTCCATCTCCGCCCCGAAGGATGTACATTCATATAACTGCATGTCTGTACCCTATGTAGCACTACATATGTACATACATATAATATGCCAGTATGGCAATCGATTAAAATCGGTTTCGGGCGATAAGTCCACCACGCCCAAACGTTCAACCGACAATCTCAACTTGGTTGCGCTGTATGAACAATGACAAATCGAGCGGATACATATCTTATCAGTCCAAAGAGTTGTTACTTTGATTATAACAATTTCTTAGTCATAGAAGATTTACAAATTCAAGAACCATGACCGACCGCTTCAAGACATAGAAGAATAATTTTTAATTTTCTGGACTAACAACTTTCTACTAATAACTCCAAATGTTTCTTTCGTGCACGTTATTTGCTTTATTTAGAAATTCTCTAGAAAGCACGAAGAAACGACGTTTTAGAGAGGAAAGTGGTTAAATATACAGCTCGTATGTACCATTTTAGCATCACCATCGCCATCATCAGCCCATCGCGACTCTATTTTATGTCTAGTCAGTTTCATCAGACGGTGGCTAAAATGTTTAGTACATACAGTAATCATTATGAAAGGCATGCTCTGCCATTGGCCGTTATGTATTATTTTTTCGCTAATATTTGCACTTCCAGAGCGTACTCCAGAACATATTAATTTGTAGAAAACAAGACTGAATTTGAGCAAATTTGCGCTTAAATCGTCATCACAGACTACCACCCGAATCATTGCCAACGTATGGTCGACTGGCTCCATTGTCTCAGTCTTGGGATACGCCCACGTCAGACAGCCGGCTTTTGCTTAGTAAATATTTACTGTGGAGTTTCGACAAAAAAAAAAAAAAAACTCTATTCTTCACGAAAATGAGCAAGAAACAATGGGATACTAACATGAATAGAAAAAAAAATTAAGGATGAATGAAAAATTGAATTGAAAATTTCGATTTAAATCCGAATTGCAACAGTAAAATCAATGCAACTTTACAAAATAATTAATATTTACTCTTACTTACTGTTTATTTATAATAGAAAAAAACGGAACTTTTTAAGGTAAAATTCACTCAGAAATTAATGATAAGTTGTGGTATTACAGGACGGTGTCGATGACAAGGAATAATACCAACTCGAACGGGGAACGTTTAAAAATTAACTGAAGAGTCCAACGGATAAAACTGCGATTGGAAGTGTTTAGAGTGGCTGCGCTGCCACTTGGCTATCGGTCTGTCGCTGTGATGTAGAAAAGAAAGTTCAACGTTTCGTTGACGCTGTTTCGTTGCTGCGCTGGTCCAATTGGTTTTATATTTTCTGTTGCCGTCCGTTCGCCATCAGTGTTTTGCCGTTCGTCGCTTCCATTTTCCTCCTTTGCACATCTGTATTTCCTTTTTCATTCTTTCATTCCTTACCATATTTATCACGTCCAATGAGTCATGCATTTTTTTTCTCTTTTTTTCTTTCACCCAAGTCATGTGGGTTTAAATGAATGGATGAGTCGAAAACAAACGCTTCCAACTCTAGCAGAAATAGATCAGTGAGTAGGCGTACTCTTAATCATTTTCAGAATTGGAAGGTCAAAGCCACTGTTGCATTGTTGAAGTTTCTTGAGAATGCGCTATTCCCATGGTTATATTATAGTATCGTGAACGTGAAATAGTATTAATACGCACACAAAAAGTATTTGCCGGGTCCTCATTTAGGATGTATGTGTGCGATAAAAAAGATTATAGATTGTAATAGATTGTCATTGTAGCAGATGATAAGTGATATCTTTGAAATAATGTTACGATGGAATTGGAGAATTGGTAAATGAAACAAAATCGACACAGCTCATCTGCATTTCTGATATATACAATACCCGACACTTGATTACACTCACTTAAAATTACAAGCAACAATCTGAAATTTTGGATCGGCGGCCTCTTTCTCCCGATCTAAACGTTATTGAAAATGTTTGGGGATGTCTGTCGCGGAAAATTTACAAAGGAGGAAGACAATTTGAATATAGGGAAGGACTTATTAAGGCCATTGAAGAAAATGGAGAAAATTCGACAAATTATTTAAAAAATTTATTTCGATCTTTAGAAAGTAGATTTTTTGGAGTTATACGCAATAAGGGATGACCTACAAAATATTAGCAGTGAAAAAAAAAACTTTAAAAACGTTCCTTTTTTATTCTATCTCTGAGGTGTTGCACTTAAAATAGATAAAAAAATTCTTTTCTTTTTTAGAAATAGTGAAAATAAAAGTTTTAACAATGATTCCGAAGAAATATTCCCTGCTTTATGATTTAGGTAGAAATTTTAAGTGAAGGTAATAAAATGTCGGAGAGTACTCCCCGTATTTTACTCTCAAAATGTATATGCTAAAAGGTAAGGCTTTAAATGAAAGCTGATCAAATTATTAAGAAACTTAAACTTAACTATATATGAGTAACGTATTTATAATTGCCATCAATAAAGAAACTGGTATATACACTAAGTCTAAAAAGTTTAGACACAGGCAACATTATGGAAAATAAACAAACGACAGCCACACAGCAAGTAATTAATATTTTGGCTGAATTATTTGTTGCAAACAGAATGATTGGTTCATGTTTCACCAGAACGTATAAAATGTCTCGATGTTTTATACACAACTCGAAATATGCACGCTCGTGTTGTGCGCGTCATCGTTTCGGCAATATAACGCTAATGTTTCTATTTTTATGTTCCATTTTAGTCTTCTAGCTTGCAAAGCTGGGGTAGGAAAGACTTATGCAAAGGATTTCCTGCCTGTCCGTACGCATATATCAAAAGAAACTTGCCGAGTAGCTGAATCTGAAACTTTGCTGTGTTATAGAGTACATGATTCTGAGCTCATAGCGACTGGTTTTGAAACCCTTGTGTGCTTCCTGAAGTCTTTGCTGTGTTGTAGAGTTCATGATTCTGAGCTCATAGCAACTGGTTTTGAAACTCTAGCTACAGTGGTTCCTGAGATCTAGGTAAAACTTTGCAAAATTCAAGTTAGAAGACCTGGAATTGTAGCGTGGCTCTCGGCGAGCTGATCCCACCTTTTTTTATAATTCATCCATGCAACTGGCTATTTTGCTGGAGCACTGTTTATTAAAAAAAAAAACAATGATGCGAGGAAAGACAAGAGAGTCTATTGAATACATATTAGGTGTGGGTGTTGCAACCAGATCAGAAACGTGTAAATTTTTGTAACATTTACGGTATATCGAATATGGGATCATCCCAACAAAGGTTGTTACTATTATTATTAGATGGCGTTACAGCTCATGAAGAGCCAGTGCCAAGCTTTTCTCATTCACTTACACTTAGTAGAAAGTCTGCGTACAGCTATTAAAATGAATTAAAAAGTATTTATTTCACATTAATATAATCCGACTTGAAATCATTATTTGATACATTTTTAAAAGCAATCCAAGTACAAATAGTAATAAAAACACGCAAAAAGTGAAAACAGATACAAAAAATCATCAGAAAAAGTCTGCGTACACTTTAAAATAATTGAGAATATTAAAAATACAAATAAAACTTAATATCGTGTGGGGTAGCCTTTCTGCTTAATAACTTCCCTGAGTCTGTTTGGCATTGAATTAGCCAGGTTCAAAGTATCCTCAGGTGTGATCTTAGCCCGTTCTTCCATTATAACCGTTTTGAGCATTTTCTTTAATGTAATTGACCTCTGCCGAATCCTCCTTTCGAGTAAATCCCATAAATACTCTATGGGATTTAAGTCTGGTAACTGGGGTGGTGAATGCAATTGTTTCGGGACGTTGTAGAGCAGCCAAAGTTTCACAATTTCCGTCGTATGTTCAGGGTCATTGTCGTGCATGAAATAATATTGACGACTAAGACCCAAGACCCAATTTATCCGCACTCTGATTGATATTTGTTTTTAATATCTCCAGGTATCCATACTTGTTCATTGTAGATTCTATGAAACTCAATCTTCCAACGCCAGGTCCATGCATACACCCCCAAACCATTACCACCACCATGCTTAACAGTTGGAAGTAGGTTTTCTTTGCTAAAAGCAGTACGAGGTTTCCTCCACACAATCTTTCGGCCTTTTATACCAAAAATACAGAACTTGCTTTTTTTGTAAATATTACTGTCTGCCAGAAGTCCAATGGCTTATTGAGATGTTCGTGTGCAGTCTTTGAGTCTTTTTTGCCGATTAACTCTTGATATGAACAGCTTTCTACGAGCAATACGACCTTTATACCCAGCATATTTTTAAATTTTTTCATGCAGTATTTGCACAGATCTTTTTGTTAAATTGTTCAATATTTTTTGCAATTTTCGATGCCGTTATTTATGGATTTTTTGTTAACTAATCCGATCAGACTGCGCTTTTCTCTTGCGGATAATTTAGAAGGGCGACCAGAACGCGGCTTTGAAACATAACTTCCCGTTGATTTGAACGTACATATAAACCAATCTTTGTATAGATGAATGTGTTCTATTTTGTGTTCTGCCGATTTATCTTAAACTTTTTCTCTCTTTCCACATCTTAATAATTATTTCCCGTTCACTTGAACAAATTTCTTTTCTCTGCCCAACCATTTAAAAAAACTGCACACCTCAACTACCTAACAGAATAAATGAAAGATAACTTCGCTCAAAAAGATACTCCTGATCATTACGGAAAACCATTAGCTGATCTTTGCATACAAATATTCAAAAGATAAGGTAAATTCCGATGTCAAAGACAACTGTACGCAGACTTTTTCTGCGTAATTTTCTGTTCCTTTTCTCTTTTTGTGTTTTTTGCATGTACCGTTATAATTTTTCAGATAAAATTGATGTTCGGAGAACCTTTAGATTGAAATCATAAATCTGGCATACAATGTTCTTACGTTAATAGTGTGTGCATCGATTTTTTTCATAAAATAAATTCCTATTCTATACTGTACGCAGACTTTTTCTACTAAGTGTATGTTGTGTGCGGTTTGTTTTTCACACCAGTGAACGGGACCCTTCAGTTTTCATGCTGATTCCGAACGGCAAGAGCCGAGGAGTTATTTCAAGGCAAGCGTACTACAGGGATTTTTCCAGTACCCCGCCGAGGAGAAAAGTCGCGAAATAAGTATTCGATGGAGTTGGTGTCCGTTCCGAACTCGCTCATCGCGCCTCAGCGGCTCGCTTTTCAAGACTTGTACAGTCACTTTCAAATGCAGCAACCCATCTTTCTACTTCTCGAATATGTACAAAACTACTGTAACACGTCGCATTATGTGACTAACTTATAAGCGACTGAATAGGGTAGAACTACATACATATGTATGTACACAAATCCTTGGCCCCTATTGCGAGTGTCGATCAGCGATCGACGATCGACATTTATCGATCATCGATCGTCGATTGCAGATGTTGGTATTGTGGATGTCGATTCTGATCGACCGTTGTCGATTTGACACTCGCTTGTTGTCGATCGCAAAATACTGATCGTTGCTTTCTGTTAGAGGAAAAGATCTTTTTTTTTGCTTACGAAATGAAGAAATTTTAATGAAAATAATGAATTTATGGAGTATTTATGAAATTCTAATCCAGGTGAAAGCAGGTTACGAACAAAAAAAACAAATAGAGCTCCTCGTTTCGTTCATGGAAGCAAATCCCTATATTGCTAAGGGAGTTTGTTTGAAAACACAAGCAAAACACAGATAGGAAAGATTAAGTACTCAACTTAGATGTTTATTTAGTTTATTTATTTATTTATTTGTTTATCTAGTTTATTAAGTACTAAACTAGAATGACCTCCTGTACGTTTACGGGAAAAAATGGGTGAAAATAAGAAAAACAAGTCCTGTTCGAATGATTTGGTGTATTGAATTTCTTTGATGAAATAAATAAACGACAGTCAAACAACTGTCAAAAAACGAAATATTCACAATATTCATGTTTTTACTCACAATATTGACGTAATTATTCACAATAGTCTACTTCTTCATCGATTGAGTTACACAATACCAAATCCGGAATCAATCGACGCAATCGACAATTGTCGAGTCGATCGCTGATCGACACTCGCAATCGGGGCCCTTGGGAATGATTTAGAAGCAAGGCAATTGGGCTCCTCATGAATCGAAACCGAGAAATATTGAATGACGAGTTTTCACTTGTGAGTGGCTGATCCATAGGCAAAAAAAGAAAGTTTTTTTTTACATCGGACTGGGGCTGAGAAACGTACATATATCCTACGATAATCCTAAGAAGATTCACATTCAGCGTGATCGACCTCAACATCAACACCATAGCAAAATTTGAGTTCGAAGGTCATACTGTGTATCTGTTGGGACCAAAATAACAACTTAAACAACGTCACCGCACCTTTTAAATAATTCTACCCCTAAATTAATCGAGGCAAATTCCCAATTTTCAACAAACTCGAAAAATCCTTTCAATTTCACACAAGTTCCTACTTTCAAACTACCCAAAAACAACACCCCGGTTTTAGATGAACATAATAAAATAAACTTATCTTTACACCTCACTCCTTCCATAAACATAGTCACCATTACTGGCAATGTATCTCCTTCACCCACCCTCAATTCTAACCCTGTAAAGTGATTCAACCTCATCTCAATCACTTCTGACTTATACTATGTATGTATGTACTTATATAACTTTTAACCAAAACTTAACTCTACAAACTATACTTACGGAGCCCTTTTTAGGTTTCCAACCATGTGTCAATTATTTTGATAGATTCCGAGGGCGCCTCTGATGGAGTTGGTATCCTCACGATTATGAAACAATTAATCAAATGGGAAAGTAGACCAAGAATGTTGAATCAAATTAAATCTTTTTTGAGCAACAGGTTCTTTCGCGTCTAGGCGAAAAGAGCCTGTTCATCTAGTCACAGTACGGTAAAGTACTTGGTATTATATTCATTCCCAAATTTACTTTTAAAAAAAGTGTATTAACTCAAAAAAAGAGTTAAACTGCTAAAGTAAACTTAATAAAGCACCATGATAAATGTAATACAATCTATAATTTTGTATAAGATGGACATTGTTTTAGATATTTAAATGTAAATGATAAAAACCATTCACCCAGTTCAATACATCACCATATCATGCAGCCATCAGGAGTGGTATGAAGTCATTTTGTACAATTCAGAAACTTCTGAGGAACGTGGGATGACCATGGCTTACTGAAAGAACTAAACGGCTCCTCGCGGGTATAATACAAAATTGTAATTAATTGCTCTAGTGCACACCCATTTGGATGTAAAACAGAAGAAAACCCCGAAAACTCCGTCAACCCCAACATCCACTATAATATCCGCGAAAAAAACTTGGCATATCCAACGTCGTTAAAAAATCAAATTTAACTTCCTGCCAGCCCTGAAATCTACCAGACACTAAACACATGACCCTGTTTGTCGTGAATATATACAATATATAAAATCGTAGAACAAATTTTGCAGTACACTTTTGATGCTCTGTGTGTCAACATCAGAAACCAGAATGAGACGTGCGTCTTTCGTACGTCTTCCCTCGTGACACTCTGAAATTTTGAAAGAAGTTCAGGTTCGTAGCGACAAAACCCGTTACAAACAAACTCTATTCGTGAATACGTGTGAGCTCATTTCATTTTACCGCAGTGTACTTCCGCAACACACACTCTTTGAATTATAACAATGTGCGAGATTGTTTACAAAATTTTGACAGCACTTGAGGTACCCACGTGCTCACCCGAGCTTGTAGGCAAACGTCGGCGGCCATTTTAAGTGATACGTCTCATTGGTGGTTTCTGGTCAACATCAAACAGGGAAAAAAAATGGATCGAAAAGGCTCGAGAAGTAGGTATTTACAACATACGGCAGAGAATACAGAGGAAATTTACACACATCCTCCAGCATTTGAACAGCAAGTTTTTTGAAGCCAATTTACTAAGAATTATCATTTGATGATCTGATACAAAGGTGCTTGGGAAAAAAAAACTCAGAACAATAACGAGTCGTTTAATAGTTGCATCTGGAACTTGGCTCCGAATCATAATTTTGTTGGAAAAAAGACGCTGGAAATTGCTTCATGGACAACTGCGTGTATGTTTAATGAAGAATTTTCACCCATCCTTAAAATGATGGAGATTTTTGGTACGCAAATTGGCCGAATCGCCTACTCGTATGTTGAGGAGTACGATTAACGACGAATAACCCGTGCAGAGCGATCCACGTCCGATGCATTCAAAAGGGCAAGGGCTTCCCTCAGGTCACAAAAACCGGCAGAAAATGATGCGTATGAAGCCACCGAAGGGTCCAGGCAGCATAGCAAATTAGTGAAAGTATACATTTTCCACGAAAATTCTGCTCTTGAAACTTTAAACGCATTTTTCTCGAAACCTATTTTCTAAAACTGGTCCTAAAAAAGAAACTAATCAACAATATATGTTCTTCTACTCATTAATGGTTATCGGCCGTACCAAAATTGCTTATTTTCTAAAATATATTCTTATTTTTTTTTTAATTATTTTTAACAAAAAAATTAACAAAAAAAAACAAGATTTTTTTCTAGTCATTTTTTTTTCAATGAAATTGATTAATTTTGGTAGGGCCGATAGCGACAGACCTACTGAACAATAATCCATTCGATTTTTTTTTTCAGACAACATGAACAGCCGCCATTACCATGACCTCCAGCATTTTTTTTTTTGGTGTCTAATTTAATTTAAAAAAGGGAGACAAGAAAAAAAAATACAGTTTAAGATACAAATAAAAACATATAAGAAAATTAAAATGATTGAAATTTATTGTCTTATAAAAAAAATTCCCTAAAAAGAGGTAAAATTTATTTAATCCAAAGATTGGATATTCTTGGTTTTCATTCTAAGATTCTGTAACGGTTGTCATCTTATGAGTACATCGAAGTATAAAAAAATTAAAAAAATTGTTGTCACTTTCCAAAACGAACTAACATACATACTCGTATATGTGTATTCGTCTACTTATTTAGATTATGGATGAATAGGAATTCAGTTTGACTAAATAAGAAATTTTATTCATATCATGATCCTTTCTGTTCACTAAATTATTCCTATTACCAATATTTAACATTTAATCGTACTTTTGTGTTAAGACTTCGAAGTGTTCGGCAAACATTTACACTTTTAGCTTTCACGTTTATTGAAACGTATCAGAATCATATTCCTTGCTAGCATTTATTGAATAAAAAAATAACAATAAAAGTGGCTTCCAATTTTCGATTGTTGGAAAAGAATGGAAAACCATATTTATTCCAACTTGGTACCCATCCAAAAACCTTCCTTTCTTGGGAATGGTTATTGTGCTACTATGAAAAGTCTCCCACAGTCGCTTGGA
The DNA here is from genome assembly GCA_958301585.1 of Merodon equestris. NCBI lineage: Eukaryota > Metazoa > Arthropoda > Insecta > Diptera > Syrphidae > Merodon > Merodon equestris. Next base: position 78,373,481 of record OY284415.1, on the reverse strand, counting down.
TCTAAGCTTATTTTGCACTTACTGGAAAAAAACGGACTCCATATTTCATAGACCAAAGATTTCATGATACGTACATCGTAATGGACAAAGATACGATGGACAATTAAATTTTTTTATAAATATACTTACATTGCAAATTGAAAAATAAATTAAAAAATGCTTTCTTTAAATTTCTAAGCATTTTTTTTTTTGAAACAAACTATTTAATTTAATTTTGTAAGTAAAAAAAATACTAACTAATACTGACATTTGACAGGGTTTGTGGATGTACCTGTATAAAAACGATTCAGACAAACTAGCGTCAACACGGGTGTGGTACTGTAAAAACCTAACATTCCAGGTTTTTCTTAACTAAAAATATATATATATAATTTTTAAAAAGTAAGAAATCGCTAGATAAAAATTGTTTGATTAAAGAAATTGGTAACAAACACTTTTTTCATTAAAGGAAAAATAGGGTAAGTATTTTTTATTGAATCAAATAAACTTCGGATTTTTTTTTTAATAATATTTCTGCCTCTAATATGTGGATTGACTACCCCCACTCCAACACAAACACTCCTATATTATTCATAGCGATAAATAATTCAGATGTCTGTTCCTTGAGGAATGTACATAGATCGATATTTTAGTGTTTGCTAACACCTGGTTTAAAATTCGTTATTTAGAATTAAAATGCATTTTTTTTTTTGCTGAAAAAAAGGTTTTTATTTATTTATATATATGTGAGGGCTTTTTTCATCTATTCTTTTTTTATCACATTAACCACCACATCTATCGCCATTTTTTATTACTTTTTTCTTTTATTTTTAAAAACACGTTATAATATTTAAGCCGCATCAAAAGCATTCCCTTGTTTGGTTCAGGTCGACAATGGTATAAGACAGGGTTTTACAACTGAAATAACTTATCAAATTCTATGGGTTGGGTATCCAAATAAAGGCAAATGTTATAAAATATACTTGATATAAGCTTTCACAATTGCTAATGGGATAATTCCAGATGTAATCAATCGCGAAAAGAATTTAAGGATCGCTATCCTGGGAATCAATAGTTGATAAAATAAAGAAGCAACGGTTGGATTTATGAAATCTTATTCAAAAAGAATTAAATATACTGTGGAATTGGGTAAAATACAATTACGTCTGTAAGGTTTGCACAGCAGCTAATTTGAGCCAAACTTCGTAAGTGGTAATACATTTGTACGACAACAGGGGATAAAACACCTGGATAGTATGCTGTTCGGATTGTACAAAATTCAACAGCTTGTTGCTTGACTAATTGCAAGGTTAAGGTACCATAGTATTGCAAGCATTCAATGAAATTCACAGTTTGAAAGAAGTTTCTGTAGGTCTGAAAAAATAGATATTTCAATGTTAGGGAGAATTGATAAAAAGTGAATTCCATATTTCAACCGCAATTGTACGAAAGAAATATGTACAACAACCTTCTTACACCTTTTGCAAGAAAAAAATCAGCTCTACCAACTGACGTCGATTACAAGCACTGAACATAAGAATTATGTATATCTTCAACGCGTACCATGCCTCTCTTTACCATTCTACTCAATCAGTAAACGAACAACTTCAGGACATTTTTCACAGCACAATTGCATATTGGGCATCTCTGATTTTTGTTCCAAATTTTTACCGCGCACTTGTAACAACAACAAAGGTGCAAAAATCTGCTGTGAACAAATACGCCGTTCTTTGGCTCATTGGAACACGTCATACATAAACCGTAGTCGGGATCGCTGTTAGTAGTTACTTTAGTTTCCATGACATTGGATTCACGTGATTTAGTTAACGAACTACAAACCTGTTTCTGTAAATTCAAAGTAACTGAACAATCAGACACACTGTATAAAGACTGTATAATCGGTTCCGAACACATTCGTAACGACAGATTTGATTTTGATTCATCTGGATTTGATTCAAACCGTGAAGGTGAGAACGCAGGGCTTTTTTCTTTAGACATTTCGCACAAATCTTTTTCGTCAAGTTCTTCGGACACCGTATCGTCATCATAGTGTTGCTGTTCGCTACTAATCGATTTATTTTCCTGACTCGAAAAATTAGAACCGAAACCCGAATCTTTTTGACTTATTTGACTACCATCCACAATGGATTGACTAAAGGGCAAATCAGTCTCGATATCTTTATCATTAGGCGTTAGTAAAATTTCCGTATCATCTGAACGCATTCTTTTTGCAGAAATATTTTCGTCTTCACATGTTTTTCTTTTCTTAGCCGTGAGTCGTACATTGCTTACCCGAGGCGAACTAACTTCACAATGATTGGTTTGTTTTGAGTTTTCTAAAATAAACGATTCATCGCTGCTGCTGTCAGCAACTCTTAATCGATTTTTTGAAATATCACCCATGAACATACCGCACGCAGCTCTATTCAATCCTATTTCAGTGGGCGAATGCTTTTCTAATGTTGCCGATTCGCAACTGCTTATGGCAGAGCTGCTTGATGAGGCTTTTGACCATCGACTTCTGCGTTTAACGAGACTTCTACTTCGCGCCTTGTAGCTTTTTGTACCTATGATTGAATTATCCTGAGATTCAAGAGGCCTACGGCTTCTACGACGACGTGGACGAGGCGGGTAATAACTTCTGCGAATCTGTAAAGAAAAAATTGAAAATATGTTTTTGTCAGCATTCACATTATCAATATTTTTTTTTCTTTACTTCATAGGTATATATGTATAATTTTTTTTTTGTTTGGGATTGTTTTTTTTTTTTTGTTTTCTTTTAATTATTTATTATATTTTTTGTTCTATACTGTTTTCGAATCTTTTGTGAATATGGATTTTTAAATTATTTTATTTCTAATTAATTTGTTTTTTTTTCCAAATCTTTTCCTTTTTTTTATTGTTTTCGATATTTTCATTCTCATTTTTTTCTTTTTAAATAAAACGTTATAATATATATGTTTATGTTGCACACAAAACACTGTTCATTTGTATTCCTTTTAGAAGCAAAGCACTGGGATGTCAGGTACTTGTGTTGAATGTCCTTTAGCCCAAAATGTTACGTGGCCGATAACATAATACACATGAGTTTCCAGTTAATATCTTTACGTTCCAAGCTACACCACAGTGTTAATAACAAAAAACGTACATACATGAAGATGATAAAAAAAAATGTATAACATAGGACTTGTGAAATGAAATGTCTGTGCTAAATTATATGTGTGAAATTATATTTATGAATTTTTATTTAAGAATCACGTTTTCTTTGAATTTTCTAGTTTTTCAAATGAAATGGTGGAAAATAAAAAAAGTTTAAATTAAAAATAACTAGAATGAGCTGAATGGGGATAAGATATCAGTAACATACATATTCAAGCATTCCTTCTGATCTATTCGCGATTCTCAGTACTATTTTTATAGTTCAAATTTCAATCCTGGAAAATTTCACGTTTTACGTCCAACAAATAGTGAACATTTAATCGAATTCCCTTAAAAATACAACTTCACACGCTAGTCCCGGCAATTCGTTTACATAATCCTCTACAGCACACTTTTTCTTTCCTGGTTGTGCATGATCATTAATGTAACCATCTAAAAATTATGTACTCATAGTAATGTTGTAACGTATGAATGTTCGTATAATGATTCGTTGGACAGTTTACCGGCTTCTATCTTTCACACATTTTATTCTTTGAAATTTTTGTTTCAATATTCCCTGACAAGGCTAAATCTTTTCGTTACAAGCATAGTAAGCACATCAGGACAATTTAACTTGGCTATGTTTTACGGAAAAAAATGCCACTCTCAAGAATTTTTAAAATGCCTAATACTTAATATTTGAGAATTCGCTATATGTGACCGCGTCCGAAAAAAGGGACCTAATGTGTCAAAAAAGGTGTTTTGAGTTAAAAGTGGATTCTGGTACCTAAAAGTGTGTAGAATAACATTTAAAAATTTATATACATATATACTGCATCGCTTCTCTCAATTGAAAGAACATTCACACTTAGAATGCGTTGCGAAACTTTAAACGCGTTTATCTCGGAACTACGTTTTCGCACACTAGGTCCCTTTTCTCGGACGCGGTCACATATGTTGATTTCTGTGAAACATCATGAATGTGATTCTAAGCACTTCTTTTCAAAATGGCATTAAAATAAAAGAATGAGTGCCTAAAATGCTAAGTTTTTTTTTTTTGAAGAAAATACATTTCTTTAGCTTAAGTTAGTTAGAAAAATGTTAATTGTAAGTTTATATATAGTAGTCGAAAGACATAGGCTTAAATTGTAATGTTTGTTTTAGTGTGTCCGTCCAAGGCCAGTAATATTTAAAATTGTAAGGATAGTTAAGCTAGTTTTAAACATTTTTGTCTAGGATCAGGTAGATATAAGAAATTATGAATAAAAATTGATTTAAAACTAAAAAAAAATGAGTGCCTAAACTCTAATTCGTACATAAAGAATACCTAGGAAGAGATAACATGCTTATTCTTGGAAGTATTGCCCATTGCTAGCTAAAAATGTTGCTTATCCTTCCGGCGGCATATGAGTTCCGCGTTGGAAAAACGACACATCTCTTAAGGCTATCCATGAATCGATTCAATTTTAGCTTTTTCAAAGGCCGATCGATTGGAACAGTTGGTAGTCAAAAGGGGACATTTCTGGAAAATGCAGTGGGCGGAGTAGGACGTTCCACTTCAGTGCTTCCAGATAGGTTTTATTGACCTAAACAACATGTGGTCGAGCATTGTTATGTCTCAAACGCATTAGTTGTGTTCGGTATCGAGATGTTTTTATAATTCCTCTACCCCAGATTTGCTTAATTTAATGTGTGCCATAATTTCTCTACACAATTTAGCCATTAACGAGCTGAATAAGCTTTATGATAATGTATTAAGATTCGTTACTGAATATAACCGTCTTCCAAATAACAATGCTGCGGCGAACACCAAATTCATGTTTCTGTTTTGTGCAGTTATACATTTTTTGTTCAGTCTATGTCTTTGCAAAATTTAACATTTTTTTCCAATTCTTGGCGCAGTCTTTCCGTATGATTTGTTACAGCCTTTTTCTCGGGCAATTATCATTTTATCATGCTCCTTAAAAATGTTACATTTCTATCGTGGTTGATTCATTATACAAGATATTTCAAAAGAAGTTTCCATTGCTGTAACTTAATTATTAGTGGACGCAATTTCTATTCACTTAACTAAAGGATTCAAGGAAACAAATCCTCAGAAATCAGTAAAACTTTGACAGATTATAAACAAGTTGGGATCAGCTCGCTAGGAGCCAAGCTACAACCACAGTAGGGTTCTAAAACCAATCGCTATGAGCTCAGAATCATGTACTCTATAATATGGCCTAGTTTCAGACCTAAGCTACTCGGCAAGTTTGGTTTGATATATGCATACGGACAGACATGATATGTATATGTGTACGGATGGATAGAAAAGACAGACAGGGAAGACTTTGCATAAGTCTCCCATACCTCAGCTTTGCAAGGTTGAAGACTAATCTTAATTCACCACATACACTTTGAATAAAATACTAGGCAGATCAGTATGCGCGGGCTTAACTCCGCTACTGAAAATTTTTGATCGAGCGAGCAAATTTGTTGTTTTATCAAATTACAATCATAACCAATACTCTCAAATAAATACATATAGCTAAGTGTGATACATCAAATTAATTGTCTACTTGAAAGGACGTTTAGATTTAAGATCATATTTTCGAGAAACGTGTTGTTCTGAAGCTTTGACCACATCTTTCGCACCTTTTGCCTTATAGGCTTTTCTGACGAAATTGAAAGCTCGTTGCATGCAATCTATGGATTCTTCTTGGGTACCTCTTAATAGTGTGATGATCCGATCAGCTTTCAATGCCTTTGCCAATTCCACAGTGAAATTCCTCACGCCCCATTGCTCTCGAATACCCGGCGCATGGGGATCATATTGCGTCAACTTGTATTTGCCATTAATTTTATCCACCAATGCGACAATAGCGTGAAACGAAGGAATAATTAAGCCAGTGAGTGGATCTATTGCTCTCTTCTTTGTGACTTCAATTTCTTGAGTGGATAATACAATTACGCGTTTTGAAGAAGACTGAAAATGTAATCGGATCGCATTGACAGCTTGAGAGATTGTGGTCTTATATCCGAAACATGGACCATCTTTATCGACCTCCTTGTTTAAAATTCCAGTCCTTGCATCTACAATTAATTCTTTAGAACCAAATGACGAATAAAAACGCTGTTTCTCGAGTAATTGTTGATCTGGATCAGGAGTAAAAGTAAATTTCTGCATTTTGGGACAAAAGTTCGGAAAAACAAATCGTCTGTTCATTAGGCGCCAAAGTTAACGATGGCGCAAATTTTGAAATTGTGTTCATCATAATGTAGTTAATTATATTACGAAAACGACAGTTCCGATTGAGATGCAAATTGGAATGAATGTACACTAATCTTTACTTCGTTATTTCTCACTATTTTTCAATCAAACAATTTCATTTGATAATTTATGGCTCATCTACAGACCTAGATCTATCGAATGACATGCTGCACACATGTGTGGTTATAGCCGATATCTACATTTAGTGCGTACAAGATTAGTCCGAAATCGTTTTTGGACCACTATATTCCCCGTACATGCACGCGCTAGGCCAAAAAGTGGGTGATTGCTCTCGCTCCGCTACGCTCCGCTCGATCAAAAATGATGAAAAAGTGTTTCAATGTTCAACAAAATATCATTTAGCGCTGATATCCTTGATTGCTTGATTGCACAAAACTACTGCCGAGGAACAAAAAACAATCTTAATCAAACCATAATAGACTTACGCGGGTTTGCGCCAGCGTACGGAAATGTCTTCTTACATGCAAATCGACCATAATTGAATTGAGTTCAATTTCATCAAGTTTTCGTTGACTTTGGTGGGCTTAAGTAAAGTCTTCTTAAAAGAAGACATTCCGCGCGGAATTTTGACAGGTCACACAAAAGTGTAGAATCAAGTAAAATGAAAAGCAAAAATCATAAAAACCATGCATGCACACTGCAGGATCTTCTCTTTTTTCTTTAGCACATCACTTATGTATTTCCGACAAAATAACTAATCTTGCAAGTGCAGGGTGCATTCGTTTTAATTTTTTTTAATTGTTCTAGTTTATTTTCCATTACGGAACACATCACAACACAAAACGAATGTAAAAAAATTGACAGTTCATTAGGAATTTGCTTAAACCTGCCTAAGTTTATTATGGGTAACCTGACTTCATTCAAACTTCGTTCGGTTTTGCCGTAAGCTTAAGCCCACTTAAGTCTATTATGGTTGGGCCTTACCTTTGTTTTGTACAGAACAGAAGGCTCGCGTTGCTTGTGCACGTGGTTAAAAATAAATAGAACAAGTGTATGCAAGACATAATAGAACATTACAAAAAGTAGGGGTTGTAAGAGTAGATATAAGGAAATAAGCATAAATAAAATAACGAAAAAAGACCCAGAAACATATTCGCCGCTGATTACAACATATGAAGTCCATTATCAGTTTCTCGTTAAAAGTGTTGTTTATCAGCCGAGATTATGTCGTAAGAGGACCTGGATAGGCAGAGTAAATAGAACTAGGACGCAAGGATTTGCAAATGAATAATTCCATCAGCTTTCTGGGAAAAAATTAACTCAGACGATAGATATATATTTAAAACACAATAAAATACTGAAGGCGTTTTGTAATGGTGTGGGGCTTCTGGTGTTTGAGAATTAGTGTTCATAGTTAACATAATAAGACCAGAGCAGTATTTGGGTATCTTGAACATGTAGGTTAATGGTTAACAGGATAATGACCCCAGTCATATTACAGTGATTGTCCGTTTGTGGATATTGTATCATATATATGATAGTGCAATCAAACAATTCATTAAATTATATTTTTTTTGCACTCAATAGAATACTCATTAACGATGAGCATTGTTGCCAATAAAGTTGAAATTATCTCTACTTTCTTATTCTTATCTTTTTTTAGTAATTTTTAAAAATGAATTTCACAAGGTGAACAAGTTATAAGTAAAAAAATAATATGAAACAAGTTTGTTTCGAATTTTTTTAAGTTTATCAGTTATAAGCAGCATATGCCGACCACTTTTGTCCATCAGAGTATGTACATATATGTACATAAAAGTCCAAAGCATAGGCTGCTAAAGAAACGAATTTAAACTAATTGTTTGCTTAAATTTTCTTTACAACTTAAAATTAGAACATAGGAAAAATGAGCGGGATATTTTTTTATAATAAAATATAATAATATTATAAAAGCGAACATGAATTCAGGGCATTGTAAATACTATGTAGGTCGGCCAGTTTACTTGTTGTGTGGTGATTATTGCAATTTCACTATTCATTGTGGCTCAAAACATAACTGAAAATATCAAAATATCAAACACCATGAAACAAAAAAAAAAAGCTTCCTGATTTTTTTTTCCAATGCACCACATGTTACTTGTTTACATTTCACTAGTAATTCTCCTAAACACGGCAGAAAACAAAACACTCGATAAACCAGTTCTTTCTTGTCTAGCTTCTCATGCATGTTCTCATTGCAGTATGAACATGCACAAACTTGATAAGTACATGTGTCATCTACATATAAAATACTATGACGCTACCCACCATTTTTTTACAATACATTTCAGTTAATCAATTCAATGCGAGTACGAAGGCACTCTCATGATTTTTGTACCGCATTTATAACGAGGCAAGCAATGACGGAAAGTTCATGGACCAAATGAAACAGACGGAATGCCGGCTTGTTCGAACATGTCAGGCAATGCTTAGTCTCACTTCGTGACCATTCAATGAATAGTTTTACTTATCAGTTTTAGAAGATATATGTATGTTAAGTAATCGATACTTTAGTAATAATCATATAACACAAACATTTCAATTTCACGTTAACTTTTAGTAAAACAATACCAAGCAGCAAAATGCGGTTATATCGATTAATTTTGAAATGGAATTCTTGTCATTTACCTGATAACATTTTTCACAACAATGAAACCTCGGATTATTGTTCTTGTTTTTGCATTTCGAACAAGTCCAATAATCAGCTGCTGTTAGCTCCGAATCATCGCTAGGCAGGCATTCTATATCAGCAAATGAACTGGAACACTCTGGCAGACTTGTGAGGGAAGCGTATTTGTCTTGAAGCACATTTCCCTAAAAATATTGTTAGCCGAATGAGTGCACTGACCTTCAAAAGGTGAACGTGTTTTTTTTGTTCGCCTCTTTTCTTACTTCTGTTCCACTTGATGAATCGTCTGAAAATAAGTTCGTTTGGCTGCTTATTGAAGCTACATCATATTCGAACTCAATAGTTTTAATTATATTCCCCGATGAACTCGAATCTGTGTCGCTTGAATCGCGGCATATATCTGCAAAGAAAAATTTGTTTATTGTCACTTGAAATGGATTATGTGACTTGACAAATCTAAGTTAAAAATTCATATTTTGGCAGCAGAGAAAGGAAGATATATTGAGTCACAAAGTCGGTTTGATTACGGCCTTACTCTATGTGTGGTTTCTCTTGTCTTCTTATGTCTTGTTTTTGCTTTGTTTTCTATTTATCATTACTTTCAGCTTAAGCTGCATCAAACAGCCGTAAACGAAGATAATTATAACTTAACACATAGGAATGGAGAAAATAAACTAGTTAATAAATATCCGTACGAGTGCAAACAAATTCATGTGAGGTTGTACATACATATGTATACTATAAAAAGCTCCAGATAGAGTGAATTGGATATTGTTGTGATTTGAGTTGAAAAACGCCGAATTCGTATACGCTTCTGTCGCTGGTGTGAGAGTAGTCACTGCTTTCGTTAGACTAAATAATTCTTTAAGTAATACTAACATTTGGCGATAGATTTATCTTGGCAATGCAAACTTTCAAACCCCTAATACACCTTGGGGAACTACCGCTAACCCACACGAATTAGTCTTACTCAGTGATTGACTAACCCAGTGCCTGCATTTTTTAGCATTGATTGTAGGTCCTCTCTTATACTAACACGAATCGACACGTTCACGTGTTAAAAATTGCGTGTTCCATCAGTAAAATATGAGCTGACAAGGATACATTCATCGTTATGCCGGGCGACTACACAAAATTAAGTAGTCATACACTCAAAATGTGACTTTAAGAATTAATAACCGCCCTATCAAATTGATATTATAAGAATAAAAAAATAAGAAGTTGAAATTAAGTCGCAGTAAAATAATTGAAGGAATTTACAGGAAACTAATTAAGAAAAAATGAACAAAAACAAAAACACATTTTTTTTTACATCAACATTAGATTGGCTGCGTATAAGTATGAACATTTGACAATTTTAACGTTTTGTACGCACTCGTAAAAAAACATGGAGCATTGAAAAGAAATGTATCTAACTTATATACTATGTACTAACTAACTTATTTAAGTATATAATACTCCAACGGTTTTCTATATAGAATGGACTCTGTGGGAGGGGGAAGTGCGCAGTACGAGTGCATGTGCAATGACTTCTAAGGGACTCATATAAAATTTCATAGTAAGGTGGGAACTCTTTATATCAGACCACGTAGGGACGATATCCAGTATCTTCCAGATCCTCCAGGATCTTATCAAAATTACTACATATGATTCAGGATTAAAGAGGATAAAGATTTTTTTCTCTAAACTCCATTTACGCAAACGGGATCGTAGAATACACGCTGAATTTTCCTCTCGAAACAACAAAGGGCCTCTTCATCCGCTTTCGTTAAAGTCCCTAAGCCTTTGTGCCATAGAGGAAGACCCCGATGATTTAGGTTTTGTATAGCGCAACTTGGGTCTTTCGAGAGAGGGCTTTACTTCTCAATTGCCTCTTGAGCACGAAGAAGCAGCGGTTGGCAAGAACAGTTCTGCGCTGTTCATAAATGAGTCAAGGTAGACAAAGTTCTTGACCACTTACAAATTATAGCTGCCAAAAGTGAAGTTTTGGCCAAGATGTCAAAGTTGCGCGTGTTTTTTTAATAACAGCATATATTCGTATCTACCCTCACTGACCTTAAGACCTATCTTAGTCGCTTCCGCCTCAATAGAAACGAAAGCCTCATTGACGTCTCGCTGTGTCCTTCCAATCACGTCTATGTCATCCGCGTATGCAAGCAATCGCGCAGACCTGAAATAGATCTTACCTCTTGTGTTGGTCAGTGACTCTTGCACAATCTTTTTAAGGACTATGTTAAAACGATGATGATGATGTTGCCTTGTCTAAATCCTTTTTTAACCTCAAAGATCTCGGTTAGTTCGTTACCGACCTTAATGGAGCAGCGAGTGTTCTCCATTGTCATCCTGCACCGTCGGAGGAGTTTGGCAGAGATGTGATAACTAGAAATGGCGCCCTATAGCTCGTCTCTATGCATAGATCTGCTGCATTGTGAATGTTTGGTCTATTATAGATTTGCCTGGCCTGAAGCCGCACTGATAAGAGCCGATCAGGTTATACACTAAAGGCTTCAGGTGTTCAAACAATACTGCAGAGAAAATCTTATATGCGATGTTAAGGAGACATATTCCCTTGTAATTGGCACAATTATAGGGGTCTCTTTTCTTCTGGATGGGCAAACGATGCTGAAATTCCATTCGTTGGGCATGTTTCCATCCGACCATATGTTACAAATACTCGTAAGTTGGTGTATGCGCTTTACCAGCTCATCCCCAGCTGCTTTAAACAGCTCAGACGACCATATTAGACTTAAGTCTCGATATTCTCTTACGTCGTCGTCCGTTGCGAATGGGTCATTCTGCCTGACAGCGGTATCTCGCCATCATTGCAACTATACAGTCTACAGAAGTGGTATAGCCATATTTTCAGCATCGACTGTGATTCTACCACTAGTTCTCCAAGCTTCTGCTCTGGCTTTGTACCTCTGACATGTTCGTTTTACCTTGTTTGGTTGTTTTTCTCATTTATTTTCTAAATATTTAAACCATATTGACCAGATTTCGCATCAATGTAATGCTATGGGACATTAAGCCACCTACCCGTATGCGTAGAGTACGTGCAGAACATAATACAGAAGTTGACAGTATGATCGTTGACAATCTTAAGGATTTCGGATTTTTTGATGGATCGAACCGTTTATTCCTTGATATCAAACGATCGTGCTACGGATGCAAACAACAACAATGGCCAAACATTTCCACTTTTACTTTAAGCGGCAACACACTTTTTCTAGCTGGGAACCTTGTTTTTCTTTGTTTTTACAATAAATGGCAAGTTGAAACAAGCACGATTGCAACGACGCGACGGCGGTACACGGTAGCGATATTACAGACTTTGCGGCTTAAATTTTGACGCCTGTTAGTGGGAAAAACATTGAATATTGAACAGTGAATATCATCTCATCTCCTTTTAAATTATCCAACAACTTGATTGCCAATGCAAACCGGAAAAATACAGTCTTTGGTGCGGTTTATGGTCTGGTGGAATCATTGGCCCGTATTTTTGTAGAGATAACCGTGAGAGTAACGTTGCCAAATGTCAATGGTGCCCGCTATCGTTCAATAAATTCGACCCAAAAGGCAGCATCTGAACCTGGTCGATAAATGGGAAAAAAAGGGTTCGGTAAATAATTTATCTTTCGTGCGATTGGACGCCTTTTTATGGCGATATTTCACTTATGAGGAAATACTCGTCTATGTCGGTAAGACAGCGTCAATTGCAGCCTTGGACATTACCGTTATTAATAAGATACCCGCTAATATGCTCGAATAGTAACTCAAAATTGATCTTTCAAAATTGAGTTTAATCCTCTTAAATCGTACTTGTAGTCCACATTTAGACAAAATTATTTTTAGAAATGCGAGGCATTGGTTTATCAACTCAAATAAAAATTGTTACAGATTTTTGTAGTTTTCCTGTTTTTGTTTTTGACAATTAAAAACCAAACATTTAAAAATTAGATATTATTTAGTTTTTGAATGTTTTCATACATGAATCATAGGTAACTGAGGGATTCCCAGAACTCATATTTCAGACATTCTATAGAGTCTCGTAATTACAATAATTTTGATTTCGCTTTTGAAGAACCCGAAAGTTTGTTTGCATTACAAACTTCTATACAATGATCAGAAGTGTTAAAATCAATTACTTCACCAATCAAATTATATACAAGCTTAGAATATACCTTAACACAATGTTGATCAATGCATGTCTGTGTTCTGTTTGTTACTCAACTGGGTTCCTTAATAAGTTGTCTGAAGCCTAAGGAGAACATTAAAGCTGCTTGTTTTTTTTTAATTTTTATGTTTATTATATCTGCCACTGGGAATTAACACTGCAATATACGCAAGTTCTAATAACCACTTTGTAAAATAGAGCAATATATTCAAGTCTCTTAGGGTATATACCCGAACGCAATATATTTATGTCCAACACAGCCTAGAAACAAATCCTCAAAGCCTTTTTCATCAAGAGTAAGGTTTCATGTGAAGGAGTAAGTAAGTCTTATTTTACAATAGCTCAAGTACTAATGATTTATTAATGACTTTAATAATATATTTTCCCTTTTAACGAGATGATAACTACTAATGACTTAAATTGTAAACATATTTCAACGAAAATTGTCAAACTGAAAAAACGTCCAAATAGTGTCCAAGCATGGTACATAATCCGTAATTTTCGGTTACCGACGACTGATTTTCATATATTCAGGATTATTTTTTTAGTTATCAATAAAATTAATCGCATGTTAAACATTTTATTTATACTATTATTATTAATTCATTTTAGTTTTATAAAAACCAAAGTAAATGAAAAAAACTCTATGTACCTAGTATCAAGTTTGCAAAGAAACTTTGTTTCAGTCAAAGCAAAGCTAAGGTAGGGAACACTTATACAAAGGCTTTCCTGTTGATCTGTCTGGACAGATCCCGGTACAAGTTCGCAAAATTCAAGACAGAAGACATGGAATTGCAGCTTGGCTTCCGAGGAGCTGATTCCATCTTGTTTAACATGTTCCCTGCCATGCTGTTTATGAGTAGGTGTCATTTCTACGCCACGTGTACCGAAAACGGTGCATTTAAGCGTGTACCGAAAACGGTACACGTGGCAGGGGGGAACGTGTTAATAGACCTAATTAATTTTTGGTCTAGGAAATAATTTTTTATTTTTTATAACACTATTTATTTGTTTTGGAATGTTTTCTATTAAATTCTCAATGGTTTCGTTCGAAAGATTACGAAAAAAAATTTCTTTTTTCACTATTCCTTAAATTTTTACCAATCCCAAACAATCAAACTACCTCCGCCGTGTTTTACGGATTGCTCAACGTGGTACATTTTAACGGTTTCGTTTGTTGTTTGCGTGATACGACTGGATCCTATTCATTTTTATATTTATTAGCATTTATAACTGGCCTTCATAATGTCTTCGGAAAGCGTTTTTTAAGTGTTAAGCCTCAAAGGTGCATCAATGTTACTTGTCAATTTTTTATTTGCAAATAGTATTCGTAGAAGCAAGATGTCTTATTTTCGACAATGTTACCCGTGTACAGCAGAAAAAAAGTTAAAAACTTAAACATTTCAGTTATACGCTGATGCCAGCAGTCCTCCTTCAATTACTTTAGAAACAGCAAAAAACACCATTTATACAATACGTTAAAGACGGGCTAAAATCACAGGCAAGCTCAAGCTGTATTTTAACAAGTGCAAGAAAAATTAAATGCGAGTAAAGAAGATGATCGCGACATACATATGTACATATGTAGGTATGTACAGTTGTGTTCAAAATAATAGTAGTGCGCACCACAACACTCCTTTAACGAATACTTCAGCTTGTATGCACGTGCAAATTTAGTTTTAAGTTTTTTTTCAGAAACTAACGGAATATTTCAATCCAAATTAGTGTAAAATTCAGAGCAAATATGTTGAAGATCAATGCATGTCACTCGATTTTGTGATCTCGTTGGAAAGAGTACTGTTCAAAAAAATAGTAGTATTAGCAGAAAAACTATTTGTATCATAGAATTGACTTTTATTGTAGTGTTTTTTGAATAGAAAAGTAAGTACTCTCTTTGTCTTTTTAAAATTAGAAATCAAAAAACAAATTTTTTGGCGAAATGTATGTACAGTGGGAAGAGGCAAGCATTGCAGTCAAGAAAAGCCGGACATAATCATAAAATTAAGAGGAGAGGGAAAAACTTATGCGGAAATTTAAAATTTGTTAAGCTGTAGTCCCACTGTAAAAGCTAATGCCCTTAAACATGTCGAAAAGGCGGAAACTCGGGGAAGAAAAAGAAAAACGAACGCTGTAGACGATAGGCGCATTGTACGATACAGCAAGCTTCATCCTTTTGCGTCGTTATTCAAAATCCAGAAAGAGCTTGAAGTTCCTGTAAGTGCGGTTACTGTTCGTAGACGTCTTTTAGAAAAAGACTTGCATGCACGAAGTCCACGAAAAGTTCCTCTACTGACGAAGAAACACCCCAGGAGCGGTATAGAATTCGCTAAAAATCATGTACAGTGGCTAGTGGAAAAATGGCACAATGTATTGTGGACGTACGAAAGTAAGTTTGTTCTTTTTGGAGGTACTGGTTCCCGGCATTATATTCGTCGCCCACCCAACACAGAACATCAACCCCAATACACAGTAAAAACTGTAAAACACGGAGGGTTGAAAACATTAGTTTGGGCATGCTTTTCTTACTACGGTGTAGGGCCTATATATCTCATAGATCGAATTATGGACCAACATCTCTATGTAGATATTTTACAAAATACAATGCTACCCTACGCTGAGTATGAAATGCCGCTCAAATGGGTCTTCCAGCAGGACAACGACCTGAAACATATGAGTCGATTAGCTAAAGAGTGGTTTCGGGTTAATAAAGTTGATGTTATGCCCTGGCCTGCACAGTCCCCCGACCTTAACCCGATAGAGAATCTATGGGGTGATATTAAAAAAGCCGTAAGGGAGGCAAAACCATCGAATAGTCGGGAGCTTTGGGCGATAGCAAGGGATTCGTGGACAAAGATCCCAGACGAGCGTTGCCGGGGCTTAGTAGGCTCCATGCAACGTCGCTGTAGATCTGTACTAAACAATAAGGGCTTTACGACAAAATATTAAAAATAATTGTGTTTTATAATTAGTTATATTCACTTTTTATGTCATTTAGAGCCCTTTATTTAAAAATAATACTCGTACTACTATTTTTTTGAACAATGAATTTCTCCTGTTAAGTTTGTTTTCAGCTTATTTTATTATGTTTATCAACGTTAGGAAGCTATGACTTAATCTAAAACACTCAATTATATTTAAGTTTTGTATTTTTTTTTTATTTTAACAAAAAAAAAACCGCAAACATTTTTTTTTGAAACATTTGTTTGCTTTACTATAGGACACTACTATTATTTTGAACACAGCTGTATGTTATATGGTAAAAATGTTGCTTTCGATTTTTTCCTTACACCCTATCCTTGCTGCAGCACCGACTGCAAACAGATACAAATTATTGTCCATTTTCGTAGCGACATATGAAACGACTAAGCAGAATTTGCGCAAAAATATTGTCAATGTTCATTGATACGTGTGGAAGTGATTTTTTATCAGTGATACTTGACAAAGGCGTCAATTATACTTTTTCATTAACATTGGTCGTCGGTAGGACACTAGAATTGCACATGCTTAAAATTTTGCAGCTGCTTTCAGTGTTCTGGTGTCTTTTTTTATAATTACAATGAATGCTTCATAGTTTTTAGTTCGTTAACAGTTTTGAGCGACCACCTTTGTTATGTATCGTTTCATTTTGTTCTTTTCCGTACCATAAGTATGGTTCGATGGCATAGACCGAATATCTGTGCTATTGCTCGCGATGAATGGAATTTTTCACACAATATAACGATCTTTTTTTTTCCAATTTTAGCCGATACTTTTTCGATTTTTTATGAACAAAGAGGAATGAAAAAATAAAAAAATTTAATGTCGTTGCGACTGCTCAGTTTTATTCCAAAATGTGACATGCCAAATTTACAACTAACGGTCGATAAAAAAAAAATTAAAATAAATAAAACAAGTAAAATTGGATACATATCCTTTCGCAGCTGTAAAAAAAACACAATCCTTAAAACTTTATGAAAATCGATCGACAGACACCGAGGTAATTTAACCTGCTCCGATAGAAGTGGTCCGGAAGTCCGGAAACAACACCTGTTACCTGCTTTCAAAAGCAGCTGTTTATCCAAAAGGAGATAAATGTCTTCTGGATAATAAAAACAAGACTACGAATTAAAAAAATAATTCACATCTATTCGACATGAAATACTAAATTGATTGAGAATTTGCATCAATAAGTTATGCTTGTTTTTCATTTTATTCAAATTGAAGTTATCTATTCAAAACGAATTCATCGTATTTGCCAATGTGTGTATATTGCGAAACCCATTGCGATTATAAGCGACGGTAGCATCTGTGAATAGTTCATCCCAAAGAAAACTATCCGAAACGGATAAAAGTCAATTCATATTTTCTCTTTAATGAAGGACTTTCCTTTCAGCTTATAAGCAGTTGCTCTTAATACATTTTCGAACTTTGCCACTTAGTAGTTAAAAACAGAAAAATCGAAATGTGTGATTGGCATCACTAATTTGACCTGGATTCCCCTTATAAACAGAATCTGCAACAAACTGAACAAGTTCACCATAGGACGTTGGCAGGTTAAGACGTGTCGTCGTATGATGCATCATTTTCCCATATTACTACTTGTTAAAAACACTTGACACTTATTATCAAAGTTCGGTTTCATGTGGCTTTTTCTTTTCCACAAAGGAAATATTCAATTATAAAAATAAACACTTACCAGTCTCCTGATAATTGAAACTATCGTAGGTGCACGAGTCAGACTGTTCGCTGTATCTACGGGGCGATTCATCGGCCAACGTAATAAATATTCTACTGCAAGACGACGGGGGAGGATCAATTGAGGTTGGAGCCATATCCGATGCTTTTAAAATGTTCGAACTCGTTTCTGGAAGTGTGGTATCTTCATTTTCACTCAAACTGGATCTTTGCAGTCCTTCTTCAGTTTTGGTGTTTTGCTGTGGGGTATCCCAAGAACCGTGCCGCCATTTTGCGTTTTGTATTTGCGGTGCCTGGAGAAGTTCACATTTCGAGGGATGATCTTTCGTTGAAAAATACTTTTATTGAACATCCGTTCTACACATCGAATTGAGTTAGCTCAAAGCTTAAAAATCACCGTACCTGTATCTAGTATTTTTGATGGGCTCATTGTTATGAACTTATAGTTTTTATTTTGTTTTTTCTTCTGTTTTGGGCGTAACGTAACCCAAATATAACACGAAAATACTGAACTCACACAATCGCTTTCCAACGACGCACTGACACTAACAGCATGCTAATTTATACCAGATTATTGAAGCTAGCGAAACGTCAGGCTAATCGCTTTGAAACATTGTGTGGGTACATGTTGCAATGTACCGAAGAAAGGGGAAGGTTTTTGTACTTGATAAGCCTCCAAAATTTCATTTACAGATCTTTATACCACTTCCCCTAATTACGTTAATATAAAAACTCGTGTAGTTTCACCTCATGCATATCTACGATACTGAACGGCGCAGAAACAAATAATACGGTGTAGAAATATACAGCTTCCGTAAAATAACTGACATCGACATGTGCGTTAGGTACTACTATATACTGCTTAGATTTTTTGTTTAAAAAGAGTATGTTGCCATTACCTATAACATGGTTGTGTAAATATTGTGCTTCTATAAACGTGGCCGTATAGTATATAGCTTATCGCATATATTGGTAAGTACATATATGTACTGTCATTTACTTATTCATAGAATGTTAACTGTAGGTATTTCTCTCAAACCTTCCAAACTACAACTCTCCAGTTCGGAAAATGCCTGGGAAAAAATTGGGGTTTTGTCTAGGATAAAAGAAGCTCTGCAACATTCCTAATTAATGGCACACGTGTCAACTTTAGCAAAATTGATTCCTTTGATATTTAATAGGGCGATAAAATCCCAAGAGCAAATATGTAGTTTTAGGAATTTCCGAATTTACAATATTTAAATCGTTCACATGGGTAAATTAGGAAAATGAATTCACAATAGATTATTATTCCAGGCATATTCCAGGTTTTAAGTGTTATATACAATTTTAGCCACTTCCCATCGAATGGTCGAGTAAGTAATGCCAAGTTTTTGTTTTCGACTGCCCTATCACTTCTTTTGGCAATATAGTCCGATTAAAAGAAAAAAAAAGTCAATTTATTTCCATTAAACATAGCTTTATTTAGATACATGTAATGAATGATTTTTCCTTTAATAAAATGCTGGGATGTACTATTAAAAATTATAACAAATATTTCAGTAGTAAGGCTTACAATTAGCCGCAGCTCTGTGAAAATAAAACTTGAAATATATTGCACTAAATTTCCTTTTCCAATCAATAAATATAATCTTCTTTTCTTTTTTCCGGCGTTGTTATGGTCAGAAGTGTAGGACCATACCCTTCCCACTTAACTGCATTCCTACTGGTCCGCTTGTGGGGTCCGCCGGTTTGACCTCAGAAAGTAGCGGCAGGCTTCCCGGTTTGGGATTACTTCATCGCTGAGGCCACTCAAATGCTGGTGTTTTTGCATTTGTTTGCACCAATTGTTTTTCGGCCTGCCTTTTTTTTTTTGTGACACGGGCATGCTCGAATTTTCTTTTGTTTGATCTTACTCTTACAACACCGGTGATCTCCAGTCGTGTCAACCCACTGATTTGCATGTACACTTGTGGGGCAGTTTAATGGTGGTATATGTGTCCCTAGGCTCACTTTGGTGTTTTCTAAATTGCCTAGATTTGATTTTTGTTTACCTTTGTTTTAGTCGCCTTTTACGACAAGCGAGAGGTATCGCTGCAGGGATATTCTTAACCCGTCCCTGCACGGAAACCAATCAATAAATATAATAACTTCTTCTAATGGAAGAACCTTATTAAATCAAAAATTTCAAGGCACAGCTTTAGTGTTCAGTGTCAGAAAGTATACCACAAGCCACCAATCCCAATTGTTCAAAGTATTTTTTTACATTACTTTCTATTTTTCATGTCTGACTTATTCTAGATAACAATACTTGAGTCTACCTTATCTTAATTAATTAGGGTGATCTTAGTAGACATATGCGGGTACTCTGAAGGAAGCAATACATTAAAAAAACTATGTATGTCCTTCGACCTTATTATTAACTTAATAGAAATAACTGAACGAGAAATAACAATGGAATTAAAAAAAAAAAACTTAGCAATCCAAAAGAGTCATAAATTAAGTGTGGGTTAAAGATATGGTAATTACATATTTAGAAAAATATCATGCTCAACGATTTTGATGAACGATTTGACTTTTCTTGTTTCAAAGACATTAAAGGTAGACTCTCGCTTGTCGTAAAAGGCGACTAAAACAAAGGTAAACAAAAATCACATCTGGGCAATTTAGAAAACACCAAAGTGAGCCTAGGGACACATATACCACCATTAAACTGCCCCACAAGTGTACATGCTAATCAGTGGGTTGACACGACTGGAGATCACCGGTGTTGTAAAAGTAAGATCAAACAAAAAAATCTGGAGCATGCCCGTGTCAAAAAAAAAAAAAAAAAAAAGGCAGGCCGGAAAACAATTGGTGCTAACAAATGCAAAAACACCAGCATTTGATTGGCCTCAGCGATGAAGTAATCCCAAACCGGGAAGCTTGCCGCTACTTTCTGAGGTCAAACCGGCGGACCCCATAAGCGGACCAGTAGGAATGCAGTTAAGTGGGAAGGTTATGGTCCTACACTTCTGACCATAACAACGCCGGAAAAAGGAAAAGAAGAAGAAGAAAGACATTAAAGGTACATGAGACCTTTAATTTTCAAAAAATCAAACATTTTCTTATGTATATTTCTTAAAAAAAACAAAACATTGAAAAGTACGTTTTTAATAATATAAAACTTAAATTCTGATTCTATAATATAGCGAGCGTTTTAGGCACATCGCCTTCGGAGCGTATTTTTGATGATTTTCGTACATTCTCTTTGCCGCGTCTTTCTTATACAAACATATACTATATATAATTCTATATATATTTCCTTCGTAAATTCAGTTTCGAAAAATAGTTTTATTTTTATGACACAATATTTATGTCATATAAGCCACGCAGTTATACAGTTTATTCCAAACGTATATTTTGAATGAATATGTACGCTATAGGTACGTACGTACAAAGTCCATTGAAAAATGCCTAAGAAGTTTGGTAAAAGTAATAACAATAATTGCAGCGCGTGCTGCAAAGAACAAAAAAAAGAAAATTTAGTGGAAATCGCTTCACTAATGAATACAGCGATGAAGCGATGAAGTGCTTCTGCGGCTAAGCTGCAAAAAAGTGATGAACTTGAAGTATTGCTAGATCCAACTTTCCAATATTGTATATTGCAATTTAGTGTATTTACTTATTGACAAATAATTTGAAAATGCAAATCCTGTAATGGTGATGTAAAATTTTCTAAAAGTGTCGAAAAGGGAGAAGGAACAGGGAAGTGCAGTGATAATTTTATTTATTCAAGTCCAAAAAATTACAGAGCATATGAAATAAATGGACGGTTAGTTACGATAATGAGATTACTTGGTGTTGGAATCAATGACATTGCTAATTTTTGCTGGGATCGAGTTGGACTAATAAAACATATTAGCATTGTGTCGATAACATAAATATAGTAGTTGATTCTGTTCGTGGCGCTGGTCGAATTAAGCAGGCGAATCGACGGGGTACTGGGTCTTCAAAAGGAGGAAGCAGTACTTTTGTACTATATGTAACATTATCTGTAAAAATTATAGTTAAAAAAACTTTAAACGCGTTTTTCTCGAAACCACATTTTTCGATTTGACGGGGTGATAAAAAATAAACTTTTCGACTGACCTTTCTGAAATTTTAAAATGTTGCTGTCCTCATGTTAATACATGGAATGAACTACGGACAAAAATATCGGTACTATGAAATAGCCATCGGTTCAGGAATTAGCCATTTTCAAAAGAAACGCCGCCATTTTGTTATTTTTCGACCAACACTTTCTTTCAGTTTATTCCATGGCGGTTTCGAAACTGATTAAAATCCCGTTTTTTTTTTAATTAATTTTTTTTATTATTAATTTCTTAAAACTATTTAACGCGCTAGACAAAAATGACCAAACTAGCTTAACTAACTTATAAATACCTTACTGGTCCTATACGGATACTCTAAAGTAAACTAATAAAATACTTAAAAACTCAAGCTAAGAAAATATTTGTTTTCTTTTTTTAAACTTAGCACTATATATTTTATTTATTTTGCTTCATATTTTTTTATAATTTTTTTTGTTGCTTTTGTTTTTAATTTTTTGAATCTGAATCTAAAATAAAATAAACCTATCCACCACCATACTTTAGCCATCCCTAACCTACCCTTAACTACAATAACCTATGTAAGCCTTACATTGGTGTTGAAGAGGCTGACCTATCCAAATTTACCACTGACGTAGTCCGCTCCAGCCCCCAAAATGTTGATGCTATAGGACGACATCCTCTCGATCTCCGAGTGAATTCGACCTACTGAACCTGAGACGCTTGGGCTCGCAGAGCGCGACGTTACGTTCGTAGAGGAACCGTCGTCCCACGGAATTTCGGGCCACTTGGAAAATTATCGATACCGCCAATCTATCTTGGATCAGCCTACATTGATTTAATAGAGAAATGCCTCTGGTGGGACATTGCTCTTGCAACGTGGTTTCGAATCAGTTTTATCAAAAAATTGTCCATCCGTAAAATCCTGGCCCTATTGTATAGTATCTCGTTCGGGTAAAATTTCGTGCACTAAGATTCAAGTGTCCTATGCAACCCGAGACAAGTACTGAGACGTTGTCTCTCAAACACTTGAATCCTTTCCATTTAGCTGGCTCTCACACTGAACCAGACAACCATGGGCTTGATTAAAGCCATGTAGCAGTTTACCCTCATTCTGGAATCAAGTTGGCTGCTATGAAACAGCCATCTTGTCAGAACGAAAGCGCCCCGGGCCCTTGCCAGAGCAGCATCTACATGTTGGTCAATATAAAGATACTATTCTAGCAAGATCCCAAGGTATCTGACTACACTTTGTACGCCCGTCTGGTCCAAAAATTGAGAACCTGCGCCAATTTTTTCTAGTGTCCCGAGAGGCCCTAGACAGAGGCGTTCTGAGTAAAATAGATTCTGATTTCTGGAAGTTGATCTTCATTAAAATACCGTTTTCATTTTTCGGATGTTCCAGTGAGCCGCAATCTCCCGCCCGCCGTGATTTTTTGCCGTTTTTTTCCAAAACATTCTAGCGGTCATAAATCGATAAATAAATTCCAAAAAAAATGTTTGTACAATTGTTTTACCTCAAAATATATGTGTAAAGTTTCAAATTGATATTTTGTTTTTCATTAAAATTATACGCATTTAAAAACATTTAACAATTTTTTTTTTGAAGGTGTCATAACTTTTAAAATTCCCATTAAAATACAGATGAGGTGGGTTTCAGTTCGATCACAGTTTCGCCTAAAAATATGCGGCACCGTTTTAAATAAACAAATTATTGATAATTGAGTGTTTAATCCCTAACGGTATGCAACCATATGTGCCGTGAATGCAACAACAGCGAATTCTGAAATTTTACCGAATTAAAAGCTATATATGTACATATGTACCAAGATACCTGCATCTAGCACGGGAGTCGAGTTAGCAATTTTACTGCTCTGAAAAGTGTAAGGTACATAGTTACTCAATGTATGGCTATCTAAACACATCTGGCGGGGCATGCTGGTCCCGTGCTTGAACACATATAGGATTTGGAGTAAGTGTCTCCTATTTACATACAGTAAAAGGCGAGCCGCCAGGTTTTGACCACATTTCCTACAAAATGTTAAATTAATGAATATATCTTCAATAAAGAAATATTCCACGTACCTGGAAAGTTGCAATAATATTCTCATTACCTAAACTAAACAAAGACCTTACCTCTACCTCCGGTTACCGATCACTCTTTCTTCTCCCTTATACAGGAGCAATTCTGCAAAAAATCACTGTCAAGCGTGCATTTTTGTTTCTATGAAAAAGAAAACTAAGTAGACAATCGCCAAGTCGCATTTTAAAAAAGTCGTTGTTTCTGCTCTTCTTCACCTCGACAATTTTATCCTTTGATATCCTCCAAGGATCACTTTATTTGTATTTTTGTTTATAATAACCTTTAATAAAATTAGCAAAATTGTAGACAACTTCAAATAGCAGGACATACTCTCAACGCTGATAATCTTATTTTTTTTCTCAGATAATATTAAGACAATATTTTTCATATTATAATATTTATAAACCCATTTAGGACCACTAGCATTATGAAATTTAAAAGGTGCGTAGATTTTTCTTGGACATTTGTCAGTTTTATTGTATATATGTATAACCAAAACTTCAAGTACTATTAGCCATACCAAAAAAGTTGTATGCTAGTACAGATATTTGTTAATGCAATAAAATAGAAAAAGCATCAGAAATGTTACCATTTTAGTGAAAAAAAAATTTAATGTTGCGTTAACGCAACCATAGGAATAAATGGGTTAAGATAATATTTGGCTACCCTTTCTAACAAATCGATAAAAGTGATATTCTTCGGTAATTGTTAAATTATGTTCCGTCACCCTTTTTAATTACGGGAATGATGACCGAATTTTGTTCTTCCTCGCGGATAGTTTTAATGCTCCATATAGATGTGATGTGCACATGCCACTTCTCTTTTAACCTAATTTCTATGATATTAGGCCTCGTTATTCTCAAGCCGATGGATTGCTTCATTTGCCTCCTCTTAGCTGATAGTTCTACCTAAATTTCTGCTGTGTGGATAACATCGTTTTCCATTGATTAAATAGTATTTCGAAATACCTCCTCCATTGGGCTGCAACTCTTTCGTACAGTGTTTACTCCTGCATACATTGCACTCTTGTTCTTCGTCGTATATTCTCAGTATTAGGACATTGCGGGGAGCTTTGCAGTAGCCTAGTTTGTTTCCTGCTGTTTCCTTTACACTTTTTATTGTTGATCAAAATGCCTTGCTTCTTAGTAAGTTTCCATTCCGTCTAGTAGGGCAGACTTCTTGGTATTGGCGCCAGTTACGAGGATCCTTTAACTTTTCAACGTTTAACTTTTTATGCATTCTTGTGTTCCGCTTCTGTGAATTGGAATTCGGCTTTTGATTTTGGCTACATTAGAGTGTGGTTGCAATCGGATCAATTGGTTGTACGTTATTCCATGCGGTGATATCCATGTAGCCTTGTGTATTTTCTTGTTTTCGAATGTTGTAATTTTTATGATTATATTTTTAGAACCGGCAAAACTTTTTGTCCTAAG
Organism: Merodon equestris; assembly: GCA_958301585.1. Lineage (NCBI taxonomy): Eukaryota > Metazoa > Arthropoda > Insecta > Diptera > Syrphidae > Merodon > Merodon equestris. The sequence continues at coordinate 78,348,048 of OY284415.1, read as the reverse complement.
ACCATTACCATTCGATTAGTCATGAAGATTTTCTTCTCCTATTGTTGGCATGTACATATATTGCTTCTTTTCTCATTTTCGCGTTAAATTCCAATTTCCCGAGTGACATTTTCACGTCGAAGAATGAGATACTTGTCAAATATTTCATCCATTGTTTCGTAAAACACCTCTTCGTCTTCATCTTCTGTAGGACAAGAATAGAACAAAGTTATAGCGGGGTGTCCGGAATTTTGCAATCGACATTTTATCGTTGGAAAATACTACGTCTTTTACGAGTACGTTCTGAATAATTTTTTTCCTGATAATTCTTTTCCAAAATTGTGGCTATCCGTACCGCAGCAAATGAAACTGTAGCCGGCCTTAGCATGTGTTTCGTTTGGAATTCGAACTTATCCGTCATATGGCTGTGATATTCAATTTATTGGTTGAGTACTGTTCGGAAAACTCTTGATCTGTATACTCGTAGGCTTCGTATGTCTCACGATTTTTAATCAATGCTATCCTTAAGTAGCTCCCATCCGGAGATCCGACCAGGGTACTATTTTGTCTATGGAATATTTTGTCTTAGAAAAAACATTTTTGATGTGGTGTTGGAATTATGCCTTTTTGTAATGATCTGAGTGGGCGTAGTACAAAGTCAGAACTGCTATTTATTTTCGTGGGGCAGAGATCCATCGCCTAACTCCTAAAAATTCGAAAAGACTGACTCTGTTCGAGTCATTATCGAAATACAGGAAAATTTCGCTGTTAATCGCGCCACACACATGCTACCGATCGAATGGATCTGTTGAAACTCGTTTCGCCACATACTTGTGGATCGGTGCACGATCTTCATTTCACGTTGTTTACCGCCGAGTAAATATGGAACGCGGAAAGAAAATAATTATTATGTATGGTCGAATGCACACTTGGACGAAAGACGAGATGAGTTTTCGCACATAAATTTTTCTTAATAAAAATAAATATTTCAATACGCTTCCTGAAAAATTCCTAAAACCCGAAGATAAGATCGTCAACCGCACTACACACACGCTACCGATCGCAGGAAAGACAAAAATCTTTGTCAACTTTCGGTCTGTTGTAAACTGTAGCGTGTATATGGTGCGCTTTAGCGAAAGTGATGAGTTGAAGCAGATATAATCGTCATTGTAATCGCTATAGCCAGTTTATAGTTTCGTTTGAATTTTCACCGTTGGATTTTTTGTTTGTGGGGCTTTGCAAAAGGTCATGCAATTGTGCAATCAAATATTTAAATTATGGCCGAACAGTTGTTCGATATGTGTTGAAAACTCACTGAAGATTACCTTGTCAGAATCGAGTCCTGCTTGAACTCCCGTGTAGGAGGTTGGAAGAATATAACGTCATTCCATTCATACTAGCAAGATCCAAACAAAACAATGAAATAAAAATCTGTTTAAATATAAATCGAAGATATTATATGTTCTAACAATTTGGATGATCCCATATAAAAGTAAATTTAGACAATACGTGAAACTACTGTATTTTTTGCAATTGGTTTGCTAGCTGAGGCTTCCCTGTTATATGCAAGTTTATAATGATAATGGTACGATGGGGGCCAACACCTATTTTGAAAGTTGAGATAGAATTCAAATTATAAATAAATAAGGAATGTTATGTTTAGGGAAATGGCTGGAAATCGGATGGAATACGGGTTTTTTAGTTAGGAAACAATGTTTATTTTATGTTTTTTTTTATTATTTTTTTCAGTTCGTATAAGCTGTTAAAGTAGCCCTTAATGTCCCGTGGAAGAACACTGAGAAGTTGGTCTGTGATGAGCGAGCCATTCTTATCAACACATAGAGTTTGAGGTAAATTAAAACTCTCCGGAAGGTGCGGATGAAGTAGACAGATTCAGCGAGGAGCCTAAAAGATTTAATCGCCGAATCGTTAGCTTCGTTAAATTTCTTGCTTTTAGTTTGCTTGATCTACATTATTATCAGTTATATAGTGCTTGTTATGTGAAAATAGAGTGTTTGGTGTATTGGTTGAGATGCATAGTTCGATGGTTTTTGTATTTGAGTGGTAGGTGAAAATAGAGATGAAATCATACGGAGGGGGTGAGTTGTTATTTAAGGTATAGCAGGCGATCTTGTTGTTTGATGTTGTGTAATTAAGATTATTATGGGGGGATGACGGAACTAAGAAAGTTTATTATAAAACTGGTTTGTTTGTTTGAAGATATTGTTGTGGATAGTTTATTTGTTGAGGTAGATTCTATTCTGTGGGGTGGGTAGCTGTTTTATTTTGTATAATTACAACAGGATAATTGGTGTAAGAACATGTTGAGGTGTAATTTTTAAGTTTGGTTTAGTTCACGGCAACCTTCTGTTTCATTGTTGATTCGCGATCATTGTCGATGGGCGAAAAGCCCATTTTGTATCATATCTTTTATCCGACTTGAACCCTTTCGTGCCTCGACCGATTGAAAACCATAATACAGAACTTTGTTTGCAATGGTTTTTTACTAACTTGAATAGTAAGATCGCCGTTTTCAACCCAGCATTTTAAGTCTTTTCTAGGTCAGCGCTTCACACCCCATCGAAAGGTGACCTGACATGATAGAAAGTTACTGGCTATTTGAGATCGCAGAGGTCCTCCCATTCAAACCAATCCCATTTTTTTTAAGTCGATAACAAAAATAAGGCTAATCCACAACCATTTTGCCTCCATTTTGCTTAAAGATCTTGGCTTATATGCTTATAACATTGACACAAACGTTGAAGACAACGGATCCTAACAAAAATCAATAAACAAAATCATGATTTGGAGGTTAATTTGTCTGGATATCTAAAAAAAACTCGCATCTAGCTCCGAAAATTCAGGAGAAATAGTGAAACAAAAGCTTAGTGCCTTTTTTGTACTGGCGATATGATTGGGTCATACATATACATACATATGTATGTATGTGCATATTTTTTTCGAAAATTATTATTTATTTATATTATTTTCGAAAATTTTGATGCGACTGCATTAGCCACAGGCTGATGAGAATATGACTCTACTGCGCGATACATTTTTTTGTACATGTGATTTCTCGGAATAGGGACTCAATTGGCTGCCTCAATTCTAACTATAACTTTTCCTTTGGAACTGTGTTACTGATATAGTCTACCAAAATACACCAATAAGGATTCAGACGCGGACATTTTTTTTTTTTTAATTTTTAAAAATTGCGCGCGCGAAAGGGGTTATGATTACCCTTAAGTGTCCGGAATCAAGACACAGCACGGGCCGAAGGTATACAGGGAGAAAGGGAGATGAGGTACCTGTGAACATTGGTCCTAAATGTCTGTGGATTGTAGTGAGTCGGAAATATTGGGCAGGGAAGAGCATTCCATAATCGTGTTGTGCGGCTGAAAAACGAATCTCTGAACTTAACTGTACGTCCGAAGCCAGGCTTAAGTGTGAACTGCTGAGCATTCCTGGCAAAACGAGTATTGCGGGTGAATTCATGGAGGTGAGAAATGCAATTGGCTAACTCATTTGAGCAAAGGTTGTTAAAATAGCGATAAAACAGTGACAAGGAAGACACGTTACGTCGGTGTTCGAGCGAGTCAATTGACTTTGCGATATTACTGTTTCCTATAAGTTTTATCGCTCGCTGTTGCATTCTATCTAGTAGGTGCAGTGAGGCTTAGGGGCACCAGACCAGATATGAGCGTTATACTCAAGTTTGGGGCGGATGTAGGCCTTATAAATTGAAGCCAAATCGGAGGGGGTGAAATATTTCTTGCATCACTTTAGGAAACCTAGACATTTTGCCGTGTTTTTGGCGACTTCAAATATGTGATCATTCCAATTAAGTTTGGTATTAATACACATACCGAGGATGGAAAGTTTTTCGGTTTCGTCGACACAAGCGCCATTCATGGATAATGACTGATTATTACGGGTTCGCTTTAACGACAGTAGACAGCATTGAGTTTTAGAAGCATTGAATGCCACTCTATTATTTTTACCCCAATCGATTATGCTGTCAAGATCGGAATTCAATGTGCTTAACATACGCTGCCGTTCTAGTTCTATGGCCGAAGAGCAGGGACGTGAGTCCTGGAACGAATATGAAAAGCTGAGAGTACTGTCATCAGCGAAGGAGTGGATTGGATTAGAAGTAACAGACAAGAAATCATTTATAAAAATGAGAAAGAGAGTCGGAGACAAAACAGAGCCTTGGGGGACACCAGCATTTATTAGGTGAATATAAGACTTGAACCCATTCAAAACAACTTGAATTGAACGGTTCGAAAAGTAATTTCTAATCCATAGAAGCAGAGATTTATCGATGCCATAAGCACGCATTTTCGACAAAAGAGCCTGATGCCAAACTCTGTCAAATGCTTTTGAAATATCAAGCGCAACGATCTTGCTTTCACCTAAATTGTGCAAAGATTGATTCCACTTTTCGGTGAGATATGCCATCAAATCACCAGTGGACCTGTTGCTGCGAAAACCGTATTGCCGGTCATTAAGAAGCTTCCGCGATTCAAGATATTCCATAAGCTGACGGTTTATCAGCGTTTCCATGACCTTGGAAAGAAGGGACGTTAGTGCTATGGGTCGGTAGGAGAAGGGGGACGAAGATTTGCCCTTTTTAGGGACGGGCTGGACAAATGCTGTTTTCCATCTACTCGGAAAGAGACCTGAAGAGTAGGACAGATGGAAAAGCTTACGCAGAGGTTTTGCCAGCGCAGAAGAACACATCTTCAGATGTATTAGGGGTATACCATCCGGGCCAGCGGATTTGTGTACGTTGAGATCTTTTAGTACTCTTGCAACTGTACGAGTGCGAAATTGTATTTGTCCCATGGTGAAATCAACGCTCTCAAGTACATGCGGAGACAATGTGGAATCTGGCAGCGTTGAGCTATACGCGAAATGCGCAGCAAGCAGATTGGCCTTGTCTAAACAGCTGACAGCTGGAGTGTCATTGTAAATGAGCGTGGGAATTGAAGACGAGGCTGAATTCTTTACGTTTTTCATGAACGACCAAACGTTTTTGCTACTCTTGGGACATTGTAGCACTTTCTGCCTCAACTTTTGTTCGTGGAAGAATTTTACACGTCTAATTAATGCATTGCAGTCATTTCTGGCCCGTTTGAACTTATTCCGGTTTTCCTCAGTAGAGTTGGTTTTGTAGTTCCGAAAACTCAACTCTCTCAACCTGATAGCCTCTTTACAGCTCGAGTCATACCACGCATTTTCTTTGGGTTTGATACTCTTCACTCTGTGAAGAATGAAGGATCTCATACCCAGCCAAAGAATGTTCGTGATCATATCAGCAGCGGAATCCACGTCACTATCGAGGAAACATAGTGACCAGTTAAAATTCCTAAAAAAGTCGTTAAGGCCGCTCCAATTGGCTTTCTCGTTATGCCATACTGTTCTTTTAGAAATTTGTTCTCTAACTGTGTGGGGTGAAGACGAGAAATTAGCTGATACGACACAGTGGTCAGACGAGCCTAGGGGCGACAATATGGCAACAGAATATTTGTCAGGATGAGAGGTGAGAAACAGGTCCAAGGTGTTGGCGGAATGATCTGCAATGTCAGGTATTCCTGTAGGCTCATTTACTAGCTGGGTCAGATTATTTACCTCAGCAAAGATCTCTACGTACCGTCCTTCGGGTGTTGTCTGGCATGAATGTCGAAGCCAATTAGAATTGTGTACATTGAAATCGCCCGCATTGCCATTGCAGTGTGAGGATGTAGGGATACAATTCTTGTGATGGAGTCGGATAGCATATCGAACTCATTGAAAGTTGAATTGCTATCCAGGTTTGGACTTCTATAAATAAAACAGTAGTGGATTAAATGCTTACGGACATGGATTTTTAGCCACAGAAAATTAAATTCCGGATTGGAACAGCGGCCGTATTGTGGCTGAAGTTGGTAAGCTACATCACTACGAATATAAAGGGCGAGACCGCGGTGGAGAAAGAAAAGGGGCACCAAATTATATCCATGCAGGTTCAAATCCGATCACTCAGTGCCAAGATAGCTGGTTTATATAGGGACAGCGAAGAGATTCGTTCTAATGCCACGAATATTACTCACATCAACCCTAAAATTTTCCAAAGCACAAAACACAGACACCAAAGGAACCAACTCCGACGTCTGAAAGGTGGTAAAGCAGAACTGAGAAGTGCAAATTTTAAGTAGCTTCCCAACATCAAATCGATGTAGGTGTTATGCCCATACACCGATTAGAGTTGGTCCACCAACAATTTGCACTTTTGATTCCGCTACGTCAGATGCTACGCACTCTCGGTCATTGCACTGACCCGTCTGATGAAATCAAACGGGAGTTGCGACCGAGAATGCGCAGCCGTGCCTTGTGGAGGAAGGGACGGGAGGGAACGGGCCGGATGCACTCGATCCGAATCACTTCACTGCACTTGTTTGCACTTGTTATTGTTTTTTTTTTTTTTTTGCACTTCGCACTCGCGAGGGGGTGGCGGGTTCGCGGAAAAAAAACAAAGCGGAACGAAAAACAAACACTAGTGCACGCGTCGGAGGATGGCACGGTACTCTGAAGAAGAAAGTAAGGATGTACTACTTTACAACTGCCACGTTATTGATACTCTTCCACAAAGCCCAGATTTGAAACCAATCGATTATTTGTGGGCTCATCTGACACACAAATTTGAAAAAAAAACACAATTATGAATGAAAACCAATAAAAGTTGCAAATACTGAAGAATGGCATAACATTGACACTAACATTACACTCAAATTGGTAACTTCAAATTAAAAGCAAACCTATTAACACCCGAATTTGTACATAAAATAATTTCTTGACAGAAGAAGAAGAAGAGAAAATTATTCTCACTTTTTTAATATTTTGAACTTTTTAATTTATTATTACTCACTTATTATTAAGCTTATAAATGTACTTGTTTTTTTAATATCTAAAAAAAAAACTTTAAGAAAATGTATATAAAAAAAGAATTACGAAAAAATTGTTGTTTTGCTCCAATAACTATAAATTTGGGCATAAGAAGAGTTTGTATGAAAAATTATTCTCGTTACGGTATATACAGTGACTCCAAGCCAAACTCGCTCACTTGGAAAAAAAAGTTCAAAAGTAAAAAGCTCTGAAACTTACTTACTAAAAGAGAGTGAGAGCGAACAATAAGAGCTGAATAAACAAATGAGTATAATACATAAACAAACTATTCAGCAATTGGACTGGACTGCCAATTGTACATAGTGGGCTGAGCATATAGCTCGTGACTATATAGTGGCTGGGTAGTGCGTCGGCTGATGCGCGATGAGCCAGTGCGGAACCCGATGCCATCGAATGTTCATTTCGCGGCTTCTCTCCTCGTCGGGTACTATCAAAACCCCCACAGTACTTTTGCCTTGAAAAAGCTTCCTCGGCGTTCGGAAACGACATCAAATCTGTAGGTCCTGTTCACTCGTATGGAAAAACAAATCGGGCACAACATAAGTGAATGAGACAAGATGGCTCTGGTTCTTCATGAGGTGTAACGCCATCTAAGAAGAAGAATATGCTCATATAACCTTTCTCGGAAAAGATTGTACCTTAGCATTGGCGAACACAGTGATGTGGAGAAGTAGATCTTGTAGACCAAGGCTGCTCAATCTTTTTATAAGTCGGGCCAAACAGAGGGTTCAGACATTTTCGGTGGGCCACTTACGGTTCCTATTTTAATTACTTTTCTACTTTTTTTATAATAATTATAATAATATTATGAAGTTTCATAATTGTTTATTAAAATAACAGAAAAAGGCATTCAATGCCAAATAACGAAACAAAACTGTACATATGTAGGTATCTTAAATATGAAAATCTTAACAAAATCAATGTGATTTTTGACATTGTTTCTGTTGTATTAATTTACTTATGTTAGGCATCAAATCGGACGAAAATCACATCTAGGCAATTTAGAAAACACCAAGGTGAGCCTAGGGACACATATACCACCATTAAACTGCCCCACAAGTGTACATGCAAATCAGTGGGTTGACACGACTGGAGATCACCGATGTTGTAAAAGTAAGATCAAACAAAAAAAATCAGGAGCATGCACATGTCACAAAAAAAAAAAAAGGCAGGCCGAAAAATAATTGGTGCAAACAAATGCAAAAACACCAGCATTTGATTGGCCTCAGCGATGAAGTAATCCCAAACCGGGAAGCCTGCCGCTACTTTCTGAGGTCAAACCGGCGGACCCCACAAGCGGACCAGTAGGAATGCAGTTAAGTGGGAAGGTTATGGTCCTACACTTCTGACCATAACAACGCCGGAAAAAGGAAAAGAAGAAGATGTTAGGCATCAAATCGGATGTCGATAGTAGGAACAAGTCACAAATATGTTGCTCAGTTAGTGATGCGCTGTATTTATTTTTTACATAATTCAGATTTGAAAAAACCTTTTCACAAATATATGTTGATCCAACACTACATAAGAACTGCAAGACCAGGTCTGTCATTGCAGGAAAGTCTTCTTTTGGTACCAATTTCCAAAAATCTGCAAAATCTTCTGAAGAATTTTTTGGTTTAGAAGATACTTTCTCGGTAAAAAGGTTTTTTAGCGAAAATTGATTTTGCAGTTCCGTGAGTTCCAACTGAATATCGGCATTCAAACTAATTATAAAGGGATTTATTGTATAAAAATTTGTATATTTTGTTTTTTACCCTCAAAGTCCTCAAATCTGCTCTCAAACGACTGTAATAAACATCTAATTTTGGATTTGTACTTAGCACAGTTGACATTGGCGATATTCAGCTCCTCTTTCAAACCTTTGAGTGTGGGAAAAAGGTCAATATTTTCTGTAGCTAAATTAATTAAAAACAGATTTAATTTAGCTTTGAATCCGCTTATCAAATTAAACATTATCGGAAATGAACAATCTTTGCCTTGTAACTTGAGATTCAAAATATTGAGGTAATTCGTAACGTGAACAAGAAATGCAAGATCACTCAACCAGAATGTATTCTTCAATAAATCAGTTTCCAAAGGTAAAGCCCCTTTTTCCTCTAAAAATTCCAACACCTGCTTTCTCAAGTTGAAGAAATGTTTCAACATGCTGCCCCTTGAAAGCCATCGCACACCACAGTACAGTTGTAACTCTCCATATTCGTTAATTTCTTCTTCAAATAAAACTCTGAATTGACGCTATGAAGAGCTTTTGCACGTATGTAATTTATACAGCGTACTACTGGATCCATAATATCGTCCAAATTCATGTCTTTTGCACATAAGGCTTCCTGGTGGAGAATGTAATGATACGAAAATAGTCTTCGACCCAAAAAATTCTGTAACAAAGCTACGCAACCTTTGTTTTTCCAAGTCATTGCAGGTGCACCATCAGTGCAAATAGATATCATTTTGTCCCATGATAAACCATTTTTTCAATACATTCTTTGATTTTTAAAAATATGTCTTTTCCTTGGGTTGTAGTTTCCAGCTGACAGAATTCTAATAAATCTTGCGATACATTCCATTGTTCATCAACACACCACACAAAAATAGCCAACTGAGGTGTACTCGTTAAATCGCAAGTTTCGTCTAACGCCAGTGAAAAATATTTGCATTTTGTTACGGTTTCTTGGATCTGATCGCTGATATCAACTGCCATCTCCTCTACCCGTCTTGTAACAGTGTGCCGTGAGAGTTAAACACTGTCGGCTTTAGATTTGACATTTTTATCATTACAATTTTTAGTAAAGATTGTTAAAGCTTCTTTAACAATTTCTCCATCAGAAAAAGGTTTCTTCTTTCTCGCTAAAAGCAAAGAAATCTCATAAGATGTTTTGATCATGGATTCAAGCTCATCGGGTCTTTTAACGAAAATATTCTGTTGGTTGAATAATTCCCGTTTGTTTTTCTTTAAAAAATCTTCTCTGATAGCACTACCAACAGGATACTCTTTTTCAATTCTTGCGGGGGCCAACTAAAATTCGTCCGCGGGCCCACTCTGGTTGAGCAGCCTTGTTGTAGACGATATTCACGAAGATTATTCCTTTTTAGTTGATGCAGTCGAAAAGGGCTTCCTTTTTGTGTTAAAGGCATCCATATTGAACTTCTACTCATCGGACACTCCGAGGTTATTCTCTGCTCAGAAAAGCAAGTTTGTAGCATTTAGGTTCCCTGCATTTAGTTCTTGCCTTAATCGTGAAGGGTTTTTTTTTAAGCCCAGCATATTAGGAGAGCGGCCCCTAATTAATGGAAATTGGAAATTAAAGGGATTTCGGAGATTTTAAGAGAGACACGATTAACGAAAGTTCCGGTATTCTCCTGCAGCTTTTTAACGCCAAGTATAAGTGACAGTTCCCTGGGTCCGAGGTAGCAAGATGGTGGTCCGAGTCGAAATTGGTTACCCAGAATACGTAAGAAATATCTCACGTCGATTGCAATGTAATCATTTTTATTTATATAGTGATTTTTATTGATATAGTGACCGCCAGGTCCCTTTAAAGACATTGAAAAACGGTAATCGTGTATGATTTCACTCATCATTTTAGAATACGGTGTCAAGTACGTCTGAGAGGTCAATACACTCTTGTCCTGGTGCTATATCCTTATATGTATTATACCATACTATACTTGTCCATTACACATATGTATATGTACGTATTACTACAAATTCAAACAACTTAAGAGTATCCGTGTTTAAGTAAGGCCAGTAAGGTATTTTAAATTAGTTAAGTTATTAAAGCTAGTTTTAAGCATTTTTGTCTGGCATAAGGTAATTCTAAGAAATGTGAAATAAAACTTTACTGATATTATGCAATTTGTGCATATTGTATTTGTATGGGGTCCAAGGCTAAAATTACTACGATTACATCGGTTGAGTAAATCAAGCTAAGTGAGGGGGAATAAAATGCGGAATTTCTTGTTTGAAGACATGACTGAAATTATAGGTATATTTGTAATATGTATATGTAATAATATGTAAGCCTTTAGAGGGTTTTCGAAACGTATGTAGGAATTCCGAACAGCATTGAAGGGATCGGTATCTTTTCTGATTGAAATAACATGAAAGTTGTTTTTAGTTTTGAATATCATATCTTGTTAATTTTAATTACAGCAGTCTTAAAACTGACCAAAACAAATAATTTGTTGACTGGTTAAAAGTTTGCTTAAAACTATTTTGATACACTAGGGCTTAAGTGATATTATTGGACTTAAATTTAAAGATAAGATATTGTAGCAGTGATCTTTTCATATAATGCTGTTGTAGAGATTTGATTTTTTTATTGATTTGACAATATTTATGCCTTTTTTCATCTCAATTTTCTTCTGAAGAGAAAATTTTTTTTCTTTTTGTTTCAGAAAATAATATATCCTTCCATAAGCTCTTGGTTCTACGACGAAATATTATATTTACAAGTGAATGTTTAAGACCGTAATATGTACTAAAATATTCGTTGTATAATTGGTTTATATTCGCATTAGCTTCATCTTCAACTTTTACCTTAAACCATTTTTCCGGAATTGTATTTTTCCGAAACGTTTTTGCAATTTGGGAGAGTGTGATTGTGAACTGAACATATCTGGGATTTCCGCTATTAATGTATTACCTGACTGCCAACTTGGCAATGTGACTATTTTGGAGATCCCAACTGTCGAAATCAGGCAGGATGAAAGCTGGTTTGCGCAGCCGATTGAAAACATTTTCCAATTTTTGGTACCGAAATTTGATTTTAGATTATATTGACATTGCTATTGCATCTAATGCGTCAGGTAGAAGGATTGGATAATGTTAAAGTGAATGACAACTTTTGACTATTGAAATTGTAATTAAATAGGACCAAAATGAGAAAATGATTTTAATCTTAAATGAATGATTAATATTAAGGTAATTTTTAGTTTTTAAAGGTGGTAAAAGGGCTTAGAGAGGCGTGTTACATTTTACCCGTTTTGATAAATGCGATAACGTATGAAATGGGTACTCTGTGACTGCCTTCATGTCAATTTTGGATTCAATGCCATTACTTAACTATGGTGCATATTATATATAAATGTAATAATATCCTCGGAATTGTTAATGGTTTTGTGTTATTTAACATTAACTAGGAAAGTATAGGGTGGAGAATAAACTGAACTGGAATCTTTCGACTACTCATTGATTCATGTGTGTGCCAATATTTTTTCTTTTCGAAAAATACACCTAGGGTATTAATTTGATTTTTGGTGATTATGGGAGAATTCAAAATGAATATATGTATGTATGTAGGTTTTTCTTTTTCCCCAATATACTCGGTCAGGCACATACTAATGTTTTTATGCTTTTGTACATTAGATTCGAGTGGTAACTTTCCAAAGAGTTTATTAAATCAGTTGCCAGACTTCAGCTTTCAGTCCGAAGCAACTTTTGCTATGCTAACACATATACATACTCGTATTAGGTTAGTACACATATTTACCCTAAAATTGCAACAGTAGATAGCCAATTTTAATTTAATTTTCGTGGGGCATACACCTCTGTTTATTGAGCTTAATTCAAGCTAACTTAATGTAATTTAATCTTAATCTAACTTATTAGCTAAGAAGAAAGGGAAGGGGGGGATTAAAAATACGGATTTTTAGGCACGGAGTGCTGAGGTTGAAATCGAAGTAAGGATTCGAATAAACACTTCCCAGCATGCGAGAAATGGGTTCATTGGAGCCATAGGCAGTACGGGGGATGGGTAGATAGAAGAGACGGGGACAGAGTTGTAGAGGGTCGCTCAGTCAATGCTACCTGAAAGGAGTCGATGGATGAATAGAATGTCAGATACAATTCGTTTTTCCTCCAGCGTGTTCATGTTGATTAGTTTAACACGGTCTTGGTAGGGTGGTAAAATCGAAAGATTGTACCATGGGAGACCTTGAAGAGCAAAACGTAGGAACCGGCGTTGGATGTTCTCGATTCTAGGAAATGTGGGTTTGTTGATAAGGAGAACACACTTGAGAGGCGTATTCAAGAAGGGGTCGGACAAAGGCTATGTAGAGAGATCGGGTAACGTAAGGGTTCGAGAATTCTTTGGACCATCGCTTCACGAAACCGAGTGCAGAATTAGCTTTGAGGATTATCTCATCGATGTGTGCGCGGAAATTTAGCTCCTATAACATAATATGGCAAGATCGCGAATGGCCTGAACAGTGGAGATGGGTTGATTATTGAGGAAGTAGAGACGAGGAGGAGGTTTGATTCGTTTACGTGAAAAGGTGATTGACTGGCATTTGGAAATGTTACGCCCCAAGCAATTTTTGGAACACCAGACGGAAAAACTATTGAGATTAGAGATTGAATAAGGGAAGAATCTTGACTGGAAATGGAGGAAATGGTCTTGAAGAATTTGATGTCGTCGCCATATAGTGAGATGTGGGAATGTTTGATAACCATTTCCATATTGTTTATGGTAAGAACGAAAAGAAGTGGACCTAAGGGGCTTCCTTGGGGGACGCCGGAGGAAGCAAAAAAGGCAGAGGTTTGAAAAGGCAGATCTAAAGCGAACACTATAGTAGCGATTTTTCAGGTAAGAAGAAATGGGGTCGAAGCCAAGGAAGGACAATTTGGAGAGAATCAGTCAGTGGGAGATTTTATCGAAAGCTTTATTGAAATAGGTTAAAATAACGTCGACTTCTTTGCCATTCTCTAGGGCTGATAAGGTAAAGAACACAAATTCAACAAGGTTGGTGGTTCCATTTGAGGAAACCGTGTTGTCTAGGGGAGATTAAAGACTTGCAGCGAAGACTTAAAATTTCGTACAAGAAACTCTCGAAGAGTTTGGGTATGTGTGACAGTTTGGCAGTGGGACGATAATTATTAATATCGTTCTTCGGACCTTTCTTGTGTATAGTGGTCATAAATGGGGTTTTCCATAACCTCCAAATAGACGTACTTAGATGTCAAAGACTCAAAAGTTAGGCTGCGGCTCCATATAGATTTAAAGCCAACAAATAAACAAAACACATTAGCAGAAAATCTGATATTATTTTTAAACAGGATTGGACGTTAATCCAGCGGTTAAAAACTCCAAGAAAAGAAAAGCTGTTGGGCCGGACGGGATACCCTCTGAGTTCTGGAAAAAGATGGGAGACATCGGGTCTAGATGGCTCATGGTTCTTATCTCCAAACTTATGAGAGGCGACACTATGCCTAATCAATGGAGGGAAAGCTATCTTCTTCCATTGCACAAAGGAAAGGGTGATACGCGAAATTGTGATAACTACCGTTCTGTCAAGCTGATGTCGCACACCATGAAGATCGTTGAACGGGTATTAGATAGCCGACTGCGGAAAATAATACGACTATCTGATGACCAGTGCGGGTTTGTCTCGGGTAAATCAACAGATGCAATCCAAAGTATAAGGATCATGATGGAAAAGCATCGTGATTCTTCAAAGGACTTGCATATGGTGTTGGTTGATTTCGAGAAGGCCTTTGACCGGCAACCAAGAGATCTTTTATGGGTAGCGCTAAGACAAAAAGGAGTTCCAGAAACCTACGTGCGAGTGATTATGGACATGTACGAGAGAGCAACGACAAGAGTAAGATGCACCGCAGGAGTCACCGAAGAGTTCGCAATCAAAGTCGGTGTACACCAAGGGAGCGTCCTCAGCCCACTGCTTTTTATAGCAGTCCTTGATTGCTTGCTTGAAGGAAAAGTGACGGATCCCAATGTGCACCAGCTATTCTTTGCTGACGATGGGGCCATTATAAGTGATGATCAGGCGTCCCTACAACGGGCACTTGATGTGTGGGTGGACATTTTTGAGGGACACGGGTATCGTATTAGTTCAAAGAAGACAGAGTATCTGTGCTGCCCGTTCTCTGACCCTCATCAGCCTATTCCAGACATTTACTTGAATGGAAGAGTGCTTCCCAAGTGTGAAAAGTTTAAATATCTGGGATCTATGATTAATAGAGAAGCAACTTGTGATGACGACATCAAACATCGCGTAAGCGTAGGGTGGATGAAGTGGCGGGAAAACTCCGCCATTTTCTGTGATCGAAAAATGCCTCCTAAGCTGAAAGGAAAGCTCTACACTTCAGTTGTACGTCCGGCGCTCACATACGGTTCACAATGCTGGACAATGCACAAAAAGTATGAGAGCAAATTAACGGCAACTGAGATGAAGATGCTTCGCATGACAGCGGGAGTAACAAAGCGTGACAGAATTAGAAGTTCAAAGATCCGAGGAGGCCTCCACGTAAAAGAAACCATCACAAGAAATATAGAGCGCGACCGACTCAGTTGGTATTGCCATGTTCAAAGGAGAGATCCTTTGAACAGGCCGAAAAACAATTGGTGCAAACAAATGCAAAAACACCAGCATTTGATTGGTCTCAGCGATGAAGTAATCCCAAACCGGGAAGCCTGCCGCTACTTTCTGAGGTCAAACCGGCGGACCCCACAAGCGGACCAGTAGGAATGCAGTTAAGTGGGAAGGTTATGGTCCTACACTTCTGACCATAACAACGCCGGAGAAAAAAGGAAAAGAAGAAGAAGAAGAAGGACGTTAATCCAATCATACATATTAGTAGCATGCATTAAAATAGTAATTAAGATTGGATGAAACCTTATATTCTATATACATATTACTAAACCGGGCCAATGATTCTGAAGGAAGCTATTGATATCTGGCTGTGATTTTAAAGCGTTCCGGTTTTATTGGCTTAGGGAAAATTTATTTTTCTAAATCTGTTAGATATGATAAACAGAAATTATTTCATTATTATGGCATTATATTGGCATATTCGTCAATACCGACCTTCTACATAAGACCTCAGTGGCTTGCCCCTTTTTAAATTATAGCATATAATTTGTTTTAGCCACGTTTAATGACCAACTCAACGGCCATTCACATTAATGAAGTCAGTGTCACACAAGCTAAATCCTGCGTAAATTTTACTGATAAAAGAATAAAATGCATGAACTTAAAGGAAAGTTAATACTAATCCACATACATACATATACATATGTATGTATATGTTTAAATCAATGGACTTTGTAGAAAAGTGTTTAATGAGCTAAACAACTAACAGTACTCTAGCCACATACATTTTTTCAATTAATTTAACACACTGACCGTTTCTTTTTTTAATTTAAGTATTATACGGTTGATGTTCGAAATTTCCGAGAATATTATTCCGATAAAATGATATCAAATGCACACTACTACCAATTAATCTGGTACAATAACGAGGAGCATTCTATTCCGAATGTCACAACTTCATAATCTACTCCATATGAATGACAGCTTCAAGTTAACGTCTGGAATTCTCCAGCTTAAATGCCATAACACGAGAAACGAATACTGGACAAAAGCAATGGAAGAAAAACAGTAACGAAGAGCAGAAATATTGTGCTCTTACTTCTTTCCATTTTGCCGTTCATCTCAGTTTATTACGAGCGGTCGGAGTTGTATGCTTTGCTTTTACTGTATCATTTGCGCGTCTTTCTGTCGCTGTTTTGTTTTCTAATTGGTGACGATTACGCTTATCTCACTACAAAATTAGTCACTAACTGGGAGAAAATTAAAATGTGAATTCTTCGTCAACCTTTTAAACGGATTTCATAAAACCCTGGTTTCGGAAACGAAAATCGCGAACGGTAACGACAAGTGCACCCTACGCAGAAAAGTTGTACGTATACTACGGCGACGGCATCGAAAATTGTTGAAAACTCGCACACACTCATACATTCGACAACATTTTTTTTTGTTTTCCTTTTCCTTTCAAAGAGTATTTTTTTTTTTAGTAATTTTCTTTGCGTTTTTTTATGGATTTGGAAAAGTTGTTCGCCTCGATCAGTTTTTGGTCAGTTTAAAGTGGGCAAATACGTAAATTAAAAATACGGTTAAAAAAAATTATTAAGTTAAAGGGAAATACGCTCATTTGAAAATTGAAAATCGTGTGGGGGGTTGCTGCTCTGCCGTGACAAGATCGAAGAAAAGTTTCCAGTCGAAATTGTGTAATATTTTTATTTTCATACTCTTGAAAAATGCTTTCCTGTATTGCTTCTTTTCTGTGTTCTCTTTTGATTTTGTGAATTTGTTTCTGTTTTCTTTTTGTGAATGAAAAACGAACTTGGCTGTTTGACAAGGAATTTCTTACTTTTTTTTATGTTTTTGCGAAACCTAATCGAAATCTTTCGGAATTCCATGATCTTAACACTCATACTATTGAAGTGTGGATAAGTTCGATATATGTATATACGTACAGAGTGCAACAATCAACCGCACTACTTGTAAGTTACATTTGACACGCATACAAGCGCCCGTGATCAACAGTGAAGAGAAACGTCAAAAATGCCTGAAATAAGTGGATATGTTTTTTTCCAGATGCACAATTTTTGCGATTCTAAATATTTAAATAAATAGTTGTATAAAAAAAGAGACCTGAAATGCATTTTTCGGATTGTTGAAAAAATGTATAAAGGAAATTTCTAATGAATGAAAAAAACAATCTGAGTGTCTATGATCTCGTTTTCCAGTGCAATTATTGTCATGAGTCTAGGAGAAACACCATCATCTCCGTAATCATCGTCACCATCATCAACGTATTTTAGCCATACTCGACCAGCAGTGTGTTTGATTTATTTTCTATCTTACTACAAATGTTATTCGTCTATTCGAGTAACACAGCTCAAATATCGAAACTGTATTTTGTTCATTTGTCGCTTCTGGACCTGTTGCTTTTTACCTATTTACCTATGATAATTAATATTTAGAAAAGCTAACATAAAATAAACACACAGTAAAATAATTGATTTTCTCGCGTTGTTTTTTCTTTCCCCGATCATTTTCTTCTGCCGCGTAAACAATGAAGAACGGCAAAATGGGTGGCGGAACGCGTCGTGGGTTGGAGCCGCTTGAGTTCGAAGAATGCATAGTGGATAGCCCTGAATTTCGGGATAATTTAACACGACACGAGAAGGAATTGGATCACACTAGTCATCAGATAAAAAGGATTATTAAAGAGGTTAAGGACCTGATGAATGCGGCGAAAGGTGAGTAATACTATATGTACGAGTATGTATATGGCTTATGTACTTTCTTTTGTGCGTACCCCTATTGTGTGTTGTCCATTCTGTTGTTGATGTGAAGTAGTGGGTTCTCTGATTTTATTTTATTTTTGCGTTTTTTTGTGGGTGGATTTAGCCGTGGTTGTTTCACGCAACAGGTTGCTCAGCAGAGAAAACACGGGCAGTCTGTCTTATTTTAAATTCTTTCTACTTTGACCTCATGTTTTCAAAGTGTATAAATAAACTAAAAAAAATATTTATTTAAAGATTGAGGATATGATGTGGACATGTGACATAACTCAAGCGTACCTATTGTATTTTGGATGCTTATTTAATGGTGCAATACTGTTGAATAATTACTACTTGCCACAGATGTACTATATTCAAATAACAATGATTTTAAATAAGCGCGGCCAGTGGAAAAAGTGTGTAGGCAAAATTAGCAGTATGTTTTTGGCTCCAATGATGTTTGCATCTTCGTAAGATCGAAATAACCGGTTTCTGACTCAGAGGATTTTGCATTTAAGTCCGGATTTTATTAAATCCTCATATGAAGTTTATTGTGTTTTTTATTTTCAATGGTGTTCAGTAATTTATTATTTCAATATTGCTAGAGCTTTTATTGTTAAAAATTAACAGATTTTTTTATCAATAAGATAGCACAGGTACTAATAGAATAAGGAAATAAATATGTAGTGACCACCTGCATACCTGTAGATACTCGTATTTCGTAGGCATATTAAAGCAGTGTAGAGGCAATTCATATGACATCTCCGTGACGCTATGTGGAATAGTTGAGAATATAATTGATAAGTGATATAGGTATAGTATGTATGTATGTACATTTTTTGATGCATTCATTTGGGCTTTTAATGTTAATTACTTACACACTTACACTGTCTTTATTATGTTGAAAATAACGAGGCATTTTTGAAGCTTTCGTCATTTTTACAAATCAATCAATGGAAAGTTAATCATTATTTGCGTTTAAGTAAATAGGTACTTTCAGTCTTTAATGCCATATAGCGTGGGTCTTTCTTTAAACCACAAGTCAGTATTTTTTCAAGCAATGAATTAATTTTTTCACATGTGGCACCATCTTATTGAAAATAAACAAAGTTCACATCTATAGTAGGTATGTACAGTGTTATGCAAAACAAACGCAACAAATTTAGTCCGCACATGTAAATGTAAATATTTTATTTTTCAGTGTACTTTCTAAAAAAACTATAAATTTTTTCTTTCTATATAACTTTCTATATAAACTATAAATGCACATTTACGCAACAATGAAATAAGAACATTATAGTACATTTTTAAAAGCAATTGACACTCACATAATAAAAAGTCATAACAAAAACCACAATATGTAATTCTGTGCAAAACTAACGCAACAATGTGTTGCATTTCCAAAAACAATGGAAAAATGCTAGCGGTACTTTTCCAAGTTCTCTTATATTCTCTATCCTTATCCGTAAGGAAATGAATCACTGATCAGTCAAAGGGATATTTTTGTTGAGTGTGGAGCTACAACCATGGCCCGAAGTAAATTAACTGATCACATCAAAAATCTAATTATTTCTAAATTTCGAAATGGAGAGAGCCAAATTTCTATTGCTAAAAAATACGATATCAGCCGCTCCACTGTATCGCGATTAATTAAAAAGTACAAAACAACGGGAAGTGTAAGTACAGTATATTTGGGTTGCCGGCCTGGCAAAACATCGGAGAAGATCGATAGAAGAATTTGTCGCCTTGTTAAAAAAAATCCATTTTTGTCTTCTGAAAATATTGTGACATCATTAAATTTAAGTGTCCATTCAAGTACGGTAAGAAGAAGAGCTTTGGAAAATGATTTGAAAAGTTACAGGCCCACGAAAAAGCCGATGCTAAAAAAAAAACACATGCAGAAAAGGTTATTTTTAAATATTTCGCTTTAGAAGCACCAAACCTAAGAATTAACAATTAACAAATATTATTATTAACAATTATTAGATTAAATTTTGCAAAAACGCATTTGTCCGTAGAAAAATGGAGAACTGTCCTTTTCAGTGACGAATCTAAGTTCAATTTGGTCAATTCAGATGGCACAGTAACTAATATGTCGGAAGGGAGAGAGACTAAATCCTCGGAACTGCAAAATTACAACAAAGCATGGGGGTGGTGCCGTGTGAACGTGTTTCTTAGCTAGTGGTGTTGGACCCTTTCAAGAGATTGTGGGGATAGTGGACCGTTTTGCGTACAAAACTATTTTAGAAATGCAGATGTTGCCGCATGCTGAGTGGAACATGCGAAACACACATCGAAGCTGGTGAAGAATTCACTAAAAGACAATCTAGTGCAAGTTCCCGATTGGCCGGCGCAATCACCAGACTTGAATCCCATTGAGAATCTCTTTGGGATTCCAAGACGACGAGCTGCAGTTCAACACTTCAAAAATAAGCGAGAGTTGTTCCAAACGGTAAGGGCTGAATGGAAAAAAATATCTCAATCCACAATCTCAAATTTAATACCTTCAATGCCACGCAGATGTGCTGAAGTTGTTAAAAATAGGGGGTCCTACACCAAGTATTAGATTTGTTGCGTTAGTTTTGCACAGTGCCATGAATTACATATTGTGGTTTTTGTTATGACTTTTTATTATGTGAGTGTCAATTGCTTTTAAAAATATACTATAATGTTCTTATTTCATTGTTGCGTAAATGTGCATTTATAGTTTTTTAGAAAGTACACTGAAAAATTGTGGTTGACTGTTTCACACCTTGTGTCAACTAAACCTTATAATAATGTGCTCCAGGGTCTTTTTGTAAATTGGTTGCGGATAAATACAAAATACATATTCTCAACGAAAGAATATAAGTTAGTATCTTAAATTTATGTCTTGGGTATATTTTCACTGTTTCAACGCGGTATTCAGTTTGACAATGTAAAAAATTTCAAATTAAATCTCTCTCAATGAAATTTACTCCCCAAACTGATCTTCATTCTTTACTGGAGATGTGTGCCTTAATCTTTCTTTTAACATATTTAGAAGTGGACATTCTTTTCTTTACTAAACGCATAAGAGTAGGCATAGTTACTTAAAGTAATACGTTATGTGTTAGTGCAGTCTTAAGGAGTATTTGGCTTACTAACAAATTCTAAAAAAAGTCTAAAAAGAGATAATATTCAGTGATATAAATACTAAGCATTGGCATGTGTGGTTTTTAATTATAAAGGGTTTTTCAATAAGAACGGATAGATGTTGAAATGGAATAAAACAAGCTGTGTGTGAGGTTTTAATAAAGTTCTTTTGTTATGACATCGTTCAAATGACCGCTTCGGCTGCTTATGGTGTAATCCAAGTAATACAATTTTCAATAATTCTTCCTCATAGATCCAGTTAATTTTAGCGATGGCCTGTGTTATGTTTACCTTGGGCATTGGCCATTTTCGAAAGAGTAGTTATGGACCAACAACGTCGCTGTCCACCAAGCTGTAACTTTTTGAGGATGCATTTTCAACTGGTGAACTTCGTGTAGGTTGGTGCCGTCCCGTATACGGCAATGTTGTTTGTTAATATAGCCCTTCATCTGAAAATGCGCTTCGTCGCTAAATATGATTTTTCGGCCTAAATTGGGATCCTTTTCCAACGCACCGAAGCCAGTCAGCGAACAAACGGCGTTGCCTATGGTCATGAACTTTAAGCTCCTGGGTCAGTTGTACGTAGGCCCAAGTTCCGATGAAAAATTTGTCAAGTTAAAACATGCTAAAGGCCGAATTCATGTGCACGGCGAGGAATCGACTGCATCGAGTTCTGATGTGCACCTTTACGGACCGTGGCGATGTTCTCGGCCGATCTTGCGTTCCTTTGACAGCAATGATTGACTACCGAACCGGTCGTCTCAAATTTGGCTAGCAAACGTTGAAGAGTCGACTGTGAAGGGCCATCACGTCTGCCAAAAAAACGGGCGCAACGTATGCGCTAAAAAAACACTTATTTTGATAACAAAGTATAATACCTAATTTGGACTGCTGTTCTATTGTGTAACTTACCATGGGGATTTGGCATCAGTAAGTGAATAGTAAACAACAGATTTGACAGTTCGCACCAAAAGAACACTGCCGCCACAGCCCTTCATAATCTACGCGCGCCGATTGAAAAACTCTTTACATATTTCTGTAGAATGGACGTATGTAGGTATTTCTGTTATTATCCTTCTATATTCCACCCTCATCGCGATGGTTTTACACATTATCATTTCAATTCGGCTCCAAGGAATAAACCTTATTTGAACAAACCAATAAATACCTATACATTTTGTTTATTTTCAGTAATTCCGGACATTCTTTTTCTTAGAATAAACATTTTCACAAAAAACAAAAGCTAAATATTTTCTAGTTTTCTAAAATCGAAACAGACACTCAATTTGGTGCACATAGAGAAGTACTAGGAATATCCAGTAGGGAAACATGTACATATGTGTTATCTTTCACTTTAAAAATAAATTTTGGGGTATTGAAAGAAATCAGAATACATGCATACTGATCATTATCATGTTGAATTGGTAAAATTGCAGTCCATGCAGTATTACCTCCATGGACAGATAAAAGCGTTCACTCAGATATCTCGGAAAATTTGGTATTTTTAAAACTCAATTGAGTAGACACGCGGTTTGGGATAGTTTATTTAATCTAGCTTTATGTCGAACTTGGAACACGAAGTGAATATTTATTGTATCAATAAGGTAGTTTGACACATTTTTGATAATCTGTACACATACATACGTAGGTAAGGTGAAAAGTTCTCACCCTGATACAGAAATGACGTTCCAATAAGCAAAAATGTACATTATGTTTCCTGCCTGGGTGCATGTATCAGCTTCTTCTCCCAAGTAGTTTGTTTACACACATTTTTGCAGGGAACGTCTTGCGTGTTGTTCTTTAAACTGGATAAACTTGTATATCGTGCGGTCATAATTCTTTGTATTGGATGGATTATCCCCTTAGGAAATTAATACGAAGTTTATAAAAGTTCACGGTGACTCTTCTTCTTCGATGTAAGCCCGTAAAAGGGGGCAACTGAATTTAAACGTGTTCGTACATACATCCCTTGAAGATGGCCCATGTATAGGACGGCCAAAAACCGTCACAACACCGGAAACCATTGAAAGTGTATGATATCGTGTTGGGCGATAGGCGAATGAAGATGAGTAAGATAGCTGAGGTTGTTGGTGGATATCGAAAGAAAGGGAAATGGGCACCGCATTTGCTGAATTCCGATAAAAAGCAAATGCACACACAATCTTGGGACGGATTCAATAGGGATCCGTGCGAATTATCACCATGAAGAGACATGGGTCCACCACCTACGCCAGGACCGAAACAGCAGTTAAGAGAGTATGTGCAAACCGGTAGTTCAGCCCCAAGGAAAGCGGAGCCAATAGCATTTGTCGGAAATATCATGCTTTAATTGTAATCATAATATACAAATGTAATGATAATTACAGAAGCACAATGATTGCAGGCCAACCTTCTTGACCAACTGGACGCCCGGTTTGAAGAAAAATGCCATTTTACTTCAGGTAGTTGATCTCCACGGAGCATGTGTGTCTGGGTGGATAGTTGTGTGCAATTTCCAATTTTCGGCGATGGCTTCTCTCACCTGGTTGTCACTTATCTTCAGTCTTTTAAACATTCCCAGGAAAAAGGCGACCATGCGCGCATTTAACCGACGGTGTGAATACAGAGCTTCATGCAGACGGTCCGCGTTATCGTCGGTTCTTGACATCGACCACTATTCAGACGATGACATTGTCCTCCGGACTCAGTCGCCCATCATTGAAAAGTTTGTGCCACTTAAAAACTGCAGCTTTCATCATACTTTCATCCCTGAATACTTAACGAATCTTGCTCAACGTCTCCGTAACCGATTTCCCCATTCCAACACAAAATTTGATGACGTACAACTTTCGCAGCAAATTCGCCATATTCTAAACGCTCGCAGGCTACTGATGTCCTCCCTCACTACCAAGTCTCCTCGGTGTGAGCGCGCCGCACTTGACCATTGTTGTTTATATTTTTACTGAACAATTTCATGTGGTATATGTTCTTCGGTGAAATATCTGGTTGTTTGATTTTTCCGCAGATATTTTCTTAATTCTCGTTTCCAAGCACAAGTATATTAACTATGCTGATAAGTTGCGCAGAACTGTGGATTGTCATCGATCTAGTTGATAGTGCTCGAAACAATTTAATCAACTATCTATCTGTCGGCATTTGGTGTTGATATTTATATTGCTTCAATGTATTTAGAGCCCAAAAGGAACGATAAAAACTTAATCAAGGAAATACTTGTAAGTGGCACAAACAAATGTACAGCATTGCACGGCTCGTCGTAAAAATGCTCAAAGGAAACAATTTTTTGACCTTTCTCTTTGAAATCGTTCGAAGAATATTTCAATCGAATCTCTCTTCATTTCGGGACGTTTGAGAAACCCACATGAGCCAGCATCTCGTTTATGTTTGGCGCATGTTTATAGTCTGAATTCATTACCGCATGCTTTGTTCTGCGAACTTGATTCAGACTTGTTAGCTTCAACACAGAGAAAAAGTGTGTTAATTGCAAGAGCTATCCGTCCAATTTAGACTGTTGTTTTATATTGTTATATTTTTTTGGTTTATAACTACGTATGTATGTACATATGTACCCGAAAATTATACGATGTGTACAATTGTCGTACATACACATAGAGTAGATACTTTTTGAATGAAGCAAAAAGTAATCTGATTCATCAGACAAATTGTATTTTGATGATTTAATAGCTTATACTTAAGCTTTCTACTTTTGGATATTTAGATATTTATTTGCTAATAATGTTTCTTTTCGAGTGACACTGACCACATTCGCCCTCGTCAAAGTCATATGAATTAATCAAATCACTGTTCAAGCGCTAAAGCCTACAGTCCGGGACAAAATGATAAGACACCCTCTAAATTCTTAAGAAACGCAAATTGTGTGTAATATTTACCAATGTTAGTTAAATAATTTTTTAACAGGATGCATTTACAGCGCCCTGCCATCAAATAATGCTGAAGAAAACCCTTCATTTTTTTTTTGTTTGGAAAAAAACTCGGAAAGTACATATGTAGGACATAAAGATAGGGCCTGTGAATTTTAAAGTTAAATAACAACAGGCAAATTTTAATTGATCGAGCGGAGCGTAGCGGAGCGAGAGCAATCACCCACTTTTTGGCTCACTATATTTGGGGAATATAGTGCTCCGAAAACGATTTCGGACTAATCTTGTACGCACTAAATGTAGATATCGGCTATAACCACACATGTGTGCAGCATGTCATTCGATAGATCTAGGTCTGTAGATGAGCCATAAATTATCAAATGAAATTGTTTGATTGAAAAATAGTGAGAAATAACGAGTTTAGAAAAGTGCCATGTGGAGCGAGAGCAAGGTTGATAAAACAACAAATTTGCTCGCTCGATCAAAAATTTTCAGTAGCGGAGTTAAGCCCGTGCATACTGATCTGCCTAGTATTTTATTTTAGTAGTAATGTGTACTAGCTCCGTTACTGACTTCTAACATTCGCTTAGGCATACTTCTAAACATTTTTTTGTACATATTTTTGATCCATTCTATGTTCATGGATTCTTTTAATTCCGCAATATTGTTGTATTGCTTTCCACCTGCGTAAATTGCTCGAGTGAGTTCTCCCCATACTACGCTTTCAATTATATTTAAGTCAGGTGATTTTGCTAGAAGGGATATGCTTTTTAAGTTAAAGTACTCCTTAACTTGGCGGGAATTATGGATTGTAGCATTATCCTGTTGAAAAATAAAGTTTTCCTGGGCTATAATTGAAGCAAACCTCTCAATTTGTACGCTAATTACTTCAATACATCTGGTGCTCTTGATTCTGCTACTGACAAACTTTATTTCGGTCCTTCCGTTGTAGCCAACTCCAGCCCATACCATTACAGAACCTCCTTCTATTTGATGGCGACTTAAAATTCGCTACTCCTTACGCAGATCGTGAAAATAGTAATCCCAGCCATCAGGTGGTCCATCTAAACTAGACTTCTTTTCATCCGTGAATATGACTTTCCTCCACTTTTTTCTGGGAAGTTGGGTTTAAAAGTGGTTTCCGAAGCAATTTTCGCCTTTGGGTGTTCGCATTGTTGTAAAACTCTCCTCACATTTTTAATGTTTGTTTCAACTCCCGCTCTAGCTGCAATTTGACGAGCCGTTAAAGAAGAATTTGAAGCTTCCCACAAAATTGCACGTTTTTCCCTTGGAGTTAATGCTGGTGGTCTTCCAGGAGACTTTCTTTTGCCTTAATTTTCGGGATCGTGTAACTATTAAATTTGTCACTACTGTTCGACTTCTCTTCACTGACTATGCTATTTTTGCAATACTCCAAACTTCACTCCGAAATTTCAAAATCTCAGCTGAATTTAACATTTTTCCGCGTTCCATATTAACATACATAATGGCACCGAATAGCGGTCATTTATGGATTGACTACGTTTATTTATTTTTATTGAATTAATAGGAACATTTATTTCAATTGTGTTAGTGGTTTCTATATGAGAAAACGATTCTTAACGATAATAAATTATTTTCGTTCGTTTATTTTGTCGTTAGTATAATTAAAATGAATTTTTAATAAAAAGCTTGCCGTTGTTGGACCAGGACCCTAACTCCGTCCACTATTTTGCACTGATCCTAGTACCGACCACTTGTACCCCTAATATCGGCCGCCTAATTTTTCATCAAAATACAGTTGAATTAAGAGGAAAATAATAAAATAAAATATGAAAACATAAATTTAAGATTAAGATTATGCATCAGTAGATACATAGAAGTAGGTACATCGAGAACGGTACGCGTTACGGGCGGGGATAGCAACGCAAGTAGTTAGGTGGTTGATTGTTTGATATACACTTTGTATGTTGGGATTAGTTTTTCTGGCATGTTGTATTAAAGGCGATTGGATGCTCTGGTAAAAATGTTGGAAAAAGTGTGCTTTATACAGTCACAACTGAGAGGGAGCTCTAACGCGATACGGCGATGGATCTTTTTAGCTATGGTTGTGGGAATGATAAAATCCCCGAATTGATCCGGCGGCGGATCATTTATCTTAACATCAGTCGGTAGCAGATACCTCAATACCAGCAGTCTGAGATAGAGGAGGAGCCAATCATCGGGAACATCGTGTCACCCTTTGACATGGAATTAATTTTCAGCAATCTCAAAGTCGTTATTTCTTTTTAAAAGAAGTTTATCAAATTTAACATACAATGATAATAAAACAAGAGCACAACTATTTTCATCAATGTATACATCCGCGCTGAACGAAGAATGAACTCAAAATAATTGACATGTCCTATCTTTTGTCCTACATACTTTCCGGGTTTTCCCAAAAAAATTAAGGGTTTTCTTCAGCATTATTTGATGGGAAGGCGCTGCAGATGCATCCTGTTAAAAAATGATTTGATTATAATTAAATTAAAAATATGTACAATACATATTACACACAATTCGTGTTTCTTAAGAATTTAGAGGGTGTCTTATCATTTTGTCCCGGACTGTACATCAGCGTGAGTGTCTCCGTCATGATCCAAATATTCCAAGTATTCAAAATAAATAAAAAAGCTTGTCACTATATGTAGTTTCCGCTTCATAATAAATTCAATGGGCGTGGAAATCGTTCCTTATCAGCACAGCATTGAAAACACAGATGCGTGTAAGGCAAAGTCTCTTGTTGATATGACGGCGGCGTCAGCTTCGCGACGAATGATGAAGAAACTTTCCATATCAGGTCGGTCTCTGACCAAAAAGAACTAAAGTATACATACTTATGAATGAAGTTTACTAAAATACACTCAGTTAACTTGTCTTAAACGACCTTCGAACTCCTTGCAACATTTTGTAACAATAAAATAGACGCAGGTATTTTAACGATCATGGATAACAAATGGAAATTCATTCCTTTCACCTGTTTAGATTTTGTCTTCCTATTAGCGTTTATAATTTATGCACATTTCTCACCTTGTCTTACCTATTCCAAAGACTCGTTTTTCGAAAAAAAAAATAGAATATTTAACAAGTTCCGACTTTATTCTATTCGGACATGAAGTATTCGAATTGCAAAAAATGGTAAACTGTGGATATTCTTTTCTTTTTTTTCCTTTGTTTTATTTTCACTTATGTACATATGTGAATATTTAAAATAGTGCATGAAAAAATTTATGTAAATAGGTTTCACTTTCATTAGAATGCTTCTTGTTCTTAGCCAGCTAATTAATTAGCATTATTTTATTAAAGATTTGTAATATACATACATACATATGTACATATGTCAAAAACATCGGATAAACTTCCGAAAATTACCGATTTCCTTGAAATTTTTTCTATCCCTTTCCCTCCATGGACTCACAATTGTGAGTTTCAGAATTTTGTCTGCCAAATGATCTAAAATGTGCTTACTTGCTTCACTCCTGCACCACACAGATGTGAATATATCGAATAATTTTTGCCAGGTATATTCGAGCCGATTGCGGTTCATTTAAGTGTAGTATTCGAGCTGTCAATAGCGCAATTCGTGAGCGTTCCATCCCGTCATCAAATAGGTATTATTAATACACTGTTTCGTTAAATCGTTTCCGAAATTTGTTTTGCTAATTATTCATCTCTAAATATCAGGTATTTGTAATAAAATGTTGTTGATTGAGATTTCACAATGAATAAGTGTCCTTTACGTTGTTAAGTTCGATTTTCACAATTGTGAGCTTCAGTTTTGTATAGTGCCGAAACGAGAATTTTTTTCTTCTTAGAAATTTGAATTTTTATTCGTGTATTTGGATAGAATGGCGCGAAGATTTGTTAGATATTGTTGAACATTTCAATGGGTAAAAAGGCAATTTCAGCCTGACAGACCAATGCCTATTCATGTTCCAGAAGAGATACAGGTAAAGTGAACCGTGTTTACTATTTACTTGCATATTTTACAAGTTGTACTAACTACGAGTATTTTTTTAGGCTGTTAAAACACCATACGAATATTTCTCGCAATATTTTACTGCTGACTTGATAGAGAAAGCAGTTATACATTCGTCGCAGTATTATTTAGCAACAACTGGTCATGAACTTCGGACCACATTTGAAGAAATGTCCGTTTTTTTCGGAATGCATGCCGTAATTGGATGCATAACATTTCCACGAAGTCATATATGTATACTGGAACACAAAGTTTCGCTTCGATCTAATTGCTAAGGCGATGCCTCGTGATCGATTTTATTTACTGCGCGTTAATATTCACTTTGTGGATGTAAACGCTGTATCCAAGGAACAAAAAAAGGAAAATATACTTTGGAAGGTGCAGCCAGTGATTAACAGCGTACGAGACAAATGTTTGCAAATCAATAGAAACGTGTTCACAGAATTTTCTATTGACGAGCAAATGATACCATTTTTAGGTCGATGTGCTGTTTGTCAATATGTAAAAAATAAACCCCGTCCTGTGGGACTCAAAAATTTTGTGCTAACATCGTCTTGCGGTATGATCTGGAGCATGCCCGCGTCACAAAAAAAAAAAAAAAGGCAGGCCGAAAAACAATTGGTGCAAACAAATGCAAAAACACCAGCATTTGATTGGCTTCAGCGATGAAATAATCCCAAACCGGGAAGCCTGCCGCTACTTTCTGAGGCCAAACCGGCGGACCCCACAAGCGGACCAGTAGAAATGCAGTTAAGTGGGAAGGTAATGGTACTACACTTCTGACCATAACAACGCCGGAAAAAGGAAAAAAGGAAAAGAAGATCGTCTTGCGGTATGGTATTAGACTTCGAAATCTATCAAGGTACAACAACGCCTCTTAAACACAGAAGTCTCGGTATAGGACCGGCAGTTGTTCTACGGCTAACAGAAACACTACCAAAGAACAGTTGTGTCTATTTTGATAGATATTTTAGCACACTTCCGCTTCTTCAAAAGCAATAAGAAAAACATATCTATGCCACAGGAACTCTAATGAACAATCACCAGAATAGCTATAATTTTATGAAGGATACTAAGATGAAAAGGGGCGAGTTTGAAGAGATTTCCTTAACCCTTTATTGCATGGCGTAGCAGATATGCATCATACTATTTAAATGGATGTAACGAGCGTCTTACTGCGAAATTCTCACTGAATTTATTGTTATCTGTTATCTTCGGATTTCGTTAAGAGTATATTATATACACGTGCTTCTTGGAATTATTTGTGAGCGATTTTTGCTATGTTTTGTTGATCGAACTCTTGAAGTGAGTCGTGGTGTGAACTTGTCCGTAAATCTGAACAGATAATTAAATAAATACCGTATTTCTAGCACGTACGTATTTTTTTTTTATGTTCATTATAATTTAGAATTGACGCACATATCAAATAAAACAGCGACTTTGAACGAAAATGTGAATTTATTTGATATTTTAAACATGATGCATATATGCAACGTCCACTCAGTGCATACATTTTCGCAACATCATGCATTTACAACTCGATTTCCTTTGTTTTTTATTGTAGTATGAATAAACTGTTATTGGATACAGATATTGAAAAAATATTAGATCAGTGGGTGGATTCTGAGACGATTTTGAGGAAAATGGCCCTTGTGACGAGTTGCTCAATAACAACAATTTGGTGGCTAAAACTCAATGCCACGGTGTGGATGAAGAATATCGCAACGACGTCGACGGTTTGGTTGAAAATTCGAAAGAACCAACTTCTTCGACAACTAATATGAGAGATTTTAAAAAAGAAAAAGCTGAATTAAACACAAAATATAATAGAGGCCCTATTGCGAGTGTCGATCACATTTATCGACATTTATCGATCATCGATCGTCGATTGCAAATGTTGGTATTGCGGATGTCGATTCTGATCGACCGTTGTCGAATTGACACTCGCTTGTTGTCGATCGCAAAATACTGATCGTTGCTTTCTGTTAGAGAAAAAGATCTTTTTTTTTGCGTACGAAATGAAGTCATTTTAATCAAATTAATGAATCTATTGAGTACTTATGAAATTCTAATACAGGTCAAAGCAGGTTACGAACAAAAAAACAATTAGAGCTCCTCGTTTCGTTCATGGAAGCAAATCCCTATATTGCTAAGGGAGTTTGTTTGAAAACACAAGCAAAACACAGATAGGAAAGATTAAGTACTAAACTTAGATGTTTTTTTAGTTTATTTATTTGTTTATCTAGTTTATTAAGTACTAAACTAGGATGACTTCCTGTACGTTCACGGGAAAAAATGGGTGAAAATAAGAAAAACAAGTCGTGTTCGAATGATTTGGTGTATTGAATTTCTTTGATGAAATAAATAAACGAGAGTCAAACAACTGTCAAAAAACGAAAAATTCACAATATTCATGTTTTTATTCACAATATTGACGTAATTATTCACAATAGTCTACTTCTCCATCAATTGAGTTACACAATACCAAACCCAGAATCAATCACCACAATCGGCAATTGTCGAGTCGATCGCTGATCGACACACGCAATAGGGGCCAGAGTTTTGTGGAAGCAAATCGATTTCCAATTCGATGAAAATCAGAAAATATTTACTGGCAACAGTTCCTTACCAAGTTGTATTCAAGACCTATCTACACCCCTAAGCACTTTCAATTACTTTTTCACAGATGATCTTATTAGTAGTATAGTATCCGAATCAATGCTGTATTCAACAGAAAAAGATCCTAACCACGCAGTGGCACTTACAACAGCTCATTTAAAAAAGTTTTTAGGAATATGTATTCTCACATCAGTAGTACAAGTTCCAAATGTTCGGCGCTATTGGAGTCCTGTTACCGGAAATGAAACCATCATGAACGCGATGCCAATTAACGAATTTGAAAAGATTCGTAGATTCTTGCATTTTAGCCCAAATTGCAACATGCTTCCACGTCATCACCCAAATCACGACAGACTTCATAAGATAAGACCACTCTTAAATCACCTTACTCAAAAATGTTCATCAATTCCGCACGAGGAATGCTTGTCGTTAGATGAACAGATATGTTCAACAAAGGCACGTAGCTACATGAAGCAGTATATGCCTGCCAAGCCGAATAAATGGTGATTTAAATTGTTTGTGTTGAGTGGAATTTCAGGATTTTCCTATAATTTTGAGATCTACACGGGAAAAGAAGAAGCAGACAAAATATTGTCAACCGAGCCTTACCTGGGAACTTATGCTAACGTGGTTATGAGATTGACCAGATCTGTGGAGGAAAATGTTGGTCACAAATTGTACTTCGACAACTTTTATACAACACTTCCGCTAGTTGTCGAACTAGCAAAAAAAGGAATATACTCCGTGGGAACTGTTCGCCGAAACAGGCTTGCCAATAATAAATTACCCACTAAAAATGACCTGAAGAATGAACCACGTGGAAAGTCTTTCGAATTTTTCACACAAATTGACAGCATTGATGTTTGTAAAGTTTGTTGGAAAGACAATAAGGCTGTTAATTTATTATCAACTTTTGTTGGCGCCCAATGACGACTGTTAAGAGGTTTGAGAAATCAAAGCAAGTGGAAATACACTGTCCGAATATCGTAAACCAATATAATAAGCATATGGGTGGTGTCGATTTGACAGACAGTTTGATTGGTCGCTATAGAATAAAGCTCAGATCTAAAAAGTGGTACATAAGAATATTTTACCATTTAGTGGACATTACAGTTGTAAATTCGTGGATTTTGTACAAAAGAGTCTGCTTACTTCACAATGAACCGCCATTAAGTCTGCGATTTTCGTATAAACCTTGCAGAGTCCCTGTGTAGATCTGGCGTAGCTATCCAAAAGACTAGAGGAAGACCAATAAACTCGCCGTCAGTTTTACTTGAAGATCGAAAAAGAAGGTATCCACAATCCCACGTACCATCCAGTGATGTAAGAAAGGATGAAATAGCCCACTGGCCTGTATATATGGAAAAGCGATTACGATGTAAGTTTCCAGATTGTGCCGGATTCACCTATGTCAAATGCGAAAAATGTTGCGCTGCCTTATGTTTCAATAAGACCAAAAATAGTTTTAAAGCCTTCCACATATAAGCATTTTAATTTTTCTTTTTACTTTTTCTCAAACAACTTGAATTATGATTTTCTTTGAATTCATATTATGTATTATAAAGTCTAGTCTTCTGTTTATTGTTTAGTTTTGTTTTTTGTTAAATAATATATTGAAATCAACTTTCGATTGTTAATTGAATTGCGAAAGGCAACTGTGTTTTTTTCCTACACTTCTACTTACACATAGTACACGTACATATGTCGTTAATGCATAGTGTTGCAGATATGCAACATGGCTTAAATCCTAAATTTAAATTTCTAGGAAAACCAGTAGAACGTTTTTCTCAAAATGTATGATCCTGATCATTTCTAAGCTTATTCAATGCAAAAATATTTAATTCATTAAAAAAAAAAAATCATACAATAAAGGGTTAAATGATAATTCTCTGTGCATAGTAAAATGGAAGGACAACAAAAGTGTGTTAATGGCTTCGAGTTTTATTGGCAGTCAGCCTGTTAGTACTGTGAAACGTTGGGCCAAAGCGGCAAAAGCCCGAATTGATGTTCCTTGTCCCGCTTGCGTTTCATCTTATAATGCAGGTATGGGTGGGGTTGATACTTGTGATCAGCTTATTAAGTGCTATCGGACGTGGATAAAAACAAAAAAATGGACTGTAAAAACTATTCTTCACATGTTCGACTTAGCCATTGTCAATAGTTTTTTTAGAATATAAATACGACTGCAAGCAAAACAAATTCGGAAGAAAAGAACAAATGGACTTGCTACAGTTTAGGTTGGAAGTGGGTGAATATTTATTGGGTGGTGTAGGCAAGAACAAACCAACAAATGTCGAAGCGGGCTCAGAAACAGAACAGAGGCCGATTGAAAAGAAAAGGAAAAGAGTTTCTTTATTATCTGGGCAAGATAGGCATTTTGGTGGCTTTAATCACTGGCCAGTTGTTGAGACACTAAAGGCACCACTGAAATGTCGGCTACCTAATTGCGCAAGCCGGTCGCGCACAAAATGTGAGAAGTGCGATGTATATCTCTGCCTTACAAAAGACTCCAACTGTTTTAAAATGTATCACACAAAAAATTAAGTCAACAACTGAAAACTAATATAAAATAAAGTTAATTATGGTGTTAAGAAGAGTGATGACTCTCCAGTTTTTGCATTCGCTCAGATTGCTTTTCTTCGGGATGGTGATGATGACGCCCTCCTTCCAACTCTCGGGGATTCGACGAGTAGACCAAGCCTCTATGATGATGGGATACATAATCAGAACCATTTGTTACGCAGCTGCTCTAAATAGTTCCGCAGGCAGGATGTCCGGGCCCAGGGCTTTACCGCTCTTCAGTATGCGATTCGCAGCATCGATTTCAGGAACGTCATCTGGATCGTTCTTCTTGGATTTCTGTGCATTGGAGGATAGAATGGAATGTACGCCTCACCATTAGTTGGAAGTGACTTTGCGGAGAGTTCCCTAAAGCGATCAAGTTGTTGCTGATATGATGCGAGCGTGTTTCCGCCTCTGTCTCTCAGGGGGGGAGCGGTAACCATCCTACCTTCACAGAACTTCCTCGCCACAGTGAGATGCAACCTCTGTTTCGCTTGCTAGGTCCTTGAAGAAGTTTCGGTTGTCCTCTCGCGCCATGCGCTTGACCGATTTGTTGGCCTCATTATATGCAGCTTGGATTGGTTGTCTTCTTCCGCGTGAGCCGGATTGGTTGGTTTCCTCCGCACTTGGCTTCAAAGCACACACCGGTGGCCACGATGGAGTTGTGTCTGACCGGGCTATCGTTTGGATCTTCCCCACAAATTGCTTGGCTATCATCGGATTCTGAAGCCGTTCGGTGTCAGAACGTCTCTTTGCAGAAGTCTGGTGGTAGGCCGCAGTCGGACGAAATCTCACAATGCCTACCAAATGTTGTTGGTCGTTATATGTGTATGTCGGTGTCGCGAATCAGGAAGTGATTGATCTGGTTGCGAATAATTCCGTCTGGAGAGTGCCAGGTATAATGGATGTCTTTGTGGCAGGAACTTGGTGCCACCAACAAAGAGGTGATGAGCGGAGTAAAGGTCAAGAAGGCGATTTCCATTGCCATTTCTTTCTGCGCGAAGGCTGTGTCGATCAATAACGCCCTTGAGGTTGTTGTAGTCACAGCAAGACAATTTTCACATCGCTCTTGGGGGAGGATGTGCGTCATGCTTCCAGCTGGTCGTAGGAGGTGTCCTCGTGTTCGTCATCGGTGGGACGTTCGGTGGGCGCGTAGCATTATATGATCGTGATGTTGTGAAAGTCGGATTGATATATTCTTTTCTGAGATTGGTTTGCACTCCAAGAGCAATTTCTTCGTAGATCCCTAGTTGAGTAAAATACTTACTCCGTTCTAGTGATGGGTATTGTTACCACTAAATATGAGATGCTCTCCCGTTTGCGTTTGGAAACCGCCTTGGCATTTCCATCTCATTTCGGAGAGTCCTAGGATCAATAGATGGTATCGTTGCATCTTGGAGCTTGACTCAATCCGGATATCTCAGAGAGTGTTCGCACGTTCGCATGTGTCCTGTCCGTTTAATCCTTACCGTTTTACTGATGATTCTGTTTTACATTGTGGCTTATCGGGTCGACGAAAAACCCCCAGTTCGTTGGAGGATCATATGGTACGGGATTCGGGTCCCCGAACTAACCCGTAAAACATTTATATAGCGAGTCGCTTGCTCCAAGACAGACGCCCGCTTTCAGTCTTCACTTCTGTTGACTAGAAGTCGAAGATACATATGCTTGCGCATCCAGTCTGAACATAATATGATTTAGGTTCCCTCTCCAATTAGCTACCGACCCACAGTTCCAAAGGTGGGTTGGATACCCAATCTCTTTATGGGTTGCTCGGCATCCAGGGTGTCCAGGTGGAGGTTATGAGTCGGATATTATTCTAGGAGAGGCTAACATATAACTAAATA
Organism: Merodon equestris; assembly: GCA_958301585.1. NCBI lineage: Eukaryota > Metazoa > Arthropoda > Insecta > Diptera > Syrphidae > Merodon > Merodon equestris. The sequence continues at coordinate 78,312,017 of OY284415.1, read as the reverse complement.
CATTGTATTGCGCATTACTAAACTTTACACCTTTACTTTACACTTTTTTTCTTGCACTTGACATTCATTAACTGTGGGAGTAAACGCTGTGGACCACATTGGCATTATCAAACGTTGTATATCCAGATATTTTTAAGTTTAGCATGAAAAGTGAAATATGTATGGAAGGGCATGCTGCCACCCTGCAACCCCTCTGTTTGGCCACATACAGGGGTTGGAGTAGGTGCAAGTTCGGGTTTATGAAAAGTTCCACGTTACATACACCTTGTGTATATCTTACTTCGTTCCTGAAAAATATTAATCGTCCGTTTTATTTAATCTTTTAAGATCATACTGTATAAAATCGGAATCGAAGTCAACTCTTATTTTACATTTATTGATATTTATACAGGTAATTACTTGTGTTTAGACCGTTTCAATTAAAACGTTATTGGCCGGGATAACAATGCTTAATGTAGATTAACAACTGGCTAAAGGGATATTTGTCAAGTTCCTTTAAACGATGGCGTCACAGAAACTCACACATATGTATGTTTGTCCATACAATTGGTATCCACCGCGTTTCAGCGTTCCAAAGCTCCTGAAAATGATTCATCGTGAAATGCTGGTATACAAAAGATGTAAAATCAAGATATCCCTGCCAACAATCTTTATGAATTATGGTTCCAGGTTTAACGTGTTTTTGAATCAATCCAATCAACGTATCTCTTTTATTTTCTGGACAATTTTCTAAGTTATTGATTGAAAAATTTCTCCATGAAGGATAATGCCTAAAATCCAAGAACCCTCGACAACACGGCCACGTTGATAGTTACGACGGTCGACTTATCAATTTTTTTTAATAGGTGATATAGACTTTATTTCTTCATGGATTACTTTTGAGGCTACGAGGACATACAATTTTGGTATGTCCACCTCTCTAAATATTCTAGCTTCTTAAATTTTTTGATTCGAAAGGAAAGGCAAAGTAAAAAATAATTATACAGAACACGGTCATTTTTTGGCAGAGTAATTTCTTTTGATTTCTCGTTTAAAGGGCGACAAGTTAAACAAGTAAACACTCATACCGATCTGCATTACTTATCTCTCAAATATTAATTCGTAAAAAAGGAATATAAACCTTGGCATCGTTCGATTTGTCACCAATTAGAAGCTTAAGAAATTCGCATAATTACTGTACCCACCAAGGGTGCGAAGATCAAGCTTAATTGACAGAAGAATAGTCCGGCGTTGTATATTTCGTCACTTCCATCTAATATTAATAATATTTATAAAGGCTCAGAAAAGCGTTTGCTATACAATTGTTCTTGTTTTTAAGAATTTTGTTTTCGATTGGAGCCACTAAGCCCTTATAAAAATATTTTTAAATCACTTTTCGATTTCTTTCTTCAAAGCGAGATAGCAAATTAAAAAATAAAGAACAGAATAAAAAACCCCAACGACAAACGATAGGGGCAAATCGCTCGCCGCTATCTTCTTCATAAATACCCAACTTATCTAATCTGAACAATATTTATCAGACGTGTTTCCATCGGCCGTGTAATTTTTAAACAAACAACTTCAATGGAACTAAACGTAGGTGCGGCGGTGGCTCGGCTCAATGAGTGTATCGAACGATGAAGATAGCACATAAGGTTATTGCGTGTAGCAATCGAAAAACAGTAGGGTCATCATAGTTTAGCCAACTGCCCTAGTCTTATACGTTACTTATACATATAGTATCTTTTCTTTCTTTTTGAAATGGCTACCGCTACCGTTGTAGGTGTGAAATATGTGATGCATCGCATGTACATATATAGAAATTTTAGTGGTTTTTGTGTGAGATTTCGAACTTACTAGCTACAAATTGATGATATCACTTCTTAGTGCATGAATGTGTGACGACGTGTATCTACCTATCTAGTATTCATCTCTTGGGATAGCAGTGCTCTTCCAATAATGGTTGTATCAGCTTTTCAGTTAAGGCCTGTAGGAACCACAAGCCACATTACTTGGATGATGCCAAAAAAGAATAGTAACATACATATGTATGTATATAGTAGATACGAGTACATACGTTTTTATTTGTTAAAAATGTTTGTTCATTTTACGAGCAAAACAGAGCTGCCGTTTTCTTAAAACTAATAGGCGCAAATTCCGGACGTCTGTTTGATTACCATTCGCATTATTGTCAACATTAGATGGAAAATATCCTAGCCATTTCAAATTGCTCTTATGATAAATACGAGCTATGTTACGTAAATCGTACCATATTACTTATCCCATTAAACTTGTATGATCGAACTCTTGAACTATTTTCCGAGGGAGTTGTAAGGTTACATTCATCAACTCAAACTGAAAAGAAAGGTAATAGACTGTGTATTTGTTATTCCAATTAAGGCAACATTGAAATATTTTTTAGCGGTTCAGAAACTTTAAGTGAAGTCATACGGTAACTGATAGCTAGAAACGTTTCCATCATATGAGGATTTTTGTGAGGATTTGTAAAAACTCTTTTTGATGGCAAAAAGGTTTGTTTTTTCGATTTGTATTATTAAAGGTAAAGCTCCCTTAAGTAAATCAAAGATGACGTGAATCGATGTTATAAACTTTTCTATATTATTATTCGATTAGAAGATATTGATCTGGAATGAAAAACAATGGTAACACTGATTCCACAATTTGTCTTTTTCGTCTTCGTTTTCTTATTTTCTTTATTTCTAACTCTTCTCTTTCGCTTGGCTGTTCACCTTGATTATCGTTTTGGACTTAAAACTCAGCCTCGCATTACCACGACATGGTAAACACTAAATAAACACCCACCCGTATCGTCGCTTCTGACATAATTGGTAACAAACTCACTACGAAAGCTTTACGAAAATGAGAGATAGTCTGAACTATCCATACTCTAATTTGATTGTGATGACGATGAGTTTCTCGGTTAGAGTTTGTTTTGCAAAGTAATACGACAAAAGGTTGATCTAGAGTTGCGTTAAGGTGTTTTTCCTCACTTTGGAAAGCTATAAACATGACTAATAGATATAACTAGTCTGTGATAAGTAAGGTAAGACCGTAGCGATAATGGTGTAATGATAATCGATAACGGTATTTATTTGAGTTCAGTTTGTTTAAAGGTTGTATTAACTTGGAAGATAGCCACGCCAATCGCTCATGAAAAGCCGTTTAACAATAAAGGAATAAATGATCCAAGTCCTTTATAGATGAATATGAAAAAAACGTCATGAAAACATCAGCAAAAATGAATCGCCTGTTTACTCTGCTAGGTCGAAAACTCAACCATTGACACATGATATACGCATACATATACTGGTCTATATATGTATATGTAGACGAGTGTTGTGGATTAGGACCTTAAAATCTAATTAGATTATAGGTATCTTTATATGTATCTAATTAGATATAAGACAATAGAAAGGTAAAAACGTTTTTCTTTTGCGGCTAGGTGCTCAGGATATTAACAGAGGTGTTTTAGTAGTTACAGCACTCAGATATGACAGATCAGTTTTACTTTTTGGCAGTGCAGCTTCTAATCTATTTAGTGGTTATGTATTTCATTAATGCACATAATACTGGTGTGATATAATTTTTTTAAACTTTTCTAGGAATTGTACTTACATACATACGTACGTATGTACGTAAATCCAGCCGGTGTAGGCTTTCATTATATAGCGATTAAAGAAAACTTGCTAGTCGGTGAATTCTGCATTTACTAGCACTCCCACTCAAATTACTCCATTTTAAGTAATGTCTGGCTAAAAAATAAAGATTTATCTGCGGATTCTGAGTCATGATCTGAGCACCATGATTCATTTTGGATGGTTTTGAAAATTAACTAAAGTAAATACAGTGAATCCTTCGAATATGGCACGTAGTGTTAAACGCGGTGAACTCATCATCCTTCACGCCATCTCATTTTTATCTATCATATTGTTTTCAGTTCAAATGAGCCAGTGTCACTATGACATTCACCTTGATTGAGGCAAACAACGTCACCGACAATATATTCTGTTTCATTAATACGTATGAAGGTCATACACTTCGATAACGTATGCTCAACTGATAACATAAAAATATGGAATTTGCTTGTATACAATAATGTTTTCCGAGGATATTATGACACTACTGTTTGTTGTTAAATAATTTATAGCAAATATATGTGAAATTCGCATAATAAAATGTGAATACATCAAATATAAGCTCAGAGTAAAATGATCAAAATATAAATAATTTGTTCAGGAATATATGTATAAACAAAATGAGCTACCCAGCGTACTAACCTGTGTTATCACGCTTATATTTTCCTATTCCCCCACCTCGCTTACTTTTTCGAATGACTACCTATTGAAATCAGATGATAAGATAAACATATATCCAAGATATTACGAGTGAGAGTGAATCATCCATTTAAATACCACATTTTTCGTGTCGACCTTTTTTTTCTTAACGAGTTTTTTCTTGGGTTCCTTCCCGCTGTTTATAAACAATAATAAATACAAAAACACGTCAAAAACACATAAGAATTTGTGATGGTAACAGTGGAATGTATCACAAGGAAAAGAAAACACTTAATGTAAACGTTAAAAATGTAGGAAGTAGTAAATCATGGATGATGTACATTAATAAGAAATTAGTAGACTGCAGGTAGACTGTATACGGAATTAAAGTAAAAACTCATTTTGAAGCAGTAAAATATTTGGCTGAGATGTTTCGTTTTTGTTTTTTATATACATATGTACGTGTCAATATCTAAGACATTCTGTCAAGTCTAATAGTAAAATAAACCCAAGCATAATATTTGATCAACCATCGCATCGTCCGGATCAACTTTATAGTTAATGATTGTCTTAAATGTGAGTACCTCCAAACATTTATATCTAGTCTCTGCCGAAACGTTCCCAATTGTTAGCAAGTAGTTATTCCTCTTCAATACTCATTTTATTAATGTATACCTAAACCCTATTGGAAATATTGTATCTGGAACATACGAACTCTCTTTAACAAAATAAAAGGATTTCGGTGTCAAGACATTCAGCATTCTCAGAAGCCAAATTTTCCTGCTAGCATTCCTTCCGCAAATACAACCACAAACTAGTTTTACACTTATAAATGAGAAACAACAACAAAAGAATAACGCCATTCTCTTTCCAAACACTTTTATTCACGGTAATGTTTGAGTGGCACTATGCAACTGGCAGGCATTTGATCCAACGATATTAAAGGTCGCCTAGTTTTCTTAATCAGTAAATAGAAAACAATAATAACAACAATGGCAAGAGAGCGAACAAGAGAGAATTGAAAAAGTGAAATCCATTTTATTTTGCAAGCAAATCGCCGCAACTATTGGATATGAAGAAACCTACTAACGAAAACCGCATAGCGACTATCGTATTTCAAATATTTTTTAAGTCAACAATATCACAACACAAAGGACCGTTTGATACGAGTACACTAACCTACATAGCAATTCAAGATATCTATAAACGTCCCTAAATTGAGGTATTAAAGTACCGCGCGCAGATAACATTTTAACCTGAAATGCATGTACTTAAATGTGGCTTTTATTGAATTATTGGTTGAAAGAAAACAACACGCGAAATATTCAAATTTTAAAGATGTCGGACTATTCATGCAATTCTATTTATTATATAGAATTTGTATTTTCGTCTGTATCGCCTTGAATTCATTCTGGAACTGGAAAACAATCAATTGGTATAACTAATTCGGCGGATTTATAAGGAACGTTCATTTCCGCGATAATTATTACTCAAATCAATACTTCTTTATTAGTTTCCTTAATTATATAATAACACAAATATTCAAAAGTTAACAATAATTATTTTGAGATTAAAAATTACTTTTAGATTAAATTAGATTTGTTCAGACGAAAGGTACCTTTTGTACGGCTTGACGTTATTGCCGTCTCCAGAGACCTACTGAACCTGTTAAAATATTTTAAAGTGGTATGCCAAATTAATGGTTATAAGTATTATTGAAAAAATAATACTAAAAAAATGCTAGATCAAAATATCGTATTGTGTATTGTTGGCAAAATAATTGATCACACTGTGGCGATATTCCACTCTCCGTATGTATAGTATTTGCCTCTTTTTTAATACAAACTGTGTCTCAATGCGCCATTACTATAGCCCAAGGCATTGGTAAAATAGTAACAATCTTGATATTTCACCTAAAACCAGAAGTGCTCGTATATGCATGTATTCCATTCCCCGTGCTATTGTTGTACGTTTAAAAGATAACCTTAAACTTTAGAGCTATTTCCAAACTGACCACTCGTAATTGTTTGACATTGAAAAACGTTGCGCGTGAATATATAAACAAATGTCTACGATTCGTCTCGCGGTAATAATTACTCGAAACATCAGTTTGATTCGTAATGCACTTCGAAACAATAAGTTGCGTCACATTCAATTAGATCTTGTTGTAGAGTACGTTGGAACGACTGGTTCTGTACATGTGTTGGATGTTTCGTGACATCGACTTAATATAGTTTTCTAAGTTCGTATTAAGTAGACAATCGTTATTTATAACACGATCATTCGCTATATTCAAAAGAACCCGTATCAGTGTCGCAGCCGCCTGCCGTTGTGACTGATTTTGCGAATAAAAGATTGACAATCAAGTAGGAAGCACTTTGTGTTCCTTAGGAAAAGTATAAACAAAAACACTAACCTTGGATATCAATGCGACGACGGGAATTCTGGTGTTGATATATTCCTTTGTGCTATCTTTCGTTTCCTGTAGACATTATCTTTTCTTTGAATATTTTGCTCTCATGTTTAAGTTTTATCCGTGGTTAGTGGGCTCATAGTCAGCGTTTTAATATTATTCTTTCTTAATGGAAATCGAATTAATTGTTGCACTCGATCGTATTGCTAATCCCTAGTGTGCATACATATACTCAGTTGCCTTTATTGCTTTTATTATTCAAAAAGAAAAAAAAAAAAAAAGAGAACTCCCAGAGTAACTCTGGTTATAGAAGGTCGCTACAACCGAGGAGGAGCATGAGTCACATCATATAACAATGCTGACATTCTTTTGTTCCATGCAGCATGATAATTTTCAGAAAAACAAATTTCCCCTAATAGGGAACACGTCGTTATTATAATAAAAACAGTGAGCCTCTTCATTCATTCACACCATGCCTTCTACATTCGTTTTTTGTTCTTTTTTTTTTTCTCATTTATGAGTTTTCGAAATTTGTGTTTTAAGCGCTTCCTAATGTGCCAGCAGCATGTTAAATTTGTATTGCGCGTATTGTGCTTTATAGCAGCAGTGACTGCAATAATCGTATGAAGCAGGCAAGTACGAAGATATCTGTACTTGTGAGCGAGTTGAGATTGTAGTCCGTAAAGCAACAACACCCTTGAAGCAGGGTGAATGGATGTGTTCAAGTATGTAGAAATTGGATGTGAAGGAATGGACAATTCTGTCATGACTATTGAACTTGAAATTATGAGTTATGTACATATGTATGTACTCGTATGTAAGTATGTATGTCTATTTGCATGATTCTGAACTGGGATTTATGGACCATTGTTTTGAGAAGTGGAGCGCATATCAAGAGACGGTTTCTGTGTGGAGTGTTTGACTAACAGCGGTATTTGGTACTATTTGGACCACTAATTGGACGGGGTCGTCCCATTACCATAAAGAGTCTGGATTGTTCATTCGAATTCTCGGATTTTAAGAAGTCTACTCGTAGTTCAGCATAAGAAAACAAAAATCCAGAGTCAGGATTGGGTTAAAAACGGCAGTAGTCTATAATGGTGACGTGATGTTTTTTTTATTTTTTATGGCAGTATAAATAAATATTGTTATATAAATTTATTTTGAATCTACGAGTAGTATGAGTTGAATATTGTATTGTATCAGTGATTCCCTAAAATATCTTAATAAACATCATGTCATTAGATAGGCAGCTCTAACAAGGAAAGGTACATACACTGCTATGCAAAATAATAAGCACAGGCATGTCAGACACACTAATTGCTTGGTTTGGAAACATCAAAAGCTATAAGTAAACGCTTAAATGTTATATTTTTTCGGTTTTAATGCAGTCTATAAATAAAATTCAGAACATAAATATGGAATTCAAAGAGTATAATTTTTAACAAACCAAAAATCAGATTACATATTCAATTTAAGCTGTGCAAAAAAACAAGCACATTCAACTAAAAAACGAAAATATTTATATAAGCAAAAAAATATTGAAAATAAATAATAATAAAGAATTGCAATGGATTTTAGTCTAAATATTTAGCAGTGCTACTTTTATTTTTTAAAACGGTCATGCACCTACAAGGCATTGAGTTTACTAGTTGTTGGCACAGTAAATCCGGTATTTCATACCAAATCTTCTCAAAATGTTGCCAAAGTTCCGATTGATTTTTGGGCTTTGAAGTTTTTTTGAGTCTCCTTTTAATGTGCCCTCAAGGAGTCTCTATCGGGTTTAGGTCTGGGGACTGTGCTGGCCATTCAAAAACAGTAACTTTTTTATCGCAAACCATTTCGTCACTTTGGCAGTGTGTTTAGGATCGTTGTCCTGTTGGAATCGCCAAAGCAACGGTAAGTTGTTCTCTGCATATGGAAACATTACTGTTTCCAAGATATCTACATATTTTTCCTTCGTTAAGATATCTTGGATCCAATGAATTTTTTTTTTTCATATTTTGTGCAGGTTCAAGAGTTACACTCTTATGATGTTTGTCACACAACCTGGACGGGGTGCAGATGGTTTGTGTCGAAGATGTTCGTTTACTACTCTCGGGGGGTGGTTCTCCTAGATAGGATGAGAGATTCGACTGAATTTGTCGCATTGGTGTAGTTCACAGTAACTCTTTTGTTTCCATGCCATTAAGGTGTTATATTGGAAATACACACACAGAGTATGAATTTCGGAGTGATCTTATACTGCGAATGTTATGCCTTCGTCAGAATTTTTTGATCATCTCTCATTCACAACTGGTGTTGTTGCACAGTTACATATGTTGTTTTTTTTTTTTTTACGTATAGGAATTGTTCCTGGCTATGGTCAGACTTGAACTACAGACCTTCCGTTCAACAGTCGGTGATGATTACCATTGCACCACTACCACCCCAATGAATTGGTCCAACACCATAATAGCTAAAACATCCCCAGACCATAATGTTTTGTTTCCGCCACCATGTTTAATGGTTTTGACTGTAAACCTGGGATCATATTCCTTTCCACGCTGCCTCCTTACGTACCGTTTAGTGGTATCCGAGCCAAACAAATTAATTTTAGTCTCGTCAGACCAAAGTATATTTAGCCGCTAGACTCTTTGAATTTATTTTGGCAAATTCTATTCGGTTTTTTAAATTTTTTTTTTTTTTTGGACATACATACAGTGGCGAGCACATGTGGATACATCCTACTCAAATCTGACTTTGAGTGGATGTAAAATCCTTAAAAATACAGTTATCGCAATGAATTTTTTTTTGTTGAATTCTTTATTTTTCTCGGAAGTAAAAAATATAAAAACATGTTTTAAAACAGAAATCCAAAATTAACTTTTAATCCATATAACAAAAAAACTCAATGTATCCACTTTTGCACGTTTTAGTTTTTCCTATCTGGTAACACTAATTTATGAGTGCAAAGCGGATTAAAAGTTTACAGTTATTCCAACTAATTCGAAATGAAATTTCAAACAGATTTTGAACAGATAGTTAAAAAATTGAACTAGAAAGGTCGTTCCTACATATTCATCGATCAGTTTCATCAATTACATTGATCTTGTAGCAAAAATGAGGAAAATACCTGAGCACTTGGAAAATACAATTATTGAAATGACAAAAAACAATAATTCAGCACGAAAAATAGCGAAAATGTTAGGTATTTGCCATCGAACAGTGCTTCAGGTAAGAAAAAGACACAATATAACTGCACCTGAAGTAGTAAGATCGCGACCAAGACTGCTTACTGATAGAGATGCTCGAGCTATGGAGCGGCTGATGGTAACCAAACAAGCAACAACACCAAAAGATGCTGCAGCCACTATAAACAAACCCGTTAGCGAGTGGACAGCACGTAGGGCGCTTCGAAGAATTGGTCTGACATCGGCTGTTAAACAAAAAAAGCCAGCACTATCAACGAAAAATGTAGCGGCGCGCCTCAAATTTTGCAGAGAACACAAGGATTGGAGCGTAGATGACTGGAAAAGGGTAATATGGTCAGATGACACCAAAATTAACCGTTTTCAGTCAGACGGTAAGCAATATTATTGGCACCGGCCATATGAATCCTTACAAAAGCACCAGGTGAAAGAAACCATGAAACATGGAGGAGGTGGCTTGATGGTATGGGGCTGCTTCACTTGGTGGAACGTCGGACCGTTAGTGAAAATCAATGGCATAATGAAGAAAGAAGATTATCTTCGTATTTTGGAAGAAAATTTGCCAGACTTCGTAGACAAAAGTGCATACCCAGAGGATGAAGTCACATTTCAGCACGATGGAGATCCTAAGCATACTGCTAAAATTGTTAAAAATTGGCTTAGTAGACAAACATTTCTTACCATGCAGTGGCCAGCACAAAGCCCCGACCTGAACCCAATCGAAAATTTATGGGCTCTTTTGAAAAAACGATTGGGGCGGTATGATAATGCACCGAGGAACTTGGATGAGCTTTGGTCCCGGATTCAGACAGAGTGGGCCAGTATTCCGCACCAACTCATTGAGAAACTGGTCGAAAGCATGCCCAAACGAGTTAACAGTGTCATTTCAGCCAAGGGCCTTTGGACCAAATATTGAAAAATTGGTATTAAATATTTTATTTTTGAACGTGCAAAAGTGGATACATTGAGTTTTTTTGTTATATGGATTAAAAGTTAATTTTGGATTTCTGTTTTAAAACATGTTTTTATATTTTTTACTTCCGAGAAAAATAAAGAATTCAACAAAAAAAAATTTCATTGCGATAACTGTATTTTTAAGGATTTTACATCCATTCAAAGTCAGATTTGAGTAGGATGTATCCACATGTGCTCGCCACTGTAGATACATAGATAGAAGGGGGCATTTTTTTGGATGGTAGGCTCTTAAATTCTGTTCTATCAACATTCTCGTAATTACCGAGGTGCCAATACTTAAATTCAATTCGCTTTTGATCTGATTAGATGTTATACTGTGTTCGATAAAATAGCAGTGCCTTATCGAAATATATACATATACACTTGTGCTCATATAATTAAGTCACAGGGAAAATGTTTGCATTACTCCCAACTATTTTCTTTATCCGTGAACGTATACATTTTTTTGTGCATGACTATGATCCTCTGTCAATTCAGTTATGTGTTTATTAGAATAAAACAGGAAAAAAAATTATCTTTTGGGAAATAGCGATCAGTCATTTACAGTAAGCAGTACGGGTAAGTGCTCATATAATTAAGTCATTTATCTTAAAAAGGTTAAGTTGACTATTTACGAAGTGCAAGCTCAATTAAATGAGTTTAATTTTAATATTTTTTTCTTTTGAAATGCATAATAAAGAAAAAAACGGAAAAGTGCTGCAATGGGAAAGAAGAAAAGCTCGGAACGCTAGCTGATATGGGAAAATGAAAAGCGTTGGAAAAGTTGTAAAGCTTTTAAGCTTTTCTCGTGACAAAATTAACAACGCCATTAATTATTACAAAAAAATGCCACATTTAATGACAAACCCCGGAAGAAACCTCAAAAGACCACTAAAGCTGAAGACCGGAAGTTGATAAGGATGAGTTAATTAGATCCATTTCTCACCTCAACTGAAATAAGAGCGGAAATGCAGAGCCATTACGGTGTAAATATCTCAGCGCAGACTGTCCGAAGGCTTTTAAATGAGAATAATATGAATGGCCGAATTGCGAGACGAAAACCAAATGTATCAAAAAAAAAAAATATCAAAAAAAGGTTGGAATTCGCTCGTGAACACTAGCATAAGGACTCATCATTCTGGAAAACGATAGTCTGGAGTGATTAGAACAAATTTAACGTCTTCGGGAAGAACGGAAGGCCATATGTACGACGACCCCCAATAAATATACCCTAAATATACAAAAAAAAAACCGTCACACACGGAGGCTCATCGGTTATATTCTGGGAATGTTTCAACTCATCTGGAGTGGGTCCAATTGTCCAGATAAATGGAAAAATGACAGGTGAAATGTACAAAAAAATTTTAAAAGACCACCTAAACGGCGATTTTGCTGACAATTTACCACTTGCGTGGACATTTCAGCGCGACAACGAACCGGAGCACTGCTCTCGGGTCGTTAAGTCATGGCTTGAGAAGGAAAAAATAAAAGTTCTTCAGTGGCCTGCATAAAGTCCTGACCTTAACCCCATAGAAAATCGATGGGGTATTATAAAAAGGTCTGTTTCCGCCAGAAAACCCCACAACAAAAGTTCCCTCTGGGAAATAATCCAAGAAGAGTGGAAAAAGATCACTCCTAGCCAATGTGCAGCATTGGTCCACACAATGAATGACCGGTGTGCGCAGGTAATTAAACAAAAAGGTTATCTAACCAAATATTAAGACAAGAAAGGTAGAAGTAAGTTTTTTAAAATAAAATGTAAGTTAATATCTCAATTTCTTACAGATGACTTAATTATATGTTGCCTTTCCAATAATGATTTCATCCTAAATTTGACGATATTTTTGTTTTTTTTAACTATGAAATTTTATTATTTATAAGCGACATATGTATATTACATATGTATATGAAGAAACAATATAATTTTGCAGACTAATTTGAAGTTTTAAAATCATCCAATTGAAATAATTCTGATGTCTTAATTATATGAGCACAAGTGTATATTGTAAGTTAGAAAATAAGGCAGTATAGATGGAAGTATGTTAGAATTCAATTGTATATTATAAGTAAGTGAACTAAGTAATTCAATATTAAGTTTATAATGTAATAATGTTGATTGTACATTATGAGTACATAACTCTCTCTTAATTTTTTTTATAATGCTCCGCTGCTCAATGGAACAATGTTTCTTTCGACTCATATTTCTACGAAAACAATCAATCAATTCTATGGAAAAATAAACCTTTTATCTGTTTTTTATACTTACAATAAAAAAAAGCAAAAAAATTAAAATGTAATAACAAAAAAAACCCCCGAACTATGTTATACTCTGTGCTTATTAATTTGCACACCAAATAAGCTATTTCCTTATGCAAATTCCTCCGGACTACTGAATATTGTCTGAAATTTTAACCGTTATTTCAGACCGGACGAAAAAATCCTAAATTAGTTTGCTTCACATCTACTTTCGTTAAGTATTGGCTTTGCTTTTAGTTTGTTTTTGGCCATTGTGGCCTTTCCTGATAACTTTTTCATCCCACAGAATGGTTCCGATCCTAAAAAAAATTGTCTGGGTGCACCGGAACCTAGTAGAGAGTCTATTTATTTTCGATTTATGCAGCCTTCTTTATTTTAATGCTAAGATGTACATTAGACATAGTATCCCAACACAACACATCGACTACAGATCCAGGTATACTTTCAGATGTTTATACTCCTAAACTGTTTTGATGTGTAATAATTTTACATTTATCCATTAGGGAAGTTTTCCCTTCATTGAGGAAGTTACTATGATGGTTTTGGCTGGGTTGACGTTGAGCCCTGCCGTCTTGTACCATACACTCGGTACATAAAGGACTACATGGTCAGAGTGCTTTTCATATTTTCAACTTACAATTAGGATAATGTCCTCGGCATACGTCTGACAATCAGCTCCAAAGTCCATATTTTTTGCAAGGAGTTCATCCTTTTCATTAAGGTTCCAAACTTTATTTGTTTTGATTTTTATCATTCTTTAATCCAATGTAATTTCAATTGATCTTGCTCTCCGCAATTTTTCCCCTGGATACTGTACAATTTTTAGATACTGTAACGTTTCATTCCTTTTCTATTCAAAGCTGTTTTGTGAGATGTTGCCAAACGCTCAATGTCCAAGAATGCATTGAGTACCTTACTTCGACATTAGGTGCACTAGAAACCCTGCCCGTTAATTAGAACAAGGCAGTTTTCGTGGATCAGCCGGCCTTGTTACGTAAATTGTCGGTGGGAAAATGGAATCCAAATATCATATATTCTAGGGGAATTTAATGGCTGAAATGTCTTACTGCCCCTGCAGACTTCTCTGGAATAAATGTTTACTGCTACTTCCAGTCCACCCATTAACTCTTTCATGTATTTTGGCTTTTCTAATTTATTTACTTTGAGTGTTTATTTGTACTATACTTACTTCTCGGTTCATCAAGCTCTGATATAGTACTCTATTTTCTATCTATATATTCCATCAACCCATGTCTCATTTTCGTTGGAATAGTGGGAAGCAAGTTCTCATTGAGTAAGGCTCAACTTCTGCCTCGTCCAGCTCTAAATGATTGATCGGAGCTTTTTGCGTTTTTACATGGCCCCGACTGGCATTCGGATTTTGTTCTCTCGGATGGTAAGTGGCATAAACACTAGTAACAAAATGATAACAACAAAATAACAAAAAATACTTCATATTTTATGCGTTAAAAAAAAGTGTACAACTAGAAGATCATTCTATAACAGATCCTCATAAGGGGGGAAACGCCAGTTACATTCGTTTTATTTTTCGGTTTTCGCTTCGACTATGGCTCAGGTCAGAGGTATATTTCATCGTGTTTTATTTATTCATAAGGAAAGTTGTTAGTTTTAGTAGATCATCCAAAAAACGGGGAAAGCTAAGTTCAATTGAAAACCGAAAACTTGTATTGACATGTAATCAGGAAGGGAAGTCATTACGGCAGATAACGGAAATAGTTGACAGACATTATAATACTATAATTATATAATATAAATTTGTGAGGTTCAAAGATGTCAAAGATCTACCTCGGAAATCCAAAGAGATTGTCTGAAGGTGAAGTACGGTCTATTATTAGGATAGTACGCAAAAATCCAGTGGCAAGTGCAGTGAAAATCACGAACGACATAGGCCTTTCTTCAGAAGTTGCTGTTAGTGCGAGTACTGTTCGCCGGGCGCTCCCTAATAATGGATTACATAGCAGAGTGCCTCGGGGGTTTTTTTTTTATGTATTTTTTTTGCTCAGTTTTTATTTGTCACATGTTGGTAAATGAACTACTTATTAAATGTAAATAAATATTTAATCAAAATGTTTAATCTATTCGTCGTAATAAAATTTTGAAAATGGAACATGGTGTGCAGAAACCAGAATGAGACGTGCGCCTTTCGTACGTCTTCCCCCGTGACACCCTGAAATTTTGAAAGAAGTTCAGGTTCGTAGCGACAAAACCCGTTACAAACGAACTTCTATCCGTGAATACGTGTGAGCTCAATTCATTTTACCGCCACACACACTCTTGGAATTATAACAATGTGCGTGATTGTTTTCAAATTTTGACAGCACTTGAGGTTCCCACGTGCTCGCCCGAGCTTGTAGGCAAACGTCGGCGGCCATTTTAAGTGGTACGTCTCATTGGTGGTTTCTGGTGGTGTGGAGTGTCTTTTGATGCTCACAGTAGCTCATCATAACTATCGCAAATGGGATATGAAGACCGAGCTTGTTCAATCCTCTCTTGAGGTGGCTACTCGACTATGCGCGTCAGGGTACAATTAGCGTTTAGGCGCTATTTTGATGCCACAAAGATCGTGAAATCTAAGGGATGTGAAGGAGAATGTTAATTTAAATCCAGCCTGTCGAGTTAAGAAAATATGCGTTCACATTTCATTTAGCCTAGGACAGTGCAATAAACCCCTGACTTCAAATTATTTAAAGAGTACAGTGTCTGATTAATGCCGTTTTTGTAGATTGCTTCCAGCGACCAATACTTTGTGTGTCACAATTATTTCCCTTTATTCCTGACCTATCATGATAATAGAACAACATAAATTGTTAAGTAGTCGTCTATTTAACGAACCTCTTTGAGGGCTATTTAATTCAAGTTGTTTCGAGTGTGGCCAGAGTTTATTTTTAATTTCGGCAACACTGCAACTGCGAATTAAATTGGCTTTGTAAGTATTGAACCATTCTTTTCCTTTGTTCATTAAAAAAATTCAAATTGGATCCCGATCCGAAGATACTGGAAATCGAATCCATTCAAACTCTTGCTTTAACACTTGGAAAATTGTTCAGTCTCGTTTTGTGGCAAATTGACTACGTTCTCTTATTATTACTTCACAAAAGTAAGCAAATTATTTTTTCTTAAATCTTCTAGATACTAACAAATCAAATTTATTGTTTTTAAAAGCATGACAATGAACGCATCTCATGATCGAACTCGAATGTTGTATATCACCTATCCACTCATGGTTGTCTTATCTGATCCAAGTTTCTTATCACGTGTTTGTTATAACACACAAACATACAGTATCTTCCTGATTTGTTATTGCTAACGGTTGTGCCTGTTCGAAGTAAACCAAGCAGCAACCAATTGATTCTATTTATTAAGACCGTGCTCGAAATGTTTGCACGTTTGGCTGATAAAGCACAAGTGCCTGCGTCGACAATATGATGAATACGAACGTCATTCACCTCGAACGTGTGCAAAAACAAAGAAATTTTGCAACAAATCGGAGAAAATAAAAAATCTACAATTTTGATAATGAGAGAAAAGAGGATAAGAGAAAGAGCAAAAGGTAAACCTGCTTGACGTCTATGGCATGACACATTATAAGTCATTCGAGAATAATTAAATGTATTGATTACCATAAAATGCGAAAATGGAAAACGTATTCATTGGATGTTCTGAGAATACAAATAAGCGTCGTGGGTCCGTTCGAAAATATTGTATTTGGGCATTGCCAATTTGAATAAAACGTAGTCATTTGTCAGGCTTTTTGCCTTGGTTTTCATAAGAATTGCAGTTTCTTATTTGCTTTTCCATTTTAAACTGTGTTGTGTCTGTTTTTGGATTACTGGGGAAGTATTTACTATTTATGACAATTTTTTAGTTTCCTTTCGAATGTTGAGATGAATAATTTGATAACTTAAGGGGAAGGTTTTAAATAATTTTGTTTTTGGTCTGCTTAATTCACTAGTAAATTAGCATATGGGTTGACTGTGCTAGGACTCAGAGAAAGTTATTTTCTATTGAGCTCTCTCTTCACAAACAACAGCATTGAATTTTAGTGGTAAATGAAACGTTTCTCCACCATTTCATTAAGATTAGTTAAATTTGCTGTGATCCAATTCCCCTTATAATCTTTTATCTAAGTCATTAAATATACTTCTGTTTTTGCCTCTCATCTAATTAGAGAGATTTTATGTCTTAAAATTCATACATATGTATGTATAAATATTCATAAAAGTGGAAAGAAGCTTTCGCTCTTCCTTCTGACAAGTTAAAGTGGGTATCAAAACTTGAAGTAAGTAAAATCATGAAAGGAAGATAATTGTTAGGATTTTTCTAATTTCCGGAATAGAAGCGGAAGTTAATGCAAAAGTGAAAGGGGAGGACATCCTCAGGATGCCAGATGGGTATATTTTTGACTCATGATCTGAAGAAGCACGAAAAACACACGGTCAGCTTAAAAGATGTATCATTCGTGGCATTATTGTATTGCGAATATTCAAGTATCATTGCGATGACTATCAATAAGTAAAAACTAGGAGGTTACTAAATATTGGATGATTGGATTAACAGTCGAACAACGTGTTGAAATAGCGAAAATTCACTTCAAAATTGTGAAACTACCGTGAACATGCATCATAAAGTTCATACTGCCTTTGGTAAGCGCCTTTTCTCGCAGCTACAGTCAATTTCAACGCTTCGTTAAATTTTTTCCTTTTTTTTGTTCTTGTTCTACGATTAGCACGAAGGGCATCGCGACCAGTAAGCCTATTAACAATCTGCTCAGGCTGATATCTCAATATCACCAATTTTTTTGTCAAAAATTTACATTTGTGGCAGGGTATCATATATTTTGAAATCATAATATTTATACTACCTATTTAACTGTATTTTAACTTATATCGTTTAACTTATATCGTGAAGGGTAGAACCGAAAAAGTTGAGTGAAGTGTAGTCTTTAGGGTATCCTTTCGGTTGGCAATAAAGGTGCCACCTGATTTGCGGAGCAGTTGTGTGTTCTTTAGACAAAACCTTGTTAAACTTGGTATTAGTGCTGATCATACATGCTGCGCTGGAATTTCACTCTTCTAGAACACAATTAAACTACAGTGGTGTGCAATAAAAAAGCAAGTCCTATGCAAATGTTTTTACGCGTAACAAGAAAATAGTACTAGTTAGCTGCAATTACTGCCATATATTTACCTATTAATATCTCTATTTTTATTTTATATTGATGGCACAGCCCTAAGAATGTATTCATTGATCTTATCAACTGTTATGTGTCAAAGACGGGACGACTGCAAAATAGCAGTGTAAAACAAAGATTTCAAAACATTCATTAAATTTTTATTAATTTAAATAATTATATTACTCAGTACTTTGTAGAGCAACCTTTATTTTTATCACCGCTTGGCGTCGTCGACGCCTTGAGTCGATTAATTTTTGATAACGCTCTACTGAAATAGCTTACCAAGCTGACTGTACCAGTGTCCGAAGTTGCTGTGCATTACTTGGCTTTGCATTAGAAACAGCAATTTTTAGATCCTAACATAAGTTTTCTATGGGGTTGAGATCAAGGGATGGTGCCGACCAGTTCATGACCTTAATCCTATTTAAGCTTAACCATTCCTTTACATTTGCTGGTGTGCTTTGGGTCATTGTCCTGCACATAGAGCTATCTGATCTGCATATTTTCCTCGCAATAAGGCAACATGAAGTCCTCGTTTATTTTTAAATAAACATGGCGATCCAGATCCCCTCAATCCCGTATAGGACCGACACCGTAATACGAGAAAGAGCCCCACACCATGATCTTGGCTCCGCTATGCTTCAGTGTCTTTACAGTGAACCGAAAATCGGAAGAGGGTGGTCTCCGAACATACTGGCGACAGCCACTGGAACCAAACAAAATTATTTTGCTTTAGTCGCTCCACAATATATTTCGTCATTTAGAGATTCGCCAATTAATATGATCTGAGGCAAATGCTAGTCTTTTTTGAATATTGTTTTTGCTCAGGTATGGAACTTTTCTAGTTATTTTTCCACTCAAATCGTCTTCTAACGGTTGAAGTAGAATTATTTAATTGCAGATCCTCCTTAACAGCTTTCGATGAAACAAAGGAGTTTTTCTTGATCATTCTTACCATTAGTTTGTCTTCCCTTGCAGATGTTTTACGATTTCTGCCTCGCGTTTCCGCTCTCTCGTCAATTGCTGAATATTGCAAAAGATCTTGAACAAATTTGTAGGTTTTACATCTTGAATTAAACTTCTAATGAGATTCCACTACTTTTTAGTACAATCTGCTCTTCTACACATTGTCTGAATATTAATTATACGTTAATATTGAATTTTATCGACTATTTTTACCTAAAGTATTATTGATAAAAACTTTCTTTTTGATGGAAATAATATGGATTTATTGTTCAAATAATGACCAACTCAACCGCACCTTTGAAAACGCACCTTTGACAGATCACGGTTAACGATATCGTATTTGCTGATCGTAACGACGTGTTTTTAGAATAAAAACAAAGCAGAGCTAACAACACATACTGGCATGTAAATGGCGCTTATTGTACAATAATTTTGAAAACTAACATTTTTTTATTACATCAATAAAGTTACATAGTGCACTGCTATTATATTGCACACCACTGTATGTTATATAACCTCCAACCCCATGATTTTGCTTCTAGAACTAAAGGTTTTGAATGTGTTCAAGCGAGATTTTGCTGCCATAGAAACGCAGGTTAAAGGTGACCGAGGCATTCTTGGCATGGTGCGGGTTGCCCTGCAGCAGTCGGTTTTGCTGCGCATGAACCGATGTAGGTTCAGCGGAGGTTCCCGTGGTTCTTAATTTTGAGTTTGATTTCAGCAAATTATATATCATTTGGAGCTCGTTCAATGATCGTCACAAATAAAGTAACAAGATCTAACGACATATGTTTATATTTTGGCAATAGCCCTCTCAAATGTCCCTTTTCGAGTTTAACTTAGTATAGAGTTTTTTAGTAATAAAGGGTGTATTTTATAGAGGTATAGAACTTTGAAATGGAATAAAACAAAGATGATTTTTTTAAATTGACATGAAATTGACTTTATTCGAAAGATAATCTTCTAACATTATAATTTAAATATAATTTCTGGCATATGACCGCCCAAAACAAGATTGCCGTTGATCCCAATTTTCATAAGCGAATTTTGTTTAGCGATGAAGCTCACTTTTGGTTGAATGGATACGTCAATAAACAAAACTGCCGTATTTGGAGTGATGATAATCCTCAAGTGTATGTTGAGGCACCGTTACATCCACAAAAACTGACTGTTTGGTGTGCTTTATGGGTTGGTCCGTACTTCTTTAAAAACGATGCTGGCCAGAACGTTACAGTCAATGGTGACCGCTATAGAGCCATGATTACTGACTTTTTCGTTCAATAATTGAACAACCATGATGTGCAGGAGCTGTGGTTTCAACAAGACGGCGCAACATGTTACACAGCTCGTGCCACAATTGATTTATTGAAGGAAACGTTTGGTAACCGCATAATTTCACGTTACGGACCCGTGAATTGGCCTCCAAGATCGTGCGATTTAACGCCGGTTGACTATTTTCTGTGGGGATATGTGAAGTCGCTAGTCTACGCCGATAAACCCGAAACGATTGACCACTTGGAAGACAACATTCGCCGCGTTATAGCCAATATACGGCCACAAATGTTGGGAAAAATCATCGAAAATTGGACCTCCAGATTAGACCACGTCCGAGCCAGCCGTGGCGGTCATATGCCAGAAATTATATTTAAATTATAATGTTAGAAGATTATCTTTCGAATAACGCCAATTTTATGTCAATTTAAAAAAATCATCTTTGTTTTATTCCATTTCAAAGTTCTATACCTCTATAAAATACACCCTTTAGTTAATTTATCCCTTTTGGAACGCAATTCTGTAAAAACGATGTATGCATATAAAATTTCCAGATTTCGTCAAAGTATTGATTGATGTGAGAATCACTGGCTTTAATTTACATCAAAAACGTGATATTCTTTAAAGGTCACTCCTGATTCAACATTCCAACAACTTAAATGCTCATTTTTCAAATGAAATTTTGAACGCGTTGTTAAACAGTTAAACTCTGTTTATAGAATTGCATAATCGACAAAACGGGAAGCAATAAGCCATGTGGCTTTAATATGTGGGTTAAAGTACCCCCATCGTATACGAAGAAAAGAAACAGCTATCAAACCCTACTATCAAAAAAAGGGGAAAACAACAGTTGTTGTTTCAGTGCTTTATTGTTGTTGTCAGTGTTTCATTGAGAAAAGTAACTGCAGTCTCAGCAATCCAAAACAGGAAAACTGATTTTTTTTCCCCGGTGAAAGTCATCAAATATAAACTCACGTGAACTATTCATTTTCAATGCAGTTATTATTTTATAACATTCCTCGGCCACGATATGTTGATAATTCGCTCGCCAAACGTCAATAACCCATTTTTTCTTTTTATTCAATCATCCAGATACTTACTATTCGTAAATAGCTCAGCTGCTTATTAGATATTCAGAGAGGTTTCACTTTTTATTTTCTTATTGCTCCTCTCCAGGTCTTTTGACTGACAAGCAATTTCACTTTTTTTCTCCGTCTCCCCGCCTTTTGCCATCCATGGATTTTGCATTTCTTTTTGTCTTTCCTTCGTTTAATCACTTTTCTTTAGTCTTTGGTCTGTATTTTCGTTCCTGGGCCGTTAGAGGAGGATGGGTTCAAGGGCGGCAGGTTCTTAATTTGGACACAACACAAAGAAAGTTAAGAATTTCACTAAGCATACGTTGCCTTGTCACGCGGACTTTTAGACAGTCATCATTAATATTTAAATGGTGACATTTAGTGAATCTTTGCATACTAATGTTTAACCTCCTTTCGCCCCTTGAATCGTAGTCAGAACGTGGGCATGTGTACTGAATAATTAAACCCCTAATCCGAAATTGTTCGAGAAACAAATTGAATATGGCACTAACTTCGAGTTGTTAACCCCTGGATTAATGAACGGTCTCAGCTTCTGTCATCGTTAGGAATGGAATCAATCATCAAGAAATCTGTTGGTCGCTATTGTGTGTCTTGTTTGTTTTTTCTTTCTCAATATCTTGAGAGTTTTTCGACTTTGACACCACTTAATGTAAATAAGACTATATCTCGCATGACCAAATTAATATAAAGATCGAGAATATGAACTCGAACGATTACCTTAAGATCTTATTTCACCGTCGTATTGAGACCAGTATATAACCTCTGTTCGTATATCTATTAATGATTTAGCAATTTTAAGTTGTTTTTTTTAATGATTTCTTTTTTGCAAATTATTTTTTTAATGTGTAATAGTTCTAACGGTATATCAATCGTTCATTGTTAAATTGCATTTATAAAACTATAGTTAATCAAATAAATAATATTTCAGTCGTGGTTTTTATGATCAGGGTTAATTTATCCGAAACATTGCAAAATAAAAAGTTGTATACAGAGACGCTCACTATAGCACAGACCAGAAGCATGATTCCTGCGATGTAAAGTAGTTAAATACTTTTTTTTAGTATAAAGATAAACAGTCATTGCCTAAAATGTTGTAGAATTCATGGTACATGAAACAGTTGTGGGGCGGACTTTCAGTATAACTAATGGGAAAACCATCGACTAAAGGAACTTATGTATGTATATGCATCTGGTAAGGAACTTCATGTCGCCCTGAACTAAACGTCAAAGTTGCATTTTCCAAAGAATAGCATCTCCTAAACTTACAATTTTTGTAACGAATTAAAATGTGCACATTTTATAAAACAGATCGTTATAAAGTTATTTTAAAAAAAAAATTGATATCGTGCACCATGAGTGGCATTCGTGCTTTCCTGGCAAAAAGAAAACTAATTCGAGTCATTTTTAAATGTTAAAACACAAGAATATCGCTCGAAAAAGATCGTGGAAAAACGACAAATGACTTCGAAGTCAGGATCGACGCCTAATAAGGTGATGTTATGTGTATGGTGGGATTGGAGGTATTAGAACCTGGTCGAACAATTAATTTTAATCTCTACCAGAGCAATTACTCCAGAAATTAAAAAAATAACTCAGAATTTATCTAACTATAGAAAAGGCATTGTCTTCCATTATGACAACGCGCATCTTTTAAAACGTAGCAAATGTTGAGAAAGCCTGGCTGGGAAGTTTTGATGCATTCACCTGTACCCGGACCTTGTACTTATTATTATACTTTCTTAATGTAAAAATCAAATAAAAAAAAGAGATTCAAAAATCATATTTCGATAAGGCTTTTCTCAACTGTGTCGTGAAATACTTAAGTCAAGTTTAAGATTATATAACTCAACAAGACAATTAAAAAATATATATATAAATACACAAAAATCAAATATAATGTTTACATTTTTTTGAGCTAAACAAGAGAGGAACTAGGCAACATGTCGGATTTAAAAAAGAAATCCCCAATTGAATACTATTTTTGCTTGCGCTCTTGTTTATATCCACATATGTATACACTTCCTTGTGTTTATATCTTAAGAGATCATAAATAAACCTTTTATAAAACCACTCAAACACATCCTCTCACCGCCTACTACAGGCCTACTGGTAAAGTCCTTACTCTTGTTCATCGAATGAAAGGAAAGTCTTCACATCGTAAAATACTTAGAAACAACATTGCATCAATTACCTATTAGTGTAAACAGAAACTAAGAAATTGTAAAAAGAAAAAAGTAAAAAAGAAAATAAAAAATAAAAGTGCTAGAGTAAGTAATTTTAATTTCACTTAATGAACAAGAAAAACAAGCAATGGGAATGGAAAAGGTGTGGTAGCGCAAACAATAAAGTGCTGACTCTGACGTGAATTTGTTGCGTCGATTTCCGGTCCCATTGACAAGACCAGAAGGGCAATTTGATCGAATGACATCAAACGACTGATGAATAAGATGGATACTCGGCGACTAAACATATGTATGTATTAAAAATACCTGGGCATCAGCACCTATGAATAGTATAGGCTTTTCGCTCTAATTATAATAATAAAAATGATCACTCATCAATAAAGAGCAAACTTGAAATATGAAATACTGAGTTTTTTTATTAGTAGATGATACCAGTAATTTATACTTGCTTTATAAAGACCGATCACAATTTCATTGAATAAGAAAGAGATTATTTGCAACTGTGTCAATTTGCGTATTTTTATGTGTCCTAGACCGTATGCTAATAAATTTGATTTCATGCTAAATCTGTTAGGTTTATTAGTATTAAAATCGATTAAGATTTTCGACTGAAGTTCACTATCATGCCATGTAGGAAGACTATTTCTGGCCAGTGAATCCAACGAGATGGCCCAACATGCAAAACAACACATGCCGACTAGCTGAACAATTGATTTGTTGAAAAAGCATGCATATGATGCCCTATTTCCCTTCCTTTCCGGGCAATATAGAGTTATGGGCCTTATCTTAAACTTCCTTAAATTATTTAAAGTTTATTTCCTATTTTCCGGCCTTTTTTTAGCTTCAAAGGAACAAGAATAATAAACGCTACTTTACGAATAACTTTAAGTGATCTTTTTCAAGGTACAGCACGGGCCGAAGCTATAGGGGAGAAAGGTTTTGGATTGTAAAGTGTGTAAAATATTGGCTTGGAAAGAGCATTCTATATTCGGATGGTTCGGTAAAAAACGAGTCTCTAAATTTGACCGTACGTCTAGAGATAGGTTTGAGGCTAAATTGATGGGCATTTCTAGTGAACGAATACTGTATTATAATTCTTGAAAGAGATGGGTAATGGGTAACTCGCTTGAGTTGACTGTTGAAATAGCAATAAAACAATGATGGAGAGAAAAAATTGCGTCGATGTTCAAGTGAGTGAGGTTACTTCGAAATGCCAATGTCTCCCATAAGTTTTATCGCCACGCTTTTGAATTATATCAAGCAAGTGTAGAGAGGTCTTGAGAACATACCAGATATGAGCGTTGCACTCACGCTTGGAGCAGACATAAGCCTTATAGATTGAAGCCAAACCAGGGGAGGTGAAATAAATATTTCTGCATCGTTTAAGGCAACCAGTGTACTTGACGACCTCAAATATAAGCGTCTTAAGGACACATATGTACCAAGGATGAAAAGATTTTCGGTTTCAACGCCACATTCTTTATTCATGAATAATGGCTGATTACTAAGAATTCGGTTGTGACAGTAGATATCATTGGGCTTCGAAAACATGAAATTACACTCTATTGTTTATAACCCACTTAATTATGCTGTCGAGGTCGGAATTTAATGTGCTTAATATGCCGTTCCAATTCTACGGCCGAAAATCAGTGAGATATATCTTGAAAAGAATATGAAAATCTGGGAGTACTACAATCAGCGAAGGGGTGAACTTGATTAGAAGTAGCAGACAGGAGACCATTTTTAAAATTGCAGAAGGAGGTCGGTGACAGAAAAGAGACTTCGGCATTTATTTGGTGAATATTAATGAAACCTTACACAAAATTCTTGTTAAGGCTTACGGTATATCGGAAACGACATGCAGAAATTGATTTCGACGATTCAAAAATAATGTTGAAGATAAAGAATGCTCTGCCTCACTAAAAAAGCTTGAAGGCGAAGAATTGAAAGGTTTCTTTCTTGAAGAGTTATGTAGACATTAGCTGAACCTGCAAAATGAAAAACAACAGTTTCGAAACCTCTGAAAACATTTGTAATGATGCAGAAGCAATAACATACGCGTTGATGTCGACAGATGTCGAATAGTGTTTTTTTACGTGTTAACTGCTGCTTTAACCGTACATCATATCGTAACTGGCGATATTGTTAGAAAGTTTTGCTTTACATTTCGTGGAAACAGCAGTTGTATCCCTTTCGATTATCACTTGTACAGTCATACCATACTTATGATGGTGCCAAATATATGGGTCGGTTGTTAAATAGACTAGAAAGACGTATTGTTTTATATATGGTATATATTCCCAGAAAGACTTACTTAAAGCTTAGCATAAAAATGTATATATTTGCATACATGGGTCCAGAAAGTATTTTACACCAAAGGTTTGATAATAATATCACCTGTCCTTTCAGAAGCCATTGAAAAAATTTGTGAATATGATGATATTTTTGAAAAGATTTCTGAACAGCACTTGCTATTTCATTAGTCAAATGGATACTTTCCATATAAAGCAATTGTTACAACTGTCAATTTTTTGCAAGCTCATCGTATCTACTAAAAAACAAAGTAAATGTTGGTTCAGTTCGTTCATAAATAGGAGTTTAGAGCTGGCCAGATAGAAATCATAATCAATAGTAAGTATAAAAAATCGAAGTAGAAAACAGTTATTCGACGGACTCACATACTATATTTTTCCAGAGCGTCGAAGTTTTCGGGTGTATGCATTAATTTTAAAAGATTTTTTGGTGAAAAAACAAAACCATTCTTTAAATAAAATTTATACAAAATAATTTATTCAAAGTATTGTCCATCGCTGACCTTTTCCCATCTTTCTGGAATTTCATGGATTCCGGCCCAGAACACTCCTCACTTTCTGAGTCCAAAAACAAATCGATCCAATTTTTGATACCTTCGACTGAAGTGAAGCTTATTCCAGAAAAGGCCTTCTGCATGGATCGAAACAAGTGGTAATTGGATGACGCAAGATCTGAACTTTATTGCGCGTGGGGTAAAACGTCCCATTCGATTTTTTGAAGTAAGTTTTAACTGGATGCACTACATGTGGTCGAGCATTGCTATGATGGAAAATCATAATTTCTTCCCACCAAATACATACAGAGCATTACCTTGTCAGCATGGATATTTGGCTTTGCAGTCGATTTGGCTGGGTTTGACATATGATTGTCTGCATTTGGAATCATCATAATACATTCACTTTTCGTCGCCAGTAATAACGCGATGTAATTTTTTTTTTTTTTATGGCGATTGAGTTGATTTTCGGACATGCGAAATTGCCTTTCGACGTCTCTCCGTGTTAACTCGTATGGTACCCAATTCCCTTGCTTTTGAATCACACCCAATGCCTTCAACTGTCTGAAAATTGTTTCTTGGTCAACAGTTAATGATTCTACAAGTTCTTCTTGCATCTGACACGGATCTTCATCGAGTATTGCTTCCAACTCTTTATCTTTAAACTTTTTAGGTTGTACCGCATGTTTCTTGTCTTTCGTGTCAATATCACCATCTTTAAAGCGACGAAAGCGACACCATAAGTTTTCGATAGCAGGCAATGACTTTCCTTCGAATTAAAGAAGTATAGTAAAACTTCTCGCAAGTGCTCTCTCGTTGGCACGTATTTCTATATATTCATAAAAAAGTATGTTGTTTACATACTGATCAATGGATAAATACGACAGGCTGAAGCCAGGTGACTTAGCTTTATAGTTTAGCAACCCTTGGGAGGGAGACCATACAATGTTTGGTAGAAAACAAGGAAGGTTCGGGAAACGAAACTCATAATGGAGTGAACCATGGATGTTTATATTGGATTAATCAATATTGATGTTATTTTTTTCATCAAAATTTGTTATGGATATTTTAAGGTTATAGTGAAGTTACCATATATGTAGTCTTTAGAATCGAGCTCCTTTAATCATTTCTTTTTAGCTTTTAATACAAATTATATTTTTACAAGTATGTATATATGTATGTACATAGGGGTTAGGTTAGTGGTAAGAAACAAGGCATAATCATGTGCAATTAGTAAGTAAGAGACTTTATTATTCTAATATAATAGCATAATAGGTAATAGCAGTGTACCTGTAGACTTGTAATTCTGATGTTTTCAACGTACAGTAAAATGACATTCTTACATAAAGTCATGTTGTTGCCGCGTGACACCCGGCAAAAACATTTTATCGTGTGGAGATGGCTAGATAGTTTTTATGTCATACATAAATTTGTTTTTTTTTCTTATTACGTTCTGGTGCATTGTATATAAACTTATTTGTCACATCTGTATGTTGTGTTTCTATCTATAAAAGTAAAGGTAGAGGCAAAAAGCAAATTTATGCGTCGAAAAGTGAAAATAAAAATAAAACCAAATAAGGTTATTATAGGTAATATAAAAGTGGAAATTAAAATTTGGTTACTTGTTGACCCAATAAACTATGGATAAACAGTAGCGTAATGAGCTAACATGGACAAGATACAGTGCGGCAAAGTGAACATCAAAATTAATAGTAATTATATTTGCAAATGCAAATGAATGTAGTCATGGTGTGTGAACACCCATTGGGCCCGAGGTGAATATAAAGTTTATGAAAATATGAGATTGGTGCCGCTTTACTGGTTAGTTACTATTTTGTTTTGGCCATATTCGACGGATGATTGTTGATTTTATCGGACTCTATGTTACTTGCCCTTATGTATATTGCAGAATGGCCTATTATTGCAACAGAAGTTTTATGTAATCAGATATGATAAGGAGAGAGTTACAATATCAATAAGTTAAGCGACCTTGATTGGGTCTGGCAATTAACCAACAAATTTCTCTAGGCATATCCTGCACTCGAGTTTATTATTTAGATTTCTGTCTTTTTTTTCAATTCTTCGAAACACTGATTGTGATGGTTACGTAGTTCACATTAAGCATTCAAAATTGGAATCCTTCAGTACTGATTGACACACGACCTTTCGGTAAAGTCAGGGTGACTTTATGCCTCTATTGAGTTGATGAAAATAGTCAGTTTATAGCTTAAAAACATTAAGTTCTAATAGTTATTGAACATTTTGTATTCCTATTGACGTTTCGCAATAGATTCCAATGAACCAAACATATTCGGAAATTCAGCAATGCTCTTAAATATTAATTCATATACACCATATACCATAATACTCAATGATTTACGCTGTTTTTTTCTGTAAGTTCATATTTATAACTGAAATATATGCCAACGAATATGAATGCCTTAAAATACTTCTACATAGTACATATGTACATTGCCGATGAATTTTTTTTTGCTATCCGCTTACATTTTAGTATAATACGTTTGTATCAGTCACAATTAGGTGTTATTACGTCTCTGCACCCAGGCCATCAATTAACACACCCCATCTTCGTCACTTATTGGGTCGGTATCAGGACATTAGATTACATTTATTAATAGTATTAGAAAATAGTCATAAAAATATTATTCATACTTCATCTGCTAATGGAACATTTGAAAAAAAGGTACCTACTTATATAACTTCATTCCTATTGAAAGCAATGATCTGGATATGATTCAGAAATCTATTTCAGCCATCTTCATACGGGTTTTAAAAAGCTGCTGTTACTCTCAAATACGATTAGTTTTCCCGGTTTCAAGTGTCCCGTAATAATCGCTGTCAATTATATGCTCTATTTATATTCTAATCTCAATCTATGTATTTGCTTCTTGCATTCTCGCCTTCATATTTACGTTGTCCACATGCTCCGTGCATGGAAAGCAACTGAGTTATAATGCGTACGCCCAAATATTATCTGGTTTTATACTAAAAGATGTCGTCGATGAATGGTTCAGATATTGCCGCCAGATGTTACAATTGTGTTCAATATATGATATTTGAGAATTTGCTCTTTCCAAAATGTGATAAGATACCTCTATGTGAAGCGACCTTCATATTTATTGCTTACACAAATAGCATTGTTTTTATGAAGAACTTTCTAACAAATTCGTATTTCAATTGCCGCGGGTAAATTTTGCCGGCCTGTGGCGGCCTTTCACAGACCTTGGCAAATTTTCCGTCGGGACTTGGGCCTAGACCCGTACAACATTAAACTGATCCAGGACCATAGACAACGTGGTTTGTTCTCTAACTGAGTTTCGAAGCGGTTGGAAGAGGACCCCAATTTTGGCCGAAAAATTATCTTTAGCGACGAGGCGATTTTTGGAAGAATGGCTGTGTTAACAAGCAAAATTGCTGAATATGGTGCGACAGAAACCCACACAAGTTTCACCAGGTGACAATGCATCCTTAAAAAGTGAGCGTTTGATGTGAATTTTGGGCCGTCGGTATCATTGGTCTCTACTATCGGAAACGATGTTGTTGAGGCGGTCACCCTCAATGGCGAGCGCTTCAGAATGATGGCAACCAATTTCTTATGGCCCAAATTAAATCATATAGACCCACACGAAATGTAGTTCCAGCAGGACGGCGCCACACAGCGGATGCCATTCCAATTTTTTAACGGTTTTTCACAATTTGTCTGCCTTATTGGATCCGCCATCCTGAATTATGCAAATTCGGCTTTAAATACATGATCAGCGACCCCGTAAACCTGTCTATAAAATGTGGTCCAAGTCAGTTGACTTTGTAAAAATCGTTATTTTTTGCGTGGTGGGGCCGCTATCTTAAATCCGCCATATTGAATTTCCTTACCTCCTTAGAAAAATCGATTATTCCACCAGATACGAAATATTAGCTCCTATAGTAAGTGGCTTCTTGCTCAAATTTACAATTGTTTGACAAAAAAAATCAAATTTCACAATTTTTCTGCTTTCAGCTTCCGTAGTTAAAAATGGCGGCAGATAGAACAATTCTATCGCCGGATTCGGAAAGAGTGGAAAAAAATACAATAGAAAATGTTTCTTAGAAAGCAAAAAGACAAACGATTGAAAACAGTAAAAAATCTATGCCATTTGGCATGAAACGGGTTTAAGAGAATAAAAAAAATTTTACCATGGGCAAATCCATTTCATTTTAGTTTTTAGTTCCATTTGTTATTTAATTCCGTTATATAATATATGCTCAATCCATATCCGTATCCATTGCTGTTATTCCCTTCGGCTTTAATTTATTTGTGAAATGTAACATTCTTAATTTTAATATAAAGATTTTTCCTTTTTTATTCTCCCAGGATCTATACAATGAAGTCCCGAGAAGAATCGATTTTAGAAATTTAATTTGTAATCTCCCATCTTGGAAAAAATCTCTTAATTTTGTTTGCGAATCATCACTCAATAAGTTCGTGGGTTGTCTAATTAAACAACAAGTTTTAGGCAAATTTGATATTATTCATTAACGCATTCTCCTTCAAGAGTGATAAAATTATTCTTACGCTTGTCTAACATTTCAATGCCCTTTTTGTAAAACGATTAATATTTGTTCTCAAAATACTCTTCGGTTTCAGTTTCATCAAAACCAACTCTTATTCCATAGAGCACTCTTTTGAGGTCTGTAAACAGGTAGTAGTCACTGGGAGCCAGAATACCTTGGATCTTTTTTTTCATTTGATGTCGTTTTTTCGCAATTTCTTCCTTCAAAGACATGGCGGCGTTCAAAACTTAACCAGTTCACATTTGCGTTTTTGGTCGCTGATTGCTGATTGAGTGTATCCATCAATTGTCACATACCGAATGAAAAAAAAAAATCTTTTTATTGCGCTATAAGAGATTCAAGGGTTCTTTCAATCGTCGCGATGCATGGTCGTTTTTTTTTTTTGTTTTTGCTTTTAGTTTTAAATTCATTTTTATTTCATAATTTCTTAGATCTATAATATCTTACCCTAGACAAGAATTCTTGAAACTAGCTTAACTATCTTAACAAATCTAAATATAAAGAGTGCAACTTAACCTATGTCTAAACTAATACATATATAAACTTACTAAACGATTACTTAAGCTAAAAAAAATTTGTTGTTGTTAAAAAAAACAGCATACGATCCTTTTTGTATTTTATTTATAAGTACAGTACAAGCTCTTTAATTCGGAATTCTTTAATTCGGAAAACTCGTTTATTCGGAAAAAAAAATTTTCCGAATAAAAGAATTTTTTCCGAATAAATGAGAGTCAGTTTTAAATTTTTGTATGTAAAAATAAAATTAAATTAGCAAAAATTAAATAACACAATGATTGAACACGTATAGATGGCAAACAGATCTCAAAAATGTAGAAGTCGGAACAAAATGTCTATTGGGGGAATCCCAGTAATCCGCATTTAGATATTGTTTGAGAAAACACCAATACAGTTTAAGTTGGCGAATGGGAATGTAAATCCCTAACACCGGTGCTGTTTTTTTTCGCTTGAATTCCCTTTCTAACGGTACCGATTTGATTGCGCTGAATTCAATAGTGTGACAGATACAGGCATTTCTGTAAATTTTTCTGTGTGGATGGACGGTAAAATTTATTGTGATCTCAGTGGTTAAGCAATCTTAAGTGGGTTAAGCACAAAGTTGTACATATTTCTGCATAAGTAAAAATTAATTATAATTCAGGTGAAAATGTCAGTTAAACAATCAAGAAGTAGAGGTTTATACAAATCATTAAACTTAAAACAAAAATTAGAAGTTCTTGAATGTATAAAAAGTGGAATGAATTACAAGAACATTTTAGAAAAGTTTAACATAACTAAATCTACATTTTATGACATAAAGAAAAATAAAGACAAATTAAAAAGCTTCGTTGAATCTGAAACAAAATCGAATCAAAATATAATTAGACTGAGAGAGCCAAACTTTAAAAAAATTGACAGTGCCGTTTACACTTGGTATTGTTCGCAGAGATCCAGTGGTGTCCCTATTCGTGGAATTGAGATTCAAACTGCTGCCATACGTTTTGCACAGACCCTTGGAGAACATGATTTCAAAGCTAGCGATGGTTGGTTATCAGGATTTAGAAAGAGACACGGTATTTTAAATAGAAAAGTGGTTGGAGAAGCCCTAAGTGCTGACACTGAAAATGCAGAATTATTTAAAAGTGATTTTAAAATATTTGTACAGGAGCAAAATCTTTCTGATTTCCAAATATATAACGCAGATGAGACAGGATTTTTTTGGAAAGCAATGCCAGATACAACACAAGCTGGTAAATCGGACAAAAACGTTTCTGGTCATAAGCAGCCAAAAGATCGTTTATCGGTTCTGTGTTGTGCAAATGCGAATGGTTCTCACAGAAACACGCTTGCAGTTGTAGGGAAATCGAAGAAACCAAGAGTACTGAAGGATATTATGGACAAGTTACCGGTACATTATTACAACTCGAAGAAAGCTTGGTTCGATCAACGGATTTTTAATGAATGGTTCTCAAAAAAATTTATCAGTGAAGTAAGGTGGTACCAGGAAAATGTCTTAAAAATACCAAAAGATGAAGTTAAGGCAATATTGCTAGTAGACAATGCTCCTGCTCATCCCACCGATCTAGAGAGCGCCGATGGACGTATAAAATGTAAATTTCTTCCACCAAATACAACCTCCATACTTCAACCAATGGACCAGGGTATAATCATGGCTTTTAAACGATTATACAGACGTCGACAGCTGGAAGATTGTTTGGTTTTTTTTGAGAACGAGTGTGATAATGTTGGAGTGCAAACTTTAAAAAATTTAAAAAATTATAACTTGCGAAAAGCTATTTACAATTTGTATCATTCCTGGGCTGAAATAAAAACAACAACTTTAAGAAATTGTTGGAGAAAATTACTTATCCAAGACGAAATGTTGCACTATGACAGTGAAGACGACATCAATTTGGCAAACATTATTCGTCAGGCACGTCAGGCAGAAAACTTTACGGAAGAAGACCTAGAAAACTGGGCTTATATTGATCAAAGTGACCCGGGCCATTTAGTTTTGAATGAGGAGGAAATATAGGCGTCATTATTGGATCAAAATTCAATGGAAATTTCTTCTGAGTCTGATGATAACGTAGAAAGAGAAACATGCAAGATAACTCGAAGGGAAGTGCTGCAATGTTTGGACAAAACAATTAGTTATTTAGAAACAAGATTCAGTGAACCAGAAATTCAAGG
This sequence comes from Merodon equestris, assembly GCA_958301585.1. Lineage (NCBI taxonomy): Eukaryota > Metazoa > Arthropoda > Insecta > Diptera > Syrphidae > Merodon > Merodon equestris. The sequence continues at coordinate 78,278,148 of OY284415.1, read as the reverse complement.
TTACTACACTTCTGTTAAAAACTTAAGAACTAGTCTTTTACGCGAACAAACAAGTAACATTAAACAAAGTCATATTGAAGCATTTTTTAATCCAACTGAAATGAATATTGATAGCAATATATAGTAACGATTAAAAATATGTAGGTATGTTGTATGTATTAAATATGATGATTTTATATGTATGTTTTTCATTTCTTGCATTTTTTAATACGTTTATATAATTTTTTTTGTGTTTTTAGTTACAAAAATTAATTATAACACATTTTATGTATTATTTGCAATCTTTTGTGTTAATAAAATAATTTTTTGTTTAAAGTTCTTGCATTTTTTTATCAATAGGAACGCGTTTTAGTGCATAAAAAAAATCTCTCATTAATTCGGAAAATTCGTTTATTCGGACTGACCTGCCCCCCAACCATTCCGAATTAACCAGCTTTTACTGTACATATATAAAAATCGATCGATTCAAGAGCTTTCTCATGAGCTTTGAGCTCAAACGCTCAAATATTCATGGAAAATGGTGAATACACTGCCTTCTGATAACTTTAAGGTGTTTGACATCTCATGCTTCAAATTACAATTGTCCGAATTCGTTTCGTGGATTTTTGTTTTTGTACTATATTTTCTGAAACAGCTGCAGTCATCGATGACTACCAGAGTGTTCAGCATCGTCGATGTTTGTACAGCCGCGTTTAAAATCGGTTAAGCACTTTTTTATCATTTGTCTCGATGGAACATTGTCCGAACACCACTTTTCCAGCCATTGCTGTGCTTGGACGCTCTTTTCTTCGATTGTGCGGATAAAGCAACATGCGAAATTCAGATTTTGCCATTGATCTGGAAATAACAAGAGAAGCGTAAGTGAAACCACTGTTACCTGTGAACTACTCGTAATATGAGATTGTCATTAATTTAAGGTATGAATTTGTCAATAGTAATTTATGGTAAATTATTATTTATTTGTAGTAATTTTATATAACTATCATCCTTTATGAACTTATTAAACTGATACATTGGATCAAAAAACTATTTCCAATTATAGTTTTTCCCATTTTAATACAAACATTTTTTTTTTTAAACTAATTTCATTTCACAAAAGCATAGCAAAGGAAAAAATGGTCATATTAGAATTCATTTTGTTTGCAATACTGTCGATAAAAAATAAAATTACTATAAATTCTTAGTCAAAATTGGCAACATTTGAAGATCTGCAATTGGTGCCTTTATATGAAATATCGGAGGCTTGTAGAGATGAGGAGTTATTTAGATGACTGCAATTTGTAAATTCGTTAGCAAGGTTTAGAGTTAGAGTTAAGAGTTTAGAGTTACAACCTTTCGTTTCGGAGAGTAGTAGAAAAAAAACTTTGATTTCGCTAATTTTTGGTTATATTTTCCAATGAGTCAAAGTTCAATATTTACGGAAACGATGGAAAGTAAATAATATGTTTCAAACATCGAAGATTGCAAGCTATAATGGATTTTTGGATTTTTTTCACTTTAGAGTTGTGCTTTTTTATTATTTATTTAACTATTTAGTTTTTATTACCACATACCTTTTTGAGTTAGAATTTATAGTAATTTTATTTCTTATCGACAATATTGCAAACAAAGTGATATTTTTTTCTTTTGTTATTGTTTCTGTGAAATAAAATTTGTTTTGAAAAAAAAAATGGTTTAGTTGCATTAAAATGGGAAAAAATCGTAAATGCCAATACTATTTTGATCCACTGTAGATAATGAAATTTAATTTTGTGTTCTGTTTATACCGAAGCAAATTCTAAAGTTCATTCTGTGGTCACATTTCATCGACATCATCATTCTAAGTGAAAAGAAGTACGCATTACAATTCTCTGCTCTGTTAAATTTTTATAATAAGGATTAAAAATGAACAATGCGTGATATTTTCCTATTATACAATTAAACTATTTTTCTTAAACGCAGGTAGTACCATGTTGAAAGAATACTGGGCTGACAAACTGGATTTTTTTTTCGATTTGTAGTTAGGCTCATAGTCTGAACATTTCCGCGCACTCATTTTGATATATTGACTGTCAGAGGGTATTTCGACTTAATGGATTGAGTATTTTTTATATTAGCTTATCGATAGTTGTGTTTTTACGTACTTGTTGAGAAAGACCCGATTGACAATTTGAAGCGTCAAAAAAAAGAATCGAACGTTATACGTCACCTCTCCAGTTTTTCCCTCACCTGCAAACGTAAAAGAAATCCAGTTCGTTAGTGCTGTGTGAACAGCCTCTATGGATTCGATCTCTTGTCATCGTTGTCTTGGGCTGCCATAGCACAATTTCAATTTATCAACGAAAAAACCGAATCAGATCGAGCAGATGCTACTGTCACCAGCTTCCAGTTCTACATATATATATATTGTATTTGTAAAAACAACTGTGCAACAAATAACTAATTGATCACAAAGTGCAATCACATAAGGCCCGCAGCAATAATCATCGACGTCACTCAAAATGCGTTAAATTGCCTGTGATTCTAATCATTGTTTAACACCGATTTGTCAGTGAGTATGATGTTTATACGTAGATCAAATACCATGGTATCAACGGCCAACAATAATATAAAATTTAAGTCACCGACTGTCACTCTGATATAGAAACTATTTCAGAATTATTTTAAATCGCTGGGTTCTAAACTAGATAGAACTTGTCACTGAAGTGGTGGACAAGTCATTTTTTTCTTTTAACTTAAACACGAAATGAGTAGGTAAATAGAAAGAGAGAGACAATCTAGTAGTCGTGGTTGAGATGTGTTAAGTTAAGCTTGTAGCATGTCGGGTTATAAAGTGCTCATTCTAATGTGATTGTTGTGCCGCCTGTTGCATGTACACGACCTTGAAATTCTCTAATTTCTGAAACCTTATTTTGAAAATTACCAGTTTTAAGTACCAGCAAGACTTCATAGAAATAGATGTATATTGCTGCACACCACTAGATGCGTACAATGAAATAGTGTAAAAAAATCTGCATGTATAGGTAACATTATACACATAGGGCATGACGTCATACGAGCAGTTTCATTATTATTTTCAATTTTTTTGCCCGGCGATTAAATATTACTTAAGTTTTTTTTTCGGTTTTTCTCCACATTTTCGCTTTGGTCACCTCCTCTGCCGCAGAAGAGTTATTGAGTCGTTCAAGCGTGCCGAATTTAATCTTGATCGTTTAGTAGCGGATTTATTAGTAGGCAGTACTTTTGCAAAATAAGTATTGACTTAAAGTCAGGCAATATCCCCTGTTGTACTTCGGAGTTTAGTGTGTACTACTTCATAATTTTTAGTAATATAAGAATTAAGAGAAAACAGAAAACGTCCGTAAAGAAAAAGCGTCATAAAATTTTGAATGTACAGCTGGCGGGGAAACAGCACAAATTTGAGGCATTTCAGTACCAGCAATTTCTTCGTTGTCATATAAATGATCCGTAACTTGTTTCACGGTAGTGAGCAAAGCTTGGTTTGTCACCTGTCAAATAATTTTACCAAAGTTATGCCACACTTTCAAAGTAAAGTTCAATGCCTTATAGGTGGTTGATAAGATACGAATCAGAAAGACAGGTTAGATATTATGTACATGTGTATGTACATTCGAGGATTGTGCATTGGCCACCATGAATGCTGGACAGACATAGATATAGATGCATAGCATGCTACTTGCCGTAGGCGACCTGGTTTTCGATCGACGATCTTATATGGGAAATACATATATATATGCGCACTTGTGCCGCACTATACAATATTTAGATATGATTGGAAACTAATTGAACGAGGGGCTACAATGGGAATTAGATGTATAATTAGTTGGCTCGCTGGATAGTGGATAATAATAGAAACAATTTGATGATTGCTCTTAAAGCCAATGAATATACATATTTGAGTTTCAATTGATTGCATGGTTTGAATTATGAACATGTGCTCTTTCGAATTTCAAATACAAAAAGTTCCGAAGGGTGTACGGATGCTTCGACCAGGGAATTTGAATGTCCTAAATGCGTTCTATACGTCACGCATACATATATATATGTATACATGAACACGTACGCATATTTATAACTTGCACTTTGTTTGACAGTGGTTATTAATTGTTGTAAACATCAAAAAAATAAGGGTTTAGTAAAAGCATGACAACGACAAATCGAGCCATGAAGGTCAAGTTCCATTGCAAAGGCTATCAAAATTTCGTTCTTCCACATTCGAATTTAGCTTAAATATTTTTCTATTTTATGTGCAAGGGCTGCTGTTTTTTTGTTTAGAATTCGCTTTAAATTACAATCTTCAAGCCGATAAATACAAACGGCAGAATCTAAAGTTACGCTTCTTTGTTATTTTTTTATAATGACCAATGTCAAATATTTATATTAATAATACAACAGCACACTAAATATTAGGTTGTAACATCTGAAATTGCCGATCTACTGATCATTCCTAAAGTGATTGTTGATGCATGAGATTATCGAGAGAAATCGAAACGAAACTTTTTTTTTTTTGTTTTCTAAAGAGTGGATTTCAACTCGGATGGTAAAAATATGTTTACTCTATTCATACATATTAAGTTTATCAAAGTAGAAGGAAATTTTTGGTCAAAAAATTAAGCCAAGTGGACGAGAGGAGGTTCAATTACAACATCCATTGAAGAAAATCTGCAAAGTTTCAATTCTCTTATGAAAGTAAAATAAAAAGAAAAAGTCCCAGCTTAGACATTCTGTAGAAATATTGACACATTGCATAAAAAATTGCGCCAGAAAACTGCCATTACTGGTGAGTAGGCACAAAATACACAGTGCATAAGGCCAGAGGGCATAAAGCTGGACTTGAGAACTTCTTTCCCCAAGCGGTTTTTAACTTTACATATAAAAATCGGCATATAAAAATATAACATACATATACATATATGTTTACTTTGTGCCTCATATCATTCCAAACGGAAAAGATAGTATTCAATTAATCACTCGTAGAACTACGCAATACGATCGACATACAAATAGCTCGATTTCCTCATAGCTTAATTTTATACATATGTTCTATAATTTGGTGGATGCATCATATAATTTATGTCGCTATTACAACGGTCAACTGGAGTATTACGAGGGCCGTTCAATATGTTCTCTGAATATTCTCCTTAGAATTTGCACTCGAATTATCAAAAATCGTTGGTTTTACATTAGTTATATTCATCACATGATTTCATTTTTATTGTCGTTTGAAACAATAACATTTATGCTTTGTTTAAGAATCTGCTCCTTCCTGTGTTTGTAATTTATTACAGTCGGATAAACGAATTTAAATATGGTGAAAATCACTATCCTCCTAAAATGCTTGACAAAATCCATGATATGGTGTTATCGATCGACGGATCAAAGTGCACGAATAATTACTACCGCGGCAACGCAATGCGCAGTGTTTTCAATCTCGCAGGAAGAATTGGGTGCCGGGGAATAAACTCAAGAGTATAATAAATATTGAGGCTGTTTTGGCGCTGTTTCCACCCAATACTGATGATTTTCTGCATGAAACATGGAAGAAACAATCAGACAGTGACGATGAAATCATTCGCAAAGTTTTAATGATGCAAGCTACATATATTCTTCATGGATTACTTGAAAAGAAGACAAACTATAGACAATTATGCGTTATTGCACCGATTGGGAGAAGAAATCAAACAAAAACGTCCTCAACTGAAAAGTATTTCGATGGCCAAATGTATTTATGTTTATTTTGAAAACCTACCGAAATTCTACTTAAAAAGTTGGAGAAACGCTTGGAAAATATTATATGTGGAGATTATATTGAATATTGAATAATATTCGTGGTAAATTTTTATGTGATTTGTCCTCGAAGTTAAGTAGCGTTGGAACAACAAAAAATCAAACCATACGGTGCAGTATATATTGAAATGTTGCAACTGTTAATATCCATTGAGTGAACTTTAATTGCTTAATATCCAATCGATTTTATGCAATATTCAGAATGTCATGTACTAATACATATGTTATACATATAATATACCCCGGCGCACATAGGGGGTACTTAATTCAAGAAGACAGTTATTACATTACATTAGGACTAAAAATATAAACAGACCAATTCGTTCTTTCTTACAGTCGTGTATCAATTACGTTGTTAGTAGGGTCACTGCCTTAAGTCCTAGAAAAGCAGAGAACCAACATTTCTTCTTGTCAATGAAACTCAGGTAATTCTGCTGAGCTAGGATATTACTCAATTTTATCCCTACAGCTTCGATGCTGCCGGTTTGGATCTCGGAGCATCTTGCTCATTAACTTTCGCATTATATTTCTCTTCCACATATATACAGAAATTAATGTGAAATGGAGAGGAGATTGTAAAGGGTCCGCCATCTAACTTTTTTTTTAGCTCACTAGCACTTTAGCTCATGTCTGATTTGACAGATAATTAGTTTTATCCTTCCGCTGAACGAATATGGTTGTGTATACGCTTGAACAACGCTGGGAAATATTGCGACATTACTTTGAAAATCATGGTAATGTTGCAGAATGTGTGCGAAAATTGCGTACGGATTTTGGAAGAAGAGAAGCACCGTCAGCTCCGTATGTTCGTTATCTTGTGAAAAAAGTGAAAGAAACTGGCATCCTCATCGATAAACCAAAGCGTGAAAAGCCAAAAACAGTGCGTACACCCGAGAATATTGCTGCTGCGGCAGAAAGTGTGCGTGAAGCGCCATCAACATCAATTCACCGTCGTTCTCAACAATTGAACATTTCGGAGACATCATTGAGACGAATTTTGCATAAAGACTTTGGTATGACGCCATAGAAAGTCCAATTGGTTCAGGAGTTGAAGCCAACTGACCATCCAATGCGTTTTCGCTTCGCTAAGTGGGCCTGCGATCGACTTACAGAAGATGCCGATTTTGCCAAAAAAAATCATCTTTTCAGATGAAGCTCATTTTGATCTTGGCGGGTATGTAAACAAGCAAAATTGTCGCATTTGGGGCACAGAAAACCCGCACGCATACATTGAAAAGCCGGTGCCCTCAAAACGAGCCACTGTTTGGTGCGGATTTTGGTCCAGAGGCATAATTGGGCCTCTTTTCGAAAATGAGCAAGGAGTGGCCGTTACAGTCAATGGCGATCGTTATCGGGCCATGTTGAACGAATTTTTGTTCACAAAAATTGAAGAGGAGGATATTGGCAACATTTGGTTTCAACAGGACGGCGCTACGTGCCACACAGCCGAAGCTACACTCGATGTTTTGCGCCCTGTTTTTGAAGATCGCATTATCAGCCGCAGAGCTGATGTCGTTTGGCCACCTCGGAGCTGCGATTTGACACCGTTGGACGTTTGTGGGGTGCCGTCAAAGATAAGTGTTAGGCCGACAAGCCAGAGACAATTGACGCTTTAAAGGACAATATTCGTGAAGCCATTGGTGAAATACAGCTGCACACAATCGATAATGTGCTTAAAAATTGGACCGATCGTGTAGGCTACTGCATGGCCAGCCGAGGCAGCCATTTGAATGAAATTATTTTCCATTATTAACCGGAAGGATTGTATGTACTTTCAAATAAAAAAAGAAATTTGAGAAAATATTCAGTAGTTTTTTTTATAGCATTTTCAAAAAAAAAAAATTATTTGGCGGACCCTTTAGTTGAGACTATTTGTTCAACTGACCCAATTCTTCGTATAATCTTCCATCCATCTGTTTGGTAAGGTTTTGTGGAACATCCGAAGTAACTTTGTCGGCATTTAATAACTATCAACTTATACAACTCCAATGGTTACATTTGTTTGTAGAAATTGAGAGGTAAATCTTATTCTCAAAATTTACTTTTGTCGCTTTGAGTCTATTTCTCTGTAGTTAAAGACACACCCATCTCTTTTTCTAGTAAAGCAAATTGTAAAATGGTTACAATTTTAACTGGAAAATGTATCGTATTAAGTTTCCTTATCTGTGAACTGAACTGTTGTTATTTTCACTGCTAGCTTATTTATTTTTTATTAAAATAAAGTATTTACGAGTACATTAGATTGGCAACAAATACTAGTAATTTTTATTTTTTATGTTTCAGTTCTATCGCAACGCCAAGTCCAGTTAGCGAAGAGCTTGAAAGAGTTCAATTTTGAATGTATCGGAACAGCACAAACAGACGATGAACTAGTGATAAGTGATAGTTTAAGACATTTTGGCAATATAATTGAAGGCATAGAAGAACATCGGGAGCGAATGGTGCAGATCCCTTTTTTTTGTATTGGTAAAGTATTTTTAATATTGTCTATATTTTTTTTACTTCAGTTGAAACTCGCCAACGATACGATTATCGAGCGCCTAGAGGAATTTCGAAAGAAACAAATCGGAGGCGTGAAGGAAAATAAAAAGAAATTTGATAAGAAAACGGAAAAGTTTTGTCAGTCGCAGGAGAAGATCCTAAATATGTCAATAAAAAAGTCAGAAACTACAATTCAGGAGGTAAGTATGTATGTATATATAAGTATGCTGTAAATGTATATAGCTAGAGTTACTGCTCATAGGCTACCAAAATAAAAATACTACTACGAGGTATATGGCGAGATAAAGCTCTTAAGAGAAGTATAATGAAGCCTGTTATGAAGGGTTTTACTTTTCGATTTCTGTATAAACTTATGTAATAATATGTGATCAAGCCTTTTAGCAACGGGTCTCCTTGTATGCTTTAATGAAAGTAGTAATGGGAAAAGTATATATTTTCGCTCCTTTATGTAAAAGACGACTAACGATGGGATGACCAAATTAAAACCGTTGACTTTTTCTAGATCTTCAAGTCTTCTTATGTTCCTCTTATGTTATCCTTTTTGCACGTGTTCCGAAAAACATTGCGTTTTCTCGACACCTTAGGGGACATTTTTCTGTATCTCTCTCGAAATATAGTACAGTGAAATGCAGAAATGGTAATAAAAAAAAATTAAAAGTGAACCTCTGCTTTAATTTAAACTTTTATGAAGACATATTTTGCTTATGCCGTGAATCCACAGCATTTACCCTTATGACATCAATTATCCTTTCGTTAATCTTTCAGTAGCAGCTGTTATGCATCTTCTTAAAATTTCATTTTTTTTTTGTTTTTATATTAGTCGCTACAACCTCTATTTGCACCGCCTTCATACCCGTAGATACACAGAAATGCACACACTGCTGATGTACTTGTTTTCTATTTTTGCTTTTTTAAAACCACAGCTCGGGTTTTTCATTTTTTTCCGTCCCCATAGGCATAATGATTTTTCGCCTATTCACGCCAGGTAAAGATGAAGAATCAGTAGTTTCCTTTTCCTGACTCTTTTTATCCTACGCTCGGTATGCTGCTCTTCTCTCCAACCCTCGGTAGTTTCCGTTCATTCAAGGTTTTCTCTGCTCTCCGCGTTGGTTGGAAAAATCGATTTTCAACATTTTGCTTTAGGTATAACATTACACCGGAAGGAAGGAAGAGTAGGTCGACCCGGCACATAGCCAGAGACGAAACACCTCCGGGCAATAAAATCCAAAACACTTAAGCTGATAATGTTTTACATGTTTTACGTGAGGGTGGATGTATTTTTTTTTTTTGCTTTTGTCTTCCTGTTGCCAGTCTAATGATATTTGAGTGTGTTCCTATCACATTGTTTGTTGTTGTGCATTTCTTATTTTCTACAAATGTACATACAAGTATCAAATCAATGAATGTATTTCAATTCGTGTATGTCTGGTGAGAAGGTCCTTCTTTTACATCCTCAGAATGAGATGTCAGGTAGACGACATTTGGGGAAAAATAGTTGTACGTTTTGAAGTGTAACACCAGTATGAACAGCATTTTAGAGATGGTGAAAGGAACAGGAAACATTAAAATGCACTTTTAATACATCGTCGTTAGTGGGTTACGTGGTGAAGGATGTGAAATGTTCTGCTGATCTGATGTGTATAAGTCATAGGTCTGCTTTTACGGGTTACGGGTTCGTTCTACTCACAAAGATCTTTATCATGAATACTTTAATGATGACTTTAATCTGAATATTGATTCACTTATTTGTTTATTTACTGAATAGATTTAATTCAGTCCTATCTCATCCTTTCCTAGACTTATTTATTTGCACTTTTTCTCACGTGTATACCATTATATAAACGGGTGTTTGTTGTCTTTAGATTCGATAAAATTGCATTGTTCCAGCTTGATGGGTTGGGCACTTGCCAAGCGCAATATTCATACATCCTTCACTGCTTTCTCGTTAAATAAGATTGATTAAGTGAAGGTCTTCCCTGTGCAGCATGTAATTTAATTTTGAAAGCTTTTCCCGGTTGTTAATGTTAATTATAGCCATGGCGTGTATATAAACGATAAAAAGGAATCTATATGCTGCGCACAATATAAAAAACCATTTTAGATTAACAATGTAGGCTGATTTTTTCGAATTTAAAAAAAAATATTTTCCCCAAAAGCGTAATAGAACTTGACAAAACGATCGTTGAAATTGTGAAAGTGAAAGCAACTATGTTAACGGGACTTCTCCATTACGATCAAATTCAAAACAGAAGCTACTCCAAAACGAAAGTAACCGCTACATTTTGTCTTCAAGTTTGGTTTGGAATACATACAAGCGCATAATAATTCCTTTGCCACCATCGAACGTTACATTTGAAAATTATTGATGATTTTAACAGCGAAGGATCACAAATTTGTTCATCGAAAAAATACAAAATTCATAAATAGATCATTTAGATAGATAATCGACATCTATGCAGATGTTGTCGGAAAACATTATGTTGAGCTGTTAGAAAAAATAAAAAAAGAGAACCGTTTTTCAGCTTAAATTCTTAATTCTTAATATCGGTTCGAGTAAAGTTTGTAGGCGAGCATTAGAAAACGGGTTGAAAAGTTACAGGCCAAGAAACAAGTGCTTATAAAAACAAACTTTTGATTAGGTATATAACACAAGGTTATATTCCTGGTCATACTAAACTTTTTTATTTTTTCACAAGTAATAATCTATAGGTTAAATTTGGTGAAGAAAAATTTCAGATAGTCCGATGGCGCTACAGTTCAGGGTGAATCTGGGCCTCAATCAACAAACCTCTCCAGCCGGCACCGATCTTTGGCCAGCTGCTTCCAGTGCCGCATGCCCAGCTGATTGAGATCCCTTTCCACCTTTGTGCGTGACTTTTTCGCGGTTGTTCTCTGCTGCGTCGTCCCTCGCGGTTGGAATTGGAGAAGACTCTTCGGGCCGGAGCGATGGTTTCCATTCGCTCTACATATTTTAGACGTTGGATCCGTGGACGTCTAACTAGGCCGCTGTCGCTGTACAGTTTTCTACAATTCTTTTAACAAACGGGATCAAAGATTGCACGCTGAATTCTCAGCCCGGAACGCCCAAGAGCCTCCTCATACGCTTTTGAGAATGTCCAAGCATCAGCCCCATAGGGGAGGACCGGAATGATTAAATTTTTTATAGAGGGTTACCTTGGTTTTTCGAGGTGAAGGCTCTACTACCCAATTGCTTCTAGAGCCCAAAGAAGCAGCGATTGGCAGCAGTTATTCTACGTTTGATCTCCGCGCTGATGTCTTTGCTACTTGTCACTATCAAGCCTAGGTAGACGAAGTCATTGACCCCTTCAAAATTATAGCTGCCATAGGCGACGTTCTGACCAAGATGTCAGTGTTGCGCGTCTTTCTTTGATAACAGCATACACTGCGGTTCACTTGATTACAGCCACAACATTTTTAATGGAAAATGCGACATTTGTCTCTTGTTTGTGAGAGAAAAACAAACAGAAAATACCGATATGAAGAGAAATTTGTTGTTTGTTCAAAGCAAACATCCACAGATCATACGACCAAATTAACGGCACTTTCTGTTACCTTTACGAAAATGAGCACAAATCTGCTGCAATGAAATTGGTTCATTTGATTAAAGCCACAAAACTAATTTATGAAAAAAAACACATGAAATAATTGTTATTCATATTTTTAGGCTATTTTACAGTTATTTGCTTCTTAAGGACATCTTTAATAATGAGTACAACCTCCATTTTTCACAATAACTTCAAATATTCGGTCCTTAAGGGATTCATATAAAGATCTTAAATAACTTAATGAAATTTCGGCCCAAGAAAATTTAATTGCCGTTATAAGGGATTCTTTACTATCGTATTGTTTTCCTCCTTCGTAGACCTTTCGTGTAAGCCAGCCCCAAACGTTTTCAATAATATTGAGGTCCGGCGAATATGGCGGCCAATCCAAAAGCTGCACATTTTCGTTTGCAATGAACGATTTGACAATACGTGCATTATAATAGGCGCATTATCTTGTTGCATAATCCATTGCAACGGTCCAAATAAATTTCTTAGCTTCGGAAAATTTGCTTCCAGTAACGCTTTATAATTTTTTCCAGTCATTTTTGAATTTAGAAAAACTAAGTCCATCGTGCCGTAAAATGTACTAGCTCCCCAAACCATTACCCCACCTTCTCTGCTGTGATGTCGATTTAAATACAGCTTTTCTTTTCGCAAATCGTTGAAATAGAAATTATAACCATCGGGTCCGTCTATATTAAATTTCTTTTCGTCGGTGAAAACAACCATACGTCAATCATTGAAAGTGTGTCCTTTCTGCACATTCCAAGTCATGTATTGCTTTGCAAATTTAAGCCGAAGCTGCTTGCGGGTGGCATTCAATGGCAGCTTTTTCTTCAGTTTCAAGCGCATTAAATGTGTTGCATTTATAATTACACGACGAACCGTTGATTTACTTGCTTCAACACCTGCTTCGCATTTAATTTTAGGTATGCTTAATTTTGAATTGGAAGCTAAACGAATTATTTTCCGCTTTTCTTTTTGTGTGAGAGCAGTTGAAACTCTTCCTCTATAATTTTTTCCATAACAATCCGGATTTTTTAAATAATGACTTCGACCAATTTTTTTAGCTACAGCACAGTTAGAAAGACCTTCAGAATGGTAAATATCTATTTTTATTTTTTCTGCTGCAGTTAAACCACTTTTTTTACCCATTTTTACACAAATACTTCAGCAACAATATCTCGCGAAAGAAATCTAACTTTAAAATTAACAAAAGCTCACTTTGTTTTCCAAAACACTGCCCACGAGTATACTGGCTTTAATCAAATGAACCAATTTCATTGCAGCAGATTTGTGCTCATTTTCGTAAAGGTAACAGAAAGTGCCGTTAATTTGGTCGTATGATCTGTGGATGTTTTCTCTTGCACAAACAACAAATTTCTCTTCATATCGGTATTTTCTGAATTGTGCAGACTCGATGTAGATCGTGCCTCTAGTATTGGGCGCTGGGTCCCGAACGATCTCTTCAAGTATGACAGTGAAATCGAAGGGTCACGGTTAGATCAATACCGAGCTTAATGAAGTAACAAAAATTCTCCATTGTCATCCTGCACAGTCCGATGAGTTAGCAGAGATGTTAGCACATGTCTATGCACAGGTATCATGGTGGAAGAGCACTTTTTTCTTCGCCAAGTGGGGCCGTTTTTTCTTCAATTCGGCGTCGAATCGACCCATTAATTCTTCTCCAGGTAGTCGATGTGGATCACACCTTGTGAATCCCAGAAAACGGTGGCCATCACCTTTCCGGCCGATGGGACAGTCTTCGCCTTCGGAGCACGTTCGCCGGGTGAAGTCCACTGTTTCGACTGTTCCTTGGTCTCTGGTGTGTACCAGTGGATCCATGTTTCGTCAACTGTCATGAAACGAGGCAGAAACTCCTTCGGATTGCGCTTAAACAGCGTCAAACACTGCTCTGAAGTGGTCTCACGGTTGCGCTTGTTGTCCGGAATAAGCAAACGCGGCACCCATCGCGCCGACAGCTTTCTCATGCCCAAAATTTCATGCAGGATATGACCCACGCAATCTTTTGAAATGCCTACTGTCTCAGCTATCTCGCGCATCTTCAATCAGCGGTCTGCCAATACGAGATCGTGGATTTTTGTCACGTTATACTCCGTGGTAGCCGTTTTCGGGGCACCTGGACGTGGCTCATTGAAAACCGACGTGCGACCACATTGAAACTTTACGTTAAACCAATTTTTGATGGTCGCCATTGAAGGAGAAGAGTCACCGTACACAGCATCCAAACGCTCTTTGATTTCGCTGCGCGATTTCCCTTCCAAAAACAAGAATCGAATCACCGATCGATCCATCTGGCGGTGAGGCTAAGTACTTATCGGACCACCCTCGTATAGCTCGTTTCTATAAACATTGTCATAACATATGTGGCTTTAGAGTCAGCAAAATCTCCCTTAGTGTGAATGTTTGGTCTATGGTGTATATAACTCGTCTGAAACCACACTGATAGGTACCCGTTAGGTTGTCTACGAACGGTTTCAGGCGTTCACATTACAGCGAAAAAAATTTTACATAGTTACGATGTTTAGGAGACTTATGTAAAATCTTTCTGTCCGTCTGGAGAGATTCAGTTAAAAGTTTTCAAAATTCAGGGTAGAATACATGGAGCTCCCGGCGAGCTGATACCATCCTGTTTCTCGATCCAACCGTCGGCGGTGCCGTTGTCTGCATCTTGTGAGTTCTTCCGTCCCGAAGAGGGATCTGAGGCGGTTCAGACTCTCCCTCCCTCTCTTGTTTGTTCCAATTTACAACGTTACAATAAGGTTTACTCGATCTACAGTTGAGGTACTAGGCACCCAGGGGCTACCGGGTGGGGGTAAGAGTAGAAGTCGGTAGGCAGAGGCTGGATTGTCGACGCTTATTTCTTCATATGTTCGCATAATCTACCCCTTTAGCATCTAGTTGATCCGCTTAAAAGTGAAAATCAGTTACATACGCTTCATTGACAGCGCCTCCGATTTAAGTCATCCTGTGAAACTTAACAACATTACTCACTTTAAAGTACGGTGTGATATGTTGCGGTTTTGTGATATGTTGCAGACGAACACATTCAACTGCTAATATGTAGAATAAATTGTTCAGAAGTAACATAAAATCACTTAGTAGACCCGTTTAAAAGAGTGTAATTTATGAGCATGGAGACAAACGGAATACCGTGTATGTGCTGTTTGATATCGTAAGACTTATACATGCGTTACTTTATCTAGTGGGTTCGGATAAGTGCCCCATATTGATCGTTGTGTATTGGATTTTTGGTTTAAAATGTGACCAGTGTCAAGAGAGTGAAAACTCAAATAGTTAATACAAATTTGAAGATTATTGCAAAAAACCAAAAAGAAAAATTAAAATTATTCGGTGAATAATAGTGAATAATTTACAGAGTGTTATGAAAGCGAAAGATAACTTAAAAGGAAGATCATAGCTCATTGATATCGGCAAGTTTCACATACGTAGTAGTATAGCGTTCCCTACCATATTTCTAAGGAAAAACCAATATTAACTTCTGAAAAAGGAAACTATTTTATTGTTGTTATTCGTATTGAATCAGTTTTGCCACTGACCCTACGTATTGACATTGACGCTTCATGCCAAAACACAAATGCAAGATATCCGAGAACATGTGGCTTTTCGGTTTGCAGAGCAAAAGCTCTTAACAACATTACATTAAATGTACTCGTATGATGTACTAATTTAAGCATTTAGTTTTAAAAATGTCAGGATATACATTGAAGACATTTTCTAGAGATTTCGAGCTGCTTAATCCTTAATTCATTTTGTCATCATTACTAACTACCCTATTGTTCTATTTTGTAACTAAGCTAGGAATATGTTACTTGTTTAAGTTTCGTTATCTAGGCAATTTACGCGGAAATGCAACTTTCCCTTAGTACCTCAGAACCCCTTGCGCAAACTGGGTATTTGTTCGTTTTTTTTTTTTTAAGTTGGGTTGAGTAACTAAATTAGAATTTATGTATTACGCATATCATAAAAATTCGTATCAGTTTTTTTGTGTAAGGTGTTCGTGTTCAGTATATTATTATCTATCCAACAACAAAAAAGGCTGTTGGATTCTCGACACTATCTTCACTAGGTAATGGGATTACATCACCGGGCAAGAGTAATGTAATCTTGCAAACGAATATGGTAATTGTATTGTATCAGAGTTTCTCTTTTTACTCCTTGAGACTGCAATACATAACACTTCAGAGAAATCTAAATATAACAATGTAAACCTCAATTATTGTGTTTTTGGGGGGCGTAAATGAAATAAAATCGATTAAAAATGGAAATATAAACCTAAAGAGTGTCTTTTTGAGTAGCATCATGCATTCAATCCAACATTGATGCTACCAACAGTAATTTCCCATGCCGAAATATACCGCGTTGGTATGGTAATGAGAACCACAGCAATGTTGCATTGTGGTGAATAATTCTGCGCATGTCTGAACTTTGCCAAAGAACACAAATTTTCCGTTTCTACATTAAAGCATTTGCCCACCAACAAGCCAACATTTTTTCGATGTACTCGTGGTATTGTTGGGCAAAAGACAAACATCCCGGAAATATTAGTTTCTAATTTAAGTTCGTAATATACTACTATACTACTTAAAGCCTCGATGAAAAAAAGAACATAAAATAAGTTATCTCGAATTCGAAAAACAATATGGATAACTGAAATTGTAGTAGATCCGTACATTATAGAATACGAACGCTACTCCCATAATTCAAAGGGCGTATCACTGTCCTTAACAAGCTTTTATTCCATCTAATTCTAGCGTATGTCGAAAGTGTTTGGTACATATTTCCCTTTTTCGATATTCGGTTTTGCTTCTCACTTTTGACAGACATTCTTGTCTTAGTATTTTCGTCCTTAAATCAAATAAGGATTCATGTCGATCTCGAAAAAAAAAACAATCCGACCACTACGGCTTTTTGGTGTCCCTTTCGTTCGTTTTTTTTAATCTTTTCTACCGTCCTGTCTACGATTTTTCATTGATGAAAAATTATGTTTAAAATAAAAATAAATTAAATGAAACGACAGGGAAAAATATAATATCTTAACACGACTACATAAAGTGTGAGCTAGGAACGCTCTAGTGGTATAGTGATGGAGTGAAGAGGTAAGCATTTTTAACAGCGTTATCCCGATGATGACCTAATCTAATGAAAGGTTTAACGAATCGAATGTTGAGTAGAAATTGAAACATAATAATGAAACGAGCAAAGACGAACTATCATATTTAAGATCTTCTTATCTAGAAGTGAAAAATTGCGATTTTGCACAATGAATGCGGTGAGAATGTGTTGATTAAAAAAGAAAAACCAAATGTTCTGGTCTTAGGTACAACAATATAAAATAACTTCTTCGAGGAGTGAATCACCGCCCAAATGCCAATTTTCTCCTAACATTGATTCATTAATCGGTGCCTTTCGAGTCTTCATAGTTTCATGATTTAAATTATTTATGGGGATTTTACTAAACATTCAGAATCAGAATGAACTAATGACACGGCAAGGCATGAGTGATACGTGATGTAAAAATAGCTAGATAAGTCCTCTTTAATGGAGGCTGTTGAATGGATTACGGTCATGTTATTGCTAGTTACACTCGTAAGATTTGGTAAAACTCAAATGTGTTTCCATTAGCTGCTAACTTTTTCAAAATCAAAGCAAATAGCAGACGTGCATGGAACCACAATTGACATTTGAATTCATTGCAAAATTTACTGATCTGCATCTGTGACTATGAATATCTAAACCATATTTGAAATATTTCGGAACTTTTCAAATAGATCTAATGGACTTGTTCAAAACAATGGCAACAACAAATTCAATTAAACCTGTGCTTTACATCGATTAATTAATAAGGCCAGACTAAGTATCGTGTTAACACTCCTTTATTCGTTGGAATAGTGTCATAAATCGCAACGGATTTCCAAAAATCGACGCGATATACTCCGAAATGTATAAACAGCAGGTTAGCTAGAAGGTGTGGTCAGTTTATGAGGACGAATTTTAAGATACTATACGGATTATTAAATTTCTGAACGAGGTGGATTAGTTAATAATAATATCGCATTATATTGATTTTAGGTGTCTCTCCAAGTTCACTATTAAATAAGAATTAAGACATTGGTGTTAGTTTCTGAGAAGGTATACAAATTTCGTAAGTTGCACAAGTTATTTCACTCGCACTTACCCATATATAAAATATACAAAGGTAAAGGTAACAGGCTCGTTCTATCTCACAAGGAACAATAACTTTTAATTTGCTATCGAATTCGCTAGAATAAACCATCTAGGGGGGGTCTTATTTTAAAAAGTACGGTACATATATCACCTTATATTTATGGGGTTATTTGTCGATCTCGTGCATACGATGCACATTTTCACTATTTTTTTTAAGAACTTGAATTCGCTACTTTTTCATGTTATTTTGCCTCAATAGCGCTTTTTTTCCACATTATTTTTTGAAATTTTTAATTTTCAGGCTGAAGCCGGTTTAGGAATGCATGAACGTGAATACATTCAAGAATCACTTAGCTACGTCCTACGAATACAGGAAGTGCAAGAACGGATAAAATTTGAATTTGTGGAAATACTATTGGGATTCATATCCGGATGGTTAGTGTTCTATCACACGGCTCACGATCAGGGTGAGAATAATAACAATTATTTAACAGACCTTAGGCACAGAGTTCAAAAGGTAAGTCTAAATAAGTCCGACCATTCAAAGAAAATTATTTATTTATTGTTTTTCTATTTTTTATTACTTTTTTGTTGTTTTCAAATTCATTTTTTAATAAAAAAAGACGCGGGAAAATTTCGAAGAAGCTAGAGAGAAAGTCAATGAATTAAAAAGCAAATATATGGAAAAGAAGACGGTAAGTAGCTTATTTTCTTCTTCCTTTAAATTTTATTTTACAATGCACTTTACGCTAATTTGCTTTGGGTTTCCAGATACAAGGAGGCTTGTTTTATGCAAATTTATTTCAATTATATGAATCGATCGGCGAGTTCTACGGTAAACTTTCGAAAACGTTCACAGATCTACATTTCTTATTGATTCGAAAGCATGGGACATACTAGACACTACTCTAGGTTTTATTTTCTGCACACTTGTAGATGATGTGACATAGGAAGGGTAAAATTCTGGAGATCGGTCGAGATCTAAACTTTCTTCTGTTTAAGAACTTATAGCTAGTTGCTTCACCCAGCACAATGCTTCTGGTTCACCGTGCTAAAGGGTGTTTTTAATAAGAGTGCTCGACATTAGAATATAAATGAAGCAACTCCTATGTGAATTTATTTTTTATTTGAATTAGCCTTTTATGAGTACGGAATATAGTGTCATTCAAATGGCCGTTTTACTTCAGACCCAATTTTCGACGTCTTTTTCGCATGTCTCTGGATGAATATGCTTGCTGGCGTTCGTTATATTAACTTTGAATGCATCAATTGTTTACGTATTATTCATTTAGAATTGTGATTTAATATAGCCCTAGAAAAAGAAGCCCAAAGGCGTTGTGGCGAGGATAAAAATCCCAAAATGTGCGAAACGTTTAAACGGAACACTATTGAAAGATTCAACGAAGCAAATTTCGATTTTCTTCTTTAACATCCTCATGCGCTTGACACTTTTTGGCATAATGGGTAGACTTGGTTTCTCAAATCTTCCGTTTCGCTGCCTGGTGTTATGAGTGAGTAACGAAAGTTTAGTTAATTGATTGATCAAGGCCGGTTATTGATCCCTCTTGGCTCAAAAGTATTTAGTTATGTATTCTGGAGACATCAACAAACTTTTTATCTTATTTTAATCTTCTTCTTTTCCTTTTTTTTCTCCGGCGTTGTTATGGTCAGAAGTGTAGGACCATAACCTTCCCACTTAACTGCATTCCTACTGGTCCGCTTGTGGGGTCCGCCGGTTTGACCTCAGAAAGTAGCGGCAGGCTTCCCGGTTTGGGATTACTTCATCGCTGAGGCCAATCAAATGCTGGTGTTTTTGCATTTGTTTGCACCAATTGTTTTTCGGCCTGCCTTTTTTGCGTGTTGAAATTGGAACGTTGATTGATATCGCCTTTTGGACGGGGTTCAAAGGATCTCTCCTTTGAACATGGCAAAACCAACTGAATCGGTCGCGCTCTATCTTTCTTGTGATGGTTTCTTTTACGTGGAGGCTTCCTCGGATTTTTGAACTTCTAATTCTGTCACGCTTTGTTACTCCCGCTGTCATGCGAAGCATCTTCATCTCAGCTGCCGTTAATTTGCTCTCATACTTTTTGTGCATTGTCCAGCATTGTGAACCGTATGTGAGCGCCGGACGTACAACTGAAGTGTAGAGCCTTCCTTTCAGCTTAGGGGGCATTTTTCGATCACAGAAGATGGCGGAGTTTTCCCGCCACTTCATCCACCCTGCGCTTACGCGATGTTTGATGTCGTCATCACAAGTTGCTTTTCTATTAATCATAGATCCCAGATATTTAAACTTTTCACACTTTGGAAGCACTCTTCCATTCAAGTAAATGTCTGGAATAGGCTGATGAGGGTCAGAGAACGGGCAGCACAGATACTCTGTCTTCTTTGAACTAATACGATACCCGTGTCCCTCAAAAATGTCCACCATCAAGTGCTCGTTGTAGGGACGCCTGATCATCACTTATAATGGCCCCATCGTCAGCAAAGAATAGCTGGTGCACATTGGGGTCCGTCACTTTTCCTTCAAGCAAGCAATCAAGGACTGCTATAAAAAGCAGTGGGCTGAGGACGCTCCCTTGGTGTACACCGACTTTGATTGCGAACACTTCGGTGACTCCTGCGGTGCATCTTACTCTTGTCGTTGCTCTCTTGTACATGTCCATGATCACTCGCACGTAGATTTCTGGAACTCCTTTTTGTCTTAGCGCTACCCATAAAAGATATCTTGGTTGCCGGTCAAAGGCCTTCTCGAAATCAACCAACACCATATGCAAGTCCTTTGAAGAATCACGATGCTTTTCCATCATGATCCTTATACTTTGGATTGCATCTGTTGTTGATTTACCCGAGACAAACCCGCACTGGTCATCAGATAGTCGTATTATTTTCCGCAGTCGGCTATCTAATACCCGTTCAACGATCTTCATGGTGTGCGGCATCAGCTTGACAGAACGGTAGTTATCACAATTTCGCGTATCACCCTTTCCTTTGTGCAATGGATGAAGATAGCTTTCCCTCCATTGATTAGGCATAGTGTCGCCTCTCATAAGTTTTAAGATAAGAACCATGAGCCATCTAGACCCGATGTCTCCCATCTTTTTCCAGAACTCAGAGGGTATCCCGTCCGGCCCAACAGCTTTTCTTTTCTTGGAGTTTTTAACCGCGTACCGAACTTCTTCGACTGTGATGTCGGATATTTCGGCATGATTCGGGGCGGTTCTTGGAAAGTACACTCGAGGAAACTGTTCGTTCAGAAGTTCCTCGCAATACTGTCGCCATCTGTGGAGAATTTTTTCGTCTTCCACAAGGAGTTGGCCTTCAGCATTGTTAATAAACTTTGGGAAACGAATCTCCTGAGCATTTCTTCTTCTCTGGGCGGCTATCTTAAAGATATTTGCTCCTTTGTTCAAATTGTTTTGTCGAAGCTCCTGGGTAGCCTGGTTCCTGTCAGACGCGGAAGACGATATTTCTCCCAACTCCTGATAGAGGCCTTCCATGCTTTTCGCTTTGAATTCGGCGCATTTTTTCTTCGCGATACCTTTGCAACATCTATATACCTTTTCACGGCGAGCTTTTTCCTCTCTATTAGTAGAAGAGCACTTTGACCAAGCTTGGAAAGCCATTTTCTTTTCGTGTATCACTGCTTTGGCTTCGTCTGTCCACCACCAGGTTTCTTTTGCGTGTTGGCAGGGGCCTTTAGATGTTCCGAGCAGTGATTTGGCTTTCTCCAGGCCAGATTGTTGTAGGGAATCCCACATGTCTTGTGCTCTGCACTCCTCATTACCGACCTCATCGATAATGGAAGAAAGGTAGTTTTCCATGTTGGTAATAAAAGCTTCGCCTTTTCCTTTATCCAGCTTATACCACTTGATTCTCTCAGACACCTTCGTTTGCTGCTTTGACTTCTTTCTCGCATCCATAAAAAATTCAGTCAGGAGGAGACGGTGTTGAGGGGCGATCGCGTCTCCCAGGATCACTTTGCAATCTTTAGCTCGTGGCTTCATGAAACTGGATACCAAATGATAGTCTATTTGAGTTTCATTTCCGCCGCTGCTATAAGTGATCAGGTGCCGGCTTTGTTTGACGAACATGGTATTTAGCATTGCTAAATATGATATCTTCACCTCTTCATCCTCACTCTTCACCTGAAGAGTTCCTGGTGCCGTATCCCAGCCCTCCGTGGTAGCCTTCATAGTCTTCGCTTGTCTTCCCGACATGTCCGTTTAAATCTCCCCCAACAAACAAAAGCTCTTCCTTTGGGATGATTTTGACAAGGTTGTGGAAATCTAGCCAGAATGCATCTTTTTCTTTTTGTTCGCATCCTACTTGAGGGGCATATGCGCTTACGATGTTCCACACCTCACCATGCATCACCAATTTGAGAGCCATCAAACGGTCACTGGACTTTGAAATGGTTAAGACGTTGCCAATTAACTCTGCCGCAAGGATGATGGCGATTCCATTTTTTCCTTGTTCCAATCCATAGTAAAACATCTTGTAGGCTTTTGTTTTAACGTCCAAGAAACGTACCCGATTACCGGTGTTTCGCCATTTCGTCTCTTGTACGCACAGGATGTCTACTCGCCTTCTAACTATAATTTCTTCAAGCTCATAGCTGCGTCCACTCATGCTTCCAACGTTCCAACTCGCGACTCTTAAGTGTGGCTTACGCCGCTGCATTACTTTGCTATCCCCCGGAAATCCTATAGCTCTGACCCGAGCATTGCTGTTCGTCCCAGGATCACGACCATTAGTAGTGCCTGGCGGGGTAATGCTTTTCCTTTTAGCGTTCTTTTCCATAATGCTACGGTTTGACCGTTTTCTTTCTTCCCCTCCTTTTCGACACGGGCATGCTCCAGATTTTTATTTTTTTTTTTGATTGATCTTACTCTTACGACACCGGTGATCTCCAGTCGTGTCAACCCACTGATTTGCATGCACACTTGTGGGGCAGTTTAATGGTGGTATATGTGTCCCTAGGCTCACCTTGGTGTTTTCTAAATTGCCTAGATGTGATTTTTGTTTACCTTTGTTTAGTCGCCTTTTACGACAAGCGATAGGTATCGCTGCAGGGATATTCTTAACCCGTCCCTGCACGAGGCTTTTATCTTATTTTAATATCGGTTGATATTCTCCTATGGTGTATTATTACATTATTAAATTTATTTTCGTATCATAATTTACATTTGGTGAGCCACTGCACAGTTTACATACAGTTTTCTAATATTTAAATTATATCTTTCTTCTGAACAATTATTCTAAGTTATGATAACATACGCTTTTCAGTGATAATAAACTTTGAAGGAAAACTACGACAACAAACCTTCAATAAAAAAACGCTATGTAACCATTGACTTTATTGCCGCCATTAGAGAGGCATGTTTGTTCGTAGATTTCTTTGCCCAATATGACTTCGATAAGTTATACTGGACCTACATATGCTTAACCAAGAAAACAAGCTCATATCATTAGGCGATCACCCCCATGTTTAACAAGGGGTTTCGCGTACCAATTATATGCTTCACCTTTTGCACGACGAATAAACAGTTTACCGTCCTTCCCAAATAGATTTATTTTTGTTTCTTCGTTTTATAATATGTTTCTCCACTGCTTTGGGGCCTGGAGGGGATCATTTGGCATTGGATGAAGCTGAGCGAAAACAATGCGCTTGTGGATATACATATAACTTTGCATTCACTAAAACTCGGCGAATTTCCCTGGCACTCATTTCAACTGATGTTTCAGTTTTTAAGTCAAACCACTTTTTGTCTTTAAATAAACATTTTAGGCGGGCGTACTCTGGTTTCATGATTTTTAATTCTTTTGGCTTGCAAAGCATACTACTAGCGTTGAAAAGCACAGCTGGTGCTTAAAGACATTTCCATCGCGATTCCAATGAAGCTAAGCACCGTGGAGTCATCTTACAAGGGGAGGACACGATCTACGGGAAACGGATTTGCCTCATTTTTTTGTATAGTGTGTGAGCACGAATCGGGAGCGTTACCCATTACGCCACGACATGCTCGACTGGAGTTTAATAACTTACTCATAAAGCGCTACGTGAAACTTTGAGCGTTGATTTTCTCGCTTATTTCTGAGCGTTGCATGTTACTATTTCCTTGATGGTATACCCACATGGTATACTATCACTATACAAAAAATGAGGCAAATCCGTTAGTCGATAAAGGTCCTCTGGTTCTACTGTACACGGCAATGATAAGACCGATAGTCTCATATGCACTGTTTGTCTGATGGAACAGGTTAATACGCAACACGCACTGTTCTAGATGCTATGATGAACCTTCCACCCCTTGATATATTTATCAAGGGATGCACACTGAAAGCCATGCTTCCACGCTGCCATTCTTAGAAAAACCAAGGGACGTCAACCAACCACGAGCGCGATATACACGAAATGATTCCGATATGAACCTGCAAGAAGTTATGTTGTCGGACAACTGTCAAACATTTCTTGCAGAAGTTTCCTTACAAATGGAAATGCGGTCTAAAGACTCGCGACAGTTCTTGCTGCTTATCGAAATAGTTACATATATGTCGCGCTCGTGGGTGGCTGACGTCTTTTGGTCTGTGAAGAATGGCAGCGTCAAAAGGAGTCTTTCCTTCGGTGATATTGAATTACAGAATCGAGGGTCTTGCTTTTTTATAATAGGACCCACTTTTAATAACAAAACTTCCAAATTATTAATTTAATTAATTAAATGTAATTGCAGATGCTAAACGTTGACGTCTTCTCGACATGATTTCACAATTTTAAGTAAATAACCAAATTTCTTGCGACACTAATGCCCTTCCTGCAAATACCTCTGCGACAAGTTGATGCGCGAGCTTCTTGTAAGATATTTATTGCAGGGAAATAGCAAGAATTCACATGACAATGTAAATGCTACTGCAAAAAACTTCTGCAAGACTTCCGCGAGATTACTTGCCAATGGAAACGCTGCCTTAAAGAGAATTGATTGCAGAAGACTTGCGGGCGTCACTTTGGAATCTCTTACACTTGGTATCGATGAGACATCTACCCGTGTTGCATGTTGCGAGGAGGTTGACACAGCGACTGTCACGCCTACGCCCGCGCATAGTGGCGCACCTTTGGTGCCGACGTGGTGTATACCGAATCTCTTAGCTCTACATCACTGAAACTCCTCCTCTGTTCTCCGGAGAACAGGGAAAATGCAATAAAGTAAGTACCTGTCTGGCAGTACAATTTACCAGTATTTGCGTCTGAATGTTCCAACAGATAGCAGAAGTCTCGAACAAAAACAAAAATTATCCAGCTGATGCATTTGAAGATAGGTTTTCTTGACAAAATAAATACTACATACAAATACTACATCTTTACTCGGTATGCCTTCACTAGAACTATAGACATTGCCATTGTTTTGTTTCTGTTTTGGCAATACAGTGCACCTTGCTACTAGATTACGCAAAAAAAAAAATCGCTACTCTCTTTGCGTGACTGCCACCTACCACCCAAGATTTGTTCCTAATAATCAGCTTATTTATATTAGTGTATTAATCAATGGGATTGCATGTGCGACAGGTTTTTCTAATGTTTTGCTGTTCTCAAATTACTACGTTTCGAGGGCTTAGGACATGATAAAAATCAACGGGGCTCAACTGTCCTTACATTATCATATTGTCTTTTAGATCCTATTTATCATGCTTTTTTTTATTTATTTTTTCATTGCTTGCAGAAACCAGAGGAGAAGTATACAAAACGTGGATATTTGTTTTTGATGGAAAAGAGTAAGTTAGTGAGATTGTTATTAAAGAATGCATGCAAAACCCTTTTTATATTGAGAACATGCTTACTAAAGTCTCAAATAGGTTCCATTTTGAAAATTTCCCTTCCAGAACCATTTAAAGCAACATGGACCAAATATTATTGCACTTACAAGAAACAGAACAAAGAATTCACGATGCTCCAGTTCAATCAAATTTCTGGTCGGCCAGAATCTAATGATGAGAAGTTGACTTTACTCTCGTGTCAGCGACGAGCTTCTGAATTCGAAAAACGTTTCTGTTTCGATTTAGTATTTGAAGAAAAACCGGGAATTGTATATACATTTCAAGCACTTAGCGAAGACGACCGGAAGACGTGGATCAGTGCAATGGATGGAACAGAACCAGTAAGTAGCAGAGAAGAGATCTTATTCGAGAGGAGTATTCTAATGCTGCGTGTGCATTCATAGACATATCAGACCCCTGGCAAAACAAAAGGTACGGAAGAATATCAACTTGATGATACGGGCTTTGCCTTTGTTCGCAAATGTATCGAGGTACTAGAAAACCGCGGTCTCGAAGAAGAGGGGATTTATCGTAAAAGCGGTGTGGGTACAAAGATAACCAAACTACTCACACTGGGTATGGATAAGAAAAAGACTGATATAGTATTTAGTGATGAACAATATAAAGATCTTATGGAAAGTAACACAATAGCGAGTGCATTGAAAACATATTTGAGAAACATGAACGAACCACTAATGACGTATCGATATCACAGTGCTTTCATAGAGGCGGCAAGTAAGTACCGTACTATTACTTCTCTCTTTTTGTTGAGCAGTCAAGCATGTTTTTTTTTTTTCATATCATAGAACAAGACAATCTTAAGCAACGAGTTCACGAAGTTCATAAATTAGTACATAAACTGCCACCGGCGAACTTCCAAATGCTGGAAATGGTCATAAAGCACTTAACTGAGTACGAACACCGTCTATGGATCATTTGGAAAATGATTTTTCACGTCACTTTTTTCTTGTTTTGTAGGGTTTCTCGAAAATATGAAAAGAATAAAATGTCTGTGTTTAACCTGGGCGTCGTTTTTGGACCAACACTCCTACGGCCACAGGAGGAGACCGTAGCTGCCATTTTGGATATCAAATTCAACAATATTGTAATTAATATTCTTATCGAGCACTATGATCTAATTTTCAATAAGACACCTGGAAACCACGTTGTCATGAACTCTGCGACCAATTCCAGTCCGCCGGCGAGGACCCCCCGTGCACACCAAGTTGGAACCGGTCCGCCAGTGGGGACTCGTCCAGCACTTTATTCTCCACAACAGCAAATTTACCGAGTGGTGACTAAATCCAACTATACGGATCAACCGATGTCCTCGTCGTTGCAAAACATTCCAAATGGTATGATCTATCAGCCGAGCAGTGGCGCATCTGCTGGCAGTACCAATGGTACTGCAAGTTCAAAAGGCATGGCACCATCGGTACCAGCGCATCAGAACAAGACGAATCACCATCCGATGTCTCACATGACACATTCCGAAAATGATATCAGCGTACGGCGGGATCCGTCCGCCTATGCAACAGTCGGTGCTGCTGTATTACCAGGCACAAACGGCCCGCTCATGGCACACCATGCAACACCGGCAACTGCAACTAATCTTCGTCATGAATACCTCACTCAACCAGGTGCAGGTAGTCATGTTTACAATGGTCCTAGCCCACCCACCAATCGTGTGAATATATCACCACCGCCACCACCGCCACTGGGCATGCGAACGGAACAAATCTACGGCACCAGTGGCTCGCACTCGCGATCACATTTAAACTATGCTCAACCGAAACATTATGCAGGCTCGGTAAGAGGTGATTCAAATGATCGTATGCATTCAACGAGCAGTTCGAATGAGTCGGTTTGCGATTCAGTATCCTCATCGCGGGATAGACAAAGAGGATCCATTGACTATTCGACACATCAAGGACAAGTCAGTGTGGCTGGTTCGATATCAAACCTGTTGGGTGTGACATCGAACGCGAACAGCTGTGATGATGTTGGTGTCTCGTCCGCTGGGTCAACGGCGGGAAGTCCTGCAGCGGGGGAATATGTGCCAAAGAAAGTTCACCGAACAAAGGATGTAAATCAGATAAAGCGGGATCTCAACGCAGGAACGGCGTAAGTTTAATGAATTTTATAAAACTGAGTAATTAGCTGTTTTAATTAAATGATATGTGCTTTGTGCAGACGAGTTCGCACGCTATACGCCTGTTTGGGTGAGAGTGAAGGGGAGCTATCTTTCGAACCAAATCAAATTATAACAAATGGTGAGTTGCACATTTATTTATCAACTTTACAGGACTTTGGACATTCATGAGGCTACAAGATTCATTTATTGCCAATGTAGTCTTTTTAACGAAAATCTCAGTTTAACTTTAGTTCCAATTTTTTGACTACTTCAATTTAATTTGAGAATATCGGAACTCAGATGGTAGCGTATTCTTGACACAGCTCTCTATACAATTTTTGTCAGACAATTATAATTTCAGTTTTCATGTGAATTTGCAGCACGTCATAATTATAGTTATTATAGCTGCAAGTTAAATAATCTAACTTGTTCTCCCTCAGAGAATACATTTTTATTATATTTTTTGCTAAAAACAGGGAGAAGCATTAGGTTTCTGATTTGATTGAATATTTAGCCGGGAAGTTCCTTCATCATATATTCCATTGTTATTGTTTGTTGTTGGTGTCATTTCTCAAAATATTAATCAATTAACAGCCTAGATAATGCGAATTATTATCTTGCACTTTCATTCTTTGAATCATAAGAAAGAGAGGGCTCAAGTCAGTTATAATGTGTTGTTTGCAAAGTGCTTAACGCCGACATAATTGATAATATAGTAAGTAAATGTTATAATAAGTTAATGAAACGAGCCTTCACATTCAGAATCAGGTTCATTTTCCTAATATTTTCGTTTTTATTTATTTATACAATGCCAACTTATATCATGCAAATCATTGAAGTCGGTAAACCTGCTTTATATATTTTTTTTTACGGAAAACTACCAGACTCTGGGTTCTTAAGGTTTTAGGTAAATATTCAATTTAAATTTAAAACATCGGTTTGTATTATACAAGGCGAAGATCGCCAATATTTTAGCTGTCTTACGAGTAAGCAATAGAAAGTCACTAAAGAAATATATTTCGAAGCACTTTTAAAGTGAGAAAAAATTGTCAGTAGCCATAAAAACAAAAATTAATACATTTAGAGTGTACATTTTCACTTTTTTTTAATAACACATCACGTAATTGGTATACGTTCTTATGTAAATTTGTCAACGATTTCATGGATTTTAAAAGAAACGAAACATTATTTAAATATCGTCCGTGGAAATTGATTGAAAAATGGAAGCAATAAAATTTGATATTTTTGTAATAATCATTTTTTACAATCCGGTTTGCTATCGATTAACTAACTTTATTTCTTATTGCAGTACGCTTTTCCCATGAACCGGGCTGGCTTCAGGGAACCCTAAACGGTAAAACTGGTCTTATACCCGAAAACTATGTGGAACATTTGAAACCTTATCATTGAGAACTACGCAACATCGTGATTATCAAAGTTAAATAAACCCCCAGCATTAAATGTAAAGAAATCCAGCTAAAAACCGACCCATACATATGCAAAATAGTACAGATATAAATTTTAGGAATCCCAATAAAGAAAACATAAATAAAAGGGAAACAGCAATCCATTCCCCATACATGTAAGCACTGAGGTGATGTAATTTAATTAAATAAAAATAAGTTAAGTGTATTATATCTATACATACATATACATTTAAATTAAACGAAGGATATTTCCTGCAATAACTGTGAATTAAAGAAATATGTAACATCAACTAGTAGTATGAGTACTGGGACTAAAACCTACAGAAAAGAAATATTTTCTTTTTTATTCGATTTCAATTTTAAAAATGCTTTTGAAATGTATTTTGAGTATATTTTCTTTTGTTTTTCAAGTTGAATAACATTTTCTTGTAAAAATCATTTGTATTGTTTTTTATATGATTGACCTTGGAAAAAAAGGAAGCATTTAAGAATGATTTTTGTCGATATTTCAATACAAAAGGAAAACACGAACCTTCATTCAAAATGTTGATGATGGCCTTAAAGCACAATCTAGTCCTTAAGAAGAAAGGAATGCATTTTGTAATATTTTACTAAAATTTTATTCTGCTTCTGAAGCAGGTCGTTTTCAAAAGATAGTAAAAAATTAAAATTTTAGTTGTTTTGTTCTTGAACTCATTCAAGGTTAGTGACGCTTACATTTACGAGTTTTAATATATCCTAGTAAGGACTTGAAAACATAATTAATTCCAGCACTTTTTATTTCACACTTAATGATGTATCATGGAAAACGAGTCAGTGAATGAGCAAGTCAAATTTAATATGCATTTGTGTATTTTTTCTCTGTGTTTGTACAATTTTAGTATTGCAACTACAATACCAGCACAGGCACCAGCCTACTTCAAGCCAATCACTTGTGTTACATATAAGTATTTGTAATTGGAAGCTTGGCTTTGATATATTCAGCAACTTGAGAAAGTATTGAAAACAAAAACATAAAAGACATAATAAAATATAAGTTTACAAACCGCACTGCGCACATATGTATATGTTATTTAATTAACACAAAATAACTAAACAATATTATTATGTTTTACGAAAATATATTTTTTTCTTATAATTTCATTCCATTGTATAATATGTTTAAATCTATATCAAACCAACCCGTAATAAGTCCCATCGTAAAATAAATATAAAAATATTAAACAAAACACAAACAAAATGCATAAACGATTTAGGCAATTCATTGAAAAAGT
Organism: Merodon equestris; assembly: GCA_958301585.1. Lineage (NCBI taxonomy): Eukaryota > Metazoa > Arthropoda > Insecta > Diptera > Syrphidae > Merodon > Merodon equestris. Next base: position 78,247,433 of record OY284415.1, on the reverse strand, counting down.
ATAAGTAAAAAAAAAACAAAAAAAAAAAGAGCAAAGTGTACACAAACCCAGATTTAGGTTAAACTTTTAGTTTACATTTAAATATTGAACATAAAGGAAAAAGCAAAGAAAAACCTGTATTGATGAAGAATGTACGTATTGTATTATAAATAAAACTTTTCTCGACTATATTGCTTTATATTTTGATAAAAGATGATTGATGACAGCCGAGTCCGATAACTTGAATTATTTTTAATATTTACAAATACTATATGTACATATGAATTATTTATTATTAATTTTTTCTTTGTTAGAAAAGTTTGTTTTTGTTTATCATTATTATTATTTTAATTATATTGTTATTTTTGTTATACACCATTAATCCTCATTGTAAGACGAATGAATGAAACAACAAATGCTAAATAAAATTATACATATAACAATTTAAATTATTCGTTTTTTATTTTCCACGAATGCCAGACCGTAAAAGTACATTTCGCATTTGCTTCTCGCGCTAGTTTCGCGACAAGATCAAGGGCTGTACGGCTATAAACACGAAAATGTCAAAAAACCTTCTGATTCTAAACTTGCATTTGCAAGTTGAATGCATAAATGATATAATGAGATTTACCATTTACATTATATTATTTTTACTTTATTTTTTTCTTGTTTTCAAACTTTTCAGTACAAGGACTCGATTTGCTCAGTACATAAGGACCTTGTACCAAACAGGAAAACTCGCACAACTAACGCCTGATTGCAAAAGGATTCACATCGAGTACTAGAGAAAAGTGAGATGCTATGAAACGGGTCCGGCGAGGAACGGACCGCTGATGGTAATTTAATAATATACTCTATAACGCACTAACTCATATGCACCGAAACGGCTTTGTTGCACAAATGGGCGATTTTAACTATGGGGTAGATAGTGATAAAACAGAATCTAAGCAAGAAACCTGTTCTAACCATGAATTAAAGATTTGTGGCACTGTGCTTATCCACCGATACACAAAGCAACCTGGACAACCGAATCTTCGTGTACAATGTTTTCAGTTGGACCATATATACGAGGGTGGTCCGATAAGTACTTAGCCTCACCCCTAGATGGCGCCAGTATCGCAAGAGCAACTTACTATCGCGTAGTACATTCTAGTAGACGGCGACTGTCGAAATTTCAGCCGGATCGGACTCGTAGTTTTATTTTGACCGCGTGTGGAAGCGAGAGTGTCCTCGGATTTAAGAAAAATGGAAAAGAGCAATATCGGTCGGTGATTCGATTCTTGTTTTTGGAAGGGAAATCGCACAGCGAAATCAAAGAGCGTTTGGATGCTGTGTACGTACGGTGACTCTTCTCCTTCGATGGCGGCCATCAAAAATTGCTTTAACGAGTTTCAACGTGGTCGCACGTCGGTTTTTAAAGAGCCACGTCCAGCTGCCCCGAAAACGACTACCACGGAGGATAACGTGACAAAAATCCACGATCTCGTATTGGCAGACCGTCGATTGAAGGTGCGCGAGATAGCTGAGACAGCAGGCATTTCAAAAGATCGCGTGGGTCATATCCTGCATGAAATTTTAGGCATGAGAAAGCTGTCGGCGCGATGGGTGCCGCGTTTGCCCACTCCGGACAACAAGCGCAACCGTGAGACCACTTCAGAGCAGTGTTTGACGCTGTTTAAGCGCTATCCGAAGGAGTTTCTGCGTCGTTTCGTGGCAGTCGGCGAAACATAGATCCACTGGTACACACCAGAGTCCAGAGAGAACAGTAGAAACAGTGGACTTCACCCGGCGAACGTGCTCCGAACAATGCGAAGACTGTCCCATCGGCCGGAAAGGTGATGACCACCGTTTTCTGGGATTCACAAGGTGTGATCCACATCGACTACCTGGAGAAGGGCAAAACGGTCACAGGGCTGTACTATGCCAAATTATTGGGCCAATTCGACGCCGAATCGAAGAAAAAACTGCCCCACTTGGCGAAGAAAAATGTGCTCTTCCACCATGATAACGCACCGGCTCACATCTCCCCACGGCCAAATTGGTCGAATTGGGCTACGAACTGCTGCCCCATCCACCGTATTCTCCAGATTTGGCCCCGTGCGACTTCTTTTTGTTTCCAAACTTGAAAAAGTCACTCGCAGGGTGAACGGTCATCGCCGCCACGGAGGCCTACTTTGCAGACCTCGAGAAAACGTATTTTTCAGACGGGTTAAAGAAGTTGGAGCATCGCTGGGTCAAGTGTATCGAGCTAAAAGGAGACTATATTGAAAAATAAATCGCAATTGTATTATATATATATATGTATATGTATATATGTATATCTACACTGTTAATTCCCTCCTGACCATAAACAAAATGAAATATCAGTCCTAAGAAGACGTGTTCTCCTTACAACAGTCAACATTTGCTTTGGCAGCATGATTACCCTGTTGAATTTGTCAAAGCAATGGCAGGTACTCGTCTGCAAACGGATATATTACCTACAGTAATATTAGATTCAGTGAATTGGTCAAACACCGTAATATTAAAAACATTCACAGACCATGATATTTCTACTACCATGTTTCATTGTTTTTATTATAAGCCAAGCATGAAACTCTGGTCAAGATTACCTGCTTACGTACGTTTTTTGGTATCCGGTCAAAATAGATTAATTTTGGCATTGTTAGACTAAAAAGTTTCGCTATTTCTCTGTTGATCTCTTTAAATTTGTTGTTGCGAACTGGTTTCGATCCCTAATTGTTTTTTTTTTATTAATAAAAGAGGACACATGTTTGAATGATGAGCTTTAAAGTTGAATTCCTTCCTCTGATAACGGAGGTATCAATTTTTTTTATCTCATTGGACATTTTTTTCGCACATCTAGCCTTAGTCATAAAAGTTTACATACACCCCTAAAATGTATGAAATCTAAAAACCAGTAGAGAATTGGCTTGTTAGACAGTCATTATACATCTTCTTATTGCCAGATAACACTTCCAGAAAAACAGAGTCAACCATAAATATGAAAATTACAAAGAAAAGCAAAATAAACGAAAAAATCCATTTCACAAAAGTCAGCATACAGTTGCATTTTCATAGAAACTGCCACGGAACCAAATGGAGTATCGTTAATTTTTTTAGTGAACTGGGACTTTTCATTATTCTTTTAGTCTCGTGTGTAATTTAGAGCAGACTGGGTCGCCTTTTTAATAAAAACGGATTTCTGAAATGGCGAGTAGAAAAGAAGTTCCATTGGAAATTCGATATTTAATTGTTCAATTAAGACAAGAGGATATAAGTCACGGCGAAATTGCAAGAATTGTTGATAGAAGAATCGCGCAACAGTCCAGTCTATGTATAATAAAAATGTACGATGATAGGGGTAATGTCTCAAATTAATCTCGTACTGGGCGTCCGAAGATATTAAATGCCCGAGATGTTAGGACCATCCTTCGCAAAGTGAATTACAACCCTGGGACCAGCGCCCCAAAATTGGCTGAAGACATCGCAAATACCACCGGTAAAGAAGTTCATCCAGACACGATTCGAAGAGTGTTAAGATCTGGAGGATTTCATGGAAGAGTTCCCAGGAAAAAGCCCCTGATCAGCAAGGTCAACCAAAAAAAAAAAACGCCTCAAGTTTGCCAAACATTACATCTCTGAAAGTCACGAGTTTTGGAGAACTGTACTATTTACCGACGAAAGTAAGTACAATATTTTCGGATCCGATGGCCAAGGTAAAATATGGCGTAGACCAAATCAAGAAATGGCTGTGCAAAATTTGGTCCCAACAGTAAAGCATGGGGGAGGCAATGTCATGATTTGGGGGTCAATGGTGGCGGCAGGAGTGGGCAAATTCGTTTTTATTGAGGGAACCATGGACCATCTGCCGAATGTCTAGGCTTAGGAAACAGTTGGGTGCTACACCAAGACAATGATCCAAAGCATACGGCAATAAGAGGTAAGGAATGGCCGCTGTACCGTGTGCCAAAACAGCTGCATCCACCCAATCACCAGATCTTAACGCTATTGAACACATTTCTGATGAACTTGAACGCAGAATCCGTAAATATACCATCAACAACAGAGTCACTAAAGAGCCTTTTAACGAAGGCGTGGTCGGAAATAACACCGGATGTTACCGAAAATCTGGAGCCTAGAAGGCTCCAAGCAGTCATAGACTCGAATGGGGGCCCGACAAAATATTGAATGTCATTTGCAGAATATTAACCATTTTGAGGACCTAGAGTTGCTTCAAAATCTTGATGTTTTACTGCGTTTTTTACCATCCCTGAAAAGCACGAAATTCCTCGGCAATAGCTCTCAAGGATTGTCCCTCATTTCTGCCTCTCAGTTTTGCCATGTAATGCTTATGACTTATATTTCTATAAAAACAATATTTCTATAAATACTTATTGAATAACTGAACTTTTCAGCCGTTGTTTTTGCTTAAAATAAAGTGTTTTTCAATGAGAGCCTTCAGGCATTGAAATGGAATAAAACAAGCTGTGTGTGAGGTATTAACATTTTTTTTTCTATATTGTAGGACGCATGTATGCCATTATGTACGAAATATGACATCGTTCAAATGCCCGCGAGTGGACCGATTTTCAATGACTCTTCCGCATAGATCCGGCCAAAGTTGATCAATGGTCTGTTATGTTGACCTTGAGGGCATCGGTCGATTGTGGTTTATTCGTATAGACCAGAGGTTCCCAAACTTATTTTGTATACTGCCCACTTTGAAAATAAATTTTTTTAGCGCCCCCCATATTTTTACTTACTTAAAAACCACTACAACTTCAAATGAAACAAATTATTGTGAGCTATATCAGCGGAGATTAAACATTCAATCTAAACGAGACTTTTATTATAACCTGCAAGAGTTAACTGGAGACCTGAGCGCAGTAGGTAGTGTACAAAGACGCTCAGGTCTCAAGTTAACTCTAGCGGGCTATACCTGCCGATGAAAATGATTATTGAAACGCAACTTTATAGTATTCGGATAGAGTATCTTTTATTCAAAATAAAACAAACATAATCGATTTTAATATAAAAACTAATGTGAAGGATGATTCTGATGCTGTTTAATAAGTTAGTTGATATCAGGTTCCAATTTACTCAAGAACAGCCGCAAGTCACCACGTTCGGTAACATGCAAACGATTTCTCTTTTCAGTAAGCAGCGTTGCCACAGCACTAAATCCACGTTCACACAAATATGACGATGGGAATGCTATCAAGAATCGTTGAACCATTAACCACAATCCAGGGTACAATTGCGGGACCGGTTTTTGTAGGCAACATTTTTGGTAGCCATTTTTGAACTTGATTTTTATTTCCTCGTTCGTTGTCAATTCTATAAGTTCTTCTTCTAGCTGAGGTGATATTGCTGTGTGACATTTGAAAACGGATCCAACACCCAGTCTGGTATTTCCAAGTTCAAAATGTCCTGGTATCGTTCGGTGAAGTCAATGTGGAGGTTTTCCAAATGTTGGCAGTAGGCAAACAATTCGTCGTTACTGCAGGATACTGATAAATGCGGAAAATTGTGAAACTCACGTCTGCCGATATTCTTTTTGTGTAGAAGCAGTTTGGCTGCGAAAGCAGCAACGACATTTTTTGTTTTAATTAAATTTAGTCCATCCCCTTGCAGTTGGAGATTCATGTCGTTGAACAATTTATACAGATCTGTCATGTAGGCTATATCATTCTTTGATGTAATGAGCTTATTACGCAATTCTGTATCTTTGGTTTCCAAGAACTCTATCACAGAGTCAAACAGGTTGTAAAATCGAGTCAGAGAATTGCCTCTTGATAGCCAACGAACTTCAGTATGAAACAGCAAACGGTTGAAATCTTCGTCATTAGTAACACAAAGCTGATGAAATAATCTATCATTCAAAGAGCTGTTGCGGATTTTATTGACTGCTTTGATGACATATTGCAGTGAATGAAATAGTCGTTCACTTAAATTTCGAGCAACCAAATGTTGTCGATGAATAACGCAATGTAAAGCAAAAACATCTGGAATTTTATTTTTAAGATACGCTATGAAGCCTTTATGGCAACCTGTCATAGCCGGGGCACCATCCGTAGCAGCTGATATAATATTCTTCAAGGGAATTTCTTTCTCGTCACAAAACTTTTCCAATGTATTGAATATGGTTTCGCCTTTTGTATCGGTCTCTAGATTTCTAACAAACAATAGTTCTTCACATATTTTCTCATATTTAATAAACCTCACGTAAGACAGCAATAATGCTTATTCCGTGCAGGGACGGGTTAAGAATATCCCTGCAGCGATACCTCTCGCTTGTCGTAAAAGGCGACTAAAACAAAGGTAAACAAAAATCACATCTAGGCAATTTAGAAAACACCAAGGTGAGCCTAGGGACACATATACCACCATTAAACTGCCCCACAAGTGTACATGCAAATCAGTGGGTTGACACGACTGGAGATCACCGGTGTTGTAAGAGTAAGGTGTCACAAAAAAAAAAAAAAAGCAGGCCGAAAAAAAAATTGGTGCAAACAAATGCAAAAACACCAGCATTTGATTGGCCTCAGCGATGAAGTAATCCCAAACCGGGAAGCCTGCCGCTACTTTCTGAGGTCAAACCGGCGGACCCCACAAGCGGACCAGTAGGAATGCAGTTAAGTGGGAAGGTTATGGTCCTGCACTTCTGACCATAACAACGCCGGAAAAAGGAAAAGAAGAAGAAGAAGAAGACAGCAACAATGCTTCATTAGTTGGTAAAATGGACTCATCGAGCTGAATTGAGAATTGACTAGTCCTCAGAGGATTGCACAATGATTCTTCAATGTTTTCAGCCATTTCATCAAGTCGTCTTTGCACAGAATTATTACTCAAAGAAATTTTTCGGATAATATCTGCCGCCGGTTTATGAAGCACAGTAGTTATTACTTCCTTTATTGCTGGCAAAATTAACTCTTCTCCGATGTCGTGTGGTTTGCCTTTTTGAGCAAATAACGAATAGATATTGAAGTTCGAAGTCCGTCATCTTGATTAGCAGTCGCCGAAAAGAGTTTTGACACACTTGGTTGAGCATTATGCTTCTTCTCTAGGTCTTGAAAATATGATACATTCTTGTCTTTCTTATCTGGATGCATTTTATTCAAATGATCTTGCAGTCTTGAAGGCTTCATTGCTTCATTCGAAAATGTTTTTAGACATAGAAGGCACAACGGCGCCGATGGGTTTGTGGGGTTTTCAATGAATCCGTATTTTATATATTCCGCACTGTATTGCCGTATCTTCTTTTTTACTTCCGACATTGTTTTGTTTTCAGAAATACGTAAGTAAGTGTTGAGCTTAAGTACTGCTTATCTTTTACGCGCGAAATCGTAAATGAAACTAAAATAAATATTATGTTACGTTACCTTATATAGGATTGCAAATGCAGCACGCACCGACAGGAATAAGACAAACATGCATAAACTCGTTTATCTCATTCGACGCTCAATCGTACTCAACAAGTAAGAGCGAGTATCTATGAACCAGCCGATTGATACATGATTGCACAAATCGCGTTATTTAACAAAAACTTGTTAAAACATGATTGCTCGCGGTTACTACGAAAATTACCTATCTAGGAATACTAATACCTATTAAAATGCGAAAGTGTGTTTGTTGCCTTTTTATTTGTTTGTTTGTGTCTACTTTCATTTCGAAACGGAGCGACCGATTGACATGATTTTTGGAATGGGAATAGAATAGGAAGGATCGAAGAGTGACAGACTACTTTTTATCCAGAAAAACATCTCATTCCTAAGGGATAATCAAATCTCTCTCTATTCTATATGCACGGACGAATCCGCGGGGAAGTCACTAGTATTAAATATTTTTAGTTATTTATTCAATCAAACAGGACAGATATATGAACTAACTAAGTAAGTAAGTACCTAACTAAATAAAATTTATGTTGTGCAGTTTGAATTTTGATGAATTTAAAAAAAATTAAGTACCTACCTACCTACCTAGATGAAATTATAAATCGCCCCCCTCAGCCTCTACAACGCCCCCGTTTTTGTCTGGGTCTCTTATCGCCCCCCTTTAGGCATGCAGTGCCCATAAGGGGGCGTTATCGCCCACTTTAAGAAAGACTGAGACCTACGACTTCAGGAAACCCCATAACCTTACCCCCAGATCGTTCATGCAGAATGTCAATCGTGGCGTCCGCTGTGTGGTATGTTGCGCCATCCTGCTGGAATCACATGTCGTCTAGGTCTATATGGCTCAATTTGGGCCTTAAGAAATTTGTTATCATCCGCCGGCCCAAAATCCACACCAAATGGTAACTTTTTGAGGCATTGTCACCTGATGAACCTCGTATGGGTTGGTGCCGTCCTATTTACGGCAATTCATTTGTTAACATAGCCAAAAATGCGTCTTGTCCTCTCTAAATGCTTCGAACCCCAGTCAGCGAACAAATTGCGTTGTCTATGGCCATTAACTTTGAGTTCCTGGGTCAGTTGGATCTTATACGCAAGATAGAGTTCTTGTGCACGGTGAGAAATCGACTGCCTCGCGTTCTACTGTACACTTTCACGGACCGCGATTTTGCATTTCTTTGAAGTATGAATGTTGGCTGATTGATTACCGAACCGGTCGTCTCAAATTTGATCACTAAACGTTGAAAAGTCGACTGTGTAGGGCCACTACGTCTACCGTAAAATGGGCGGGACGCGCGAGTTACGTTCCAACATTCTTCTCATATGCAGTTGCTAACGCATAACTTTGTTATCTTAAGAAATACAATATATTCAAATTCAAATTTGCCTTTTGCATCAAATACCTTGTACATAATATAATATATCCAAATTCTAATTTCTGTATCATATCTAAAGTAATAAGTCAGCATTTTGTTATTATAAAAACCTACTTCAAAAACGATAGTTTGTTCAGTTCTGTTAATAAAGTTCCAGAGGGCGAAGCTCTGCCCGAAATTTAATTCGTTTTTTTTATTTCGAAGTTTCGTGGTAAATATAAGTCGCGCAACGTTTGTATTACGAACACCTATTTTGATAATAAAGTTTTATCATTTGGATGTGCTGTTCAATCATGTAACTTGCCACGTTGATTTGGCATCAGTAAGTAGTGAATAATAAACGTTCCGTGCAGGGACGGGTTAAGAATATCCCTGCAGCGATACCTCTCGCTTGTCGTAAAAGGCGACTAAAACAAAGGTAAACAAAAATCACATCTAGGCAATTTTGAAAACACCAAGGTGAGCCTAGGGACACATATACCACCATTAAACTGCCCCACAAGTATACATGCAAATCAGTGGGCTGACACGACTGGAGATCACCGGTGTTGTAAGAGTAAGATCAAACAAAAAAAATCTGGAGCATGCCCGTGTCACAAAAAAAAAAAAAAAAAAAAACAAAAACGGCAGGCCGAAAAACAATTGATGCAAAAACACCAGCATTTGATTGGCCTCAGCGATGAAGTAATCCTAAACCGGGAAGCCTGCCGCTACTTTCTGAGGTCAAACCGGCGGACCCCACAAGCGGACCTGTAGGAATGCAGTTAAGTGGGAAGGTTATGGTCCTACACTTCTGACCATAACAACGTCGGAAAAAAAGGAAAAGAAGAAGAAGTAGTGAATAATAAACAACAGTTTTGACAGATGTCACCAAAACAATATCGCCGTCAAAATCTACCCGCATCAATAGAAAAACCCATTAGAAAGAAAAAAACATCGTACCAAGTAAATAACAACCCGAAGTGTTATCTGTGCTTATTATTTTAAAAAAGCAATATCCGTATACAAAGTCGTCCAGGCTACTGAGCCCGGCAATTTTCAGGGAACTGTTAAACCGGTACTTCAGCTTAAAAATTATGCTTATGATGTACTCATTACAGCAGCAATGTACCAGAGAAAAATAATTTTTGTAGGAGCATCTATTAATTTGCACAGCAGTGTAGATGTGGTGTCTCGTACTGTAAGGACGATTATCCACTAGTGCTTACCTACCTTCAGTTTATATGTTCATTCCGGAATGCATAAAAAATAGCATGTGCTTCGGATACGTGTATAAGTCGTTTATTTATTAAATATTTCTATTTTCAAAAATGTTTTCTTACTACTGTAACAATTTCAATTATTCTTTGTTATGTTAAACTATTTTTTTAACACCATATTTGTTATATTTTTTATATCGTGTGTAATATCCCTATGCTTCAATGAAAATTGCTTGCTATACGTTTTCTCACTATAATGTGAGCTTACGTATGCCATTCGATTGAATTTTGCATAACTTTCATTATGCCATCGGATGTTGTTTTGTTTCAAAACACTTTTTTTGGAGTAAAAAATGAACAACTAAGAAAAATATCAAACAATAAACTCCCGCACCTAATTACGATCAAAAAGAAGAAGAACAAACTAGAAGTATACAAATGATTTTTAATTAACTAAGTAGTGATATGATATAAATGCTTATTCAAAATATAAACGATGTTTTATTTATTTATAAATATTTTATTACGCTATCATTAAATAGGGAACAGAACGAAAAAAGAGGAATATATTTTGAAAGTGAATTTTCATATAACTCTAGAATAGTGGGAAAATAGTTATACGTCTTAGAAGGATACAAAGGTTGCTCTGTCCTCCGTATCCGTTTCCTGTTATCTATCTACATTTCCCTCTCATGGACACACATTTCCATTCTATAGACTATTTAGTAACATTAAACAAAAAAAAAACAACTCTTCATACACAAATAAAAATTGAATAAAACGCAAAAAGAAAAAAAATCACAACAAAGAGAAAATGATTACATCTTTATACACATTGTTACACACCTCCTAGAACCCTTAGCTTTAGAGTAATTTCTGTTTCGTTTCTGTTTATACTATATATTTAATACACATATTTGCTTTATCTGATTTTGCAATTAAAATTATTCTATTTAACAATAAGATATATAATTATAATTTTCCAGTTTTATTGTAATTGGAGTTCGTAAAAGCAAAGTCGAAAGTAGGTTTCGTATTCGATATCTTTCTCTACTTGTTTGTCTGTTCTTTTTAGAAGATTCAACAGCCTATTTATTTATACATATGTTGTAATTGCCATCATATTGTTTTCTTCACTTTTTTACTATATACATATGTATAAATGTCTTGTGTAGTAATTGTTATTTTAAATGATTAATTATAAAACATCTTTTCCTAAATTATAAATTGTTATTATTGCTGTTGGTAACCTGTAAACTGATTCGGGTTATAAAACTGTGGAGCGGCCTGGAAAAGTAGGACAAAATAAAATATAGTACAAGTAGCCGGCAGATGAGTGTTCAACTTACTTCTTGCGCAGGTTGGTGTTGCTGTTGTTGTTGGTCGCCGAGATTAATGCCTGGTACAAAAAAGCCACTAGCAGGAACTGTGGCTGGGGGTAAGGCTGGCGCCAAGATCTGTTCTGTATTTTTTGGCGCAGCACCAGATGGATTAAAGACGTCTACGTAAGAGTTCTTGAGCGCTTTTCACAAAAAGATTTGAAAAATAAGTTTTTACTTTTTAGTATGATAGTTGCTACAAATCTTATACTCACTTCTGTTCCTCTGCATTTTAAACATGTTTGATTGTAAATTGGGAACTTTTACCGGCTCTGCCGGCATTTGGGCTGATGGTGTTTGTGTTTGTGTCGGTCCTGGGCTTGGTATCGGCTGTGGTGGCTGTAATGAATGAGATTGCAGATGTTGTGGGTGCATCTGTTGGGATTTTAATTGTTGAGGAATATCCTCTTGCTGTTTAAATGATTGTTGCTGATATTGTTGAGGTTGAATTTGAGGCGGTTGAACTAATAAGTTCTGTGCAGCCTTAGGCATAAGATCACTCATTTTTGGTGGAGGTTTTAAACTTTCTTCGCTCTCCTCATCACCATCTGTGTTTACCCATTTTTTTTTCGTTGCATCCCATACTATAGCGGGGTTCTTGTCATCGGGGAGTATCATTTGATTCTTCGGTTTAAGTGAGAGTTTATTCCATATACCTCCAAACCAACCGGAATTTTGATTCGAACTTTGTCCACTTCTATTAATAGAGACCATTGTTAAGCATGCATTTGTAGTATATGTGTAGTTACAAACCCTTTCGTTTGATTTTTCGCATCGTTTTTCGTCGATATAGTAGACGATCCTGTAGGACCAGTCTTCTTTGCATCATTCGTTTTTGTCGCTTGATCGTCGTCATAGAAGCCTGACTTTTGTGATATTGAATTGGGCATCGATATTGACGGGCGCGCAGTCTAAAGTTATTGTTTAATTGAAGTCGATTTATATTTCGTGTACAGTTTTGATGTTTTTTTTTTATATCAATTAAACTATATTTCCTTAAAACTGTTAAGTTTTTTTTTCTCGAAAATTATATTTAATGTTGCAACATAATAATAATGTGGTATGAAGGATGTTAAAAAAAATAGTAAAATCAAATCGTCTGCAAACTGTAAGGTTACAAAGAGCGAAGGGTTTCCAAGCGATTCCAGAAATATTTGAAAGTGCGAAGTTAGAAATATTTCAAATTACTAAATACAAATTTAAAACACATTTAAAAAAACTATAACTTGAAATATTATGCGGACGAGAAGTACCATTAGAGCAGTGTAATTTGATGACATTTAAGTAGATACTCAATTAAAGCCAGGAGTAATAAAATTATTTTAAGCAAGTATATTGAGCATTATTGAAAAATAATTCTTACAACTGAATATTTGAAATACGATGTCGAGTTTAAAAAGAGACGGAAGGATATACTCATTAAAAAGTTTATGAGGATAACTTCAGCTCTAAGATATGAATGGATATATCTTTGAATTGAATCGTGCGATGATCAGTCTTTCTATTTTATAAACAAAAATAAATATCATTAGGCTGTGGGACTACAAATTGTAATTCCAAGAGAAAATAGGCTAGGCTTTCATAATTGGTAATGCTTTATCGTGCGATGATCAGTCTTTCTATTTTATAAACAAAAATAAATATCATTAGGCTGTGGGACTACAAATTGTAATTCCAAGAGAAAATAGGCTAGGCTTTCATAATTGGTAATGCTTTATGGCTGCTATAACTGCCCTCTAATTGAGCTCTTGATAAAAAAAAGTGAAATTTTCAACAGAAATCATCGCATAGCAATCTTAATACTGGTTAGAATAAGTGTGAATGCCTAAGCCCGTGTAGACAATACTGTTTGTTATACCGCCAATTGAAGAATCTACAAAAGCTTTATCAGAAATTTATTTCTGAGGAGGGTTTTTATCGAATCGCCAAAATGTATAAGCAAAAGCCATCTGAATTCGTCTTTGCTTTCATACGAAATGCAACAGGTAGAACGCACTGGGCTAAAGGATGGTATATAACGAATATAACATATGTACATAGGAGCGATAACTGCAAATAAAGATGGTTAAATGCAAAATAGCTAAATTATATGTTAATATAAGTAGAAACAAAGTATACGAAAATGCAACAAATGAAAGGAGTTAAAGAAAAGAGTTAATGTACATTGAAATGAAAATGCAATTCAAATAAAAAAATATTCTCAAGGACAAAACAACTTCGCATCATTCAATCGACTGTAAGGATTTTTATTCATAACAAATCGCAATTCCATTTTAATACTTTGTTTATCATTAGTATTTTATTGAGTTACATTTCTTATACAAAGGATATGAATCGGCGGTGTACATAGAACAATTTTATAAAACTTTCTTATAAGTAACACTGATTTATGTTATTCGTTCTGCTTACACTTTTTACTTTAAGTCTTGATTAAATTAAGTAAAATTTTCAATCGTTTTCATTGGTCGTTACTAAAAATAGTTATTTTTTTAATTTTAGAGAAAGACTCTTCTGAAGATCAAATTCTGCTTTACTTGTCTTAGAAGACGGAAGGTCATTTGCATACTTTCTGTCAAAATAATATAATATTTGTATCGAAACCCGAAAGCTCATAGGTGTCTTCTTTATATTTGTCTTCAATAGTAGAAACCAGTACTTTGTAATAAGAGTATGTAGGTTATCTAATTTTTGAATTTTTACTTGAATAATTAGGCATTAACATTCTCATCCATAGTTTAGCATTCCCAGCACCCAAGTTTAATCGAATCAAGAAATTTAAAAAGAGGATAAAAAAATCCTAATAAGGCTGGTTGTAAATAGTAACATGTAAGTCACAACAGGAGTTCCATATACAGCTTCAGCTATTATAGGAACAAAGGTTAAAATATGACCGGTCCTGTAATCTAATTTTAAACTCTTATTAAGTCATATTTAATGAAGACCATCAACTCTGAGGAAAAGTTTACTCAAAAAAATTTAACATTTTCGTACTATGCACCAGTGGTTAATTGTGATTTGTCTAATTACAATATAAGCCTGGTTTGTTGAAAAACCAACATCGATATATCATAAAAAGCCATCGGGTTTCGATACAACGAAAAGAAAATCAGTTTTCTTAAAACAAAAACACTACCAATATACATTCCACATACTCTACTCAAATTGTAACTACCTAAATGTTTTTCTTTTCCTTTAGAATTGGACCATCGATATCAAACGTTTGAGCTTCTCTACCTCTAACTACATTTTTACTATCTAGAAATCTTTCGAAATTTGTTAAACTACTCTCAACATCGCTGCACATTTTTTTATAGTTCAAAGGTATCGACGGATCATTATACAATTCCTGCATTGTCCATGCAGCATGTTTATTCTCATAATATTCGTCCTCATCATCATCATAATCACTCTCATTATCATCATCGTAATCGTCTTCATCCTCCTCATTGAACTCATCGTATTCGTTATACATATTTCCCTTAGACGCTTCCGCATCATAGTCACTGAAAAGGGCTTCGAAACGACTCTTCAGAGGCATATCAATTGGATACGTTCCATTAAATACGATATGCTTGTAATGCCCAGATACCTCTGATCTGCGTTTAATCAAGGCTTGATTTATACATTTACTAGAATTACTATTCATTGCGCTACTACTACTAACCGTACTCTTCTCCCCCGAACTGGTAAAATCAAAATTGACTCGTTTACTACTCGTCAAAACTTCACTACCGGACGAAACATATGGAATTTTAGTCAATGCCGAATACAAAGAATTTGGATTATTTGAATTTAATTTAACATCTAATTGCTGGTCGACTGCGTCACGAGAAATAAGCGAAAGCGTATTGCTTGTACATTGATTTGCTGTTTTTGTCTTATTCGGTGCAGTTAAAGTGATACTCCGTTCGAGCATTTGGGTACTTACATCTGTTGTCGTATATACAGCATGCGGCTGATGCTGTTGTTGTTCTTTTTGTTGTTGATTTTGGATTTTAATGCCGGGTGTGTTAGGATAAGTTGATGAACTAACTTTACTATGCGATTTTAGGTTATTCGCACCTTCGATTGGTGTAAAATTAAAGCGTTTTATTTGTTGTTTTAGTTGTTGTTTCGAAATTGATTCGGTTGTACGAGTTGGTGATCGCACTGTGTAATTTTTGGTTTTGGTGGTGGTAAAATGATTTGATGAATTTAAATGGCATGCCTTTTGAGAACCATTGACAGTAGCTGCTATTGTACTACTTAGCGAGTCAGAATTTAAGTTATCGGACACAGACGTTGACTTTGAATTACTTTTATCGTCCGGCTGCATTCCAATGAATAATTTAATGGAAAGGACAAACATTGATTACTAAGATTGTTGCGACTAACGCTGTTAAAGTTAAGATTTTAAAAGATATACACATATCATATATATATATATATATATATATATATCTATTTTCTATTTTGTCAGGACAAGGGAAGACAAGGGAAGCGGACCCCACAAGCGGACCAGTAGGAATGCAGTTAAGTGGGAAGGTTATGGTCCTACACTTCTGACCATAGCGACGCCGGAAAAAAGGAAAGAAGAAGAAGAAGAAGGGAAGACGAATAAATACATGTTTTTTGTTTTTGTTTTTGAATAAACCATAGAGCTTTAGATAGATAAATGGGTAGGTAATTTATGGCGACTATCTGACCTACGGTTAAGTGCAGGTACAGTAGCTGAGGCGCTATTTTGATATCAAATTTCACTTGAACCAGTTTGTAAGGGATATAAGCAAATATTTTGAGAGTGATCTGAGAAGAAAATTTCGCATCGAACTCCGTGCCATCGGCGTCAGAAGTCAATTTTCAACCACTGACCCACGGTGCTTCTCACCTCAGAACTTTAAATCGACACAACTCTTTATTTTTTAATCAATACAAACACCCTCGATCGCAGAAATATAAAAGAAAAAATTAATAAGCGGTTAAAAAAACACTTCAGGTACTCCTTTGCATATTAGTGTTCTCCATATTGCGTCATGTCTAAGATTATCTTCTCGAAGTCGCTGAAGCAAAGGTAGTGGTGTGCGCCACTCGACAGACTGCTCCATAATTATTCACAAAGTGTTCATATGATTGATGCATGAGCAGCGTGGATGAAAACCGGCTAATTCTTTCCTTAGGCCGGCCATCAGAAAGTTGGGTAATCTTTGATTGATTATGTCTGCTACGTTTAGCAACGTTATGCCTCTCCAATTGAATAATTGCATTCGGACAAATTACCCTTCTTAGGAACTAGAGTGATAACGCCTTTGGTTCGGGAGCTTTATTGTGTTTCAGTGCGCCAGACTGGAGTAAGGTAGGGTTGTGCATTATCACCGCTCTTATTCATCCTGGTTTTAGACCTAATAATGCGGCAAGCATCTTCGGAAAACAGAGGCTTATCCTGGGTCATGGCTGGCAGTCTTGAGGATCTGGACTGTGCGGATGATATATGACACTGTCTCACAAATACCCACATATAATATTCGAAATCGAGGCAGTAAGACACCTTGCAGCACAAGCGGGCCTAAAAATCAACTTCGCAAAAACAAAGATGATGTGCATCAACACCAACGAATCCCACAACTGGCAGATCTGCGGCTCTAACATCGAAATAATAGACGAATTTTGTTTCCTCGGCCCCATCATCCCTAAAAATGGCAGCACTGACATACGAAACCGAACATCAAGGCGTCGCGTCCCTTTGTTATGCTGAACAAAGTGTGGAGATCATCTCGCATATCTGAACGCATGAAGCTGAAAATGTTCGAATCAAACGTGAAATTAGTTCTTCTGTACGGACGCGACACTGCGTGAAATACAGGCGCTGCAGGTATTCATTAATCTTAGCCTCCGCAAGATTATGCGCGTTTTCACATCTTGTGGATAGGCCATACAATCTGCATGCCCCATAACGACATCACAAGATGTGCTCTAGATAGGAACCCACAAGGCAGCCTCAGACGCAGTAGACCATCCAACACGTGGAAGCGATCAGTCGAAGTAGAAGTGCTACAAGCAGGTCGCTCATGACGACAGATAAAATTCTTAGCCTTTATATGTATAGGTATATAGAAAAAAGGCACAGAGTACTGTCTGATAAGCAATGTTAAGGAACAGAGATATTTTATTTGAACTTTGACTTATTTTTGCAGTAAGCTTTTTTTGCGAATCGTGAATTCAGCAGTATTTGCTTCACGACATCGGACTTTGTTTTGTGTTTTGTTTTAGTAGGGCCTCTAACAAGTATGTATGTATGTAGCACTGCGGAGGCCACCGAGTCAGACATTTGAATCGAGTTATATTCTATAACTAATCGGAAGGCTTACTCATTTCAATAAAACATTTGACTTTGATAAATACAGAAGAGTATTAATCTGATGGTCCTCCCTTTTTTAATTCTTATAGAAAATGCCTCATCCTTTGACCTGGTATATTACCAACTTTGGGATTAGCCATCTAATCGATATAATCGATTTGTTCATTATATCGGCCCTGAAAGAATTACTACGAAATACTTCTCCTCTTGCAACATCGAAAATGGGAGCGGAAACACAAGCACGCAAAACACACATTAGTATAAAATAAGAAGGAATTGGGAATTTTTAACATGAACAAATAGCCAAGTTATATGGGACTTTTCGGAATTGAACCAAGTTTCCCAAATATCAAAAATGAATAAGAAATACTGAAATTCTTATGAAGCTATGAAAAAATAATATTTCCTTAATCAGATTTTAATATAAGTTGCCCTCATTTTAAATGAACGTGACGGAAACAGAAATTACAGTTATGGAAACAAATTGCGTAGAACTAAGAGGCTACAGCAAATGTCAAAAACTGGAAACTTTGAATGAAAAATGTGATAGCTTTACTATTATACATAGTTAATTTCTATAGTGAAATACAAAAAAGAATCGATGAGAGGAATAGATTCATCGTTTTTCCTTAAAAACATCTTTTCAACTCCTACGATTGAAATCGAATATTAAAAAAGTTAATTATGAATGATTGGGTACGGAAACGCTGAAACTTTTACTTGCGAGACCTATGTACGAATTAAGCTCTGAGATGAGTTCTAGCTTCAAATACATGGACGGATAACAAATATGAGTAATATGTAGTGCTAAAATACTGTTCACAAGCAAATTTCGCCGTGTACAAATTACTCCGACACCAACGGCTGTCTATTAAGTAAAGAATTGTAGTTTAGCGTACCTCATCGCTTTGCAATTGTGCCTGATTACTCCAGTATTCATGGGAATTTTGCTGTTGTTGCTGTTCATCATGTCCGTAACTTGGAACCGTCTGTGGCTGATTTGATTCATATATTGTTTGTTGCGGGCCGCCATAGGTTTGTTGCTGATACATGTCCTGCGGCTGTGTATATCCATTGCCGTAATTCTGAGCATCCGTCTGGGTTTGATACATATCATTCGGGTTGTAAAATTGCGGATACTTTTCCGTCGCCAATGGTATTTGATTGCTACTTTCTGCATTCGAATTGCATTGAGTTTCAGTTTGCGCTTGTGTTACACCGGGCCCGTCGCCAGGGGCATATTGCATATTTAATTCTTGAAACTGTCGATTAATTTCCGTGAATTGCTGATCGATCAGGTTTGATGTTTGCTGGTAGTTTTCACTGAATTCTAGAGAAGCCACTGCACCCTGCTGCGAATACAAAATCAACTTTCATTAAATTATTGTTAAAATATATAAATGTTAATTGATTACCTCTTGTTGAATAGACAGAGTCCGTAGATCTTGAAGCCACTTTTGTTCTTCTAAAGGCACTTCATGTGAATCGCTCGCAATACCATCGGCTTGAACTTCTTCCATGGATTTTTCAAGAACCGGGTCGTAGTACTTAAGACGATCAGCAATATCATATACCTAAAAAAACAAAAAAAAAAAAAACAGGATGGCAAAAGGTTCTTTTATAAGCTTATATAGAAGTATTGATATTATACTTGTTTGATGAATCTTGGTTCGTATTTTGTCGGATCTCTTTGAATGTGTAAGAAAATCTGTTCCATGTACATCAAACACTTTAACTGTTGCCCATAGTCTAACATTCTGATTGCGAGCAAGAACTTGTAATACTAAAAAAACTGAAGTAGAAGAAAAGAATTCAATAAAAAAAAGTATCAAACAAACTTGGAATTCCACTAGCGAGAATTTCTCATCGTTTAACGAGCATGCATATTCGTACACCTCGGTCATCATTATTGCTTCATCCGTGGTGAATTCATCAAAAGATTTGTGATGTGAAGATCCCAAAAGAACCAACCTATAAAATTGGCTTTTGTTATGCTATGCAAAATAAAATATATATATTTCTAACCTGACGGAGTTTTGTGCCAACATAGTTTCGCTCTGCTCTTCAGGATATTTGCTGAAACCCACCTGAGCCATTAGATAGCAGAAATGTGCAGCAAACAAGTCTCCGCGGTTGAAAAGCGAATCACCAAGCGTTGTTATCGCTTTTCTATCTAGCTCCGGTTTCTGTGAAGTATTCGATAGGATCATGGCCAAATGAGGACGCCAATCTCCCCATTTCTCATCCTGCACACTAGTTACACTAGACGGCGTACGACCGCTCATTAGCTGATACAATGTTTGTAGTGGATCGTTCAATGATAACTTGTTCGCAAACTTCATCATTACATTTGCATGCGATCGTCTATCCATTTTCGACGCCAAGAATAGCGCATGGCCCCATAAATTATTGTCAGTAGCCCATTCTAGTGCTTCGTTCACATTTCCATAGATCAAGTAGTTGCGGAATTTGTCAGTTATTTCTTCCTCAGATAGCTCAGAAGAAGCTTTTGAGTTTAACTCATCGGAGTCTTCTCGCTCGTCTGGCACCAGATCAACGGTTTCTGGCTCTTCCGGATCGCTTGGAGTGTTCTCTTTCGACTTTCGTTGCTGTTCATCGGACTGCTGCGATTGGCGCCGATTTGACGATGAGGAGACGGAATTTTGTGGAGTTTCATATGGAAATTGTTGTTGATTCTTTATCAAAAGCTCTGCTATATCAGTACCGACAACCATCTGTACAGGAGAAGAATACAATTTAGATTTCGGTCATATTATATGGTATGTTATGAAATACTTACGCCATTCTGTCGTAATAACAAAATCAATAAGTTCCACATAAGTGTGAATGATGATCTATTTGTCTGATCTGTAGCCGATAGGCTGTTCATAGAATTCTGTCTTGAACGGTTCGCTGCGGAAGTCGGACCGAGTCGTATTTGCTCCTCACAGAATTCTATGATTGTCTTTTTATGCGTCAAGCCACGGATCAAAGGTCCGGGATATGATTGATACAATTTGCCTGTCGCATCATTCGTACCGAGTTTGAATATTTTAACCACATTTGTAATGCCGTTATGAGAGTACTGGGGCTTACAAGTAATCAGTAAACCGGGTGCCATTGAGATAACCGAGTGATCGGTAGTGAATTTAAGTGGTGTAAGGCGTTGTGGGTCTGCTTGATTTGATGTGTTAGCAACATCCGCTAAATTTAGCGACAAATTGTCTGGTCTACAATGCAAAATTCAAGGAAATCAATATATAATCCTTAATAATAATTCAAGCAATAAAGACATGCAACTGATATACATATTTATGTAACGTTTAAAAAGCAGTAAAAATAAATTTATTTGAAATCTAGTAAAAAAGAAAAGGATATGGAATACAGAGGAAAACAAAGTAAAGAAAGGATGAGATTGGCGATTCAAGCAAGGCGAACAAAAATCAAAGCGGGATGATTGAAGAATACTTAATAATTGTGATATGTGTTCTAAGTTAAAGAATTTTACTCAAACAGATGAGCCATACAGTTTAAATGCAAATACACTTTGTTATAAGGATTTAAAATTCAGCTTTCTTAACTATATTTTAAATTAAGTAATTGTCTTCTTCTTCTTCCAATTCTTTCTAGTATCAACCAAATTTCTCGTCGTGATGTAAAACTTGTTTGTTTTAAATCTGACTAAGGAAATCGGATAAGGATATTTTCAAAATCCATAATAAGGAAGTCCGAAGTGCTCGACCGGTATATAGGAATATAAGTGGTTCCTTGTTGTTTTCTCATAGTTACATATATACAGTGGTGGAAAAAATAATAGAACCAAAGGTTTAGATAACGATCAACAATCAGTAACTGTGTACAATTTGGTTTTCCTTCGACACCAATTCTATATCCGAACTGTAACTAACCGTACTTTGATATGGTGCACCAATTTACTCTTATCAGTTTTTTGTTTTTGCCTAGTAGTAAAAAATGCAAGCGAAAGGGGTATTTTGCCTGAAAAAATAATAGAAACAAACCATCACCACAGTCTTCAATCGTGATTGTGAAGTAAACTACTGGCTCGTCTTTATTGAAATCTTCGTAAATTTGTTTGACTTGTGTTTTAGTATTTCTTAGAAAAAAAAGAAAAGACAGTAAAAATAAATTTTTTTGAAAATGGGTCATGTAGTACATTGCAATAGATCCGATCGTGAATTGATAAAAAAATTAAGAATTGACGGTAAAACAATGGATTAAATAGCTAAGCTGATGGAGTGCTCTAAGAAAAAAATATTCACAGCTCTTCATTCAGGTTCCAAAATGGAAACCAGAGGCAGAAAAAGAAAAACAACCTCGCGATTCGACAAACTGCCAATCCGACTATCCAAGAACAAGCCGTTTTTTCTTCAACGGAATTAAAAACTGACTTAAACGCACCTTATACGAGTCGTACAATTAGAAACAGACTAGTAGAAGCGGGTCTGCCTGGAAGAAGTCCCAGAAAAGTTCAAAAAATTGGCTTAAGAGTGGTTTCTTAAAAACAAAGTCGATGTTATGGAGTGGCCATCGCAGTCCCCTGATCTTTACCCAATAGAACACCTATGGGGCCTTCTTAAGGGCAAGATCGGAGACTGGAAAGCCAAGAATAAGGAAGAACTTTGCTTCAAAATAAAAGATGAATGGTACTCTATACCACCCGCGACTTGTACCAAACTAGTCAATTCCATGGGACGAAGATGCGAAGCAGTCATTAAAAACAAAGGTGCAACAACTAAGTATTAAAAGGATATGAAACACCTTTACTGTAAACTAATTCTTCACAAAACCAAACAAAAAACTAATTTGCTTCTATTATTTCTTCCAGGCAAATCCAAATTAAACCGCAATCAATTTTTTTTTTTCACTATTTCTCGCTTTTTTTATTAAAAATTTAGTATTTCTTTTATGTATTACAGTGCACCAAATCTATTAGTATATTCTTAATTCTTATTTTTTCCCAAATACATTTTTTCTTAACGATTACCATAATGTCGAAGAACAAGCTTGTTTCTTTTCCACCACTGTATATAGATGTACGGTGGGGCTTAGGTGCTGTATTATATATAAATATAAGATTAAGTTCAGAATGAACAAATTTTCATCATATTTTAGTTTTACGGATTAAAGATGAAGAAAGAGTTAAGGACTTAGTTCGTCGGTCAAAATATTATTTATTGAGCCCCGCTGCAATCACATAAAAATCACTTATGCGAGTAAGAATTGAACTAGTTCCGAAGAGAAAAGAAAATAAGTTCGGGGAAAGCCTGAGAAATGAGTAAATTAAGGTATTTTTCCTTTGTTCTATGGTTGCAGAAGTCTGTCTACGAAATCAAGCATTGGATTCTGTACTCGGAATTTTTCCCCGCAGCAATGGGATAAAGCATTGTAGAAGAAATGTGTCTCACATTGAGCTATTCTATGAGTTGAAATGTTCAAAGCAGCTTTTCAGAGGAAATTTAATTGCAGTTTTGTTATTTGGTAATTCGGAACGGCAGATGTTAGTTTACTACTGTGATGATTCAATTAGCAATTCTGTTCTTCTTCGAACACCAAATGCAACGTTGATGCTCATTTAAATGAAATACAATATATTAAAATACTAGCGTTGTGAGAACAAATTAAAAAAAAAAAACTCATTTACATTATTGAATCCTTACTTATAATACGTGTATGTATGTACTTATGTAGTCTTTCGATTTTGTTATATAATATTTTAGTATCTCCCTGATTGGCGTTATTACATATATGTATGTAACTACAGTACACATACGAGTAGTTAACAAAGAGAATCAAAGAGAAAGTAGCAACTAAATCTTTTTAAAATATACGAATATGGATATGATATTTAAAAAATATTAATATATTTGGTAAGAGTCATGTGACCTGCGTTCATTGAATTGCAAAACAGCAAACAAGTGCACGAGTGAAAAACGAGCGACTCAGTTGCTGTTGTTTGCAATTTTTAATTTCTTTTTATAATTTTTTTTGTGCACTCTTTTTTATTATCTTTCAGCTTTTAAATGAAAATGAATGTGTTGTAAGCACCTTGATTCAGAGTATTCACTGCGAGCATAGTAAGATCTTGCCGACGATGCATAGTAGCCAACTCCGGGCAATTGATTTATTTGTGATAGATTTCCAGTCGATGTAGCGCTACTCAGGCCATAGCCTCCTTGTTGTGATTGCTGTTGGTGATGTTGCATTGATTGCTGTGATTCGATCATTGTAGAGTTCATCGAAATTGACATGTTGCCAGCCATTGCGGATAGGGGCGGTTGTAGGAAATGCCGATGATAATCGTTCGGATGTGGAATGTATTGATGATGTTGTATGGAATACCTAGATTGGTTGTGTGTTTTCAACGGATTTAAGATTTCAAAGTATGTTTGATTCCAATAGAGGGCATAACAATATTTTATTTTACTTTTGTTCAAATATATTTGTTATTTTCTACTTCACTCATTCGATTGGAGGAAAAGAGAAAAAGATTCGTTATAGGCGAGAGAACCTTTGGCTTCTAATCGAGTAACAGTTTCCTGAATAGTTTAAAAATTACAATTCAACTTTTTTCTAAATTTTATTTACAAGAATTGTTGTAATGTTATTGATTTGATATCAATGATTGCAATGCAATGACGACGAAAATATTACTTTGACAGAAGTGAATAAAGAAAATGTTGGAGGTGGTCATAAAACAAATTAGTGCAAATGTATTGAAAATAAATAGATGTGCGCTATAAACAAATTTGTGCGGGTATATAAAATAAATAATGATTGGCAATATTGTACATGTATGTTTTCTTTGGAAGGAAGCGATTTTTTGCCTAGTTTTCTAATCTAATAAACAAGAGACTAATAACTATGATTGGGATTAAAGAGGGCGATTGAGAGGACCGAGAAATAGTATTCGTTAATAAAAGTCAAACAGTCAACGATATTTCAACGAGTCGATGAATTAAAAGTATGTCGAATATCACTCTTCGTTTTTCCAGCGTATTTAAGTTGATTAGTTTAAGGCGGATTTAATAAGGAAGCAGAGAGTTTTTTACGTCTCAGAGATTTCTTTTTTAAGATACCATAATTTATTTCGTTCATTAAAAACAGTTAATAACTAACAAGAACGTGCATTCATAAATCTACGGATCTAGATTCTAGTCATTCAGACCGAAATCTCTGAAAGTAGAGCATACGATGCATTAAATTTGGAGGCGTTTTTCTAACGTTTCTACTGATTTGCCTTAAAATTGTAGAATAGAATATTTGTTGTTTTTTTTATTATTGTTCCTTTTTGCCTACGGGAAGAAATAATATACAAAAAGAAAAATGAATAAAACAAGTTTTGAATCTGGTTATTCCCTGTCTTTATGGCCAGCTTTATTATATAGTAGCGCGTCTCACTATGTACTTAGGCAAATTTTAGATAGCATATCGCATATGATTCATGAAGGCCCTATGAATAAAGAGTTTCGATTAGGAAGGTCCTTCATCAGCAGTCGTAGCAAAACCAACGAATCTTCCATGAACAGATGTTTCACAGGCACCTTCAGAGGGAACAAAGAATAGTAATAACACCCCTATTTCTAACTAGAAAATATTTGGTCATCCTTATTAAACTGTGTGTAATTCGTTTGATCATATGTCTTGTTTTATTTTAGATAGTGCTTCACGGTGTAAGTTAAAGCACCACATAGTAGCACGGATAAGACACATTTAGACAAATGTATTCGAAAGACCCTTGAGAGGGTAAAACCTATTTAACATAAAAATAAATCACCATGAAAAAATCATAGTTCTGGGCAATTCAAGGTTGGTTTTAATTTTATCTTCATTTCTAAGGCTTTAAGTGATTATAAAATATAATGTGAGATTTTTTATCTGGTAGTTATGCAAGCAATTCAACTCGAGACTACTGCCTTCGCATTCCTTATGTAATAGACAAAAATCGCTTCCACTTTTCTAATTAAATTTGTCACGAACAGACAATTTCCTTTCGCTTGGTTAGTCTATGTACAACGAAAAAGAAATAAATCAGGTCGGTTTGCTTGATTTAAAAAAAAAATAAGAAAACACAACGAAACAAGAAATGTTAAAATTAAATCATAGTCCACAACCACAGTACACTTAATACAAAATGTCCATTGTTATGTGGTTGTTCCTTTCAAAAACGTATATTTAGTAAAATGACGAAAGAGACACTTACCGATCTTTTTCATTGTTGGCCGAGCTACGTCCCGAATGCACTGATTCCCGACCTTCGTTTGTTATCGATTCCGATGCCTGAGTTTGGCCATAGTATTTCTTGTACCATTCCGAATAAGCCTGCGGGTTTGTACGTACCATCTGCTCATAATAGTAGGCATATGGGTCATAACCGTATCCGGCGTACGTACCGTACATGTTCTGTGTGGCGTATCGAGGATCCTTCTCTCGCATACGGGACTCTTTTTCAATATCACTTTCGCGTGCATTGCGACTACTCGTTTTGCGATATTCCTCATATTCACTACGTGGCTTATCGCGTTGATCTTTGTGCCGACGCGGTTCACGATCGTCACGCAACTGCCTCTCGTTGCGACGCCTTTCTACTTCAATTCGGCCTCCGTCTCTTCGTTCCTGTTCGCGATCATCACGGTTGTTATATTTGCGGTATCGACGATATTCTTCATATTCCCGTTCATTTCTATCACCCCGATCAATTCCTCTACGGCGATCGTGCCGCGTAGAGCCTTCTGTTTCATACTTCGAATCAGCTTCATATCGTCCACTTCCATATCGACCACCACGTTCGGGGCGCCCTTCACGATCGCGATAGTATTTTTCGCGATATCTATTTTCGCGATCATCTCCCCGATAACGATCGCGATCACGTTCACGATCCCGGTCTCGATCGCGATCGCCAACAATCTCCCGATCACCACGTCTATCACGCCGCTTACGTTCCTTACTATCACGCTCGCGATCGCGCTCACTTCGTACACTGCCTTCACGAAATCTGCGCCGTTCTCTCTCACTAGAGAATTCTGATTCTTCTTCACTTTCGTATCGTCGTTCCTTGGTTTCATTACCAGGGCGACGTTTTTTATTATCATTAGGTCCGCCACGCCAAGATTTATTATAGTGTCGGTCGCGTTGATCGCTTTCCTCATTTCCAGTAGAGATGTTCGAGAGATCTTTTGCGTTTGTTTCCACAGTCATATTTGATTCAGTTTCGTGATTATTGTGTTGACTACCTTGTACCTGACGATCGAGGCTGTTTGCTCCTTCAAGTGGTTCGTCTCGACTGACTTGCACAGGGCTTACAGGACGATGGTGATGATGTATAGAATGGTGATGTGATGTTGTTTGCAAAGATGTTGGTGGTTGCTGTTGGTCTTCAATGTTTTCTCCATCGAGCTCAAGTTCCCTCTGTTCCACTTGAATTGGTGGAACTGGAGCAACTATCGACGAACCGTTCTCAAGGCCTGTGACCACTCTTTGCTCGTGAATGTCGCTTTCACCTGGAACCAAATATAAATTTCGGTCGGCTGTAATATCAATTTGAACTGGAGACACATTGCTTTGACCGTCCGCAGATGGTGAATAGACGGATCGTTGAGGTGCTGGGTTAGTGTCTTCTCCATCAGCTTGACGTTCAATATTCATATTACTATCGGTATTTGTTCCAGGGACTTGCCGTGCTTCGTTTTCTGGTTGGCCGAGTACAAGCCGAGAAAGTCCTGGAGGAGGAAAGTCATCGACCTCGTTGTTTTGTTCTTGCATTTCGATATTAAATTGAACATCTATGTGGCCACCTATTTCCGATAGGTGACTGGTCTGAAGGTATTCATTGCGATCGTTATTGGGTGCAATTTCTTGATTCTCGTGCAAGATTTCAGAGTTGTCGGGAGCAATTACTTCGTGGTTTTCTACGGAAGGGTTGGCAAAATCTTCTGGGGGCGGCGGTGGCGATGAATAGAACTGTGCTGGAGGCATTATGACATTTGGCTGTTGGGAACTGACAGGCACTGCAACAATGTTAGCTCGATGATGATGTGACATTCCGGTCCTTTTGAAGGGATTACTGGAAGTAGCCGTTGTAGATGGAGCTGATGTTTTTACTGGTGGCGGCAGTGTGCTGGATATTGGTGGTGGTGGACCAGGAGTCACACCTGGATTAGTTTGAGAATCAGGTTGATTTTGAAACGCATGCGGTGGTGTGGTAGGGCCAACTGTGTTTGCTATATCGTTGGCGGATTCAGGCAAGCTTGCAAATTGCCGAGGTGGCTTTGAAACTGGCTTTGCCTGCGACACGTAGACGGGACTGGGGATGTTATTACTATTCTGTGCTCCCTCTGAAACATCCGTTAATGGAAGATTCGTTGGTTTTGCTACGACTGCTGTTGAATGAATAGCTTGATGTTGAACGCCTGTAAGGATCGATGATACAGTTGTAGACTTGGGCGGGACCTGATTTGGTACCGGAGCTGTTGTTTTCAATGATGTTGCAACAGAAGTAGTTTTTTCGGCTTGCTCTTGTGGCGGAGGTTGTTGAGAGTTTTGATGATGGACCTCGAGAATTGAATTGTCGATTCTTGGCTGGGTACTTCCTTCCATGGACCCCCATTGCCAGTTATCATTAGGTTCTGCTCGAAAGCTGTCCTCAATGGTATTTTGTTTATTATGCAAGCTTTCTGTTGTTGGTTGTAGGATCGAGGTCGTAGGGGGTTCATGAATATGCTGCTGCTGCTGCTGTTGCTGCGACTGAACATTATTGTCATTCCAATCCCAGTCGCCCCAGTCCTCGTTGTTGCTATTATTGTTGACTTTGTTTTCAAATAAGTTAGTGGCTTCGTGTACATTGTCCATTGGCTGGGTGTTTTGACGAGAATATGATACTCCTAAACCGGGAGCAACAAATGGCACTTCAAGTGGCTGTTGTACATTTTGCTGGAATTGCTGTGCAACGGGATAGGATTGCTGCAGATTTTGATATTGAGGCTGTTGCGGTGGCTGAATGAAAGCTTCTTCATTCAGGAAATAACCAGAGGCAGATAATGATGTTTGTGGTTGCGATTGCAGTTGCGGTGATCCTGAAATCGCGGACTGCTGCAGATCTTGTTGTTGCCAATTGCTGTGCTGTATAGATTGTGGTGGTGGAGTTGCAACAAGATTATGTTGTTGATAAGTGTTACCAATGGGATTAGTTGCCCAATTGTTTAATGACTGCTGCTGAAGCGGTTGCATTGATGGCTGGCTATAGTTTTGTTGCCAAAGAGGCTATAAAATGCAAAAGAAAAAGAATTGTGGTGATAAGACTATAGGAGACAAAAAAAAAATTTTAACGACGAATAAGGGAATTAAAGAATAAAACACCCGAAGCTAACACTGAAAAATTTTAATATCTAGGTCCATGCCTTCGAAATTAACGATATTCTTGATATATGCATGTCTTACACTTCAATGTGAGTTCACACACATTCGTAGAAGTCTAGGTATGCTCTTATAGAAGATAATTATTTTTCTGGGGCAAAAAATAGGTTAAAAGAGAGTATTTATAAAGTTATTCATATTAAGCAGTTGAGTAAAGCAGTTCATTTTTGAGGATTGATGTTTTAAAGTCTTAAAAGTTGAATCGAAATGATAAAATTGAATCAAAACCTATTCGTCTACATACATACGTACAATTTATATCAACTCAATCTTATAAGATGAGGTAATTTTAAATTCGCACCGCAAGCATTATGATTATGTTTCTGATAAATGAAGGCAATAGCCAAAGGACAAACATCAATCAGTTGTTGCTATCTTCCAAGAAAGCGTTAGGACAAATGGCTGCATGTTGAGCTCAAAATAATGGAAAAGGCATGCAGCAAAATCGTATATTGCTCCTAAAACCAGTTGGATAATGCCCTAGTTGAGTAAGTGCAAAGGTATGCAGATATTTGAAATAAATTCTGCGTGCATATTACTGAACAAACCATCTAGCAATTTTAGATAAGTTTATGAATATGAATACTATTTTAAGATGACTGAGAAGAAAAACGACTTATAGAATAAGCATTTTGCAAGCGACTTATTGTGTAACTTGACAGTCTAACACGATCGGTGAAATTTGTGATATTGGTGTTAGCGAATAAAGAAATTAAAAAAAAAGCAAAACTACATCAACCAACCAACTAAGCCACTGTAAACCAGATCAACTTAAAATACTCGTATGTAATGCTTCCAATTACCTGATTACCAAAATGAGCTGTAATACCATGAGCACTAGAAGCACCAACACCCACCTGCTGCGACTGCTGAAGCTGTTGTACCTGCGGCTGCATTGCTGCACCCGTCTGCGGCGGTGTCTGTTTGACAATATTACCTGCTTGCCGCTGATGCTGAGTCCACGACGACATTCCCGTTTCTTATATTAATTAATTCAATTATCGATTTTTCTTCGTTCGCTTTCTTGACACCTAACATGCATGCAGTCGAATTACCTTATCCCCACTACAATGACAAACACTTTTCAAACATTTTCAAGCCACAATTCCCAACTCGATCGGGATTGTGTATGCAAGGTTATGGAATTGTGTATTTGTTAATTTTTTTTTTCTTTCTTTGCTTTCTTCAATATTAAATGCAAAATGCTGGCGATAGCAGTATGACGTTTGAGCAGTTTACGTGGATGTTTTCGCTAGGCTAACTACTGCTGTCGTCGGATCGGGAGGTAGATGAAACAATATGAAGAAAAGGAATATTCCGCCAAGTGGGGAGTTGAGATGGACCCTGATTACGTTCTGATTTCGTTGCACACTTACACTAAACTCAGAACTTTCAAATGCTTATTACTGATTCTATGAATGATGCTGCAATTTTGCCGATTCTCTTATCAAAAAACAAATAAATCGCACGTAATTAGATGAAAAAGAAAAGCAAAAATGGCACACAAGTTGGTAGATGAACAAAGCCAAATTTTATAATCGGTGCCAAGTTGACAGTTGGCAAACATTTATCTCTGTCTGACTAACTGATACAAAGCGAATGTTGTGTTGGTGTTATTTTCGTTTCGGCGTAAACTGGCATACGGGCACTTGTAACCCATACACTAGGTTTGTCCCTTGTTACACCTGTGGGCGAAAACGGTATGGATAGAGGGTTTTATTTCATCTCTTTCTGGGACAAAAACAAGTTCTTTTTTTCGATTCTCTTTTTTCTACTGTCAACTTTCACCCAGGAGGAAAAATACATGAACTGAGTGGTTTACCTATAGGAGTGATTTTCGAACGATTGTTTCCAGCTGAACTCGAGGCCACTATAGATTTCGGTAATAGATACCAATGCGGTGACTCTTGTGGGCGAATTCGTAATTATTTTTGAACAATTTGCGTTGATTGGGTAATAATGCTGGCGAAAATCACTTGGAGTAATCGCGGAAATTTACTGCCAGCTTGGAACTTTGATTTCAACTTTCTCACCTGTCGTATGTCGAGAGAACGATTCGACTTGTATGCCAGTGGGAAAAACATTGTGACAGGCAATCATCAGGGATGTTGACGAGATGGTCTTGTAAGAATATTACGACTACGTTGAAGAACTTATTTAAACGCTAAAAATATAACATAATAATTCCCCACGGATTATAAAAGCAACTAAAAATTAAAAAAAAAAATGTTTTGTTTTCTTGCTTCTTCTAATATGAGATAAGAGATACAGTAATTTATTTTATCACAATCAAACCAACACCTTTTGATCAGGAAAACCGAACAAAATTCATTTGAGAAATTACAAGGGGAGATTACGATTACCGTGGCGCCGGCTTTTGAAGGTGTTTTCCTATATAACTCGGTGAGATAAACAAAAAATAACAAGTAAATTTTTTTGATATTTTGCTTAGTTTTCGAGATAATGAGGCTTAAAGTGATTAATTTTCAGGTTTTTTCACTGGAATTTTGATAGAATTTTTGTAGTATTTTGTGAAAAGTGTTGCACACTTTTTGGCTTATGAAAATAGTTTCTTCACACGATACGAAAGATGGATATAAAAAAATATTGAATACACAAAAATAACAAGGTAAGCCAAAAATTATGCAAAAATTATAACATGTTTTTCTTCTGAATTGAAAAGTATGCAACATAACAAAATTTCATAATAATTTTATTAAAATTCCAGTGAAAAAACCTGAAAATTAATCACTTTAAGCCTCATTATCTCGAAAACTAAGCAAAATATCAAAAAAATTTATTTGTTATTTTTTGTTTATCTCACTGATTTCTATAGAAAAACACTTTCAAAAGCCGGCGCCACGGAAATCGTAATCGTGCCAATTACAACGAGAAGAACATATCAACAAGAAAACAAATTTCTGCAAAATATTTGATATATTTTCTCTCTATAAAAGTAGGTCTTTTCGAACTAAAGCATACTTAAAAATATTTAACTCTCTGCCTAGAAAAATTTGCTTATGCCCGCAATTGATATCATTCTAAAACGATATATAAAACTATTAAAAAATAATTTCATGTGCCTCCACCCTGAATTGACCCACTATCCGATCTTAGTGTCCAACGGCCACTTTGCGAATCATACTAAACTGACATTTGTTGTTTTCGTGTATGGTTCCACGGTTTGACGTAGCTGACGTGTGCCAGAATTCCAATTATCATATTAACTTCAAGTGATTGCCTATAGGTGAAAGGGAAGAAAATTTCAAAATATATCTTCTCTAATACTCAAACAAATGTTACGTTTTGGCTAAAATACACGGTAATACTTTAGTAAATTCGTGTGAAACAAAACCATCTTCAAAATGGCTCTCGTAACAATGATAGCACGAGTTATTGACGGGCTTCCACTGGTCGCCGCAATGCATGATGATGAACAAGTATGTATTTTCATGGTTTCCTGTAAGAAATAAATAAGTTGCATATTGCAACATCATTCTAGTCCGGGCGCAGTATACTGGAGTATCAGAATCAAGCAAAAATGCTGTTCCGAAAACTGGGAACATACTCGCCACCGCGGTGTAGTATCGAAACTGGACCGTATCTTTTCCAGTAAGTAGCAATAGTTTACTTCTTTGTTTTATATATCTATGTGAGACTAATGGGACCATTACAGTTATTTAATAGAGAACGATGTATGTTATTTAGTAATGTGTGATAAGATGTATTCGAAACGATTAGCATTTAATTATCTGGAAGATCTGGCTAGGGAGTTTCACGGCACATATGGAAGACGAGTGAATTCAGTAACACGTCCTTATGCATTTATTGAATTCGATGTCTATATACAAAAGGCAAAAAAACAATTAACGGACAGAAGAAGAAATATAAATACGATAAACACACAGTTGCAGGATGTTCAGAGGATAATGGTGAGTTGTATTTTCAATTCCTTCATTTCGGTTCGATGGGTTGTGGGGGCAAAGATCAAATTCCAAGCAATTTCAATGAAATCACATAAATATGCATAAGGGACGTCACTAGTTCATGCGATTTTACAGGAATATAATTAAACAAATTGAGATCTTTCACATCCATGAAACTGGTTTCATCAATATAAGATACGTGTGTAAAGAAGCCATCTAGAAAATAGCATTTTGATAAGGTATGAACTCTGCAATTGTACTAATGCGTATGACATGCAATACACGTGTTGAGAATGCTCCGATGCTGCCTTTCATTAAGCTAAAATTAACCAGTAATGCATGAGTACCGCCAGTAAAAATATGAGTTGTCACATCTTTCATAGTAAATGTATATCTTGTATTGTGTTCTTTACATTGAGTACAAGTCGGGCATGAAAAAAGAAAAACACAATATTGTTGTAATCCTCGTTTGTTTCCCCCGGAATACTCGTATCAAATTTGACTTTAAATTTATAAAGGCAATAATTATTCAAGAAAAGATAAAGCAGATGTTCGATTCTAGGAAATGAAAGTGAATAAGTTACGGCATTGGAAGGATTAAAAGGCCGTGATTATCCTGCACAGCCGCGACTATTCTTAAGAAACCTAGCTCGCGAAATTATGTTGATATAACAAAAATGGCTAATACAAATGCATGAACAATTATTTATGCAGAAATCATTGAGATGTACCAGTCGCAGTTTGATAACAGTCGTTTGTTCAGAATAATCATATACAAGTATATAAAGCAGGTCTAAATGGAATAGTCTGCTTAACTGACCATCAACGGTTCAAAATATTTTGACATTTAAATTATCTATTATAAAAAAAAATGTTGCAAGTTTTGGTGTGACTTTATAACTCACGAACGGTCAAACCGAATTTGATAAAGATCAGGGCTTGTTTGTGTGGTCGTGTAGATGGTTTATGTAAAGTTTGGACGAATTTGGTCCACGTATTCGTGAGTTATGACTTTTTATATCAGCATCTGACGTGGAAATCAACAGTCGCTCAGCGGTGCATTAATATTGCTATCTGGTGATTTTCAGCAAACATTGCCCATCATTCCCAGATCAACCCAAGCTGATGAGATTAATACATGTTTGAAAAGTTCGTTTATTTTGGTGAAATGTACAGAAGTTATCGCTTGACATAAATATGTGTGTGCGTCTTCAAAATAATCCATCAGCACGTGAGTTTTCAAAACAATTGCTCCAGATTGGCGGTGGCAAAATTGCAAGTGATTTAATTACCACGTTACCAAATAACTTTTGCACAATTATAACATCAAAAGAAGAACTAATTGATTGCGTTTTTCCAAACATTGTTCAAAACTATAAAAATCATGTTTGGTTAAGAGAACGCGAAATTTTAGCACCAAATAATGCAAATGTTAATGACATCAATTTTTAGATTCAACAGAAATTGCCAGGTGACTTGGTATCATGCAAATCCATTTATACCGCTACGAATAAAGAAGACGCGGTAAATTATCCGATTGAATTTTTGGAACCATCCGGTATGCCACCACATCGTTTGAATTTAAAAGTTGGTTCTTTGATCATACTTTTTTGAAATCTCAATTTACTAAAACTTTGCAATGGAACGAAACTTTCCTTGAAAAAATTAATGCCCAATTTGATCCAAGCAACAGGGGAAGTTGTACTGATACCGCGGATCCTATTAATACCAACAGACATGCCATTTCAGTTAAAACGTCTTCAATTTCCCGTGCGTGTATCCTTTGCTATGACCGTTAATAAAGCTCAAGGACAAACGCTTCATGTGTGTGGAGTGAATTTGGAGGAACCGTGCCTTTCTCACGGACATTGGAGCACGGAGTGGGAGCACGTAAAAATTTATTTATTCATGCACCACACAATCAAACAAAAAATGTTGTATACACTATTGTATTGGATTGATTAACTAACTTTTTTTCCAAATAAAAAAACTAAAAGGAACCAATGAATTTGATTCAATGTTAATATTCATGCGTAGCGAAGCACGCCGGGATCCGCTATACCCTTCTAGCGGCATTTTGATTTTGATTTTTAACTATTATTGAACGTATTTCATTTTCAGTACTCTTAGTAAAAAACTGAATTGATTCTGAGGCGGTGCGAAGTTCGCCAGGTCAGCTAGTGTATGTATATATTATAAAATATCGAATCTTCGCTCCTTGCAACCTTTATACCCAAACTATTCCAAATATACAAACTCTTCTCTATTTGCAGGTTCAAAATATAGACGATGTACTGCAGCGCGGAACAGTCCTTTCGGGTAAGCAACATGGACTCATCACAAAAACTATACACGAATAAACATATTTTTCAATTTGATCGTTTTAGAACTCGATACGAAAACTCAAAACCTCTCTATGATGTCACAGAAATATAAAAAAGACGCGACCCATTTAAATCGCAAATCGATGTATGTTAAAGCAGCAGCCGCTGGAATTGTTTTTATAGTATTTATATTATATTTTTGGGTACTGTAAGAGGAAGAGAAATTAAGAAAGATAAGAAAACAAAAACGATCTAAAAAACGAGCAAATTGTGCATAAATTATTTAAAAAAATATATATCCGTATAACATGAACTGAGTTAATTGACAAAGTTCTACAGGATGTTTGATCAAAATTCAATGTTCGTGCTGGTTACGCTATTATCTTTTACGGTGGGCCGAACTGCATCCTGGTGCGTCTTCTTCCTCGGTGATGTTACCGTTCTCGGAATCTGATGAAGAAATTATATCCCAGAGTTTTTCATCGGCGAATAAATAATTTTTGGGCTCCTTCTCTAACTGTTCGCGTTTAAGTCGTCGTTCTTCGCGTTTCTTTTTTATTTGAACGTTCTTCATTTCCTCCTCGGAATCTCTACTGCTCCTGTCATTCGATGCGATTGGTTCTGAAGCGAGTTTATCTATGACCTTTCTGTAGGAAGCCACTTCTGCGTCGAGGTCTTCATCTAGGAAAAAAAAAATTTTGAGGGAAACCTGAGTATTAATGCTATTTTACTTACCACTTCCGATGATGTCCAACCCAGGCGTGTCTTTATTATATATCACATAAATGCAAGGAAACTCGACTATCGTTTTCCCCACCAGATTTTCCTTTAGAGATTTCGCACAATCCAAGCAGTAGAATCTATCCCGACATCTTTTGATTCCTTCTGCCTTAAGCAAAACCTGCAAGTTCCCGACTCCTACACTCTGATAGAACTCCAAACTTTTTTTCTGCAGGGTATTTTCCGAATCCACATACTTGTTGAGTAAGTTTCCCAGGATCTCATCTTCACAACATTTTCTATCAACAAATTTCAAATTTGCAGCATTCACAAAAATCCATTCCACGCGCCAGTAGATGATTCCAGTTTTCCAATTCAAAAATGTTGTATTCTCCTTCCGCCGTGAAAAATTATCCAACAAGAATCGCACGGTGGTCTTCCGACTAGCGGCCGCGTTTCTTAACTTAAACAGGGCAGTTGGTAGGAGTTTGTTATAGCGGGTGTACTTTTTTGTACGATCACGCTTCCGGTCCTCCACAAACCTGGTACATTCCTCCAGGAAATAGTAGTCGCTCAAAAAATCCATTTTCGTCATCTTTCTTAACGGAATGAATTTCGTACGATCGCGGATCCCATTGCATGCGAGTTCCTTCTTGTGTATTTGCTGGCAGTGTAAGCAGCAAGTTTTAACCTCACATTTCGGACAAGTGTACTTGGCTTCATTGGCTCCGCAAACTTCACACTTTCCCAAGCGACTGGGGGGAGTAGAAAGCAAAAACATTATTTCATAGCGTTGAGTAAGTTGCTTGCCGAATGGGATGCATGAAATACGTTAAATACGAGTGAGTGATAATGAATTTACTTATTTTTTTACCTCAGCGTGTCGGTCGTTAGGGAAGTCGAGGAATCCGTGTCGCTATCCATTTCCGAATGCCGTTTCATTTTCACTGCAATTCTTGAGTGGCTAGTCTTTTCAATATACCGGTCAATAAACAGTTTCCCAATAACTGAGTGTTTTAAGTTGTTATCATTTGTTTTATCTATCAAAATAATATGTGCATAGAAGTCAAATGTCAAAAACACGTGTTGACAGTTTTTTTTTACTGTCTCACTCGCACGAATGTTTCAGGTTTGCTCTGTTTTGGTTTTGATTAACTATTTACAAAGAGAAATGGATCGGAGTGACATTATCTCTTAAACTAGTTGAGTTCGGTTGAGTGGAATTTGACATTAAGTAAAATTATGTTGGACAGTAGACACAAAAAAATATGTTTTTTTTTGTCTTGGAATAGTGACCGTTTAACAAAACTAAAATTGGGAGCAGTCTTATAGCGGGAAAGATCTATTCTGGTTTGTAATTTTTTATTTCATTCTCAGAAAAACAATTACTGTGGATCCCCGGCAGGGTTGCTTAAATGACACATTTTGTGGTTTTTATACATTTTACCCTAAAAAAGCGTAGAACAGTGTATTAAAGTGTATAAAATTGTATTATTAAAATGTATAAAACTGTATTTAAACGTATAAAAGGGTATAAAAGTGTATAAAATTGTATAAAAGTGGAAGAAGTATCTAAAAGTGTATATAAATACCTATAAAAAAAGCACAATTGGAAAAGGTGTTTTCCAATTGGTCTATGATCCATAGTGATTTAAGAAATCGTGTGGATTTCAATAAGTCCTAAATGTTACTTAACATTTACTATTCACTTAAAATAAAGGACTCGAATAAATCTGAGCTGTATTAATAATCAAAATGTTTTTATTGTTTTATTTCTCAAATGCTTATTTTTAGGATCCTTATGCATTTCTCTGACTTTTATACATTTTTTATTCCTTGCTTTTATACACTTTTATGCACCAGCAATATTTTTCAGATGTATAATACACACTTTTATACACGTAAAAAGGTGTGTATAATACGCCAACTATTATACGTCTACAACCCTGATCCCCGATAATCCGACCCCTGTCTAATCCGGCCCCGCCTGTAATCCGACATTGAGAAGACTCAGAGACAAAGTTAATAAACAAAAAAAAAAAAAACAAAATTGGCGAATATTTTCATGATTAGTGAATTGATTGGTTCATATTATCCTTTCTATACATAGTTTTTGGTCATTAATATGTAGTGTGCTCTGAAACATTTACATTACATTTGTTTGTACCTACATTGTCATTTCCTTAATAAATTTAATTATTATTTTTTGTAAGTTCTATAGCATTTATGATATTAATTTTATTATAAATCGTAAGCTTTATATTATGCTATTTAATTAACTAAATTCCACATACATATTACGTATTTATATATGCACATAGTATGATTTGTATTTCAGATAGATCACTTTAATTTGTAATTTGTCGGATTACGAAATTGCGGATTATAGAGGGTCTGTTGCAGTTCTGTATAATCCGACAAATTCAATAGTCCAACACCGCCCTGCAAAACGTTTGTCGGATTACCGGGGGTCCACTGTATTCATTATAATGTTGTACTACAGAAATAAAAAAAAATCAGTAATATTTTTTTTGTGGAAGAAAGTTAAGGGACAAAGGTTTTTACACTACAAATTAATTAAACATGAAATTAAAAAAAATATACATATGTACATATATGTATGTAAAATATTTTGAAGCACCATTTATTGCTTGATGGCCGCTCTTAATATTTAAAGCATCACCAGCTTTTTTGTAGTATTACTTTGCCATTCTTATAAAAAAGTTTTGTTTTAATTGCCGTATTCCTTTGCACACTATTTTCCCATCGCCCATGTTTATTTGTTGTTGTTGTTTTTGGTAAAAGATATTGACACATCGTTGCCGTTTTGAACATATTCATTGTTTTCAATCAATGTCCAAGCAATCTTTTGAAATTGTCTCATAAATTGCAAAATAAAAAAAAATATTTATAGTCATATAAAATTATATTTAGATATTTCATAAAAATTAGTAATTTATAAGTAATTCTTTTGAACAAAAATGAGAATAATATAACTAAAAACTAGAAACCGTTTCACAAAAGTCTACGTATAATACAATTGAAATGGCAAAAGACTGTATTAAAAAAAAATCAGACTTCTTTGATAATCCTAACAGCTTGTTTCCATGTATGTATGTATAATAATAATGTCACAACATTTCAATCAGTTTGATGGAACCAACAAAATTATAAAAAAAAAATCTGCATGGGCTTATAAATGATAACAGCAAAAGGAAGCAGACAATTTGTACAGAATACAATTCAGATTTTCGACAAATCACCCAAAGCATTTAAAGTGAATACGATACATATGATTATTGTCTTATTTTTATTATTTCCGGACATTTGGAACTCGAAAGTTCAAAAACTCGTTGACCACCCTTCGGCAGCCTCCCTGTACCTGTGTCCCTTCCTTGCTGTTCTATCCCATCTCTTCTAGATTCATCCTTATAATGCCGTCCTGCCCATCTTAGTTTTTGTGATGTAATTACTGGGACAAGGTTTGAGGCTGAATAAAATTCCTCATGTTTGATTGTGTAGATTTCTCCATTCGCTAATTTCTTCTTCCTGTTTTCCTCCATATAATTTCTTTAAGATCTTCTTTTTAAAGACTCGAAATCTATTTTTCTTCTTCTTAGTCAGAGACCAGGTTTCACATCCACAAAGTGTCACCGGATAAGTTATGACTTCTATTAACGTAAATAGCTCTATCCCTTCCTCCCTTCATCGCATAAACTGCACCTCTTCCACGACGGTCAATGACTTTCATGTATTTTGTTTACATCAAAATATTCGTAGCTTAAGGAAAAACTTCCATTCACAGTTAGCACATATCGTGTCTCTAGCGAAATTACCCAAAATTGTTGTTTTAAGTGAAATTTGGATTTATCATGATGAACTAGATTTGTATAAAATTCAAGGTTATTCACTTTATGCAAAATGTAATGACACTGCGCAGCAGGTGGTGTTGCAGTGTATGTCAGAAATGGTTTCATGTGTGATTGCTCCATATTTAATGTTCCTAGTGCAGACATAGTTATCTCTTACTAATGGTAACGAAAAAAAAATATTTGATACTGTGCATATACAGATTACATGAATTTTGTAAAGATGTCTTTATTGAAGGATTTAATCGAATTTCAAGTGAAATTAAAACCAAAAATCTCCTAGTAGTAGGAGATTTAAATATAGACATTTTAAAGGAATTTGATAATGAGACTTAAAACTATTTGCTCTTAATGTCTTCATATGGTCTCAAGAGCCTTATAAATGAGCCAACTCTTATTTTTAATACAACTAAGTCTTGTATTGACCATATATTCATGCGCTGCACAAAAAAAAAACTAGAGTTTGTTTTAATGTAGTGTTGAAGACTGCAGAATTACTAATCATTTTATGCTAATTTTATGCACCAATCAGGTCACTAGGCCCATTAATACTCAGAGTCAACAGCGTCGAATACTTAGAACAAATTATACCATGCGGAATGAACGTCTTAAATATAAATTCTGGGAACCTGTTTATTTAAAAAAAGACGTCTAAATTACTTATGACGTATTTCTTTCGGTCTTAAAAAGACATGTAGGTAGCTGCACTTCTGAGTCTTCACTTAGTTCTGGAAATAGGAAGTACAAGCCTATAAACCTTGGATGACTTTAAACTTGTTGCACAAAATTAAAAAACGAGAAAGTTTTCATTAAAGTGTAGAAAATATCAAAGTAACTTAAGGCTAAAGAAATACTATAACAGGTTATGTAAAGATATTGATAGAAAAATATTTGATTTGCACAATAATTATTATACCCAAAATATGCTTAACGCAAAAGGTGACAGCAAAAAAGAAATAGAATAAAGAAGGTAAAAATCGACAGTCGAAATCAATAGATGTTTTGGAAGTCAATGAGGTTAGTTTATATGACGCTGGTACTATAGCTAACACTTTTAATGAATACTTCATTCAAATCTCTGATAGCCTAAAATCTTCCATAGGATGGAACAATACATGTAACTGTTCATATTCAGTGATTGCGGATAAAGTGCAACCAAACAGCTTCCTCTTTTTCCCTATTACTTCTGAAGAAGTCTTCAAGCTTATAGTGTCACAAAAAAAAAGTTCATGTACAAGTGATGGTTATACCAACAAAATTGCATTTAATATAGCTGATATTCTGTGCTACATATTTTATCAAAGTGTATATGTATAAAGGCTGTTTTCCACAATCCTTAAGGTGCGCAGAAGTTATACCTCTCTTCAAAAAAGGAAATCGCAGAGATATTAATAACTATCGTCCAATATCTCTACTTCCAACCTTTTTGAAACTGTTCGAGAAACTTCTGAAATCACGCATGATTTCTTTCTTAGAACATTAACAGTTTTTCTCAAACAACCAGTTTGGTTTTAGATAAAAAAAATCCACGGAAGATGCGATTCTTATGTTGTGTTCAAATTGTATGAGGGATTCAATTATTGGAAACCGTCTATGGCGCTGTTTATCGATATGTCTAAAGCTTTCGATTTAGTGGATCACAGTTAGCTTTTAGAAAAATTGTGTGAAATTCACTAAAACCAGAAATCAGGTTTTAGAGGAGCTGTAGTAGAATGGTCTAATTCATCAATCAATGGGTTTTTCAGTAATATGGGTTTTTTTTTTGTGGAGGCTTCTACTATCCGTTGGAGCACTCAGACACCCAATACTGGCCCATTGTACTGCCAGACAGACACCTTAGATGATGTTACAGCTCATGAAGAGCTAGAGTCAAGCTCCTTTTATTCGATTTGTTTTTCACACAATTGGATGGAACCTAAAGCTTAATGCCGATTCCGAACCGCGAGAGCCGAGAAGCTTTTCAAGGCAAGTGTACAACGGGGGGTTTTGCCAGTACCCCGCCGAGGAGAGAAGCCGCGAAGTCATTCGATGGCGTTGGTTTACCAGCTCATAGTTGTGGTATGGCTAACTATAATTATGAACATCCACGCTCAGATAAGTGTTTTAAAATTCAATCTGTTAGTGAGTATACATAAGTATTTAGGTGTTTTAATTGATTCAAACTTGAATTGGAAAGCTCATATGCAAGCTACAAAAACGAATATGATGCTGGCAATACGAACATTGTATCACTTAAAACCATACTGTTCTAAGCAAATACTTTCTACGAGTATGATATATTATACACTGGCAAACTCTAAACTGCAATATGGTATTAAAAGTTGGGGAGGGGCTTATGATTACACTTTTGAAAGTTACACACGAAAAGTGTTTAATTTAACTCATTGTTGGCCGTTCAATTGTTGGCTATTCAATATTGACTATGTAAACATTGAATTTTTATATCGATATGTGCATTGAACTCGAAGACTCTTATTTAGTCTAAACAGTTGTTTTGAATTTTTACTCTGTAATATGTATGTATATCTTCTTCTCGCTCCTATTGTGTAGTATCTACTTCACATTATATTATTACGTACTGCTTAATTATCAAATCATTCAACACTTCTTTCCATAGTTATAGAATGATTATTTTCTTCTTCATTAACTTGCTTTTTGTAATGAATTAATTGGAAAGTAGATTTAAGTTGGAATGAATGGATAAAATGAAAATAAAAATTAAATAAATTTTTATAATTTTATAAAAGCGGATTTTAACATTGCGAGGCAAAAGAACAATTCCTTCATCGCGAAGAAGCAGACGTTGATTACATTTTTGGATTTCGATCCTTATGTCCTTTTGGACAGGCCATATAGTAGACTTTTTATATTTTTTTCAACTGTTTCCTCACTACCACATAACAGGTCCAGATGGGCAGCATAAGCTCGAGTGGATATGATTCCATTAAGGTATGATTCCAAATTAAAAAGAAATGATGACAAGGCACGTATCTCGAAAGTTTTATATATTATATATGTATGTCTATTGAATCCTATGAACTCGCCATCAACACAATCGACCAATTAACCGATTTAAGAAACCCTCAAGATGAAATCCTTGTTTTCGGTGACTTCAACCTTCCTCATCTTAAATGGACCCAATTAGACGATCAATCGTCTTACACTGCCACCAATCCCACTACTGCCAAAGAATGTCTCTTCTTGGATCGCCTAACAGATTCAAACCTTAGCCAAGTTAGTGGCATACTAAACTACATGGGTAGACAACTCGACCTCATATTCACAACCGATCCTCTCAACTCTTCTGTTTCACTTAGTCCCCTTTCCCTTTCAACCATCGATAACTTCCATCCTCCCCTCCTCCTTTCCTTCTTTCACGATTCTCCATCACAGAATAAACCTCCTACAGTTCTGGCCTCTTACGATTTCCACAAAGCAAAATTTCATCTAATAAATGAATACCTTAAAAATGCCCCTCTCAATTTTGAAAACCTAACCGTAAATGATGTTATATCCATATTCTACAGGGAAATATTTTACTCTATCTCTCTTTACGTTCCCGTTTCACAACGCAAAACTTCGTCCACCTCCCCACCCTGGTATAATCGCAGGCTCCGTTCTCTAAGAAACAAAAGAAATAAGCAATGGACAATCTTCCTTCGTACTCAATCATCCAATGACTTTTCTAACTACCTGGCAGCTATCTCCACTTTACCGCCCTACACAACTGCCTCTATCAACGCTATTTAACAGAAACGCAAGCCAATCTTATAACCGATCCAAAGTCCTTCTTTAAGTTTGTTAACTACAAAAGAAAATCCGATGGCTATCCTACCTCCCTCTCCTTCCACGATCAAACCTCGAATGATCCCAATATTATCGTCAACTTTTTCGCCACCTTTTTTAAACAGTCTTTCGCCGACGACTCGTTTGCTCCAGACTTCTCATACTTTGATTACCTACCGAATTTTTCGCTTGGACCATTT
This sequence comes from Merodon equestris, assembly GCA_958301585.1. NCBI lineage: Eukaryota > Metazoa > Arthropoda > Insecta > Diptera > Syrphidae > Merodon > Merodon equestris. The sequence continues at coordinate 78,203,514 of OY284415.1, read as the reverse complement.
CTCCCACACACAGTTGATTCTCATGTCATCGAAAACAAATTAAATCTACTTAATGATGAATTCACTCCTGGACCCGACGGTCTCCCTGCCATATTTCTAAAAAAATGCTCATCAACCATCTCTCGCCCTCTCTCGAAAATCTTCACCCTATCCCTATCCCAAGGTGAATTCCCCCGCTTATGGAAAACCTCATTTATCACCCCTATACATAAAAAAGGTCCGAAGAACGTTATTAACAACTATCGTCCCATTGCCAAACTATCACATATACCTAAACTCTTCGAGAGTGTTTTGTACGAAACACTAAGTTTTCGCTGCAAGTCATTAATCTCCCCTAGACAACACGGTTTCCTCAAATGCAGATCCACAACCACTAACCTTGTTGAATTTGTGTCCTTTACCCTATCAGCCTTAGAGAACGGCAAAGAAGTCGACGTTATCTCAACCGATTTCAGTAAAGCTTTCGATAAAATCTCCCACAGACTGATACTCTTCAAATTGTCCTCCCTTGGCTTCGACCCCATTTCTTTCAAGTGGATATTTTCTTACCTGGAAAATCGCTATTACAATGTTCGTTTTAGATCTGCCTTCTCTAACCCCTTTTTAGCCTCCTCCGGCGTCCCCCAAGGCAGCCACTTAGGTCCACTTCTTTTCGTTCTTTCCATAAACGATCTTGAATTGGTGATCAAACACTCCCACATCTCATTATACGCCGACGACACCAAGTTCTTCAAGACCATTTCCTTCAGTCATGACTCTTCCCTTATTCAATCTGATCCCCATAGCTTTTCCATCTGGTGCTCCAAAAATTGCTTAGAGCTTAATATTTCCAAATGCCAATCAATTACCTTTTCACGTAAACGAATCAGACCTCCTCGCCGTCTCTACTTCCTCAATAATCAACCCATCTCCACGGTTCAAATCATTCGATCTTGGCATATTATGTGACCAGGAGCTTAATTTTCGGGGACACATCGATGAGATAATCCTTAAAGCTAATTCTGCACTCGGTTTCGTGAAGCGATGGTCTAAAGAATTCTCGGACCCTTACGTTACCCGATCTCTTTACATAACCTTTGTCCGGCCCCTTCTTGAATACGCCTCCCAAGTGTGGTCTCCCTACTAACAAACCCACATTTCTAGAATCGAGAGCATCCAAAGCCGATTCCTACGTTTTGCTCTTCGAGGTCTCCCCTGGGGCAATCCTTTGATTTTACCACCCTACCAAGACCGCCTTAAACTAATCAACATGAACACGTTGGAAGAAAGAAGAGTTGTATCTGACATTCTTTTCATCCATCGTCTCCTTTCAGGTACCATTGACTGCGCGACTCTCTATAACTCTGTCTCTATCAACACTAACCCCCGCAACGTACGAAATCCCCGTCTCTTCTATCTACCCACCCCCCGTACTGCCTATGGCTCCAATGAACCTATTTCTCGTATGCTGGGAATTGTTAATTCGAATCGTTACTTCGATTTCAACGTCAGCACTCGATGCCTAAAAATCCGTCTTCTTGACCATCCTCCCCTTCTCCCTACCTAGTAAGTGAGATTAGGTTAAGATTAGATTAAGCTAGTTTGAATTAAGGCCAATAAATGGGGGCGTTCGCCCCCACGAAAATTATGTCCCTTGTTTCCCTTTAGGAATATTTTTCGGGATTCCCAGTTTTTCACACATTTTCGATCGCTTTATGTAGTCATAAGTCTTCTTAAAGTCTACGAGTACAAATAGTTGGCGCATTATTTCGTGGAATTCCCATTTCTTTTCTAAAAGTAAATCTGATCACTCGTCGAGTAATTCCTTCTGGAACCACACTGGTAGTCTCCGATTATTTCCTTTGCTTATGATGGCAGTCTCTTTAAGAGAATATTGGACACGACCTTGATAAAACTTTGTAGCAGAGATATTCCTCATAAAACACAACCTCCATAATACCACATCCAATGACCAACTCAGGCTAATTGCCTTCCTAGCGGAGCGTAACCTCTTTGTAGCGAGCACACAATGCCCACATCTCAACACCCATGAAGGAATCTGGTGTTCACCAGATCAGTCGACCATCAACCAGATTGATCATATTGCGATCGACGCCAGACACTCCTCCTGCATCTTAGATGTGCGAACCTCTCGAGGAGCCAACATCGACTCGGTTCAGTACCTTGTTGTAGCCAAGGTCCGAATGAGGATATCAAGGATGCTACGGAGTCGAGCAGGACAACAAGAGTTTGATGCCGGAAAGCTCCAATCGCAGGAGACCGCTAGGATCTTCGCCGATCGAGTTTCCTTCAAACTCTCGCAAAGTCCGATGGCATCCTCACAATCCACAGAAGAACAGTGGAAGCATTGCCAGCGCGCCATTAGAGATTTGCCTCTGTTGAGCTGGGTTTCAAACCGTCGCCAGCTAGAAACCCCTGGCTTGATGAACAATGCAAACAAGCCCATGTAGCAAAGCAAACCGCCTACAAAGTCATGCTACATATACGGACGAGAGCCGCTCGTGAGCTCTACGAGCAAAAAAAGAGAAAGGACATATGTACACTTTTAAAGAAGAAAAAAAGAGAGCACGAAAGCACGAAAAGCGTGAAATCGAGGAGATGGCGAGATGCTACCACAGGAATGACGGTCGCAAGTTTTACGAACAATTAAACGAACATGTCAGGGCTAAAAAGCCATAGCAGAAGCCTGTAGAGATGAAGGCGGACAGCTAGTAGCAGAGTCACAGTCGATGTTGAGAATATGAAAAAAAATAATTCTGTAGACTGTATAACGGTGATGATACCTAGATGCTAGATATTGACCTAGATGAAATTAAGCTTGTAATTTCGAAAACTGAGGCTGCGGGCGCAGACGGTCTTTCTGCTGAGTTATTTAAAGGTGAATTGGTAGAGCGCATGCATCAGCTCATCTGTAAAATATGGTCGGAGGAAAGCTGTCTTATCTAATGACATCAAGTAAATCGTTTAATACTAATTGACATATTGGGAAATAATACATGAGCGGTCACTATAGTTGTCTATATTTGAGTTTTATTTGTTTTTGCTTTTGTTGAATGTGGTACTTTTATGTCAATTTGCTGTCTAGGTGTATGCCTAGGTATTTGGCCACAGGTTGAACATGAACCTGTTGTTTATTGTTAAAGGTACAGGTGTGAATTTAGTTCTTGTTGTATAGGGGCTTGTATTGGGCTGTTTGGTCTTAATTGATTTTTAGGTGCCAATTTGAGAAGCAATAATTTGATTTAATAAGTCTTGTAATTGGTCAGTTGTGGTGTGGAGATTGCTTCCCGAGTTGAGCATAACCGCGTCGTCGGCAACTGTTGCTATCATGGCCGTATCTTTGTCCGGATGTTTGATGTCAGCTGTAAATAACACATATAAAAGTGGTCCTAGAATACTTCCTTGAGGTTCTCCAGCATTTATGGGATGTACGAGGGTGGTCCGATAAGTACTTAGCCAAAAAAAAAAACAAAAATTTTGGAGAAATGGCGATTTATTTTTCAATATAGTCTTTTTTTAGCTCGATACACTTGACCCAGCGATGCTCCAACTTCTTTAACCCGTCTGAAAAATACGTTTTTTCGAGGTCTGCAAAGTAGGCCTCCGTGGCGGCGATGACCTTTCACCCGGCGAGTGACTTTTTCAAGTTTGGAAACAAAAAGAAGTCGCACGGGGCCAAATCTGGAGAATACGGTGGATGGGGCAGCAGTTCGTAGCCCAATTCGACCCATTTGGCCGTGGCGAGGGGGGGGGGGGGGGGGGGGGGGGGGGGGGGTGTGAGCCGGTGCGTTATCATGGTGGAAGAGCACATTTTTCTTCGCCAAGTGGGGCAGTTTTTTCTTCGATTCGGCGTTGAATTGGCCCAATAATTTGGCATAGTACAGCCCTGTGACCGTTTTGCCCTTCTCCAGGTAGTCGATGTGGATCACACCTTGTGAATCCCCCCAGAAAACGGTGGTCATTACCTTTCCGGCCGATGGGACAGTCTTCGCCTTGTTCGGAGCACGTTCGCCGGGTGAAGTCCACTATTTCTACTGTTCCTTGGTCTCTGGTGTGTACCAGTGGATCTATGTTTCGCCGACTGCCACGAAACGAAGCAGAAACTCTTTCGGATAGCGCTTAAACAGCATCAAACACTGCTCTGAAGTGGTCTCACGGTTGCGCTTGTTGTCCGGAGTGGGCAAACGCGGCACCCATCGCGCGGACAACTTTCTCATGCCTAAAATTTCATGCAGGATATGACCCACGCGATCTTTTGAAATGCCTACTGTCTCAGCTATCTCGCGCACCTTCAATCGACGGTCTGCCAATACGAGATCGTGGATTTTTGTCACGTTATCCTCCGTGGTAGCCGTTTTCGGGGCATCTGGATGTGGCAATTTTTCAAAATATCGAAGGAGAAGAGTCACCGTACACAGCATCCAAACGCTCTTTGATTTCGCTGCGCGATTTCCCTTCCAAAAACAAGAATCGAATCACCGACCGATATTGCTCTTTTTCCATTTTTCTAAAATCCGCAGACACTCCCGCTTCCACACGCGGTCAAAACAAAACTACGAGTCCGATCAGGCTGAAATGAAAAAATCGACAGTAGCCGTCTAATAGAATGTACTACACGAGTTGCTCTTGCGATACTGGCGCCATCTGGCTGCGAGGCTAAGTACTTATCGGACCACCCTCGTATTTGTGAGCATTTGTCTTTATATTTGACATAAAAGCATCGATCTGTCAGATAACTTGTCAATAAATCAAGATAACCCTCTGATATTCGCCAGTTTGTCCTCTGTGCCAAACTGAGTCAAATGCCTTCGCGACGTCCAGATATACTGCCACGCAAACTTCTCTTTTATCCAATGTTTGTTGTAGTTGAATGATTTCTTCTGAATCCGAATTGATGGTCAAGTATAGTGTTATTTTGAACTAGTCCATTATAAGGTCATAACCAGGTGCCTTTTTTGGTTTTACTTCAGTTTTGTTACAGGTTTCTATTTCTTTTGTTCCCATCCTTTTAATGTGTTCGTTGTCTGATATGGGAAAGTAATCTCGGATCGTTATCACCTTCGACATTCTTGAAAGTCTTCTCAAAGTAGTTTGCTAGCTTTTTTATGGGTGGATGATGTCTTGTAATGTGAGATATTTGCTATGTCCTATGTAGCCTTCCATAGAGAGAAATTTGTTTCCGATGTTGGAATTACATTTTTCAGGTACTTAGCAAAATTGGTTTCCTGATTTTCTAAGTTTTTGTTTAAGGTCTTTAGTGATATTGTTTAGTTTTCTTTTGTCATTCGGTGAACGAGTCAGTTGCCACTTTTTTCACAACTTCCTTTTGGCTAGAACTAGTTTCCTAATGCAGGGGGTCGAGAAGAAGTAGTTGGACTTGGGTTCTATTAGAGGCGTTGCTCTATGACCCCCCTCATTTATCGTGTCATTAAAGTGTATTATGGCCTTTTCAATGTCGTCTTGGGATTTGAGAGGAATGTTAATAGATAGATTTGTAGCTATGTATTGTCGATAAGTGTTCCAATCTGTTTTAATATTACATGGTTTGATGGGATTTGTTGACATCACGGGTCGGTTGGAGTACTCAATTAAAATGGGTGAGTGATCGGACGAAAGGTCGAATGAGGACTTTATTTGGATGTTTTTAATGTTGACATTTTTGATAATGCCAAAGTCGATAATATCGGGAGTTTTTGTTGTATTAGTTGGCCAGTAAGTGGGTTCGCCCGAACTTATGTGCTTGCAGTTCTTTTTCTTAATTGCTTTAATCGATTTTTTCCCTTCTTAGTTTTAAGTCGGGATCCCCATTCGGTGTGTTTTGCGTAGAAGTCACCTGCAACTATGAATCGGTTACCCACTGATTTCAAGTAGAGGTCATATTGGGGCAGGGTAATCATGTGTTTGGGAGGACAATAAATTGAGGATAGAACTAGGGCTCCGTGCCTGTCTTCTAGTTGAATGGACACTGACTGAATGTAATCGGTTTGAAGGTTATTGTGTTCAGTGCAGTGAATTTGTCTCTTTATTATTATTGCGGACGCTCCGTGTTCTGTCCCGTCTGGGTGGTCGGTTCGGTAAATGTCATATCCATGGAATTGGTTATGTTTTTCTGTAGTAAGGTGAGTTTCAGCAATGAGCATTATGTCGTTTTGATTGTCTTTTAAGTATTGCTTGAGTTCCAGATAATGTTGATGAAATCCATTTGCAACACAGAATTACTCTTGCCAACCGCTGTTTCTTTGAGTTCAAGCGGCAATTGAAAGTAGGGGCCTCTCGAAAAACCAAGATATATAAGTCACTGATCATCTCGGTCCTCCTTTACGTCGCAGAGGATTGGACCTTAATGAAAACGGATGAGAATGCTCTTATATTAATGGAGAGTGGAGGAGAAAATACAACGACGAACTGTGTGGGCAGTACAGCGACATCGGCCTAGTACGACGTCTCCGGATCCAACGTCTAAGATGGTTAGGCCATGTAGAGCGAATGGACAACACAGCCCGAAGAGTCTTCGAATCCAACTTTGAGCTGCAGAGGATAACCGAATATACGGTGGTGCAAACAGGTAGAAGGGGACCTTTACCAACTGTGAGTGCGGCACTGGACATAACTGCCAAAAGATCGTGACGGCTTGTTGGGTGAGGCCCAGGTTCACACCGGACTGTAGCGCCGTCTAAGAAAAAGAAGAGATATTCCTTGGTAACTTTTATATTGTGTTCGGTCCCCCTTTTTATGTAAGTACGGCACCGGGTTCTTCCATTCCTCGAAGTTGGTTTTATATAGTTGTGATGAACCCAAGTAACTTTTCTGTTAGTTTTTCCTCTGCATATTGTAATACAATACATCTTAGCCCCCTATCATTCAATATGCGCATCATCACACTTGGCTCGTTCGATTCAGCAAACATACCAAGTGTGTATTTCCGCCAAGGCGAAATAAAATTCGCTTGCTCCAACTTCGTCTTCACGGACGACGAAGCCGAGCACTCTTCCCCTTTTCGATCTGGACCACGCTAGGATTAATAAGTACGCTAAGATAAGAAGTGTTATCAAAAGTGTTACAAGTACTCTTAAAAGAAATCAGAAATAAAACTACTTCAGTTTTAAATAAAATAAACAATTTGTTTAAATCAGAGCCAAACAGCTCTGAAAACTATATTGTATTAATTCCGATGGTATTACGTCGATTCCTGTGACCTCGTTATTCTTAAGCCGATGGATTGCTTCTTTTACTTCCTCAATGTGTTGATAACCGTTTGCTATTTGACGTTTTCCATTGTTGCTGACTCCCCATGCAGCAGCTTATCAAAAAATATTTTCCATTGGGCGGCAACTCTTTCGTTGTCCTAAACGAGCTCCCCATTATCATTGCGAATAAAAATTTATTTGGCCTGGTATCCGTTTTGTACAGCGCTTAGCCTACATACATTGCTCTTGGGTTTTTAGCCGCACATTCTTCCTGAATTTAAGTAAATTTTTCCTTTGGCGTTTTCATCTTTTTTCCCGAAGGCTGACCTGTACGCGTGGTCTCTTCACTATTTTATTTTGAAACATTACATTATTTTGGAACATTACAGGCTTCTACTTTTTCCTCGCATTCTTCGTCGAACCAAGGCTTTACTTTGGGAGCCTTGCAATAGCCTAGTTTGTTTTCCGCTGCCTCTTTTACAACACTTTTTATTGTTGATCATATTATATTTCTTCTGTCTGCCTTTTTTCGTTGTTAGTTTCTCAGCCTTCTGGTAAGGGAAGCCGGTCATTAATTTCGTCCTGGTATCGACGCTGCATACGAGAGTCCTTTAATTTTAATGTTAATGTTAAATTTTTCGCACTTTCCTGTGTTTCGTTTCTATGAATTTGGATTAAGTTTTTAATTTTTGCGAAGATTAGGATGTGAACCCGCTCCTCTGTGCGCCTAAACGTCTAGTACGTTGGTATTGTGTCTTCTATACATATATCAATTTGGTTGTGCATGACTTCATTCAGTCATTATTCAGTCCCCGAATACGATTTTCACGTCGAATGATAAAAAAATGTCAAATATTTCATGCATTGTTTCATAAAACGCATCTTGGACAGTATATATAGCTATAGCGGGGACTCCGGATTTTGACCATCGTTGGTTGTAAAATACCACGTCCATTTCGTTCTGCACAATCTTAATGACGAGGAATAATCCTTTTCTAAGATTGTGAGTATCCGTAACGCTACAATGAAAGTTTATCCGTCCTTAACGGTTATGAACCTGCAGAATCAGATAACCAAACTGTGCTTTTATTCTATGTAACATTTGCTTCTTTTAGAAAGAATAGGATTACAAGTTAGTGCACTATATTCGATTTCGGGCATATAATTTCTGATGTTGTTCCGCGGTGCGAATTTTATTATGTTTTAATTATATATGGAATCTCTAAAAAGATCCTCACGTCTGACAAAAAAAGATTACAAACCTACATATATAAACACTTCGGCACTCGTTACTAAAGTTAGACAAATGGCGCTCAATATTTGTGAAGCACCACTTGTTATTAATAAACAACGTATTTTGGATGTACGCGGCTCTTATTGTTGAAGTACTATATTATAATATTTTACAACATTTTATCTTCATATCTAATCGTTGTACGTACATATATACAGAAATGACTTGTCTAGTGAAAGTGCTTAATTTTTTATTATTGCTTTAAAATTATCTTTTTTTTTATGCGATTTAATACTATTGTCTTAACGCAATAAATGTTTCTCTGATTAGATAAAAAAACGCTCGTGTATTCAATGGGGTTGCTCTTCAGAATATTTTTTTCAGAAAGTGTTAATTCACCTTTATATGTAAATCAACAGAAATATATGATAGTGAATAGATCACCCACAATTGGAACGCCACAAGCGGGACCACTTGAAGGCTCTGTTGCAAAATTAATGAGATCGTTGCTCATTTTCGAAAATAGTCACAATATACATGCAGCGTTTTCTTGTCAATTGTATAAACAGACAATATACAGGAACTGCGGGCTATGGACGAATGTGTGTCCCTGCAATGGATCTCTTGAAAGATATGTACGAGTAAGTTTGTGTCCGAGTCCCCGAGTGAAAATATTGGCAAGGTACCATAGATCTCTCCAATTTTCAACCCATCCTATCAGAGACTGTCGGCGAAAGTTTTTAAGTTGAAAAATTCTTCGAATTTTTTTTAGAAAGCCTTCGGCACGACAAGAAGTCTGTTTCATAGCAATCAACTTGACCACAGGGTAAACATCGTATGCTACGTGTTCCTAATAAGGCAAGGGCGTATGGTTATTCGGTGTGGTTAAATGCAGCGTCAATGGAAATTTCATGTGTTCGAGAGGCTGTTTCTTAGGGTCTTTCTTAGAATGTACAGAACGCCAGAGTCCCAGTACATTGAGTAATACCGTAGTAAAATTCTGAATGGCGGAGCAGGTCTTAATAGATTCGACAATTTTTTTGTTTAAATGATCCGAAAGAACATCGCAAGGGGAATGAGTAACGAAAACAACCTGATCTCCGGGGCTTACTACCTCAATACCACGAGAGCACACTCCAATCGGGCTTTATTCCTCCAGAAGCATTTCTCCATATTGATTCCGAATGTTAAGTGCAAAATAGAGATGACCGCCCCCGGGACGCCAGGGACAAACGTGTCATCCGCGACATGTACGATGACGGTGCTCATGAGTTCATTCGTTTTAGTACTGCAATGGCGGACTGGGTTCTCGCCGATGTTGCTAAACAGAACGCCGATTATTGTTAGATTTCAGGTGAAAATATTTCCCAAAGGGGTGCGTTGCTGCGGTGAGATCCTCCTCACTCCTTTATTCCTAAGTAAGACTAGGGTTAGCTTGGGGCTCTTTTGAATGCTGGGCACGTCTCATGCTAAGATGAACCTGAAAGCTGACTGAGACCTGTTGGCCTTGGTAAGGTCTCAGACATGCGAAATGTCAAAGTCCAGTTGTTGAAAGATGCTATCAGGAGAGTGACCTTTGGGAACGAATCAGCCGAGTGGCAGCCATCTTGAATCAAGCAGCTAAGATAAGGTTCGACAAAAAAATAAATTAATCAATTTTCCTATTGAATATCCAATTTTAAAACGCATATGTATATGTATATAGAAAGAGGATAGATAAGTTTAAGCCGAAAGGCATTAATAATTAAGAAATATAATTATACTTAGAGTGTCGGCACAGGGTCAGCAAGACACATAAAACAATATGGGATCAGCTCTCCAGGAACCAAGCTACAATTCCAGGCCTTCTACCCTGAATTTTGCAAACTTTCCTGTCTGTCCGGCTGTCCATTTGTACGTATATATGAATATATATACCCAATTCACCAATCGCCTACAGAATTTGTTGTTGAACGATTCTACTCTGCATATTCTACAAATGTATAATATTCATGAAGTTTACTGACACTCTATTGTCAGTGTTGGTGAATTGGGTTATTCGCCATTACGGTTTATGTATTTGATTTTATGATTTATACTTCATTCACATTCACTTCGAGCAAGTTTATATATATATGATATATGCGTACATATAGACAGGAAAGCCTTTGCATGAGGTTTCCCTGCCTTAGCTTTGCAAGGTAGAAGATATTTTTAAGTTAGATTTAAACATTTTGGTCTAGTAAATAAGATTAGAATAAGAATTAATTAATAACTTGAAAAAATTATTGAAAAACTTCCCACAAAAAATGTTGTAAGATAGCAGTTTTAGTAGTACGACATATGAAGAAAAAAAAATGAAAAGAAAGCTTACTGTACGAACAACACCATCAGTAATGTTTTCTTTGTATTTCACTGCATTTAAGGAACTGCCGGAAGCGGTCCGAAATACGGCCAGTACCCCTATTTGGCATACATCCCCAAGTCATAACAAATGGTAAATGTTTAACAGGGAAGCAAACATTTGCCTGAATATCGTTTCATTTCACTATCTGCTCTATTTTGCATTATCTTTCCGAAGACTCAAATAAAATATAATTTAGATTCGTTTTTTTTGTTTTTTTTTTTCTTTTTTTCTAAATTACAGTTTGAAGACAGTTAGGATAATTTAGCCGGCGTTGAATCGGGTGCTGAAGTTAAAAGAACATCTCTCGTTGAAGTCTGTTCTTGATTCTTTGGTAGTTACATCCGTACTCTGACTCCACACTTTTCCCCACAAGCCACATACATACATCGATGTTCCCTGACTTCTCCCGAACATTCATCCGGACATTACTCTGAACATATTTTATTTTCCATAGCATAAAAATAGTAAATGTGATTACACAGGTGAACTTTTCACACGCCATACGTAGCGTAGCGTCTGCTTAGTATCCATTACTTGTTGTTGGGTTGTCGCCCTCTGAGACATCCCACAACATTTGCGATTGAACTGTTTGAAAACGGTTCGCCTTAAAGAGCGAGAATGATGTCGTTTTTTATTCTTCTGTATCAACAAGAATATGTTTATTACAGAAAAACTACAATCCTACCTAATGTAGTATGTAACCTTAACTAATGTTTTTGAAATACGAGATAAATCCACCCAGAAGTCATAAACTCATAAAATGTTCATGGTAATATGTTCACTACTAACGTCAGGGAGTTACAGCATTGACTGACTTTCTTGACGGTGTAGGCGGATCTTAATTGATTCTATTGATTGATATGAATAATTGAGATAAAAATCTTTAGAAGAGCAATTAGATTGTCTTTTTGTTTTAAGACGTGAGTTCAACGAGCATCCAATCCAAACAACAAAATGTAATTCACTCGACAGTTGTTAATAAAAATCAATTAGACTTGGTTTGAATCGTACTAAAGACAGCTATATCTGTAAAGAAGAAATTTGTATTAAAAAAAAAAAATTATAATTTTTTTCTATTGTACAATTTGTATTTATTATTTTTTTTTACTTGCGAGGCATTTTCATTTTTCTTTTCTTTTCCTTCGACCTTATGATTTACCTCATTCAAATAGGTACTCGTTTACCTATGAATGATTAATTTTCTAAGAAAATAAAAAAAAACTTAACACCCGAATATTATAATTTTCGTATTACTGCTAGGTGCCCATTTTTCCTGACCCCCTTTTTTCCTGTTGGTCTCACACTGAATTTAATCTTGTATTTTTAAGAGATTTTGTACGCAAAGCTAGCAGTTGTATTTGAATTTTAATTGTTTAACTCTAAGGGAGAAGTGGACAGTGAAGGGCGGGAACTTACACGAGAAGTTGTTTTTAAAACTGAAGTTCCGAAAAGTACTCACCACCGATTTCTAACTTTGGATAGTCTAACACATAAGAAGTAAAAATTCAAAGCGGTTTTCATCGCAAACTACTGGAAGGGACTAAATGACATTTAATATTTGAAAATCGTAAAGTGTATGTAAACATCGTATAAACTACATCTCAAATGAAAGCTGCTGAATACAAATCGTTGCAATCCGTTTATATGTTTTTAACCTTTAATTAATTTTGGAAAAATGTTTTACGTGAGACGGTTTCGGATAGAAGGTCCTGGTGAAAACGTCGAAATGGATAAATGTAAAATCGGCTCTCCCAAATATCGGCCGTGTTGTTGACAATTCTTGGATTTTAAGGATTATCCTTCGTGGAGAACCTTTTCAATATAGATTAGAAATTTGTCCAAAAAATAAAAGAGATAAAAATACGTTGATTGGATTGATTCAAAAACACGTTAAACCTGGGTCCATAATTTATACAGATTGTTGGAAGGAATATCTTGACTTAACATCTTCGGGATAGCAGCATTTCACGGTGAATCATTCTAAGGAGCTTGTGAACTCTGGAACAGGTGCTCGTACCCACAATATTGAATCATGATGGCGGTGGATAGCAATTCTATGGACAAGTATTTGTGTAAGTTTCTGAAGCGCCGTCATTTAAAGAAACAAAGATCCCTTTAATAAGTTGTTAATGGACATTAAGCGTTGTTATCCCGGCCAATAATGTCTTTAATTGAAATGTATTAAACATAAGTAATTACATGCATAAATATAAATAAATGTGAAATTAAAGTTCCTTTGAATTCCAAATTTATATAGTATGACTATAAAATATTAAATATTTTTCATGTGCGAGGTAAGATATGTGCAAAGTTTCTTCTAATGTAACATGGAGCTTCTCACACACCCGAACTGGCACCTACCCCAAGACAAGTATGTGGCCAAGCAGAGTGGTTGCTGGAGGGTAGCATGCCCCCCCGTACATATCTCCTTTTCGTCTATGTTGAACTTACAAATGTAAGAAAATAAGTGGGATGTATTATATTGCAGTAATTATAATATATATAGTATCGTTTAAAAAGTCAAGATATGAAGTTTTATAGGACTTTGGGAAAATATAGCTCTGTTATTACATTTTGTTTTAGAAATTAAAATGTTTTATTGAATTTATATACATTTTTTTCAAAATTAATTGTAACTTTAAAACTTATTAACGGATTGTAATGATTTGTAATTGAAAGTCTAGTAGTTTGCGGAAAAAAAACCGTTTTGAATTTTTACTTATGAATTTGACTATGCCTAGCAACAAATAAAAAAATTAAAAAAGGTGAGTACTTTTCGGAACGTTATCCTAAACTAAGTTGCGCCCCAAAATGACAGTGCCATCCTCTAAATGTTCCGTGTAAATAATGCGACACAAGTAATCGGGGAAAACATTACTCAGTTTTCGAAGCATACTCAAAATATAAAATATACTCAAAATACCAACAATTTCGAAGTTATAACTGTTATTTGCAGTCATTTGGGCAAACACACAAACTTAGTGTCCCATAAAGACAGAGCCAAATTTCGACTGCAGCTGTTTCCTTTCTCTAACGGTAAAATGTTTACATGTTTTACATTGTGTACTCCGTGGCTGTATGAATAGCGATGATTTGCTCTCCTTCAGTGTCGATCATTTCGCGTTTGAATAGATATTGTCAAGATGGGAAGAGGAATGTCGTTGAGTGAATTCGAAAAAGGTCAAATAATTGAATCGTTGAAAAGTGGCAAATCTACGCGTGAAATTGGACGGCAGTTAAATGGTTCCCATCACCACATTCAAAATGTTAAGGAATCGGGGACTCTTTATGGCACAAAAAAGTCATCAGGCCGTCCGCCAGCATTAAGTTATCACCAGAAAAGGCGCATTTTAATAGAATTGTCTAATTCCATAAACAGTATTCGACTTGTTGCAGCATATCCTTGAATAGAAGCCGCCAAGTCCATCGATCACAGATCTGTTAAGGTGGTTTCATCGGACGTTAACTGTGCACAAAATACAGATACAACTAGTGACACTCTCGTTTTGGGGCATCAAAATTAATTTATTCTTTTTGAAAATACTATGTACTACTGAATTTGTAAAGAATTTTGGAAAAGGCGTACGTTTATTCTAAATAATCGAGACATTAGAATTATTATTATTGTTAATACTTTTGATTTATTGTTTGTACTTCCAAGTTTTTCGATGGCTCTATCATTTTGTGACGCACCTTAACTGTTATTAGCTAAATAGTTCGATTTTTAAACAAAAAATAATAATCATGAAAACTTTGCTTACGCAGGGCCAGAGTTTCGAAACTAAACCTCAGTAAAACGGTATTTTTCTTATGTTTATTATTGTATTTAAAAAAATACATGATAATAATTTAATTTTTAATTTCTCAGTTAATTTTACTTCTGATTGCTAGTGTCTCGTTCGTCTCTATATGCATGTATGTGTGATATCTTCGAACATAGGAAATACTTATAGTGTTGGAACTTTTTATTTATTGTTTACATGTATTTGCAGACGCTAAAGAATATTCAACACTGACAAAAAACCTGCTCAACGTAGTACAAAAGTTCTTATCTGTTGTATTCGCACCATGTGGCTACCAATTCGCTTTATAACATTGCGACTTGAAGTTTCGTATTCAGTAACACGAGCTATGCCGCGAAACGTAAGTGGTTTTCGTGGAGTTGTTCCGTCGAATGATCGTCAGTGTACACAAGCGCAAGAAACGGGCAATTACGAAGTCAGTAGAGCGGACAATTTGATGGGTTATGATTTGGAATTGAATTTTCGTTCTCTTTAAAGGATGCTATTGAAAAACTCAACACATTGCAATCAAATGCAGAGACGATTCGGCAATCAACCATCAACCGAACGCATCAGAAAACTTTCAGCGACACGTCTATGTACTTGACCCGCAGTGGTATAACTCTAGCGAAATTGAATGAATTGTCGGTGATACATGTTTCCGGAACCAAAGGGAAGGTGAGTTTAGAATCAATTCACAATTGCGGTATAAAAAATTCATACGAAACCATCGCGTGTGTAGAAAATAGAAATTGAGTAAAAAATTAAGAGCATTGTTACAATTTTTGGTGCATCGCTGACATTTCAAAAAAGCATTGATTTTTTTTTTTATTTTAAATGAAAGGGACTTTCTTGTGCGCCATGCAAAAGATAAGTTTAGTTTTTCATAAGTGAACATACATACATACATATGTATGTATGTATGACTGTAAAAGTTTTAAAAAATTGAAAAGTATAAAGATCATTCACAAAGTAATCAACCAAAATTCTCCCACTCATAGCGTGTGAACGATTGTCTTAGAAACGCCATGCAATTATAGTAGGTGTTGTCAGACAAGATGTCATTATAAAAGCGTATAAGATACACAAATCTCTGGCTAATTGTTTGATTTAGGAAATGATGAAACACCAAAAATTCAATATCCAACCATTGCAGTGAATATGTGTCAAATCATGCTGTAGTGTCGGCTTTACGTTCTGCCGAGTCATATTGGGTAAAGAATTATAAAAAAGCACTATTGTGCTTTGAAGTCATTCCCCACATTTCTCCGTGTTAATATTTAAATAGTAAGGTCAGCATTTTGTAAACAGCACCCCTGGCTTTCATGTTAATCGGTAACTTGATAGTTTCACTATATTATAGAGAAGCGCGTCAAGTTATTCATGTATTATATGAATTCTTGCAAGTGTCTATGAAGAATGGGTTGGATGTATGCATGCGTCTCATGTTAAAATTAATATTTTTAATTTAAGTTTACTATTAAGTTTTGATTAAGTGTTTATGACCTTCTAATCATTTAATAAAATGTACACTGTCGCTCTGCCAACTCTAAATAGAATCAAGAAAAGCTTTATATGACAGAGACAATAGAAAAAGTGTTTTGATGTTTCTCTAGCCGCTAATCCTGTCCTATGATTTTCTTTTCCAAAAAATACAAATCTGTTTCATTTGGCTTTTTAGTGTGGTCCTGGACCACTTTTTAGGTTGCATGTTATTGGTCACTGCGGGAAAGCTTGATTTTTTTTTCGAATAGTTGCGTTGAATTTGGTTTTATTTGTTTATATTTATTAGATGTTAGTTTTCCCTTGTTCTCACTAAAAGTTTAACTGTTTTTTTTCTTCATCAATATTTTAATTTGGAGCGCCTAAGTGCACACAAAATTCATTTTTTTATTGTTCTCTTGTGTACTTATAATTTATTGTATTTGCGTTATTTATACATATAAGCCAAAGCGTCACGCAGGAAAAAATATGTCAATATGAAAATAAAAAATTAGATATGCAGATGTGGCTGGAGGCACACGCAAACGAGGGCACGCATTTATAAACTACCAAATAAATCCGGTTTCATTCAAGAAGTGACACTTTTTTTATTTTCTATTTCTATACAAAATATGCATTTACAAATATATGTACATCCCGATTATGTTCCAGTTTTAACTGACTCTGAAATGTTATCAGCAAAACCAAAAATGACTTTCACTGATAACATGCGCATACCAAGCGTATTGATATTTCCTCGTACGTTAGATGACGTACATCGGACTGACCCCTTGCCGACGCCAGTTAGTGGTTGTCTCTTTGTAAGATTAACTGTGGATCATAGCGCTGGATACCTATTGATATATGTTAGCGCATTATACATTAAAATAAAGTCAAATAGGACTATATTAAAGTTAAATGAAATCCGATCGCTAGCTTTTGTTACCTAACTTCCAACTTAATCTCACCGCTTCAAACTAAATTCTTACAATTTTGATCGAGCTTCCGAATGGCTAAGGTTCATAAAAATGAGATTACTTTGCCTGCCAGAGAGGGACCATCTATATAGCTGTCAATGTTTTAGTCATTATTTAATACATTTTCAAGTAGGACATTTTAAAGACATTGTTTTTTTTTTGTGTTGGAGGCTTCTACCAGTTGTTGGAGCATTCAGACGAAAATACTGGAAAATTGTATTGCCAGACCGACACCTTACTTTACTGTATTTTCCCGAAAAGCGAGATGGAGCTTCAGTGATGTAGTGCTATGAGATTCGGCACATACTACGTCGTCTCCAAGAATGCAACAGTCGCGGAGAAAGGGTTTTGCTGTGTCATCCTCCTCGCAACATGCAGCACAGGTAGACGTCTCATTGATACCAAGTAAGCAGCGGTGCTTAGCAAAAGTGTAATGGCCCGTAATGACCCCCTCAGGTTTTCTGCAATAAATTTTCCTTAAGGATAAGAAGAATGTTGCGGATTTCTTGCATCCTGGATATTCCCTCCATCTACAAAGAAAATCGCCGACCCCCGCCCAGACCTGGAGCCATCTCCAAAAATACGAAGATAGTCCTTTCCAATTTAAGTATCTGGACACCAGAGCCAGTCCTGATGCCATGGAAATTCGACTCCGAATTTATAGCGCAATAGGATGGCAGGTATCATTGCATCGGAAGGCACCTCTATGAGACAGGGATCGTAGGATATTTCTCGCGCAAGAATACTGTCACCCCAACACGAGTTGTACCGAAAACCATTTCTCTTGAGGCGGACATGGCTTCTTAATAGCATGGTATCTTAATGTGTTAGCGCTTATTTCAATTTCAATAAAACCTTCTGATAAATAATTATATCAAGGGGGAAAGGTTCTTCAAAGCATTTAGAGCAGTGCCCGGCCCATGAGCCTGTGTATAGATTCCAGAGGCATTGAGAGCATCGAGCAGAGAGTCGACCACCATGCACTATAAGGCTAAGCGCAAATTGAGACACGTATAGAGCGTGTGAGGTGACATGACACGAGTGCCACGACGCGTACGCGCCACACGCGTAGCGTGGGGATCCGCAAATTGAGACGCAGGTACTCGCAGATCGAACGCATAATGTCCGATTCGCGATAAAAACAATTGATATTATTAAACCTAAATTCCGAATCAGATTCAGATGAAGCTGAAGAGGATACTTTGTTGTATTGCTTAATGAACCGGAAATTTAAATCTCACTCCAAATACGATTTTTAAATTTTGTCTTCATGTAGTTGGCACATTGGGTATCATACAGCTCTTTATGAGCCCTAACTGCCTCTATTAATTTTTCTTCTGCCATGTATCCAAAACCAAGAAGCACACGCGAGAGAATGGCACGTGAAACTGTGTCTCGACTACTACGCCGCGCGGCGGTCGGCTCGCGCGGGTCGCGACACGTCACACGTGTTTACCAATTTGCGCCGTTCTATTCAATCCTGTAGTTTACAAAAACACGCGGCGCGCTGCGCCACCTCACACGCGCTATACGTGTCTCAATTTGCGCTTAGCCTAACAGCGGAGACAGGGGGCAGCCAGTTCGAGGTCTGCCCTGCCTGTCTTGTGCACAAGAATTGCTTTGATCCACAAAACCAGTGCTTTATCTACGACATACCATCTAGCAGCGTTACACATGCTGTCGAAAATTGCATTATTAAAAAATCCTTCAATTCTCCCAATTAGGTTTTGAAGCGTAGTCTCACAGGAGAATGTCTCACAATAAGAATGTTGCATCTCCGAAATTCGATGAGCAACTTTGCGCAACTCTACTATTCTCTCCATTCTTTTGAGCAAGAAGTATGTTAGACTGGTTGGTCTAAAACTCTGAGCGAGCGTTTAAAACCGAATGCCATATGCTCTGCTCCTATGTACGATCATGTTTGCAATTTTCTTTAGTGTACATTTTTTTCGTTTTGTCTCGTAATGAATCTGTTTTATTTTCACTGAAGCTTACTACCTCAATTTCCATCTTTTTTTTCATAATGTGCGATTTTAGATAACGTGTAAGGGAGGCCTTAAGACTAATATAATTTTAATTTAGGGATTCGAATTTGTTGTATTATTTCTATTTAAACTTTTAAAGGTACTATTTTACATATATTACACAATGAGTCATTCGTGCATTGTCCTGGTAGTAAGAATGGTTGTACTCTTCGTCTCTGAGGCTAAGGATGTTCGGCCCTTTAACCCAGGGCTCATGAATGATGCACACATCGTAGTTATACTCCCTTAAGGAAACAAGCAGATTCTCCGACGCACACTTCTGTTGGGGTTGTTCTGGTTGGGGGATGTCGGTAGTGATAGTAAGGTGCAAGCATTTGCCGGCAGCATCGATATCATCTGTATCGCCATCAGGAGCCGTGGGTCGGAAGATTTTTAGTTTGGTAAACCTGATGCCAAACCGCATTTTGCCATCTGCTCCCTCTAGGGCTGTCAGGCATACCTTATTCAAGCATTAGATAAGTTTTCGGCCTTCAATCTTCATCTTTGATAGCCAAATACGGGCTCTTGGTCTATTTGGGATTTCATTGGTAGGGATGATTTTAAGTTCTTCCAGGCGTTTGCTGATCTCAGCTACACACAGCTAAGTTAATCCTTGAAAAACCAATCCACGTATTTGATTACCCGGTAACTTCTGATTGTTTCCGAAGAGTCAAAACCGGCCGCCTTGGCTGTCCAGGATGCGATTCACCATCTTTGACAGTTTGGCTTCGACGCTGCATCATTCCGCAGCGATGGCTTTCCCTGAAGACGATTTTTCGTCTACCAGCGCGATCTGTAGCTGATTTCTCCTTACCTCTGTATAAGTTAATTTGTTAAGGAGAGGATGTGCTCTTATGGATGTTAGAGCTGTGGCCACTTTGCTCTTCTTAGCGGCTTGTGCAAGCTCTTCCTGAGACCTGTTATGCTTATTGCTTGTAGTTGGTTTTGGCTGTATTTTGGGGTCGTCAATGACAGCTTGATATTTTCAGATACTTCTCGTTGGAGATTCCGCCGGTTCATTCTTTACAACCTTGCTCAGAATGAACTTGGCTTTACTGTATCTTCCGAAGGGATCATTCGGACTTTTGTTTCTTTGGCTGTTGGTCGCTATGGCAGGCGATCTTGGCTGCAGTTAAGGACGTGGTCTTAGTAATGGACGGGGTCTCGTTTTGGTTTTTGTTTGTATTCATTGTGATTGCTTTTTTTTTTAAGTATGTCCGGAAGGAAGAGCCCATCGCGGCAATACCGAGATAAGGCATTTGTACAAACGACCTTGCCCAGGTCGTTATCTTAGCCTATGTTATCGCTAGCCATACAGACATCGGCACGAGTACTTCAACGCCATGTCTTTGGTAGGATATATAATATATCGTAGGTACTTCTGCTCTTTGTTGTTATGGATAAATAGCCAGACCAATTAATAACATGGACTAGGAATAGACCATGGTTCTCGTACTATTTAGTGAGTTTAGAGTGAAATCATGGATCAGAGCAAGTCAATGCTTATATATTCGTAGAAGGACAACAATAAGATTTTAGCATAAATGACAGGCGCCAGTCGTCAAAGATACAATACCTTTGATATGAGCTCTTAATTTTTATTGAAATTTTGCTGATGTTTTGATATAAAAATTATTGAGTACGATTTTTTTTAAATTCCAGGGCTCGACGTGTGCCCTAACAGAATCTATTTTACGAGCATACGGGGTCCGAACTGGCTTCTTCAGTTCGCCACATTTAGTCTCAGTCACTGAACGAATACGAATCAATGGAAAGGCGATATCACAAAAACAATTCACAACTGCTTTTTGGAAGGTCTTTAATAGACTCAATGAACAGAAGGAATCAGAAAAGGATATGCCAGCTTATTTCAAGTTCCTAACAATTCTGTGTTTACACATATTTTTAGAAGAAAAGGTTGATGTTTCCATTTTGGAGGTTGGCATTGGGGGGGAGTTCGATTGCACGAATGTCGTAAAGTAACTACAAAGAATTCACATTTATAAATCCAAACAGTTTTCTAATTTTCCTGTTCATTCATTCAGAAATACGCCGATAGTTGGTATTACATCATTGGGTCTGGAACACACAAACATCCTGGGCGATACGCTGGAAGACATTGCCTGGCAGAAGGCTGGAATCATAAAACCCCAATCAAAGGTTTATACAAACGTTCAACAATCCGCCTGCTTAAAAGTCATTGAGGAACGAACCGTGGAGAAAAATGTAAATTCATTTACATCTTTACGTCTTTATTCCATTTTTACTACAATTTTATTGAAGGCAAGACTGTTTCAAGTTCCTGATATTTCGAAGTACCATTGGCCAAAGCATGTTAGCCCGTTGGAATTCAACAAAATGGTTCAGTTGAATGGTTCTCTGGCAATTCAATTAGCTTACAGCTGGCTAAAGCATGCGAATAAGCCAACTGGTCTTAAGGATAACATAGATTCGTATGATGTTAGTTTAGCTGTTTCAAGTCAAGTTATTAAAGGCATCAAACAATGCGTGTGGCCTGGCCGATGTCAAGTGACGGAATTATATAACTTCAGGTACCAAGTCAAATTTTACAATACACGAGTTCTATTCTTTTGTTTACAGACTTCACTTGGATGGAGCACACACTTTAGAAAGCATGGAAGTTTGTAAATGTTGGTTTGAAACCGTCACCAAAGAAAGGTAGTATTGCAGTGATAAATGTGAATAGTCTTAGGAACCATTTCGAATTAAATTACAGCTTGAATCCCAAAGTGCTTATCTTCAACGCAACCGGTGATCGAGACTCCAAGGCTTTGTTGAAGGTTCTACATAGTCGGATTGATTTTGAATTTGCTTGCTTCGTTCCTAATATTCCATTTACAAGTCGGGATGTGGGTGACATACAATCTGTGTACAATAGTTCGGATCAGATAGGTAGAGCGCAATCGCATGAAAATAACTGGAGAGAGTTGTGCAAAAGTTTGAAATCTAGTCGGAAAGAAGACAGCAGGTTATTTGAAACAATCCTAGATGCCTTTATATACCTGAGAGAAAGATATGGAGATAAAAATGTTGATGTCCTTGTAACAGGCTCTTTACATTTGTTGGGTGCCACCATTGTGGCTCTTGATGAATTTAAAAAGTCACCTTTTAGAACCCTAGGTTAAAATGTATATAGAGAACATTATTTAAGAGTTTGTTTTTTTTTTAGTTTAATCTCACTAAGCGCAGAGAGGCATATTGTTGAATTATATTTCGGCCTAAAATATAAACAAATTTTATTCTGAACTTTTCAACAGAATTGTAAAATCAATTAAAATCTTAGATCTGCTGCAAAAGAAAAAAAAAGTTGTCTATAAATACACTTAAAAAGGATTTTTTTTTTGTTTACTTTTGCAATGTTAAATGTTTCTTCTTCAAGTTGTTAGGAGCTATAAAAAAATAGAGCAGTATCTCCCCTTGAACAAAGAAATCTTTATCGTAAACTACTGTACTATTTCTTGCATAATTTAAGTAATTTGAGTAATTAAATTTTAAATTACGCGCCGTTGTTGAACTATCATAGCTAACGTAGGCTTTTGATAAGTCGCATGTTTTCATAAGTGTAAAAACATGTAGACATAATAATTCAGAGTGATGAGGCCCACTTCCATTAATTTACGAAAATCCACGAGAAATAATGAAGCGAATTTCCCATCCATATCCAGTGACAGTTTTGGTGCTGGTCGTATCATTGGGCCATTTTTTTTTTTTGAAAATTATACTGGTGCGAAAGTGATTCCTCAACTAACGATACGCGAAAAACAATTTCGTTCACTTGAGAGAAGCTTCGGTTTTGGTCCTCTGAGGGATGTAAAGCTACATAGCTTAAGGGTGAATTTTGCAGTTTGGTTTTTCAGGGTTCTATTTTGATAGCACACACGTGATTTGTGCCAAAGCATTTGTATCAAAGTCAATAATTCTCAGTTAGCATTGCCATTTCAGCGCTTACCATATTATAAAGGGTGTTTTTTTAATGTATATAAATTCAATATGCAATAAAACACTTAAAGCTAATGTTAATATCTATGGTATTATCTTTATTTAATAGATAATTTTATGCGATTAGTGTTTAAATATGGGCATATTATCGCTACGGCTAGCTCGAATGAAGCCCAATCGTAAAATCCATCGTGAAATGAAAGTCATCTTGTTGAAACCAAAGCTCTGCCACTTCAATGCCATTCAACTGAGAAACGAAGAAGTTGGAAATGATTTTTTCTATATCGCTTTCCATTGAAGGTAACATTCTGGCCGGCATTATCCTTAAAGAAATATTGGCGGATGATTCCACCAGCCCATAAAGTACAGCGAGTTTCACTGATTGTTTCGACAAAGACTCCTGGGTTTTCTTTACTCCAAATTCGGCAAATTTACTTGTTTACATATCTATTTAACCTCATCGGAGACAAAAATTTTGCGGTGAAAATAATGATCAAGCCGAATCATGTTTTCGGCACATTCACCGAACGTATAATGGTGGCGAGGTGTCAACTCTTGCATAAGTTGGACCTTATAAGCTTTTAAACAAAATCTTTTCGTAAAATCTTTCAGTGGATGGGCTATTGAATTTTATTATCAAAACTCGTGCTTTCTGAAAAATGTTTTTATTGCACTTCGACCTTTGTATGGTCGTCATAAGCGACTTACTGAACATCCAATTCAAACTATAGTGACCACATTTAGCGCCAATTTCCAGTAGCATGGACATCAAGCAACCTGCCTGATTGGTAGAGTACGTACAGAGGAAAACATAGCTTCTGTGTTCGGGATTGTGTTATTCGACTACAAATTTTACCCAAGAATTAGGCTAAGATATTGCCCAAGGATCTTCGACTAAAACTTGACAAAATAAAGCTCGTGCAAGATCTGAAATCAAAGGAATTTTCGCTGAGTGGGTCTCTAGAAAAGCCGGAGTAAGAACTTGAATGGGTAAGTTAATAAACAAAACTGATGCACCCAAAAAAATGCACTATTTGGTGCGGTTAATGACCCGTATTTTTTTTGAGGATGACCGTGAGAACAGCGTAACCGCCCGGTTTCGAACTTTTTTGTTGACCAGTTGAGAAATGAGTTCGGTGAACGATTCATCTCTCGTTGTGGACCGGTGAATTGACAGATAGATAAATTTTTATTCTTATAAATTAATTGAAGAAATACAGACAACAGACTTGGAATACATAGTGACCAAATATAAGAAAAGGCAGTGACATTCAGTATTTAAATACAAGTGAAAAATAGTGTAGAAAGCCACTTCAATTGTCTAAGACTATACTAAATATGTTAAAAATGGGTCGGACGATCATAAAAATTAAAAAAAAAAAGTAAATAAATAAATAAACTCTTAGCATTATAAGAAACAAGAACCAAAAATAATTATTACAAACGAAAATATAAATAAAGATATTTAAAAAAAGAAAAGAAACAAAGCATTGAGTGAGACATAAACAAATTTGACCAAGACATTAACAATAAGAGATTCTAAGGCCACATAATCAAAGAGCCATATTTTTATGCGTTTGAAGAACATTCCAGGTATTGTTAGTGTCCTAATAGACTGAGGCAGTGCATTAAATAGTCGAAAAGAAAGAACAGAGAAAAAGTTACGATATGCAGTAGTACGGAAATTGGGTACGGAAAAAGTGTTAGGCAGGTTACTACGAAGATTATAACAAGAAATTAAACGAAAATTACGATTACCAGACTTCATAAAGAATATTTTTAGCACCTTAAATCAATACAAGTGATGAACAGGAAGAATTTTGAGTTCATGGAACAGGGGAAAGCTAGAATGTCTACCAGATTTACGACAAATTTTTCTAAGGACACTTTTCTACAAAATCAACAGTGGTTTAATTCTGTTTCGATACACGCCTCCCCAACAAGCAATTCCATACTGTAACTTGGAATAAAAAATACCATAATAAATCATTTTTAAAAGCTTAGTTGAACATAAGTTACGCATATAATAAAAATATCGAAGCGTGCATCGAAAATATTTTTTCAGAGTATTAACGTGGTTCGCAAAACTCATCCTAGAATCAAGGATAAGCCCCAGATATCTAAATTCATCTATCTCTCAACAATAATCAAAACAGACACTATTTTCAACAATTTAACAAAAAGAGGGAGATGAAGAACCAGACGCACAATGGCAATAATACATTTTATATCTAAGACACTCAGGTGCATGAAAATATATGTTAGCATCCAAGAAGTCCGAAGAAGATAAGCTAAAAAACGTTATCTTAGTTTTAGGGCTTATTACAAAAAAATGTTCAGCAAACCAGTGTCTTAATAATCAGTGTCTAATTATCAGGGACTAGGTCCAAAGGACTGTTAGAGCCATATTTTTAAGATATGACTTGAACCAATTGAATATAAAACCACGAAATCCAGCTTTTTCCAGTTTACTTAACAAGATATTGTGGTTAACCATGTCGAATGCTTGGGTGATGTCAATAAATAAACCAGAAGTACATTTTTTCCCATCGAGGTGTGACATTATAAGAGAACAAAACTGTAAAAGCGCATCTTCCGTCGATTTACCTCTCAAAAACCCTAATTGATTAGGATTGAAAAACTTGGTTTTGTCTAAAAAACTCAATATTCTTTTTTTCATTATTTTTTCAAAAATGTTGCTGAACACAGAGAAGTGAGATGGCCCTATAGTTACCGATTTCTTCTGGGGACCCTTTTTTAAATAACGGAATGACATCTGCACATTTAAGACATTCGGGAAAAACTCCTTCAAACACGCAACGATTATAGAATTCACCCACTGTTAAACATGCAACTTTTTTAAGCAGATAATTAGAGATTCCATCAGCTCCACACGAAGTCGAATTAGGTAAGTTGCCAATAATTTTCAAAATTTCAAGTGCAGTTATTGGTTGAAAAACAAAACCATTACTATGCAACGGTTCACCACATCCACGAATGTAAAGTCAAGTTGTAATGGGCGAGCGAGGGTGAGCGGTGGCAAATTGTAATGGGGAGAGTGGTGGTCTCTCTTCTCCGCTCTTTGTCTCTCAGGTAGGGGGGGTAGGTCTGTCTGTCCTCTGCAAAATCCCCCTAAAGGGACAGTGAAACCCGTATGGTAGATTCTTAAAATTTTTATTACAGAGAAATTACGGAAGAAGGGGTGGAAACCTTTGCTTCGGGAAAACAATTGGTTTGCCCTCTACCGCAGGATATGCGAAATAACGCAGTACCCCGCTGAATAGGCGGCAACTCAATTCGGAAGAGTAAACGCGGATCTAGTTCAAACCAGAGAGGCGGTAGTGTACCTCCGTCACTGGGAACGTCGCAATAGAACTCAGTCCTCTAATTGTAATGGCTTCAAACTCAAAAGGCAG
Organism: Merodon equestris; assembly: GCA_958301585.1. Classification (NCBI taxonomy): domain Eukaryota; kingdom Metazoa; phylum Arthropoda; class Insecta; order Diptera; family Syrphidae; genus Merodon; species Merodon equestris. The sequence continues at coordinate 78,177,066 of OY284415.1, read as the reverse complement.
TAGTGTACCGTCGAAGTGAGCATGAAGCGATCACAACCAGAAGTGATCTGGATCTAAGTTCAAACCAGAGAGGTGGTAGTGTACCTCCGTCACTGGGAACGTTACTATAGAACTCAGTCCTCTAATTGTAAAGGCTTCAAACTCAAAAGGCAGTAGTGTACCGTCGAAGTGAGCATGAAGCGATCACAACCAGAAGCAGAAACCACCAATGAGACGTCCCACTCAAAATGGCCGCCGACGTTTGCCTACAAGCTCGGGCGAGCACGTGGGTACCTCAAGTGCTGTCAAAAGAGCATGTGAGTACCTCAAGTGCTGTCAAAATTTTGTAAACAATCGCGCACATTGTTATAATTCCAAGAGTGTGTGTGGCGGGAGTACACTGCGGTAAAATGAAATGAGCTCACACGTATTCACGGATAGAAGCTCGTTTGTAACGGGTTTTGTCGCTATGCACCTGAACCGCTGTCAAAATCTCGTCAAAATTTCAGGGTGTTACGGGGGAAGACGTACGAAAGACGCACGTCTCATTCTGGTTTCTGACCAGAAGTGATCTGACCCTGAATTTGCGTGGCCTTTTATACCCGAAATATCAGAGCTTTCCACTCTTGCTTAAAGCTTTATAAGAGCTTAATACATGTCTTAACACATAGTTTAGTACTAGTCTAATTTTAGTACAATTATTAATTTAGTACAATTGTGATCTTAGTTCTAATTACAGGGATGGTCAAGTGTTTTTTTTTTTTATTATATAATATTATATAAAGTTATTTATTAAATTCCATATTCACAAATTCATTTTTTATTCATTTAATTCATATTTTAAAATAAAGCAATAATGAAAAATAATAATAAGAAATAATAAGGAATAACAATAATAATAAATAATAAGGAATAATAATAAATAATAATAATAAAAATAATTCAAAAAGCAAAATAGAAAAAATAAAATGTTGATTGGTGTTACAAAGTACAATTAATCGATTTGACAGTACTAGATTGTAGGCTGTAGCCAACATTAGCAAAATAACAATTAAAAGCGTTAGCAATAGCAAATTTGTCATAAATTAAAAAAATTTCAACACGTATACAAGTAGGTTTTTTATAGGCAGTTGACTTATTCAATAAACTATTTACTACTCGCTATTCGTTTTTTAAATTTCCCTGTGCAGGGCTGAATTGAGTACGGTAATAGTTATCGCGGCAAATGGGTATCTCTTTCTTTAGATCAACACATAGTTTCTTATACCTTCTTTTTAGACCCTGGTTATCAGAATACTTACTGCACTTAATTCTGAGTTTATTTTTATATACAATACAACTTTGCTAAGTAACAGATTAGATATCCAAGGTTTAAGTCTTTTAGCGGATTTTATTGAGGGCTGGACAGAGGAGCGAGATAGAATATGCTTCCTAAGAGAGTCAATGAAGATTGTAAAAGTGGTAGATGGATCTTTACAATCAAAAACATCAATCCAAGACTCAAAGAATAAACAAGTTTTCAATCTATTAAAGTCAACTCTCATTTTTCTATGGGGGGATTAGGAGTTCTAGAACCACTGGTTTTAGAGATGGTTATTAACAGTCCGGTCATGCAATGATCAGAAACTTTAAAATCAAAGACACATTTTTTACACTCCATGGGCGCTACATTTCTGAAACGCCCATAAATGTGATCTAAACAGCTTCCCGAAGTAGGTCTAGTGGGCTCATTGATAGAGAAAGCTAGACCATGCGAAGCAAGTAATGACAGGTAACTAGAGGCAGTTTCATTATTTTCCAATGTATTAATATTAAAATCTCCTACTATAATTCGATTTTTTGATTTTTCTCTAATTAAAAGATCAGAAAAAAGTCACAACATTAAACACCTGCGGTCTATAGACACAAAAAACACAAACGTAACTTGGTTAATTTCAATAGAAACTTTTATAACATCAGCACTTGAAATATCAACGCGCAAGACATCGAAAATTAGGTGGACATCTTTGATAAAAAAACCCACTCCACCTGCAGCGTAACTTCATTTGTTTTAAACACAAACTTGAACCCCGGAATAAAATAATCATCATTCTCAAAGTCATATATCCAAATTTTAGACACAAAGACAATATCTGGAACGCAAGCAAAAGAATCAAGATGAGTGACAAGAGATGGAAAATTTTCTCTCATACATCTAATATTCTGGTGAACAATAAAAAGTTTATCATTGCAGAACGTACAATTATCAAAAACTATATCACAGTTGGAATTACTTAAGTTGGGGGTAGAAAAGTTGTTCAAGAATAGACAATTGTAATGCACTACATATTTTGTTTTGTATTGTTCTCTGATTGTACTTGATTATTTGCACATCATTATATTGATTATTAATACTATCTCAAATTGTACATTTATCTATTCGTTTATTTCATTTCAATTATATAATATAACTTAACTCAAATTATATACGTGAGAGTATCCGTGAATCGCTGCACATGCATCAGCCAACACTTTCGATTATTCTCTCGCCGTCGTTATCTTCTGATGCATTTGCAGCGAGTCGCAAAATATTCTTCCCGCAGCTTCCATTGGACCACTCCCGCAATTATCACTCTCATCTCTCGACAATGGCATTTTCTCGCTCATGTGCTCTTTATGCACTGCCTACCTAGCTGGCTGATTGTGCGTGGGTGGCTCGATGGTGGCTGGGAAGACTCTTGTCCACTTATATTTCGATCGCCTCGCGAAGAATATCTCCCGAAGACCATATCCTAATATCGTTTGAATTCAATTAACTTTGTTGTATTAAACATAATCTAAAGCGCGAAACAAAAGTGTTTTATTTTTTCGTTGTTCGCATTTCGTACACTCTTAGACAAAAGTCATCAAGAATATCTGTATCAAAATCCATAATTTAAAGCATAATTGGTTGCCTAGATTGCGCAATTTGAAGCCTTTGGACTGATTTTTTTTTTTGCTGGGAAACTTAAAATCATTTGTCTGTGCCGAACAGCCAGCATCAATTGCAGCTTTGGAAGAAAACATCACTCGTGTTATACCAGAAGGGACTCAAAAATTGGCTCTCCTTATGGGCCACTAACGCCGCAATTAGATGTGGTCAATATTTTGACGAAATAATCTTTAAAGATTAAATGGTAAGCTTTGCTTTATCTACCCAATTTTAATTTTCCTGTGTTTTTTTTTAGACAATGGAAAACCAAAAGCTTCAAAATCACTTGTTATTTTAATTAATTCCATTGCATGTACTTACTGCACAACATTGGGCCTCTTTCCATGAGAACTTTCTGTTTGACTTTGGGAGAAAAATTATTAGATTTGCTCTAATTTCCGTCATTGTTGTCGGGCTTATGCAGTTTTCAGGATATATCTTTTTGAGAAACGAGACACATTGATCAAGCATTCTTAATTGCAAGTATGTACAATACATACATATATCCCTCTAGAAGAGACTACTGGTCCAGCCCAACATAAAAAAAATAGGTTTATCTCGGATCCTCGGGCAGCATAAAATGCTTAAGAAATTTAAATAACCCCCAATGGTGAAGTGACTTGCTTAGAGACATGACCAAGGAGTAGCAGTTCACGTTAGTATCGATTTCTAACTAGTAAACTATAGATATAACAAACTTGTAAAGTGGCAATTGGGAACCAATTGATCTACCTATATAGAGATTATGTGTTTGGACAGAGTCTATTAGAATACTGTCTTTCACTATCAATTTTCAAAGGTATCGGAGCTTAAAATTGATCTGGCCGAAAGAAAGTACACAGCCGCAATACAAATTAATGGTAGATCTACTTTCTTCCTACAACACTATTTTGTTTTCTAGTGGATGTTTGGCTTCCAGCGGAACTCTATACCATTATATGTATGTCTGTGAGTATTAACCTAATGCTTTTCGTTTCGATGAGAATACCCCCGCTATTGCTAAAATTATCGCCGATGAGCCGTCAACTTACGATCAGACGAGATGCCACGTAATTGGCCATTACACATTCGTCTTTGCAGCGTGTTCTGGTGTAAGACTTGAAGATGTTGCCAAAGCTTTAACAGTCTATAAAATACTGCCTCAATGTCAAAATGGGCGATTTTCGGTCGGAACTATTAGTAGTGGGTGATATAGAACCATAATTACAAAGTCTTTATTGCTGTACTGATCAATTTAGACTGGAGGACATGTGGTTCCAACAGGATTCATAAAACACACGATACATTTTTAAGGATGGGTTTGCACTTTTCGGCAAAATCGCCCGAGTTGGCCGTTCTACATTTATTTTTTTTTTGGGATTTTTTTGAAGCAACAATCAGAACAAGCCACAAATTCTAAAAGCTCTTAAAGAGAATACCGCCCGCTTAGATTTCGGTTTACATTATATAAATATTAGTCTAAGAGATTATAACGTGGCCTAACAGCCTCAGTCAATACTATATTCAAAACAATATACTGTTAATCACAAAAGTAAGTAAGCACCCACCGCTGTTGCATGGGTGCATATAACGGAAAAAAATATTTGCCGCCGGCAGTCTGTAACTGTTTATTTAGCTAATATATGCATTTTGAATGTCACAAAAGTAAGTAAGCAGTGCGGTTATTCGATGATTGATTACTGTCTGGTCCAGTCATTTGCTGTTTATTTTGGTATTTTATTGTACTTTACTCATTGGTAATTGTTTTAGATAAATCTATTATATTATATATTAAATAACATTTTATATTGTTTATAGTTGAGGAAAATGGCACCAAGAGGAAAGGAGCTAAGCAAAGATTTGAAGGAAGTGGTAATAAAACACTTTTTAGAAAAAAAGTCAGAACGCGAAATTAGTAGAATTGTAGGCAAAAGTTCATTAACCATTCACGAAATAATAAAAAATTATAAAAACACCTCGAATGTGGAAAATGTTAAAAGGTCTGGACGTCCTCGCAAGTTTACTGCAAAAGAAAGCCGGCTGATCGTAAGAAAAGTGAAGCAGAATCCAAAAATTAGTGCACGAAGTATACTGACAGAAATAGCCAATGAAACTGGTAAAACTTGTAACCCTCAAACTATTCGCCGAGTGCTTTATGAAGCCGGGTACCATGGTCGAAATATTCCGAAGAAACCATATGTTAGTAAAGCCAATCGACGAAAGCGAATTCAATTTGCCAAAAACCACGAACATCGGCAAGCGGAATTCTGGAACACCGTTATTTTCTCTGACGAGAGCAAATTTAACATCTGTGGTTCAGACGGACGTGGAAAAGTTTGGAGAAAAAAAAAATACCGAATTCGATCCTTTAAATATGTCAGGAACTGTGAAGCACGGTGGTGGAAGTGTGATGGTTTGGGGGTGCATGTCAGCGTCTGGTGTGGGAAATTTGGTTTTCATTGATTCTTTAATGAATCGATTCGATTACCTTGACATTTTAAAGAATAATGTGCCAGAAAGTGCCCGAAAATTGGGTTTGGAGAGGTATTTTGTTTTTCAACAGGACAATGACCCCAAACATACGTCCAACATTGTCAAGGAATGGCTGTTATACAATGTTAGAACTCAGCTTAAAACACCACCACAATCGCCAGATTTGAATGTAATTGAACATTTATGGGAGCACCTCGACCGAAAGATAAGGGCACATGAGATAAACACCAAAGATGACTTAAAACGTGTTCTTCAGGAGGAATGGTCCGAAATTGGGCCAAATCTGACGCAAAGGTTAGTGGATTCAATGCCTTCACGCATAAAGGCTGTAATAAAAGCTAAGGGCTACCCAACAAAATACTAAATTCAATAGCATATACCCATTATTTTATTCGTACTTTTCATTCATTCGAACTGCTTACTTACTTTTGTGATATAAATTTTCCATTGTTTTTAGTTAAGTTGAAATATCTTTTTTATGTTTAGTTACTTTCTAATGATGAATATTCCTGTTTTGAAAGAAATATATGAATTCTTAAAAATTGAGATTATCTGGTATATTTGACTTATATAAATGTCAATTTTCTATCCACCATTTCATGAATGGGGTGTGCTTACTTACTTTTGTGATTAACTGTATATACAATATGTATATATGTATGTATACATATTGTATATACTATATACAATACAATACAATATTCGACTATATTCCTTGATTTAACCGATGCTTTCTTATTTTTAATCAAGCCATACTATGTTATATTAGTTAAACAGATGGCTGAGATTACATGTTTGAAGAATTTCTTAAGTTTTTTCCACTGAAATCTGATATTACCTCAATCTAATTCCTTATTCTATTAATACAGTGTGTCAAATAAGAACTAGTATTCTTACTTAGAAAAAGTGTGTCATTGAATAACTTCTAAAAGTCGGAATTTAGTCACAAATTAGGGAATTAAAAACCCATTGGTCAGTGTGCACCTTTAAATAATCTTAACCTTTTTACATTTCGTTCACACACGTATGTATCATCAATGCAATTGAGCATTCGAAGACATTTGGCATATGCAAAAGGGTATATGTGTCAACAACCCCTCTGAGCTTTTGGAACAGTGCGTATTTCGAATACGATCAAAATTTTATTTAATTGAATGTGACGAGCCAAATTTGTTTGGACAATAGAAAAAGCTGCTGAACTTACATATGAATATGAATTAAGTTAGGTGAACAAACAACAACAAATAAACCAAATTGTTTTTGCTGCTCTCAACTAATCCTAATCTAACTTACGAACTAAGTGAAGAGGATTTCAGCGAAATAATGCACCGCTCTGGGAAGCTTTTTCACCCAAAAAGCTGTTTAGCAAGATCGGTGAGATTACAGGCTGCCATTGCGGTACTATAATACTCAATGGCATCTAAAATGACCCGGGGATCAAGTCAAGTCAAACGGTCGAAAGCCCTTTCGAAGTTGACCTGACAATTGAACATTGGCTTTTTGCCTCATTCAACTGAATGTCGGAGGCCAGATTTGACGCTGTATTAAAATAGTAATATGCCTTGTCTTAAAACCAATTTAGTTGTCCGGTATAATTTTCTTTTGTTCAACCCATAGCTCCATTCATTACTTGTTCAAACATCTTGCTAATATTCGGAAGAAAACTAATTGTTCGGGGATTATCAGGTTTTATTCTATCTCTATCCCATTTAGGGATAGGGTGGCCAACCGCTATTTTCTAATGCACTGGATAATGAATATTATTCAGCATTGTTGAATAGCTAGGTAAGAATATACTGCTTCAACTGGCAGGTGTCGACTTTTCATTTTTAAGTGAATCCAGGAAGCACAGGAGTGCATCCTACAAGCAATCCGGTAAAAATTCGGTCGTTGGAGACAATGCCATTCGCAAAGTTTTCACCATTGAATACGGTGAACCGTTATTCTCATATCGCTAATTCTCCATTTTTGCCCGCAACTGTGAATGGTTTAAAAAGGTCGCTATTGAAAGCTCGAAAGAAGTCGATCGAATTGACGTTCTCCTGTCGATCCTTGACCACAAAAAAATCGCCGCTAGGACTTATGCCCACGTTCCGTAGTTTCGCTATATAGTAGGATTTGATATGAACCTTTCATTTGCTCATTACATTGATCCCTCGCTGATGTCCAACATAGGAGTAAAAGAGTCATTAAAATGTGAATACAGATTTATCCATCCTCAATTGGCTACTTCCGATCAGCAGCAAATCTCAATTTGTTAATTTTATTTGGTAGCTTACCCAGTTGGCTTTGATTTTTTAAATTTCCCGGCACACTGCTTAGGTCATTACGTAAGTCAAATGAATAAAACTCTGGTTCATATTTTAATGACCCATGTCAACTACTGTGTTTGATGTTAGGTTCCTGAATAATTTCTCACTGGTTTTTTGTGAAATGAATACTTTGTTGTAGAAAACATGTCACTCAAAGTATTGCTCACCGTTAGCAATTACTTTTTCTCATCTTTCTTGCAGCAAGTTAATTTCATGTCGAATTAACAATACGGCTTTTGAGGATATCCAAGAATCGAACCATTTTCATCTTATATCCTGTGAATAAAGATTGGGGTTGAACAATATGTATTTTCAAGTACATTTTCACTGCTTTTGCAATACATACAGCTATGGACAAAAAAATAAATACAGCCCACTCTACCACACAATTCTGTTATTTTCTCCTTTTTTCTCTTTACTGAGGACAACGCTATCTCGTGATAAGTAGGTAGACATCGAGAATAAAATACACCCGAAGAATGAAAGCAGGATCATTTACCGTTATCAAAAATTTCTCTGAAATGTCAGTTTGTGTCCTCTTTTGTCTGGACAAAAAAATAAATACACACATTGGCAGCGAAGTGTATCTGGTGAAAACAAAGTGCTACGAAATTATTTTACTATCAGAAAGCGGAAAAGGTTTATAATATTGAATACCAGTGAAGTAACGAATAATATTTAATTGTTTTATTAGCGAAATATGGGACGTAACGTGCATTGTTCCGATGACAAAAGGGAGATCATAAAAAAGTTGAAAAGCGAAGGATATTCGTACCGTTCAATCGCAAAAACGATAGATTGTTCTTTACGGATGGTACAAAATGCACTTAGAGATAAACCAGCGCGAGAAAACAGAGGACGGCCACGAAAAACAACGCAAAAGCACGATCGTTTAATTGTGCTGGAATCAAAAAAAGACCCTTTTTTATCGTCGCGGAAAATTTTGCAGGAGAATAGTTTTATAGAATAGTTAGTTTGCCAATTAGTTCAAGGACTGTCCGAAGACGATTAGTGGAGTATGATCTTCCATCACGATCACCAAGAAAAGTGCCACTAATCAGTAAAAAAAATAAAAGACGAAGGATGTTATTTGCTGATCAGCACAAATCATGGTCCAGTGAAGAGGGCACTAAAAAGTGGTGAAATATCCTTTGGAGTGATGAATCCAAGTTTAATTTGTTCGGATCGGATAGTAGACACAATGTGAGACGTCCACCCAATTCTGAACTGCATCCAAAATACACCAAAAAGACGGTCAAACATGGTGGTGGTAGCATTATGGTATGGGCATGTTTCTCGTGGAATGGTGTTGGTCCCATACACCTCATTAATACTATTATGACAAAGGAGACATATACTCAAATACTTGAAACTGTAATGCTACCATATGCCGAGCAAGAAATGCCTTTGGTGTGGACGTTTCAACAAGATAACGATCCGAAACACACGGCTAAACTAACAAAGGAATGGTTTGCTGCGAAATGGGTTGCTCTTTTGGAGTGGCCTGCTCAATCGCCGGACCTAAATCCAATAGAAAATCTGTGGAAGCAGATCAAGGATGCAGTTTCTATAAAAAATCCAAAAAACAAAAGCGAACTTTGGCAGGCAGTGCAGTCGGCATGGAATTCTATACCTGTTGAGGAATGTCGGAAGTTGGTTGATTCTATGCCGAGGAGGGTAGAACAAATAACTAAAAATAAAGGTCAAGCGACAAAATACTAACAAATACTAACAAATCCTACCATGACTTGTTTGCTCGTATGAATAAATTTCGTGAAATAATAAATTTGATGAAGTGTATTTATTTTTTTGTCCACATCAAAAGACGACTTTTTTTACATTTTCAGCCTTTATTCCCACTATAACATGGCAAGATGCTTTAAAAATACATGAATACGTTCCTGGCTATTGTAGGAATACTTCACAAAAAGAAACTTGCCGCAAACTTTCAAACTTTTGTTAAAATATATCTATCTATCCAATGGCTTCAGCTGTATTTATTTTTTTTGTCCATAGCTGTACATATATGGACGTGGTCAAAACAAAACTACGAGTCCGATCCGGCTGAAATTTCAACAGTTGCCGTCTACTAGAATGTACTACACTATAGTAAGTTGCTCTTGCGATACTGGCGCCTTCTGGCGATGATGCTAAGTACTTAACGGACCACCCTCGTACTTGAAATGATTTTGCAAATTCAGATAGCGCCTGACTTGAGTCTTCTTAAAGCAATATGTACCTCCGATTCTTTATCTTTTTTTCTGTGCGCCAGATCGTTCTTCATCTTCAACATCAAAATTAGTATTTTTGAAGCATTTTCATGCTTCTTAGAACCATCTTACGCTAGACAAAAATATAAAAAAACTAGGTTAAATAACTTAAAATACCTTATTGGCCTTATATAAAGACTCTAAATTAAACGGAACAGAAAGTATTTAAAGTTATGTCTTTCGACCTTTTTAAAAAAAAAAACATCGCATCAGATCTGCAACATGTCCGACATTTCCGTCTTCTTCACAGTCAGAGTTTCCCTAGATTAGGAAAATCGCTCGCTCAATTATTTTAAAAATTGTATTTATGCTTCTATTGGAATAATTCTAGAGATAAGAAGTTCCTAATTGTCTTTAAATCGATTATTAATTCGTTAAATTCGTTTAAATCGCTTATTTGATATTAATATTTATTTCGTCATTATATACATATGTTGTTATAAACCAAATGATGAGTACAAAATAACACCAGTACCAAAAAAATCACAGTCACCCTGTACACCGACACTCAGCCACGTTGTGTAGCAAATATAATTATCCCACCTTTGTCTGACTCTAAATCCGCACACCCATAATGTTCTCAAACGCATTCATAAAACTCTCCACCGTGTTCAAATAGATTTAGGGAGCAACAGTCGGCCTTTTTGGTTCGCATGCACATAACGACGGATCGGTTCACAGTTCCTCAGGAGTAAGTCAGAAAACGTTCGTAATTACATGTAAATCACAGCATTTTCTGGGCAATCTCTCTGCGATAAATATCTCTCCCTGCTCCTGGCAAAAAAAGGGATACCGTTTATGGAAGATACTCGCGTAAAATGACGGAAACGACTAGGGGTTGTTAATCGTTCAACCAATCAGAGAAAACGATTACGCCATGGTATACCACTCCCCCACGTCGAGTGGATGGAAACGGACACACCGACATGTGAGTGTAAGAGAAACAACAGGCTGAAGCTTTTGGTAGCTCACTTCCGTTTTACAAAATGGCTAACGCGCAAATCGTGAGGGTGACTTCGAGTACGGGGGTGGATTGCACGATAACATTTGACATTAGTTGCTAGAAGAATCTCTTGTAGTTGATTTAATAAAGATAAACGTGTCGCACAGGACGTATGTGTGTGGGAATAATCCATGGTTTTTGCGAAGCTATTTTAACCCGTTTACGTCTTTTGGGTTCGATTGCATCTGTTTATTTGCTCGTTAACATTAGATAAAGATTGTATTAAGCCATATCAGAGACAAATCCGTTTAGCAAGAGTTCGTCTCGCTGATTTATTTATTGTGTATAAATGGATACGCGGTTTGCGGGAAGTTCAAATTTAAATATTTTTTTCTTAAACGCCACTGAAATATAGTACTAAATGTAAGTCGGGCTGTGAAAGTGATCAAGTGCAATTTTACAAAAGGATATTCGTTATTATTCAAGGAGTACAAGCAATGATGCATCAGCAAAGTACGAAATCCTTTCTGATCCGTGACCTTCTTGGGGATTTAATAAATCGACATCAGAATCACGACGATGGTACGTATGTATATAAATGAGTAATTTTTGTTTTTCCCGTCGGCTTTCTTAAATTGAAGTGGCAGGTATTAAATTAAGTTTCCGTCCGTTATTAGGAACAAACGCTAAATATACAAAATACAAACAGACTTTTCTTGATTCTGCTTTATGTTATATTTATGTATTTATTTGAATTATAAGTTTTTACGTTATAGGCGTTCCTAGCACATACTGACTAGTCAAATTCAATCAATTTTCGAATTGAACAGAGGATTTTTGCTGAGATTTCTCGTTGAATGGATGTTCGAGGGATTATTGGTAGTTGTGCATAGTCAACAAAAACAAAAAATTATTACACTTATACGTATTTGTGTCAGTAACTTATTCTCAGCTGATGGTTTACACATCCTGATATATTGTTTGCCTTGATGTTTGATAATTGGTGAATAAATGGTGCTCATAGGTACAGTTTTTAGAAAAGAAATACTCGTATCCCTTCTACCTCTCATTCTTGTATAAGGTGTTCTTGCAGTTTTTGTTTTGAAAAACATTTAATTTCGAAATAATTGTTTTTATTATTAGTATTACCGGACATTTGGAACTTGGAAGTTCAGAGCCTGCTTGACCATCCCTGGCAAAGTCTCCCTTTCAGGAATGTGCTCCTTTCATGTTTCGCCGTTCAGTACCATCTCTTCTAGGTCCATACTTGTATTGTCCTCATTATTCTTTTAACCACTGTTCATTCCTTCTACAATGCTTGGGGCTAAATAGAGCTCTCTAGTTCTAGTGTAGTTTTCTTAATACATTACCCAGATATATGAATTCGTACACTTTCCCAAAGCGTTTAAGCGTTTCTAAGTCGGTCAGTGACCATACGAGGGTGGTTCGATAAGTACTTAGCCAGTATCGCAAGAGCAACTTACTATCGTGTAGTACATTCTAGTAGACGGCTACTGTCAAAATTTCAGCCTGATCGAACTCGTAGTTTTGTTTTGACCGCGTGTGGAAGCGGGAATGTCCGCGGATTTAAGAAAAATGAAAAAGAGCAATATCGGTCGGTGATTCGATTCTTGTTTTTGGAAGGGAAATCGCACAGCGAAATCATAGAGCGTTTGGATGCTGTGTACGGTGACTCTTCTCATTCGATGGCGACCATCAAAAATTGGTTTAACGAGTTTCAACGTGGTCGCACGTCGGTTTTTGAGGAGCTACATCCAGGTGCCCCGAAAATGGCTACCACGGAGGATAACGTGACAAAAATCCACGATCTCGTATTGGCAGACCGGCGATTGAAGGTGCGCGAGATAGCTGAGACAGTAGGAATTTCAAAAGATCGCGTGGGTCAAATTTTGGGCATGAGAAAGCTGTCGGCGCGATGGGTGCCGTGTTTGCGCACTCCGGACAACAAGCGCAATCGTGAGACCACTTCAGAGCAGTGTTTGACACTGTGTAAGCGCAATCCAAAGGAATTTCTGCGTTGTTTCGTGACAGTCGATGAAACATGGATCCACCAGAGACCAAGGAACAGTCGAAACAATGGACTTCACCCGGCGAACATGCTTCGAAGAAGGCGAAGACTGTCCCATCGGCCGGAAAGGTGATGGCCACCGTTTTCTGGGACTCACAAGGTGTGATCCACATTGACTACCTGGAAAAGGGCAAAACGGTCACAGGGCTGTACTATTATTGGGCCGATTCGACGCAGAATTGAAGAAAAAACGTCACCTCTTGGCGAAGAAAAAAGTGCTCTTCCACCATGATAACGCACCGGCTCACACCTCCGCCCTCGCCACGGCCAAATTGGTCGAATTGGGCTACGAACTGCCCCATCCACCGTATTCTCCAGATTTGACCCCGTGCCACTTCTTTTTGTTTCCAAACTTGAAAAAGTCACTCGCCGGGTGAAAGGTCATCGCCGCCACGGAGGCCTACTTTGCAGACCTCGAGAAAACGTATTTTTCAGACGGGTTAAAGAAGTTGGAGCATCGCTGGGTCAAATGTATCGAGCTAAAAGGAGACTATATTGAAAAATAAATCGCCATTTCTCCAAAATTTTTGTTTTTCTTTTCTAGGCTAAGTACTTATCGGACCAGCCTCGTATTTTCCAACGATTTTTTACTCTCTAACGTATTTAGTACCATACATCGTGCTCGGTAATTGTTGCACTGTGTTCTTTTATCGTTTTTAAACATGGGAATGACGACCGAGTTTTTCCATTCTTCGGAAATGGTTTCATTGTTCCATATGTGATGAGCCCATGTAACTTCTCTGTTAGTTTCCCCCCCATTATTTTACTGATTCCGATAGTACTAGGTCAATTCCTGCGGCCTTATTATTTTTAAGCCGTTGGGTTGCTTCTTTTGCTTCTTCAATATTTGGTAGTTCTATCTGAATCTCTGTTTTTTCATTGCGGCCAACATGGCTCCTAGTACATACAGCAGTTTAACGAAATATCTCCTCCATTGGGCTGCAACTTTTTCGTTATCCGAAATGTGCCTTATTTTTATCGTTGCGAATAAATACTGAACTGGCCTGTATTGGCCAGATAACGTACAGCATTTAGTCCTTCATACATTGCTCTCGTGTTTTTACCCTTACATTCCACTTTAATTTTATCAAACTTTTTCCTTTGCCATTGTCGTTTTATATCCCGAACGAGATGGCTGACTTTCTTTCGCAGGGTTTGATATCTTGTACGCGTGATCTTTTTACTATTTTCAAGAGCTGGAAGTTTTAGAACATTACGAGATTTACTTTTTCCTCGCATTCTTCGTCGAACCAAGGCTTTACTTTGGGGGTTTTGCAAGAGCCAAGTTTATTTCCACTGCCTCCTTTACAGAACTTTTTATTTTTGACCATACTGCTCTACCTGTCCTGTTTTATCATTAGTTTCTATGCGATCTAGTAGGGCGAACCGGTTATTGAGTTCATTCTGGCATTGATGCTGCATACGAAATTCCTTTAACTTTTCAAAGTTGAATTTTATTTTACATTTCTGTGTTCCGCTTCTGTGAATTTGGATTCGGCATTTAATTTAGCGGAGATACAATCCGACCTTCTCTATACTTTAACGTCTAGTAGGTATGTTGGCCTGTTGTCTTCTATCTATTAGAAAATTATAATTTATTTGGGCGTTACTCCATCCGGTTTGAATGGTGTAGTTTTCACAATCATTTTTGAGCTGGCGAAGCTTATTGTCCTAAGAACAGTATCGTGTGGTGGGATTTTGGTCTCTTATTGTTTGCGTGTACCATGCTTCTTTTCCTATTTTCGCGTTGAAATCCCGAGTATCATTTTTACGTCTAAAACGCGTTCTTTACTTTTTCGTCTTCGTCTTCCATATGATAATATACGTTCAAAGTACATAGCTATAGAAGGGCCCCCAGATCTTTACCATCGGTACTTAGTCGTTGAAAAATACTACGTCCCTTACCTTTTGATAAATTTTTTTGTTGAATCCTTTATCAAGATTGTGGCCCTCCGCACCGCTGCAAATGAAACTGCAGCCTTGGTTAGTATTGGGTTGATTGGTTGATCGAAGAACTACAAATAGTACCTCTGGAATATGTATCCAAAGGAAGACAAGCCGTATTTAATATCCAAGGGGGGGCTAAAGATTTTTGCTGCTGTTTTGAGTGTGGTGTTTTTATGATGTATCATTATATTGATGTGAGTGTGGGTAGTGCAGATCCATCAGCTTTGTGCCTACATCTGTAATCTTGGGGCAGTACCCCATTAGGAATTTAGTCGCTTCTTACGACTGGCATTCCGAGTTGCGTGTATGTGCTAATCCCTATCCCGCAGGGGGGAATTTTGAAACATATAGTTTATTTTATAATGAAATATTTATAAGAGTTTTAATTAATTGCGTAGTGCATTTTTCATATATTATCTGCGCCAAATGTATACTCGTATTTTCTGTAAACAGCTATCATTTGTTTGGGGTCTAAATACGACTGATGCGTACTTTACGGAATACATATGTATGTAGAACGTTTTTTTTCCGGATATATTGTTTTTGGGAAGAGTTCTACTCCATTACTTTAATATTCGATAAAGTACGGTCGAAAGTCGGCATATTATAGTGGAAGTGTTTTTTTTTTGTTTTCATTCATTCATTTATTTATTTCATATTAATTCAAGAGTACTTGACACATGCTATAATTTTTAGTAAGAAATAAAAAATGGGACATTTACATATTATTTAATGTACATGTACACCCAGCGAGAAAAACGCCCTCGCATTACTTTTCTTATAAATATTTTGTAATTAAGGTGTAAAATTTTACAATTTACTCTTTTGCAAGTTTTGCACGCTTTTCTTATTACTTAAATTTTTATTCTACCTACTCGCAGTAGAAAAACTGAAGTGATCGCGTTTAGATCGATTTTTTTAATAGAAAATGTATTTTAAGTCGAAATTTTGTATTTTTCGCTGTGGTACTAAGAAAAATGTTTCCAAACGAGAAATAGCTCGTCGGATCGGTACTAACGAATGGAGTGTGCGTAATGTCATCAAAAAATACCAGTTCGAAGGTTCAAGTGAACGGAAAGTTCGAAGCGGCAGGCCAAGATCAATAACGGAAAGGGAAGACCGGCTTATTCATCGAATTTCAGTGTCTAATTGATTTCAGCATGCTGGAAACATCAATAGCTCTGAGTCTCAAAGTGGAAAACAAATCAATGATCGAAGAAAGCTGAATAATATGAGTTTAAGAGCATGGCGGCCTGCAAAAAGAACCCCACTTACCAAAAGAATGAAGCAGCAACAGTTACATTGGGTGAAAAATTATGAAAATTGGACTGGTGAGGATTGGGGACAAGCTGTTTTTTCCGATGAGTCAGAATTCAATTTGTTGGCTCTCAATGGCAATGCCCTAGTCCGCCGCAAAAAGGGAGAGAGGTATTCCAAGGAATGCATTTTATCTATCGTGAAACATTCTCCTTATGTAATGGTATGCGGGGCCATTACAATGCTTGGTGCTGATGCTATTCTGATGTTGGAATTGGATCTATTAACGGTAATAGTGCAAAGTACATTGAGATCATCAACGACAACTTTGGAACAACTTTGGAATAATGTTCTGTGCATTCTGAAAAATAATTTTTTTAAGATGGGTCAGCCCCATGTCACCGAGCCAAAACAGTAACGGTTAAAGTTTTAATTTGGTTTTTTGGGTATATCCTCTCTGCCATGGCCAGGAAACAGTCCAACCTTAATCCAATTTCAAACTATTGTTGTATGGTGGAAAAGATTAGAGAAAAATACCAAGAACGATCTCTGAGATGAAATCGATTATAGAACGAGTTTGGTATTAGGAAATAGACGAAAATTATTTAAAAAGAAATGTTTAATTTGATGCCAAACCGAATTGTTGGCGTCATCAAAAACAAGGTCGCAGCCACCAAGTATTAATATTTTGTCTGCTTGTAATGGTATGGTACCGCTTCTTACTTGTAATAAAATGTGACTTTTGAGTTCCTAAAACATTTATTTTAGTTATTTTAAATAATAAAACTATTTTTTTATAATATTGAAATCGCCATTTTTTTTTTGTTTTAGTTTATACTTGAAATATATTTTAATTAAAAATGTAAAATCTATTATTTTTGTATAGCATATACATATGTATATCAAATTATGATATGAAAAGAGATAAATAAAATTCAACTATTAAATCTTTAAGAAAATTCCTTTTGCACGTGAAAAATCTATTGCGAGGGTTTATTTTTGTCGCTGGGTGTACATAAACTATTAAAATAGCTTTATAATATAATAACACAAATTGACCAATTGAGGGGTGATTTTCGTGTATCGAGAACGCGTCCATCCTCATCTTCTGCTGACAATAGATTAGACAACAAATTGCATATTTCAGATGTAGGACAAAGAAAACGAGACTGTATTGTGTGTTTCAACAGGAATACACCTGGTCAAACATGCACTAATCAGCCTGCAATGCATATTGGGAAGTGTTTCAAAATGTATCATACTGTACAAAATTATAACCAATAAAATATTGATTTTTTTGCAAATATACATTCTTCGATCTCAACCAATTCATACAAGTCCAATATCATTATAATACGTTACTTAGTTCCAAAATTATAAGAAATAATACGAGGGTCTGTAAATGTTCGTTTCTGCCGTAAAGTGGCGCTGAGTAGCTGATAGCCAACGTCCAAACTCGTTCGGAGTGCAAAGGGTTAAAATATAGCATTTTTAACCTAGAAAAATTCAAAATAGGAAAATTCACGTCAGGTGTCATTTCATATTTAACACTTTGTAGGATTACCCTTCGCTTCAAGCACAGTCTTGCACTTTTCCGGAAGGCTGGCCTCTAAAATCTGCCATCGTTCGACTGGAATACTCTGCCATATTTCCTTTGCGTCTTGGAAGATTTCTTTTAGTAATGGAGTTGTTTTTCTTCAGAGCCCTTTCCACATCTCAAAATGATTTCCATAGGTTTTAAGTCGGGGCTCTGCGCTGGCCAATCCGAAACATGATTGTTTTGTGAGGAGAACCTGCTTAACACTCCAAGCAGTGTGCTTTGGACCGTTGTCCTGCATAAAAATAAATGAATCAGGCATGTGTTGCACTGCGTATGGCTTCATTGTATTGTGTAATATGCCTCTATATAAGTGCTGATCCATTCGTCAATTTACACGACAGATCGGGCCAACACCAAACCAGGAAAAGGCGGCCCAGACCATGACATTTCCTCCACCGTGCTTTACAGTCTTCAAAGTGTAGCGAGGATTCAGTTCCTTGTTTGGCGGAGGTCTAAACATATTTTTTACCATTTGAGCCCAACATGGTGATATTTGATTCATCGCTCCAAAGCACTTTGTTTTTTTAAATCCAAGTGGTTCTTGGGCATGTTCTCTTGCGAATTGTATTCTACGTTCTTTTTGGAAACGAGCGGCTTTTTTCTTGCAATGCCTCCACGCAATCCATTTTTAAGTAATCGGCGTCTTATGGTTCTTGATACTTCTTCTTTTATAAGTGCCGCGACTTCGATGCTAATCTGTGTAGATGTTAAAAAAGGGTTGGCTTTGCTGGCGTTGCAGATAATGCGACTCTTAGCGGTCTTTCTTAGTTTTGGCTTTCTTTCCTTGTGCTCTGTGTTTCCATGTTCTATGTATTGCTTAATCGTACCATCGTTTTTGAACACAAAAGATCCTTAGCTATCGTCCGAATTGATATTTTTTTCTTTGCAGTATTTCATGACGATAATTCTGGGCAATTCAACAATAATAGCCAATTATATATTTTCCATTATGTTCGATGATCTTTTGCCATCTTCCGGCAACTTCATGATTCCGCGCTCATAGAACTTCTGGTCCTTATCATCAAAAAACTGAACCAAGTGTGATTTCAGGTCATCATCATTATTGAAAGTTTTACCATTCAAAGAAATTTGCAAAGCTCGAAATAAATGGTAATCAGATGGCGCCAGGTCAGGTGGGGGATGCGACATTACTTCCCAGCCAAGTTCCAATCATTTCCTACGAGTTACCAAAGATCAACACCATAAACTTCACATATCTCTATGTGAGCCTCAGCGGCTTTCTTTCCTTTACGGAAATAAAAAAATATAGTAAATATAGTAAATGTAAGTAAGTATCGAAAATGTTCGATTTTGCACTCCATGTTAAAATTTACCTTAAAATAACAGCTACAAACAAAATTACGCACAACTTGCTTGTAAGCTAACCTAATTGTGACTGATATCAAATGTCAAAAGGAAAAAATCATAACACCAACAGAAGTCCTTTAACACAATCACAACACGATCTATGCGTGAGCACCGAAAATACTTTCTTGCCAACCCAATATAATTGTTCATATTTTCTTCTGAACCTTTTTTGGAAAATGAAATTACGTCAGCGCATTTAAGTTTATCAGGAAAATCTCGCGAAAATAAGCTGCGAGGTAAAATAACAGCTACCATAGTATATCAATATACGTAATGAAGCAACCAACGTGTTTTACAATTGTGTTCGAAATGTCATCAAATCCACAAGAATTAGAATTAGTTATAGGGTCGAAAACAAACTATTTTCCTGAATTGGCTTATATGTGTTAGCAGAAAACGTACACACGTTACAAATCGGCTGGTTAGTTTAACTTGTTAACCTGCACGTTACAGAAGCAAAGAATTTGATAAAAGAGTTTACAATTACAAGGTTATGTGTATTATGTCTTTTATAAAATTGGAAGACGTTTTGCACTTAGCCGCTCTATCGTGTCTACGATATGGAAAAACAAAGAAAAAATTCTGCGATGCTACGACAGAATAATATGCCTGTCTCGGGGCCGATCATGTAAGCTAAGGCGGAAAAATTAGCCGAAGAACTAGGATTAACTGCTTTCAAAGAATGGGAAGGATGGCTCGGGGAATTCGAGCAACGTCACGTAAAATTAATGGAGAAACACACATTTTGATACGAATGTAACTCACGACTAGAATTATGCAGAGTTCTCCTCAGAATATTGTTAATGCTAATTTTATCATATCCTAACCTTTTCTAATCCAACCTAATTTATGTAATCATGCTATTGGCATTTTGCAAGGACTAAATTAATTAATTAAAATTTACCATTAATGATGTCCGTTCCAATCATGCTGTCGTCTCAATATGAAACCTACCTGACGAGCGACGTGAGACGCTCGCATCCGCGGTGCGCGACATAATTTCTTAGAGCAATCGTCTCTCTACGAAAGATTCGCAGGATTAGTGGAGAATTGGCAGTATTGCTCGTAGTTTAACTGTGTTCGAAAATTTGGTGTTCGGCTGTTCTATATAATCTGAAATAAGTCCTGTGATATTGTTTCCAAACAGCCGAAAAGTTTCCATTAAGCTGCCTCCCAAATGAACCACACGGCCCATCTACGAGTATAGACAAAGGTGGAATTAATCAGTTCAGTTATGCAGAGGATTATCTTTACACTTGAATCAAGTTGGCTGCTATGAAATAAGGATATGGCTCATCTTGGTAGAGCGAAAGCGCTCCGGGCCCTCTCAAGAGCAGCTTCTATATTATTATTATTATCACTGACCATTTGGAACTCGGTAGTTCCGAGCTTCTTTGACCACCCTTCGCCAAGCGTGTTATGAGTGTTTTCTTCCGTGTTTCGCTGTTCTGGCGGTCTTTTTTCTACATGTTTTCCATTCAATATTCCTGCTCATGTTACTCTTTGCAATTTAATTACTCGAACAATGCTTGGGGCTGAATAGATTTTCTCTAGTTCTTGATTGTCTAGTTTTTTCCATTCGCCTTTTAGATTGGCCTCAAGAACTTGTTCTCTTTTTACACACGTAAAATGTCACTGCCATTATTATAGTTTTACAAATATGTATTTTAACATTGCGGGACAGGAGAGTTGTTCTGAAAAATTCTTCCTTCGCGAAAAAGCACGCGTTGTTTATACGGAGCCTTTTATTTGTTTCGATTTTTATATCATTTTTGGCAGTGCTTAGATATTTGAAATAGTCCACTTTCTCAAAGCGTAAATCGAGTGCACTCAGGTCAGTAATCATATATTTAGTTTTCCCTCCATTTATAATACTTCTAAGCCTGCTTCCTTTCCTGTTATTGACTTTCTACATTTCTCTTAACTCACTCCTCATTATCTCCTGACAGGTTCAGATCGTCAGCGTAAGCTAGGACGGATGTGATTGCATTAAGGGTTATTCCCCTCTAATTTAAACTAAAACTTAATTGGCACGGGTAGATTTTGGCTTTTGTTTTGGTGATGTCTGTCAAAATTGTTGTTTATTATCCAGTTACTGATGCCAAATCACCGTGGGAAGGTACACGATTGAACAGCACGCCCAAATGAAAAAACATTTGTATCAAAATGAGTGTTCGTTAATGCAAACATTGCGCGCCTTGCGGCTATCTTACGGTCGAGTTGGTGGCCCTTCACAATCGACTCTTCAACGTTTGTTGGCTAAATTTGAGAACATCGAACCCGAGGCAGTCAATTCCCCACCGTGCACAAGAACTCGGCCTTTCGCAGACCTCAACATTGCGAATTTTGCATCGGGACTTGGGCCTACACCTGTACAAGATCCAATTGACCCAGGAGTGCATGATCACAGACAGTACTGTTTGTTCGATGAGTGTTTCGGAGCATTTGGATGAGGACCCCAATTTTGGCCGAAAAATCATCTTTAGCGATGAGGCGTGTTTTGAATGAATGGCTTTGTTCACAAGCGAAATTGCCGTATATGGGATGACACCAACCCACATCAGGTGACAATGCATCCTCAAAAAGTTACCGTTTGGTGTGATTTTTGGGCCGGCGCGGTGACGTCATTGGTCCGTACTTCTTCGAAAACGACGTTGGTGAGGCGATCACCGTTAACATCGAGCGTTACAGAACGATCATAAACAATTTCTCGCCCAAATTGAACCATATGGACCTAGACAATATATGGTTCCAGCAAAATGGCGCTACATGCCACACAGCGGACGCCGCGATTGACAATCTGCATGAACGATTGACGTGAATTGGCCACCAAGGTCATTTGACCCCACGTGACTTTTTCTTGTGATGTTTCCTGAAGTCGCAGGTCTATGCGAATAAACCAGTATCGACCGTTGCATTTAAGGTGAACATAACACAAGCCATCGCTAAGACTTAGTCGAAAGAGTCATTGAAAATGGGACTACTGGGATTCGGGCCACCGAAAAATGCCAAGGCGGGCATAATGGTGTTATGTTGCATATTGACAAAGACTGAAGTCTTTCAAATAAAGAAAATAATTTTGTAAAAACCTCATACACAGCTTGTTTTATTCCATTTCAACATCTACCCGACCGTGTTGAAAAACCCTTTACTTAACTCAAAAAGAAGTGGTGACAAGGCATTTTCTTGTTTTATTTACTTCACGTAACTCAAATATTTCAGATCGTCTACTTTAACTTGTCGAAAGCCTCTTCAATGTCAATCATGCAAGTAACTGAGCATTGGTTCCAGCATTTGTTCTACTGGATATTCGATTTAGATAGGACTCTATCTCTAGGACTCGACCGGAAGTCTCCCGGGCAGCACTACTGACTTCCAGTGAATTGAATAATATGCATTATTCAGTTGAACAGGAAGGTGTGTATATATACATATGTATGACTACATTATCTTGTCCATCAGTTGCATGGGGAATGCGCCCATTCACATTCCAAAGAAGTAGAAAGATGAGTTTTGCTGCACCTCATAATGCGCCTATTGTCCACTGCGTTCATTTTTTTAGGGTTCCGTACCTCAAAAGAAAAAAACGAATCGCTTTGTTGTCCGTCTGTCTGTCTGTCAAAACTCTTTATCTCGGGAACGCGATCTGCGATCCCTTGAAGCTGTGAAAAAATCCAACTTCTAAGTTAACGCAAAAGAAAAGATACAGCCTTTACGCCGCAAAAAACGTATCTTTCGACACTCTTTAGGGACTCAAAATTTATATCCCGTTGACCTAGAACTATGAAATTTGGCAAGTAATATCGTCTAATATTATAAGTACAGGGAAAAGTCTGAAAACTATACATTTGTAATTAAATCAAAGAAATATAACTTTATTTAAAGTACGGGAGTATTTCTACCGGCAAAAAACTGAATTTATGGGAGAGGGAGCTGAAGTGTGCAGTATGAAACGGAGACATATACACAACTCTTTATTTTTCGAGTCTGCATGTTTTTTGTCTCGTATAATTGTAATCGTAATTCGTCACTAACAAATGAAACGAGGTTCATATATACAATTGAAATGAAGAAGAAGAAGACAAAGAAAAAAAAAAAAGAACCGATGCCCGGATGCCAACAAACACGTGGTGTTCCCAAGCGGTCAAACCGCGCCCGAGGCTGTTTGATTGCGGTGATCGCACGAGAACCGATGTTTTTAACTTCCCAGTGGGAAGTTTTTGTAATGGGGCCGATTTTGTGAATCCCAAATTTTGACATACATAATATGTATCTCCACGTTTCAAGGTCGCCAGAATCCAAATCCAACGTTTCTATAGAGATGTCCGTGTGTGTGTATGTACGTATGTGTGTATGTATGTATGTGTGTATGTGTGCATGTGTGTATGTGTCATGTGTGTTCGTAATCATTTTTCGTCTCGATTATCTTGAGAACCAAAGATGATATTAACATGGGACTAGATACATTAGACGCGTAATGGCATAACATAGAACTGAATGAATTTTCAGCAAAATCGGTCCAGCCGTTTTTCTTTTTAAACGAGAAAACCAAGAAAAAAGGCAAAAAAGCTGAATTTTCAAATGAATGAAGTGCACAATTTATTCATGCAGATTTTAGATACCTTCATATTCACATTGTTATTATTGAGTATTTTAGCAAAAATGCAATCGGAGTTAAGAAAAATGTCATTAAAGAAAGTTATAAAAAAAACAACACTTTTTTTCTACAACAACTCTAAACTTACATATATCAGGTTTGGAAGTATAGCATCGGTAAGGCTATAGCAATTAATAATATAATATTGCTATTAATAATTAAATATTATTAATAACAATTGAATATTAATACCAATAGAATATTGCTAATAACAATTGAATATTGTTAATAACAATTTAACATTGCTAATAACAATTCAATTTTGTGAATAATAATCGAATAAATATTACACAATTTTGTGAATAATAATTGTATACAGTTGAAAAAAAATTAATATTGTTTGTAACAGTTTGATATTGTTGATAACGTTTAGAGAATAGTGTCGATAAATTTTTGCTTATAATAAAACAAAGTTTTAATAGTTCAAATAAAGTGTCTGTAATGATATCGTAATATCGTAGGATACAAAAAATTTAACAATCTTTTTGCAAGCAAAGGTTGATTTATTATTATGTAATTCATACAAAAAAATGTGTTGAAAAGAACAGTCGAAAACTACTATTATGATGCACGTTTAATAATTGAGAAATAAACGGTGACTGAAGGCCCGGTTGTAAGTAGAAGTTGTTAATTATAAAAAAAAAAATATTAAATAAATTTAAAATTATAATAATAATAAATAATAATAAAAAAAAATTGTTCCTTCATTCTTCTCACTGGGAAGTTAGTCGTGTGGACCTTACGGTTCACACCTTGACCACTTTTTTTTTTTTTTAGTTTAGTTTTTATTTAATTCATTTTCATTTATAGTTTCGTAGATCTATCTTACCCCAGACAAAAATACTTAAAAACTAGCTTGACTATCTTAATAATCTAGAGATCTTACTGGCCCTAGACGGACACTCTCAAATAAACGTACAAACTTAAATCTATGTCTTTCGACTAATATATGAACTTGCAATTAACATTATTACGAGTATAACTAACTTTAGCTAAGAAAAATGTTTTTTTTTGGATTAAAAACGTAGCATATGATGATTTTTTTATGTATTGCATATAAAATTTAAGCCTACCTTAATCTAACTAACCCTAACTTATTCTAACTAAACTAAAATATATACATATATATATAAATATATATTTAATATAAATTCTATATAATATATATATATCTTTTTTGTTAATTTTTGATGATGTAATTTGTTTTTGGTTTTGTCTGTTTTTTACTTTTTTTTCTATTTTGTATTTAGCCCTATTCTACCCTAACCTATCCTACCCTACCTTAACCTACCCTACCCTACCTTAACCTATCCTACCCTACCTTAACCTACGCTAACCTATGTAAGCTTGCCATTGGTGTTAGGCAGGCCCTGCCTTCAAGAGGCTGAAGCTATTGACTGGTCCACTGACGTAACTCTCTCCAGCCACCAAAACCGTTGATGCTGGCTGCCTACCTCTCCTCGATCCCGGTGTGAGACCGATCTGCAGAGCCTGAGGAGCTCGGGCTCACGGAGCGCGACATCGGTTTCCTAGAAGAATCGCCGTTCCACGGAATTGCGACCCATGTGGAAGATTAGCGGTACCACCAATTTATCCTGGATCAGCCCACATCTATCTAGATAGAGGAATGCTTCTGGCGGGACGAAACCGTTAAGGCGCACACTTTCGTGATATAATTCGTTGGGGTAGTAAGCCCCGAAGATCAGGCTATTAAATTATGTTTGGTCAGAAAATTATCTATCTGTACAATCCTGTATAGGACCTCGTTCGGGTAACTCAGATTCGGGTGTACGAGAACCGATAAATTCAGCGTGGTATGGTCGTTTGCAAAATTTTGCGTACTAAGTTATTATTTAATTTTGTAATATAACACAATCCTAAATAGGTACCTACTTAAGTGTCTTGTACCAAGTAGTATTATACATCTTATATTTTAATAAAATGTTAAACAAACTGCGAGACTCGGTTCCTGAGGTACTCGTATTTGTAATATGTACCTACAAATTTGTACGGAACCCTTGGTGGGCGAGTCCGACTCGCACTTGTCCGGTTTTTTTGTGTGTTGTGGCTCACACTACTATTATTTTGAATAGAGCCCTATATACTTAGAAAAAAGTTATTTGTTGGTCTTTATCTTATTGTTTCACTAACTCAGTTTTTCATGGAATGAACCAATTGGAAGTGGTTTCTGGGCTAGTCTTTTCCCAATCATCGATTAAAATGGATTTGAGTTGATCGTTGATGGACACAGTGTGTTTACAATGTTTTTGTTTTTAAGTAAAGGTGCCACATGCGAGAAATATGGCTTTTCAAGTTTAATGGCATAAACAGTCAATAACTGTGCCTTCGATTTATCTACATGTTGTAGTTGCGAATCCAAACCGCACCGGAACTATATTAGTTAACGCAACACGTAACGTTTTCCGCAAAAAAGCTTTATATAATTCAATAGGTCCACATAATACCAGCGAGTTTAACGTAGTTCAAACTCCCTTGCATTGCTGCTAATGCACGAACTATGAAGATGCAAGTTCGCTAGATTGAAATTCTACACCACCTGTTGGCCCAATTATCTGAAAACAAGTTAGGTTTAATATTGAACTAAGTATTTTAGGTGTCAAGTAATAACAATTTTTTGTTTAATAAAATCGATAGAAAATTATTAATTTACTTAATTAGAGTGTCTTGACTGTTCGCATTATGTTCATCGGATGAAGTTGACCATGAAATCCCTTGCAATGTTTAGTGAAAATCATCTGCCAACAGAATCATTGCACCACCAAACCAGTTTTGATTGTTCCACAGATCTTGCGTCGTTCGGTCTAAAAACGTCTTACCATCCATCGCAAATTTATCCCAATCAATCAATTTTTTATTACTGCAAAACGTTGGCTATCACACAGTTCTTCGAAAAGTTGCAGGTTGGTGAGTTATACCATAGACATTTGCTAATACATACACATATCTTTCAGATAATCCTTATTCGAAATCGTTCTGAAATTATTCGCTTACAGACCAACACTCTTGGCGTCTGTTTACTTAGGTATCGCTGGCAATGGCTATCTTACTAGCCACTTATTCTCCGAGTCTTTTGTCGGGCTGAGTAAAGGATTTGGGAAGCTTCTGTGTTGGTTATCTTTACCGTCGTTTAGTTGAAAAACAATTTGAAATCATTAGGTTTAAGTTTCGGAATTATTCCGAACCGTTTATCGTCAATAGTTTTGCTGTTACCTATTTTTCAAGTACTTTATTACGCTGTTTAACCACCTATTATGTTTTCAATAACTTAGTATTTCTGTTTAAACAAATATGTCAAGGCTACCCCAGCTAATATATGATGTACTTATCAAAAATACAAAAAAGTATTCATAATTAAGTCTCCCTGTCTTGGCAAGTCTACCACTCGTCTCAGTTCTTTAATGTATTCTGCTCAGCATACTGGCTCTTCAAAACGCATTGAATCTGCTTATTAGGCAAATGCAGTGCATGTCATTGCAGCGAAGTGCATAAAGGCTTCAACGCTCACAATTAGCACGGTGCCAAGTTAATTATTTCAAGTCACATGCACTATTCTCGGCATTCAGGGTTATTCGGATCTGTCCATGTGCCCACATCTCGGATAACTTTCTGCAACACTTTTCTGTACAACCTATTGTATCCGTTTTAGTTTACATTTCAGGGCTTATTGTTTAAATATACCTTTGTTAGGAAATTATTTTGCGCTTGCCAACACTTCCTGATCTCAACACTGAGCGTGCGAACTCAAAGAAGTCTGCAGTATCCTTGCCGGTAGTTCTATTTCCGTAAAACGCCGCAAAGAACAGCCTAAAGCGGTGAATACAGTTACGTCATGTTGTGAATCTAGTGGAAAGCCGTGCAATAGCATTTCATTGTGCAGACGATAAATTACGTTGTGTGGCAACTGAATAAGAAAAGCGTGCCGTGGCAATAATGGATTTTGGTATATACGAGTATTCATCTACAATTAGGACCTCTCCACCACGAGCCTCGTACTTGTATGGAGCAAAACGTCAAAGATCTAAGACAGTAAAGAACTGCAAAGAATGTACCAATAAGCACACAATTAAGACTTGGAACAGTGATCCTCTGGGGGATAATTAGAACATTTTGTGTGCGAGATTAAGACAATGCAGCAACCGACGTGCCATCATGCAATTTGTCACGTTCGCGTCCTCACGGGCAGGAGGATGAATGCAAAAGTTAAGTCATGTTGTTGTGCGGGGAGGATTTTAAATCCTAATTGCATTGCACACTAGGACTTGTGTTTTTTTTTCCCATGTTTGCTGTTGTTTGGGTTTTTGTCTTTCTTTCGCTGCCGGGGACTTGTTTTAAATGTGATGTTGGATGCATCCACTAAACACGAAGAATTAAGCAGATCCTTTTGGTGGTAATTAATGAGGCGATGACAATGTTGGAGAATAAAAAATGCATAATGTCTACTTGTATATGTCCTTTATGGAATTTAAAATGTGTTTTAAATGTGTTTTACTATAATTGCACGGTAGCCTGAGGATAGAAAACAGTTTTTCACATTTAACACTTACTTGTCATGGGCGAAGGCGGCTGGGTAGGAGTACCTATCAGCAGCTTTATTGCATTGTAATAAGACTTGACAAGAAATGTTTGTTTGTTAAACTGAACCCATTCGAAAAGGTTTTGTAATATTTGTAACATAATTGAAATTAATATATTTCATATCTTTGGACGACAATTTTTGTCATTCAATCACCCTTTAAACTGCGGCCTTAATATGGCACCGATTGACAAAAGTGCATCAATATTAAATGTTATGTAACCTTCGTCTACAAATATATGTTTGTATATTTATGTAAACATCCTTCGCCTTGTTTTTATATATAAATGTTTGAAAATCTTTGTTTTTTCACCTCCTTTCTTGCTATATCAGAGTAAAAACTAGTTCTTCCCTAAGCATGTAATGATTTGATATTCGAAAGGTTTTCGTTGTCGTTGTTCATATGACGCGTGGTCTGGAGAGAGCGACCATAGCTTGACATGCGGGCCAGTGTGGTTCGACTTCCAGTAAACGACCTTACCCTTTTTATTTTATTTTATGTTTGTGGGCTGTGTGTATATGTATAAGGGTGAACAGGCGAAGGATGTTGAAAACGGCTTGGATACATCGCGCGATGGGATTACATATAGTGAGGACGCTATTAGTGAAAGAACGTGTCGTGAGTGGTTTCAACGCTTCAACAACGGTGATTTTAACGTCGAAGACCGGCATAGTGGTGAAGGTGAGAAAGTTTTCGAAGATGCAGAATTGGAGACATTGCTGAGTGAAGACTCGCGTCAAACTCAAGAAAAGTTGGCACGATCAGTGGGAGTGACACTGCAAGCCATTTCAAAACGTCTCAAGGCCATGGGCATGATTCAGAAAGAAGGAACTTGGGTCCCGTATAAATTGAAACCAAGAAATGTTGAACGGCGTTCGTGTGTTTGTGAACAGTTGCTTCAAAGGTAAATACGGAAGGGATTTCTGCATCGCATTGTGACCGGGGACGAAAAATGAGTTCATTACGATAACTCTAAACGCAAAAAATCCACGGCTCCAAGATCATGCTCTGCATTTGGTGGGACCAGCTCGGCGTCGTGTACTATGAGCTGTTTAAACCAAGTAAAACAATCACAGGTGGTCGTTATCGAACGAAATTAATGCGTTTGAGTAAGGCATTAAAAGACATAGGGCCGCAATACAGCGAGAGGCACGATAAAGTGATTTTTCAGTACGACAACGCTGGACCCCACGTTGCAAAAGAGGTCAAAACGAACGTATTGCTCCCTCTTTTTCGATCAATGGCGAATGGCCTGGCTGACCAACACTTCCGATCTCATGAAGAAGTCACAAATTCAAAAGATGAAAAAAGATTCAAAAAAGATGTTAATGAAGATGAACAATTTTTTCGACGCGGAATTCGTACAATGCCCGAAAGATATGTGTAACCGATTTGTTTCTTTTAAGCCTCAAATGTTGAGGAAAAAACGGCGGAAGCCAAGTTGTACATCTAGTAGCTTGAAATATAACAATTTATACAATTTTAACTTAATTAACGATTTGGGTGATATGTTCACGGAATGTCATTTTCGGGTCGAGGTATATGCGTGTGTACTTGACGGTGTTTTGCTTGTCCACGTTAATTTCATTTACCCGTATTTTCGAAAAAGAAGCAAGCTTTTAAGGGCTTGCAGTTTGTTTTCATGTTTGTTTGTTTGATTTTCCATTTGTCACAAAAAATCTTGACTAGTCTCTTAACTATGGTTTATCTAGCAACTTCATCAAGAAAATAGCATTCAATTTCTGGGATATTTTACATTTTATTTATAATAAAAGTGATTCTTGTGGTTATTTTTCTGATTATTTGAAACTTGCGGATGTGATACCTTTGTTTAAATAAGTAAATAAGATATTTCTTAAAAAACAACAAAAACAGACTGTTCTACTGAAAGTGCCCTTCTGAATTATTGTTCAAATACTGTTGTATTCAACACCAACAATTGCTGATACCTGACGCCAGATGGTGTCATAACATAAATCAGCAACGTATAAAACGTTTCCACCTTTTTTTGGCTAGTTTTTCTTTCTTAGAATAAGCAAATTCGTATTAATGTGTTTATTGTAGAATAAGCAAGATTATACTATTTAAGCAATACATATTATGCGGAAATAAAGTTCCGTTCGTCAGAACCACATATCAATCGAACATTGGTCCTTCGAAGAAAGAACAGCAACTTAAATAGCGTATTCAGGGCTCATACTGGTTGGGATTATAAGATTGAATCCAAATTTATACATTTATACAAATGAAAAATGGTATTAGATGAAACAGAGGTTTATACCATGGTAGCCAGACAAAAATATCTAGCAAAGGAATTAGAGAAAACTAGCAAAAATTTTGCAAAGGACAGTGTAGTCCGAAAAATTGTTAAATATTTGGAAGAAAGACTGCAACGGATAGAGGAAATCAGGACAGATTTCCTCGATAAATACAAAAAATTGAGAAAGTAGTAACGCATGACATCCCGTTCATGTAAAACAATACGGTAATGAAAGTTCAAAAACTGTATGAAGAATTAAAAGCAAAAATAAAGAAAACGAGCTCATACGTCAGCGAACCAGTACCCGCAGAAGATAAAAAAGGGCGTGAGTAATCACAGAGGTTACGAAAATTAAAAATAAAAATGAACGCCATCATCAACAACTTAATGGAATTTGAAGAAGCCACTCGGATAGGCTATACATATAACTCAAGTCCATGATTTCCAACAAAAATATTGCTGGAGCAATCAAGAAGCTTCACTGAGTTGCACGAAGACTTCATGATTAACGCATCAGAGGATGACCTAAAAACAAGCTATGTAATAGAAGGTGAGTACAATGAAGTACAAAAGGTATTAACTCGATGTCATCATAAGATGAAACCAACCAATTGAAGGTTGAAGAAAGTCACCAACAAGTTGTAATAAAAAACACTATGCTCTACTGCACCAAGATAACTCTATACATCAAGACGACAAGCTGATAATCGTTCAGCAAATAATGGACATAGACGGAGGAAATACAATCGTATTTTATTAGAGAAAGCTGAGAGCTCTTATCGATCACTGAAGAGGCAGCCCAGTCATTACGCCTGCCAAAACAAAGATACATACTGAAATTAGATGCTTAGGAGCAATTAATGCCGGTACAGCACGCAGTAAAGTAGAACTCCAAGATTCGCGTCAGAGTTCAAATTGCTGGTTCTTGCGCTTGTACTACCAACGCTCACAAGACTAACGCCTTACAAAAAGGAGTTTAAGGAAATTCCCAAAAAATTAAAAGAAATTATTGTTAGCCGATCAATCATTCAATATTACTAGTAACATTGACATGATTATTGAAGCTGATGTTTACCGGGACATAATTTTAATGGTATAAAGAAGGTCCCAAAATGCTTTCCTATTGCACAAAGATCTCAATTTGGAAGGTTTATTACCGAACGCACGTCATCCAAATGCGCTAGTGTGACAATCATGGGAATTGTTGCCCAAACAATACTGGAAAATCAGCTCAACAATTGTGGGAACAAGAGGGCTGCCAGTACAAATTCATCAAAAATTTATGAAGAAACGCATTTTAGGGACATTGATGGCAGATATACATACATATGTATGTATAGCGAACATTCCATTCAATAAACAATTACATAGAACAGAAGCGCAGTCTAGGAGCTTCACGAGACCGAGCAGTTGCAATGTTAGAATATTCAAAACAAACAATTCTTTGCAGCTTGAGTATACCAAATTCATAAAAGAATTTATAAGGCTTGGTCATATGGTAGAAGTTTCTTCAAATGCAAAACAAACCGAAGGGGTGGCACACTATGCTGTCGTTAAACCCGACAGCATTACAACAAAATTAAGAATAGTGTTCGACGCGTTATCGAAGACATCAACCGGAGTTAGCTGTTATGTTGATGGGCCCGAGGCTATTTTCAAAGCTTTTGAAGGAAAGTGTTTGCATGGACTGTCTCTTTTATTGTTTTTAGCGTGGATAGGGAACGATCCCTCCAACAAAAGATTGTTCATATCCAATAGAATATCAAAAATACGTGAAGTAGTAGATGCAGATTCATGGAGGCATATAAGATCTGCGAAAAATTCTGCTGCGTGCTTTTAGGGGATTGACACCAAAACAGTTAATTAAAGAATGATTTTGTGGTGGGGAGGACCAGACTGGCTAAAAGACAATAAGGAATCCTGGCCACTGCAGCCAAATTGTACCAGATTTTGAAAAGTACTATTGATCCACCGATTGTGCTAACATCGTTAACATCAATGTACTCGTAGAGGAAGGAAGCATCTTCGAGAAATGTTCATCGTACGATAGACTTGTCAGAGTAATGGAGTGCTGCAAGCAATATGTGTTCAACTATAGAAGTACTATAGCAGAAAGACGTTCAGGATCTTTTACCTTTTATTTGTAGAAAATCCTCACTATCAATAGATAACAAAATAATAATTTACAAAGTGATTTTTCAAGCGATTCTTCTATATGGTTGCCAAGTCTGGGGTGATTGTGCAAAGTGCCATATAAAGAAATTGCAAGTATGTCAAAATAAGGTTTTAAAAATGATGCTTAATTTGCCATGGCATCACTCTACCCTAGATCTGCACAAAAAAGTGAATGTTGAACTGATCCATGAAAGGATTGAAAAACTTAAAACTAGATTTGTAGAACGATGTAGTTTTGCTGACAACCCCCTAGTAAAAGAAATATGTGATAATTAAATTGTTTTACTTCCGCTGTTATTTATTTATTTATATTCTTGCTTGTTTACTTTGTTAAGTTTATTTATATTTTTGTTACTTTTAGTTTAATTAGTTTATTTATTTATTTAGTTAAGTACCTATTTATTTATTTAAACTTATATTATTATTTATTTATTTAATTAATTATTTTCATTCATTTTATTTATTTATTTATTTATTTATTTATTTATTTATTTATTCATTTATTTATATATTTATTTATTTATTTATTTATTTATTTATTTATTTTTTTTTTTTGGTTGTATAGAAGGTTTTTGTCGTATTTTACTTCTAAAGCATATTGTTATTTTGTCTTTTGGTTTTTTTCCTTTATTCAAAATATCAAAAATTTTCAGTGGAAAGATATAAAATAATTTTCAAATCCCTGTGTTGTAAAATGTGCGGTAGCAAACCATTGTAAATTTTACATACGAAATAAATATCTATCTATCTATCTAGGATCTTTTACAATAGATGACGTCGAAGTGTTAAGAAAAAACGTCATCCGATTAGTTCAACGATAGAACTAACAATGGCTACATTGAGACAATCATTTTGGATTTCCCATGTGAAGCGGTTGGTACGGAAGGTTTTACGCAACTGCGTTCGATGTCATAGATTTAAAACATCGAGTAGGCAGCAGATAATGGGAGTGTTACCAGCACTAAGAGTGTCACCACCAAGTTCATTCACTCACTCCGGAGTGGACTAGGCAGGGCCATTTCAAATCAGAATAGCAAAAGGAACACGAAATTGATCGACAAAAGGCCATGTGGCAATTTTTGTTTGCTTCGCCACTAAGACAATTCATCTCGAATAAGTCAGCGGTCTTACATCACAAGCATTTTTGGCCGCAGACGAAGATTCGTGTCCAGAAGAGGCATCACTTTTACCAGGTGTATGCATAAGTTTTCTTCGGTTTTTTTTTTTTTAAGAAAAATATGTAATTTTCTAGTGTTATAATTTTTTTTTATTCAAAATATTGGCCATCAGCTTCTACACATTTCGCCCATCCTTCGGGTAATTTATGTAATTTATTTTTAACTTCCTCGGAATCGCTAAAGTGCTGCTCTGCGAGCGCGTGCCCCATTGATGCGAAGAGGTCAATCCAAGCGATTTCAAGGTGTGTTTCACTAGTTTTGCCGTGTGAGACAGCGGGTTGTCGTGTAACAAAATCACTTCGCCATGTCTTCTGGCCCATTCCGGTCGTCTTTTGATCAGTGCCTGGTTTAAATTAATCAATTAAATTAACGATTTCGGCGGGTTTAAGAGTTCATAATAGACAATACTGCTCTTATCCCACCAGACACAGAACATGGTCTTTTGGTCGAAGCGATTTGGCCTTGATGTAGAAGGGCCGGCTTCGCCAAGTGAAAGCCACCATTTTTCCCCCTTCGGGTTTTCAAAAGAAATCCATTTTTCGTCATCCGTCACAATTCGATGCAAAAATGATTCAATATGTGAAGCGTCGGATGTACTCTGAGGAGGTAAAAATGCAGTGGAATATTGCTCGGTTGATAAGAGACATTGGTAATTTAATAACATTTTTTCAATACTATGTACAATGTTCATGTTCTGAAATAATCATAATTATAGGTCAAGATGAGCAAGCCCTGAAATTCGCTGTGACACGCGGGCTGTTGCCAAATTTTAAATTGTGCCGTGTTCATAGGAATCCAATGAAGATTTTCATGCGCGGAAAACCTATTGGCGAGTTCAGGTGCACAAAATCAGGCTGTGCAGTTAGAAAAAGTCGCTGTGTTGGCAGCTGGTTTGAGCAAGCTCGAATGCCCTTGCCAAGATGCTTTTATCTGATGTACTGCTTCGCCAGGAAATATTCCTACGAAACAGTCAAAATCGAGGATTTTACTTCGTCGCAATGTTTGTCCCAACGAACTATTGCCGACTGGTATAATTATTGCCGGGAGACAATAGTAATACAATTCTTGGAAACATTTGAGGCGAAAGGAAAGATAGGCGGGCCAGGCAAAATCGTCCAAATCGACGAGAGTAAATTTGGTAAAAGAAAATACAATAAAGAATGGCGCGTGGATGGCCACTGGGTTCTCGGTTTGATTCAGGATGAGTCCGAAGACTTAAGACTCGAAATCTGTCCAGGAAACGACAAATGCACCACACGAGACCCGGTCAATATAGCATGTGGCAAGGTATCTTCGGCAGCCCAAGTTGCAACCTAAGTGTAGAATTCTCCAATGAAGCCTGATAATGTTTGGCAGGCAGTCAGTAACAACGAGACTAATTTCGTCCTATTTACCGCTGCCAAACATTTCCGCTTTTCCAACTGATCAACCTTATCACTGTTGTAGGAACAACGGTCTCACAGCAGATCTCAAAATTATAACATGATATTGCTAAGCGGTGCAATAAAACTTTTCATCATCATAGCAATATGCATCGCTATACTGAAAGGGCTTCGAAAAATGAGGTCTGATAATAGACGGGGACGGGGATAGATAGGGACGAACATTTTATCGTCTAGGGGGCCCCAGCATGTTGGGTTTAACTACAACAATTGCTAACACCTGACGCCAGATGGTGTCATATCATAACTCAGCAACATATTTTAAGCTATTTCCATCGCTTTCGGCTCGTATTTCTTTCTTAGAGTAAGCAAATTTGTATTTATTGTAGAATAACCAAAATTATACTATTTAAGCAATATTATGCGGAAATAAAGTTCAGTTTGTCAGAACCACACATCAATCGAACAAATCTATACATAAGTATATGTATATAAAGACTTGATAGGCTGCACTGTTTATTGACATTACTAAAACCTTTGGTACGTTCTTCGGATAAAATTGTACAAATTATATAACTGTAGATTTAGAGTTAGATTTCATACAATAGTTGGCTTGGTTCGTAAAAAAAAACCAATAAATAAAAAAATATTGTACATGTTTGTATATAATAAAATGGAAGAACCCACAAAGACTAGATTCAGATAAGGTTAGGTATAGTATTACAATATTGAGCTTGGTTATCCGATTTGTTAAGGTGTCAATGTTGGCTAATTCTATAGTCAACATAAATAGAAAAATGACGTAGCTGTTTTAAGATCATTATTAAAATCAAAATTTTAAAATTTTTAAGAGAGGGCTAGAAGTTGAATTTGTATGTGTATAACAACATTTTCAATGTTTTATATTAACTTTCGACATAGTTACAAGTTTACTTTAGAAACAACATCCCTGTTGGCCAAACCTTAGTCTCTTGTATAATTCTTAAATTCTAAGTCCCTGTAGCCAGAGCAAGCTTTTCTGTTTCGAGTTAAAAGGGGTAATCGGATTTTTAGATATTTATATTAATTTTCACGGAAATATACCGCCAAAAAGGGCGCGTCATATATGGGAGGACAATATAATGATCAACCTAGAAGAGATGGAATAAAATAGCGAAACAAGGACGGATTATAATAATTATTATGATTATAAGGAGGTTTGGCGAAAGGTTTTCAACGAGACTCTGAACTTCCGAGCTTCAAATGAAATAATGATAGTAAGAATTGTTATAAGGAATAATACATCTTGCAAGCTGATTTAAATCATTAAGCCACGATTACATGTGCTATCCGCGAAAATTGTGGAATAGAAACCATGATAAGAAGGAAAATTGGAGGTATATGTGTTTTTGAGAATTGGACTTAAAACCGATCCAAAGAATTTTTAAATTAAACCGCGAATGAACGAATCCAAATTGTTCCGGTGAAAGGGCATTTAATTTGTATATATGAAACATAATTTTATTTTTAACGACAAGATTAATTGGATGGTAATTCTGCGGGTTGGCGGATTTTCCTAATCTTAAAAATAGGTATAAGTTATACATATCCAATCACTTATATAGTAGCAGATTGTAAAGCATGCCTTGCAGATAGCTTGGATTACTCTGAGATTCACTTCAGAAAGATTTTTTAGATCGGAATACTAAGAATTCCATTAAAATTACCTAAAGAAACAGTACACTAGCATGCGGTAATGTAAGCATATGCGGCATAATTACAATATCGTCAATATCCAATCAAAACGCAACACGGTACGCGAAGATAGATGATTAGAATCGAATGACTCGCTTTAAATATTCGCATTTTTAAGCCGCTTCAGTGTCGGTGATTCCTAAGAACGGAATGAAAGACCGTTTATTTTTGATTACTTCCACAATATTTTAGAAAGGTCTACTAGATTCATCCAAGCTTGTAAGTTTATGATTCTATTTGTTATTTCTAATAAGCCCGTAGTTC
This sequence comes from Merodon equestris, assembly GCA_958301585.1. Classification (NCBI taxonomy): domain Eukaryota; kingdom Metazoa; phylum Arthropoda; class Insecta; order Diptera; family Syrphidae; genus Merodon; species Merodon equestris. The sequence continues at coordinate 78,139,634 of OY284415.1, read as the reverse complement.
TATAATAAGCCTTGCCTTGTGTTTTTTCCCTAGTGGAAAAACATTGCCGCTAGTATCCAAAATTGCAAATATTAGCAATTGACCTATCCGATCAATATATAATAAATAAAAAATTCCGAATCTTTGACCAGATGTTTTGTTCGCTTCGTTTGAGTAATAATTTGTATCTGAATCAATCCATATCATTAAAGTCCTTAATACAAGTAACACAATACTTAACAAGTAAATTACTGGAACTTAGAACATTAAGCACTAATAGCTGACTAACATGCCCTACGTCACTGGTAAAATATAGTTCGAGTGTAGATGAAATTTTTCTGTTATTTTGTGGGAAGAATGTAAAACCTGATGGAGGCATGGTTAAGAATGAGTGACGGGAGTATATGTGAGGTAAAACACAAGCTTAGGAATTGGCACGAAGAAAGTTCCAAATACAATGGCGGCAGTTGAGCTTTCCACAGTTCACTAACACTGTCGCTTTATAATGCGTGTCGCTTAAAAGTCATGTCTCTTGTATTGTCACCGAAAAAAAGGACTTGACTTAAGTAATTGACATTATTAAAAGATAATTCAGTACCTATGTTTTTTACAAATTGTGTTGTTATGATAAAAAACAGTGAATGTTGACCCATTTTTTTAATGAAATGTTCGTAATAGACTAAATAAGGGTTTTATAGAACCAAAGTTTGGAAAACTTGCCTGAAAACCGAAAAATGTAAAGTGCTATTTTACTAACCTGCATTTTATAACTATCCAACTTGTCGAGGAACTGTGCGATGACCAAAATTTTGCTGACATGCAAATTGATTGTTCTTGTGTGTAAAACGTTCTTGGAGACATTAGACCGAAAGATATAATACAAATTTTTGTAAAAAATAACACGATTAGTAAAGCATCGAGCAAGTGCCAACCGAAAATGGCCCAATTAAAGCTAAAGGCGTTCGCCAAACTTTCAATACACATCTTTGCGAAGTTCAAGTGGCTATTACGTCCAAAATCAGATCCCAAGTAAACATATTTCGTCTAAAGGCGCTATGTTGTCATAAAGTAGGAAAACGTTTTGACGTGACTTTTTGGCAATTTTCGAATCTATAAGGATTCTGCCCCTGAAGGTGAATTCCCCAGGAAGAGAAAAGAGCCTGTAAATCCTCCCCCAAGAGGCAATCCTCATATGTGTTTTCATGTGTGAGAGTTTTCAATTCCCATGAATTGTTCGTCGCCACCACACTCTTTGTATCGCCCGCCTTCTGATAGTATACACGTGAGTTCCTGCCGGGCAACTCAATCAGGAAGCAATCGAAGGAAGCACGTGAATCAAATCGACGTGTGGGTTATCTCCGGCGGACATGCTTGATACTCACATCAATTGGAAATTGAATGAATCCTTTTTTATTTTGCTTCTATTTTCACATTTTAATGCGTTTTTTTTCTATCCTTCTCTTTCCTTCGTTCCAGTATCCTTTTGTCCCTTCGCCATTCAAGTGGAGAAAGATAAGTGGAACAGTTGGAGTGCACGACGACGCCCACTGGAGATACATTTAGGGCTTTGTTCGGAAGTCAGTGCTATCTTGAGATATGTTGTGCGTAATAATAGGACGAACGTTTTTATTTTTTTTTTGCTTTTATTTTATTTTATATTTTTTGCTTTTTGTGAAGTATTTGATTTATTTGTGCGGTAATGATTCGCATGTAGTGTAGATATTGCGGTAAGGTTGAGGTTTATTTCAGAGTTCGTTAAAAATAACTCGAGAGTGGGCTGATAAGCGTTTGCACGAGCCAGGTTCGTAATGGAACACAGTTGGATATTAATGACTAGTAGGTATTTGAGATATTATGATGTGATGATTTCTTACTAGGAGAGCAAATGGTAGTGGGATATCCGTGAACGGCTTTGGATTGGTTATATTTACCTAGTTTAAGGAGAGTGAAATTTGCCAGAGGAGAAAAAAATACATTTTAACTTTCAACGGTTGACATTCTAAAGCTTGTACCCGATGACATTGTGAAGACGTCAGCTCTTCGTGTCCTTTATTTATTTATAAACTCGATCTTTGATAATAAAATAAGTGGGTAGAGCTGCATATGCCGAATTATTGCTGGATATCAGCTTTTTTTTACCGACCGAGAAGCATGTCCATATATTTTTATGGGAAATAGGGCTCAGACAGCATCAGCGTCAACTAAAGTATCGGTTGAAATTGTGCAGTTCAATGTTCAGTTTAGCGTACATAGTTCTGTTTGATAAAATAGCAGTGCTTCCTTTAAATTTTTGGATTCTAGCCAATAAGCCGTACTCACCTTATTCTTTATTTCTTATAATGTTTAGGATTTAAGTTAATATATTTGCGAAAAATAGTGAAATTTGGAATAGCTTTTCGAATGTATGTAAGAAAAATGTAAGAAATCGACTGTTGTTTAAAATAACATTCCTGTAAGATTTTCAACGAATTCCCACGGCAATTAAGATGTTTTTTTCTTATATTGTAATGGAATAATAAGAACAAATACACTGTTCTAGTTGCAAGAGTGGATAAAATAAAATGTTCCGAAGAAAAGCGATTTTTGATAAAAAAATAAAAATATGAGGGGAAAACCTACAAATATGTATGTATGTACATATATTCAGAAGTAGTTAGGCAGTTCGGCAAAAAATATGCTTAAATGCCAAAAAAACTGAAAAAGGGGCGACGTAGAATAACTGAATGTATTTAATCTCCTATTGTCCTGATCTTCATGATAAAGTTCTTGATTGGACACATAAGCTCAATCATTTGTGACACACCGCATTACACATGGGTTTTATCTTTAGGAAGGGATATTGTTCACATTTATACTACATATATGAACTTGAGATTAAGAATTGGATAAAACAGACACATAGATAGATACTTTATATAGAATAATATTTGCATTTTACAATAATTGAGCACAGCGATATGATCAATTACGAATCTTACTACTGAGAAAAATCGTTTTGTTTATAAGTGCTTTCTTTATCTATAATTGTAATAATATCGGTAGAAAGAACTAAAAAGCAGCAAACAAATACAGTATGAACATATCAGTGGCCAAAACAGCATCCCTAACAATATCCAGACAACCATTCAGATTCAAATTGGTATTACTTGGTGCAAAAGTAACATCATCCAAGAATGGACACCATAAAGTGGAGAAGGAGGTGACACAAAGAGTGGAAGAGCTACGTGCTCAGGATGCCACAACAATATTTAGCCGGCTTGCCAATAACGGGAAGGCCATCAAAATCCAGAGTCCAGACCACCAGGTCGACCGCCTAAGAGATGGCATGAATGCTGGACTTCCAGCTCGAACGAATTCGAGGCGTATAGTTGTAATCAACAGGATTTATCCTAAAAAGAAAAAGAACTATTAGCAAAAATCTCTAATTTAAAGATGGAAAAAAAAAATAATGAAAGTTAATAATAAGTAAATAAATAAAAAAAGCTTGTTCGTACACAATACAAATTATGTAATAAGTAGAAAGTATAAAGGACTATGTGATTAGAATAGAAGAGTAACTAGTGTGTTTACAGACAGACATTTCGAAAAAAAATTCTTATTGAATTGAATAATACCAGATTCTTCGTGTAATGAATGTTGAAAAGTCTCAGGGAAGGTTTGACACCATTTTAAGAATTGTATTTTGTGCTATTTGTTTTTTTAATGTGTGCTTTTCTGCAATTCCCCCAACTAGGAGAACCAACACAAGATTGTTGTGGTGAAGTGTAATTTATTTAAGGTGTTTTTGATACTCATATTAATACCGAAGATTAGCTTTGAGTCTAAGTATACCTCAAGGTACTTGCTAAAAGACAATACATTTTATATTTTTGACATCATAAAAAGCTTATAGGTATTTCCTGTGAAATTATGGTTTTAGTTTCCTAAAGGTATCTTTACATTAAGATTACCCGTCATAGCCATCATTTGTTGCATTTTTGATCGTTTCATTTTAGATTTTACTTTTTGTTGAATTGAGGAAAGAAATATAGGAGTTTTAGAATTACAGTCTCCCCACTCGCAATTTTCGTCACATAGTTTCCTAGTCTCCCACTTACAGCCATCATGAATATCTCGTTTGAATTTTTGTTTATACATAGTTTCGATTATATAAAATGTACGAGTAACTTCAACTGTGCCAATGAACAAAATTGAACAGTTGTTACGATTACTGCGAAGCTATCGTACGCTGAGCATTTCATTGGTTGCTTTTGCATAAGAACGTTCTCTTGGATTCTCTTTAATCATTTTTATAGCTAAGTTAGGATTCAAGTGCGTGTGTCGAGGAGTTGTACCGCAGAAAATATAAAAAAATGCAATTAATAACCCCAGAGCCTTGCCTATTCTTAATTTTTCGTCTTTTTAATTCAGAAGAATCAAAACATTAAATAAGAAAGATAAATGGAATAACAGCCTTAATAAAGTAAACTTAAAAGCAATTTTCAATTAAAAACATTTCCGATCACTACACCACATTGTATAATACGAGAGATTATATTAAGAGTAAAACCGTCAGTAAAATGTATGGTAAAATTTATCAAAATAAAGTCAATCAATTGATTGAACAGGCAAACTGGACAACTGATGGAACAACTTTCGAACTTCGTTACTACAATAAAAGAAGCCACGTCTTAACTGAATAACTTTCAGTGAGATCTTCGCCACACTGGATCACGAAATACTTTAAGATAGCTTATACAGGATAGAAGTAAGAGAAAATGTAGCAAGACCGATAAAGAAGTATCTACCCAAAAGAACGGTAAGAGTGAAAGAATCCAATGCCAAAAGGCCTAAAGGTCTAAATTATGCCCACAAGACTGTTCTTCTTGTACGGTGTAAGCTTATGCAGATGATATTACTATTGTGCTGAACATTACGTGTCTTGATACGACAAAAGTAATGCAAGTGGAGTTTGATAAACGCTCGCGATGATGCCGCGATCACAGTTTAGTCATTAATCCTGAGAAGACTAAGATGATGCATATATAAACACCAACTAAACCTACAACTGACAATAATATCTCCAACAAAAAGGTCATCCAAGTTATTTCGTTTTGTTTTTTTTCTTGAAAGTTTGTGGCACTAGATTTAATTTTTGTTGAGCACAAAAAGTATATCAAGGTTAATTTAATCTTACTTGTTGTTTAAAACCACAGTTTTTAAATAAATATTTTAAAAATATGAGAGGCACCGCTTTCTTTGTTGTTCGAACAGAACTGCAAATATTGTCGTCTTTGGCTGACGGGATATAAATCCAATCACTTTTTCATCGTCTTCAAGCAGTTTGCTTATTATAATGTAATTTGTGCCATCTTTGATTATATACCATAATCCATCAAATTCGAATTTATAGTCAGTCGTCCTGTTACTTATTGTTGAAAGATAATTTATAAGACTGAATTAGTCATAGAGTTACAATAAAGCACGAAATACACGATACAATGGTTGTACTAACGGTTGTACAATTTTGGTGTTGTATACAACAATTGTAACGTGTATTTCCGCCCAACCGACCGTTGTACCGATATTGTATGGTCGCATGCTCATGAGCATACAATCGCGGTCGCATGCAACAGATTGTACGGAAGTTGTATGGTGTGTATTCGCGCATACAATTGTTGTACCGATTTCAGTTGTGCTTCAGTTGTTCTAGCGATGGGTTAAGCGTTTTAAAAAATGGTGTCGATTAAGGAGAAAGATTTTTGGACAGATTTTATTGAGAAGTACCGTTCGTTTCCGTGTTTGTGGGATGTGCATACTAAAGAGTACAGTAACAAAGGCTTGAGAGAAGAAGCACTACAGGAACTCGTTGAAAAATGTCGGGAGCAAGATCCCAGTGCTGATAAGGAGTACGTTCGCAAGCGAATAGCGAATTTTAGGACAGTTTTCAGCAGAGAATATAAAAAAATTCATCTCCTGACAGTATTTATGTACCCTCTTTGTGGTACTACGACCTGCTGTTATTTTTGAAAAGTAGTGAAGTCTCTCGATTTGGCCACAGCTCCTTGTCTTGTTTTGTAGATGACATCAGTTCATTTGAAGAATGTACTGCTACAGAGGTTTTCATCTGAATTGATGTAATTTGTATACAATATACATATGTATGTACATTTTTTTATTAGAGATCTCAGACTCCTGAAGATAATAGTCCCAGTCCCAGTGTTTCACGCCCATCATCTTCTTCTTCTCACTATCCAAAAAGAAAAAAAACACTAGAACAACAAAAAAAGAGTTTTTTTGAGGATGCAAGCAAGTTCATGGCTCAAAAAGAAACCAAGGATGAAGATGAGTTTGATATCTTGGGGAAGAGGATCGCCGAACATTTTAGGGGCATGGAGGAAATGCAGCGTTTAATTGCAGAGAAAATAATAACTGAAGTACTCATCACTGGCAGAATGAATCAATTATCCATTAATTCGAAGTTCGATTCAGTGTCTCAAACCTTCCAGCAATCATCAAATGCATCTATTAATGCCCAAGATGAAGTTGTGTACGATTCACAAATATCTGAATTTTTGATTTTAAATAATAATGAAACACAACATTTAAATTGAAACCAGTTAATTTTTATTATAATATAATTCACTTTTTTAAATAAAGGGAAAGTACATAATAACATAAATTGTGTTTAAACGTTATTCTGGGAAGCCACACATTTTATTTTGAAAATAAACTTTTCCTTCATTGTTGTAGTACTCCTTGAGTTTATTTCTTATTTCTTTTGCGCTTTTTGAAAACGTTTTTCCCGTACTTGTTTTATGCAAAGGAACCATCATCTCACTCTGACGCCAAGTTCCTGGATGTACAACTCCATTTTCGAAATCTTCCCGGTCTACACATTTGTCAGTTACGTAATCTGAAGATTGAGCTCTCAAAAAATTATGTAATGCGCAACAGGCTAAAATAGTTGCATCAGCATGATCTAAACTTATTCTTATTGGTTTATTAAAAATCTTAAATCTGGAACATAAAATTCCAAACGCATTCTCCACAACTCTGCGAGCTCTGCTTAACCTATAGTTGAAAATTCTTTCTTCTTTCGTAATTCCTACTTGAGGAAAGGGTTTCCATATATTTTCTGATAAAGCAAATGCCTCATCACCAACAAACCCGTAAGGACAAATAAAGTCATTGTTTTCAAGTTTTTCTGCAGGAGGTAGTTTAAGTGTATGATTTTGCAATTTCTCATAAAAGTCAGTTCTTTTTAAAACCCCTCCGTCTGAAATTCTTCCATTTGTACCTTCATGAACATATATGAATTCATAATTAGAATTTACAATGGCAAACAAAACAATACTAAAGGTTCCTTTATAATTAAAAAAATCTGAACCACTCTTTGCGGGTTTTCTAACTAGGACATGTTTCCCATCAATTGCTCCAATACAATGCTCAAAGTGGCACTGTGTTTGAAATCCTTGGGCAATATTTTTCCATTCAGTTTCGGTAGACGGGAACTGCAAATATCAATGGAATACATAAAATTAATAGAATGTACTATCGTTTCTAACCTTCAAGTAATCATTTTTTAAAGCATGGTATATAGCCCAGCAAGTTTCCGGCACTATTTTTCCAATTGCTTGGGCCGATATCCTTGAGCTGAACTTAAGGTCGCTGAAATCACATCCAGTTGCTAAATATCGCAGGGTTACAACTAAGCGCTCTTCCGAAGATATTGGTGATCTCATTAAAGTATCCTGTTTAGTTATAACAGGTGATATGAGATTTAAAAGATATTCAAATTGTTCTCTTTTCATACGCAAAAAGCATCTGTAATCAGGGTCAGACATTTTTAAATCTTCAACAAGATCAACCTCAGAATGCAATGATCTATTTAAAAGCCAATTTTTAACCCATATTCTTTTTTTCTTTTTTCGGGTTTTCACATTCAAAACTGCGGCACCACATATTAAAACAAACTTTTTCCTCACATTTATTTCGGCCATAGAATATACTTTCGAATCCACTAGCAAAAAATTACTAAATACAATGTTCAGTCGTACGTAAATTGTATGCAGATTGTATAATGTGTGCGCTGCATACAACAGTTGTACCGATATTGGCACAACGCAAGTCGGTACAACCATTGTATCGTGTATTTCGTACTTAAGGAACACCATACTACGGTTCAGCAGCTATTCTCAGCTGTCAATAAGGGTTTAGTATACCTATTAAGCATTCCTCCTTCTCACCTACATACATATGTATGTACATATGTACGTGCCGATAGTTTAGCTACATACATATGTACATTCATCGTGGACATATTTTTCATCGCTTTTTATTTCCAGAACACAACAAAATGATAATTATATTCTTTCAGATTCCGATATTTCAGATGACAACACTGAAATCGACATTGAAGACCGTTCGTCCCCAGAATCCGGAATTCTAAACTGTCACAATGAGATTCAATTCAATACTGCTCATCTTCAGAACAGAAACCACCTCGGAAACGATAGTAGTGCCGATTCCAACAACTTATCCTCTCCAAATGGTCACAGTTCCAACGAACATAAAACAAACCTAAGCAAATCAGGTCGCAAGCCCCGTCGTCGAAGAACGGCTTTTACCCATGCGCAGCTGGCATATTTGGAGAGAAAATTCCGCTGTCAAAAATATCTTTCAGTTGCCGATCGCAGTGACGTTGCGGATACACTGAACCTTTCTGAAACACAAGTAAAAACTTGGTATCAAAATCGAAGGTAAGATAAAAAGAACTTTTCTCTTCTTTTTAATTACGAGTATAACATCGAATTTCCGATTGGTCTATAGGACAAAATGGAAACGACAAAACCAACTCAGATTGGAGCAGCTGCGGCATCAGGCATCACTGGAAAAGGAATTTTCCGGAGAACACCCGAATTCTGGTGCTCTAGGATGTTGTCCCACCTCGTTATCCTCGTTCACCACTGCAAACCCATGCACTTTCTTGACGTCAGCGGCAGCGGCTGCATTATTTCGAAATGTTAGTTACGTACATGGGTGTCCTTTGTAAAAAAAAACTGAAAGCACATCTACGAGTATGTACATAAGGGTTTAATTAAGTTTAGATTGTAAAAAAAGATTGTAAATATGTATGTGCATTGTTTTCATTTGTTTTTTAATTTAGTTCTGTTTGCAATATAATCATTATATAACAAGGTAGTACTATATATGTAATGTTCGAAGATAGAGAGTAATAAAATCAGTTCTATAGAAAAAAAAGTATGGTTTGGATTGCTGATATCAGTATTATAGACCTGGAGAACAGATTGTGGCTCTTTCGTTGATAGATGCGATAAATCCAGTTAATTCATGCATTAGGTACTGAATGAGTTTAAGTTTTACTTTGTATGTACGAAATTTTGTTCGTTCAAAAAATAAGGCGATTTTTTCGAACGCGTTTCAGTGGCTTGTCGGTTCTTTTCTATTAAAAAGGATGGACCAAGAATCTATATTAAATTTGAGTGAAAAGTACAATTGAGTGCTCTAACGTACTTGAAATGTTGACTATGTGGCATTTGGCGGTCACTTTTGAGTAAAAAATATATTTACATAATAGTGGTACAAGCTCTTGACAAAAGCCGAGAAGATGTTAATGATGATTCGCGCCCTGCACGCAAACGTGGATGAAAACGTTGGAACAGTGGGGAAAATTGCTATGGAGAATCGTCGCACAACTATCAGAGAAGTTTCAGAGGATGTTGGCATGTCGGTTGGCTCATGCCATGAAATTTGTTCAGATATTTTGGACATGAAACCTGTATCAGCGAAGTTTGTTCTGAAATTACTAAATTTTGACCGAAAAAACAACCGATGCGTGAGCATTGCTTAGGAGCTCTTGAATGGTATGAATGGCGATTGAGGTTTGAGGAACTCGAAGGCAAGAAGCAATTGCTGAACCTTCCTTACCTTTCTTCTTCCCCCACTCTCTCAATCATTCCCACACTCCCCTAACTCCAATGTGGAACAGTATACGGATTCATGGCTAAGCGGGTGCTTAGCTATTAGTATGAGAACTTCGGATACTGGGCGATCTTCTATTTCACGCCAGCCTCCCTGCACCGTCTCGGGCTCCGCTACAGTTGACCGTTCTTTCTCGTGTAGTCGTGGGAACAAAATTTCTCAATTAAAAGTTACTAAATAGAGTGATGCCTCTCAAATGCCATTGCTCGCTCGGTCTGTAAGCCCTCAGCGGCACAACAAAAAGCAGCATCATCGATATCATGTCCACATTGTCGCCGGACGGAAAACAGAAGATGTGTTTTTTTTTCGATAAGGTGTACAACTTTGCTTCCGCCGTTTGCCGATATGAGCGATAACGGTAAGTAGCGGTCGAAAAAAAAACAGATCGCAGACAGTTGGCTCGAACCTCGCTCAACAGAACAACATTCAAACATTAGTTGATTCGTGTCTGCATCATAAAGTTGTTCACGATTGAAAATGTCAGTTTACGAGCCAAATTCTCGTCATTTGCGGGAGGTATTACTCTTTTGTTTCAATATGATGAAAACAGCGGCTGAGTCTCATCGAATGCTCTCAGATACGTATGGTGAGGACGCTATTAGTGAAAGAACGTGTCGTGAACGGTTTCAACGCTTCAAGAACCGGCATAGTGGTGGAAGAGAGAAAGTTTGCAGGATTGGAGACATTGTTGAGTGAAGACTCGAGTAAAACTCAAGAAGAATTGGCATGATCAGTGGGAGTGACATAGCAAGCCATTTCAAAACGCCTCAAGGCCATGGGCATGATTCAGAAAGAAGAAACTTGGGTCCCGTATGAGTTGAAACCATGAGACGTTGAACGGCGTTTGTGGACAGTTGCTTCAGAGGCAAAAACGGAATGAATTTAAATTTTAATTTAAACGCAAAAAATCATGGGGATATCCTGGCCATGCTTCCACGTCGACGGCCAAACCGAATATCCACGGCTCCAAGATCATGATCTGCATTTGGTGGGACCAGCTCGGCGTCGTGTACTATGAGGTGTTAAAACCAAGTGAAACAATCACAGGTGCTCGTTATCGAAAGCAATTCATGCCTTTGAGTAGAGCATTAAAAGACAAACGGCCGCAATACAGCGAGAGGCATGATAAAGTGAATTTGCAGCACGACAACGCTCGACCCCATGTTGCAAAAGAGGTCAAAACGTACTTGGAAACGTTAAAATGGGAAGTCCTACCCCACCCGTCTTATTTTCAAGACATTGCTCTCTCCGACTATCACCTGTTACCATCAATGGCGCATGGCCTGGCTGACCAACACTTCCGATCTCATGAAGAAGTCACAAATTGGATCGATTCGTGGATCGTTTTAAAAGATGAACAATTTTTTCGACGCGGGATTCGTACACTGCCCGAAAGATGGGAGAAAGTGGTGGCCACCGATGGAAAATACTTTGAATGATACATGGGAAACCAATTTGTTGCATTAAAGCCTCAAATGTTGGGGAAAAAACGGCGGAAGCAAAGTTGTACACCTAGTAGTTTTTAATCCATTTCTTATTCATCATTTTTTAGATCTACATACCTTATCCTAGACAAAAATGTTTAAAACTAGCTTAACTATCCTTACAAATTTAAATATCTTACTGGCCATAGGCGGACACGCTCAAACAAACAGTACAACTTAAACTTATATCTTTCGACAACTACAAACATATAAACTTACAATTAATATTATTATAACTTTTTGTTTTGTTATGAAAGAACTTAGCATATGATCACTTTTATATATGTGTTTCATAAAATTAAGCCTACCTCAAACTAACTAAACCTAACTTAACCAACCTTATTCTATCTTAATTAAAATATAAACACATATATAAATACAGTCGACTCTAGATAATTCAAAGTTGGAGAGGGAGAGAAAAATTCGAATTAGCGAGAGTTTCGAATTACTGAGAAATCAGATAAAAATTACCATGTAATATATATGATTGAACTGTGTGGTTGCTTATTATTACGAAGTACTGACAAAATTCACTTTGTATAAAAAAAAATAGTATAGTTTCATATTTAAAAGAAGTTTGTCATTTGTGTTTGTTTTAATACTGCCAGTCTAGTCCCATCAAGAGTTTTATCAAGAACAGTGCTTGAAAAACGTCATCATTAACATCAGTTTGTAAAAAAAAAATTGACGTAATTTATTTAGAGCTGAACTAGCTTCTTTCAAAGTTACTGGTGCTAACGAATCAGTGTCATCTTCATCATCTTCTGCAGCCAAGATTTCAGCATCAGTAAGGGCTCCCCAGGTAGCGACATTTTCATCGACTCCCACGTATTCATCAAAATAAACATTTTGTAAAGGGATAGACTCCCAGGACCTTGGTGTAATTGAAATAATATCTTCCTCTATCTGTTTCTCTTGAAAAGTAGTGGTGAAGCCGGATTTCTTGAAGCAATTAAAAATTGTGGAAGTGCTCACGGTTTTCCACGCTTTATCAGCAAACATCATAGACGTTAAAACCGTAATTGTATGTTATTTGGGATCTGATTGTTTTCAAGGCATTCTAACAACATTTTTACAACTTCACGGCGTTATGGATTATGTCCTGATCTAGAGGCTGTAGGTTTGAAGTGGTGTTCGGAGGAAAATAATGAAGCTATTATATTGTCCACGGGCGTAGTTCTCTCCAGCCACCTCCAAAAGCGTTGATGCTGACGGACTACGTCTCTTCGATCCCGGTGTGAGATCGATCTACAGAATCTAAGGCGTTCAAAGAATCGCCGTTCCAGTCTATCCTGGATTTACCCACATCTATCTAAATAGAGGAATGCTTAACAGAAGATGTGTCTTCACTCTCCGATTCCGGCTCCACGCTCTGTGAAGATTCTGTGAGTATGCTCTCAGATGAAATCCCAGACGCGGGAGAATACGAAACCATCGTTGTGGAGAATAAGTCTCTACTATCTGGTGTCTTTGTCAAACTTAAGTCATCTGAACAGAAACGCTTTAAGGGCGCCAAACGGGTTCGTTTCGCCGACAACACCTCGCCGAACCCTGCCGCCAAACGCAGTAGAATTCGCAATCCCCAAGCCGACAAAGAAAGCTACAGCAGTGTAGCTGGAAAAACAAGACTCGGCGTCCTCCCCAATGATCTGGGCGAAAACCCCCTTACCACAGCACAAATGGCAGCAATTCAAGAGGCTATGATTGACACCTCGATTGAGCTGCTAGATAAGGAGGCAAAACCACACTTCAAGGTAACAATGACATTGATCTTTGGACCTGATCTGTTCGCCTACGCTATTGAATGGTGAAGAGAGGCCATTCACTCAGATAAATTCTAAAAAACGATCGGTGAGTTCTGTTAAATAAATAAAAGAAAAAGTTTATACCCAAAATAATTTTAATGACCTTTATACATGTAAGGACGCGACAAAAATGAGTTTAACCATTCGTTGAAACAAGCCAATTTGACTTCCCAGAAAAAGATAGAGTATGATGTTCGAATTCAAATAACGAAGGATTTGTGAAGCGTTCACAGTAAAGAAAAGATTTCATTTCATTTAACAAGGTCACGGTACTGTGGGTAGAAGTCACGTTAAAGAGTGTCATGCCACGCTCTGAAACCGAATTGGTTATCTGGGATTTTATTGTCCTTAACCCATTTAGGCTCTATTCTTTCGAGATAGAAAACCTTGTTGACATTCGGAAGGAGACTTATCGATCGGAGATTTGCCGAGTTGGAGGTATTTTTACCCCTCTTTGGTATTGGTCATTGCTGCCTTCGAGTGCACTGGATAATACGCATTATTAACAAGATGGTCTACATCTCTACAACCACTGGTGATAGGTGCCTTAGTACAACATTGGATTTTTTTCTCTTCAATGACTCATCCGAAGATTCCCCATTGAAATGAACAGGGGTTGGCTACTTCACTGGCGATGGCATCATTTGCCAAGAAATCGCCATTGAACCTGGTAAAACCAGGATTTTCTGATCGCCAATTTCAATGGAAGAAATTATGAAATAAGTCTCTGTTTTACCTTATACATTTACTGGAGGACAGTTCCTACTTTCACCACCTTCTCCTGAGTATCCTCGATCAAGAAGAAATCGTTATTCAATTCGGCGCTCTTCGGATCAATGCTGACTCTTTGTAAAAGGTGTTCGTTGTCCCTCGTTCTCGGAAGCTATAGATCCTGAATGTCATTCTGATTGGTTTTCCAAAATATTTTATTTATTTGCGGGAATATACTCAGTCTTTTGGAATTTATAGCACGAATTCTTATTGTTGCAATACAAACTTACAGATATTCTGTAATATACTTCTATCAATGGTTGAAGATTTTTAATCTTGTACTCTTTACAAGATTTTGAATCTTGACAGGCGTTTACTTTTTCTGTCTGTACAATGCGCCGATTGTCACTTTACGGTACACGTTTGTGGTATTGTACTATTCATCACCTGAAGAATTATATTGCCATTTGTTCAAGGTACCCGCAATCTCATCGTTTGACATGGAGGGCGGAAGGCAATCGAACTGGCAGAGCGTTGTCAACGCTCTACTGTAATCGTAGGTGTGCGTTTGGACATACACTGCAAACTCTGCCAATTTATCTGGTACTATGTTTTCGGCGCTATGTTTGCAATGGTCATTGTCGTATACGGTCCGTAGACAGTTGGTAGATCATTCGTTCGTGTCATCCAGTCTCAGTCGAGAGACAACCAGCATGAGATCTATATAAGGGCCGCTCCTAGGATACCACGGACTATCCGTTGCGAGTAACTTGACTCTGTACTCTGTACTCTGTATGTATTTGTATATGTTATCTACCGAGTTAGAGAACGGAAATCGAAAAAGTGTCTCGAACTCTGCGATGAAAACATCACCTTAAGGTGCATCAGGTGCATAGGCTGCAAGATGAACGCAGGTCCATGTTGGCTTTCGGTGGCTTGGTAACAGGCTTTGAGGCTTTGGGAACAGCCACTTTGAACGGGATGAAATAGATGCTTAAAATTTATTTTTTTAACGAACATCGTATGCATGCATTTTCTATAAAGTCTTTCGCTTAAAAAAAATAATAATAAGGCATTACATTATATATTGCAATATAACCATGCTCCCGTGGTTTCGCTTTATTGGCTTAATGCACGCATTAACAAGGAGAAATTTAGATAACTTCAGCAAAATAACCTTAAAATTTACTAAAAGGGGAAGAAAAGATAAATTTTGTTTATTCTAACACCCACAAAGCTAACTAGGAGGCCGCAGTTGCTTGTCATACCGCTTCGCTGCAGTTTGAAAAGAAAGAAAGAATCTTAAAAAAGAAAAAAAAAAGCGCGTGCGAATATTTTGCACTTTCAATTTAAATTATTTTCATCAATTAATTTTTTTTTAAATTAGGACCAAAATCAAAATTCTGATTAGACAATAACCTAGATATTTTATAATACATTCTGAGGGTCCAAATATCATAAGGATCGGTTAAGAAATGGCTGAGAAACCATATATCTTAGATCGCAATTGAAGTCACCCGATGGGAGCTTCGCTTCGCTCAATAAAAATGTGAAACCATAAATCACTACATAATTGTGAACATTTGATTGGAAGGTCTTGATGCTGTTGCTGTTTATTATTTATACCGATATCTGGAGACAACATTTAGCGCGTTAGAACAGGCATTAAGACAAGTCTGTGAAAATAACTGAGGCTAGGTTTTAAAAGAAAAACCGTCTTTGTTTTTTCTACGAGGTTATTGTACCATCGTGGGAAACTAAGGATAGCAACAATTCATGCTCATATAGTGTTTTAGTTGTATAGTTTTACACTGAAAATATCTCCCTTCGAAGTACATTGAAGATAACAACCAAGTCAAGGGCTTTTAAGCAATTATGTCTGAACTTTTACCTTTGTCTAATAGTCACCATCACATAATAATAATTGTATTCTCTTATAATTACCATTGTAATATGGAGCGTCCTCATTCAACAAGACGTTCTAATTGTTAAAATGTATTGTAAAACTTCGTTTTCTGTTCGCCAAACTTTTCCCGAATTACGAAATTTATACGAACGAGCAAGCAATTATCACGAAATTCGGGGAAATGCCGAAACATGCGGTCAAGCAAAATTATCACCTTTCAATTTCTTATCGCGCGCAAAGAATTTATGTTTTTGCAACCTCAACTTTGTGAATTTTGTTAAGAAAAACTTGAACATGTACCCGTATGGGATCCAATTGACACAAGAAATGAAGCTCGAAGATCACTAAGCTCGTTTTACCGTCGTTAATTGGGTTTTGGAGCAGGTGGAAAAAGGTTAATTTTGGGTGAAAATAAACTACGTTATTTACCAAGTAGCTTCTATAGCTTCCCCATTTCGATTTGGTTCTTCTCTCTCTTGGTTTACCATTCTTCAGAAGGTAATATTTTCTTGAATTTTGAATTTGAAAGCTTGCATATCATCATATCCACAGAGGAATTAATCTAATATTTATGAGTATCAGTTCGATTTTGACGATTTTGAAAGAAATGGAAAATGTTAAGTCAATGTAAAAGTAAAATCATAAAAGAGCGACACGGCCAGGAGCTAGTCGGAGTGTTGCTAAATCAGTGTAAGTAAACAAGTTACATTGGAGGTATACTATTAGTAAGGGTGTTGCGATATTTGCGATAGTATGTAACTCTTCTGTGGAAAAGTGCCAAGGAAGTTTGTTTTGGGTTGTTTACAACCGCTTTATAACTTTCCCCATATCGGAGACCCGTAAAACATTATGACTTGAAAAATTGCTCAATTGATCAATTTGTTTTCTAAATTAAGTTGCGATTCACGATTTATAAATGGATAAAGTGTCTTTTTTTGTTATATTAACTTTCTTTATTGTTTGTTGTATATGTAAGCCAAATGTTAGCGTTTTATCTAGGTGCACCCCAAGATAGTTTTCGTTCTGTTTTCAGTCTATCGGAACATAATTAGTTTGCAGTTTGTTGCTTGGTAAATAACAAGCTTTTCTTTTCCTCGTAAAAAAGATAGCTTGAGACTTTGAAGCGTTCATTTTCATCTTCCAATCGTTGAAGTATGTTTGGATTGTATTCAAAGCAGATTGTAAGTTTGTTTCAATATTAGAACCAATTTCATCTGACAAGAGAATATAGGTATTGTCCGTATACATAGCAGATTCACAGTTCCTCAGACATGGAAAATCAAAAGTGTAAATGATAAATAACACAGGACCGAGTACAGAACCTTGAGATACACCTGCAGCAATGGATAAATCGTCAGACAGCCAGTTATTAAGAGATACACTAAAAGTACGTCCAGATAAAAAGGATCTATGACTTTGATTGAGTAGATCGAGAAATTAAATGAGATAAGTTTATGCAGCAAACCATGACGCCAAACAGTATTGAAAGCCTTTTCGACGTCGAGTAATACTACTTTTTCCCAAAAGAAAATTGCTTTTAATATGTTTCGCGATGCGGAGAACCTGATGTGTTATATAGTGATGAACTCTGAACTAGAACTGTTCCGGTGGCAAAATATTGTGAGACTTTTTCGAAGCATTTGCTTAACGAACTTAACAAACTGATAGGTCTATAATTAGAGGGTATAGTAGCATTTTTACCTGGTTTCAAAATTGGAATTACTTTTACTGATTTGCAGTAATTTGAGAAGTATCCTAATTCGAAGTTTTTGAACTTGAAGACAATAAATTGTCTTGTGCATTCAAATATAATAACTCGTTCATTGGTCCTCTAGGCAAGCAGCAAACAATTATATTGTACTACATGGGCTCTTGCCAACATTTCTCTCAGGGGAAACATCGCGAAATACTTTTACGATGAGTTATCGGTTGCGGGACTTGAACTCTGTGTCATGGTCGCGTAAGAAGCTAGACTAATAACCAGTTAGTCTCAATATGCTCCTGTCTGGATAAATAGATCGTGAATTAGACTCAACCTATTGGCGTGACTTCAGTGTGTCAAAATTGTTTTACTCTCTATGTTACGGATCTTAACACGAAGAACTGAATTTAAATTTTGAACGTTCTCAAGTTTTGTTAAAATTAGTTTCTTGCCCAGTATCCTCAGCGATTGAGTCCCTCTAATTTGGCATGCATTAACATTGATAATTTTCAACTTATTCCTGAAAGGGTTCGTTAGATTACTTATATTTGATTCAAAGTTTATGTTGGCACTAAGCCTTCCAAAAGTATGCCCATCTATCTATCCATAGAGATCCCCAGGTATCTAGAACCTCCGTTGAAGTTTGGGCTCTTTTACAAACTGGACTACAACAAGTTTCGTTGTCGATTCGATCATTTTTCATCTCAATCTTGCCCTGGTGTTAGGAAAACCAACTATGAATTTCATTGAGATATTATGAGAGACTTGTCTTTCTTTTCTATTTTTTATTGTTATTATTTTCTGTTCTTTTAATGGAAAAGTATGAAGAAAAAAAAAATTGAGGATAAGGAGGCAAAAATACAAAGAGATGAGGTAGTTTTACAAATAGTGTTCGATTTCTTCTAGGCCAAAGGAAAGAAACAGTCTTTTACTTTTTTTCAGAAATGAGTTAAGTTTTTGGTACTTCGAATAGATTAAGGTACTCTGTTAAACATCTTGGGTGCTTTGGCAGTGTAAAAGTTAGAGAAATGGGATCTATGAGAACATGGTGAATGCGAATAGATGCACGTTGCCTATACTAAGGTCAAAATTCTTTTGGGGCAGAATCGTTTTAAAAGATACATTTTGCGTGTAATAAGCATCAGGTAAATTTTGAGATTTTATATATTTATGATCTTTCCAATTGAAGTTAGTGTCGATTGTGAACAACTAAACACTTAAAATTTTTACCGAGTCAATTTTAATAGAAGAATTTGAGGAGCGATTTACATATGTACATATGTCAAGAAAAATAGGTTTGCAACAGTTATGTATTGGAAAGCTATAAAAGATATTTTTAAAGTCTTTCGTCTAGTCTTTTCACAATTAATTTATGTACAAAAAACCAAAGTCTTAAAATTTCGAGATCTTTTTGAATTTGTGTGACATAGTGAAGATCAGAGTTATATTCATACGTTTATAGGGCGATTTAGAGTAAGCTTATAAATATAACGAATTACAATAACACTAAGAAAAACAGAGGGCCGAGTACAGATACCAGAAGTACACCATTTTTTAAG
This sequence comes from Merodon equestris, assembly GCA_958301585.1. Classification (NCBI taxonomy): domain Eukaryota; kingdom Metazoa; phylum Arthropoda; class Insecta; order Diptera; family Syrphidae; genus Merodon; species Merodon equestris. The sequence continues at coordinate 78,120,504 of OY284415.1, read as the reverse complement.
ACTCATCTTCGCTGTGTATGCCATTAACAATAACTCTTTGTACTATACCTTCCAAATATGATTTTAATAATGCCACTAAAACCTGCATTAATCAGTTTACTTAATAATAGATCATGATTCTACTTAAATGGCGTTACAGCTCATGAAGAGCCAGAGCCAAGCTTCTTTCATTCACTTATGTCGTATGCGATTTGTTTTTTTTTTACACAAGTAACCGGACTTCTTATTTTTCAATGATATTATTATTTTGTATGCTTCAAAGGATGAGAATGGTTAGAACTGTTTGGTTGATGGTGTTTGTTTCGTTTTTAGCTTGATTTAAGCAATTAAGTCAGCATTGCAATTTTTTAATAAATTCAATATTTCAAATATATTAGTAAAATATTCGTTTAACGTGTTTTAAATGCAATTCTAATCTGTAATGGGAACATTAAAGATTGCTCGAGTGAATTCGATATTATTATTAACATTTTGACAAAGCTTGAGATAATACTTCAGTTTCAGCTGGATATTAAACTTTTTAATTTTTTTTTTCAATTTACTTAAGTGGGCATTCATCTAAGGTTTGAGATATATATTTTTTTATAGTTATTTTTGATCTTAATTGGTTTTGCAAAATTGAAATAAAAAGGTTGATCGAGGTAGATGGATTATTTGTCGAATATACATCTTATCACAATTCATGTTTTAACATATTTTGTAGCGAAGTATAATCAATGGTAAAATGTACTTTAGTTTCGGTTTCGCGGGTTGGTTCATTGATTATTCCCTTGAGACCATTCGAAATTATGAGATATGTATACTTAAATAATTCACAGTATCTTTATCTGATAAGTTCAGTATATCAATGTTAGTATCACCGATTAGAATGATTTTACTTGATTTCGTTTTAAAGACAATTTGGCTGAGTTCATCTATAAACTGAATTTAGTAAAAGTGTGCATCTGTATAAGCACAACATTTTATGATTTTTCTTTTGATAACAAAACGGCAGCATGACTACATTTGCAATGCAGATGTTGATTTTTGAGCATTGATGGATTATACTCTCTACAACATGAATACCTACATATACCACCTGACGAATACGAATCGTTACAACAAATTCGCGAGGCCTGGCGGTCTGTGAGATCGATGAACAACCGAGACATCGTCATCTACACAGATAGCCAAGTGGCAATGAAAGCATTCGAACCACCGATAATAAGATCAAAATTGGTCAGGCACTGCCGCACATCTCTAAATGAGATATCGAGCAGATGCGCTGTTACGTTGTGCTGGGTACCTGGGCTTATACCAGGTTATTGCGAAGCAGACGAACTAGCCAACATAGGCAACACACTGGAGCTCTCGACTTTTAAAAGAGAAATCCACCCACCAACATAAACGCAAAAATATAAAATCTCGAAAAATCCACTGCAACAGGCAAATGAGAGATGGCGTGACCTTGAAACATGCAATTATGCGAGACAAACCTGGCCCAGGTATTGTCAACGTAAAACCAGAAGCCTGCTAAAAATACGCAGGCAGATTATAAGCAGCCTAATCGGAGTCCTAATAGGGCATTGCGCTTTAGGGAAACATTCCGCAAGATTAGGACTGCCATATATAGACTATTACAGTAGGTGTGATGATGAGGAGGGGGAAGAAGCTCCATCCCATCTCCTATGTAATTACTCTGTCCTGGCCTCCTCAAGAATACGATTTCTGGGAGAATATTTTTTTAATGAACTAACGGATCTATTCGAAAGGGAGATCTACAAAATATCGAATTTTATTCAGCACTCAAAATGGTTCCAAGAGTTGCGGTGATCAAGCGATTCAAGTGGTAGCACAATGGACCGATCTTGGTCTAAGTAATCCCCATCGCTCTTTAAGCCAACTAACCTAGCCTAGCCTACATCAATAAAAAAATGTATATTCCGGTATATTATAAAGACTCATTTCATATTCATAAACACAAATCATAAAACAATTACAACTGATAGTGTTTTTATTTACTCAAGTTTTTTCATTGAAGTTTTTTCCTAAACAACGAATATTTTGGTGTAAACAAAAGCGGTTTTCAGGAAGAATACGAAAAACTGACATGTTACGAATAATTGGAACAGGAGAAAGATTAGGATTATCAAAATTCATATTTTATCAAAATCAAAAATACAATTTATTTATATTGAAATGTCACCCTCATTCGTTCTCATGAAAATATTCGCATTCCTTGTCCATATGTATTTAATTCCTTTCGAAATTTTCAGTGAGCGCGAAGCTTTAAGAATTTGACGTCTTTGATGTGTTAAACGATTGTGGATGAATATAGTCTCTGGTGTATGTTGTGCTCGTAATATTTTTGTGGTAATCGTTGATCACAGGCCAGTGAAGCAGAAGGTAGTGTTTTGGCTAAAGTGGAAAAGCAAATAAAAAAATAAACAATACGGGTATTAGTGCGCGTTAAGGCAAAGTGCTCGCGGAAACCAAATTAGCGCAGTGGTATAGTGCCCGCGCCGCAATCGGAAGTTCGACGGTTGGGATACCCATTCGGGACAGAAAATTTTTCGTGTGCACTTATTTTTTCCGTTTTCTTGCTGCTGCTTCTGAAGAAAGGTAGAAGTAGCAGGAGGAGATGTCGCAATACCGGCCGCCGTTATGAAAAGGCGCAAAAGGGTTAGCGCAAGGCCCACCCAATCAAGCGCCCCTCCATCACTCCTTCGACTGAAAAGCTGCTAGTCGAAACGAGGAAACGGGCGTCATCACCGTCACCATCAACATCAAAGGCAGTTCAGCAACAACAACAAAAACAGAAAGAATCAGTACCACCTCTGGAAGTGTAAGTTACCTATCTTTTTGAGGGTAGGGAAAGTCGCTACACTGGTTCGCTACACAAGTTCGTCTACTGAGGAAGAGCTTTGTGAACTCGAGGAGAAAGAGCGCGTACTTCGGGCCATGTTAAAGAGTCTGTTCACATTAGTGGAAGCGCATCAATTGCTGGAAAGAGAGGGAACGATTTTTAATAATTGGAAACGATAAGGGTTGCTTGCACCGAAAATCCATCTTCAATTTGGATTTTCGTGTGAAGTAAACCGTTCCATTCTAAATTCATTCCATTTTTGACAGTTTTTCTTCATTTATTCGTTACAAACAAGTTGATTTGGTTTGCAAAAATGACTACTTGGACGAAGGCGACTACGTTGCAATTAATTGAATTGGTAGTAAACCATTCAAATTTGTATGACGTTACAAAAAACGAATAGAAAAACAGACTGAAGAAGCATGAGTCATTAAAAGAAATAGTGAAGATAATCGACGAAAGCAGACCAGGTACTTCGACGAAGGACGTCCTTCTCAAAATGAAAACGTTGAAGACGCAATATATTAAGGAAAAGCAGAAGATATTGGCGTCGAAGCGAAGTGGAACAGGGACTGGAGAAGTGTATATCCCTAAATGGTGGTGCTTCGAGAATTTGAAATTTTTCGATACTTGTAAAGACAATATACATATATGGTGAATCCAACATTTCATTTTCGGTAAATTTTTTTAATAAATTACTATTTAAGCGTATTGATAAATTTATAAATACTTATTTTAGGACTTTGATTCATCATTGCAAAATAGCGAAACGGAGTCACCACTAAGCTTCGAACAAACCGAAAATTCGAACACTTCAACTTACATTGTAAGTATAAATGTTTGAATTCATTTGCGAATTCTGTTAAACCAAATGAAACTTGTTTAGAACAAAAGATCAACACCATCTAAATCGAAAGGAGAGGAGGCTCTAGAGACGGCGCAAAAATTAATGGAGACATTTTTGGGGAGAAATCGGACGCCACTACGACCTTTCCTTACTAATCTAGAAAATGAGTTGGCTTTTGTCACTGACGAAGATTTATTAATGGAAACAAAATGGAAAATAATGGATATTATAAAGGAAGCACAACGCAAACAAAAGGCGATAAATTTAAGAAAATCATCGACGCCAATACCTAATTATGTCTCAATATCTGATGATCCCCAAAGTTCGTCAACTTCCTCGTCGTCCAGAAATTTGTTGGAAAGCGCGATGGAAGATATACATATTTGATGACGAGGCTTTGAATAAGCTTTAATTATCCACGTATATATGAATTTTTTTTTTGTTTTTTCGTTTCTTTATCTATTTTTCTGTAATATGTATATGATAAGTGACATGAAGTAAAAAGTCTGAGTAATTTCATACATTGAAAATATTTCTTTTTATTTACATTGAAAACAGACAACTACATATTTTTGGTTTTTATATACATATATTGCTCTTGCCATGGAAGTTGCCCATTTTCTGAAAAGTACGCAGCAAATTCGTCACGCGTTTGTGATGCTATGCTTCCTAACCTCCTCGATGAATTCGCATAGCTTTCTGTTGATTGGTGTGCATTTCCAACCGATAGCTGCCCTTCCAAATAATTACTGTTTTCATGCAATAGAAAATTGTGCAGTACACAAGATGCCTGTACAATTAATTTAACTTTTTCTAGTCGCAAGTAAATCATAGTTTGCAAAGGAGTGTTCTATTGTCTGGCGTGCATGGCTTAACCGAAAATTGAAATTTTTTTTATAATGTTCACTGCTGTTGTATGGGTACGGCTTCATTATATGGCGCTGCAGAGGAAACGCATCGTCTCCAATTATGCAGTATGGCAGTCTTCGATTTGCGCCTATCACTTCGTCTGGTGGAAAATGCAGGTTTGAGTTTTCTATGATATAAGTTAACGGAAAATATATCAAATTTCCGAATTGCACTCGCGATTCATTCACCCGACCCAATTAACGCTCAAACCACTTAACAGACAGAATACCTGGAAAAAGGTACGATCAAAACACCTGATTAAACAATCCAATCAAATGCACCTCTCTCGGCGACTCAGCAATAATCAACAATAAATGCATGTGGAGTATTAGGTAGTCTTTAGTCTTAAGTTTACCGGTTACAATAAAGGTCAGGCAATCTGCCTAAAAAAATATTTTTTTTAATAAATCAATAATATTTTCATTAACTGGCGCCCGAGCAGCAGGGACTGTTGTGTTACACTGTTTGCGTTTTGCGTATACGTTATACTGCTAAAAACACATATCACAAAATAAGTTAACGATAACCAAGTTAGTGCGCGTTTTGGCTGACAATAACCAAGTCGGTTTGAGTAAAATCTTACAAAGTGTGTGAACTGAGTAAAATCTAACAAAGTGCGTGAACTGAGAACTAGTGTATGTGACTTTCGAAAATCGCGATAACCAAGCGCGATAGAAAAAAAGAAAGTTAAAAGTGGACATCAAGCCACATCAAAGCAGTGAAACAGTGTTGTGAAAGGGAAAAGAGGCCCCTCAGTAGCCCTGTAAAACAAGGACAAAAAGGAGTCCAGAAATCGTGGACAGCCGCCCTATCCATCAACCAGCAGTTCCCGGAACCCCACATCGTTATGAAAATAGAAGCTACAACGTTCATGTTTTTGTAAGCCATATAAACTTTATTATTTTTAAAGAAAAAAAACCATTGTAAACTTAGACTCATTTAAATTCACTTCTATTTGAATTTATCTTAACAAATACTTAAAACAACTGTGTCCCCAATAATATAAACTTTGAAGACAAGAAAAATTACACTTACATATATTAAATAATTCCAAGAAACCATTGTCTTAATCACCAAAAGTGAATTATTTGCTATTATATCCATATTACATTAATTGAATAAACTAGACCATTAAGTTGTCTCATTATCATTGCTACAATTGAATTCCAAATTTCGGTTGTCAATAAATAAAAAAAAAAAAAAAAAAATGTCAAACCCAAATAGTTTAATCAGACCACCTCGTTTGCATGCACCTCAGGAAGATGCCAATCCACCTCCCTCAGTTTCCGCCTCAGTACCCAACCAACTTGACAATAACATGATACAACTAATTACAAGACTTGTAACAGAAACCTTACAAACACAAGGACGACAAATTTTCAACTCAATAATGAACCCCGCGTCCGATATTAATAACGACGTTGATCAAACCATCAATGTAATTAACGATGCGAATCTGTCAGACATGGACAAAATACCGGATGTCGTTAAAAGTCTCCGGGATTTTTCGGGGCAGCCTGAAGAGTTCAATTCGTGGAAAAAGAGTGTCGAGCGGATACTCAAAATCTACGATCACCTCAAGGGCACTCCCAAATATTATGGCATTCTCTCAGTTATACGAAATAAGATAACAGGCCATGCAGACATAGCCTTGGAATCTTACAACACCCCATTAAACTGGGAAAAGATATCCAAGTGCCTAACTTTGCATTACGCTGACAAGAGAGACTTAGGTACCCTCGAGTACCAGATGACCACTCTTGTCCAAGGACATAATACCATACCCGAGTTTTACCAAATAGTCTACCACCATTTATCCCTCATTCTTAGCAAACTTGGATCCATGACCATGAGCCAAGACTCATTAAACAATATGACCCAGTGCTATCGCGATAAGGCTCTTGACACATTTGTCAGAGGCTTAAAAGGCGACCTACCAAGACTTTTGAGCATACGAGAACCTGCAGATCTCCCACAAGCTTTGCATCTTTGTTTGAAGTTGCAAAATGTGGATTTCAGGGCTCAGCATGCCAATAAAAACCAAACTACTATCCAAAAAACCTTTCAAAGTGCACCACCACCGGTTCCTGCACGCAGAAATAACATACCCAATCCAATACCAATCCCTGCGCCCAGACGAGAATTCTATCCACAACTCCTTCACAACCCTCGTAATCCTCAACCACTTCAAGTCTATAGAGAACCACATTTTCAGCAAAATTACCAACAACGACAGTTACCAGCTAATCAACGACCACTACCTCCAAAACCAATGGACATCGACCATTCAATCAAATCACAGAAGGTAAATTACCAAAATCGACCTCGGAATCTTCCAATCCTCCAAAAACGCCAACACTCTCAGCAGGTCCATCAGCCGCATAAAATGCAACGGGTCTATCACATAGAAGAATCCAACCAGAATAGAGAGGATTTCGAAGAATACGAAACCATACTAAACCAAGAAGACCAAAATCATGAACACACATTGACTAGTTGCACCGACCCAGACGAAAATAACGATCTTGACTTACCTGAACAATTAGAAGACATTTATTTTTTAGATTAAAACGCTCTTCGCTTCCGTATTTCGAGCACGTTGCGAGGAGCGGACACAAATTTAAATTTTTAATAGACACAGGATCCAACAGAGATTATATTCAACCCCGTCACGTTAGACACCCTCTTCCAAATAACAAAAATTTTTACGCAAATTCTGTAGGAGGAAACATAAAAATAACACACCATTGCTTTATTCAACTTTTCGACCCCAGTATAGACAAAATAAAATTTTACATCCTTCCAAGTCTTATCTCATTCGATGGTATTATTGGTAATGACACGCTAAAAAAACTAAACGCTGTCATTCATACCAAAGAGAATTACATGACCATCCATTCAAACATAATTATTCCCCTTAGACAACACACTACTGAAACCGTTAACAATGTTAACATTAGGACCTCCCATCTAAACAAAGAAGATTCAACCAACTTAATTAAGATCATCAAAGATTATCCTAACCTCTTTTCTGACCCTGATGAAAAATTAACCTATACAACATCAGTCAAAGGAGAAATCCGCACCACAAACTCTGAACCAGTTTATTCTAAAACATACCCCTATCCTACAGCATTAAGAGAAGAAGTCAACAAGCAAATCAACAAACTACTTGAAGATGGTATCATCAGACCATCTAAGTCACCATACAACTCACCTATTTGGATCGTCCCAAAGAAAATGGATGCGTCCATGGAAAAAAAATATCGTCTTGTCGTTGACTACAGGAAGTTGAATTCTGTCACTGTTCCAGACAGATACCCCATCCCGGAAATCAACGAAGTTCTCGCCAACCTTGGTGATAATAGTTGGTTTACCATAATTGACCTAAAGAGCGGATTTCATCAGATTCCACTTAAGGAGTCTGATATTGAAAAAACCGCCTTCTCGGTAAATAATGGCAAATTCGAATTTACACGTCTCCCCTTCGGCCTCAAGAATGCCCCAGCAATTTTTCAAAGAACTCTTGATGACATCTTAAGAGAACATATAGGGAAACGTTGCTACGTGTATATTGACGATATTGTCATCTTTGCCAAGAACAAAATCGAGCATACAAACAATCTCAAAGCTGTATTCGAAACCTTAGAACGTGCCAACATGAAAATCCAGTTGGACAAATGTGAATTTTTCCAACAAGAAATTGAGTTCCTTGGTTTTATCATAGGTAAAAACGGGATTAAGACGAATCCGAAGAAAGTGCAGGCCATTGCTAAACTACCAATTCCCAAAACTCTTAAAGACCTACGATCGTTTCTAGGCATGTCAGGCTACTATCGCCGCTTCATCAAAGACTACGCGAAAATAGCGAAACCTCTGACATCCCTTTTAAGAGGGGAAGACGGACGAGTGTCCAGGCACCTTTCCAAGAACAAAGCCATTGAACTCGACACAGATGCAATAAACTCTTTCAACAAAATTAAAGACTCACTATCTTCCCAAGAAGTTATTCTAAATTACCCAAACTTTAATAAAGAATTCGAACTCACGACTGACGCGTCAAATTACGCGATAGGCGCTGTCTTATCCCAAGACAATAAACCAATCACCTTTCTATCACGGACATTGACTACAACTGAAGAACATTACGCCACTAACGAGAAAGAGATGCTTGCAATCATTTGGGCTCTCAACTCGCTTAGGAACTTCCTGTACGGATCGAAAAAGGTAAAAATTTATACAGACCATCAACCATTGACCTACGCGCTTAGTAACAAGAACAATAACCACAAGATGAAGCGATGGAAAGCCATCCTGGAGGAGTACAATTACGAACTGAAGTACAAACCAGGAAGGACAAATATAGTCGCAGACGCTTTATCGCGACTTCCACAGACAACAGAGGTAAATTCAATGACAATGACAGTACATAGCAGTGATAGTTCGTCACATAATTCGATTCCAGCGGTTGAAACTCCCATCAACGTCTTCCGTAATCAACTCATTCTAAAGATCGGAGACGAAACTAGCCACCAATTTCTTATTCCCTTTCCAACCTATCATAGGCACATTTTCATCCAACCCAACTATACCGACACAGACATCGTTAACATATTCAAAAAATTCCTTAATCCCAGCACCATAAATGGCCTACATACAACAGAAAGCATTATGGGCCAAATACAGAATATTTATCCTCTTTACTTTACTAATTTTAAAGTTAGATTCACACAATCAATGGTCGAGGACGTTACCGATGAAACCGAACAAGAGGAGAAGATTTTAAAAATTCATCGTAGAGCTCATCGTAACCCAGAAGAAAATCGAAAACAGTTACTTGAAAACTTTTACTTCCCAAAAATGGCAGCAAAGATTAAGAAATTAGTAAAGAATTGCCGAACTTGCAAAGAGAATAAATATGAACGGCACCCAAATAAACCTACCCTTGAACCAACTCCTATCCCAAAATATCCTGGCCACACAGTACATTTTGATATATTTTCCACGGAAAAAGTTTTAGTTCTGACCGCCATATGCAAACTTACGAAATTTGCAAAAACTAAAATTATCCAATCAAGAGCTGTAACTGACATTAGACAACCACTTCGGGAAATGATTTTCTCATTCGGAGTTCCCGAAAACATAGTTATCGACAACGAGCTTGCACTCAATTCAGCAAGCATCACATCTATGATTGAAGATGAACTAGGTATACGCATCTACAAAACACCACCATATAAAAGCGAGGTAAATGGACAGATCGAGCGGTTCCATTCCACTCTTTCCGAGATTATGCGATGCATCAAAACCGAACAGACCTCTCGTTCATTCGAAGAGTTACTCGAAAAAGCAACTAACGAGTACAACTTCACTGTCCATTCAACAACTGGCAAAAAACCGGTTGAACTTTTCCTTGGCCGATCACCTAACACAACTCCCGAAGAATTCGAAAACAATCGCCAAAAAAATATCAAAAAAATTTTACAAAAACAACAAAAAGACATTAAGTATCACAATAAAAAACGGAAACCGCCAAGAACCTACAATCCAGGAGACGTTATATACGTAAAACACAACAAAAGATTAGGCTCAAAATTAACGTTTAGGTACAGACAAGAAATAGTTAAAGAAAACAAAAATACAGTAGTGATAACAGAATCAGGAAAAACCGTACACAAAAGCCATATTAGAAATTGACTAACAATCCTACCCCTTCTCTTACTATTTCAGGCATTTACTCTTTACTGCAACAGGAGAAATTCAAATCTTGGATTTCTCTAATTCACAGTTTGTTTCATTACACACCGGACAAGCAAAAATACAAAACGGAAACTTAAAACTGATTCACGAAGTTGACCTTGACCTATACGAACAATTTCTGACCAACATCACTCCAACTCTAGAACAAAACGAAACGAAAAACGATCCCTTATTTCCTTACCTTTCGCATGAATACCAGCAAATACAGAATTTAATCCATAACCTTAAACCCCAAAAAACCAAAAGATCATTAAACTTTATAGGCTCTGCGTGGAAATGGATTGCTGGCAATCCCGACCACGACGATTATATGACAATAAAAAGAAAAACGAATAATTTACTTGTAAATTCCAACAACCAAATCATAATCAATAGTCTACATAATGAACGAATTAATAATTTAACAAAAATTACTAATGAAATTGAAGCAATGATAAAAGAGAACAAAAATATGAATAGGAATATTATATCCGAAATTCAATATAAATTTAAAATTGTTAAAGAAGAACTCCAGAATATAAATCTAGCTATTCATTGGGCAAAATTAGGCATTGTAAATTCACTTATCCTTTCAAAAAAAGAAATAAGCATAGCCACAAAAAAATTAAGTAAAGAAAATATTCCCTTTTCTACTATAGAAGAAGCCTTAAATTTCGCTGAAATTAAAGTAATAACTAATTCAGTTTCAATTTTGTATATTGTTAATATTCCAATAACAGACAATAATGTTTATGAACAAATTTTAATTAAACCTGTGAAAAGAAACGGAATAGCAATAGAAATTAACTATAAGCAAATTATAAAAAATAAAGATGAACTGCTTGGAATAATCAAAGAATGTAAATCTGTAAACAATATTTCAATCTGTAAAAAACAATATCTTGTAAACATTAAAAACTCCACATGTATCCCCAACTTATTAAGAAGTAAAGAAGCATCATGCAATTTAATAAATAGTCAGCACATTCCCACTGTCGAGGAAATATCACCAGGAATAATACTTCTAAACGATTTCAACGGAACTCTCGAAGCTGAAGCCGCACACCGGAACCTTACAGGCACTTTTCTAATCAAATACGAGAAAATCAACATCACCATCAATAACAGGGTATTCACGGCACAAGAAGTATCTACGCATACGATCCTCCCAGCAGTCTTGCAGCAAACTCCCAAACAGAAAAAGTTTCATAAGCTCTTGTCTTTAGAAATGATGGGCGAATTACATATTAATAATACAAGGCAAATTGAGTTACTCCAAGATGAACGCAAAACACTGGCTTTCACCAGCTACGGGGCCATGGCTTCCATCGGAATTTTCCTTTTAATCCTAACGATTTATAAAATCTGTACAAGAGGAAAAAATACAAAAGTCATTATTCAACAACCACAAATAAAAGACGTCCAAATTCCTCCGCAATCAAAAAAGACACCAGCAACAGATGATCCTATCATTCCCCGAACAAGGTTCAACGATCTTCCATATTTTTAAGCGATTGAGGACCATCGCATTTAGAGGGGGAAGAGTTAACGGAAAATATATCAAATTTCCGAATTGCACTCGCGATTCATTCACCCGACCCAATTAACGCTCAAACCACTTAACAGACAGAATACCTGGAAAAAGGTACGATCAAAACACCTGATTAAACAATCCAATCAAATGCACCTCTCTCGGCGACTCAGCAATAATCAACAATAAATGCATGTGGAGTATTAGGTAGTCTTTAGTCTTAAGTTTACCGGTTACAATAAAGGTCAGGCAATCTGCCTAAAAAAATATTTTTTTTAATAAATCAATAATATTTTCATTAACTTATACATTAAATCACTCCTGTTAAGCACACCCCCATCACTTATCCATTGCACCCAACATTTATATATGTGAATTTGTAATGAGGGTCACACATTGCCAACAAAAAAATGCTATTGAATCCCTTATAGTTGTAGTACAAAGATCCATCGATTTTAGATGATCTAAATCCTATATGCTTTCCGTCCAAAGCACCCAAACATAATGGAAATTGCCACCTTTGCATGAAATCATCTGCTACTTTTTTCCACTCAGCACATGTTGGAAACTAGAAAAGAGACAATGTTTTTATTCATTCAAAACTTATTTTTGTTACGCAAATACACTAAATATTATTATTAAATATATTAAATATTTGTATTTCAGTTTTGTATAGAGTATATAACAGCAGTACGGTACAAGCTCCGATATATATGCAAGCGAGATTCTGGTTTGATAATCTAAACTTCGAAATGTTTCGCCCGTAGCCAAAAATCTTAGCACAAGCGCTAAACTCTCTTCAGGTGGAATTGCATCCCTAAGTTGATTATGTTTTTTCATTATGAATGGCATTTTATACATACATTTAATAATTCCACAAAACAGACTTCAGTCATTCTCAAAAAACGTCTATACGCATTAACGTCTTCCAGCCGTAATTCCGAATTAAGAAGTGCAAAGGAACTTGATTGTGTTCTCCTTAATGTCCACACTTTCGTCCATCGCGTTTAACTATGTATATGTATGTTCACTTTTTCCGCTGGTAATAGAATGAAAATGACCAGATTCATGCGTTCAAGATTCAAGAAAATTCAAGTGTGCTTCCACCAATGTGAACACTATTTGCCTTTTTGCGCTTGTCCTTCCCGCGCCAATGTGAACAGGCGCAAAGGCCGTAGTAGATAGACTCTCGATAATGCGGCAGAAGGATAGGGAGCAAGCCACAACCTGAAAACCGCAACCACATCAACAACAATCAAATCAGCCTCAGCAACAGCCGTAGGAAAAGAAGTGGCAAAAACAACAACCGCAGCGACAACAACAGCAGCAGAAGCAGAATCAGCCGCAGCAACAAAAGTAGTTGCAGCAACAAAAGCAGCCAAAACAACAACAACGGAAACATTTTACAATGATCCGCTGTCAAAGGCTCGGGCACCCCGCATCGAACTGTGAGATGCAGCTTCGATGCGTTAAGTGTGCAAATAACCACATGAACGAGGAATGCGATCTGACCCAAGACAAGGTCGCGGATAGGGAACAGCTCAAATGTGTGCTCTGTAGGAACCAGGGACACCCTGCAAATTACCGGGGATGACCTAAGTTCCAAGACATTAAATCAAATCTGGCTCCTAAGCAGAGGCCCGTGGAGAAACGTCCCTCGGGTGGCTTACAAACACCAGATCTTCAGGAGAAGGTGGTGACAGTGGGAGCTGTATTATAGGAAGTGTATACGGTGAATGACAGCATTCGCCCAAGCCGCGACCTGGAAAACAGAGTCCTACTTCATCATTTCTACCTTCAAAATGACATTAATCATTGGTGATCGGAGAACTTTGGTTTTCCCAGGTTCAATGATGATTTTATGGCAAGCAATGCCGTCGCCATTGAAGGGGCTAACACCCTGTTCACTACGACGGAAGATCTCCAGATGATCTTCGAGTCACTTAAAAGAAAAAAAATCCGCGGGAACCGACGGAATATCTAATGTTGTGCTCAGGTGCCTCCCACCAGTGACTGTAGAGATGTACACCATCCTGTTAAACAGTGCACTGAATAATGCAAACTATCCAGTGCACTGGAAGACAGCGGTGGTTCAAGACGCCTTTAACCGGTCAATAAGACTCCTTCCGAGTATCAGCAAGGTCTTCGAGAAGACAGTCCATAGAAACCTGTCTAAATGGGTTGAGGACCATAAAATCATGCCAAATAACCAATTCGGTTTCAGAACGGGACATGACACTATTCATGCCGCGAAGAAGCTCGTATCGGATATCCAGAGGAATAAATACAAGAACCAATGCACGGGTGCCTGTCTGATTGACTTGGAAAAAGCTTTCGACACCGTATGGTTAGAAGGACTTTACTACAAGCTCAGTCGGTTGGGAATAAGTGAACCTATATATGATTTTGGACATGTTAATTGGAAGAAAGTTCGTTGTGAAAATTGCCAACGTGACTTCTACCCAAGCATTTTAAATTAACAACGGACTTCAACGGGGTACAATGAACTCGATGATACTTCTCAGCATTTACTTCAGTGATCTGATAACTTCTCTTCACCATTCAATAGCGTACGCGGACGATTTAATTGCGTACAGATCAGGTCCAACGATCGACTTTACTGTTACTCTTCTGCAGCGTGACTTGGAAACAATTCAGCAGTATTGTGATGACTGGAAGTTGAAGATCAACTTTGGTAATTGAAGCGGACTACGTCAGTGGTAAATTTTGATAGGTCAGCCTCTTCAAGGCAAAGCAAAACACTAATGGCAGGCTTACATAGGTTATTGTAGATTAGGGTAGGTTAAGGTAAGTTAAGGTAGGCTAAGGTATGGTGGTGGGTGGGTTTAGTTGATTTTAGATTCAGATTCAAACCAAAAAATTAAAAAACAAACGCAACAAAAAAATTATAAAAAACAAAACAAAAAAAAATAAATATATACATACATATGTATATTGTATAATTTATATTATATTTTTTTTTTGTATATATATTGTAGTTAAGGTAGGTTAAGCTAGTTTTTAGTAAGGTTTCAGTTTAATATAAAAAAAAATCAGATGCTAAGTTAAAAAAAAACAAATATTTTCTTAGCTTACGTTTTTAAGTATTTTAAATATTTTATTGTATATAAATTTTGTTACCGAAAGGTATAATTTAATCTGTTTACTTTAGAGTATCTGTAGGGAGCCAGTAAGGTATTTATAAGTTAGTTAAGCTAATTTAATAATTTTTGTCTAGCGCGTAAGATAGTTTTAAGAAATTAACAAAAAAATAAATTTGTTGTTATCTTCTCCTTTTTCTCTCTCTTACATTTTTATTGTTTTGACATAACATTCACCGATGTTTGTTTTTTTATGTTTACAATTAATGCAGGAGTAACCAACAGCAAGATCGGAGAGAATGTGATTTTAAAATCACTAAGTAGTAAGAACATTATGCATTATATTATTACAGAGATATTGTTGATCAAGTTTGTCTAACGTTTGTTTGAGCGTGAGAATTTCTTGTTCGCTCTCATTAATTTTTTAATTATTTTTAAGCTGCACAATTTCAGCATATACCATTCCCAAGGTGACAGCAGGAGCCGATTCAGATGATTGAGTTGCTGTGATGTTGGTGACCGTTGCAGCAGGAGCATCGAAGCAGAGTAGATTTGTGTTGGCGGTTGCGGTCTTCTTTGAAGTTGACGGTGATGCGGACGGAGTGAGTTTGGAAAAGTTGTAGAAATTGGAAAATATTTATTTAGAGTGATTCCAAAAATAGATTCTCTCTTCTCGTTGTAAAGTTTTTGCATCTCCAGTAAGCTTTATCATGAAATCAACTTCATTCGCAGTAATTTTTACACACTTTCTATAAAAATATTTATTGCAAACAGAACAATTGATTTTAAGTTCTGATCTTCCAACTTTTTTTTCTACAAATTCCACATGACATGTTACTAATTAATAATTAGAACTTAAATAAATATTAAAATATAAAACTTGTTTCTTCAAACTAATAAAAGCTCCCGATATTAATGTACTCCACAAATATACAGAATTTCAGATTTAAGAATTATCAGATTTTGGATTAAATCAAATAATCATTTCTAAAGTGTGTGAGAATAAATGTCGTTAAATTGATCCTATATTCATGTGCCAATAACTTGCCTCATCAATGCCCCACACCGTCATCTCTCTGAATCCATGAGTGACAAAACACTTTGCCTATCCAATTAAGCATTTGACAAAAGCCAATCAATTCAAAAAAAAATTAATCACAAAAAACATTTTACCCTCTAATCCAACCTCAAACACGCACCGCCTGATTGTTACTGCTTGAAAACCCTTCGCTGTTACATGCTTATACTCGTACGTAAACAACGTAGTATATGAATAGCATTTTACGCTATGATCTGTCCGTTTGATGGGAATGTTCACAAGGGGTTGTAATTTCTAAAATTTCTAAGTACCGCAGATAATTTCACTCAGATAGTATCTAATGAATATTTGCTTCCACCCCTGGCCTTGCCCGCCGGATTAGTGTGTGTTTATCAATTTTCCGTCAATGATTGCCTGTGATTGTGATGAGCACTTGTTGTAACAAATCTGTATATTTTACGGTTAATTTACGACCAATTGATGGATTACAACAAGGCGATGAATATGGCTTCCTGGCTGCACGGATGGGGTGGATTTCCGAGCAGCCGCATTCAAAGCTATGCGGTTTACCCTAATTCAGCGTATGCTCTGTTGGCTTTCATTTTGAAGGGGTGTAAATCCTAAATTGTAAATAATGAAAGAATCAAAACACTTGTTTGATGGAGTAGTAATGTTCCTGCAGGCGGTGAAATCCGTTTGCCCGATCCTTTTAATAAATGTTTTCCTTTATTCAGGATGAGTATTCGGTTTAGTTTCACAGTTAGTGTTCTAATGAGATGGATTGCGGTGTAAAATCGAGCGGGACTGTTAATTAGTCTTGACTTTTTTTTATATTGATGAACGGCATAGACAGGAGGATATAACAGTCTACTTTTTTATCTCTCAATAGAAACCATGAGATATGTACGCTGGCTTATATGACTTAACTCAATGACTCACATGGTACATTGAAGTCCAACCGAAAATGTAACTCAACTGCCTTTTCGTAAGACTACAGGGATTCCAAATTCAATGCATTTTAGACATGAATCTAAGAATATCGAATGCACTCTTGAACATGATCCATGAGTTCATGATTCATTGCGCCAACATTAGAATTTTTGATTTTAACCCATTGCGATATTCTAATTATTCCTCAATAATTTAAACCTACTTTAAGCGGTGGATCAATTCTTACTCAGTAAATGCATCGAATTGTTTTCCAATCACCTGTTTCAAATTTGTAAGCTTTATGCAAGTATTGTTCTTCGAGTTCAACAATGTTTCCATCCTTTGTCTTAAAACAAATGAAGATAAGGAACCAAATGGGTACTATTAATACTCATTTCCTTTGAGTCAGTAAACTGCAAACATTAAACTTTTGATTTTCATTCCTAACTCCCCTTTGTCTTCCCTTGTTCTTGGCCGAATTCAACAGGTGAACACCGCTAGCTTTATATCCAAAGAGATATAGAGCTGATGTTCCTCAAAGAAGCCATTTGCGCCCATTTTTTTCAAGTTTTTTAGGCATGAAGATGGTGTTAGAGATATTTTGCCACTTGTTAAAGAAATACTTTTTCTCTTGTTAGAATATCGAATTGTTGAGAGAATACAGAGGTGAAATAGCAAAATTTCTACAGTGGAATAGTTTACAATATGAGGGTGGTCCGATAAGTACTTAGCCTCACCGCCAGATGGATGCTGTGTACGGTGACTCTTCTCCTTCGATGGCGACCATCAAAAATTGGTTTAACGAGTTTCAACGTGGTCGCACGTCGGTGACAAACACGATCTCGTATTGGCAGGCCGCCGATTGAAGGTGCGCGACATAGCTGAGACAGTAGGCATTTCAAAAGATCGCGTGGGTCACATCCTGCATGAAATTTTTGGGCATGAGAAAGCTGTCGGCACGATGGGTGCCGCGTTTGCTCACTCCGGACAACAAGCGCAACCGTGAGACCACTTCAGAGCAGTGTTTGACGCTTTTTTAAGCGCAATCCGAAGGAGTTTCTGCGTCGTTTCGTGACAGTCGACGAAACACAGATCCACTGGTACACACCAGAGACCAAGGAACAGTCGAAACAGGGGACTTCACCCGGCGAACGAGCGCCGAAGAAGGCGAAGACTATCCCATCAGACGGTAAGGTGATGGCCACCGTTTTTTGGGATTCACAAGATGTGATCCACATCGACTACCGGGAGACGGTCAAAACGGTCACAGGTCTGTACTATGCCAAATTATTGGGCCAATTCGACGCCGAATTGAAGACAAAACGGCCCCCCTTGGCGAAGAAAAAAGTGCTCTTCCACCATGATAACGCACCGGCTCACACCTCCGCCTTCGACATGGCCAAACTGGTCGAATTGGGCTACGAACTGCTGCCTCATCCACCGTATTCTCCAGTTTTGGCCCTGTGCGACTTCTTTTTGTTTCCAAACTTGAAAAAGTCACTCGCCGGGCAAAAATTTCAGTCGAATGAGGTGGTCATGGCCGCCACGGGGCCCTACTTTGCAGGCCTCGAGAAACGTATTTTTCAGACGGGTTAAAGAAGTTGGAACATCGCTGGGTCAATTGTATCCAGCTAAAAGGAGACTGTATTGAAAAATAAATCGCCATTTCTCCAAAATTTTTGTTTTTCTTTTGTAGGCTAAGTACTTATCGGACCACCCTCGTATATGAGATTTTATATTGTTTAGTACATGCTATGCTGATCCCGTTCAAGACTATGTATGAGATATTATGTTGCTTAATGCTATCCACGATGATGATATGTGTGACGTACACAGCATATAATACCTCCCCTCTTAAAATAAAGATTATCTGAAGTTGATATTCCCTCTCTCATGGATATACATACGAGTAGGCCGTTTTCATGTGGGAGTCAGGTGTCGTTACATATGGCGAGCAGTTTCAGAATAGAGTAGTGGTCTGTCTCTAAATGTTTTGCAGACAAGCTCTGGTTGTATATTTTTATTAGACATCCAGGATATTTTTCTTCTTGGCCTCGAATGTTTCGACGACATAGTTTAATGAGTGTATAGATATGGTGCAATAGTTTATGTAGTATAAATAAACCAATTATTAGAAATAAAAGCTGTACTGCAATGAAAAACCACTTAGTTTGTGATATTTTATGTGAGGTTTTTAATAAATCATCAATATACTGTTTAAGAATATCAATTCCATGAGTTGATTGTTTTAAGTGAGAAGAAAGATCGGTGAAATTCTTCTTTATTATCATTATCTTTTAAAACAATAACTAAAGAGGAGGAAGTTAACGATGTCCTTTAGAAGGACTTCAAAAAAAATGTGAACACCAACCAAGAGGTTGGCCCAACGGTTCACACTGGAAAATTAACAAACACCGTACTTCTTTTTGGATAAGGTTTTTATTTTACAACCGCTGTGTTCTAATGCTTATCTTAAGACTAACTTAACTAACTCATCCCACCTTGCTGGCGATCGATGTTCCCTTTTGCCCAAGCCGCTGAGTCAAGTGTTCGGGTCGGCGCATGTATCCGGTGTATCTCAAATGTAACCTAATGCGTCTATGAGTGGCTGTGGGAACATGTTTGCACCTGAAAAAGTATATTATGCTGACACTGCAAATGTGGATCATGCGGGTTCCTCGTGGGTCGTGTGTGCGATCCGGATAAGGATAAACTTATAGAAATATTAAAGGAGAGGCTAAACCCCGGCGTGTTAAATGGAATTAAGATACCAGAAAGCTTTTTGGGTATTTTACAACAGGCATACTTAGAAGCTTTCAGTTCATATAAGATAAGAATTATTTAAAGGATCGTTGAAGATGTCAGAAACCCTGACCGAGTATGTGAATTAATAATGAAGGAGCACAAGAGGGCGCACCGTAACCCTCGCGAAAATAAAGAACAACTACTTGAAAATTATTATTTTCCACGAATCAGTTTCAGTTTGGTCAAAAAATATACTAAAGCATGCGAAATTTGTAATGCAAATAAATATGACAGGCACCCAATCAATCCCGAATTCCAGCCAACTCCAATACCTTCCTACCCGTGTGAAATCATCCATTTGGACATAGTCGAAATTCAAAACGAAAAATTTATTAGTTGGATTGACAAATTCTCGAAATTTGGTAAACTATTTCACATCAAGAACAGGTCTGTCCTCCACCTCAGGGAGAAAATTATAAAAATACTCCATTATTTCACTGTCTCGAAGATGTTAGTCACCGACAATGAGTGCAGCTTTTTGAGCCCGATCATTGTCAACTTCATTAAACTCCTTGGTATCAAACTGTATCACACACCAGTGCGGCGCTCTGAGGTCAACAGTCATGTTGAAAGATTTCACTCAACAATAATAGAAATTTACCGATGCCTCAAGGCGGAGCACAAGGATTTAAGGCTGAAAGAACTCTTGGCAATAGCAGTCGACAGATATAATAACACCATACAGTCGGTTACGAAGCGAAAGCCGAGCGACATATTTTTCGACCGAACACAAAGAATTAATTTCCAAAATTTGCTCAATTTCCGAAGAAGAGTGAATAAAGAATTAAGAGGTGAAATTTTAAGAAAACAGAAAGAAAGTAATATTTATAGAAATAAAAAAAGGTCACAACCAAAAGCTTATCAGAAAGGGGAAGTAATTTATACGGCCTGTAAAGGCATACAAGCAAAAAGCAAACCACTCTTCCGTAAGGAAATAGTGGTAAAAAATAACAAAGTAACTGTCATCACATTAGGTGGCAGAAAAGTACACAAAGCACACATAAAAAACTTGCGATGAATTGCACAACTGAATAAATGCAAATGAATAAAAAAAATGAGAAAATAAAATGTAAAGTACACAATACTATCGATTGATCATTAATTATATTAATTATATTATATCCTTATATTAGATCCTTATATTATCCTTAATCCTTAGGTAATTATATCACATTATATTATATTGTACTAATGAATTCAGAATTAATTTTGTCAATTTTGTTGTATTCCTTGTAATCTGAAATAGCGAATAGAATTAAGATATCAGATCGGTCTTTTATATAATTAAGCATTGGTTTATGAATTTTAATTGTAATTATTTCTTTCATATCATCCACTACAATAATCAACCTTTACGTGTTACCCTACCTTGCCTGGCTGGAATTCGCCGAAGGATTGCAGATTTTCAGGTACACTGCACCACTCATTTCCATCAAAGAGGGCAAAGCCTGGGTCAACAACGGAAACTTCAACCTCGTCCATATGATCAATCTAGAGATATTTGAACAGCGGATAGCAGAAGTCGCCGACGCCATCAAGAGAAACATCAAAGATCAGGATAGGAACCAATTAATCGATTTTCATCTAGCTCAGGTAATTGAACGCATTGGCTCCTTAGGCAGAAAACCGTCGAGGAAACCCAGATCAATCGACTGGATTGGCTCCGCATGGAAGTGGGTAGCGGGAAATCCAGACGCCGCAGATTGAGATAAGATCCTGCACAGCCAACAGCAGATAATTGAAAACAACAACCAACAGTACAAGATCAACGAAAAACTCTTTAACAGTATTGAGGACATTACCGCGAAAATTAACTGGGTTATTGACAAATCAAACAATGAAATTAAAATGGTCGATGTCCGCAAACTAGAGCAAGATATTATTAGCCAAGTACTGACAATAAAGGAGAGGTTAATGAAATTATTCGAGCTTGTCAGATGGCAAAAGGCGGACCCCACAAGCGGACCAGTAGGAATGCAGTTAAGTGGGAAGGTTATGGTCCTACACTTCTGACCATAACTACGCCGGAAAAAGGAAAAGAAGAAGAAGAAGAAGAAGTCAGATGGCAAAAGGCGGCATCATTAACACAAACCTGCTGGACCATGACGAAATCAGCCTGCTGGTGAACGAACTTGAGTTTCTACCCTATGGAAACGAGATCGAGGCCATCGAGTTTGCAACGCCTTCAATCTACACGAATGGCATATTGCTTCTTTATACTCTGTCAATACCAAAGGTGAGAAAAGATGCTCCTGATACGTCGATCATGAACGGAAAACAGGTCAATACAGAGTTTAATAGAGTATTGATCAACCAAGGGTCAACGTATGGAATACTAAAAGACTGCCTCTCTATTAACAATTCAACCATCTGTAAAGAAGAGGCTCTGGAGGAAATCTCGGGGGACCAGTGTATACCCAAGTTATTGAAGGGAGGTCATGCAACCTGTACCTACCGCACGAACACCAACGAAATCGTAGAACTCATCGGAAGCGATACCATTTTCCTAACAAATTTCAACGGCAAACTTACCTCCAGGAACTCTACGCAGACGCTAGAAGGTACGTTCATCCTGCAATTAAATAACGAGACGATCCATCTGAAGAATAGGACATATACGACTTCGCGCGTAACAAGTCTACAGGTTCTGCCTCCAACTTTGTCAAAAATCACTAACGGCGGGCACAGAATAGACCTGGAGTCTGTTCATAATCTAGGCCTTCAAAACATAGTGCGGCAAAGTGACCTGTCCAGAAGAATCAAGATATCTACCCTTTCGGACGGATTTATCATCGTAACACTGTTTACCTTAGCATGCTACATATGGCGAAAGGTTAACGGAAGGCTAAATCTTCCAGCCGTGAGATCATCCAACGGCACCCCTGCTGCGAACCTAGATTAAAGAAAAACATAACTATAAAACGCTGGCGTCATTAATCTACGGGACGTAGATTTTTGAAGGGTAAGGAGTTAACACCGCACACACGACCCACGAGGAACCCGCATGATCCACATTTGCAGTGTCAGCATAATATACTTGTTCAGGTGCAAACATGTTCCCACAGCCACTCATAGACGCATTAGGTTACATTTGAGATACACCGGATACATGCGCCGACCCGACTCTTGACTTGACTTGACTCAGCGGCTTGGGCAAAAGGGAACATCGATCGCCAGCAAGGTGGGATGAGTTAGTTAAGTTAGTCTTAAGATAGCATTAGAACACAGCGGTTGTAAAATAAAAACCTTATCCAAAAAGAAGTACGGTGTTTGTTAATTTTCCAGTGTGAACCGTTGGGCCAACCTCTTGGTTGGTGTTCACATTTTTTTTTTGAAGTCCTTCTAAAGGACATCGTTAACTTATATATATAAATAAATAAATAAATAAATAAATGAATATATTAATAAATAAATAAATAAATAGATAATTAAATAAATAAGTAAGTAAATAAATAAATATGTACATATATATAAATAAATGAATTTCCCTATTTAGTTGGTTTATAAGTAGTTGTCTGGAATAACAAGGTTTCGCAAAAAAGGGGACGTCAACTTAGTGATCAATTCAACATTCGATCGGAGATGAAGATCAGTGGTAGAATGGTATCTAGATGAGTTAAGCATCATTTTCAAAAGTTTATTTTGAGATATTCGTAATTTTTTTATATGGCATTTTGCACAGTTTCCCCACACTTGGCATCCATATAATAATATTGATTGAAATACTATTTTATGGATAATGATTTTGTTAAAGCTGCTTAGCATTGACTTTCTATTGATAAAAGGGATGTAACTTTTTCATTAGAATCACTTTTAAACCATATTCTCGTCTATGGGATTCGCAAAGATGAACAAAAAAAGGTTTTCTGCTCTATTTTTTCTCTTGTCATATTCAACCCAGTGTCGAACTTGTCGAACAACTCTCTGATGAACTTACTAAAACTACGTTCATGTAACTCATCTACGAGGAAGTATTGAAGGCAAGTTCGAACTCCAGTTTACCATATGCTAGGTTGCTGAAATCTAAACAACTTTTTTTCTATAGCTCAAGTATTTATTTGCATTATACTATTTAAATAAAAGTATGCAGCTTAAGCATGCAGAATTCTTGTTGAGACTGAGCATACTCTGTCGAAAACGATATGAACAGATTAGTATCAAAATGATGTATACGTATATCCAATCTATAGCGACCAAAGTCTAGTGTAACAAACTTCGTGAAGAAATTAAAAGCGCTGATTGGTGAAAATGAGAATTATATACTGCTGGGGGATGTCAACATTAACATACAAGATGAAAAAAACTCA
The DNA here is from genome assembly GCA_958301585.1 of Merodon equestris. NCBI lineage: Eukaryota > Metazoa > Arthropoda > Insecta > Diptera > Syrphidae > Merodon > Merodon equestris. The sequence continues at coordinate 78,096,451 of OY284415.1, read as the reverse complement.
ATGGTACTAAAGTATGTGGAAATGATGGCTTCATCAAACAACCATGGCCTGTCGATTTAATAAAAAATGTTCTGACCTTCATTGACCATATTTATGTTACTGTTAATAAGCTGGATATATTCGGCAGTAATTGAAACCTTCGTTTCTGACCAATACGCCGTTTTATATGCAACAAAAAGTCCTACTAGAACTGAGATGAACAAATATACCATCAAAAGATCAATGAGCTAATAGACCGTATCAATTGGCAAACCATGCTCAAAGAAAATATTGCAGAAAAACTGTACAATAAAATTCACAAGCGCAAAAATCGACCAGGAAAACGTGGAGCATTATTAGTGCACTACTTGGTAAAAAGTAACTATTAGTAGATGAAACCATAAAAAATAATTTAGCTGATACTGGTATGGATCTACAAGATATTGTAAACAAATTGCAGATCAATTTTCGGAACAGGCATCAAAATCGTTCATATTTGTAACACAAGGACATCGAAATGCAAAAATTCGGAACTACAAAAAAGCATATAGCCCAAAAAGTCTCTGTACCTACAGTAAGTAAGTTTTTATATAATCCCAAAAAAAAATGATAGCATATAATATAAACCCAAAAGTGGTAACGCTGAAATATATGTTAACTCAGAATACCATTATGATCACATTCAGCCGAAGCCGATGACAAAAAAGTATCCGTACAGGCTTCATTCCTGTGTAAAAGTCGCGATAGGAGCGTGTGGAAAGAGGAATTGTGTCATCATTTTCTACGTTTTGTATTTTTTTTTCAATTTCGAACTAAATTATTTTGATTTCATAACCTACTAGCGCCTTTATTTACAAAAATATTAAAATGGAGAATAAAAATAAAGAAATCTTTGGCTGAAATGTCTGCAATTGTGAAGCGACCCCGTTCCTCCATTCAGGACGCTGTGCAACAATTTAAAAAAATGAAAACAACAGTTAATAAGTCAAAATCGGACCGTCCAAGTAAAATTTATCACGGCTGGAGAAGCGAATTGTCAGGAATATAATGCCAGAACCAAAAACAAGTGCACTTGTTATAGCAGGCAACTTAAAAACAAGCGAAAGAAGAACACGATGTGTGTGCTCAGACAGTAAGGTATATGCTTAATAGATACAGATTGAATGGTCGAGTAAGCCGAAAAAATCCATTGATTCGAAAAGCAACTCAAGTGACTAGACTTGTATACGCCGTTGAGCACATGGAGTCTGGGTTTATTTTATTCTATTACGCGATATTTAGTGATGTGAGTAAATTTAACATCTTTGGTTCAGATGGCCGTCGCATGGTGTGGAGAAAGCCGAACTCTGAAATGAACCAGAAGAATCTAACACCAACGGTTAAACACGGCGGCTGACATGTATGGTATAGGGATGTATGGCTTCTTCAGGCGTTGGTGATCTTGTTTTCATATACTGCACAATGGATAAATATCAGTACTTGGATATTAAACAAGAAAATCTGCATTCAAGTGCAGAAAAATCGTAGAGACATTTTTGTGTTCATACAAGACAATGACCCAAAGCATACGTCATGGTTAGTAAGGGAATGGTTACTGTATAACGTTCGGATAAAGCTGAATCATCTTGCACAGTCACCAGACCTCAATCCATTGAGCATCTGTGGGATCACCTGGAGATAAAAGTTCGCCAGCACACGATTTCCAATAAAAACGTCGTGAAGTCCATCTTGCTCAAGGAATAGAACAATATACCATCAGCACCGACTTTTAAATTGATCCATTTCATGGAAAATTGTTTAGAAGTCTTTAAAAAATAAAGGAGGGTCGACGAGTTATTAAATGTTAATTTTTATTAATTTTTCTTAAGCTTTGTTAACTGTTATGAAAATAAATTTGAACTATGGAGACTTTTTTGCTAGGCTCTTTTTGCTTTAGCAAAATTAATTGTTTTTTTTTAATGTTTTTAAATAAAATGTTTTTGTTTTTGTGCATAATAAATATGTTAACTATAGTTCATATTTTTTTATTTTTTGCTGATGACCAAACTGCTGTACGGAGACTTTTTGGGCTCTGAGTACATAGAAGAAGCAACAGAAACTGAGGTACTTGTATATAAGTTGCTAACCCAATTGAACCTGTGTGGACCTCAGAATAAATGCTATACATCTTACTCGAATAATAACAAGTATTAAAAATCAAAGTCTGCAACTTCATCAACAACCATACAATTCTACACAAATATCAACACGGCTTTCAACAATGTAAGAGCACCCAATCGCTTATAGGGGAATTTACAAATACGGTCAATGCTGGGCTGAACAAAAACCACCATGTCCTTGTACTTTTTATTTATTTTAGTAAAGCGTTTTACACTTTGACGGATGAAAAACTTATAAAAATTCTCTGCAGAAATGGTCTCAGAGGATTAGTGGCAAACTGGCTTCGGAGTTATGTAGCAGATAGTACGGTCAGAGTCAAAGAGTGACCTGACGTCACGAGCAGTGAAAAAGTAATCAAAAAGCCGCAAGGCTCAAAACTAGGACCCATCTTATACATTATTTTTACAAAAGGACTATTGAAGATATTTAATAAAGGCTTAACCTATGCCTGTGCGGACGGCATAACAATAGTAAAACACCAGGACCCGCAAGTAGATAAAGAAATACTACAAGAATAATTTGGCGTTTTATCTTAATAGTGCCACGATAACGGGCTGGTTATAAATGCCGCCAAAAATAAGGCGATGCATTTACGAACCTCATCCAGGCAAACCGAGCCTATCCATATTTACCACTGAAATGACTGCTTTTTATTTTCAATTAACAACGATGCAATTGAAATAGTAACACGTTTGAAATATCTTGGAGATAGACAAGAATTTTTTACGGCGCGAGCACATACATAAATTCTCTTCGCTTACAAAAGTACTATCTCTGCCACGGTGAATCTCAAAAGATATTCATCTAGAGATGTGTAGAAGCAAGTACTGGCTAGCTAAGTCTCGAATTCAATATGGGATTTTATTCTGGGGTAGCTAAGCACAAACCCATCTCAATAAAATAACCAACCTACAGCAGCGACTTGTTAAAATAATTCGATCCTTCCAAGTAATAGACATCAAGGCAATCTACTGGATCACTACATTAGTGCACTACATGTCAGACCGATGTTTATTACAGCCCATACAACACACGGTTAATACAAGAAGACAAGCCCAAGGAGTGTTCGAAATCCCGAAAACCTATGGTGATCGAGAATTGCGATATGTTGTTCCAAAATTGAATAATGCTTTCAAATTTTAAAAGATGAAAAAAAAATAAAATCATATTTACCTCAAATGCATCCTGTGAACTAAGAATTATCACAGAATTTATTCTGTGGAATTATATATACCCCAGTTTATAAATATCTTATTTGTAAAAATCATATAATCATATAATACTATTATACAGTGGTAGACATTCGTCTATACGCACACTCATTTTTGCGACTTTTTCTGTAGTAACATTTTTTTTGTGTTTTAAATAACTCCAAAATGTTTATTTAATTTTCAGTTATTAATATAAAATCAAAAGCAAACTTCAATCATTTTGAAATTTTTTTTTTTTATAAAAATGTGGAAATTGGACAATGTGGACATACGTTTATGCGCACTAAGGTTAGCATTTTTATAAATTTTACATTTTTTGTTTTAAATAAATTTTAATATTTCTTGTGACCTCCCTTGTTCTCTATAATGAAGAAAACACGATTTGGCATGGATTCCATTAACCTATGGTGAGTATCGGGTCCAATTTCAAGCCAAGCTCGACGAATTGCATTTTTGAGCTCGGACAGGCTGTTGTATTGTTTCGCTATTGAACATACTCTATCAGCAAGTATACCCCAAAGGTTCTCGATAGGGTTGCAATCTAGACTACATACTGGCCATTCAAGTAGCTCAATGTTTTTTGAGGAAAACCACTCTTCCGACTGCCTGAAACTTGTCTTGCTGAAAAATGTAGTTTCTTTCCGATTCTTCTTTATAGTAGCTAACTAAAACGTCTTCCAACAACTCCATATAAGTTTCTGAATTCATTTTTGTGGTAACAAAACACACAGGCGTCTTTCCATAGTACGAAAAAGCTCCCCATATCATAACAGTTCCGCCCCTGAAATTGCGTTTAGATCGTACCACACCTTGTTGTCTTAAATTATACCAATAGCAGCTGTAGCAGTCCGGCCCGTCTAAATTAATTTTTTTCTCGTCAATATCAATTTCTCGGAAAATATCACGTTTTGCCATTCATGGGTCAAGGACATGTACTTACGGGCAAAATCCAATCTTTTGATTTTGTGGCTCTTAGTCAAACGTCGTTTGATTTTTAGTTTTGTCCATTTGATCGTAGATGAAGCATTTAAAACACGTGCGATATGCCGAGCACTAACGGGAAGATCTAATTTTGTTTTAATTTGCCGAGCTGATAAATGATTTTTGGTAGCTTCACGAATTTTACCTCTTTGTCGGAGTGAAAGCTTCGTATTTCCTTTGATTGGTGCTTTAACGCCATATGTTTCTCCTTTTTTTTAGGAAATTTCTTATAACGCCTTCGCCTCTACCGATTTTTGTTTTTCTTTTTCGCAGTCAGTCAATCTTTTGCTTTTACCCATGACTGGAAAAGCCTTGAAATTATTTGAAATTATTTAGAATATACAAGGAAAAAAACAAATTAAAAAATTAATCACCTTAATCACCCTTTTTTACGGACAAATTGTTTATTCTCTACTAAAATGCCGATGCGTATAAAGGAATGTCCGAGGAAAATAGAAAACAAATAACACATGAAGGAGGTAAATCGCCTGATAGTACCGTTACAAAAAAATGTGTTGTTGATTCACATTCCTGACACTGATAGTAGTAAACTCTTCAATGTACCAAATTTAAATTCTTAAAAATAATCCTGTACTAGAACATTTATTTGAAAAAGTGTAAATGCGTATAAACTGTATTAGGTGCAACTAAGTTCTCGCTGTTTATCAAGAGATGGCTCCAGTAGTAAGTGCTGGTCGATTGTTACGTACCCAAAACGTCATGAACCAAGCAAGTAGACATATGGTAAACAAACCACTTTGACACATTAGTGATTTTGTTTTGCGTCATATATTTTGGTTGTGTGAAAATGTCTGATTTGCTTTTCTTCTTTCGGCGGCTGAAGCGCATCGAGAACTCCAAAAAGTCTACGGAGATGCTGCTCTAAGTGAAACAACGTGCCGTGATTTGTTCCGTCGCTTCAAAGACGGTGATTTCGATGTTGACGACCGTTCGCGTCGCTGACCTTCGAAGACGCTAAATTGGAGTATTTGCTCGATGATGATCCATGCCAAATGTAAAAAGAGCTTGCTTCAGTATTGTGATTCAAAAGCAAGGAACTTGGGTTCCTTATGATTTGAAGCCAAGAGACGTCGAGCGTCGTTTTTTCGTCTGTGAACAACTGCACCAGCGGCAAGAGGGGAAGGGTTTTCTTCATCGCATCGTTACGAGTGATGAAAAATGGATTCATTACAGCAATCCAAGGTGAAAAAACAGCCCGGTCTACGTCGTCGGCTCGGCCTCCTAATACTTATATTCAATATTTAAAATTTAAATAATGACATAACTTTTCCTTATTCACTCGTAAATTAAATTAAATTAATGTTTAATTTTAAGATCTCAAATATCATAATGTACAACCACAAATATCATAATGTAGATAAGCACTTTGCTTTGCAGGTAAACTAATACAATTCTTCTTCTTCTTCTTCTTTTCCTTTTTCCGGCGTTGTTATGGTCAAAAGTGTAGGACCATAACCTTCCCACTTAACTGCATTCCTACTGGTCCGCTTGTGGGGTCCGCCGGTTTGACCTCAGAAAGTAGCGGCAGGTTTCCCGGTTTGGGATTACTTCATCGCTCAGGCCAATCAAATGCTGGTGTTTTTGCATTTGTTTACACCAATTGTTTTTCGGCCTGCCTTTTTTTTTTTTTTTTGTGACACGGGCATGCTCCAGATTTTTTTGTTTGATCTTACTTTTACAACACCGGTGATCTCCAGTCGTGTCAACCCACTGATTTGCATGTACACTTGTGGGGCAGTTTAATGGTGGTATATGTGTCCCTAGGCTCACCTTGGTGTTTTCTAAATTGCTTAGATGTGATTTTTGTTTACCTTTGTTTTAGTCGCCTTTTACGACAAGCGAGAGGTATCGCTGCAGGGATATTCTTAACCCGTCCCTGCACGGGCCAAAACTAATACAATTGTAAGATGGATATAAATAAACGTACTTATTCAAAAAATAAGTGATATTGATGTTGCAGATAATGAACGCTTTGGCGTGCCAAAAAATTTTGAAGACGAAGAACTGAAGTCGTCACATGTCAGACGCTAGCTGAACTTGAAGAAGCATTATATTTGGTTTTTACATTGGGTTTTTTGCTTTGTGTTATGATTGACGAGAGAAAAAGGATACCATATGATAAGGCTAAACATCAAAGATCATGGGATAAGCATAAGACAACCTCGCCGATTAATATAAATATCCATAGTCCGAAGGTTCTGCTATGGACTTGGTGGGATCAGCGGGGTTTAGTTAATTATGAGATGCGCAAACCGAACGCAACCTTCACAGAAATTGGCTATCGATTGCGATTGATGCATTTGAACTGAGCATCATGGGCACAGATGAGCAGCATTTTCAATCCTAACAAGACGCAACAAAATGGGCCTAAAAATATTGCATTGTGCTTTTCCGACGTGGAATTTATAGGTGGCAGAAAGTTATTAAAAAGGGCTACCGATGAGTAATGTCATGTTTTAATGGAGTAAGCATAAATCAGTAATTTTCCCAAAAAAAAAACAAGACCGAGAACTTATTCGAGGTTAGGGAGTCGCTTAGCTGTTACGCAAAATACGATTTCACGTCCATGTATTGGGTGTGTGAATATGACTCCGCCCTTTCCTAAAAGATGTCGTTGTTAATATTGCTTACGTGTACTTATAGATGGTAACACTTGTACTTTATGTCAGCTGTCAAACGCAGTACGTGATATTTGGTTGAAGTGTAAGCAACAAGTTTTTTTAGCTCCTTAAAAATGTCAGTTTTCGTTCCAAGTAAACATCATTTGCGGGAAGTGTTATTACACTATTTCATTGCAAAGAAAAGTGCAGCGGAAACTTATCGTTTGCTTGTGGAGATTTACGGTGAGCATGCTCCATCTAATACAACTTGCAAGGAATGGTTTCGACGATTTCAAAATAGTGATTTTGGCACTGAGGACAAAGAACATGGAAAACCACCCAAAAAATTTGAAGATGCTGAGTTGGAAGCATTATTAGCAGAGGATTCTTGCCAAACTCAAGCAGAACTAGCTGCAGCGTTAAGTGTTGAACGATCAGCTGTTGCGAAGCGTTTAAAAGCAATGGGAATGGTTCAAAAACTTGGTAACTGGCTTCCACATGAATTAAAAGAAAGAGACATGGAACGTAGAAAAACAATTTCTGAAATGTTACTTCAAAGACAGCAACGAAAACGACAGGACTGGGAAGTATTACTCCACCCGCCATATTCGCCGGACATAGCTCCGTCGGATTACCATTTATTCCGGACAATGCAGTCCAGTCTTACAGGAGAACGGTTCACTTCCCACGAAAGTATCAAAATTTGGCTTGATAATTGGATCAGCTCAAAAGATCAGGATTTCTTCAGACAAGGAATACGTAAATTACCTGAAAGATGGGCAAAGGTTGTAGCTGCAGATGGAGCATACTTTGAATAAACTGTTTTTTAATTATCTAAACAAAATAGCATAGTTTCCCTATACAAGAGAGCCGTAAAACATTAAGGCTTCAAATATTGTTTTGAAAATGATCAACTTGTTTGCCGTATTAAATTGTGACTTACAATTTATAAAGATGGTTAGCGCTCTGTTTCCACTCCATCGGAACACCATTAGTTTGAAGTCTGTTGCTTGGTGAGTAACAAGCTTTCCTTTTCCTCGTTAAAAAGATTATTAATTTTTTATCTTCCAATCTTTGAAGCATGTTTGGATTGTATTCAAGGCAGATTATAAGTTGGTTTCAATATTAGAACCAATTTCATCTGACAAAAGAATACAGGTATTGTCCGTATACATAGCATATTCACAGTTCCTCAGCAATGGAGAACGTGATGTGTAGTGTTGTGATGAGCTCTGAATCCGAACAGAACACTCTTAACACCGAACTGGTGGCAAAATATTATGAGACGTTTTCGAAACATTTGCTTAACGAGCATAACAAACTGATAGGTCTAAAATTAAAGGGTACCTTGTTTCAAAATTGGAATTACTTTGGTTGATTTGCAGTAATTGGGAAGGTATCCCAATTTGATGCAGCTATTAAACAACCCTTTTAAGAAATTGACTTTTATAGGAAGATGTTTTAAATATAAGTTCTTAATATGCTATTCTAGTTTTCAAAGTAGATATTTCAGCTTTTAGCGCAGTAAGATGTATAAGGTTATCATCTACAACTACCGGGCATGGATTAAGAAAGCTAATAGAGCTCTTGATTGCAGAATTAATTACGTTGCTGCTTATGATGGTTCGCAAAAAATTGGCGAGCTAATGCATTTGCCTTTTCTGTATCCGATAACAAGACAGAATTTCCTTTTTTGAAAGCAGGAATACGACAGCTTTTTATTTTAATTACTTTAATAATATTCCAAAAAGGCTTTCATCCTTTTTCTAATTTTTGAAATTTATAAGCGGCAAAATGTGAAAGGGTTAGCTTTCGTTAATGCATGATTTTCGTTTTTTGGGGACTGAATGCTCAATACTATCCAAGACTGATACAGCAAATGAATCAATAACGTAATCAATTTGACATTATTTGTCAATTGTTTCAGATTCATTGGGATGCCTTAGTCTCTGTTTTATTAGACATTTGTATCTCTCCCAATTAGTATTTTAGTATGTCAGGGATTAGGCTGCTATCTTGCACTGGTCTTAAAAGAATGCTATACGCCACTACTGAGTTCATTTATAACATTTTTTTGACTAACGAGTTCAGGTGTGAGGGATTTGACCCACTTTTAGGTGTACGATGAGGGGGATAAAGAATATGGAACGGGTTCCTTAAATTAAAATCGGCGAGTATGATATTATCTCTCAAACGCCCACAACTCTTGTGTCTACGATTTAAATCGCCGCCTGGTAGAAAAATCTCATTTGTGTTCATCATTTTACGTAGATCACTTTTTAGATTATATCGTTTTCTAGCTGTTATTGCCCTACCAGGGAAATAAGCACAGAACATTTTTATGTAGCGACAATTAGAAAAGAATACCGCCATACCAATGTTTTCAATCATTTTTGTTCTTGTAGCAGAAAGCACTTTATGTTTTATTCTTCTCTTAATAACTATGACAACTCCACCACCCTTTCTCTCTTTTCTATCTAGGCGATTATATTTAAACTTTTTGTTAGACAAGTTTACATTTTCACTCAACCTAGATTCTGTGACTAGACTAATGACAATGTTATGTTTGCTTAAGAAAGCCAGCAATTTTAGGCATTCCAACAATTTATATTAAGACTAACATTCATTATTTAGTTTGATAAAGATACTGAATAGATAATTGTGTAATAGTATTAAACTGCTTATCCTTAGTATTACATTTACCTAGAAGCATGACCAACTCTGTTGTAAGTGCGTTGATTTTGTTCAACGAAAAAGGCTTATTGCTGACATCTAGTTCGGTCTGGTCTGGTCGCTCAATGTTGTTGTTGGTCCAGACATTGGGAATGTTGGGGCTGTTGCATCGTTACTGTTCTATCGCTACGGTTTGAGAGCGGGAAAATATTTAATATAAATGGTACACGTTGCTGTTGACGGATCTCCCACTTCAATGGTTGTGGTTTGTTCCTCGCTGAGAATCGATCTCTTATCTCAAAGAACTTTTATCGACAAATGCATGATAGATCAGTAGGTTTATGTGATCCATTGTAGTTTGCACCATTGATGTTTTTTGATTTGCATTCTTTGGTTTCATGGTTCTCTGAGCATATACGAGTATGTAGAACAGTGACTCTTGACATGTGAATGAGACAATTTTTTTCCCGGTGTCCAAAGATCCTACAGTTGTAAGACTGGGTTAGTCTGTTTTTTTGCCTGCAAGAGTAGTCCCATTTAATCTGTATTTTAAATATGGAGCGAACTTAGTTTAATGGGACCGGTATCCAGATAAATGTAAAAAAATAAGATGTAAAAAACATCTGTGAATCTGTCATAGTTCTTCTTAATTATTTTAATATTTAGGCATTTTAGCCCACGCGCAACTAGTTCATTCTTAAGTGAATTAATAGGGAGCACGTCCAAGCCATATAACATGAACATGAAGTCGCGGTTAGTACATTACCGAACTTAATGGGGCAATCATCCGGCACAGCTTGGCAAAGCAGTCTATTAATTCGTTCACGAACTGTTTCAGGCGTTTCACACAGCATGGCAGATAAGCGTTTCGAAGCGCAATAATGGGAATGTATGTATACTGGATAATCATATTCCATTCATCGAGCATGTTTTCCTTCAACTTTATCTTACGTATAAGTTTATGCAATCTGCTGCACCGTTTTATTATTTAGTGCAGATTGTTTTGGATCTTGCAAAGTCTGGGTAAGACATGTTTTTTGCCTTCAAGAGTAAGACATGTTCGGCAAATGTGCTGACCGTTCCTCATGACTGCAGCGATTCGATTGCGTTGATTTCGTAAAATCTGCATCCATGCCTTAGCTGCAACTAAGTTATAATTCTTGCCGACGCTGATTTCTCTGAAAGAAGATCCTGGAGTGCCTGGGATCGATAGCACTGTGATGAATGTGGTCGGCTTCATTTGATCAGGAGATGTTAAATATATTATATTCATATTGCCGAATTTGGTATTATTTGTTATCCCTGTAGCAATTTCCGTTGAAGGTGCCACAGTTTTCAATCCCCTTTTTGCGGCAAATCCCATCGCACTTGCTTATAATGTTTGCTTAGTAGCAGTTTGGGGCTTATTCTAATTATTTATCTGCCAACGGACTTAAAAATCTAGGACAAGACCGAAACTAGTTTTCATGTCGAAAGCCGACATTTTTTGTCTGTTAGATCCCTTAAGATATGAAACATTGTCACCCTTTTTGGAAATTTAGATTATTTTTTTTCACAGATATAAAGGTTAGACGTGTTTTGGTGTACTTTGAATTTTTTTGCTATGGAAATGGAACAAAGAATCTATTAAATTTTGTATAAAAAATTAAATAAGTTCTCCGTATTACGTATTACTTGAAATGTTAACTTTGGCATTTGGCGAGTCTATACTAAGCAAAAAAACATGTTTAGAAGAGTTACAAGCTCTTCACAGAAGTCCGAGGAGATGTTAATGACGATGGACGCCCCAGGACATCAACAAAGTGTGTAAACGTTGAAATAGTGAAGAAAATTGTTATGAAGAACCGCCGAATCACTATAAGAGGAGTTGCTGAAGATATTGGCATATCGGTTTGCTCATGCCATCAAACTCTTTTAAAAATTTGCTGGGCATGAAACGTGTGTCATGGAAGTTTGTTGTGAGCAAAACAACCCCTGCATGTGCATCGCTGAGAAACTATTGAAGGGCGTGAACCACGATCCAGATTTGCTGAAAAGTATTACCACTGGTAGCGAAACATTGCTATATTCGTATGGGTATGGTGTTGAAATCAAAGGCCAATCATCCCGGTGGAAGCAACTAAAAAACCTAGACCAAAAAAATTACTCCAAGTTCGGTCAAATGTGAAAGTTTATTTCACTTTATTTGATTACAATGGCCTGTTTCACCATGAGTTCTTACCGGACGATCGTACGGTCGATAAGAAATATTTTCTTGAAATTATGCGCCGTGTGCATGAAGCAATACGAAGAGAACATGCGGATTGATTGTAAAAAAAGATCATGGGTATTGCATCACAATATGTACCTGCTCACCTATCGTTGCTTGTGCGTAATTTTTTGGACGAAAACAATACCATAATCATGCCTTAGCCATCGTATTTGTCGGTCACTTGCGACTTTTTTCTTTTTCCAAAAACTGAAAAGATCCATGGAAGGACTGAGAGGTGCCACGAATGAGGAGTTAAAGACCACAGCGCTGAAAGAGCTCAGTGGTACATCGAAAAGTGGATATTAGAAATCCTTTGAGATTTCGAAAAAATGCTTTTAACGGTACAAAACCCGAAAACGATAGTCCTTATTTTTTTTAACGAACCACACATATCGATTTCTTAATTCAAATGGCTTTAATCCCGCTTTACGACATGGCACATTGCTGTCCTTGTTCCATTCGGTTACAAATTTTGGGAGACAATTTCTAAAGGCAGCGCTAGGTGTTCGCCTCTAGCGATAGTCTTTGTTAGTCAATATTACGCGTTTTCTTTTCAATTGGCCAGTGAAAACACTTTCTTTTAGACACTTGTTATACCATTTTTAAATGGCTCTGCATATGTACATATGTTCTGTACTCATGTATTGATAGATTAAATTGAGGGCCCTGATTGGTCTACCAATTATTAAACCCCGTTGATTTATTAATGTTAAAATGCGTGCCATTGTCATAAGTGTTTTCGAAATTATGTCTTATTGAAGTGTGTAATGTGCCATTGCTCCTGGTTCTGATCGTATTTTTCATGTACCTTAACCCAACTTTTTATATGACCAATATTAGTAGTCAAATCAATCTTCGATCGCTATTTTCAAAATTAGTATCAAGGGCTGGTCGAGGTTTTTATTTTTATTTTGGAAATCAGATAATTTCGGATAACGTAAGTAATTAGTTTCTACCTTTAATTGAGACTCTTGCAAACGGATCTTTAAATTCCAATTTTTGTGTCTTTTGTAAAAGACTTATGTTGGTCCCGCCTTATCTCCCGCACTTCAAACAAGAATAAATTGGATTCATGTATTGATCACCAAAAAACAAGATGATGGCAACTACTTATATTTGTTTTTGCTAAATATGTGTCTAAATTCTAAATTAAATAAACGATCCGACTGACGGGTCTTAACCAAACAAAATGTTTGGAAGTATTCGCAATTTTAGTTTTGTTTTAATACACTTTCTATTGTGTTTATATCTATCTTCAGTCAAGTGAACTCTGAAATTACTAATAAATATCGTTGCCCATTCCACGGTAAATACGAGTACATGAGTAAGCTACCCCATGCTGATTGTTCAGCAGTGATTTCTGATTTTAAATAAAAGTTAAAATATCATTAAGCGTAAATGCCGGAGGAAAAGGTTTCACATTATCCTCTGCACCCTCTCGAGGTCCTTTTCTTCAATCCTTACGAAAACACATTATAATAACGAGCAAACATTTATCCATATACATATGTATGTACCTCGCACTCATCTCATTGACGTTGCTTCAACGACACTTTTTGTCATTTGTCCTCGTTTATCGACTTACATATGTTCCTGCATTCGGTATTCGAGCCACTACGTGCGTGATATATACGAATCGAGTGAGCACAGAAATAACACTTCAAGTTGAATTGTCTCCGTTTGATTTGTGGTTTATACTCGTATTATAATATATTCATATATGACTGAATTTTTCACTCGAAGCGCTATGCACCATGAGAGTGTATCTGATGAGGAGTTAAGGAAGTCTTTATATAAGGGTAAACGGGCGTCATTAGGAATATGAGAAAGTTTTGTAAGCAAAACAAAAATGCAAATTGGCTTTTGACTGAAAACAATTATTGTATCAGTTGAATAAGGGGTTTGGGCTCATGAAGGCGTTTTATGTGAAGCTGTTACGGGAAATTTATGTAAATTGATGATGATGAAGTGCGATAGATGTTCGGTTTTTGAAGTCTTTTTTGATTCGACATTAATTTCGTTTACCAGAAATGGTGCAGTATCACAATCCAGCTTTCAACTAATTTCTTTGAGGAAGTTCCTACTAATATCGCTACTATGATGACATGAAGTATACTCGTATGCTATGTTTATGTATGTGAAGCAAATTGAATTTCTAGATACAGCATACTCGTATGTCTACGATTTGCTGTTTTCATTTAATCAAATCTCATTCCGCATTTTGAGCACACAAATGCCCCGTCTGCTCCACGATTTCCGTCAGTATCCCCCGTTCTTTCCCGGCATAATAGTTAAAACAGACTCGTGAATCAAAAAAAAAAAGGAAAAACCACTTCAGGTATTCACTGAAAATGTATCTATTTTCCGATTAAAAAAATTATTTCATCCATGAAAATTCTAGCTCGTAAATCCTTTCAATTTGCCTTGCGATTCACTGATTTTTCTCTGCGAGCAGCTTTCCAGCGGTAGAATAGCGTTGTTGAAAAACGTTGCAAAATTGTAAAAACAGCATTTTGAAAAGCAACTGCAAAAGGAGTTTCTACCCAACCGGAAAACAACCCACAAATCTGCAATTACATGCAGATATCATCCATCTACCCAGCCATCCTGCATCCTATTTGCACTCGAGTTCCTTCGTATTTAAAGGCAAATCGCAAGATAACGAGCACTCGCTAATTAATCGGCTCTCAAGACCTGAATGGGAGTTTCAGAGAAATACAAAAAAGTGAAAAAAGTTCAACTCGGTACTGGAAACAAAACAAAATGGAAAAAAAACGATTTTTTAACTGCGCAGTACATCGTTGTAGACACCGGATCCTTGAATGCCATTAGATTTCTGATGTGCGAAACGGCTGGTCGAGAGAAGGGAAAGACGACGGAGCGGAAAGACCGATGATGATTCGTTAAAATGGAATGTTTCAAATGTTTCGAAACGCGGCAATACTATTTGTGAAATTGTTCGAGAACGTGAGTGGGCCGTGAGTGAGGGTGGAGCTGATAGGGCATAGGACTGAGTGCGGAGATTAAGTGTTTCACAAAATGAGGTTGCCTTAGTTCGTACATCTTTATTGGCATTCACTTAATCGCATTGAAATAAATACGGGTACAGGAACGGGATGCCATGCGTACCGTTAATTGCAAATTCAAATTACTTAAAGAACATTTGATTGGTTTCAATGGGAAATGGTTAACTTTTTTATTTGAAAGAAAATTCGAGGTTCTATATTCAAATATGGCACTTAAGTGGGTGTATTCAGTTGCAATTGTGTATGCCATTACGGATATGCACACATTAATAATCAATTTGAGTACGCCAACAAAATGAAGTGGTTGAAGTGAAAAGTTTTAATGAACTTCACGCGGAAAGGAATACCACTTTCATTTACTTTTACAGATTCTCTGGCTGAGTCGATAACTATTGCTGAATAAATGGTGAATTAATTGAAGATTGTTATGGGCAGATTATAATTTTGAAAATTCTTGGAAGGATTGCGTTACTTCCTAAGGAATACAAGACGGACATTAGGGCTACCGAAAAGTTTTCGTAGAATTTCATTGAATATCAACCATACCACGGATACGTTCCTTATCCGTAAACTGATTCATTATAACCAATCTCTTTAGATTTAAAGTTCCTTCACCACCTGTAGTTTTCAGAGCGGCTAATATTTACCGAAATACATAGTATCGCGGTCTGGAATAAAGATATTAAATATAATCCAAAAAAATATCAGTTTTTCGTTTCGAATTGGTGACAAGCTAAGCCTTAGTTCTTTAACCCCCGACGCAAAGAGAGGGGTGTTATAAGTTTGACGTGTCTGTTTGTCTGTGTGTCTGTCTGTGGCATCGTAGCTCCTGAACGAATAGACCGATTTTGATGATTTTTTTTTTTGTTTGAAAGCTACCGTGATCGAGCTGGTTCTTAGCTACAATTTATGAAGATCTGTTCGGGCGTTTTAAGGCATTCAGTTCTTTTAGGTGGCGCAAAATGAATCGCCCTATCGGAAGATGTTATAATTTTTGCAAATGGCGTCGTACCTCAGTCATGACATTTGACATTAGTGAACTAGACAGCTGCAGTATACAAACAGATAAGCACTTGAGCGCTATACTTCGCAAGAGCGTGGAATAATTGTGTTGATTTTTTTGACCAGTAATCGGTCGGTGGGATTTCGTGAATTTCGACGTCGATTTCCTATGTGTGTTGCGCCAACTGGGCAAACATTCCACTTAGATACTCGACGTGAACAGATGGGAACTATAGGAGATCATGCAGGACGTGGCCGCCACCGGACTGGTCGTTCGGCCGAGAATATCGCGGCTGTGGCTACACAATCATACGTGGGCCCCGCAATTGAGCATAACCATACGGACCCTAGAGCGAATATTAGTGAAAAACTTAGACATATTTCTGTACAAAGTACAAACAGTTCATCAGTTAATGCCTGCTGACCGTCAGTCGCGTGTGAATTACTGTCAAGCCATCCTTAATCAACAACGAAGAGGGCCATTTTTGTGGCGTAGGTACTTACACTCAAGCAGTTACATAATAAGTAAAATCTTCGTTTCAGGTCATTGAAAATCCGCGTGTGATACACGAAGAACCATTACAATCACTCAAAGCCACTGTGTGGTGCGGCATTCACGCAAAAGGAGTGATTGGAATTGGATAAACGGGGCTTAGTGAATATTTGGTTTCAACAAGACGGGTGCAACCACACACACAGCACGAGCCACAATGGATATTGTGAAGTAAGCGTTTCCTTTTCGCGTAATCTCCTGTTTTGGCGATTTGGCATGGCCAGCAAGATCACCTGATTTAACCATCCCAGACTTCTTTCTTTGGGGCTACTTGAAGTCACGGACTTATGCCAACAAGCCTCGGACGTTCGCTTTCGCAGCCCTTAAGGAGAATATTCAACAGAAATACGACATTTATTACCGAAAATCTTGCGGAAAGTCATGGAAAATGCGGTAAAACGGGTACAAATGTGTATCAACACTGATGGTAGCCACTGGACGGATATCATCTTTTCCACATAGCAGAAAAAAAATATAAAGGTCCAAGTAAAGATTTCCATCACTCAAAGCCTTTTTTTTTAGTAAAAAAGTTATTCAAAAACAAAATTGGATGATAAATCTTGCTCACCTTGTACATACAAGAAAATGTACATAATTTAAGTAGTTAGGTCTTTCTATAATCCATACTTTATCATTATCAATATTATTTTTATTTGTTTCTGTTTTTCTTTTTTTATTTTCTTAGCAGTTCCCCGACTCGGCGGCGCTTATTATAAATATGTTAGGTATATTATACAGGGTGTCCCACGAGCAGTGTGCCAAAAAGCTGGAGCATGTAGGTCTCGTCAAGACAAGAAAAAAATCGTATGGGAGGGGGGGGTCTTTTCCCCCCGTTTAGCCGGGAGGGGCTATTTTCTAAAATATTGACTTAATTTGGGAAAAAAATTATTCAAAATCAACAGTTACATCCACAATGCCGTAATATACTTTTTTGTAAAGCCAGAAACCTCTTCTTTCATCTTGTTTTTAAACGAAGCTGTTTTAAGGAATAGTTTTTGAGAAATTAATTTTCAAACTCAAAATTTTGAACAAAGATTGTAAAAAAAAAATTTTAACTACTTTTTTCCAAAATTGTATGTAATTAAGTACTAATTTTTTTTCCAAAATTCAATTCCCTTTATATTTTTTAGTTAAAAACAGAAAACCGCATGCAAAAATGTCTTGTAGTTTTTGAGAAATTAAAAATAAACCCGAACCACTTTTTTCTAAGAAAAACCTTTTTTTTGGTTTTAACGCGTCTGGACTTGTAGGCAAATTGATGTATGAAACATTGACCTCTTTTTTATTATTTTTAGAAAATTCGGAGTTTTATGAGGATACATAGTATCTTTGGAACAACTGAAAGAACGGATTGAAGTCGCTGGAGTCAAATTGTAGGAAAATTTGTCAAACATAGACTTACATATGTGCAGCCATTAGAAGGAGATATAATCTTTGCCTTCTAAAAAATGGGGATCATGTTGAAAATTTATTATAATAAAACTCCGAATTTTTAGAAATAATAAAAAAGAGGTCAATGTTTCATACATCAATTTGCCTACAAGTCCAGACGCGTTAAAACCAAAAAAAAGGTTTTTCTTAGAAAAAAGTGGTTCGGGTTTATTTTTAATTTCTCAAAAGTTACAAGACATTTTTGCATGCGGTTTTCCGTTTTTAACTAAAAAGTAATAAGGGAATTGAATTTTGGAAAAAAATTAGTACTTAATTACATACAATTTTGGAAAAAAGTAGTTCGAAATTTTTTTTTTCCAATTTTTTTCAAAATTTTGAGTTTGAAAATTAATTTCTCTAAAACTGTTCCTTAAAACAGCTTCGTTTAAAAACAAGATGAAAGAAGAGGTTTCTGGCTTTACAAAAAAGTATATCACGGCATTGTGGCTGAAACTGTAGATTTTTAATAATTTTTTTTCCAAATTAAGTCAATTTTTTAGAAAATTGCCCCTCCCGGCTAAACGGGGGGGAATAGACCCCCCCCTCCCATACGATTTTTTTCTTGTCTTGACTAGACCTACACGCTCTAGCTTTTTGGCACACTGCTCGTGGGACACCCTGTATAAATATTAATAGGTTATTTTAATGAAATCAAAAGGCCGAGAGAAGAATTTTATTTTTTTTACTTTTTAAAGTTTTTTTTTTGTCGGGGGTTACTTAAAATTTTTAATTTTATTTTTATTTTAATTCTTCACGTATCTCGAATGTTCCCGATATCTTGTCTTCCTACTTCATCTTGTTTTTTGTTTTCAGCCTTAGAAGGACATGTTACATTTTCGATCAGCTTATAAAGTCGTATTTTTAAAATCTAGGAATAGTTGGTACACCATTTCGTGGAACTCGCATTTCTTCTCTAAAAGCTGCCGTATAGTGAAAATCTGATGTCTCGTCGAGCGATTCCTTTTGAACCCACACTGGTATTCGACGATTATTTCCTTTCCGTATGATGTCAGTGTCTGGACATCTTTTGAAATTGTAATATTTTGGTAGCAAAGATAATCTTCGATGGATGTTGCATTGTGTTCGGTCACTCTTTTAAATACGGGAATGAGCTTTTCGATTCCTCGGGGATGATTTCATTGTTCCATATAGTTTTGATGAGCCCAAGTAACTTCTCTGTTAATTTTTCTCCTACATATTTTAATTTAATTTCCGATAATTTCGTATTAATTCCGATGGTTTTACGTTTTTCGACGCCATTTGCAAAAGTTATAACATCTTCGGATAGGGTGATTAATTTTGCCCCACTTAAAAGAGATGATGGCCTTAAAATGCCTGAACAGATCTTCATAAATTGTAGCTAAGAACCATCTCGATCACGTTAGCTTTCAAACAAAGGATCAAAATCGGTCCATCGGTCCAGGAGCTGCGATGTCACTGACAAACACACAAGCACGTCAAACTTATAACACCCCTTTTTTGCTTCGGGGGTTAACAAGTTAACAAGGAGATGCCTTGTCACTATCAAAAGTTCCATGCAAGTAAATGAGATAGAAATAACCCTTAATCGAATCACATCTGTTCTAGCTTACGCTGACGATCTAGACCTGCTGGGAGATAGTGAGGAAACAGTTAAGAGAAACGTAGAAGGCCAATTGTAGGAAAGGAAGCAGGCTTTGAATTAAATGAAGAGAAAACTAAATATATGGTCACTAATTGGTTTAGATCGATCCAAGCCTCGTACCTGACTGTACCCGATAAACGCTTACAACAACATACAATTTTTTTTTTTTTTTATTCATTTTCATTCATTTCAATTTACATTAAAAATGTTTACCTTCCTTTAAATATATATAAATAACAATTCTTGTAATCAGTTTTTCATTAGACTAAGTTAAACATTTTTCATTTTCATTAATTAATTACAATAGAGCAAAAATATAATAAAGGATTTTAACCATGAATTATTCTATTGAAATGAATTTCGCGTTTAGCACTTGTGGTATAAACTCCAGTTTTAACTGCAATTTGTAGTAAAAGTATACTTGTTTTCTATATTAAGAGTCGCGCAAGGAGTATAGTGTGTAGTGGACAAAGGCGAAGATTTAATCAAGGCTGATGTTATTGATGTTGACAGGCAAAGTTGTTCAAGGGGCGGTTTACGGGTTTATATGATACCTTTCAATTAATGTTTAAGAACAATAACTTTACTAAGAATGTATGAGAAATAGATCTTCCACATCTGATTTGGATAGTAGCCATATTCTTAGATTTTTGAGGAACTTGTGAGTTTCCAATGCACTGCGTATATCTTCAGGAAGTTTGTTGTATAATTGTGGAGCTATAACAGTTATGGAACGTCTAAAAAAATATGAGTTTCTCTGGGTGAGACAAGGCTGCATATGGACAACGCGTGCTTCTTCGCGATGAAGGAATTATTCAAAACAACACTTTTGTCTCGCAATTATTTATTTATAATCCTGTAATAATGCTGTTCTGTGCAGGGACGGGTTAAGAATATCCCTGCAGCGATACCTCTCGCTTGTCGTAAAAGGCGACTAAAACAAAGGTAAACAAAAATCACATCTAGGCAATTTAGAAAACACCAAGGTGAGCCTAGGGACACATATACCACCATTAAACTGCCCCACAAGTGTACATGCAAATCAGTGGGTTAACACGACTGGAGATCACCGGTAGTGATATACTAATATCCAAACCCTATTTACGATATATGTACACTTTTGGACGGGACAACAACCATTTTTATATATATCGTATAATACGATAAGAAAAACTTACCACAGGAAAGCCAATGTAAAAATCAATGTGCGATCGTGTTGCTAACCGAGTGTTAAACCTTTTATGTACATACATATCTCTGTTCTGTTTACATGTTTAGATTATGTATTGTGTTTAAAGATAGTGACTCTGTTGTTTTTATGTACTTTAAGTTTCTGTACTCTAATTTTCTGTTAACCCAAGCTTGTTTGTCAAAATTATCAGTTATCTAAAATGTGTTTTTAAGCAAGTTGAACTCACTCTTGGCGCGAGCGTCGT
Organism: Merodon equestris; assembly: GCA_958301585.1. Taxonomy (NCBI): domain Eukaryota; kingdom Metazoa; phylum Arthropoda; class Insecta; order Diptera; family Syrphidae; genus Merodon; species Merodon equestris. The sequence goes on along the minus strand of OY284415.1, from coordinate 78,075,503 downwards.
CGAATAAAGATCAAATATAGTAAAAGTAAAAAAGGAAAAGTTTTTTATTGCTCCCAAGTGTTATTGGCGCAGTCGGTAAAGAAGATAGTAAGAAAAAATTACTGAAAGTTAACAATAAAGTGTAGTGTTAGACAATAAACTGGAGAAATAAAGTGCAAAAATAAACAATAAAGTGCCGAATATTAAGTAATATCAAAAAAAAAAAAACAAATAAATAATTACCACAAGTACCAACACATCAAGACAACGATTTCAACAGGAAACAATAGTTATACGTACTTAAGTAATACATAATTATTATTAAGATTAGACAAAAACAAAAAAAAAACAGGTATGGCTAGCATAAGTTTATTAGATATGGTTAAGGATGTCTCCGATTTTACCGGATTGCCTGAAGAGCTTGATATTTTTATCAAGCACATTGATTATATATATTCTTTTTCAACTGATTTAGATATAAGTTCAAAAGGATTCATTAATTTACGTATAAGACAAAAAATTAAAGGCAAAGCAAATCTAATTTTAATAAATAATAACAATCCAACAGAGTGGTATGCGATTAGGCAATTACTTTTAACTAATTGTACTATTGACGAAAGTGTCGAGAATATAATTACTCAAATAAAAACATTACAATTTGAAAGTACTGTAAGCGAAATGTTTGAGCGTTGTATTAATCTTTTAACTAAGCTAAATATTAAAACATCTTTGAATTTAGAAAATCCTGGTTGGTATAGTAGTAAGGAAAATGAAAAAATGGTGCTTAAACTTTTAACAAATAAGCTTCCCGTTGAACCTAAACTAATTTTAAATGCAAGGAATCCCTCTAGTATTAGTGAAGCCAGAAGCATCCTCGTCGAAACAGACACATTTAATAAATTTTTTCCCCAGACATATCCTAACAATCCCACGCCACGAATGTATAGACCAATCTACCAAAAACAATTTAACCAACACGACTTCCAAAATAATCCACAAAACTTAAAATTCAATACATACAATAGACCGGTCGAACATCAAAAATACAATCAAAATAACTTCCACGATTCAGGTTATTATCAAGGCAATAGTACAACTAATTCCCGAAATATTCCACAAAACTCTCACGATATTCCCAGTTTTTCACAAAAATCAAACAATACAAATAAATGTACACAAAGGATGCCTTCAAATAACTACAACCTAAGATCGAATCAGAACCGGTTAAATCCAAACGCTTTTAAACATAGTCAACAGATTAGAACAATGGACGTTGATCACATACAATCAGTAGACTTGCCAACTTGTTCTGGGTTACAAAATTTTCAATTGCCCGGCCAAGACCACTTCCCTGCATAGTAGTACAAACTACACCAACTCCCATCAAACTCTTAATTGATACAGGGGCAAGTACGTCAGTTATACAAAAAAATCTTTTTCATGAAATGTTTAAAACAAATTTAGCAAACTCATTAGTTCTCAAATCAGTGAATTCAAATATCATAGTTAATTCCAAAATAACCATACCTCTTTTTAAAGAATTTAAAAAAGCAGGTACAATTGAAATGCTTGAGACCGAAATTGTAGGTGATTTTGATGGCATAATTGGGTGCAATATCTTAAAACCATTACAGGCCAAAATAGACTTTGAGAATTCCAAACTCGTTACCAAAGAAGCCACACTTCCCTTAATATTTGATATCTTTCAAACAAGGCTAACAGAGAATGAAATAAGTATTCTTCATAATAATGATGAGGACATCAGTTTTAAATCCCTCGATATAGATTGTATAATTAATAGGCTGAAATTATATAACCTCAACAAAGAGGAAATCAAGTCTTTAATTTCATCTATTAAAAAGTTTAAGAAGGTCTTTTACCTCGAAGGCGAAAATCTGTCTTCAGTACTAAAGTATAGTCATAAAATACCAACAAAAAATGACATCCCTATATTTTCAAAAACCTATAGGTACCCCGAAGCACATACATACATATGAGGTAAACAAACAGATTTCCGAAATGCTTAAATGCGGTATTATTGTGAATTCCTCTAGTCCATATAATGCTCCAATTTGGGTGGTTCCTAAAAAACTTGACAATTCTGGGGAACTTGTTTTCTATATTAAGAGTCGCGCAAGGAGTATAGTGTGTAGTGGACAAAGGCGAAGATTTAATCAAGGCTGATGTTATTGATGTTGACAGGCAAAGTTGTTCAAGGGGCGGTTTACGGGTTTATATGATACCTTCCAATTAATGTTTAAGAACAATAACTTTACTAAGAATGTATGAGAAATAGATCTTCCACATCTGATTTGGATAGTAGCCATATTCTTAGATTTTTGAGGAACTTGTGAGTTTCCAATGCACTGCGTATATCTTCAGGAAGTTTGTTGTATAATTGTGGAGCTATAACAGTTATGGAACGTCTAAAAAAACTCTGTTTTGCCTCTTGGGACAACAACATTGTTTGCTGACGTTAATGAGTACGTTATATTACCTCCAGATAAGTTGTTATAACCACTTCGCAAAAAAAAAAATGTCTAAGAGGCAGAACGTTAACTTTTTGAAATTATGGAAAAGAAGTCTCCCATCTGGGTTTGCAGAGGATAACTCTGATTATTTTTTTCTGTGCTGTTATAAGAGGTTGGAGATTATTTATGTAAGCACTGCCCCAACAGGAAATTCCATATTCTAATCGGGAATTGACAAATGAATAGTAAATTGATCTAAGTAGGTTTTGTGAGACTAGCTTACGCAGGTGATATATTTTATTTAACGCGATATATAAGAATTTCTTTACATTTTTTATGTGCGCTTTCCAGTTAAACTTACAGTCCACAGTAACTCCTAGGTACTTATATTCGAGTACATATTCAAGTTGCATACACGAATTATTGCAATTGTAACGATCACACAGTGCATCGCGTATACCAACTCCTTGGATAGAGACTTCGTTTGTTAGGGAGAAGCACATCATCTTAGATTTGCTACTTAGAACCATATCATGAAATGAAAACCAATGTTGCAGGGCTACTAGATCGCAATTCATTTTTGTTTTAAGTCCTTCTACGTTAGGAGCAGTGTAGGATAAAACCAGGTCGTCAGCAAAAGCGATAATATGCCCAGTGAGTGACAGACTAAAAACTGAACTGATATATATTAGAAAAAGCAAAGGTCCTAGAACTGATCCTTGGGGAACTCCTGACTTCGCGCACAAAATTGGATCACTTAGAGAATTATTCACACGAACTAGCTGTGTTCTATTTTCAAGATATGAAGTTATCCAGTTTAATATATTATCTCTAAAGCCGTATCTATAGAGTGTCTTTAGCATTAATTTGTGATTGGCTAAGTCGAATGATTTTGTCAAATCGAGAAACAAAGCGGCAGTTTTATTACCTCTATCTATTTCACGGTTTATACTTTCCAAAAATGCCTGAATAGCATCTTCGGTAGGTTTTCCCTTCGTGAATCCATATTGCGAGTTGCTAAGTATTTTGTATTTTTTACAGAAACTTATCATTCTTTTAGTTAAAATTTTTTCATAGACTTTTGAGAAGACAGAGAGTAATGAAATCGGTCTATAGTTATTCGGATCACATTTGTCAACTTTTTTATAAATTGGAATTATTATTGCTGTCTTTAGACACTTAGGGAATATACCGCTTTTAAAGCTGTTGTTTATAAGGAAAGTTAAAGGTTTTATTATCCAATTACTTTTTTTTTTTAAGACGATGGTGCTAAGACCGTCTATTCCACAGGAATTCTTCGGCTTTAAATTTGCTACAACAAGCAAAATTTGAGCTTCATTCACCTCAGCGAAAAAGAATGTTGGAAGGATTTCAAGATCAACAAAGTAATCTGAATATACATTTGTAGTGTAATACGAAGAGGTGGGCTTATGGCTATCAACTATGTTTTTAAAGAATAAGTTAAAATTATTTGCAATTTCCACCTCTTCTTCTGATACCACACTGTCTAAAAACTTTATTCTTTTCGGGCCGTTTTCATAATTTCCCTTTCCTAGCAGACTATTTATAATGTTCCATTGCATTCTGGGATTCGATGAATTTTCATCAAACTTCCTTTTATAATACGATTCTTTCTGTTTATATACTTTTTCATTAATATCCCGTTGCATTTGCTTGTAGGCGTTTCTAACTTGTGGTAAAAGTAATTTATTTCTATTTCTAATATAGTACATGTTTTTGGCATATATTTCCTCACACAGAGTATCTGTCCTCGGTTTCATCTAGTTGAACTTACGTTTTTTTGTTACAACCTTACTATTAGAAATATGATCGGATAGAGTAGTTATGAAATTCCTAAATGCGTTTGATGGGCAATTGCAATATACATTATTCCATCTTTCCAAATAAAGTCTTTCATGCAGGACCAGGTAATTAATTTTATTGATGTTATGGGTTTCAACCTTTTTACACTTTCGTTTAGAGCTCGCAAAGATATTAGAGATGGCGATCCCAGTAGCGAAGTGATCAGTTACGTCCCATTCAAGTACAAAAGGGCGGATGTAATGAGAATTTTTAACTGTACTAAAGATATGATCAATGCACGATTTGGTAGATGAAGTTTTTCTAGTTGGTACATTTATAACTGATTCGAAACCTAGAGAAGAAATGAGTAGCAAGTAAGTATCGCTAATCGAGCAGAGATTCAGTATATCAATATTCATATCACCAACCATAAAAGTATATTGACTTACAATTCCGGTGAGGGGATCTTCAATATCTCTTATGGATACATCTTGAGGTACAGAATGAAGCCGATATACGCAGATAATGTCAATTGAAACACTAGTAATAAGTTTAAGTTTAACAATGATACTATCAGCACTTTTCAAATCAGGTGAGATAATCTTCGTAATCACAATATTGTGTTTTATGAAAATTGCAATTCCGCCAGATGAATAACTTTCGTTACAATTGGCATATACAGCTCTGTGCAAAAAAAAATTTGTAATGCATTTAATTTTTTTTTTCCTGCCGTTAAGATACGGCATCTACTGTAGAATAACAGTTTGATATTTGGTGATATAATGGAAGGATACTTTTACTCAGAACTGAACTTTAAAAACCGGGTATTCCCCGTTATACGTAACGAAGTAGTGTAGTGTGCAAAAAAATAGCTGTCATTCTATAGAGAGTTTTGCTTGTGTAAAGTAGTGTTCATCTTTCTTTTTAGATTAAAACATTTGAAGGTAAGATATTTGAATAATTTAAAATCAATATTTCTTAAAAGAAACTTATCCGCCAGTTAAAATGGGTCGAGGTAAACATTGTACCGATGAAAAAATATCACAAATAAGAAAATTACTTTCTGAAGGAAAAACCTACAAATTTATTCGTGATATAGTTGGCTGCTCTAATAAAATGATTTCAAACGCAAAAAAGTATGTTGTACACGAAGAAACAAGAGGAAGAAAGGCGAAATTAACGCCTAGCGATGAACGTCAATCTAATGATTGACTAAAAAAGACCCATTTATCACCTATTCTAAGATAAAAGAAGATTTAAATCTCAAAGGGAACACTTGTACAATACGACGAAGACTCTTAAAAAACCGTTTATCTGCCAGAAGTCCCAGAAAAGCACGGTTACTGAAGAAGGTCCACTTGCAAAAAAGAAAAAAAATTGCAAAAGATCATTTGCATTGGCCACTTACTAAGTTGCGAAATATTCTGTGGACTGATGGGTCAAAAATTGTTTTATTTGGGACTTCTGGAAGCAGAACATTCGTTCGAAGGCCAAAAAAACAGGAATTCAACGAAAAATATACGCTAAAAACTATTAAGCACGGCGGCGCAAAAATTAACGTATGGGATAGCTTTTCGTATAATGGCACTGGTCCCTTATTTTGGATAAAACCGGTAATGACTGCCGAAGTTTACGTTAATATTATGAGGCAATTCATGCTCCCTTACGCCGAATGGAATATGCCTCTCACATGGGTCCTGCAACAAGACAACGACCCAAAGCATACCAGGAAATTGGCCAAAGAATTTCTAGCAAGGAATAGGGTTCAGGTTATGGAATGGCCAGCTCAGACCCCAGACCTGAACCCAATCGAAAACCTTTGGACTGATGTTAAGAAAGGAGTATTTAAAGCGAAACCAAAAAATACACATCAGTTATGGGAATCTGTGCAGGCTGCATGGAGGGATATTCCACTTGAGCGATGTCAAAGGTTGGTCGACTCCATGCCACGGCGTTGCGCCGCCGTATTTAAAAATAAAGGTCATAAGACCAAGTATTAGAGTCCTTCTTTAATTTAAAACTTAAAATCCTTACCATTTTTTAGAATAATTAATTTTACATATGATTTCTTACTCTTGGTGCTATTATTTTGCACACGTAAAAACTGAATTTTTTAAGTTAAATGCTTTTATTTATTTTTTGTTTTTTGTTATAATGAATGAATTCTTGTGTTTTTAAGTTATTTATATTTTGCTTTCACTATTTGAATACAAAAATAAATCAAATTTTTGCGAACTTTTAAAATTTTTCTTTCATAAGGCTTTATAAACTGTTGGTGCTATTTTTTTTCACAGAGCTGTAAGTCAAAGCCTGGTATAGAATAATTGGATAATTCATGGTCAAAGATCCATATTTCAGATAAAACTATAACATCAGGAAGTGTTTTAAAAGAATTATTAAAATATAGACAGAAACTATCAAAGTTTTTTCTCATACTTCTAATGTTTTGATGAAGGATAGTAATGTCACTTAATTGGGGATCATAATAAGGACCAATAAAAATATTACTACTAGGATTAGTATCATAGAGATCAAATAATTCATTAGATTGAGATTGCATAATTAATGTATAGATTAATAAAAGAAAAATAAATGAAAAATTATTATAAACAATTTAGATCATCAATACACCTGATGAATTTGATCTCCGTTCTAGTAGCCTTACGCATCATTATTCTGCCGTGTCTCACCCAGAGAAACTCATATTTATGATTCCTCTTTGCTACATAGTTTCGCCTCTTTCAGTAGCATCTTTGTTTCATATGACAGCCAGTCGTTTATGTAGATGTTGCCTTTACAAGAAGAGAAACATTTCTCTGCTTTGATGGGTTTCTTCTTTGCATATGAAGCCGACAAGATTTCCTCTTTTATTCTTCTGCTACGGAGTTGTACCACTACTGTACCAGATGCTTTTCCCTTGGTTTTCTTCCTATAGCATGTATCAACATCGTTTTCGGCTATGTTAACTCCGACGCCTTGTTTAATGATTTTAATAGCTGTTGCTGCAACATTTTCGTACTCTAAGAGAGGAACTTCACGCAGTTCAACGTGGTTTGAGTGACACATATATTCTGCGTGTACCAGTCTCTCTTTTGTTGCTTTAAGCTCAGCTTTAATTGTTTTATTTTCTCTCATAATTTCGGAGAGCATTTGTGTTGTCTTCTCAAGTTCACGTATTTGTTGCTGCATGATGAGCAGTGATTTTACTGTATTATTAAGTGTCTTTTTCAGTTCAGTGAAGTTAACATGAATACAATGTTACTTTGTCTTTTGTTGCTGCATTTTCATCACTTCTAACACTTGTTGATACCGAAAGTCTGCGCGGGTTGTTTCTATTTTTTTGTAGACAGGTGTCACAAGTCCACCGTTTTCTTGATTTATTGATGTAGTCTATATCAGTCGGTTGAAGTTTTACACACTCCGCATGCATTAATAGCTCACAATCCCCACATTTAATATAACAGGCATCTCTGCCCAGTCTCGAAGTGCAGATCTTGCAACTCATTTTATTTTTATTTTTATTTTTGTATACTTTTTTTTTTTTTAGCCACTCACAGTTTTACGTCCGCAGTCAACGCGACACCCTCACAAACACGAAATCAAAATACGATTAAATAAAAGGCTGCATATGGACAACGCGTGCTTCTTCGCGATGAAGGAATTATTCAAAACAACACTTTTGTCTCGCAATTATTTATTTATAATCCTGTAATAATGCTGTTCTGTGCAGGGACGGGTTAAGAATATCCCTGCAGCGATACCTCTCGCTTGTCGTAAAAGGCGACTAAAACAAAGGTAAACAAAAATCACATCTAGGCAATTTAGAAAACACCAAGGTGAGCCTAGGGACACATATACCACCATTAAACTGCCCCACAAGTGTACATGCAAATCAGTGGGTTAACACGACTGGAGATCACCGGTAGTGATATACTAATATCCAAACCCTATTTACGATATATGTACACTTTTGGACGGGACAACAACCATTTTTATATATATCGTATAATACGATAAGAAAAACTTACCACAGGAAAGCCAATGTAAAAATCAATGTGCGATCGTGTTGCTAACCGAGTGTTAAACCTTTTATGTACATACATATCTCTGTTCTGTTTACATGTTTAGATTATGTATTGTGTTTAAAGATAGTGACTCTGTTGTTTTTATGTACTTTAAGTTTCTGTACTCTAATTTTCTGTTAACCCAAGCTTGTTTGTCAAAATTATCAGTTATCTAAAATGTGTTTTTAAGCAAGTTGAACTCACTCTTGGCGCGAGCGTCGTCGAATAAAGATCAAATATAGTAAAAGTAAAAAAGGAAAAGTTTTTTATTGCTCCCAAGTGTTATTGGCGCAGTCGGTAAAGAAGATAGTAAGAAAAAATTACTGAAAGTTAACAATAAAGTGTAGTGTTAGACAATAAACTGGAGAAATAAAGTGCAAAAATAAACAATAAAGTGCCGAATATTAAGTAATATCAAAAAAAAAACAAATAAATAATTACCACAAGTACCAACACATCAAGACAACGATTTCAACAGGAAACAATAGTTATACGTACTTAAGTAATACATAATTATTATTAAGATTAGACAAAAACAAAAAAAAAAACAGGTATGGCTAGCATAAGTTTATTAGATATGGTTAAGGATGTCTCCGATTTTACCGGATTGCCTGAAGAGCTTGATATTTTTATCAAGCACATTGATTATATATATTCTTTTTCAACTGATTTAGATATAAGTTCAAAAGGATTCATTAATTTACGTATAAGACAAAAAATTAAAGGCAAAGCAAATCTAATTTTAATAAATAATAACAATCCAACAGAGTGGTATGCGATTAGGCAATTAATTTTAACTAATTGTACTATTGACGAAAGTGTCGAGAATATAATTACCCAAATAAAAACATTACAATTTGAAAGTACTGTAAGCGAAATGTTTGAGCGTTGTATTAATCTTTTAACTAAGCTAAATATTAAAACATCTTTGAATTTAGAAAATCCTGGTTGGTATAGTAGTAAGGAAAATGAAAAAATGGTGCTTAAACTTTTAACAAATAAGCTTCCCGTTGAACCTAAACTAATTTTAAATGCAAGGAATCCCTCTAGTATTAGTGAAGCCAGAAGCATCCTCGTCGAAACAGACACATTTAATAAATTTTTTCCCCAGACATATCCTAACAATCCCACGCCACGAATGTATAGACCAATCTACCAAAAACAATTTAACCAACACGACTTCCAAAATAATCCACAAAACTTAAAATTCAATACATACAATAGACCGGTCGAACATCAAAAATACAATCAAAATAACTTCCACGATTCAGGTTATTATCAAGGCAATAGTACAACTAATTCCCGAAATATTCCACAAAACTCTCACGATATTCCCAGTTTTTCACAAAAATCAAACAATACAAATAAATGTACACAAAGGATGCCTTCAGATAACTACAACCTAAGATCGAATCAGAACCGGTTAAATCCAAACGCTTTTAAACATAGTCAACAGATTAGAACAATGGACGTTGATCACATACAATCAGTAGACTTGCCAACTTGTTCTGGGTTACAAAATTTTCAATTGCCCGGCCAAGACCACTTCCCTGCATAGTAGTACAAACTACACCAACTCCCATCAAACTCTTAATTGATACAGGGGCAAGTACGTCAGTTATACAAAAAAATCTTTTTCATGAAATGTTTAAAACAAATTTAGCAAACTCATTAGTTCTCAAATCAGTGAATTCAAATATCATAGTTAATTCCAAAATAACCATACCTCTTTTTAAAGAATTTAAAAAAGCAGGTACAATTGAAATGCTTGAGACCGAAATTGTAGGTGATTTTGATGGCATAATTGGGTGCAATATCTTAAAACCATTACAGGCCAAAATAGACTTTGAGAATTCCAAACTCGTTACCAAAGAAGCCACACTTCCCTTAATATTTGATATCTTTCAAACAAGGCTAACAGAGAATGAAATAAGTATTCTTCATAATAATGATGAGGACATCAGTTTTAAATCCCTCGATATAGATTGTATAATTAATAGGCTGAAATTATATAACCTCAACAAAGAGGAAATCAAGTCTTTAATTTCATCTATTAAAAAGTTTAAGAAGGTCTTTTACCTCGAAGGCGAAAATCTGTCTTCAGTACTAAAGTATAGTCATAAAATACCAACAAAAAATGACATCCCTATATTTTCAAAAACCTATAGGTACCCCGAAGCACATACATACATATGAGGTAAACAAACAGATTTCCGAAATGCTTAAATGCGGTATTATTGTGAATTCCTCTAGTCCATATAATGCTCCAATTTGGGTGGTTCCTAAAAAACTTGACAATTCTGGGGAACTTGTTTTCTATATTAAGAGTCGCGCAAGGAGTATAGTGTGTAGTGGACAAAGGCGAAGATTTAATCAAGGCTGATGTTATTGATGTTGACAGGCAAAGTTGTTCAAGGGGCGGTTTACGGGTTTATATGATACCTTTCAATTAATGTTTAAGAACAATAACTTTACTAAGAATGTATGAGAAATAGATCTTCCACATCTGATTTGGATAGTAGCCATATTCTTAGATTTTTGAGGAACTTGTGAGTTTCCAATGCACTGCGTATATCTTCAGGAAGTTTGTTGTATAATTGTGGAGCTATAACAGTTATGGAACGTCTAAAAAAACTCTGTTTTGCCTCTTGGGACAACAACATTGTTTGCTGACGTTAATGAGTACGTTATATTACCTCCAGATAAGTTGTTATAACCACTTCGCAAAAAAAAAAATGTCTAAGAGGCAGAACGTTAACTTTTTGAAATTATGGAAAAGAAGTCTCCCATCTGGGTTTGCAGAGGATAACTCTGATTATTTTTTTCTGTGCTGTTATAAGAGGTTGGAGATTATTTATGTAAGCACTGCCCCAACAGGAAATTCCATATTCTAATCGGGAATTGACAAATGAATAGTAAATTGATCTAAGTAGGTTTTGTGAGACTAGCTTACGCAGGTGATATATTTTATTTAACGCGATATATAAGAATTTCTTTACATTTTTTATGTGCGCTTTCCAGTTAAACTTACAGTCCACAGTAACTCCTAGGTACTTATATTCGAGTACATATTCAAGTTGCATACACGAATTATTGCAATTGTAACGATCACACAGTGCATCGCGTATGCCAACTCCTTGGATAGAGACTTCGTTTGTTAGGGAGAAGCACATCATCTTAGATTTGCTACTTAGAACCATATCATGAAATGAAAACCAATGTTGCAGGGCTACTAGATCGCAATTCATTTTTGTTTTAAGTCCTTCTACGTTAGGAGCAGTGTAGGATAAAACCAGGTCGTCAGCAAAAGCGATAATATGCCCAGTGAGTGACAGACTAAAAACTGAACTGATATATATTAGAAAAAGCAAAGGTCCTAGAACTGATCCTTGGGGAACTCCTGACTTCGCGCACAAAATTGGATCACTTAGAGAATTATTCACACGAACTAGCTGTGTTCTATTTTCAAGATATGAAGTTATCCAGTTTAATATATTATCTCTAAAGCCGTATCTATAGAGTGTCTTTAGCATTAATTTGTGATTGGCTAAGTCGAATGATTTTGTCAAATCGAGAAACAAAGCGGCAGTTTTATTACCTCTATCTATTTCACGGTTTATACTTTCCAAAAATGCCTGAATAGCATCTTCGGTAGGTTTTCCCTTCGTGAATCCATATTGCGAGTTGCTAAGTATTTTGTATTTTTTACAGAAACTTATCATTCTTTTAGTTAAAATTTTTTCATAGACTTTTGAGAAGACAGAGAGTAATGAAATCGGTCTATAGTTATTCGGATCACATTTGTCAACTTTTTTATAAATTGGAATTATTATTGCTGTCTTTAGACACTTAGGGAATATACCGCTTTTAAAGCTGTTGTTTATAAGGAAAGTTAAAGGTTTTATTATCCAATTACTTTTTTTTTTTAAGACGATGGTGCTAAGACCGTCTATTCCACAGGAATTCTTCGGCTTTAAATTTGCTACAACAAGCAAAATTTGAGCTTCATTCACCTCAGCGAAAAAGAATGTTGGAAGGATTTCAAGATCAACAAAGTAATCTGAATATACATTTGTAGTGTAATACGAAGAGGTGGGCTTATGGCTATCAACTATGTTTTTAAAGAATAAGTTAAAATTATTTGCAATTTCCACCTCTTCTTCTGATACCACACTGTCTAAAAACTTTATTCTTTTCGGGCCGTTTTCATAATTTCCCTTTCCTAGCAGACTATTTATAATGTTCCATTGCATTCTGGGATTCGATGAATTTTCATCAAACTTCCTTTTATAATACGATTCTTTCTGTTTATATACTTTTTCATTAATATCCCGTTGCATTTGCTTGTAGGCGTTTCTAACTTGTGGTAAAAGTAATTTATTTCTATTTCTAATATAGTACATGTTTTTGGCATATATTTCCTCACACAGAGTATCTGTCCTCGGTTTCATCTAGTTGAACTTACGTTTTTTTGTTACAACCTTACTATTAGAAATATGATCGGATAGAGTAGTTATGAAATTCCTAAATGCGTTTGATGGGCAATTGCAATATACATTATTCCATCTTTCCAAATAAAGTCTTTCATGCAGGACCAGGTAATTAATTTTATTGATGTTATGGGTTTCAACCTTTTTACACTTTCGTTTAGAGCTCGCAAAGATATTAGAGATGGCGATCCCAGTAGCGAAGTGATCAGTTACGTCCCATTCAAGTACAAAAGGGCGGATGTAATGAGAATTTTTAACTGTACTAAAGATATGATCAATGCACGATTTGGTAGATGAAGTTTTTCTAGTTGGTACATTTATAACTGATTCGAAACCTAGAGAAGAAATGAGTAGCAAGTAAGTATCGCTAATCGAGCAGAGATTCAGTATATCAATATTCATATCACCAACCATAAAAGTATATTGACTTACAATTCCGGTGAGGGGATCTTCAATATCTCTTATGGATACATCTTGAGGTACAGAATGAAGCCGATATACGCAGATAATGTCAATTGAAACACTAGTAATAAGTTTAAGTTTAACAATGATACTATCAGCACTTTTCAAATCAGGTGAGATAATCTTCGTAATCACAATATTGTGTTTTATGAAAATTGCAATTCCGCCAGATGAATAACTTTCGTTACAATTGGCATATACAGCTCTGTGCAAAAAAAAATTTGTAATGCATTTAATTTTTTTTTTCCTGCCGTTAAGATACGGCATCTACTGTAGAATAACAGTTTGATATTTGGTGATATAATGGAAGGATACTTTTACTCAGAACTGAACTTTAAAAACCGGGTATTCCCCGTTATACGTAACGAAGTAGTGTAGTGTGCAAAAAAATAGCTGTCATTCTATAGAGAGTTTTGCTTGTGTAAAGTAGTGTTCATCTTTCTTTTTAGATTAAAACATTTGAAGGTAAGATATTTGAATAATTTAAAATCAATATTTCTTAAAAGAAACTTATCCGCCAGTTAAAATGGGTCGAGGTAAACATTGTACCGATGAAAAAATATCACAAATAAGAAAATTACTTTCTGAAGGAAAAACCTACAAATTTATTCGTGATATAGTTGGCTGCTCTAATAAAATGATTTCAAACGCAAAAAAGTATGTTGTACACGAAGAAACAAGAGGAAGAAAGGCGAAATTAACGCCTAGCGATGAACGTCAATCTAATGATTGACTAAAAAAGACCCATTTATCACCTATTCTAAGATAAAAGAAGATTTAAATCTCAAAGGGAACACTTGTACAATACGACGAAGACTCTTAAAAAACCGTTTATCTGCCAGAAGTCCCAGAAAAGCACGGTTACTGAAGAAGGTCCACTTGCAAAAAAGAAAAAAAATTGCAAAAGATCATTTGCATTGGCCACTTACTAAGTTGCGAAATATTCTGTGGACTGATGGGTCAAAAATTGTTTTATTTGGGACTTCTGGAAGCAGAACATTCGTTCGAAGGCCAAAAAAACAGGAATTCAACGAAAAATATACGCTAAAAACTATTAAGCACGGCGGCGCAAAAATTAACGTATGGGATAGCTTTTCGTATAATGGCACTGGTCCCTTATTTTGGATAAAACCGGTAATGACTGCCGAAGTTTACGTTAATATTATGAGGCAATTCATGCTCCCTTACGCCGAATGGAATATGCCTCTCACATGGGTCCTGCAACAAGACAACGACCCAAAGCATACCAGGAAATTGGCCAAAGAATTTCTAGCAAGGAATAGGGTTCAGGTTATGGAATGGCCAGCTCAGACCCCAGACCTGAACCCAATCGAAAACCTTTGGACTGATGTTAAGAAAGGAGTATTTAAAGCGAAACCAAAAAATACACATCAGTTATGGGAATCTGTGCAGGCTGCATGGAGGGATATTCCACTTGAGCGATGTCAAAGGTTGGTCGACTCCATGCCACGGCGTTGCGCCGCCGTATTTAAAAATAAAGGTCATAAGACCAAGTATTAGAGTCCTTCTTTAATTTAAAACTTAAAATCCTTACCATTTTTTAGAATAATTAATTTTACATATGATTTCTTACTCTTGGTGCTATTATTTTGCACACGTAAAAACTGAATTTTTTAAGTTAAATGCTTTTATTTATTTTTTGTTTTTTGTTATAATGAATGAATTCTTGTGTTTTTAAGTTATTTATATTTTGCTTTCACTATTTGAATACAAAAATAAATCAAATTTTTGCGAACTTTTAAAATTTTTCTTTCATAAGGCTTTATAAACTGTTGGTGCTATTTTTTTTCACAGAGCTGTAAGTCAAAGCCTGGTATAGAATAATTGGATAATTCATGGTCAAAGATCCATATTTCAGATAAAACTATAACATCAGGAAGTGTTTTAAAAGAATTATTAAAATATAGACAGAAACTATCAAAGTTTTTTCTCATACTTCTAATGTTTTGATGAAGGATAGTAATGTCACTTAATTGGGGATCATAATAAGGACCAATAAAAATATTACTACTAGGATTAGTATCATAGAGATCAAATAATTCATTAGATTGAGATTGCATAATTAATGTATAGATTAATAAAAGAAAAATAAATGAAAAATTATTATAAACAATTTAGATCATCAATACACCTGATGAATTTGATCTCCGTTCTAGTAGCCTTACGCATCATTATTCTGCCGTGTCTCACCCAGAGAAACTCATATTTATGATTCCTCTTTGCTACATAGTTTCGCCTCTTTCAGTAGCATCTTTGTTTCATATGACAGCCAGTCGTTTATGTAGATGTTGCCTTTACAAGAAGAGAAACATTTCTCTGCTTTGATGGGTTTCTTCTTTGCATATGAAGCCGACAAGATTTCCTCTTTTATTCTTCTGCTACGGAGTTGTACCACTACTGTACCAGATGCTTTTCCCTTGGTTTTCTTCCTATAGCATGTATCAACATCGTTTTCGGCTATGTTAACTCCGACGCCTTGTTTAATGATTTTAATAGCTGTTGCTGCAACATTTTCGTACTCTAAGAGAGGAACTTCACGCAGTTCAACGTGGTTTGAGTGACACATATATTCTGCGTGTACCAGTCTCTCTTTTGTTGCTTTAAGCTCAGCTTTAATTGTTTTATTTTCTCTCATAATTTCGGAGAGCATTTGTGTTGTCTTCTCAAGTTCACGTATTTGTTGCTGCATGATGAGCAGTGATTTTACTGTATTATTAAGTGTCTTTTTCAGTTCAGTGAAGTTAACATGAATACAATGTTACTTTGTCTTTTGTTGCTGCATTTTCATCACTTCTAACACTTGTTGATACCGAAAGTCTGCGCGGGTTGTTTCTATTTTTTTGTAGACAGGTGTCACAAGTCCACCGTTTTCTTGATTTATTGATGTAGTCTATATCAGTCGGTTGAAGTTTTACACACTCCGCATGCATTAATAGCTCACAATCCCCACATTTAATATAACAGGCATCTCTGCCCAGTCTCGAAGTGCAGATCTTGCAACTCATTTTATTTTTATTTTTATTTTTGTATACTTTTTTTTTTTTTAGCCACTCACAGTTTTACGTCCGCAGTCAACGCGACACCCTCACAAACACGAAATCAAAATACGATTAAATAAAAGGCTGCATATGGACAACGCGTGCTTCTTCGCGATGAAGGAATTATTCAAAACAACACTTTTGTCTCGCAATTATTTATTTATAATCCTGTAATAATGCTGTTCTGTGCAGGGACGGGTTAAGAATATCCCTGCAGCGATACCTCTCGCTTGTCGTAAAAGGCGACTAAAACAAAGGTAAACAAAAATCACATCTAGGCAATTTAGAAAACACCAAGGTGAGCCTAGGGACACATATACCACCATTAAACTGCCCCACAAGTGTACATGCAAATCAGTGGGTTAACACGACTGGAGATCACCGGTAGTGATATACTAATATCCAAACCCTATTTACGATATATGTACACTTTTGGACGGGACAACAACCATTTTTATATATATCGTATAATACGATAAGAAAAACTTACCACAGGAAAGCCAATGTAAAAATCAATGTGCGATCGTGTTGCTAACCGAGTGTTAAACCTTTTATGTACATACATATCTCTGTTCTGTTTACATGTTTAGATTATGTATTGTGTTTAAAGATAGTGACTCTGTTGTTTTTATGTACTTTAAGTTTCTGTACTCTAATTTTCTGTTAACCCAAGCTTGTTTGTCAAAATTATCAGTTATCTAAAATGTGTTTTTAAGCAAGTTGAACTCACTCTTGGCGCGAGCGTCGTCGAATAAAGATCAAATATAGTAAAAGTAAAAAAGGAAAAGTTTTTTATTGCTCCCAAGTGTTATTGGCGCAGTCGGTAAAGAAGATAGTAAGAAAAAATTACTGAAAGTTAACAATAAAGTGTAGTGTTAGACAATAAACTGGAGAAATAAAGTGCAAAAATAAACAATAAAGTGCCGAATATTAAGTAATATCAAAAAAAAAACAAATAAATAATTACCACAAGTACCAACACATCAAGACAACGATTTCAACAGGAAACAATAGTTATACGTACTTAAGTAATACATAATTATTATTAAGATTAGACAAAAACAAAAAAAAAAACAGGTATGGCTAGCATAAGTTTATTAGATATGGTTAAGGATGTCTCCGATTTTACCGGATTGCCTGAAGAGCTTGATATTTTTATCAAGCACATTGATTATATATATTCTTTTTCAACTGATTTAGATATAAGTTCAAAAGGATTCATTAATTTACGTATAAGACAAAAAATTAAAGGCAAAGCAAATCTAATTTTAATAAATAATAACAATCCAACAGAGTGGTATGCGATTAGGCAATTAATTTTAACTAATTGTACTATTGACGAAAGTGTCGAGAATATAATTACCCAAATAAAAACATTACAATTTGAAAGTACTGTAAGCGAAATGTTTGAGCGTTGTATTAATCTTTTAACTAAGCTAAATATTAAAACATCTTTGAATTTAGAAAATCCTGGTTGGTATAGTAGTAAGGAAAATGAAAAAATGGTGCTTAAACTTTTAACAAATAAGCTTCCCGTTGAACCTAAACTAATTTTAAATGCAAGGAATCCCTCTAGTATTAGTGAAGCCAGAAGCATCCTCGTCGAAACAGACACATTTAATAAATTTTTTCCCCAGACATATCCTAACAATCCCACGCCACGAATGTATAGACCAATCTACCAAAAACAATTTAACCAACACGACTTCCAAAATAATCCACAAAACTTAAAATTCAATACATACAATAGACCGGTCGAACATCAAAAATACAATCAAAATAACTTCCACGATTCAGGTTATTATCAAGGCAATAGTACAACTAATTCCCGAAATATTCCACAAAACTCTCACGATATTCCCAGTTTTTCACAAAAATCAAACAATACAAATAAATGTACACAAAGGATGCCTTCAGATAACTACAACCTAAGATCGAATCAGAACCGGTTAAATCCAAACGCTTTTAAACATAGTCAACAGATTAGAACAATGGACGTTGATCACATACAATCAGTAGACTTGCCAACTTGTTCTGGGTTACAAAATTTTCAATTGCCCGGCCAAGACCACTTCCCTGCATAGTAGTACAAACTACACCAACTCCCATCAAACTCTTAATTGATACAGGGGCAAGTACGTCAGTTATACAAAAAAATCTTTTTCATGAAATGTTTAAAACAAATTTAGCAAACTCATTAGTTCTCAAATCAGTGAATTCAAATATCATAGTTAATTCCAAAATAACCATACCTCTTTTTAAAGAATTTAAAAAAGCAGGTACAATTGAAATGCTTGAGACCGAAATTGTAGGTGATTTTGATGGCATAATTGGGTGCAATATCTTAAAACCATTACAGGCCAAAATAGACTTTGAGAATTCCAAACTCGTTACCAAAGAAGCCACACTTCCCTTAATATTTGATATCTTTCAAACAAGGCTAACAGAGAATGAAATAAGTATTCTTCATAATAATGATGAGGACATCAGTTTTAAATCCCTCGATATAGATTGTATAATTAATAGGCTGAAATTATATAACCTCAACAAAGAGGAAATCAAGTCTTTAATTTCATCTATTAAAAAGTTTAAGAAGGTCTTTTACCTCGAAGGCGAAAATCTGTCTTCAGTACTAAAGTATAGTCATAAAATACCAACAAAAAATGACATCCCTATATTTTCAAAAACCTATAGGTACCCCGAAGCACATACATACATATGAGGTAAACAAACAGATTTCCGAAATGCTTAAATGCGGTATTATTGTGAATTCCTCTAGTCCATATAATGCTCCAATTTGGGTGGTTCCTAAAAAACTTGACAATTCTGGGGAACTTGTTTTCTATATTAAGAGTCGCGCAAGGAGTATAGTGTGTAGTGGACAAAGGCGAAGATTTAATCAAGGCTGATGTTATTGATGTTGACAGGCAAAGTTGTTCAAGGGGCGGTTTACGGGTTTATATGATACCTTTCAATTAATGTTTAAGAACAATAACTTTACTAAGAATGTATGAGAAATAGATCTTCCACATCTGATTTGGATAGTAGCCATATTCTTAGATTTTTGAGGAACTTGTGAGTTTCCAATGCACTGCGTATATCTTCAGGAAGTTTGTTGTATAATTGTGGAGCTATAACAGTTATGGAACGTCTAAAAAAACTCTGTTTTGCCTCTTGGGACAACAACATTGTTTGCTGACGTTAATGAGTACGTTATATTACCTCCAGATAAGTTGTTATAACCACTTCGCAAAAAAAAAAATGTCTAAGAGGCAGAACGTTAACTTTTTGAAATTATGGAAAAGAAGTCTCCCATCTGGGTTTGCAGAGGATAACTCTGATTATTTTTTTCTGTGCTGTTATAAGAGGTTGGAGATTATTTATGTAAGCACTGCCCCAACAGGAAATTCCATATTCTAATCGGGAATTGACAAATGAATAGTAAATTGATCTAAGTAGGTTTTGTGAGACTAGCTTACGCAGGTGATATATTTTATTTAACGCGATATATAAGAATTTCTTTACATTTTTTATGTGCGCTTTCCAGTTAAACTTACAGTCCACAGTAACTCCTAGGTACTTATATTCGAGTACATATTCAAGTTGCATACACGAATTATTGCAATTGTAACGATCACACAGTGCATCGCGTATACCAACTCCTTGGATAGAGACTTCGTTTGTTAGGGAGAAGCACATCATCTTAGATTTGCTACTTAGAACCATATCATGAAATGAAAACCAATGTTGCAGGGCTACTAGATCGCAATTCATTTTTGTTTTAAGTCCTTCTACGTTAGGAGCAGTGTAGGATAAAACCAGGTCGTCAGCAAAAGCGATAATATGCCCAGTGAGTGACAGACTAAAAACTGAACTGATATATATTAGAAAAAGCAAAGGTCCTAGAACTGATCCTTGGGGAACTCCTGACTTCGCGCACAAAATTGGATCACTTAGAGAATTATTCACACGAACTAGCTGTGTTCTATTTTCAAGATATGAAGTTATCCAGTTTAATATATTATCTCTAAAGCCGTATCTATAGAGTGTCTTTAGCATTAATTTGTGATTGGCTAAGTCGAATGATTTTGTCAAATCGAGAAACAAAGCGGCAGTTTTATTACCTCTATCTATTTCACGGTTTATACTTTCCAAAAATGCCTGAATAGCATCTTCGGTAGGTTTTCCCTTCGTGAATCCATATTGCGAGTTGCTAAGTATTTTGTATTTTTTACAGAAACTTATCATTCTTTTAGTTAAAATTTTTTCATAGACTTTTGAGAAGACAGAGAGTAATGAAATCGGTCTATAGTTATTCGGATCACATTTGTCAACTTTTTTATAAATTGGAATTATTATTGCTGTCTTTAGACACTTAGGGAATATACCGCTTTTAAAGCTGTTGTTTATAAGGAAAGTTAAAGGTTTTATTATCCAATTACTTTTTTTTTTTAAGACGATGGTGCTAAGACCGTCTATTCCACAGGAATTCTTCGGCTTTAAATTTGCTACAACAAGCAAAATTTGAGCTTCATTCACCTCAGCGAAAAAGAATGTTGGAAGGATTTCAAGATCAACAAAGTAATCTGAATATACATTTGTAGTGTAATACGAAGAGGTGGGCTTATGGCTATCAACTATGTTTTTAAAGAATAAGTTAAAATTATTTGCAATTTCCACCTCTTCTTCTGATACCACACTGTCTAAAAACTTTATTCTTTTCGGGCCGTTTTCATAATTTCCCTTTCCTAGCAGACTATTTATAATGTTCCATTGCATTCTGGGATTCGATGAATTTTCATCAAACTTCCTTTTATAATACGATTCTTTCTGTTTATATACTTTTTCATTAATATCCCGTTGCATTTGCTTGTAGGCGTTTCTAACTTGTGGTAAAAGTAATTTATTTCTATTTCTAATATAGTACATGTTTTTGGCATATATTTCCTCACACAGAGTATCTGTCCTCGGTTTCATCTAGTTGAACTTACGTTTTTTTGTTACAACCTTACTATTAGAAATATGATCGGATAGAGTAGTTATGAAATTCCTAAATGCGTTTGATGGGCAATTGCAATATACATTATTCCATCTTTCCAAATAAAGTCTTTCATGCAGGACCAGGTAATTAATTTTATTGATGTTATGGGTTTCAACCTTTTTACACTTTCGTTTAGAGCTCGCAAAGATATTAGAGATGGCGATCCCAGTAGCGAAGTGATCAGTTACGTCCCATTCAAGTACAAAAGGGCGGATGTAATGAGAATTTTTAACTGTACTAAAGATATGATCAATGCACGATTTGGTAGATGAAGTTTTTCTAGTTGGTACATTTATAACTGATTCGAAACCTAGAGAAGAAATGAGTAGCAAGTAAGTATCGCTAATCGAGCAGAGATTCAGTATATCAATATTCATATCACCAACCATAAAAGTATATTGACTTACAATTCCGGTGAGGGGATCTTCAATATCTCTTATGGATACATCTTGAGGTACAGAATGAAGCCGATATACGCAGATAATGTCAATTGAAACACTAGTAATAAGTTTAAGTTTAACAATGATACTATCAGCACTTTTCAAATCAGGTGAGATAATCTTCGTAATCACAATATTGTGTTTTATGAAAATTGCAATTCCGCCAGATGAATAACTTTCGTTACAATTGGCATATACAGCTCTGTGCAAAAAAAAATTTGTAATGCATTTAATTTTTTTTTTCCTGCCGTTAAGATACGGCATCTACTGTAGAATAACAGTTTGATATTTGGTGATATAATGGAAGGATACTTTTACTCAGAACTGAACTTTAAAAACCGGGTATTCCCCGTTATACGTAACGAAGTAGTGTAGTGTGCAAAAAAATAGCTGTCATTCTATAGAGAGTTTTGCTTGTGTAAAGTAGTGTTCATCTTTCTTTTTAGATTAAAACATTTGAAGGTAAGATATTTGAATAATTTAAAATCAATATTTCTTAAAAGAAACTTATCCGCCAGTTAAAATGGGTCGAGGTAAACATTGTACCGATGAAAAAATATCACAAATAAGAAAATTACTTTCTGAAGGAAAAACCTACAAATTTATTCGTGATATAGTTGGCTGCTCTAATAAAATGATTTCAAACGCAAAAAAGTATGTTGTACACGAAGAAACAAGAGGAAGAAAGGCGAAATTAACGCCTAGCGATGAACGTCAATCTAATGATTGACTAAAAAAGACCCATTTATCACCTATTCTAAGATAAAAGAAGATTTAAATCTCAAAGGGAACACTTGTACAATACGACGAAGACTCTTAAAAAACCGTTTATCTGCCAGAAGTCCCAGAAAAGCACGGTTACTGAAGAAGGTCCACTTGCAAAAAAGAAAAAAAATTGCAAAAGATCATTTGCATTGGCCACTTACTAAGTTGCGAAATATTCTGTGGACTGATGGGTCAAAAATTGTTTTATTTGGGACTTCTGGAAGCAGAACATTCGTTCGAAGGCCAAAAAAACAGGAATTCAACGAAAAATATACGCTAAAAACTATTAAGCACGGCGGCGCAAAAATTAACGTATGGGATAGCTTTTCGTATAATGGCACTGGTCCCTTATTTTGGATAAAACCGGTAATGACTGCCGAAGTTTACGTTAATATTATGAGGCAATTCATGCTCCCTTACGCCGAATGGAATATGCCTCTCACATGGGTCCTGCAACAAGACAACGACCCAAAGCATACCAGGAAATTGGCCAAAGAATTTCTAGCAAGGAATAGGGTTCAGGTTATGGAATGGCCAGCTCAGACCCCAGACCTGAACCCAATCGAAAACCTTTGGACTGATGTTAAGAAAGGAGTATTTAAAGCGAAACCAAAAAATACACATCAGTTATGGGAATCTGTGCAGGCTGCATGGAGGGATATTCCACTTGAGCGATGTCAAAGGTTGGTCGACTCCATGCCACGGCGTTGCGCCGCCGTATTTAAAAATAAAGGTCATAAGACCAAGTATTAGAGTCCTTCTTTAATTTAAAACTTAAAATCCTTACCATTTTTTAGAATAATTAATTTTACATATGATTTCTTACTCTTGGTGCTATTATTTTGCACACGTAAAAACTGAATTTTTTAAGTTAAATGCTTTTATTTATTTTTTGTTTTTTGTTATAATGAATGAATTCTTGTGTTTTTAAGTTATTTATATTTTGCTTTCACTATTTGAATACAAAAATAAATCAAATTTTTGCGAACTTTTAAAATTTTTCTTTCATAAGGCTTTATAAACTGTTGGTGCTATTTTTTTTCACAGAGCTGTAAGTCAAAGCCTGGTATAGAATAATTGGATAATTCATGGTCAAAGATCCATATTTCAGATAAAACTATAACATCAGGAAGTGTTTTAAAAGAATTATTAAAATATAGACAGAAACTATCAAAGTTTTTTCTCATACTTCTAATGTTTTGATGAAGGATAGTAATGTCACTTAATTGGGGATCATAATAAGGACCAATAAAAATATTACTACTAGGATTAGTATCATAGAGATCAAATAATTCATTAGATTGAGATTGCATAATTAATGTATAGATTAATAAAAGAAAAATAAATGAAAAATTATTATAAACAATTTAGATCATCAATACACCTGATGAATTTGATCTCCGTTCTAGTAGCCTTACGCATCATTATTCTGCCGTGTCTCACCCAGAGAAACTCATATTTATGATTCCTCTTTGCTACATAGTTTCGCCTCTTTCAGTAGCATCTTTGTTTCATATGACAGCCAGTCGTTTATGTAGATGTTGCCTTTACAAGAAGAGAAACATTTCTCTGCTTTGATGGGTTTCTTCTTTGCATATGAAGCCGACAAGATTTCCTCTTTTATTCTTCTGCTACGGAGTTGTACCACTACTGTACCAGATGCTTTTCCCTTGGTTTTCTTCCTATAGCATGTATCAACATCGTTTTCGGCTATGTTAACTCCGACGCCTTGTTTAATGATTTTAATAGCTGTTGCTGCAACATTTTCGTACTCTAAGAGAGGAACTTCACGCAGTTCAACGTGGTTTGAGTGACACATATATTCTGCGTGTACCAGTCTCTCTTTTGTTGCTTTAAGCTCAGCTTTAATTGTTTTATTTTCTCTCATAATTTCGGAGAGCATTTGTGTTGTCTTCTCAAGTTCACGTATTTGTTGCTGCATGATGAGCAGTGATTTTACTGTATTATTAAGTGTCTTTTTCAGTTCAGTGAAGTTAACATGAATACAATGTTACTTTGTCTTTTGTTGCTGCATTTTCATCACTTCTAACACTTGTTGATACCGAAAGTCTGCGCGGGTTGTTTCTATTTTTTTGTAGACAGGTGTCACAAGTCCACCGTTTTCTTGATTTATTGATGTAGTCTATATCAGTCGGTTGAAGTTTTACACACTCCGCATGCATTAATAGCTCACAATCCCCACATTTAATATAACAGGCATCTCTGCCCAGTCTCGAAGTGCAGATCTTGCAACTCATTTTATTTTTATTTTTATTTTTGTATACTTTTTTTTTTTTTAGCCACTCACAGTTTTACGTCCGCAGTCAACGCGACACCCTCACAAACACGAAATCAAAATACGATTAAATAAAAGGCTGCATATGGACAACGCGTGCTTCTTCGCGATGAAGGAATTATTCAAAACAACACTTTTGTCTCGCAATTATTTATTTATAATCCTGTAATAATGCTGTTCTGTGCAGGGACGGGTTAAGAATATCCCTGCAGCGATACCTCTCGCTTGTCGTAAAAGGCGACTAAAACAAAGGTAAACAAAAATCACATCTAGGCAATTTAGAAAACACCAAGGTGAGCCTAGGGACACATATACCACCATTAAACTGCCCCACAAGTGTACATGCAAATCAGTGGGTTAACACGACTGGAGATCACCGGTAGTGATATACTAATATCCAAACCCTATTTACGATATATGTACACTTTTGGACGGGACAACAACCATTTTTATATATATCGTATAATACGATAAGAAAAACTTACCACAGGAAAGCCAATGTAAAAATCAATGTGCGATCGTGTTGCTAACCGAGTGTTAAACCTTTTATGTACATACATATCTCTGTTCTGTTTACATGTTTAGATTATGTATTGTGTTTAAAGATAGTGACTCTGTTGTTTTTATGTACTTTAAGTTTCTGTACTCTAATTTTCTGTTAACCCAAGCTTGTTTGTCAAAATTATCAGTTATCTAAAATGTGTTTTTAAGCAAGTTGAACTCACTCTTGGCGCGAGCGTCGTCGAATAAAGATCAAATATAGTAAAAGTAAAAAAGGAAAAGTTTTTTATTGCTCCCAAGTGTTATTGGCGCAGTCGGTAAAGAAGATAGTAAGAAAAAATTACTGAAAGTTAACAATAAAGTGTAGTGTTAGACAATAAACTGGAGAAATAAAGTGCAAAAATAAACAATAAAGTGCCGAATATTAAGTAATATCAAAAAAAAAACAAATAAATAATTACCACAAGTACCAACACATCAAGACAACGATTTCAACAGGAAACAATAGTTATACGTACTTAAGTAATACATAATTATTATTAAGATTAGACAAAAACAAAAAAAAAAACAGGTATGGCTAGCATAAGTTTATTAGATATGGTTAAGGATGTCTCCGATTTTACCGGATTGCCTGAAGAGCTTGATATTTTTATCAAGCACATTGATTATATATATTCTTTTTCAACTGATTTAGATATAAGTTCAAAAGGATTCATTAATTTACGTATAAGACAAAAAATTAAAGGCAAAGCAAATCTAATTTTAATAAATAATAACAATCCAACAGAGTGGTATGCGATTAGGCAATTACTTTTAACTAATTGTACTATTGACGAAAGTGTCGAGAATATAATTACCCAAATAAAAACATTACAATTTGAAAGTACTGTAAGCGAAATGTTTGAGCGTTGTATTAATCTTTTAACTAAGCTAAATATTAAAACATCTTTGAATTTAGAAAATCCTGGTTGGTATAGTAGTAAGGAAAATGAAAAAATGGTGCTTAAACTTTTAACAAATAAGCTTCCCGTTGAACCTAAACTAATTTTAAATGCAAGGAATCCCTCTAGTATTAGTGAAGCCAGAAGCATCCTCGTCGAAACAGACACATTTAATAAATTTTTTCCCCAGACATATCCTAACAATCCCACGCCACGAATGTATAGACCAATCTACCAAAAACAATTTAACCAACACGACTTCCAAAATAATCCACAAAACTTAAAATTCAATACATACAATAGACCGGTCGAACATCAAAAATACAATCAAAATAACTTCCACGATTCAGGTTATTATCAAGGCAATAGTACAACTAATTCCCGAAATATTCCACAAAACTCTCACGATATTCCCAGTTTTTCACAAAAATCAAACAATACAAATAAATGTACACAAAGGATGCCTTCAGATAACTACAACCTAAGATCGAATCAGAACCGGTTAAATCCAAACGCTTTTAAACATAGTCAACAGATTAGAACAATGGACGTTGATCACATACAATCAGTAGACTTGCCAACTTGTTCTGGGTTACAAAATTTTCAATTGCCCGGCCAAGACCACTTCCCTGCATAGTAGTACAAACTACACCAACTCCCATCAAACTCTTAATTGATACAGGGGCAAGTACGTCAGTTATACAAAAAAATCTTTTTCATGAAATGTTTAAAACAAATTTAGCAAACTCATTAGTTCTCAAATCAGTGAATTCAAATATCATAGTTAATTCCAAAATAACCATACCTCTTTTTAAAGAATTTAAAAAAGCAGGTACAATTGAAATGCTTGAGACCGAAATTGTAGGTGATTTTGATGGCATAATTGGGTGCAATATCTTAAAACCATTACAGGCCAAAATAGACTTTGAGAATTCCAAACTCGTTACCAAAGAAGCCACACTTCCCTTAATATTTGATATCTTTCAAACAAGGCTAACAGAGAATGAAATAAGTATTCTTCATAATAATGATGAGGACATCAGTTTTAAATCCCTCGATATAGATTGTATAATTAATAGGCTGAAATTATATAACCTCAACAAAGAGGAAATCAAGTCTTTAATTTCATCTATTAAAAAGTTTAAGAAGGTCTTTTACCTCGAAGGCGAAAATCTGTCTTCAGTACTAAAGTATAGTCATAAAATACCAACAAAAAATGACATCCCTATATTTTCAAAAACCTATAGGTACCCCGAAGCACATACATACATATGAGGTAAACAAACAGATTTCCGAAATGCTTAAATGCGGTATTATTGTGAATTCCTCTAGTCCATATAATGCTCCAATTTGGGTGGTTCCTAAAAAACTTGACAATTCTGGGGAACAAAAATGGCGCATTGTCATTGATTATAGAAAACTCAATGATGTGACCATAGAAGATAAGTTTCCGATACCTAACATTGAGGATATACTATCAAAGTTAGGAAATGCCCAATATTTTTCGACGCTGGATCTTGCAAAAGGGTTTCATCAAATCCCAATTTGCAAAGAAGACAGGCATAAGACCGCTTTCTCAACAGCAAATGGTCACTATGAGTTTACTCGTATGCCATTCGGCTTAAAAAACGCTCCTGCATCCTTTCAAAGGATGATGAATGAGGTATTGGACGACTATATAAATACAATTTGCGTAGTGTACCTTGATGACATCTTGGTTTTTTCAACATCGTTGCAAGAACATATCGATTCATTGAACAAAATATTCGAAAGGCTTCTTAGTTATAACATGAAGGTTCAAATCGATAAGTGCAATTTCCTCAAGCGTGAAACCGAATATCTTGGTCACATAATTTCTAAGGATGGCATAAAACCAAATCCTAACAAAATCGAAATTATTAAACAAATAAAAATACCTCATACGGCAAAACAAATAAAATCATTTTTAGGCATCGCAGGCTTCTACAGGAAGTTTATTAAGGACTTTTCCAAAGTAGCACTTCCACTTACCAGGTGTTTAAAAAAGAACTCTAAGATTATCGTTTCAGATAGGCATTATATTGAGTCTTTTAACAAGCTTAAAGGACTTATATGTAATTGTCCAATCTTAGCATACCCCGATTTCACAAAGCCTTTTACATTAACTACTGATGCCAGCAATGCCGCTCTGGGAGCAGTGCTATCACAAAACCAACATCCTATAGCGTTTGCTTCTAGAACTCTAAATCGGCATGAATTAAATTATAGCACCATCGAAAAAGAGCTTCTCTCCATCGTGTGGGCTACGAAATATTTTAGACCATATTTGTTTGGTCGAAAATTTAAAATACAAACTGACCATCGACCTTTAGTATGGCTAAATTCAATAAAAGAGCCAAACTGCAAACTGCAGCGTTGGAAGATAAAATTAAATGAATATGACTTCGATATTGAATATATCAAAGGAAAAGAGAATAATGTTGCTGACTTTTTAAGCCGTATAGACATAAATAATATAAACAACGATGACATTAAATCGGATATTGCGACAATACATAGTGGTAGAGAAAATTTAAACGACCATATTTATATATCAGAAAGACCCTTAAACATATATAGGTATCAATTAGTTCTGGAAATAGGAAATTCGAAAAGTTACAAAAACCAGATTTTATATAAAAGAAAACGAAGAACAACAATAACTTTACCTGAATATAGTGAAGAGTATGTTTTAAAGGTTCTTAAGGAAATCATACCAATCAAAGGCGTTTTTGGAGTTTTTTGCAAAGATGATTCTATTTTTGTTGAGCTTCAGAAAACCCTTGTTAAATATTTTTCTTGTGCAAAAAATATGAAAATCCTTAGATGTACTACATTCCTTAAAGATATAACATGTTTTGAACAACTTTTGGATATGATTGAAAAAACTCACCTTGACAAAAACCATAGAGGAATTGACGAAACCTATTTTGACTTGAAGAGTTCAATTTACTTTCCGAATCTTAAGCTGGAGATATATAAGTACATAAACAACTGTATAATTTGCAATATGAGTAAGTATGATCGACATCCTATTAAACCTAAGTTCATGATATCTGAAACACCTCAGAAGCCAAACGAAATCCTAAATATAGATGTGTGGTTTCTGAACAAAAACAGCATGTTTCTTACCTGTGTGGATAAGTTAACAAAACATGCATCTGTTCATTCTTTACCTGATAGGAACTCTATTTCAATAGTAGATATTTTAAGGCAAAGATTTGCAGTTTTAGGTAAACCTTTGAAAATAGTAGCCGATAATGAGTTTAACACGGCATATATTAGGGATTTCCTTAATAAAGAAAGCATTGCACACCATTTTACTTCGCCTAATACGCATACTGGCAACTCCATTATTGAAAGGTTCCACTTAACACTTAATGAACATATGCGTTTGTTAAAACTTGACAAGGAAAATATCAGCATTTCAGATGATGCTTTAGTTTATAAGGCAGTTGAAATTTATAACAATACCATACACTCGGTCACAAAATACAAGCCTAACGAACTCCTTCATTCAAACTTGAGTCAGGATGAATGGGCTAACCTCATAAAACGAATACATGAAAATAAAGAAAAACGAATTAACAAACTAAACGAGGCACGAGCTGAATTCAAAGAGCGTGAACTAGTTAAAAATGTAGGGTTCCATAATATAAAACACTTGCCTAGATACATTACGAAAGACGTAAAGGAAAAGGGCACAACATATTTCAAAGATCGAAATGGTACTAAACGTGATAGGCAAATCGTTAAGAGATACTACAAATACCAAAAGCCAATTGAAGATATTAAATTCGATAGAAAGCTTACAGGCAGAGATTATTCTAAGCGTAATAAAAATATAATAGCTAAATAACTTTAAGTGAATATTTATACACACTTCGCCCAAACTTTTGCCGAAAGAAAACAAACTGTGTGACATATGTATAATATAATAATGATATAGTATAGTATAATAATGAAATAAGCAATAAGAGGGTAAATTTGTATATTTAGTTATAAGTTTTCATATGAAATGTGTTATAATAGTATGAACGAAAAGAAAGTTTTATGTTAAAAAAGTTAATTCATTTGCTAGAATTGAAAATAATAATAAAAAAAAAAAAAAAAAAAAAAAAAAAAAAAAAAAAACATTAACCAACAATTATGATATATGTACATATCGAAATACAAGCAGTAAATGTATACAGCACAGAGATAACATTAAAAAAAAAAATAATAATAGTATTCATAGGACATAGGCAAACATGAAATCCACGAGCTACATATAATACGATTTAAGCTGATCCAAATCTAGCAAGCAGATCATATTGCAATAATTATGGCAACTGTGCAACAAACTAATCCGCAGTGTACATTCTTTGGGGGGAGGAGTGATATACTAATATCCAAACCCTATTTACGATATATGTACACTTTTGGACGGGACAACAACCATTTTTATATATATCGTATAATACGATAAGAAAAACTTACCACAGGAAAGCCAATGTAAAAATCAATGTGCGATCGTGTTGCTAACCGAGTGTTAAACCTTTTATGTACATACATATCTCTGTTCTGTTTACATGTTTAGATTATGTATTGTGTTTAAAGATAGTGACTCTGTTGTTTTTATGTACTTTAAGTTTCTGTACTCTAATTTTCTGTTAACCCAAGCTTGTTTGTCAAAATTATCAGTTATCTAAAATGTGTTTTTAAGCAAGTTGAACTCACTCTTGGCGCGAGCGTCGTCGAATAAAGATCAAATATAGTAAAAGTAAAAAAGGAAAAGTTTTTTATTGCTCCCAAGTGTTATTCGGTGTTGTAAGAGTAAGATCAAACAAAAAAATCTGGAGCATGTCCGTGTCACAAAAAAAAAAAGGCAGGCCGAAAAACAATTGGTGCAAACAGATGCAAAAACACCAGCATTTGATTGGCCTCAGCGATGAAGTAATCCCAAACCGGGAAGCCTGCTGCTACTTTCTGAGGTCAAACCGGCGGACCTCACAAGCGGACCAGTAGGAATGCAGTTAAGTGGGAAGGTTATGGTCCTACACTTCTGACCATAACAACGCCGGAAAAAGGAAAAGAAGAAGAATCCTGTAATAATGCCAGTGACATTTAACAGATTTAAAATCCCATCTTTGACTTAGAAGGAAAAAAATAGATATCGATTCTTTGAAAAAAAGATCTTAAGGAGAATCTATTGTGGAAAACAGGATGAAGAAATTGTCGTAGGTGGGTGGAGAAAACTACAAAATCAAGAACTCTAGGAACTCTTTTCAGCCCCAGACATTGTACGAGTAATTAAATGGCGAAAACTAGGATAGGCGGGACACTAAGAATGTAAAGACAGTGGGCGAAGAGTATACAAACAAGTAATTTTAAGTAGAAATTTATAAAAATGAATATAAAAAAAGTCATAAGTGATTTATTATACAAATGAGAATACCTGAAAAGAACTGGATGTACAATTGTTCTATACTATTAGCTTATGGTCAATTTATTTATATTTTATTTTCATTTTTAGATTTGGATCTCAATGTTAGTTAAACAATTCTTTGTATTACTTTCTCGTACTACACCTTGCGTCTTTTAATATACAGTATTTATTACGCGTCCATATTACCATATTACGCGTCAATCAAAAATGTTTTTTTGTTTTCTTTTTTTTCTTTTATTTCTTCTAGTTCGAACCTAGCTGATTGTCCGCTAGCTAATCCAAATAAATAGTGTCAATATCTTAATTTATTGTAATTGTGCGATCTTCGTTCAAAAATAGATTATTAACATTATATACTGTTTCATAGATTGTATGCATTCATGCAAAATAATCCTTTAAAATTGGGATTGTACCTTATCTGTGACAGACTCCAAAATAAGCAGAACTCCGTTATAGATACATAAGATATATAAGATATCTATATATCTTAATTCTTTTCACTCCTAAGAGGAGCATAGGGCCACAATAATATCGTTAAGTCCCCTTCTATCTAACCCCAATCTTTTGGCTTCATTGAATGTCATCATACTATGTTGCAGGTCTTTGTCAAGCTGCCTTCTCCAAGTATGTGCGGGGCGTCCTCTTCGACGATTTCAGGCTTCCACTTATGTCCTATCTTATAATATCACTGGGAGGTTTTTTGAGTCCGATCCCGTTCAATTTTCGTTTAAGAATTGTTATTCGGATAGGCAAATGGTTTGTTAAAGACCATAGCCTTGTTTTGGATATCGTTTCTGGCCAGCGTAACTTTAAGATATGCCTTAAACATCGGTTAACGAAAGACTGCATGTGTTGCAGTAGATGTGACACTGCATTCCATGTCTCGTAATCATAGAGAAGCACAGACATTACATTCGAGTTAAAATCTCTGACTTATGTGCCGCGTGCGAGGGAGGATTGACCTTTTGTTGAGTAACAAAAGGTAAGCTAAACGACTGGACGTTTTGTAAAAGGGTGTTATTCACTTATAACGCGCGAATGTTGTTTGAGTTAGTGCGCATTGTTTTTGTTTTCCTGGTGCTTATATAAAGTCTATCTTTTGGTGCAATTGCCTTTGATCTTTGCTAATTTGGACATCATATCATCGTAATTGTGGCCAGAAGGAATATGTTATCTGCGTAGTCGAGGTCATTCAGCGAGCCATTCATGCCTCACATTATACGTCACGTTATACCTCCCCGATTAATAGGTATAATGCGTTTATATTTTGTATATTGACTCTACACTCTTACCCTAAAATCCACTCTGTTTTATATTTTCATCCACATATCTTCACTTTCTTAGTTTTCGGCTTTGAATTGATTGTTAAACTTCTGATCTTTTTTCACATTTTTTTGAATTGGTGCACTGTTTTCTGCCCTGTAGTTTATTCTTCATCTTAACCGGTTTTGAGAACCCGTTGAGAAACCGTATTCAACATGTTGGTTTACGTAATAATGCAAAATTGTAGGGCATTTTTGATGAAAAGACGGTTACGATCTTTTGGGCATATTCTTGCCACTCATTTGTAAAAGAGATAAAACATCAAGTCATGCACGTAAAATAAACTTTAAAATACTTTAAAAGTAAAGAAAAAATGTAAAAAGATCTCCAAAACAATTATGAATTCGGAGATGCGACAACATAGTCAAATTCGAATTCGAACATTTGTGTATGTGGCTTTTTTGATGTGAGTGTTCATATCATACAAACACCGTATGTAGAAATATGTACAGTTAAGCAAATGTATATTACAAAAATCAACAAAATAATAATACATATATGGAACAAAATATAAATTCAAACCAAAATTCTTATTGCAAAAAAAAACGAAGTCTTTCCTTTTAACTCTAGTAACTTAGAACCGAATCATAATAATTTATTTCTTCTGAAGCATGCCCATGCCAACCTATCATTAGGGAATCACCCTATTTCCAACAAATTCAAAACACGACCATAAAACGAAGTCAGCCTCCAGTCTCCATCGTCCGCCAGCTCCATCAACCCCTCGCTCCACTGAAAAGTTTTCCGGTGCAATTATTTTTTATAAGTTTTCTAGAAAAACTTTTCTTTCCTGTTATCATTCTATCCTCCAGTTGTTTTTTTATTCCCTTATTTCTGACTTCTTTTTGTCGTACTCTTAAAGAAAAGTTTGTAATTAAAATTCCCCGCAAGTGAGGATACTGGGATTCAGGACAGAAACAGATACACCAATGAGCACGGCAGACACAGAATCATTTTAAAAAATGTTTTGCAAATGCGAGTAAATTAAAAGAAATTTTCATGGCTGCACGTTGTGAAGAATCCTTAACCTCATCGTGTACCAGAAAATACGACGAGTTCGAGGCGGAATCTGAATCCATTCGACCCGGCCCACCCACTTGCCCTGAAGACTCATTACGAATTCAATCTGAGCAATTATTTGGTGAAGATGCGGCATTTGTCCGCTGCTTGCTGAATGAAATGCAAAAATGCTTCGAGTTTTCCTTTAATTATGCATGCACATGAAAAGATCATCGCGCTCCGTGTGAATGTGTGGTGATGCCCTTTATTCGGGCCTGTTACAAGTATGTGCATGGTGCACCGATGTGCACGTAATTCATGTCGGTGGTGGGCGACTAAAGGAAATCTATTAAAAGATATCTACGGCACTCTGAAATGCAAAACCGAGGCATTTGGGTTATGTTCACGAATAAAAGGAGTTTTGCAGCTAAAAAGGATTCGAGTGGTGGGAAACGCGGCAAGGAACTTATGGAAATGTATAGATGGTGTAGAAAAAGGCGTTTCCTAAATTGAATGGATGCTCGGTATATGCCTGAGCACAGACTTAGGGTGGCACTGAAGGTGGTTATTACGATTTTCCTTTTTTAATATTTGGGTCTACTTGGGGTGGCATTTTAGGACAATGTATACATATATGCGTGGGGTTTGTTGGATAAGTCAGTGCGTATGTTTGAATAATTAAGGGCGTGGCGTTATATTGCAAGGGAATATTAATAGGGAATGTGTCACCTTAAATTGGCTTAGTTTATATTAACGATTAAATTAATAGGATCAGAGCATTTTTATGGCATAATTGATGTTATGGATATGTCTTTTCTGTGGTTTGGGTAGATTGTATTATGTACCAAGAACCATGCCTGAACAAACCAGAAATATAAATTCTTCTAGATTGATTATTCTAGTAATGACTTTCTTTACGCATTAACACGCAATTATTGTTCACAGCCTTTTTCATAAAACATTAAGAAAATATTTTAACATTCCTTGAACTGAGAAAGTACTTTCCTGCATCCTGAAAACTGCTCAGTTGTTGCCTTTTGACATCATTCGGCACTATTCGAATAGAGTAAAAATGCACCAGGCGAAAGATATCTAGGTATTATGTCCTAGTGGACTTAATCCTTAAAATTAGGACTTGTGGAATGAATGCAACCATAAAAATTTTGAACTATACAGTGCTCTAATTATTATCTCTTGTACATACATATATTATACAATACTATATGAAGCAAACATTGTAGCGTAAGTAACTTTAAAATACTTTTGGTAGAAATGCAGAAAGATTCGGAGATATTCCACTCATAATAAAAACAAGCTCAACTTGAACCAGCTGCTCAATTGGTTATTTATAATTCCTATTTGCTCTTTAATCAGTTATTATAAATGCTGAATATTCTTTGGCTTAAGCTCTATTTGTATAATGAAATTGTTGCAAATAACTACGAGAAAAATTGTCTCAAAACGTTTAAAAACGACAAAACAACAAACCAAAAATGGACCGAATGAATTTGTACTCCCAATATCTGGCAGTTATCAATTCTTTTTTTTGCTTTATGAAGCTGGAGAGCAACCACTGATAGCTTGAATCCACTGAGTAGTGAGTCATGTATTCATACTGCTCTATTGAATGACGCCATGGTTGAACGTTTTTCAACGTGACAATGGTATAGGCTCCTACAGCATGTGATCGCAGAATTAGTAACGAAATTCTATTTGAGTCAGTCGGAGCGGCATTAAATTATCAAGCCTCTGGACTCAGCTCCTCAACATGCTGCACTTTTTGCTTTTGTTTTTGTTGGGAACTGTTGTTGGTCGGTCTACTAGCGCGCTTGTAGTGTCATGTAAGAATGAAGAGAAACGCAACGTTGATTGGTGAGTTTGTGCAAATCCCGTTAAAAAGTCGTTTATCTCTTAAATTCTCTTTGGTGATTCAGGTATTATTTGTACAAACTCCCGAGGCATCACAGCCTGGATGATGAAGGCCATGGACTGTCGTATAACTTCATAACATCAGAAACAGTGGGCTTCCAACAGTGGGCAAAGTCCAATATTCTGATCAACGAAACGGCAAGTTTCCCGGGACAGACTTTATCACCGCTACTCAATAATTCAGATGTTCTGCTTATTGCCTACAACGATGCCATTCCAGATGGACCGACAGATGTCATAAATGGCCACACGAAGGGATTAGTAGCTACCGACGGCAAACATGCTATCTGGCTAGTACACTCGGTACCGAAATTTCCAAAATTGTCTACCTATGAGTATCCATCTTCGGGAGAGAATTACGGACAGAGTTTTCTTTGCATCACACTCGATGCGGATTCTGAACTGAATAACGTCTTCAATCAGCTTATGTTCAACGAACCAAATGTATATTATTCTCGAATACCTATATCGCTTACTGGAAAATACCCAGATGTGGAGAAAATCATCCAAAAGAAATGGAGACCTACAGCTCCGTATAGTAGTCTTGTGAATATAAAGTCTCTAGGTGGAACTGAGTTCAAATCCTTCGCGAAAAGTCGCCGTTTCAATGCCGATCTATACGAGGATTGGGTCGCGACTGAGTTCAATGCCAGCCTGTTAGTGGAAACTTGGCGAAATAGTGACGGAAAACTTCCATCGAACTGTACCATGAGGCAGAAGTAAACATAGAAATAAAGTAAACATATTTCAGTTACTAATTACTTTCGGTATAGGGTTTTCAACGTAGCTTTAATAAATGATAAGGCACTGAACTATTCCTTTAAATCGACCTTAGACCACTCGAAATGGACCGTAGCGAAGGCAACAAATAGTGAATGGATATGCGTCGGGGATATCAACAGAGACGTAACAATGCTTTTATATCGTATATGACTTTTCCAGGTGCTAACAATTATTATTATTTTATACCATAGGCACATCAATTTGTTCGTGGCGGCGGAACTTTGTGTCAGGAAAACGAAAGGGTAGCGAATGCATATCGAGATATTATTCAAGCTGTCCAAAAATGTGATGTGATGTGAGAATACAAAAACCAATATAAATGCTTAATTTAATGATGTCATTTTCAGAGAATAATGGGGAAGCGCAAGTTATCGAAATTTTGTCCCAATTATTGGAATGTCGGGCTCAAAAATCAATGTTATATTTTCCACTAAAACATTATACATATGTAAATTGTGATTGTCAGAGAGATTACTGTACAAGTATTTAAAAATACCTCATGTATTTTTGCCTGGATAAATTGAGCTGAAGCCTTTTAAAACGTTGGGCTTTGATTAATTGGTTGATGCATTCATTGTTGGAAGGGTATCGGTATCCTACATAACTACATAAGTATAAGGGTAAAGGTCAATTGATATGATTGATATAGGTTTAATGTATGTTCAGATGGCTTTAGAACTACAATAAATATCTTTTAACTTCGTCGATGTGGGAATTCCTAGAATTTACTGCTTTTTTTGTGGACTATCCAAAGGGGACAGGGTAAGTATTACTGCTCATCTACGCATCTCAGTGTTAGCCCCGAAATTTCGGGGATATTCACAAAACTCTCTATATACCCTTATTACATCTGATTGGATAGATGTGGCACAAAAACATGGGGTGTCATCCTGTCTCCGTTGTTATAGTAAATTTTATACGTCTTTTCATTATATGCCGGTTGTGAGCTTTATACTCTAGTTTGTGAGTGCTGTAACTTCTGTTGAGTCACATCTGTTAAGACTCTGTTGAATCTAAATTGGTTTCCTTATAAATAGGTAGTTATCGAAAAGGCCGGTCTATGTTCAATGTAAGGATGTTATAAAAGGGGTTAAATATGCATTAGTGAGATTAGGTATCACGCAAAGAGGAGTACATACATATGTTAACTTTGTTTTGACATTTCAAATTTAAATGAAGTTCCGCATGTATGAAGTAACTTCCTAGTTGGTTCCTCGCATTTTTGTATTATTGAACTTAGTTTCATTTGACAGCATAACAAGTCCGTTTAAATGTGCGCCGGAGATTTAAATATGTATAAATGAATTTCGAATTTCATAAAACTGTCAAAGATAGGACAATCTAGCTCTGAAGCATTATACAGTATCGGACAAAACATTTGCAACTCGAACCGAAACTGGGAAATTTCATAAAATTCATAAAATTATTATTCGAAATCATAACAATCTTCACCTATTTTTTAAAGTTCTATATTTAAGAAAAAAAAACATATGATTCATAAAAATCCAATAAATATTTTTTAAGTTTCGTTGAATTATGATAAGGTACTTCTCGCGACAAAACAATTGCAACTGAAGTGACTGCAACGTTCAACAATATATTTACCGTTGCATCGCAGTAGTTTTCCACTATTTCTGAGTTGTGCCGTGTTGAGCTCATGTCTGAGGTTCGTTGCCTGAAGGCTCACTTGCGTAAATATTTTTACACAGAGCAGACCTCGAGTGATCTTGAAAAAAGGATTAAAATGGCACTTTATAAATCTGGTGATGCGTTAAGGCAGCGTATTGTGGATGATTTCACATCAGGCTTTTCATAAGAGGAAATAGCTATGATTACTCGTAAATTAATGACCAAGTATTGAACAATCGGCTGTTAAACGGCTGTTTTCATTCTAATGTTATTCTTAAAAAAAAAATTTCTAATTACAATAAAATTTCTACTATAAGTAGATTAAGTTTTGGCTGTGTGACGTTAAGATGTAATAATTTAAACGGACTTCCTAACATCTGAAATATGCATCACTGGTATCGAAACAAGTAAACAATTTAGATTGGATAAAGTTCGATTTAGAAATATGTAGATAACATACATATGTAGATGCTATTGGTTCTATATATATGTATGTGTATGTATATCGGGACTTTCTGTTTTCATGATAACATAGTCAAGTTCATAAGATATGCCTCTCGAGACCAAGTATTGGACTTGACAAAATTTTGTTTATGATTTTCTTTATTGTTACTTGTGCGTCATTTATTCAGAGATAATATCGTCAAGTGTCATTTGAAAACGAGTTGTTGGGTAAATAAGACATTGTAGTACATATATGTAGCTATTACGCAAATCATCAAGACAAGACTACTCCAAATGAAACCGCACGTCGGCATAGGCAAAAATCTAAAGTTACGAGGCAAATAAAAAATCCAAAAAAAAAAAAAACGACTGAGGGTGGAGGCACAACACAATAGCCGTTGGATTTTGTATGAATGCATTTATATACATATTTAGGTACATTACGAGACATGCTCTATGTAAATGATAGCAGGCGACATTCCAGCGATACGAAGCCGGAGCTTCAATTGCCAGACATAGCGTCGTTAAGGGGACGTTCTCCGTGATCGGTGTGGGTTGTCGTTTTCTGATCAGCTGAACAAACAAACATCGCCTTATCAACTAGAGCGTAGCTACTGACTGTCAAGTCGTTGCTTCTATATTTTCTGATTGCCTGGTTCGACTGGCTCTGTATCAGTGGCAAAGTGCTTTTTTTCCTTCCCATTTGATTGGACCCGACTCCAGTGAGACTTTATCAGTTCCAATTTGCATACTGAAGATGACTCGGGGGTTGAAATGTGTTTTACTTTTGCTCGATGGGGATGATATTTAAGTTTTATATTGTTTCTAACAGATAACGTATACAGCGGGTGAAGCGTTATCTGTAGATAGAGTTTTGAACGAATAGATAGAATTAGAATATTTGTATTATGAGCGCCGGATACAATAGAATCGGGCATTCACGCGGATTTCTATCATAAAATAAGGGATATTAATTGGGACCAAATACGATTGCAATTCGAAAAGTTTTCAAGCCAGATATGCAGTGACTATTTGCTGAATATTGCTCAGTAATTTAAATTGTACCACAAAGTGCATCCTTCAGATAGCACCAGTACTACATTTTGTCTTCAGTTAAATGGAGAAACCAAGCTCAGCCGCTTCTGTTTTAATACTTGCATAATTTTCTTAAGGTTTCGCTATATTCCTC
Source organism: Merodon equestris (assembly GCA_958301585.1). Lineage (NCBI taxonomy): Eukaryota > Metazoa > Arthropoda > Insecta > Diptera > Syrphidae > Merodon > Merodon equestris. The sequence goes on along the minus strand of OY284415.1, from coordinate 78,035,449 downwards.
CAATCAATGTTACCCTTCAGATGCGTATAATATGCCTGGTCGTTTTTGTGTACGAAAATGTCTACCCTGAATAAGTATGTAAAAATAAATAAATAAGTAGTCCATAAACATTATACAATACATTAGTGGATTAGTTACTGTATCAGAGAATTATCTGAAAAAACGCAATGATCGAATTATGGACATATGTGAAGATCAGAAGTGGAATGATATCTAGAAAGTATAAGCATAATTTTCAACAGTTTATTTTGAGTGACCTATTTGTAATTTTTAGTCTGGCAATTTGCATAATCTCCCTATACTTGCAGCCACAAAGTAATATGGATTGAAATATTGTATTATGCAGAATATTACAATCTTAATGGGCGTATTCAGCATTGATTTTCTATTAATAAATGGGTAATGCAACTTTTTGGCAATACCTATCTTATTAATTGTATTTAAGATAATTTTTGTCTTGTATCCAAATAAATTCCTATGTATTTTACATTAGTATTTCAACTCACATTGACTTCGCAAACGTTAAGTGATTTGTTGGGTAAATAACAACTCTTTCTTTTTCGACTAAAAAAGATATGTAGGTTGCACTTTTCCAGCATTAATTTGAATTTTTTAGCTACTTATTGTAGATACCCGGCATATATTCTGATCCCATTTTATGAATTATTCTCAATATTGAGAGCAAACTCGTGGGAGGAAATACTTGTGTCATCGGCTATAGCTACGAGTAAACCACATTTTGGAAGCCTGGGAATGTCAGAAGTGTATAATTTAAACTATTATTAACTAAACTATTATTAATTAAACTATTAAAAAAAAATGTTATTATTCTTCCGCTCATACTAAGCTCAACTTAAAGACTGAATTCACAATGATAATTTAATTCTATTGCATCCTAAGTCCCACAGTTGCTCTAGACGCATCGTCAGCAGAATATTGTTTGTTCCGGTGATACAGGTGTTGGTTCAAATGTCCAGTGGGAAGAGAATTCGTAGCATTTGATCACACTTGGTGTTGATGTTGCTGTTCATGGCAATCGTATCATGCAATGCTTGCATGATGAAACGTTTTTGACGTTAGCTTATATGTTATATAATATAGGGCATAGGACAGAACCCCGAGGAACCCCTGCAAAAAAGTGGTCCAATTACGATGACCCACTATTAACATACATCCTAAAAGCTCTGTTAGACAAAAAGCTTTGAATAGTTTTGACAAGATGCAAAGGAAATCCTAGATTAATCATTTTATAATTATACCATCATGCCAGACTGAAAAAAAAGCTTTTTCCTATATGAAGTAAAACCAGGCCTATAGATCTACCTATGTCAAAGTCAGGTCTTACATGTTGGCATATACTTGATGTGATGTGCACTATATAATTAGTACCTCTACAGTTACCAAGCGTTGTTGATACTTTAGATTTTTTCTGGAGCTACTTCTTCAATAATTTTGTCCCGGTGCTGACCATAGTCAACAGATGATGAGCCCAACAGGTTGCGTGAAACGTGGGGTTCCTTACGTGACTGACTTTAAGAATGTAAACGAAGTTGGACCCCTAACTTGTGTAGTACTGGACGAAAATAAATGCACTACCTATAATTATGATGCACTATATAAACGCTGCCCAATGAATTGCCTTTAAAAATCTGGAAAACCTATTTCTTTTAACTTATTGGCGCTTCATCATACATCAGAGATTTTGCAAATTGGTTATCGCAATATAAGTATGTATGGAACGTATGGAACAAAAGGATATTGTCGCAGGTTTTTTATATGTTGATTTACGTTATAACTCGTGAGGACTAGAGTTGCAGCGCGTCTCAATCATTTATGTTGTGTGTGATTTATTTCTGGGTGAAGAGGACCTACCGTATACTGGTGACTCCGGACAAAAAATTTAAATCATTTTCTAAATGAACAATCAAATGCATGACCGTTGGATAACTATCATGTATAGAGACTGGTTTGTAGCGAAAAGACTGGGTTTTGTTCACTACATCTTGGACAGCGCCTCGTAGTGCAAATGTAGATTGGTTGTCGATTTACATACTTGCAGATGTACTTGATTGACTTAATGTCCCTAAACTGATATGGGCTTAAAATATCTTATTAGTTTTAAGGTTGTACCACATGAAATGCCCACTTAGTCCTCAATTAAAGGATGCCGAGTGAACATCTGTACAAGCCAGTGATTTTATTTTTTTATAAGATAAAGTGGTATTTGTGTGTGATGTGTGCGACTTTTCGGGTCCGTTGCAAGAACAGTTATTTTTTTCTAGGAATTTCAACGGTTCAAATTCGTACTCTTTTCCTGTACAAGTTTAAACTGGGACATAATGCGCCTCTGGCTGCCAAAAACACAAATGACGCATTTGAGAATATAAGTTCCGTTCGTGAGATCTAAGCCTCAAAAACGAACCGCGTGGGAAACCGGAAACGGAATTTGACGACGCCATTTTGCGAGAAATGATGGATCCAGGCCCAACAAAAACGGTGCGGGGCATTGCTCATAACATGGGCGTATCTGCCATGGCAATAGGTAGACACTTTTCTCAAATAGGAAAAGTGAAAAACTCGACAAGTGGGTATGCCGTTTAGAAACCTGTGCATCACTGAGTCTAAAGCACCGAAATGGACCGTTTTTGCATCGTACAATGTGATGAAAAGTGGATTTTGTATGACAACTGTAAAAAATCTGGGCAGTGGTTGGATGCAGACGAAAACTCAAAGCATACCCCCAGACTTGGTCTTCACCCAGAAAAGATTATGGTGACAATCTGGTGGACATCGAAAGGACCAATCCACTTTTCATTTCTTTAACTAGGGGAAACGATAAATGCAATCAAATATTGTGAGGAATTCGACATAATGCATACGAAATTGAGTGAAAAGCAACCTGCATTGGTCAATAAGCATAGTGCAATCCTGATGCATGACAATGCTAGACCCCATACCTCACACGTAACGGTGCAAAAGCTGTTTCAGTTGGGATTCGAAATTCTTTCGCATCCACCGTACTCTCCTGATATTTCTCCAACGGGTAATTACCTTTTCTGCAGTCTGGCGTCATTTTGTCGGCAAAAGGTGTCCGGAAATCGAGCAGAGGTCATAGAAACCTTTGAACATTCTTAAGCGTCAAAAAATCAAGCCTTCTATGAAAAAGGACAAATGGACCTTGAATCACGGTGGCAGAAAGTTTTAGATGTCAATGGTTCGTATTTAGACTAACTAAAATTTTATAAAAAAGAAATACTGATTTTTAATTTTTCTAAAATACAAAAAAATCGGCAAGTACATATACTTAAAAGATTGTTCTGGCAATTCAACACTAATGGAAAACACGCCATGCTTGTCGTACGATGTCTAAACCGTTTAAATTCGTGGTAATATTTCAAGCCGTTTAAATTCCTGGTGATGGCAACAAAACACATTGGGTTCGTCGTAATTTCACAAATGGCAAAAGAGGTTTTGTGTGCTCTCGTGCATGTTGACGTATATCATACTGTGGACTTTCTGCAAACGTAGAAGGAGAATTATGATTTTGCCTATCGACAATAAGCCCTGCTGCAAGTTTGATGCCAGTCTTTTGTCAAGAAATAACGCAATTTTATATATAAAACTATTATTATTATTACATGAAGAACCAGGAGCAAGCTTCTCTCATTCACTTTATGTTGTGTGCGATTTGTTTTTCACACAAGTGAATGGGCTACAGTTTATTGCTGATTCCAAACAGCAAGAGCCGTGAAGCTTCTTCAACGCAAGTCTTACACAGGGGGTTTTACCAGTACTCCGCCGAGGAAAGAAGCCAACATTCAATGGTGTTGGTGTTATCGGGATTCGAACTCGCTGATAACGCGTGAGGGGCGGACGCTCTACCCACGCCGTCACGCCACTTTCAGCTATAAAATAAACTTGCAAAAATGTAGACAGAAATGTTAATATAAAGCTAATACGGTGGCAGATTAATCCCCCATTTTTCGGTATGAATGCGCTTTCATCAACTTGATGTGCTGCGCAAACGGAGTCATTTGAAAGGCCCTGTGTCTCCCAAACTACGAATGACAGCGCACTCAAATCTTGACAGTTTTTAAATCTTTTCATTGTTGACAGCATGGATCTTTTTTATCGCCTGTTTAGTTTTTGTTCTATTAACAATGAAATTCAAACGTATAAGAGTTATTGCCCTCCTTTCTTAGGGCGACAATCACAATCGACTATTGTGAGCTAGAACATATTAAAGTAAACAGAATGTTCGTGTATCACAAACATTATTAAGGTGATACGAAAAATGTAAGCATCATCTTAAAAATGATTCGGAGTGTGAACCGAACAAAATATTTGGGTAGCTAAAGCCAAATATATCCAAATAACTAATGCAGCACATTCTGAAAATGAGCCCGGACTCAAGGACTTAAAGTTTATGATCTTAGTATGATCTAGGCATGATCTTAGCACGATCTCACAGCTGGCAAAAAACTTAGAGTACGTTTACACGAAAGTGCACAATTCCCAAATATCGTTCTCTCTGATGAAGCAGGATTTGTCATTGGGCAACGTGTCAACGAGATTACTTGCCAGAGAGAGAAGTAATGCGAAGATTTTGACCAAAGAATGGCCATCAGGAGAAAAACGCTGCCGATTTGGTCTCTGTACATTCAAACACTGCACATTGACTCTGCACATTTTCAAAAAGCGTTTAATTACTTCGATTTCTTCGATACCATGGCTTTCGAATGCACATCCATTACACTTTTCAGCCTGAAGCATTTTGAAGACCAAAATGGGCACCAAAAAGTGCTAAACAACAGATTCGTTCAAGTTAACGCACAGATACCCCTACGTGCTGCGTGCCATACATTTATAGCATTATGTTCGTATCAAAGGTAGCCTTATTGAAAATTTTAATTAGATCATTCGATTTTAATAAATTTAAATTTTTTTTTCCGATTCAATAAAAAATAATCAAAATTAAGAAAAAGAGTCAGATAACTGAAAGGGATACAATATTATACAGGGTTTTTCAATAAGAACATACAAATTTTATATTTAAATACAACACAAAATATTTGAGATACCGCGCTGACATTTATTCCAGGTTACATATTAATTTGAATTATGGAATTCGATTTGGTCATATGACAACCACGTCGATAACTTGGAGCCGATTTTACACCACTCTTCCACCCATATCGACCGCAATGTTGTCAACTTGCTTCCAACGTGGAATTGATTAATTGGGCTTACTTTGAACTAGAGTTGTGGTCGTGGTGCAATGGTAATCATCGCCGATTATTAAGTCGAAGGTCTGTAGCTCATGTCTGTCCATAGTCAAGAATAATTCCCATACGGCAAAACTGTGCAACAACATCAGTTGTGAATGAGAGATGGTCAAAAAGTGCTGACGAAGGCATAACACTCGCAGCATAAGGTCACTTCAAAAATGCACACCTGTGTGTGCGTTTCCAATATAACACCCTAATGACAAAAACAAAAGAGTTGCTGTGAACTACAACCAATGCAAATTCAGTCAAATCTCTAAAATCCTATCTAGGACAACCACCCCCGGAGAGTAGTGAATGAACATCTTCGACACAAACCATCTGCACACCGTCCAGGTTGTATGACAAACACCATAAGTTCGTACACTCTTGAACCTGCACGAATTATAAAAAAAAAAAAAACAACATAGCATAGAAACCAACAGCATGGTCAACAATTAAAAGTGTTGGAAAGAAAGGTAACAGCGGGAAATAAGCTGGGCTGTTGCATTGGTCGAACCACTCATGGTTTGACGAAAGGTTTCCAACGAGGCTCTGAACTTCCAAACTTTCGAGTTCCAATTGGCCGTTAATAACGATAACTATACAAATACGATTTAAATACGAATACAGATACAATTCATGGATATCCTTAGGCAGGCACACACCCACACATATAAGCCACGAGCATCTTTTATAGAACTCTCGAAGAAAATTACGGGTATTTCTTAACTACTTGGTAATCTCCACATGGGCATTAACATCATCGTGGCTTGGCTAGGACGAATGAATATTGAGTCTAAATATAGGGCCACGGCGTATGACTGATATACGATGGACGAAAAACAACTAAAAAGTAAAAGAAAAGTGGAAGGGATACTTGTCAAGATCCTGTTGCATGTTGTTATGCTTTATATTTTGAATGTCCTGTATATCTTTCTTCATAGCCTCTTTGATGCTTCATTGTTGAGGTCGAAAGTATTATAGTTGCACAAGAAGTGAACCTTTGATCTCTTGGCGATATGCTGGACCTCTAGTCGACTCCTCCATGCATTTTTTTGTATAATCTTATAGATCTTAAACATTGTCTTACAGTTTTAGTCTTCTACCTTGCAAAACTGGGGTAGGGAAGACTTATACAAAGGTTTTCCTGTTTGTCCGTCTGGACTGATCCAGGTAAATGTTTGCAAAATTCAAGGTATATATCGCCCAAACCATGGACCTTTCCACATAAGACAGAGTTCCCGGTGCAGAGTTGACGTCTTAAATTAATTACAATCAAATATGCAATTGGTCCTTGGTGGCAAATCCGCTTTAGTTTCGCGATTTCGTAAAGTGAAACAAATATAAATATGCATTATTATCGAATATGTATTGTTAAAATAAATTGAATTAATCGTACCATATATGTACATATAACATTCACTTGATATGAATGCTAAAAGAGGTAGGTTACGAGACCATACGTGAAGACGCTACCTCGACTCCTAAGCCTTTGATTATCAACTCCTACTTTCACTTTTAGTTTCTGGAAGGTAACAAGTTTCGTTTTTTTCTTTTTAATGGAATCTTACATAACTTAACAGCTCTAAACAAGCCCCAAGATCTAAGATCTTTGGCGTCGGTGAGGAGGCACGGTTCCAAGTCATCGATTGATGTTTGGTTTCAGGATCAAAATGGTGGATAGAGTTCTCGCCCATGGTCACAAAATGCAACAAAAGCATTTTCTGTTGTGCTTGGAACTTCCCGAGATTTATCTTTGAAATTACGACTTGTTCTTCTGCTCCTCGGTTGACATTCTCAGTACCCAACGCGCAGAGAACTTTCTCATACGTAATTCGTTCGCAAGGATTCTTTGGTCGCTGCCATATGAGATCCTTGTGACCTCCTATAAACCTACATTTCAACATTTTCCACGTTCAGTGAGGGACGTAGATGGGCGTCCTTCGCAATGTTCGTCTTCAGTGAATATTTTCCTTCGCCCATCATGCTACTCTCGAATCGTTTTTTTTTTCCATTTCTATATGTATAGGCAGTATCCCTTGGATGGTTGGTATTCAAATGAATGTACAGCTGCGAACATAAGAATAGTAGCACTCAAAAAAATATGAAAGTGTCATATTTATTTGAAAACAAGCGGTTTTAAAGTTTACTTTTAATATCTTAGACATACCAAAAAAAAAAAAATGTTGTAAACAGCGGTTTTTATATCAACCCAAAGGTTTTCAATGGAATTCAGGTCTGAAGATTGGGCTGGCTATTCCAAAACCTGAATGGCAACATAATATTTTGCAAGATATTCAATTAAACATGTTGATCCACTGCGTCCTCGATTATGAAAAGCAGCCCCATTATTTTCGAAACCCCATGTTTTGCCGTCTTTGTTGTGAACCTAGGCAAGAATTCGATGTTTAGGAAGACGTCTGACGTACTGGCGAGAACCAGTTCCACCAAAAAGAAAAAAAATTTGACTCATGAATCCACAAAACATTTCGCTACTTGGAAGCTTGGCAATCAGCATATTTTCTTTCGAAAGTAAGCATTTCTGCCGGATGTTTTTTTAATAGAAGTGGCTTATTTCGCGGCCTACGTGCAGATAAATCAGTTTCCAGTAATCGTCAACGTATCTTCATCGCACTTACAGAAAGATTCGTCTCGTTTCTTATCTGCACTGAAGGCGTTTGCGGGACGGATGTAATCCGAAAAAGCGTAAGTAATTGAAAATAATTGCCCGCATTTAAAATACATTTTATTTGTCAACTGCAGTTCCGCCAGTACTTCAATTAGCTTCAACACTAATACTTTTAGGAAGTGGTGGATTCCGAAACACGGTTGGGAACGACCATTTGTTGGGAATGTGCCAGAGTACGGTTTCTAAAGTAACCACAAACGTGTTGAATGGAAACGTGGAAATGGAATCCAAGTTGTGCTCACAGCACATAGTATTCAATCCGGGAAATTGTTGAATATTCGGTAGAATGTTTTCAGCCAAATCGGGATGCTGCTGCATGAAATCAGCCATCATACTTTTTTGTGCAGCAGTTATATTATTAATGTTTGTCCTTAAAAGTAACAAAATTAATAAAATTCTTAAATTATATACATAAATAAGACTTACATTCTCTCCATTTTGCTGCCGACTTAAAATATTTCCGTTACGAAATTGACTATAGAATGACGTTCACGTAAACAAAAGTGCTCCTTCACGGAACATATAATTCGAAATTACATTACGAGTTATACGATGACGGACAACATAATCCCAAATGTGTATTTTTACGTGACGAGTCATACGTTCACGGAAGAGACGAATTGCCCCCTGGGTCGAAATTTCAACTCAGTTTCGACTCGATCTTTCGACTAAGCATGCAAACGGGGTATCTGAAAGCATTCATTTCGATGGTTGAATTCAGATACGTACACAAGCGATATTTAAAGACAATTATACTCGTATATGGTGCTATTATTTTTATGTTCGCATGCTGATAATCATGGTCTTTTTATACTGCGTTTCACTAGAATTGCACACCCTGTACTCTCGTTTTTATTTGCTTATTTATCAATAATTTTTATTTTGTTTTATACTTGTTGCAGGTTTTTTTTTGTCTTCCTTTTTATTTGTCATGAGACACAATTGGTGGCTTAATTCGTCTGTTTCTAATTTTTCTGATAACAAGCCCATGTTTGATTTCCTAAAAGCTGATTATGATTTATTAAATACTTACTTCTTTAATGTTGATTGGGATAACATTTTTGATTGTCCAAATTTAAACGTAGCTTATACTAAGTTTCGAAACATATTAGAAGCTGTTATATCTAGGTTAGTTCCGGTTAAGAGATCTGCTTGTTCCAATAAACCCATCTGGTTCAATAGAAGTTTATGCAGACTTAAAAATGTCTTGAATAAAACATCTAAGAAATGTATTACCGACAACTCTCAGCGTGGCGTATTGTATCGATTGAGAAAAGAATACGAATTTCTAAAGAGATTTGTCTATAGGCAATATATTTTTTCTCTGGAGTCTAAGATCAAACATAACTCCAAGACGTTCTGGACGTTTATCAACACTAAACGTAAGTCCGTCGGTTTACCGTCTAATATGTTTTATGAGGATGTGTCTACTGATGACCTTAAGCTTGTTTGCGATATGTTTGCAACACATTTTCAGTCAAATATTGTGGATCTGGCAATAGGTTGTAACTCAGGACTATGTGCAACTACAATCACTGAAATGGGGCTCTTAGAATTGACCAATGATGACATTCTTTCTGAATTGTCCTCCCTAGATTCTAGTGTTAGCCTTGCTCCTGATAATCTTACACCACTATTTCTAAAAAGGTGCAAGAGCAGCTTAGTTAAGCCCCTGACCATTTTATTCAATATGTCATTGGCACATGGTGAATTCTTGGACTGTTGGAAGGATTCATTCATTACACCAATTTATAAATCTGGTTCTAGGAGATCCATTATCAACTACAGACCTATAGCTAAGCTCCAATTGATACCTAAATTATTCGAGGCTATTGTAAAGAAGAAAATATATGCTGAAGTTCGTAACCATATATCTAAGTTTCAATACGGCTTCGTGAGTGGAAGGTCCACTTCCACTAATTTGGTTGTTTTTACTAATTCTTGCTTAGGTTCCATGGAAGCCCGACATCAAATGGACTCGATATTCACTGATTTCTCGAAGGCATTTGACCGGGTTCAGCATAATGTTCTTATAAAGAAGTTGGAGATTCTTGGGTTCCACTCTAAACTGTTAAAATGGTTAGCTAGCTATCTTATTAATCGTAGACAGTTTGTCAAAATAGGTGCTAATCTGTCTAGGGAAATTTTTAATTTATCAGGAGTGCCACAAGGTAGTCACCTTGGCCCTCTTTTGTTTCTCCTTTTCATTAATGATTTGCCCTCTAATATCTCTTACTCTAACTGCCTTTTATATGTTGATGATTTAAAAATTTATAAATCAATACGCTCATTAGCTGATGCAAAGGAGTTACAAAGTGATATCTCATCAGTACAAAATTGGTGTGATTTAAATGGATTGTATTTCAACATTAGTAAATGCTCGGTTAGGACATTCTCTAGAATTACGTCTCCTTTAATGTATGATTATAGGATTGGTAGTGTAGAGTCGCTTCACATAAAGACCTCGGCGTTATATTCGATGTTCAACTAACCTTTACAATGCACATTGACTATATAATATCAAAGGCCAACTCCATGCTAGGTTTCTTGTTTTGAAATTCGAAAGATTTTCAAGATCCTTACACTCTAAAGACGTTATACATTTCTTTAATTCGCTCTATACTTGAATACTGCTCTATTGTATGGAGTCCGTTTTATAAAAATAGCGCGATTCGTATTGAGCGAGTACAAAAGAGGTTTACTAAGTTTGCTCTTCGTAAGATCTCGTGGATCTCTAATATTCCGAATTATAGTGCCAGATGCCAGCTTATTGACCTTAAGCAATTGCATATAAGAAGATCCTATTACTCAGCTCTTTTTGCTCATGATGTCATTACAGCTCACATTGATTGTCCGGTTTTACTTTCTATGTTTAGCGTTTATTCCCCGTCTCGTTGTCTACGACCTAGAGATTTTTTTTACGTTTCGAAACATAGTACAAACTATGGACAAAATAATCCTATAACTAACGCTTGTCTAAAATACAACTTAGCCGCCAATGTCATTGATTTTAATATGAGTAGAGAGAATTGTAAGAATGTACTTTTGAATTATTTATAATTGTAGATACTATTAATTATTGTTATTTTATTACATTTTTTTGTGTTAGTGATGAAATTATCATACATTCATTATTATTATAAATTGTTTGTATTATATCAACTAGTCTTAAGAAAGCTTGTACTTGAAAGACGAAATAAATAAATAAATAAATAAATAATAATGTAACGGTACAATTTTTGTGTATTTCTTTTGTCTTTGTCAGAATTTCTATTGTATTTTTTGCTTCATTAGAATAGCACATTTGCGTTTGAGTGCGATTTATGTTGCACAAGTGATCGGAAATCATAAACAGAAGTTTGATTTGACTATTTTATGTACGCATTATTATCTAAATTTCAATAAAAATGGGTCAAATGATGAGCAACTTAAAATAAAAACTTATCGAGACGGAAATATATATAAAAAAAAAATGGCAAAAGCAGAAAAGTTATGTACATACAATTTTATTGAAAATGAACCAAACTATGGGAAAAATATGAAAGGTTGTGTGAAAGCATATTATCAAATACAGACAAGCGGGCTATTTTGCGCGAAGTTTTGGATTCGCATAATTCTATCGACAAGATTAGGACTAAAACTGGTGTTAATGTGAGCGAAATCATTTTATGGCGGTTAATTTCGAAAGCCCAACATCTTAAGCGTTTAAAATAAAAAGAAAAAAAACACCACTTAATCCAACGCGTAAAGAAGCTCGGCCGAGTGTTTGTAAAACCTATATATTATTGACCAATGAGTGGCATCGTTTTCTGTTCTCTGATGAGAAATAAATCAATTTGGGGCGCCCTAATGGCTATAATTATTATATTGATGTTTTGAGGAAGGAGACAAATACCTTGAGCGTTTGCACCCTGCAAGCTACAATTCAAGCACAAAAATTACTGCTCAGTCTTATAAAGGGGTACTAGAAAGGGTTTTTCCACGACTAGGAATTTGTACCATTGCCGTGGACATTCCAACACGATAATGCCCCAATTCACACCGCTCGTATAGTAAAAGCTTGGATTGAGTCCAATAGGCTACCTTAGGAAACAGTTTTTTACAAAACCTGAAATATTTGAAGAAAGTGGCCACTCGCCCTTTGAATTACATTAAAAGTCTCTATGATTCCCTAGACAAAAGGATATACAAGGTTGGAAATCGGGGAGGTTCCACCCATTACTATTTCTTTTAACTAATATTACTTTCTTAACAATAAAATACTATTTATACTACATGAAATGTTGTTAAATATGCTAAAAATAAAGTGTGCTATTCAAATGAAACAATATGTATGGTATGTTTTTTTGGTGTTTTACTTTTTGATCTTATCATTCAAAAGATGTTGAATAAATTTTCTTTTTGTTTAATTCATTTTGTTGTATTTCAGATAAAGGCCCCTATTGCGAGTGTCGATCAGCGATCGACGATCGAAATTTATCGATCATTGATTGCAGATGTTGGTATTGTGAATGTCGATGCTGAGCGACCGTTGTCGATTTGACACTCGCTTGTTGTCGATCGCAAAATACTGATCGTTGCTTTCGGTTAGAGAAAATTATACATATTTGTTTTGCGTACGAAATGTAGTACTTTTAATAAAAATAATGAATTTATGAGGTATTTATGAAATTCCAATACAGGTCAAAGCAGGTTACGAACAAAAAACAATTAAGTGCTTCTCGTTTCCTTCTTGGAAGCAAATCCACATATTGCTAAGCGAGTTTGTTTGAAAACACAAGCAAAACACGGATGGGAATGATTAAATTCCGTACTAAATAGTTATGGACCTTCTGTACGTTCACGGGATAAAAATGGGTGAAAATTAGAAAAACAAGTCCTGTTCGAATGATTTGGTGTATTGAATTTCTTTGATGAAATAAATAAACGAGAGTCAAACAACTGTCAAAAAACGAAGTACATATTCACAATATTCCTGTTTTTATTCACAATATTGACGTAATTATTCACAATAGTCTACTTCTCCATCGATTGAGTTACACAATACTAAATCCAGAATCAATCGACGCAATCGATAATTGTCGAGTCGATCGCTGATCGACACTCACAATAGGGGCCAAAATCAAAAACATATTCACTGCATTCATTTGTTCACAAGATATTGAGAAAAGAAGTTTAACTTGCAATGTGGGATATAAGAGTTAAACGCAGTGTATATGATTTTTTCACACTAACTATGAAGCAAGCAGAAAAACTTTTTTTTCGGATTTTTATGCGGACTGGAAATAATCGATTTATTATATCTATAACATATAATGAAGAGAATAATATTTTCTTCTTTCATTGGTAATGAAAATTCAAATAGAAAATTTGTCCCTTTTCTGTGCATGCCCATCAAGTCGCCCACTCTCGATGGTAAAAGACCACGTACAGTTAGGGCCGTGGAGGTTGTTATGGCTGTAACAACTCGTCGTCGACTTGTATGAAAACTTTAATAACTATGATACAATAATAAATAGGAATACTGTAAGTACGCTATCAGAAGAGATAAATACAAAGACCTATTGATAAAAATGTTATCAAAGTCTCTCCAATAATTCCTTGATGGTGCGGTGGACATCGACGTACCTAGTCACAATGTAGAAAAAAAACTCGAGTATTTTTTATGTTTATTTAATTTGATTTGTTTATAATTTAGTACTCATATAAAGTTATTTTTTAATATTATAAAATTATTGCAAAATTCATATCTTCCGTTTTGTTCTGCTCTACTTCACATAAAATGCAAAATATAAAAAAAACTTTTTTTTTTTTGTTTTTTTTTTTAATTTTTCAAAATTTGTCAAAAGCCCGTTCGGAGAAACGAGCATTTGTTTTCAACAAGGATCTAAGGAGGTAATACAATACGTGTTTATATAAAGGTACGATAAATGTTAAAAACTAAGTAAATTATACAAAACTTCAATAATACAGTTATATATTTATAGGTTTAGGTGTTTCGAACTGAAGTATATTACATAACAGGTTTCGAAAATCTATGCAAAATCGAATTCCAATGGTTTTTTCTTTTTCATCATTCAATCAGTTTGAATCTTCTTTTCGGGTTTAATTATGCCACGACTTAAGTTATATTGTTATAAATAATATTTTTTTACAAAACAGATTACGTACGGGAGCTTGGTGGGTCCCTTTTGGTGTTCGCATGAATGTATAAAAACAATTAATCCGCAGTATAAATAAATAAGTAGAAACGCTCCAAAGAGCCTCTGTCAACAACGCCTCTTATCATTTTCAGTTTATTCGTTAAAACCTACATACTGTACGTATCAAGAGTATAAAACATTTCACGAGTATGCGAGTGTGTTTAGCTCCAAGGCTATTTGGGATAATTAAACCTAGGGACCGACGAGAAGCTGATCTGTACGTTACTGTCGACGGACTGTTCGCTCGCGACTTTCCTCCCGATGCAGACTGTGACGTGGCGGTGAGGTGCTGCCATTGCTTAAGCGAGTTTTACGAGATCTCTTAAATTTAGCCATATCTTCGCCGAAAACATCTCCAGTGCGGAGGGCTGAAATCAAGTCATCAAATTCGCCTTTGTTGTCGCCTTTGGCGGGCGACGAGTCTTTACCATTGGAGCCAGACTTCAAACCAAGATTTCGGGCCACTGAACTCATAAGGCCCTCCTTGTTCTTGCGCTCTATAGTGCGCTTCTTCAGTTCAGCTTCTTGTTTGGCACGTTTTTCTTCCTCTTCCTGACGTTTGCGGAAATTCTCATTGTCCTGACGAGCTTCGGAAAACGCCGTGAGGAAAGCATCAAAGATTCCGAAAAACTCGTCAGGTTGAACGACAGAACCATCTTCGCCGAATAGTCTAACCGCTCGATCGAAGCGCGTTTTCATGTCTTGGAATTGATCTTCCAGTTCTGCGAAGCGAACTGAGGCTTGTGCGTGGAACTCACGCATCACTGGTAAGAAACGATCGCCTTGCTGAGCCGGACCGGCGCTGCGATGAAACTCGATCTCGCGAGAAACCTCTGTCAATCCTGTGCGTAGCATCTGTATATCTTTGTCCATTTCGCCGAGTGATACTTTGCATGCGACCCGAACGTGGGGGATATCTTCTTCGAGTTTCAGGAGGTCTTTGAATTTCTTGTCGATTACTTGCACTAGGTAGTGCAGAAGGGTTGTGCCTTTGGCAGCACTCGATTTTGTATCAGCCAGGCGATTAAGGGAAGCCAGTCGAAAGCCGGAAGCGTTACCACGAGCGCCACGATTCATATAGTTGCCTATGAAAATGTTATGTTATTATATCTCTAGAAATTAATAGAGAGAATTAAGGACTAACCTAATGCTAGCACCAGTTCAAGTAGTTTACGTAAACGTCTTGATCGTGCGACTTCTCGGGATGCTTCCATGACACTTGTAATACGAGGGATTAAGTCATTTACGGTAACCATAAAACGTTTCTTGTAGTGAAGGCTTTTTAGTCGTTGTTCGTAGTGGGGAATCCTGGAAACCATAGTGAATAATAATAAATGAGATCAACGTAATAACAGAACTTACTTTGAGATTTCATAGAGAAATCGGTCTGCTCTTGCCAGTGATTCGATATCCTCACTATGCTCGTCTAGCAGCGCTCGTTCCTCAGCAGATGGTGTGAATTTTAGAAGCTGTTCGACCATATCGATTGGCAGTTGTTCGCTGCAGTCCATCGAGAGAATTGCTCTATAGAAAACAATATTTTAAGTTTCACGAATTCTATGGATAAAATGAGGTAAAAATTTACTTCGAGATTTCCTCGTCAGTCATTTTCAATTTACTGAGCAAAATAGTACAATTTTGTGCACGTCGTCCATCGATAACTGAAAGAATCTTCGTCCTCGTCTTACCCATCATTCGTAAATCCTCAATCGAACCGTCATTCTAGAAGCAAGCAATCATGTTTCGATGTTCCTGGACTTATTGCAAAAAGGGAAGAAAGTAACTTACAGTGACGCCATTCTTTTGGTACGCGGAGAATAGTTTATCTATGGCTTCGAGTTCCATATTGGTGTACCATTTGGATTCATCTAACTCACTCCATACGGTACCCTGTACTTTGGCATCTGGAAGTTTCGACCAATTGAAACTCTTCAACGGATTGGCAGGCTGTGGCACGTTTTTCTTTACAACTTCAATTTTTGGCGCTGGTGGAGCTGAAAACGAGGCATGAAATTCATACTCTCCTTCGCTTTCCAGGTACTTACCCTGTGTAACCATAGGCGGTGGGGGTGCACCGGGACATGGTGGGGGTGGTGGAGGAGCTGCGGCCATTGGTGGAGGTGGCGGTGGTACGAATTTGGGCGCTGGTGGAGGTGGTGGTGACACGGCACCATTGCAACCAGTTAAACCGGCTACCTTCTGATCATCGGGGATACTACCCTCGGTGACAAGCCTTTCCAATCTTGTTCGTTCTTGCTGCTCGGTCATAAGTCGATGTTGCAGATCTTCTGCCTTCATTTCGGCGTTTTGAGCTCTTTGCATTGCTTGAGAGTGATTGGCACTTTCTTTCTCTAGACGTTCGCGCATGCGTGCCAAGCTGGTTTCCAAGTCTTCTTTTTCCTGCATCCGTAGATCGAGCTCTTGTTCTTTCTTTGCTAGTCGCGATTGGACCTCGAAGTTCTCGCGTTCAAGCTCATCAGCTCGTTTGCGAGCGGCTGTGAGCTCTTCTTCTTTAACCAGCAGTTGGACGATTTCTTTTACATTGATTTGAAGAGGCGACACATCGGGATCTTGAACAGGAGCAAGAGACTGAGAAATTTTACTGATATCGTCTGGATCAACGTCGCTTCGTGGTCTATCCTGAGTTTGAAGGACAATCTGTTGAACAATACGATCGAACATTAGCCAGTGCTGGGTACAGTGACCAGTATCTAAAATTAGCATACCATTAGATGTCTTAAACTTATATTAAACTTATACAAAACTCACATGGCAGAAGCATCATATGCTGAAGGAGAGAAAGCAGGTGCGGGTATGCGGGAGAATGGCTTAGTTTACGTCTCAAGAAGTCGAACATAGTCGTTGCACTCTTGGTATCCACATGTTCATGATTGAATTTCCTGGCTAATTCTTTTTCATCCTCTGAACGAACCATTTCAAAGAAGTCCTAAGATAGAAGAGCTTCAGTTAATTGGAATCCCAAAGGTAAGCTTAAATTTTTTTTTACCAAATGTCTGTCTAAGGTCTCATTCTCGTGCTTCCTTAGCTTATCGATAACGGGTTGAATGCCCAACATCAGGAATTCGTATCGCAAATGAAGGCGGAATTCAAGGTTTTCTTGTCCTGGTCCGTAATTGAGTACCGCATTGATAAATGACATAATTGCTGTTTTTAGATTAACGTCATCGCGATAGGCTCCCGTTGAGCGGTCCAAATCGTTTACAATACTCTGCGGATCGAAAAAGAACGATTAGATTATCCTTAACATGGACAGAGAAGAGTACACTTGCCTGGAATCTCGTACGTTCGGCGGCGAATTCTTGAAAGTTTAGCATCGCAGTGAGTACTTTCTTGTGACCTCCGGGCACCAGACATACAGCTCCGAGAATTTCTAATGCTGCAACTTTGGTTTTGATATTATCCGCCGCCAGGGAGCGCGCAATAGTTTCGATACTGGTCGGGTGTGCTAACACATGAGCTCGCCCGGTCTATAATAAAAAAAAAAAAAAAACAATTAGAAATGATGTCATGGACTTCACTTAAGGACTTACAGAATTGTTCATCAACGCCTTGATGCATCCAATTAGACTAGTATGTAGTGAACTATTTGCCACACGGATATCCAAGTTTTGGAGAAGATTTAGTAGGGCTGGTAGTCCCTGTAACTCCACAAAACGTAACACAAAACTATGCGCCGACGTACGCAATGCAGTCTTGAGGGCGTCCAAGAATGCCGTATGCGGCTCGATTCTTGCACTGTATTCATGGCACGGTGAGTCATCGGGGTTTAACGAAATATGTATGGCTATGTCCTTCAGACGTTCTATGTAGTGATCAGCTGTTGGTGGAAGAGTAACAGCGGCGGGATTGCCGTCTGTCGTGTCGGCTGGTATCTTTCGGGAACAATAAATTTGCCATTTCTTCTGAGGAGGAAGACTTAACATGGCTTCTTTGTTCGGTGCTGTTAAATCCAGTTCTTCGACGAGTTCAGCGAACTTTGTGTCCAGTTCGTCCACTGATGGCATCGGCTGGGTAGGTGTGAGAGTTTGCAAGGTAAAGGCACCTTCGACCACACATATTTCGGGCGGCTCGTCATCCTAAAAATATTAATTTTACGAATTAGATTCCATGTAGAATGATTAAGCGGGCATGCAAGGCGATGCGGTATAACAAAAATAACTATTTTTAGTTCCTAGGCGGCATGCTACAACTGGGTCAACTGAAATTCATTGACGTATGCACTGAAAAACCGGGAAATATAATAGTATTTCTCTTAAAAATGTTAGCCGAGGACATCCTCAAACTTTCTAAAAAGGTTGAAAATGAATCTTGGAGGAGACATGATGGCTCTAAGAAAAGACAGAGGACAATGCAATCACATAATGTACGGTCTGCAGTTTCATCATCCTCAAAGATTTTTTTTGTGGAGGTGCGGTCCCAGACTATGTTCGGAAAGGTCGTTATGGATTTAAAGGATTTCAATTTCCATATGGTTTTTTGAATGAATTTTTCCTCTTATCAAGGGTGTGTTCAGTGAGAGGTTTCACTGCTATTGATATTTTGAAGAGAATCATGCAGTTATTGACGGATTTGGAACTTAGGCTTTGAGCGTTGCTTAGTAATCGGTAAGCACGTAGATAGTTGCGCCTTTAGCGCCAGTCTTGAGATTTGGTTTGGCGCATGTATAAGTGGCTTTTAACTTGGCTGGAGGACGGTGGGAAATATTCTTTTTTGTTTATTTTCAGTGCATTTTTCTTTATTTAAGTGACACGTCGTAAAATAATATATGGATATACATATTTACAATAATATATATATAAACAAATTCATATAGTCCATAAACTAATTGTTCACAGAATTTTTTTTAGTACATATAAACTAATTAAGAGGTTTCAGTTTCCGTCTAGGTTTTCTATAGGATTAAGATCAGGACTTTGTGGTGCTATTCTAAAATATTTATTTTTTGGTCTGCAAGCCAATGAATTACAAACCTCGCCTTATGCTTCGGGTCATTGTCTTCTATGAATTTTCACGTAAGGGCGAGAAACTCGTCGCAATAAGGCTCCATATGATTCTCAAGGATTCCTTTGTATTGGTATTGATCCAAGCGGACTTCTATTTTCACAAGTGGACTAACACCGTGGAAAGATATGTATGTATCCCCAAACCATAATGCTGCTACCACCGTGTTTGATGGTCTTAATTGTGAAAAGCGCGTTGAATTCTTGGTGCGGGGGACGTCGTACATATATTTTTCCGTCAGATCCGATCCTATTGAACTTGGATTCATCACTCCACAGAATGTTTTTTCAGAAAGAAAGTGGTTTGTTAACATGATAATCTAACATTAATCTCTTCAACCTATTTTTGTTTGACACAGCTGGCTTCTTTCTTGCAATGCGTCGTACGGTTGCTGCTGATATTGAAATATCATATTGATCCTTAATTTGGTTTCTTATTTCATTTGATGTTAATTACCCGTGCATGGACGGGTTAAGAATATCCCTGCAGCGATACCTCCCGCTTGTCGTAAAAGGCGACTAAAACAAAGGTAAATAAAAATCACATCTAGGCAAATTAGAAAACACCAAGGTGAGCCTAGGGACACATATACCACCATTAAACTGCCCCACAAGTGTACATGCAAATCAGTGTGTTGACACGACTGGAGATCACCGGTGTTGGAAGAGTAAGATCAAACAAAAAAATCTGGAGCATGCCCGTGTCACAAAAAAAAAAGGCAGGCCGAAAAACAATTGGTGCAAACAAATGCAAAAACACCAGCATTTGATTGGCCTCAGCGATGAAGTAACCCCAAACCGGGAAGCCTGCCGCTACTTTCTGAGGTCAAACCGGCGGACCCCACAAGTGGACCAGTAGGAATGCAGTTAAGTGGGAAGGTTATGGTCCTACACTTCTGACCATAACAACGCCGGAAAAAGGAAAAGAAGAAGATTTCATTTGATGTTAAAAACGGATCTTTTTTGCGAAGACTTCTTTGCGTCTTCCTCAGTGGTGGTTTTCGAATTTTATTAAATGTTTTTCCATCCACTGTCAAATGCTCTATTGCGCCTTGGACCAGCTTCCTGGAGCAGTGGAGCAGCCTGGCAACGTTAGATATTGTCTCACCCTTACGTATCATACCTAAAACGACTTCTTCTTAGTCTAGTAAAACTCTCTAAAAATTACTTTTAATCAACCTGTGCTATTTCTCTGATCTCTAAAAGCGATTGATGATTAATAACCGACCCACCAAACTTTTAAGAAGAGAAATACCCTGTTTCGTTGAAATTTGTACTGATCACACAACGAATTTTTACTATTAACAGACATCTAACGCCACAACATGAAGAAATGTAACGGTAGATTCGAAATTCAAAGGGGGTGTGTTATTTCTATGAACGCCACTGTACATTTGTGGTAGGAAGTTACATATTTTACATTTTTATATCGTTAACATCACAAGGTGTGAAATTTCCAATTTATGACTGTAGTGTTTTGCTCGATAAAGTTTCACCATGCGAAAGATACATGTGATGATAGGTCTTATGATCTATAGAGATAGCTTGGGGTTTTTACCTCCAGGTGTTGCCGTATGGAAGGGGACAGCATCTTAGTTGCTTTTGTTTAACTAGAGATTTAGATTAAATTCAATTCGACTCGACATTTAATTTCATTTAAAAACTTTATATTTGGCACCATTTAGAGTATCTAGGCAAGAGTGTAATTTACTTTTAAACTGGTCATAGATAATTAGGAGTGCATTTTGCATGCACTCGCAGGCTTTCCATTTCGCTGTCCTTATAATGATAAGATTTCCAATATATCCAATTACATCGTAACGGAGATCGGTCAGCATGTAGTGTAGAGTAGTTCATTCAAGACTACTGATCAAAAAAGTGGTTAAAAGGACATTACACTGTGGCAGCCTTTGGCTGTCAATATTGTCACTGAGGCCTGGTGGTAATGCAGCTTCGCTGTGATTTCTTTTGTACCAGTAACAATAACGCATGTGTGTTCGCTTTTTAAATTATGAATAGGATAAATAGGTAAACATACAATAGTACGATAAGTAGACATATTTAGATCGAAGAGGGCCAAACAAATTATAAAGTGAAAGCCTTATACAACAGAGGTTAACGATTACCTTAGTCCTAAATTCGTCTGTAACTTGAAGCCGCTTGGTACCCTTAGTATACGCGTAACAGATAAAGGGCAGTCTGTGTTTAAAGACGACAATCAAGCACAAATTTCACAGTCATACTGCGCCACAGAAACGTCAAGTTCAACGAGGGTTCCAATTAGTTGATGCGGGAGTTTTAAATCTTAAGGAAACTTTTGGATTAGGAAGGCCCACTAAAGCTAATGACAACGAAATAAATGAGGCAATCGGGCCACATTTACGGTACACGACACGACAGATTGCATAATCAGTGAACATTTCTCATGGAACTAGAATATGTAAGGAACCCTCGTATATAGAATCAATACCAAGACGAAATTAATAACCGATTCGTCCTACTAGATGTTCTTAAATAAATAAATGATCCATTCGCAACGGACGAAGATACAAGAGAACTCCGTCCACCTGACCTAGATGAAATTAAGCTTATTATTTCGAAACTTAAAACCAACAAAGCCGCGGGCGCAGGTGGCGTAACTGCTGAGCTATTTAAAGCGGCATACACCAGCTCATCTGTATAATATGGTCGGTCAAAAAACCACTGCACTATGTAAATCAGTGATGATCCCGGTCCTCCTTTACGGCACAGACGCATGGACCTTAACGAAAATGGATGAAGATCCCCTTGGTCGCTTCACGAAATTCTGCGTACAATCTATGGTCCCGTTTATATAAACGGAGATTGGACGAAAAAATACAACGACGAACTGTACGGACAGCGACATCGGCCCAGTACGATGTCTCCGGATCCAACGTCTAAGATGGCTAGGCCATGTAAAGCGAATGGACAACACAGCTCCGATCCGAAGAGTCTTCGAATCCAACCCTGAGTGATGACGCAGCAGAGGACGACCGGATCTAAGGTGGGGCACATAGATGGAAGGGGACCTTAATTAATTGTGAGTGCGGCACTGGAAACAACTGGCAAAATATCGCTTCACCTGGAGACGCTTGTTGGTTGAGGCCCAGGTTCACACCGAACTATAGCGCCATCTGAGATGAAGAACAAGATGTGAAGGCCTGTTCCAGCGGTTAGATGAAATGGGATATTGCAATTTTATGCACATGTACTTGTACTACACTTACTCTCATTGGACGTTGCTATAAGGATTCCATGTTTTCACCAGCTCTATCGAACAGGTTCTTTAAAATACATCTTCTTCGTCTTACATGACGTTACAGCCAAGCTTCTCTCATTCATTTATGTTGTGTGCGAGTTCTTTTTCATACAAGTAAGCGGGACCTACAGGTTAGTTCCGATTCCGAACGGCGAGAGCCGAGAAGCTCTTTCAAGGCAAGTTTACTACATTCGACGACATTGGTATTATTGGGATCCGAACTCGTTCGAAAATATATAGCTATTGTTATTATCAAGCACTATTAACGGAGGCACTAATTATGAGCTAGTACGGTATTTAAGTCATAAACGGAAGTATCATCCCTGAGAAATTCACAGCTAGGTCAATATAATAGAAAACCTACTGCAGTTTTACAGACTTGTATCCAATCAATTATGTTGTGAAATTATATATGTTATGTTATATATAATTTCGCCGAGGGTACTCATACAACAAAGACCAATCCACTGCCCCCTTTTGGTTACTCCTAGTTCCTCCCAGTCACGGTTCTTCACGTCGTATGACCACAACAAATGGTCATGAAAGTCTACCATTTGAATGTTTGAATTTAATTCAAGCATATTTTTGCACAATTCCCTAACCTGTCTCGGCGTAGGAAAAACAATATCAATATACTATAGTTTCGGTGTGAGCGGACAAAGAGGTTGCAACTCCTGTCTAGAATGGCTGCCCCTAAAATGTATTGCTTTGTCAAACTAGCTCCTTCAATAAAATTGAAGTTGTTCACTGTACAAGTATTAATGAAAAACCAGTATGGTCTCGGTAGACCAATGAACAAGGCATTTAAGAACGTAGTGCTGTAACACATATGATTGAACAATACCTGTTTTAGTTCATTGTGTCATGGTGCTCGGAAGCCGTTTAAAGAGTTCAGTTCAGTTACTTGCTGTTATACAGCAGCAAGCTTTTCTTCCCAAATAGTATACGTTTTTCCCACTCGGAATTAGCTTCAATTTCGTGTTTTTCTTTTTTACTTTTTTTGTTTTGGTTTTCAAACTTTGATTTCTGTTTTGATATTTTCACTTTCCATGACGACACGACACCTTCAACGATACCGATCACTCGTATATGATTCATGATTAGCCTAAACAAATGTTATACAGGTTTTTAGTTTGAAACACAGCTATCTCGACCGAAATCAACATCAGCTAGCACCTTTAAATGACACTTGAATAGCAAAACACCCCGTCGAAAGAAAATCACTTCACAACTAAACAAATTTGTGCACGTGCAACACAACAACACACATGTACGTATCTGAAAATGCTTGACAAGCTTGTTGACATATCCCCGATGCATGTTTTACGATCAAATGAAAGCTGAAACCAGGCGGCTAACCCAGTCTTTAAACGACTCACTCCATCCGATGCCTATACGAACCACTTGTCTAAGTATCTAAGCTGAACGATGAACGACGCACTCACACTCGATGTTTGCAACCTCATCAATTACAGACCAATAAATAAAAAATTATCCGGCGCACAAGCTGCTAGTATCTTTGTGTCTTTTACCGGTATGCGAGTTGTCTTCCATGCGAAACGCGCCACATACTTTCTACAAAAATTTAAAGCGTATTGCTTACTTAAGATTTTTAGTGTTTACGCCGCCGGTAGATAGTTTTATACTTGGTTTAGGTGGGGTTAGTAAACAAGCGTTTCGGCCAAGTTGAGCTGTCGACCTCTCAGATTTTGAAGGATTAAGGATTGTAGTAGTCTTACCTGAAAACAGCCGCACCAGCCCCGTTTTCCCCGGAAAGCTGGCATCTTCTTCTGCTGCTGCGCTCGATAGAACTTATGCAAAGGTGTCTCCTTCGGATGGTTGCTTCCACTCTGTCCGCTGTTAAACTCTATTATATTATTCGCGTAATTGTTGCCAGAGCCTGTGGAGTCGTCTTTCGTTCTATTACCGACACCATCTGTATTTAAAAAGTGCTGTAGGCTATGCAAACAATTCAATTCGTACAAACGCGATCGTACTGACGCAAAGTCGAAATTCGCGTAGAATGGCGATGATTGCGAATGTGGTGTAGACGCTTGGTGTTGCTGTTGCTGTGGGTGGCTGTTATTATGATTATTGATAACTGCTGCTGCCTGCTGCGCCTGCAGTGGTGGTGGTGGTGGAGCTTGCCGCTTTGTACCGTTTGTGTTGGTAGCTCGGACAACAGGAGTTTCGTTATCCGTACTGATAGTATCCGGATCAGAGGTACATTTGATTGGACACGTTTGAAATGTCTGCGAAATGAAAGAAAAACGGAAAACGCTTGTTAGTTATCAGCACAATCATTACGGGGATTAATATAAGCGTAAAGAAATTCAGGATGAACACAGTTGTTGAATGCCGGAATGAGACAAGCTGGTTCCGTGTAAGCACGACCTTAGAAAACATAGTTTACCCAGAAACACATGTCGGGAACTCAGATTTAAGTGAAGAAACTGGTGTGATTTCTACCGACCAATTGGCATTCTTTAGCTGGGAAAGGAGTTTGAGCATAAGCTCGTGATTCATTGCAGGCATGTATTGCACATAAATTGCATGGCCTACGATAGGCTCAACGAACAACGTTTTCGTTGCGATTATGACTTTTTTATTATTGTAAACAATAAGCCTGGTATTTGTTTAATTTTACGACTTGTATAAGAAATGTAAGAGTATGATCATGGGTGCCACTGATCTACCCAAATCTAAACGAGGTAGAGGGCAATACATCCACTGCGTCGGCAGTATTCAAGATGTTCGCCGAAGAAAGGATAATTTTAATAAGGTAATATCTAAGATCGCAACGACCCGATAGGTAGTTGACAAATATTCTGATTTATATTAAGTTTTAGAATGGTTTTAGAGAGATTGTTTAAGAATCGAATGGATCACTTTGATTAATTGGGATTTTACCGAACTATCTGAGAGTGTGTTAAGTTTAGATTTGGGACTACCATAGAACAGTTTGGCTTCTATGTACCTTTTCGAGAATCTCTTTTGGCAGTCCTTTACAACTGAGTTTATGTTTGGGCCATCTCTATACTATCTAATAACTTCCGCGTTTGGCAGAAGATCGTCAGTCACCCAGGTCAAAGTAAGGTTTTGATTTTTTTAAATTGACATTAAATTGATTTTATTCGAAAGATAATCTTCTAATCTTCTGACATTCTTCTAGTCTACGCCGATAAACCCGAAACGATTGACCACTTGGAGGACAACATTCGCCGTTCATATGCCAGAAATTTTATTTTATTATTAAATCATATTTCGAATAAAGTCAATTTCATGTCAATTTAAAAAAATCATCTTTGTTCTATTCCATTTCAAAGTTCTATATCTCTATAAAAAACACCCTTTATCCGGATTACCTGCTTAATATCATAGATTGATTTTATAATTTAAAGTAGGCTGTGTTGGATCTGTTATTGAATGTAAATCAAGACTGAATAAGTATCGTAAATTTGTGAGCAACTTGTGAGCCAAACCCTTTCCTTCAGGCCTACTGCCATTAAAACGTAAGTCATTATGATACGACGGTTTGTATCGTTGTTAATTCGTATCTGGGTTGTTGTAGAGAATTGGAAAATAACTTGGGGCCAATCTTAAGTTGTGCTTTGGTTCTTCGTGATTGCATTAGAAAAAAACATAGTGCAATTAAAAGTCGATGTTATTGGATATTCTGCCATTTTTTTAAATTTTTTTATGTTTTAATAAATATTGGTAAGAAATAATTTTTTATGCTCGCTATACCTGAGGATCTTGGACACCATTTTTCACAAATGGCGAATTCTTTGATAAAGTATTGCCTCTGGAGAGTACATATACATATGTATTACTCGTTTGTGTTTTTTTTTTTTTTTTTGGGTCCATAGTTTTTTAAGGCTTCACCGTACACTGGCTTTGGAGAAAGGAGGTTTACACTATTCTGTATGTCCTCATTCGTAGAAGCGATAACTTAATGTTGATTTCACCAGGTTTTTTGGAGAGTAATAGAATGATAATAAATAGTAGCTTATGGAAATAATATTAAGATCTGACCATTTCGATGACCAACATTGGATACAATTAAGAAATTGGATATGCAGTGTAACTTCGAACAGACGACTGTGGCAATGCTGATTTTTTGACAGGATAAATGAAAGTCGATCAAGTAAGCTGCAAATGGATGGTGAAGCTTGCTTTGATTGAGGTATAATGTTTGCCGCAATCGAAGGGCCATACTAAGAATAGTCGCAGCTAAGGTCTAGCCCATCTAGATTTAAATATGACTATTGCTCTCAAGCATTTGTGTTCTTAAATGCGAGTTCTTAAGTAATTATATTAAAAACTAATATGAGCCTGAGTGCAAATCATCGGTCGGATTGATTGTTGTTGTCCAGCTGCTTTCGACGTTGATGGTGTTGGTGATGGCGCCCCTTTCCTCGCTTCGACCTGCAGCTTTTCAGTCGAAGTAGTGAGGGAGGGGCGCAAGCAGCTCATTAGCTTCCTTGCAAAAAAGTAAATAAATTACAATATAAAATTAAACTCCTACCAGCGTTCAATAGAACTAAAATGTCAACTTGACTTGAGCAAACGTACAACAACGACTACGACAGAGACAATGGCTAGTATGGCATACATTGCCACTTGATTAATTGCTGCAATTACTAATCGGCTCACAACGACTACCTACTTCCACAATGAATAGATTAGTACATTCATAGTACTCGTTCTATAACAATTTGCCAACAGAATTTCCCACCTAACATCACGAACTGCACACTAAGAACGGTAAGCGTGGTCAACGAGAATCTGTCTCTTGCTAATAATGTCATTGTGTCGCAGACATAACGTGGACTCCCATGAGATTGAAGAAAATGATCGAGCCGAAGTGAAGCACGTACTGGCATGTACAGATTAATATAAGTGCATAGCATGTCTTAGAGGTAAGTTGTGCAAGACGATGAACGCCAAGTATCAAGGTCGGGTGGATATCAGGAAATCAGTAACAATAAGGAGAACTCTAATAAATAATTTCTTTTCGCCATTTTCTAGACCTACATTTAGGTCGATCAATCGAAACTTTAATTAGTCAATCGAAACTATTGTATAAACAATAGAATACGTCGACCCAAATATTGTTCAAATAACAACGTTTCAGTTGCGTTCCATTGGTTTGCAAACACGTCTTGCCTTTGATGCATGTCAGTAAACTCATATAAACTTATACTGCTTTGGGGTTCTGGATATTGGCTACCGGTAGCACTGACGTAATTCATGGTTCTCTGCAGCTTTCTCTGCTTCTGCAAGGAGAGAACGAGAAGACGAAGTATGTACAATATATATTTTGGAATTTGAAGTTTTATGTAATCAGTTTCGTGTTCATATTAGAGAATAGCGCGAAGTACAATAAAAACAGGTTATGGTTGCGTTGTGGAAAATCTAGGTCGAAGACCATTCTAAGATACTCTGTGGGCATATGGCGAATTATGCAAGAAGCATTAGAAATTCCATAGTTCTGCACTTTGTTTGCGTATTAGTGTTTTTTCTTACTGCTTCTTTGTGCCCATTATATCACGTTACAAAAGTCAATTCTAGTTCAGCGAATGGTCCATATTTATCTCGCATATACTATTAACCATATTAAAACTGGCCTCATACTCACATTTCTGCGATAAAATTCATCAACGCCTCAGGACAACTAGTAACAAATATAATCGTCATAATTGATGACTAGTTTATCACCGCACTTCTCCATCCACTTGATCGTGTTTTTCTTCTTCAACTGTGAACAGTGAATGTAAAGTTTTCAATTTGTACTCGAAAGCCGCAAGTCGATCGAAAGTGATCGGACGGCATTCCTAAACATTCTTGACCATCACTTTTGTGCAAACGGTTTCTTCTCATCATGATGATAGGTGTAATGTGGCTTCCATCCATCTGTCAAGCAGTTGCTTGGGTGACATATTGACTGACTTAAAGTGTGTACGCTGTCAAATGTCAAATTTTTTCTTTGATTGTCTTGTCTTTAGACTTGAAATTCATTCATAAATCTCATGCCAGTGTCAATTCACTTTCTATTAGTCAATGCGCTGATGTTTCTGTTTAATTTTATCTTTCTTACATTGACATCTTATTGCCTTCTTAATAAAAAATATTTTTAGTTGTTAGAGCTACAACGAAACTTGAGAAATTTGATAAAGGAATATTTCATTTTGGAATGAACTCAAATTCGCCAATGGCTTACTCGTAGTAATAATAATTCGTTTGGAGGTTAATGGACTTGTTGTCGTGCTCAAATACAATGTTGAATTAGGTTAAAGGTTTTATTTCGAACTTATTTATTAGGATCAATGACTGCATGTATGCATGGTGCGTTAAGTAAAAGCTAAAAAACAAAAATCTCGCCTTATTGATTGAGATTGTATATACATATTTGGAAATGCACAAGTGATAGGTATTATATGTATAGTAACATGTATGTACTCAGTAGATTGGTAGTGAACTCATGTGATTAAGAAATAGTATCACTCTCATAGTTATTATTGGACAGTTCAGAGTTCGTTCTGACTTTCCAATTTAGTCCTCGAGGAAGATTTTACAACAATTTTACAATTTATACACTTTGCGTCGAATGAAATTAGTTAAGTGTTGAGTTCGATATAATTGTTCTCTCCCGACATGAGAGTCGAAAAAATATTCACGACATACGGTCACACGGATATACGGACATTTTACTAAAAAAATGGATATTAGAGCAATATTTTGACTTCGGGTTATCTGACTCTTAAATGGGAAGTTAATAATATACGAGTAATTTAAATTTAAATTTTGTCGAAGCAAAGTTGTCAGACAAACAAATTAACGTTACTAACTGAAGCAAGCAATCAAAATCTTTAATACTGAATATGGCAAAGTTTGCAAGTTAAAAAAACTCAGAAACTGAAACGATGAAAATTATATTATAGAAGCAGAATTTTAATGGAAGAATAACTAGAAATAACTGCATAAAAGTAAACATGGTAGGAAAAAAATAATTAATGTGCAAAAACAGTTCTGCTGTAGTATTGTTTGAACTAAAGCCAAGGAATGAGCTTATCGATCAAAGTTTAGAACTCACAATAAAATTCGGTAAGTAAGTACTTAGCCTACAAAAGAAAAACAAAAATTTTGGAGAAATGGCGATTTATTTTTCAATACAGTCTCCTTGACACTTGACCCAGCGATGCTCCAACTACTTTAACCCGTCTGAAAAATACGTTCTCTCGAGGTTTGCAAAGTAGGTCTCCGTGGCGGCGATGACCTCCTCATTCGACTGAAATTTCTGTCCGGCGAGTGACAAAAAGAAGTTTGGAAACAAAAAGAATTCGCACGGGGCCAAAACTGGAGAATACCAATTCGACCAATTTGGCCGTGGCGATGGCGGAGGTGTGAGCCGGTGCGTTAACATGGTGGAAGAGCACTTTTTTCTTCGCCAAGTGGGGCCGTTTTTCTTCAATTCGGCGTCGAATCGGCCCAATAATTTGGCATAGTACAGCCCTGTGACCGTTTTGCCCTTCTCCAGGTAGTCGATGTGCATCACACCTTGTGAATTCCAAAAAACGGTGGCCATCACTTTTCCGGCCGATGGGACAGTCTTCGCCTTCTTCGGAGCACGTTCGCCGGCTGAAGTCCACTGTTTCGACTGTTCCTTGGTCTCTGGTATATACCAGTGGATCCATGTTTCGTCGACTGTCACGAAACGACGCAGAAACTCCTTCGGATAGCGCTTAAACAGCATCAAACACTGCTCTGAAGTGGTCTCACGGTTGCGCTTGTTGTTCGGAGTGGGCAAACGCGGCACCCATCGCGCCGACAGCGTTCTCATAACCAAAATTTCATGCAGGATATGACCTACGCGATCTTTTGAAATGCCTACTGTCTCGCTATCTCGCGCACCTTCAATCGGCGGTCTGCTAATACGAGATCGTAGATTTTTGTCACGTTATCCTCCATGGTAGCCGTTTTTGGGGCACCTGGACGTGGCTCATCACAAACCGACGTGCGACCACGTTGAAACTCGTTAAACCAATTTTTGATGGTCGCCATCGAAGGAGAAGAGTCACCGTACACAGCATCCAAACCCTCTTTGATTTCGCTGCGCGATTTCCCTTCCAAAAATAAGGATCGAATCACCGACCGATATTGCTCTTTCCATTTTTCTAAAATCCGCGGACACTCCCGCTTCCACACGCGGTGAAAACAAAACTACGAGTCCGATCCGGCTGAAATTTCGACAGTAGCCGTCTACTAGAATGTACTAGATAGTAAGCAAACAACATATTTCAGCGACTTACTTCCTTGGCAATCAAACTCTTATCCTGAAATGAAAATCAAACTAAACTCGAGAAGACGAGGCAATGGAAAACGGAGTTATTCATATAGAAGAAATTCAGGTTCTGCCAAACATAAATAAAGGAAGCAATTCATTGACTTAATACCATCGGAATACATAAAATATTTAGAGAATTTTAGAGAAGTTAAATGAGTTCGTCATAACTATACCAAACAATGAAACTATCCGTGAGGAACGGAAAAACATAGTCAACATTTCCATATTTAAAAAGGGTGACCGAACACAATACAACAATTACCAAGGAATATCGCTGCTACTACGTTGTTACAAGTTACTATCAATATCTCAATACAGATGCCTCTTAAAGAGGCTAACATCATATATTAAGGAAAAAAATAATACATAATTCCTAAGTGTGACTTTAGGAAGATCCAGTGAGAGATTTTAAAAATGGGAATCACGCTTATGAAACTGACAAGTTAAGATAGGAAAAGCCTTATCTGGAATATCCGAGATACGTGTACATGGAGAATTAAAACAAGAAATGTTACCACTTGTTTCTGATTCAGTGCAAGAAAAGATATTCGGAAAAATGAGAGGGGAATAACCCTTCATGGAATCACATCCGCTCTAGCCTAGGCTGACGATCTGGACCTGCTGGGAGAGAGTGGGGAAAAAGTTAAGAGAAATGCAGAAAGGGTAATATTGAATAGGAAAAAAGTAGGGCTTTAGGTAAATGAAGAGAAAACCAAATATATGGTCACCGACCAACTTGGATCGATCATGCCTGACTATATTCGCTAAACAGTTTGAGAAAGGGGACGAGTTCAAATCTGTTCATATTGAGAACATATTGAAAAATGACATTAAGATTGAAATAAATAAAAGGCAACATATTCAAAACAACTCCTTTGTCTCGCAATGTTAAAATCCGCAGTTATAATTCCGTAATAATGCCAGTAACACTTGACGAAATGGCACAATCAACAACTCGACGAATTCAATTAAGTCCCAAACATTGTCCGAATAATAAAATTATGGACTAGAAGGAATGGTCAGTGCACGTACAGTTGAAACAATAATGAATAATTTTTGTCAATTTAGAGGTGTTGTAGGGGTAGATATGTATCTAGGATGAACACTTATCTTACTTTACGAGCTTCAGCGACTGAAATTTGCATGAATTTCCTTCATTTAGATTATTTTAAAAGCTAATTGGATTACCCTATGCGATATTTAAACTCCTGCTACTCGACCATCTGCCGTCATGTAACGTTGTTTATATAGTTGAGACTTTGCAATGACTTGGTTTCAGCATCTTTCCGTCATATATGGGAGGGCTTATAATAAATCATTTCTAGTTGTTCCAAAAAACTTTAATAACAAATTAAATTAGGTTCAGTCTGTTGGACTAAAAAGGATGGGCATACTTGATTATGATCAAGTGCAAATATTTTGTTGACGCCCCTAGAAAGAAAGAAGGTTGGAAAAGGTCCCTTCCAGGAATTTACCCTAGTTCCGAATCTCTAACGACATAACAATTATTTTTGGAGCAGACTTCCAAAGTATCTAATATCATTCGGTTGTTTGAAAATGAAACATGCATTTTCATAGCAATATAATAATACGATACAATAATTTCAGTAATTTAAAGCACCAAGGCTCTATGCCATCAACTATCAACCTTTTGTCAATTGATATCGCTCATTAAGTATCTGAAACAGGTCCGAAATCACTGAAAATATTCAAAAAGAATTTAAATTGGCTCACTGACTTTGAGAGTGTTGGATTACAAAAAAAAAAACCGATAAAAATATTCATGCACGACCAAGCACCAGTGACCATGTGAACCGTTCAGGCACACTTCTAAGGAGTGGTATTTATTTAGGTATATATTAAAGTACCCACAGCTTAGCGTATTTATTCTGTTCGTAGACTATGCCAAACTTCAGTTAAACAAACCAATAGCGTTCGCCGCACACTTGCTTCGAAAGCAATTAGAGATTAGCTCTTACTGATTTACCGTTGTCCCACCAGCAACAAAACAGTTTTTTAACTACTCGTTATTGTAATGCTTTACCTTCAAATCTTGCCTCCGTGTGGGATCACTCATGCTCATTTAATATCTTCTTACAATTGCTAGCATACAATGACATAATATGTACAAGCCGATAGTAGACCCAGATTCAGTTGTATCATGAGACGAGTCATGGAAAAGCTGCTTAACTGTGCTTATATGCTAAGGTCAGTTTCATGACCAACGCAAATTATCTCATTTTTACTACAAATGCAAATAACAGCGATGAACCTGTTTGTGCGGCAAAATGAAATGCCCCACGGAATGGTGTGATCGCTGCTGGATGCTGGGTCATTAATGGTCAGTTTTGTTGAGCTTGCTCTACGTTGGAGTCTTGCACATAAATTGATGTCTTTTGCATGAAAATTTATGTAATTAAAATAATATGACGCCGCGTGGTTGGAATCCGAGAACGTTTTTATGAATTATCAAACAAAGCAGAGTGGCTCGATGAGCGACGGTTGCAACATGCATTGATGGAATGTGCTAGGCGAACCAGTTTTCTTTGAATTTCGTATTTGTATTTATTTTCGACGCAATCTGCGTGTTATGCATTTTTGATGAAATTATTATCAATAATTTCAAACTTTGACATAATATCCAAAAGCGATTAAACGACTGTCAACATAAATTTACCTTTTTACCTTAAGGCTGGCTTTTTACCAATATGGCATTTCCAATGCACGTCATTATTGCATTCCTCTCTCAAATCTACAACCAAATCCAATTAAGGAAACCTACTCTCATCTGATACAATACTATCTGCAATTCATTAGGTAAGCACTCGATTTCAAGTTTATTGCACAATTATCCTATTACGGTAAACAAACAAATTTTCACCATTGTTGTCCGTACTGTGCACTTCCTCCTTTTCATTCGACAGAGTATGCAACTACCATGGGTACCGCGGATACTTTCACCTGCTTGTGGGATACGTTATTCGAATACGAGTATTTCTGATGCCACATGGTCGTACGAGTCAACAAGTACTTGTACAAGCTTCTAACCGCTCTTCGTGCAATATACAATATATATCTTATTGCACACCTTTAGCGAAGGTGGGACAATTATATCACGAGGGTTTGGGGCACGCTAAACGCTTGTCAAGCTGCAAAAGAAAATTGAAACTGAATTGAAATGAAATTCGCTATTAGGTAGTAAAAATGTCCGCATTCGCGACTTCGCCGTGCTCTTTTCTTTCGTCTATTATGTTTTTTCTCATTTAGCGTGGAAGAATTGAGAATCGCATGCCTTGAAATTACCAGTCAAGTTGCTTTCTTTTATACCGATTTACCGAACTAAATCGATTACAAATTTAATCGGTGAATATTTGTGATTAACGTGAAGGTCTGCTAAAAATGTTTAATAATAAATTCGATTTTATTTGGGATGTTTTATATGTACTTTTGGTAGATGCCATTCGTACCTCGCTTTATAGTTTGATTCTAGAAGAAGGTCTGTGTGATAACTGGTCTCCCCTGTTTATCGTGAGATATTTATTGAAGTTGTTCTTTGGAACAATTAAGACATAATTCGAAATCGAATTTGATTAAAAGCTTCTCCCTCTTCACTTCGACTAAGGAACCACGAGTCGAAGTGAGGGACGAGGCGCCATCAGCATCCACGTCCCATGCAACGAAACAACAACAACATCAAAAGTCAGTAACTCTGGATGTAGAAGAGTTTCCCTACCTATCTGATGCTGGAGAAGGCCGCTCCACCGGGGAGAACAATTTCTTAGCCGCTTTGTCTAATTCAGAGGCGGACAACGAACATGAAGAAATCGTGCCGCATCGATGCATACCCGGGTGTGGCAAGAAAAATGGGGGTAGTCGTGGTGAAACGGTAATCATCACCGACAGTTGATGAGCGAAATGTCTGTAGTTCAAGCCTGTCTATAGCCAAGAACAATTCCTATACTACGGAAAAACTGTGCATCAACATCAGTTGTGAATGAAAGATGATAAAAAAATGCTGACGAAGGCATAACACTCACAGTATAAGAACGCTTCAAAATTCGTACTATGTTTGTGAATTCCCAATATAATACCTTAATGACATGGAAACAAAATAAGTTACTGTGAATTACAACCAGCGTGACAAATGCATTCGAATCTCTCGAATCATATCTAGGACAACCAATATCGCTAAACAAACGGCACGGCGACTAAGGGAGCAAGAGCTTCAACAATAACAAGCTTCAAAGTAGGAAAAAAACATCCGCAGAAGCAATCATAAGAAAATGAGCCGTTTCAGATGCAGCCTTAAAAGAAGCAGACGCAAAAGAAGCAACCGCAACAGAAGCAGTCTCAACAAAAGGGCCCCAGCAGGAGCCGCCACAGGAGAACGAAGGAGAAGTTGACTCTAATCAAAACCTACAAAACTGAACTTTTTCAAACCATTGATCTGTGTAAATACGCCAATTTTTATATTAAAAGACTAAGCGAAGATCGGCATGCTAGTCATTGTAAAACAGTGAAACAGCACAAAGAACACAGGAACAGGATGTCGACCACGGAGTTTTCCTCATAGAGAGGCCGAGAGGTTGCAGACATTGCTCCTCAAAGGCATAGATCCGGCTATCGGCTTCGAGGCACTGCTCCAAACGCTCAAAAAGTTTGAGGGTGAGGACTTCGTGTTCATAGGAGTCAAGCCGGTGTCATCACTGTGAAGGTCAAACGGGAGAAGCGGAAATTACCTTTCTTCCAACAGCAAACTCGATAGCATAAAAACCATCAATGTAATAGGCAGTCAGTTTGTAGAATGGGAATCATTTAAGAGACACGAACCATTTTACAATGTATCCGCAATCAAAGGTTTGAGCATGTCGCGTCGAACTTCGAAATGCACCAGTTTGCACCCTGCAAACTTCCCTGAACGAAGAATGCCATCAAGACAAGGTGGCGGACAGAGAGCTGCGCGAGTGCATACTCTGTAGGAATCGAAGACGGCCTGCAAACTATCGGGGATGTCTTAAGTTCCAAGAAATAAGTAAATTAAATCTGGCTCATAAGCAGAAGCCTGTAAAGAAACGTAGTTTGGGGAGTTTACAAACACCAACCGTTACAACCCAGATGACCTATTCCTAAGTGGCGTCAGGACAGTGGATAAAAAAGTCCATTGTCGTTCCCAAAGCCCAGTACCAGTCTACGGACCATTGTATATCACAGTACGTGACGAGTTCGTGGAAATGGCAGAGTATGTGGCGTTGACCACGCTTTGTTAATTCCCAGACGGGAGCGCTCACTTCGAGCGCCTCCTTCCCACCGTTCAATAGGAACCTGTCAAACTACGAGATTGACAGGTACCTGAAACAAATGAACGATATGATTGAACAGACAATGAACAGTACGTATACTGAAACGCGACAATCGACGCAATGCACAGACGAAAAAGTAGATTCCTGACAAGATTTAAACCTTTTACAGTCGGTTTACCCACAGACAAAATTCGAAGGTTAGGACACTGAAGTTACTGATTAAAAATCTGATAAAAGCAAATTACAGAATATCGGTAAGTTATCATTGGAACAACAGAATTCGTGCGATACAATCCAACGAGTATGTTCCCGCAAATAAATAAAATATTTCGGAGAAACCGTCAGAATGACATTCAGGATTTGAAGCTTCCGAGTACGTCAGACAATGAACGCTTGAACAGTTAGCATCGATCCAGAGAGCGCCATACTGGATGACGATTTTATCGTGATAGACAGTCGACAGTCTTCCAGTAAGTATAGAAGGTGAATGATAGTATTCGCCCGAACCACGACCTAGAGAACGACTTCTACCTTCGAAATAATTGCGATCATTGGCGATCCGAGAATCTTGGTTTTACTAGGTTCAATGAAGATTTCATGGCAAACCATGTCATCGCCAGTGAGGAGGCTAAAACCCTGTTCATTTCGAGGAAAGATCTCCAGATGATCTGGATTTTTTCATTGAAAAGGAAAAAATCCGCGGGTATCGACGGTATATCCAATGTAGTGCTTAGGCACCTTCCGCCAGAGGTTGTAGTGAGATACACCATCCTGTTCAACAATGCACTGAATAATGTATATTAGTGCAGTGCACTCAAAATCAGCGGTTGTGCAACCAATTTCCCAACAGGGGATCGCAAATCTCCGGACGATAGGTCTCCTTCCGAGTGTCAGCAAGGTGTTCGAGAAGGTTGCCCATAGAGCCCTGTCTAAATTGTCTATGAGGACAATAAAATCATGCCAAATAACCAATTCGGTTTCAAAGCAGGGCATGACACTATTCATGCCGCGTCGAAACTCGTACCGGATCGGAGAAGGTCTTTATTACAAGCTAGTTGGCCATAACTAAACCATAAGTAAACCATAAAGTTCGTTGTGCAAATTTATGGACTGCAACAGGGCACGGTAAATTCGCGGATCGTTTTCAGCATTTACCTAAGCGATCTGCTAGTTTCTCTTCAGCATTCTATAGCGTACGCAGATGACTTAGTCGCATACAGTTCGGGTTCAACGATCGAGGTCATTGTTACTCTTCAATGAGAACTCACCAGTATTGTAATGGTTAAAAGTTGAAGTTGAAAAAAAACTTCCAAAAATCAGAATCTACATTCTTTAGAACGCCTTTGTCTAGCGACACTAGAACAAATTGACGCAGGTTCAAATGTAGTCTGATGCCTTGGGATCCTACTAAATCAGTATCTATATTTTGAAAAGCATGTATTATTAATGCTGTCCTGGGCTTTCGCTCTGATAAGATGGATTTTTAATAGCAGCCAACTTGATTCCAGAGGTTCATTAAGGTGCTATTATACAGGGCTTAATCAGGCCCATGGTTGCCTATGGATGTCCCTTCTGGTTTAATGTAAGAGCTTAATGGAAAAAATCCGGGTGTTTGAGAGACAATGTCTAAGGACTTGTCTCGAGTTACATAGGACACCCGAGTCCAGGTGCATGAAATTTTACCTGAACGAGGGTTAGGATTGTATGGGTGGATAACTTCCTGATCAAACTGATTCGAAGCCACGTTGCAAGAGCAATGACTTCGGTCAATTACCTGATATACGGGGCTTACTCCGCCAATGATTTATAACACGAGAGAGTGCGCCTTAACGGCTTTATCCCACTAGAAGCATTCCTCTACTGCGTTCCAGGTTGATCCAGGGCAGATTAACAGTCCCGCTAAACTTCCACATATCTCGCAATTCCGTGGACAGCAACTTTTCTACGATCACGATATCGCGCTCTGAGCCGGAGCCTCAGGTTCAGTAGAGCGGTGTCATGCCAAGATGGGTAAAACGTTGTCCAACAACTTGAAAGCTTTTGCTAGAGGATGCTCCCCCGACGGTTCGAGGCTAAACCTCTTGAAGGCAAAGCATAGGTTAGGGTATGAGCGCGTAATAGATCAGTATCATTTCTTATAATCTTAGCAGCAACAAAATCATTTGTTTCGATTCAATGCCGATCGAGAGTTAAGTTCCAGTTTTTGTTCCTCAATGAAAGCCAGTTGAGGTTTCTAATAAGCCATAATAATTTCGGCTTGTGCCATAAACTACCTCGTTTGGAGTTGCAATCGTTTACAAATTGAAATTCGTATTTCTACAACGGCTGCGCGGTACTGCAGTAACTTACTTCGTTTACGTCAACAACATTTAGCATATCGATGTCGTGTTAATTATTATTCGAATTAATTTCCACAAAATTCCTTACTTACGTTCATATGTATTATTGCCTGTGTGCCTATAATATTAGAGAAACTGCCTCACTGATGTTCTTTTTAAGAATCTTAACCTCCTCTACGATCAATTTGAAAGTCAAATGTATTACTTGTACGAGTACTCTGACTCCTGACGGAAGGGTAAAATAATATTCATTGTAAATGCCATCGAATAATGTCAATGCAAACTGAAAGATACCAGATACTTGAAAACTTGGTAGATCTGAGCACTAGGTAGTTGGCGAAAAACAAAATAGACGCCAATAAAAAAATCTTTAAGAAATAAGGTTAAGTCTGTTGAAACTTATGAATCGACTATTGATTTCATTTTCTTGCCATGAAATCGGCTTGAGGGATATAGACAACAACTGATGTTTGTAAAACCTGATCATGGAATCGTGTAGTGCCAGCAAAAGTAAGTTTTGCCTAGTGATTTGCAGAATGGAGCAGCCTCGTGGCTTGTGGAATGTGGATATGAAACTTGCCCATGATAGACCCTTAGATACAGTGTTGGGATACCTATCATGCTGATGAGATAATGGTATAAAATTGTGTTACCGCTTGGTGTATGAAGTTAAAATGCATTCTGTTATTCTGTGTTAATATATTCATTAAGGGTGTATACGCATATGATTAAGTACTATTTATACAAAGTGATTATTGCAATCAAGATTTTAGATATGTTCATAACCGTTCTTTCTAATACATTACTATATTATCACATATAATAGTATACATACAATAAATAGGTTTGGTTTTTTACTATGGCTTATGGAGCATCGTGAGTCAGAGGTTGCTATGTAGGCTTCTGATAACCAATTATTCGATTCGCGGAACAACCAATTCATCAGGATAGTATTTCTAAGAAAAAATTGTCCGAGTATCTTGCTAAATATTGCGAATCTCACATCATGCTCGTTGGATTTTGTTTTGTGGGTTGACAAAAATGATTGCAAACCTTGTGTGAGATGTAGCAGAAAGACTTGCACCTGATTGTGAAATTTATAGATACTTGATGCGAAGAACATTTGTCAATCGAATTTGTACATGAAAATATTGTACAATTAATATTCTTTGCAGACCAGAAAAGCCATCCGATACCAATATTTGAGCATAAAAGAGAAAATAGCGGAAATAGCCTCCAATGGAGATCTTTCTCCAATAAGGGATAGATATTCAAAATGATGGGAACACAAAGGAGTGTTGTCGTGTGGATCATGAGTAAGCTTCCGACGTCGCTGACGCAGATCTCAAATCAAAGAACAATCATCAACATTGTATTCCTCAGTTTTTCATTGAACGAATCACTGACAAAACTACTTGTAGTATACTTGTCTCCGATCAACTTTGGAACTTAGCCATTCGGAGTCGGCAATGCTGGACAATCCTTTTATCAATGTAAAACAAGTCAGAAAACAATAGAAGTAGATGATTTAGAGAAGCTTCGACGCTGGTTTTGCACCAGTTGTGACATCAGATATAAATAAAATATTCGTATATGAGTATATCGACTGTCATTACAGATATTGGTTAATCGCAAAGGTCTTACATTCGATCATAAAAATTACAGATCCCAAATATTACTGAAAAAGCCTGCCTCATCCCTGTAACACACCAGACTTATTCCTTTCTATTAGAGATCAATATGTACGTCGACTATTCAAAATTATATGTAGACATCCCCTTCGTCTTGTATACCCTATCACATATGATCATTAGGGCTAGGATTTTCATGCAATTAAAAACGCGCAATTATGCGCTTAAAATATTCTCTTAGAAATAGGTAATATGCACTTTAAATATGCATTTAAAACCATGGTGATCGCCATGACGACGTGGTTTATAACGAACAGTCGC
This sequence comes from Merodon equestris, assembly GCA_958301585.1. Lineage (NCBI taxonomy): Eukaryota > Metazoa > Arthropoda > Insecta > Diptera > Syrphidae > Merodon > Merodon equestris. Next base: position 77,995,051 of record OY284415.1, on the reverse strand, counting down.
TTTTAACGACCGATTTTCCCCCTCATGGTTGGTTTTTGCACAAGTAATCTTTCCTTTTTTGAACAGTAGGATAAAATGACCGTTGGCTATAGCGACCAAGTTAACTGTATGACTGTAATTTAACTTTGCTTTTTTTATAATGAAAAAAAAAAAAAAAAACATATTATCCAGTTTTTAGAAAAATTCAGTCTTTTTATTTTAAGAACTAAAAAACAATAATGTTAATTAAATAAATAAAAATGTTAAAAAAGCATAAAGATCTTTATTTGATTTATTTATTTTATAATGGAAGTAGCATTATTTTAACAATTAATTTGAGTTTTCAAAATGAAAAAAGAATATAAGAAGTTTAATGGTGTGTGTACATTTTTATGTTTTTTTTTTTTAATTTTGACTTTTTTTTCGGATATATGCACAAAATATGCATTTATTACTAAAAATATGCAAGAATATGCAAAATATACATTTGTATTAAAATATTCAAAAGTATGCACTAACGATTAGATGCCAATAGGAAAATTCATGAATCGGAAAGATAAATTATTCTATTGCTTTTAAGGTGTGTCAAAAAAAAATATGCAAATGCATCGAGATCCTAGCCCTAATGATCTTATGTATATGTTCCCTCCTTTTTCATTTTCCTTTTTTCACTCACTCCATTTTGAACTCGCTAGAAGTGTGGCCGTGAATTCTAATATTAATAATAAAATATGAAAAGCAAGACTTTATTTTGTTGTTGATTTAGTTGTGTGTGATCGTGTTCCAAAAGAAATATCAAAATAAATTAATACCAAAAAAGGAAGCGTCGTGTTACGTATCTAAGTCACTTGTACATACATAAATGAACAATGTTAAATTATGCAGGCAGAAGAGCTTCTCATAAAGAATGACCTTTGGGTTTTTGCCAACGGAAAAATTGAAATGCCGGATGATGAACCTAAAAAAAGGTGAGTGGTTAAAATTAGACAAGAATGCCAAAGCAGACTTAATTTTGTCTATTCAACCATCGTAGCTGAAATAGATTCGTGGTTGTACTACATGGCTAAAGTTGGAGTCAATATATGCATCGAAAGGACCTGCGAGGAAAGCAACGTTATTGAAACAATTAATGCTTCAAAAGTTCGATGATAGCGGCGATGTTAACGAACAAATGGGAAAGTTCTTTGACGCAATGGACATGCTGGAAAGTATGAGTGTGCAAATAAACGGTGATTTGCTCGCTTCGTATGAAAACTTTCAGTGTGCGATCGAGATGAGATGAACTGACATCGGTTGATGTCCCGAAGATAAAAATTGTTGTCATTGCTGTGGCAGCTGGTAGTAACACACGTCAAAATCGCATAAGAAGGACAGAGCGGAAAATACCACAAAAAAAAATCCTTAAATTTTAAATGCTTTAAATGTTATGGCGTTATGGGACATAAAGTGAATGTTTGTCCAACAAAGAAATTTGTAAAACGACAGCAGGCAATATGTGTTGATGGTTCTATTGCAGCAAGCCATGTAGCCAAGGATGCAAGCGATTTACATGCGGGAAAAATTAATAGGAGTTGGATTCTTGATAGCGGATGCACATCACACTTGGCGATGAATATTTATTCAAATCCAAGGAGGATTCTATCAAAACAAAATTAAACCTTGCTGCTTCGGCCGATGTAAAGTGTAAGGTATTGTTTGTTTACCTGTACTTTAAAGGCACGTTGTATCTTCCTGAATTGAGGACAAATTTAATTTCTATTCATAACCCCCGACGCAAAAAGAGGAGTGTTATAAGTTTCACGTGTCTATTTATCTGTGGGTATGTGTGCCTGGCTGTAGCATCGTAGCTCCTGAATGGACCGATTTTGATGATTTTTTTTTCTTTGAAAGCTAACGTAATCGAGATGGTTCTTAGTTAACCAATTTTTGGTCGCCGTACCAATTTGGGAACACCTAATTATTGAGGGTAGAAAGAAAAAATGTTGACACCAAATAAAATATTATTACAGTTTTGAGTAGTTAGAAGTGCAGTGATTTAATATACACTAAAACGATTCAGCTATCATTAGTGATTTTTTCATACTTACTCGCTGAATTTTTATGTCAAGACACGTGTGGAGGTATGTATTGGTTTTAAATATTATAATAAGTAGATAAATATTATCACGGTGATTACTTACAATATATAAAATTCAATAAATAATTTATGATTTATAACATATCGCAATTAAGTATAATGAGAATGTAAGTTCTTGTTATATTCGAAACATTACTGTGCCAATTTGGGTACAGTGGCCACAGTTGGCTACTTAGTTTTTATGGAAAATAAAAAACAACGGCGCCAATCAACGGGGAAAACCATAAATCCTCAATTATTGCGCGTAGCGCAAATAAACCCAGCAAAGGGACTGGAATTAATAAAAACATCCTCGCAAGTAAGTAGCCTACAAACCATGGACCACAATGACTGCGGACGAGTAGGTAGCCTACCAATCACAATCGCTGCGGACGAGTGGCGATATAAATACGAGGACAATTTTCCAAAGGACAACAGTTCTTATACGAAACTCTTGAATTTCAAATCGCATTTTTAACAGTTTTTCCCTTTTTTTCAGATTTCCAGAGTTTCAGAATGGATCGTAGGCGTAGATTTACTGCTAGTAACAACTTTCAAGGTTTAGAAGATGCTATAAATTCCATAGTAGAAGACAGTGGCCGTTTGGAGTATGACTTGGCTATAAATCCACCAGAACCAAGTTTTGTCACTGATGAAAAAGAGGGTTTCGATGACAACGATGCTCCACCTTACTTGCTAAAAGATGTTCCTGGAAATATTGACAGCCGGGTACTAAATGAAATTCGCATGAAAGAAGCAGTGAGTGATCTGGTACCTGATAAGGATATCGGAGTCCACGTAGTGTCAAATGCTATGTCTAGTAATAGATTCAGAGAAATAAAAAGGAATTTACACCTTGTAGATAACAACGATGCCCCAAATACTAACGATAAAATGTTCAAGGTACGAAAACTTGCAGATATGCTGATGAAAAAGTTCAACCAATGAAATACTTTTCACGAAAATATTTCCATAGATGAATCCATAGTGAAGTACTATGGTCATCACAATTCATTAGAGGGAAACCAGTACGTTTTGGGTATAAAAATTGGGTAGCAGCCAGTGCTTCAGGATATTGTTACAGCTTCGATATTTGCTGCGGTAGAACTGGTATTTCCAGGAACTAAAGTTGTTAAAATGCTGCTAAATAAAATGATAACGGATCCTGCAAATCATAAGATTTCTTTGATAACTCCTTCACTAGCTATGATATGCTAAATGATTTGCGCCAATTAGATTATCGTGCTACAGGAACCATTCGTGACAACCGCACTAAGAAATGCCTTTACCAAATGTTAAGGAGATGAAGAAAAAATCAAGAGGAGAGTATGATTACAGATTCGACAAAAAGATTAAGTATTACTGGTCCGCTGGAAAGACAACAGCATTTGCACAATGGCAACGAATTATGATTCATACGAGCCGGTAGGAACTGTAAAGAGATGGTCTGCAGAAAAGAAACAAAAGGTTGATGTCAAGATCCCGCATTTATTTCAAAATTATAATAAAAGCATGGGTGGAGTTGATGAAATGGACCAATCAATTTGGATGTATAGGATCGGCATACATGGTAAAAAATGGTGGTGGGTATTATTCACCTACATGATTGATATGGCCATATCAAATGCTTGGAGATTGCACGTACATTCTAGTGAAGAAGCCATGGACCAATTACTATTTCGACGAAGCATTGCCAGATTCTGTCTGAAGCAATCGCCCCAAAGACACTCTGCTCGTCCTTCAACATCCAATATAGAGGGTTTGCAACTCGACGGCGCCGACCACGTACCGGAAAAGCTTCCGACACGAGTACGATGTGATATTTGACATAACAGAAGTCGCTGGGGCTGCAAGAAATGCAAGAAAACCCTGTGCATAGAAAAACCTTGTTTTAAAAATTATCACTCATAAGAGGCCACTGTGCCAATAAATAAACAAAATTTCAAGTAAAACCCTTGTAGTTTTTTTTTTTTGCCATTAATAGGTTAAATTGTATGAATCAGCTCTTTTAAGTGGAGCAAAATTAATCATCCGATCGGAAGATGTTATAATTTTTGCAAATGGCGCCGTATCTCAATCATATTTGACATTAGTAAACTAGACAGTTGTAGTATACAAACAGGTAAGCAATGGAGTGGTATACTATGCAAGAGCGTGAAATAATTGTGTCGATTTTTTTGACCAATAATCGGTCGGTGGAATTTCGGTAATTTCGATGTCGGTTTCCTGAACAGCTACTTGAAGGACTTATGCCAACAAGCCTCGCCCGTTCACGTTCGCAGCTCTTAAGGAGAATATTCGACAGAAATACGAATATTTATCACCAGAAATCTTGGGGAAAAACATGAAAAATGCGATAAAACAGAAAAAATAGTGAAGGTCCTAATAAAGATTTCCATCACTCAAAGTAATTTTCTTTATTTAGTAAAAAAGTTATTCAAAAACAAAATTGAATGATAAATCTTCCACCACCTTGTACATATAAGAAACCCTATGCGCTGTTGCAAAATACTCAATAAAAAATTTGTTTAAGTAGTTACATACCTATCGCCTAATGCTATTAGGTCCGTGAGTAATTTAAAAAGAATAAAATAAAACTAAAATTAAAAGTGAGCCGTATGTGTGTGAAAGGGATGATGACAACTGTACCTTGAATGAAAGAATCGAACACTGTTGGATATGGCCAGGTGTTTATTGCTGAAATCCAGCTTGAGCTCTTCATTTTGGTCGGAAGCAGTTGCCATTGTATGTCATATCCGGTGTCCAACAAACAGTTTGAAAGATGAAAAATGAAATGGAAAAAGTGTAAACTTGAATTATCTGAAGGTGTTTGGTTTAAGAGTGCTTCTTCTCAATAAGGACCCTATTGACGACAAGCTTGCACAAAAATCTATTAAAGTGTTTTTGTTGGATATCCTAGGGACCGAAAAGGGTATCGAGTATGGCTGCCAAATAAGATCAGATAGTTAACGGACGGGATGTAAAGTTTTTGGAGAAGGAAGCAAATAATACGCCAGAAACGATGGTGCTGGATGAACTATGTATTAGCGCCGATATCAAAGGCACCGGATAACATAAGCAGCCCAAAAGTTGTTGAGTTCCCGCCGTGTCCTTTAAAAACTGTGTTTACTTCTGGAGAACAGCAAAATACAGCAACAAACTTGAAAGAAGAAAAACAGTCTTCTGAATTACCTTGGAAGTTACGTTTAAGAGGGCAACCTAGGGAACTGTTTCAGTCAACAAAGACGACAGCATTCATTCAACGTTAAACTGAGGACATTGACAGAGATGTAGGTGTATGTATTTACTGGTGTGGCGGAAGTTACTGAAAAGGCGGAAGTTACCTTGAAAAGCAGTGATGCCGAGGAATGGAAGAACGTCATGGAGTCGGAGCTTATGAGTATTTTAAAAAATTACACATTGAAAATAATTATGTAGGATGCTAGTAATCACGCCGTTGGATGTCGCTGGGTTCTACTACAAAACATGATGCTAATGTTAGCATTAAGCCATATAAAGCTCGACTTGTGGCAAAGGGATATAGTCAAAAATATGGGATAGATTATTACCAGAAACTTGCTCCGGTAGCAAGAGTTGACAGACTTGCAGTGTTTTTGAAGGGATCATTGAACGAGGATGTCGTCATGGAAGTGATAAATGTATTGCTAGAAAGGATCATATCAAAACATGAAAAAGACTCGTGCTTTGGAGTAAAAGCAAGAGAAATGCAAGCGAATCTTCATGGCGGAGGAAATGCTTGCGAATTGCAGAAGGCGCTTTATGGGCTACGACAAGCAGGGCGTTTTGATCATGGGACTGAAGCCTACTAAAAATGAACCATGTCTTTTTCAAAATAACAATGGCAATGGTTTCTTTTTCGTTTCTTGGTCCTGCCAAAAGTTGCCTTGTTCTGGAAATAAGGCACAATAATGACGAAATTCAACTTTCCCAAAAAGGATATAAGTTACTTAAGCAGTTGAAAATGGAGGCCTGTAACTCTGTGACTTCTCCTTCGGAAGTCAATGTGTGCTTCGATGATGCAGATGGTGGTGAAATTCATAAAAATCATCCATATCGTGAATTAATTAGTGCTCTCATGTATTTCGTCAGTAGCTACCGTCCAGATATTGTTAATAGAGTATCGAAATTAGCACAATAAACCGCGGACTTGCCACTGGCTTGTAGCGAAACGAGTCTTAAGATATCTTGCTGGACTGTAGATACCGGCCGCAGAAGCAGCGAATGGTTACGTCGGCGGATGGCGATCATCTGCCTTCGAATCCTAATGTTGGAGTTACATCTACTTGATTTGGCTAGCATAGGTATTTTTGTGGATAATCGGTGAGCTGAGTATTTGGCGAATATTCCGGTGTCTCACGCATGCACCAAACACATCGATATAAAGTGTTATTTCGTACGAGACACGATTGCGTCTGACTTAATTACGTTATAGCATGCTCCTACACAAGATATGATGGCGAAACCATTAACTAATCACGAAAAGTGTTTAAAAGGATTAGTCAAGTGCAATAATTTTTTCCGTGCAGGGACGGGTTAAGAATATCCCTGCAGCGATACCTCTCGCTTGTCGTAAAAGGCGACAAAAACAAAGGTAAACAAAAATCACATCTAGGCAATTTAGAAACACCAAAGTGAGCCTAGGGACACATATACCACCATTAAACTGCCCCACAAGTGTACATGCATATCAGTGGGTTGACACGACAGGAGATCACCGGTGTTGTAAGAGTAAGATCAAACAAAAAAATCTGGAGCATGCCCGTGTCACAAAAAAAAAAAAAAAAGGCAGGCCGAAAAACAATTGGTGCAAACAAATGCAAAAACACCAGCATTTGATTGGCCTCAGCGATGAAGTAATCCCAAACTGGGAAGCCTGCCGCTACTTTCTGAGGTCAAACCGGCGGACCCCACAAGCGGACCAGTAGGAATGCAGTTAAGTGGGAAGGTTATGGTCCTATACTTCTGACCATAACGACGCCGGAATAAAGAAAAAGAAGAAGTCAAGTGCAATAATTTACAGCGACGGCCATTTTGAGAGGGCGTGTTAGAGTACAATATTATTCAAAATGACACGTAGACATCCCGTTGGTCTTGTATTCCCTATCATATACATATGTTCCCTCCTTAAGTTTCCCTCCTTTTTCGTTTTTCCTTTTTTACTTACTTTATTGTGAACTACCCAGAAGTGCGATTGTGATTTTTAATATTAACAATAAAATATAAAAAGCAAGACTAAAGTGTTTATCGGTGTTTAATAGCAAAATCCTTTTCTATTCAATCAGTAGGCGTCGTATGGTTATACGAAAGAAGCATTCACAAAAGTGCGAAATGTTATGAACTAAAGTTCTTTGCGTTTTCAAGGATTTCTCAAGTTTTCTTTTTTGGATATTAAAAAGGCGTATAACACTGTAAAATACTCGAAAATATATCAATGCTCATAATTCTGGGAATCCTGAAAAAGTTGGTGTAACTGATAGAAGTATATCAAAAGGAGAACAAAAGGACAAGTTAAAATAGGAAACGTCTTATCTGAAATATTCATAAATATGAAGGACTAAAAGAAGAAAATGCTTCACTACTTCTTTTTAAAGTGCTGGAATATGTAATTTCCCTTCAGGAAAATGAAAGGGGAATAATCGAATCACATCCGTTCTAGTTTACACTTATGATCTAAGCCTGCTGGGATAAAGTGAGAAAATTGTCAAGAGAAATGAAGAAAGTGGAAAGGAAGTACCAGTAAGTTTAAAAGTAATTAAAGAAAAAAAAAAAAGGTAATTGTGCGTTCCCGATCGATCCAAACTGCACACATGATTGTACATGGTAAACGCTTTGAAAAAGTTCACAAGTTCAAGTACTAGCATCTGAGAATCGCATTGACTCCCAAAAACGACATAAAAACCGAAATAAATAAAAGGCTATAAATGGCAATGTGTGCTTCTTCGCAATGAAAGAAACTATTTAAAGCAACTCTTTGGTCAAACAATGTACAAATTAATATTTATAAAACCATAATAATATCGATGACACTTTACGGAAGTAGAATTTAATCTCTTATTAACAACGATTTCGGATCTTTGAAAACAAGATCTTAAAGAAAATCTGTGGTTGAAAATAGGAACTTTAACAAGCTTGAAGCAGTGTGTAATTAATAATATCGCGAAAACTAAGATCACTAAAACTAAGAACAAATGGAGTGGATCAACAGTTAAAACAAAAATAAGTGGAAAACTCGAGGAAAAAAATCAGGAAAGCTGCGCTGTTGATGGGATATGGCATAGAACAATGGAACCTGAAAGAACATACTCATGACAGAGAGGGTTCGGCGAAGGTTTGTTAAAGAGGCTCTGAACCTCCGAGATTCAAATGACCGGCAACAATAGTAATAATACAATTTAGTTCCGTTATGGTCCATTAGTATTCAAAACTTATCGATTTTTAACAGGCCCAATTTAATATCTTAGAGGTCCAATGCACACGGAATGTGTGAACAATCTAAACAACATGATGAATGCGTTAAACATTTCCATAGAATTGAACGGTTGTGATGGAAGGCAACCTTTCCTAGAATGTGACCCCTTTCTTTTGAGGTCTCTAAAACATATAATTATAATCATAATAAAGATACGATAAAACTGTCATTAAAATTGTAGAACTAATATTACAAGGATACCTCTCGCTTGTCGTAAAAGGCGACTAAAACAAAGGTAATTAAAAATCACATCTAGGCAATTTAGAAAACACGAAGGTGAGCCTAGGGACACATATACCACCATTAAGCTGCCCCACAAGTGTGCATGCAAATCAGTGGGTTGACACGACTGGAGATCTCCGGTGTTGTAAGAGTAAGATTAAACAAAAAAAAATACAAATCTGGAGCATGCCCGTGTCAAAAAAAGGAGGGGAAGAAAACGGTCAAACCGTAGCATTATGGAAAAGAACGCTAAAAGGAAAACCGCCAGGCACTACTAATGGTCGTGATCCTGGGACGAGCAGCAGTGCTCTGGTCAGAGCTATAGGATTTCCGGGGGATAAGCAAAGTAATGCAACGGCGTAAGCCCCACTTAAGAGTCGCGAGTTGGAACGTTGGAAGCATGAGTGGTCGCAGCTATGAGCTTGAAGAAATGATGGTTAGAAGGCGAGTAGACATCCTGTGCGTACAAGAGACGAAATGGCGAAACACCGGTAATCGGGCACGTTTCTTGGACGTTAAAACAAAAGCCTACAAGATGTTTTACTATGGATTGGAACAAGGAAAAAACGGAATCGCCATAATCCTTGCGGCAGAGCTACTTGGCAACGTCTTAACCATTTCAAAGTCCAGCGACCGTTTGACGGCTCTCAAATTGGTGATGCATGGTGAGGTGTGGAACATCGTAAGCGCATATGCCCCTCAAGTAGGATGCGAACAAAAAGAAAAAGATGCATTCTGGCTAGATTTCCGCAACCTTGTCAAAATCATCCCAAAGGAAGAGCTTTTGTTTGTTGGGGGAGATTTAAACGGACATGTCGGGAAGACAAGAAGACTACCACGGAGGGCTGGGATACGGCACCAGAAACTCTTCAGGTGAAGATATCCTAAACATGTGCAAGTCGTACGGTCTTATTGTGCTAAATACCATGTTCGTCAAACAAAGCCGGCACCTGGTCACTTACATATATCAGCGGCGGAAATGAAACTCAAATAGACTATCATTTGGTATCCAGTTTCATGAAGCCACGCGTTAAAGATTGCAAAGTGATCCTGGGAGACGCGATCGCCCTTCAACACCGTCTCCTCCTGACTGAATTTTTTATGGAGGCGAGTAAGAAGTCAAAGCAGCAAACGAAGGTGTCTGAGAGAATCAAGTGGTATAAGCTGAATAAAAGAAATGGCGAAGCTTTTATTACCAGCATGAAAAACTACCTCTTTTCCATTATCGATGAGGTCGGTAATGAGGAGTGCAGAGCACAAGACATGTGGGATTCCCTACAACAATCTGGCCTGGAGAAAGCCAAATCACTGCTCGGAACATCTAAAGGCCCCTGCCAACACGCAAAAGAAACCTGGTGGTGGACAGACGAACCCAAAGCAGTGATACACGAAAAGAAAATGGCTTTCCAAGCTTGGTCAAAGTGCTCTTCTACTAATAGAGAGGAAAAAGCTCGCCGTGAAAAGGTATATAGATATTGCAAAGGTATCGCGAAGAAAAAGTGCGCCGAATTCAAAGCGAAAAGCATGGAAGGCCTATATCAGGAGTTGGAAGAAATATCGTCTTCCGCGTCTGACAGGAACCAGGCTACCCAGGAGCTTCGACAAAGCAATTTGAACAAAGGAGCAAATATCTTTAAGATAGCCGCCCAGAGAAGAAGAAATGCTCAGGAGATTCGTTTCCCAAAGTTTATTAACAATGCTGAAGGCCAACTCCTTGTGGAAGACAAAAAAATTCTCCACAGATGGAGACAGTATTGCGAGGAACTTCTGAACGAACAGTTTCCCCGAGTGTACTTTCCAAGAGCCGCCCCGAATCATGCCGAAATATCCGACATCACAGTCGAAGAAGTTCGGTACGCGGTTAAAAACTCCAAGAAAACAAAAGCTGTTGGGAGGGACGGAATACCCTCTGAGTTCTGGAAAAAGATGGGAGACATCGGGTCTAGATGGCTATGCCTATGCCTAATCAATTTAGGGAAAGCTATCTTCTTCCTTTGCACAAAGGAAAGGGTGATACGCGAAATTGTGATAACTACCGTTCTGTCAAGCTGATGTCGCACACCATGATAGCCGTATTAGATAGCCGACTGCGGAAAATAATACGACTATCTGATGACCAGTGCGGGTTTGTCTCGGGTAAATCAACGACAGATGCAATCCAAAGTATAAGGGTCATGATGGAAAAGCATCGTGATTCTTCAAAAGACTTGCATATGGTGTTGGTTGATTTCGAGAAGGCCTTTGACCGGCAACCAAGAGATCTTTTATGGGTAGCGCTAAGACAAAAAGGAGTTCCAGAAACCTACGTGCGAGTGATCATGGACATGTACAATAGAGCAACGACAAGAGTAAGATGCATCGCAGGAGTCACCGAAGAGTTCGCAATCAAAGTCGGTGTACACCAAGGGAGCGTCCTCAGCCCACTGCTCTTTATAACAGTCCTTGATTGCTTGCTTGAAAAAAGAGACGGACCCCAATGTGCACCAGCTATTCTTTGCTGACGATGGAGCCATTATAAGTGATGATCAGGCGTCCCTACAACGAGCACTTGATGTGTGGGTGGACATTTTTGAGGGACACGGGTATCGTATTAGTTCAAAGAAGACAGAGTATCTGTGCTGCCCGTTCTCTGACCCTCATCAGCCTATTCCAGACATTTACTTGAATGGAAGAGTGCTTCCCAAGTGTGAAAAGTTTAAATATCTGGGATCTATGATTAATAAAGAAGCAACTTGTGATGACGACATCAATCATCGCGTAAGCGTAGGGTGGATGAAGTGGCGGGAAAACTCCGCCATCTTCTGTGATCGAAAAATGCCCCCTAAGCTGAAAGGAAGGCTCTACACTTCAGTTGTACGTCCGGCACTCACATACGGTTCACAATGCTGGACAATGCACAAAAAGTATGAGAGCAAATTAACGGCAGCTGAGATGAAGATGCTTCGCATGACAGCGGGAGTAACAAAGCGTGACAGAATTAGAAGTTCAAAAATCTGAGGAAGCCTCCACGTAAAAGAAACCATCACAAGAAAGATAGAGCGCGACCGACTCAGTTGGTTTTGCCATGTTCAAAGGAGAGATCCTTTGAACCCCGTCCAAAAGGCGATATCAATCAACGTTCTGTAGGCAATTATTTAATTATGCAAATAAATCATAGTGTAATCGCACTTGTAAATGACACTGTCTACTAAATGGTCGAAACAATATGTATCCATGTACTTTCCAGTCACTATTTTTTTATCTATGTACTTTCTGTATACTAAAAAGATCGGATGATCCTCCCGTTGACATATGTAAATCGCTCTCTAATAAATAGAGCCGTGAAATACTTTTAGGCGCTCATTCCGTTGTTACCAATAAACTGTCGCGAACGAATTTCTTTGTGTTTCATTTTTTTAGTGCACCTACAAATTTTCAGAAGTGGGATGTTCGATTACCCGCTAGTCAAGTAGTACGAGTACTTAGTATATATTAAAGAAAAAACTAAAAAATAGACTAAAAGTGTTAAGTGTTAATTGTATATTTGTTAAAGTCTATAGAAGCAAATATGAGTCAAATGTTTAATGAGTTTTTGGAAGAGGCAACTGTTATTACACTAAAGAATGTGTTACGATCTTTGAAATTACATACTAGTGGCAGTAAAGCAAGGTTGAAATTACGTGTAGAGGATGCAGTTCGTGGTTATTCAGAGGAAGATCTGCAAAAAATTATTCAGTGTTATTCGTCCGAGAATTCAAGAAATATCACCGCATTGTCAGAGGAGCACGAATCCGAGCAGGAGGATAATTCACCAGTTCAAAGCAACAGTGACCTTGACGAAGAACTCAATTCACTCCGAGACGCATGTAAGAAAAGAGAAGAAATCATCTTATTAAAGCGCAGATTAAAGGAACTGGAGATGGAGGATACAAATCCCAATCGAAACCCTCAAGGTACGCATAATTTCAGAGACTTAGAAGATATGTTATGTCCATTTAACGGAGATAACAACTTTCCTATTGACCTTTGGGTGGAACATTTCGAGGAATACGCTGAAATTCTTCAGTTGGATGATCGCTCGAAGTTTATATTTGGAAAGAGGCTCCTTAGTGGTACAGCACGGTTGTTCGTAAGATCTTTGAAGTTACGTACTTGGTTGGAACTAAAAAATGCTCTGGTAAGTGAATTCATGTGTGTAATTACCAAAGCGGACGTGTTTAGTGAACTTAGTGCGAGGAAGAAACGACGTGATGAGACAGTTCACCAGTATGTACTATCAATGCAGGAAATTGCATCCCATAACCCCATCGAACAGGAAGATTTGATACAATTTATCATCAAAGGCATTCCTGATACAGAGGTTAACAAAAGCATTTTGTACAACGCAAATAACATCGAAGAGTTAAAACGTGCACTAAGAAAATACGAGAAATTCAAGCACAACAGTCGTGACAGTTTATCAGCCAGAGCCAGCACACATCAGAGGTATACTCGCCCAAGTAATTCGCAAAAGACAATGGATCGTCCAACAAATGGCACACCTGCTAACAGTTCACAGCAAAAGAAGAATTTTATTTGTTTTAAGTGTGGCGATCCAGGACATTTAGCCAAATATTGCCCCAAGAATAAATCAGTTTTAATACTTAATAGTGACAACAATACCAACGCAAACGAAACAAATTCTGAAGTCATTACCAACACATCGCACATACAAAGCTTTAACCCGGAACAACAGCAACATTCCAATTCGAACAACTTTGAGAAGGATGTCCTTTACCAGTTTACCGAAGGTCATACAAGAAGTTCAATCACCCTGACGACTCTTCTTGATTCTGGAAGTCCAATCAGCTTTATCCAAGAAAAGTTTCTGCCTGCTTTTATGATAGCACCGTTGAAATCCAATAGCAAATCATATTGTGGTGTTAATGGTAGCCCACTTCACGTGTTGGGAAGTGTTGATTCAGTTATTCTTTTTGATTATTCTCAAACTAATCTCAATTTACTTGTAGTTAAAAACTATTCTATGAGTTATCCTGTCGTGCTTGGAAGAAATTTCATTGACAAGAATGGTATGGTACTGCAAAGAACATCTAAAGAAGCCAAAACAACAAATGAGAACATTTTGCCCGAGCTATCCAACATCCAGAAACATGGTGCAGTAAGCTTACCGTCATCAAACCAGCATCGCAGTTCGGATGATTATGTAGTAAGTACATCAAATGATGAAGTTAATGTTATTAAGGAAATTTTGAACATTGATTTAAGTGATAACAGTTCTGAATTAGACATTGACATTAATCAGGCTATACCACACAATGTGCAGACAAAGGTTAAGGAAATAGTTAGTCCAGCTTTTTGTTCGAACTTTGACGCGTGTTGCTCAAAAGAAAATCAGTTTAAGATGAGGATAGTTCTATCTAAAGATTTACCATTTCATTGTCCACCTAGAAGGCTGCCGTATGCTCACAAAATCGAGTTAGAAAAAATTCTCGAAGATTTGCTTCGTAAAGGTGTAATTCGTGAGTCAAGTTCGCAATATGCCTCACCTATAGTTTTAGTAGAAAAGAAAAATAGGGAGTTCAGGTTATGCATAGATTTCAGAGAGTTGAATAAGATCACTTTACGTGACAACTACCCACTCCCATTAATTGAGGACAATATCGATCGACTCAAAAATAAAAAGTATTTTACAACTCTCGATCTGAAAAACGGGTTTTACCATGTTCCACTTGAAGAAGACTCTATGAAGTATACATCATTTACAACACCGATTGGTCAATATGAATTTACACGAATGCCATTCGGACTTAGAAACGCACCATCTGTATTTGAGCGCTACATGAAGCATATATTTAACAAACTGATTTCAAAATCAAAAATTTTAACGTATTTAGACGATATCCTTATCGCAACTGAATCAATTGATGAACATTTAGATATACTTCAAGAAGTTATTGATATTGTTGTCAGCGAAGGATTAAGGCTTAGGTTAGATAAATGTCTTTTTCTTAGAAATGAAATAAATTATTTGGGTTATAAAATAAACGCATTTGGAGTTAGTCCAAATGAAGAAAACCTTAGAGCCATTAAAGACTTTCCATTACCCACCTGCATCAAAGATGTTCACAGCTTTTTGGGACTTTGTTCTTATTTCAGAAAGTTCATTTTTCAATTCGCAAACATTGCAAAACCTCTTTATGACTTACTTAAGAAGGATACACCTTTTGTCTTTGGATCGAAAGAAATAGAAGTGTTTAACCTGTTGAAAGACAAGTTGATTTCAGCACCAATTTTGTCCATTTATAGTCCACACAATACCACCGAGTTGCATTGTGACGCAAGCACACTTGGGTTTGGCGCAGTGCTAATTCAGAAGCAAAGCGATGGGAAATTCCACCCTGTGTTTTACTTTTCTAAACGTGCGACAGACGCTGAAAGTAGATATCATAGCTACGAATTAGAAACATTGTCTATAATATACGCTCTAAGACGTTTCAGAATATATTTACAAGGAATTCCCTTTAAGATTGTTACCGATTGCCAAGCTCTTGTCCTAACATTAAACAAAAAACTATTGAATCCTCGTATTTCAAGGTGGGCATTAGAATTGCAATCGTTTGATTATTCAGTTGAACATCGGAAAAGCGATCGCATGTCTCATGTAGATTCCTTAAGTAGATCTTTTAATATTCTGCATATAGACGACGAGTCATTTGAGTTTGTTTTGGCAGCAGCACAGAAGCATGACCCAAAAATTGTGTCAGTTGCCACAGAGTTAAGTAAATCTGAAAGTCCTCTGTTCGAAATGGTGAATGGATTGATATATAGGAAAGTGAAAGAAAAAATACTATTTTATATCCCATCACATATGGAAGAACAGGTAATAAGGACCCATCATGAAGCGCTTTGCCATTTGGGGGTTGAAAAGTGTTTTGGGCATTTGTCCGGGATATATTGGTTCCCTAAGAAGGATAAAATAAAGGAGTATATAAGAAGATGTCTTAAATGCATATATTTTTCTCCTGAATCAGGAAAAACTGAAGGAACCCTGCATTCTATCCCCAAAGGAAATGCGCCATTTGACACCATTCACATCGACCATCTCGGTCCTTTTCCAAGTTCACGCTCTTCGAAAAAGCATGTCTTAGTAGTGGTAGATGGTTTCACTAAATTTATAAAATTATATTCTGTCAAAAGCACGCAAAGTAAAGAAGCAATATCTTGTTTGAAAACTTATTTCACAAACTACTCTAGACCTAACCGTATCATATCTGATCGTGGAACTTGCTTCACCTCAAAAGAGTTTGCTGAGTTTATTAGCGATAATAACATTCAGCACATCAAAGTAGCAACTCATTCCCCACAATCAAATGGTCAAGTAGAACGACTCAATCGCATAATAACACCTATGTTGGCGAAAGAATGTGAAGCGCTTACTACTAACAACTGGGATAAATACTTAGAGAAAGTGGAATTTGCTATTAATAATAGTGTTAACCGAAGTACAGGTTTTACTCCTAGTACTTTATTATTTGGTAGAGATCAAAGAGGCAAATTTTGTGACAGGGTTAAGGATTTTCTCATGACTAATATAGGGCTTGAAGGTGTAGATGTAAGAGAGGTTAGAGATAGGGCAAAAGAAAACATCGAAAAAAACCAAATGCGCAATGAACTTTATTACAATAGTCGTCATAAAAATCCAATTCAATACAAGGTAGGCGATTATGTCATGATTAAGAACGTCATCACTATGCCAGGAATAAATAAAAAGTTACTTGCTAAGTATCGAGGGCCATATGTAGTCAAAAGGGTATTACCAAATGACAGATATGTAATAGGTGATATAGATGGACTCCAGTTGACAAGATTACCTTATAAAGGAGTATGTTCTCCGAACAATATGCGGTTGTATGCGGAGCCTGATGCTGAGTTGAGTCACCATGAAGAAGAGGATGGATAACGAAGGGAAGGAATGAACACAATAAAATAACATTGAATGTCACGCCTTACCAGTGTTGTCAATGATATTTTTTTCCCTGATTAGACAGGATTTCGATTCTTGATTCGAATTTATAATTACTATTTTTATGTTGTTGTTATGATTTGTTTTAGTAAATTTTAACCTCGCATTTTATTTGTATGCTGTGTATATATAAAAAAAGATTTATTCATGAAATGAAGATATCAGTGAAATTTTTATTTTATCGAAGAGACATTTGTGATTATATAAATTTGTAAGAGTTTATTATCGCTTCTAATTGTTTAGTTCAAATCGTGTGAATGTAATCGGGACGATTTCCGTTCAGAATGGCCGATCTGTAGGCAATTATTTAATTATGCAAATAAATCATAGTGTAATCGCACTTGTAAATGACACTGTCTACTAAATGGTCGAAACAATATGTATCCATGTACTTTCCAGTCACTATTTTTTTATCTATGTACTTTCTGTATACTAAAAAGATCGGATGATCCTCCCGTTGACATATGTAAATCGCTCTCTAATAAATAGAGCCGTGAAATACTTTTAGGCGCTCATTCCGTTGTTACCAATAAACTGTCGCGAACGAATTTCTTTGTGTTTCATTTTTTTAGTGCACCTACAGTTCCAATTTCAACACGCAAAAAAGGCAGGCCGAAAAACAATTGGTGCAAACAAATGCAAAAACCCCAGCATTTGATTGGCCTCAGCGATGAAGTAATCCCAAACTGGGAAGCCTGCCGCTACTTTCTGAGGTCAAACCGGCGGACCCCACAAGCGGACCAGTAGGAATGCAGTTAAGTGGGAAGGTTATGGTCCTACACTTCTGACCATAACGACGCCGGAAAAAAAGTAAAAGAAGAAGAAGAACTGATATTACAAGGAATCTACAGCATTTTTGAAATACTCGCAGTTAGAAACTAATATATTCTTGCAGTCAGAGAGAGTATGGAATAAGCAATACAGTAACGATATTTGTATCACTGTCTTGTAAAGGAGAAATTTAGTTGAATTTGACCAACCCGCAGCTAATCAACTTACGATGAACATTGACTACTGAAGAGTCGATTTTGAGGAATTATTCATCTTAATACAATCTTTAGTGGAAATTCAGATAGATATGGAACACAAAAAAAAGCAATATTAACTAGTATCTCAAGTTACCGAAGGAGGTCTTACGCAAATGCTATATACTCCATACGTATTTAGTTAATGGTCCTCTTTTAACAATCATATTTTGCAATTATCAAATAAATTACAATTAAAAGTCCAGGTACTGCAGCCAAACAGACAATTTACGGACTAATTTCGAATTTCGAAGAAAGTGCTATTGTGCGTGATGAATGATATTTATTGTAGTGTCCTAAGTAATCTGTAGTTGATTGATCAATGTGTCAACGTCTGTTAACCAAATAGTGTAATCAGTGTTGCATGCATTATAATCGATGACACTAATGTTGCATCGGATTTGCTAATGATTAGAGTTTCTTTATTTGGATCCATATCAATAGAAGGTAACAAGAATTATATGAAATAACAATGAATAGGCACTTGAAGATAAGTATCGCTAACGATAAATCTGCCGTACTTGCGGAGTAATATTACAATTCAGTCGTCAGCCGTAATTGCCGAATCGGTATTGAACCCATCCTCGATTGACATTAGCCACTGATCTCGACACCAGGTACTCGTATAATGCATTCCCGATCGGTAAAATACTGCTGCACCTATGTATTCTTCTATTTGCACACTCCTCTTTAATCCGACTGTAATAATCGACATCGCTTATCAACCTGTTGTCTTTCATAAATACAGCTCCGAGTGTGGCATCGGCGAGTCGACTGTTCGTCTATTTGACTATTCGGCGATGAGGCGCACAACTTTGAATGGTATTTCAGTGCCGCAGGTTCACCTTTCGCAGAATGAAATAGTTTTACCCTCTAGCGAGTTGGTAATTGCAACAAACCTAGCCACCGTCTAAGTAAGGCTCCGAGTCGATAGTGACATTTGATAGTTGTAGCGCTCGTTTCTGTAGCGAATTGTTGCCACATAGGGATTTTTCTCTTTCGTATAAATTAAATGTTAAAAAAAAGTGTTTGATTCATAATTAAAATACTTGAACTATAAAGGTAAACCTGTAACCGGTGTTGTGCTAGGTGATCGTGCAACTGAGCGAGCTTACCTGCAAAAAGAAGAAGGGGAAAAGACACGTCTTTAATGAAACATAGATGAAATGCCGGTGTATAGATACAAATCAAAGGTAAATTTATTTCAAGGTGATTACATGTTATATTGTAAATCTCAATATCAAGGCAAGATTCCTGTCAGAGTATAGATGTGTACATACGAGTAACTGCTTCTAGCATATTTCAAATTCTTGATCAAGTGTTAATGGACGTTAGGCATATTCGCAAGTGACTTATGACAACAACTAGGTGATTAATTACTTCGGATGAATACATAGTGTACGCATGTGTTTACTGCACACCAACAAGCCAGACCTGCATATCTAATGAGCTTGAAAAATTTCAGATTAGAATTTCGCAATGGTTTTTTGCAGCGGACGGTCAACTAGGTCTAACTCGATTCAGTTCCAGATGATTGGTATATTGGCCACATCAGATATGATAGTCGGCCCGGTAGTGAGACCTTGAATGTAGTTTGTTTTTCTTTTAACTCGAACATATCGGAGTGGGCTTATTTACAGTTAGTTTCGGCACCTAACGGGAACCGGTAATGTGCGGTTAATTATGCGTCAAAATGCATATATTGGTTGGAAGACAAAATTAAAAAACAAATGTGAATGACGGTGTAGTAGTTGGAATGTGAACTTGTTAGTTGGGGTATACATATAACGCAAATTAATAGGAGTGGATCGCAGTTATCGTACTCAATTTTTTGGCATGTGCTTCAAGGTTTTATTACTTGCAGCTGACGAAACTTACGTTTTAGGAGCGAATATGATTTTTTTTTATTTGAAAAGTGGTCGACCCAATTAGAAAAAGACACGTCATTAGTATCTACCATGATGAATAAGTAAAACTTATCACCTTCGATTTTTTAGGAACCCATTACTACAACTATGATGTAAAATGGTTGGAGAATAACACTGTCAGCAAATATTTTCGGTGATGATTGATTTGCGAATTTTTCATCGGTGTCATATATTTTTTTGTGGATTAAAGTATCGACTTAGAGCTAAATAAGAGTAATCTGTAGGAAGTTTTGCTTTTGACTGGGTCGGTGGAAAAGTTACAAGACGCAGTATAATTACTGGATCCCTGCCAAACGCAAGAACTTCCAGATCTATTGGATGTAATTCCACAAGCCTTTTCACATTTTTTTAAAGTCTTGAAAATAGTCCAAAAGAAAACTGAGTGCCATAAGAGTTGAAACTGATAGGCCGCCGTTTTATAATAAATATATTGTAGTATGTAACTCCAAAATCTGAGAAAAACAGCGGATTCGATGCTACCCCTGTTTCTTTATTAAATTTCATGTTAGACATGAAGTATTGTACATAGATCAAGTCTTTAACTATCTGGAGTTACATCTAACCAAAACGCAATCCGCTTAGTTTCAATGATCGGTAATGTTTTGTTGTTGCTATGTAGCTTGCATGTATGCGCTGTATGAACTTGTTTGGGCTTTAAATTCTACACGATTTTACACGAAAAGGAAGATCTTGAAAAATCACAATATATAGATAGATAGTAAATCAATCTGTCGAAAATCGCTTTTGATATCAAACTTTCGACAAGTTCGTTACGAATTCGAACAATGAACGTCTTTAAGACGTTTAAGCTCGAAGGCCAACAAATAAGTGGAATATGGTAGTAATATTTATTTATACATACTTATGTATTTACAACTTTCGCGTACAATTGAAGATTGTAGAGAATTATGATGAAAAGAGGTCCTTAAGATGATGTTCAGGAGGTTTTTCTCTTGTCTGCATTCGCCTCCATGTTACCAGCGAGGAGGCTAATAAATACAACCGTTTTATTTCTACAAAAACAAAGTGGTAGCTTTGATAGGATCTTCAATGTATTATACTTATTTCCAATTCGGGCATGGACTAGATTTAACTAGAGTGACTAAGTTATGCTTTTTTTAATTCTGTACCAAACTAATGGTTTAGCCTTTTATTGAAGTCGAGCAGAGATTCGTAAAATATTCGGTTTCTTTTCAATAATTGTTTCTCACTGTCATAGTATAATGTGTTTTACGCTGATGTCCTATGTATGCACGTTCAGTGATGGAAAAATTGCTAAAAGCTGATTTTAAGTAACACATTAACCCCTTAATGCTTAACAAAATCACATTCAAATTAAGTCGCTTTTTTAAAAAAACAACCTTGTCAAATATATAAGCATTTAGAAAATACCGCCATAAAAATACGTGAATGATTTATTCATGAAAAGATTGACCATGAATTTCCACAATTTGCATCTGACAAAAGCTCACTGCTATCATGCAAAGCGGACATCAAGAAAAACCTAAAATCGAAAACAAAACAACAATAAAAAAGAATGCCTCCATCTCATGTCAGATACTCCGAATTAATTAGTATTAATTACACCATAAAGAGATGTCTAACTGATATATTAGTGACTTGATCAAGTGCTAATTATATACAACTAATGTATATGTATATATATGATAGATTCTAAATTTACACGATGACATCCTACCTCGGTTGACATTGTTTCGCAAAAAAATTAAATCTGTATCCGAATTGCACATAAAGGATTCAGCAGAGCTTCAGATATGTACTGTACATAAATCGTAATCGTTGTTAATTTACATGTATTCACTTGCACTATCCGCTGAAAGTCTCAACCTCGACGATAGGTCTATATATTCTTGTAAAGTATTTGTGGCTTAAGGCAATCCAGCGTGAGCACACCGGCACTGAAAGATATTCATATGCGCATAAATGCTCATGCATTTGGTCCATTGTTGCGACATAAAGCACTATTCGCAGATATATCCAGACAGGTACATGCGATCGAGGTTTGAGTAAGTGATTTTGATTTAAGATACGATTCTAAGAAATACCGTGCAACCGTGCGCGTTACTTCAGATACTCGGTTCACGACGACAACTTAGTAACCATAACGAATTCTCTTTAGTTGAATTGCTTCCGCATTCTCTGCGTAGTTGAATCTTATTCTGTAACGCTGTATCCACTTGCACCGGAGCAAAAATGTCACTGAGTTCACTTCCCGCTTTACAAATTCCAGATGTCTCTTGGCAACTTTAGATTCTATGAGACCTCTACAGAGATGGATACGACTGAAACCACCGCACGTCACGCCAAACACCTGAATGGAAAATAACTAAAGTCGTAAGGATTTCCACGAGAGTCGAGAGAATAATTAGCAGATACTCGTTGACATCATCTGATGATGAACATTAATGTACGCTTATCTATCTAATCGTTGTTTTTTGGCTTTATCTAAGTGAAATGAAATGATCTTGTCACTGTGCTGTTCTGTCTTTAGGTTAACCTTCAGTCAAGTAGAAGATGTTTTGGAAACTGAGGATCGGCAAATACATAGATTAATGCGAAAGTATTTTGTTTGCGTTTACTCTCTACTTTAATTCGTTCTATTGTGGAAACTAGATTAGATAGAGGTTGGCCATGCAGTAGCGGGCGTTCTTGACACAATAGATACTCAATATATATACCATACTAATTCATGCACGCTCGAACGACTGTACATACATATGTTTGATATCTTTGTGTATTGTATTTGTCGCTGAAGCAGTGTTATTTTTGCAAAATGCAAATACAAGTGTTTCGTATTAATTTTTGCCGGTGAGTATGATTTGAAAGCTTATGAAATACGTTATCTTAAGACGCAATTTAAGAATATTTTTACACTAGAATGATATTAATATCTAAGGTTTGGAGAAAAACGACGTTACAACACATCCTTCTAGTTATCCCGTTCGGTATCACAACTTAGAGTACAATGCCTCCATCACACACCATTTAATTTGACATGGATCGTCTTGATATTGAGATAGCATTCCACATCCTGGCTATGATCCCATCTGGATGGCCTTATCTCGAACATCAGTCATTCAACTGGAGTGATTCAGGGAGGGTTCCAAGACTACTTAATTAAAATTCATTAGAAAGGAAATCACAGCCCTGTCTGTGATCCTGTACAAGCATGGGAATTTCAGAAAATGTTAAATATCTGCTTACGTAAGGCCCATTATAACATAAATAATAAATTAACAACAGTGACTAAAGCCTTCTGGTCGTGTCGCCTTGCATTAAGTAGAACCTGGGGATTACAATTTAAAGTTATCTTCTGGTTACCTACCGCGAAAATGAGACTTATCTATACCTTTTTTATCTAGTCAAACAAAACTGAGCAATACATTAAACTCTGATAATTAAATTACTGCGTTTTCGAAGGCTAAAATGCCTCTGCACCATACAACCCTAAAGCATTATTGAACTTATTTCTTTTTATATATACATAAAAAAACCCTGATGTGCGATAACTAACAATCCTTTGCACAGAAAGTAATCTGACACCTCAACTTCATCTTGGAAGAATTCTGTGAGATATTGACTCTTAATCGTTTAGTCTCGAAAATTGCAAAACTCTAAAGGATTTGCATAGATAGGATCAGACTTCGGCGCTTTCTCAGTTGGGTGATGATCGACTTCCAGACATATTGCCCGTAATATCACAGTAAGATTGTTAACACTCAAACTGTGAGTGTTATAAAATATTTAAAAGTCTATTATGAGGACGATTTATGTATATAACTGATACAGAATTTTTTTTAAGCAAACTTCATAGTATTTTCTGTATTGTTACATAAGGCTTTAAGTTGTTTGGAAATTTGGATTTTGTGAAACCTTATTGAAATTAGGTTCTCAAAAAAATTCTTCAACGGCCTTAAAGATAAATTAAGTTGAATAGTTGTATCAATTTTACATATTTATGAGATTCAGTTTTTTTTATTTCCTTGTTAGTAGACATGTGACATAAAGATTATTCTTTTTAGCCAAGGTAATGACACTTGTTCAGGCCGAATGATCATTGTCCTTCAGTTTTTTTTTCGGAAATATTATTTTAAAAATTAAATGACAAAACAAAAACTGATATACAGATTCATCTCATTTATGATGAGCTTCATCTGATTAGATCGCTGGGTCTGGTTCTTTTTATTTTTCGTGTATCGATTTCATTGGAAGTGATTTAGCTTCAACGTTGAGGTCAACTAATAGTTTAGTGTGATGTCTTTTGCTATATTTATTTATATTCATTACTTCCTCTTCCACTGTTTAAATTTAAAGGTCTCGATGAGTATTAGCATTGAATATGTACGGGTAACCGTTTGCGTTTATTTTGACTAGGATTTTGGGTGTTGGCTTTGGATGAAGTGGGATGCAAAAAATATAAAAATACAACAGTAATTCGAATGTGGACAATATGTTTGAACGAGAAGCTATGAGAAAAAACAATCGAACTAATTTGACATAGTAGGTCATACTTATCTAGTGCCTGCAATAGTAGCACATCACATATGTGCTTTTGCTTTTTCAAAAGTCAAGTGTGATATTATACATAACACATACAATCAATAAGTAACGGAACAGTTGATCTTAAAAACCTTATCACATTGTTGAAACCAAATGTTCACCAAGCCCCGCTCATCCAATTCCGGCAGTCACAAGTCGTTTTACATGGCCCTGTAGCGGTCGCCAGTAACAGTGACCGTATTGCCGATGGCATCCTCAAAAAAATGCGGTCCAATCACTCCTCCTGCGTGAACGCGGCACCACACAGTGGCTTTGAGTGGATCTAATGGGTCTTCGTGTATCATACGCGGATTTTCAAACCCAGACACGAAGATTTTGCTTATTGACCTAACCGCTTAAGTGGAAATACGCCTCATCGTTCATGATGATTTTCGACACAAAATCGTCCTCTTCTTTGTGGAGATTAAGGATGGCTTGACAGTAATTCACACGCGACTACGGGTCAGCGGGCATTAACTGATGAACTGTTTGTACTTTGTACGGGAACATGTGTAAGTTTTTCACTAAAATTCACTGTAGGTCCGTCTGGTTATGCCCAATTGCATGGCCATTATTTGGTTGATGCGAGTTAAGCGAGTTTGTCCAGTTGGCGCGAAATTCACGAAATTCCGTCGACCGATTATTCGTCAAAAATATCGACACGATTATTCCACGCTCTAGCGAAGTATAGCGCTCCAGTGCTTATCTGTTTGTATACTGCAGCTGTCTACTTCACTAGTGCCATCTAAAAGAGATGATGGTCTTGAAACGCCTGAACAGATCTTCATAAATTGTAGCTAAGAACCATCTCGATCACGTAAGCTTTCAAACAAAAAAAAAATCATCAAAATCGGTCCATTCGTTCAGGAGCTTTGATGCCACAGACAAACACACAGACACACAGGCACACAGAAAAACAGACACGTCAAAATTATAACACCCCTCTTTTTGCGTCGGGAGTTAAAAAATAATACTGCTTATATATTACTTAAATATGGAGCCAATGATAACGTACTTGTATGTTGTTCGAGTAAGTCAGCAAAATACTTGTTACAAAATGTTATGGTTGCGTAATTAATTTTTAGGTGGTAAGGCTGTTTTACGTCCTGTTAGGATAGCTATTTCGGCAAGTTTATTAGAAGGTGACCGAGCATGTTATTCATCGTTGGAGTTAAGAACTGTGGTATTTTAAATAAGCTGTTATTTGTGAGGTATTGTTCGATTGTTGGTTTAGTCACGTTACCGCGGACGGTCGAGAGTTCATTCGTTCCTTCGATTAAAGTGCCCTTCGAGTGCAATAAAGGAATCTACCTTACGTCTTTACATGTGCTTCGGTACCTTAAAGTGTCAGTTTCTTGTTTTGGTTGATCCCAATTTCATTTTATTCTAAATATGCCCTGTAATTGTGGACAAAAAGTTGAAAGAGTTGACGCTAAAATTCAATGTTCATTGTGTAGAGTTTACTACCACATAAAGTGTGTTAAGCTACAACAGAGTTACTGTGAATACATGAAAAAGAACAGTATCACTTATCGTTGTAGTAAATGCGATGACCAGAAGCGACAGTCACTGCGTTCGCCACCACCCGCTCTTCAGAAAGTGAAACAAGTGCACGAAACACGAAACAAGTGCCCACCTGCGGCCGAAGTAGCCTTGTCTCCCTCTAACCCTAAAGACTCTCCTTGTGCGTCAGAGAACGCCTGTACTACAGCTGCAATTACACTAGATAGTGTTTTTGAGATGATTTCTGCCATAAAAGCTGATGTTTTCAAGGAGATCTCTGCACTAAAAGAAATCAACCTTAATGCGTTGCAACGTATTCAATCCCTACAAGAGGAAAATAAAGTTAATAATCTACAACGCACAGTGAACTTTTTCCAACAGAAGTCTCTAAATAAATGTGTGGATGTCATCGGGGTTCCCAACATCGTAAACAACAACGCTCTGGATGCAGCTGTCAACTTATTCAACAAGAGACTTGATGTCAACATTAGTGCCGATGCAATAAAAAATTGCTTTGTCAAAAACATCGCACGTAAGCCTGACACAATATCTACACGATCCGATCATAAGAGTATTTTAAGAATTAAATTTAAGACACTTTAACTAAAACAAAAAGTTATACAAAAGAAGAAGAAATGTAAACTTAGCACAAGTGATATAGGTTTTAAATCATCGCACAACCCAATTTATATTAACGATAGTTTAACTTATTATAACAGAGTTGTTTGTAACAAAGCTAAAACTTTTAAAACTGAACACAACTTCTCTTTTCTGTGGGTTAAGAATGGTGTAATATTTTTGAAAAAAACAAGAAGGTGATAAGACTTTTAAAATTAACTCCCTGGAAGATATTGAGGAAATTACCTCCTAGATAATCATTACAAGCTTAATTTTGTATGACATTAATTTTATAATTCTTTATAGGCAATGTCTGATACTATTTCCAATATTTTGAACATAGAAAATGAGACTGAAGACGATAGTGAATTCTGTACCTTTGATAAAGACATTTTCTCAACTTACTATTACTCGGAAAGCATTCTTTATTATACATCAAAATATTCGCAGTATTCGTAAAAATGTTGATTTATTTTTGCTACACCCAGAGTCATTTAGTAATAAGCCGGATTTGATTTTTCTATCTGAAATATGGATATATGATACTGAATCTAATCTCTATACCATACCGGGCTATAAATTCTATTCTGCGTGCAACAACTCTTATGCGGCTGATGGAGTGGCAGCAGTTTGTTAAGCGCATATATGGTTAAAGTTTCTTGTGCCATTGAAGCCAGGAAATTTACTTTTATTTGTTTATATAGATTACAGGATAAAGACATAAACCTATTTATTGAGGAATTGAGCATCTTGTTATCTGAAGTAAGGACAAAGAACTTATTTATATTGGGCGACATCAACATAGATATCCTATCTGAGTCCTCAAAAGCCTTTAACTATATTTCTCTCCTAGCTAGTTATGGCTTAGTATCATGTTACTTTGAGCCTACAAGACTTACTTCCTCTAAACAAACCTGTATTGATCATATCTTCGGTAGGCTTGATCGCAGTTCTAGATTTGCTATCACTAGTTCTATCTCGGATTTTAAGATTTCTGATCACTGTATGTCTGGTTTATTTTTTCATGGTGACTATGTGAAATCAACTAAGAAGTCTTTAACAGTTCAGACCTTTAAATCCCTCAATTTTAAACGGCTGAATGACATTTTGCTATATGAATGCTGGAGCGAGGTTTATCTGGAAAATGATCCATCGAATGCTTTTAATATTTTTTCTTATAAACTGAAAAGCCATATATATTCCTCCCTTACTACAATAAAAAGGCGATCTTATTGCAAAAAAAAATTTAAACCATGGATGTCTACATCTCTGTTAAGAAAAATTAAAATAAAAAATTCACTAAGCTTTAAATGTAAAAAGAACCCGAGTAATTCAAACCTTAAACTTTCCTTGGATAGACTTTGCAAAGAGATTGCCATTGAAATTCATGTATACAAAGAAAGTTATTATACTAATAAACTGCAATTAGCTAGAAATAACTTGAAAAAAGAATGGTCTATTGTGAATGAGCTTATTAATAATAAGACCCGATCCTCTGTTAGATTGAATTGTACTCGTATATACGGCCAGAATAATAAAATAGTTGCTCCATCTGAAATACCTAATGTGTTTAACCAGTACTTCATTGATATTGCCCAAAGGACTCACTTTAATGCTGGTTTCTCTAACATATCGTACTATTGTATGAAGGAATGTTTTAATAGAGAGTTGTTTCAAAGCAACCGTTTTTTTTATGTTCCAATTTCATCATATGAAGTTTATCATACTATATCATACTATAAATCTGTTAAAAAATTCCAATTCATCTACTAAAGACTATTGTTCTATTAATGCCATAAAAAAGATTGCATTTAATCTAGCTGATGTTCTAGCCCACATCTTTAACAAAAGCGTATATAGTGGGATATTTCCAGATGCTCTCAAAACAGCTGATGTTATACCTATTCTAAAAAAGGGTGATAGTTCTAATCTAAACAATTACAGGCCTATTTCAATTCTTCCTGCGTTTTCCAAAATTGTTGAAAAAGTAATGAAAACCAGAATAGTGCGATTCCTTGAAAATTCTTCATTCTTCAATGATGATAAATTTGGTTTTAGGGCTGGAAAGTCTACTGAAGATGCGCACCTGAGTT
This sequence comes from Merodon equestris, assembly GCA_958301585.1. NCBI lineage: Eukaryota > Metazoa > Arthropoda > Insecta > Diptera > Syrphidae > Merodon > Merodon equestris. Next base: position 77,966,515 of record OY284415.1, on the reverse strand, counting down.
TCTGAGCTTCAATATATCTGAGTCTTAATAATAAAAAATGCACAGCTGCTCTTTTTATTGACATCACAAAGGCTTTTGATACTGTTGACCATGGTATCCTGGCTTCTAAACTAGAGAAAGCTGGCTTCAGAGGTTTTATGCTTAAATGGTTACTTTCTTACCTCAATAATCGCAGGCAGTGTGTAAAGATTGAAGATCATTTCAGCCAACCTTTAGACATCAAAACTGGCGTTCGACAGGGTTCAGTACTCGGCCCCATCTTATTTTTGGTGTACATAAACTCAATTTTTAATATAACTTTTAGAGGCCATCGTACAGGATTTGCTGATGACATAGCATGCTCTTATTCTGCAAGCTCTCCTTTAGACTTAATTGCCATATATACCATGATATAGAACAACTTAGGCATTGGTTTCTTATGCATAAATTGGTGATAAGTGATAAAACTAGAATTATCTTCTTTAATCTGTCGAGTAACTCTGTTAACTATCCTTCTTTGGTTTTTCATAGTGCTGGTTGCCAGCACTTACTATTTAGTCCAAATACCTGCAATGCAAGCTCTGACTTCTCCTTATATAACTCCAACCAAAGATGTTCGCCTCAATGCTTTCATATAGAAAAAACGGAACTTTTTAAATATCTTGGACTTGAAATAGATAGCAAATTGAACTGGTATCTTCGTGCAGGGACGGGTTAAGAATATCCCTGCAGCGATACCTATCGCTTGTCGTAAAAGGCGACTAAACAAAGGTAAACAAAACTCACATCTAGGCAATTTAGAAAACACCAAGGTGAGCCTAGGGACACATATACCACCATTAAACTGCCCCACAAGTGTGCGTGCAAATCAGTGGGTTGACACGACTGGAGATCACCGGTGTTGTAAGAGTAAGATCAATCAAAAAAAAAATAAAAAATCTGGAGCATGCCCGTGTCAAAAAGGAAGGGAAGAATGAAAACGGTCAAACCGTAGCATTATGGAAAAGAACGCTAAAAGGAAAAGCACTACCCCGCCAGGCACTACTAATGGTCGTGATCCTGGGACGAGCAGAAATGCTCGGGTCAGAGCTATAGGATTTCCGGGGGATAGCAAAGTAATGCAACGGCGTAAGCCACATTTAAGAGTCGCGAGTTGGAACGTTGGAAGCATGAGTGGGCGCAGCTATGAGCTTGAAGAAATCATGGTTAGAAGGCGAGTAGACATCCTGTGCGTACAAGAGACGAAATGGCGAAACACCGGTAATCGGGCACGTTTCTTGGACGTTAAAACAAAAGCCTACAAGATGTTTTACTATGGATTGGAACAAGGAAAAAACGGAATCGCCATCATCCTTGCGGCAGAGTTACTTGGCAACGTCTTAACCATTTCAAAGTCCAGTGACCGTTTGATGGCTCTCAAATTGGTGATGCATGGTGAGGTGTGGAACATCGTAAGCGCATATGCCCCTCAAGTAGGATGCGAACAAAAAGAAAAAGATGCATTCTGGCTAGATTTCCACAACCTTGTCAAAATCATCCCAAAGGAAGAGCTTTTGTTTGTTGGGGGAGATTTAAACGGACATATCGGGAAGACAAGCGAAGACTATGAAGGCTACCACGGAGGGCTGGGATACGGCACCAGGAACTCTTCAGGTGAAGATATCCTAAACATGTGCAAGTCGTACGGTCTTATAGTGCTAAATACCATGTTCGTCAAACAAAGCCGGCACCTGATCACTTATAGCAGCGGCGGAAATGAAACTCAAATAGACTATCATTTGGTATCCAGTTTCATGAAGCCACGAGCTAAAGATTGCAAAGTGATCCTGGGAGACGCGATCGCCCCTCAACACCGTCTCCTCCTGACTGAATTTTTTATGGATGCGAGAAAGAAGTCAAAGCAGCAAACGAAGGTGTCTGAGAGAATCAAGTGGTATAAGCTGGATAAAGGAAAAGGCGAAGCTTTTATTACCATCATGGAAAACTACCTCTCTTCCATTATCGATGAGGTCGGTAATGAGGAGTGCAGAGCACAAGACATGTGGGATTCCCTACAACAATCTGGCCTGGAGAAAGCCAAATCACTGCTCGGAACATCGAAAGGCCCCTGCCAACACGCAAAAGAAACCTGGTGGTGGACAGACGAAGCCAAAGCAGTGATACACGAAAAGAAAATGGCTTTCCAAGCTTGGTCAAAGTGTTCTTCTACTAATAGAGAGGAAAAAGCTCGCCGTGAAAAGGTATATAGATGTTGCAAAGGTATCGCGAAGAAAAAATGCGCCGAATTCAAAGCGAAAAGCATGGAAGGCCTCTATCAGGAGTTGGAAGAAATATCGTCTTCCGCGTCTGACAGGAACCAGGCTACCCAGGAGCTTCGACAAAACAATTTGAACAAAGGAGCAAATATCTTTAAGATAGCCGCCCAGAGAAGAAGAAATGCTCAGGAGATTCGTTTCCCAAAGTTTATTAACAATGCTGAAGGCCAACTCCTTGTGGAAGACGAAAAAATTCTCCACAGATGGCGACAGTATTGCGAGGAACTTCTGAACGAACAGTTTCCCCGAGTGTACTTTCCAAGAGCCGCCCCGAATCATGCCGAAATACCCGACATCACAGTCGAAGAAGTTCGGTACGCGGTTAAAAACTCCAAGAAAAGAAAAGCTGTTGGGCTGGACGGGATACCCTCTGAGTTCTGGAAAAAGATGGGAGACATCGGGTCTAGATGGCTCATGGTTCTTATCTCCAAACTTATGAGAGGCGACACTATGCCTAACCAATGGAGGGAAAGCTATCTTCTTCCATTGCACAAAGGAAAGGGTGATACGCGAAATTGTGATAACTACCGTTCTGTCAAGCTGATGTCGCACACCATGAAGATCGTTGAACGGGTATTAGATAGCCGACTGCGGAAAATAATACGACTATCTGATGACCAGTGCGGGTTTGTCTCGGGTAAATCAACAACAGATGCAATCCAAAGTATAAGGATCATGATGGAAAAGCATCGTGATTCTTCAAAGGACTTGTATATGGTGTTGGTTGATTTCGAGAAGGCCTTTGACCGGCAACCAAGAGATCTTTTATGGGTAGCGCTAAGACAAAAAGGAGATCAGAAACCTACGTGCGAGTGATTATGGACATGTACGAGAGAGCAACGACAAGAGTAAGATGCACCGCAGGAGTCACCGAAGAGTTCGCAATCAAAGTCGGTGTACACCAAGGGAGCGTCCTCAGCCCACTGCTTTTTATAGCAGTCCTTGATTGCTTGCTTGAAGGAAAAGTGACGGACCCCAATGTGCACCAGCTATTCTTTGCTGACGATGGGGCCATTATAAGTGATGATCAGGCGTCCCTACAACGAGCACTTGATGTGTGGGTGGACATTTTTGAGGGACACGGGTATCGTATTAGTTCAAAGAAGACAGAGTATCTGTGCTGCCCGTTCTCTGACCCTCATCAGCCTATTCCAGACATTTACTTGAATGGAAGAGTGCTTCCCAAGTGTGAAAAGTTTAAATATCTGGGATCTATGATTAATAGAGAAGCAACTTGTGATGACGACATCAAACATCGCGTAGGATGGATGAAGTGGCGGGAAAACTCCGCCATCTTCTGTGATCGAAAATTTCCCCCTAAGCTGAAAGGAAGGCTCTACACTTCAGTTGTACGTCCGGCGCTCACATACGGTTCACAATGCTGGACAATGCACAAAAAGTATGAGAGCAAATTAACGGCAACTGAGATGAAGATGCTTCGCATGACAGCGGGAGTAACAAAGCGTGACAGAATTAGAAGTTCAAAGATCCGAGGAAGCCTCCACGTAAAAGAAACCATCACAAGAAATATAGAGCGCGACCGACTCAGTTGGTATTGCCATGTTCAAAGGAGAGATCCTTTGAACCCCGTCCAAAAGGCGTTATCAATCAACATTCCAATTTCAACACGCAAAAAAGGCAGGCCGAAAAACAATTGGTGCAAACAAATGCAAAAACACCAGCATTTGATTGGCCTCAGCGATGAAGTAATCCCAAACCGGGAAGCCTGCCGCTACTTTCTGAGGTCAAACCGGCGGACCCCACAAGCGGACCAGTAGGAATGCAGTTAAATGGGAAGGTTATGGTCCTACACTTCTGACCATAACGACGCCGGGATAAAAAGGAAAAGAAGAAGCAAATTGAACTGGTATGCTCAAACTGCTAATCTGAAAAAATACTTACTTAAAACTACAAGGGCTATGTATCAACTGAGGCTTTTCTGTTCACAGAAGCTGTTGTAAATTATATACTTTGGACTAGTACAATCAAAACTACAGTATGGTATAGTTTGTTGGGGTGGTACTCATTTGAATAAAGTTCAACCCTTACTTGTTGTGCAAAAACACATACAAACACATAATATGGAGAAAAAGTCGATTCGAAAGTAGTTTTGTGCTTTTCGTCAAATCTAAGATACTCCCTCTTAAACATCTGTACTTTAACAAAGTCCTTAAAACATTTTTTTGTGAGGACTGGCTACACTATTAACAGACGCCCGACCTGTTCTTCCCTTCGTAGTTGTAGTATGCAATTAGCCGTAGTTCCCTCTTTCAAAACTCATCATTATTCAAACTTCTACTCAACAATTGCCCCGAGATTGTACAATAAGTTGCCGTCTGATATTAGATATATCTATAGCGTTTTTATTTACTGTAGAAAGGTTAAACTTTGGCTTTTTAACTTTGACTTAAATGAAATAAACTTCCTTACTAGTCGCACAGTTTAAACTTAATTACTTACTTGGTTTTTGATGTACTTTAAAATTTGGTTTCTTTGTCCACTCCGTCTTAACATCTCTCCGTAACCGAAATACTTTTACACTAAATTGTTTATATACTACATTCGTCACTAGTTCTCTAACTACAGAATGTATCTTTTGTTTTCATTTTAATAACTGTTATATATTTTACTTGTTACTGAATTTTGTACTATAGAATTTTAAATTGTACTAGATTTAAGCTATGTAACATAATATTGTAAATTGTGAAAATGAATAACAAATACAATACAATACAATACGATATCATAAACCCAATAACTTAATTGTCCTTTATGAAGGGCTTTAATTCAAGAGCTGGTTTAAATACTTATGTACATACGTATTTCGTTCACATTAAATCGTATTTAATATTTTATGCATTTTCGAAGTCACCTATGTTGTCAGTAATTCCCTTCTACTTGAAGATGAAAAGGCTTTACTGTTTATTGCCTACGAATGGCGAATTTCGACGGATTTTTATCAAATTTACTACTCCTAAAAAAATATCGCGAAGTTTTGTTTTGGTTTTGACGGTTTGGCTGTTGCCAATATACACCAAAGCCTGAACCTAAGCCTAAATATATATGTATATATATATACTTTGTTTTTTAGGAATGGGAAGAATATGGACAATATTCGGAAAAATATTTTCAATTTTAATTTTTCGTTGCTACGCCAATTAGACTAGTCCATTACTCAAACGCCGTTTAATGTTTTATGAACTGCTGCCATAATCGGCTTTGTCACCCTTAGCGGAATTTAAGTTTCATTTGTGTTTGTACAAACATCTGTTCATAATCATTAATACCGTGGTGTTTTTTCCGAATTCCAATCATGAATTATTAAATACCTTAAAGGTCAGAGACATTTCTATATACACTTTGGTTTTGACGCCTCTATGTTTGTAATATACAAGGTCTGATCGGAATCCAGTAGCCCGTTGGTTAGTTAATCGAAATATGGAAACCTCTTGGATGCGTGACCAATTGCAATCATATGTTCAGCGCAGATTATATCCATGCGCTCGTAAGTCGTAAGATTTGTGAAGATTAAAATAAAAACCTGAACTAGATAAACGCGTAGTGGGTCAGAAAATTAATTTCCCAAGCGATATTATTCTCCAAATTATTATTTTCAAAAAAATGTTGTCAAAATTTCAACGATATATGTATCCGAAGTTGTTTTCCACTCGGATTTGTATGAGGTGAACCGCTTCACAAACTTATAAACTTAACAATGGTACAATATGTAATTATCGAATCTCTTCCACAAGTGTATACTCAACCAAAGGCGCATGAATGTGGGTCAAGTGGCCCACAGATCAGCATGAAAATCGCTCATGCACAAAAGTGAATACTAGAAACAATTTCCTTATTAAAGCAAATGCCGCCGGCCGGGAGAACAGCCAAAGGTATAGAGCGTATCTGTAACGGATTTATTGCAAAATTGTTCAGTTAATTAAATGCAAATTTCGAAATGTGGATTTTTATTGGAATGAAAAGTACGGCGTATGGACGCTAAGAAGTCATGGTCTGATTGGGTGGAGAACTATTTATTTGAAATTTTGCTTGTATCACTGCAATTTGCTGTTGTGTTTTATGCGAATTTGTATCTTATGGTTACGGAAATAAATTGTTTATTTTACTAGAAAATAAATTTGTATCAAAAATTTGATTAGAAGATACCTAGTCCATCATAGGAGTAAAACATGAATTGGTTTTTTATTTGCATTATGCAAAGTTTGGACCCCCACGTATTATTATTATTGTTACCGGCCATTTGGAAGTTGTAAGTTCAGAGCCTCAGCACCCCCACGTATGCGTTAATTATTGTACATTAGAACCCATTAGAGAAGGTGAGCCCTTTTAATATGTTGGATCTCATAACACAAAAAAAAATCTATTAGATACCGAAGCAAATCGCTTTCTTAACATGAAAAGCTCAAATAAAGTATGCTTATGGCAATTTTGTAAGCCGATAAAGACTTGAATGGATTCAGCATGCAAAAAGAACATGAACCACTATTTTTTTAACAAACTAATATTTTCCAAGGAAATATATTATATACCTATATGTGACCGCGTCCGAGAAAAGGGACCTAGTGTGCGAAAACGTAGTTCCGAGATAAACGCGTTTAAAGTTTCGCAACGCATTCTTAGTGTGAATGTTCATAAGTTAGTTTTTTACATTTTTATGGTATAAATAAATTTTTGTCATGAATCTAACCCATTTCATGTTATTCTACACACTTTTAGGTACCAGAATCCACTTTTAACTCAAAACACCTTTTTTGACACACTAGGTCCCTTTTCTCGGACGCGGTCACATATGTATATGGTTGACAAGCTCTCGAAATACGTGGTCGATTCTTGCCAAAACTAGACCCCATATTTGTGCAACTTCCAAAAAATGTCAGAAAAAATATTATGGTACGTAGTTCCCTAAATGATGTTTTTACTATAACTTATACTATAACCCATGATATCATTTCTAATCACGTTTTGAAAATTCGATAAATTTATGCTATGAAAAAGTTGATCAATTGTACAGATAGAAATCAGTCATTTTCCAATAAATGGCGCAAGTGACACATGCTGATTAGAATTGTAAGAACAGAAAAGTCGCATTATTACATTTGTACATTTTTTTTGGGCTGCCCGACGACTCAAGCGATAAGTTGTGTTTGTAGCTGAACCGGTGATAAAGTTTGAAGCCACGGAAGAATTACTGGACTAAAATCCATATAAAAGGAAAGAAGTATTTACGTATTCATTGGCTGTAAACAAGCCATTTCCGAAATCAAGGAAATTAGGAGCCATACGATTTGAAGCTGAGAGATGTCGACAACCGTTTTTTCACCAGCAAATTGCTGCTCCAATGGCAAGAAAATAATGATTTTATGCATCGTGTTGTGACTGACGATCAAAAGTGGATCCGTTACGATAATATAAAGCGAAGAAATAGTGGGAGTGCTGTGGCCATGCATCAACATTGGCGTCCAAGCCGAGATGTGGCACGTTTTACCCCGTCCGTCATATTCTCCAAATATCGCCGTTTTCAACTACCACCTGTTCCGATCGATGATGCATGGTCTGCAGCATTTTCGAAGAAGCCAACAACTGTATCATTTCATATATCGTTTCAAAAGACACGCACTTTTTGCCATACGGAATTAGTATGCTATCAGAAAAATTTACCTAGCCACGGATAATGCTTTCATGAATAAATATGTAATGAGTTTTCTAAAATAAAGTTCTACGTTTGAAAAAAAAAACGGCGCATTCCCATTTGTAAACATGATACTTAAAGGGTTCGCTCTATTAAAACAAAAGTGCGCTGTATATAATATTTAACTATAGACGAGATCAAACTTGGGAAATGTGCAACTTAATAACTACTATATATCGAAACACAATTAAACAGAGCGGCAATAATTTATACTTCTTTAGATAGCATTCATGTTTTTATAAGTATAACACCGATTTAGGCTACCCTTTTATTAATCTATTTTCATTTCTTGATTTATGCAAAACTGATGATCTCGGACCTTCACTGCTGCCTTGCTAGCGTGTATGTATGATTTTCTGTCAAAAATCTATGTTATGACTTCACATATCTTTTTTAAATATTAAGTTTTGAATCCTTATCCCGGATTAAGCGGATTTGTATCTACTTATAAACAAACAATTCTGGTTGGTATCAGATTTTATCAAAACTTTAAGTGTAATTACCGACTACAAGCATTTTATATCAGTTGACGGGGTTTCATATTCTTCTACTCTTTTACAACAATGAACCTATGAAATTACATTGGACAAGCCAAGCTCACACCCCAAGTGCACCGCAAAACAGCATGTAAGGAACACAGTTTCTCGCAGTGATCGTGGCTATGAATGGTGTGATGTACATATCTTCATTAAATCAGGCGGCAAGCGGGCGTTTATTGGAAAAGTAGAATTACAGATACACAGGTGCATACATATGTATGTACATACAATAGCTCATTCGAAAAGGAAAGTTAACGATTGCGAATCTACAAGCGTGACTACAATTTTTCTTTCAAAATGAAAGTGAAAACCACGAAAAAATCGAAACATAAAAAACGACGACAATCTGAACAAATTAATAACTGATCGGAAATAGCTGATGGGAAATCGATTGGTAGCGTTGGTAGTTGCGCCATTTTTTGGTGTTCCTCGGATGCCAATTATTAATATAATCGAAACGGTGACAATCGCATTTGCAGATGCGATAGATTTGGTTTGCAGTACAAATGCAGATTTTTTTTGTGCGGTTGTTTCACGCATAATGCAAAAATATTTTTACTCGTTCTAGAAAGTGAGAAATTGGTGATGGGATTGCTTCAGCTCTGGAGTAACCCCGTATGTAAATACGTACGAAAAACCGGACCTGTACATGTAGAACTGGACCGATTCCCAAATGAGTAGTGTAATGCACGACTTTAATTTTCACTTTCAACATGTACATACATAGTTAGGTTGGGAAGATGTTTCCTAGACGACAATACATAGAAGTTGATATCTTTCAGTTTTATCGAACATTGTGATGTATTGGGCTGTCGTGAGCTTGCGAATATCTAGTCATTCAATGTCGGATTAATTTGGTATTGATTCGGTGTCGATTTATTAACGATACGGACTTTTAATCGTGATTCATTCATTGTTGATACTTGTTGTACCTATCATTTTGGTAATTAGTGATAAGTAAATGAATTGATTTCTGAATATGGTAAATGGTCACAAAATATCAAGCAGATACTTTTAGACACCCGTGGCTTCTCCCTGTGGAACGCATGTGAAAGAAGGTGTGATATACAAGAATCCTGTTTGTGGCCAGGTGCATGCCTACCGAGTAATTGATTATGAGAAAATTCGTTGGCACGTTTCCAAAGATTTCTCCACTTTTGATGTAAAAATCCAATGAGTTTGAGAATGTGTGACATATAAATAAAATGGCTTTAGAAGACGGCAATTTATGAAAATATTGTCATTTTATTTAGTACATTTCAATTTTTTTCGAATTGAGAACCCAATTTGGAATTAACTTGTACGATCACCAAAATCAGATAATTAAAATAAAGTATAATAATAGGTATCAGTAGTCAATGTAGTGGAAAAATCATATTCTACGTGAACCTGTTTCCAATTGCAAAGAATGCAAGAATCGCTTTACGTAAAGTATTACTCCAAGAATGTTCTGTACGATGGGATGAAATGGACAGAACTGACAAATTCACAGTGACTAGCGGACAACGGTTTGATCTTTGGGGGCTTATTTCAGCAATTCAACGTCATTGGGATGCAAACGACAAGCGGCTTAACCGCGACAAATATGCCCCAGTCCTCCTGTTTTAGTATAGGTAGCTTTGGGATTATATTCACAAATCTTGATCTTGAGAGAGAACATGGTTTAGTGGTTAATGCCTTAGCTTCTTATGTACATGGGGATCGAATTCCGCCGCAACTAACTCCTCCGCGTCAGGAAACTTTCCCGTGGAGGAACAGTGAACATAGAAATGAAATTCTAATAAAGAGGCAATTTTTCTTCTATTTGACAAATTTCTACCGAAGTGGATTATTACACTCTGTATGGACGGTCTAGTGGGAATGGAATGACTAGGCTATGATTCACTATAACCACTAAGCACTGCTCAAATGTCTGCTCAAAGCTTATTCCTATCCAACGGTTGCTCCCATTCATATAGAAGATTTTATTCTACACATAGAGGATAGCACCAGTTTCTGAAACCTTAGCCTTAGACATGTCATATCAAAGCTCGCCTATTTTTTTAATTCAGCATATGTACCTTTGATGTTAAAGTATATTGTGTACTAAGCCCTGACTAGGCATTGAACTTACAAAAATTCGGCACTAACATTTCGCTACTCTTGACTGATCTTTACAACTATAATGCATATCTCGTAGGTACACTTGTCGACAATCTATCCTATCTATTGTTTTAAAATCATTATACAAATGCACTAACTTCCTTGTGATTGATTTTGAAGTAGGTATGAAGTAGGCATAATTGTACAGCGTGATATGACCACAATATTGCCACCGCCTTACCTATTGCAATCTACACTCTTACCTTTTACACATTTAATCAGCACCAAATACCCATTTTAAACGTCAACATAGTTTAATCTCAAATTATGCTTCCGCTGTTCGAATAAAATAACCGACAACGCTCTTCCACTGACTTGAATGCCTTTCTCCAACCTTTCTCCGCACAATAACTTGCCGCAAACTTTTTTCTAATCAACTTCAATCAACAGCCAATAACCAAAGCGGTAGTGATACATCAAGTTCGGAAGTAAATTTCTCATAAATTAGAGTTCATGTTGTTGCGCAGGCGGACAATACATTTTTTTCATAACGGAACGAATAAAGTTCGATTTGAGTGAAATATTATCAAGTATGTAAGTAACCAAAGAAAGCTGATGAATTTGCAATTTTCTGCACGTTCCCTGACGTTTGTGCATATACTTTCAATGAGCAATTGTTCTTGAAATATTCGGCGTTCTTGTTTTTTTTTTCCTGTGGTTGGCCACGACATTGTTCTGCTTGGCGAATATACGCAGTGGTAATGGATCTAGTAAGTGATTAATTGTGTTCGTACTTATGCAAGAAAAAGAAACAAAGTGGGGACGGAACAAGTGGACCTGAGTCGAATCAAAAATATATTTTACCGTCTGGCACAGTTGAATTTTAGTTGACCTGAAAAACAAGGCGCAAGGTTGGTGTTGCAGTAGACTTGAGTATGCATTGTTAATTTGCTAGCAAATTAGTATAGAAGGCATTATTTGACATGATAAATTATTTTAAACCAATCGATTTTACAAATAATGCTACTTTACGTAAACTCACAGAATTTTATACAGCCATGAAGGGCCCGCATCGAGATTCAAATATTAAAGTTGTAGTTTTGGATACCGCAGATTGAGAGCAAATGCTGTAAACTTTTTACTGAGTAATCTTCACCACTTAATTTTTGGGAAAATAAATTTTGAATGCCCAATAACCAAATTCGTTCAAAACAAGCAAATAGCAAAATATACTAAAACGGCCAGATCCACTAGGATTAGAAGACATACCTAATGACAATATTTCTACAAAAAAATAATACAATATATTAAACCAGTTTCCTCGATTTAAATATTAATATATGGGAAAAGAAAAATTTAATAAAGTTATTATACATAAGCCCTCGTATTTCAAAGCAAAAAGTAAAATAAGTTGTTTTTTCACTTGTGTAAACACTTTCTTGACAAACTGTATGCATACATATATTTTCTGTTATCATTGTTTTTATTGTGAGCGAAACGAGCGGAACTCCCATGGAGCAGGTCAAATGGCAAATGTTACGTCGAGCAGATCTCGGCAACCAATGGGCCGATTTTCATATTTTTTTTGTCTAAATAAACAAAACTCTAGGTCGTGGCGAAGCCAAAATTTTAATTTTTAAAAAATTATTTTCAAACCGCAATGTTAAGTCTATGGGAACAATTTCATGTGTTTTTGAGATTTCGAATTAAAATTATTACATATTAATAGGAATTAAATTAGCTATATTTAGGTTTTCCAATAGTTGTATTAGAGTAATAAATAGCAATATAAATATATTCTGACATCTTGCTGTGTTTATAGTTTGCATAAAAAAATATATTATGAATTTCTGAATTTTATAGGTCAATTTGTGGCCAAGCGTTTACTTAGTGGTTTAAAAAATTCGTTCTCAAATAAGGCAAATAATAAGGGTGTTACAGTAAGTATCATTTTTCGATATTTTGCGATAACGAGTTTTGTTGGCCCACCCTCAGCTTACATATTCGGACAAGTAATAATTTGAAATGTATTTTCTATGTTCTTCAAAGTTCCTTGAAGACTTACTCAGACTCAAAAAAAGCCGATTTAACAACTCAAACTTTAGAAATCGCATAGGATTTATCGATATTTCAGCATCATTTAATGAAACATGCCACCTACACAACCCATAAGGCGACATAGAATAGGCCCTTTGACTGTTCGAGTTGCCAGATATAAAAATATTACTGCCCGTTTAAGTCCTGATGCTCGTGACGCGCATCGTAAACACTACGCCCGAACAATGAGAACAGCTAAAAATCCAGCCATGGCATTGGGATTTAAAGATCAATTTTATGATGAAATGTCAGCATTTTGTTACCGATCTTGCCCAAATTGCAATACATTGGAATTGAATAAAGGCGATAACTTTCAATGTGATAAATGCCGTCGCAAACGCAATAAATACACAACAGCAGTCAGCCAGCAGTTTCTGAAGATTTGACGCCTGTTGAACAGATGTTGATCAGCCGGGTTCAACCAGTTACTAACCAAATTCGAGCATGTAGAGGGTAAGGACAACTCCGACACGAGGGCAATATAATATGTGTCGAACAAGATCATCAACCTGTTACTGATAAACTGCCAAAAACTCCCGAGCATTTGGATGTCATTCTAGTTTGCAAGGCTAGAAGGTTACAGCGACTTTCGTGTCCGACGTGCAAAAGTTTTAGACGCATTCACTTGGCTGATAAGCAATAATAGGTTTTATGCTGATCTTGTGATCGATGAAAACGCATTACAAATGTTGCCTTACGACATATGTATTTTGTATGAATTGGGAAAGAAAGATGCATTAGAAGTTGAAAAATGTCAAGTTGTCGAATTTCCACTCTATGCCAAATATATACTAAAATGTGTTGATTTGTTTAAGAGAATTAGTCTTTGGAAACAATTTTAGTACATTCAAACTTCGCTCCATTATGCTGTTGCGAAGCCTTATGGCAAGCTCTGCGGTCGCCTAGTGTTTTGGAAAACCATTCAAATACTCATTTTTCATTTCAATTCAGATTAATATATGGAGCGCTGTCGCATATAAAAATTAAGTATATATAATCATTGTCAAAATCAGCATTTGACTTTTTTATCAAATATTTGTTGAAATTATGACAAACAACAAAATTCTCAGAAATTAAATCTTCAATGGACTTTTTTAAAAATATCATAATCTTTTTCCTTCAAGATACATATTGTATTCCTAAAAGCCATGTTTTTTTTTCCAAAACTCACAACGAACAAGGCGGCGCCCATTACGATTTATCTGTGACAGAAACGTCTAATATCACAACTGTATATAATAATTTACATATCAGACGGACCGACTTGTTTTATAATCTGTCTAATATTTCCTATCCATTCAAATTTGCATCGATTTGATTGAACAATAATGCCTTTCGTATAGACTTCCAGCAAAATTTAACATATGCCCATGAACGCCCCGAGCATATTACAACTCTGACTGCGTTGCCAAATAAATAAACCGTCAATTAATCAAAATTATCTCTTAACTGGGTTCTGTCCTAAAAGTGAAGTGACTAAAATATTAGACCTTAAACGGCCCGATTATTCATCGCCCATTTTTCCATGGCGTAACATATAGACACTTCTCAAGCTTGTCTCAATTTGTCACTGTAGCATTGCATGTTAGCCATTTCATCTGAAGCTTCTCTTCATAATGACCATTTAGTATGTTAATTTGACATGGTAATGTACTGTTGACAAAATACCTGAAAACTTAGACCCTCTACTTGTGGCCGTTTTCTAAGTGAAGCTATGCAACAAGTTATGCAGTTGCAGATAAATATTATGGTTTGTGACTAAGCAGCATTGGACTCCGAGAGCTTTTACAGATTAGCAGAAAAGCGAAAGAAAACAAACGAGCGTCAAAAAACGGTGGCTGGCTGAAATGCCGAAACGTAGCCATAATGCCGTGACATAACACAACAGCGAGATGCGACGACAATGCTGACATTGAAAACGTAATGCTATGTGAAAGCATTTGTTTTTCTGATGTATTTCCACATTATTTTGTGAGTTACTGAAATAATCGCGCCTAATATTGTGATTATGCTATATTGTGCTATAGAAAAAGCAGAAGTACGAGTATGAGGCGGGCTATCATGGATTTTTGTCCGAAGCGGTTATGCATGTGAAATTCCTTTGTGATCAGTGATCTTTTGGCCGGTGGCCTGGGGGTTGAAATACGTCAAATTCAGTGGTCAACACTTACGGTAACTTTCTCAAATCACTTCCATGCATGCGGGTAGGAAGACTGTGCTTGAGCAGCTTTACAGCAAAAAACCAGTATTAGTATTTGCAGTGTTTGTGGTAAAAGGCAAGCAACAATTGCAAAAATACGAAAACCATATTCATGTTGTTAATTGCTCTTTTAGAGGAAACTAGAAGAGTTTTAGATTTCTGTCCGTCAAATTGCTGAACGTCGTTGATGGAGTTGTTTAGTATCTTATGCGATTCGCATAATCATTGCGAATAGCTCATTTTTCTGTCCTTGATAATGGAAAAGAGAAAGAGTTATTTCCGATTCCATAGAAATAGTGATAGAATAATTGATGGCGAAATTGAAAAGCCCAATCAAGTTTATATAGAAATTAACATCCTAACGATAGGAGGTATAAGAAAGGCTACTACCATTTTTTTATGAATCATGAGACATCAAGAAGAATTAATTTAAGGAAAAAAACGCTAACAAATGCGATAGAGTGGATATAGATTTTTCAGAGTAAAATATGACGATTTTTTCGAGGCAACAGATATACACAAATAGGAAAGATATATTTGAAATCGAACTTGTCCGAACACATAGGCTTGGTTTAATACTTTATCGTTATTTTTATATATTTTGCACATACCCTTTCATAAGCATCGGCTAGTGTCCACTTACTACTTAATAAAAAAATACATATTACATTTTAGGACATTCAGAAGTTAATTGTAGTATTATATTATACAACTCTGTGATTAGTTGGCACCTTAATACAGCGTGCGCCATGTCATATGGGTTGATGTAAATTTCGAATAACTTCAACAATTCTCAACCGATTTTGGAAATTCAAAAACTTTTATTCAATTTAGATCTTTACAATTTATTTTGATTAATTTTTAAAAACAATATCAATTAAATTACTGTCTTTATTGCCGATGCAAAAATGGGCTTGTTTTCGCGCATTCCCCATGACATTTTCGAGCATTTCAGTCGAAATTTCTGCGATTTCCGCACGAATGTTTCTTTTGAGCTGTTCTATTTTCTTCGGGCCGTTAGCATACAACTTGTTTTTCAAGTATCCCCAAAGAAAAAAGTCTAGAGGGATCAAATCCGGCATCAAAACGACATTTTGTGCGTATGCGAAGCGCCGTGGCTCATCTTGTGTTATCTGCCCTTTGGGATCTTTGAGTTATCTGCACTTTGTATGGAAATAAGTGAAAATCATCCTTTAAAATTCTCCGTAAAGTGGTCCCACTGATGCCTAGCTGCTGCGAACGGCGCCGATATGACAAACTTGGGTCTTCTTGAACACAGGCCTTCACAGACTGAATAGATGAGTTTGAACGCCTAGGTTGCTCAGGAGGGCTTGCCACAGAACCAAGTTGAAAAAAATTCGAGGCCCAACGACGTTTTGGATCTTTTTAGGCGGAACACGCTCATGATATTTTGCACGATACGCACGTTGAGTTAGCACAATCGAGCGTTCATTTTTAATGAACATTGAAACTATTTCCGCACATTCTTTTGGTGTGAAGTGATTCATAGTTAAAATTGTACTGAGTTTCGAAAATGCTATGACATATGAAAATCGGTTGCACTCTGTATCATTCTCAACATTACTAATGATAGCCTTTAACCCATCCGAAGTGTTACATAAAATTGGAAGTAATAATCTTATGATGAAATACAGTGACAAATTTATTTAGTGGTTGCCTGTGATATTGTTGCCTATGGATATGTCCGATACGCTATCGAGTGGTGTATCGAAGTGCTTTGAAATGCATTTAGTTAATGGTTATAATTTTTAATGTATTTGCAAGCGAGCAAAGATAAATTACTTTTACATCAGTTGCTTTCACTTGAACCGTTACATTGCTTACAATGACCTGCTGTCCTTTTGGATACGTATGGCATTTTCATTGGTCATTTAGCACACAGCAGCACCCTTAAGCAATCTATAGTAAAAGTTTGCTATCAAGTGTTGCAACTTAAAATACAATCAGAGATATTTTGAACAATAAATATATACAAATTGAAAAAGAAAAAAGAAAGAATTTTACATAAATTTAATAATACAGGAGGATAATGAACAAATGAAGTTAATCATTGAAGTGTCATGAATTCAGTTCTTCCATCAATGTATTTTTAATTCGCTTTAAGTTTTATTTTGTGTTTATTCATTAGCATTGAAGCTTTCAATTTAAAAACGAACTTTTGAATAATCAGTCGAAAAGTACGGGCCCGAATCAGTTTACTTGGGGATAATAAGAGTGTTTTAAATATGCTGGCTTCTGACGCTGGTAACGCAATTTTAGATCCCGATAAAGATTAAGAGTCGGCATTGTATTGCATTCTATTGTAGCTCTATTACAAACATGGGCTCAAAATGTTCAATTCGAAAATCGATCGCATTACAATAATTTGGAAATAAGAAATTAAATAATAAGCGATTTTTCTAACGTAGAATAAGGTGTGATATGTACATAAATAAGAGATTTTTGCCAGACTTTGAAATTCAGGAATTCGTCTTCTTTTTTTTTTAAATTCATTTTTGTTTTTATATTTTTAGAACTCACTTATACTAGACAAAAATGTTTAAAACTAGCTTAAATATCAACTGGAATATAATATCTTACTGGCCCTATACGGACACTCTAAAGCAAGGAATTCGTCTTCTAAAATGAGATAAGTCCATCATCTTACTATAGATATTGCAGGAATAAAGCATAATGTTTTCATTACACCCCTTCTTACCGACCACATGGTCGACTTTCTTGGTAAATACAATTCAATTTAGAATAAGCTCTTTTGATTTTTGTTTTTTGAAATGGGCATTATTTTGGGATGGGTATTATCTGATATAGGTTTACCGGTCGAATGTTAAAAGAAGGCATATTAACCACCGTTGCAGCATATAGAAACCTTGTTTTAGTTAAATTTGAGACCCTTCGTGAATATCAAGTAAAAGTCAATTTTTTGCCATGGAATTGCAGTAGAGATCTTCTTCTAGACCTCTTACTGGCCGTCTAATAGTTCTTTTGAATAATAAACTAACCACATACGACTACATAACTGAAACTTAACACCTCGCACGGGCAACTTCAAATGAATTATGACTTCATTGACGCCACCAAACCTGGAGAGAAAATCATCGGAAAATGCTTCTGTTGAGGCAGGAGCCCGAGGCTATGTGACTAAAGAAACCGTTTTTTTTTTACAATACCGTAGTACTTTTAATATTCGTACAACTTGCTCTACCCTAGTAACTTGATTTCTTTAATTTGAAAGAAACATTAAAAAATACATCAGCCTCTGAAGTCCAATGAAGCATGAAAAATTGTATGCCACCTACGACGGGTTTTGTTGTTTTTGAGAAATTTCTCCGCCGCAAGCATTAACCTTTCGGCTATTAATTTCATCTCCTTACTATGTCTTAACGGACACAAATTACTCCGGCGAAACATTTTCACTAGGTCATGGGCTATGTTGCACTTCCATTCGCTTCAATGAGCAGAATCTCACTCTCGCACTCTCTCTCCGGTCCACAGACACATTCAATGTTGTGAAATCTCGTTGCAGTTTTCTCTACAACTCTCAACTAAATATAATTACCCACTTATTTAACCAGTTTACCTAATTATCCCTAAGCATCATAAATGCAGCAAAAACCATCCGATTAATGCATCCATCTCTGTCTATAATATCGCCGCAAACCGCGCGGCCAAAGTGAAAGGTTTCGTAGTCGTAAAATTTGTCAACGTTTCGACAACGAAAAGAAATTTGAAATTTATCCGTTGCGGGCAGTTGCCCATTGCCGGCGTGGCGCCCAGATGCTTGAATCTAGTGGGATTATATGGCTGCCAGGTCATTAATAATCCAACATGAGTCCAATGTTCATAATTTATCTTCGGGCCTGCATATGATCAACGGGCTGTGCGAATGCGCGCTCACCTACAACATTCAATTATACGGACAATGTGACGGGCAACACGGCTCGAATGGAGACACTTGTCCGATACACGTACTTATGCACTTGAAAAGTGAAATTTTTATTAACCGATCGTTTTCATTAGGTTTCCTATTGAGTGGTGTTGCGTGAAGATGCTTTTGCCATAGGTGCAATGCGAAACTTTAACTTGTAAATGTGCCGCCTATCGATTGAAGGGGTTTTGACGTGTAACATTTCTGTGTTAAATGCCCACCTCGAGTACCTTAAAGTGATTAAAGCCATGGGTGAGGAACTATTTGATAGTGCTTCAAACAATACGCTATATGTTAGGAGTGTCGACAATATGCAAAACCATAGAAACACATATTATATTAAAAATACTAAAATATTTTAATTATTTTAATTGGAATAAATAGAAATGACTCAAATTTATTATTATCATTATTTTTATTAAACTTAATATAAATGTACTGAATATGTAAACCGCGCTAGTTAATAGGGATTTTGACTAGATATGCATAAATTACTAACATGTAAGTTACTAAATTTAAGTTTTTTTATTTTTTTAAGTACGTTTCTTACATTTTGTTGGATATTTTTTACAAATTTCATTGACTTTTTTCATATTTCTTGTAAAATGGTCAATGGTCAGGCATATATAGGTTTGATGGTAAAATGTGTCATTTCGAAGGTTCTTTGTTTAGCTGATAGCTAGTGCATAAGTTTGGTGTGCCCGATTCTCAGCCTTAGGATATATGCATCCTGTTTGCAGTTGTAGATGCGGGATAAATGGCAGGTGATCTATTGCGTTTGACCTGTTTCAGAAGATCCATTTTGGTAGATTGGTACTGCGGGATTTTTATTTGTGGACTGATGTTCTTGAAGATGATTTGGTTTCTTGATCAGCGCATTCATTTCCCTTAATTCCAATTTGAACTGGAACCCAGAAAAGTTTAAACAAATTCCTAGTTTTATGATATTGTTTCTTGTTTTGCTTACGATCGTTAAGTGTTTATTTATATTTTGTATCGCATTTAACGCTGAGCTTTGTTTTTGTAACAGTTCCAATTGCTTTGAGAATTGATAGGTGGGTATTTGAATTAACAATTGCAACGTCTGCATCTTCTTCTCTCATGGAGCCTTCAGTGTATAGTAGATCCCAACTGATAGTTAACATTTAGCAATACATAAAGTATGTGTGTGTGTGTGTTTTGTGTCTGGTCTATCTGGGAGTTTTGCTTTTATCAGTTTTACTCGAATAGTTAAAGTCTTGTCATGTCAGAAACAAAATGGATTCTGCTCGCCGGGAGCCAAGATAAATTCCAGGTTTGCTACCATAAATTTTGCAAACTTTCACCTGGATCTCAGGAACCACAATAGCTAGGGTTCCTAAACCGGTCCCTATGAATTCATAATCATGTATTCTATAGCACAACCAAGTTTCAGATTCATAGCCACTCGGCAATTTTAGTTTGATGTATGTGTGCGAACGGACGGACGGACAGACGGACAGACAGGAAAGCCTTTACATAAGTCTTCCCTATCTCAGCTTTGCAAGGTAGAAGACTAAAAGTGCCATATTAATTGGCATTTTAGTGTAACGAGCTCATGGTTTTCCCAATAGTTTGCTGTTTTTCCTAAGCAAAATGAAACTAGTATAATACATAATTATTTATTGGCCGTTACCTAATGTTGTAAATCGCAGTACGTTGTACTGTGCAGGAACTTATATTTACATTTATTTTGTTTTAACTTAGAGCAATTGGGACTAAAATTCTGGCCTCTATTGTCCAGCGCTATAGCTTCATATAGTTTGAATTAATCTAGTAACGTTTAAATTCTCTAGGCGAAGTGGATGGTGCAAGATTTTATCATGCCCCCCCTGGTGGTGCGAAAAAAAACAGAATTGCTTACTTATAGTGTGCTGTTGTGGTTTGCTTGCCCAAAAAATGTTTCTTTATAAAATATCTGAAATCAAATTAATCCAGTCCGTGTTCGTGTTGTTTCGTTATCTTTGTTCGTATTCCAGTCACTATTTTCGTAATGCACGGCTCAAGCGAACAATTGTACAATAGTTCCGATCGCCCGTAATGGACTGGTTAGATTGTAGCAGCTCATAGTACAAGATATATATGCAGTCTCAGTTTACAAAACGGTAGCAGGTAGATTTTTTTTTGCTAGTGTTTTGAATCTAGGTTTCTAATTAAAAGGACAGCCAACTAAGAACATGAGGGCCTCAACAGCAAGATCAAAGAATAGTATACATGAATGTCTCAGTGAGGACAACCCTTTTTGTACTCAAGATATAACATATAACAACATATCAACAAAGAAAAAAACGATAGGCACACCTGAGTAAATACGACTAGGAATAATGACGAGAAAATATAGGAATGTTGTATAATCTTATTCTGTCCAAAAAAAAGTATGCACATTATTTTCCGAACTTCTACTTTCTTTTATTATATATTTCAATTTTTAATAAATAGCTTAAATAAATTACATAAAATGTTAAATTCAAGAAGGAAGTCCATAAGGACGTACTTCCATGGATGTATAAGCACCCCGTTTTACTTCTTCAAAAGCCTCAGTTCGTAAATCCGAAACAAACACGTAAAATATTATACTTGTGCCTCTTATCAAAAGTCTCATAAATAAATTCGACCTTATCTTAAGTTATGGAGTAAATATAAACAACAATCTTATCCAGAAAGGCGAAAGATTCATAAACACTGAGTAAGCTTTTGGTGTAATCTGCGATGCACTCGGGCCCGTGTATGACTCGAGTTTTGCGGGTAGGCGGAAGGGCAAATACAAAGTTGATGAATTTTACTCGACTGAGATGTCTGGTTTAGTGGAACCATTTTACAAGTTAAAGGGCGGAGCGACATATTTTAGTGCTCAAAAAAACTTTCCCTCTATACAAATCTAGAGCTAAGATCCACATTATTTCAGATTTCTTTCAAGCACCCACTGGACGTTGCATTCATTCTACGATTTCAATCACTATCAAAAAATAAATATGTGAAAAAATTATAGCTCCGTTTCCTCATTCTTTTCCAGCGTTTCGTCGTTAGCAATCTAAATGTAATTACGAATAAACGTTAAACCAGTTCTATCCAACAGACTTCGAGATAGATAATCAGAAAAAAATGTTGTATCTGCGTGTATATCCGATTCCTAATTACCGGCAAAGTCCATCAATCAGGCTCAGCTAAGCTCCTCTTAATCCTTGACTTCAGGGCGTTGGAATTCTTTTTTTTTTATTACTCGGCATGTACGGTAACAAGATCCAGTATTTCACTTTATTATGCGCGCAGGCGAACATGGTGATCTACGACGGATTTTTTAAATAAGTGACAGCACGTGTGTGGTGTCGTGTTCTGCGTTGTCTATGTTTCTTTTAAGAGGGCATTGTCACCACCTCATGGATTTTTTTTCCTGCGATCTGTCTGTGAACGCATTCCGGCGTTGCATGACTGCAGAATTGATGTGTGACTTTTATGCCCTCAGCTCAAGCGGAGATCTGTTTGATCTTGTGGATATGGAGCCTAGCTTGAAGTTTGATTTATGTAGTCTCAACGGAGTGCATCAGCAATTATATAATAATGTAATGAAGCAATAAAAAATATTATAGCCAAGCAATCATCGGATGTTATAAGAACGGATGTATGAGCAGGTAAGTGTACATACTGGGAATGATCATTTGTATTATTGGTATGCTTTATGCAGTTAGAGATAGAAATATTTTAATTGGCTTCAAAGAAGTTATTATAGCTCCACCTGCCATTGAACCATTAAAGCTGTACCCACAGTTAAAGCCTGTGCCGATTTTTGTAACGAGTCCGTTTAAAATAATTTACACTTTAACATTGGAGTGCATGAAAACATTGTTTGTGAGCAACTGGCTCTATATGCAACGCCATAGGCGGCTCCTACCAGCCATTTTGAATTAATTTAAGCCTGGTATATGAATAATGTCTTGTAAAAACGATGAAGATATTGGCACCGACATTTAACCCAGAATTGGGTTCAGAATTTTTTTTTTCGTAGGGCTAAAACGACCTTATCAATTATTTAAGATAAATAAAGAGCTATGTAGCGATACTGACGTAGTCTGGAAATCTAACATTGAGATGTGCGAATTGAAAATATATATTAGAACACACAAAGAAGAACTGCTTTCATCATCGGATGAGCTGCAAATGCGCATGGCAGTATCTGAGAGGACAGCAACATTAGCACTAGTATTTAGTTCGTCCTTACAGCCGAAGGTCTTGATAGATTTCCGCATCAAAAGTAAGCTAGTTAGAAACTCAAGAGTGGGCTTATTGGTGTATCTGTGGAGAATAACAGTTAAAAATAGTTTGCTTTCCCTCTCCAAGGAGAATTTTGCTGGATCGGCAAAATTAGATGATTTTTTATATTAAACTGCTACTGGCGATGAAAAGTAGAAAAGCGCGAAAAATCACGGATACAATCAGGCCAACCATCACCTCACAACGAGTATGCAATATCAACGGAAAAATTGTTATGCTGTGTATTTAGCGGTAGGAAGAGGGAAAAAGAGTCAAAAAAGATGTGTCATAGACAGGAGGACAATATAAGGATCGAAGAAGATGGAGCATATGGAACAAAACAGCGAAACATGAAAAGAAGAAATCGACCAACACTTCGACGTTATCATTAGATGAACAATCGACATAATTATCTCAGTGATAGTTAAGACTAGTGATCAAACCGATAAATACAGAAAACTAACAATCGACACGTTCCACAGAGAAAATAGTAGAGTTATCTCCAGGCTTAAACGGCTATATAGATAGGTAACAGGCAAACACGATCCGGAGATAAAGACATTAAGGTCGGTGATCAAAAAAAAAAAAAAAAAACTGCAAGTTTGTACTGGAGCAATACAGTTCGTTCTATAAAATCCAATAGTACTAACATGTTCTTGCAAATAAATGAAATATTCAGGAGAAAAGATCATATTGATATCCCTTATGTCCGAGTTCCCCAGATGACAGAAAATACACTAAAACTACGGAACGAGGGCATAGGTCGAGAGAGTGTCGACGCTGGCGACGGGAACAGATGGAATCCCAAACGTCATTTTAAGACACCTGCTAAATGAAGCAGTGTATATTCGTTATATATTCATTATCCTGCGGTGGTCCTTAAACGAGATAGAGATAGGACAAAATCATATTAAAAGATATTGCGACGATTGTATCCTAAAAATTATCCTAAAAAACTCAGAAACAATACTGTTTAGAACTCTGTTGTACAGGACCTCAAGGGATACCAGAATGAACTGGAAGAAATTCGCGATCATCGGGTAGCATAGACAGGCATTAGCGGTGAGAAACGTGGTTGAATAGTTTGGTATCTGGCTTGACCAGTATATATATTTTAATAAACATATATGAGTAGATAGGGCCTTGCTGGAGCTGAGAAAGCCTTCGGTATAACAAGGAGTCTGCTTCACAGTAACCAACTTGACTGTAGGGTAAAAACCATAAACTACGTGGCCCTAATAAGGCCACGGTTGGTTTAATGTAGGGCCCTCTCATATAGAAAAGAGTCGTGTATTCGAGAGGCAATGTCTTAGGATCTGTCTTTGACTTTACAGAGTCCCAGTTCCATAAGTATTACTCTAATAAGGTTCTGTGCGAAGGACCAGGCATAAACAGAATTGATAATTTGCTTGTTAAAATGACCCGAAAGCACATCGCAAGTGCTACGACTAACGACAATAACCAGATCTTCGGGGTTTAATAACCGAATTATAGATACCACGAGAGAATTCCATTTCTCGATAGTGCAAAAAACATGGTATCACGGTAATTTACCACCACCACCGGGGCGCTAGGGACAAACGGTTCATCGGCGACGAGTACATTGATGGCGCTTTAGTATCGGGATCTCGCCGATGTTGCTAAACAACACGCCGATTATTGGTGGTTGTCGGGTGAAAACGCTTCCCAAAGCGGAGCGTTTCTCCGGTGACAGCCTCCTCACTACTTAGTGCGTGAGTTAGATTAGGGTTTGCTAGGAGTCATTTTGAAGGCTGAGCACGACGTCATGCCTTGGGGAGGTGTCGGGCATACACAGTGAGTTGCTAAAAGATGCAATCAGGAAGGTAAGCACTCAGAACAAGTGACCCGAGTGCTAGCCAACTCGATTATAGTTAAAATTAGAATTAAGTAGCTTAGTGTAGGTTCGTAAAGAAAACCCGTGCAGGGACGGGTTAAGAATATCCCTGCAGCTATACCTCTCGCTTGTCGTAAAAGGCGACTAAAACAAAGGTAAACAAAAATCACATCTAGGCAATTTAGAAAACACCAAGGTGAGCCTAGGGACACATATACCACCATTAAACTGCCCCACAAGTGTACATGCAAATCAGTGGGTTGACACGACTGGAGATCACCGGTGTTGTAAGAGTAAGATCAAACAAAAAAATCTGGAGCATGCCCGTGTCACAAAAAAAAAAAAAAAAAAAAAAAAAGGCAGGCCGAAAAACAATTGGTGTAAACAAATGCAAAAACACCAGCATTTGATTGGCCTCAGCGATGAAGTAATCCCAAACCGGGAAACCTGCCGCTACTTTCTGAGGTCAAACCGGCGGACCCCACAAGCGGACCAGTAGTTAAGTGGGAAGGTTATGGTCCTACACTTTTGACCATAACAACGCCGGAAAAAGGAAGAGAAGAGAAGAGAAGTGTAGGTTCGTAAAATAAAAAAGCATCTAGGTTTTTTAATACATTTTCATAGAAAGTCCATTTTTAAAATGTATATAGATACATATAAAAATAGAAAAAACAAGTTTAAGCCGAAAGGCATTATTAATTAAGAACTATAGTAAGACTTATAGTACTCGCACAGGGCCAGGAAGGCATATTAAATATTAAGATATTTTAAGTTAGATTTAAAAATCGTTGTGGAGTAAAAACAACTAAAACATTAATTAAAAACTAAACTGACATAACGAAGTGCTATCACCGAGGCGCTGAACTTCCGAGTTTCACGCGACCGGTAATAATGATAAAAATTTGATAGAACCAGAAGGCAATAGTAGGAACTGCTAAAAGCTGAAAAAACAATTGCTGGGGATCATCACTGTCAACATCTGACAAAATTGAATTGAATATTGAAGCAAAAACGGCCTGAGTATGTCCAAAAACACGCATTAGTTATTTTCCGTTTTGACTATGCTCGCCCACATGCTGCAAATCAAGTAAAAAACTATTTGGTAAACTGGGAACTAATACCCTATCCGGATTGTTCAGCTGGCTTGACCACTTCTGATTAGTACTTGTTTCTATCGGTGCAGCGTAACTTTCGAAATAGCACTTTCATTTTTACAAAGAATAAACATTTTGCTTGATTTGTTGACCTCAAAAGATTATTATTGGTATTGACGCGAAATAAAGCAATTGTAAGAAAGATGGCAAAAACAAAAGTTAACGTGTCTCTTAAGTGCTTTAGCTAATTCGCGGCACGTAGTCAACGTGTGATGCAATGCCATTTAGCATCATTAACTTCCCAATCTAGTTAGACGTGCCTTTTGACTTTTTGTATAAAAGTACCCAACAGAGAACATGCGATTCTTTCGCAACAATAAGCTGAGCATCATTTAATCACTCGTCACTCGTTGTTGAATGATAGTAGACTCTCTTAATTAGTTCTCTCTGAAATCATTTTCCACGTAAAGCGACGTTTCAAAGAACTATTTGTTACGTAAGCCCATTTCACATCCACCACATTACAATAGACGGCACTGGCAACCGAAAGACAACATAATGTTATGCACAATGTCAAGCAACATGTCAAAGAACAACACAATTTTCATCCGAATGTTACAGCTGCGGCTACGAAGGTAGTACCTCCATCCGGACGAAGGAAATGTATTATCTAACTGCGACACCGAACTACTGCATCTCATCGCCGCAAGGGGCATTTGCCTTGCTAATCGAATACAATCCACAAGCTATCTCTAATTCAAACCCAATCAGCAACCCAAGTAGACCATTACAAATGATTTTCACTCTGTTGACATTTAAAAAAGTCATCATCCCAAATGCATCATCACATCTACGAGACCGATTAACATACAATACAATCATTCAAAGAACCATTTACAGAATCAGAAAAACAAAAAAACAAACGAATTTAAAAATGGAATAAAAATGCCACGAATCACACAAGTGGGCCTGCCTACCTCAACAAGATTCCAACGACCTTCTCGGTAATTATTCTGTCTAATCGAATGAAATAATTGTATTCAGTGTACCCACAACATTCGAATCACTGAATGCATCTTTACGTTCAGCTTGATTCCCTGCCCGTTCCAATTCTGTGCTTCGGCTATAGCAACAGGGTATTAGCACATAACTGTTGACTTGTTTAGGTTGTCTACTGCAGCTGAGCAACGACCAGCAATAGCAACGACAACAAAACGATATGCCATAAACGACAACAAAACGATATGTACAGCATAACGTGGCAAGCTCGCTCGCAGCACGTTGCCATCGAACAGGGAACGAGTCTTTTTTAGAACAAGAACAAACCGGTTGCACGGTTCTGTGCTTCGCTATAAGACATACAAGAGATACGAGTACTTTCTATAGTCGCAATTTAGCAGCCGCGCTTATGAGCAGCTTAGCTGCAAATGCGGCATTAAGCAGTAACACGATTGAACTTTCAGCGCGCCGAGGTGTGAAGATCTACTTGCTTGATTGTTCTACCTATCCACCGCCCCCACTCCATTAGCTTCAACAGCGATTGATATTTCGATCATGGTCGTTGCGAATTTCCCTCACCTACTTTTGGTTCCTTGAACAGACATCATCGAGTGAACCGATGGGTCTTTGCTTCGTAGTCTTTTCATATTCCAAACATCACGAGAACGAGTACGAGTATAACACCATGCCCTACATTGGGTTTTTTACAAAGGTGAAGACACGAAATAGAAGTGGGAACGCACCATACTCGTACCTCGCGTCAAGTTAAAGGCAAAACGATTCAAAAACAGTCGATGGATTGTCAATACACATCACGTCTGAAGTGCGACCAGCCACAGCACTTTCTAACCGATCTCCAAAGCAGATACCCAGGGTAAGACTTCGAATCTATTCTATCGGCAAAAGTGAAATGAGTCAAGGGAAACTACATAGTGGCAACGACTTAATATCCATAATGCACGATTGATATACTAAGTACCGCACTCGGTACTAAATTACTGCCGTGTGTTCGGATTCCCTGCACGTAGCAGCGAGAGTGATTTGTGGCCGATTGGAGAAAATTGGAGGCGGACAGGTTCAACAACAGTCAATCGCCAAAGAGAAAAGTGTCATGCAATGAAATTGTTCGGCTTATTTCCGAATGTAATTGGTACCCAATTGCCGATGTCGGGTCAGTTGATTTAGATGATTGATCGCGTGGATTTACTTTGATTCGATTTGTCGAAAACAGGAAGTGGTGACTGGCAGAGTTTAATTGTGGACTCTTCGTTGTTGCTGAATGGGTGCGACTAACAGACAGTTGACTGTAAGTCAGGGCTACGTGTTTACTTTTTTTTTTACAACAACCAGCTGAAGACGATTAAGTCTTACAAATTTTTTAACATGGTCAAGGCCGGACAGTTTTTTCTAAGATTTTATTCTACATGGGGAGATGGTGCGCGAAATGGCTTTTTAATTACAAGGCAACATAAATTTTGAATTTCTGTTTTTGTTTTAGAACTGTTGACTGTTCCAGGCTTAGGCGTCAATTACCTTTTTAATATTTTTTGTTAAGAAATTTCGAAATACATATGTATATGTAAAATTATGTATTTTTAAAAAACAACAAGGAATCATTAATAGTCTTTTGAAAAAAAAAGTCAGCCTTCTAGGCTGATTGATGGAGAAAAGCATATATGTACATATGTATATATGAACATATTTCCAAAAAAAATCAAATGTCTCCTAGTAGTTTTATATTCGAATTAGTATATAGTTTATTATCGAATTTATTTATATCGATTTTTCTTTTGAACATAGTCCTGGGAATACGCTCTGTAATACATAGCATTTTGGGAAGTTCAACCTCCAGAGTAGAATATCGGGAGAAAAACACCAAAACGAAAGAAAGCTATCTACGGCGGTTTTATCAAGATTTCAACTATATTTCGAGATTGCACATCAGTAAAATCATAAAATATTTGAAGAGGTCCTATGAAGTTTTTATAGAAAAAAATGAAATGTTGCCTGTAAAAGCCCAGCAGTTTTGACAGTAAGCGAAACTATTTCC
Source organism: Merodon equestris (assembly GCA_958301585.1). Lineage (NCBI taxonomy): Eukaryota > Metazoa > Arthropoda > Insecta > Diptera > Syrphidae > Merodon > Merodon equestris. The sequence continues at coordinate 77,937,386 of OY284415.1, read as the reverse complement.
GATATAATTGATGAATTTAAGAGTCAATTTTTCGCATGGATCGATAGTATGACCTTCATTTATATAGTACAGATATTTCCTATCACTTAAAATTTCTATACCATAGGATACCATTTCCTGCATTGCCATATTCCAAAAACCAAAAACAAAAACAATACTGTTTCGTAGTAATCTTTCGAATGTTTGAATACCAACCCGTGACGTAGCAATGAAAATCATAATCGCATCTTTGGAAGAATGTTATGCGTGATTTAGTGTACAATTATTAAGCTACCTCTTTGGCCAATTTCCATTTTCATGCCAGTTTATTAAGGTTTCAATTCATTATTTTGTCCAATTCGACATACATTGTAATTACGATTTATATATTTGAGGTTTCATTAGGAAGTGAATTTCATTATTTCATTGCTTTTCGGCACATCTAAAACTACATTTTTTAATGACGTCATATTACAGCCAATACCAATCAGATTTTGATTTAGAAAAAAGCATGAGATTTGAATAAATCCAGATCGTATCAATAAGATAGTCGTCCCTTAAAACACCTACCATAATTTGGGACGATCTTCTGCTATGTGCACATGTGCTCAATGATTCGCGGTTGTTCTGAATGGTCGGAGCCACCATGGGATATAATTTACTCCATTAACCCACTCATTTTGTAATAAGAATTACACGCAACGAATAATCATAGCGGCCTTTGGGAATCATAAGAATAGGTTCAAGGCTAAATTCGGGTTTCGGTTTTTAATCAAGCCGTACGAAGACAGAATTCACTCAGCCGAAAGCATTGGAATAGACAGATAAAGTTGGAAGTGTATTAGGACAACAACTTTTTAAGTTAGATTAGAGTTTTTAAATCTACGTTCTTAAATGTTTTACGATTGTTTAAAAATCATTTTTAGCAACCCAAGTTTTATAAGAACATATTTGCAAAGCTACTGACGAGCGACCATTATGCTTACTATTATATTAGTGAAGACCCCGTCTGACTTCATATGCCACCTCATAAAATTAAATATATGTATGTGTATGATCTAAGAAACAAATAAACTGCAAATTAACTGTAATTTGTTAATTTGGAATATTGACAACATTCATTGCTCTAGGGATTAACAAAACCCGGATTCACATTAACTAGCAGCATAGTGATTTAGAGTTAGGTATATTTCAAGGCTGCCTGGTTGCCTTTATGGTATCGAGTTGTTAAAATATTGTACATTCAAAAAAAACCTTACCGTGTTCAATTTCTCCATCAAGATATTGATTTGGTTTTTCGTACACATCTTTGCGCAGTTTCCAAATCTCGTGGGTGTTAATTTGAATTATATTTAATAAATTAAGTTGTCCGGCTATCCACGGGGAAATTTCACGTCAAAAAAAAAATGCTATCCCGGTCTGTCACCATGAGTTTTCAGATATAACTAGAGTTGACGTCACGATCAAAACATTTGCATCAACACAAATGAAACAAAAATCCACTCAGTCAAAATGAAAGTAAAAGGTTCCGATTAGTAGGAAATCTTTAATCAGTTTACTGTTAACTCAATTTCACGTCTGTCAAGTGCACACAAGTCTAAAAAAATTAAATTCAACTTGAATTACCATTAATCAACGTGATACACGAACTCGAAACAAAGATGCAGCTACATTGTATCAAAAAAAAAAATATGTAAGGAACTCGCAAGATAGAGGCACACTTCACACTTCACAAAAGGTTCACATTTCATGTGGTAAGCAAGGATTAGCCGTCTTGCAATCGTATACGTAACATTGGAGTGCTTAAGCTGTCTAAACCACAGACAAGCAGTTCAGTTGTAAACTACCGCATTTACAGGGAATCCATATCCGTTTTTAGCTGACGACAATACATTTTCACTGTCTGTGGAATCCTACTACGAGACTGCCAGTGCGAGATACAAAAACGTACGGGTGGAAATAATGAATACGACTGAAACGCGTTTACAGACGACAACATCGACGCGCGACACGTTCGCTTTGTTCAACGCCTGTGAATGAATTGATTCAGGTGAGATCTGACTGGCGTCAAGTATACACAGGTGTACGACACATGTTTTCTGCGGTTTAGCTCTTGTAGCGCAGACCATGAGGAACACGGCAAAGAAAATCCACGGCACGAAGATGCGAGAAAGAAAAGCTAAAAAGAAACCCAAAGAGAACAAGAAACCGGCGAACTCTCTTGAGCTTCTCTTTAGGCCATGAGAAGTGTAGTGATTTTATGGCCTCTACTGTGGCTTTACTCTGGCTCCCAGGTGCGTTGCACTACGAACAAAAAAAATGAAAAAAATCGTCGGAAATGGAAAACTGCTAAGTTGGCCCATGGCAGGTGAAACTTTTACTTCTTGCGCATACTTGGTGGATACAATATGCTTTTTTGCAGAATTTGGAATGCATTGCAACGTGTTGCTGATTTTCTTCACCTTCTCCCTATTTTTGAGGCCACAACTAGCCGTTGAGGATAAATGAGGATCGAGTGACGACCTGTTATGCTTGATGCGCAGGTGATCATCTCACCTAATCTCAAAGACATAAGATGCATCTCTGTGAAGTGTGCTTGTTTTTACATGGTATTTGAAAAGCGTGACGTGATTAAAACTTGACACCACTGCATATACATACAAAAGTGTATTTATACTACAGTCAGCGATGAGTTTCGGATTTTGGTCACTTGGGAGTGTGTCGCGCTTCTCGAGAGGTCGATGAAAGTTTGTTACCCGACACACAGATAGGTAGCCTACGGGTTTTCAGTTTTCGGGCCGGAGTTGCAATGCCTGTGGGGTTCGTCAGAGGTACGGTTTCGGATTCGGGTAATGTATTGTCAGTATCACTTACGCAGACAGTTGCCACTGATTTTTAACGAACAAGAGGCTTCAAATATCAAGTTGTTGTGAAAATGCCACTTAGTGTGCAGCAAGTGTTTCGCAAAAAAAAAAAAAAAAAGGAGCAATTGTGCTGATGCCGGTAAGTAAAGTGACCCACGTGTGAGAGGTTTCTTTTCTACACTTGTTTAGTTTGCATTTTCGGTTCGCTGAACCGGGTACCAACTGCCATAGATGGAAGTTTTACTAGTTTTTTAGTTTTTCTTTTCTTGAGAAAATGGAAGACTTCCATTTCGGCAAATTTTCGGCAAGTATTCGATTTTCTGTCCACACATAATTAACTTAAAAACGAATTTAAGGTGAGCTAACGTTTGTGTCATGTGTCTTCTGGAAGCAAATTATGTTCTTCCTTTTTAATAGATATCAGGCGGGTAGGATCTTGTGCTGAATATGAGGGATTAACTTTTTATTTGCAGTGTGTTCCTGCCCAAGTCGTTACAATTGGTGGCGGAGGAATATTATTGTTTTGGAGAAAGTGAGATAAAAAAATCATGACACATCGTTTAATGGTTTTTTTAAAAGTAAGAATTAAGATAAGCTTTTCTTTTAGTAAGGCTGGGTGACCCCCTGGGTGAATATTCGAACAAAACTGTATTAAAAACTGTATATCGCCTAAACAATACAAAAATAACAATTATTTCGGTACATCAAACATATTTATGTTGCGAAATTGTTGTTGCAATGTGTTTGCTAATATTCTCATTGAACAAAAAGGCCGTTCAAGTCGTTTAGCTTAGAAAGTAAAGGCAGTTGGTGGAAAAATCCTCTTTGCAACCAAAAATAAGTGTACATACATACATATGTATTTCTCAATGAACTGCCTAATGTACATTGAGAGCAAGCAGCATTGGAAAACGATGTTACCCCTACAGCAGACATTCAGGTATAACAGGAGGAAATAAAAGGGGCTATCCATGGGCTTAAGGATAACAAGGGCGCTGTATAGCACGTATATTTTGTCGTTGTATCTTCTCCTACCCTCTCCGTTTATATAAGCGGGACCATAGATTGAACACAACATTTTCCTCTCCAAGCGACCATGGTCATACGCATCCGTTTTCGTTAAGGTCCAGGCCTCTACGCTATAAGGGAAGACCGGGATGATCAGTTATTTATATATATCATTTAGTATGAAACCTTGGTCTATTGTAGATTTACCTGGCCTGAAACTACTCTTATAAATGGGTGGTGGGGGTGGTCGTGGAGCAATGGTAATCATCACCGACTCTTCGAGCCGAAGGTACGGAAAAACTGTTCAACAACATCAGTTGTGAATGAGAGATTATCAAAAAGTGCTGACGAAGGCATAACACTCGCAGCATAAGATCACTTCAAGATCCATACTGTGTGTGTGCATTTCCAATATAATACCTTAATGACATGAAAACAAAAGAGTTACTGTGAACTACAACCAACGCAAATTCAGTAGAATCTCTCAAGTCCTATCTAGGACAACCACCCCTGGAGAGTAATGAGGGAACATCTTCGACCCAAACCATTTGCACCCCGTCCAGAATAAGAGCGTATTCTCTTGAACCTGCACGAATTGTAAAACAAAAAAAAAAACCTGACAGATTATCCACAAAGGTTTTCAGCCGTTCACATAGTACGCAAAGAAGATCTGGCACGCGGTGTTAAGGAAACTTATTCCTTCGTAGTTGACGCAGTTAAAGGATTCCCCTTTCTGGGCAAACGATGCTAAGATTCCATTCGTCGGGAACGTTTTTGTTAGGTATCACAGTTTTCATCCTCTTTTTGCCTGGTCCATCAAATCGCACTTTTGGAGTGCGGCTATATCTGCTTTGTGGCAGTCGAGGGTTTTTTCTCCAATTGGTTGCCTGCACCTGGTCTGTTAAAGAACCGCACATTCCAGGTGCAGACACGCAGATTGTTTTCCCGTTTAGATGGGTCGTCAAAATTGTATCCGTCCGTATCCGAGGCTTGTTGTTGCTTCGTAACAAAGTTTGTTTTCCGAGATAGGGATGTTAACCCTTAGCACAACCCCCAACCTGGAGGGCCAGGTTCGCTGCACATTTGGTTAACTACCCGGCGGATGCCAAGCCAGCCCTTCAGGAGAGACCACGCAGTCAACTTGGATTGAGCAGGGACAGAGATCGAAACTGGTATATGATATGTTAAACATTATCAAATTTTTTGCTGGAACATTCGAGATGCGTGAGTGATTAAAACAAGGATATGCCTTATCACCACTTCTCTTCCAATTAGTGCTAGAATATATGAAAACGTAAGTACTTTATGGAATTACACCCATATCTTCTAGGGGTAATAACGAAACTATTTATAAAAGGTTGAAGTCTAATAATGGCGAGAAAGGCAGTAGGCTTAGGGTAAAAAGAGAAAAACCCAAATATGCGGCCACTAACCAAATTGATGCAAGCTTCGCACATGACTGTATGCAATAAATGCTTTGAGAAAGTGCAAGACCGGAATCGTACTGACTGCCAAAAGGGACACAAAGACCGAAATAAATAATCGGCTGCATATGGGCTACTATTTACCACAACTATTTTATCCCGAAATCTCAAAATACCTATTTATTAAACTGTAAAATGCCAATGATATTTTACTTCGTCTCTTACTAAGAGGGATGAAAATAGATTTCGGATCTTTGAAAATAAGACCGAGAACTTGTAGAACTAAGGGGCAATAAACGAACAGACAAAAGAATAAAGACTGCCTAATTTCTTTTCCATGCGCTCCAGTACTGGTATTCTTACAAGATATAGAAGAACAGAATTGGAATCAAATTATTTTCCAACATCTTATGGCGATGTATAAAATTGTAGATGTCATAATTTAATTAGATTAGCCTTGAAGCGAATAAAACACGAGGGTCTAACAGGCTCACCAATTATAAATTAATATCTTAGGACATTTATGTAAAATCAGTTCATAATTCTCTAATTTGCTTATCGAAAATCTACAAAAGCCTCTAATCAGCCGAACATGCCTAATCAGTCGCTTCACACGTCCATCGAATATATGAGTATCACATGTATCTACAATAAAATAAGCCAAAAATCCTTGTGAGAAAAACCAAGTTATTACTCTTAAGCGAAAATTGTTGTGCAATTTATTTTAATCACTAGTTACAACCCACAAGTGAGTTTTGAAAAGATAATTTCGCAAGCTTTAACAGCCAATAAACAAGTTTCACGTCGTAATGGTCTTCATAGCTAACCATTCAGTGGAAAAATCAAAATTCACAGACTGCACGTTTGCACTGTTACTTGCTTCCGCGTTATGCTTCCGAGCGAGTTTGTTTTTTTTTTATGAATAGCTTGACTATAGTAGTGTAGTATAGTGTTTAATGTGACATTCAAGTTGCTATAATTGGTTAGACAAATTGCAGAAAGTATGATATGACGGAGACAAACTGGGAGCTGGTTTTTGCGTTGATTATGGGTAGATTTTAGTGGTAAACGACTTGGTAAAAACGATGTGCAAGTAGGAACACCAGAAGAAGCTTTACCGTTTATTGTATATGTATATAATACATAGTAAATGAAAATAAAACTTAAACTTTTAATTCTATATATTCCCTTTATAATAGCGAAGGGACTAAGCTACCGTTTTAGGGTACGCTTGCATTCCATTATGGGTGGCAGAATGTTAAAGTCATGATTTGCTATCATTTGATTAAAAGATTTATAAACTTTTATTGAACACTATTCCAAATGCCTTATGGAAAGCTAGCACGTAAGCTAGATAAAGTGTACTCGTATCTTGCTACAATTGCGTATTTCTTCACTCAATAAATTACAAATAATAGCTTGTTAGGCTTCAGTGTGGACAATTCAGTCACTAACTGTTCTCATAACAGTCAACAGAGCTCTCTTCAAAATACAATAGAATCTTAATACTCAGTCATAAGTAAACAAATTGGATGTGAAATCATTTGTGTCATACAATTCGCAACAACACACACCTGTATACTGGTAATCGGTCGACGCTTTCTTCCTCCATTCAACGAACCCAGTCCACTCAAGAATATGAACTAATCCCTTTACCAGATTTGACGTGATGTCTGCGTCATTGGGATTCATTCGCACTGAGAAATGTACCGCAACATTTTTTCCACTTGAAATAGGGAAAAATATACAATTGGCTGAATGCCACAAATGACCCGTCTCACCTGCCACCATACGCAGTTTTTTGTTTGTATCTTTACGCCCGCATAACTTAATTTGCAAATGTCCCTTCGCCAGAAGTCTTTCGTTCCATTTACACACTTGCAGTTGGTTGATAGAGAAATATTCAATGAAGAAGTAGTCCATCAGTGACAGCCGAACACTTTTGTAGCCTTAGGCGAGAGACAATACCCAGTCTATTTGTTGTTGTCGTTGCCACACAGTGGTAGACAAGGTGTGGAAATCACTTGTCGGCAACGAACCGCCACCACCCGCCCACTCAAGCACGAACTACTATTTAATTGACTATTTGCGTACGTGCATCAGCGGCCTAGCACAAGCAACTTGGCTTTCTCCGATTAAGAACTTTCGATTCGAACGCACAAGTGTTTGATAAGCAGTGTGGGCCAAAACAACACAACATGAATAGGTCAAAGTTATAAAGTCATAATCATAAAACTAACGAGTAGATACAAGATGCTAGTCTACACATTCATAAATTCTGAATTAAGTGGCACCGCTTTATTTTAAGACGTTGACATCTATTACATCTGTACACACCTATGCACTGCATTGCGATTCATCACGACCATAACTCTTCAGGTGTGGAACTTTTTTTATCCTCCGCCCTTTCGCTCTTTATCTTTTTATTATCTTCAATTGGATAAGGTACATTTACTTATACCTGGAATGGTTGATCGGAGTTTGTCCCGTTCCCATGGTACAATAGAACGCCCTCCTAGACATCAGACAACAGATTCATGTTGCATTACAATGCAGTTGTCCGAATATAATACTTCTTGTTGGCCGCGATGTTAAATTAGATTTATTTCTCTTCGCTGAGTGGTGGAGAATGAAATAAGAATAGATTGGTATTCAGACAATGTAGGTGACCTAAAGAAAACGGCTTAGAATCAAAGGTAAATAAAACTAATTATTTATTGGAAATAGGTTAGGAGAAGAATGTCTGGTTTGGAGTCACGGGAAGTGACGAGAGCGGCATGGGTCTAATTGCGTTATTGTTGCATAGGCAGATGTTATCGGAAATAAGATGTGCAGTCTCTTATTACCTTAGTTTTTATCTATCTAATTATATCTGGACGTGTAACGGGAAGGAGGTGATTTCAAAGTGCTCTCAGCTTCACAAACGGTAAATATTCTTTTCCGAAAGATGTTAAATGGATAAAAACTTCACGTGTTATGTAATGAGATGGCACTAAGCGGGATGAATGGATGCAACACGATTAAAAAAAAAGAGAACTTACCTATATAGTGGTTCCGACGAATAATGGGACAAATATCATCTTTTTTTAGAAAAACGTGTAAACTAATGAGAAATAATTGGAGTTTGGAAAAAACGTTGTAGGAGTATGTCATTTCACACTTTCTTTTTTCTTTATTATTTCACAGTAAGTAAAAATTAAAAAGGATCGTATTAAAGCCCAGTGCATACTATTTTCGTAAATTCTTGTCATAGATGCTCAGTTTCAGTTTATTAATTCTAAGGTTATTGTGTAAGCTTGTGTAATTATTTGGGGCAGTTGTAGATCAACCACAGCTTCGCTACTTCCGATGTGTTCCTTCGGTCGTTATCTTGGAAAAATGCAAAATTGTTTGCAATATACAATTTCTCAGCACTCTGCTTGACACTTTCCTTTAGTCTGTTGAGAAAGAAAAATCTATCCTAAATGGATAGGTCGTATCGTCTATAAAATGTGGGCCCTTCACCTGCAACAATAAGCCATAACAGAGCTTCCTTCATGCTTAACAGGTGTATGCATAGTTTTACGATGAAATTTAACATTCGATTTACGCCACACGATCTGACCAGATATACTTACTTTCATCTATATATGTATATTCAGTATATAATAACAATAAAAATAAGCTGTTCATTTCCTTTTAGGACGGACTTGTTTGGCAAATTGAATTCTTGTTTTTGGGGCTATTGTATGGCTTTTTCGTGCAATCGTGCCATAGAAATTATTTCTGCCACCGTGACTTCTACCCAAACATTTGATATTAACAACGGACTGCAACAGGGTACGGTGAACTGCCGATACTTTTCAGCATTTACTTCAGTGATCTGATAGCTCCTCTTCACCATTCAATAGCGTACGCGGACGATTTAATTGCGTACAGATCAGGTCCAACGATCGACGTCATTGTTACTCTTCTGCAGCGTGACTTCGAAAAAATTCAGCAGTATTGTGATGACAGGAAGTTGAAAATCAACTTCCAGAAATCAGAATCTATTTTATTCAGAACGCCTTTGTCTAGGGCCTCTCGTGACACTAGAAAAAATTGGCGCAGGTTCTCAATTTCTGGACCGGACGGGCGTCCACTGGCGAGACAAAGTGTAATCAGATACCTTGGGATCGTGCTGGATCAGTATCTATATTTTGACAAACATGTAGATGCTGCTCTGGCAAGGGCCCGGGGCGCTTTCGCTCTGACAAGATGGCTGTTTCATAGCAGCCAACTTGATTCTAGGGTGAAGGTAATCTGCTACATGGCCTTAATCAGCCCCATGGTTGCCTATGGATGTCCCGTCTGGTTCAATGTAAGAGCCAGCTTAATGGAAAGGATTCGGGTGTTTGAGAGACAATGTCTCAGGACTTGTCTCGGGTTACATAGGACACCTGAATCTGAGTACACGAAATTTTACCCGAACGAGGTTCTATACGATAGGGCCAGGATTTTACGGGTGGACAATTTTCTGATAAAACTAATTCGAAGCCACGCAAGAGCAATGACTTCGGTCAATAACTTGATCTCCGGGGCTTACTACCCCAACTACTTGTACCACGAGAGGGTGCGCCTTAACGGCTTTGTCCCACCAGAGGCATTCCTCTACTTAGACCAATGTGGGCTGATCCAAGATAGATTGGCGGTACCGCTAATATATATATATATGATATATAAAGGGTCCGCCAAATAATTTTTTTTTTTTTTGAAAATGCTATAAAAAAAACTACTGAATATTTTCTCAAATTTTTTTTTATTTGAAAGTACAATCCTTCCGGTTAATAATGGAAAATAATTTCATTCAAATGGCTGCCTCGGCTGGCCATGCAGTAGCCTACACGATCGGTCCAATTTTTAAGCACATTATCGATTGTGTGCAGCTGTATTTCACCAATGGCTTCACGAATATTGTCCTTTAAAGCGTCAATTGTCTCTGGCTTGTCGGCGTAACACTTATCTTTGACGGCACCCCACAAATAATAGTCCAACGGTGTCAAATCGCAGCTCCGAGGTGGCCAAACGACATCAGCTCTGCGGCTGATAATGCGATCTTCAAAAACAGGGCGCAAAACATCGAGTGTAGCTTCGGCTGTGTGGCACGTAGCGCCGTCCTGTTGAAACGAAATGTTGCCAATATCCTCCTCTTCCATTTTTGTGAACAAAAATTCGTTCAACATGGCCCGATAACGATCGCCATTGACTGTAACGGCCACTCCTTGCTCATTTTCGAAGAAAAATGGCCCAATTATGCCTCTGGACCAAAATCCGCACCAAACAGTGGCTCGTTTTGGGTGCACCGGCTTTTCAATGTATGCGTGCGGGTTTTCTGTGCCCCAAATGCGACAATTTTGCTTGTTTACATACCCGCCAAGATTAAAATGAGCTTCATCTGAAAAGATGATTTTTTTGGCAAAATCGGCATCTTCTGTAAGTCGATCGCAGGCCCACTTAGCGAAGCGGAAACACATTGGATGGTCAGTTGGCTTCAACTCCTGAACCAATTGGACTTTGTATGGCGTCATACCAAGGTCTTTATACAAAATTCGTCTCAATGATGTCTCCGAAATGTTCAATTGTTGAGAACGACGGTGAATTGATGTTGTTGGCGCTTCACGCACACTTTCTGCCGCAGCAGCAATATTCTCGGGTGTACGCACTGTTTTTGGCTTTTCACGCTTTGGTTTATCTATGAGGATGCCAGTTTCTTTCACTTTTTTCACAAGATAACGAACATACGGAGCTGACGGTGCTTCTCTTCTTCCAAAATCCGTACGCAATTTTCGCACACATTCTGCAACATGACCATGATTTTCAAAGTAATGTCGCAATATTTCCCAGCGTTGTTCAAGCGTATACACAACCATATTCGTTCAGCGGAAGGATAAAACTAATTATCTGTCAAATCAGACATGAGCTAAGTGTTAACATTCACGAAATAAGCACTACTTGAAAAAAAAAACGTTAGATGGCGGACCCTTTACAAATTACTCGCTGTATAAACTGAGCAAAAGGCTCAAAAAGTGAATCATTCACCAATCGCATAATGAAAACCACCGATAAAGCAGAGACACTCGCAAACTACTTCAAAAGAACATTTACCCACCTTTATGACGATCAAATTATCTCTCTACCGAACACCAATAAATATAACAAGTATTCACTATATACGAAACAGATTAAAAGGAAAAATATCGCCCGGTAACGATCTGATAGTAGGTCAAATTTTAACACACTTACCTTACAAAACGATAGTTTATTTAAGACATACTTTTTATGTAATCATAAGACTTAATTGAATAATCGCAATACCGAAACCAGGCAAAGACGCTTGAAGATCTTCATCATACAGGCCAATAAGCCTTCTACCAATTAACTCTAAAAACTCTATGAAATTAACGCAGGTGTCACCCAAGGTAGTTTACTAAGTTCTATTTTATAACTACTGTTTAGAGCAGACATACCTATACCAGGAGTCTATGCTAGCAATATTCGCAGAGGACACAGTTATACTCTCCATTTCCATGCAGTGACGGGTTAAGAATATCCCTGCAGCGATACCTCTCGCTTGTCGTAAAAGGCGACTAAAACAAAGGTAAACAAAAATCACATCTAGGCAATTTAGAAAACACCAAAGTGAGCCTAGGGACACATATACCACCATTAAACTGCCCCACAAGTGTACATGCAAATCAGTGGGTTGACACGACTGGAGATCACCGGTGTTGTAAGAGTAAGATCAAACAAAAAAATCTAAAGCATGCCCGTGTCACAAAAAAAAAAAAGGCAGGCCGAATAACAATTGGTACAAACAAATGCAAAAACACCAGCATTTGATTGGCCTCAGCGATGAAGTAATCCCAAACCGGGAAGCCTGCCGCTACTTTCTGAGGTCAAACCGGCGGACCCCACAAGCGGACCAGTAGGAATGCAGTTAAGTGGGAAGGTTATGGTCCTACACTTCTGACCATAACGACGCCGGAAAAAAAAAGGAAAAGAAGAAGAACACAGTTATACTCTCCACACATAGCTATCTTCAAACAGCTGCATATAAAGCGAAACATATACTAGACAAAACTAAAGCCTGGTTTCACAAATGGGGAATACAAATTAATGAAGTAAAGACGATGCAAGTTGCATACAGGAATATTTGCCCACAAGCCATAACTATGAACAACAAAAAAATCACTATCAACAACTCAGCGAAATACCTAGGAATACTAATAGGTAATAAATTGACATTGAAACCACACATAATTCAAAAACGTAATCAAATTAAAAATAAATTCAGACAACGCTGTTGGCTTCTTGAAAAAAATTCAAAACTTTCGATACCAAATAAACTTCTTATCTACAGGATATTAATGAAGCCAATTTGGACCTAAAATATTCAAATATGGGGAACCGCCGTCAAATCAAACATAAATATCATTCAGTGAGTTCAGTCTAAAATCCTCCGGACGATAGTAAACGCAGCCTTGTACATTTCAAATGTAGACATAAGTACATTATGACCTCAGAATACTTAATATTAAAGACGAAATCAGGAAAACTATCAAATAAAAATCTCAAATCACAAAAACAACGAGATACAAAACGTATCCCACCAGGAAGCTAGCAGAGACAGACGACTTAAACGGAGAAGACCAGTAGACCTTCAATACCTATGAGCTACAATATATGTATGTATGTGTAAATGTTAATGTGTGACCGCGTCCGAGAAAAGGGACCTAGTGTGTCAAAAAAGGTGTTTTGAGTTAAAAGTGGATTCTGGTACCTAAAAGTGTGTAAATAACATGAAATGGGTTAGATTCATGACAAAAATTTATTTATACCATAAAAATGTAAAAAACTAACTTATGAAGTTTGAAAAAAAACTGCGAAAATTATACTGATAAGAATCAAGCGTCACAACAAACAGCTGCAACCTAGCAACAGCTCAGGGTATCGTCACACTATAAGCGAAAAAAAATTATGTTCGAGAGGGCAATGACGTCACTAAAGTGTGTACCCAATCAGATTTGACTATACTGCATCGATTCTCTCAATTGAATTTTTCACACTAAGAATGCGTTGCGAAACTTTAAACGCGTTTATCTCGGAACTATGTACGTTTTCGCACACTAGGTCCCTTTTCTCGGACGCGGTTACATGTGTATATAAATGTAACCTGTATAATATAACTTGTGATACTAAGTAAAATGTATAAAATGTAATGTAAGAAATAATATTATATCACACTAAGCAACGTCAAAACAAAGTTTTTAAGATGTTGGTCTTGGAGCATAAGAATGACCGCCATTTTAAATCTAAAAACAAAAACTTAGTGTCTTAGTACAGATGTTAATTTAACTTGGGAATAAAAAAAAAATTATTAAGTAAACGAATATGTCGACAATTAGCAGAAAAGATATAATTAGGAAAATCATGATGAAAAATTACAACAAGTATTAAAAAACACAATATTTCTAAATAAATTGAAGCCAATACAAGTATTTCTATACTCTATCACTCATTGCAAGCCAACTTCACCGGCGATAAATATATATCTACTACCTCCTAAGTGTAAGTTCACTTACCCCATAGGATTACCATAAAATATACTATTAACCTAATCGATTTGATACGTTTTAGGCAGCCACTTATAAGTCCCATCAAGCAGGCGCATAAAATAGTTTTCCTCACCGGAATACGGCGCTATAAAATGAGCACATTTGCTCTTGGAGATCAGCTCGATCATATTATTTTTAGTTTAGCTACTTAAAAGGTTGCCGAGGAAGTAAAGCTGCGCCTGGCAAGGGCTTAATTCGTGCACAGTTCTGATTCTGTGCAATTACAATAAAATTACGGATTTGGTCGGATACACTGGAGTGGTCATTTATGAAACTATCTCTATTAATTTTTTTTTTTTCTTTGTGATAGAAAATGGGATTTATATTCAAGATACATACATTTATATTTAGATATAACAGTGAGATGAGACACGTACCTTTTGAATGGATGTTGTTGGACAGCAAGCTCTATTCAATAGTCTGAAATACAAATCAAAATAAAAATAAAAAATATTTCGCTTACAAAGAAATTAATCGAGAAACATCAATAAAAACTAGTGCAGAAGTATAAATTTGATTTTTATAGACGATGTTGTCAATTTTTCTGCAGAAATCGAACTGTTTTTCTTTGAATCATTAAAGCGCTAGAAGCACTTCCTCCCATTTGAATTTAATTTTTTTTAAAGGATATTTCTTCTTTCTTTTTGTATAATTGTAATAAAATTATATACATACATATGTATGTGAATGCACATCGCTCTTTAGCTACATGAGTACGTTTGCATATAATTCTATATAATTCGAACACCGAGAGGTTTTTTATTGCTCCTGTTAAGATTTGTATGAACATTAAGATAAATGGAGTCATAAAAGTTTGTATCCTTAGTTATGTAATAGTGTGCGAGTTTGCTGAGAGACAGTTTTAATTATAATCCTGTCTGCAGATGTGTTTGTAGTCTGAATTCGATGATTGATTCCAACTTATTATTGTTTTGTCTGAAATGGTCATGATGTCAATATAAGTTCATTGAATAAGATCGTCTTACATGTGTTAATAAATACCTACTAGCCAAGATAATAGGACTTCAGAAAGTGTCTAGAAGGGAGTTGCTTTTAACTGCGCCAATCAGAAAGGGAGAAGCCTATAAAACTTCGCACACGATCGCATCTGCCGTCTTCTGAAGAAATAGAAAAGTTCTAGATCCACAACCTTGGTAACCACTGGAAAACTCTTGGCATCAAACTTATATCGTGCAGATATCGCTTGCCATCCGTCTAGTTGTTTGCCTATGTGGATGACATTGACGGTATGGCAAAACATAGCGAGACGTGAAAGAAGCTTTTGTGAGATGGTACCGGATAAGATGATAATGGTAAATAAAGAAATGGGGGCGACACGAAGTATGTCGGATTAGTATATGGGATTAATAAGAAGAAGTCACGTACTTTGGGACTAGTCGGAGCTTCGTTTACCTTGGCCATATTAACGTGCACCATCAAAAGCAGCAGTTCTCTTGCCGAAAAGTGGCATTCAGTCTGACGACACAGTAGAGAAAGTTCACGTCTAGGATGGCGCCCATACGGGGAAAGGGACTTATGTTTAAGGATATTAACAGAGTGTTTGTTCAGGGGCCGTATGAATCTTTTCGATTGTCGGAGTCCTTGAACGCTGTTCTAAAAGTGCAGGTGTTGCGATTCTTCCTAAGAGAAAAGAGAAAATTTATTTTCGACTTGGGGATGCCGCAGATAAGTTCGGCACCTATGTTCTAGAGAGTTGGTCCAAGAATTTCGTTGCTCTTTATGCCCATAAGAGTTTATTCTTATTTCTTTTGATAAGTCCTGCAGGACATCATTGCACTGAACGGATTTTGAGTTCCCAGAGCCTTCGATATTTTCCGATTTGGTCCAAAGATGTCAACGGAATCCATCTGGAAGCAATCTGTGTACCACCTGAGGCCTTTGACATAATGCAAGGGATCGCTTCCCAAACTCTGCGGTTTGGGGTCAGTATCTCGAATATTTTGTCAAAGGTAAACGTGTGTGATAATGCGTCCAAGACTGTGGTAATCATATCCAGTTTAAGAAGGTGTTGTATGATGGACGTGTGACCCAACGGTTTAAAAAGATGGTCTGTTTCTGAGCGGAGGAGTCTGATTGCACTGCGTATCGCAACCTTTTTAATAAAAGGGTGCAGTGGAGTAATTTCGATCAGTGCCTTTTGGCCTGCCGTTGGGCAAGTTGGCATGGCGCCTGTAATGCCGAGACATGCTAGTCTCTGAAGTTCAGCCATTGTAGTTTTTTGTTCAACTTTTGTAAACTATACAGCAGACGCATAAGTGATGTTGTGTCTTACTATCGGCGGTATATAACTAGTAGATTACCTTAGGTTTCAATCGCCAAGTTTTACCGTAAGTGCATCGATATACCCAGAGTGCCTTAATCGCCTTTGCGAGTTTGTTTTTCATGTTGGAGTTCAAGTTAAGTTTGCGATCAAGGACAATACCTACAATAGATAGTTGACTTCTTGTGAAAATACCTGGTTTTTACCGTTAAGGGAGATGAAGCACGGTTGAGTTTTCCTTCTTTTTGTACACGGGAGTAAGATTATCTTATTTGGGTTTATCGATAGACTCTCTCTGTTACACCAGTCAGAGAGAGATTGAAGCGCAAGTTGCATGCAGGAATTTCGCATTTACGTGCAACAATAACTACAAGGTCATCGGTGTATCCAATGACTTCATAACCGAGGTTGGCTAGCTGCCGATACTGTCACAGAGCTGTAGTTGATTAAATACGGCTCTCAAGCATCACCCTAACTGGTTAGTGGGATGATCTGCACCTTTGTGGGACAGTGCAGTTGCGATTGAGTTATAGCCAGTATTATTACAATAAAAGCCCCTCAATATCGAGGAAAGCGCAAATCGCGATCTCCTTGCTATTTTCTACATGCGCTACTAGGTGGTGCAGCGCGTTTTCAATAGATCGTTCTATGCGGAGTACATATTGATTTGAATGCAGTGGTATTTGATTTTCTAGTATACCTACCTCTAATATGAAGCTCTATCAGTTTTTCCATTGGTTTTAGTAGGAAAGATGTTAGATTGGTGGGGTAATAAAAATAAAATGAAAAAAATAAGATTATAAAAAATATATATTACGTGTATTGTTTTTGTATATTGTATATTTAAGCAACGTTAAGCTAGTTTAATATTTTTTAAGTTTTATATAAATTTAAAACTATATGAGATGTATAGTATACATTTTTTGCTTAAAATGTTTTCTAAGTTCCAATAATTCATTATTTGAATAAGTTAATCGTACCTAAGGCTAAAATACATAGTTTTCATTTTGTTCTGAATGTTTCAGAATGTCCGCACAGTAAGTAAGTTACTTTAAATTAGTTAAGATAGTTTAGTTGATATTAACTATTTTTGTCTAGCGTAAGGAGGATCAAGTAAAATTAATAAAATTGATTACAAAAAAAAAACCAAAACCCTTAACTAAGTGAGCATTAGCTACTTGAGACGGCTAATTAAAAAATAGGTTAGCTGAAGACGCATGTTGTTGAGTACAGATTTACATTAGTAGAATATTTTGAAATAAGTACATAAGCCAGGTTAAGAAAAATACCATATAATAAGTGAAGATTTTCTATGTTTAACGTTTTCAGCAGGCACAATGAAAACAATGCAGTTTCGCATATATATTGTAGTATTGTCGATTCCCTACCAATCCAAACACTTTTAGATACATCGATCTATGTACTTAATCATTAAATCATTCAGGAGGTCATTTATACGAGGTGTGATCCAAAAATTATGAAAATAAAACACGTTGATTATAGTTAAAAAAAAAAGACTTATTTTCCTACAAAGTCTTCTAAAAAATCAATAGATTTAGTCGATCTTTTTTCTAAGTCCAGGAATCCATTAGAAAAAAAAAAAATTTAATTTCTTGCCTCGCATCTGTTCCTTGAACCAAGGAAAGAGGTAGAAGTCACTGGGAGTTAGATCCAAATAATAGGGCGGATGTTCGAGCAGTTCGACTCCTGTTTCTTTAATGGCAGCCATCGTCATCGTGCAATTTCATAAAAAAAAAACACATTTAATGTATTGCACATGATTGAGCGCGACACTAAAAGTCAATGGTGAGGGCTTTTGTTGATTGCATGCCGTACTTGGTTTATAATTGCAAAACAATTTTCTTCTAGAAAAGATATAATTAAATTAAAAAATGTTTACATTTGGGGTTAAAACAATTCTATATCTCTTAGAACCTTTTAAATACTGATTTTTCGACATTTGCATGTAAAAAGATGACGTCCATATATATCAATCATAATCATATATATGTATATGATAAATAATACAAAATAATACAATAGCTTTCCACTTGATCCCGAATTCCTTCTTAATCGAACCATCAGTTGAAATTTTTCTTCTCACGGTTACATAAAGAAAAACCTTTCACAATCAGCAACATAAACAAATAATTTCTCCAAAAGTCACAAAAAAAGAGCACCGAAATCAAAATAACCCAAAAAAATCGGGAGCAACATGAAATTCATCATTCGATCCCAGAGCCTTTTCTTATGCTGCATCGCCAACGTTTCACAGTGGAATTTTTGGCAAAAAATCTGCGATAAATTGAACTGCATAACTTCTGGTGAGGAAGGTGCACCGTAAAAGGCATAAACGATCAACTTCCAACGAAAGTGAAAAGGAAATAAGCCAATGGACAGATTGGAAATACTTCAAAAGAAGACAAAATGAAAAGCTTACAAAAGACGAGGAGAGAACAGGGAGCGGCGGTGGAATTTGGGATTGATGCGACCATTAATTAAAACGGCCACGATACGAGAAAGAGAAGTCGTGCTTGTTTAAAAATATGCACTCAAACAAAAAGTCAATTTATTATTTTTCTTCTCTTTTGTCAATTTTATTTTTAATTTTATTGGGTTTTTTGTTGCGGTAATAAGTCTTTCGTCATTTAACGAATATAGAAGACAAAAATGAAAACATGCGTAATAATGCGGTTTAAGGTCATAGTGCATTTCTGATTAGCATTGTTTTTTTTTTTTGAAACAAAGTACTCCCTTAGCACCATTCAGTTGTTGCTTCGTCTCCTTTTTTAGGAATACAATAGAGAGTCCAACTTGGACCCGTGTTCCAGATAACTTAGAAAAGCCTTTTAAATTGTTAAACAACAAATAGATTATGGTTGCACAATAAAGAGTAAACAATTTCCGAACATTCTGATATTTAAGGGGCTTGGATCTAAGCAGATTAAGCTTATAGACAATACTAAAATATTAACCTTTTGTGAGAATGGAAGAGTTTTCTCGAGAAATGCTGTGATTTTTTGTTGATTTTCATACCATAATGCATCTTTCTGAAGGAAAATTATGATTACCAACTCCAATGTCTTTCCCAAATATTACGAAATGTAAAATATTTAAATACTTATTTATCTGCAATTCCTAATACTTGTGCACGTATGTTATAATATTCCTTGCTAAGGTTAGCACATCATGTCGATTTCTTTGAAACATTTCATTAAAACAAGATTTGTAAACAAACCATGTTTCGAAACTATTTAAATTATACGCAGAAATCTCACTTTCAACGCTATTGTCCCGCGACAAAAGCACAAGCGGAACCAAAACAGTAACATTCAATTCCGACAGACATTTAAGCATGAAAACAAAAGCCCCAGGTTAGTAGAACCCTAGGGGACCCAGACGCAACCTCTACAATAAAACGGCCATTAAAAAGCGAAACTTAATTGGCAATTCATGTCGACGCACACTAGAAATCTAAGTCCTCCTTCGCCGTGTTTCCAATTTCCAGTTAGTGCAATTCAGTGCTAAGTCAATGTGTCATCAAACTACCATTGAGAAAGTTAAGTCCACATACCATAAATAAAATCGCAGTCACATGAGCAGCGTCATCGGCACCGCACTTACCATCGACAATTCACGCCATTGGTATTCAGAGCATCCCTCTGCACCGCCCGAAATGATGTGTGTGTGCTCATTTTATATGCCCTCAAGAAAACCCATTCAAAGTACCTAAGATTTCAGCTCACCGTCCACCTGACCATAACGAAAAGTCGTTAAACTGACAAAAACTATAAATAATAAATGAAAAACAAAAAATCATAAACACGATCTAGATCGGTTATATGGCCTTAAAACTATAAAGACCCCGTGCCGCTTAGTCAAATCATGCGTCGGACGTTTGATGACTTATTAAATCGGGACTTCAGGTGACCAAGTGAGAATCTAAATAGCTGCGCCTACAAAAATGTATGGAAACGTTTATGAAGCGGCAACATATGACAGGCTTTTGTGAACTATCAAAGGTTCAAGTGCGAAAGGTTTCTATATTGAGCGCTATAGGTCAAGGTCGGTGTTCGATTTCTTTGCGTTTAGCGTTTATTATTGGTGAAAGCATCGACATTTGTTATCGGAACCCATATTAATCTATGTTCGTGTTTACCTACATATATACGTGACTTGGAATTTGTTAGACTTGGGAAATGATTATGAACCGGGTAAAAGTTTTCTATTGCTTATGTTAGATTGGAGATCGATTTCTCAATTTTTGTTTTTGTAAAAGGCTGTGGCTTAGATCATCAGAGAATGTAATAAGAAGCGTGGGAAAGAATGACAGAATGGGAAAGTAATATTAGTTTTGATGCAAGTTCTAAATTTAAGAGGAATAATAAAACCTTTCTATGCTTGTGTCTGAGTTGATAAAGGCATAAGAGTTGCCCTAGACAGTGGAACGGATAATTAATGTATTGTAAATGTTTTATGTGTTTCTGTTCGATCGAAGGGTTAAGAGCTTGGGGAATTAGAATATTTGTTTTCTGTTTAAACGTAAAACAAGGATCTTTATTCTTCACAAGTTTATCAAGCTGAAAGTTCAAATAAATGTCGAATTACTATAATCAATTCATTCTTTATTGCAAGAAGAACGCCAGTTTTTTTGAGTAAAGCAAACTTATTAGAATTTCAACTTACAAATATTATGCCCAGTTGTTAACTACATGATAGAAGAACGAGGGCAGACGAAACCACTCAATGAGATCAGATGAAACTCCCACCAATTGCACTATACAATTTATTACAAATTTCAGCTGAATAAGATCTCGGGAAGGTCAAGAGGGAATTTTTAGTTTTTATCAATCCAAATGTGTATATATTTAGCTATTTACTCCAAATTGTAGAGCCGGTTAAAAATTAGTCGATTATCAAGTTCATTAAGTAGTATCTCTCCAGCAACTTCAAAGTTATCTTTATCTGCCAGTGACGCGTCTGATATGTTGGCGCGCAACTCCCTACTTATTAATCCAAAAAAAGGGCAAGCAATTAAAGCTTTAGCTTTAGAGTAGTCATTGTTTCTCCCCCATTCTTGGGTGCCCAAAATGATGTGAAAACTAAAATGTGAAGAAAACATACATTTGATAGTATTTACAATTTGGTACTGAAACATTATTTAAATGAGGTCCTTAAGATGATTACTTTCACTTTCGATGTATGTGAACATTACATATAAAACATATGGGTCATATGAATAACTCTAAATAACTGGGTAACTACGATAATTTTTTTGTAATGAAAGGAGGGTTTGTTGAGTACTCGTCAGTAGTTTATAAGTATTTCTAATTTCCATTAGTTTATTTAATGTTTGAAAGAGATATGAGCAAAAAGAGCGAAAACAATTAATATTCTTATTATTTTGACATTTACATATTTATAAGGGATAACATCTTCACCTAGTCTCGCTTGCCGCAACAGCAAAGGGACGAAATGTGAACAACCAAACGAGAAATGGAAAATAACATTATTTTACAGTGGGGCAATCTTTATTCATTTGGACAATTCATTTATAAAATGTATTTCATTTTAACAATATGTTTTATACGTGTGTTGCATACTGCGACATATAAGATGTTTATATATAGGTATACTAGTTTGAGCACAAAATCATTAATACTGAACTGATCCTCTGGTAATAAAGGCTTTTATTCCATAAGGTATTGAAGTTCCTAGATGTCTAATAATTTAGTATTCCAGACAAGGTTCAGAGCTTTATTTAGTTTTTTTTTTACTCTAGTTTAAGTATAACCACCTTGCGTTTCATTACATGCTACAAGTGTTCGATTGGACTCAAATCAGGAGATTTGTCAGGCCAAGCTAACCTGGAAATTCGATGCCATCAGATGTTTGATTGAGCTGAAAATTATTGCAAGACTGTGGTCACTTCTTTATTTATTATTTATAAAGTAGACATTTAGTAGTTAGATTATAAACGTTTACTTATCGACTTGACTTGGTGACAAGGCGCAGAATCAATTTGAAAAACTTGAAAGAAGAACAAAACGGAGACAACGGCGTTGGATACTCTCGACTCTGGAAATGGGTGTATGATGGTAAGGAGACCACTTTAGAGGCGTATTCGAGAATAGGGCGAACAAAGGTTATGTAGGGAGACCGAGTGACGTAAGGATTGAAAAACTTTTTAGACCATCGGTTCACGAAGCCGAGTGCAGGATTGGCCTTAAGAATTATATCGCTGATATGTGCAAGGAAATTGAGTTCCTGATCGCATAATACGTCAAGATCGCGGATTACCTGAACGGTAGAAAGGGGTTGATTATGGAGAAAGTAGAGGCAGGGAGGAGGTTTGATACGTTTGCGGGAGAAAGTAATAGATTGACAATTGGAAATGTTAAGGTCCAGGCAGTTTTTGGAGCACCAGGTGGAAAAACGATTAAGGTCCGATTGAACAAGTGAAGAGTCATGTTCGGAGGAAATGATCTTGAAGATCTTAGCGTCGTCGCCGTATAGAGAGATGCGGGAATGTTTCAATATCGTTAATGGTAAAGATAAAAAGAAGCGGACCTAAATGACTGCCTTGGCCAACGGAGAAAGCAAGGAAGGGATTAGAGAGAGCAGATCTTAAGGGAACGCCGTAGTAGCGATTATCCACGTAAGAGGATATCCACTTTAATAAGATGGGTTCAAAGTCAAGGGAAGGCAATCTGAAGAGTATTAATCTGTGTGAAAAAATTATCAGAGGCCTTACTGAAGTCATTCGAGATAGCGTCGACTTCTTGCCAGGAAGTCCTTGCCTTTCTAAGGCTTAAAATGTGAAGGATACGAATTCAATGAGGTTTGTGGTTCTAGACCTACTTTTGAGGAAGTCGTGTTGTCTGGGGGAGATTAAAGACTTGCATTGAAAACTTAAATTATCACACTTTCGAAGATTTTGGGTATATGAGACAGTTTGGCAATGGGACGGTAGTTGTTAATGTCATTCTTCGGATCCTTTTTGTGTATATATGTTATAAAAGAGGTTTTCATATCCATATCCTTGAGAAAGGGATAAGCTGAAGATTTTTGAGAGATGTAGAGAAAGGGAGGAGGAACATATTTTTTAAAAATACAGCAAGGAGGCCGTCGGGGCCAGAAGTGAATTCATCATTAAGTTACTTTAATCTTTTTTCGATGATATCGTGGTCGACACTTCTTCTTCTTCTTCTTTTCCTTTTTTTCCGGCGTTGTTATGGTCAGAAGTGTAGGACCATAACCTTCCCACTTAACTGCATTCCTACTGGTCCGCTTGTGGGGTCCGCCGGTTTGACCTCAGAAAGTAGCGGCAGGCTTCCCGGTTCGGGATTACTTCATCGCTGAGGCCAATCAAATGCTGGTGTTTTTGCATTTGTTTGCACCAATTGTTTTTCGGCCTGCTTTTTTTTTTTTTTGTGACATGGGCATGCTCCATATTTTTTTGTTTGATCTTACTCTTACAACACCGGTGATCTCCAGTCGTGTCAACCCACTGATTTGCATGCACACTTGTGGGGCAGTTTAATGGTGGTATATGTGTCCCTAGGCTCACCTTGGTGTTTTCTAAATTGCCTAGATGTGATTTTCGTTTACCTTTGTTTTAGTCGCCTTTTACGACAAGCGAGAGGTATCGCTGCAGGGATATTATTAACCGGTCCCTGCACGGAAAATATCTACCATAGGAATGACGCTCGTACGTTTTACGAAAAAGTAAAACGAACATGCCAGAGCTATAAAGCCAGAACGGAAGCCTGTACGGATGAAGACGGAAGGCTAATATTAGAGTTACAGTCGCTGCTGAGAATATGGAAAAACGACCTCTGTAGACTGTATAACGGCGACGAAAGATCTGATACCGCTGTCAGGAAGAATAATCCATTCGCAATGGACCAAGATACAAGAGAATTCTGTATTTGAAGCTTAAAACTAAAAAAGCCACGGGCGCAAACGGCCTGACTGCTGAAATATTTAAAGCAGTTGAAGATGAGTTAGTAGGACGCATGCACCAGCTCATCTGTAAAATATGGTCGGAGGAAAGCATGCCCGACGAATGGAAACTCAGCATCTTTTGGCAAGGCCACAAGAAGGGTCTCCTTTCTATAACTTCGCCAACTATAGAGGAACAAGTCTCCTTAACATCGCATACAAGATCTACTATGCCGTACTGTGGAAACGGCTGAAAACCTTTGTGGCTAATTTGATAGGTTCCTCTCAGTGTGGTTTCAGGACAGGTAAATCCACAATAGAACAAAATTTCACACTGCGACAGATCTTGGAAAAGACCCAAGAACTCCAAATCGATACACACCATCTTTTTGTCGATTTTAAAGCGGCATATGACAGTGTACATAGGGACGAGCTATACCGAGCCATGCCTAGTTTTAATATCCCTGCCAAACTCGTCAGATTGTGCGGGATGACACCGGAGAATTCTCGCTGCTCCATTAAGGTCGGTAGCAAATTAACCGAGACATTCGATGTTAAAACAGGATTTAGGCAAGGTGACGCACTGTCATGTAAATTTTACAACATCGTGCTTGAAAATATCATACGAGACTCACTGACCAACACAAGGGATACGATCTATTTCACTATTTCAAGTCTGCGCAATTGCTTGCGTACGCGGATGCTATTGACGTAATTGGGCGAGCATAGCGAGACGTCACTGAAGTTTTCAAAGGCATTAAAGCAAAAGCGGCTAAAAATGGGTCTTTCGGTAAATGAGGGTAAAACCAAATATATGCTGACATCCAAAAAAGACGAACAACACCGACATCTTGGCCAGAACGTCACAATTGACGGCTATAAAATTGAAGTGGTCAAGGACTTCGTCTACCTTGGCCCACTAGTGACCAGCGACAACAACACCAGCGCTGAGATCAAACGCAGAATTACTCTTGCCAACCGTTGCTGAATCAGTTTAAAGTTTTTTGCCGAAGGTCTCCGGACATGTTGAAAAAAATTGCTCGCCAACTCCTAGAATTGCGTTCCCTTTAAAAACAAACTTGTACTTGAAGTCTTTATGTGAAATTTAGCTTACATCTATTCAAAGCATTCAAATATTTTTCCTTTGGGTTCGTGCAGGTTTAAGAATGTACGCTCTTATGGTTTTTGTCACACAACCTGGATGGGGTGCAGATGGTTTGTTTCGAAGAGGTTCGTTCACTACTCTCCAGGGGTAGTCCTAGATAGGGTCCTAGATAGGATGTGAGATTCCACTGAATTTGTAGCATTGGTAGTAGTTCACAGTAAATTTTGTGTCCATGTCATTAAGGTGTTATATAAGAAATGCACACACAGAGTATGAATTTTGAAGTGATCTTATACTGCTAGTGTTATGCCTTCGTCAGCATTTTTTAATCATCTCTCATTCACAACTGATGTTGCACAGTTTTGCGTATAGGAATTATTTTCGGCTATGGACAGACTTGAACTACAGACCTTCCGCCCAACAGTCGGTGATGATTACCATTGCACCACGACCATTCCTACAAAGTCAAAATTCTTCATAGAACAAACAACGATCCAAGAAATGTCGGCTACTACAAAGTACAAAGCTAACCATCAAGCCTAATACAATAAAGGATGCAGTGCCGCACCTGTGAAAAATTCGTCCGGCAGCTTATTTATCGAAATTATGAGATTTTAATATAAATGCTAAACAAAAGAAAAATCTGACATTTTAACAAATTGCTCTCAATTGCTTCATCTGATGATGTATCCTCTGCAGTCGCTGCATTCAAGCTATGGCGTGTTTCGAGATCATTTCCAGAATATCAAACAACTTTTACACGAGTAGGACAAAGTAGTGTGACCGGGTTCAGTAACGCGCTTACAAAGAAACAACCAGGAAATAAATCATCATCATTTCCAACTTTGATGATGATGATGGTGATGACGACCATGCTGGTTGCAGTTTTGCCACTGTTTCTGCCATATAGCTTTTACTATGGCTGTACTGCTTCTAGTTTGGGATTTGTGATTGAATAATTTCTGTTTACCATAAATTCCAACTGCCTTAATAAAAAGAAGTTATTCGTCGGCGTTGTCTTCGTCATCGCTGCTGTCGCTGATGGCTGGTCTGGTTGACCAACGTTGACGTTACAGCAGCTGCGACAGTCGTATGATGCAACAGTCTTTGAAGGAAAGAGACGAAATCTATAAAATGCTAGATACGAGTAGCTATGCATCTGAGAAATTGTTGGTTTGATTGATTTGCTGTGGGATAGCAACGATTCAGTCGCTGCACCTTTGGCTATTGATGCCGCAATCGAACTCTTGTCGATTTTATTTATGTTTATTTTAATTTTGTTTTGTTTTGCGGTATGAACATGTCAACGAATGTATCTTTGGTTTGTTTTGAAGAAATTATATTTCTTGAAGTATATTCGTAATTTGTCCATCGCACGTAAGCTGCATATCACGGCATGTGGCAATCCGTTGGTCATTATGAATGTTTTAATTGGAAAAGTGATGATGGGTTGAACATTAACAAAAAATGAGGTTGCTAGTCTCAGAAGGAAGGGCGTTTCCA
Organism: Merodon equestris; assembly: GCA_958301585.1. NCBI lineage: Eukaryota > Metazoa > Arthropoda > Insecta > Diptera > Syrphidae > Merodon > Merodon equestris. The sequence continues at coordinate 77,910,645 of OY284415.1, read as the reverse complement.
CACCATGCAAATCGGATATTTTTCTGTTACTTTTGTTTCGTAGATAAAAACCATTATTAAAAACACATATGAATCTTCAATTAACTTCAGTTTACTATCGAAGTCAAGCTCTAATTGAATCAAATAAACCTCGCACCGGGCAAATGGCAAAATATTTTAGCGAATTCGCCTTGCTAATTGAATTTACAGCATCGGTACACATAACAGATAAATCACCAAATTATTCGTCACTGCAGAGTTGATCTCTCAATTGAGTAAGCAATTCGGGAGTCTACACAAAAAACAAATCACAATCAGTAGTGATTCCACTTCGTCGGGGGTGTTAAGCTACGGGAATCATCAACAGCATCATGGCTCCTTATACGTCATACGTTTTTGGGTGTTATTATTCAACGCATTGATATACGATTACAGCACCTCGCCAAATATGATGTAACAATGGCACGCAGACAGGTTATGAACCTGTATTCCTGCTCAAATCGACTGTGTTTACCGTCAAACGAGCAAATAACCACTCATACGCAAAGTCATCCGGTTATTTTTGAAGCGGCAATTTCGTACTTGAGCAACTAATTATACTAACGTTAAATAATCCTGTTGACGCTGAAAATATATTTTGGGATGTGTGCAAATTGCAAATCCACACAGACTGAGCGCACGTGGGATCGTACTATGATGACATTAGCGTGCAAGCAGGCGACTTAAAAGTGATGCCGAGGATGGTTGCAATAGGTAAGTTGATAATACATGTAAAGTGTCTGGTCGTAAAATGGTGGGTAAGGTAATAGGTCATTTTATGAGGATTTAATAGGATTGGAACGAACCGTGCAGCTAATGCTACTCATGCTGGGAGACTGAAACCTACTTAATTCGGTGGGATGCTGTATATCGTACGACAATACCCTTAATTGATATTCGCTTAAAGAGTATTGCTATAAAATTGGTTTTAAGTGATTTTTTTTTGTAAGGTTAAAGACCCCTCCGGAGAATCAGTGGAAAGTTCACAAGAGTTTTCCTAACGCCAGTGTAGGATGCAGTATAAGTAGTAGTATATAGTGAATAGTCAAAAACTATTTTATTTAAATTACTGTCAATTACCCACTGTTAACCGCTTGCGGGTTCCTTCGATCTTAATTTGTGCGTCCAAATAAAATAATAAAGATAGACGAGAAGCCAAATAAAAAAGTCAACATTTACTTTCAGTGGTATGTTATAGGGTGCTTTATTCCACCAACTTCTTCTTTTGTACATACATGTCTATACATAGGTTTACATAGTTTTAGTGAGTAAGAAAGGAATATGTAATTAAAAGGAGAGATAGACATGGAATGATTTAGTGATGTGCTATTTTTTGTTTGTAATAGAAGACTTAACATCCCGGCCTCCTTAAGGGCTACTAAGTAGACTTAACTTCTTCTAACGGTAGGGGGAACAATTTAGCCATTGCACGTCTAAACTCTCCGGTTTGTGTTTTCACCTGAGCTACACGATGAACCCCGTCTTTCCCAGGAAATGTTGCGATGACACGACCAAGTGACTACTTGTAGGGAGGCAGATTGTCATCTTGCAAAAGAACCAGGGTACCTGCTGCTACAGTGATGCCTTTCCGTTGACCATCTCTTCCAAAATACCTGTTGAAGGTGCTGTAGTCGTCGAAACCCGGATAGTCGATTTGGCGTTATCATGGAAATTCAGGAAACGACGTCAACGGAGCCCCAATCAAAAAATGCCCAGGAGTAAGTGCATTTAAGTCATTCAGATCCGATGATAGTGGAGTTATATGCCTGGAGTTTAGTACGGCCTCGATTTGTGCCTTACTACATTGAGTAAGTTCTTCAAAAGTAAGTATGGCTTGCGCAACCACTCTAAGCAGATGGTACTTTGCTGTCTTGACGGCGGATTCCCAGAGCCCGCCGAAGTGTGGAGATCTTCTTGGGATTGGACGCCATTCGATACGATCCCTTTGACACATTTCATTGATTGCTCTTTTGTGGGACTCCATTTCAAATAGTTTGTAAAGCTCGGAGAGGTCATTTTTAGCCCCGACAAAGTTAGTGGCATTGTTGCAGAATATGACTGAACAAAGACCCCTTCTGGCGATAAAGCGTCGTAGTGCGGCTATAAATGCTTCAGTCGTTAAAACACTAACTACCTCCAGGTGAACTGCCTTAGTAGTGAAGCATACGAAGAGGCATAGGTAAGACTTAACAGGAGCACGTCCACGGACTTTGGAGCTGATATAAAGAGGTCCACAGAAGTCAATTCCCGTGGTTAAAAATGCTCGACCTGGTTGTACTCTTTCTCTTGGTAAGCTGCCCATGAGGTGATCTAAGTTTCTTGGCGAAAACACCTAACGCATTGGTGTACAATTTTGCGGCACAAGTTCTTCCCATCAAGAGGTCAGTAGCGTTGCCGAGTAATTGAAAGGAGTGTTTGAGGCCCAGCGTGCATATGCATGAAATGAAAAGATGTTATTAGAAATTTGGTAAATTCAGATTTTGAAAGTAACACTGGATGTTTGAAACCACAGGTTCCTATTGCGTTATGTAGACGGCCACCAACACGAATATTTCATTGGTCATCTATGAATGGACTGAGGCTTCTAAGATGACTTGACCTTTCAACTCCTTTTAATTGATTGTAGTCTCTGGCTAAATATGTGCGTTGATTACTGCGTAGGATTCCGGTAAATGCTGCGTCGAGCTCAAAGATATTTATAGGGCCGTAGATCCGTTTCGCGTTGGAGAGTTTAGCATAGTTGAAGAGTCGGTAGGAATATGCAAAGATGCGTTCCAGTTTCTGCAATGATCCTCTATGTAAAACAGATGAAAATAGATCAGTGTATTGTACATTTCTCGAAAAGAGGACAGTTTTGATACGACGATGATCAGGAATTTCATTAATGTCGAGCGTAGCTGAATACATATTGTGGCCAATGATCTGACGAGGATTGTAGGAACTCTGGACCTTGATTCCAAAGTGCTGAATGCATTAGAGCCTCGGGCAAAGCTCCTCGTGAAACTAAGTCTGCCGGATTCTCCTTTGTATTTATGTAGATCCACTCGTGTGACGATGTCAGCTCTTGAATTTTCGCAACCCGGTTAGCGACGAACGTTTGCCAGGTATATGAGGGCTTCGACACCCACGCCAACGTAATCTTGGAGTCGCAGTAATAGAACTTCCTTTGAACTGTTATAGGTAAAATCGTGAGGAGTCGTTCAACCAGTTCAACCATAAGAAGGGCGGCGCACAATTCCAGACGAGGAAGTGTAATAGCCCTGGTAGGGGCTACTCTAGATTTGGAGCATATTAGCTGCATTTTGATGTTTTCGTTACTGTCAATGCCGCGTAGGTAACAGCAAGCTCCATATGCAGCTTCACTACTTTTCGAGAAGGAATGAATTTCAATAGTTTTTGGTTCTGAGTCACAGAGCAATGACGATGAATTTTAAAATCGCTGAGCACTTGTAGCTGCTGGATGTATTGAAACCATTTGTCTTGATATTGTTCTGGCAGTATTTCATCCCAAGAATAATTATGCTTCCACAATTCCTGCAAAAATATCTTACCTAGCACAACCACTGGCCCAATTAAGGCGAGGGGATCAAATATTTTGCCGAGGTCCGATAAAACATTTCGCTTGGTGATGGAAAGTTGAAATACGAAGACGTCTGCAGTAGGTTCCCAGGTGAGCCTAGTGTTTTAACAATGTCGTTTTGACCAATTTTGAGGGACGGTTCCCTGTGTTCCTCAGGAATTTCGTTTAGCAATGAATGTTCATTGGAGCAGAATTCGCGAAGTTCGAACTGTGACTTTGACAACAACTGTATTAAATCCCTTTGAAGTTGAACAGCGTCTTCAAGTTTATGAGCACCTGTCATGATATCATCGACGTAGGTTTCAGTTTGTACTGCCGCTGATGCTCTAGGGAATTCTGCTTGTCCTTCGATAGCTGCCTGTTTAATACATCGAGTCGCTAAATATGGTGCGGCCGAAGTCCCATAAGTAACCGTGTTTAACTCATTGAAATCCATACTTTCATTTGGATCCCTTCTCCAGACTATCATCTGAAACGGACGGTCAATAGGACTGACCTTAATTTGACGAAACATCTGTAAACAGATCCGACTGGACTTTGGGCCCGGCCATCAAAATGTCGTCCAAGGATACATTTGTAGTGGTTTTAAGTGATGCGACGAACACAACACGTACCTTTGTCGTGGAACTTTCTGATTTTATGACAGCATGGTGCGGTAAAAAAATTGGCTGCGGCTGGGTTCGAAACCCTTCGCATGTGATTAAGCATCTCATACTCGTCCATAAATTTTATATATTGCTCTTGAAGCGTAGGATCTCTTCTAAATTTTCTTTCAAGTGATAATAAACGTTTTTTGGCTGCATCGAGCGAATTCCCTAAGAGTGCTATGGGTTTCCGAAAAGGCAAGCGTACTACGAATCGACCGTCTTCAGTTCGTTGAACAGTTTGTAGAAAATGTGCCTTGCAGAGGTGATCTTCTTCAGTCATTGACTTGTGAGGAGCTTCATGACCTTCGGTTTCCCAAATTTGACGCAGTAATTTGTCAATCGATGAGATTGAAGTAATCGAGGGCTTATGACAGTGAAATGTCGTATTGTGCCTTGGAGCAGCTGGGATTCTTCTAGTAATGACGTATCCTAATTTAGTATTTTGTAAGATTGGATAGTTATCACCGAGCCGAATTTGATCAGGGCTCAAAAGGTCGAAGTAAATCTCCGCCCCTAATAGAACGTCGATCTTCGAAGGTTCATAGAAGCATGGATCAGCTAACGTTACTGAATCAGGTAATTTCCAAGCCGAAGTATCGATGCGTATATCGGGCAGAGAGTCAGTTATGTGGGGTAGTACATGAAAGCTAAGATTTCTAGTAAATGCCGTTGTGGCTGATTGAATTGTCGCAGAGATAGTATTGCGTACTGTTGACTTGCTGCTACCAATACCCCAGATTTCGGTTTCAGACTTGACTCGTTTTATACCTAGTTGTTGCGATAACTCTTCAGTGATGAAATGTAACTGGGAACCAGAATCTAGGACCGCCCTGCAATGAACTAATTGGCCGTATTTGTCGAGGATATTGATTATCGCTGTTGCAAGCAAGATGCGTCTAGGTTCATGTGCTGTACGGAGAGCAGTAAGGCTTGACTGTGTTGCAGTGATGAATATCTACTAGGAGTGAGATTTGGGTTGGAATATGCATGTAACAGAGTATGATGAATTCCTTTTCAAGTTTTACATTTTTCCGAAGGACATGTTAAATGGGAATGACCGGTTTTAAGACAGTTAATGCAAAGGTTTGCTGTATTTGCTGCTAAAAATCTCTCCTTGTGAGTTTATAATAATTTTCTACAGCGGTATATATTGTGATTAGAACCCGAACAATAACAACATACCTTTGTCTCCGGAGTAACGAACAATGAAGCCCTTGATGATATTTGTAGGTTATTGTTGTTTCTAGTATGTGAAAACTGTGCAGATGTGGTAGGATGATTCAATTTAGCGGCCTTTCTTTCCAGCTGATGACAGCGTTTGTCCAGGAAGTCGAACAGCTCCTTCAACGTAGGAATCCGGTCACTTGGACGATCATCGATCCATTTGTCATTCGTGTAGTGATCCAGCTTAGATAAAACAATGCCGATGATCAGATCGTCCCACTGAGCAACTGGTCGTCCAAGCGAGGTCAAAGAACGCATGTGGACGTTCACATTGTCAACAAATTCACGAACATTGTTTGCTGTTACCCTTGAAATAGGTGGAAAGTTTAGAATTTTCTTAATGTGCTCTTCAACTATGATTGAATTTTTGGCGATCCTTTAACATTTGTAGTGCTTAGTTGTAATTTTTTGAAGTTACTTCAATAGATTGGATGTGCTTCGTGCTTCGCCTGTGAGTAACGTCCGAACATAGTGGAATTTTGTTACATTGTCCAACGATTCGTTTTGGTCTACCAGCGCCGAAAATGATTCGAAGTAGCTCATCCACTTCGTATAATCACCAGAGAATGTTGGTAGTGGGACTTTTGGAAGTTTTGCTGTACTGCCTCCGACGGTGGTATTGAATACAGTGTTGTCTTTATCTGCAGATTCGCGATTCTTTGACTGGCATTCAGAAATCGCGACTGAGATTGCTGGCTGAAGGACGAAATACAATTCTTCCTGTCACGGTCGCCAATGTTAACCGCTTGCGAGTTCCTTCGATCTTAATTTGTACGTCCAAATAAAATAATAAAGATAGACGAGAAGCCAAATAAAAAAGTCAACATTTACTTTCAGTAGTTTGTTATAGAGTGCTTTATTCCACCAACTTCCTCTTTTGTACATGTCTATACATAGTTTTAGTGAGTGAGAAAAGTTTATGTAATTAAAAGGAGAGTAAACAGGGAATGATAGAATAGGAATGATTTAGTGATGTGCTATTTTTCGTTTGTAATAGAAGACTTAACACCCACTTTAATACTGTCGGGCAACACAAGATTTTATAACAAGCCAAGCTCTCGAAATAGTGTTTACAGCTCATCCGAAAATTAACCTCATCTTAGCCCAGATTGCAACTATTTTTCCATAGTCTGGCCAATGCACAAAATATAAATTCATCCAAGCATAATGTCCAGACCTATCAATTAAATAATAACCAGACAAACCCGACCCGCAGACAAATTTCACGCATTTTTTTTCCACTGTCCCGCGGGCATTATTCGAAAACAAATCTCTCAATATGCCATTTGCATATGTTTCGATGTGTTTTTCACAAGATGCTCACAGACTGTCAGCGAAATCACACTATTGACTGGATGACGATAACTGACTCTGAAAGATCTCCATTCGTCTGTTTGATGATACCGTCGCGCTTCGTCATCGAATGGAAATTTTTTAATTCGAAAAATACTGACATGAAAATCACAAATCGCTCAAAGTCCTCGTGTCGCCGGCGCAACTCTTCTTTAGCTGCGCGCTGGTCAACCATTATGCACTGAAGCGGTCGAGAGCGCTCGAGAATAATGAAAGAGAAATGTAACCATCTGTTAGCATCGCAATGGTTAGAGGTGGTTAGGCTCAGTTGAGGTGTTAATGTTATTACTAAATTGATGGCGTTTATTTATTGTCGACTCAAATTTGCATTTAAAGACCGTCAGCCAGACTACATGACCACACGTTCAAGCAGTCGGAGCTCCCGTATCCATCGTACGGCGTTTGGCGGTCTTTTGCGTGACGTTATGAGACTATCGAACTTTCATCTTTGGTGAGTGTCATGTTGATGAAGAGTTTTAAGTCGCGCCCGCGACGTCGTTTGGTGAATAGGTTTCCATATATAATTTGATGGACTTTTAGCGACAGTTTCAAATGGTTAGTCATAGATTCATGTCGCCGTTGAATGGTCTTAGATCGGCCATATTAAACGGGAGTGCATAAAATAATGTGGCAACTTATGAGGAAATGTTGAGAGTATTTTGACGAATTAAGTGATTTCATAGAAATGGACAGACTGAAGAGTGGACATTAAGGGCGTAATAAGACTTGCAGTATTTAATAGATCGAATATCTCTTCAAAAATCTTCTCTCTAATAGTTCATACCACGAGTAGGCAGTTATTGACCTCACGAGCCTCGATCAGTTTCCTTTTAACTATTAGCTATAGTAACTATATAACAACTATTAGTTAAAAGAAAACTTAATTTTAAATTAAGTATTATAATATACTAGCTAACCTGGCGAACTTCGTACCGCCTCAGAATCAATTCAGTTTTTTACTAAGAGTACTGAAAATGAAATAAGTTCAATAATAGTTAAAAATAAAAATCATATACCCTCTAGTGGATCCCGGCGTGCTTCGCTACGGATCGTACAATGATATGGATCATTGCTTATTTGATGGTCAGGTGGCAACACTAAGTCTCTCAATCCATTTCAATTTGGTTTTCTAATAGGAAAATCGATGGAGGATGCACTCCTACAGTAATGTCTCCACTTGTTTGTAAAAGAATTCTTCAAAGACTACATTTTTTCTTGAGAAATTTGGGAAAGTTTGCTTTCCGTGGTTTCATTAGTGTAGGTCGCATTATATCGCTTAAAATAAAAAAAGGTTAAATTAAAGGGCACAAGGTTCCATTTAGGACCAATTCTGGTTTTTGGCCAGGGAATTACTTTTAGGGTATAACTTACTACTCTGACATTGGGTTTCCCTACGGCTTTGAGACTGACTAAAATTTTGGGTTGCCGTTTCTTTATATACATATTCTCTCTGATATATTACTTCTAAATTCATTTTGTGGTAAGAAGTTCTCGGGTGAAAGTCTGTGCCAGAACGTTTAATTAGTATGTATGCTTTACGTGTGAGAATTTTAGGGTACATTACAAGTAAAGTTTTTTTTCTAGGAATTGTTTACCATGCTGTCGGCAGTTCAAATTCGAACCCTCTTCCTTTATGAATTTGAACATTAATGACACATTTGAGGTGTAGGGCATTATACGACAATAAGTCGACACCTTCCTCTCATAGGACAGGTAAAGAAACTCGACAAGTGGTTACCCCATGAACTGACATCGAAAGAACCAATCCACTATTCATTTTTTCAATCAGGAAAAACAATAGGTGCTATCAAATATTGTGAGGAAATCGACATACATATTGCTTGCCAAATTGGCTGAACAGCAACTTGCCTTGGTCAATAGGCACAACCCGATTCTTTTGCATGAGAATGCCAGACCCTATGCCTCACAAGTAACGGTGCAAAAACTGTTGCAGTTGGGATTTTAAATTCTTCTAAACCTACTGTACTCTTCTGATATTTCCCCAACCGACCGCAATCCTTTCCGCAATCTGGATTCATTTTGTCGGCAGAACGTCTTCCGGAATCTAGTAAAGGTCATAAAAGATGGAAGATTTCATTGAATATTAGACCTTGGATCACGTCGGAATAATGTCATATATGCCAACGGATCCTATTTTAATTGAATAAAAATGTATACCTAGATAAATAATATTGACTTTCAATTTTTTTGTTATAAAATAGTACATTTCATGTGGTACAACCCATATCTTAGGAGTGTAAATTAAATCGGTCTTTTTTTGTCATTTTCTCGTAATAAAATAAACTCCTTTCCCGCGCAAAATCTACTATACATATATAGTTGTTGGAAATTGTCAGTCGCTCTCTTTTTGACAATAAAGTTAGTTAGGAGTTAAACCTGTCTTTTGAAATTCACAACAAGTGGCGACGAGGAAGTAAGAAATGGACCCAGAGGTGTTATACCATGTATATTCGTTACACCATGTGTATTTATAGCAAAGCATTTATTGAAGTATTTGATACATCTGGTAACACTCTCGTAAAATGTCAAATTGTTATTAACATGTATGTGAAATAAATCATTCTGTTTCTAATCTCCAATCGGCGTACTCCTTTGTCTCGCGCAGTATATTACAAGAGGCTGTGCAGAAAATCCTGAATCAGCAGAAGAAATGGATGGAGAAGATGTTGATATCAAACACAGAAGGTATGGAGCGCGTTTTAAGAGGAATTTCATCAGCACCCACCACCATTCCGCAATTTCATCCATTCGATTCAGAGAAAGACTCGTGGAAGAGCTAACTTTTCCAGTTAAACCAGCACTTCTCGGCGAACTCTTTGCAAGATGACTACTTATAGAAAGCTCATTTCCTATCAACATGTGGAAATCATCTAAATGAGCTGTTACGAAAGCTGTTAGGGACGGAGGATGTAAGTACACACACTGCTGAGGATCTATCTGTAAATTTAACGAAATATTTTCAATCCAAACTATGTATACCAATGTATTCGCGTCGAAATGCAAGTTCTTAAAGCAGAAAATGCTACCAGGACCATCGTAAGCCGAATGGTTCGCAGACCTTAAAGGACTCGCTAGAGATTGCGTCTTCATGTGTCCAAATGAAGATTGCAACACATCCTACGCTGATGTCATGATCAGGGATATGATCGCTTTCTACACGCCTTATGATGTTGTAAGAATCGCTGCAACACAAAAGAAGAACCCAACGCTGGAGGAGATCGAGGAATTAGTGATGGCATATGAGTCTACACAGGTAGCATTGAATATTCTAAAGGGAAGCAGTACTTCCACCCCACCGGCATCCACCGAAGTAAATCAGCTGAGCCAAGGACGTTCCCGGAGGCAAATAAGTAAGTCGCATGATACTTTAATCTTAAGAAAGTCATGCCCCGGCTGTTTTTCTCAACACAACCGGAATCATTGCAGGCATTTGGATTCCGTGTGCGATTTGTGTCATCGTCGTGGTCACAGTAGCAGCGTAAGTCTGTCAACAAAGCGCTCCGAGGTGCCCTTCTCAACGCAACCTCGTTAACAATCTAAGAATCGGGGTAGAAGGCGTATACGAAACGCAGACATGAATCGCAAGCAAGACAACCAAGCGAGTTTTAGCTCACGTGGTAGACAGACAGAATCTGCATATTCTACCTATATTAACCAAATAGATGATTGTAAGTCCGCTGATCCAACTTTGAAACAAGTGTCTTCGGCATATTTGGAAACTGGCAAGAACTCCAACAAAATACTTGTATCCCCTAGTATCAATCACCGCTTTTCAGGTGGATACAGGTCCCACCTGACGGATACCGTACTCTAGGTATTCCAATTTGTAACCGCCGCCTTAAAGCATATGAGAGATTGGGCGTGGCTATTAAAGAACAATTAACGTAAATATTCAGTGGAAAACTAAAACGCACCGATTATCAATAATCGTTTCCGATGTGTTTCCGAAGGAAGAAACCGAACTACAAATTACATCAGATTCTCGAGAACAACTGGCAACCGAAGCCCAGTCTCTGTGCAAGAAGCACGAGATAGTTTTTGGCCTGGACTGGGGTATAGTAAACACTGTGGCGCATCTGATAAGTACTGAAACCGAATATTTCAAATATCGTCCCCTTCCATTTGCTCAAATAGATGAAGTCCGCCGAGAGATTGAAATCAGACATTTACAGAAATCAGACATTTTGCGTCCTGTCGAAACTAGCCCATCGTGGTTGTCAAAGAAAGAACAACAACGTTCATTCAATCAGTTCAAGGAAATTATCCTAAAAATGTCCAGGTTGGTTCATTTTCAAAACGATCTGCCCATTACTTTAGCGACATGGTATTAGCGTTGTTATTTCCCACGTCTACCCAGATGGAGTTGAAAAACCAATCGCTTTTGCGTCGAAAACATTGAATGAATCCCAATGAAAATATAGTCAAATCGAAAAGGAAGTCCTCTCCATTGTATTTGGCCTTAAAAAATTTCATCAATATTTGTTTGGACGTCAGTTCGAATTAATTACAGACCATCAGCCACTGGTAAAAATGTTCAGCCCTGATAAGAAACTACCCCATAGGACCATTCAATGCCTTCAACGATGGGCAATAATTTTAATGGGTTACACCTAAACAATTCGCTATCGTCCAACGAAGCAGCAAGGAAACGCGGATTGTCTTTCGCGTTTGTCCCATGGTCCTGCAGATGAATTCGATCGGTCGGAAGAATCTTGCCAACAAGTCGAAGAGGTTTATTTATCACTCGTGGAAGATTTTCCAATCAATTCCAGTATCGTAGCAAAATTTTCTCAGCGGTTGGCCAAGTCGTTTACCACTTAACGAAAATATCTTAGAGCCATATTTTCGCAGAAGATTGTCCTTGAGAGTGTGTGCCAATCATTTACCTCGGTAATACACTAGCCGGCCCTCTACAAAAGAAGTTTGGGAGCGCATCCATATTGATTTCGCAGGACCTTTTCGGAAACACATGTGATTCATTATGATGGACTAGAAATCCAAATTTCCATTTGTGGTTCGGATGTCTTCCACTACGTCTCAAGCCACGATTCAGGCACTGCGGTCAAAATTTGCTCTAGAGGGACTACCCAAAATGGTTGTGTCAGATAATGGCACCCAGTTCACTTCAAGTAAATTCCGACAGTTTTGCCAACTATTTGGGGGAGTAAAACATCAACAAAAAAGGTGAAATATTACTTACTCATATTATTGAAACATACCTTGTTATTTGTAATAGGGGAGATGGCCAACTTTTGTAACAAGAAATATGCAGGAAATCTTAGATATAACTTTGGTATCCAATTCTTCCAATATCCCGTCTGCAAACTGATCGTTATCGGAAAAGAATTTCTTCTCTGATCACCGTTACATTCGTTTCTATCCAAACTTTGAGATCCCAACTAAAAAATCCTTTAGGAATCCTAAACGGATCAATTGGGATAAATATGAGGCTAACTTTAAAGGCGCCCTTGACCCCCCGAAATTAAGTAACCCCAAGTCGGATGCAGACATTGAAAGTCTAGCGACTAAAGTTACAGTAGCTGTGAACAAATCTTTTCTAAAGTTTTGCCCAAGTAGCAGATCAACAAAGGGAACCAAACCTCAATGGTTATCTGTTAATCTTGCACCCTTCAAAAGCAAAAAAAAACAAAACAAAACAGAGGACTGGAACAGCCTCAGACTATGTAAAAGTGAGATTAGAAAGACGCAAAGGTCATCCTGACTTAATTTCAGCTTAGAAATAGAAGAGAATAATGAGGCCAGTAAAAGGATACTGTCGAAGGCTCCCACTATACCCGCCCTAATTAACAAACCAGTTGGCACCGCAACGGTGACTAGCGAAGAGTCACTAGACCTCTTGGTCACTTTCCCGGCAATGCAGAGGCTAGTAACTATAATTTTGTACATCTCATACCGAGTCCTCCGTTCATTTCAAAGGAAGTAGTAAACAAAAGGAAACTCCAATGGGCAGTAAATAGCTTTCTCCCATATAAATCTGCAGGTCCGGATGAAATCTACCCGGTAGAGACGCAACGTGCTTACGACATTCTCATTCAGTCTAAATTGATTACCACTATACTGGAAGGAAGTATATGTTACATTTATACCAAAAGCAGGAAAAACTTCAAAAAACTGCAAACGAAATACTCCTATCCCTGGAGGACCGTGGATTCATATGCAGATGATATTGCACTAGCAATCAGCGGGAAATATTTCCCAACAATCAGAGATTTGATGGAAACAGGTCTAGGCAAACTGGCCAATTGGGCAGAGAACTGCGGGCTTGGAATAAATCCACCCAAACGGAGCTAGTTTTGTTCACAAGAAAACGGCAGATTCTTCAAATCACTCCATCAAAACTCAATGGGACTTACCTTAGATTCGCAGACCACGCCAAAAAAAACAACAATTCCCAACCGACAACAATGGGAGAAGAATCAATTTCCAAGAAAAGACACTGCACTCGAAATATAGACAGAGGGGTCGAGGACAGGCAATGGTGTAGCTGCCGGTGTCTATGCACCGACCCTAAAAATCAGTCAATCCTTTAGACTACCAAACCAGTGTAGTATATTCCAAGCTGAATTAACGCCAATATGTGAGGCCGTCGATTGGCTGTCTGTGCGATCGATGAACAACAGAGATATCTTCACAAATAGCCAATCGGCGATAAAAGCACTTGAATCACCAATAATAAATAAAATTGGTCAGGCACTGCCGCACGTCTCGATATCGAGCAGATGCGTTGTAACGTTATGCTAGGTACATGAGCATAGTGATATAACTACCAGGTAATTGTGAAGCAGACGAACTAGCCAAAATATTCACAACACTCTTGACTGTTCCACCCACCAATGGAAACGCAAAAATATAAAATCTCGAAAAATGCACTGCAACTAAGCAAGATAAACCTGGCCTAGATATTGTCAACGTAAAACCACAAGCCTGCTAAAAACGCAGTTAGATTATAAGATTATACATATATCCTTATATGCCATATGTATAAGAAGTGCTGCAGTAGGTGTCATGATGAGGGAGAGGAAGAATCTCCATCCCATCTCTTATGTAATTGCCCTGCTCTAGCCTCTTCAGGAAGACGATTTCTGGGAGAATATCTCCCTAATGAACTAACGGATCAATCCGAAACGGAGATCTACAAAATATGGAGCGGTATCGTAGTGGTGACCAAGCCGACTCTGGTGGGAGCACAATGGATCGATCTTGATCTAGGTAATCCCCACCGCTCTTACGGAGGTATTATAGTTTCTGACATCACGTCGGGATTCTTTGATATTGAATATTTAAGATTTTAACTTAAAATGTCTGAGCGCCTATATTTTAAAACCTATAAAAGTTCACTAAATTATATCAACTAATTTTTATTGCATTTAATTAGTTTAAGAGGACATAGAAATCAATGCAAATCAGTAATTTATTAATTACTACATAAAAAGTATAAGTAATTCGTATTAATCATATCGAAAACGGGTCATTTTGGCTTCATTTAGTACTCGTAATGAGCTCGTTAATACACGATGATTAGGTGATATTGCCTAATTGTTGTAAATGTTGTTAGAAAAGGGTATAATGAAGATAAACAAAAGGTTTTCTGTATAAATACCGAAACTGAACTAGAAAATTAACAGTTGAAATGCGCATCTTGCAACATAAACTTTAAAATGTCGTCTTGAAGTTGTTTAAATTTTTCGAATTGTTTTTGTTATATTTCTGGGAAATTTATGGTGATAAAATAACGTAGCAACATTACAGACTTTGTGAAAAATATTTACAAAAGTTATTTTGGACATGCTATAAGTAACCAAGACAAAACTTGGACCCCTCAAAAAGTTTGTTCGACTTGTTTACTAGAACTTCGCATGTGGTCAACTGGGTCCACATGATGGTTATACAAAATACCCGTTCTTTGTTTGTGAATAGGATATCCGGGATAAACAACATCATTGGACCAAAAAGGAATGGCCTCCAAGAACTGAACTAATCCCAGGAATCAAAAACGTGCTTAAACGGAGTTTGGTTCCCAGAGAAAAGTTTTACTGCCGTCTTTACACATCAAATTGGGTATAATGAAGCAGTTTGTGAAGGCTTGAAATAAAGTTGGGGAAGGCTTCAAATATCTGCATTCAATTTTTTCATCTTTATCAGAGGTTAAGTTAAAAGAAGGAATTTTTGTCGGCCCTGATATAAGAAAATTGATGTCGGAGGAAAAATATGATGAAAAATTCAATGATGTCGAGTTACAAGCGTGAAAATCATTGAAGGAAGTGGTAAAAAACTTTTTGGGAAAAATAAAAGCTCCGACTATAAAGAAATAGTGGCCAAAATGATTACGAATTTTAGTGTAATGGGTTGTAATATGAGCATTAAACTTAATTTTCTGAATTGGCACATTGATTACTTCCCAGAAAATCTTGGAGCCGTTAGCGAAAAACAAGGCGAAAAATATCACCCAGATTTAAAAGAGCTTGAAGTCCGATATCAAGAAAGATGGAATGCTAGCATGATGACGGACTACGAGTATTGTTGGTTATTGAAGCGCGATGATCCAAACAGGAAATTTAAACGAACCGAAGCTTCCAGGAATAAAGGACCAGATTCCACAAATAAAATTTACATGCAGTTTAGTAATAGTTATAAATAATGTAAAGTTAAAAATAATGTACTTTTCTTAAATACATATATGTATTTTTTATGTGAAAACTTTTCTTCTTTCTCAATTTTCTATCTGTAGCTTTTTCGAAAAATCAGGAAATGATGGAAAAAAAACTAAATATAACTAAGTACTTATTCGTAATCATTGCATCAAAATACTCCAGAGCCAGCGATCAAATTCCAGAGAGGAAGTTATGACCTTCATTGTGCAGGCCTGTGTAATATGCTTTATTCAATGTATTGCTGAACAGGATGATGTATAATTTTACAGCCACTGGTGTGTGGTGTGTGGTGCGCGATATTGTACATCCGTCGGTTCTCACGGATTTGTTTTCTCTTCAGTGACTGAGTACCATCTGGAGGTCCTCCGCTGAAATTAACAGAGTGTTAACCGCTTTACTGGCTGCAGCATTATTTACCATGAAATCGTCTTTGAATCTAGTAAACCAAGGTTTTCTGATCGCTTATAATTGATATCATTTCGAAAATAGGAGTCTTTTTGCCAGGTCCTGGGACATTATATAAACAATTCCTGGAACACAGCTTTCACTGTCTTATTTTGAGGGTTCTCGATCGATTCTAGAGTGAAGGTAATCTGCTACATGCCAGCTGAGTGCCAGCTTCATGGAAAGAAATGGGGTGAGAAAAAATCCTAGGACATGTCTCGGAATACATGAAACACCCGAATCTAAGTACACGAAATTTTACGTTTACGGGTGCACAATTTTCTGATAAAGCTGATTAGAAGCCACGTTGGAAGAGGAATGAGTTAATTACTTACTACCCCAATAATTCATATTATGAGAGGCACCCTCTCGTCTTTACGGCTTTGTCCTACAAGAAGGAATTTTCTACTTTGATCAAAACGGGCTGATCCAGGACAGTTTAGTAGTCCCGCCCATCTTCCACGTATCTCGCAATTCTTCCCTACGCTCACGAATTCACTCTTTGCACGTCCGGAACGACGAACGAATCCTGATCATTCAGCCTCTTCGAGGCAAAGTCGGCTTAAAATCAATGGCTAGGTTACATATATTGGGATAGGTATACATAGATAAGTAGTTTTTAGTTAAACTTTAGTTAAGTCTATTTTAAGTTTTAACAACAAACAAAAGTACAAAAAAACTAACTAAAACAAAAAAAAAAGTAACAATAACACGTAAATTAAAATAAATAAAAACATCTACATACATATGTATTCGTACGTCATATATATGGTATACATATAGGGTATATGTATTTTAGTTAAGGTAGATTAGTTAGTTGTAAGTTTAAAAAAAAAAAACAAAACTGATTCGATTCTTATTTTTTTTTTATTTAACTATGCCAATTATAATTTGATTTATACCAATTCTGTTCTTCCACTGCAAACTTATAGATAGATGTAGGAGATTTTTAATTTTCGAATTTTGGCCGTTGGAAAACCGCCTAAAAGAGTTTGAATCTTGTCAGAAATCTACATTTCCGCTTCTGAGTATGTTTAAAGTGTCTGTGAATCTCATTATTTGAGAGGTTTCCATGAGAGGTGAGAAATCGCCCCATGTAAGCGCTCTCGTCAGGCGACTGGTAGAGCGTGGCCAACGCGCCCTACTCTAATCGTTGAGGTGCATTTG
This sequence comes from Merodon equestris, assembly GCA_958301585.1. NCBI lineage: Eukaryota > Metazoa > Arthropoda > Insecta > Diptera > Syrphidae > Merodon > Merodon equestris. The sequence continues at coordinate 77,893,519 of OY284415.1, read as the reverse complement.
GGCCAGGAGGTGTACATGGTATAAAACAGGAAGGCCTTTGAATATAGCCTCTTATTTCTAAATACTCGTAAATAGAAGCTCAGGTAGTATAAAGCATGTTGAAGCGCAACTCTTATTACAAATATCATTGGAGCGAAAACCTCTAATATTTCATCTTTGCCGTGGCTACCCCAATTTAGATCAATAAAACCATTATCACTTCTGTTCGAATAAGATTCGTTATATAGAACCTAAGCAAGCCCAAAGACAAGGTTCTTCGAGTAATAGAATTATATTCTTGCTAGATAACATGACAAGGGCCATCTAGAATATAACCTTCACTTTTGGGTGCTGGAAAGCATATTTCCCGTCAGAAAAAAAAGCTTTTGGGGCCCCGACTAGAACATAATACATAATACACACACGGGTAGTCAGATTCCAAATTGTATTCATCGCCATTTGTTTCAAAACCAATTATGATTCAAATAAACGGAAACAGTAACAAAAAACTGAATTCTCTATGTCGAGCTGTTACGGACTTTGTCGAGCTGTTACGGACTTAGGCCTGCAACGGTTCGTTTTCGTTATTTGTCATCATTAACTTTCCTTCTAACTACTTAGTATATTTGCGGGAATATATTCGATCGGATTTTATCGTTCCAATGCAACCTATGGTATACATAATTTGCATTTTTTCTTTTTATAATTTAATATTAGATATGTGTCGCATCTGTCAGTAAATAGCCCATACAGATGTTAAAGCTTCGAGTTTAAAGTTAAAGTGCCAATATATGAAGAAGCTGAATTTTGTCTATTTGGATTTTTTCACTTGAGCGAGCTGCAATGTCATCAATAATTATTTCGTTGCAAAATCAATCAAAATGGAACAATACAACGTCGGGGTCTGTTTTATACAATTTCGTTATTTTCGCCAATTTTTTTAAAGTAGTCATTTTGTTATTCACTGTATCAGTGAAAATATGTTGCATGTTGCCAGGCGGTAAGTTGGAAGAAACAGTATTTTTTTTCGCAGCACATCGTTAGGCGCAATAAGAAGTGTACATGCATATACACACATACATAATTACATACGTCTCGTTCTATAGTAGTCAAAAGCCATAGGTTTAAGTTTTAATCTATTTTAAAGATTTCGCAAGGTCAGTAAGATATTGAGATTAGTTAAGATAGTTAAGCTAGTTTTCAGCATTTTTGCTCTGGTGAGATTGATAGATAGAAATAAAAAAAAAATAAAAAAATACGTATCCTTTATGATTTGTGAAATTCAGCTCCAGGCAACATCTCCCGCAGAACTGGATTGAATATGCGATCAGTTTGGTTCCATAATGGAACGGGTTGTCACACTATTTATTTTGTTTCGAAATTATTTTTCAACAACCAATTGAAGAAGAGTAAGCTGTTGTTGGATAATTTGAAAAGGTTTTTCTTTCCATCTCATTTAAAAGATGTTTGAAAAGTATTTTAGAACTATAAGGTGTTATCTGGTGTAAATGATAAAAAATCTTCTTTTTACCAACTCACTGTTTATTTGTTCATTGTTCTTACTGTTTCTAACGATCTCTATGCAATAATTACTTTGTTAAAATCTAACACTTGGTTCCATTCAGTCGGGATCCATAATATGTATTTATAACGGAGGCACGATGGCACGGATGTTTCGATAGAAAGCTGTCGAATATTTTAACAGTTCTTGGATGAACCACTTCATTCAACCAAATGGCGCAGTATTATATCACATTTAGCATCCATCAGAAATTATGTTGCCCTTATATTTTACTAGGTATTATTGATACAAACGACATAATAAAATAGCAATCTACTTTTGAGTGACCCGCAGAGCCAGTAAGGTAGTTTTAATTAGGAAGCTGCAAGTTTGCATCGTGTATATTCCTCTCTAAGGTGAAAAGAGGACGATGACGACTGATGACTTTGAGTATAACAGCGATTATTGCGACGTCAGTGTTGAAATAACAGTTCCCGACGATATTGCAGAAATACAACAATTTATCCAAAATGTCCAAAATGGCCATACAATTACAACGAGACCCGCTCGACAAGACACTAAAGAGAGAAAGAAACATGATTCCCCGGCATCCTCTATCGGACAACAAAGACATATTTCGCAATGTGACCATAAATCAACTCCACAGATACAAAAGCAGACTTCTGTCAAGGCTAAAAACCTTTTACAGAAAGTTTACTGACAGACAAGACCCGAAAATGGGGACATCATTGATTAGAAATATTCAATTACTAATCAAGGAATGCTATAGACTTGGGGAAGATCTGTGCTGGAACAACAAGGTTCGGGCTGTAAAATCTAACAACCCAAGCATGTTCTCACAGTACAACAATAAGATGTTTCTCTAAAATAACGATAATGAGCTTCTGTCTAGAATACCACAAACAACGAACAACATCCAACTATTGTTAATAGGGTATAGATTTAGGTAGAGGTATAGGTATATCTATAACGTGGTGATAGATGATTACTTTTTCGTAATCGAAGATGCGGAGAGAATAATACTTGTAATAACAAAGGCGCTACTTTCCAGGAGATATGCAAGGTTATTGAAAATATTAACCCGAATTGCAACGTGGCAAACAACGTAATATTATGAGATCAAAAGAAAATCCGGTTTGGCGAAACAGTACACCCTCCGCTCATTTCCAAATTAGAGCTCTTAATTAACTTCCAATCATTGAACAAGAACAAATCTGTTGGAATTGATGGTAGATTTTAGATTTTGCAGCATTCTATTTAATAATGTCCGAGTAATGCACATTATCCGGTAGATGGGAAAATAGCGGTGGCGCAAGCCATCCCTAAAACGGGCAAATCTAATTCTGATCGATCAAATCTCAGGTCGATAAGTCTTCTTCCAAATATCAGCAAGGTATTTGAGAAAGTGGTAAACAGATTCCTGATCAAGTGGATAGAAGACAAAACTTCGGTTTTAGAGCGGGGTACGATACCATACGAGTACATGCTGCGTTTAAGCTTATTTGGATTATGCAATGGAATAAATGCGGGAAGCAATGCGTTGCTTCTCTGTCCGACTTGGAAAAAGGTTTTGAAACATGTTTTATCACATGCTGCTTGGTAGACGGTTTATTGTCAAATATTGCAATGTAACTTCTTCTCAGGTACGTATATGATATTAAAAATGGTTCACAACAGGGAGTAGTAAGTTCGCCGATTTTATTTAATATATTCACAACTGATCTAGTAGGTAATCTTCGTAATGTAATTGCATAGACAACTTGGTTGCGTATAGGTCAGGTCTAAAAATTGAAACTATTGCAAGTAACTTCGACATGATTCAGCGGTACTGCGACCACTCAAAATCAAAAATAAATTTTCAGAGATCGGAAAATTGACTAGAACCTCTTCTTCTTCTTAGATGGCGTTACAGCTCATGAAGAGCCAGGGCCTAGCTTCTCTCATTCACTTATGTTGTGTGCGATTTGTTTTTTTCACACACGTGAACGGGACCTACAGTTTAATGCCGATTCCGAACGGCGAGAGTCGAGAAGCTTTTTCAAGGCAAGTGTACTACGGGGGGTTTTGTTAGTTCCCCGCCGAGGAGAGAAGCCGCGTAATGAACATTCGATGGCGTTGGTATTATCGGGATCCGAACTCGCTCATCGTGCGTCAGAGGCCGACAAACTACCCACTGCGCCACGGCTCTCTCTAGACATTAGAAAAAACAGGGGAAAATTTCAAGTTTTGGATATTTAGGCATTGATCTGAATGAATACTGCTCTAACCTGGGCTAATACGGCTTTTTCCGTTTTGCAACAGTCAGTTCGGCCCATACTTACTTATGGTTGCGGGTTGTGGAGTTTGTATCTAACTTCCGAATCGGAGTAGATAAAATTATATACCAATAGAGTGGACAATTTCCTGACTAAGTTAATTCGGGTCCACATTACGATAGCAATGACTTCGAAAAACTATTTAATTTCTGCTGCCTTTTACCCTAACTCTTAATATCATGAGTACACACAAGTTATATGCACATCACTGCATCTAACATCATGTCACATCACCAACAATATTTCAACCCATGCTCCCGCCAAATCACCGTGGGAACAATTTGTTTATCGCCAGCAGTGTAACTTGCTGATAAGAGGCAGCGCCAAAAATTAGGCTTGGGAGATTTCCTTGGCGCCAGAAAAACCCAGAAAAAGACTTGGTTGGAGCCAGAGAGATGTTTTCAGGCGAAGTCACTTCGATTCCAGCAGCGTGAGGCTTTACAGCAATTGAAAGTGCCAGTGAAAAATAAAAATACATTTAACACAAACTTATCTTATTTTCCTCCTCCTTCTTACATAAACTATAACTCACGCCTTAACGGTTTTATGATGATTTGATGTTGAAGATGATTTGCAAAAAAAATTATTAAGTATAACCTAGCAGACGATTTCTACTCGAGGCAAAATTTATTTTGTTTATTATATTTAAATTGCAACTTTCATATAGGTATCTACAATATATACATATGTATGTATGAAGTGGACAAAATTATTATTACTATTGCTTATTAAGTATAACGATACAACAATTAAAATTAATATGTTAGCCTCGAAAGATAAACTTATCTATCTAAATTATGTTTAAGTCTAGAGAGCTTGTGGAAATCCATTTAACTTAAACATCCATTGCTACTATAATGTGAAATTTTAGTATGTTTGTCCAGAAACAAAATCTATAACTTTAAAACAAAGAAATGGAACACAAACGGAATTCTTGTAGATCCTACAATAACCAACCCTTGTCATAACAATATTTTATTTTTAAATTGGCATAAGCTAAATACTCGTACTAAGCTTTCTTGTGTCGTCGTCATATACGGGTGTATGGCCTACGTATACTGAAGTGCTGAGATATAGCACGCTTTTCGCACATAATTCTTAATTGGAAGTGCCCGCCCTCAGGGATGAAGTAGATCTTATTTTTATTTCCTGTTATTCCATCCCCTAGGAGTACCACTTGACTGTAAAAAAAGGCTATAACAATGCAAAGAAAACAAAAGGGATCCAGGGGCATGTCTTAAGGATGTTCTTCATATTTTTTTGTCATTTCCTTTTTTTGTTTATGCTTGAAAATCTTATCGTTTTCCTACTTTAATGCATTGACTTCATCGAAATTGACAAGAAGAGGTTATGCTTTAATTTTAATGTTTACTCTGTGTATGGTTTCCACTTTACCATCGGCAATGTTTCGTCACAGGGAGTAACAGTAGATTTGCAATCTTAGGCTTAATATAATGTTTTTTTTACAATCTGTCGAGATAGGTATTTCAATTTTTATTTTGAATGTATTCGAGATTTTAAACCAACAGTCTTTTAGGATAAATAAGCATTTTTTTTATATTATTTATACGAGTAATGGTTATAAAAATTACGGGCACGCATTAAAATAGCTTCCGCACTATTTAAGATTTGATGCTTAATTTACAAGTAACATGTGGCATGTCTTAAAGTTAAATCTTATCTCAGCCTTCCAGTCCTTTATACATTAATTTAAAACGGAGTTGGACTTTTGCTGGCAGAAAGAGAACAAATTACTTTTCCGATGCAGAACCGATTAGCATTTTCGTTGTTAGGTTACTTCCACTTTTATAATTTTATCATTGAAAAATTTATCGCTATATTTCTACGATACAAATTAATGTTTTATTTAAAGTAAATTGTAAAAAAAACAATCACTGAAAATATTGCCCAATGATAGCCATTTCTTTTGGCCATCATTCTAGCAGAATAACGTCAACGCTTTTCTGTGTATCTAATAATCGACCCAATTTTTGCTATCTTCATAAGAGATAAATGTCTAGACTGGGCGGGTTGGACTTCCTATTCAAGTTTTTCACCGAATTTGCAACATGTCAACGAGCGTTGTCATGTACCAAATTAACCGTGTGAGGTTCCCCTTCTCGGTCACTTTACCGCCTTTCTTTTCGTATCAGTTCCAGTCGATAGCGATCATCCGTGGTGCTCTCGTTAGGTCTGAGCAGCTTTTACTAACTACACCCTGCTGATCACTTCAAACGCAGAAAAGAATTTCGAATCATGTATACGAGTATTTGCTTTCGCCGACGATATTGATGCATGGCCGGGTTTATCCCATCTAAAATACTTTACTTCTGAATCATTCTTAATGCTTTTAAGTGCTTTGAATTTTTCCCTCTGCGGTATAGCGGTGAAAATATACCCGCGGCTAAGAATGCCAGTTCCTAATGAATTTCTGCTCCACGAAACAAAGTGGAAGAGGAAGATGACTCTGTACTACTACTACGCACACTCAAATCACAATATCAATGCTCAATTACAACATCAAAAATCATTAATACACCTTGATGTTAAATATGACTGGTCTTCTTCGGTACCCCCATCGGATATCCGGGTTAGCTATGCAAAGACGAACATAAAGGACATAAAGGAATGGACAAAAAGGTTTGTAGAACGTAAGAAGCCTGTGCAGACTGGGTGCTTCCCCATCAGTATTCAACGAAATAACAATAGTTAAGGACGACTACACTTTTAATATTGGCGGTACGGACACCCACAATATTGGAACAGGTTTCTTCATCCGCAACGAAATTGTACAGAATCTAGTGGATATAGTATTTCACAACGACTGTGATACTGATAGCCAAAATCCGAGATCGTTGCTATAGCTATGTACTTCCGAACGGACATTTTCCTACGGAAGATAATAACGACGAAGTAAACGACACGACAGAACAATAAATGAAATACTTGACAATTTTTCTTCCCTCGATGTGAATCGCATAGTACGAGCAAGGATTTCAACGTGAAAATAGGAAAAGAAGCGATATACAGACCAACAATAGGAAATGAAAGACTCCATGCCTCATCAAATGATAATGGTCTTTCGCCAGCTTAAAATATGTATGTATATGATCGTGAAAACTATATAAATGAAATGATAAATGAATAATAAGGCTACATGGATGTTACCAGCGGGAGTAACGTGCAACTGAATTGATTACTTTCTGATAAATAGAAGACACCATACCATAGTACTAGATCTTAAAGGATACAGGGGAGCGGATTAAGATTCTGACCACATTCAAATCATCAAATGTCGAATCAAAATTCACAGAAGCAGAATACAGGAATGTATAAAAATTCTCCCTCATATCCAGCGCCAATATAAGGACGAATACAAGAATCGGTTTACCCTAAAAGGTAGCAGAGAAACTGACGAAGAAACAAGACAGTATGGCCAACTAGGAGGCAGCGCAAAACAAATTAAACTATTGTAAAGCCCCAAAAGTAATGCTATGGTTCGACGAAAAACAATGTCCTGGAATAGATCACGCGTACAAGACATCAAACCTTGCAAAAAGAAGTCCATCGGTTCTTTCGGGATAAACAACAATGTCAAAGAAAAAAATGCAATATGCATTCTGGTAGAGCTGCCTACCATCGAGGAAAAAATGGAAGCAATCCATCGAATTCATCGGATTCAATAAAATGTTCTGGAGGGAAGTTAACAAAGAAATTACATGGGCTTTTCACAACTATATTGAAAAATGAAACTATCCCCGAGGAATGGAAAAATCTCGTTATATTCTCGTATTTAAAAAGGATGACCGAATTCAATGCAACAATTATCAAAAAAAAACTATCAAGTTTTAACAAGGTACTGGCAAATACTTTCAGAAAGAAACTACCATCATACGTTATGGAAATAATCGGAAGCTCAACGAGTGATCATTCTATATTTATATATTATATTATCTATTATTATATAATATTATTCCATGAAACGGTCCACCAACTATTCGCAGATTTAAAAAAGGCATTTGATAACATAAACAACACACCTGACTGCACTTGACAAACGCTTTGAGAAAGTGAATGAGTTAAAATAGCTGACAAAAACCTACTTAAAGAACGAAATAAATAAAAGGCTGCATATATTTACTTACTTAGATGGAGCTACAGTTCGGGGTGAACCAAAGCCTCAACCAACTAGCCTCTCCAGCCGGCACGATCTTTGGCCAGCTGCTTCCGGTGCCGCACGCCCAGTTCGTTGAGGTCCCTTTCCACGTCCAAGTCTCAACGCCATAGAAGACGACCGCGACGATTAAGGATTTGTAGAGGAATGCCTTAGTTTTTAGAGAGAGGGCTCTACTACTCAATGGCCTCTTGAACCCAAAGAAGCAGCGGTTGGCAAGAGCAATTCCACGTTTTATCTCAGCGCTTGTATCGTTGCTGTTTGGCACTATTCAGCCAAGGTAGACGAAGTTATTGAATACTTCAAAAATATAGCTGCCGAAGGTGGTGTTCTGACCAAGACGTCGGTGTTGCGCATCTTTCTTTAATGATAGCAAATATTTGGTCTTGTCCCCATTTACCGTTAGGCCCACTTTAGCCGCTTCCGCTTCAGTGCTTGCAAACGCCTCATTGACGTTTCGTCTTGTCCGTCCAATAACGTCAATGTCATCTGTGTAGGCAAGCAATTGTGTATACTTGAAGTAGATCGTAACTCTTGTATTGGCCGCAGAGTCCCGCACGATATTTTCAAGTATGATGTTAAAGAAATCACATGACAATGTGATAACCCTGTCTAAATCCTTTTTTAAAATCAAAGGTCTCGGTTAGTGGTGGACAAAGTGGACAAAGTGGACAAAGAGGTGGTGCGTATCGACCTGAAATTCATGGGCCTTCTCCAAGATCTGCCGTAGTGTAAATACTTGGTCTAGAATGGATTTTCCTGCACTGAAACCACACTGGTAGGAATCAACCAGATTGTCCACGAACGGTTTCAGACGTTTACACAGTACGGCAGAGTGGATCGTGTTCACAATGTTCAGGAAACTTATGCCTCTGTAATTGGCGCATTCATAGGGATACCCTTTCTTATGGACCGGGCAAACAATGCTGAGATTCCATTCATCGGGCATGCTTTCTTCCCACCATATCGCGCAGGTGAGTTGGTTCATGTCCCTGACCAGCTGCTGTAAATAGTTCAGCGGGGAATGCGTCTGCTCCAGCAGCTTTATAAGACTCAAGTTTCGATATCGCTATCTTATCATCGTCTAGGTCGGGTGGACGGAATTCTTTTTCGCCTTCGTCCATTGTGAATGGTTCGTTCGGCCTGACGGCGGCATTTTGACTATCATCGATGTTATACAGTCTGCAAAAGTGGTTTTCCACAGTCTCAGCATCGACTTTGACTCCACTATTAGTCGTTCGGTGTTCATCCCTGCAGGCTTCCGCTCCGGCTTTATAGCCTTGGCATGTTCGTTTTACTTTTTGGTAAAACTTTCGAACGTCGTTCCTGCAATAGCATCGCGGGCAGCTCTCGTCTGTCGATGCAGTGTAGCCATATATGCCTTCTGTTTTTCTACATGGGCCTGCCTGCACTCGTCATCAAACCACCGAGTACATCAAAGGCGGCCTCTCTGATGGCGTTCTGACAGTTTCCATTGCTGTTCTATGGTTTGTGCAGATTGCATCGGGTCTTGAGAAAGCTTGAGGGAGACTTGATCGGCAAAGGTCCTGGCGGTCTCTTGCATCTTTCCGACGTTAAATTTTGGTGTTCTTACTCCACTCCGTTGATTCCGAAAAATTCGCATCCGAGCAACAAGGTAATGATCCGAGTCAATGTTGGCTCCTCGAAAGGTTCTGATATCTAAGATGCTGGAAGAGTGTCTGCCGTCGATCACAATGTGATCAATTTATATTGGTTGTCGATTGATCGGAAGACCGCCAGGTCCCCTTATGGATGTTGAGATATGGGAATCGTGTACTTGCTACTACGAGATTAGATTCCGCCATAAAGTCCAATAGCCTTAGTCCGTTTTCTGACATAGTGTTATGTAGGCTGTGCTTTCCTACGACTCGTTCAAAGATAACTTCCTTACCCAGCTTCGCATTGAAATCTCCTAGAACGATTTTGGTGTCATACATAGCTCGGACATTGGGCATATGTTCTGTCTAGGAGATAATAGAAGACGTCTTTCTCCTCTGTGGGGGCGTGGACACATATCAAGCTTATATTGCCAAAATTAGCCTTAATGCGGATAGTTACGAGGCGTTCGCTTACATCCCGGAAACTTAAGATTTTTTACCTGAGTCTGCCTCGAATAACAAATCCGCATCAGAATAAGCGTTGTTGATTTTCTCTGTAGCAGTTTCCGTAGTACGAGGGCGGTCCGATAAGTACTTAGCCTCACCGCCAGATGGCGCCAGTATCGCAAGAGCAACTTGCTATCGTGTAGTACATTCTAGTAGACGGCTACTGTCCGATTAGCCGGATCGGACTCGTAGTTTTGTTTTGACCGCGTGTGGAAGCGGGAGTGTCTGCGTATTTTAGAAAAATTAAAAAAGAGCAATATCGGTGATTCGATTCTTGTTTTTGGAAGGGAAATCGCGCAGCGAAATCAAAGAGCGTTTGGCTGCTTTGTACGGTGACTCTTCTCCTTCGATGGTGACCATCAAAAATTGGTTTAACGATTTTCAACGTGGTCGCACTTCGGTTTTAGATGACCCACGTCCAGGCGCCCCGAAAACGGCTTCCACGGAGGATAACGTGACAAAAATCCACGATCTCGTATTGGCAGACCGCCGATTAAAGGTGCGCGAGATAGCTGAGACAGTAGGCATTTCAAAAGATCTCGTGGGTCATATACCTACCGGAATGAAATTTTGGGCATGAGAAAGCTTTCGGCGCCTTGGGTGCTGCATTTGCTCACTCCGGACAACAAGCGCAATCGTGAAACCACTTCACAGAAGTGTTTGACGCTGTTTAAGCGCAATCCTCAGGAGTTTCTGCGTCCTTTCGTGACAGTCGACGAAACATGGATCCACTGGTACTCACCAGAGACCAAGGAACAGTCGAAACAGTAGACTTCACCCGGCGAACGTGCTCCGAAGAAGGCGAAGACTGTCCCATCGGCCGGAAACGTGATGGCCACCGTTTTCTGGGATTCACAAGGTGTGATCCACATCGACTACCTGGAGAAGGGCAAAACGGTCACAGGGCTCTACTATGCCAAATTGTTGGGCCGATTCGACGCCGAATTGAAGAAAAAACGGCCCCACTTGGCGAAGAAAAAAGTGCTTTTCCACCATGATAACGCACCGGCTCACACCTCCGCGCTCGCCACGACCAAATTGGTCGAATTGGGCTACGAACTGCTGCCCCATCCACCGTATTCTCCAGATTAGGCCCCGTGCGACTTCTTTTTGTTTTTCCAAACTTGAAAAAGTCACTCTCCGGGCAGAAATTTCAGTCGAATGAGGAGATCATCGCCGCCACGGAGGCCTACTTTGCAGACCTCGACAAAACGTATTTTTCAGACGGGTTAAAGAAGTTGGAGCATCGCTGGGTCAAGTGTATCGAGCTAAAAGGAGACTATATTGAAAAATAAATCGCCATTTCTCCAAAATGTTTGTTTTTCTTTTATAGGCTTATCGGACCACCCTCGTAAATATCACGGTTTTTATCCGCTTTTCACTTGGCCCATCCCATCGCACTTTTTGGAGTGTGGTAATGTCTGCCTTATAGCAGTCTAGCAGTCTTTTAGACCTTTGCGGGGGTCGTCAACTACGTAATCCATCCCTATCCGAGGCTATTGGTTGTTTCTGGACAAATGTTTATTTTACGCGATAGGGATGTTAACCCTATGTTAAAAGTGAGAATAATGAAAATTGACCTAAATGAGACATGGGCTTGACGAAAGGTTGTCAATGAGGCCCTGAACTTCCGACTTTCTGGTTGCCGACAATAATACTAATAGTAATGAAAGAAATGTATCTCGCCCAATTTAGATCTATCATCAACCCTATGTCCCTACTAGCTAATAATAGAAAAATATATTTTAGACTCGTGGCTGAAGAACATATCAGATATATGTATCATTCCCGCAATTAATTGCCCAGCCCAACCAAACTCTGTTTCCTTTTGAATTTCCACACACATTGCCCAGTACATTTCAAAAACGGGATGGTGCAGATTGGAATTTTCCCGTAACATGAATTTTGAGTTATCCAGAATCCATGTCACGTCTCGAGCACATTCCTTCGTCTATAATCATCATGTAAAATAATTCTATTGTATAGTGGAGTTTTTTTTTTTGGTGATTGAAGAGCTAATCGCAATAACGATACTTATCCGAAACAAAATACAATTCCAATAATATGGTAAATATTGCTATAACTTGAATGTCTTCACATACCGCATTACTTTTCCTACTGCTCATATTACTCATAGTCTACCCGGAGTCAGTGTAGATAAATATATATCTTTGCCAAATTGCCCGACCACAATGATTCACTTTCAAATCGCGTGCTCCTTAACCTGACTCACCCATACCTGCTGCCATTCAAACAAATTTCTAAGATTTCGTTTCTAGACTGACTCAATAAGCCATTCTTCAAGTATCAGTTTCAGTGTTAATGCATTGATTTTACTTCAGCACTGTAACCAGGTAAAGACACACGACCTGCCCCGTCATTAATATAATATATTACACAAGTTCGGACGTTCAAGGGCGGAAAACCCTTTACGAAAATTTTTCCCCTTTTGTCCTGGCAACAGGAAAACATTACAGATATGAAAGGAATTTAAAATTTGCTTTCCTACTGCGTCCCGAAGGCAAAAAAAAAAGTCAATAACAACCAGACGGACAAACCACATAAATTAATGCGTCAGTCGCACTCTACGATTTTCTTTGTTGTCCTCACACCGTCACCGGCTTATAACAGGTTTCGTGCATGCCCATTGACATGCTATAAATAATCGTCCGCTGTTGTTTATGGGCTCAATGGAATGGGTAGACTCCAAACCGATGAGTCTGATTTAGACATTTTAACCTAATTAAGTTGAGTACGTACTTAGCTTAAGGTCTTAATAGATAAATATTAAGGTGAACAGCTGCAAGATAAAATTGACAACGGGGTGTGGCCAAACTAATGAAACTTACCTTGCGTTTCCGATATTATGAGACTAGTATCTGGAAAGAGACATAAAAGAAACGCATTAGGTCGGGATGACTTTGATATTCATTTTAAGATGGAATTCGAATTAGTCGTAATCAATGTCTTTTAAGGCGTATTCATGGATATAAATTATTGGGAAAAACATTGGAGTTACCGAATCATGGTTCACCGGGCTTATCTTTGAGATAGTAAATAGATAAATGATAATAAGCCTCTCTTAAGTAGATTTGAAGAGAGTCCTACAACCAGTAGCAGCTATCACCAGGAGCATTATTACCGTGGATAATCAAATAATCTTCATATTATACAATGATATGTCCCATGGTGGACAAACATCTAAATTATATCCATGATTCCGATAAAACTGTTCATGAATTTTCTGTATCGTAAAAGAACACGCGTGAGTTAGTTAAAGTAATTATTGCGGTTAAGGCAAAAGGCACCAGTATAAAAGGTGGGCCGCACTCCCACTAAATTCAAGACCATAAATTAAAGGTAGTGGGAGACGGAATATATTTAAGTGACGCTTTTGATCTGTATTGAATTTAAAAATAGTCAAGCCAAGAATTTGGTAGCATCGATTTTAATATGTAAAAGGTCTTTTAATTGGCGCGGGTAGATTTTAGCGGCCTATGACGGCCATATTGTTTTGGGAACATCTGTCAAATCTGTTATTTATTATTCAGTTACTGATGACGGTGCAAACGTTGAGCGGCCCTTAGCAGCCGACTCTTCATTGATTTTAGATAACATGTGGTTCCAGCCGGGCGGCGCCTCAGGTCACACAGGGAATGCTACAATTGACATCCTGCATGAACAATTTGAGGGTAAGATTATCTCTCGATGGATGTAAGGACGTGAACAAATCATGCGATTTGGCCACAATAAATATATATAAATATGTATGAAATAAACCACAATTGACTAGTGCCCTTAAGATGAACATTACAGAGGCCATCGTTCAAATTCAGCCGGATCTATGCTGAAAAGTCATTGAAAATTAGACCGCTCGGATCCGTGTTATCGTAAAAAAAAACCGAGCCCGGTATTTGAACAATGTGGGCATTTGAACAATATTATATACCTAAAAAGAATTTTGTTAATATGATATCTGACACACAGCTTGTTTTGTTCCATTTCAACATCTACCTGCCTTCATTGAAAAACCCTTTAATATAAGAGGAAGCTTATTAATTCAATAGGCCATATTATACTCGTACCATATTACAAACGGAGTGTAAAGAAATAAATCAGCATATATTGGGGTAGCTAAGCTACCGTCCATAGAAGTCCGTTATCGAAAATTCTTAATATGTATTAACTTTGAAGTAGTTCAAGACCAACTCTACTCCATCAGAAGTCACACGCTCTCTGGGCTCTAGTAATAATTCGGCAATAGAGCCCTCACTCGTTGAAATAAGGTGACTTTGTATAAGACTCAAATCATCCCGGTGCTATTATGATTTTCAATAAATAATCAATTAACACAGTTACATTGACAACAAGGCGGATAAAGTCTCTAATCATTAAGAGAGAAGGAATTGGAGAAGAAATAAATGCATTTAAGATGACGCACACATCTCTAAGGTAACTTCAACAAACTAGACATGCGGCATTGATGACGGTCAGCCTCACATTGGGCTGACAGTAAAGATATGTCCAAGGAGCTGAAAATAGATGCCCTTTATTTTTTTTTTTTTTCATTTATTTATTTATTTACATCCAGTAGACTCGTTTAGATTACAAAAAATAGATACAAATCAATTCAATTAAGAAATAAATATAATTCTGGTATGATTTTCAGGTGGCAGGCTAACAAGATATGATAGCATATTTTGTTTAAAGTCTTCTTCTGAGCAATATTCAAAAAAATCTAAGTAATTATGAGTTAAGTTTGCCTTACGAATGCATCGCGATAACGGTTCATTTTTACCATAATTAGTACGAAAGAGTATACGATGTCGGGTATTGGTTGGATGAACATAAAAGTTAATAATATTTAAAAGAGGAGAACAATCAATCCGGGAAGTGAGAATGTCTCAAATGAACCTGTGACGGGAATGAAGTGGAAGTACATTAAACAATAGACATCTTGTTCTGTAAGATGGCATCTCCATGTTCCAAATAAGTTTAAAGAACATATATCTAGTGAATTTTCTCTGAATTCTTTCGATCCTCTCAACAGCATTAGTATAAAAAGAGTTCCAAACAATGCAGATCTAATTCGGCTAAAATAAAGGCTTCTCAACGCAAAAGT
Organism: Merodon equestris; assembly: GCA_958301585.1. NCBI lineage: Eukaryota > Metazoa > Arthropoda > Insecta > Diptera > Syrphidae > Merodon > Merodon equestris. Next base: position 77,878,281 of record OY284415.1, on the reverse strand, counting down.
ATCTGAAAACTCCTTTGAATTCCGTGTAATGGATCCAAGCATTAAATTAGCTTTTGTTGTCATATAATCGACGAGAGGAATGAAACTCAATTTAGCATCCCAGATTACGCCTAGGTCCTTTATTTGGGAGACTTTAGATAAATTTACACCGTTCAGAATATATTGAAATAGTATTCCTTACTCTGTAACAGGAAAAATGCACACATTTCGCTACATTTAAATGCAGGGAGTTTATATTACACCAATGTGAAAGGCGAGTGAGATGGTCTTGTAGTTGAAGACAATCTAGTATGGATACAATTTTTATAAATCTTGAGATCATCAGCATAAAGAAGACAGTTTGAAAATTGAAACATCGACGAAATATCATTCATGAATAAAAAAAACAACAATGGACCTAAATGGCTTCCTTGAGGTACTCCTGATGGTCTAGGGATACTTCCAGATATACATATGTATAACTATTAGTCTTCAGTTTTTTGAGTTCGATTAGTTAAGTAAGATTGAACCCACTTTAAAAGGCAAAAGTGAAAACCCAGGGAAGAGAGTTTGGAAATTAAAATATGATGATTAACTCTGTCTAAAGCTTTGGAAAAATCGATGTAGATTATATCTGTCTGACCGTTTTTCTTTTAATTAGAGTTGAACTGGTTCACAAAAATGTGGAAGTAGATCTGGCGGAAACAAAGCCGTGTTGACAAGGTGTTATATGTCTAAAAATATAAAAATATATAGAAGCTTATCGTACACTAATTTTTGAAAAGTTTTTGGCATGTGCGAAAACTTGCAAATAGGCCTAAAGTTCCTAATTTCAAGTTTGGATCCGGACTCAAAAACCGGAGTTAAGTTTAAGTGAATGTTTGTCGAAAATTTCATTAAAAGATTATATACCAAGCTGGGCTAATTTTGGGTCATATTACTGTTAAGTATTTATTATAAGAATACATCTTTTAAAATATGAATTTGCACATACAGGGCCTTATCAAGCTGAACAGCAAACACACGCTTCTAAACTAACACACTGTTCCGCAATAAAATCAACGTGGGACCAAACGCTGCTCAACGTTTATCGACACCGCCGACCAGCTACCGTGGGACCAGACGTAGCCAAGGCTACCACAGTGTAGTTTTAGTTTTTAAGCGAACCCCTGAACATATCGGTCGGAAAAAAGAATAATTAAAAAATAAATAAAAAAAAAAACTCAAAGAGAACAAAACTTAAAATTTATTTTCTTTAACTTATACATATGTGTATTTTCCACCTGGAATGACGGGTTTTATGAAGGTTTTACTAGAAAAGTCTACTACCGAAAAGTTTTGTCAGTATCCTAAAAAAAGAAAGGTTGAGTTCCAAAACGTAAAAAAAATTTGTATCGATGCGAAAATAAAACCAGCATAGTTTCACTACAATAACGATGCATAACATCAATATTTTTTCTTTAACTTTTAAAGACAGAGTTAACACCATTGACCAAGGCCAGGGGCAAAGGTCGATAAATCGTACTAGCGGGATTCGATGTGTCATCACTTTGTTGCGGTTCTTGACCTGTTCTCGTAGATTCCATTGCAGTGGCATCATGTTTTCGAGGAAATCGTTGCGAGCAGCCTGGGAAACATCATCTAGCGAATGCCCGCGAAAAAGCCTAAGCTGCGAATTCGGCCTGAGCAATGAGTTTCCTGCACAAAGCAGATTAGCGGATAAGTTAGTTCTAAGCGAGAGCTGGAGTATTAAAGTTGTTTAAAATTAAATTGTTTTACCTCTTGTAAGCCTTTGTAAGGCGAACAGCTAGGGAGAAGCTCTGCTTCTCCGTTCGCGATTTTTTTTTGGTTTCTCCTTATGGGGAGTTTCCTTTGTTTTGACATTATATGACTGCTTGTTACGAATAAGTTGATAAAGAGAATTATTTTTGAACAATTTGCTTTATATGTGTAGGAGGTCAACTGAATGAAGTTTTCCATTTTATATTTTGTTATGATTGCCACTTGAAATGAGTAAATATTTGATTTCATTCCACAACTGATTGTGCAAATGTTCGTTACTAACGCTAAAAAAATTAGACCCGTTGTTAACTTAATTGACATGGATTGAATGCTATATTTGTACCTTTCCATAAATAGTTGTGAAATGGTATTGATGAGTTTTGGAACTCAGCCAAACTAAGCTACTGTTAGAATTCGATCACTACCCCTTTGTGGGAAAAATAGTGCAACAAGGGAAAGGAAGTCTTTACTATTACCTCTGAAACAAAAGGCGCACGCCGTTAGTAGTTATGCTTGGGGCTGATACCATCAGCGAAAAACTTATGCAGTGTATGAGTTTTAATACATAAAGCGCGCTACACACATGCTACCGATCCAATCGATCTGTTGAAATTTCAACATTGTGAACGAACTACTTCGACACAAACCATCTGCACCCCGTCAAGGTTGTGTGACAAACACCAAAAGAGCATACACTTTTGAACTTGCACGAACACTGTAAAAAACACAGCTTGCAAACACTTTATTGCCACTGTCCCTAAAAAAAAGCTTATATGCGACAATGGAAAGTAACTGAAATTGATTTATATAAAAAAAATTATGTTAAAAAAGAGCGATGTTAATCGATCATGAAATACATAGGGTGGCCATTCCGTTTAACACATTTAAGAAGGATTAATGTGCTTTTGATAATGCCCGCTTATGAGTAGGACATTAGACCAGATAACTGAAATATTTTGTTTGCAAAACTTATACAGTATAACATTTGATTTTCACGCCTCTCTTTCTAAAAACTAGTAGTTTGATGATGGATCGAACCAAAGACGTAAGAATTACGCCAAAAGTTTATCCTTCAATTCTGTAACCTTCTGGAATATTATAGATAACTTTACTGTCTAAACGATTGTGCATCAATCTGATATACAAGAAACTAAAGAGCGTGAACATGAAGGGGAATGGCGGCTTCGTTTCTATTTTTAGCTATGACATTATCAGATCAGAAAACCGATTCTTGTTCTTGTGCTTTTATTTAAGAGTTCAAGGCCGCCTAAATCACGTGTGTGTATGTTCACTACCTGAACCCGGTCCAAGTAAGTATACAATTGCAAACAGGAGACATTCGGCGCGCCGAAACCCATCATATCAATACAACTGCGGTGACATGTTCCAGAGTCATTATGAAAAATTGCCATCTCAGCCACTACTGCCTACACAATTAATCGCACACCTGTTTCGACACACCATTTTGTGATATACAATCTTAACGCCACCATCCGTGATGGGGCGTAATTATCCTAATTGAAGCATGGTTTTATCCAAAAACGCAAACATACGAATACGAATTAGCGTTTTGCGTTCGCGGCCTGTCAAGCAATTTGATTAGGACTTTACTCATTTAATTTCAGCCACATGTTTTCTTCTATATAGTCCTCCCCTTTAAATTCAAACCTTATGTATGAAAATGGAAAAGAAAAATAAAATAAAAAATCCCTTTCTTAGTCCTTTATTTATACAAACAAATGGAAAATGCTTTCATGTTTATTGTAAGCGTAGACGAATAGTCTTTTTTACACTACGACTCGGCATCAAAACTCTCGGATATCACCTAAATCAAGGGCGAAAACTGGTGTGAATTGAGAGCATTCTCGGAAGCACCGTAGTATATTGTGACTTTTTTATATACGAATAGAATGTGGGGTGTTAACGGTAGGGAAATGTCATTGCTTTGCACTTGAAAGGGTGTACATGATTATATGCATATGCACATGTATGAGTTTAAGGATCGGTGTATCGTTTGGTAGTAACATTTCAATTTCCACTTTTACGTTGGAATTAGTTTACACGCATACATAAAAGTAGGTATGCACGTACACGAAAGTATGAATGAAATTTGACTTCCATATTTTCCTTTCCTGTTGGTTATACAGTGTGGAGCATACGTCATGGTACCCTTGGAAAATTAAAGGCATGTTAGCTTGTTGTTTTAGCTCCTTTAAACGGTTGGACATGTATTGTGTAAGCTTTTTTGAAATGTCAGGAGTTATTTCCGGCCATTCTTCTTTTAGTAAGTCTTTGAGCTGAGATGTATTTAGTTGAAGGTTTGCCCTGAAATTATTAAAATACAATTCCTTATTAAAAATCTTGACAATTATGACTAAGTTCCCAACAACAGCAAAAGCCATACATCTCCACAATATAACACCACCAAGAACGTGTTTCACTGGCTTTATGGTGTTCTTTGGATTCAGTGCTTTGCCTTCTTTTCTCCACTCTTTGAAGCGTCCATCGGAGGTAAAAACATACATATGTACTATATATTAAATATCGACTCATCCGGAAATATCACACTGTCCCAAAATACATTTACCTTATTTTTGAACTCATTACTCATTTATCCAACTTATACGTGGTTTTCTGCGAGGATTAGAAGAATTATAACCGGCTTCCTGAATAGATCTTCGTACGGTCCAACCTGATACGGTTTTGCTTAGCGATGTTTCAATATCTGCAACTATTTTTGGGGCCCCTTTGAATGGATCTTTTTAATTGACAGCCGCGATTTTTCGGCCATCTCTTCCGTTAAGCTCGCGGGGGCGTCCAGATCTCGGCTTATTCCCTATTATGTTTTCTTCTTCAAATCGATTTGTTACCTTCTGTATTGTCGATTTTATTCTTCCTACTATTTCAACAATTACTGGGAAGTTCTCTTGCTTGTGACAATTTAAAATTATCTCCCTTTAATCTATCGTTAATTCTTTTCTGTCTATTTTGTATTTTCAACTTTTGCGTAATTTCGCACATACAGGTGAAAGTTCTTCACCAAACTGACAGCTCTTCCCATTGTCTCTTACATTATGACGAATTTCAGTTTAACTAGAATTTACTGCTATCTTATTTTACGGCGAAGACTCAAAAATTCTAAGGGTGGCAAGACTTTTAAACTGCAAATATGTTGTTTTAGATTGCTAAATATGGTTGTTTTCTCAAATTTGTAAATTATCATTACTTTTTCTTTGTTAAATTAATTACAATTAGGAATTCCAAATTATTTAAAATTTTGGTCTAATTAATTTTTATTCAAATTCAAAATCAAATCACGACTCTACACTGTATGTACTATTCAAAGGAGTTGTACCTTGTACGGCGCTGCTTTTCTTGAATTACTTTTTGCAGTTTAAGATATGTATTTATGTAATCTTTTGGTGATGAATTTCGACATAAAAGATTACATTTTAAAATAAGGTAGGCAGTTGAATATTTAAATATATGTATTATATATAAAAATACTATGTAATCCATACTCACCTTCATTTGGGTTATATATAAAAAAAAGTTCACCTTCAGATAATATTTGATTTTTAATCAATCGGTTGAAAAATCTTACTTTTTATGTTCTTTTAAAAGGCCCTACTTCGTTATTTTAATTTACATAGAACGGCAAGAGGGCTTAGACAGTCAAGTTAACGTACATCTTCGCCATGAATTTATTGTCTAAATCAACTTCCACACTCTGCACCACACAGATCTGATATTATTATATCTTCTTCCATCTGAAGAATTATATATTAAGCATTACACCATGAAATTGTATTCATTAATAACTTGTTAAAGAAAACTTAAACGAAACTTTACTTAAACTTTACTTTAGTTCGAAAAATAAATAAATAAACAAATGAATAATTACTTACATACATATTAAATATATGAATGAATGAATAAATAAATAGATATTTATATATTTCTATTTCAGTTTTTTTATTATTTCTTCACTCAAGATTTTCGGGAGTTTACCGCGCTTAAATGGGGGTACTTTCGCGAAGATATTTTTAATCTAGGCAAGAATTTATCACAAATGTTTATGTATGTATATTTTATTCAGATTTTTGTTAAAATTTACATGGTCTGAGTTAACGCACAATATTTAACACAGAGATTTGATACCTAATTGTATCTTGCTACCGAAATTGCCATTTTGTTTGTTTACGAAGATGTATTTAAAGAAAAAGCTTACAGTTTGAGGAAAAACTGATTCTTGAAAAAACCTCATTTGAAAAAAGAAAAATAAATAGTAAATAGATAACTAGATAAATAGATAAATAAATAGATAAATAAATAAATAAATAAATAAATAAAATATGTAAACAAATAAATAAATAATAATATAAATAATAAATAAATAAATAAATAAAATAAATAAACAAATAAATAAATAAATACATTATCAAAAACAATGAATAAATAATAAATAAGTAAATAAATAAATAAAATAAGTAAACAAATAAATAAATAAATAAATAAATATATAAATAAACGATAAATAAATAAATAATTAATGTTTAAATTTTCAAATTCTACCATTTTTAAACTTTTTTTACTTCAGTCCGCGTATCATACTGACAAGTCGGATTAAGTGCTGTCTTGAATTGAGACATAAGAAGGTTCATGTTTCATGAATCAAATTTATCTGAAATATTTTTCTTCAAATCAGCTGAATACAATACCGCGCCATTGGCGTCTGTGGAACCCGGTATGATTTCTAGCTAACGCGTAGATATGTACTTAAAAACAAGCCTAACGATTTAGTACTGAGCCGTAAGTAAAGCAATTAAACAATACTTTAGAATATAGTGGTGGTTTGATGGATAACTTTATTGTACTGATGACGTTTTAAGGGTATATTTGAGGAGTGAATTTTCAAATTGTTATTTAAGAAAAAAAAATAAGTGAAACGGATAAAGAATATTTCAAAACAACAGGAATAATGCACAACCCCATTTGCCATGCGCTATAACCTTCAATAGCAGTGAAAAACAAAACAAAGGGAGAATGAAGCCGACAAAACAGAGAGCTAGACGGCTTCTTGTCGTTCTTGGAGTACATGACCCGTCACCCTCACGCGTGTAAAAGTCAAGTACGACAGATGGTACAAGTTACGCTCTTTACACATAGAGCACAACCACGACCAACTCTAAAACTCAAAGTCTACATCATCGTCAGGAAACGAATCAATAGAAAAAAAGTTGAAGAGCTGTCTCTTGAAAGATGTCTTTGACTTTGACATGTGAGATTTTTCCAAGCTCTGAACGTATGTATGTGAGGGACTTAAATTAATATTTTAAATTAAAGTAATTGATACACACGCAGTCATATCTAGGTGCATCTGACGTTTATATTCTTGCTGTTGAAATTAGTATATGAAATGCTAGACGTCTGCCAACAAGTATTTGGAAAAAGGATCTGGAATTTGGTTTACATATAATTCTTTTTTATTTTCGTGCTTCGTCTTCTAGTTGTTGTGCATTCGTGTTTCGAGTGTACATTTATGTTTTTAGGTTTGTTTGTATATTCTATGACCTATAATGAGTAGGCGGCAGACAGGTTATCACGGTTGCCATCTGGGAACCAGAATTAGGCGAAAGGGGACTGTGGGAGTCAGATTTATGAATGCTGCTTTGATTGCTTCTGCATCGATTTCCTTAATTTCCCATTTCCTAATCCCATTAAGTAGATTTTTAATCTGGATATGAAAATAAAAGAAGTGCAGAACAGTGAACATTGCAGCAATAAATGACATGAACTACTTGCGGTCATTTGCCGCTCTCCAACTTTTCTTTCTAATTAGCTGACATACAGTGATGGACAAAAAAATGAATACCACATACTTTAGCAGACATTTGTGCAATTTTCCCTCTTTCAACCTCTACAAAATACCCCGCCACCTTTTGGAAAGAAGGTAGGTAGTAAATAGAAAAATCACAAAAAAACAAGAAAGATCGTTTACTAAATGTCATTTTATGTCATGGACAAAAAAATAAATAGAAGTGCCGAAACTGAAGTGTTTTAACTAAAAAATGGAAACGAGTTTATATTATTTATAGAATAAGAAATAGTTGCAATGAAATATTACAACAGATCAGTAATGTTTTTGAAGAAGGGAATGGGGCGTAGGAAGCACTGTTCGGGTGAGAAGAGGGGGTTAATAAAAAAAATTAAAAGCGACGGATATTCTTACCGGAATATGTATAGCGAAAACTCTGGGCTGCACTTAAGGTATGGTGCCCAATACATTTAAAACAAAATCAACAGAAGAAATCTGGGGGCGGCCACGAAAAACCACTAAGAAAACCGATCGTTTAAGAGCGTTAAAGGCAAAGAAGGACCCTTTATAGCTCTTCCAGCTAGATTTTGAAAGCCACTAAAGTCAACATCAGCGAAAAAACAATCAGAAGAAGGCTTGTGGAATCCAAGCTTCCTTACAGATTGTCAACGAAATTTTTTCTTGACAGCGGTGGTGTAACCAATTCCCAAGAGGGGGGGTCTGTAAGTCGCCTTCCGAGTATCAGCAAGGTCTTCGAGAAGGTGGCCCAAAGAGCCCTGTCTAAATGGGTTGAGGACAAAAAAAATCATTTCCGATAACCAATTCGGTTTCATAGCGGGGCATGACACCATTCATGCCGTGTCAAAACTCGTATCGGATATCCAATGGAATAAATGCACTTGGGAAAACCCTATGACACCGTATGGCTAGAACGTCTTTATTACAAGCTCAGAGCATAAGTAAACCACTGCTTTTTTTGATTTTTGATGTGATATGTTAACAGGTAGAAAGTTCGTTGTGAAAATTGCCAACGTGACTTCGCCGATCTTTTTCAGCATTTATCAGCATTTATCTGCTGATTTCCCTTCACCATTTTATATACAGCGTACGGTGATGACTTAATCACGTACAGATCAGGACCAACAGATCAAATCAACGACCGCCGTCATTTACTCTTCAGTTGTGTGACTTCGAAAAAAAAATTAGCAGTATTGTGATGGCTGAAAGTTGAAAATCAGCTTCCAGAAATCAGAATCCATATTGTTCAGAATGCCTCTGTCTAGGGCCTCTCGGAACACTAGAAAAAATTGGCGCAGGTTCTTTATTTTTGGACCGGACGGGCGTTCACTGGCGAGACAGTGTAGTCAGATACCTTGGGATCGTGCTGGATCAGTATCTATATTTTGACAAACATGCAGATAGATGCTGCTCTGGCAAGGGCTTTCGCTCTGACAAGATGGCTGTTTCATAGCAGCCAACTTGACTCCAGAGTGAAGGTAATCTGCAACATGGCCTTAATCAGGCCCATGGTTGCCTATATGGATGTCCCGTCTAGATTCGAGTGTTTGAGAGACAATGTCTCTCACGAAAATTTAACCGAACGAGGTCCTGTACAATAGGGCTAGGATTGTACAGGTGGATAACTTTTTGATAAAACTGATTCGAAGCCATGTTGCAACATACAACACAACTACATACCAACTGTTCTTACTACCTATTTTGTACCAACAGAAGTGAAAACAATCCGATATAAAAAAAAAACCTCAAAATTTCGAAACGTCTAAGACTTCATCCATTGGACGTTGGACGTAAACTTTTTTGGTTGATTGAGACGTGTGCAACGTTTAAATGTTCCATAAACAAAAAAAATACTTTGAATCTCAGTATTCTTCAGGTAACAGTCCTTAATAAACCGTAGGGACTAACCCTACGCGTAACCAGTCGCAGTGATTTTATGTACAAAATAAAAAAAAAAAACAAACGACTGTATCAACTTCCCACTTATCTCAATTATACTCGGAATTAATCACCACCAGTCCATCACAAAGATTTAAGCCATGAAACATTGAAAAGGCCCCACCAAACAACACAGAACTTTTCCTATAACCTTTGACTTTGAATCCATTTCTCATATTCACATATACATACATACATATGTATGTAAGTACTAAGTAGGTAAAACAAACCAATACAGTCTTGCGCGATCGCCAAGAATACCTACATACATGATGAAGACGAAAGAAACACGAAGTAAACCTTTCTTAACCTCATTCTCTTCCTGCTTTTTACATATACACATACATATACATTTCATCTGTACATGTTTCAAGAAAGGAGTCTGATAATATGTATGTATGTATGTACATATTTGTGCATTATCCGTCGGAGGATTTTAATTCAGAAGCATACAGTAGTCGCTACTAAGGGTAAACATTTAAATAAATAAAAAGAAAAAAGTATTTGTTGACTCTTTTTCATTTCGGATCCAGATGATGGTATGTACATATTTCAAATATTGTACAAGGCATTCCTCTCCCACCGAAAGAAATCGTGCAGTTTCATTCATATCGCACATTCTTGGGATCTGAATTTTCCCGGAATTCAATTTGTTTTTTTTGCATGCGAACGGTATCTCGAAGCCTATTTATTACGAAAATTATTCGATAAGGTGGGAAACAAACACTGAAGAGAAACAAGCCAAAAAATGTTGCGACATATGTATGTACATACATATGTACATATGTTTATATTTCCAAAGTAAATCCAACTGGATCGTCTATGACATGTAAAGACATATGTATATGTATGGACATATGTACCTACATACATATGTATGTGTATGTTCTCGTACATACATACATACATATGTATGTATCTTACGACGCTTTTTATGTCCACTTCTTGATTTTAAGACCACGTTTCAGTGTCCCCAATCTATCTACAGTCCAATTGAATTCAGAGATTCGTCACTGAAAACCATTTTGAATACCAACCCAATCCATATTGACCTTAAAATGCTATTTCGATAATTAAATTTCCATACGAATATCTATATCCGTATTTCGTTTCAAAGAAATAAATCTCAACTTGATGAGATCATTTAACAGCCAAAGCGACGCGGGTCATGCAATTTATTGTTCTCACGCCCTAAACGCGATGTCAGCCGAGACAGATTGTCAACATAAATCCAAATGAATTCAAACGAATTTTTGGTGCCAGTTGGAGTGTGATAGCCGAAGGAATGGCGTCTCTTAGAGCGTATTAATATCATTCCAATAAAACCTAATTCATTCAGCCACACATCGGGGTAAACATAAATATTTCCGAGCGGCATAGCACGGCACCCACTCACTGAAGTGTGAAATATAAAAAAGTCAACCAATGATGGAGAAAGACGAACAAAAACAAATACCGAGTCATTTCCCGTCGTATCTTCAGATGGATATGAGCCTAACATAATATTTACGATAATCTAAATGGCCAGACCACCCCTTCATCTTTATCGATGTGGAACGGTGTATGAGGCAAGAGTACTCATAAGTCGTTGATCTTTAATGCTTCCTTTTAATCACTGGCAGATGGTCACAAACAGTGTCTTCATGCGATCGTGCATCAATATACAATCACCGGCGATTGGTGTATCATCATGTACATATGCGTTATAAAGAATAGATGACAAGAAACCAGAAAATGCACAAAATATGACCCAGATACCAGATTCTCGAATGATAGCAGGAATCCGCTTAGAGATAAAGTCGTAGATATCGCTGCCACATCCAGAGCAGAGAACTAATGGAAAAGGAATAATTGAAATAAAAGGCACTTTATATTATGCCCACTCACTTGAGTGATCATTGGTGGTTTTGACCATAAAAACGAGAAGACAACCAGGCTAATAAGGAGAGGAAACAGCACGTGCTGGTTATCCATCGCCAACGTGGCTGCCTCTCTACTCTTTGACAGCGAACAATGTGCCACTAAGTGTGGATAGACTTAATTCGTATCTTCTTCGATTACAGTTAAAGTCTCGCATGACCATTGTTAAGACGGCTGTCATGTCCGGGAATGTTGTTGTTGGCGATTTGCCCAAAAGGTGTCTTTTGTTTGAACAGCGCCTTGTTTAAGCAGGGAGGGAGCTAGTGGCGAATGAAATGCTGGAGTAATTTTTCTGATAGACAGGAACAGTTGGCGGGGTGGTGAGAGGGACGGCTCGGGTCGGGTCGTTTTATCTTCTTTCAGGAATTATAATGGATTTGTTGACAAGTATTTATGCTTGTGTCGGGAGCTTTATGGGATGTTGTACATTGTCACGTGGACAAAAATTGTCGGGCTTAGTTTGTCTTGTGGAATTTCGTGTGAATTATGACAAATACGAGATGAAAGATGCTGAATGTATTTTGGGCGTTGGGAACGAGAACTGTCTGTTGTCTGTTCCTAATGGTTGTAGTTCATAAATCCCATTTTGTCGAAAACGTTGTTTAAATTGAATATACATATTCCTTGGGGCATTACCTCATGTTCATTAACCATTTTCATTCGTAATCGAGCACGATTTAATAGCCTCTTATGTAACGATCTACAAGTTCTTAAAAACATTAAAAATATTGAACTATGGCCTAATAATTCCAAACGATCATTAACAAAAAATGGCTAAGATCCATTTTATGGCCATTATAGCCGTTCGCTGAATAGACTGCTTGTTACCGAGCTTCATGACATTGCACATCCATGTCGGTTTACGAACATATGTGCTATACGTATGTACATACATTTTAGTATGAAGTGCCACACAGAATCATTAGGAACTAAGTATTATACAAACTTCGAAATTGTGTTTGAGTTTGAATTCGATAGTACATTATTCGTTGGCTTTGTTATGCATACGACCATGGCTATGGTATGAACGATAAGAAGAAGGTAATTGTAATCATAATTGTAGGAAGCTTAACAAAGAAATGAAAAATAATAACTTCAAGAATCCAAACTTAAAAAAAATTGATATCTGTTAGGAAGATAAAGATAAAAGAGATAGAAAATTGCAGCGGTAGAGGACTTTTGAAAGATCAGGTTTGGTGAAGTGTAGGTCGAAAAGAGCGCAGTTCGTTTCGCGCAGCATTCTGAACATTGGCTCATCCGAACGAACTATAGTTCGATGCAGATGACCACACAGTGGGTAAATAGGTTACGGATAAAAGGTACGAGTATATCTATGACCACGCGCCGTTCTATGGTTTATAGATTGATTAGTTTTAGGCAATCCTTATAAGAAGCATAATTGTAGGCCTCGTTAAGCAACCTCAATGCGCGCAGTGTGGATACCGTAAATGGGAGACCAACCTTAACAAACATATTCAAGAAGGGACCTAACGAAGGTACTTATAAGGACTTCATAACATAAGAATTCGAGAGTTTCAAAAAGCCCAGGTCGGAATTGGCATGTTTGATAATTTCGCCGTTGTGAAGGCGGGAGTCTTAGCCTGGCATTTCATAACATTACCACGAAATGGTTTTTTTGACACTACATAATGAACATGTGTAGGTCGGTGTAGTATGCATATACCCCATATTTGAAGACTTTTATATCATCAGCGTATGCGGAAATATGAAAGTTCCTGATAACACAGTTAGCACCATTAATCGTTAGGATAAATATTTGTGGGCCGAGCTGGCTTCCTTGGCTTCAATCGTATTTTCAAAAATATTCCCAATAAAGGCGGATGCAGCGGATCAAACGTTAGGAGGAGATGTTTTCTGGCGGTATTAAAGCAGTTTTCTTCATAAGATCAGAAGGTGAGGTTAATGTGGTTATGATGCTGCGTTGGAGGAGACCAGAGTCTGAGAGACAAGCTGTGAAGCTTATTTTCTCACAAGAAAAATATGTGCACTGAGCAATTAAAAAACATGAATTCGTTAACTAAGACGATTCACGCCAATCGATTCAAATAATACTCTTAGGCCCAATACACACGGAGCAGCTGAAGAAAAACTAAACCGGTTGGCAACTCGGGTTACAGACCAGTTACGGACTCAGCGGAGACTTGACTCCACACACGAGGAAACTCATCACCAATCAAAATCTCAGGTTCGTTCAGTTTCGTAATGGACACCGGGCGTGAAATGTCTTTGGAAGACTCGAGCGATGATGAAACCATTATGTTGTATTACTATCTCAGAAGGAGGAGAAGAATAATAAGAAGGTTTCGGGTACATCCATACCTTGAAAACAATTTACAGCTAAACAGTTAGAACTTTCTGATTCGAAATGTTTGATCATCCATTCGCACTTCTTGATCATCCATTTGCATAAGGTCTGGAAATATGCTGAGAAGGAACAATTTTAATGCTTCCTTTCTTCCTCCGTAGCCACTGCCTAGCATTGAAGCAATGAAGTCGCCTTTTTACTTTGTCCATTCTTCGCAGCACGCTTCTTCCATTGTTTATGCTGTTTGATTGGCTCGGACCGGTGATCCCGATGCCGTGGCAATACCGATGTTGAAGTTGAACTACATGATGACGACCTTGGACGTGGTTGTGGAGATGGTGATGGTAAAGGAGTTTCTGATGACGGGTCGTCATCACCCCCTTCATCCCCTACGGGAAGTCCTTCTTCTTCCTCCAATTGTGGCTGCGACAGATTTGGGGAAGGTCTTCCCATCGCCTTGATAGCCGGGAAGGTAATAACTGTACAATAGGATATTTTTCAAACTCCCCCACCAGCAAGTTCGACAAACTAGAAACTGAAATCAATAGGCAACCCGATATGCAAATCAACAGACGACTGGTTAAGAACTGTTTTTTGTGAATCGCAAACGAGTTTTCAACCAGTAGGTTCGTGTGTATCGTCCCATTTGATTACACAGGTTATGACTCAAAGCAAACTAGTTGCCAATTCGCATCGCTAATCAGTTTTTTTTCAATTGCTCCGTGTGTAGTGGGCCTTATATGCAGGAAGTTTCACCTCAGAATTAGGATTCTTAATTTAAATATTTAAAAAAAGAAATATTTGAATTGAGCGCAGAAATGCATCTTTCGAGTAAAGGGGAGAACCATATGTTGCGCGAGGGCGGTATGTTTATTGCAACTACGACACCAGATATTTACCAAATAAACCAAGTTACAGTTGATTCGTAAATTAATACAAACATTTCGAACTACAGGTTGTGTTATACACATCCAATTCTAGCATCATTTGAAGAACATACATTACAGTAAGTAAATAGGATTATAGGGGCGCCTTGTTTTGACAGAGCGCCTACTTGCATTGCAAGCTCCACTATGGGCTTTTTTCGTCAACAGCTTCTTCAGAAATGATCCTCTCCGCGACCATCAGATTTGAAAGTAAGTGAAATTCAACCTGTTATGGCTCTGTTTGTTATGCCGGAAATTCAACCGGCGCACAAACAGAAAAGATCCCAGAAAATGAAAAGTTAGATAAACTAATCGAAAAGGCCCAAACAACGACAAATTTCGAATTCTATTCCAGGTGAAACCGTCGTTATGTTTTGTGAAAACGTTACTGTAAATTATATGGTGTCCGATATATTGGTTGATAACTAAAACTATTCAGAAATATATAATAGGCATCAAATTTATATTAATGTTTCGTCACATACGACCAAGGGGCACAACAATACCGTGCGCCGAGGGAAACACATGATTATTGCTGGGCTTATTTCATCCAAGTCCATCACACACTATGTTGGAAATATGTATACCAAACGGCAGAATTGTCAAGTTTGCACTCAATTCTAAAAGAAAAGAGTTGCATGTAACTGAACGATAATCATGGAGACAAATGTGTTTTCCAAGAAATGGAATCGAAGACGGCGACATACATACATACATATGTACGTACGTATGTTAAGCTCAGTTTAAGTTTGGACAGTGAGAAATAAACATCATTCAGAAAATGATTTGTTATGAGGTTACAAAAATGTTTTGTTTCAGCTAAGATTTAATGAACAATATACTTAGCTATGCAAACACCCAAAAAAAAAATGTTGCACTATGAAAATTGTATAATTCCATGACTTCCGGGTAAGTTTCTATTTTAAACATACATACATATGTATAGGTGCTGACAGCTAATTGAATGCAATTTGTTTGCATTTGCGAGTGTATAATGACTGCTGTGCGATAAAGCGGTCCTTTATCATCTCTTCATCTGTTGTTCCATTTTGAAAATAGGACAAAATATAACTCTGTGTCTGCAACGTGCATTAAGTAAAAGTTTATTAATTTTGAGGAGTCTGATTTGTGTTTTTGTCAGCTAATTGGAAACAATTGAAGGGTTGTAAGTCTAAAGGGTCTAAGTGCCAAAAAATCAAAAGTCAATGTTTTTAGGAAAATACAATCTAAGTGCCAAGCCTAATAATATCCAAATGTATGCAAGTGTCTTTTTCTTTTAAAATTTTACCCACACACAAATAAAGTTGTGGTAGGGTCTAGGTGCCAACGAACTTTCGCTCAAAAGGGTCTGTGCCTGTGTGCGTTCAGAGCGAATTAGCGGGTGGTGGTGGCTGTTAGCATGGGTTTATATTTGTTTACAGTTAGTTGACTAAATTACACGGTACGAAATGGGCGTTACATCATCGACTGATTGAAACATTCAGAGAAAACGTAACCTAGAAAATTCCTTTTTATTATGTATTTTTTCGTATATCTCTTAACAATAAAATTGGCACTTAGACCCTTTAGACTTACACCATTCAATTTTGAATTGTAGGACCATTTTCTAATTTTTTTAAAGATTTCTGAACAATTTCTGTGAGTTGTTGTGATTTTAGTTTTATGAAAGCTTTCTAATTAAATTTGCTTAGTAGAACATCCTTAATCATGGATAGTGTCAAGATTTGTGCGCCGTCTATGCGTAAATCAATTGTTGAGTTACGAAGGACCGGTTTGACATTGCAGCCCAACAAAAAATGGTTTTCAATGTACTTAAACATTTTCCACTCAAGAAGAGACCTCGAAAAGCCTCTGAACACATGGATCGTCAGATTGTCCCCAAGGTGAAGCGTGATCCTCGTGAGAGTGCTGCAGCCACCTAATTTGATATACATAATTGACCAATACGACGTAAAAATATCACAACGAACTGTCGCTCGTGGAAGAAGGCTTCATGGAAGAATCTCACGGAAGAAATCAATGGTGAGAATTAAAAAAAAGAAAACGCCGAGTACAGTTCGTTAAAAGACATCGCGATTGTCTGCTCAATAAATGGAAGTATGTGGTTTGGAGTGACAAAATGAATATCAACCGCCTTGGCCCAGACGTTAGACGATATGTTAGGCGGTCAAAAGGGGCAGAACTCAATCCACGATATGTCTCAACGGTGGTCAAACATGTTGAATGTTTTCTTGGAATGGAATTGGACCAATACACCGCATCGAAGGACATCTTACCAAGGAAACATATGTCGATATCTTACGTGAAGTTTTGCTACCATGGGCGGATGCCATGCCGGTAATTTGCACTTATCAACAGGATACTGATCCAAAACACCTGGCGCCCCTAACAAAACAATTCTTTGAACAAAATTCAATCAGTGTTCTTGAATGGCCATTGTCTAGTCCTGAATCCCATTCAGCATTTATGGGATGATGTTAAAAAAGTCGTTGCTAAACAAAATATAACAAATTTCGAAATGCTATTCCCAAAAGTTGAGGATGCAATACCCGTTGAATTCGAATTCAATGTGTTTTTTCCTTGATTATATACAGTTGTGTTCACGAAAATAGCAGTGCTCACACAGCCTTAAAAAATAACATTTTTTTTTTATGACCTGCTTTTCGCAGAACTTTGAATTAGGATTTTTTTCCATCTAACGGGACCTCAGCTATCGTATGAGAGGTTTATGCTTTTCATAAATGCTTATCCTTCCTTTTTTTAAAACACATTCGTTGAAAGGCTGTGGTTGACGACTGTTCATAATAATAGCAGTGTCCGTGTTGTGATCAATAAAAGACTTAAAAAAAAAATTGTTTATTTTTTTCTTGTGAGTAATTATTTATTTCCTTTGTGTTACTTAATTTCAACTTAGTTTAGCATTATTTTAATTAGCAAAATGGGCCGATCAAAGCATTGCACGGAAGAAATGCGAAATTTAATAAAAAAAATTACGAAGCGAGGGGAAAACTTAGCAGTGCATCCAGAATATCATAGGATGTTCCGCTAAAATGGTGAGTAATGCCTTAAAATGGCAAAAATAAGCCCGAAACTCGTGGTCCTAAAAGAATGACCTCTAAGAGAACTGACCGGAAGATCATACAGTTGGCAAAGCAGACTCCGTCAATAAGCTCCAGCAAAATATAAGACGAACTCCAACTCTCTGTGAGCACTGTTACGGTAAGAAGACGCCTGCTTGAAGCTAATTTACCAGCTCGAAGTCCTCGCAAAGTACCACCTTTGACAAAAAAACATGTGGCAAGAAGATTGGAATTCGCAAAAGCGCATCAGGAGTGGCCAAAGGAGAAATGGAGGAATATTCTCTGGAACGATGAGAGCAAAGTCGTTCTTTTTGGGTCCAAAGGTCGTCGGGAGTATATAAGAAGACCCCAAAATGCTGCACACGATCCTCGGTACACAGTTAAGACAGTTAAACATGGAGGTGCAAAGCTCATGATATGGGCGTGCTTCTCATACTACGGGGTTGGGCCTATATATCCTATCAAAGGCAAAATGGACGCTGCAGAATATTTAAAAATTCTCGACGAGGTCATGCTGCCGTATGCCGAAGAGGAAATGCCGTTAGTTTGGGTCTACCAACACGACAACGTCATGGTTTGAAGAGAAAAGAATATCTGTAATGGAGTGGCCCGCACAATCGCCTGACCTTAACCCCATCGAAAAGTTGTGGGGCGATGTTAAATATACCGTCCATGAGCGAAAACCGAAGAATGCCAAAGAATTGTGGGAGGTAGTGCGAGACTCATGGCAAGCTGTACCACAGGAGAGGTGCCGCAATTTGGTGGACTCAATGCAACATCGATGTATCTCGGTCATAAAAAACAATGGCTATGCCACAAAGTACTAATAATAAGCTATGATTATTTATGATTTCTTATCGTTTTCTTAATTTAGTTTTCTATTAATGTTTTCTAGATACAATAAGTACTAAGCACTGCTATTTTTATGAACAACCAAATAATATAATTTAAGTTTTTTCTGCATATTTAAAAAAACAATAAATAATCATTTGTTATTTTTTAAGAACGTTAATATGAAATACTTTAATTTGCTATATATTGTTTTTAAAAAAAAAAGAATAGTTTGAATAATTCGAACATTTTTGTGAACACAACTGTACATACGTATGTTATATACTTTTATTTTGAAAACATTTTCTAAATTACGTAGAATATTTAATGAAAACAATATCTAGGCTACGACAAAACGTTTTGGACAAAGTTAAGGAATTATACGTTGATTTACATTTGGTTAGTGGCTAATATTTGTCAATGGTCGAATTACAGATGTTGTGAGGTGTCACGGAAGAACTGTGAGATCGCCTATGATATACTTAAAATATCGTCGGGATCAGGTTAGATGAAGTGCATTTTCAAGTTTGTAGCACTCGAAAAAAAAATAAGAATGATGTTGGCCAGACATTACCAGGAATGCAACGCAAACGATTTGAAAAGCGAATCCAAATTTACTTTAATTCAACCTGACCGAAAGCAGACAGTGCAAAGGAGAGCTAAGAAGCAATATTCAGACATATTTTTGTTTCCCACTGCTAAGCACTCTTCATATAAGTAAGACAAATTGGTATAAAAGCAGTGAAATAAAAGGAAACAAGGATGGTCCTGTTCTTACAATAGAGGAAAATCTTATATTTCATGATGACTCCGCTCCCTGTCGTCGCGCTCATTCCGCAAGTTAAAACAAATTACGATCTAAAATGTCACCCAAAAACCACTGATGAATATTGTTTTTTTTTTTTTTTCAAAATATAACCTAATGTAAGGACGACACTGGCCTTGAATACGTAATTTGGAAGCAAAATGCCCTAACCTTAATTATAATAGAGAATTTTTTTAATATACATACATAATAATAAAATAATAATTTTTTTTATTTTTTTTTTATTCGTTTTATAGGAGATACAATGTTGCTATTGCACAATTTACAATTTGTAATTTAATTTTCCTCAAATCATACATTTTCATTATTATTAAAACTACAATTATAAAGTAGAAACCAGAAGTGAGGAGAAATTAAAAAATGTTGTCGCTTCACTCTGACACCCGTTGTGGGGTGAGCGGATTCTTTAGATTTGTCCAATACTATTATGTATTGTATGTATTGTCATGGCCCACTTTGATATCTGTCTTACTAAAGGTACGTGCTGCATTTCAACGACGCCCTTCGGTTTAGCAAATTACCGCATGTAATTACATACGTCATTAGTTGTTGGTTACATTTCATAATAAACAGCCAAATCACGCACGAGCACATTCTTGCCAAATATCTCGCAACCACATACTTCATGCTTCACAGCATACCTAACCCGGTTTCAATGCCTTTCGAAGACACCCGATGGCCCAGCCATGCGATGCGATTTTTTACTCCAATTTTCGCTTTCATTGCTTCCCCCATTGCCACATATTCGCAATATGTACATACATATACATATAATTCGCATTACAACATCTCAAGACAGTCCCAGCAGGGTTGGACTGCACCAGAACCGCTGATGCGCTGCAAACTCACAACTACGCCACAAAATATAATTCATTTAATGCAGTAGGCCAGCGTTGGCTCCTGGTGTTGACAGCTTGTTTCACACGAGCCGCCATCAACTGCTGCCTCACAAACAACGTCTCAGATTACGTGCCCAATTGCAGTGAAAGGTTTGTTGGTAGCGATTGAACTCTACTTTTGCTCCAAATGAACTGTGCGCTTAGTCGCGTTGCATGCAACATTTTCCTTTCTGTTTTGTTGACAAGCAGACTAATGGAGTGTGACTCCATTGCCGCTGTTGTTCGTGAAGTGACGTGGCAGCAGCGGCTCATTTCAAGGTAAGATCACTTTTCTACCAATCCATTTTATCATCATTACCGAACTTGAATTTTTGAAAGCAGGGAAGTAAAGTGATATTCGTCATGAAAATTTCTTGAAATTACTATACATGGCTTTTGATGGCATATAACGGAAATATACAATCATCGAAGCGGAATACAATTGTTCTTCGAACCACATCTGTGAAGAACACACGGATCGATATTTGGTACTAAACAGGCATCTGTGTTCAATGTTATCGCCCTCGACCCTGTTGAAACGGAAGTTATAGGAACCCTCTCGTTACAACGTCCGTCATAGTGTGAACATTACTTTAAAGGCCGCACGCTACATGTTTTCTTCTTGACATCCGGTTAGCGATTTTCTTCCTTTTTAACATTTCTCACTTCAAAGTACATACATGTGTACATATACAAAATTTCATGTACATAGTTATGCTAAGGTAAACTCTAAATTTATATTTAGTAGTCGAAAGACTTAAGTTGTTCCGTTTATTTTAGAGTGTTGGACCTAGGCGGGCACTGCAATTTTATTTCATGGAATAGATCTGATTGTGTTAGATGGTCAGCAGAACTCAGAGGATTACATCGAGTTTCTGGAAACGCAGATGATTAATTTTCACGATATGTTTGATGGCCAACGTTGGATTTTCCAGCGGGTTAACGCAACAATTCACACAGCAGTATGTGTAAAACAGTAGTTTTTAGTAGATTGGCCTCCTCTTTCTCCCGATCTAAACGTTATTGAAAATGGTTCGGGATGACTGTCGCGGAAAGTTTACACAGAAGGAGGACAATTTGAAAATAGGGAAAGTTTTACTAAGGCCATTGAAGACGCTTTTCAGAAAATTCCGATAAGTTATTTAAAAAAAAATCTATCAATCGTTAGAAAGTAGACTTTTTGAATTTATACGCAATAAGTGAGGACCTACATATAATATATTATATTTCTAAAGATGAGAGTAATCAAGTGTCGCACTTAAAATGAGCAAAAACCCAAAAATGCCGATTTCCTTTTTTACTTTCTTAAATTTTTAGAAGCTTGTCATCCGGTAGCAAAGAGATAAAACTTTTAACAATGGATCCGAAGAAATATAACCCCCGCTTTATTATTTAGGAAGATTTAATGTGAGAGTAATCAAGTGTCAGGGAGTGTATTTCAATTTCAGACATGACATCACAGATGTCGAGGGCACTGCAGAGAGACATAATTCACTTTGCCATAAATTCGTTTCACTGTTTCTCTTGTCACAATCGTGCGTCTTTGGTTTTACTACAAATGCTCCTGACCGAATTCTAATCTTGTTATTGGCAAAGTTCACTGTTCAGGAAAAGAAGCCATATGGATGAGTGCGATGTACTCAAAAAGGTAGGGCCCTTATTAGGGCTAGACAACTTGAGTTCAATGTGATGAGTCACATTCCGAGAATTTATAAGCCCGAGAAATAATGCGAATGTATGTAGATATCATTCTCTCTCTCTGACTCTTGTGGCAGTTTGACATTATAAATAGAGTATTAAGGTCAATATGTGGAGCCCCGCCTATTAGAATCATTGGCATCTGAGTAGCTTCTTCTTCTGTTGATATGAATCTAGCGTGCAAGCAGTATGTCTCATCAGGTTACTCGGTATTTTGCTAGTTTCGCCCAGTGCCGTAATTGCGTAAATCGAAGCTTTAACTGTGCGAGATTACGGCTTGTGTAACTTGCATACATAATTCACAAAGCTGCATTCATCACAGTAAGAGCCTGAATGACAGAATTATTTCCCAATTCGTTTTGAAAGATTTCAGGTTAAAGTCAAAGCAGATACAACTCAATCGAGAATAGCAAAATTGGCGGACATGTAGCTCCTGTTTTTAGTAGAAAAAAAACAACAAAATTCTTTTGAAGAACTTCAATCTGTCCTTTATAGACGGTTATAAATTGAATGTAAATAAATTTAGTTTCTGATTTATATTTCAATAATATGATGAAAGAAAATGATATGCAAAAGAAACTGGACAAACAATGTATGTTGTAGATTTGTCCTTGTAGATTTAGAATATTCTCCAGAGAGCGTCTAGTTAATCTAGTCTTTTAGCATTCGTAGTCGCATAATTCTAAGCAGTGCCAAATGGGAAAAAAACTATTCGAGAAAGGATTAAAAAAAATAATAAAACTAGTTTTGGGAATGCCTAGAGTCTACAAACAATTAAATGACAGAATATAGTTATGGGGTAGATTGTATGTCTGATTTTGGGAAGGGGGCTAAGATTTTTAAACTAACATGGAAAAGAAGGCTATGTTAGCAACAATTTAGAGTCGTGGCTTCCTAACTTATGATCTTACTTAGAGCCCGTTGGAATAAAGTAATCGCAAAAACAAGGCAGCCAAAAAACTTGAACGTCAATTGTCTTAAGTCGTTTCATCAGCTAAAAGGCTCTGAGAGCGTCAGCTTAAGCCCTAGGGTGATGTTAGCTGTTTTGCTTATGCTTCAATTTCATTTCTCTCTTATCTTGAAATGTCGTTCATCATGAGGCCTTTGTGGAAAAATTCGCCTGGTCCATTCTGCTCAAGCCTACTAAGCCTGCGCAAACATACACATATGGCGGACACTGATGTATTGGAGGTTATACTATTGGTGAAATCGAACGCTGTTGGACCTGATGGGACTGACACTAAGCTCCAAAGGTCCATCTTAATGTCTGGGACGAACACTTCATATCAGTATGGGAATGGTATATTCTGCGTATCCTAGGGCCTACTCAACATTTTATACCGAAGGAAAATTGCAAAATTTCTGTCGCTACCAATCTTATTACATGATTCCGAAATATCATTCAAAGTGAACTGCAGAAGGAAACTTAATTTGGTCCTTAATTTGGACACGAGCAAATCTCTGCCTGCTCCAAATCTATTTTCGGTTGCTCGCTCAAAATCATGCTTATATCATATTCTAGCCTGCTTTCTGACATGCAGCAGCCTCGAGAAGTACTCGTATTGTAACTTCAAACCATAAGTCGACATATTTGGTATACTACAAATATGTATAGCTACACTCAATGTTCTACATCTTGTGGTTGGTGGTTAAACGATATGAAGTACGTTGAAACTCCTTTCCGCTGGTTTTTTAAAATAGGTAACCCGAGAACATTCATAGACACTCATCATTGTAAGATCCTACTTATAAGTAAATATAATTAAAAGCACATTACATCGCATGAAAATGTGCTCCAACGGATCGACCACCCTATACAATTACATGATCGGTTAACATCTTTCTTCCTAGTTAACAGTTTTGCAATCGGATGAGGAAGTTTCGTTGAGAAAACATTATTTCATTATGTAAAAGCACGAGTATTCCAGTTATTTCCCTTTTCTGTCGCATATAAGCCTTGACATTGTCGTTTTTAGTGGACAATTGCAATAAATTGTTTTTAAGCGAAACATCACCTTTTTTCTTTTATCTATCTGCTTTTTTTGTGCACTGAAATTCCTACATCATCAACACCAATGCATTTCAAAACCTTTGATTTTAGCCAGGTTTGCTGGGGAGTTAGAAGTCAGGTAACCTTCCCAAATGGTGTGTCCAACTGCTTTTCCAACAAACAAGGATATACAAGGATACGTTAAATATGTATCTCCATCTAAACAGTAGCATGTACCCGGCATTCAAATTTATAAAAAGTCTGTTAGATCAAATATTCATTCCCCCAGGAGTGCAACCAAAAGCAGATGTGCAGAAACATACGAGCATACCCAAGAAAGTGTAATATTTTACCGACCACACCCTGACCGAACTTTTATTTAAGTTCACTGCACAGCAATCACAAAACCAAAACAAACAAAACCTCAACTCAAAACCTGATGCAATTAACTACAATGAATTTTCATTTCATTGATACATGTGTCTTGTCTCCCGTCTCAAGTACATATCTGAAAGTAATTCAAGTGGAGATGCACATCTCGCCTGTACTCTTCGGCTCGGTTGCCTTTTCCGGCAACAAGCGAACGCCTTAATGATTTTGCGCCTGCCAGTTCAATGTCCTGTGGTCATGTATCTTTTTTACGCTTAAAAAGATATAAATATCACCCCATGTTGCTAGTGAGGGGGTGGGGAGAAAAACGAACGATAAAGATACAAAGCACAAAGATACTCTGTACGGAACTTCATATACAAATGAAGATTTATTGCATTGGAAATAATGCATTCGACCGTTGCTATGTACTATGAGGATGTAGTGCACGTCATCACTTGCGGCTAATCGGGGTTGAAAACTTCCCTTTTCCCACACCCCTTATTCTAACGTAATAATCTGGGAAAATTTTTGGGTTTGGTCTGTGGGATTTATGCTCCGCAGAAAGTCGCCTTCGCTTTAACTAATACGGCTACTACATACATCTGTATAACCAGTATATTTGGATATAATTTTTTCGATTAGATCGAAGAATGTAGTGAGTTAGGGACTCACTCGCATGAGGTCATAATTTCAACCGCAAAAGCAGGCCAAAGTAGTAAAACGGCTTACGTCATGTACTAGCACGTTCGGAACACCCAAAGTTGAGTACCTCCTTGGCAATTTTAAAGTGATGTGAACATTTTTGTATTAGTTAAACTAAGTGACATTGTTTTGTCGTAGTACAGCGTACATTAGACTTTACCTTGAACTTTTCTGTTTGGATGAAAGCCTAAGTAGATTATTCAAAGCAAGAAATGGAAAATATTCCAGTATAGCGCTTGGCGCTAACGACAAGTGGTCAAGAGATGGGAGCGCCAACAATCGCTGTTGCATCATTAAATATTCGTATTCTTACAGGGTGTCATGCTTCATTATGATGGAATGCGATATGAGTCATGACTTCACACTGAATCTCCATAGATTTTTAATGATGGTTGTTAGTTACACAAAATGACTTTGTCAGAGGAGATTACGCTGAATAGGTCATGGATATAGGACATTAATGATGCATTAAAAGTGAATAATCTTCTTCCCTTTATGAGAAAGAGGTTTAAGGTTAGGTTCAACGTGATTCTTAGTTTTGTTTTTCAGGGCACTCTAAGTCTAACTATACTATTTCATTTTATGTAAGTGCATTTCGACTTAAACTTATCTATTATATCTTCATATAAGTACTACTTTTTAAAATTTTTAAAATATGGCTCTCTAGAAAAATTTTATTAAAAAAACTATTTTTGTTCTCTTGTTCTAAAGCTTAATGTCCAAACACCGTCGAATGTTCATTACGCGGCTTCTCTCTTCGGCGGGTTAATGGCAAACCCTCCGTAGTACACTTGCCTTGAAAAAGCTTCGCGGCACTTTCCGTTCGGAATCGGCATTAAACTGTAGGTCCCGTTCACTTGTGTGAAAAACAAATCGCACACAACATAAGTGAATGAGAGAAGCTTGGCTCTGGCTCTCCGTGAGCTGTACCGCCATCTAAGAACAAGAAGACAGCTGAACCTATCCTAAGCTACTTTATTCTAGCACATTATGTTGTCACCCATTACCGAACCCGTGGAGTTTTCTTATGATAGAGGACATCTTTCATACCATTGAATAACACGAAATTTTTGTGAAATTTACAGTTTGTTGCTCAAGCTGATTGTACGAGTATTGTAACACATTATTTTGGACAGCATCCCGAAACAGGAGTTTGGTTTGGCGCATTTTTCGTGACTGTGTATACGTTTCTATTGCTAACTTTCCTTTGGAGCAATAAGGTTGATGTAGTAACGATTTACGACCAACAAATCCCTAGGCTCCTGATGAGAAATTATTTTTCATAGACCGCCGATATTCAAGGATGATGCGCATTGAGCTGTGGATTGTTCCCATACCTTGAGAACGATTTTTGCCACTCAACTTTACACTTGGTTTTTGTACTTTTTTTTAAATTTTCAGGGTGATAGAACTAAATGCCACAAGATGGTACTTATTTGGAATGTCGTTAGCTTAATAATTGGCTTGCTTCAATTTGTTCAGTTTGGTTGGTGATTGCTTGCTTATTGCAAGTTGGAGAAATTTATAGCGTACAATAAGCAAAAGTTATAAATGCGTGATCACTCCTAGTCCCTAGCATAACGTCGCTTTCAGCCCACACGTATGTACAAGGATTTATAGAAATAGGAGTTAAAGCCATGTTCCGAATCAATCGTGAGGCAGGTCTTCCATTAAGCACGGTAGCAAATAGAAAAGTAAAAGTAAACAAATATTTAATAATGCAAAACGTTTACTCCATCCTAGTCCATAACCTTTTAAATTTGGTTTAGGTGTGAAACTTATACAAATATTGTATAAGATGCAGATTGTCTTACGTATATGGCGGTAGTTCTAGAAGACCGACAGAGTGGTCACTTGTGTACTGCATAGAGAAAAACACAATCTCAATTGATGCGATACGTATGTAGCAACCCATTTAACCTTCCTACGGTCCTCGGGTCATTTTTGACCCATTTTGGAAAAAAAATATTTTTTTCTCTACGACTACGTTTTTTAAGGACTTGATGATTCTTGACTTTTTCTAAAGTATTGAACTGAATATAATTAGCATACAATTTTAAATATTTAAATTATTAAACTACAAGACCTCGCAGCAAAAAAATATCAAATATCTAAAATAAATCATGAAAATACGAGTAGAATACTGGGTCAAATATGACCCGAAGGCCGTCCGCGTCAGTAAATTTGAAGACCGTAGGAAGGTTAAGGTTCCGATGTATCTGGTGAATTTTATGATTTAGTTGAAGGTGGGTTCGAAAATGGTCTAAAGCCCATCTATGTTTGGATAAGAACGTACTTCTTCTTTTCCTTCTTATACCGGCGTCGTTATGGTCAGAAGTGCAGGACCACAACCCTCCCACCCAACTGCACTCCCACTGGTCCGCTTGTGGGGTCCGCCGGTTTGACCTCAGAAAGTAGCGGCAGACTTCCCGGTTTGGGATTACTTCATCGCTGAGGCCAATCAAATGCTGGTGTTTTTGCATTTGTTTGCACCAATTGTTTTTCGGCCTGCCTTTTTTGCGTGTTGAAATTGGAATGTTGATTGATAACGCCTTTTGGACGGGGTTCAAAGGATCTCTCCTTTGAACATGGCAATACCAACTGAGTCGGTCGCGCTCTATATTTCTTGTGATGGTTTCTTTTACGTGGAGGCTTCCTCGGATCTTTGAACTTCTAATTCTGTCACGCTTTGTTACTCCCGCTGTCATGCGAAGCATCTTCATCTCAGTTGCCGTTAATTTGCTCTCATACTTTTTGTGCATTGTCCAGCATTGTGAACCGTATGTGAGCGCCGGACGTACAACTGAAGTGTAGAGCCTTCCTTTCAGCTTAGGGGGCATTTTTCGATCACAGAAGATGGCGGAGTTTTCCCGCCACTTCATCCACCCTACGCTTACGCGATGTTTGATGTCATCATCACAAGTTGCTTCTCTATTAATCATAGATCCCAGATATTTAAACTTTTCACACTTGGGAAGCACTCTTCCATTCAAGTAAATGTCTGGAATAGGCTGATGAGGGTCAGAGAACGGGCAGCACAGATACTCTGTCTTCTTTGAACTAATACGATCCCGTGTCCCTCAAAAATGTCCACCCACACATCAAGTGCTCGTTGTAGGGACGCCTGATCATCACTTATAATGGCCCCATCGTCAGCAAAGAATAGCTGGTGCACATTGGGGTCCGTCACTTTTCCTTCAAGCAAGCAATCAAGGACTGCTATAAAAAGCAGTGGGCTGAGGACGCTCCCTTGGTGTACACCGACTTTGATTGCGAACTCTTCGGTGACTCCTGCGGTGCATCTTACTCTTGTCGTTGCTCTCTCGTACATGTCCATAATTACTCGCACGTAGGTTTCTGGAACTCCTTTTTGTCTTAGCGCTACCCATAAAAGATCTCTTGGTTGCCGGTCAAAGGCCTTCTCGAAATCAACCAACACCACATGCAAGTCCTTTGAAGAATCACGATGCTTTTCCATCATGATCCTTATACTTTGGATTGCATCTGTTGTTGATTTACCCGAGACAAACCCGCACTGGTCATCAGATAGTCGTATTATTTTCCGCAGTCGGCTATCTAATACCCGTTCAACGATCTTCATGGTGTGCGACATCAGCTTGACAGAACGGTAGTTATCACAATTTCGCGTATCACCCTTTCCTTTGTG
This sequence comes from Merodon equestris, assembly GCA_958301585.1. NCBI lineage: Eukaryota > Metazoa > Arthropoda > Insecta > Diptera > Syrphidae > Merodon > Merodon equestris. The sequence continues at coordinate 77,849,530 of OY284415.1, read as the reverse complement.
CAATGGAAGAAGATAGCTTTCCCTCCATTGATTAGGCATAGTGTCGCCTCTCATAAGTTTAGAGATAAGAACCATGAGCCATCTAGACCCGATGTCTCCCATCTTTTTCCAGAACTCAGAGGGTATCCCGTCCGGCCCAACAGCTTTTCTTTTCTTGGAGTTTTTAACCGCGTACCGAACTTCTTCGACTGTGATGTCGGGTATTTCGGCATGATTCGGGGCGGCTCTTGGAAAGTACACTCGGGGAAACTGTTCGTTCAGAAGTTCCTCGCAATACTGTCGCCATCTGTGGAGAATTTTTTCGTCTTCCACAAGGAGTTGGCCTTCAGCATTGTTAATAAACTTTGGGAAACGAATCTCCTGAGCATTTCTTCTTCTCTGGGCGGCTATCTTAAAGATATTTGCTCCTTTGTTCAAATTGTTTTGTCGAAGCTCCTGGGTAGCCTGGTTCCTGTCAGACGCGGAAGACGATATTTCTTCCAACTCCTGATAGAGGCCTTCCATGCTTTTCGCTTTGAATTCGGCGCATTTTTTCTTCGCGATACCTTTGCAACATCTATATACCTTTTCACGGCGAGCTTTTTCCTCTCTATTAGTAGAAGAGCACTTTGACCAAGCTTGGAAAGCCATTTTCTTTTCGTGTATCACTGCTTTGGCTTCGTCTGTCCACCACCAGGTTTCTTTTGCGTGTTGGCAGGGGCCTTTAGATGTTCCGAGCAGTGATTTGGCTTTCTCCAGGCCAGATTGTTGTAGGGAATCCCACATGTCTTGTGCTCTGCACTCCTCATTACCGACCTCATCGATAATGGAAGAGAGGTAGTTTTCCATGATGGTAATAAAAGCTTCGCCTTTTCCTTTATCCAGCTTATACCACTTAATTCTCTCAGACACCTTCGTTTGCTGCTTTGACTTCTTTCTCGCATCCATAAAAAATTCAGTCAGGAGGAGACGGTGTTGAGGGGCGATCGCGTCTCCCAGGATCACTTTGCAATCTTTAGCTCGTGGCTTCATGAAACTGGATACCAAATGATAGTCTATTTGAGTTTCATTTCCGTCGCTGCTATAAGTGATCAGGTGCCGGCTTTGTTTGACGAACATGGTATTTAGCACTATAAGACCGTACGACTTGCACATGTTTAGGATATCTTCACCTGAAGAGTTCCTGGTGCCGTATCCCAGCCCTCCGTGGTAGCCTTCATAGTCTTCGCTTGTCTTCCCGACATGTCCGTTTAAATCTCCCCCAACAAACAAAAGCTCTTCCTTTGGGATGATTTTGACAAGGTTGTGGAAATCTAGCCAGAATGCATCTTTTTCTTTTTGTTCGCATCCTACTTGAGGGGCATATGCGCTTACGATGTTCCACACCTCACCATGCATCACCAATTTGAGAGCCATCAAACGGTCACTGGACTTTGAAATGGTTAAGACGTTGTCAAGTAACTCTGCCGCAAGGATGATGGCGATTCCGTTTTTTCCTTGTTCCAATCCATAGTAAAACATCTTGTAGGCTTTTGTTTTAACGTCCAAGAAACGTGCCCGATTACCGGTGTTTCGCCATTTCGTCTCTTGTACGCACAGGATGTCTACTCGCCTTCTAACCATCATTTCTTCAAGCTCATAGCTGCGCCCACTCATGCTTCCAACGTTCCAACTCGCGACTCTTAAATGTGGCTTACGCCGTTGCATTACTTTGCTATCCCCCGGAAATCCTATAGCTCTGACCCGAGCATTGCTGCTCGTCCCAGGATCACGACCATTAGTAGTGCCTGGCGGGGTAGTGCTTTTCCTTTTAGCGTTCTTTTCCATAATGCTACGGTTTGACCGTTTTCATTCTTCCCTTCCTTTTTGACACGGGCATGCTCCAGATTTATTATTTTTTTATTTTTTGATTGATCTTACTCTTACAACACCGGTGATCTCCAGTCGTGTCAACCCACTGATTTGCATGCTTACTTGTGGGGCAGTTTAATGGTGGTATATGTGTCCCTAGGCTCACCTTGGTGTTTTCTAAATTGCCTAGATGTGAGTTTTGTTTACCTTTGTTTAGTCGCCTTTTACGACAAGCGATAGGTATCGCTGCAGGGATATTCTTAACCCGTCCCTGCACGAGTAGTTGGATAAGAACGTACAAATGTTAGAATCAAAATACCCAAATTCGCAATCCCAGGTTTTCGACCAAACTTTTATGCAAGAATTCGATTGGCTTTCTTGAGCCATGACGATCAGGATAAACAATCACCAAATAATATAAACTTTCTATTAAGTGAAAATAATTATGGTCAATGTCTACATTTTTTTGCCAGCTAAGATAAGTCAATAAAAATTTTGTATGACATATTTGCGTGGAACCGAAAACCTTGATGTAACTTCAAACACTTTAACTTGAATAGTAATCTTTTAATAAAGTATTTATTTGGATAGCAAAATTGGCATTGTTGTCAGAGCGCTCTCCAACACAATACTTTCTGTAAATGTTCAGCTTGCCGTGCAACACATAAACGAATCATGCTCCTACCTTTCTTCCTGTCAACAATACTTCAGCTCGTCCGTTCACTCGTCGTCAGTTTTTGTTTTTTTTTTCTTTTTCCTGCTTCATATTCTTCCCAACTACCCACGAACCGAGTAAATTACCTAACATCACTGACTCGCTTCTATCCAGCCGAGAGGTTCACAACAGTCACGACGCAATGCTAATTTCTGTCTCCGGGAATAACTTTTGCTTCTATTTTCATGTCTGGGATACTCTTGAGGCAGTAATTCAGACAAAAAGTTCTTGACATTGAATTCGTTTCTTAACTCGTTCCGTCCTGTATCTTTTTTTTTGTTCTGTTTACCAGTATTTTAATTTTCATTTTCGTTACTTTGGCGGACGGATGGATAACTTGAATTTGACTTTGGGGACACGGTGCTGTTCTCATCATCGGCATCATCGTCATTGCCGTTGTCGCTGTCGTTTCAGTCAACCTGTCTACCTACATCTCTAGAATGTGGCTACGGATTTGTTGGGTGTTTGGATGTGGGCTTCTAGTTTTTTTCCCTTTTGTTATTTTCTTTTTCGTTTTTGACTTCTGAGAACATATCCCGATTTGGGCATGTGGGTAAGAAGTTTAAATGTATCGCCATACAGGGTGATCCCTTTTCTATACTCCCAAGAGAAGCTCCAAGTAAACACGACGGACTGCAGTCACCGAAAGGATGTGCATGTATGTTATAACAATAATTGCCTCACATATGTCATTTTTATATTTAGATCTGGATGACGCTGGCGTTGAGAAAACGAGGCAAACTCGTTCGAATTTTACAAATGTGCGAGCAGGGAATCCCGCAACGGCAATTTGGAACATTAGACCTTTGGTGGGCCCTAACGCAGACTGAAATAACCTAAACAAAAACAAACAAAATACAAATGAGAAACAACAAAAATGAAATTGGTTTGAGTGCAGCCAAGAAAGATGTTCCATGCCCTGCCGCCTGGATATTTTCGAAACCAAATTTTATACAGCTGGCAAGTGTGCCTAAAAATAGCATACGCGCTAACAATCACGACTGGAAATATATTTTACTTAATAATGGGAAGATTTACTAAATTTGGGAATTATGAATACATAGTGTTATGCTTTCTTCGTTTTTGAAGTTTCTATTAACGGGTGTTGAAAGCATAACTAAATGTGAAGTATTGTAATCCTGTCAACCGATTTATGTATGTGTATGAGGTACGAAGAGGTTAGCGACTGGTGTAATATCTCACACTACTCGTATATACAGAGAGAGAAGTGTACATATCTGATGTCGGGGAAGGTGTCACGTATTTGGCATGTTTCTCTAGATTCATATTTTAGATGTTTGCATTGATACGTTTTGTTGTATTTCGTTGGTTATAGTTTGGTAAACATGTCTACATGTACACAATTGCGCCTGTGTTTTGGAACATTCAGAAATTAATTATTTATGAATGAAAAATAAAGAGCAGCAAGTCTTAAAAATGTTAAGTAACATAAGACTAGAGTTTACGTAATAGCCGTAAATCTGTTGAAAGACTGCGTGCGTCGTGCAAGATGGCGAGCATCATGGGGAAACTGAACCAAATAGTAATAATTTTGAACCAAATAAAAATCAAGCAGGTGGATGAAGATGTTGGCTTCAACTGGCTTATGCATGAAATTTTCCCCGATGTTTTGGTTATCAAACGTGTGATAGAAACTTTGTTCTAAGACTATCGAGCTTCGAGAAAAACATCCGCAATGGAACTTGTTCAGGTGTCGTTGTATGAAAACAATAGCTACATATACAGAACTACTGTTACGTTGAATAACAGGTGACGATACACGGATTAAGGACATGGTGTCGAAATTAAGTTTGGTAATGAAAAAATTTTGGCTGATCAGCACTTTCGTTCTTAAGAGGATGCCAAAATCTGGCCGATTCTTGTTTGTTTTTATGAAGTGCAAAAAGGCACTTCAGCAGATTTTGAATAGAATCTCTGATCTGTCTGTTGCTCGAAAGTCGATAACCATCCAAACAACCAAAAGATGGTTCAACTTGACATCAATAAAAGCTAGATTGTCACAGAACTTCATCTCATTTCGTCGCTAATAATTCTAAATAAACGTGAGTAACTGATGCAGTCTGACGAAATCGGAACAAATGTAAGACTTTCTCATGGCATTACGTAACTTTAGTGGTAACAATTAGTAACTTTAGTCGAAACAATTTGGCATATCAGACTAGTTAAATGTATAGAAGCTACATTTAAGCTTACCTCAGAATAAGAGTGGAACCTTAACTAAAGCTCCCAAAATGGAGCACTACCCTGGGTCCGAAAGTTTAGGTTAAGTGCAAATAATCTGCTAGCGAATGCATTCTACACCTTTAATTAAATTGGAAAAAAAAATAACTAATTCTATTTTCGTTATCATTATTACACCTATATGTTGAGTTTTTTGACGGTTGTGCTAGTCCGTAAGATTTAAGTATTCATGTGTCTTTAAAAAATATAAAGCCGGATCAACTCACTTTGCTGGTTAGTTAAATGCGTCATAATAACATGTTCTGTTTCCCCGGTCTTTGATAAGCAAAGAGGAAGTTATTCATGAGTTTATGAATGATACTGTGGTTTTATAAATGGTTATCCATCATGTGTATTTTCCCACTGATAATAATGTTACAACGTGTCAGTGGTTATCGATATTGTTTATTAACCATATTTATAATACGCCTTGGGTAAGTAGGCTAATGTGGCTACCAAATATATGTCCGAGTCCAGCTACAACTAGCGCTTATCCCCCGTATTGATACTGCATTTAACTTGAAGTACTCGTATGTTGTTGTGAAATTTCATTGACTTCAAATTATAATTTCGATTATATGCGATTATATGGGGCGTCAGAAGTCAATATTTTAACCACTGAGTTCATGTGCGTCCTAGTGACGTCTTCTTCTTTTCCTTTTTTCCGGCGTCGTTATGGTCAGAAGTGTAGGACCATAACCTTCCCACTCAACCGTATTCCTACTGGTCCGCTTGTGGGGTCCGTCGGTTTGACCTCAGAAAGTAGCGGCAGGCTTCCCGGTTTGGGATTACTTCATCGCTGAGGCCAATCAAATGCTGGTGTTTTTGCATTTGTTTGCACCAATTGTTTTTCCCCCTGCCTTTTTGCGTGTTGAAATTGAAACGTTGATTGATATTGCCTTTTGGACGGGGTTCAAAGGATCTCTCCTTTGAACATGGCAATACCAACTGAGTCGGTCGTGCTCTATCTTTCTTGTGATGGTTCCTTTTACGTGGAGGCTTCCTCGGATCTTTAAACTTCTAATTCTGTCACGCTTTGTTACTCCCGCTGTCATGCGAAGCATCTTCATCTCAGCTGCCGTTAATTTGCTCTCATACTTTTTGTGCATTGTCCAGCATTGTGAACCGTATGTGAGCGCCGGACGTACAACTTAAGTGTAGAGCCTTCCTTTCAGCTTAGGGGGCATTTTTCGATCACAGAAGATGGCGGAGTTTTCCCGCCACTTCATCCACCCTACGCTTACGCGATGGTTGATGTCGTCATCACAAGTTGCTTCTTTATTAATCATAGATCCCAGATATTTAAACTTTTCACACTTGGGAAGCACTCTTCCATTCAAGTAAATGTCTGGAATAGGCTGATGAGGGTCAGAGAACGGGCAGCACAGATACTCTGTCTTCTTTGAACTAATACGATACCCGTGTCCCTCAAAAATGTCCACCCACACATCAAGTGCTCGTTGTAGGGACGCCTGATCATCACTTATAATGGCCCCATCGTCAGCAAAGAATAGCTGGTGCACATTAGGGTCCGTCACTTTTCCTTCAAGCAAGCAATCAAGGACTGCTATAAAGAGCAGTGGGCTGAGGACGCTCCCTTGGTGTACACCGACTTTGATTGCGAACTCTTCGGTGACTCCTGCGGTGCATCTTACTCTTGTCGTTGCTCTATTGTACATGTCCATGATCACTCGCACGTAGGTTTCTGGAACTCCTTTTTGTCTTAGCGCTACCCATAAAAGATCTCTTGGTTGCCGGTCAAAGGCCTTCTCGAAATCAACCAACACCACATGCAAGTCCTTTGAAGAATCACGATGCTTTTCCATCATGATCCTTATACTTTGGATTGCATCTGTTGTTGATTTACCCGAGACAAACCCGCACTGGTCATCAGATAGTCGTATTATTTTCCGCAGTCGGCTATCTAATACCCGTTCAACGATCTTCATGGTGTGCGACATCAGCTTGACAGAACGGTAGTTATCACAATTTCGCGTATCACCCTTTCCTTTGTGCAAAGGAAGAAGATAGCTTTCCCTCCATTGATTAGGCATAGTGTCGCCTGTCATAAGTTTGGAGATAAGAACCATGAGCCATCTAGACCCGATGTCTCCCATCTTTTTCCAGAACTCAGAGGGTATCCCGTCCGGCCCAACAGCTTTTCTTTTCTTGGAGTTTTTAACCGCGTACCGAACTTTTTCGACTGTGATGTCGGATATTTCGGCATGATTCGGGGCGGCTCTTGGAAAGTACACTCGGGGAAACTGTTCGTTCAGAAGTTCCTCGTAATACTGTCGCCATCTGTGGAGAATTTTTTCGTCTTCCACAAGGAGTTGGCCTTCAGCATTGTTAATAAACTTTGGGAAACGAATCTCCTGAGCATTTCTTCTTCTCTGGGCGGCTATCTTAAAGATATTTGCTCCTTTGTTCAAATTGCTTTGTCGAAGCTCCTGGGTAGCCTGGTTCCTGTCAGACGCGGAAGACGATATTTCTTCTAACTCCTGATATAGGCCTTCCATGCTTTTCGCTTTGAATTCGGCGCACTTTATCTTCGCGATACCTTTGCAATATCTATATACCTTTTCACGGCGAGCTTCTTCCTCTCTATTAGTAGAAGAGCACTTTGACCAAGCTTGGAAAGCCATTTTCTTTTCGTGTATCACTGCTTTGGCTTCGTCTGTCCACCACCAGGTTTCTTTTGCGTGTTGGCAGGGGCCTTTAGATGTTCCGAGCAGTGATTTGGCTTTCTCCAGGCCAGATTGTTGTAGGGAATCCCACATGTCTTGTGCTCTGCACTCCTCATTACCGACCTCATCGATAATGGAAAAGAGATAGTTTTTCATGCTGGTAATAAAAGCTTCGCCTATTCTTTTATCCAGCTTATACCACTTGATTCTCTCAGACAACTTCGTTTGCTGCTTTGACTTCTTACTCGCCTCCATAAAAAATTCAGTCAGGAGGAGACGGTGTTGAGGGGCGATCGCGTCTCCCAGGATCACTGCGAGACGTCCTAGTGACGTATGTATCTAAAATGCATCTTTTTAAAAACAGTTTTGAAAAAATCGAAAAACACAATCTTACTTTTGAATGTGTAATTAGGATTTAATTTATTTTAAGCCTACTACACATGTAACATATATGTATACTCGTATATTATATAGCTTATCGGACGGCGTCTATACTTTTGGGCAGACTTGGGTAGAGATTTTCTAGTTGGGTAGTGAAGCTCCCACATAAATAAGGGAAGAATTGTACTAAGGTCAACGTGGTTTTTGGAAACCTTCTTACGAGTGACTTCTTCAAAGCTCAAGTTCAGGCAGAAACTAGTGCTATTACACAGTAACTAGCAGTTGTTATATGGTCAAGGTATGGTTGCCGGTACTGTAAATTAAATATCAACAGAAATTTTAGTTGTTGGTCGTGGAGATGTCAAAAATGTATGTATGTATAACTGGTTTGGATGAACACGACTGGATGAATCGAAAAAGCGACAGCAAGTTTAGCACAAAACAGGACGCATCAGATCCAGATTTTGCACAGAATGTCAATATTTGCAGAGCTCAATGATATTCGATGCAGAATTACTCTTGTCAGTTGCAAGTATTTTAGATTAGATGATATCGATCGACGATATCAGAATATAGTGTCCCAAAAGGTAGCTGACCAGCCTTCTGATATCGACTCTATTATATTTAAGGATATTAATAGAGTGATTTTTTCAGTGGCCGTATGAATCTTTTCGATTGTCGGATTCCTTGAACGTTGTTCCAAAAGTGCAAGTGTTGCGATTTTTCCCACAGAAAGGTTCGGCATCTACCTTTCGCTGAAACCCACCAGAGTTTTATATTGTTTCTTTTGGTAGATCCTATGGGGCACTGTGGCATTCCTTAAAGGAATTTGAGTTCGTACTATATGAGCCCAACGTTTTGAGCGCTTCTTGACAGTCTGAGAGAATATTAATGGTTGTACCTCTTCTGCCAGTTTCTAAATTTAGGTTGACACACGTCAAGTGGCATATATTTCGGCTTGGAAGATACTAGGAATCATTCCCAGAGTCTTCGCTATTTTCCGATTTGGTTCAAAGATGTCAGCGCAAACGCAGGAAATAATATTGGAGCCATCAGTGTACCGCCTGGGACCTTTGACATTTACCAAAGGATCGCCGCTTTCCCAAGCTACATATCTATCTATCTCAAATCTTTTGTTAAAAATGAACGTGTGTGATAATGATATCCAGTTTAAAAAGTTGTTATAGGATTGACATGTGACCCAAAGGTCTACATAGATGGTCTGGTTCTGAGGAGTCTGATTGCACCTCTTTTTAATGCAGAGGTGCAGTAGAGTAATTCCGATCAGTGCCTCTTGGGCTGCCGTTGGGCAAGTTGGCATGACGCCTGTAATGCATTGAAGTTTAAATATTGCCGGCGTATCCGATGACTTCATAACCGAAGTTGGTTAACTGTAGAATAGGTCGTCGAAGAATATCGATCGAGAAGGGGTTGTAGGACTCCATCTTCTGGACACCCTTTGGCTGCCGATACTGTCACAGAAACTTCTCCATATGTAGATGATATAATATAGCTCTAAAGCATTGTTCTAGCCCAGTGGTTATTGGGGTGGTCTACACCTCTGCGGGACAAAGTGGTGGTGATTGAGTTATAGCCAATATTAACAAAAACCTCCTCAATATCGACAAAAGCGCAAATTGCCATCTCCTTGCGTGTGAAACTATTTTCCACATATGCTCCCAAGTGATGCAGCGCGTTGTCAATAGATCATTCCTTGCGATATGCATATTAATTTGGGTGGTGTTTGATTTTTTAATATAACCTCTAACCTCTCATATGAAGCTCTATCAGTTTTCCCATTGTTTTTAGTAGTAAAGATGTAAGGCTGATAGGGCTATAGGATTTAGGTTGTTCATTTTGTTTTCCAATTTGAGGGATAAAGACAAAGTTGACTTCTCTCCAGACTTGAGGAATACTTTAAGTTGAAACTTGACCTAAACAGAGCTATCAGTGTTGCTAGGATGATGTCTTTTTGCGAAGCAGCCCGAGCCCATTTGTATGCTCTTGAGATAGGGCTATATAGAGGGCCGCGGTTGGTAGTGAATCTACGCTTTCGTAATGTTTTCTCCAAGAGCGTCTCTTTGATTTTCTCAATACGAGGTTGAATTTTGCTAGATCAGATCTATAATCAGTGCAATTATTTGTTCGTTTATCTCTGTTGAATAGAGATCTCACCTGTTTCCTCAGAGATTCAAGCTGTGCATTTTATTAAGATACGCACCGCTTGTGTGTATCTATCTTAGGTGCACAGCTATTTTTGAAAGATAAGATGAGTGCTTCATTTAGTTGGTAAGCCGCTTCTTAAATGTCATACATCGATGTGATGGTTTTAAGAAGTACGTCTACTTTGGCGGCAAGTTGAGCAAGAGAACTCAGTTGGTTCTTTTGGATCTATGATGATCATGGTCATCTTCTCCAGCCTCACCAGTGATGTTAAATGTGTCATGTTGGTGATCAGATTTTTGTTTTGTTTTTTTGTTGGAGGCTTCTACTATCTGTTGGAGCGCTCAGACACAAATACTGGTTTACTGTACTACCAGACACCTTGTCTTTATTATATATTCCCCGTTGTCCCTAGAAAAGTGAGGCGGGGCTTCAGTAATGTAGAGCTAAGAGATTCGGCAAACACCACGTCGGCCCCAATGGTGCGCCACCGTGCGCGAGCGAAGGCGGTACAGTCGTATAGAAAGTGTTCTGCTGTGCCATCCTCCTCGCAACATGCAGCACAGGTTGGCGTCTCACTGTTGCCAAGCACACAGAGATCCTTGGCAAAAGTGTAATGGCCCGTAATGACGCCCGTAATCCTTTTGCAATTATTTCTCCTTAAGGATAAAAAGTATTTTGCGGACTTCTTGCAGACATCAGGGCGTACGCGCTTAGTTTTTTTTTTTGATTTATTAGAAAAAAGTATCTGTATTCTATAGTACATAAAAAAACTAGAGGCGAAAATAGATTTTAAAAGTACAATGTACATAAATAAAGAAAAACAAAACTATAAACATATTAAGTGGAGTTATGAAAACTATTTAACAACAATAATAATTAAATATGTATCTAAACCAGAATACAAAGCATATCAAGAATATCTTTATAATTTAAATGTAACAGCCATGATTAATTTTTTTAAGGAAGGAGGATTTATTCCGAATACATCGCATGTTATACAGCAGTTTATTGAACAGCCTTTGAGCAATTGATAAAACCAATTTAAAAAATATTTGTAGATTGTGGTGAGGAACTTGTACAAGATTCTGTTCGTTTACTCTGAGTTGGTAGTTAGAAGAGCTTCGGTTTAAAGAATATCCTGTTCTTTCGAAAAAGATTTTTAAAACTTTATAACAAAATAGATGTTTCAAAGGTAGAATGTTGAGACTTCTGAATAAGGGTAACCTATCCGAAAGGCGGTTTTAGCGACAAATAAGTCTTATAACATGTTTTTGACACACAAGAAGAGGAAACATAGTGCGTTCCACCCCAAACGATTAAGCCATATTCAAGTTAAGAATGCACTAACCCAGAATATACCATATATGCTTCAGAAAATCCTGTGAACAATAAGATTTTAGAAAGTAAAATTGCCTAGTGGTTGCCATAAGATACCTTTTGAGTGCAGTCGAATGCGCAAACCAGTTCACCATCCAGTCTAAAATTACACCAAGATACTTAAATTCTCTTACCTCATCTAAACGAAAACATTTGTTAGAGCGTGAGCGGTGTTCGAAAAACGTCTGGGTATTGGATTTTGAGTTGCAAACATGAGTACTAGGCTTAAAGGCAGTTCCCACAGCGAAAAAAGAACGGTCCGTAGTCCACTTGTTTGCCATTAGGACTAAAAGACGTTATTTTTGTTTTATCGTTTATGACCATTTTGTGCATTTGAAAACAGTGACTAAGTATTTCAAGGTCATGATTGATGTATGAAGAAAGATTCAAAACGGAATCGCTAGTAAAAGCACATGCCATATCGTCCGCTAAAGCCGTAACCTTACTAGTTATGGCAGTTTTGCGCAAAAACAGAATTAATGAAAACTAAAAACAATAAAGGAACAAGCATGGGTGGAACACCCATTGATACCGTTCTCATGGAACTTAACACACCATCAATATTAACTCTTGCGAATTGTGAAATCCACCCCTAAATCCACATTTATACAGTTTATCTAAGAGTATGATATGATCGACATGATGTATCGAATGCTTTAGTTATGTCCACAAACAGCGCTGCGGTATGGCATTTATTATTGAAGCCGTCATAGATGTCGGTACAAAAATTTAGTAGAGCATTCTCGGAGGAGCGACCTGAGCGAAAGCCAGATTGACAAGCGCTAAAAAATTTATTTTTTTCCAAGATCTTGACTATCCTTTTCTTTAAGGATTTCTTAAATAAGGGAAAATTTTCATCATAAAACATGTTATTTGATAGAGATAAGACATTAAACCTATATGTATAGAAAAAAAGTTAGCTTTGAATCAACAATTCTTATTTTAAGAACATCGCAACTATTTAGTTTAAAACTGTAATGTTCAACGCGAAAAGAATCTTTAATAAAAGCAGCAACACCACCTGAGACATAATTGTTATTGCAACAAAAAAGAGAATTGTATCCTTTGATGTCGAAGAATGTGATTTCCTCTTCAAGAATCCAAGTTTCAGATAAAAAAAAATTAAATCCGGCTGATTTTTAAATGAACTAAAATGTAGAAGAAAGTTATCAACATTTTTTTGCATGCTTCTTATGTATTGCTGAATAATAAGTAAATTGGATAAGTATGCTTGGTTGAAAAAAAGATTGAGATCATCAACATCTATACAGTTGATAGAGGGGCCATAGAGACCATTATTTTGAGAGCCTTGCACATGTCTTAAGGACTGAAAGATCTTCATTAGTATTAATAGTAATTATTTGGTCTTGCACGTATACTTTCCCGTTTTTTACCCAAGCATGCTTGTGCATCTTTTCTTTTTTCAATTTTTTATGCAGCATTTAGCAAAAATTTCGTTTTTCCATTTAAGCATTCGTTTATGTAGATCTTATTGATTTTATCACAGACAAACATTTTTGAAGTTAGATTGTTTTTGTGTAGAATTTCGTTTTTCATAATTAAGTCTTTCTTGATTTTAGACACGAATTTCACAACTAATACAGATTTGACATTATTCTCACTTACATTTTTAGACATTTTAACATTTTTAACATAGCAATTGTCTATTTCTATTTCGGACACATTTGCTGAGACATCCTTTGAGAAAACTGTAGTGCGCATTTCAGAGCATTGGTGTTGTTGACATTTGGAACACCCACTATTTCTACGCACTTCTCTTCTGCTTTGCTGCAAGAAATCAACTTCTCTCTGTAGATCACGCACAGTCTGCAAGAGATTGTTTTTTTCTTCCTGGAGTGAGGCAATCACGGAGAGAGTAAGTGCATTTTCAGCCCGCATTGCAACAATTTCATTATAAATTGATTCCAATGTTACAGCTTGTTGTTGCTGTCGCATAGATGGAACCGATGGGAGGATAGACTGATGTTCTTGTACAACCTTGTGTTGTTGTTGCGGACTGGTATTTTCCTCTGCTTTTAATGTTGTGGGTGGAGACCGTGAAGACCGCGGAGGTGAGCATTCTAATTGTTCTCTCATAGGTGGGGGAGAGCGGAGAGATCCCTTCGCGCCGCGGAACACTTTTTGCAGCAGAAACTTTTATTGTTTTTTTGCAAAAAATCAGCGTCAGTTGGTTGAATGTTTACACAATTCCAATGGAAATAGTTTTTGCAGCTTGCACACAGAACTTTTGGTTGATTACGTTCAACTTTTTGTTTACAAATACACGGCATTTTTGTACATACACTACATGGTAACAGCTTAACGCAAAAAAGGAAGCACGGAATCGAAAAGTACGTGTTGTTCCACGACGTACACAATACAATAGTCATCCTGCATCCTGGATATTCCCTCCATCTTATAAGCAGGTAGACCTAAGGCGGGTTCAGGTCTTGAGAAACTCTCATCTGACCCTCTTCTGAAATCTCATTTCCTGGGATCCCAGAGTGATCTGGAACCCATACAAGCCTAAGTTAATTTAGTCTTCCCACTTTTTTCAAAAAGGTCTTGAGTTCACGCACTAACTTGGAGTTGGATAGAGGGTTGGACACAGCTTTGAGTCCAGCTTGACTGTTACTGCTGACGCATTTGCTTTTTCCCTTCCACAACATAGTGCATAGCCATTAGGATTGCGTAAATCTCTGCTTGAAAGACAGACACATATTTTCCTAACGAGAAGTACTGTCGAATGTTTTCGCGCTCAAACAAAAGTCCAGCGCTGGACCCCTGCCCAGTCCTGGAGACATCTGTGAAAATGCGAAGACAATCCATTCCAGGTTCAATGTCTGGCCAAAGCCAGTCCTGACGCCATGGAAATGTGACTGTGAAATTACAGCGGAGTAGAATGGCAGGTGTCATTGCGTCAGAAGGCATACCCATGAGACAGGGGTCATAGGATATTTCTCGCGCAAGTACACTTTCACTCCAATGCGAGTTGTACCAAAGACCATTTCTCTTAAGGGGAGACTTGGCTTTCAATACGCATCCTCTGATATATATGTCAAGGCATATAGAGCAACTCCCGGTGTGCTGGGGAAAGCCCGTGCAGCAGAGATAGACCGCTCTTGGGAGTTTGGTGAAAGAGGCTACAACGAGTTTGCGTGTTAGCCTGTTTCACCAAACAACTGATATCATTGCCGTGTAGATCCAAAGGACCTTTTTCGGCGATAAGCTCCATGTTTTGTCAAAGGCACCTTTGCATTGCCAAAAAGCTGACAGCTTTGGTGGTTTTGGACTCAACTTGCTTTGACCAAAGAAGCTTGCTATCTAAGATGACTCCCAGGTACTTAATTCCCTTGAATATCGGGATGGGAAAGCCTTTTAACACCAGCTGAGTAATACCCGTATTTTTGCTCCTTCTTGTAAAGAGAAAGAAATCAGTCTTAAGATTAACCGACAGCCCATTACTCGTGCACCAGTCCCTGATCACATCTAGTGCCGCATGCGCTTTGAGACAGAGAGTCGCTAAACATTAGGCGACAGAGAGAACAGCACCATCATCCGCATAGGCCTGGGCATAGATTACAGAGGCATTGAGAGCATCGAGAAGAGAGTCGACCAACATGCACCATAACAGCGGACCCAAGACGCCACCTTGCGGGCAACCCATGTTTACTCTAGACTTGACACATTGTTCAAGGCCTGCATCAGCGATCAATATCCTACGCACAAGCATTGTTTTGATCCACAAGACCAGTGCTTTATCCATGCTATGCCGTCTAGCAGCGTTACACATGCTGTCGAAAGTAGCGTTGTCGAAAGTTCCCTCAATGTCAGCGAAAATGCCTCTACTCTTTCTTTTCGAGAGCGCATTCAATTCTCCCAACTAGGTTTTGAAGCGCAGTCTCGCAGGATTTTCCGGATTGATAAGCATGTTGCATGCCCGAGAGAGGATGGGCAACTTTGCGCACGTGCACGTGCTGTCTTATACCTGTTTGCAGCATAACAGCGTATATCCCATCAGTGCCCTGTGAAGCCATCGGAAGATGCCACAGCAAATTCAAGGGCCTCAGTAGTTGCCACGCGTGACGCAATATACCAGATACGCCGAGTTGTTTTCAACGTTTCAGATGCATTTTCCAATGAGGGAGTGTGCAACTCGCCGATGACAGTCTGATTTTCCGGGAAATTGGTCTGAACTTAACTAGGAGTTAAACTAAGAGTTTCTGCCTTAGACTCGGTGAAGGTACCATCAGACTTTCTAAGTATATCCAGCTTTGTCGATTTTCCTCGCTTGAGAACATTAACCAACTTGCTGGTCGCGCTCAGGGATTTGATCTCTTAGGGATCTGATAGTGAGGCCTCATTAGAGACGTGCCAGTCACAAATTATATTAGAGACAAAAGGGCTAGAGATTGTAACGTCTCAAATTGAGTTAATGAACATGGGTTTGCTGCCCCTATTGGTAACGGTGAGGTTGTTACTAAATAAAAAAAAGGGTGCGCCGTGGCCCAGTGGGTAGTGTGTCGGCCGCTGATGCGTGATAAGCAAGTTCGGATCCCGATAACACCAACGCAATCGAATTAATATTTCGCGGCTTCTCTCCTCGGCGGGGTAGTGGCAAAACCCCCCGTTGTACATTTGCCTTGAAAAAGCTTCTCGGCTCTTGCCGTTCGGAATCGGCATTAAGCTTTCGGTTCCGTTCACTTGTGTGAAAAATAAATCGCACACAACATAAGTGAATAAAAGAAGTTTGGCTTTGGCTATTCACGAGCTGTAACGCCATCTAGGGTGTCTGTCTGGCAGTACAATGGACCAGTATTTGTGTTTGAGTGCTCCAACAGACAGCAGAGGCCTCCAACAAACAAAAATAAAAATAAAAAAAAAAAGCGCATTGGCATCGCATCAACTGACCGGATGTCGTTTGCGCCAATGACAATATTCTACTAGGTCTTGTACCTACTCGTAAGTAGGTGGGATTTGGTTGCCGTCTCCTGGGAAGTAAGATGAGGCGCACACGATCTGCCTTACTCCACCTTTAATTGGGACTTACATGATGATGGCTGTCAAGTCTCTTGTTATCAATTCTGGAATGGGTAAAAAATGTATATAAGAACCGATCGAACACGCTGTCCTGGGCGGAGATTCTCCAGTAACGTCAATTAATTTACGCGACCCATTTTGTAGGCTTATAATCTTACCTCTTTGAACCTAGGGTTCTTGTATGAATCTATGAGAAATTTTGCAGCTATAGAAACGCATACCAAATGTGGCCGAGGCAATGTGGTTTTTGGGTCGTTTATGGTATGAAATGTTAACAAAGGCGCTGATTAAACTATTCCGCACTTAGGCGAGTGGGAATTGGAAGATAATTGCGCCAAATAAGAAAAAATAAAATAAACGACAGAATAAATTTAAATTGAACTTTATTGGTTGAGTTGTTACCGACAAGTGATTTTTCATTTCTTTCCTGGAAACTGTTGGTTTCTTATGTACCAATGAGGAGGTCAATAGCCTCGGCTTATTTACATTAGTAGGGAAAATTACTAATACAATATATGTATATTGAACTATATATGTGGAGGAAGGGCATGCATTACAATTAATGGCCCACACCTTTGAAGAAGGTACATAGGACTACGTCCTATGTAGGGTGTATGTATCTCGCTCACACACTATTCGGCCGCAGGTCTCGTTCAATTTGACATTTGTGCATTGGTCGGTTTGTTTTGTTTTGTTTATTTATTTTTATTCAGTTATGTTGTTTGTTTTATTTTATTATTTTTGTTTTGTGTTGTATTTATTGTTGCGACGCAACACAGAGTTTCCACAGAGTGTGGAGCAAGAGTCGGAGGGTGGAGACACTTAAGCATTCCTTCCGGCGGCAATGCCGGCAAAAGATATCAAAGTTGCTATTGTTTGTTTACTTTGGTTATTAGTAAGAGTAAAGTAAAAGTAAAGTCTTTGGTAAAACTTGGAATATTTTTTTGCCCTCAATTCACTAACAATTACAAGCGAAAATGATCATCAATTTAAATTCTTTAAAAATCATATCTTGCATCTATTACGCCTGTGTGTTCTGTCTTTCTGTATAGCCAGAACAAAATTATATTACGACAAAATACACTACGCTAGTCAAACCAACTTGTATCTCTTATGTCTTATGGTGTCATATGTCGCTCTTAAATGCGGCGCCATTTAAGTGGTCAGCCTGTCTTCAGGGTTAAGAGTTAGTTATCAATAATGTAAAAACACTTCATAAATCCACTTTACAGGCATGCACAATGATATTGATATTTTATATTATCAATTGGGTCAGTGACGAAGATACTAAATCAATATTTTTTTCCTGAAATACATATGAATATGATATTTGCTTTAAATCAAATTCAGACATACTAAGAATATTAAATCCATAGTTTTAGATTTTTATATGTACAACGTATCCAGTAAAATACAATTACTTCGAATTCGCCCCTTAATAACACTGTTTCACTTCCCCATCACTTAGTCCAAATTGAATTAATCCCCAGTATGTTATGTACTTGTTTTGTAAAACAACAATCGTTAATTGAATTCTCACATTGTGATCCACTTTTGACCGGGATTGAGAGCAACAAACCACGTATCAAGAGCTTTGCTTTGATGAACCCCAGATCATTACCCTGCTTGCACCAACCGCGACCAATAGGTGATTATGACTTATGCTTTCCTTTCATACTACAAGTAGCACGGAGCGGTTGGGGTAACGTACCCGAATGCAATTTCATTAGAAATGGGTCACTCAACAATTGGGGCTGCTGGCTTTGCGTTCGCTTTTCACTTGTCTTTCGTTCGTCTTTGTTTTCTTCTTTCTCTCACTTATTTAAACTTTGTGCATGGCAAATGCATCACAGACAACATAAAACACTTAGAAGCAAGTGGCAAAGGTTTGGAATGGTTTGAAATGGTTTCTCATCGTGTCGACGACGCTTTTTAATTTTAATTTTGCAATCAAGGGAGCTACATTTTTATATCACGGTGGAGATAGAGGTGAGAGTCATTATAATGACGGATAGGTTTATTGAGACGAAATCAATGAAAGAGGGATATGTTGGCTCTTTAGTATTCCCCCGGTGTAATGCCGGAATAATGAATTACGGAAAGTGATCACGTCTCTGATATTGTTTAACGCGAAAGTAATGCGGGCTTGTCCTACGGGCTGATTCGGCTTTGGAATGCATAATAAGAGAGTAGATTGAGGGGTTTTAAGAACGGCGTTCAAGGTCATGAGTTCGCGATTGCCTTGTGTATTTACAACTCACCTATTGATGCATAGATGAATGGCAAAGTGGTGTTACTTAATATGTGACAGAAAATATCATTATGACGCGGATATTCAATAAAAACTGACTCTGAATTATATTTAGCTATGATATATTATGCATAGCTATGAAATAGAATATATTTGTACATATATAAGTGAGATTCGAAGCTGTAGGTAAATAGCCTTACCTTATGAAACTATTAGATCGCAAATTGATTATATTTCCTATCAAATTGAGTCACTTGTTATCCGTGCAGGGACGGGTTAAGAATATCTCTGCAGCGCCGCCACAAATACATAACGCTTGTCGTAAAAGGCGACTAAGGCGAAAAAATCACATCTGGACTATATACAAATATCCAGGTGAGCTTAGCGACACATACGACTACATACATATACATAGCATCTTAAAACTGTCTCGCAAGTGTGGAGATTATCGGTGTTGTAAAAGAAAGATCGAACAAATTATGGAAAAAGAAAGAATACATCGGGACCTGATGGCTCATGAGTCTTATCTCCAAACTTATGAGCGGGAATCCAATGCCTAATCAGTGGAGGGAAAGTTCTCTTCTTCCTTTGCACAAAGGAAAGGTAAATACGCGAAACTGCGATCACTACCCTTCTGTCAAGCTGACGTCACACATCATGAAGATAGTTGAACGGGTACTAGATGGCCAACTGCGAAAAATAATACGACTATCTGATGACCAGTGCGGTTTTTTTTTTGAGTAAATCAACAACAGATACAATCCAAAGTATAAGGATCACAATGGAAAAACACCGTGATTCCCTAAAGGACTTGCATATAGTGCTGGTTGATTTTGAAAAAGCCTTTGATAGACAAAAAGATCTCTAATGGGGGCCGCTAAGACAACGAAGAGTTCCAGAAACCTATGTGTACATGATCATATATGCATGTATCAGGCAGCAGAGACAAAAGTAAGACGTTCCGCAGGAATCACAGAAGAGTGCTCAATCACAGTCAGGGAAGCGTCCTCAGTCCATTGCTATTTATTACATTATTTGATTATATGCTTGAAAGAAAAGTGACGGACCCCAAATTGCATCAGTTACTCATTCTTGACGATGGAGCCATCATAAGTGAAGATCAGACGTCCTTGCAACGAGCGGGTGGATGTTTTGGAGGGAAATGGGTACCGTATTAGTTGAATAACGACAGAGTATCTGTGCTGTCGTAAATTGCGACGACATCAATCATCGCTTAAACGTAGGGTGGATGAAATGACGGGAAAACTCTGCTTTCTTCTGTTACCAAAAAATGCATCCTAACCTGAAAGGAAGGCTCTACACCGCAGTTGAACGTCCGGCGCTCAGATAAGATTCAAAATACAGGACTATGTACAAAAAGTATGAGGACAAATTAACGGCAGCTGAAATGAAGATGAGAGCAACGTGTCGCAGTTGGTAGGGTGTCGGCCTCTGACGCACGATGACCGAGTTCGGACCCGATAACATCAACGCCATCGAATATCCATTTCGCGGCTTCTCTCCTCAGCGGTGTACAGGCAAAACCCCCCCTTCATAGGCGGTACAAGGTAAAATCCAGTCGTCGTACTGAATTATTCCGCGATCGGGTTCAGTTTCCCCGCCAACAATTTTTTTTCTTGTCTTGAATTAAATTTCTGGAGAAAACAATGCTTGCTCAAACACATTGGAAGCGTTTCCGGTCAAAAAGAATAGTTTGATGACATGGCCCCTGCAGGCTGAATTAGATAAGGCTAGTTTTCAACAACTTTACGGCTCATAGCCTCTCTCCAATATTTTCAGCGCGTCCAAAACAAAACTACGAGTCCGAACCGGCTTAAATTTCGACAGTAGCCGTCTACTAGAATGTACTACACGATAGTAAGTTGCTCTTGCGATACTGGCGCCATCTGGCGGTGAGGCTAAGTACTTATCGTACCACCCTCGTATATTCGTATTTGTTTTTTTCATTTTGTTATGCCCTGCCTGCTTTCCCCGATTCAACAGTTGTTCCTGGCGTTGATTACTGCATGTTCCGCTCCCTACACGGCATTCAATTGTTTGAACAAAGTGGCATCGATCATTAGCGGCTCCTTTCAGCACAATCAAGAGCTGCCGTATACGAGTACATACATACATATGTATGCCTTTATTTTTCCCTTTATATGTCCTGTTTTCACGATATACGCTATCTGCATAAATAAACTGCAGTTGACTCAGTCAGATAAATGTTTAATGTTTGTCATCACGAGCGATATGATATCTTATCTGCGAAGGTTAGCCGACTGGCGCTGAACTTGCATGCTAAGTGTGGTTTGTTTATTTTTGGGATTTATTTGTTGTTTTCGTGCTAATATTAAATTCCTTGACGCAAACCAGTGAAATGTCATGTGAAACGCATGACTTCATCTGCGGCATCGAGGTGTTTACGCAAATTTTCCAGCTATATTTCATATCGATGAAACAATGCATTTCCAATGATAAAAATCTAAGAATTGTATAGCTTTTCTCTGATTCTGCTTCCCTCCGTGTGCTTATGAGTTTCATAGCTAATGAGCAATTTAACCACAAAAACAAATGTAGTAATTGAGCCCGAGATCAATTAGAATGAATAATAAATCACACGAGAAGGAATTTTATTGTTGCCAATATTTTGTTTTTTCGTTTTAATTGTTTTACATTTGTCTAATAAGCAATAACTGATTGAGGTCTATGTCTACTATTTTACTATTTTTAAATAATAGAAGAAATATTTTTTTAGAAGTATACTATAAACGCTCACAGCTGCGAGCTCGTACATGCAATTTTACATATGAATTTAGTCACATAGTGAGCTAAGGTGGCAAAACATAACGATCATCATCATCGCGAAAAAAAATTGAAAACAATGTTGATATTTTCCAAACTTCTAAGAATGATGAGTCTGTTTTAAGATAGTTTTCTTTTATATTACGCTTGGTTTCATAGATCTGGGAAAATCCCAAAATGAGGGTTCCAAGCTAAGAAGTACTGCGGAATAGATCATATGTCATCATGGCCCCTTCAACAATTTCTATTATTTTTTTTAAGGTGATTTCAGCTGACATTCAACTCAAATTTAATGTATTACATCATGATCGGTACATTAAGATTTAATCTTTGTTGGTACACAAATTATTAAACAACTCTTAAACAAAAAATACTCGTATATGTGCATATACGTATGAATGCATTCGTATGTACGTGCATTCAATATACACCTAAAAATATTCAAGGCAGATAAATTTATTGAAGAAGCGAGAAATATTAAAGGATTACACATTTATAGTTAGAGATGTTGTAAATACCACTTACCCCTGAATTCTAATTATGGAACTGAATTCCATAATCTTACAGTGAAGTAAAATAAATTGATAAAGCGAAGATTCCTTAACTATTATGTTATGTTGTTAATTCGTAAAAAACGTGTTATTCAAAGTATTACCAATAGCTAGCAAATACTTTTTCACATCTTCCTGGCACCATGCGAGTAAAAAAGATACGTCTTTTGAGGTTATCCAGGAATTTACTCTTTATTTTGGTATCTTAGTAGGAATGGAAGTGCGGGACAATGTCTGATGAAAATGTTTTCCAACATTTGGCTAAGCAATGTCATACAACAAAATCACATTTTTGTGTCTTTGTTCGTATAGCTCCAATTTTTCCTTCAATCTTCGGTTCAAACGCATTAATTCTAATCGGAAGATATACATATCCAGTGATACTTAAATTCGTTTGAACAGCTCATAATAAACTACACCGTACTTGAGGGGGCATCAAGTGCAGGGTAGAAACATCGCACCATGGACATCTGTCTTTATTAACTATGTTAACCCATACATATGGGTGTATTATTGACTTTTTTGATATAATGGTAGCCTCTTAGGCTATTGCTTCTAAAATATTCTGTGCTAGTGACTGACTAAATAACCCTACGGTCAATTTCGGAATTCGTAAGATTGAGAAAAGCTGGAGATCAAACCATATATGAATCACCAAAGATTTAGACGGATTAACTATTGTAGCACTCTATATTTGAGCGAACGACCGATCATTAATATAATACTTGATAGATCTTCGTTAAAGACGGATACGAGAATAGTCCTGTGGTCATGGTTGGAGATATTTTTAGTATATTTACATAGTTGGTAAATCATCGATAAACAGCCAGTATGGCCTCAGGACCGAACTGTGGGGTTCTTCTAATTTTAAAGGCTTTAAAGTTAATGTTTGCTCGTCAACCAATGGTTTTCGGAACATTTTACGGCGCTTTTTACGAAAGCTTTAATTGAACTTTTATCGAAATTGTCTACCATTTCCTGTAGGATGTTAGCCATAGTTGTGAAGCAGAGGTAGTTAGCTCTTAAATCAGACTGGTGAGGTGCAACAGGTGGTTAACATACAGATGGTCAAGTATTGACTGAAAATACCCTAGCGTAGTTATATATTACCTACCTTTTTCAAGATGAGGAAAAGTTAAAATCATGAAGCAGTAATTAATAGTGTGGGTTAAATGGCGTCTGGTTTGAGGTAGTATCTTTAGATGGAAGTTGGCCATGCTAAAGTTAACAAATTCAGCAGAATGTATTTATCTTCTCTTATCCATGATTTATTATTCGTTGCTCCATTGTTATTTTCTAATATCATTACCTATTTTCCATTTACTTATTTATTTTTAAAATTACTAATATTTATTTACTTATCTACTTATTAATCAATTCACTTATTTATGTATTTATTTATTATTTATTTATTTATTTACTTATTTATTTATTTATTTATTTATTTATTTATTTACTTATTTATTTATTTATTTATTTTATTATTTATTATTTATTATTTATTTATTTATATATACATATGTATATATATTTTTTCTTCTTTTTTTTTTTCTCTCCTTTTTTAAATAGAGGTTTTTGTTAATAGTTTTCCTCTAATATTACAAATATAAATAAAGAAAGCACGTAGAAACAAAACGATTTTTTTCAGTAGTAAGATTTGTAATTTATCATATCTCTGTGCAAGCTGTGCGTAATTATTGTAAAATGTAAAATTGTGCTATATGAAATAAAGTATCTATCTATCTATCTATTTATCTTCTCTTGATTCATCGAAAATATCGTTGATTATTTCTATTCGCCTTATAATATATAAATATAGCCTCAAGCTACAAAACAACACCCCTCGATATGTGTATGTAAATAACTTCTTTACATGTCAAATAAATAATTCAGTTGTCGTAAAACGAAGACAAAATAAAAACGTTCAAAATATGCTTCCGACCAAATTTCTGAAGTTTCTTAACCTCTGCCTTTGTGATGGCTATTTGGTCCTTGAATAAAACTGTCATTCATCTGTCACTACCTATTATAAGACATACGTCATATAGCAATAACAATGCAAAAAAATCTTTAACTTTACGCCACTTGACCGTTAAGTAACATTTATGAAGCTGTCATCAAGTGTTTGTGCCGCACTCGAACATGAACTCAATCAATCAGTTGACACTCAACAGCAACAAACTGAGGTTAATTGTCAAGACCTTTCCTTTCGATGAACGAAATGAATGAGAGATTTGTTTATAAGCAATTCCATGAATTGAGTTCATCGGCGTGAACTTAAATAAACAAATGAATTAGTTTGTTTATGGGTGCGGGGAACGCAAACTTGGTGATGATTAATGGACGCTCGATTAGGTAGCACGGTAGACGGTAAAACAAAAGGAGTGGCATTTTGATGGTGCTTTATCCAGCATGGCGTTGGATTTTTTTCCATTCTTTCAAGGCTGAAGGTTTTATTAATTAAGTAATCAATCGAGCATAAGGTAGATGTGTTTACAAAGATTTTCTTAATAAAGTGAAATACTGTTCATGTGGAACAGGCGTGTTAAACTGTCTTCATCTAGTATTGACTTGACGTTTAAGACAGTCAAAAATGTATTACTGAAACTTTGGGTTTGGTGGTTTTTGTAATTAAATTGTATTCTATGATAAATAACGGACCTCCGTTCTTGTTCCAATAGTTTATTCCTGGCGAATAAGATTTATCTAATTTCAAGTCTATGGATCTGATATGTTTCATAATCCAATTGGACCAAGCCTTCTCTTTTGATTGGAAACCGGAAATGAAGTATCTATTCTTAAATAATGACCTATATACATACATATGTAATTATTACATATGCATGGACTAATATTATGAATTGTTTACCAAACGAACTTCTAACCATGTAATTGTGAATTAGTCTTATAATGAATTATTATCTGTCAAAATTGGTATGAAATAAAACTCACCCTCTGGGCGGCCAAATTACAGTGTGGACCTTGATCACGTCTCCTTCGTGGGGTTAAGCAAATATCCAACAGTGGTGACGAGGAGTTTTAAGGTTAAGAAAAATCTTGACCATGCTTGACCTGCGCAAGACACCTTAGTTGCATTAACCACTGCAAACCACCCCCAACTCAACAAATAAACACTTTGAGCACCTCAACGAAAATAAAAAACCTATCACTAATTACATTCAGAGGTTCGAATTTTATCTTGCATTGCGAAACATCTCGTATGCTACAAAGAAACGTCAAGAACTAATAAATTGTATTGGCGCCAAATACTACCAACTTCTTTCAAATTTAACAGCCCCCGAAGAGCCTAATGCAAAGTCATACGATGAATTTGTCGGCCTTTTAAAAAAGCACCTCAGTCCAAAGCCACACGAAATTACAGAGCAGCGCAAGTTTCTGCTCAGACTCCAACACGAGGGAGAGTCAATAGGTATCTAATTATTTGGCTGAGTTGAAAAAGCTGAGTGCTTTCTGCAATTCGTATATGAATCGTGTTAAAAATCCACTCTCAAAACGAATTCACGTTCCCAATTCCTTCGAGGACTGAGGGATTCTGACATTAAGGAAAACCTCATACGGGAAACAGACATGACTCTCGACAAAATTATTAAATATGCAATCTCTATGGAGGCTTCAAAAACTGAGAGTCGCAACATTCAAATTCACAAAATCCAGACAAAGGAGTCGTCGGCACAAAAAACCAAAGCAAGAAATAAGATGTGCAGCTACTAAGCCCATGATCGATCAAAAGATCAAAAAGGTAAAAAAACCGTTGCCATAGATGCGGGAAGCACAATCATATGGTAGACAGATGTCGTGCTACAAACTTATATTGTAAAAAATGTCGATGTTTCCTCATTGTGTATGGAATCAAAGTCTACGCAAAAAGACACTAATGCACTTCAAGCTTTTCAAGAATCTGATGATGAAACATACATATGTGAAGCATAGCTTACAAGAGGAAGGTGATCCATTCGAGTTAAACGTCCTTAACCTAGCACTAATCAAAAGCCTAGCATCGAAAGTCGAATCACGTGGTGGTAAGTACTGCAATACCATACAAATCAACAACAAGGAACTCGCCATGGAATTTGATACAGGCGCAGCCATATCGGTTCAAAATTACGATACTTTTGTTTCCCATTGGCCAAATGAAAAAATTAGACCCACAAAAATAATACTGAAAACCTACATCAATACAATATTTCCAGCTTATGACAAATCTCACGTGTACAATGAACCTTACGAACTTTACATTGTAAAAGGGCCATTTGATACACTTTTGGGAAGAGAATGGGTAAAGGCACTAAAAGTATTACAAATTAATGCTCAATTCGAATAGATAATCGTCCCAAAACAATTTTAGGACACAATTTTAAAGGCACTTTCACTTCCGCCATTCAATCACCAATCCCTTTCGGATACAATTCCAGAATTAAATTCTACATAATACACTTACAATCGCAATAATCGCTAATTCTCTAAATTTTTGAAATCCTTTTCTTTCTATCGTCCTCGTAAAGCAAGGCAAACCGTTGTCAGGGCCATTCAAAGTATAATAAAATCGATCTGACCACCCACCGGACTGAATTTTCTCACCCAGTACTTTTCACATCCGCATCCTGCTGTGCAATCGCATTGTGCCACTAAGTCAGTGCATTGGCCGGGCTCTTGTACGTAACCTACTTCATCCCAGTCAATGTGAACGACCTTAGTAAACAAATAAACGAAAGAGTCCAAACCCAACACACATGTCAAGGACCAAACGCATAACAGAGAATCCTTGCAAAGGATTAATTAACAACATAAAGCAAAAAACAAAACGAAAGAATGGTAAACGCAAATAAAACAAAAACCGAAAAATTATGGAATATCGGTCCATGGCCCACCCTATACCATGCACACACAGTCCTTTAGCGTGCTTCGTCGCTCTATTCACCAGCTGCACACAATCTTACCACTACAGATACACAATACACCAAACAAAACTGATTATCGATTTTTCCAACCAACACATATACACACACATACAAACTATACCCTAACGATGATTCTAAATTCCTTCTGGCAACGAGGAAAACCAACTTCCCCCGCCAAAGGATAATATGTATGTATCGCAAAACCATTGCACGGCGTGAAAATATGGAAATTGCCATTGTTAATCATAATTGTTGACCGACTATCTAAAGGCTGGTGCCATAATCAAGAATGGCATCTATCAACACGCAGAGTCTTTGATGCACACCCCCGTTCGGCACAGAATTTCAATGTCATCCGACGCCGTAACAACCGAAAAAACAATTAAATCGGAACGTTTTCTCAATTTCACTTACTTTTCGCAGAAAACCTACGACCGGATGTATCCGTATTGCAATTATGATAAAACCACGCACCCTGGGAAGATGTCTAAATCCTTTTTGATATGTGCGTTTTCCAGAAGGCCGTTTTTAAGCGAACACACCCTTTTCTGAATTTTCCTTAGTGGCCCCAATGGCACTGGACGATTGACAGCTTTTTTCTTCTTCTTTTTATCAAATGATTTTCCACTGCACTTGAATTTATGTATATTTATTCTTGAACTTCTAACTGTTTATGTCACACGCGTTCTAATATTTTTTTCTCATAGGTTTTATCACCGCGCGCGTTAATAACACAGCACACACACACCCCCAATTACACTCACCCACTATGAAGAACACCCTCACGCAGTAACGGCGAAACCGACATTAGCGGTGCCAAAAACCCGGACAAGTCATTCACCGCGCACTGAACGAAAAGAACTAAAGGATCCGATTGAGTTCAGTCAGACACAAGCCTCTATCCTCTCCTGTTGTTTAGTGCAGCAAGTATACCACCAACACACAAGCCACAGCCCGGAATCACCCAGTCTACCAGGCCAGACCAGCCACCAGCATGGGCCGTGCTATTGTTATTATTCTTGTTGTTGTTGCTGTCAGTGCGACCGACAATGCATGTGCGCCCGATCCCCAGTGCGGTATTGAATGAATATGACAGGGAAAGGAAAGTGGAGAAGAAATTCAGGGGAATCGTTCCACGCAAGACCGTCCATCGGGCTGTCAATTCGTGGTGCAGAGATGACCACACTGCTGACTGATGCGAAGCGCGGTAGCCCAAAGCTAATTGTTGTGATGTATCTAGAACGTACGCACTCGTATGCTGTGGAAACACCGGTTTGCCGAGGAAGATTGATAATAATAGTATGTGGTGATGTTGTGTGGGAGATGAGGTTCTCGAGCGGCACTGGTTCTAGAGATGCTGCATAGCAGTAATGTGTTTATATTGCCGTCTCTCTTTAATTCCTGTGTAGACTGAAATGACGAATTGCTGTATAACAGTGTGGTGAGTTTGAAAATATTTTTAAA
Source organism: Merodon equestris (assembly GCA_958301585.1). NCBI lineage: Eukaryota > Metazoa > Arthropoda > Insecta > Diptera > Syrphidae > Merodon > Merodon equestris. The sequence continues at coordinate 77,821,103 of OY284415.1, read as the reverse complement.
GTGATGTTCAGTGCCAGTGTTGTACAGATTTGATATGGAGTCAAGTTAGCAAATGCACGAACCGACAGCAACAAAAATTGATATCATTGGAAAAAGAAAACAAAGTACAGAGCTGTAGATGAGGCCGGTAAGGTTTATAAATAAATAAGCATTTATTGTTTTAATAATAGAATTTGTTATAACAGTTACATCAGTTACGTCCTCACGTTCAATCAGGCTATGATCTAAAGGTTCAGAAAAGATATCTAAATTGTCCGTGGTGGCTATCTGTGCTTCGCCGCGAATTGTAATAGCCTGAATTAGCACACTGTGTTTACATACAACTGACTGGTAGGTTGATCATTTTAACACACGCCTACAAATAACTGCGTCACAATCGTATGAGGACTATTTGTATTCCTTTTAGCTGTCATTAGTATGTATATATGTATGTACATGCGCGAGTTTTCTAGTTGGCACAATCAGTTCATTACAAACTTTCCGAAGCTTCTTGATTAATATGTTGCTGGCGGAAGTGAATAACAATCTATCCGTCACGACCAAATGGATGTTCTAATTAAAGCTTTTATGTTGAAAAAAAATGTATTTACAAAATAAAATAATGTTTACAATAATATTTAGCCCTTTACCCAATTGTAGCACTTTACCTCTCCATCTAGACCACAGTGACCCGACATGACGGCTTCATAGAAGTCGATTTTGTTATTACTACTCACCACCAGATAATTTCTCGGGCACGGGTACATCTTCTTTTCTGCCAAACTGACAAAAATCAACCCGGAAACATCGTTTTCCACCTTAAACTTGACAAATTCTACAAAACCTTTTGTCCCTCGATATATCAAAACCCGTACGTATTTCTTATCCTCAACGAAAGCTAACAAACTCTCATCCTGAATCCGTATTGACGTTAGATATCTAGGCTTATGAGCCGACACTGTCTGGAACAGACTGCCTGTGATGACATCAAAGAAAATCTTTACCGAATCACTTTCCTTGGCTACCACATGTTCTTTGGCTTCAGTGACTGCAACCAAAGTTCGTTGATTGTTTGCCATCCCTGTCTTAAGAGACACGATTTCGCCGCCACCTCTGGCAGGTAGATGAGGTCCATCAGCTGCCAGAAGGTTTCTATCGGTTATCGCCTGACCGATGAATGGTTCATCGAGGGGATTTCCCAATGTAGCATTGATATTCGTGAGTTTCACGTGAGCACGCAATTCAGGAGATGATGGCGGTGCATCAGTTTTTGGTTCAGTGCTGTTGTGGTCCTTTTCAAGCCTGTCGATTGTAGCAAGGATTTCTCTCTGGAAGTTCTTAACTCGGGTAAGAACCTCAGTTATGTTTGAAAACCCGCTCGCCTCCGAATGGCCCTTTTTGGAGAATTTGGCGATTGCGAGGATGTCGCGTAACAATGAGCTTAAGGAATCAAAGATTCTTCTACAAACCGGATGATCGTCGTCGCCACTTCGTAAATGTGTATGAACCTCTTCTACTTCCGACAGAACCGGCCAGATAATCTGAACAATTTTTGCAGCAAGAATTTGTGAAGGATTTGAAGAAAACTCCAATTCTTCCACGTGAAGATCGGCAAACGTTTCTGGGGATAGAATATTTTGCATGCGAATAGATTCTAGAATGTCCATGAAGTCTTTCTGAAGATGTTCATCGTCTAATTCACCCTCCGCTAGAGTGTAGTTGATATCGCTGAGTTGAATATTCAACCGGCGTATAAGATCACGCAGAATCCTCATGATGACGTGACGAAAGTCAGAGAATGTTAAAGTTTTACCTGGTGGGATCACAGTTCTTGAGCTAAATTCGAGTGTGCTTTGACGATTGAAGAGACTATTCCGTCGCCGTCGGAATCGTCGACGAGAAGGCTCATTGAGGAGGAGGATCTGATGACCATTTGCTAATGCAATGCCAAGATCAGTGTCATGAGGCAGGAATCTATACAGTTTACTATCACTTTGAGGCAGGTTCCACGCCTGTTGCTCATTCGAATTAGGAGTAAGTTGAAGCACTTGTCCACGCCTTTCGTCGATGGCGTAGAATTTGCCTTCGGATTGTGCTGACCGATGGATGGTAGTAATGTCACTGTTATTAAAAGATCTGAAATGAGTTACCCGTTCGCCATCAAAATGCCATGAATTAACGCCCTCATGGAAGCATCTGAGATCACGGTTGTGTTCGTTAGTCACTAGATGAAGAGGTTCTCCTTGACTTGGCACTGCAACAACTTCATCGATCATGCCTGATTCGAATTCATCAATTTGCTGAAAGCATTGCGAGTCCGGATCCCACATATAAATCTTTGATTCACAGTTCAAGTTCACAATGACGTACGAATAGTTATGATCAGTGTTGGAGATAGAAAACAACGCACTGATGTGTTTCTCTTCAACGATGCTGAAGGCCTTCTCAAAATACTTAAGGAAATAGATCCGATTCTTCGTCCTTGTGAGCAGTTCCTTGCTTCGTTGGCATAAGTCAGAATATGTCTCATATAGTTGATCGTATTTATCGCTCATTTCATCGAGAGGATTCCCCTGACTCCTTTGAGTGGTACCTGAGATTCTTCTACCAATGAAAGGTGATTCGACATAGAAATTCTTGACGGTCCAGTTACCAGTCACGACCATTTGGTGACGTCTGTCGGTCCACAATGAGTTGCGATGCCATTTATTGAAGTTGATGCCTGAGATGATGCCATCCGTGACCACGTTATTCACAGTGACTTTATTGAATGACATTGGGGAAAGAAACTCCAAGTTCTCATAGAGTGTTACTGGGTTTCGAATGTCCACGGAGCCGTTGACATTATTGTGAGATACCAAGGAATCAGCGACGGTACACGATTGCATTGTAAGGGGTGTACTTATTGCCTGACCTCCGCCCACCTATGATGAAATAGATTTCAATTATGGGGAAATGTCTCATCAAGAAAATCCCTTACCTTAACTGTATTCTCAAATTCCTTTTTTAAATCGAATCCACTGACAAGGCCTTCTACAGTAATCGCGTCATCCAAATGCACGTCAGAGAACCTGATATGACTCGAGATATTTTGTGACGAATGTAGAGTTATTACTCCATCCATGTTCATTCCATTCAAGTAATTTACGTGCAAACTATTTCGACAGAGTGCCTCCGGAGTAAAGATAAGAGGACCTTATAACAGAACCACCTAAGAGACTAAATGCCATATATTTGATTCCACTTACCTCCAACGTCAGTAGCTTCATCCACTCTCAACGTATCAGTTAGCCAATCGCTCAATTGACATCCCATGAAGTTGGATGTTGTGAGCGATCCCTTTACAGTCATACCTTTTGCCTGGACCACGTCTTTGAAAAGAACCGGAGCAGAGATGGTAATCGGCTTTGGATTATTTACAAACACAATGTTTTTCATCAACTGCTGTATATTGTAGCCATTCAAATAGCGGATGTAAGCTCCTTTTTCGATGGTAACATTGCCCGAAAACGTGGTCTTGCCCTTAAGCATGCAAAGTCTGTTCTTGAAAACGATATTTTCAAAAAACTCATTCACATTCCCGATTGTATTCAATTGACCATCGATATGGAGATCCCCCAAGTCCCGGTATCCTTTAATGGCAACTTCTCCGAGAAGAACAAACGTCTTTATTCGGTCGTCGTAGCGAAGCAATGTTCCTAAATCTCCAAGGGGATAGTCGTTGAGGAACCCGAATACTTGAAGATTCTCAACCATCAAGTCGCCATTGATATGCATCTCTCCCTGAAAGGTCTCCATGGTCTGCTTGGTGGCGATTTCGGTAAATGATAGTTCGTTGACACTCTCGATGTCCGCATTGCCAGCGACTTTCACTTTCATCAGGAAAGTCTTTGAGCTTGGGATAACGAGAGGACTCTCCGACTTGAAAGCCATGTCATCGACGAGAAATGGAATATTAAATTTATTCAGGGTCCCGTTAATCTGAATGTCGCCAGCTATTCCCAAAGGCTCCTCAAATGTCAAATTAGTGCTGAGGAAATTGGGACGACCTAGCCAAATAGCTGACATTTGAATATCTTCATCGAAACCATGGTCGTTGAGTTTGTTTATCTGGACGTCTCCATCTACATGGATGTGGTTGGCCAAGATCCTGCCTTCCAAGATCATCGCAGGGATATTTTCAACTCCTTGGAGGAATGAAAGGAATAACTTGGCATTGATGTTATGTAGAAATTCAGCCAGTACGTCGCTTTTTAGTGACAGCTCAGTTACATGGATCTTAGGATTGTGATGGAACGTTTCTTGATCCAAGCTGATGTCATTGAATGTCCCTCCACCGGTTATATCGCAATTTAAAGAAGCTTTCTTTGCATGAATATCTTTGAATGTGGCTTTATCAAGTTCAAAATCATCTTGAACTGTCCTGAAACCTGCTTGACCGTTCAAGGAATCCATAATCTCAAGGGACTGCGCCCAAATATCATTTTCGAAGATAGTTTCTCCGTCAATGTTCGAGTCGTTATCAATTGCTATCGAATCTTTAACCAGTTCACCAACATTAATCTTGTCATACTGTCCAGCCACCTTAAGTGAGTTGAAATACACGTTTCCGACTATTTTCTTCATTTCTAATTCCTGCTCTGTGTTTTTCGTAACGAAATTCTTCAGTGGAACTCCACTTATTGCATCATCTTTCACTTCGAGATCCGAGTTAAAAGTAACCGAATTGAAGATTTTCTGTGAGTCGATTATAATGGTCTCATTTGCCGCAGCTGGACGGTATGCTACGTCCTGTAATGCTGCGTCAAGATTTTCGCCATTCAGTTTGTCGGAAACAATAATTGGTCCGTCAACTGCGAGGCTGTAGAATGTACAAGCCGAATTGATAATATTTGATTCTTCAAGAGATGGATTTGCTAGAAAGTTCGTTAGCCCTCTTCCTTGGACCTTGCCATCAACCTAAAACGATTGAGATCAATGCATTGGCTAAAGAGAGAGAGGGAGAATAGGAAAAACAGAACTCACTTCTATCCGTTCAGAAACTTCCAGCTGTGCGAAAATCGTTACTCCAGGAATAATTTGTTCTTCACTTAGAGTAATCACATCAAAGGGATAAACCCCGTTAATCAAACCCCCGGTGTCTACTGAGTCGATCGTCAAATTTCCAAAGAAATTCTTTTTTCCTCTCACTATACTGGACATATCTCCACTCGACCACATGAAATCAGTCGGGAACCTAAGATCATTCACTTCTTGCACTTCGATATTTCCTTCGATAATCGTTTCCTGAAATTCGAACAGGTGAAAAACTTACCTAAATACGTGCTCAAGCGCAGCCTTACCCCATCGACATGTACTTTGTCGATCTTCATAGGTCTATTTCTAAAGATGAGATCACTCATGAGAACATTCCATGAAATTCCATTAATTTTCTCAAATTCTAAATCCCCCTCGAGCTCCAGTGAATCGTCTCTTTTGTGTCGTGGCGCGCTTAATTCAATTTCGTCCACTACTCTCAATTTTTCGAAGCTTATTGATCCGTCAAAGATTAATTCTGAGTTCCTCAGATAGATTCCCTTCCCATTCAAAAGCTGTAAGAACAGTTCCTCGGCTTCAACTTTGTCAATGTCTACGGTGTCGTATGATAATTCCCTTCGACTGCGAGCAGAGTCCTCCTCTTGACTTAGTTTTAATTCAGCTCTCTCAATAGCTACCATAAGGTCTTCCAAGTTGATTTCCATATCCTCGTTAGTGAACTCTTTGTCGTTTACAAAAATATGGTCAATGTCACCATCAAAAATCAACTCAGGAGTGCTCAGAGCTGAAAGTTGGGTAAATTCTATATCAGTGTTACGATTTCTCAGGAACTTGTTAGCCTCCTCGGTGAGGTTGTCCTGTTCCCAAACCCACTCCTGGAGATAGTCGTATATTTCTCGTAAATCCAAAAGCTCGGAATTCTTCGCTAATAGCTCAATTTTTAATTGAAACAGTCCTGATTCTGCTTCATGCCTTGGGACTATAACGAATATGCCGTCATCACGCCTCAGGGCAGCTGAGCCTTTTATCCCAGAGTCTCGTTGTATATCCAGCATACAGCCAACTCCATTAGTAAATGAGTGATTGCTAACGATGCAAGGAACAGGAGGACTAGCTTCAAAAGCTTCCCCATCCCATATTAAGGTATCAAGCACTATCAGGTTGTGTGATTCGAAATCAACTCGATGTTGTATGATTAAAATCATATCGTCGCGATAAGTTCGAGCTGGAACAGGGAGAAACATTTCGACTAGACCAAAGTTCTGTCCAAGAATTGTTTTTGGTACAAATTCCCCATTTGTGTAATGTAATATTTGGGGACTAAGACCACCAATGGCTAAATAGGAGAATCCGCCCATTTGGAAACCTGATACGGACTGAACCTTTTCAGATTGAATGGTGGTCTTCCGCTCGAACTTAAGGTGGTCGCCAATATATAGGAGTGGATTGAACGTGTATATATTAACCGAATTATTTTGGACAAAGGCTAAAATCACATCCCTTCCAGTGTCTAAGAAAACAACTTCAGAGCACAAATCTTCCAGCTGAATTTTCTGTGCAATCCAGAATTCTTTGGTTTTGATATCAAATTGATAGATATTAATTGAAGGGGAACCGGCTTTCGTTGATCTTTCTGATGATATGGCTATGTAATCCTTCTGTTGGATCTTGAAGTGCTTAATCGAGTTGATAGGCATACCTAAAAGCCACTGCCAAAGGACTTTGTTGTTATCAGCTTGATACCACAGAACTTGTTTGCCAATGACGGCTAAAATGAACCCCTCCTGCTGCGTTGACTCGGTGTTCCAATAGCTAAATGTTTCCAAGTATGAAATAGAAGCCCCTGCATCGATTACCCGTCCACTAGCATATAGTAATTCATCCTTTTGGATTATCAGTAAGTCTACATCTCTCAACCCTATAAAGAATTCCTTGCCAGCATGGAAAAGATGTGCCCATTCTTTGACGTCGTCTCCTAAATTAAAGCTCAGATCCTCCACGATTTCTCTCAGCACCAAGATCTCCCTTGTCCGTCGGCTTGTCATTTCCAATCGCTGTAGCTTTTCCAGATTGCCATGATTTTCGAAAGCTTTACTTTCTACAATATTCGGTAGATTTCCTTCTGAATCTTCTATCTCGGACTTAGGTATAAACGTTCGGTTGTTTTCGCTTTTCCTTAGAGACCCTAGAGTGTTTGTGGGACCATCTCTACTTTGAGTGTTCAATTTCTGTTGCGTTACTTCATGCCCTGATTCGCCAGTGACATATTTACCTGCCTTAACTGCACCTTGAATTTCATCTCGTATTGCTGCGGCAGCTTTAAGGTTCCTATCGTTAACAACTACTTTTGTGTTACCTTTAACTTTTGCATCGGATTGCGTCCAACCCGGTTGAACGATAACACCCTTCAAATATACAAAGAAACATTTGAAAAGCCAAAAAGGAGAGTAAGAAATGAATTCACTCACCTCCTTCGCACCGTTCGATTTCATATCGACATCCCTTTCAAATGCTTCATTGAGTTGCTTCTTGATATCGGCAATTTCTTTTAACTGCCTTTCAGTGATGTTCGGTTTTGAATTCTCCTTGTCGGCCTGGAAATGAACTCGATTGTGGATTAGATGTTCCTAAACATGATTCTAAAGCTTTCAGGTAATAGCTTCTCAGTAATTCCTCTTCCTACCTGTACAAAAAAATCTACAAACACCGCAATAAATATGTGAAGTACAATGATATTACACCTCATGACCTTAGCCATGACCTGGTAACGACTTGAAACTATACACTTTACAACACAGAACGGTTTAACTGACTTGTGGCCTGTGCCTTTGACTAGTTTCACTTACGTAGTGTATACAAATTAATAAGAGTCCAAGAATGAAGAGAACGTCAATCAACAGCCTCTGGCCTATGCCGCGAACAGTTATAGGTTGCATTGACATAGATATACCGGCATTCGATACAGTAAAGAGCCAATTACGACGTGACAGATGATTATTGGTCTAAATGACAAGCCGTTTTGATGGAAGCTTCATTTTCGAAGAGGTGGCATGTACATATATTATAAATTTATGCAACTACTACCTAAAATAGGAGCTAGTCAAAAATGGTAGTAGAGATTGACAGATCTCTAAAGTAGAGAAAGGTTACCCGTTAGTTTTACAATAGTTTTATTGTGTTGAAATATTTTAATTGATTGTTGAAGACAGTTTGAAGTTGTGTGAGGTTGGTACGCGACAAAAACATTGTTTATACGGTAGCATATACTCGTAAGTAGTCCATTTAAAAAAAAAATCTCATATTTTAGGTTAAATTCATGCTTAGATAACATATTTTGTCGTTTGCCATTTTTCTAGGTTAGAGCAACATGATCGTATTGTGGGGACTAGGCAATATTCCTTCTAGAAAATGATGTAGATAAGTCAGTCCTTTTACAACAATTGAAATTGGAGAGAAAAATAAAATGAAATGGGCTTAGACTTTTTTCTCAACATACATAATTATCTATGTATTGTTGCTTTTAGTTTAGTTCAGTTTAGTTTATTTCATTTCAGTCCTAATTTACAATATTTATTTAATTTTCTTTAATTTTAAATAAATCTACAGCAATAATACATGTACATACGTACAAATACAGTCAAAATCGGTTATAACGACATCGGTTATTGCGAACTAATCTCTAAGTCCCGAGAAAGGTTCATGCTAATTGTACTAACCAAATATCGGTTTTAACGATGTCGCCTATAACGAACTATCGCTTATAACGAACAGTTTTAAATTGAAAATTAAAAAATCGATCGTTTATAACGAATATAAAAAAAAAATAAGTAGGCATTGGAAATTGCGTGCATTTCAAATAATAAATTATGGGGATTTCCCTTTTTCTGTTTTTTTTTTATACGCGAATTTCGCATTCTGTTTCTGAGAGGAACTGGGATAGTCATATTTTATATAAAGAAAGGTTAAGTGTGTTAGTTTTTTTTTTCAAAATGAGTTCAAAGCGTAGAGTTTTTACGGTTGAAGAAAAATCTGCAATAATTTCAAGGCTCGAAGCTGGTAATTCCAATAAAAGTTTGGCAGCAGAGTTTTCTGTATCGGCTTCAACAATCTCTACCATTTTCAAAGACCGAGATAAAATTAAGAAGAATTTCGAAAAATCCAACTTAAAAATAAAAAAAGTTCGATGCAGTCACCATCCCGACATAGATGATGCTTTGCTCAAGTAGTTCAAAGCCCAAAGAAACTTGAATACTCCACTAAGCGTACCAATTCTACAAACTAAGGCAGAAGACTTTGCAAAAGGATTGGGAAAAAATAACTTCACCTGCCCAACAGCTTGGATTCAACGATTTCGGCAAAGACATAACATCGTTAGTGCAAGGGTAAGCGGTGAATGTGGTAGTGTTTTTACAGAAATTGTGGATGATTGGCTGCGAGAGGGTTATTCAGATGATCAAATATTCAGCATCGACGAAACAGGTTTATTCTACAAAATGGCACCTAATAAAACATTAAAATTCAAAGGTGAAAAATGCGTTGGAGGTAAAATGTCAAAGGAACGAATAACGGTTTTAGTAGGAGCTAATATGACCGGAACTACTAAACAAAAGTTGTTGGTTATTGGAAAATCAAAAAAACCCGAGGTGCTTTAAAAATATCAAGAAACTACCATCATTATATGAGTCCAATAAACGAGCCTGGATGACATCAGAGATATTCGAAAAACATTTAAGAAATTGGGATAGACAGTTGACAAAACGAAAGGAAAAAATTCTGTTGTTAGTAGACAATTGTCCTGCACATCCAATGATTGATGGTCTTATTTCTATGAAGCTTGTATTTTTGCCACCTAGTACTACATCTGTTTTACAACCAATGGATCAGGGTATAATCAGATCACTTGAAGAGCACTACAGAAAGCTTCAAGTACTAAACATAATTCGTAACATCGAGAAACAAGATGAACCATATTTATTGAGTTTGTTGGATGCCATTCTACTGATTTCCAGAGCTTGGGAAAGGGTGTATATGACAACTATCAAAAATTGTTTTAAGCATGGTGGATTTATCTCACAAGAACCTGATAATTCAATCGAAACTGAGTTCGAGAAAGAAGACAATTGACCGTTGAGTCACTGGATTAAACATATTCAGACATATGATAACGTTTTTGATTTATGCACTTTTGAAGATTTGGTTAGTGTGGACAACAATATTGTGACTGCAGAGTTTTTAACTGACGAACAAATCATTGATTCTGTTCAAAATGAAAATGTGGAGAGTGATGACAATGAGGACGGTAAGAAGAGTTTTTTTTCTCTTGTTTCTTTAAAATTATGAAAACATTTTACAACATTTTTACTTACAGCATCTGAAACACAAATTCAACTGAAAATTGAAAATTGAAAATGCACTTCAAGCTGTCAATACCTTGAAATCGTTTGTTTTGTTGAATGATACTTTTGACCGAAGAATTTTTGACCAAAATGGAGATGAAAATAGAAGAAGAATTCATAAAACAAAAATTTGTCCACTTTTTAATAAAGAACAAAAAATGGAAAATCGGTTATAACGAAACACCGGATATAACGAACAAATTCTCCAGTCCTGTCGGATTCGTTATAACCGATTTTGACTGTATAATAAATATAATAAAGTTTACAATAAATAATAATACAATAAAAAAATAATTAAAAGGGAGAACAAGAGGTGTAAATAAACAAACTCAAATGCAAATTCGAAAATAAAACAATATGTAAAAAAATGTTTGACGTGTGAAAATAAAGCACTGAGAAAAGGTTGGGGTGCTATTAAGCAATTACTTGAAATACTCGTAGTGATTCCATCTTGAGATTAACCATTCTTTTCATTTTTTTTAGAAATTTATTACCAAAAGTGACCATACTGCGTAGTTCGACAGGTAATTTGTTAAATATATGGGATGCAATGTCAATATGGAACCGTCTGCTATGCTCTTTGCTAACTAATTATAAAATTATTTCTCAAGGATTGTTGTATTCCCTTACAAATTCTCTATTATCACAATTTTTGCTACATGTACATAATTCGATCACATAATATTTCATGGTATTTTACCTCTCCAATCATCATATCGGGAAAATAGTAAGAAAAACTGATTGCTCTTGATTTCGTGTTCAGTACAATTTGGTAATTATATTACGTACTTGAGGTTATAGATCCTCTTTCATTTTATCTTCTACATCTGTAACAGTTTTTTTCTGCAAAGCTGAACGCTAAGTCACGTAGGCAGTCATTTGTCCATTTAAGGGTAAGTTAAAAATGGAATTTATGTACACCAGAAACAGAAATGGTTCAAGTACCGAATCCTGTGGCACGCCTCTGTTTGGTGATATTATCACGTCGCTTAAAACTTCATTAGCTTTAACGCGCTGTTTCCGATTATTAAAAAAAAAAAACTTAAACCACTCAATAATACAACCTCTAAAAGTAGCATTATTCAATTTTCGAAGTAATTCTTTACAAAATCAAATTGTGAGGGATTGAGAAATTTGGTTAATGAAAAGTAACTTATCATTTTAGACACAATAATTTTCCCGTATATTTTTGAGAACACAGAGACGAGGGGTATGGGTCTATAGTTGTTTCGATCAGCATGATCACCTTTTTTATACACAGGGATAATAATTTAAGTTTTTAGATCCATTGGAATTTGACCACATTCCAAACTTTTATTAAGTGTTTAAGCGGAATTGATATATGTATGTACATAGATCTGGCTATCTTTTTCACAACATTGTTACTGATTCCATAAATTTCGTATGAATTTTTTTAATTTTAAGCTGTTAATTGTAAAAAGTATTGTAATTCAGAATCCTCAACTTGGCCAAAGAAGAATGAAGATGCATCCGGTATACCAAGCAATCTTTCTCTATTTGTTTTACTTAATTTCACAGAGATGACTGGCACTGATTCTTCCACTGTGTTCTTGAAAAAAATATTGAAACCATTACTAATTTAAATGCCATCAACCAGAGCATTATTTTCCAATGCTAAGAACTTGATCTTATATCCAGATTTATTTTTCCCTATGATATCATTTACAACGCGCCATTATTTTCTGGCATTTGAACAGTTTTCAGTTAATCTTTGACTATAATAAAATGTTTTTTGCGAATCTACAAGATTTCGTACGGATATATGGTGTATGTCAGTTCAATCTTATATCTAGCATCCCTAAAACCATCCGAGATGAACGATGAAGAAGGTCAGAGCTGCTATCAGCTGTATTATCTAGGTTTTCGGTGAAATATGACCAGACATACAGAAGTGGAGGAGGAGGAGGAGGAGTAGAAGTGGATGCCTTGCAGGAATCTTTTGATGGGAAGTAGTAATCTCACGTAATGCGTGCCTAATAAGGAATCAATCTACAACATGTAGATGCTGCTCTGGCAAGGGCCCGGGGCGCTGTTTCATAGCAGCCAACTAGAATCGATAGTGAAGGTAATCTGCTATATGGCCTTAATTAGGCCCATGATTGCCTATGGATGTCCCATGTTGTTCAATGTGAGAGCCAGCTTAATGGAAAAGATTCGGGTGTTTGAGAGACAATGTCTCAGAACTTGTCTCGGATTACATAGAACACCTGAATCTGGGTACACGAAATTTTACCCGAACGAGGTCCTATACAATAGGGCCAGGATTGTATGGGTGGATAATTTTCTAATAAAACTGATCAGAGGTCACGTTTCGAGAGCAATGACTTCGGTTAATAGTCTGATCTCCGGGGCTTACTTCCCTAAGTACATGTACCACGAGAAGGTGCGCCTTAGCGGCTTTGTCCCCCCTCTATTAGGGGGGCATTCCTCTATTTAGATCAATGTGGACTAATCCAGGATGAATTGGCGATCCCGTTAATCTTCCACGTGGCGCGTTTAGTAGATCGGTGTCACGCCAAGATCATAGAGACGTCGTCCGACAGCATCAACGCTTCTGGTGGCTGGAAGGGACTGCGTCAGTGGTTAATTTTAATAGGTTGGCCTCTTTAAGGCAAAGCCTGCCACATGCCAATGGCAGTCTTACATAGACTAGGGCAGGTTAGAAGAGGTTAGAGTAGGTAAGGGCATGCTACGGCAGGCCAGGGTGGCACGTAGGTTTAGTTTAGTTCTAGTTTTAATTAAAAAAAAATAAAAATTAAAAACAAAAAAATTACAAAACAATAATGAAAACAAAAAAAGATGTATATATGCATATTTTAGTTAAGGTAGGGTTAAGTTATTCTTAGTTATAAGTTTCTTTATAAAAAAAAAGAGGATTTGATGCTAAATTTTTTAAAATATCACTTTTTTTGGCCTAATTTGTTTATTTATTTTAATTATTTTAATTATAACAAGTTAATCGTAAGCCTTAAGTAGTTCTATTTGCTTTAGAGTGTCCGTATAGGGCCAGTAAGGTATTTAATGTCAGTTGTTGCTAGTTTTACGCATTTTTGTCTAGGGTTAGTGTGTTCTACAAAATTATAAAAACAAAAGGAAATAAAAAAAAAAAAAAAGGAATCAATTTAGGTAGATAGGTAGGTTCTTTAGAAATTTCATTTACCACCAAAATGTTCGAGACCATTGATATTTGAGAATGCAACAACGGGTGAGATGAATATACGAAAAACGACACAACAATGGTTATCCGTTTTTAGTGTGAATAAATTGGTCGTGGCAAGCCTCGTGTTTTTTTATGCCTAGTAGACTTCATTTGTTTTTTTCCGTGCCTAGTAGACTTAATGGCCTGGAATCCAGCTGAATATGATATTCATTCAACAGCCGCCTGGCTCTCAGATTAGATGTAGCCGGAATTAGTCTAAGATCCCCTATTTTCTGCCGACCATTCAATATCAGTTTATGCAAGTCTGGTTAATCTGTTAATTCCAAAAATCAAAAAAAAAAAAAAAAAACAGATTTCTCAAACAGATTATAAACCTTATATATTATCATGTAGGTACTTTTATATCTGAGATCCTGACAATAGTCATAACTAGAGCAGGTTGCGGTCATCTGGTAAGTCAAGAAAGATATTCCTGGTAAAGACGTCTCCACTCACCTCTTCGTCTACGTCAATATTATACATTTTGAGCCTAATATGAAACTCAATTTTTTAATATGGTCTAGTATGGAGGAAGTATCGGTAATAAAATACGTGGGGACAGCAAATCGTATAACGATATTATCCTGGACACTGAATTATGAGTCTTATGTAAATGGCTGCATTCTACGGAATGTATATACCGTCGACCCAGAATGATAATCGGTAGATACGATCAAATTCCTGATTTATTGGGAATATTAGTATCTCCATGACACAAAATGGCATACGTGAGCGTAGAACTCTCACATCACTAAAACAGTTCACCATTAAAAAAAACAACACCACACTTAAAACAGCATCGTTAGCACACCTAGGTATTTATTGGCTTTGTAATTCGTTTTCAATTTTTTTATTTTTCTTATTCTATTCTTATTTCCAAGACGAACATGTTTAAATCTATGTTAAAAATATCTCAATATTTGATGTTTCTTACTGGTCCTTTATGGGCACTCTAACTATATTTCTTAATTACTAATTGCTCAGGTAGACCTTGTTACCTTCGCAAAAATTGGTCACCTTGTCGCGGTGCGGAGGCTTAGTACAGGCTTTTTCGAGACTGTACTCTCGAGATGCGTGGCTAAAAGGGTGCTTGGCTATTAGTATGCGAATTTCGGATACCGAACAAGCTCCGATTTCATTCCAACCTTCCTTCAGACTCTCGGGCTCTGCTCTAGGTGACCGTTCTTTCCCGTGTACTCGTGGGAACAAAATTTGTCAAACAAAAATTAATAACGAGAGTGATGCCTCTCAAATGTCGTCGCCCGCTAGGCCTGTGAGCCCTCAGCGGCATAACAAAAAACAGGAACATCGATATCGAAGATGTGTCTTCACTCTGCGACTCGGGCTCCACGCTCTGTGAAGATTCTGTGACTATGCTCTCAAATGAATATTTCAGACGCGGAAGGAAACGAAATCACCGTTGTGGAGAATATGTCTCTACCACTTGGTGGCTTCGTCAAACTAAAGTCGTCTGAACAGTGACGCTTTAAGGCTTTAAGGCCGCATTAAGCAGGAAAAAAGAGACGAAGTTCCGACAACACCCCGCCGAAGCTTGCCGCCAAACGCAGGAGAATTCGCAATCCGCAAGCCGACAAAACAGTTACAGCAGTGTAGCTGGAAAAACTAGACTCGGCATCGTCCTGAATGAGGGACCAAAACCACATTTCAAGGAGCCAATATACAGGCCAGGTTGGCTCTATTTTGTATGTGCCGACGCAAGCACAGCGGATTGGATGAGGTTCAACTTTACGGCTATAAAAAAAAAAAGCGGACTTGATGTTAAACTTATGGAAGAAGACACCTTCCAGAAACTTCACATCGTTCGAGGCTACTTCCCACAGAGAATCGGTCTACCCATAACTAAGATTTTGGCGACGCTGGACTCAGAAGACAAAGGTCTGTATGCACAGTACTGGAGAGCCTCTTGCATCTGGTTCCAGCAATCAGCGACAGGTCATTGGACCGTCTGCTAGAACTAAAATACAAAGTGGCTTATCGTTTAAATGATGTCAAAATCATTATAAGAAGCCACGAGAAGCTGTCAGTGGAAGCTTCACCGGTCGCTGCAGATACCAGTACGGTGGTTGCAGCTACTGCCGTATCCGCGGCATCAACCAGTGGCGGCCCAAAAACTACCACAATACGACAGGTGGCAACCACCAAGGGCCGTCCAACCAAAATAACAAAATGTCCCCCAACCAAACTCGGGGAATCTTCATCGGTGGATCACTTCCATCAGACCGGAAACTTCCGGCGTGGAAATAACAAGTCACACCGTGTGAAGGACCCGGTTTACCGTCGCAAGGAGATTTGTGGGCTGCGTATACTGTAGGGTAACCTGCACCATGTCAAAGGTGCCTCGGACACCTTTTGCCTGCGTTTCTACCGCGTCAAAATATCTCTCGAACTCACACAAGAATCCTGGGTTCAAAGAGGTAAGATTATGGGCATACAAGATAGGTTGCATAACTTAATTTACGCCACTGGAAAATCTCCTCCTAGGGCCGTTTGATCAGTTCTTACATACATTTTTTACCCATTCCAGAATTTATCATTTGGCAGCCGTCATTGTGGAAATTCCGAGTTCCCATAGAAGGTGGAGTAAGGGAGATCGTGTGCGCCTCCGTTTACTTCCCAGGAGACGGCGACGAAATCCCACCTACTGAGGTACGAGTACAAGACCTGGTATATTATTGTCACCGGTGCAAACTACATTTCATCATCGTGGAATCATGTCCAATGGAGCAGCAACAATACAAACAAAAGAGGTGAGTTACTTATTGAATATTTATTTAGTAATAATCTCACCGTTGCCAATAGGGGCAACAAACCCCACATTCATAAACTCTGTTAGAGAAAAGGTGTTTGACCTTACAATCTCTAGCCCCCTTGTCTCAAATATAATTTGTGACTGGCACGTCTTCAATAAGGCCTCACTATCTGATTACCAACATATCAGATTAAACATCACTGGTGAGGCTGGAGAAGCTGACCATAGATATAAGCCCAAAAGAACCAACTGAGTTCTCGTCCTGGCTCAACTTGCCGCCACGGAAGACACCCTTCTTAAGTCCATCATCAATCTTAAATCCATTGCTTCAAACTTGTTCATACAATACAACTTCGAATTGAGGAAATCCAAGAGCAGATCTTGGAGGAAACATTGCGGAAGTGTCAATTCACTACCAACCGCAGCCCGACCCTATAAAGTCCTATCGCAGGAGCATACAAATCGACTCGGGCTGTTTCGCAAATCAGACGGCAATTTCACTATCAATCGCAGGGAAACCTTGGAGGCCTTCCTTAAGGTACCTTTCGCTGGTTCTACCAACCAGCTAAAACCTCCCGATGCTCTAATAAGCGTCACAAATTACATCGATAGTAGAACAAATAGTCTCTCTGGTAGACTCTTCAGCCCTGGTAGAATTAAAAGGGCAATTGGCTCATTTAAACCCTACAAAGCTCCGGGTAATGATATGCCCAGGTAAAGACGCTGTCTTTCCTGCTATCCTCCAGAGAGGCCTGGACATCATTTTAGCACCACTGATAGCTCTCTTTAGTTCCAGTTTTATCTTGGGATACATTCCTCAAATCTGGAGGGAAGTCAATCTTGTCTTCATCCCTTCTTCTTCTTCTTTTCCTTTTTCCGGCGTTGTTATGGTCAGAAGTGTAGGACCATAACCTTCCCACTTAACTGCATTCCTACTGGTCCGCTTGTGGGGTCCGCCGGTTTGACCTCAGAAAGTAGCGGCAGGCTTCCCGGTTTGGGATTACTTCATCGCTGAGGCCAATCAAATGCTGGTGTTTTTGCATTTGTTTGCACCAATTATTTTTCGGCATGCCTTTTTTTTTGTGACACTGGCATGCTCCTGATTTTTTTTGATTGATCTTACTTTTACAACACCGGTGATCTCCAGTCGTGTCAACCCACTGATTTACATGTACACTTGTGGGGCAGTTTAATGGTGGTATATGTGTCCCTAGGCTCACCTTGGTGTTTTCTAAATTGCCTAGATGTGATTTTCGTTTACCTTTGTTTTAGTCGCCTTTTACGACAAGCGAGTGATATCGCTGCAGGGATATTCTTAACCCGTCCCTGCACGGATTGCAGACACACCCGTCCCTAAGATTGGAAAACCAAGTGAACAACCTAAATCTTATCGCCCTATCAGCCTAAAATCCTTTCTACTAAAAATAATGGAAAAACCGATAGAGCTTCATATTAGAGGTATATTAGAAAAAGGCATTACGCGCCTTCTCTCCTCAGCGGGGATCTGGCAAAACCCCCCGTAGTACACTTGCCTCGAAAAAAGCTTCTCGACTCTCGCCGTTCGGAATCTCGCCGTTCGTTCATTTGTGTGAAAAACAAATCGCACACAACATAAGTGAATGAGAGAAGCTAGGCTCTGGCTCTTCATGAGCTGTAACGCCATCTAAGAAGAAGATTAGAAAAAGGCAACGAAATCGCCGACCCATACGCTAGGTTCCAGCGAAAGGCACATAGCTGCCGAACCTTTCTGCGGAATCTCCCAGCCAACGATTAATTTTCTCTTAAATAAATTGTAAAAATCGCAACATCTGCGCTTTCGGAACAGTGTTCGAGGACTGCGACAATCGAAGAGATTTATACAGGCCCAGAACAAGCACTCTATCAATATTCTTAAATATATGTAATAGACTCGATATCAGAAGAGTAGTCACCTATCTTTCAGGATACTGTAGTCAGAGATATCATCTTAAAAAATTAGCCTCTATTCTAAAGCCGAATGTCGACTCTGTCTAGATGAAGAGGAAACTGCAGAGCACATACTATGCGAGTGTGCTGCCTTCTGCCATCTTAGGAAACATAGGGCCTGAGCACACGAGAGTAATTTTATCAGGAGGAAAACTGGTGTAATGCTCTGCTCTAAGCGCACACGGAATGAATTAATCCAACTGAAAAAAATGTATATGTGAACCTCGTTTCATTGTGTTAGTGTTTTCTCGTCTTTCTGACATTTCATTTGACAGAGATATTTCGCAAAAGACGTTTCCTCTCCATTTGGTTTATACAGTGTTCACTGCTTGAAGGGCAAATTACTATTGAGACGCAACACGAGACAAAAAACGTGCCGACTCGAAAAGTAAAGAGTTGTGTATGTATTAGTTTTGCGCCCTCTTCAACCACTCGATACGCGGTTGAAGATTTTACTCCGTTTCATACTTCACACTTCAGCTCCCTCTCCCATAAACTCAATTTTCAGCCGGTTGGATTACTCCCGTGTGTGCAGGCCCATACAGAATGTAGAAATGTACAAGATGAATGATAGTATTCGCCCGAATCACGACCTGGAAAACTGCTTCATAACTTCTATCTTCGAAATGATATCGATCATTGGCGATCAGAGAACCTTGGTTTTACCAAGTTCAATGATGATTTTATTGCAAACAGTGCCGTCGCCAGTGAAGGGACTAACACCCTGTTCATTTCGACGGAAAATCTTCAGATAATCCACGAGTCATTGAAGAAGAAAAAATCCACGGGAATCGACGGTCAATGGTCAATCCAATGTTGTGCTTAGGCTGTAGAGAGGTTTACCATCCTGTTGAACAATGCATTGAATAATGCATATTATCCAGTGCACTGGAAGACAGCGGTGGTGCAACCAATCCCCAAGAGGGCTAAAGACACGTTTAACCCGAGAAATCTCCGGTCGATGAGTGTCCTTCCGAGCATCAGCCAGATCTACGAGAAGCTGGTCCACAGAACCCTGTCCAAATGGGTTGAGGACAATAAAATCATTCCGTATAACCAATTCGGTTTCAGAGCGGGGCATGACACTATTCATGCCGCGTCGGAGCTCGTATCGGATATCCAATGGAACAAATGCAAGAACCAATGCACGGGTGCCTGTCTGATTGACTTGGAAAAAGCCTTCGACACCGTATGGTTAGAAGGGCTGTATTACAAGCTCAGTCGGCTGGGCATAAGTAAACCACTGCTATATATGATTTTCGACATGTTTACAGCTAGAAAGTTCGTTGTAAAAATTGCCCACGTAACTACTACCTAAACATTTGAAATCAAAAATGGACTGCAACAGGGGATGATTAACTCACCTATCCTTTTTAACATTTACCTAAGCGATCTGCTAGTTTCTCTTCACCACTCTATAACGTACGCTGATGACTTAATCGCCGCAGATCGAATCCAACGATCGACGTCATTGTTACTCTTCTGCAGTGTGATTTCAAAAAAATTCAGCAGCATTGTGATGACTGGAAGTTTAAATTGAAAATCAGCTTCCAGAAACCAGAATCTGCATTGTTCAGAAGCGTTTGTCTAGGGCCTCTCGGGACACTAGAAAAAATTTAAGCTGGTTCTCAATTTGTGGACCGGACGGGCGTCCACTGGCGAGACAAAGTATAGTCAGCTGCCTTGGGAACTTGCTAGATCAGTATCAAAATTTTGACAAACATGCACCATAGATGCTGCTCTGAGCGTTTTCGCTTTGACAAATGGCTGTTTCATAGCAGGCAACTTGATTTCAGAGTGAATGTAATCTGCTACATTTCCTTAATCAGGCCCATGGTTGCTTATGGATTACCCGTCTAGTTAAATATGAGAGCCAGGAAAGATTCGATCAAGGTCCTAGACAATAGGACCAGATTGTACTGGTGGATACATTTTTGATCAAACTGATTCGAAGCCACGTTGCAAGAGAAATTACTTCGGTCAACAATCTGATCTACGCACCTCAATGACCCCCAATGACTTGTACCACGCGAGAGTTGGCCTTAACGGCTTCGTCCCGCCAGAAGCATTCCTGTACTTAGATCGATGTGGTCTGATGCAGGATGGATTTGTGGTGTCGCTAATTTTCTATGTGGGTCACAATTTCGTGGAACGGCGATTATTCTACGGACTTAATGTCGCGCTCCACAATCCCGAGCGCCTCAGGTTCTGCCGATCGGTCTTACGCTCGATAAAAATCGAAAAAGTTTGTTAAAATTGAGGAAGAACGTACGGGAAAAAAACGAGGGCACTCTATACAGGGATAAATGCGTTACGAAAAGGATAACACACCAGATCAGGATTTATACGCAACAATAATGGCGATTGGCATAACGAAACAGTTGCCGATCAATGGAGGAGATATTTCGATGAATTGCTTAATATGCATGCAGAGCAAGCTGCATTCTAAAACGATGTTCCAATAAACGAATATCATTGTTACCAATAAACGATCATAAGCTAAGTTTTTTTTAATAAAATTATTGTAATTTTTCGTAGCTTAAGATATAGAAGCGGGAAGTGTTGCTTTTTTTCTTTCATTCGAAGAAAACGGCGGCTGAGGCGCATCGAGAACTCCAAAACAGTTTACGGGGATGCTTCGTACAACGTGCCGTGTTTTGTTCCGTCGCTTCACAGACGGTGATTTCGATGTTGACGACCGTTCACGTGAAGGGAGGCCAGAAACCTTCGAAGACGCTGAATTGGAGGCATTGCTCGATGAGGATCCATGCCGAACGCAAAAAAAGCTTGCTTCAGTATTAGGAGTTACCCGCCAAGCTATTTCCAAGCGATTGCATGCATTGGGAATGACTCAAAAGCAAGGAACTTGGGTTCGTTATGATTTGAAGCCAAGAGACGTTTAGCGTCGTTTTATCGCCTGTGAACAACTGCTCCAGCGGCAAAAAAAAAGGGCTTTCTTCATCGCATCGTTACGGGTGATCAAAAATGGATTCCTTACAGCAACCCAAAGAGAAAAAAATCATGGGGACAGCCCGGTCATGCTTCTACGACATCGGCTCGGCCGAATATTCACGCTGCGAGGGTCTTGCTATGTATTATATATATATTATTACCGGGAAAACTTTGAGCTTCTCAGGCGATCCGGCGCATCCCCAGGTGGCGGATAGGAGAAGGCGACATAATGCGGTAGGGGTCATCGCACCCCCGCGGACCAAGAGCATTCGCATTCCCAAGTCAAGGTAGTTGGAATATGTGCCGAGGACTGAATGGTGCAGGGAATAGAAAAATGTGCATCGCGAACGTACGCTCCCTATGCGATACCGGGCGCCCTCGCATAGCATCTAGCCTTACCTGACCACACTTTCTCGCCATACTCGTGAGATCTAAATGAACACGTTAAATAACAAAAAAGAAAAAAACCAACAACAAAAACAACATCGAACTGATGACGATTCGGAGGAAGAATATCTCCTCTGCTCACCAGTACAGGAATGGAGACAGAGTCAACAAAACCATCTCCATGCACTACAACTGCACTCCCGTCCTATAAAACGGGCAGCCAAAGCGCTCAGGCATCTACTAATCCAAGCACGGTGGCTGTTGCAGATAGTGACGCAACCAAACCCCGGGAGAAGCGTGAATACTTCACCGGGGCCCAAAAGCCACGAATCGTCGCTCTCATCCGGGATGGAATAGAGCCCGAAGAAGTAAGGCGAAGGGAAAGAGCTAGATGCGCTCTCATAAAGGAAAAGGAGGCGAACAAAAACGCGGCTACGATCAACAACAAACGTATCAGATCGAATGACAACTCTTCCGCAGAAAACACACGGAAAAAGCACCGAGAAAACGCAGAAGTACCTAAAAGCTCACGTGTTGGAAAGCGAACTGATCGCCCCAGATGCGCTGTCGGAACCAACTCAAATCCCAGTAAAGGATCAAGTGGGGGAAGATCAGCAACCAAAACATCCATTCCTGGAAATGCACAAGAGCGACCATGCACAACAGGGGTATCCTATAGGGATACTATTGCCCAATGCAAAGTCGCAATTATGCATACTCTGCACCCGCAGAAAACCCTTACTGATTTGGAAATAAAATTGGTAAGAAAGAGCCTACTAGAGGAAATGGACAAAACGGACAAAAACTGTCCTGCCCTTAGGTTCGTGGCCAGCTCTTCAAGAGATGGATGGCTATCAATTACTTGTCATGACATAGACACCAAAAACGATAAGTAAGATAAAGCCATGGAAAAATGCAGATTTACGTAGAACTCAGGGCAATGATATTCCCAAGCTACACACCTGTGTCACATTCGTCCCTGAAGCCGACGACTTGACCAAGGACATCTTCCTTATGCAAATCACGAAACTAAATGTTGGTGTTAGCACTAAAAGTTGGATAGTCTTCAAGATCACAAAGGAAAAAAGCGGCGGGGACCAAGTCACCTTTGCCATAGATGAGACATCTAAGGACGTCATCCTAAGGCACAAATGCAAACTATTCCTCAACTTCTCTCAGATTCTGATTAGAATCAAGGGAATTTCAAGGGGAGCGAGTTCAACCGTGGACACCAAAACCAAGGGCAGGGCGCAGGCCCATCCCGAGAGCGGTGCCCCAATCGAACACACCGTCCCCAAAAAGAAAATTGAGGACACTAGCGGGCAGACGCCCAGTCAGATTGCCAAACTAAAGGCTTCTGAAGCTAGTAGGTCCATCATAGAGGCAACCAAGGAACCCCAAAAGGCAATGACATGTCTCAGACAACAATGACTTCAGGAGTCAGCCCCATGGCGGTACCGAACGCTAACACTGGCAGATCTGCCAGTACCCTTCAGACACAATAATGATGGGACTAAGGTGCATCCTGATAAATCTACAGCATGCGAAGGCCGCTTCGGCGGTACTAAGTCACAGATTTAAAAAGAAGCACCTAGATGTAGCCTTTATCCAGGAGCCATACACAATAAAGGACCAGATTAAAGGCCTATCAGATAAGCTGCTTTACGACTCCACTAAGGAAGGAAGACCTAGAGCCTGCATAATGATGAATAAAACCATTAAAGCCATTTCTAGAATACACCAACAAGGACATGGCAGCTGCCATCATACAGCTAACCACTGGGGAAGGCAAGTCAGAGGCAGTAATCTGCTCAGCCTACCTTGCCGTCGACTCCACTGACCTCAACTTCTCACCACTGCAGGGACTCCTCGACTACTGTGGAAGAAGAGGTCAACAAATCATCCTATGCTGTGACGCCAACGCCCATCACACAGCGCCTCACTTACCAACTACAACCAAGAGATTAGAAGAGCTAAAAGAAATTCATGGAAAAAGTTCTGCGGCATTCTCTCAGACATGCAAAGCAGTGCTCGCATCCATAGAGTACTCGCCAAAACGCATACTAATCAAATTGGTCTGTTGAAGAAAGCAGATGGCACATATGCGGAAAAGGGTCCAGAAACACTACAAATACTAACAAATACACACTTCCCTGATTCCAACATTATCCCCTCCATTCTCTCCAGTATACCTCCACAGATCAGGGCAATCAGACCCAACAGAGAGGACTGGAAAAGATCAAGGGCAATCTTACATGAAGGAAGTATAAAATGGGCCATAAACTCCTTTGACCCATTCAAATCTCCTGGAGAAGACGATATCTTCCCAGCTCACCTTCAGAAAGGAAGTGCACAAATCACCCCCATGCTAATTTATATGTATCTTCAGGACCAGCTATGCATGCGGGTATATACCGACAAGCTGGAACGAGGTAAAATTTAATCCAAAAGCAAATCGCAGACCTACGGACCTGCCAAAATCGTACCAACCAATAAACCTTACCTCATTTTTCCTAAAAACAATAGAAAAATTACTGGATAGACATATAAGAGACGGTCTACTCAAAACATCACCAGTCCACAACAAACAATATGCCTACCAGCCTGGGAAATCAACCACGCAACCGGCAGACCTCACAAGCGGACCAGTAGAAATGCAGTTAAGTGGGAAGGTTATGGTCCTACACTTCTGACCATAACAACGCCGGAAAAAGGAAAAGAAGAAGAAGAATGGCTTCTATGTCCAAGGCTATGCTGATGACATTGTGATCCTAATTAGAGGAAAATTCGAAGACACAATCTCGGAACTCCTCCAAAGGGCACTCAACCTTGTTGCGAACTGGTGCATAGAAGTTGTACTAAATGTCAATCCTAAAAACAGCACCATAGTCGCTTTCACCAAAATAAGAAGTATGTAGGTATAAACACAAAAAACCCACCCGGACCTATCACCCGGACCTACCACCCGGACCTACCACCCGGACCTACCACCCGTCCACCTCCGACTTAAAAAAGAAGCAATAATATTCGCTCATAAACTTAGCGCGAAGGATGACTCTAATTCCAGGCTATTTCATCTTGACATTCTTAGTGAACTAAACAGGCATGAAATCCTAAAAATATCCCATGTAGACTATTGTCTTCCAAGGTATAACTTCAGCCAAAATATTAAGGTTACAATTCCCTCTCGAAACACCTGGGAGCAAAATAGACATTCCTTCGATCGTTAATCCTATGTATGGTACACAGATGGATCTAAAACGAACGAAGATGTTGGGGCTGGAGTATACGGAGCTAACACTGGAACACACATTTATCACAACATAGACAGATACAACTCCGTATTTCAAGCAGAGATATTCGCAATTGAACTCTGCCTCAGAGAAAATATAAACAGAGCTATAACCAATAAAAACATTTATATTTTCTATGACAGCAAGGCTGCACTTTTAGGCCTCCAAAGCTATGAAGTTAGCTCTAAATTGGTATGGGACTGCTTACAACTATTACGCCAGCTGGCCAACACAAACAGAGTTCACCTCATGTGTATACCAAGACACAGTGGTCGTATAGGAAACGAAAAAGCAGACCTATTAGCAAGAAAAGGCTCTGCATCACCATTCAAGATGCCAAGACCATTCTGAAGCATACCTATCAGCACCATAAAATGCTACATAAAGGAATGGTTGAGGAACGCGACCAACCACTACTGGACACAAACGGAAGGTAGCACACAAGCCAAGACCAACTACTTCCCTTAAAAGAACGAAACAACTCTTTAAACTTTCTATGAGTCAGATTCGTATAGTCACAGGATTCCTCACTGAACACTGCCCGGTCAACGAACATCTTAAAACCATGGGCATCACACAAGATGACAGCTACAGTATGTGTAACGAAGCGGCAGAAACAGCAGAGTACATACTGTGCCATTGTAATTGCATCATCAATACACGACGCAAACATCTAGGCAGGCATTATCTTGAAGCAGAAGAAATGGCTGCTAGTTGAGCCAAAAGCATACTGAGTTGTATTATGAACTCAGTATTTTTGAGTGTACTTTGAATGGGGGAAATCACAATAGGCCCATCAAAGGCCGCAGTGATTAGGTGACATTGTCCCTCCCCCACCTTAATCTAAATCTAAATCTATGTATTATTATGAGCTGTTGAAAACAAACGAAACCATCACTGAGGAACGGTATCGAACTCAATTGATGCGATTGAGCCGAGCACTGTGTCAAAAGTGGCCACAATACGAGCAGAGACACGAAAAAGTGATTCTACAGCATGACAACGCTCAGCCTCACGTTGCCAGACTCGTTAAAACCTCGTACCCCACCCGCCATATTCCCCAGATATTGCGCCGTCTGATTATCACTTGTTCCGTTCGATGACACATGGTCTGGCGGATCAGCAGTTCCATTCATATGAAGACATCTCAAAATGGCTTGATTCGTGGATAGCCTTAAAAGACGAGCACTTCTACCGTGACGGTATGCGAACTCTGCCAGAAAGATGGGAAAAAGTTATGGCTAGCGAGGGGCAATACTTTGAATGATTCATTTCTAACCGTTTTTTCTTCACAATAAAGCTGCATTTTCATCAAAAAAATAGGGAGAGCTTAGTTGCGCTCCTAATATCCTTAAAGAGAATTCACCAACTATTAACCGATTTTAAAAAAGCATATGACCTATAAACCGATTGAAAATATATTATGCCTTTGTAAATTTTTGATTTGACGCCCCCATAGGGGCACTTTATTAGCTTAGTGCAAGCCTTAACAAAAAACTATAACTTATTAACTAGGTGGCAGGGTGGAAACGATTAAGGAGAGTGTGAAGGGTTGTGGTATAGGGCAATTCTAAGGCTGGACTTTTTGAGGTGAAGGTCGAAAAGATTGGTGTTAGCTTTGCGAAGCATTCTGGACATTGGTTCGTGGTAGCCATAATTTGTGCGGTGAGTGTTTATACGGAAAAGGGGCGTGGACCGAAGGTTACGTGGGTTGGTGTTAAGGAGAATCATGTGCAATAATGAGGGGCTGTCAATGTTACCGCTGAGAAGGTCGTAAATAAATAGAATATCTGCAACATCACGTCGTTCTTTAAGGGGTTGGATTAATTTTGGGCGATCCGTATAAGGTGGTTAATTAAGGGTCGGCCCAGGGAAGGCCACGAAGGCAAAACGGATAAACCTGCATTGAGTGGCTTCAATACGAAAGTGATGTACATATAATGATTTCGTAACGTAAGGATTCGAGAATTTTTTGGACCAACGTTTCACGAAACCGAGGGCAGAGTTAGCACGTTTTATAATGTTGTCGATATGGAGGCGAAAGTTGAGTTCACGGTCACAAATAACGCCTAGATCAACCAAGAAGTTGACAAGGGGAACGGTTTCATTACGAATAATTCTGGATGGTGAGGAATAGCGCTTGCAGGAGTAAGTGATGGTTTGGCATTTACTGACATTGAGCTCGAGATGATTTTTTTGACACCAAGTAGTGAAACTGTTAAGGTCCAATTGGAGACAGCAGGAGTCGACAGGAGAAGATATTTGTTTAAATATTTTTATATCATCAGCATATATGGAGAGCTAAGAGTTCAGAATAACACTGTTAACATCATTATTGGTTAGAATAAATATCAGTGGGCTGAGATGACTACCTTGCGGGACACCGGAGGTAGCATTAATTGGATCAGAGATAGAAGATCTGAAGAAAACGTTATATTGACGATCCATGAGATAAAACCGGGAGAGAAACCGAGCGCAGTGAGCTTGAGGAGAATAATTTGGTGAGACATTTTGTCAAAGGCTTTGCTGAAGTCAGTGGCGACAACGTCTACTTCTTTGCCAGCTTCGAGTGCATACAAACATTGTGAAACAAACTCGACTAGATTAGTGGTTGTCGATCGACCTTTTAGGAACCCATGTTGGTTAGGAGAAAATATGGGTTTGCTGTGAAAGAATAGTGCATCATAAGCGATGCTCTCGATAAGTTTGGGTATGCATGAGAACTTGGTAATGGGACGATAGTTGGCCACATCATTTTTCAGTCCTTTTTTGTAGACTGGAATGATATAAACATATTTCCAAAGCTTATGAAAGAGTCCTTGAGAGATAGAGCTTTGAAATAGAGCGGTAAGGAGTAAAATAAGATGGTTCGCGCATTTTTTAAAACCATGGCAGGCAGACAGTCGAGGCCGATAGAGTAATCGTCCTTTAAGTTGCGTATCTTTTCGGCGATTAGGTCGGGAGTTATGTTCAGTGAAACAAGAGACGTCTGGGGGGCAGTCTTTGAAATATCGAAAATGGTCGTGATCGGGTTGAAGATCCTGATCGGTGAATGATTGGTTGAAGAAATGAGCAAAGAAGTTGGCGATTACTTCGGGTTCGTTGGAAGAGTTATTGAGAAAATTAAATGTAGCGGAGTAGCTATCGGTTTTTGTTTTTGTATAAAAGTTGCATGTGGGCGGCTCGCACTGCCGAAATTAATATTTATCAATATACTCGTAAAGTAAATTTCGGATCTTTGAAAATAATATCTTAAGAAGAACCTGTGGTGGAAAAACAGGACAAAGAAACAGATGAATGGATAGGACCGTACAATGAAGAATTTGGTTAACTTTATTCAGCACCATGCATTCTTCGAGTAATAAAATCACGAACACCACAATAATAAGAACAAACAACAAACTCAAGTGAGAAAGACAGAAAACTGCTAGATAGGAGGATAATTTATAAGCATGGACCTAGATAAGATACACAAAACTGCGATACATGGCAAAAAGGCTTGGCGAAGGGTTGTCAACGAGGCTCTGAATTTCTGAGTTCCAAATGGCCTTTAATAATAATAATGTGAATAGCTACGGCAGCGGCGATTTGATCCCCAAAGGTGGCGTATGAAACAAAGCATACATAGTCCTGGTTGCAGCAGTCCTTAGTCATCAGTCGAATCCTTCTGGTTTTTTATGCTTTCCTTGCGAACAGGTTTAGGGGTAAATGTAAGTCGAAGTTTGCCACTTCCTTTGTAATGTTCACTAGATCGCACCGCTTGAGTTCGTTAAACACATTTAGATGAGTGCTAGATAAGGCGGAAGTTACTGAGTAGCCGTGTAGAGACAGCATCGGAGTTATAGGAAATTAATGGGAAAGACGTCGCCTTGTGTTTTCATTCAAAATCGTAACTCTAGTCGATTTTCATTTTAGTCCGATTCCCATTACCTTACCAATAATAGGTATGGTGTCAGAGCTTCACTCAAGTATCGACCATCAATCGATTCGTTCAGTCAATTTCTCTTGCACTCTTCATCACATTTCAAATACATATGCCATCATGCTGTGCGTAGTAACTTGCTTAACGAGTAGAGAAACTCAACGGACATACCGAAGCAATATAATGAAGAGATCGAAAGCAGATCGAAGGCAAACTGCACCACCAACTGAGGTAGAGTTGTATCCAATACCATTCCTACTGGTTTGTCTCTATCCGAGAAGTAGCGGCATAACGCACATGATGGAACACTTACATATGCGGAAGCTAACTCGCTCAGTCACTGCCATTGACCGTTGGATAAGCAGTTGAGCCTCAAGAGCCATTTAAATCCCGTTTACCAATGACAAAGTAACCGTTGGCTAATGACACGCCCGACAGTCTAATCTTACCATTTCAATTTTCTGTTTTATTTGGAACTTGGTGCTCGTATTGCGTTCGTCAACGTGATCACCACTTAAGATTGACCTTGCGCATTTGCAGTCATGATACGAATACATATAGGTACATAGTCATATTCATGGTGGAGAAAGAACACAATTGTTGTCTCAGTTACCTAAGCCCTCGCGACTGCCGTGTCTGAATGCAGGTAACATACCGGAATGTCATGGTATAGTTCATAAAAAGAGAAAGTTGAAATGTCACTTTACTTTTAACATTTTTACGTATGTATCAGCGCTAAAAAGCAGAAGAGAGAGATGGCGACGAAGCATGTCGACGAATCGAGAAAACCAAGCGATGACGAATAAGGTTATGCAAGTTCGCCAGTTTGCACCGTTTGGAGGAAGTAAACCAGCGAGATAGCACCCGGCTACCTACCGACTACTAGCGTACATCGCCCCATTGGTTTGAATTTCCCATAAGCCCCATTGTAGCTTGTTTTCCACTTTTGCGGATTTTAGTTACGTAAATACGTCGAGCAGATGTAGACCAAGACGAATAACTAATTTCGGAGTTATGGCTTTAGCTTCTGTTGGGAAAGAGCAAAACTGCTCGGATGACTTAAGCTGTCCCAGTTTATGTGCGGATGCGCCCCATGGCAGCATAGAATCAATGTCATGCCTTTAGGTCAGACGTAATTGTGTTCATTTATTTTGTTACATTTAATGAAACATTTGGGATACCGGTTATTATTTTTTGTTTTTTTATTGAAAATTCATATAATGGCTGAGTTTGATTTTCGGTTTTGGTTTTTGGTAACTACTCGTAACAATGAGTAGATGTAGAGGAAATGCAAATATTGTGTAGTGGAGTCGGTTGTGAGCTAACGTGTTGTTGTCTTAATATTGTTTTAGATTATAAAAAGTGTGTTTGTATTATAACTCAGATGAGGTGAAGGGCTGTGTTTACGATTTTCGACTTTTACCCCCTTGGACGCGCCTTTATCAAAGGAAATAAAAAAAGCCTACATCGATATTCCATATTAAAGGAAGTCTTCCTATTTCAATCCTATTCCTATTTGTTCTGCAAAATACACGAGTTTTCCTCTTTTGTCCTAACAGTCCACGTAGAATTACACAACATTTCAACATCAAATTAAGGTTATTGGCTCTTGTGGTGTTGCATTGGTAGCCATATTTCAGTCAATCACTCGCTAACCAGAGTGATCACATACTTAGTTTGCTCTACTCCAAAACTGGATTTTTATATTGATTAGGGAAAAAGTAAAATATTGAAAGAAAACTGTCACCAGATGGCGTTTGGCCTCATATATCGGGCAACACTAACACAGATTGCGTCAAAGGGATTCGCTTTTGAAAGTTGATTTTAACTTTATAATTTTCGGCCGACGGACAGGTTTGTATTTTGCTGCTTGTGTAAAAGTTATATAAATGTGAAAATGTGGGAAACTTCTGAAAAAAATCGATATAATTTATTATTTTACTAAGAAAAGGCAAAACACTACGTAAGACAGAAAAAAAATTGTGACGTTTCCAGTCACCATGTTTTATCAAATGCAACAGCACACGGTGGTTTGCGCGCTTCCGTTCTGGAGACTTCGATGTGAAAGGTGAACCTCACTTCGGTAGAAATATTGTGGAAAATGTTGACGAAATCCATGAAGATCCTCATGCAAGCAGCTATGTTATGGCTAACGAACTAAACACTGACCTCAAACCAGTTTTGAATCATTTGCATGCCCCATCAATTGACCGTGAAAAATTTAATGAACCGAATCAGTATACTTAGACAAACGTCTAAGTTGAATGTTAAACACTATTAATAAATGGGAAAAAAATTAAAATATCGTTCGAAAAATATAGTGGGGTGAACCCAAATTGACAACATCGAAACCAGGATTGTTGCACCATAAGGTTATGTTGTATATGGCGGGATTGGAAGAGAATCGTGCATTATGAAGTGCTAACAGAGATCAGTAATTGATTCTAATGTCTTATATCACCAATTAAACAGATTGCAGGAAGCAATGAAAAAGAAAAACTGAACAGATTTTATTAATAGAAAGGACATTGTCTTGCATCACAACAAAGCCACCACACATATTTTTAATGACACTGTAAACCATTGACAGAGTTTGGTTGGAAAATTTCGATGCAACCAACGTACACTTACAGATTATCATTAGTTTAAATCTCCGTAAAAGTTAAACAAAAACAAAAGTAACAAAAATGAATTGTGAAAATAAGTTGTCTCAGTTCATTCGCCAAAAATTAGATTTTTTTCTAGAAATTCTACACTTACATACATAACTATGGTCATATGATATCCCCTGATGTCCCCTGAGTAAATCTTTAAAAAATACTGCGAAGTATTCATACCAAGTAGAGAGGAATGGCACAACAACCTCCCTTGGATAAAGGATGGAGCCCAGAAATGGGCCGAAATCTGGAAACAAGGTAGAGGCAGGTGTAATAGGACCAAAATGTGTATGCATTTCCCTCTGCAATGAGTCAAATATATTTAAGTCCGAGCTATTTGCAATCAATGAAGCAGCACATAGCATCAGCGACAGGAGACCCACTAACACAAAGATAACTATGTATATTCTCAGACAGCCAAGCGGTTCTTAAGGCCTTTAACTCTAAAGCTGTCTGGGAATGTATCAATATACTAAACAAAATGGGTTTAGGCAATAAATTAGAGTTGATCGGGGTGCCAGCTCATGAAAACCACGAAAACAATGAAAAGGCTTACATACAAGCCAAGAAAGGTGCCAGATACCATTCACGGGGCCATCCCCCCTTTATGGTTTTGATAGCTCAGACATAAATCTGAACTTACACAAATCCCATCTAGAGAAGTAGTCAAATTCTTGAAGGCAACACTCAATTCATAGATCAAAGAAGGGGGTACAATAGGTCTTTATGGTCGCAGTACTGGTGTCTTCAGGTGATACACCCCGAGTTCTTCAATTCTTTAATTCAAATGGTCATATGACGGATCTATGATCATATATACTAATGGCCAGTAGTTACTGAAAAACTTCTCAACGCCCCAAATCAATATAATAAATAAATTCCCTTGAAATCTTATACTCTTATCTTATATTAATAAGTGAGATATATCGGTAATGAGATATTGGAAATGTCTATGACGAGTTTGATTTTATGCAGAACGATGCATACATCCTGAGCGATGATGAGAGGGAAGTTTGTCAGCATGTTAATGCTGGTGAGTGTGTAAATACGTAGAATAGGATTAAAATTGATTCTGTCCTCCATAACAAGGATACTGAAATAATTGCCAAAAGAAAATGCCCCTTAAAAAACGATGATCACTTTTTTTTACTTTCTTGCTAGTCTCGATTACAAATCTTCTGGCTCTATTTGATGTTTTTACAAACGGATACTCATGATAAAACTCCTAGAGGATTCAATATGAATGAACTTAAACTGTTATGATTAATAAGTACCCCGATAAATTGTTTATTGTATTACAATGTCGGTTATTCATAGTCATTACAAAGACAAAAACTGCATGACCAACCTAAATACCACTAATCTGTAAACTCTTCACCAAATAAATGACAGCGTGGAAAAAGAGTAGAAATTAACCCAAGAGAAAAAATTAATTATAAGGCAGACACAACTGATAAAAAACAATTATTTGGAAATCTTTGAATAGCTGCATACATTATGTATGTGTGTATAGTAAGTTTTCAAAAAAAAACTTCACCCAAATTGCACTATAATAGATGTATTATAATTCGCCCTTCAGGCATACGTTACCTTGCCCTTGCTACACTCAACACATCAATTAGACAGCCAACCCATGCTATGATCATTTCCAAATCATATAATAAACATATACTCTTATAGAGCTCATTAAAAAGAACTTCGTTCAAAACTCGGAATATCAAATCAACAATCGACCATGGCTCGATCGCGCTCCGGGATCATCAACACATTCACTCCATGAATTATGCAATGTATTATACGCATACTAGTCGCATCCAATACAGAAAGTGTAAATAAAAGTTTTTCTTAAGAGAGTCAACGTCTTAAGAGTATGTTGTATCACAAGTGCAGTTGTGCACCCCACTTAACTCGCATCTTGTACAACTTGAGTCTCACCTGGTTTAGCTCTATAGTTTCAGTTTGTATACTTCCTCCACTTCGGGCGGACATAAAGAAATACGTAAGCTAAACCCAACTGAATGCACGGTTACAATAAATTCACGAATTTTGTCAATTGACTTAGTTAAGCGCAACGCATAGGTTAGCACGCGCTCGCGAATGAATTGTGTATTCTATGTGGCTCGCGATGACCTAGGTAGTTTATATTGTTTGCACTGTTTACTGTTACTTTCCATGCGACAACATACCATTCCGTAGCGCTGAACCAATTTGATTAATTGACAACGAAGGTGGTGAAAGTCACGGTAAAAAAAGAAAAAAGGAAGAACAAAAAAAAAGACACAAATTGTGTCATATTTTAAGTGGGAGTGAGTAAATATAATATGTATTTGTCACATAATCGTATGTGAAATTTTTTTCGGAGAAATTACTTTACTAAATGTGTTAATTAAATACATTACACCAAGCGGTGAAGTGGAAAGAAATATTGTGAAAAAAATTCAAGGAAATTCAGACAGGCATGTCCTAGCGCATTAAGTGAAAATAAGGGATACGAAACTTAAGTCTCGAAAGAAAAGAAAGAAAGAAAAGAAAGAAATAGCAATTAACTCGAAAGAGTTCTGGATAAAACCCAACGAATAGGTAAACAAACCGTGTATATAAGAAAAAAGAGTTGATGTGCGAACTAAGTACAAACATACAATACGTACTATGTATATATAATGTGAAGGCCATATATTGAGTTATTTTTTCGCACCGTGTGTTCCAAAAGAAGGGGCGTGCCAGGTCTAGTTGCAAAGAAGCATATTATTTAGGATCTTAATTGCTTTATAAAATAGAGACATTTAAATGCAAAACTATTATGGCGCAAGGTCGTATATCAGTTTAAGGTGCTTACTGAATTGACATTTTTCTTTTTATTCCAATAATAATTAACTGACTTAGGTCGATTGAGAAAAACAAACCACAATATAACCCCCAACAGATTTGAATTTAAGCTCAAGGCGGTTTAAAGAAGTAAATTAAGAGTCGATGAATAATTGACCAAAGGAAACCACAAATAAAATTATTGTGATCTATTGATCCGGAAATAAGAGAAAAGAAAAGAAGTGTTGTATACGAATGTAGTTTCATCTTTATTTCCTATTTTAAATATAATTATTTCAAGCTATTGTGGGTTTTAACTATTTTCCGATTCGCCCGCTACATTGTCGTGTTTTGTAGGGCAATAATGAATTATGGTTTTTGAAAAACCCACGTAGATTGTAGATTGTTAATAATCAGTATGCATGTATGCTCCTATGTAGAAAATATGGTGAAAGTAACCAAATTTATGAACATTTTTAGTTTCTATATTTGACTTTTTAGGATTATTTGGAAATGACAAACTAAATGCCCAAACTAAATAATTGTAATAATCCAAGAATTTAGTGGACTAGCTTGGTTGAAATTTCTGACTCTAATATAAAATCTTCACGTATATATGTACATGCAGGAATACGAGCTTGTTGAGCGTGTTGCCATTGTCATCTAAAGCTTTAAAATCCATAGAATAAGGCCACATCACTCACTAATTTCCTCCTGGAGCTACTTTAATTTAATTAGATTAGATTGACGTCATTATCTAAAGTCCCGAGACGAACCATGAGTGCTGAACCCTCGAGAAAGTGTGTTTAATTACTACATGAGAAAAATTCATTGGCGACAAGCATGGTGATGATGTAATATAATTAATCTATTCCTGGGTCTAAAGATGCGTCGGTGACATATTCGCAACCTTTTCAATATTACAATATTTTGATTCGAAAGTAAAAAAAAACACATTTAAGAATCTTGTCTACTAATTCCGAGTACCTTTAAACTATTGGAACCAGGGAAATATTGGACTGGAGGCATACATTCTCTTGTTATTTTAATAAAATAGATATGTCTCACTCTTCATCTGTATTCGCAGAGAAGTGGCTTATTAAATCACTTCCAACCCAGAACCACTAGAAGTTTCTCGTTTCATGAATACCACGCAAATTTAGGAACCAAGTTTTCAGAAAATGATTGTACATACATACATATATATAAATGATTTTGATTTCTTTATTGACTAATGCTTATTGACCAATAACAATAAAGTATGGAAGGTAGTTTCGGCGAAATATATATTCGGTTTGACCAAATTTTAGAGATCAAAATTAGAGAAATTTGTTTGGCATTTCGATTTTTGCTACTTTCGGGATGAAATACCCATTGGTCCAATATATGGTATACAACCGACCCACAATCTAAGTCGGCGTGGTACCTACTAATAACGAAAAGAATTGCCGCGATTTATCTTCCATTGAAAAATCGATTTTTTACCCCATGTAACCAGGATCGCAATTACAGGCAGACGTCTCCTCAAGCTTAAATTTCCTTAATTTACTCGCAATCTTGGCTCCATCAATTTGTTTCCAGCTGCGCTTTGTTCAAGAATTCAATTTTCGCTCCTAGACTATGATATCACGTCAAGGCATTTTATAGTAAGGTACAACCGGGGGCATCTTTAAAGTGTACAATTTCGCATACAATTCGCCAATACCAGATGCCGGAAAGGGATGAGACCCATCGGTTGCCGCATACGTTGGGTAGAAGATTTTGGATATCTCTTGTAAGCCAGCTTTTTCTGCCGCATCTTGTTCGACGACAGTAAACGCAACGAACGACAAAACATTCACCTTCATGCATTGTGCAACGCGGGAGGCACCATGCAAAAGTTTTGGTAACCACTCGATAACGTTGTCATTTTCATCTTTCATTTCTATCTCGCATATTTCAAAGATGTGCATCGTATCAACGGGTACTGTTTTATTCTTCACGGCTTCTACAATCATTTTACGAGTAATCGTCCAAAGCGAGTTCACTTTCCGGTTTTTCGTGAATAACGGAATGGTTGACCTGTCGATGAATAATTTTATAAATGTAAAAAACTCGATGAGTTCTGATTATGTTGGATCGTACCATGATCTCATTTCCTTCGTCATAGGTTTTAACACTGCTGCTGCGACTATTTCATTCGTTTGTTCATGGAGGATGACGAGCGATGATTGGCCACGGAAAATGTGATCCAGGAAGAAGTTGTGGTCCTCAATATAGTTTTCTTCTTCGGTAACTTTTATAGTACGGCATATGATGTTTTTCTGGATGTAATTGGTGTTGACAAACTCTTTAACTTTGCCCTCAAGCGATACTGGGATGTCAGAGACAACGTAATTGCCATAACGCTCCCAGATAATAGGATCGGTCATACCAGAAATTTAAGTTTTTCCAAATAATTTTGACAAAATATGCTTTACTAATGAAATTAATTCCTATAAAAGCGTTTCAGTGAAACTAGATACGGAAAAGTGTAGTAAGTGGAAGTATTTTTGTAAGCGTAAATTAAACAATTACATCATGAATGTTTTCCTTTATAAAATGCATCCGTACCGTTTCCAGGGATGTAGGAATGTCTGTTTATACGAAGTGACTTGTAATATAATGGCGTTCAGTGCAAATAAGTGATTACCTCGAATCGGGATATTTATGAACTTTCCTAGTAGCTTATATACTTTGTCTTTAGTGGATAAATAACGAAATTAATTTTAATATTTCAGAAGCTTTATACCTTATTGATTACAGTAAAATCCATCATAAGGCCTTATTATTTTAAATCAAGTTTTTTAATTACTCTAACCAAAGTAATAATGTAAATAATGTTGACGCGTTAGTTTATAAATTTGTTTATAATATATACTCGTAAACAGCTTTGACTGGGATGCACTACTGAACACCCCCAATTTAAAAGCTAATTACGATGTATTTATGGGAAAAATTAATTCTGGTCTTGAGTTATTTGTACCTAAAACGCGTCAAAATAACCGCTACAAAATTCCGTGGTCGAATAAGACATTAGTAAATTTACGAAATGTAAAAAGAAAAGCATAATCGGCTTATATTTTAAGTAAAACGAACTCTAACCGTAAACTTTTTTTAAGATTCAGAAAGGAATATGAGTTCTTGAATAGATTTTTATATAGGCAGTACATCATGTCAGTAGAGTCATCGGTAAAGAATAATGGTAAATCATTTTGGAATTACACTAACACAAAAAGAAATACCTCAGGCTTGCCTAGAGTGATGGAATTTGATAATGCAATTTCAACAGATTTGAATGAAACTTGTGGGTTATTTGCCAACCTCTTCGAGTCGGTTTGTAATAATTCTCGAGTCCAATCAACGACGAACCATTACTCTAATATTACTGAATCGTTGGATATTGGTGTTGCGACTTTCGAATGAAGACGTAATAAGCGCGTTAAAGAAACTGGAATTAAACTGTAGTCCAGGTCCTGATGGAATCCCTGCGCTAATATTAAAAATGGGTTTATCTTCCATCTTTTATCTACTTAAAATTATTTTAATCAATCACTTATCAAAGGAAAATTCCTCAGTGAATGGAAATATTCATTTATTACACCTATAATTAAGAGCGGTTTTAGACAAAAAGTTGGAAACTCTCGGCCTATATCTAAGCTTTCTGCAATCCCAAAATAGTTTGAAGGCATTGTTAAGGATAAGCTTTTTCTCTCTGTTAAAGAAATTATTTCCACTAACCAGCATGGCTTTGTTCGTGGTAGGTCATGTACTACAAATTTAGCTTTATTAACAAATTATATTTTTGATAGTTTTGAAAATCATTTACAAGTTGATATACTCTATATTGTCTTTACGAAAGCTTTTGATAGAGTACATCAAACTTTACTATTGGCTAAACTACAATCGCTGGGTTTCCACTCTTCTATGCTGAATTTCTAGGCTTTCAAATTATTTACGTAATAGAAAGCAATTGGTAAAGATTAATAGTTTTATATCTCGTGTAATAGAATAGAAGTAACTTCCGGCGTTCCCCAGGGTAGTCATCTCGGCTCGTTGTTGTTTATTTTATTCTTAAATGATGTTCACGAAATATTCGATTTCTGCGAAGTTTTAACATTCGCGGCGACTTAAAACTGTTTGCACGCATCAATAATATTACTGACTGTATCCGTTTTCAACTAGATATATATATACTGTCGGAATGGTGTAAGCATAATGCTTTAGAACTTAGTTTTTCTAAATGTAAGATATATACAGCGCATCGTATTGTAGCACTGATCTTCTTAATTATTTTATGAACGATTTTCTGCTCCTTCGTCTTGAAGAAGTTAAGGATCTAGGGGTCATATTTGACACTAAACTAACTTTTACATTACATTATGATTACGCCATATCTAAATCGAACTCCTTGTTAATATTTCTAAAAAGGAATAGCAGTGACTTCCAAGTTGTTTATAACCTTAAGACTTTATTCACCTCGTTGGTCAGACCTTATTTAGAATATTCTTCGATTATTTGGGATTCGCCATATAATGCTCAAGAGCTTAGATTAGAAAGAGTTCAAAAGAATTTCACGAGATATGCTATCCGCAAATTAAACATGTTTGACGAACTTCCTCCTTATGACGTAAGATGTAAGTTAATTGGCTTGCAAACCTTGAGTTTTAGTCGGAAGGCATCTTCAGTCTTGTTTATTCGCGAGATAATTAATTATCATATTATTTCACCAGAATTAATTTTTCCTATAAACATATATGCTTCCCAAAGATCTCTTCGGGTGAGAAATGTACGAGTACTTTACGACAGAATGCATAGAACAAATTGTGGTTGCAATGAGCTAATTACTAGGTGCATAAAAACATTCAATGAGCTTTGCAACGAAATAGATTTCAGCTTAACTCGATTGGAATTTAAAAATTGTGTTCTGTCATTGATTTTAAATTAGTAATATTGTTTGTCTGAGTAATCTATGAGATTCAAAATCGGTAGATGAAACTTAGTCGCGCAACAAATATCTGTTGAGTAAGGCGATACACTAGAAAACGTAGTGTTCTGTGTACTCTGGAAAACAAAATAAATAAATAAATGAAAAAAAAAATAGTTCAGCGAAATATGTACAATAGGCTAAAAATTCTAGTTTCGGCTAGCCCGTTGTCGACGCATTACCCTACGAAACACTGGTATTTTGAAATATATAGAGCTGAATTATGGAATCACAGTTATCCATGCCGACGTTTCTAGAATTTAATTGATATTTTTGTGGGCTCGATATTAGTAACTGATTATTGTTCTATCTTATGGATAACATGCGGATGGTTAATATACGTCGGGATAAAAGGCTATCTATCTTAAGAAAATAAAGCAGGAAGAAAAAAGATAAATAGACCGTGCGAATGTTCAGGCTCATCATATGTGCCTTTCTTGCTTTTGCTAATACTCGCACATAATTCTCTTCAAAGATCATCGAAAATAGTTCCTGTACGAACGTGACGTCGTGCTCCGTGAGCCCGAGCGCCTCAGGTTCAGTAAGTCGAATTCACGCCGAGATCGAGAAGACGTCGTCCGACAGCATGGTTTTTGGTGGTTAGAGTGGACTACGTCAATGATAAATCTTAATAGGCCAGCCTATTCAAGGCAAAGACCGCCAAACACCAATGGTAGGCTTACATACAATAGGTTATTGTAGTTTAGGGTAGGTTAGGGTAAGCTAAAGTAGGCTAGGGTGGTGGGTAGGTTTAGTTATTTTTAGTTCAAAAACAAAAATAATATAATATAAGAAAAAATAATAATAAA
Source organism: Merodon equestris (assembly GCA_958301585.1). NCBI lineage: Eukaryota > Metazoa > Arthropoda > Insecta > Diptera > Syrphidae > Merodon > Merodon equestris. The sequence goes on along the minus strand of OY284415.1, from coordinate 77,780,906 downwards.
TGAAAAAAAAAAAATAATAAATAAAAAAAAAAATTGAAGAACATAAAAAAAAAATAATAAGATATATGTACATATATATATGTATAATATATATCATGTACATATATACATATTTTTGTATATATATTTTTGTTAAGGTAGGTTCAGCTAGTTTTTACTCAGGTGTAAGTTTTAAATATAAAAAAATTCAGATGCTAAGTTTTCTTAACAAATATTTTCTTAGCTTAAGTTTAAAATTATTTTAATTGTTGTAATTTTTTGTTTCTCATAAGACCGAAAGGTATAATTTAATCAGTTCTTCTTACTTTAGAGTGTCCGTATAGGGCCAGTAAGGTAGTTATAAGTTATTTAAGCTAGTTTAATCATTTTTGTCTAGCGCGTAAGATAGTTGTAAGAAATGAATTAACAAAAAACAAAAAAAGGTCATCGAAAATGTAATGTGTGGTGACATACATAACACACATAGCCGAGAAAATTGGTCGGGCTAGGGTCTAGTGTCAAATTTATGCATTTTATAATAACCACAACGATGGCGGATTGTTGGGATTTTACAAGAAAGCAGATTATTCAACGGTTCATTCGACAGGTACAAATTTGTCGGAATACTGTTAGCTTTCGCATTTGTATGTGAGTTGCCTTGATAAGAAAGATATTCAGTTATAAAATCAAGTAAGGCCTTAACATGGATAAAGGTACAAGAGGGTATTCCGTTTTCTATTTGAGAAGTCTTAATTTAGATATTTAAATTACGTGCTGACTCGGTAGGGCCTGCCATATGTTCATGAGTTCAATAGGAAAGCATTTTTACTTTAAGTTACTTATAGTTAAAATAAAAATACAATTATAAGCTACACAAGATAAATTAAATAAATCCAGTTATTTGAAAAGAGGTTTTTGAGAATAATTGCCCAGACATCAGTAAATAAAAAATATTTAATGAATAGCTAATAATAATTGTTTAATAATAATATTTGAGCCACTCTACCTATGAGTCTCGTTGCCATTTTATTCGTCTACATTTTTTACGTTGGTACGAGTACGTGCGGAGTACACTTCATGGACGAATTAATTACATAACTAAATACGTAATGCATCCAAGCAACGTACGAGTGTTGGCATTTAATGGCTTAATAGCATTTCATTAAGATGTTACGATAACAAATCCAACAGCACCGACTGCTGAAGAAGACTTCATCTGGCTTGGAATGTGGATATTGTGATTCCAATAAATAAAATTCAAACGAAATTGTTCGATTCACATCTGCACCTCGTCATAGGCATATCTCGAAAACGATTTGACTTATTTGGTCTGCGTGTCTTTATATAGTCGACAAGGGTGTCAGCAACAGGTTCAAGATGTTGTAGGCCTTGTATCTATTAAGTTGTCTTAATGTTGCATATCAATTAAAATATCAGATTCAGGGGTACCATAGATCATTTTATTCATGCTTAGTCTCATACAATTTGGTTCTCAGCCCAGAGGGATATAGAGCCGTATTAAATTACAAATTACATTTACTACGTACGAAACGATGTCGAGGACTTACGATAGAGAGTTAGGCGATATGTATTTAAAATGGTAATGGAAATTAAACTGCAGTATTTTTTTTACTTGGTTTTTAGGTCACAATGGCTTACGCGCTGGTGTTGATGCAGGTGGCAATGCTGACGGCAAGTATTTCTTGGAACTCGGCCTACCCGGCGATACAGAAACCTTTGGATAGTTTTCAGTCACTTGGACTGACTGGTGCAAGATCAAGATCGCTGCCTGATGTAAAGACGACTATTGACGATGTTCAGAAGATTCTTGAAAATGATCCATCATTGCCAAGGCTAACGCGGTATGAAAGATAATACAATATCTTAAGTGTTATTATGAACTAAAGAAAACTTTTTATTGAAAGTTGATTGCATTGGAAATAATTGGTTTTTACATTGACTTACATTATCTTCTATATGTACATTAAAGAATACATTAAGGTATAATTATACCTATATAATGTAAGTTATATATATTAGTAGATGGTTTCCCAAGCAATGTAATGCTTCTATGCCAATCTATTGCTCTAGTAATTTTCTTCAGGATGTGGACTTCGTATTCTCAAGTCTGCATTTGATTTCCGATTCCAAAAAAAGAGAAAGTATATCTGGTCATTTTGCTTTTTTTTAAATGTTATCCAAGGGATACTATTTTACACTACTGCTCTACTTGACTTTACATCCATCAAAGGATATCGATAATTGTACAGTAAATTAGGATGTGGCAACAGGATCTTGCGAGAAAGGTATGCTGTTTCCGGTTGAAATATTGGCTTAGGGAATCAAACAATTTGAATTTTTCTCCTGTTGGAGTTCCATGAATAAAAATATCAATTTTACTACAACAAACTTGAGGGTTGAGTACGCTTGAACAAGTTCGCACAATGAGTATTGATTTTCATTTGCTTTATTCATAATCGGGTTGATCCACGATTTTCAATTCTTTGAGATGAGATTTGTCGAGATGATCTTTGAAAAAACAGAGAATAGAAAAAACAAACGAAAAACCAATTAAAGAATTAAAAATTCCAAAAACCTCCGATAATTATATGGTTTTACTTAACAATATCTTCTTTTCCTTTTTCCGGCGTTGTTATGGTCAGAAGTGTAGGACCATAACCTTCCCACTTAACTGCATTCCTACTGGTCCGCTTGTGGGGTCCGCCGGTTTAACCTCAGAAAGTAGCGGCAGGCTTCCCGGTTTGGGATTACTTCATCGCTGAGGCCAATCAAATGCTGGTGTTTTTGCATTTGTTTTTCGGGCTGCCTTTTTTTTTGTGACACGGGCATGCTTCAGATTTTTTGTTTGATCTTACTCTTACAAAACCGGTGATCTCCAGTCGTGTCAACCCACTGATTTGCATGTACACTTGTGGGGCAGTTTAATGGTGGTATATGTGTCCCTAGGCTCACCTTGGTGTTTTCTAAATTGCCTAGATGTGATTTTTGTTTACCTTTGTTTTAGTCGCCTTTTACGACAAGCGAGAGGTATCGCTGCAGGGATATTCTTAACCCGTCCCTGCACGGAATTAACAATATACATACTTAACGAAATACATATGTATATATTGGCAGGGCGTCGGAAGGGAGCAAGAGCTCGAATCGAAAAAAGTAAGAACGCTCACAAACAGAAGACGGCCGCCGGGAACAGCCTTGCTGGGGAGGGAAAACGCGATGTCTCCTCCTCCGTGGCGGCGGGTAATCGGAAGCCGAAGGCAGATGTGGTGATCCACAAAGATCAAAGCAAAAACCTGAAGACGGAGAGAACCAAAGATTGCTTCTAGGAGGCGGGCACTTCACACAACAAAACCCTTTCCTCCCCTTTCCAGTGTCGAGACAAGCACCTCTCCTACAGTCAGACAGTCATCTCCTCTGAAAAGGTTAGAATAGGGAAACCTGTCAGGAAATGACCAGAGCCGATTGCCAACCCTGCGAGGATCGCCTACTAGAGCCAACGTCAGGCTGAGACGTCTGCTCTGATGAACGGTACCTTCGTGGTGAGCTGTTCCTCCCAGCAGACATCTGCCTGGATCAGGAGCATGGTGCCGAAAATACCTATGGGCGTGGAATAAACAGGGTCTGCCTCATCATATCGAACACACAAGCAAACCTGGATAAGACAAGATCTGGTGGCTGCTAGAGTTAGTAACAAAGCGCACGGAAAAATTGAACACTTCGTCGTGGCGTCTGCTTATTTCCCGTACGACTCGGTAATGCTTCCGCCACCGAAGGCGGTTTCTGAACCGAACTCGGTTTCTGGCTTCACAGTACAAGCCAGAAAAACTGGACTCATCATCTGTTGCGATGCTAATGATCAAAACACTGTTTGGGGCAGCAGCAAATGCAACCGGAGAGGAGATGATCTCTTAAACTTCAATTTTTCATCTGACCTTATTATCAACAGACAGACTGGATGCGGCACAGAGAGGAGTTTGAGAAATCCACTCAAGCCCTACCTAAACTCAGAACAAAGCAATTGCAAATCAAATTGCAAACAAAGGAAAGCAAATCGAACTCGGAAGATGACTGGATCGACCGAAGCAAAAGGAATATAAGAAGCTTATTGTAAATGGAAGAATAATTCCTATACGTCCTTCTGCGAAGCGATCAAATCCCTAAGCGCGATCAGCAAGTTGTTTAATGTCCTCAAGCGTTTGATGGTACCTTTACTGAGTCTAAAGCGGAAACTGCTTCAGACCCATTTCCCGGGAAATCAGACTGTCATCGGTTCGTTGCACACTCCTTCAATAGTAACTGCGACTGAAACGATGAAAACAACTCGGCGTAGCTAATATACCAGCGTCACATATGGCAACGACTGAGGCCATTGAATTTGCTGTGGCATCTTTCGATGGCTTCAATTTGCCAGGTACCGATGAGATATACCCTGGTATGTTGCAAAAAGACAACTGTTTCCTACTCGGAAAAGAATTTTCATTGTTAGCTTGGCACTTGCCTATAAATTGTCTATTCATTGGCGCGTGGTGAAAGTGGTCTTTATTCCCAAAATAGGGAGAGAAGATTACTCACACGCCAAGAGTTTTAGACCAATCAGTCTATCATCCTTCTTGTTGAAAAGCATGCCGAGACCAGTAGAGGGCAAAGTTGTCCTTCGAATGCACCTTCTCGCGGAGTTGCAACATGCTTATCAGCGCTGAAAATCCTGCGAGACTGCAGGACCTAGTTGGGAGAATTGAATGCGCACTCGGAAGGAATGAGTACGTAGTGAGCATTTTAGTCCACATTGAGGGAGCTTCTGATAACGCTGGGAAGTCGCTGGGAGTCGATGTGATATGTATTTCTGAAACCTGGTTTGGGGATAGCCTAAGTAATGAAGCCTGTTATCTCAGCGGGTGTAAAGTTTTTCGACGTGATAGGGTAGGGCGCATTGGTCAAGAAGTTGCTATTTATATAAGAGAGGGTATAAAGTGCAGAGTATGACATCTTTCGCCGGATGGATGTGAAATGGAGTACATGTTTATGGAACTTGTCAATGCTGAGACTAGCATTTTGGTTGGTGCTGCTTACAGACCACACAGAAACACCAGCTTGCTTCCATTTATCACTGGATTAGAAGAAATCTGTCTAACTTGTCCTAATATCATTTTATGCGGTGACTTAAACAGCAACCTCCTAACTTCTTAATAGATGAAATGGGCTCGCTAAACTTGTTTTCTGTCAACACTACTGATCCCACCCATTTCTCTGACCACTCCTCTTCTTTGTTAGATCTTTTTTTACTTAGTGATAGAAACAATGTCCTGTTGTATGACCAATTATCCGCACCAGCTTTCTCAAGGCACCACCTAATATATCTCACTTTTGATTTTCATATAACAACCTCAGCAAAAACATATAACATAGTTACAGGGATTTCAAAAGCATTGATTACTATGCTCTTGAGGAACACATTAGAAATGTTAGCTGGAACACTGTTTACTGTCTTCCATCGCCTGATGAACAAGTTGACTTCCTAAATGCAAATATTGAACAGCTATATGTATAATTGTCATGTTCCCCTAAAAGCAAAAAGGTCATCGTATAGCACTTCCTCTTGGTTCACAAATCGAATCCGCCAACTTATATCAGATCGTGACCTTGCATACAGACGTTGGAAACGTTTTCGTTTGGATGATCATCGACGTACTTACTGCTCGCTCTGTAACAAAGTTGTGTCTGAGATACGAGCAGCTAAATCTCATATCTATTCTAGGCGATTTAATGCCTCTATGGGCAGTAGACTTTTTGTAGTGCTGGCATTGGTAAATCTAAGAATCATAATTTTGAGGGAATAGATCCGGATACACTTAACCATCGATTTATATCCTCAGCAGCCTCTGTAAACAATAACAATCACCACCGTTCCCCACAAAACCCATCTACCCCAGCTGGTTATCCCAGTTTCAACTTTTCAAGTATTAATAGTGCCGACGTACTTGGAAGCATACTCAGCATCAAATCGAATGCTGTTGGCTTTGATGAAATGCATCCGTCTTTTTTAAAAATTATGCTGCCAGTAGTATTGCCCCATATAACTCACATCTTTAACACAATTCTAACAAAGGGGATTTTTCCAATGAAATGGATTCTGTCCCCCAAACAATCAGGTTTTAGACAAAAACACAGCTGTATCTATGCTGTTAGATGTATCTCTGAAGAAATACGATGTGCCCTGGATGAAGGAAGTGTGTAATTTTTAGTCCAAAGCGTTCGACACGTTCGATCATGGTATTCTTTGTCAAAAGCTGCATCGGCTCTACAACTTTTCGACTCACGCTGTCAAGCTAATATCCTCTTACCTGGATAATAGAAAGCAGGCTGTACACATAAAAGATGTTCTTTCAGACTTCCTCCCCAACATCCGCGGCGTGCCACAGGGATCCATTTTGGGACCTGTGTGAAAATGGTCTTTTGCTAAACCCTAAAAAATCCAAGTGCATTGTGATCTCTAAAACACCCCTGGATCTATCTTACTTTCCATTAATCACCATGGACAATGTCAATATAGAGTACGTTGATTCTCTAAAAAACTTGGGTATAATGTTTAATCGAAACAACCATATTAATCTAGTCATAGGGAAAACGTACGGTGTACTCCGTGCACTGTGGGCCTCTCAGCCTTTCACCCCTATCAAAACTAGAACTTTACTTGCTAAAACACTGTCTCTACCCGTACTCACATACGGTTGTGAGATATTTCACAACTGCAGTTACACCTCTATGAGGAAACTCACTGTCGCCTTTAATAGTATAATACGTTATGTCTTTGGATTGCGACGTCATGACCGAGTCTCACAGTACACCAAGCACCTGTTGCACATGACTTTTGAAAATTTCCTACATTTTCGCACCCTATGCCTTCTTTCGGATATTCTGCTTACACATCAACCTTCCTATCTATATGAAATAATTCGTTTATCCTCCTCAAACAGATTAATTTACAGTTAATTTATCCTCGCCATACGTGTCTGACATCTGAGCGTCAATTTTTTATACTATAAACTACATTCGTTTATGGAATGCTTTGCCTCGCAAAATAAGAAGAATAGACAACACTACCAGCTTAAAAAAGAAACTAAAAACACATTTATTCTCGAATTTGTAAACATTTACTCTTTATTCATCATGTAACTCTCGCTAAATTATAAAAATTGTAAAATTGTATGAACTATTGAATGCTATTACCATTTATAAGATATTATATCTTAGAGTGTAGCAAATCATTACGTTGGAATAAATAAATAAGTATACTTGCGCGAGAAATATCCTACGACCCCTGTCTCGTGAACATGCCTTTCGACGCAATGACGCCTGCCATTTATTACGCTTTAATTACACAGTCAAATTTCCATGGCGTCAGAACTGGTTCTAACTAGATACTGAACCTGGAGTGGACTGTCTTTGCATTTCTACCGATGGCTTCAGGACTAGGCGAGGGTTCGGCGCTGGCGTTTTCTTTGAGCGCGAAAACATTCGACTGCACTTCTCGTTAGGAAGTATTTACATATCTCTGTCTTTCAATCAGAGATATACGCAATCCTAATAGCCATGCGCCATGTTGTGAAGCACAAGTGGAAGGGAAAAAGCATATGTGTCTGCACTGATAGCCAAGCTGCACTCATGGCTGTATCCAACTCTCTATCCAACTCCAAATGAGTGCATGAACTCAAGACCTTTTTGAACAATGTCCGAAGACTAAATTCACCAGGTCACTCTGGGATCCCAGGAAATGAGATCTCCGATGAACTCGCTAGTAGAGGTTCAGATGAGAGTTTGTCAGGACCTGAACCCGCTTTAGGTCAACCTGCTTCTGCGGTCAAATCTGACTCAACGATTGGGTCTTTAATGTACACAGTCGTAGGATGACTAAGCGCGTACGCCATGATGTCTGCAGGAAGTCTGCAACATTCTTCTTATTCTTAAGGATAAATGATTGCAGAAGGCTTACGGGGGTCATTACGGTCTATTACAGTTTTGCTAAGCTTCTCTACGTGCTTGGCATCAGTGAGAACACTTTCTCTGCGACTGTCCTGTCTTCGCTAGCGCACGGTGGCACACCTGCGGGCCGTGTAGTGTCGAATTTCTTAGCTATACTTCACTGAAGCTCCTCCTCAGTTACCTCTGGACAACGGAGAAAATACAATTTTATTACGCAATCTCTGTAAAGAATCTTTGGCCTAGCGACGCTAGGATGTTGGATCGTCTCAGTTTCTTCCTCATCGCCGCAGCTCCGGCAGAGATCGCTGGATCCCGAGTCCCATTTCCGGAGCATTGCTCCAATGGGACAATGTCCTGTGATCACTCCGAAGAGCATACGGATCGAGTTACGGTCCAGCGCCAGGAGCTTCTTTGTTTTTCCGATATTGAGCTCTGGCCACGATGATCTTGTCGTGTAGCTGTCGTTTCTTGTAAGCCAAGACGAGTTGGCCTCTTTGATGATTGTGTCGTTTATGATCCGGTATAATGCGCTGATCGGTGCTTGCAATGACGTGTCCGCTTCGCTGATGTCCATTTCAGACCCTTGCCTGGCTAATTCTTCTGCTCTTTCGTTCCCTGCGATTGAGCTGTGGCCCGGGACCCAGCAGAGTTTAATTTTGTGGTGTCTGATGGACTTCAGTGAGTCGCGACATTTCTTGACAGCTTTTGATCTCGTTATACAGGATTCTATTGACTTCAGTGCAGCCTGGCTGTCTACGAAGATAGTGATATCAGATGGTGGGATATCGGCTACCTATAGGTGTTTGGCTGCTTTCTCTATTGCCAGGATTTCTGCTTGAAAAACGCTGCACAGATGAGGGAGTCTAAATGATTCCTGTTTGTGGAGGGTATCAGTGCCTGTTTCCATTTTCGATCCGTCGGTGAAGAGAGTGATCTCGTGGTCGTTGATTACGGCGTTGTATAGCCACTCTTCTCTGTCGGGGAAAAGGATAGGTATACTGAGAGAGAAGTCATTTTGGGGGGAAATATAGTCGGTCATAGCTGCGAGGCTACTAAAACCAAGTTTCCTTCCCAGGTCGTCTATTATTCTGAGTATGGCCGCATGTCCATAGTTGGCTTGCTTCCACAGAGAGGACTCCCTTAGTCTGAGAGCGCTCTTTGCAGCGCAGCCATTTATGAATAGATCCAGGGGGAGGAGATGAAGAATCATGTCCAACACTGCTTGCGACGTGCTTCTCATGGCTCCCATTGTACAAACAGCGGCTGACCTTTGTACTTTGTTGAGCATGTTCATATAGCTTTTCGTGCTGCTAGCAGTCCACCAGACTAGGGCCCCATAAGTTAAAATGGGTCTGATGATTGCTGTGCACATCCAATGATGAGTACTATAGAAACGCTGCCTGATTCCCCACTCACCTCTCCACTAACGATGCTATGTCGTGCTCGAAAGCTTTGAATCTAGGCTGCATACCATATGAAATCATGTTTTCCAAAACGATTTTCATAGCCTTTGCAATTGATATTAATTTGTAATATTGTGGCATTTTCTTCAATGCAGGACAACTCTTTTAGTACAAGCCCTAAAGATCATTTTAACTAAAAAATGGATATTTCCTAACCAATATCGCTAATGAAGTTATTATTTTGACTGCATATAAGGATAATTGAATTTGAGGCAATTATGTTTACTCCCATTGATTTCGTATTGGAAAAAAACCGGTTACAATCTTTTATTGAAGTTCAGTGTTTCAGGTTTAAGCAAGACAAGGATTCAATTCTTGCTCATGCTGGATACCTCTTCAAGAAATTTTGTGATTAGTGCTGCCCCTTTGTATAAAAAAACACATCCTATCTCTGAGTACCAAATATTTTTCTTTGATACAATTGACATTCATGGCAGATCAGAATTTGAAGACGAAACCAAAACGAACACTTTGATTTTGGTCTCCTTTATTTCCTTTTTGTTTATGTTTACAGTGCTTTTACTGTAATTGTTTCTATGTTGATAGGTCGCGGTTCTTGTACCGTGACTATCGGCGATATTCTAGTACAGTACTAGAACACCAATATTCTGATATTAGCAACGAAATAAAAAAAAATAGCTGCCAAATTCTATCAGGCCAATTCAATGTTTATTAGCCAATATTTATACTAAGATATTGGTTATTCTAGCACAAAGAGTTTTTAATGAAATTAGCTTACTTTACTAAATATTACGTACAAGAAAAATAAGAAGTAAATTGCCTATTCTGCAATACAATTTTGTTATTATGTGTGGTGCAAACTGATTACTGTGCAAATATAATGGAAACATTATGTGAATAAATGGAAAGAAAGAATAAAAGAACAACAACGGTGTTATGTTACATTCGCATTTGGGATGAACTCAGTTCAATGTCAAGCAGTGAATTTAGGTTTCAGATTCAATGTCGTGCGGCTGGCAACTGGATGACGGTGCACTATGAATGCTGACCGTACTCAACAGTTTATTTAACGGGAAAAACACTTTCTTGTTTTATTAATGATTAGTTGCTTTAGTATTTCGAACCATATTTCAACAGCTTTGTCCTTTTGAATCCTCCTAATATGTAGTTACCTTAATACAAGTTTTCTTCGTTTTTGAAATCGTTTTTTGACTATGAAGTCAAAAGTGTGTGATGAATAAAAGGCAGTTAATAGTCTTTTAAGAATGTGCCACATTTTAGAGGACACAATGTTTAGTAGCTGCTTCCTTAAGGCTAAGGCCACGCGCTGAGCGGAAAGCGGCAAAATTCTGAGCGGCAAAAAATAATTCAAACATATGAAATTGTATGGCTGTGGCTACACAGTCTCTGAGCGGCAAGTGACGTTTTTGAGCGGCAGAGCGGCGTCGCTCAGGTTTCAATTCTGTTCTAATATTTTAGTGTAGTGCTGAGCGGCAAGAAGGAATAATGGCAAATATTAAGACTGAAGCATTAATTTCCGAAGTGCAAAGCCGCCCTGCATTATGGCAAGATATACGTAAAGATTACAAAAATAAAAATATTACGGACAAACTGTGGAATGAAGTGGGAGAAAAATTGACATACGTTGGTATTGCCTAAATCGGTCTTCGTGTTGTCGAAGATTATTATACAAATGGTGAAATTCGCCATAACGTGATCTTTTTCGGTTTATTGGATGAACTCCAAATCTCCTTTTTTTTAAGCTTAAGATAACTCTGTAAATGTTAAAACGACTTTCTTGTAAAACACTGCGCCGAACAACACTCGATAACGACATTTTCACAACTAATCATTAAGAATTGCCGCTCAATAAATGGTCACTTGCCGCTTAAATTTGCCGCTCAGAATTTTGCCGCTCTGCCGCTTGCCGCTCAGCGCGTGGCCTTAGCCTTACTGTAGTGCTATATGTAAAGAAATTTATTGTAGAAACCACAAACATGAACATTTGTGTGACAACATTACAAAGGCAGTTTAACGAAGCTGGTTTGTTTATAAATCTGACAGGAGAAAAGCGCTACACGAGTCAATGATTAAACTTATAAGAAAGGCTGAGTTGTACCCATGATGACTAACGCAGGGTAATCTTTTCAGATGAGTCCAAATATCACCTGGAATTTTCAGATGGAAAGGACATAGTTAAACGTCAACTTAGAGAACGGTTAAGGAGAGAATGTGCTGCAGCTTGTCTAAAATGTTCTAAGAATATATTGGCTTGGAAGATCATAAATACCGATGCTTTTGGAATACTTTTGTTAGTAGATGGATCCATGATTTAATGGAAAAAGAGGTTATGGAAAATAGAACGGGTCCCCCTATAGAGGAGGCGAGCCAATATTACACGAGTGTTCTTGCAACTTATGATCAATTTAGTCCATCGACCTGGAAGAAGTCCTGACAATTGTGAATGAATTTAAGACTCAGAAAAATAAGCATAGAAACGTGCATGAATGAAGCAGTTTCCACTAGCGTTATTACCAACCCGTGTGATTCGATACTAAACGGGATTAAACGTCTCCAAAACCCAAATGCGTTTATTTATATTGGAGAGGGAAAACAAATGCTTTTTTCTGTTATTTCAAAGACTTAAGCAACAAAATAATATTAAATCTATTTCATAAGTTATAAGACAATAAATCATACAGAATAAAAAAAAAACAGTTTTTCTGGAATAATGCGACTCCAGTTTTATTTTTTATATACTTAGGTAGTATCTCCAATTATGTAAGGGGAAGCACAATGGTGCTATGGGTTTCCTGATAGGAAAATCTCTTGATTCCATCATTCACATAACTATTAAGCCTATGGATATACCTATAGTATTTCAAAGATGCCAACTGTATAACGAAATTTGTTTAATATATTTTTAGTGGCGAAATTGAAGAACTTTTCGAACAAGTCGCTAAGGAGGAATATTCAAAGAGCATTCAAGTCGGCGACCTGAGTCGAACAAAAAACATGCGAGCCTTGATGCTAGTTCTCCCCTATAATACGGATAATACGACCGAGGAAAATCTGCAAGTAAATAGTTCAAATCTGTTTCCTTGTTGCTTTCTCATAATTATTCTTCTTTTTTAGGAACTTTATACACGCCCACCAATCACAAAAGTCATCGACTCCTACTCTGTACCTCAGCCACAAAAGATCTCTACCGCTGCTCCACTCACATCTGGTAAAGTGGAAATAATCGAAGTCGGCAATCTCGCAGCCACTACTTACAAACCGTCGTTTCGTTTGAAGCAAAAAATTAATCTTAACCCCACCACCTACCATCCAGTTCAATCAGGTTTTAAGCCACTTCCAATGGCAACAAAAGAAGCCCCTTTACAAGTACCTACACTAAATGCAGTCACACCTCTCCCGCTTCTTCCTAATATAGAAGACGAACAGGCAAAGGTGACACGGTATAGCAGCTCATACAGTGCCAAAGATACTGATTGGTCACTTTTGGAAGGCGAACTCAACCATCGGAATCCAGTCAAGAAATTCACGCCCATGCCTGATGTCAGTGGCATGTTCCAAGCTATGGGAATGGATGCACAAGCCGCCGAACTATTTAAAGATCAGGACTTATATCAGGTTCCACAGCCAGTTATCTCCAGCACGATAAAGCAGGCAAATGGCTATGCAGGCACTATTGATATTGCTGATTTCACGAGAACTTTGCCTCCACGCCTCAATTTGGAGGCCTACTATGAGTTTAAGCCACTCAATATTGGTGAAGAGATTAGAATTAAGCCAGATCTCGAGCCATACTTCAACCGTTTTGGTCTTGTGAATCGCAAGCGAAAGCAAATTAAGCCGGAAGATATCAATGATTCTATAAAAGTTGAATTTGAAGCAGCTAAAATCATCTCTGAAACTTCTACTAAAGCAATGAAGCCCGCACCTAAGGGGGAGACTCTTAAAAAAGAAGTGGTTCAATCAATAAGAAGAATCGACGAAAATATAAATGACTCTGATACAAACAACTTTCAGGATGAAAAGGATCTAACACAACTCACGAAACTCCTGACTAATCTACGCGAATTGGAACGTCTTAATGTAAGTCTCACGGCAGACATGCTTAAAGCCGTCGACCTCGGAAACTTCAATCTTAGCACCCGCATTCAAACGGAGGTTCCTGACCCCACAAATATAAGGGCTGATCCGCAAAAGAACGATGTTAAGCGACAAAGTGCCACCGAATTGCCATCCGATCCAACACGATTCAACCTGGACGTGAATCTCGCGTCAGCAGACAACAATTTAACATCACCTATTACAACAACCAGTACAACAGAGGACTCATCCTCAGCAACAGAAGAAACATCCTCAACAACAGCAGAACCATCCTCAGCAACAGAAGATACATCCTCAACAACAGCAGAATCATCCTCAGCAACAGAAGAGTCTCGTAATGGTTCACTGGCCGATTTGGAGGACTCTTTCGGCGGGCCAGATCCCGTCACAGAAGATCCCTCACCGCCACCGAAACAAAATGGCTTCTACTTTTTAGCTGATTGGAACTCATTCCTTGAAGTTGGCGAAGCTGGTAAAGATCAAGTTGTCGTGCGTTTTGATCCTAAGATTGGCGATGCGAGACGATTCCTCCAAGTCACCGTTCCCTAAAAAGAAAGCCTCCTACTGGCCTTGCATTAGCTTTTGTAAATATTTTACTTTTAATTAGCATTAGGTATTTAACTTTATATTTGACGGTAATTTATTATGAAGTTTTGATTGTAAGACTGTAGTTAAGGGGTTTGGATTAAAGAATACTATGAAAATCTGAATTCATGTCGAAGAAGCAAAATTAAATTGAAATTTAAGCATGAAGTTAACCCTCATTTTTCAAAGTAAAGTTTCGACTTCAACTAGTTAAGTTTATATTAAAATTTCAAGGAAATACGTACGTACAAGTCGAATAGTTGTACTGGAATTGGCCTAAAATGGAAATAAAATTTGACGTCGAGCTAGAAACTTTAGATTGATAGGTACAAAAGATGGTAAGCTATTCACTGAAGTAATTGATCTTGAATATCGAATATCGACAAAAATAAATAAATTGTGATTTGTAAGTAAGAGCATCATAGTGATGTCGATTTTCGTTAATAAAAGTTAGTAACTGCTGCTAAAACATGTTATATATCTATGAATAATGGAGTAGAGGAATAAAGGAGTTAAAACCAAATTTAATACAAAACTACTGAATAAAAACACCTTCAAAACCGAAGAAAAGTAAATGAATGATTGGTACTCCGTTAAAAAAAAATTTGATTGTATACTTTCACGGCTTATTTAAAAATTGAACTAACATAGAGGAATAAATAAGTCTTTAACTTTTAACTGATGACTTTTATATTGTAACGAAATCATCAATATCTAGAAATGCTTTTCAAAGACATTGTGTTCCGACAATAAGTTACATATCATCGTGAAAACCACATCATTCAAATACAAGAGTATACAAGTTAATATTTTTGTATTCTAATTGCTTAAAAAGAAAAATTTATTATACTTGGTTCTATTTGGGCAGAGCCTTCCCTTACACGTCTACTTATGAACTGACTTACATTAATTTCTACTCTACCTTAAATACTTATACACTGGTTGGCTGGGCAGTGCATCATGTACTATATGAGTAGGTGCATCGTGTTGGATCAGGTGACGAGTTGACTGGAATGTGCTATGTGACTGGAAAGGTGTCGATCGAACGATGATGTGCGTGGAAACTGAGGGAAGATTTGCGTGGGTAATATGCGCTTGGAGCGTGGTTTCTTCATATGGGAACACGGTGACCGGATATTGGTGAATTGAATGAGGAATTCAATTTCTATGTTAACTTATATAAAGCCATCTAGATATCACCGGATAGAGTAACGCGCAACCGAATAAATCAGTTTCTGATAGACAGAACGTTCTAGATGTTAAAGCATACAGAGGATTCCCTTGCGATTTGGTGCCACCAACAAAGAGGTGATGAGCGGAGCAAAGGTCGAGAATGCGATTCCAATGCATTGAAACCGCCCATGACAATTTTCACGTCGCTCTTGGGGGACAACCTGAGGCATGCCTCCAGCTGGTCGTAGAAGGCATCCTTGTGTTCATCATCATCTTATTCGGTGGGGGCGTGACGTTGTGGAACTTCGAGTGGAGTCGGATTGATATGATTCTGAGATGGGTTTGAACTCCAAGAGCGATCTCTTAGAATAAACAATAAATAGTAAAATCTCAGAATGCAATAAATGAAAGGCTGCATTTGGCAATGCGTAGTTTTCCCGATGAAGGAATAATTCAAAACAACTTTCTTTTCCCGCAATGCCAAAATCAGCTTTTAAAAAACCATAATAATGCCAGTGACACCTTACGGACGTGAAACCTGGTCTTTGACTAAGAAGGAGTCTTTGAAAACAAGATTTTAGGGAGAATTTAAGGTGAAAATCAGGACAAAGAAACAGGCGAATGGAGAAAACTACACAATTAGGAACTTGGGGAGAGCTATTCAGCCCCAAGCATTGTCTGAGTAATAAAATTGCGAAGACTAAGATAGGCAGGAGATAAACATAGATCGAATGTCTAGCGGACGAATAGTCAAAGGAATAGTGAGTGGAGAACCCAAAAGAAAAATACTGTCGCGAAAGCCGCGCCTTAGATGACAAGACAATGGACCTAGAAGAGATGGAACAACGAGGCTCTGAACTTCCAAGTTCAAAATAGACGGTAATAATAATAACAAAACTTGACTCTTTAAAATATCCGTAATTTGTTTGATAGGTCCCATTCCCTGGCCGGAAAAACAATCCCATACCATGACAGTGCCCCCGCAATATTTTACTGTACCCTTAAGGTCTAAAGTACGCTCTTCCATCTGATCTTTTAATGTTGCATTTGAATTTATCAAACTATGGCACTGATTTTCATTCCTATATCGACCAGTTATTTTGTTCTTTGGAAAATTTTGTCTGTGCTTTTCTGTTTTCTTCTTCGATACAAATGGCTTTTTGCAGCCTTAAAACACTTAATACCCACCTTTTCACACCTCCTGCTTGCAGTTCTTGGGTGAATATGAACTTCAAAGTTATTAACAATATTCCTCGAAGACGTTCTAGAAACGAAACAATACAAAAAAAATGTCGCAGTGACGAGTGATGAATTCCAACCCCAGCAAAACTATCGGCGCCATTTGGAGAGCCACGTCCCGGTAGATGGTCTCTTAACTGCTCCTAAGGCATAAAGAAAAGTGATTAGCTTTACTGTTTATTGAAGAATGTTCGCATAGGACCAGTAAGATATTTAAGTTAATTAAAATATTTCAGCGAAACGAGCTGGTCATGACATCATAGTGGAGATCCATCGCAAAATCACTTTCGGCAACCGCTGTTACTTCGGCTTGTCAAAACAGCTAGTGTCCTTCTTTGAAAGAAGAATTCTACGACGGATATTTGGTCCTGTCTGCGAGGAAGGCGAATGGAGAAGAAGACATTACCGCCAATTCTATGCACTGTACAAAGATGTGGATATTGTCCGGAAAGTTAAAATCGATCTCATGGACACCTACACTCCAGCTAAGAGGGTCTTATAATTCAAGCCTCCTGGTTCGAGAAGAAAGGGGAGACCGAATCTCCGTTATAAAGACCTAGTGATCGCGGAGAGCGCCGTGGCACGTGGGTAGTGTGTCGGCTGTTGACGCGCGATGAGCGATTCGGATCCGGATAACACCAACGCCATCGAATGTTAATTTCTCGGCTGCTCTCCTCGGCGGGGTACTGGCAGTACCTTGATAAAGCTAGGTCCTTTTCACTTGTGCGGAAAAACAAAACATAAGTGAATGAGAGAAGTTTGGCTCTGGCTCGTCATGAGCTGTAACGCCATCTAAGAAGATCGCGGACCCAAGACAACTTAGTCTCTCCAACTGGAAGCAGCGTGGCCGAGACCGGCAAGGATGGAAGGCTGTCATAACTCAAGCCCAGACCCTCCATGGTTTGCTGACCTGAAAAATAAGTAAGATATTTAAGCTAGTTAAAATCATTTTTTTCAGTGTAGGCTAGTTATAAGGAGTGTTTAATAAAAATGAATTTAAAATTAAAAAAAAAAGTGATTAGCTTTTCTGTGTATATTTATTTAACTTACAGAGTAAAATATAAAGGGAAAATACATCTCCTTAAATGTGCACCAAAAAATTGCACGTACTATCGTACCGTCTTATCAGTAACCTTTGGTTAAAATGATTTTCCTAAAATGGTTTTTAATCGATTTTACTAACTTTTCTTTTATGGTATCTGATATCAATTGGCGACGGCAAAATGACAAATGAATCGCGTTACAGAGGCGGCACTAATATCACGCGCTGTTCAAGTGACATATCGCTCATTAAATCCGCTCCATTCGCCTTCGCCAACCATTAGTCAATGACAAGCAAGCACACCAAGTTATCAATTATTCATCGACATTCCATCCCCCGAGAGGCGCCCAAGATCTAGAACAGCAAGTTTCACTGCTGGTCTTCGCAGCACCCCCGAGAGTCATATACAATGTATAGCATCGTGCACTGTATGACTGTTCCACATATATAAAAACAACGAACCCAACAACATCTCAGATACCTCCCCCTGCAACCGAAGCCAAGCCAGCTTGTTGATAAGCATGCTCTCTGAGCGAGTCTTGCACAAGCTGAGTAAACAAGAGGCCAAGCCAAGCGATCTGTTACTAAGCACGTGCTAGAAAATTCGGAACAACGTTGTGCTAGTACAGTCTAACTTATACGTAAAGCTTATAATTAAATCACTCTGTGTTTGATCATCGAGCAATAAAGATCTCAGTAAAAAAAACATTTTGGTGTTTCCTTGTGGCGGTCATCACCTCGGCTGAACAGACTTGTCCATCTGGTCCCGGAAATGCCTTGGCGAGCCCACTGACTTCTTGACACTTTGTCATCGCATATCATTACTAGATTCCCGACTTCCAGCGGCGGCAACTTCTGAAACCATGTACATCGTCTGGTTAATCCGGGCAGGTACTCGCACAACCATCGTTTCCAAAAACGGTTCTTCAGTTGCTAGGCTACCTTCCATCGATTACGAAGACTAAAGGCTCGTTCGTCGACTGGACCTGGTGTTTGAATTGAGTTCGGGACTCCCAGGAGGAAGTGGTTCGGTATGAGGGGTCAGTTGAGAGGCAGTTGAACACGCATTCTATACCGGTTGATGACCTCGTTGCCGAAGATGTTACTAGACATTAGCGCCCCACTGGCCCCCACAAAGTTGTCCGTCCGGCTGTTGAGGAAACACGGGTTCATGGAGAGATCAGCCGTAATCTCCAAGCGGATGGGTCTTATGGAGAGACAGGTGAAGAGTGCTACCCACCGCTGTTCAGTTCGGCGGCGTACGGCGATATTTACGGGTCCAAAGTAGTCGAGGCTAGTATACGTGAATGGTCGAATGTAGGGCGTCAGTCGGTCCTCTGGAAGTTGACCCTTTAGCGGGGGATGCGGTTTGGTCCGCCAAATGCGGCATAGCTGACATTCAGCCTTGACTTTCTTTACGGCAGAACAGAGTCCAGGCACCCAAAATCGCTATCGTATTTCGGTTTGATGGCCGAGTGAGCGAAGGTGTACAAATTCGTCGACGTATGGCGTCATTGCAAAAAGCTGGCTGCTCTTTCGTAGACCTGGCTGCTCCTGCCGTAGACACTCGATGTCCTCACCATAGACGTCATTCTGCACCCGGCAGTATATATATTCATCCGCCTCCTTAAATTCCAGGGCCGTAAGTTCGCCGTGTTCCGTCAGATTACGTCGGCCTGCATTGACGAAGCGAAGTGCCCAGGCCATTGTTCGTCACAGATTCAGAAGGGACGAAAATCTCGTGGCGTCAAAGGGTAATGGGCTCGCATGAGATAGGCTGAATAGGTACTTTGGGCGAGCCTCCTCCTTGGGCTCATGGTCAGCGGTGTCGTTGGGTTGTTGGGGCCACTCAGGTTCATGCAGCTCCAAAACGCGGATCTTTTCAACCATTTGTTGTAACTCGGTAATTGCTATGAATGGATGGGGCATGTAGCCTCATCGGCTGGCTTGAATTTGAAGGATACCCAGCGCCACTGATTGGCTCGACAGCTCTGCAGGATCTCGGCAATGCGGTAAGCGACGAATTTTTTATGGCGACGAGGTTCGGAGCGGAGCCAGCGTAAGACCGCCCTTGAACCGGTCCAACAAATGCGGTCGGCGATGGGTAAGGCATGACATTCAAGAACGATGTCACAGTCTTGTCCCGAGGGTCGCCGCTGTGAGTTCTATACGGGAAATAGTTAGAAGCTTTTTGGGACTTATCCTAGTCTTGCCATAAACGAATTATACGTGGACATCTCTATCACATTTGATAAGAAGGTATGTGGCAGTGCAAAAAGCTTCTTCGCTGCGGTCGACAAATGTATGTAGATCCATTTGAGTGCCTGCGATCAAGCCGTCGGCTGCCAGACTCCGCAACTGCGCCTTCCATTCCCTCCAGCGTTCAAGTGGTTCACTGCGAATTGATTCATCTCATCCAACTCCAAGGTACGAGACTGTCTTGTGTATGAGTTCAAGGGGGAGCGTGTAGTTGGCTATTATTCCAAGCCGATCGAAGATGGACATGGTGAGCGCAAGGAATTCCCTTTTGGTTAGGCACCCCTCTCTCGTTATAATGTCTCGATTAACAGGGCAAAGTTGAGCCTCCTCTTAGCTTGTTCGTAGCTGTTTGGCAGTTGAAGTTCTTCTCTCTTCCACAGCAGTCCCCAAAGCTTCCGATGCTGAAGTATTCCTCCACGAGACTATCTAGTTGTCGACCTTATTCTTTGAGCAGCCTGCTGCAAAGTACGACCCTTTCCCGCCTGTCGTCTTCTTCTTCCGGGGTCAAGGGGCCACATGCGACCCGAGCTTCATGCGAACAACTGTCGGACCACTCCCTGGACTGGAAATTACTTCTAACGGCACTCTAAGATGGCTGTTGTTTAGCCCTATTAGTATCCCTGGCATGGCATAATGATAATTGGGTAAAGAGATATCAGGACGGCTACGAAGGGTCCGAGGCGACAAAGGTCTGAGTTGGCAGACAAAGTTCTTCGACTGTCTGAATACCGCTTAGCTTGAAACTTTTGACACCTTCCCGGTCGGCACTTAATTTCACGTCGACAGCGAAGGATTTCTTGACTTCGGCTTTTCTCCCAATTTATCGCAGATGCAGGTCCTTGGGCTTCCCGTTGAGGCTCAGGCGTTTGGCTAATTCTGAGCTCATGATTGTTACGGACGAACCTTCGTCTAGCATAGCGAATGTTTGGGCCATCAAACCGCCGTTGTAGATTCTGACGGGCAACTGTTGACTTCATCGCAGCTTCCTTCTTGTGTAGGGATTGGTGGTGCATTCTGGGGCAATGGGCGATTCCACACGCTCGTTTTGTGCGACAAATCCTGATAGTATGCCCAAACTTTAGATATCCGAAGCAAAGGTTTTTGCGTTTGACGAAATCCCATTCAGCTGAAGTCCGTAGTTTAGTAAAGCCGTTGCATCCCGGGGAACGGTCGCCGAATGAATCCGTTAGATTGTCAGAGTCATATCGCGCTTTCACCGCGCGATGATTTGGCTTCCGCCGCTAACTGCGGGAATTCGAATGAAAGGGTCGTTATTGGGATAAGGCCCAATAAAGAATAAAGTTTTGTCGCCGCTCCGCCGTCCGCAATAGAAACATAACGAAATATAACTCCGTGGTGATGGTTATGTTTGTGTCGTTTATTCTCTTTAAAAATAACATACGATATTCATATGCATATATACTATGTGTCTCGCTATAATATACTTACTTATTGGTGACTCCTGGCAGGCAGTTTGCGGCTGGCGGAGGCAAAATGACAAATGAATCGCGTTACAGTGGCGGCACTAATATCAATTTACGTGCGCCTGTAAAAGTCTAATGAATGAGACTTTGCAGCAGGCTGCTCAAAGAACAAGGTCGACAAGTAGATAGTCTCGTGGAGGAATA
The DNA here is from genome assembly GCA_958301585.1 of Merodon equestris. Taxonomy (NCBI): domain Eukaryota; kingdom Metazoa; phylum Arthropoda; class Insecta; order Diptera; family Syrphidae; genus Merodon; species Merodon equestris. The sequence goes on along the minus strand of OY284415.1, from coordinate 77,759,460 downwards.
CTTCAGCATCGGAAGCTTTGGGGACTGCTGTGGAAGAGAGAAGAACTTCAACTGCCAAACAGCTACGAACTAGCTAAGAAGAAGCTCAACTTTTCCCAGTTAATCGAGACAATATAGCGAGAGGGGTGCCTAACCAAAAGGGAATTCCTTGCGCTCACCATGTCCATCTTCGATCCGCTTGGAATATGTTTTACTCCTATTAAAAACACACATTAATGACAACATTTACCGTTAGGCGAAAAATAGGATCTCATTAGTAAATCAGTTTGTGAAAGATGATGAATCGAACCTTGTTGTAAAAAAGTAGTTAAATGATTTGATAGGATTTCTTCCTCTTCTATCCATTGCTAAATTCCTCCTAATTTTCAAACCCATTTGTGCGTCTGTCTATCTACAATACTAGCTTATAAAAGATCGTAAGTTAGAAGCTTATTGTTGAGAGTGAACTGATGAACAAATTTTGTCGACCAGAAACATATCCATAACTTTGAAGTTTCATTATCTTCTTCTTCTTTTTGGTGACGCTACAGTCCGGGGTGAACATGGGCCTCAATCAAAAAGCGTCTTCAGCCAACACGGTATTTGGTTTCTGGTGCCGCAGTCTCAGTTGGTTATGGTCCCCTTCCACTTAAGTGCGCCACCGTAGATACCGTCGGCCTCTGCTGTGTCGTCTGGTTGGATTCGAACACTCTTTGGGCGTTGTCGTCCATGCGCCCAGCTTTTATAGATGCTGGATCCAACGACGTCGTTACTAGGTCGATGTCGCTGTACAGCCCGTACAGTTCTTCGTTAGATCTTATCTAAATCCCGATTATACAAACGGGACCGTAGATTAGGCGCAGAATTTTCCTCTCGGAACGACCAAGGGCCTCCTCATCCGATTTCGTTAAAGCCCAGGCCTCTGCGTCGTAGAGGAGGACCGGGATGATTAAGGTTTTGTTTAGCGTAAATTGGTCTTTCGAGAGAGGGTTCTACTTCTCAATTGCCTTTTGAGACAAAAGAAATAGTTGTTTGGCAACAATAGTACGTTTTATCGCAGCGCTGGTGTTGTCGTCGCTAGACATAAGTGAGCCAAGGTAGACGAAGTCTTTGACCACTTCGAAGTTATAGCTGCCAGAGTGATGTTTTGGCCAAAACATTGATTTTTTTTTGTCTTTTTTTGATGACGGCATATATTTTGATTTACCCTCACTGACCTTAAGACAAATCTTAGCCGCTTCCGCCTCAATGCTTATGAAAGCCTCATTAACGTCTCGCTGTGCCCTTTCAATCACGTCGATGTCATCCGCATAAGCAAATAATTGCGCCGACTTGAAATAGATCGTACCTCTTGTGTTTGCAAGTGACTCTTGCATGATCTTTTCGATTTTCGAGGACTATTTTGAAAAAGTTGAATGACCGTAATTGCGCCTTGCCTTGTCCACATCTTTTTTAACATCAAAGGTTTCAGTTAGACCGACCTTAATGGAGCAGTGAGAGTTCTCCATTGTCATCCTGCACAGTCGCCTCTATGCACACTGATGCAATTTTAAAATAAACGAAAAGATGATGGGTGTCGATTTGGAATTATTCAGTCTTCACCAAGATCTGGCGCAGTGTGAATATTTAATCTATTTTGGACTTGCATGACCTGAAGCCGCACTGATAAGAGCCGATCACGTTATCCACGAAAGGCTTCAGGCAATCACACAATATGGCAGAGGAGATCTTGTATGCGATGTTAAGGAGACTTATTTCCCCGTAGTTGGCGCAAATATATGGGTCTTCTTTCTTGTGGACATGCTTTCCTCTGACCATATATTACAAATAAGTTAGTGCATGCTCCTTACCAACTCATCTCAAGCACCTTAAGCAGACAGGCCGTCTGCGCCCGCGACTTTCGTGGCGAATGGGTCTGACAGCGGTATATTTACTATCATCGCCGTAAAACAGTCTATAGAAGTGGTCTTGCGACGTTCTCAGCATCGAGTGTGATTCTGCTACTAGTTCCCCATTCTCATCCCTGCAGGCTTCTGCTCTGGCCTTGTACCCCTCGCATGTTCATTTTACCTTTTTGTAAAACTCCAGAACTCTCCATCTAGTCGAACTCACGCTTTCCGTGCTCTCTTTTTTTTGCTTTGGTGCATGGGCTGTTCGTATTGTACGTCAAACTGGGGGTTTCTAGGTGATGGCGGATTGAAGCCCAGCACATCAGAAAAAGCTTCGCTGATAGCGTTCTGGCAATACTCCTACTGCTGGTTTGTGGATTGTGCCGCTGTAATAGGGCTTTGAGAGAGATCGTTAAAGATCCTAACTGTCTCTTGCGATTGTAGCTTCCCGACGTCAAACTTAAGTTGTCCCGCTCGACTCCGTAGCTTCCTCAATATACTCATTCGTACCTTGAGTACAACAAGGTAGTGTTCCGAGCGGATGTTGGCTTCTCAGAAGGTTCGTACACATAAAATGCTGGAGAAATGTCTGGCGTCGATCGCGATGTGTTCAATCTGGTGATCGGTTGATCAGGGCACCGCCAGATATCCTTGAATATGTTGAGATGTACGTTGAGGCTATGTTTTCCCAGTTTTGCGTTAAAATCATCTAGTACAATCTGGGTGTCATAACTGGAGTACTGGGCTTCTGTTCGGTCTAGGAGATCATAGAAGACATCCTTGAATCCTTGAGTCTATCATCTTTTTCTTCCGTAGGGGCATGCTCGCATATAAGGCTTATATTCCTGAGGTTGCCTTTGATGCGGATTGCTATGAGGCCTTCACTTTCATGCCGGAAGCATAAGTCTACCTCCATTAGCAAATCCGTTTTCGAACAAGCGTTGTTTATTTTCCTTGTAGCACTTACTGTAATAGATATCACAGTTTTTCATCCATTGTAGCAGTCAAGGGTTTTTTTCTAGTTGGTTGCCTGCACTTGATCTGTTAAGGGACCTCACATTCCAGATGTAGATTCGCAGGTTGTTTTTTTGTTGGTATGGGTCGTCAACATTGTAGCCGTTCGAATCCGAGACTTCTTGTTGCTTCGAAACAAATTTATTTTGTCCTTAATAGGAGGGCGAGAATCCTCTTTCCCCAGGAACAATGGGTCGGGTCGCTGCACAGATTAGTTCTCTATCCGGAGGATGCCAGGCCAGCTATTCAGGAAAGGCCAATTGGAGGCTGTGTGTCAACTTGGATTGAGCAGGGATAGAGATCGAAGCTGGTGTTGCCATGTTAAACACGATAAACTTCTTTGCTCTGTTTGTTCGCTCCCTCTCCCCCAGTTTCATTATCAACACAACTTAAAAGAAATGTTATTGTTGATCGGTGTCCGCATTTCTAATAAATTAATTCAAGTTTTCTCTATATTTCCCATCAAGGTCGATTTAGATCTATAAATTTTCCAATTAATAGTTTGGTTTAGCTTTATACCCCAGCAGATTCAAAGCGCTCACCTCTGCAAGAATAACACTAATTAGAATAGAAATAGTCAATAAGCTATCCCCCATCCTAGGTACTTAAAAACATCATATTTGATCTAGCGTATATTATGCGAGTACTTTAGTCATAAAGCCATTAAGTACCATTAAGAAAATTTACCTTGAAACTCTGGTTTACTGAACTCATTCTTCGCAAGGCGGAAACAAAATAAAATTTGCTGGGTTTTTCGAATGCTTTTATGTACAAAAATATTTTTTGCAACACTTATATCGAAATACTAACAATTGACCACTCGGAATGGCACACGAAATGTATACCTTATCCTAAGATGTACTTAAATATTATTTTTATAAATAAACCTAAAAAATTAAACCAAAATACCAATAAATAAACTACAAATCCATTGCATTTTCACCGACTGAGCCTTCCTCCTTGTAATTCGTCTCTAGCTTCAGTAATTCTACAGACTTCTCCAACAAATGCATTTGTACCTGTAGATCTTTACGTTTATCTCGTATGGACTCTTTACTTGCTTTTATTTTCTCCACAACCGAATGATGGTGTTCCTGAATCTCACTCATGGTTTCATATAGTTCAAACAGCTTAGGAGTATCCTCCTCGTCGGATAACAAATTCTCAAATTCACATAGTTGTGTGTAGATATTTTGCAGCTTTTTGTTGACCATATCGATCTACAAATGAAATAACATAAAACTAAGAAACATATTCAACACAATGATCTTACCCAAACACGATGCTCCTCTAAATCGACTGAAGTCATATTTCTCAATTAATATTTTCAACCAGCAATTGAGGAATTTCAATGGAACAATAAAACCGACAAGCAACTAGAAGAAGGCAAACGGACGGAGTCATACACAAGTCACCGGGCGACAAACACTTTTTTCATTCGCATTTGTCATAAGCACCCGCTGTCACACGTCAACTGTCATCGCTTCGAGAGTCGAACGATGATCGAGAATCGAAGAATGCAAAGCCATCGAATTATCGAAACAACCTTATACATACATATTTGAATTATGTGTTATACAGTGAACGCAATGATTCGAATTACATCGGACAAAGAATAAGTTTCTAATTGCAAAGAAAAAAAAGAATGTTTTTTCTAAAGGGAATATTTCTACCCATAGGTTTACATTTTACTAAGCCTCCGCATAGTAAGGCAATTATACATTTCATGGAAAATTTTATGCATGGAAAAAGAGTTAGCGGCTGCTAAAGAGCTCGGATCTGGGATTTTCGATGATGTTTAAAGCTGAAAACATGCCTTTGAAGTTACGTCTAGAACTTTATCATCATCCGTGTTATTTTCCCCATATGTTATGTTCGTATTCATATGGCCTTGTTGACCGCTAAGTTATCATCAAAGTGGACAAATTCTTGGAATGAGACTGAGATTTCTTCGGAATAAAGTAGGTGATTCCATCCGACCCGTACAAAAGCCATTTCCTGTTCTTCTTCACCTTGAGCTTCATGTAATTTTCCCTAGAGAAACCAATAAGTTCGAAAACAATTGCGAATTGTACTTTTGGTAACATTCCTTCAAGCTTTATTAGCCATTTTCTTGGTTAGCAGGACCGATTTATTAGACTTTTTACATATATACAACCGAACATTCTTATGATCATTTCCTTGTGGAAAAGCGTCTTGAGTTTATTGATAATGCTTTAGTTAAGCGGTTGGAGCTCCGACGTTGTATTCGCCAAAAAATCGTTATTCGACGTTGGTAAGAGATGACATGTCACTATAAACAGTGCAATTATCGACGAAAAAAATGATTTTACGCTACTGCTTTTTCAATTCCACATCAAGACCAATTAGTCATTCCTTAAATACACTGCGTTTCACTAGAATACCACACCCTGTAGGGGAGACTGGGGAGATTTGACACATTTTTTGGAAAGCTGTATATTTCGCTTGTATTTAACAAAACTTTTGAGCTCAATGTCTGGTTGTAAACATGCATCATTGATTTTTAAAATTAAATAACAATTGAGTTGAAAAAGAATGAGCATTTATCCATTTTAGACTTGTTTCTTAAAAAAGTAATTTTGTCAAATGTGCCTGTGGTGGGGGCAGCTTTGACTCTTAAAGGGGCACATTTGACTATTAAAGTGTTTTGGTTTCGAGGGATTTTTTTTATGAATGAAATCAGGAAAAATATTTTGTAAAAGAAAATAAGGCGGGTTTATTTCAATAGATAATAAGAACTCCAAAATATATTTTTTTCTAAATTAGTGGCAATTAAAACTTTTCTTCGGACTATTTAATATTTTATTAAAAAAATAAAAATTAACATCAACTAAATATTTTGTTTTGCAACGAGATGTGGAAGCTGGATTTGTTGGCTTTGGTAGTTTTAATTCGATTTCACTTCTTACTACCAGCGCGATGTCTGCTACATCTGGCTTTACAAAAACCCAGTTGAACGTTGATGATCTTCGTAAAAAATTAACATTAAAAGTGTTGTCACCGAACTTTTCGGCTATCTCACCAACGTAGTAAAATGTTTTTTGTGTTTCTGTTTCAAATTTTACGTCGTCATCAATTAGTTTGTACTTAGAAAAGTCATTGTCTCCAATATCAAAATTTCCTTCATCATCGGAAAACACACCAATGGAATCAATCGATTCAGAATAGGAAACGTTATCTTCGCTTTCATTAGACGTCTCAGAATAAACTTTTCGGATTTTTTAAATGTTTTTTTTTCTGAAAGATCGTTCTCTTTTTCCTTTTTGATAACATTTTAAAGTTCTTATTAGATTCCACCACTTTTTGTTCTCAACTAAATTCGTTAAAACTCTTGATGATCCACTTCTAGACGTGTTCTTAGAGGCAATCAGACCAATATCCAATATCACGTCGTATCATTTCAGGGGTAAATTTTGGTGTTGAACTGGTTAGCTGATTTTCTATATTAGCTATATTTTGCATGTTTTCAATATTTTCCGTGCTCTGTATAATTGGCAGAGAATCTTCCGGCACGTTTTCTAAAGCAAATTCATCTTCGCCGAAGATTTGGGAATTGAAGGGATAAATTCCCGTAGCTCTGAATTCATTAAGTATATTTTCTGGTGAGAACGCCTTTTGTAAAGGCTGGATCGTTAATTTTGTCACGTCGTAAATTGTTATTGTTTTCCGCGGCTTACAGTTAAAACATCATTGAATGATTTTCGACAAAATTGTTTAAACGGCCCAAATATTGACACGTCTAATGGCTGTAGATGATGTGATGTGTGGGGCGGAAAAGATAGCATCACAATCCCATTCTCACGGCAGTAGTTAATACTTTCATAGCTGCAATGCGATGAGTGGTTGTCCAGCAAAACGAGAATTGGTTTATCTTTTGACCAATTAGTGTGGCTCTGGATATGTTTTACTAAATCGATGAATAGTTCTGATGTCATCTAACCAGATTTAGAGTGTAGAGCTAATGATCCTGGGAAACATCCCCTTGTAAATCTTTCGTTGGTGCGAATACGAGGGAACACATACACTGGTGGCAAATGATTTCTGCTGGCATTAACAATCCCAACCAGAGTGACTAAGCTTCCACGTTCTGCTGAGGTTGCTTGTGAAACAATTCGTTGACCTTTCTCAGCAATTACCTGTTAATGCAAAAAATTGTAAAGTTGTTTTCGACCATTCGAACTTACCTAACTTAGGAGGTTCTAAAACAGTAGTTATTCCAGCCTCATCCAAATTGTATATATCTTTGGGCTGGAATGAGTATTCTGTGTAAAGAGCCCCCAGGTTTGTGGAAAAACCTTCGACGGCTGATTTGGTGAAGCCTTTAAGACTAGCCAAACTTACTTTTTCTGGCTTTCGTAGAACAATGGTTGGATTTCTTTTCATAAAACCATAAAGCCAATCCGCGCTTGCTTTTTTGCAAGAACTCCACCCAGTTGGGATGCTAATCTATTTAATTTTAGCATAGTCATAAGCAAATCTTTTGAATGCCTGGTACGATAAGCCATACGCATAAAAAGAATATTTTTTTATATATTGGACCAATTCTTCTTCACGTTCCTTAGTAAAAATTTGCTGTGAAGCGTATTTGGATTGGTATAAAATGTCGTTATCCGAATCGTTATTGCCAGAATCTGATGTAGTTTTGGATAGATTTTGTCGTTTAATGCGCATTATAAGAGTTGTTCTGAGGACCCGTGCAGGGACGGGTTAAGAATATCCCTGCAACGATACTTCTCGCTTGTCGTAAAAGGCGACTAAAACAAAGGTAAACAAAAATCACATCTAAGCAATTTAGAAAACACCAAGGTGAGCCTAGGGACACATACATATACCACCATTAAACTGCCCCACAAGTGGACATGCAAATCAGTGGGTTGACACAACTGGAGATCACCGGTGTTGTAAGAGTAAGATCAAACAAAAAAATCTGGAGCATGCCCGTGTCACAAAAAAAAAAAACAAAAAGGCAGGCCGAAAAACAATTGGTGCAAACAAATGCAAAAACACCAGCATTTGATTGGCCTCAGCGATGAAGTAATCCCAAACCGGGAAGCCTGCCGCTACTTTCTGAGGTCAAACCGGCGGACCCCACAAGCGGACCAGTAGGAATGCAGTTAAGTGGGAAGGTAATGGTCCTACACTTCTGACCATAACAACGCCGGAAAAAGGAGAAGAAGAAGATTAGAGTTGTTCTGTTAATAAAGGGTCCGCCAAATAATTTTTTTTTTTTTGAAAATGCTATAAAAAAAAACTACTGAATATTTTCTCAAATTTATTTTTTTATTTGAAAGTACAATCCTTCCGGTTAATAATGGAAAATAATTTCATTCAAATGGCTGCCTCGGCTGGCCATGCAGTAGCCTACACGATCGCTCCAATTTTTAAGCACATTATCGATTGTGTGCAGCTGTATTTCACCAATGGCTTCACGAATATTGTCCTTTAAAGCGTCAATTGTCTCTGGCTTGTCGGCGTAACACTTATCTTTGACGGCACCCCGCTCCGAGGTGGCCAAACGACATCAGCTCTGCGGCTGATAATGCGATCTTCAAAAACAGGGCGCAAAACATCGAGTGTAGCTTCGGCTGTGTGGCACGTAGCGCCGTCCTGTTGAAACCAAATGTTGCCAATATCCTCCTCTTCAATTTTTGTGAACAAAAATTCGTTCGACATGGCCCGATAACGATCGCCATTGACTGTAACGGCCACTCCTTGCTCATTTTCGAAGAAAAATGGCCCAATTATGCCTCTGGACCAAAATCCGCACCAAACAGTGGCTCGTTTTGGGTGCACCGGCTTTTCAATGTATGCGTGCGGGTTTTCTGTGCCCCAAATGCGACAATTTTGCTTGTTTACATACCCGCCAAGATCAAAATGAGCTTCATCTGAAAAGATGATTTTTTTGGCACACATTCTGCAACATTACCATGATTTTCAAAGTAATGTCGCAATATTTCCCAGCGTTGTTCAAGCGTATACACAACCATATTCGTTCAGCGGAAGGATAAAACTAATTATTTGTCAAATCAGACATGAGCTAACTGTTACCATTCACGAAATAAGCACTACTTGAAAAAAAAACGTTAGATGGCGGACCCTTTAGTTAAAAAGCTTAATTTAAAAATTGTTTGTAATGTACATGTGACTTTTGTCAAATGTTTCCCTTTTCAAAATGTTAAATGTGCTCCAAATGCTCTTGCGAATTTTTTTCCTTCCTAAATTCTGAACTCTTCAGAGCTATTACTACTCACCGTTTCTTTCTTATTTCTTACGTTATAAACTAAAGTTTAGAAAAAGCAAACTCAATATAATAGTTTCATTCACTCAAAAAACGCTTAGGCGACGATACGCCAATTGAATTTCATAGAAACACGTGTTGCTTCGCTGAAGGATAAGGAAGAAATGTGAAACTTCATATGAGCTCATATGTTTGATTAACGGTACAAACAGTGTTGCCACTTAGTAACTTTTAAGTTTTGTTCACACCGAAAACGCCAGAGTCAAATGTGCCCCAAAGTCAAATGTGGCCCACTTTACCCTATCCCTGTTGTTATTGTCATTTCACCTCGATGTTGCAGTTTTTTTGTCTTCCTTTTTACTTGTCATGAGACAAAATTGGTGGCTTAATGATGTAACGGTACATTTTTTTTTGTATCTTTTGCCTTTGTCATAATTTCTAGTGTTTTGTTTTTTGTTTCACTTGAATAGCACATTTGCGTTTGAGTGCGATTTAAGTTGAACAAATGATCGGAAATCATAAACATAAGCTTGATTTGACTACTTCATATTCATATGTATTATTCTTTGAATTTCAATAATAATGGGTCGTGGTAAAGCATTATTAAATGATGAGCAACTTAAAATAAAAATCTATCGAGACATTAATCTTTCAGTGTCGGAAATATAAAGAAAAAATTGGCAAAAACAGAAAAGTTACAGTGATCAGCAAAAGTATTCGTAATTGACTTAATTTCGCCTTTTCAATGAAATAAATAAAAAATAAGTCTATATATACACTCTTAGAACTTTATTAATCCACTTCCCTATCTATTTCTCACTGATTTAACACAAAAAAGTAACATAAAGCAATTCTTATAAATAATAAAAAAATAAATAAATGAATTCTATTGCTTTTACGCGCAGCAAAAGTATTCGTAAAGAATTTACCATTACCACTTGTTCAAACAAGTCTCTACTTCATTGTGTATTCATTAGCACTCAAAAAGGATCAGTCAACAGATTTCAGTGTGACTATTAAGGGGCCTTAAGTAAGTTTTTATAACATAATACTGCAATGGGAATCCAGAGAAACAACAGTGGAAGAAAGAAATATTGTAGTGAATATGCGTGAAATTAACAAATATTACAAAGTTCGTCAAAAGAAGTATTTCTACAGTGCAATACATTATAAAGAGCTACTATGAAAAGGGCAATTGCGAAAATAGAGCAAGAACAGGTCGTCCTGGAAAATTTACTGTTTTGGATAAAAGAGCCATAATAAGTCAAGTCAAGAAAAACCCTCAAATAACAGCTCCCACAATAGTAAGTACGCTGCTCGAAGCAGGTTCTTCAAGGGATAGTACTGATACAGTGCGAAGAGTCCTTCGGAAATCTGGATACAAAAATCGAATTGCTAGGAAAAAGCCATTTATTTCTTCTATCAATAGAACTAAACGCAGGGAATTCGCCAAAATGCATTTGAGCAAAGATGAACAGTTCTGTTTTCAGACGAATCAAAATTCATAATAATGAGGTCGGACGGACAAGTGCATGGGTGGAGAAAACCAAATCCAGAACTTTGTCCTAAGAACATGGCTGGAACAATCAAACATGGGGGTGGTTCGGTGACTTTGTGGGACCGTCTGGAACTGGAACTTTGCATTTCATTGATGGCAGTATGGATCAATATCTTTACATAAAAATCTTAAAAGAAAAATTGCCACAAAATGTTAGAAAATTACAACTTACAAGTGCTGATTAGTTTCAGCATGATTACGACCCTAAGCACACTGCTCTAAATACAAAACTGTGGTTGTTATACAATGTGCCAAATCAATTAAAGACACCTTCCCAGTTACCAGACCTGAACCCCATAGAGCAAATGTGGGCCGATATGGAGCGAGAAATCAGGAAAAAAAAACATGGGCTAATATCTTGCCGGAAAGGACTAGCAAGTTGGTATCTTCAATGCCACGAAGACTGCAAGCAGTTCTAAGACAACGAGGTTATCCCACAAAATATTAATGGTATGCAATTATGATATTTTATCTCCTCAGTAACAATTTTACGAATACTTTTGCTGTGCGTAAAAGCAATGGGTTTCATTTATTTATTTTTTATTATTTATACAATTGCTTTAAATCAATAAGAAATAGATAAGGAAGTGGATTAATAAAGTTCTAAGTTTGTATGTATAGAATTTTTTTATTTATTTAATTGAAAAGGCGAAACTAAGTCAATTACGAATACTTTTGCTGATCACTGTATATAAAGTTTAACTGGGAAATGGGAAAAATATAAAAGCTCGTATGAAAAGCATATTATCAAATACATACATATATTCGCATAATTCTGTCGACAATATTAGGGCTAAAACAGGTATTAATGCGAGAAAGTCCACTGTTTCCCGTGGCGCACTATCGTCGGTGTCGCTTCTGTTGCATCACTCAGTTCAACCAGGAAGTCGGTCAATGAGCCGTAGTGTCGTTCGGTCGGTGTCGTTCTGGACTGCCGGAGAGTTTGTAATGAGTGGTGGCCCCAGAATCATTGCCCCGACCATGTTACTCGGGTTCTACGGGTCTTAGTTCGAGGTCATTGCCCTCTTAAACACAACCTTTAAACGATTTTCCCTTGATAAAAACATCATCTATATAGCAAAGGGCATTAGTACCACGCAAGATTTCGCCCATAGTCTTCTGAAATATTCATGGTGCACTTTTTAGTCCATATATTAATCTATTGTACCTCATTGAATCTAAATGTGTATTAACTATGAAAAGCCCTTGTGATTCAGGCGATATTTCCAATTGTTGAAACGTTCCAGTTAGGCCAAGAACGCAAAACACGGTGCCTCCTTCCAAACAAGCTAACAAGTCATCCACATTTGGAAGAGGAAAATGTTCCATATCAGTGACTGTTAATCTTGAATCTTGAAACAGGATTCTTTATCAGCAATAAAGTTGTGCAAATTTTAACACGAACGTAGGAAAAGAAAAAAATCTACATTTCTCAATAAACGATAATCGGCTTGAGACAACAAGGTTCGCTAACTCAAAAAATATGATCGTGAAAAACCCAAGAGTATACACAAGCCTACACGAACACGGATGCTGTGATATTTAAAAACACACAACCAAATTGATAATTTTCTGACAGAAGACCCCACACTAGCGTACAAAGTATTAAAGTATACAGAGGAACGGATTGCGATTCAAACTACATTTTAACCCATTTACTATAATCCCATGGTTGCGTTAACGCAACATTAAAAAAAAAAAATTTTAACTAAAATGGTAAAATTTCCGATGCATTTTCTATTTTATTACATTAACAAATATCTGAAGTAGCATACAACTGTTTTTCGTATGGCTAATGGTACTTGAAGTTTTGGTTATATACGTATACAATAAAATTGACAAATGTCCAAAGAAAACCTACGTACTTTTTAAAATTCATAAAAATTGCTATTTTCCAATATTTCAAGGTCAAAATTAGTTTTTGTATAATATATAGGGTCCGCCAAATAACTTTTTTTTTTTTGAAAATGCTATAAAAAAAACTACTGAATATTTTCTCAAATTTCTTTTTTTATTTGAAAGTACAATCCTTCCGGTTAATAATGGAAAATAATTTCATTCAAATGGCTGCCTCGGCTGGCCATGCAGTAGTCTACACGATCGGTCCAATTTTTAAGTACATTATCGATTGTGTGCAGCTGTATTTCACCAATGGCTTCACGAATATTGTCCTTTAAAGCGTCAATTGTCTCTGGCTTGTCGGCGTAACACTTATCTTTGACGGCACCGCACAAATAATAGTCCAACGGTGTCAAATCGCAGCTCCGAGGTGGCCAAAAGACATCAGCTCTGCGGCTGATAATGCGATCTTCAAAAACAGGGCGCAAAACATCGAGTGTAGCTTCGCTGTACGTAGCGCCTTCCTGTTGAAACCAAATGTTGCCAATATCCTCCTCTTCAATTTTTGTGAACAAAAATTCGTTCAACATGGCCCGATAACGATCGCCATTGACTGTAACGGCCACTCCTTGCTCATTTTCGATGAAAAATGGCCCAATTATGCCTCTGGACCAAAATCCGCACCAAACAGTGGCTCGTTTTGGGTGCACCGGCTTTTCAATGTATGCGTGCGGGTTTTCTGTGCCCCAAATGCGACAATTTTGCTTGTTTACATACCTGCCAAGATCAAAATGAGCTTCATCTGAAAAGATTATTTTTTTGGCAAAATCGGCATCTTCTGTAAGTCGATCGCAGGCCCACTTAGCGAAGCGTTGTTCAAGCGTATACACAACCATATTCGTTCAGCGGAAGGATAAAACCAGAGATGAAGAACGAGATATGCAACTTTCGTACGTCTGTTCCCGTGACACCCTAAATTTTTCAGGAAATTTTGACAGGAGTTTGTGTACCAAGCCGACAACCCCCGTTATAAACGACTCTATCCGTGAATACGTGTGAGCTCATTTCATTTTACCGCAGTGTACTCCCGCCACACACACTCATGGAATTATAACAATGTGCGCGATTGTTTACATAATTTTGACAGGACTTTATGTACCCACGTGCTCGCACAGCTTGTAGGCAAACGTCGGCGGCCATTTTAAGTTGCATATCTCGTTCATCATCTCTGGATAAAACTAATTATCTGTCAAATCAGACATGAGCTAAGTGTTACCATTCACGAAATAAGCACTACTTGAAAAAAAAACGTTAGATGGCGGACCCTTTACATATACTGCTAGTGGCAAAAATTCGGAAACAAAATAAACATATACGTTGGGTAAGTACCTCTAATCGGCTTGTCTTAGTAATGTTGCGAAAACGCAACATTGGGACAAACAGCGACACTTTAGTAGGCTTTGAAAACATTTCTGTTTGAAAATTTTATTCCCCCACTGGTAATTTATTTGCGGTAATTTGTTGCTGGTTAGCTCAAGTGCAGTGTCGTTATCATAATATATGGTGCATTACGTCAAGCGATGGGTACTTATAACAGTTCATATGACGGAAAAAATGCTATGAATGCCAATAGGGAATTCGGGCACGCTGTCATAGATCTATTTAGAAAATAGAAATGTTCACAAGGTCTACCAGCTTTAACCTATTGATTCATCTAAGAAATGAAGGATATTCTGCTACTGGAACTGTCAGGGAAAATAGAATTCTGAAATGCCCATTGGAGACGAACAAATCAATAGGCAAAAAACAGCGTGGTGGTACGTGGATTCCTAGTATGATCACGAAAATGAAATCAGTGGAATGACAATTCCGTTGTTACGGTGGCATCTAATTGTAAGTCTGCACAGCCCAATGTCATGGTAAAATGGTATAATCGTTTGGTGGAATTGGTGGAAAATGGTGGTGGCCATTATTTTTTAATACAATAGACTCCGGATTTGTCAATGCATGGAAGCTGCATAGAATTATTTATAAAGAAAAAACAATCTCTCAGCTGGATCTTAGGTCGGAATTAGTTCGGAGCCTCAGTAGTATTAACAAAAGAAAAACACAATGTGTTCGAGGATGCGGTTCAATTGCATCTCTGCCACCCACTTCGAGATTAGATAACGTTGGCCACATGATTGAGAAAAATCCTGAAAATTGGAGAAGACGATGCAGAGTTTGTATTTATGTGCAACAAATGTGCAATGTCATGTCATGTTTGCGTGTACTATGTACGTAATAAAAATTAAATACTGAACAGGGCCATTATTCTATACTTCTTTAAATTAAAAATTCAACTTTTAGTAAATTATTTATTATTATATTATTTATTTGTCCGACTGTGGTGATTCACTAAAGGAGAGATATAGCCCTCGAAGTTACTAACACTATATGACTAAAAATAATTTCATAAATTGTACGTTTCTTCATGTATGTAGGTACCACTTGTAACGTACATCAAAGTAATAAATAAATCATTGAAATAGTGGAATTATAATGTCGAATTATTCTTTAAAAGTTCTTTTAAAAGTAAAAGTATTTGCTCTCGAATTAACAGAAATGTATCAAAGTATATACTAATTAATTAAAAAAATGTTTTATATTACATTAAAATAGTTCCTTCCGGTTAGTGAGAACCTCTTTATGGGTCTTATTGCTCCTATTCCTATTCTGTTTTAAAAGCGATATCCGGTTAAAATCGCCTTATGTTTACTAAAACAAACATTTTTTTTTTCTTTACGGGTAGGTAATAATATGAAACATGGCTGAATCTAATGTCGACAGTACAATGTTGATTATTTTAAATTTGGTTTTCTTCCATCAAAGGCAGACGAACGATTGCCCATATGCTTTTATGTAACAAAATTTCGACCAAGGACTCTATGAAACCATCGAAGCTCGAAAATCAACTAAGAAGATGTTATCCTGATAAAATAGGCAAAGATTTAAATTTTTTTCAAACATTGAAAGAAAAATATGAACATAACCCCACCGTGCTCAGTATGTCCGCTCCAACGTCTCAAAGTAACGATGATGGCTTGCGGGCATCTTACGAGTTTAATATCTCATTGCGAAATCTGGAAAACCGCACAACACCGGGGAACAGTTAAATTTACCCGCCGTTGAAGAGGTTTTAAAAACTGTTCTGCACAAACCTCCATTTGACGTACTCAAAAGAATTCCTTTGAGTGACAACACTGTACAACGGTATTGATGAAATGAGCTCTGATATTGAAAGCTTATTGTGTAATTATCTGCATTTTACTATTCAACTGGACGAGTCAATTTTACCTGGTAATGAAGCATTAATATTGGCATATGTTCGATTTGTTATGGACGAAGTAATCCACGAAGAGCTGCTATTCGCGAAAACTTTAGAGGCTTAAATAGAGGAAAAATCGATTCCATTTACAAACATAATTTCGGTGAGAGCAGATTTAACTCCTGCCATGTTCGGGCGATATTGTGGGTTTATAAGCCATCTTAAATGAATTATACCAGAAGTAACTGCAATTCACTGTGTCCATCGACAACACCTAGTAGCGAAAAATTTGAGTGATAGATTGCACCAATCGCTTCAATTTGTGATTAAAGCAGTTAATAAAATAAGAAGCAATGCGTTGAATACCCGATTATTTGCAAAGTTGTGCGACGAAAATGATGAAGACTTCCAACGATTACTCTTACATACTGAAGTAGGCTGGTTGTCGAAAGGTGCATGCTTAGCAAGATTTTGCTCACTTTCAAATCAGTCTTAGAGTTT
Organism: Merodon equestris; assembly: GCA_958301585.1. Classification (NCBI taxonomy): domain Eukaryota; kingdom Metazoa; phylum Arthropoda; class Insecta; order Diptera; family Syrphidae; genus Merodon; species Merodon equestris. Next base: position 77,743,114 of record OY284415.1, on the reverse strand, counting down.
CTGGAAAGTAAAGATCCAGATTTAAAAGAAATGCTGATCAAATTGAAAGCAGACATCGCGTTTTGAAGATTTGTTCAAAAAATTCAATGACATTAACTTGCAGTTACAAGGGGATAGCCTACATTTAATAAAAACGAAGGGAATCATTTCGACTTTTCTCCCAGTTTCCAAACTTATCACAAGCAGAATGTCTTGATGTGGCTATTCAGGCATACGTTCAGCATTTAAATGCACTGTATGATGACTTCAAGAACAGATTGAAGATATTCTTACGATGGAAATACCACCATGGATCATGAATCCATTTGACGAAAGGGAAGTGTCGAATGTGCCAAATGTGGGGAGCTACTCGAGCTTAGCACCAAAAAGGAGCTGAAAGTGAAATTTAAAAAAGGCTATCAAACATTTTGGCTGCAGGCAGAAATACCCGAAAAATATCCAATACTGTGGGAAATTGTGAGGAAGCTTTTGATAGCGTTTCCCTCGTCATACTTTGTCGAAAAAGTTTTAGTGTTGATACAAACTTATTAACAAATAAAAGAAGCAGAATGAACATCACAGAACGGGGAGATTTGCGGATATTCCTTACAAATCTGAAGCCAAATATTGATAATTTGCTGTCAATCCGTCAAGTATATCCCACCCATTAAAATTATGATTTTTGTTTTTAATTTTTGATTTGTATTGTTGAAGTTACGATGCGTTATTAATGTTTAAGTTTAGCTCTATGAAGTCTGTAATCGTATTATTTTAATAAATAGAACATAAAAAATATACTAGTTGTCTTCATATTTTTACCACTCCGAATTTAGGGTTGGAACTCACCCGCGATGCAAATTTCGTTAGATCTAATCTCCACATTTTCTACGAGTTTTGGGAATATGGTAAAAATGTAGCAGCAGGGGATACCTTCTACTTGATAGTATTCATGTCGGGATACCTTCTGATAGCGTGTTTTTTTTTTTTAGTAATTAATACATAAATAAAGTGGAGTAAGTCCTATCAGTGCCTCTTGAATTATCGTTGGTCATTATTGCATGTCATATGTTATGTTAAGATGTGTTGGCCTTTGATGATGCTTTATTCCACCATACGCCACTGTTTTCGTTACACTATTGCCAGAAGATGCGTGCTCTTACGCTAACAGAAAGAATCAGTTTTATCGCATTTGCAGTTTCTTGGGCAATTAAATAAATCAAACAGAAAGTGTTTAATAATTGAAATGTATTTTATTAGTTTGTGATAAAAAATTAATCGATTGGGTGTAATCGATGCCGATTCAGAACAAAACATCAGCATCACCCCCATCGAGAATATTTCTATTTGACCGATAGTCGACACAACCTTGCAAATGTAAAAACCTCTTATCTGCCTTTTTGCAATCCATCCTTTTTTTCTTTTGAATCTTCTTCAACCGAAAGAACTCTTCTCGCTCGATTTCGTCAAGTTCCGCAGTTATATACAAGAGAGTACGTGATAATCGAGGAATAATCACATGCTCAATAGCATTAACCCTTCTATTTGTGTTCTTAATCACATCGTCCAAAGTCACGAATGCCGTCTGAAACGAAGCCAACTCTACGAGGTGCTTTACAGCGACTTGATAGCTTTTCTTAAGACGTGTTAACTGCTGTCCGCCTCGTGCCAGTCCGGCCAATTCATTGCAATCAGTTCCATCCTGGTACGATTCGAAAACCGGTAAGACTACACCAGCTACATTATCTCTCTTGGTGTGAACTTTGATCTGAGCCTTATTGACATTCTGAAGAATGATTTGATTAAAGCCGCCAGTGGTGAATTTTGCTTCTGCCAATGAGAACGCTGCATCTTTCATCACTCTGGACATAATTGTTTTGGTTTCCATGATTTTGCTAAGCATTAGTCGAAAACGCAGCTGCATTGCATCGGATTTTTTTTTAAGTAGCCCCAATCCTTTTTGGGCACCGGCAAGCCTGACTTTAACTGAATTATATGAACCCCGAGATGGAAATACTTGAATCATTTCTCTGGAAGACATTTCAGAAGTTTGGACGCGTTTCCTTTTCTAGTCTTATTTGAAATATTTATGTATGTATTACAATAAATAATTAAATAGTTCTTATTGAAATTATAATGATGTAAGAGTCGAGGCCTATTTCGGTATTTTGCTTGAATACAGTAATTATTGATTTTTGATATCCGATTTGGTTTAATTTTACCAAATGAGTAGAAGACATGTAATGATCTGATGGGTTTGACAATATCTTTTCTGAATTCAATCAGAACTACACAGGATTAGGTCAAGACAATTATTAAATTAAAAATTCGAATTTATGTTAATTGAAATATGTATTTAGAAGCGTTTACCCCTTATGACGAAAAGGTTCTTGTTCTTAACGTCATAGTTTTAGATATAAAAAGGAAGCCAAAATACCAGTTTAAACGGAAAACAACAACCAGTGTATTGGGCCTTTTGGACTAGTAGCACCGTTGACGGAATCGTAAAGTTGAAGCTTATGCCGATTTTATGAATCCAGGTATGACTCGTATAAACTACGTTTACGGTCTGGATTCATCTTAAATTATGGCGAAAAATAAGAGGAGGAGACAAATGTAAACAAGATGGGATCAGCTCGCCAGGAGCTGAAATTTGCAAATTTATGCAAAGGCTCCCCAGGTCGTCTACCTTGAATTTTGTCCGTCTGTACGCATTTATCATATACCTGTCTGTCCTTCTGTCCGTGCGCATATATTATATACATACCTACAAACTTGTGCGAGTGACTGTTAATTATAATGTATCATATCCTAAAAACTATAAAAAGGCGGTATGTGAATTGGGTCATTACGGTTCATGTATTTGATTTTATAATTTATATTTCATTCACAGTTTATAATTCACATTCACTTCGTGTAAGTTCGTAGATATATGATATATGCGTACAGTCAGACCGGAAAGCCTTGCATAAGTCTTCCCTGCCTCAGCTTTGCTAAACTAAAAACTAAAACCGGGGTTAAACCGAAATTGGTTCTGGTGTTCTCCCATTTTCGAAACTCTTTCGGGGGACGGTTAAGCATCAAGTATCAAGACTAAAGTGATAAAATGCATAGTATGATCGTAATTCAACTTTCCCAGTTGATATCATCTGATTTCTAAGCATCTATGAGTCGTCACAAACATTCATCTGATTCTTTCCCCTCCATGCGACAATCTTTCATTTTTCTAAGATATGTTCTCTACCATGATCGTCCCAACATCAAGCCATACTTACTTACCACTTACCACACTTACTATCAATCTTTATGAGTTGTTTTAAAATTCCTGCAAAAAACAAAAACTCAGGACTTGAGTCACTTAATCACCATACACAATGCGTAATATAATTGTAACTAAAGTCCATTTATCATGAGGGGTTGCCTATTGTATAGCTTCAATTGTGTGTCCAGCAATTTATCATAATTGTATGTTTCCTTACCAATTAACATTTCATTATATCGATGAAAGATTAGCACGAATGCTGCTAATAAGCCTTTTAATTTTTGGAATCGGTTACACACTTTGTCTACACACACACACACCCGAATATTCAAAGTCAAGTAAGTCCTACTATAGTTCTATAATCAAATATTACGATTTTCCACCTGAGCGAGTACACAGTATGACGAGACCGTATAAAAAGGGCTGGCATATCAGGGTACCAGCAGTTGTAACACGGAACTTATTCGATCTATTCGTGACCAAGAAAGAAAGTTAAATTAATCCCAGGATGAAAGGGCTCGCCAGTTTTGCTGTTATCTTCGTTTTGTTTATCGCTAAAGAGATTGAGGCTGGTGGAACGGAGATGCCACCGGAGTTTCTGGCGATAATCTCGACGTGTAAAGCTGAAACTGGTGCATCAGATGCTGACATGGCAGCTATGATAAGTCATCAACCAGCAACTACTATGGAAGGCAAGTGTATAAAGGCTTGCATCACCAGGGCACTTAATTTGGTAATATACCCATGCTCTGCAAAAAGTGTATAAATATCGTATTTTACCCAATACCTGCAGCTAGGAGATGATGGCAAAATTAACAAGGATATCGCTATGAAACTCGTTAAAATACACATGAAGGGTGATACTGTAAAACTCAAGATTGCGGAAGAAATTCTGGATGCCTGCTTGAATATACCGATACCCGAAAATATGTAAGATCACTTTATTTTTATAAACGGTATAATTCAACATTCGCCTTCTTTTATACAATAGTTGTGAAGTTGCTGAACAGTACGGAGCATGTATACTGGCCGAGACAACGAAACGAGGTCTTCAAGTCAGTGATTTTTAACCTGATGGTCAACTATGCGCCAGTATTTTTATTTGAGGTAGAACTGTTGTCGTCTAATGTGGTTTTAAGTAATCTAATAAAAAGTATGTTCCCGAAGTTTTTATGAAACTGACGTACAATATGCTCTTAACAGGGGATAACTAGGTTCTATAATATCTAATATGTTTTTCGACTAAATTTCAAAGAGTATTGCGCTAACATGCAAAATAAGTATGATTCTCTCATAAGGATCTAGTCACAACTTAGCTTCCGGTACAAGTTCAATCTCTCATCAGATGCTATTGTTTTTGGCAGCTACGAAAAAAAGGAAAGGGAAATTCACTTCCGCCCCGAATCCATTCGTTAAGAAATGGCCTAGAATGAATATTACTTGTACAATTTTTAACCAATTGACAAATGGAGTCCATGTCTAAGATCTCAATGAGCTAATCCGCAACATTCTAGAGCTGTTCGAAGCCACAAGTCTTTCAGTATCAAAACAAGTTCCTTCGCTAGGGTTCGCAAGGGAATGAGCTAACTAACTTATTTTTATTTGAATTCTGAAAACGAATATACCAGCGTGTTCAAATTAAAAGGTGACTTTGGAATCTAAGCTTTGTGGGTATCGACTGTGCAAAAACAAATAGTGTATTGTAATACTATCACTGAAATCTGTGTCAAACTTAATTTCCATCACTGTCATTGATTTCACAGACGATCACTTGTCTGATCCAACCTGCCCCTCCGCTATAGTTTTTAAAATAATGCACCAACCATCTGCTACCCCTCGCTGTCTCATTTCAAAGTTCCGTTTCACAGGGATTCTTTCCTCAGTTTTGGAAATAATTGGACACCTAACTATTGCCCTATTGCCAAGTTCTCTTGCATTCCCAAAGTCTTTGAAAGTACGGTCTACTCGTATCATCGGTCGATTGACAGACACTGTGTTGGTCGCCGACGCCTGATATACGAGTTCGGATCCCGATAACACCAACGATTATTTCGCGGCTCCTCTCCTCGACGGGGTGCTGGCAAAACCTCCCGTTTCACACTTGAATTGAAAAAGCTTCTCGGCTCTCGCCGTTCGGAATCGGCGTTAAGCTTTAGGTTCCGTTCACTTGTGTGAAAAACAAAGCTCTAGCTCTTTATAAGCTGTAACGCCATCTCAGGTGTCTATCTGGCAGTAAAATGGACACAGTAGTTGTGTCTAAGTGCTCCAACAGATAGCAGAACCCTCCAACAAAAAAAAAATTGAGTTTGTCTCAGAATCAGCATTTGAGGATGGTAAAGAAGTAGACGTTGTTGCCACAGACTTCAGCAAGTCTTTCGAAAAATCTCGCATAAATTTATATTTCTTAAATTTACTGTTCATTGTATATTCCGATTGTATGAACAAAAAATAGGGTCTCACCTTTGTTACAATTATTTTCAATCCTTATGTCGTTCATTCTATATAATATAGCGACATCCCTTTTTAAATAGTTGTAGTCATGTCTTCCAAATATATCCAAATTTGGCAGCATTTCAAGTGATCATATAGATAATGGTAACTCGAAAACCTTTCTCACTCGCGTTTAACAAAAGACAAAAAAATAGAATCAGTATTTGAAATATTTTAAAAAAAAGTCGAAAAAGTTTTTATAAAACTGTAAGTATTTTGTTTTAGGCTTATGTATTTAAATAAAATATAAAATTTTAGCTTGAGTTTACGAAGAAAACACCAAATAATGGGCCGAGCAAAACATTGTTCTGAAGAGATCTCAGATCTTTGTTCATACGTATTAGTCTGCTACCTCAAACACTACAAACAAACGAGGCAGACCGCGCAAAACGACTTCACGAGAGGGCGATCACATAAAACTTCTCTCAAACCAAGACCTTTTCAAATCAGCTGCGGCATTTCAGTGCGAACTAGGAGCTCGTATTTCATCTCGGACGGTAAGAAGACGATTGATGGAAAAAAATCTCCTTGGGAAAAGAACGCAAAGGGTACCTATGCTAACAAAGAGACCGAAAGGAAAGCGAATAGTATTCGTAAAATCGCTCATGAATTGGGATGGCTCAGTTAATTTTAAGTAAGTAAGTAAGTACGTTTATTTATTTCCATTGTGCAAAGCAGAGAGCTTATCTGCAGATGGTTGTACTTGATGATATTTCAGATTTTAAGATTTTAACATAAACTTAATTTAACTTACATACATTTTACAATACATAAATTTAATTTAATTTACGAGTGAAAAAGCAAAGTTATTTCATTATTTAGACTTTAAATGTTTTTAACAATTCAGGTTAATGAAAAAAGAAAAAGAAATTAAGGTAGTTTATAAATTTAAATATATAATTATAATGGGAAATGGAAAAATAATAGGAAATGGCGTGAAATCCTTTGGTCTGACGAATAAAAAATAAATATGATTGGTGCATACCTTGGGTAAGAAGGCCAAAATATGCTAAGCTGCACACTCGCTTAACCAATAAGACCTTTAAGCATGGTTGTGATAATATAATGGTGTGGGGCTGCGTCTCGCTGTATGAAGTCGGATCAACGGTACGATGGACAAGCACTTGTACATTTTTTTTTTTTTTTTTAATAATTCGTGCAGGTTCAAGAGTGTACGCTCTTATTGTGTTTGTCACACAACCGGGTTACAGATGGCTTGTGTCGAAGATGTTCGTTCAGTACTCTCCCGGGGTGGTTGTCCTAGATAGGATTTTTTGAGAGATTCGACTGAATTTGTCGCGTTGGTTGTAGTTCTCAGTAACTTTTTTGTTTCCATGTCATTAGGGAGTTATATTGGAAATGCACATACAAGGAGTGAATTTTGAAGTGATCATATACGGAAAGGTAGTAGATGTGTAAAAATACTAGAAGTAGCAAATCGCGAAGCATTAACAGGTAGATTCAATGGCTTTAGATGTAAGGATATATTGGATCAAAAGGGCTATTCGACAAAGTACTAAGTACATATTAATATTTTCTATCTTTAGTAACCAGTTTTATTCATTATTTTTTTCTTTCATTATTACTTAAAGTTGGACCCTAGTTAATTGTCCTTCAAAAAAGTATTTCGTATTATGTTGATATTATTTTAAGTTTACTCAAGTTATATCGGTTATTTTGTTTTGTTCCTAAGCTTGATATTTAAACTTAAAACAAAAAATAAATTAAATATACATTACAACAAAATTGCAACTTTCTTTAGTATATTACTCAAAATATGGTGGTGACCCTATTTTATTGTCCGTAACTTCACCTGCTTATTCTAGCTTCTTCCAATCCGACCTCAACAGGCTAACTACTTGGTTTCAAAAATAATATCGCATTCATAAGCACTTCCCTCCATCCTCTAGAACCCACGTTGTCTGCCATCAAGTTGTTTCCCCTGTAATTTTTTTCTTAGCTTAACTTTCACAACATTTCCAAACTTGCCAATTCCTCAACTTTGTGAAACGGTGGTCCAAGGAGTTCTCGAATTGTTACGTTACAAATTTTTTATCCGTTTTGCCTTTTCCTGGTCAAGTCAATATATTCACCAATGAAACAACGCGCCGGTCGTAGCAACGTTAACATCACAGCCTTAACTATTTCAGTTTAGTCAAATCAGTCGGTTCACGCTGTTCACAAGAATTAAAAATATCTCAGTCTCAGTCTATATTGTGGAGAATTTTGCTTAAAAGTCTTGGCCAACACCCTTACAAAATTAAATTAACTTAAGAAGTAAAGACACCTGATTATTTCAAATGTCGAAACTTTTCGATAGGGCTCTGAAAAAGTTTTAAGAAAATCTTAAATTGCATCGAAAAATCATTTTAAGCTATGACGATAATTTTTGAGTTGATGACTTTGTTAATAAGCAAAATATGCGTTATTGGGCAGCATCAAACCGCATTACACAGAACATTTGGAGGATGGCACTAACATTTTGGGACGCACCTAATACTCGTACATACATATGCTTCTAAAGACGATTGCATTAAAAAAAAGTGACCATGTGGATTGGAACGTATTTTTGTGTCGGTAAATGGAATCAATGGAGTTCGTTATCGTACAATATCTTGTTGGCAGCTGAGTTTTGGCTCGAATTAGCAAGGCTGGACTTGTTGCCAACAAGATGGTGCCACATGCCACATATTTGGTCCATCAATTGATCAATTGAAGGGGAAATTCGGTAATCGGGTAATATTAGGTCGTCTGTTCCCGTACTTTTTGGGCAGAAATTCACAGATTCTCATTTTCACATTTTTCAAAACATACATATTTTCAGATTACTATTTATTAGGTGATTCAGCATATCCATGCACTAATCATTTAGTAACGGCTTATAGCGACAATGGACATCTTACAAATGCACAAAAGAATTTTAATATAAAACTGAGCTCTTGTCGTATGACAGAATGACAGAAATCAGCTGATTTCACAAAGCTGTGACAAATTACCCACATAAATTTCTTGGGCTAAAATTCGCAGCATGGGGAAATTTTTTACTCTCTCGAGAGCGCTCTCTTTTGTCCAAAAGTGTGAATTTTTCGAGTATGGGAACAGACTTTCGTAGTTTTTCGTAGTTTTTCGTTAATTTGGACTGCTTATGTCAGGTACGGGAACAGACCTATTAGGTCTGTTCCCGTACTTTTTGGGCAGAAATTCACAGATTCTCATATTTCCAAGAGTGGGGATGAAATTCTCTCAAAGAGAAGTAGAAACACAAAAAAGTACGGGAACGCGTTGAACCAAAAAAGTTGCACACATTTTAAATGTCAAAAACATATGTTTGAATTTGATACATTCTTGGATTCGTTAGCAGGTGCAACATACTAATTTGCAAAAACATACATATTATTTTCAGATTACTATTTATTAGATTATTCAGCATATCCATTCATCATTTAATAACGCCATATAGAGACAATGCACATCTTAAAAATGCACAAAAGAATTTTAATATAAAATTGAGCTCTTGTCGTATGACGGAATGACGGAAATCAGCTGATTTCACAAAGCTGTGCCAAACTACCCACATAAATTTCTTGGGTTGAAATTCGCAGCATGGGGAAATTTTTTACTCTCTCGGGAGCGCTCTCTTTTGTCCAAAAGTGTGAATTTTTGGAGTACGGGAACAGACTTTCGTAGTTTTTCGTAGATTTGGACTGTTTTTGTCAGGTACGGGAACAGACCTATTGAGAAATGCTCCAATCGGATGCCCACTTCGCTCATGCGATATAGCCTTGGATTTCTTTCTATGGAATTACGTTAAGTCGTTGATTTGGCATAAACCCAAACTCAGGTCGAACTCGTTTATGTGTTAGTTAAATACATGATCTTTGCTACCCATGGTTGTCCACCCTAAAATATTCTTCATCAAATAAGGATTAACTGAAAACGTTTTCTAATTAATTTCGGAAAACTCTGCGACTTATGGGCCAAAGAACTTAAATTCCCAGTCCGGCAATGACAAAAACATTACAACCCTTCCGCTCTTTATTCTTCTTTCATTCTAGCATTTAAACTAAGGGGTGCTCGCTGCTTTGTTTTCTTTTACGTTCAACACACGTTCTCACTCCAATTCAACTCGAATCGTGCTCTTATCTCGACCTACTACGCATTGTGATTTCAATTATTCTTCATTTCGACAAACCAGGCAGTCAAAATGAAGTCACCAATATATTGTTGTTACGATAAAAAACTATGAAAACACTACGGGCCCTCAAATTCTAATTAAACAAGGGTGTTTCATTGATGTTTATTCGGTACATGCTAAATACCCATAACCACGGAGATAACTTGTAATCTCTGTCGAGGGAATTGACACAAGTTTTTTGTCGGCCTTTTTATAACAAAGAAAGTGTGGGATGAGGCCGAACAACAAACAGGAATTTTGTAAGGGGACACTGATGAATCATTTTCTAAACCAGCCCATGTTGAAGGGATTGGGTTATGACTGTCGTTTAGAGTATCATAAGGGATGGTGTGTCAGAAGCCGCGAATTCTATACGAATAGCCAAGAGTTTATCGAGCATTTTTATAAAAATCTTGAGAAAATATTAGTTTTAAAGTTTCATTTAAGAAAGGAAAATTAATTTACTCAGTTTTGTTAGATGTGTAATATTTCATTTGTTGGCATTTGTTATCCGGTTAAATTATCTTCAATACTCCAAAATATGAACTGCTGATAGTTTTTCGAAGGAACAGGGTTAAGGCATTTAAAAATGCACACATCGACACCGTTGCGAACAAGGAGCCTTAACCGATCTTAGCAAAATACCGCTTCGAGAACGTGAAAACTGAAAATACAATTCTTTATACGGATGACAAATATTGTAAATACGCTTCTGAAATATTATTAGATGAACGAAACTTCAGTTACTCAGTACTAAGGTTCATTCCAAATCGGGCATTTAAATGCTGATGTACTTTATTTGTGCTGCTCAGAAATGTTGTTTATACATACGTCTAAAATCCGATGAAACTACAGGGCCTCTTGATTTGGATATAAGAATGGCCTTAAATATTTTTCAATACTAAGTTAACTGACAGCTAATAATTGATTCATTTACAGTATGCATAATTATCAGTATCATAAAGGGAAGGATACATTCTAGGAATTCGGAGACACCCTAAGGTTCAAGAGTGACAAATTCAATAGTATTTCAATGACATTTAAAATCATCCCAAGCAAACAAATGCGAATATAAATCTACAATTTAACCAGGCTCGGGTACTCCAAGCCAATTGTCGATGGAAATTCGGAAGATATATCTACGAAAAAACTCTTTTTATATAGGAACATTGGCGTGGGATAGTACGAACCACTGTCTCCTGTTAAACTGAGTTAAGGCTTGGACTGAAATCAAGGTTTAGAAGGATTGTTTACAATCTTATCTAGTTTGAAATCTTATCTAATTTTTGTTTGAACGCTTATGCGGATAATTTTGTGTCTCCTTTTCTCTGACCACATTTCCTACCCTCAGGGATGATTGTATATAGAAAATATTGAATAAATTCGGCTGTAAGGTCTTTGTGCGTATAATTTTGTAACAGGGTTAAAAGGTTGTAAAAGGGTTTTTCAATTGTCTCGGATATATTTTGGAGGCCAGTCGTGGCCGTGTTGTTTTGGTGACATCTGTCATATTTGTTGTTTATTATTCAGTTATTGATGCCAAATCACCATTAGTAGTTACAGGATTGAACAGAACGTCCAAATGATAAAACTTTATTATTAAAATATATTATTATTATTATTAAAATAAGTGTTCATTATTGCAAACATTGCAAATTTGAGACGACTCGGTAATCAATCAGCCAACATTCGTACGTCAAAGGAACGCAAGATCGGCTGAGAACATCGCCGCGGTCCGTGAAAGTTTACAGCAGAACCCGAAGCAGTCGATTCCTAATCGTGCACAAGAACTCAGCCTTTCGCATACTTCAACTTGAGGAATTTTGGTTCGGGACATGGGCCTTACCCGTAGAAAATCCAACTGACCCAGGTGCTCAAAATTCATGACCACAGACAACGTCGTTTGTTCGCTGACTGGGCTTTGGAGTGTTTGAAAGAGGACCCCAATTTAGCCGTATATGGGACGACAACAACCCACACGAGGTTCACCAAGTGATAATGCATCCTCAAAACTCTACCATTTGAGATGGATTTTGGGCCGATGCACCGTGGTCTCCCGAATAGGGCAAAAGGTAAAATGCAAAAAGTTAAAAGTACCCATATTTTTTACTGCAAATAATATATCTGATAACGGTTCAAGCTGTCAACAGTTAAATTACAAATCAAAATTAAATTATGTTCATAGCATGATCGCTCGCTAAAGTTGAATGTTTTGTTGCAGTCTTTGGTGATTTTTATAGCGGATTTTTTTTACTGCTATTAAATAATGTTTTTTTTTTTAGGCATAGGCTGTGCAGTTTCAATGATGAATACTGAAGTTCAAGGTTTGTAGATTACTGTAAACTTACTCATACCCCTTATTGATATGCATAGTAATATTAAAATTGTTACTAAAGTTAGTGCATCAATCGTTTTCTTATTGTCTTGAATGAAATTTTGGCAAGGTATACGTTTTGATTCGTCTATTTTCGTCTAATTCCGCATAATTATAATGATTTCTCCTTTGTTATTTTTGGTGAAAATGTGCTAAAATTTGGTAAATTTTACTATATATAGAACAATTTTTTTTCGGGTTCAAGTAAAATAATCAAGGTCGGTTATATACTTTATACTCGTATATGGCGTAAAGTAATGAAGACTGGAGGTGCAACATACAACATGGGACACACGAAACTTGTACTCAGCAGGATATATTCGCTATACCAGTCCTTTTTGAAGAGATGGAATAAATGCTCACGGAACGAAAACTTCTTTCTAATAAAGCACAGTGACTGGCTTGGCAGTACAGAAGACTTCACTGATGTAAGTAAGGCTAGTGATACTATTAAATCTCAAGGAAGATCAGAATGCTCGTCCCGAACAAACTATTGTTAACTTGGCTACTAAACATCAAGATATCGCTTCTGCATTGAAGCAATTGCAAACAACCGAGGTTCCGCAACTTGATGTTTTCCGGTGAATTTAGTGATAGTTATACATTCGTGACTTCTTACTCGTATGTTCCTATGTATTCAACTTTTTTCACAAGTAAATCCATACGCAGAATGGTATAATCCTCGTCCTGGAGCCACCAGGTACTGTCGTCCTATCTGTTTTCAACTTAAGAAGGGAACTGCTGAATAGAGCAGGGCAGAATAACTATACATATTAAGTCAAATCGGTATCTGATGCCGAGGCCCTTAAGGTGAACATAACACAGGGCATCGCTCAAACTCAGCCGGATCTATGCGGTAGAGTCATTGTAAAGGAACGAAATAAAAAACTTTTGGTGGTGCTGAATATATGTATGTATGTACATACCTTTATTATCTTGGATATACACTTGCCCGCAACGAAAAAAAAACTTTAACATTAACTTCAAACCCACATATTGCAGCTATTATAGCATGCATCGAGCTCATTTTTTATTTAATTCATTAAACATTCTTCTTACAACTCGTATTAAGTTTTCTTATTTCATATAATTTCCAAGAAATAATACTTTAAGACATTAAGACGTATAAAAAAACACACATGCAAAAGTCTGCGTACAAGTTCTTTGCAGTTGCGTACAATGCGAATACCGAGAAAATAGGCAAATACCGAGAAAATAAGCGAATACCGTTAACTGTGCAAGCGTTTCTAGACTTTAGATGTTTATTTCATTATTTTCTGATATTTTGGAGAGATAAGTTAGCTCCGCGATCATAGCACCCCATACGTATAATTGACTGACCAATTACATCAATTACAAGGTCAGAAAATGGTCATAAAAGGTCAATTAGTTTTATTAATTGGTCAGCTATAGAAAAAAAATTATTAACGGTTAAAGTTTTTTCAAGGTCACCCAGAAATTCTAGCACCTCATCATCAATAAAATAAAAAATATTTACATCATTTAAAAGGTATTATTTTGTGAAAAGTGTTAAATACTTTTTATCTTATGTAAATAGTTCCTTTACAAGGAACAAGGATAGGCACATGCAATAGCGATATCCTTGATCGCTTCCGGGGCAATGTTCTGGAGGCCCCACCACTCATTCCTACTCCCCGGCAGCCCGGATCTGAACCTAGAATGGATTGTTTTCTCATTTTTACGGATGGCTCCAGGACTGGGCTGGGGTCCGGCGCTGAAGTTTTCTTTGAATGCGGCTTCTGGTTAGGAAAATAAACGTCAGCCTTACGGTCAGAGATATACTTACGCAATCCTAATGGCCATATACTATGTTGTGAAGTACAAAGAAAAAGCATATGAATCTGCAGTGAGAGCTAAGCTGCACTCAAAGCTGTGTCCCTCTATCTCTGTGACCCTCTATCTTTTTGAACAAAGTCGGAAGACTAAATCGACTAAAGCTTGTTTGGGTAGAAGGGGCTCAGACGAGAGTTTCTCAGGACCCGAACCCCCCTGGTTCCACGGTAGAATTTTACATCATTGATTGGGTCTTTAAGGCACACAGTCGTAGATGGAGGAAATATTGAGGATGCAGGATAACTAAGCGCACGTACGACAGTACGTCAGATTTCGACGGTACGACAGATTTCGACGGCATTCCAAACTGTGTCGACTCTATGCGGTTGTCCAGAAAAGAAGAATTTTACCGTTGGTTTTCTGAGTGAAGTGTCACCCGATTAAATCAAAACTCGTGCTTGGCACAATTCGGATATTGTAATAGAAGAAGGCTTTGTTCGTTAACAGTCGTTGAAAATTGGACCACGGGCATTTGAACGATGTCATATTTCATACATAAAGGCTTATACGAGGGTGGTCCGATAAGTGCTTAGCCTCACCGCCAGATGGCGCCAGTATCGCAAGAGCAACTTACTATCGTGTAGTACATTCTACTGTTGAAATTTTAGCCGACTCGGAATCGTAGTTTTGTTTTGACCGCGTGTGGAAGCGGGAGTGTCCGCGGATTTTAGAAGAATGGAAAAAGAGCAATATCGGTCGGTGATTCGATTCTTGTTTTTGGAGGTGAAATCGTGCAGCGAAATCAAAGAGCGTTTGGATGCTGTGACTCTTCGCCGTCTCCAAAAACGGCTACCACGGAGGATAACGTGACAAAAATCCACGCTCTAGTATTGGCAGACCGCCGATTGAAGGTGCGTGAGATAGCTGAGACAGTAGGCATTTCAAAAGATCGCGTGGGTCATATCCTGCATGAAATTTTGGGCATGAGAAAGCTGTCGGCGCGATGGGTGCCGCGTTTGCTCACTTCGGACAACAAGCGCAACCGTGAGACCACTTCAGAGCAGTGTTTGACGCTGTTTAAGCGCAATCCGAAGGAGTTTCTGCGTCGTTTCGTGACAGTCGACCAAACATGGATCCACTGGTACACACCAAAGACCAAAGAACAGTCGAAACAGTGGACTTCATCCGGCGAACGTGCTCCGAAGAAGGCGAAGACTGTCCCATCGGCTGGAAAGGTTATGGCCACCGTTTTCTGGGATTCACGAGGGCAAAACGGTCACAGGGCTGTACTATGTCAAATTATTGAGCCGATTCGACGCCGAATTGAAGAAAAAACGGCCCCACTTGGCGAAGAAAAAAGTGCTCTTCCACCATGATAACGCACCGCCTCACACCTCCGCCCTCGCCACGGCCAAATTGGTCGAATTGGGCTACGAACTGCTGCCCCATCCACCGTATTCTCCAGATTTGGCCCCGTGCGACTTCTTTTTGTTTCCAAACTTGAAAAAGTCACTCACCGGGCAGAAACTTCAGTCGAATGAGGAGGTCATCGCCGCCACGGAGGCCTACTTTGCAGACCTCGAGAAAACGTATTTTTCAGACGGGTTAAAGAAGGTGGAGCATCGCTGAGTCAAGTGTATCGAGCTAAAAGGAGACTATATTGAAAAATAAATCGCCATTTCTCCAAAATTTTAGTTTTTCTTTTGTAAACTAAGTACTTACCGGACCACCCTCGTACATATGGGCCTTTCAAATAAAAAAATAACTATATTAATAGCTTGTACACAGCCTTTTTTATTCCATTTGAACCCTTATTGAAATACCAACCAACTATTTCATAGCAGTCAACTTGACCGCAGGATAAAAATCATATGCTACGTGGCCCTAATATAACCGATCATCACGTATGGTGGTCTGGTGTAATAGACCACCTGGGAAAGAAATATGGTTTTAGTAGCCTCGCAGCTACGACCGACTATATTTCCCCCCAAAATGACTTCTCTCTCAGAATACCTATCCATTTCTCCGACAGAGAAGAGTGGCTATCAAACGCCTAATCAACGACCACGAGACCACTCTCTTCACCGACGGATCGAAAATGGACACAGGCATTGGGGCCGGGTTCTACTCTGATACCCTCCACAAAGAGGAATCATTCAGACTCCCTGATCTGTGCAGCGTTTTTCAAGCAGAAATCCTGGCAATAGAGAAAGCAGCCAAACACCTACAGGTAACCGATATCCCACCATCTATCTTCGTAGACAGCCAGGCTGCACTGAAGTCAATAGAATCCTGTATAACGAGATCAAAGGCTGTCATGAAATGTCGCGACTCACTGAAGTCCATCAGACACCATAAAGTTAAACACTGCTGGGTCCCGGGCCACAGCTCAATCGCAGGGTACGAAAGAGCAGACGAATTGGCCAGGCAAGGGTCTGAACTGGACATCAGCGAAGCGGACACGTCATTGCAACCACCGATCAGCGCATTATACCGGATCATAAACGACACAATCATCAAAGAAGCCAACTCGTCTTGGCTTACAAGAAACGACAGCTACACGACAAGGTCATCGTGGCCAGAGCTCAATATCGGAAA
This sequence comes from Merodon equestris, assembly GCA_958301585.1. Taxonomy (NCBI): domain Eukaryota; kingdom Metazoa; phylum Arthropoda; class Insecta; order Diptera; family Syrphidae; genus Merodon; species Merodon equestris. The sequence goes on along the minus strand of OY284415.1, from coordinate 77,726,446 downwards.
AACAAAGAAGCTCCTGGCGCTGGACCATAACTCGATCCGTATGCTTGTTGGAGTGATCACAGGACATTGTCCCATTGGAGCAATGCTTCGGAAATGGAACTCGGGATCCAGGGATCTCTGCCGGAGCTGCGGCGATGAGGAGGAAACTGAGACGATCCAACATCTGCTTTGCCACTGCCCAGCTCTCCAGAATCGACGCCTAGCGTCGCTAGGCCAAAGATTCTTTACAGAGATTGCGTATGTGGCTAATGCAGATATATCGGATCTTCTAAAATTCATTAAGAGCACGGGGTGGTTTCAGCCACCACGTGATAGGACAGGTTAATTTTATGTGTACCCACACAAATGAAGGGAATCACAATGGGCTTTTTGGCCTCCGAGTATGCTTAACCATCACACTGCCCTTCTTTAACCTAACCTAACCTATGGTGGTCTGGTGTGTTTAATTTAGCGCCATTTAATATGGAAAAGATGCGTGTATTCGAGAGACTGTGCCTAAGGGTTTATCAGTACAAAAAGCCAGAGTCCCTATTCATTAAGTATTACCCTAATTATAATAAAGTTCTGTATCACGGAACAAACTTAAACAGAATCGACAATTTGCTTGTTAAAATGGCTCGAAAGCACAATACAAGGACTATGACTAACGACAAAAACCTGATCTCCGGGGCTTACTACCCCAGTTATAGATACCACGAGAGCACACTACGATCAGGCTTTATTCCTCCAGAAACATTAATTCATATTGATTCCGATTGATTAGTGCAAAATAGAGAAGGTATCCCCGTATCGGCGCTAGGGACAAACGGCCCATCCACGTTAACAGTGCTCATGAGCTTATACGTTATAGTAACGCAATGATGGACTGGATTGCTTAACAACATGCCATCGGGTGAAAACGCTTCGCAGAACGGTATGAGCAAGATCCTTTTCCCTCCTTAGTTCGTGAGTTAGATTAGAGTTAGCTGCGGGATCTTTAGCGGGAAAGACATTAGCAATTAAGAAGGCTGAAAACATACCGGATCAAACAAAACGTTTTTGATTCGATAGTCAAAAAAACGTTTTTTATTTGAGCACACACCGAGCGAAACAGAATGTAACAAAACAAAACGATTTGTTTTCTTGTTTCGTTTGGTGTGCGTTGAAATAAAACAAAATGGAATTCGCGACTTGCTTTTCAACATATGGTCGAACTCAGTCGATGAAATTGTGCCTATCTTACCTAAAGGCTGGGCCATTTAGTGTTTTTTTGTTTTTTAATCAAAAGTTATTTTGACACCGACATGTGTTTCCCGCTCAAAATCTGGACAGAAAGTTAGTATCATATCTCCGCAGAACGAAATGAGTCGCTTAACGCTTTGACAATGTTGGGAAATATTGAATACTTATTTCTAAAGTGAGTGCTGTGTAGCCCAAACAGTGCGTTTTTCAAAAAGAAGTTTTGGCCAAAATGAAGCACCCACCGCGACTGCTGTACGCAAGTTAGTGCAAAAAGTTCGTGAGACTGGTATGCTAGTGGACAACACTCGTGGTCCACGTCGACGTACGGTGCGCACAGAGAAGAATGTGGCTGCTATGGCCGAGAGTGTGAGACTCAATTCACGAACATCAACTCGCCATAGGTCTCAACAGCTCAACATTTCACGCACTAGCCTGAGGAGAATTCTGCACAAAGATCTCGGATTATTCGCTTACAAGGTCTAATCGACTCAGAAATTGAAGGTGCGCGACCATCCGCTTCGTTATCGCTTCGCAGTTTGGGCCTTAGAGCATCTTGAATTGGACGATTTTGGGCGAAAAATCATATTTCCTGACGAGGCGCATTTTCATCCCGGCGGCTACGTTAACAAACAAAATTGCCGCATCTGGGGCTCGGAATTTCCGCACGTTATTGTCGAGAAGCCAATGCATCCACAGTGAGTGACAGTTTGGTGCGGATTGTGGAGTGGTAGCATCATAGACCATTTTTTTTTCGAAAATGAGGCTGGGAACAACGTTTCGGTCAACGGTGGGTGTTATAGAGCCATCTTAATCGATTTTTTTTTTTTAATGAAATTGAAGACATGGATTTGGAAGACCTCTGGTTCATGGAGCATGGCGCGCATTGCCACACAGCCCATGCCACAATCGATCTTTTGCGCACCAAATTTTCAAATCGTGTTATCAGCCGTCTTGGCGATGTCAATTGGCCGCCTCGGAGCTGCGACTTGATCACTTTGGACTTTTTTTTTTTTTTTTTTTTTTGAGGACTGTGAAGGACCGATATTATACGATATTAGGCCAATATCATCCAAGCAATCAGTGAGCTACAGCCCGAAACCATCAACAACGTCTTGGAAAATTGGGGTGACAGAATGCGCTACTGCGAAGGCAGCCACTTGAACAACGTTGTATTTCATAATTAATGGGAGTGTTTGTTTTAATTAATGAAGTTATAATACATGGAAAAAAAAATAATTTTGTTCATTTAATTGCATTTTTAAAAAGTAACTTGTCTTTGGCCCGCCCTTTACAATTTTTGAATTGAGGAAAAGGAAAAAGGATATAAATAGCAGAGAGTGATGTGTGCATCTATATAATTAATCTAAAACGAAATACTGAGGATGTTAGTGAATTATGAACTTATCATTAAAAAAATCTATTTATCTGCTTCTACGTCCATATTTGTTAAAATTTGCGCACAGAGTAAACATAGAAGCTGTAAAGCTGTAAAGTGCAACGAAAACAACTTCAAATCGAATCGAATCAAAATTTTGTTTTGCAAAAAAAACAACAGGTCAGCTTTCGGCAACGAAACATATTTTTCTGTTTTGCTTCGTTTTTTATGTTTCGTTACATTTGGTGTGTGTTGTGCCATAAGAAAGTAGGCAGTTATCGTCAACGACGATGGTTCGAAACTGTTTTATTGCATTCGGTGTGTGTTGTTCGTATACAATGGCATGTACAGTGTTGTGCAAAACAAACGCAACAAATTTAGTCTGCACATGTAAATGTAAATATTTTCTTTTTCAATGCACTTTCTAAAAAATTATAAATGCACATTTACGCAACAATGAAATAAGAACATAATAGTATATTTTTAAAAGCAATTGACACTCACATAATAAAAAGTCATAGCAAAAACCACAATATGTAATTAATGGTACTGTGCAAAACTAACGCAACAAATCTAATATAGGGTCCGCCAAATAACTTTTTTTTTTTTTGAAAATGCTATAAAAAAAACTACTGAATATTTTCTCAAATTTCTTTTTTTATTTGAAAGTACAATCCTTCCGGTTAATAATGGAAAATAATTTCATTCAAATGGCTGCCTCGGCTGGCCATGCAGTAGCCTACGCGATCGGTCCAATTTTTAAGCACATTATCGATTGTGTGCAGCTGTATTTCACCAATGGCTTCAAGAATATTGTCCTTTAAAGCGTCAATTGTCCCTGGCTTGTCGGCGTAACACTTATCTTTGACGGCACCCCACAAATAATAGTCCAACGGTGTCAAATCGCAGCTCCGAGGTGGCCAAACGACATCAGCTCTACGGCTGATAATGCGATCTTCAAAAACAGGGCGCAAAACATCGAGTGTAGCTTCGGCTGTGTGGCACGTAGCGCCGTCCTGTTGAAACCAAATGTTGCCAATATCCTCCTCTTCAATTTTTGTGAACAAAAATTCGTTCAACATGGCCCGATAACGATCGCCATTGACTGTAACGGCCACTCCTTGCTCATTTTCGAAGAAAAATAGCCCAATTATGCCTCTGGACCAAAATCCGCACCAAACAGTGGCTCGTTTTGGGTGCACCGGCTTTTCAATGTATGCGTGCGGGTTTTCTGTGCCCCAAATGCGACAATTTTGCTTGTTTACATACCCGCCAAGATCAAAATGAGCTTCATCTGAAAAGATGATTTTTTTGGCAAAATCGGCATCTTCTGTAAGTCGATCGCAGGCCCACTTAGCGAAGCGTTGTTCAAGCGTATACACAACCATATTCCTTCAGCGGAAGGATAAAACTAATTATCTGTCAAATCAGACATGAGCTAAGTGTTACCATTCACGAAATAAGCACTACTTGAAAAAAAAACGTTAGATGGCGGACCCTTTACTTGGTGTAGTAGCCCCTATTTTTAACAACTTCAGCATATCTGAGTGGCATTGAAGATATTAAATTTGAGATTGTGGATTGAGATATTTGTTTCCATTCAGCCCTTAGTGTTTGGAACAACTCTCGCTTATTTTTGAAGTGTTGACCTGCAACACGTCGCTTTAGAATCCCAAAGAGGTTCTCAATGGGATTCAAGTCTGGTGATTGCGCCGGCCAATCGAGAACTTGCACTAGATTGCCTTTTAGCCAATCCTTCACCAGCTTTGATGCGTGTTTCGGGTCGTAATCGTGCTCAAACACCCATCGAAGTGGCATCTTCCGCTCAGCATGCGGCAACATCTGCATTCCTAAAATATTTTTGTACGCAAAACGGTACATTATCCGCACAATCTCCTGAAAGGGTCCAACATCACTAGCTGAGAAACATGTCCACACCATTACGGCACAACCTCAATGCTTTAAGTTTGTAGCTCAGAGGATTTAGTCTATCTCCCTTCCGACATCTTACTGTTCACATACCATCTGAATTGACCAAATTGAACTTAGATTCGTCACTGAAAAGGACAGTTCCCCATTTTTCTACGGACCAATTCAAATGCGTTTTTGCAAAATTGAATCTAATAATTGTTAATAATAATATTTGTTAATTGTTAATTCTTAGGTTTTGTGCTATTAAAACGAAATATTTAAAAATTACATTTTCTACATGTGTATTTTTTTGAGCTTCGGCTTTTCGCGGGCCTGTAACTTTTCAAATCATTTTCCAAAGCTCTTCTTCTTACCGGACTTGGATGGACACTTAAATTTAATGATTTCACAATATTTTCAGAAGACACAAATGGATTTTTTTTAATAAAACGACAAATTCTTCAATCGATCTTTTCCGAGGTCGACCACCCAAATGTGCTATACTTACACTTCCCATTGTTTTGTACTTTTTAACTAATCGCGATATAGTGGAGCGGTTTATATCGTATTTTTTAGCAATGGAAATTTGACTCTCTCCATTTCGAAATTTAGAAATAATTTGATTTTTGATGTGATCAGTTAATTTACTTCGGGCCGTTGTTGTAGCTCCACACTCAACAAAAATATCCCTTTGATTGATCAGTGATTCACTTCCTTATGCGTAATAGAGAATATAAGAGATCTTGGAAAAGTACCGCTAGCATTTTTCCGTTGCTTTTGGAAATACAACACATTGTTGCGTTAGTTTTGCACAGTGCTACGAATTATAAATATATTGTGGTTTTTGCTATGACTTTTTATTATGTGAGTGTCAATTGCTTTTAAAAATATACTATTATGTTCTTATTTTATTGTTGCGTAAATGTGCATTTATAATTTTTTAGAAAGTGCATTGAAAAAGAAAATATTTACATTTACATGTGCAGACTAAATTTGTTGCGTTTGTTTTGCACAACACTATCTTCGACAACCGTCATCGGTTCACTTCAAAACAAAAACGTGTGTTTTGTTTCGTTTTCTTTGTTGTATGCAGTCTCATAAGCAACAATGTTCTCTTGTTTCACGAAACAAAAAAAAACGTTTTCGCTTTATCCGCGTTTTCAGCCGAAATGGAGTTAGACTATGAGTGCCCGCAGAGGGGGAGTAAGACATTAAATATTAAGATATTTTTAAGTTGGATTTAAAATTTTTTGTCTGGTAAATAACAGAATAAGTACAATAAAAATGAATTAAAAACTCAAAAAATCCAGCAAAGTTCCGAATCCAATTACAATTTTTTTTAAATTTCAATATAAGATTTCAGTAACACAGAATTCACAATTATATTGTACAATACCATTATATAATATAGTTGTTATTAAAATCTTGTCCTTGATTAATATTGTTAGGATGTGCATTCAAAGAAAATATCAAACAGAGTGCAAAGAAACTGCATTACGAAATACTCGTACATGACGTTACATTCTACCAAGAAAACGATTTCAAGCACACATCGGAAGTTGCATTAAACATTTATGGGTAGAGTTTATACTAGGAGCTTTAAGACACGCAATAAGTTCATGGGCGTATGATCTAAGAACTCAATTGAGCTCCGCTTCTTTCACAAATTGGGCCAGTCAATGATTAGTCCGCTTGGCTTCAGTTCAGTAATAACGAAGGCAGAAAATATACATTTTTCCGTATTCCGTATATTATTTTATTGTGAAGCATTTAAAACTTGAAATCAAACAGCTTTTTTTTTTTTAGAAAAAGAGCGACATTTTTATTGATTTCCATCTGGTATCTTGTTCTTCAATTTCCATTGACAATAATTGTTTATTTACATTATTTTATTATCTTTCAGTTTCTCAAATATACTGCTATTATATATATTTCTGTTTAATATATTCTAAACATTAAAATCAAATGAAATATGAACTTAAATTAAACAAAAAAAAAAAAAACACAACAACAAAACAAAAACTAGCACAGATTCGTATATTGTATTTGCAGTTTAGGAATTTGTTTTGTTTATTTGTTTAACATATGATAATATTTTTATATATATTACAATCGGTCGTATATTTCTGTATGTATATATGTAGTTGATAAGAATAGTAGTGAGAATAATTTTATATTAGAAACTATCGTATGTACACAACTTTAAAATTTAATTTTAAATAAACAATAAAATGTTAAGAACTGAAGGTAACAAAAAAGAACCAAACCTAAACATATCTATCATTCGTTTGCTTAATAAATTGTTACTCTCCTAATAATCTCTGGTTTTGATTCTGATTCTGTTACACATGAGTAGTATAGTAGGGCGTTATATTAAAACAAAATCATAAACTTTGCACCTTTTTGCGAGTTGAGTCGGATATTAGGGAACTCTTATTCATTTATATATAAGTTATTAGACGAATAATTGGTAATTTGTTTTTCTGGATGTGATGTTATTCCGTTCTCATTATCCTAAATCGCTTTGTAAAAAATATCTATATCTACGGTGTTTTTTTAAGAATTTCCAATGGTTTATTTTGATCTTTTCTGTTTGTTGTATGTAAACGTTTTACTTATTGTATAAATTCGTACCTATTCGTGTATGAGTGTGGTCTATTTATCTTTATTTTCCGTCAATTCGCACGCAACATTCAATGTCGGATACATCACTAGCACATTTATATTTTTTCAACAATTTTGTTTCAGTTTTTAATTTTATATTCCATCTAACTCCTAGGGATAAAGTTAGAGTATGTGAGCATGACTCGTATAATTTTCTTTATATACTATATATTTACGTTTTGGCTTGTATACATGATATAAAAAGCGATATATAATTTTAGAGGGTTGTGCGTTAATAAATTTGTTGGGAGTTTTCTTCTAAATCTGTTTTTGATTATATACGATTATAAAGACATTTACCAATGTATGTAGACATTTTTGTTCACTAAACTACCGACAAAAAATATTACTCTTTTCCGTTTTCTCCTCATATTCAATTATGTTTTTAGTAGATTTTTACTACACCGTGCTATAGTTCGAATATAAACAAATCTTGTAGACTAGAGAAGGTTTTTACCCAACAAGCGGGTGGGTAAAAATTGAATGGTTATATAAGGTAAAAATACGGTAAACAAAATAAGAAAAACGAAAGTAATCCAAACGTTGTGACTTTAAGAATGTTTAAATAAAAACAAAATACTGTCGCTTAACCTTGTCCGAAAATGTGAAATAAACTTGTGATTTCCCCAACCACTTAACTCGAGCTTCGAATTGATTTAAGCCAAATGAAAAATAATGTCTTTGGTTAAAATTATCGAATACCGCTAAAACAAAATCGAGAACTACTTACAATATTCAAAAAGCAAAGAAGTACAATATCGTTCGGTCGAGTTTTATAGTTGCACAGTTTCACTGCATCTTACTTCTGCATCCGCTGGTGATCTGGTGTGCTCTTGAGTATATCAGGTTGACCGCCGTGCGACGAACTCATCGTATTCTGATGACTTCCTCCACCATGCCCACCGACTCCACTATAGTGTGACGAGTTCAGTGTGTGCGAATGGTTCGAATTCAAAGTGTGCGTGGCGTGCGAGTTGAGGGTGTTGTGTGCTGTTGTGGTGGCATTCGTTGAGGCACCACCACCGGTCCCAATGCACGTGCCTGGGACAGGACGTGATCGCAAAGAGCGATGCGATCCATTCCGAGTTAAAGTATTCATTTGAGGAGTTCCGGGTAACGTGTGACCGAGGGCATTCATATAATCCGCGATTAGTAGAGTAATTTCTAGGATCTTTGGTTTGCTCATTGCGAAGAGGAGCTTTTGTTCGTTTGTGCTTCCTGTGGTACCTATATTGTCTTCACTACCGACGACTAGCATGAAATCGTCCTGACAGCCGCCGAATGTCATAACGGATGTGTAGGGATAGCGTCCCAAAGGCGCCATAGACGAGAGTTCCAGAACATTAAGAGCATCTTCGGAGACTGCCAACCATGCCATGGCTTGATCGGAGTGCCGTGGTTTGGCTTGAAATAAAGCTGCACCGAAGAACGGCCACTTTCTGCAGCAAGTCAAATAGATCCGCACGCAATCAAGAGTTGAACGTCCTTTCAGCAACATCCATTTGGAGATAAGTAGATCTTGAATCTCTTTCAGCTGCTCGGGGCTCATCGCGTCTCGATAGCGATAGGGATAGAATTTATCGAGCGCTTTAAGACCAGCATTCATGTTACTAGATCCTCGTGATTTTTCTAGGGAATAGTCGCCCATATCGATTTGTGACATCAAAGAAGCTAATTCCAAAGCTAGATCCCGCGATAATGGAAAACGTCCTTGGACAATTTGTTGATTGGTCTGATAACATAGAAGGAGTTTCTCCTTATCCGTCTCGAACTTGATGGTGTGCTTCCAATACAACCTGTTCTTGTATGTAAGCTGGATGACTCTGGAGTTTTCGAACTTTCCCGACCCCTTTTCACGCAAAGCAGTCTCCCACTTGGATATAACATCACATAGTTTGGCCTGGGGATCAAGATAGTGCTCCAGATCTTTTTCAATTGGATCATCACTAAACAAACAGAATCCATTAGTGGCATCTCGTGACCCGATCTCTTGAGCTAGTGTCGACTGAAACTCCTCAATAGTAGTTGAACCGTCGAACGAGATCACCTGGTATGTACTGTTCATCATGTGAACCGGAATAGCGTGTGGCAATGAATGATGATATGGATTTTTTAGGAGAATCGAAAGAACTTCCATACGTGAAGGTTTAGTCTCTCGACCGCCGTTCTTTAATGTCCGCTCTAAGGCACGTTCGCAATAAGCTGCGTACTTTCCAGTCTCTGTTTTGGTGTCAGCGTTACGTGACAAATGCAGTTTTAAATACCAAAGGAGCCGACTCGATTTCGGAACGAATAACGAAACGGCTAGGGAGAGTAGCTGCCATCCTTGGACAAAAGTGTATGCGGGTGGATTTGATTTACAATCGATGATGGGCGGAGGAGCTGGAGCCTGAAAAACAAACAAGAAAATAACAATCAGTAAGAAGCCAAAAGAGGGATACTAATAGGTATAAAGCGAAAACAACAAGTTGATGTTAGAAAAGAAGAAAACTACAGATGTACTTAAAGGTTATCACCCCCATACCTGAATTGATGTAGGAGAGCTGCCATTCGCTTGGGCTGCGCCTCCTTGTTGTGTATCACAAGTGAACAGACTCTGGGTGGCACACAATAGCAGTTGCTGTAAAAATTTCATTCATAATGTTTTTTTTTCTTCTGTTTGCTTTGCTTTCAATTCTAAGTTATGTAAGTGTTTCGTTTTTGTGTTCATGGATGTGATTAAGTTTTGTTCTACAGTGTACGTGTTTATGGCCAAGAGTTGAAATTGTGGACGAGGATAACAAAAAAAAAAAAAAAACCCAAAACAAGAAAATGCTAATTAAACAAACAAGCAATGCATGCACACAAACGTATGAACGAAATGATAGAAAACATGAACACAATGTTTTGTTGATGTTAATTGACTGATGTTATCGTAATGAAAGTCAGCATCTTTGTGATCTATGCAGTATGTAGAGGTAGGCAGTATGAATAGCCTCTAAAGGATTTTTTTATAAACTGAGCCGAATAGTTCAAATCTATTGTTGGGAAACTACACATATTATGTTGGTATATATGTATTTAAATAGTAATCAGTAGCGGATACTTTTGCTCTGTTTTTTTCACGCCTGGTTGATTTTTATGACCAAGATGTTGATGGTATGGTTTTAAATATCGCCAAACACATGTAACAAATAAAGTCTGATTTTAGAAGTTACTTCAAAATATTCAAGTCTATCATGAGAAATTGACAAGGAGGTCTATAAGCCTACATCCCAACGTGGGAAGTAATTTCCAATTGCATAGCTTAATTATTGTACATATCAAGTGGCTACGAAACGAAACACTATTTTATCGAAAATGTGGCGAGATCTAGACGTTAACAGGGGTATATAGAATCATCTGATACACAGTTTTAATCCGTCATTTTGACTCAGGGAAATATAGTATGGTCTGAATGTTTAAAGTAATAAATCTGATGTATTGGTTCTATGCAGCTTATGATCAGAACTTTTTTTCGGAAATGAAATCTCACTATTGTCGTGATAACCAATGAGAAATATTCTTATGTATCCTTAAAATGAAACGTTTTTACCTAAGCTTCATATTTTTGTAGACATTCGGCCTGATCCATATTCGCTATAAAGTCAGAGCATACAAATGTAAGGTGTACTCGCAGTAATAAGAAATTTATTATAATGCGTACCAAAAAATCATCTCTGACAGTTTGATTGGTTCACACAGTTTTGTTTGAGCCTGCGTCAAATATGAACACCAATAAAGACTAAATTATGTGATGGAGCACTATTTCAACTGCCCAGCATTGTACAAAATGATTCATCGAATGCGGTGTAAAGATGCGTATTTCCATCTGCGTATCGCCGCTGTATCGGAACAAAATCGACCCAATTCTGAAGCGAAAATGGTCTGAAAACAAATGACTGGTAATGAAAAGTGGATTACATACGATTACTTCAGGTGAGATCAGCCGGATCCTGGTGAGCCGGCGCAAATTGTGGCTAAGGCAGGATTGACGGCCAATAATGTTTTGCTATGTGTTTGGTAGGACTGACAGAGAATCATATACTGTAAGCTGCTCCCGTATGGCAAAACTCTTAATTCGGACTTGTACTGTCAACGATTGGACCGTCTGAAAGAAGTAATCATCCAGAAGCGGCCAGCTTTGGTAAATATGAGAGGAATTGTGTGCCATTAGGACAACGCGAGGCTACGCACATCGATAGTGAGTCGCCGGAAGCACCGACAGTTGTTCATAAAAGAAGTCGGACACTCGATGATTTTTTTCTCGCAGCAGGTACGATAGATAGGAATATCAAATCTCATACGTTTATATATTTACTATGTTTACTTATATACACTGACGTCAGGTATTACACGTCGCATCTTTTTGACGTGCAACTCTTGGTAATTTCCTTTTGAACTGACATTCCGAGTAGCAGTGGTTATTACATGGTGCATCTCTTTATTTCACAGTGTTGCGCATCAATTTGACGCTATTCCATGTCGACGATTATTAGTGGAATACATTTGGAAATCCATACAAGGATGGAATGGGAGGTGAATGAATTAGTATACTATGCTGGATGCATCTCATAATTGTTTATGAGCTCACGTGTCAATTCCTTTGCCCACTTAAAATCATTCATTTCACTCATTTTTAAAATAACACTACGTAACTCTCCGCCTACTTGTAAGGTGCACACAGAAGTATGAAACGCAGGTGAAGCAACAGCGCAAAACAAAGAACAAAGAGATAAGGAAATGTCAAAATGAATGATGGAGAAGCCTACCCGCGAATCACTGTGCCAGTATATGTCTATTTCACTGACCCTCTCTTTCGCACTAATTTGATACATGACTATCCTAATTTTTTTGCAGAAGAAAATATTTTTTTTTTGTTTGTAATTGAAGGGTCTAAGTGCGAAAAAATCAAAAGTCAATATTTTTAGGAAAATACAATCTAAGTGCCAAGCCTAATAATATCCAAATGGATCCAAGTGTCTTTTTCTTTTAAAATTTTACCCACACACAAATAAAGTTGTGGTAGGGTCTAGGTGCCAACGAACTTTCGCACAAAAGGGTCTGTGCCTGTGTGCGTTCAGGGCGAATTAGCCGGTGGTGGTGGCTGTTAGCATGGGTTTATATTTGTTTACAGTTAGTTAGTTAGTTAGTACACGGTACGAAATGGACGCTACATCATCGACTGATCAAAACATTCAGAGAAAACGTAATCTAGAAAATTGATTTTTATTATGTATTTTTCCGTATAGGTGTCTCTTAATAATAAAATTGGCACTTAGACCCTTTAGACTTACAACCCTTCAATTTACCATTATCATATCATTATTAATATACATATGTATGTATATTTAATTTGAAAAAGGAATCCGAGATGGAGAGACAATGCGGTTCTAAAACTCTTGAGGTGAGAGAAGTTGTTATTAAACAATTTGAGGAAGGAAAATCCGTTCATGAAATTGGAAAAAATTATTAACATAAGTCACTCTGCAGTAGATGATAAATAAAGAGATATAAAACGTTAAAAACAATTGAAAATGTACCCAAATCTGTAAAACTAAAGAAATTCACTGTGTCAGGTGAACATTGCAAATTTAGAAGAAGCCCCAATTGAATGAATGAAGAATCATTAAACCATTTGCACAAAGATATGAACCCAGTCAGAATAGTTCTGAGAAAAAACAAATTCCACGGAAGAGTGGCTTAAAAAAAATCGTATGTCAGTTAAAAAAATCGAATTAAAAGAAAGAAATTTGCTAGACTTTTTGCAAGGATTTTTCGTTTTGGAAATGTGTTTTATTCTCAGACGAAAAAAAAAATAAATTTATTTCGATCTGATGGACGAACATACAGCTATGGACAAAAAAATTAATACAGTTACTCTACCACACAATTCTGTAAATTTTTTCTCTTTACTAAGAACAACGCTATATTGTATAAGTAGGTATGTATGTAGGTATCGAGTGTGAAACATACCCTCAGAATAGAAGAAATGTCAGTTTATGTCATTTATTGTCTGGACAAAAAAAAAATACACACATTAGGTGTATTTTTTATGCCACATAATCCGATCTGGATCACGGGACATAATAAAACACTACAGATCAGCGAATAGCCAGCTTGACATTTCGTCTTGTTCAGTCCTGTCAAAGATCAAACAATTGAAAACAAAATTTAATTATCGAATTGCCATATCAAAGAAAATTTTTCTTTTCATACAAATTTCATACGATCGATTTAAATACTGATGATAATACATTTTATCGATATACACCAATTGGGGGTAATATGTCCCCAATTTACTCAAGAGTTTTAGAAATGCAAGTTAATACACTCATTTTATAGCATTATGAGTACTTTATAAGGGTGCTAAAACTAAAACTAAAAAAAATTGAAAAGCGAAGGATATTCGTACCGCTCAATCTCAAGAACGGTAGGTTGTTCTTTGGGAATGGTACCAAATGCACTTAAGGATAAACCAGCGCGTGAAAAAAGGGGGTGGCCACGGAAAACAACCCAAAAGCAGGATCGTTTAATTGCAATGGAAGCAAAAAGAGATCCTTTTGTATCGTCACGGAAAATTTTGCAGGAAAACAATTTGCAGATTAGTTCAAGGACTGTCCGAAGAGGATAAGTGGAGTGTGACCTTCCATCAAGATCGCCCAGAAAAGTGCCACTACTCAGCAAAAAAAATATTAGACAAAGAAAGATATTTGCTGCTCAGCACAGAATATGGTCCGGCGAAAAGGGCACCAAAAAGTGGCAAAATATCCTTTGGAGTGATGAATCGAAGTTCAATTTGTTTCAATTTGTTCGGATCGGATACCAGACATAATGTGAGACGCCCACCCAACGCTGAACTGCATTCAAAGTACACTAAGGAAACTATCAAGCATGGTGGTAGTAGCATTATGGCATGGGAATATTTCTCGTAGTATGGAGTTGGTCCCATACATCTTATAAATTATATTATGAGAAAGGAAACATACACGAAAATACTAGAAACTCTAATGCTACCATATGCTGAGTAGGAAATGCCTTTGGTGTGGACGTTTCGACAAGATAACGATCCGAAACACACCGCTAAATTGACAAAGGAGTGGTTTGCTGCAAAAAGGGTTGTTCTTTTGGAGTGGCCTGCTCAAACGGCGGACTTGAATCCGATAGAAAATATATGGAAGCAGGTCAAGGATGCAGTGGGGATCGCAAATCCCAAAAACAAAAATTAACTTTGGCAGATATTGCAAACGGCATGGAAGTCTATAACTGTTGAGACATGCCAAAAGCTGGTTGATTCAATGCCGAGAAGAATAGCACAAATCATTTAAAATAGAGGTCAAGCGACACGCTGATTCAAATTTTCTGCATGCTTTCTCAGGTTTTCATTATGGCATTATGCGTCGAGTGAAATTTAATGAAGATTCGATGTTATTTATTCTCGACATAAATGAGGCGAAAAAAGCTTATTAACGTAAGAACGTAGGAATATACAAAAGTACAAACGCATGAACGCGGGAATGTAGGTTACGTATCCTATAAGTTCGCCACGACCTTCAATTTTTGTAATTCAAAACAGGTGCAATCGCTTATTTTATTTTGCACTCTCCTTCATATTTTCTTTCTTCTTCCAAAATAACATTTCCATTTCCATACACCCGACCACCACCTCGAGTGCAATCGTTTCTCGAATAAAGTGAATTTCTTTTAATACCATTCGGACCCGTGTTAGTTATTTTGTACGCACCGACGCACACACAGACACAAAACGATTTGAATTCGGAATTCAAGAAGTCAGGATCATTAGAATAACTTCCAAATGGAAATTTAAAATTTGAAAAATTTTTTTTTTCGTTTATTTGAATTTATATTAGGTATGTACAGAATATGAAGAGTTCTTTCACAACAAAAATAGATATTAAGATATCTCTAAGTCTTGGTTAATTTTTCTTTTGTAATAAACGATTATTAAGGTAATAAAATTATAAGCAACACGTGAAAAAATATAACTCAGCAAATACATGTATTTTGCACTTTTCAAACTATTTGTTGTGTTTGATCTCGCAAATATTTTCTTAAAACACTGTACGTGGCTTCGAGCATAGTTTCAGTTTTTCTATAGATATATTTTGAACTAAAAAATGTCCACAATTTCACTAAAGAAATAAGCGATATAAAAAAAAACATTAAATAGAATAGAACAAAAAAAGCAAAAACAAACTTCACAATCGAACTATGAATGAAAATTTACTGCAATGCCGTAGAGAATCAAATGCAAGAAAGGGGGCATTTTAAACAAAAGGAATCAAAAAAATTATATATTTATGAACTAGGAGCAAATTTATTTGGATAGACGATGGGATTTTGGAAAGGTCTAAGATTTTATTAGCTGGTATTCTAATTTTCTAATGACAAAATACGAGTGTGAACAATTTAACGTTACCGGAAACATGTTTTTATATTCGACAAGAAAATATTAAATCGAATAGTTAACAAAACCAATCGAAAACTAATTATTCAAACTTAAATTACATCGATTAAGAGGAATTTATGTATACCAAGACTTTGTTTGGCGTTTCTAGCACCGTAATTATTTTTATAAATCAACGCTATCAATCATTAAAAAAATGAGAGATCCCAGACCTAAATGTTTCCCAAAATGCGCAGGACGAAAAGCTAGCAGATACCCTTGATATTCAAGTAAGGTATTATATCATCAACTATTACATAAATATCAGAAGTTACAGATATCATCGTCTCTGAAACAGAAGCCGTCGACTTCTATAATACCAGCAGTGGATCCATAAACCCTTCTTTAAGGACATCTTTAGAATTTATCCTATACACCTTAAAAAGAAAAATGGCTACATAAATACATTTGGACGAAAGGTCATCTCTAATTTTATTTGAGAGGGATTTTTTTGAAATGAACCGGACATACTTCGTTCGGAAGATTCATCGATAAAGGCGTCCATAGATATTTCAAATGCACGGAGTTCATTGAGTTTATACAGTGGATGGTTTAAGTTTACCTAGGCAATTATTGGAAATGGAAACAATAGTACGACAATATTCATACCTGGCGACCGCACTAATCGGTGCCGACAGTTGGAGACTCGCAGTTCCACCGCGAATACATGAAAGTTCATGACATCAACTAATTGTTGTAAACGTTCTTTCGCTACCAAAAAAGCCCTTGTTTTAGTATTCATCTGTGCTACTATGAAGACAAATACAATGAATAATACAATGAAATATATTTGAAATAAATTACAGCTTGGACCAATCAACAGAAAAGTCATGAATTTCCGGTGGGGACGTCAAATGAATGGACATTTTGAAGACCACATGTGTCCAGACACTCCAGCTGCGCGAAAGTGACAGCAACGCCCATAAACGTCTTTTCTGTCCAAACAAAACATTTCAGAAAGACGTACTCCACAAGCAAGTAGACAGTCTTCTAAAAAAGGAATATATAAGGTGTACAACTTTGCTTCCGCCGTTTGCCGATATTTGGCGACATCGGTAAGTAGCGGTCGAAATAAACAGATCGCAGACGTCAGGCAATTTGCTTGGACCTCGGTCAACAGAACACCATTCAAACATTAGTCGACTTGTGTCTGCATCATAAAGTTGTTCTCAATTGAAAATGTCAGTTTACGAGCCAAATGCTCGTCATTTGCGGGAGGTGATACTGTTTTGTTTCAATATGAAGAAAACAGCGGCTGAGTCTCATGCAATGCTTGCAGATACGTATGGTTACGACGCTATTAGTGAAGAACGTGTCGTGAGTATATTTAACGCTTCAAGAGCGGTGATACTAACGTCGAAGACCGGCATAATGGTGGAAGAGAGAAAGTTTTCGAAGATGCGGAACTGGAGACATTGCTAAGTGAAGACTCGCGTCAAACTTAAGAAGAATTGGCACGATCAGTGGGAGTGACACTGCAAGCCATTTCAAAACGTCTCAAGGCCATGGGCATGATTCAGAAAGAAGGAACTTGCTTCCCGTCGAGTTGAAACCAAGAGATGTTGAACGGCGTTTGTGTGTTGGTGAACAGTTGCTTCAGAGGT
The DNA here is from genome assembly GCA_958301585.1 of Merodon equestris. Classification (NCBI taxonomy): domain Eukaryota; kingdom Metazoa; phylum Arthropoda; class Insecta; order Diptera; family Syrphidae; genus Merodon; species Merodon equestris. The sequence continues at coordinate 77,709,186 of OY284415.1, read as the reverse complement.
AAAAACGGAAGAGATTTCTGCATCGGATTGCGACCGGGGACGAAAAATGGGTTCATTACGATAACCCTAAACGCAAAAAATCATGCTTCCACGTCGACGGCCAAACCGAATATCCACGGCTCCAAGATCATTCTCTGCATTGGGTGGGTGTTAAAACAAGTAAAACAATCACAGGTGCTCGTTATCGAACTCAATTAATGCGTTTGAGCAGAGCATTAAAAGACAAACGGCCGCAATACAGCGAGAAGCATGATAAAGTGATTTTGCAGCACGACAACACTCGACCCCACGTTGGTCAAAACGTACTTGGAAACGTTAAAATGGGAAGTCCTACCCACCCGCCGTATTCGCCAGACATTGCTACCTCTGACTATCACCTGTTTCGATCAATGGCGCATGGCCTGGCTGACCAACACTTCCGATCTCATGAAGAAGTCACAAATTGAATCGATTCGTGGATCGCTCCAAAAGATGAACAATTTTTTCGACCCGGAGGTATCGTACACTGCCCGAAAGATGGGAGAAAGTAGTGGCCAGCGATGGAAAATACTTTGAATGATACATGTGTAACCAAATTGTTTCATTAAAGCCTCAAATATTGGGGGGAAAAACGGCGGGGGCAAAGTCGTAGACCTAGTACTAAAAATTTAACCGAGGACGAAATCAAGAAGACTACCGATCTTGTGCGGTACATATATGTATATCAACACTTATACCTACAAACCTTAACCTGGTAAGGTACGAATGGTGTGGGACGCGGCGTGATGTTCAAATGTGGTTCTCGGGTCCTGGATTTTTGCACGACAAAAAGGATTTGCCAGCTTGCAATGACATAGGCGAATGTGAGAACGGAGAAATGCGACGTCACGCATTTCTTATCAATAAAGGAAATGTCAATTTATTTCTAACACTTTTCGAACTGGGGACGAGTCTATCGAGCAGTGGCAACATTATTATTTTACAGAACGATATTGAAAGCACGCACTGAGAAATAGCATCCACGTGAAGCAATGTCATGTGCCATGAATCAACACGCAAAGATGAGCTTGTTGGATAGGCTCAAGAAAGCGAATATCGTGAGGAAATCCTTCGCGGAAATTGCTCACCTTGTCGCACTGCGAAGGCTTAGTACAGGTACTAACTTTTTCTGTCTCTAGAGGAACCCAAAGCCAAGAAGCAATTATTGAAGCTTCATCACCTTTCTGTTGTGGGTGGCCGTTTTTTTCCCGTGCACTCACAACAAAAAAATATTGAAGAGAGTGATGCATCTCAAATGCCATCGCCCGCTAGGGCCTGTGAGCCCTTAGCAGCTCAATAAACAGCCGCAACGTCGGTATCTTTTGCCGACATTGCTGCCGGACGCAAAGCAGAAAATGTGTCTCCACTTTCCGACTCCGACACTACGTTTTGTGGAAATTCCGTGAATATGCTCTTCAGATGAAAAAAAAAACAACACCCCGCCGAACCCTGCCGCCAAACACAAGAGTATTCGCAACCCTCAAGCCAAGAGAGAAAGCTACAGCAGTGTAGCTAGAAAAACTAGACTCGGCATCGTCCCCAATGATCTGGGCGCAAATTACCTTTCCACACGCAAATGGCAGCCATTCAAGCGGCTGTAATCAACATCTCAATCGAACTGCTAGATAAGGGACCAAAACCACATTTCAAGGTGTTAACGTACAAGTCAGGTTGGCTTTCTTTTGTATGTGCCCACGCAACCACAGCCGATTGGATTAGGTTCAACTTTACGTCAAAAGCGAACTTGATGTCACACTAGTGGAAGACGACGCTTTCCCGAAACCTCACATCGTTCGAGGCTACTCCCCACAGAGTAACGGCTTACCAATAACCAAGGTTTTGGCGACGCTGGACTCTTGCACTTGGTTCTAGCAATTAGCGACCTGTCTTTGGACCGCTGCTAGAACTAAATGGCAAAGTGGCTTATCGCTTTAATGATATCAAAATCATTGTTAAGAGCCATGAACATGTGTCAGTGGAACCTTCGCTGCAGATACCTGTACGGTTCTTGTACCGTCCGTGGGATCACTTAGTGGCAGCCCAAAAACCACTATAACACCACAGCCGTCCAAGCATACCAATAAAACGTCCCCCTACCAAACTCGGAGAATCCTCGACATATCCTCGATTATTTCGCGGCTTCCCTCCTCGGCGGGGTACTGGCAAAACTCTGCGTTGTACACTTGCCTTAAAAAAGGTTCTCCGCTCTCGCCGTTCGGAATCGGCAACTGCGTTCTCTTCCAAGCGTGACTTGCCTCCAAAGAAGACATGCTTCCTTAATCCATTACATCTACAGATGACATTGAAGAAGCAGCTTATCAACTAAATTAAGCACTCTTTTTTAAAAACAGCTTTGCACACAAGCGGTGTGTACCTTGATGGAATGCACAGCTTGAATCTCTGAAGAAAGATTCAAGAGAACTTAACGAACAAATAATTGAACTGATTATGGATCTACTCTAACAAAATACAACTTCGAATTGAGAAATCTAAGAGAAGTTCTTAGGAAAGACTGTGAAAACTTAGACTCGCTACCAACTGCAGCCCGACTCTATAAAGCCCTGTCTCAAGAGCATATAAATAGACCCGAGCTGCTTCGCAAATCAGGCGGTAATTCATTGTCAATCGCAGGGAAAACCTGGAAACTTGACTTAAGGTAAAATTCCCTAATTCTACTACCCAACAAATACCTTATGAGCTTCTATGCGCGTCACAAACTACATCTATGATAGAACAAATAGCCTCTCTGGCAGACTCATCGACCGGACTACTGAGAACGTGCTGCATCACTTAGTAGCGCATTTTGAACATATTTTCACCCGCAAGGATATCGCAATTTGCACTTTCCTCCATATTGAGAGGACTTTTGTTAAAACTGGCTGTGTAGACCACCCCACTTGGTGTAGCTATGCGTGAGAGCTACACTATTATACCGTATATATACATTCGGAGAGGTCTCTGTGACAGGGTGTCCGCAGGGTGGAGTCCTTTCCCTCCTTCTCTGGCCAATAGTCATCGACGACTCACTCTACAAGTTAACCAACCTCGGTTATGAAATCATCGGATACTCCGATGACCATGTAGTTTTTTTTGTTACAGATAATGCGAAACTTCTGCCTGTAAAGGCATGCAACTTGTATGTCTGACTAGTGTAGCTATCGATATTCCCAAATAAGTCAATCTTAGTCCCGTTTACAAAAAGAAGAAAAATATAACCTTGCTCCGTCTTCCTTAACGGTACAAATATAGGATAATTATATCAGAAGAAACCAAGTATCTAGGTATTGACCTTGTTCGTAAACTTAAATGGGAAGCCAAGGCATTGTGAGCTTGTACTTATGGTAAAACCTGGATACTGAAACCTAAGGTAATCTACTGGTAATTTACCGCGATAATAAGACCTATCATCAATTATGCATCTGTCGTATGGTTGACAAAAGTTGAACAAAAAACTATAATGGTTAAATTTCAATGCCTTCAGAGACTAGCATGTCTCGACATTACAGGCACTATGCAAACCTGCGCAACGGCAGCCCAAGAGGCACTGATCGGAATTATTTCTCTTCACTTTTCTATTAAAATGGTTACAATACGCAGTGTGATCAGACTCCTTCGTTCAAAAATAGACCATCGTCCAATACAATATTTAAGTATGATTACCACAGTTTCGGTACCACACACATTCACAAAAGATTTGAGATACTGATCTCAAACCGCACAGCTTCGGAAAGCGGCGATCCCTTGCTTAATGTCAAAGGCCTCAGGTGGAACACATATGGCTCTAAGATGAATTCCATTGTTGACGCTCGCATCATTGGAGCAAGTCAGAAAATCTCGAAGGCTCTGGAAACGAGTTCTAGTATCAGGCCAAATTATAAGCCATCCTGACGTACATCAACCTAAATTTAGAAACTGACATAGGAAATAATATACTCTCAGACAGTCAAGCAGCGTTCGAAGCGTTAGGCTCGTATAGGAAGAACTAAAATCGGTTAAGGAATGCCCTGCAGGAGCTAGCTAAAAGAAACAAAGTCAAACTCTGGTGGGTGCCAGAGTTTTAAGGGCAACGAAATCGCCAATCAACTCGCTAGAAAAGGCACCAGCAAAAGGTACATAGGTGCCGAACCGTTCTGCGGAATTCCCAAGTCGAAAATTAATTTTCTCTTAGACAAAGAAAAATGGGAAAAATCGCACCACCTGCGCTTTTGGAACAGCGTTCAAGGACTCCGACGATCGAAAAAAATTGTATCGCCCCTGAACAAACACTTTATTAATTTTCTTAAATATAATAGAGCCGATATCAGAAGATTCGTCAGGTACCTTTCGGGAGACTGTAGTCTGAGATATGATCTCAACAAAATTAGTCTCTCGTCTGAAACCGAGTGCCGACTCTGTCTAGAGGACGAGGAAACTGCAGAGCACATACTACGTGAGTGTGCTGCCCTCTGCAACCTTAGGAAGCATATCCTTTACAGAGAAATTATAACACCTGAGGGGATCATGTAGAGGAAATCTACTGCTTGAAAGCGGGTAGACATAATAAACTAATACGCTTGAATGTCATTCTAGACGACGAGGGCATATTAAGGCCCAAAAGCTGCGCCTCTTATAAGCCCATACTGTATAGCCAAACTACGAGTAATGCCACAAATGTCGTCAAGACTCGCAAGGTTCGAGAGACAATTCATATATGTTAGGATTGACTACTTCGAGCCACTACGTCCCGGTGAGTAGAAAGAAGGAGAAATTATGGGGACTACTCTTTACTTGTCTTACTATACGTGCAGTGCGCATTGAAATATAGCGTATAACACATGAACTGGTATCGTTCATGTGCTATGAGCATCAACCGCTTCATTGCTGAAATAGAAATTCTAGGGCACAAACTTCATAGCGACAGCAAAAATATTTAGAATTTAACAAAAGGATCTTAAATTTAAAGATGCTGCTAAACGGTTTAATGGCATTAAATGGAAATTCAATCTGCCCATGCCGCTCATATGAGTGGGACATGGACAAGGCTTGCGAGAACCATAAAAACGACCACATATGTATGACCTAATATGAACTTCAGTGATGAGACTCTTAAAAGCGCAATGGCAGAAGCCTTGCTTGCTTTATTGCTTTGTTAAGGATCAGTCCAGTTTTGAAAACGGAAGCGAACAATTAGCGCTCAGGGCGCAGTTTATATGGTGCGTCGAAGCTGATCATGTGTGGCGCAATAAAAAATACCCCAATAAAGACTTTAAATAGCAATCGCGCATCACGCCCTTAAATGTTGTTTGTTTATTAAAACCGGCTTGATCAGGAGAGTACAGTAATAGGTAGGTGAGTCATTGTGCAATTTGATATAATGCAAATGGTACATTTATAAAAACAAACTTTCCTTTGTACGGAAAATTCTCGTGAAGTATCGGTGTGCGAGAGCTAGGACAACTTTCAGTTACAAATACTATAATACAGGGTTGCGCAAAGGAACCTGACACATTTTGTTCACGGGTGGCATTGGAACCGAACGAGGGAGGGAGAAACCAAATACGCCATCAGAAAGCAGATGAGTGAAGGTTTATTTTCATCTAGTAGTTTTCCATAATGGAGCACTGGAGTGTCACGCACCGCGTTTTTATATATAACGAGTTTTTAAAGAATCAGTCCTACGTGAAAACTATTCGTGAATTTAAAAAACATTTTAAGTTAAATCCAAAAATGCCGGTGCCTTCGCGTAATACAGTGAAATTGTGGTTAAACATTTTTATAAAAACGGGGTCTGTAACCAAAATAAAACCTCCGGGCCACGAACGAACTGTCCGTATACCAGAGAATGTTGAACGAGTTCGCTCCGCTCTTGTGAAGAGTCCCTTGCGTTCGGGTAAGAAACATGCGACTGCTCTTGGAATTTCACGTCGTTCTTTTCATCGAATAGTCAAGGAAGAGTTGTCATTTCATCCATATAAGATCGTCATCACCCAACAGTTGAAACCTGCGGATTATGGAGCTCGTTTATCGTTCGCGAATAAGATGCTTGAAATGTTAGGCAGTGGCGAAATTTCTCTAAGCAACATAATGATGAGCGATGAAGCACACTTCCACCTCGACGAAGCAGTAAACAAACAGAATTGTCGTTATTATGCCGAGGCGAATCCGTTACAGGTTGTGGAGAAGCCCCTCCATTCGTTGAGAGTGACTGTTTGGTGCGCGGTAGCGGAGTGGGGCGTTATCGGACCGTTCTTTTTCGATGGCACGGTTAATTCAGAGCGCTATACTGACATGCTGCGGACGTTTTTTTTGCCCGAATTGAAACGAAAACGTCGCCTTAGACGAACGTGGTTCCAGCAGGATGGGGCCACATGCCATACCTCGCGAGAAACGTTGGCATTGTTGAAAAAAAACTTCGGTAACAGAATAATCTCCAGAAACACGAACTTTGCTTGGCCACCGCGATCGCCAGATTTATCGAGCTGCGATTTCTATTTATGGGGCTATTTAAAAAGTAAAGTTTACGTCAACAAGCCAAGGACCTTGGACGACCTGCGGGCCAACATTCGCCATGAAATCGCGGAAATTGAGGCTGAAACGTTGAAAAAAGTGGCCAATAATTTTGTAAAACGGCTCGAAAATTGTGTATCTAGTAATGGCCATCATTTTAAACCTTCATTCTTCTACTTTTTATTGCTGGTCAGTTTTTTCATTTAGGTCTTCAGTGCTTTTGTCAATTCACAAAACAAATGTGTCAGGTTCCTTTGCGCAACCCCGTACTATACTAGCTGCAACAATGTTAATTTGATTTACCTAACAATACTGAAATTTGCTTTAAAAGATATGCTTAAAACTATTTGCTTGGATATGTAAAGGAGATGGACATCTAAATTAATAATAACTTTAAAAGCAAAAACATTTAAATAACAGATTTGATAATTGTTTCGTATATTACCAAAATATACTTATTACTTCTCTCCATGTTCAGGCGATTTCGGAGGTCCTTCAAAGCTCACTCAAAACATGCAGTAATAACTTAGAACTATAAAAAGCGACAGTAAACACACAGAAAATAAAACTTAAAAACAAATAATCCCTATGTGAGTAGTATGGTGATGTGGTGTCGTAAAAAATAGTTTACTTCACTTTATATTGTTTCATAAAATATTTTACTCAGTTTCACAAGCATCCGTTTTAAGCTTAAGCACGTGACAATATACGCAAGCTGGGACTGTTGCCGTGTAATAAAAAAAAAAAAAAACTTTACAATAAGAACTAAAAATAAAAAAAAATCGGGACTAAATCAAGAAATGAAAACGGACAAAACAAGGAAAAGGGTTCATCTAATTTTAAACGAAAACCCATGACTTTTCCCGAGACTAAAAAAACAACAACTAAGTCTAAAACTAAGGTTGGATGAATGGAAGAACTAAATTGAATTCAATGAAAAAAGAAACTAAAATCGAAAAAAGCGCCTTCGCAACTAAAAAACTTACGCGCGTTTGCTTGCCCAGTTTCTTGTTTACCTGGACGCCCACGCTTAGCTTCTGACCAGTGTGGCGTGATGTCTGTTTGGTTAGAATACATATCATTTCCGTTTGTAATTCCGGCATGTCCAGGCAGTGTTGTAGGGCGTTTTGAGCCAATACTACATGATAATCGATTCCAGGTTGATTAACAGCTACTGACATAAATAATTGGCAACTCTGTTGAAAGCATATAAGACTCGTTTCAGATGATCATTTTCAAAATCAATTAAGTTACCTTAAATAATTTAATGGCTTCCGGTTGTATAGTCTCCGAATGTAAAAATGACAAGGGTGATGTGATAGTGTCTTTAGTGTGCAATAAAATTGGATGGCGCCATAGAACACAATCTGAAACATAAGGTTAACTGTTAGGGCATTATCTGTATTAACCGATAAAAAAATTACTTGGATCTCCATCGGTTTCCATTAGCTTTTGAACAAGCTGCTCGTATTGGGTTCCCGCATTCGGGCCTCCTCCGGACACCACTGTTAGGTGGTATAGCCAATTATCGCGTTCCTGTTTGCCCGGTAATATCAAATATGTCGGCCCCTGGTGAGCAGGATATATAGCGACGGTCAAGCGCGCTTGATTTTGTGCCGGATCTTCACGTTCTTCAGAATCTGAATCCGAGACGTGCTCTACTTCTTCGACTCTCGCGTCACGCATATTTATCTGTCCCAAGGGATTCTTGAAAACGAAAATATTTTTGTAGCATTTCTATTGTTTGTCATTTTGATTTTGTACTACTTACCGTTTCTCCCGGTGCCTTGAAATACAGGAACATTTTGCCCAACAGTACACACCAACATTTCTTCGCATGACCATTCTTCACCTTCGTTACCCAACCCTGCACGGTTGGCTTCTGATCATCACGACTTAAAAGTAATTTGGTTGCATTCCGTCGTTGCACATTTTGTAGCACCCTAATCCAGTCATCCATAGTGGCATTGGAGTCTGCTGTCAAGTAGTAGACCTTCTTTCCCGTATCGATTTCAAAGGTTGACGCTCCTTCAGCTCGGTTTATTCGGCACGCTTCGTCTAGCAGAATCTGTCCTTGCGGCTTGCGATTGATATCATGCTGGCTTTTCCAGTAGGTGAGTGATCCGTTCTTTAAAACAAACCATCGCTTACGCCAGGTTTTCAATTTTCCGCCTAATTTAGCCAAGTGGCCGACCTATATAATATCAGTGTTATGAAACACAGTGCCTACTAGAGGTAGTTAAGGAATTTACCTTCTCTAAAGATTCCAGTTTGCGGTTTGGTGAATCAACATAGGACGCACGCATCAATAGCGAAGGCATTGAAGCATCCATGCACGTGGATTCCGAGACAGCATCTGGAGGTATCGCATAGTCATCGGATAGGCCTGATTCAAACGAAATATCTGAAATAACTGATCCACGTACGGACGGGATACGTAGATTTGGAGATGTTTCTTGAGGAATTCCTTCGATTTATTTGTTAGATTTTTCGGTCAAGTGTGTAAATATTATAAAAACAAAAATGAAAACAAATTAAATAAACAAAAAAAACACAAACCGTTGAACTAAATACTTTCAAATAATCGAAAAGAGCTGACATATAGCAGTAGTAGAGATAGAGAGAATATATTACATTTGGATAAAAATACAAAAACCAATGTAGAGCTATAAGCACTAAATATTTTGAAGCAATTATGTTGACACACTGATATAATTGTATAAGGCGAGCGTTAAAACAGGAGACGGAAAAAAATAATCCTTATGAAAGGAAATTGGAAGACGAATTTACATGATACTTTGAACAAATGGCCACCGAATGTCGTGAAAATATAAGTCTAAGCGATGTCTCCATTAAAGCTATTTCCGATGATTTTGAATTTAACGAATGTTTTTACCTTTTTACAAACCATTCACCAGTTGCACTCACACTGGCTGGAACCATTATAGAAAAAACTACCTTTGATTACTAGCAAGCGAAAAAAGCTATTGATCTCCGGGTGGAAGTTATTCAAGGGAAAATATCGATGAAAAATAATACACGGAAATTAGAAATATTTTCGTGGAACACACGAAACATCTACAGATCAAGTGTCTCTCAAATAGTACTCAAAGAATCATAGCGGTAAAAGAAATTTGAGTTTCAAACGAAACAATTGTTAAGGACGATTACATTTTCGTTTGTGGCGGCACGTGCATATGTATACCTACAGTCTTGGAACAAGATTTTAAGTCGGCCATCTTCTTCCGAGTAATAAACGACAATCGCAAAGGAAAAATTTGTTAAAATTATGAAGAGATAAACAAAAAGGACATCAGGCCAGATTATGATTTATACCAAAAGAGCTCTTTCCGAACAATGAAAGAGTTGCGGCCGAATGAAGAAAATATTTCAATAAACTGTACATTTAAAGCAAACAGCATTGAAAAACGATATTTTATTCACACAGCGGAAATTCAGGTAAAGCTACAAGACCACAGGAGTCGAGCACACCTTATCAAATTTAATAAAATATACTGAAAATGTGACAGAGAAGTTACATGGGCCCATCACAACTGCATGGAACAATGAAACTATCCCAGATTAAACGATGACCGAACACAATGCAAAAATTGCATTGAATATCACTGCTACCAAGTGCTAACAAGCTGTTGTCAAATATTATCTTATAAAAACTGAAATCTTAATGCTGGAAATCCCGAAAAAATTGGTGACACTGGTACAAGTATGCTATGATGCGGAAATAACTCTTAATTGGATCTCGCCCGTTCTAACTTGAGTAGACGATCAGGCCATTCCGAAACATGGAAACGCAGGAAGTCTAATAATGGCAGGAAAATAAGTAGGTTTAGAAGTAAAGTAAATGAAGAGAAAACCAGAAATATGGTCACTGACTAATTTGGATTGATCCAGACCCCACATCTGTCGGTACTCGATAAACGCTTTGAGGAAGTGTTCGAGTTCAAAATTCTGGGTACCGCCAAATCAGCATAAAGATCGATACAAATAAAAGGCCGCATATGGGCAACACGTTTTTCTTCGCGATGAAGGAATTATTCAAGACAATTCTTTTGTCTCCCAATGTTAAAATCCATGTGAAACTTGGTATCTGACTACGAAGGACGAAAATAGTGAGGCTATAGTCGAAAACACGATAAAGAACATGTGCATAGACAAAACCATACAACAAAAACCTCGAGAAACTCTATTCCATCGAAAATAAAGCTGGACAGGACGAACGTAGGTTGGCTAGTTGGCGAACAGTTAAAGGAATATTGAGTAGAAATGGGATGGGAGGATAATATTATACATGGTGTCCCACGAGCAGTGTGCCAAAAAGCTAGAGCGTGTAGGTCTGGTCAAGACAAGAAAAAAATCGTATGGGAGGGGGGGAAGGGGGGGCGAAGCTGAAAGACTCTACGCTGAAAGATATCCCAATCGGAGGTGTCCCAGTCGTAGCATGTTTTCAAGAATCCACCGACGTCTGCGAGAGCACGGAGTGCTAGAACATCGAAGAAGCGGAAGATCAGTTACAGATGGATCAGGAATCTTAGATGAAAGAATTTTGGATTTGATCCGACGTAATCCCTCCCTTAGTACAAGGAGGATAGCTATTATGCTTGGAGTGCCCAAATCTAGAGTATGGAGAGTGCTTCATACCGAAAACTTACACCCGTACCAGTTTAGGCCAGTTCAGGAACTGACCTCAAACGACAAGTTTTTGAGAGCAGAATTTTGGCATCATTACTGCTTCGAGATGAAACTGAACGAAACTATTTTGCAAGGTTATTCTGGACGGATGAAGCACAGTTTACCAGAGATGGGGTTACTAACTTCCACAATTTGCATCATTGGAATAGCACCAATCCACACAAAAAAAAACGAAATAAATCACAACACCGCTTTAGCTGTAATGTTTGGCTTGGTATTGTTGGACAAACTGTAATCGGGCCCCGATGCAGTTCCTACGAGAACTTTTGCCCGATTTGATGGACAACGTTCCTTTGGCCATAGCAGATAATTTAATCTACCAGCAAGATGGAGCACCAGCACAATACAGCTTACGGGTTAGAAACTGGCTGGATGATCATTTTAGTGACCGTTGGATCGAAAGAAGGGGCTCCACGGAATGGCCACCTAGATCACCAGATTTAACTCCTATAGATTTTATGTTTACGAAGTGGAAATAGTATCTTTGGAACAACTGATAGAACGGATTGAAGTCGCTGGAGTCAAATTGCAGGAAAATTTGTCAAGCATAGACTTATGTGCAGCCATTAGAAGGAGATATAATCTTTGCCTTCTAAAAAATGGGAATCATATTGAAAATTTATTATAATAAAACTCCGAACTTTTTAAAAATAATAAAAAAGAGGTCAATGTTTCATACATTAATTTGCCTACAAGTCCAGCCGCGTTAAAACCAAAAAAAAAAGATTTTTCTTAGAAAAAAGTGGTTCGGGTTTTTTTTTTTTAATTTCTCAAAAACTACAAGACATTTTTGCATCCGGTTTTCTGTTTTTAACTAAAAACTAATAAGAGAATTGAATTTTTGAAAAAAAATTAGTACTTAATTACATACAATTTTGAAAAAAAAGTAGTTCGAACTTTTTTTTTTTAATTTTTTTTTCCAAAATTTTGAGTTTGAAAATTAATTTCTCAAAAACTATTCCTTAAAACAGCTTCGTTTAAAAACAAGATGAAAGAAGAGGTTTCTGGCTTTACAAAAAAGTAAAGCGTTGTGATGTAACTGTTGATTTTTAATAATTTTTTTCCAAATTAAGTCAATTTTTTAGAAAATTGCCCCTCCCGGCTAAACGGGGGGAATAGACCCCCCCTCCCATACGATTTTTTTCTTGTCTTGACCAGACCTACACGCTCTAGCTTTTTGGCACTGCTCGTGGGACACCGTGTATAAAGATGGCCCTAGAAGAGATGAAACAGAACCCCGAAATATGGTAGGAGCACATTTATGAAAGGCAGGCATTAAGATCCCACAGCAGCCCTTGAACTGCAAATTGGAGTTTATTGCTTTGTGAAGTTTATTCATTTTGCAGCGCGGAATCACATTCATTATCAAAGCAAGGCGATTATTCATTTGATCGTTGATTATTCGTCGGGATTTAGAACCCGCGGCCAAGGTGACGAAGAACTACGCTTTTAGAAATAAGGAGTATCATAGCAACATTTAAACCAAAAAAAAAGTTCCTGGTCATGGCTTAATCCCACGAGAAGTTACTAAGACTTAAAATATAAGAATTTTCTATAAGATAAACAAACATTTTAGGTGGGCTGACAAATTCCTTGCAAAGAAGGTTAAACCGAGTTTTAAGGGTGAGGTTACACTGAAACAAATGCGGGTAGTGAAGCCTACAAAAATTAGAGCTGACACTTTCACCATACTGTGAGTGAAACGATGGGCAGGTAGCGATTATACGAAGACTAACACTCTACGCGGATAGTGACTAATGCTTGCGCTATCTGCCAATGCCCCTATTCGGGTTTCTAACCAGAAGTGTCTCCTCTAACTTTGTTAGCGCGTGTCAATGTTTCTATGCGTACATACGTCAGCAAGGGCTTTGCCACCATCCAGATATGTCCACCCAGACGAGAATGGCTATCTTCATTTGTTTGCCGTTAATTAGCGTTCCAAACTTATATGAGTCCGCCCCCGTGCCGTCATTACAAAATAATTATGTGGAGTGGATACCACATACTAAGCGTACCGAAAAGTTTCTGACATACTCGTAGACAGACAAAAAAGTGTTACCGTCTGCCAATGAGGCTGCCAATGAAATGTCTCAAAATAAATATAAGCGAGGAACATACCATGTTTATGTCTCTAAAGGCAAAATGTGATAAGAAACCTTGAAGCACAAACCAACATAAGTTAACATTTCTATGTGGGCATAGAAGTGGATATTCTTTTAATTTGATAACGCTGGTGTTCCATGTTCGCTCTTATCTTTGATACATGCTCGCAACATGCTTTATAGAGAAGATGCCATACTAGCCAGGTTCGCCGGAGATGCAGTTATTAAAAAGGGTAAATCGATAGAAGAAGCAAGGGCGAAGTTACAGTGTGCACTCAATCGTGAGGTTTGGCGTATCACATTAAGTGATCTAAATGTTGTCAAAGACGATGTGCGAATTCAATTCGAAAATGCGCTTAAATGTGTCGGCATGACATGTTAGGCAATTTCTTGCAAAGATCATTCGTGGGCTGCCACCTCGGGAAGTGCGGGGAAGTATACAATATGGTGTTAGGCAATAGTAAAATTATTGTTCGACTTAATAGGATGACGATCGTCACTCTTTATATTCTTCTTAATCAGCAATCGCAGTTTGTTAACAGATGTCAGGGAAGACGTCTGATATACAAAACTCGAACAGCTTGAATCAATGGAGATTATTTTTAGAATAGAATAGCAAATTTAAAGAAGGATCCCGATGGAAACTCTGGTGAACACAATATTTAAAAGATTAACCCACATACATATGTGTTCAGTTCAGTTAAAAATCAGGAAAGTACTACATGTGTCAGAGAACCATTAATTGTAGCATTGATAAAAACAATCTCTATCCAAATCCTAATATATAATAGTAAAAAGTCACTTATGACTGAACGATCAAGTGTTTATTTGTTGATCGAGCGGAGCGTAGCGGAGCGAGAGCAATCACCCACTTTTTGGCCTAGCGCGTGCATGTACGGGGAATATAGTGGTCCGAAAACGATTTCGGACTAATCTTGTATGCACTAAATGTAGATATCGGCTATAACCACACATGTGTGCAGCATGTCATTCGATAGATCTAGGTCTGTAGATGAGCCATAAATTATCAAATGAAATTGTTTGATTGAAAAATAGTGAGAAATAACGAAGTAAAGTTTAGAAAAGTGCCATGCGGAGCGAGAGCAAGGTTGATAAAACAACAAATTTGCTCGCTCGATCAAAAATTTTCAGTAGCGGAGTTAAGCCCGCGCATACTGATCTGCCTAGTATTATTATCAGGGAGAAAAGATATTTAATATTTATTGATATTTAAGTCAAAACTTAGAAACCAATCAACCTGACTTATTTTCTGCAACTATTTAGCGCAGTAGCATTGGTTGGAAAGCTTAACGGCAAGACCAAAGTGTTCTACATTCACAGCTACAGTAGCCGCATATTTGATAATAGCTCTGCTTTTAATGCTTAATTCGTTTAATTGTTCGTCTGTCCGTCATTTTCCCAAATAAAATTGTCCTTTATTTTTGGTTATATATTGATCATAGTCTCAGTATGTCAGAATGCAGACATACGTCATTAATTATCTGGAAAATCTAAGCCATTTTGATCAAAGTCGAAACTTGGGGGAGATTCTGTTTATCACATAGTACGAGTAGGTGAAGGGAACCTAACGTTAATTTTTAGTCTCGGACGGCAAATATAAATAAGTTTATCCCACTACATCAGGGGTTTAATAAGAATCTTGTTGACGAGAGGCCTTCTGATTCTAACCAAGTTGTTGCTAAATACCATTTACATGAGAGGTCATTTGCTATAAATATTGTGTCAGTGGCCATTACTGCTTCTAATGCATGGTGTCTTCTGATTCACTTATTACCTTTAGGATAAAATTAGAAAAGTTATTCAAAGTTTAACAACTCAAGGTATTTCTTAAAATCTTTACATTCAAAAGGGATCTACTGTGAATATAGATACATTTTCTCGTTAGTCTTTACATGGTTAACAAACAAAGGAAAGTATGAATAAATACAAAATCCGAAAAACTAAAATAAAATTGAATTTCTCTGTACCATTACCAAATTCCAACAAGAAAATCCCAAAAGCAAATTTACACAGGCACTACCAGCAAGGAAAATCTCTTTCTCTCCCTCTTAATACTCTACATACCACGTGTTTTGTTTTTAGGGCTCTCCGAGCCGCTTCGTTTCGCTGGGCTTAAGCTAGAAGATGTCTTCAGGCTCTTTGATGGACTGGAAGCACTGCCCGACGTGCTCGTCTCCGTATTTTCTGTGCTCGAAGAGTTATTTGAGTTGTGTGTCATCATGACGGCGTGTTCCTCGCCATCGCTCGAATCATCGCTGGAATCACCGGTAAAGGGCATCGAACGAATTTGAGAGGCACGCTGCAGATATAAAGAACATCCGGTCAAAAGGAAATATAACTACAGATAAATTCTGATGAACTCACCCCCTTAACAGTGGCGTATACAGGCACACTTATATCACAGAATCCACCACTAGCAGTTTGCTGTGCCCTCGATGGTGTTCCGCCACCGCCGCCACTAGCGCTTCCATTTGCACTACCCAATGTTCCGGTATGCTGCTGACCATGACTTGCAGTTGACTCCTGTCCATCGTGATCTCCGTCACCTGAAGCCAAACCATCATTCGCTACTTGATATATCTTTGCCTCCCAGCTGGGGAACCTATGGAGAGGCGGTGTCGGAGGTCTGGGTGTTCCTACTGGGCCGATTAGATCACTTGTGGTGGTTGTTGATGTACTGCCACCGCTGGCCATTAACGCTGGATTATTCTTCATCCATGGTGGTAATTTCTCCCTTGATGGTGTGTAAATCTCTGCATAATCATGAGCGGTATCAGTGTCTGAACTATTTGGCCGTCCGGCAAGCGGTGTCAATGACAAACCGTCGACAGCCGCCACCAGATTTCTTTCCAATTCTTGTGGCTCCATCGAGAGATTTCTTCGATGCTGGTGATGTGGATAACTTGATGTTAACGGTCTTATGGATTCCTGTGGGTCTAACGATTCACTACGTCGTCTACTGTCTGCCGAGTCTGACGCAAAGTCCTGCACATCCAAGCTTAGGCTATTCCTCACCTGTCCGGTCTGTATTGAGCTATGTCGATTTGGTTGATTCGCTATGTGATTTCGCAACAATTCTAACTGCTGATTGCATTTGACATTTTGTTCACGGAGGACTTGATTCTGTTCTTCGAGTTCACGGAGCTTATTGGTTACCCACTCCTTGATTTTCGCAGCTTTTGCTTCGACCAAACGAGCGTCGTGTAAACGTAGCTGCCTTTGCTCTTCAACTTGTATCTCTAAGCTAGTGATGGTCTTTTCGGCATCGGTTGTGGGAAGACTTGCGGAGGTTTGTTGTGGTTGCGATTGTTGCGATTGAGGTTGTGTTTGGCTTTGGTGGATTGGCGAGTTTGCATGTGGAGGTTTTGGCCATTCACTCAACCGTTGTTCCATTGCCCGTACCTAAAATGAAAAAAAAGAAAGACAGTTTGTTGTTAGAACCAGTGCAGTTCAGTTCAAAATGAGATTGACTTCAACACGAAGCAATAGGATATCCTTGTCTTACTTTCTTGCTGAAAAGGATAATAAAAAAAAGAAGAAAAAAAGCATGTTTTGGGAGGCATCACCGACTGACCTCATTCGTGCCATCCCATTTGAACATTTTTATCAGTTTGCCACATCGACAGCAGTAAATTTCAGTTGCATTACTTTCGACTGCATTTGTAAGAGGAGGGGAAAAGGTCTATGGTAAACGCAAGGGACGCAAAGGGCAACTTTTTTGCAGATTTCTGTAACTCTGAATGCTGACGTGCATACAAAGTTTTCCAGTACGGGAATGGGATTTAAGGAAGTGACAAGAGTTGAGGTGAATTTTAAAATACATGTCTGCACCTAAGGAGCAGGTTTGAGTTGGTGGAGTAGCAAGGAATATTAAGTTTTAAATGGTTTTATAGAGTAACTTTGAAATTGCTGTTTCCTGTATATGTAACTTGAGGACTAGAGGGCCAACATAGTATAAATGTGATAAAAATATGTTCAACTACCACAAACTGGAACATGTCATTTAAGATGGTTTTCAATGCAATAAAACAGAAGATTTTCTATGAAATGCTTCAAAATGGATTAGAATTTTCGGGATTGCTGAATTTAGCACAGACCCATAATGCCTGGGCCAAAATAGTTTTGCACAATTTACACAGGCTTAGGATTCATAAAAAAAATGGTAGCAAACCGACTGGAGAAAGTTGAGATGCATTAAGTGAGTTAAAAAGGCAGAAATTATATTAATGTATGTACTAAATCAGTTAAAATTATGTACTAAAGAATTAGGAAGGACTATGATATAATATTTTTCGGCCACTGAAAATGTAAAGATCTACGAAGGCATTTGAGACGGACTAAGTAATTTCGGTTGGTTTTCATGAACACACCACCCCTCATCTAGCACATGACACTGGAAAAAATTGTCACAAGAATAGTGATGGTAACAGTTAGGAGAGGCCATAAGTGGACCTTGTTGAATTATGTCCGCTGATTGTTTTTATTGTACCAAGTTAATGTCGAAGTATTAAGTTATATTCACTGAACCACATTTTACTTTTGATGTCCCATATAGTTAAAATATAACTTGTGGTCACCAGAGCCATACTAATGACGTACATACACACAAACATCTAGTTACTAAGGCCAGCTCCACATATCCATTAATCTCTTATGGGTAGATTGGTTGAGTGTCATAAACATTTTCATTCCCTAGACTCGACTGACAATCGGCTGCAGCAATTCATTGTCTCCCAAAAGCAAAAAAAAACAAAAGTAAACTCCTCTACATAGAAACAAATCGACTTGACTTAAATACCAATCCATAACCATCCCTGCCACGCGCATTCTGTCTTGAAATTAATGTACCACTAACGGCAGGCAGTAATTTTCCTCCGACACATGATTAATCTTTGTTCCTTTTACTCCGTGCATAAAAATTTCATTCCACTCAAGGAATAATGTTCTCCTCAGATATTCATGATAAATAGCAGATCCACTAAAATTCCTCAATGCCTCAAACCCCGGCAGTCTTCAACTCAATGGCTATGAAAAATCTCCACATGCGAGACGCAATCGATAGAACCCCCATCAGAAAATCCTCCATACCAGCCAACTCCGACATCATCCCTTTTGCATTGTTTTCTTTCAATTCATCCCATTCTCCTTGTTGGCATCTGCGTTAAGCATCTTATTGCATGTTTTCGCATTAATGAGTTCGATTTGCCTGACAGAACCACGTTCGGAAGATAAGTCAAAAGCAAGAAACAAAACTGTTCACTTCGCTTCTGAGTTGGGATGTATCGTTCCAATCAGTATTTGCAGTAGATTTTAAGAGCTAACAAAGCAAAAGAGCCTTTCAGGAGCATTAAACGAATGGGAGATACAAGCGAAGAATTTCCTTTTTAATGTGAAACGTCATTAACTGTCACGCTGCTATGTTTCCGGAGCTTCTCTTGGTTTTATGGTGGGTACTGTTGCCGATGAACAAGTGGAGATACGAAAGCTCGTAGACCGAATGTCCTCGTATTAAGTTTAACGACCACAGAAGGAAGTATATTGAGTCACTTTCCGAACTTGTTTGATAGTTTTCTTTTTTTTATATTATTTGTAAAAGGAGTCACGGGATGTTGCAAAAACTTATTGAGCTCCGTTTCTTCTAAAACTTTTTTTTGTTCATCGTCCGTTGCACAGATCCATGGTCACTGGTATCTGCGTGTTTTTTGGAGGTACATCAAAAATTTAACTTCGATTGTTATTGTTGCTATTCAATCTGTGGCGCCAAATGTCTCGTTCGTCTCCTATACTGACTAGCTGGAGTTTTCGTTTCCTATGTATTAGTCAGAAGAAAGAGCTCCTTTCCGCTCTAGCAAACAAGATATAAAATAAAATGTAAATGGGTACAAATCGGAAAAAAATAAATCATGCAGAAGTGTTGTAGGTACATATTGAGAAACTATAAAACGTGTTTTTCAGTTCTCTGAGATAGAAAAACGAACAATAGAAACTCGTACTCGTAAGACGAACATAAACAGACTTTTGCGATACGTACGCAATGCAGTATGTAACGAACTGTGAAAGTGGAGACGGTTGTCTAGACTTTGGAGGGGCCAATTCAGTGGGTGTGATACACAGAAATATGTATACGACTCAGGGGTGAATTTGGTTAGTAATAAGAATTCGCAATGACTAACGCACGACATAATTTTTTTTTGGGAATGTTGAACATTTTTCGAATAATATACTTTATCGGGGGATGCAAGGATGATTGTGTGGAAAATCATATACCACATACCTACAATACTTATATAAATGTTTATACAATGCCGAGGATAGTCAGCGCGCGTAGTAGCCAACCGACTGGTGTTGTGTCATCACATTAGTACCAGTACTGCGTGACGTCATATGTATTATATGACTAAAATAATCAAAGTAATTTTTTTCTCAATTGGTGCCAAGGTGATTCCTGAAAATTAAATACGTCACTAAGTTAAATAAAAGTAAGTTGGATTAGACAACTTCTACTTTGCAGCCAGTGGGATCAAATTTTATATCCGAAGTCATTGAATTGAATCAAGATGCCATTCACAGTTTCCGCAGAAATCCCATCGTATACCAACAGGATGATGTCGACCGAAGTGAAAAAAGAACGAACTATGAAAAAGGTGAACTATTTGAAGCGATGAGGAAAAATGCCGCAATGGTTCCAGGCCAGGACACCACCATAAGTCAAATATTCACACTACAGCAAGATCTTGGGCAAATGCCAATGAATTTCTGTTCGACACCCATTACTTATTTGTCCGTGCATAGCGGCTGCCATGTTTAGCTATGGCATCGATTCGTTATACCAAATATTGCAAGACCTAAAGTGATGTTCGTTATAAATGATAACGAAATACGCTCATTTACTGTCATTAAAAATGCATAATGAAGACCTTCATGCACCAAGAACACAAGTGCAGAAATCAAACGCAAATTTGACTTTTGCTCATAGCTGTTTCTTTGGCTTCAGGTCCCGGTCCTACTTGCCACAGTCGAATATAGAAACCTTTTGTC
Organism: Merodon equestris; assembly: GCA_958301585.1. NCBI lineage: Eukaryota > Metazoa > Arthropoda > Insecta > Diptera > Syrphidae > Merodon > Merodon equestris. Next base: position 77,688,811 of record OY284415.1, on the reverse strand, counting down.
AATTCGTGTGAAAGATTCCGCCATCGATATTCCCGTTATTCGCATTGTACGAAGATTTTGCGTGTGTGTTTTATACGTTCTTAACCCTGGAACGTCATCCTTATTTTTTGTACACTAACGTCATCCTTCGCCTTTTTGACGACGACCGATTTTATATCGTTATCTTAAAGCTCCTGAGTACAAAAAATCTCTGTAAATGATCTTTTTTATTATATATGTACCTACTTAATTTTCAAATTAAATTCATTTTCGTGACAGTCGTCTTGTTTCTGAAAATTAATGGAAATAAAAGGAACACAAAGGAACACACGCTCGCCGCATAGGCTTTTATGGCACTTTGCACATGCCACCTTTGTCATTCTTCGTTTGGACGAAGGACAAACTGCGCAAATCTTTCTTTTTTATCACCTGTTGTCGGTACTTCATTTTCCGGCTTCTCATTCGTGTCCATCAGGAGTCGATTTTGAACTTATGATCTCACAGTTGTGGTAATTGTTGGCATAGCTAGCCTGTCATTTAAACTGTTTTTTATAAGATCTGAAAAAAGTTTCTTCATAAGCTCTACTCGATTTAGCGGCTGTTTTTTATCTTGAAGCATATTGTGTAAGTAAATTATATAAGAGTTTATGAATGCGATATGCAAAATTCCAAAAAATTTACACAACGGCCATCTGTTTGTCTCATTATACTGCATATCAGATCCACAGTATTAACTCCGACTATTGTAAAATTCCACCATGCTTGGCTTTTTTTGAAACAGGATTTATGGTTCCCTCTTCATTGCAAGATGACAGAACATAAACGATTTTGCTTGGTTTTGGTTTATAAGATAAAAGGGTTAAGTCCATGTCATAGCAAAACATGGATGTACCGCACTTGCGACCCTTTTTATTTTGTAGCTCAGCTGGGATTTCTCTTTCGTTTGAACAAAGAGTACCTACTATAGTCAAGTTATATGGTGCCTTCCCTAAAGAGTGTGCCAATGGTATGGAGGTGAACCAGTTGTCCATTGTAATATTCCTATTCGAAACATGAACAGTTTTTGTCAGCTCTTTCACATAAAACTCTCCAAGTAGCATTTTTGTGGTGTTTGAGCCTTTTCCCAAATAAGGCAATCATCTACCATATACTTTGTTCCAGTATCACACAGCATTACCATTTTAAGTTCATATTTTGCTATCTTATTTCGTATATAAATTCGAAAACTGCACTTGCCTTGAAAGCCAGTAGCTGCTCATCAATTGTAAGGTATGGACCAGGGGTGTAATTTTCTCTGCATTGCTGCACGAACATTTCCTATACTTTCCTAATGGGAGCAAATTTATCACCAATTAATTGAAGACGGGCAGATTTATCGTCGAAACGCAAACAAGACATAAGACATTTGAATCTTGCCTTGGTAGTTATACTTGTGTACAGCAGTTCACTGTATGACCGGTCAAACAATTCCTCTACAGATACATATATGTTGTTTTTTTCTGACAGCAGTCATCGCTAGTATTCCTATTAGAGCGTACGAGTACAGTGGTGGAAAACTAATTAGAAACAAATAATTTCGTGTGAAAAAGTAGTTTATTTTTCCTTAGAAGTATATGTTTTTTTTATTTTTTTTTATAAACGACAATTGCTATTGCAATTTAATGATTTAAATGATTTATATCACATACACAATCACAAAAACAAAAAAAAATCAGTTAGGTATGCTTTTTAATTGGAAATATATCATAATTAGAAACACAGCTCTGAGAGACTAACAATTGAACACAAAACAACCAAAAACTAAATACCTATCATTATTCAAATATGTTTACTTATGTCAAAAAATAGATACTAATACTTTGTGGGATCTCCCTTATTGGCGATAACCGATAAGCATCGTTTTGGTAAACTTGCTACCAAGTCTTGGCATCGTTTTAATGGAATATTGTTCCAAACCTGCTCAATGTTCTTGAAAAGCTCATCAAAATTCCTTGAAGATTTTGGTGCTAGGCTTCTCTCCACATCAGCCCACAAGTTCTCAATGGGATTGAGATCAGGACTCTGCGCTGGCCAACTCAAAACCATTACATTTTCCTCCTCAAACCTGCTGCCTGTCTCCGTGTAGACCTTAATTGCAACGTAAACCATCTTTTTGGAGCACATTAAGTCTTTAGCGACAGAATCCATGGAAGCCTTTCCTTGACAATACTTTTGTATTATGAGCTTCCTCAATTCCGGTGTGCAGCTCTTATTTTTTCCCATTTTGTTAGATAATTCTAAATAATATTAATTCTAAAGACTAAAACTAAGATAATTGAACAGAACAGACACACAGCGTTAAATATTTACCGGAAAGTAACACGGCAAATTTTAGGGAGCGCCGTGGGTAGTGTGTCGGCCGCTGACGCAAGGTGAGCGAGTTCGGATCCCGATAACACCAACGCCATCGAATGATTATTTAGCGGCGTCCCTCCTCGGCGGGGTACTGGCTAAACCCCCCGTTGTACACTTGCCTTGCAAAAGCTTCTCGGCTCTCGCCGTTCGGAATCGGCATTAAGCTTTAGGTTTCGTTCACTTGTGTGGAAAAACAAATGGCACACAACATAAGTGAATAAAAAGAAGCTTGGCTAACGTAATCTAAGGTGTCTGTCTGGCAGTACAATGGACCAGTGTTTGTGTCTGAGTGCTCCAACAGATAGCAGAAGCCTCCACCAATAAAAAAAAAACACGGCAATCCCAATGTTTCTATTTATTTTTCCAAAGAATTTCAACCAAAAACAGACTGACACCACTTTGTTTTGCGAAATGATCTTCAATGAATACATTTCAGTGATCGAAAGAAGGGAAACAAAAAAGCTCAAGGACAACTGCGTATGTTGAGTGTGAAACAAATATGAGAAAAAAAATGTCTTCATTATTTTCGTTGTTTCTAATTAGTTTTCCACCACTGTATATTTCATTTTCGGTGGTGTTCCGCCTCTGAGCTACATACACTTGCTCCCACGACTAATCGGACAATCAATTAGAACACTTTTGAGACCAATTTTCTCAAACAAAGATTTGGGGAATTTTAAGTTTTATATATGGAATTATTTGTTTATTTTTCCTTATTCTATTAATATGTAAAACAAAAACAACAATTCAATAAAACGGTAAAAAGATAACTATAAAAAATTAAAACAACACGAATAATTCATTACACACGTATAATCGGACACTTTGAATTTAATATTTTGTAGCGTAACCGTTATACTTACAGCTTGCGCAGTCCGTGACACATTTGTATCCATAAAAAGCTTGCGCTGTACGAAAATGGAGACCAAAACAAACAATAAAAACCCGAAAAAAAAACCGAGGGTTAAGAAAAATATGTTATTTCTTGGAAATTATATGAAATAAGAAAATTTATTAGTAAGAAGAATGTATAAGGAATTAAATAAAACAAAAATAAGTTCGATGCATGCCACAATAGTTGAAATATTTGCGTTTGAAGTTAATGTTTAAGTTTTTTTTCCGTTGTACGCAGACTTATGCGGGCAAGTGTACATAAAATCCAGAACTGTGCGAACTCCTCAGCCATAATGACCTAGAACGAGAATAAGCTTCTGAGGTCGCTGAATTATGTTGAGTGTATGGACACCATGAGCTCAGACTTTTCGAGTCAATCCGCGAAGGGGTTGACAATCGCATTCAAGGTAGCGCACACAGGTTGAAGGGAAGCTATACAGTGGATGGGAAAATATTTTGGAAAAGTTACACTGATGCAAAGAGCTTCAATAGAATCTATAATTTCGAATCGAGTTTCAAGGGTTGGTTAAAGAACTGGATATGAGGAGTGTTTCAGTTAGTACTCCTCGAGGTTTCTCCAAACAAATTTGTTACTACTAATATTTCCAATGATTCACTTAACCTCATTTAATGCCCCCATTATTTTTACAGAAATATTCTTCGTATAGAGTGTACCCTAGACCCCATCATTTAATTCATGGCTTCATCACTTATGTATTTCCATAGTCATAATTTTAGCCACAGGATATTGAATAAACACCCACCCTGAAGTATCTTGTTTCCATACGACTGCGTTACTACACCCCTGGCGCCCTTCAATACCACCCATCAGTAATCTGATAATATTGCTTTAAAAAAGGAGGTAATCAAATCGTATTCAGCAGGACAATCACCCCATATTTTACCATTTAAGATTCTAACAATGAAACACTTAGAATGCGTCTCACAATGGATCGTTCGTGTAAATTCATTTCCAAGGGAAAGCAGTCCTACTCCTTTATATTTCTGTTGTTCTAATGGTTATGTGGTGCTTACGCCCTCCTGTAAAGAAGCCAGGGATTGATTTCGCAATTAAGTTCTTAAGTTTCGCATTCTCTCTATCTAAGAACATAAATTATGAACTTGGCGCTTGTGTATACGTAATAAAAGAACGAAACCCGACACCAACACAAACATAAGCTCAACAAGCTTAATAGGAACTGCGAAAGGACTAAAGTGCACGTTGGAGTCACCAGCCCCAAACCTCGAAGCAAACTTCACAATCTCAGTATCGCAGATTGAAGTTGCAAGAGTTTCACATTTTAGTGTAAAACTTGGTGCATAAGAAACTGTAGACTCTCATACACACACACACACACTTTATATAGATGTATTTGTCTTTAGGGGATACCCGTATGTGTGATTTTAATTAAAACGGGATTACTGCTACATCATAGGGAGAGAGATGGGATTTCAAGGAACATATTCGAAAACGTGTTCGTAGTGCATCGTTGTTACTACACCTGGAAGGCAAGATTGTGCTTTTCAGCTACATCAGGTGTTTAAGACGCTGGATAATGATTCGAGAATTTCAGCTGAAGACGTGACTGAAAGGATTTAAGTTAACAAATTTAATTAGCGAACGAGCAGTAAGCAAGTATTCAATGCTTGATGAGAAAAAGTTTTATGAAAAGTACAGTTTATGTGTTTATTATCCAGGGATAAGAGATAGTTTTCCGATATAGCGCAACTTGCAATTAAAGGACAAATTGCTCAAATTGAAGGACAGAACATTTCGTAGTTATTGAATAGAAAATTTTCAAAAAAAAGTTTCTTTATTCGAAAATTGAAATGATTTCGATGTGGAAGATGTAAAATATGATTTACGCATCACTATATTCTAGAATACCCCAAGGAAACTAGGCTCTATTTTTCAATAAGTACAAAGATGTGGTCAGAAAATTTAACTTCCACTGATATGTTCTATATAGAAAATTCGTGCTGTTCAGCCTCTACCGCCCTTAACCCAATTTCAATGCCACGGAAATAATTTCAAGATTTCCATTCCATTTCCGGGAATACTCATTTCACTTGTGGAAAGTTAGCTACATAAATGGCATGACAAAATCACAACTGTAATTGTCAGTTGATGCGGTAACAGCAATACATACTACACCCATAGTTCTCATCAGAACAGAAACAACTTTCAAAAAAGGACCAAGCATCTTTAACATAATCGTCTGAAAATAAATAAAGGCGTCCGTCCCCTGACCTCACTCCAATTCAGGTGCCGTAATTAATTGTTCATTAGCAATGTCCTTGGCCCCGTAAATAATTTTGCAAAACGAAAAAGAAAATTCCTGCTCCCCGCTCCAATTACTACCACCGAAAATTCCATCTTTAATTGTGAATCGTGCGTGCGAGGTCGTCATTGCCAAAAAATGCCAAAACAGCCATTACCTCATTACTCGGCGGCAATCCCAAATGAAAATGGCAAATCCTTTAAGCTGCTTTATGGGGCGCAGCCAGATGGTTTCACCGTGGAAATTATGATTTTCCATTTCGGCCGCTAATACCACTAAATTAGATTTTTTGATTATAAATATTTTTTTATTGGCATTTAGCAATTCGGACAGTTTGCAAAGGATTGGTGTACTAATCAATTTATTGCTGATTGCTGTCCAATTCGTTTCTTGTTGTTCCACAATTCGCGAGGTGGTCGTACATGTGAGTAGCACGAAAGGAAAAAAAAATTGGAATCAAGCACTCGTCGAAACCAGGTCGAAGGCACATTCTGTTTATTCACATAGGTCTTGTGTGTTTGGATTGTGTTTGTTCATTTTAATTAAATTTCTTGCTGGGATGCAGGTGGCAGTTCTATGATTTTTTATTTTTTCATTCTCGTTCTATGTACTATCTGCTGGAGAACATGAAAAATTGTGATTGAAATTTAATGAAAGGATGGAAGGAACAGATCTACCTGTCAGTCGATTCACGAACAATCTGAATTGTTATAAATTTAGAATGGAAGGGAAAATAAAAGACGACGAGTTGATACTCATTAATGCAATGCATTGGGAGTGGATCGCATATATGTACATATAAGTTGGAGATGTGCCTTTTCATGTTTCGAAGGACTCCAAGAATAGTTGGGTTATACGTCAGCTCCTTTTTAAGAAACTACATAGTTTAAAATAATAATAAGCTATATTTTTTAAATGACTGCTTCTATCACATGTAAGCATGCACAGAGAATAAATTGATTCTGCGACATTCTATGTTTCCAAATCCACCTGTAAAAGTTAAGGTATCGGGACTGGAATTGTGCGGACAGTAAATACCAACCAAACTTATTGAGACAATTGTCGGTTGGTTTCAACAAAATTTCGTTAATCATTTCGTTTAACGAGAGAAATTGAGAATATTTAAGATGCCGAGACCCAGCGGGTGCTCGCATTTGTTCATTTTTAGTGACCTAGAAATATCGACGATTGAAACAAATTTAACAGTACATCTAAATAATCGTGCTTACGAGTAAAAGACGGCAACCTCTGTTTTTCTATACTCAGGACATTTTCCCACATTCCTTTGTGCCTTAAATGGAGGGAATTCAATTTTATGCCTCAAAAAGGAGAATTCATTTGACAAATAAGACTGAAGGAAATTCCATAAGAATCTAAGCTAAGTTTAGCTTCTCTTGAAGGTTTAAATCTTCAAGATACGATATGTGTCAAAAAGTACACTGGACCACATTCGGCTTTTTAGCTTAAACCAAACTAATAGTTCTGCAAAATTTATCTTTCTTATATGGTAAATCTTTTACTTGACTAAGCAATATTCGTCAGTATTAATGAACCTTATCTTATATATTTCTTTTTGGAATTTCTTTAACAATTCTTCAATATTAAGAGCGTAAGCTTGCTTTAGCGCTACCTGCATAAATTCAGTACGTGAAAACCTGGATGGAATAGCCCATCGTCTTATCCACTTTAGCCTTATTCTTGTCTCTTTCGCGCATAGCTTTTTAAAACAAGAAGTTTGATTCTTTAATCTTCTAACGCTGTTGAATTTTTCTAATAGGTACGGATTTTTGAATACTTCAATCTATCTTTATTTCCAGAGAGTTGCATGATGTGATCTTTCTAATACGGGTATCTATTAGATCAATGTTATAAGAAGCGCATTAACACCGGGTGTTTTAAATATTTTATACAAGATACAATTTTAGCCTCGAAACATACTTATATATGTATAAAGTCAAGTCCACCTCTTAAAGTGTGCATTAAAAATCTCTGATATCCCAACTACCTACCTTGAATCTCAAAACCTTTTTGGCAAGTTTGATAAGATCAGAATGGAGAGATTGTTTCATAGTTTACGATAGTAATATTTAATGTCCATCATCAACATTCCTTCTTCCGACACGAATCTTTAAATTTGACAGAAAATGATCAAGCATTTTCGGATAATAAACAATTCAATTTAGTTTTCGCCTACCTATTAATCGCAGAAGGTTCTTTAGATAACTTTTCTTCGAAATATCAGAGTAAAGCAGGCTGTCGAATAACTAGAGCTTTCTCAAATAAATCTCTTCCACTGCCCTTGAAGTTAACCTAAGATATTATCGTTAAACATATCTGTCCGAATATAATTCCTTACCGCTGGGAATAGTCACTTCTTATTTCCTTTTTACGAACAAGCCTTTCAAAACCTTGCCGAATGGAAATTCCTAACAAGTGCTGGCTCCAAATTGTAATTGGTCATGTTGAATGATTCACATAAATCAGAAAATGTACATTTTCCCATCCGCTACATTTCTCTGCACATAGCATTCTCTCTAAAAAACCTTGATTGGATGAATTCTGTTAGGAAAGTAATAACAATAAGACCAAATGCTGAAATAGGGAAACAAGTGAATCAGCCCAGGCGCACTTTTCGTATTCTGTGGGACTGGAAATGCTTTATACGAAAACAATTGCAAGGTTAGAGATGGGGTATGATACTGGGAAAGCCGAGGTACAACCTCAGATCCATGTAATCAAAAATGTAAGCGCCGCAATCGGGTTTATGGTACAATACTTCTATCATCCAAGAGGTGTGACTTTTTCTTTATGTAAATGGAATTCCCTAGGCTATAAGCCATGCCAATGCTTACATACAATATATATATGTATGTCTCGAACAAGGAATGCAACTTAAGGCGACAGCGATGAATGAATGAATGAGAGAGATTCTGCAATTTCGGTCGGGAAAATCTTTCTTCTTGTTTGTTTCTTCTTATTGCACTTAAGGACGTGCAAGGTGGGGAATTAAATTGCATAAGTTTCCGGCCGGCGTGATTTTCGTGCGAATTACGAAGTGTGCATGAAGGAAGATGAAGTGCCAGAAAGAGTTGTTTTAGAGGGGAAAGATACGCCGCCTTCCAACGTGGTATTATGCGGGAAAAATTTTCCGCGCAGAAGATGATGTGCGGTGGGCTTTTAATTGCATGAAAATTATATAAGGAAAAACGCTGGCTATTCACGAAAACGTTTTCCGAGCTTACAAACCCATTAAACTAGAATCAAGTAGGCAGAACCTATATGTATATGATTTTTCTTAAGTTTAAGAAAATCTTTCAGATACTAACGGTTAAAAACCTTTTCTTTTTTGTACGCATTGTATGTAGGTGTATAAACTGTGACTGTCCATGCGTACGTCCTTAGATTCCTATTAATTTTTGTACTTCACTGTGCCGAAGTAGCATAGTATAGCTAATGGCTGTGTAGAATTAGAAACTTTGAAACACTCAAAGGATCCCACAGTGTAGGAAAATAATCCAAAAAATCCTAGGATACAAGGATTATTTGCTTTCACTATATTCTTTACAATATTTTCTCCTAATATTGTAATTCAAGTAGGCGGAGTGTGTCACAATTTATGACTAATTATCAAATGTGGATAATGACATATTAGCACCTGAAAGTAACAATTAGGTATGCCTAAATACTTACTTATAATAAAGCCTTTCGTCCCCTAGCTCTATTATATGCGCGTAGATTGGATTGAGACGATTGATAAAATGTTATTTAAGAAGCGCAACATCTACAGTGGCGGGCAAACCGGATGCGTAATTAGAATTTTTCCGGTGTTTCATAAATTAAATTTGTATCCGACAATTTCATCAAAATCTTCATTAAATTTTTGAAACAAGCCCGTCTTCTGTCTCATTTTCACACTTTTGATATAAAAAAAAAAACAGCGCATAGGTCACACATTCAACTTGTTTGTTGGAAACCTCCTGGCGATGGTTATTCGAAATTGAATCAATTATCTCTCATTTGCGCGAGGACACGTAGTCACGCTACAACTTTTAACACCACATGCGGTGGCATAACATTTATTGCGTCCATATATCTAGGTAACACGTTCATAAAACTGATGCCGCAATGACATCGAAACTAATTCGTATGTTTTCAACCGGCCACATTAACAGTGACATATTTTGCAACGAATCCCTTCTGATACTCAGCCGCAGATGACACACAAACATGCGTAGAAAAGTTGAATAGGGTTGAAGTTTTTAAATTTCTCGTAATGATGGCTCACTAAAGTTGTCAACTGCATGTTTAAGTTAGTGGAGGGTACCCGATCGGGTTGAGTGTTGGCTATTCTCCACTGAATGATAAATTACTTTAAATGGGTAGAGCGCTTGACAAGGGATAAGTCTCCATGTTTTAGATGTAACAACCGAAAGAATTTCCTTCACATATGGTCATGTACAGGCTATCGTAGATATGTTGGGTACAGGGCAGGGTAACGCTCTCAAAAAGACTGGAAACACCATAATCATACATTAGCTAACCGCCGCAAACCAGGAGATAAAATGAAAGCAACAACATAAAGGAAGGGAAGCACCCTTTCTTTCAAAATTGCACACCCGACCATCTGCTCATATTTCACTCTGTAGTGGACGAAGCGTCATATGCACAAGGATGACAAGATACCAGGCTCTGAGCGAACCCGTGACTTCATCTCCTCTGTCACGCAGAGTAGATCCTTGAGATCTAAAGTAATGCAAGCTGTATAAGATGCAAGCAGACGAAAGGACAAAACAACGTGGGGCATAGGGCATTAGCCATTGCTGTCTTTGTGATTTGATAGCCGCCCATCGGATGCCAGACTGCTGTAGACGGCTTCTGAGTGTACTTTTCCTACGATGATGTATTTCTGCGTCGTCTTGGATTTTGTCTTTGCCTAAAACGGATAATTTAACAAATTCTGACTTTAAGTGGAGAATCTACTTGACATTCAGGACATCATCCACTGCAGTAGCACAACAGATGCAAGAGGACGACTTGGCGTTCAACATAATGAGACAAAGAGCATCTGTTGACAGTGACACTAAGTGCACTTCTTCTATTTAGGTGCAAAGAGAGAACGAAGGAGTCGCAGGACAAACAAAAAAAGATCGCAGAGGGAGCCACTTTTCAGGAATGCCTCGGCCTAACCTATAAATATCATTGCGTCAAAAAACGTTTCATTTGGATCAGCTTGTCATTAGGGCCATTAATCATCCTGACTTGTGTGCCTGTGCATGACGTTGTCTTGATAACTACGCTCTCACAAGAATACCTGAAACCGGTAATCTGATACGTGACAGTACGTCGATTCGAGAGTATTTCCTTCCTCTACTTCATCCGGTAATTCAGATCGAATTCTCCGTCACACTTAATTACAAACACTAATCAATAATTGCCTTCCTTGTCCGGTCTCTTTGTAAATCTTTAATCTTTGGCGTAAGATATGCTTTAACACGCCTAGCAGAGTGTTGTATTCTGAGGCAATTGAATGCAATCGTTTGTTTGTATTTCGATGCACACCATGCATCGTCGATAATTTCCTGAAAATGAGCAAATGCAAAGAAAGAGATACTCATCATCCACCCACGGATCTGAGTAGTTCCATCAGCATAGCCATCATTATGAACATCCCCATCAGCGCGAATACCAGAAGCTGGAGCTATACACGCGAGTATTCGCTTGTAGATGGACGAATAAAGTGCCACAGTGCTCCATCATTCGGGAGCAAAAGCAATTTTCATTATTTCCACATCAAACGCGGAACAGAACGAATAAAGCGAAAAATAAATCGACGAACGGGAGCAAAAGGCAGGCAGGGAAAAGGAATGTTTCTATGTGTCTAAAAATGGATGTCAGAGCGGAGAAATAAGACCAAGACCAAGATGAAGACGAAGAACGAAGCCGCAATAACTAACGATGACATACGACCAATACGACCCAGCTCCTTTCCTTTGTCCCTTCAGTAAAACAACTCCAGAAGTTGCATTTGGATGTGCGTGTGCCGTTTGTTTGTCACTGGAAGTTATTTTTGACGCCCCGACCAAAGAAGCGAGCGAATGGAAGTGGAAAAACAATATTAGGAAAATATAGAAAAGCGAGAGAACGTTGATTTGATGGAGAACAACTTTGAAATGGAACGTGATGCCATTGCGATTTGAGTTGTACTGTAGGTGAACCTATACATACAACGATGAGGTGCATCTTTGGGTGGGGGGGAAAGAATAGTAAAAGGTCGAATATAGACAAATTCAGCTTTTGCCGCAGTGAACGAAACGTCATGAGAAGTTGAAGTAGGCATTGGACACCGGAAGGCAACCGTCAAGTGAGATATGTATGTTTAGGAAATTGAATAAATCATTAAGATGAGGATTTACCTGAAAAATTGTCGAAGAAGTAATGTGAACCCAGTTTACATTTAGATATGTTAAGGAAGGTTTTCCATACGGGTTTCTTATTGCATAAGAAAGGAAGACATTTCGACTCCAAAAGACGTTTTAATATTGTCTTTGAGAAAATGAATTAAACAAGAAAAAGTATGTTTCAATAAGCTGGATCTCATGACAGGGGCAGATAATGGAATAATTCGGATTTTTTGTCTGGTCTCGCTAAGGTCTCACCCAAAGGATTCGTCATGGGCCTTCATCTCCGAATTTTATGAATAATCTAGACCAAGGAGTCAAGTATATTGGAACTCAAGTATACTGGAATATTTTTAATTTCTCACCATTGAGCTGATCTTTAAAACAATGCGTATATCTTGTAGCATTGGCATACATACATACATACAGTGGTGGCCATATTTATAAGGACAGTTCTTATAATAAATATAAGGGAGCGCCGTAGCGCGGTGGATAGTGTGTCGTCCGCTGACGCAAGATGAGCGAGTTCGAATCCCGATAACACCAACGCCATCGAATGATGGTGTCCCTCCTCGGCGGGGTACTGGCAAAACCCCCCGTTGTATACTTGCCTTAAAAAAGCTTCTCGGCCCTCGCCGTTCGGAATCGGCATCAAGGCCACGCACTGAGCGGCAAGCGGCAAAAAGCTGAGCGGCAAGAAGCTGAGCGGCAAAAAAATTTTAAAACACATGAAATCGTATGGCTGTGGCCACACAGTCTCTGAGCGGCAAGCGACGTTTTTGAGCGGCAGAGCGGCGTCGCTCAGCTTTCAATTCTGTTCTATTATTTTAGGGTAGTGCTGAGCGGCAAGAAGGAATAATGGCAAATTTAAGAAATATTAACAGCAAATCAAATAATTGTATTGACATACGTAGGTATTGTCTGAATCGGTCTTCGTGTTGTCGAAGATTATTATACAAATGGTGAAATTCGCCATAACCTGATCTTTTTCGGTTTATTGGATGAACTCCAAATCTTCTTTTTTTAAGCTTAAGATAACTCTGTAAATGTTAAAACGACTTTCTTGTAAAATATTGCGGCGAACAGCACTCGTTAACGACATTTTCAGAACTAATCGCTAAGAATTGCCGCTCAGTGAGTTGCCGCTCAGGAAATAGCCACTTGCCGCTTAAGTTTGTCGCTCAGCTTTTTGCCGCTTTGCCGCTCAGTGCGTGGCCTTAGCCTTAAGCTTTAGGTTCCGTTCACTTGTGTGAAAACAAGTCGCACACAACATAAGTGAATAAAAAGAAGCTTGGCTCTAGCTCTTCATGAGCTCTAACGCCGTCTAAGGTGTCTGTCTGGCAGTACAATGGAGACAGTATTTGTGTCTGAGTGCTTCAACAGATAGCAGAGGCCACCAAAGAAAATTCTTCGTCTTACTTTGCATGTTGGCAAATTTTTTTTGAGAAAAATATAATTTTTTTTTTTTTACAAAACAAAAAATTAGTTTAAAGTAAGAAAAATTTAAACTGTTCCCCTATATCCCGCCTGGCCATATTTTTAGGGACATTTCAAAAAATTTAATTTTTTTTTCTCAAGGATATAAAAGGAAAAGCGAAATGCTATTTCAAATTACTTTTGAAGTTCAATTTAAAGAATTTAGGTCAATTTCCAAGTTTCAAAGTGTTTACTTTTTTTTATTTCAAAAATGGTTAAGGGAATAAAAACCTGTACCGACGAGCAACGCTCAATTATAAATAAATTAAGAAACGAAGGCAAGTCCATTAGAGAAATCGAAAGGCTTATTGGTTCATCAAAATCGAAACTGATCGTCAAATTGTAAAAACATCCAAAAAAGACCCATTTAAATCCTCGCGTGAGATAAAAAATGAATTGGATGCTAATATTTCTGCACGTACCATTCGCAGACGGCTTCAAGAAGCTAATCTTTTTGCACCATCAGCTTTAAGAGTTCCTTTATTGAGCAAAAAACAATGTCAAAGGACGTTTGGATTTTGCAAAGGATCACGAGTGTTGGACAGGAACAAAGTGACGTAACATCTCATAGAGCGATGAGTCAAAATTTAACCTAATTAGTACAGATGGGCAATATTAAAGTGAGGACTTGCTTTTCGTGGTATGGGGTAGGGCCTATTTTCCGTATCCGGGATATAATGACTGCTAACTTTTATGTCAATAACATCATGAAGGAAGTAATGCTACCATAGACAGAAGAAAATATGCCGTTTCGATGGACATTTGCAGGGCAACGATTCGAAGTATACGGCAAAAGCTGCGAAAGACTTCTTCAGGAGCAAATACATCCATCTGTTGCAGTGGCCAGCACAGTCTCCGGATCTCAATCCCGTCGAGAACCTCTGGAAGACCGTTAAAGACCAGTTTGGAAAAGAGAAGTTCAGAAAACAGGATGAATTATGGGAAAAAATCCAAGAAATATTGTACATATACCAGTGGAAACTTGCCAGCGCTTGTAGAGACAATGCCACGTCGGTGCCAAGCCCTACTGAAAAATAACGGTTCTTACTACTAAATATTAGGTGGTTATATTATTTGACTTGGTTGAAATAGAAATTATTACAATTAATTTTTGATTATTTTAGGAATAGTTTTGTGTCCTTATAAATATAGCCAAAGGAAATAAGTAGAACAAACGTTTTTTTCTGTTTATTTTATAATTTAATATGGTTTTAATGAAATGAATTATGTAAGACACATGTAAATATACGTTAAATTGAAAAAATGAAAAAATAATGTCCATTTACACCATTTGGTTTTATTAATTGTATTTTAATTAAAAAACACAGTATTCCTATAAATATGACCAACACTGTATATGTATGCTTTGGTGGTTGAGGCAAAATAGGTACAGAACGCATTGATCGTATATACCAATGTGTAATATCAAAACAAGAAAAATCCTACAAGATTTTTAAGGCAACAAATTGAATTACGAGTGGACCTAAGAATGCCACTTAACATGTTATGCTTAGTCATATAGCGATCGCTGTTCAGGAATGAAGTTGAGCTGAAGAACCTTCCATCATCAGACGAAAACATATAATAGTGTCAAACTCATCACAAAATCAATAAAAGTTCAATCTTCGCTTTTTTGTTCCTTCGACCCACCAAGAACATGATATCAGTCCATGAAGGAAAAAAGCGATCACCTTCACTTGTTGCCAAATGGGCCTCGACAGATGAATATATCCAGATTCAATATTGGGCAATCTTTGAAGCATAATGATGATGATTTGGGTAGATAAGTGAATGGAAATGCATTTCCCAACCTTCGGTTCAAACAAGGACACTACTTTCTTTCAGAACAGAATATTTTTACAGGATTTGGGAAGTAATAAACTTTTACAGTGATTACAACTACAAATATTTGCTTTAAATCTGGCATTTTAACATAAAACAGTATTAGACAAATTTTTGTCATAGGCAACGACCTTTAAGTCAAGTACGCGTACCTTTTCCAAGTGCAATAATCCACTAGACATTTGTTTTTTTTTACTCAAAAAATACATCGTTCAGCAAACAAATATTGTAAAAGAAAACAAAAAACCAATAACGACCACCCTTTGCGCAACGCTCCTCTGACACTTTATAAATTTCATTAATTTCCATTACGCTCTCTCATCTTACGAACGCAATCAAAAACTTTTCTCTCAGCTACAAACTGCTACAAGACGGATTGATATTTCTCCATATTCCTACTTCACCAATTCCATACCCCCCCGATGAAAAATTAATTTCCATCTTTTCTTCGTTTCTGGTTCATCACTCTTCAAGACTATCACTCTTAACTTTTCATGCAGTTGTTTTTGCGTTATTTTGTTTTTCTCTCAAAAATTTCATTAAATATTTTAGGAAGACAATAGTCATCCCCCATTCAAGATTCCATTCGCAGATCGAAGAAGGAAGCGTAAAAGAAAACCAAGAATAAGGTTTGGTGGATTTATTCGTCTATCACCTTCTTCGAGTAGAAGAGTTATTGTTCCGTTCCATTGGGCATCCGAGACATATACGAGTATATCTACTGACTCCACACTCGGCAACTAGTAGGTGACTCCAATCAAATAGCATTTATCCATTTACGGGTGCAGCTAGTAAACATTGTCAACGGTGTGTGGGATGTCCCCCCGATAAAACCACCACAGTTATGGGCAATGACACTGTTTTTTCTTCCGCTCTCTTTGACGATTGTCGTTATGTGTCCGAAGAATACTTACCGGGAAAGGCAATAACGACAAATAGTTTCTCTCATGACAATCATCGCCCACCAATGAGTACATGATGCCAATCACTCTGCAGAGTCATAGTATCTTGGAAAATGTGGCGATTAATTTTCGAACACATCAGAGTGGTGACTGGGGAGGTCGTAAATGTAAAACCCAACGATGATGCAATAACTTTTAAGTTTCATATTTTCAAGGCGGAATTAGATTTTCGAAATGCATATAAAAATTAAAATTCACTTCGTACGTACAAATGCGGACGGTGCACGTGCATGAATCTCCACTATGGGTTGTCGGATCTCCGTGCACACAAATACGTGAACGTTTTTATTCATTTTGACGCCGGATTTATGGATGCCAATTAATAGTTTTAGGGGAAACGCACCTCGGAGAATAGATGACAAAGTGCACGCTGTAGAGAAGGAAGACATTGGAAAATGTTTAATGTCCTCTATGATGAAACGACAGGGCGTGGGTGGATGGGTTGACAAGTGATGGGGCAATGGTTTTATTGGGAAGCTAGTGCTATTTTTGGTTGTACCCAAATTTATTTTTTGTTTTAGAGTCGCTGGCTTTGACTTGCACGTGAACCCAAGTTCCCTCGGTTGAAGGTAGTCAATTTATTGAGTTGCTGTAAAAATAAAGGAAGCGGATGTCTGGAAATTAAAAAAAACCTAAACAAATGTGAGAGGCTATGATTATGAATATTCGATAAAAAAATAATTATAAATTGAGAAAAAAAGAAAACAAGTTATGATGGAGGTATAGAAAAAACAAATCTAAGGATTTTGAAAATATTTTTCTTACATTCAAAATCATAAGTACGTATAATGCCATAAGCGATTCCCAATTACAAAGACGAGTGCAGAGAACTCTGATCATACTCGTATCTACATATATTCTTCTGGCACATTAGCTTGAAATGAACGTTTCCTCCTTAATATTATATCTGGGCATAAGCGCTCACTGGATCAAAAGCTGTATAGGATTATGAAATGAGTGCTTTTCTTCTATGAGTCCTGCTAGTCCAAGAAATCCATTCAAAGGTAATCAATGTCAGGTAAATAATATGTCATATCAGATTCTGTCAAAAATCGTGGATAAACTTTATGTCTTTTATATCTATACTAGCAACATATGTCGTTATGGAATGTTAAATAAAAAATAACTATCCATCAAAAACAGTCTTGGCTTCTTCAAAATACAAGTAATTAAGTATGTGTGCCAATTTGACACACAAGAAACTCTAAAATTTCTAAAAATAAAGGGTCGTTTGCCTCATTTTTGTCGATGTTCCATGCCTACAAATAACGAACAAATTATTGTAGAATTGACTTAGCACATCTTTTAAATCGAATTATAAAATTATGACTGATATGTTGGATGAAACGTGTCGCCGTGCTACAGATTCCGCAAAAACTCGATTTCATTAAAAAAAAAAACATCGAATGCGGGTAGCCGGGTATGTGACTCCGAGCGCCCCTTGTCGCTCGTTGTTACCGCCTATTTTAGTTTCACCAGTATCCCCAGTTTTTACGAAAATCTATGAACTAAGACAGTTGTTCGGATTGCTTTAATAGTCTGGTCTGTGTTTGTTCCTCACTTGGGATTGTTCGTGTTTCATCGTCTGTGCGTTGTAGGATTTTAAGACGGTGTTTTTTGCAACAATTTTTTGCTTCTCCTGCAACGATTGCCAGAAACGTTTATGGAATTTATCTTTTATTTGGTTTCTTTTTTGTACGATGTGCTGTTTCCACGTTAATTTACTGCCAATAAACATTCCGAGGTATCTGGTTCAGTCGCTAGTTTGTATGGATTTGTCATTAATTGTTAAAGCGGTTGTGTTGTCCATCTTTTTTGTAGTATAGATCACCGGTACAGACTTCTCTTCGTTTATTTGGAGGCTTCATATTGTAAGCCACTCGATAGTATTGTTGAGATGTCTTTGAAGTTCATAATTTGCATTTGTTAGGTTTTTACTGGCGTGAAGTTTCATCAACGAATGTAGCGAATGGCATGTTCTAAAGTCGAGTTTGGTGTATCTGATGTGTATATTAGGTATAGTAGTGGAGCTTGCTTCTCTGGGAAATGCCTGCTAGGACTGTTAGCAGCTTAAAGGATTCGTCCTTGTATCTAACATAAAACAGCCGCTGCTCGGGATATCTTTTAAGTACTACAGTACAAGTATAGTGGCAGTGTTTTTTTTTAGCTTATAGAATAGATGAAAATAAGACTTGAGTTTCGTTTGCGCCCAAAAAATAAACAAGATCGTATTGGTTTTCTCCACTAACCAGTACTCTGATGATTTGGATCTGAAGTCAGGTAAGCCTCAAATGATTTTGGATTATAACAGCATCAAAGGAGGAACTGATACGTTCGATAAATTGTGGCATTCATACACAACATCAAGAGCAAGATCTACGCGTCGGTGGCCTATGCGGGTTTTCGTGCGAAATATTGGGCCAAGCTGGCGTAAATGCAATGATATTACTCTCACTTGCTCAACCAAACAGAAAAACTTCAAGAAAGAGTTTCTGTACGAACCTTTGTACAGCTTTGTTGAGCCACAGCTAAAAAGAAGGGTCGAAATGCCGTGCTTAGGACGAAGTTTGAGGCAAGTTATTGGAAGTGTTCTGAAAGAAGGATCACAACCAGTTTTTCACCCAAACGACCAATAAAATTGGGAAAAGATGTTCGATGCAACTTTTGTGATAGAAAGAAATATCAGAAAGCAAAAAACAAATGTGTGCGACGTGTCAGCTGTCTATGTTTGAAGCGCGTTGTTAGTCTTGCCGTATTGAATGCAGTAAATAAAAATAACATTCATTGCACTTAGGTATTCCATTATTATGCTAACGCTGGTTTGAGACGAAAATTACATCAATTTAAGTAAAAAAATATTAATATCATTTTTAGAGCGAAATGTGATACTTTTTTTTATTTTAATTTATAAATTTTGAAAAATAATAATTTAAATTACTGTCTTTTTTGTAATTTTTTTCTGTAGTTTTTTTTTTCTGTAAGTTTAGATATTATTTGAATAAACTAAGAACGTGGATTTATTAATAAAAATTTAAATTAGTAAAAACGAATGTTTTTTTTTTCTATATTATTTATGATTGGGGTATGTCACACACCAGTGTGAGGAATAAGAGGAATAAGAAAAAAAGGTGTGAGGACGGAGGGTTAAAAATGAAAAAAAAAAAAAGAAAACAAAACATAGAATATTCAATGGTCTGCAACAGCTGATTCCCGCTTATATAGAATATAAGGACCATTGAGCTAAAACTTTCGAATATCAAATATGACGCCCCAAAGGATTAACGCGACATGTCAAAGGATGAAATGTTAACGACTTAATAAAGCGTTTTCTTTATTCATATATGAGGATTCATAAACATATTTTATTATTTACGAGACATTTATGAGCATTACATTATATTGACAGTTTCGTGGTCAGGAATTCTAATTAAAATAAATATTTCATCTACGCCAAGGTAATCATCATCTACTCTTTATCTATTCCCATCTCCAAGTAGATCAACAGCTATTTCAGTATTACGGTAATGTCATAACGTCTCGAGTGATAAAATTTAAGATGATATCACAAAATATTATGGAGTCATTCACTCCTTCATCAAGTTCGATTCACCCACGATGGAATGTAGACGCCAAGATTGGTACAAATTAACCACAAACTACGGTCAATAAAGGTTATTATTATTTTTATTTTGTTAAACGAGAAGGAGTACACCAGATCTTTTGGGTGAGTCGATTCATTCAAAGAAATCGCGTGAGTGGCAAACGGGATATCTGGTTTGAGATGTTTCATCACAGAGTGACGCATACGATTGCGTGGAGTTTCGTTTAGCAAATACTTACGCTACGATGAGTAAACCAATTAGGTTAAAGCTCTATCTCGGAATATTTGTTCCATTAGAAAAAAAAAAAACTATTCTTGAAATTAATTTATAATAAAAGTATAACACATTATCGTCTTAACCACTACGGGAATAATTTGAATTTTTTAATTTTTATTTTGTAAAACTAGACTACTGAAACCAAAACTTTTACCATCCATGCCTAATCAGATCCGTAGACTCATTGGATATGACTTAGTAAATATGTATATTGGGGAAGCGACAATAACAATACCAATACAGAAAGCGGTTTTTGTTTTTATTTTATACAATAATATAAAATTATTTATTGTGTTTCACTTTCACGAGTAAGTTGGCACCGCTGTTATCCATGAGTTATATAGTACTATGAACGAACAGTTTAATTGTTGGGTTGAGAAATCTTCCAAATGTGGACAAAACGTTAAGGACGATTGTATTACGAATACAAAATTTTATAAAACAATATCTCAAAACTGTTTAACTCAAATCGCGAAGGATTTAAAGACTACCGATATTATCAAGTTGTACCTCATAAAATGTCCGATATTAACTCAGTTCTCATTAGAAGTTAAGTCTGTAGCAGAAACTGATTTTTTTTGTAAAGATTAATTGCATATGTGTCTATTTGTGAGACCTATACAATTTTTTGCAAGTATTTTTAATTATTCTTTTCCAGGAATAGTTTATTATGTTGTAGAACGCCAGTATAAGCTTGGTAACAGTTTCTCACTACAATGTTTTGTAGCAGAACACATTAGTGAACATCATTCCAGTGATCAATGGTCCCTAATAATAGAGTATTTTATTTTCACTGTTTGCTTGCGTTCCAAAAATGTTAAATTTTAGAAAAATCATCAGTGCTATTGTGTTATATCACTTATGCAGTGGAATCTATCAAGAGCAGCTACTGAAAGCCCTCCTTTTTATGAATAATATCAATAAAAATCGGATTTAAATGTAAGTACATAAAAACATATCTCACATAAAAATCGTTATAAAAGAAATGAACACATACAATAAAAAGATATCAAACAATATGCCATAAAAGACTCCAACATACATGGCCACATGTCGAAATCCATTTGCACCATTTTCGCCAATCTGCCAACTGCCATAATCGTAAATATCAGTCAGATAACGTTGTACAATACAAAAATCCGTTTGAAACTCTTAAAATGAATGGGCACACGGAAAAGTCGTTTTACTTTATTTAATTTTTTTAACAGCACTGTAGTTACACACTCCGTTTTCAGAATTGGTTCTCGCGGATTCTTTTATATACCCGAATGTCTGTGCGTTTGAGGAAGTTTAAGGACGATTGCAACGAATCGAGATAGTTTACACTGTCTTACAGCGAAAAATTCGGTACTGAGATGATATTCGTATCTTAAACGCAATTTTCATTAAATTGTACGGCTCAAAAATGTTGTATCCTGTCGGAAAGTACACAATACCATCATCAAATACGCACTTTTTACATCATATATCCAACCACTCCTTAGGCCATCATTACGAATTTCATTCACACATTCACCATTTAAACTGAGGCCTGTTACCCCCGATGATGAAGGATAACCGGAAAGAGTCCTTCTTGCGTGAATTTTTCAAATTAGGGTTGAAATCGACCAAGGGACACAATAGTTACGCACATTTACTGCATTGAATTCAATGGATGCACAATAAATATAACAATACAACTCCGAGATGGATTCATTCAATAGATTAGAAAAATGCAAAATGAGAAAAACACGCCACAGATGTCTGAATGCAACCCTTAGGTGTGGTATAAGGGTGCACGGAAAAAAATTAACTCGTTTTACACTTCACTAATAAATTTGATTTATTTCGCTTAGCTCAAGGGTACCACGAATATTATAGATACAAGCTCATCTCCGGCTTACGATATGCGGAAATCCAATTTCCCAACGATCACTTCTAAGAGATTAAGTTAAGTACAATATTTCTCTAAGGTATCTATCTATCCTTTCTGACCGAACAATACGAACGCAACGAGCTCAGGAATAGAACTGACTGTCGTGAAACGAATGATATAGTGACTAGGGCGCTGTTACCCGTTGCTCAAAACTCCGCCGCACACCCTATCATCACCCGACCACCTTGCCAGTGCAATAAAGGAAAATGGTAAAAAGGGAAACAAGGGAAAATACTCGGTCCCACACTGAGTACACGAACTGGCAGAAACAGCAGTGACTCACAAGAGATTCCAATCGTATGGAGACGCCACTTCACTTCACAAACTGAACTCCCAACCGGTTCGGCGTGCGAGCATGCCATTGCCAGTCAGCCAGCTAGTCAGTCGATATACCTAGTTCTCTCGCCTCATTTCGAGGGGTGGAAAACGAATAACGGAAGAGAAACACGAAAATCAGCGCCCCCAGAGTTTATGATTCGTTTTGTTGGTGTGTGGGGTTGCAATTGCTAGATACAACAGCTATGGCCACGAATAAGGCACATGGAATGAATGTAAATGTAGTGAGCTCTAAAGTGAATGTCACCCTTAAGGTTTGGTTCAGGGAACGGATGCATGGGAGTTAATACGAAGTGCAAATCTATTATCGCTCACGACGATGAAGAGATTGTAAGTACTATGTGGGTATGATAAGTTCGAAGAGAAAAAGACAGACTTTGACACTAACTCTCTTATTGTTGTGAAGCAACAATAGTATTGTACTCTAAGTACTTAAGGCGACTCCAGTGTTGCCGTCTATAGCGATTTTCAATACTTTTTTTCCTGGATACAACTACGAATAGGTCAGTTTATTTAGAGGAGTCTTTTTATAACTTAGTTAGCTCTGATAGATTATATTATTTTTTTAGAAATCTGAATTATGTGTTAATGCAAACATCATATGTGTATTATTAGAATATCAAAACGAGTTCCAATATTGTCTGCGAAACATCACTTAAAATGTTTACCTAAATCATAAAGCAGGGATATACAACTTCTCGGCTCTCGTCGTTCGGAATCGACATCGAACTGTAGGTCCCGTTCACATGTGTGAAAAACAATTCGCACACAACATAAGTGAATGAAAAATGCTTGGCTCTGGTTCTTCATTAGCTGTAACGCCATCTACGAAAAAGTCTCTTAAACATCGCATATAAGATCTTCTCTGCCATACTGTGTGAACGCCTGAAACCATTTATAGACAATCTGTTCCTATTAGTGTGGTTTTAGGCCAGGAAAATCCACTGTTGACCAAATATTCACACTACTACAGATCTTGGAGAAGACATCCGGCTTTCAGGTCGACCAACCAATCACACACCGCCAAACTCGTCAGGCTGTGCAGGATATCAATAGAGAATTCTCGATGCTGCAATAAGGTCGGTTACCGATACTTTCGATGTTAAAAAAGGATTTAAACTGGGCGACGCACTGTCATATGATGTCTTTAGCATCAAACTTGAAAAGATCGTACGGGACTCAGCGGCCGATACTAGAGGCACGATCTACTTCAATTCTGCACAATTGCTTG
Source organism: Merodon equestris (assembly GCA_958301585.1). Classification (NCBI taxonomy): domain Eukaryota; kingdom Metazoa; phylum Arthropoda; class Insecta; order Diptera; family Syrphidae; genus Merodon; species Merodon equestris. The sequence continues at coordinate 77,665,224 of OY284415.1, read as the reverse complement.
CTTACACAGATGACATTGAATAACGTCAAAACGAATGGACTAAGCGAGACGTCAATGAAGTGTTTGTGAGCATTGAAGCAAAAGTAGCCAAAGTGGGTCTTAGGAAACAGACCAAATGCTGTCATCAGAGAAAGATCATAACGTCACCTTCGGCAGCTATCATTTTGAAGTAGTCAAGGACTTCGTCTATGTTGGCTCGATAATGACAAGCAGCAACGACATCAGCGATAAGATCAAACGTAGAATAACCTTTGCCAATCGCTGTTTCTTTGCCTCAAGAAGCAGCTCTCTCTCGAGGTAACCCTTTGCAAAATTTTAATCATTCCGGTCCACTTTATCGCGCTGATATCAAAAGCGGATGACGAGGTTCTTGGGCGTTTCGAGTGGAAACTTCTGCGTGCAATCTTTGGTCCCGTTTGTGTAAGCTGAGAATGGAGAAGAAGATTCAAGCACTGTACAGACTGTACAGCGACGTGGTCAGACGTCTACGGATCCAACGTTTAAGATGGCTGGGCTATGTAGAGCAACTGGACACCACCGCTCCGGCTCGAAGAGTTTTCGACTCCAACCCCGAGGGACGACGCAACAGAGGACGATCGCATCTAAAGTGGCGACCACAGGAGAAAAGGGTGTGCGGCACTGGAAGCAGCTGGCCAAAAACCGGCTGGCTTGTGGTTGAGGCCCTGGTTCACTCCGAGCTATAGCGCCATATAAGTAAGTATAAGTAATTTAAAAAATGGCTTTTTCTTTGCCTCTTGGCAACCAATTCGATTTATCTAGCCTTGTGCTGATCCTACGACTTCTAATTTTGTTAACTGTTTCTTCAAAAAACTCCGTATTAACTTGTTTTGCTGATTTTTTTTCGATTAGCGATTTTCTTTTTGAAATCAGTCTTCCTTTTCAGTCGTGCTTTTTACTTTAATATTTGTTACTAATTCCTGTCACTGGCTGTATCCAATAGCCTGGGCTGAAAGCTTTTCTTCACCTATTCAAAAACTCAATCACACCTTTTTGTTCACTGGAAAGTCATTGAACAATTTTGACTGCACTAAAACACTAAAAACACAACTAAACTTATGTAAGCGATTTTTACCTGATGAGAAGAAAACATGAAAATGTAACTGGTTTTAAAACATTTATCCACCTTTCCAATGGAAATTTATTCGAGTGCGAATAGAGATGATAAACTTAGATCGGTACTTAAGGCTTTAAAACATTTCAGGGTAACAACATTTCTATGTCTATTATAGTAGAATCTATGATAGATTTTCCCAAACTTTTGTGCTGGCTTTTCTCCGGTGAAACCGACGTTTCAACTATCCATGAAACGATAATTATTGATGAAAGAATCGGGAAATTTGTTGCATCAGATACGTAGCCTTTTCTTCCTCAGACGGCTTTCTAATTAGTTGTATAGGTCTAAAAGTCGCACTTAGATGTCAGCAGTGAATAATTTCTGAACTTTTCCTTCCTTCCATGTTATTTTTTGACATTTCTGAAGAAAACACATGCACTCTTTTGGACTGTTTCCATGGATTATTACGCGTATTAAAGTTTCAAACTTATTATAAAAATGGTCCATTTAAAAAAAATATTATAAGATTCGTGATGAATGAATAATCATCCAAATGAGTCAACAATTCAAAGGTTAGTGAATAAATTCGAACAAATTGTTTCTGTCGAGGATTGAAAAAAGATTGGCAGACCAAAAGGTGAATACCTGAGGTTTTCAGACTTTTTTTGGCCTCAACTGCAGATAGACACAGATGATTATTATTTTCAACAGGATGGTCCTACGAGTCACGAAACACGTCAAAACATTGAGTTATTGGATCCAGCCGCGACTTTTGAAGGACTTTCTAGTGGCTTATGTCCATTCTAGAGCATTTGTGATTTTTTTAAGTCAACGTCTGTCTGGTTTCATTCCTGGAAGCTTAAATAAAGTTCACACGTTCGGTGCGGGTGGGTTCATCAGACTGGCAGTGAAGTTTCCACGGTTTTTAGATATTCTCAGTATTGGAGATCGACGATAAAACATCATGTAGTAATTTCCTATGAATCCACGCTTTCTTATTAGCTTTTTTCGCACCATAGGCACTCGTCAAAGGTGTAATACAATATTTAACTGCATCAATCAATAACTTTGGTCACCAAACACTAAACACTTGTGTATACAGAACTCTCAATTTTAGATTCTTAGTCTAATGAACTATCATCTTCCAGCATAACAGTTGTCATACTCGTTGATGTCGACATTTGAATGATTAAAAAGAATTCTAACGATCACTATCGCTTGTTGCTCCTAATATTTTCTTATGGGATAAGTGAGAAGGTAGCACAAACAAGTCTTATGTTATCCCTCCTCGCCGCAAATGGCAACTATAGCATCTGTTACCGTGGTACCTGTGGAAATGCTTAATTGCGTTGCGGTGTTTCTACCACACTTTATCACTTATCACTGCATCAAAACAGCACCCTACCGCAATCCAAACATTTTTTTATGCCATGCCCAACCGCAAGTAAATAAAAGAATTTTTCCATTTTCCGCATTATCACTCGAAAATATCCTACCCATAATTAAACTTCCACTTTTTTCTTTGCTTGCTTCTTACAATTTCCAAAACCCATTTTTTCCTACATTTTCGGCATTTCTGTTTGATATCATATATGTTATGAATACATATGCGGTGTGTTGGGCTTGGGCGATGCTCCTATTTTATTTTTTTCTATTTGGCCAAGTTAGTGGTAAGAAAACTAAAACAGGACAATATTTGTTGGCCACATTTTAACTGGGATAATGAAAAGGAATACGACACACCGCATACAACTGGCGCGGTTTAGTAGTTTTCTATCCATCCTTTAGAATCCTTTAGAAGAAAACTGCAGAATTTCAGAAAATTTTCAAAGAAAGTAAGAAAATGGAGATCCGAAGAACATAAAGAAAAGAAGAATGAGATTGCTTCTCCGTGAAACTCTAAAGAGTTTATAATCGGAATAAGGAATAGAAGCGTTTCTATAACTTTTTGTGCTCTTTTGTTACCCTTTCATCCAATTCCAGCTATTTGCAGCGAGACAATTTAGTGTCAGTATACATATTTTTGAGCGTATGGGTGCTAAAGTGCTTGGATGCTTACGGTGCACATACAGAAAATGTGTGTTCATGCAGACAAGAAACCAAACTCGGCGGTGGCGTCTTCGAATGCATATGTAATGAGCTTGACAAGTTTTAGTAAAATTCTTTCTTCTTTTACGAGTGTACACAACAAATTAAGTATGGCGTTAAAATGAAGTGCCAGAGACACTTGAACTACTCCTTTTGTCTTAGTTTTATCGGATAAAAGTTGTTCGTAAAAAGTGAATGAATAATGGGGGGGAGGGCTTAAGAGGGCAATGACCCTCGAACTAAGACACGAAGAACCCGAGTAATATGAATTAATGGACAACTAAAAGGATGGAAGTACTCCAGGCGGCACCCGCAAGGGGCAAGGATTCTTGAGGCCTCACCACTTATTCCAAACTCTTCGGCAGCTCGGAACGACACCGACTTCTGTCCAAAGCGGCGTCGGAAGGGAGAAGGAGCCCGAACCGTAAAAGGTAAGAGCGCTCGTAAACCGAAGACGGCCGCCGCGGATAACCTTGCTCTTGGGGAAAAGACCGAGATGTCTCCTCCTCCGAAGGCAGATGCGGCATTGCACAAAGATCAAAACAAAAACATGAAAGCCTCCTACAAAAAGGCAGCCATCTCCTATGAAAAGATCAAGATAGGGAAAACTGGCAGTGACAGCAAAATGACCAGCGCAGATTGCCAGCATTGCGAGGATCGTCTACTGGAGCTAGCTTCAGTAACAAGCTTCTGTATTCAGACTGTTCTGATGAATGGCATATTCGTGGTGAGTTGTTCCTCACAGGAGACAACTGCATGGATGAGGAGTATGGTGCCGAAAATCCCTCCCCTGGGAACTACTACCTATCAGGTAGTTAGTCTCTCAAAATTAACACGCGCCATCTGCTGGATTCCGGGAAAACCTGGAAACAAGCTGAAAGTGCTGACGCGACTACGTGCGCGGAACCCGGGGCTCGTGGAATGTGTTCCTCAGTCTAAATCTATGATTTTTACTCAGATTAACCTACAGCATTGCAAAGCTGCTACCGCTCTTGTCAGTAGCATAATTGCATGCAGTAGTACAAATCATCACATTGTATCCATTCAGGAACCATGGATGTGGAATAAGCGCCTGTGTGGTCTTGGTCGTATATGTGATGCTACGATCCTTTATGATGAGCGATCCGAAAGGCCCAGGGTCTGCCTCATCAAATCGAACACACTATCGGCATCCAAACTTGGACAATTCTGTGGACAAGATATTATGGCTGCTAAAGTTAGTTACAAAGCGTACGGAGAAATTGAACACTTAGTCCGTCCGCTTACTTCCACTACGACTCGGTTTGCCTTCGACACCGAAGGCAGTTTGTGAACACGTAGATTACTGTGAAGCCAGAAAGATTGGACTCATCATCTGTTGTGATGTTAATGCTCAAAACACTGTTTGGGGCAGCAGCAAATTCAACCGGAGAGGAGACCATCTTTTAAACTTCACTCTTTCGTCTGACCTTATCATCAACAATGTTGGCTCAATCTTTGTGACGGCGGGACGATAGGAGGTGATTGACCTAACTCTGTCTAATAGGTAAGTGAAGGTCATTACTTACTGGAGAGTCTTACCAGATGCAACATTGTCAGACCATAGATATATCGAATTCCAATTGAAGTGTGGGATCTTCCCCTTGCAGCCTAAGCGGAATCCGAGAAAGACGGACTGGGTACGGTTTAGAGAGGAGCTTGAGAAATCCAATCAACCTCTATTTAAGCTCAGAACGGAGCAATTGGTGGAGGATGCCGTTCATAACCTGAGTAGCGCCATCACCAATTGTTTTGAGCTCGCATGTCCTGTCAAAAAACCTCCCTGCAGGAAATTGGTTCTCTGGTGGAACGCTGAGCTCCAATGTTTTCGCAGTTAAGCCAGAAGTCTTATGAACAGATTGCTTGAATCGAACTCGGAAGATGACTGTAATAAGAATCGATCGAGGCAAAAATAATATAAAAAACTTATTCGTAAATCAAAGAATGATTCCTATAAGTCCTTCTGCGAAGGATCAAATCCATGCGACTGAGTGCGACCAGCAAGTTGGTTAATGTCCTCAAGCGAAGAAAATCGACAAAGCTGGATGTACTCAGAAAATCTGATGGTACCTTTACTGAGTCTAAAGCGGAAATTCTTAGTTTACTGTTTCAGACCTATTTCCCGGGAAATCAGACTTTCATCGGCTCGTTGCACACTCGTCCATTGGAAACTGCGACTGAAAGGATGAAAACAACTCGGCGCAGCTCGTATATTGCGTCACGCGTGGCAACTATTGAGGACATCGAATTTGCTGTGCCATCTTGCGATAGCTTCAAGTCGCCAGGTACTGATGGGATATACCCTGGTATGTTGCAAAAAGACAGCTGCTTCCTACCCTGAAACTTGCCTATAAACCTATTCATTGGCGGGCGGTGAAAGTGGTCTTTATTCCCAAAATAAGGAAGAAGATTACTCACTCGCCAAGAGTTTTAGACCAATTAGTCTATCATCCATCTTATTGAAAAGCGTGGCGAGACTAGTAGAGTTGCACGTGCGCAAAGTTGCCCTTCGAATGCATCCTCTTTCGGAGTTGCAACATGCTTATCAGCGCGGAAAATCCTGCGGGACTGCAGGACTTCAAAACCTAGTTGGGAGAGTTGAATACGCACTCGAAAGGAAAGAGTACGTACTCGGCATTTTCGTCGACATTAAGGGAGCTTTTGATAACGCTACTTTCGACAGCATGTGTAACGCTGCTCGGCGGCGTGGCGTATATGAAGCACTGGTTTTGTAGATCAAAGCAATGCTTATGCACAGGACATTGGGCCTGCACACACGGGAGTAATTTTATCAGGAGTAAAACTGGTGTAATGCTCTGCTCTAAGCTTACACGGAATGAATTAATCCAACTGAAAAAAATGTATATGTGAACCTCGTTTCATTGTTTAGTGTTTTCTGGTCTTTCTGACATTTCATTTGACAGAGATATTTCGCAAAAGACGTCTCCTCTCCATTTGGTTTATACAGTGTTCACTGCTTGAAGGGCGAATTACGATTGAGACGCAACACGAGACAAAAAACGTGCCGACTCGAAAAGTAAAGAGTTGTGTATGTATTAGTTTTGCTCTCTCTTCAACCACTCGATAGGCGGTTGAAGATTTTACTCCGTTTCATACTTCACACTTCAGCTCCCTCTCCCATAAAATCAATTTTCAGCCGGTTGGATTACTCCCGTGTGTGCAGGCCCATTGATTGCTGATGCAAGCCTCGAACAATGTGTAGAGTCTCGCGTAAGAAAGGGTTGCCCGCAAGGTGGCGTCCTGTCTCCGTTGTTATGGTGCATGGTGGTTGACTCCCTGCCCGGTGCTCCCAATGAGCCAGCGCACACGGGAACAATTCTACCAGGATCAAACTGGTTTAATGCTCTGCTCTAAGCGCACGCCGGATGAATTACTCCGGCAGAAAAAAATGTATATGTGAACCTCGTTACATTGCGTTAGTGACGAATTGCGATTGAAGCGCAACATCAAACAAATAACGTGCAGACTCGAAAAATAAAGGGTTTTGTATGTGTTAGTTTTCTACCCTATTCTACCACTCAATACGCAGTAGAAGATTTTACTCCGTTTTTTATACTGCATACTTTAGCTCCCTCTTCTATTAAATCAGTTTGCTGCCGGTAGAAATACTCCCGTGTGCGCTGGCCCAATGCCTGTGGAATTTATGCCCAGGCCTATGCGGATGATGTTGCCGTTCTCTCTATCTGTTCATGTTTAGCGACTCTCTGTCTCAAAGCACAGGCGGCGCTAAATGTGATTGATGACAGGTGTACGAGTAATGGGCTGTCTGTTAATCCTCTTAAGATAACATTACTCGGCTGGTGCTAAAAGGCATTCCCATCACGATATCCAAGGAAGCTAAGTACCATGGAGTCATCTTAGATAACAAGATCCTTTGGTCAAAGCATGTTGAGTCAAAAACCACCAAAACGCTGTCAGCTTTTTGGCAATGCAAAGGTGCTTTTGGCAAAACATGGGCCTTATCGCCGAAAAAGGTCCTCTGGATCTACACGGCAATATGTGTACATATATCAGAGGGTGAGCACTGAAAGTCATGTCTTGCCTCAAAAGAAATGTTTTTTTGATACAACACGCATAACACAGTGTACTTACGCGAGAAATATCATACGACCCCTATCTCATGGATATGCTTTCCGACGCAATGACACCTGTCATTCTATTGCGCTATAGTTTCGCAGTCAAATTTCCATGACGTCAGGACTGGCTCTGGCCTGATACTGAACCTGGAATGGACTGTCTTCGGATTTTTACAGATGGCTGTGCAAGGTTCCGGCGCTGGAGTTTTCTTTAAGCGCAAAAACATTCGATTGCACTTCTCGCTAGGAATATATGCGGCTGTCTTTGAATCAGAGCTATACACTATGTTGTGAAGCACAAGTGGAAGGGAAAAATAATATGCATCTGCAGTGACAGCTAAGTTGCACTCAAGCTGTGTCCAACCCTCTATCCAGCTCCAAATTATTGCATGAACTCAAAAGTCGGAAGAACTAAAGCTGTATGGGTCCCAGGTCACTTTGGGATCCCAGGAAATGATGGCCTTCTTACCACTCTTTAATACTGAAAGAGTAAAGTGCATATTCAACAAGATTTGTGGCTGTAGACTTGTATTTGAGGATGCCATATTATCTAGATTACAAATTTGCAGTGAAAATTTAAGATTTCATACAATATATGGTACGTTCGAAGAGTTTGGATATACTGTATGACAGTTTGGTAATAAGGCAATAATTGTTAACATCGCTCTTCGGACCTATGTATGTACAGGGCTCTGTTACAAAATTTTCCCATATTCATGAAATTGTCGTGGAGATACGGATATGAATATTTTAGAGAGAGGGAGAAGAAGAGTGGAGAACATTTTTTTTAGAATTAAGGCATGGAGCTCATTGGGGCCAGAAAAAACTCATCTTTAAGAAGATTGAACATATTTTCAATATTACTCGTATGGTGGTCGAGAGTGCGAATAAGAAATGGTCCAAGGCAGAAATTCGGTAAGTAGTTATAGTAAGCAGAATCAGGTACAGAGAAGTCATCGGCAAAAAATTGTTTACACTGAAAGAATGATTTAGGAAATTTATAAGGTAGGTTAAAGATTAGTAGAAAAGGCATTAGAGAATTGAGTACAACGGCAAATTGCCGATAACTTGCTTATTTTCTGTGAGTACTCGTATACTAATTCGGGGAGGTAGACGAAATTTTGTTTCACCAAGAGGGAACGTAAAGAGAGATAAACATAAATATTTCTTTGTGGAATATGAATATGGCATAATTTAACGTTGTCAAAATTAAGTTGAGATATTCATTGATTCTGAGAAATGTTGCTTAAGGCAAAACGTAAGAAGTCAGAAATGTCGGGGGTGTGTTTTGTACAGGAGAATCTTGAAAAAAAAAGGTAGTTGTCGGTGGTTAATAGAGAATTAAAAGGATTAGTTATGAAAACTAGGTCTTGTTGTCTACCCATGGAATTTGAGCCACCTCTAATTCTGTAAAGGTTTTAAGTAGCAGAACTCAATAAAAGGTTTTTTGGCAGAAGAGGAATTACAGCCAATATAACGAACGTATGATGAAGTCTATTATTGGTGATGAGTGCACAGTATTGAAAAATTTATGATGGGCGGATATAAATATTGTACTAATTACGTAAAGCTACTTTCGAGTTAGTACAAGAGGAAGAGAATATTGCAAAAATGTCTAAGTCCATTGATATTAGGACAGTAGGTTGATTGAGGTCGCTCTCACGATTGACGAGTACGCTAGATATCAGGTTCGTTTCAATCTGAGTAGAAACTTGAAATATTAAAGCATATGACTGCTGCAAGATTGCCCAAGCTTTTGAGCGAATTATATTAATAAAAGGTAAGAGCGAGGTTTCGGCAGAGGATAAGGGGGCAGGAAGAGGAAGACAGTTAAGAATGAAACAATATACTCTGGTCAGCCCTGTAACGCCTTCCTGTTTAATGATCATTACACTTGCATTTGTTTTACCTTTATAGCAAACCGGGTCTGATATGTATGTCATGAAAATAAGTTAAAGAAACGAATGTTCTCATACGTCTTTTTATGTCTTTCAGGCAGAAGGGGTTCAATGAAAAATAAATGGAAATATTACTGAAGAAGTAGTTGCTAATGTCGGGAAAGATATATTATTGAATTATTTGCTTTGTAAGAGATGGAATTTGTTGTAAGTACATACATATATAGAATGGATAGTGGTTTAGGATATGTGAGCCAATTTTCGTAGTTACTGGAATTCAAAATTTAGAAATAAATTCGGAAGAAAAAGCGTGCTTGTGTGGGGGGCGAGGTGGTAATAGAGGCGGATCAAGTAGCTGGATATACTCTTGGAATAAATTACAACCGTTGACCTAGCGGTTATAGAGGCTATTGAGAAAGACGGTGGGTAAAAGTTGGAAGAATTTTGCTGCGAAAATCCTGTTATGGTGAGCTTAAGGATAGGTTTAGTCAGAGAATTAGCAAAAGAATCCTCCTTTTCAAACTCATTACTTATTACATATTAGGTTAGGCTTACGCTTAATAGGTTAGGATTACAGCATCTTTCCGCTCCATTTGGCAAATGTTGACTAGACAGACAGCTTCAGCTTGAATGGTCCAGAATGTTGAAGCATTTGGCAATATATGATTGGACTTAGAATTTTTTTATTTCATTGGTGTTCAGAGCCAGATCTTAAATTATAAAAGTAGCAATTTAAGCTCCTGATTGAAAGGACGGGATGTTGTCTTTATTTCAACAATAGGTCGCTTAACCTAGTATTGGTTTGCACGTTGACACTATAATTTAAATTGCCTACCACAGCTTCGAGCAGAAAGTCAGATTAAAAAGGGAAAGTTGACTTTTATTTGATGAAAACATACATACATATGTATATCTGAGTTGCATCGAAGAAGGTTAACGTCCTCGTTTATATTTTGTAAAGTGAATGGCATTAAGGAAAGAGTTGAGAGTGGGAATTAGGTCTTGTGTTACGGCTATTGGGTAAATTGAGTTCCGATCTATCATTTATGAGTTTGGTTTGGAGGAATTGAATTTAGTTGAAATCGAACACTTCTCAGTACTTTTCAAGTCTACAACACATTCAGTGATATTATCAAAGTATATTGACAGATTTTTGAAGAACCACATCATTACTCGAAACGCCATCAAAGCATCTGGAAGCATGCTTCTTTTGCATTGCAGTATGCTTGCGCCTACGATGGGTCTCGAAATACCTTCTATTAGCGACTCCTTTTTATCATCCACTTCAACCAAATTATATCAATCCCAAAGCGAGTTGTCCAAACCTTAAAACCGAAAACAACCCGAATGTTAAACATGACACAGCACTTCAACTATTCAATTTAAGAAGAAACAGAGAAAAACAATTCAAAAAGAATTACGGTTGCAACACACCGGAAACGGGCTAAATGCACAAACCGGATTATGACAAGGACGTTGTGACTATGCCATCGGGGACTATGTAGAGGTGAGATATTGTGAATTGTTCCAATTTAAAAAAGGGAACCCTTTTGTCGCCTCAACTCAGACTGGATACCATGTCGCGCTTAAATTTCCTTACGACGTCAGAAGAAATATGGTGCATAGATGATGTTAGACAATGGCCCCCTCGGGACCAAAAGCTTTCGTGGCATTTTACCGTGCGGCACAGTACGGCGCTTATGGCATTGTTGAATTACTGCACTTGAAATGGCAACTGAATGTGTAAGCGAATTAGAAACGGTCGAACTTTTTCGGTAGATAATACAAAGGATTAACAAAAGAAGGGATTTATAACTTCAAGCACGAAGTGAAAGAGTTAAGGATCAGATTCGGTAAATACATACGGAACATATGTCTGCAGTTGGGGCCGCGTTCTCTCTCATGCCCGCCAAACTGGTCATTGACTGCAAGTGCATGGAATCCACTTGACAAGGCATTATCTACACCAGGAGTATAGCAAACAAAAAGAAAATAAAAATTGAAGGCGCCTCGGTGCACATTAAGAATCGTCGGTGCCCTCATGTGGGACGATAGACAATCCACAATCCGACTCAATTCACATTCGAGTCGACCATCAACCACGTGCGCACACCCTTGCATTGTCACTTTAAATAATTACACTTGCATCTGAGTTTAATTGGGATTTGTCTCGGCGAAAATGTCGCAAACGGTTATATGGCCCTAGACTTTACTGACGGACGATTCCCATTCTTTAGCCGCGTTTTTGTTTTTTTTTTTTGTGTTTCAGATTTCTTTTTTCGATATTCTGTTAAATGCATTTTAATGCCACATTGGCCACAGCCATACGACACATACTTATCTACGGGCGCGTGGGGTGGCTCCAGCTTAGCTTGGAAGAGCCGATGGGGAATTGAGCGTCGTCATGAGTAATAGTTTATAATGAAAAGGCAAAATCAAAACAGACAATTTATCCCACATGCAGACCAAGCGAATACAAGTAGATGTCATCCAGTGGCGGCACCGCTAGAAAACAAACAACTGAGCATAGCCAACTGCAAGCCAGACACACAGATAGACTATAGTCTATCTGTCTGGATAGTCTGGATGGCAGCCAAATTATGGTGAATTTTTCTGCGACACACTCGAACTTCTTTTCTTTTTTTCTGTTTGCATGAGCTAGTATGAGTATCTACGAGGTCTGGGGCGACGTTGTCGTATACATTCATACGTCAATGGAAGATTCAATTTTTTTGGTGAAAGACGCGGCAAAAAATAAACCCTTATAATGGAGAGGGAGTGAGTTGTTGTTCTTCTTTCTTTTGTTTTATGTTTTTTTGGGAAATATGAAAATAAGAAATCATTGTGAAAAAAAAAACTGGAGAACACGTCATCACTGCATTGCATGGACTCGTAATATTCATCCGTGGAGCTCTTTTTGATGAAATAAGAGTAGGTAATTGCGTTCACATGGAATTATGGAAAAAGGACGTTTAATTTGTCTACGGAATTTCTATAAACTGTGGAGTAAACTACCACTAGTTGTCGAGGTACATACATAACACATATGCACTGCGGCCGGAAATGGCTTTAATTTTTATGGGGAATTAACCGAACGCTGGAAATCAGAAGTAAGACTTTAAAGAAAGACTGAATTGCAACAAGCGGACTAAATGCCATCGTCATAATTCTAATACATACGGACTTTGTACTTATACAGGGTGTCCCACGAGCAGTGTGCCAAAAAGCTAGAGCGGGTAGGTCTGGTCAAGACAAGAAAAAAATCGTATTGAAGGGGGGGCCTATTCCTCCCCGTTTAGCCGGTAGGGGCAATTTTCTAAAATATTGACTTAATTTGGGGAAAAAAGTATTAAAAATCAACAGTTACATCCACAATGCCGTAGTATACTTTTTTGTAAAGCCAGAAACCTATTCTTTCATCCTGTTTTTAAACGAAGCTGTTTTAATGAACAGTTTTTGAGAAATTAATTTTCAAACTCAAAATTTTGAAAAAAAAAAATTTCGAACTACTTTTTTCCAAAATTGTATGTAATTAAGTACTAATTTTTTTCCAAAATTCAATTCCCTTATTAGTTTGTAGTTAAAAACAGAAAACCGGATGCAAAAATGTCTTGTAGTTTTTGAGAAATTAAAAAAAACCAGAACCACTTTTTTCTAAGAAAAACCTTTTTTTTTGGTTTTAACGCGTCTGGACTTGTAGGCAAATTGATGATGAAACATTGACCTCTTTTTTATTTCTTTTTTTAAAAATTCCGAGTTTTATGAGGATACAACAAAGTGACACAGTATTGGAATAACCCTAATCCTTTTTTTTTCATTGATAACGCCTGAAAACTGACCTGTCAATTTCGTCTGGGTCCGCCTGCCGCCGATGGGTTCTACCCGCTAGGTCCTTAAGACAATAAAACCACAATTTTTCTTTATTGAAAAATAAAATATTTGCAACCCAATGTAAATAAAAGGCATCGCATTTTTAATAAAAAACCATTTCCAAATTGGATGTTAACTCATCAACACATTACGATGTCAAACTCATACTCTCGAGAAGAATTAACGGACATGCACTTCTGCTACGGTTTAGCTAATGGTCCAGATCGTGAAGCCGAAAGACTCTACGCTGAAAGATATCCCAATCGGAGGTGTCCCAGTCGTAGCATGTTTTCAAGAATCCACCGACGAAGAAGCGAAAGATCAGTTACAGATGGATCAGGAATCTTAGATGAAAGAATATTGGATTTGGTCCGACGTAATCCCTCCCTTAGTACAAGGAGGATAGCTATTATGCTTGGAGTGCCCAAATCTAGAGTATGGAGAGCGCTTCATACCGAAAACTTACACCCGTACCATTTTAGGCCAGTTCAGGAACTCACCTCAAACGACAAGTTTTTGAGAGCAGAATTTTGTCGATCATTACTGCTTCGAGATGAAACTGAACAAAACTATTTTGCAAGGATATTCTGGACGGATGAAGCACAGTTTACCAGAGATGGGGTTACTAACTTCCACAATTTGCATCATTGGAGTAGCACCAATCCACACAACAAGAAACAAAATAAATCACAACACGGCTTTAGCTGTAATGTTTGGCTTGGTATTGTTGGACAAACTGTAATCGGGCCCCGGTTTTTGAATGCCGTTATTAATGGAGAATCATACCTACGAGACCTTTTGCCCGATTTGATGGACAACGTTCCTTTGGCCTTAGCAGATAATTTAATCTACCAGCAAGATGGAGCACCAGCACACTACAGCTTACGGGTTAGAAACTGGCTGGATGATCATTTTAGTGACCGTTGGATCGGAAGAAGGGGCCCCACGGTATGGCCACCTAGATCACCAGATTTAACTCCTCTAGATTTTTATGTGTGGGGATTCATGAAGAATTATGTTTACGAAGTGGAAATAGTATCTTTGGAACAACTGAAAGAACGGATTGAAGTCGCTGGAGTCAAATTGCAGGAAAATTTGTCAAGCATAGACTTATGTGCAGCCATTAGAAGGAGATATAATCTTTGCCTTCTAAAAAATGGGGATCATGTTGAAAATTTATTATAATAAAACTCCGAATTTTTAGAAATAATAAAAAAGAGGTCAATGTTTAATACATTAATTTTCCCTACAAGTCCAGCCGGGTTGAAACCAAAAAAAAGGGTTTTCTTAGAAAAAAGTGGTTCTGGTTTTTTTTTAATTTCTCAAAAACTACAAGACATTTTTGCATCCGGTTTTCTGTTTTTAACTAAAAACTAATAAGGGAATTGAATTTTGGAAAAAAAAATTAGTACTTAATTACATACAATTTTGGAAAAAAGTAGTTCGAATTTTTTTTTTCCAATTTTTTTTTCAAAATTTTGAGTTTGAAAACTAATTTTTCAAAAACTATTCCTTAAAACACCTTCGTTTAAAAACAAGACGAAAGGAGAGGTTTCTGGCTTTACAAAAAAGTACATTACGGCATTGTGGATGTAACTGTTGATTTTTAATATTTTTTTTTCCCAAATTAAGTCAATATTTCAGAAAATTGCCCCTCCCGGCTAAACGGGGAGGAATAGACCTCCCTCCCTTACGATTTTTTTCTTGTCTTGACCAGACCTACACGCTCTAGCTTTTTGGCACACTGCTCGTGGGACACCCTGTACATATAAGGTAAGTTTATCCTAATTAAGAGGATATTCATATAAGGTGTATCTCACATAGACTCTTGTTGATTTTAATTTATTACCACATAGGAAAACAAGCTTACCTAGGAGAGAGGACGAACTGTCCATAAACATGAATGTGTTCAGTAGTCTCTTTGGCGCCCTTATTCACGCAAATTCAGCAAAAATCTTTAGCCACTGAAGATTATCACGTGAAAATGTGAAAGCAGGTTAAAGATTTTGATATTCAAGTCTTAAACGTACTTTCTCCGTTTGTCTAGTCTAACCAAGAAGAACTGCCAAAGATGTTTTCGTTAACGACTATTTTTACGTAAGTATGGTGTGTTTCCTCAGAAAAATTGAATGACTTAAAATAGTACATGCTTTGCTCGTAGATAGAGCTCTTTGCTTACTATTTATTTATTTGTGGCTATTTGTTGAATATGTGAATGGTACTGAACCCTCTATTAATACCTGAAAAAGGTAAGCCGAACCTTGGATTTTATAGAAGATAGTTGCGGTTGTTCTTGTCTAAGATTTTCCATCAAACAAGCGCGTCTGTCCAAGTGTCGAATGAGCTAATTATTTGGAACCTACCACCATCCCGGACCATTAGAGCTGCCGACATTCTGGAAGCTTGGGAGGATCAACGTACGATGTAAGACATTCAGAGAAAGCCTTAAACTATGTACAAATGGTAGCCTCCCCTTTCTCTAAGAACAGCTATATGAATATGTAAATGTATGCGCGTCAGGGTACAATTAGCTCTTAGGCGCCATTTTGATACCACAAAGCTCAAAGACGGGGAGTGTTCATTAAAACCAGCTTGTGGAGTTAGGAATACTGATGATGTTGGCCAAGCTGACGTTTGGCTACCTCAGAGGGATTATCGAGGAAGTATTTGAAAAAGGTACAGAATCTGCGACATGCCAGTGCAATGTAGTAGTACAATTATACTACAGGGAGTTTTGCCAGTGCTCCGCCGAAGAGAGGAGCCGCGAAATAAACATTCGATGGTGTTGAAGTTATCGGGATCCGAGCTCGCCCATCGCGCGTCAGAAGCCGACACACTGCGCCACGGCGCTCTCAAGAACAGCTATATACATACATACATATATATTTGCATCTAAGCCAGCGATCACTGGCATTACGTCAATAATTCTCATTCAAATTTTTTCATAAATTGCTTCTATAGTAAATTTAAGGATCGACATAGTTCAGACTTCTGCTAATTATAAGGATCTAAGATATAAAAATATTGAAGAGTGAACCCAATTTCTGTTTTCTGTATAAGAAAACAAAAATTTCAAAAAAATCTACAGCTTTTTTGGGAGTGAACCTAAAACCAAATATGTATATTATCATTCCCTTTAACACCATAATAACTAGAAGAATGAACCACAGTTCATTTCCGTCAACATATCAAACATTAAGTCAGTTAATAAGTACTTTAAATACAGAGTCAGGACTAAAGCACATTTTCATATGTTTAGATTTCTATCATACATACATACATATGTATGTATATCCAATATATTATATGGATCATTTGAACATCACTAAAACTACATGACATCCACAGTCTTGTGCAAATTAATCTGAACAAACCCATTTTTTTTTAAAAACCAGTATTATTTATAAAGTTAAAATAAGTAATACAATACGTCCAGCCTTGGCTTTTAGCACCATTTTAACTCAATTTGCCATTGATTCCACCAGTTTCTAACAGTTGTCAACTATTTTTGGATCCCGGTGCTACACTTAAATAACCAATTCAATCAGCTTCGTTTTGGTAGTAAAATTCATTTTCTTCAGCCTGGTTTTGCATATAGTCCATACATTTTCAATGGGATTAATGTCCATTAATCCAAAGATGTAATACCAAACTCAGTGAAAAATTGTTTGACATTTTTTGACGTATGACAGTGGCCCAAATCTCGTTGGAAAATTGGGGTTTCTGCCAGCTCAGGTACCAGACGTTTATCCAGTAGTTGAATACATTTGTCACTGTTCATCATCCCTGTTATTGGATCTAGGGATTCTGCCCTAAAATAAGAAAAACAATCCCAAAACATTTGCTTTACAGGATGTTTCACTGTCTGCTCAATATGGGCTGTTGAAAGTGGCTTATCATCGGATCTTCGAACATCTTGAAGTCTCGTACCCTGCACGAAAAAATGACAAAGTCATTCTTTTGTTTTTCATAGCAACAATCGGTAGTGGTTTCTTCAGAGATTTCCGAGCTTTTCGTCCGACCTCTAGAAGACGCCGTCGAACTGTTGAGGCATCCATGATTGTGCCTGCACCCACAAGACCTTTTTGTAAGTCGTTACTGCTTTTACTTGGATTAGTCCTACCCTTTCTTATATGAAGAGCGTCTCTTTCTTGTTTTTTTTTTCGTTTTCGCCCCCATTTCAATGTTCGTTGCGATAAAATCGACCAGATTTCCTCATGATGTTTAATAATGTTGTCAACTAATCCAAACGATATGTCAAATTCTTCCGCTATCTATCTCTGAGTTTTACATACATATATGCTCAAACAAAGTAATTACCTTACAGCAACAAACTTGACAACAATTTAAGTCTTGGTCAAGGAAACTGGGCTAAATATATTTTTTCACGGCTATTATAATCTAGTTTAAGAATATGTGCCGTTTTGAGAAAAAAGAAGGTCGTTGTGACAGCACATTAACTTACTTACCATTGAACTCAAGGAAAATATAAAATGTTCAAATTAATTTGGACAAAACTACATATACATCTTCTATTTGAGGCAAAAAACATTTGGATACATCCATAAATCAATAGATTTGGATCCTCTTCAACACTTTCATTAGTGGCAGCCATATTTTCTGCAGATTGTGCATTTCTTATTAATACCATAATTAGATTTAAATATGTGCCGAGCCAGTGGAAAAACGCAGAAGTCATTACCCAAAACCGGGTAATGCACTATCGGACAAGAAATCGTATCATCCGATTTCAATGCTGCCTATAATTTCAAACATTCTTGAACGAATTTTACTTAATCGCTTAAAACAAATTATTGAAGCGCCTCTTACCAGATCATCAGTTTGGTTTCAGAAGCAAGCATACAACTATTGACCAAGTACATCGATTAACTTATGTAATAGAAAATGCACTCGAACCCAAACTTATATGCTACAGTATTCCTTGACGGTTCTCAAGCCTTTGATAAAGTGTGGCACGGAGGCTTGGTTTTAAACTGGGACAAATCTTATCAGAGAAGCTATCCAATAATTTCAATACATATCTTGCGAATAGACTATTTCGGGTTAAATACGGAAGTGCGTACTTCGATTTTCTGGTGTTCTACAGGGAAGTGTACTCGGCCCACTTCTGTATTCACCTTATACTCGCAAACGCAAGATTCCATCTCAACCACGTTCGCCGACCATGCAACTATTCTTGCAACGGGTGAATAGGTTGAGGAATAAACTATGAAACTGCAACGTGTCCTTGAGGGTGTAAATGACTGGACAGAGACTTGGCGAATAGCGCTTAACGACACCAAATCTGTCCATACAGAAAAGCGGATATGCTTCCGTTTTTATGTTAACGAAGCAAAAATTCCATTCGCGTATGAGACTACATATCTCGAGTTGATTCATGACAGTCATGACGCGAAATTAAAATGGAAGCCTCACGTTAAGAAAAGACATAACGAGTTTGAATGTAAAAAATAAAGAAAAGTACTCAGTAATGAAAATAAGCTCCTTCTTTGCAAGCAAGTGTATAAAAACTAACCCTTCTAGCTAACTAACCGAACCTTCGTTCGAATGTTGCCTGACAAACGCGAATACATCGAGAACGGAATATTGCTAGATAAGTGAAATGATTTAGTTGCAGTATTAATTCGTTTCGAAGGGAGGTGTTTTTGGTAAGTACAAATCTCACACTACTATGAGCACGCGCTTTTGATCCCCATTGAGTCTTTTGAAGATTTTCACCTACCCTTGTAAAAAACAAAAAATCTTACCCGAGCTGGCTAAATAATCTTCCCATTAAAAACGAGGATGACAACTCAATAATCAAATTCCGATTGTTATCCACGACTTATTGGTTTTTGTCCATTTGACCATTTTTGAATTTCAACCGTTAACAAAATTTTTATTTATTATCGGTTCTCGGTAATGCTAACTCATTTCATCGTTACCTGGAGAAGTTTCATCACCGACTGTATTTTTAAGACCTGTCACATTACTTAGTGCCTAAGATGAGTATTAAAATAGGTCCAAAAACGGATATAAAACTACTCATAAGCCGCATAATTATCAGTTTTTTTTCATAATTCACGGTTCCGCCAGGCTAGACAATCAAAACCAAATAATGTAAAACGAGTACTACAGAACTAATTAGTGTGTAGTTAGCCGGCCTTTCCCCGCCCGTGGCATGTCGGATCCATCCATCCAAAAATACGACAACTTACTTCAACCGCAACGAGTTGATTAATGTCTTAACGTACAAACAAACATTTCTTACTTTGTAACTTTGTAATTCTGCTTCCACATCACCCACTCCTCGAACATCTCAAGCCACTTTGAGACGAGCACATCCACAGATAATGCGTTACACTTTAATTAATGATCCGTACATCCGTCATCACAAGCTCCCTCAAACAGATTCCTGCACTCGTCTGCGATATTACTGTGTACACGACTTTTTCACAGTTCATCATGTCCGCAGTGGGATCGCTTTGACGCGATGGCGCCTCCTTATTCGAAATTCAACAAATGACTGTTGCTCGACTTGAACACGTTGCACGTACTATCTTAGGTGCTATTTGATGTGCAAGCATCGCAAGTCTTATCAATTAATGTAAAACCGGGTGGTGGTGTCCCCAACAGCGACCACCACGGTGCTGGTGGATTTTATTGAATTTCTTAAATTACACAGCAATAAAAGAGATTACCTCATTCAAACGGACGACACAAGGAATTTCCAAAAACAGTATTTATCAGAATCTATCGGACAATGAGAGCCTTCGAGAGGGTGATTGACACCCCCGTCTTCGAATATACAGCTCCCGCTTAAGGTACAGTTTCGATCGCCTGAGCTATACGATAGTTGTTGCCCAATGAACCGACTGGAGGTGCCTATGTAGCTAAGTTTTGTAGTAATATGAAATGTCTGATGGAGCCACATGAATACCGACAGTAGTGGGCTGAAGTGGACTGTAAGGGTGATATGAATGGTATTATTGCGAATGGTTAAGATAACCCAAAGATAGGTAGGCGGGGGAACGGAAGATGGGGCACATACATACATACATTGTGGGAAACAGACATACTTTGAAGGGGCTTCCGTTTCACTGAAAGACAGTTCAATTATATCTCTCAGGGTGATTTATGAATGGGCGGACTTGAATGGTAGGATTTAGTGCTTGGCCAGGTGGACGCTAGCCTTTAAGTAGAGTGCTTTACTTGAAAATGATGGATATTGGTTTTCTTTTCTTATGTGAAGGACCATTTGAATGATTGCCAGGGATAATGCAATCTACAAATGAAAATGACGATGACAAATCGTTTTGAATATCATTGGTAATAAATAGTACAATAATACAGACTACCAAGCATCTTAATATCTAAGAAATTGTGGGGCCATCACATTGTACGAATACCAAGAGTATAAGGCAATTAAAGTATGTTAAATTTAAATTCAAAATGTCTACAGATTTACTAAATGTTTCGAGCCACATAGTTAATTTAAATGATTCCACTTAACTGATAATTAATAATTATGGATTGAATAATAATAATAAATGTATGGGCATGAAGGGTATTGAAAATGTCATATAATATTTGGTTCTCTTCTATTCTGGTTAAGGAGTATTCAAATATTCACGCAAGAACTTGTGAATAATCTTAAGGTATTAATTTGTGTGAACGTGCTCAGTTAGCATTGCCGTTTCCAGATCAACACCCGAAAAACACTTGTAAATTATTGACTTTAATTTTCAAAATTCTTGCCCTAGGAAAAAGGCGTTTCGCGCATATCGGCTATTTTATGGTCATCATAAGCCACCTAGCCGAAGAGAGTACAGAGGAAAATATTGCTGCTGTATCCGGCAGTGTTAATAAAGACCGTGATTTGTCCATTGATCGATGTCCGCAGCAATTAGGTTTGTCTTATATACATATACTATACTACGTGGAAGAATTTACGAAAGGATCTTGGTCTAAAACCTTACAAAATAGAGCTCATGTAAGAACTGAAGCCGAACGATGAGCCATAGCATCGAATTTTCGGTGAACGGCCCCCAAAAAAGCTGAAGAAAGATTCACCTTTTATCGAAAAATTGTCTTCGAAGGAGCTCATTTCTGGTTAATGCCAAAGAGCAAGAGCTGCCAATGCACCCAGAAAAGTGCACTGTTTGGTGACGTTTTTGATCAGCCAGAATAATTGGCCAGTATTTCTTCAACGATGTGCATGGACGGGTTAAGAATATCCCTGCAGCGATACCTCTCGCTGGTCGTAAAAGGCGACTAAAACAAAGGTAAACAAAAATCACATCTAGGCAATTTTGAAAGCACCAAGGTGAGCCTAGGGACACATATACCACCATTAAACTGCCCCACAAGTGTACATGCAAATCAGTGGGTTGACACGACTGGAGATCACCGGTGTTGTAAGAGTAAGATCAAACAAAAAAATCTGGAGCATGCCCGTGTCACAAAAAAAAAAAAAAAAAGCAGGCCGAAAAACAATTGGTGCAAACAAAAAAAACACCAGCATTTGATTGGCCTCAGCGATGAAGTAATCCCAAACCGGGAAGCCTGCCGCTACTTTCTGAGGTCAAACCGGCGGACCAGTAGGAATGCAGTTAAGTGGGAAGGTTATGGTCCTACACTTCTGACCATAACAACGCCGGAAAAAGGAAAAGAAGAAGATTTCTTCAAAGATGGCCGTGAGAAGAAGTTTACCATCAATGGAGTCCATTTAGCTAGACAACGCAACACTTCACTCAATAGGCAAATCGATGGTGTTGGTTGAGCAATCTAGATCGTGCGATTCGCCGCTTCTAGACTACTTTTCTACTCATCTCAGATAATCCAGCGTCAATTGCCGTTAGGAAGAACCCATTACAAGCAATTTTAGCGAAATACCAGTCAATTTGATCAATAAAAATAACTCAAAATTGGATTCTTCGCCTTAATCGCATAAAATGTAGTTGCGGTCAACGCTTACAAGAAATAACCTTTAAAGAGAAAATGGCAAGCTTTACTTATCAACTCAAAAAAAATTATACACTTTTACAAGTTTCCTGTGTTCTTTTGACACCTAAAAACCAAACGCTTAAAAAATCACATTTTATAATATGTATATATTTTTTTTCAAACAGGTGGGTTTAGCAATCTGTATCTCGCGTTGGTGGTATTATTAAGATGAATTTTCGCACTAAGGAAAACTTCTCTGACGATTTGATTTAGTTTTTTTGAGCTCGCGTCAAAGATGGATACGTAGAGAAAATCGTCATATTTCACAGTTTTTCTTCGATAAAAATGATAACACAAGCCAAACGGCTGAAAATGTGAATAGGGTTATGGCACTGACACTGTAATATCCAATTACACGCATTTTTGGTTTCGCCGATTCCTTTCGGGATTTTCGATGTCAAATAGGCACCACCCGCTGGAAAGCCAAGTGTCGAAAATGTCGATAAAGTCACGGAAGTAGTCGATTCTGATCATTATATAAGCACTGTGTCAATTGCCCAGGAGATAAACAATGTAAAGCTGTTTGGAACCATTTGAATAAGGGTGGATACAAAAATAAGCAGATGATGCCATAGGAGCTAACGCAAAAAAATTCATCGACCGACATTTCTTCTGCGAATTGATGCTGGGTCGCAACAAAATCGATCTATTTCTGAAGCAGATAGTAATGAAAGGTAGATAACTTTCGGCAATTTCAAGCGAAAATGGTCGTGAGCTGGCGCAAATGCGGCCAAGCCAAGATTGAAGGTAAGAAAAGTTTTGCTGTGTGTTTGGTGGGATTGGCAGGGAATCATAATTCGGATTCGCACTGCCATATCGACAGTCTGAAGGAAGCAATCGCCCAAAAGTGGACAGTTTTGGCCAATAGAAGGCGTATTCCATCAGACAGGCCACATATATCGACAGTGACTAACCTCGAAAACTTGGTTTTGAAGATCTTATGCATCCACCTTATAGATCGGACATGGTAAACTAGCTTCAATAAACGGCTTTTTTGAGAGAGACGTGATGGAACTAAGGAATAACGGCGCGTATTTAAACTTACTTGTACGTATTATTCTAACTATGTTAAATAAAGCCTCTTATTTCATGCAAAAATAATAGTTTTCTTTTTACTACACCAAAAAATTTGGAGCAAAAGCGACCTATTCAAAAATAGACTAGAAGTTTATTAGTCGTCCTCTCTCGAAAAACTACCGTATTACATACGAAGTATTCATCCTCGCAATCTAGCAGCGTAGAACTATGGCGAACGTATGCTATCATGTGGTTGAATCTGATACTGATTCCTTTTGAGAATCCTGAGGCATTAATCATTTCCATTGACTTAAGTTGAATTCTGGCTATTTCCAAATCTAGAACCTACACCTTTGTAGTTTGAATACAACGAGTTACAATATTTTAAAACCTATTTCTGCCAGTCTTCTCAACTAGTTCAAGATAATTACCCAAAAATACAAATTTGTCCAACAATTATCAGAAACGTCCAGTTAATAAAAAAAATCCTTGCAGCTAATTTATTTCCCATGGCATCTTATTGTGTTGCTTAAATCTGATGCATGTGTGGTACATGTACTGCCAAATTATATAGCTACATATATCCCTCTAGGCAAATTTAGAAATTCGTATGTTACTGGGTGAAAAGCGTTTTGTGAAACTCAGACCAATTATCTGCCATAATATCAAATTTATGCGCCTCATCCGGGTGTTGGTAAAAGTAGGAAAATTCCTAGTTGTTGCCTTTCTCTTTGCTAGTTTAAAAAAATCTGACTGTAAAAGGAAGTTGGGAAGCTTAAAACATGGGTGCAATAATTTCTCTTTACCGGCGTGCTCATACAGAGTAAATATTCTTAAAAATTATGGAGTGTGCTTTCTCTGTTATATTCTAGTCTATTTGGTAATTAGATGCTTTGATCATTCGCACGGTTTTGACTTAGAATCATCATTTACCACGATAATGCCAGACCACTGGTCGCTCGACAGATTCTACATAACTACTCCCATTTGCAAAAATTATAACATCTTCCGATAGGGTGATTCGTTTTGCGCCACCTAAAAGAACTGAATGCCTTAAAACGCCTAAACAGATCTTCATAAATTGTAGCTAAGAACCATCTCGATCACGGTAGCTTTCAAACAAAAATCATCAAAATCGGTCCATTCGTTCAGGAGCTACGATGCCACAGACAGACACACAGACAAACAGACAAACGGACACGTCAAACTTATAACACCCCTCTTTTTGCGTCGGGGGTTAAAAAACTGAAGAAGTCAAAATGGAAAATCTTGACCAAATAATGGGAATTATATGATCATTTAATAAAATTGTTTTCTTTGCAATGCAACCGATTGTGTTTCATTTTCAAATCGGGCACGGACTTTTACAAGTGTGTTTATTCAGTGTCGCTCAGAACGTTAACACATGTGATCAGTTTCTGTTTGAATCGGCATTATGTGCCGATTTTTTTTAAAAAAGCTGCTGCAGTTTCAAAGGACATTGGTTTTAGTACTTCTACGTACGAGGTTTGTTCAAAAAATGAGATGACTTTTTATTTTTCTCGAAAAATGTTTATCTATTTTGTTCCCTTCAAAGTTATCCCCCTCAGATATAGTAGATCTGTGCCCGCGCACATTCATAATGAATCACGCCATTGTAATCGAAGAAAACATTGAGCAAAACGTTCACATTTAACCGAACTTGGCGTGCTTTTTTCGGTCTTGGCTTTTCTGGTCGCTTGTTTTCGATGTCACTCACTCATGTTTCGTCACCAGTTTTGATCCTTTTCAACAGATCTGGATCGTTTTTAAGGTCATTTCACAGCTCCTGATTGATGTTCGTGCGACGGTTCTTTTGTACATCATTGAGCAATTTCGGAAAAAACTTCCCTGACACATATTTCATGCCCAAAATATCTGGAAAAATTCGTGAGCCAACCGATATGATAATATCTTCAGAAACTTTTCTAACAGTGATTCGATTCTCCATAACAATTTTCTTCACTGCTTCAACATTTTCATCCATTTTTGATCGTCATTAACGTCTTCTCGGTCTGCTGTAAAAGGACTTGTACCGCTTACAAACATGTTTTGTTTGCCCAGAGTTGGGTTGCTAATTGCCACAGTGAGAATTCAAGTACGATGCAACACTTAATTTTTACATGAAATATAATACAGATTCGTTGATCTGCTTTTCTCAATAGCAAAAAATCGCCAATAACACCAGAACACTTCCAATCTTTGTCTGTGAAAAACCAACTGAATGTCGAAAATGGCAGCCAATGTCAACTTAAGCAGTCACGTGTACCAACATATCAAAGAAAAACAGAAAATTTAAACCGTAACCTTATTTTTTGTACCAACCTCGGACATACTTCTCAAATCTATTCGATCGCAGACAAAGGAGTCTTCCCCTCCTTCAATGCAATTATTATGACTATAATGTGCACGTGTTCATGCCAGACACGCCAAACTGTATCCCCTATTGTGACTTTCTATTGTACTAACCTTCTTCCGGTAGTTCTCCATTCAAGCGGATTTCGTAATGCGCCCGTTTGACAAAGAAAGTTATCTAGTTAATCCTAAATTCTTGGTCGTTGATGATGTGATTATTTTTCGTTGAAGTATGACATTTACTTATCATTCATTCGTAATTAAATAATTATTTACACACATAACACACACAAATAAAAAAAAAAACGTCTTAAGGATATTGACACCAAAAGCACTTTTCGTTCCTCTAATAATCACGTATGCGTACGCACACATAAAGCAACATCATGTGAAATGTCACAATTTCCTCGCCAGCAATTTTTCCATTTTCTCTCATATTCAAGTTATGCTCGTATTCATTTACGTAAGGTTGTGTTATTCCTTCTTAATTGTTTTGGTTATTTTTTGCATAAACAACGTGCGAAGAAAAAAAACAGTCAGAAACGAGAAAACGTCAAAGCATAAAAGTCAAACCATGTCAGCTGTCACTGACAGTTGACAGTGTTAGCTGCTGATGTTTTTGTTGCTCTTTCATGCCACCACTACTAGCGCAGACACCATTCAACATTCCAATTGATGCCGCCATTGTAGGAGATCCTGAGATCGATACATGCGCAAGACAGACAACACGACAATAGCCATAAATAGGTGCACAGGATGTACGTAAATGAATGTATCTATGCCGGATGTGTGTAAGTGTGAAGATACGCGAGGGATATTAAACTTAATTCATTTCTTCCTTTCGATTCCTTCTTTATACATGTGTGTGTGTGTATTCGATGTACATTTTCGATTTTTTTCTTTCGTTTGAACTTTCGAAAGATTCACGTCTTGTGAACGGATAATTAGGAACTTTTCAATATTCGTTATCGTTTCATTTTCCTATTTACAGTCATACTCCTTCGCCTTCGCTGATAGAATGATGTTAAAACACTTGAACACAACTTGTTTGATAAATATGTAAGGAAAACAGGGCAGACACTTCACATTCTAGTTTCACTTTCTTTTCTGCACTTCTTGAGAAGCTGCAAACTAGATGATCTGATTTCCGGTAAGTTATCGAGGATATGGGTCCGGATATGTTTGGTTAGTTTCCACGCACTTTTAAGTAATATGGCACTTGTTATTCGAGTTAAGGTTATTGTCTTTTTTTGTTGGGGCTATGGAGTTACTGCCACACATGAGGGGGGAGTAGAATACGTGTGCGCGCTCTATGGCGACGGACTACAAGGACGCGATAACGTTGTGGATGTTGTGGAAGAAATTCTTTAATAGCACACACGGTCGCTTGGAATTTGAAATTTTTTTATGTTCGTTTTTCGCTTTCTGTTGGCACCTTGTCGATGAGGGTTCGATGTTTGCAACCCTTGATGGACGTACGGAGGAAATTTTGATGAATTACTCTTATCCTTCCCCCTTCGACGGGATTGTATTTAAGTATTGTTAAAATGATCCAGCGAGGGAAGTGTGTTTTGAAATATTGCTACAAAAACCAACCCCTCGTTGTTGTCTACTTCACTTTTTTTTTTGTGATAGGGTCCACATACGTTCCACGTGGATTTGAAGCTACTACGCAAGCTCGATTTCAATTTCAATGTTGGTGTTTAGTACTTGATGAATTCTTCTACTTTGAATAAAGTACATATCTTATCCAAAACACTCGAAAGGTGTTGCCAATGTGGCTAGCAAGCATGCGCTTTGTGAGTATGTGGTGGAACGTTGTTCCACGGAGGGGTTTATTCATAATATCCACAACACCCTTCCACGCTACAAACATAGCGTTCTATTCACCGAAATGGAAAGTGGAAAGAAAGTTTTAAGTATTGCGAGTGCATTACTATCTTCTTTTCGTATTTTCAACTTTTTTCTTTCTTTGCTTTTTCTGTTGTCTTATTCTTTGTTTGATAGTTTTCAACTTCGGGCATTGTGCGTCTAACGACCCCGACTGTATGGAGCAAGTTTCTGAGGGTAGGTCGTTGAGTAGTTGAGTGTCTAGTAAGGGCGCATTACTTCGTTGTTCCTAACGTATAAGATGGTAATTAGTTCTAAGACAGATTGTAAACAAATAATATTTCCGGAATGGTAAATCGTAATGCAGTTAGTGCGCACGGTAATATGAACTTGCCACAGGCTTAAAGTAAATTGAAGCCCTAGATATTGTCGTTAGTTGACCGTTCGAGCATTTCACATATTCATGATTTTCTCTTCTAAAAACGTCTGCCATTAGCAGCTTCTTGATTTTAAAGATGAACATTTTAAGCTCTAAGTTCAAAACGTCGTCGAATTATTTCCCGGAAGAGTCGAAACATGTGTATCTGGATAGCACGTGGCAGCGGTAATGCGAAAATATTGCATTTGCAAATGATGTATTTAGGAAATCCTATAAGGCAGTTATAATTGACACGTGTCTGTCGTATTTCGGAAAGGATGACAGGCTGTCTACAACTCCAGATTGGATAGCATCCTTAAGAGGTATTTGCAAGCTGCAGAAATATAGAAATCAAAGTTTGAAGCAACATTTAACATAACATAGCAACACATTTAACAAAATGTTGATACGACTAGAATATGTATAAAAGATACCGACGGATATGCATATATATTTTCCTGGTAATTTATTACAATGAATATCTTCGGAGCTGAGCATGATAGACTGCGTTGATCAGACTTGCCTTCATGCGCATTTGAACAATTAATTTTCTTTTCTTAGTGCTACAGTGCTTGCCGCGGTCCACTGTTGTGATTGAGAAAAACAAATGTTCAAATCTTAACACATTCTTACACTACATTTTTATTACATTAAACAACTCACTTATATTTCTATTTTGTCTAATTTGACTTCACAACATGTATTTTTCCTAATAGAGAGCGCTACTTTTTTATTGTTCGTGATGAAAAACCACATTAAGGATGAAAAATTACCGTTAGCTTTTCCTCTGACAGATGATCTTGTTCACCCCTTGCATTATCTTATCTACAATGTGTGAGCTTGCTTTAAAGGCATTCATTTCGATGGTTGAATTCAGATACGAACATAAGCGACCATTCCCAACATGGGCATTCCTCTATTTAGATCAATGTGAGCTGATCCGCTAATATTCTACGTGGCCCGCAATTCCGTGAAACGACAGTTCCTCTACGAATGTGACGGCCCGCTCGACGAGCCCGAGCGCCTCAGGTTCAGTAGGTCGAATTCACGCCGAGATCGAGAAGACGTCATCCGACAGCATCAACGTTTTTGGTGGTTGGAGCGGACTACCTACATATGTACGTCAGTAGTAAATTTTGATAGATCAGCCTCTTCAAGGCAAAGCTCGCCAAACACCAATGGCAGGCTTACATAGATTATTGTAGTTTAGGGTACGTTAGGGTAGGCTAAGGTAGGCTATGGGGGCGGGTAGGTTTAGTTAATTTTAGTTTAAAAAAAGTATATATATACAGGGTGTCCCACAAGCAGTGTGCCAAAAAGCTAGAGCGCGTAGGTTTGGTCAAGACAAGAAAAAAATGGTGTTGGACGGGGGGTGGGATTTTCTTCCCCGTTTTGCCGGGAGGGGCAATTTTCTAAAAAATTGATTTGTAAAAAAAAATTATTAAAAATCAACAGTTATGTACATCCACAATGCCGTGATATACTTTTTTGTAAAGCCAGAAACCTCTTCTTTCATCTTGTTTTTAAACGAAGCTGTTTTAAGGAACAGTTTTTGCGAAATTAATTTTCAAACAAAAAAAAAGTGCGGGTTTTTTTGAATTTTTGAAAAAAAAAATTAGTACATACATAAAATAATTACATAGAATTTTGAAAAAAAATAGTTCGAAATTTTTTTTTTTTTTTTTTTTTTCAAAATTTTGAGTTTGACGTCTTGACGACACAATACGAAATGTAAAAAAGCACCAAAATCATTGATACACCTTGTGTTAAATATAGCTGTTCTTCCTTGGATATAATATTCAGGAGGTAAATTAGTTCCTCGATCGTAAATCTGGGTGGAAACTGACTAAGGGAGAGTATCCCTGAAGAAGTATTCAAAGAAATTGAGGATAGGATCGTTGAATGTACGAAACCTACCGGGTGCCTTCTAAACATCATTGCTCAACGGAATAAGTAACTATAAATTGGATATCACAGCGATACAAGAAGTTCGACTACCAAACGAAACAATTATTGAGGATGAATGCTATAGCCATATACAGCTGTGAACAGAAAAAATAGCTGTGCCAACAAACACTTAAAAAGAGTGCAATAAATAATTGAAGACCCTCTGTATTTAAATTTATTGTTATTATTTTATTTTAGGAAATTCTCTAAGACTTATTAAATAAAAATTAAAAATAATATATGTAGTAACCAATGAATTATAAAAATGAAACCGAATCGAACGTATAACAAAATAATAGCAGTGCTGCTAACTAAGTTGGTTTAATAGAAGAAAACCATGAGATTATTTTGTTTTGGTTTTAGATGTTCTCAATATTTGCGGAATAACCTTTGTTATTGGTGACAGCCTCACATCTTCTAACCATAGAGTTCACAAGGCCTTGAATACGATTTTTTGATATGTTATGTCAAGACCGCCAGATAACGCAATTGTATGTTTTCGGTCATTATCTTGCTGCAGGACCCATCTGGCATTTTGCATTTCTACTGCATTTCTTCTTCAAAGTAGGGCAGCATCACGGTCTCCAAGATCTTAATGTACACATGCTGATCCATTGTGCCCTCAATTTTGTATATGGGACTCATATGATAGTACGAAAAATATCTTCACACCATAATTGAACATTTGCCATGTTTAATGGTTTTATGGTAAAACATGAGAGCAGTTCGGTGTTGGGTGGGCGTCGCACATTTTGTCGGGTACCAGCCCCACCAAATAACACAATTTTGGATTCATCAGTCCATAAAATATTTCACCACTTTGAGCCTGGTCAGGCGATATGTTTTTTGACGAATTCAAGCCGCTGGGCAATGTGTTTTTTGGTGAGGAGAGGTTTTTTTCTTGGAGATCGGGTGTTTAAATTTTCATTTATGAGATGTCTACGTACTGTCATCGCAGAAATAGACAAATCTAGCTCAGTGCTGATCTCCGTGGCTGACTTTGTTGGATGTTTTTTACTTAGACGCTCTATTTTCCGATCTTCTAAGGCACTTGTTTTTCCCTTTCGTTCCCGAGTTTCCGGTTTCTCTTCAAATTTAATTGCGTTTGCTATCATTTTAGCTGAACACAGTAAAGTTGTTTGTATTTCTTTGTATGTTTTCCCTGCAGCGCGAAGAGTAAGGACTTGTTCTCTTTATCCTTAGAACAGTTTTTACTACGTTCCACTAAGTTGTGACAGTAAAAAAAAAAAAGTCAAAATGTGTTCCCCGTATTTCCCCGTAATTAATTGATTTTATATAAGCTTACTTTTTGATTTAAATCGACGTTTTTGACAAAATATCACAAATTGAAGAAGGCACTACAATTTTTTTGTTCGACGAAAAACCACACAAGGGACTAAAAGCCGCCGTAATCTTTTGCTTCGACAGGAGATAACATCCTATTTTTTTCTTTATCTTTTCCTACAATAGAAGAACTTCTCTTGGATTGTGATGGGTGATTTGATTGGCGTAGTTTTTACTGACTGCACTGCTATTTTTTTTATCGCAGCTGTATATCTGAACGTACGTATTCTACGGTTAGGCACGAAGAGG
Organism: Merodon equestris; assembly: GCA_958301585.1. Classification (NCBI taxonomy): domain Eukaryota; kingdom Metazoa; phylum Arthropoda; class Insecta; order Diptera; family Syrphidae; genus Merodon; species Merodon equestris. Next base: position 77,633,994 of record OY284415.1, on the reverse strand, counting down.
TGAAGGATGTGTTTTACGAAACAATGAAGCAACATTCGACAATTTCACATCTTTGAGCTTTAAAATGGTATTCGCAGATTTCAACGCGAAAATAGGAAAAGAAGTGATGCATATGTAAACAATAGGAGAAAAGAGCCTCCATGCTGAATCAAACGATTATGAACAATACGTTTCGCAGTTTAAAAAATATGATCATGAAAACCGTAAGATAATACACAAGGCTACTTAGATATCAGAGAAATGAGTAATGAGCAGCCAAATTTGTCATTCTACCTTGAAGTTGAAGCATACAGAGAAGCGGATTGCGATTCTCACTACATTCTAATCATCTATAAAGTCAAGTGCCGAACCTAAAGGATCAGTGTGTGTGGATGTCGTCGTTGGTGATATACCATGAAGCGTCTTATATCGTACTTAATATTTTTGATTGCTGTCTTTGGATTATATTTATTTTCGATTTACTTGCTGATCCCCACAGCTGAAGTCCGTATGTCCATAGTGGTTAGTATATGAGCTATTTGTTGTCTATCGATAGAATCGAATTTCTCCCCAGAAGCCATTATAGTTGTTTACATTTTTCCTTGATATGATTGCGTTTTGTGAGTATGTATATGTATGTTGCTTCCAAGTTAACTTTTGGTCTATGTGCATTCCCAGGTACTTAGCTTTCTTCGCTTGAGTTACTGTCTTGTCATTGAGCTTAATGGTTGGAGGATTTTTTGTGTATATAACCAGTTCTGTCTTGTCTTCATTTATGTGTATACCCCAATTTTTGAACCAGTTGGTTAATACATCCAGATGAATTTCGAGTTCGATGATCGCCTCTTCAAGAATTCTATGTGAGGTAAGAATTACTGTGTCGTCTGCGAAGGTAGCGATCATTGCTTTTCTTGTCTGAGGTGTGGGAATATCGGATGTGTATATGAGGCATAATAGAGGCCCTAGGACGCTTCCACTCGTACATAAAAAAAAAAGTGACCGTATTGCCTCCCGAAAACGACATAAAGATCGAAATAAATACAATGCTCCATACGAGCAACGCGTGCCTTTTCGCGATGAAGGAACTTTACAAGGAAATTATTTTCTTCAGCAATGAAACCATGATTTGGAAGCCAGTAACACTTTAGGAAGTGAAACTTGGTCTCTGACTAAAAAGGAGGACAAAAATTTTGGGTCTTTGAACAAGATCTTAGGGAGAATCCAATGGCGAACGGAACGAAGAAAAAGGCGAATGGAGAAACTACACAATAAAAGGCTCCAGGAACTTTATTCGGCCCAAAGCATTAACCGAATAATGGAATCGCGACAACCAAGATAGATAAGACACGTAGAGCGAATGGAGAATGGACGAATACTCCCATCAATAATGAGTTGAAAGGGAAAAAGGTCGCCAGGATATAAGGATTGACCTGGAAATGATGAAACAGAACAGCGAAACGAATGGTTGCCAACGAGGCTCTGTACTTTCGTCCTGTTGTTTATTGCAAAGCTTTTCCTTTCTCTACCGGATAATATAAATTATTAAATATAATGTTTGATTCTCGCATCATCGGTATCAGACACCCTAACCACCGAGTCATGACGCTTTCGTGTAGATATGTACAATATATTTCATTAAACTCGAGCAAGGATTAAACAAAGTAATAAACATAATGAATGCACAAATCAGATCGGTACTGGTTTTATAAAATCGGATTGATTGGACTCTTGTGGCAACATTTTCGTCCTAGCTGTCGTTTTTAACGTTTAAGAAGAAAAATAATGAATGTATGCAGTTTCCTAATAGGGATAGATCTGTTTTACCAACACAGCTTATATGAATGATCTGAGAATAGTAGCGTCGAAATTTAAATTTAATTTAAATTTCATTTATTTATTCAAAACATTAAGGAAGACTGTTAACGACCTGCTAATAAATTTTCTGACACTGATCAAATTGTTTTGGTGCTATTATTTGAAATCAGAGAGTTAACTGATGCTATGAAGAGAGGCAATGACTGGAAATGAGATACAAATTTAGTTTCAAGTGAAATCCAGCCGCTATGGGTTGCAAGTTGTCATTTGTAACATTTAAGGCGGTCGTTTCCTCTTCTTCTTTTTCTTCTCCTCCATTTTAGTCCAGCATTGGTGTCATCTCTTAGGGGGTTGCTCTGGTGGTCTAGATGTTGATGGTCTTCCCGTCATTGCCGACCATGCCAGATGTTGTTGTGCCATCCTGAGTACGAGGGTGGTCCCATAAGTACTTAGCCTCACCGCCAGATGGCGCCAGTATCGCAAGAGCAACTTACTATCGTGTAGTACATTCTAGTAGACGGCTACTGTCGAAGCTTCAGCCGGATCGGAATCGTAGTTTTGTTTTGACCGCGTGTAGAAGCGGGAGTGTCCGCGGATTTTAGAAAAATGGAAAAAGAACAATATCGGTCGGTGATTCGATTCTTGTTTTTGGAAGGGAAATCGCACAGCGAAATCAAAGAGCGTTTGGATGCTGTGTACGGTGATTCTTCTCCTTCGATGGCAACCATCAAAAAATTGGTTTAACGAGTTTCAACGTGGTCGCACGTCGGTTTTTGATGAGCCAGGTCCAGGTGCCCCGAAAACGGTTACCGTGGAGGGTACCGTGACAAAAATCTCGATCGCAGATCGCCGATTGAAGGTGCGCGAGATAGCTGAGACAGTAGGCATTTCAAAAGATCGCGTGGGTCATATCCTGCATGAAATTTTGGGCATGAGAAAGCTGTCGGTGCGATGGGTGCCGCGTTTGCTCACTCCGGATAACAAGCGTAACCGTGAGACCACTTCAGAGCAGTGTTTGACGCTGTTTAAGCGCAATCCGAAGGAGTTTCTGCGTCGTTTCGTGACAGTCGGCGAAACATGGATCCACTGGTACACACCAGAGACCAAGGAACAGTCGAAACAGTGGACTTCACCCGGCGAACGTGCTCCGAAGAAGGCGAAGACTGTCCCATCGGCCGGAAAGGTGATGGCCACCGTTTTCTGGGATTCACAAGGTGTGATCCACATCGACTACCTGGAGAAGGGCAAAACGGTCACAGGGCCGATTCGACCCCGAATTGAAGAAAAAACGGCCCCACTTGGCGAAGAAAAAAGTGCTCTTCCACCATGATAACGCACCGGCTCACACCTCCGTTCTCGCCACGGCCAAATTAGTCGAATTGAGCTACGAACTGCTGTCCCATCCACCGTATTCTCCAGATTTGGCCTCGTGCGACTTCTTTTTGTTTCCAAACTTGAAAAAGTCACTCGCCGGGCAGAAATTTCAGTCGAATGAGGAGGTCATCACCGCCACGGAGGCCTACTTTGCAGACCTCGAGAAAACGTATTTTTCAGACGGGTTAAAGAAGTTGGAGCATTGCTGGGTCAAGTATATCGAGCTAAAAGGAGACTATATTAAAATATAAATCGCCATTTCTCCAAAACTTTAGTTTTTCTTTTGTAGGCTAAGTACTTATCGGACCACCCTCGTACGTTGTCCATGCGACCTCTTAGCGTAAATGCTGTGATTAAACGTAGTTTTTGCATTTCTATTTTTGATATCGCTCGTTCGGTGGCCTTCTGCCGGATCTCGTCTAGGCGGCATACGTCAATATAGGTCGTACGCAGTTTTTGTGTATTCGTACTTTTCCTTTTACGAGTACGCTCGTATGCTTGTTCCGCCAAATAACTTGTTTCAAGCTACCAAGTATTCGAGTGGCTTCATTGCATTTGCTTCGACTTCTGTTATGATGATATTTTACATCATTAGTAGAATTAAGCACGCTGACATCTTGTGGGATGTATGTACATATCTTGCATTTGTAATAAACAAGTCAATCACCGATCTACATATGTATGTCCTCTTGTGTTCATAAAGGTGTACTTGTGTTGTGATTTACGAGGTGTTGTTTATTCGCAGCCTGTTCAGGACTTCGTTTAGCACATCTTCATTAGAGCGGTTCTTCACGGCTGGGATGACCTCGTCTCTGGGTGGGACTGAGTTTATTGTTGTCTGCAAGATGTCGTAGAACTCTTCTTTCGTTTGCCGCGGTTAGATCATGTCCGGGGCATAGACGCTCAGTAGAGGCGTGTTAATTCTTAATTGAAGGCTATTACCACACAAGACGATGGCTTATGTAATTGGCCTCTTATATTTTCTCTTTGTGCTTGAGGGTTTATCAATATAACTACAACAGATGACTCCTGCTCTGCTTTGTCCTTTCCAGAATAGATAAGTACATATGTAGTTCCCATACTTGTCGTTGCCTTTCCCTTTTTTAAGTTTCCGAGAGGGCACATATGTACATAAATTTTGTGTCTTTCTAGTTCGAAGATCAGCTCTTGGTCCTTGTTTGATGTCCTTGGTCCTCGATGATGTGATGTTCCAGCATGTTAGACGTAACAATGTTATAGGTATAAGTAGAGGCAGTGAACAATTTGATGTTTCTCAAAACAAATTTTGTAGAAATCGTCGAAAATGGGGCGCTTTCCAATACACGTGTATTTGGAAAGAATTATATCAAAAATTCCCCATCGATAAAACTAGTCCCTTGTCCCAAGCTGCCTATTGAAAATAGAGTGATAATTTAAAAACCATCTCTCAATTACGTCTTAAATATCTAACGCAAACTGTTAAATCAATTTGTTTCTCGTTTGAATGCTTTAAATTTAAGTCCATTAATAATCACCTTCCGGCTTGGTTCGTTTGCTAAATTATGCAAATGAGATTCAAAAATCACCGACTAGGAATAAATAAATCCCGGACGACGATGCGAATCATCAAATGTTACAAATCGCAGTTCACAGATTGAAAAACCCCGATAATAGATTCGCCCCATGTAAGCACATGTGTGCGAGCAACCCTCACGCGTCCGTCCACCATCCACCCAACCCCTATTGACAAGGCACAAGGAATCAACCCATAATATCTCAAGCATAAACCTTTTACAACCACCATGACACGCAATTTTCATTAAACATTTCAAACGAACATCCTTCCCCTTGGAAGCATTTCCCAAACTCACCACCCAACCAACCACTCACCATTCAAAATATTTACATAAAGGATTTCGGGTTTTATGTGAAATAAATATCCGATGACGGGCGAAGGTGATTTGCCAAGCATCGTCTGCCAGCAAACTGCCACTTCTGTACCCTTCGAACCCCATTGCCATTACAATGGCGAATAAATCCACCGATGCGTTATTCCGATGATAGCAGCTCTTGTATAATAGGACGACTGAGGCCCTTGATGTCCTCCCATCGATTTTACATTGTGTCACGTGTACAAGACAACAAAGCCACCAAGGGAAGGTAGCCTTTTAAAGAAGAAAAAATTCGCAATCTCATCTGTACAGCAATTCGGACGGATGCTAAATTTCCGTAACCAAGGAGATTACTCGTAATCTTCTAGAGTGCGGAATTAATACAGCCGCTTGCAAGGACATGGGATCGAGTGCCGAGCATCGAGGATGGAGTTGCGGAAAAGGATGATTTATTTGGGGGAGCAAACATAATCCCACCTAACATGGTTGTGTTTCAAAAGAAATAAAAGGAAGCTTGGATGAGAGCAAGAAATAATGAGAGAGTATTAGCTACTTACCTTATCTTCAGCTTCTTCGGCGCGTTCTTCCGCTTCAACGACCCTCTGTTCCAATTCGGAGAGCTGAAATGAAAAGTGATTTTTTACTTTGTTAGTGAATTTCATCTTTCAACAATACACACGGATAGAGTCGATTATAATGGAAGGCTAACGAAGCGAACGGATGCCATTCGGGGGTAATGAAGCTTGAGAGAATCATGGCCGCATGCGGCCATCTAATGGATGTTTGGTATTTTTTTCCCTGTTTTCTTTCTTTTGTTTTATTTTGTGTGCTGTCTGGCGAAAGTGATTCAGAATAGGAAAATCCTTGATGTGGAGAATGAAGAGTCATTCAATGGGATAAGGGCGTACAATGTGTCGGTGACATGTTTGATTAATCTTCGCGGAAGAGGAAATGGAATGAAAGGCAATAATATCCCCTTCTTCGAGGTTTAGTAGGCACGAGAACCACAAAGTATTTGGCTTGAGTTGAGATGTGTAGCATAGTGTAGCACGTACACCAACCACGGTTGAGGAAATTTTCTATTTGAGGGCAGTTTCATTTTGAAAATCCCAATATATATTGAGTTACGTCTATGCGCCGCCAGATGGCGACAATGTGAGCCAAAATATTTTATTTCAAATATGTCTAACGAACTTTCACTACGTCAAATGGTATTTTCTTCTAAAAAATGGTCTTAATTCGGTTCTTTGTTAATAATTTTAATAAATCCCGTTAGAAGCCAATATGTTTTTTAATTTGAAAGATTATTTCGTATCTGCACGAATTGCAGACAATACAAACATTCGCCGAATTCCGAAGGAAACTTTTTTTATATCTTTCTGAAGACAGTACCATAAGTTAGAAATTATAGTTGTAATTACAAAAATGTATGCTATTTTTGATATACATTTTACTTTTTATTTTTTTTTCTTTGTTTTTTTTTTTTTTTTTTTTTTTATTTTATCTTGTAATTAAACTTCAAATTCTGTCACATAATTTCTTTTTGCTGTCAAAAGACCATGGCGTCTTGTAGCATTTTGTTAAATCCAAAGAGATGCAAATAAAATGAAATGAAATGAATTCTTTTTCAATTATGTTGAGGACTAAGGGTGAGTGTACAGAGATTTTCCATTTGTTACTGAAAGAACGAGTTTTGTGCTGATTGTAGTCATGCCTTAAATTTTTCTATTCCACAGTCTTCTTCTTCTTTTCCTTTTTCCGGCGTTGTTATGGTCAAAAGTGTAGGACCATAACCTTCCCACTTAACTGCATTCCTACTGGTCCGCTTGTGGGGTCCGCCGGTTTGACCTTAGAAAGTAGCGGCAGGCTTCCCGGTTTGGGATTACTTCATCGTTGAGGTTGATGCTGGTGTTTTTGCATTTGTTTGCACCAATTGTTTTTCGGCCTGCCTTTTTTTTTTTTTGTGACACGGGCATGCTCCAGATTTTTGTTTGATCTTACTCTTACAACACCGGTGATCGCCAGTCTTGTCAACCCACTGATTTGCATGTACACTTGTGGGGCAGTTTAATGGTGGTATATGTGTCCCTAGGCTCACCTTGGTGTTTTCTAAATTGCCTAGATGTGATTTTCGTTTACCTTAGTTTTAGTCGCCTTTTACGACAAGCGAGAGGTATCGCTGCAGGGATATTCTTAACCCGTCCCTGCACGGAACTCCACAGTAATATGTAAATAGTTACAGTTTATTAAAGAGGAGGTTTAGGCAACAATGTTCTAGCTAGACGAGTCTGATCTAATGCCCCACGCTACTTCAGCTAATAACTTAAATTCTTTTGATATAACAAGAATTTACAACTAATTTCGTACATATCGTTGGGAGGAGCTCTAAAATCTTCCACCTTATGTGTCTGAAACCAGATCAGTCTGATTTCCACATAGAAAATTGATTCACTTTTGCTGAATGATAGTTGGTTTTCCTGATTTGGAGACAAATACCTTTGGCTTACAAGAGCTAATTTCGTGCCAATAAGCCAAAGGCTTACATCATAGACTCATTTAGGTTGTTTGGCGGATATTCACTTATCATAAAACTAATGAGTTCGATCTAATGAGTCGATTTAATTTATTGCCCAGGTCTGACAAGCGTGCGGATTGCTTTTATTGGTATAAACACAAGACTGCCGAAAAATACATGGACTATTATAACCCAAGTATGATGGCACCAAAGCTGTTTAGGATATGAGTTAAAATTATGCCGCCTTTAAAAACTTTCAGTAAGTAGGTGAAATCGAAGTGATGTTTCATCTGATATTAATGTAGGATAAGAGCAAACTGTACCACGCAGGTGTCAATCAGGCGACTAGGCTACGGTACAGAAAAGAATCTACAAGAGACACAGCCCACAAAACGATCGAATGAACCAACAAATAAGTCGACGACAAGAAAACATGACGAGAAAGCGAGTCGTCAAACTGCGCCCAGACGGAGCAGTCGTCAAACTGGTCAGCGGATAAAGATAACTTGTTAATAAATTAATAAATAAAAAAAGAGCATTGTGTTTCATTTAAAACGGGAACATTAATTCCAAACACCATACTCATGGAGAGCAAGATCACTTGGAGGAGTCCATTATGCCCCTACGTTATTTTTGGTCAAATGATGCAGGCATAAGCTCATATGCACTTGTTGCATTAAACTCCTAGACATTTCTGAGCAATATGTGACTTTGCTAGAACCTTACTAAGAAGCATTATGTCTCAGTGGTGCCGTAAACCAACGTTTGGCTTAATAGGCTAACCAATAGGATATTAGAAAAACGGACTATTAATTTGAGATTGCTTTCTTCTCATTGTTCAGGGCATAACCAGGCTTTCCTGTTAAAACGGTTGTTAACTTCAGTTGTAGTGCTGCTGTATTCCCAAGAGTAGCGTGGAATCGGGACAGAAATACCTCCCTGTCGGCATACTATGCATTGCACAATACATTTTTCTTGAATTTTAAAAAATATGAAAACACTTAAAGACATTAGGCACCTATTATCCACTCGCATATAACCCGAGGTCAAAGACAGACTAACCCTCACGCTGCATTCAAACAATTATTCAAATGTCCTCGAAAGACATTTATATGCAAATGTCCTGCACATCTTCGTCTATCAATTGCGGCAGCCTCCATCCAAACGCATCGTCCGTAACACTAATTACAATGGAAAACTCATGTCGCGAATACGGCCAAGTCGTTTAACATTCTCTTTCTTCTCGGGTAATTTCATGATTGAATGACTCTACAGAAACCGATATCCCATCACGTACCTCCCATCCTCACACATGTACCATCCCTGTCCATCTGCGCGGCTGAGTGCATATAATTAGTGGATAATAATGTGCTGCACACATAATTACCGTTATTGTCCTATTCAAAATTAGCAGCTACTGAACGCTTTTATGTGTCAGATGCACTTAATTCCATTCCACCCACACATATCGCTATGCACAACAAGACAAAAGACTTCCATTCTCTCCCTAGAAAAGAGCACTTGAAGGCGTTTAGTCCTATAACCGCTGTTGGGCTGCATGCTATGCATAATGGAGTCGAAAAGTTCAAAACACAAATACGTAGAACAGGGCGCAACCTCGTGGACTTTGATCTGATTAAAAGGGCCGTACAGAAGTATGGCACTCCTCGACAGCGATTGATGATGTTGATCACTTGACATGTTGCTCTAGATTTTCATTTTTTTTTCTCCTTTTCTGTTTTAGTCCCCTTTTCTCATCGTCGACTTTTGACTGCTTCCGGAGTGTGATCGGTTCAAAGACGGAGTCCACGAAGCTGTATTAGGGGGCAAGGTACCCTCTTCGCCTAATGGATGTCAAGTGGTTATGTGCGATGTATGACGAGTATTAAGGACACACTCGTAATGCAATCGAGGATTTATGCCTGGGAAATTAATTTCTCGTTCCTCGTGAAAAGCATGGCATGTGGCTGACCGTGCATCGTGTTGATGTGGATAATGAGCGGGAGGCATGTTCAACAGGCTTCACGGAGTTTATGTTTATGACGTTTCGTCTTTTTTCTGCTTTTGTTTCGACATGATAGGTGTCAGCTTAGTTTGAGATAATTTACTATTTGATTGATTTTATAGTTACATATATGCGCAAATCTATATGCTTACACCTATCTTTGTTTACAAGTGCCATTAATGACGTGTCCACACTGACAGATTCTTTCTTTTTTATTCATTATTTCAGTATTGTTTAATCCTGATAGCAACCGCTGATTTGCTGGCCATTGGATGTTGTTTGTTATGCATTTTTTAATTATAGAATTGGTTGTTAATTAAAATATTTAATTTCTACATGTGCGGAGAAAAGAACAAACAACAAATAGATGAAACGGGAGTGTGTAGAATGTGATTATATACTGAACTGATGCGTCATTATTAGGTTCGTTATTATTTAATTTTGTATCCAGCTTTTCCAAAAACAATTTCAGTTTTTTTTTCTGTAGGAAAATGCAGTACAGTACATTTTATGCATTCATGTGTACACTAGACTAATTTGTGAGATTTTTTTTAGCGTATTTTCATGGATAGTTAAACAAAATCACCATGCGGTGGACCTATGTTTTCGTAGTAAAGGAAAGCATGCCAAACAACTAATTTTATTGCTTTGGTATGAATTATTATTAGGAACTGAATTCGTTAATTAATGAATCCCATTTAGTGTCATGAACTTGAAGACGAAAAAAGGGATCCTAGTGTGGTGAATGTTAATAAAGGGTGTTTTTTATAAAGGTATAGAAATTTGAAATGGAATGAAACAAAGATGATTTTTTTAAATTGACATGAAATTGACTATATTCGAAAGATAATTTTCTGCGTTATTGAATTGGCCTCCGCAGGGACGGGTTAAGAATATCCCTGCAGCGATACCTCTCGCTTGTCGTAAAAGGCGACTAAAACAAAGGTAAACAAAAATCACATCTAGGCAATTTTGAAAACACCAAGGTGAGCCTAGGGACACACGGTGTTGTAAGAGTAAGATCAAACAAAAAAATCTGGAGCATGCCCGTGTCACAAAAAAAAAAAAAAAAAAAAAAAAAAAAAAAAAAAAAAAAAAACGGCAGCCGAAAAACAATTGATGCAAAAACACCAGCATTTGATTGGCCTCAGCGATGAAGCGGACCAGTAGGAATGCAGTTAAGTGGGAAGGTTATGGTCCTACACTTCTGACCATAACAACGCCGGAAAAAGGAAAAGAAGAAGAAGAAGATTGAATTGGCCTCCAAGATCGTGCGATTTAACGCCACTTGACTATTTTCTGTGGGGATATGTGAAGTCGCTAGTCTATGCCGATAAACCCGAAACGATGAACCACTTGGAGGACAACATTCGCCGCGTTATTGCCGATATACGGCCACAAATGTTGGAAAAAATCATCGAAAATTGGACCTCCAGATTAGACTACGCCCGAGCCAGCCGTGGCGGTCATATGTCAGAAATTATATTTAAATTATAATGTCAGAAGATTATCTTTTGAATAAAGTCAATTTCATGTCAATTTAAAAAAAGCATCTTTGTTTTATTCCATTTCAAAGTTCTATACCTCTATAAAAAACACCCTTTATATACCCGGCAGCACACAGCGCCATAGAGGACCCTACTCGAGTTTCTCTCATCCATCGAAGTTGTGTGCAATTTATTTATCCCGTAGATGAACCAACTACTAACGGTGAATTTTCAAGAAACTTTTCCGAGACAGGTGTACGTACTATGGTCAGCTAACAAGTTATGTCATCCAAATCAATAGAAATCGAGACCTTTTGTTTTTTTAGCTTCAACATTTATTTTTATTCAATCTTATCCTAGACAAAAATGCTTAAAACAAACAACTATCTAAACAAATTTAAATATCTTACTGGTCCTAGGCGGACACTCTAAAACAAACAGTACTACTTGAACTCGTGTCTTTCGACTACCATACCCAGACCTACGATGAACATTATTATAATTAAATTAAGCTAAGATAAATTGTTTCATTTCAAAAACTTAGCATATGATTATGTAATTAGAAATCGAGACTTTTTCGTGAAAAGAAGTTGAGATTCTTAATTTGATTTAAAGTACATACATTCTCTGAGGTTAATTAAAACCTTCATTTCGGGACATAACACACAGATATTCAGGGAATTGGTCATGCACAGGGTCACGGTCTCCCCTGGTGTGTGGCCGTCCTGCTGAAAGAAATGGTCGACAAAGTCACACGTAAAACAAGAACGTTCAAAAACTAGATATGGCTAGGTATGCGAAGTCATCTTTTGTACACGATTTAAGTAATGACTATGAGAAAGAAGTTTCTCGTTAGTTTAGGGCTAGGATGTCCAGAATGCACAGGAGTTAATCCCTTTTCGTAAACAAACCGGTAGAAAGTCGGTCAATAGCGATAACCATTCGCAAGGTCTTCATAATTGAATACGGTGGAACCGTTATTCTCATATTAACAATTCTCTATTTTTCCATTATGCTGTGAATGGTTCTGAAATACCGCTTGTTCAAGCTCGTAATAACGGTGAGCAGGGCTGTTCACCGTGTACACAGATTCGAAAAAAGTACCAATCGAATTGACTTTCTCTTTATACCAATGTAGTGGTGCTGTATTGTCTGTGGTCCAGGGGACTCGGATATAAGGAATATCGTTATGATCTTTTCTCCTGAATACAGTGGACGTCCAGCATAACAAATCATTCATTCTCTATATCTCTATATCGAGAGCGTTCATTATATCGATCGACTCTTCGTAAAAAAAAAAATATTGATATGTTTTCAATAAGTTTATTTATTCATACTTTTTTTATTTGTAATGTTAATGGTCATGCCACTATAGTACATAGTACACATACATACATACATATGTTTTCGGTTATTATTTTGGGGAAAAGAAATCAATAACGCGACGTTGTTTGACTTCAAGTTGAGATTTCATATGTAAGGCTTTTCCTTGAAGCCGTCTCAGAGTGAAAATGTCAGCCATATCAATATTTACTTGCTGTCTCCATCGTAACACAGTATCTAAAGAACTGGCAGCATCAACGTGTTTTATTCGATCTCCAACATTATTGCTACCGTCACGTTCACCTGGACATTTAGGAATTGGTGTAGGACCTATCGGATGTTTTATCGGCTTTCGTTAATATTTATTTTCTTGACAAATTTAGCAATGCATTATAAGGGTCTTCAACATTTTCTTGATATTAGGAAAAAAATAGTCCGCGATAATCTGTTTATAATTTTCTGCTGGTCCTCTGTGTGCTCTATTATGTTCACAAGTTATAATACGGGGGTGGTCCGATAAGTACTTAGCCTCACCGTCAGATGGCGCCAGTATCACAACTTACTATCGTGTAGTACATTCTAGTAGACGGCTACGGGATGTAGAAAAATCAAAAAAAATTTAGAAAAATAGAAAAAGAGCAATATAGGTCGGTGATTCGATTTTTGTTTTTGGAAGGAAAGCGCGCAGCGAAATCAAAGAGCGTTTGGATGCTGTGTACGACGACTCTTCTCTTCGATGACGAGCATCAAAAATTGGTTTAACGAGTTTCAACGTGGTCGCACGTCGGTTTTTGATGAGCCACGTTCAAGTGCCCCGAAAACGGCCACCACGGAGGATAACGTGACAAAAATCCACGATCTCGTATTGGCAGACCGCCGATTGAAGGTGCGCGAGATAGCTGAGACAGTAGGAATTTCAAGAGATCGCTGTTTAAGCGCAATCCGAAGGATTTTCTGCGTCGTTTCTGTACAATCGACGAAAGATGGATCCACTGGTACACACTAGAGACCAAGGAACAGTCGAAACAGTGGACTTGACCCGGCGAACGTGCTCCGAAGAAGGCGAAGACTGTCCCATCGGCCGGAAAGGTGATGGCCAACATTTTCTGGGATTCACAAGGTGTGATCCACATCGACTACCTGGAGAAGGTCAAAACGGTCACAGGGCTGTACTATACCAAATTATTGGGCCGATTCGACGCCGAATTGAAGAAAAAACCGCCCCACTTGGCGAAGAAAAAAAGTGCTCTTCCACCATGATAACGCACCGGCTCACACCTCCGCCCTCGCCACGGCCAAATTGGTTGAATTGGGCTACGAACTGCTGCCCCATCCGTCGTATTCTCCAGATTTGGCCCCGTGCGACTTCTTTTTGTTTCCAAACTTGAAAAAGTCGCTCGCCGGACAGAAATTTCAGTCGAATGAGGAGGTCATCGCCGCCACGGAGGTTTACTATGCAGACCTCGAGAAAACGTGTTTTTCAGACGGGTTAAAGAAGTTGGAGCATCGCTGTGACCCAGCATCGAGCTAAAGGGAGACTATATTGAAAAATAAATCGCCATTTCTCCAGAACCAGTGCGGGTTTGTCTCGGGTAAATCAACAACAGATGCAATCCAAAGTATAAGGGTCATGATGGAAAAGCATCGTGATTCGTCAAAGGACTTGCATATGGTGTTGGTTGATTTCGAGAAGGCCTTTGACCGGCAACCAAGAGATCTTTTATGGGTAGCGCTAAGACAAAAAGGAGTTACAGAAACCTACGTGCGAGTGATCATGGACATGTACAAGAGAGCAACGACAAGAGTAAGATGCACCGCAGGAGTAACCGAAGAGTTCGCAATCAAAGTCGGTGTACACCAAGGGAACATCCTCAGACCACTGCTCTTTATAGCAGTCCTTGATTGCTTGCTTGAAGGAAAAGTGACGGATCCCAATGTGCACCAGATATTCTTTGCTGACGATGGAGCCATTATAAGTGATGATCAGGCGTCCGTACAACGAGCGTTGTATCGTATTAGTTCAAAGAAGACAGAGTATCTGTGCCGCCCGTTCTCGACCCTCATCAGATTATTCCAGACATTTACTTGAATGGAAGAGTGCTACCCAAGTGTGAAAAGATTAAATATCTGGGATGTATGATTAATAAAGAAGCAACTTGTGATGACGACATCAACCATCGCGTAGGAAAACTCCGCCATCTTCTGTGATCGAAAAATGCCCCCCTAAGCTGAAAGGAAGGCTCTACACTTCAGTTGTACGTCCGGCGCTCATATACGGTTCACAATGCTGGACAATGCACAAAAAGTATGAGAGCAAATTAAGGGCAGCTGAGATGAAGATGCAGATCATGCGAACAGCGGGAGTAACAAAGCGCGACAGAATTAGAAGTTCAAAAATTCGAGGAAGCCTCCACGTAAAAGAAACCATCACAAGAAAGATAGAGTGCGACCGACCCAGTTGGTATTGTCATGTTCAAAGGGGAGATCCTTTGAACCCCGTCCAAAAGGCGATATCAATCAACGTTCCAATTTCAACACGCAAAAAAGGCAGGCCGAAGAACAATTGGTGCAAACAAATGCAAAAACACCAGCATTTGATTGGCCTCAGCGATGAAGTAATCCCAAACCGGGAAGCCTGCCGCTACTTTCTGAGGTCAAACCGGCGGACCCCACAAGCGGACCAGTAGGAATGCAGTTAAGTGGGAAGGTTATGGTCCTACACTTGACCATAACAACGCCGGAAAAAGGGAAAAGAAGAAGAAGAAGAAGAATAGCGTAATGCCTGCGACTAGGAGAAAGATCCTAAATTACCAATGAAAATAAAACACGGTGATTACAAAAAAAAAACTTTGTCTCACAAAACGCCTCAACAGCGGCCATAACATTGCTTTCATCTTCGAATTTCTAGTCTCGAATGGAGAAATGGGCAAGAAATCACTGGGAGCTAGATCTGGCGAATACCACCTCTATTCGCCCGAATCGCGTTTCTTGAATGGCAGCCAATGTAAGTGAGACTTTGTGAAACAGCACTCAAGCTCGTAGTTTGCCGCATTTTTTTCTTTCATGACATCTCGTAATCTTCCTATTTGGTCAATTAGGTCCCGAAATAGTGGCTTCCTTTTCCAAAGACCACATTCCGTCATTTTGATTCCTTCAGCGTCCCAAAAAAAGGATTCCATAACCTTTTCCGACGAGCTTGACACTTTGATTGTATTTGGTGTCGATGAGGAGGCTCCGATCAAAATGGTGAATCCAGGTCTCATCCATGGCAACGGAACGTACAAAAACATTTACTGATCTGCTTGGAATTTCTCGAGATTCCCCCTCAAAATGTCGACTCGTTTTTTTTTCTTTTGCGGCGGTTAACATTCTTGTTACCAAAGGCGCAAAGGCTTTTTTCATATGCAATTCGTTCGCAAGGATTCTATTAGTCTGCTCTTCTTTGATCTGCCAACACATTTTTTTCACGTTTTCTTAAGTGACAAATGTGGATGGGTGTCCTTTGCCATATTCCTCTTCAGTGGATGTTCTGCCCAGCCTAAATCCCTTCGCCCAGCGTGTTACTGTAGAATATGGAAGAACAGATTCGCCAATGTGTTCATGCTCAATGTTGAATGGCCTATATCTCGTGATATTTCACATTTTAATTTAGTGTGGTCTGCGCTCGATGTGAATGTATTCAGGTCTGTTCCTAGCTAATTAATTTACTGTTTATGTATATTGAGAAAATTACTGCTAATAGAAGTATTGTTATTTTTTTACATCATTTTTGAAAAAAAAAAACATTCGAAGCTAGCTCCATACTATAAGCTAATAATTGTGCGAAAGTTTTGTTCTTCCAGAATTAAGACGAATGCCATGCGGTTTAAATAATTGTCTAATTAAACGTAAGTAATGTTATAAGGGTATCCCGGAACAACTTATTCACCGAGCACTGCCTAGCATTACCAATATGTGGGTAAACGTGTAACATTCCTCACATGTACATATGTACCTAGATCCATTTATCGATATCCCTTTTCTCAATCGCATCTAATTTTTCATCACGTTACTCCTCGTTACTGAAATCGTCATCTTCGTATTAGATATATCACTTCGCATTCCATTTCCTATCACTTAAAGGTCACCATTCTGCACTGTAAGCCCGAATTCGAAGCAAAATTCGAAAGAGTAAGTATGAAAATGAAAAAAGAAAAGAGAAATCAAAGTGGAATAGCAAAGAAAACGATTTCCTATCAAAACGTGAATGATTACGAAAACAAATCCTATTTGACATTCTTATTTGTTTCGTCCTTTTCCTATCCCTCCCACTTTTGTAGACATCGTCAGCGATGGTCTGTGTGTCCTTTACTTTAGTGTTGTATTTTTATTGTAAACACTTGATCTACATTCACCCTCACCCCACTCACTATCATGTTCCTCCACTCTGTTCTACCAGTCGCCGTAATCCCACTCCAGATACAGTTATAGTCATAGTACAGTTCTAGGGCTCTACAACCATTCCATCATATATTTCGATTATTTATTTCCGGATAGTATAGTCTAACTTGGTGTTTCATTCCATTATTTTCCCTTCTTTCTGTACAAAGTGTCCTTAGACTCTGGTTCCTATTCTGAGGATTGTACAGTGGCGTACTATTATACTGTCCTGCCGTGTCCTACAGGAACCTCTCAGAATCAAGAAAGTGGTTTTCGTGTGTCGGTTATTCATCTTTCTCCATGTTTTTTTTGTTTTATGCCACTGTTGTCGTCATTCTGCCTTCAGTTGCGACTTTTGTATACATACATCGTCTATCGTCCCCTGCTCGTGACGCTACAATTCATGGTTTTAGTCCTTATTTATGGGATCGTGTGTGAGTAATGAATATTTGCGTGCGTGGCACTTGTGTGCGTGGCACTAAAACGTGTAAAACACAAGAGGCCGGTTTAGCAAGTCCTTAAGGTGGTTTTCTATTTCCCTTTTTCTCATTTTTTATCTTATCCTCGGCTTTCCTCTCTCCTTGTTTTCGTTTTATTGGTGCAGTTGCCTATGTCTGGAAGGAACAATCGTGAATGTTGGAGGATATAACCAGCAGCCATCATTTCAAAAAAAAAAAAAAAAAAAAAACAGAAATGAAACTAGGACAATTGATGTATGTATAAGGATTATTGCTGTAGGTAAGGATTTACAAATTGTCTTCTCCGTCGCCACCCCATTGCGAGGACCTTTCTTTATATTCGTGATACATGGATTCGCCTCTTTGCTTGGATTTGTGCTTTTTGTATTGTGCTTAAGCGGGTGTGTTCGTTGAGGAAAAAATCGATAATGATTTATGCGTGTTGATATTGGAGATATCGATGATTCCTCTCCTTTACAGCCCACTTTGATCCTATTTGCAATACAACCCGAGTTCATTTTCAATTGGATGATGTTTTACAAAACTTTTCTTTCTTTTCATTACCCTCCATCCGAATGAACTTAAAGCAAACAAGGAATTTAAGCTGCTTTAAATTCCAGACGCAGCGTTGGTCTGCTCGCCATGCAATCATCTGCATTGTCACGGAACCCGCAAAAACACTTTGCCATTAGCTTGGGTCTCTATTACGAATAGATACTGGGATAACTGGAGTAAGTGTAAACAATAACGGTTTAATATGGCAGTTTTCCTATGAAATATGGAAATTTGGCAGGATAATTGAACGCCACGTTAAAATGCTCTCTCTGCCCCTCTTCCGGATCCCTGCTCGTATCATTACGTTAGTGTCGTCTATGACAATGATAGGATTAAGGCCCATCAAAGAGCGATTTCAAGCGAAGTTTTACACAAACAACTTGTGAGGGGATAATTCCAAGTATTATAACGTTAATGGGTAATTAGGCACCCCAACAACGAAAATAAAAATGGTGTATGCAGAAATCCTAGAAACTTGAATGATTGGCTAGAGACAGCTTATAGCCAAAATGAATTTCATAAAATTACACCCAAAAAGACCACGCATGTAAACGTGAATCTGAAGAACAGAAGCAAATTCAATTAATTTGAGTTATTCGTACTTTTGCTTTCCTCCGCCCGCCATTGCAGTGTGAAATATTTTCCTATTCTTCGGTATTATGAAATTCTGGAGCTGGTTCTGCAGTTAATTACTGCCATACAGTTAATTTCATTGAGTGGTTTGTGAATGAAATTGAGATTTTGGTTTCATAGGATGTGATGAACGCTGGAAATAATGATGTATAATAAGTGGATTCTATGTCTGTTGACGAGAATTCTGTTTGATTTGCGAAGGAGTTTGCTAAGAGGTAATTGATTTTTGGGGAAGATTAAGTAGAATTGCTGAGAAGCCAATTAAATTTGACTAAGATGTGGATTTGGGATAGGGGTCGCGTCCATACATGAAGACACAAATGTCGACACCTTAACCACTGTCTATCAACTTCAACTGTCCGTTGGAGGTTCCTGGGTAGCTAGTAGCTCAACTGTTGATTGGGCAGACTCCTTTGTTGTGGGCAGGAAACGAAAAAGAAGTGGAGTCCGAGATGCTCCGTTCAGGTCAAATTATGCGCTTAGGCAATGAACCAACAACTTCGGATAAGGACAGATCACATGATAACGATTGCAAACGAAGAAAACGAGTTTCGGTTCTGTACTTGAAATGTTAAGTTTCTTAACTGCCTGCTATTAAGTTCAGAGTCTCGTTGACACCCTTCGCCAAACCTCCCTGTCTTTCGCTGTTCTGTTCCGTTTCTTATATGTCCATCCATAATTACCTTCTTTTCTAACGCACAGCTTTCTGGTAGTCTTTTTGGTCTGGTTTTCCACTCATTATTGTTTTGACCGATCGTCTATTGATCATTTGATTAACTTGGCCTGCTCATGGTTGGGGTTGAATAAGGTTCTTTGAGTTCGTGATTGTTTGTCACCATAAATTCTCCTTTCGATCTTGTTTTTAAAGACCTCAAACCAAGTTTCACATCCGTAAAGCGTCACAGACCTTAGTATAGTATAATAAATCAGAATTTTGGTATTGAGAGACAGAAAAGTTGTTTTGAACACCCCCTTCATCGCGAAGGAGCATGTGTTGCTTGCTTACTTAATTTATGTCGGTTCTGGCAATTACAATAATAAGGTATATTTGAACTCGATAATTTTCCCCAAGCGTATACTCGTATCGAGTATAATTAGGTGCGAATTTTGAATCGATTCACGTCGGTTATTGGCCATATCTTTGCTTTTTTATTCTACCTTGTCTATTGCCTTTCTGCGTTTCTTTTAACTGTTTAAAATTCCCAATGACTCGAAGAAATTTTAAAGCGAGGCTGGATAAAGAGGACATCTTTCAACGAGTCCTTAACCTAGAAAGCACCACGTCAGAAAACGGATTCAAGTTAATGAATTTTGTGACAGATGGATCTCAGCATTCATCAGGTAACTAAGTAGTCTCAAACAACGAAATTGTTTACATTGGGATCGACGCAAAACACTTCTCCAATATGCTGGACGTTCGCATCCTTTCAGAAGCTAACATCTCGAATCAAGACCTTGGTGCAGCCAAAGTACGGATGCGGATTTTACGTAATTAAGGAAAAATATTATCACTAAAATTTTACGTCCAAAGCTGCAGTCACTAGAGATCGCTTGGACATTCGCCGATCTTGTCTCGGGAATGCCAGGTGTTAAATTCATTTCAGCATCGTTTAAACGTTCCAATAAAAAAGGAGACCTCAAATTACACCAATATAAGTGTGGCAAATAACATCTTCTCCACCATGCTGTGTGAACGCCTGAAACCGTACGTGGACAATTTGACAAGTTCCTTCAGTGCGAATTAGGTCAGGAAAATTTACGGCAAAACAAATATTCACATTACTGGGGAAGGCTCTCAAATTTCAGATCGACACACATCAAATTTTTTGTCGAATTTAAAGATGCGACAATGTCTATAGAAACGAACTATACAGAGCAGTGATATGTTTTGACGATTCCTAGATTTTTGATGTCATCAAAAAAGACCCGCAACACCTATGTTTTAAGCAATGTCGCCTTTGGTTAGTATAACTTTGAACTTTTCCCTTGGCCGGGTGGGTCACGTCATCGGACATCATCCAACTGTGTGTGCGGCATTTAAGGCAAATAATTAAAATCGACTTGTTTAGGACTTAAGAGGATTTTGTTCCAGTTGACTGGGTTTAGTTGACTGGATTCGATCCCATATTATTCGTATCAAAGAGTATAGATATATGGATATACTTAGTAGAGCTTGTTTTACAATAATCGCAACACGATCTCTTAAATTATTTTCGAAAAATAATGTACCCTTTTTAGAGAAGGCAGAGTATAATATGAGGCAATATTACTAATTAGGGTTCTGATTTTAACTTAAGTAGTTTAATCCTAGAGGCAAATTTATGTAAGATATTGTATCAAAATACAAAATGCTTTCTTTTGAAATATAAATACATCCAAGTAAGGATGAAAAGTATTTTTTCCGTCTGTTTGTACCTAATTGATTCCGGCTGATTCTACCTAATTCTCACTTCAAAAAATCAAGTCACATAGCCTGGTTGTCAAGGATGAACACATAAAGGGAAAGGGTGGCTCTACAGGTTTTATATAAAAATTATTTCAAATTTGCTAATATTTGTTGGCTTTGGACAAGCTTTGCGAAGCCGTTAAGCGTCAGGTAATCGGTCACCTTGTACCATGGTCCATTGATGATTTTCAGTGATAATGGTGTGTATTGATATCATATCAATGCCAATTCAACTTGTGACCTTGCACACACTTGATCGACGCACAGTGGGGAAAAAATGTCGATTTGGTGGTCAAAAATCTGTAACTTTTAAACTAATTGAGATTTTTTCATAATTCTTTGTTCGTGTTTATAGTTTCTCTTTTTGTATATGAATCTAAAATATTTATCGTTGTACATACATGGATTAAAAATGAATTATGAATAATGTATCAAAAATGTATCAAAAATGTATCAAAAATGTAGCCTATGTAAATGTCTGTTAACCAGAAACATATTACTGGAACGCATGGAATTGCGTGGAAGAGGAGAACATTTTCTTCTCTGGACCGTCAACCAAAGAACATCGGACTCAAATTAAATTAATAAATTAAATTCAACCAGAAAACGCGTGTGTGCCTTTTTAATCTAGCAATTAGTTGAAGTCACAAAAAAGCTTATGGACATTTTTTGGTGCCGAAACTCGGGATTAGACAAAACAAAGAACAAAAAAAAAAAAAAAAAAGTTAATTCCCAATACTTAGTCAAAAAAAAAAGGAAAAAGAAAAAAAAACAAGACAACCATTTGATTGCCAATCTCAGCGATTGCCAATCTCAGATATGTATATATGCATTTGGAAAAATAAGAAAAAAAAATGTTACACCTTATCGATCAGTCATTTTATGCATGCATATATTATACTCGCTTTGTCCAGTTCCCGCTTTTTTTTTGTAATCGCGATCTACATACATATATGTGTAATATACATAAATATATCCATATTTGTTACACATTTCTGAGGAGTGGGTGAAAGTTTTTTTTTTACGGAGGAAAAGCTTGATCTTTAACAATTTGGTTTTTGCTGCAATGGTAGTTCGCCACACTGTCAGAATATTAAATTGATCGAGCTGCTTGTTGGATTTGAGCTCTGTTGTTGTAAAATCGCACTGATGAAAAGTTTCCATTGCTGTATTTGTCACCAGTTCGAAATATCATTTTAATATGTATTGTTATACAATTTTTAATTTTTAGAATATGTTTCATTTTTATTTAAAAGCAATTTATTTTTAAATACATAAAGAGAAAATAAAATTATTATTTAAAAAAGAAACATGATTATTTGTTATTCAAAAATTTCTTATCCATTTTTCTTCAATTTCACTTTTTGATGGTAATTTTCTCAATGTAGATATTAAGGGGTCTAATGATACCGGCATCATTCGACATAAATCTCCATTTGTCCTCTTTCTTGAAATTTTGCAGATGTTGTTTAACCGGTACTTTCGGTATAGCTTATGATTGGCTCCTTGAGCCTCTTCTGAAAGTTCTCCTATTGGCAAAATATGGGGACCAATTATTTAAATTTTGTTAACAGTTGGTGTTAAACGAGGGTGGTCTTAGCAACTTAAGTACTTAGCCTACAAAAAAAAAAAAAAAAATTTGGAGAAATGGCGATTTATTTTTCAATATAGTCTCCTTTTCGCTCGATACACTTGACCCAGCGATGCTCCAACTTCTTTAACCCGTCTGAAAAATACGTTTTCTCGAGGTCTGCAAAGTAGGCCTCCGTGGCGGCGATGACCTCCTCATTTGACTGAAATTTCTGCCCGGCGAGTGACTTTTTTAAGTTTGGAAACAAAAATAAGTCGCACGGGGAATAAATCTGGAGAATACGGTGGATGGGGCAGCATTTCGTAGCCCAATTCGACCAATTTGACCGTGGCGAGGGCGGAGGTGTGAGCCGGTGCGTTATCATGGTGAAAGAACACTTTTTCTTCGACAAGTGGGGCAGTTTTTTCTTCAATTCGGCCCAATAATTTGGCATGGTACAGCCCTGTGACCGTTTTGCCCTTCTCCAGGTAATCGATGTGGATCACATCTTGTGAATCCCAGAAAACGGTGGAGATCACCTTTCCGGCCGATGGGACAGTCATCGCCTTCTTCGGAGCACGTTCGCCGGGTAAAGTCCACTGATTCGACTGTTACTTGGTCTCTGGTGTGTACCGGTGGATCCATGTTTCAAACACTGCTCTGAAGTGGTCTCACGGTTGCGCTTGTTGTCCGGAGTGAGCAAACGCGGCACCCATCGCGCCGACAGCTTTCTCATGACCAACATTTCATGCAGGAAATGTTCACGCGATCTTTTGAATGCCTACTGTCTCAGATAACTCGCGCACCTTCAATCGGCGGTCTGCCAATACGAGATCGTGGATTTTTGTCACGTTATCCTCCGTGGTAGCCGTTTTTGGGACACCTGGACGTGGCTCATCAAAAACCGACGTGCGACCACGTTGAAACTCGTTAAACCGATTTTTGATGGTCGCCATCGAAGGAGAAGAGTCACCGTACACAGCATCCAAACGCTCTTTGATTTCGCTGCGCGATTTCCCTTCCAAAAACAAGAATCGAATCACCGACCGATCCATTTTTCCAAAATCCGCGGACACTCCCGCTTCCACACGCGGTCAAAACAAAACTACTCCGGCTGAAGCTTCGACAGTAGCCGTCTACTAGAATGTACTACACGATAGTAAGTTGCTCTTGCGAAACTGGCGTCATCTGGCGGTGAGGCTAAGTTACTATCGGACCACCCTCGTATATTTTTGTGCTTAATGTGCTTTGTGCACGGCTAATGTGGATTTAACGTAGTTTCCAAACTTCTGCGCGTTCAGCTTGAAATCGCTATTAATCAAATTTAAAATATTTCTAAACCTATATACTATTCCGACTTCAATATTTAGTATTTCAGCAGTTGTTTCGAAAAACTGAAAAAATCGTCTTGCCATGTTACCGTCATTAATATTTCCGAAGTTTTGTTTTGGTGTATCGACAATTAATCCCATTTTATTCCGAAATTCTCCCTGAATTCGTTTTTGTTTCATGTTGTTTCATTTCTATTAATTGCGCGCTTTTAGCTTTACCGGATGTATACTGAGCCCCTTTTCCGTTTATCAGTGTAAAAAAAAAGTTAATGCTTACTTCTGATTTCCTTACCATATTTATTTAGAATTGTTTCTTTTAATGTTTTAATTTCTTCTTTTAACTCTTTACCTATATATTATTTTTGAAATACTTGTCGTTCTCCTTTTATATATTTTAATCCAACAGGTCGATAGAAATACGTTGATGATGACTTAAGATTCTTCCATATTTTCGAAATATTATTTTTGTTATTATTACTTTCCACCATATTTTGAGAATAGCTCTGTAGTCTTAATAATACTAGAGAAGTTAAGTTAATTACTATCGGAAATTTCCGTCGTGTTTTCCGACAAAAAACGTTGCTTAAATAGCGATTGACCCGAAGAACCATCAAATCCTTATTTTGTATAAAGAACAAAAATGGGTGCTCGAAGCTATTTTTTCAAAAATATTATTTGCAGTGTGATCTAGAACGTCTTGAAGGCTTAATACAGCCGAAGTTTCGGTAACATTCCAACTAAATGGAATTGCGTCTTTTTTCGCCTGATTTATTGAGGGGTAAGGGGTCCTAAGTCTTAAAATATTTTTAACGCTTCTTCTGCTGAAAAACTCAAATTAATCTTCCTTCCACTTGGAATATTTTATAATACAATTCTTCTTATTATTTGACTAAATATGCCATCTAAACTTATGTCTGAAAGTCTAACCTGTTGACCACTTTTTTTTTTTTAAATCTTTAACATTTACTTTCTTCACAAAAACGTTCAAAAAGAAACTTGTAGGTTCACATTAAAATTACTCTGCACTATTTAACAATAGCTCCTACAGACTTGAAATCATTTATGTAATCAATAATATTCTATCGGTAAGTCTAATGGAATCACTGACAACGTAAAGGAAATGTATGTTTTCTGTTTGTTTAAAATGCAAATCGCGAACACACTTCTTATCTGTACTACATCAGAGGTACACTTGTACTCGAAAGTAAATATTGCAAAGAAAAACTCGCTAAATAAACAGGTTTTTCTCTATAACTCTTAATAGTGGACGCATCCGGATACAGTTATTTAATCGGTTTTGGAATTTCAAACGATATTTGTCCCCTTAAGTTTTTTTTTGCTTTTGCGCATAACAACGTAAAAAGGTGTAGGCAAAGTGAGCATAATAAGTGCAATAGCTTTACCTAACTTTGTTTTTGACATTCCAGAATTTACACTTATTCTAAAAGCGCACCATAAATGCAGTTATATCTTTTCCTAAGTTTGAAATAAATCCTCACCTGCATATTTTTATTTTTATAAAATATATGTCTGTGGGATTTATTTCAAGTGATTTTTAATATTATTTAATTGATAACAACGAAATATATAACCCGCGCATCCTACTACTTTCAGTGCCTGTGATTCTCTACTCTACTCTACGGGATAGGGAACGGTTCGGGCTGCATGTTCGTGTGCGTGCGTGTGGTCTCATCGTGTCGTCTGCCAGTGGTGTGATCGCCTGCTGTTGTTATTCCCGTACGTCTGTTACGTTCGTATCGTAGGCTATCTCATTCTTTGTTTGGCTCAATTCCACATGTCTTACGTGTGGCTACTTCGCTACTGACAACAAATTAAACTCAAGTATATTTGAAACATAAAAAAATTGATTTATGACCGCCAAATAGACGATTTTTAGCCATTGTGCGACGGCCTGAATTCAGCACTTCACGCACACATTCTAGTTGTCTTTAGTTCTTGATCTCGACAGCGCAGCGTGTGACTATCCCTAGACACAATCTCGATCATCTTTGAATAGCTTGTGGTACTTAAAAACTTTAGTTTCTGATATTCTTTCATCTTTGATAACTTGGCGAATCATGCCTAACGTCTCCGTACCAGATTCCCGCATTCGAATATAAAATTTGATGGCGAACCACAGTTTAATCGTTCATTGCGTTCAAAACCTGCACCGAGTCACTCGACTCGATCTTCTCTAAGGCAATGCTCGCAGGCACAGGCGTTTTAAGGTTATTTGATGTAGAATAACCTCAAAAAAAAAAATTAACAACTACCTTGAAAAAGACCACACACATATTTGACAAATCGACAAGATAAGGATGTGCCTGTGAGCGAAGGGACACCTTATTTACGAGTACTTGCCATTTACAGATCACAAGCCGATCGAATGCCACACATTCAAGCTTGGCATCCCCCACAACATGCTCTGTTGGAGCTGCAAGGACAATCTATATAAATTTTACGTCGAAACGTCGATAATCGTCGAAAACTATTCAAAAACTAGTTTCAAATGTTGAGTTGAGTAATCTTTAGCAAGATTTATTACAAAAAAGTGTAAGGCACAAAGCGGAACCAACGACCTCAATCAGCAAACCACCAAACACGAACCCAAAACAAAGCGCATAAAAGACAACTTCCCAAAATATGTATATCTTTTATTACTATACTCAGAACACTTCTCATATGTTATTCCTATCGCCCTGACTGCTACTCGTCGACTTCCGACTATTCGATCAACTCAGCTGCTTTTATACCCGCGCGTTGGATGTCTGTACCGTTTATCCGCTGTGCCAATGCCATGGGCGGCTCTGGCGTTGAGAAAGAGTGCAAGGCGCCATGGGCGGCTCCTGATGGAAAAGGGTGCAAGGCGCCTACCCGGATCGGATGCGTGGGTATTACACAAGTTCCTTTCTTCGTTAAAAGTTATGCATATTATTTGATAAAATCATTTTTTGTTCAATATCTTATCAGTTGCGTTCCACATTGTTAGATAAATTTTAAATTTTACCTCGTAGTCGGTGAAATTGGCAGTGTAGTCGGTCGTAAAAATTCAGACATAATACCAACTTCAATAAAGTTTGTTTACTTTAACTCTTCCTTCGAAAAGCACAAATGTTTATTTAATGTTAACAAAACATTCGTCCTCCCCTCAACTCCCTTTCATTAACTGTGCTCTCATTTGTTGTTTCAGCCCTCATCCTTCCGTATTCATTCCATTTTCAATTAACTAGTATCATGAGCTACTTACCTGCTTCCACCGTCACACCCCATGTAACCTCCGTAAATTAAAAAAAAATTGTTTCCTTAATTCAAATTTAAATCCAAAAATAAACGAATACCATTTTCATTATCATAATCATCGCAACTGCACGAGCGAGAAAAACGAAATTTCCCAGAAAGGTTTCCTTTCAGTCATCCCATCTATCCCCGGGAGAGGAGAGAGCGACAGGATGACGGAATGAAAAGATCAAAATGAAAGAAAACACCCACCGCTTAATTACTCAGAATGAATGCATGACCATGCGTACGATTAACTTCAACCCCTAAATTCGACGAGCAACTATAGTAGCAGCATCAGAAATCGGGTAGGATGAGGAAAAAAGTTAATTGAGGTCCTGTTTCCTGTTTCCCAGTCTCCGTGTTTTCACCTCCATTAAAAATGTTTTCGTTCGATTCTAAGGTCGCATTATAACAAAGCACGTATTACCTCAAATTTCCGGAACATTACTGCTCAACGCAGCCACCGCCGCGGGGTGAAAAAGGAGTGGACCCGTACCACTAGGATACCAAAACGAGATGAATTTTCAATTTAACCCGGCAGTTCTCCTTCCACTCGTCTTGGATCGTTTTCCGACAAAGGGCTCTCGGCCTTTTAAATGAGGCACTGATAGTGGCGTTTGAAGGCGCTATGAATAGAGGCGGCCATTTTGAGCTCGTCATTGAGCGCCATTGTTTCCCGCACATACTGCTGAGCGAAGCTCATGAATTATGGAAAAGTGGCTGACGTTGAAAACCATTGAAAGTCATTGAAATGCGTTGAAAATCATTCAACCAGAACTTTATGAATGGCAATTCGATAAAGAGACGCCGAGCAGGCGGCTTGTTAGGTGGATTAGGGTTCGCCGAAAACGGGCAGAGGAAGAAAGTAGGTTATTAGGACTGGCGGAGAATGAGAGCGCGTGGATGTGGAAAAAAGCGTCCATCAATGAATAGGAAGATATTCATTTGACGATGATGTCGAGCATGTCGAGAATGTCGGGGATTTATGAATCTGATGAATAGAAGACTTCACATGAATGCAGATGGATGAAGTGAAAGGATGGCTGTGTGAAAGTGATTTTCGTGAAAACCCGTAGCACTAGTAGGAGCCGCAATCCTTTCAAGTATCGCGCACACTGGCTTATGAATAGGGAAGCTGATGCGATTGAGACTATTGACTCTCTAGTCGCCAATTGCTGTTGACGATGATCCTGATGCTCGAGTCGCTCGTGCTGAGTTTGGTGCCTAGGCTGCTGCTGATTGTGATGATGCTAGTGGTGATGATGATGACACGAATACCGCCATTCAATTGTACTTTGGAGAACTGAAAGGGTCCTTTTCTGAATCATTTGTGAAGCTGAAAGACACCATCCACAGAAACGAGACGAGAGATTGCACTTAAAAGTGATTTTGACACCAACCTGATACCCCATGCACATCTGTTGTTGACTGTGAAGTGGACAATGACAACGACATCGACATGGCCATGCGTCTGATGTGAGAGGAAAGGGTCTGTGACGAGTAGCATAAAACGACGAAGGAGAGCAACGCCGCCTCGAATGTGTTTGCATCACTAATGTTGACCAACAAGCTGTGATGGGCATCGTTAACGTCATCGTCATGTGCATCTCTCGTCGGCATTGTCCTCGTTTTCAGTGTCGCACTGTTTCTGTGATTTTTCAAAACACTGGACATGAAAATGCCCTCCGTATAGACATGAGTGGAAATGGTGAGCTGAACTCGTAAACGAGTTTACACGTTAAGAGTGAATAGCGTGTTCCTGTGGTGTGTTAAGTGGTTTCAGCTTGATTACGAAACGGACATGAAGAAATGATGGGAGCCGTCGCATGGATTCGGCTGAAATTGACTTTTGCAATTTAGTAGGAGCCGTTCAATTAGTGGGAAGACTAAAGGACTAGTAGCAACTGAATGGGTTGTTAATTAGAAATTCAACCTGCAGTGGAATTGAGTTCTGTTATTTCATGTTTTCCCGTCATTAGGGGATTCCTGAGAATGCCACAAAAGCCAGGCAACGACCCCATTCCTGCGATTTTCATCACATTCCGAAATGATTGATTTACATATCCTTCCGCACGCCGCTCAAGACTGTTTCCTTTTTAACTGAATATAAAAACCGTAATAACCATTGTACCGAATTGCAGGCTATTTCATCGACCACATAGCCCATTGCCGTCATGCATATATGTATGTTACTTCTTACCTTGATGTTAACAAAATAAATAAAAATAAAAAAAAAACAGGAGAAATATATAATACATAAACAACGACCCTCATCCTGAACCCTGTCTCCGACATTCTGTTCTGAGCACACCAGCGACTAACTGGAATCATCAAAAACCACATAACGCATCCAGTAACTGCCATCGCTTCCCGAAAAAAAGGAACAGTTTATAGGTACGACTATGAGTAGGTACTTTAATTTCGCATAAAAAATGCATTAGCATTACGCTGCTGAGTTCAATTGGGGCTTTGCTTTACTTCCCTCCTTGCACTGGTTCTGGTGGCCCTAGATTTTTTATGGCACATGGACGTTTGGGAAAACCTGGAGATTGTTACATGGGTAGGAAAAAATGGTTTATAAGCCATTCACGGCTCATAAAATCTATTTGGCATTTTTTTTTTTGTATCTCCCGCAGAGAGAAGGACATGGTGTGACAATCTAAAGCGTTGTATTTGTGCTAATTTAATGACAACAGGAGTGCAGAATTTATGTATTTGTATGATGGCTGATTTGTTTGACGTGAGCATTTTGTTCGTCACATTGGTATAATGAAACTTGTATTCTATTATTGGGATTCAATTTTGTGTTAATGCATTTCAGACATTCGCCAGGACTAGCATGCTGAGTGATAGGGGATTCAATTGTTGCTCACCATCTCTATATATGGTGAAGTGAAAAAGGATTCAACACGAATGGGTCTGGAAACAAGTTTCTGGAGACTAAGTTTCATTACATGGATTCTCCTCTCCGAGACTGCCCAAGTGGGGCAAGGGTTTAATTAAGCTCAGTTCGGTTGAAGCGACACACTTCAACATTTCCTATTATACAGATAATAGAACTTGGGCATACTGAAGAAAATCTCCATGTGGCCCAGTGAAAATTCAGTCGAGTGACAGAATTTTTTTATATTATAGCAAACCAGACATTCCTAGACGATGCATGTCGATTTAATTGAGTGTACGTCAAAAACCCAACAATTGAATGTTCATAATTTTGGCTTATCTTAACGCAATATTATCGTCATTGCTGCTAGCTAGTTATAAAGTTACAACAAAAAGGTCCAAGATGCCGATAGCCAACGTATGCTATTTTAAAAGCTTTGTGAAAAATGACAAAATGAAAAGATTCATCAGAGTGGGAGCTAGAAGTACATAATGCGGGCAGGCTTTTTCTTGTCTTTGCTTTTTTAATGTGGAAATTAAAAGTTAAAAAATTGTGACTTTGTGTATTTATGAACATCGTCATAAACATCAAACCGTTGCTCTTTGAGATTAACCAGCGTTTATCGTCTTAAAAATCGATCACTCTTTTGCTACTGATAAAAGGGTGAAGGCGGTAAACGACTAACAAAGGGGTAACGCATCCAATGTGTGTTTGCCCGAAAAATAGCGAGTAGAAGCCACTAGAGCCGAACACCTAGTAGCTACTATTTTCACCTCTTTGTGGTGCTACCTGGGAATTTCTATGTGAAATCGCGAACGCGAAAGGATGAATGGCGAGTTTCCTGCGCCCCAAAAAAATGTTAGTGTCGGTTTGGCTAAGGCCTGCATACCATAACTGGGAAAAGAAAACAAATACGGCAAAATAAAAAAATACAGGAGAAGCCTCGGATAAAAAAAAAAGTACAGATTTACTAATGACGACCCAAGAAATAAAAATAAAAACAAAAAGAAAACTGTTATTCGACTTTGTACGAGTACGTGAAATCTCCGAAACTAGGTTTCGACTACGAACATACTTGGCCCAAAGAAATCGAGTAAAGGTATATGTATAACGTCAATCAATCTACAATTGCAAGAGTTCGTCAAAGCCTATGTAAGTATGTATATATTGCGTCTCCCTCAAGCTCTCGGAAAATTCTCCAACACCTTCTTAGTTTGTACGACACCAATGGACCCGTTGTCAACAAACTTTAGGGAGTGCTGTTTCTGAGATACTGGGTTTCAAAACGTCGCCAACAAGAAACTATTGATTCGACGACGAGTGTAGGACACACATCAAGCGGCGCTGCACAGAAGGACAAGAACTGCTCGTGAGCTTTAGAGCAGAAGAAGAGGGAAGAGCTTGCGATCGAAGAAATGGAGTGATGTTATCGCAGGAATGATGTTCACAGGTTTTGTCAGCGAAGAAAATAAACATACCAGGGATATAAAGCCAGAACGGAAGCCTGCAGCGACGAAAACGGAAACGTAGTATTATGTATAATACATCCCCAGTCGTTACTAAGAATCTGGAAAGACTATTTTTGCAGATTGTATAACGGCGATGACGAAATAGATTCCGCTGTTAGGCAGAATGACGCATTCACAATGTACGATGATAGCAGAGAGTTCCGCCCCCCTGACCTGGACGAAGTTAGGAAAGCTTTTCCTAAATTTAATTCCAACAAAGCTATTGAACGGAATACCTGCCGAGCTCTTTAATGCGGCTGGAGATGACCTGGTTGGGAGTATGCACCCGGTGGTCGGAGGTATGCATGCCCAATGGAATCTAGTTTCGTTTGCCCGATCTACAAGAAAGGAGACCCTTTCGTCTGTGCCAGTTAAACAAGATCTTCTCTCCTACACTGTGTGAACGCCTGAAACCGTTCGTTAATAAACTGATCAGTGTGGTTTCAGACTCGGGAAGCCCACTTTCGATAAAATATACGCACTACGGTAGATCCTGGAAAAAATCAACGAGTTTCAGATCGATACTTATTATCTATTTGTCGACTTTAACGCCGCATACGATAGCGTGCATAGAGACGAGTTATACAGCGACTGGCTAGTTTTGCCATTCCTACCAAGCTCCTCAGATTATGCAAGATGACATTGGAGAACTCTCGCTGCTTCTTCAGGGTCAGATGCAACTTAAATGAGAATTTTAATGTCAAAAATGTTCTAGACAGGGTGACATGCTGTTTATGATGTGACTTCTTCAACATCGTCCTTGAAAGAGTCGTGCAAAATTCACTGGGCAATACTAAGGAAACGATCTTTTCAAATCCGTACAAGAGCTCGCATATGCTGATGACATTGGCATAATTGGACGAACTCAGCGAAATGTCAGTTAGACCTTTACGAGCATTGAGGTGTAAGCGGCGGTGGGACTGGTGGTAAATGGGTGCAAAACGAAATATTTGCTGTAATCGGAAAAGGACACGAACCACCGGAATCTTGGCCAGGGCGTACATATTAGCAGGCATAATTTCGAGGATTGGTTAAGGACTTCATCTACCTTGGCTCTGCAGTGACATCTAGCGATGACACCAGTGCGCAAATCAAACGCAAAATAACTCTTGTCAACGGCCGCTTCTTTGGGCTTAAGGAGCAATTAAGAAGCAGAGCCATCTCTCGTAAAAGCAAGGTGACCATATACAAGACCCTTATCATCCCGGTCCTGCTTTATGGCGCTGAGACATGCATCTTATTGAAAGTGACACGGTCGAGGACGGTGAAAGTGGCGCACGCAAATTGAAGGGGACCTCAATCAATTACGATGGCGGGGCACTAGAGACTGCTGGCAAAAGATCCTCTCAAAGGAAGTCCAGCTTCACTATGAGCTCTAGCGCCGGAAAAGAAGAAGAAGACAAAAGTGTGAAACTGACAATACATAAATAATATTAATTATTTAAACTTTTATATAATGTATTGTACAAATCATGTGTTTTCCAATACTTGATACATACAGTCACTGGCAAAATTATTTACACAATGCTTGCTTTTAAAGTTGCAGAACTTCTAAAATAACAACCAATCATCAACATTTTTTCTCAGTTTCAATCTTAATTAATTTTTTTAAACAGTAAACAATAAAAATTGTCAAACTCCAACAAGTAACTATTAAAAATACAAGAAAGTTAGAACAATGCCAAAATTATTCACTTCTAATTGCAGCTACATGCTATCAATGGTTCGTTGTTAACTCTTTCAGCAACAGTTTTCTCAAAGCGCCTTTGCGAGGCAACATTGCATTTAACTATGTATGTATTCATACATAAATGAATTGCACTTTTGAAATTGATTGCTTGACGATAGAATCAATCGAAATTAATTAATAAAATTAAATTACTGGGTGAACTACTATTCTTCAATGATTTAAATATTGGAAGATTTTCATAGTCTATGAGAGCCTACCGATTTGTCAAAAATTATCGATCATACGGTTCAACAAAAAGCCACAAGTCGGATCCGTACTGCTTACAAAATAGTCAGGTGTATGATAAAAGTGACGCTCTTGTCAAACCTGAGCTATCCAAACGAGATGTCTACAAAAGGGCGAACATGTTAATTGGATTAAAGAGTATTTGTAATCGGCGAAGCAATCAGCATTTATCCCCCAATATAAAACTACTGAACAATGTATGTTAATTTCTGTGACTGCATCCCAGTTCCATTAAAACTCCATTTGAATCGGCGATGGATGGCCCATACCCGGTCCAATTGTCATTACTGGCAACTTTGTGACGATCATCATTGTCGTCGCATATTTCTGTGAACCGATTGTCCAAGTACTGTCTGCACCGGCAGTCATCTGCAATTGTCATTTGTGCATAATGTCCAGCATTAATTACGCAGCAATTGTTGCTAGCATCGAGTAATTTTACTGTGACAATAGATGGCGACAGTGGCCGATGTCACAGTATCTGCCTGCAGTAGTGGCACATATGCCAGTATGCCTGCGGTGGTTGTAGTTAATTGCGATGTATGTATGTTAATACCATTTAAATTGTTGTTATCTTTTTGTTAATTTTCATTCTTATTTATTGATGATGATGCAGAAGGGACAAGAAAGAATTAAAGAAACAAATAAAAACAGACGCAGAGACTGACAACGGTTTTATGGAATGTCCGGATGGGATAAAAAGCAATTAAAATAATTATGCGGGCATAAATGTGCAAAAAAATGTACATAAGTAGTGGTTGTTCAATGAAGCCGACTGTATGTGCTATGCCTGTCGTTAATGGATAATTTAAAATCGATTTATTACATACTATTAGGGGAATGGAAGAGCATTGTGCTTAGCTGATTGCTTGGAAAATGAAGCTCAACGCATTATTATATATTGAACAAAGTGAAGCCAGAATCAAGTGTCTCTCAATAAATGTGGTAACTTAAATAAAATTTTAGGAAATTACGAATTGTCCTGACAAAAATGTGTACGGCGACTGCAAATACTTGATTTTTAGCTGGTGGTTTTAATTTTATCTATACGAATTACAAAATGTGCAAGGAAGCGCTCAAGCATTAACGCATTAAGTTCATCTAATTGTTTTTAGCTATTGTTGATTTATCCACAGACTTTATTTTTCAAAAAACGAACATAGAAAGAAATCGAATGATGTTAAGTCCCAAAACTTAGATTATCATATTACTCTACCACTATGTGAAATTAATTGATCTACAAACTCAGACCGCAAAAGCTCAATATTTTGACGTCTTTCGTGACTCCCAGTTCCATCCTGTTGAAAGAAAAATAATAATTATGTGCGTAAATTTTTTCAAGTGTAGGTCACAAAAAGTCTTCCAAAATTTGTCTAACATTTACGACTTTTTTTGATCCTCGACATTTGTTCGAAATTGTTCATATCAAATTATACTTTCTCCAACATCTATTTTTTTTTCTAGGTTTGCGTTGTGTAAGCGTGTAACTTTCTACGGTTGAAATTGCATAAGTACCTACTTTACAAATATGAAAGATACAGTATGTCAAGAATGACTTTACACATTGGAAATAAATAACAAAATTCAACTTAATTAGCTGGAAAACACAAGTTTTTATTTCATTACATATACTTTTTCGATTCATTATAATTATATACAGTATATACAACATTTCAAAGAAAAAAAAAGCGAAGTTCCTTGAAAAACAAAAACAAAAATGCAACAGAAACCAAAACAACCCCATTTTTTTGTGTCAAGTAACTCTTTTCACAAATCATAACTCTATACATCCTTTGCGTCTAGCACTCATTTACACTGAAATGGCATACGGTATTTTACCGTTATCTGATCTGCGATGTCATTTATTATGAGTTTGCTATTCATTTGGTGATAAGTTTCTGTTGTATACGCATCATTTCATAAAACATCTTCTCTGAAAAATGCCAGGCAAGCGTTTATCATTTGATGTGATTCAGCTGATTTACTACAATCACAAATTGGGAAGAAGTGTGCAGGAGCTGTCGACAATGATTTCAGTGACACGTAAGACAGTTTATAACATCATTAATCGAGCTGAAAACGAGGGTAGATTAGAGTTAAAGCGCGGAGGTGGCCCGAAGCCAAAAATAAATGAACGGGTTGAGCGCTTAATTCTTAGAAAAATTAATAAAAACCCTCAAATCTCGACTAGAAAAGTTGCAAGGGAGCTCGAGGAAGAGTGTGGTATTTCTGTTTCCCATGAAACAGTTCGGTAAACCATAGTAAAAAATAAATACACATCAAGAGTAGCACGCAAAAAACCAATGCTTTCTACAACAAATATAGAGAAGCGGTTTTCCTTTGCCAAAATTAACGTTTTACATCCGATCGACTATTGGGACGACGTCATATTCTGTGATGAGGTCAAAATCATGTTGTATTACAATGATGGACCATCTAGAGTGTGGCGAAAGCCTCTAACATCATTAGAAAGACAGAACATAATTCCAACAGTAAAATTTGGAAAATTGTCGATTATGGTTTGGGGATGTATCTCGAGCAAAGGAGTAGGAGAATTAGCATTTATTGAGACCACAATGGATGCAGAAAAATATTTAAATATTCTTAAGACCCATTTGGAAAACAGTGCTAAAAAATTTGGATTCGTAACGGACAACAAACCACAATTCAAATTTTACCAGGACAACGACCCAAAGCATAAGTCACATATGGTGCGGATGTGGTTACTTTATAATTGCGGCAAAGTGATTGAAACTCCTCCTCAAAGTCCGGACCTGAACCCTATCGAAAACTTGTGGGTTCATTTGAAGAAAAATGTCGCCAGACGACAACCAACAAATAAAATTGCACTTAAAACCGCAATATTGGAAGAGTGGCAAAAAATACCGAACAATTATGACCTACAAAAATTGATTCACTCCATGAAAAATCGACTGCAATGTGTGCTAGATGCAAAGGGTTTTCACACTAAATATTAAAATTGCTAAATAATATATTATCAAATTATTACATTTAACATAAGCACATATTTTATCATTTGTGAAAAGAGTTATTTGACAGTAAAAAAATGGAGTTGTATTTGTTTTTGTTGTATTTTTGTTTTTGTTTTTCAAGGAACTTCGTTTTTTTTTTCTTTGAAATGTTGTATATACTGTATATAATTATAATGAATCGAAAAAGTATATGTAATGAAATAAAAACTTGTGTTTTCCAGTTAATTAAGTTGAATTTTGTTATTTATTTCCAATGTGTAAAGTCATTCTTGACATACTGTATATAAAAACAGGCGTTCAGAAATTATACTCTACTGATATCTACTGTACAGGAGGTTTTGTTAGTACCCCGCGGAGAAGAAACGCTGTATAATAGGATTTCGATGACTTGACTCTTGCGGTATTCGAACCGCGTGTTACCTGTATCGGAAGTCAACGCGTCAACCTCTGAAGCTCCTACCTTAATCGCACTAGAGTAACAATTCTAAATGATAATTTGTCGTTGCATTGAAACTCTCAGAAAGTCGTCATTAACTCTAAAAAAAGATTTGCGTATATTTTCCTCTTCAAAGGTTGCAGCACATTTAATAATTACTTACAGAAAGATAGTCGCACTAACTTTTCATTGGCAAAACTAGCTTTCCATTGGTAAAACAACACTTCCATTATATTTGCGTAGATGCAATTAATTTTTGGATGGCTTCTGAAACGGAACCAACAAGAGCTATTTCTAAGCAAATGGTCGATTTTTTTGGGCGGAGGGTGGTGAAGATAAAGGAAAGTCAAGTTTAAGAAAATCCTACCAAAGTTGCTCAAAGCAAAGTGAGTAGCCCCAAGACCACGCCAAATTGCTTGATTTGTTTGATGACCCGACAAAAAAACAGAGAGCTTGGCTGCGAATTTAAAGATTTTTTTCCCTGAAATAAAGATAAATTGCCTTTTCATATTTAAAGATAGGTAAAACATCTATTTTTAACTAGCACGAGTACGAAGGTAAGGTGAAAAGTTCTCGACCTGACAATGAAAGACTACGATTGTCAGTAAACACCCTTGTGTACAGGTGCGTTGTCCTAGTGAAAGATGGTTGTTTTTCGTCAAGGCAGGCCTCTTGTCGCACATTTCAGCATTCAGCTGGTCAAGAAGATTGAAGTAACATAATATGCGCCTGTAATTGTTCTGCTTTTTGCAACGTAATTAATTTACCTTTCGTATCCCAACGCAGGACGTGACTTTCCCGACAGATGTGATCGACTTTGCTTTCCTTGGCGCTGAACCACCGGCTTCCACCCACTGCTTGGACTGCTGTGTCGTTTCTGGCGTTGGACCCATATCTCATTCACGATGATCAATCACTGAACAAAATCGGTCGGATCTTATCCTTATTAAATCGTTCCACAGATTGCTGCGAAAATCGTTTGCGTATCAGCATTCAGTAAATGCAGTACCCATCTTGCGCCAAATTTAATTACTAAATTACCAAATTACTCTCTTATTTAATAGCCCAACAGCCTTAGCTATCTATTTTTTCGATGGTTTCTGGTGTGGCAGTGGTGTTTGGCCGTCCATCACGTGGGTCATGTTTGAAGGATATGCGATTACGTTAAATTTCAGCTGCCCACTTTTTAACGGTTGACGTCAAAGGAGCAGAGTCCCTGTAAACTTTTGTCAACTTCGGAGGAATTTCCTTAAGGATCAACATCCATACAAAATGAAGAATTTTATGACCGCACGATATTCAAGTTTGCCCATTTTAACGAAAACACGCAAGACATCTATCGCAAAAATACGGGCAAAAAAATACATTTTCGCTGATTGAAACGAAATCCGCAGAATGACATGCAGATGGCGTCATCCATCCATATGATTTTCAGAAAGAACCCTCCGTCAATAATAAATTTGACAATTCGGTCCATCTGGAGATAAATGAGAGAGAAAAGGTTGGCTGATTGTTAGTTCAGTCGTACAAACATCGAACGCTCTGGTCGACCTAAATTAGCAGTTATTCTGAAGAACATAAAAAAGTTTACAAAACGGTTTAAGTTGATGGTAAATTAAAGTTGGGTCAGATATTTGTCACTTTAAAGATAGTAAGGCAGTGTATTCACCATTTTATATGAACATGAGAAAGATGTGTTCAAAACTGGTACCACGATAGCTCACCGTTGATCAAAAACAATAGCATGTCAGACAAGTTGGTGGACAAAAAACAGCTCCAGTATATCCTGTGTAAGAACCGAGGACACCCTACAAACTATCAGGCATGTCCTAAATTCCAGGATATCAAGAAAGAAAACCTAGCTCATAAGCAGAAAGCCGAGGAAAAGCGTCCTTCAGGTCGCTTCCAAACACCAGCCATCATACGCCAGTTGTCCTGTGCCCAAATAGCGATAGGTTCGGAAAAGACGATACAAGACACTGTCGCTCTAAGACACCAAAGCCCGCGGTGGATATCTGTTCGATTTCTGTCGGACCTACGCCCCTATGCTCGTTATGGGTACGCCGATAAAGAGTCTCTTGAAGATCATATCGGTGAATTGGCATTCATAAGGACTGAGCCATACTTTTCAACATATTGCATGACAAAAACCCCGATGTACTTTTGATAAGTTAAATCAATTTTTTTTTTTATAGGATTCTGCAGGTTCGAGAATGTACGCTCTTATGGTGTTTGTCACACAACCTTAACGGGGTGCAGATGGTTTGTGTCGAAGATGTTCGTTCGCTACTCTCCGGGGGTGATTGTCCTAGATATGATTCGAGAGATTCGACTGAATTTGCGTTGGTTGTAGTTCACAGTAACTCTTTTGTTTAAAAAAAAAAAAACTAAATTGATGTTGTTGCATAATTTTTTCGTATAGGAATTGTTCTTGGCTATAGACTGACTTGAACTGCAGACCTTCCGTTAAACAGGCGATGATGATTACCATTGCACCACGACCATCAACAAGTTAAACCAGAAACCACGAAATTCAGCACAGTTTTGTAAAAAAAGGCGGAGGAGTTGCGACCTTTATAAAAAACAATATAAAACAAAAAAATCATACACAGTGGTGAAGTGCGAGGATTCCATGTGCTAGGAGTCTGCATTGTGTGCATTCCTCTCCGTAATGGACACAGAATGTACATTTTAGCAGTCTATGAGCCTAAAGCACCTTAACCCAATATTTTCACCACAGAGCTTGACACACCTTTTCGACTTCTTCCCTTGAATCCGGTAGAAGTTCTTCATTTTTTCTTAAACGTGGGATTGAGGAAACAACATAATTAACACTTGGGGAAGAATGCTAAATCATTGGTGGATTTTACGCAACATTGAATATAGAGTCAAGTTGCTTGTAAGTCAAGTATCTGAATATCATGCTGATAGACTCTCGACTTAGGCTGGTTAACACGAACGGACGAACGACATACGATGTTGTATACTAGAGTGACCATTGTGGACTAAGCTCCTTGATCACAGTACAGAGTATACCAAACGCCCCCTTATTTACAATAGTGTAAGCTGGCCACGCTTTTCCAAGGAAAACATTGCCAACGCCAGTGAGGCTCCTGTCCACGTCGACAGAAGATCTCCAGATAATCCTCGGATAATTTAAAAGAAAAAAAAATCGGCGAGAACCGACGGTACATCCAAAGTTGTGCTCAGGTGCTTCCCATCAATGGCCCTAGAGTTGTACACCTTAGTGTTTAACAATGCACCGAATAATGCATGTTATCCAATGCATTGGAAGACGGCGGTGCACAATCTATTTTGTTTCAGAACGTCTAGGACCTCTCTAGATACTAGAAAGAATTGGCGCAGGTTTTAAGTTTTGTACCAAACGGGCGACCACTGGCGAAACAAAATGATCACCCATATTTTGACCAGAACGCTTACGTATTGTAGATGCGCCTGATGGCCAGGATTGAACGGGTGGATAACATTCTGATGAAACTGATTTGAAGTCACGTGGCAAGAGTAATGACTTTGGGCAATAATCTGATCTCTGGGGCTTATTATCCAAACTATTTATACCATAGAGGGTGCGTCTTAAACGCCCAGAGCATTCCTTTATTTAGACCAAAGTGGACTGAAACAGGATAGAGTCTAGTCTTCCACGTACCCTTCAATCCTGTGGAACGACAGTTCTTCTACGAACGTGATGTCGGGCTTCGCGAGCCCAAGCGCCTCAGGCTCAGCATGTCGATTTCACTCCGATATCGAGAAGACGTCGTCCAACCTTATCAACATTTTCGGTGGTTGGAGCGGACTGTGTCAGCGATCAATTTTGATAGGCCAGCCTCTTCATATAATGCATATAATGTATGCATATATGTATATTGTTTTATGTATTTTAGTTAAGGTATATTATTAGTTTGAATGAGTTGTAAGTTTTATATAATATAAAAAAAAACGAGATCCATTGAGAGGTTTTTATGAGCTTTTATTGCTTCTTTTCCTTTAATCAATATGAGTTAGTCATACGGCCGAAGGGCATAGTTTAAGCCATTCAGTATACTTCAAAGTAAGGTCAGTAAGTTAGTTAAGTTATTTATGCTAGTTTTAATTATTTTTGTCTAGCGTAAGATAGATCTGAAAAATTGTGAAATAAAAATGAATTTTAAAGTAAAAAAAAACAATAACACGTCGACTATTCAGAGCACTCCCTTAAACTAATTGCTTACGTGCTGCTCCAATCACAATATATGTATTAAATTTAAAT
The DNA here is from genome assembly GCA_958301585.1 of Merodon equestris. NCBI lineage: Eukaryota > Metazoa > Arthropoda > Insecta > Diptera > Syrphidae > Merodon > Merodon equestris. The sequence continues at coordinate 77,592,871 of OY284415.1, read as the reverse complement.
CTTGCCAGAATTAAAACACGAAAATAAATCATTGGAGTGGAAATCATCCCAACTATTGCCCTATACAGATATGTAAGTGAACTACTATGTGGATCAGTTGATTCTTTGAACAGAAAAGAACACGGTCTGAAGAATTCACATTCAATATGTTTTAAATATCATACAATTAAAAGATGAAAAATTAATCTAGAACTCTGGGTGCGCTAAATAGATTGAGTTCAATCATTCCCCCTTTACGAATATTAACTATAACACATTGAACATCAAAATTAAGTTTTGCCTCAACGCAAAATAACCGGGTTATCCAAAAACCACTACTTATAGATTCCTCGTAAAACCCTTTACCGCCAAATCTCTAATTAGATGCAAATTTGTGTGATTAGTCATAGCTTGGGCAAAATCTCTAATGTACCCAGCACCACTGGCTCGAAAAATAACCAAATACACGGACACCAGTGCACAAACGCTGCTCTCTCAGCCCGTGAGTCAAGGACTAATCCACAAAATTTGCTATTAATTTTGAATAATCTCCCTTAGCGTAGGGACTATCCGAGCACTTATTCTCTCTGTTCAAAGGACGACTGTTGCGACTGGTGCTTGCACCAGCGGATCGGTAATCCGGGTCATTTATTCATCGAAAAACCTCGATATTAATTAAAGGATAATAATATATCCATGAAGCGGCTGGGACATATGTACATATTGTACATCCTAGCACCAGATGGAAACCGGCATTGGCGCAATGAGCGGCACAAGTATCCTAGCAGATTCAGGATGACTATTTCGTGTGCGTTTCATAATTACAATTTATTGTTATACATCTAGTCGCATTTTAATCTATGATAAATGGTGGCTGTCAATAAAAATTACCGTCGAGTTAATCATAATTTCGATGGTGTTCAGCTAAATGGAAGGACATTATGCTAAGTTGGACGGGAATGCGAGCCTGAGCATGCCCGAGGGGAATTGCAATTAAGGGTGTTACGTTTTTGCTGGAATGTTGGTTTTGACGTGAAATTGCTATTCTAACTCGTCTGAAAGGATATTCGAATCACAAATTGAATAGGAAATTACAAGTAAATTGGAAAATTTTCTGCAATTGCATGTGCATATTTGCAATTGTCAATGATGGCAATGTTACAGACAACTTGTCATACCAAATTGAATCGGGCCCTTTGAAACAATAGTACCTATACATATTTATGAGCCTTAATTGATCCTAATGAATGAGGTGTTTCACCAGGAATATATGACACATAAATCTAAATACTATATATAGGTAAATAGAACCAATTACGATTATGTCACAATCATCTGATTTACAGTAGCTAGTAAAATGAAAGAAAATGTTCTTTGCGGACATTAATGATAAAGTGACGTCTAGAACTCATACTTATCATCGGAATTCCCATTTTCTGCCTTCTACTGACTCGTACTTACGTCTAACTGCGGCTTTACAAACTCTGTTTACACTTGAAAACTGAAATGAACCACAAAATTAGTTCATCCAACCTCCATTAACTCCTGCTGCCGTCATTAGAAGTTTTCCTTAGCTTCACACTAACTTAGCGATAATACACTTTTCCAGGTGCAGAAGAAAAAACATCTATTCCTAGTTTGCTAGACAGGGGGTTAAAATAATCTCCTTTTGCAGTTTTTAAGAAACTCTTCCCCTCAACCAAACCCTCTGATGTGTTTAATATAAAGCTGGTTGAAAGTTTGCAGGGACTTTTCGCATCAGGATACAAACGAAAAGAGTTGTTTGTTTTTTTCTTCGTCAAGAAAACAGAGAAAACAATACTTTTCGGACGGATAGGAAAACTTCCTTTCTTATTCTTTTAGGTGAAGCAAAGTTTTGTCATTCTGCATTTCCTTCGTGTGTCTGCTGTTGCAACTGCAATGCTATATCCTTAAGCCATGTTAGGTTTATGAATTTTTATAGAAAATTAAGTATATTCTCCCTCTTCGTTGATTTACAACGACAATTCGCTTGAGAGGAAAGTAAATGCAAGTCTCGGACTTAACCACGATGACTTTATGAGGCTTCTCGACGAAAGCCCAACACAAAAGGACACCCGACGGTGAATGATGTCCAACTTTATGTCTGCTACTTCGTCACTCAAAAGGCATACTCCTAAGACTTGGTGCTTATTATTATTGTTATTGAGGGAAAATCGCTTTCTGTCTGTAACAAGTAAACAAATCTTTTTCTCATGGCAATGGAGGCGGAACATACAGCCAAGTAAACAGCAAGACGTTGCGAGTACGTCGCAGAATTTTAACTGTCGGGTGGAAGTATTACTGCTTGAAGGGGATTTTTTTCAATTTGATGGTTTATGATTTTTTCGAGGTCTTTTTCTTTCCTTGTTAAAGCACTGAAGGCAGTTTGTTTTGTTTGGAGTATGGGTGGAAGAATGCACTTAGATGCACTTACTTTGTCTGCTGTTTCGGCACTTGTAAACGAAAGCAATTGTTTGGTTACCCACCTGGAAAGAAATCAAAAAGGGGAAAGAAATATCTTAAGTAATTGTTAAATATTGAAAGTAAATAGTGTTGGGAATGGATGGAAAAACTTCAGGCAAATTTTTATTTTGCTAATGGAAAAACAATGCAGAGGTTAATTTTTGCGAGAAAAGGGGTTGAGCGTAATCACTTCTTTTTTGAAACTATATATTTTCCGAGGCGTCTCTAATCCTCTGATGGTATTGAAGTTGCTAGGCTGTTTGGCCGCATTAAAGTAACACTGTGCATGGCATTCGTTATTGATTTTAGTGTCATGGAAAATTTAACATTTTAAATTTGACCACCGTCGGTCAGGGCGCGGGTATAAAGATACTATTTTATTAAGAGGAGATTGAATTCATTTGATTTTTTTGACTATTTTTATATTTTTGGTATTCTTTCCGGTGTTACGTTTTAAAATGTTTTATCCGTTATAACATCAAAACTCTGTTTGTAGATATGTATTAGCGATGGTCCAACTATCTCACTCTTCCACCAATATGTCGCTGTGCTTCCAAAAACAACAAACTAGCGTTTACACGTATTCTGAGGCGTCCAGTTCTGCAGAAAAAGCACATCGTTGCAATCACACATTCTTAAGCCTTGAGGCCCAACCATAATAGGCAGGAGCAAGCATATGCAAGCAGAGGGGAATGTCTTCTTACATGGAAAGCATATGATATGCCCACAAAGGGAATATACGAGGTTTCGTTAAATGTTCGTTAACCGATGCGAGCAGACGGAAGGTCTTCATGAAAGAATTTTTGACAAGTGACATTTGAGGTTAGGAAAGAGAAAAAATATGAAAATAAATATGGAGTACGAGTTTGTAAACAAGTTGATTTCAATTGTGCAGGACAATAAGTGCCTCTATGATAAAGCAGATGGCTTTTATTTCAACAAAAAGGAAAAAGCCAAGGTGTGGGAAAACAATTTGACAGTTCCTTTCCTTCTGCTTGCTTCTGCTCGCATCTGTTCATTATGGGTATCTTGACTTTTCGTTGAAACAGAGGGGAGAATTTCGTTCTGTTCTGACATAAGCTTCTGCTTGCTTCTGCCTATTAAGGTTAGCCCTTTGGACGGCGTTGTTACGATTGCTTAAGGGAACGAATTCAATATATTGCATGACATCGGCAACAATCACGCGTATGTAGCAGTGTATACATTTTACTGCTGGGAGCATGATCCACTATGGGCTTCTTTAGTCTAATATTCGTTGTTCTCAGAACAGAGATGAATGTTCAATAGCTACATTCGAAATGTAACAGTAATGTGCCGACGTAGTGGCAACGCTGTCATTCTTTGACGTTCGGCTTACGCCTTAATCACTAATAGTCTATCGGGTGCCAACTGTCAACATTTATTAAAAAAAAATGTATTCTGTTCGCCAAGTTTTTCGCAAGCTACAAAATATTTACGGGCGAAATGTCCAAACAAGCGAGTAATTCAATGGAAATCTTATAGTTGATGATCGAGCACTCGATGTAAGACGACTAAACACTCAAACTTCTGAATTCCTCGTCGTGAACAAAGAGTTGGCTTTTCTACGACCTTGACTTGGCGAATTATGCGGAAAAACTAAGGCATGTATTTATATAAGATCCAAGGTCTCATACAAGAATTGAAGTTTCGAAGCAGCTGAAACCGGATCCAAATGTTAACAAAAAATTACCTTCAATGATGAAAGTTGCCATATCTAGAGAGAAAAAAAAGTAATCTACAGCAGTATCAATAGTCTCCATTGCATTTGGAGAAACTTTTATTTTTGGGTAGATTTCAGTTAGGCGGCGACATTGGATTATACATCTTTCGAAACGTGAATGGCCAGACGGTGACTATTAAAGATGAAAGGTATTCGGCCATGATAACTGACTTTTCACTAGGCTTTCGCGTAGGCTAGCGGTTTCCGGAAGACCTTCTGCCGTCAAAATTAATCCAAATCGCGGAAAAGATGGTAGGCCGGATCTAGCATTGTCATGCAAAGGGATCGGACCCTGCCTTTTGACCAATGCAGGGTGCTTTTCAGCAAATTTGGCGTGGAGTATGCCAATTTCCTCACAATATTTGATAGCGTGTATCCTTTATCCTGGTTGAAGAAATTAAAAATGGATTGGTTCTTTGGATGTCCACCAATTTGTCATCAAAACGTTTTTTGAGTAAAGTCGTTAGTTAGTGCCAATTAGTATATGTGCCAATTAACATATTCTCTGTCGAAACATTTTATTAGTGAACTGTTGCCAAGGTATTCGTGACTTAAGGCCTAAACGAATTATGTATATTTGGGTTGGAGCAGCCAAAGAAAACATGGACAAATCAGGCTAAGAAATCTATGAAAGAATTCAATACTGTGGGCGAAAAAAATCTCGGTCTTTGATGGCGAGCGTTTACGGAATATTTTTTTATGCCATTAATTTATATGGGTTTTCAACAAAATCCCCCTGTCCGAGAAGATGGCAGGTTCTCTAGGCTTATTGGATCTCTTCGCCGTTCAAGCTATAATGGTATCTGGTGCTTTAGAGTAAGTAAGGACGAGCCCACGAAAGGTGCTGATCGTGTCCAATGGTTGCAGCGGATGAATTACAATATCAATATATTTTGCCTTAGTAATGTCGAGCTTCTCGTCGGTACACAAGCGAATGCAAAATCGTTCTACATACGGACCAGAACAGTTGAACAAATGTGATATAAAATAGTGAAAATAATGACGTGTTCTACTGCATTATGTTCAACGCAAGGAAATTTCAGTAGTTTGTCGTTTTACGAATTATGGAGATCCTCGAGAGCTCCAAAATGAAAAAGTTGATGTGGATCCTACCTGACTATCTATAGCTGACTATAGAATAAAATGATAACCCAACGTGGACTGATAAGATTTCGAGGGCGAGTAAATGTCAACATGTTCCCAAAATAACATGATCGTAGCATTAATAACCAAAGTGCTAGGTGTGCAAGAACAAATGCACAATCCTAATTCCACAAATTTAGGTCATCTCTCCCAAGAACGAACGAGGTAGGTATCAATCACTTCCCATGTATGGGATGACAGAAGAAGGCCTTAATTGGATTGAACACTAGTTCACTAGTACCGGCCAAAACACTTGAAAATTGCAAGTTTGTATGTATATTGAAACACATGTGAAGTGTTGGTGATCATCCCTCTACTCTTTAATGCATTTGAAATAATTCATGGACAGCAACTACTACAACTTAAGTCAATCAGGTTCGGGTAAGCCATCCTGCGAGATAATTCTCATTTCGAGTGATATGAGTTTGGAATTCGAGTATAACAATGAGATGGGTAAAATGTCATGATATTCACATTATTTTCTTTTTTGCTTTTTTTTGTGTATGAAGAGTATATGGAATTTTAACGTAAGATTATGGTAAATTTTATAGTCTTACTGAGGAAACAATTCGCAGTGAAGTAAAACAATTTCATGAGGCTCGAAAAATGTATGTCAGAGGAAGCTGTTTGTAATATCGTGGGGTACGTTTAGCGAAGAGTATTGCTACGGATAGTAATGGTGTGGCCGAAGAGTTTGGCTTTTTTTTATGGCTGCCTTTGGTCACTTTGTATAAAAGTCAATCAAGTTGAGAGTTAAAGCCTAGAGAACAAGTACAGTATACAAGCAGGCTGGATGTTAGATTAGTAGGAGGTAGGTACAACTTTTCCAAAGACAATATTCTTCTATGATGGAGTGTATGTTCAAATCTCTGGATATGCGATTACCAAAACTATCCCATATAGGTGAAGAAAACTCTTATGTTATGCAGGCGACAACACAGCAGGCCCACAAAGTATCTGGGTGTTGACTATGGCGATCAAATGGTGTAATTTGGCTTTCGTTTCTTTTTAAACGGTAACGGTGAGACAGCAGCGTTTAACGGTAGGTGCATAATAACCAATTATAGTTTGGGGAAAGTATTGAGAAATATCTATTACCTGGTGGTGTCATATAGCGGGCAACACTTGGGTCTACTGTACGAAGTTTGAGATTTACTCAGACAGTCTTTTGGTGGAAATTTTACAATGCCTGAGGAATGGAAGAAGTTTCTGAAGTCTGCGGCTGTACATAGACCCAAAAGCGTCCTTAGAGCATTAAAATATAAAACCACAGGCTCTAAAGCAGAGTTGAAAATCCGACTTCAAGAAGCCGTGCAAGATTTGACGTCCGAAGGCTTCCATTTGATCCAGGAACTTCCATGGACCAGCAAAGATCAAAGTGTCGATGATTCTGTGCCACCATTGGATTCAGATTGTCTAGATGACTTCACGAGTGAAGATGAAGAGGAGGACCTTGATGCCGAATTATCAAAGTTGAGAAGAGTGTACAAGAAGAAGGAGGAGATCCTTAGGCTAAAACGATAACTACGTGAGCTACAACTTGAAGAAACAGCTTCCACCAATATATCGAGCTCTGCTTGTAACTTTAGGGATATCGAAGATTCTATAAAGTGGCGACGATAATTTTCCTGTGCAGTGCTGGATTGGGCAGTTTGAAAAATGTGCAGAAGTGTTGAATTTAGATGACCGAAATAAGTTTGTCGACGGCAAGAGGCTCCTTAAAGGAACCGTCAAGTTATTCGTCAGAACCGTGAACATTAGAAGCTGGGTGCAACTAATACAATCATTGAGAAATGAGTTCCAGAGGATCGTTAACAAATATGGCATCTACAATGAACTACGAGTCACAGCGTGACAAAAAGATGCAGCAATATGTTCTTCACATGCAGGAAATCGCCTCACATAGTGAGGTGGAAGAAGAGGACCTGATTCAATTCATTATAAAAAGTATGCCAGAAGTTAATAAAATCATATTATATAACGCCAAAAGCCTCGAAGAACTAAAGTCAGCTTTGCGAAAGTACACAACGAAAAAGCTAACAGGTCAGCACCTCGCACCTCCTAACCTCGGCGCTTCATCCCAAGTAAGTCAAATGCAGAAAATCACAACGATGCTGAAGATCCAAAGAAAACATTATTGCGGAAAAGAAATGTTACGTGTTACAAGTGTGGATAACAAGGACATACGTATTTCATTGAAATGCGAAACTAAAGATTCGGTTATGATGTTAGAGCAACATACAGCAATTGGTAAATTCAATACTCCAGTGATAGCAGGGGGAAAACCAAGGCGAAGTGACAATGACTTCGAATGCAACATTTGCTATGGATGGACAAGCAATGACATGGAACTCGCCATTAATCCCCTTATGCTTTGGACTTTGGAAGTCCTATTTTCTTCAGGAAAGATGCCAACTTTATGTCCGCAGCTCGAGAAGACAAGGCATATCTATTGTGAAATCAATAACAGCCGCTTAGAAGTGATTGGGAGAATAAACACGAGTGTGGAATTCGAAAGTTCAATGATTAATTTAGATATTATTGTTGTTAAAAATGATTCAATGACATACCCTATTATTCTAGGTCATGACTTTATAGGAAAAACAGCAACAAATAGGATTCTCAGATACCGCAGAATATCATCAAATCTCTCATCTCATCTTCGCCTACAACTTTGGATAGCCCATCAACCGCAGACATCGATGCCTTTCAACAAATTCTAAATATCGATATAACAGACGAAGGTGAGTTGCAATTAAATATTAACGAAAATTTGTCTGAAGATATTACGAATAAGGTTAGGCATATACTTAGTCCCGCTTATTTAAATTCCAATAGTCAGCTATCGACAAATAATTTTTATATGAAATTAAAATTATTGAAACACCTAGAAAACTTCCCTACGCACATAAGATCGCGCTTCAAAATATACTTGATGATTTGGTAGATAAGGGTATAATCCGCGAATCAAATTCACCATATGCTTCCCCTATCGTAATCGTACAAAAGAAAAACAATGAACTAAGGCTTTATGTTGGCTTGCGTGAGCTCAACAAAATCACTTTACGCGACAACCACCCCTTACCTTTGATTGATGATCACCTTGATCGATTTAGAAATAAAAAATATTTTAGTAGGTTGGATTTGAAAAACGGCTTCCATCACGTTAAACTATCCGACGAATCGACCAAATACACATCTTTTATAATGCCCATGGGCCAGTACGAATATATTAGAATGCTTTTTGGCTTAAAAACTACACTGTTCGTTTTTGAAAGATTTATGAAACATATTTTCGTAGATTTGATTTTGAAGGGACAAATTTTAACTTATTTGGATGATATACTTATAGCCTTTCTTTCGCTTGGAGAACATATAGTTATTTCGAAGTCAATGGCCGACGTCATGAAAGAATGGCTTGCAATTAAGATTTGGCAAGTGCAAATTCTTACAAACAGAGATAGTTTATCTGGGTTATAAAGTTACAGAAAATGGCATAAGGCCAAATGGGAGTAACTTAAACAAATTTATTAAAAACTTTGCTTACATAGCTTAACCATTGTATGATTTAGTAAAAAGAGATACACCATTCGTATTCGGGCTGACTGAAAGAGCAGCTTTTGAGGAATTGAAGAGTAAGTTGACTGCCTCTCCCGTTTTAGTTCTATACAATCCACATAGTCCCTCGAACTTCATTACGATGCAAGTTGTATTGGATTCGGTTCAGTCTTGATGCAGAAGCATCGAGATGGAAAGTTCCACCCCATATTTTATTTTTCGAAACGAGGATGAGACGCTTTCCATCATCTATGCACTTCGTAGATTTCCGATTTATTTAATTGGAATAAGTTTCAAAATTATCACTGATTGTCAAGCATTGACTCTCATCCTAAAAAAGAAGTTATTAAACCCTCGAATTTCACGATGGGCTTTGGAACTTCAAAGCTTGGATTACGTTATTGAGCATAGGAAAGGAGAAAGGATGGGCCATGTCGATGCGCTTAGCCGAACTACACGTTGATGATGAATCGTTTGAATTCATGTTAGCAGCGGTTAGGACTCTACAATCGTTTCTATATCGTCTGACTTAGAGAAAATGGAAAGAGACTGAACGTATTGTATCTGACCGTGGGAAAATAATTCTCCGATTTTATGGAACTTAAAGCATATTAAAGTCGCTACATTAGCACCCCAGTCAAATGGACAAGTTGAACGCGTTAACCGTGTTTTAATTTCAATGCTTGGTAAAGAATGTAGACCGAATACAACTAGTGACTGCGACAGGCATTTGAACTTAATAATACTGTCAGCAGATCCACAGGTTTTACACCCAGTGTCCTTCTGTTCGGTGTTAATCAAAGGGGAGAATTTGCTGGTCGCGCCAAAGAATTCCTTGATGAAAAGTTTGAGAAGTAAATATGTAATAAGTTTAGTGAATGTTAGGGAAAAAGCATGTAAGAATATTGAGAAGTCTCAGGTGCGAAATAAGACTATTACAATAACCATCACAAAAATCCCAAAGTATACAAACAAGGCGATTTCGTGGTGATCAAAAATACATCAATAACACCAGGTGTAAATAACAAGCTCTTGGCAAAATATCGTGGTATATTTTCACATGATAACATGAGGCCTTACAAAGTAGAGCGAGCGGATGCTTAGTGTGATGATGAGATGAATGTTTCCGAGAAACATTCGTTCTTATTCATGATTCCATATAAATGATTATATACCTAAATAAACATACATATTTCTTTCTTTTTGTAAAGTTGTACCTTTTGTACGTAAATTTTCAATTTTCTTATGCATAATATTTCAGTAATTGTTGGTTTTTTCATTATTAATATTGAATAGAATTGAATATATGAATTGTTTGATCGGGATGGCGGAACTGTAGGAAAAATATAGAATATATAGTAGGTACACTTTATGAGTACTATACTGCACTGCGGTATCGCACTTAAATTTTTTAGACATACATATCTATACATACATCATTTGATCATCTGACTAAGTAGTAGACCTAGAAACTCTACACTTATATAATGGTATAAATACCACCTAATAAAGAATCTGGGTACAGTTGGTGATCATCAGTGGTTTTATCCCTACAGTTCTTCTGCCAGACGTTTCAGAAGTTCTTCTACACAAGATGCACAGATGCAGGCCACGGATAATATGAAAATATATGTATAGTTAAATAAAATACATTCTGAATAATAGAAATATTTAATTAAAAAATGACAAAAAAGTCATTAAATCTTTTTTCCCTAACCAATATCAAAATAGAAGATATTGATATGGTTTCAGAAAGAAAACGCAATATTGAATTGAATTTAAATTTGAGCTAATTTAATTTTCAAGATGTATGTATATAATATGACAGTAATATCTGCAAGACCATAGTGCGTTATTTGCAGAAATCATATGCATACACCTACAATAAATCTGAACAGTGGAACTACAAATGAAATACCATAGTTAATTTCGATGGCTGTATCATCTGTACATACACGTCTGTGCCTCGCTTAAGTGATTCTATCATCACTAAAGTCATTAACATATTTGTATTTAGAAGAGAGGGGCTCCTAATCGGTCCCTCGGAGACCCCTTAAAAATATTGAGAATATAACGTCGTTTACTTAAATAACTTTCAAACCATTTCTTTTCTGGGAAACTATTTTGCGTATATCAAATATATTTTTTAAGTCATTAAATAGTATTTATTTTACAATTATGGTTTTTTTCAAGGGTGGTGTTAACGTTATTAACAAAATCTTCAAGAAAACGTTCTAAGCTTTAGTCCTTTTCAAACCCAAATTTTTTTTGTTAAAAATTATAAACATTAATGTTTAATAATCGATTTTTTAAACGCCTTCGAACCACGATAAGTTCAATATTCATATCGACCTATTTTAATATTACTGTGTTAAAACTCCTTATTTACGTTAAGGTCTATTTATTCGTACATTAAATTTAACGCCATTTAAGCCATATATCTAAGAAATTTATATAGGAAACATATCACGAAAAACCTGCTACAGTTAACGATCTTATGATGTCAATTGGCTACCAATCATGCGGCTTAACGCCTTTGGATTGTTTTGTTCAATTTTATGAAAAAAGCAAACCTGTAGTGTAGCGATGTTGGAGGACTTCGAAAATTTAACTTATCAATCTCCATTCTACCAGCAAGATTTAATATTCCAATCTATTGATTATATTTGAAAGTATGAACAAAGTCTGGGATGACCAAATTAGTTTGTTGGGCATTAGTGGGGCGTTTCACTGAGTTGCAAACGAATGATTCGTTGAAATATGTTAGATTGTTTTCATACGAATTGATACGACTTAATCCGTTCCAGCTAACATTCCGACTTTAAATGAATTACCGCGACTGTTTCACCCTTTCTAGTTCTACAGATATGAGCAGCGACCTACAAATATAAGGATTTTAGTTAATTTTAATGAACGCAGGCGTATATTTCACATTTAATTGAACAAGTTTTAAATAATTTACCTGGGTTAACCAGTAAATTTAGTTAAAGGTCAAAAGTAGATAGAACTTTAATTAAGAACAACAGAGACTTATCATTAATTGCAAAATTAATTAATTCTAACCAAGATATTCCCTTTAGATTTCATGCGATCTTTGTTTTCACATCAAATGCATTTTTTTGGAAATATTCATTTACATTTCCAATAATTTTAAGGAAGATTTTTATCGATTTTTTTTTCGATTTTACGCCTTGTGTATGTTAATGAATGTCTACGATCTGTCCAGAATAGATTATGTAAATAATATATTCAGTCCATTTTCAATTTTGCATTTTGGGACTGCATTAAAAAATTATGTCACGATGATAATGGAAACAGTTTTTATATTCGTATAACATATTTGTAGAAGGATCATACACAAATGAGTTAAATGATTATCTAGGCACTGAAAACTCAACCAATGCTAGAGTACTTATTATGTAAGCTAAACCCCGACATTCCGAACTAAACCAATTTCGGCTAGGGAGAAAATGTTAATTAAAATGTTTGTTTGGCTTTCTCCCCAACAAACATACATTTATATTCCACGTCCAGGACATTTCCTTTGGATCCACCATCGACATCCCGTGAACAACAACTTCTACTCCATCCTACTCGACTCAACTCAACCCAATTTGAGCTAACGTAAGAACGTAATTTCGCTTAACGCCGCACAGATCACCCCCGGGGCATGTTTTGTTAAATTGAACCGTTTTACGGCCAGTTTATACACCAAATTCGATTGTGCATCGCATAGCTACCCTCCCTCAACCATCATTGTGATCCTGTGAATCCAGAACTCAATCGTAAAGAGTTTCGAGTTGCGTTGTTCCCACTGCCACCTTCTTCAGTTATATCCTTCTTCGTGAATTTTATTAAAATTAAACCATGCTTCTTTATGGAAATTATGGAAATAGATGGAAATTAACATTTTCAAGGATTGAGAGTACTAGCACTGGTGGCGAGATGTCTGTGGCTGTAGTCACGATACTATTGATACATATTGCAGTGATAGAAGGATTTGGAATTTTGCATTGACCAAATAAAAAAAAAATAAAAATTTCACCGGATAGTCAAGAAAAACAAATTACGTTGTACCAATCGCAGCACCCAACGTTTAGAGGAGGATATTGATTTTTCTTGCTTGGTTTCCAGCTCAACCAACAGACTACTAGTGCCGATACAAAAAGGAACAAGAAGAAAAGCTTACCCAAAAGAGTCCCAGTCAATTAAATTTTCCATTTCGTACGGAAATGGCATCGTTTTCGCCGAGATGGCCTTTTGATGATGAAAACTGTCCGCCACTCGTCTATCCTCCAACATCTCTTTAAAGGCTCTTCTGTACACGGACGGTTGTTTGTGCGTTCAGTTTGTGTGTTTCATGCCATTATACTGAGCTGAAAAATTGTTGAAGTGAAATCAAGGATAATCGCTTTTTGGGCGAGGAGATTCACAGAAAATGGTAATAGCACACAGTAAGTACAGTATACCAGAGTGTGCAGCACACTAAAGAAGGCATTAGGAATAATCGTAATTTCAGCTCCATTAAGTGCTGCCGGCCAAGTACCCAATAAACGAAGAGTGAGTGAATTAACACACAAAAGAAAAACGAAGGGCAGGGGCCGACTACCGATGGAGGATACTAAATAAATTAGTAGGCAAATCTAAATGGCAAGGAGGATATTATCCGCGATTGATGGTCTTTCCTATTCAACTTTTGGAATGCCTTTAAGTGTTATGGAGAAACCTGAGAGGACTTTAAGCTTGCGATGATAATTAAAACGCAGCGCGTGAAGCGGTAAGGCGAAACGTTTTTAATCAGTTGAACCCATACGAACAACATACAGCAAGCCCACTTTGAGAACAGTATTTAACTCATGTCGAGTACTCCAATTCGAATCAAAAGGTTAGTCCATTGCTATTTGCTCCTCATGCATTTTGTTAACCTTCCTCAGAACAAATAAAATTCATCTGAGTATATGTACACCAAACAAAAGCCAACTTTCACAATTAAATTTTAAACCTCTGCCGCCCCCGACGTTCATACACCGAACACAGGATATTTTAAATGGCAACAGGAAGACTGCTGGTATCGAATTCGCTGTTCTGTCGTACCTCCTCTTTTCCTGGATATGCGAAAATGTGACTAAGTTTTAATGCCCTTCCAGTAGCACAGGCTCGTCTTCATCGAACGTTTACTTCGTTCCCGAAAGACAGATGACGACGGTGTGGAGTAAGTTATATGCATAGCAACACACTATCAAACAGACTTATATAACTGTATATCACGACGAAATCATAAGACAAGGATTTCAAAAGGATATGTCGTTAGATGCTAATCGCTTTCGTTTGACGATGTTTCTATTTGAAAGGATGGTGATGCATCATCGACGGTACTATTTGCCAAACAAGCAACTGATTAGGTATTTATAAGAAGTCTAGCCTTAAGGAAGTTCCTCTTCCAAATTTCCTAGTGCAGTTGCTCGTTTAGTATGCAAATTCTTATTTCATTGTCATATTGGATCTTCGTGTCTGAGATCTTACTTTGATATTCAGATTCCTCGTTTTATATTTTAAAAGAGGATGAGGCATCCGTGAGGTGTTTCAATTCAGTTAGTTATTCACGCTGCTTAAAAACCAGGAACAAATTCCATCTAATTATTTTGGGGATAAGCATATCCTGTGGCCCAGGTGGACGAATTTACAGTAGCTTGTGGAGATGTCAATCACCCTCCAATCAACCTTAAAGGATTCCAGGAAGGTTTACATGGAAGAGATAATTAGGGTAGATGGAATCCCAGCTGTTACTTTGTGGCGCTCTCTAAATATCATTAGTGTCAGTAGCCTATTCGCTAAGGAACAGAACACTTTGGCGTGACAAATTGTTAAGAATGCGGCAGAAATCAATCGGGATTGATTGAGTTGTTATTTATATTCCTTTTAAAGTCGAATTTTGAGAAAAAAAATCTTTTGGATCAACTATTTGTTTTTAACACGGATAATTTAAATAATGCACTACATTCAGCCTGGGATGTATTTTTAAACAAAAACGGAATATGTTTAGCACAAAGACGAGGCATGATAATATTGTATCCACGCGTCAAAACTGGCTTCCGACATTCAGTGGAATAAGGCAAAGAGAGGTGCTTGTCTGGTCAACTTTGAAAAGGTCTTCGACAGCGTATTTGTAGAAGGTCTGTTCTACAAGCTCACAAGGTTAGGCATGCCAAATAACCTTCTGCACATGAATTAAGGTTATTACGTAAATGAGAAAGAAGTTTGTTGTTAAATGTGATAACATTAATTCAAGCATGATCTTTAACATTATAAACGGTTTGCCAACAGGGGTTGGTTAATTCTCCGATACTGTTAAACACCCACACAAGCGATCTTATAGGTCTTCTCAGCCAATCAATAGCGTATGCAGATGATTTAGTACTGTACAATGCTGCGGTGTGACTTCGATCATATTAAGAGAATTGCGGTGGTTGATTAACTTCTAAAAGTCGGAGGCCACTTGACTCAAAAGATACCAAAAAGAACTGGAAGAAATTCGCGATCATTGGGCAACATGGACAATCATTAGCGGTGAGAAACGCGGTTGATATCTGGTTTGACCAGTATCTATACATATTTCCATAGATATATGTATATATAAGAGGTAATATTAATCTTTACTAATAATAATAATAATACACGAATTAATTTCTGCAAAATAGAGATTGAGGTTTAATTCATTACTATGTACAATTTACAATTCAAAAATACCTGCAAAACGACAATTCAAGTTCATTACTATCACTCTTTTTTCAATCTGTTCGTTCTGTCATTCGTTCTGTCAACATCTGCCATTTCATTGTTCATTGTTCCCTCTAGTGGGGATTAGTTGAAGGCGTGCGTAAGCGCGGCAGATTTAAGAAAGTCTACTTCCTTTACATATAGACGCCTTCCTTGCTGGATCTAAGAGAGCCTTCGGTATGACAAGGTTTGTTTCACAGCAGTCAACTGAGCGCAGAGTAAAAATCATATGCTACGTGACCCTAATAAGGCCTATCATCGCGTATATTTTTCCGGTGTGGGGTAATGTAGTGCCATCTTATGTGGAAAAGATTCGTGTAGGTCCTTTACGACGGAGCAGGTTTAGGCAGAATCGACAATTTTCTTGTTAAAATGACCAAAAACAACATCGCAAGGGTTATGAATAACGACAATAACCTGATCTACTGGGCTTACTACCCCAATTATAGGTACCACGAGAGCACACTCCGATCTAACTATATTCCCCTAGAAACATTTTTCTATATAGTGCAAAGTAGAGCTGGCATGCCTGTTATTAACCACCGCCACCGGGAGTAACATGAGTGCAACCAGCCATGATCAGGGGAGACTACAGCACTGTACCGAGGATAGTTACACATATAAAAAAAACCCAAGCCAAGCCACGTTTTACTAAGCTAATGGTTTCACACATATTATACTTAGAACATACCATGCATTGCAGCAGAGGAAACCAAGCCAAGCCGCTTGGCTTGCCTAACTAACAGTTATATCCCCCAGCTACAGAATGTCTCTATCTAGACAAAAGGCACGCTTTTGTCATACATGCAACAAGGCGCCGTCATATTTTATGTTTCTTTCTGCTTGTCTTTCTTACATGAAGAACCGACTTATGTAATAATGCAAATGCGTTAATCACCTATTGACTTAATTTCAAGCAATCACTCTGTGTTTGAATGTGGTGGAATAAAGAACTTTTGTAAGTAAACGGTGTTCATTTACTTCGTGTTATATTCTGGCTTCCAATTATAACTCGGGGTGCCAGGAACAAAATAATCATTCACGACGGGTACGTTGGTAGTAATCATGAGCTCACGCGTTGTAGTACCGGCGGACTGGGATTTCGCCGATTTTTTGCGCTTATTGTGTGCAAACGCTTCCTAGAGCGGCGCGTTACTCCGGTGAGATCCTTCTCACTCCTTAGTTCGTAAGTTAGATTAGAAGTAGTAAGGGGATCTTTTGGACGCGTCATTATGCTTAGATCAACCTGAGAATTGTAAACCTTGATGAGGTCAGTCCTGTGCACTCCTGAGCATGCACGGGCTAAAAGTTAAAAGAAGCATTCAGGAGGAGCACCCGGAAGTAAGATGTTAAGCAACGTAAGTATGAATCTTGGGTTTTTCATACATTTTCAATAATGTATACATATAAAAATGGAATAAATAAGTTTTAGCAATTTATTAATTAAGAAATATAGTAGACTTAGGGTGCCCGAACAGAGCCAACACGACACATATTAATAGTATAAATATCATGCTATTTTCAGTTAGATTTAGACAGTTCTTTTCCAGTAAATAAGAGTAGAATAAGAACAATAAAAATGAAAAAAACCTAAAAAACATTCTGAACGTCTGGCTCCAAAACAACAGCAAAATGATAATGGGATTTCTGTCACTTTAAGAAGGGCACTGTATTCACGATTATGGACGATCATTCAGACAGATGCTTATAAAAACTAGAAGCAACGCCGGCAATATAACGAGTCTAGGCCACTTCCGATTAAAGTAAAAATCAAGAGGTTTATTTAAATTTAGAAAAAAATTATGAAAGAAGATGTATTCTGGCATTTTTTCTACTTATTCCGCTTGAACACCCTTGCAAAACAATGAATGTTACTCGTATTCAGGAATACTAGTTTAGAAAATAGCCAAAATATAGTTCCAAGCATCATAAGCCTGAATAGATCTTTCTGACAAACAAAATATTAAGAAAGAAAGAGCTTGTTAGCTTACTGCGTGTTTTTAGTAGGTATAATCACATAGTAAACCAATCATAAAATATTTGTAGCCTCTAAAGCCAGCCTTTGAAATCCCAAAACATAACGAGCTACAAAATATGTTTTATTACGATCACCAACTATACAACAGACCAATCCACTTAAAAGGGAAATGAAAAACGACAGAAGCGATGAATTTTATGCCCGAAATTTCCGTCGGTCCTTCTAACCAGTGCTCTAGTCCCTTTAACTATTCCCTTCCAGCTTTATCATGCTCATAAAATCATCGTTAAAAAAGAACTTACAATGTATCTGCCTTCCATTGGAACCTGAAGCAACCAGATGTATCACAATCAACAATGAAACAATTCCCGCCGAAAAAGGATATCAAGGAAAAACTAAACAAAAAGCACAAGTAAAGGAAGGACGTACTCAACAATGTATCTTTTACACTTAAAATAATAAATTCAAAAATCCTAGCGTGCTAAACCGTTGACCCGTTTTCATGTGCCGGAGTCGGTTTTTACGAGTGAGATTTCAGCTTTTTACACAAAATTTAGATTTTTTTTTTGAGGGGCATAAACAGCATAAAAAATCAACCATCCCTTCAGATCGTCGTTGGTTCATTCGAGCTACATCATCCTTCGAATCGTAAACTTAAACTTTTTTATAACATCCTTTTCGTGTTCGGTCCCTTTCCTCCGTCATATCGCCTGCGATGTTTCTGTTTCTGCCCACTTTCGTTTTGGCCTTTTTAGTTTTATCCTTCTGCCCCTGCGAATTGTCGTCTTCGTCATCGTCGTTCAATGAATATCCTTTATCTACACTTAAACTGGTGCAATTTGGTTTGTATCGCGTATATATACTCGTATCGTCGGGCGGAGATTGTGCCAATGGGTGTCTTAAAGTTTTACATATGTTGCTACTCTAACTTTATGTCGGTGACGGCGGTGAAAATATTTTCGCTTATCTGGATACCTCCGTGCTCCCAACGAATCGAAATCAAATGGAGTTTCGGAGTTTTATTTGGCAGAAGTATTTGCCACAGGAATTAAACGGTTTATGGGTCCACCATGGTGTTGAGTGTGCTGCGAAAATTTGGTATACACATCCAACTGGCGATTTACAGTCTAGCATTCTTCGACGTCCACATATGTGTGTTATGTTTTAAGCTCATTTATGGAATTAATTTAATTTTATGATATTCAGAGTATACAAGAAAACCGAGAGGCATTTCTACAGAAATTGGCGGCATGCAATGGGGTGAATGTTTCTGCGACTTTAGGAATCTGAGATGGGAAGGGATTTATTGGAGAATTTACTTTAGTAATTTTTCTTGTAAGCCAGCTGGTGGTTATCCTTTTATTTCATTTTGGAATCGTAACTGCTTGGTACATGAAGTGCTAATATTTTTGATTCCCGTAAAATTGCCCTTTTCAGAGTAACAACTTTTACATGGTCTGTACGGGGTCTCCTGACAAGAATTTGTGTGCCTTTGGTGATGCCTGTGTAGTATTTATGTCATTTTCTCCTTTTTTTTGGTTTTAATGTCTTCTTGGTGACATTATGGCACGCATATAATTCTGCTTTAAAATAACATTGGTTATGGTGTAAATTAAATGAACATATATTCCAGGAAGTACAGCAGCTAGGGTACTAAAACCGGTCGCTATGAGCTCTGTTGACGCATCGTTTTATTTTAAGATTTTTTTTTTGGTTTTTTTTATATATCATATTTAATTTTTATATTCATTCAAAATTACGTTTTGTAAACGCACATTAAGTAAGCACATTCCGAACGCACACTTTCCTCCCGCACTTTCAAAGCCTAAGGCTTACGGCTAACCGCGAGCTGCAAGGAGGAAACAAAGGCATCGGAATGTGATCACTTGATGGAACGTCGCGCCGCCACAAGGACAGAAAAATGTAAGTCCCTTTTCTTTTCATTTTTTATTATTGTATAACTAACCTATTATTTTAAGAATATTAAACCACCATATGTACGTAAAAACCAACTGTGTTTAATATCATCCTGCACGACGTCCCGCAAGTGACATCTTTAATATTATTTTTTTTCCTGCCGCCATATTGGATCTTTAATATTAATTTTCTCTTGCCGCCATATTGGAAATTGTGAAAATTTACATTTTTCTTGCGCCATATTGGAATCTGCGAAATTGTATTAATTGCCGCATTGATGCAAAGACGCATTACAAGAAGCAGAAGTAATATGCCGTCGACACCACCATCCATTTCTCCCGTGCCAACGCCGCCGCCGCATGTACAACAGCAGCCGTGTGGAACATTCGAAGCCGAACATGTGGTGCTCCTGAGGGAGTTAACCAAACAAATAGCGGAGCTGAAGACTTCTTTTGCGTCAGCGGAAGAAGAAAGAAAAAACCTGCAGCAACAAGTTGACATGTACGCGTCCGCCGCTGCTGCTAAAGATGACATCAGTTCGTCAGTCATACCATCTGCCGCTGCCGTTATCAACACCGCAACTACATCCGACGCCGCTACTATCAACGCCACAAAGATACCATCCATCGGTGCTACAGAAGATTGTGCACTTTACTGGCACCCATACATACTTATGTACGAACCCTATGCTTTCGCGACTTCGCTGCCCATACATTTGCCCGCCACTAGCACTGTTACGTCAGTGCCATTTTATCCGACGCAATATCCAATCATTCGTAAGTGCCAAGAATTACTCGAGTTCTCCGGTAAACCGGAGGAATGGCCTATGTTTATCATATCGTTCAGAGAGACATCAGCCGCTCATGCCTATACCGATTTAGAGAACCTTTCACGGTTACAACGAGCTCTAAAAGGGGACGCTAAGCATAAGGTCGAAGCGCTATTAATTCACCCGAACAGCGTACGTGCGATAATATGTACGCTTGAATTTCACTACGACCGCCCAGAAATTTTGATACGCAGCCAGCTATCAAAGGTTAGGTCGTTTCCGCCAATAAATGAGACCAAAACTCATGAAATAATAAATTTCAGCGTCATGGTATCCAACCTCACGGTTTTCCTTGAAAACGTTTCTGCGTCGGCCCATTTGTCGAACCCCACCTTACTCGACGAACTAGTGGGAAAACTTCTACTGAGCAAAAGAGAGGAATGGGCTAGACACACGCTGTCACTTTTGCCATCATATTCTTCCATTCGGGATTTTAATGAACGAGAAAAAATCAAAGAACGTAAACACGGTGTGCGTTATTACGGAAGATACTCGTATGCCTAGGAGAATAGATTGCGCTGCTTGTAAAGGAGATCATCCCCTCTATAAGTGTTCCAAATTCAGGAACATTCCGGTTAATGATCGATGGAAACTTGTCAAAGAGAATCACATCTGTTGCTGTTGCCTGCGCTCAGGATACACAATTGCCAAATGTTCCTATCGCCGAGAGTGTGGGATAGCAGCCTGTCAGAAAAGCCGTTTGCTTCACGAAACTAAAGGGCAAGTCACATAGAATGCGTGCTTGCTTGCTTGCGCTGACAACAAAGTAGAATACACACATTCTTATGGGAGGTGGCTCATAGCCGACGGAAGCACGCGCTTCGATAGACAAAGTAGAGCTACTTTCTACTTTTTGACGCGCTGACAGTTCATACATTCACATATCGGAGCTCACACATTTACAATTTGAAGTTCACATATAGACAAATTGAGAGTAAGCACGTTCATTGGTGGATGCTTTGAGAGAATGTTTAGGAACTCTCTCGCAGTGAGAGAAATTTCAAATTCGGTTGACATTTAAGTATTATTCTGTTTGGTGTCACATGCGAGGTATGTTTTGTTGGTGAAAAGTGAAAGAAATGTAAGGTCTTCTTTTACCAAATTAAAAAGGGCATCGAATACTTCCCTATTCATACGCACCGCCAATTTAAATTGTTCCGGATCACAGTACAGGGTATCAAAATTTCTAGCGAAAAATCCGTGAATGTCCCGGTCTTCGTACAACGGACGAACCCAAAATTCGCGATTGCATCCCATTATTATCTTGTACATTTCAAATGCTTGCGACAATATTAATACAAATATTATTACCGAAATAAAATCTTCCATATTTTTTAAGTATTATATCACAAGTAAAGAATGTTTTCTAATTGAACGCACAACACCAATTAATAAATGTCATTGAATGATTTGACATTCAATTTTGACAGATCAACGCACGCACGGATTCTATGTGGCTATGCATGCCTGCAATGCGTTGAAGGTCAATTGAAATTAGCGCACGCACGCAAGCACGCATTCTATGTGACTTGCCCTTAACACAAAGAAATCCGTCGAAGAGAGGAAACACCCTGCCATTGCCACCGTAGGTAGCGTTGTTACATCAGATGAGTGTTCTCAGACGAAAGATGATGTGAAGGTAGTAGGCGCGCTTGCTTACGAACAACAAAATAATCTTGCCAGCTTTGTAAAAACATGACAACAGTTCCACAGCCACCACTAATGGGTCAACTACCCCGTGATAGACTTATGCCGTACGTTAGACCATTTTCGTATACGGGTGTAGATTACATTGGACCCGTGCAGATCGCAGTTGGCCGACGACGAGAAAAGAGATGGGTAGCGATATTTACTTGTCTCTCGGTACGAGCAATCCACCTCGAAATAGCCAAGGATTTATCAAGCGATGCAGTCATCTTGTGCTTACGCAACTTTGTTAATCGACGAGGGGTTCCTGTACGACTACGGAGCGATTGTGGCACGAATTTTGTGGGTGCCAGCAAAAAAGAATGGATACTGATCAGTGAATCGTTGGAAAGAGAATGAACTCGACGTCGCATCGAATGGCTATTCAATACAGCAGGAAATCCATCAGCAGGAGGGGTGTGGGAGCGCATTGTTAAATGCGTAAAGCGTGTTTTGCATTTCAGCTTGAAAGAAAAGGTCCCTCAGCTTGAAACTTTGCAAAGCCTACTGATTGAAGCTGAAAATTTAGTAAATTCACGCCCTCTTACTCATATTCCGCTCGAGAGTATTGAGGCCGAACCGCTAACGCCCAACCATTTTTTACTTGGATGTCCTAATTACATACAAACGCCAACAGTGGAGGAGAAACCGTGCCTTCGTAAACAATGGCATATTTTGCAACAACTGAAGCAAACCTTTTGGAAAAGGTGGATTTTGGAATATCTTCCAACATTGACGCGGCGTACAAAGTGGCACGAAAGGGTTAAACCAATAGTGGTGGGTGATTGCGTAATCGTATGCGATAATGGCGAGGGCAGGGGTGAGTGGAAGCGTGGTAGGGTGGTAGAAGTATTTACTTCGCCTGATGGTCAAGTTCGGTCTGCTGCAGTAAAAACGCTATCGGGCACAATAAGGAGGCCAGCGTCGAAGCTAGCCAAACTAGATATTTTGGGTGACTCTATGTCGTAGATTCACGGGGGATGGGATGTTGACGCATCGTTTTATTTTAAGATTTTTTTTGTTTTTTTTATATATCATATTTAATTTTTATATTCATTCAAAATTACGTACATTAAGTAAACACATTCCGAACGCACACTTTCCTCCCGCACTTTCAAAGCCTAAGGCTTACGGCTAACCGCGAGCTGCAAGGAGGAAACAAAGGCATCGGAATGTGATCACTTGATGGAACGTCGCGCCGCCACAAGGACAGGAAAATGTAAGTCCCTTTTCTTTTAATTTTTTATTATTGTATAACTAACCTATTCATTTAAGAATATTAAACCACCAACATATGTACGTAAAAACAAACTGTGTTTAATATCATCCTGCACGACGTCCCGCAAGTGACAAGCTCAGAATCATGTACTCTATAACACAGCTAAGTTTCAGACTCATATGAATATACGTGTGTTCAACTGTTATGAACATTCTTCTGTTCCAAAATCTTTTGATGAAACTGTGTGATTTGGGTAGACACGAGACATTTTACTATTTGTTAATATTATTTAAATGTGTGTATGGAGGTCTCATGGGCCAGGGGAAGCGACCATAGCTCGTCATGCGGACGAGTGAGGTTCGACTCACAGGGAACGACCTTACCTTTTTAGGGAGCGCCGTGGCGCAGTGGGTAGTGTGTCGGCCACTGACGCAAGATGAGCGAGTTCGGATCCCGATAACACCAACGCCATCGAATGATTATTTCGCGGCGTCCCTCCTCGGCGGGGTACTGGCAAAACCCCCCGTTGTATACTTGCCATGAAAAAGCTTCTCGGCTCTCGCCGTTCGGAATCGGCATTAAGCTTTAGGTTCCGTTCACTTATGTGAAAAAACAAATCGCACACAACATAAGTGAGTAAAAAGAAGCTTGGCTCTGGCTCCACATGAGCTCCAACGCCATCTAAGGTGTCTGGCAGTACAATGGACCAGTATTTGTGTCTGAGTGCTCCAACAGATAGCAGAAGCCTCCAAAAAAAAAAAAAAAAAAAAAAAAAAAAAAAAAAAAAAAAAAAAAAAAAAAAAATGTGTGTAAATAATTTTCACAAACAGGATTTTCGGTAACTATTTATTTTAAGGAAGAGTAAGACTGTTATTTCTTTTTCGACGAATTTTTTTTTTGTGAATATTAAACCTATCCGCCACCCTAGCCTACCTTAAACTACTCTAAAATACCCTAATCTACCTTAGCCTTTGTAAGCCTGCCATTGGCCTTTGCTTCAAAGAGACTATGTGAACTAAAGGTACCACTGAACAAAGCCACCAAAAGCGTTGATGCTGTCGGAATTACGAGCTAGGTGGAAGATTAGGGGTAACGCTAATATATCCTGGATCAGCTCAGTCTGATTCAACCAGAGAACTGCTTCTGATGGGACAAGCCGTTTAGGCACATCCTCTCGTGGTGCAAGTAGTTGGAGGAGTAAGCCTCGGTCAGGTTATTGGCTGAAGTCTTTGCCCTTGTAACGTGGTCGGATCAATTTAATCATAAAATTATCCACCCGTACAATATTATCCCTATTGTATAGGACCTTGTTATGAAAGAATTTCGTGTACTCAGATCCGGATGTTCTATGTTATCCGGGACATGTCCTGTGACACTATCTCTCAATTCTTTCATATATAATCATGGCCTTGATTATAGCCTCGTATTGTAGCGGATTACCTTCACTCTGGAATCAAGTTGCCTGCTAGGAAGCAGCCATTCTGTAAGAGCGAAAGCGCCCCGAGTCCTAGCAGGAGCAGCATCTACATATATGTATGTGTGTCAAAATATAGATACTGGTCTAGCCAGATCCCAATGTATTTAACTACACTTTGCTTCACCAATGGATACGCTCAGGGCCTATACATTTTTTCTAAGGGAGGCCCAAGACAAAGTCGTCCTTACTGAAATATATTCTGATTCGTGGAAGTTGATTTTCAATTGCCAGTCGTCACAATGCTAAGATTTTTTACGTCGATTGCTGAACCTGAGCTTTTACGCCATTAAATCATCCGCGTACGCTAACGAATATCGAGTTTACCGCACCCTAGTACAGTCCATTGTAAATTCCAAATGTTTGAGTAGAAATCACGTTGGCTATTTTCAAAAGGAATTTAACTTGTAATAAAGACCTTCTAGCCATATGTCGTTGAAAGTTTTTTTAAGTCAATTAGGGAGATACCTGTGCATTGGTTCATTTCATCCATTTTATATCCGATACGAATTTCGGCGCAGCTTCAATAGTGTATGTCTCGCTCTGAACCCGAATTGGTTATCAAGAATGATATTGTTTTCCTCAACCGATTTAGAAAGGGCCGTATGATCCACATTCTCGAAGACCTTGCTGATACTTGGAAGTGAACTTATCAATTTTGAGATTTTTTGTATTTTTTCTCTTTAATGACTTGAAAATCATCTTGAGATACTCGGTCGAAATGAACAGGGTGTTAGCGACGGCATTGTTTGCCATAAAATCGTCATTGGACTTCATAAAACCAAGGTTCTCTGATCGCCAATGATCGATATCATTTCAAAGGTAGAAATGATGAAGTAGAGCTCTGCTTTCCAGTTCGTGGTTTGGGCGAATGCTGACATTCACCTTAAACATTTTTTGGAAGACTGCTTCCACTGCCGCCACTTTCTTCCGAGGATCCTAGATCGCGAAGAAATCTAAAGCGGCGATTTCTTTTTCTTTTTATAGGGTTCGTGCATGTTTAAGAGTGTAGGCTCTTATGGTGATTGTCACACAACTTGGACGGGCTGTATCTTTGTTGAAGATCTCCGTGGGTGGGTGGTTGTCCTTGATAGGATTTTTTTTTTTTTGAGAGATTCGACTGAATTTGTCTTGAACTTCCGCTCAACAGTCAGTGATGATTACCATTGAACCACGGCCACCCCCGGATCAATGGTAACTATGTATTCGTAATAGGCTTTCATTGTCTGACGTTCTCGGAAGATTCAAATTCTGAATGTCATGTTTTTTTTCAAGTATTTTATTAATTTTCAAAAACATATTCGCGCTGTTGGAATTTACAGCATTAATCCAAATTTGATTTTTTTCCGCTTCTGCTGCTATTGCTGTTGCTTCTTTTGCTGTTGATTGTGTTTTTCCTGTTGTTGATGCGGTGGCTGTTGCCTGCTTCCCTCCTTCTGCCCATCTCCGTGAGCCTATTTAATATGGCATTCAAGTTAACTCGAAATCCTCAAATTCATTTCGCTCTTCCTGCGTAGCCTGACTTGAAAGGGTCGCGAAGGGGTTGTTGTCCCTCATATAGCGGAATTCACTAACCTCGGCAAGGTAGGTAAGATCCACCTCCATGTTCCATTGTTGCAAGTTTTGTTGTTTTGTTGAAAGTGATAGGCCTTGCGTTGACCTTTCTATGCTTTTCCATGACGGCGGCCGGTCTTCGAGTATCGGACGATCTATCGAACGATGTTGAAAATCGATCTTTCCCGCCGTTTCTCGACATCTTAATCTGTTATATCACTTTAGAAGCAGTAGGTAAAACTCGAGAAACTCTACTCCTGACTGCACTGTACCTGAGCTTGCACGGATTTGCTGACTGCTTTATTATGTTTACACAAAAATCGGAAACATTCGGAACACTATCGTTGTATATAATCAAATGTGATAATGACATGCTCGGTACACTGCTACGATTGACGTTACATACAATGGTGGAATGCACATAAATTAAGCTTCAAAAGAATCGTCTCAGGACGGTTGGCGGACAATTACGGTAATCCTCGCCTTAAAACAGCTCATCCCTCTCATCCCTCTTACCTAATTTACGTACTTATTAAGTTATTCGAGGCGGCTTCACGGCGGGTTAAGAGGCTGTTGATTTCATATCCCAGATAGCTGACATTGCCGACAATAACGTGTTGAATAATGTGACCGTTTAAAATAAGGGCGGGATAACGCGAGGAGCCAATTGTCCGCTGTGAACAAATCATTCCTGCAGTCTGCAAAAGAATGAGCCCCACCTTGTTTACCAATGCTGGGCATTTACGAGGACCTCATTCATAGGAGCTACAGTGGTGGAAAAAAATATACAAACAAACCTATTCTTCGACGTTCATCGTTAAAAAAAAAATGTATTCGAGAAAAAAATATGAACTAAAAACATACTAATAAATTTGATGCACTGTAATTCACAAAATGTAATATTAACTTTTGAATACTTTTAAATAAAGAAAAGCGAGAAATGGTGACAAAAAAATTCGATTATGGTTTTCCATAGCTTTGCCTGGAAAAAATAACAGAAACAAATTAGTTTTTTGTTTGTGCTTTGCGAAGTATTAATTTACAGTAAAGGTGTTTCACATATATTTTATAATTGGTTGTTGCAGCTTTATTTTTTGTACCAAAGCCCTTCCTTATTTTTGACTCTGCAGTCCCCGATCTTGCGCTTAAGAAGGTCCCATAGGTGTTCTATAGGGTTAAAATCAGGGGAAGGCGATGGCCACTCCATAACCCACTTGTAACTTGTGCGTTTAAATAATTTTTTTAATTCTGTTGAAGTAAACAACGGCTTATTCTTGAATAGTCGGATCAGCAGTTTGTCGAATCATTAAGATGTTTTTGTTTTTCTGCCCCTGGTTTCCATTTTGGGACTTGAATGAAGAGCTGTGAACACTTTTTTTCTAGAGCAGTCCTTTACCTCAATATACTCAGCCACTTTTTTCCCGCCTTTCCTTAACTTTTTTATTAACACACGATCGGAACTAGTGCAATGAACTCCACTATCCATTTTAACAAAATTTTGATGTTACTGCTTTAACTTTTTTTTCTAACAAACACTAAAATAATAGTTAAACTACTTTACGAAGATTTCAATATTTTTCAGGCAAAATATCCATTTCGCTTGTATTTTTTACTGCTAGGCAAAAACAAAAAACCTGATAAGAGCCAATAGCTGTACCATTTCAAAGTACTGTTGGTACAGCATTCCTGTATAGAATTCGTGTCGAACAAAAAACCAAATTGTATGCAGTTACTGATTGCTGAGCATTATGTAAACATTTGTTTCCATTGTTTTTTCCGCCCCTGTATATCATCTTCTATTCAGGCAACAGACTGACACAGATAGTTAAAGACATCGTCCACGTACATGCGCACTTTACAATTTATAATCAAGTCTCATTTTATTGAAGATAATTTATGAACTTCTTCTTCTTCTTCTTCTTTTCCTTTTACCGGCGTTGTTATGGTCAGAAGTGTAGGACCATAACCTTCCCACTTAACTGCATTCCTACTGGTCCGCTTGTGGGGTCCGCCGGTTTGACCTCAGAAAGTAGCGGCAGGCTTCCCGGTTTGGGATTACTTCATCGCTGAGGCCAATCAAATGCTGGTGTTTTTGCATCAATTGTTTTTCGGCCTGCCGTTTTTTTTTTTTTTTTTTTTGTGACACGGGCATGCTCCAGATTTTTTTGTTTGATCTTACTCTTACAACACCGGTGATCTCCAGTCGTGTCAACCCACTGATTTGCATGTACCCTTGTGGGGCAGTTTAATGGTGGTATATGTGTCCCTAGGCTCACCTTGGTGTTTTCTAAATTGCCTAGATGTGATTTTTGTTTACCTTTGTTTTAGTCGCCTTTTACGACAAGCGAGAGGTATCGCTGCAGGGATATTCTTAACCCGTCCCTGCACGGAACATTGAAGATAATTTATGAACATAGAAAATAAATAGTGGTCCAATACAGATTCTTGTGATACAAATAAGTATGACTTGATGTGCCTTGATTCATTTCAACTACCTGAATACGATTACGTAGATATGGTGGAAGAAGTCTGAGACAGGAAAATTGAATGGTTAATACAGTCAAAGACTTGCTTTGAGTCCAGTGCTATACGCAAATGTATAGTTACTTTGATAACGACATACATATTATCAGCTTTGTTTGTAACGAAACTTCGATTGCCACTTCAATATGTAATTAAGTATTTGGTTATCCATAATCTTTTCGAGAATATTAACTGGAAAACAGAGTTAATTGATTGGCCTGAAATCTGACGGCCACGAAAAACATCCTTACCACTTCTTACCAAAAGACACCGGAAAAATCGTATCCAGTTTGCCAAACAACATCTGGAACGGGTAGGCCCAGAAAACGAGAAAAAATGTCGAGACATCCTTTGGTCAGATGAATCTAAAATTAATTTATGGGATTCGACGGTAAGAGGTGGGTCAAGCGTCCCAAAAATGCAGCAGACAAACCCCAATACACTAGCAAAAGCGTCAAGCATGGAGGTGGTAGTATTATGGTTTGGGGATGTTTTTCGTGGTATGGTGTAGGTCCACTA
This sequence comes from Merodon equestris, assembly GCA_958301585.1. Lineage (NCBI taxonomy): Eukaryota > Metazoa > Arthropoda > Insecta > Diptera > Syrphidae > Merodon > Merodon equestris. The sequence continues at coordinate 77,563,490 of OY284415.1, read as the reverse complement.
TTTTGGATAAAGGAAACCATGGACCAGAATATATACATAAAAATATTGGAAGAGGTCATGCTTCCGTATGTTGAGTGGGAGATGCCACTTAAGTGGCAATTTATGCAAGACAATGACCCGAAGCATACGGCGGGTAAAGTAAAAAAGTGGCTAAAAGATCATAATATCGATTCTATGGTCTGGCCCTCTCAGTCCCTAGACCTCAATCCTTTAGAAAATGTATGGGCAATTTTAAAAAAGTCTCTGGGTGCGGATAAACATAGAAATAAAGAGGAATTGTGGAATAGAATTCAGAAAGCTTGGTTCGCCATACCGACGACCACTTGCCGGGCACTAGTCGAATCCATGCCGTGCAGTAATAAGAAATAAAGGGTATTCCACTAAATACTAAAAATATTAAAAGAAAATAATTCTTTTATTATAAATTGCTTACATTTTATATAGTGGTCTTATTATTTTGTCACGTTTTGATATAGGCTTCTTAAGAAAAATTTTTTTTTTTGTGAAAGTTTGATTTTTTTGTTTACATTTTAGGAGACACTCTTTTCTTTGTTTATTTGAAAGCAATAAAATGCATATTTTAAAATTATAAGCTACAAAAAAGTTGCGTTTTTCAACAAAATTCAAAACTATATTCGGTGGTCTTATTGTTTTGTCCATGACTGTATGTTTCGTAATATCCTATGGAGTAATGAAACCAAAATAAATACTGGCAGGAATGTTCGTCGGCCTTAAGGAAGAGTTTCACTCCCGATTTACAAAAAAAAAAAAAACTGTGAAACACGAAGGTGGGAGTGGCATGGTGTGGGGTAGTTTTTCCTGGTTTGGTGTTTGCCCTATAATACAAATAAAAGACACAATCAACAAGGAGATGTATCGCGATCTTCTTCTTCTTCTTTTCCTTTTTCCGGCGTTGTTATGGTCAGAAGTGTAGGACCATAACCTTCCCACTTAACTGCATTCCTACTGGTCCGCTTGTGGGGTCCGCCGGTTTGACCTCAGAAAGGCAGTTTGACCCGGTTTGGGATTGGGATTACTTCATCGCTGAGGCCAATCAAATGCTGGTGTTTTTGCATTTGCTTGCACCAATTGTTTTTTTTTTTTTTTTTTTTTTTTTTTTTTTTTGTGACACGGGCATGCTCCAGATTTTTTTGTTTGATCTTACTCTTACAACACCGGTGATCTCCAGTCGTGTCAACCCACTGATATCGCTTGATCTTACTCTTACAACACCGGTGATCTTCTGTCGTGTCAACCCACTGGTATCGCTGCAGGGACATTCTTAACCCGTCCCTGCACGGAAGGAGATGTATCGCGATTTATTGAAAAATGTGATGCTGCCATACGCTGAGGACAACATGCCGTTAAGGTGGCACTTCCAGCAGGACAACGATCCCAAGTATTCATCAAAATTGGTTAGTGCATGGTTAATCGATCGGGATTAACCATGGCCTTCTCAGTCTCCCGATCTCAATCCTATTGAGAATTTGTGGGCGGAGCTCAAAAAATCGTTGGCGGCAAAATCATTTCAGAATAAAGAGCAGCTATGGGCCGCGATTGAACAACATTGAAAAAACATTCCTGCGACCAAGTGCCAAAAACTTATAGAGTCAATGCCAGGTCGAATAAGCGCAGTTATTGGAAATAAGGGTGGTCATTCTAGGCACTGATTAATTAAAATTAGTTTCTGAGGCCAAAAAATGAATAATTAAATAAAGCTTTTGTTTTCTTTTTCCCCTATTATTTTGAACAACGTAAATAGGATCAATTTCAGTAAATAATTTAAAAAAAATAAATACTAAAGGAAAATCTAAAAGAACAGAAAGTGAAATATGTATGTTCACAATTTTAAATTCAAATAAACAAAAACTAAACGCTACGGATTAGGTTTCATATCGTTCTTAGATTCTTTGAAAATTGTTCGGTTCTTTCCTTTCCCTATTATTTTGCACACCTCTGTACATATGAAGCGAAACATTTTAAATGGAGCATTACCAAATTCTCATCAAGCTTTTAAGGAACACACTTTCTTCCGTGTCATCAGACATAACGAATTTCTGTATTCATCATGAAGGACATTAGAAAAAGAAAAAGAAAAACCGACGGAAGAAAAATAAGAAAAAAATTTAGGTCAGGCACAATCAGATCCAAAGGTGTGTATAGGTTCAATGACCTATTAACTTTCACGTCCCACTAATTCCACTTGAAATAAAAAAAATAAAAATGATGTCCAACAGACTGGAAACCGGACCAGACTTATGCAAATTTAAATTTCATTTCAGTTCACTTCATTTCAGTTCAGTTCGCACAAATATATGTATGTACCTATCCTCTCACACAGACGGATGTAAACACACAAGCTCTCACCACTTGTGCTATAACTCGATAAATTTCAATTTGAAATCAATTCCTTTTCTGTCGCCTCACCCCAAAGGACTACCCAGTGCACACAAATAATGTCGCGAGGCAATTCCTTTTGAATCCCAAACCGGAAATCAGTGAGACTCACCAGGTATAGTCGATAATTTCCTTTCCCCTATTCGTTCTATGTGGAGCGGACGGTTGAAGGATACGAAAAACGTATCCTTATCACATTTGGACTATCGTTAACTAAAACATGTCTACACGTTACGAGGATTCCTGCTCCTTCCTCGTCTTTATTTCTTTGATTTTTGTTCGCCTCAGCTGCTATTCAATTTTTCTTCACTGGGAATTGTCCGGGAAAGTGACTTAAACTACTGTTACATTACAATGAAGCCAAGGACGATTCAGAAAAGACGAAAAGAGAATAACAGGAAAATATGTTCAATGCCAGGCGATTTGTGAAATGGAAAGGACATTGTGACTGTGACTAGTGGCTTTAGTCGAGGCCACTAGCAAGTGTGTCCCAGGTCCTACCACCTTGAGCCTGTGCCGTGGAATGGTGGTAACAGTCATGCTCGTACTATAGTAACATTCGAGTTGATGCTACTTTTCAGTATACCAAATTAAAGCCCTTAAAGTATATCGGGTATACGAATGCATGTTACGTCTTTCATTTAAAGTGGCAAAGTGGGGAAAGACCGATGACTTTCACACTACCACTGTCCTGGTATTTTGCTTCTGGTACCAACGTTGGTGCTGGTTTTGCTACTGCGATTTATGGACTTTGGCAATCGACCAAAAATCCTTCCACATTAGTCGTCTGTTCTCTTCGAATAACCATTCGTTGCCTAGTGGGAGCATGAATAGAGAAAAATACATGAGTGGGGTGTAAGGGATTGGGCGGGAGTAAAATGCCATCGGGATTTCCATGGACTAAATCTCTTCTTTTCGTTTTAGGGTTGAACAGCGACGGCAATTTATTTCAACATTTTGTGTGTTTGCTTGCAGTATCACCAAAACTCAGCTACCAGAAGCAGGACCCAAGCAAAGAGGATTTCGAAACGGATTTTAGGCAAAGTCTACTGCATTCCATATACTCGGTGAGTTCGCACTTACCCGATAATAGCTGCTGCAATGACTTCAATGAATTTACTACTTCAGACTCTTTTACTTTTCAGAGGCGTCATCCAGGAAACAAAAAAGTGCTATAACTATACTAAATGTTAAAATTTGTTCATTAATCTGTTTCAGAAATACAACTTTTCTGATAAATCATAATATACATATATCATAAAACTATTGTAGGTTCGGAAAGATTATAAAGAAATTATGAATTAGACCAGAGGTTCCCAAACTTTTTTATTTTCTCATAGACCACTTTCAAAATTAACCTGATTTCGGTAGACCCCCTGCTGCTCAATTTTTACCATATTCCCGAAACTCGTCAAAAAATGTGAAGATTAGGTCTAACGATGGAAATTTGCATCGCGGTTGAGTTCCAACCCCAAATTCGTTCTATTTAATAAAATAGTACGATTACAGTTTTCATAGAGCTAAAATTAAACATTAATAACGCATCGTAACTTCAATAATACAAATCAAAAATAAAAAACTAAAAAATTAATAATTTTAATGGGTGGGGTGTACTTGATGGACTGACAGCAAATTATCAATAGTTGGCTTCAGATTTCTAAGGAATATCCGAAAATCTTCCCGTCCTGTGATGTCCATTCTGCTCCTTTTACGAGTATTTGTTAATAAGTTTGTAACGACACTAAATCTTTTTTCGACAAGGTATGACGAAGGAACGGCTATCAAAAGTTTCCTCGTAGATTCTCACAGCCCAGGATATTTTTCGGGTATTTCTGCCTGCAGTCAAAATGTTTGATAGCCTTTTTTAAATTTCACCTTTAGCTCCTCATTGGTGCTAAGCTCGAGTAGCTCTTCTACTAATAGCACATTCGACACTTCCGTTTCATCAAATGGATTTATGATCCATGGTGGTATTTCCATCGTGAGAATATCTTCAAATCTGTTTTTGAAGTCATCATGCAGGGCATTTAAATGCTGAACGTATGTCTGAATATCCACGTCGAGACATTGTGCCTGCGATAAGTTTGGAAACTTCAGTTACATACGAGTACGACAAATGGAGGTTTGTGCAGAACAGTTTTTAAAACCTCTTCAACGGCGGCTAAAATTAACTGTTCTCCGATGGTGTTCGTTTTTCTAGATTTCGCTATAAGCAATGAGATATTGTAAGATGTCCGCAAGCCATCATCGTTACTTTAAGACGTTGAAGCGAACATACTGTGCATGGTGGGGTTGTGTTCATATTTTTAGTTTAATGTTTGAAAATATTTTAAATCTTTGCCTAATTTATCAGAATGACATCTTCTTAGATCATCTTCGAGTTTCGATGGTTTCATAGAATCATTTTAATCAACACTGTACTGTTGACATTTTTTCTTAAATTCAGTCATGTTTCATATCAGTTACCTACCCGTAAAGAAAAAAAATGTTTGTTTTAGTAATCACAAGGCGATTTAAACAGGATATGGTTTTTTTAACAGAATAGGAATAGGAGCAATAAGCCGTTAAGACCCATAAAGAGGTTATCACAAAACGGCTGGAAATATTTCAATGTGATATAAAACATTTTTTGATTAATTATTATATATTTTGATATATTTCTGTTACAATAATTCGAGAGCAAATACCTATGTATGTACTTTTAAAGAATATTTCGACATCATAGCTCCACGATTGGTTAGACGTTACGAGTGGTACCTACGTACATGAAGAAAGGTACAATTTATGAAATATTTTTAGTCATCTAGTATTAGCAACTATGAGGGCTATATCTCTTCTTTAGTGAATCGCCACAGTCGGGCAAATAAATAATTTTATAATAAAAAGTATAATACTAAAAGTTCAATTTTTCTCTGCTTTGTCTTCTTTTAAAGAAGTATCGAATAACGGCCCTGTGTAGTATTTAATTTTTATTACGTACATACATACATACTACACGCAAACATAACAAATATAATATTATTACAATATAAAATAGAATTAGGCATAACAATTGTACAAATAGGCAGGTACCTACTGTCAGCGTCAAAAGTGAGTGTACAGCCATCGGGTTGAAGTTTATCCTCAAAAATAAAATATACCAGTAGGAGCTACAGTGGACATGGGCACATCAAATTAAAGGTTTAAATTCATATTTTATTAAACACTATATTTCATTTTGAAAAACTATGAACATAAGGTAATTAAATCAATTTATAAGAAAAATGGGCGAAAAACAAGCGTCAAAAGTGTTCTTTACTATCAAAACCAGACCCCCTTGGACCCGCACTTACAACTGGTGAACCCCCTTTTTTTTCATGCCAACGTTGAGCCCCGTTGAGTCTCCCGTGGACCCCTGGGGTCCACCTGGACCACTTTGGGAATCACTGAATTAGACGAACGAATTAGAACTGCACACATAAAATTTTCCCGAAAAGTGTTTTGTACATAGTTTGCCCTTAATATTAGAAAAATAACTCATAATATTTATCACGCATAAAAAGGAATACCGCACTTGTTTTAAAAAGAATAACGTTTTTTTAATGAGAAAATAATTTTGAATTTTTTTAAAAACGATCAACGTACGTTTTGTACTGTTAGTATACATATAGCCCTTAATTCCTGTCTGGCCTTTGTGTTCATTCTTTGGATTTATTTTGTTTTATCTACGGTTTATGCACGCAAAAATGTCAACAAAAACATATCACGCCATTGGTTAGGAAGTACAATATTATATAGTGTACACGATAAGTTTGGACATTCACAATCAAAGCAGATATAAGGTGCCAGACATGCGTTATACTTCTTGCCGTAAGAACTCGATGAAATTGGAAACCACCAGAGATGCCTTTTGGTCAACCAATCATATGGCGGGAACCTAAGTATCATCTGAATGATTGGTACTTTTGTTTCAACAATGTAAAAGGTTTTCCTAGCATTTAAGCACGCAACAAAATACAAATAGGTGTCTTCTGTAACAAAACCAATACGACATTGGGAAGGTCTTCCAGTAACTACGCCACCACAGGTTCTGATAATAAAAATGAAACTTCCAAATTCCTAGTACATCTCAATCATCACATTAAATCAACCAAGCTGAGCTCGATTGCCTAAGGAAAAACTTGTCCCAAGGGTGAAACATGAAAAGCAATACACCATCGTTTTAAATGAAGACACAAATGTATAGAATTTTGATTATTGTGCTAAGCTACAATATTTGGCATGATTTTAGATAAATTGGGTATTTTTCAAGCTACTGATTGGTTAGAAAAAAAACAGGCAACAATATTTTCAATTACATACGAGTAGATTCAAGATTGTCTAGAGAAAATGAAAATATTTTTCTTTTTTTGAAATGTGCAGCTTAAACTTTTCGACTGTAAAAATATAATATATTAACACCATAAGACCATTTAATTATCTGTTTATCTCTGATACAGTGCTTACATAGAGAACTCTTGTATCAATCATCCAATTTTGTTTTTGAATTACTTTTTTACTGAATAAAATAAAATGATTTTGAGTGATGGAAGTCTTTATTCGGACTTTTACATTTTTTTCCTGTTAAGTGAAAAAGACGATATCTGGCAAGTGGCTGCCGCCAGTTTTGATACATATTTGTACCCGCTATATCACATCTTGCATAACTTTGCACAAGATTTCCGTAAGATTGATATCTGTTCACATTCCTGTCGAATATTCTCCTTAAGAGCTTGTTGGCATAAGTAGCCCCAAAGACAGAAGTCTGCGATTTTTAAATCGGGCGATTGCTGGACATGCCAAATTGCCAAAACGGGAGATTACGCGACCAGGAAATGCTTCCTTCACAATATCCATTGTGGCTCGTGCTGTGTGTGCGCTTGCACCGTCTTGTTGAAACAACATGTTCAACAAGTCCTGCTCATCCTATTCCGGCAGTAGGAAGTCGTTTATCATGGCACTGTACCCTTCGCCAGTAACAGTGACCGCATTGTCGATGGCGTCAAAAAATACGGCCCAATCACTCCTCCCGCGTGAACGCTGCACCACGCAGTGGCTTTGCACAGACGTCGCTCTGCATGCATCATTTTCAGTGCCTTAGAAACGCAGATTTTGCTTATCGACGTAACCGCTTAAGTGGAAATGCACCTCGTCACTCATGACACTTTTCGACACAAAATCTTCCTCTTCATTGTTGAGATTAAGGATAGATTGACAGTAATTCACACGCGACTGACGTTCAGCAGGCACTGATGCACTGCTTACACTTTGTGTGGGAACATGGGTAAGTCTTTCACTAAAATTCGCTGTATGGTCCCTCTGGTGATGCTCAATTGCGTGGCCCGTCGTCTATTTGGTGTTTCTTCGTTCTCAGCGAACGAACAGTCCGGTGGCGGCCACGCCCTGCATGGTCTCCTGTGATTCCAGTCAGTTGGCGCGACACGATTAGGAAATCGCCGTCGAAATTCATACTGCGCTAACACCACCGACAATTTATTGGCAAAAAAAATGGACACAATTATTCCATGCTCTTGCGGACTATAGCGCTCCATTGCTTGTCTGTTTGTTTACTGCAGCTTTCTAATTCACAAACGTCAGATATGATTGACGTACGACGCCGTTTGCAAAAATTATAACATATTCTGATTTTTTTTTTTTGTTGGAGGCTTCTACTATCTGCTGGAGCACTCAGACACAAGTACTGGTCCATTGTACTACCAGACAGACACCTTGTCTTTATTGTATTTTCCCCGTTGTCCGGAGAAAAGTGAGGAGGGGCTTCAGTGATGTTGAGCTAAGAGATTCGGCACCCACCACGTCGGCCCCAAGGGTGCGCCACCGTGCACGAGCGAAGGCGGGACAGTCGCAGAGAAAGTGTTCCGCTGTGTCGTCCTCCTCGCAACAAGCAGCACAGGTAGGCGTCTCACTGATGCCAAGCACGTAAAGATGCCTGGCAAAAGTGTAATGGTCCGTAATGACGCCCGTTAGCCTTCTGCAGTCATTTCTTCTTAAGGATAAGAAGAATGTTGCGGACTTTTTACAGACGTCAGGGCGTACGCGCTTAGTCATCCTGCATCCTGGATATTCCTTCCATCTGCGACTGTGTACGTTAAAGACCCAGTCATTGATGTCAGATTTAACCGTTGAAGCTGGTAGACCTAAGGCGGGTTCAGGCCCTGAGAAACTCTCCTCTGAGCCTTTTCTAGCGAGTTCATCGGAGATCTCGTTTCCTGGGATTCCAGAGTGACCTGGAACCCATACAAGCCTAAGTGAATTAAGTCTTCCGACTTTGTTCAACAAGGTCTTGAGTTCATGCACTAGTTTGGAGTTGGACAGATGATTGGATACAGCCTTGAGTGCAGCTTGGCTGTCACTGCAGACACATATGCTCTTTCCCCTCCATCTGTGTTTCACAACATAGTGCATGGCCATTAGGATTGCGTAAATCTCCGCCTGGAAGACAGACGCATATTTTCCTAACGAGAAGTGCAGTCGAATGTTTTCGCGCTCGAAGAATACTCCGGCGCCGGATCCCTGATCAGTCCTGGAGCCATCTGTGAAGATGCGAAGACATTCTATTCCAGGTTCGGTGTCTGGCCAAAGCCAGTCCTGACGCCAAGGAAATGTGACTGTGTAGTTACAGCGCAGTAGGATGGCAGGTGTCATTGCGTCAGAGGGCATATCCATGAGACAGTCATCGTAGGATATTTCTCTCTCAAGTACACTTTCACTCCACTGCGAGTTGTACCAAAGACCATTCCTCTTTAGGCGAGAAATAGTTTTCAGTGCACACCCTCTGATATATGTATATGTCAAGGGGTGGAAGGTTCATCATAGCATCCAAAGCAGCTCCCGGTGTGCTGGGGAAAGCCCTCGTGCAACTGAGGCAGACCGCTCTTTGGAGTTTGGTGAGTGAAGCCACAACGTGTTTTCGTGTCAGCCTGCTCCACCAAACAACCGATGCATATGAGATTATCGGTCTTACCATTGCCGTGTAAAAAAAGGACCTTTTTCGGCGATAAGCCCCATGTTTTGCCAAAGGCACCTTTGCATTGCCAGAAAGCTGACAGCGCTTTGGTGGTTTTGGACTCAACATGTTTTGACCAGAGAAGTTTGTTATCTAGAATGACTCCCAGATACTTAGCTTCCTTGGATATAGGGATGGGAATGCCTTTTAGCACCAGCTGAGCAATGCCAGTTGTTTTCCTTCTTCTCGTGAAGAGAACGACATCGGTCTTAAGAGGATTAACCGACAGCCCATTTCTCGTGCACCAGTCATCGATCACGTTTAGCGCCGCCTGCGCTTTGAGACAGACATTCGCTAAACATGAGCCGACAGAGAGAACAGCAACATCATCCGCATAGGCCTGGGCATAGATTCCAGAGGCATTGAGAGCATCTAGCAGAGAGTCGACCACCATGCACCATAACAGCGGAATATCATATCTGATAGGGTGATTAATTGTGCATCACCTTGCACCTCGAAACTAACTTATGAAATTCGATGAAGGAGATTTTTCACTAAAAAACAAGTCAATAGGACCAGAGGACTGTTGTCTGTTTAGAAAAATCAGCTACTACTGTTCTCAGCCTTACTGCGAGATTCAAAGTCTCAGTAGCAATTATAAGTAAAACTACAGACGTGCGCAGCCCTAGCAAATTGATTTGTTTTTGAATCATTCCCATGGGATTTCACCATACAGAAACTACTTCCTGAGTTACTCCCAATGGATCTACAAACTCCATTTGCGTTTGACTCGGATCTTCATCGAGTAATGCCTCCAATTCTTTTCTTTCAAGTTTCTTCGGTTGCCCAATTCAGGCTAAAAATGAAAACCTCCTGCAGATGCCAGAGCAACTATCGTGTAGTACATTCTAGTAGACGGCTACTCTCGAAATTTCAGCCGGATCGGACTCGTAGTTTTGTTTTGACCGCGTGTGGAAGCGGGAGTGTCCGCGGGTTTTGGAAAAATGGATCTGTCGGTGATTCGATTCTTGTTTTTGGAAGGGAAATCGCACAGCGAAATCAAAGAGCGTTTGGATGCTGTGTACGGTGACTCGTCTCCTTCGATGGCGACCATCAAAAATCGGTTTAACGAGTTTCAACGTGGTCGCACGTCGGTTTTTGATGAGCCACGTCCAGGTGTCCCAAAAACGGCTACCACTTAGGATAACGTGACAAAAATCCACGATCTCGTATTGGCAGACCGCCGATTGGGCATGAGAAAGCTGTCGGCACGATGGGTGCCGCGTTTGCTCACTCCGGACAACAAGCGCAACCGTGAGACCACTTCAGAGCAGTGTTTGACGCTGTTTAAGCGCAATCCGAAGGAGTTTCTGCGTCGTTTCGTGACAGTTGACGAAACATGGATCCACTGGTACACACCAGAGACCAAGGAACAGTCGAAACAGGGGACTTCACCCGGCGAACGTGCTCCGAAGAAGGCTAAGACTGTCCCATCGGCCGGAAAGGTGATGGCCACCGTTTTCTGGGATTCACAAGGTGTGATCCACATCGACTACCTGGAGAAGGGTAGAACGGTCACAGGGCTGTACTATTGAAGAAAAAACGGCCCCACTTGGCGAAGAAACAAGTGCTCTTCCAGCATGATAACGCACCAGCTCACACCTCCGCCCTCGTCGCGGCCAAATTGGTCGAATTGGGCTACGAACTGCTCCCCATCCAGCGTATTCTCCAGATTTGGCCCCGTGTGACTTCTTTTTGTTTCTAAACTTGAAAAAGTCACTCGCCGCGCAGAAATTTCAGTCGAATGGGGAGGTCACCGCCGCCACTGAAGCCTACTTTGCAGACCTCGAGAAAACGTATTTTTCAGACGGGTTAAAGAAGTTGGAGCATCGCTGGGTCAAGTGTATCGAGCTAGAAAGAGACTATATTGAACAATAAATCGCCATTTCTCCAACATTTTTGTTTTTCTTTTGTAGGCTAAGTACTTATCGGACCACCCTCGTATGACATACTCAGCCCAAGTTTTTTTTTTTTATTAAATTCAAACTGATATAAACTGGATGTGACTGACAGATATCTAACCTCTCTATAACCATCGAGATCAGCCGTAACTAAGGAGCATTTATAACAGCCAGAGCAACCTTTTGAAAACGAATTGAACTAATTTTTTCTCCAGAAATATATATAAATACATCTGAAAGCCCCCACTGTGGGTTTTTATACCTATCTTTCTATCTAAACATGTATAGTTTTACTGACTAACTGATTTCGATTATTGGACTACTGCAGATGTTGCCCAGTCGGGTGCACTTTGTTGCATTGTATGCATGCCCACCTTCTCACTCTTTATTCTTCATAGAATGAATGCTATGCTTGTGTATCTGTGTGTTAAGTGTGTAATAATACTGCCATACCAGTGGCATTTGCCGAAATTCACTACTACCTAGAGATCAATGCTGCCATGTGCTTCCCGTACAATTTCCTGGTGCGAGTACAGCATTTGGTGTAAAATTAAAACCTCCATTTGGCGGTTATTGGTGCAAGCGTTACGCGGTATTTTAGACTGTGTTGCACCATTCAACTGACGCAGACATTCGCTGAAAATAGCTGTAATTTCGAGTAAAGTTTTTTCCGTCCTCTTTAACTCTACCCGCTTGCCGCCTAATTTAATGGCGGTAGTATGGTGCAGAAAAATTTAATATCCCGACAAGGAAACCATTAAGTTGCCACCTTATTACTCATGTGCATTGAATGCAAATGTCGAATTCTTTTCGTATGTAAGTGTGTTCACGGATAGCACTGCCATTTGTGGTAATAAAAAAGGAGAAACTAAAAGGAAATGCAAATGATTGCCAGGATATAAGTCTGCCTGCAACTTATATTCTCTCAAAGCATTGTAGGATGGGTGGATCAGGAAATGGATTGCCAAGGATGCACGGAAGACTGATTTTTCAAACACATGCTAACATAACATCGATATGTATGTAAGTTAAGAGTCCTTGGTGATTCTGTTTTCGATTCAGTTTATTGCTATGTCACAGATGATGAAGTCGGTTTTCATTACATAAATAAACGTAATATTATAATGTGCCTGATGTTCCCGCAACAGAAATTAATGGATTGCATTACGTAACCATTTGTTTGTCCATCCATTATGGCGTTAGTCAGTTCCTATTAAAACGGTCATAATGTCTAATATCGGTTTGAGGACAGGCGGCAGGACAGAACAGGATCCATGAAAGTGTAATTCTAAGAAAACCAATCAGGGTTCATCCACTTAATTTAAAGCAAAACTTTCTATAATCGACCTGTGGCTTGAAAGGATAAAGTTGTCTCACCAATCAATTTGAAAAAGTAGCCGCTACACCGCAAACATGGACTTGGTCGTTAAAGAAGACCGTCAGGTCGACGACAAGGTCACATACATAGCTTCTAGTAATTAATTTCTGTCATAAATGCCAGGCAACACCACTTTAAGAATAATTAATTGCCAATCTGCCCTCCTGGGTACTCACGAAGCGCACTGCATTGGTCCCCCACATCTGCTGAAGTGTCCTTATAACTTTCCTACCCTCGCAATGTGCAAGTTCAATAACGTCGAAGTTGTTCGTTCGTTTCTTGAATTGGAAGGTCCTGCGCCACAACCACATCTCATCAGTTCTAATGGATTCGTTAACTGAGAATAAAGAAAGGACCGTCATAGTCGATACAAATCATTCCGACCATCAAAGTTTTTGGTGAAAAGTCATAGGAGGGCGCCGCACCGTCCGTCTGCCTCAACATACAAAACATTTTCCTCAATTACTCTTGGAATACAATCACAAAATGATTTTCACAGTCCTATTGGAAAATTCCCTGAACCCAGTTGTGATGCTGATGAACTTTAATGATTTTTGAATGAGAATTTGAATTCACTTCGAAGTAGGGAACAGGCAAAGGATTCCTGGAAACACAATTTGCACATATTCTTCCTCTCGCCCATACTGTACGTTAAAGGATCTGAGATATAAAACTTTGCAGTTTGACTGCAGACAGACGGAATCAAGTACTTTAAGCCGAAAACAAGAAGGAATGTGGAAAGGAAAACTTCTCCTTCAACTTGGGCCCGAGGTTTTTCCCCTCTTCAGAACGATAATAATTTAATGAACCAATTACCAGGAAACTGCGGAAATACTGAACACAAACGAATTACGGACAAGGTGCTGGGGGATTGTTTAAATTTTACGAACTTGCCTGCAGATGAGACACAGCTTGTGTAGCGGGTGCGTGAAAGCAGAATGGAGTTTGCAGTTTCTCGAGAGATGGGGCATGGTATTGATAGTGACTTTTGTTGGAAGTTTTTGCTTGCGGTAAAAGTTTTCAGCATGTAATCCTGGTTGTATTAAACGTAGTATACGAACTATTAAAGGGTAGGATAATGAGTCGGTAGTGTGGTGTGTTGTGTTTTTTTAGGGAAGATACCTCTGATAAGGAAGGATTAGATGAGTTTCAAAGACTGAAACCTGACACTGGAAAACTATAATGCAGACTTTGACTTTAAAATGTTAAGTGCAATGTATTGCGTTTACAAGTACTTACAAGGAAGAGTCATGTTGATGGGTTCCTTACCTATAGAAAAAAGAAAAATAACAGATTAATTTGTAGTAGTAATTGGTAGATAGATTAAAACACAAAATTAAGGATAAGTAATATAAGCGTAAAGGATTGTTTGTTGGTCTTTGATACCTTTGGCCAAAACTCAGCAAAAAGTAAGTATTTCATTATATTAAAAAAGCCTTATTCGCCCTATCATTACTAACGAGTATTAAACGTTACATAAAAAAGGTTCGTAAAATCAAACGACAAGGCTTTTAGATAACGAACAGTATATAACAGTTTCAATCTGTAAATAAAAAATAAAGCCTTCCGTAATTAAGTCTCATCACACCAAATAACAAGTTATCCATTTTCAGTACTATTGGCCTAGCTCTGCTTTCATAGTCTTGGCTTGTTCACTCCCTTCTCGCATCCAGCGCATCGTCGCGCTCAGGAGCAGGTCTCTTCTAACTGCGTTCGTCATCAAACCTGCAGTTTACCGATATCAAAGCGATCGATATGGAAATCCAAGATGTAGGAGGAGTGTTGGGCGTGGTAGCAACTAATTGCTTTTCTGATTGATCTGAGTGGCCTGGGAAATGAATACTGTGGACTCTTTCAAAAATATCCTGATTACCCAGTTCCCCAAGTCTCTTAAAACGATTTCGTCATCATAACTACTACATGGACCATATGTTCTCTCTAGAAGGTCATAGAAAACACATGTCAGTTGTATTTTTTCTGTGCTGAAGTGAACGCTTATTAGGTTAATGTTCTCGAAAGTAGCTTTGATATAGATTTTCACGACACGTCTGCTCATATTCCGGAAGCATACAACTATTTCGTCTAAGTCTACCTTGATAACAAATCTGCCTTGAACTAGGCAATATTTATTCTATTATATGATAAATAGCAGTTTCCATAGTAGACGTGAGACGATGTCTCCACAATAGACAATTAAGAGTCAGTTGAGGGATTACTACTAAATAGAATTCGGTACCTTCTAAACGTTACGCTACATGCGTCAGATTTTACTACGGAACAAAGAGTACTTCTGTCTAAATCGTATAATATAATTCTCATATTTACACTCAACCTTTTTATTATCACGCCACTCTTTCTACAGAGGAAAGATAAAAACAACACATAGAGTAGGAGTCACTAGACAGAGTACAGCGAAATCAAAATAGAATATCAAAAGCAGAAAGCTCCTTTTCATAGTTCAGTGAATCTCATTAGGCAATGGATACATGCTGCATAAAATACACAAAACAACCAGGTAGTGGTCTCGACAAAGTAATAGGAGAAGCGCAAGCAAGAGACGCAGAAAAACGAAAGACTTTTTCACTGCAATGTGATTTAATTATGTAATTCGATATCTCTGATTCCTTTCTACGTTCATCTGACGTGCCATCCATTCACAATACGGCTATGTACACCATACACCTGTTTCATCCTCGTAACCCACCTCACGAATAGTACACATTTCATTTTATTTAATTCCCATTCAATTTGATTTTCAATTACATACCCTCCAGAACAGCAGTATTGTCAGTGCGAGTAGATGATGTGAAATCCCACAAGCACTACCATTCAGCCATGCATCCCAAAGATACTCTTATCCTTATCCTTATCCAGTAACCAACCTACCAACCAACGAACCAACTATCTTCTCTTCAATGTCTTTTCAAGCGATTTAGTTGCATCGAAGGCTAGCCATCCCACCGCTGCAATGTCTTCTCAGCAAGGAGAATGCGCTGCTTCACGGTAACCGTCAGCGAGCCCTATAGCGAGGGAAGGAATCCAAGGAAATAGAAAAAAAAGTCGCACAAATCTGTATTCTTAACGGGAGCTTAGGGTGTAGCATGCACATGACTTGTCGTAGTCGTTGTTCATCCTTCACCCCATTGATGGCAGATGAAATGATTTTTCTTGTCATGTATCTTGCTTGTATTCGATATGATAGCGCTTGGATATGAGCATACTACTAGTGATGATGTCCATAGTGAGTGATGCGAGCTTGGGTTTTGATTTCTATTCATCAGTTATCAATACTTTTTATATGGGAGAAAGACAGCCTTACTCGCATAAGTTAACACCGCTCACCCCGAATTCCCCAACAAACCACTCACCTACATTTTTCCACCTTAACAACGTCCATTGACCCGGCGGCGAACACGAACCGCAGCTGCAGTGACAATATGATTTTCCCACCTTATCAACAACAACGAAAGCGGGAAGGCGAATATCCAATAACATCCGGCCATCCACCAAGGGCAACACACCGGCGATCGTCGCACTCCCAAAGTGGGACGATATCGGGTTACGAATCAGCGCAGACTGCGAACGATGCAGTTTCCACGGTTTGCGGCGTTCATAGGTTTTAAGTTAGAATAAGGTAGCTCGTAAGTTTAGTGTTAGTTTGGGATTGAATTAATAAAGATCTTTTTTTTGAAAAATCCGCGATACGTAAAATTAACTGGCGCCCGAGCAGGGACCCCGGAATTATAAGTCGTAAAAAGTATACGCGTCCGCGAGTGTCCTAAGAAAAGTAAAAAAATAAAAAATAAATAGTTGTTAAAGTGCGTGCGGAAGAAACATCCCAGAAAAAAACCAAATTAACACTCAACTACATCTGTGTGGAGGAAACGAGGCCCCCCAGTAACCGGAGCAACAGTGACCGGACGAAAAGGAAGCAGAACATCATCTGTTAGCCGCCCCACCATGAGAAATTTTTTATTCATGTAAGCATCTTAATATTGTCATACATTAATTATTAAGTGAAGTGAAATTATTGAAGATCAAAAGGAAAAAGAAAAATTAGAAAAGGAATTTGTAATTTGAAAAGAAAATAAATTAGAGTAAAACACAAGAAAATCCTATATCAATTACTAAACAAAGTGAAAATTTTGAAAGATTCGAAAGAAAGAAATTAATCTAGGAAAAAGAATATTATAATTTTTAAAGAAAATAAATTAGAGTAAAATACAAGAAAATCCTATATCAATTACTATACAAAGTGAAAATTTCGAAAGATTCGAAAGAAAGGAATTAGTCTAGAAAAGAGAATATTATAATTTGAAAAGAAAATAAATTAGAGTTGAAACACAGAATAATATTAATAACTACTAAGTGAATCAGTAATAAGTGATAAAACGATACCTTGAAAATTAATAAAACAAAACAATTATTTTGAATATTGAAATTGAATACGTTTATATATAAGTTTATACTATAAGTCTATATTTTTATACAATTTTTATACGACACTATTAATCATGCCGCGAAACGAAAACCTAATCGTGCCTCCCAGGCTATCCTCAAATCCTAATCCCGCCCCCGAAAATCCCGAGTCCAGCTTTCAAAGCCGAGTCACTCAAATCGTCTCTCAAGTCCTAGTTAGGGAAATGCCTTCGATTTTGGAACAGTTTCTCAACGCGCGTTCCGAAGTAATCACTGAAGGCGACCAGGTGATCGCTGATGATCAACGAGATAATATTTCCGAAATGGACAGAATACCGGACGTAGTCCGAAGCCTTCGAGAGTTTTCGGGTCAACCCGGCGAATTCGGGTCATGGAAAAAAAGCGTCGACAGAATCCTGAAACTCTACGAACCTCTAAAGGGTACGCCGAAATATTTCGGTATCCTAAACGTCGTTAGAAACAAGGTGGTCGGCCAAGCCGATATAGCTCTCGAATCGTACAACACCCCGTTGAATTGGGACAGTATAACGCGTTGCCTCTCTCTGCATTACGCAGATAAACGCGACCTCGGTACCCTCGAGTACCAAATGACCGGCCTAGTTCAAGGCAGTAGTACTGTGCAGCAGTTCTACCAAGCGGTCTATGCTCATTTGTCGTTGATATTGAACAAGATTTCCATTATGGAAATGAGCCCGGAAGCTATGAATGTTTTGATCAGGACGTACCGCGATAAAGCGTTAGATACGTTCATTCGAGGACTAAAGGGTGACTTACCCAGGCTCCTCGGCATGAGGGAACCCGCAGATCTCCCTCAAGCCCTACACCTCTGTCTAAAACTCGAGAACATGAATTACCGTACACAACACGCTAACCACACGGTCGGTCATATTCGAAAGACCGAAAACAATTTTCACACTCGATTGCCACCTAGACAATACCCCCATAATCCAAATACGCCACCAAAATATCCTTCACAACCATTCTATCCCGAGCTAATGCACGGTCCGCCGAGGCCCCCTAAGCCTCCAACCTTCCAGCAATACCCTTACTTCCATAACCAACGACAATTTAACCAACAATACAATACCCCTTTCCAACAACCCAACACATTCAATAGGAATCCGATGTCCAATCCCTTCCATCAACCGCAGAGGCCAAGCCAACCGAAACCAGAGCCTATGGATACAAGCACCATACATTCAAAGCAGGTTAACTACCAAAACCGACCAAAATTTAACCCGATTCAGCAGGCACAAAAGAGACCCGCCTGGTCTGCCCATGCGCAGCATCCCAGTAAGATGCAAAGAACCTTCCACACTAACACTGACATTACCGAACTCGAACACGACCAACAATTCGACCAGACAATAGTTGACTACCTTGACACCTACGAACAAGCCGGTAAAGACTTCCCCGAGTACCAAGAACCAGACTGCATAGACGAGCAACCTTGCGACGAGGGAGAAGACCCGAATGAGATCCATTTTTTAGACTAAACTGCTCTTCGCTTCCGTATTTCGAATACAGAACGAAGAGCGGAAATGTACTAAAATTCTTAATTGACACTGGATCAAATAAGAATTACATTCATCCTAGATGCGTAAAAACAACAATAACGAACGAAAACCCTTTCCTAGCTAACTCCGTGGGCGGTAATGTCAAAGTTACCCATCACGCGATGTTAAATCTTTTCGGACCTAGAATAAAAACTCTCAAATTCTTCGTGTTACCCACACTCAAAGCCTTTCACGGCATCGTCGGCAACGACAGCCTCAAGGAGTTAAACGCTGTCATACACGTTGCAGAGAACTTCATTACCCTTGACAACTCCCTGAAAATCCCTATTAAACAACACCTATCTCAATCCGTCAATAACCTGAATGTCAGAACATCCCATTTGAATGATAACCAAACATGGAAATTGTACGAAGTCCTCAACAAACACCCCAGACTATTCGTCGAGCCTGATGAGAGACTTACATACGCCACCGTAGTCAAAGGCGAAATAAGGACAGTAGACAACAATCCAATATACTCCAAATCCTACCCGTATCCCATGGCCCTCAAGCCAATAGTGGATAAGGAAATTGAAAAGTTGTTAGCAGACGGCATTATTAGACCTTCACGGTCGCCGTATAACGCACCGGTCTGGGTAGTACCAAAAAAGACCGATGCGTCGGGCGAGAAGAAATTTCGGCTGGTAATCGATTACCGAAAACTAAATTCGGTTACTATCGCCGACAGGTACCCGATACCGGAAATTAATGAGGTGCTAACAAATTTGGGAAAAAACAAACTCTTTACGACATTGGACCTGAAGAGTGGGTTCCATCAAATACCACTCAAAGCAGCAGACATCGAGAAAACAGCATTTTCGGTAAACCACGGAAAATTCGAGTTTACCAGACTCCCTTTCGGGTTGAAAAACGCGCCCGCTATATTTCAAAGAGCTCTCGACGATATCCTACGAGAGCATATAGGAGTCAGATGCTACGTCTATATAGACGACATTATTGTCTTCGGTACCAACGAAGAAGAGCATCTTAGGAACCTCGAACTTGTACTTGCCACCCTAGAGAAGGCGAACATTAAGGTACAGATGGACAAATGCGAGTTCTTAAGAGACTCCGTCGAATTCCTCGGGTTTATCGTCTGCTCCGACGGGATCAAAACCAATCCTGCTAAGGTCAAGGCCATCTCGGAATTTCCACCACCAACCAACTTGAAGGAGCTAAGATCTTTCTTGGGCATGGCTGGATACTATCGTCGTTTCATAGCTGATTTCGCTAAGTTAGCCAACCCCTTGACATCACTCTTAAGAGGGGAAGAAGGCCACGGGCGTGTGTCGAAAAATATGTCCAAGAATGTCCCAGTGAAGTTAGACGAAAAGGCATTGGAGGCATTCCAAGCTATAAAGAAATCCTTAATGTCGCAGGAAGTTATACTGGCCTATCCTGATCTAAAAAAAGAGTTTGAATTAACAACAGACGCATCCAATTATGCGATTGGCGCAGTCTTGGCCCAGGAAGGGAAGCCTATAACCTTCCTCTCGCGTACCTTGAATAAAACCGAAGAAGCATACGCGGCCAACGAAAAGGAGATGCTCGCAATCATCTGGGCATTAAACTCCTTGCGCAACTTCTTGTATGGTTCTCAGAAGGTGAAGATTTATACCGACCACCAGCCGCTCACCTACGCCCTTAGTAATCGGAATTCCAACGTAAAGATGAAAAGGTGGAAAGCCATACTCGAAGAGTACAATCACGAGCTAATTTACAAGCCCGGTAAGACGAACATCGTGGCGGATGCATTATCCAGGCCCCCACAAGGGTCTAACATCAACTCCCTAACAGCCACAACACATAGTGATGATAGCTCATCACACAACTTGGTACAATTTGCAAACGCCCCCATCAATGCATTCAGAACACAAATAATCCTGAAAAAAGGTGAACAGTCAAATTACGAGTACCAAACACCTTTCCCCAAATACCACAGACACACTTTTACCGAGACAAACTACAACAACGAAAATCTCATAGGGATATTTAGAAGATTTCTCAACCCCAACGTGATAAATGCGATTATGACCGACGAGGAAACTATGGGAATTATTCAACCTATCTATTCTCTCTATTTCAATAACTACAAAATTCGGTTCACGAGGTCACAAGTAGAAGACGTCCCCAATGAAACACAACAGGAAAACTTAATTATAGAAGAACATAAAAGAGCGCATCGCAATGCTGTAGAGAACAAACTACAAATTATTGAAAAATTTTATTTCCCTAGGATGAACGCGAAGATCAAGAGATTGATTGGTCAATGCAAAGTCTGTAAGGAAAGTAAGTACGAGCGTCATCCACCAAACCCCATCCTAAAACCCACTCCCATACCTTTACATCCTGGACATACAGTCCACATCGATGTGTACTCGACTGAACGTCACTTAGTGCTCACCGCCTTGGACAAATTCACCAAGCTTGCACAGGCAAAGGTGCTGAAATCTCGTGCCATAGAGGACATTAAGAAACCTCTGAGAGAGCTTCTGTTCTTCTTCGGTATTCCGAAGCACATCGTTATAGACAACGAAAAGTCCCTCAACTCTGCGTCTATTACATTCATGATGGAGGATCTTCTTAAGATTCAAATCTTTAAAACTCCCACGAACAAAAGCGAGGTTAACGGACAAGTAGAGCGTTTCCACTCCACGCTCTCCGAGATCATGAGGTGTCTAAAAAGAGACGGAATGAACTGTCCATTCGAAGAACTCCTTACCCAAGCGGTGCATGAATACAATTCTACCATCCACTCTGTTACCGGCAAAAGGCCGTTAGACCTTTTTTATGGCAGAAACATATGCAACGAACCGGAAGGCCTTGAAAAGGCCAGAGAAGAAATTGCAGAACGTATTAGACAAAAGCAGCAGAAAGATCTAAGTCATCACAATAAACATCGGAAGAACATAAAAACGTATGAACAAGGGCAAACAATTTTCGTTAAAAACGACAAAAGACACGGCTCAAAACTCACTGCACGGTTCAAGGAACAGACAGTTAAACAAGACAACCCTACTACAGTACTAACCAATTCAGGAAAAATAATACATAAGAGCAATATAAGACAATAAACAGCATTCCTTCCTTATCTCTTTAACCCAGATGCATCCTTACCACCCTGAAGGCGGACACCCAAATTCTAGACTACACCAACTCCCAAATCCTCATCCTGAATAACGGCACCGGGAGAATACAAACCGGAAATGTAAAGCTTGTTCACACCATCGAGATATCCCAATTCCAGACTTTCCTAATCAACGCCACAGCCCTAACGAATAACCATATCCCAAGGACAAATCCCTTCTTACCTATCTTAGAACATGAACTTCACCAAATAGAAAAACTTATAGGTAACCTCCAATCCCACAAATCCAAACGTTCCCTAAACTTCATAGGATCAGCCTGGAAGTGGATCGGAGGAAATCCGGACCACGATGATTTAATGTTATTAGAAGATAAGATTAATAATGTAATAGCTAATAATAACGAACAATTTTATATCAATAGGAATATTACAGAAAAGATAAATCAAATAACTAAAGTAACCAATAACATTGTAAATTCAATAAAAAATGATCAGATAGCAATACATGAATTAGTTATAAGTCTAAATTTGAAGGCAAAAATAATTAAAGAAGAACTAACAAACGTGGTATATGCAATAGCAATGGCCAAGGCAAATATTCTAAATTCAAACATATTATCCAAACATGAAATTTCCGTAATAATAAATGAAACTAACTCTTCAAAAATGCCCTATAGAAATGTTGAAGAAGCCTTGCAATTTGCAGACATTAAGATAGCGTTAAGTAATAATAAAATATTATACATCATTAACATACCCAAGACAAATGAAGTTCTATACGAAAAAGTATATGTAAAAGCAATTAAAAAAGGAAATAGAATCATAAGTAACATAAAATACGAAAATATGCTATTAAACAAGAATGAAACAAAAATTATAATAAGAGAATGCAAAACAATTAACAAACTATCGATATGCAAGCAAGAAGATGTATTAGATATAAGTTATGATAAATGTATCCCTAGATTATTAAGAAGTAAGAACGCCACTTGCTGTATAATAAACGCCCAACATATACCAACCATAGTGGAGATCGACACCGGCCTCATACTGCTGAACGACTTCCAAGGGAAAATAGGAATCAATGGGACATACCAAAACCTCGTAGGAACGTATCTGGTCAGATTCTACAACGACTCCATCACCATAGGAAATACGGAATTCACATCTAAGATAATCACGGAGATTCACGCGTTGCCGCCACTACTACAACAATCGTCAGTGGAGAACGAACTGGAAGAGGTACTCTCCTTAGAGCTCATTAAGGAGTTACACATAAACAACACCCATCAGATTGACCTCATTAACAAGGAGAAAAAAGTACATCAAATCATAGACTGTGTAAGTTTCGGAGCTATCTTCATCGTGGTAGCAGCAGCAGCAAGGTTTATGTGGACAAGAAAGTCAACCAATCCTACGATAACCATAGCCCCCCAAACCAGCCAGAGCATTCCAGTTACCTACAGTCCTACTCCTGAGAAGAACCCGGTCAAACACCACTACCACGGCAGCATCTACAATCTCCCGTATTTCTGAACCAGATGCTATGTGGGGACACATAGTCTTAAGAGGGGAAGAGTTAACACCGCTCACCCCGAATTCCCCAACAAACCACTCACCTACATTTTTCCACCTTAACAACGTCCATTGACCCGGCGGCGAACACGAACCGCAGCTGCAGTGACAATATGATTTTCCCACCTTATCAACAACAACGAAAGCGGGAAGGCGAATATCCAATAACATCCGGCCATCCACCAAGGGCAACACACCGGCGATCGTCGCACTCCCAAAGTGGGACGATATCGGGTTACGAATCAGCGCAGACTGCGAACGATGCAGTTTCCACGGTTTGCGGCGTTCATAGGTTTTAAGTTAGAATAAGGTAGCTCGTAAGTTTAGTGTTAGTTTGGGATTGAATTAATAAAGATCTTTTTTTTGAAAAATCCGCGATACGTAAAATTAACTCATACGAGAATGTCGAAGACGTTGCAGTTTATTATCTAAACTTTTATTTGAGATTTTATCTATCTTTAATGACAAACTATTCTTGGTTCCTTTTGTTCATGCGCGGGGAACACAGCGAAGAAAAATAAAAAAAGTTTAGGAAGAACGGTACATGAAGGCAGACAGATATAAATTATAGTTGTATGTCTACTCGTATTAGAGGGATCGTTTCTGATAGAACAGAAGCGGAAAAGTTGGATGATGAAATCACGGAATCAGGTATCTGATGGGGTTTTTATTTCGAAAATTTCTACAGTAGCAGGTGGCATTGCTGAATAGAGACGCAGGTGAACATAGCAATGAAAGTCCATTAAAATGCGACAGTGAATTTGAAGTCGTTATTATCTGTTTCTGTAATATACTCGTATTCACTTAACGTCTGACTTTCTGGACGAGCCATGAGGTAGTATCGTATTCGTTAATTTCCGATAAATCCCTTTGTTATAATCAGCTGAGAGATTAAATGTATTCCAACGAAATTCGGAATAACGTTTCATTTTAAGTATAGATTAGCTCCATTTGCCCACACTCCTCAGCAATCAAATTCGGACCGTTTTGTGGCCAGAACCAGGTTGCCACAAAAGTCTTAGATTATTTGTCTTGTGCGACCTCACAAATACATTAACATTTGTAATACCGACTTAATTCTGTCGAACAGGTTCACTAAACTGTTAAAAAAGTCGAGGAAACCACTACCGAATACTGCGGCTGAACCGTAGTTAGCTGGTAATTTGCACCAGCGATAAAGCCATTCAATTGTAGATGGCCGGACTTCTCTTTCGGCAAGATCTTTTCACCTACTAGTTTGACTTCCTTCCAGCAGGAACAGTATGGAATGACTGTAGGTGCGTAAATGTCCTTTTATATCCCGTTTTTGAGATGCCCATTGAAGAAAATCTCATGAGACTGTGTTTTAAAGTCTAATTAGGAGATTGATTTGAGCATTCAACAGGAAATGTAATTTTTGACAACACGTACAATGGTGCTAGACAGTGTGGAGTCGACGAGACTTTCGTATATCCGATGCTATGGTACATGGTAAGTCGTTCATTCGCAAATGATGCTACCTTTCTTTTTGTCGATATTGATATCAATGGATACACTGAAAATCACATCTCGTGGCAATGGTATAATTCGAGAATTATAATACTACCACCATGTTATGGATATGCCATCTGATGCAATTCAAGCTTCCAATTATGTGATACAACTACTTTTCTATAGCCCCCCTTTGGATGAGCAGTTAAGCCCTACATTACAGAAACGTTTCTTAATTTTTCTTTCGAAAATGTGGAAAATGCAATAATGTAAATTGGCGGTCTTGCTTTACAACGGATGGATAATAAAGCATTGTGCGAAAAGGAAACATTGAAAAAAGAAAACGGTGCATAAAATCTGTGACTCCGTAAACAATAATTTCGAATTAAATTTCCCAGTGAGTCTTGACTTTGATCAGAGTTGACGTCTTTGAAGATGTTTGAAAAGATGAAATCCGTGCGTAAGTTAGTTGCAGATGTACAATTTATGACCGGATTAATTCAGTTAAGATCTCACGAAATATTTAAAATATCACAACTTGTTGTTTTAGTTGGACTTTGGTAATAATTATGGCCAACCTGCAGCTCGAAATGTTTGTGCCTATTTATGAATCAAGTTTTCACTTGGCTACATGTTGTTGAAGCAACAAAACCGATGCGCACTCGTAACGCTTGATGCTTCTACTTAAGTGCTTCGACAGCGTATGCCCAAAGTTTGCTTGATCCCTGCGAACCTGGATCATACATTCTATCTCAGATTAAGGACGCTTATCCTTATCGACGATTAACTAAAATTAACTGAACTAAATGAACAAGGAGATTTTAGAAGACTGCTAAATGCTCAAGCATAGCCAGCATTAGTAATCCAATTATCACATTACTTTATTACAGAATACTAGTTCACTTATTATACTATTTTCCCTGAGGACATGTGCAAGAGTGGCTGTTTGAACAGTTTTCTGAATAAATACTCGTATGCGCAAATTCTATTGAGTGCATATGCGCATTTTTGACATGTGTAAAGTACGTGCATATGGAATTCTATCCATGAATAGTTACATGCTGAATCAACGCACTAAAGTTACTCAAACTTATTGCAAAATTCGTCATATTCGTGGTGTGAATAATCATTCAATTGATTCAATAATTCGAGGATTCGTGAAACGCTTTGAAGAAACAGATTCTTTCAAAAATAAAAAAAGTCTGGCAGACCAAAAAGTATATGTTGAAATGTAATTAAACAAGCTATGGGTGAGGTATTAACAATTTTTTTTTATTTGAAATACCATGAAAGCCATTAGGTATGGACTTCGTTCAAATGTCCGTCTCACGGTGGCACGGATCCGGGTGGTTTAATTTTCAATGACTTTTCCGCATAGATCCAGCTGCATTTGTGCGATGGTCTGTATTATGTAAATCTTAAGGGCATCGATCAAATATAAATTCACATAGATCTGCGACTTCAGGAAGCTCCACAAGAAAAAGTCTAGTGGGGCTAATCACTTCACCTAGGTGGCCAATTAACGTCACCTCTGCGAGAGATAACCTTACCCTCTAATCGTTTGTGCAGAATGTCAATCATCGCGTCCGCTGTGTGGTCCGGTGTGCTATGGTGATCGCCTGACAAAGTCGTTTTCGAACAAAATACGGACCAATGACGCCGATCTACACCAAACGGTAACTTTGTGAAGATGCATTTTCAGCTGGTGAACCTCGTGTTCATTGTCGTCCGATAAATGGAAATTTTGCGTGTTAACATAGCCTTCATCTTCTTCTTCTTAGATGGCGCTACAGTCCGGTGTGCACCTGGGCCTCAACCAACAAGCATTCTAGCTGGCAAGATATTTTGCCAATTGTTTCTAGTGCCGCACTTCCAGTTAGTTAAGGTCCCCTTCCACCTGTGTGCGCCACCTTAGATTCGGTGTCCTCTGCTGCTTCGTCTCTCAGTGTTGAATTCGAAGACTTTTTGGGCGGGAACTGTGTTGTCCATGCGCTCCACATGGCCTAGCCATTTTGGACGGTGGATCCGGAGTCGTCGTACTAGGCCGATGTCGCTATATAGCCCGTACAGTTCGTCGTTGTATCTTCTCTTCCACTCTCCATTTATATAAACGGGACCATAGATTGAACGCAACATTTTCCTCTCGAAAGTACCAAGGGCATCCTCATCTATTTTCGTTAAGGTCCACGCCTCTGCGCCACAAAGGAGGACCGGGATGATCAGTGATTTATACATATAGTACTACCTTGGTTTTTCGAGAGAGGGCTCTACTTCTCAATTGCCTCTTGAGCCCAAAGAACCAGCGGTTGGCAAGCGTAATTCTGCGTTTGATCTCAGCGCTGGTGTTATTGTCCTTGATCACTTCAAATTTGTAGCCGTCAATTGTGACGTTCTGGCCAAGACGTCGCACAGTGGGGAAATTTATTTATCTAGCGGTGCAAAAGTCAAAAATTGAAAGTTTGGCTTGGCCATTATTTAAGCGACATTTTTTATCAGGAACTTAATCTAGACTCATAGATAAGACATTTCTGCTCTGGGCTCATTCGGTATATGTTTGTTGGGCTGAGCCATAGTGATCTCTTCAGTTAAAGCGAAAATCATTAAATTATTAATTATTTTTATTTCGTTTTGTAAGTCATAATAATAAGTTATAAGCTATTGGAAGAAATTTTATCACCATGGTAGAGGCCAAAAGAGGTAAGAAACGATGTTTTAATTTATAAATTCCATCTCTTAATTATTTAAAAAAAAATTACAAAATATTACTACAATAAACATTATTTCCTGAAAACAAACTTCTGTAACTTTTAATCTCCACCTAGATTCACTTCATTTTTCATATTCTCATGATCTCTAACTTAAATCCAAACTAGTAATGCATATTTAACATGCAGCGGTTCTCAGCCGAGTAATTTATAATTTTTTTTCAGCGTACACTCCAATATCCAGGAGGGAGCTTTTCGAAATCTGGAGAGGTGAGAAGAACCTAACAGACAAACATACAGCTGTAATCAATTTTGTTTATGAAAAGCTGAGAGTAAATGAAGCAGAAGACGTCGAAGAGGAGTTTTTATTGGAAATCAAAGGCATTAATCAGAATTTTACTGCAAGAGTTAACACTAAGTGGACGAATCACTCTAGAGTGCTAAAACGATTCCTCGTGGCTGGAATCAGATATACTTTTTCCAAATCCACATGTGTTGAATAAGCCTGAAACCAAACTTGGTCGCCCTACAAAAGACTTTGAGGATCTCTCTGTGTGGGCTAAGAGACGTAGGGTCGCTCCTTTGGTAGAAAACGCTTCAGTGGACGAATTAACGTTTGCTGCCACCAGCAGCAGTCTTTACATAAGTGGAAAAAAAGATGCAGGAAGCGTTATTAGAAATATTTCCGATCCAATGATAGTTGCAGCTGTAAAAACTGTTTTGCAAACGCCTGATGTATGTATGTATATCCGATCAAATACTCGCCTGAAGAAGCCCTCTCACTATTTATTGATGGTCGTTTCACTAAACATTCATACTCGTTAATGGCGTCTGGGGCAAAGTTGCATGGTGCGAATATATACCCGCCTTACAAAGAAATTACAATGGCAAAACAATCTTGTTATCCACGCCAAGAAACCATAACCTTATCCGAGTCGAGTGCAGAGGTCACTTTACAAGGTCTTGTTGACCATACAGCTGAAAGGCTCATAACATCTTTAGCAAATGAAATAAACATCTCTACAGATTGTCCAAATTTAGATTTAAATCTAAGATTCAAATGGGGCTGTGATGGCAGCTCTGGGCATTCCGCCTACAAGCAAAGATTCACCTCGGAAGAACAAACTGATTCGTTTATATTTTTAGTTGGCGCAGTACCTCTTCAACTGAGGCAAACGAAAGATGACGTCATTGTTTGGAACAATCCAAGGCCATGCTCCACGAGGTTACGTAGGCCAATTAAAATAATTCTGAAACAAGAAAGTAAGGAACTGATTACAAAAGAAGTAGATAACGTAATGAACCAGATTGCTGATTTGTCACCTACAATTGTCAATTTAAATGGTAAAGTTATTTCAGTGTCTTATGATTTTCACCTGACGATGATTGATGGCAAGAGTTTTAGCGCTATTACTGACTCTTCTAACCAGTCCTGCGGAATTTGTGGTGCAAAACCTTCGGAGATGAACGATCTGAAGACCGTTAAAACCCGCAAACCTGATGTAACACGTTATGTGTACGGACTTTCAACCCTCCACGCTCATATTCGATGTTTCGAGTGTCTGTTGCATGTTTCTTATCGCTTAGATGTTAAGAAATGGCAGATTAAGAATCCAGAAGAAAAAAAAATTGTAAAAAAAAGAAAAAAGTATATTCAAGATGAATTAAGGTCTCAAATGGGCTTATTGGTTGATGTGCCAAAACCTGCCTATGGAACAACAAACGATGGCAATACTGCCAAAAGATTTTTTAATCAGTATGAGTTGGCATCTAAAATAACTGGTATTGATGAGAAGCTTATTAAGCGATTTGGTGTTTTGTTGAAAGCTTTGTCTGGAAGCTACGAACTTGAAATCAAGGCTTTCCATTCATTTGCCATGGATACGGCTAAGATGTTTGTGAAGTTGTATCCATGGTACAATATGCCCTCTAGTGTACATAGAATATTAAATTCATGGAGCTGATACCATTGAAGCTGCAACTTTACCTATAGGTATATTTTCAGAAGAAGCCCTTAAGGCTAGAAATAAAGACTTGAGAAGATTCCGAGAGCACAACACGATGAAAAAATCCAGTGTTTGTGAAGTAACAGACCTCTTTCATGCTCTGTTATTCTCCTTAGACCCTTTGATTACTTCAATATCTTTTCGACAAGGGGGAAAAAAGAAACATAAAAAGTCAGTTTTTGACAAGGAAATTAAAACACTACTAAAGATGCAATCTGAAGATCTATCATCGGATGAATCAGAAGATGAATGAAAAACATGTAATAAATCAAATTTCTTGTTTATTATCGCTGAAATTAAACAAATAAAGTGATCATGAAGTGATTATTACAAGATTGGGACTTTTGCACCTCTAGAGTTGAGTTTTTTTCCCACTGTGCGTCGGTGTTCTGAGTCTTATTTGGTTTAACCCTCGTTCACCGAAAGACATCTCACTGTACTTGCCCGATTACGTCAATGTCATCCGCGTTCGCAATCAATTACGAAGTTTGAACTATATCGTGCTTCTTGTGTTGGCCAGGGAGTCTGGTATGAACTTTTCAAGGACAACAACGAAGGTCTCGGTTAATAAAGCCATTCATCCAAAAATTCGCCTCGTATATAAAGATGATTTTTAGGCAAAAATAGGGATGCCCTTCCTAACGCTCCGAAGCTCAGTCAGCGAACAAACTGCGTTATCTATGGTCATGAACTTTGAGCTTCTGGATCAGTTGGATGTTGTACGGGTATATGGCCAAGCCCCGATCAAAAATTCGCTTACCAGTTGAAGTTCTTGTACCCGGTGAGGAATCGACCGCCTCGGGTTCTGCTGTACACTTTCACGGACAACGGCAATGTTCTCTTTGCGTTCCTTGGACGTATGTGCGAATGTTGGTTGATTGATTCCCGAACCTGATGTCTCAAATTTGGCCACCTAACCTTGAAGAGTCGAGTGTGAAAGGCCACCACGTCTACCGTAAAATGGGCACAATGCGCGCAACGTCTGCACTAACGAACACTCAATCTGATAATAAGGTCTTATCATTTGCATTTGCTGTTCAATCGTGTAACTTGCCATAATGATTGAGATTGGCACAAGAACTGAAGTCAATCGATTATGTAAAATTTCCGTCAACTGGTCGTTAGAACATGCTAGTTTTATACGCAAAGTCAATGATCAAGCTTATTTAACATTAGATGGAGTCGTCACATTGGGGATAGGAAAATCCTTGAGTGAAATCAATACATCCATAAAAATGCATTGTTTGGTGTGGATTTTAGGCTAGTGGATCATTGGCCCATTTTTCTTCCAAGACGCAGGCTTGCAGAGACAAATAATTGAAAACTTTTTGTGGCTTCAACTCGAAGAAAAGCTTTTAGTGGCTGGCCCCGTCGTCGACAGTGGAAAATTACAGTTCAGCGTTTTCAAGATGGAGGCGGTCCAATACCAATGGCTGGTTTGCATAAATTAAGATTAGATGTAGGGCGAGACAGGGTAAATAAATAAAAACAAAGATATTATAGTTATGGTAGGTTAAGTTATCCTTTTACTAAAAGGATAATATTAAACAAGTTTAATATTAAATTTAAGTATAATCATGTGTTAAGTTTTTCTATATTATTTTCTTAGCTTTATGATTCTGTTGGGTTGGATCTATGTAGTTCATTAATACCTAATACATAGTATATAAGATCGAAAATTCAACTAACTTAGAGTGTATACATAGGACCAGTAAGAAAGTTTAAGTAACTAACACAGCAAAGCTGTGTAGCATTTTTGTCTAGCATTAAGTTAGGCTAGGCCTGATGTCTGCAAGAAGTCCGCAACATTTTTCTCATCCTTAACCCTTATCCTGTATTCATGGGTCAAAATTGCCCAAACACACCTTTCATATGAGTTATTTCGCTTATTTGTGAATACTTATATTTTTCTGAAATTTCTTGACTTTTTTTTTTTGTAAGCAACAGAACAGATAAAAAAAATTATATATACCATTTGTTAATTTATAAGATTTTATGAATTTTTTTTTTCAAATAACGTACGTTGTATTTGTGGGTCAAAATTGCCCAATATATTTTTTCCAACAAACGTTGACTGGGACACCCTATTTTCTTCGACATGTAATATTATCTACATATGTAGGTCTAGGTATATATGTATGTGTATATACTTACTCCTGTCGACCCACTCGATCACGCAATTTTTTTTCTAAGAACGTAACCTTAACATTTGCACAGCAAATAAAGCTGAACGTGTTTCACATCACAGCAAAGAACTGTTCTTCGCGCGTGGATCTTTGGATATACAAATATGTACTAAAAAGAAACGTTTGAACCACGTGTAACCAAATGATTTCTAGTTATCTTTCATAGAATTCATATGGCCGGATTGAATCGCGAAGAAATTGAGCAAATGCTTGATCGTGGTGAAAGTGGTAGTATTGCGATAGATACGGCAAGCGAGGTAGAACAGGAACATTATGTATTATAGTTCCTTATACGAAACTGATTTATTGGGTGGGGAAAGTTTACCCATTATAAATGAAGAGAATATTAGTTCGGATGACGAAGCACTTCCCACTCCAACGCAATTTCTTTCAAAAGATGAGAAGTATAAATGCTGCAGGTGGCCAATAAGAAATTTATCCGTCGGCCGTCATAGAACGGAAAATGTTTTGAACACTTCCCCAGGACCGACATATAGGTACTGCCTCCGGTTTAAAATCTACTTTTCATTTGTCTTTACCACCTGATGTCATTGATATTATTGTAAAGAGGACAAACATTGAAAGTTAGAAGTGTTTTTTTTGTCTATGATGTTTTTTTATATCAATATACCTATATTTGTTTTTAGGAAAGAGTCTATTTAGAGATACATACATACATGGGTAAGGGTTGATGCAATATCCATCGAAGCCTATATAGGGCTACTTTTGCTGGCCGGATTTTGTGGGTCCCATGGAGAGGCTTTAGAAAGTTTGTGGAATGACAACAAAGGCCGACCAATTTTCAAAGCTACAATGAGTTTGAGAAGGTTTCAAAATATATCTCGAGCCATATGCTTCGATAAGAAATGCGACAGAAACGAACGACGTGCTCGGGATAAACTTGCCCCAATTAGAGATTTCTGGGACAAATGGGAATCTAACATACGAAAAACATTCAACCCAGGCGAGAGCGTTACTGTGGATGAACAATTAGTGACTTATCTTGGGAAGTATCCATTCAAGCAATACATTCCATATAAGCTAGGAAAGTATGAAATAAAAGCGTGGGCTCTGTGCGACAGTAAAACCAGCTTTGCCTGGTCTTTGCAAGTTTACACCGGTAAAGGCAGAAATTGTCATCCCGAACGAAATCAAGGCTGTCGTGTAGTTCTAGACCTCATAAAAGACTTGAAAGGTAGAAACATTACATGCGACAATTTATTTACATCTCACGAATTAGGGATAGAATTACTAAGAAGAAAACTTACCCTAGTTGGAAAAGAACGAAAAAATAAAACATCTTTGCCACCACAAATTTTGGATGTAAGAAAAAACGTGCCTAAAAAAACCCTCTATTCAATTTAATGAGCACTTTACACCATGACAAAGAGGTAACTGATGATGCAAAAAAGCCAGAAATAATAAAATATTATAGTTCAACAAAATCAGGGATACTCTTGATCAACTTATACGCGTTTACACCTGTAAGCGTAGAACAAACAGATGGCCACAGACGTTATTTTATAATACATTAGATATACATATGTATCAGTCTATAATTCTTTTGTTATATACATATGGACTTTTTCGAACTGGAACAAAAAATAAACAGTTCAGATGGAGAATTTTTTTGGAGGAATACTGGTCCGGAAAGATCGGTGGTTCAAAATCTGTGAACACGAACAAATCCACAACAAGCTACAGTGTCAACATTGAAGATATCCGGTTGCTATTTGTGCCCGAATCAATCCAACAGTACAAAATATTCAACGAAATGTACAAAATGTTCAAAATTTCCCTATAAAGTGCATTCCGAACAAAAAATTTGGTGTAAAAATTGTGATTTCTAAATAACAATGTATTGGGCAAATTTGACCCACAAATACAACGTACGTTTTTTTTTAAGTACAGGATAAGGGTTAAGGAGAATCTCTACGTGCTTGGCATCAGTGAGACGCCTACCTGTGCAGCATGTTGCAAGGAGGATGACACAGCAGAACACTTTTTCTGTCTCGCCTTCTCACGCACGGTGGCGCACACTTGGTGCCGACGTGGTGGGTGCCGAATCTCTTAGCCCTGAAGCCCCTCCTCACTTTTCTCCGGACAACGGGGAAAATACAATAAAGACAAGGTGTCTGTCTGGTAGTACAATGGACCAGTATTTGTGTCTGAGTGCTTCAACATATAGTAGAAGCCTCCAACAAAAAAAAAAGCTAGGTTTAAGTAAATGAGAGAAAAATGCGTTAATATAAAACACAAAATTAATGGGACGTTCTCGTTGCTGACATTTAAATTATGTCAATTTTTAGATTTAAATTTTTATTTAAATTACGTTTGTATAGTATTTATAAAAATAAATAATAAAAATAATATTAAAAGTATTTTTATGAACGTATTATTATTTTTTAAGTATCTTTTTTCAAATATGCGTTAAAAATACAACATCAAATCACTTCGGAAATTCTGAGTAAAGTATGTTCTCAACACGAGCTTGAGAAGCGAGCACCATCATGAAAACGCTGCCACATCAGAGGCAAATCAATAGCCAAGGGATTTGGTATTTTCTGCTCAAGGCGCTTATCAGTAGCGTTAGGAAGTCGTGTAAATTCAATACTATCAAACTCTGTACCTCTCTTTATGACGGTAATAAAATGTTTCGTTCCTTCTTACCATATTACGACTTAAGGAGGAAAGTACTTATATATATGTATATACTTCAAAGTATATATTTAAAATACTAATAAAAGTCAAAAATGCTAATAATAAACGGGAGCTACTTTTATACACTTCGTCCAGAGCGGAACTTAATTTAGAAAAAGAGTGGGTAACAAAGGAAAAAAATTAATGAAATCAAGTATGAAATCATAACAAAAATGAAAAACAAAGCAACCAATAAATAAAATAAAAAAATAAAAACACAAGAGAACGCCAACTCCTGTGCGATTTCTGTGCCTCGATGGGTGCATTTCATTACGGTCTTCTTATTTTTGAGGTCGTAATGAAAATCTGTTAGACTGTCTTCCAAGTCGTAAATAAATCGTAAAAGTTAGTTATAGTTATCTATAAGAGTTCATTTTCCAATGGGCTAAAGGATCCTGACTTTACACGCAGCTCATGTTTTCTTAGTCAAGGGTGCAGATACGGCACCTACCGATGTCTGAAATCTAATCAAGAGAAAATAAATAAAAGCAAACAAGAATACAAGGCGAAATCGAAAGTAGAAGAGGGTGGAGAATAACGGAAGGACTTAAAACAATACCATCGCCAATCACGCAGTTACATAAAGGAATCCATACCTTTGTTATTGAAAAATCATTCGAAGGATACGGCATCTGTATCAGCATCGGTTACTGTGATCCCAAAGGGATTCGCCATCGGTCCTTATCCATGCCCGTATTTCATATCAAATCCATCTGGCACATCATCAAAGTTGTTACTACCTTGAAGCACATTATTACGCACATTTCTCCTTCCTTTCCCCTTGCTGTATCACATCCTAATACATGAAAGGAGACGAATACGGGAAAGAAACTGAAACATAAGGAGGTTTGGGGTGACTAGTAGGATAATCTAAGGCACACAATTGCGTGATGGACGACTGTTTTTGATATTTTGCTGTTTAGATATTTATGACACATGTTGATTAGAGAAGGAGATAGGTCTTAGAATCTTCCATGGTTGCCTTTATTTTTGGTTATAGACCTTTTTGAGCCATCCTCAGCCCAAGGAGAGAAATTATTTTTGAGTTTTTTTTAGGTTTATGTATCATGATAAGTTGTGCCTTCCTTTTGTTTTCTTTCGCTTAACATACACACACATGAGGTTATCTGTTAAGCTATAATGAAGGTTGATGGCGGCATGAAGGACAAAACAGTAAAAAATAGTTCACGGCATGGAGATGAAGTTGATGAGTGAATTGTGAATAAAAGCAACCAAAGGGGGTTACGAGTTAGTTATTCATATGCAACTTACTGGCAAATGGGCGGTGGAGTATACATATTATAAATGATCAGTTTTGGGTAGACAATCCCCCGAGGCCCACGTTGATGAATTATGTAGAGAACTGTATTATATTCAAAAGGATTGAAATATAGGATTTTCTTATTTTTGTTTTTTTGGACCAGAACTTGACTCTGACATGAATTATTAATCGAAATGAATAACGATATGTTGATTTAAATATTTCACTCGGAATGGAATCCGAGGCCTAGGTTTTGATACCACGGAAGCGAGTGATGTTATTTTCTCTTGGGCCACATATATATTTTTATACACCAAAAACAAAAATAAAACAACTTTGATTAAGTAGCCAAAGAGGGACAGAAAAAATGTTGTACACGTACAACTTTGAAATTGTATGCGGACCTCAGTTCAAACGCCCTAAGTCAGCGTCCTACATTTTTGTAAGAAATTCCATGTTTTTTTGTTATTTGTATTCGGTTCATAATTCGCCCTAAGAATCCCACCAGACAGATATCAATACTTTCATTGGATGCAAACCAGTTTTGCGCAGAGTAAAGCACCCTCAACTATTTGTTTCCAGATCCTTTTTCTCGTGCTCTGTTAAAAGTTTATCGAAAAAAATCATTTTCGTGGCTTTCTTTTTCGTCAAAGGAAGCGGTCTCCTTCTGTGGCGAGCTTGAAAGTGAATAGACGCGTCAAGCCGTAAACTTATCTCTACGTTGAAGATCTGGCACGATATTTTGCTATGATCCAAAAATAAGTTTCCTTAGAACTAGTACCATCGACAAATAGAAATACATTGTAACACAAATAGATACTCGTAGATAAGCGAATATCCAGCATGTATTGTATTTTGTCAAGTACCCTTTTTATAATAGAGTAGTGAAATTGGGTTTACTAATAGGGTTTATGATAAGTGTTAAATTTCAAGAAACAACACGGGGCGGAGGCATCACATAACTCAATTTATTCATAGGATTGCATGTAGATGGCGCCACAATTGAAAAATCAGAATGGCTTTTACCAACTTTCAAACAAGAGAGAGAAACAAACCTTCACTGGGGCTACTTTTGTAATTTTCAGATCAATGGAAAAATGAATTCTGCGTTAAATATTATTTTTTTACAGGAAAAATTACTGCTAACCCTAAAACACTAATCCTCGCCCGTGAGGCCGCCAACAACCGGTTTTTTGTATTTTTCTCAGAATATATGTAATACTTCCATGGGATTCTGTCGCCTTGCCAACTCTATTGGGAATCAGACGCGGCGGATAGCGGACGTTTGTGCAATTTCAGTACTTAATTTCTAAGTTATAGAGTTCGGTTTCGCCTCAGAGGCGAGACTTAGTGTTTAAGGTAAGATTTTTTCAACTCTTTAATTTTACTTTTTTGTAGTATTCCTGTTATTTGTATGGAATTAAATTAAGAAAATTGATTTTTTTTTA
Source organism: Merodon equestris (assembly GCA_958301585.1). Taxonomy (NCBI): domain Eukaryota; kingdom Metazoa; phylum Arthropoda; class Insecta; order Diptera; family Syrphidae; genus Merodon; species Merodon equestris. The sequence goes on along the minus strand of OY284415.1, from coordinate 77,526,334 downwards.
AATATGGATTCCAATGAAGGGCAAGGGTTACAAGAACTGTCCGACGATGAGAATGAAAATCAGCATAATTTGGAAATCCAAGATGGAAATCCAGGATGGAAATCCAAGCTGATTCTGACAATGCCTAATATAGCTGTAGATGATCCAGGCGTGTTAGCACGCCATAAACTTAAATTTTTAATAGACCTCAGTGCGTTCTTAAGGCATCAAATTCATCGAATGCAGAACATGCAGAAGATGAACATCTCATCATTTCGCCTTCGACACACATTGCTCGAGGTAAGAACAACTATATTTGGTCATCGTAACCAACTTCATCTCGGCAATATTCAAGCAGGACGGTTGCAAGGAATATTATTCACCATTGCAGTGTTTTGAAATTTTTTTTTGCGCCAGATATGATCAGATATGATGATGATGAAATACTCCTTCGTACTAATGAAGATATTGAGGTCAAATATCGAAAATATAAAGTACATACCCCCACTGTGTTCACTTCTCGAAAAGCAGAACTTCAAGTACTACTTGGCCTATTCATTTTAACCGGTGCGGTGAAAAATAATCACCTGGCAAGCAAGGAACTTTTTGATTCTTCACTTTGCGGAGATAATTATATTGCTACAACGAGTGATGAACGCTTTGATTTCCTCATTCTTCGTTTTGATGATCATAGCAGCCGAGAGGACAGAAACAAGGAGGACAGATTTGCTTCAATCCGAAGTATATGGGAAACATTTATCCAACAATGTCGTGATCTATACAATCCAGGTTCTTATGTCACGATAGATAAACAAATTCTTGCATTTAGAGGGCGCATCCTTTCAGAATGTATATTCCGAACAATCCTGTCGATCGTCTTAGCATGTGATGTATGCACGAAATATATGTTTGATGCTTGCCCATATTTAGGAAAAAACAAAGACGATCCTGCTGCTGACGATCCTCTCGGCAGCTACTATTGCAAGCTGCTTACAAAAATAATACAATACATGACCGGAATCTTACAACAGATAATTGGTTTACATCAGTGCCTTTAGCTGGACAATCAGGAGTAACAAAAACGAAATTACTGAAGAGTTTAAACACACGTTTGGTTGGAATGTCTATGTTTGGCTTCCATGATAAGCTTACCCTTGTCAGCTTCAAACGTAAAGCTCAAAAACCCGTTTTTCTTCTTTCAACCATGCACGATGAATTAGCTATTGATCCAGTATCAAAAAAACCATCTATAATACAGTCGTACAATTCAACAAAAGGTGCTGTCAACACATATAACAAGGCGTTGATCGCAGTGTGTATTTTACGGGATGTGGAATATGGCGGTTTTGAATAGCTAAATCCTTCACGTCTCCAATTGCCATGCTAAAAAAATCAAGCCAATAAATAAGAGAAACTTTGTGATAACACTAAGTAATGATTTGGCGAAAACTGGCCTTACGCGAAGTGCTTAATTTGCCTGCTTATGAGGACTCTGCACTTTGTCCTGAAGAACCGATCAGCAGCTTTTGTCCTGTTAAAAAAAGACGCAGCGTGTACAACTGTGCAAAATGCGACAATACGTATTGCCTAGAACATAGGTCGCCGAACTGCTTGGGATGTACAAAAAAAAAATCCTAAAAATGGCGAATTTTTAAATTAACGGGAGGTCACAATTTTCGTGATATAGCTTTTTTATTGTTATGAAAGCGTTTATTTATTCATTACTTTTTGTAAAGTTTATATGAAATTTTAAAAAAATAATTTTTGTTTTCTGTGGAGTTGGCACTTATTTGAAATGTGAAAAAATGTGTTTTTTAATTCAAGGTTTTCATTATTAAAATTCTAATAAAACAAAATGAGTGTTTTTTTTCTCAAAGAGTAACGTTTTGCAAAGTATGATAAGTACTTTCAAAAGGTACAAATAATTGTTTTAAATGATTAATAAGCCGCTTTTTAAAAGTAGCAACCCAGGCGAGGATTAGTATTTAGCGACAAAAAAAAAAGATTAGTATTCTAGGGTTAAAGCATAGCAATGACTTAGGAGAGGGTATTCGGACACTGTCCCATAGAGGTAAAAAATAAAGATTGTCAGATTTGCTGATTTTAAATCCTGGCGTACTAACACCCATGATGCTGAGATAATTGAGCATAAGAAACAATGCCATGACTTGGCCTAAAATACGTTAAGTTAACCCGTAAGTACTATTATAAAGTGTTTTGTAAAGACACAAAAAATTGCTATGGTTTTGTGCAAATTTGATAAAGGACATATTCTCGCTCCAAATTTTTTTATGTCCAACATTTTTCTAACAGCCGAGTCGCAGATGTTGTACGATTTCATAAAAGCAGTGTAAGACAGCTTTTAAAGAAAAGCGTACGTACCCCTAACAAATGGATATCAAATTTTGCGTGAAAAATAAAAATAGGTGCTGTAACGTCATTGGAATACTGACTGTGACCTTTGGCGAGTCAATTCTTAAAAAAAAAAAGTATATAAGAGGTGCAAGCCCTTCACAGAAATGAGTATTGCTATTTGTGGAGAAAAAACATAACAATAATGCATTTGCTCACCCATTGTTGCTTGTCCAAAATTAAACAAAATATTTTTCGATAAAAACAAAAAGTCACCTTATTTCTAACAAACCTTTTAAAGTCTCAAATTACAGTTCGGCGTGACGTATTTAATGACCTGTACAATATCCGCCAAATAGCCACATTGGTTTCCGTAATATTTTTTCTGATTTCTTGATTATTTCCGTAATTGCGGCTAATGTCAAAATACCGACTATGATATAAATATGTTTGTTAATACACTAAACTAAAGTCACATGATCTCGGGTGTCAATCACACTTTCAACAATTTTATCACGAAATAAGCTTGTGTTACCACAATTGGACTGGTAAACTAACTCGACGCAATGAAATCGAGACACCAGCATAATTGTCGAAATAGAAATATGGCCATAGGACAAGTTTTTCAACCAAATGACAATTTTATGACTATATTTTGTAAAATGTTGTTCATTCATTTGCAGCACCCAATTAGCGAAGCTCTTGTGCCAAGATCTTTATGCAAAATACGAACAAAGATATCGCATACCAAACTAACAATTAGCTGTGCGGATGTCAGACCATTCAGCGAGGTTTCCAATTCAAATAGATGATTTTCCTGTAGTACTGAAGCCGTTGGAGCAGATCGGGGTGAGCTTATATATACAAGGTTTATTCAGCCCCGGACGACTCGGTGCGGCGCTACTGATCTGCATATGCATATTGCGCGAGGGGCTTCCATTAGTGTTACTGGTCCTGATTTGGATGGGTTGCGTAGGCATGTTGCATTTTATTGGAGCTGAACTCGATGGCGTCATTTTGACTTTCTCATTCGTTGAGGCCGTGATGGATTTAATTGGGGAAGGTCTCGACGGAGTCATGTCGAATTGGCTGAAAAGATCTTGATGGCTGGACTCAATGAGATCTTGGTGACAGGATTGGTTGAGATCTTGGTGGCTGGACTGGATGAGACCTTGGTCACAGGACTAGCTGAATTCATGGCGATTGGACTCGGTGAGATTTTGGAGACTGGACTAGCTGAGATCTTTATGACAGGACTTATTGCGATATTGGTGGTTCAGCTGGTGGCGATCTTAGTGAAAGGACTCGTAGAGATCTTGGTGACAGGACTCATTGAGACCTTGGTGTCTGGACTCGAAGTAATCTTGTTGATTTGTGATTAATTGGCGCCGTGTGAAGGACTCATTGAGTTTTTGATGCAATTGATTGTCACAGGACTTAAAGCAGTCGTCTTGGTGTGTGCTTGATTGGCACCTCGTGGAGAAGTCGTCAAGGTCTCGGTACTCTTTGTTGGCACCGTACTCGAAGCAGTCATATTAGTTTATAATTAGTAGCCAAGGGACTCGATGATGTCGTGGTGGTAATCAACTGTGCAGGGCACGAAGCACTCATCTTGTCTGGCAATTCACCGTCAGACAAAGGACTCTGGGAATACAAACTGGTTTGCACAACGTGTGTTCTCGAGAGAACCGATACTCGAAGGAGTGGTCTTGGTTAATGGTATAACCTCAATTGTTGTTATGGCCTTGGACGACGGAGTAACTGCATTAGACGATGTATCATTGCTCGTCGGTGAAGCCTTGCTCTACGATGTCGCCTCGTTCAACGACTTCCTCGGAGACATAGCTTTGCTCGGCAATATCAACCCTTCCACTGTGAAGCCTTAATCAACGGCGTAGGCTCGCTTAAGAGAGTAGCCCTAACCAATGAAATTCTGCCCGGTGTACGACGCTGAAGGTTCTCAAGGTATTCCAATTGGTCGGACGATAATAGCAAAACTGTCTTTTAACCTCCTTAATGTCACTGAAAGCAAGTTTAAATTACGCTGGCATCGATAGGCAAGTGTTTCACATTGTGGAAAAGCAAAACACAGAACCTTGTCATCGGAATTCGTACAAACCTCCGTGATACAAGTTTTCATGTCGATAAAAGCAGTGAAAAAAATTATTCGCGGTTTTGTAGTTTTTTTATTTCTTAAACAACATGTGAACGAACGCATGATAGAGAACAACGATATCATGGAAAAGCTGGGCTTTAAGTCACTTTCTCAGCTATGGCGGCAATATTTTCGGCTGACCTTATTAAACCGACATGAGTTGCAGTTTTCACACTATTCACTATAATTTTATGTAGTGAATCAAGCAAAAGTTTTATGACGATCAAGAACAATACGAACTATACGTCTTCGAGTTATATGTAGGTACATACATATGTATATACCTTTTCTATAATGTTTTGTCAAACGTCATCGCAATGGTATTCAGTTGACAAATGAAAAATTTAAAATGACACCTCTTTTCGGATGACCTTTTATATACATACATATGTACATATGTATTTCTTTAGAATTCTAAATTGGTTTATCTATGTATATACATATTTTCATTTCAAAATTTTTGAGTGCTCACCACAAAATCCATTTTTAGTGGAAAGTTATGAAGCTATTTCCATAGGGATTGACTACGATATAAAAGCATTTTTTAATTCCCTTATATGTCTTTTCAATCCACCTGCAATCCTACTCATGAATCATTAATCCCTCTATAATACTGAAAAATACAATTCGACTCTCCTTTCGGATCTCGTTCAGAAACGATGTCGCTTTTTGTAAGTATTCAAAACTTTAATTACAAAATGAAATTTCTGTTTCCTATAAATTGCCATGCCACAGAGAACTCCTTCCACACAATATCATACAAGTTTTTTTTTCCAAATTTCCTTGAATGAATGAAAATTTGAATCCAAGGTAATTCGAATAGAAAATGTAAATTTATAACCTTTTTCCAAAAAAAAGAAAGAAACAAAAGCGAAAACGAAACCGGGTCGAAAAAACATTTTCATGCGAAATCAAATCTAAAAACTTTTCCGGACAAATTATACCAGGAACTTAAACTCAATCGAGAAAAGGACAGAATACAAAACTAATCCTGTGCCTTTCACATACACACACACACTCATCCATCAGTTCCGACTCAGGCCAGTTATATTGGTCGGAGCTAGAAAACAAATCCAAAAATAAATCCCCCGGGCGAAATGAAAATGAAATTATTTTAATCGCAACCATAACAGATTCGGGATACTAGATACGCATCGATAAGGTACACACAAAAATCACCAATGTACTGTGGCATCCCCGTAGACTATTATTTTAGAACATCCTTTTTGCATTTAACATCGATGCCTAGGACTACGGCAACAGAGTGGGAGGTGGTGATGCGGAAACAAACAGCAAGAATTGACATCATGGTCTGTTGATTTTTAAGAAGAACAAGGAGGACGAGTAGTATACACCTCGGGGAAAAGCGAGAGAATTCCACCACGAACATGCCACTAACATAGTACATTCTTCTTCTGCCAGTTTCCCCGACTTCCACCGCATACACCTGCTAATATCACCTTCTCTGCCGTCTTTCTGCCACCCGCACGCCTCCAGCAGGGGAGACAGTGAATTTAAAGTCATTCTCATTTTAATGTCTATTATGCAAATTGTATTGTATCCTTGCTGGAATTCTCCATTCTCTCCATTTCTCTTCTTGTTTTCGTGTTGTTTTTCCAGCGCATTTCCTTTGATTTCATGAACGTGTGAGGGGAATGGGGGTTCTTTAATTTTGATATGCAGCGAGGAGCAGGAAACCATCTGACATTTGATATTTTCTTTAATACAACATTATACTTTCTTTCTTGCGCTCGGTATTGTTTATTTCATTTTCTGCTGTTTTTTCCGGATTCATTTCCGGGTATGAGGAAAGTGAATCAATAAGACTGCTGAGTAGGTTTGTGTGGGCTGAAAAGGAGATTTGCGAGTTGGCGAAATAAATAAAATCGAATTTGAAGTATCCGAGATACAATATGTATAATATTGTATATACATAGGTGTCATTTTATTTTGATCTCTATCGGATTATAGCGGCTTCGTCCTTGCTATCGGAGAGAAGTGGGAGAGATTGGGTTTCAATGCTTCTGAAAGACGGAGAGTTCTGAAGTGGATATACATATCAATATTGGTTGAAGTAGCATGTCTTCTACTATGTAGTTTCGACAGATGCGAGTATTAGCCCCTTATGGTGCAGTACACCTGCAATTGCTAACTTGAGACTGGATATACATATGCGTCTCGTTTGAGCAATGTTTGATCATAAGCAAGACTCAAGGCATTTGTTAAGGATTTTACCTTAGTGAATTACAAAACTTGGGATTGGAACATGCTGCTGAATTTAGGTAGCTAGTTATAGGACAGCAGACATCCTCAAGCAGCACGGAGAAGTGTGCTACTACTTCAAGTTCTAGCATCCTTGAATGATAATTTTTTATTCTATAAAATGTCTTTCTTTGTATATGATAATCTCACGAGGATTTCGTGAAAATAGGAAATCCATTAGGTCTTTTTAGAACTTGGTCAAATGCTCGTCACACTGTGCACATAAATGGCAAGGTTTATACTTTCAACTGCATTATTCCATAAGTTCTAGGATGACAAAAAGCGGTGTCTTCTCCTGTTTTTAGTTCTTTTTTTAGATTAGGTAAAGTTGCCAAAATAAAGCTAGTTAGTTCACACATTTATCTAAGCAAATATGGTTTTTAACCACATAATCTTTTGCGACGGCAATGGATTCAAGTCATTATTTAAGATTGAGAGTACAAAACTCAACTCTATCTAGCTTTTATCTCTCAAAAATAAAGGGAATTCCCACATCTTCGACAGAAAAAGGTCATATCTTTCGGTCAAGAGATAAATCCTCGGTTTAATACTCCTCCACTGTTTTCAATGCTGCCTATCAGCTTCCATTCCATCAAACTGTGACCTAATTACTTCTAATGGTTTTCTTACAGCCCGATCAACTGTAATGGTAAAGCTCACCAGCACATGCCGTCCGTCTAGCGGTCGAATTGAGTTTGGTATTTTCCACGAATAAAACTTGGCCTTAAAAATATCCTAGACTGGATGGTCTTATAGATTTACATCGTAGGATTTTAATAGCCATAGTAACGAGGTAAAGGACATTTTGTCGCAATCATTGTTGATTTGCTCGGGCTTTATGGAAGGTGGAAAATCCTGTTGGAATGTCCAGGGTGAAATGTTTTGTGATTGGCTACTTTCGAAAAAGCAGTCAAACTTCTTTGCACTGTAACTTTTTTTTTGAAAATTTGGAGATTGTCCACATTTTTTAAATTCAAGGTCTTGAATCCAAGCTTGTTTTTCAAAATGTGCTGCACCCGTTCTCCGGATTTGTTTAGCTCTATAGTCATACTGCTTTCGCTACGTCAAGGATTTCATTCTATTTCGTTCTTAACACTTCATATTACTTACTTAGTCATTGGTGGGTTTTGCAGAGTAGTAGTAGGCACTCGCAACGGATGGCATGTCTAATACTGCTTCACTCTTGACTGATACCGACTGACTCGAACGAATGTTCTACTAACCTAACTGTTTACGGATATTACAGTATCAGACGAATTCGCACAGATGGGAGGGCATGTCCAAATGTGCCCCTACGATTATAGGATAGGATAGGATAGGGTAGAACAGGAACCTATCAAATGACAATGATATAATATTAATCAGACGATGGACAGTGTGACGTCACGCAAGTGACATCACAATACCACGAATGGAGTGTATCGATGCACTCCACAGAGAGAAAAGTTGACTCCTGTCAAGACCCAAAATCTTGTAAAGGCGGTTTAGGGGCAGACAAAACTCGGAGGATCTGAAGCTTCCGAGAACGGCAGACAACTAACACCTATTACGCAGTGGAAGCTGTCATCCAAGAAGTGTTTAAGGTGAATGACATTATTCACCCAAACCACGAGCTGGAAAACAAAGCCCTACTGCATCACTTCTACCTTAAGATAACCTTGGTTTCACCAGGCTCAATGTCGTTTCCATGGTAAATAATGCCGTCACCAAAGAAGGGGCTAACACTGTGTTCATTTCGACAGAAAATTTTCAAATAGCCTTCGAGGCGTGGACGAAAAAAAAGACGGTATACCTAATGATGGACGCACATCCACTGACAAAACAAAATTTACAATAGTCAGATATCTGGGGATCTAGTTTAACCCGTATCTATATTTCGAAAAACATGAAAGTAGTATATATGTATGTATCACGAGAAAGTGTGCCTTAGTGGCTTTGTCCCCCCAGAGGCATTACTCTATTTGGTTCTATGTGGGCTGACCCAGGATGATCTCAGAGACCTCTGTACCTATGAAGACAGGTCAATCCTAGGCCCCATGCTGTTCCTTTTGCAATTCAATGAACTACTCAGCATTGTAGTCCTATGATCTGCTCAACATTTTATACCCACGGGCTTCAATAATATTGCTCGATGTCTTTTTAATATCTTTAGGTCTCGTCGCGTGATATTTTGTCTACTTTTGTTATCAAACAAAAGATTTGTGGTTTAACTTGACCGGCAGTAGAATGAAAAATACATTTTGATCGGCGGCTTCTGCTGTGTGCAAAGTGCAAATTGTGTTACGAGGACATGCTAGGGAGCGATTCGTAGTTAGCTAGCTCTTAACTCGTTTTTAAGAGTTTAAGCCGAAAGCTTGATTCTATTAGCGCCATTGTGTCTCTAGTAAAAGTGTATTCTTTGTTTCCGAAATCTCAACAGCAGTAATATCATCTTAGGAGTGCATAACCATTTTCGAGATACGCTTTTTATTGACAGTATTCGTTGTTATATACGTACTGACCTGTGGAAGACCAAGTCATACCCTGTTCGATTAAGAGCTATTTTGTAGATATTTAGCACATATTCCTTCTATAATAATCAATAAATTTTGATGTAAGTACTAGGGTTGTAAAGTATGCTTATGTACATCAATTCAGTGATGACATATGTTTCACGTTTAATCCAATTTCACACTTTCCCCTTGCTTTGTAGAATTGACACAACCATTCCAGTGCAATGCGCAGCTATAAATCTTCAAAGTGGATTAAATCTGACAGAATAGCAATAGATAAGGAGGATTCCCACTCGGCAGTGGTTTTGTTCACTTATTTCCCTATTACACATTAATATTTATAACGAAGTCCCATTGTCACACTTCGTCCTGGTCTGACTCGTAAGGCCACTCGAAATATAAACACGCTTCGATTGGTACTAGCTTGGAAAACTAGTTCACGACTGGCACACGACACCTTGCTTTTTGTTGTTTTTTCTTTCTGTGTTTTGATATTATCCACTCCCCCTCCTATATAGTATGTTGGCAAAAGAGAAAAAGCAGAAGCAAAACATAATAGCCCTCGACGTTGAAGACTACTGTGAGGCTAAAACCATTGGGGCTGGGTCACATCTTTTCGAAGCACGAAAACGGGACCATGAATAAACGATGAAGCCAGACTCCCGACCTAGACTTATGCTTTTACGATACGATATTTGCAAGTCTCTAAAGATGAACGATTGCTATGTAACTGTGTGTGTCTTGTGTTTTTCTCGAAAACAAACTCAACTCAATAAAAATCCTGGGTACTCCAATCAAATTTGGTTTCTTGTGCACGTAAAACTATTTTGCCCGCTTCCGACAACGGACGAAGCAAACGTAGAAGAGTCTTTACGTCCGATTCGATATCTCTATTTTTGCAGTACGGCTCGAACCTCGTTGAACTATGTACATACCTACATACCCCTGTATAGCGGTCGTTGATACTATACATCGGAGGGGATTGTTGTGCTCTGTTCTTTCTTCCAGGAGTCCCACGTCTATCTATCCATTTTAAGGATCTGCAAGCAATTACCCTCGCTGGCCAGCAAACCGAGCGAACGAGGGCGACGAAGACGCCTGATTTTCGTGTTGTTGCGGTCAGAGCGCGTTCAGCGAGGATATGTGATATCTAGTTGTTGGTATCGTTAAGGGAGAGTACACAGCCAGGACCCCGACAAACAGGGAGACCACGGAGTGGCTGCGGATGAAACGTCTCACACTTAATTTGGCAGCATTCAGTTAAATTGGTAGTACACACATATGATCAAATTGGATTGTGGGACGAGACGCCGATATATTTATGTATAACGATAAGAGTGTGAGCATCTGGATGATTGAGAAAGACCATGGGGTTGGAAACTGCCAGGCGGGATGGCGACGGAGAAAAATAAAACCAATGGGGTGATTATTGGACGATTTGTATCAATTTGAAATCACTTGCAAAATGATAATTTTTTTCGTTTTTATTTCACGATGGCGATGGTGCGGTTGGGTTGGTGGGTTATGTAATGCAATAGTAATTGATTTGGATAGTGGATGAGATGGTGATGGTGATGTTGTTGATGCTTGGTGTAATTTGGACAATTTACTTCAAATGAGGGGAGATAAATGTGATCAGCAATAATGTAATGGACATATCAGATGTTGTTTATAATACTCAATACTATGATTCAACGAATGGGTAGCAGACTCTAGATCTTCCTTAAACTTGTGCGAATTATTAATCATAGAAATTATATGTACTGTATATGATGATTGAAGTTAAAAATTAAGGTCTATTTCTAATTTATTTCATTTCTTTTACATCATTTCATGTTACATCGAACTTAGGGTTAATTACATTAATATTCAAATAAAGAATAACAAGAGAAAACTGAAGTTGGATGAATAATGGATATTATACATAGAATAGATACAGTAATAATAGTTATAGAAGAAAAGTTGGAAAATACAAATATTTACAAGGAACATATTATTTGAATAAAGCAATTAAACAATACTACAGTATTACATTTTTAAAGCTTCAATATTGATATTATTCTGTGCTGTTGCTTAAGATATAAACATCTTCTTCTTCTTTCAGTGGCGCTACAGCCCGGTGTGGGCTTGGGCCTCAAGCAACAAGCGTCTCCAGCCAGCGCGATCTCCTGCCAGCCTTCTGCAGTTACGCACACCAAGTTGGTTGAGATCCTTTTCCACTTGTGTGCGTCATTTGAGTCGAGGACGTCCTCTATTGCGTTGTCCCAATGGCTCGGATTCAAAGACTCTTCGGGCCGGAGCTGTGTTGTCCATACGCTCTACATGGCCTAGCCATCTTAAGTGTTGTATCCGTAGACGCTTAACCAGGCACATGCCGCCGTACAGCCCATATAGTTCGTGATTGAATCTTCTCCTCCAGATGCCATCAAAGCAAACAGGACCAAAGATCGCACGCAGAACTTTTCTCTTGAAAAGACCAAGAGCTTCCTCACCCGCTTTCAACAGCGTCCATGCTTCTGCACCATAAAGCAGGACTGGGATGATTAATGTATTGTATAAAGCCAACTTTGTCCTTTGAGAGAGGGCTCTATTACTCTATTGCCTCTTGAGCCCAAAGAAACAGCGGTTGACAAGAGTGATTCTGCGTTTGATCTCGGTACTGATGTTGTTGTCCCTATTTATTGCAGAGCCGAGGTAGACGAAGGCCTTGACTACCTCGAAGTTCATGCTGCCCATTGTGACGCTCTGTCCGAGACGTCGATGTTGTGTGTCCTTTCTTGATGACAACATGTAGTTCGTTTTGCCCTCATTTACAACTAGACCCATTTTAGCCGCCTCCGCTTCAATGCCAGCAATCGCCTCATTGACGGCTCGCTGTGTTCGACCAATCACGTCAATATCATCCGCGTAAGCCAGCAGTTGAACGGACTTCTGGAAGATCGTGCCTCTGGTGGTGACTTGTGAGTTTCGCACGATCTTCTCGAGTATTAAGTTGAAGAAGTCACATGACAGCGCGTCGCCTTGCCTAAAACCTTTTTTGACATTAAAGGTCTCGGTAAGTTCGTTGCCGACCTTGATGGAGTAGCGAGAGTTCTCCATCGTCATCCTACACAATCTGACGAGTTTGGTAGGGATGTCAAAACTAGACATGGCTTTTTATAGCTCGTCTCTATGCACGCTGTCATATGCGGCCTTGAAGTCGACGAATAGGTGGTGAGTGTCGATCTGTATTTCTTGGGTCTTTTCCAGGATCTGCCGCAGTGTGAAGATTTGGTCTGGATCCCTGGCCTGAAACGACACTGATATGGACCTATCAGGTTGTTGACGAACGGTTCCAGGCGTTCACACAAAACGGCAGAGAAGATCTTGTAGGCGATGTTACTTATTCCTCTGTAGTTGGTGCAGTCAAAGGGGTCTCCTTTCTTGTGGATCGGGCAAACGACACTGAGATTCCACTCATCGGGCATGCTTTCCTCCGAGATATAAACATATGTTTCTCAAAAGAACTTCAAAATTAGCCTAGTCGAACGTGAATAACCAGTCTTTAATTTTCGATAAGAATGAATGAAAAGTATACGTAGTTTTAACACGAAGTGATAACTTATTGAAAACGGTAGGAGCTGTTACGTTGTAGAAATGGGAAAAATGGGTTTTAAAAGCGAAAGGAACGTTCACAAGATGTATATTATTTACGCGTAAGCTATAATGTTAAAAGTTGCTACTAGGTATGTGTATTACCACTTCTTTTAAAGCAATCTCTTAGGACTTTGAAAACATAAAGGTGTCTTAAAGTGTAATGAACCAAACGAACGTACCCAACATTGTACTCGAGGCGAAACCAACTCTTTTGCGGAGATTGGCACTTCGAATGTTGGTCATCTTATGTTTATTCATTTTCCGCCTTTTGTTCGGAGCAGGAGCGAGCCGCCATTCGGAGAGTCAACCGAAGTAAAAATCACTTTTTTAGATATTCCTATGAATAATTTGTCATTTATTAGAAATAAACCCTTGCTATATGCGATTGTTGACTCGATTCCGAGGCTTGTATTTCCTTGATTGTGCTCCGCAACATAGAAGAAGAATACGTAAATCTTTGAAAAGGAGGCCAACTCTGAGTGAAGCGATTTTTAAGGCAAATTTGAATAAGATGTTTTTGTGCCAATGGCAGTAGTCTGATTATGCTTGTAAAACAACTACCCCAACTAGCAATGCCATATTGTAGTTTAGATTGGGCCAGTCCAAAATTAATTGTTTTAAACATTTTCTTGCAGCAATATTGGTCTTCCAGATAGTCTCAAGGTTGCTAGAACCTCCGAAATCTCCGAAATATCGTCCGCAAAAGTAGTAGACATACCCCCAAAGTTAATATCATCGAGAGAGTTAATATTGTTGCGTATCCGCATTATTAAGGGCTCCAAATGAAAGATGGGAGAGAAAAACTAGGATTTGAAATAAAACTCAAAATTTGTCACGAGGTTTTCTTTGCGGTTGCATTTATTCTGTCAAGATCAACGATGACAGCTTGATATCTCCGATCGGGTCCCTTAGTATAGGGTCCGCCAAATAACTTTTTTTTTTTTTGAAAATGCTATAAAAAAAACTACTGAATATTTTCTCAAATTTCTTTTTTTTTTTGAAAGTACAATCCTTCCGGTTAATAATGGAAAATAATTTCATTCAAATGGCTGCCTCGGCTGGCCATGCAGTAGCCTACACGATCGGTCCAATTTTTAAGCACATTATCGATTGTGTGCAGCTGTATTTCACCAATGGCTTCACGAATATTGTCCTTTAAAGCGTCAATTGTCTCTGGCTTGTCGGCGTAACACTTATCTTTGACGGCACCCCACAAATAATAGTCCAACGGTGTCAAATCGCAGCTCCGAGGTGGCCAAACGACATCAGCTCTGCGGCTGATAATGCGATCTTCAAAAACAGGGCGCAAAACATCGAGTGTAGCTTCGGCTGTGTGGCACGTAGCGCCGTCCTGTTGAAACCAAATGTTGCCAATATCCTCCTCTTCAATTTTTGTGAACAAAAATTCGTTCAACATGGCCCGATAACGATCGCCATTGACTGTAACGGCCACTCCTTGCTCATTTTCGAAGAAAAATGGCCCAATTATGCCTCTGGACCAAAATCCACTGTTTGGCTCGTTTTGGGTGCACCTGCTTTTCAATGTATGCGTGCGGGTTTTCTGTGCCCCAAATGCGACAATTTTGCTTGTTTACATACCCGCCAAGATCAAAATGAGCTTCATCTGAAAAGATGATTTTTTTGGCAAAATCGGCATCTTCTGTAAGTCGATCGCAGGCCCACTTAGCGAAGCGTTGTTCAAGCGTATACACAACCATATTCGTTCAGCGGAAGGATAAAACTAATTATCTGTCAAATCAGACATGAGCTAAGTGTTACCATTCCCGAAATAAGCACTACTTGAAAAAAAAAAACGTTAGATGGCGGACCCTTTATAATGTCAATACGTTCACACATATATCCGGGGTGAGTTCGGTGATCTGTGGGTGCGGTCAGGGGTTCTTAACAATATATATTAAAAATAACAGATGCCCCAAAACTGAACCTTGAGGTACACAATTTTTTAAAGTACAAGTAGTGTTACTAATTTTAACTTTCATATAGCCTCTTCAAGGCAAGGCTGGCAAACGCCATTGGCAGACTGACTTAGGGTAGGGTAGATTAGGGTAAATTATGGTGGTTTAGGGTTAAGGTAAGCTAGGGTGGCGGGTTGGACTAATTTTTACATAAAAAAAATAAAACAAAAAAATGTATATAAAAGTGAAAACTAAAAAAAACTACATACATATATGTATGTTATATATTACATATATATTATACGTTATATGTATATGCCTTAATTTTAAAAAGGTTTTGCATTGTCGCTTCTTCAGTCCCATGTGAGCGTATATTTTCTGGTACTGGACAAATAATTAATGAAAGACGGACTTTACTCAAAAGTGAGAAAGTTTCAAAATTAATATTTTTATTACAGTAATATGTAATTTTCCTTAATTCAAATAATTAAACTTACTTAACCAATTGAAATGAATACATTTTTAATTTGTTTTGATTATGTGTATAGTTTTATTTCATATTGTTGCTTCCTTTAGTTTGGAAGTGATAGCGCCGTTATTTATAACGATAGTAAGACAACAAGAATCAATAAGCAGCAGTGAACTATATTGAACTAAATGATCTAGAAGAACGAACTAGTTCAGTAAGCCGATTTGAACTGAACTGAGCGCTCTTTGGACTGAACTAAAATGCACAAGCCTAGTGTACACAATTGAGCAGCACGTTAAGATTGTTGAAGCCCTTTACGAAAATGGGCGTTCAAATCAAAATGCATTTTGTGCACTTCGTGATTTTTTTGGTCAGCGTCATCAACCAAATTTGTCCACAATCGGTAGAATTGTGCACAAATTTCAGCAAACCGGGTCTGTAGGAAATGTGAAAACACCTGTGCTTGCTCGCCCAGTTCGTTCTGCGGAAAACATTGCTGTTGTTCGCGATAGTGTGGCAGGAGGGCCGTCAACCTCGACTCGTCGTCGTGCCCAACAATTGAACATCTCCCGAACGTCACTGATGAGAATTTTGAATAAAGATTTGAATTTACACGCTTACAAGGTTCAATTGACTCAAGAGCTGAAACCTACTGACCATTTCAAGCGTCATCAATACGCCGAATGGTTGGTTGAACAGACAGAAGTGAATGGTGACTTTACAAAGAAAATCATCTTCAGCGACGAGGCACACTTTCACCTCAGTGGATTCGTTAACAAGCAGAATTGCCGCATTTGGGCAAATGAGAATCCACAAGTGATTGTTGAAAAGCCGATGCATCCACAAAGAGTGACTGTTTGGTGCGGTTTATGGGCTGGCGGCGTCATCGAAAATGAGGTCGGCCGAGCAGTTACCGTGAATGGTGTTCGCTATCGCGAGATGATAATGGACTTCTTGTGGTCAGAAATTGAGGATATGGACCTGGACGATATGTGCTTCTAACAGGATGGTGCCACTTGCCAAACAGCGTGTTATCTCACGTCGCTCATGTCGATGTTAATTGGCCGCCACGATCATGTGATTTGACACCATTGGACTTTTTTCTTTGGGGATATTTAAAAGAAAAAGTGTACGTCAGTAAGACAAGAAGAATTCAAGAGCTAAAGAATGAGATAATTCGGCACATTAACGACATTGAACCTCAATTATGTCTCAGAATCATTGAAAATATGGACCATCGGGTAGAGGTATGCCATCACAGCCATGGCGAAGATTTGGCCGATAATTTGTTTTACAAATAATTGTCATAGATCCTTCTATCATAATAAAAAATATTAAGATAATTCTCTGAAAACTTTTTGTTTTATTTACAATTATCATCGTGCGTTTCGTTGGACCACCCTTTATATTTTCTTAGCATAAATAAAGTTATTCCATAAGTATATATAAATCGTTGAAAGACAAATTGAAATGTTTTGTTTATCTTAGAGTGTTCGCAAGGGGCCAGTAAGTTATTTTGCGATAGTTAAGGTAATTAAGCTAGTTTTAAGCAATTTTCTCTAGCGTAAGGTACTTCTAAGTAGAAATTAATAAAAATGAATTGAAAACTAAAAACTAAAAATCTAACGTACCTGCTCTAAATGCGAATTGACTGTTCCTAAATTTCTAATGCGGAATTTAATTACCTTTTCGAAGACTTTGGCGAAGGTTGGCAAAAGCGAAATGGGCCTGTAGCTGGATATAGAATTTCTACTACGCTTTTTAAATAGGGGAATGATTTCAGCACATTAAAGGTGACGAAGAAAACTGCCACTGAGAACGCTTAGATTAAACAGATATGTTAGTACGTCAACCTGCGAACGGGGTACATCCCAACACAGTGGAGAGAAATTAAGGTAATTTTCATACCTATGGCAGGTAAACCATCCCATACTGCCGCAAAGGACTATAGGCCAATTAGTCTCTCGTCATTTCTATTAAAAACCTTGGAGAGACTCCTTGACCTATACATCAGAGGACTCACAAATTCACGAAACGTATGCAACACTCAACACGTCTACCTCAAAGGCAGATCAGTGGAGAGTGCTCTGCATAGTGTTGTCCGTGAGATTGAGGGCTCGCTGTACTTAAAAGAGTTTACAATGGCAGCCTTCCTCGACATAGAGGGGGCCTTCAACAATGTAAACACAGAGGCCATAACAACAGCTCTTGAGGACATAAAAGTAGACAAATCCATTGTAATCTGGATTGAGAATATGTTGAAGAACAGAATCATCAATGGGACTCGGGATCCAACAATCTCTGCCGGAGCTGCGGCGATGAGGAAGAAACTGAGACGATCCAACATCTGCTCTGCCACTGTCCAGCTCTCCAGAATCGACGCCTAGTGTCGCTAGGCCAAAGATTCTTTACAGAGATTGCGGACGTGGCTAATGCAGATATATCGGATCTTCTAAGATTCATCAAGAGCACAGGGTGGTTTCAGCCACCACGTGATAGGACAGGTTAATTTTATGTGTACCCACACAAACGAAGGGAATCACAATGGGCCTCTTGGCCGCCGAGTGGAAGTGATGTCCAACCATCACACTCCCCTTCTCTAACCTAACCTAGTACGTCAACCACATATTTTTCATAATAAGCCGCTTGATATGTCATCACTTGTACGTGAGCCTCAATAGCTATGTAAGTCGCCTTTGACATTGGCGTATGTTGTCGAGCTTTACGAGCTCGACCTTGCATTTCACCCATCGCACAAAGTGTTTCTAACGTCGATGACGCAAGTTTGAAATCCGGCGACAGCGGATTCTATATCTATTTGTCCAGGTAAAGTTTATCGAAATTCACCCTTTGGAATGGGCAATAAGGTTAAATTCATCTGTGGGAAACGTAAATCGAACACAACCGGAAATTGAGGGAAGCCTCGAAGCTCATCCTGCATGCGTAAAGAGGCCAACAATAAATCTGTATGTACCTATATGTATGTATTGTATATGAATCTCCATAAGTATCGCCCGTTATTTTCCATAAGATGGGAAGACGGAAGATTGGACTTTGAATTGCATACAGGTTCGCAACGGACGCACTTACGAGCATATTATAAAGAATATCTTTACCATCAAAAGAGAATTTGCAATGCAATGCTATATTACTAAAAAGATAGAACGCAAGGAGTGTTAGTTACTAGATTACTTTGTGAGTTTTTAGGAAATTAAAAAGTTACCGATAAGTAAGTTAATAATAAGTTAAAATCAGTTCTGCATGACATGTATTGCAAGTCAATCAACTCGTGCTCGTATGTTGTTTGCACAGTTGTTCAGACAGATCTGTTATAAATTTATAAAATTTTTTGTAGCGCAATATATTCACTGGAGTGGATGCATCAGCCCAATTTTATTTGCTAACACCGCACCAAACTGTCACTTTTTGTTGATGGAAAAGTTGATTTTATCGATTCTTGTTTGTTTAAGTACTTATAACTCATAACATTTTAAGATTTTGTTCACTAATTTCCAAGACACAATTAGCGAAAGTATTGCGTTGTGCGTACCCAGTTGGCTTTAGTTTAGTGTTGATTGGACCTTTTACACCTCATTGTTCCCACGTAATATAATGAAAATTCGGCAGATAGCCGGACATACACATCGGGATGTATTATACAGGGTGTCCCACGAGCAGTGTGCCAAAAAGCTAGAGCGTGTAGGTCTGGTCAAGACAAGAAAAAAATCGTATGGGAGGGGGGGGTCTATTCCCCCCCGTTTAGCCGGGAGGGGCAATTTTCTAAAAAATTGACTTAATTTGGAAAAAAAATTATTAAAAATCAACAGTTACATCCACAATACCATGATGTACTTTCTTGTAAAGCCAGAAATCTCTTCTTTCGTCCTGTTTTTAAATGAAGCTGTTTTAGGGAATAGTTTTTGAGAAATTAATTTTCAAACTCAAAATTTTGGAAAAAAAATGAAAAAAAAAATGTTCGAACTATTTTTTTTCAAAATTTTATGTAATTAAGTGGTAATCTTTTTTTAAACATTCAATTCTCTTATTAGTTTTTAGTTAAAAACAGAAATCCGGATGCAAAAATGTCTTGTAGTTTTTGAGAAATAAAAAAAAAACCCGAACCACTTCTTTCTAAGAAAAACCTTTTTTTTTGGTTTTAACGCGGCTGGACTTGTAGGCAAATTAATGTATGAAACATTGACCTCTTTTTTATTATTTTTAAAAAATTCGGAGTTTTATGAGGATACAATAAAGTGACACAGTATTGGAATAACCCTGGATTAATTCTTTTTTTTCATTGATAACGCCTGAAAACTGACCTGCGAATTTCGTCTGAGTCCGCCCGCCGCCGATGGGTTCTACCCGAATTTTGAATTTGGTCCGACGCAATCCCTCCCTTAGTACAAGGAGGATGGCTATTATGCTTGGAGAGCCCAAATCTAGAGTATGGCGAGTGCTTCATACCGAAAACTTACATCCGTACCATTTTAGGCCAGTTCAGGGACTCACCTCAAACGACAAGTTTTTGAGAGCAGAATTTTGTCGATCATTACTGCTTCGAGATGAAACTGAACGAAATTATTTTGCAAGGATATTCTGGACGGATGAAGCACAGTTTAAGAGATGGGGTTACTAATTTCCACAATTTGCATCATTGGAGTAGCACCAATCCACACAACAACAAAAACAAAATAAATCACAACACCGCTTTAGCTGTAATGTTTGGCTTGGTATTGTTGGGCAAACTGTAATCGGGCCCCGGTTTTTGAATGCCGTTATTAATGGAGAATCATACCTGCAGTTCCTACGAGACCTTTTGCCCGATTTTGATGGACAACATTCCTTTGGCCATAGCAGATAATTTAATCTACCATCAAGACGGAGCACCAGCACACTACAGCTTACGGGTCAGAAACTGGATGAATGATCATTTTAGTGACTGTTGGATCGGAAGAAGGGGCCCCACGGAATAGCCACCTAAATCACCAAATTTAACTCCTCTATATTTTTATGTGTGGGGATTCATGAAAAAATATGTTTACGAAGTGGAAATAGTATCTTTGGAACAACTGAAAGAACGGATTGAAGTCGCTGGAGTCAAATAGCAGGAAAATTTATCAAGCATGACTTATGTGCAGTCATTAGAAGGAGATATAATCTTTGCCTTCTAAAAAATGAGGATCATATTGAAACAAAGAGGTCAATGTTTCATACAATAATTTGCCTACAAGTCCAGCCGCGTTAAAACCAAGAAAAAAGGTTTTTCTTAGAAAAAAGTGGTTCGGGTTTTTTTTTTATTTCTCAAAAACTACAAGACATTTTTGCATCCGGTTTTCTGTTTTTAACTAAAAACTAATAAGAGAATTGAATGTTTAAAAAAAGATTACCACTTAATTACATAAAATTTTGAAAAAAAATAGTTCGAACATTTTTTTTTTCATTTTTTTTCCAAAATTTTGAGTTTGAAAATTAATTTCTCAAAAACTATTCCCTAAAACAGCTTCATTTAAAAACAGGACGAAAGAAGAGATTTCTGGCTTTACAAAAAAGTACATCATGGCATTGTGGATGTAACTGTTGATTTTTAATAATTTATTTTCCAAATTAAGTCAATTTTTTAGAAAATTGCCCCTCCCGGCTAAACGGGGGGGAATAGACCCCCCCCTCCCATACGATTTTTTTCTTGTCTTGACCAGACCTACACGCTCTAGCTTTTTGGCACACTGCTCGTGGGACACCCTGTATATAGTGTTTACCTCTATGAGGTTATGAAATTCGATCTCATTCATAGAAATATCGCGAATACGTTTGCAGCGATCGTTTCTTTGAGATAATTGTCCACACATTTCAGTCGGAATGTTGGCAACGATGTTCGATGTCGTTCTTGGTGCTCCTCATAAAAGAAATCCAACAGTATTAAATCTCATGAGCGAGGTGACAATTCGACCAAACCATTTCTCGAGATAAACCGATTACCAAGCTTTCCATTCAATGGATCGATTATCTGACTAACTGTGTGGTATGTGGCACCATTTTGTTGCAACTGCATATCACTGATCCAATTCTAACGCAAACAATGAAGGAACCATAGAGAACTCCATTGATCATAACATGGCAATCATTTCTATCATCGAAAAAACAGTCCACTCACACCTCTCACATGATGCAATAGAGTCTCTTGAAGTACATGTGGGTTTGATGCTCTAAATAAAGCATATTTTATGCTGACAAGAAATTCGCAATTTGATTCCAAATTAGTTTAAACAAGCGGAATTGATTGATGAGCCTCATTTTGAACTGAGACGCTTACGGCTGCTTCAGCCGTGTTTCGGTATTTCGATCGATGCACTGTAATACATATCGACGTGAATATAATGACTTAAAGTTATCCGCTATAGGAACGCATAGTTTGTTTGCTGAGACGATTATTATAATCGAAACCGGAGTAAACGCTCTTTAATTTGCGATTGCTGACTTTGAATTTTAGTGGTAATTTTCAATGATTTCCAAACATTTTTCTTTCACGAACGTGATAAAAATGTAAACCTTGACAGCCTTGATATTAAAATAAATTAAGGTTGTTTTTGTATGAAAATAAGAAACTGTTATGTTGCTATTGGAACAACTCTTAATGGTATACAGGTATGGATATTAAAATGATCATATTGTAATAGTCCCGATTCTTAATTATTGAAATTGAAATAAAAACACGCACTATAGTTTCAAAACACCTTTATTATTTGGCGGCCAGCACACGAATGACTCGATTTTCTCTTTTGTGTTTCTCTTCCACCGGTAGTTCCTTTACATTGTTCCTGTTCCTAGAGGAGTGTTCGAATTTAGGTGTGAGCCTACTACAACTCGGCCCTCCTGACTCCACATCGTCCCGATTTCGGCGGTAACTGCTTTCCCTCTCAACAACCCAAGGTTTAATATTTGCTACTTCCCAAATTCCTTCGTAAGGAACGTGACCTAGCTGCAGACCCTCAAACTCCGTCAGCAAATACCTATCGTTCGGCAAAATCTTTGATATCCTATATGGACCCTTGAATTTTGGAATAATCTTCTTGCAGGCGCCTGCTCTACTCTCGTAATTCTTGACCATAACATACGTCTGCCCAGTTTGTATTTTACGTCAATTCTTTTGCGATCTTTCAATGCCTTATTACGGTCCTGACTCTTGATAATTTTCTGCGACGCTTTCTTCCTTATATCTTTTAAATCCCTTTCTACTACTTTTTCATTACACTCCTCTAAGCTTTCTTTCAAATGGTCCATTACTGCACCCCGTTGTCCAACACCAAATAATAACTCGCTCGGTGTCGACCCAGTGCTACTATGAACGGTATTGTTCAGTGCAAATTCAATTTTTGGCAATACTCCATCGAGGGAGAGGTTTATGCCAGCACTGGTCAGTTTTGCTATCATTGGGCCTAGGCTTCTATTCACCCTCTGTTCGTTAGCTTGTGGAGACCCAGTCGCAATTTTTGCATGGTGAACATTATTTTCTTCCATAAACCTTTCAAACTCGTTTGAAGTAAAAGCGCTACCACGATCGGAAATCAATGATCTTGGTCGACTGTAGAACACGAAATAAGACTGCAAACAACTTACAACTTCTCTGGTACTAGTCGACTTAGTGGCGAACAACTTGACATATTTTGTGAATGCGTCTATTACAAGAAACACGTACTTCTTTTTTGCGTTTCTTAAAGATATCGGACCCAGGTGATCTATATGAGGAGTCTCAAAGGGCGTGTTCCCTTTGGGTATGTTGTGTAAAAAGCCCTGTTGTTTACCCTGTTTGGGTGAGTAAGCGATGCATTTTAAGCAGTTGCTAATATACTCTGTCACTTTTCTTTTCATCCTTGGAAACCAATATGTTTTCATAATAACTCCCATCACCTTGTCTCGGCCCATATGGCCCATTTCATCATGACACATTCTGATCACATTACCCTCCATACTCTCAGGTACGTAAAACAACAGCCTCTGCTCTAATTTTCCGTACACTGTACAAGGAAAAGAGTGTTCGAATTTAGGTGTGAGCCTACTACAATATGCTAATTTGTTTTTAATAAAGCTAATTTTTTTAGCTTAAGATGTGATGAGGTTAAGCCTCAGATATGATAAATATGATATTTGTCGCGAGACATACATTTCAGTTGTGCAGTGAATTTTAGGGGGGCTGCTTTGAGTCAGTAAGACATATAGATTTGTAAGGATAGTTAAGCTAGTTTTAAGCAATTTGTCTAAGGTAGGATAGATCTAAGAATGGATTTACAACTAAACACTAAAAAATATGAGTATAGGGATATCACTTCTTCTCTCCTACATAAGTCTTTCAGAAAATGACGTCTTAACCGCCCTAACTGTCACTAAAATATCAATAAAGGAGTAAATTATAAATTATTACTGTATTAAAAAGCTTTCATTCGTTTATCACTCTTTTCTTCAGGCAGAAAACCGTCTCATTACGCTTTTGACAGAACTTATGTATTACCTTAACTTACCTACCTTTCATTATCCCTTTACCTCTTTCAAGTAAGAAAAGTAATATACCAAATTAAGAAAACATATAATCTTTCCCATGGCAAGGGCGAACGAAAGATGAAAGGTTGTCTTCAAGTTCATATTTGAGCAAAAGTTGTTCGTTCACCTTTCGAATCCTTCTTCGACTTGACTTCTTGGCCTCATGTATCTCCCTTCGATACCACCAAATATCCTTGTTTTTTTTTTTTGATTTGTGCTAGCATCTTTTCTCTTTCGCTTTCCTTTTTAATGAGTTTGGTAATTGACTAATACTCCTGCCAATATTTCATTCGGAATAAGTGCAAGTTCTCAACTCGATTCCTTTAATGCGCGGCATTGGAACGTGCATTTCAAGGAATAACGCTTCGACTGCTTCACATCCCAAGGATTGTTCATGCCAATTATTCAAAATAAATTTTCTGTATTTCTGTTAATGTTGCCATTATTCAAAGAGAACACGAGGGCAGAACAAGGCAAGGAAAAATGACGAAACCGAAGCGAGTTCGCGGAATAAATGAGCTACTCCCGAGCCAAGTTAAACTTTTCCCATTGCCCCGTGGAAGGACTACGCGAAGACGAACAACGATATAACCAAGTTGGGTTTAAATGAATGCGAAAGTTTTTGATTGAGAAATTAATTACTTCCATCATTGTCCTTTGGGATTTTCATTCTTCATCATATTCGTTGTTGGAATTCAAGTAAACAGTGGCGTAGTATAGTGCCTCGTTACGATTGTAGATTGTTTGCATCTTCTTGTTTGTTAGGTTAATTTTAATCAGAATAATTGAATGAATTCCAGCGAAATAGGCTACGAGATGAGTGAACGAAATGAGATATGAGAGGCACTAAGTGTATCATTTCAGGGAATATTTGCGTTGCGATTGATGAAAAGAAAATTCTTACATTAATAGACATTAATTATGCGATATATTAAAAATTATATTTGTGAAGCCGAAATTGAGTAAGTGAAAGGCTGAATGTGACTGAGATACTAATTCAATTTAGAGGCAAAAGGGAAATCTTATTTCGTTTCATGACGTGAATGAAATCGGTAAGAGAGATTCAATTAAGCATAGAATGTTCATATAAATTTGTCATACCATTGTTTTGACTTAAATTAATCAAGAAGTTTATTATGAAACTGTCGTAATTCTACATCACTGTAAGGGACATGTTTCGCAATTCATTTGAGGGATAGAATAACTGCCTTATCTCACCCAGAAAGGACATACATACATATATCAAAACAAGCTTACAATCAATTTTAAATCAAGCATTTTTTTTGTAACTCGACATTTCCATCCCTCATTTAAACCCTAACGGAATTATATACTCAACTACGTATATTGTAATCGATACTTTTTTCCCGAAAATAAATGAATCTAATAAAATTCTTCGTCGTTGGAGATACATCAATCCGAGTAAGGCACCCGCTTGAATTGAAAACAAACAACACAACCCCTTGAACTGGATAGGCAGTGCAATGAATCAGACATTATCGCTTAAATAACTCTTCTCTTTTTCGAGAAGATGGGTATGGAGGAGGCATGAAATAAGTGAAACAAGATGAATTAGATATTTGAAAAGGAATGTAAGGGTGCGAATGATGCTCTCGTGTGCTAAACCCCTCTGGGGGTAGTTGAAAAATAATGTTTACTTTGGTTGGTTATGTGCGTGTGGTTTCATGGTGAATTTAATCTATTAGGACCTAAGGGACGAGCAGACTTTTTTTACGAAACTCAGTAAATCAACGAAATTCTAGTATATGAATAAGTATTCGGACATGTGCCCTACATCCAAGTAAAGTACATTTTGAAAATTACCAGAAGTGGTTTTTTATGTCAAACCGTCCTGGCTAGGATTTTGATATTGGACTGGTTTTGGGCATGAAATCTATGTACATATAGACGTTGACAACGACAAAAAAAATTAAGGAAGTTAATAGAAGCAGAAAAATGTATTTTAGTCTCCTTAAGAGCTTATCTGCCCTTGCGGGATAGGGGTTAGAATATACCCGCAACTCGGAATGCCAGTCGTAAGAGGACTAAATACCTAATAGTTATGTGAGACAAATGGCAGAGATAGGCGTAGAGCTGATGATTCTGAATTACGCACAGTCAACAATACATCATTATTCTTATAACCATAATTGTTGATTTGCCTTAACTTATAATAAAGTTGATCGTTAGGTTGAAAGACATTGTCTTAAGTTGTTCTGTTTGTTTTAGAGTATCCGTATAGGATGAGGAAGGTACTTAAAGTTATTTATGTTATTTAGCTAATTTTAATCATTTTGTCTAATTTGTTCTTAAGAATATGAAATAAAAAACGGACAATATACCATTACAACACCACACGCAAAACGATATCCATTGAAACAGTTAAGAGAAATGTAGGAAGTATAATTATGGCAGAAAACGAAATAGGTTTATAAGTAAATTAAGAGAGAACGATATAATATCTTCTTATATAAAAATGAATCAATTTTCTTTGGTGACGCCATAACTTGAAATCGGTTGGACGGATTTGACAATTTTTTTTTTTAATGTTCACAACAGTTTACTGAAGGTTTTTACCTACATAAACATTAAAAGATGTTACCCTGGTGCTGCTAAAATTTACATCGTGCGAGTTACAAACACACGACCTACAACAACATCACATGCAAAGCCAACAATCGCAAGTATAGTACAACAACAACAACATGCATAGGTCTTCAATCGTCAGCAACGATGAGATGCACTGGCCGATTGGAAAGTGCAAACGTCATGCTTTAGATCATAAGAGTGAATCCAGAGTGAAGCAAATAAAGTTGTTTTTTTTTAAGATCCAGCGGGTGCTATATTTATAATTCGCGCGACTTTTTACATCACACCGCTTAAGGACATGTGCTTAATGCTTACCCACAAGGTATTAACACAATTAGGAATGACAGCATGAAATCGCCCAATGCATGATCCATTTAATCAAGAGTTGAAGCGCGAAACAGAATACAATTTGGAGGTATTGAGAGAAACCGTTCAAAGATATGTTCCTCTGTTAAACCAGCAACAAAGTATGCGTACGATACACTCATATGAGTGGTAAATGATGGAACTGGAGGAATTTTCTTCTTAGGTGCTCCTGGAGAAACTGAACCTGAAACTGAAATTTTTGATATCACCGATTTTGGCAACGATTCGATCGCAAAATGGAATTGCACTTGCTTCTTCAGGAATTGCAGCTACACTCGTGGCAACTGAAGTTGCCATTGAAAATGCAAATAAATAAAACTTCAACTTGTAACATTTCGCAGAACTCTGCAATGGCCAAAGTGTTACAGTAATGCAAATTGATTGTTTGGGATGAATGTACAATGGCTCACTAAAAATCTTTGGACACATTAAACCGCACGATGCAAGATTTAAGAAACAATCAAAACCGGTTTAGTCGTGGGGTGATTCTGTTAGCAATGTCAATTATTACATGTGATTCCACGATTAACGCCAATCGATGAACTTAATGCAAGTTTATTGTCGTCCGTTTTATGGAAATATGTCAAAATACTCAAATTTAGTATAAATAATCGTGTTGAGTTGCAGAACGATCATTGGAGAAGTTTTTTTCAAAACAATTGCTGGGCATTGGCATTGTTAAAATCCTTGTTGACAATTCGTGTGGATGCATTATATTCCCTTTCGATTTTTGTCAATTAACCGAATTAAAAACTGAACTCATCGAGAAGATATTCTCAAACATTGCGGAGAATTACAAAAATCATGTTTGGTTGCTATATCGGCTGCAAAAAACGTTGATGTTAAAAATCATTCCATCACCAGTCAAGATGATGGTGTTCACTATTTAACGGAATCTTTAAACTCGCTGGAATTGACTAGATTACCGCCTCATAATCTGAAATTTAAAATTGGATCGGTAATCATCATGTTGCGAAAAATCAACCAAAGAAATCGCAAGGGCCATCGCTGATTGTTTGTGGCATTAATCTGCAAAATCCATGCTTTTCACATGGCTAATCAAACGTCGCCACACAATTTTTTCATGAATAGAATGTATTTTTGCATACATCAACTCAAGGCAGATACTCTCTTTTGATGTGTACTTAATGGTTATTTACTCGCAACAATTATGGGTCTAAGCCAGTACTTGTGATAGCGTCTTCTCGAATGATGATGAAGAAACCTTTTTTCTGGTAAAAACTTGTGTCGATTTTTGCATGATTTGATCCCTTCTCATTGACGTCAAAGCCACGATGCCCTTAAAATTATATTAATGGTATGGAGAAAGAAACATTTTATTTATTTTCGAGGACAATAGAAGAAATTCAATTTATGACAACCTACAGCAAAAGACGATGTAAAAACAAAAGAAAAGAAGAATGCCTGAAACAGAAAAGTGTCATCTTCCAAACAGGCAGCTCATATAACTCAAAGTCAAAGATAATTGATTTTCACTTGAATTAGACTGGCCAAGGTAAAGAGACAGATGTCAAGTATCTTTGTATTTGAAAGATGACTCTGTGGTCTTGTCCTTTCAAAAAAATCAAGGACCAACGACGGAAGACGATAAAGTGTCAAAGATATTCCCACCTAGTTTTTGAAAACTCCTACATAGAAACAAGCATTCTCTATGGAAAACAGGCTGAAAAAGCAAAAAGAAACATTTTTGCCACTGGCAATTATTCCACTTAAATAGGTTTTTTCAAATTCTCTTCGCTCGAATATTTTCGAATAATTTTATACGAAAATTGACACATGAGCACTACACGATTTAAAGCGCTCGCTCGTTGTATGCTTTCCTTTTTCACTGCTATAATCTTTTTTCATGCAGCTAACCAACCATGAACCAATTTGGCAAGCTGTTCTTGTATTTGATTTCGTCTATTTGCACATTTGCACACACACACGGGGAAGTGTGTTTCCAATATAGGACGAGATTGGTCAGTGAGGAGGTGTAGGGTGTTTCCATGAAGTTTTAGAGCTACATGACAGCTTGATTGCTGTCCGGATGAGAGTAAAGTGCCAAAGTCGTGAAATGGTGATGATGAACCAATCGCATAGGGAAAGAGTGATTCAAAAGTTTTAGGAACGTTTTCCATTTGAATTTTGTTTGAAATCAAAATTTGAATAGAAAAATCGATTGGGAACGTTTTTTCATGGAAAAGTGTGTGATCTGCGTACTTTAATTTCTTCACTTGTAAATTAAAAAAATGTGCGTGTACTCCAGAGATTTGTTTTGTGATGACAACAAAAGAGTAAAAACTAGTGAAAAAGGCATGTTAAATCATTCAAATTGTACAATACAATGTTCCATTGTGGAGTTGGTGTTATTAAGCATAAAGTATATATGTTTTTATTAACTAAACTTCTTCTTCTTTGTCGTTCAGTTCAAGGTAAAGCTGGGCCTCCTTTGAAAAGCCTCTCCAAGTGGCACGATTGTTTGCCAGCAGTCTTCAGCGCCGCACACCTAGTTAGTTGAGGGTTGGATTTAAAAACCAGAGCAGTGGTGTCCATGCGCTCTGCATGACTTATGTAATTATAAAAACAGGACGAATTTGCAAGTTACCCCCGCCACAAAACAGGATCAGTGTCGGTTTAGTCATGGCAAGCTATAACTAAAAAAAAAACTAAAACGCCAAAAAAACCGATAGAAGGATTAAGGACCTACGAGTAAATTCAGGAGAAAACCTTATAAATATGCCATTTAATCTCATGAACTGTATGCAGGTAAGAAAACAGGATAGGAAACTTGACATATGATAAGAGTTTCTTTTTGGGTTTTATATAATATTTACAACTTCTCTATCTATTACTATTCTAAGTCTAGTCTAACTAACCAGTCTAACTCATGCATATAACTTCTTCTTCTTCTTAGATGGCGTTAATCTCATGAAGAGCCAGAGCCTAGCTTCTCTCATTCACTTACCTACATATGTTGTGTGCGATTTGTTTTTTTCACACAAGTGACCGGACCTACAGTTTAATGTCGATTCCGAACGGCGAGAGTCGAGAAGCTTTTTCAAGGCAAGTATACTACGGGGGGTTTTGCCAGTTCCCCGCCGAGGAGAGAAGCCGCGTAATGAACATTCGATGGCGTTGGTATTATCGGGATCCGAACTCGGTCATCGTGCGTCAGAGGCCGACACACTACCCACTGCGCCACGGCTCTCTCCATGCATATAACTTACCCTTTTTGTTTTTTTTATGAATGATAAATGGCCAATTTCATATCTTTAATTGTTAGTTAATACATGTTGTTAGTTCCCTGTGTGTCCAAAATGTACAATGTTCCAGTTAATGGAGGTGGGGCCTTCTGAGGTCGTGAAAATAATGAAATTTTCACAACTCCTGGGACGGATTTCACATGGAGTTTGTGCTTGCCAACGTCCTCTGCGGCAATCAGAGCAATTATCCTATCACATTCCCAGTATCCTATTTTGTGGAGACATCAACTATAACCGATTTGCTACACTTGCAATATGATCGCTAAAAAATGTCCATACTATAAACCCATCCAGGCCCACGCATGAAACCGATCCTGTTCTTTATTAGCGACATTGGTGAAATTCTTCTCTGTGAAATGATTTAAATTATCTTACAGAACAATTTGGGAACAGTGACTTTCAAATTCTGAGACTTTAACAACATATGCAATGATCTTCATAAGATCCATTGGAACGGCTTTACTTATATGCCTTGTGTCGCCTTTTCCAAAGGAAATATAAGTCTTTAACAATTATCCTCTAGCTAGATGAACGGTAGCATCAAAAAGCTATTGAAGATTGGATTGCATTGGAAACCGCCTGAGTCATAAAGTAATCTTAGGAATAAAAAAGATGGCAAAACAAACCTTAACGCTAACAACTTTCAGCATAAAGTAAATGGCTCTGGAAAAACGATGCTAAAATAGGGTAAACTCCATTTTCACTTCTCTCTTACTCATAAACGTCGTCCAACGAAAGGTCTTTGTAGAACAAACGCCAGCCCAAAAAACTTAAAATTGCTTATGCTTATAGACATTGATATACTGGTTGATATATGATCGGTGGAATTGAATGCCATTGAACATGAAAAGTTCCTAAGGCTACCACTTCCTGTTACGCTGTGGCACATAACACATATTTGCAACAGCAATTCACCACCTCTATTTTGCAGTCTGAATCGAAAAGTGACACAATTTCAAAAAAAAAATTAGTGAGTATCGACCCGTAGCAAATCCTACTTGAAAAACGAATTTATCCATCCGTTGAAAACTTGCTTCAAGACAAACAGTCAGGCTTTCGATTCAAATGCAACTGTAAAACGGCCTTTTTTTTATCATTATTTATATTTTTTTAGAACCCTACGAAAAAAAAAGCTTAAGACTAGCTTAAATACCAACCAACATAATATACCTAATTGTTCCTATATGAACACTCTAAAGCTAACAGCAAGAAGTAAGATTATGCCTTTCGGCCCTATGTCTAGTCTAACTTATAATAATAATTAAAGATAAAAAAAAAATGTATTCTTCATTGTGGTCGGTGCAATCACTTGACACCGTTAACCACTGTTCTTTATGGTAAGCTATTTAATACTTTTAGATTCTCGCATCAAACAGCAAAGCCGGTTTTCTTATATCCCACCGACAGACTGAAGATTGTGGTAATAGGTGATAAAATATTTAACTTTCATCCTCTAAAGACAGCCCTATCCTAAATCTCATTATGTCCGTCCTGAACGTCCAGGGTCGTAGGACGTTATTGTGTACAAATCTATACAGACGATATGCAACTACTATATACAATACATAGCAATTGAAGCCTTTAACCCATCAACGATATCGTTGATTCGTTGAATGGATGTTTGATTGCCAAGGGAAATAGTCATCAAATTTGATCTTTTCCGATGAATTACATTTTTCTATGGATCGGTACGTAAACAAGATACCGGTAAACTCGGACAATATTCACTTAAAGGCAATGCAATTCAGAAAATTCCCATGTGGTGTGTATTATGGGTTAGTGGCATCAATGGCCCATACTTTTTCGAAGTACATAACTGGAGAGGCAGTTACTGTATATGGAGAGCCTTATCGTAACATGTTAATCGATTAGTTTGTACCAAAGTTGAATGAATTCTGTTCTGCGCTACCACTCACAAACATTCAAGCAGTCAAGTTATTGAAATTGATTGGTCTCCGAAGGCATGCGATCCAAACTGAAGTTGCGGCCACTAGCCCACCTATTATACATTGATTATTTTGGCCTTCGAGTGATCGCTTGCAACAGAAGTCGTGGTGGTCACCTGAACCATGTTGTGTTGAATGAAGATCAAAACTGGTTTCACAAAAAATGTGTTTATTTGAATGAAAACTTCCACACTAGCTGTTTGCCCTTCGTATATGCCATAAAGGTTCGTTAGTGTCAACTTCTAATCTTGTTCTCAGATTCAAGTGTTCTATGTAATCCGAAACAAGTCCTGAGACATTGTCCCTCAAACAATCAATTTCTCTTCATTTAGCTGGTATTCACATTGAACTACACGGGATATTTTTTATGCAATCGTGGGCCTGGTTAAGGCCAAGTAGCAGATTACCTTTACTCTGGAGTAAAGTTAGCTGCAATGAAACCCTCATCTAGTCAAAGCAAAATATGAGTATATTATTCTTTCCAGATTACACAAGTTCAGGATAGGATTTACGCAGTAAAGTTTTAGGGGGCTGTATATTCAGCTTTCTGTTGAGTCGGGACTAGTTTTGATTGACACAAAAATCTCCAAGTCTTCCATTTATGATTGGTTCCCAGTTATTGCAGCGCACACGTCTCGACATCTACAGAATGTCCATGACATTCTTCTAATCCCAAGGGAAAATAATTGCTAACCATTCAGAGTGCATCAAGAGAGGGGTGCAGCACATTAGAGGCTAAGAATCTGACTTTGACCAGGAAAAAAATAATGAAGCCCAATTTTGAAGCATTTTATTTCTCCCATGTCGGGAAGCATATCATCACACCGAAAAATGAACTGGATATAGAACTATGATCTAGAGAATCGCATACAATAATAGTTGCAAAAAGGCTTGGGGACAGACGTCATTGCATGAGGTTTTGGATGAGAAGGCAAAGACCTCTATTTCACCAATATAAATACGTATTCACTACTGACGTTGTAAAGATGGATCGCTAAATAAACTATTCTCATACTGATGTTATGCTTGGCGTCCAAAGTTCTAATTCTGACATTCTGTCAATATCTCACCATATGCCATTCTTTCTCGTTAATGCCGTGAGTTTGAACTCTCATCTATAAAAAATGATGCCTGTATCAGGCTGTCATTCTTAGGACAAAAACTGATCTATAGAATACAATTCTGAGTGCTACATAAATAAGTAAAGGTCTTTCTGAGAGCATTCAAATATTATGGTAATTATATGGTATTACCTAAATACCTATAGGTAACCTGCCGGAATCTCTAACTACAACAGGATAACCTCAGTTTTTCCAATCCCTAGTAAATTAAATGAATTTATATTCCACAACTAATCAGAAGTTGTATTCTAGAAAAGAAATCAATCGACCATCCCCCCTTTGTAAGGTAAGTAGAAAGGTTTTCTCACCCATAGGTGAAAAGGACCAACTGTTTGTTGCCGATTCTGAACAGCGAATTTTGTCATTGGCATCAAACTCCAACACACTACTACTTTATCACCGATATATCCCTTATTTCGGGAATTTACTCGAAAGTTTAAGAATTGGTGAGATTGAAACTGGTGGTAACACTATCTGTCAAGTTGGTATTTTTTAAATATGAATATTGGTCTATTAAATGGACGCATAGCACAGTAACAGTGAAATATAAATCACTTCCTACAAAGGAGATTCCAGATTCATGGGATGCCTGATATCACTAGGACTTTAAATAATAAATTCATTTTGTAGACAAAAGATAAGACATCAATGAAATCTTCAGTACGAAAATAATAAGACAAATCCATTTCATATTTCTTTTAAATAGGAGTAAGCAACGAGAAGTTGACCACGATTCCAATCGCTTTTTTGAATTTCTTAAAAATCCGACAAACCATTTAGTTTTTAAGGTGCCAACGTGAAACGTGGTTACAGCTGCTCTCCTGGCTACAGCTGCTCTCCTGGCTACAGCTGCTCTCCTGGCTACAGCTGCTCTCCTGGCTACTATAAGCAAAATTCAAAGGAAATATATTTGTCATTTTAATGGATAATGCAAACAAGAAAAAAAGATTTTTCCATTGCAACAACATTAAACACGTTAGGGCTGTTCGACCAAATGAAATACTGAACAATATGAACTCCGCTATTCTGAATTATTATTCACAAAAAAAATTAAAGAAAATAAAAATAAACAGAATATGGCGAGGAAAATCAAATCAGTAACAACATAAAACAGAAAAGAAAGCAAACAAAAGGGCATCAATTAAAATTCATTGTGTAACACGTACTCTAGGGCGATTCAACAAAAGCTTGAAAAGCGGTTGAAAACAAAACAAAAAATCGAAACAGAAAATGTAGCATCCAGGGCTCGAAGAAAATTTCATTTTCAATCCCAGCTTATATTCCTGCAACTCACATGAGATTAAGCTTACATTCTTTCACCTCGTTGCACTCAAGTAATTTCCAAAAATTCACTCTGACATCAAATATTTAATTCACATGGAGTAAAAAGGGAAACGTGGAAACAGCCGAACAATACAAGCACTAATATAAATGTCATATCCACAGAAATCACTTCTTTCCTTAGTCCTTCGGTTGGGGTTGTGCCTGAATATTTGGTCCAGACAAACAACAGGAACAGCATTCATCATATACATATATATGTTGCTCCATAATTTTCAACGGATCTACATATGGATGCGAATGCTGCAAAACGGTGTATTATACCGAACGGATGTTGCTGTTCATTTTGCTATTTCACCGACTACCTTTTCGGATGTCCTCCGGCGGGCGCAGGAGAACGAGAATGTTTACCATCCACACTTCTGAGAGCACAACCCCATCGGCGTACTCGCAGCTTCATAGCTGAATACGACTCGAGGAATTTGTTGGTGAGACTGGAGAGCAGGACGTCATCGCTGATCCCTTCTTCTTGCTAGATTCCTTCACCGTTAAAATGATAAAATTGAGTTTGCATTGGGTGCATACAAAATTGTGCCCGGCGGCAATTTAAAATCCAATTCATTGATAAATTGCGATGGAGAATTGACAAGGACAAGGACACCGAGGACTATGGACGAGTCTCAAGCCTGGAAAAGCGAAGGGATTTTTTTTGTCACCTGATGTGTTGGGGATAGGTAGGAAACGTGAGACGTCCTCTGGCCGAACAAACAACGCATTTCCGTTTGGTATCACACGGGCGGGTGGTGTGTGCCCGAAACGGGTGTTCTTGAATTGTGTTGTGCTGGATGGTGTGAGGATGACCGTCATCAGGACAATACGATTGTCCTCAGTTACAAGGAGGGAAAAAAGCTGTTCATTTGTTTGCATTGTTATTTCTGTGGTTTCCTCCTTTTTTCGGGAGAATATGAAGAGCAGCGCTAGGTACGCGTGCCGGCACTTTTTCTGAGCAAACAGACAAACAAACAAGCAGACAGATTCCTTCTGTGAAAGGAGGGTTCGCCTTTGCACAAAAATATACGTCATTTGTGAAATTGAAAGTTTTATGTTCGTTCGAAGACGTCCCTCGGGAGACAAGAACCGAATATTGTGGTTTGTTTCTCTCCATTTTTTTTTTCTATTTTTAATTTAAGGACATTATAATGATTATAATTTGATTCTCCAGGATATACAAACCAAATTTTCTTGTTTCTTGATGTAATTGAAATCTCTCGATGCAAGTATGTACATACCTAAAAAGAACAGAAGGGAAGAGGGCTCGTTAGTAACATTATAGATTCGGGTATACAGATGCAATTTATAGATAAAACAAATGATTATGTTGGTTTCAAATCAATCAGAAAACTGAAATTAATTTGATGAGTTGTGAGGTAGCCACT
This sequence comes from Merodon equestris, assembly GCA_958301585.1. Classification (NCBI taxonomy): domain Eukaryota; kingdom Metazoa; phylum Arthropoda; class Insecta; order Diptera; family Syrphidae; genus Merodon; species Merodon equestris. Next base: position 77,490,536 of record OY284415.1, on the reverse strand, counting down.
AGTGTGGATGAACACCAGGTCGGCTTCAGTATTAGGCATGCCTAAAGGAGAATTTGCACGCAGATGTTGGCGCGACAATATTGCATATAGCAGCAAAAATGCCAGCAGCTACGGCGGTAGCTGCTTAACAACAATGAATGAACGACAGGTAAATTAGGTTAATTAATTTATTATGGGCTCTGTTAATTGGTTGATTTTGCCCGAAGCCATGTGTGCATTGCAATTGAACATCACAATGTTGAATGTTGTTATTTGGCAAATGATTTAATGGCAGTTACCGTCATATCATCGTTGCAATTTGAACTAAAATGGTGGACATTAGATTATATATTTGCTGAGTAGAGTAGTTGGCGTTGATAGAATAACTATCGGCGCCGGATTAGTAGGGCTCAGAGATGAAATGATTCGAATTGTTGTCTTGCTGAATGAACATGTCCTTCTAGATGGATGTATTGTACATTCATAAAAAGTTTCGATTGCAAGGACAAAATAACAGAATAAAGAATGTCATTTAACTGGATTAATAATTATCGTGGTTTTGAGGGTTTAGTTGGCTGAATAATAAAAACAGATTTAGCACCAATTCGATGCCAGTAGATTTGTATTTAAGAGACCCTTGGAACTAGTCTAAGCCGAAGAACCTGCGTTATGAAAATAAAAATAGGTGTGAAACTAATACGAATTACATATTGATTTTTATACATGATGCTTTATATTTAAAATGAAGAAAGCAGGAAGAGACCTGGAAACTTTAAAGCGTGCGATTATTGTGCTTAACGACATTAAACAAGTAGAAAGTTATAAGAACATTACTTATGTTTATACATATCACTCTCGGTATATCTAAACTTAAATCATAATAAAATAATCAAAGAATAATTTCAATATAGACAAAGCCTCCACCTATACTCCAGAATAGGAGTACAATGGATTGATTCGTCTTAGACAACAGAGTCCCTCTCTGCTTACTGTGTTTGTAATGAGACATATTTATATATTTGAAAACTATCAGTAGGTACTTATACCGAAAAAAGTAAAGGTCCGATATTTCAGTCTTCTGGTACCCCGTACAAAATAAAATTAGCAGGTTGATATATCACACGAGCCCCGAACGCAAAGTGGAATACCGAAAGGAGAGGCCTCTGTGCAATGAGAAATATATTGGACATACAAATTTTAAATATTAGCAAATATGCTAATGTAAGCACAACAACCCTTAAACTCAACACACAAAAATAAGCATATCGACGCCGTACGATCTTCTTAATATCGGTGAATGGAAATTTCTTTAAGTATAAAATAAAAAAAATGGAAGTAATAATTTCTGTCTGATTATTTTAAGGAAGCCGTACATTTTGCCAACATATTAGGAAAGAAAATATATTTTACTACTCAATATGTAAATAACTAACAAATCTTTTGGGAAAGTATTATTCCAACAGTGCGTTAGAAAGTACAAGTAGGAGCTTAAATTACAAACTGAGGAAGCTTTGACGCTTCACCATGTTTATTGGAAAAAAAATGTAGGAGCTTAAATTACAAACTGAGGAAGCTTTGACGCTTCACCATGTTTATTGGAAAAAAATGTAAAATTGATACCCAGGTGGTTACAAGCTGTCAAAGATGTCGGAGGAGATTAGACGTTAATATCAAGGATATAAAATACAAGGTCATCCAATTCGTGGTTCGGATGTGACATCTCTGTTTCGATCACATACGCCAAACTGAACTAGATTTCGAAACTATTAATGTTTACCTTAGGTTTGCCGTTTCCAATAGAAAATGTCGTTTATAATATTTAAACGTGTTTTCCGATATAGTTATCGTATTTTATCCTGGCCTCCAGGAGTTGCTTGTAGTACTTTTGAATGAAATAGGAATTTCGCACAGTCAAAATTTTGGAAATGGTACTTTAACTCATCTGAAACTCGACTGAATTTAAGCATGTTATGGAAAACATCTGTGAATTTCTATAGTAATGAGTGAATTTAAAATTGGGAACACCAAAATCGCTTCCTACGACTCATCAAGAACCGTACTTATTACATTAATTTATCATTTTTGAACCTTAGAAAGGTTAACTTTTTTATAAAATTGGCTTTTTCCGATAAATTGTTTAATGTATGTGGAAAGCAAGCAGCAACGGAAAATGATATTATCTATACGGCAGACAATCATCAAGGAAGTAAAGGAAGCAATCATTCGAAATAAGTATAATAAGCCCTTCGGAATTCATAAAATATGCTGGAGAAGTATTACAATAATAGAGAAGTTACATGAGCGCATCACAACTATATGGAACAGTGAAACTATTCAAGAGGAATGGTAAAACTCGGTCATCATTTACGTATTTAAAAAGGGTGACCAAACACAAGGCAACAATTACCAATTACTTCTTTGCTATCAAGTTGTTCCAAAAAATTGTGAATTATGGACAAAAAAATAGGATCACATCTTTGTTACAAACATTTTCAGTCATTATGTCATTGATCCACTCAGGATCAGGGGACATAATAAAACACTACAGATCAACGAAAGCCAGCTTGACATTTCGCCTTGTTCAATCCTGTCAAAGATCTGACATTTGAAAACAAAATAAACAAACAAATTGAAGATGAAAGCAGCTGCTATTGAGGTAAATTGCGTTTATTTGTTGAATTTAAATAGTTAATATTTGTATTATAATGGTTACAGGAAAGTGACACGGACAGTGAAGAAAGCAGCACAACTGAATATTCATTGCTGCATGAAGAAGTAACAGATTTCTCGGTCGAAATTTAAATTAATATACAAGTTTACCTTTTTTTGCCCACCTGCTCCATTTCGACTTCACAATAAAAACAATCTTTGAAATTTAAGTGTGGAAAAATTAAAATCGGAAAATTGTCAGTATTTCACGCAAGATATCTACAAACTTGGGTTTATTCATTACAGTTCATGTATTTGATTTTATGATTTTTATTTCATTCACAGTCTATAATTCACATTCACTTCGCGCAAGTTTGAAATATATGATATATGCGTAGAGACAGACAGAAAAGCCTTTGCATACGTCTTCCCTGCCTCAGCCTTGCAAGGCAGAGGACTAAATATTTTTGACTTAAACTGCGATTATTCACTAGGAGGCGATTTGAATTATAGACAATCCCAAAAACAGGAGATCCGCCTAATGATCCTCAAAGTTACAAGCCAATACGCTTATTAAGTAGTGCAAAAAAGACTTAAAAAAACAAAATTATCGAAAATATCGAAGAAAAGAACATTTATCCTAATGAGCAGTTTGGTTTTCGATCTGGCCAAGGAACTTCTGATCAAGTTCTTAGGATATGCCATTTAAATAAAAAAAATCGTGCAAAAGGAAGATCAACGGACATGATATTGTTAGACATAAAAAAGCTTTCGATTCTGTGTGGCAGGTTTATGGCTCGTTTACATAGTGTTAAATAATAACTTCCCCCCCCCATTCATTTGTAAAGTTGTCTAAAGTTAAAATTTAATTATTGATAGTATCATTAGATTAAGTAAAAATAACAGAATAGAATATAGTGCTTCCGAAATAAACTTTCTCCTCTTGTTGAAGCGTAGCCGCGATCTTTGCCCGCAATTTATAAATGGATCTTGCATCTCAGAAACAGAAGATTTTTCCATCTTAGATATGTGTTAGTGATAACCTCAATTGAATCGTTATAAAAGATGTCGCCAAAAACGTTTAGGAATACTTAGGATGTTTTTCTCACACCGACCTGGCTATAATAAGATAAAGAGTTTAATGATAGTGTCTAGGCTGGTGTTGCATTTTTTAGATAGAATACAAAGTCGCACTATAAAATTTATCCTTAAAAAATCCGATTGATTTACTCGATTATAAGAGATATACTTCCTGTCACTCCTCAGAAACGCTCTGACGAACTAGCCAGCTTGTCTCCCACGGAATGCACATAAATGTACCATGTAGTGGTACTATCCGGTTAATGTCAAATTCAGAGATTCTTTAACTGAACCACGCAAATGAGTAACTTTTCTGCTCGGTTCGGCTCTTCTCCTCAGTAGAACTTACAGACATTTAAGACCAATGTCCATCGGCTTCTCTTCGAGTTCCCTCCGACCGTGACGTATTCCCTACGAATATGAAACTCGAAAACGGGCTAAATTTAAGAAAAACAAAGTACGTAATGTATCACTGTTGAATATTATCATAAATTCACGGTTTAGTTTCGCTTATGACAGACAGATCTTAATTTCAGAACTTCGCCAAAACTCTAATTTTAATTAAGAAGTTAGACTGAAAAACCTCATTAAAGCTCTTTAAATCTCTTGAATCCCATACCACTGCCTTGCAGAGTACATATTTCGGCAACGACGGCCGCCAAAGTATCTTATGACCACTCTGCGGAAAATAACGCGATTGCAATTAAAAATGCCGTCTATACAATTCATGTCATTTTTACAATTTAATATAAAATTCTTTATTACCCGTGCCTATGTACTACGGGTCCCTCAGATAACGCTGAATTTCCATTTGCAAAATTCAAAATTATGACAGACCTGTCTGATTATTTCATCCATCTACTGCCTACAGAGGAGTGAACCAGGATCATGCAAATTTCATGGAAAGTTCTTAATTTTATTATTTTTTTCCCCCCATTCTTTAGATAAACAGAAACCACAGCCGTTCGTTATTCTGCCGCGTCAAGGTGAATCCATGGAAATTCATTAAAAAAACGAAAACCTGAAAAAAAGAAGGAAAAAAGGAGCTTCATTAATCTACAATACCTACTTTTATGGCCGTGAAGAACGATGTTTCCCGAGGCGAACGCATGCCGCCATCAGTGCTGCCATGTGGATGCGACATCAATCGTTTGCTGTTGTTGTTGCTTGACATTTGCATGCTCCAATTTCACAGAACAAAAAAAATTGAAAAATGGGGACCTTAACAAAAGGCGGCAATCCATCCATCTCTCAACACTCGTCTTTTGATGTATTTGAATGTAGTGTTCTTGTTCCTGCGTTGCTCCTTTCGATAGAAGCCCACAAGAAAATGAAAGGGAGATGCCATGCTCATCTTTATGTGCCGCGTAGGGTGGAGGTGTTAAAAGGAAATTTTCCGGTACTTTTGCTTTGAATGTTAGTTGGCTGCTGTTTCATACGAGTACAAGCCACACATATGGCACTGTATTCTGTCGTCGACGGGAATACATCAAGACCGCGTGCCCTTCCCGGAATGAAACATGTATCAAAGGCAGTGGTGCTTCAGCCCAAGCTCTTCAATCAAAATCCCCAAATTGTCGCATCAACACAAAGTAAAAAGAAAAAAGAGGAAGTGAAGTTTATCTCTTCTCAAGTGGGTGCGGGGCATGGATGGCGGCAATTTGTTGTGTTGCTCCATGGAGTGAGATGCGTGATAAGAACGCGAAGCTGCGACGTTCTTATGTGCAGTTTTTTCTTTTCTCTGATATAGTACCACTCCTTTGAACGGGAAAGTTTCGTTCAATGTGTGGCGGCGGTAAAAGTTTCATCACCGAAGATAAGTTATTATCATTCTTTTCTTTTTGATTTCTTTTTGCTTGTGGTGGAGTGTGGACTAGGCGGTGGATTTTATGATTTTTGAATATCTATTCAGTGACGCTCGCTTGCAGGGCGCGTACACACTTAAATTTGGGTCGAGACATGGGGAGAGGTTTGATAAACTGATTACGCACTCGAGACGATGTGCTTTGCGTTTCGAAAGTGTGGATACGGGAAAGTTTCTTTTCAACTTTTCACTCTGCTAACCTTTTTCTATTGCTCAAGAAGATGACTTCGTTAGAAGCAATGAAAATTTGTTAAAGTTAAGTGTGCGAAAACGGAAAGTTTAAAATTTGATCCACTGAGAACGGAGAGGAAGGGAAGAAAGCTAAGAAAGATGCAAATATCAAAAAAAATATAGTTCATAGCCTGACGTGTATCTTTTTTCATGTATTTTCCGATAGTATGTCAAGTCTGAAGGTGAACAACTAGAACTTATTAATATGCATATAACAATTGAATAATCGAATCCGTATTTAGCTCCAGTACACCGAAAATGATGTCGCAGTTATCGAGCGCGAGTTAAAGTTTTTTAATAAATAAAATACACTTTTTACAGTTTTAATATTTATTTTATTTCATGAAACACTTTTCACGTAAAAAAAAAACTAGACGAAAATCTCGGGACGGTTTCTACCTGTAGCCCTATCTCTTCTTCGTGATCGAGAGAGAAACCGAACAATGATACATGTTTTGTTTGCTCGGAACACAAAAGGGCCGAACGATATCAGGAGATAAACGTTCCATCATGCAACTTGCGTCTCTTTTCCTCCCTTCTCATGGGAGGAAAAGTGAATGGAGCAAACAAAAGCTTGATTCGTTAATGGATAAATGGGTACTAGAATTTCAAGAATACAAGTAACATTAAAAAAATTAGCGTCCTTTACAATCCTCCCCCATCAAAATGCAAAAAAAAAATAGCAAACTTAAACGTTACCAAATCAGTCGCAAAATGTGTCTGACATTCCTTGTTCGTCTTAGACGGCGTTACAGCTCACGGAGAGCCAGAGCCAAGCTTATCTCATTCACTCATGTTGTGTGCAATTTGTTTTTTTTTCATACAAGTGAACGGGACCTACAGTTTAATGTAAATTCCGAATGGTGAGCGCCAAGAAACTTTTTCAAGGCAAGTACGGGGGGTTTTGCCAGTACCCCGCCGAGGAGAGCAGCCGTGAAATGAACATTCGATGGCGTTGGTATTTTCGGGAATCGAACTCGCTCATTGTGCATCAAAAGCTGACACACTACCCACTGAGCCACGGCGCTCTGTGACATTCCACTATTATAAAATCTAGATTGGGCACTTCCAATACATAGATCGCCTTGGAGGGATGAAGCCCATTTCAATTTAAATGACACGGGATACACCATACACACCACCTGTTGCGAGCGTGTAGCCGCCAGTTCAGTGGGTTTTGTGCCAAAGGTTTCAGCGTTTCCACAATTTAATAAAATGGATGGCAAAATCCAAGCTCGACTCAGTTCTAATCAACCCAAAGTATAGCCATATGTTTAAGATCTGCCGCAGAAGTTGCTAGAATCGGTATGAAGTTCTTTTCCAAGTTCGAGATATTTTGCTTTATTCGATTTTTTTACAACATTCGAGAGGACTTACAATGACTGAAGCTTTCGAAAGTGAATGAATTCATATTTTAATATTGAATATCTCTATATTGGTCTAAATTTCCATCTATTCTCACAACAGAATCATCACAATAGAGGAAGTTCTTCGAAAGCGCTACTGACGGCTTTTTTACTGTCGAATTGTTTTCCCATTAAAAAGGGATCCGAATATGTAGAGGATGATAGTCGGTTGGAGACAGGTCAGGTGAGTTTGGCGGATGAGAATGCATCGTGGTTAATGGTTGGATCGTAGTTAGATCTGGTCGAGCGTTATCACGAAGCAGTATGACTTCATATCTGTGGACCAATAAGGGCTTCTTAGCGAATAGTTTCTGCAACATTTTTTAACAACATTGATAGTCTCTTCACTTCGTTTTCCCTGGATGACAGCTCGGTTTCGGCATGTGTTTTGGTGCCTCATTAGCACGTAGCAACTGTGCAGATCGGCGCTGATTATAGTAAAGAGCCACTTTTCATAATATGTCACTAGCCTGTGCAGAAATAAATCTTTCCTCTGCGGGAAAGAATAGAGGTGCGAATCTCCAGCGGCCGCACCTTGTTGTACTTAGTCAACTCATAAAAATTAAATATTTTCTCGAGAAAACATTTATTTCTTAAAATAATAAACCGGCTAATAATCGACATTAAAAAAATGCAAAACTCGTTTAACGGCTATTTCGTATGCTTCTAGAAGCTTAAAGTAAATTTTTTTGATGCTCTTTGTTGTTACTTGCGTCTTTCAACATCCAACGAGCACAACTGCTTCACATTATGGAATATAGGATGCAATGAAACTCCGTAGAAAGGTTTTTCGTTTCTCAAAAAAAAAAAAAAAAAAACGAACGAGTATCCTTCCTTCTGCAATACACAGTTAAATTGCACTCTCAGGCGACAGGCGAACATTTACATCCGCTCCCTAAACGAGTTTCCATCATATAAGTCGTCGTGCGCTCAAAATGCAATTTCCTCGCTACCGTTCTCGCCTTCACAATGGAGTATCCTCGCGAGGGAAATTAAAGCCAAAAATAAAAATAAAAAACAATAAAATTTAAAACAGTCAAGAATTGAAGAATTATAATATGTACACGCGGCAAAACCGACGATACGTATAAATGCTCATTTTCCGTTCACATCAGTTTCTTATAATAGGAAAGTGGTATTTAACAAATGGATATAGAAGGAGAAAACTATTCGTAGTTTCGCACTTCCTGGCAAAGTCCGCAAGATGATAAGCAAAAAGGTAATTTCCCCGTAATACGTAATGGACTCTATGTACCGATGTACAACACCAAGGGGCAAGGACACCGCACAGGATGTGAAAGAACCACGAGCATGAATTTACACAAAAGTAAAAGACTGCATGAGAGAAAGGACAAGAAAAAAAAAACTTTGTAATAAGTAATGCAGCTTAAACATTTATGCGGACATGGATATTACAATAAACTCCCTAAAGGGAAGAGTAAGTGGCAGAAAGGACAGGGGTAAGAAAAATAATATGACAAAGGTCACAATCCCAGCAACAATATACGGGATATGGGTTGGATAAACTTTTCATCACAACTGCGGGTTAAAGATGAGCGTTCAGGACGGAAGGATGATGACAGCTAAAGTACTCCCACAGTAGAATCGGAGGAACACGGTTATAAGTGGTTTCGTTGGCTAAGATGTGGTGCGCAGGAAAACCAACTACAGACGGTGGTGGTTGGCGTGGCACTCTTCAACTACACACAGCATATTATGTTTACGTTGGGCTAGGAGTCAGAGGGTCTTCACCACCAAGCGGGCACCGCTGGCCCGCAGTTTAAGGCAGTAAACATTTCAGCACGGGCTATAAAAATATTTACATTCTGAATATAATGTAAAAGTTGCCTGGAGGTAAGTACTGCCACCACTTATGGTACTGGATTCCATGCTGTACCGTGTGGTGCCATGGACAGGAAGGATGACGGGCGTGATCATAATTACTCTGCCTTCACTCGGCGAATGTATAAAATTTTCATTTCCGGAAGAAAGTTTATTTCCCCTCTCTCTCTCTCTTTGTTGGTTTTTTTCTTCTGCCACAAGCTCTGTTAACAGCCGTATATATGATTTGCAAAGTAGACGCCATCATCTACAGCGGCATAAAAACAAATCCTTGCCCGAACGGGTGATGATGATGAATAATGGGAATCCTTTCCCTTTTTTTTCCCTCCACACTGATGCTAAAATATTGAAATCCTTACCTCGTTGGATATATGCATTTACATCGCACGCACACACAGGTGGTCAGGTGGCCCGATAACACATCCTTATGTTTTAATCACTTTTTGGTGAAAGGATAATAAGTGATGAAGTTGCTGGCAAAGTTTCTTTGCTTCAGCCATTCAACTGATGGGGAATTCAAATCCATAGGACAATGTATACTTTAGGGGTTGAAATAAAGCATTATCCAATTCATCCGTTCCTGGGATTAAAAAGACAACGAAAAGGGTAGTATCAACGAATGTGGAAACCGAATTGTTTGCAGAACACAACCTGGTGGCCTGTCATGTTGTTTTGTTTCGCGGCTCTTAATTTATACTGTTACCATGAATGGCGTCAGAATCTATGGACCGAACAAGTGGTGAGCTTTGGCGTGGTATATAGACATGCACTCTGTCTATTTTCCCTGTGGTGAAATGTGGCCAGACACATATTTTTATGTTCACTGTTGTGTTGTAATTAATTTTTGTGATTTCAAATGTCGACCGGGTGGGACAGAAAGACTATTATTGATGGAACGTAAACACTCCGAGGAGATGTTGGTAGGCTTTAGGGCATTATTAACGTTTGAAGGCTAATAAAAAAATATTATATATTTTGTTATTTCTTCCTATGTCTGCTTACAATTTGGGGGCTCCTCAGGGGATATTTTTTTATCATAGATGGATATATTTCCGTTAGGATAATATTTTTCTAAGATATGGTAACGCATATGTATTTGGATATATGCGAGGTATGCACCTCCAGAAAAAGGCGATAGTCATTGCAGACGCTCTAATGCCCATCATAACTTAAGTACCTTAAATACAGTGGGTGAATAAAAAAATAACAAACCATCACTCTTACTTCTTACTTCTTTGGTTGATGTTATCAGGTAAATAAGAGTGAATACAATAGAATTAAATCCAATTGGTCGAGTTTGAGAGTTTAACCAGCTTTGGTATGGTTGTTAATGCTTCACATCATGATAAAATAATATAATATTATTAATAAGTTATATAATTGTTAAATTTACTTGGCATCCATCACCTAGATGACTAATTTTGTAAACTTTGAAATTTTGGAATTTAAGCTTTAATTTAACTCTATAAAAAGGAGAATAAAATTGGAGATCGACGAGATCTGAAAGTAATAGTTGATTAAATCATTGTATTTAAAAGTCAAAAAACGCTTCGGACATTTTTTGGTGCCGAAACTCGGGACAATAGCTGTAGTTTTTGAAGTCTCCATCATTAAAGTTAATTTAATTTAAATAAAAACTGTGCGGAAATCCAAAATCGGAAAGGCAAAGTAGCTGCCACCAAGTGGACCATAAGAAACATACTTCATTTCTCAACTAAAAAAACCCACAGGACAAAGGCTTGTTATACATTGTCATGCTTTTGTGGAATTTGCCAAATTATGAGTGCGTGGAAATTTTTGTTGGGTTAGATAGTTGTGCTATTGCTTTCGAATAACTTCTGTTGTTGAGCAACTTCTTCATTAGAGGAGAAGCTTTTGTTCTCGTGGCTATAATTCGCCAGGCATTGGACTGGTACTCTCAATTGTAACATTGAATTTCTGGATGTTCGTCAATTATATATGTATGTATATTAATTCAACAACTATAGTAATTGTTGTTAGTATCTGTTACATATTGAATAGTTAGCTGATAGCCAATATGTATGAGCATATCAGAAAATGAATATGAGGAAAGAGGAGAGGCGAGTGAACAGAAGTATAGAGAGCAGGCGGGTGTAAAGGTGTTGTGAACTTAAAGTTTTAAGAGCTACAACAGAAACAAATATAACTAGACTAAGAAAACTTATTAAAGAAAAGGGTTCAATCATTTCTGTTACGGAATTAGAGTGTCGACTAGGGACTCTCGAATCCTATTTGAAACAGAACCTCAATGTACAGTTGTCAATTGAGATAATGAATGTGGTTGGGGAAGAAAAGTCAAATGCTACAAGCAGAGCGGAAGTTGAAGATTTATATGTCGCTACCAAATCAGATACTTTAGTGTTGTTAGCAGGGTAAAAACCAAATGCTGGGATATGTGACAATTTAAATGCTAGTCAGCATCCGACGCAATACTATCCAAGATCTTCAAGACTAGAGACTATCAAATTGCCATCATTTACTGGCAAATTTTCGGAATTCCCAAATTTCATAGGTCTTTTTAATAGTCTAGTAGACAAATATAGTTCGTTGAATGATTTACAGAAACTCAATTATTTGAAAAACTGTTTATTGGGACCGGCTTTGAATGCGATAATTGAATTCGATATGACGGCAGAGAACTATGACAAGGCTCTCAACCGATTAAAACAAAGATATGACAACAAAGCAATGCTGTTCCAAGAGCACATTAATGGGATTCTGCAAATTCCAGAAATGTCAAAATGTTCTGCGGCTAGTTTGCGAAATTTGGAAGATAGTTTCAACACGCATCTTTCTGCGATGCTCAGGATTGGAGATTACCAAGACATTGCAGAATCGATTTTAATTTCTCTTGCTCTAGACAAGGAGACGAAAGAGATGAAATAGTCGATTATTCTAAGCTAGCATCATGGTTAGATTTTCCAAATTGTTAGATCGTCGTTGTCGGACATTAGAGGCAAGAGAGGTTAAAATGTATCAGGCGAAATTTAATACAGACAACAGTAACATTCAAGGTCGTTCTCGGAATACGTATAGAAGCCAAGCATCGAATCATTGGTTGTTAATAAGACAACGTGCGAGTTTTGCCAATCGGGAACATGGTATTCTTGTGTGTCCCGATTTCAACCAGTTACCAGTTCGTGATCGCTTCAAGGAAGTGAAACGACGCGTCTTGTATATTAACTGTTTAGGAAAAGGAGATTCAGTAAGAAGATGCAGCTCAAAGAAATGCTCTATATGTTCTTAGCCTCATCAACGATTACTTCACCGGTTCACAGCGAACAGTATGAAGGAGGACTTGCGGAAGAGATATGGCACCAAATGCAAGCACCAGTTGTACTAGCACTGTAATCGCGAATGCAAGTGAGGAAGGTAGCGCAAAAGTAATTTTAGCGACTGTCATTCTTTATATTAGGGAACGGTTTGGTAAATTTCAACCAGTCCGCGCACTGTTAGATTCTACGTCACAATTGAATTTCATTACTGTAGATAGTTCAGAAGCCTAAGTTGCTTAAGACTCGAACGCAAACTTTCGTGTCTGGAATAAGAAAAACAAATTCAGTTGTGCAACATAAGACAGAGGAAATGTACGGGAAACCATCTTTTAAGTCGTTAGAAGAAGAAGAATGTGGGAAGAAGTTTTTAGAAAGCGTAAGACGTCAAAACGATGGCCGGTTTGTGGTAAAAATTCTCTTTGAACCAAAAAGAGGGCAAAACGATATTTTAATCTTGTTCATGGATGAATACGAGAAGGTCGGGCACATGGGAGTGGTTGCAAAGGACCAGGTTCCCCTACTTCGATATTTTGCCCCTCGTCAATTCGTTTTTAGGCCTGATTCATTGACTGCTGAGCCCAGGGTAGTGTTTGACTATAGTGCTAAAACTTCTTCCAATGCATCGTTAAATTACCTTCTTTTAAAAGGACCAGTGATACAGGACGGCATGATGACATTGTGCTACGTTTTAGGTCATATAAATTTGCAATTACTGCAGATATCTGCAAAATGTATCGTCAAATTTTAGTTGATAAAGAAGATCACAAGAGGAGTTGCTAGCGTATAGGTTAAAGACTGTCACTTATGGGACCACTTCGGCTCCTTACATTGCGACTAAATGTTTGAAAATATTGGCAGAGGAACATGTATCTCAATTTACAATACGTTATAAGCGAAGATTTCTATATGGATGATATGATCACAGATGCTGATTCACTGGAGGATATTTATGCGATCTATCATGAAACTAGGCATATACTTGAAACTGCTGGGTTTGATTTGAGAAAGTGGTGCAGTAATGACTCTAGGGTTTTCAGAAAGATATCTGATAACGAGCTACGATGTTATAAAAGCGTTGGGTATAGTATGGAACCCATTAAGAGATGATTTTCAATATGTTGCCGCCCATAACAAAAAGAACGGTGTTATCAGAACTTTCCAGAATATTCGACCCCTTAGGATTGGTAAACCTCATCGTTGTAGAGGGTAAAATCCTAATGCGGGATTTATGGATCTCTAAATGTAACTGGGACGAATCTATTCTAATGGATATTAAATATTAAATGGAAATTTTTGAGTGCCAAATCAAAAGTAGCACCGACATATAAAAACTAAATCGGGTTGGAATTATGTGCAGCAGTTTTACTAGTTGATTCGGCGCAAAGAGTTTTATCAAATCTAGTGGAAAACATCGAGGAGATTTTTCTGTGGATAGATTCTGAAATTGTTCTACGCTGGATTGCTGCACATCCATCCTCTTGAGAGATCTTCGTTGCTAATAGGGTCTCCAAAATACAATCGGAACTGCCAGCGGCGATTTGAAGACACGTCGGTTTTAAGTCCAACCCAGCTGATATAATATCCCGTGGTGAATACGTATCGGAATTAGTCCAAAGTATGTAGTTCAGTGGCCCATTGAATTAGAAACCAACAACCGAGCAGCACAATAGCTGAGTTTCAAATGATTTTGCCGAACATTTCGTACGTTTTAATAGCTATCAAAAAGTATTTCGTATCTTCGACCATGTAGTTCGATTTATCAATTCATTTAAATAAAAGTCATCTAATTCAAATACTTACCCGCTCCCCGCAAGGGGTAAATCATCTCGACTAATAGCAGAACTCGAGGAATCCCATATGCGAATAGCTTAGAACTTTCAACAAACCCATTTCCAGGAGGAAATTGATGTTTTAAAGAGAAAAATGAAGATTAGCCCAAAAAGTGTCATCAGCAGCCTAATCTCTTCCTTGATGATGTACATTCTTTAGAACTCTTAAGAGTTGGTGGTCGTTTGCTGAATGCGAACCTACTTTATAGCATTAAATGTCCTATTCTCCTTCCCAAAAATTCCTTATTTGTACATAATCTTGTTGTCCATTTGCATGTTATTAACTTTCATGCAAGTATCCAAGCTCTGGTTGCCATTATAAGGCAGCACTTCTGGATTATCAACGCTCGAATTATAGCAAGAAAACAGTATCCTCATGCCATCATTGTTTTCGGTACAAGCCGAAGCTTCTAAATCAGATCATGGGTGATGTGCCAACCAACCGGGTGACAGAATCCAGGCCGTTTTTGAGATAAGGTGTGAATTTTTGTGGACCTTTCCAAATTTCACAAGGGCGGCATGGTTATTGCACACATAAGGCCTATGTGGCAGTATTTATTTGGTTTGCTACAAAGGCGGCTGACTTGGAAATCGTTTCGGATCTGTCGACGCAAGGCATTATGGCAGCCCTAAAACGATTTGTTGCACGACGAGGCCTTTGTGAAGAAATCCATTGCGATAATGGAACAAATTTCATTGGCGCTCGTTATGAGCTTAAAGAATTATATACCGTAGTCCTGGAGCAGCAAAAGGAGAACATTCTCTAATCATGGTTTGCGTTGCACCGCATAAAGTTCTTGCACATCCGCGCCTCGAGCACCACACTTTAGAGGTTTATGGGAAGCTGCAGTTAAGTCGCCCAAATCTCATCTTCACCGGACAGTAAAGGACACTTTCTAACATACGAAGAATTCTGCACCGTAATAACTGATACACAAGGGATTATGAATTCGCGTCCACTTTGTGTCATGGGGCCAGATCAAAATGACGAACACGTTCTCACTCCTGGCCATTTTCTAATTGGCAATGCCCTGAATTGCATTCCAGAACCAAGTATCCCAGAGGATATACCGCAATTAAAACGGTGGCATCGACTTACTCAGATCAAGCAGCATTTCTGGAAAATATGGTCTAAGGAGTACTTACTGGAGCTACAGCAGCGAGTGAAATGGAAAACTGCTTGCAATAATGCTACAGTGGATACAGTGGTATTGATCAGCGATGGTAATTTACCACCTCAACAATGGCTCCTTGGAAGAATCGGGCGGCTAATCGGAGATGGGAAAGTTCGCGCACTATTTCGAGAAGACCGATTCATCGATTGGCTCCCTTGCCGAATTGTTGAAGGCTCGTTTATACCGTCAGATCAAGGCGGGCAGTATGTTGATGCTTTACATCATGATAAAATAATCTAATATTATTAATAAGTTATATAATTGTTAAATTTACTTAGCATCGCTTAGATGACTAATTTTGTAAGCTTTGAAATTGTGGAATTTAAGCTTTAATTTAACTCTATAAAAAGGAGAATGAAATCGGAGATCGACGAGATCTGAAAGTAATAGTTGATTAAATCATTTTATTTAAAAGTCCAAAAAAGCTTTGTACAATGGTGATTAAATAAGTTTTTCCTCAAAAGGGTGGGACGCTCACAAAATAGAAGAAACGAAGTTTCCTTGGTATGCAATTGCCGAGTAAGTTTGTTGCCTTGGTAAAAGCTTTTTGGTGTTGAATTTTATTGATCGAGCGGAGCGTAGCGGAGCGAGAGCAATCACCCACTTTTTGGCCTAGCGCGTGCATGTACGGGGAATATAGTGGTCCGAAAACGATTTCGGACTAATCTTGTACGCACTAAATGTAGATATCGGCTATAACCACACATGTGTGCAGCATGTCATTCGATAGATCTAGGTCTGTAGATGAGCCATAAATTATCAAATGAAATTGTTTGATTGAAAAATAGTGAGAAATAACGAAGTAAAGTTTAGAAAAGTGCCATAGACTTTTGCAGGCACGTGCAATCAAAATTGTCAAAGTTTCAGAACAACACGTTTCTCGAAAATATGATCTTAAATCTAAACGTCCTTGCAAGTAGACAATTAATTTGATGTATCACACTTAGCTATATGTATTTACTTGAGAGTATTGGTTATGATTGTAATTTGATAAAACAACAAATTTGCTCGCTCGATCAAAAATTTTCAGTAGCGGAGTTAAGCCCGCGCATACTGATCTGCCTAGTTTATTGAGTTCATCCGACTAATTATCGGTTAACTTTTCTTTATGGTCTTGCGACATTCAGTTCATCGACAAGACTGAGCTCAATGCAGCTGTTATATTATGGATAGAAGAAAGCTATCTATGCCTAAAGTATTGCGAAATTAAATCTGTGTTCACTGCAGGACAAGCAGGAAATTCCTACGTCTCCAGGGCATTTGATGTTGCATTTTTTTTACAAAGGCGGCTACCATATTCAGGGATCGTATGTTAAGTTAGTGTGAGCCACAATTGTTTACAGTCAATTAGCGACCTTTCGTTGGCGACCACATTAGGCAACAGTAATACTGACTGTGCATGTGTTGCTTTGCCAGAATACAATGCTTGTTTTCCAGTGTGGCTTTGAGTCTAGAGCAACGTTGGGGAAGACAGCGTGGTTGGAGTATTAGGGTATACTTTTGGGCGTCAAATTAAAATTCGGAAGGGATGAAAATTAAGCTGCCAAGAACAGAACAGAAGGTCTGCATATGTTATGCCTTGAGCCTTCTTAGGTCTAAGAAAACGATGTTAATTAAGATGAATAAGGTAGGGGAGGCACCAAAAGAAGTGCTTCTTGCTAAAAGATTTAACTCAGTTGGATTTTTTTGGTTGATCGGACCTCCCAAGCTGACCATGGAAGATATAGCATACATGAAAGTTGTTGTTGTAATGGATCAAGAGATGTACTATTTATGTATTAGGTATATTATTTGAAAACCTTCAACATGCGGAGACTTTTCATAAGTGAGAAACTGGACTGTTATATGTATACATATAGAACTCGCACATCGTGCTGGCATAGTGAAAATTCACTGCAAAAACAGTCAAAATATCGCAAAAATGTTTCGTAAAGCTAAAGGAAAAAACTTGAACTAATTCGCCCGGAAAGATCAGTTGAAAATATCAACGCCACAACTGAGAATGTAACTGGGACCAAGATGTGTTAATTTCAAGACGATGACATTTAAAAGCATTCATTTTTCACAGTATTCCCTATTAAGATCTTGGCCTCAGTTAACACACGAATTGAGGCTAACAGATCACATTCAATGCTGTACGTTCGCTGAAAGATCATAATTTTTTACACAAAATTGCTTTGAGTAATGAGACTCATCTATAAAACCCAAGAAAAATAGTGGAACAACCTTTTAATACTACAACGATTGACATTTTGAGGAATTAACTGCGCTACCAAGGGAGGTTGAGTAAACTTTTATTGCCTGAAATTGGTTTGGATGTGGATGACGTTGTTTTCAGCAAGACGGCAGCACATGTCACACAACTGGTTAAACAATTGTTGTATTGCGCAGTAAATTTCATGGGCGTACGATTTCTTAGCATGGAAACTTCAATTAGTCGCATTGACCTTACAATTTAACAGCATTTCCTTTGGAGCAATATTTAAAGTTAAGAATACACTAAAAGTATATATCAGAGCGGTTATTAGGCAACACTTTGTCACAAGAGTGACTATTTGCAGGAGTGCCGTTGCAAATATTTGCAGCCATCATACTCCATTACTAATTCCAGAATTTTTGTTTTCGATTAAAACCAAAATATCATAACCTCTGTGGATTAGCTCTAAATAATGGATTTGCCATTCAAGGGATTCGCAGTCATTTCAAAAGATAACAAGCATAATTACAAAGTTGGTACGAGTCATTTGCGAAAAAAGTATGGAATTGGACTTAGTCTAAAGCATAAAAATAACTATGACAATATTAGAGATGACAATTAATCACCTAAAGCGATGCCTGATTTTTGCCAGTCTTTAACGACTGTAGACGCTTATAAAACACGAAATTTTATAGAATATTGAATGCAAACGTAATAATTATACACTTCATCCTATTCCATAGTTTTAGTAAGAAATAGTTTCTAAGCCAAAGAAAATCGCCACATGCCCAAGATAGAGCCAAACACACTTTCTAGTACGTTACACACAACAAATGGCATTATCCTGTCCAGAAACGTCCTAAAACAAATTAATACACAGAGTCTGAATGACAACGACGACAAAGAGGTTCATCGCCCAATTAAATTCACTTTGTCGTTTGGGAAATAAAACAACAATACGCTGCTCAACCCACTCCACCAAGAAACCAGGCAAACATATCCCACAAGAATACCAAACTATTACAACAAGGGACATCCGCCCCTAATTACACACAATTACAGCCTAAATCAACACCCAGAAAACTCCTCATTCATTTTCCATGAACAGTCAGCCATATTTCACTCCCGTCCACGGAATAAAAACCCAAAGAGATTCCATAAAGCTCATTTAATTAGTTTCATCATTTTCACCAAGCTCCCCTGCAACTCCCATAGTTCCCTTCGTGTATGCGAATTCTGTTTGTATTTCTTGTTATTCCGTTCAACCTACTCCCATTCCCCATATCGTAAGGATGATAACCACGTACGACTATTCAAGCAAAGCAAACATTCTCGCACACAGTTGCACACACCCGAGTGGAGACGATAAGGTACATAATAGGAAAGTGTGTTTGCAGGGAAAAAGGACATTTCAGAAAATGTCCTATTACCTGCAGAATATTTTACACAAAATTTCATGAATTTTTGATCTAAAACACAAGTACATCGTTTGGCTAAGTTTCTGCAATTGGACTTTGAGGCTTCAACACCCATTTAGTTTCTTGTGGGGTCCGGCATTGGAGTCGAATTAAAGTTGCATGAACATTTCAGAAACTGGAAGAGATCTTAGTGAATGCCTTACACAGTTGTTGGATTTGGACTGTAATTTGAATGCAAAGGTCAATTTGGTTTGTCTGAAATAATATTCAAGGATGTTGACAA
The DNA here is from genome assembly GCA_958301585.1 of Merodon equestris. Classification (NCBI taxonomy): domain Eukaryota; kingdom Metazoa; phylum Arthropoda; class Insecta; order Diptera; family Syrphidae; genus Merodon; species Merodon equestris. The sequence goes on along the minus strand of OY284415.1, from coordinate 77,471,287 downwards.
TTAGTTAGAACGCAATGAATACGACATCCTCATTTTTTAAAAGCAGGAGTTGTAAGGAGCTTGTAAAGGGTCCGCCATCTAACGTTTTTTTTTTCAAGTAGTGCTTATTTCGTGAATGGTAACACTTAGCTCATGTCTGATTTGACAGATAATTAGTTTTATCCTTCCGCTGAACGAATATGGTTGTGGTTCGAAATATGGTTCGCTTCGCTAAGTGGGCCTGCGATCGACTTACAGAAGATGCCGATTTTGCCAAAAAAATCATCTTTTCAGATGAAGCTCATTTTGATCTTGGCGGGTATGTAAACAAGCAAAATTGTCGCATTTGGGGCACAGAAAACCCGCACGCATACATTGAAAAGCCGGTGCACCCAAAACGAGCCACTGTTTGGTGCGGATTTTGGTCCAGAGGCATAATTGGGCCATTTTCCTTCGAAAATGAGCAAGGAGTGGCCGTTACAGTCAATGGCGATCGTTATCGGGCCATGTTGAACGAATTTTTGTTCACAAAAATTGAAGAGGAGGATATTGGCAACATTTGGTTTCAACAGGACGGCGCTACGTGCCACACAGCCGAAGCTACACTCGATGTTTTGCGCCCTGTTTTTGAAGATCGCATTATCAGCCGCAGAGCTGATGTCGTTTGGCCACCTCGGAGCTGCGATTTGACACCGTTGGACTATTATTTGTGCCGTCAAAGATAAGTGTTACGCCGACAAGCCAGAGACAATTGACGCTTTAAAGGACAATATTCGTGAAGCCATTGGTGAAATACAGCTGCACACAATCGATAATGTGCTTAAAAATTGGACCGATCGTGTAGGCTACTGCATGGCCAGCCGAGGCAGCCATTTGAATGAAATTATTTTCCATTATTAACCGGAAGGATCGTACTTTCAAATAAAAAAAGAATTTTGAGAAAATATTCAGTAGTTTTTTTTATAGCATTTTCAAAAAAAACAAAATTATTTGGCGGACCCTTTATTATGGAAGCAACATCATAATTCTAGCTCCTTGCAGGCTTTCAGCGGCGAATTCAAATGTAGCAATATTGAGATGAATAAATTCAAAATCTAAAGCTGAAAACTATCCCACTACTTTTAGTTTTTTTCAATACTTCATCCAATGATCCAAAAATAATTGCCAACTTTCTGCCCGATTTTTAAGTAAATTGTTCACCAAACATGTTCTTTAACCTGATCATAAGATTGCCCTCGGACGTCTCGAATATCAGTGAATATAACTTCTGTCTTAGTCGTCGAGAAAATGCGTAACTTGAAGGACTGGCATGACTGCTTGTAAAATTATCTGCTCCTACTACTCATGGCCTTATTGCAAAGTTCCATTTTACTGGAACGTTTTCTTCAGCTTTGGAAAAATCCTTACATTATCCCAATACACAAAATGGCGAAATAATTGGGCTTCAAACTATCTTCCTTCAACACAATATTTTTTCACTGCAAGCCTATTTCCTCTGAAATCAACATGGGTTTCGAAATGTTCGACGGAAAATAAGTCAGCTAAGGAGTAAGGAAATAAATAGTTAAATCCAATGAAGGAGGACAAACTGTTCAAAAAAAAGTCGTTCCACTGTTCACGACATAACTAAACCATACCAAAATAAATTAGACTATCGTAAAAATGCAGGAAGAGGCCAGGTAAAATATTGACAGACAAGGAAGAAGGGGCATTTTGGAATTAAGGAAGTATACCTTAAAATTTCCTCAGAAAACAAGACTGGAAAAGATGAGTGCTTGAACACTATTCGAAACGCGTTACACAGGAATAATTTCTTCGGCAGGATTGTACAAAAAAGTCAAATCATAAACTTTAAGAAGGCCATATGTTCTGAAAAAAGATGACTTCTGGAAAACGACAATTATGCATTTGAAGAGTTTATTTGGATGGTTTAATTATTTGTTGTTATAGTAATAAGGTCTTATTTTCAGATGAAAGTAAGCTAAATCTGCATGAATTGGTGGTACGTGAGGCAAAACTGAATGCAGGGTATCAAGCTGAGAAAATGTACATAACTGTTAAACACGGAAGGGGCTCTAGAGTAGGCAATTCACATTTTAAAGACAATAAAATAGATAGATTTTGTCCGTCTCAACACATGCAAATTTACAACTCCCCCAATTATTACAGAATCCTAATCAGTCGCCTAACTTAAATGTAACTGAGAATCGATGGGAAGAGCTCGTGGAAAGAGAAATGCGTTTAAGGATAACTTATCTCACGCGTGGAACGCAACTGAACCCCACTTCTATATAAAGTGGTCCAATAAATGCTCAGTGGGCTTTAGGCAGTGCTGGAAGTTAATGGACATTCTAAAAAATATTTACCAAGCCACGTCAGGTTTGATCTATAACAATAATTGGGAGATCGTTTCGCGCAACGAAAGAGTTGCAGTCCAATGGAGGAGATATTTCGATAAACTGCTGAATGAACATTAAGAGCCAGGAGCAATGAGAAACGGTGTTATTCAGATAGCAGAGGTTCAGGTAGAACTGTCGACCTTTGAGGAAGTAAAAGAAGCAATATATCGGCTTAAAAATAACAAGGCCGCAGGCCTAATATCACCGGAATTAATAAAATATCGGAAACTACGGAAACGGAGTTCTACGAAACTTTTCGTACATCTTAAAAAGGTACACATGTAAACCGATCGAAAATGGAGCAGGTCCTTGTAAGACTGAGATCCGAACAGTTTGTGAAATTGATACAAGTATGTTTAAAGGGAAACACAGGACAAGTTAATGCAGCAAGTGTCTTATTTGAAACATTCGAGATACGTAAATGATTAAGACAAGGGGACGCTTTATGACCATTTCTTTTTTATATGGTGAGGGAATACGAAAAGCGATTTCTTCAGGAAAATTAGAGGGGAATAACCTTTAATGGAATCACATCCGTTTTAGCTTATGCTGCTTACTGCATATGAGCAACGCATGCTTCTTCGCGATGAAGGAATTATTCAATATACATAACACTTTTGTAACACGCAATAGTAAAATGCGTATTTATAAAACGATAATAATGCCAGTGATATGAAATTACGGATATGAAACCTGGTCTCTGACTAAAAAGGGGGAAAATTGAGGGGAGAATCTATGGTGGAAAACTGGACGAAGAAACAGACGAATAGAGCAAACTATCCAATCAAGAAGTCGAGGAACTCTATTCCTTCCCAAGTATTGTCCGGGTAATAAAACGGGTAAGACTAAGAACAAATAGACAGTAGATGAATAGTCAATCAATAGTGGAAAACCCGTAGGAAAAAGGCCTCTCCTAGATGGGACAGAACAACGAATCGTGGAAAATACTCATGGCAGGGAGGCCTCTCGAAGGATGTCCAACATAATAATAATAACAATGAGAAGCAAATACGCGAAAGAACACTCGTAACATCCAAGTCAGCCCTTTGCCCCATTTTCACCTGTTAAGAATGTTTAGCATAGGAACATTGCGTCCTTTCATATAAAACAACAGAACTGATAAGTTAATAAAGTCGCCATTTCTCTTGAGTTTTTCTTTTTTGAATTTGATATTAAAAACCAAAACAGAGCTAGTGAGAATAAATTTACGTTAGGCGAAAAGCTTTCAATCTCTTAAGAAGCTCAATAACGATACAATCAAAGCAATTTATTATTATAAAACTCGTTATACTAAAAACCGCCAGCTAAATGACATTTTCCACGAAATTATGTATTTCTTTTTGTTTTTTATTTTTGCAAGAACCACGCCTCCAAACTGAAATGGTTATGTGCGCCTCATCGGCTCTCAAGCAATAGTTGTCTCTTGATTCCAAGTACGTATGTAGTCGAACTGAGCCCCCATATGTATCCTCCCATAAGATAAGAAGATAAGTTTAGACTTACCTAACCACCAAAACAACCAGATTCCAGATAGCCAAATGGCTACTTACTAGTTTGCTATGCCATTTTCTATTATCTACATCAGACGAACAAAACCATAAAGTAAAATAGAAAACCCAAGGAGTATAAGGAAAATACCAAACATTTATTACCGCTAAGCAGGTGATTTTAATGCCGAATAATTACACAGCCCGCATGGCTTCACAATCTCGCTGACCACCACGCCATTCAGGCTTTTCCGCCACGCCCTCCACTGTGTTATTGTTTACAGTTTTAGAAATCCGGTAGAAATAAAAGGAAAAAAAGACAATTTCGAAAATTAAATACAAAACTCTGAAACGGGGGTAATTGGCCTCCATTGGAAGCCCACACCCACGATGAAGTACATTCATGTTGGCCGACTATTATGGTATTTCTGCCAACCGGCGGCAACACTAGACTGCGTGGTGACTTGAAATAACAACCACACACAATGGATGGAGCACAAATTCTACCGAGCCTCACAAATGTCTGTGATCGGGTGGTTGAATAGCTGACTAGTAGGAACTATGAAACAAAAGTCTTCGCACACCCTTAATCGAAATAGCAATGGTAGGCGCGTGGTGTTAAAAGCCCGGCTACCAACAACAGCCTATTGGAGGCAGTGATAATGAACTCTAGAGTTTGGTCTCTGTAGACACATAACTAACGCCACCATCAACAACAAAAACAACAATAGCACCAGCGGCAGCGGCAGAATGACGATGACACCGGCTCGACGGGGGAATGAAAAGCATACGCGACGGCATTATATTGTCATGTGAAGGCAGGCAGAACAGCCCCCATTTGCATATAGGGCAAATTTTAGGACGACCGTTATAGGGACCGCCACCGGCAGTGGCATTGGGATTATTCCTGAGACTCACTCATAGGCACGGGGTTTTCGAGAACGAGTAGTTTTACCCAATAGGTATGATGCTATATGAGGAGTCGTTAAGCGGGATGTGGCGGTGAGGCGACCCCAAGGTATAGACTTGTTTTTTGACTGAATTTGGGTTAATGGCATACCTCAGGAAATTTTTCCCTGTTTTGGTTGATGATGGTCTCGGTTTAGCTATATTCCCGCTTATGTGTTGTAGTATTTCGGTTATCAATTGGCAGTAGTTTCTATAATAACAGGATGAGGACGAAAACATTTCTCCTGGTTAGGTAGTAGCAGTGAAAGCAGTGGTGTATGGGTGGCTATGATCCTTATCCGCATTGCATGAACACGTGTTATGGATTGTATAACATGGTATTGTTTAGTAGCGCACATCCTCGCATTCCTGCACCGAACGGTGCTATTTCTGTTGTGGAGCTTACACCATATATGCACATATTTACATACTTATACTTACATATGCATTTGCGCAAATCCGAGACTGAGTATATAAATGATTTAATTAATGATGGAATTTAATTACGTTTTTAATGAGTACATATATAGCGAGATTACATGTGTAATAGGACAATATAAGTGCATAATAATTCGATGGAGTTCACAGAATTTAACGCGTTCGAGAGCTTTAGTTAACGGCTACTTTTATGGAATTGCTAAAATAACAATATTTTACTCCTTCCGCCCTTCCACTCTTATTTCCCTTATTTGTTGAGTAATGCACGTTCTAACAGTTGCTAAAATTGTATATTTTATTTGGGGAGTTTTAATTTTAATTGGCATTGCACGTTCTGTGACCGAAAGTGAATTAGTTCTTTAAACTTAAATACTCTAACGAAAAACATAAGCAAAACTGAGACTAACTATAAGAATAGAAAATCAAAAAAAAAACATTAATGTAAGTTTGATTCATACCTTGAATTGTTTCTTTATTTCAACACTCAGCTTTATTATCACTCGTCCTAGAATCGTAGCTGATCTAATGGTAAAGAGTTCAGAGTAAGCCCCAAATTGTTTCAGTAGAAACAACCTGGGATGCTCTCTCGCATTGACAATGTTGCATGTGGCTCCAAATGCTTCGAAAATTTCCCCAGATTTAAAACTATAAAAACAGTGAGTCTTTGTGAAAATATCTGTACCTCGACATTCTCGACCGAATACGACACTTTTGTTTAATAATATATCCGTTAAGATGGAAATGAGGCTCATCATTGACAATCTTGATCGTCATTGGGTTAATGTATAGTGCTGGAAATGGTATAAAGATTTCAATTCTTGAAAGCTTCAATCAATCGAGAGTTATCCAATCGATCGCACTTTTACAGCGAAAATGCTTTTGGCTGAACGACCAGAATTAAAAATGGACAAAGTTTCGGGAATTTGTGCACCTCACTTAAAATCAAATATTTTATTGGTTAATTAATAAAACCAAACAATCACGTAATGCGTGCAATGTATTTCTTAAAACAAATTTTATAATAGGTCTTAAAGCACTAAATTCAAACAGACCCACATTTTTGGTTGACTCTGCAAATTATTTTTCACAGTTCCATTGTTGTAGTAATTTTCCTAGCACCATCTTCCATTTTAGTTAGGCTCGCTTCTTGCGCTATAACTGTGGCAAAATAAAGTTACAGTGGTGGCAACAGAATTAGAAACGCTAATGTTCTAACAATTCTAAAATCCGTAACTTTTTTTAATGAAATATTTTGATATTGATAATGGGTTTTATTAATAGTCCATGAAATAGATTTCATATTTAATAATTTAACAGAATAAAAACGTGACAAATATACACAAGAAAAAATAAACATTGATTTAACTTAAATTTTATCTGGCCATGCAATTAGAAACAGAAACGAAAAATTTAAGTTTCACCAAAAATGTTTGAAATAGCGTAAAGAAACTTTAATATTTTGTGGGAAAGCCCTTGTTTTTTATAACGGCAGCTAACCTTTGTTGCATGCTTTCGACCAAGGTCCGGCATCTTGAGGTTGGTGTACCCCTCCCTAGACTTTTTTAATTTTTTCAAATAATTCGTCCAAATTTTTTGTATTTTCTTGCTTTAAATCTCTTTCGACGTCTGCCCACAAATTTTCGTTTGTATGTTTTATATGAACTTATGGGCATGTTATCAAAGCAATAAGGTTGCATCACATTTTCCATGATGTCTTTATAAACGTGCTGGTCCATTTGAGCATTTATTCGCACTAATGAACCAACAACATTGCCAGGAGAATGCACCCCAAACCATTACGTTTCCTTCACTTAGCTTAATGGTCTTCAGAGTATATCTTGGATCAAGTTCCTTATTCTGAGGACGTCTAACATAAAGTTTGCCATCAGAACCAAACAAGTTGAATTTTGATTCGTCACTCAAAAGTATTTTTTTCCAGAATGCTAATGGTTTATCTGCATGCAGCTTAGCAAAGGTCAAGCTCCTGTTCAAATTATTTTTTGATACATGTGGTTTTCTTTTTGCGATGCATCCACGAAGACCACCTTCCAAAAGCCGCCGCCTTATGAATCTATGTAGCTGATAGTTCTTGGCTGATTTGAGGCGCAACAATGTCTTTTATTTTTGTGGAAGTCAAGAAAGGGTCTGCCTTAGTAATTCGGCATATTAGTCCGTCTTCTGTTGACGTCGTTTTCCGGCCCACCGGCTTCCGTTTGGGGTTCTCAAAGCTGCCAGTCTTCTTGAATACTTGAATGGCATCAAAAACCATATTTTTTGAACAGCTAGATCTTTTTGCAATACGATCTTGGTAGCATTGTACGATGAACCTTCGGAGTTCTGGAGTGCAGGACTTTTGGTATGATACTATGGGTGTATCATAACATATTATAACAAACAAATGGACATGTATTGAAAACAATCAACTCACAAAGTAAAGAAAGATCTATTTAAAACACAATCACTAATCCTTCTGTCGTTTCTGATGTCTGTCCAGCAGAAATTTGGGTTATAAATGAATTTTTCGAAACTATGACTATTGACAGCTGATACGTGTTCATGCAAACACATGTTGAGATAACACATTCCAGCCCTTATTTAATAACGTCACCGATCACACACAGTTACGCTTGGAAAAAAAATTCTGATAGATAAAAAATGTTTGCACTAGCTGTTTCTAATTCTATGGCCACCACTTTTAACTTGATGGTTCAGAAACACCATCGAAAATCTATCCATAAGGGGTGTAGATCACTGACCGACAGGATAACTTCTTTCCATATTTATATACATAATATTGGGTTGTTCGATAACACTACTTTACAACTTTTTTTTTTTGCGTTTACCCAAACATAAATTTATACCGAACTTAATTTCTCTAATGTTCTTATCACAAAATTGTATGTAACATATTTTCATCACGTCAAGTTTTTTAAGTATGCCTACAAGAAGTTTTGAAGCAATCTTATTCGAGGTATCGAGTGTATCAATCCTTAAACCACTAAGCCCGTCTTCAGAAAGTCATTCCACAACCCAATTCTATTTCTAACCGTTTTTTCTTTGTGCCCTAAAGACCAATGTTGTTTTTTTTTCGCTTGAATTCGCTTTCTAACGGTACCGCACTGAGTTCAATAGTGTGACAGATACAGTAATTTCTGTACATTTTTCTGTGTGGACGGACGTTGTGTTGTGATTTCAGTGGTCAAAGGGTTAATTGCATTATTACATAAAAACTGTTAAAGATTGTACTTGTTCTAAAATGTCCTCAAGAAAGTGTAAATTAAATCCAAATAACTTGTGTTATGTTTGTGGTAAAATTATTTTGACAAAGACGAAGAGACCAATTACAGAAACAGTAAAACAGGCGTATTTTCAATACTTCCAAATTCCGGTAACGAATATTGAAAAAAAATGGGCTCCTGGAGTAATATGTGGAAATTGTAGAAGCATATTAACTAACTAGGCTGCAGGGAATAAAAAATACTTGCAATTTGGAGTTCCAATGATATGGAGAGAACCAACAAATCACGCTACAGACTGTTACTTTTGCCTAACAAAAACATTAGGTTTCAACAACAAAAACAAGAAACACATGCAATACACTCATGTTGCGTCGGTCACAAAGCCTGTGTTGCATTCTGATAGTGTTCCTTACCCGTCATTGCCTTGCAGTTCAAGTACAGAAAATGAACCGGAGCACATGGACACTGACATGAACGAAACTTTTTCAAGCCAAAACACTGATTTTGTTAATGATAAACCAGATTCAATTTCCCAGGATAAATTAAATGATCTTGTGAGAGACCTGCAGCTTTCAAAAAGTAAGTCGGAATTGCTTGCTTCGCTCCTTCAGGAATGGAATTTCTTAGCTTCTAATACCCGAGTAACTGTTTACCGTAGGCGGAGTGATCATTATGCTGAGTATTTTGAATCGAAGGATGAATATGTGTATTGCCATGATGTTTGTGGTCTTTTCAAGTCTATGGGCCAGACTTACGATCCTAAAGAATGGCGTTTGTTCATAGATTCTTCGAAAGTTAGTCTCAAAGCAGTTTTATTACATATTGGCAACGAAAAGCCCTCCATTCCCATTGGGCATGCGGTAAATTGTAAGGAATCGTATGAGACAATAGAAGTATTGATGAAACTGATAAAATATAAAGAACACAATTGGAAAGTTTGCGGAGATTTGAAAGTTGTGGGATTACTGCTAGGATTGCAGGGCGGTTATACCAAATATTGGTGTTTTTTATGTTTATGGGATAGTCGGGCTAGAAAGGACCACTATATCAAAAAAGAATGGCCTGTACGAAATGAATATACACCAAACAAAATGAATGTGAAATACAATCCTCTAATTGACCCGAAAAATGTGATTCTACCGCCACTCCATATCAAACTAGGATTATTAAAAAAAATTATAAAAGCACTTGACAAATACGGATCTGCTTTTGCATATTTAAAAACCGTCTTTCCCAAACTCTCTGATGCTAAACTTAAAGAAGGAATCTTTATAGGTCCCCTAATTAAAAAAATATTGAAGGATAACAATTTTGACCGCCACTTATCCAGTGTTGAAAAAGATGCTTGGTATTCTTTCAAAACAGTAGTTACAAATTTCTTGGGTAACAATAAAACTGAGGATTGTTTCTAATTTATTGTTTAATTATCACAAAATGGGAGTAAACATGTCATTGAAAATTCATTTTTTACATTCACACTTGAATTTTTTTCCTAAAAACCTGGGAAGCGTGAGTGATGAACATGGGGAACGTTTTCACCAGGATTTAAGGTCCTATGAAGAAAGGTATCAAGGTTTCTGGGATAAAAATATGCTAGCCGATTACTGCTGGAGTATCTTAAGAGAAACTGACACTAATCAGTATAAAAAAAAAGTAATTTGTGCCATTTTCGATTTTATAAGGATTTAAATATGTATATAAAAAAAAAAAAAATGGGAAATAAAAAAATTATAAATATTTGTAAAATTTTACGTCCTCATTCTTTTTTCACTTCGATATCCAACTAAGGGTTAATTACTCTACCGATTTTCATTGGTTTCATCTATGGGTAAATACCGTTGTAAAGTAGTGTAATTAATGTTGTTTTTTTCTCATAGATCACGTGAACTGCATATTTCATGTAGTAGTGATTGCGTGGCTTATATTATTATACACTATTTTAAAGATTAGACTTCAGACTATCTTGAGTTAAAAACGGAGCGTCATTAGTAAAAAACAAGTTGGTTAAAAATTAAGTGGAAAATGGACAATCAAAGAGAGCATTATCGGCATATTTTATTGTTTTATTTCCAAATGCGGTGCAAGTTCGGAAAGAAATTATGTGAAGTTTATAGTGAGGACTGCCTAACTGAACGCCAGTGTCAGTTTTGGTTTGCTCGCTCCCGTTCTGGAAATTTTAATATGCAAGATGCACCACATACTGGTCGTCCAACCGCAACTGATGACGAAAAAGGCGTTAATCGAAACTAACCAGCATATGACAACTCGAGAGATAGCAAGAAGCTCGACATATCGAACTCAACCGTTTCCTTACACTTACAACAGCTTGGTTACGTAAACAAACTGGATGCTTGGGTTCTTCACGAATTAAAGGAAATCCACATTTGCATTAACATATTCGACTCTTTGCTGAATCGTAACCATTTCTAAAAAGAATCATAACGGGTGATGAAAAATGGATTGTTTACGATAACGTAGTCCGAAAGCGATCATGGACCAAGTAAAATGAGCCCCCGCAATCGACATCCTAAGCCAATATTCACCAAAGAAGATTATGCTTTTTGTGTGGTGGGATCGCAAAGATATATTCTACTTTGAGCTGCTTCCAAGAAACCAAGCTATTGATTCGAATGTCTACTGTTGTCAACTATCGAAATTGAATGAAGAAATCAAAAAAAAAACGCCCTGAACTCGCCAATCGCAAAGGCGTGATGATCCATCATGATAACGCCAGACCCCACACCTCTTGGATAACCCGTCAAAAATTAACAGAGCTCAATTAGGAACTGATGCCACATCCACCCTATAGCCCTGACTTAGCACCATCAGATTACCATTTGTTTCGCTCCCTTCAAAACCATTTGAGTTAAAAATGAGTTGGATCAGTTTTTCGCTTCTAAAAACCAAGGCTACTTCGAACGTGGAATTCAATTTACCGAAAGAAGGCAAAAGGTCATCCAACAAAATGGTCAATATATTTATTATTATAAATAAATTTGTTTTGACATATGTTATATGAAAAAAACGACGTTAATTATCGAACAATCCAATATTTTATTATCCAGAACTACTTGTGAAATGTCCAAATACCGATGCCTCATCACTTTGTAATCGAAAGGAATAAAAATACTTTACTATTTTTTCACCGGTTTCTATTTTATCTGCTATAGTTCTATAGCGGGTGTTTTACTAAATCAAAAGAAAATAAGCAACATTAATAAAAGATCAGACGGTATCTATGACATAGCCCCAAAGGGAAAACTCGAATGGTGTTTAATCGGACGATCTCGGTGGCAATTGAAGTCTTCATTTCAGAAATCACATGTCAGGCAAATTCGTCACGCTATAGAGTAAATTTTTCACTAGCTCTAATGTCATACAAGTCCCATGCAAACAAAAATCAGTCAACATCGTTCGGTAATGCAATTGATTTTCTATGTGGCCGTACCTGCATAATTTTCGAAAAAAATGTTGTTAATCCCAACGCTAGAGCGTAAACAGCGCCAATGTCACTCGCTGTAGATGAAAGGACTGTCCTCTCTAATGAGTTTTAATGGGCACTATCATCAAGAATGGCTTTGTGTAAAAAATCATGGTCTCTTCAATGGCCAAGCGAAAGGACGGCACTGTGAATGGTTAGCCGGCTCCAATTTTAGTATCCATTGGAATTTTAAGGGCTAAGATTTTTATACAAAATATGGTGCACTTTATGGTTGGCTGTACGCTCAAGCCCTATCATTGTCACTGATTTTTCCTTTATTTAAGAAAATATTGCTAACTGAATAAAAAAATAATATTTAAATGGAGCAAGCATTTTTAACCAAATATACGTATGCATCGACAAGTAGGCTTTTAGAAGTCGAGGTTGAATTGACGCCACAAAATGAGTGGCACGCGATAGAAGGATTAGAGCCAGATGTTAGCAAATATGCAAAAACTAATGGAATTTTACAAAGACAATTTCCTAAAAAAAAAAAAAAAAAACGGGATAAGGCTTTGTAGACTGATGAATTGATGATTTGAATGAAATATTCCCATGGAAGTGTATATAACAAAATAGAGACCCTTTCTTACACTGCAGAAAATCGACCTTTAATGCAGCCTAGAAAGGCGGGTCTGAGGATGCATGTGCACATATGGGGTAGGAAAAATTATAACATGGGAAGGATGAATAAACGCGGATGTATATATATGTAAATACAGTGGTGGTAGTTCTTGAAGGTAGAAGGCTTATATGTAGTGATTTGGTTTTCAATACATACTACCAGAAAAGCATTGGAAAGTCCCCTGGAACTTACTCGGGGAGTACTCGTAAGTACAGAGTGCACCATCTCATATGGCTCGATGTAAACTTCGAATAACTTCAACAATTGTCAACCGATTTTCATATGTCGTAGCATTTTTATACAATTTTAACCATGAATCGCTTCACACCCAAAGAACGCGCGGAAATAGTTTCAATGTTCAATAAAAATGAACGCTCGATTGTGCTAACTCAACGTGCGTATCATGCAAAATATCGTGATCGTGTTGCGCATAAAAAAGATACAATTCGTAGTTGGGCCTCGATTTTTTTTCAATTTGGTTCTGTGGCAAGCCCTCGTGAGCAACCTAGGCCACGTCCTCGGCGTTCAAACTCATTTATTCCGTCTGTGGAGGCAAGTGTTTCAGAAGACCCAAGTTTATCATAATGCCGCGACATGCCATACTGCGGACAAAACAATGAACCTTTTGCGTAAGAAGTTCCCTGGAAGATTGGTGTCAAAAAAGGGCGATATTGACTGGCCTCCGAGATCGCCGGATTTGACTCCCCCAGACATTTTTCTTTGGCGATGCTTGAAAAGCAAGGTGTATGCTAACGGCCCGAAGATAATAGAACAGCTCAAAAGAAACATTAATTTTCTAACTTGTTGTAAATTGCGCACAATGATTCATCAACAGTATGAAGTAGCACACTATAAAATGCACGCCGTTTAAATTGCTGTATCGAGTAAGATAAGGCATTCTATGGACAGCAGGGAGAAGAAAAGAGCAAACTGGAATACCGTAAAGGAATGGAATGGAATACAAACAATGTAAAGAAGCAAACGAATATTAAACAGTAAAGTTGCAGTAAGGAAGGCGCAGTTCCATAAACCAGATAAAACCAGAATATTTAGGTCACAAGTTAGTAAAAGTAAAGATTAGAGAGCAGGGCCAAATAAAACTCACTCTGCCGCAGATCAGATAAAACAATGGAACTATGAGAAAGCAAATCAGGCATCAGGGGCTGACGATTATATTCAATTCAGTAGAACATTCAGCCTTCCCAATTTTTTATTGTCCGATTAATATTTCTTGATTTTTTTTATTTGACTATTAATTCTTACGTCAAAGTCAAACAATCATTTTGAAAAAAAAACAGCGTTGTTCCTATTTATGATTTTTGCAGTGCCATTCCACACTACCTTTTAAGTTTAGGAATAATCTTTATCATTTTCCTTTATATTAAATATCGAATTTAATTATATGCGAGGTATAAATAAGAAGAAAATAATGTCCATGGTATATACTCGTATGTAAATATTTTATGTGCAACCAATCCAAATTAGATTTTTATAGAAAGACAATACGTGTATAAAAGTTTCGTTCGACGTAGAATTGCACTATGCGGGGTTAACCAGAAGAATAATACCAATCCGATCGCTACATGTATGCGCCAGAAGTAATTTGATGGTTGTAGTACAAGATTGGTATGCAACAGGGATGAATGTGTACGTTAATCTGAAAAATGTCCGGCAGATATACTTTAATCCCATTAATGAAAGACGACATGTTGAGTTGGAGGCCCAAGAGCCACAACATTTTCGGCATTTTTAGAATTAGGTGGAAAAGATCGACATGCAAAAAATGTGATGTTTGACATAGTAACGCTTAGGATTATCCAATGGAAGGATTTCTAGGATCTTTTATATATAATGTTATGGTTGGGCAGTAAACCGTGCATCCTAATAACAGTATTGTCAGTATTACCGCACACGGTCAGATGTCCAACTTTGCTTACATTTAAAGATAGTAGATGACCTAGTGCATGACAAGTTTAACGCCTCCTTCAGGGCACATCATCTAATTGACGGTGATCAGCACTGAGACGAAACTCTTGAGAAGTTTAGCATCAGCCACTACCCCAGTCGCGTCAGATATTTGTTCGCTGTTATGCTGGTGCTTTGCCGACTCTCCAATTTTCTTGAATTATGGGACACATATCAGCAGCAGCAATCAGAATATTTTTTATGGTCTTTATGACGTAATTTAAAAAATACTATTCGAATCGCGTTACAAATATTGGAATTTTGTTCTCCATTACCAGAACTACGTGCATATGATTTAAGCTTCTTTAAGAAAGTACTGTAGGCAAAGATAGATTTTCGTAGCTTTAAACATTTCAAGTCACTTGGAATTCTCGCTGAAATTTTCGATGAGCATGCTGTATCGGAAAGGAAATGCCGAGATTGATTTCGATGCTTCAGAGATACTGATTTTAATGTTATCCAAAAATTAGAAGACGAGGAATTGCAGGCATTATTTCATGCTAGATGTTAGCTGAATTTGCAAAATCATTACTAGTAAATGACATAATAATTTCGAAACGTTTGAAAGCACTAGGTGTGGCTCAGAAGCAAGGACTAGTTGAGGCCAAGAACCGTCCAACTGTGTTTTTCCACATGTGAACTGCGGCTTTAAAGGCAGAAAAGAAAAGGTATTTTGCATCGTATCGTGACTGCAGATGGAAAGTGGATACTGAACGATAATCATAAGCTTAAAATACCGTTCAAAGGTTCTCTGAATTTGGTATATAGTTTTTAATGAGCTGTTTAAAATGTACAAAATCATCTAAGGAGATCGCTATCGGCTGCAATTGAGGACTGGAACCGAGTATTGAGATTGGTGTTGCGAGATTGGTGAAAACCTACTTGGACACTCTTTACCAAGAAGTCTAAGCCATCCGCCGTATTGGCCAGATAGTGCCCCTTCCGATTATAACTTATTCCAGTCGATGACAATTCTTATGAGAAAATGAATGATTTTTTAAAGAGCCTCGAAAGACGTGTCTTTTTCGGTGTGGAGTTCATATGTTGTCAGGAAAATGGGAAAAAATAGTGGAAGCGGTGGGCAATACTTAGAGCGAAATATTTTTTGAGGTAATTGATTCTTTAAGATAAGTGTGTGATAAAAATGAAAGCAATTTTAGAACGAACCCTAAAGAACATTAGCGGAAATAAGCAAGTTATGGATAAAATAAAGTTCTCTTTTGTGGCGTTTTAGACAAATACCCCGTATAGTGACTAAGGATGCTAGGACTGAAGGTCAAAAGATTTTGTCTAGGAGTTAAAGTAGAGTATGAAGAGGGGCTAATAAAAAGTAGGACCAACATTAGAGATCGCTAGTGTCGACTGAAAGATTAGATCTTGATACTGCTTTTATATGTTAACTCTAGAAAGAAAATCACGAAACACTGTTTACAAAGAAATATTGTAAGCAACAGCTTTGACTTTAAATTTTGAATTTGATGTTTTTCAATTTGTAAGTAAAACATATTATTTTTATATTATAACAAAATACACACAAAGTCGTGTCTATCTGCTAGTAATTAAACTATATAGCCACATATGTATGTACATGTGTGTATATGACTGTGTCCATACATTTTTAACAAATTTAAACTTATATATACCTATATAAGTTATAAAAATGTCATGCGGATAAAGGTTAAAGATTTAATAACATCTCTGCATAAAGAAGCAACATTCCAAAGCTTCCTTTTCCGATAAAATCAATGAAATGGCATAGTACAAGAGTGTTCCACTGCTCCTTTACGCATGATGATTGTTCTGAGATTTTTCTTTCTGGCTCCACGAACGAAAACTTAACACTGTCATATACCTTTGTCTTTAAGATAATGAAGTGAACCATATAAATTGTGAAAAGCCGTAACTGAGCTTGACTTTCATCCTTAAGATCAAAACATGAAAGCAAAATATGTATTGAATAATCCGCCTTCATTTTTCGGAAACCCTTTTGCTTGAATGTGTCTAAACCAAAATCATTCCCAAACACAAACAATATGTCAAAGTTCATTGTTGGTTATCCTGACGCCTCCGGCAGGTGCTTCTTCTGCCTGTCAAATTGAATATCCGCATTGAATTCATATTTCCTCGGAACGAAAGCCCCAAATTAAAAATTAATAATGCACTTCAAGTAGTATTACAACTCATAGCGGTTCAGTTTGCCCCGAGTCCTCAATGCGTGTTTCATAGCACGTTAAAGCTCTTCACCGAACATGCATGATTATTATATGTATGTCAGGCTGAATTCTCCTCTAACTTATGTTCCTTCTTTGCTTGACAGAAAACTAAAAACAAACCAAAGGACTTGGCTTTTATATGTATGTCTTACTTCTTGTCTTTTTCTTTAGTTCGTATTCCGTCCTTCATTCTTGGCAAACGTGTATTCAACATTTGCACACGGGCACGAATGGGGCTCGAAGCGCGACGAACTGCCTGCGGTGTGTAAGGAACTCAGTCGAGTGTGGTAACATAAGAGAAACAGAAGAGTGGGTGGATGATGGCACAGGGGAACCTACACACTCGTTTGGTTTGTTGGTGTGTAAATCCATGGTGGAATATTTCCTTATAGGATGCGGCGTGCGAGGGATAATGAAAAGACAATAAGGTTTCCTTAATTTCTTTCAATTGTTTACAATTGTCGGTGGGTGTTAGGAAAAGTTTTCGCGAGTTCTATGATGTAAAGGTGAACACCCTGTTGAAAAAAGGAATTCCAAGTCCTAGTGCTTTGGTTTTTTGTTTTTTGTTTGCCATTTTCTTAGTTTTTCTATCTAATGGTTTAAGCTTTCGCTTTAGTGGTTTTTGTGCTCGTTGCACTTGCCAGCCTGTGTACTGGAGCGAGTTACTCGTTGAGGTGTTTAGAGAGCAAGATATTGTAGAAAGGAAGTTCTCGTAACGAACATCACTGGTCAAAGAGAATACTTGAACTCATTTTGCATGAGAGTAATTGTGGAGGATTCTTTTTATTTTGACGTTCTATTGGAAGTGAAAGAGGATTTATTACGGAAGTGTATTTGCATGATGTGTACGTATGGCTTTTTTTAAATTCAGAAATAATTTTTCGACAATTAGGAAAAATCCCAAGGTGCAAGAAAAAAAAAACCTTGTTTCGTGCTTTAAAATGCTTCAATACATAGTACTTTTTCAACTTTTCAAAGACGATGACGGGCACAAAACCACCAGCAATAAATCAAATTTCAAACTGTTTGGCCATCAGGTGTCTCCTTGCATTTGCCTAACGCAATAAATCCTGTAATTTCCCCTTCGTCCCATGGCCTTCGTTCATGGTAAGTCCCTACGATATTTTTTCTCTCTGTGCTCAAAGTTTTTCTTTCCGTTTTCCTCGTTTGCTCCTTTTGTTTTTGTGAAACTCAAATATCCTGCTGAAAGTCAACGGAAATCTCACCGGGGAATAACAGTTTTTCTTTGCCACTTCCTTCATTTTATTCATTCAATTTCTCATGTCGTTGTTGCCATTGTCCTTTGGTGTTAAAAGGAAAAAAAAGTTTTTTTTTTTTTGTTTTTATTCAACTTAAAGTCAAGTACAAAGGACATGTGAGGCAGAAGAAAAACACAAAAATAAGACAAACACAGCGGAAAGAGAATAGCACAAGAAGAAAACGGATATGAAAAGCCGCTGGCTCCCGTTATCCTTTTGAACCGTACTAGGAGCACCTATTGCCATTTACCCGAGCTTCCATCGACCAGCGATAGATGGGTAGGTGTGTAAGTCTTATTCTACGCAAATTTCCCAAGTGAGGTTAAATTTAAAATTTCCCACACCCACCCTACCCTGTTTTGTTTGTTTCTTTTTGTTGGACATTGACATCAAAACTTCAGAGTTTTGGGCTATATTCTTGTAGCACCCCTTTGTCGCTCTTGGTTTCATGGGCAAATGGGCTTAAGTTGTCCTTTTTCGAGAGACAAAAAGATAAATGAAACGACCAAAATATAAAAGCCTCTTTTCTGGCTGTTAGTCGTGCAGATGTGTGTCATTTCACAGAATATACATACATGAATATCGAGGAGAAGGACTGTAGGGAAGAGTAATGTAGGCTTTAATCTGCGCGTTTTACGCTTCGACTTTTTGATGTTTTGACATTAAGCGAGAAGCAAACTGAGTATGAGTACCTGTCGAGGCATGGGACAATGGGAAAAGGGTTTTCCTGTTTTTTCTGGTTGCTTCATTTCCTACCCATCAGGGATTTCACTTCAATTAGGACGAATCCCCAAGATATACGAGTATGGTTGATGGTTATCGGCTCGGTGGTAATATATTCGTATGTCTGTATGTGCGAGTATTGCTGGGTTTCTTTTGAGTAGTGTAGTACGTGGTAGTAGTGGGGATCATAAGATAGCTGAGAAAAATAGGGACACAATGGGATTCATTAGGGTATCGAACGCATGGAAAAACTGTCTTGGGAATCAGTGTGCCAAGATTCGTTTTCGCTTGATGTGTTGTGTGTCCGCATGATAGAATTGAAAGCGGACAAATCATGTGACTGGATTCAGTGGCCTAATTGCCGGTCGTACGCCTATGCAAGCATGTTGTGTCTGGAATAGTGCTCCGGCAATCAGGGCTAAAGGCTTGTAGATCGATTGTTTTTTATTTATTTCACATGTTTATTCAGTGTCACGGCTAGTGTGTATACATATTGCGTAGACGAGTAAGGGTACTAGGCTTTTTCTTAAATCAGTGTTTAGAAGGAATATGACATGAATGGACTTTTTAAGATCTTTCTACCTTTTGAAATACATGTTCATATCAATATCAATTTAAATAGTTTAGGACCAGTTTAGGTACAATAATTAAAGAAAGCGCGTAACACACTCTTAGCGAAAATCTAGCATAAAAAAAGTTAGGTCGATGATTTGTGAGTTAGTGCTATAATTTAGAGAACTTATAGCTTTGCTTATCCGACTGGCGTGTCGTATGGCCTAGAGCTGAGGGCGCTAAATAAATCTGCTATCGCTTCGTTTATATTATCTGAATAGAATTTAAGGCAGCAGGTATGCCATTAGTTATTAGCGCAAGAGAATACTAAAGGAGCTACATTCCAGAAAGCGTATATTGAAAACTTCTCTGATGTTGATGCTTTACTTTTTTTTGAGTTTTTCGTGAAATCGCCAAATTCTTTAATCTCAAAATGTAAGCAAAAATTTGATATTGGAAGAATCACATTTCGTATCTTGAGCAATATGTCAATAATGTAGTCGAACAGCTCAACCACCTTAGTCTCTTTTGTAATCAATCTATTTGGAAACTGCTTTATAATGGTCTGTTAAAATCTAAATTGCAGTATGGCCAATCTTGTTGGGGTGGCGTATACTAACAAAAACATGCTGTAAGAATAATTTGCAAAGTAAATCGATTTATACTAGCTTTGATCTGTTTAAAAACCTAAGAATTTTACCGCTTAGACATCTTTATTGTTACAAAGCGTTAAGAATATTCTTTAAAAATGCTAGTTATTATGCAGTCAGATTTGATGGTAACCATAACTGTCGTGTCAATACTAGACATTTTGCGTCTGTACCAATAATAAATAACTGTAACTTTTCCTGGGTCACTTCCTATTAATTTACGATGCAAAAGACCGGAAACAGCTTTCTTGAGAGATATGCATGAGTGGCTCCTGTCTCTCAGGTATTCTGAGATTGAATTACTTTTGCACTTTTAATATAATTATAATACTTACATTGTTTGGATGATCTCCTTCATATTATGTTTTATATTAGATTTTATTTTAACTTATCTTATTCCCTGTCTGTTTACTTTATCTTTTATTATGAATACCTTATTTGTACGAATACTTATTTTTGTAAATTTTTGTTACCCATCAACAGTTTCTATTTTGGTATAGTGTTCTGATAAATACATTCACCACTTGTTATTTTGCAAATATAAAAATACAGTATTGGACAAAATTAAAGCATCCCCTGGTATAAAGACATATTTCACTTTGAATGGATCGGCCATCCATAATTTTTATTCAATACATTTAGGGAATTTTTATTTTACCATTATACTTTGTATAGAGTGTCTGGATTTCAGGAAAGCATAATTCGAAGTCGAATTTGAAAGGAATTTTTGAGATCAATAGACTTTTGAAACTTTCTTAAAATATGGCAAGAAATAATAACAGCGTAGTTTTAAAAGGAAAAATTATTGGTGATTTTCGAAACGGAATAACCAGACATAAGATAAGCGATAGGTAAATATGGAATTAATAGATCAGTTATTCCGTACCTGATATGGAAGTATGAGACCACCTGTAAGACGACTACCAAACATTCCGGAGGAAGGCCTCGGAAAACGACTGCAGAGATGAATCTCTCACAAAACGACCAATCCTACAAGATCCCACAGTTTTCTCTAATCAAATTTTACACGACTTGCAGTTGCCAGTGAGTGCCAGAATGAGTCGTAGAAGATCTGTCCAATTGGGTTTGTTCAGCCGCCACCCAACACGAAAGACGTTCATTTCCCAGAAGAATGGAATGCGCTTTTGTGCATAAACATCTCAACTGAACAGTTGCAAAGTGGAAAACCATCATATTTTCTGATGAATCCAAATACAATAAAAACAACTTCGGATGGTATCGCCAGAATAAGGAGACCAGTAGGATAAAGGATGGATCCGAAATATTGCGTCCAAAATAATTAAATTCGATGGAGGAAATATGCTCGTCTAGTGGTGCTTCTCTGATTGGGGGATCAGGCCAACACAATAAAAAACATCAAGGATAGTTTCAAATATTTAGATATTTCAAAAACGGTAATGTTGCCTTACTTATAAGAAGAAATGCCATTGAAGTGGACATTTAAACCGGGCAACGTTCCAAAACATACAAGTATAGTTGTCAAGACTTGGTTTGATGCTATTAACATCGAGGTTGTGGATTACCCGCGCAATCTCTTGCCCATAACCTTATTGAGAACTTGTGGAAGATGTTATAAAGGTAAAAGGATATGCAACAACATTTTGTTTTTGAAGTTTTTTACGTGGTTTTTAAATTTTTTAGTTTTGTCCAAGTGAAAATTTGACTCGTGTTGAATGACTTTTTATTTTGTTTTCCGTACCGAACATCTCATTATTATTATTTCGTTTAATAAAATGTAAAAAATCAGTAAAAAAATCGTTTTAGTAGCTTCACTCTGACATCCATTTGTAGAAGACTTAAGTCAACGTCAAGACGATAAAGGACGTTCTAACGCATGAAAAAGTTTGACGACGAAAAACTGGAGGTGAACGTTTGAAAGCATGAAGAATGATTCAGAAGCAAGGACATTGATTGCTGTACAAGTTGAAGCCGAATAACGTCGAACGGCGTTTTTTCAAGTGTGAACTGCCTCTTCGACGAAAAAAAGGAGAGGTTTTTTGCAGCTTTTCGTAGTTGGCTATGAAAAGTGGATACTGAACGATAACACTGAGCGTGAAAGGTTGTGGGGTAAGCCCGACCATGCATCAACATCTCAAGAGATCGCTGTCAACTGACATTGATGCATTTGAGCCGATGCGTTTGAAGGAAAAATGGCATTATACGAGAAGGGACACGAAAAGGTGACTGTTACATGTTACAACAACGCTCGGGTGCATGTTAATCAGGTCATTAAAATTAGCCTGAAAACCCTGAAATGAGATATCCCACCCCACCCGCTGTATTCTCCAGACAACATTCCTTCCCACTGCAACATATTCCGATCGATGACTAAGTAGCATTTCGATTTTTCGAAAAAGCCAATGGCCCAATAAGGGAAAGTAGTCCTCCATTCGTAGTTCAAATGTTTTTTGGATACCTATGCATGATTTTTAAAGTGTTTGATTTTAAATTGTCAAAACCAAGCTACAATATTCATTTGATTTGATTAATTAGTGCTTGCCATTCACTTTTTCAGCATTATTTCGTGTAAATGTTGGTGGTCAACATTTATGTTGTTGTTTCAAGTGGCCCATAGGACGAGTCCAATTTTAAATTTCGAGCATATAATAAATAATGATGATTTGGGCTTCGGTCCAAAACCAGAGATAAATAAAGTGCGAAGACTGACACTAAGAAACTCCAAATTGTGCAAAATAAGATATCGAAACTGATGTTGCGCTTTCTTTTAAGCTCTTGTTCTTTACGGAAAGGAAGGAACTATGCAAATTAGAAGGAAAATCCAAATTTTCAGGGAAAAATTCCCATCTACAGTAAATATCATAATCAACTGATCCTTCCATTTTCTTCTACATCTGCCTATTTATTTATTTACTTACTACTCATTCATTCATCATTTATTTATCCGTTTATTTGCTTGCTTGTTCAATTATTACTATTCAATTACTAAATTACTAAAATGACTGTATATTTTCATGACACACAAACTTCAATGTCACTTGAACCAACACTATCTATTGTCCCCATAATATCCTGGTATAACAACATGATGTCTGTAAATATATATCACATCCCTAAGCAACTGTGCAATATACAAATATACATATGTTGCAAAAATTTACCGAAAATGTTGTCAAATCAAATGTCATACTTAAAATATGTCGCATGTTTAAAACTACAAGGTGGCGCAAAATTAATCATCCTATCGGAAGATGTTATAATTTTTTGCAAATGGTGTCGTACGTCAATCATATTTAAAACTTGTAAGCCCAAAATCTGCAGTAAACAAACAGACTAGCAATGGAGCGCTATACTCTGCAAGAGCGTTGAATAATTGTGTCGATTTTTTTGACCAATAATCGGTCCGTGGTGTTAGCACCGCGTGAATTTCGACGTCCATTTCCTAATCCAGTCGCGCCAACTGGGCAAATATTCCAGCGCTTAGCTACTCGGCTCGAACAGGCTGAAACGACAGGAGACCATGCAGGTCTTGGCGAGCACCTCGCTGGTCGTTCGTCCGAGAATATCGCGGTTGTGGCGGCCGATGTCGCTGAGAACGAAGAAACATCAACCAGACGATGGGCCACGCAATCGGGCATTACCAGACCAGATGCCAGAAAGTGTATCAGTTAATGCAGTCGCGTGTGTATTACTATCAAGCCATCCTTAATCTCAACAACGAAGTGGACGATTTTTTGTCGAAAATCATCATGAGCGACGAGGCGCATTTCCATTTAAGCGGTTACGTCAGTAAACAAAATCTTCATTTCTAAGGCACTGAAAATCTGTGTGCGATGCATGAAGAGCCATTACATCCACTCAAAGTCATTGGTTGGTGCGGCGTTCACGCAGGAGGAATGATTGAGCCGTATGTTTTTGAGGACGCCATCGGCAATACGGTCACTGTTACGGTCACTGGGCGAACGCTACAGGGCCATGATAAGCGAATTCTTACTGCCGGAATCGAATGAGCGGGGATTGGTGAATACAAATGTGGTTTCAACAAGATGATGCAACTGCACACACAGCACGGTCATAACGGATATTGTGAAGGAAGCGTTTCCTGCTCGCGTAATCTCCCGTTTTGGCGATTTGTCATGGCCAGCAATATAACCCGATTTAACCATCCTAGACTTCTTTCTTTAGGGTTACTTGAAGACGCGGGTTTATGTCAACAAGCCTCAGACAATTGCAGCCCTTAAGGAGATTATTCGACAGGAATGCGAGCAGTTATCACCGGAAATCATGCGTCATGAAAAATGCGATAAAATGGGTGCAAAGGTGTATCAACACTGGCGGCAGCCACTTGATGGATATCATCTTTTCCATTTAACAGAAAATGTAAAGGTCCAAATAAAGATTTTCATCACTCAAAATAATTTTTTTTATTTAGTAAAAAAGTAATTCAAAAACAAAATTGAGTAACCAACTTGTATTACTGGTCAACGGACATTTACGTTTATCATCAGGCTCAACCCTTAGTTCTAATAACTGTCTATCTTCTAACGCGAATGATAGCGTTTTCAAACTGTTAGATTGTTTTGCTATTTTACGTTCTACATATAAGTATGTATACGAGTAGGTATATAAGATACATTCGTTCATTGTTTGCATTATATTATAAAATGACAGACCAGAATGCCTTCGTTTATTAAAACGTAAAAATGGAACGCATAAAATCTCTTACCTTTCTTAGCATGTCCTCCAGCGAGTCCATGTCTAATCCTGCGTAGTTATTATTAAACTGACTGGAACAATTGGACGACGTACTCGTGTAGCGTTTTCTCCTGCCCAATGCCGGCGAGTTAACCAACGAACTCGGTCCGCTGAAGGGTGAATAAATCCCACTACCCCCACTGAGGCCGTTTAAAAAATTCACTGCAACTGCTACGGTCCCTGTTGCTGCCAGTTGTGGCGGTGTAGTTGTTCCACTACCACCGCCACCACCACCCGTGACAGCAATACCGCCACAGCCGGGACTACTATGACTATGGTGGTGATTATGAACTGTATTCGCTGCAACACTTGCAGCGCAAGCCTTCAAATTGACAACCGTTGGATGCTGATGGATGCTGTTGGCAATTTTGGATGGAGATTGCGTTGCTTGCGTTGATGATGCAACAGCCGTCATTGATGTGTTGTTTTGGGAGATTTTCAAGTGTTTTTGCTGTTGTTGTTGTTGCTGCTGATGCGAATGCTGCAACTGATGATGGTTATGATGATGAACATCGAGTACAACAGCTGATGAATCTATCATAATTGCTGCATCCATGCTGACAGTTTGGATGTCTTCCACTTTTGTTGGTGTTTTTCGATTCGCTCTGCTTTACGTTGGTTTGGGTTTGTAGGCGAATTTAAAAGGTTTGGATACAATAATCGCATAGGGGTTGAATTTTGGTTTAATAAAATCAGATTCTCTCACTTTTCACCTTTTTTAAAAAAAATTACTTCGTTACCCGGCTTCTAACTTTGACGCTTTTGACTCTCTACATTGTATTCACTATACTTGAATTGGTCTGTTCGAAAAAATGAGGGCAATTCGGTGGTATGATGAAATCCGAAAAATTTAATTAAAACCTCCGAGACTTTGGATTTTTCATTTCCCAATTTTTTGTTCTTCAATCCCCAAACACAAGAGCAAAAGAGAAAACAATAAGGAATTTAAGTAAAAGGAAAAGGGAAAAAAATAATTTGATTAATAGCCGAGATGTCGGGAAAGAGTTCACCCTGTCTACCGTCTACTGGCAAGTTTGATGGAAAATAAAAACGGTTCATAATCGAATTGGTTTCGATCAAAACAGTGTCGCCCGTCAGTGATCTCAAGAGGATGCCACTTGGGAGTTTTTGTCTAGCGCTTTTTCGAAGACTTTGAAGAAAATGTCGAGAAAAAAGAAGAGGGGAAGACAACCAATGAATATAATGCTAAGTACATAATTGATTAATTAACTTTGATAAACAGATTCATGAGTGTAGAACGTAAAAATGATTTTTTTTTTATATGTAATGGTCGGGTAGAAACGAAGCATAGATTTTTATTAAGTTTCTAATTTGATGAGGAGTTATTTGATGTTCAAGCTTAAGAAATATTACGATGTTATAATATTATGAAATTTTAATATCATTATTTTCTGACTCAGATAATGGAACCTGCTAAGACCTAACCCAGTTGTTCGTTTAATTACTGTAAGCAAGAAAGGAGTTAAAGCTTGCATCACAAAATCATAAAATCAATTACAAGATCACCTTAATGAATTACGTATAGTATGTACATGCGAGATGTCCACGATTGTCGACGGAGAAATCAAACAACTTCAGCTACAGCTTCAGAGGTGGAGTGTTCAAAGAAAGAACGTAAAATAATAACAAATCAAAAGGGACGGAACGAATATATTCGAGAATATCTATATTCCAAAATTAAAAAATAAATAATTTGAAAACTTCCGACTAATGACTCTTAACATAAGCTGTTTAAAAAAAAAAAAAAAAGACAAAAAATGTTTTAAATATTTGAAGCTAACATAAACTGCTATCCGTATGTTGAGCTCCCTGGGGAAAGGAGGCAAGTTTCAAAGCTACCCACATATGGATTAAATTCGAAATTGTAAATTTGTACCTTGGAGAACATTTTGTTTTTCTTTTACTTTTCCTACTGATCGCAAGCGACATTTTACATTCAAGGCTATAAATTGATGGCACACCTAACAAGGTGGAGGAACTGCTCCTTAAGGAATCTTTTATGCCTAATGGGCGAGTATATTCCCAGGCTTTCACAAATAGAGTAGGACTAATCCCGAGGAAATTGAGGCACATTTCCCAGGAGACACAACTTCTCTGAGAAGAATACGTTGTATAAGGTGATTCACTGTCATAGTTTCTGCATACTGACTCGAGGAAGAGGATTATTTTTTTGTAAAAACACGAAACTAATTTAATATCGATTTTGGGAAACATGGTTTGTTAAGAAGTCTAAGTTAGAGGATTACAAGAAAGACTGCAGCTGCCTAACTTCCACCTTTGGACTCAACAAAATTTCTACACTAAACTATCCTGAAAAGTATTCATCGAAAAAGAGTAAAATAGTTAGTACCATATTATAACCCGTAACACTGGTAGGTTTCCTCTTAAAATAAAATAAAGAACGAAATTAAAACTAGGTACAACAGTTATTATGGCTGGAATATGTACGAGTATAATGCATGATGGAAGGGATCCCCAATAGAGGATAACATGATACTAGACGTTGTTACGAGACCATAGGTCATTAAATAAGGCAAACATGGCAAAAACCAAATTTCTTATTAGTTGCCAAGACACAATCAAGCTTACGATGCTGAAAAACACATTTGCAGTTCAATTAAAACAATTCATAAGAACAAATGCTGATAAGATGGCATGTTGATCTTATTCTAGTTTAATTGTGTCGAGTTTCTCAGTTTTTCGTCGTAAGTACAATGAATACTACAAGAACATGAAGCAAACATACATTTATGATATTAATAGAAGATTTGTATCGCTAACTAAAATACTTTTATAATATTGAAGTGTTCGTAAGTCCGTCATTAGGTAGCTAGACTGAGTGTAATCTCTCCATCTCTCTATACAATTTAAGAATTTTAAGGAAACGGATATTGGTTTCTTGCTTAATGGAAGATTCTCCTCCCATCAAAAAGATTGTATTTTTGTTTATAAAAACGAAAAATTTTCTAAAGGAAAAGCACTTGACTCGGTGGTTATTTCTCCTTACGATGAATTTCTACGGATATTCTTCCAAATTCGCACTCCATGAATGTCCCACTCATTTTAATATTCAGAAGGGATAGAAATAACCATGTCATTGTGAGAACTAAATTTTTCCTTTTCGTATGGAAATTATTTCATCGTTGTCTTAAACTAAATATTTTTAAACAATAAAACATTTTCAGAAATGAGATTCGTGCAAGCAAAATATTTTTCTTCAACAGTTTAGTTGCGTTAGATAAACTCCACAATTATATTACTCGTGTGTAAGAGTAAAGTTTCTGTTACCAATGGCATCAAATTAAAAATTCAGTATGGAAATCGACACAAAAATAATCGCAAAAATGTGGAAGAGCTCTGGAAAGTGTTTCCCTCGTTGAAATATACGACGCGGCGATAATATGAAATTAAGTTCCTGGAAATGTTCCTGATTTTGATTCTACGAGTTAATACTACGAATAATAAGGACGACTAAATATAACATTGCCGCTGCTTTTACGATTATAGCTCGATATTTTATGAAATTCATAATTATTCCATTCATACCACAGCTAACACTTTCAAAAACCTAAACAGATATGTCATTATACATATATCACACTTTATTTTAGTACATCTTGAAACGACATATGTATAAAACAAATCAAATGAAAAAGGTTTATTAACTCGTATATACAAAGCTAAAGGTAAGGCTATTCACCATTTAATAAGCATGAAGTTATTGTAACTGAAACACATTGAAATTTATAAAGTTTCACAAAAGAGAATTGGGGGAAAAATTGTACATAAAAAATAATTAAAAATTACAGCGCATCAGACGAATATTCTCTTGTGGTAGAATACATTAAAGGGAATTGACGAAATCAAATTCATACTAAGCACATATTATTGAAATGTATTATTCATACATATCTCGGATCCTTAACCCTCAGATCATAATAGTTATGGGCTACATTTTGCAAAACACG
The DNA here is from genome assembly GCA_958301585.1 of Merodon equestris. Classification (NCBI taxonomy): domain Eukaryota; kingdom Metazoa; phylum Arthropoda; class Insecta; order Diptera; family Syrphidae; genus Merodon; species Merodon equestris. The sequence goes on along the minus strand of OY284415.1, from coordinate 77,442,606 downwards.
GCTACTCAAGAATACGTCAGCAATCTTTTACCTAAGTAGGATAAACAAACTATGTATCTCATTCATATGGACACCTATTAGTGTGTATATCATACTCATACATATATTAGATAAAACAAATTAAGCTCAGACAGAATAAGCACCTTAGATTGATAGAGCGATTAAAAACTCGTTAAAAATCGGGAAAAAAAATGTTTGAATCAATTCACTTCAACTTCATAGCTAAGCCACAATTCTTATTGTCAAGACAAAGTTCTCCACCATCTCCATCCAACAAATAAAATTAAAAAAAAAATAAACAACAAAAAAGGCATCTTCACAAAACTCAAACAAAAGTGAAAAGTAAAAAAGAAAAAAAAACAGGTAAAAATGAAAAGTGAAAAATCGGTAAAGGAAAAATCCAAAGATTTGCATCGTTTCCAAGTTCCACAAAGAAATAAATCTCGAAACTTTCAAACTGTTTTCGCATTCATCATTACCCCCAGCAGAAGCAGACGAATTCCTTTTTTTTCTCCGAATTCTCGGAACTTTCCTTCGAATTTCAATTCTTTCCTTTTGATTTTCGAATCACACAAATTTCACTAACAACTGCACTTTAATTTTCCATTTTCCACCTACAGGCACACGCGTACATTTAATATACGTACATATATCAGATTTTTCTCTATTTGTATAACTGCTTTTCTTTGGCAATTTCCGAAAACGTTTTCTTTTTTCCGACCGAACCAGAAGCAGGAAATCAATTTATCACAACCGCGCGGACGTGTTTTTTTTTTTGTTTTGTATTCGTTTTTATATATTTTCCTTTTTTAACTTTCGATTTCTTCGTCGCCGAAGCGAACCAGACTACTTGGCTCCCATGTCAGGGAATCCCAAGTATTCGGGAAGCTATTCGTACTTTTCCCTGCGATTGTTTCAAAACATAATAGGAAAAATCTAAGTCACAGAGATTTGTACACATGAATATCCGGCACTTGGAATTGAATCTGCTTGGAGCACTTTCTTTTGCAACGAGCGCGTACCACGAATCAAAGCTCAAGTGCAACTAAACTGGCGCCCTTCAAGTACTTCCTTGTTATACCTATACTAAATCGGAGAGCGAGAGAGTAGAAAATATCCTTTTCGTATTCAACGAAAAAAAAAAATATAAACAGAACGAGCTACAGGAGAGAGCAGCGAGATTGGGTATTTGCCACTTGGCAAGCGAAATAAAAAGTGAAATCCACGGGAAAAAACACTCGGCAGGAGAAGCCCGCGTGGCACTTGGAGTAGAACTGTCTTTTCTCGAAGTTAGGCTCGTCGGAAGATCAGGTGTTTGGCGCGCGTATCATATACCATGTGTGTGGCAATGTCACCAGAAGACGAATGAACCAAGCTCATTCATATTTCATCCCCGGATTCTCATCCTTACATATGGCCTGGAGAAATTAGTTGAGAGCGTCTCTCTCACTGATACCACCCATCCGCAAGGGAGTTTGGAAAATTTCTTAGCATAGATGTGAGTTGAACAAAATATTCAAGTTCAATGGTGTGAGACCACAATAATATCGGGAAATCCTCTGAGGCATTCCCACAACACCTGCGCAATGGTAGGAATATTTGGGCGGAGAAGGGAAACACTGGGATAAATCTACAGAATTTCCCACAACAGAAGACAGTACTCAATGCCAACAGAAATGTCCTACAAGGGAGATATTCAGCTCCAGCTGGCAGCTGCTATTGTATAAGTATGTGGCGAATTTAAATTGAAGGTACGAGGGTGCGAGTAGCAACCATGGCTAAGGGCTTCGAACAATTTCTCCGAAAAGGACCTTGATATTTTTAAATTTATGAACTTGCAAAGAGTTGCCTTTGGATGTTATTCTTTGTGAAGGTGTATTTTTTTCTGCCTTTTTGTTACTCATGTTGTTGTCATGCCTCCCGACAAACCAGACGGGAAAGGAAAGGACATTTAATGTAACCGAACGGTTCGGGGGAGTCGGCGAGTGATATGGACTCATTGTCAAATATCAACGACAGAAGTTCACATCTGGTTATTGATTTTATGATAGAATGTGGATATCGTGTGTTTACTGGATGATAGAGTACTTTAAAGTATTACATGTTGGTGGATGATAGGTGATCGCATGTGTGTGATGCGTTGAAGCAGAAAGAGCTTCGTACCATATTAGAGGCATTGTGCTATGTTTCTTATGCTCAGATGATGTCTCATTAACTCTCCATTGGAAACAACCCTCTTTACTTCATTTTTCGTTTCCACAAATCTAAAGGTTCAAGAAGGGATTCAAGATTGAGAAACATAACTTTACTGAATGGAAATCTTTACTGAAAGGGCTATCCTTAAATGGTCGTTGAAAATAGGTCGTCCAACAACAGTCGACAGAAAAACGCATCATTTTTATAGAAGGTAGTGGTATCTTTACAAGTTACAAACTTCATATTGTCAACTGCCATCTTCGAGCTATGTTTCAAATAACAAATATGATGTTTTAAACATAGTCGCAAAGAAAGAAGTCTAATGGTGTAAAATCACACGACCTACGGCAAGGAACCACATCCCCAGGCAATTTGTGATGCAGTAAAGTCATTACTTCATTGGAATGTGGCGTCATTCTGTTCAAAATAAATATGGTTCACGTTCATAGCATCATTTTCAGGAAAAAAAAAAAACAAAAGTTTTCTGTCAATTTGTTTAAAAATCAGAGCGATGAAAAAATAATACAAAAATTATCAAAATAGCCTGCATAGCCAAAATACTTTCATTGTTAAGTACAATAAAACTTCATACTGCTTAGCAACTCTAGAGCTGAGTTTAAGGTGAAACTCAACAATTTTCACAGTCAGTTACATTAAATTAACTAAATTCCAATCACTAACTAGTGTCTACAAACTTACACTTATCTGAATTACTGTCGTATATGTACATATATGGATGTTTTAAGAAATGAACTATCGAATAATTTTTCAAATGAAAATGTAGTTCCTTCTGAAATAAGTCACAGTTTACAATTGGACACGCACGTTCAGCATCTAATAAATGTTATACAACTCATTCGGCTCTATTAAAACGACCTCAACAAGAATATGGGACTTGCCTGATTATGGTATACTCGTACATCTTAATCGCATACGAAACGACATTAGATCCAAATGAATGAGATTCAGGCTTCTGAATTGGTACAATAGGCATATTAAAGATGAGATGTTTGAGCTTCGTAATGCGAAATGGAGCAGGTTACATTCTTATTTTGAAAAAGGTTCAAGCCCTTTTGGAGCATAAACAAAATAGTTTGAAATTGAAAAAGAAGTTTACTTTGGAAGGTAAGCTAATTCTAGAGCCAGAGCCAAGCTTCTTTTTTATTCACTTATGTTGCGATTTGTTTTTCACACAAGTGAACGGAACCTAAAGCTTAATGCTGATTCCGAACGGCGTGAGCCAAGAAGCTTTTTCAAGGCAAGTGTACGACGGGGGGTTTTGCCAGTACCCCGCCGAGGAGAGAAGCCGCAAATGAACACATTCGATGGCGTTGATCCGAACTCGCTCATCGCGCGTCAGTGGCCGACACACTACTCACTGCGCCACGGCGTTCTCTAATTCTATTGGCTTCAACAATTTCTCAAAATATCTGGGTATTGGCACAAATTAGGCATCTAAATCTGCTTTTATGTACTTTATTTGATAACAGATTGTTTATTAAACCCGTTCACGTTAAAAACAAACGCCTTCGAACAAAGAATGCCGCGGAATTAGATAATATTTTAAACAAGCTTCTAGTGGGCGAATATAAACTAATGCCATTTTCCAATAATATGAAAACGGGATTGAGTCATAGCTACGGGCAATCCCTGTAAGCCTGAGAAAATCCCATGAGCTATCGTCCTATAAGTCTTTTGAGTAACATAGGAAAAATCTTCGAAGAAATTAAACAAAGATCGCTTATTGACCCATATAATGGGGAAATTGATCCGACTTTTCCTCTCTGTGGCCCCAAATTGATCTTGCTATGTTTCCATACAACACAGTTTTGTTTGCATCTAACAAAAGCTCAGGGCGAATCGTTTCAAATGTGCAAGATTCTTGTCGAGTGGATAATCAAAATTAGTTAAAGTCTCAGGCATTCTTTTTTAAACTATGTAGAGAATCTTGTTTTCGACCTTAGTCAAAGTTAAAACTTAACCCAACTAAAATCGATTCAAAAAATTAATGTAAATATTTTGAACTATTTTTGATAAAAGGATGACTTTTCAGCAGAATGCATACATCTGCTGCCATAAATAAATCGACAAAAATACTTTATCCATTCGTCAATCTAAAATATTTTCTGTCCGTCGTTAAGAAGCTGGTTTTATTCAAAACAAATTTCCAACCAATTATTTTATACGGTCCTCCCGTATTTTGCATTGCGCAATGATCGTAGTAAAATACTTCAACCGACACAAAACAAAGCCCTTAAACTTATTTTTAATCTGCCGGAACATCTCGAACAATTGTCAAACTAAGTAATTACAGCATTTTACTTAGTTTGACAATTCGGCCAGTAAATAAATTCTGTGATAAATGACAGATAGGCGGGCCTTAACATTATTAGACTCACTTCGAGATCTTGGCACTAATTTGATTCAATTATATTAAATAGTCATGACAGCTCCGATCCAAAATTCTTTTCTTTGAAAAGTTAATAGCCTTGTGCACTTTTAATGGGGTATTCCAGACTGCAGCGCCATCTAAGTAAGTATGTGAGTATTATACGAGTAAGAAATTAAACCTGTTATCTTCGTTAAACGTCCGACTTAAGTTTCGACTTTTGGTTCACCGAATAAGGTGAATCTGCGAGTATAAAATATGAAATTCAGTAAGCCTTCCGGAAAGCATTCCACATCACCGATGCTTTTGCTAAATCCTAATGATACTAAGACAGAGTAAGGTGACTGAAAAACTAGACCCCTCAAGATTTCCCACTTTAAAACAAGAGTTGTGTCATCGTTCTTGCTTATAATATATTAACTCTTTTTGCATTTCTATTATGATTCATTAGAAATACAAATTCTTGTTCCACTTTATCCTGCTAATCCTGATAAGAATACCCAAACTCAATTATCTAATTAATATATCTCAAGTCATTGTTTGCCGTTAAATTGCAAAATGCACTTAAATTTCAATGAAAATTAATAATATTCCGAGTTAAAAATATACTTGCATCCGATTTGGAATTTTTAATCTGATTTTTGCATAATAATCCACTAAGCAGAAATAGCTTTCCTCGTACTTATGCCAATTCCAACACGTCTTATTACTTAAAAAGTAATTAAACACTGTCAGCCTCACAATCAACAGCTCATCCCAGCAGCTATGCAATTTCTTACTAATCCTTGCATGCGCTTCAATTGTGAGATTCTTCAGACCATCCAGGTTACTATCATCCGTCCAGCTATTATATTTACATTACCCTAGAGCATCATGCATAGGTAAAGTAAACTTTGCACGGCTCCTTTAAACGAATTGCAACTTGCTTCACTTCAATTATCGAAGCCAGATGCTACAATAGTTCCACAGCACAACGCCCCGCTCCAGCCCACATCCATAATACTATTCCGTCAACCCATCATTCCCGTAAAGGTAAATTTAAAAATTACTCTGAATAATTCATCGAGTTCTACACTGACTGGCTTACTGGAGGAAGCGGCTCGGCATACACTGTGAAAAGTTAACTGCCCTCCATGCCCAGTGCTTGGCTTGCTACATCAGAAAACTTGCCCAGACACATATATTCATTGTTCCTCCTAAACAAGGACTAAAGACGAAGGACTCAGCTCCATCGGCAATCCCTCAGGATTCGGTCGTCAACACACAGTTTTGAAGTAGCACCAAATCGATGTGGTTGAAACACAGGTATTCTCCCCATACCATCCCCGCATTCAGGTTGATGGTTTACGGAACAGCTCAAGAAACATCCTTCTTCTTTGCGCTTCCCATCATCCTCTCACCTTCATTGTTCTGTACAGCAATACGTACGAACTCGAAAGGTTCTCGCATCGATGAGTAGTGAATTAATGGTGAGCAAAAGTTGCAGAGTCAATGAGGAAGGTGAGTGTATTTACACTCACACTGTATGTCGACGTCTTGCTCCTCGTGTACCGGTTGCACACAAGTTGTCATGTACGGCACCCACCCATCGCAAGGACATTGTTGGCAGATCCGTCTCCAGAGCGGGGTGGTGAACAAATGTTCTTTGTTCACTTTGAATTTCCATGCAAAGATCACTGGGTTAAAATGCAAACACATTTTCTAAGAAATTAGAATGTTATGGCCTGATGATGATGACGCCAACGGTGATGGGGCGGATAAAGTGGAAACGAACCCGGTCGTTCACCAGAGCAAGGACGAGCCGGATGGCGATGAAAGAGGATTCGGAAGTACTGATAAAACAAATTAAAAGTAAATATTTTCCCTAATGTCTGGATGGGCGGCACGAGGCGCATGAAACAACAGTCAGGCAGCATAACAAGGACCGGCCGTGGGGATATGAATGAAAATGCAAATGGGGGTACATGGATGAAACGGAAACGTGGAGTGTGGACTGTAGAATTTCATACCTATAGATTGCCGAAAACGTTTTGTGTTACCAAAGAGTTCTTTGCAATAGTTTTCGACCGTAGGCGAAATAACAAAACTTATGATGACTAGTGCTAGGACGAGACTACGGATAATATGATTCGAGTGGAATAGATTTTAGATTTTATTTGTTTCAAGGATAACGCCTGGAAGATATTTTGTAATGATTGAATCGGTATTAAAAGTTTGTTGTTGAACTCAAATGTTTTAAATAAATAAAGAGCGCGACTATTCCAGATCACGAATTACGCTGACTCTTCGCTGGGACCGTATGAATTTATTGATGCCATACAATTAAATTTATCAGAATCAATGAATTAGTAATAGCTCCGGACATTTAGTTGTGGTCACGACAAACTAACAATTGCTTAGTTGTTTTTAAGATAATATGTTTGATAAAGCAGCCTGCTGACCTTTAGATGACCGCTAGGATATACAGTGCTTCACTTATTGCAACAATTTAGAAAATCGTCGATAAATCATTTGTTTAATTTTTTTGATTTATTTTAATTAAGGCGAATAGCTTATGATTACAGAAATTAAAAACAAAAAAATATTCAATTCAAGTAATAAAGACAAGAAACGAATCAAAAACAGTGTAAAAATCTACATTCGTTCACTTTTGCACGTTTTGTTTAAACCCGTGGAACTGTCAGATCTCAGTATTTAATTCAAAGGCCCCTATTTTTTATGAATAATAGCGTAGCGTGCCATTCAGTTTCTAGACCATAGTTCGACAAGGCTGCCCGGTGCGTTTGCATATTCCCACAAATTCTCAAGTCATTGCTTTTGGCCGGTCAAAGCATTGTCTGGAACTGGTGGCCTTCAAGCCATTTCTTTACAATTTTTGTTCGGTCTTTGGAATCCACATATGGCTAAAACATCAATTCGGCAAGGTTTGCTTGCAAAATATCGAGGTAGTCTTCATCCTAATCAACAGACTAATATGTCCCTAACATCCCCACACCATTTAAATAACTTCCGCATGCATCATTAGCTGTTTAACCTGATGTTTTTCGAATACTTTCATGTCGGCGATGCCAGAAAAATTCCTTCCCGACTTATTGAAAACGGTTGATTTTTGTTTCTACCGTCCAGAATCTGAGTTTGTTGTGTTTTAAGCGAGTCTTCTTGTTTTTGTCAAACAATGCGGGTTTTATGCGAAACTCTTCGATCTCGCAATTTTGAGTTGAAGCCGATTAAGATCGATAAATGTGTGAGATCGCACACATAATCGAATTCGACCGTTCGTGATCATTTCAAACGCCTAGATTTAATCTCAGAGCTCGGGTTATGGGTTCTATGTTCTAATGGAAAGAAATGTGTGCTGTCGCGCAAGCCATTTCTAAAGCACATCATCATAGCAGACGAGAAATGGGAAGTTTACAAAAAATGTTAAACGCAAGGGATGATGGAGTAAAAAAAAAAGAGCCAGATCAAAGCACTTCGAAAGCCGACATTCATCAGAGAAGGTGATGGTATCTGTTTGGTTGGGATTCAAAGGAATCGCCTTTTTTAAGCTTCTTTCGAACAACACAAAGATAAATTCTGGAGTGTTAATTACACAAATTGAATGACTCACGTAAACCAAAAAGGGCAGAATGACTTGATAGAAAAGATACATATAGCGTTCCATCAAGATAATGTGAGGCCGTATACAATTTGGTAACTTGCTCAAAGCTTTTAAAGCTCGGATATGATGTACTGTCACGCCCACTATATTCTCCAGTTTTAGATAGTAAAACCTAAAATATGAGGAGGAGAATCGGTTTTTTGCCAGCAAAGAACAAACATTTTATTATATTATTAGGAATAATTAAATAAAATATATATTCAGTATAGGAAAATCATCTTTAATCTTCATAAAAATAAAACGAAATTACTTTCCGAACAATCCAATTTCGTACCCCATCAAGATGCCAAACTGTAATATCGCCCCCTCTGGCCTCAGTTAATGCAGGCAGGCGGAAAGGAGTATGGGTGTCAATTGCGGCAACCATAAATCCCTCGACTACCTAAAACTCACAATCGTAAAATGCGTGGGCACAGCTTTAGCTCGTCCCCGTTCGACGCTTTCCCTCCTCCAAGACGAATCTGTTGGGGAAGCCACTTCAGGAATTCATGTCTAAAGAATACCACAAATTCTACTTATATGTAGTAGAACCGAAACTGGCCTCTATTATCGCCAAAACAACACGAACCCGAAGTAATCTCCAACATCTTTGCTCATTTCTTCAGCAAATCATTCACCGACCAGGATCTTCAACCCGATCACGACTATTTTCGATATTTGAAAGACTGCCCCCAGATGTCTGTCTCTTGTTTTACTGAACATAACTCCCGACCTAATCGATGAAAAAATACGCAACTTAAAGGACGACTACTCTACCGCTCCCGACTGTCTGACTGCCATAGTTTTAAAAAAGTGCGCGAACCATCTTATTTTACCCCTTACCGCTCTATTTCAAAACTCTATCGCTCAAGGACTCTTTCCTAAGCTTTGGAAATATGATTACAACATTCCAGTCCACAAAAAAGGACTGAAAAATTATGTGTCCAACTATCGTCCCATTGCCAAGCTGTCATGCATACCTACCCAAATTTTTCGAGAGCATCGTTTATGATGCACTATTCTTTCACTGCAAACCCATATTTTCTCCTAACCAACATGGGTTCCTAAAAGGTCGATCGACAACCACTAATCTAGTCGAGTTTTTCTCACACCACGTTTATTGTCGCCACTGACTTCAGCAAAACTTTTGACAAAATGTCTCACCAAATTATTCTCCTCAAGCTCACTGCCCTCGGTTTCCCTTCCGGTTTTATCTCATGGATCAAATCTTGAAGATCGTCAATATAATGTTATCTTCAGATCTTCTATCTCTAATCCAATTAATGTTACCTCCGGTGTCCCGCAAGGTAGTCATCTCGGCCCACTGATATTTTTTCTAACCATTGATGATGTTGACAGTGTTATTCTGAACTCTCAGCTCTCCATATATGCTGATGATATGAAAATATTTAAACACATATCTTCCCCTGTCGACTCCTGCTCTCACCAATTGGACCTTAACAGGTTCACTACTTGGGGTCAAAAAAACGATCTCGAGCTCAATGTCAGTAAATGTCAAACCATCACTTACTCTCGCAAGCGCTCTTCCTCACCACCCAGAACCTAGATTATTCGTAATGAAACCGTTCCCCCAATCAGCTTCTTGGTTAATCTAGGGGTTATTTGTGACCGTGAACTCAACTTTCGCCTCCATATCGACAATATTATCAAACATGCTAACTCTGCCCTCGGTTTCGTGAAATGTTGGTCCAAAGACTTCTCGAACTCTTACGTAACGAAATCATTATAAATCACTCTCGTTAGGGCCCTTCTCGAATATGCTAGCCAGGTCTGTTCCCCTCTTACGAATCACATCCTACGCGTATTGAAGCCATTCAACGCAGGTTTATCCGTTTTATCCTTCGTGGCCTTCCCTGGGCCGACCCCCTTAATTTACCACCTTATACGAATCGCCTAAAATTAATCAACCTCCAACGCCTTAAAGAACGACGTGATGTTGCAGATATTCTATTTATTCACGACCTTCTCAGCGGTAACATTGACAGTCCCTCATTATTGCACATGATTCTCCTTAACACCAACCCATGTAAGCTTCGGTCCACGCCCCTTTTCCGTATAAGCACTCACCGCACAAGTTATGGCTACCACGAACCAATGTCCAGAATGCTTCGCAAAGCTAACACCAATCTTTTCGACCTTCACCTCAAAAAGTCCAGCCTTAGAGTTGCCCTTTACCATAACCCTTTGCACTCTCCTTAATCGTTTCCACCCTGCCACCTAGTTAATAGCTTATGGTTAAATTATAGTTTTTTGTTAAGGCTTACATTAAGCTAATAAAGTGCCCCTGTGGGGGCGTCAAATCATTAAAAACCTCGCATGTGTGAAACTTAGGCTCATTTAAGCGAATGAAGAAAACTCCACAATCAGGAACTTGATGAAGTTTATTCAGCACAAAACGTTGCCCAAATTTTAAAATCGCATAGACTAAGATGGACAACACGAGGACAATGGAACGAATGGACAATGGACTAACAGAGAAAAGAATAATGAGTGGAAAACCCCAAGGGTAGGAACGCTAGGAAGGCCCCGCCGTAGACGGGAGGATAATATAAGAATGGACACACCTGGCATGGGTGAAGGCGTGACGAAGAGTTTTCAACGAGGCACTGACCGAATCTAGTTTAATAAAGCTAGCATGGTAATGAGACGCTACTTACTTTGACACTACTTACTACAGGAAATCAGTTTTAAAATTGTAAACGTTTTGAAAGACTTATAGAACTCGAGAGAAAACTGTTTCTACCTGGTTAACTGCATAGCAGCGATAAGTCAAAGACTGACACAAACACAAATACAGATAAGGGATGGGAATTTTTGGCAACCAAATCGTTAAAGACCTTCAAATCTGAAGAGAAGGACGGATATTTTACTGGTAATGCTTTGATATTCGCCAACCAGCGTCCTACCTATATAGACCTAGACTATAATAGAACCAGTATTTTCTAGCTAATAATATTCACATGAGGCTCATGTTCAGTTAGCAAGGAGGGCACTGCGACCAAAGAGATCAGTTTTGCCTACACCTACTACTTAGTCTTATTGATGCAAGAATTCCGGAAAAAATTTAAAATTTTAGAATTGCCAAGATTACAAATGACACCTTGTTAAGGCTGAACATATAACAAACTAAATAATTTCTTATCACTTTTAAATCCAGACAAGTCTCAGCAGTTAAGAAATCATTTATGGCTTGTTTATGATTATATATGAAATATTGGTAAAGACTGGGAATGATGGAAAGATTAAGAAAGATTGTTGTTAATCAAAAGGTTAACTTGTTCCGTGACCAATGAAACGAAAAATTAAAGATATCGAATATCATTTCAAGTTATTTTATACAAAGTGTTTGAAGGTTAACAACTGAGTTAAACAAACATTATCAGTAATCACTGATCGTCACTTTGTTCTCGATATAAACTGTCATTGATTATGAGTTAGGAGTTAAGAAAAGCTGTCTCCAAATGTCAATAATTAATCTTGGATATCAAATAGGTACCTTTATCGACTTATGCCAGCCCTTGGTATTATGAGTAGCCTTACTGATCCATTCAAAATAGACATATTGGCGACTTAGATCAATATGGTAAGTCTCAGCGCCTTCAAAAGCCACAAACATAATTCGTCTGCAGGTGAGCCTAAAATTATAGACACACTAATACTAAGTCTTTAACACTACAGGTATTTAGAAAAGAAATATTTCAAATATGTTAAGGAGGTGGATATGATGTCGAGCTTATTTAAAATTTAGTACCGACTTTTTATGTTACATACTTACACCACAGTGGACATTAAGAGGGAAAAGATGAACTTTGTTATTTAAATTGTCAACCAGAAACACGGCATTAATAGTCTACAAGTCTACAAGCTTGAGTGGCGCAGCAGACAGTCCAAGGGGAAACGAATCAGTTTGGGATCTAGACTGCTGAAATTGGGTTAAAGAAGAGCATGGAGTTAAAATTCTGTAACGGACGTGTTATTAACATAATTTTAACAAGCTATACTCAAACCCGGATAAAAAATAGTTGGCTTTCTTGTTTGGCAGACCAGTTATCTATTTTTGACTGAGTTCATTCGAATTTGTTTTTGTGGCAATGGAGGGATTACTCGTATATAAAATATGACTATCTCCCTCACGGTTTTAAGATTACGAGATTGTGGGTTCATACAATTCTTATTTAATTCCTTACATAAATCAAAAGTAAAGTATACTGAAATATCTATCTATAACCTTAGAAAGCAATCAAATTAAATATTTTAGTTAGTCTTATTATTCGTCTAATATAGTAACAAAATATTTCCTAGATAGATTAGTTTCTGCATACAGCATGTGCTAACTAAGCTAGCAATAAGAAGCGGTAAGAAATAAAGCAAAGAAAATAAAGCAAAGATGAGCACGTATGAATCTACCAAAATTTTTAGCATAAACGACACATTGCCTCCGCATTAGCGTTATAATTATAAGGCGTCGATGCCTTAAAAGAAAAATAAAATTATTATAAAACGGGTTTCTCAAACTGGCATGTTGCAAAACGTCCTCCAAGGTAACCCAGAAACCATGAAATCAATATTCGTGCATATAACATTACTTACTCCACGCAAACACTCGAAACTATATGTTCAAACTAGCTAACTTGACAAACTCCTTAAAAATTCTAAAATCATTCTCGTTTCTGTTTCAAAAAAGGGTTCCATATCAACGAGATACGGAATTTCATAAAATCTCCATCAAAGAAAGAAACACCCTTTCGTCATCTTCAGTCCTTGCTATCACACACATGTCATGCCATACATTGTATCCTCAAGATAAGTTTGATGCTTTTTTCCTGTAGTACTCAGTATTTTCGAACAACAAAGGAATTGTTGGCTGTTTGTAATGTAAACCGGAAGGAAGAGTCAAACGTTCCCGTGTCGGTAGCAGCTCAAACTACAGAACCAGGGCACCTATTCCTATTAACAGTTCTGCTTTTTGTGCGTGCTTTGTCAGATGCGTCATTGCCATCAGTAGAGCCACAATACCGTATTACTGGAATCGTCCCATTACGCCTCCTCTGCCCACGAGCGAAACTGTTCGACTGTTCTATATCCGTCCGTGGTCCGCCTTGAAATGTGTGTATTACGAAACACAACCCCCAGCAACGAGCCGAAACCACCCTTTTCATGTACATGATGTGTTTCTGTTTCTCTCATGTCATGTAGGTAGACCGCAACGAGAAAAGAAAATTATTCCATTGCGGTTGGCCGGATTCTGTCCGAGTTCGTAACTGACACTGAATTTCCCTTTTCGCTATTACTGATGATGGCCGCTGTGAAAGCCGGAAATCGATGGAGCGATGTGGCATTGCGTACCCTAGAACTAATGAGGTCAGTTTAGGTACCATACAATATGGTGACGTGGGTTCGAAGGCTTTCAAAAGGTGACGATTGGGGTTAAGCCATTCCCTCCCCCGTATCGTCTCAACATCTCAGCAATCAATGACTTACATATCCTCAAAAATGTTTCGCATTGTTTAAGTCATACAAGCACTCTCGCTTATCGGCGCACAAAAATCATTAACTAAGTACAAAAGTCGCGTACCTACAAGAACGCCAACATCCACCAATGCTGGCATGATACCATCCGACGCGGTTGTCATGAATAATTAAAATTTAATGCACTGCAGGGGTTAAGCACATACTTGTAACCCATACTCGTGCTCATGCTCGCACTCATATGCAAAATACGGACATCATACATGGAAATATGCTCTTCTAATGAAATCATCTCAGCCATTTCCTCCACATCTCCTTCAAGTGCCGAAAAGGTATGGCTACGAACAGGCTAGCACTAATGGATACGACAGCATGTACTCGTAATGGGCCAAAAGGTATGTCAAAGAAACACGAGTTTGTCATCGGAATGAGGGTGGGCCAAGGCGAAAGGGTTTGAGTCTGTGCGTAATTAATTTACGAGCTATGTGTCGAATATCCTTAATTACGGAAATTTCGGATTTCTTCTCAAATTTTGGGACACCCCCGCACTATATTCGGAGGACGTAGCTAGCATATGTAATGTGTACGTAATTTCGTTGATTAATTTTTATAGGTGAGTCTCTGGGGTCGTGGAAATATCGTCGGAACAATGGTGGATGTACGTGATATGAGGATCGCTTGAGTTGGGTATTTAAACATACAACCATTAGTCATACACATTATATATATGTATGTATATACATGTGGTCGGTGAAAGTTTCGTGCGAGTGCAGCAGCGAAACTAACGATACTTTAAGGACTTTTCAAGCACATGCCGGTCTTGTATTCATGTACGGTCAACGACAAGACGCCCAGTGGGAATTGGTGATGGTAAGACAAATGAAATAACCCCTGTTGGGTAAATACTATGGTACCAGTGCTCTTGAATGCTTAGCAACCTGCTTTTTTTTTAAGGAGAAAATGTACACATGATATAATGACTCTGTTACAATGGTAGAATTATTTGACTTACGATAATGCACTCCACTATTTGAGATTTGAACTGCACTCACCTGAAATTGAAAAAGCAATCATAAAATAAGAAAAATTAAATATAGAATTCAGGCAAAAAATGGGTTATAGAGGAGGAAATGAAAAAGGGATTGCAGCACTGGACCAGAAACTTTTTAAACCAACGAGGATATACGTTTGCATAGGTCTTACTTATTGATTATTTTGAAACTATGAAGGCAGATCGCGGCTGAGGGGCAATGTGTCTTTAATATAACAAAAACAAATCAGTTTGCATCACATCTCACATAGCAATTTGAAATCGGGGAATAATGAATCCCGTTCTTAAAAAACGCACTATTTTATAAAGAATCATTCATTCAGAGGCCAGCCAAGTAAGTAATACCGTCTTCAATCGTCAGGGTAAGTAGGAAATGTTACCGTCCTAGCTGGTTGTATGAGTTGAATATGAAGCGATCACAGAAATAGGACTTACCCGCAATGACGATTTTCTTTCGTACTTTCGCTGGGTGCTGAAGACAAATGAACAAGATCATGATTTTTTACACAAATTTATTCCATTTGATCTCAGACCGCTGGCCAGAGAAAAACAGCAGCAAACAATGTCGGTAGATGACGAGAGAGAAACCGTTGAGGACCAGCCCTTCCAATGAGGGCTACGGACGGGGAGCGCAGTGAGGACGGAAAGCTACCACGAGCCAAATTGAAGACCATAGTAGACAGGCTCAGGGTAGGAAGATAAGGAGGTGGCAACAGCCACCTAAATGCAGTCGTAAAAATAACAGTAACAACAAAACACAACAACAGCAGCAACAACCGAATAATACACATTGTCCACTGCATCGGAAGATAGCGGTGGGACAGCCAATCCCCATGAGGGGTAAAGACACCTCCAACCCGACAAGACTCCGATCCATAAGTCTCCTTTCGAGGGCCAGCAAAGTCTGAACTAAGGAAAACAAAATCATTCCGGATAACCAAGTCGGTTTTAGAGCGAGGCTTGACACTATTCATTACGCGTCGAAACTTTTATCGAATTTCCAGTAGAACAAACGTAAGAACCAATGAACGAGTGCCTGCCATATTGACTTGGAAAAGAGTTCGACGTTGGGCATAAGTAAACTAGTGCCATATTTGACTTTTAGCATGTTAACTGGTAGAAAGTTCGTTGTGAAAATTTCCAATGTGACTTCTACTCAAACTTTTCAAATTTGAAATGAACTATAGCAGAATGAACTTTTTAACATTTGCCTAAGAAATCCGGCAGTTTCTCTTCAGCATTCGATAGCGTACGTGGCCGATTTAATTGCATGCAGGTCAAGCCAAGCGATCTACGTTATTGCCATTCGAATGCAACTTGAACTCGAACAAATCCAGTTAGATTCTGATTAGTAGAAGTTAAAAATTAACTTCCAGAAACCAGAATTGATATATTTAGAATGCATTTGTCTAGGGCCTAGAGATCAATGGGGCAATTTTCTGACTAAACTGATTCGAAGCTAAATTGCCAGGGCAATAATGCCAATGGTTAATAATATGACCTTCGGCGTTTACTACCTCAAGAACTTGTACCACAAGAGGATGCGAATCAGTCCTATGTCCCACCAGAGTCATTAACCTGTTTATATCCTGGGCTGACCCTGGATCGCGACTGTCTCAGGATCACTGGGTTGGTTTCATGCTGAGGACGGGGAAATATCGTCCGAAAGCATCGGCGCTTTCGGTGGTTGGCAAGATTTCGCACGTGGTCTTTCAGCCATTTAAAATCAAAGACAATGATAGACTTATATAAGACAGGGTGTCAAAAGGCCATAATTTTTCGGTAATGATGCTTTCGTGTTTGGTGGTATGGACGTGGTTGACGTTTATGTTTAGCAGGATGTTGCCGCTTGCCACAAGGTTGATAAAATTAGTCCTCTCCTTCGTGACAAATTTCTTGGACCTGTGGTTTCTCGAAATCGAATTTTTTTATTTGCGAGATCTTGTGATGTGACTCCTTTCTAATTTTTCTCTTAGAAAGGTGTCAAAGATTATGTTCATCTATGCTTTACAATGCCCCAAATTATGCTTAAACTTGACAAAAAATGGAGAAACTCATGTAAACAGTCATGAAACAGGCAGGATGACATTTAGCAAAAATTCGATTTAATTACTTACCTAAGTATACAAGAAACATATAACATATATATTTTTCATACAAAAGTTTCGCCAATCAATTGACTCAGAATATCTTTGTGTCTACGAGTATGGATAAATTCTGTGTCAATGCTCGAGAAGTGAATTCGCATAAATATTTACAGTACAGTGATGTACATAATTTAAAGGTATTTGTTTAAGGATTGATTTATGTTCAGATAATAAGCATTGAACTTAACCCAAGATTGAGATCAAGGGTCACATGCGATATTTTTCTTTGTTGAAGATTGCCGGCGAATGATTTTCTTACTCAGCTTGCTCCTGAACCTCAATTATCTGTTGCTACAACAAATGGCAATAATTATTCTGCATCTAATTTTTATATGACTGACGAAGTTCCTAACAACCACAAAGATATATCTGTAAACTTTGCCTTTTTAGCCGAGATATAGTGTACTAGAGCATTTCTTTGTATTTAGTCGTTTCCACCTCAATACTCGAAATGTTTTTATGACGTCTCGCTTCTTGTGCTTGTTGTGCCGATATAAAAGTTAATATCGAACTAAGAAAAAAAAATCAAGTTTTGCTTTAAACTTAAGACTGTCAGACGTTTATCGAAGTACTTATATTGATCTAACAGGTCCAGGGTAGTGAGAGTTTACTCTCTAGAACATATATACGAGGGTGGTCCGATAAGTACTTAGCCTCACCGCCAGATGGCACCAGTATCGCAAGAGCAACTTACCATCGTGTAGAACTTTCTAGTAGACGGCTACTGTCGAAATTTCAGCCGGATCGGACTCGTAGTTTTGTTTTGACCGCGTGTGGAAGCGGGAGTGTCCGCGGATTTTGGAAAAATGGATCGGTCGGTGATTCGATTCTTGTTTTTCGAAGGGAAATCGCGCAGCGAAATCAAAGAGCGTTTGGATGCTATGTACGGTGACTCTTCTCCTTCGATGGCGACCATCAAAAATCGGTTTAACGAGTTTCAACGTGGTCGCACATCGGTTTTTGATGAGCCACGTTTGAGGTGCCCCGAAAACGGCTACCACGGAGGATAACGTGACAAAAATCCACGATCTCATATTGGCAGACCGCCGATTGAAGGTGCGCGAGATAGCTGAGACAGTAGGCATTTCGAAAGATCGCGTGGGTCATATCCTGCATGAAATTTTGGGTATGAGAAAGCTGTCGGCGCGATGGGTGCCGCGTTTGCTCACTCCGGACAACAAGCGCAACCGTGAAACCACTTCAGAGCAGTGTTCGACGCTGTTTAAGCGCAATCCGACGGAGTTTCTGCGTCGTGTGTTCGACGCTGTTTAAGCGCAATCCGACGGAGTTTCTGCGTCGTTTCGTGATAGTCGACGAAACATGGATCCACTGGTACACAACAGAGACCAAGGAACCGTCGAAACAGTGAACTTCATCCGGCGAACGTGCTCCGAAGAAGGCGAAGACTGTTCCATCGGCCGGAAAGGTGTGATCCACATCGACTACCTGGAGAAGGGCAAAACGGTCACAGGGCTATACTATGCCAAATTATTGGGCCGATTCGACGCCGAATAGAAGAAAAAACGGCCCCACTTGGCGAAGAAAAAAGTGCTCTTCCACCATGATAACGCACCGGCTCACACCTCCGCCCTCGCCACGGCCAAATTGGTCGAATTGGACTACGACTGCTGCCCCATCCACCGCATTCTCTAGATTTGGCCCCGTGTGACTTCTTTTAGTTTCCAAACTTGAAAAAGTCACACGCCGGGCAGATATTTCAGTCGAATGAGGATGTCATCGCCGCCACGGAGGCCTACTTTGCAGACCTCGAGAAAACGTATTTTAAACGGACCACCCTCGTACGCTAACATTTATAATAGAAGAAGCAAATATTTGCAGACTATCAATTTCAAAGTACAAAATAAGTTGGGATATTCGTATGTTTGACTGAAAAGGGCATTTTCTCCATTAATTGAATGATAATCGGTAGTCCCAAGAACTTGTTTGAGGAGGCATAAAACAATCTTCTGACATGCTTTCTGACATTATGTTTATAATTGTCAATATTACTGCTCTTTCTACTTAAGAATATACCCTGGTGATCGTTGGTATTGAGCTTTAAGGTTCTATAATTGAGCATTCGTAAAGAACCTGGTATATCCAAGTCGGGAAAATTCACTATTTACCAAATATTTGATACCGAAATACCATACGATACGATATGCTACTCGCATATTCATCGAGCTTAAACACAACCTTTTCTGCTTAAGTCTTTTGTGCAGCATCTTTATGCACATGACAATTTTCATACAAAACTATCGAATATTTGTAGCTTTGCTCTGTTTACCAGGAGGAGATACATATATAAAGACTACTAATTCGGAATCAATCTATTTCTATACTTACTTACAAAGAACTTGACAAATTATACGTGATTTGTCCACTTCTCCCCAAGTTAACTATTAATTAGAGAAATCATTTTCCTAGAACCCCATTAACAATTGGCAGATGAATCAACAGAATTTATATCTAATGTCAATATCATGCATTAAATTAATCTACTCCGAATGTACGGACCAAAGGAAAAAAACACTAAGCCAACTAAAGCACCCTACCTATCACAACAATGGCCTAACATGCATACTCGTCGCCCAGCGGGATTTAACCCATTCCTGAAAACACATGTTGTGTATCACTATTGTATCTGCAATAACTTATTTCAATGCGAATGCTTGAATTACCTAATCAACAGTCATTAATTAATGATTGCGCCATGTTTGAAGATATCGGGTTGTGTTATGCGTATGGAAAACTCAAACACGCACCGACATTGATTGACAAAAGACAATACATTGGAATATGTACGAGTGTGGGGATGCATTGTTTCCGGAGGTCGTTGAAGTGGGCATGGCTTTGGGGAGACTTAAATTTTGATTAAATGAATCCCCATAGTGGTGAAAGCAATGAAATGAAAGAGTAGCAAGTCGTATCCAATCCTTAGTATTCAAATCCTTTAGATATTTTGCATCTTTAAGTTTAATATCCGCTCTTCGAAATGCCTCTTGGAATCAATATTTCCTCAGAACTTGAAAGTGTGTACACACAGGCGCCTGGCAGATTTATGTTTAGTTTCACATGAACGCATCCATTAATTTAATGAAATTCCCTAAAACAATAGGTTACAGTCGATCGTACTTAAGACAAAAGAACTTTGGACCGAAACATATTAGCTCAAAATTAATGCTTCACTGACTACCAGACAGTTGCAGAAGCACTCGTGTGGAATCTATATCTAAACTATGATTACATTAAAATCGTAACACTCAACAATTTAACGGGGATGACATATAGATGGCGCCACAAAATCTGAAGTTGTTCCAGAAAAAATATAAAAAAAATCCACAAAATGTCCACAAAAGGTTTGTGGCCGATGGTAAATTGAAGTTCTGTGAGATGTCGGACATTTTGAAGATATGAGTAGGCATTTTGCATGAACACAGAAAAGCTCTGTTTACTCACAGTCGATCAGAAACAATGCGTTGACGATTCAAAGCGCTGTTAGGAGCTGTTTCGGCGCAATGCAAAGAATTTTTGTATACAGTATGAATGAAACATGGGTCCAATATTTCTAAATAAATATTTAAATTCATAAATAAAATTAATTCTAACATGGTAAATTCGCGCCTACAAATCAAATATTTTTTTTTGAAAATGCGATTTTTTTGATCAATCACAGCTTCATGTGGAAAGAGAGAATTGACGATATTTGAATAACGGCTTCACCGCGTCTAATAATAGAAACCTTGAAAAGGGCACTGTCGCCAATGACCGAATTTCAACCGGTTTTTTTTTTTTTTGTGGAAAAGGATGAACTCCTGTGCATCCTGAATTCATTTAAAAATAAAAAGTCGTCGGGAATAGATGGTACGACAAACATCGATGTAAGACACTTGACAATTGAAGCATAAGATATTCTCACCACGCTGTTCAGCAACACTCTGCATAACATTCATTATTCAGCGCATTGGAAAACAGGTGTGCTCCACTCGGTCCCTACACGGGATAGAGATAGAGCAGACCATGTTCATCTCCGATCAATTAGTTTGCTTCCGAATGTTAACAAGGTTTTTGAAAGATTAGTAAACGGAGCCCTAATCAGATGGGTTGAGGAGAAGAAAAAAAACAATATAGAGCAACCAGTTTGGTTTTAAGGCATGATGCAATACAAAACCAATATACGGGTGCTTGTCTAGTCAACTTTGAAAAGGGCTTCGACACCATATCGTTAGAAGGTCATTCATAAGATAACATAGATAAAGGTCAGAAATGACAACACATTATTCATCAAACGACAAAATAGTGGTCTACTTATATTCAAAATGAAACCTCTACGTTAATGCCGCTTTACAGCCCGTGCGATTCACTGTTAAGTCTTCTCCTCCTTTTCCCAAATATTGCAGATCGGGTCGAAAATCGTACGCAAACTTTTTCTCTCAAAACGACCAAGGATCTCCTCATCCGCTTTCGATAAGGTCCATGTCTCTGCACCATAAAGCAGGACCAGGATGATAAGGGTCTTATTTATGGCCATCTTAGTTTTCCGAGAGAGGGCTCTGCTTCTCAGTTGTCTCCTGAGCCCAAAAAAACAGAGGGTGGAACGAGTTATTCTGCGTTTGATTTCGGCACTGATGTCAATGCTGCATGTCACTGCGGTGCAGACGAAGTCCTTACTACCTCGAAAGTATGCCTGCCAATCTGTGGGCACTGGTCAAGACGTCGGTGGTTCGTATCCTTTTTCGATGACAGCATATATTTCGTTTTGCCCTCTTTACCGGTAGCCCCATTTTAGTAGCTTCCGCCTCAATGCTCGTAAAGGCCTCGATGACATCTTGCTGAATTCGTCCAATTAGCAAACGTTCATTGTCTGACGTTCTCGGAAGCTTTAGATCCTGAATGTCATTCTGATTATTTCTCCGAAATATTTTATTTATTTGCGGGAACAACTCGCGCTATTGGATTTTACAGCACGAATTCTGTTGTTCCAATGCAAACTTACAGATATTCTGTAATTCTCTTTGATCAACTGTTGGAGATTTTTAATCAGTGACTTCAGTGTCCTGACCTCCGAGTTTTGTCTGTCGGTAAACCGCCTGTACAAGAGTTTGAGCCTTGTCAGGAATATATGTATGTATGTACTTTTTTGTCTGTGCAGTGCCTCGATTGCCGCGTTTCGGTACACGTTTGTAGTATCGTTATGTCGTTGACGTGGTATTGTACTGTCCATCGTCTGCTTAATTATATCGTCCATTTGTTTGAGGTACCTGTCAATCTCGTAGTTTGACAGGTTCCTATTAGACGGTGGTAAGGAGGCGCTCGAAGTGAGCGCTCTCGTCAGGGAATTGGCAAAGCGTGGCCAACGCGTCCTACTTTAATCATAGGGGTGCGCTTGGATATACTCTGCCATCTCCGCGAACTCGTCAGGTACTGTGATCACGGCATGTAGTCCGCAATGGTCACTGTCGTATACAATGGTCCGTAGACAGTTAATAGACCATTCGTTCGTGTCTGCCAGTCTCAGTCGAGAGTCTATTAGCATGAGATCCAGATAGGAGCCGCTCCTAAGATACGACGGACTATCCGTTGCGAGCAACTTGACTCTATATTCAATGTTGTGTAGAACGCATCAAGCTCCCCCTAGTGTTAGGAATGTTATTTCCCCAATCACTATGTTTTGCATTTAAATCGCCGGCCAGAATGTAGAAGTTTTCCACCGAGTTTAAGCGCAGAGATCGAAAAAGTATCTCGAGCTCTGCAATGAAAACATTGGGTTGAGGTGCTTCAGGCGCATAAGTTGATACAATGTACATTCTCTTTCCATTTCGGAGAGGAATGCACACAATACGGGCCCCTAGCACCTGAAACCTCCGCACTTCACCGCTGTATATGACTTTATGCTTTAAATTATTTTTAATGAAGATCGCAACTCCCCCACCTTGAGTAGCGTTGGGTCGGTCCCTTCTAATTATTCTGTAAGAACTGTGCCGGATTTTGTGCTTCTGGTTTAGCTTTGTTTCGCTAACCAAGAGTACATCGGGGCTTTCGTCCTGTAACAGGTTAAAAAGTACGGCTCGTCGCTCAATCCTTATCAGGGAATTTACATTCACCGACATGATCTTCAAGGGGCTCTCTACCAGCGTACCCATCACGACCTTAGATGTGCTAGGCCCGGCAGAAGCGAGCAGATACTACTACTCGGGTCGCCGTCTCAAAGATCTATTTTTGGAGCTGCCCAGTCTGCCCCTGGATTGCGAGCAAGAACGAACAGACATCCACCTCCGCCTCCGGTGCCTTAGAGACAGGCACTGGGACTTTAGGATCAGCCATGGGCTTTTGTACCGTCTTTCCCGAACCTGCCGCCATTTGGGCGTAGGTCAACTGGGATGTGATGGCTGGTGTTTGGAAGCGACCCGAGGGACGCTTCTCCTCGACCTTCTACTTACGGGCCAGGTTTTCTTTCTTGATGTCCTGGAACTTAGGACATCCCCGATAGTTTACAGGGTGTCCTCGGTTCCGACACAAGACACACACGAGCTGCTCTCTGTCCGCCACCTTGTCTTTCCCAAGGTCGCATTCCTCGTTCTTGTGGTTCTTTGCGCACTTAACGCATCGAGGCTGCATTTCGCAGTTCGACGCGGCGTGCCCGAATCTTTGGCGGCGGATACATTGTAAAATGTTTCCGCTCCTCTTTAATGTTTCCCATGTGACAGTCTGGGATGCTATGGAAGTGATAGTCCTTACCCTCTCCAGCTTGCTGCTGGGTGTGAGCTGTACCAAGAAGATGGGTATCACTCGCTTCTCCCTTCGGGAGCCCACCGTGGAAAATGGCTTCACCCCCACGAATTTGAGGTCGTCACTCTCGAGCTCTTTGAGCTCTGAGAGCATTTCTTCGGGGTCTGCAATCGACTCCACGCCTTTGAGGAGCATCGTCTGCAACCTCTCGGCATTTGGCGTAAGGGAGAAAAACTCCGTCGTACATTTAAAATGAGAATTGCTTCTTACAGCTTCTGCTGCTGCGACTGTTGTTGTTGCTGCTGCTTCTGCTGTAGCGGTTGTTGTTGTTCCTGCTGCGGCTGTTGTTGCTGCTGCTGCTTCTGCTGTTGCTGTTTCTGCTGCTGTGGCTGTTGTTGTTTCTGCTGCTGTGGCTGCTGCTGTTTCTGCTGCTGTTTCTGCTGCTGTTTCTGCTGCTGTGGCTGTTGTTGTTGCTGCTGCTTCTTCTGCGGCTGCTGTTGTTGCTGGCTTTGATGTGTGGCGACTGTTGCCTGCTCCCTCTCCGTCTGCTGCATCTCCTTAAGCCTATTGACTACGGCCTGCACATAGGATCCGTTTTTCCTCCTCAAGTTCGCGACGCTCTTCCCCCATAACCGAACTTGAAAGGGCGGCGAAGGGGTTGTTGTCCCCCGTGTAGGGGATCACTGGTTTTGGTTGTTGTTGATGCTGTCCAGCTGCCTTGGACGTCGAGGGTGATAGAGATGGCGCCCCTTCCCTCGCTTCGCCCTGCAGCCTTTCGGTCGAAGTAGTGAGGCAGGGGCGCTTAATTAAATCGGTCTTCGGGTTGACCCTTCTGCGCTTTTTCATGACGGCGGCCGGAGTTTCGAAATCGGATGATAAATCATCCGATTCCGACTCCGTATGACGAAACGCCCGCCGTCTCCCGACATCTCTTCGCGTACCTGCTGCTACCACTGTTGCACTGCACTGGACTGGACACTTTATCACCTTTATTATTTTCAAAGTACGGCCAAACGCGTATTTGAAAAAATTATTTTTATCAAAATTTTTAGTTTTGATTTGATTTTTAATTTTTTTATTATTTTTTTATTTTTTGCTCTTACTCGCACAGCCTACTGAGCGAGAATGAGTGGATGCTACTTCTAGATCTTGAATGTGCTTTCACTGGGAAAAAGTAATATGTGTTGCTTTTATGAGGAAAGTACTTAGAATATGCGTTTATACAGCACATGATCATATGTTAATGGCGCTTCCACCGAATACAAAGCACGAATAACATCGGTTATTGACTTGATATTCCGTACTCGTACTCGTGCAATTAAGTATGGCACTTGACAGTGGAAGAACGTACTAGGCTTTGCCGGAATTTCATCCGGGACTAAAAGAATAAAGATGTGAATTCACCACTCTGCCCCCAGAATTTACATGTAAGATCGCATACATATGTTACGTTCAATCTGAAGAGTTGCCAATATACTAATTCGAAAAGTTTATAGCTGAAGTTCAGCTTCAGTCTAAGAGTTACAGCCAAGCACACTGAACCCATACACAACATAACATAATTATGCTGCCACAGCAGAACAGATGCTCACAGAAAGAAAAGCCGACATTGCAAAACAAATAAGTGGAGCAACAAACTCCACCAAAACAAACAATCAAATCAATATCCGCGTTTCCCCAAACTAAAAACACTTACGGCGCAGTGCAATGCCCACTGTCCATTGCCCTGCATATGATAGACCTAATAACCAAAATAACACGCAAGCATAAAGCCGAACTTAGTGCAATGCCCATTGTCCATTGCCCTACATATGACAAGAAACACTTAAGTCAATCCATGACTCCACCACGCATCGCAGAGTATAAAAGCTTGGAACAGAACTCCTCCAAAGTGTGTTGTGTTCCCGAATCCGAGAAGTCAGGGCGTGAGCCTCAAAAATAAAATAAGTTTTTAAAATAGAAAAACCTTGTTTCATTCAGGACAGTTTTTCGTTAATGGCGCAGTCGGTAGGATTCGAAAAGTGAATCCAAAAGTTAACGTGTGTTAAAAGATTCGTAGTGGAATCAAATATTTTTTTTTTGTGAAAACCACGCAATAATCGCGATCTACGCAAAAGATCAAAAGTGCGAAAGTGACCACAAAAAAAAAAAAACTCACGCATGTTACCGAAAGAAGCAGACCTTCAAGACGAAGCAGACCTTCAAGAAGAAGCAGAGGTACCAACCGAAGAGGCACATACACCTAGAGCAGAAGACGACTCCAAGACGTGGATCGACGAGGAAGCCACTGCCGACTTCCAGGACCATTTCCTACTACTACAACAGAGGATCCGCAGACAACTCCTGAGGAACGCGAGTCAACGCAAATGACGACACCCTCCCAACAAAAAAAAGGAAAATACGTATGTTAATAGAGATAAGTAACTATTACTATTACCCCTTTTTTTTTTCAATCTACTTATTTTCCTAATATCGTATATTGATACCCGTACTTATGATTAACGATCTAGAATCAGGCTTAGAAACTTTAAGAACCCAATCTAGAACATTAAGTGAAATTGTTAGCAACATAGCATCTGAATCAAGAGAGCACAGAAACAGCAATACAATGCCATCCACAGAGGCATTATCCCTCAACATAGACCTCCTTAAATATCTAGGACAATTGCCTGAATTCAATGGCGATTACAGGGAATTGCAAAATTTTCTTAATCTGATTAATAAAATACACCCCCTACTAACCCGATACGACCCACTAGCACAAAGTATATTTTCCGACATAATAAAGTCCAAACTAAAAGGCCGTGCCAGAGAGGTCATAGAAATTAATAACCACATAACCACATGGGCAGATATAAGAAGCGTGTTAAATAACAACTTTGGCGATCGAAAGAGCTTGGAAGAGCTGTTCGACGAGCTAAGAGGAGTCAATTTCAAAACGAACTGTGTAGATTTCTATAACACCATAAAGACAATCCTAAGAAGACTCAACAATAAGACCGGACAAATGTTCGAAATGGATAACGAAAAACTCCAAACCAACATTCTCACGAATATGCACTCCGCACTCCACATATTCAAATCTAAATCCCCAGAACCCATAAAATCAATCCTTTATTGCCGAAACCCGTCCTCCCTGGAAGAAGCTGTGAACATTTTGCATGAAGCAGGATATGCTTTCCAGAATATTAATACCTCCACCAACCAAAATAAACCCAAGATTCCTCACACGAACAACCATCCAAATAATAAGCACCCCAACCATAACCAAACCTCACACCAGAACTCGAGAAACCAATCCTTCAACAGATCCTCTAACTATCAGAACCCCAGAAACAGCGGTCCAATGAATAACGGGTACAGAAATCAAACAATCCCCCATAACCACTCTAGAAACGCATCTAACTATAACAACCAGAGCCACGGGAACTCCCATTCAAACCATAACTTCAATAGGAGTTCATACAACAACTACCCCAGGAATCAAAGACCTTATCACCCAAACCCTAACTATCAGAATCCACCTGGAAACGTTCAAGACCAACCAAGAAATATCCCTCTCAGAGCCTACACGGAGCCAGTCGAACCAATGGATTGCAACAATCAAACCCAAGTAGATGTAGGAAATTTTCGGGAACAGAGCCCAACAAACTTCCGTTCATAGCCATTGCGAACTTTAAATTCTTAATTGACACCGGCGCTTCGAATTCCATAGTAAACCCGGGCGTCTTCAAAGAAAGCCCCACAATAAAACTCAAAAAACCAGTCTACCTCAAATCGCTTAATAAATTAACCAAAGTAAAAGAAAAAATCTTGGTAAACAATCTCGAAGACCTCCGACCAAATCATAAACTAGAATTTTACTTAATAGAATTCCACGACAAGTTCGATGGTCTACTGGGAAACGACTTCCTTATGGAAAACGCAAGCATCATTGACTATAAAGCAAAAACAATCTCTATCAATAACAAAGAATTTAAACTGCACTTTAGCCACGAGGTAGAAAACACGATTTACCAAATAGACCCAGGGGAACATTTCTACAAGATCCCAGTAAAAAAAAAAACAGGCCATGGGCTAATAGAAACAAGAAAGATAAACGACTCTATAACTATCATGGAAGGCGTATATTGTATAGAAAATTTCAAAGCAAGAGCGAAAATCCTGAATACGGATACAACCCCGCATATAATCAACCTTAATAGACCTTTCGAAATGATAGAAACCGAACACATTTATCAGTTCAATAACTACGAACTACGCAAAGAAAACGAAACAACCAACGAGAACAACCTACTCGATAAAATTAGAACAAACCACCTTAACCAAGAAGAAAGGTCCAAACTGAAACACATCCTGCTGGAAAATAGACAAATCTTCGACACATCGGGACCCCTAACTTTCACGAACGCAATCAAACATTCCATCAGAACCGTCGACAACATACCTATAAAAAGTAAAATATACAGGTATCCATACATTCATAAACCAGAAATACAGAAACAGATCCAGGAAATGCTGAGTAACGAAATCATCCTACCCAGTAACAGCCCTTACGACAGTCTGGTATGGGTCGTACCCAAGAAACTTGACTCGTCTGGAGAACCCAAATGGAGATTGGTAATAGACTACCGACGGCTGAACGAGAAAACGGTTGACGATCGTTACCCCATCCCTAACATCGAAGAAATTCTTGACAGGCTAGGAAAGAGCAATTACTATTCTACTATCGATCTAAGACATGGATTCCACCAAATCGAAATGGAAAAATCGGATATAGAAAAAACCGCATTTTCCGTAGATAACGGGCATTACGAATTTCGTCGAATGCCATTCGGGCTAAAAAATGCACCGAGTACCTTCCAACGATTAATGGACCAAATACTAAAGGATTATATAGGTAAACAATGCTTAGTCTATATGGACGATATTATAGTATTTTCTAATGGTTTAGACGAACACATCAAAAACCTGAGAATGATTTTCAACAGACTGAAACAAGTCAGACTCAAGGTACAGCTAGATAAATGCGAATTCTTAAGGAAAGAAGTCGAATTCTTAGGGCACGTAGTCAATGAAAAAGGCATATCACCCAACCAAAGGAAAATAGAAGCAATAAAAAACTATACAATACCTAAGGCACCCAAAGAAATTAAAAGATTCCTAGGAATAGCTGGATACTACAGGAAATTCATAAAAAATTTCGCCGAGATAGCAAAACCAATGACCAGGTTTCTACAGAAAGACGCCAAAATCGATATCAACAACGAAGAATACATTCAAAGTTTCGAAACACTAAGAAACAAATTAACTACAACACCGATACTAATATATCCCGACTTTAATAAGACTTTTGAAGTCACCACTGATGCTAGCCAATACGCAATAGGAGGCGTACTTTCACAAGAAAACCAACCAATTGCCTATATATCCAGAACCCTCAACCAACACGAAACCAATTACTCTACTATAGAAAAAGAGCTACTTGGAATAGTATGGTGCTTAAAACAGTTCCGGCCATACATCTTTGGTAGGAAAATTAATCTATTTACAGATCACCAACCCCTTGTATGGCTCAACAATCTCAAGGAACCAAACAGTAAACTAATCAGATGGAAACTGCAACTAGGAGAGTATGACTACAAAATGTTCTATAAAAAAGGAAAGGAAAACAAAGTCGCTGACTTCTTAAGCAGAATAGAAACAAATACCAATGAGATAGAAGAAAATACAAAATCCATTATCGAAACCGTAACCCCTATTAACCTCTATAAGAACCAGATTATCATCAATAAAATAAATTCCGGGTCTTCATACATAAAGAACGAAAAAATATTCAATAAACAACGGAAAATAATTGGCATAAAAGAAGCTGACAAACAAACTATCACCCAGATTATAAGAAACCATTTTAACCCTAACTCCACGAACGCCGTCATAGTTAACAACGACGAAATATTTGCAAATCTAAACTCAACCTATCTAGAACTCTTTAAAAAATACAAGATCGTAAGATGCAAGAAACTGTTAAAAGATATAACGAACGAAACGGACCTAGAAAAGCTAATAGCCGAAAAACATCTGGAAAACAACCATCGCGGAATTAACGAACTTTATGAAGAACTTAAACCAGAATATTATTGCCCTAATATGAAATTGGCCATCACAGAATTCATTAACAACTGCGAGATTTGTATGTTAGAAAAATATGAACGGAACCCCATAAAACCTCCTCTCAAACTATCGGAAACGCCGAGCAAACCCCACGAAATAGTTCACCTAGACGTCTTCTATTCAATTAACAAATCACTCTTTGTAACTATGATATGCAAGTTTAGCAAGATAGCTATGATAACAAAAATAAATCACAGAAACGGTACAGAATTTAGGAAAGCCATACTCAAATACATCAGTGCATACGGTAACTTAGGTAAAATCATAACCGATAACGAACTAGGTATGAAATCAAAAACAGTTAAGAGCTTCCTTTAAGAAAGAAACATACAGATCCACTTCACCTCTAATTCCAACCATAATAGCAACTCAGACGTAGAAAGACTTCACAACACTATTAATGAACATCTAAGACTACTTAAACACACAAAAAGACACCTACCAATCGAAGAACAGTTGATCTTAATAAACATATATTACAACAATACCATACACTCTACAACAAAGCGAAAACCCATAGACTTTGTTTTAGGTAAAATCAAAGAAGAAGATTTCGAAACAATATACAAAACAATCCTAAACAAAAAGGAAAAAATCATCAACAAACTAAATAAGAATAGAACAGACATAAAACTAGAACCAGGAATAAATCACATAAAAGAAATTCGCGGAGGAAAAAACCACTCTAAGTATAGGAAAATAGATTCTGACCTAATCGACGACGAACATTTAGAAGATAAAAAATCAGGATACAAATACTATAAAACCCACGTCAGAAAGAAAAAGAAATTCCTAGACAATACAAAAACTAGATTCAAAATCTGAAACAAAATAAATTACCAATTTCAGGCCAAAATGAAGACAATAATTCTCATACTAATCAGCGTCGTAAACGTCGTACCCCAACTAATTTCTATCCAAAATTTAAACGACAATAATGGATATCTGCTGATAAAACTGGAGGATATTCGACTAATTAGGAACTACAAGAAACAATAGGGAAATACATAAATACTTACGATAACAAGATGAAAGACGAACTCAACAGGTTAGAGATAGCATTAGATTCATGCAAAACATATACCAAATAGGCTACGATATAAACCTTCTAAAAAATCAAGTAGATAACATAGAACAAATAATACTGACTAGTAAACTAGGCATATTAACCAAAAATATACTAACACCCGAAGAAATAGACTTGCTACCAGATTTCCAAAGCTTAAGCGACATTAGAACGGCTGTATCAATATATCAGGAACAAATAATTATCATACTACTGATACCTCAGTATACAGAAACCAAATACTCTAAATTATTAATAGAACCAATTCCTAATACCCAAAATATGACAATACAATTAGAAACTAATGTAATTTTAACGGACCAAAAGAATACAATTTTCCATTCAAAAGTAAAAGACAATCTAAAAAGGAACTTACTAGAAATTGCCGATAGTTGTATAAGTAACATTGTAAACTTTAAAGAAGCAATTTGTAATATGTCCTTCTATAATCAAGAAGAAATAAAAGAAATTACCACTGGTATCGTCATCACGAAAAATGTTAGATATAGTAAAATACATCAAAATTGTAACAAACAAAACATAAGCATCGTAGGAAACACTCTAATTAAATACGAAAATTGTAAAATAAAAATCCATGAAAGTATATTTAATAACGAAAAAATCAAAATACACGAACATTTTGTACTCCCTAATTTCTCAACAAAAATTCAAATCGATAAAGTAATCTCTACACTAAAATTAGAAGAATTACACCTAAAACAAATTGAAAACAGACAAACTATTGAAGAAATATTTATTCAAAATAAGAAACATAATATATTCAATTGGAGTACCGATGCATCAATCATCATAGTTATTAGTATCTTTATCATATATTCTATGTTAAAATGTTTAAGAAAAAGAAAAACACATGTAATCAATAATGTTAAGAATTCAAATAATGTAAACCCAAAAATGAAAAAAAAATTCGTCGGTGCCTCACACTAACGAGGGGAGAGTTACAGCCAAGCACACTGAACCCATACACAACATAATATAATTATGCTGTCACAGCAGAACAGATGCTCACAGAAAGAAAAGCCGACATTGCAAAACAAATAAGTGGAGCAACAAACTCCACCAAAACAAACAATCAAATCAATATCCGCGTTTCCCCAAACTAAAAACACTTACGGCGCAGTGCAATGCCCACTGTCCATTGCCCTGCATATGATAGACCTAATAACCAAAATAACACGCAAGCATAAAGCCGAACTTAGTGCAATGCCCATTGTCCATTGCCCTACATATGACAAGAAACACTTAAGTCAATCCATGACTCCACCACGCATCGCAGAGTATAAAAGCTTGGAACAGAACTCCTCCAAAGTGTGTTGTGTTCCCGAATCCGAGAAGTCAGGGCGTGAGCCTCAAAAATAAAATAAGTTTTTAAAATAGAAAAACCTTGTTTCATTCAGGACAGTTTTTCGTTAATTCTAAGCTCTCTAAGTACAGAAAGGGGACAAATTTGTTTAGAAGTCCAAGGGATTTAGTAATTAGGGAGTATAAGACTTTTACGTTCATTGGTAAAAGATAATAAAAACATGCACCAGAGCTCATTTCATGTAGATGTAAGGGCTTTAGATAAAATTGTCTAGTATTGCTAACTTTCCGTTTCAAGATATATTGTAGGCTTTAGGCTAAGGTCACTATTCACATATTTAGGTGAAACAAAATACATTTTGAAGTAGTTTAGTCGGAATATTTTAGTAAATGTAGGGTTCTAGGAAAAAAGTCTGCTTATTGATCAACAAAACCGATTGTGTTGAAGGTGCAGCATTACTGGTATACATATTACATTGTTTTATCCGCCTGCATGGATTTTATGTACATGCAACCAATTTTTTTTTGGATTTTAAGTACAAATTTGATATGAACTGTATATTATTTTTTAGTGCATGAATGTCTGCTATAAAATTGGTCCAATGTAACAATTAAGTCAAATCGCATGACCTTGGCTGTCGTTTGAAGTATGTCCTGGTCCTTCAGGCAGATCAAAAATAAGATAAAATCGTTCGGTAAGGTAATCCATTCTCTCAAATAATCGCACCAGTATCATTTCTGAAGATGTTATTTCACTATTTCTCTTGGGCTTTTCAGAGACCCAGAATCGGCGTTCCCACTCAGAATAATTTCGTGTAAAAAATCAAAATCTTGTTTATACTGTTGCTTTTTTGTTTTTTATTAAAACGTTCGCGTAATAAATCTTCTTTTTATTTTTTATTACTATTTTATATTCTTCTCCTGTCACCCCTTTTTTCTATTCACCTCCTGTGATCTTTTTAACTTAAGAGATGTTCCATCGTTACAATACATTTTCAGCACCCGATTCGCGCAGGTATATTTAGTCTACTGGCTTCAATTCGTATGTCAACTAGATCTTATAGGTAAACTGGCCAAGATTTATATGCGAGATGTTTATAACAAAAAGCAATACAAAGTTATTCGAAACCTTCTAGTCTTAACTTATAAATAGTCTTCGCAAAAACGATAGTGGTTCATCATGCCTTGTTGGATGCATGAAGCATACAATTAATTTCGACCTGCATTAAGGTGATTGTATTTTTAATGATTCCTTTTTTTCTCCTTCGATACGATGCTATGTTATGATGCCCGATGCAGAAATATACTGCTCGAGTTTTGCTTGGGCAACGAACTAAAATTGCATATACATACTTTAATTTTATTCTACCAAAATCTACCACCATGTAGACTCAAGCACACACTCATCCTTATAGTCAGAAACATAAAACTCAATATTAGCTTTACCAACTTTTGTGCCGTTCGCCTCTTTTCAACTGCTCAGTATAAATCATAGATAATGAAATTCCAAATTTTGTCTTGAAGCCATTAACTCGTATGTCCACCTGCGTCCACATAAATTCGATCATCCTCAGCAGGGCTTTACCTCCCTCTATACTTTTTCCAATTGTTGTGAATCCAAAGGACCATAGAAGCAGGAAATACCAAATTGAAAATAATGAAATGACCCCTAGACAACTGCTATAATGACCGTTAAATCCTCTATCAGCCATGGTCCCCTCGATGACCAATGCCTTTACCGCATATACCTCGATCTATCCCCAATCGTGGCAGTCACAGATCCATAAACAAATTGCATGCAATGGCATTTTTGAGCATAACAATATGAAACCATTATATGGTGCTGTGACCTCTAGAGCCGCATGCATATGTGGTACGGCTGACAACGATGACGACGAATAGGACGACAATAGCCCACCAATGTCGAAGCTGTTGTCATTCCCCAAACTTGTTTGTATACATGCCGAAGTAGTCCTCACACTACTGCTGGCACCAGTGGTTGGACGAGTCACTTCCAGGATTCATACGATTGCATGTACTCGACTATCGTAAATTATTTTTATTGCAGTTGTTGGCAATTTTCCGAGGCAGCACACGTCCCTTGTACCCGAGTCCAGAACTAGTTTCAATTTCGTTATGTGAGTATTGATTTCATTTTGTACCCAAACACACGCGGCGAGGTGGTTCTGGTGTAGGAGCACTTGGGTCAAAGCATTTTGCTTTTTGGCCAAAATCGGAGTAATATGCAGACGACAGGTCCTTATGTGCTTGTCGCCGTTATAAGTGGAATGGTGGATGCTTGCGTCCTGCTGAGCCATAATTTCTATGAAATGAAACAGCCTGAAGGTGAAAATTAATTTTCCTTTTCCTTAATTGAGGTGGAATGAATTGTAGCTCAGAAAGGTTGCAAGGATTAATGGAACACCTACGAAAGGCGGCGAATAGGAAAGAAGTTAGAAAACAAAAGGACAAAATGGTTTTTGCAACACATCCATGAATGCTCTGTGTCCATGGAACTGGATTCGAAGCCAGATTAGTTTCGAAGAATTTAACGAACCACCTTTTGAATACTGAAGGGATGGTGCAAAGCGACTTTGGTGACTCGAGAGAAAGTTATCTGTTTTTGTGACAGCACCAGAAACGGAATTCCGAAATGAATTAGGATTGGAGCGAAGGGTGCTATTCCTATGAAAAGGGTTTACTGACGATAAGTCATATACCGATGTGAGGTTGAACGGAATGGTTTGTGGTGAAGTGCTTCCAGGATCCTTCTAAAGATATGAAGTAATAACTCAAAGGATATTCGTTTGCTTATCTGTTGGTCGACTGAGATATGAATCTATGTTGGTCGGTGATAGTTGAAAGGAGTATATATGCATTTATGTACCCCCTGCTACTTCGCCGACGAGTCCTGAGGCGAAATGTTTTTTATGGACTGTCACGACAAAGCTTATTGTTTCTATACAAATATGTGCTGGTATCTCAATTGTGTATAAGTTCAGGTGATTTGTATCAAAAGCGGGTGTAAGATCAAGTAAGATTGCTTCTAATCGAGCAATTGCAAAAACCTTAACTGGTCTTGATATGCTAGGGAATGTTTTTCCCAATCTCTTAGCTGAATATAGCGTATATTTCTCAATAATAAGTACTCGTATTCATTGGGACCAAGCTACTCAACATAGTACACATGGTGAAAACATGGAATGGAATGATAAGAACATTAGATTATACAAAGTCAGCATATATGGCCAGTCTCACGACTGCCAGTTCTAAACTCCAACACACTAATCTGACTCAAATTTTTCAAACTCAACATATATTCCAAAACACCCGAGACGAGACGAAGTCACTTACCAAATTTGATCATGTTACCCATAAAGGGATGTGGCAAGAATTTTTAGTTTGTTCTCTTGAGTAGTACGAAACGAGGCTAAACCGCAAGATTACCAAAAACCTGAATATTGTTCGAAAGACTATTCCTCTCGTAAGCATCTAAAAAAATAAGTCTATCCTATTTACGATAAGACTGTTCTTAGGTGAAGAGAAAGATGCTTTGCATGCATTTCTTTCATCATATGTCATCACTCCAACAGTAGTAGAATTCGGTGTAAAGATAGATGAAAGATGAGTCTACAAATCACTGAACCAAAAGTTAAACCAATTTTGATCAGTCTCATCCAAGAAGCTATTTTTACGTACAGAGGTTTCTAACCCTATCGCTAATACTTGGTAATTAGTTTGATTATATGATTATAAGTGAGAACGAGAGAGCTTATTTAATATAAGATATCTACGATACTTGGAATATATGACGTCAGGAGCAGTCAATTTTATCTTTAAGTGCAAAAACGATCATAGTACATTGACAAAATTTAAACAAAGTACCAAGTAATATACTAAATGGTGCCGATGTCCTACTTCCAAGCTGTATTTGACACACAAAATTAAAGCGTCTAGAATAGATTTCTTTCCCAAACTACGCGTGTATACATACATATTCTACATATCCGTACATGTATCACAGATATTCTAAAATAACTCAACAAAACAGTATCCCAAAGCACACGAATTCAACCCATTCCACATTCACAAATGGATTCCCATGCATCCAGAACAATACCCTATGCATCCTCGTAAAACAATGGAATTGTTAATGTTCAACTAGTGAATAGAATCATGTGAAACTGGAAACAGTACAGAACCGAAGAGAACTGGCAGGCAAGGAAAGCGTTATGGAAATGAAATGTGTTCAACAACGGAAGAGACTCGTCATTTGTATTCCAGGTTCACTGATGCCTACCATAATACAGAAGGACGACATCACCTACAGTCGGGAAATAGGGGATAGGCGGAGACAACAGAACAAAAATGTGCATCGTTTGCAAATGGATTTCAAAATGCCAATGCTGTGGTATTGTCTACTACTGTATCCTCCTGCGAAACGATATTTAAAGTAGGTTGGGATTTCCAAAGAGGATATTTGAGATAAGCAGATGCCTTGACTACTTGGCATTGTCTGAAGGATATTTAATGATCTGAGAAGTACTTAAACGGAATATGGTAGCAGGCGACATGAATATACTCCGGAGTAAAGGATATCCGTGCGTTTACCTAAAGTGAATTCAAACGCAATTAGAATAGAGAAAATATGGGCACTATGCTGGCATGTAGCGTTAAACGCCCTCCTGGTGAATTAAAAACCAATTCCGGCGCAAATGTTCAGAAATTTACCCGTCATCCCGCACAGAACCAAACGGCAAAACAATTATGGTTCATTAATTTGAAGGGCTCTTCGCTGAATGAGAAGATGATATCGCGACAGCATCCTTCACCAGGAATCAGCTGGCTCCCATTGACGTCTTATAAAAGGTTTTTTCATTTAAAGATCACATGGAGAGAAGAGCTCAAAAATGCTTTTCGCCTATCGGTTTCCGGCACTTTGCTTTCCTCGACTTATAGCAAATCATCACCGCATTTGGTGCGTTAATCGTTATACGATTCGGGCAATTTTTTCCGTTACGTTCTAAAGTGTAAGTGCGCACTTCGAGGGGATGCTATGTAATCAATGGTTCATTTGGCATCCATCCCAGCTGAAACGTTAATATCTTTTTGCGTTAGAATTAATAAGGATGTCTGGCTGAGCTTTCTCTCCGATTGTAGTAAAGTGGCGCTCGTAATGGATGGAACCACTTGCGCGGCAATTAGCTTTCATTTTTTTATAGAATAGATTATGGGATATTTTGGAAAACTGAAATAATAATATTTTATAAATTAATTTTAGACTGATATTTACTGCTCAATACGTGACGAAGACACAAACTCCGTGTAACAAAATTAAATGCACAATGTGGACAGTAGACATGAAATAAAAATCTGTAATCCAAGCGAATGGCACAAACATGCTCTAGAGTTGGGGAAATCATAAAGAGCCATTAAGATAAAAAATTTTATTATAGCTGAAATGCACTTTAGGATTTCATAACAATCCCAGGATACCATATTTGCAACACTACAACTACAAAGTAGCATTCCAAAACGGTGATCGAGATGAAAAAAAGCATAGCTTATTTCAATGACTTCATGAGCGATACAGACACTTGATATTGGTCCTAATCCCGACGATATTTGGATTAGGATCAATAACGGTTGTAACCCAAGTAAAACACCTGGATTTTAATAACCACCACTTGACATGAAGAAAATTAGTACAACCTTTAAGATAAAATGTACTAAATGTAGACAAAAGATTTAAGCTTTTGTCATTTAGAAGTTTCTAAAAAATAGTTTGAGATAAAGGGAGAGCAATATACATATATAACGACATCCTATAGATTCTTCACCTATATGGATATGGGGAATGGAACCCACAGATTAGCTCTCAAAAGTATTCGTCTCAATCCCTGATTTGGTAACATCTGTTAGTAACGCTTTTGTGTACCCTTTCACCAAATCCTCATTGTACCGATTGGTAAAGTAAACCGACCAAGTAAACTGTAAACGGAGAGAGTACAACATGACTCAGATAAAACATCCCGATTTTATGTTGACAAGCCTTGCAATATAAAAAGAGGAAGAATGAACTCAGTTTCGAGACATGAAAGATTAAATCCCTAAAACGACCACGTACTGCTATATAATTTATGAGGACACTGCTTTAAAGCAGGTATTACCGACATTAATGCCTCTTTAGCCATCCGCAAAAAAATGTTCAGTAACATCAGGCTCAATTACATTCGCGCCCTACTGAAGCCAAAAGTGACTCAATACCGAACTAGTTCTATGATTTGTACGGAACATACGCTCAAAGTCTACAACACTAAATTACGCTAAGGAAACTGCTTGTGGAATTGATAAACTAAACTCTATGAGAAGAACATGAGGGATTGGCGTTCTAGGATCTAGGAATGAAAGAGGTGATTCTGAAGGGAAGATGTTCGAACATTTTATCGCAGAATAGACATAGCTACAAATAGCTGGCTTTGATACTTGGGACAAACTCTTC
Organism: Merodon equestris; assembly: GCA_958301585.1. Taxonomy (NCBI): domain Eukaryota; kingdom Metazoa; phylum Arthropoda; class Insecta; order Diptera; family Syrphidae; genus Merodon; species Merodon equestris. Next base: position 77,403,899 of record OY284415.1, on the reverse strand, counting down.
AGATTATGCGGGATGAGAGTTCTAGTAACATATGTGGACAGATTAAAAGAAGAATTCTTGTCGACCCCCGTTTCTTCGGGCTGAAGGAGCCAATAACAGAGCCCCATTTGAAAAACCAAAGTGATTTTGTCGAGTTTTATCATCTCAGTCCTGCTTCGTAATGCGAACCTATTCAAAAGCAACGCAAAATCACTTGGTCTTTTCGAGAAAAACAAATGTTCATATGTTTTTTTTTTGGAGTACTGTGCGAGCTGAATAGCGATGTGAATCTAGTAACCTGTATATATGTAATATCTTAAGTGAGCGCGTATGGACACCACTGCTCCGGTCCGAAGATTATATTGACCCAAAACAGGAAGGAGACAAGACTGGGCTGAAAGGGCAGACTCAGACACCCTCGGACTATAGCGCCATCTATGAGGAAGACGACATTGTACATATTTATCAAGAGGTAGTTGCGAAAAAATACTTCACTATAAAAAGCTCACTATGAGTCATAACTAAAATCCTTATCAATCTCAAACCATACAAGTCATTCTTCCGTCTAACAACACCGATTCATGTAAATACAGAAGAAAACATAATACTATGCCCTATAAGATTTTCCCTCAAATCCCAACCATTCAAGACTAAACCTCAAATCACTTTTATTTCCTATTAAAATTGTTGCTAACTCTCTCACTTTCTAACCCCGCAGCAAAGACATCCTTACATTAAACATATAACACATCCTGTCTTCAAGTCATATCGACACGATACACATCGCAAACACTTCACACACCGCAGACGAATCCCTAAGTTTCTCGGTCGAAGACAAGCATCAAGAGATGACAAAAACGAAAAAAAAAAAAGAAGTTAAAAGGAAGTAAGGAAGCAGAAGAGCGGAAGCAGGATTAATCCTGATGCATGAAATGAAAATGATTCCCTTTCATTCCGTCATGATGATACGAGATGATAATCCTTTGCTGTTGTTGCCACTATTTCCTGTTTGCCGCCATTCAACACCCTCGCTCTTCACTAACTGCCAATCGATGTCCGACAAGCTCCACGATGGTATCCTCAGACAGGCACACGCCAATACACATAAGCCACGGACGCCCTTTGTAGTTCATTATTAGAATTCTCGAAGAAAATTACGAGTGTTTCTCAACTACGTGGTAATCTCCACATGGACATTAACATCATCGTGGCTTGGCAAAGACGAATGAATATGGAGTCTGATTATGGGGCCACGGCATATGACTGATACACGATGGAAGAAAAACAACTAAAAAGGAAAAGAAAAGTGGAAGGAATGCTTGTCAGGATCATGTTGGATGACATGACCGAAGTGTTAGGTGAATGTGCTTTATATCTTTCTTCATAGCCTCTTTGATGCTAAATCGTAGACGTCTATATGCATAGTTTTCAAGAACTACTCGTATATGGATGGTTAGTGATTTTCCTTCCAATATAAACTGTTGCACATGAAGTGAACCTTTGATCTTTTGGCGATACGCTGAAACTCTAGTCGACTCCTCCAGTCACTTTTTTGCATAAGAAATCTTAAGCTTTTCTCTCATAGCCAAGCCAATAGTCATTTCATTTTCAACGACTGCCTTCGCCGTCTCGCTCACTCTGTATGACCAAGATCTCACCAAGGCTACCAGGCCTCAGCCAATTTTCAGGCTCATCTAAGCACGATGACATGGCATCAGGACTGGCATCTTCGCTTTTTTACAGATGGCTCCAGGACTGGGCGAGGGTACGGCGCTGACGTTTTCTTTGAGCGCGAAAACATTTGACTGCACTTCTCGTTAGGAAAATATGCGTCTGTATTTCAGTTAGAGATATACGCAATCCTAATAGCCATGCGCTATGTTGTGAAGCACAGGTGGAAGGGAAAAAGCATATGCGTCTGCAGTCACAGCCAAGCTGCACACGAAGCTGTATCCAGTTCCAAATTAGTGCATGAACTCAAGACCTTTTTGAACAAAGTCGGAAGACTAAATTCACATAGGCTTGTGTGAGTCCCATGTCACTGTGAGATCCCAGGAAATGAGATCTCTAATGAACTCGCTAGAAGGAGCTCAGAGGAGAGTTTCTCAGGGCCTGAACAGGTCTACTTGCTTCCACGGAAAGCAGAAGGCTTGCGGGCGTCATTACGGGCCATTACACTTTTGCCAAGCATCTCTACGTGCTTGGCATTAGTGAGACGCCTACCTGTGCTGCATGCTGCGAGGAGGATGACACAGCAGAACACTTTTTCTGCGACTGTCCCGCCTCGCTCGCGCGCGGTGGCGCACAGATAGGGCCGATGTAGTGTGTGCCGAATCTATTAGCACTACATCACTGAAGCCCCTTGTCACAAGGTACAATAAAGAGAGGTGTCTATCTGGTAGTACAATGGAACAGTATTTGCGTCTGAGTGCTCCAACAGATAGTAGAAGCCTCCAACAAAAAAAAAAAACAAAAAAACAAGCAAGCACGCTGACGCGCCAAGTCTCCAAAGGATGTTCAAGCTAATCCGTAAATTCTGTTTAGGCTTGCTCCTCCCTACAGGACCTTTTTATGGTAATACTTAAGGCACTGGCGATCTGTACATTCTAAGACAGACCCTAAACCACTGCCTCCCGAATGCACGAATATTTTTCTATATAAGATGGCGCTACATTGAAATGGCGCTAGATTATTTTGAGCTGGAGAAGCACAGCCTACCCTCCTGTTCTTAGGTTAGGGTAGAACCTAGCTCTACTTGTTGGAGGTTACGCTTAGGAGCCGAGAATGTTTACTGTCAGAGATGACGAACAGCCTTGCACGAACCGCGTACGCGTTGATGACCCCTGCAAACAACTGAAAGGAAACAAATTTCGACTCTGTTCATGGAATGCGACGTTCACCAACAATTGGAACAATTGGAAAAGGCAAAATTAATGTACTCCACAAAGTGCAATGGAATTCAGCGAAATCGACCCTGGAAGACAAGAGAAAAAATTTGAATAGTGAGTATTCAAAGTCAAACGCTCAACGGTTTTTTAAACGTCTAAAAGCCCCAGCAAATCACAGAAATGGCTTCTACAGGGTGTCCCACGAGCAGTGTGCCAAAAACCTAGAGCGTGTAGGTCTGGTCAAGACAAGAAAAGAATCGTATGGGTTACAGTTACATCCACAATGCCGCGATATACTTTTTTATAAAGCCAGATACCTCTTCTTTCATATTGTTTTTAAACGAAGCTGTTTAAAGGAATAGTTTTTGAGAAATTAATTTTCAAACTCAAAATTTTGAAAAATAAATTAAAAAAAAAATTTCGGACTATGTTTTTTCAAAATTGTATGTAATTACGTACTATTTTTTTTTTTCAAAAATTCAATTCTCTTATTAGTTTTTAGTTAAAAACAGAAAACCGGATGCAAAAATGTCTTGTAGTTTTTGAGAAATTAAAAAAAAACCCGAACCATTTTTTTTCTAAGAAAAACCTTTTTTTTGGTTTTAACGCGGCTGGACTTGTAGGCAAATTAATGTATGAAACATTGACCTCTTTTTTATTATTTTTAAAAAATTCGGAGTTTTATGAGGATACAATAAAGTGACACAGTATTGGAATAACCCTGGATTAATCCTTTTTTTTCATTGATAACGCCTGAAAACTGACCTGCCAATTTCGTCTGGGACAATAAAACCGCAATTTTTCTTTATTGAAAAACAAAATATTTGCAACCCAAATGTAAATAAAAGGCATCGCATTTTTAATAAAAAACCATTTCCAAATTGGATGTTAACTCATCAACACATTACGATGTCAAACTCATACTCTCGAGAAGAATTAACGGACATGCACTTCTGCTACGGTTGTTAGCTAATGGTCGAGATCGTGAAGCCGAAAGACTCTACGCTGAAAGATATCCCAATCGGAGGTTTCCCAGTCGTAGCATGTTTTCAAGAATCCACCGACGTCTGCGAGAGCACGGAGTGCTAGAGCATCGAAGAAGCGAAAGATCAGTTACAGATGGATCAGCAATCTTAGATGAAAGAATTTTGGATTTGGTCCGACCTAATCCCTCCCTTAGTACAAGGAGGATAGCTATTATGCTTGGAGTGTCCAAATTTAGAGTATGGAGAGTGCTTCATACCGAAAACTTACACCCGTACCATTTTAGGCCAGTTCAGGAACTCACCTCAAACGACAAGTTTTTGAGAGCAGAATTTTGTCGATCATTACTGCTTCGAGATGAAACTGAACGAAACTATTTTGCAAGGATATTCTGGACGGATGAATTACAGTTTACCAGAGATGGGGTTACTAAATTCCACAATTTGCATCATTGGAGTAGCACCAATCCACACAACAAAAAACAAAATATATCACAACACCGCTTTAGCTGTAATGTTTGGCTTGGTATTGTTGGACAAACTGTAGTCGGGCCCCGGTTTTTGAATGCCGTTATTAATGGAGAATCATACCTGCAGTTCCTACGAGACCTTTTGCCCGATTTGATGGACAACGTTCCTTTGGCCATAGCAGATAATTTAATCTACCAGCAAGATGGAGCACCAGCACACTACAGCTTACGGGTTAGAAACTGGCTGGATGATCATTTTAGTGACTGTTGGATCGGAAGAAGGGGCCCCACGGAATGGCCACCTAGATCACCAGATTTAACTCCTCTAGATTTTTATGTGTGGGGATTCATGAAGAATTATGTTTACGAAGTGGAAATAGTATCTTTGGAACAACTGAAGGAACGGATTGAAGTCGCTGGAGTCAAATTGCAGGAAAATTTGTCAAGCATAGATATGTGCAGCCATTAGGAGAAGAAGGAGATATAATCTTTGCCTTCTAAAAAATGGGGATCATATTGAAAATTTATTATAATAAAACTCCGAAGTTTTTAAAAATAATAAAAAAGAGGTCAATGTTTCATACATTAATTTGCCTACAAGTCCAGCCGCGTTAAAACCAAAAAAAAGGTTTTTCTTAGAAAAAAATGGTTCGGGTTTTTTTTTAATTTCTCAAAAACTTTAAGACATTTTTGCATCTGGTTTTCTTTTTTTAACTAAAAACTAATGAGAGCATTGAATTTTTGAAAAAAAAATACTACTTAATTACATACAATTTTGAAAAAAAATAGTTCGAAATTTTTTTTTTTTAATTTTTTTTCAAAATTTTGAGTTTGAAAATTAATTTCTCAAAAACTACTCCTTAAAACAGCTTCATTTAAAATCAGTATGAAAGAAAAGGTTTCTGACTTTACAAAAAGGCATTTGGCATTGTGGATGTAACTGTTGATTTTTAATAATTATTTTTCCAAATTAAGTCAATTTTTTAGAAAATTGCCCCTCCCGGCTAAACGGGGGGAATAGACCCCCCCCCCCCATACGATTTTTTCTTGTCTTGACCATACCTACATGCTCTAGCTTTTTGGCACACTGCTCGTGGGATACCCTGTATATTAATTGAAAACAAAAAAAGATAGCGAAAGGCGAAAAACCATTTCAATAAGTTGCCATCGGATGTTTATTTCGCGGCTTCTCCCTCGGCGGTGTACTGGCAAAACCCCCCATAGTACTCTTATTTTGTCCCCTCTTTGCAAATGCCCAGCACAGGTTCTGCGTTTTTGGCAAATACTTCCTCGATGGCCTTATTCCTTCATTATTTAGGAGTCGTTCTAGATATTCTAGTCCGACGTTTCCTTGCTGCCTTATTTCTAACCATTTTTTGAATATGAAATGGAAATTGGTAGGAATCAATTAAAACCAATTCAAAATGGTCAAAATCTTGCTTTTAAGGAGGAAAACAAATTAATGACGGACATTTTTCTACAAATGTGATTTAATGAGTCGACGACAAAAAAGCTTTTAAGATAGTACTTTTAAATAAGTCCATTAATATCCTCAGGTAGGAATAGGTTCCAGAAAATGGGTAGGAATCCCATAGAAAAACCAAATCAATACCACACAAACGTCCTATTGTAGAACAGCATACGAGTACCTTTAACTTGGTAAGATCGCAAGTAAACAATTTCCTTTAAACCGTTTTTTGTGTATCCTTATAAATACCTATAGTACTTAGGTAGGAAGGCCTTCTACAACACGTTCCTGAGCTGGATATGATTACCACAGTTTCGAAGGCATTACCACACACGTTCCCTTTGACAAAAGATTTGATATACTGATCCCAAGGCGAACAGCTTGGAAAAGTAGCTAAAATTAACTAAATTTAACTAAAATCCATATTACAATGAAGAACTACTGTGTCCAAGTAGTGCTGACATGACCCCAAGTATATCAACAATGCCTACGATATGATGTCAGACAGGCTATATTCATAGATTGGCCTATCCTGCTACGAGATATCTCCACCCTTTGAACACCATAGTAAACATAACAAAGCCAAAGTCATCGGATTATGTTGTTTAATTGCAGGAACCAGGAAGCAAGTACAATATATAAACAAGCCTACAGGAATTAGTCTACATACCTTCGCGAAAATTGCTCACCTTGCCACGGTGCGGAGGCTTAGCACAGGTAATGACTCTCGATACCTGTCTATAGAGGAACCCCAAGCCAAGAAGCAATTACTGACCCTTCCTTACCTTTCTTTTTCTCCCGCATCTATCATTCCTAAACTCCCCTAACTCCAAGGTGGAACAGCATACGTCGATGGATACATGGTTAAGAGGGTTCTTAGCTGTTAGTATGTGAACTTTGAAAGCCAAAGATATGTCTTCACTGAATAAAATGAAACCGCCGTTGTGGAGAACACGTCTCTACCTTGTGGCTTCGTCAAACTACAATCATCTGAACAGAGACGCTATAAATCCGCCGTTAAGCAGGGAAAAAGAAATGAGTAGAGATGAAGCTCTAGTATGTGCAAAATCTGCCCCTGCCACTAAGAGTCCGGAACCGAAACGGGTATCGTTCCGCCGACAATACCCCGCCGAATCCTGCCGCTAAACGCAGGAGAATTCGCAATCCGCAAGCCGACAAAGAAAGCTACAGCAGTGTAGGGGGAAAAGCAAGACTCGGCATCGTCCCGAATGATCTGGGTGCAAACCCCCTTGCAGCAACAATTCAAGAGGCTGTGATTGATACCTCGTATAATACGTACTCAAAATTCGTCAAGGAATGCCACCATGGCCTGCAAGACCTAGGCAAAAGAGGTAAGGTCAAACTCTGGTAGAAGCCAGGTCACAAGTGCGTAAAAGGCAACGAAATCACAGGCCAACTCGCTAGGAAAGGTTCCAGCGAATGGTATATACTGTTACTTTTTGAAACTATGACACCTGAGGGGTTCAGCTCAGCTCCTGCGAGGGACATGCTCAGCTTTATTAAGAAAGTTAAGGAATTCCTCGCTTAATTGGCTAGCAGGTACAATGGTCACAGTGCTATGCTATCTGTTAACAATAGCCCTCAATAAAAAAAAAATGAGCCTACATATATGAGCACACACAACTGACTATTGAGTTTTTAAGTATGCCGTCATTAGGCTGTGTACGCGCATCATACCACGAAATAGAATAGTATGCTCAATATAAATTTAATGTCGCCTGTTAGACCCATAAGAAAGGGATAAATCTTAAATAAGACCTTTCGACGTAGAAGAATAAAATCCTAACTATCCTCTGTTCCGTATTGTACGGCCGTAAGTCTTACGGCCTTCACCTTCATAAAAAGTTTGTTTAAAATACACCTTCCAACATATTTCCGATTGGGGTAATAGAGGGAAGCGGGAGTGTGTGAGTGCGTCTAAAAGGATTTGACGGCAATGACATACCTACATCAAAGTGACATGCATAAAACCTCTGCTTTGTCCAGAAGATAAAGGCTATGTTCGACCTAGAAAAACCCCTAATAGTTCCTTAATTTTTAGGCTTAAGAAACAGTTAAGCCTTCAATGGCCTTAGTCTTATAGAAAATATCGGTCTTTCTCCGTGCACGACTTATTAAAGGACGATTCGAAAGCTTTATATGATGTTCGTTTCATTCACGAGAGCTTCAGACTCTATTAATTTATTAAATATATAGACAGCGCATGTAAACTATGTATTTATATTTATGTATGCATATGTACACATACATACATACATATGTATATGAACGTGTCGCAAGTTTTTTTTTATTCCAACGCACTGCTTAGAATAATCGATTTTAGAGAACCACCAATGTCCAAGCCGTGGTAGGGCATACGGCCTAGTACTTGCTAATCATCTTCTAATGCGTTCGTCACGTTGATTAAACATCAGTTCCCTGCTTGCACTCAACATTCGCTAATTAACCTTGATTGCCGTCAGAATCACCACTCTGATATCTGCTTCAAACACACCCCAACAATCAAATGCTTATCAATAGGCCGCTATGGCGCCTGTCACAAACAATCACGTCCCACATCTGCACCTAAACCGGTTTCCAAATGTTCGGCTCTAGTACGAATTTCATCGTCAAGCGCACATTTCCTCCTAATCCGGCAATAAGTGTCGACATGCTTTGTTATTTAGGCTTTTTATTGTGCGCCCTGTCTCGCTCCACTTTGCCCGACTGACGAACGGGCTGACTGAAATGATTTCCGTATATGTTGATCTTATTAAAATCGCATCATACCAATCGCATAAAGGCTGTAGAATGGCTAGTTCCACATGCAATATTGAAATCACAGATGTCGCCTAGGGAAATGACCCAAAAAAACGACATGAAAGCGGATCAACCATTCGATTCACGCGCACGAGTTTCCTGCTACAACTGATGCCGATTGACCTTCACTTCAACGTCAGGCACGGGTAGCATTAATAGACATTAGCCGAGCTTCCGACAATCTCGACGGTATGACAAGTCATCATTCACTTAGTTATTCATGGTGTCAGAAACGTTGCAGTTTGCCCATATCTTAGATAACAGGAATGATGTGCGGTTGAAGGGGGTGCCTAGCCGCTGAACGGAAGTGATATCGTAAAACTTTATACGTTCGTGAATAATTCAAAGTAAAGGTTCGATTTCGGGATGAACGAAGACGTTAAGGACGTTAAGGGATTTAGGGCAAGAGGTATTAAACTTTCACTACTACTTAAATGAGAGAAAGATTGCTCCATGGAAGTGAGTTTGTTTGCTTCGTTGGTTTTCGACTAGACGGATACCATTGGGTTTGGATTGAATGGACGCATGTGGAATATCAAATTCTAATCTGTTGAATTCAATAAAGGAGAAGGTACTGGTTGGGGTTCCCTTAATCTTTTTGTAAGCCTCATTTACCTATCACATAATTACTGTGTATAATAAAATCTGAAACAAATTATAGATACAAACGTCAGCAAGTTACCTCTTTTATTCGCAAATATGTAAATTCTTCACCTTGCATCCCATTAATCAACGTTTACACGCTAGGTCAGCAGTCATATAAATTACGATCAAAGTGCAACTGAGTACCCACTACGAGTAAGCACTCAATCCATATCAGCAATTAAAAAAAAAATATTTGGCGCAAATAATGACTATAAATTAGCATACCGGAGAGTATCTCGGGTGATTGAATTACATAATCATTCCAATTGCTGTTTACGTTATTTTCGTCGACGCATGACCATATTCGTTTTCAGTTTCAGTCTATGTATCTTTTTCTATTCATTCTACTCATCTACAATTGACTGATAGATGACATCACTGATCCTATGCCAATAATAATTATCGGCATGAAAATAAGACAACAAAAAGAAGGCGAGAGGTTATTTTATTTATTGCCCAAAGTGACAGATAAATGTGCTCGGAATAGCTACGCAACTGAGTTGTTGAACAGATAGAATTTACAGATGGTAATTTCATGATATCTTGGATTGCAATCAAGCACTCACCTTTTCACGCAGCATGTCTCGTATTCGCCCAGCTTGATTCTTCGATCGATGAAGTTCTAGTTGCAGTTCGAGGCAACGTTCTTGCCAGTTTATCTGTAATAGAGAAAGACAAAAAGATCGTCTTATTTGGAATATGTTTTCTGATGGAAAATTAGAGAAATAAGAGTAATTTCATTGGAATGAAGGAAATAAGTAGAATGCTGGCAACAATGTAACTTTCGTGACTCTCCGTCTGAACGGATCCAAGTGAAAATTCGCAAAATTCGTGTCTCAATACTCAGGTTTCTGCTTTCTCGCCGTAGAATTAGAACGACAACGTACATACATATGTTAAGCACATTAAATTCCAACCTCGACAGCCCACTTAAATGGAGCATAAACAATAGAGTGGAATTGAATGACTCTTAAAGACAATGCTGCCTACTCTCACTTAGGAATGACCATATATTGGAGGTCGCCAAGAACGCTGCGACTTGTCTACCTTCAAGACCTCTATCATTGCTTTATCGCTCCCCTTTTAATATTCAATCGCAATACTCGTCTCCCTAGGAAGCCCATAAATTTACCCTTAAGCCTGTCTTCAGATACACTCGTTTTTAAACTACATGAATATGAAAGGCTCTTCCCAGCCCAATATTTCCTACACGTTATAATCCACAAGCTCTTAAAACCAATGTGTACTCCTGAGCTTAGATGATGAAAAGGAACCGATGATTACAAGCCTCGCGACAGGATAAACATGTTGAAATGAAGTCGGAGCGTTTGAAAAAAAAATGAGTACCTACTCATAAAACGATCATCTCAGGCAAACAAAGACAGAACGAAAGCCTGTACGGACAACATTAGAGAGTAGAAACGGCGATAGCAAACATTTTCCTGTCAGTTGGAACAAACAATTAACCCAGATCGAAGCCAGTCGAGCTCTTCTCTTTCACCGAAGGTAGAAAGTCTAGTCAAAAAAGATCAGGGATTTAACATCAAATACCTAGTCTATTTGGTGTGCAGGCTGCCGATCAAAAGTACTGCAAGAGAAAAATCGTCTGACAAGTGATGTCTGTCTCTTTTTTAACAACCAAACAAGAGATAGGTAGGTTATATTTGACCTTTAGGCATTTGCTTATAAAAGGTCTTTCAATACAGCATTTTATTTTTGAAATGTAAATAAAATAACTCGCGCCCCCCAACTTACATTTAATTTGAAGGAACATTTTATGGCATTAAGTATGGAATATAACGACGTTTAAATTTCCACCACGACTTTATTTGTCGCATAAGTCTGGGAGAATTTACTGGATCTCGTCCGTTATGTTGATTTCGAGGGCATCGGTTATTACGTTAGCCCGAAAGGAGGAAGTCTGAAAGCATTAAATCGCACGATTTCTGTTGCCAGTTCACGTCGACGTTGCCGGAGATAACCATGCCCTCGCTCTTTCAAAATGTCTGTTGTAGCATGCACTGTGTGGCATCTAGCGTCGTCACCAGCACCCATATTACCAAGTTTAAGTTACAAGAAATTACCTAAAATCGATTTGGAAGCGCTGGTTTCTAAGCGGCGATGCGCTGGTATCTAAGCGGCGTAGTTCAATTCATGTCGTTCATGTAATCGTCCAACCCACTTGAGTTTTTTCACTTTTCCTATTTGAGATAGGTGTCGACTTATTGTCATGGGGGATACTCCCATGTTGTTTGGAATGCCCCATACCGTTTTTGTTGGGTCTGCACCCACCGTTGCTCGTAAAATGGCATAGTTTCGTGGCTGAGAGTAAAGATTTATAAAAATGAAAAGTAAAGGAAAAGAAATATGTGTAAGATATCGTTGAATCATAATTAAATTGTGGGTGGAGGGAAAAAGCTATAGAACAATTGGAAGAATAACTCATAGGACACATTAATCTATTCAATGAGTGGTAACCAGTTTTCGATCAACTGAAACTTTGCTTCCAAAGCCTCGTTGTGGTCGCCCTTCAATATTATCTATCTGAGAAACGCGGAGTTTATTTGGTTTTGTGAAGAAAAACCCCGCAATCACGGTTTCACAAATCGCAAAAAATATTGAAGAGCAATTTTATAAAAAAAAATGTGCTGATACAGGAAGGAACATTTTAAAGGGAGCTGGATATAAGAGCTGTGTCGCACGGACAATACCCTTTATATATAAATAAGCCATTACACTTCTGGCAGCGTTTTATTTTCAGCGATGAAAGCAAATATTGTATTTTTGACATAAAGGTCGTGTACAGAAAAGTAGGAACTGCCTAAAACAAAGAAAATCTAATTCCAACTGTTAAGCATGGTTGTGATGGAGTAATGGTTCGGGGGTGGTATAGGAAGTTATCGGGTAGGAAAAATTGACCTTGTCGAATCTACTATGGACAAATATGGATATTGTAAAGCAAATCCTCAAACAGAGCACGGAAAAATTGGGTTAACAATTATTATTTTAAGCCTGATAATGACCCCAAACATACGTCTCAGATTGTTAAACTGTGGTTGCTCTACAATGTTTCCAAGCAGTTGCACTCGGCACCCAAATCACCGGACTTAAATCCTATTGAGCATGTGTGGGATCTGCTAGAAAAAAGAATTCTCCAAAGAACAATTACATCGAAGGAAGTGCTTAAAGTGGCTTTAAGAAAGGAATGGGAAAAAAACTACCCCCGAAAGAATCTCAAACCTTGTCAATTCGATGCAAAACCGATCAAAAGAAGTTATTAAACGAGGGGCTATCCCACTAGTTACTAATTTAATTGTTATTGTTTTCTATTGTTTTTTTTCCTTAGTGTACGCAGACTAATATTTATTTCTTTTTTTACTTTATTTATTTTTTTCCTGGCTTATTTTAGGAATAAATTGGTGAAAATGGAATAAAAGATATAGTTAAACTCAAGGAATTTAGTAACACATCATTTCTTTATTTCTGATATTTGAAATATTATTTTTTTTTCTAATACTAATGTGTTTTTAACACTGCACGCAGACTTTTTCTACTGAGTGTATACTTTTCAAGTATACACTGATGACCCTTATAACAGTCACTACCGCAAAGCCCAAAATGGATACCTCCGTTATACACGCTTCATTCTATGCAGAGGATCCATATCCGTCAATTCTTCGGCATCCATCGCATTACTTTGCATTACCAGCAACCAAGTACCTCATATTTGGTTTATCAAACACATTTAGCATAAATTAACAGAATCATCAAAACCAGCTACATATTCACAAGATTCTTACTTTGGAAACAAGTTAACTAAAAATATTGGTATTGCGAAAAAGGAATGGGAAGTGGTCAATGAGATATAGGGTCCGCCAAATAATTTTTTTTTTTTTTTTGAAAATGCTATAAAAAAAACTACTGAATGTTTTCTCAAATTTCTTTTTTTATTTGAAAGTACAATCCTTCCGGTTAATAATGGAAAATAATTTCATTCAAATGGCTGCCTCGGCTGGCCATGCAGTAGCCTACACGATCGGTCCAATTTTTAAGCACATTATCGATTGTGTGCAGCTGTATTTCACCAATGGCTTCACGAATATTGTCCTTTAAAGCGTCAATTGTCTCTGGCTTGTCGGCGTAACACTTATCTTTGACGGCACCCCACAAATAATAGTCCAACGGTGTCAAATCGCAGCTCCGAGGTGGCCAAACGACATCAGCTCTGCGGCTGATAATGCGATCTTCAAAAACAGGGCGCAAAACATCGAGTGTAGCTTCGGCTGTGTGCCACGTAGCGCCGTCCTGTTGAAACCAAATGTTGCCAATATCCTCCTCTTCAATTTTTGTGAACAAAAATTCGTTCAACATGGCCCGATAACGATCGCCATTGACTGTAACGGCCACTCCTTGCTCATTTTCGAAGAAAAATGGCCCAATTATGCCTCTGGACCAAAATCCGCACCAAACAGTGGCTCGTTTTGGGTGCACCAGCTTTTCAATGTATGCGTGCGGGTTTTCTGTGCCCCAAATGCGACAATTTTGCTTGTTTATATACCCGCCAAGATCAAAATGAGCTTCATCTGAAAAGATGATTTTTTTGGCAAAATCGGCATCTTCTGTAAGTCGATCGCAGGCCCACTTAGCGAAGCGAAAACGAAGCGTTGTTCAAGCGTATACACAACCATATTCGAGCGGAAGGATAAAACTAATTATCTGTCAAATCAGACATGAGCTAAGTGTTACCATTCACGAAATAAGCACTACTTGAAAAAAAAAACGTTAGATGGCGGACCCTTGAAAGGAGATACTCTGACGATCAACAACTATCGTCCGATTTCACTATTATCTGTTTTTTCGAAAATTACTCGAAAAGGGTATAAAATCCAGAATTCTTTCGTTTTTTAGTAGGACAAATTTCTTTACTAACTGTCAGTTTGGCTTTAGAAGTGGTAGGTCGACAGAAAGTGCCTTACTTAAATTCACCGGAGAAATATACGATAGCTTAAATCTATCTCAAACATGTGCAGCCCTATTTATAGATATAACCAAAGCGTTTGATACTGTGGATCACTCTTTGCTATTAGATAAGTTATATCATGCAGGCTTTAGAGGATTTATTCTTGACTGGTTTGCCTCCTACTTATCAAATCGGAACCAGATGGTTAAAATCAAAGATTCCATTAGCTCACCAAAATATATAAACATGGGAGTTCCGCAGGGATCTGTTTTAGGGCCTATTCTGTTTTTGATTTATGTTAACTCTCTGTTCGTCCAACCATTTAAAGGCAAAATAACAGCATTTGCTGACGACACCGCTATCTCATACTCCAATAAAAACAATTTTAATATATTTCTGGATGTAAACCACGATCTTGAATTACTTAGATTGTGGTTTGAAATAGAGTGTGTTGAACATTTTAAATATTTGGGCATAATTTTAGATCATAATCTCAGTTGGAAGGATCATACTTGTTATTTGAAACAATACATGAATAGAGTAGTAACAGCTATATCATTTAAGTCTATACTGTAATACAACTGTCTTGAAACTAGTTTACAATGGCTTATTAAAATCTAAATTACAGTATGGATTATCTTGCTGGGGAGGTTCTTATTACATGCATATCAAACCCTTAATAAATAAGCAAAAACATGCAGTTAGAGTTGTCTGTAGAGTAAGCCGTACAACTCATAGTTTTGAACTTTTCAGAAATCTTGAATTTCTTCCACTGAGGCACTTATACTGCTTTAAAGTCCTAAAAATATTTTTTGAAAAATGTGGATTCTACGCGGTTAGACTACATGATAACTACAACTTGCGTATCAACACCAGAAATTTTGTAACAGTGCCAGCAGTCCACAAATCGCACTTTTCTAGGTTTTATTTCGTCACTGCGCCTCGACTCTTCAACTTGCTTCCTGATAGCATTAGATGTGAAAGAGTGAAAATAGTTTTCTTAGTTGCTATTAAAAAATGGCTTTTCTCGTTTAATTACACGGCTATTGAACAAACTTTTACACCGTTAGTTTAAATGTTTATATGTTTGGATATTCTGCTTTTTATTTTGTACTCCGTCTTCGAAATTTCAACATATTGTTTTTCCCATCAATATTTTATTGAATTTTATGTAATTCTATATTTGAATTGATAGTACATTCGCCTCTTGTCTGGTTGACAACAGAATGTATTTAAAAATTATTTTATTGTTTAATTTATCTAATTATTTTGTTTCTTGTATTATCTTTAAGGTTGCAATGTAATAAAGTTTGAAATTATTATTATTATTAATAAACCTACAGTAAACGCACGCAACTTATTCACGTTTGTGAATTCGTACATTCACGTGTCAACCAGACGTAAACATATCTGAAACTAATTGGCCTTACAGAAACTAAAGATACGGAGAGGAAAGCTACGTAAAGACCCGTTTGCAAATACTTGGTTCCATTGGAAGAAGCACACCTCAATGAGTATGCCATCGAACCATAAAGAGCTCGGCGAGTGTAAAAATTATTCCTACGCCAGTCAAACGAATTGAATTTATGTCTAACTATGCATATGATTAAGTGGCACTTACCTCTGGAACAGACTGCGCGTAGTTGTTCACCTGATGAACGTCCAAATGGTCGGTGAGAGCCGAGAAATGCGGCCAGGGTGCGTCCGTATCCATTGCCACCAACGCAGGACTAGCAATGAGTGCAGCATTTGGTTTCGCCGGTATTGGTGGAGCGCGGTGCGATCGACGCGGTACCAAACGCGGGCTATTCGGCGTCGATTGTGAAGTTTGTTGTTGTTGTTGGAGCGTTACAGTAGGGGCACCCACGATTGTCCCACTTGTTACGCTCGTAGTACCGTGAGCCCTAGTACCTTGTGAACTGGTCAACGGAATCTGACCGCTAAACGATGTTGCCCGTTTCGTCATCAATGGTGACGACGTCAACGACGACGAACCGTATCGCGACCGATGCTGCGGCTGCTGCAAGTAGTACTGCTGATGCTGATACTGCAAATGGTGAGTTTGTGACGAGGCCGATGGAAAAGTTTGCGTTCCGCTAGATAAATAGTAGCCTGATCCATCGGGATGCCGGATATAGTAATTATGCGAAACAGATTGGGCTGCTGCGGATGTTGGCACTGACGGTGTTGGTGAAATGCTACTGGCCTGACTATGCTGCTGTTGCTGTTGCAAATCGCTAAGACATGACAGTGACTCAAAAATCTGTGACAAACGGCCTGACGGTATTTCGTCAGACATTTATACGAACTCTGGAACTGGCTCTGCTCTCCGTTTCCTGAAGTGAGAGAAGAAGAACAAGCGAAAACAGTTATATTAATGATATGTCGAATTTCTATCTCATATTCTAAGTCTGTCAGAATTGGATGCGAAATTAATTAACATTCCTGATCTAATATAATACAGTATTCGAAAAATATACAAACAAAAATGTGGTTGGATGATAAACCGAGGAGGACAGGTTCAGTACATTGACAAATGTCCTTGCGCACGGAGAACATGGTGCTGTCATCGAACTAAACTTTTTTCTGATTTTTTTTTCAACACGAGACCACATTGGTGCTACGCCCATTGCTGTTCCCCTGTCCGGGAGACGACGATAACAGATTTTAGGATCTAAAGCTGGGCAATAATTCCTTTCATAGCGATTTGAGAGTGTATATGGCTGAGTAGCTATGTGTGTATAATACCAGTATAAATTGCCGGAGGTTGTGATAGGAGACATGATCCTGTCTAAATTGCAATTTCCAAGCTCTACATATCTCTCCGGCTGTTTATCTCTGTGGCACTCCGTTGAGTGATGGTGAAATCGAGACGTAAGGACCAAGGAGGGAGGTACAGGACGAAAGGATTGAGTATTGATTTTAGATTTAGTAAAAACGGTGAAATGTGGGACATTGACTGATTAGGGGATGAAAAATCTTTTAAAATCTCTTCTTCTGGCACCCCTGCTCCACCCCATCCATGCCCCCCCCACCGGTAGTGTCTTCTTGTCAGCCGGCGTACACGCTATGGCTTGAAGGGGACAATTTGCGCCGAGGCATATGTTTTGAATAAAATAATCCTTTAGGTATCTCTGGAACAGTATTTTCATCTGTAATGGCTGCCGATTTGTTGGGTATGGCACATCTACGCGGTATGCGAGAGGGAATGACTGAAATTGTACTTAAGGGTATTCGAGGACACGTATGAACTGTGTACGCCTGCCTCTGTGTACATATTGCTGAAAAATTTAAAGTTAAATGGCGAACACGTGTTAGCCACTTGCATAATTTGTTTATTCGCTTGCTTATCGGAGTAGCGGCAGGGAGGCAAATGTCTAATTTATTATTGCCGTGCAGTGATTTGTGTAATGGATTAGTGACGAAAGGCAACGAGAGCGAGGGAAAAGTATGTACGTTGGGGAGTTGACTGAGTTGCGATAAGTCACGTTAAACACATTAACGCACAACTAGAGTCATTGCGGTTATTGTTTTGGAGTTTTGAACAGTCACGGAGACTGAGTACTGGCTTTGGGGTATATGTCCCTAATTAGGGCTGAAGAATGACATATTGGGACAGAAGTGGATAAAGTTGCTGTGGGACCCATTAAACTTATTTATTGAAATTTCTACTCGGACCAAAGAAATTGCTTTTGGCAAACTTAAATATCTTTAGTGAAAGTTGAACTTGATGTTTGGAAGTAAATAGACATGCTAACGTTATCTCAAATAATAAGAAAAACTTGCAGCGCTCTCCACTTTTGGCTTAAAAAAATATGTTTTCCCTTCAAAATTGATTTTGATCTAATAAAAAGTAAGTTCTATACTTGCATTTTATATTTCAACGAACGAGTTTTAAAATTTTTATTTGACTAAGAACGGCAAGACTTATAAGGAAGTTCAGGAATTTGTTGGGTGTTCTGCAAAAATGATTAGAAACACCATAAAATTCGAAGAAAAAGCTGAAACACGCGGGCGTAAAAAAGTTTCAACGCCATCTTTAGTAGGAGTAGCTAACTGGCTAGAAGACTACCTTCGTTCGCCTGGCACCTT
Source organism: Merodon equestris (assembly GCA_958301585.1). NCBI lineage: Eukaryota > Metazoa > Arthropoda > Insecta > Diptera > Syrphidae > Merodon > Merodon equestris. The sequence continues at coordinate 77,385,594 of OY284415.1, read as the reverse complement.
CGAATAAATAGTTTAGTATTGTATTTATTTTCCAATCGGATTTTATTAAAACTTTTGTATATGTCTCAAGTCTTCAATTAAATAAAAACCCGATTCATCCCTAGGTCAATCGCCTGCTCTCTAATGTAACCAATGAAAGCTATTTCAATACTATATTCAAACAATTCTCACACTATTAATCAATCGAGAGGAATCACGTGACAAGGAAGCTGCTTCTTAGTTAACCTTAAATGCCTTTAAATATTACCATTTGAGCTTTATGCACACGCAAGCATCCTTTTAATAAACTTACCTCTCCCAGAGCGAGGAGTGGCTGGCAAAAAGGGCGTTTACTTTTCCAAATTAATAAATTTGTCCAAAGTACATGTGTCCAAATATAGCGATTTATTTATTCAGTTCGCAGCGATTATAAATTTCCAAAAAGCCTCCATTTCTCCAACCACCAGCCTTGCCACATCTGAAGGGATCAAACAAAAAAGGACCAAAAGGACTACAAAATAACATAATAAAAAAGTCAGAAATGAACCTACAGAACCAGTCCATAATGGATGACTTCGGACAAGATTTACGTCCATAAATTTTTAATTTTGCGCTTCATTGAGTGTTCCCGAGCAAGTGAGCATGCAGTTGTCAGGACGGCGACCAATATAAAAATCACCCGCACCATTACCAAACAAGCGAACATGACTTTCACCATTCGATCGCCACGAGAGTGTCTCTTTGAATCGGTATCGTTTGGCGGAAGGACACGTCTGACAGAACCAATCGGCCAGTTTATGAATATGAAATGCCTGAAAGTGTTGCTTCTTTTTGTTTTTTGGGACAGAGACTGATTGAGATGCAGCCCATCTTCTGCATTCATGAATTATGGGACAATAATCTACATGGGATTGTAAATATATGTAAATGCTCCTCCCATCGGCTGCCATGCAGTTCGAATCATTCAAGTGAATTAAAATGAATTTCAACAGTCGAAGCCTTGGTTACGAGTATTATCAAGTTGAGGAGAAAAACTATGAACAAGATGATTAGCAAGTGTGCATTAGAGAGGTAATTCTATTTATTGAATTAACTTTTGCATGTGCGTTGCTTTCCTTTTGTGTCATAGAGATATTGTAGGGAATGCGACAAGTTTCATTACGGTCATATCAGGTACCATAATTATGACGTTTGCCTTATCTGCAGTTGTGCTTATGGGGAAAGTCTTCGAGTGGAATCCACTGAACAGATTTTCTTTTCATTTGTCTATTAGGTATGATTCGGATGTGGTTGAAGTCTTGCTATTAATGGATACCAGTCGCAGACAGCTTCAAAAGCAAAAGCCATGGGAAATATCAGTTTCTGTGTAGAAATATGGAACATATGAATAGTCGGCGAGAATATTGTAACTGATCAAACTAATGGATTTTTTTTTATCCCATTAAGTGATAGATACAATAGAAAAAGCAACATTTCCTGCAGCCGATTCGACGAAACTATGCCGCTTTACTTCGTATTCATGCAAAACTACAGCGGAAATCGTTTTTTATACTATTGTAGATTCCTATCTATAATGGAACTCCCTCTGTTCCCTCTGGACTTCGGCTAGAATCGTACTCATACGAATCTCAGAGAGCATGCATTGTGTGCCAGAACGTTAGCTCCGTTGGAATATAGTCCTAATTAATATTCCAAGCACAGAGATGACGATCATCCTTTTCATTCGTTCACCTCGCGTTCTTCCCCACATCATTTACATTGATACAAAAGTTTCTTGCACCTCCGGTACACCCGTTTGTGAGACACACGTGTAGTTGAGAAAGATTTTCATTCATTTTCATTTGTTTTTTTTTTTTTTGGTTTTTTCTTGTTTTTATTAGTACCTACATAGGTGCTCCCAGCTTGGTTGACAGCGAGTGATTGGCACGAAACACGTCCCCGCCTAAGAGGCAACACATTATCCAGGGCCCGTTTACAAGCCGCCTCGCTGCTTTGCATATTGTTCTGTTTTGTGTGAGTTGTGACGGCTTTTGTTATGTTTTTTTTCTGCACATTTGCCATACACCCGATCATGTTCACATTTTTGATTTTTTGAAAGACAAACGAAGAGTTTTGTGAAGTGTACCCTGTTGTAGTTATAATACACTGCCTGTAGTATGCTAGGGATTCGGGGCTATGTTGTACAATATTTATGGAATCTAAGCACGTGGCCATGTGAGTGGAGTGGTAATGATACGCAGAGATATATTGCATTCATTGATTATAAGCCCTGGCGTACGATTACAGTGTTGTGCAAAACAAACGCAACAAATTTAGTCTGCACATATAAATGTAAATATTTTCTTTTTCAATGCACTTTCTAAAAAATTATAAATGCACATTTACGCAACAATGAAATAAGAACATAATAGTATATTTTTAAAAGCAATTGGCACTCACATAATAAAAAGTCATAGCAAAAACCACAATATGTAATTCGCGGCACTGTGCAAAACTAACGCAACAATGTGTTGCATTTCCAAAAGCAACGGAAAAATGCTAGCGGTACTTTTCCAAGTTCTCTTATATTCTCTATTACGCATAAGGAAGTGAATCACTTATTTTTGTTGAGTGTGGCGCTACAACAATGGCCCGAAGTCAATTAACTGATCACATCAGAAATCAAATTATTTCTAAATTTCGAAATGGAGAGAGTCAAATTTCCATTGCTAAAAAATACCATATAAACCGCTCCACTATATCGCGATTAGTTAAAAAGGACAAAACAACGGGAAGTGTAAGTATAGCACATTTGGGTGGTCGACTTCGGAAAACGTCGGAGAAGATCGATAGAAAATTTGTCATTTTATTGAAAAAAAAATCCATTTGTGTCTTCTGAAAATATTGTTACATCATTAAATTTAAGTGTCCATCCAAGTACCGTAAGAAGAAGAGCTTTGGAAAATGATTTGAAAAGTTACAAGCCCGCGAAAAGCCGATGCTCAAAAAAATACACATGTAGAAAATGTAATTTTTAAATATTTCGTTTTAATAGCACAAAACCTAAGAATTAACAATTAACAAATATTATTATTAACAATTATTAGATTCAATTTTGCAAAAACGCATTTGAATTGGTCTGTAGAAAAATGGAGAACTGTCCTTTTCAGTGACGAATCTAAGTTCAATTTGGTCAATTCAGATGGTATGTGCATAGTAAGACGTCAGAAGGGAGAGAGACTAAATCCTCGGAACTACAAAATTACAATAAAGCATGGAGGTGGTGTCGTAATGGTGTGGACATGTTTCTCAGCTAGTGGTGTTGGACGCTTTCAGGAGATTATGGGGATAATGGACCGCTTTGCGTACAAAAATATTTTATAAATGCAGATGTTGCCGCATGCTGAGTGGAATATGTCGATTCGATGGATGTTTCAGCACGATAACAACCCGAAACACGCATCAAAGCTGGTGAAGGATTGGCTAAAAGACAATCTAGTGCAAGTTCTCGATTGGCCGGCGCAATCACCAGACTTGAATCCCATTGAGAACCTCTTTGGGATTCTAAAGCGACGAGTTGCAGGTCAACACTTCAAAAATAAGCGAGAGTTGTTCCAAACACTAAGGGCTGAATGTAAACAAATATCTCAATCCACAATCTCAAATTTAATATCTTCAATGCCACGCAGATATGCTGAAGTTGTTAAAAATAGGGGCTCCTACACCAAGTATTAGATTTGTTGCGTTAGTTTTGCACAGTGCCATTAATTACATATTGTGGTTTTTGCTATGGCTTTTTATCATGTGAGTGCCAATTGCTTTTAAAAATATACTATTATGTTCTTATTTCATTGTTGCGTAAATGTGCATTTATAATTTTTTAGAAAGTGCATTGAAAAAGAAAATATTTACATTTCTATGTGCAGACTAAATTTGTTGCGTTTGTTTTGCACAACACTGTATATTCAGTGATACCGAATGATATCGAAGAGTAAGTAGTACGTGGCTATGGAAGTATTACCCAGAGCTATGAGGCTCATGAATTGAAGACAAGTTCATTCAAAATACAACTTGAGCTTGAGAGAATTGAATTGAAAATACACACAAAGGTCATTGACACTAGTATGATTGAAATTGTGCTTGTTAGATTTGCGGTATTTAACATTTTGATGTCGATTGCGTCAAATTAACAGTGTACGACATGTTCGCGTTTGCGTTAACGCACGTTAATGAGTTAATACGTGAAAGCAAACTTATACTTATGTATGTATGTTCACTTCTTATAGCGTCGTTTGACATGGGACAGTTAAATCGCCTTTTCATTGTACATATTCTTTTTCCGGACAAATAATTTTGTAATATATTTTCATTATCATTGCCGTTTAATAAGAAGTGTCAAGATATAAACGTCGTCGGCGTCCATAATACACATTTCACGCACAATAAATATGGTGCTACAGCATAACTTTTGGAGACATAAGTATAAACAAATCCAAAAATTACACCTTTCGTTGTGTATTGCATCTTGAGTCTAAACCATTTTATAGGAGTTACGGCATTTTTCCTGGCTTTATTTTCTGTGCGCTGAATATCGAGAAGAAGCCAGTGCAATTAGACACCTAAAAGCCATACTTGTTGTCAGGTAGAATTGAATATCGATACACAACTGGTTTATTGTCGATTTAATGAATTCTGTAAAAAGAGGAGTAACCATGCTTCAATTGCAGGACTCAAGGTTAATCCGAGGCTTCCTAGCTAGGAAACATACCCAATACTCATGTGGAGTTGGATATTTCGTTATGAATTCTGACAAATGGTTGGAGAAAGGTGATGTATGTATACCATACTACAATTACGAATGAAAAGTTGCGTAGTAACGTATTTTCAAATATGATTCGTACCGCATTATCTAATTTGTTAAAAACTACGAATAGATGAACACAGACAGATGAACTAGAAAATACGGCCTATGAAGCTTCTTTAAAAAAAAAAAAATGTTTTTACTATGTCAAAATATTTAGAAACGAATATTATTTTCCTCCAGTCCTTTCTCTAAAAACGAGCAAACAGCCAGAATGAGAACTTTAATGAAACAGCCCTTCACAAATACAAAATTTCACTGGGCAAAAAAAAAATGTATATGAAGGTAGCAAGGAGATCGCACTGTAATTATTATTAACCATCTTGCTATCTTTTTTGAAAAGTGACACTACGTACATTTTGGTTCCACGGGAAAGCTCCCAGGCATAACGCTTAAAATAAAAAATGAGCTAATTGTTAACAATATCAAAGGTTATATTCTCGTGATGTTAGAAATGGCATCATTACCATAAGATTTCGGGTTTTTAACAGATTTTATCATATTTTAAAGCTAGGACAATCACTAGCAAACGACTTTTGTCAAATATTACAACAGTGTCATTGAAAGAATTTGCTACTGTATATTGATCAGTAATTTGAACAACTTCTTTTCACAGTACAATTAGGGTATAGTGCTTTGAAATGTTAATAAATTTGTTTATAAATTCCTATTCTCTTCTAAGATTTCCTTGTAAGTTAAGCATTTTACAACTAAAGTAACTATCATGTTGACATTCTTATTTTTTTTTTAAATGACATTTTAACCTATTTGTTCAAATTTGGATTTTTATTTTTGACCGGAATGTACCATATCCAGGGCTTGAGTCTTATTCAGCCAGAAGTTTCAATATGATCATTCAGCGTATTACTCCAAATCTCAAAACGCAGTAAGTCATTGACAAGAGTGTGGAATGCAATCCAAAGAAAAAGCCTCTGCAAAGGTCAGTCATTATACTATATCGCGACAGATTTATTCCCATTGGATTTTTGAATTTTCCAAATACTAAAGATTGGATAAATTATGCGCTTCACTTCCGATTGATTAATCAAGACCAACACAATAACTGAATTTGAACAACGAGAAGACGTTCATTCGTGCTTTCAGAATTAGCACAAGGATTCGGTCTAGTGCGTACTGAAGATTTCCGTTTTTGTAAGCGATTAGCCCACTCTGTACTATTAGTGATTATAATGAGCGCAAGCAAAATGTCGGGGAATTTTCGACTACCTCTCGTCTATCATTTCACTAGAGCAAAAAAAAAAACAAAACAAGGTCGACAAACAGCTATTAGAAAAAAATCAATTCTCTAGTCTTAAAACAACTAAGGTGAATGATTTTTTCAACAAATTACGCAAATTATTTGGTTCTGGGGTTACCGATGTCATATTTATATTTTTGAAAAATGAATGTGGCTGATGGAAATTCCTATGACTGACAACAACAAACATACATTACAAAAAACATAAAAAACAACTGACAAGAACAAAAAGAGGAAAGGAAAACAAGGAGAAAAAACAAAGTGTTGCCTATTCCATTATATTATATTAATTAGAAGTTTTTGGACTTTTGAGCTATCCATCGTAAGAAGACATTTTTGAACTTTCTTTGTTCACGAGTCGTAAACAAATTTGAGCGATGAGTTGTGATGAGTTAGTGTGTTAAGGAAACCTCTAAGAGTGGAGACGACATAAAGATGTTTTAAAACAAGACATGAAGGTGCTGAAACTGCCAGTTTCTACTAAATCTATCCTTTTTACATACAATTCAAACAATATGCTATGACTCTTGACTATGATAGAATGAGCACTTACCCAGCTGAAAATGGTATGCTGCAGTGTACAAGTTCATAGTATATCCTCAGTAATAGTTATGTGTTATAGTTTAAACATATTTTGCGTTACGGACAACATGTACTTTTTCATTCCACTACATGTGATTTCCAATTCATATTTTTGTCAATAACAACTCTCAGGTACTTAAAGTTTACTACGGATTCTATCTTAAAGCATTCGGCCGTGCTAGAACTATTTAAGACATAAATGGGTCTGCCACGAACATGAGGAGGCATAAAAAGTTTTTCACATGCAGCAGAGTGAAATTGTATATTACAGGAAATTAAGCTGAATGTTTTTAAGCAGCAAATCATAACTTTTGTTATTTTCGCTTATAAGGAGCTCATATTTTGCGAACCATTGATTCAAAATTTGTAAGCCATTTTGCAAATTAATTCAAAAAACTATTTTTTACGTACATACGTTAATGCAATATTATTTGCGAATGTTGTGACTTTACTACTAAAATTTTGACAAAATTGGGAATTCGCATATATTAAAAATAAAATAATATCTAGGACAGAACCTTGAGGTACATCATGTATTTTTAACTCATCGCTAAGAACCCCTTCTAGATTAACTCTCTGTGATCTGTGATTCAGATTTGAAGTCAGCCAACTAAACACCGACCATAGGCAGTTTTTAGCGAACTAGGAAAAATGACATAACTGGTACTCATATTGAAAATACGAGCCAATATATCAACGACATACCACGAAAAACGCTTAAATAAGCAATTAGTCTCTTAGGGCTTAAGAGGGCAATGACCTCGAACTAAGACTCGGAGAACTCTGAGTTTACATGGATGAATGAACATCCAAATGGATGGTAATACTCCAGGTGGCATTCGCAATAGCGGAAATCCACCCGCGATCTCCTTGATCGCGGCCGGGGCAAGGATTCTGGAGGCTCCACCACTAATTCTTAACTCTCTGGCAGCTCGGAACGACACCGATTCCTGCGGCTTCCTGTCCGACCACCTGGTTGGACTGAGCATGAGTGGTGCAACCAACAAACCGCAAAGGTTGAACGAGCCCCAGAATGGGGACGTACTGCAGATTGCACTGCTAAGTGCCAAAAAAGAAGGAGAAAGAGGCGAGGCGTGGTAATCGGAGTCCGAAGGTAGATGCGGCGATCAACAAAGATCAAAGCAAATATCGGACGACGGAGAGGAACAAAGACTGCTCCTTGGAAGCGGGCACTTCACACAACAAAACTCTTTCCTCTGGGAAGGAGATACAAGTGACCTTAAAGAGTCGAGACAAGCAACTCTCCTACAAAGAGGCAGCCATCTCCTCTGAAAAGGTCAGGATAGGGAAAGCTGGCAGTGACAGCAGAATGACCAGCACATATTACCAGCACTGCGAGAATCATCTACTGGAGCTAGATTCAGTAACAGGCTTCTGTATTCAGGCTGCGAGGTCTGCTTTGATGAATGGTACCTTCATGGTGATCTGTTCCTCACAGCAGACATATGCCTGGATCAGGAGCATGGTGCCGAAAATCCCTTCCCTGGAAACTACTATGTACCTACCAGGTAGTTAGTCTCCCAAAATGAACGCGCGCCATCTACTGGATTCCGGGGAAACCTGGAAGCAAGCTAAAAGTGCTGACGCGATTGCGTGCGCAGAACCCGGGACTTGACATGAGGGCCTGGGTTGTCTGTTCCTACAAGGAGAGTAAGGGCTCTCCGGAAAAAGAGGGCTTCACTCCGGTTGTGGGATTGGACAACGGCTCTGTCGAGACCCTGAAATCCGCGCACGATTCACGTCCCTACTTCGGCCTTGGTAGGATTTTATTCCATTTTGATGTCAAGTAACCGAAGGATGGAACTTGCTCCACAGTCTAAATTTATGATTTTTACTCAGATTAATCTACAGCATTGCAAAGCTGCTACCGCTCTTCTCAGTAGCACAATTGCATACAGTAGTACAAATCATCACATTGTATCCATTCAGTAACCATGGGTGTGGAATAAACGCCTGTGTGGTCTTGGTGGTATATGTGATGCTACGATTCTTTATGATGAGCGCTCCGAAAAGCCTAGGGTCTGCCTCATCATATCGAATTCGCTATCGGCAACCAAACTTGATCAATTCTGTGGACAAGATCTGGTGGCTGCGATAGTTAGCTACAAAGCGCACGGAGAAATTGAACACTTCGTCATGGCGTCTGCTTACTTCCCCTACGACTCATCATCTGTTGCGATGCTAAAGCTCAAAATACTGTTTGGGGCAGCAGCAAATAAATAAATTAAATAAAATTAAACTTCACTCTTTCGCATGACCTTATCATCAACAATGTTGGCTCTCAACCAATCTTTGTGACGGCGGGACGATAGGAGGTGATTGACCTAACTCTGTCTAATAGGCATGTGAAGGCCATTGGAGAGTCTTACCTAATGCAACATTGTCAGACCATAGATAAATATGTATATCGAATTCCAATTGAAGTGTGGGACCTTCCCCTTGCAGCCTAAGCGGAATCCGAGTGAGACGGACTGGGTACGGTTTAGAAAGGAGCTTGAGAAATCCACTAAAGCCCTATGTAAACTCAGAACGGAGCAATTGGTGGAGGATGCCGTTCATAACCTGAGTAGCGCCATCACCAATTGTTTGAACTCGCATGTCCTGTCAAAAAGCCTCCCTGCAGGAAATTGGTTCTCTGGTGGAACGCTGAGCTCCAATGTTTCCGCAGTGAAGTTAGAAGTCTTCTGAATAGATGGCTTGAATCGAACTCGAAAGATGACTGGAATAAAAATCGAGCGAAGCAAAAGAAATATAAGAAACTTATTCGAAAATGGAAGAATGATTCCTATAAGTCCTTCTGCGAAGATATCAAATCCCTGAGCGCGACCAGCAAGTTGGTTAAAGTCCTCAAACGAGGAAAATTCGCAAAGCTGGATTTACTCAGAAAATTTATTGGTACCTTTACTGAGTCTTAAGCGGAAATTCTTGGTTTGCTGTTTCAGACCCATTTCCCGGGAAATCAGACTGTCATCGGCTCGTTGCACTCCCTCATTGGAAACTGCGACTGAAACGATGAAAACAACTCGGCGTAGCTGGTATGTTGCGTCACGCGTGGCAACTACTGAGGTCATTGAATTCGCTGTGCCATCTTTCGATAGCTTCAAGTCGCCAGGTACTGATGGGATACCCTGGTATGTTGCAAAAAGACAGCTGCTTCCTACCCTGAAAAGAATTTTTACTAGCTTGGCACTTGCCTATAAACCTATTCATTGGCGCGCGGTGAAAGTGGTCTTTATTCCCAAAATAGGGAAAGAAGATTACTCACTCCCCAAGAGTTTTAGACCAATTACTCTAATATCCTTCTTGCTGAAAAGCATGGAGAGATTAGTAGAGTTACACGTGCGAAAAGTTGCGAAACATGCTTATCAGCGCGGAAAATTCTGCGAGGCTGCGCTTCAAAACCTAGTTGGGAGAATTGAATGCGCTTTCGAAAGAAAAGAGTACGTACTAAGCTTTTTCGTCGACATTGGGGGAGCTTTTGATAACGCTACTTTCGACAGCATGTGTAACGCTGCTAGACGGCATGGGGTAGATGAAGCACTGGTTTTGTGGATCAAAGCAATGCTTGTGCACAGGACATTGATCGCTGATGCAGGCTTCGATGTGTCAAGTCTGCCCGATGCTCTCAATGCCTCTGGAATCTATTCCCAGGCCTGTGGGGATGATGTTGATGTTCTCTCTGTCGGCTCATGTTTAGCGACTGTCTGTCTCAAAGCGCAGACGGCGCTAAATGTGATTAAGGACTGGTGCACGAATAATGGGTTGTCGGTTAATGGTCTTAAGACTGATGTCGTTTCCTTCACGAGAAGGAGGAAAAATACTGGCATTACTCAGCTGTTGCTTAAAGGCATTCCCATCCCAAAACCACCAAAGCGGCTTTTTTGGCAATGCAATGGTGCCTTTGGCAAAACATGGGGCCTATCCCCGAAAAAGGTCTTTTGGATCTACACGGCTATGATGAGACCGATAATTTTATATGCATCGGTTGTTTGTTGGAACAGCCTAACACGCAAACAAGTTGTGGCTTCCTTCACTAAACTCCAAAGAGCGGTCTGTCTCAGCTGCACGGGGGGTTTTGAATCTTCCACCCCTTGACATATATATCAGAGAGTGCGCACTGAAAGCCATGTCTCGCCCAAAGAAGAATGGTCTTTGGTACAACTCGCATTGGAGTGAAAGTGGACTTGCGGGAGAAATATCCTACGACCCCTATCTCATGGATATGCCTTCTGAAGCAATGACACCTGCCATCCTACTATGCTGTAACTACACAGTTACATTTCCATGGCGTCAGGACTGGCTTTGGCCAGATACTGGACCTGGAATGGAATGTCTTCGCATTTTCACAGATGGCTCCAGGACTGGGCAGGGGACCGGCGCTGGAGTGTTCTCCATAATCTCTAATGGCCATGCACTATGTTGTGAAGCACAGATGAAAGGCAAAAAGCATATACGTCTGCAGTGACAGCCAAGTTGCACTCAAAGCTGTGTCCAACCCTCCATCTAACTCCAAATTAGTGCATGAACTCAAGACCTTTTTGAACAAAGTCAGGAGACTAAATTTACAAAGGCTTATATGGGTCTCAGGTCACTCTGGGATGAACTCCGATGAACTCGCTAGAAGGGGCTCAGAAGAGAGTTTCTCAGGACCTGAACCCGCCTTAGGTCTACCTCCTTCCACGGTCAAATCTGACACCAACGGCTGGGTCTTTAATGCACACAGTCGTAGATGGAGGGAATATCCAGGATGCAGGATGACTAAGCGCGAAGTCCGCAACATTTTTCTTATCCTTAAGGAGAAATGATTGCAGAAGGCTTACGGGCGTCATTACGGGCCATTACACTTTTGCCAAGCATCTTTACGTGCTTGGTATCAGTGAGACGCCTACCTGTGCTGCATGTTGCGAGGAGGATGACACAGCGGCACAGGTGTGTGCATATATATACATATATTGTAATAGTATTAAAATTCATTTATGCTATTTGTCTCGAATAATTAACATAAAAACAAATGCATTGCAAACATTGCTCACTCCTGTCAGAAAAAAAGGACATTCGAATCAGATATCAAAGAATCCACTCAACCACGATAGATAAAATAGGCAGCATTGAAAAAAACAAAGAGTTATTGTGTTCATTGTTGGCCACAGCTCAGCGTTAGGCTAACCTGCATCGCAAATCCAGTCCGCGGAAGTAGAGAACTACTTGCTGAAACCACCTGCGCCAGTCTCTCATCAATTGCATCCGTCATCACCCATCAATAATATCGAATTTTCATTAGGCCATTGTACAATAGCCTTGTTTTGTTTGGTCCTCCAATGCTATTCACACACTTGCCTCTGACCAGCAGTTGACTGTAAAACGAACAATTTGTCCGTTTATTAAATATTATTTGTTTCATAGTGCGGAATGTGTTCATTCCGTGGTGGACTTGTTAGGCTTTTGAGTAGAAATAAATTTTTAATTAAAACTCAAATTGAATTCATTTATTCTCGCCACACAAGCACGCAGCAAAAAAACAACGTGATACAATCGATGCAGCCAGATGTGACGCGAGATGTGACCGCTGTGCCCTCAAAAACATTCGAAACACATGTAAGAACGCATCGCTGCATAGATGCAGGGTTGTGTCATAACATCCGATTGCCCATACCGCTTAAGTCATCCATCGACTGAACATTCAATTAAAGTCCATGCAATGATGATGCGTCGTCGATTCCCGTTTTGATATCTGTCCAAGTAAATCCCGTCACTATATATATGTATGTATAGTGTATGATCGTGCGCCTGACACGCAAGCTACTCGGCAGGTATGCATGGAATTTTGTCATCACCAGACCGGACTTAATGCCGCGATGCATGGTGTCGCATAAATATTTGTCTCTGCCCGAGTATTTTTATTGATTTTCATTTTCAGTCGTTATCCTGCTGCTGTTGTATGATATTTTTCACTTTCATTCCTTAAAAGCAAACCCGAGAAGCAAGGAACTGAAGATGGATGGACATAATATAATTACAGGGCTATAAGCGAAAATCACAAGGAATATTCAATCTGCTTCGTAGAAACTCTCTCGTTTCTTCCGAAAAGACCAACCCCCTTCAATACTCGTTAGAAGCTGTTATTTGAAAGTCAGCTTATTCATTTAATAGAATTATTACAAGCGAGTGTCGAAAGGACGTCATCTTCGTCTTCGTCTTCGTCTTTATAATTTTCACCGCATTTGTCCTGTTTCGTGTAACTGTCAACTTTCACGAAGATGATTTAATTTTCGAACATGTCCTTGGACAGAACTCTGGTCCAGGAGTACGAGTTGAAGACTTAAAAAGAATAACATAATATCAAGAGAGAAGCCAATAAAAAATCGAAGGATACTTTCGATTTTTCCTTTCCTGTGTCGGCAGGACGTAGGGGATGGGAAGAAAGCTAAAAATAGACGATGTCAAAACAAGGATGACGTCTAGAAAATTGAAAATCGTTTGTAGGTTGTTTGCCCCCGAATGTATAATGCCGAGTAGGCAGATGCCTGCTGCTAGCTCATGGTGTCCGTGCTCATTGGAATTTAGAGGAGACATGTTTGAAAGACGATGACACAAGAACTGGAGTGGGCAAATGAAAATTTTGTGAATATGGGTATGTTGAAATTGTCGGCGGGAAGTATGTCAAATGTCGCCATGTTTCTCCGATGTATTATAGAGATGCAGGAAGATGTCATGGAGAATATACTATATTCATTTTAATTAAGAAGCACAGTATTTGGGTGGCTTAATGGTTGAAATAGGTCAGAAGATATCCTTAAGTCTGAAGGTTTAAAAAATGAATTTTGGAAGTTGTATCCATATGGACAAATTGAAGCTACAATAATATATTTGCGAAAGAAACAAACATCACATCGACGATTGTAGTATCGAATATAATATCCAACCAAATAGTAAAACAAAAACAAAAGAAAGAAAAAAATTTTATTAAGTCTTGAGAGGGCATTAATGCAAAAAATGGACGGCATCTTTGTAAACACATTTGAAAATAGTTTAGATTAATGCGCTAAGGGCAAATGCTTTGTCTCTAAGTAACCACATGAAGTCGCGAAAGTAAAAATAAACATGGATGCCATAAGCGTATCCCACACAAAGAATCGTTGAAGCAACAGATGACAATAGTATCAAAACCAATTATTTAGAAAACTCGGGTCAGAAGAACAGGAGCGATACAGAAACTATGCTGTCGTCTAAATAATTTAAAACGTACTTCATCGATCGGAGAAACACGGTGTAAGATACGAGGAGATATAAGATCGCTCACCATCGCCAGAGAAGTCCTTATTAGAACGACCAAAACATATAAGGCCATAGCCTCCACAAAATGTTCGTAGAAATAGTTTAAGAAAGTTTCAGTCGCCGAATTATTAATAGTTGAATAAATGAGAAGGTTTAACAACGACTTTTAGAAATTTAGCACATTGCAGATGGCGATGATTTGAATATGTAAAAAAACAACAGTGTTCTGACCAACAGTCTTAGAACACTCATACAATACGGAATACACGACCAGGTTGAAGGCGACCACACAGACTCATTTGTGATGACAGCTCAAGGAATTTGGAGCTTACACCATACTATTTCCTACCTAATTTTCCTAGATATGTGCTCCACGTTTTTCGTTTTAACAAATTTTAATGATTAGGAGTGGTGTGGTTATTGACGGAGAAAATTCTCTAATTTCTATATTTTGGTTTTTCTTCTAGTTTTCAGTTCGTACATTTATGGTATTTACATACAAGCGTGTTAGTAAATCAAAGTTCGTGCTTTTCATTCAGTATCAGATTAAGGTTGAGTTTATAAGGAGATATAAATGGAAAATCAATTCCCGGTTCCTAGTCGTATTAAAGAGCTGTCGTCCCATAATGAATATGGAGAAACTTATCTAAAACATGCGAACAATTCTGGCAGCCCTTATAATATACTTGTATGTAATAGTTGCTCAAGCTTTTACGTTGTTCAAACGTCATTAAAATATAATAAAAGCTGGTCTAACGAGTTCCTCCTAGGTTTGTAGTTTTTCTTTTACTTGCACCGTCTCATAGGAGATTATATTTTGTCCCTAATAGAACATGATTTGTTTGAGAAATGATACGACAAAGGATTGATGTAAGGGACTAAAGACAAACTAAAATAATGTTTATATTGTTACATAAAGATAAGCAACGCTCGTACGTAACAAGCTATTGCTTTGTAATAGCATGATTACTTGTACATCATAATCCACGTTTGTGCTGTATGTTCTTCAAACATATCTCTTTCAAATGTAATGCTCCCTTTGACTCTCGTCTTCTAAGAAGACATGAGTGGAGAGTGCAGCTTGATACGGTTTGAAAAACTAGAATCTACCTCTTTCTGTGAATAACGCGCAAAGAAGGTCATAAATAAATTGTACGTTCCTTAAAACGCGGCTTGTTTTATTTTGGTTTTTTCCTGATTGTAGGATTAATGTATATTTTTAGAACACAGTGCATTTGGCGCACATTTTACTGTAAACGTGGTAGCTCTTCACAGTCGACTCTTCAACGTTTGGTGGCCAAATTTGGGACGACCAGTTCGGTAATCAATCAGCCAACATTCGTACGTCAAACGAACGGAGGATTGATTGGACCACTCAGATCCGTGCCACCATAAGAAGCCGAGGCGGACATTTGAACGATGTCATATTCCATACATAATGGGATAAATGAGCCTTTAAAAAAAACAAAATTTTTAACACCTTACACACAGCTTGTTTTATTTCTTTACAACATTTACCCGTCCTTATTGAAAGACCCTTTATAAAAAAAAAGTTTTTTTATACTTAGGCGAACTAACACAAACTGAAGTTCAAATTTGCCTACAGTACTTCCTTGCCGATATGATACCATCTTAAATTACATGCAGTAATCCTGGTATCTGTTGAGAATGAGCGAGGACTTTTAATAATAATTGTGTTCAAAAGGTAAAGGGATTTTTAATTTTGCGGGATGTACGGGCTCGAATCACATAATTTTTGGACATTTTCTTGGTTAATGTCTCTGAAAAGTATTTGTATCTTGCTATCCTAATAATTATTTATTCGCAAAATTGGTTGAAGACACTTGCTAGAAAAATTGAATAAAATGAAGCAAAATTGTAGAAATATTGAATATGTCCGTAAATTTAAAAACGTGCAGTTTCCTTATTACTAAAGTATATTTCAAAACAACGTTAAAAATACATTTCATTTTATGAGAAAAATGTAACTGTTCGATATATAGTAGCAAAAAAAAATTAACCATTTGGCGAGGTCTATTCAATTTAAGTCTGCTTATTATGTAAGCCACTACTGAGGAGAAATGAAGTACGGAATGTGATCATGTAAAAATTCTGCGTTAGACAAGCTTTATGGGACAGTTCAGTGTCTACTTTTAAGTGAATTACATATCCAATTCACGGTGCCCAATGCATCATTTGAAATTTTTGCAGTTACAACCGCCAAAGCAATTAAAAAAGAGGGTGCCCGTTTCGTAACTAGTCGTTAGACTTTGTCTGCAACCACATACGACCAATCTGCTTAAGCAATGCGTAAACACGCTTTATTGAAAACTAAACTTATTTTCATCAGAAAAAACTCAACAGATTGCCGGTTGCATACAAGATTTTCAGTGCTTTTGACCTTTGCAGACGATTTGCGTTTTTTTTTATTGTAGCATTTTTTTATTTCTTTTTCTATATCTACTATATTTAACTTATTTTAGACAAAAATGCTTAAGCCTTACTTAACCTATCTTAACTACAATACACATAGAATATAGATACACATAATATACATTTACTAAATGCATTTTGTTTTTGTGGATTTATGTTTTATCACTTTGTATTTTCTTTTTTTTGTTTTTTGTTGATATTTTGGTTTTATATAAACTGACTAACCCTAAAGATTACACCTCCACCCGTATCCTAATCTATCTCAATCTATGTAAGCCATTCATCAGTGTTGGGCCGGCTTTGCCTTAAAGACGCTGAACTATCAAACAATCTGACAACTATCAACGTCTCTCCTATCTCGGCATGATACCGAGACACTGAGCCTGAGGCGCTCACAGAGCACAACATCATGTTCGTAGAGAAGTCGCCGCTCTACGGAATTGCGGGACACGTGGAAGATTAACGGCACCGCTAATCTATGTTGGATCAGCCCACATTGATCTAAATAGAGGAATGCCTCTGGGGGGGCAAAGCCATTAAGGCGCACCCTCTCGTAATGCAAATAATTGGGATAGTAAGCCCCGGAGATCAAGTTATTGGCCCTAATCATTGCTCTTGCAACGTGACTTCGAATCAACTTTATCAGAAAATTGTCCACCCGTAAAACACTAGCCCTATTGTATAAGACCTCGTTAAAGTAAAATTTCGTGTGCTCAGATTCGAGTGTCCTATGTAGCCCGAGACATTGTCTCCCAAACACCGGAATCCTTTCCATTAAGCTGGCTCTCACATTGAACCAGACGGGACATCCATAGGCAACTATGGGCCTGATTAAGGCCACGTAGCAGATTACCTTCGCCCTGGAATCAAGTTGGCTGCTATGAAACAGCCATCTTGTCAGAGCGAAAGCGCCCCGGGCTCTTGCCAGAGCAGCATCTACATGTTTGTCAAAATATAGATACTGATCCAGCACGATCCCAAGGTATCTGACTACACTTTGTCTCGAGAGTGGACGCCCGTTCGGCCCAAAGATAGAGAACCTGGGCCAATTTTTTCTAGTGTCCCGAGAGGCCCTAGACACAGGCGTTCTGAACAATATAGATTCTGATTTCTGGAAGTTGATTTTCAACTTCCAGTCATCACAATACTACTGAATTTTTTCGAAGTCACGCTGCAAGAGAGTGATAATGACGTCGATCGTTGGACCTGATCTGTACGCGATTAGGTCGTCTGCGTACGCTATTCAGTGGTGAAGAGAAACAAGTAGATCACTCAGGTAAATGCTGAAAAGGATCGGCGAATTTACCGTACCCTATTGCAGTCCGTTTTTGATTTCAAATGTTTGGGTAGATGTTACGTTGGCAATTTTCACAGCGAACCTTCTTCTTAACATGTCAAAAATCATATATATGTAGATAGCAGTGGTTTACTTATGCCCAGCCGACTGAGCTTATAATAAAAACCTTCTAGCCATACGGTGTCGAAGGCTCTTTCCAAGTCAATCAGACAGGCACCCGTGCATTGGTTCTTGCATTTGCTCCATTGGATATCCGATACGAGTTTCGACGCGGCATGAATAGTGTCATGCCCCGCTCTGAAACCAAATTGGTTATTCGGGATGATTTTATTGTCCTCAACCCATTTAGACAGGGCCCTATGGACCACCTTCTCGAAGACCTTGCTGATACTCGGAAGGAGACTTATCGACCGGAGATTTGTCGGGTAAGTAGTGTCTTTACCCCTCTTGGGGATTGGTTGCACCACCGCTGTCTTCCAGTGTGCCTCTCTACAGCCAATGGGGAAGGTGACTATGCACAACATTGTATAGTATACCGTCGACTCCCGCGGATTTTTTCTTCTTCAATGATTCGAAGATCATCTGAAGATCTTCCGTCGAAATGAGCATGGTATTAGCCCCCTCACTGGCGATGGCATTATCTGCCATGAAATCTTCATTGAACGTGGTAAAACCAATATTCTCTAATCGCCAATGATCGATATCATTTCGAAGATAGAAGTGATGAAGTTCTCCAAATCGTGAATCGGGAAAATACCATCATTCACCTTATACACTTCCTGGAAGAGATCTTCTACTGTCACCACCTTTTCCTGGGGATCCTCGATCACGAAGAAATCGTCATCCAGGATGGCGTTCTCTGGATCGATGCTAACTGTTCGTAGTAAACGTTCATTGTCTGACGTTCTCGGAAGCTTTAGATCCTGAATGTCATTCTGATTCTCCTAAATATTTTATTTTTTTCCGGGAACATACTCGCACTGTTGGATTTTAAAGCAGGAATTCTGTTATTCCAATGCAAACTTACAGATATTCTGTAATTCTCTTTGATCAACTGTTGGAGATTTTTAATCAGTGACTTCAGTGTCCTGATCTCCGAGTTTTGTCTGTTGGTAAACTGCCTGTACAAGAGTTTGAGTCTTGTCAAGAGTCTCCTTTTTTGTCTGTGCAGTGCGTCGATTGTCGCGTTTCGGTATACGTTTGTGGTATCGTGCTGTCGTTGGCGTGGTATAGTACTGTTCATTGTCTGTTTAATGATATCGTCCATTTGTTTGAGGTACCTGTCAAGCTCGTTGTTTGACAGGTTCCTATTAGACGGTGGTAAGGAGGCGCTCGAAGTGAGCGCTCTCGTTAGGGAATTGGCAAAGCGTGGCCAACGCGTCCTACTTTAATGATAGGGGTGCACTTGGATATACTCTGCCATCTCCGCGAACTCGTCAGGTACTGTGATCACGGCACGTAGTCCGCAATGGTCACTGTCGTATACAATGGTCCGTAGACAGTTAATAGACCTTTCGTTCGTGTCTGCCAGTCTCAGTCGAGAGTCTATTAGCATGAGATCCAGATAGGAGCCGCTCCTAGGATACAACGGACTATCCGTTGCGAGCAACTTGACTCTATATTCAATGTTGTGAAGAACGCACCAATGACTTAGTAGGCTCCCCCTAGTGTTAGGAATGTTATTTCTCCAATCACTATGTTTTGCATTTAAATCGCCGGCCAGAATGTAGAAGTTTTCCACCGAGTTTAAGCGCAGAGATCGAAAAAGTGTCTCGAGCTCCGCAATGAAAACATTGGGTTGAGGTGCTTCAGGCGCATAAGTTGATACAATGTACATTCTCTTTCCATGTATGTACGTTTGTGGTATCGTGCTGTCGTTAGCGTGGTATTGTACTGTCCAGCGTTTGCTTAATTATATCGTCCATCTGTTTGAATAACCTGTCAATTTCGTAGTTTGACAGATTAGTATTGAACGATGGGAAGGAGGCGCTCGAATTGAGCGCTCTCGTCAGGGAATTGGCAAAGCGCGCCCTACTATAATCGTAGGGTTGCAATTGGACCTGCTCTCCCATCTCCGCGAATTCGTCAAGTACTGTGACTAAGTTCACAATGGTCACTATCGTATGTTAAGGTCCGTAGACAGTTCGTAGACCATTCGTTTGTGTCAGCCAGTCTCAGCCGAGAGTCAAGCAGCATAAGATCCAGATAAAAGGC
This sequence comes from Merodon equestris, assembly GCA_958301585.1. Taxonomy (NCBI): domain Eukaryota; kingdom Metazoa; phylum Arthropoda; class Insecta; order Diptera; family Syrphidae; genus Merodon; species Merodon equestris. Next base: position 77,365,695 of record OY284415.1, on the reverse strand, counting down.
GCTCCTAGGATACGACGGACTATCCGTTACGAGTAACTTAACTTTGTACTCTATATTGTGCATAGTCCACCAATGGCTTAGTAGGCTCCCCCTAGTGTTGGCTACGTTATCTCCCCAATCACTATGTTTGGCATTTAAATCTCCAGCCAGAATATAGAAGTTTTTATTTGAGTTCAGTCGCCGAAATCGAAAGAATACCTCGAGCTCTGTCATAAAAAAACGGGGTTGAGGTGCTTCTGGTGCATAAGCCGCAACAAATTAAAACCTCTTACTATTCTGTAGGGGAATGCACATAATGCAGTCCTCTAGCACCCGGAACCTACGCACTTCACCACTATATTTGTATGATTTTATGCTTCAAATTGTTTTTTATGAAGATCGCAACTCCCCCGCCTCGGGAGGCGTTGGGTCGGTCTCTTCAAATTGCTTTTCAAGAACTGTGCCTGATTTTGTGCTTCTGGTTTTGCATTTTTTCGCCAACCAGAAGCACATCGAGGCTTTCCTCCTTCTGCAGCAAGTTAAAAAGCACGGATCTCCGTTTGATCCTAATTGGTGTATTTTCATTCACCGACAGGATTTTTATGTGCCTCTCAGTCAGCGCACCCATTACGATTCAAGGTGCGCTAGGCCCGGCAGAAACGAGTAGATCCGATCCACTCGGGTCGCTTGTTCGCGGATCTGTCGCGGATCTGCTGTTGAAGCAGATCTGTCCTTGAATGGCAAGCAAGATCGAGCGCAAGTCCACCTCGGTCTCCGGTGCCTTGGAAACAGGCACGGGGGCTTTGGGAGCAACCATGGACTTTTGTATCGTCAGTCCCGGGCCTGCGGCCATTTGGGCGTAGGTCATCTGGGACGTAACGGCTGGTGTTTGCAAACGTTCCGTAGGACGTTTTTCCTCAAGCTTCTGCTTACTAGCCAGATTTAATTTACTGAGTTCTTGGAACTTAGGATATCCTCGATAATTTGCAGGGTGTCTTCGGTTCCTACAGAGCACGCACCCAAGTTGCTCCCTGTCCGCGACTTTGTCTTGGGTTAGGTCGCATTCTTCGTTTTTGCGGTTCTTTGCACACTTAATGCATCCAGGCTGCATTTCGCAGTTCGACGCGGCGTGCCCGAACCTTTGACAGCGGATACATTGTAAAATGTTCCCGTGTCTCTTTAATTTTGCCCATATTACAAACTGACTGCCTATGACATTGATGGTCTTTTGGACCATCATGTTTGCTATTGGGTGTGAGCTGTACTAGGAATAAAGGTAGTTTCCGCTTCTCCCTTGTGGCCCTCAACTTGATATACGGCTTGACTCCCATGAACACGAGGTCTTGACTCTCAAACTTTTTAAGCATTTGGAGCAAAGCCTCGGGGTCGGTAACCCGATCTACGCCTTTAAGGAGCGTTGTCTGCAACCTCTCGCCTTTGGAGTATATGAAAAAAACTCCGTCATCGACATTTTGAGCAGTTCGTTGATACTGTTTTTTAGAATAACTCTATTTTGAAGGTTTTGATGGGTGGTACCTTCTCTTTAGCTGTTGCCGCTTCTTCTGCTGCTTCGCTTGTGGTTGCTGTTGTTGCTGCTGTTGTTGCTATTGCTGCTTTTGTTGTTGCTGTTGTTGATGTTGTTGTTTTGCCTTCTTCTGTTGAACCTACATCTTTTGCTGCTGCTTCTCTTGCGGCTGTTTCTGGGGTTGTTGCTGCTCTTTGTGTGAGGCTTGTTTGGCGACAATGGCATTTAACTTTTCTTGCCACACTCGTACGTTTTGTAAGAATCTCTTCTTCTTCGTCGTATCTGATAGTGACAAAGCGGCAAAGGAATTAATTTCACCGGTGTAGTGGCCTTCCCCAATCGTCTGAAAGGTAGCTATTCTCTTCCTCACCCATGCTTGCTGACTGTTGTTCTTCTTGTTGTTGTTGTTCCTTTTTTTGCTTTTGTGCTGCTTCTGTTGTTGATGCTGTAGGCGCCCCTTCCTCCAATTCGAATTGTATCTTTTCAATCGAAGTGCAGAGGGAGGGGCGCTTAATTAAGGTGGGTTTGGTGTTTACTCGTTTATACCGACGGCACTCGGTGGAACAGCCGATGGCGTCGAAAACTCGGGCGATTTCCATGCCGAATCATCGGATGATGCCGCGTGACGTGCGGGCCTTCCCCGCCGTCTTCCGACATTTTAATCTCCGTATTAGGTAGCCTTGTACGGAATTATCGTTTGACGACACGCAGGCGATCTGCTGTTTATGGGTTTATGCCGAAAACTTTCAGGTCTTTAGTCCATTTTGCTGCGCTCTAATGTGGATTTCTCTGAATTCGATTTTTTACAAATCCATTTCTGGTGATGTTTCTATTTTATTAGATCACCTTGAGGGCGTTTACATAGCTATGCTATCAATATCACCTGGGAGCAGCCTTATCCAGGTAAATATTTATACTAAAGTTAGTTTTGCCATTGACGCCATTGGCGTCAGATTAGTCTGCTTTAGGAAAAAAACTCGAGCAGTATAAGGTATCTGAAAAACGAGTCTGCATGATGTTAAAATTGATTAAATCTCAGTCGCTGTGAATGTAAATGACATGATTATGAACGATCGCCGAATATAAATTCAAGGAATCAGTGGAGATGTTGGCAAAACAATTGAATCATGAACTGAAAGAGGCATCGTGTACCGCCTGAACCGAACAAAGCTTCACAAGCGCTGAATTCGGATTATGTTCACTGTCAATCATCAACTTTTGCAAAAAAGTGCACCATGAGTACTTGCGACAAGGTGAAACGAGCAAGCAAAAAGAAATTCAAAAACAGGCACGGATTATTAACAAAATAATTCATGACTTTTGCACTACGATAATGTTCGCAGATATGGCCCAAATGGACCAAAACCAATCAGTTAGGATGCTCGAGTCCGCACACTCGACAGACCATATACCGAATCACATTTCTCTTTCAAAATACAAAAATGTCTGCTTTTGAACAAACCCATATACATAATATCGCAACTCTTAAAATACTATCTGACTTTTTGTTCCCTACCATTTCAAATTAAACGAACCAAACAATCAGGCTTTTCAAAACGACTCCAAGGAAGGACATATGCTTAGGTACATACGTACTAGGGTGGTCCGATAAGTACTTAGCCTACAAAAGAAAAACAAACATTTTGGAGAAATAATGATTTATTTTTCAATATAGTCTCCTTTTAGCTCGATACACTTGACCCAGCGATGCTCCAACTTCTTTAACCCGTCTGAAAAATACGTTTTCTCGAGGTCTGCAAAGTAGGCCCCCGTGGTGGCGATGACTTCCTCATTCGACTGAATTTTCTGTCCGGCGAGTGACATTTTCAAGTTTGGAAACAAAAATAAGTCGCACAGGGCCAAATCTGAAGAATACGGTGGATGGGGCAGCAGTTCGTAGCCCAATTCGACCAATTTGGCCGTAGCGAGGGCAAAGGTGTGAGCCGGTGCGTTATCATGGTGGAAGAGCACTTTTTTCTTCGCCAACGTTTTTCCTTCAATTCGGTGTCGAATCGGCCCAATAATTTGGCGTAGTACAGCCCTGTGACCGTTTTCCCCTTCTCCAGGTAGTCGATGTGAATCACACCTTGTGAATCCCAGAAAACGGTGGCCATCACCTTTCCGGCCGATGGGACAGTCTTCGCCTTCTTCGGAGCACGTTCGCCGGGTGAAGTCCCCTGTTTCCACTGTTCATTGGTCTCTGGTGTGTACCAGTGGATCCATGTTTCGTCGACTGTCACGAAACGACGCAGAAACTCCTTCGGATTGCGTTTAAACAGCGTCAAACACTGCTCTGAAGTGGTCCCACGGTTGCGCTTGCTGTCCGGAGTGAGCAAACGCGGCACCCATCGCGCCGACAGCTTTCTCATGCCCAAAATTTCATGCATGATATGACCCACGCGATCTTTTGAAATGCCTACTGTCTCAGCTATCTCGCGGACCTTCAATCGGCGGTCTGTCAATACGAGATCGTGGATTTTTGTCACGTTATCCTCCGTGGTAGCCGTTTTCGGGGCACCTGGACATGGCTCATCAACAACCGACGTGCGACCACGGTGAAACTCGTTAAACCAATTTTTGATGGTCGCCATCGAAGGAGAAGAGTCACCGTACAGAGCATCCAAACGCTCTTTGATTTTACTGCGCGATTTCCCTTCCAAAAACAAGAATCGAATCACCGACCGATATTGCTCTTTTTCCATTTTTCTAAAATCTGCGGACACTCCCGCTTCCACACTGGATCAAAACAAAACTACGAGTCCGATCCGGCTGAAATTTCGACGGTAGCCGTCCACTAGAATGTACTACACGATAGTAAGTTGCTCTTGCGATACTGGCGCCATCTGGTGGTGAGGCTAAGTACTTATTGTATATGTGTATATGTATGTATGTGGTTGAAAATCCTAAAGTAACTGAAGAAGTAAAGTAAAGCTAATCTGTTTCCCTTTTTTTAAGATGTTTCCAAATTATTGGATGTTTCTTATCAGAACGGACTGCAAAAAATGTTAAATGGATAGTATGGACAATAAAAGCGTCATTGGAATGAGCAAAATGAAAGCTTTCTTGAATAGAACCTCTTCTCATAAGACAACAGTAGGTTGAAGAATGTACAACATTTACTCAAAGCACACGTGCATCCTTATCTACACCATATATAATACGCGTACAGATCTTTGACATAATTCCCTAGCCTAGAAAACTGAGAGGGGTGTTGCCAAAGCTGACAAGGGCTAACGATAAATATTTCACGATGTAAACAATGTGTCGTGTTCGGATGCGAACATGATTTTAAGATTGGCTGGTGAGATTCTACCCTCTCAAAGAAACCTTCCACTTTTTAGTATTGTAACCTATTTGTGCCTCAATGTCCAATTTATTGCGCCCAGTTTGAAAAAAATGTCTTAGAAAAGAAAATATTTTATGAAGCAATGAATACTCCATACACCATAGAAAAGAAGCAATTAATTATGTGGGTATCCTTCGCCCTGACCTATTTATTGATTTCGACCCAATCAAAATTCCCTGATCAGATCCAGTTTCTTTTGATCATAATTGCATCACGAAAAGGCCTAATTAATCGAATTACCCTCGAACATCTGGCAACTCCGTCTTAAGTTCATTCTGCCTCATAAAATTATTACTACCAGTACCCGCCAATCGACTAAACAACCATATCCATTGTACGACCACCATCAAATCCAATACTTGAACAACGGCTCCAAAACAACAACACAAATAAACTAATTAATTAACACAAACGGCACATCACAATTCGAACTAACAAAATGCCAAGCAAACTAGAACCAAACCAATCTACGCCGAAACGAAAAACAGATAGAACCAGAAAATCAGTGAAATATACGAAACAAAATCACAAAAAAGAAGAAAATAAGAAACAAACAGATACAAGATACAAATGAGCATCATTAGCGCCGGCGAACTTAATTAATTCAGTCGGCAACATTCGATGAACTCATGGTAATAAATAGGGTATAACTTCTAAATCGATGTTTACATGTCATGGTGTCAATAGGAAAGATGGCATGTAGTCGACTTGAAAAGCAAGGGTAAGACCCCACTGTGGAGTGCATTATACACCGTGAGAAATGCTTAATACGGCAGTGACTACTATATAAAAATATGTACATATGTATAAGTGCAAGTCGAAGTGCGTTCGGTTCGTCAACCTTTCCTTAACAGAACGAATTACCAGTGATAAGGGAGACGATGGTTTGAGCCGCCCCACTGATTCAATACCGTGTATGGTGATGTCTTCAAATTGTCATTGTAAGTTCTAAAAGAAGTCGGCTTAAGCAACGAACCCGGTGAGTCGTCACGTTTCTATCTTGCCTTTCTCTGCACCCGTATTCATAAGAGAACTGGGATTTACCATAGTTCTCTTCCACCAGACCGGGAGACGACCTTTTCTCTTGTAAATGTCATGAGGTCGTTCCTTTACCCTCACCGCGTTCTGTGGCAGATTCAATTTTTTTTCTCACTACATTAAATTCTTTTTTCCTTTCCTTCGCTGTTCTCCTGTTCTTTTTCTTTGGCTTTGCAGTGCGCCGACTACACTGTGGATCGGCAGGGCATTAGACGGAAATGCATTGTGTTTATGGCTATGAATATGTTCCGGGAGTAGCGTTGTCATCAGCTGACAGGTGGTGCGGGTGATGTGTAATGAGTAGTTTGTGTGTCAAACGGATTATCTTTCAGTTGTTCCCATGTTTTGGTTCTGTTTTCATCTATTTTCCACTTCTTTCTGTTCCATTATTCCGGTCTGGTTTGTTGTCTTTGCATGTTTCTGTTGTGTCTTTTCTACTCGTATTAGTCCCGTCGAGTTGGGATTAATGAGTTCATTTATTTACGGGGTCAAACAAATTTGCTTGCCGTTAATTAGTCCATCAGACGATAGCAGCCAGACTGACACCTTGAAAAGGAAAACTGTTGTTTATAATTTCGTCTGTCGTTCCTTCTTTCTTTGTTTTGTTTTCCGTTCGGATTACCTCACATGTATCCCAGAGGGTAGTTGGAAATGGCGGTGACCCACTGATCTAGATTTCGGTTGAGTTGCGAAGCTAAAACGACGGAAGCCGTTTAAGTTTTCATGAGAGGGTATACGGGTCGCATTGATTTGAAAGCGACCCAAAAAGGATTTATGCCAGACCGGAGGAGAAAAATCTACAATGATTAGGCTAAACAGTGGTGGATTAAATATACCTATATATGTACGTGTGCATATATGACGTTTAAAAGATGTCATTACGGGTGACTTCTGTCTCCTACCCTACTCTCGTAGAATCTTAATTAGCATACTATATATGTAGGTTAAGAACGACAATCATCTAAGTCGTCGAGGTTAGCGAAATTTGTAAAATTAATAGATGCGAGGAAGATTCTGGATTGCATTTTTGCAGACGTATACGGATAATCTATCGTAAACGACATTAATATCCAAATAAAGCCAATTAAAGTCTAGGAAGGAAAAAAGTGGCATTCAATGATTTTGTTGCAAGCTCGGTAAAATTATATCCAACAAAGTAATTTTTCATAAACTGAGAACATGAAAAGTGCAGGAACATAGTTTATTTAAGCACAGGATGCGAAAAGGTACACAAGCATATGAATTGAACATCGCGCGTGAACACCGATATCAGTGGCAGACCACTTATTCCCAAAACATCAACAACAGCAACAATAAATGGAGCCATCTCAACCAGTCGAAGATGATGTACTCGACAGACCTATCCTGACCTATCATCAACCTGGCAGCAGGCAGACCAACGTAAGAGGACATCGTCTGGAATTCTGGCTTAAAATAACAAATAAAGGCCGGGTTAACATACATATATACATATACATATACATAACAGAGCAGGAACGAGTTCAACGTTCCCGCAGACAATTTGTCGCATCAAATCATACCAAACATCGTAGTAGAAGAAGTAGAATTAGAAGTAGATTTCTACTTTTGTAGACGTACTTCTACCAAATGGACAGAAGCCCCCGGAAAGATATCGTCGTAGTGTCTCATATGTCTGATAGGAACGAATAATATTCTAATATTCAAATTATTGTAGCTTACTGTAGCAGAGGATACTCTTGGAAGCGGGAAAAATAGTGCGCAGTAACATTAGACGTAAAAAGCCCATTTAACTCTGCATTTTATTCCCAAATAAGGGGGAGTAGAAGTTAAAAAGTAGTACGCCCCCACGAGAGTGCCTCATGGCTCCTTGCTGCGTCTCTTCCAATGGAACTTTATGTATGACGGCGTCCTGCGAATAAGGCTACCACAGATAGTCAATATCATCGCTAAAGCTATCGTAACCGTTGTTAAACACATTAGGATCGTCGAGTCAGCCAAAATTGGCCAAATCAAGCAGTGGTTTGAATCTGCAGGTCTCTGACCAGCCGATTATAAAACAGAGATCGTTACTATCACGAGTAAAAAAAAAATACAATATATCAATATCCGGCAACCATAATATCCGATCAAAGAAGGCGATAAGATACTTAGGAGTTATGAGTTAGGAGGAAGGCTATGTTTGGCAACATCAAGCTCCATTGACATAGTCGTAGACGAGATGAGGAGAATATATTGCTGACACAGTATCAAGGAATAAGAAAGAACACGTTCAATGGTTCTCTCGGTGTTATAATACCACTAAAGTCAGATGGACTTACACTCTGATTACATCCATTGATGTGTTGGTAAACTGCAACTACTGCCTAACGTAGTTCGTCTCTGGCAACGGGCATCATCGCAAATATCAATAACCATTTGGTAACGGTAACTGTGGACGCTTCATGGAATGGCGGGGTACTCTGCCGAATCCATCTTCACAAATTAGACGAAAGGCGGAATCGCAAAAATATCGGAGTGATATCTAGTAAGAAACGTGTTAGCTGAACCATGGAGAAACGAGTTTGCAAACACAGCAGGGTAAGCAACAATTTTCGGACCGAAAAGCGTTAAGGAATCATATCACGTTAATATTGTAAAAGATGTTTTGCATTCTAGTCTTTAGCAAACAAAGAGGAATAAACACCTAACTTCAGCAGAGGGGCAACTCATACAGTCTGTGCGCCTTCGTATTGGAATCGCAGCTTGAGCAAACGAATCAGTAATTATGCATCGGTAGCTGTTTCCATATGCCGTCATTATACGATGCTACATGTGCGTAAAGTAAAATCTTCCGAAAAAAATAATTCATAGGATTGCGGTGCATGATAGCAAATCGACTTACTTCTTACTATCCTCGAGAGCTGTTGCGCTCTAAGAGTGACCCATGTAACGTCTCTTTTGTTATATATATTCTAATATTTAATGGCACATCATCGATGTTCGATGTTCGATTTTCGATGAAAGAAAAATTATCAATTCAAAGAAAAAGCCTGTAAAAAAAGGGGGCTTTGTACTTCTAGGTCATACGAAGGACTCACTTTGGGCTGTACACATTTGCGAGAAAAAATTTGCGCATAAGAAAAAGGTCCAAACTATGTTTGCAAAAACTTTATTATTATATGCAATAAACAATATTTAAACAGAAAAAAAATCAACAAAGCAATGAAAAAAATCAAGAGACATGTTGTTCATAGATTTATTGAGTTTGGATGTTTCTTCACCGCTGATTTTGTTCCACTCTCCGAGAATTAATTTATTCAGCATGTTCTTGGAGGTGACTTAAAAGGCTTGTTGATGAAAATCAACTGATATAAAAATTTTAGCAAATAATATCATTACAAGTGTTTTCTACATTCTTCTATGCCCTTAGCAATGTTGAACACAGAAAATTTGTGACCATTTTGCATAGGTTGAAATACATAAATGTTTCGTTTTTCTCTGTTAAGAGGTCCTGCGACACGAAAACATCAGACGGAACTGTTTATCATTCTTTGAATTTGGGAATGTGTGCTGCCACCTATTTGCTATTTGGCCAATATTACGATAGACTTTCCCCTTTTAACATCTCACAAAGATTTCCGTTGAGTAGCAGAACTTCTAACAGATATTTATCCATAAAAAGTGTGTTATCTCTTGAAATCTATTTTAGTACGTCAATATGAATAAACCAACTTTTGATTGTACATATCAGGACACTAACTAATTGGTTGCTGTTTTCTTGCGATTTGCTTTTGATAACTTCTGATATTGAATCGGATACAGAGTCGTCAATACATAACAGGATCCTTCTGTCTACGACAAAAATTAATTTCACACAACATAGGCGATTGAGAACAGCTTCGGCTATGGTCTTCCATGGCAATAACAATTATTTAATTAAAATGATCGTTTGTGAACTGTTCGCGGAGGTTTAACATCATTTAAAATATCTTATTTTGTGATATTTTTAACTTATTTAGATGATGTTATTAGAAAATGTTTTGAAAAATTACTTCGCTTAGTGTTAATTTTGTAATTTAATTTAGTTTTTTAAACTTAATTTTTTGTACTTTTCTGCTAATAAACGTGCATAGTAATACCTTGCCTACTTTTACTTCTTTCAAGGTTTGAAATATATACATACATATGTATGTTCTCATTGAAGGTTAACTTTTATCTAGGTGTAAACCAAGAAGTTGAAGTTCACTATGCTATTTCATTAATTGAGTCATTGGCGTATCGATAAAATAGAGAAGTCTAATGTATACAAGTTATTCATCGAAAAAAAAAACTAGACGATAGGAAACTTTGGACCATTTTGCTCAAGTAGTTAGGAAAATTGAAGTTACTTATTTCATAGATTAGGACATTAAGCCAAACGAAATCAGGAGTCTTTTCTACAGCAAATAATATCCAGCTAGTTGATGTATCTTTATATCTAATGATTATTCTTAACTTAGTGACACATTTATCGTATATACAATATCTGTTGGGAGATATTGTGAAATTGTCCAAACTGTGCTTTACTTCTTCTTTTCCTTTTTTTTCCGGCGTCGTTATGGTCAGAAGTGTAGGACCATAACCTTCCCACTTAACTGCATTCCTACTGGTCCGCTTGTGGGGTCCGCCGGTTTGACCTCAGAAAGTAGCGGCAGACTTCCCGGTTTGGGATTACTTCATCGCTGAGGCCAATCAAATGCTGGTGTTTTTGCATTTGTTTGCACCAATTGTTTTTCGGCCTGCCTTTTTGCGTGTTGAAATTGGAATGTTGATTGATATTGCCTTTTGGACGGGGTTCAAAGGATCTCTCCTTGGAACATGGCAATACCAACTGAGTCGGTCGCGCTCTATCTTTCTTGTGATGGTTTCTTTTACGTGGAGGCTTCCTCGGATCTTTAAACTTCTAATTCTGTCACGCTTTGTTACTCCCGCTGTCATGCGAAGCATCTTCATCTCAGCTGCCGTTAATTTGCTCTCATACTTTTTGTGCATTGTCCAGCATTGTGAGCCGTTTGTGAGCGCCGGACGTACAACTTAAGTGTAGAGCCTTCCTTTCAGCTTAGGGGGCATTTTTCGATCACAGAAGATGGCGGAGTTTTCCCGCCACTTCATCCACCCTACGCTTACGCGATGGTTGATGTCGTCATCACAAGTTGCTTCCTTATTAATCATAGATCCCAGATATTTAAACTTTTCACACTTGGGAAGCACTCTTCCATTCAAGTAAATGTCTGGAATAGGCTGATGAGGGTCAGAGAACGGGCAGCACAGATGCTCTGTCTTCTTTGAACTAATACGATACCCGTGTCCCTCAAAAATGTCCACCCACACATCAAGTGCTCGATGTAGGGACGCCTGATCATCACTTATAATAGCTCCATCGTCAGCAAAGAATAGCTGGTGCACATTGGGGTCCGTCACTTTTCCTTCAAGCAAGCAATCAAGGACTGCCATAAAGAGCAGTGGGCTGAGGACGCTCCCTTGGTGTACCCCGACTTTGATTGCGAACTCTTCGGTGACTCCTGCGGTGCATCTTACTCTTGTCGTTGCTCTCTTGTACATGTCCATAATCAGTCGCACGAAGGTTTCTGGAACTCCTTTTTGTCTTAGCGCTACCCATAAAAGATCTCTTGGTTGCCGGTCAAAGTCCTTCTCGAAATCAACCAACACCATATGCAAGTCCTTTGACGAATCACGATGCTTTTCCATCATGACCCTTATACTTTGGATTGCATCTGTTGTTGATTTACCCGAGACAAACCCGCACTGGTCATCAGATAGTCGTATTATTTTCCGCAGTCGGCTATCTAATACCCGTTCAACGATCTTCATGGTTGCGACATCAGCTTGACAGAACGGTAGTTATCACAACCTTTCCACCTCCATTGATTAGGCATAGTGTCGGCTCTCATAAGTTTGGAGATAAGAACCATGAGCCATCTAGACCCGATGTCTCCCATCTTTTTCCAGAACTCAGAGGGTATCCCGTCCGGCCCAACAGCTTTTTTTTTCTTGGAGTTTTTAACCGCGTACCGAACTTCTTCGACTGTGTCGGATATTTCGGCATGATTCGGGGCGGCTCTTGGAAAGTACACTCGGTTAAACTGTTCGTTCAGAAGTTCCTCGCAATACTGTCGCCATCTGTGGAGAATTTTTTCGTCTTCCACAAGGAGTTGGCCTTCAGCATTGTTAATAAACTTTGGGAAACGAATCTCCTGAACATTTCTTCTTCTCTGGGCGGCTATCTTAAAGATATTTGCTCCTTTCTTCAAATTGCTTTGTCGAAGCTCCTGGGTAGTCAGACACGGAAGATGATATTTCTTCCAACTCCTGATATAGGCCTTCCATGCTTTTCGCTTTGAATTCGGCGCACGTTTTCTTCGCGATACCTTTGCAATATCTATATACCTTTTTACGGCAAGCTTTTTCCTCTCTATTAGTAGAAGAGCACTTTGACCAAGCTTGGAAAGCCATTTTCTTTTCGTGTATCACTGCTTTGGCTTCGTCTATCCACCACCAGGTTTTTTTGCGTGTTGGCAGGGGCCTTTAAATGTTCCGAGCAGTGATTTGGCTTTCTCCAGGCCAGATTGTTGTAGGGAATCCCACATGTCTTGTGCTCTGCACTCCTCATTGCCGACCTCATCGATAATGGAAAAGAGGTAGTTTTTCATGCTGGTAATAAAAGCTTCGCCTTTTCTTTTATCCAGCTTATACCACTTGATTCTCTCAGACACCTTCGTTTGCTGCTTTGACTTCTTACTCGCCTCCATAAAAAAATTCAGTCAGGACGAGACGGTGTTGAGGGGCGATCGCGTCTCCCAGGATCACTTTGCAATCTTTAACTCGTGGCTTCATGAAACTGGATACCAAATGATAGTCTATTTGAGTTTCATTTCCGCCGCTGCTATAAGTGATCAGGTGCCGGCTTTGTTTGACAAACATGGTATTTAGCACTATAAGACCGTACGACTTGCACATGTTTAGGATATCTTCACCTGAAGAGTTCCTGGTGCCGTATCCCAGCCCTCCGTGGTAGTCTTCATAGTCTTCGCTTGTCTTCCCGACATGTCCGTTTAAATCTCCCCCAACAAACAAAAGCTCTTCCTTTGGGATGATTTTGACAAGGTTGTGGAAATCTAGCCAGAATGCATCTTTTTCTTTTTGTTCGCATCCAACTTGAGGGGCATATCCGCTTACGATGTTCCACACCTCACCATGCATCACCAATTTGAGAGCCATCAAACGGTCACTGGACTTTGAAATGGTTAAGATGTTGCCAAGTAGCTCTGCCGCAAGGATGATGGCGATTCCGTTTTTTCCTTGTTCCAATCCATAGTAAAACATCTTGTAGGCTTTTGTTTTAACGTCCAAGAACGTCCAGAACGTGCCCGATTACCGGTGTTTCGCCATTTCGTCTCTTGTACGCACAGGATGTCTACTCGCCTTCTAACCATCATTTCTTCAAGCCCCTAGCTGCGCCCACTCATGCTTCCAACGTTCCAACTCACGACTCTTAAGTGTGGCTTACGCCGTTGCATTACTTTACTATCCCCCGGAAATCCTATAGCTCTGACCCGAGCATTACGGTCCCAGGATCACGACCATTAGTGGTGCCTGGCGGGGTAGTGCTTTTTCTTTTAGCGTTCTTTTCCATAATGCTACGGTTTGACCTTTTTCTTTCTTCTCCTCCTTTTTTTGACACGGGCATGCTCCAGATTTTTTTTTTTTTGTTTGATCTTACTCTTACAATACCGGTGATTTCCAGTCGTGTCAACCCACTGATTTGCATGCACACTTGTGGGGCAGTTTAATGGTGGTATATGTGTCCCTAGGCTCACCTTGGTGTTTTCTAAATTGCCTAGGTGTGATTTTTGTTTACCTTTGTTTTAGTCGCCTTTTACGACAAGCGAGAGGTATCGCTGCAGGGATATTCTTAACCCGTTCCTGCACAGGTCAAACTGTGCTTTACTAAAGCTATTATTAATAGAAATTTCTAAAATATAGTTTTTTAGAACTTTTCTAATCCCTCTGCGATTAAGAGGTTAGAATACACCCGCGGATTGGATCTCTGACCCACGGAAAAAATTAGTGGTGTAGCCGCAATATTCATACTCACATAACTACAATAATACACCATACAAACACCGAACTAAAAAAAACATCAAAAATCCAAATGACCCATTCATAAGCTAGTTACGCGGTCGTATTTCCGTGTGGAAACTAACCAAGGGTGAGCATTCATAAAAAAAAATGCACAAAACTTAAGGATAGGGTCGAGGAAAGTACATAATTGGTACAGGCCGATTGCTTTTTAAACAGCACTCAATGAAATTAGTAAGTACAAATTGGACATCGTTACCGAACAAGAAGTTGAACTTTCAAACGGAACAATCGTTAAAGATGGACATACTTTCGTTTGTGGAGGTACGAATACCCCGAAACTTGGAGCAGGATTTTTCATCAAATTTCTTCAAAATTGTCCAGAATGTAATTGATGTAGTATTTTACAACGACCAAATGTCGATGTACAAAATCCGGGCTACAATTATATAGTTCTGAACGTACAATGTGGTATGGAAGATAAGAAGGATGAGGTAAAGGACAGTTTTTATGAAACAATATTTGACAATTTCTCATTCTTCATATAGGTACAAACACATTCAAACAGAAGAAAATGCACAGAGTTACATGGATATCATCAGATGGAGTAAGCCGCAACCAAATAGATATTCTGATAAATAGAAGACATCATACCAACGTACTATGTACTAGGCGGTAAAGCTTACAGAGGAGCGGATTGCAATTCAGACAACAGCCTAATCACCGCCAAAATTAAACGACGAATCCAAATTTACAGAAGCTACAGAATATTTTATGAACATGTTCCTGATTCCATATACTAGCCTTCCTTTTTGTTAACTTTGGCCTAGTTATTTATGACTTGATTTAAGGTGTTGTCAGACATAAAAGCGTTCTTGGGGTGGTAAAAGGATGTAGAATTAAGGCTTGCATTGATTGACAGACAGATTAAAATGGTTAGTTTCTTCCATCCCCGGAGTTCAAATATAGCATAATTTTTTAAAGATTGATTTGATAAAATAATTTTTCAGAAAGCTCAAAGCCCTAACCACCAATACAATACATTTGTATGTATGTGTTTGTTTTGCAACGAAAAACTGAATTTTTTTCAGATATTATACTACATAGCCTTAGATAGACTGGTTTATATCAGCTCAAAAGCTAAGTGTAAACTAAATCCCCCCCTATGAACAAACTATTGATTTTGGTTACAACGGACGTCCGAGTAAAGCGACAAAAAATTCATTTTTTACTTTTTATTACACGATTTCACAATTACAAAGTGAAAAACCATCTCATTTTCTGATGAATCTAAATACAATAAAAAAAATTCAGATGGTATCACCAGAATAAGGAGACTAGTAGGAAAAAGGATGGATACGATATATTGCGTCCCAAGAGTTAAATTCGGTAGAGGAAATGTGTTCTGGGGATACTTCTCTGGTTGGGTTATCATGCAAATCTACAGAATAAATGGCATCACTGATCGTTTCAAATATTAAGATATGTTAATAACAGTAATGTTGCCTTATGCTTAAGAAGAAATGCCATTGAAATGAATTTTTCGACCCAAAACATACAAATGAAATTATCAAGTCTTGGTTTAATACCAATAACATGGAGGTTATGGATTGGCCCGCGCAATCTCCTGACCTTAACTCTATTGAGAGCTTGTGGAAGATAGTCAACAGGCGAGTTAACAGAAACCAGTGCAAAACCTCGAATGACTTGAACAAGGCAATGAAGGACGCTTGGAAAAACATGCCAATGACCGTGATAGATAGCCTTATAAATTCTATGTCGAAAAGAAGTATGGATGTTAAAAAGATAAAAGGACATGCAAAAAAATATTAACTGTTTGGATATTTTTTGTAAGGTTTTTAAATGTTTGTATAGGAGGTGCTTTAATTTTGTCCAAGTGAAAATTTGCCTTGTGTTTAATGAATTTTATTTTTGTTTTCTGTAATGAACAATCTTTTTAATAAAATATGTTTTTTTATTATTTCGTTTAATAAAATTTTAAAAATCTGTAAAGAAAAAATCGTTTTTGTCGCATCACTCCGACTTCCGTTTCAACCAAAATAAATAATTTGTTCATGGGTTCATGGGGGAGTGATTCAGTTTTGTCCAATACTGTATACTATATGTAAGTGACCAAAGTCTTTAACTGTTTCAAGTATTAATTAACAATTAACCTATCATCAACATAACTTGTCTGGAAACCCGTTCAAGGCCAAACTTCAAAACCACTTACGGTAAAAGCAATATAAATATGACGGAAGCTTTTATCTCACAATGTACCGAATGCGAGCCGTTCATTCTACAAAGAAAAATACCAACGGATACAGAACGACGAGAAGGAGAAATGGTAAAAGCCAACAAAATTTAATAGAAATCATTACGAAATCGCCTCTTTTTCATATTTCACGGCTCAACGCCTCAACCAGCTAGTATTGTCAGAACCTACAAGCCATATTTCCTCCAAACATTCAAAGACCACCGACCTACAATAAAATGCCGTGCTTCATCTACGAAATCCATTGCCTTCCGAAACCTGAACAAAAACTCATTAGGAATTAAAATTTGATTACCCTTCTGCCCTAATCCGCCACTACTGTGTGCCACTCGAGCAGAGTTCCTTAATTATTGATATGGATTTTTTTCTCGTCTATTCAATGTCCACGTTTTGTGTATAATAAATGTGAACTTTTGACATTTCAGTGAGATGTGACATGGCACACATACATGTGCGCGACGATATGAATACTCGGCTACTCCCATGCCCATTCACCGGGTTTTCTCTTTCCGGTACAAGTGGATGATTCTGATGATTCCCGTACTCTTCGATATGGGTCTAGATAAACTGAACGAAATGCAAGAGTATAATAGTCGACAAGTGTATCTGAGAGAATAAACCTGAGAGAGTGGCAGTCGGTTGTTTCCAGAACCAGATAGACTGTATTTGTATGGGAATGTGTCAAGTGAAACGATGTCTGGCTTAGAGAAACGGTTGAGTGTAAAATTATTGTTTGAGGTCAGTTTTGAGAAGCCGTTCTGCAATTTTCCAATAAAATGTAATTACCACTCTCAGGCGGAGTGATATTGTAGGTGGAATAGCGCGATAGCTAGTTGTTCGAGCGTGTGGCGCAGTAGACGATATCGATGACTGAAATAAGGTGATTGTGCAAGGTTTTAGTCTGCGAATGCATTCGTATGCAGACATGAGATTTACGGGGGAGAAAATTGGAATATTGGGCTAATGACAATATGTCGACATGGACAGTGTACAAGTAGATTTCAAAATAAATGAGGAAGGCATTAAAAACAGTAATGGTAAATGATTGACTAAAAATTACAACATGGCTTTTACATAAAGGGTCCGCCATCTAACGTTTTTTTTTCAAGTAGTGCTTATTTCGTGAATGGTAGCACTTAGCTCATGTCTGATTTGACAGATAATTAGTTTTATCCTTCCGCTGAACGAATATGGTTGTGTATACGCTTGAACAACGCTTCGCTAAGTGGGCCTGCGATCGACTTACAGAAGATGCCGATTTTGCCAAAAAAATCATCTTTTCAGATGAAGCTCATTTTGATCTTGGCGGGTATGTAAACAAGCAAAATTGTCGCATTTGGGGCACAGAAAACCGGCACGCATACATTGAAAAGCCGGTGCACCCAAAACGAGCCACTGTTTGGTGCGGATTTTGGTGCAGAGGCATAATTGGGCCATTTTTCTTCGAAAATGAGCAAGGAGTGGCCGTTACAGTCAATGGCGATCGTTATCGGGCCATGTTGAACGAATTTTTGTTCACAAAAATTTAAGAGGAGGATATTGGCAACATTTGGTTTCAACAGGAAGGCGCTACGTGCCACACAGCCGAAGCTACACTCGATGTTTTGCGCCCTGTTTTTGAAGATCGCATTATCAGCCCCAGAGCTGATGTCGTTTGGCCACCTCGGAGCTGCGATTTGACACCGTTGTACTATTATTTGTGGGGTGCCGTCAAAGATAAGTGTTACGCCGACAAGCCAGAGACAATTGACGCTTTAAAGGACAATATTCGTGAAGCCATTGGTGAAATACAGCTGCACACAATCGATAATGTGCTTAAAAATTGAACCGATCGTGTAGGCTACTGCATAGCCAGCCGAGGCAGCCATTTGAATGAAATTATTTTCCATTATTAACCGGAAGGACTGTACTTTCAAATAAAAAAAGAAATTTGAGAAAATATTCAGTAGTTTTTTTTATAGCATTTTCAAAAAAAAAAAAAGTTATTTGGCGGACCCTATATTAAATTTTTAAGCTAGTTAGTCTTGTTCCAGCCAGGAGTTTGTCTTTGAAATTACACAATGAATAACACAATGACCGATGGAAGGACAAATTTCTATGGGCTTGGGTTTAATCTATTTAGGCTGAATATTAAAATAAGCTGCCCACTTTAAATGTGGGCAAGGCCTAATCCCAATAAAAGTTAACTGAACGAAATGATGGAAGACTAAATAAATCTGACCAATTTTATATAAGCTCTTTTTCGACTCCACGCTGAGCTATTGTCTTTAATAGAAATCCATCCGAAATCAGATCTCATGCGAAAATATTTTTCTAATTCGTAGGTTTCTTAGGCTTGAATCCACTTGAAAACGTTCGTCCTCGGTCATATCCAAGACCGGAAAGGAAGATTATCCGCCCGCCATGAGCTTTAGAATTTTAAGTCTAATATCTTTCTTGTTGAAAACTATGAAAATACTAGTAGAACTGCATGTGCATAGACGACATTCATCTTCAAATGCATTTTGCAGCAAGACAACGCTTCGAAAATGTGTTGTGAATTAAATTACTAAAACTTATTCGGTTTTTGGCAACACAAGGGCGATATTGGCAGGTTTCGGGAGTTATCACCCATAAAGCAGAATAGCTTAGAAGTCGCTAAATGATCTCAATAATGATGCCGAATTATTGAAACTCAGTACACGTATGTAGGTATTGAAACCTGGGTTTACGGATATGATATTGAACTCAAGGGTAAAAAGTTTGACAAAGGCGCTCGAATTCATAGGTCTGGCTTTGAAGGTTTCTAATTTTAATGACATAGTGAACCATGACTTTTTGCCGCAGATTAAGCGATTAAGAAAGAGAATTGCTCACAAATATAATAGGTTAAGCCATTTGATAAAATATGCCGGTATATAACAACACTATTCAATACTTTTACACCACGATAAGCAAAATGATCATTCTTCAAGGCTTGTTTGTAAATAGATGTCCAAGAAAAACGCCGTATGTCAGTCCTGGAAGTGGTTCAAAAGATGCGAATTGGCATTGCGATTATATAAAATGGGATCTACGAGAATAAAGTGAAAAGTTCTCCGCCTGACAATGAAAGATAGCGATTTTCAACTAAAAAATTATTTTATTTTTCTACATAACCTCTTTTAACATCAACACATTTGATAAAAAGAGCTGCGCGCACAGTTACATCTCACATTGACACTGCTACTGCACATAAATGCTATTGAGAAAGGCACAGTTGCTCGTAAAGATTTTTCAATAAAGACGTGTAGATGTAGAAATGGTATAAAACAAGCTAATGAGGTATTAACCAAGTTCTTTTTTTAATTGAAAGGCCCTTGTATGCTATTATATAAGAAATATAACATCATTCAAATAATCTTCTTGGTTTCTTACGATGGCAGGGATCCAAGTGGTCCAATTTGTAATGACCTCTCTGCATAGATCCGGCTGAAATTGAGCGATGGCTTGGGTTATATTCACTTTAAAGGCATTGGTCGATTGAGGCTTATTCGCACAGACCTGCGATTTCAGAAAACTCCACACGAAAAAGTCTAGCGGAGTAAAATCGCATAACCTTTTTAGCCAATTCATGTCATCTCTGGGAGAGATAACCTTATCCTCAAATCGTTCATGCAGAATGTCAATCGTGGCTTCTGCTTTCTGGCATGTAGCACCATCCCGCTGAAAACATGCATATGTCGTCTAGGTTCATATGGTTCAATTTGGGCCATGAGAAATTGTTTATCATCGTTCTGCGGCGGGCGTCATTGACGGTGAATTCTTCATCATCGTCATTTTCGAAAAAGTATGGATCAATGATGCCAAACGGTAACTTTTTGAGGATGCATTTCACTTGGTTATCCTCGTCGTCGTCCCATATACGGCAATTCTGCTTGTTAACAAAGCCATTCATTCAAAAATGTGCTCGTCGCTAAAGATGATTTTTAGACTAAAGTTGGGGTCCTCTTCCAAACGCTCCGTAGCCCAGTCAGCGAACGAACGACGTTGTCTATGGTCACGAACTTTGACCTCCTGGGTCTGTTGGATCTTGCAGGGTATAGGCCCAAGTCTCGACGCAAAATTCGCCAAGTTGAAGTCTGCGAAAGGCCGAGTTCTTGGGTACGGCGAAGGATCGACTGCCTCAGGTTCTGTTGTACACTTTCACGCGGCGATATTAACGGCCGATCTTGCGTTCCTATGACGTACGAATGTTGGCCGACTGATTACCGAACTGGTCGTTCCAAATTTAGCCACCAAACGTTGAAGAGACGACTGTGAAGGGCCACCAAGTCATAAAATGCGCGCAACACGCGCAACGTTTGCACTACCATCCGCTCATTTTTATAATAAAGTGTTATCATTTGGATGTGCTGTTCAATCGAGTAACTTGCCATGGTGGTTTGGTATCAGTAACTGAATAATAAACAACAGACAGACGCCACCAAACCAACATGGCCGATACCAGCCGCCAAATTCTACCCACGCCATTTGAAAACCACTTATAAAGCAGTGGTTAAAAACCAAGTTTAATACAAAGGTCCTAAAACCAATTTGACACCGTATATAAGGTCTGAAGTATCTACAAAAATGCCTCCGGTACTACATTGCAATAAATACGAGTATTTTCACTTTTAAAAATGTGAAAGAAACTTATGAAATATTAAAAATAACCAAGCACTTGATGGGATCATAAGCATTAGGCTCTCAAATTGATTTCAATCCACTCAAGAATAGATAACAGGAAAACCCATTAATTCGAAGTTTCAAGTCAAGGTATCCTGCACTTCAAGGGGCAATTGGTCACGATCTATAAATAAATAACAGCCACACCGACTACGACCACTGTTCTGAGAGCAAATATCATGCGACCATAGTTTTAATGCTTACAATATGTGCACAGATAAACAGTCCTTACCCGAAATTCCAATCTCAATAATACATCGGAATACATAGATTCTGTGTGAAGAGAACCCTTTTCGTAAAGATGCACCCAAAGAGATAAGAGAACTCAACATTACATGCATGTACATACTTGCAAATTTTGTTTATATTGCGGGTGGCAGCTCAAGAGAGCCACTGTCACATTGTAAACAATAACAACAATCACAGTACCCATGATAAAAGACCTGAGAGGAAAACCTAAACTCAGCTCAGCTCCACAACTTGTCGAATGGGTGTAGTTGCCTCGGCATTCCAATAAAGCAAACACACAAAAGAGGTGCAAAATGAGAAGCAGGAAAACAGAACACACCAACACACACAAGTAAATAAATATATGTATGCACGTAAAAAAAAAGAAAGAAAAACAAGAATAGAAAGAAAATTAACAATTCGCGCAGCGAAACCTCATTTGCATTTTCCACTTTTTCTCTTCGCCCCGATGACTGACCAATCCATTGACCATATTTTCGCGGATATCGCGATAACAGCAGGGAAAACGAGTTTGCAAATCTAATCAGCTGACAGGTGAACGGTTATTGGTCCTACTTACGGTTAGATGGGCATTATCCTGGTGCCCGATGAACAGGTAATTCGCAGCAAAGAGAAACCGCAGACCGCGGGAGAGGGAGCTGGGATTTTTCCACCTCCCTCCTTCGTTGGCTTATCCTTTTTTATTCACTTGTTTCTTATTCTTTCTTTCGCTCACTTTATACGGTTCCTTATGCGTGTTTCCTTTTCTTCGTCGAATCCGCAAAAGGGAGTAGTAATATCCCACTTTGGGGACGTTTTTCTTTTCTTCTTTTTTCGGGGTTTGGGTAACACTTTGATTTCTGCTTTTCCCTCACATTCACAGACCCTGCACCCTTTTTGGTTTTTTTTTACAGCCTCACTGCATGATTTATTGGAATGATAAAACCGACACCAAAACACTATTGGAATGTGTGTTGCACGTTATTGATCCAACGAATTGAAATTTTCCCACTAATTCGACAGGAGCAGAAGGAGCACACGCGCTTTTTCAGTGGCATACACAGTGAATCGCAGGTGATCGGCAAACACAAATTGATAGAATTGAACGATCGAAGTTTATCGGAGCGGAAGGCCGGAGAAAGAATAAAGGAAACGGAAAAAATTAGAAAAAAATCACAACAAATCGCTCGGAGACCGTCGTCGTCGTCGACCACTTTGACACATGACACAAGAAAAACTGGCTCTCAGCCCGTTGAGTAGTAGTAAGTAGTTGGTGCGAGTGTGCGGCAATGGCAGAGGCAGAATCAAAGGCAAAAGACCGCTCCTGGAGAACTGCAGAGAGAGAGATGGATGGAAGACTTGTTGTCTTGTCAGTAGTGGGAGCGGATGACAAGAAACTTAACGAAGGTTTGTTCTTCTTCGCTGTCGGTGCGTGGTGGTGTCGGCTTGTTGTTATTTGTACTATTGGTGAATGGGATACTGAAGAGCGAATCGACAGGTTGAAGAGAGTCGGTGGAGCATTTCAGGGTGTTTTGAACTGGAACGAGTTGCATTGATTATTAGATGCTCGCTGAGCATCGGGCACATGGCAAACAGTTGCGCTGAAAAGTAAATAAATACTATTTAATTCAGTTTAAATTCGTATATAGTATATTTTTTTGACTGCGATATCTAGCTTCTCGTCAGATCTTGAAATCAAGATTAAAAATTAATAAATGTAAAAAATTAAAATGTAACAGAGCAACCACCAAATAGGGTGTACCCTACACCCTATTTAAGTCACTTAACCACCTACCTACGGTCTCTGAGACCGCTTACTGATTATCAGCTCAAATTCGAAATGTACGGAGTCAATGAAATAAAAAAAGTGAATTTATGTTGTAAATACGTCCTACTTTTATTTTTAGAACGTCATTAACATAAACTTAAGTAACATTTCGATAAATTCCTCACATTTTCAAAAATGTTCACTTTTGGCGAAAAAAAGGACTAGGATCAAATCCTTTGTATTAATTCATAAATATTAGAAGTATATATGTACATATGTACATATATGTAACACAAATAAAAAAAAACTTCAACATAATTGCAGCCCACCAACTATTACAATTTTTTGCGGCAGCTACTGCATATTTTATTTGAACAATCCACACAAATTGGTGCCTTGCACATAAAGCATACATAGGTATGCTGTCTTGTATTTCTTCTTGGGGTCACAGCTGGAACATGTCTTTCGAATTTTAAGTTTTTTCTATATCATTTAACCTTGCTAAATCCTCTGGTATTTGTAGAACACGGCGAATAGAAGTCTGTATTTTTATTCTTATTTTTTTCATGAATTTAAATGGGCTTTTAGGCGTTTGAATTTGTTTGCTCAAACTGGTGGTTTAAGCATTATCGACGACAATCTATAAGAGATAACCAAATGCCTACTTCGTGATCGAAGTGGAGCAGTTTGTACACATTTGATCAAGAAGATCCATTCCTATTTTCAATTGGTTGTAATACAAAACAATTTCAGGTATCTTAGTTGTTTAGTCCACATTCCCAATATGATGCAAGTTAACCCATTATGACCTGAATTATTTTAGGGTTCCAGATTTCTATTGTATAATATTTCAATATGTCCTTGTTAGAGGTTCCCTTAATCATATCTGATACCTAAAATGTTGCTCTGATTATTACTTTTGGAAAAAACACCGGGTGCCAATTGGCACCGCCAGGCTCATACCTTGTCTAATGGTAACCCATATGTTTAGTACTAGGCGTAAGAATTAATTGTTGTCAAAAAATTATTTATTTAATATTATTGTTATTTTATGATACTAAAATAATGTATATTGAATAAAACAATTTTTAAACATTTACATTTAATTATAATTTTAACTTGAACGTCATTTACATATGAAATTCTAAGTTGCATGCTGCACAAAGGCCCACGTTACATTTATTGCACTGTAATCTGGTCTGACCCTTACATGTCTCTAAAGCACATTTGCGACGAGATTCACTGGGAACCAGTAAGTGGTTAAGACCATCATAACGTATGCTGTCATTGATTCTATTTCCAGTTTTCGAAGATTTTGAAACTGCTGGACGCCCACCACCGCGTGGCACACTTTTGAATTGTAACAGGTATGTCTGGACAATTTCTCTTCGAAAAGCCAGTTGAGTAAGGGTACTGCCTGCTTGTCTTGATAGTACCCAAGCATTACATACAGCTGCGTCGACAAGGTACGTGAATATTGGCCACCATCATTTCTTTCCCCTGATTCCTATGCTGTTAATATTTTGATCCATCAAATCTGTGCCGCCCATATGTGGATTATATTCAGTAAAGATAGCTGGTCGCGGAACTTGTATTTTCTTTTTTGTTTTTGCGCAGTAACGAGTAACCTTTGATAAAGGTTCTACACCATGTAAAGTGGACATTGCAGTAACCACATAATTGTCTTTCCAGCGAACTACAATCACATCTTCTTTTTCACTTTTTGAGTAAATGTAGATACCACGATCTGCTTTGGTCATATCTTTCTTGCTTGTTATAGGAATATTATTGGGGAGGCGATTCTCACGTACTGTTCCTGTGCCTTCATAGCCGCGTGATTTGAGATGCGCAAGTAGGTGGAAACCAGAAACTTGTTGGCACCTTGGTCCCAAAAGTGTCTCTTAGATGGTACGGTATTGTAGCCAGATAAAATGAGAATTGCGATGAATACCTTCATTTCTTAAAGAGATATCTTTGGATCAATACAATTTAGAAAAGCGGCATATTTTTGCGATTGATCTAGCAATAAGTTAAAAACTCGGTCTTCTAAAAACAAATCTAGCATCTCCACAGCGGATTTTCCTCTATATGAACTAAAATTTGCTTTTGGAAATAAAGGAATCTGTCGATGTAAATCATCATTTACCCACGGCCAATTCACTTTTTTTAAGATCTTCGGTGGAGGTTCATTTTCATGGGAGCTGTCGGATTCGCTGTTTGAATTTTCGTCTCGACCCGTAGATTTACGTAGATTTACGTGCATACGTGAACCGCGAGACTACCTGCGAGAACCGCGAGGCAGCGTGGGAGAACTCCGACCGCGAGATGACGTACACGAAGGCCCTGCTTCAGGTTCAATGTCAGTAGGTGCTTGTGGATGTTTAGATGTAGATGCCAGTACCACTTCGCACCTAGCATTTAGTTGTCGTCCTGTTAGATTGTTTACAAAACCACCTTCATCTTCATCGGCCGAGTCCTCATCTGAACGAACTGCTGGGTCTGGAGGCTCGATAAATAACATCTGAGGCTCCAGCTCTTTATCTTCTTCTAGGATAGTTAATGCTTGACGTAATGTACAATTCCTACAACAAAAAGAAATCTTGTAACCGCTAAAACAACACTTAGTACACATCCATCGAAAAGACTACATAACAGCCTAGAACGGCACCCGACACATTACTCGTGCGATATACTGAGCACAGATGCAAAATTAAGTTATATTTATGTATTATCAACACGGACACTCTTAAAAAAAGAAAATAATAGCATTCCAATGCAAAATTACTAATAGTTTACAAAATATAAGCCACTTACTTGAGAGGTACGTCCATTTTTTACAACAATTTCCCAACACTGATTGTCAATTGTCTGTATCGGTCGCGCGATGTTCACTTATTGAAACGAAATAATACGATCGATAGCTATCTCTTTCTGGCACTTAGAAAAAATATAAACACTTCGTTTTAGCCACTCATAACAACGTAACGCGCGAAAGTTGAAACACGTAAAAATGGGTGCCGATCGGCACCGCTAGGTCATAATGGGTTTAAACTTTATTCTTTTTTTCTTAAAAAAAATTATTTTTATTTTTTACTCGGGTTGGGACTTCTGTCCTCTTTTAAGTTATAATACGAACTGCCTTACGATCTAACATACATTTTACTTATCACCTGTCTTAACCTAAAGCGGAGCATCGCGTACGTGAAGGAATGTGCTGGGTGTCGGATGAGTCGGGTTCGTTGGGAGTTGCAATGCATAGGGAGAGGTGTTCTGTTGCTTGTGTGGGATTGTGTGGAGATGGGCTGGGAGAATGTGGGAACTTATGGAGGGTGTTTGGTTGCACCTGTGCGCTTATGGATCACGGTGCACTGTGGTCGTTGCTGGTTGTTGACCGGATGCTAGTGAATTCCGATGGATCGTGTTAACTTGCATGCTCGAAACCATAATTACTGCTTAATTTTTCTTTGGTGCGAACGATAATATGGTAATATCTTTGGTAAAATCGAAAATTGTCGAATCAGTTGACCTATAGTAGGATGGCTTGAATCTCGTCTGTTCTTTTTCAAAGTTCCTAAAAAAGTGAGTTTTTCTTTAATATATTGATCAGTTCTATCGACGAAAACCAAATATCAGTGGTTCAATTCAATAGGAGAAAGAAAGTTTAGAACTGTCTGAGTTGGTTTTTCTTTGAGTCAAAACTTTTCCATCAGAATCCTTTCCGAGGTAAATGTAAGCATTCAGAAGATAGCCATTCCGTGCATCTACCATGCACATTATCTTTAGACCATATTTTACAGGTTTTTTTGGCATATACATTTTAAATGTGCAGCGCCCACGAAAAGATAGAAGCATTTCATTTACACAGGCACAAGTTGCAATTGTGTACACTTTTTGACAGTTGTTTATAAAAATGTTGAAAAGTTCTGAAACAGATAAATCAACTTAATGTCGTTGTTCTCTAGTCTCCGCATCAGCAAATCGTAAAGTATTCATCAAAACTTCCAACCTATTTTTGCTTATGATGCAACGGTATATTTCACTTCCTATCCCGTTAGTATTGTTGTGTAATGCATCATAATTTTCTTTGAATATTGCTGTACAAAACAGATATCCTATAGAAGCTTTAGCACTATAAGATCTAAATCTTTGACACAAATATTGTTTTTATAGTTTGATCTGATTTTTCTAAATTTTTCATTAGTGTGTTGAACTACTTTTTGTAAAATCTCATTAGTAAATGAAAGGCTCCAAATATCCAGCGGCGTTGAAGAATTAGTTATAACGTTACGAAAAGCTGGTTTTACTCCTGGTCTTTCTTCTAAGATGCTATGTAGAGGTGTTCTTGAACGAGCAATATTCGGTGTAGATGCCCAGCCAAAGCGATTTACGCCAAAAAGATTTTTTTCTGTGCCTTTCTCGAAACAGCAAACGTGAAAGAGGTACATACCATATATTATCATCTGAAGAGTCACTTTCTTGATTCGCTCTCTCACGCTTGATCTCGCAAATGCTGTACCTGCTGATTCGACTTGAAACGGAATCAGCTCATCGTCAACAAGTTCGATTCTAGACTAGGATCCGCTTTCCTCAAAAAGAGCTAAATCCTCGTCCACATCAGCTTCAATATCAGTGCAATCATTCAATTGTACTGTTTGTTTTAGAGTGTCCGCCTAGGGATAGTAAGATAGTTACATTTGCTAAGATAGTTAAGCCAGTTTTAAGCATTTTTGACTAGGGTAAGATAGATATAAGGTAATAAAAAAAAAAAAAAAAATCTGTGCAATCATTGTCTGGCATGTTTTCAATTTTTGTTGTAGCAATCGTTCAATGTATTCGTCGTTTGTATTCATTTTGTCACAAAAACAACAAAAATATATAAACAGAAGACAATCACACAACCACCTACGTGCGGTGTCGGAGACCGATGTGCCGAAATGTTTTTCTTTACCTTGGCCGAACGCGTAAGCGTACTCACTCTCCAAGCTCTTGTGCAATACTGATTGATGAATAAAAAATGTACACGAGTGCACTCAGTCGTAGGACGCACACACTTTATTATATTGGAATTTCTCAATTGCGTTGCGGTCTCTGAGACCGCAGATAAGTGGTTAAGGGTTAACATGGCAAACACTAGTTTCGAACTTTGTCCCTGTTCAATCCAACTATCTAGATAGTAGGCATGGCATCCTCCGGGTAGTGAACCAATGTGAACAGCGAACCTGGTCCTCCAGTTTGGGGCTTATGCCTAGGGTTAACATCCCTATCGCGGAAAAAAACTTTTGTTACAAAGCAACAACATGCTTCGGATACGGGCGGCTACAATGTTGACGAACCATATAAACAGGAAAATTATTTGCACCTGGAATGTGCGGTCACCTAACAGACCAGGTGCAGGTAACCAACTGGAAAAACCCTCGAGTACGACAAAAATACTTTTCGACATGTAAACGAACACCTCATATCAATCCGCATCAAAGCAACCTCGGGAATATCAGCCTTATATGCGTTCATGCCCCTACGGTGATCGACTCAGGGATGACTTATCTGATCACCTGTAGCAAGCACATGATTCCCACATCTCAACATCCATAAAGAAAACTGGCGGTCACCAGTCGACCATCAATCAGATTGATCAAGTTGCGATCGACGTCAGACATTCCTCCAGCATCCTAGATGTATGAACCTTTCGACGAGCCAAGATCGTCTCGGATCACTACGGAGTCGAACAGGATGACCAAATGTTGACGTCGGAAAGCTACCATCCCAGGAGACCGCTAGGATCTTTGCCGATCGAGTTTCCCTCAGCCTCTTATTAAGTCCGATGACACCGGCACAATCCACAGAACAACAGTGGGAGTATTGCCAGAGACACTGCCTCTGATGTGCTGGATTTCAACCGCCGCTAGTTAGAAATACCTGGTTTGATGAACTATGAAAACAAGCCATGTATAATAGCATGTATAATAGCAAAACCGCCTACAAAGCCGTGCTACATAGACTACGAGCAGAAAAGGAGAGAGTAACACACACTTTTAAGGAAGAAAAAAAGAGAGCACGAAAAGCGTGAGATCCAGAGATGCTACCACAGAACATGCCAGGACTATAAAGGCCAGAGCAGAAGCCTGTAGAGGTGAAGACGGACAACTAGTAGTAGAGTCACTGTCGATGTTGAGAATATAGAAAAACCACTTCTGTATACTGTACGAGTATAACGGCGTGGATAGATCTGATACCGCTGTCGGGCAAAATGATCCATTCGCATTGGACGATGCGTCCACCCGACCTAGATGAAATTAAGCTTGTAATTTCGAAGCTTAAGACTAATAAAGCCGCGAGTGCGGCCTGTCTGCTAAACTACTTAAAGCGGCCGGAGATGGGTTGGTAGGGCGCATGCACCATCTCATCTGTAAAATATGGTTGGAGGAACGCATGCCCAATGAATGGAATCTCAGCATCGTTTGCTCAGTCCTTTAGAAAGGGGACTCTGATAGCTGCGTCAACTACCCGTATAAAGGAATCCTAAACATCGTGTACAAGATCTTCTCTGTCGTACTGTGTGAACACCTGAAAGCCTTTGTGGATAATCCGATAGGTTCCTATCAGTGTGGTTTCAGACCAAATTTTCACACTAAGGCAGATCTTGGAATAGACCTGAGAATTCCAAATCAACGCACACCATCATTTTGTCAATTTTAAAGCTGCATATGACAGCATGCATAGGGACGAGCTATGCCGAGTCATGTCTAGTTTTAATATCCCTGCCAAGCTCGTCAGATAGTGCAGGATGACAATGGAGAACTTTAGCTGCTCCATTAATGCCATTAGCAAATTAACCGAGACCTTTGATGTTAAGAAAGTATTTAGACAAAGGCACGCACTGTAACTTTTTAAACATCGTTCAACATATCGGCGAACATAAGAGGTACGATATATTTCAAGTCTACGCAATTGCTGGCGTACACGGATGACATTGACGTAATTGGGCGAGCACAGCGAGACATCAATGAAGTGTTCAAAAGCATTGAAGCAGAAGCGGCTAAAATGGCGCTGAGATCAAACCGAGAATTACCGTTGCCAACCGCTACTTGGGCTCAAGCGGCAATTGAGAAGTAGAGCTCTCTCTCGAAAAACGAAAGCAGCACTATATAATTCATTGATCAGCCCGATCTTCTTTTACGGCGGAGACCCCTGGACCTTATTGAAAACGGATGCGGATGCCCTTGGTCGCTTCGAGAAGAAAATTCTCCGTTAAATGTATGGTCTCGTTTGTATAAACGGAGAGTTTAGGAGAAGATACGACGACGAACTATACGCGCTGTACAGCGGAAACAATTGGCAAGAGATCGTGCCAGCTGGAGATGCTTGTTGGTTGAGGACCAGGTTCACAATACACTGTAGCACCATCTAAGAAGAAGAAGATAAGTAAGTTTTCAATAATAAGAGTAATAACTAACGGGTGCTTATATCGCTGACAAAATGATATTGAACTAAGGAAAAAAAAAGTAGAAAAGTTGGGTACATACATACGTATGTAAATACTAAACAGAGTCAGTAAACGAACTCTGGTACCATCTGCATGATGCTTAGGCACAAAAACCATAACTAAGGAGGCGCATTATAATCTTCTAACTCCTTAAAAGGTTGGGACAATTTACTTAAGAAAGCTACTTTAAATGGAAAAATTATTATTTAAAAACTTAATATTTTAGGAAAACCAAGTATACGCTGATATTTTCTCCCCAAAACTGTGGCACTTTGCACTAAATTGGCTGGTAGTACGCATTACTCCTGTCCATTTTCAATCGAACACTGAAAACCAAAAGGTTTTATGTCTTCTAGTTTTTGAGAAAATTTTAAATTACTAAACCTCCTTTTTATAATTTTTTGTCGTTTGGATATTTACTTTGATGACATTACTAAAAATGTTTTCTCGTAGAAAAGAACAATATTTTGGGTGGCCCGCTTCGTTCAAATGACTTCAACTCTCTTTTAGAGGGCCAGTCCCATTCATGCAATTTCGTTGCTCCGCTTAGGTTATCTCAGTGGCCAAGCAAGCGTCTCTGTTAAAAGTTTTTTGAATAAAACCTAGTGGTGCATTCTTGGCAACGCTAAATGACTTCCTGTACTGAACTTATTAGAATTAACTTATTATTCATTGAATATAAAATCATGTAAAAAGCAAAATTGGTTTTGTATGTCTAGAAGACATAAAACCATTTGGTTTACAAGGTTCGATTTAGGATTAATAGGGACAGTAAACACAAAAAGTAAATTTAGTACTTTATAAATTTGAAAATAATCGGCTTAAACTCTCACTTCTAATTTTTTTTTTTCAAAATTTGGAATTTGAAAATAATTCTTTTTTAAACTATGTATAGATAGAAATAACTTGATTTAAAAACAAGGTAATAGAATGAACTTCTGATTTTCAAAATAATTAAAGGTATTTATTGTGCTGCCGTTATATCTTTTTTTTTTTAATTTCAACCCCTTTTTTGAATGACCCTCTTAGTACGATTACTTGTAGCGGGGTAACAAGAATTCGTTGTTATTTTGAGCCCTCTATGTTATCGTGTTCACCTCGATGATTAAATTGGATAAATCTAATGAAACTTGGCTCTTCAATATCCATGGGGCTAATCTTATTACGAGATGGATGAGCGCATGTTGGCGCAGAGTCGACCTAATCAATTTCCATGCACACCAAAAAAAAATTATACTTATCGTTCGATGTTCAAGACTTCTATGATATCAGTGCTCATTTAATGACAGGATATTTTGCACCATGTCACATGGCCCATGTTGGTCGCCTTAACCCAAATGTTCACAAAGTTTTTATTGATATCTTCCTGAGTTCATCCAATTACTTTAATGTCATCTGCATATGCGAGCAATTATACATGGCTTATGGCTTAATCTTGCCTCTGGTGTTAACTTTGAATGACTAGCTTATACGACCTTTTTAATGAAGATGTGTATAAAAATCACACTACAGAGCATCACACTGTCCAAGTGTTGTTTTGATATCGAAGGTCGCGGGTAAGACACTACCAATGATTGATCAAGGAGAAACTGATCACCATGTGCATCCTTCATAATTTAACGAGTTTTCATCTGGCCATATATTATACATATATATAGACGAATTAACAAATGCCTGCACCAAACAAATTATTAGAGGCTCCACATCGAATATAGATAGTCTGTTTACGCCAGCAGGTTTGTTGGATTTAAATTTTGATATTAAACTTGAATACAACCAGATCATGCGAACAGAATATTCAATCATTAGCTGTCGCCAATGAATCACTCTGCCTGAAACGAGGTCTTAGCTATTGTCGCTGATTATTCCAAGCCCATAGACTGCGACTCAACTATTATGATAGTTATCCATTTCCATCCCTACTGGTCTAGAACTTCTCTCGGTGCAGTGATGGATCATAATGTTCTATGCAAGCTACAACAAGTAGGTTGTCTGTTGCATAGATCCAAACCAGTAGTTAAGCCTCCAAGCCGCTCATTAAATTCCACATGGACCACGTTCGAATGACGAATTCCACGTTCTTGACGAATTCCTCATATAGAGAAAAATATATTTCTTTGGCGTAGATTTTGAGTGAAAATATATCCATAGAGGCAAACAACCAGGTGAGCCTAATTTCGTATTGATCAAACCGTCTCATTATGTCTCAAAAGTACTGCTATTTAGTAAGGTTAGCTAAATGTCTAGCAATTTTTTAGAAACGGGGATCAATTTTTAATAGTACGTGGATTCCGTTATCTACATCTACGTCAAAAGAATTCTCGTCCAGACTCTATTCTGAATAAATCTCCGCGATCAACCGAAATCCCGGAAAATACCCTTACCCAAATGAAACGACATAATAGATGTAATTAACACATCGCTCCAAGCTCTTCCAATCCTCCACAACCTCCTACCCGTCACATTGGAACAAACTCTCACCCTTCTTAAGCCCATCAGGAAATCCCCATTCGACCCTTTTGCGCCAATCTTTAATACCATTTATCGCATTCACCTGCTGTTGCTCAATATCCGTATATCCTTCATCCTTCCATTCCCACTTCCACCCCCATGTCACAGTTGTCGGAATTATATCCTTAGTTAAATATCTCCGAGTCATGTCCCGAAGATCCCTTCATTTAATTAAAATAAAAAAATAACTCCCTAGTCCGCGACCTTTAGCTTCATTTCAGATGTCAAGAAGTACATACTTTATTTCTATATGCTGTGTCCTTGTGAAGGGATACTAACAAACTCCGTCGAATAGAAATTAGAAAGAACTCGTATTCACGAGATACATGGTGGTAACATGACAGTTAAGAATTTAGCTACCAGATTTATATGTCAACACTGTCGGCAGATGGCACGAAGGAAATTCACTCAGGTCCCTTGCCCAACTTTAATTTCACCGGCTAATCCTTACGTTGTGCACTACCATATCACAGAGCGCCTGTACAGTGAGCAAATCCTTTTAATCGGCAGAGTAAAAGGAAGCGTCAGTCGTGATGAATTAAATTGGCGCGGGTGTATTTTATTTTCTTCTTTTTTTTTTATCTTCTTTCGTACTTTTTTCCTCTTATTCTGAATCGAATTCGACAGTGACAATGACTAGCAGGTGTCGGATACATTGGTGGGAGTGGTTTATACTGGAAAAGAGCATACGAACACGTCTCCGTATGTTCCAAAGTCAGGGTTGCATTTATTGCGGGCACGTCTGTTCAAGAAGGATATCCTTCTGCTGGGGAAAGGATGTGTCTTATGAAATTTTAATTCTTTTACTTTTCACATTTTTATCCTTCAGGTACTTGCAAGGATACAAGGATCAGCAATGGAGTTGAGTGCAGTACTACTGTGGGCAGCTTTCTGCCACAATTGGTCCGATGGGTAGTATTTTGTGAAGTGGTACTTCAGGGTAAGTGAAATACCGTATACTGATGGTGGTCGGCAAAATATGAATAACTCATTACTCTAACGAGATGTTTATTGGTTGAGTTAAAGATGCTATCAAATAAATTCAAATGCTGTTTTGATTTCAATACGAGTACAAAAGTTCTCAAAAGGGTCGTTACAGATTACTATTATGGTATTTGAACCATCCATGCTTATGTAGAAGGGAATATGGTGCAAATATTTTGATATATGTATGAAGTAGTCGGTAGAGTACATCGTTGCGAATTATCAGATAATTCTCCTATAGTCTTATTAATACTGAATGTTATGACTTGGTGTGTTTTGAAAACAGTTTCGAAGTATTTAATTTTTTAAATATATACATGTACAGTGTACACAATATATGTATATGCAACACTGGTGATAAGTTTCACGTCTGGTTTTCCACCGGATGTAACGTAACTATTGTTATGAATAGCATCAGACCTTTACAAGATGGATACAGCGAAAACTTGAATACAATAGATGAATGAATACAGAAGATTCGAGGATCGGCGAAACCAACAAACAATAAAGCGGAAGCTAGTGTTCACTGTTTGCTCAAGATTTGATATCCCTATTCGGTAAGATCAGTTGGACTATGTTTAAATGACATAATTAACATTATAACATATAATTGACAGATGGATTGTGGGTGGGTGAGGTATCTTTGACAATGAGGGTAAGTATAGTGATACACCGGGGAATATGGTGCTAAAAAGGAAATTCTGATGAAATAATTTCCTCTTTATCTATCTCTGTTATCATTGGTTTCATATTCTCTCAGGCCCGCTAGCTACTCATATTATGAAATGTTGTGCATTACAAGAGGTCAATTCGTATATTGAGTAGCTAGTATTATGTGCATTTCAAATCAATCAAGGTTCATTTTCGTTTATATTCCTTCATCTGGAATGAGGATAAGTATCGCTTGTGTTAACAGCGTGCTTAGTTCCTCATAGGTCAACACGTGTGTTCCGGCTTCCCATAATCCTTTAAAGAATGGGATGGCAGGTGAATATTCTATGTTGTGTAAAATTTCTATGTTGTCTCTTCATTTGCTACACATGCTTGTTACTACACATGCCTTCCAATTGAACTGAGCTTTTTTTCAATTGAAAAAGCTTCTGCACCGACAAAATAAGTGGCACATTCACTGTAGCGACACACAGCTCCGATTTATATGTCATTACTCATACATATAAGCTACCAGCAACGCTTGTGAAGTTAAATCCGTTACAGGTTACAAATCCGTTAGTGGCCATGCAGGCAAAGATAGCGAAGAATCCCTTGCATTTATTCTTTTCCACGTTTTGATGTCGATGAGGCCTGCGTAGTCCACTCCCACTCAACTGCCCCATTGAATTTTTTTGTATCTAAAGCATGTGTGCATGTTCGACTGAATTTTTGATGCTTATGATCCAAGATTTTTCTGGACTCCTCCGTGAAGTAGTTTGATTTAAATAGAATTGGGTGTTGTTGACCATAACTGAGATCCGTATTTCGCCGACATCCACCAGCTCTTAATATACCTCGCTCATCATCTTCTAGATTAAGGGCCCTGATTCCATGTTATTTTCTTCCTATCTTCCCCACAATACTATTTATATCTATGATTGCCAAATTTAGTTTAAAAAGTGCAATTGAGCGTTTGATTCTTTCTTGAAGTGTTTTCCGAATATTGTCGACGAACCTTCCTAAGAAAGCAGCCATTCTTGTTAGCCTGGTCAAACTTAGGCATTACGGAACTAGCAGGATTTCTCGTCAATCATCACACAGTGTACTTGTGTTGCACGCCGTCTCCCTTCCATCTCGAAGACTTGGAGTTTTGTCAGATGATTGCGTTTTGCAGAAAAGATGGTCAATTGCACTAAAGCTCATTATGCAGCAAGTGTGATGGGAAAACTCCTCTGGAGGCCATGTCTACTGCATTCAAAGTCTATTGGGACTTGGACTTTCCTCTTGGAATTCTGCTATTCATCAACGGATAAACGTTTCCCATCGGGATGGAGGTGCTTAGATCCAGCCTAAGGTACTTTTTGAATCGGTTCATGTATACACTCTTCAAGTCTCCAGTTTCATCGCCTTAGCTGTCCTCTTTATGAATTTTGTTTTGCTGTAAGTATACAGCCGCTGATCGCTTATACCATGTATTTCCAGACGAATATCATCCCGGATCCATCTTGGTATACGTAAGCTTTCAATCACAGGAAGTTCTTGAGGGAGTGATTTCCATTCTTGTTGGAAATCCGACGAGGTAAGGTCGTCCTATACGAATCCCCTTTCCCACAGTTGTTGCATCATCATCTTGGGTTTGATAATAGGTGGTGTTACGACCCAAAATTAATTAATTAATTTATATTTTATATACATGAAGTATAACTTCTTAACTTCGAATGTTAACATAGCTTAAAGCAATGTTGTGAACGCTCCATCAAATAATGCACTGAACGCATTAGAGTTTCGTTAAAAGTCAACGAAGAGACGAACTCGGTGACTCGTTTAGTCGTTCAATGCATTATTTGATGGAGCGTGCTCGTGCCGAAGGGACACAAATTTGTAAGAAATTCTTTTATATTATTCTGATAATTAATTGTATCTTATTTTCCTTTAGAATATTAAACGCCATATAAGTTTATTATCAGCCCTTCATTTCGGCATAGCCCATCGACAACATCTTTAATATTAAATTTGTTATATTAAATTCTGACGTCCATTTTGCTACCACACCACCCGCCGTGGAATTGAACAAGATTATTAACTATTAACTTGTAATTGATGCAAGACCGCATTACGAGGAGCAAAGCGAAGAAGACGAAACAATCAGACGAAATCATGCCATCGTCGCCACCATCATCGCCACCAAAAACGCCGCCGCCCTTGCCAAAACAACAAGAAATGGAAAGCGACCACGTGCCAACCATAACCTTACTAAGCAAGCAAATAGCGGACTTGCAACTGTCCTTCGCCGCTTCTGAAAGGGAAAGAAGGAAATTGCAAGCGCAATTGTCATCATTGTCATCATATGCCATCGCCAGTACCAGCAAAACTGTTTTCAGCACTTCCACCAGCGCTTTAGCTACACGTGCCGCTGCGCCCGATGATATCATCACTGCCTCTACTGCCGCAACATACATCTCAGCAGCCGTTTCAGCAACACCACCAGCTAGCGCCACCAACCCCAATGAATCAATGTCAAAGTCATATGCACCGCCGGACAAGATCACGTATGCGCCGCCGCAAGTAAGCACGTGTTGGCCAGGTATGTACAACCACTATAATTTTTCTACTACCACTGCCCCTTACCCCCCTGCATGCGGGCCATATTTGCCTGCGCACTCCCCACCTGCCAATCCGCCAAATCAGATGAACACCCAACATCAAATAATTCGAAAATGCCAGGATTTACCCGAGTTCTCTGGCCAGCCAGAACAGTGGCCAATGTTTATCGTCGCCTTTAAAGAGACCACAGCCGCCCACGGCTACACCGATCTTGAGAATTTGTCGCGTCTGCAAAAATCCCTCAGAGGCGACGCCAAACGTACGGTTGAAGCACTTCTCATTCATCCTAACAGTGTTGGTGCAATAATAAACACCCTTGAATTCTATTATGGTCGCCCAGAAATTCTTATACGAAGCCAACTGGCTAAGGTGAGAAGTTTTCCAACGATCCCCGAATCCAAAATCATTGAGATAGTTAACTACAGTATCATGGTTTCCAACTTGACTGTGTTTTTGGAGAACGCATCAGTATCATCACATTTGAGCGATCCGACACTACTCGATGAATTGGTGGGGAAGTTACCTCTGAACAAGAAAGAAGAATGGGCGCGACACACACTTTCAATTGCGCCACTGTACCCTTCGATCCGTGAATTCAATAATTGGCTTAAGCAAATAGCGACGTATATTGCAATCGCAACTGCAATCCCTGCGACCACTAGCATGACGAATGAAAGAAGGCCCAAACAGGTAAACGTTGTCTGCCCCGTTCTGGAAGAGAAACAAAACAAGCCGAAGTGTATTGTTTGTAATAGGATTCATCTCTTGTATCAGTGTCCTACCTTTAGAAACTTCGCTATCGACGAACGTTGGCAACTTGCCAAAACAAACCGTATTTGTTTTTCTTGTTTACGCTCAGGCCATGCCGTTGCTAAGTGCCCTCACCGCCGAGAGTGTGGTTTATACGCATGTCGTAAATATCACAATCGCCTCCTTCATGATTCCAGTTCGGACAAAACCGGAACCTTGAAGGCAACAAAATTGGATTCTACGGCACCCGCCACAAGCAGTGTCTCTGCCCCAGTAAACAATGTTGGTACCCAAGAATTTACGACAAGCGACGGACCATCACACAAAAATACAAACGCGAATGCAATTATCAGCGCAATTGAAAATGAAGACAAAGGTACAAATAAAAGAACTCTCTTTAAATTTTTGCCCGTCCGTGTGAGTGGTCCTCTAGGGTCCTGTATCGTCATCGCATTTATTGATGAAGGGGCCAAGGTATCGCTCATCGAAGAAAGATTAGCTAATTCAATTGGGATAAAGGGGGCGTCTGATATATTATCGCTAAGGTGGATCGCTGATCAAACTACAACTGAATTATCGCAGCACGTAAATTTTGAAATTTCAGGAGTATATGCTAATGCCATTAAATACCAGATGAGAGATGTTCGAACCACTAAGAGTTTGTTGTTGCCAGCACGGACTTTACATTTAAGCGAATTCAAGAGGCGGTACGCCGAGTTAGGAAAAATTCTTATCGAAGATTACGTCGATGCGGTTCCTCAGATATTAATTGGTATACCGCACACAAATTTAGTACGCCCAACGAGTATTTTAAATATAGATAAAGGTTTCGCAGCTCATAATACAAAACTCGGCTGGACTTTGTTTGGTTCAAACGAAGATAGTTATCCAGATGCGGTCGTCAGTTATATCGGGTATGAGGAAAAAGTCTTAGAAGAATTGCATAGACAAGTGGCAGAGTATTTTGCAATAGAAGGTTATGATGCCAGACAGGCCAAGTCAGTCATTTCTGAAAATGATAAAAGGGCAGAGATTATTCTAAAGGAAACAACTAAAAAAGTTAACAACCAGTACGAAACTGGTCTTTTATGGAAAACTGAGAGTGTACAATTTTGTGATAGTTATAGCATGGCATTAAAACGACTTGAAACAATAGAACGCAAGATGTCTAAGAATCCTGAATATGCAGAGTGGTATAAGTCTAAAATCAAAGAGTACGTAGATAAAAATTACGCCAGAAAACTGAAGCCAGAAGAAATGGATGTTACAAATAGTACTTGGTATCTACCACATTTCTCCGTCTGTAACGTAAACAAAAACAACAAATTGCGTTTGGTCTTTGATGCTGCCGCTGAAGTAGAAGGAATGTCGCTAAACTCAATGCCTCTCAAACGCCAACAAATACAAGAACACCCACCCGCGAGCTGTGAAAGCAATCGTCGATTGTCACTACGTCGATGATTACGTAGATAGTTTCGATACTGTCGAAGAGGCAATTGAAGTTGCGAAGGCAGTAAAGATAATTCATAGCCATGCCGGATTTGAAATAAGAAACTTCATTTCCAACGCGATCGACCTACGCCAGAAAGTGAACCAGACCACCACCCTTACCGAGACAGAGCCGCCGGATTTAAGGACCCTTTGCCAAAGCAGCTCAACGACAGACAAGATTCTAGGGATGTATTGGGATTCTAGGGCTGATACATTTTGCTTCCTTTTTAAATTTTGCAGGATACCGCAGGTAGTACTGAGTGGAAATAAGCGTCCTACAAAAAGTCAAGTGCTGAGCATCACAATGTCAATATTTGATCCCTTTGGATTATTGGCCAATGTCACTATAATGTCCAAGCTTCTCCTGCAAAGGCTGTGGAAAACAAATGTCATGTGGAACGAAGAAATACCGGAGGACATTTATAATAAATGGTATAAGTGGTACAAGCAACTCGACAGCGTGAAAGATTTTAAGGTTCCGAGGTGCTACCACTCACATTTGACCAACTCGGATGCAGACGTTCAACTTCACATTTTCGTCGACGCGAGTGAGGTAGCCTTTGCTGCGGTAGGATATTGGCGTGTAACATTCGGTAATGATGTGAGCGTAAGCTTTATCATAGGTAAGACAAGATGCAGCCCGTTGAAGGCCCTGTCGATCTCAAGACTCGAACTGCAAGCCGCTGTCCTAGGTGTTAGACTAAAGGAAGCTATTGTTCATGGTCACGAAGTCAAACCAAACCAAGTAATTCTATGGTCAGATTCTAAAACCGTTATTCACTGGATAAGATCCGACAGCCGGTGCTATAAACAGTTCGTAGCTCACCGGATTGCCGAGATATTAGAGTACTCAGACGTAAGTGATTGGAAATGGGTTCCAGGAAAGGAAAACCCAGCGGATGAAGCGACGAGGCCGCAATCAATT
This sequence comes from Merodon equestris, assembly GCA_958301585.1. Taxonomy (NCBI): domain Eukaryota; kingdom Metazoa; phylum Arthropoda; class Insecta; order Diptera; family Syrphidae; genus Merodon; species Merodon equestris. Next base: position 77,325,351 of record OY284415.1, on the reverse strand, counting down.
CCAATGGCATCTACCGAGTCTATGTGGATTACAGGCCCATTATTTCTAAAGCAAAGTTGGCCGAAGCTACCAGACGACATCAATGCCCACGACCAACAGAGTGAAAGACGTCAACACCTAATTTTATCAATCAATACAGAGTCGCCAATTATACCCTTTCAAAACTTCTCCAGCTACTACAGGTTGTTGAGGGCCGTATGTGAAGTACAAAGGGCAGCTAAAAAATTTATCCGTATGCTCGGAAAGGATGAGTCTGGAGCTAAATCATCGAATGAACGACTGTCTGTTAAAGAAATTAGAGATGCAGAAATTCTAGCCTGTCGACTGGTCCAGCAAGAAGCCTATCGGAACGAAATGCATCTTTTGTTGTCAAGGAAGTCCGTCACAAAGAAAAGTGCAATATATAAATTAACACCAATTCTAGATGAGAACAACATTATTCGCTTAGGTGGACGTCTAGACAACGCTGCTTGCTTGCCCTATTATACAAAAAGACCAATCATTTTGCCAAGATACCATCCCTTTTCCAAATTACTCGTTCAACACTATCATGAAATTTTTCAGCACCACAATCAGGAAGCAATTATTTGCGCGATACGTGCAAAGTTTTGGATCCCTAGCCTCCGTCGACTGGTCAGGAGCGCCAAATCGTCATGTCAGCGCTGTAAGAATCTATCTGCTGCCCCCGAGCCTTCTGAAATGGGACAACTGCCTGTTGACCGACTATCCCATACGTTCGGCCATTCTCTTATACGGGTCTGGATTATTTTGGGCCTGTCGAGATAACAATTGGACGTCGGCGGGAAAAGAGATGGGTTGCAATATTCACCTGCCTTTTTGTTCGGGCGATCCATTTAGAGGTTGCGAGGGACCTATCAAGTGGCGCAGTCATCTTGTGCCTGCGCAATTTTGTAAATCGAAGAGGTGTTCCTGTTCGGATAAGAAGTGACTGCGGAACTAACTTTATTGGCACCGCCAAAGAAGATTGGATACGGGTGGGGAACTCCATGGAGAAGGAATGTACGCGTCGTGGCATTGAGTGGTTATTTAATGTGCCAGGCAATCCGGCAGCCGGAGGAGCATGGGAGCGGCTTGTAAGATGTGTTAAGAATGTCTTAAGTTTTACCTTGAAGGAAAAGGCACCACAGTTAGAAACACTTCAAAGCCTTCTGATCGAAGCCGAGAATCTGGTTAACTCGCGTCCGCTTACACATCTACCGCTTGAGAGTAACGATGCTGAGCCACTTACACCTAATCATTTTTTACTAGGGTGTCCTAATTATGTCCAAACGCCGTCAGTCGACGACAAGACTTGTCTCCGTAAGCAGTGGCATATACAGCAGCAATTAAAACAAACCTTTTGGAGAAGGTGGATGTTGGAATATCTTCCTACACTAACGCGACGAACAAAATGGCATGAAAGGGTTAAACCGATGCAGGTGGGTGACTACGTAATAATATGCGATGACAATGAGAGCAGAGGTGAGTGGAAGCGTGGCAGGGTAGTAGAGGTTTTTGTGGCGCCTGATGGTCAAGTCCGATCCGCCGCGGTAAAAACTTCGACAGGCATACTTAGGAGGCCAACAACAAAACTGGCAAAACTCGACATTATTGGTGAATCCTCTACCTCGATTCACGGGGGGCGGGATGTTACGACCCAAAATTAATTAATTAATTTATATTTTATATACATGAAGTATAACTTCTTAACTTCGAATGTTAACATAGCTTAAAGCAATGTTGTGAACGCTCCATCAGATAATGCACTGAACGCATTAGAGTTTCGTTAAAAGTCAACGAAGAGACGAACTCGGTGACTCGTTTAGTCGTTCAGTGCATTATTTGATGGAGCGTGCTCGTGCCGAAGGGACACAAATTTGTAAGAAATTCTTTTATATTATTCTGATAATTAATTGTATCTTATTTTCCTTTAGAATATTAAACGCCATATAAGTTTATTATCAGCCCTTCATTTCGGCATAGCCCATCGACAACAGGTGGAAATAGCCAATCCAATGGGTTGAATAATTTTGCAATAGATGGAAGTACGGTGCGCTTCGTATTGTCTATCTCTTCAAATGGAGCCACCTGATACGAAAATGCATCGTATATTGGTAAGGTAAGGAAATGTCTACTTCAGGTTTTTTTATTTTTCTTCCGTGTTGCTGGTCCACTTTCGTGAGCGAAAGCCTGCAGACAATAGAACCTTCTCAACTTCATCTCTCATTTTTGGAGCCTGTTCCACTCCATGCCTTTCTGTGATGATGGTCGTGCTGCAATGGTAATCATCACCGGCTGTTGAGCCGAAGGTCTATAGTTCGAGTCCGTCCATAGTCAAGAAAAATTACTATACGGAAAAACTGTGCAACAACATCAGTTGTGAATGAGAGATGATCAAAAAAGTGCTGAGGAAGGCATAACACTCGCAGCATTAGATCACTTCAAAATTCATACTCTATGTATGCATTTCCAATATAACACCTTAATGACATGGAAACAAAAGAGTTACTGTGAACTACAACCAACGCATATTCAGTCGAATCTCTCAAATCCTATTTAGGACAACCATCCCTGGAGAGTAGTGAACAAACATCTTCGACACAAACCATCTGCACCCCGTCCTGGTTTTGTGACAAACACCATAAGAACGTACACTCTTGAATCTGCGCGAATTATAAACAAAAAAAAAAAAAAACAGTATGCAGTCGATATATAATGCCAATAGAAACTTTGTTTGTTCGTCTTCCGCAAGTTAGTGGATAACTCGAATTGCTAGGTATGGCGCTACAGCTGTTCTAAAAGTCACAGTTTCTAGGCGGCATATCTTAACTTTTAGCTGGACATTACCAAATTGGCGGTATATCTTTTCCATGTCAGCAGTGAAGGTGTAACGATGTTTTCTCCAGCGTAATATAACATCGGTGGCATTAATTTGGAGTTTAGGGCCCACCATTAAGTAATCATCTAAAAAAGTTCTAGATGATGATTTAAAAGATGATATACAACTATCAGATTTGTAGCAGAACTGCACTCTTTAACTATTGCATGATGGAGAATGACCTGCTGGTAAGAGATTGAAAGTGTCATTCATCCTCCCAAGGTGCGTATTTTGTGCGACCGGTGCCATAAACTTATCTTCTTTTATTACATCTGGTAAAAGTATTATATTTCAGCATAGACGTCGCTCTTTAAAAATTAATCCATATTTTCAGGAGTGTGATAATTTGGGTCAGCCCACTTCAATCCATTTAGATGTGTCAAGGAGTTAAAGACGAAGACTCTACGAAGACAGCGAAGACAGCGACGAACTAAAGGATAGGTCCACGTAAGCCTGACATGTCTGCGCCTGTGTGTGTGAAATATGAGTTGGTGTGTGTTGTTGCTGTGAATGTGAAGGGTTGGTGCACTGCGACGTGTGGTTGGAATGTATCGTGTCATATGTATTGTGGAGTGTGTTAAAATGTGGATATTTTGCGAGTTTCCAATTGCATCATGATTCTTGTGTGGGTGTGAGTGATGTCTTTCGCGGCAGAAGTAGCAACATACACGGCTTGGATATTGTTAAGTATGATGGCTATATGCTAAGCAGCTCTCGCATATGCGTCGCCTTCTTACTGTACTAAGTCGTTCATGAACTTCCATGGACGTCCTTTGTTGAAAACACTGCAACTGTAGTACCATTTATGCTGTTGAAAAGTAGAAAAGGACTTCTTTATTACCGGCTTTTCTGGGTTCGGCCTTGAGATTCGGCTTTGGGATTTATTGATTCACTGCTTCTGGAGTTCGGATCCTGGCCTCCAGGAACTCCGCGAACTCCTTGCAGGTAGGCAGTTCTTTACTCGGTCCCATTTTCTCTTCCCAAAGTTACTGGCTTAAAGGTGGAAATTTTATCAGCATGATGTATACATACAACGATGACATTCCAGTTGTGAATATCTACATCCAATAGTTGTTTGAGGGTATTGGATCCAGGTTATTCAAACAGTATTTTTAATAGCGTGTTTATCTGGGCTCGTTTGTGGTCGTATCTGTTCGTGAGAATGGTGTACGCCTTAAAGTAATTACCGTTATCCTCATGTGTGGCAAAAATCGATTAGCTTCTCCGGAAATACTTAATTTCAAATAATGCAACTTTTCAATCTCCATCAAGGTTGAGTTATATGAACCAATGAACTAAAGTTATCATGGAACCATTTGCAGCTTTCATAGCTGCCAGAAAAATTGGGTAGATCGATTTTTGGCAATCAAAGATAATGACGTTTGTCCATTATTTTTTTCTGAAGCTGAATTACTTGAAGCTGCAGAATCGGCAATGGGGATCTTATCTAGATGTTCTATGAGGGATATCAAGTGAAGCACAGATCCTTCATTTTGTCGGGCATGTCCTCAATATTCTTTCTTAAAATTTTCTTCGAGTATCTTAAGGCGGCCTGCAAATAATATCTGTAAGATTTGCTTTTTCGTTTGTCTCCCTGAAATTCGTTTCATCCCTGGTTATTAAACCTAGCTGATTTTTTCGAAGCTTGGAGCTCATTATTTAATACATGTATGTGTGTGTGTATGTTGAGTATACATTTTGTAAAATGCGATAAATATGACTACACACTGTACATCAAACTGAATCTTAAGTCGAATACGTTTGTTGTACAGTTCGTAGTCTACCATAGATTATTATCTGATGAAATAATTTTCTTTTCATCTATCTTGGTAACATTGATTTTATTTTCTTTCAGGACAGCTACTCGTTTTATGAAATCTTGTGCATTTCAAGAGATCAATTCTTATATTGTCGTATATATAAATCAAGATTCCCTTTCGCTTTTATGCTCTCATCTTCAATGAGCATAAGTATCGAATGGACTTCGGTCCGAAACTGAGGTTCATTGGCTCAACATGAGCCAGTCATCGTAAGTGTGGAACCGGAAAAAGTCAAATTAGGTCGATGTCATAGCTTATCCTGTATAATTAGCTGAAACTTATACAGAATTCTGCGCTCAAAAAAGCCAAGGACTTTTTCATCTGATTTTGATAAAGTCTATGCTTCTGCATCGGAATGACTAAGGTCTTGCATGAAGGCAAACCTATATTCAATTTCTTCCGGAATCCAACGAAAGAGCGGTTGGCAAGGATGTTCTGTCTTTCGGCATTTAACTACGAAGCCAAAGTAGACCGAGGTCTTGTTTATCTGAAAAACATAAATACCAATATTGGCCAACACATCAGTGGTATACGTCCTGTTTTTTTAATGATAGCATTGACACTTCGGTAGGTTCGACCAATTATGTATATGTTATCAATCTAATCTTGATTTGACCTCTTTTGTTTGTCATTGAGAGCTAATAGATGAGTCCACGCGTTCGAACGGATCCTCTAGTTTAATAGTTATTATGGTTCCTCGACGTATATGGTAACTAACATCATAATCCTAAATTGGAATATTTGTCTTTTGAATAGGAAGAAAGTATCGAAACAGAGAGAAATGCCAGTTTTGGTTTTATGGTTCTGGCCTTACAAGACCAACCCTACTGAGGATAGCCATATAAAATTTAGGCAAACCAGGAATGACTGCAATGCTCACACTCGCCGTATACAATTTTCATACGACCAGAAATTAAGACAATTCTTCATTGTCCCAAGGAAGTAAGAATTGTTGGCTATCCTCTACCCCAATACTCGTCCGCAATGGCACAGATTCTTAGACAAGGAAGCTCAATGCTTCCAAATTGCGCATTACCTCTGCCGTCAGTAGGGGCGCAGGGACAGAAACAAGCATACTTAAAAGTTTTAGTATAAACAAACCCGCTAGTCCAGATGATATTTCCCCACTAGTCCTGAAGAGGTATTCTTCCACCCTTGCTTAGTCACTGGATAATTTTTTGTTTTCATTTTTACTATTCTTCTGGTCCCTATACGAGTACATAGAAAACAGCAGAATTTGTTCGGTTCGCACTTATAGAAGGCGAATCTTCTTCTCTTCTAGTTAGGGAGATGGTGAATGCTGATAAACTGTCAATTTATGTTGAACTTCGAAAACAATTCAATAACTGCCAGTACAGTATTTCAGCTTGAAATGGAACAGCTGTCTACTTTTGAAAGTGAAAATAAAATCGCTGCACATTTAACAGTGTTTGGCATCAAGCTCTTTTGTCGTTAATATGTTTTGTTGGTGAGGTAATGATGAGTCTTTTTGATGAATAGGTAAATACTATTCGGCTTATTCAATTCAAATCGTATTATGCGTTTGAACTCTGATATCGATAAAGTAAGTATTGCTGTTCCTCAGGGTTATCTTCAGACACCGGCTTTTTAATAATCATAAACGATTTCTTGTCTTTTTAAATATGCTTTTACTTTAACGGCCCTTCACCAAGCCGAAGGATGTTCATGCGCTGTGGGTATAAGTTATAAGCTTATGAACGCGAAATGTCTAGGATTCCTGAAAAGTGTCAATAAAATATTTTTGCTTCTTACAAGTAGCTGTAATCTCAAAGGCCATATAATCATATAATACTCCTCTCTGTGTATTAATTCCTAAGACTGGATTGCACTTTCTAGGCGAAACTGAGCAATTAACTTCATGGGTGGTAAAATTGGTAAATGGTATTACATCACTTTTTGTTTATGTACAGTGCTGCAGTGAATAGCCAGTTACATTCCAGCTCTTCAAAAATTCAACCGTAAAGCCTGTTGCTGTTTATACTGTTGCTGTTTAGTCTTAAGTTCATCTTTGGACATAACAGAAACACAAAGTTTCTTTCAATCGTTTTATCGTTCAGGTGATAAAACTGATTAATGTTTCGCGTACTCTATTTTTCCCTTTCATTATAATCCGAAAACATTCCAAACTTTCATCGCCCCTATTTTCACGATAAAAAGACCCGTGGACTTGTGTCACTACTGGAAGATTGGGGAACATAATAAAATCATTGTTAGTCTTCAGAACTGCTGAGTTGTCTTTAGTTGAGTCCCGCTTTTAAAAGGTTATAGTCATTGATCTCGCAATTGTTCTTGTTCCCTTTGAAGCCATGTACGCCCTTATGAGATTGCTTTGTAAAACAACACTTTAGTGAACCACGATTACTTTATACCCTCATGTAAGTTACTTCAGCAAACACGCCCACAAGACTTATAAAGTAATTCACATAGCACGATATTAATATTGCAATAACTTCTGCTCGGGAGCAGTCATACTCAACGAATCTCAGAGGGATTTTTAGCCACAAGACCGGCGCCGTTCGAGTTTAATCTGAAATCAAATCGTTTCCATGCATAACTGGCTTGGGAATAAAATAAATTCTAAATGAATTGCCTGTTATACAACGACAAAAACTACATCATTACATTAGCCAAAGAAAATTAATAATTTATGAATCGAATACCCAACGTAGCCGAATCCAAACCTTGTACGAGCTCCAACCCCTTTTCCATCTGCTAGGCCAGGTAGCACATAACGCTCTCGGCTATACTCCATCACACCATGTGTCTGCCCATTGCTACAGGCGCTGATGGTCTTGGGCAAGAAAGAACAACCTGTTGCGTGGGATCTGATTCTAAATACGAGGAAATATGGAATTCCTTCGTTCTTCCTAAGGAGAAGTAAAGACGACGGTAAGCGCCACCGCCTTAGTGGACGTCTTGTGTAAATCTTTGGCATATACACGTACACTTAAGGTGCATTCTGGGACGTCGAGGACAAACAACCGTACGAATGAATGAACAGACCAAGACTCCAAGGGGATGATCAAATATTTCTGAATCCGAGGTTGAAGCATTTTAGGTTGTACGTGTCCACATAAATTCTCCTTTTATTGGTCCTGCAGTAGCTACGTCCCAGCAGGATATGGATAGTTGCCGGAAGGAGAACATTTTTATTTCATTTTCACCTTGTCTGCCGACGATAGTCCTCTCGAGAACTGTCAAGTCGAATCTCTGTGCTTATTTCGTATTTGATTAAAATCCTTCCACTCGGTCTGTTGGGAATGTCGTGTAGTGAGCGCCAATGGATGTGGATGTATGGCAAGTATTAAATCTGGTTGGCAGTTAAAACGAGATGTTTATGGATCATAAAGGTGGGCAAGTGCTGTGACAGCAAACAGCTGTTAAATGGGTGCGAATTTGATAGGATGGTTTATGAACGTATAGGACGAATTGTTGTCGCGGGCGCGATAAATTTTGGAGCTAGAGTTATACCTGGCCTGTGAAGTGCTGAATAGCAAGAAAATTGAGATGAAGAATTATATAAATAGCGAAATTAAATTAAATTTAGATCTGTACTTAAGGATATAAAAACGATGTTGTCATGTTGTCACGACTACAGAAAAGGGGAAAGAAATAATTGAGATTATTTCTTTTTCATGAAACGACATGAGTGCAAAGTGCAACTGTTAATAACACTGCTCTCTACCCAGTAGCCAAGACAACTATCAAGTGGTCAAATACTGCGGCTCATTTTTGTATTGTAATTTAAAGGTAAATTTTGAGCATAGCCAACCAGAATTGGAAAAAGATAATTTGAATGCTAAATTTGTCTTGGATTTATTTGTGGGTTCACAAAATCTGAAAGCAACAGCAACGTAGAAATCCCTGGTGAAAAGCGACAACCATATTACTTCATATCCCGCATATCCTTCGGCCATCGGACCTTATTTTTGGTTATCAAACTTCGTAATAAGAGCAGAAGTCAGCTCGAATTATTAAGTCATTTGCATAGATTAAAGAAAATGGAAGCCTTCTCCTTGAAAAAAGTTATCAACAATTTTCTGTTGACAATGTAAAATGATAACCCCGTAATACATAGTGCGATTTAATTTTTAATTATTAGCTTTGCGAAATTCATATTCCGCTTAAATTAATATTCTTTTTAGATGTTATTTCATTAATTAATATTTTATGTTGTCTTAGAAGCTAAAACCTGGACTCCAGAATCCTGAACGATGAATGATTCATTTTATCCAACCAACCAAGGTGATGTTATAAATGAATCAAGCTTGGCGAGGCATTATCACCGAATTTCTTAAAAATAGAGTACTCGACTCACTAACCATTAAAGGAAATACTAGGAGGCCGCAGTCGCTTATCGTACCGCTGCAGCATGTGTTTGAGCGAAGCGAGGTAAAACTTAAAGGCAGAGTTGATCTCAATTTGCCGAATACAAATAAAATGAAATGAAAACATTTTGGCGCTAAAATATTTCAATAAACTTTCGATACTTCGTGCTGATTTGTCATGAGTCACATTGATGTTTTTCAAAATCTGCCCAATTTCAAATGCTTTGTTTGAATATTTTTTATGAATTGGCCCTCAGGTGTTGAAATTTGAGACTAGTGATTTAAATCTGTTCACACGTTTAGAATAACGCTCCTTGTGGACTTTCATGCTGTATATTTCATCTATGCTGCTTATGGTATAAGACAATCTGATAACATACATAAGTCAAGTGTAAAAACTAATATTAATTAACATAATTCGATTAGCGCAATGTTACATGCAGACTCATGAGTTTTATATGATAGAAAATTGATTTTTTTTATTAATTTAAGAGATTATTCATTACGTTCATTAGTTCATAATTCCTGCCATCCGTTTCAGCCTGCTAAGTTCCTTGAGTTTAGATGGCAAGACTTTCTTTTCACTGATTTTCTGAAGTCGTTCGAATAGAAAAGGGGCGATCCAGAAACAATTGAAGAATCGGAACGCTACATAAGCCAAGCTTAATGAAAGTTCAGTTTTACCAAGTCGAAACGATGAATGCTAATTGCGTATGCTAATTGAAGAGGAAACTGTTTTCGTGTGTAACTTGTTCCATGATCTTTAAAGTATACGGTATTCAGAGGAATAGGCAGTATATTGTCTGGATATATTTGAGGACCGGAATAGTTGTAAAATTTCACCATTACGCATATTGCGAATTCGTCATTATATCTATTGTCTGCTGTTGGTTTGTATAATAAATTATATCTACAACAGTACTAAATTATTCATTGCACAAACTCTCTGCTGTAAACAAATTTTGCCTTAATATTACTGGTGCACCAATATAAAGAAAAAGTCTTGGAGATAAGCCCTACGCAGCCAAAAAAATCGAAGCGTTATGGATTACATTTATCATTGCGACAGGACGGTTTGCATTCTTTAAACTTTCTGTATTGTAGGTTCGGATTTCTTCGTTTGTCGACATCAATCTGATTGATTTGTTTATTGTTGCTAGCTCATCATAGTTGTTAGTAGTAAAACGCTCTGAATATAATTTATAATCTTCTTCAGTAAAGCGCCCGACCACCAAATGTTCTAGTGTATTTTTGAATGCCTGTTGCTCGACACCTATTTGGCGCATAATTTGCTACAGGAAAAATAGTCTGTTGAACTATAGATAGATAAATTTTCCTTCTTGTAAGTTATCAGGAACATCTTCAGCCCAAAGTGGTAGATCTAGTACCAGTGGCAATTGGTTGAAATCTCCAAACATAACAACTATGTTACCAAGTATATCGCTTGTTGAACGAGCAGTTTTTAATCGTTCGTCTATACGCATCAGCATCTTTAGACCTAGCATGGAAAACTCATCTATGATGATTACTTTTACTGATTCCATACCATTTTGAAATGTTAGGAGCGTCTCTGACGACAGGCCTCCGTTTGGCCTAGACTGCGATATATATAGTGCGCTGTGATACATTTGACCACCTATGTTATTTGCTGCTACTCCAGTTAGAGCCAACAGCAGCACTTGTTCCCTACCACGTTTCCGTACGATTTCATTGATCACACATGATTTCCCTGTTTCCGCTGGACCAATGACTAAAGATAATTTGTGGTGTCTTAAAAAATTATATCATCATGAATATTGGTAGAAGAAGTGGTGAAATTCTCTTTAGAAGTTTTAATAAAGTTGATATTGCTTTCAATATTTGGATAAAACATTCATCCCTGTCCCCAATCATGTCGCTTGAGCCAGAGTCAATCATGATGATCAATTTCAGCTGTGAATCGTCTTCAATTTCTGAGGCAATTCCCATATATCAATTGAATGCGAAGCATAACTCTCACTCCATGTGGACTGAGTCTTCAAATCATTCATATTACGCCATGGTATGCCAGTTACCAGACGCTGTTTGTAGTAAATTTCATCAGTAGCGGCGCATTTACCTAGAGCGACTTTTGGGATGATGCGTACTACTCTTTCGCTTCTGTCGCAACTTAAACAGTAAGGTGCTTCTTTATTATGTATGGAAAATTTCCTTGCAAATTCCAACAATGTCATCATTTCGTAGACTGAAGAACGTGTTTGATATGTGTCTACAATTTTATTTTTACGTAATGTAGCAGGTTGGCCAATTTGTTCTGGGCGATCTAAAATTCTGTACTCGTAATTTGATACAAACAAATTAACGAATTGACGTAAGGAATGATAGAGACCGTCTTGGTTCAAGATGTGCATTTCACTTCACATGCTGAGTGGTATAACTTTCATCAATAAGCCATTGACAGCTCTTGTGGACGACATTTCACCTTCAAGGCGGTCAGCTAACTCACGGAATATTTGTTTGAAGTTCTCGGATCGTGGTTCACTTTTATAAGATGTTGTTGTAACTGAGCAACATGCCTGTCGTCATCAATTTTATTTTCATCACCGAACAATCTTGAAGGATGAATCTCTGCTCTTTCGGCATTCATGTCAGGATTTCATGCCGATACTAACTTGTCGTAATTATCGACGCAAGATTTCAGCTCTTCTTGAGACATTTCTCTAAACTTCTTCGCATCAGGCGCTCCCTCAAGCCAGAATATGCCATGGATATGCGAACTTCCTCTATGCTGATACCAATGGTCAGTGATTTTTAACAAAGGCTTCAAAATAGAACTAAAGATCTCAACTCTTTTCGTGAAATACTCATCAGCTATCTTTGGATTTTCGGACAGTAACTTCTGCATTTCTCTCGAAATTCTACTTTCCGGCTCATTCCTTGGTTCATACTAAATATGTTTGGCCCAACATTTCCACCACAAATCAGCAGAACTTAATGTTATGAACACCGTAGAAACACCTTGTTGAGTGACCATGGCCTCAAGTTCTGAGCGCCTCTGATACCAATATGGGTTAGTACCTAAAATCCCCGAACCGATATGTATCAGGCTATTCATTGATGTGTCATTATATTTAACTCTGTTGACCAATCGCTGGACTGTTGAAGGCAAGTTGTTTAACTTAACGTAAACTGCTCCTAACTTAAGAGCATCGTGCCTTTGCATGGTATTGAAACAGAAGTACCGGAATCTTGGGTCTGTAGCAAACCGTTTATCTTCATATTTCATCAGAGATACGATCCACTCACCAAATGTAACCTTAAGTTGTCTAGACAAATCATTGAAGTATCCTTTGCCATGAGGGAAAATATGAGGAAATGCCTGAACTATGTAACATTGAGTTCATTCACTAAGCTCAATTCAATTTAAATTTATTAAATTTATTCATCGGATTTTCACCCGCTATGGGCAACATAATGTTGTTTATTTGTCTCTGTTGTTTTGGAGTTTCTATAATTGCAACACCATTATTTGCTATTGAATCTTCTTCAAGTATCTCGTCACTTATTTCACCGTCATGATTGAACTGCAAACTCTCTGCAATAAAAATAGCAACAAAAAATAGCGCGTGCGACAATTTTGCACTTTCAAACTGTGCGGTGGCTTACCAAATGTAAATTATGATACGAAAATAAAATAAAAAATAGTCCGACAATAACCTAGATATTTTAAAATACTTTCTGAGGGTCCAAAAATCATAAGGATCGGTTAAGAAACGGCTGAGAAACAATTTATCTTAGATTGCCATTGACGTCACCCGATGGGAGCTTCGCTTCGCTTCGCTTCGCTTCGCTCAATGATATTTTCTAAGCCTACAAATTGCTGATGATACTGGCGTTATTAGACAAACACAGCAAGACGTCAATGATGCGTCAACGTTGAAGTAGAAACGTTTAAAGTGAGTCCGAGGGTAATTCAGGCCAAAAACAAACACTGACGTCTTGTGCGGATAGTCGCCTTTGGCAGAAATAACTTTGAAGTTGTCAACGACGTCAGCCAATCGTTCTTCTTTGGGCACAAGAGGGCACTGAAAATTAGAAACCTCTCTTGAACCACATAAGTCCTCAAAAAACATCTTGTACATTATCGAAATGAATGACCTCTTCATTCGCGTGGCTTATTGCTTAGTTTGAAAAGTTTTCAATTCCAATCTGTTCTGAGTCAAGGTGATCTCAGACCATTAGAACTCGAAGAATTATTTAATTAACAATCCCTTTGTACTCGTACGTTATAATTTATTTTTATTTTAGCAACTCCGTGTAGGTTACAATTAAACAGCGCACCACCAAATCCAAAGTATAAAAGAGAAGAAGTACAGTATCTGGCAATTGCCTTCTTATATAGGCTCTATGTAGCTGTTTCAGCTGTAACTGCTCTGGGTTAATGTCCTCCCTTTCGCAACATGTTGCGGAGGGGAACAATTCCCCAAGTGCGAAGATGACAATTGCCATTCTTGCATGCAATTTGTCTCACTCTGCCATCAATTGTTATTGTATAATTCATTTATGCGATAGGCTATCGCCCCTATGGATTTGATTGATGGCAGAGGGAGACAAATTGCATGCTTACATGTGCATGGCTTTAACTTGACATTTCATTTGTTTACATTTACAATTGTTTACATTCACAATTGTTTACATTTACAATTGTGGTTGGTTGTTTACAATGACTTTAATTTTACATTTTATGATGATCGTGTATAATTGTTTTGTTGGGGCTGAAGCCCAACATGCTCCCGCCTCTCAATTGGAAGTGAGTTATTTTTGGTCGAGTGCTGGTGATGTACTTGCAACGCCTTGCGGTGGTGTCGTGCTCGTTGTCGCGTTGTCCTCGGCTGCGTGGATTTGTTCATGCGTTGTGTTGTCGAACCATGGTGTTTCTTCGATTTCTGGTACGTGCACCCAAAGATACTCGTAATTTTGTTTGCGTGTAATATTTGATGGTGTAATTCGGGTTGTAGTGAATGTTTTTTGAGTAAGATTTGGGCATGAAAAGAAAATAAATGTGAGTGTTTTGCAATTGTCATGTGTTTAAATAAGAAAGAGGGTGGTGGCAGTTATAGTGATTGTCATTTTTTTTTTATTTGCGAGGAGATTACGCGTTGCGCGCGGGGTCAGTAATCGGTAACGCGGATAGTTTCGTGATCGGGCGTTTAAGTATCGACGTTGCTGTCCGTATGGTCGCCACGCGCACGAGACCATCTGACCCGGGATGTAGTTGTTGTATTCGGGCAAGGAGCCATGATGACGGTGGTAAGTTATCTTCTTTGACTATGACAATGTCTCCGACGTTGATGTTTGTTTGTTCTTGCAGCCATTTCGGCCGATGTTGTAGCTGATGTATGTATGTTGTGCTCCACTGTTTCCAGAATTCTTGGGTGAGTCGTTGAATATACTTCCATTTATCTAGTCGGTTGATGTTCCTTTCCAATAGGTTTCTGTCCGGTGCTGTCCGAAGAGGCGCTCCGATTAAGAAGTGGCCCGGAGTTAAAACTGTCAGGTCGTTGGGGTCGTGCGACATTGGACACAGTGGTCTGGAATTTAGACAAGCTTCGATCTGAGTAAGTAAGGTGTTAAATTCTTCAAATGTCAGTTTAGAGACACCGATTGTCCGCTTAAGATGGTGTTTTATTGATTTTACTCCAGCCTCCCAAAGGCCCCCAAAATGTGGTGACGCGGGAGGGTTAAAATGCCATGTTGTTTGCAGTGCGGCTAAACCTTTGGCGACTTCGATTGACCATTCCGATGCGATAAAATTGAAGTCTCTCTTGAGTTCATTGTTAGCACCTTTAAAGTTGGTGCCACAGTCGCTGAATAGATTTGTGCAGATGCCCCGTCGTGCAACGAATCTCCGGTATGCTGCTATAAATGCAGCTGAACTAAGGTCACTTACTAATTCAATGTGGATGGCCTTAGTGGATAAGCAGACGAAAACTGCCATGTACCCTTTGGAGATCTTGTTGCATCGACCCTTCCAAAGTTTAATGTCTACAGGACCGGCATAGTCGACTCCAGTGTTTGTGAATGGTCTCGATATCGTCACTCGTTCCGCAGGCAGACTTCCCATGAGCTGCATTTGCATCTTGGCGTTGTACCGATGGCAACGTACGCATCTGTGGATGGTAGACTTTACGATTCGTTTGAGATTGGTGATCCAAAATGTATTTCGAATCTCTGCCATCATCAATTGTTGACCCCCATGGAGGGTGCTGAGGTGTATATCACTCACGAGTAACTTTGTGAAGTGATGCGATTCGCTGAGAATAGTTGGATGTTGTTGATTAAAGTTTAGCGATGAGTTTGATAATCTTCCCCCAACGCGAAGAATGTTTGAAGAGTCTAGAAACGGATTCAAACTCCGAATTGTACTTCCTTTGGGAAGTGGATTTTTTGTGTTGAGCGCCTGAATTTCGGCTGAGAATAATTCCGATTGAACCAGCTTGACAAGTTGATGCTTCGATGATTCCAATTCCTCTGCTGTGAGTGGGTGCAAGTTTAGGAATAACTTCTTATCTCCTCGTAAGTTATGGAAATATCTCCTCCATAGCGCTACCGTGCGGATGAGCCGCTTGATGTTTGAAAATCTTTGGAAGAAGGTGTTGTTGATGGTGATGCAGTGTGATGTTATATGACCGACCTCTGTAAGTATATTAGATTCAAAATTTGATAGTAAATTCAATTCATGTTTTTCTTTCTTTAGTCGCTTGAGTTCTAAATGGGTTTCGACCGGACTTTCTGTTATAAGGTTGTTGTGATGATTCTGCACGGTAATTGTGTTGGTCTGAGGATCCAAACACGTTCTTCCAGTTAGGATCCAACCCAACTCTGTTTTTTGTGCGACTGGAGAACCCTTCTGACTCCTAATGAGTCCGTCGAGAATGATAGATGCATAGACGTCGGCACCTAGAAGTAGGTCTATCTTCCCAGGAATATGATAAGAGGGATCCGCTAAGGGGAGGTTGGATAGATTGCTCCACTTACCCTTGGGAAATTGTTGTTTTGGTAAAAGGGAGGTGAGTTGGGAGAAAATGAATGCTCTGACCACAAGAGAAAAGGTTGGGTTTGTTTTTGATTTTATTGTGAATTGTGTTTGGTGTTTTGACGTCCCAGTCAATGTTTGTCCCAGTCCCGTCACATTCGCTGTTACTCTGTGTTTTCTTAGCTTCAGTAGTTGTGTGGCCCGTTCTGTGATGAATGTGGCTTCCGAACCTGGGTCCACTAGTGCTCGTAGACAGTGATACGTTCCGTCAGATGCTTGGGCCCTGACTAAGGCAGTTGCCAACAGGACCTTAGAATTTAGCTGGTTGAGATTGGTTGTGATCGCTGCCTTTGATGTTGATGGAACATTGTTCTGGTCTATGTGTAATAGGGTATGATGCTTTAAACCACATTTGAAGCACCGGTGAGTGCTTTTGCAGTTCGACGTTTGGTGGTCGTAACCAAGACAATTATAGCACATTGAAAATTTCTTGATTGTCTCAGCTCGACCCTTACCATCCATGTTAATAAAACGTTTGCACAGTCGAATACTGTGGGATCCCTTGCAGAGCCGACAAAGATATTCTTTGACTGTTGAGATTTTATGAAGGGGGTTAGCTCTTTGGAAAAATGTTGTTGGCCGATGTTGATTTGCCTCGATGTTATTTTCCAAGGAGCTGAAACGACCTTCAATAAATGCGAAAAACGATTTAATCTCTGGAAGTACTTTTGTATTGCCCAATGTGCTGTCCCAGTCTTTCTGGGTCTGGGGGGGCAATTTATGGTACAATATGTAAATAAGTATGCTGTCCCAGGTTTCAATTGCAATTCCCAAGTTGGAGAGAGCATGGATGCACTCGATACTCTTATCGTGTAACGATTTTAACGACGCAGCGGATTCATGGGTAAGTTTGCTTTGCTCCAATAAATTACGTAACTGTGTATAAACCAATTTTCTATTGTTGTCGTACCTATCAGATAGAATTTCCCAGCCTGAGGAATAACTTTTTCCATCTATTGGAAGATGTTGAATCAACCGTGCTGCTTCATCAATTACTGTGCTCTTGAGGTATTGCAGCTTTTGAACGTCTGATAGATCTGCGTTCTGATCGATTAAATTCAGGAACAAATTTTTAAATTCGTACCAATCTTCAAACTTTCCGGAAAAGGGCCTTATTTCAATTCGCGGAAGACGAATGTCTGAAGCTAATGACCTTGTTTGGTTTGACCGCGAAGAATCTAACGTTTGGTTATGTTCATTGAGTTTGTCAATGGCATCGTGTAGTAGACCGACAAAGGTAAAGTATGTTTTTTTTATTTTGGGATAAATTTCATCTTCTAAATATTTTTCTTTTAGGGGATCGGTTGAACTATTTACAATGAAGGAATGTTCCTTCTTCGCGCGTTTGAAAACTTCCTCAATATCATTTAAGCAAGCATTCACATACCCTTTTAGCTGTCGCGACGCGGGATCTTTTTGGAATTCATCTAAGTCTGTTTGCAATTCTTTAAGATTTAATTCCTGTATCTCGATTGATTTTGCTAATTTGGACATTTTGTGATTTGTGTAATTGGTTTACGATTCACGAGTTAGTTTTATATGTATGAGTACGAATGGATTAAGTATTATTCAGATATGTATGTATGTATATATATAATGAATATGATAAAATGAATATGTTTGTGATATATGTAAATGGATGGATATGATGTTGTAAATAAATGTATAAGTGTATATTGTATCATGTAATGTTATTATTATCTTTTTGGGATATACGTATAATTCAAAGTAATTGTATAAATTGTACTCAGCCTGATTCCAATTGTTTGATGATATTCTTGGCTGCAGGTTGTTGATTTAATTCTTCTGTTGTTTGTTAATTCTTGAGATTTCTTATTGTTGCTTGTTGAAATTAAAGTTGCCGCTTGTTGAACGGTTTGCTTCTGCTTGATGAGCGGTTGCTGCTGCTTGATGAACGGTTTTAAGCTTGCCGTTTGTTGAACGGTTTGCTGCTGCTTGATGAGCCGTTGCTGCTGCTTGTTGAACGGTGTTGAGCTTGCCGTTTGTTGAACGGTTTGCTGCTGCTTGATGAGCTTGCTGCTGCTTGTTGAACGGTGTTGAGCTTGCCGTTTGTTGAACGGTTTGCTGCTGCTTGATGAGCTTGCTGCTGCTTGTTGAACGGTTGCTGCCGTTTGATGAATTTGCTGCTGTTTGTTGAAGGCTCGAAGGACCAAATAATGTTCTGAGTCAAGGTGATCTCAGACCATTAGAACTCGAAGAATTATTTAATTAACAATCCCTTTGTACTCGTACGTTATAATTTATTTTTATTTTAGCAACTCCGTGTAGGTTACAATTAAACAGCGCACCACCAAATCCAAAGTATAAAAGAGAAGAAGTACAGTATCTGGCAATTGCCTTCTTATATAGGCTCTATGTAGCTGTTTCAGCTGTAACTGCTCTGGGTTAATGTCCTCCCTTTCGCAACATGTTGCGGAGGGGAACAATTCCCCAAGTGCGAAGATGACAATTGCCATTCTTGCATGCAATTTGTCTCACTCTGCCATCAATTGTTATTGTATAATTCATTTATGCGATAGGCTATCGCCCCTATGGATTTGATTGATGGCAGAGGGAGACAAATTGCATGCTTACATGTGCATGGCTTTAACTTGACATTTCATTTGTTTACATTTACAATTGTTTACATTCACAATTGTTTACATTTACAATTGTGGTTGGTTGTTTACAATGACTTTAATTTTACATTTTATGATGATCGTGTATAATTGTTTTGTTGGGGCTGAAGCCCAACACAATCCCTTTTTCTTACATCACAAATATCGAATAAAGTGAAGGGAGAACAGGTATCATCACAAAGGAGCTCCCTACCTTGCTTCTACACTTCACAGTTAAATAGATGTTTTCTTATTTACTGAAAATATGCTCGATGTCTTACTATAATCTTATTATTTTAAGCTACACAACCAAAACGTAATTTCTTTAATCGGATTTCATTCGTTAATCCTAACAAATAACAATCCTTAAAATATGACGATTTCCAGGATGAAAGCAAAGAGATACAGTGTAACAATAACGTGAAGTTGCAAATCGTTTCAAAATGGCTCAAAACGGAATCAAGAAGACCGACAGAAACTCAAAGGTATTTGGAAGACATGTTCTTCTGCAACCACTCATAAAAATAATAATAAGCAAAGTTCAGCTCTTGAAATCCCCTCAAAATGCATGGATTTTGATCTTGAATGCTCTCATTTTCATCCCAACAATTCCATTTACTCGTACTCGTATCTCTGTACACAGATCCCGCCAGCATTCATTCAACTGCACGGTATGCCAACGGTGTGTTAAAACCACTCAAGGACTCCAGTCATATTATAGTACCTTCGACTTGAAACAGGTTGCACTGAATTGCATGACCACTGAAAACCCGCCGTTATCATCATCGTATTTTTCAGATGGAAACGCACACCCGGAAGGTTAAATTCGTTGGGAATGTTAGCTTGGAAATTTGAAGGCACTGTCGACTTAAGAACGAGAACAAGATTTGAGGAAAGTTATTTTCAAAATTTGCATAGAAATCTTTTCCGTGCTTTATGGTTCGTACTGCCCAGACTTAGACATCGACCCATGACGATCCACCACTTAAAGTAATAGATACTCGTACACAGATCCAACGCACACAAGCAAAGTAAGTTGAATTTGAATTTAATTTGAATATTTCCGAGCGAGCAAATCGCATGAACATTATTCGCCACAGATTCAGTTAAATTCTGTGATCTGTGTCCGGGTCATCAATTGAACAAATAAAGCGACACCGCTGCTTGTGTGTTCCAGTGGGTGTGCTTTGACTATACATACATATCGT
This sequence comes from Merodon equestris, assembly GCA_958301585.1. NCBI lineage: Eukaryota > Metazoa > Arthropoda > Insecta > Diptera > Syrphidae > Merodon > Merodon equestris. Next base: position 77,305,403 of record OY284415.1, on the reverse strand, counting down.
ATGTCCAAAGTCGGTGTGCGACAAATGGATGGCGTTTCGCCACGTTCTTTATCGTACTATTGCGGATGGTTTTTTGGTGCCAATTTGCGGTGGTAGTGATTTCAATTTAACCCTGGTCGCAAGTCGCAATTGCCAATGAGGAATCAATGATTCGAACGCATACGACGCCGAAGGACACCAAACGACAAACGGGCACATTTCAGCTTTGATGGCGAGGTTTTGGTCAAATTAGTGTTTTGGAAACTTATTGATGGATTGGAGGCAATGGACCTGGTTCTGATGCGGGCGTTTCTGTGACGTAGAATTGCTTCCATTGCCATATTTGTTATTTGGCTTTGACGATACAGTGGATATTAAGGCAGTTTGACTGTCCCTAGAGCTGATAGTGTCAAAAATTGACAATACTCGCACACATCCGTCTTTTTTTAAGTGAATGCGATTCAAAGAAGTTGTCTAAAGGTCGTTTAAAGGTCGATTTTGTTTTGAAAATTTGATTCATAAATTGAATATGACGAAATCCTAACAAATTTGACTGGTTCTTCCTTTCCCGTTTTGAGCAACGAAACTGTAAGTTGTCTTTTCAAGAAAAATCGCTCAGGTAAGTTAAATTGTGTAGTAGATGTAGACGTCCTCTTGGTTGCAACCTTTAAGAAATTAGAGCCAACACTGTATTATCGGGCATTGACAAAATATTGCGAAAAGAGTGACTTAGCAAGTGGAAGCTGATGCATTGAACCATTATTGAATGGCCACCAGAAAGGGAGGCAAAGCGGCTTAAAATGGGCTGATCGACATTTTAAGCCTAGCTTAATTAGATAGTTAATTTTTTTTAATAATTACAACTACTTTACTGGCCCTGTGTGGGCACTCTAAAGTAGTCAGCAAGTTATTAAACTAATCTTATAACATTAGGATTTATTGTACTTACTTAAAGTAACTAAGCTAAGAAAATTACAAAAATCTTAGCATTAGATAATTTTTTTATTTATTTTATTAAAACTTACGATTGACAAAAACTAACTGAATCTACTACATACATTATATTAGTTTAAGGCATATACCACATATGTATATGTATACAAAATCTACACTACTTACATATACATATGTATGTGGGATGTAGTTTTAGCAGTTTTTATTTAATCCATTTTGGACTTTGGAGAATAATGCAAGAGAGAAAAAAAACGAGTGTCGATAGCTCGCCGTCTCGTCGTCTTCTGTCAATTTTTCTTTCATTCATCTTCTCGGTTAGTCGAACAGTGTGTGAAATCTGGGATTTAGCCCACATGAATCTGTTTTTTTTTTATTATTGGTTTTTTAATTTTTTTTTAAACTTAACTTATACACTAACCAAAACTAATCTATAACTACCTACAATAATATATGTAAACCAGGCATTTGTGTTGGGACGGCTTTGCTCGAAAAGGCCAAACGATCAAAAATTAACGACGGAGCTTCCTCCAGCCATCAAAACCGTTGATGCCGCTGGGCAACCTCTCTCCTATATCGACTAAACACTCTACTGAAACTGATTTGCTCCGGCTCACAGAGCGCGATATCCCTCAGAGCATTAAATGATGAGGGGCTCAAGAGGCCCCAAACATAGACGTTTTATTAAAATAGTTCTTGTTTTGTGGGAGCTGATTTTAAACATCATCACGATACTCCTGAATTTTCTCGAAGTCACGCTCAAGCGAATGTTAATGATATTGATCGTTGAACTTGATTTGTACCCGATATCCGCGTACGCTATAAAATAACGGTGTTAAGAAAGATGGCAACATTGTGAGCAGTTTAAAGGCTGCTACCGTGCTGTCACCACACTGCCTCTAGTTCTGGCAGCTGTCACTCGTTGCTTGCCTTTCAATGTAACAAAAACGTGGTTTTTCTTCAAAAGGAAGTCTCGTCTTTCTTTTGATTTTTTTCTTAACTTTTAACATTTTTGGCATCCCTTGCGGGGAACCTGTTTCCTCAGTAATCTAATTAAACAAATTTAATCTCTTTACAAAACAAATGGCTGTTGCAAAGGAAGAAACAATCGCGAAGTTTATATTAAATTTTTCTACGAACACACTTAAAACCGCCAAGCAAAAGCAAACAAAAGGTTATTTCGAAGCTAGGAAAAAGTTGCTTAACGAGTACCGGACGAAATTTAGGACAGCTCATGACGACATCGCTGGATTGGATGTGACCGACGGTAATCGAGCAGATCTGAAAAAAATTACTCAGTGAAGATCGATTTGCAACCATCGAAGTTGCTTATTGCGAAGCCCTACCGAACTCAACGATTGCATTGTTGTCCCCTACAAATCACGAGGGTTCGGCACACTCGACACAAATCCAAACAACAACTCATGGATCTCCCTATAAGGCAAATTTACCTGCAATCGAATTACCAAATTCAGTGTCAAAGACCTATTTTATTACCTGCGTAATCAACGACAAGTCACTCTCAAATGTGCAACGACTACAAACATGTCTTAGAAGTGAAGCCGAAGGTCTGCTGAGGAATATCTCCGTTGTTGAATCCAATTTCTCAGTTGGGTGGGATATTCTGCAGCAACGATACGATAACAAGCGCCGACTTATAAAGTCGTATCTTCGGGGCATCGTAAAGCTGCCAGCGATGACTTCCGAATCCCCCGTAGTATTAAGAAAACTGGTTGATGGAGTCACTGAAGCTGTTCGTACGCTCAAGCAATTGGGGTGTCCAATATCCAATTGGGATGATTGGCTTGTGTTTCTCATCACAGATTAGATTTTGTAACCGTGAAAGATTGGGAGATGTCGCTTGAAACGCCAAATCATGTGACTTATGATAAACTTAAGGTGTTCTTGGAGAATCGTATCGATAACTCAAGGCGATGAGTCAATCATCCAAGATGAATCGGAAGGAACAAATTCCAAGGCCGTCGAATCTGCAACCAATTCGGAGCCATCAGACTAACGTCGCTCGTTGCCCGAGCTGCTCCGGTAAACGTATCCTTATGTTCTGTCCCGATTTTCGAAACCTATCATCGGTACAGAAATCACAATTTGTTGCAAAAGCGAAATTGTGTAGGAACTGTTTGAAAGCAGATCATTCTTATCACGCTTGTCCATCATTATATACTTGCTTGAAGTGTCAACAGAAGCATCACACGATGCTACACGATGGATACCAGGCGCAACCAGGTATCAACGCACAACAGTTGCAACTAAAGACAGTATTGTTGGCAACGGCGCTAATTGGAGTTCGATCGGCCACTGGTCATTGTCTTACTCTACGCGCTCTACTTGATAACGGCTCACATGCTACATTCATCAGTGAATATGGACCCTAACAGCTGCACCTGCGGCGCACTCGAGCTTCAGTTCCTGTGACTGGAGTTGGCGGGTCAACGGTAGGAAATACAACTGGATTAGTCGAAGTCTCTGCGTTGTCCCTCAAAGAACCGGATTTTAACACCAGATGTACTGCGCTGAAACTAGGCAAGCTTTTGCCTCTCACGCCTGTGGATTCCAAGACATTTGAGAATTTTTGGATCTTGATCTAGCGGATCCGAAGTTCAATGAACCGGGACCTATTGATGTTATCTTGGGAGTTGACCTGTTCGGCTCGTTGATCCTTGGTGAAATCAAAAAATCATCATTTAATGCTCCTGTAGCTCAAAGTACTGATCTGGGTTGGGTAATTTATAGACTTGCTCGCATCAACGACTCTACCGCTGCGTACCAAGGTTTGTGCAATGTCGTGTGCTGAACTCAACGATTTAATAGAATGTATGTGGAAGTTTAATGAGCTTGATGATGTAGAATCCACTTCGGCGTTGACACAAGACGAAATCTACTGCGAAGAGTTTTTTGAACGCACTGTACGGCGGACCTGTTCCGGTCGTTACATCATTCGCTACTCGTTCAAAAGCTCCATCGACCCAGCCGGTCTGGCGGATTTGAAAACAGATGCATACCAACTCTTCAGTTACAAACAAAATCGGCTCAATAGGGATCCGAATATGAAGGAGCTATATGAGAAGTTTATGGCCGAATATCTAGAATTTGGTCATATGGAGCCAGTGGAAGAAGATGTGGAGCCAAAACGGGTTTGCTACGACAAAACTAAGAACTGTCTGTAATGCATCTAGAAAGGGGCGCTCAGGAATTTTATTGAATGATTGTCTTCACATTGGACCTAAGCTCCAAAATGACTTAGCGACGATTATATTGAGGTAGCGAACACATCAGGTTAGATTTATGGGCGACATAGAAAAGTGCTACAGGCAGATTATGGTCGAAAAAGCAGACGCGGACATGCAGCGTATTGTATGGAAGGATAAAAATGACAGGCCAATAACTTATAGACTGCTGACCGTCACATATGGTTTGAATTGTTCATCCTACGTGACCATTAAGGTTTTCCAAACATTGGCTAAGGACAAAGAAGTCGAATTTCCCCAGGCTGCGAAGATCCTCAGGGAGTCATTTTATATGGACGATTGTCTGCATGGGGCGGATACTGTTGAGGCTGCTCTCAAGCTCCAGAACCAACTTCAGAAACTGCTTCAGCGTGGAGGGTTCGTCCTCCGAAAGTAGAATCCGAATTCAAACAAATTTCTGCTAGGACGTGAAGGATGGTGAATCTGAAAACTATTGTGAGTTGAATTTGGATCGAGAAACGAGAGCGCTCGGTATCTACTGGTTTTGTGACTCTGATTGCCTCTGATTGGATATAAAGTGAATACAACACCACTCTCGGGACTCATCACAAAGCGACAGCAGCTGTCTGATGTAGCAATAATACATGACCCACCGGGCCTTCTGGCTCCAGTTCAGAAAATTATCTGTCAAAAACTGTGGCATTCTGGATGTTCTTGGGATGAACCTATTCCCGAGCCTCATCAAGCTGATTGGGTAAAATTCAAGAAAGAACTGTCCCTGATCGAGAAGATAAAGGTGCCTCGATGGATTTTCTCATCACCAAATATCAACAGCTGCCAGCTTCATGTGTTCGCAGACGATTCTACGACTTGCGACTGTCTCTTATCTTCGCGTAAAAACTTAAAAAAAAAACTGTTAAAAATCTACTGCTGGTCTGATTCGAAGATGACGTTAAGTTGGATAAGGTCTAATCCTGGAGAACACAAGCAATACGTAGCCAATCGGATCAATCAAATTCAAGAATTGATACCTGTCGAGGCGTGGAACTATGTACCAACGGCAACAAATCCTGCCGACGTCGCTTCCCGCGGCATATATCCGTCTCAACTGGCGGACCTCAACATTTGGTGATTTGGCACCTCCTGGCTTTACAAAGACGATAAAGACTGGCCAAGGCAGGATACACTGGATACACTTTTGGAGGGAGTCACTGAGATCACCGCTCTACATGTGTCTCTGTGAACGTCAAAGCCAGTCAATGAAGCGTTATCGAGTTTGCTTAACAAATACAACAAAATTAACATTCTGATTGCTGTTACTTCTTGGTGTCAAAGGTTTATGGCAGCTTTGCCAAAAAGGACACATGAGACATCACCATGGTGTACAGCTGTTGAGAGACATGTTGCATTACTATTTTGGATAACATTTAATAATGGGTACATTTTAATAACGAAATCTCTTGTCGACTTCAAGGCAAGGGTATCAGCTTTAAGAGCAAGATACTGAAGCTGAATCCGATGATTGAAGGCATTCTCCGATTGAATGGTAGATTGAGAAATGACATGATATCTACGTCCGACAAATTTCCGATAACTTTACTAAAGGAGAGCCGATTGTGTACACTGCTCATTGGCCAAGCACATGAATCTACGCTGCACGCTGGTACTCAAGTTACGGGATCAACACAATGCAGATCTCTAGCACGTGCAACTTCTGCACTTCATATTTATATATGTTTGATGCTTAAAAAGGTATTAGCATTGGGGCGGTCTTTTCGACTTTCGAGTTACATTGAATGAATTGTGCAGAATTTTGTGTTTCTGTATTCCCTTCACTTGGCTAACCAACAGCCAACCCAACAGGGTTCGATCCTTATTAGTGAATTTACAATTACAGACAACATTTTTAACCCTTTGCTTCCTAGTGGTTTCGCAGTGAAACCACAGACTTAATATTTTTTCTCTATATTCCTAGTAGCTTTATGGTAAAATCAAGTGTATTTCTACGAACTGTTATTCATTTTATAAGTTTTAAGTTGTTAAATGAAGTAATAGTGCTATTTTTTTACCGGCTACTTGTTTTAGGTTTCTGTTTAGACTTAAAATATTTTGAAAAAAGTGATGAAAAAAAGATGGAATTCTTTTCAAATGTTTTGTCTTGATGACTGACTTGTTTTATCGAAACAAAGAACAAAACAGCTGAAGGCATTCCTTACCAGATCGTAAGTAAGCTAAAAGCTGATGGTCTTGATATAATGGCGTGCAGAGGTCAAGCATATGATAATGCTGCTGTCATGGCTGGAAAATATATAGAAGTGCAGCAAACACTGAAAGATATAAGCCCAAAAGCAGAATTTATACCCTGCTCCAATCACTCTTTAAATTTGGTTTGTTTACACTCTGCTATTGTTGAGCCAAATTAGGTTACTTTCTTCGGTACCCTAGAACGCATATATTCATATTATTCCGTGCCTGCACAACGTTGGGAAGTTCTGCTTGGTACTTCAGCAAACCATTGAAGAGGTTGCAAGAAACAAGATGGAGCACAAGAGCTGATGCAGTCGAACTGGAACTATTATGAGGGCATTTTTAATTCCTTGGAAAAACTGATGGAGGCAGACTAAAGCCTAAACACACGGACGGATGCAGAACCATTGCTAATAGCACTGCAATTCTACTCGTATTCATTTCTGTGTTTCTTGGGCTTTTGGAACCAGTACTGCATGTTAATGACACCCAAATATAACAGAAGGACTCAATCTTCACCAATGTGTTCAAAAAATAAATGCAGTACATATCTTCTTTACAAAAAAAACGAGATGAATTGATAGACGGTGCTTTTACTTATGCTAAAAATGTATGTCAAAAACTTGGAATTTTAATGGAATGTCCCAGGAAAATAAAAAAATAAAAAACATACATATTTTTGGTGATGGAAATATAGATGCTGCTTAGACAGGGTCATTGCTGAAATACAGCAAAGATTTCAATAGCTACGAAATTTGGCGAAAATTTTCGACTTTCTCACCCCAGCCAAACTCTTAGATGAAAACTATAAAAGCAATTCAACTTTTCGGAAAGGAAAACTAAATGCATACACTGATCTGCTAGATGACAAAAATGTACAGCACGGGCAATCTGACGCGTAAGTAAGGACGGTGTAGAATTTTTAAAATGAAAGGACAAGAAATCAATGCATTTTTTGAGTAAGTTTGAGCCATTGGTTTCTGGAACAGCATGCACATGCAAAAAGATTGCCGTAAGAAGGAAGTTTTATGTCCACAACTTGTAAATGATTATAACCACCACATGGGCTATGTTGATAAGGTGGGCATGCTAAAATTTGTTTATGAAATTGACCGCAAATCGAAAAAATTATGGCATCGGATTTTTGGTATTTGCTAGATATGTGCCTTTTGAATGCATACATATTATTCAATGGAAAAGCTAATTCGACAACATTATCGCTCAAAGCGTTCAGATTAGATGTTTGCTCAGGACTTGTTGGGAGCAAAATAGTTAAAATAACTAAAAGAAAATCAGTCCCAAGTTCTCCAAGCCCAAGTCCTTCCGTTCGCCATTTCAAGACCAAAGTGCCGTTTGAGAAAATGTTTGACAAATGTGATCATTTGCCGAAACATGACTCTGCACGGCGGTGTGCACATTGCAGTACAGCGTCTGAGCCTCACCGTACAAGGTGGTCCTGTTCTTGCTGCGAGGTTGGACTTTGCTGGAATGCAAAAAAAAAAATGTTTCCATCATATCATAAAGTTTTAATAAATTATCAAGAAAATATTGTAACCCTTTTTCTTTTTTTTTCTTAGTTTTCCTACTGGTTACGTGGCGAAAGCACATCTTAAAACATTGAATTGATGGCCGCAATGCTGTTGGATGATTTCCCCGATCGTAACTTGTGTGAAAATAAAATCCCGTTCACCACACTTCCAATGTACATAAATTCACAATTTTATTAGTAATTATACAATGCGTTCTTGAGTTCTGGTTACAGCACGCCTGTCTCCATCCACGATCACTCAGCATCATCCATCAAACGCTGATCTTTGAAAAATATGCATTAATTGTTACACGCGAGTGCACGACAATGGAGGGAACATAATTTTAATACAAAAGAAATAGAGCCTCTCGTGTGGGTTAGCTCTTTTTTAATATACATATATAATCAAATTTCACGTTGACAAATTGTGTCTGATAATCCTAAACAAACATTAATAAAAGATTTAAAAAACTTCTTGTTTTTCTGTTTAAATTCATTACTAATGAAATAGATTTTGTCTGCGGTAGGCCGAACAGAAGCGAGTAGGGCCGATCCACCCTGGTCGCCTGCTCACCGAACGGTTGTTAGAGCTGACCGATTTGCGAGCAGAATCGAACGCAGGTCCAGCTCAGCCTCTGGTTCCTTTAGAGTAGGCACTGCGACTTGGGGAACAACCATGCGTTTTTTTACCGTCTGTTTCTGCCTCCATTTAGGCCTAGGTTGGTGTTTGTAAACTTCCCAAGCGACGTTTCCCTATCTTAGATCTTGTCTTGTGTCAGGTCGCATTCCTCATTTCTGTGGTTCTTTGCACAATTAACGCATCGAGGTTGCATCTCAAACCTTTGGCTTAGGCTATCAAGTTTGCTGTTGTAATTGAGCTGTACCAGAAAGAAGGATAGTTTCTGTTTTTCCTGGTTGGCCCGCAGAGGGATATATGGCATCACTCCTGTGAACACGAGTTCCTCACTCTCAAGCTTTGGAGAGTTTGGAACATTACCTCGGGATCGGGTGCCAGGTCTACATCTTTGAGAAGCATTGTCTGCAATCTCTCGGCAATTGGCGTATGTAAAAACAACTCCTTCGTCGAAATTTCGTCCAGACGCTTAATATAAAAATTGTCATCAATGGCGTTCTTAGGTCAATAGTGTCAAGTAGCTCTATTTTGTAGGTTTTGATGATCGGTACCTTCTCCTTAGCTATGTACAGTTATGGCCAAAAAAATAGGATCACCCTTTTTACTTTGCGCAATATACGAAAAGAAAATCGGCAAGTTCATTGTAATTGGGTTTATATAATTTTTTTTTTCAAAGTTTAAATATGAAGTTATAAGAAATCAACAAAAAAAGTAACAAGTTCATTGAAGAATTAATTAAAAAAAAAAAAACTATTAACATATGATAATAAATAATAAACAAGATCAGGACAATAAAATAGGGTCACTTTAACGCAAACACTGATCTTCTTCTTTTCCTTTTTTTCCGGCGTTGTTATGGTCAGAAGTGTAGGACCATAACCTTCCCACTTAACTGCATTCCTACTGGTCCGCTTGTGAGGTCCACCGGTTTGACCTCAGAAAGTAGCGGCAGGGTTCCCGGTTTGGGATTACTTCATCGCTGAGGCCATTCAAATGATGGTGTTTTTGCATTTGTTTGCACCAATTATTGTTTTTCGGCCTTTTTTTTTTTTTTTTTTTTTTTTTGTGACACGAGCATGCTCCAGATTTTTTTGTTTGATGTTACTCTTACAACACCGGTGATCTCCAGTCGTGTCAACCCACTGATTTGCATGTACACTTGTGGGGCAGTTTAATGGTGGTATATGTGTCCCTAGGCTCACCTTAGTGTTTTCTAAATTGCCTAGATGTGATTTTTATTTACCTTTGTTTTAGTCGCCTTTTACGACAAGCGAGAGGTATCGCTGCAGGGATATTCTTAACCCGTCCCTGCACGGAATTTAACGCAAACACTGATAAATAAGAAAATAAATAAAAACTGTCTGTAGAGTAGAAAAATGTTAATTTGGACTTAATATTTTGTCGGATAGCCTTTTTTGTCTAAAACAGCTTTACATCTAAATGGCATTGAATCCACCAACTTACCGCACGTACTTCGTGGTATAACGTACCAAGCTGCTTGTATCTTTTCCCACAATTTTTCTCTGTTCTTCGGTTTTATGGGCCCGATTTGTTTTTTAACAATCCCCCATAAATTCTCGATGGGGTTCAAGTCGGAGGATTGTGCAGGCCAAATCATAAGGTCAACTCCGTCATAAGGCATGGAGAATATTTACATAGACTTGCTTATCCATCGTACCTTTTATCCAAAATAGAGGTCCCACTCTGTACCAAGAGAAGCAGCCCCAAACCACCATATTACTACCACCATGCTTAAATATTTTGGTGGTATAGCGGCGATTTAATTCGGCGTTTTTTGGTCTTCTTACCCAAGGTCTGCCGTCATTGCCAATCAAAATTGTCTTTGTTTCGTCCGACCATGGGACTTTGCGCCACCACCGTCGATTGGCTCCGTGCCTCTTTGTTAACGTTGGTACCTTTCAAGACTTTCTGCCAAGCAGACCTTTTTCAACTAATCGCCTCCTTACCGTCCGAGAGGAAATAGTCGCTCCTAATTCGCACTGAATTGCTGCAGCTGACATAAAAGGGTTTTGTCCCAACAAGAGTCCAATTCGATTGTCCTCCCTTGAAGTCGTCTTGCGTGGTTTTTGGGCAAAAAAAAATTCAAAACAAAGTTTTGAGACCTGTCAATTGTTTTCGCTATTTGGCTTTACGCTCCACTTCAGAACAATGCCTTGCACGGCCCATTTTGTTAATTATTTCTCTGTGAATTTAAGCTAAAATTCCATGTTTTCTTCAATTTGACAAATCTAAAACAAAATACTTACGATTTCAAAGTAATTTTATTTTTCCCAAATATTTGTGAAGTTGACCCAATTTTTTTGTCTTTTTTTCAACACGAATAATAGCGGTTCTTCGAATGGCGCATAACTACGCCCCTTCGAAGTGGTGCCAAATTCGTATATTCTTAGAGAGATATTGACTACAGATATTTGAAACAAGATGTCGACAAGGTCGAATTAATTGGAAGCAAAGGTCTGACCCTATTTTTTTGTGCATAACTGTATATGTTGTTGTTGCTTCTTTTGCGGCTTCAGTAAAGTCTGTTTGATGTAAATTACGATGTTTTTTTTTGTGAACATAATTTCGTCCTTAGAACTAATCTATAAGTTAAAACAATACAAATTGCATACTTCGAAATACTGAAATTTTCTAACAATCTATAATAGTACATCCTAATTTAAGCACACAATTTTCACATTGAAGTCGTATCAAATAAAATTTGAGACTCTTTTGGCTACTGTGGAAACCGCACATTTTTTCTTTCTTCACTGTTGATGCTGTTGTTTCCTTTGTTGTTGTTATGGCTGCTTTTGTTGCTACTGTTATTGTCCTTTTTTTTTTGCTTGCTGTTTTAGTGGCGAGTTTCATAAAGGAGCGAAAGAATTGTTTTCTCTGGTTTCCCGGCTCTTTCCACCATCTGATAGATAGAGAAACTCTTTTATATCCAGCGTTACCGATTACCTGGTGCTCTGGTTCTTGTTGTTGTTTGTATGGTGCTCGTGATACTGATGGTGCCTCTTCCCTCGGTACGACTCACAGCTTCTTAATCAAAGTGGGCCTGCACTTAATTACATTGGACTTCGGGTTCAACTGTCTTATAATATCGATGCCCACTGGCACTGCAGGCATTTAGGTTGACCTAAAAAAATAATACTGAAATAATACTGAAATAACTGCATGCCAACAGATGCCTTTTCTAGGCCCATTAGTGGGATAGAAGATATCGGTGGGAGTATGTAGATACTTCCGAAATGATCGTGGAATTCAAAAGATTATGGGCTCAATGGAATATGAAACTCGAACAACACTCAAATTTACAGGACTAAAGTTACATTATTTGACAAATATAGCAAACGGTAAATAGGATCTTATGGGCAATGCTAAGTAGACTTACGTCCCATCAATTGGCAAAATACGTGACGTTTCCTTTTTCATAAGAAAAATTCGATCCGTCAGGTTTAATCTCTTCCAACGAAACAATCTTAAAGAGTTACTGTATGCTTTTCAGACCTCTGCAGACGTATCGTTTAAAAACTGGACAGAACTGCTCGTCGTCATTCAGTTCGAATTCAATTCGCGTTGATAATCGCTTTTTTAAGGATTATCGGCTTTTGCTGATAACCTTCGTGACCGCAGGTTGCAATCTCAAGATGCTCATTTTAGGCGGCGCTGAATTGTTAGAAACGTATATTTGCTATATCATTTTTTAATCAATCAAAAGTATTGTTGTTCGAAAAGCTGTTCCTAAAGAATTTAATTCTCAACTTAGCATTTAAGCTACCGGTGAATATTTGTATGTATGGTGTGATGTTACTCGTAAGTATTATTGACGAGGCTTCCTTAAGCCTTAGTTGGTTTCTTCGTCCGATACTTTTGAGAACGAAAAGTGCTCAATTTTTCAATTGCCGATTTTATTTTTATTTGTTTCTCGTATTTCTTGATTAAACTCTTGAAAAAAAAACCTTTAATTCAATTTTTAATTTTCATGGGGGCAAACACCCCCATTTATTGAGCTTAATTCAAGCTAAACTTATTCTAACTTAATAACTAATGAGAACGGGTGAGGGGCGCAGAAACTAAGACTGGGGGGGGGGAAGGTTATTGAGAAGGTGGAGTTTTAGTTATGGAGTGCTGAGATTGAAGTCGAAGTTAAGATTCGAATTAACACTTGCCAGCATACGGGAAATGGGTTCATTGGAGCCGTATGAGGTGCGGGGGGTGGACAGATAGAAGAGTCGAGGATTGCGTGTATTACGGGGGTTAGTGTTAAGAGATATGGAGTTATAAAGGGTGGCGCAGTCAATGGTACCTGTAAGAAGTCTATGAGTGAAGATTATATCGGATACTCTTCTTCTTTCCTCCAGAGTACTCAAGTTGATTAGTTTAAGACGGTCTTGATAGGGTGGTAAGAACAAGGGATTGGTCCAGGGCAGACCTCGAAGAGCGAAACGTAGGAACCGACGTTGGATGCTTTCGATTCTAGATATGTGGGTTTGTTGATAAGTGGACCACACTTGAGATGCGTATTCGAGAAGGGGGCGAACAAAGGTAATAAAGAGAGATCGAGTCACGTAGGGATTGGAGAATTCTTTAGACCAACGTTTCACAAAACCAAGTGCAGAGTTGGCTTTATGAATTATATCATTGATATGTGCGCGGAAATTGAGCTCTTGGTCACATAGTATACCGAGATCGCGGATAACCTGAACGGTGGAGATGGGCTGATTATTCAGGAAGTAGAGACGAGGGGGAGGTTTGATTCGTTTACGTGAGAAGGTGATTGATTGGCATTTGGAAATGTTAAGTTCCAAACAATTTTTGAAACACCAGACGGAAAAGCTGTTCAGATCCGATTGAATAAGAGAAGAATCTTGTTGCGAGGAAATGGTCTTGAAGAACTTGGTGTCGTCTGCGTACAGTGAGAGGTGGGAATGTCTGATGACAAACTCAATGTCGTTTATGGTAAGGATAAAAAGAAGTGGACCCAGGTGGCTGCCTTGGGGAACGCCGGAAGAAGCTAAGAAGGGGTTGGAAAAGGCAGATCTGACACGAACACTGTAGTAACGGTTTTTTAAATAACAAGATATCCACTTCAACGCATTGGGTTCAAAACCAAGGGATGACATTTTGAAGAGTATTAGTTTGTGGGAGATTTTGTCGAAAGCTTTACTGAAATCAGTTGAAATTACGTCAACTTCCTTTCCATTCTCTAAAGCTGAGAGTGTGAAGGACACAAGTTCGACAAGGTTTGTGGTTGTAGACCTGCGTTTAAGGAAGCCATGTTGTTTGGAGGAGATTAGAGATTTGCAGTGGAAACTTAGAGTGTCATACAATATACTTTCAAAAAGTTTGGGTATGTGTGAGAGTTTGGCGATGGGCCGGTAGTTGTTAACGACATTCTTCGGCCCTTTTTTGTGAACTGGAGTTATAAAAGCGGTTCTCCATATCTGGGGAAATTCTCCAGGGGACAGGGATAAGTTGAATATTTTTGAGAGCGGGACAGAAATAATGGAGGAACATTTTTTTAGTAATATGGCCGGGAGACCATCGGGCCCAGGAGTAAATTCATCATGAAGTTGATTTAATTTATTTTCAATGATATGGGGTTCAATAGTACGTGGGAAAAATGGCCCAAGGGAATAATTTGGTAAGTAGTCGAAATAGGCAGTATCCGGTACAAAGGAATCATCGGTGAAAGATTGTTTGAAAAATTTGGCAAAAAAGTTGGCGATCATTTTGGGATCACTCGAGGTTTCGCCATTGGAAGAGAGTGAGGTTGGGTAGCCATCAGATTTCCGATAATATAATATAATATATGATAAACTGAAAGAAGGACTTAGGATCGTTAATAAGATTGGCTTGCGTCTCGATTGGCATTCATAGAGCGACTTATGCAGCTCTGTGAATTTCAGATAAGCACCAATGTAGTTAGAAAAGTCAGTGGGGGAATGAGTTCGAAGGAAGATTGCCCACAGTTTGTTTCTTGTGTTTCTTAGTGAACGGAGCCTGCGATTATACCATGGAGGGGAGGTAGATAAATGTTTGGATCGGGAAAGGGGAACGTAAAGAGAAATAGAATTGAATATTTCTCTGTAGAATGGCGTCGTTTATTGTATGGCTATCAAAATTGAGGGGAGCGTTACTGAGATATTCATTGATTTGGTTGAAATTTGCTTTGTGGAAGTCGTATGACTTAATCGAAGGGGAAGTATTCAGTGGTGGAGAGTCGTGAAAAAATGAGAGATGAAGGGGAGGATGGTAGTTGTCGATGGTTGATAAGGAAAAGGGACAAAGTGAAACAGAGGAACTAAGGGGGTCTGTTGTGAAGATCAGGTCTAGCTGTCTTCCCATGTAATTCGTGATGCCACTAACCTGGCTAAGGTTTGAATCAGCTAAGCGGTTTAAGAAAAGACTTACTTTGGCAGCAGATGGATTAGTGGCAATATGATATGTTTGATCGTCTGATGGAGCCCATTTAAGAGACGGAAGATTGAAATCACCAAAGAGAAGGATTTCATCATGAGGATCCCGTAAATCATTTATGCTATCAATCGTATTAATGGCGAGTTCATAGGAATCAATAGGCTGAGATGGCAATATATAAAAGCAGATGACATAGAGTGGTTTACGGGGCAGTACAATCTTGATTGAAACGAAGTCGAGATACGGGGAAGAGGATACTGCAATAATGGATGAGTCGATTGAGTTAAGGACGGCTATTAAAACGCCACGACAGGGGCAGCTATCGGTAGGTCCATTAAGATCGTCGTCACGGTAGACGTTAAAATTTGATGGGAACAATTCTTGGTTGTTTATACTAGGTATCAAGTTTGTTTCAGTCAGAGCGAAGATTTGGTATGGTAAAGCATGAGACTGTTGAAAAACTGCTTGGGTTTTTGAGCGAAGACCTCTTACATTTTGATAATAGAAGGTGAGGGGAAGGTTAGCATGAGGGGCAGGAAGAGAATGGAAATTAGGGTCGATAAATCTGTCGTGGTCGGCTCTGCTACGCTGGAGGTGGGATACCCGCTTTGAGTGGATATATTGACGAAAGGTATCTAGATCGTTCGATACTTTTTGGGGGGGGGGTATTGAAGAACTCGTGATACTTAATAAAGAGGCCCTTGAGGTTGGCAAAGTCAGTAGGGAGGCCTTCCTGTTGAATGGAGACCATTACACTAGTCTTCGTTTTATCGTCATAGCAGACCGAGTCTGGTTTGTCATGTAGATAGGCCAAAAAAAGACGAATGTTTTCGTACGTTTTTTTATCCCTTAGACGAGAGAGAGCATAGCGGCATTCGGTGGGGTTACTAACTTGCCGGGTAATTTTGACTGAGGGGGACAGAAGGGGGTCAATGAAAGATTGGGTGGAGTTAGGAGGAGACATTGTTGAAGAAGGAGTTGAAACTGTTGGAAGAGAATTGGAGTTGGCTTTAATGTGAGAGGGCGAGTGTGATGTGGATGTATTAGAGAGGGTAGGGGCTGACGGATTGAGGACGTGGGAGCTGCGGAAATTATGATACTTGACTCCAGATTTGAGATCGAAATTAGGAAAACAATTAGGAAGAGGTGTTTGTGTCTGTGGCGAGGGGCTAGCGGTGGTAGAACGAGCAGTTGGAGTCAGATTGAAGGAAACTCGTTGACGTGGAGGTTTTGGTGGAGCAGGGGAAGAGGTCTGCATATGGGAGATGGAGGGGTGAGTGAAAGATGGGAAAAGTTTAGTTTTGAAGCTCCAGTTATGGCGGGGGTTAAATTGAAGTTTAGGGTTTTTTTCACAGGTGTTAGGCTTATTTTTATGTTTCTTAGAACTAAGTACATAGATTTGTTTCTTAGAGTTATTGGGCAGCTTGGCGTAGATTATGTATCTTTCTTTTCGTTCCATCTGGTAAAGGTAGTTTTACCAAGAGTGAAAGGGCGGCCGTCAGGGTTTAGGAATATTTCGATGATATGGATAGCTTCAGTTTGGACCGTTGAAGTGCTTGGCATTGGAATTTTGAATTCCTTTGTGAACTTTTGTGCCCAATTTTTTTGAGTGTCGGGGGTCAATCCATCAATAATAAAGGTAGAAATTTCTTCATTACCTTTTTTTAGTTTTTGGAGTCGCTGGTTCCATTCATTTAAACTCCATATTTGGTCAAAGCGCTCAATATTTGTTTCAACAATTGGGTCTTCAGAAATTGGGCCTTCAGTTTGCGTGTAGACTGAGGATGTGGCTTTTGGCGGCAGCGGAGACACACAAATTGGTGGGAGGGACATATTGGCTTCAAGCAGTTAATCATGTATGGAGGTATTGGCAAACAAGATTGGCAACTAAGCGATGTTTCAATTGGGTGTTTTCCATTTTCTATTTCTTCCTTCTTAAAAGACTCCGTTTCAATTTTAGAACCCACGGGCAGATTCCGCGCTCTATTTCAAAAAGTTCTGCCGGCGCCTTGATGGCGCCTTGATGGTTCTGATAAATTATCCATATTATAATAACTTCGAAAACCAACACTAATTGATGCTATTGAATGCGCTAATTAATGCAATAAGTGAAAAAACGACCAAATGCTTGTTTGTATTTTCTGGCGTCTTCTATGTATCCTTCCACTTCCAATATGAAAACAAGTCCTGAATTGTATGGATTAAAAGGTATTCATTCATGTCTGAAAGCAATTTGTTACTCTTAGCCGACTCCTTTCATTACCCCTGAGGCATGCAACACTTGAGCAAGTTTCGAAAATCCATTTGAATTGCAAAGCAAAAAAATTCGAACGGCCGCGTCTACATAAGCACAAATCCCATTTCCTGTCGACTTTAACAGTCACCCGCAAAACTATCTTCTGTCGCCAAACCCATTCAATCGCCACTTGTTTCTACCGCCTTACAGTTGCAATTCGCAAACATTATTTCAAACGTAAATGAACCTTAAACGGATTAATTGATTTCAAAACCGTGTTCAAGCGCTCGGTGCACGGGAATTGAACGAGAACACGCTTGCTAGACCATTAGTTGCGTTAGTTGTCCTTGTAAAAGGAATTTGTCAGGATATCAACTGAAAATCTAACGATAGATAGCATGCAAAAGCCAGCAGTGATTTTCCGAATCGATTGGGCTCCCACACGCCCATTCGAGCATACCGATACTCACGCAAAAGGTGCAACGACGGTGAAACTGATGGACGATGAAGGTGATGGCTTTTGAGAAATTGATAGCTATTGTCAGTGGTTGCTGGTTCCGATGGGAAGCTAGGCTTGCGCTGCGCGTGTATACATATATGCAATGGCAACTGTGTTGGCGTGTTCGGAGATCGTATTATAAAATTCACAGTTGATTAATCACGGGGCGGATACGACGTCGGTTGATGTTCAATCGACCGAATAAGGACAATACACGTTTAGATAATGAATAGGAACGCCTTGTGTCTGATTACGACATGCCGTTCTTGCTGAAGTGGATTAATAAGGAACCGACTAGGGGTGAGAGATGTGGTGTTAGTGATGAGTTTCGTTTTAGCTCTCCAACGCAGTATTTCATTGGTAGGTGTGGCGAAAATGAGAGAATGTCATGCAGGTAATGGCAGGGGAGGTATTCTGTTTAAAAATGAGACGATGAACGTTGATTGCTTATTTTATTTACGAGGTTAGCAAACCCTGCCAGGACATTGTGCATCGTTCATCACTCTCCGAAGACCTTTTCCGCGCTCGACTGGATATCGCTCTAATAACAAACGGGAGGCAATAAAACAGAGCCAACAAAGTGAACTCAACTCCCAAGTACGTAAAGTACGAATACGTCTTGTGTGCCTCATAAATTCGCTTGATTTGTAGAAATAAGAAGCAACGACTCCCGCCTCTAAGTATCCACCAGCATCCGCTTCTCTGGATGTTCAGACTATGCTGCACACACCTATCCTCGCCATTTTCACGCTTGAGCACACTGTTTTCTGTTCCAGTAGCTGTTACTACTTTTGATGGTGATGTCTGTGACGAGGTAATGCTAGTGGGGTGGCATTATCTCTATCTATTCCTCCGTCACCTACATTCAGCTGGATATCGTCAGATGACATCGCTTGTAAAAGAAATAAATAAACATTCATGATGTTATACGTGGGAGTGTGTGCGAGGACATGTACAATTTCACCGTTCATTTCCTGACTTGTGACGGAATGACGATGATGATTGCGAGACGAAAAAGAACCATATTTGAAGGACTTTTCAACTCCTTTTGAGACATGAGTACACATTCCGCTTGGTTTCTTAAATAAATACGAACCTTCTACCAGTTAAAGCTAGCACGAAGTCGAGCGAGAAGTGATTGAGATAAATGATTGAAATAGAAACATGAGGGAGTTTAAGATGCGTCGAATATATTAATATCTAGTAGAATGAGGGAAAAAACATTCAAAAATTCGGACAGAAGCAGCTGCGTCGGAAATATAAACATACATTTTGAGATAATTCTTGAGTTAATAAACATATCCATTGTAGCTACAACCACTATGAGTATGGCTATGTTTCTAATTTTGAAAGTTTCAAGCTTATCAATAGCGATCCAGCAATAACTTTTAAAGTAATACATTTTTTTTTGTTTTTTTTGCTAAGTTGTCCCGCTTATTTATTTTAGATAACTTAAAAGTTTAACTTAAGTTTACATTTCATAAATGAGCTCGGTGTATCGCCCGGTAATCTTGTCATGACTATTGCCTCTGAGACTCAAAATTAAGCTTAGTGTTTTAGAAGGCAAACATCTGTAGTTGAGATGTGAGAAGTTAGATTACTATTAGCCTGTTTTCTAGTCTATTGCTAATATGTTATTTATAATACATTTTCGCAAAAGCAATCAGTCTTACCTTTTTCCAGCGGTCACATGCGCCGGCGAATAAAAAATTAAACGTTTGATTGGGTGTCATTAAGTTATTACAGACATTGCCCGGCACCATTGCCTCTAGAGCGAGGGAAGTTTTAAAGCCTTTCGAATCTAAATTTTCAGTCTGTAAGCATATAAAAATCCAATATAGAAATAAGAAAGAGTTGCCATTGAGGAACAATTAGTTTTAGCATCCCCCAGCCGGGGAAGATAGGGCAAGTTGCATTGGGTAAGGTTGTTTGGTTGCATTGCATAGGTCTTTTGTTTGCGTAGGAACCCTATCGTAAAGGCTCTTATTTCACCATCACGTCAAATATGAGCATTGTCGATTACAGCAACTCTTCAATTGATTTGCCGTTTTCCCAAGTCGAAGCCTTGGTTATGATGGAAAGATCTCAGAAGTTGCATATACTCTAGACGTCTAGACGAAAACAGTCCCACAGTGTTCGCTGCTTCCAAAGGTTTTGAATCTATTGTGACCCTGTTGCTTTCTCATATTTGTTGTACTGCCATGTCAATAGAATCCTGTATAACGAGATCAAAGGCTGTCAAGAAATGTCGCGACTCACTCAAGTCCATCAGACACCATAAAGTTAAACTCTGCCGGGTCCCGGGCCACAGCTCAATCACAGGGAACGAAAGAGCAGACTAACTGGCCAGGAAAGGTTCTGAAATGGACATCAGCGAAGCGGACACGTCATTGCAACCACCGATCAGCGCATTATACCGGATCATAAACGACATAATCATCAAAGAGGCCAACTCGTCTTGGCTTACAAGAAACGACAGCTACACGACAAGATCATCGTAGCCAGAGCTCAATGTCGGAAAAAACAAAGAAGCTCCTGGCGCTGGACCGTAACTCGATCCGTATGCTCGTCGGAGTGATCACAGGACACTGTCCCTTTGGAGCAATGCTCCGGAAATGGGACTCGGGATCCAGCGATCTCTGCCGGAGCTGCGGCGATGAGGAAGAAACTGAGACGATCCAACATCTGCTTTGCCACTGTCCAGCTCTCCAGAATCGAGGCCTAGTGTCGCTAGGCCAAAGATTCTTTACAGAGATTGCGGACGTGGCTAATGCAGATATATCGGATCTTCTAAGATTCATCAAGAGCACTGGGTGGTTTCAGCCACCACGTGATAGGACAGGTTAATTTTATGTGTACCCACACCACAAACGAAGGGAATCACAATGGGCCTCTTGGCCTCCGAGTGGAAGTGATGTCTCACCATCACACTCTCCTTCTCAAACCTAACCTAACCTGTACTGTCATGTCACCTCAATAAAAAATGCACCGGTAAGAAAGGAGCAAGGGGTTCCGAATCAGTGCACATACGAGGGTGGTCCGATAAGTACTTAGCCTACAAAAGAAAAACAAAAATGTTGGAGAAATGGCGATTTATTTTTCAATATGAGCTCCTTTTACTCTATACACTTGACCCAGCGATGGTCCAACTTCTTTAACCCGTCTGAAAAATACGTTTTCTCGAGGTCTGCAAAGTAGGCCTCCGTGGCGACGATGACCTCCTCATTCGACTGAAATTTCTGCCCGGCGAGTGACTTTTTCAAGTATGGAAACAACAAGAAGTCGCACGGAAACAAAAAGAAGTCGCACGGGCCAAATCTGGAGAATACGGCGGATGGGGGGGCGAGGGCGAAGGTGTGAGCCGGTGCGTTATCATGGTGGAAGAGCACTTTTTTCTTCGCCAAGTGGGGCCGTTTTTTCTTCAATTCGGCGTCGAATCGGCCCAATAATTTGACATAGTTCAGCCCTGTGACCGTTTTGCCCTTCTCCAGGTAGTAGATGTGGATCACACCTTGTGAATCCCAGAAAACGGTGGCCATCACCTTTCCGGCCGATGGGACAGTCTTCTTCGGAGCACGTTCGCCGGGTGAAGTCCACTGTTTCGACTGCTCCTTGGTCTCTGGTGTGTACCAGTGGATCCATGTTTCGTCGACTGTCACGAAACGACGCAGAAACTCTTTCGGATTGCGCTTAAACAGCGTCAAACACTGCTCTGAAGTAGTCTCACGGCTCCGCTTGTTGTCCGGAGTGAGCAAACGTGGCACCCATCGCGCCGACAGCTTTCTCATGCCCAAAATTTCATGCAGGATATAACCCACGTGATCATGCCTACTGTCTCAGCTATCTCGCGAACCTTCAATCGGCGGTCTGCTAATACAAGATCGTGGATTTTTGTCCTCCGTGGTAGCCGTTTTCGGGGTACCTGGACATGGCTCATCAAAAACCGACATGCGACTACGTTGAAACTCGTTAAACCAATTTTTGATGGTCGCCATCGAAGAAGAAGAGTCACCGTACACAGCATCCAAACGTTCTTTGATTTCGCTGCGCGATTTCCCTTCCAAAAACCAAAATCAAGAGAAAATCGTTCTACGCTATTCATACATACATATTTCCATCGTATGCAATGACTTGACAGGAAATTTATACTTTTCGGTTCTCTAATCTCAGAATTAGAGTTTAAGCTAAGGGCCGTTCTTTCTGCAAATTTCATTAGCACATTGATCGTATTGAATGTTCCTTAGGCAATACACCTCAATGACGTTCAGTTCCCCAACAAATCGAAACAGGTCTTTCTTACAGGATGTCACTAAGCATTTAATGTACTCTGTAACCCTCATCAAGCATTTCCACATATTATAGAATTGAAAGGTAATGCCTAGCTATAAGATTGCTTATAGTCATATGCTTAAAGTCATATTCCAGGCAATACTTCTTTATGGTGGTTACCCAGTGTGGGGAAATTCCGCACAGTGCCACATCAAAAAGTTACAAGTAGCTCAAAATAAAGTCTTAAAAATGATGTTAAATTTACCTCGTGATTATTCTACAACAAGACTACATAAAAGAGCGGGTGTTGAACTGATAGCTCCAAGAATATCAAAACTTACAAACAAGTTTGTCAATTCTTGCGCTTTTGCTGACAATCCCTTGATTAACTACTTATTTGCCATTTAGTTAATATATACATACATATATTTAATAAAACATAGATATAAATTTATCTACATATTTATCTATTTATTTATTTATTTCTGTATATTTTTGTATTGATTATATCTATTTATTTATTTATTTCAATTATTTATTTATTATCTATTTATCCTATTTATTTATTTATTTCTATTTATTTCTATATTTATATATCAGTTAAAGGATTCCCTGAAGGGGAATCAAAAGAAAAACCGCGAACGCCAGCCTTGAGGCTGGCCCAACTGTTCGACTTACGAAATTAAACGCTAAAATCGGAATCGTTATAATTATCAACTTTATTACGAGTGATTATGTTCACGTCCGTCACTAGACTGCCACTTCGATGGTGTTCGCCCATCGTTCTCGCCTCGCTTCAACCTCGTCCCCATGCTGACCAGAGATGAAGAATGAGATATGCAACTTAAAATGGCCGCCGACGTTTGCCTACAAGCTGTGCGAGCACGTGGGTACATAAAGTCCTGTCAAAATTATGTAAACAATCGCGCACATTGTTATAATTCCATGAGTGTGTGTGGCGGGAGTACACTGCGGTAAAATGAAATGAGCTCACACGTATTCACGGATAGAGTCGTTTATAACGGGGGTTGTCGGCTTGGTACACAAACTCCTGTCAAAATTTCCTGAAAAATTTAGGGTGTCACGGGAACAGACGTACGAAAGTTGCATATCTCATTCTTCATCTCTGATGCTGACGAAGGTGTTTACGTCGCATCGCAGTAGTTCCCATTCTCATGTTCGGTGCATATCCCGGCTCATATTCGGACATATTGCCCGAGCGCTGTTGTCTGGTCGGAAGCGCGTGCATGTTGCGTCAGCATATCCACCGATACATTGGCTGATGCAATTCACGGTCAGGGTCGGGTATCCGCAGGTCATTATCGTTGGCGATGTATTAACTTATCTTTGTTTTGTTTATATTTATTTATTTATATATTTATCTATTAATTTACATGTATATTTGTATTTATTTTATTTATCTTATTATTATTTATATATCTATTTAGTTGTCTGTGTATCTGTACATCCTATTTAATAATTTATTTATTTATTATTTTTTATCTATTTTTACTTATTTATTTATTATTATTATTATTATTATTTATTTATTTATTTTTTAAATTGAAGGTTTTTTCTCATATTTTCCTTCAAAAATCCTTTTTTATTATTTTTTTTGTTTTTCAGAAGTAAGGTATGTAATGTATCAAATCTCTGTATTATATATTGTGCGATAACTATAATCATTGTAATAATTTTAAAATGAATTAATAAACTGTAACTGCTGTAACTGTAACTGTGATTGCTTTTACGAGTCGCAGTATTGTCTTTTCCTCCCTTCTTCTTTTTTTGCTCGCACTCGCCGTCATTCCACGGGTTTCTTGACGGGTGTGGTCGATTGCCTAAGGTAGTGTCGGCTGTTTCCTGTATGGCTGAGCGGCATTACAGCCACATAGCGTTGGAATTTATTTCTGACGTAGACATACGAGTATTCTAGAGTCTTTCTTCCAGTTGTTCCCTATAGGCTCTGGCAATCACCGTTGCGCTCAGACGTCCAGTGTCAAAACAGACTTTGGTAGGTTGGTGTAAAAGCTCACTCAAGTTTGAATGGAAAGTCTGGTTACCTATAATGAACTTAGGCAAGCTTAAGCAATGGAAAATAAAAAAATTAGACCTAATGCATCATGCACTTGAAGGATTAGCTATTTTGTGGGAAATAAGTAATATACTTAAGAAAAAATAAAAGAGAAGATCCTGCAGTGATCGCCAAATTGATCGCGATGGGATAGTGCATGTATTTTATGAAGTTTCATTCCAAGCAATGAAAAGATCTGGCATTGGTCAATTTTTTATACATACAAGAATGACCCCAACAACATACAACTTGCTCCTGAGTTTAATATCTTCTCATTTAGAAAATATGTTATTGAAATACAGCGCATCCATTTCATCGTATAGGCACTTATTTTCTCTGACCAAAATAATAAGCAGTTCAATAAATTTCCGCACTTTTTTCGTTTTCCATTTTGAATTCCATTACGGTCATACTATTTGCATGTAAGAAGAAATTTCCGTACGCTGGCATAAGCCCACGTAAGTCTATTATAGTTGGGCCTTAACTTTCTGGCATTTGCTAGTCGATCTCTGAAACGTGTAGGTAATAAATAGTAGTCTGAGTTGACGTCCGCCCTCCTGAAAGTTCGCATATTCGATACACGGTTAAGATAAAATAATTTGTTTCCTTTCCATTTATTGGAGAATGGAATTCAAAAGCAAGTATGTACAAGCATTTTTATATGAATTCCAATAAATTTTTTTTATTTTGAAGCGTGCTGATCAGAAAAAGTAAGCTATTTGACCTACTGTTGACTAATGAAGGAAGGTTTCAACAGTCGAATTGTTATGTTGAATACGTATGTTTTTTAAAGGCTTTCTTTTGCTAATGACTATTCCACAATTGTCCTTCGGAGCTCTTTTCGAATCATTACTAAATCCTTTTCAGTCATATGTATAGGCTTATGATCCTCAAAATACCGCTCTTAACCCCATTTTCATTTCCTCGTTGTAGCCCGTTAAACATCCAACACCTATATGAGGACTTATCCAAGCAACACTTCAACTAAAAATAACCCACTTCTAGCTACAAGGACTCGCCAGTTAGCCCGACTAGTACGCCATACACTTTAATTGCAATCAGAATAAGTGATACAATATGTGCAACGTATGAGACTTCACCACGTTCGTACATGAGCAGGACAACTTTGATATCTGATTTCAGTCGTTTTTCGGGGAAGGGTTTACGACATTGTCCCACATGTCACGACTCCAAGTTGGCAATGAATCTAACCTGTCTGCTGACGGCGCCTGGACGTCTATGAGGCGAGGAATAAAGTTTGGTCACAGGAGGCAGATTCATCCAATAAAAGCATTTAACAACTCAGGGCTTACATCAGCCGGCAATTGTAGATAGAAATAATGTCGTAAAAATCATCCCCACTTGGAATACACCAAGAGCTTGCTTTCTTACTTGCTGTTCGGTCTTGCTCTCTTTGTATGTTCTCGTTTGTATTAACTGTTTGATGCGCTGTTCAACTCTTGATACTTCGCCTCATGACTCTGTTGCTTCTATGGTGTTTAGAAATTTATGTGCAGATACATAATCCTATGCGGGCAATAGTGAAGATGGCCATAAAGCCTGAGTCCACGGCACCGACAACGTGCGACATTACTTCATAGATGGCAACGACGACAATAGAATGGAGTATTCGACTACCTACAATCATCGTCACTATCATCGTCGTCAATACGATCATTATGTTGGCGAGCTTTTCCGACAAAATTAAATGGAAACGGAAGAGGACCTTAACGAAATAACAACAACGAACAAAGGTAGTCGGAAGTGAATGAAAGTAAACAGATATGGAGAAAGGACGAGAAAGGAAGAAGTGGGACGTTCCACCCTCGCACTTGCTTATGTCTACTTGGATGCATGTAAGGACCATTAGACCGCACGGACTCAGTTTGACAATGAATTGCCAGACGGAGGTAATTTATGGGTGTCATATACGAACGCATCGAGGGTCGCAATAAATTGAAAATTGTTGGGGACTGTGTGTGGTTTCAGCTCCGATACACTTATGTATCTATGACCGTTGAAAGGGGACAATGGACATTCGTGGCATAAAGGGGCGGGAGGATGTCCTCGTTGAAAATAATATAAATCTCGCGGATATAGGAGCTATATTATCTAAAGTAAACAGCGTTGCGGACATATTTTGTTAAAATTCGGTGTTCGGAGTCTTCATCAACAGTAAATGCACAACATAAGAGAAGCTTGCACTCTGTTCCTCTGTGAGCTTTAACGCAGCAGTCGCCGATTTTTTATATGACTGGCATACGCACACTAACACCTTTCATTTTGTCATCCTCCGAGAGACTAGCGTGAGTTACGTCACCGACAACATCCTACAACAGCCCACAACAGCCTACCCAATCAAATTCTGTAACAAGATCATACGATCCGCTGTTCTGTAACAAACTGTGTGCGGAGTTTGACGTGGGTACGGTGAGCTTGGCTTGGCATGGGCTGTATAACAGTTTCAATGCTCATAGCCAAAGCGACGATATGCTCTCCACTCACAATGTTGTATAAATGAATCGTCAATCTGGGAGAATTTCTTAAAGTGAAAACACTAATAAAAATAATAATCATAATAAAATAAAAAACAAAAGGTTGAAGTCCTTTTCTTTCTCGTAACTCGTGCACGAGAAAGTATATCAGTTTTTTGTTATAAAAAAAAAACTAGGGAATAAAGTAAGAAAAATCGACTTACTGTTCGTTATACAATTACGAATAAAAACAGCCGGAGTTAATATTATAACACCTTCACAAGATCACTCACACACTTCGTACTGTACGGCTTATCATCAATCTTCTTTTTATGGAACTGTAAAGAATTGAACCCTTTTGAACGATGAATTTAATTTTTTTTATAGCTGTTGGCTCTCTGCACATTTTTTCAACACAATAACAAAATTATCGTGCGCCTTAACTAATAAAACCCGTGAAATTATAAAATTCCCATGATTTAATGAACCAACTGACTTCTGTATTGTATGTCATGATCTTATGTCATTTAAAGTATTGACACTTTCAAGACTTTGACGCTTTACCACCCTTATTATCCAATGCTTTTCTTGTTTTTTCCTCTTTCCGTATTGAAAACTTCCCTTTTTTCTGTTGGAACTATTGTAATTAATTTCCGAGAACTACACTACAATACACCAAAACCTGCTTTGGTCCTTCGTATATCTATTTTAAATTGTAAATGAAGTTAAGTATCAACATTCAAATACAGATCCCAAGACTGTCCTCTATTTATCTGTTTTCATCTATCCGACAAGAATGATATGGGTAAATTGCCTTTAAATTAACTTTCTAAAACAGAAGCGACTACTCCAAAATAACTGCACTTCAACATTTTCTAAGCTGCCCACAAAAAAAAAATCAACAAACTTCATTATTCTATTGCAAAAAAGTACCATTGTCATCTGGAACTTTGCTCATGTCCTTAATTTTATTGATTGTCCAATAAATCCCCGTAATCGAACTCGTTTTGTCCATGTGCACTTTTAGCAATCGACTGCTCCTTTTTTTAACAACTCTCCCGCTCTCGTCCGAGTTGCACTGTTCACTTGATTTCTATATTTCATCTTGTCCTCAAATAAAGGACTCTGGTGGAATGGATCTGAAAATAAACTGAAAGGAACGAATGTTCAGATGAAAAATCCATTTCTACATCTCTGGGACTTTTTTCGCAAAAGTTTTGCGCGCCAAATAGGAACAATGAGTAGGGAGAAAAAATAAATGAAGCTGTCAGATGCATTCGCAGGATTATTGAATGCCTCTCACATGTAATCCATGGGGTGGCAATGGATTTATCCATCTTTTCCGAATAGGAAGGCTTCATTTATATGAGGAACTTTAGTGAACCTGCCGTGAATTGATCGAGATGTAGTTGATAGGCAGTTAATTTGGACAGCTTCCAGAAAATATTCGAATCGATTGACTGATTTACAGGCGTAGTTTAGTAGAACTTTAAAAACTTTCGAGCTTCGACTTTTCCATGTATTCCAAGGGAATTCGAAAATGCCCATTTGAATATAGTTTGCGCGGATTATTTCAGTAACAAGTCAGAAGAATTAATATGACGACAGACGATAGGCTTTGGTTCTCTTTTTTTTTGTTGGAAATAAGCCAGTGACATATAAAATAAAAAGAGGTCACTTGTTCGTAATTTTGTAAAGCTGTTTTATGCCTCCCATTGCTGAAGAAAATTGCGGTAACTAATTATGAAGAAGAATAGGTTAATTGCCACCTTAGAAATAAAAAAAAATAAAAAAAAATTGTCAGTTGTAGTAAAAACGCGACTTTAATCTAGACACTTTAGAGGGGACAATTTCTACATACGTGAGAACGTTATTCACAAAGTTGAGACACCATATCAACCAAGAAGCAGTAAGGTTGAGGAACATCAATGGACAGACGCCAAGACTCAAACGTGTTAAACCAAACGAGATATGC
This sequence comes from Merodon equestris, assembly GCA_958301585.1. Classification (NCBI taxonomy): domain Eukaryota; kingdom Metazoa; phylum Arthropoda; class Insecta; order Diptera; family Syrphidae; genus Merodon; species Merodon equestris. The sequence goes on along the minus strand of OY284415.1, from coordinate 77,276,905 downwards.
AATCACTTACTATAGAAAAATATACCCTTCTGGATAAGAACTATAAGAAATTAATCAAATTAACTAAAAACTTTGATATTATATATAGGTACATATGTATATACCACAATTATTTGATTAGAAGATTTGCCGCTCAAACATGTACATATAACATATTACAAGATAGCAACCCTAAAATGAAATTGTCTTTTATCTAAGGACAGAACAAAACTCACATCTAGGCAATTTAGAAAACACCAAGGTGAGCCTAGGGACACATATACCACCATTAAACTGCCCCACAAGTGTGCATGCAAATCAGTGGGTTGACACGACTGGAGATCACCGGTGTTGTAAGAGTAAGATCAATCAAAAAAAAAATAAAAAATCTGGAGCATGCCCGTGTCAAAAAGGAAGGGAAGAAAGAAAACGGTCAAACCGTAGCATTATGGAAAAGAACGCTAAAAGGAAAAGCACTACCCCGCCAGGCACTACTAATGGTCGTGATCCTGTGACGAGCAGCAATGCTCGGGTCAGAGCTATAGGATTTCCGGGGGATAGCAAAGTAATGCAACGGCGTAAGCCACATTTAAGAGTCGCGAGTTGGAACGTTGGAAGCATGAGTGGGCGCAGCTATGAGCTTGAAGAAATGATGGTTAGAAGGCGAGTAGACATCCTGTGCGTACAAGAGACGAAATGGCGAAACACCGGTAATCGGGCACGTTTCTTGGACGTTAAAACAAAAGCCTACAAGATGTTTTACTATGGATTGGAACAAGGAAAAAACGGAATCGCCATCATCCTTGCGGCAGAGTTACTTGGCAACGTCTTAACCATTTCAAAGTCCAGTGACCGTTTGATGGCTCTCAAATTGGTGATGCATGGTGAGGTGTGGAACATCGTAAGCGCATATGCCCCTCAAGTAGGATGCGAACAAAAAGAAAAAGATGCATTCTGGCTAGATTTCCACAACCTTGTCAAAATCATCCCAAAGGAAGAGCTTTTGTTTGTTGGGGGAGATTTAAACGGACATGTCGGGAAGACAAGCGAAGACTATGAAGGCTACCACGGAGGGCTGGGATACGGCACCAGGAACTCTTCAGGTGAAGATATCCTAAACATGTGCAAGTCGTACGGTCTTATAGTGCTAAATACCATGTTCGTCAAACAAAGCCGGCACCTGATCACTTATAGCAGCGGCGGAAATGAAACTCAAATAGACTATCATTTGGTATCCAGTTTCATGAAGCCACGAGCTAAAGATTGCAAAGTGATCCTGGGAGACGCGATCGCCCCTCAACACCGTCTCCTCCTGACTGAATTTTTTATGGATGCGAGAAAGAAGTCAAAGCAGCAAACGAAGGTGTCTGAGAGAATCAAGTGGTATAAGCTGGATAAAGGAAAAGGCGAAGCTTTTATTACCATCATGGAAAACTACCTCTCTTCCATTATCGATGAGGTCGGTAATGAGGAGTGCAGAGCACAAGACATGTGGGATTCCCTACAACAATCTGGCCTGGAGAAAGCCAAATCACTGCTCGGAACATCTAAAGGCCCCTGCCAACACGCAAAAGAAACCTGGTGGTGGACAGACGAAGCCAAAGCAGTGATACACGAAAAGAAAATGGCTTTCCAAGCTTGGTCAAAGTGCTCTTGTACTAATAGAGAGGAAAAAGCTCGCCGTGAAAAGGTATATAGATGTTGCAAAGGTATCGCGAAGAAAAAATGCGCCGAATTCAAAGCGAAAAGCATGGAAGGCCTCTATCAGGAGTTGGAAGAAATATCGTCTTCCGCGTCTGACAGGAACCAGGCTACCCAGGAGCTTCGACAAAACAATTTGAACAAAGGAGCAAATATCTTTAAGATAGCCGCCCAGAGAAGAAGAAATGCTCAGGAGATTCGTTTCCCAAAGTTTATTAACAATGCTGAAGGCCAACTCCTTGTGGAAGACGAAAAAATTCTCCACAGATGGCGACAGTATTGCGAGGAACTTCTGAACGAACAGTTTCCCCGAGTGTACTTTCCAAGAGCCGCCCCGAATCATGCCGAAATATCCGACATCACAGTCGAAGAAGTTCGGTACGCGGTTAAAAACTCCAAGAAAAGAAAAGCTGTTGGGCCGGACGGGATACCCTCTGAGTTCTGGAAAAAGATGGGAGACATCGGGTCTAGATGGCTCATGGTTCTTATCTCCAAACTTATGAGAGGCGACACTATGCCTAATCAATGGAGGGAAAGCTATCTTCTTCCATTGCACAAAGGAAAGGGTGATACGCAAAATTGTGATAACTACCGTTCTGTCAAGCTGATGTCGCACACCATGAAGATCGTTGAACGGGTATTAGATAGCCGACTGCGGCAAATAATACGACTATCTGATGACCAGTGCGGGTTTGTCTCGGGTAAATCAACAACAGATGCAATCCAAAGTATAAGGATCATGATGGAAAAGCATCGTGATTCTTCAAAGGACTTGCATATGGTGTTGGTTGATTTCGAGAAGGCCTTTGACCGGCAACCAAGAGATCTTTTATGGGTAGCGCTAAGACAAAAAGGAGTTCCAGAAACCTACGTGCGAGTGATTATGGACATGTACGAGAGAGCAACGACAAGAGTAAGATGCACCGCAGGAGTCACCGAAGAGTTCGCAATCAAAGTCGGTGTACACCAAGGGAGCGTCCTCAGCCCACTGCTTTTTATAGCAGTCCTTGATTGCTTGCTTGAAGGAAAAGTGACGGACCCCAATGTGCACCAGCTATTCTTTGCTGACGATGGGGCCATTATAAGTGATGATCAGGCGTCCCTACAACGAGCACTTGATGTGTGGGTGGACATTTTTGAGGGACACGGGTATCGTATTAGTTCAAAGAAGACAGAGTATCTGTGCTGCCCGTTCTCTGACCCTCATCAGCCTATTCCAGACATTCACTTGAATGGAAGAGTGCTTCCCAAGTGTGAAAAGTTTAAATATCTGGGATCTATGATTAATAGAGAAGCAACTTGTGATGACGACATCAAACATCGCGTAAGCGTAGGGTGGATGAAGTGGCGGGAAAACTCCGCCATCTTCTGTGATCGAAAAATGCCCCCTAAGCTGAAAGGAAGGCTCTACACTTCAGTTGTACGTCCGGCGCTCACATACGGTTCACAATGCTGGACAATGCACAAAAAGTATGAGAGCAAATTAACGGCAACTGAGATGAAGATGCTTCGCATGACAGCGGGAGTAACAAAGCGTGACAGAATTAGAAGTTCAAAGATCCGAGGAAGCCTCCACGTAAAAGAGACCATCACAAGAAATATAGAGCGCGACCGACTCAGTTGGTATTGCCATGTTCAAAGGAGAGATCCTTTGAACCCCGTCCAAAAGGCGTTATCAATCAACATTCCAATTTCAACACGCAAAAAAGGCAGGCCGAAAAACAATTGGTGCAAACAAATGCAAAAACACCAGCATTTGATTGGCCTCAGCGATGAAGTAATCCCAAACCGGGAAGCCTGCCGCTACTTTCTGAGGTCAAACCGGCGGACCCCACAAGCGGACCAGTAGGAATGCAGTTAAGTGGGAAGGTTATGGTCCTACACTTCTGACCATAACGACGCCGGGATAAAAAGGAAAAGAAGAAGAAGAAGAAGATTTTTTAACGGATACATTTTCAAAGTCAACATTTCCGTTTTATTATTAGAGATTACTGTAACAGAAATCATGACTGACAGGGACTGATGCGTCATTATTAAAATTGCAAACAGAAGCAGTAGTCCTTCGGTAGGATACCGGTACATAAGTAAATAACCCAACTGGGGTTGGAAAAAAACAAATGGGCAAAACAGGTTGGGCAAATAAATGTAAGCAGTAAAAGCTCTAAACCTGATTTTCTTCACCTAGCTTGCATAAGCCTGCCCCAATAGGAGTATTTCTGTCTAGAAATAGCAAGGAAAAAGTGATCAAGTTTTTCATTATGTTAATTCTGGCTAAATTGGGTAAACCATCCGCAATAATGAACCTCGATTTTTTATGGTTCAGAGTAGGAAAAAACTTTACATATACTACATTTTTCAAAAATGATTTTTGATAACTGGATGTACACTGTCTCATTTTTTTTCTGAGACTTCTTCCGCTGATTTACATATGTACATTCTGTGAACATATAACCTGAGCTAAGCCAATATAAAACAACGCATATTCTTACTTCAAAATAGGCTCCATTTGCAGCGGTATTTTTTTTTTCCAACAAATAATCCAGTTATTTAAAAAAAATTCATGGGGATATTCTGGTTCAGCGAATTTTTTCCGTGCCTTTAAGATAGCCGCCCAGAGAAGAAGAAATGCTCAGGAGATTCGTTTCCCAAAGTTTATTAACAATGCTGAAGGCCAACTCCTTGTGGAAGACGAAAAAATTCTCGCAAAATTTGAGTTGCGATAACATGAAACAGTCCAGAGAGCTATGTATATCTGAACTTTTATATTCATTCTTTATCATAGTGACACTTTTGGTCAAGTTTTTAGTCTGTCACATTTCCGATCTTTTTCGGCTGATATTCTCTCTCAAACACTTTACAGTACTTCAATAATTTAATGAGCAGTTGGTAACACCACGAATATCGAAAAAAAAAAACTAAGAGTACATCCCAAAATTGTATTGATTCATTTGCATAGCATCTTTTTGATGTCTACGGACTTGTTTGCATATCATCCTCGTAAATCTAAGTCTCATCAACTGTAATGATGCTTTTCATGAATGTAAGGACCGAATTGACTCATTCTTCGTAGGCTTTCTCCAAAATGCTTAACGAATTCGGCTAATGACGAATATATTCGCCATAAACAGTTAACTGGTTAACCTACCTTAACTAGAATACATATACACGTACATTTCAAAAATGGGGAACCCTCGCCTTTTAGTGTACCGAGAGGCCCTAGACAAAGACGTTCTGAATAATATAGATTCTGATTTCTGGAAATTAATTTTCAACTTTCAATCATCACAAGATTGCTGAATTTTTACGAAATTACGCTGCAGAAGAGTCCATCATTTGGTCTTAACTGTATGCATACAGATCAATGAGGTAAATACTAAAAAGCGAGTTCATCGCACACTGTGACAGTCCATTCATATTATCAAATGTTAGGGTGGAAGTCATGTTGGCAATTTTCACAACGAACTTTCTAGCAGTTAAATCATATATAGCAGTGGTTTACTTATGCCCACTCGGCTGACCTAGTAATAATGAGCTAATAACCATATGGTGTCAAAAGACACCTATATTGAACAGAGTTATTATGCGTCCGTTTCCGCTCTAAAACGAAAAATTTAATTTTTTTTATTGTCGCAGGCATATTGTCTTCATGTACACCATGATCATGGCATCGTATCGTAATCATAGTCAAGTATAGAGTATGCTTTCAAAAATATGCTAGTCAAATAGTAGGGAGTAAGCAGAGGAACTAAAAACAGTGAATGCAGGCAAAAACAAAAACTCTTTGAAAATTAGTTAATAAAAAATGTTGCGTAAATAAAACTCAATATGCTATTAAGAAACTCCTTTAATTATCTCATTTTGTCAACAGTCCCAAACAGCAGACAAGCGCACCCTATGCAAAAGAAACTTAAAGAAACACAATAACAGCAGAACAACGCAACGCCGGTATGATTTTTTTTAATTAAAATTCCGTGTTCAAAATTATTTCGCCCAAAATTAAAAAGTTTCCTGTAACAAGGAGCACTCCGGGCGCCAAATGTCATTGTTTGCATCCAAATGAGAGCGACGTCATTAACATTTACATAGCTTAGAGAAAGAAATCCGAACTGATGACATGGGGAGTTGAGCGGGTAATGAGAAAAAGGTAAAAAACAATTAGCGACGCATAGAAAAAAAAAATCTTTTATATTTTACAAAGCGTATACTTTAAATAAAAAGGAGAAATATTGCTTTTCACTTAAAAGAATATCCGGCTCTTTTCATTCAAGTCGGAGGATTGTCAGAAATCTATTATAAGTTGTCAAAAAGAAAAAGGAGAAAGGTTAAATGCCAGACCAGGGACCTAGATCGCCGTAAAACAAGCACACATTGCGGTCGTGTGCAAGAATGAGACGACGATAATCGTTTTTATAATGATTATCCTGGCCGATGATATACTTAATTTAGAAGGCAGATGATTATGTGAATATTGCCCTTTCAAACATTATGTCACAGTAATTACACAAAAGACTTCATTTAAGGATATAAACGAATTTAGGCTGGTCTGATTCATTATAAAGCGATTAAGAGTCGGTCTGCCCGACAAATATAATTTTATGGCAAATCTAATTTAATATTTTTCAAAGTACCTCGCGGGTACATACTATACGTGACAAAAATGCTCAATCAATTTGCTCTTTTCCAATGTTCTCTCTCGAACGTAAGCAACGCAACGTAGATACAAAAAATCCCTTTATCGAATGCAAAAACGCATCAGATGATTTATACAGCGTGTCCTTCTAATGGAGGAACTATCGTCCCCCCGACCTTAACGTACAACACTATATGAGAAAAAAAACACAGCATCAAATTACTTACTTACCACATGAACGCGCTGTCCGCGCTCTTTCCTCATTGTACGCTTTTTTTCTAACTATTTAAATGGATGAGGTTTGCAAATGGATTTTAGCATATTTCGACGCGGACGCGACTGTTATTACAAGCATTTAATTGAAAATAAAATCGGAGGGTGGGTTGAATCAAAAGTTGTCGTAAAGCAGGACACGACCTTTAAAACAGAACAGAATAAGAGGGAACCAAACTGACGAGGTTACGTTATGGTTGAAGGACTCCGGGTCATTAACTGATAACAATGCCCCCTTTTATGTTATCAGGACGAAATGTCATTATGCTGAGATTGTGCCATTATATTATACCTGTGCAAGAGCCACTGGGGACTGAGTGCTATGAGTCTTTCAAACGAGGGTTAGGAAAGTTGCTTCTTTGTGTGCTTAGAGACTTAAAAGATTGTATTCAGATAAAATAAAGATAAAGTCGAACGAGTTTATACACATAAGGCAAGGTCTTTAAATGTTTAAATTTGAAGAAATGTGTTATTCTTTTCCCATCCAGTTTCCTTTTTAGGGATTTCTCAACCCCAATCGACGATAATCGACGATGGGACATAATGTTGCATGAAGTTGCTATAAATGATCTGAACTCGTTGGCCCATACAAACTTTTGGTGAATAGAAAATCTTCGGCTATTGGCCATCACGGCAATCGAAACCTATCGGGATCTCGATTGATCGACATCTCCCTTAAAATGGGTTTTGAATAATAGTACGATATCATTTTAGAACGGATCAAGCTAAATTCACTATCAAACATCGGCTGACTTGAGTGGACATCAACATTAAGTTATCAACGAACCTCAGGGTGAATAAGATAGGCAGGATGGTAGTAGGCGAGGTATCACAATTTCGCCAATGGTTTCCCCGAAAAATCAGCGTTGAGAGCAATAACTTAAAAGTAATCTTATTATTCATTACACCAATGTTTGTACTCAGAGCCTCAGACCCTAGAGAAGTCTTTATTAAGTGTCTAAAATAATTAGTATAAGAATATGCTGATTATAAATATTATATCAGAAACGTCACATGGTACATTTACAAATTTTCGCCGGCGTATATTTTGTGCTTAAAAATGTCGACTTGCGAGTAAAATAAGCCAAATAATAACAGAAGTTCTACTATTCCCCTTGCAGCAATTTCCCATCATTTGAAAGGTTTGGAAATGGTACAAAAGCAAGGCAATTGAGTGCTATATGAATTGAAGCCGAGAGATGTCGAGCGGTGTTTTTCACGAAAGAGCTGTTCCATCATGGCAAGAAGGAAAGTGTTTCCTGCATCATATTATGACTGGCGATAGAACGTGAGTAATCCAAAACGAAAGTAAACGTCGCGGGATGCATCAACATTAGGGAACAAGACAAATGCCAAACGCGACCTATCATGAAGCCCACAATCGAATTGATGTATTTAAACCGAGCCCGTCCCGACTATCTGCATGTCATAGTTTAAAAAAAGTGCGCGAACCATTTTATTTTATCTCCTACCACTTTATTTCAAAGTTTTATCTCGCAAGGCACTCTTTCCTCAGCTTTGGTAATATGCTTATATCATTTCAGTCCACAAAAAAGGACTGAAAAATGGTGTGTCCAACTATCGTCCCATTGCCAAGTTCTCATGCATACCAAAACTTTTCGAGAGTATCGTTTATGATGCACTATTCTTTCACTGGAAATCCATATTTTCTCCTAACCAGCATGGGTTCCTAAAAAGTCGATCGACAAACACTAATCTAGTGGAGTTTGTTTCACAATCTTTGTGTCTCACCACATTATTCTCCTCAAGCTCACCGCCCTCGGTTTCTCTCCCGGCCTTAACTCATGAATGAAATCTTATCTGGAAGATCGTCAATATAACGTTATTTTCAGATCTTCCATCTCTGATCCAATTAATGCTATCTCCGGTGTCTCACAAGGTAGTCATCACGGCCCATTGATATTTATTCTAACCATTAATGATGCTAACAGCATTATTCTGAATTCTCAGCTCTCCATATACATATGCCGATGATATGAAAATATTTAAACACATATCTTCCTTTGTTAACTCGTCTTGTCTCCAATCAGACAAAATTTTAAGTGTTCCTTTAGTCCCTTCCAGTAGTTTGCGGTGAAAACCGCTTTGGTTTTTATTTCCTATGTATTAGATTATGCATAGCAAACATTTCAAGAAAATCGGAGGTGAGTACTTTTCAGAACTTCAGCCGCCATTTATTGTAATAAAGCTTTAAATGTTGAAAAGAAAGCGCGCATTTCCATGTGCACACCTGATAAGTATGCTTTTAGAACACAAAGACATCCCATCTTTTGTACACCATGTAATCAACTTGAACAACATTCGTACATTTCTTCCTTTGGAATTTTGAAATCACAAATTTGTGATAAGATTTTAAATCATTCCAACCCCTGTACTACTCCATCTTCTCTGGCATTTCGCTCAAATAAATAATCTCGAATAAAATGTATCTGCATAGAAGGGGTAATAAAAACTACTACTACTAGCATATAGGGCAAAACCACATCGCGACAATTTCGGTTATTTATAACCCCCATCCTCAACGATTTCTTGTTTCAAAAGCGAAGCCACGCAAATCCTAAAGCCTCCGGCTTGCCAAACATGCAATAGATCTTCATCTAAGCAACATGTATGTATGTTATACATCCGTATACATATAACTGCATATTATGTAGCCTAGGTTAAGTAAGGCATGAAAAACTGAGGAAAAACAGCAGTATTCCTCCATACCACAGAATCCTTTGAACCGAGATACGAGTGCATTGCTTTTAAGTGTGAAGCGGCATCAGGATCAAGTTTCTTCTACTTCAGAAGCGAATTTCGGGAGTTTTTGTGGTTATCCTTGCAGAGAAGCCCGATGCATCTCTACACTAGTAATTAGAATCCCGAACTGCTCTAAAGCTGAATACTAATTGTGGTTGTCTTGTTGTGTACTTCGTTTTGGCTTTCAAAACACCGACTGAGTGTGCAACAAGGATCTGCTGGAGTCGCCAGACTTAAGTCGGTGCAGCTGGGAAATAATACATCTGTCGCAAATCCGTGTCGTTTCGAGCGTAGCTGTTCTTAGGGGTTGGGTGCGAAAAATGAATAAAATGTACAATAAATCCTGATTCATTTGACTAAGTGTGGATGATATACGATTCCCTTGACTTCTTCGGAGCCACGGTGATGCTAGAGTCGATGAACCAGATCCCTTATTAAACTCCTAACGAATTACATTGGCAATTAAATGAAGCCATAAACAATTAATCACACTCTTCCATGCTCGAAGGGGCAGTGGTACTGGTGGGGCCTTCTGCTCGTTGTACTGAATCCTTTATCCCCCTCGTTCAACGGGGTTTTGTGATTTAATATTTAGCAAAGTTTATTACCCCAAAAGCTGTTGTTTAACATCGCTTAACCATATAATCAATCCTTAGCGTGGAATTATTATTTGAAATAAAATTGCGTGTGGCGTATGAGGAAAGTTTTTCGAGCAGCTGGTGTTCGCAGAGATATTTTGTGTTCGTGAACGAGCGGATGAATTTTAAAATCTTTCTGCGATTTCTACCATGAAAAGGACATTCTGGCTGCGAGGTGGTTCATGGTGAGCACGATGTAGGTTAGGAGGAATGACAATTTGGAGAAGAGGTGGAGAAAATTTTGAGTTAGCAACATATTGTGTGGCAATTAAGGAAGGGTGGCCGTGGCAATAGCTTAGCACTGAATTTGGCTTTAGGCTGACTTCTTAGGGAATCCGCTTGCGAACGCCTTCCGCTTGTCTTTAAGACATTAGGGATAATGATAAAAAGGAACAAAAGGGGCTTTCATGAAAAACGAGTTCGTGTGGTTGCTCGTTTCTCCTTCTCGTTTCTAATTCTGACAGCTTGATTTATACAAATCGCTGTTGAATTGTTGACGACGAAGTTTTCATTTATTGCGTTTGAATAAATCTTATATAACAATTATCCTATTGCGACATGCACATGGGATGTTTGAATATTAGAGTTGCTAATCTGGTGGTGAAGTTTGCAAGATGGTAAATCAGGGTTAGATTCGAAAAGAAAGTGTAAACTTATAGCTATACAGAATTACACATACAGTCAAAACTTATTTTTAGCAAATAAAGGTATGTGAACCTAGGTTCTTCTGAACCAAACGTTTACTCAATAGTAGTTCAGTGTTTTTGAGCTACCACTTGTACATGTACTTGGCCTTTTAAAATTTTAATCAACTTATCCGGAAAGGTATTGTGGTAAGCTAGGTATGGAAAACGTGCTCACATGAAAGTCTTAAATTACGTGGTTATAAGTCGGGGTGGATAAGATCGAGAGAGCGGTGTACTTAAACATTTCTTCTTATTTTGAATTTAGAAAATATTCATCTATTTAGTAGGAGCTATACTATTCCGACGTGGACAAAAGTTGCAAAAGTTTGCAAAGTCAATATTATAGGTATACAAATTCAATACCTGATCGAAGGTGTTTTTCACCTTTCGAACACTTATGGGAATATCACAAACTATCTTAATATAGGTGAATATGGCATAGCAAAGACAGTCAGATAATGTGACGGCTCTGGAAAGAGTAAGCTATTGATGTTTTTATAGGTGTATGACATCTATAATTGCATATGCAGGTTTGCCTTCTTACTATGGTTCTTAAGTTTGCAATAAACAATGCTTAAGTTCATAAGCAATAACAATAAAAAAAAAAAAAACGATAAAAAACGAAAACTGGCTTCGGGAACTTCAATAAAGTTACGGAAAATATCTCCAAATTCACTACTGTCAACTTGTACCCTTTTCTAAGCCTAATTGAGAGTTTTCTAAGCCTAATTGAAAGTTTAAAACTAAGGTTACCTTATTTTTACATTTTTTTGTTAACATATGAAAGAATCATTTTTCATCTTTGGCTTCCTTGTAAAGCCACTTACAAGTCTTAACCTTTAAGTAACTTACTTTTAAAATCTGTTCAATTTCATTAACCAGTTTGAAGCTAAGAAACGAATCTGGACTACACACATTCACACGAGAGCAATATTTGAAGGGCCAATCAAGGTTTGTACGCAAGGATATTATAGGGAGCTGGTTTCGGACTACAAAAAAGTTACAGCCTAATGTTCTCCATTATTTGGTTGTACTACGTGAAATTTCCGATATTGTAATAAAAATTTAAAAGCCAATATTATTTTTGCGTACATTTTTATTTAATCAAAATAGGAACCGTTGGCATCTATGACATTCTTTCAACGTGATATAACTTCAAATATTCCTTTTTCATAGAAGCGCTGACTTTTTGAGGCAATGAAATCTTCAAAGGCTTTTATGACCTCTAATCGGTTCCGGAAGACCTTCTACCGGCAAAATGAATCCAGATTGCGGAAAAGATGGTAGTCCGAAGAAATACCAGGAGAGTACGGTGCATGCGAAAGAATTTCAAATCCCAACTGCAATATATGGGATCTTGCATTGTCATGCAAAAGGATCGGACCGTGCCTATTAACCAACGCAGGTTACTTTTCAGTTTATTTGGCATTAAATATGTAGATTTCCTCACAATATTTGATAGCGTTTATCGTTTCTTCTGATTGAAGAAATCATAAGCGGGTGGGTCCTTTCGATGTCCACCGAATTGTCACCATAATCTATTTTGGGTGAAGATCGGACTTGAGGGTGTGCTTTGGTTTTTCATCTGCATCCAACTACTGCCCAGATCTTTTACGGTTATCATACAGAATCTGTTTTTCATCCGGTGGAAAAACAGTTCAGTTTAGTTTCAATGCAAAAAGCAATGCGTAGATTTCCAGGCGCCGTATTTTTTGGGGCTCGCTCATTTTATGGGGTACCCACTTATCGAGTTTTTTTACGTTTCATATGAGAGAAAGGTATTGACTTATTGTCATTGGGGATACTCCTATGCTTTACACAACTTCCCGCACCGACTTCGCTAGGTTGCATCCACCGTTGCCCTTAAAACATCGTCGTCATCTAACGTTTCCGGTTTCCCACGTGGTTTATTTTCTAGACTGGAATCGCCCGAACGGAACTTTCCAAACCAACATCGTATAGTGCGTTCTTTTACCGCTACATCCCAAAATGCGTTATTAATGTTTTCCATCGCCAATGATGTATTACGTTCGATTTAAATTCTTAAAGAGTGTTCGAATTCAAACTGCCAAGCATGGTAAACAATTCCTAACAAAAAAAATATCTGTACTTGAAACCAATCCTAAAATTCTCAAACGTAACGCACACGTACCTCTTACTTTATAAAAAGAGAAAATTTAACATTCTCGCACAGATGTTCACTCGAGAACTTCTTATTTCCGACTGAGCGAAAATCGCTCATTTCATGTGGTACAGTCCATATGTACATATTTCGATGGACATTGATGTTATACCTACAGCAGAAATTCGGGTAAAATAGTCAACCATCGAGGAAGTAAAATAAGTAGTCGATCGGCTTAAGCACAATTAGTACAAAAAACCGTTACTTACTTAGATGGGGTTACAGCTCATGAAGAGCCAGAGCCAAGCTTCTCTAATTCACTTATGTTGTATCCGATTTGTTTTTTTTTTCACACAAGTGAACGGGGTTTACAGTTTATGTCGATTCCGAATTTCAAGAGTAGAGAAGCTTTTTCAAGGTCAGTTCTAGCTTGACCACTAGTTTCAGCGTCATACTCAAGCTCAGCAAACGAGGTCATCAATGCAGCATTGCATTGACTTATTGTGACTTAGATCATATTGGATATGATATAATTGGAAGTCAAAAATGAACTTCCAAAAGTTGGAAATGATACTGTTTAGGACTCCGTTGAATAGGGAGTTAATAAAAACAAAAAAAAAACTAGAGGAAATATCTGATCATTGGGAAACATAGACAACCATCAGCGGGGGGAAACACGTTATAGCCAATATGTAAGTAACCAAAAATTCGAGAGTTAGTTGCTGAGAAATTAGCATTTACTCGATGCTGGATTATCCATTACCCAGAAAATAAAACAGCACGAAAACAGACAACATCTTACAGAGCTTACAATTTGTTGGCTTTAAACATAAGCAAAATAATCTCATACCACAAATCATACATTTGTAAGGAAACGTATGAAAACTTACTTGGTGTCTTTGTTTCGTCCTCTATCTAAATCCCATATATTATTCCTTTAAGTCTTTTCGAAACTATGGGCTAATAAATCGAAGTCCAGACGATGTATCCCGGAATCAACGTGCCACACAAAAATAAATTTATTGCCCCAAGCCGAAAGCGGATACGTGAGTTATCGGCAGCAATAAAAACTAACATACCTTATCAATTAAAATAAAAGCCTACACGCAGTAAAATGCTCTCCTCTGTCGGGTGCCACTCGAATTTTTCATCCCGAAAAACTGCCTCTAAAGTTGCTGAAGATGCCGTTTTACCGCCTTTCTCCTCAATGGACCTCGTGTTGAATAAAATATGTAGCGAAACATTGTCCTCTGGCGGGAGATAATGTGAAGGTTAAGGTTTTAAATTTATTATTATTGTGGTGCATAACAATAGAAAAAAAGGAAAATAAGACGAAAGAATGCAACGTTTAGAGAAAAATGGTCCGGAAACTTTTAACAGCGTTGCGAGAGGTTGGTGCTTTTAGTATCAATCATTGCGGCACAACTTAATTTGACCTACATTTTAAAACAGTTCCACAACGTTCATTGTCCTCACTGTTGGTTGTCCTTGCGTCGGTTATTTTGTTTTTTTGCTATATGTATCCTCAATACAAATTGGAAAAGTACGGAAACTGTGAGAAGAAAGGGAAGCAGTTTCGTATCTTTCCCCAGAGGTTTTCGGCGTGGATGGAAATTGTCAGCAATATGTCCCTTTCGGGTAATGACAATAAAGATGCAAAGGACGATGATCTCGGTGGTTCCGCCTTTTTGCTCTGTTTTAGCTCCACAATTTATTATTGCAAACAATGGATACAGATAAGCAGTGGAAGCACTAGCATGATCTAAAAAAATACGAGTGAGTGTGGGAAGGGACGTATGTAGGAACAAAAAGGAACACCAACAAAAGAGCCGAAAAGTTTAGATGGTCCCTAATGAAGATGTGACTCCAGATCCTAGATGGATGGACATATGGATAGTTGTGAATCGACAGGACTGGAGATGAATACTGCAAATCACTGACAAGGATAAATCACCATATTAATTTTCTTTTATTTTCCTTTTTCCTTCCCGGGTTTGGGTTTGCAAATAGTTCTAGCCTAATGGTGACGGCATATAATTTGATTGAGGGGGTAGTCTTCTGACCTACATATAGTCCCATTTGCCTCTTTGGCAATTTTCATTCTAATGTCTTCATTTCCTCCCAAGCTGGTGGTCTAGTTTCTTTTCGGTTTTTTTTTTTTTTAATGAAGTACTTACGCGGGATAAATTGTATTTTTTTATGAATAGAACATTCAATTGCCAATTTATAAATATATTAGAATTGAAGGAATCGTCCAAGGAGCTATTACTGGCCTTCAAAACCAATCATATGGACATACGTAAAGGGTTAGTCAACGACTAGTTCCTTTTAGAAACTTATGTTATTTGACAAAACTGATTCGTTCAAAATATTTGACAATCATTTAGTGTCAAACTGCGCGATAGAAAATAAAATGATTTACAACCTAACAGTGCTGCATATGTTCTCTGGTTCCACTTGAAAACTGGTTCTTGATTACAGTGTGCTCGGGTGACAAGTAAAACAGCTGTAGACGTTGGTGGCTCAGGTGGCAGACTATCTGATTCCTGAAGTTGAACTGGAGCATCTTTCAACATCAAAAACCCCTTGATCATCATCCTAAGTCAAAATCCTTTGATCATCTTCGTCGAATTGTAAATTGTCTTTTTCGTCACTATTATCACCCATAAAAATTTGTAGGACTTCATCATCTCTGAGTTCAAAAACACCTCGTCCTTTACGAACCATAATCTGCAACAATATCAATAAAAAAAATTGGTGATTGACAAAAATCATCAGTTGAATAAGAAAATATTTCCTCATAAATAATGTCTCTTATCGACCACTGGGACCTTGGTGTCTCTTATGTTTATTATGTTTTATGACTGCAAACAACATAAATAATGGTTTGATGAATGTATATACTCTTAATATCAATTTACTTGCCACGTAATAATTATAGCACAATAAAAAACAATAAGAAACACTTTGGAGATAGACAGAAAAGCGACTTTCAGATTTCAATTACCATAGACAATACACCATATTACCTACATAGTGTTGTAAGCGAAAAAAATTAAAGATGCGTTCAAGCACTAATAAAAAAACAATATTTTGGCATTGGCTTCTTAATTATTAATATTTTTCTTGTGTCTCAGCCTGGGACACATTTATCCCCGTAGTCGTCAAAGGGTTAATTCTTTTTTGGAGAACTGGATAGATCAGACGGATAACAATACTTTGGAAAAAAAAACTGCACGCCTTTTAAGAGTATACCCGAATCGCATATATTGCTGGCTTTTTCGAAAGCTATAATATATGCATAACATTGAAAACAGTGAGTTGATCACAGACCAGTGCAGTGATAGGAAGTGTTTCGGCTTGATTTACACAAGTGCAAAGCAAAATAAACAATAAACAATACAAGTGCGGACTTAGGCGAACATCTCGCAATTATAAAGTTAGCACGGTGGTAGAGCGCCGGACTCATAATCCGAATTCGGGAAAAAAATATTTTTCGTGTTTTTTCGTGTTCTTCTACTACTAACAGTAGTAGCAACAGTAGCCATAAGACATGTCGGGAGACGGCGGGGGAGGACGCGTTCGTCAGACGGAACGGAATCGGATGATTCCAACGTCGCAACGCCGGCCGTCGTAATGAAGAGACGCAGAAGCGTCAACTCAAGGCCCAACTTAATTAAGCGCCCCTCCCTCACCACTTCGACTGAAAAGCTGCAGGTCGAAGCGAGGAAAGGGGCGCCATCATCACCACCATCGACGTCCGAAGCAGCCGGACAACAACAACAACAGCAACAAGCAAGGAAAGTGATCCCCATGGAAGCAGAGGTCGAATACCTCTCCGATGGCAGAGAAGGCCGCTACATGGCGGACAACAACCCCTTCGCGGCCCTCTTAAGTTCGGCTACGGAGGATGAACGTGGTGTACTGGAGGAGCAAGAATGCTTCCTGCGCGCCCAGCTGCAGGCCGTAGTAGATAAAATGAAGGCGTTGCAGAAGCTGAGAGAGGAGGCAACAGCCGCCGAAGAACGAGGAGCAACAACAACAGCAGCCGCAGAAGAACGAGGAGCAACAACAACCGCAGCAACAACAACCGCAGCAACAACAACCGCAGCAACAACAACCGCAGCAACAACAACCGCAGCAACAACAACCGCAGCAACAACAACCGCAGCAACAACAACCGCAGCAACAACAACCGCAGCAACAACAACCGCAGCAACAACAACCGCAGCAGCAGAAGCAGCAACAGAAGCAACAACAGAAGCAACAGCAGCAACAACAACCGCAGCAACAGAAGCAGCAGCAACAACAACAACCGCAGCAGCAGAAACAGCAGCAACAACAACAGCCGCAGCAGAAACAACAGCAGCAACAACAACCACAGCAGCAGAAGCAGCAGCAGCAACAACATCAGCCGCAGCAACAGCGCCCGAAAAAGGAGATCCTCACCTACACCACGGCCTTACGAGAAACCATCGGTCTGTGTAAGTATGCCATTGGTGTAGGTAATTTTGAATTTAAATGTTTGTTCCAGAAACGCTATGCTATTCAGTGCAAGACACTGGAGCAACATAAGCGTATTAAAAGCCTACTGAAGGAGTCAACGACGGAGTTTTTCTCCTTCACTCCAAAGGCCGAGAGGTTGCGGACGATGCTCCTCAAAGGCGTGGAATCTATCACAGATCCCGAGGAAATGCTCTCAGAGCTCAAAGAGTTCGAAAGTGACGACCTCAAATTCGTGGCGGTTAAGCCATTTTCCACGGTGAGCTCCCGACGGGCGAAGCGAGTGATTCCCTTCTTCGTGGTACAGCTCACACCCAACAGCAAGCTGGAGAGGTTAAGGTCCATTACTTCCTTGGCTTCCCAGCGTGTAACATGGGAAATATTAAAAAGGCAAGGAAACATTTTGCAATGTATCCGCTGCCAAAGATTCGGGCACGCCGCGTCGAACTGCGAAATGCAGCCTCGATGCGTTAAGTATGCAAAGAATCACAAGAACGAGGAATGCGACCTTGGGAAAGACAAGGTGGCGGACAGAGAGCAGCTCGAGTGTGTCTTGTGTCGGAACCGAGGGCACCCTGCAAACTATCGGGGATGTCCTAAGTTCCAAGACATCAAAAAAGAAAACCTGGCCCGTAAGCAGAAGGTCGAGGAGAAGCGTCCCTCGGGTCGCTTCCAAACACCAGCCGTCACATCCCAGTTGACCTACGCCCAAATGGCGGCAGGTTCGGGAAAGACGGTACAAAAGCCCGTGGCTGTTCCTAAAGCCCCATTACCTGTCTCTAAGGCACCGGGGGCCGAGGTGGATGTCTGTTCGATCTTGCTCGCAATCCAAGGGCAGATTGGGCAGCTCCAAAAACAGATCCTGGAAACGGTGACCCGAGTAGATAGTATCTGCTCGCTTCTGCCGGGCCTAGCGCACCTAAGGTCATGATGGGTACGCTGGCAGAGAGGCACTTGAAGATCCTGTCGGTGAATGAAGATTCACTGAAAAGGATCGAGCGACGAGCCGTACTTTTTAACCTGTTGCAGGACGAAAGCCCCGATGTACTCTTGGTTAGCGAAACAAAGCTAAACCAGAAGCACAAAATCCGGCACAGTTCGTATAAAATAATTAGAAGAGACCGACCCAACGCTACTCAAGGCGGGGGATTTGCGATCTTCATTAAAAATAATCTTAAACATAAGGTCATATGTAGCAGTGAAGTGCGGAGGTTCCAGGTGCTGGAGGCCTGGAAATGGAAAGAGAATGTACATTGTATCTGCCTATGCACCTGAGGCACCTCAACCCAATATTTTTATCGCAGAACTCGAGACACTCTTTCGATCTCTGCGCTTAAACTCGGTAGAAAACTTCTACATTCTGGCCGGCGATTTAAATGCCAAACATAGTGATTGGGGAAATAACATTCCCAACACTAGGGGGAGCCTACTAAGCCATTGGTGGGTTCTTCGCAGCATTGAATATAGAGTCAAGTTGCTCGCAACGGATAGTCCGTCGTATCCTAGGAGCGGCTCCTATCTGGATCTCATGCTAATAGACTCTCGACTGAGACTGGCAGACACGAACGAATGGTCTATTAACTGTCTACGGACCATTGTATACGACAGTGACCATTGCGGACTATGTGCCGTGATCACAGTACCTGACGAGTTCGCGGAGATGGCAGAGTGTGTCCAAACGCACCCCTACGACTACAGTAGGATGTGCTGGCCGCGCTTTGCCAATTCCCTGACGAGAGCGCTCACTTCGAGCGCCTCCTTTCCACCGACTAATAGGAACCTGTCAAACTACGAGATTGACAGGTATCTCAAACAAATGGACGATGTCATTAAACAGACAATGAACAGTACGATACAACGCCAAAGACAGCACAATACCACAAATGTATACCGAAACGCGACAATCGACGGACTGCACAGACAAAAAAGTAGACTCCTGACAAGACTCAAACTCTTGTACAGGCGGTTTACCGACAAACAAAACTCGGAGGTCAGGACACTGAAGTCACTGATTAAAAATCTCCAACAGTTGATCAGAGAGAATTACAGAATATCTGTAAGTTTGCATTGGAACAACAGAATTCGTGCTGTAAAATCCAACAGCGCGAGTATGTTCCCGCAAATAAATAAAATATTTCGGAGAAACAATCAGAATGACATTTAGGATCTGAAACTTCCGAGAACGTCAGACAATGAACGCTTGCTACGAACAATTAGCATCGATCCGGAGAGCGCCATCCTGGATGACGACTTCTTCGTGATCGAGGATCCTCAGGAGAAGGTGGCGACAGTGGGAGCTGTCTTCCAGGAAGTGTACAAGGTGAATGATAGTATTGGCCCGAACCACGACCTGGAAGATAGAGCCCTGCTTCATCACTTTTATCTTCGAAATGATATCGATCATTGGCGATCAGAGAACCTTTGTTTTACAAGGTTCAATGAAGATTTCATGGCAAACAATGTCATCGCCAATGAGGGGGTTAATACCCTGTTCATATCGACGGAGGATCTTCAGATGATCTTCGAGTCATTGAGGAAGAAAAAATCCGCGGGAGTCGACGTTATATCCAATGTTGTGCTTAGGCACCTTTCGCCAGTGGCTGTAGAGAGGTACACCATCCTGTTAAACAATGCACTGAATAATGCATATTATCCAGTGCACTGGAAGACAGCGGTGGTGCAACCAATTCCCAAGAGGGGTAAAGACACATCTAACCCGGAAAATCTCCGGTCAATAAGTCTCCTTCCGAGTATCAGCAAGGTTTTCGAGAAGGTGATCCATAGGGCCCTGTCTAAATGGGTTGTGGACAATAAAATCATCCCGGATAACCAATTCGGTTTCAGAGCGGGGCATGACACTATTCATGCCGCGTCGATGCTTGTGTCGGATGTCCAATGGAATAAATGCAAGAACCAATGCACGGGTGCCTGTCTGATTGACTTAGAAAAAGCCTTCGACACCGTATAGTTAGAAGGTCTTTATTACAAGCTCAGTCGGCTGGGCATAAGTAAACCACTGCTATATATGATTTTTGACATGTTAACAGGTAGAAAGTTCGTAGTGAAAATTGCCAACGTGACTTCTACCCAAACATTTGAAATCAAAAATGGACTGCAACAGGGTACGGTAAATTCGCCGATCCTTTTCAGCATTTACCTAAGCGAAATGCTAGTTTCTCTTCACCATTCAATAGCGTACGCAGACGACCTAATCGCGTACAGATCAGGTCCAACGATCGACGATATTGTTATTCTTCTGCAGCGTGACTTCGAAAAAATTCAGCAGTATTGTGATGACTGGAAGTTGAAAATCAACTTCCAGAAATCAGAATCTATATTGTTCAGAACGCCTTTGTCTAGGGCCTCTCGGGACACTAGAAAAAACTGGCGCAGGTTCTTAATTTTAGGACCGGACAGGCGTCCACTGGCGAGACAAAGTGTGGTCAGATATCTTGGGATCGTGCTGGATCAGTATCTATATTTTGACAAACATGTAGATGCTGCTCTGGCAAGGGCCCGGGGCGCTTTCGCTCTGACAAGGTGGCTGTTTCATAGCAGCCAACTTGATTCTAGGGTGAAGGTAATCTGCTACATGGCCTTAATCAGGCCCATGGTTGCCTATGGATGTCCCGTCTGGTTCAATGTGAGAGCCAGCTTAATGGAAAGGATTCGGGTGTTTGAGAAACAATGCCTCAGGACGTGTCTGGGGCTACATAGGACACCCGAATCTGAGTACACGAAATTTTACCCGAACGAGGTCCTATACAATAGGGCCAGGATTGTACGGATAGATAATTTTTTGATCAAACTGATTCGAAGCCACGTTGCGAGAGCAATGACTTCGGTCAATAGCCTGATCTTCGGGGCTTACTACCCCAACGATTTATATCACGAGAGAGTGCGCCTTAATGGCTTTGTGCCGCCAGAAGCATTCCTCTATTTAGATAGATGTGGGCTGATCCAGGATAGATTGGCGGTACCGCTAATCTTCCACGTGGGTCGCAATTCCGTGGAACGGCGATTCCTCTACGAACCCGATGTCGCGCTCCGTGAGCCCGAGCGCCTCAGGTTCTGTAGATCGCTCTCACGCCGGGATCGAGGAGACGTAGTCCGACAGCATCGACGCTTTTGGTGAGAGCTTCAGCCTCTTCAAGGCATCGCCTGCCTAACACCAATGGCAGGCTTACATAGGCTAGGGTAGGGTAAGGTAGGGTAGGGTAGGTAGTAGGGTATATATACGTTTAAAAGAAAGAAGGAAGAAAAAAAAAAGGAGGATATATATATTAAATATATATTATGTATATAATTTATATATATATATTTTAGTTAAGGTAGAATAAGTTAGGTTTAGTTACATTAAGGTAGGCTTAAGTTTTATATATAATACAAGTGATCATATGCTAAGTTTTTAATAAAAAAAACATTTTTCTTAGCTTAAGCTAGATTTAGTAATGTTAGTGGTAAGTTGACATAGTAGTCGAAAGACATAGATTTAAGTTATTACGTCTATTTTAGAGTGTCCGCCTAGGGCCAGTAAGATATCTAGATTGTTAAGATAGTTAAGCTAGTTCTTAAGCATTTTTGTCTAGGGTAAGATAGATCTAAGAAGTTATGAATAAAAATGAATTAAAAACTAAAAAAAAAAAAAAAAAAAACAAACAGTGACATCGCGTTCGTAAAGAAGTTGCAGTTACATTGTCTTGCGGAATACGTGGAATATTATTGGTACTGTTAATCTATCCCGACTCATCCCGTTTCTATCAAGAATGCTTATGGGGGGACAAAGCCATTGCGGCTCTGTCTGTTGTAATGCAAATTATTGGCGTAGTAAGTCCTAAAAATCAGTTTCTTGTTGAAGTCAATACTCTTGCAACGTGGCCTCGAGTCAGTTCTCTCAGAACCATCAACCTATTTTTCTTTTTGGAGGCTTCTACTATCTGTTGGAGCACTCAGACACAAATACTGGTCCATTGTACTACCAGACAGACACCTTGTCTTTATTGTATTTTCCCCGTTGTCCGGAGAAAAGTGAGGAGGGGCTTCAGTGATGTAGAGCTAAGAGATTCTGCACTCACCACGTCGGCCCCAAGGGTGCGCCACCGTGCGCGAGCGAAGGCGAGACAGTCGCAGAGAAAGTGTTCTGCTGTGTCATACTCCTCGCAACATGCAGCACAGGTAGGCGTCTCACTAATGCCAAGTACGTAGAGATGCTTGGCAAAAGTGTAATGGCCCGTAATGACGCCCGTTAGCCTTCTGCAATTATTTCTCCTTAAGGATAAGAAAAATGTTGCGGACTTTTTGCAGACATCAGGGCGTACGCGCTTAGTCATCTTGCATCCTGGATATTCCCTCTATCTACGACTGTGTACGTTAAAGACCCAGTCATTGATGTCAGATTTGACCGTGGAAGCAGGTAGACCTAAGGCGGGGTCAGGTCCTGAGAAACTCTCCTTTGAGCCTCATCTAGCGAGTTCATCGGAGATCTCGTTTCCTGGGATTCCAGAGTGACCTGGGACCCATACAAGCCTAAGTGAATTTAGTCTTCCGACTTTGTTCAAAAAGGTCTTGAGTTCATGCACTAATTTGGAGTTGGATAGAGGGTTGGACACAGCTTTGAGTGCACTTGGCTGTCACTGCAGACACATATGCTTTTTCCCCTCCACCTGTGTTTCACAACATAGTGCATGGCCATTAGGATTGCGTAAATCTCCGCTTGGAAGACAGACGCATATTTTCCTAACGAGAAGTGCAGTCGAATGTTTTTGCGCTCAAAGAAAACTCCAGCGCCGGATCTCTGCCCAGTCCTGGAGCCATCTGTGAAAATGCGAAGACATTCCATTCCAGGTTCAGTGTCTGGCCAAAGCGAGTCCTGACGCCATGGAAATGTGACTGTGAAGTTACAGCGCAGTAAGATGGCAGGTGTCATTGCGTCAGGAGGCATATCCATGAGACAGGGGTCGTAGGATATTTCTCCCGCAAGTATACTTTCACTCCAATGCGAGTTGTACCAAAGACCATTCCTCTTTAGGCGAGAAATAGTTTTCAGTGCACACCCTCTGATATATATGTCAAGGGGTGGAAGATTCATCATAGCATCTAGAGCAGCTTCCGGTGTGCTGGGAAAAGCCCCCGTGCAGCTGAGACAGACCGCTCTTGGGTTTGGTGAGTGAAGCCACAGCGTGTTTGCGTGTCAGCTTGCTCTACCAAACAACCGATGTATATGAGATTATCGGTCTTATCATTGCCGTGGACCAAAGGACCAAAGAAGTTTGCTATCTATGATGACTCCTAGATACTTAGCTTCCTTGGATATTGGGATGGGAATGCCTCTTAGCACCAGCTGAGTAATGCCAGTATTTTTCCTCCTTTTCGTGAAGAGAACGACATCAGTCTTAAGAGGATTCACCGACAGCCCATTTCTCGTGCACCAGTCTTCGATTACGTCTAGCGTCGCCTGCGTTTTGAGACAGACATTCGCTAAACATGAGGTACAGAGAGAACAGCAACATCATCCGCATATGCCTGGGCATAGATTCCAGAGGCATTGAGAGCATCGAGCATATAGTCTACCACCATGCACCATAACAGCGGAGACAAGACGCCACCTTGCGGGCAGCCCCTGTTTACTCCAGACTTGACACATTGTTCGATACCTACATCAGCGATCAATGTCCTGTGCACGAGCATTGCTTTGATCCACAGAACCAGTGCTTCATCTGCGCCATGCCGTCTGGCAGCGTTACACATGCTGTCGAAAGTAGCGTTATCAAAAGCTTCCTCAATGTCGACGAAAATGCCTAGTACGCACTTTTCCTTTCGAGCGCGCATTCAATTCTTCCAACTAGGTTTTGAAACGCAGTCTCGCAGGATTTTCCGCGCTGATAAGCATGTTGCATGTCCGAGAGAGGATGCATTCGAAGGGCAACTTTGCGCACGTGCAACTCTACTAATCTTTCCATGCTTTTCAGCAAGAAGGATGTTAGACTTATTGGTCTAAAACTCTTGGCTAGTGAGTAATCTTCTTTCCCTATTTTGGGAATAAAGACCACTTTCACCGCGCGCCAAGGAATAGGTAAGTGCCAGGCTAGCAGTGAAAATACTTTTCAGAGTAGGAAGTAGCTGTCTTATACCTTTTTGCAGCATAACGGGGTATATCCCATCAGTGCCCGGCGACTTAAAGCCATCGAAGGATGCCACAGCAAATTCAATGGCCTCAGTAGTTGCCACGCGTGACGCAACATACCAGCTACGCCGAGTTGTTTTCATCGTTTCAGTCGCAGTTTCCAATGAGGGAGTGTACAACGAACCGATGACAGTCTGATTTCCCCGAAAATGGGTCTGAAACAGTAAACTAAGAGTTTCTGCCTTAGACTCGGTGTAGGTACCATCAAACTTTCTGAGTACATCCAGCTTTATCGATTTTCCTGGTTTGAGGACGTTAACCAACTTGCTGGTCGCGCTCAGCGATTTGATCTCTTCGCAGAAGGACTTATAAGAATCATTCTTCGATGTACGAATAAGCTTCTTACATTCCTTCTGCTTCGATCGATATTTATTCCAGTCATCTTCCGAGTTCGATTTAAGCGATCTTTTCAGGAGACTTCTGGCTGCCCTGCGAAGACATTGGAGCTCAGCGTTCCACCAGGGAACCGGCTTCCTGCTGGGAGGTTTTTTGACAGGACATGCAAGTTCAAAACTGTTGGTGATGGCGCTGTTCAGGTTATAAACGGCATCCTCCACCAATTGATTTGTTTTGAATTTAGGCGGGGCTTGAGTGGATTTCTCAAGCTCCTCCCTGAATCGCACTCAGTCCGTCTTTCTCGGATTCCGCTTGGGCTGCGAGGGGGAGATACCACACTTCAGTTGGAATTCGATGTATCTATGGTCTGACAGCGTAACATCTGGTAAGGCTCTCCAGTTAGTGATGGCCTTCACATGCCTATTAGACAGGGTTAGGTCAATCACTTCCTGTCGTCTCGACGTCACAAAGGTTGGTTGAGAGCCAACACTGTTGATGATAAGGTCAGACGAAAAAATGGAGTTTAAAAGATGGTCTCCTCTCCGGTTGCATTTGCTGCTGGCCCAAACAGTACTTTAAGCGTTAGCATCGCAACAGATGATGAGTCCAATCCTTCTGGCTTCACAGTACTCTACGAGTTCGGAAACCGCCTAGGTGACGGGGGTAGTACCGAGTCGTAGGGGAAGTAAGCAGACGCCACGACGAAGTGTTCAATTTCTCCGTGCGCTTTGTAGCTAACTTTCGCAGCCACCAGATCTTAACCACAGAATGGACCAAGTTTGGTTGCCGATAGCGTGTTCGATATGATGAGGCAGACCTTGGGCCTTTCGGATCGCTCATCATAAAGGATCGTAGCATCACATATACCATCAGGACCACACAGGCGTTTGTTCCACACCCATGGTTCCTGAATGGATACATTGTGATGATTTGTACTACTGCATGCAATTCTGCTACTTCTCAGTAGCAGTAGCAGTAGCAGGCTTGCAATGCTGTAGGTTAATCTGAGTAAAAATCATAGATTTAGACTGCGGAACACGTTCCATCCTTCGACTACTTGACATCAAAGTGGTATAAAATTCTACCAAGGACGAAGTAGGGACTTGAGTCGTACGCGAATTTCAGGGCCTCGACAGAGCCATTGTCCAATTCCACAACCAGAGTGAAGCCCTCTTTTTTCAGAGAGTTCTTTTTCTCCTTGTAGGAATAGACAGTCCAGGCCCTCGTGTCGAGTTTCGGGTTCTACGCACGTAGTCGCGTCAGCACTTTCCGCTTGTTTCCGGGTTTTCCCGGAATCCAGCAGATGGCGCGCGTTAATTTCGTGAGACTAACTACCTGATAGCTAGTAGTTCCCAGGGGAGGGATTTTCGGCACCATGCTCCTGATCCAGGCAGATGTCTGCTGCGAGGAACAGCTCACCACGAAGGTACCATTCATCAAAGCAAACCCCTCAGCCTGAATACAGAAGCCTGTTGCTGAAGCTAGCTCCATTAGATGATCCTCGCAGTGTTGGCAATCTGCGCTGGTCATTCTGCTGTCACTTCCAGTCCACTGCCAGCCTTCCCTATCCTGACCATTTCAGAGGAGATGGCTGCCTCTTTGTAGGAGTGGTGCTTGTCTCGACTCTTTACGGTCACTTGTGTTTCCTTTCTAGAGGAAGGGGTTTTTTTGTGTGAAGTGCCCGCCTCCGATGAGCAGTCTTTGGTCCTCTCCGTTTTCAGGTTTTTGCTTTGATCTTTGTTGATCGCCGTATCTGCCTTCGGACTCTGATTTCCCGCCGCTACAACAGAGGAGGAGACATCACGTTCTCTCTCCCCAGCAAGGTTGTCCCCGGCGGCCGTCTTCCGTTTGCGAGCGCTCTTACCTTTTTCGGTTCGAGCTCCTGCTCCCTTCCGACGCCGCTTTGGAACAGCTCTGCCAGCTTGAGGGTTGTTGTGATCCGAGACCACTTCGCCTTCTGCGATCAGAGTCTGTCTGTCAGCTCTGTCAGTTTTGGAACCTGGCACGGTCTTATTGGGGATTTGACCGTCACCAATAAGAGGAGGCGTGTTTGAGGCGCATGCCGAAAGTGCTGGCATTTTTGTGCCTCCTGCAGCGGCCTTTACTAACCGCCGACGCTTTCTGCGCTGCGCGCCGCCAAGAAGTGCGGGGGCTGCAGATGAGAGGATCAGATGGGTTTCGGTAGGGGATACCTCCGCCGATCTAATCCTCTTAAATGCTTTCCCCAGAGGTTCGCCATCAATCTTCGTGCCTTCGGCTGTGCCAGCCTCTTTGCACGATTTTTGGGCACGCCTTTCTCCTTCTTTTTTGGCACTTAGCAGTGCAATCTACAGTACGTCCCAATTCTGGGGCTCGTTCAACCTTAGCGGTTTCCCGTGCCGCGCCATCGTCGGTGTCGCCTCCGTTGGTTGCACCACTCATGCTCAGTCCAACCAGGTGGTCGGACAGTGAGCCGCAGTTCCGGGCTGCCGGAGAGTTGTAAATGAGTGGTGGGGCCTCCAGAATCCTTGCCCCGGCCGCGATCAGGAAGATCGCGGGTGGATTTCCGCTATTGCGGGTGCCACCTGGAGTAATACCATCCATTAGGTTGTCCATTCATCCATAATAAACTCGGTTCTCCGGGTCTTAGTTCGAGGTCATTGACCTCTTAAGCCCCTCCGCCCCGACAAGGTGCCCGAAGAGCGAAGGAGATCAACCTATTACCCTATTCTTATTTTATAGGACCTCGTTAGCGTAAAATTTCTTCCGATTCGGTTACTCTATGTAATCTGAGACAATTTTTGAGACATAGTCGAATCCTTTCGTTGGATTCATACTGACATTGAACCACATGGAACGTCCATAGGCAGTAGGCACATATGCCTATGTTTTTTTTAAGATAATATAGGTATATGGCAAGGTAAATTCTAACTTTATATGTAGGAGTCGAAAGGCATATGTTTTTGTTCTATTTATTGTAGGACCATAGGACCAATAAGATATTGAGGTTAATAAAGATATTTAAGCTAGTTTAATTCATCTGGCTTAGCGTAAGATAAAAATAGGCCTGTTTAAGGTTATGTAGTAGATTACCTTCGCCCTGGAATCGAGTTGGCCATCTTGTTAGAGAGAAAGTGCTCCGCCGCAGGCCCTAGCCATTGCAGCATGTTTCTCAAAATAAAGCTCCAAGATACCCTAGGTCTAGCCAGATCCTAAGATATCTGTTTACATTTTGTTTCGTGCGTGGACGCCCGTCCGGACCAAAAATTGAAAAGCTACGTCAATTGTTTCTACTATCTTTGGAGGCCGCCTAAACGAAGGCGTTCTAAATAAAACAGTTTCTTATTTCTAATTAATTTTCAATTTCCAGTTATCGCAATACTCCAAATTTTTTTTTTAAGTCAAGTTGCATATTGGCAATTTTAAATTTCTATCAGTTAACATGTCAAAAATTGTATGTAGCAGTGGCTCAGCCGATTGAGCTCGTAATAAATTAATCAGACAGACACCCATACATTATTTCTTATATTATTCCTTTTGGTATCCGGGAGCGGTTTTGACTCCGGAATGATTTTATTGTCCCCAAGCCATTTAGACAGGGTTCTATGAACCACCTTCCCGACCTTGTTGAAACTTGGAAAAAGACTCATGGAACCGAGATTTGTCGGTTGGTTGTACCACAGTCTGTTTTAAAGTGCACATATGCATTATTCAGTGCGTTGTTGAGCAAGCTGATGTATACCTTTACAGCCACTGGCGAGAGGTGCGTGTGCACAACATTGGATATTCCTTCGATTTCGGCAGGTTTCTTTTTCTTTTCTTTTTATAACATAATCCATCCGGCGTTTTCTGGATCAATGCCGACGTGTCATTTCGATTGCTTTTCTGCAATATTTTATTTACATTTGTGGGAACGTAATCGGTCTCTTGAATTTTCTGTTATTCCAATGCAAATTCACATATATTCGAAAGTGTCTTTGCGGTACACGTTCGTGGGACTATGGCTCCTTTGTGTCAATCGACTCACAGATCTACTGTCGAAGTTAGCTAGTCTGCCCTTGAAGCGCGAGCAGATTCGAACGCAAGTCTACTTCAACATTGGAGACTCAAGAAAAATCATTGGCCTTTGTGCCGTTTTTTCCAGGCCTGTCACCATTTGGGCGTATGTCATCTGAGCTTACATTTTTAAACGACGTAACAGTAACGCACAGATAACGCTATCGAATATTCATTTCGCGGCTCATCTCCTCGGCGGGGTGCTGGCAAAACCCCCCGTAGTACACTTGGCTTGAAAAAGCTTCTCGGCGCTCACCGTTCGGAATCAGATTAAACTGTAGGTCCCGTTCACTTGTGTGAAAAACAAATCGCACACAACATAAGTGAATGAGAGCAGTTTGGCCCTCCGTGAGCTGTAAACGCCATCTAAGAAGAAAACCAGATGCTTACCAATTCTTCTGAAGAGTCATATTTAATTTTTTTGAACTTAGTACATCCAACATAGAAAACCTCCATGATTAACTCTTTTAACAAGTATTGCTATAAACAAACGTTTATGATGTTCGTCTCGCATTTGTGAAGTTTAAGTTAAAGTCGAATATATGTAACAGAAAAAAAAATTCTTACACGTAATATGAGAAAATTTGATACAATAATGGGTCAGGAGTGAGTGGCTGTACTTAAGTTATTTCATATTCGTTCTGTTTACAACTACAGGGAAGCAGATACAAGCAGGTTAAAGCCACAAATATTAATACACTTATGTTAATACACAAATATTTGGCAAAGATTTATGGACGAAAATATCCTCAATGATCTTGAAAGCACTGCTTTTTTGATGACATTATCGTGAGTGTTTAAGGATGTCCAGAGACTCCGCCGCACCTCTCGACAGTACCCTCAGAATCATGGCGACGCCTTCATATAGATTTCGCCGTCTCCATTATGGAACGATTCTTCTAAAACATTGTGGATACAAGGACGAAGTGGTTGGAGGTTTTCCAAAGGGTAGAGCTATTTGCTAGATTTGGTATTCCACAGCTAACAATATTTGATAAAGGAATTAATTTTATTATATCAAGGGTATTCCAATTAATTCTAAGATTAAATAACATATGCCATAAATTTACATCTCACGTTCATCCATCTACAAATGGACGGGCAGAGCGCTTTGTCCGAATATTTAAGGACGGGTCGGCGTAAATTACTAAGGAGACTTAAGTACGAAACAACATCGGCTTCTCATGTAATATCGTAAACCCCATTGCTCTACTACGGGAAAAAGTTGGGCAGAGTTGATGCTTAAATTTGACCTGGGAATCATATTAGACCTTTTAAGAAATACCAGCATTGACAAATTTCATATTTGTCATATACAACTTCAGTCCTAAAACCTACTACCATTAAACATATTACTTAAGATGTTTATTAAAGGCCTTAGCTGCGGGGTAACAAATCAAAATGTATAAGAATACTACTTTTTATTGCCGACTCGAACGTATTAAATTTTTCTTTCAGAATTTCGCTTAAGAAAATGCCGTGAAAAATAATTTCAAAGACTCAGCTATTGCTGAAATTTTATTTATCGACGATCTTGTTGTTTCGCTACTGTTCAAATTTCATTGGCCGTCTCTGTAGTCAAATCTACCGAATTTCATCCTTTAACGACATTACACAACAGAAGCTAATGGTCTAACTTAAGTTCATTTAAGTGAAGTGTAACTGAGATTCAAGTGAAGCCCTAGAATATACAATCAATACAATGTCAATGTTCTCCCTATTTAGGTCGCGAATGAATTTAAAACGTACTTGTATATTCCGTCCTTTTCTATAGTAATTTTATATTGAAATAATGGCCTGAGAGCTAGACCAGCTGGACCAACATGACCACACATCATCGCAAATCCCATATACGAATAATGTTATTTATTTAAGCTTGCTTTCCCGTATCCCTATTGAAACCACCGAGCATGCAAGGTCCACTCCATTTTAACAAGAGATCCCTTTTTAGAAGTAACAGCTTTATGTTTCGGGCGTAAAATGTGATTTATTGAATTTTCAACAAAAACACAGTAAGGCGGATGTCCTGGCAAAACTCCTGTCTTTGGCTAAGCCATTATGCACACCTTACTGGCAGGAGCAGCAGATTGAAAAGGGTATATCGCGGTCTACTCCGCTGGAGGTAATATTTTGACAAGAGAAGAAAGGAAAATATTTCACATACAGAACCGAGCCATCGCAAACCGGGTAGCACCATCCACTTCATTCGTATCATTCAGATTGTCTGCACCATCCAACCATTCCATCGTCAACGCTTTGGCTGTTTTGTGGCGAAGACCCACGATGTGCCAATGGACAAACGAACGAATGAATAAGAATTTCAGACGGAGGGCTTGTCCCTGTCTTTCAATGTACTGATTCAGTGATTTAGTCCTGCATTGCGGATATAATCTGCGAATATTTCCACTTTCCACATTTGCAGAATGCCCTGCACGGTCCGTTAGCTACTGCTCCACGCGGGCCCAGACGGCATACGTGTAGAACCATTATTATCCTTTGTGCAAGGCTCGCTGGACTATCCTTGAAAAATCCCCGAATACGAATTGTATTCCATTTTCTTTTTGGTCCCTACTAGTTTATGATAGCCTACTGCGAGGAGACGGACAGTCCTGGGACAATCACTGATTGATGCGGTGATCTGTCCGATAGTGCCTCATGTACGGCGTATCGCGGCAACTATCACAGAATGGTCTTATATTGGATTTCGCTTCCGAGGTGTTTGTGTTAGACAGATGACTGGTTTGAGTACAATAAAAGTGCGTTTGTTTAAGGATTGCAGTGTTCCTTCAAATAACGAGATTCAATAGAATTGAATGTGCAATGAATGGATAGAATAGTTTCATTATGGATTCAAAGTGAGTTATGCGTGAAGGATACGAGTAAGTCATAGAACTAATGCACGTCGGTGGATTGGTCTGTGGTTGGACGTAAATAGTTTGTCGACCTGGATGCAGAAGTTGTAAACATATACTTAATTAATTTAAGATCTAATTGGCAAGAGCGAAACTACTTGTTTGAACTTTTGCGTTGTGTTCAAAGTAAGTAGCAGATAGGTTCAAGTTATATGTAGCTATAGTTCACTCCATATAACATAGATAAATTGAAAAAAGTCGATGTTATGATGTTAAAATCCGGGAACAACTTAAGGGGTATTTGACACTTAGCATACATATGTGAATGTTTGATGCAGTGATTTTAGATGCTGAAAAAAAACTGTACGTCCATACTTCTATCTACCATAGTTTTTCTGAAAGTCGGAAGCATTGCAATTTTCCAATAATCTTAACTCCTTTTTGGAGAATTGGACAGATCATGCGGATAACTACTTTATCACAAAAAAAAATTGTTCGTCTTTTGAGGGTATAGCTGAATCCCATATATTGTTGGATTTTTCAGAAGTGCTATTCAATCCGCCCATATCGATCGGAAAAGGTGGAAGGCATTATGGGCGTTGTCTGGGAATTACAAAACGTGGAAAAGGAATTGACCTTAGCCGCGATGCCCTCTTTCTTTGTGTTAGCGTAATCAAAACACTTTAAATTGCCAGTTACAATACGATGCAGAACCCTTCTTCTCTGGTTGTGGAAAAACGGCTTACACTCATATATGTAGATTTGGTCATTGTTTTGGACCATTCTCAAGGCTTTCAAATTATGGGATGTGGCTTGTCGAGTTACGGTCAGTGAATCTGCATATTCTTGCTGCGTTTGGATCGTGCGGCCAATTTTTCTTGTTTTATTAATCGAAATTACCAGCTTGGTCTCTGGTGTGTACCAGTGGATCCATGTTTCGTCGGCTGCCACGAAACGATGCAGAAACTCTTTGGATTGCGTTTAAGCAGCATCAAACACTGCTCTGAAGTGGTCTCACGGTTGCGCTTGTTGTCCGCGCACCTTCATTCGACGATCTGCCAATACGAGATCGTGGATTTTTGTCACGTTATCCTCCGTGGTATCCGTTTTCGGGGCACCTGGACGTTGCTCATCAAAAACCGACGTGCGACCACGTTGAAACTCGTTAAACCAATTTTTGATGGTCGCCATCGAAGGAGAAGAGTCACCGTACACAGCATCCAAACGCTCTTTGATTTCGCTGCGCGATTTCCCTTCCAAAAACGAGAATCGAATCATCGACCGATCTTGCTCTTTTTCCATTTTTCTAAAATCCGCGGACGTTCCCACACGCGGTCAAAACAAAATTACGAATCGGATCCGGCTAAAATTTCGACAGTAGCCGTCTACTAGAATGTACTACACGATAGTAAGTTGCTCTTGCGATACTGGCGCCATCTGGTGGTGAGGCTACTCATCGGACCACCCTCGTAAATCGCATTGAAACGCACAAAACTCGCACAAACTAACTCTATGTAAAATATTTCAGCAAATAAAGTTTTCAAAACCCAGACATCTTGCTTTGTTATTCTAACCTGAACAAGCAACTAAAATTTCAAAGTTCTTGAATAATTTCTTACTTATATGATACGCGGAGCAGTTTTTTCTCCATACCAGCCAGCGAAAAGTAAATGACATATCACGCCCAAATTTCAAACCTGCAGCTGTTAAAGCAAAAATTAACGGCTATCAGGGAAATCAGCTGGGCCCACAACCTGAACTCCTATATTGCTAGACATGTTATTCGAATAATGCAGCTGGAAAGGAGTAGTGTGATTTTTGCCAGAAAAATTTCAAATTTATTACTTGAGCAACAAAAACAAAAATATGTAAATGTAATGGTTTTAAAGTTGATTTCAGCCAAATTGTTTTTGTAACCAGACCAGGAGTACGAACTTGCCAGTACCACATGTGCACCTGCATAGCTTCTCATTCTTATTATTTACTTTTAAGTTGATTTCCAGCTGAATTTCCGGAAAAGTTCCTTATCCCAATGCCTGCCCAGCAACTTGTATGTAATTGGCTTATGTAGATCCCTTAATCTAGCAGCACCGACGAAGCACAAACTACAAAATAGTCTTAATACAATTTGTGAGTATTTACCACAAACAAAAAAACATAAATTTGCCGCAAGACAAACCGAGCAAGAACAATAAAGTAGCAGTTGCTAAAGCACATCCTCACCCATAACCCTCTCACCTCATTGTAATCTTAACCAGAAACTAACATAAGTACATCATACTTCTTGGCAACATCATTACTCCTTAACTCAGCAAAGCATGTAATGCAAACTGGCAAATGCCGCAGTAATTATATTTCCCCCGGTAACTTAACCTTAAAACAAAAGAGGACATTTAAAGGTACTCAAACCCGGTCGGGGTGTAGAACGAGTCACCGACACACATGAAATACGTTAAAATATCTTCGTACGCTCGTTCGAGCAGTGGTGAAGCGCAACAAGCCAGTAAGTCAACAGAGCACCTACCACTACTGTCGCCATATCCAAGGTTCAGGAACAATTTAAATTAACTTTGTACCCCTGCTCGTACCACACAAGGCAGTCAACTCCAACCTCAGAACTGGAACTGGAACTGAAAGCGGGACACCCGTTTCGGCACAAGGGTAAAAGCTCAGACCTGCATTCAATTTCCATGTTTGCATGTCCTGTCCTACCGTTGATAAATGTTCCACCCTCCAGGACGACCAAGAATCATCACAACAATAACGATGTCGACGACGACGAGGATGATGATGCAGGCTATGAATATTCCTGAAGCTAATAACAAAATACTTTAAAACGGGACGTTTCCTTTGCCCCATTCCACGTTGGAATCGCGCCGGTCTATTGCGAATATCTCTGGAGAACACAGTACTCGTGACTAAAGGGAGATGTTCATAGGTTAAGCACATGTAATGAGGTTATACGCAAGAGTGACCAATACAGCCCTAAACCACTTGCAAGACAAATACCGAGCAGCGGAAGGACATTAAAGTGGAATGAAAGGTTGCCAGGGCACACATGCTCCCAACGAGCGCGGACGGATACTAATGTGCGTAGGGGTGCATCGCATTCTAACATGAGCTACGGATGATGTCGGGATATTGCTTGTTGGGTTGACATGATGTATGAATAACAGTGTCTGGTGCAGCCGTGCAGCAGGTGTGATAAAATGTTGAATGACTTCTTAGGGGGATTTTCATTTCACTTCGACGCTCCTCACTTTCAAGACGGAAATTATGTTACAAGTAAATGAATGATAACAAGGATATTTGGATTGTTGGAAACTTTTAATAGAGCCTTAACCAGGTGAATAAAGTTTTCAATGCTCGACTTCACCTGGTTCAGGTTGATAGGGACATTTTGTTACATCCTCGGTCAGCTCGGGTGGCCGGTATCCTGTATGTATATGGTTTTTCTTGTCGAGGAATTTAATTACTTCGCTTAATCGAAGGAAGAAGCGAGAACAAAAAGGATGTAAAGTTTCTCTATAACATGTTTTCAATTGCGAAAGAAATTCCACAGCATAGATTGTTGCTTGGGACAGAATTCCAGACTGCAGCGTCTGTAGCATGAGGAATGTGTCGCCCGTGTCTGAAAACTGTCCAGGTTTATTGGAAAATCTTGGGCACACATGACTCTGTCGCATATGGTAACAGCTTGGATGATATGTATTATTGGGTTCGATGTTTGCCAGACATAGAAGAATTTAGAACACCTGGTACTTGGAAGGACATTCTTTCTTGTTTCCACGAGAAGTAATGAGGAATTTCAAATCTTCGACGAAAGGCGTGAGGGCATTTTTAATCTGAACAAGTATTTAGGGATACTTGTCAGTCAATAGCGATTTCAAAAATTTGTAGCCTGGCCAAACATGGGTTTAATATATCCTTGCCTGTCAGAGATTTAATCTTTAACTAATTTCGCGCCACCATATACCACACTGATTATTATCTCATCAACTGACCATACATTCTGCAACGGGGGTAGACGTGAGATCTTATAATTAAAGCGGTAATACTCATAACGTGAAATGAACACAAATTACATGACCGAAGCAGATGCCATAACTCATTTCTGGCCCGAGTCTGTGCGTCAACCCATCGGCTACAGCAAAGTACCCCTCTTTTTGTATCCCCCAACATCCGGATGGACATAAAACATTAAAACAAAGACCGGGACGAGCATAAAAAAAAACACAAATACCATCCACCGACCGAGAACTGGAAAGGACTGGACCATATATCCTTAGGTGTTCTCCCAGCCTGAAACGGTTTTTTTCCGTTTGTTTGGACAGCAGCTTCGAATCGTTCTTTCCTTGGCTGCAAATAATGGTCAATAATTTTTTTATGGCCTCTGGTATAATTTGTGTTTCATTCTTCACGAGGTATTTATTAAATGCTCCACTCTTCCATAAGCACACAACCTTGCGACCTAATGTAAGCAGGTCGTCATGGTTAGGGGTGATACAGTAGTGCTATGGAGTATTCCATCGAGGAGTCATTGTGTGGGTGAAGATGCAAGATTGCATAAATTTCCGGAAGATTGTTTCTCTGTCCTTTATTTTTTGGTCGTTTTTATGGGCGTATGTATGATATTCATCACATAGAACAGGAGAATCACTTGGAGGGAAGGGTACTGTCATGAATGGACTAGACTATGTGTGTGCAGTTGATGGCATAGCGGGCGGCAGTGATGCTAAGTAGCTTGAGGGCATTCTCGTCTGTGAATTTGGAGTGGTCGTTTTATATTCTGTAGATTAAGCGAAAAATTAAAAGAACGACGCGAAAAATAGTGACGATGTTAAACTAAAGGCAAAAGGAACCTAAGCAAGGAACAGTGGATTTTAGTGCTTGGTTTAAAAAGTGCACTTTAGTTTTTACGTTACTTGATTATCGTACATCATCATTAAGCTGCACAAATTACAAAATATGCTCCAGCATACTTTTTCTGGTTTCTCTTAATCTCTTAAGATGAAGCCAAAGACCGATTAAGACTTAAGAAGCTAGTTTATTTAACTAAATACCGCACACGTTCCAGCCAGTGTTAACAATTTGTCAGGGTATATGTGGAGCAGGAACGCAAAGTGGAGCGGAACATACAACGCGAAAACCAAACTACACCTTTGAATGTATACTTCAACTTGTATTGATTTTAATCAGTTCCGAATTCAATGAACACCAAGAAGTAAGCAAGTAAGAAAAGGTTGGGTCAGAATGGCAGATGAATAGCAGATGAGAGATCAATATGGTTTTTATGTTGGTATGAGTGATCACGAATTGTCAGGGATGTCCAACACGCCCCCTCAATGAGATGATCCTCAAACCTTCGTAACTCCAAGTCTTGATAAACAGCGAAAATGCTTTGGTCCAGGTAGTGCCTTAGTTAAGACATCTGCAGGCCTCTCTTCTGTTGGTAGATGTTCCAGCTTAATGTATCCTTGAGATAAAATGTCCCGAATAAAGTGATGTCCTTTGGTCCTTTGGTGTAATACGTGATTTTGAGCTAGAAGTCCTGCACCTCGATTATCGTTATATAAGGTAATATCACCGAAATCTTGAAGACCAGTTTCCTTTCGGAATGTTCTAAGATGAATTGCTTCCTTCATAGCTTCGGAAATCCCCATGTACTCAGCTTCCGTGGAAGATAAAGTCACTGTTCTTTGTTTGTGATACTTCCAGCTAACAACAGCGTTGGAAAGCATGAATGCGTATCCGGTATATGATCTTCTGTCCATAACACACTTTCCTCAGTCAGAATCGACAACTCCAATTAAGCCCTTTTGATCTGTAGTATACTGTAATCCATAATCGATAGTTCCTTGAAGATAACGAAGAACACGCTTCGCAGCACCCCCGTGGACGTCAGTGAAGCAGTTATTAAATTGTGCAAGAACGCTTGTAGCATGAGCTATATCAGGGCGGCAACAAACAGCAGCATACATCTGTCCTCCAATCAATTCCTTATACGGGCGCTTTTCCTGTTCAGACGAATTTTCGTCCTTCACAAGCCTCGAGTCAGGTTGCATGGGTATAGTTAGGGACTTCGCGTGTTCCATATTAAATTTCTGCAATAAATTACGAATATACCCCTTTTGGCTTATAGATATATGCTTCGAATCTTGGATTATTTCAATTCCCAGACAATATTTTGCCTCTCCAAGACCCCTAATTTCGAAGTCTACCTTTAAACTATCCTTGACTTGATTTATCCAATTAATGTCCTTGGAATACAATAAAACATCATCTACGTAGATAGAGAGGATTAAGATACGTCCATTTTTCCACGCAACGTATATCCAAGGATCTGCGTTGGTAGCCTTAAGACCCATTGGTCGCAATTTATGGTCAAATCTGGCATTCCACTCATGTCCGGCTTGTTTTAAGCCATACAGAGCCTTTTGTAAACAACATACCTGTTTTTCTTCGCGAAATGCCTCCAGCATAATTTTTGCCCTTTTGCAACGACGCTGTCTCTCCTTGAATAATTTCCTCTAAAGAATGTTCCAATAAAGGCGGCGTCTTCATGTGTATTCGTTCATTTAGATATCCATTTAAATAAGCTGAGGTAATATCAACTTGATGAACCTTAAGTTGATATTTAGCAGCAATTGCGAGCATAAGGCGTATAGACTCTAGACGAGCTACAGGAGCAAAAGTTGTAGTGTAGTCTATACCCGATTGTTGGCTAAATTCTTGTGCTACCAGACGTGCCTTTCTTCGCGTTACTACACCTTTCTCATTGTATTTATTCGTAAGCACAAATCTACATCCTACCTTGTTTTGATCAACCTGTTCACGAACCAGTTTCCAAGTGTCGTTTTTGATTAAGCTCTTGACTTCTTCTAAAATAGCGTTCTTCCACTCAGCACAGTGTTGTCCTTGTAAGGCTTCCTTGAAATCAACTTCACCATTAAACGCGTAGGCTACAACGTCGTCACCCAAAACCTTCTCACTCTTTTGAATAGTAGCTTGAATCGGCTTATATTCTTCAACAAGATTTTGATCGCTATCATCACCACCGGTAGAATTTTGTCCACTAGGAGCAGCATCACATGGAATTTCCAACAACTCGACAGCACCAGACTTTGTCTCGTTTGAGATAATATCTCCATCATCTAGCATACTTGTATGAACATCCACAAACCTAAAATCTCTTGTGATGTAGATTTTTCTCTCTGACAGCATCCAAATTCGATAAGCCTTTGACTCATCGGAGTACCCAACGAATATTCCTCCTGAAGAACGAGCTCCAAATTTGTCTTTGTTGTGTTGCTTGTTCAAGACAAATGCTCTGCAACCGAATATTTGGAGATGCTTTAAATTTGGGATTCTTCCTGTCCATAATTCGTAAGGTGTTCTGCCATTAAGGCTTCTCGATGGACAACGATTTCTTAAATAATTCGCAGAACATATTACCTCTGCCCAAAATGAAGGAGGAAGTCCAGCTTGTAGAACCATACATATGGCCATCTCGACCAAGGTCCGGTTCTTTCTTGAGTTTTCAACTGTAAGTCAAATCTTGGGTGGTTCCTCCATGGTAGCTTAGCTGCCCGATGGTCGTAATGGAGCAGGTACAATAAAATTGAAAATGTTACCTATAAGCCCCGTAGTGCTTATGGTCGATCGCGTTTCTCGGATTCAGAGCTATTTTCTTGACTGGATTTTGATGCAAGCAGTTGGCGCGAGTTAAGATCTAGCCAATTAAATAGAAAAAATAAAAAAAAAATCATGTCCTCGTACACCATTTGTTCTAATAAATTATATTCTGTATGAAGTTCATAGTGTCCCTTTAAATATGAACACCACATCATCATCTTCATCTCATCGAATGTGGATCATCTTGAGGCTCATGACTTTTTAGAATCATGATGATAATATTTTCTTCACCCCTAAGCACCAATCGGTTATTTTTTGAAGAGTGATCTTGGATCGCTGAGGTCTCTTTACACCTCCTTACACATGTGAACGCATTTACCCTCTACTCCTTCACGATGGAAAACTATTTGAATTGGAGTTGGGGTGTTCATACGCTGAAATTTGGATCAGTTATCTCAGACGTTAGATCCATAGGCCGAATGGTTTCCGATTTGTGTCGATTGATTGACACTGATACGAAAACCGCAAACCTCTCTTGCAAAACTACCAAAAGTTTCTTCAACCACCTTTAAGAAAGACCATCGTATTACAGTATACAAGTGTCCTCAGCAGGGGCTGTAATTCTATTATCAGTTATTTAATTCTATCAATACCGGTTCCCGCCCTCGATTTCAAGACTTCAGAAACATCTTTTCATCTCCCTGGTTCTTTGCGTTCCCTATTCATGAAGCTTACGCTCATCGCCTCTTCTGCTTGTAAAGCTCAAGAACGGCTCTTGTCGTAGCATCTAAATCTAAAGCATCTGTCGTCGATTTTATTGTAGCCAGTCCGACAGTTTATTGATCCGCTGCCCGTCAGAGCCTTCTATGTGTGTTCATGTGCGGGAATAGCGTACTTGCCGTTCAGAGGCGGTTTTCCTCCCCAGCATTAAAATCTAATTCGTCGATATCGGTAATATCTGCTTTATATAAGTGATTTATTTACGGACCCAGCAGTTCATATGTAGAGTAGGTTATTGTTATTTCTGAGCTTTTTTTATCTGTTAATTAAGTACGAGAACATTTAGCTTTTCTTTTAATCCTTTTGTGCAAACATGATTTTTAAATATTCAAATTCAGATACTGAATATTTAACCCGACCACTTTTCAATGCATCACGCCCTGCCAGTAATAAACAATATAATAGTAAGCGCCACGATACGCTCGAAATTGTGTTAAATTGTATATGATGTCGACAATTGATGCAAAAAGTTGCAGATCGCTTGGTAGTAAAACCCCAAATCGTTGTCATTGTTTCAGGACTTTTTGGCTCTCGCGTCTTGATGTCATTCCCTTCTCTTCATCATTTTTCTTTTTCATTTGTTTTTCTTCATAGCTCAAGGATACGTGCCATGTTGACTGACATATAAGCGGAGTGCGTGTGTGTGTTTGTGTAAATTATGATCTCTCTCGGGCCGAAAGCACTTTCGAGTGCTTTCTATGGTGACAACCGCTGACAAGAATCAAAATAGCATGGAGACTTTGTCATAAATGTTTATGACATTCTTTCTCACTTTGTGATAAACACGAAGAGCGATACGATAAGGGCTATACAAAAACTACCAACACCACGGCCATCGACGCAAACAACAATAGAGCAATGGAAGCAGAAGGAATCCATAGGAGTGAAGTGGGAATCGCGACATGGATGACGAAATAAGCAAGAACCATGAAGGACATGAAGCAATGTCTTTGCATTGTCATCGTCCTCGACATATTACTCGCGAGGCTTGTGACTCCTAGTCTGCTTCCTGTAAAGCTCTTTTTTTTTATTTTTTTGTCGCCCTCCCTTGTGACACTTGGAGTAGCACGAACGATGGGATAAATGTCAGGCCAAGGTTCTAAAAAAAATTTCCAAAGACGTCGGTCCTCTGTGGGTTGTAGACGTTCTCCATGTGCTCATAAGTATTTACATATTATGCGACTTGCCATCCACCGAATGCGAACCAATCAAATTTACTGATGTGCATAAAGCATATTTCTGGAAGAAGATTTTAGTGGGAATTCATATTTTAGAACACGCACCTTGTTCGCGATGTATTGCGTAAGGCATCATTTTTGTAATAAACATTTGTCAGGTCGTTAAGGCTCCGCAGTTTATGAACCATCGTAGGGAATTGCTGTGGATGATTTTTTTATGAAATCATTGTACGCACTTTGAGATGCAATTCTCAACGAGTGATTCTGGACTGGATGACGGTGTGTGTAGAGT
The DNA here is from genome assembly GCA_958301585.1 of Merodon equestris. Lineage (NCBI taxonomy): Eukaryota > Metazoa > Arthropoda > Insecta > Diptera > Syrphidae > Merodon > Merodon equestris. Next base: position 77,235,319 of record OY284415.1, on the reverse strand, counting down.
AGGTTAATGACAAATTTTGTGTTTTATATATCATTTCGACAATTCACATCATTCAGATTTGACGATCGACAAGGCGCTTGTGGAACGTAGACCTTGGGAGTGTTGCGACTGGCTTTCCAAAGGAGGAAATAAAGTATGCTCAGACACTCGTATGTAAGTGTAACAATAATAAATATGTAATATTATGTTCAAAATACATTTGAGTGACCTTAGAATAAAGAAAGGAGATATAAGGTTGTTCTAAGCGCAACATCCGATTCTCTGATCAAATTTCAAAAATCATAATATGAACTGACTCAGGACACGTAGAACAAATGGACAGTGGACAAATGGCCAACCGAATAATGTGTGGAAAACCCGTACAAAAACGACCGCCAGAAAGACTGCGCCGTAGATGGGAGGAAAATGTAATGATGGACAAAATAACTTAAGACTGTGGAGAGTACAGTGAATGCGGGAGAATTAAAAATTATTACTGTTGCAGGTTCTGCACAGTTACAATTGAGAACTGGTGTCTAACATTGTTGCAATAGGATCGAATCATGCCTATTTGCTAAACAAGCTGCTTTACAAGTCATTTCGCGAATTCACTAGGTTAGATAAGCCAGTTTACCGCCATAGGATTTTCATAGTGAAGACTGAATTTTGGAGTGTGTTTGGTTTTTCGTCCGCATCCAATCACTGCCTAGATCTTTTGTTCATACAAAGACATATTTTTATCAGACGTGCAAAAACAATTCATTTTGGTGCCCTAAGTTCAGCGATAGACCGATTTTTAAACGGCCTTGTTTCTACATTCGGTTTAAGGAGCAGCGACTTGAGATTTTTATGTTTAATGCTAGAGTTTAGTGTTGACTTATTGTGCAATTTCCCGTACCGTTTTCGTTGGGGTCTGCCGTTGCGTTCGTTTGTCGCTTCATCCTTAAATGGATCATTAACGATTTCAGTGTAGTCATTCACAATTATCAGTTACAAAGAAGGAATCTAGTTAAGTGAATATTAAAAAAATGGATAAATAACAACATACAACCTCCCATTGAAACTATTCAAAGCAAAACGTAGTACCGGTTACGTTAAATGTTTTTATAACAAAAATACACCCTATTTGTTGTCTGAGATTTTCGCCGTCAGTCAAAACAAACAAATGACGGTGAATTTGTATCCTGCTTGATGAACGATCGTCAACTGTACAGCAACACGAAAATTCACATTACGACTGTAAGTATACTCGCATTTTCAGTTTGAAAAATATCAGCCGAGTTTTATCTATTTGAAGGTATTTTGTGTTCATGCATATTATTAATTTTAATAGTATGTATTAACATACTTATTTCATTAGAAGGATAAGAAGGAGATAAGAAGAAGATAAGAAACTTGATTGTAAGATATTACAAATAAAAAAACATTTCGTAAAATATGTAGGAAAAGTTGTTGACATGATTCCGGCAACCGTTCAGAAAATTATAGAGCTCAGAGAAATGCAAAAAACAAGCCACAATATGGACGGCCCTGCAAATTCACGGAACTTCAAAAGCGTTTAATTGTAGTGCTACAAAAGTTCATTCAGACATGATGAGAAATATGACCAAAGTTTCTCGAATAATGTTATTTTTTCTGATGAAAATAAATTTAACATCCATGGATCAGACGGGCGTGATAAGATAAGGAGCAAAGTAAATACAGAGCTCGATCCGAAAAATATGAAGGGAACTGTGAAGCATGATGGTGGTTCTGTACTGGTTCGGAGGTGTAAGGCGGCATCTTGGGTTGGCAACTTAGTTTTTATCGATGTTATACGCTTTTTTAATAATTTCTAGATGTCCAGCAAGGTCTCCTCCTTTGTATTTATAAGTTCTCTATAAGGTTAAGACTTGTTGGGCAGTTTCAGCCTGTATAGCAGTGTGTAATTTTGGGATGTTTAGAATAGCCTCCAGCCCTGCAGTCGGAGTCGTTCTCATTGCTACAGTAGTGCAGATACACGCTAGCCTTTGTATTTCATTTATTTTATTCATGGCGCGTTTTTGCTCACATTTTTTCCACCACATAAAGTATGATTGGCTTACTCATTTAATTGTATATCCAAAGACTTATTTTTGTGTTTATCCCCCATGTTTTGCCTACGAGTTGTTTTAGGGCCCATAGAGCTTTGATTGCCTTTGAGTATATTTTGTTTATTGATCGAGCGGAGCGTAGCGGAGCGAGAGCAATCACCCACTTTTTGGCAATATAGTGGTCCGAAAACGATTTCGGACTAATCTTGTACGCACTAAATGTAGATATCGGCTATAACCACACATGTGTGCAGCATGTCATTCGATAGATCTAGGTCTCTAGATGAGCCATAAATTATCAAATGAAATTGTTTGATTGAAAAATAGTGAGAAATAACGAAAAAGAAAAGTGCCATGCGGAGCGAGAGCAAGGTTGATAAAACAACAAATTTGCTCGCTCGATCAAAAATTTTCAGTAGCGGAGTTAAGCCCGCGCATACTGATCAGCCTAGTGTATGAATTTCAAGAGAGTTTTTGATCCAGTACTATTCCTAGAAATTTTACCTCCTTCTTTAATGAAATGCAGATTTCTTTGATTTTTTAAGTTTGTTCTTCTTTTAGTGGGATTAATGGACAGTCCTTTTTTCTCGCGCCAGTTCCAAGATATTTCTAGGGCTATTTGCATGAGGTTACCTATGATGTCCTCATATTTTCCTTTCATGATTATGATTATATCGTCAGCATATCTGATGTCTGTAAAGCCATTGTTTTTAAGTACACAGAGAAGTTCGTCTACTAGAATTGACCACAGAAGTGGGGATAAGACACCCCCCTGCGGGCAACCTCTAATAATTTTGATCACTACCTCTGATGTTCCTAATTTGGTTGTTATATGTCTTTCTTTTAGCATGACGGATATCCATTTAATAGTGCCAATCGCGAACTCGTTTGCTTTCAGGGATTTTTCTTCAATGCCCGTGACTTTATGACGAGCGGTTATTGTAGATTTTCCTTTTTGATATGCCAATTGTAGTTTGTGGAATGGTGCGTTTATTTTCAGTAAAAATGAGGAGATACTGATTGGTCGGTAGGATTTTGAGTTTTCCGCTGGTTTGTTGCCACCTTTGGGTATAATTATTACCTTACTATTCTCTACTTAAGTCGTATATAATTGGTTATAAGACTTTTTCGGATTATTTTAACCAGAATAGCTTAAAGCTTGTTGGGGGAATGTATTAAAAGCGCAAGGAAAATACCATCCGGCCTAGCGGCTTTGAATGGTTTGAAGCTGGTAATAGCCCAGTTAACTTTTTCATACGTTATAGGTTTACGTACGTTGGGATTTTTACCTTTGTTGAAGATGATATTTGCTTCACACTAGTTTGTAGTGTTGGTTTTTAGAACACACCCGAGAAAGTGTGTCTTTAGAAGTTACTCTAGGGTGTCTGTAAATAAAATAGATTTTGATTTCTGCAAACTGATTTTTCTCAAAGCCACCCTACAAGAAAATAACCATGACGTATTGAATAGTGAAGAGAAGCTATCAAATCATTGAGGAAAATGGTAATAAATATCAGCGAGTTCATCGTACCCTGTTGTAGTCCATTGCTACTATCAGATATTTAAGAAGAAATCATCTGCTCAAGATCAAGATCATATATACAAGTGGTTTACTTATGCCCAGCCGACTGAGATTGTAGTAAAAGTTGTTCTAACCATACGGCGTCGCAAGCCTTTTTCAAGTCAATCAGACAGGCATCGGCATTGGTCCTTGAAACCAAAATGGAATGATTTTTTTGTCCTCAACTCCAACTTTTCGAAGACCTTGCTGACATTGGAACCCGGAGATTTGCCGGGTTGTGGTTTAGGCGAAGGCTCTCATACTCTTATACTCTTCCTGGAATACAGCTCCCGGTGTAGCCACCTTCTTCTGAGGAATTAGGATCACGAAAAAATCGTCATCCAAGATGTCGCTCTCCGGATCATGCAGACTTGTCGTAAAAGTCATGGCGTTCTCGGAAGATACAGATCCTCCTTCTGATTGTATCTTCGAAATATTTTAGTTATTTGTGGGAATATATTCGCGCTGTTCAAATTAACAGTACAAGTTTTGTTGGTCCAATAAAAACTTAGCGATAGACTAGAAAAATTCATAATAAGATAGTCATCAACTTCATAATTAGGTATCCCACAGAAATGGGGACACAACTTCACTGAGAAAATGTGTTGTGCAGTTTTCAAAGATTAAAGGGGGTAAATAGCATATATATGGCTTGTTACATACGGTGCTGTGCAAAACATTCCGAATTTTTTTTTTAATTTTCTTTGATAAAATATAGAAAACAGAATTGCACTAGTTTAAATTGATTAATAATTTAGGAATATATACTTATTGCATAAGCTTATTTATTAAAGAAAACAAAATATGTCTTGTGGTTATAATTTTGAAGTTTTTATTTTAAAAAATAATTTTGCTTGATATTGCCTGGGCAAAACATGCCGAATTTTTCATATTACTTAATATTTCGCTCATTCACAAGTTTTAGGCATGGATGAAATTAAATTTTCAATAACTTGCCTAGGTATGCTCTAACATTCATTCTTAAGTGAAGTTAAAAGTGCATTTTTAGGTGTGTGCGCAGTTGCACCTACCAGCTTTTTCAAAATTGCCCATAAGTTTTAAATTGGGTTTAGATATGGAGGGCCCCCTCATAGCATAATGGAGCCTCCTCCATGTTTTACTGTTGGACGACAATAACGTGGCTGAAGACGCGTTCCTTTCTTTCTCCCTACAGAAGCAAGCAAGTTAAATTTACTATCATCGCTAAAGAGCACAGTTTTCCATTTGCTTGTAGATTAATTTAAATGTTTTCTTGCAAATTCCAATCTACAAAACTATAAGCCAAATTAATTAAGGGCTAGGTAGAATAATACAATGGTACCTTTTTGCCTGTGCTTAGCACTAAGCAACAGCTTCTTTACTGGTCGGAAAGAGCATAGGTAAACTTCTTTCAAGCGCCTGCGTTCAGTGCTTGCTTCAATTGAAAGATTGAGCTCACTTACAATCCTTCTTGAAAATAAAAAAAGGATTATCTTTTTAATTGGGTGATCAATTCGCACAGTCGTCTATCGTGGACGTCCCACGGAATGGACAGTTTCGATAGGTTTAACATCCCGAAACTTTCTAATAATATCAAATACTGTCGATGTTGGTATTTTTAACTTTACAGCTAGTAAGGCAAGTCCTGCCTTATAATCTTCAACAGGAACTGTATTTGTTCTTTTGCCATTTAATTAATCATTTTTTGTTTTAAATCAATCAAGTCTTTACTTTTGCGTCGTCTACACTTTAATACTCAAATGACAGCTAAAACTGTTATCAGCAAATTGAACATCAAAACATAAGAATACATTGAAAGTTCGGTATGTTTTGCACAGACATGGCATAAAACATTAAAAGTTATAACCGCAAGATATTTTTTTCTTTTGCACTAAGTATTCCTAAATTATCAACCAATTGGCACTAGGCACTAGGTTACCATTCAATTTATCTAAGAAAATAAAATAAAAAATAATCCGGAATATTTTGCACAACACTGTATGTATATTGGCAAATATTCCTTCGACTCCGGAAAATCTAGGTACATGTCGGAATACTTTCCAATCAAATGTCTTGAGCCGCCATTGGTCAGAGTTGCTGTAATTGAGTTATTACAGTTTGCTGGGAATATGTGTTAATAGGTTCCATTATCATTGTGTATGACCAAACAATAATTTTGAGCTTTAGTCTCAGGGTCAACGGTATTTACGGCGATGGAACAATAGTGCCTAACCTCTGTTAGTTTGACTTTTATATTTAAGTTGAAGTTGATTAGACAATACCCACCTAAACTTCTTTTAAAAGTCCTGTGTTCATACTATTTATTGTCACTATATAGGGATGTACTCATTTCCTTTTACTTAGTTAGATTAATTGAATGAATGAAACAATGAATTGCTACTGAAATCGATTAACATAGATATGTATGTACATTTAAATATAGTGAGTCATCAATAACTACAAATCATTGAAGTGATGAAAGGACTCCATTCTGTGAACAGCTTATAGTTCTACTTCTCACTGAAACTTTTTTTTTTTTTTTTATTCACTTAATTATTGACAATAAGCAAATGTTTGGGTTTAGCGTCCTTTACATGGTGTGCTTAAATTACGATACATTGTTGGCATGAGTGGTTTTAAGCCATGAGACGTTCGAGGTTTGGTTGTTGTCTGTAGCTTTTAAGTTTTCGTCCTTGTGCTTGTTCGTCATTCCGGAGGTTACGTATTTCGTCGTTTGTATGTTGTAGAATAATATTCCTGCATTTGTCGCAAGACATTTTACCTTTCTGTGTAACGGTTGTTATGTGGAGGTCTTTGTGAATTTTTTTATTTGGTATCTGAAACCAGAATGAGACCTCCGACTTTCAAACATCTGTCCCTATTTGTTTCCACTGATGATTCCTAGCGAAAAAAACCTGTTACAAACGAATTTCAATTCGTGAATATGAGTGAGCTCATTTCATTTTGACGCTGTGAGTTCATTTGAATGTATTGAATGTACTTCCGGCATTCACTACACTTATAACAATGTGCGTTGACATAATTGTGACAAACCCCGGGTGCCCACGTGCAGCTTTTAGGCAAACGTCGGCGTTCATTTAAAGTGATAAATCTCATTCTGGTTTCTGTTTGATACAAATCTTTCTGCGTTGACAATATTGTAGTTCTTATGATTCTGTTTTGCGTACCCTTGATTGCTTAAATGGCTGAGGCTTTTGAAGTTCCCCGCAGTTGTAGTCCGCGTGTCCAGATGGGTTTTATCATAGTTATAGGGTACTCGTAGTTTGTTATGTGTTGATAGCCTAGAGCTTTAACCAAGCTTCCAATTGCATTTTCCAAAAGTCTTTTATTTGGTTTCTCTTTTCTGTAATGTGTTGCTTCCATGTTAACTTACTCTCAATAACCACACCCAAGTACTTTATAATTCTGTTGTTCGTAATTATAGAAGGTGGGTTGTCGATTTTCTTTGTGATGTAAATTACCTGAATAGTTTGCTCTTCGTTAATTTAGATACCCTGTTTAATGAACTACTGCATGGTGTTTTTTTTTTAAATGGCTAAGGTGACAACTCTATCGTGTAGGTGATGAACAACTTGTCTCTTTATTTTCGCACTCTAACTTACATACTAAAATTATGCTTAAGTTACAGAAATGATTTTGTCACAACAGCCTTTGTTTGGATACCTTACATATTTAGTAACCTTCAAACTGATTTTGTCGTCAGCCAACATGGCTAACATGGAGTGTTGTGCTGTCGGGGTAGGTGTGTATAACAAATAAAGAAGTGACCCCAATACTCCACCCTGGGAAATCCATCTCCAAATAGTATTGGGATAATACGGCTATCGACCACTACCCTAACCCAACAATTTGTGGAGTGATGTGAGAGGATCCCCGCGATTGAGTTACATCCAGTGATATCCAAAGCCCCCTCGACATCGAAGAAGGCGCAAATGACGACTTCCTTTGAGCTTAATATGATCTTTATGTGTCCAATTAAGTGTAATGAGTCGTGATATCAAATATTACAATTACGATACAAAAACGTTAAGTGGGCATTGGGCCTTGGGCCTTATAAAGGCATCATATTAAATTAAGCTACTATATAGTCATTGAGCCCGTTAGTTCAAGAGCTCATTTCGAACAAACTATTCGAAGAAGTGATACTGGAGTCGCTGCCTACTAGAACTTCTGTTAGAAAGTGTTATCTCCACACAGTGCCGTCTAAGGATTTTCATCGGAGAAACTGATCTAAAGGGTCCGCCATCTAACTTTTTTTTTTCAAGTAGTGCTTATTTCGTGAATGGTAACACTTAGCTCATGTCTGATTTGACAGATAATTAGTTTTATCCTTCCGCTGAACGAATATGGTTGTGTATACGCTTGAACAACGCTGGGAAATATTGCGACATTACTTTGAAAATCATGGTAATGTTGCAGAATGTGTGCGAAAATTGCGTACGGATTTTGGAAGAAGAGAAGCACCGTCAGCTCCGTATGTTCGTTATCTTGTGAAAAAAGTGAAAGAAACTGGCATCCTCATCGATAAACCAAAGCGTGAAAAGCCAAAAACAGTGCGTACACCCGAGAATATTGCTGCTGCGGCAGAAAGTGTGCGTGAAGCTCCATCAACATCAATTCACCGTCGTTCTCAACAATTGAACATTTCGGAGATATCATTGAGACGAATTTTGCATAAAGACCTTGGTATGACGCCATACAAAGTCCAATTGGTTCAGGAGTTGAAGTCAACTGACCATCCAATGCCTTTTCGCTTCGCTAAGTGGGCCTGCGATCGACTTACAGAAGATGCCGATTTTGCCAAAAAAATCATCTTTTCAGATGAAGCTCATTTTGATCTTGGCGGGTATGTAAACAAGCAAAATTGTCGCATTTGGGGCACAGAAAACCCGCACGCATACATTGAAAAGCCGGTGCACTCAAAACGAGCCACTGTTTGGTGCGAATTTTGGTCCAGAGGCATAATTGGGCCATTTTTCTTCGAAAATGAGCAAGGAGTGGCCGTTACAGTCAATGGCGATCGTTATCGGGCCATGTTGAACGAATTTTTGTTCACAAAAATTGAAGAGGAGGATATTGGCAACATTTGGTTTCAACAGGACGGCGCTACGTGCCACACAACCGAAGCTACACTCGATGTTTTGCGCCCTGTTTTTGAAGATCGCATTATCAGCCGCAGAGCTGATGTCGTTTGGCCACCTCGGAGCTGCGATTTGACAACGTTGGACTATTATTTGTGGGGCGCCGTCAAAGATAAGTGTTGCGCCGACAAGCCAGAGACAATTGACGCTTTAAAGGACAATATTCGTGAAGCCATTGGTGAAATACAGCTGCACACAATCGATAATGTGCTTAAAAATTGGACCGATCGTGTAGGCTACTGCATGGCCAGCCGAGGCAGCCATTTGAATGAAATTATTTTCCATTATTAACCGGAAGGATTGTACTTTCAAATAAAAAAAGAAATTTGAGAAAATATTCAGTAGTTTTGTTTATAGCATTTTCAAAAAAAAAAAAAAAATATTTGGCGGACCCTTTAGAAGCCACACCGGCAATAAGGCGAACTATACGGACCGATTATTTGTTCCCATTGATCATGAAGTCTCTGAACATATAGAACCACGTTCGATATTATAACTCACGAATGATTTTAGCTCCATTCATGTAAGATGACGTCTCATAACAATAGTCATCATGACTTACTAACGTCAGCATCATATTTTCGTGTTCTAATAAGGGAAAAAGACGCTGCAATTATTAACAAATTCTAAGATTTATTCTAAGAGAGCGCCGTGGCGAAGTGGGCAATGTGTCGGACTCAGAACGTTCCGGGAAGCCAATCTATCGATTTAGATAAAATTAACGAAATTTAAATCAAACAAAGCTTCTGACCAAACGCGTAGCCTAATGGGATCTTCAGCAGCTGGAGATGGCCTAATTCATCAAATAAAATATGAACAGAGGACAGAGGAAAGTGTGGCCGATGTAAGAAACCTAAGTGTTTTCTGCTCTATTAAGAAAAAGATTCCATTTCGATAGCGTCGTTTATGTGAAGATAAACTCCTGAAAGTTCGACTATTAGATGTTATTAGATCAAGCACGCGAAATATTTTTTGAATGAAGTGAAATGTCCAGCAACCAAACGTTCATGACTGTCAGATCAATTTGTACTAAAATACTATAATTGAACTGGCCAATTGAGACAGCACAATTTTAGTTTTTCAAATCAGGAAATAATAGCTATTGAAACATTTCTAGGGATAGCTGTTGTCACTATCAAAATTGTTGTTACATAAATTTCGGTGAAGACATTCAAGCCAAAAGGTGCCGAGTGGGAATGGCGAAAATATTTCATCTGTTCTAAACAAGTAAACACCACGAAATATGATTTCGATGATTATCTTCTGAGCCCCCGTTGAACTTAGGAATCAGTGAGCCATTGTTTGTTAATTGCTATATTTATGGGTAGCAAGCCAATGATATAACCTTCATTTGTTTTAATTGTTTTGTTTTTTGAAAAATATATAATGGGTGACAGCTTAAGTGGTCGGCCCTTCAAAATGTAACAAGCACCACAGCAATGATTTGATTTGCGTCAGCACGTGAAATCACTGGTTTGGATGACAAAAGACAATGAAAATGACCTACAAACAACACGATCACGGGCCACTAGGCAAACAGGATCTTAATGCTTATACACTTATGTATATGCGCCTGGTCCAGGATCAAAGCAAATAGCTCTCGTAAATTTTCTGTCTCGGGCGAATAGTTGTGGGCTACATCGTTACATTTGGGATAAAGTTAGAGTATTTTACCTCATCTTACGTAAACCAAGTCTGGACACCAGCACATATAGGGAAAGGTATTTATAGAGCAATGGAAATATTTTACTATCAAAGAGAATGAATTACTATAAGGAAGAGTAATACCTGATTTCCACCGTATTGAATCACGAACAAACATTAGCACGCATTTGTGTTCTCACAAATGGTCACGTCATTCAAGTTCCGAAATGTTAAAATATTTACGCAAGCTTTAAAGACAGCGAACAATGCTAATCAAGGCATGCTTTCAGGTGACGTGTTTTGTACATACCTAGAAAATCAAAAAATTATTTACTTATAGCGGGGGCTTGCTACCTTTTTACTCAAAAGGTAAGTTTGATTTTAATTTTCACATAACTTGAGAACCACGCTTTACGAATAGCATAACTTGTATAAGTGTCAAATGATTCTGGTCATATTTAATTAAGTACTTACATCTAGCATGTCTAAAGGCATATTTTCGTAACAAATATGGTCAAAATTAAAATTAAATTCCATTAAAGTTTTGTGGGGTAACCAATACACAGTGATTTTAGTCAGCAGGACTAAATGTAGAATGATTCACGCTACGAGGAAACAAGTAAAAGCTAATCTGACAAAAACCATTCATCTCCGTCAAAAAAGCCCTTTTGTTGTGTGCATCTAAGTCAGCGAAGAAAGTGGCCACCTAACTCTCCAGGAACTCTTAAATCTAGAGCCGATCAGCAAGGAAAACCTTTCACAAATGTTCGGGCAAAAAAGTGAAACATCCATTCACTTTAACCAACAACAGAAGCAGCGTCAAAGGCAATAGAAAAAAGTGCATTACCGTCCAACTGTTAAGTAAGCAATGCACGTCCCAATAGCAAACACACTGGTATCCTTTCCCTTTGAACAATCGGTCTGCCACTTATTCACTACTCCACAATCCTTTGTTAGCTGGAGGAAGAGCCCAAACTGGAGGATGGATAAGGTATGCCATACATAGGGTTAAAAATCTATATTTTTCTTTTACTGCTTTTCAATGGGAATTTCATTCAATTTCCACACCTGAAAAGGCATCATTCAAAAGGATAACGGGGGAGAAGCTACAAAAACGATCTGTACGGACAAACAAAAAAGGACCGAGCATGTCTCTTGCCTTGCCTGGAAACTGTAATAAAGCAAAAAGCTTACCGGTTTTTACGCCCCCACAAAAGAATGGCAAATTAGAAATCTCTCATCCGCACGTCATTTTTATCCTTATCCTGCCAAATGTGCTACCGACAGCTATACGATTATACTGAACGTTTCTTTGTATTCTGTGCGTTCTAGCTCACATTTACGAGTATATATGTATGTATAAGACGAGAATCGGAGAATAGCTGTAATCAATTATCCTAATTCAATCCTGGTGTGTATTTTAGTTATGGTCGTGTGGACGAGGTGGTGGTGTCGCAATGGACACGTCTAAGTGGGTAAATGTATGTCAGTGGCACATGCATCCTTGGAGCCAGGAAATGGATGGGAATTCTGTTCTGCTGGGTGATTTTGATGAATGGACGCGAACCCTTTATTTACGAGCACGCACTTTTATATAAGTTTCCATCACGGAAGTGAAGTGAATTCAACAATAGGTTTTACATCACAACGCACTTTGATTGAATGGATTACAGACACGTACATACTTTATTTTGGCTGGAACCTTTGAGTAATTTCGCTCCATTGTAAGAAAGAATATAAGTTTGATTGGTTTGAGATTGAGGTTCTTTATAATCGGAAAGAACTTGTTATTTTGTGCTCGAAGTAAAATATAAAAAAAAAGGGATGAATAAGGTCTTATATTTTACCTCTATCAAATGGAAGTTTTATATTACGGGATTATGGAAAGATACAATGGTTGGCAAAGCTATTCATATAGACTAGCTGCACTCTTTAAAATTCCCTAATAAATCCATAGGTGGTAGATATATCTAACTGTAGTTTAATCAGTTGACTTCATAATCACACTTTCTAATTACAATCAAGGCTATTATGATACTTAACATATCGGTTGTAACTCAATATATATGGGCTTAGCAGGCCTGAATTTGATGAATTCAGCTTTTAAATAAGATAAATGTGATTTAGGCTTTCTCTTTCTTTCGCTCAACAGCAAGACCGTAATTGCCGCTGATCAGTTCTGACTTTATCAGTGATTCCAAGGTCCAATCACTCCTAACTACATGATCCAAACCACGATCTCTATGACGTTCCACAACTGCATGGGAATCGTAACGTATCTATATCAAGAACATATATTGTGTCATAGCACCACACAAATATATTATTGATGACCTATGTATGTAAATAATAACTGACGCACGTTGTAAAAACAGATCATCATGGATTCAAAAAAGAAATTAATAACAAAACTGGAACATTTATTATGGCAACCAAAAGGGCATTGATCATCTATATTAAGAAGTGAGTTAATTGTCTGAACCTAATGTGGCAGGCTTAGAGACAAAATTGCACCTATGATACAAAATTGTGTTAGAAGATTTCATCGTGATACTTAATGAAGAATGGCCAAATACAACTGAATATAAACTTGAACTCCAGTTTTCAGAGTTTGTGGCCCAAGGTGTCTTAAATGGGCGGCAGAACTAATATATACAGTTTGTTCCCGGAAAGGACCCACGCTGCCTATTTAGCCAGTGTTAGCGCCGGCAGATATGAGATTGATTCGAATATCGCACAAGCCTTGTATGACCGTCTCGACCAGAGAAAAATTCTTCTATGTAGGTCAACTTCCAGTTCAATCAGATTATGCGCTAACCTTGTTGCCTCGCCTCCAAAATTTATTGGTATATTTCTGGCGACACGTCCATAAAGCTCGAATCCCATCAACGTCATCTGGTACGGTAGATGGTATCGCCGGGCCGTACTGAGCCCCCAAAAAATTAGAAGAAGTCAAAGGTTCTGCACCCAATGCATCACTGCCTACATACATATGTATGTGTCTTATTTGCTCTGAAGTAAGTTTAGCTTTTCCTATTACCCCCTTTGAGATATTTTTTATTGTTCGGCGCTCCCAAAATCCATCTCACCATGTAGTTCGCCTTACTGAAAACCTCCATTTTATGCATTTGTGATCTAAGAAATCTTGAAGAGCTCCATCTTCGAATTCAACTCCTCTGGACTCGTACTACGCAGAACGTTTTGGCATTATCAGAGTAGATGACGGAGGGAACTCCCCTTCTGGCAATAAAACGTTTGAGACCCATAAGGCATCTGTAGATAAGCTCGCTAACATCTCAATATGTACAGCGTGAATGGATTCGAAAGTAAACACCATGAGTAGATCTTATTCATATGTATTGCTTGGGTTGACAAATGAGTACAGGCGACCAGCGAAGTCTACGCCGACAGCATCAAATGGGCTAAACGATTCGAGACGATCGGATGGCAATGGTCCAAATGGCGTGGACGAGGGTTCTCCAAACAATTTTCGGGATGCGACACATTTCCTTATTCATTTCTGAACTTACTGCCACCCCCTAGGAAGCCAAAAATGCTTGAAAGTACTACCATGATCGAGAGAGTTATAAAAATAATGAAGAGTATCGATGGCAGAATAGAGCCTTGGGGAACAACTGCATTTATTTTGTGTGCACTAAACGTAACAGCATCCAAAATGACTTGAATTGAACGCCCCAAAAGGTAATTTATAGTACATAGAAGAAGAGATTCATCGATGGAATAAGCATGTATTTTCGACACAAGACACAAGAGCCTGATGGCAAATTATATCAAAAGCTTTAAAAATATCATATCAATATGTATTTGCTTTCGCCGTGGTGCAAACATTGGTTTCACTTTTTAATGAAATATGTTATCCAGTGGATCTATTGCTACGGAAACCATACTACCGGTCATTAGGAAGTTGTTTACCTTAAAAATACCGGACGTAAGTCTATGGGTCGATAGGTGAAATGAGACGAAACTTCGACCCTATTAGCAGCATGCTGGATAAATGCTGCTTTTCATTCGTATTGGTATGGGGCCAAAAGAGCTGAACAGATGAAAAAGCTTGGTTTTCCTAGCGTGGAAGAATTACTCTTCAAAAGTATGGTACCATCAAGGCCAGCGGATTTGTGCACATTGTAATCTTTAAGTACGCTTGCAAACTGAACGAGTATGGTGGTGTGGATTTCATATGGGTTGAACCGAATTTTTCACCGGTGAAAATGATGACTGTAAACGTAGTTCACTATCGTGTCATATGAATGATCATCACTGACAGTGATATGTGATCCTAACAAGAAGGTGCCACATGACATGACATCAATTAGAAAAATGATCCGTTCAAATGGTCACTTATAAAATTCAGTGCCATCGAAATTGTTTTTATTGGCCTGCATTGCCGTTGGAACAATATCGAGCCTAATTATACCAAAGCTCTAGCTGATACATACGTGTAGAAGGGTGATGGAAAATTGGCTCCAAGCGAACGTGCTGACGGGTGTTATATAAACAACACTTAAATTTAATATGTGAACTATGCTACTTTTTATTGCTGACTCCTAACGATGAACTTGGCGAAGCTTTTCCCAGACAAATTTAATATTATAGAAGTCTGTTTTTTTCTCCTTCAATCCCTCAGCTTATCTGTGATAAAAGAGATATTAGTACAATAACATTTTTTATAAGCGAAATCAAAGTTCAAATAGAGATCTAAAAACAACATATACGAGGGTGGTCCGATAAGTACTTAGCCTCACCGCCAGATAGCAGCAGTATCGCAAGAGCAACTTACTATCGTTTAGTATATTCGTACAGTATTCGACAGTACGGCTACTGTCGAAATTTCAGTCGGATCAGACTCGTAGTTTTGTTTTGACCGCGTGTGGAAGCGGGAGTGTCCGCGGATTTTAGAAAAATGGAAAAAAATGGAGCAATATCGGTCGGTGATTCGATTCTTGTTTTTGGATGGGAAATATCGCAGCGAAATCAAAGAGCGTTTGGATGCTGTGTACGGTGACTCTTCTCCTTCGATGGCGACCATCAAAAATTAGTTTAACGAGTTTCAACGTGGTCGCACGTCGGTTTTTGATGAGCCACGTCCAGGTGCCCCGAAAACGGCTACCACAGAGGATAACGTGACAAAACCCCGATTGAAGGTGCGCGAGATAGCTGAGACAGTAGGCATTTCAAAAGATCGAGTGGGTCATAGCCTGCATGAAATTTTGGGCATGAGAAAGCTGTCGGCGCGAATGGTGCCGCGTTTGCTCACTCCGGACAACAAGCGCAACGGTGAGACAATTTCAGAGCAGTGTTTGACGCTGTTTAAGCGCAATCCGAAGGAGTTTCTGCGTCGTTTCGTGACAATCGACGAAACATGGATCCACTGGTACACACCAGAGTCCAAGGAACAGTCGAAACAGTGTACTTCACCCGGCGAACGTACTCCGAAAAAGGCGAAGACTGTCCCATCGGCTGGAAAGGTGATGGCCACCGTTTTCTGGGATTCACAAGGTGTGATCCACATCGACTACCTGGAGAAGGGCAAAACGGTCACAGGGCTGTACTATGCCAAATTTTTGGGCCGTTTCGACGCCGAATTGAAGAAAAAACGGCCCCACTTGGCGAAGAAAAAAGTACTCTTCCACCATGATAACGCACCGGCTCACACCTCCGCCCCCGCCCCAGCCAAATTGGTCGAATCGGGCTACGAACTGCTGCCTCATCCAACGTATTCTCCAGATTAGGCCCCGTGCGACTTTTTTTTATTTCCAAACTTGAAAAAGTCACTCGCCGGGCAGAAAATCCAGTCGAATGAGGAGGTCATCGCCGCCACGGAGGCCTACTTTGCAGAACTCGAGAAAACGTATTTTTCAGACGGGTTAAAGAAGTTGGAGCATCGCTGGGTCAAGTGTTTCGAGCTAAAAGGAGACTATACTGAAAAATAAATCGCCATTTCTCCAAAAATGTTGTTTTTCTTTTGTAGGCTAAGTACTTATCGGACCACCCTCGTACTCGTACATAAACAAAGTAATGTGATTGTCCCACTCGATACCACATTCTCCTAATTATTTTCGATAATCTAGATGTATTATATTTTCAGGAGCGTCTCTTAACTTATCTTAAGATGTCGGTACAAGATCGTAAAAGCATATTTTTTTATACACAAGTAGCTCCCCACTCCACAAGTCCTAAAAGTTAGTTTATGCTTTCATAACTCTATGCTATTCATCTTAAAATTTAATTTTTTCCATGCCACAACAAAACCTTCATAAAAGTGGATGCTTCGTTAGTAGCAAGCTGAAAAAAAAAAAAAACCAAGATGAAACTATAAAAATACACTTCTCATCACTTATATCCGATAAACCATAAAGCATTGAACAAATTTGAAATGCTTATTCGGAAAAGATGAAGATGAAAGCAGGAAAGAAAATAAGTTGTTTAAAGCCACTAACTCTGGTGCCCAAGGTACCTACTTCTTTTCGACCATTTAATCAAATTATACCAACTCTCCCGCCAACCATCGCCTCACATGCATACGAGTCAGGGCATATACATATGTATGTGCACAAACAACCCAAAGTTGAATCGTGAAATCCGGAGTCACTCTTCAACCACCGGCACTAGAAACAGCACCCACCCCATCTAGCAGGAAGCCGAGCCAATCTCACGCTCCATAAAGCATACGAACGTTACTCATTGTGTGTGTTTTAGTTTTCCATGGACTTATTTATAGTCCATACTTTCGGGATTTCCTTTGATGAAATCCCATAAAGAAGTATACGTAGTAAGAAAAAAAAAAGCAAAAATCCGAGACAAAAAGGTACACGACTCTAGAACAAGGACTCGCATTTGATGCCTCGCCAGCGGCGAAATTAAACAAGCGAGAAAGGATACACGCATAATTCAATTGAAAGTTTCCGCTTCCACCAGAAACGAACTGCATATGTGTTGTATCATAGCCCCCGCATGAATGTGGATGTAGGCCTGGAAGCGGAACAAAAGTTTAAAACGCTCTGTTCCTTCCAAAAACATAAAGCGTATAAGTTAATGCGAGTGAATGAGGAATCCCCGAATGGTTTAGGCTTGGGAATGTAGTGTGGCGGCACGTAGTGCCAAAACTCTCGGAACGGGAAAAAATTTGCGCCTCCAGCCACCAGTCTTCCGACTCAATTTTCTGCAATCTTGTGTTGCTTTTGTTACGGTTGCCTTGGCTGTTGTTGGTCTACTCCTTGAAGGGTTTGCTTTGTGCAAACGCGTCACGTCCAAATGTTTTCTTCTCCTTTTTGGTTCCTTTTGTCTCTCGTTCGTTGTTCTCTTCATTGCATGAGTCGCCATGGAGGATGGAGGTGTTTGAAAGAGGCAAATTTGCTGTGATATTCGTTAGATGGGCGTACGACTGGAGAAAATCTCTTCGGGATTGCATCGGAAGCAGTGTTTTGGCATAATTTGTTCATTTGTATGTAAAGGAGGAACAGATAAAGGCAAATTTGTCCCATGGAGGAGACAAGTGCAGCTAGGGGGTTGGATTTTCTTTGAGACACCAGCTGACTGTTGAGTGACCTAAGTAATCGGCTTTCGGCTTAGAATGGAGGATTTTAGGGCATCGATAGTGAGATTCTTATGTACGTAAAATAGTGATATGTCGAACGATTGTGTTGACATTAGGGTTTAGTCGCTATAATTTCCAAGGGAAGGTACTAAACAGGTACTAGTTCGACATGTTGCTGGAATACCAAATACGCTCCTATAAGAGTTAAACTAGCTGCTTGTGATGATAAAATTCGATTCAAAGCTACAAGTTTTCAGCAAAGTTTAATCTTATTCATGATTAAGACGAACGCAGTCTTATACCATTTTATATAGATTCCGCCCGTATAAGTGAATTATAGTTTTTCTCAGTGAGTATAGATATGCAGCTTCAATCAACATATTATGTATTAACATCTAGAATGTTCTAAGAAGCAAAACTTGGCAGAGTTAAATTTTGTCAATATTGTTGAAGTTCATTTTCCAGAACATAAAATAAACCTCCGATAGAATTACAATGCAACAGAGAACGAGACTCGGTCCCGGAGAGGCAACTAAGTATGGAAGTTTTCCTATTTCGCTATTTCGATAAAGCTACTTAGTTGAGGTCCCTTTAAACTTCATTGCGATTGTCGAGTACCTATTGCGATGCCCTTCAGGCTTGAATTTTACGTATTTTTGATTCTGGCAATATGAGGACTTTTGTTGCTACATGACTGCCTGACATTATTGTTATCACGCAATTCTTTTTTTGTCTTTTCAAGGTTTTTCTACTTTGTATATACATACATACGTATGCTTGAAAAATGATGAGAAACGTTCGCAAGTTAGAGAATCTAGGTCCCACCTTGCCTTGTTCTCTATTCAATTCTTACATTCGTATGTCACTTTACCAAGCATTTGTTAAGCCTGTCATATTGGAGTAGGCACAGTCCAATCACGTTTGCTGTTCAGTCCTGTATGAAAGTCGTTTTCAAAATTTAAGTCAATATAATACCACCAATTCTGATGGATAAGATCCTGTTTGCCTACTCCTTCTCTTGCATTTTGGCCATGAACAAACTATTGATTTTGGTTACAATAGACATCAGAGTGAAGCGAGTTTTGCCTACTCTTTTTACATACTTCCATCGAGGTAATTTTATTTTTGTAGCGAAAGATGGTAAACTTCTAACAAAGACCTCGTAGGGGTAATAAATCCGATGGCATTGGCCCGCAAACCAACGAGTAGAAGCCACTCTAGCTGAACACCTAGCAGCTCTGTTAATAAGTCCTGCGGAATTCTATGTGAAATTACGAACGAAAAAGGACAAATGGCGAGTTTCCTGCTCAACAAAACAGGATAAGTGTCGGCTTGGCTATGGCCCGGCAAGCCGTAACTAGAAAAAAAACCAATATACTCGAGAACCGATAGAAGAAATAACAATAAAAAAAACAATAAGAATAGAAAATAAAATGATATTCGGTTCGAGGTCCCTCAACAGATTACGTGCATCCGAACAACTTGCGGGGCCCTAGACTGCTATAAGGCAGATAAGGACAAAAAACGGATGAAAGACTACGACATTACTACGGCGGCTGCTACAGATAAAAGGCAGCTTATTCGAATGTGGGTTTGTTATTAGAGGTAGGCCAAAAAATCTGGAGCCCATGGCCTCATTTGCGCTCACACCCCCACCGAGGACAATGATAACGCCACAAAAAACGACTTCTACAATCTCTTAGATAAAACATACGCCCAACTATGATGTTAAAATCGTGCTAAGAGATTTTAACGCGTAACTGGGCTAGCAAGTCGGTTTTGATAGGGTCATTGGAAAGCACAGCCTACACAAAACTACCTCCAAAAATGGATTTAGCTGATAGACTTCACAACGGGGCGAAATCTTCCAGTTGCTGGCGTGCGTTTCCTGCACCTCAGTAGGCACAAGGGGTCGCCTCTGAATCAATCAACCGTCAACTAGATTAATCACATTACGATTGATGGCAGGCGAACTGTGCGAGGAGCCAACATCGACACGGACCACTATCTTGTGGGAGCCAGGTTACGACTACGAATATGCATACCCGCCACTCTAGCCCACCTTAACCTATCTAAAACTACCCTAATATACCCTAACCTACCCCAGCCTATGTAAGCCTGTCATTGGCATTTGACAGGCTTTGCCTTGAAGATGATATATGAACCATGGGTACACCGATGAAATCCGCTTTAACCGCCGTTGATATTGTCTCCCCGATATTGGCGCGACACCGATCTACTAATCCTGAGACGCTCAGGCTCACGGAGCGCGGCATCATGTTCGTAGAAACAATCAAAATGACATGAATGTACCCCTAATCTATCCTAGATCAGCCCATGTTGATCCAAATAGAAAATACGTCTGGTGGGGCAAAGCCGTTTAGGCGTACCCTCTTGTGGTACAAGTTGTTGGGGTAGTAAACCTCGGAGGTCAGGTTATTGACCGAAATCATTGCTCTTACAACGTGACACCCGAATAATCTTGGCCCTATTGCATAGGACCTCGTTCGGGTAAAATTTCGTGCACTCAGATTCGGGTGTCCTATATAACCCAAGACAAGTTCTGAGATGTTGTCTCAAAGCATCCGAATCCTTTCCATTAAGCTGGCTCTCAAATTGAAGCAGTCAGGACATCCATCAACAGGACTTGATTAAGGCCATGTAGCAGATTACCCTCACTCTGGAATCTAGTTGGCTGCTTTGAAACAGCTATCTTGTTAGAGTGAAAGCGCCCCGAATTCTTGCCAGAGCAGCATCATTACATGTATGTCAAAATATAGATACTGGTCTAGCCAGATTACCCGTCCGGTCCAAAAATTGAGAACCTGGCAATAGACTGAGGCGTTCTAAAAAAAATATATTCTGATTTATGAAAGTTGATCTTAAACTTCCAGTCATCACAAGACAAAGCTGAATTTTTTCGAAGTCGCTGTGCAGAAGAATAGCAATGACGTCAATCGTGGGACCTGATCTGTACGCAATTAAATCGTCCACGTACGCTTTCGAATGGTGAAGAGAAGCTATCAGATCTCTGATGTGATTTTTGTTTTTTAATAGGGTTCGCGAAGGTTCATGAGTGTACGCGCTTATGGTGTCACACAACCTATACGGGGTGGGGATGGTTTGTGTCGAAGATGTTCGATCACTACTCTCCGGGGATTGTCCTAGATCGGATTCGAGAGATTCGACTGATCTTGTCGCATTGGTTGTAGTTTACAGAAACTTTTTTGGTTTCCATGCCATTAATGTGTAATATTGGAAATGCATGTACAGAGTGTATACATTTTAAAGTGATCCATTACTGCGAGTGTTATGCCTTCGTCAGCACTTTTTTGATCATCTCTCAATTTTTCCGTATAAGAATTATTACTATTCTTGACTATGGAAAGATTTGAACTGCAGACCTTCTGCTTAACAGTCGGTGATGATTACCATTGCATCACGACCACCCCTCAAGAAATGGAGCTGGCTAGTTGACCGTACCCTCTTGCAGTCCAATGATCGATATCATTTCGAAGGTAGAAATGATGAAATAGGACACTGTCCTCAAGCTATTGGATTTTATATACATATGTATATGTTAACTCTTGGAGTTAATCGACGACTTTAGTGTCCTGACCTTTGTAAACAGCCTATACGGGAGTTTGAGTCTTGTCAAGAGCCTACTTTTTTATCTGGGCAGTGCGTCGATTGTCGCGTTTCGGTACACGATTGTCGTGTCGTGATGCCATTAGGATCCATCCATCCATTTATTTAAGATCAATCTGGTAGTCTGACAGGTTCAGAAGCGAGTAGATTCTGTCCACTCGGGTCGCTTGCTCATGGATCTGTTGGAGTTGGCCGATGGGCAGCCTCTGGTGCCTTAGTAACAAACCCTGGGGCTTTGAGAAGAGCCATAGGCTTTTGTTCCATCTTAGGGTATCCCGGCTCCTATACAGCACGCACTCGAGCTGCTCCCTGATTGCGACCTTGTCGTGAGTAAGGTCGCATTCCTCGTTTTTGGGGTTCATACAAATGTTTCCATGCCTACCTAATATATCCCATTTTCCAGATTGGGATGCTTAGGAAGTATTGGTCCTGGTTGGGATCCATGATTAAGTAAACGGCTTTAAGGAGCAACCTCTCGTTCTTGGGGTAAAGCAGAAGAACTCTGCTTGCATTGGATTGTATAGCGGTTCTGGCCTAAACCTTTAAATACAAAACTACCGACGCCAATGACATCTATTAATAATAATATTAATTTTATACATCTGAAGAGTTTGTCGGCTCAGTCGAGTTGTCGGCTTCCTACGGAACGGTTGTGTTCAGCGGACTGCTTTTTTTAATAAGTTTTTGCGGTATCTTATCGAATATGTAATATTACTTTTTAAATAAAATAATTAAGTAAGTAATAAGTTTTGTTTTTCCTAATTTCTATATTTTTTTCAATTATTTCTTAACTAAGTAAATAGATGCTTTCTTACCCTTCAACATAAGTACTTACCTAAGTACATAATTTGATTTTGTAGTAACTTCCTACTGGGTATGATTTCGCTAGTTCTTTTGACGTTACTATTTTTCAATTACCATATTTCAATAAAAAAAGTAATTTACCTATCATACTTTACAAAATGCCTAGAACAGCCTAAACAGCGTTTGGCCTCACAGAATTCTCGAACTTCGACAAACCGACAACGGGAATCAAGCGCTGAACGTTCCCAGCGTTTGGTCTTACAGAACTCCCGAACTTTGGCCAACCGATAACGGGAATCAAGCGCTGAACGTACCCTCCGATAAGCTCAACAAAATGTACGATCAACAATGAATAGAACTCGCAGGCAATACAATTTATTGATTTCCGCCTATGCTTATGACTGTAACTTCTGTGCTAAATAATGTTGATATTGGTAGAATGAATATAATATGCAACAAATGCCAAGCAGTGAACTTGAAGGCTGAATCTCCTGGACTAGGATATAGTGGTGGCAAAGTACATAGACATTCCTAAAATTCCCGAACCAATATCAATTTTAAAAGAACTGATATCAGGCTCACATCCATCCTCAAAACATTTCTTGAATCATTCAGGACAAAAAAGTACACTTTCTCAGATGACTTCATTTGGTGACAGAGAAATTCGAGAGGATATCTTTATGCCTACTTTCAAAGTGCAGGGGCAAGTTTAAAATTTGAACAGTAATTTACTTCCGGCAGAAGGTGCACCCACACACCCCACCTTCCAAATCGGTCTTACCGACGCTCAACAAGATATCTTCACGATCACAATATGTATATTCAAAGTTTTAAATAAAATCTCGAAAATAGACCAATGAATGATTTAAAACTTATTATCCATGCTGATGTAAAACTTTCCAAATTGTAGACGAAGAAGCTGTTCTTTTGATAGATGAGAATAAAAGTCTCCGAATAAAGGTCTCCGAGAATGTGAGAGATGGTCGACTTCAATGAGTTTCTGGACTTCACAGAACTTATGGCCCACTTAACTGTTTCCGTATGGCAATGACGGGTACTGCATAAACATTCTACAACAGAATGGTGCTGCTAGATCTAAAACTGTATCATGTAAATAAGCAGTTTTATGCCTTTAGACTCATGGTAAGATTAGATGACTTTAACAGATTATATTATTTCACAGGATTATTCAACCAATATTGTGTTGATAAGGCGGCAAAAATGATATTTTTGATTCAGAAGAATACATTCATTTAAGAGATGCCGCTACTAATGATGGCAATATAGACGTTTCTTATATCGGCCAGCATGTTATACAGCAATCGTGATTGACAGGATCTTCAAGATACATGAACGAATAAAGTCAAGATGCCATGACATACGTTAGACAGTTTGGTAGACCAGATCTTTTCATTACATTTACCTGTAACCCCGAACGGCCAGAAATAACAAATGAGTTACGATAGACATGATTTTATTTCCAAAGTATTGCAATCAATTAAAACTTTAAAAAAATGATAGACTAAGTGCCATATCCTTTGACGAACTTAAACCTTTGTTTATAGCCTAGAATGCCAAAAAAGGGGTTTTTCTCACGCTCACCTTTTTTTATGGCTGGAAAAAAAAGTGCAACCGGATTCTATAAATGGAATAATATCGGCTGAAATACCTGACTAGCAGCAAGAACTTGTACTTCATAATATCGTCATAAAAAACATGACACATGATCCTTGCGGATTTCATAATCCTGTGTCACAATGTAGGAAAGTTCACTTATTCCTGAAACACAAATCGGCGAAACACAGGAATTGTTCGTGTCAAAGGAACAGAAATTAGCGTAGTTAATAGCTGGGTTGTTCCTTATAATCCAGTCCTTTAACGAAGTTTCAATGCGCACATAAACGTGGAAGCTATTAACGTGGCGAACGATAAGGGTTCTGATCAAGCCACATTTTCTTTGCAAAATATTAACGATGAAGTAGAAAAATATCTAAATGATCGTTATATTAGTCCTTCAGAAGCTCTTCGGAGAATTTTCCAATTTCCTGTTCATGAACGTCTCCTACCTGTAGTTCATTTGGCGGTTCATTTGAAAAACGGACAAAGAATTTACTTTAATAATGAAAATCTCCAAGATCGGGTCAACAATCCTCGTTAATTTTTTTGGTCCGTGCAAAAGAGATGAATTTGCAAAAACTCTTTTATATCGAGAAGTACGAGTACGTGAATATTACACATGGGAAAGAAATACGTTTTCCAGAAGGAAGCGTGGGCAAGAAGTTGATGGATTTCCAGGTGTAAAAAAGATACAGCTTTAGGCCGTGTGTACAATGTCCATCCGATTCAAACTGAATGCAATTATTTGAGAATACATATTACTGCAACGTGATCGAGGTCCAACATCATTTGAAGATCTTAGGACCCTAAATGGTATTATTATACAGACGTATCAAAGCGCCTGCAAGAAATCAAGTTAACTGGAAGGAGATCAACATTGGGAAAATCCTCTGTCAGATGCTGTTATATCAGAGCCATCCACAAAGTTAAGAGAATTATTTAACATCATCCTCAGCCTCATATCTAAACCCTTCGATTTTTGGAGTAAATTTCGTAATGATTTGGGTGAAGATATATTAAACAGAATTCGTAATGAGAATAAGGATATAACATTAGAATGCAATGACGATATATAAATACAATGAAGGACTTATAATGATTGAAGATAAAATTCATGAGACGTGCGATAAATCTTTCACTGAAAGATTCGCGGAAACCGTATGATTTAAATAAATTAGGTGAATAAATTTCTGTAAATGAATCTAAACTATGCAAAAAAACATTTTCTTAGCTGAACTATTTTCTTTTCTAAATTATTTTTAGTCAATCAGTAGGTCGAAAGACATAGTTTACATTGTTCTGTGTACCTTATACGGCCAGTAAGGTATTTTAAATTTATTAAGTTATTTACGCTAGTTTCAGGCATGTTTGTCTAGCTCTAAGTGAAAATTGAATAAAAATGAATTTAAAAAGAAAAAAAAACTGAACCTAAATTAGTGACCAGCTTACTGTATACAATTATGTTTTGAACAGTGTCCGTTTTAATGAAGGGTGATGCCCCAGCTGGAACCGGCAAGACTTTCGTGACTAATTTGAAATTAATAAAAGTAAGGTCTCAGCGAAAGTTAGCTTTGGCTTCCGCTGCGACTCTCTAAGCAAGTGGACGCACTTCTCATTCAAAACTGTCTCTTACTGTTTTATTTTGCAGAAAGATAGCGTATACTCTATCCGTAAGATTGGTCCTTTGGGAAAAGTTTTGCAAGATATCAGTTTGATAATAAGGGATGAATGCACCATGACTTATAGAGCTCATGTAGAAGCTTTAGATAGGACTCTTAGAGATATTAGAAGCGCTAACAAAATCATGGTTGGAATCACTGTCATGTTTGCTGATGATTTTCGACAAACGTTACCGGTGATAGTTAGGGAAGCTGACATTGTGAAGTCTTGCTTAAAAATTTCCTCGTTACTGAAGTTCCTTAATACCCTAAAACTATTGGGTCTTTACATATGAAGTTGCCGATTTTAATGTCGAAAGTTAAGCAACGCTATTTGAAAAATGAACATACATAGTTTATTCCAAAAAAATAATCTGCAATATTTTTTAACGTCCCACCAAAGTAAAAATGCTTCTTATCCTTTCGGGCTAAGACTTAGTTAATATCCTGTTTTACGGCATCTGGACTTATGAATTGTTTATTTTGGAGATGATTGCCGAAACTTCGGAAAAGGTAGTACATAATCGGTCTGGAATAAGGTTGGTGAGTAAGACGTATGAGGCAAACTTCATAACCCAACTCCGCCAGCTTCCGGAACGTCGACTGTGCGGTATGTGTGCGTTGTCGTGCAGCAATTTGCGCAACATGCCTTTTAACTCGTGATGATTGTTTTTGGAGCAATGTTTTTGGAGTCGTTGTGCATTATATCGAATTCTCTACAGTACGATTCGGCCGTGATTGTTTCTTTGCGTTTACGAAAGCACTAATGGACAACTCCCTCACTCGTACACTATACTATCACCATTTGCCAAGTTCACTGGGAAGCTACCCATTCTCCCGACCTCTGCTGATTATCGTATCCACTTTTTGTTACAGGTGACGATGTGATACAAAAAACGATCCATATATGTTGCTCAAAGATACTGCAACCTCCAAACGTCGTAACATATTCGCTGATGTTAAGATGTGAGGCACCCATCTATCTATTTTTTTATCTTTCAGATGGCGAAAGGGTGGCGACTTATGGTATTAGTTAACACTTTCAATCTTACAGCAAGGCTAAGAACAGCCGTAGCTTTTTCAACAGCTACTGCAAATTGTTCATTATTAATCACATTCTCTGGTCTATCCCTTGGCTAATTTTCAAGCGAAAAATCTCCTTCGCTGAACTTGGTAAACCAGTTTCGAACTACAGTTTGTCGACTACGGCGCTTAATTACGTTGGGCCTCGGATTGATCCTTTACGCCTTTTTAGGATGGCGGCCAGTGTAGTGAAATCGGATGATCCGGTTCCGGTTCCGTCAGACGTACGGATCTTCCCCCGTTGTCTCCCGACATCTCTTCCTGCCACTTCTAATTTATTTTAGAAGCAGCAAAAACCAAAAAACACAGAGAAAAACGAACACAAAAAACTCTTCTTTCAACTGAGGATTCAAGCCGGGCGGCGATCTATCGGCACTATACAATCACGCTAACTCGGATTCCGCGAGTACTCCGCCTAAGCGCGTACTTATGTTCGGATTAAGGTGTATTTGAAATAATAAAAAACGAAAATATCGACAAAACCGAAAGTTTTGTATTGTGTAAACATTATTTTTCGAATAACAAAATTTTTCGATATAAAATGACGCCACATTAAACCACACCGGACAACCATACGTGATGATGGACCTTATTAAGGCTACGTATCATATGATTGTTATCCTGCGGTCAACTTGACTGCTTTGAAACAGACTCCTTGTCATACTGAAGGATTTCTTACCTCCAGAAAGACAAGCGGCTTTATGTCTATTGAAATATAGAAAATATTCAAGCCAGAATCTAAGATATGTATCTAACCGCGTTTGTCACCGCTAATGGTTGCCATGTTGCCCAATGATCAGGAATTTCACCAATTGATTTTTAATTTCCAATCATCGCAATATCTCTTAATACGACCTAAGTGCGCTTCTAAATCATTTGCATGCGTTATTGAGTGCTTGAGAAATCCTATAAGATCGCTTGTGTAGATGGTCAACTGTATCGAAGAATTAAGTGCTCCCTGTTGTAAACTGTTTTTAATGTCAAAGATCCTGTTCGAAGTAAGGTTATCATATTTAACAACCCATAGTCATTATGTAAGTTATTTACAGAAGGTGATTTATCATGCCGAGCCTGGTGAGCTTAAAGAACAGACCTTTGAACCATTCGGTGTCGAAGGCCTTTTCAAAGTAAATAGTATTTTGCCTCGCTTTAAGACAACACTGGTTGTCCGATATTATTATCTTTTCTTCAACCCATCTGATCAGAGTTATATTTACCAGTTTTTTCAAATACCTTGCTTACATTCGGAAGCAAACTAATTGATCGGAAATTATCAGGATTTGTACTATCTATATCCCGTTTAGGGATAGGATGGATCAAGGCTGTTAAAACGACGTTTGGGATGCCATCTATTCCCGACAACCTTTTATTTTTTAGTGAATCCACGATGCACAGGAGTTCATCCTTTCTCACAAGCAAATCGGCCGAAATTTGATCATTGATGACAGTGCCATTTGCAAGGTTTACATCATTGAATATGGGAAAACCGTTATTCTCAAGTCGCCAATTCTCTATTTCTGCCCGCAACTGTGACCGGTTTAAAAAAGCTTCAAAAGGTGAGGAGAGCTGTTCACCGTGTAAAGCGCCGATTTGAAATGACATTGTTTGTCGTCCGGGAGATTCGGACATAAGGGATATCGTTATTATCTTTTCTCCTGAATATTTTATTTATAAAAAAGTGCAGTTGCTAACAGTAACATAAAACTACCGACCGTTTAATATTTTAAATGTAGGAAAACTTTACATACATGTGTTGTACATCAGTACAATCGCCTGATTATGCACTTGACCCGCGAACACTCCGGTTAACGTAAAATACTTAAGAAGCGAACAATTAAAGAGATCTTCACTCAGTTCATATTCTGCTCTTTTACTTTTTTATAAAGGATTATGGTGTTAAAACAAATTTTAATATAATATAATCCGAATTCCAATCGAAGCTCCTAATCCCGTTGGTCAACCTGCGATGTCACATTTCGGTATAGGAAATTTTATTCCTTCCTCCTATCATGTAATTTTGCGTGGATGTCATACGATCTCTTTCTTTTTTGTTTTTATTCATTTTTGTTTTTATAATTTTGTGCAACACACTTACCCTAGACAAAAATGCTTAAAACTAGCTTAAACAACAACTGACAGTCCTTACTGGCCCTATACGGACACTCTAAACAAATAGAACTACTTAAGGCTATGCCTTTCGGCCTTACGATTAACTTGTAATAATTAAAACAATTAAAATAAATAAACAATTTAGGCCAAGAAAAGTGATATTTTAAAAAAAACTTAGCATCAGATAATCTTTTTTTTATAAAGAAACTTATAACTAAGAATAACTTAACCCTACCTTAACTATATATATGTATATATGTACATCTTTTTTTGTTTTCATTATTGTTTTGTAATTTTTTTTAATTTGTTTTCAAAGCTAAAACAAAACTACACCTACAGTGGCGAGCAAAAATGAATACATGTTGCAGAAATTACAGTAAAATTAATGAATAGCTTATTATTTCACTTAAAGTAATTAAAAAAAAAATCTTGGATAGCTTGGAGTTTTTTCCAAGAAGCCAGTATAACTGCCTGAAATTATTTTTGATGACGTTTCGTTTGAATATTATATGCGGTTTCCATGTCAGTTTATTGTCTATAATTATTCCCAGGTACTTTGCAGCATTGTCAATGGTAATTTCTTTGTTGTTTAACTAAATAACTTTTGATTATTGCTAGGTAGTCTCTGGTAACATTTTATTAAGTTTAAATAAGAGTCCTTTGTGCCAAACACTATCGAAAGCCTTCGCAACGTCTAGGTAAACTGCCACACAAAACCTTTTTTTGTCCAGATCGTTTAGTATTTTGTTGGTAACTCGGTGAACCTGTTGAACTGTCGAGTGCTTTTGCAGAAATCCAAATTGGTGGTCCGGTATGAGATTTTTTTGTCTTACAACTATGTTAATACGGTCAAGTAACATCTTTTCAAAAATCTTCGATATAATAGGTAATAAGCTTATTGGCCTATATGAGTTAGTCATTGTTGGGTCTTTGCCTGGCTTGGGTATGGCTATTATTTTGGACACTTTCCAGACTTTGGGGTAATAATTTAGTCGGAGTATAGCATTGAAGATTTGTCTGAGGTATACGATGCCTTTTTCAGGAAGTTGTTTTAGTAGCTTTCCAGTGATCATGTCATATCCGGCGGCCTTTCTTAGGTTGAGTCTATCTTTTAGATAACGTTTTATTTCGTTCGCGGTTATTTTTTTAAATTTGCGTTGATTGTAGTAGTTATAGGTGAGGTTAAAATGTTTTGTTCGTTGATAGTGTTTGTGAATGTACTTTTGAAGTAGTCAGCCAGGGTTTTAGCTTTGTCCCCAGGGGTTCTGGACCAGGATCCATCAGCATTCATCAATGGTGGCTGGTGAGTGGTTTCGTTTTTTAGTTTCTTATTTAAGTTCCATAGCGTGTAGTTAGTTTTTTGAGTTGCTGAAACTTTCATTAAATATTTAGTTAGTTTGCGGTTTTTTTCTTCCTTCAGGATTGCTTTTAGTTCTTTCGTCGATTTATTGAGTTTAGCTTTGCCAAATTTTTCTTAGTTTGCGTTTATCTTTTATTTTTTGTCTAATAAAGTTTGGCGTGGGTGCATAGTGTAGGTGTTGCTTCAGTGTAGGTGTCGATTTCAGTGCAGCAAGGTAGAGCAAGTCATTGAAGTGTATTATTGCGCTCTCTAGGTTCTCGTTGATTTTAGTGGGATTTGTTTGTCAATTAATTCGCGATACACATTCCAATCTGTCTTTGTTAAGTGCGGTATAGTTTCGTTCAGTTGGGCTTTTTGGTGGTATCCAATTAGTATAGGTGAGTGGTCAGAGGACAGGTCAAGACAAGATTTTATTGTGAGTAGGTTTAAGTTGATTTGCTTAGTGATACAAAAATCTATAAGATCTGGTTTCTTCTTGGGGTCCGTAGGCCAGTATGTAGGTTCTCCAGTGCTAAGAAACTTGCAATTGTAGCTAGTCAATGCTTCCATAAAGTTACTTCCCTTTTTGTTGGTCAGTCTTGAGCCCCAAACCGTATTCTTAGCGTTGAAGTCACCTCCTGCGATGAAGCGTGGTCCTATATGCTTTAAGAATTCTCGATACTCCAGGGTGCTAATTGTATGTTTAGGCGGGCAATATAGTGAAGAAATGACAAGCGGTCCTTGCGTATCATGGATTTGAATATTCGTCGCTTGTAGATAATCTTTTTTGTATCCTTCAATTTCATAGCATTTAATTTCTTGTCTGATTATGATTGCTGCACCACCGTGAGCTCGTCCGCTGGGGTGGTTTGTGTGGAAAATTTTATATTTGGGGATATTTAGGAAGCTTTTATTTGTGAAGTGTGTCTCTGATATTAGGAGGATGTCGATCGAGTTCATTTTGATAAATTGTCCTAATTCCTGTGCATGTTAGATCAGTCCATTTGAATTCCATATGACTATTTTTAGATATGTATTACTGTCCATTGTTTAGTTTAGTCATTAATAACGTTAAAATGTTCATCATGTTAGAGATCTGCGTTATCAGCTGTTTCATCATTTGTTTGATTTCGGATAGATCGTCTGAAGAATTTGGCAAGTCTTTTTGTTTGTTGTTTGTAGTCGGAATATTGTTGGGCGCTTCCTGGATGGGAATGTTTTTAGTGACGTCAGCGAATGTTGACACTGGATTAGTTGAGGTGGAGGTGGTTTTGGAATTATTTGCGTTATGGTTTTTATCTTCAGTAGTAATCTCTATTGTCTTTTTTCTGAGCGACGGGAATCTTTGTACTTTCAGAGTTTTGTAGACTTCAGAGCCTTTATAGTGTGCAGTGTGAGCTTCGCCGCAGAGTGCGCATTTTATACTGCGTGAGTCGTGCTTTAATGCGCATTCGGACGTCCTGTGTTTGCCTGCACGTTCCAGCGTGCAGAAGTTCTTGGTGTGTCCGTATTTTTGGCAGTTCATGCATTGGGGGATAGTTCTTTTTTGGTGTGGTGGCTCGAAGGCGATTTTGCAGTGCAGTAAGTGTGTGATGTTATAGATGTCTTTGTTGTTTTTGTTGCTCTGGAGTTCAACAGAGAAGAGTGGAAGTGGTTTTTTAGTTCCTCGTTTTAGGATGTTGTGTATGTTAGTAACAGTGGGTCCGTATTCGTTTAGTTCTTTTTTAATTTCTTCTTGGTCCACATCACTCTGAAGCTGCGTTGTTCTTTGGGTTTAAAAGTATAGTACTGCGTGTTTTTTGATTTTAGTGTTTTAACAATTTTTGTGTACGTTAATGAGTCAGATGGTTGTATTTTAATTTCGTTGTTTGGTAGTACTTTTAGTTCGTAGGCATCCTTATTTGTAGAAATGTCGAGTGCTTGGATAAGGACGTGAATGTATTTTACGCCTTGGACATATATTGGGGGAGGTTTCGGTGTCTGTTTTCAAATTGTGTACCAGTTTTGAACAGTCTTAAAGAAAATCAGCATATTATTATTTTAGGAGATTTTAATTTGCCTTATATCAAATACATAGTTACAGGATCCAGATGACAATAATAGTTAGATTCCCTTCATTATTAATAGTGAGAGTGAAAGTATTGTTGTTGACACTTTCTCTGAATTTAGTCTTAATCAAACAAATTAAATCGTTTTCTTGACCTGGTTTCCATAGATAAAAAGTTAAATGTGAGTGTCGAGAGCCCTAAGCCACCTCCTTTGCCAAAGTCTGATAACCATGTAGTGGTTTGTTTAATCTTTAAATTCTACAAATATATATGGTGTCTGGATGTTCATGAACAATAAAAAACGATCTACTGGTATTCCAAATTCCGTTCATTATCTGGGTGAAACTTAAAGTGAACCGTCAAAAATGTCTAATTTCTTTGCTAATTTTTTTCGTTTAGTATTCAAACCTTAGTGTCCCGGAACCACATCATCGGAACAAATTAACACTGGGGACTTGCAGTAGAAGTGAAATTTTAGAAGAATTAATAAAATTGAAAGAAGGCACACAAACAGGTTTTGCTCTCAATATTTTAATAAAATGTGCCTGTGTCTTTGCAGTTCCACTTGAAACTATCTTCCCATTTAACGTTTCCAAGTACATTTTGACTTCTTTTGCAACATGGGGTCGAGCGTTGTCGTGCTGCAAAATCACTTTATCATGCCTCTCGCTGTATTGCGGCCGTTTGTCTTTTAATGCTCTGCTCAACCGCATTAATTGCATTCGATAACGAGCACCTGTGATTGTTTCACTTGGTTTTAACACTTCATAGTACACGCCCCGAACTGGTCCCGCCAAATGCAGAGCATGATCTTGGAGCCGTGGATATTCGGTTTGGCCGTCGACGTGGAAGCATGGCCGGGATATCCCCATGATTTTTTGCGTTTAGGGTTATCGTAATGAAACCATTTTTCGTCCCCGGTCACGATGGCATGCAGAAATCCCTTCCGTTTTAGCCTCTGAAGCAACTATTCACAAACACACAATCGCCGTTCAACGTCTCTTGGTTTCAACTCATACGAGACCCAGGTTCCTTCTTTCTGAATCATGCCTATGGCCTTGAGACGTTTTGAAATGGCTTGCTGTGTCACTGTGCCGCATTTAGCAATTATGTATGTGTTAAGTTCGCTTGAACAAGAATTTCAATGTGACGGAGTTTACACAGATTTCTCAAAGGTACACATAGGGGTATCTAGCCGGTCAAAAATCAATTTTTAAGAAGTTGTCGCAGGTAAAAGAAACTGTTTTTTATAGATCTGGAATGACTAGAGAGCAATAGACAACCCTTCCCAGTCTCTTATCAGATGCACCCGCACACGTTATCGCTTTAATTGCACGTATTTTACGCGTTTCCTAAATGTGGTAGTATCTTATAAAAAGTTAAATATTTTCGTGACTACAGACTTCTTTCAAAATATTGTGATGGATATGGATTAAGAAAGTAAGAACGCTTATAGTTAAAATATGATGCTGAAGGATATTTTTATTTGACGTTTGAAAATATAGTTTAAAATTCTTAAAATTTCTAACCCAATTTTAAGGTTGAAAAGGTTTTTGTTGTATTTCCGGGTTCTTCCCGGTTATTATGTTAATTGATAATGTTAATGACAGGTTATAGTTTATATAAAATTATTATGGCCTAATTAGCCGCCCATATCTGCCCGCTTTTTTGCCAGTGGTTACAGTCCAAGACTGTCAATGATTTTTTCTGTCATATGATATAAAAAATTTATTTGGAATTTACACTATGTTAATTTGGTAATTATTTGGTTTCAGAGTCACCCGGTCACTCAGGTGTTATAGTAGTGACCCGTAGATCACCTTTTGATAAAATGAAAGAGCAAAATTTGCCTAATTTTGAAGAAAAATTAAGTTAATTGGAAAATTGGATTTTGTCAGGCGAAAATTATTGTGAAGATGAATTAAAGGCGTTGAAGCACAAGTTTTCGCATATTAAGTCGGATTTTCAACAAAGGTAGATAAAAGCTGCTAAAACGGAAGCTAGGTTTCTTCATAATAATAACGGTTGGCTAAAAAATAAATTCGAAATACCGAGAGCGCAACCTAAAAGTTCGGGTCGACCATCAAAACCATTTAATGAGCTGAGCGAAAGAAGAAAGGGAAGGAAAACTGAAACCTTACGTATTACAGCGGATAATGATGTGTTAATCTATGCTGCACAAATTACAAACATCTGGAAAAAAAGATGCTTCAAGTATACTTAAGCAGATTATGAATTCCCCCATGAGAGCTACAAGATTGAAAAAAGCATACAAAATAGTACAAGATGACAAAAAAAAAAAACAGCTAACTCCTTTTATCAGCACTTTCTGCATTCGTGAAAGCTGACCGCACTCGGCGACAATATGAAATAATAAGAAGTGCCATTAATAAGTTGTATACTAGTTATAGCATCCTACTAAAAGCAAAAAGTGACTGTTATCCGCCCAAAGAGTCATACGAAGTGACTGAAACATGCGCACATATAAATCTTCAAGATGTATTAAACCGTACCACTTATTTGAAGGATGTTTCCAAGTGCATTATTTTTTATTTATAATTTCAAATGTGATATACGAGTAATAAAGTGATATTAGATAAACCAAATCTTACTGTCCACCGCGTTTACAACTCTCAATTAAGGGAAAATTTCGGCCATATACTGCGTTAGATGGATTCTTATATCATTTCCTTGAAAAGTAGCTTCAGATCGAACGGATGTAGGCTGCTCCAGGATATCGGCCGACACATTTATCGACTCACTCCATGCCTTCCTGTACGCCGTTCCAGATTGTTGTGCAAAATACAACACGTAGCAATCACGTATGGAACAAACTTCGCATCGATGTCTATCCTTATTTGAAGAATTCTCTATCGTCCTTTCAGGCGGCCAAATGCATTTTCCACAACTATACTGGCTTTATTAACGTAAGCATTGAATGAGTCCTGCTCTGGTGTTAGGACGCCAGAGTATCCCTTCAATAACCAAGGCAATAACGGGTAGGTAGGATCGCCGATGAAAAATGCCTTCACCTCTAAACCAGCGACTTCCTTCGTTGGCTACAAACAAAGTGAAATTAATTTTTGCTTTATAATAAATAATTATGTTCTTACGAATTTCACGCTGTCTATGTTCCTATGCAGGAAAGAGTCTTTTAAAACAGTTGCGTCATGTGTACATCCGGGATGTTTGCATGTAATGTCCAAAAATCTGCAAATTTATCAATTGTTTTAGATTTAGCAAATTAAAAAGTGTAATTTAACTCACATGTAATTGCAGTCCACCAACCGCTTGCAAAATGATTAATGTAATCAGCATTTCTATCTGCAGGAGGTTTTAAAGGAATGTGTGCTCCATCAATTGCTCCTAGAATCTGAGGAATAACACTCATTTGCTGAAACCCACTTATAATAATATTAGCTTCGGTTTCATTTGGTAGCTTTATTTCTTCTGCTAGAAATATTTTTACCATTGCCCGACAGAAGTTATACACGCATTTCTGAACAGTAGATTTGTGCACTCCAAACTGGTTACCCACTACCCTATATTCGGCACAGGATGCTAATTTGTAAAGTGTAATTGCAATTTGCATATTTACTGCAATTGCTGGTCGAACAGCAGATGGTTGGGGTGCAAGTGCAACCGAAAGTTTTTTTGAAAATACCATATATTCAAATGCTCCTCTGTCCATCCTAAAATTTTCGACCATTTGGTCGTTGAACTCGTCATCACCAACGATTTTAAGCCACCAGTGCTTGCTCCTTGCCTTCATCCAAATTTTGCGGCTTTTTTTTTTTTGGAATATTGGAAATATAATTGTCCACCATTGCTGAAACATTTTTTTTTGGGAATTTCGCAATTCGCTCTTAAACGACGAAGTAGTTGCTTCAAGAAACACTGCCTCATTGCTTCATTTTTAACTGTCTTAACTTCAGTCGCGATATCAAGTGCTGTTGCATCAAATTTACGTAATTTGCACAAGCAAAAAAATGATTTTCTGACGATTCGTTGCCATCTTCAAAAACAGTTTCAAAGAGAAAATCTGACACGACACAATACTAACACAATCAAGAACAAAATGGCTGCTATACTTATCTGTCACTTCAACTACGTTTGAACTTTTCAATCTTTCGACTCGGTTACGGAAATACGCGAGTTGAAATTTCAACTCAGTTTCGACTCGATCTTTCAACCACGCATGTAAACGGGGTACTAGTAACAGAACTCTTGCTCACTCACAGGAAGTAGATATGTATGTAGGTACTCGTATATTCTATAAAGATAATGAGTTACTATACCGGACAGATTCAAGATCAACGATCTGCCCCGCGCCTTCAAATGTACTTGTATGCATATTATTTTCCATTTTCTGACGGGAAAGAGTGTTGACTTTTCTATCCTCTCGTATTAGGAAGCGATTTTGTAAATCAATTACCTACAGGTTTTTATTTCTGCGTTTGTTTAAGCACTTTCCTATACTGACAAATACACACTTCCTGTTCCGACAGGGGGCACGTATTTAAGAATTTCAAAGGCTTATGTGTATGCACATAAATATGATAAGAAATTTCAGGTGATTTTGTTGGTATCTGAAAAACGTGACGTTTTGACAAAAAACCTTTATTTGTAGCCATCCTTCTCACAGACAAATCAGACAGGCTTTTTCCATATACATACATATATATTGTGCTGTGCATATTTGGTTGATGGATTTATTGCGACTGGTGACACAATTGGCTCATTCTACCAAAATAAAGGAGGAGATCGACTTTCTCGGACGTAAAAGAACTCCTACCCACTCACAGCAATATTTGCTATAAAGATAATAATCAATTACTGTCCCGAGGCAGATTATCATGTCAGAAGGCAATAAAGGTTCGGTTTGATGAGGAAAGTGCTTCACCCTTTTCTTACTGGTCATTTTATTTAATGGAAAAGTTTTGGAGTTGTTTGCTATCGGAGCACATTAATCGAAACGACCAATGGGATGTTCGAAGAGAAATTAGATGGAATGTTGGATGAATCGGGTATTCTGGCATTCAACCTTCCTTCGGCAAAGAGGTTTGGGACGGATATTGGATTTTATTATCAGAGCTCAATCATATGGCAATAAACTGCTTACTGTATTTCCTTTTTAAGGTCTCTAAACATTTTTTTTTTAAGAATGGTTGTATGAAAAATTATATGAAACATAACGAAGTGAAGAGAACAATGGCAATATAAGTTAAGGTTTTATCTTTAGTAATATTAAAAAAATATATTTTTTCGGAGGAGAAGCTCCTCTTTATTTCGTAGCTGGTTATGAACTAAACTTACAAACTAAATCATGATATAGTAAATTTTAACCTAGCTCTAATTCCGTAGGAATGCACGCCGGTGTCAGGTACAGGTGCAGGTGTCGGAAGGCGTGAGTAGATGATAATGGTGATGATATGAAGTGCATGGTTCCAGGTGAGCTTCTGAGTTCGTCGCATACAAGGTGTTGGGTATCCGACGTATTCATGGGTCAATGGGTGCTGTGTTGGCTACGTCGCGCATGGAAGTGTCGCATAATCGGAGAATCTGCAGCGCTGTGTTAATTTATATAATAAATTCAAATTGAAAGATATCCTCGAACTGCAAAGTTCCTCACAAAGTTTATATCCAAGAACATTCTCTGACAATAATCTTTTGTCTGGCGAAACGTTTGCACTAAGACAAAGACGGAAATTGTATTATTTCTATTAGCAGCAGACGGGCCAGCAAATTAACTATCCCTCAGGCATGTTTGTAAACTCCCGGAGGCCACTTCCAATTAGCCCAAATTACTCCTATTGTTCCTCAATAATAATGGTATCCATATCGAATATCCTTTCAAGGAGCCCATTATTCGTCAGCACCCGCCCGCCTTGTACTCCAGATAACAGTTGCTACTATATTCCATTTAAGACATATTCTTTCCAATCATCAGATGACATAAGATGAGAATTCGATTCCATCTCGGTAGAGGTGCATCACTTCCTTTCCCGTCGACAGACAAGAAATAGGATAAGTGGGTAAGGGCAAGTCGCACCCTAAACAAACACTCACACATACTAACTCCCAAAACAATTATTAAGTTTTGTCTCAGACTATTCAATGAAACCACGTTCCAATCAGGATGAATCTGTTCTTCCGTCTTCCACAGGGATGGGTTGCTTTGATTGTGTTTATCTAAAGGACGGCATCTGACTATAAATGCTTGTTGGAGGATATGAATATTTGATGTGCCAAATAATGTTTGCCCACTCATAACGGAAATTGGAGTCCATTGACTCGACAAGCATTTGCTCCGTGTTGGCCAGCACAACACATGCGTGTTCTAATTAATTTTGTAATTAAATATCGGCAGGGAGATATTATTTAAATATCGAATAATGTTTTTCCCCAAATATCTTGAGTAAGCCGGGAGACAATATTAATGACTCATGCATTTGGAATAACTTGATTGTTTCGAATAAATATTGATTTAGTTAAGCTATCAGAAGGAGTAATGAGGATTTGATTAGTAAATGGACTCTGTGGTGCATGTTTGAAATATTTAAGATGGTCCTGTATCACAGAAATGAGGTTGCCTGAAAACAAAGGTGGGTTGAGATAGTGCATAATGAGCATTTTAAAGGCCAACAAAGACGCTCACAACATTAATGAAGCTACTGACCTTAAAGCTTAAAGGATGGGGTGACGTAGAAGGGCAATTCTTTTCATTAAGGCGTGTGTAAAAAGCGTAAAAGGAAACATTTTTAAATTCGTTATAATACATTTATTATTCATATCAGTACTGCTTAAAATAAAAACGAACAAAAATAACAAAATTCAATCAACAAGTCATAATAAAAAACAAAAGTGTAGTAATACATAACATTCTGAACAGACAAAACTAAGGAAACTCTTCGGTTTGAATTCAGTGCAAAAATATTTTCAAATAATACGCGGAATATTTTTTCTTCTTATGTACATATAGTAGTTTTTTACAATTTGAAGTGACGATGAACTAGTGTTCAAGTTCCACTATAAAGTTTCTCTTTATTGAGGGTATAACTCGAATTTCAAATAGTGAGATTTTACAATTGAAAATAATTGACGACTATAAAAGTGGAGTCACTCTTTTGAGTGAAAGTGGTGAAAAGTATTCAATGCCGAAATCCATTATTTCGAAGTTAATAAAGAAATATAATAAAATTGGTTCGGTAAAAGTGATTCATAGGTGGCAGGCCCAGAAAAACCACACCAAGACAAGACAGTCTCTCAATCCGCAAAATAAAAGCTAAGCCTGATATATCCGCCAGAGCCCTTGTAACAGAGTTCAATTTAAACATCCACGAAAGGACGGCCCGTAGACGAGCTGCTTATTTTCAGCCGGATTATTTTCAAAGCGAACTTCAAAGAAACCTCTAGTTTCTAAAAAGAATCGAAAGTCTCGTATAGACTTTGCGCAAATTATGGATCTTGGACCTTGGCAGAATGGAAGACAATTCTTTTCTCTGATGAATCAAAACTAAATTTGATCAATTCTGATGGAATGATGCGTGTAAGGACACCAGTTGGGAAAAGACTCGACCTACGCTATTGCAATAAAAGTGTTAAGCATGACGGCAGTTCCATCATGATGTGGAGGTGCTTTTCATCCCAAGGGATGGGGCCTCCAAAAGGAATTGAAGGGCTAATGAACCGATTTCAATATCAAAACATTTTGGAGGAAACAATGCTACCGCATGCAGAGGATCATATTACCCTTTATTGGAGATTTCAACAGGACAATAATCCAAAGCATACGGCAAAAAACATAAAAACTTGGTTTCAAACAAAGAACATTGAGGTAATTAAATGGCCATCCCAATCTCCGGACCTGAACCCCATCGAGAATTTTGGGAAATAGTTAAGCAAAAGCTTAAAGAACAACCTTTCCGTAGCCAGGAGCAACTTTTTGTTGCATTTGAGGAAGAATGGAAAAAACACCACAATGCTTTAACGACAACGAAATTGAATCGATGCCAAGACGATGCCGAGCATTTAAAAAAAAAATAGAGGTGGTCCCACAAAATATTAACTTTCACTTAATATTGGTATAGAAGTAAATAGAAAGTCCTCTCCAGCCACCAAAAACGTTGGTGCTGTCGAACGAAGTCCTCTCAATCTCGGTGCGTATTCGACCTACTGAACCTGAGGCGTTCCACGGAATTCCGGCCACGTCGTAAATTAGCGGTACCGCCAATCTATCTTGGATCAGCCCACATTGATCTAAATAGAGGAATGCCTCTGGTGGGACAAAGCCGTTAAGGCGCACCCTCTCGTTGTACAAGTAGTTGGGGTAGTAAGCTCCTGAGATCAGGTTATTGACCGAAGTCATTGCTCTTGCAACGTGGCTTCGAATCAGTTTTATCAGAAACTTGTCCACCCGTAAAATCCTGGCCCTATTGTATAGGACCTCGTTCGGGTAAAATTTTGTGTACTCAGATTCGGGAGTCCTATGTACCCCGAGACAAGTCCTGAGACATTGTCTCTCAAACACCCGAATCCTTTCCATTAAGCTGGCTCTCACATTGAACCAGACGGGACATCCATAGGCAACCATGGGCCTGATTAAGGCCATGTAGCAGATTACCTTCACCCTGGAATCAAGTTGGCTGCTATGAAACAGCCATCTTGTCAGAGCGAAAGCGCCCCGGGCCCTTGCCAGAGCAGCATCTACATGTTTGTCAAAATATAGATACTGATCCAGCACGATCCCAAGGTATCTGACTACACTTTGTCTCGCCAGTGGACGCCCGTCCGGCCCAAAGATAGAAAACCTGCGCCAATTTTTTCTAGTGTCCCGAGAGGCCCTAGACAAAGGCGTTCTGAACAATATAGATTCTGATTTCTGGAAGTTGATTTTCAACTTCCAGTCATCACAATACTGCTGAATTTTTTCGAAGTCACGCTGCAAAAGAGTAACAATGACGTCGATCGTTGGACCTGATCTGTACGCGATAAGGTCGTCCGCATACGCTATTGAGTGGTGAAGAAAAACAAGTAGATCACTCAGGTAAATGCTAAAAAGGATCGGCGAATTCACCGTACCCTGTTGCAGTCCGTTTTTGATTTCAAATGTTTGAGTAGAAGTTACGTTGGCAATTTTCACAACGAACTTTCTATCTGTTAACATGTCAAAAATCATATATAGCAGTGGTTTGCTTATGCCCAGCCGACTGAGCTTGTAATAAAGACCTTCTAGCCATACGGTGTCAAAGGCTTTTTCCAAGTCAATCAGACAGGCACCCGTGCATTGGTTCTTGCATTTATTCCATTGGATATCCGATACAAGTTTCGACGCGGCATGAATAGTGTCATGCCCCGCTCTGAAACCGAATTGGTTATCCGGGATGATTTTATTGTCCTCAACCCATTTAGACAGGGCTCTATGGACCACCTTCTCGAAGACCTTGCTGATACTCGGAAGAAGACTTATCGACCGGAGATTTGCGGGGTTAGACATGTGTTTACCCCTCTTGGGGATTGGTTGCACCACCGCTGTCTTCCAGTGTACTGGATAATATGCATTATTCAGTGCATTGTTGAACAGGATGGTGTACCTCTCTACAGCCACTGGTGGAAGGTGCCTAAGCACAACATTGGATATACCGTCAATACCCGCGGATTTTTTCCTTTTCAATGACTGAAAGATCATCTGGAGATCTTCCGTCGAAATGAACAAGGTATTAGCCCCCTCACTGGCGATGGCATTGTTTGCCATGAGATCTTCACTGAACCTGGTATAACCAAGATTCTCGGATCGCCAATGATCGAAATAATTTCTAAGGTAGAAGTGATGAAGCAGGACTCTGTTCTCCAGGTCATGGTTCGGGCGAATACTATCATTCACCTTGTACACTTCCTGGAAGACAGTTCCCACTGTCGCCACTT
This sequence comes from Merodon equestris, assembly GCA_958301585.1. Lineage (NCBI taxonomy): Eukaryota > Metazoa > Arthropoda > Insecta > Diptera > Syrphidae > Merodon > Merodon equestris. The sequence continues at coordinate 77,193,137 of OY284415.1, read as the reverse complement.
TCTCCTGAGGATCCTCAATCACGAAAAAGTCGTCATCCAGGATGGCGTTCTCTGGATCAATGCTAACTGTTCGTAGCAAACGTTCATTGTCTGACGTTCTCGGAAGCTTTAGATCCTGAATGTCATTCTGATTGTTTCTCCGAAATATTTTATTTATTTGCGGGAACATACTCGCGCTGTTGGATTTTACAGCACGAATTCTGTTGTTCCAATGCAAACTTACAGACATTCGTAGCTGGTATGTTGCGTCACGCGTGGCAACTACTGAGGCCATTGAATTTGCTGTGGCATCCTTCGATGGCTTTAAGTCGCCGGGCACTGATGAGATATACCCCGTTATGCTGCAAAAAGGTATAAGACAGCTGCTTCCTTCTCTGAAAGAATTTTCACTGCTAGCCTGGCACTTGCCTATATACCTATACCTTGGCGCGCGGTGAAAGTGGTCTTTATTCCCAAAATAGGGAAAGAAGATTACTCACTAGCCAAGAGTTTTAGACCAATAAGTCTAACATCCTTCTTGCTGAGAGATTAGTAGAGTTACATGTGCGAAAAGTTGCCCTTCGAATGCATCCTCTCTCGGACATGAAACATGCTTATCAGCGCGGAAAATCCTGCGAGACTGCGCTTCAAAACCTAGTTGGGAGAATTGAATGCGCTCTCGAAAGGAAAAAGTACGTACTAGGCATTTTCGTCGACATTGAGGGAGCTTTTGATAACGCAGTGAATTCACATTAACCGACAGAATCTTTAAATGACTCTCTACCAGCGTACCCATCATGATTGTAGGTGCGCTAGGCTCGGCAGAAGCGAGTAGATTCTGTCCACTCGGGTCGCCTGCTCATGGATGTGTTGTTGCAGCTGGCCAATTTGCCTCCGAATAGCGAGCAAGGTGCCTTATTAACAGGCACTAAGGTTTTGGGAACAGTCATAGGCTTTTGTACCGTCTACCCCGGTCTACCTGCCGCCATCTGGGCGTAGGTCATTTTGGGTGTAACGGCTGGTGGAAAATTAAAAAATTAAATTACGAGCCAGAATTGATGTTATGTCTTGGAACTTAGGACATCCCCGATAATTTGCAGGACGTCCCCGGTTCATACAGAGCACGCACTCGAGCTGCTCCCTATCCGCGACCTTGTCTTGGGTCAGATCGCCTTCCTCGTTCATGTGGTTCTTTGCACACTTAACGCATCATATGATCATATGCTTAGTTTTCAATAAAGTCAGTTATAATAATGTTAGTAGTAAATTTATGTAGTCGTCGAAAGACATATGTATGTTTCAATTGTACTGTTTGTTTTAGAGTGTCCGCCTAGGGCCAGTAAGATAGTTACATTTGCTAAGAAAGTTAAGCTAGTTTTAAGCATTTTTGACTAGGGTAAGATAGATATAAGATAATGTTAAATAAAAATGAATTTAAAACTAAAAACACTTAACGCATCGAGGCTGCATCGACGCGGCGTGCCCGAACCTTTGACAGCGGATGCATTGTAATATGTTTCCGTGTCTTCTTAATTTTTCCCATTTTACAGACTGGAAAGCTAAGAAAGTGATGGTCCTCAGTCTCTCCAGTTTGCTATTGGGTACTAGCTGGACCAGGAAGAAGGGTAGCACACGCTTCTCCCGTTTGGCCCGCGCCGTGGTGAACGACTTGACTCCCACGAATTTGAGGTCGTCGCTCTCGAACTCTTTGAGCTCTGAGAGCATTTCCTCGGGGTCAGTAATCGAGTATACGCCTTCGAGGAGCATCGTCAGCAGCCTCTCGGTCTTGGGTGTAAATGAATAGAATTCAGTTGTGGTACCTTTTAATAAATCCTTGACCCGCTTATGCTGTTCCAGTGTGTTACATTGGATAGCATTGCGGTTCTCGCCTATGCGTTTAAACACAAAATTTCCAACACCAATAACGTACTTACATAAGTCTATTGTCTATTTCAAAGAGTAATGGAGTGTTTTGAGTACTGATAGCAATACAATGTGTTGTGGTGTGTAGTATCGTCATCGCTACCTGACTTGTTCTTCATTGTACTGTTTTTTGTGCATCTGATGTAAATGCGGAGAATAATGCAATGAATTTGTACTGTTGTAGTGCACTAGCAAAGATTTTTGGTCTTAAGACTCGAGTTTAAGGGAGTTGGTTATTGGTACTTTTCCTATGATCATAATCTTGTTGCATAACATACATATATGAATGCGTGTTTTATTTTTTGGTGCGAGGGTGCGAGATGCAAAACAGAAAATATTTGTTGTTTTGTTATGTTTTTGTAGGTGTACATTTTTGTTTGAGTTATTTGTTTTTGATTTGGTATCCATTTTTCTATTTAGTTACATTTTATTGTGACATGAGTCGTTAGACTAAGTCTAAGACGAATTTTTAAATTTGCATAATGGAGCGAAAAAGGAGTAAATTATGGAATTTTGTTTAGTATTATACCAGACGATCGGGAAAAAATGAAGTGTGACTTGTGCCTTTCATGTTATTCCGTTAAAGGAGGCTCGGTAAAAAATTTAAAAAAAAAACATTTAATGACAAGACATCGGACGTCATATTTAAATAAATTCATCCAATCTGTGTCAGTTCCAGTTGTGCATCCTTCTAAATTTGGTGGAGTCCTGGGAAACTAATAGTTAATTTTTTAAACATATTTTTTTTTGCACTGAGCTATAGTTTTTTTCCTTTTTTGAAGTTATTTTTTATTTATTTTTAGTTTAAGTTAAATTAATAAGAAAAAAGTTAATTTTGTGCATTAAAAAAAACTGAAAATTGAAACGATTTGTTTATATTTTTTGCTTTGATTTAGCTATTCAATATTTCCCGCTATTTACCGTTTTGCAACCTTATTTACAGGAAACAATTCAGTCCATTTTCATCCCCTTCTATTTTCTACCAATAAATATATAAATCCATTCGAAAAAGTAGATTTTTGAGTAAAAGTAGTTTTTGCTAGCTGTTGGCTCATTTAAGATTTAACAAAAAACAGATTTATATAGAATTTAATACAAGATGCCATCCTGTCTGCAGGGAACGTGGCGCAGTTAATGCAATGTTTCTAAGTGAGCCTCAAAAAAACAAAAAATACAATTTTAAACTTAAATAATACCATCTTCCATGAAAGTAACGAAAGTAACGAGTAACGACATTTTTGTAACGAGTATTCAAAACAAAAGCAACGTATACATAAGAGTATTCAATTTGACTTTTTACTTTTACTTTTACTGCTCTAGTCTCGAATCACTATTTATCTCGGTCAATGTAGAACTTTCTTAATACCAGAAAGTTGACATCTTTAGCTTAAGGAAATGTCCTATCCGAGTTTTAGAATAGAAGAGATAGAAATGTTTAAAGAGTGGAATCACTGTTTTTCCTCGAAAGAAGGCAAGAAGTTGGCAATAGTTTAAAGAAAACTTCAGCTAATTCAGAAAACAATAGCTTTTATACAAAGTTTTTATATAGTTTTTATACAAAGCTTCGCTACAATACTGGTGCATTGCATCGCCTTTTTTTTTGGACCTCGACATTTTGTGACAGGAATGCCTTGCAATGACTAAAAGAAGTTTTCCAAAACATGAAATTGCTCCTTAAAAATGCTTTGACAACTTCTGCAAAACATCCACGTATGACGTTATCAGTTATCATACTTTTTGCACACACACAATGACAATGTAAATAAAACACGGTGATTATAGTGAAAAAATGATTTATTTTTCTACATACATATGTAAGTGTCCGAACAAATCAATACATTTAGTACAACTTTTTTCTAAGCCAAGGATTCCCTTAGAAAAAAAATGTTTGTCTTGACCCTCCCTAAACGCCTCAACAACGGCTTATAACTTTGCTATCGTCTTCAAATTTCTTGTCTCGAATGTGTCCCTTGAGCTGAGGAAAGAAGTAAACGTCACTAAGAAGTGGTCTGGAGAATAGGGTGGATGTTCAAGTAATTCGAATCTAGTTTCTTAAATGGCAGCCATCGCAACTGCGGCTATGTAAGCCGGTGCATTGCCTTGGTAAACCAGTACTCAAGCTCTTTAATGACGTCCCGCTATCTTCTTATTTGGTCTGCGTACTAAGATTCCGAAATAGTGGATTCCATAACCTTTCCCGCCAAACTTGATATTTTGAAGTTCCTTGGGGTCGGTGATGAGGCAATTGATCTTTTTGGAAATTCTTAAGATTCACTCTCGAAATGTCGGCTCGTTTTTTCGGTTGCTCGTAAGGTTCTCGGTACCAAACGCGCATAGAGATTTTTCAAATGCAATTCATTCGCAAGGATGGTCCGATGGTCACTCTTTTATCTGCCAACACAACATTTTTCACTTTACCTTTAGTAAGGGCCGTGGATGGCGCTCGGCCGTGAATTCATGTAGGGGGAACAACATGTAGTACTTAAAAGTGCACGTGCCGTAACTGCATCGAATACATGGTAGTGCAACTAGTACCTCCCCGCGGTGATCGCTGGTAACAGCAAGCTCAGTAAGGTCATGTCTCTGCTGAATTGCTGGCAAAATCTAGTTGGGTGAGGAGAAGACTAACTCCTTAAAAAAAAACTCCCTAATCTAAGGTGGCACTGCATACGCCGAAGGATGAATGGCTAGTGGGATAACTAGTCGCTAGTATGCGAACTTGGGATGCCCTGGCGAGGTCCCATTTAAATAAAATAAATGCCCATTCGAGCTAATCCGGAGCTCTGGTTCGAATGAAACTCCTTTCTCGCGGGACTCGTGGGAATCAAAATCTCGAACACAATTTCAATTAAGGGAGGAGACTGCCCTAGAAGTCCCAAAAACCTTATCAAAGAATTCCCGTTCCGGTACCTGGTCCCTCAACAAGCAAAAGGAGGCCTGATACCACCTATGGAGAGGCGTGCATTGGCATAAAAATGGCTGTCCTAGCCAAGGATTATCCAAACACGACCTTGACTACAGCTCAGCTAACGGATTTGCAAGAGGCGATACTCGAGAAAGTCCTTTGTCAAATCGTAAAGCCTCAATTCCAGAGCTGCACATTCAAGGCGGGCTTTTTAACCCTAAACTGTATGACGGAAAGTACAGTGGAGTGGCTGAAAATAACCACACCGTTGCTGAAGCCATGGGAGGGAGCCGAACTATGGGCTACAAAAGAGGATTCGATTCCTCAACCATGTACCCTAGTTGGATACTTCCCAAACGCTGCCAGCACAGCCACTGAAAAAATACTGGGACTCATACAGTCACAGAATGAATGCCTAAAAGCTGACTCTTGGAGGACGCTTAAAAGGGTTAACAAAAGCACAGCTGCCATGCTAGTCCTCTCTATGGACCGGTCAATCGCCAAAATCCTAGAGTCGAGAAGTAACATTATTTACTTCAAGTTTGGACAAATCTGTCTAAGGAGACTCAATAACGCGGAGAAAACAACAGAGGATGAAGAAATCCTTGAAATAGAGGACGCTAAAGAGTCCTCAGACAAAACTGCATGTTAAAAGTCCTGCAGGCGAACCTCCAGCATGCCAAATCTGCGTCGGCAGAAATACAAAAAAGGCATGCGGGAGGAAGATTCAATCTGGGGCTAATCCAAGAGCCCTGGATCAATAAAAACAAAATATCAGGACTAAACATCAAAAACTGTAAGTTGGTTTACGACAAAGCGGCTGATACACTGAGAGCCGCAATACTTATTAACAATGATATTAACTTCCTACAAATTTCAGAATTCACCGATAGAGACGCAGCGACGATCCTAGTCAACATGATGGGAACTGAGGTAATCGTCACCTCAGCTTATTTTCCCGGTGAAGAAGAGGAAGCACCACCAGAAAACTTCAAAAAACTGGTGAGATTCTGTAAACAGAATAGGAAACACTTAGTCATTGACTGCGACGCGAATGCTCACAATACTATCTGGGGCAGTAGCGATACAAATTCAAGAGGTGAGTCTCTCCTAGAATTTCTCGTCGATACTAACCTAGATATAGCAAATAGAGGCAAAGAACCAACTTTCCAAAATGCAATAAGGAAAGAAGTTCTAGACCTCACACTAATTACTAACAAAATATCTAACTTGATTAAAGAGTGGCAGGTCTCGAAAGAAAACTCCTTTTCTGACCACAACCACATCACTTTTAAACTTAACATGGGAACTCAGGCTGAGACCCTGGTGAGATATAGATCTCCCAAAGCCACAAACTGGGAAATGTACAAATCCCTCCTAAATGAAAAACTATCAGGGGTTCATCTGAACACCAACACTCCAGAGGAACTAGACAACTCAGTCGAATTCCTCACGGACACCATATTATCTTCCTACCATGCAAGCTGCCCACTAAAAGAAAAAAAGTCCAAAGTATCCGTACCCTGGTGGAACTCCAAACTGAGCAAACTTAGGAAGTCTGCAAGAAAAGAGTTCAACAGGGCAAAAAAGACGGGCAACTGGCAGCCATATAAGGAAGCTCTCACCAATTATAATAAAGGAATCAGGGCATCCAAAAGGAAATCATGGATGAACTACTGTGATAACCTTAAAGACTCACCAGAAACAGCAAGAGTTTACAAAGCGTTATCCAAGGGAAACCATGATTCCTTAGGTCTGTTCAAAGACCTGGATGGAAACCTGACAAATAACTTCACGGACACCCTAGAATTACTCCTAAAGACTCACTTTCCTGGCTGTACCGTGGAAACTAGCTGTAATCTCAGCCATAACTTACCAAACTATTATCAAAATAGTAATAACAGCGTGAGGAAATATATAACGTACGAGAAGCTAGACTGGGCCATTAACAGCTTCAAGCCATTTAAAGCTTCGGGACCTGACGGAATATTTCCAGCTTTACTAATACATGGGAACAATAAACTAAAGGCACTGTTGGTAAAAATTATCCGAACCAGCCTTGCCACTAGTTACATACCACGTACATGGAGAAGGATTAGGGTCATATTCATACCTAAAGGGGATAACAAACCACCAGAAAATCCTAAATCGTACAGACCAATCAGTCTATCCTCGTTCCTACTAAAAACAACGCAAAAACTGATTGAACTAATTATAAGAACAACACTGGAGATATTTCCACTCCATAAACTACAATTTGCATACCAAAAAGGCAAATCTACGATAACCGCATTCCACAAAGTTACGGAAATCATTGAAAAGGCCTTAAATTCAAAAGAAGTAGCAATTGGAGCATTTATGGACATAGAGGGAGCATTTGACAATGCAAATCACTCATCACTAACTAAAGCATTACATGCAAAAAGGGTGGACCCCCTAGTAGTTAGATGGATCAATAATATGCTAAAAGATAGACGCATAACAGCCAAGTTAGGTACCTCAGAACTAGTTATCAAAACTATTAGAGGTTGCCCGCAAGGGGGTGTTCTATCCCCGCTTCTGTGGTCAATTCTGGTAGATGAACTTCTCTGGGAACTTAACAACAAAGAAGACATTCTAGGGAATCTTATGCAAAACGCCCTAAAAATAACATGGAACTGGTGCGATAAAGAACTCTCTATCAATCATAGCAAAACCCAAATAATTAGGTTTACCAGGAAAAGATCAATTGATCTACCAAACCTTAAAATAAAAGACACCTGCATCCCAATAAAGAAAGAGCTAAAATTCCTAGGAATAACACTGGATCATAAACTCTCATGGAATGCACACCTAGATAACATATACTCAAAGGCTGTAAAGGCCTTATGGTCCCTAAAACAGCTGGTGGGCAAAACATGGGGACTCAACCCAAAAATGAGTATATGGATATACAATCAGATGATCAAACCAGCCATACTATACGGCGCTGCGGTATGGTGGAGGAAATGCGTACAAAAAGGAACAATACGCAAACTCAACAAAATACAAAGACTAGCATGTATTTGTATAACTGGAGCAATGAAAACCACTCCAACCGCTGGAATGGAGGCAATCCTAAACATTCCGCAGTTACACACTGCCGTTCAGGCAGAAGCGGCCAAACAAGCCCTAAAGATACAAAGAACTTATAACTACAAAAAAGGGAACCTGACTGGACATCTAGAGATTCTAGAAAAGGTCGACAACGTCTGGGAACTAACTCGTGTAAGTGACCTCTTGTCCCCTCAGCTGAACTTTAAAACACACTTTGAAATACTCATTCCAAACAGGGAGGAATAGAAAAACAATCCCCCTTGGTTGAAGGATGGTGCCCAAAAGTGGTTTACAGATGGGTCCAAATCCGGATATAAAGTAGGGGCTGGTGTAATAGGACCTAAATGTAGCCTTCACATCCCTCTCTGCGGTGAGTCAACAATCTTTCAGGCTGAACTGTATGCAATAAATGCGGCGGTACACTACATTAGTGAACAAAAGCCCAATAGATTAAAGATATCCATACTCTCGGACAGCCAAGCGGTTCTCAAAGCTCTAAGAAGCTATACATTTCACTCTAGAGCTGTCTGGGAATGTCACCAACGTTTAAATAAACTGGCGATAAACAACAAAGTAAAGTTGATTTGGGTGCCAGGTCATGAAAACCATAAAGGCAACGAAAAGGCGGACATACAAGCCAAAAAAGGCGCCCAGATGCCTTTTACTGGACCCTTCCCCCTTTATGGATTTGACAACACAGACACAAATAAAATTTTAAACAAATGGATCATCAAATAAAAGAACCAATTCTGGAACAGACAAGAGGGCTTAAAACACTCTAAAATCTTTATGGAACAGAATCACAATCCAAAACGTGCAAAAGAGGCACTAGAACTAAATAAAGCCGAACTAAAACTGCTATGTGAAGCTCTAACAGGGCACGGCACTTGCAATCACCACCTATTCAAAATGGGTCTCAGCAGCACTGAGTCTTGCAGACGATGTGGGCAGGATAAAGAGACAATGGAACATATACTCACAAAATGCCCAGAACTCACTGAAGAGCGACTCGAAATGTCAACAAAGACACAACTAACAGGGAAGGACTTCCAGGATATCCCATCTAGGAAAGTTGTTAAATTCATGAAAGCAACACTAAAATCCTAGATCAAAGAAGGGGGTACAATAGATCTTTATGGTCGCACTGCAAGTGTCCTGTAATGACACACCCCATACTCTTCAATACAATTCAATTCAAGGGCCGTGGATGGGCGTCCTTCCTAATGTTCATCTTCAGTGGATGTTATGCCCAGCTTAAATTCCTTGATCATGCGTGGTACTGTGCAAGATGGAGGAGCAGAGCCCTCTAATGTTTTCAGCAAGTCGCTGTGTATGGCTTTACTAGACAAGTTGTTTGCAAGCAGAGGTACTTGATGACAGATTATATTTAGTTTTTCTCCATTTTGATGTTATCCCTTCGACGGTTCTTATGCAAATGTACCCCCTGGGAATCAAGGTATATTTATACGATTTTTTTACGCTAAGCTAATGGGTTTATTACCATTTTTTTTTATTTGTATGCGGACTACAAATAACCCATTACCTTTACTTATGGATCACCCCTCGTAAGTTGTGCTGTTTGTTAGACTATATGTTAAATGTTATATTTACACTAGGAACTAATTGGATCCCCAATTTATACTGGTTAAAACCGTTTATATTGCACCGGCTACACGATCTTTTGAAACCGTAGGCGATTCATCGAGATCGCAGCGATGATTTGAACAAAATTTTTGTTTCATATTGTACTGTCAATCGATAGCTACTCTTCGACTAAGTTTGTGAAACTGGTTAATGAACAGGAGTATTTGTAACTTCACCTTTGGAAGTTATTGAAATATTATTGATTAACTTTCCGAATTGAAAGTGTTCATATAACTCCATGTTTCAAGATCTCTAGAACTCGAATCTATTAATTTTGGACATTTTCTCTCGACCCATAATGGCATAGGGAAGACCGGATAGGATACGCAAAGGAAATTGAATTTGCGGTTTTTTTTGCAGCGAAAAAAACGATTGTCGAATGCTTGTAAAATGTTTTTTCATAGTCTGGGTAGGCTAATCGCACCCAATCACTCCAAAAGATACACTAATGCTTAGGTGGCATGGCTTATTGAGAAGCGGAACCAGTCTTATGGGAAAGTCGAATTTTTGCACTTGATGTTTCCAAGACATTTGATCAATACATCTGTTCTTTAATTTTTTTCGCTAGTTTCATGGTCTTATATTCACAGCAATAATGCTGATATGCTCCGAGGATCTATTTTGTCTCGTTTTCTCAATTTCTCATTGTTATTCATAATCTCCTGACTTGAAACGAAAAACGTTCCTTCCTCGATGTTCTTCTTTTCCTTTTTATCCCGGCGTCGTTATGGTCAGAAGTGTAGGACCATAACCTTCTCACTTAACTACATTCCTACTGGTCCGCTTGTGGGGTCCGCCGGTTTGACCTCAGAAAGTAGCGGCAGGCTTCCCGGTTTGGGATTACTTCATCGCTGAGGCCAATCAAATGCTGGTGTTTTTGCATTTGTTTGCACCAATTGTTTTTCGGCCTGTCTTTTTTGCGTGTTGAAATTGGAATGTTGATTGAGAACGCCTTTTGGACGGGGTTCAAAGGATCTCTCCTTTGAACATGGCAATACCAACTGAGTCGGTCGCGCTCTATATTTCTTGTGATGGTCTCTTTTACGTGGAGGCTTCCTCGGATCTTTGAACTTCTAATTCTGTCACGCTTTGTTACTCCCGCTGTCATGCGAAGCATCTTCATCTCAGTTGCCGTTAATTTGCTCTCATACTTTTTGTGCATTGTCCAGCATTGTGAACCGTATGTGAGCGCCGGACGTACAACTGAAGTGTAGAGCCTTCCTTTCAGCTTAGGGGGCATTTTTCGATCACAAAAGATGGCGGAGTTTTCCCGCCACTTCATCCACCCTACTGCTTACGCGATGTTTGATGTCGTCATCACAAGTTGCTTCTCTATTAATCATAGATCCCAGATATTTAAACTTTTCACACTTGGGAAGCACTCTTCCATTCAAGTAAATGTCTGGAATAGGCTGATGAGGGTCAGAGAACGGGCAGCACAGATACTCTGTCTTCTTTGAACTAATACGATACCCGTGTCCCTCAAAAATGTCCACCCACACATCAAGTGCTCGTTGTAGGGACGCCTGATCATCACTTATAATGGCCCCATCGTCAGCAAAGAATAGCTGGTGCACATTGGGGTCCGTCACTTTTCCTTCAAGCAAGCAATCAAGGACTGCTATAAAAAGCAGTGGGCTGAGGACGCTCCCTTGGTGTACACCGACTTTGATTGCGAGCTCTTCGGTGACTCCTGCGGTGCATCTTACTCTTGTCGTTGCTCTCTCGTACATGTCCATAATCACTCGCACGTAGGTTTCTGGAACTCCTTTTTGTCTTAGCGCTACCCATAAAAGATCTCTTGGTTGCCGGTCAAAGGCCTTCTCGAAATCAACCAACACCATATGCAAGTCCTTTGAAGAATCACGATGCTTTTCCATCATGATCCTTATACATTGGATTGCATCTGTTGTTGATTTACCCGAGACAAACCCGCACTGGTCATCAGATAGTCGTATTATTTTCCGCAGTCGGCTATCTAATACCCGTTCAACGATCTTCATGGTGTACGACATCAGCTTGACAGAACGGTAGTTATCACAATTTCGCGTATCACCCTTTCCTTTGTGCAATGGAAGAAGATAGCTTTCCCTCCATTGATTAGGCATAGTGTCGCCTCTCATAAGTTTGGAGATAAGAACCATGAGCCATCTAGACCCGATGTCTCCCATCTTTTTCCAGAACTCAGAGGGTATCCCGTCCGGCCCAACAGCTTTTCTTTTCTTGGAGTTTTTAACCGCGTACCGAACTTCTTCGACTGTGATGTCGGATATTTCGGCATGATTCGGGGCGGCTCTTGGAAAGTACACTCGGGGAAACTGTTCGTTCAGAAGTTCCTCGCAATACTGTCGCCATCTGTGGAGAATTTTTTCGTCTTCCACAAGGAGTTGGCCTTCAGCATTGTTAATAAACTTTGGGAAACGAATCTCCTGAGCATTTCTTCTTCTCTGGGCGGCTATCTTAAAGATATTTGCTCCTTTGTTCAAATTGTTTTGTCGAAGCTCCTGGGTAGCCTGGTTCCTGTCAGACGCGGAAGACGATATTTCATCCAACTCCTAATAGAGGCCTTCCATGCTTTTCGCATTGAATTCGGCGCATTTTTTCTTCGCGATACCTTTGCAACATCTATATACCTTTTCACGGCGAGCTTTTTCCTCTCTATTAGTAGAAGAGCACTTTGACCAAGCTTGGAAAGCCATTTTCTTTTCGTGTATCACTGCTTTGGCTTCGTCTGTCCACCACCAGGTTTCTTTTGCGTGTTGGCAGGGGCCTTTAGATGTTCCGAGCAGTGATTTGGCTTTCTCCAGGCCAGATTGTTGTAGGGAATCCCACATGTCTTGTGCTCTGCACTCCTCATTACCGACGTCATCGATAATGGAAGAGAGGTAGTTTTTCATGATGGTAATAAAAGCTTCGCCTTTTCCCTTATCCAGCTTATACCACTTGATTCTCTCAGACACCTTCGTTTGCTGCTTTGACTTCTTTCTCGCATCCATAAAAAATTCAGTCAGGAGGAGACGGTGTTGAGGGGCGATCGCGTCTCCCAGGATCACTTTGCAATCTTTAGCTCGTGGCTTCATGAAACTGGATACCAAATGATAGTATATTTGAGTTTCATTTCCGCCGCTGCTATAAATGATCAGGTGCCGGCTTTATTTGACGAACATGGTATTTAGCACTATAAGACCGTACGACTTGCACATGTTTAGGATATCTTCACCTGAAGAGTTCCTGGTGCCGTATCCCAGCCCTCCGTGGTAGCCTTCATAGTCTTCGCTTGTCTTCCCGACATGTCCGTTTAAATCTCCCCCAACAAACAAAAGCTCTTCCTTTGGGATGATTTTGACAAGGTTGTGGAAATCTAGCCAGAATGCATCTTTTTCTTTTTGTTCGCATCCTACTTGAGGGGCATATGCGCTTACGACGTTCCACACCTCACCATGCATCACCAATTTGAGAGCCATCAAACGGTCACTGGACTTTGAAATGGTTAAGACGTTGCCAAGTAACTCTGCCGCAAGGATGATGGCGATTCCGTTTTTTCCTTGTTCCAATCCATAGTAAAACATCTTGTAGGCTTTTGTTTTAACGTCCAAGAAACGTGCCCGATTACCGGTGTTTCGCCATTTCGTCTCTTGTACGCACAGGATGTCTACTCGCCTTCTAACCATCATTTCTTCAAGCTCATAGCTGCGCCCACTCATGCTTCCAACGTTCCAACTCGCGACTCTTAAATGTGGCTTACGCCGTTGCATTACTTTGCTATCCCCCGGAAATCCTATAGCTCTGACCCGAGCATTGCTGCTCGTCCCAGGATCACGACCATTAGTAGTGCCTGGCGGGGTAGTGCTTTTCCTTTTAGCGTTCTTTTCCATAATGCTACGGTTTGACCGTTTTCTTTCTTCACTTCCTTTTTGACACGGCATGCTCCAGATTTTTTATTTTTTTTTTGATTGATCTTACTCTTACAACACCGGTAATCTCCAGTCGTGTCAACCCACTGATTTGCATGCACACTTGTTAGGCAGTTTAATGGTGGTATATGTGTCCCTAGGCTCACCTTGGTGTTTTCTAAATTGCCTAGATGTGATTTTTGTTTACCTTTGTTTAGTCGCCTTTTACGACAAGCGATAGGTATCGCTGCAGGGATATTCTTAACCCGTCCCTGCACGTGGAACGTTCCTTCCTCGATGTTAGTATCAATAATACTTATAGTTGGAGCAATCATATTTTCGAAGTCATCACAAGTGCTAAGAAGACCATGCCAAACACATTATGAACTTCGCTTCATTTAAGTACATTTCAGTCCTATATTTCCAGCTGGCAACTGGTGATAAATTTTACCGACTGGAAAGGTTTTTTTTTAGTTGAAATTCATGCATAGGCAGTGGCATCGCGGTATTCGCCGGTTAGCCTTCTTATTCGTCATCTATTCTTAAAGGATTAGCAGCGAACCTTTCTTGCTCTAAAAAACTTGTCCAAATTCGCCATCCGTCAGCTTCATAATGCGTGTGAAATAAAATTCTCGCCGATGGGAGTAATTTCTCCTGTTTACATTTTTGAAATAATGAAGCTCACTTCAGAGATTTCTAAAAACTTTATTAAGCCTGATTTTGGTCTAGTTTTCTTTTATGGACTAGGTGTGGCATCGCAATGGAACGATAGCAAATTTAGTAAACTTAAATGTATATAAACGAGGTGAATATTACAAGTTTAAGCGAACAAGTGCGATGGAAATTGTTCCTCAAAATGATATCGTATCTCGGGGGTATTTGACTGGCTTTTCACTGGATGTTCGAAGAAGTCTCTGCAGAAAGGAGGTAAACAGTAGTTGTAAACCTATTTAGTTGTATCTCGTCACTAAAGTACTCACTCTTCATCGGCTAACGTGATGTTTATTCTATCCGTTGTGATTTCTGTGGGACGGATTGATCCGAAGAAGTCTGTTATAGGAACTTTGTTCGGATCTCGATTGTAAAGATCCTTTCGGACACTCACTGTAGATATGCAAACACGCTTGGGGCACACTTGCAACTGGGGAATAAAACAACATCAAGAAAATAGTAAAACAAACCTATAGCAGCTCGTAAATCCTTACAAATTCTCCCATTGTCTTGGCGCTATTTGGTTGTACCTTCTCTAAGAATTCCAAAGCATAGAATGTATATCTGTCAATCATGTAGACGCCAATTGATGGATCGACATGATGCTAAAAGCACATGAAATATAAAGTCAATTAAGAGGTTTACTAGCTATTCTTATACCGATAAGGAATCCTCTCCCACTAGGCTACTGGCGATAGCGAGCACGTTCGGAGACTGGAATTTCTCATAGAGCGATGCCGCTTGGCAAGTGTCTACCATGAATAGCAGTTCGTTATACCTAAATGAATCACTTCAATTAGAGAAGAATGCAATTGGGATAATATTTGCATTACATACCTTTCCTTTTGCCACATTTGTTCGACGGCATCCGCCAACTCTTGACTTGTGATTTCCTCTGAATCTTGAAACTTAAGAAAACCATCACCCCCATGGCCAGTAAGATATATTAGCACGTTACTCCCGGCATCAGTCAGAAGCTTCTTCGAGCGCGCGGTATTATCAGGTGTGCGTCCAGTCAGCACTCGCACAAAGTTTTCAACAGTCACTTCATATCCACGATAATCCACCTCCACATCGTCGCCATATACATTGATGTGTTGATTGGCATTGTTGTACACGTGACCAGGCCTTGGATTCCTTGGATTACAGGCCATATCGTCCGCAATCATCAAAATAATTTGGCTGTCTGGAATTCCCAATCGTTTAACTGATCTATAGATGGACAAAACATTGGCTACATGGCGGTAATTAAACCAGAAACGAGAGGCATCAACTAAAACCGCCCAGTTGTTGGTGTGGCCAGAGTTTTTTACTGAATTTACAAACTTTTCCGGTAACTACATAAATAAGAATACATCAGGAAACTGTTTAATAGCAGTCGATTAACTTACATCGGCAGTTTCTTCTTTCGCATTTGAAAAAAGAAAAATCGACGAAAAGAGGACAATCCACAACCACTTCATACTTCTTTGCTGATAAACAATTTCTGACAGTTGGGCTGACTGGAGAGAAATGACATCGATAAATGTCATATTGAAATTGCGATGGGCGCGTACAGATAAGTCTACTCTGTTGGATGAATTCAGCACACAAACATCAGAAAAATTTCATCGTACCAAAGAGGATTAATTATGGTCGCATGTACGTACATACCTGTTTCAAGCTGTCTCGCGAGTCCGAATTTACTGCTTGTGTGCGCTGGGGCTACTTTCACTTCACATTTTCGTATTGGGGCGCACAATGTCAATGCCATTACAGTGCCATTAGCAAAGTTTTTAGATTCTTGACACATATATGGATAACGAGTGTATGTTCACAAAGTTTTTCGTTAACTTCAACTAGATTCAAAAATAAAATAATTCAATCAAACATTAATAAGTACAAAGAATAATGTGGCAATGTAAAAAGCCCTCTTCTTCTCCTTACAATTCTATCTGTTTTATAAAGGACATTTGCAAGGATATTTGTAGCGCATAATTAGTTATTTTTCAAAACTTCAATCTGCTCATTCCATTCACAATAGCAATGATATACATTTTAAGCAATTTATTGTTTTAATTAAGTTCACCCTATTTCATACAACTCAATTATTTTGAACATATATATAACTCAACTATACATAAATATGTATATAACTGCCGAATAGTGTACACTCAAGGCATGAAAAACACAATCGTATTCCCATTACGTTTTTGGGTTTATGCTTAGAAGCAATAAAACGTTACACAACAAACCTTACACAAATCCAATTGAAACTAATATAGGGTTTTCCAAAACGGACTTGACAATTTTTTTTTTTAAATAAAACGCAAACCATTTGAGATATTTCAAAAACTTTATTATCGGCTTGAAGTACAATCAAAACATTTATGAATGGAACTCGACTTCGTTCATATGGCCACCGCGAGCACGTTTGCAGTGGTCGATTCGTTGCACCCAATTTTCGATGACTCGGCCACACATTTCGCGTTCAATGTTGGCTCTGAGCTCTTCCAACGTCGTCGGCTTGTTGGCATAAACCAATGACTTAACGTAGCCCCAAAGAAAATAGTCTAGAGGCGTTATATCGCACGAACGAGGCGGCCAATCGACTGGCCCATTTCTTGAGATAACACGCTCATCAAACTTACTCTTCAATAAATCGATTGTAACGTGTGTTGTGTGGCTTGTGGCACCATCCTGTTGAAACCACATGTCGTCCAAGTCCATATCTTCTAATTCGGGCCAAAAATAATCGGTAATCATGGCGCGATAACGCTGGCCATTCGCAGTAACGTGCCGATCGTTATCGTCGACGAAAAAATATGGCCCAATAACGTCGCCCGCATGCAAACCGCACCAAACAGTTATTTTTTGTGGAAGAAGTGGTGATTCATGAAGCACATGTTTCACCCGAACAATAACGCATATTTTGCTTATTGACGAACCCATCGAGCCAAAAATGAGCTTCGCCACTGAAGACGATTTTGCGATGAAATTCATCATCTTGGCGCATCTTCTCCAGAGCCCAATCGGAGAACGTACGTCGCTTCAAATGGTCGATCGGCTTCAATTCTTGAGTCAGCTTGATCTTGTATGGGTGTAAACAAAGATCCTTACGCAAAATACGCCATAATGTGGTCTGAATGATGCCCAATTCTTGAGAACGCCGTGGAATTGACTGATTTGGATCGTTTGCTACGGACGCCTGAACAGCAGCGATATTTTCGACACTTCGACCAACCCGTTGTCTCACTGACACGGCAAAATCACACAACGAATATGTATACTCAAATTTTTGCACTAAGCTTGTTATTGCCTGTCTACTAGGGCGAGAATTACGACCGAAAATTAGAAAATTTTTATAATTTGCAGACGTTGCTCGTTCGTGTACTTTACCATGATGAAAAAGTTGAGTTTATTGAATAAATTGACAATGACAGTTCGATGATTAGTGAAAGGGTGCGTTCACAAATTAAATTCAAAGCTGTCAAGTCCCCATTGGAAAACCCTTTAATAATTTAAATCAACACTACGGTTATATTCAAAATTACGGCAGAAACAATTAAAAAAATCAAAATATTATTAGAAAAATACTGTTATATTTCTATATTTTGAAGCCTTTGAACCATTAATAAAAATATAACGCCAAAATGTCTTCATACCAAACATTTTTTTTATTGTTTATTTTAGTTCAATCATTGTTCTGAGCTTTTTCGTCTATCTTTCACTAAACGCTCTATTATAATTACCTATTAACTATAACCTTTATATGTCAGACTCCAAAATAGGCACAACTTCGTTCAATATAATGCCTTTATATGTTTCTGCATTCACTGTAACCTTTTACAGCAAATTCGTTTTACTCTTATATTTGAAAACGTATCCCTATGTTGCCATCGGATTGAATTCAAACTCGTCGACAAATATTGGGTGTCCAGTAGGAACATTTTCAACTCTAAATTTCAAATTATCGAAAACCAGGGCGGTGAGGTAGCTGGGGGGCATCTTTTGATGCGTATTTTTTGCGAAATTATTAATCGCTATGAGTCATCGGTCGGGAGCACATCGCGCATTCACGGTTGAGCAATATTTGAAAACGGGTGAGTCGTTAGTGCGTGCGCGTTGCAATTTTTATGTTCACTTCATTTCACGAAAACTGAGTGATGGTCCGAGCACGCAAAATATCTCTCGTGGGTGCAAACTCTTAGAAAAGAAGAGACAATGCTGAACAGAACTCCTCCGAGACCATCAACAGCGCAGCAGCGACGCCAGAACATGTTGCTCAAATTCGAAATTATGCAAAATCCGCGTTAATCCATAAGATGATTGTGGCATCTACGGAGATAAAAAAAATTCAACTGTGCACGTTATTAAAAAAAAAATCAATGTTCCACCCATACAAAATCCCAATCCGGCAAGGTCTAAAGGGAAGTGACTATCATTTGCGAGAAACCTTGACAAAAGCCATGCTCGAACTTTTTCGAACAGCACGAACACTTGGCAACATATTGTATAGTGCTGAAGCATATTTTCATATCGACGGCTTCCTAAATAAACAAAACTTGCGTTACTGGCATCCAAACAACCCTAGTGAACGCCATCAAAAACGTTTACAATGCCCCAAAACGATGGTGCGCCATTTCTGCCCGAAGGACAATTGGCCCATATTGTTGGCCAATTGGCCTAAAGTGTATTGGCGAATGAAGGACGAGTTTCTGTTGCCACAACTGCAGCTACTCCCCGGGCACCACAATAAAACGCTATTACAGCAAGCGGTGCTACACCACACTCGGCCAGGGTTTCGATTGAGAAGCTAAGGGTTATTTTCCGAACAAATTGTTCGGCAAGTATGGAGACATACCCTGGCAACCTCGCTCTCCGGATCTCACACCATGCGACTTTTTCTAGTGGGGATACCTGTCAAGGGTTGGCAATAAGAATCCTCGAACAACTCGAGCCCTGCCGCGAAACTGACACCATTGAGCCAGCTCTTTGTTCACGTGTTATTGCAAATGTTAGGGTTCGGCTGCAAAAAAGCCTGGAAAGAAGCGGATGTCATTTAGAAGACACTGTTTTTAAAAAATAAAATCCGCAAGATGACTGTACATTTTCCCAAAAGAAGTGGTTCGCAAATTAGATTAGAGTAAGTAGAAGATACTTTGGAGGCTGGGCGCTTTATCATGTTTAGATGAACCTGAGAACTGACCGAGGTCTGTTGGCCTTGGTGAGGTCTCGGGCATGCAGAGTAAGCAATTAAAGGACTCCCAGGCGCTGAAGTACGCAATCAGGAAGGTGATCACTCGGAACACACGATTGCTAGCCGATCTGATTATATTTAAACTAGATAAACCCTAGAACAATAAAAAAAATAATTGGGTCTTATCAAATTTTCTTTAAAAATTCAGTGAAACTTAAAATAGTAAAGAGCTTAGCTAGACTTAGAGTGCCCACACAAGACCAATATGACACACTAAATACTAGAATATTTTAATTTAAACGATATTGTCTAGTAAATAAAATAGAATAAGAATAATAAAAATTAATTAATCATACCCATATCCATCAGTCGCGATGTTGAACAGTTCTTGTTGAGATATTCATCCTGTTTTCTAGGTTTTCTCTCAAAATAATCCATCTAAAGGACAATAGATATACTTTGGCCAGCCAAGACAATTATAATGTTTTTTTGAAGCAAAGGTAGTTGCGCTACTTTTGGCAAGCTAATCATTGCGAAATACAAGAACTGATCCAGATAGTCTTGTTAAGTACTCAAATGTATAAAAAGTAAAAACAAGCTTTTCAAGACAATAACCGGAGAAATCCCAACTTATTCAAATATTATAAGTAGAAAAGTATACGTTTTTTTTTTTCAGAGCTAGCAAACACGATGTATGGTTAAACTAATTAAAATTTGAGAAAAAAATTGTATAGTCTTTAGCTATTTTTAATGCTTAACTAAGATGCAGGAGTCCTTCGATAATAATTAAAATACGCCGTTTTCCAATTTTAGAAGCATTCACATTACTGAAACTCTTTTTACGATTTGATTGAAACAACTTTCGTATCCATTTATTACAACTAAAAAAATAATTTATTAAAGCACAGTTTAATCACCATTGCTACTGCCCTTAACTTTAATAAACTGGGGATCGGTGCGGCGTTCAATTCCTCTTGATCTGCATACTCAAGAAGCGTATTTGTACATTTTAGTGCTTGGGAACTCAATATTTTACCCTTGCTTTCATTCTCTTTCAGTGCCTTCCACGATGACCCAATTTCTAACTTCTTGTATTGAAATGTTGTGTTCTGTGTCTATAATTCCAAGGAGATCATTAATTTCTTGCAACGCTTTTTGAAGCTGAGTTTTATCCATAATTGAATAAGTGGAATTAAATCATCTTTTTCTTTTGGCAGCATACGTTTAAAAAACTTAGCAATATATGAAGCGAAAAGCTGCTCCCAAGATTATTTTAAGTTCATTGTATAGTAGCGTCCCTTAAGGTTAATTTTTTATTCTAGCAGCAAAGTTTTCACTTTCCGTCGCAGTAATTTCAGTAAGCAATATTTCTTTGTAGTATGCCTTGACTAAATTAATGACATTTTGGTCCACGGATTCACATTTTGACATTGACATTTTGGGTTGGATCAAAGCGGCTATGTTCGGGGGAAAAAAACAAAACTGAAACGTACTGATCAGAGCTATTTAGCTTGTTTTTATTTCAGTGACAAGTTCTTATACATTGTGAGGAAACAACAATACTTTTTTGGTAAATTATTTTCTGCTAGGTATCGTTTAATCTGGAAAAGGATACAAAAAAATGGCAGGTTTAAGGTGGGTAATGGTGCGATTTGGTTGATACGAAACAATTTTGAAGTTCAAATAAAGCGCTTACCTCTTTAGTAAAATGTTCATTAAACCATTTTTGGAAGATTTCACTTGTCATCCAAGCGCTTTTGTTGGATCTATAAATCAGTGAAACTTTGAAACGGCTTCGCGATAACTAGAGGTGTGAGCTTATACGTTCCTGTTGCATTATAATATCTTCCTTTCTTTGTTAGTTTTTCTCTCAGAGCTGTATATTAAGTATATAGGATGAGTAATAGCTTCCAAAAGATACCAGTTTCATCAGCATTATAGATTTGTTGTGATATAAAAGACATCTCTTGGATTGTTTCATATAATTTTTCTATTGTAAAAATAAATTAACTTTTCTTTTATTACATGAGAACTTATCGCCTCATGTTTTTAATGTCATTACACCATAAATTTTATACCCGACCCTGAGTAACTCTGGAATTCGAATATTTTTTGAATTGCAGAACGAAGTGATTTGCTATTCGGCAGAGTAAATTTGTTGAAACTGTAACATGGTTCTCTCTGCTTTTTTACCCATTCGAATAATACATTTTCCATTTTAGGCATTTCGAATTTCCTAACCTTGTTGACTTGAATCCCGAATGTCAAATTGTACACTTATCTGTTATTGGTAAAAATCGACGCACTTTTCGTTCAGGTGCCATTGCACAAACTGATCATAAAACATGTAAAATGTACTTACACAACTTGCAGGAGGTACTCTTTGGACTGCGGTTGCATTCAAAATCTTGAAATATATCTAGACCAGAGGTACCCAAACTTTTTTTTCTCATAGACCCCTTTCATAATCAACCTGATTTCGGTGGATCCCGTGCTACTACATTTTTATCATATTCCCAATACTCGTCAAAATATGTGAAGATTAGATCTAATGATGAAAATTTGCATCGCGGCTGAGTTCCAACCCTAAATTCGGAGTGGTAAAAATAAGAAGAAAACTAGTATATTTTCTTATGTTCTATTTATTAAAATAATACGATTACAGTCTTCATAGAGCTAACATTAAACATTAATAGCGCATCGTAACTTCAACAATACAAATCAAAGATATCAAAAATTTAAAAAAAAAAAATCATAATTTTATTGGGTGAGATGTACTTGATGGATTGACAGCAAATTATCAATACTTGGCTTCATATATGTATGTACGGAATATCCGCAAATCTCTCCGTTCTGTGATGTTCATTTTGCTCCTTTTATTTGTTAATAAGCTTGTAATGAGACTAAAACTTTTTTGGACAAGCTATGAGGTGGGAAATGCTATCAAAAGTTTCTTCGCAATTTCCTACAGCCCAAGATATTTTTCGGGTATTTCTGCCTGCAGCCAAAATGTTTGATAGCCTTTTATAAATTTAACTTTCAGCTCCTCATAGGTACTAAGCTCGAGTAGCTCTTTTAATATCACATTCCACACTTCCGTTTCATCAAATGGAATTATGATCCATGGTGGTATTTCCATTGTGAGAATATCTTCAAATCTGTTTTTGAAGTCATCATGCAGGGCATTTAAATGCTGAACGTAATCGTTGGAAGTCTTCATCATTTTCGTCGCATAATTGTGCAAACAATCAGGTATTCAACGCATTGCTTCTTATTTTATTAACTGCTTTAATCACAAATTGAAGCGATTGGTGTAATCTATCACTCAAATTTTTCGCTACTAGGTATGTCGATGGGTGACAGTGAATTGCAGTTACTTCTGGTATAATTCTTTTAAGATGATTACAAACCTACGATATCGCCTGAACGCCATGTTCAGCTCTGCCACCGAAATGATGTTTGTAAATGGAATCGATTTTTCCTTAAAAAAATCACTCAGGACATTAAATATTGATTCGCCCTTAGTATCCGCCTCTAAAGTTTTTCGCGAATAGCAGCTCTTCATGGATTTCTTCGTCCATAACAAATCAACCATATGCCAATATTAATGCTTCATTACCAGGTAAAGTTGACCCGTCCAGTTGAATAGAAAAATTAGTTGTTTGCAGATAATGACACAAGAAGCTTTCAATATCAGAGTTCATTTCATCAATGCGTCGTGGTACAGTGTTGTTAGTCAAAGGAATTCTTTTGAGTACGTTAAAACCTCTTCAACGGCGGCTAAAATTAACTGTTCTCCGATGGTGTGCGGTTTTCCAGATTTCGCTATAAGCAATAAGATATTGTAAGATGCCCGCAAGCCATCATAGTGACTTTGAGACTTTGAAGCGAACATACTGTGCACGGTAGGGTTCTGTTCATATTTTACCTTCAATGTTTGAAAATATTTTAAGTCTTTGCCAGTTTTATCAGAATGACATCTTCTTAGATGATTTTCGAGCTTCGATGGCTTCATAGAGTCATTGCTCAAAATTTTGTTACATAAGAGGCATATGGGCAATCGTTTGTCTGCCTTTTATTGAAGAAAACATAATTTCAAATAATCAACGCAAGTGGTTTTACATTAATTGTGTCGTTGCTTATACGAGTATACTCGTCAGAAGCTTTTGTTAATACTTAGGATGCCGTTACAAAGATGATCTTGGCTTGGAAAAAGCTTTTTTGTTAAAGTTTTATTAAAGCTTTCCTATTCACAGTGACTGCCAAAATTCATTTTCTTTAAAGCTTTACAGTGGCTACCAAAATTCACTTTCTTTAACTATGGTATTGATAAAACTAGGCAGATCAGTATGCGCGGGCTTAACTCCGCTACTGAAAATTTTTGATCGAGCGAGCAAATTTGTTGTTTTATCAAATTACAATCATAACCAATACTCTTAAGTAAATACATATAGCTAAGTGTGATACATCAAATTAATTGTCTACTTGCAAGGACGTTTAGATTTAAGATCATATTTTTTGCTCTCGCTCCGCATGGCACTTTTCTAAACTTTACTTCGTTATTTCTCACTATTTTTCAATCAAACAATTTCATTTGATAATTTATGGCTCATCTACAGACCTAGATCTATCGAATGACATGCTGCACACATGTGTGGTTATAGCCGATATCTACATTTAGTGCGTACAAGATTAGTCCGAAATCGTTTTCGGACCACTACAGTCAGTCACGAAAGTCTACATATACCCCTGAAAAGTGCTAGATCAATGCTTGTAGACAAAATTTCAATATTATTTATTTATTAGATAAAGTATAACTGTTCAAAAACATGATTCAAAACAAAAAGTAGTCGTTTCTTCAGAATAATTCAACAAAAACAAGCAAAAACCAAAAAAATCATCTCACGAAAGTCTACATACAGCTGTGTTTCAGACGAATTCCTTGTCAACAGGACAAAGTACCGCTATTTTTTTCCTGCAAATGCAAATTCTTCTCCATTGAAACTCAGTTGCGATTCATTTGTGTTAAATACCGCATCTGTTTTTGTCAAAATTGGTGGAAATGGAGAACAGACGAGAAATACCTTTGGAAGTTAGGAACATCATTATAAAACTGAGAAATGAAAAAAAAAGTTATAGTGAGATACATATCTAAAATAGTGGGTAAAAGCGTTTCTACTGTGCAGACCATCATAAAAAACTACAATGACAGAGGGCACGTTCTAAATAATCCCCGTTCAGGCCGTCCGAAAAAATTAAATAGCCGCGATATCCGAACTCTCATCCGGAAAGTGAACTCTAATCCGCAAATTAGTGCTCCAAAATTAGCGGAAGATATTCTGATCACTACAGGGAAGGAAGTTCACCCAGAAGCTGTACGGAGAGTATTGAGATCCGAAGGGTTTAATGGAAGAGTTCCAAGGAAAAAACCGTGGATCAGTGAAGCTAACCGCGAAAAACGCTTAGAATTCGCAAACCGCTACATATCGGAGGACCACGATTTTTGGAAAACAGTGCTTTTCACGGACGAAAGCAAATTTAATATCTTCGGTTCTGATGGCAGGGGAAAAGTGTGGCGGAGAGCTAACCAGGAAATGGAAGCGAAGAACCTGGTTCCTACTGTCAAGCACGGTGGTGGGCATGTGATGGTGTGGGGGGCAATGGCAGCTTCTGGTGTAGGGAGATTAGTGTTTATTGATGGCAATATGGATCGCTATCAATACCTCAATATTTTGCGACATAATTTGCATGCCTCTGCTGAGGCACTGGGACTTGGAAGCAGCTGGATACTACACCAGGACAACGATCCTAAGCATACGGCAAAACTTGTAAGAGAGTGGCTGGTGTTTAGGGTCCCAAAACAACTTCATCCACCTCCCCAATCTCCAGATCTAAATGTAATAGAGCATATCTGGGATGAACTGGAACGCAGGGTTCGTAAATGCAGAATTACGGACAAAAATTCCTTAAGAACGGCTCTTTTGAATTCCTGGGCTTCAATTACCCCTGACGTGACAGAAAATCTAGTCCTCTCTATGCCTAAGAGACTTAAAGCGGTCCAGGAAGCAAACGGTGGTCCAACAAAATATTAATTTTACTTTATTTCGTTTTGTTATGAATTCATTTATCTTGTAAATAACTTTTATGTAGACTTTCGTGAGATGATTTTTTTGGTTTTTGCTTGTTTTTGTTGAATTATTCTGAAGAAACGACTACTTTTTGTTTTGAATCATGTTTTTGAACAGTTATACTTTATCTAATAAATAAATAATATTGAAATTTTGTCTACAAGCATTGATCTAGCACTTTTCAGGGGTATATGTAGACTTTCGTGACTGACTGTATATTCCCCGTACATGCACGCGCTAGGCCAAAAAGTGGGTGATTGCTCTCGCTCCGCTACGCTCCGCTCGATCAATTAAAGGGCAGACAATTCAAAATTAAAGAAAAATAAACAATAATTCAAAATAAGGAAAACAATTCAAAATGGTTAATAAATGCAAATATGCAGTTGTTACAATATGAACTTTTGTGACTTTCATGAAGTATCAAAGAGGTGGGATCTGCGAAATTTTAAATAAACAAAAATATGTAAGATTTCATAGATAAACTCATGTTGAATTATTCATAACACATATGTATGTAGGTAAATAAATATAAAACAGCTAATATCAAAAGGAGTGTTAAAGGCTTCCTCTAAGAGGAACCAACAAAAACCGCGAACGGGAAGCGGAGCTTCCCCCAATTGTTTTAAAAGAGGAAAAAACTATTTAAAGCTTATGCAATTTTAATGCTCCGGCTCTCACTTAGAACTAACTTATCACCTATATTGCATTTCGTAGGAAACCCATCGCTCGCACCGCATCTGCAACGTAGACAATTTTCTTTGAGTGCATGTACATCGACCAGATGCATGTTTCCTAGGCTGGCTGCATCGTATGCATCCGATTTCACTAGACAGAACGGAACATGATCCTAGCGCACTTGAATTGACTTGACCAGGTACGAACACGCGAAGTAGCATGAGCTGCACAAAAAGACGATACAGTGAATTCCGTTCATTGCTCTGTTTCGACCTTTGCCCTTGGCTTCGGTCGATGTTGTTAACGGAACGAGTAGTCAGAAAATGTCTTTGTTTTTCCAGCCAGCCTAGCCAATATAGCAGAAAATCTAGTCCTTTATAAATAAAAATTGTAGCTACATATCAAACGCTAGTTCGAGTGCACCTTGAAAACACACCAAAACTAAATGCTGGAACATTTCTTCCCCGACAATGACTGTAATGATGAAGTTATTTCAGTGAACGGTATGCCAACTAAGATATGTTCTGCCATATCAGTTTTGATGCGGAAACTGGCCAAACAATTTTGTCAAAATGATATCAATTGGAATCCAAATTGTACGAACTTTTTGTTGCTTAACTTTAAAGTTGCCAATATTTTTCTTATGACGAAAGTGTTTCTAAAATTAGACTCTTCGGTATCACTGAGGTGGAGATTTGATACCTCTTATACATTATTCGCCTCGGCCTTAAGTGCAGACTTTTTTCATCTGATTTACTTAGAGAAGGGATCAATACAATTAAACGAATTGAAATAAAAATACTCCATGGGCAAGTAGATTAGATTTTTCAACGGAAAATTAAAAACACAGTAACACAATATTTTAAATAGTTACATTATAGGTCACGTGAACGGATTTGCAGTATTAAAACTTATTGGGCGAATTGTACCGGTTCGCCTAAAGCATCTAAGTGTAAGAGGTCCAAAAGGTCTTACATAAGTCATTCGAAGAACATGGAGTTAAGAGAACCATTTTCGAAGAAAGCTGTGCGCTCTCAACCAAAGCTTAATCATGCAGGCGAGACTTCTGTCATCTACCGCTAAACTCACGAATGATCGCGCTACAAACACTCGACTCCAATCGGGACCAATTATTATATTTACTATTACCGGCCATCTGGAACTTCAGGAAATTCAGTGCCACATTGACCACCCTTCGCCAAGTCTCCCTGTCATGTGTGTTTCTTCCATGTTTCATTTTTAATTTTAGGAGATTTAAACTGCAGGCATATACAGTGAGATTGCAAAAAAGCGATATTCATGGGTAATGTCCATGTCGCTTCCAGTATTTGTTTTTTTTTTCAGTTGATCACAAACCAGTGAAGTGGAGGGTAATTTTTCAGAGAAAGAGAAAGTAATAGCCGCCCAGCTTAAGTCATATCAACAGCAGCGGCAACAAGAATAGCCAAAACAGCAGAAGAAGGTGCAACAACAGCCGCAGCGACAAAAGCAGCAGCAGCAACAACGACAGCCAGAACATCAGAAGAAGCAACAACAACAACAGGCGCAGCAGTAGAAGCAGAAACAACAACAACAACAGGCGCCACAACAGAAGCAGCAACAACGTCCGAAAAAGGAAAAAGGTGGAAACTATCATAACCTACACCACCTAAGCATGCCATTGGTGCTGATCACTTTGAGATTAAACGATACAGACCAACAGACCTAATTGAACGGTTCGGGTAAATGCTGGGTATGTACATCATCACGGAAATAAAACAGCTCGGTGCGAACAAAACCTCCAACGTTTCGGGTAGATTAGAACCCACTTGTGCCATCTACTCCTACACACGAGTAAAAACACAATTGTAAAGGACATTGGTCCTACATTGTACGTACATATACCCTGACAAATTGTAAAAACTTGATCTAAATGCTAATTTAAGACAGGTGTTGAATAAATGGGAGAAACAAAAAAAAAAAAACTATACACTACTGTACTAATATCAGCAAGCAGGTTGACTTAATCGAAGAGTAGAAGAGTAAGGAACCTGAACATTGACGACTGGACTAAGCTTCTGATGTTTATAGCCATTGCCCAAAAAATTTTCCGAGCTTTGGGATTATCCAAAATGTTCATATTTTTGGTTTTATGATTGTATTGGGTATTGGAAAATTTTTCTCTAACTGTGTAGCGAGAGTAAGAAAACTTAGTTGATATGATGCAGTGTTCAGACCTTCATATATGTACATCAATAGTATGCTTACCAAGGTGGAAGGTAAAGAATAAGTCCAAGTTATTAGCAGCTTGATTGGGTTGAGTGAACACCTCGTTTTGGGTCTTGCCTGTTGTCTATGTCGAAGCCACTTAAAGTGCTGAACATCGAATTCAGCCGCTATAGCGATTTTATTGACGGGGAGACATAAGGCATGTTGAAACTGGAATTATTATTTATGATAGGGCTTTTGTTGATATAAAAGTAGAGAATAATGTACTTACAGATGATAAACTTTAGCGGTTGTATTCCAGGATGGTAGGCTATCCTGTGAAAAATTTTGTTAAGCAGTAGCACTACGGTGAATGTTCTATTCGTGAACGTTAAAGAAAGAATATGGGCATACGTGCAAAAACATTTTTCTTTAGTTCATTAAAATACTGCCGAACTGTGCACATTACGAGTATTAGTACTCCCGGAAATAAGGAATCGAAGGCACAACTCCGAATAACCTTAAGTATATTCGTATTCTCTATCTATCTGTAAAAAAACTGACGCTAGTGCTGCGCTCTATGCCTTTGTGTAACTTTGGACGAAAAATATGCAATCAACTCTGCGAATTAGATACTTATAATAAAGTTCCTTACATCGCCAATGATTCCATGGCTCGTATCCAAGATAGTACTAAACTATTTTTACAGCATGTTCTATAACATATTGTATATACATAATTGTCGTTGTAAAAAATTACTATAAAGTGAATTCGTATAAAACAGAATCATATCAGACAGCCTTCGCAAAGAAAGAGAACTGTATTATCAAAATCGCCCATCAAATGGACGATATTGAGATCTTTGCGCGAATAAGAGTACTTTTAACAACTCGCCGTCAGTATTAATACACGTGGCACATATGTATAGTTACGTCAGCAATGGCAGCTAAATAGAAAAAATAAGAGATAAGATAAGAGATAAAGATATTTTGTGGGCCGGAATGTTATATACCAAAATATAAGAACTTGGAAGGAGAGATGAACTATACGTACTCATGCAAGTTATTTAGCAGATACTCGTAAGTAGATTGACCCCAGTCAGCTCTTAATAAAATTAAGCGCTTTGCATCTTCCATATCTATCGTAATTGCGATGTAAACAGTGAAGATGCGTATGATCACATCTTCTCCCGTATAATAGCGTCGGTCTTATGAGTTGCGGTGATGTAGTTTTTAAGAGTATTCATAGGTGGTTGGGTAATCAGAAAACTGGGCTTTCCAAAATAATTTACCTATTTCAGTAAACCTAGAGGTTAAACCTATATCCGCTTAAGTTTAAAAATATGTATTTATAGATAGATTGGCATCTATGTATGTGTATTCATGTGTATATTTTCAAACTCGAACTTTCCAAACTTTCAAAGCATTCTATAGTACAAATATTGTTGCAGACTGGAGTAATAGCCCCAAAATTGAATTGAATCAGAATTCCTAGCACGATGATAACCACAAAACATTTTTATAAAAATAATTCTCGGAAAGATGTAGTCCTGTATATCAATACTTTTAATTACTCGGAATGTCTTAAAAAGAAAAAAAAGAAAAAAAAATTCTAATCACACACAATATTTCGTCTACAACAATCTAGGTAAGGAGCTTCCAAATTTGTGTATCCTAAATCTCGACATCCCTCCGCTAAAGCGGATACCGCGCATCTAAAGAAAATATATTGTACAGTTTGCATGTAGACTTTTGCACCTTGAAAATCAGTAGAGCCATCTGGGCTGCAAACCAATCCGGCACAAGGCTGATCCGGATGTTGTATTATTTGACCGCAAGCATATGTTCCCACTTAATTTTTTTCCAAATTGTAGTAATTGTAGTGAATAGCTCCAAAAACCGTAGTATTTCTCAGTAAATTGAAGTGAAAAGCGAAAATATTTCTTTTCAAAATTTATTGTTATAAAGTACATTTACATACATATGTATTACAATTTTTTCGTGGCATTGTTAACGAATTTGCCATCAATCGTTATTTGTATGTTGGGCATTTGAGTTGCTTGCAGCTTACAAAATATTCCACTGAACTGTAGAGCGAAATATAGCTGAATGTCATTGTGAAATGGTTGAAATATTGAATCGTTAAAACATTTTACTACATTTATTGCATTTTTTTAATTTTTTTGACATCATATTTTTTTCTCAAATCGTAGTGTTTTGGAATTTTTTTTGGAATTTTGGAAGAAAAAATGAAGTGAAACACTTCAATTGTAGTGTAAGTGGGAACGCTGCTGACCATTAACCCTGCAGTTTGCACTTACTACAGCGGATACAGTAGAGATGGAAAGCGCAACAATCAAAAATACGACAGACTTCATCCTAAGCAATGCAACGAGATACTGCTGAGACGAAACTACCTACATATACATTTCATATATTTACTGGTATACTCGTTTTATTATTTACACGTAATCTAATGATAGGTAACATGCGACTCGACCAATTAATTGCTCGAACGGGGAAGTCCAAAAGTCAACTGTCATATTATCATCATGGTATGAATCATAGTATGATTCTTTGGGATTAATTAATGCCTGTTAATTTCATTTCGGTTCATAATTCATAGAATTTTCAGAGTAAGCATCTGCTATAGATCACTGGCCTTAAATTTTAAACTCGAAGTGCGATACAGAATTGTTTTGGGCCGCGTGGAAAATATGAAATCAATTGGAGGATCTTAATGAATATGTGGACTCTATGCGTACTTGTATAGGCTGGGAAAGAAATTGTCTCCGGAGATACCTATGTACATGATATCGATACATCCAGGCTATCCTTTGGCATATTATTGCGATCGACCGTTAAATACACATTACAATAAAAATATTAATATAAATATCCTTTAACGTAGGATCCTATTTCTTGTTTCAACAAGCAATGTTATCGTTCACCTATTATTAGCCATGAAATTACCTTCTCGAAAACCGCGTAGAAAAGTGGTAGAGATAAAAATGGGAAGGGATTGCGATAATTAGGTTCTTCGTTCGTGCTATGCCGGTCGGGAAGTCAGTTTTCAGGAATTGTCATATGAGATTTTATATAGTTTGGAAATCAAGGAGAGGCCCGGTGACATCAAGCATTCAGAACGATAGTGAAAGTAGAAATCAGTAAACAGAATCGATTTATCGCCCCGTGCTACCCTTCAGACTTAAAGATTTAAAAAAGTTCATACTGTGCTGTTATTTGATTATCGCCGCTTTCTAAATACTTGGAATAGATTAAATATTATTGTAGACATTTAATAGTTTTCAAACTGATTAGTGAAAACCTCACTAAATCAGAATTTATAGTGTTTATAGTATAGGTGATAAGATATGTTCTTGTAAGGAACAATGTCGTTATGTTATGTTAATATTTTCGATGGAGCTCTTTTAATGCCTTCGAGGTTACAAAAAGGAAAACCAAGTATATTAATGCATTACATATGTATATTTAAGATTTTCCTCTTTTGTAATTTTTAATTACATACAATATTTCGTCTACAACAATCTGGGTAAGGAGCTCCCAAATTTGTGTATCCTAAATCTCGACATCCCTCCGCTAAAGCGGATACCGCGCATCTAAAGAAAATATATTGTACAGTTTGCATTTAGACTTTTGCTCCCGAGATTTATCAAACTCACCCTTGAAAATCAGTAGAGCCATCTGGGCGGCAAAACAATCCGGCACAAGGCTGATCCGGATGTTGTATTATTTGACCGCTAGCATATGTCTGACCATTAACCCTGCAGTTTGCACTTACTACAGCGGATACAGTAAAGATGGAAAGCGCAACAATCAAAAATACGACTGACTTCATCCTAAGCAATGCAACGAGATACTGCTGAGACGAAACTACCTAGGTATACATTTCATATATTTACTGGTGTAGGTACTCGTTTTATTATTTACACGTAATCTAATGATAGGTAACATGCGACTCGACCAATTAATTGCTCCAATGGGAAAGTCCAAAAGTCAACTGTCATATTATCATCATGGTATGAATCATAGTATGATTCTTTGGGATGCTAATTAATGCCTGTTAAAGTGAAATATACTCGTACATTCCTTGATTACAGATACTTTCCATGTGAACATTTTGTTTCAGGTTTCGGTTCATAATTCATAGAGTTTTCAGAGTAAGCATCTGCTATAGATCACTGGCCTTACATTTTAAACTCGAAGTGCGATACAGAATTGTTTTGGGCCGCGTGAAAAATATGAAATCAATTGGAGGATCTTAATGAATATGTGGACTCTATGCGTACTTGTATAGGCTGGGAAAGAAATTGTCTCCGGAGATACCTACTATGTACATGATATCGATACATCCAGGTTATCCTTTGGCATATTATTGCGATCGACCGTTAAATACACATTACAATATAAATATTAATAAATTATTAATATTAATAAAAATAATTAATTTTCTTTTTTTGAAAATGCTATAAAAAAAACTACTGAATATTTTCTCAAATTTCTTTTTTTATTTGAAAGTACAATCCTTCCGGTTAATAATGGAAAATAATTTCATTCAAATGGCTGCCTCGGCTGGCCATGCAGTAGCCTACACGATCGGTCCAATTTTTAAGCACATTATGGATTGTGTGCAGCTGTATTTCACCAATGACTTCACGAAATTGTCCTTTAAAGCGTCAATTGTCTCTAGCTTGTCGGCGTAACACTTATCTTTGACGGCACCCCACAAATAATAGTCCAACGGTGTCAAATCGCAGCTCCGAGGTGGCCAAACGACATCAGCTCTGCGGCTGATAATGCGATCTTCAAAAACAGGGGGCGATTGTAGCTTCGGCTGTGTGGCACGTAGCGCCGTCCTGTTGAAACCAGATATTGCCAATATCCTCCTCTTCAATTTTTGTGAACAAAAATTCGTTCAACATGGCCCGATAACGATCGGCATTGACTGTAACGGCCACTCCTTCCTCATTTTCGAAGAAAAATGGCCCAATTATGCCTCTGGACCAAAATCCGCACCAAACAGTGGCTCGTTTTGAGTGCACCGGCTTTTCAATGTATGCGTGCGGGTTTTCTGTGCCCCAAATGCGACAATTTTGCTTGTTTACATACCCGCCTCTCTTCTTCCAAAATCCGTACGCAATTTTCGCACACATTCTGCAACATTACCATGATTTTCAAAGTAATGTCGCAATATTTCCCAGCGTTGTTCAAGCGTATGCACAACCATATTCGTTCAGCGGAAGGATAAAACTAATTAAGTGTCAAATCAGACATGAGCTAAGTGTTACCATTCACGAAATAAGCACTACTTGAAAAAAAAAAAACCTTAGATAGCGGACCCTTTATAAATATCCTTTAACGTAGGATCCTATTTCTTTAAAATTGTTTCAACAAGCAATGCTATCGTTCACCTATTATTATTAGCCATGAAATTACATTCTCGAAGAACCGCGTAGAAAAGTGGCAGAGATAAAAATGGGAAGGGATTGCGATAATTAGGTTCTTCGTTCGTGCTATGCCGGTCGGGAAGTCAGTTTTCAGGAATTGTCATATGAGATTTTATATAGTTTGGAAATCAAGGAGAGGCCCGGTGACATCAAGCATTCAGAACGATATTGAAAGTAGAAATCAGTAAACAGAATCGATTTATCGCCCCGTGCTACCCTTCAGACTTAAAGATTTAAAAAAGTTCATACTGTGCTGTTATTTGATTATCGCCGCTTTCTACTTGGAATAGATTAAATATTATTGTAGACATTTAATAGTTTTCAAACTGATTAGTGAAAACCTCACTAAATCAGAATTTATAGTGTTTATAGTATAGGTGATAAGATATGTTCTTGTAAGGAACAATGTCGTTATGTTATGTTAATATTTTCGATGGAGCTCTTTTAATGCCTTCGAGGTTACAAAAAGGAAAACCAAGTATATTTAATGCATTACATATGTATATTTAAGATTTTCCTCTTTTGTCATTTTTAATTACACACAATATTTCGTCTACAACAATCTGGGTAAGGAGCTCTCAAATTTGTGTATCCTAAATCTCTACATCCCTCCGCTAAAGCGGATACCGCGCATCTAAAAAAAAAATATGCAATATGCGTTTAAGCTCTAATGATTAAAAAAGAACAAACTTACCCTTGAAATTGTGTAGATCCATCAGGGCGGCAAAGCAATCCAGCACAAGGCTGCTGCGGATGTCGTATAGTTTGACCGGTAGCAAATGACCTACCATTCACCATACAGTCTGCACTGACCAGAGCTGGTATAGCAAGGACTGAGAGCACAGCAACCAAAAGTACGAGAAATTTCATCCCAAACAATCTAAGATTGACGAGAAACTAATGGCAAGAAGCTACTCTTCCTTAAATTTATACTCGGTGTGTTACTAGTACTAGCACGTAATTTAATGACGACGTCCCCAGCTCGACCCATCACCCTCTCGAAAAGGGAATTCCCTAAGTCAAATCAAAAAATAGCATATGAACGTCAGAGGAACCATTAGCAAACACCAGGAAGCACCGTCGCGTCGTTTCATTGTTAAAAAACAAAAATATTTAATTTGAATAAAACCGATTCACATCAACAGAAATATAGACATCTATAGTTCGCAGCACTTCATATACACGGGAAACTAGATTTATTCGTGTATCGCCATGTGTTTCAAGAGCTTTTCAATCGGCCTACTATGTAAGATTAACTCGAACTTCAGTTATATTAAGCTCAAATGGATACAAACAGTATGAGGAAGTAACGCTGCAATTATCAGTTTCGGCTTTTCAAAGTGTCGGATGTGTGACGGATTTTCAAATTGTCAAAGAAGTGAAATGTATGCAATTTTAAATAAACAAGAACATATTAGATAACATAGAAAACGGAATTACACATGCGGCCATAAAACTACATCAAACTCAGGCAAAATGTCGAAGAAAAATAAATGATTTATCAGAAATTTATTCAATAATTCTTTGCTTAAAAAAGACATTTTAATTATATATAATAAAATATAAATATAATAAAATAAAAAATGTAGTTCAGGGCATAAGATCATCATTGAACCTGGCAAAATCAAGTTCCCTAATCGTCAATGATCAATATTATTTCGTAAGTAGAAATGATGGAGTAGAGCTCTGTTTTCCAGTTTGTGGTTCAGGCGAATTCTGTCATCCATCCTATAAACTTCCTGGAAAATAGCTTCCACTATCGCCACCTTTCCTTAAGTATCCTTTATCAAGAAAAAATGGATCAATGCTGTGATCGTAAAAGGCGTTTATGCCCCCGAAAGTTCAGGTTCAGGTTTCATATTCGGGCTGTTTGAATTTGATGAGGTGGTGTGGTATCGTACTGTCCAGGGCTGTATGAAATTAAGTACAAGTACCTATCCCAGTATTTTAACAGGTACTTGTACTAATACTTCAGTACCTGGTACTGGTACTTGATTTTAGGCAAGTATCAGTATTTTCTGCTAAAATACTTAAGTATTATGTTAAAATACTTGAGAGTACTTCTAAGTACTTGAGAGTACTTGAGAGTATTTGAGAGAACTTATAAGTACTTGAGAGTACTTGAGAGAACTTATAAGTACTTGAGCGGTACTGCAGTACTTCCAAGTACTTGAGCAATACTGCAGTACTTCCAAGTACGTGAGCAGTACATTCTTCGTAAGAAAGTTCATTTTCTGAAGCCCAATCTATCAGCGTATTTAGAGCTGTCATTACCTCTGATAGCTGAACTCTTTTCGGTAGTTGATCTTCTGGAGTATCATGGTTTAATGAATCATCATTATCATCGATATCTTCTATGATAGGCATGGAATCCTCTGCTAATTCTTGCCAAGCTTGATTGCCGGTATTTTAATTAGGGACAGCTTATCTCAGCACCACTAAGCTCATATGAGCAGCATTAGCTAACTCGGGATGAATTGCTTGAAAGTATCGAGACAAAGGAAGTCCTGATCATCAGGATTATAAAATATCTCACGCCAGCATTTTGAAATTGTATCTGCTCTGATTTTCTCTCACGCACTTGCTAAATATGAAACAGCATCTCTCATAGTTATTGCTTTAAGAAGGTCGTGTATGGTTGTGATGCAGCAAACAATTGCGGTAATACTATGTGAGGTGACGTTCGTAGGCAAAAACATAACTGTAACTTGACCATCGGCACAAATGAGTACATCAGCAGGAGGATGACTGGGAGCACTGTCCTAAAGAAGCAATGCTTTTGGAGGATATCCACTTTCCACGAGATGTTTTTGGACCTAAACAATTGGTAAATAATTAACTTTTTAAGAATTCGATTTACAAAGAAATTGTGAAACCAATTTCCAATAATCGAAACATTCATCCAAGCTGATTTTGAAGACGATAATCAACTGGAATTTAAAAATTTTCAAACGGCTTTTTGGCCTTTCCAATAACTAAATACTATACTGTTGCCTGCAAATGAATCTGCTGTAGGAACAGGCCGATCTGCCTTTGGATGGCGAACAGAATCGAACGCAGGACCACCTCGGCCTCCGATGCTTCGACATTGGAGTCTAGGGAACAGCCACAGGCTTTTGTACCGTATGGCTGTACCGTTTGGGCATAGGTCATTTGCACTGTGTCAGCTGATATTTGTGAGCTGCCTGTGGGACGTTTCTCCTCAACCTTCTGCATACGGGCCAGATTTGCTTTCTTCATGTCTTGAAACTTAGAACATCCCCTATAGGCTACATTTCGCAATTCTACGCCGCGTGCTCGAACGGTTGGCAACGGATACACTGTGAAATGTTGATTTGCCTACTCAATGTTTCCCTATTTAAAGACTGGTATGTAAAGTCCGTAAGCCTCTCCTGTTGCTGTTGGGTATAAGTTGAACCAGAAAAAGGATGATACTCGCTTCTCCCGTTTGGTCCGCGCTGTGGTTAACGACTTTGCTCAGGCAATTCTTCTGGATCTGTGATCGTGTGCCTTTGAGTTAATTTACATTCCTGTATGTCAATTTTACTTACTTAGATGCCGTTACAGCTCATGAAGAGCCAGAGCCAAGTTTTTCTCATTCTGTTATGTTGGGGGGACCTATAGTTTAATGCCGATCCGAACGGTAAGAACCGAGAAGCTTTTCACGGCAAATGTAAGACGAGGGATTTTGCCAGTACATTCAGTACTGAACAGTATCGTGGCGATTAAAATGTTAATGCATTATTTCGACTGTTATCTTGAGAAATGCCGTCAATATAAGTGTAACAATGTATGAGTAAGTGACTGTGATGAAATTCAATATTGCATATTTTAGGGCGAATTAGTGATTTAATGCAAACCCGGCAGCAAGATTATTGCCTTTATTCATGCGTTAAAAGCTTATTTTTAATATAAAAGCTTTGTGACAACGTTCTTCTGCGAAGTTAAGGTAGTACGGTATCCATCCAATGTTCGGTACAACACATCTAATTTTGGATATTTCCAATATATGGAGAACAGATAGTGTGTCGTTAAATACATATGACTCGCATACTCGAAATTTTCGACTTCGGATGCGTAAGGCTAAGGCCACGCACTGAGCGGCAAGCGGCAGAGCGGCAAAAAGCTGAGCGACAAACTTAGGCTAAGGCCACGCACTGAGCGGCAAGCGGCTATTTACTGAGCGGCAATTTTCTGAGCGGCAACTCACTGAGCGGCAATTCTTAGCGATTAGTTCTGAAAATGTCGTTAACGAGTGCTGTTCGCCGCAATATTTTACAAGAAAGTCGTTTTAACATTTACAGAGTTATCTTAAGCTTAAAAAAAGAAGATTTGGAGTTCATCCAATAAACCGAAAAAGATCAGGTTATGGCGAATTTCACCATTTGTATAATAATCTTCGACAACACGAAGACCGATTCAGACAATACCTACGTATGTCAGTACAATCATTTGATTTGCTGTTAATATTTCTTAAATTTGCCATTATTCCTTCTTGCCGCTCAGCACTACCCTAAAATAATAGAACAGAATTGAAAGCTGAGCGACGCCGCTCTGCCGCTCAAAAACGTCGCTTGCCGCTCAGCCACAGCCATACGACTTCATGTGTTTTAAATTTTTTTTGCCGCTCAGCTTCTTGCCGCTCAGCTTTTTGCCGCTTGCCGCTCAGTGCGTGGCCTTAGCCTAAGTTAGATCTAATGCCATACTTATTTTTCAGGAATACATGCATAAAATGGGAAATTCACTATGTGAAATACAAGTTCTCAAAAGTCCGAAACTTCTTCTAATGAATTAATACCTAACATTTTCAAAAAACGTTAATTTATGTATCCTCATCTCTATTTAATGATTACTAAGAGGAGCTGTCATTGGCGTTGCCGTTTCCAAATCCTTAAAGAACTTTTATAGACATGTTTAATTGATTCCAATGGATTTTTGTCTGTACGGAAGATGCCTTTGTAACTTTGCTTCACACTTTGTGTTCTAAAAAAAATTTCTGATGATTACCTCTCCATTGTGCATTTACCCATTTTACTAAGAGACGATTTATTCAAACTTGACTGGAAACACTAGTTTCTTATAGAAACATGTTAGGCAAGAAGAAAAATAACATTCACACCCTATATTACATCTACAACGGTGTTCTCAAATTATTGAATCCCAATTATGTGCATCCCTCTGCTAAAAAGGTCCGGAACTTGAGTCTAATGGGTGAGATCAA
The DNA here is from genome assembly GCA_958301585.1 of Merodon equestris. NCBI lineage: Eukaryota > Metazoa > Arthropoda > Insecta > Diptera > Syrphidae > Merodon > Merodon equestris. The sequence continues at coordinate 77,154,150 of OY284415.1, read as the reverse complement.
TTCAACTCACCCTTGGAATCTCATACGTTAGGAAAGCATACCAGCGTAACACAAAGCTTCCCCAAGTGTTCGCTTATTAACTCTGCATATTGTACTGACCAAATCAAGTTCACCAATAACTGGAAGGCAATATATAAGTCGGAAAAACAAAACTTTTTTTGACACTATCCAAAAATCGTCCCATTTGTTGATATCTTCATAAGAATGGAAAGGCGCTCAAGCAGGCTATCCATCGAACGGAATAAGTGATAGCCGGAAAGGGGATTGTCTGGTAAATATGGCGGATGGGTCAGGACTTCACATTTAAGCGTTTCCAAGTCGGTTTTCACTGATTTTACAACAATATTACACTTCTCTCTGCTTGTAAAGTGGCCTTTTTCATTTGGTCAAATACAACAAATCGTTCGGTTTGAGCAGAATATAATAAACTACACCCTGCTTATACCACCAGATGCAGAGCAAAACCTTCCAAGGTTTTTCCAAGGGGAAATCTTCAAAAGATACTGACGATCCGAGTAATCAGTATGCCGGATTTTTACCGACTAAAACCGCCTCCCTCATGATTGCAATCTAGCCACTTGGACTTATAAGCAATTTTATGCTGATTTAATTTATGTTTTGTCATTTCAGGAGTTCCGCCCATTAGCGTCTCCTGACAGATGTTAAGATGCGTTCTATTCTTGTTTTTTTTTTTATGTTAAGTATATGTCCGGGCAAATAAATATGTATATGTATGTACATTTCTTAAAGTGAGTGGTCCCTTTTATTTACACCAGTTCAAATGCCTTTTTCCTTTTGAGTCTTCTCACTATATTTGCATTGTCTAAAAGTTGCACTGCCTCTGTGTTTGTGTGAACTTGAAGTCTTGATTCGTGCCTTCGTGCAGTTTTTTGGACCTCATCCATGACTAATTCCACTCCCAAGTCCCTGTGAAAGTCCTTATTTCTTACGTACCCTGGTGCATTTACGATTTTCCTTAGTACTTTGTTTTGGAATCTCTGTATGATGTCTACATTGCTCTTTTTCGTACAACCCCATAGTTGACTGCCATATGTCCATATTGGCTTCAGTGATTGCTTATATAATAAAAGCTTATTATAGACTGATGAGGAGTTCTTTCCTATCAGCCAATACATTTTTCTGTATTTTATTTTTAATTCCTCTTTTTTCTTTTTAACGTGCTCTTCCCATCTTAGTTTAGCATCTAGCGTCAAGATATTTCGCTGTGTTGGCATACGGTACTATTTTCTGGTTGATAGTAACCGGGATTTGTGTTATTGCTTTGTTAGTGAAATTTATGTGAACTGATTTGCTCTCATTAAGCTTGATTCGCCATTTTATTGTCCAATTACAAATTTGGTCTATAGCAGATTGTAGCTTCGTGTTGATTCCACATTATCCTTTCCCACTGCAAGGATTGCAGTGTCATCGGCAAATGTAGCTAATGTGCAATATTCTAGTTCTGGGAGATCACATGTATATAGAAGATAAGGAACCCAGCACCCTGCCTTGTGGGACTCCTGCCTTAATTTCCGTTAATTCTGAATACGAGTCTTCCTGTTTTATCCTAAAACATCTCCCGCTTAGATATGATTTTAAGATTGCAGCGTATTGTTTTAGTAGGACACATCTTAGTTTGTGGTTAAGTCCTTCATGCCAAACCTTATCAGAGGCTTTTGCTACATCTAAAAACACTGCAGCACATACTTTTTTTTTCTAACGATTTTTCTATGATGTTGACTATTCCGTGAACTTGATCATTTGTTGAGTGATGTCTCCTAAATCCGAACTGGTAATTTGGAATCAGATTTTTCGGTTCAATAATACTATTAAGTCGTTTGACAAATATTTTTTCGAATAGTTTAGATATAATCGGTAGTATTCAGATTGGCCTGTATGATGTCACTTCATAATATAGGAACATAAATCAGGAATATATCTCATTCTAAACGCAGCATTGATTATATGTGTTAGTTTAACCACAGCTTTTCTTGGTAACTGCTTCAATTTTTCACCGGTTATAAGATCATAGCCGGGGCATTTTTTCGGATTGATGTTATTTTTGATCTAATTTTTCACTTCCCTTGGGGTCGTAAGTCTTATTTCTATATTTTCTTCTTCAAATGTTTCCGCAGGAGTCGTTGTTTGGTTGAAAAACGTTTTTTAGGTTATTTCTAGCCCAATTTCCTTCCACTGTTTTAATGGGTTGGCCTTTTTGCATTCGTCATTGCCTTCCAAAGCGAATAATCGGTTGCTTTTTCGTTGGTTAATCCTCGAAGATAATTACTGATGGAGTCTTCTTTTAGTTCCTTATTTGTCTTCTTAACTGTTGGGTGAGATTGTTCAGTTTCAAGAAGACCCTGGAAGACAGAATTGAACTAAGCGTGCCAATGTGTAATACTGAACAACTGGATAGAGAAGTGGAAAAACTTGTCAATGATATTCAACAATCAATTCAGTTTTTTTCAATTTATTAACAATATACATATATAAAGTACAATAAGATAAAGTATCTTTTGTAGTACCTAGTATAAATACATTAGGATTAATTAGGAGCTCAAAAACAAAACAAAAAAAAAAAAAAAAAAATAAGATCATTAAGATACAATATAGATTAAAATTAAGCTAAGTTTGAAAAATGATTAAAAATTGCATTTTTAAAGCGTGTGGCAGCACAAATAATTCTAATAGTGACTGGTAAAGAATTCCATAATTTAATAGCATAGATAACAAATAAACGAGAGGAGTTCAGATAGTGGTGGCGCAGCGGAATTATACACAGAGATCGGGTTGAACGAGCAAAATTAAGTTTATCATATAAATACACCGGAGTCCTATTCATTATGATTCTATGTAAGAAGACACATACCCTGGCATCAAGGTATTGCTTTAAATTTGTGTTCAATATACCATGGGCGAATTGAGATACATGGTCATAATGTCGTAATCCATGAATATATCTAACGGAGTCATTAAATGCAATTTGAAGCTAGTGAAATAATAAACTATCAATATTACAGTAAACGGCTTCCGAGTACGTAATTAGGGGTAATATAAGAGTTTTTACTAACTGTTGTCTTGTGCTGACAGGGGTGAAACTTGCAGAGATCCATAATTTACGGAGAGATGAATAAATTTCCGATGATTTATCATCCGATTTCGCAACACCGTCCGTCGTCATCAAAAGGCGCAGAAGGGTCAACCCAAGGCCCAATTTAATTAAGCACCCCTCCCTCACTACTTCGACTGAAAAGCTGCAGGTCGAGGCGATGAAAGGGGCGCCATCACCAACACCATCAACATCAACGTCCACAGCAGCTGGACAACAACAACATAAACCAGTGGTCTCCGTAGAGGATATTTCCTACCTCTCCGATGGTAGGGAAGGCCGTTACACGGGAGACAAAAACCCCTTCGCCGCCCTTTCAAGATCGGCTACGGAGGAAGAGCGTAGCGAACTTGAAAAGAAAGAACGCTTTCTACGCGCCCAGCTGCAGGCCGTAGTCGAAAAGATGAAGGAGCTAAAAAAGAAGGAGCAGGCAACAGCCGCCCTCCAGCAAAAGCAGCAACAACAACATAAGCCGCAGAAGAAGCAGCAACAACAACGACAGCCACAACAGCAGAAACAGAAGCAACAACAACAACCACAGCAACAGAAACAGCAGCAACAAAAGCTGAAGTTACAGAAGCAGCAACAACAACAACCGCAGCAGCAGAAACAGCAGAAACAACAATCGCAGCAGCAGAAGCAGCAGCAACAAGAACAGCCGCAGCAGAAACAGCAGCAGCAACAACAACCGCAGAAGCAGAAGCAACAGCAACAACAACACCCGCAACAACAGAAGCAGCAACAGCGCCCTAAAAAGGAGAAGGTACCACCCATCTTTACCTATACCACAGCCCTGCGAGAGACCATCGATCTTTGTAAGTATGCTATTGTGCAAGACACTGGAACAGCATAAGCGGATTAAAAGCCTATTGAAAGAGTCAACGACGGAGTTTTTCTCCTTCACTCCAAAGGCCGAGAGGTTGCAGACGATGCTCCTCAAAGGCGTGGAGTCAATCACAGACCCCAAGGAAATGCTCTCAGAGCTCAAAGAGTTCGAGAGTGACGACCTAAAATTCGTGGGGGTTAAGCCATTCTCCACTGTAAGCTCCCGAAGGGAGAAGAGAGTAATACCCTTCTTCTTGGTACAGCTCACACCCAGCAGTAAGCTGGAGAGGCTAAGGACTATTGCTTCCTTAGCATCCCAGACTGTCACATGGGAAAAATTAAAAATTAAAGTCCCTCGGGTCGCTTCCAAACACCAGCCGTCACACCCAAGTTGACCTACGCCCAAATGGCGGCAGGTCCGGGAAAGACGGTACAAAAGCCCATGGCTGTCTCTAAGGCACCAGAGGCCGATGTGGATGTCTGTTCGATCTTGCTCGCAATCCAAAGGCTGATTGGGCAGTTCCAACAACAGATCCTGGAGACGGCGACCCGAGTAGGTAGTATCTGCTCGCTACTGCCGGGCCTAGCGCACCTAAGGTCATGATGGGTACGCTGGTAGAGAGGCCCTTGAAGATCCTTTCGGTGAATGTAAATTCACTGATAAGGATCGAGCGACGAGCCGAACTCTTTAACTTGTTGCAGGACAAAAGCCCCGATGTACTCCTGGTTAGCGAAACAAAGCTAAACCAGAAGAACAAAATCCGGCACAGTTCTTACAAAATAATTAGAAGGGACCGATCCAACGCTTCTCAAGGCGGGAGAGTTGCGATCTTCATAAGAAATAATATAAAACATAAAATTATATATAGCGGTGAAGTGCGGAGGTTCCAGGTGCTAGAAGTCTGCATTGTGTGCATTCCTCTCCGTAATGGACAGAAAATGTACATTTTAGCGGCCTATGCACCTGAAGCACCTCAACCCAATATTTTTACCGCAGAGCTCGAGATACTCTTTCATTTTCTGCGTTTAAATTCGGTAGAAAACTTCTACATTCTATCCGTCGATTTAAACGCCAAACATAGTGATTGGGGAAATAACATTCCCAACACTAGGGGGAGCCTACTAAGCCATTGGTGGGTTCTTCGCAACATTGAATATAGAGTCAAGTTGCTCGCAACGGATAGTCCGTCGTATCCTAGGAGTGGCTTCTATCTGGATCTCATGCTGATAGACTCTCGACTGAGACTAGCAGACACGAAGGAATGGTCTATTAACTGTCTACGGACCATTGTATACGACAGTGACCATTGCGGACTATGTGCCGTGATCACAGATCCTGACGAGTTCGCGGAAATGGCAGAGTACGTCCACACGCACCCCTACGATTACAGTAGGGCGCGCTGGCCACGCTTCGCCAATTCCTTGACGAGAGCGCTCACTTCGGGCGCCTCCATCCCACCGTCTAATAGGAACCTGTCAAACAACGAGATTGACAGGTACCAAAAACAAATGGACAACAAAACGCGACAATCGACGCACTGCACAGAAAAAAGTATATTCCTGACAAGACTCAAACTCTTGTACAGGCGGTTTACCGATAGACAAAACTCGGAGGTTAGGACACTGAAGTCACTGATTAAAAATCTCCAACAGTTGATCAGAGAGAATTACAGAATATCTGTAAGTTTGCATTGGAACAACATAATTCGTGCTGTAAAATCCAACAGCGGGAGTATGTTCCCGCAAATAAATAAAATATTTCGGAGAAACAATCATAATGACATTCAGGATCTGAAACTTCCGAGAACGTCAGACAATGAATGTTTGCTACGAACAGTTAACATCGATCCAGAGAACGGATGACGACTTTTTCGTGATTGAGGATCCTCAGGAGAAGATGGCGACAGTGGGAGCTGTCTTCCAGGAAGTGCACAAGGTGAATGATAGTATTCGCCCGAACCATGACCTGGAGAACAGAGTCCTGCTTCATCACTTCTACCTTAGAAATGGTTTCGATCATTGGCGATCCGAGAATCTTGGTTATACCAGGTTCAGTGAAAATCTCATGGCAAACAATGCCATCGCCAGTGAGGGGGCTAATACCCTGTTCAGTTCGACGGAAGATCTCCAGATGATCTTTCAGTCATTGAAAAAGAAAAAATCCGCGGGTATCGACGGTATATCCAACCTTCCATCAGTAGCTGTAGAGAGGTACACTATCCTGTTCAATAATGCACTGAATAATGCATATTATCCAGTACACTGGAAGACAGCGGTGGTGCAACATCTCTAACCCGGCAAATCTTCGGTCAATAAGTCTCCTTCCGAGTATCAGCAAGGTCTTCGAGAAGGTGGTCCATAAAGCCCTGTCTAAATGGGTTGAGGACAATAAAATCATCCCGGATAACCAATTCGGTTTCAGAGCGGGGCATGAAACGGACTGCAACAGGGTACGGTAAATTCGCCGATCCTTTTTAGCATTTACCTGAGTGATCTACTTGTTTCTCTTCACCACTCAATAGCGTATGCGGACGACCTTATCGCGTACAGATCAGGTCCAATGATCGACGTCATTGTTACTCTTTTGCAGCGTGACTTCGAAAAAATTCAGCAGTATTGTGATGACCGGAAGTTGAAAATCAACTTCCAGAAATCAGAATCTATATTGTTCAGAACGCCTTTGTCTAGGGCCTCTCGGGACACTAGAAAAAAATTGGCGCAGGTTCTCTATCTTTGGGCCGAACGGGCGTCCACTGGGGAGACAAAGTGTAGTCAGATACCTTGGGATCGTGCTGGATCAGTATCTATATTTTGGCAAACATGTAGATGCTGCTCTGGCAAGGCTCGGGGACGCTTTCGCTCTGACAAGATGGCTGTTTCATAGCAGCCAACTTGATTCCAGGGTGAAGGTAATCTGCTACATGGCCTTAATCAGGCCCATGGTTGCCTATGGATGTCCCGTCTGGTTCAATATGAGAGCCAGCTTAATGGAAGGGATTCGGGTGTTTGAGAGACAATGTCTCAGGACTTGTCTCGGACTACATAGGACACCCGAATCTGAGTACACGAAATTTGACCCGAACGAGGTCCTATACAATAGGGCTAGGATTGTAGGGTTGGATAACTTTCTGATCAAACTGATTCGGAGCCACGTTGCAAGAGCAATGACTTCGGTCAATAACCTAATCTCCGGGGCTTACTACCCCAAGAATTATTCCATGAGAGAGTGCGTCTTAACGGCTTTGTCCCGCCAGAAGCATTCCTGTACTTAGATAGATGTGGTCTGATCCAGGACAGATTGGCGGTACCGCTAATCTTCCACGTGGGTCGCAATTCCGTGGAACGGCGATTCCTCTACGGACCCGATGTCGCACTCCGTGAGCCGACAGGTTCTGTAGATCGGTCTCCCACCGGAATCGAGGAGATGTAGTCCGCCAGCATCAACGCTTTTGGTGGCTGGGAGGACTCCGTCAACGGACTCTTCACTAGGTGCAGCCTCTTCAAGGCAAAGCCTGCCAAACACCGATAGCAGGCTTACATAGGCTAGGGTAGGGTAAGATAGGTTAGGGTAGGTTAGGGTAGGATAGGAGAATCACAAAAAAAAAAAAACAGGAATAAAACTAAAAACAAAAATAAAATATAAATATAAAATGTTAACAAAAAAAGATATATATATAAAATATATATAATGTATATATTTGTGTATATATATTTTAGTTAAGTTAGAATAAGATAGGTTTAGTTAGGTATAATTAGTTTAAGGTAGGCTTAAGATTTATATAAAATATTTCAAAAAATAATGATCATATGCTAAGTTTTTTAATAAAAAAAATATATTTTCTTAGCTAAAGTTACGAGTAGTTATAATGTTAATAGTAAATTTATGTAGTCGTCGAAAGACATATGTTTCAATTGTACTGTTTGTTTTAGAGTGTCTGCCTAGGGCCAGTAAGATAGTTACATTTGTTAAGATAGTTAAGCTACAATAATTTTAAGCATTTTTGACTAGGGTAAGATAGATATAAGATAATATGAAATAAAAATGAATTTAAAACTAAAAAAAAAACTGGCAGATTCCGTCACGTAGCATGTTGTTTGTTGTCAGACGAAGTCTATTTCATGTTAACTTACAGGTTACTCGCAACTGCAAGCTGGAGAGGCTAAGAACCATTATTTCTTAGCATCCCATTCTGGGAAATGAGAATTATTCAATAGGCAAAGGGACATTTTATAATATATCCACTGAACTACGAGGTGCAACCTCGATACATAAAATGTGCAAAGATGAAATGTACAAGATGAGGAATGCGAGCTTACCCAAGGCAAAGTTGCTCATAAGGAGCAGCACGAGTGCACTCTATATAGAAGCCACAGACACCCTGCAAACTATCGGGGACGTCCTAAGTTCCAAGACATAAAAAATCAAATCTCGCTCGTAAGTAGAAGGCCAGCCGCTACACCCCAAATGACCTAGGTCCAAAGGGCGGTCTGTACCAAGACCGACCCAACACGAGGCGGGGAAGTTGCGGTCTTCATCAAAAACACCCTTGAACATTAAATTACATATAAGGAGGTTTCAGGTGCTAGAGGCCTGTATTGTGTGGATTCTACTCCGAAATGGGAAGAGAATGTAAGAAGCAGTATATGCTATAATGCACCTCAATCCGATATTTTTATCACAGATTTAAATTTTTCAATTTCTGCACTTAAACTCGGCAGAAACTTTCTACATTCTAGCCGGTGATTGGAGAAATAACATTCCCACCACTAAGGTGAGCTAACTAAGCCTTTGGTGGTTCTTGCAGAGCATAGAGTACAGGCTCAAGATAGGCGCAACGGATAGTCTGTCGTATCCTAGCACCGGTTGCTATCTGGATCTCATGCTGCTTGACTCTTCACCGAGACTGGCAGACATGAACCAATGTTCTACTAGCTCCCTACGGACCTTCTTATATGACAGGTGACCATTGCGAACTTAGTGTCATGATCATAGCACCAGGCGAACGGCCACGATTTGCCAATTTCCTCACGAGAGCGTTCACTTCGACCGCGACCAAACGACGAAATTGTCAGATTAATAAACAGATGACGGACAGTGCGAACCACTACAACGGTATCACGACACCTCAAAAGTGCACTAAAAGACGGCAATTGCTCAGATAAAAAAGGAGACTCCAACACTCAAACTTATGTACAGGCGGTTTACTGAAAGACAAAATTATTTATACCGCGTCCAAACTCGTATCGGATATTCAGTGGCACAAATGTAAGGACCCATCGTCGCTTACGCGGGCGATTCACTTGTATACAGATCAGGCCAAACGATCGACGTCATTGTTACTCTTCTGCAGCGTGACTTCAGCAGTATTCAGCAGTATTGTGATGACTGGCAGTTGAAAATCAATTTCCAGAAATCAGAATCTATTTTATTTAGAATGTCCTTGCCAAGGATTTCTCGTCTCTAAATCGGAAAAAAATTGGCACAACAGCATTTAGTTAGATACCTTGGGTTCTAGCAACTGCAGTATCTGTATTTTGGCAAGCATATAGGTAGATGATGATCTAAAAAGGACTAGAGCGCTTTCGCTCTGAGACGATGACTGTTCATAACAGACAACTTGATTCCAGAGTGAAGGTTTTCTGTTATATGGCCTTAATCAGACCCATGGTTGCCTACGGATGTCCCCATCCATGTGAGAACTAGCTTAGTGGAAAGGATTCGGGTGTTTGAGAGATAATACCTCAGAACTTGTCTCGGGTTACAAAGGACACCTGAATGTCAGTACAAAGGCTAAGATTTTATGGATAGACAATTGTCTGATAAAACTAATTCGATGTCACGTTGCAGGGTCTATAATTTTAGTCAACAGCTTAATCTCCGAGGCTTACCACCTCAATATTGTAGCACGACAGAGTGCGTCGTAATGGTTTTGTCCCGCTAGGGGCGTTCCTTTACTTAATCCAAGGGCTAAGATAGTTCAGTTCGATTTTTTTAGGTTAGTTTTAATTCTCTAGTTTTAAAATAGAAACAAATTATGAAATAAAAACAAAATAAAATATAAAATCCAAAAATATTGTAGAAACAAAATATATTAAAAGACTAAGCCCACAAAAAAAACAAGAAACCATTGAAAAGAGAAAAACCAGTAATGCATGTACATACATACATATGTAATATCTTCTTCTTTTCCTTTTTTCCGGCGTTGTTATAGTCAGAAGTGTAGGACCATAACCTTCCCACTTAACTGCATTCCTACTGGTCCGCTTGTGGGGTCCGCCGGTTTGACCTCAGAAAGTAGCGGCAGGCTTCCTGGTTCGGGATTACTTCATCGCTGAGGCCAATCAAATGCTGGTGTTTTTGCATTTGTTTGCACCAATTGTTTTTCGGCCTGCTTTTTTTTTTTTTGTGACACGGGCATGCTCCATATTTTTTTGTTTGATCTTACTCTTACAACACCGGTGATCTCCAGTCGTGTCAACCCACTGATTTGCATGCACACTTGTGGGGCAGTTTAATGGTGGTATATGTGTCCCTAGGCTCACCTTGCTGTTTTCTAAATTGCCTAGATGTGATTTTCGTTTACCTTTATTTTAGTCGCCTTTTACGACAAGCGAGAGGTATCGCTGCAGGGATATTCTTAACCGGTCCCTGCACGGAAATACATACATATGTAATATACATATATGAAATATATATTATGTAAGAGAGCCTTAGCGCAGTGGGTAATATATCGACTCGTGATGAGCGAGTTCGGATACCGTCTTCTCTCTTGGGCGGGGTATTGGCAAAACCCCCCTAGTGCACTTGCCTTGAAAAAGCTTCTCGTCTCTCGCATCAGCATCAAATTGTAGGTTCCGTTAACTTGTGTGGAAAACAAATCGCACACAACATAATTTAATAATAATAATGTATTAGTTAAGGACTCTCAGTCCTTTCGAGATAAAAAAAATAATTTTTATAGAGCCTGCAACTGGCTCTTTTAGTAAGAACACGGAATTTTCTTTACGTTATAAAATTTCAGTTTTATTATTGATGTCCTGTCCTAGTGCTCTCCCAAAGCGAACTGACTTAATCTATCCTAACAAACGAAATCATACCTTAATATTAAACTGCCGAGTTGCAGTTCCCACGCAGATCCAAGGTTGCCTACGACCAAAGTCCAGCGGATGTGTGACCGTGAATTGCACTGCATGCATTTCTAAGTTCCCATGCGAAATCATGCAGTGCGCGGATCTAATTTCGTCGGCAGGTGGGACAGCCGATCGTGTTAACTTATTGTATATTAGAGGAGAGTGGGGGGATTGGAGCGATGTAGGTAAGGGAAAGTAAAAAAACATACAAGTTTTGGTTACAATCATTTACTTTTTTGGGCTCTAATCAATCTCTTAGCTATCTGTTTTTAACTACGTAATTTTTTTTTTTATAAATTTTACTTTCGCTACCATTACCCCGGGTAATCGGGTAATGAGAGCTGTGTAATGAGAGCCATCGCATGATACTAAACAAAATGAAATTTATTTTTATCCACATAACAGGAACTTAAAGAAATAACAGAAACAAAAACTATAAAGTAAAATAATATTCAACAAAAATAAAGCATTTTTAAAAGTAAAAAAAACCTATAATCTTTAGGGTCATCGCAGCCCGAACACTCAGAATGGGCCCATTTGCCACAAGCTCTGCAACGGTACCATAATTCTTAATTTTTGCTAACATTGTAACATATCACACATTCATTTTCCTACTCACACATAAGTATCATTTTCATCGACAAATGAATCCTCAGTTGGGCTATCTTGTAACAAATGTCTAGTAGCTCTCTTTATGATTTTTTGAGATGATTTATTCTTAATCTTAAATTTAGTATCCTAAGATTTCTTTTTTTGGATATTCTTTGGTCTATTATCTTTATTGTCTTTTTTATTCTTTTTCTCTCTTTTCTCCTCGAAATAATTTATCTTCCATTTGTATCATGAAACGAAATATTCCATATAATAGACACAAAATACAATAGAATAATAAACGTTTAGGTACTTACTTTGGTTGCGAGTTTTGGCACTTTTTTATAATGACGTCTAACAAAACGAACGTGTTCTTGTCACCACTGTGCGCGTGCTACTGAGCCGGCCAGCGGCGATCACGTGACATAACCGAATGTTTCCGAAGCCGTTTTTGTCATTGTCATGCGACATGTACGTTCCTGTCTGTGTGAATTGTAGTGGCTCCCATTCCCCCATTCTCCCCTATATACATATCTGTATATAAGTATATTAATTAAGTCAGGTAAATACAGTTTTTATTTAGTATTAGGTTTCATATCAATCATAAATTATAAATATTATGCTAAAAAAGTTTAAGCTTAAGCTAGCTTTTCTTTTCTTTTCTTTTTTTAATTATCTTAAGTTAATCATAAGGTCGAAAGCCATAATTTAAATTGTTCTGTGTATTTTAGAGTGTCCGTATAGGGTCAGTAAGATATTTTAGGTAAGTTGCGTTATTTGAACTAGTTTTAAGCATGTTTGTCTAGCGTAACGTAGTTCTAAGTAGAAAGTGAAAAAGAATGAATTAAAAAAAAATCAGTAATAATCACTATCACCATTATCATGCAGGTTCAAGGACTGTTCTTGAATAATGCTTAAAGCATATTGTTATGAACCAACACTCAAGACTAAATATATCATAGGACCTTCGGCTTTATATTAGCATATTTCTTTTACCCGTAGTGCAAACCTGATTGCACTTTAGCTGGGACTAGTGCCCATTGTTATCTTTACAAGTTCATTCATTTCCGACAGGAATTAAGTACTATTTCCGGACATATTGTTCCATCTGGCAATAACTCTGAATTAATCCATAAAAATCTTTAAGACCACTTAAAGCCCACTTTTCAATTAAGTAAAGGTACTTTTTGACCTGTCGGTTATTTATGAAAATCGCGTCGTAAAGCCGATCGACATCGCTGACTACATTCCTGTAAAAACCCGCAAGAAAAATTCTCGAATGTCGAGATTGCGATAAAATTATTTACGCATCATTTACAAACCTTACCCGTAGAGACATTAAAAATCGGCCACCAAGGATATTGATTTTGTCAACAATAAAATTAATGGCATTAAAAAACAGAAAATAAAGCTTCCCGACGCCCAAAGCCCATTGAAGTATGTCTGGGTCCAACAGTATACAAAACAAGAACCTAGTTAAGACGAAGTTACGCCGCAACCACCGCTCCTCTTATTCCAAACGATGATCGATTTCCTCAAAGCGTCACCATCTACACATAAAAAGCATATAAATCTTCTTCACAATGTTGTCACTTCGAAACGGCTTCCAGGCCTCATCAAAGCAAATTTCCAAGCCCTAAACAGGTATTTACTCCTAATCGATATCAAACGACTGACTTGGGTATTGTCACCAAAAAGCCTAAATCCAAAATCCCGAGCAAAGACCATTAATCATCATGATGACGGCGAGAATTTGGCAAGGCCAACGCGCTGATATCCGGAGTGAAAGACTGGTAGGAATGTTACCTGGTGTCTTGCGGCTAACACAGAACTGGTTTCATCTCCAAATGTCATGACGACAGAATTTGATCCAGCTAACTTCTTATTGCGATTGATGCGTCGAAGTTCATCTTGTTTATCTATTTAATGAAAAAGAAACTCGTGGATCACATAAAATCGGTTTTGTTTTCACCTTAATTAAGGAATGATTTATCGGCACTTTGGTCGAAATACAATAAATATCGAATGCGCCTCAATATCGTTTGGTATTTGTTTGGGAATTTGCCTTATTGACGAACTTTGCTGATGTTTAGCATGGTTTTTAGCATGTAAAGTATTTGCTTTCCTCTTGGAGAGTTTGTTAAGGATCTTTGACTTATATATGAAAGGGATGAAAGACGGACTGATCGTGCATCTTAATTGAGTCACGTCTTGAATAACGTTCACTTAATCCTTAATTACAAGATATTTAAGATGATTAGTCCCATATGGATGGGACCGAATGAAAAGAGATAAGAGGAGGCTCGAACACCTTCAGCGATATTTTTACTTTTGCAACTGGAAGTTATTCGTTTTAAGATTCCTCGTTGACGTTAAATAATAAAACCAAATTGCATTGCCCGGAGGCATTTTAGGATTGAATTTCATATTTGCATTCAAATTGATTTCTGATTGTGCTATTGTATTAATCACAATATGGTAGAGCAGGCATGTTCGAAACTGGATTCATACTACTGGAATAAGGTTTCTCAGGAGAGTGATGAATATTTAATAAAGAAACGCTCTGACGTCAATATTTTTCGATACGCATTAATGAAACGCCTTGAATCACACCTGTGGAGAGAACGGTAGGAAGATAGATAGATAAAAAAAACAGCTTAAAGTAAATCAGAATTCAACAGTTTTAGTATGGCAACTCAAAGCTTATGCGGAACTATTTCACTTTATCGTGTTTGCGATTTTATTTCATGCGAATTATTTAAGTTCATTGCTTTGTTTTCATTAATTTTATACCCTCATTTGGCAATACCAGAAAGCAATGATATTATTTAAATCCCGTGAAATTAAAAAAAAGGTGCGGAAAGGAGCAGGTATGACCATGGCTTCTGCTGGTGTACTGGTGCATTGTACTTATTGTACTTAGGTATAAACATTCTGCTGCTTCTAAGCTGGCACTACTACTCATCAACAAATATGTGAACACCCAATGCAAAAAAGCCGTGTTAACTTTTTTTTTGTTTTTCAAAGGTTTGGTTGAACGATTTGCAAATTTAAAAGAACGAGCTCTCTGGCCCTCATACCCCCGGGCTAATTTCGAACAGTTCTTGTCGAAGAATTCATTTGAAATTCTTACACTGCACTTCTAATTTACCATATATTCGGTAAGTACCATAAAGTTTAGGCAGCGCTAAACATGATTGATGATGCGTGCACGAAAAATTGATTCCTAGCTTAAACTATCTAAGCCAACTTGGTCCGTTTAGGAGAAGGGGGAAATAATGGAGATGACTTAGCTCTTATTAAACGACATCCCCGAGCTAAAAGAAAACTCAAAAAGTAAACTATTTTGGGCAAGTGTGGTTAAATCAGAAATGACTGAAGCTTAACCGGTTTCCTCTCACTGCAGGGGTGCTTTTGGCCAGGAGAAAATGAAAGCCATATCTGCTTTTAAGAGAGGTGACAGTACAATTCGCACTGGAACTATCATAAACTAGTGCGAGGTATGCCTTATATGTATGCCATACTGAAATCGAAAACAATTGTTTTCAACGGCTCAGAATCTTGCCTGAAAATCCTCGGGAAGCACAACAAACTTTAAAGAATTTCGCGCTTGTAATGAACATGAATTACATCGTAGACAATAGCGACGTTAACCATCGGGATTTCCACTTATTATTCTTTTGGCTGTTCTCTACTGTTCGTTCGTTTCACATGTGCTATCCATCTTAATCTCGCGATTTTTTACTTGGAGAATCTTTAGGCTCAAGAGAGTTCCTAGATTTTTTGATTGTATTGTTATCTATCTTCGCCTCTTTCTTCCTCTTGTTTTCCAACTTAATTCCACCTTAAGATCTTGATTTCAAAAACCCGAGATATATATTTCTCCTTCTTAGTCAGTGGCCAATTTCACTTCCGTAAAGTGCCACCGTTCATCATTATTATGATCTTATAAATATGGAATCTGACTTTACGGGACAAAAGAGTTGTTTCGAATATTTCCTTCGTCGTAAAGAAGCACGCATTTTCCCTTCATTTATTTCTAAACCTACTTCAGTTTTCGCAGTTAATAGGCTTTCCACGTTTATCTTAACTCTTTCGTCACTATCCCCCAGAAGGTCCAGATCGTCAGACTGAGCTAGAGCAAACGTTAAGTGTTAATCCCTCTCATTTTCCTGAAGAGATCTCGCTATTCACTCCAGCACCAAAAAACAAGTGGTGATAAGGCGTCTCCTTGCTTTAATCTTCCTCATATCTCGAATGTTTCAGATAAGAGCGTTTACTACTTCTACTTGTCCTTTTTTCCCTTTTCATGTATCAGTTTTTTTTCCCAGAGCTACAAGGAGCTACATGTCCGGTCAGTTTATTGAGTCATACGACTTTTTAAAGGTCTACTGGCTTAAATATGTAAATTAATCTTAACTGGGTATAGAAAAAAATATGAATATAGGTAGCTACTGCAGTGTGCTCCTATAAACTATATTTAACGATTTTTTTCCTTCAGCATAAACATGCAGATTTTTCGCTTTGGAAACACGTGAGCAAGCCACATAGAGCTGACCATGAGAAAAACATGGCGTGCCCAAATGAATGCCTGCTACCTTCAAGGTTTGACCCTGCGATTTGTTGATCGTCATTGAAAATGCGACTTTTAATGGGAACAGCAGGCGTTTAAAATTGAATGGCAAGTTGTTGGGTATGATTGGGATGCGCGGTATAAGAACATTGTCTCCATTGGCTTCTCCAGTTAAAATTGTGGCCTTCACAATGTGCCTCCCTAGTTCGGTAACTCGCAACCGAGTACCGTTGCATAATCTTGCCGGGTACACCTACCTTTAATTCCAACTTGTGTGATGGCACCCCCGACAACTCTAAAGAGTTTAGGAACTCTACGGGATAACTTGTAGTGTCATCGGATGACATAACTGTGTCAATGGAATTATACACTGATGTTGTAGACAGCGATCAAGCGCCTCAATGGCGCGTTTGTGTGACATAGTGCACTCGTCCCACACGATCAGCTTACATTGTTGCAACAGGGCGCCGCGGGCACTGCTCTTACTGATGTTGCACGTTGGAGTTTCTTCGCTTGCCAGATTAAGAGGTAATTTAAAAACCGAATGTGCCGTCCGTCCACCGCTCAGCAATGTTGCAGCGATCCCAGAGGAAGCCACCGCTAATGCAACATTACGGTCCTTACGAATTTTTGCTAGAAGCAAATTAAGCAAAAATGTTTTACCTGTACCGCCCGGGGCGTCAAGAAAAAAAAGACCGCCTTCGCCAAGCTCAACTCATTGTAATATTTTGTTATTAATATCTTTTTGCTCGGGTAGCAGGCGTGGTTCAGTTTCGCTGACAGGAGCGTCTAATAAAGCGGTATCGTAGCTTAGCTCTTTGATCAAATCGGTCGACAACTCTCCTCGACGCTGCGGTGTGGCATACCGAAGTCGGACAATTTCTTACCGGAAATCGTTATTATTTTGTCCTCTATATGTCTCAGTGCTTCATTCAAACATAGATCATCCATCCATCCTTTCAAATCTATGCAAGATATCCTCCGATAACGCAGCTTTATACTTATCCCATAGTTGAAGAGGATTGGATAAACCGCAAGTGCATATCAATATTGCAAATAGTTCTCTTATTTGCGAAGGAGAGCGACACAGCACGGCCTCTTCCATTGTGGCATCCCAGTGGTTGTCATCTTC
Organism: Merodon equestris; assembly: GCA_958301585.1. Classification (NCBI taxonomy): domain Eukaryota; kingdom Metazoa; phylum Arthropoda; class Insecta; order Diptera; family Syrphidae; genus Merodon; species Merodon equestris. The sequence continues at coordinate 77,136,789 of OY284415.1, read as the reverse complement.
CAACAACCCCAACTTCTCATACGCTTATCGAAAAGTTTCAAGTTCTTCGCCGTCAACTGTTTTTAGATCCAAGAAGTTAGTGGGGCCCTGTACTACATTCAGCAGCATTCGCAAACAGTAACATTCGAAGTTACTAACATGCACTGTGTAACTGCGCCCAAAAGCATCTAATGCCTTCACACCTGGCCAGCCGTCGACACTGTACCTGTACCTGTACCGTATTGCAGAACTCTACATTTATAGGACAATTAAAAATTTTAGAGAAAAGAGGAGAATATGGGACAATCCAGCTATTAACAACCAATACTTCCTGTGTTCCACCTCGGGTTTTTAGAGTTATCGTACGGCCGCCATCTCCTGGTGCTCTACGCCTGTACAGAGGATAGCCTTTGTCGTTAGTTTGAGTATCTTTTAAAAGCGCCCTTGGATACTTTTTGGTGCATTTTCCTTCCTTCATGCATGGTGATGACGGATTTAGTACACCACAGGGACCGTGAATCATATTTTTGGTTACAGTATCGTAGAGTTTTCGATCACTTTCTGGGTTTGGTATCTCCACACTTATGACTTCGCCAATTTGGTTAGGGCGTAATTTTTCCGTCAACCACAGCAGTAAGTGCACGTGAGGCAGACCCCTTTTTGCCACTCGATCGAGTACATGAAGCACTTCATGTCTCTAAATATTTTACCTTTTGTAAGCAGAGCAACCAATTTTTGAACTTTTATTTTAAATAATCTGGCTGTTAAGTCATGTCTGTCCGTTGAATTTTGACCTGGAATGAGCTCTTTAGTAATTTCTGGCCAAGCGGGATTACATGTCATTGTAATAAACAGATCAGGCCTCCCGTAGTTACGCACGTATGTGAACGCATCCTGCGTGTACTCATGAAGATATCTCGGGCTATTTACAAATGACGACGGGAGTATTACCATTTGACCCAAATTGTTTGGATCTAAATCCGCATCATTCCTGATCGCGTCTTGTAAATGTATATAGTTTTCTGCTCGCAGTTTTGTTTGGTTTAAGGCAATAAACCTTAAGCGCTCACTCTACACTTTGACGTACATGTCCACCAAAAACTGAAGAAGGAGAAGTCTACATCGAATAAATTAAAATTGTTGCGACGTACCATCATATGATACGCATAAAAGTCTTTGCACGACACTTTTTTGTTCGGTATGGTTTGTATTGTAACTGGGTTTGTCTGAGGAATATCAAAACTGTACCCCTCTTGTCCTTTCCAAAAAATTATCGGGTACTCGAGAGCATCATAAAATCTATGAGTGTCCGGAATTCTAGTGAGCCGGCCATCGTGCGCCTGAATAACAATGTCCCGAGACATAGTCCATAGACTACTATGGCAGCTATTTCGTTTGTGGTCGGGGCATTGAATTGTCTTTCCTGTTCACCACGTGGTACACGATCTGGGTGTATCACAACCTTGTAATTATCGCTAGTCACTCTATCTTTAGCCATTTTAAATTCATGCACTAAAACGTTGTGATCATGTAGAACTTTTTGTATTTTTTGAACTGTGTTTCTTTCCACGCCTGGTACGTACTCAGAACGCCTATCAACTTGTGCTTCCTCATCACCCATGAAATAAACTTGCCAACATTTTGGTTGCGTATTAGTAGCAGGAAGCAAAGAGCCAATTGTGTGGTATATTTGCCCTTGGATTGTAAAACTCGGGCAAAATCCTGGCATCGACAAAATGTTATCAGCTCCAAAAGAGGAAGCATGTATTGTATTTCCTTATGTTTTTTAGAAAACGGCGCGACTCATCTGTTTCATTTGAAAAAAGTTCTTTAAGAAGTTCAACAGGCTCGTCTATTGAAGGAAGAGCTACTTTTCCTCCCGAACAACACATGCCTGCAGCTTCCTCTTTCCATTTAAGAGCACCGCAAAATCTGCATTCTTTATTCATCGCTTCTAATTTTATAAGCTTGTGACTTTCGTAATCAAGAGTCTCGTCGTACTCAAATGCAGCTTTATCGAATACCCCCCACGCGTTTCTTGTAAATATTAGTAGTCGCTGTTGTGCCCTTTCAGCAACAACGCGTCTGCGAGCTTCAGCAACTTCAACGGTTTCTGTAGCTCTTTGGGACGCCATGTAAGTCGCCTGCTGAAGACGCCGAGCTTGAGACTGTTCGGGTGTCTCAGAAGCACGTTGAGATGCCAGATATTCAGCGTTCTGTTGACGTCGAGCTTGAGACTGTTCGGGTGTCTCCGCAGCCCGTTGAGATGCTAGATACTCAGCATGCTGTCGACGTCGACCCTGGGACTGTTCGGGTGTCTCCGCAGCCCGTTGAGATGCTAGATACTCAGCATGCTGTCGACGCCTATCTTGGGACTGCTCTGGTGTCTCGGCAGCTCTATGAGCTGCCTCACGCTCTGCCTGTTCAAGCCTTCTCGTTAAGTCTAGCTACTTTCATAGTTCGAGCTTTATGAGAGCTTTGGGAAAGATTAGACTCACGCTTTCGCGGCATAATTCTTAGTACGTGCTTTTTCTACACTTCCAAAAAATACAGTACGGTAGTTATTATTATGTTTATACTTCAAAAATGCAATACTTGTCTATTTGATTAAAATTATAGCTAAATAGTAATTAATAGGCAAAAAACAATTCTAATTTTCTATTAGAAAAATTTTCTAATTAGAAGACAAAATCACGCTTCCGTGAGTCTATTAATATTCTTTTATTATAAATTTTACATTATTATTGCTGTTATGTTATTCACATTATTATAAATGAACCAAAACAACCAAAAAAGGACCAATTACTTACCTACCTACAACCTATAATTTAAATAAAGTACAATGCGTTTTTAACAATTCGCTAGTGCCTTGAAAATTCGCAAAACGGACACAACCGTCAATGACGTCTGCCCTCACGCGTCTGCCCGCGTTCGGGTCTACACATAAGATATAGATATATGTATACTGTGGCGGGCTTTTTTGTAGGACTATTTAAGATAAACATTTCCATCATACATTACATATGTGTAACTCTAGCGATTTTCGCAGCTCACGCCAGAATAGTTCGCAGAGGGTAGATTTTTTCCTACTTACTTGTTATTCTGGACAATTCACACAATATCTTTATAAATTGTAGCCTATGTGTTATTCTGATGTATAAGCTATCTTATTGTAAAGTTTCATTAAAATCCATTGAGTAGTTTTTACGTGAAAGAGTAACAAACATCCATCCATACTTACAAACTTTCGCGTTTATAATATTAGTAGGATTGCAATTTATTTTTTTCCCATACCAAAAGTGTAGGCAATTTCGTCGGTATTGACCCTGCTGAGGAGAATATTTGCTGTAATCAAGATTCAGTTCCCGCATTATCAGTACAAGATGACAACATAATGACCTCTAACCCGTGGCTCACCTTACTGAATACTATTAGATTTAAATTTACAGTGGCCGTCTAGTGTTAAGCTTTTTTGAAGTAGCTATTGAAAAGCGATGTATTATAGAAATCTCGTTACAACTCAAAAGCTCAAAATGTAATTTCATTTCATTTCAATTTTATTTCAAATATCCAACCTATCGGTATATGTTACTTAATGAATATAGGCATTCGATTTTCTCTAGATTGATATAATATTGAACTCGGATTAAGAAATTTTGGCAGACATCTATAATGAGTGATTTAATTTTATTTGAAGCAATCATTTCTACGAGTGATCTAAACCATTGACGAACAATGTCCATAAAAATATGTTTACGATTCACTGTAGACTGTCTTTTTCCTACGTTTTTCACAATATTTTTCAAAATGACAGCGTAGTAGTATATTACTCATCGAATCCACCACAATTCCGCAATTATCATATTATTGTATTAATTATGTGTTAATCTTCCAATCACTGTCAACACATTAACAAATCTTCAAAAGCACTTATGAATTCAATTATGTAAATTTATTTTCATTTTGGAATTCCAATAAATAGAAACATTTAAATTAACTAAAGTATTTATTGATTAGTTTCGGTCAAAATTTGTTAAAGAATTCGTTAAACGTAGTAAAAAAAGCGGTTATTCAATTAACAGTCTGGGAATGTTTTTATACTTAATTTAGCAATCAATCACGAGCTTGCCAAAGCCTTAGCTTTGTACATCAGAACGTGCAATGAAGAACGTAAATTCGTAAATTTTTATCGAGATTCTTCTAATGAAAATGTTACGTTTTCGTATAAAATTCGTCTTGTTAAAACGAATCCAAAGTTTTCTATCCGCATCAGATAAGTACTTTGCTAGCAACACCCGATTCACCATCATATTCATACAAGCAATCCTATTCAATGGCTTTTAGTAAGGTGTGGCTGATATCGATTGATCGATGCCAAACTAACCCGGTACCTACTCGTAGGCAAACGTAAAACGAAATAATTGGTGAACACTCACACCTCGTTTGATGAACACACCCATAGATACGAGTATAACAATCATAGGCGCTCCGGGGACGGTAATTCAACTTGAAATCTTAATGAGCTGCTGATAAATTGATGTTAAGTCGGATTATGGCATTGACTGTCAAGAAATTAAAAGTGGTTTTCGCAATAAAAAATTTCGGAGAGCATTAGAGAAATTCTGCAATACAAATTAGACAACTAAAAAAATGTTACGAGTGTTGTACAAATAAGGACACAATTTGAAGAAGGCTAGCTTCAGACAACTATACTTATTATAAAATAGTTTATCACCAATTTCAATTCCAGTTCATACAATAATAAGTGTGTATTATATGTATGATGACGATTGCGGAAGATAATTTGTGCATAGTGTGGAAATGAGGGTCATTCTGGTGCAACCCATTTGGGGGGTGTTGACAAACCAGGAGTATTATGACACATTATGTTACAGCGCCATTGCTTAGTTGTTTGTGGTAAATTCTGACCCGTTAACACCCTGACGACAAAACTAACGCATATGTACATATACCTAAAAATCGTTAGAGATGCGACAGCTCCAGAAGGTGAAAGGCTAATAGTAGCAATTTGCATTTCCGACAGGACAATGCAACTTCATATATTTATATATATAAAATGTCAGAAAACTATTAAGTATCAAAAGTATTCAAAATGCATGTGCACTCCTTAAGTATTAACACATGCTCGTACATAAAAGAAAACTGAAAAAAACACACCAGGTCAATGCAGGAACCTTGTACACCCTATGGAGGATCGGCTTTGACATGTCTAATAGAAAAAACCCCATTGCGGATGTTAAAAATAGTAGAAATATATTTTTGCACCGCTAAATTTCGTTTTCATTTGTTTACTTTTGCTCTTTTTATAATGTATTACAATCAATGAAATAATATCAAAAAATTGGGTTTTATAAGAAAGGGTTTTTAGTGTTTCGCATAATTGGTGGTTATGCAAAATTATTCTCAAAATTATTCTTGCAACATAAAGTACATGGCAAAAACTCAAAAATAAAAAGCGTATTTTTAAACAAAATATTGACTCAGTGTGAACAAAGGTCAAAACTCAGAGGCTCACATTATTTTAATATTTAATTTTACCAAGAATCGTGTTGCCTAGTTTACTTCAACAAATCAAATCGACGGCACTAATCGAAGTGTCTACCCATCGCATATTTATGTTGCGAGACCCAATATTTAAAATGTTTAAATAAACATGTTGGTCGATTGTAGCGTCTTTTAGGTGTACAATGCCCAACACCGAGGGCATTCACGCAAGCCCCAAATAAAGCCACTTCAGTGTTTTGGTCTTCTTCTTTTCCTTTTTTCTCCGGCGTTGTTATGGTCAGAAGTGTAGGACCATAACCTTCCACTTAACTGCATTCCTGCTGGTCCGCTTGTGGGGTCCGCCGGTTTGACCTCAGAAAGTAGCGGCAGGCTTCCCGGTTTGGGATTACTTCATCGCTGAGGCCAATCAAATGCTGGTGTTTTTGCATTTGTTTGCACCAATTGTTTTTCGGCCTGCCTTTTTTGCGTGTTGAAATTGGAATGTTGATTGATAACGCCTTTTGGACGGGGTTCAAATGATCTCTCCTTTGAACATGGCAATACCAACTGAGTCGGTCGCGCTCTATATTTCTTGTGATGGTTTCTTTTACGTGGAGGCTTCCTCGGATCTTTGAACTTCTAATTCTGTCACGCTTTGTTACTCCCGCTGTCATGCGAAGCATCTTCATCTCAGCTGCCGTTAATTTGCTCTCATACTTTTTGTGCATTGTCCAGCATTGTGAACCGTATGTGAGCGCCGGACGTACAACTGAAGTGTAGAGCCTTCCTTTCAGCTTAGGGGGCATTTTTCGATCACAGAAGATGGCGGAGTTTTCCCGCCACTTCATCCACCCTACGCTTACGCGATGTTTGATGTCGTCATCACAAGTTGCTTCTTTATTAATCATAGATCCCAGATATTTAAACTTTTCACACTTGGGAAGCACTCTTCCATTCAAGTAAATGTCTGGCATAGGCTGATGAGGGTCAGAGAACGGGCAGCACAGATACTCTGTCTTCTTTGAACTAATACGATACCCGTGTCCCTCAAAAATGTCCACCCACACATCAAGTGCTCGTTGTAGGGACGCCTGATCATCACTTATAATGGCCCCATCGTCAGCAAAGAATAGCTGGTGCACATTGGGGTCCGTCACTTTTCCTTCAAGCAAGCAATCAAGGACTGCTATAAAAAGCAGTGGGCTGAGGACGCTCCCTTGGTGTACACCGACTTTGATTGCGAACTCTTCGGTGACTCCTGCGGTGCATCTTACTCTTGTCGTTACTCTCTTGTACATATCCATGATCACTCGCACGTAGGTTTCTGGAACTCCTTTTTGTCTTAGCGCTAGTGTTTTGGTATTTGCCTTAATGTGACTTTGGGGATTCATCCTGGGTTTTCCGAGCCCACGATCTTCCATCGGTACCGTAACGGATAATTTTGGCCTCATTTGACCATATAACCTGTTTTCGATACTCCAAACCAGTGTGCACAGTTTTTAACAAAGTTTACTCTGGATATTTTTCTTCGTGGGGGCCGGTTGTTTCTTCTTATCAGTGGCTATTACATCGTGCTTTTGAACTATTTGATTAGCCGTCGAAAGGCTGGCTTTCTTGCCAGTAACTGGCAAGTCATTAAGCTCTTCCGCTTCTTCAAAACTTGAATCTGTTGTTTCGGACAGCATAAACCTTCTTAAAGCACGCTCATCTTGATCAGAAAGTTTCTTGGGCATGTCCCTGAAGAATTGGGTATGTTGACGCTTTTTTCTGAGCCGGGAAACAGCTCACTGAGTAATATGACATTTCTTTCGCTATAATGCGCGTTCGGAGTAGTTTAATAATTCTTTGGGGACATGTCAGTTCTAGCACCCAAAATTGCACTATGTTACTATTTTTTTACATTCCAACAGGATTACGAAATAACCATAATAGGGTTGAACTGGTAGAACTGCGCAACCAAAAGTATGGTTCAAACTAAATCATGATAAAAGTAAGGATGCGTAGTATGAGTAAGTAGTTAAGGTAACATATTCCATGTTAATTGATGGGTTCGATGCTACATTAAAAGGAAGTTTGGTATTGTTCATCGTAAAAAAATAAATGTAAAAACAAATTAAAAAGAAAATAAAATTAATAAAAAAAACTGACAGCCTTAAAACCACATTTATTTACACTGGTAAGGTACACTCGCACAAGATATTATTCTTAAGAGTAATAACAAACTCGAGTTCTATGGACCTTGAAACATGGACTTTTATGTCAAAAAATCTAGCCCATAATAGTGATTTCTAAATGGGAAGGTAACACAAGCATACATTTAAATTTGCATCCATTCGCAATAGAATGTTTGCCAGCCAGGGAAAAAATGGCGGTCAAGATAGTTTATTATGTGCAACAGTATGTAAGTGATATGCTCGATTCCATTTGGGAAAAGTCGATACGAAAGGTGCACCTCACTCCGGACGACTTGCTGTGGAAAATGCTAACGAAATATTGCAAAAAATCCATGAAAATCGCCATATACGTAGGCATTTGGGATATTGCCAAAGAATTATATATTGACCAAAAAACAATTCTGAATTATTTGCATATGGCTGGATACAAAAAGACGGCAAGAATTTTGTAATGGGCGATGGCAAATGGGTTGAAGGTATTTTCGCACAACCTAGAGGAAAAAGGTACTTCAGTCCCGTGGTACTGCGGCCACCACAAACAAATTATACCTTGTTATTCTGTTGGAAGACCAATACCCTTGTTATTCTTTTGGGAGGGCTTTGTTCATAATATGTAAGAAGTTTTTAATAAAAGTTTTTAGTCTAACTGGAACTTTTGCTTACCCATGTCATCCGAATCTGACCTATTAAAATTCATAATATCCTTGTCCTTGAATAAAACATTTCGTTTTAACAAGAAAAAGTAAAATTATACAAGAAAACATTATTGGAGTTCATTGTTATGCAGTTCATTGTGGAGTTCATTGTATTCCAGCTTGATTAATTCACAAAAAAGATGTCTATTGACACACACTTATATACAGAAATTAACGGTCCATTTTTCACACGCAAGTGAACCAGTGATGGATTTACGCCGAGGCCCAGGCCTAGGGCGGCATAATTTGAAGGGCGGCAACATTTTTGAAATGCTAACATTTTAGAGACAAAAAAGGTAAAGACAATTCATTTCAAAAATTGATTTAAATTAGATTGTATAAAAAAAATTCTATGGAATATACACTGAAAAAACAGTCAACTCGATTCAAGAGAAAAAGTCTGGAACCAAGAATTTTTTTTTGGTTCAAGTATTTTTTCTTTTGAAAAACAGCTAAGCAAAGGAAAAGTGAAAAAAGGGAAAGAAAAAAGACGATCACAACGATAACGACTTCGCAACGAGTACGACGAACGACAGCATCGCGACGTATCGATTTGTAGTGAACGAATTAAAATATAATAAATAAACTTACGAATGAAATTTCACGTCTTTCATTGATGAACCCCGCTATCCCTAACTTCCACATAAATAAGAATTGTAAGAATTTTATTTATTATCCGAGTGTTTTATACTTCTTCATGCGTACAAATCTCGAATTAAAAAATAATTAATTGTTAACTTTAAATTATATGTACATTGATTGTGTTGATTTTATTTTGTAATTAAATATGAGTGGCTATCGAAAAAAAATTAGCGGTGCAGAATATCGTAAAAGAAAAGTAGAAGAATCTACGAAAACAGATAATTTACTTAAAAAAATTCCAAAAATTTCTAGTTTTATGACAAGCTCAACTAAGTCTTCTAACAATGACCAACAAACATCATGTTCGTCGGTTGTAAGTACCTTGTTTATAACTTTTTTTTATATAACATTAGTCGTAATAAACATTAAATAAATGCTAATTATTGGATATGATTTTTTTTTCAGCTGGAATCAGAAGAGACTTCAGAACAAGATAGCGAAGAAGTACAGGCACACCCTTCTCTATCACAAGATACGAACGAGGCACCGTCAAATTTTCCTTCATCACAATATACTGAAGAAATCCAGTCAACAACTGATATTTTAAAATTTAATACTGATCCCTTTTTATGGAATTTGAATGAAGAAACACGGGATTTCATAACTATAAACGGTGTACCACAAAATGATAATCCAGACTTTAAAAATTCTAGAAATGTTTATAGTGATAAAACGAGGTATTGTTCCAAAAGTTTATTTCAACGTACTTTAAAAAATAGGGAGATTCAACGCCGTGAGTGGTTGATTTATTCAGAAACTAAAGGGTCTGTATTTTGTGTTTCATGTTTATTATTTATTAGAAGTGGTGAAATGAATGCTTTTACTGGCGAAGGATTTCGTGACTGGAAAAACTCAAAGGCACGCATCGAAGCCCAGAAAATTCTGACTTTTATAAAACGAACGTTAGTCATTTTAAAGCTCGAGCAGTAGTTCACGGGCGTGTTGATCATCGTCTAATAAAACAATTCGATCAGGAAGTAATGTATTGGAAAAAAAATTTATACCGAGTAATTGCAATTATTAAATCACTAGCAATAAGAGGCCTGCCATTTCGAGGAAATTCAGAACGAATAGGAGATCCTCATAATGGGAATTTTTTAGGAACAGTAGAGCTTCTTGCTGAATTTGATCCATTTTTATCTGAACATCTAAAATTGTATGCGCACCCTGGTAGTGGAAATACATCGTATTTGACTAAAACAATCTATGAAGAAATTATATTGTTGATTCAGAATAAAGTACTACAACAAATTTCTAGTGAAGCACAATCTGCTAAGTATTTTGGTATAATTGTAGATTCTACGCCTGACATAGCACATGCCGATCAGTTTACTATAATTATAAGATATGTACGTGATAACGGTGAAATTGTTGATAGGTTTCTAGAATTTCTACCAAATATCGGCCATAAAGCTAAAGACATTGAAAATGCTTTGTTAAAATCTCTAGAATATAATGAACTGTCGTGGTCAATCGTATGATAATGCGAGCAATATGTCAGGTATATATTCAGGCCTTCAGACACGAATCAAAACAATTAATCCTTTAGCAGATTATGTTCCTTGTGCCGCCCATTCTTTAAATTTGGTAGGAACATGTGCAGTTGAATCGGTAACAGAAGCAGTCGACTTTTTTTCTATTTTACAAGAACTATACAATTTCTTTACTATATCTACACATCGTTGGGAGATCTTGGTGCAGCGTACAAATTTAAAAGTTAAGAGTCTTTCTCAAACTCGTTGGTCTGCCCGACATGATGCATGTTACGCATTAGAAAAAGAGTGGTCTGCAATAATTGATGCACTGGAATTTATTGCCGAAAGCAGAGATGAGAAACCGACTACGCGATCTGAAGCTACGGGATTGCAGCGTAAATTACAACATTTAGAAACAGCAATCCTAGTTTTTGTTTGGAATGTAATTTTAAATCGTTTTAATGCTGCTAGTAAGAAGCTTGAAGAATCTCAAGCTGATTTATCATCCGTTGTGCATATCTATAGTTCTCTGGCTTTATTTCTTCAAGACATGACAGACAGACAATTTTCTGAATATGAAGAAAAAGCCAAAGCACTATCTGGAGTTCATGATTATTATCGTTATGATACTCGTCGCAAAAAAAAACAGAAAAATTCAGTCAGATGACTCACGGGTAAATGAAAGAACACCTTTTTCTGGACAAGAAAATTTCCGCACAAATGTTTATTACCCTATTTTAGACACACTGAGTGTACAATTATCCGGGCGTAAAAGTGCATATGAAAAACTTTACGAAAATTTCAAACTTTTTGATGATTTATCTGAAATAGATACAAACGAGTTGAAAAATCTTGCCAATCAACTAGTCAGTAAGTATCCTGACGATTTGGAAGAGACGTTAGGCAATGAATGTATTCATTTCCATTATCAACTCAAAGATTCCTTAGCAAAAACGGAAGATGTACGCTCTGCACAAAAAATATGCAATGTGTTGCATTCACGCAGTCTTCGAGATGTTTATCTGAATGTAGACATTGCTCTCCGAATTTTTTTGAGTATTCCGGCTACAAATTGTTCAGGAGAAAGATCTTTTTCCACTCTAAAAAGAGTAAAAACATATTTACGCGCAAGCATGGGCCAAGATAGACTTAATGCACTTGCATTACTGTCTATCGAAGCTCAACTAGTCCAAGAAATTAATTATGACGATATAATCGATGTTTTTGCGCGGACCAAAGACAGGAAAAAGAAATTTTCAAATTGATTAATATTAAAAAAAATATATAATATATTTTTATATAATTTATTTATCTTTCATGTTAATTAGTTATATTTAAAAAGTATACTTCAATAAAATAAAGTTATTTTGAAAAAAAAAAATATTGGATCAAGATTAATGATATCCATTTTATCAAAAATGGCGGCGCATCGAACGGGGCCTAGGGCGGCAACAAGCCTAAATCCGTCACTGAAGTGAACTAGAACTACAAAAAATAAACACAAAATTATGACAAAGTCGTCCAACTGAAAACATATTTACATTTCTTTTTTGTTTTTTAATTCATTTTTATTACTTTTACCACACGCTAAGCTTTAAACTATCGTTCAATATTAGCGGTATTAAGTTCGTTGTTCTGTTTTTCTTATGAACACATGTGAAGTTCTATGCAGATCTGCCAGCTCATTTATACATTTGATACCATTCGAAGTTGACGTGTCACAGTAGTTTTCTACAGCAGAAAAACTTGAATGCCGTGCAATAATAAAACTCTTATTTTTGGAAAGTGTAGCATCAAAACAAATTCATGAACGATTGTTGAAAGGGTATAAAGACTTTTCACCTTCGATCAGAACAGTGGAAAGATAGGTTGCTGCGTTTAAAGACAGTCTAAGTCTTGAAGAAAATTCACGTGAAGGACGTCCACTTGGGTCCACCACCATGATACTAAATCAAAACCAGAGGCTAAGGAATGGTGTGAACCCCGTATGCCCCAAATGGATTTGCGGTCCGCAAATCAGCCCAGAATCTTGGGGTGCAAAAGGATTTTTTTTTTTTGGATTACCTCCAAACTGTTAAAACAATAAATGCAACTTATTATTGTACCCTTTTGCACCACCTGGATGTAAAATACAAAATTACAATGTTTTCATCATTAAAATTTTTCATCAAGGTAACGTACATTGCAAAAATAAGTAAAGTAAAGTAAGAACTGTTGCAAAAACCACCCTATTCGCTAGACTGGCTTCCTCAGACTTCTGGCTGTTCTCACATCTTAAGAATACATGCGTGGAAGACGATTTTTATCACACGAAACGATATTCGTGTCACATTTTTCGAGCACTTCAGGGATGGAATCAATAAATTAGGAGTTTGTATTGAAGTTTATATATAGTAGTCGAAAGACATAGAGTTAAGTTGAATATTTTAGAGTGTCCGCATAGGGCCAATTAAAGCAATATTTAAATATTTAAGCTATAAATCTTCTTCTTTTCTTTTTTTTCCCGGCGTCGTTATGGTCAGAAGTATAGGACCATAACCTTCCCACTTAACTGCATTCCTACTGGTCCGCTTGTGGTGTCCGTCGGTTTGACCTCAGAAAGTAGCGGCTGGCTTCCCGGTTTGGGATTACTTGGGCCATTGGGATCGCTGAGGCCAATCAAATGCTGGTGTTTTTGCATTTGTTTGCACCAATTGTTTTTCGGCCTGCCTTTTTTGCGTGTTGAAATTGGAACGTTGATTGATATCGCCTTTTGGACGGGGTTCAAAGAATCTCTCCTTCCAACATGGCAATACCAACTGAGTCCGTCGCGCTCTATCTTTCTTGTGATGGTTTCTTTTACGTGGAGGCTTCCTCGGATCTTTGAACTTCTAATTCTGTCACGCTTTGTTACTCCCGCTGTCATGCAAAGCATCTACATCTCAGCTGCCGTTAATTTGCTCTCATACTTTTTGTGCATTGTACAGCATTGTGAACCGTATGTGAGCGCCGGACGTACAACTGAAGTGTAGAGCCTTCCTTTCAGCTTAGGGGGCATTTTTCGATCACAGAAGACGGCGGAGTTTTCCCGCTACTTCATCCACCCTACGCTTACGCGATGGTTGATGTCGTCATCACAAGTTGTTTCTTTATTAATCATAGATCCCAGATATTTAAACTTTTCACACTTGGAAAGCACTCTTCCATTCAAGTAAATGTCTGGAATAGGCTGATGAGGGTCAGAGAACGGGCAGCACAGATACTCTGTCTTCTTTGAACTAATACGATACCCGTGTCCCTCAAAAATGTCCACCCACACATCAAGTGCTCGTTGTAGGGACGCCTGATCATTACTTATAATGGCCCCATCGTCAGCAAAGAATAGCTGGTGCATATTGGGGTCCGTCACTTTTCCTTCAAGCAAGCAATCAAGGACTGCTATAAAAAGCAGTGGGCTGAGGACGCTCCCTTGGTGTACACCGACTTTGATTGCGAACTCTTCGGTGACTCCTGCGGTGCGTCTTACTCTTGTCGTTGCTCTCTTGTACATATACATGATCACTCGCACGTAGATTTCTGGAACTCCTTTTTGTCTTAGCGCTACCCATAAAAGATCTCTTGGTTGCCGGTCAAAGGCCTTCTCGAAATCAACCAACACCATATGCAAGTCCTTTGAAGAATCACGATGCTTTACCATCATGATCATTATACTTTGGATTGCATCTGTTGTTGATTTACCCGAGACAAACCCGCACTGGTCATCAGATAGTCGTATTATTTTCCGCAGTCGGCTATCTAATACGGCTATCATGGTGTGCGACATCAGCTTGACAGAACGGTAGTTATCACAATTTCACGTATCACCATTTCCTTTGTGCAAAGGAAGAAGATAGCTTTCCCTCCATTGATTAGGCATAGTGTCGCCTCTCATAAGTTTGGAGATAAGAACCATGAGCCATCTAGACCCGATGTCTCCCATCTTTTTCCAGAACTCAGAGGGTATCCCGTCCGGCCCAACAGCTTTTCGTTTCTTGGAGTTTTTAACCGCGTACCGAACTTCTTCGACTGTGATGTCGGATATTTCGGCATGATTCGGGGCGGCTCTTGGAAAGTACACTCGGGGAAACTGTTCGTTCAGAAATTCCTCGCAATACTGTCGCCATCTGTGGAGAATTGATTCGTCTTCCACAAGGAGTTGGCCTTCAGCATTGTTAATAAACTTTGGGAAACGAATCTCCTGAGCATTTCTTCTTCTCTGGGCGGCTATCTTAAAGATATTTGCTCCTTTGTTCAAATTGCTTTGTCGAAGCTCCTGGGTAGCCTGGTTCCTGTCAGACGCGGAAGACGATATTTCTTCCAACTCCTGATATAGGCCTTCCATGCTTTTCGCTTTGAATTCGGCGCACTTTTTCTTCGCGATACCCTTGCAATATCTATATACCTTTTCATGGCGAGCTTTTTCCTCTCTATTAGTAGAAGAGTACTTTGACCAAGCTTGGAAAGCCATTTTCTTTTCGTGTATCACTGCTTTGGCTTCGTCTGTCCACCACCAGGTTTCTTTTGCGTGTTGGCAGGGGCCTTTAGATGTTCCGAGCAGTGATTTGGCTTTCTCTAGGCCAGATTGTTGTAGGGAATCCCACATGTTTTGAGCTCTGCACTCCTCATTACCGACCTCATCGATAATGGAAAAGAGGTAGTTTTTCATGCTGGTAATAAAAGCTTCGCCTTTCCTTTATCCAGCTTATACCACTTGATTCTCTCAGACACCTTCGTTTGCTGCTTTGACTTCTTACTCGCCTCCATAAAAAATTCAATCAGGAGGAGACGGTGTTGAGGGGCGATGGCGTCTCCCAGGATCACTTTGCAATCTTTAACTCGTGGCTTCATGAAACTGGATACCAAATGATAGTCTATTTGAGTTTCATTTCCGCCGCTGCTATAAGTGATCAGGTGCCGGCTTTGTTTGACGAACATGGTATTTAGCACTATAAGACCGTACGACTTGCACATGTTTAGGATATCTTCACCTGAAGAGTTCCTGGTGCCGTATCCCAGCCCTCCGTGGTAGTCTTCATAGTATTCGCTTGTCTTCCCGACATGTCCGTTTAAATCTCCCCCAACAAACAAAAGCTCTTCCTTTGGGATGATTTTGACAAGGTTGTGGAAATCTAGCCAGAATGCATCTTTTTCTTTTTGTTCGCATCCTACTTGAGGGGCATATGCGCTTACGATGTTCTCTATCTCTATCAAAAAACAATAATCACTACACTTTTCACTAGTACAAAATAATTGACCGAACACAGTGGTTGCACATTAACATTGATATAATTTAATTTTTTTGCAATTCGGTGCATGAAAATATACATCCGGTTTTGGACTAGTGGACGAAGATAAATCAAAAAACATTAATTTTGCCTTAGGGCTTATTAGAAGTTTGTGTTCAGCAAACCAATGTCTTATAGTATATACATCAGAATTTATGTCAACGATAAGATCTAAGGGACTGTTGGTGCCATACGATAACACAACATCGTCAGCGAATAAGCCTTTTAGATTGAGGTGAAACAGTGAGTTGATATATATTAAAAAAAAATGGGACCCAGGACTGAACCTTGTGGTACCCCGAGCATGATAAATTGCACATCACTTCTCGTCTCATCCAACCTTACTCTCTGTGATCTATTGTTCAGATATGAACTAAACCATTCGAACATGAAACCACGCACGCCTGCATTTTCCAGTTTTGTTAACAAAATTGTATGGTCAACCATGTCAAAGGCTTTGGTTATATCTATGAATAGCGCTGCTATACCTTTTTTTGTCCAGTTTGCACATTATTTGAGAGCAAAACTCTAAAAGTGCGTCCTCGGTTGATTTGTCCTTTTGGGATCCAAATTGAGTAGGATGAAAGAACCTCACCTTGTCTAAAAAGTTTACTAATCTAATTTTTATAAGTTTTTTTCAAAAACTTTGCTTATACTTGGCAGAAGAGAAATTGGTCTATAATTTCCTATTTCAGTTGGAGAGCCTTTTTTAAACAAAGGAATAACTTCTGCACACCTTAGACCGTCAGGAAAGATACCAGAAAAAACACTACGATTGAATTCATCAGATAATACATACATCCACAATAAAACATACAATATATTTAAGCACAACATTAGAAATACCATCGACACCACATGAATTTGAGTTATTCAAACTACCAATCGTACTTAAAATCTCTAAAGGAGTTATGTGGTCAAAAACAAAACTTCTACAGTGCACAGAGTTGGCATCATCAGTAACAGAATATTGAGAACACAGATTCTGAGTTAGTCCATTATGTACAATACAATAATTTAAGTCCAATTCTTGAAAAATGCCTATTAAAAGCGTCAGTGATTTCTTGTTTATTTGTTACTTTATTATTACTAGTCCGTAGAACAATAGTTTTTTGTGGAGAATTGTGTTTACAACTTCCCACTCTTTCTTAAGATTAAGAGCACGGTAATAAGAGTCACGGCAAATTGGTATTTCCTTTTTCAAATCAGCACATAAATTTTAATATTTCATTTTGAGTAAAACTAGGGTACTTTTCGCAGTTTACTCTAAGTTTATTTTTTGGTGTTACTTTATTTAATAAATAATTAGATAGCCAAGGCTTAAGTTTATGTATAGATTTTTTTTGTGGTCAGAGAACTGCAACTTGCAATATGGTTTTTTAGAGTGGTTAGAATATGCATTCGATACGTCACTATAGTTAAAAACATTGTTCCAGGACTCAAAATACAAATTATGTATTTCGAAGCCTTGAAAAGTTTATTTTTGGCTTGCTTTGAAAACATTTCTGAGTTTGGCTATTGTTTTTACATTTTATGTTAAATATAACGCCAGTCATGGAATGGTCAGTAATCAGAAAATCAAAAACACAATATTCAAACTCCTAATCTAAACAATGCAATGGGACGAGAATGTTCCAAAATTATGTCAATAAATGAAAAATACAATTAAATGAAGACAAAATACCAGCGATGGTGACTGCGATAGCTGAGGGTGTGGGAATATCGGAAGAAAAGGTGTGAAACAACTTGCACAAGAATAAAGAATGTGAAAGCTCTGTACAAGATGGGTGCTGCATTTGTTGTACGCCCATCAGAAGGCAATACGTAAACGGGTTTTGCAGCAATCTTTGGATTGACTCAGAATGGATCCGACGATCCAACAATTTGTCACCATGTATGAGACATGAACTTACCACTACACGCCAAAAACGAAGCAGACGAATTATAAAACTTACGCCTACCGCGTGTTAAAGTACCAGGAAGTTGTCGCTGATTGTTCAAAGACAAATTTCTCTATGGTAATAATGAATGGCCGGATCTCCCACATATACGCCAGACACCATTGCATGTCCAAAAGGTAAATGTGCAATGCGCTTTGTATTTTAATGATTGAATTGATTTTGGCACGAAACAGAAAATATTTAATTGAAGGACTTGTATTTTCAACTTTCAAATATATGCTATATGTCACACATTGCATGCGACGTGAGATATTTTGTGTGAAAAGTTCAATGATCGTATCGTCCACATTGCGGCAACTTTAACTGGCAGATTTAACTCAGATAATTCAGTTTAGTTTTATTATTTATTCAGTTTAATAATGTTGCTTTTTTTTATGGAGTTTTCTTAGTAGTCACCTCTATACCAACATAAAGTCAACTGCCTACTAAGAGTGATCCAGAAGATACTCGTATATACTATGTACATACAAGTATGTGTGCATTATGAGAAATTAACTTTAGGGAAACTTGTCAGTTAGGACCAAAACATTATTGTCTATTACACCGTTTAAAACGACATTTTATTGAAAGCAAAAGTAGCGAATTCGTATTATAAGAAATTTTCTAACAATTCGCCCGATTCCCCATTTTTGTATACGAGCATAAACAAGCTAAGCTACAACATAAATTACTGATGTACATTGTTCCCACGCGAATCTGTCAAAAAGGTACAACTTGGCATGAGACCAAGGACAATGTACGACTAGACAAAAAAAAACAAATATTATCAAAAATATTGGTATTCGTAATGGAAAAGCTCCACGATGTCGCTATGTCAAGCTCGTGTCTTTCCAATTCGTTGGAGTAAACAAGAACAGCTGACGGACGCTACCCACAAAATAAAGGTCGCGGACAATAAGTCGGTGCTTCATCTCAATGGAATGCCGCAGATCTGCAAAACTTGTTTCTCCAAAGCGATGGAATCGGTTCACGTTAATGCCTTGCGACAAGGTGAACAGCTTTGATTCAGCGGCAAGTGTCAATTGACGTCATGAGTACATTCTTCTTTTGGGGATTCTCGTCGCCAGTGGCTGATCCAATGGCGGAAGGTCTGACTTTGTGGCGCCGGGTTGAAAGTGTTTATAAGTGCTATGCGGATTTGACATCAGTATCAGTATCACCAAGGCGTTCACTGAACAACAGTTTCGAACTCCAAATATTTTTTTCACGCAAAGATTAAAAGTGTTCCAAATATATCGAAATCGACCTTCTCAACATAATTTTATTCAAGTAATTATCCTTACGTAATTTATTTCAATTATAAGTGTTTTTTTTTCATAAAATATATAATAATATCAAGTGTGGTGTGCAAGTAATTAGGACCTAAATAAAACCCAAATTTCACTGGTTTCGTTACTAAGCTCCTTCCAAATATTTGTATACTCGTATATGTTAAACTGACCTTGTACGAGTATAGCGCACCACTTAAATTATTCTCTCTGCGTAACATATTGTACAACAAATTCTCAAGCTGCATCCATACTCTTGGCTTAAAGTAAGGATTCAAGTTTATTTTATTTCAACAATAACTACAATACAATGTGGCTAGATTGAGATTCTAATCAGCCTTGACAGTTGAACGATATTGGAAAATCACTGAATCCTTTTTCGTATTATCGTTTCCATCGGATCACAAAAAAAATGGGTTCAGTGGAATAAAAAGTATTCACGTTTATTTTAACATATTCACAGTGAAGCCAATAACCTTGTACCCCTATTCAAATGTAAACAGCAATCATCATCGTTTGCCTTTAAGTGTGATAACATTACTTCCTCCCTCACCTCCTTACTCCTCCCATTTAATTCTGAGGCGCTTGACTTAATGTCCATTAAAGGTCACATAATATGTCATTGGGTCACCTTCAAACGAAGTTTATAAAACAGTCGAATGCATTTATTTCGTTTCAGTTTTAATCAACAACTACGAGTATAAAGCACAACATCTTTCAAAATGAATTCAATCATCGTTGCATCAATTTTCGTCGCTATTCTCTACTTCGCCGTAGTTGACGCCTATATCTCAGGAGGCATGTTCAGGAATCCAAGTAAGTTAACTCCCTCAAGGAGGAGCTCAAGAATATAATTTTTAATTGATTGGCTTTTGTTTACTTTTATAGAATATCCTGGCATGTGCACGCTCGACGAGACCATGATCCTTGGTCCTGGTGAAGTAATGAAGAACCCCCGAGGAGAGTGCGCCATGATCACGTGCTACGAGAATGGACACGCCTCGATTATGAGATGTATGAAACAAGGCATGAGGGAAGGATGCAAGGAAGGACACGTCCTCTACCCAGAAGCCAAATACCCCGAGTGCTGTAAGCGAGAGATAACATGCGATACCTATTATTACTCGAATACCTACTAACAGCAGTACAATTTCACTTAATGTGAAATATACTTTTAAGAGGTTAATTAGTTTGTAGGATAGAATATAGTGATATAGAACTTAGGTTACTGGTTTAATAAAATCGACTGATATGAGTTAAATGTTAAAAAAAAAACTATTTGAGTTTTGATTCCTATATGTATGGATTACATCTATGGATTAAAGCCAAACTTGTTCCTTTTCGATATAGCCAAAGCATAATTTAAGAACATTGGACGAACATTTCGGCTCATGCAAAGGCCAACTTAAGATAGATATAACAACCGAGTAAGACGAGATGAACTGGCAAGAAGTATATGCCAATCTTTCCTCTCCCACAGACCGAAGCCATAAACATTTTGCCCCATCTGTCAACTACAAACCAGAAAAGCAAACGCATTTAAGTTTTTTGCGAAAATTATCAAAAGTGCGTATCATTTTTTTTCCATTTGGCATGCAGTTACACTCGGAACAAGGGAGAAAATTTGAATCAGTTTTCCGACAAGTTATGGAAGGACTTAGCTTGACCAATGCGCGTACTACCGTACTACACGCACAATCTGATGAATTGGTAGAACAATTAAATCGCATGCAAGCCAGAGCTACTAGCATACCCATTTGCCATTCCTGCTTTCTCATCTTTTGAACGGAAACTAAAGTTACATTCCGATGTTCCGGCTTATCTTGTTTTCAAAGACCCGAAATCTATTTTCCTCCTTCTTAGTCAGAGACCAGGTTTCACATCCGTAAAGTGTCACCGGCGTTATTATGGTTTTATAAATGCGGATTTTGACATTGCGAGACAAAAGAGTTGTTTTGAACACTTCCTTCATCGCGAACAAGCACACGTTGCCCATATGCAGCCTTTATTTATTCCGAACTTTATGTCGTTTTTGGCAATGAATATGGTACCCCGAAATTTAAACTCGCCCACTTTTGAGAAGGTTTATCGAACACAATTAGGTGCGAGGTTTGAAATAATCCAAGTTAGTCATATACGAGTATTACATATATTTCGTTTTCTCTTTATTTACTTCTAAGCCGACTGCCTTTCATGGCATTACTAGACAATTACTACAAATCCAGATCGTCATCATAAACTAGAACGGATGTGTGTTAAGAGTTATTCCTCTCTCATTTTCTTGGAGGGATCTTATTACGAATTCCAGTACCAAATTAATTAAAACTAATGAGAAGGCAGCTTTCATCCTTCATCCAGCATCCTTCACGTATCTCCAATTTAACTTGGCCTTTGTTTCCTTTTAGGCACATTCGTATCAGTTTTACCAACTTTTTCTCCTTAAAAAGACGTGATACATTTTCAATCGGCTCTATTATATTTAAGGATATTAACAGAGTGTTTGTTCAGGGAACGTATGAATCTTTTCGACTGTAGGAGCCCTTGAACGCTGTTCCAATAGTGCAGATGTTGCAATTTTTTCCCACTTGTCTAAGAGAAAATTAATCTTCGACCTTTCGCTTGAACCGTTCCTCCCTCTCGTACAGCAGTCAGAGATATGCGTTCACACTCAGAAATTTCGCATTTACCTGTAAAAATAACTAAAATGAATTTAGCGTATCCGATGACTTCATAACCGCGGTTGGTTAACTTGTAGAGCTTGTCGTCGGTGGCTATCGACCAGAGAAGGGGTGAAAGGACTCCACCTTGTGTACCCCCTTTAGCTGCCGATACTCTCACAGAGACCTCTCCGGATGTAGCTGATATAATACGGCGTTCAAGTATCGTTCTAACCCAGTGGCACAATGCAGTGATTATTGAGTTATCGCCAGTATTATCAAAAGTTATGATCTTCTTGCGTGTGAAGCTATTTTCCAGTGCGTGATACAGTGCGTTCTCAGTAGATCGTTCTTTGCGGTATACTCGTATATATTGGTTTGGATACAGTGGCATTTAGTTTCCTAATATGAATCTCTATCAGTTTTTCCATTTGTTTTAGTAGGAAGGATGTTAGGTTTATAGGGCAATAGGATTAAGGTTGTTCACTTGGCTTGGCTAATCTCCAGATTTGAGGAATGTGTCCCCAGTTGAAACAGTACCTAAAGAGAGCTATAAGTGGTATTACAATGATGTCTAGGCGTCTCTGAAGAATAGCAGGAAAGACACCATCTTTACCTGGAGCTTTCTAAAGTTTAAATGAGCTAAATGCCCATTAACTCTGTCAGGGCTGAAGGCTATTTGTTCTGCTATTGATTTAATTTGTTATGCCCTTTAAAATGCCAAGAGGTGTTTGTTGGATAGTAAAACCAGGGATATGTACCTTAAGCAAGGTCTCCAGGGGTTCCCTGCGATTGACATTGAAACTGCCGTCTGATTTGCGAAGCAGCCGAAGCCCGAGTCCGATTTGATGGATTTAAGAAGCGCGCCTTAGCGGCAAGTTGGGACGCCTGTTGTTTTTTTTTTGGCTGATATCTATGGTCAGCTTCTCCAGTGATGTTAAATCTGATATGTTGGTGATCAGATAGTGAGGCCTCATTGAAGACGTGCCAGATTGTAAGATCAAGTACCTCTTCCCTAACTGAATTAATGAACGTAGGCTTGATGCCCCTACTGTCAACGGTGGAGTTGTTACTAAGTAAATATTCAATAAGTGACTCACCTCGTTTGCTGTGTTGTTGCTTCTCCATTCCACTTGGTGCGCATTGCCATCGCATCCAATGACAAGACATCGTTTGCGCCAGTGACAATATTCTACAAGATCTTGTACCACAGTAGGTGGGATTTGGTCGCTGTTTCCTGGAAAATTAGCGAAGAAGCACACGATCTCCCTTACTCCACCCTCCACTATGACGATTGCCAAGTCTCTTGTTATAAATTCGGGAATAGGGGGAAATTTATATTAGAACCGATGAAGTGTGCGGCCCTAGGAGGAGATTCTCTAGTAGCGTAGACTAATTTATGCGACCTATTTTGTAGGCCCATAATCTTAACTCTTTGAACCCAAGGGTCGAAAGACATAGTTTTAAGTTGCACTGTTTGTTTTAGAGTGTCCGTCTTGTTTTAAGCAATTTTATCTAGGGTAAGATAAATCTAAGAAATAGCGAATAAAATGGATTTGAACCAAAACAAAAGCGGTTTGGGCTTTTGATTTTTGACGATCATTAGGATGGTCTGAATCGCAATCCGCTCCTCAGCATGCTTTAACATCTTGTACGTTGCTGCCGTGCCTTCTATAGGTATCTATCAGAAAATTATCGATTTGTTTGCGCGTTACTCCATCCATGTTTGAAAGTCGAACTTCTTACACCGCTGCGATATCCAATTTATATTTACTTTGAGCGCTGTTTAGTTGCGTGTCATTTTTGTGCATTCTTTTTAATGCATGCTCACCCTTGGATAATTCTCACCCGGGGATCCAATCTTTGAACTAGTTTACCTCCGAAATATTTTACCCAAGGAGTTATCAACCCTGCGCCTATCTCTGTAATTTTTTTCATGAGGCAGAGATCCATTAGGAATTTAGGCGCCTCTAACTACTGGCACTTCGAGCCGCGGATATATTCTAACCCCTATCCCGCAGAGGGAATCGTCGAAACATAGCGGATATATGGTAAATCCCAAAAGCTTGTACTCGTACTTTATATTGGGAACGGATGCAGAAATAATTATGATGACGACTGGAACTGTGGTTATTTTAATACTCCCGAAGGGGAAAAGTGCTAAGATTTCGACTCATATAGAAAACAATTATTGTAATTATCTAAAGAAGAACTATAACTATCTATTGAGGATTTTTTTTGTGCACTAAGTTCTTTTTAACACATTCACGAATTTTTATTTTTTTTTATCTATTTAAACACCGCGAATAAGTGTAATAATACGTATATATAAAGCGTCAACTCCTACCTCCCTGTTAATATGCTAAATATATTCATACTGGTGTTCGTTATGTTCAAATTTCGAGGTATTTTATGGTTTTGATTCGCATTGTACAATATTGAATTATAGTGTCTAATTTTAAAACCGATTTATGCCTTTATTGTAACTTAATTGAGTGAAAACATTCTACACAGTACTACAAGTTCAGTACCAGAACATTGCCGAGAAGGATTATATTATGAGAGAACCTTTGAACAACCGAATGTGATGAGCACACCTGTCTAGTTGTTAAACAAGATCTGACCAAACACAATGAGAATGTATGAATAATAATAATTTAAAATTAATAAAAATGACAATGATGCGCAATGTGCAATATATTTTGAGTACAAATCCAATAAGCACATGAGAAGTTGTAAACGACAAAAATGATTATTGTGCAATATGATATATGTAAGGTAAATAAACTCAGTTCAATGTCTGGCAGACCTTCAACCTCCCGTTCCGCATTGAACTGTGTTTAATCGTCGTGTTAAGAGATAATTGCTGATCCAATATCTGTGTCTTTGGCGTCCTTACTCTTGGTGGTGGAATGGGATATTCTGATGATCACTCCAACAATGACCACTCCGACTAAGACTAAACCAATGAACTCAGCAAAATATGCCTAGTGTTATGGCGATGAATTTTATTTGCCAAGCCCGATGAACACGGTGGCTGAAACATGATTACGATACTGTTATAAAATGAAGCACAAGAAGATGAATAAGCAGGCGTACGTGGGTGGTCCGATAAGTACTTAGCGTACAAAAGAAAAACAAAAATTTAGGAGAAATGGCGATTTATTTTTCAATATAGTCTCCTTTTAGCTCGATACACTTGACCCAGCGATGCTCCAACTTCTTTAACCCATCTGAAAAATACGTTTTCTCGAGGTCTGCGTGGCGGCGATGACCTCCTCATTCGACTGAAATTTCTGCCCGGCGAGTGACTTTTTCATGTTTGGAAACAAAAAGAAGTCGCACGGGGCCAAATCTGGAGAATACGGTGGATGGGGCAGGAGTTCGTAGCTCAATTCGACCAATTTGGCCGTGGCGAGGGCGGAGATGTGAGCCGGTGCGTTATCATGGTGGAAGAGCACTTTTTTCCTCGCCAAGTGGGGCCGTTTTTTCTTCAATTCGGCGTCGAATCGGCCCTTGTGAATCCCAGAAAACGGTCACCTTTCCGGCCGATGGGACAGTCTTCGCCTTCTTCGGAGCACGTTCGCCGGGTGAAGTCCACTGTTTCGACTGTTCCTTGGTCTCTGGTGTGTACCAGTGGATCCATGTTTCGTCGACTGTCACGAAACGATGCAGAAACTCCTTCGGATGCGCTTAAACAGTGTCAAACACTGCTCTGAAGTGTCCGGAGTGAACAAACGCGGCACCCATCGCGCCGACCTCTTGCCCAAAATTTCATCCAGGATATGACCCACGCGATCTTTTGAAATGCCTACTGTCTCAGCTATCTCGCGCACCTTCAATCGGCGGTCTGCCAATACGAGATCGTGGATTTTTGTCAAGTTATCCTCCGTGGTAGCCGTTGTCGGGGCACCTGGTCGTGGCTCATCAAAAACCGACGTGCGACCACGTTGAAACTCGTTAAACCAATTTTTGATAGTCACCATCGAAGGAGAAGAGTCACCGCAATTTTTCTAAAATCCGCGGACACTCCCGCTTCCACACGTGGTCAAAACAAAACTACTTGAATGTACTATACGATAGTAAGGTGCTCTTGCGATACTGGCGCCATCTGGCGGTGAGGCTAAGTAGTTATCGGACCACCCTCGTAATTATACGACCCAATAACTATTTGCGAGGAAATGTTCCGATATTCGTTTCATTTGAATATGTGTTGTAATAGTTTCAAATATTGTTACCTGTTCAACCACTTGATTATTAAGATAACTATTCTATTCCTTCTATGTTCATGATCATATCCTTGAATCGTGGGTGGAAGTATTGAATAATATTTGTTGTTGATAATACGATGTTTTTTGTGCTATTTCCTTGCTTAGTTACAAACTTGGTGCCCATACAGATTCCCCTTCATGAAGAAATGTATCTCCCTTGATAATGTGTTCGCATGATTTTAGAGGGCACGTGTCAACCTTATTTTGAAGTGTTAAATTATTGTACGATTGCAATCAAATTAGCAATAAAGGTTTGAAAAGTTCTTGATGATGAACAATTAATCCAATTAAGAACGGTGTAGGTGCAGGACCAAGAACGTCATTACACATCAAACAAGTCCACCATCCACGACAGTGAATCAATTACTTTTTACACTTGTTTGGTTTTTAAAATTTTAATATTTTTTTGTAAACTTTTTCTTACTTTTTGAGTTTTAGTATGACTTAAGAACCATCCTTAACCTCTTCTGCTACAGGTTATTCCATACATTTCGTAACAAGCGATTAAACGCTAGTGTTTGGCCAGTTGTTGTAGGAAAGTTGGGAAATATGCGCCGAAGTTGACGTTTTGCCTAAATCACGAATAGTCACGAATATTGCGCAGTTTTTTCTGCGCGTATTCTGCGTTTTTTTACTTCACAAATATCAACACAAACCTAACAGTTGCTGCCATTTGCAAAAGTCATATCCAATGGGATGATCGATTTTTAGCCACCTTGTTTTTTTTTTTTATTTATTTCATTTTTGTTTTTATATATTAAGAACACACTTACCCTAGACAAAAATGCTTAAAACTAGCTTACATAACAACTAACATAAAATGCCTTACTGGCCCTATACGGACACTCTAAAGCAAACAGAACAATTTAAGACTATGCCTTTCGGCCTTATGATTAATTTGCAATAATTAAAATAAATAAACAACTTAGGCTAAGAAAAGTGATGTTTTTTAAACATCTTTTTTTATAGAAAAGCTTATAACTAAAAACAACTTAACCCTACCTTAACTAAAATATATATACAAAAATACATACGTATACCTTTTGTATGTATAATATATCTCTTTTTCATTATTGTTTTGTGATTTTTTTTTGTTTTTTTAATTACAGCTAAATCTAAAGTAAGCCTTCCAGCCACCCTTGCTTGCC
This sequence comes from Merodon equestris, assembly GCA_958301585.1. Classification (NCBI taxonomy): domain Eukaryota; kingdom Metazoa; phylum Arthropoda; class Insecta; order Diptera; family Syrphidae; genus Merodon; species Merodon equestris. The sequence goes on along the minus strand of OY284415.1, from coordinate 77,109,711 downwards.
GTAGCCTGTCCTAACCTATCCCAACATACTCTAACCTCTTCTAATCTAGTCTATGCAAGCCTGCCACTGGCATATGGCAAGCTTTGCCTTAAAGAGGCTGACCTATTAAAGTTAACCACTGACGCAGTCTGCTCCAGCCACCAAAAGCGTTGATGCTGTCGCGCGACGTCTCCCCGATCTTGGTGCGACACTGATTTACTAAACCTGAGGCGCTCGGGCTCGCGGAGCGCAACATCATGTTCGTAGAGGAGCCGCCGCTCCACAGATTTACGGGCCACGTTGAAGATTAGCGGTACCGCTGATCTATCCTGAATCAGCCCAAAATAGAGGAATGCCTCTGGGGGGACAAAGCCGCTAAGGCGAACTTTCTCGTGGTACATGTAATTAGGGAAGTAAGCCCCGGAGATCAGGTTATTGACCGAAGTCATTGCTCTTGCAACGTGGCTTCGAATCAGCGTTATCAGAAAGTTATCCACCCGTACAATCCTGGCCCTATTGTATAGGACCTCGTTCGAGTAAAATTTCGTGTACTCAGATTCGGGTGTCCTATATAACCCAAGACAAGTTCTGAGACATTGTCTCTCAAGCACCCGAATCTTTTCCATTAAGCTAGCTCTCACATTAAACCACACGGGACATCCATAAGCAATCATGGGCCTGATTAAGGCCATGTAGCAAATTACCTTTACTCTCGAATCAAGTTGGTTGCTATGAAACAGCCATCTTGTAAGAGCAAAAGCGCCCCGGGCCCTCGCCAGAGCAGCATCTATATGTTTGTCAAAATATAGCCAGATCCCAAGGTATTTGATTACATTTTGTTTCGCCAATGGGCGCCCGTCCGGTCCGAGAATTGAGAACCCGCGCCAATTTTTTCTAGTGTCTCGGGGGGCCCTAGCCAAAGGCGTTCTGAACAAAATAGTTTCTGATTTCTGGCAGTTGATTTTCAACTTCCAGTCATCGCAATACTGCTGAATTTTTTCGAAGTCACACTGCAAGAGAGTGACAATGACGTCGATCGTTGGACCTGATCTGTACGCGATTAAATAGTCCGCATACGCTATTGAATGGTGAAGAGAAGCTATCAAATCACTGAAGTAAATGTTGAACAGGATCGGCGAGTTCACCGTACCCTGTTGCAGTCCGCTGTTAATATCAAATGTTTGAATAGAAGTCACGTTGGCAATTTTCACTACGAACTTTCTACCTGTTAACATGATTTAGCCACCTTGTACCTATATACATATGTATGTATGTATATATAAAATTTATCAGCACTTTTGTAAATAACTACGACAGATAACATTTCGCGTACCAGGTTTTAGATATTTTGTTTAATCTGTGGCAGTATCTCGGACACTGGCTGTCAAAGACCTGAAACATAATAAGACCCTGACGAATCACAACGGACATTCACAGCGATCATGACCACATTTGCAAAAGGTTTCTTTACCCCTTTACCTATATAAGCGCAATCATAACTGGTTCCGTTCCCATATGTTTGTTAAAACATAAGCAGTAGTCAATGAAAGTCAATGGTGTTATAAATAAAATAAGGGAGCGCATAACTCTATAACGTCACAGTATAGGCCGAAGGAAGAGCACGAAATAGATGTGATAGCAAAAACATCTACCGGATCATCGTCATCAGGACTGGTAGGTGTGCAGTGTCGTAGGCAACATTCTGTGAAAGTTTTCAATGGTTCGCTGCTTACATTACATAAGGGCGACTATATAAGGTCCTAAACCACTGTTCCGATCTGATGTTAAATCCGTGCTGTTTAAAGATGGAGCACTTGGAAAATGCCCGCAACAATCAATTTACAAAACCGGTACGGGTCCTCTTGCCCACCATAATTAAAAAGTTATTGAGTTCAGCGTTTTGAAAACATGACACCTCTATTGTCAGTCATGCGAAAAAAGAAAATACGATACGGATAAACGATTTAACCAAGTGATATTGTCAGCATACCCTATTGATTAGAAAAAAGAAACGATGAGAAATGTCAAAATGCTGGCATTCGATCACTGCTTTTTGGATTTATTCGACTATTTACATATGTAGCTGAGTGTAATAACTATTTTCACTATGTTTTCTATAATTAGCCACAAGTTAAATGACAATCTAATGTATTCAATGAAACTGTGGCTAAACTGAATTTTGGTGGTGGGCAAAGCAATATTTTTCAGGAAACTGAATGTTGAAACAGTATGGTCATTGAATAAAAGCTCATTTTCAAATAGACCCCTGAATGTGATCAATTTCAATTGAAAAACAATCCATAAACACCTATCCCCATAAACGCCTAACCCCATCCATCAGAGCACTAAGATCTAAGGAACGCACGACATTGGGCTTTGTAAGAAAACGCTCTAATTAACGCTAAGAATTCGAGGTCATTACATGTTTAGAAAGCATTGATAATTTCATATGCGTGTTGTTAAAATGCTGGTTCTTGGCTGGTTCTGGTTTCTAAAGGATGTAATCTAAAAAAAATCTGAGAATAATGAGAATAGCCGTGCTTCAGGCATTCTATCATTCACTTAAGAGTTGTGTTGAAACTACTCAAAAGCAACATTACCGTAAAGTACTCATTTCGAATGACCAAGTCTGTACAATTTGAAAAAGAAACGAATATTTTTCTAAAAAAATATTAACACATATCAGTCGACTTTATTTACTATTACTCACTAGTTTATAAATAACATTTCTTAACATATTAGGCTTACTCGTATAACAAAATATCTCTAAGCTTTTAGTAAGTATTTGAGTAATAGTAAGTGTCACATGTAATCTCCCGTTTACAGCACTCGGGGAATGGGGCCTTTGGATTCAGAACCGGTCCTTCCTTGCATCCATCCCTCATGCCTTGCTTCAAACATCTCAATATCGCGGCGTGACCATTCTCATAGCAGGTGACCATGGCGCACTCACCTTGAGGGTTCTTCATTACCTCACCGGGACCCAGGATCATGGTTTCGTCCAGGGTACACATACCAGGATATTCTATAAAAGCGAACAAAAAACAACCAATCAGAATCAAATGCTGTAGATACAGTATAAGATAGTTAACTTACTTGGATTCCTGAACATGCCTCCCGAGATGCTGGCATCAGATACAGCAGAGAAAAGAACCGCAATAGCAACTGAGACGAGGACGATTGAATTCATATTGAATATTGGTATGTGGAGACTGAAATAAATTAAAAAATGTTAAATGTTACAAACTGAAGTAAAAGGCAGGAATGATCTCTTTTGGCGACCTTTTAGGGTCATGAAAATAATAATTTAATAATCCATCTTCGAAGAAAAATGAGAAAATTTAGATTAGAGTGGAGTGCAGCCAGTGGAGATATTCTAAGCGATATCTGTGGAATTGATATCCCTGGTTAATTTGAAAATGATGCAACAAAACTAAACAACAAGCTTGTTAGAAAAAATATTTCAATGGAGTAGTTCTGCTTGAGTCCAATTACTTTTACTTCACATTTTTCTCTTTTAATTAACAATATTCACGAAATCGCTTAAAACCTTACAAAAAATATTAAAAGATAATTACTTTTATAAAATCAGGTCAAAACGTAAGATAAAATTTGCCTTAGGACACTTTTGTAACAGAGTTTTGTTTTAATTGAAACGTCTTCAATGAACGACTTTTTGTTACTGGTAATACGAAGGAAGAGCAGCTCTTATAAACAGTTTCGATGGCCATAACTCGGCGCCATAAGATCGGACTTCCCGTCAACAAACCAATCACGGATAACGAGATTCCGTGAAGAATTTCCGAAAAAAGAATGTCATGACGTCAATTCACGCTCGTCTTTGGACGAAACAACCAAAGCTTTTTACCTTGCTGAACGGCATAAACACTAATCACGAAATCAAAGTTAAACCAAACGAGTTTCGCAGTCTAATAAAATTCCATCAAGATGAAGCATCGATTCATAGCCCGTGTTTCTTTTGTTAATATCGATCGTGCGTCAGCTGTTTTTGTTTTCTTCAACTCTCGTTTTGATTTTTTTTTCCCCAGAGAATGCGGATGGGGGTGTCAAATATCGATACATTGAGTTCGAGACACCACAGCTTTCGAAGCCGACATTGTCACGCTGCTTCACGTGAAATACGTCGCCGGTCGCTGTATACATAGTAGAAAACCAACATTACAAGTTGGGGACGGTGAAACGCGTTTTTGGCGCCAATCACGAGGTATTTATGCAAATATTTGATTAAACCCTAGTTTATTGAATTCGTTTTCAATCGAAAATGTGAATGTTTTCTAACGTATTTTTCTAATATTACTATTCAGTGATTTTAGATAATTGTTGGGATTAATGTCGCCAGGCTTAACGGCCTGATTAAACATTTTCAAAACTGGTGCAATAAGATTTGCTTATATTTTTACTATGCTATGAGTATTTTCGATAATGTGATGCACGAGTTAAAGGATTCTTTTTTTGTAATTATAATATATTTGATTATACATTTTTGGGGAATTTCGAAACGGATTTTATTTGATTTTGTTTATTAGCATTTGGCGAGCCAATTAAGAACAGTCAAACCGGGAATTGGATTTATATTATTTGTTTTTTAAATCGCTTTCATTAATTTTCTTAGATAGAAAAGTTGTTGGGGAAGTACTAGTTTGTATTTTAGCTTATATAATTGTCCTGACTTTTGAATGTCGGTTATTTCCGCCGACACTAATCAGTTTGTTTACTATTCTGCCTTTACTTTTGTGGTTCGTTAAAGATGTTTACTATTGTCGAATATTTAAAGGACTTGCCCCATCACCTTTTAAAATCTACGCCATAAACAAATCATAGGAAATATTTCAATGTCTGCCACAGCCTTCCCCTTCTCACTCACAAAACGAGTTTGCTGGAGACTTTGGGAATTTTAAATGTATGAGTATACTAGCTTATACCCACGACTTCGCCCGCGTTGAAACCATGATTTATTAACATTGCTATGAAAATACGGTCAAACAATTTAGTTCTATTTAGTGAAAAGTTTATAACACATCAAAAGAATAATGTAAAATGTTGAACATCGATAAAAACCTACCGAAGAACTGTTTAATGAAGTCGACGAAATTCAGAATATCCATATATTGTACTATATCAATAGAGGAAGGATGTGACATGGGAATTAATTTGACAGTTTAAATCAGAAAGTCAGATATTTAAATAAAATTAAGGTTGCATGAATTAATGGGGAATCACGTATTGCTCACTAGATTGGTTTGATCCATCATATTTCTCATAAAAAATAGGACAAAAAAAGCTATGAAAGAGGGCTGAATAACTTAAAACCGACAGGCCGTATCTCCTTGTTCCTCGATCACATATAGGGTCCGCCAAATAACTTCTTTTTTTTTTTGAAAATGCTATAAAAAAAAACTACTGAATATTTTCTCAAATTTCTTTTTTTATTTGAAAGTACAATCCTTCCGGTTAATAATGGAAAATAATTTCATTCAAATGGCTGCCTCGGCTGGCCATGCAGTAGCCTACACGATCGGTCCATTTTTTAAGCACATTATCGATTGTGTGCAGCTGTATTTCACCAATGGCTTCACGAATATTGTCCTTTAAAGCGTCAATTGTCTCTGGCTTGTCGGCGTAACACTTATCTTTGACTGCACCCCACAAATAATAGTCCAACGGTGTCAAATCGCAGCTCCGAGGTGGCCAAACGACATCAGCTCTGCGGCTGATAATGCGAACTTTAAAAACAGGGCGCAAAACATCGAGTGTAGCTTCGGCTGTGTGGCACGGCCTTCCTGTTGAAACCAAATGTTGCCAATATCCTCCTCTTCAATTTTTGTGAACAAAAATTGGTTCAACATGGCCCGATAACGATCGCCATTGACTGTAACGGCCACTCCTTGCTCATTTTCGAAGAAAAATGGCCCAATTATGCCTCTGGACCAAAATCCGCACCAAACAGTGGCTCGTTTTGGGTGCACCTGCTTTTCAATGTATGCGTGCGGATTTTCTGTGCCCCAAATGCGACAATTTCAAAATGAGCTTCATCTGAAAAGATGATTTTTTTGGCAAAATCGGCATCTTCTATAAGTCGATCGCAGGCCCACTTAGCGAAGCGTTGTTCAAGCGTATACACAACCATATTCGTTCAGCGGAAGGATAAAACTAATTATCTGTCAAATCAGACATGAGCTAAGTGTTACCATTCACGAAATAAGCACTACTTGAAAAAAAAAACTTTAGATGGCGGACCCTTTATTACAGTGGTACATAATGAAAAAACAAATTCGTGCCTAAATCAATTGACACTTTATTAAATGTAACGATCTCACAATGTACTAATTGAAAATGTATTTTCACTCCACGATTGGAGGTGCATTGATTCGGCGCTAATATAACAGGTCAATGACTGATTTAAAGTAATATAATTAAATCAAATATTCAATACCAATATAAGGGATTATATCCAATGACACGTTCACAACCAACCGGTCATTGAGAAAGAGCAAAGAATGCATATTCGTGCATACTCGCATGTGTGCACTGTGACAAATTATTGTAATTTTGCAATAAACTTGTTGTTAAGAACGAAAAAAATATTACCAATGACCTCAAATCGAGTGTCCATTTGTCGCGAAAACCTAGTGTCTATTTGTCGAAAATAAAAATACGTATTATAAAAACCGTCACCCACTTTTGTATATACACTATGTCACGCAAAGCCACCCCATAAATTATCACTCTACATCGTTTCCACGCGAATTTGTCAAAAGGGTCAATAACAACGCGACGCCAAAAACAATGTGCGACTAGGCCCGAAAACAAGCAAATATTTGCATATTACGGAATAAACTAAAATAAAATATTTATCAACATTGGAATCCCAGCTTGTGACATGGATATTTATAGTGGAAAAGCTCCGCAACGTTGTCATGTAAAGATTTTGTCTTCTAATCCAATAATCCAAGTTCTTCGAAAGATCTCGATTCCCTGAAGTAAACAAAAACAGCTGACAGACGATACCCAAAAGGAAAAAGATCGCCAACGATGAGTCAGTACTTCATCTCGAATAAATGCCATTCATTTCCAAAACCTGTTTATCCAAAACGTACGTAGGTTTGATTTTCGTTTAAGCAACGCAAGAAGGTGAACAACATTGATTCGGCGAGGGGTGTCTATTGACGTCATGAGTATGGTCAATTATTCTTTAATTATTCTTTTGTCGAGAGGTGTGACTATATGATAAATCAAAAGTGTTTAACATATATGTAAATGCTTTTCGGACGTAACATTAGTTCAGTATCACAAAGTTGTAAACTTGGGCTATTCCAAAAACAGCGGTTTGAAAGTGTACACACCCTACTTATTTACGTCAAGATTCAAAGTGTTCCAATAACATCGACATCCACCATTTCAACGTGATTTGGAACAAGTAATTATCTTTTTCTTAAAATAAATTGTGAAGTGCAAGTAATAACTGTAATAACAAACCGAATGGATACAAATCTTTTTGCATTACATACTGCTAATCAACATCTTAAGCTGACCATATTCTTGATATAAAAAAGCCTTTTATTTCGGACATATAAAATCGATAGTCGGGATCGAAAAAAAGAAAGCAATATCAGAATTTAAAACCTTCTGCTGAACTGAAATCACAAATTATGGAGTCTAATTAGTCTCGATAGTTTAACGATATTACAGAACCCCATATCATTGAAATATGTAACAAGAAATGCAACCGTTAATAACTGCCACAACTCTGTTAAAATATAAACATTCCCTAATCCGGCAGACATTCCTCATCCTTATGACATTTGGCATGCGGTCAATTCCCAATTTGTTGTCTCCCATAATCTTTTCTTTGAAGTAATTAAGCTGGCTGACCATTAACCCTCGATCACAGAAATATCTCATTTTGTCACCTTCAATCCAAATTTATAAAACAGTCGAATTCTTTTATTTCATTTCAGTTTTAACTCAACAAGTACGAGTATTAACCACAACATCATTAAAAATGAATTCAATCGTCTTTGCATCAATCTTTGTCGCCGTTCTCTTCTTCGCCGTAGCTGACGCCTCAGTCTCAGGGGGTATGTTCAGGAATCCAAGTAAGTTCACGTTCTCATAATGGTTCTCAAGAATCCAATTTTGAATGATTGTCTTTTGTAAACTTTTATAGAATATCCTGGCATGTGCACGCTCGATGAGACTATGATCCTTGGTCCTGGTGAGGTAATGAAGAATCCTCAAGGGGAGTGCGCCATGACCACCTGTTACGAGAATGGACATGCATCGATCATGAGATGCATGAAACAAGGCATGAGGGAAGGATGCAAGGAAGGGCGCGTTCTCCAACCAGAGGCAAAATACCCCGATTGTTGTAAACGAGAGATAACATGTGATTCATATTACTACTCGAACACCAGTTGATTAGTGTTCGTGGGGTGCAGACCTAATCCGTGTTCTCTAGTTTAAAAATGAATTGTTCCATTTGCTCACAAAAAATTGAACGCAATTGCTTAACAAAAATTAATTGTAGTGACTGTAAGCATTATTTTCATTATGCATGTGTAAATATTACTGAACAAGATGTGGAATTCATAAAATCAAGTGGTAATTCGTTTCGATGTGACAAGTGTGTAATTTTAAAACGCCGTTCAATGCACTTGACAGTTACGACCGTACCTAAGTATGACAGCAACAATGCTCGGGCCAATACTAATAACAACAATAAACAAACGGCCATAAATTTTACAAAATCCGGTGATAATAACTCGTCGTTAACTTTAAATAATGGCGGTGAATATACTCTTCAAATGATTTACATATTTGAAATTGGCAAACTTGGAGGATACTTGAAAGTAAACTCAATCGGTAGCAACAACAACAGCTTACTAACAACATTGAAATTGTTGGTGCACCAAATGTCAACAACGTGTGCAACCCAACAACTTCTGCTTAATGCGTTATCAATAGATGTTCCGGACCATAAAATTGAAAAATGTTATGTGAAGAAAGTTCAATCCAAAACTTCTAATATAAAATCGGTTATCTGCGTTAAATTCACTGAATTCAATACTAAGCGACAAATAATGATTGCCAAGAGAACGAACAAGAAGAACCTCAACACTATGTCGATCAATGTTGATGGCATCAACAATAGCAGCAACAACAACGTCAAGAAAAATAGCAGCGACGACAACAGAAATACATACATCGAAGAGAGCTGGAATATACATCAATCACTCTTTGACAAAATATACACAGGCCCTCTTGTTGAAGGCGAAAGCGACAGCAAAGCAGAAAGGATCAAAATATGTATGGTTCGACAATAATCAAATATTAGTTAGGAAAACCGAAGGCGGAAGAGTCATTTCAATTAAATCCTTTAATGATCTTTCTTTAATATAGCACTTTTGTATTTAATGAATGATATTGATTACTTATTAGATGACTCTTCCTTCCCTTTCCATTGTGAAACCATTGCTCCAAATTGTCTTTCAAGTAATGTTATCTGTAACAATTCTTTTTTTGTTGTACACCAAAATGTCAGGAGTTTAAGAGAAAACTTTTCAGCTTTCGTTTGTGCTCATGCCGGATATTGTCTTTGTCTCTGAAATATGGATTTACAATTTTGAAATTAATGACTACGTTATTCCCGGGTTTAGATTTTTCGCAAATACTAATGACAATTACGCTTCAGGTGGTGTAGGCTGTTTTATAAAAGATGTATTAAATATTGTCAATGTGTCGTTTCCTAATATTTCTAGTGCTGATCTGATTAAAGTGTCTGTTGAAATTGACCATGATATATTGTACATATGTCTTTGTTTGTGTGTTTTTGTTTTTAATATCTTAATGTTTGTTGAAGAATTCTCTGATTTTTTAAGGCAAGAAAAATCAAAGAACCTTATTTTATATTTTAGGGGATTTTAATCTTAATATTCTGGAAACACATAACATAATCTTAAACTACTTGGCGTTATTATCATCACATGGGTTAGCTTGCTTGATAAATAAACCTACTAGATCTAAATCTGGTACATGTTAAATCACATCTATGGTAGATTCAATAATATTTCATTGAAGAACTATTTAAGTTGCATTTTGGATTTAAAGTTGACTGATCATTCTATGATCGGTCTTTTAGTAAATACACTTTATAGTAAAAGCAGAAATATAATGAAACGAAATAGTAATAAACTGAGGATTAACTTCCGTCAACTCAAAAACAATCTCCTGTTTGAACTTTGGGATGATGTATATTCTTGCGAAAATGCCTCAGCTGCTTATACAGTTTTTATTAATTCAGTAAGAAATCATGTTTCTAAATGCAGTTCTATTTTGCCTACGAAAAATGTAACCAAGAGACTTAAACCGCGGAACTCTAATTATTTACTAAATAAAATCAAATTCAAAAACGATCTCAGAATTAAGTGTATAAAGAACCCTAGAAATACTAGTATAAAGAACAAATACAAAAAGATTTGCATTGAGCTTAAGAAGGAGATTCCTTTATGCCGCGACAATTATTATCGCTCCCAGTTTTCTGCTGCTAAATGTAATTTAAAGAATGAATGGCGTCTAGTTAATAAAATGCTTAACACATCGTGCCTCTCTATAAAACCTACCGCTATTCTTGTTAATCAGTGTCTAGTATCGGATATACTTGAAATTGCCAATGAATTCAATTCTTATTTTGTCAATTAAGCCAATTATGTTTCATCATTGTCAAACCTCTCAACTTGTCGTCTTTGTAGTTTTTTGTCTAACTCTGAAGAACAGGTCCAAGATAACAGTTTTGTTTTCTAATCGATAACTCCTCTTGAAGTTTTTGAGGTTATTGGCTCTTTAAAGGAATCGAATTCTTGCGGTATTGATGGCATTTCAAGTTACATTTTAAAAACAAACGGCTGTTTTCTCCTTAATGTATTGTCAGATATTTTTAATCGTAGCATCTTTGAGGGAATATTTCCTGATGCACTTAAATGCGCAGATATTGTGCCTTTACATAAAAGGGGTTCTCCTACTGAAATTTCAAATTATATGCCTATATCTCTTCTACCTGTTATAAGCAAATTTTTTGAGAATCTTATAAAGAGCAGAATAGTGAGTTTTCTTACCTCAACAAATTTCTTCAGTCCAGCTCAATATGGATTTCGTCAAGGAAAATCAACTGAAGATGTGTTGTTGGAATTTTGCTCACATATAATATATAATCTTGATAAGAAAAGAAGACCAAAGCCTTCGATATGGTCAACCATAATATATTGTTAAAAAAATTGGAAAAAGCAGGTTTTCGAGGCTTCATGCTTAAATGGTTTAAGTCATATCTAGAAAATAGATCCCAGCGAGTAAAAATCAGGTTCGGAGGGAAATTAAGTATTTTAACATAGGTGTCCCACAGGGCTCTGTGCTTGGACCAATTTTATTCTTGATCTATATTAATTCTCTGTTCTCAATTGATTTTAAAGGTAAAGCTACCGCTTTTGGAGATGATTTTGGCCTTTCCTACAGTAGTATGAGTCCCCTAGACTTAGTTGCTGACCTTAACTGGCATCTTGATCGTTTACGATATTGGTTGGCACAACATAAATTAGTGATAAGTCCCAAAACCAAAGTAATGTTTTTTAGACTTTCTTTGTATAAAATGAATGTAGATTTGCATTTTCATGCACCAAATTGTCTTTGCTGTTTGTTATTGTTCAAGTAATTCACCATCATTTGATAAAAGCTTAAATTGTAGTACTGGTTGTTTTGCAATTGAAAACGTTAATGAACTTAAGTACCTTGGTCTCATTATTGACTGCAAAATGAGTTTTCTAAATCACGTAAACGAAATACTTACGAAATACTCTTAGACATTTTTTCTATCTGAGCAAAATTTGTTCAAAACAGTTTCTTAATACGATATATTACGCAATTTTTCAATCTAAGCTATAATATGGGATTGTATGTTGGGGCGGCGTATACTCTAATAAAATCCAACCATTACTGAGATTGCAAAAGAATGTATTAAGGAAAAATATGTCGCAAGCCCAGTCGATTTTCCAGTTGTTCTTTATTCTGTGACCTAAAAATTCTACCTGTTCGTCATCTTTATTGTTTTAAAGTGTTAAAAATGTTTTTTATGAGATCTGGGTGTCGTAATTTCCGACTGTTCTCTACTCACAATCTACGTGGTAACTCTTCTAAATTGTTATCTGTACCATATTTTCGCACCACCTTATAACGTAACTTTTACTCTATTTTGTCTGCTCGTTTATTTAATAAGCTACCTGTGACTATCAGAACAATTACAGTATCTGGCGTATTTTTGAAACGGATAAAAGATTGGCTTTTCAGTTACAATTATGCCGACTTAGAATCACTCATTTTTAGATGCTAATTTTCTTAACCTCTATTACTGACATACTGGTCTTTTTTATTTCTCATGCTTACTTGTATATATTTTGTATTATTTTTCTCTCTTATTTATTTATATTTATTTATTTGTGAGATTAGTTAGTTGTGCAATTCATTTCCTATATGTCACCCCTCATGAACTTAATTATTAAACTAGTATATTTGTACTTTGCAGTGACATTCGACACTATTTTTATTCTTGGTAATTCAAATACAGAATGTCACTTTATTTTCTTATTTATGTATAATGTTTTGTTCGCAATGTGTCTCCTTAATTTAATACATTTTGTCTAAATAAGAAATGAACTAATAAATACAATACAAATACAATACAATAATACCTACTGATACCAGTCAATTTAATGTAATGTAAATTCTATTTTTTAAGAAATTATTTTGATTTTAGAGTAGAGGATAGTATATAGCATGTAGTGCTTAGAGAACTGTTAAATAAACCGACTGATATTTATGTATGAGAAATTAAAAAGGAATGTACATGGTTTCTTTATTTTCCAAAGACAAGCTGTAACTTACTAAAAGGGTTTGGAGGTTTTGTTTTCTTCCGAAAAATAAATCCTATGGCTTAGTTTTTGTAGTCCTCCATAGAGCCAAAACATATGGGAATAATCCGATTGTTAAACTAAAGAAGTCATTTGGTTATATTGTAACATCTAAATGCCGAAACACTTGCAAGGATAATAACCGTATAATCAGTGGTGAGCATAATAACAAGCTCCAAAATCTCGAACATTTGTTATAAAGGGTGATTTTTTTTTGGGCTTTTTTTTGGGTGTTCTATTTTTGACAGTTCATGCGAGATTCGTAACCTGTTTGATAGTCAAACATACAGTTTGGTATTGAAATTTTATCATGGAAAGACTTACACCCGAACAACGCTTACATATTATGAATATTGATTTTTATTATCAAAATTCGTGAACATTTTTTTCGCGCACTTTTAACACTTAACTTACCTTTCAAACATCTATAACTACCTTACCTTAACTTCTTTCAAACATCTATAATATGTAAGTGAGTATTTTTTCCATAAATGAAAAGGACCTACTATTTATTGTGGACTTCGAAATTATTTCGACAATTAAAATATAGTAAGTTTTATCAGTACCCCGATTACTATGACTTAGCTGCTGTATAGTTCCAACACCGTGATATCGGTGTCAGAACCTCAGTACTCAGAATTTCTCTAGCCTTACTTAGCTTCGGATGTTAAAATATTACTATACATTGACAAAATCTAATAATAATGAAAAGTCTCGTGCAATTAAAAAAGTCTCGTGTAATTAGAAAAATCTTAATCCATGTCGCTTGACTTTATAAATGTTGAAAAGTAACAGACGCTAAATGAGTTACAATTCACCCTTTGAGGGATAGGGATTAGAATATACCTGCCGTAAAAGGCCTCTAAATTCCTACTTCCCAATGGAGAGCATACATGAAAAGAATACAAAGAAATTAACGATATACTTGTCGAACGTATGAAGTCTATAAAGGCCTGGGCCTTCCAAGCAGTTTTCAATGAAATAATTAAGTATAAATTTAGTGGTAGAAGAAGTTGGACTTTCAAACGATACAAGTGTTAAGGACAGCTACACTTTCCTTTGTGGCGGTACGGACACCAACAATCTTGAAACAGGACGTTTATCAACAATAAAAACGACATAGCATTTTACAACAACCGAAGGACGATGACCAAAATCCGGGGTCCCCACGATAACTACAAACATACATTGTCCTACGGCAGATAAAGACGAAGGAGTAGAGGACAGGTCTTAGAAAACAACAGATGAAATACAATAGATGTAACACGTACAGTATATCAAACCCTACGAAAGGAAAGTCAGCCGTTTTCTTCGGGACAAAAAGCGACTATTGCCAGAAAAAAATCGCAAAAATTCAGGATGGCAAAAAAACACGAAAACAACGTATGCAGGGGTAAATGCTACACGAAAAGGATACCAGGCCAAATCATTATTTATAAATTCAACGATAGAGTTACTGCCCAATGAAGGAAATATTCCGACGAACTGCTTAATGGACATGGAGGGCAATCAGCTTTGAAAAATGATATCAATCACACAGAAATAAATTCAGGTAGAACTGCCAACCATCGAGAAAGTAAAGGAAGCAATCCATCGGCTTAAGAATAACAAGGCCGCGGGAGTCACACTAATACCATTAAAATTAATAAAATATGCAAGAGAAAAATTGTCAGAGAAGTTACACGAGCTCATCACAACTATATAAAACTATCCCCGAGGAATTGGAAAACCTAGTCATAATTCCCGTTTTTAAAAACGGTGACCGAACATAATGCAACAATTACCGAGGAATATCACTACTATCAAACTGTTGCAAGGTGTTGTCAAATATTTACTTAAAAAGACTGATATCATACGCTGTGAAAATAATTGGAGACTACCAGTGTGGTTTTAGGAGGAACTGCTAGAGAAGTTATTAGATTTTACTTTACGAAAGGAAAGGGGAATTCCACGAAACGAACTTGTACAATACAAGTATATACACGATACAAGTATGACTAAAGTCAACTTAAACGCGGTAACCCTTATCTGAAACATTCGAAATAAAAGTGGGGTGAAAAGTAACCTCCTTCTTCTTCTTCTTCTTCTTCTTTTCCTTTTTTCTCCGGCGTTGTTATGGTCAGAAGTGTAGGACCATAACCTTCCCACTTAACTGCATTCCTACTGGTCCGCTTGTGGGGTCCGCCGGTTTGACCTCAGAAAGTAGCGGCAGGCTTCCCGGTTTGGGATTACTTCATCGCTGAGGCCAATCAAATGCTGGTGTTTTAGCATTTGTTTGCACCAATTGTTTTTCGGCCTGCCTTTTTTGCGTGTTGAAATTGGAATGTTGATTGATAACGCCTTTTGGACGGGGTTCAAAGGATCTCTCCTTTGAACATGGCAATACCAACTGAGTCGGTCGCGCTCTATATTTCTTGTGATGGTTTCTTTTACGTGGAGGCTTCCTCGGATCTTTGAACTTCTAATTCTGTCACACTTTGTTACTCCCGCTGTCATGCGAAGCATCTTCATCTCAGTTGCCGTTAATTTGCTCTCATACTTTTTGTGCATTGTCCAGCATTGTGAACCGTATGTGAGCGCCGGACGTACAACTGAAGTCTTGCTTTCAGCTTAGGGGGCATTTTTCGATCACAGAAGATGGCAGAGTTTTCCCGCCACTTCATCCACCCTACGCTTACGCGATGTTTGATGTCGTCATCACAAGTTGCTTCTCTATTAATCATAGATCCCAGATATTTAAACTTTTCACACTTGGGAAGCACACTTCCATTCAAGTAAATGTCTGGAATAGGCTGATGAGGGTCAGAGAACGGGCAGCACAGATACTCTGTCTTCTTCGAACTAATACGATGCCCGTGTCACTCAAAAATGTCCACCCACACATCAAGTGCTCGTTGTAGGGACGCCTGATCATCACTTATAATGGCCCCATCGTCAGCAAAGAATAGCTGGTGCACATTGGGGTCCGTCACTTTTCCTTCAAGCAAGCAATCAAGGACTGCTATAAAAAGCAGTGGGCTGAGGACGCTCCCTTGGTGTACACCGACTTTGATTGCGAACTCTTCGGTGACTCCTGCGGTGCATCTTACTCTTGTCGTTGCCCTCTTGTACATATTCATGATCACTCGCACGTAGATTTCTGGAACTCCTTTTTGTCTTAGCGCTACCCATAAAAGATCTCTTGGTTGCCGGTCAAAGGCCTTCTCGAAATCAACCAACACCATATGCAAGTCCTTTGAAGAATCACGATGCTTTTCCATCATGATCCTTATACTTTGGATTGCATCTGTTGTTGATTTACCCGAGACAAACCCGCACTGGTCATCAGATAGTCGTATTATTTTCCGCAGTCGGCTTTCTAATACCCGTTCAACGATCTTCATGGTGTGCGACATCAGCTTGACAGAACGGTAGTTATCACAATTTTGCGTATCACCCTTTCCTTTGTGCAATGAAAGAAGATAGTTTTCCCTCCATTGATTAGGCATAGTGTCGCCTCTCATAAGTTTGGAGATAAGAACCATGAGCCATCTAGACCCGATGTCTCCCATCTTTTTCCAGAACTCAGAGGGTATCCCGTCCGGCCCAACAGCTTTTCTTTTCTTGGAGTTTTTAACCGCGTACCGAACTTCTTCGACTGTGATGTCGGGTATTTCGGCATGATTCGGGGCGGCTCTTGGAAAGTACCCTCGGGGAAACTGTTCGTTCAGAAGTTCCTCGCAATACTGTCGCCATCTGTGGAGAATTTTTTCGTCTTCCACAAGGAGTTGGCCTTCAGCATTGTTAATAAACTTTGGGAAACGAATCTCCTGAGCATTTCTTCTTCTCTGGGCGGCTATCTTAAAGATATTTGCTCCTTTGTTCAAATTGTTTTGTCGAAGCTCCTGCGTAGCCTGGTTCCTGTCAGACGCGGAAGACGATATTTCTTCCAACTACTAATAGAGGCCTTCCATGCTTTTCGCTTTGAATTCGGCGCATTTTTTCTTCGCGATACCTTTGCAACATCTATATACCTTTTCACGGCGAGCTTTTTCCTCTCTATTAGTAGGAGAGCACTTTGACCAAGCTTGGAAAGCCATTTTCTTTTCGTGTATCACTGCTTTGGCTTCGTCTGTCCACCACCAGGTTTCTTTTGCGTGTTGGCAGGGGCCTTTAGATGTTCCGAGCAGTGATTTGGCTTTCTCTAGGCCAGATTGTTGTAGGGAATCCCACATGTCTTGTGCTCTGCACTCCTCATTACCGACCTCATCGATAATGGAAGAGAGGTAGTTTTCCATGATGGTAATAAAAGCTTCGCCTTTTCCTTTATCCAGCTTATACCACTTGATTCTCTCAGACACCTTCGTTTGCTGCTTTGACTTCTTTCTCGCATCCATAAAAAATTCAGTCAGGAGGAGACGGTGTTGAGGGGCGATCGCGTCTCCCAGGATCACTTTGCAATCTTTAGCTCGTGGCTTCATGAAACTGGATACCAAATGATAGTCTATTTGAGTTTCATTTCCGCCGCTGCTATAAGTGATCAGGTGCCGGCTTTGTTTGACGAACATGGTATTTAGCACTATAAGACCGTACGACTTGCACATGTTTAGGATATCTTCACCTGAAGAGTTCCTGGTGCCGTATCCCAGCCCTCCGTGGTAGCCTTAATAGTCTTCGCTTGTCTTCCCGACATGTCCGTTTAAATCTCTCCCAACAAACAAAAGCTCTTCCTTTGGGATGATTTTGACAAGGTTGTGGAAATCTAGCCAGAATGCATCTTTTTCTTTTTGTTCGCATCCTACTTGTGGGGCATATGCGCTTACGATGTTCCACACCTCACCATGCATCACCAATTTGAGAGCCATCAAACGGTCACTGGACTTTGAAATGGTTAAGACGTTGCCAAGTAACTCTGCCGCAAGGATGATGGCGATTCCGTTTTTTCCTTGTTCCAATCCATAGTAAAACATCTTGTAGGCTTTTGTTTTAACGTCCAAGAAACGTGCCCGATTACCGGTGTTTCGCCATTTCGTCTCTTGTACGCACAGGATGTCTACTCGCCTTCTAACCATCATTTCTTCAAGCTCATAGCTGCGCCCACTCATGCTTCCAACGTTCCAACTCGCGAATCTTAAATGTGGCTTACGCCGTTGCATTACTTTGCTATCCCCCGGAAATTCTATAGCTCTCACCCGAGCATTGCTGCTCGTCCCAGGATCACGACCATTAGTAGTACCTGGCGGGGTAGTGCTTTTCCTCTTAGCGTTCTTTTCCATAATGCTACGGTTTGACCGTTTTCTTTCTTCTCTCTCCTTTTTTTTTGACACGGGCATGCTCCAGTTTTTTTTTTTTTTTTGTTTGATCTTACTCTTACAGCACCGGTGATCTCCAGTCGTGTCAACCCACTGATTTGCATGCACACTTGTGGGGCAGTTTTATGGTGGTATATGTGTCCCTAGGCTCACCTTGGTGTTTTCTAAATTGCCTAGATGTGATTTTTGTTTACCTTTGTTTAGTCGCCTTTTACGACAAGCGATAGGTATCGCTGCAGGGATATTCTTAGCCCGTCCTTGCACGAGTAGCGGCTATCTTAAAGATATTTGCTCCTTTGCTCAAATTGTTTTGTCGAAGCTCCTGGGTAGCCTGGTTCCTGTCAGACGCGGAAGACGATATTTCTTCCAACTCCTGATAGAGGCCTTCCATGCTTTTCGCTTTGAATTCGGCGCATTTTTTCTTCGCGATACCTTTGCAACATCTACATATATACTTTTTCACGGTGAAAAGTAACCTCCTTGGGAATGAACATTTTTTTTATTTGTTATTATGCACTTATTCCAGCGATTTTCCATTTTCTTGATCCCGTCCGAACAATTTTTCTCGAGGTGTGCAAAGTAGGCCTCCGTGGCGGCGATGACCTCCTCATTCGACTGAAATGTCCGCCCGGCGAGTGACTTTTTCAAGTTTGGAAACAAAATAAGTCGCACGGGGCCAAATCTGCAGAATACGGTGGATGGGGCATCAGTTCGTAGCCCAATTCGACTAATTTGGCCGTGGCGAGGGCGGAGGTGTGAGCCGGTGCGTTATCATGGTGGAGGAGCACTTTTTTCTTCGCCAAGTGGGGCCGTTTTTTCTTCCATTCGGCGTCGAATCGGCCCAATAATTTGGCATAGTACAGCCCTGTGACCGTTTTGCCCTTCTCCAGGTAGTCGATGTGGATCACACCTTGTGAATCCCATAAAACGTTGGACATCACCTTTCCGGCCGATGGGACAGCCTTCGCCTTCTTCGTAGCACGTTCGCGTACCAGTGGATCCATGTTTCGTCGACTGTCACGAAACGATGCAGAAACTCCTTCGGATGCGCTTAAACAGTGTCAAACACTGCTCTGAAGTGTCCTGAGTGAGCAATCGCGCCAACAGCTTTCTCATGCCCAAAATTTCATGCAGGATATGACCCACGCGATCTTTTGAAATGCCTACTGTCTCAGCTATCTCGCGCACCTTCAATCGGCGGTCTGCCAATACAAGATCGTGGATTTTTGTCACGTTATCCTCCGTGGTAGCCGTTTTCGGGGCACCTGGACGTGGCTCATAAAAAACCGACGTGCGGCCACCACGAAACTCTCGAAACCAATATTTGACGGTGCAATCTGACGGAGCATTAGCCCCATAATATTTATCCAACTTTTCTTTTGTTTCCTTCGCCGTTTTGCCTCTCAAAAAAATAATGTTTATGAGAGAACGAAAATCGTTTTTGTCCATACTCAACATGATGCCAAACACGTCAACAACAAACAGCTGTCAAAACAAAATTAAGGGCAGTATCGCACTGAAATTTGGCATGTCTGTCTAAATATGAACGGACTACAAGACACCATAACGTTTCTTGCAGTAGCATCGCATTCTGGCGGTCAAGGAGGTTACTTTTCACCCCACCTAGTATGTGTAAGATCAATACAAGGAAACGCCTTATTACAACTTTATAATTTGCTGCTGAAATGTAATGAGATCCCTTACGGGAAATCAAAGTGGCATAAAATCTGGACCCTCAGAAAGATAGTGAGGAAATAGTTAAAAGAAATGCAGAAAATCTTATAATGGCAGGAAAGGAATTAGGCTCAGAAGTAAATTAAGAGATTAACCTG
Organism: Merodon equestris; assembly: GCA_958301585.1. NCBI lineage: Eukaryota > Metazoa > Arthropoda > Insecta > Diptera > Syrphidae > Merodon > Merodon equestris. The sequence continues at coordinate 77,089,635 of OY284415.1, read as the reverse complement.
ACTGCCAAAAGATCGAAATAAATAAAAGGCTGCATATGGGCAACGCGTGTTTCTTCCCGATGTTTAAATCCAGTCTGTCTTGGAAAACAGAGCAAAGAAACAGGCAAATGCAATGTGGTACTACCTTAGCTATTCGACATCCTTCAAAAACCATACTTCGAATGACACCTGACACATGAAAGACGTCATCACTTGACCACGCCAGTGAGAGCTATAACCCTACATCTTTGTGAATTTAAATAGTAATAAGTGAATTAAAATACTAAAAGTCACATGCATGATTTACATGGTGCCGAAACCCGAATTATTTTTCAATAAAAATAATTAAAATTTTATACTATCCCGAGAATGCCGACGACCGACAGCAGCCTCGATCAAGGGACTTCAACCACGTGCCAATTTCTACGGCCGCCAAAACCGATAGTCATCGAGCACGGAAAGGATATGGCTAAAGGGTGGAAACTTTGGAGACAGCAGTACGAGTTCTTCGAAGTCGCAACAGGAATGAATACCAAACCACAAAGAGTTCAGGTAGCAACATTCATGTCCGCAATAGGATACTCAGCACTGCAAATATACAATTCACACCCTTCAACGTCGTCTGGAACAACAATACTCGAGGTAAAGGCATTCTTTGAACAATTTTTTGCGCCAAAAATTAACACAATTTTCGAGAGGTATAAATTCAATAAAATAGCACAGAAAGACGGAGAAAGCATCGATGAACTCATGTCTCGTCTCCGCCTACAAGCGCAAATCTGCGCTTTTGGAACACTTACCGATAGCTTGTTGAGGGATCAACTCATACTGGGAATACAAAGTGACGATCTCCACACCAAACTCTTGTCAGAAGACCTCACAAAGGCAATCCAACTTTGCCAAGCAACAGAAATGGCTCAAAAACAGTCGGCTCAAATAGTAAAGGAAAGCGAGAAAACGGTCAATTTCGTGAAAAAAGCACACAACAAAAAGCACAGACTGTCGTAATTGTGGAAAGCACCACGAAATTCGAAAATGCACTGCCTACAATCACGTTTGCAAAAAGTGCAACCAAAGAAACCACCTCGAAAAGTTTTGCAGGAATAAGGCGAGGAAATTCGGTTACAGGCGTAACAATCATATTAAACACATCAACACCTGCGAAGAAACGGAAGACGACACCGACGATTCATTGTTTATCGGAACAATAGCGGAAGCTAAAACCGAGTCCGATAGCTTTTCGGAAAACATCATCATTGAAGGTAGTAGGTATAAAATAAAGCTGGACACCGGTGCGCAGTGCAATGTCCTCCCCAAATGGATAATTGACAAGTCTAAATTTAAAATTAGAACGTGCAAAATAAAATAAAATCGCTTTCAAAGTAGTAGCCGAAAACATCAAACCAATCCTCCTCGGAGCCAATGCATGCGAAAAGTTAGGACTAATTGCCAGAGTAAACCAGCTACTAATCCACGAAAGCATTTTTGAGGGACTAGGGTGCCTGAAAGGTTACCAGTACGACATCGACTTAATGAAAAATCCCACCTTCGACATAACACCCCCTCGACGGATCCCTCACAAAATTCGCGACGATGTAAAAAAGGAACTCGATAGAATGGTGAAATTGGACATCATCGAGCCGATGAAGGAAGCTACCCCAGCTGTTTCACCTATGGTAGTCGTCCGCAAAAATAATAAAATAAGAATCTGCATGGACCCATCAAACGTCAACAAAAATATAATGCGCCGTCACCACCCAATGCAAATTTTCGAAGAGATATCCGCACAATTAAATGGATCTAAGTACTTCATTCTTCTAGACTGCAAAGAGGTTTCTGGCAAGTGCAAGTTACTGACAGAACTTAGAAAATTCTCACCTTTTCGACCCCGTGGGGGAGGTATGCCTGCAAGAGGTTACCCTTAGACATATCATCAGCACCGGAAGTATTCCAGAGCATCATGGAATCACTCCTTTCTCATTTACCCAATGTAAAAATATCAATTGACGACATCTTAATTCATTCCAGGACCATAGACGGACTTCGCAAAACAACATCGGATGTGATCAAAATTCTAAACGCCAAAGGACTGAAACTGAACAAACAAAAATGCATCTTCGAACAGAAGCGAATCAAATATCTAGGCCACATAATAAGCGAGCATGGAATAGAAGCCGATCCAGACAAAACAGAAGCGATTGAACGCTTGAAGTCACCGAAAAACAGAAAATAATTACAAAGAATCCTCGGAAAATTCACCTACCTGAGTAAGTTTATACCTAACTTTTCAACATTAACAGCACCACTACGAGCACTACTAGAAAAATCAACCCCTTGGAATTGGAGCAGCGAACAAGAGCAAGCTTACGATAAATTAAAAGCAGCCATCAGCAATCCACCTGCACTAAAATTATACAACGTCAACGACGACGTTAAACTACAAGTCGACGCAAGTTCAACAGCACTGGGAGCAGTACTGTTACAAAAAGACCTGCCGGTCACCTACGCGTCTAAAGCGCTAACAGCAACTCAACAACGATATTCCCAATTGGAAAAAGAGGCTCTCGCGATAAAATTTGGCTGTGAAAAATTTCACCAGTACGTGTGGGGCAAAAAACTAATCGTCGAATCAGACCACAAGCCACTCGAAACTATCTTTCAAAAACCACTTCACGCATCGCCGGCTCGTCTGCAGCGCATTCGTCTAAGTCTGCTAAGTTACAACCCGGTCATCACATATAAAGCAGGCAAACAAATCGTATTGGCTGATCCGCTAAGTCGAGACTGTCAAAACGATGAACCACAAGAAGACGACGACGCAGAATTGCAGGTACAGTTGGTTTTATCAATATCAGACCGAGAGCGAGAAAAGCTCATACATTTAACCAAAACAGATGAAACACGTAAACATCTGAGCGAATACATAACTAACGGGGCCGAAAGACATACGTTCTCTTCCAAAAAACTTGGAACGTTATTGGTATTTCAGAGAAGAACTCTCTGTATACGACTTAAATATATACAAAGCTCAGAAAACGTTCATACCATCGGCAATGAGAACAGTACTGAAGCACATTCACAGCGGGCATTTTAGTAACGAAAAGTGCGTTCGCAGAGCCAAAGAAACTGTTTTCTGGCCAAAAATGAATAGAGACATTAAAGAGTACATCGAAAAGTGCCCGGCATGCCAAGTATGCCAGCGAAGTAACAACAAGCTACAACTAGGCGAGAAAGACATCCCAAACTATCCATTCGAAATTGTCGCCTCGGACACCATTTTAAGAGTGATGACTACGTCGTGGTAACAGACAGCTACTCAGGCTTCATAAAGTTCAACAAACTCAAGGAACCGACAGCCAAGAACGTTATAGATTTCTTAAAAAATGTATTTGCTTCGAACGGAATCCCAAGAATTTTAGAGACAGATAACGGACCTCAGTACTACAGCAGTGAATTCAAGAGATTTACATCCGACTGGAAGTTCAACCACGTCACAAGTTCCCCATATCACACCAGAGGCAACGGGCTCGCTGAAAAGGCAGTTCAAATATCCAAAGGAATATTGAAAAAGTGTAACTACGACAACTCAGACTATCATTTGGGTATCATCTATTATATGAACACCCCCAGAGGTGATTTAGGAGGTCCAGCCCAGCGCCTGTATGCCAGAAACATCAGGTCACTCATCCCGATGACCGTGTCCTCACTGGTTACAACTGGAGAACCTATCAATGTTACCGAATCCCTCCGAGCAGAACGACAAAGACAAGCAAAATATGCGAACAGGGGCGCGAGTGGCAATGTTGAATTTACTGAGGGTCAAAAAATACTAACAAGACACAGTTCAAACCACGAGTGGAAACCAGCTACCATTGCAAGGAAAGTTCATCCCCGCTCATACATAATCCAAGACGGGAACGGCAACAAGTACCGTCGCAGCACTAGCCACATCAGGCCCACTAAATCTTGTATAAAAAGACAGCCAAACTACCCAAACATAACCCTTCAGGATCAGTTCAAAACGCACGTAACTACAATAGACAACTCACCAACCAAAACCGAACAAACCCCAACTAATTCCTGTAAAACTCCAGAACGGGCAAACTCGTCAACTGACTCACTAGCTAATCCATTAACCAACTCTTCTATTCTTCCCACAGGTAATACTCAGCTTCCTAGCGCCCCCACAGCAGTCGGCTATAAAACAAGATCTGGCCGAACTACTAACCCACCAGAGCGGCTTACATATTAACATCGGAAAAGGCAGGTCTTCGGAAGGGAGATGTGGTACTACCTTAGCTACTCGACATCCTTCAAACACCATACTTCGAATGACACCTGACACATGAAAGACGTCATCACTTCGCCACGCCAGTGAGAGCTATAACCCTACATCTTTGTGAATTTAAATAGTAATAAATGAATTAAAATACTAAAAGTCACGTGCATGATTTACAGCAAACACTCGAGGAACTCTACACGTATTCCAAACAGTGTCCGAATAACGAAGACTAAGATGTAGAATGAATGGACAGACAGGACGAAAAGTCAATAGAATAATGACTGGAAATAACGAGGGAAAAAGACCGCCGCGCCGTAGATAGGATGGGGGAATGGTGTAAAGATGGACCTAGAAGAGATGGAACAGACCAGCTAGACATGGAAGAAACATACAACATACTCATGCTAGGGTGGCTTGGCAATGAGTTGTAAACGAAGCTATGAGCTTCCTAGTTCCAAATGGCCGATAAATAATAATAATATTAATAAGGAACTTCAATTTGAGCTCTGTCACATTCCTAAAAACACATTGATAAAAAAACTAAACCGCTCAAAACAAGCATTACCGTAAAGTACAATAGTATGTAGACCCGCGAAGTACTCATTTCAAAACACCTTAAATATGCATCAGTTTGAAAAGGAAATGAATGTTTTGCTGGATTAACATATATCAGTCGACTTTATTTACTACTATTCACTACTCTATAAATAAATTATCTTTATAACACGCAAGGCTTGTAATAAAATATCTCTAAGTTGCCGCTATAAGGCTTTTAGTAGGTATTCGAGTAATAATATGTGTCGCATGTAATCTCCCGTTTACAGCACTCGGGGAATGGGGCCTTTGGATTCAGAACCGGTCCTTCCTTGCATCCATCCCTCATGCCTTGCTTCAAACATCTCAATATCGCGGCGTGACCATTCTCATAGCAGGTGACCATGGCGCACTCACCTTGAGGGTTCTTCATTACCTCACCGGGACCCAGGATCATGGTTTCGTCCAGGGTACACATACCAGGATATTCTATAAAAGCGAACAAAAAACAACCAATTAGAATTAAATGCTGTAGATACAGTCGAGAGAGTTAACTTACTTGGATTTCTGAACATGCCACCTGAAATGCTGGCATTAGATACAGCTGAGAAAAGAACCGCAACAGCGACTGAGACGAGGACGAATGAATTCATATTTAATGATGTTTCGATTGTTGGTTTCTGATTAAGACTGAAATAAAGTAAAAAGAAAGTCTTTGTTTAACATCTCTGAGGTAAAAGGTAGGAATGATCCGTTTTAGAGAAATTTTAGAATCACCGGAAATTTATCCAATTATTTCCACTTCAATTTTTTTTCTTTTTATATATTCACAAAACCATTTAAAGTATTTCAAAAAAGTATTGAAAAGATAATTACTTGTATAAAATCAGGACAAAACGTAAGATAAAAATCTCCTTAGGACACTTTTGTAAATCGTACAAAATTGATTTTAATTTTTTATATTATCAAATTTAAGACAGACTTTTGTTTTAATTGAAACGTCTTCAGTGAACGAATTTCCGCTACTGGAAATACAAAAAAAGAGCAGCTCTTATAAGCAATTTCGATGACCAAAACTCGGCGCCATAAAATCGAATCTCCTGTCAACAAACCAACCACGGGTAATGAGATTCCATGAAGAATCCCCTAAAAAAGAATGTCGTGACGTCAATTCCCCGCGTCGTTGGACGAAACAGCCAACACTTTTCACCTTGCTGAGAGGCAAAAACCACAATCACGAAACCAAAGTCTAACCAAACGGGTTTTGCAGTCTAGCAAAATTTCATTAAGATAAAGCATTGACTAATCGTCCGAAGTTGTTTCTTAGGTATACGTCAGCTGTTTTTGTTTACTTCAGTGCTTGTTTTGGACTTTTGTCGGAGAGAATGTGGATGAATGCGTTAAATATCGACACGTGGAGTTAGAGAAGCCACATGTCCCGAGCTTTCCATACCGACATTGCTGATTTGCTCCACTTAAAATACGTCGGCGCAAACTGCAATTTCAAGTTAAGGACTGTAAACCGCCGCTTTTTTTCGGGTTTTTGGTACCAATCAAGAGTTGTTTATGCAAATATTTATTTAAGCCTTAGTTAACATTTAATTAGTTTTCCATCTCAATATGTGTTAATGTTAATACATATTTTTCTTATATTATAATTCAGTGATTTGCGATAATTATTCCACCAATAAGGCGCCAACGTCCGATGGCTTGACTTGGTATTTTTAAAACAGGTTCAGTATGACTTGTTTAGATTTTTGCAATTCAATGAATATTTTCAATGCGATGATGCACGAGTTGAAGAATTTTTCAGATTATATTTGAGTATGCAGTTTATTAGAAGATTCGAAACAGATTTCGCGTAGACGAAATTAATTAGCATTTGGCGGTCTAGGAAACAAATTAAGAAATATCAGCGTGCGATGTGGATCTATTTGTTTTTCGATTCGTTTGCAATTTGTCTTTTTACGTTTCTAGAAATGACATTGTCTATTGTTGAGGAAAATGGGTCTGACAAGTTTGTACTGTTGTACTAGTGTTGCTCATTTCTGGCGGTATTAAATCGGTTTATTTATTGATTTATGTTCACTTTTAGGATTTATCAAATATTTGAAAGGTAAACTTGTTCTATGGCTTCTTGAAAAACTGCCTCTTCCTTATTCGGATTTGAAGAAACAAGTTTCGAGAACGAGGACATGGGCGTGGAAATAATTCCAGAGCATTTAAAATAAAGACAAAACATTCTCTGATCTTTTACTGCGCTATCAGGACTCTACACAATTTCACACAATTCCAAGAGCAATGAATATAATTGTTGTGTCTTTAAATTAAAACAACCATTAAATTCGCTTGGAATGCTGTGTAATCTATTAAAAGTTGTTATTTATTTAACGTCCTTAATTGACAATAAGTTAATGTTCTTCACCTCGTGTGCTTTACTACGAAGCGTAGTTAGCATGAGTGGATTTTAACCCACCCGAGACGTCTGAGATTTGGTTCACACCGAACACCACGTGTCATTTGCTTTTGTCACCAAATATTTTTATTGTTATACCTTCCGTTTAATATATTTTGGAAGGTGTCCCAATTTTATCTACACCTGTAAACTAAGTATGTTGGGCTGTAGCGTTTAAGTCTTCGTCCTTGTGTTTTTTCGCCGTCTGAAAGCTTACATATTTCGTCGTTCGCATGTGTGGAATAATTTGCCTGTATTTGTCGCAGAATATTTTAATTTTCTTTGCAACTTTTTATGCGGAGGATTCTGCGTTGATTATACTTCTTAGAATCCTATTTTGCGTACTCTGAATTACTTGAATGTTTGAGGTTTTGCAGTTCTGCACAGTTGTAGTCCGTCCAAATAGGTTTTATCATGGTTTTGGAAATGAGTAGTTTGTTATCTGTTGATAGCCTAGAGTTTTCACCCAATAGCTTTCTCGGAATTTGTCTTTTATTTGGTTTCTCTTACCTAGAATGTGTAAATTTTTATTTATTACTCTGTGCGTTTGTTGAATAGTCCAGTGACGTTATCTGAATGCGAATTGGTGATTCGGTACAATAACGTTATGGTCGAGTGTTGGTAGTAGCCTTTTGTACAGGATTTCTTCCATGAGCTGAAATGAAATTGGCTTTTGTTATGTCTTCTCCTGATTTCGGGATGGAGTGTATTTTAGCTATCTTCCATGCTTTTGGACAGTATTTTTTTTTTAGGAATTTGACATCAAATATGTTTCAAGTATAAATAATTCTATGGTCAGGCAATTCTTTTAAGATTCTTGCGTTTACCAGGGGTGGAATCGGCTAAGGTGATAGATGATAGTTTGGTGACACTCATTTGACTGTCATCATGTCAAATTGTAAAGGAAAATTTACCTACAACAAAAAGAAATAAATAAAAATTTTCCTTTACATATATATGTTTGTTTACCTTTCTTTTCGCGCAAGAAAAGGTCCAAAACCCAGCCACCAGGTCACAACCACAAAATAACATAAACTAAACAACAACTCAAAATAAACATAAAAGAAATACAAAATATAATAAATAAATAACTAAACAAGGACACACGAAAGCATACATTTTTGCATTTTTGCCTAAGACCACAGAGGTCAACGACATCAAACACAACGGCAGCGGCCACAGTCACCGTTGACAGATCCCGTAAACAGGGGAAATGCCAACGACTACTGGAAAGGCACCGTTCACACCGTCACCCAGCCTAGCCCTATAAAAAGGTCGAGGTGATTGACAGAAGGGCAATCAGTCCGCGAGTAGACAATCAGTCCGCAAGTGAAAGTGACAATCAGTCGGAGAAATCCAGTCAAGTGACAAATAACAGAAGGCGACCAAGACAACGAGGGAAGACGAAGTGTCAACTCATAAGGAGCTAACGAGGTACGTTCACGGAGTGTGATATTCAGGTGACATCACAAAACATAAATGTACGTAGGTTAAGACGTTATTGTACCTAGACAATAAGATTAATAAAACTACGAAAAGAAGTTAATTTTATTATTTCGATAATAATAAATCCGCAGAGGGGAATTATCTAAGAGTAGAATCTAATAGGACGAAAGTCGACTTTCCGACTCGGGTTTTAACCCAAAAGAGACCGACTAAGACCTGTCAGAGTCTACTCCCGAGGTAGGTGCCGTAAGGCCAGCTCTCCGACTTGGGTTCTAACCCGTAGGGGTTTGACCGGACGGCACAGCCGTGCTCAAGGGCACACGTCGACCCAGACTAGGGCCTCGACCGGGTTCATACCCAGACAGGCTACACCTCGCACTGCTCCCGACTCAACCATCTGTCGAGATCCAGACGTAGGTTCTAACCCACGGGGGAGATCGACCAGATACTGTCAACGCGACAGTTGAAGGGTGACAGGGCGCGCCTACGACCTAGTGTCCCGAACGGGTCCCAACCTTAAGGGACAGCGTAGCACGCAGGCCGCTAGTACGTCTGCCGGTGTCACAACTACAAATTTATGTGACAGATCCTGGCCCGGCGAGTATACCCCGGCCCAGAAAGCTCGTTACAAAATGATAAAAAAAATTTAAGAAATGCAATAATATATAATGCAATTCATTTATTTTAGGTTGCAAGCAAATAAAGTTCAATTAAGTATTTTACTTGAATACATGGAAAAAAATCCCAATTTGGCGAGATCATTTTCGCCAACAGCGCAAGGGAAAGCCAGCCAAAAATGAATTGGGAGCAATTGAAATCGCGCTTAAATGCCAATGGACCGCCAATAAGAAGTGTGACGAAGTGGAAACGAGTGAGTATTTGTTTTTTTTGTGCAGCGGAACACAAACATTAATGATTTGAACTACGTGTTCTGGTGCGTATCTACACTTTCTTTCCTCCTGAAGTAAATGTCATCGAACTGAAAGAGATACATATTGAATAGCATAAAATAAGTATATGTATAAATTAGACCTTTTAATATCTCGATACATGCTCAACGATGTTCCTGGCCTGGGAATGTTGAGCGTTCCAATCGAAATCCAATAATTTTTTTTAACGAGAAGCCAGAAGTAAATCGTTTCACAAATTTCCTAAGCTCCGTCAACTTATTTGCTGTCAATGACTCGACTCCCACCCACTTTAGCCCTAAAAGCTCCACGCTCATCGACCTGTTTATTGTCAATAGAACTGATCTCATCAACTTCTATAGCCAGCTTGATGTTCCCGGCTTTTCAAAACACGACCTCATTGTCCTCTTCTATGACCTCAGTCTTAGTAGATCTTTCGTGCCGACTACAATCAGTTACCGAGACTTTAAATCTATCAATATGGCTAGCCTTATCAATGACTGTCTCAATTCTAATTGGCATAACCTGTATCACATGTCTTCCGTTGATGAGCAAGTTGAGTTTTTTACATCTACCATTAATAACCTGTTTGAAAATCATGCCCCAACCAAAAATCTCACCATCCATAACACCAAATGCCAATGGTTAACTCAACATATTGAAAAACTGATTATAAATCGAGACAGGGCCTACAAAAGATGGAAGAAGTTTAAACTCCCCGAGTTACTATATGATTTTAAGCGCCTCAGGAACCTTGTTACGAAGGAAATCAGGAGGTCGAAAAAGGTTGGTTTTACTAGAATCTACGAAGAGGATGTGCTTAAATCGACCCTTGCAATCAAATCTAACGCCACTGGCTTGGATCTCATGTACCCCAAATTCTTAAAACTAATCATCCATACGGTCTTAAAACCTCTCACATACGTATTTAATAGCATCCTTACCACCTCCGTCTACCTTAATTCCTGGAAAGCCTCTAAAATCATACCCGTTCCTAAACATGGAAATAATAATGATAAGGAATACCGCCCGGTCGCTATACTGCCATTCATATCCAAGGTTTTCGAAAAGCTTTTGAGCACGCAATTAAACCCGTTCTTAAATCAACTTAAGCTCCTCTCACCGTTTCAGTCAGGTTTCAGGCCAAAACACAGATGCACTTCCGCGCTACTAAAGATTGTTGAAGACTTTCGCTATGAAATTGATAAGGACCATGTGATATCGTTAGTATTATTAGACTTCTCTAAAGCATTCGATACTGTCCCACATGAAATTCTTCTCAAAAAACTAAAATATTATTTTAATTTAGATTCCTCAGCGTTAAAACTCATTAGGAATTACCTTGGAGATCACAGCCAAGCTGTATATGCTAACGGTTACTTATCCGCCTATCTCAAAACTAAAACGGGAGTCCCTCAAGGATCTATACTGGGGCCCTTACTGTTCTCGCTGTCTAATAACGACATTCCTACAATTCTCAAACACTGTAAGGTACATACATATGTACGCAGATGACGTCCAATTATACATCAGCTACCCACTCCACCTAAAGGTAGACGCTACTGCGCGGTTAAATGAAGATCTCCATGCCGTTACACGATGGTCACATAAAAACAAACTTATGCTCAACTCCACCAAGAGCCAAGCTATTGTCATAGGTCGTACTACCCCAGACTTAAGTAACTTTCCACCAATCCAAGCCAGCGGAAGCAACATCGACTATGTAAAGACTGTTAAAAACCTTGGAGTCATCTTTAATCAAAAGCTTACATCAAGTCGAGTCTACGGTGTCTTGCGTATGTTATACTATGCTACGCTGGAAATTGTCTCCCAATTAGCATTAAATCAATGCTTGTCAAGACGCTACTGATCTCTATTTTAACCTACGCACTCCCGGTCTTCTGCGATCTCGATAGTTACAGCTCACGCAAGCTAACCGTTGCGCTTAACAGCACAGTGCGTTTCATATACAGATTACGGCGGCGGGATCACATCTCGTCATTCGTTAACCCTGCTTGGCATGGACTTTCAAAGCCTCCTTAAGTTTAGGATATTAACTTTTCTTTTCAAACTCATGCAGAGCAAAGCACCATCATATCTTTATCAGAGTCTTCGGTTTGCTACATCTGAGAGAAAAACAGTTTTTTATTTACGCCGTAAGACTATGGAATTCGCTTCCAGTTAACATGAGAAGATCATAGCATCGCATAGCATCGGCATCTTCAAAAGGCAACTTAGGCAACACTTCAGCACATCGCTTTAGGATATATACATATATGTGACCCGGCCTATGAAAAGGGACCTTATGACTCAAAAAATTTTTTTTCACTTTTTTTTGGGTTTCGATAGTTTTTGAGACGCTCTTTCACGTGGTGAAATTAGAAAGTCCTAACTTGCTTAGAAGTGTCCTAAAAATGTAGAGAAAGTAGAGCCCAAATAAAAGAAAAACAGAATTTTATTGAAAATCAAGAATCAAGATAATAAATAGAATTGAAAAATTTAAAAACAAGATTGAACGCTGCAAAAACGATTTTAACAAAAAAAAAAGCTGTTTTGCACAAAAAAATATTTATTTAGCAGTATTAAGTAGTTTTCTTCGTCGCTATCCTTGTTGAAACCTTTGAAGTTGCTCGTTTTTTTTAATCTCCTTCTGGAGATGAGGCCTTACGTTTTCTTGATTTTTTTATTGGAGTTGAAGTCGCAGGGTTCTTTAGTTCTTTCTTTTTTGGATCTTGATTTGAAGATGAAGCTACAGACTTCTTCGGTTTAGGTTTTGACGATGAAGCCTTTGGTTCCTTCGATGTCTCTTTGGTGGCTGGTGAAGCATTCTCAGATTTTTTTGATGACATTTTTTTCGATGGCAATGGAGCCAAAATACCCGCATTCATGGGATTTGAAACCAAGCTTCTGAGATTCTGATAACTGACGCTGCAGAGATAAACCGACTGGCTGGATAATTTCGGGCATCGTGTCATCAACTGGGATTAATGACAGTTGAAATGATTCAACATTTTTACTATCAGCAAAATTGTTGGTTTTTAAAGAGTTTTTGCCCATTATGAAATGGTGGAATTTTGTAATACCTATAAGTGGCTTGTAGAATGGTTTAAAATAACTGTCCCATTCATACCAAACGACTTTTTTCGACGATACAGCTGTATTATGGTGACGATTGTACGACGCACTGTAGCAACTCTTCATATGTATGTATCAATATTAGTGACCGCATATCTGGCCTTGAAAATACCAAAAAAACGGTCAGGGGCAAACTTGGTATGCCCTGTCAACAGGAAATTTAATAAAATGGTAGTGTTGAGTCCTAGAACCAGCCGCCATTGCAGATATGATATCATAACATTATTTTTATTTTGTCCGACACAATTATTGCAAAAAAGGACAATTGTTTGGACATTTTTGCAGTACGTTTCTAAGGATGCTCACAACGGTGTTTGGACCTTTGCCGATATCATGTTCCTCATCTATCATGTAATTATACTGTCGAAAAAAAAAATTATCAAGATATTTTCCAAACAAGTGATTTGAATTTGTACGATGAAATCCTAACCTGTATTTTTTCTTTTTCGTCTGTAATTCCGAAGACTGCGCATTTTTTCGTGGCTTTGAAGTAGGCTGTGCCTGGTTGTTGAGGAGTCACTCGAAATCGGAAATCGAATGATAAGACCTTTACAGTATCATCAGCATTGTCACACCATTCTTGGTAGTAGGAACGTTGATTTCGAGCTTTCTGTAGGTGATCAAGAAAATGATGAAGTTTTTCTTCACGTTCAAGGTCAGGAACGTTTTTGGCTAGCGTAATCGATATTGAGTTTACTGTTGAAGAAAACGACAATTTTAATTACAATAGATAGAACTTTCAAAGAAGTAAACAATGGCTTACGTACTACGACAGTAATCACAGAGATCATCTGCTGGTTTCATAGTTGTCACATATGGTATGTATTTGGCCCATATGCGTCGGAAGGAACGAATACTCATTTTAAGTTCATCATCACCGAGCGAAGAAATGTATTTACGATACACTGAAGCCTTTGTCTCATTAGATGGCAACTTCATAACGCGATAATCCTTGAATTTGGGTAAACGTCCTGGCAGTGGAAGGGCCAATAGATCGGCTGTATACTCAATAAATTTAACAGCTTTTTGGATGTCAGATGGTTGAAAAGCTCTCGGATGTGTAGATGGTTTATTTGCTAACCCATGTACCCGTGTTACGGCACCATGTGTATGAAAATGTCGAAGTAAATTTTTAAAACGTTTTTGTCCACACGCATGCACGAAAAGGAAAAATGAACGGCAAACAGGCAAGTGATAAAAAGTGAATATCAATTTATGCCTTTCAACATCTTTACCTTTGTGCCTTCCATCTTCCCTTCAATTCGTCATTTCTGTGTAAGCATCTTTAAGTTTGTCCGTGCACATCATTGCTGATTCGATCTGGCTCAGTATAACCAAATCAAGTTCATGTTTTGATAATTCTAAATAGTTATTTCTTGCAGTTTCTATCATATTTCGCGGTATCATTTTTTGGCATTTATTATTACAACAATCTTGCGAAATAAATTTATTCACCAATTCCTTTTCTTCGTTATCTGTAATAGACAAGTCCACTGCAGAAAAACTTTGTTCAGCTTCATATAATGATTGTAGTTCGTCCTCGTAATCGATACCAACATCATGGAAAGAATCATCATCATCATTCTCTTCGTCTTCACCGAAATATTTTTGAAAAACCTCGCTAAATTCTTCTTCGACAGACATTATTCACTAGTTAATAATGCAAAAGATCGAAAGAAATAATTACACCAACGAGATTATGAAAAAAAACCAGCTCGATAGTGATGATAACTGATAACTGATGATAACTGAGAAAAAGCAACACTGCGTCTCACTTGGTGCCCTTGAACAGCTAGCGACACTACCGACACCAGGCAACGGAAAGGATATCTAATTGTTGAATTATTTAATTTATTGGAGCTTCAATAATAATGTAATCTATGTAAGATACTTACAATAATAGCATTAACACTATGCCTCCCTTTCCTGTTGAAAAACATGTGTTAATTTTCTTGTGGTCTTATAAGATTTATATGAGTTCCGTCTATGTAACCTATAACTGGTATGACGAAAAAAAATGAACTAGGAATATCGGTAATGGTTAAAAGAGAAATGTACCTCCCAGAATCATGTATTTTTCTGTAAAGTACATTTTTGTTGTCTCAGAGGATGAACACTTTATCATCCGTAGACGTAGCTAACGTTCCATCTCTTTGATGACTTTAGTGATTAACTCCGCTACAGTGATTTGTCCCATTGGTTCTGTCCGACTTGCCCCAAGTTGTCTCTGGTAAGCAACACCACCAAGAAAATTCAGTTGCAGCCAATTGATGAATTGGTGGAATATGGTGGAATATCTTATTCCATCAGGAAAGTCCAGAAAATGTAGAACGGTAACATATGCTTGCTTAAGCGGAAGTTTTTCATGGATATAAAAAAACAATCATTTAGCATAATTTTAACAATATTAACTGCGAAATTATTTCTACTTACATGTTATTTTCAAGCTCGAGAATGTTAGACCGATTTTTCAAATTCTTCCTAAGAATTCTAACTGTCATCACTGTCTCACTGACCTCTTCATCTTCGCTTAAAAATAGCTCCAAGCACGAAAACATATTTTTTATTTTACAAAACACACTAAAGCACAAAACAAAGTCACATCAAACGCACAAAACATATGAAAGTGATAGCTAAATAGTATTAATCAAAGTGACTATCACCTTACACGATACCGAAATCGAGAATGTGACTGTCACTTATCACAAATCACCTTAGCTGATTCCACCCCAGGTCATAACCAGGACTATTATTAAGTTATTCTATATTTTATGTGAAAGCTAATTTCTTCTTTAGTCGCCTCTGTGATTGGGATGGTTTCGTTTATATTTGTAAAATGAAGGCGATGTGGAAATGTTGTCCCACCTTTTCTGCGTTGGTCTTAGACAGGGCTGTAAGGTACTTCAGTATTTTAGGACTTAAGTACTTGATAAGTACAAGTACCGGTCAATGCCAGTTTTGAGCCTGGTAACCAATAGATGTTCTTTTACGAATTTTAAATGGTTCTTCCACAACTTTTTAGTAAGAAGAAAAATGACTAGGATTTCTTCCGAAAAGAACTTGTTCTTTGAGTGTTCTTCGTAGCGTCCAAGAGCAGAGTATCAAGTTCAATTCAATCTGGATGCCGGCAGCTGACTTAAAAAAGTCTTTCTTCGATAGGGATGTTATTTGGGCGTCACCTTTCAGAGATAATTTTGGTGGTCGACCTGTTGACATGCGAGATTTAGGTGGCTGTAAGTCATTAAAAAGAAATCACCTTCGATCTTTTCCTATGAGCCTGTACGCATTTCGTTGCATAATTTTTTTTTTTCCTGCATAATTTTGAGGATCTAATCCTTTTTGGATTTGGAACAGTGTACGCCGTGGCCCATTGTGCCTGTTTCCATATATGACACCAGTGAAACAAAACTTTGCATCAACAAAGGTATTTACTGATTTGCAATTATCTACCTACCTGCTTGATTTAATCGGCTCTGGCTTGTGTTTCAGCTACTAGTCGCAAAGTTAAATATTTATCGATATTCGTCTTATCACTTACGTTAACTGTAATCTTTTGCCGCCCATTCTATTCGCCAAGAATTGATGGCGCCAGCTCTTATCGATCAGTAACGAGTTTTGCTAATACTATTTTATTGTACCTATACAAAATAAACTATACTTCTATTTTAGAATTCGAGAAGAAAGCACGGACATTTCATTTCAATAACGATTCTCAAATAATGTCAACAAAGTGTAGAAATAGTCCTACGAAGGTATGCTATATTTGTGGCATACTTTTAAAACGAAATGAAGAAATTCGACATCAATAGTAATCATCGGACTAACAGACAAAGTATGGGCTTTTCACGTCTGTTGTTTTTTTAGTGCGGATCTTCATCTTTTGGAGGTTCTATATTTTAGAACCAACGAACCATTCATCAGAATTTTATTTTTGTCTTACTAATACAAAACGAATCACAGTTAATCTCACACAGTCAATAACTACCTCAAACCATCACTACCTCAAAGTTGCGATCTGTATGCTACACCAGAATAAATAGATAACGAAACGTTAGATCTTGACTTTCAGGAAGCTTGCTCATTTAATTTATATCTATGATCTCAAGGAGATCTCAATGATTTAGTTCGTGATTTAAAATTGGCAAAACTTTTCGATCTCGATTAAAGGGTTGGAATTTATTACAATCAAAAGCAAAAGAATGTTACCTTTGGAATCGCGATAAGAGCTAAATAGTTTCTTTTGTACAAGATGATGATATGGTATTTTGTAATTATGTCTATGACTTAATGAATGTTTTCGGCAGAGAATATACAATAAAGGAGAGGCTTTTATTTATAGATGGTTCAAAAGTTATTTTTTATATCAGTAATGAACTTCCTCTTTATCGTTTAATGACAATTTAACATTATCATACGGGTTGCCTTGAAAAAAATTCAATAAAAATTGTGAAGACTTTAAAGTTATTGCCCTAATTTTGGGATTCAAACTGGGTTATACAAAATAGTGTTGTCTTATTTGTGAATGGAAAAGTAGAGACAGAAAAAAATATTATATTACCAAAGAGAATCTCCTACTCCACGACAAAAAATAGGGCTCCATTAGATGTACTACTTGGAGAAGGGCAAAACGGTCACAGGGCTACACTATGACAAATTATTCGACGCCTAATATTCGACCACGGCCAAATTGGTCGAAATGGGCTACGAACTGCTGCCCCATCCACCGTATTCTTCAGATTTGGCCCCGTGCGACTTCTTTTTGTTTCCAAACTTGAAAAAGTCACTCGCCGGGCAGAAATTTCAGTCGAATAAGGAGGTCATCGCCGCCACGGAGGCCTACTTTGCAGACCTCGAGAAAACGTATTTTTCAGACGAATTAAAGAAGTTGAAGCATCGCTGGGTCAAGTGTATCGAGCTAGAAGGAGACCATATTCAAAAATAAATCGCCATTTCTCGAAAATTTTTGTTTTTCTTTTGTAGGCTAAGTACTTATCGGACCACCCTCGTATTTTTATCGCCTTCACATATTAAACGTGGGTTCATGATAAATTTTATAAAAGCATTGGATAGGCCTAGAATTTCCAAAACTGAGTGACGCAAAAATTGAAGAAGACATATTTGTTGGTCATTAAATCAGGCAATTGGTGAAAGATAAAATACTTAAAAAAAACTAACTGTTTTGGAACAAAAACAAGCTTGCAAATCATTATGAACGACTCAAATGTTTCTCGGAAATCACTGACCAAATGGCTAAGAAAGTATTATCGATGGGCTCTTATCTGCTTATACGGCTTTGGGTTATAACACTTCCTTGAAAATACATTTTCTACATTCTTATTTCGACTTCTTTCCGGAAAATGTGGGCGCCGATAAAAATTATAAAAGACGGACATTTCTACAATAGAAAAAGGTAAACAAGGAAGGTGGGGTCCATGTACGGTCGTGAATTACAGTTGGACATTACAGCAAGACATTACTAAAGCATAATACAGAAGGAAGTCATAAAGTACCATTTATATTAAAACTATAAACATAATTTTACTTTGTCCATAAAAGCTTATTTTTTCCTTAAATACAATAAAAAACATATTGCAATAACAATATTCTAATATCTATTTCCCTTCTATATCCTTTTTCTAGACAAGTAAAGTTTTTTTTTTTTGCTGTAATTCTTGCCTCAATACATAGATATCGTTTCTTTTTCCTCTGACAGTCGTAAGTACAGTATTTTGTATTGTATTACAGTCAAAAATCTTAACAATCAAAAATCAAAAAAGTATCCCGCTGACAAAACAAATATTCCCCATATGTTCACGTTTACTTGTCATTTCTTTGCTAATATGAAAATACCGTCACAATTATAGACAGCGAAAAATATGTGGACAGACGCCGCAATTACCTTGAACAGCACTCGTTCGTGTTTTTGGCTGTTGGTCTTATTGTTTTGGACGTAAATCCGAAAGCAAGTAAATATATTATTTTAACTTACATGCCACGTGTGCACTGAGACACATGGCATATATTGTTATTTTAAATTTCGGATAAATTTGTTATTAAGGATAAAAACTTTTCTGCTACGACCTTAAACAATCTAATAGAAGCGACATTTTTTCGAAAACAAAAATACCACAAAATATATCTAAAATTTCCGTAAGAAAGCATCACCCACTTTTGTAAATAAACAAGTTGGCACAAAGCCATCCCATAAATTATCACTGTATATCTTTTCCACGCGAATCTGTCAAAAAAGGTCAATAACAACGCACCTAGCCGAAAACATGTTCGATTAGGCCCGAAAAAACAAATACATATTTGCATATTACGAAATAAACTAAAATAAAATATTTATCAACATTGGAATCTCGGCTTGTGACGTATGGATCTATAGTGAAAAAGCTCCACAACGCTGTCATGTAAAGCTCGTGTTTTCCAAACTCTCCGAAAAAAAGATTTCGACTTTCTGAAGTCAACTAAAACAGCTGACGGACGATTCCAAAAAAACAAAAGGTCGCGAACCATGAGTCAGTACTTTATCTCAAAACTTTGCAAAACTTGTTTCTCCAAAATGTTAGCTTGATTTTTGTTTAAGCAGCACAATAAGGTGAACAACTTTTGTTGACGCGACAAGCGTCTATTGACGTCATGAGTATGGTACATTCCCCGGCAATGGTTGAAACTTTATCAGGAGGTGTGACTTAATGACGCCGTGCCGGGTCAAAAGTGTTTAAAAGTGCTTTTCGGACGTAACATTTGTACCAGTATCACAAAGTTGTTAACTTGAGCTATTCAAAAAGAACAACGGTTTCAAAGTGTACATATTCTACATATTTAAGTAAGGATTTAAAGTGTTTCAATTATATCGCATCCACCATTTCAACGTGAGTAATCATTATGTTGAGTTCTCTTTTCTTAAAATAAATAAAAAAATTAATTGTGGAGTTCAAGCAATAATGAACTGAATGGATAGAAGCCTTTCTGCATAACATATTGCTCAACATAAGTTAGCAAAACTCTTGACAGCTAAAGCACCTATTCCGAGGGTCTAAGTCAATTGTCGAACTCACTGACAATAAATCAACCAGGCAGCTGATGTGATGGGACACATAGCTACTCGTATAAACGAAAGTAATCGTATTATGTATCAGAATTTAAATGCTTTTGCTGAATAAAGACAACATATTTGTTGTGATTGTATTTCCTTGGTAGTTGAACGAACTATGTACATATGTTCAATGGCATAAGACACATTCAGAATTAATGTTAAATACTTTCAAACGAGGCAATAGCTGCTGCAACTCCATTCAAAAGTAAACAACACCCAATCCCGCAGACAATCATCACGATGATAACATTTTGACTGCAAGCTTCTTTCCCCATTTGTTGTCTTCCCTAATCTTACTTTAAAGCGCTTAAGCCGAATGACCATTAGGGGTCACAGGAATATCTCATTTTGTTGCCTTCAATCCAAAATTATAAAACAGTCGAATTTGTTTATTTCATTTCAGTTTTAATCGACAAATAGAAACCAAAACATCATTCAACATGAGTTCGACCGTTTTTGCATCAGTCCTTGTCGCTGTTCTCTTTTTGGCTGTAGCGGACGCATCAGTTTCAGGAGGCATGTTCAGGAATCCAAGTAAGTATTCATTTGCATACCTCGTTCCCGATGTTAACTGAGTGCTAATTGTTTCTCAGAATATCCCGGTATGTGTACTCTTGATGAGACCATGATCCTCGGCCCCGGTGAAGTGATGATGAACCCTCAAGGCGAGTGCGCCATGATTACCTGTTACGAGAATGGGCAGGCTTCGATCATGAGATGCATGAAGCAAGGCATGAGGGAAGGATGCAAGGAAGGGCGCGTCCTCAATCCAGAAGCCAAATACCCCGAGTGTTGTAAACGCGAGATAATTTGCGATTCATATTACTACTCGAAGACCTATTAACCGCCTTAGAACTTAACTTAGAGTAAAATCTATTTTTAAGGATGTTATTTAGTTTTTTAAAGTAGAGATAGTGTTTTGTATGAAAAGCTTGGGTACTGGTTAAATAAATCGACTGATACTTTTTAAATGTCATACAGAAATGTTCGGGTTTTCAGCATTTTCAGAAGCAACCTCATTGCAAGTGACCACCTCTTTTGGAAATTTAAATTCATTTAATGAAATAAACAAAATTCCACCAACTTAGTAGTGAGAAATCAATTCTGAAACACACATTCTTATACTTGTTATCTATAACCTTGTAAATTGAATTCAAGTAGGCATAAATGAAAATAAACAAACGGACTTCAATAATATGTAACACAAATTTTTTCGCACAAAAATTAAGTATAAAAAATCCATCCTTATCATCAATAACGGATCTTAGTCGTCCCCATTATTGTTATAGACCTTCTTAAAGAGGGGGCTTGCTGCTGATAGCCCGATTTCGAATGTTTTTTTTTAAGCTTGTCCCACAAATGTTCTATAGATTTGATGTAGGAAGACTTAGGAGACGTTTTGAACTGTAAGCGAGCATTTATAAGCAGCCACGTTTAGACTTTGTGAGCAGTGTGCTTTCGGTCATTGTCTTGTTGAAAGACATGTCCCTTGACCCATTTTTGTGTCGCTATTATGTAGATTTCTTTTTATAAAGTTGAAGTAGTCATATTAACTCAATCCATAGTCAATAAACTCCATTTGACTATCGCTTAAGATTAGTTTCTTTCGGTTCAGTATTTGGTTTTCGCCAAGCCCTTGCATCACTAAATATAACGGTATTCTAAATGCCTAGAGTGTTGTTAACATACTCTTTGCCGAATGTGAGTCTTTTTATCTTTGTTTACTTTGGAAATAAATAATTCGCGACAGGGGTTTTATTGATGTGGAATAAAACAATCGGTGTGTGAGGTATTAACAAAAAATTATATTTGTGTTTGAAAGGTAAACATACGTCATTATGTATGGATATGACATCGAACAAATATCCGCCTCGATTCCTTACGGTGGCACGGATCCGAGTTGTCCAATTTTCAATGACTCTTCCGCATAGATCCGGCTAAATTTTATCAATTTACCTTAAGGGCATCGGTTAATTGTGGTTTATTTGATCTACTTATAGATCTTCGACTTCAGGAAACCCCACAAGAAAGAGTCTAGCGGGGTCAAATCACATTACCACATTTTCACAAGGCCAATTCACCTCTGCGAGAGTCAACCTTACCCTCTAGTCATTCATGCAGAACGTCAATCGAGGCGCCCGCTGTGTGGCACGCCTAGGCCCATATGGTCCAATTTGGGCCACAAGAAATTGGTTATCATTATTCTGTAGCGCTCGTTTCAGTTGTATCTTGCTGTTGTATATTGTACAAGTGTAGACCAAAGTCCCGAAGGAAAATTAGTTAAGTTGAAGTCTGCGAAAAGCCGAGTTCTTGTGCACGTTTGCTCTGACCAACATTCACTTTGATAATAAAGTTTCATCATTCAGACGGGCTGTTCAATTGTGTAACTTGCCGTGGTGATTTGGCATCAATAACTGAATAATAAATAACAGATTTGACAGATATCACCATAACGACATGGTCGTCACATGCCAAAATCTACCTGCCCCAATTGAAAAACCCTATACAACTTCTTTTAAAATTATTTGACCTCAAAGCCCGCCTTACTATTTTGATAGAGAATGTTTTTTTAACGATTCCGAATATATCTGCCCTGCGTTTTGCTTCATTTTCTTGATAATATGCCCTCCATTAACCTTCAATAATATTTTTTCGACCCCTATTTTTCTAATTTTCTAAGCAGTCCTCATTTCTGAACTTATGGACTCAATCTTAAACTACGGTATAATATTTTCCAACATATTCACCAGCCTGTCGGTGGATTTTGTCTTCGCAAACTAGCTTTAAAAAAGTTTTCGCTCTTTTAAAGAAATTTCCGATACTTTTCTTTTTCCCATTATGCTCTCTTTTAGTTTTTCTTATTAACCTATCCTTAGGTATGATTTCATCAGTTTGATTAAATATACAAAAAAATGTACATTACGAAAAAAAAACCAGATACTTCTTAAGTTGTACACAGAAAATATTAAATATATTCTCCTATAAGATCTTTGTGCGAATAATTTTGCGAAGTTCTGTATATATGTATTTCTTTTTACTTTTTGTCTACTGTTCAATCGTTCTACATGTCCTGACCATCTTAGTTTTCGCGATTTCATGCAATGTTTGGGGCTGATTAAAGTTCTTCGAGCTCTTGATTGTATTTCTCCATTCGCCTGGTTCTTTTTCTTTTTAGAGACAACTCTTAGAATCACAAAAAAAAGAGTTAGCGCGAAGAGTTATGAAGCGCGAATTGCCCAGATATTTGAACACTTTCTCAAAACGTTTGTCGCATACAGTCAGGTGCAAGGTTTGGATCGATATATATTTGCTTTTCCTTTAATTTATTTCTAAGCACATTTCCTTTCTTGTTCTTACTAAACTTTCTTCGTTTCTCTCAACTGTTTCCTCACTATCTCTCAGAAACTCCAGATGGTTAGCGTAAGCAAGAGCAAGTTTTTTCCCCTATTATTTTTCGTCTAGCACCAAATTAAAGAGAAGTAGTGAATAGTCGTCTTCTTGTTTTAATCCTCCATGTATTTCGAATATTTCAGATAAGGCGTTTCGTACTTTAATGCAACCTTTGTCTCCTTTAGGCATTCAGGTATTATTTTCACCAATGTTTTTCCTGCCTCACAACCACATAATCTTCCAATCGGCTTATAGAGTCAATCTTTTTAAAGTCTAAGAATAGTTGGTCGAACGTTTCGTGGAATTCCCGAAAATACTGAAAATCTTATCACTCGTCGAGCAATTCCTACTGAGCCATACTGGTATTCTTCGATTATTTCCTTCACGCATGATGACAATCTCTTAAAGAGAATATTTAATAGCACCCTGTAAAAACTTAATAGCAGAGATATTTCTCGGTACCTGTTGCATTGCGTTCGGTCACCCTTTTTAAGTATGGGAATGACGACAGATTTTCATTGTTCCATATAGTTGTGATGAGCCCATGTAACTTCTCTGTTAATTTTCATCGACCGATGGTATTAAATCGATTCCTGCGAGCTTGTTATTCTTAAGTCGATGGATAACAGCAGTTTTGCCTGACCACATCGTTTTCCAATTGTACTTGCTCTCCATATTCATTGAGCAATTGATCGAAATATCACCCTCATTGTGCTGCAACCCAGTCGTTGTCCGAAACGTGCGCATAAATTCTGATCTGGCCTGGTATCCTTTTTGTACGGCGTTGACCCCTGAATATATATTGCTCTCGCATTTTTCGCCGTACATTCTTCGTGAAAACTTTTGCCACATGTCGATTTTATCCCGAAGGAAATGGTTGACGACGTTGTATGCGTGATCTGTTTAACATTTTCCAGGGACAATGATTTTGACTATCGACATTCAGTCGTTATAAAATACTACGGCCATTAGGCCTTGCAAAATGTTGACGCTGATAAAGAATTCTGCTCTGAGATTATGGATGTCCAAACGAAAGTGTTTTGTTTAAAAGTCAAGCATCTTGTATTACTGCGATATTCAATTTATACTTATTTATTTTGTTGAATACTGATTTCAAAACACCAAACCAAAGTTCGTACGTTCCATGAGCCTATCCTTAATTTTTGAGTATTATTTTTCATGACTGTTCTCCCCTATTTAATTCCCACCCCGAGGTCCAATCGGGAAATTAGTCCACACCCGGAATATTTCGTCAATATTTAACTCAAGGAACCAAATCAAATCACACACTTTTTCGCTTGCGGTTTTTAACTCGCCTTACTACTCCGATCGCCGTATTAATTTTTTTTAAGATGCTCCTTGTTTCTCGTGGTCCTCTATAATGCATATGCCCGTATAAGTCCAGTCGTATCCTAGGAGCGGCTCCTGTCTGGATCTCATGCTGATAGACTCCCGACTGAGACTGGCAGACACGAACGAATGGTCTATTAACTGTCTACGGACAATTGTATTCGACAGTGACCATTGCGGACTATGTGCCGTGATCACAGTACCTGACGAGTTCGCAGAGATAGCAGAGTATATCCAAACGCACTCTTATTACATTATTACAGTAGGGCGCGCTGGCCACGCTTTGCCAACTCCCTGACGAGAGCGCTCACTTCGAGCGTCTCCTTCCCACCGTCCAATAGGAGTCTGTCAAACTACGAGATTGACAGATGCCTCAAACAAATGGATGATATAATTAAGCAGACGATGAACAGTACTATACCACGAGAACGACAGCACGATACCACAAACGTATACCGAAACGCGACAATCGACGCACTGCACAGACAAAAAAGTAGACTCCTGACAGGACTCAAACTCTTGTACAGGCGGTTTACCGACAGACAAAACTCGGAGGTCAGGACACTGAAGGCACTGATTAAAAATCTCCAACAGTTGATCAGAGAGAATTACAGAATATCTGTAAGTTTGCATTGGAACTACAGAATTCGTGCTGTAAAATCCAACAGCGCGAGTATGTTCCCGCAAATAAATAAAATATTTCGGAGAAACAATCAGAATGACATTCAGGATCTAAAGCTTCCGAGTTTGCTACTACTAACAGTTAGCATCGACCCAGAGAGCGCCATCCTCGATGACGACTTTTTCGTGATTGAGGATCCTCAGGAGAAAGTGGCGACAGTGGGAGCTGTCTTCCAGGTAGTGTACAAGGCGAATGATAGTATTCACCCGAACCATGGCCTGGGGAACAGAGCCTTGCTTCATTACTTCTACCTTAGAAATGATCTCGATCATTAGAGATCCGAGAATCTTGGTTTTGCCAGGTTCAATGAAGATGTCATGGCAAACAATGACATCGCCAGTGAGGGGGCTAATACCCTGTTCATTTCGGCGGAAGATCTCCAGATGATCTTTCAGTCATTGAAAAGGAAAAAATTCGCAGGTGGTGTTTACCCCAGGAGGGGTAAAGACGCCTCTAACCCGGCAAATCTCCAGTCGATAAGTCTCCCTCCGAGTATCAGCAAGGTCTTCGAGAAGGTGGTCCATAGAGCCCTGTCTAAATGGGTTGAGGACAATAAAATCATTCCGGATAAACAATTCGGTTTCAAAGCGGGGCATGACACTATTCATGCTGCGCGAAACTCGTATCGGATATCCAACGGAATAAATGCAAGAACCAATGCACGGGTGCCTATTTGATTGGCTTGGAAAAAGCCTTCGATACCGTATGGCTAGAAGGTCTTTATTACAAGCTCAGTCGGCTGGGCATAAGTAAACCACTGCTATATATGATTTTTGACATGTTAACAGGTAGAAAGTTCGTTGTGAAGATTGCCAACGTAACTTTAACCCAAACATTTGAAATCAAAAACGGACTGCAACAGGGTACGGTAAATTTGCCGATCCTTTTCAGCATTTACCTGAGTGATCTACTTGTTTCTCTTCATGCGGACGACCTAATCGCGTATATAATATATATATAATATATAATATATATATATAATATATAATAAATAATGATGCGTACAGATCAGGTCCAACGATCGATGTCATTGTTACTCTTTTGCAGCATGACTTCGAAGAAATTCAGCAGTAATCAGAAATCAGAAATCAGAAATGGAATAAGTTAGGTCTAGTTAGGTTTAGTTAGTTTAGGGTAGGCTTAAGTTTTTTTTTTTTTTTTTCCGTGCAGGGACGGGTTAAGAATATCCCTGCAGCGATACCTCTCGCTTGTCGTAAAAGGCGACTAAAACAAAGGTAAACAAAAATCACATCTAGGCAATTTAGAAAACGCCAAGGTGAGCCTAGGGACACATATACCACCATTAAACTGCCCCACAAGTGTGCATGCAAATCAGTGGGTTGACACGACTGGAGATCACCGGTGTTGTAAGAGTAAGATCAAACAAAAAAATCTGGAGCATGTCCGTGTCACAAAAAAAAAAAAAAAAGGCAGGCCGAAAAACAATTGGTGCAAACACCAGCATTTGATTGGCCTCAGTGATGAAGTAATCCCAAACCGGGAAGCCTGCCGCTACTTTCTGAGGTCAAACCGGCGGACCCCACAAGCGGACCAGTAGGAATACAGTTAAGTGGGAAGGTGTTATGGTCGTACACTTCTGACCACAACAACGCCGGGAAAAGGAAAGAAGAAGAAGGGTAGGCTTAAGTTTTATATAAATGTATAAAAAATGATTATATGCTAAGTTTTTTGAAAAAAATACATTTTCTTAACTTAAGTTAGTTACAAAAATCTTAATTGTAAATTTGTATACAGTGGTCGAAAGACATACATAGGCTTAAGTTGTACTGTTTGTTTTAGAGTGTCCGCCTAGGGCCAGTAAGATATTTAAATTTGTAAGGATAGTTAAGCTAGTTTTAAACATTTTTGTCTAGGATAAGGTAGATATAAGAAAATATGAATAAATATTAATTATAAACTAAAAGAAACTAAACTGGGTTGGGTATGCTCAAATCAATACAACTTAGGAAGGTAGGTTAATATTTTTTCAAATGATCGCATTTATGTTAAATATCTCAAGAAGCAGAGTTAATCCATACAAATTAAATATATTTTGGGTATGCCTAATGAAGGTGTTTATTAAAACCAATAACAAAATTAATAACGCGGTAAACAATTTTTTTTTGTTTCGCTGTGTTATTTTTGTTTTATTTTCCTCGGACATTCGTTTATACGCATTTGTATTTTAATAGAGAATATAAAAATCTTGTGTGTAAAAAAGGCGATTAAGGTGATTAATTTTTTTATTTGTTTTTTTTTTCTAAATATAAATAATTTCAAGGCTTTTCCAGCCATGGGTAAGGGCAAATTTCCTAAAAAAAGGAGAAACCTATGGCATTAAAGCACCAACCAAAGAAAATTCGAAGCTTTCACTGAGACAAAGAGGTTAAATTCTTGATGCAGCTCCCAAAAACGGTTTATCAGCTCGGCAAATCAAAACAAAATTAGATCTTCCCGTTAGTGCTCGGCGTATCGCACGTGTTTTAAATGCTTCCTCTACTATTAAATGGACAAAACTCAAAACCAAAGCCCGTAAGTACATGTTCTGGACCCATGATTGGCGAAATGTGATATTACCCGACGAGAAAAAATTTATTTTAGGCGGGCCGGACTGCTATAGCTGCTATTGGCATAATTTAAGCCAACAAAGTGTGGTACCATCCAAACGCAAATTCGGCTGCGGAACTGTTATGATATGGGGAGCTTTTTCGTATTATGGAAAGATGCCACAAAAATGTATTCGAAAAACCATACGGAGTGGTGTGAAGAAGAACCAGAAAGAAACAATATTTTTCAACAAGACTACGTTTCCATCCATGATTTTACTCAAAAAAACATTGAACTACATAAATGGCTGATTGCAACCCTATCGAAAACCTTTGGGGCATACTTGCTGGTAAAGTATATTTAAAAGGGAAGCAATATTAATAACGACGTGTCCGAGCACAAAAATGGAATTCGTCAGGCTTGGCTTGAAATTGGACCCGATATTCGCCGTAGGTTTATCGAATCCATGCCAAAACGGGTTTTCCATCATAAAGAACAAGAGAGGTTACACAAAATATTAATATGTATTAAAAAAATAATTATGGAGTTTATAAAAACACTAACTTAAGTGCGCATAAACGGTCACAGGTGGTCGAAAAAATAGGTTTGTGTCCTTTTCTGATAGTCATACTGTTTTTGTTGCTAAAGAACAGTTATTTCGAAACTAAAGGACGGCACAAAATAATGTTTCATGTAACTGTGGTTTCGTTACAATGAAACCGAGTTTGTTGCAAATTTGGAGTGTTTTAAACTCAGTGGTTCACTTATTTGTGTTATATTAAATTTATGCATGGTCTGCGAGCTGGCCATAAAAATAGGTGTTTCGTAAAAAAAAAAATTACAATTTTGGTTAAAAATTATTTCCCAGTAGGATTTTACTTTTCAGGCCAGTTATTTAAACAATTTTAATTATTTTAGTTAAGCGTTTGTTGTAAATTGTTGTTAATATGGAACCAAAAGCCCATTGCTCAGCGGAAGAAAATCGGTTAGTTATACTCCTAAGGAGTCTAGTGGAGTCTCTAGGAAGGTCCCATTTCGTGACAAATGCCCTAAAGCCCGTAAATGGGTGCGAAAATAGAAGGAGGCTTAAGAAAACTTCAGCAAGTA
Source organism: Merodon equestris (assembly GCA_958301585.1). NCBI lineage: Eukaryota > Metazoa > Arthropoda > Insecta > Diptera > Syrphidae > Merodon > Merodon equestris. The sequence goes on along the minus strand of OY284415.1, from coordinate 77,060,718 downwards.
CAGAGCGTCGCGTTGTCCTCTAGCAAAATTAAATCCATTTTCTTCCTTTAGGGCTATTTCTACACAAATTTCTAATGAAATAAGTGCTCGCACAATGATCGAGAATACAAATCTGGCAGAATCGCTAGGACAGTTCCTATGTTGGGAGCGAAAAATTTAAAGTCTCGAAAAGATTTTGTGATTCACGAATATTAGAACGGGCCGGAAAAAGCAAAAAGAAGGCATTATATCCTTTTGAGTGACGAAACAAAAGTAGATTTGTTCTCCTCGGATTCCGGACGAAATGTAAGACGGCAAAAAGGGAAGGAATAGTTCATAAAATTTGTTGAATTACTTTTACTTTATTAGCCATTTATAAATAACTATGTAGTTATGCTTCTAGTCAAATGTCTATAAATGTCTACCTCAATTTCCACATTTTTATAAGAAAATGATGTTTTTTTAATAACTGAAAATTAAATAAACATTTTGGAGTTATATAAACTAAAATAAAGGATTTTTATTACAGAAATAATCGCGAAAATTTGTGTGCGTATAAACAAATGTCTACCTACATTGGAGTATACATGGATTAGAGTTTGATGTAAGATAGATGCGTTGACTTATCACATGAAGGGAGCACAGGTTAAGAAGAAAGCAAACTGAAAGTATTCTTTCAATTTTGACATTGATTCTCTTTTAATTTTGCGATATATTGTACACGTACTTCTTAGCTATTTACGTTTTGATTTTAGGCATTCGTCACCTTCGTGATTACTAGGCAATAATATGCCTACGTAAATATTACTGCATTGAGTATTTTTGTTTTTTGAAAATGGGCACTTTTCCAGACTAATTAATCATTTCAGAGTAGGTTATGCCATTAGAAGAGAGGAGCAGAATGGAGCAACTTAAATCAATATCTAAGCTACTGTCTGAAACCATAATTTGGCTCAGGCAAGAATTTGGATTCGAAATATCATATTACTAAAAGGTTCTTAATGATAGATTGAAACTACTCAGAAATCATAAGTAGTATATAAAGTAAATATCAAAAAGTACTCATTTCAAAGGATTTTAAAATCATATCAGTTAGAAAAGAAAAAATATTGACACTTATCAATCAACTTTATTTAATACTCGTGCTACTAACTACTCTATAAATAAATGATCTTCTTAACAAATAAGACTTGTAATATAATATCCCTAAGTTGCCATTTTAAGGCTAATAAGATGAGAGGACAATGTAAGGATGGACGTAGAAGAGATAAAACATGGAAGGAGCACAGTAATAACAGAGAGGCTTGGCCAAGGGTTTTATCATGAACGAGGTACTGAACTTCCGAGTTCCAAATGGGCGTCAATAGTAACATTAATATCAATAATGAGCTTCAATTTGAACTTTGTTATATTATATATATTTACTTGATAACAAAAGTTTAACTGCTCAAAAGCCACATTTCCATATGTATCAGTTTGAAGAAAAAATAATATTTTGCTAGATTAACATATATCAGTCGACTTTATTTACTACTACTCAAAACTCTATAATATAAATAACTTATTTTCTTAACACCCAAGGCTTGTAATAATATATCTGGCTTTTAGTAGGTATTCGAGTAATAATATGTGTCGCATGTAATCTCGCGTTTACAGCACTCGGGGTATTTGGCTTCTGGATTTAGAACCGGCCCTTCCCTGCATCCTTCCCTCATGCCTTGCTTAATGCATCTCATTATCGAGGCGTGACCATTCTCGAAGCAGGTGACCATGGCGCACTCACCTTGCGGGTTCTTCATTACCTCGCCGGGACCGAGAATCATGGACTCATCGAGAGTACACATGCCAGGATATTCTATAAAAGTTACCAAAAAACAACCAATTACAATCAGATTCTGGAGATTCAGTATGAGAAAGTTAACTTACTTGGATTCCTGAACATGCCTCCTGAAATGCTGGCATCAGATACAGCTGAGAAAAGAACAGCGACAGCGACTGATAGGAGAACAAGTGAATTCATAGTGAATAATGTCTTGATTGTTGGTTCTTGATTTTGACTGAAATAAAATAAATAAAATGATGAATATGAGAATAAAATATTTCAACATCCCTTAAAAATCACCAATGAAATCTTTAAATACAAGTGCTTCAGAGAAGGAGAGAAATATACTAGAGGTGAAACATACCAGTATGGGCTTATAACACGCCCAAAATTTCTCATCAGAATGAGATCAAATAATGGGTAAATATTTTATCCTGTAAACAATTATCTGGGCAGTTTTACAAGGTGCGTTCAGTCAAATAACATTTGGGATATGAAAGCAAAATTGCCGAATTGCTGAAGGGATTTAATGGAAACAGGTTTGTCTAATTGGTTCTTTCAATAAAATGAAAGATGAAATCTCATATACCCTCTGACTGCCCTTCTTACAACAATGTTTTAAAGTTATCACAATTATCACATAGATACAATTGCTTTTACTTCAAATTATATTTTTAGTAACAAAATTCAGAGAACCACTTAAAAACTCTAAAAACATTAAAAAATAATTACTTGTATAAATCGGGATTGAAATCTCCTTAAAGTGTCGCAAAATGTACAAATTCAAATAAATTTTTTCAAAAATTCCAATTTAAGACAGACTTTTGTTTTAACTGAAATGTATTCAGTGAACTACTTTTTGATACTGGCTGTATAAAGGAAGAGCATCTCTTATAAACAGTTTCGATGGTCAAAACATTGTGATGTAAAGAGTATCAACCGCCTGTCAACAGACGAGATTCCGTGAAGAATCCACTATAAAAGAAAGCGTTGGACCGAACTTTGCTTAGAGGCATAAACGCCAGTCACGAAATCAAAGTCTACTAAAACGGGATTTGCGATCCATAAAAATTCCATCAAGATGAAGCATTGGCTGATGGCCCGCCATGCTTTCAAAAAGTAACGATTGCCCGTCAGCTGTTCTTGTTTACTTAAATTTCGGTTTAGGCCTTTTTTCCGGAGAATGCGGATGAACGTGTTAAATATCGATAGATGGGCTTAGAGAAACCACAGAGTCGAAACTTCCCATGGCGACATTGCGGAGCTACTCTTCTCGGAATACATTGCCTATCGCTGTCGTAAGTCGACATTACAAGTTGAGGATGGTGAAACGTCGGCTTATTTCTAGCTCTTGGCGTCAGTCGCGAGTTAATTTATGCAAATATTTATTTAAATCTTTATTCACATCAAATTACTTTTCAGTCTGGATATTTGTTAATGTCTTTTTCTAATATTACCACTCACTGATTCAAAATAATTGATGGGGCTCATGGCGCCAACTAATTAACAACTTCACTGAGCTTTTCAAAGAACAGGTTCAGTGTGATTTGTTAAGATTTTTGGAGTGCGGTGAATATTTTCCTTACGATGATGCACGGGTTGGAGAATTTTTACGGTTGGATTTGATTATACAGTCTTTTGGCGGGTTTCGAAACGGATTTGGTTTAAACGAAATTAATTAGCATTTGGCGGTCCAGCGAGCCAGTTAGGAAATGTCAGTGTGCTATTTCGTTTTCGAATCATTTGCAATTCGTCTCCTATTTTTCTTGGAAATGCATAACTGGTTCTTACTGTTGTTTACCTAGAAACTTTCGTCAAATTTTCCGACTTTTGAAAGTGTTGATCACTTAGTTCAAATTAAATTGGTTTGTTTACTATTTGATGGTTCACTAAATATATTTACTACTGTAGAGCATTTGAAGAATGAACTTATTCTATCGCCTCTTGCGGTTTTCTATGTTGCGCATTTAAAAAATTAAGCTGCCTGTTTATGAAGAATTGACAGCGGTGCAAATGGATTGTATTTATAATGAGAAGGGAATTTTCTAAAAAGTATAATATAAACATAATAATTAAATTTTATTTATAATATAATTTAAAGTATAACTAAAATAATTCAGCAAATAGTCGATTTGAGGGAAAAGGGAAGACTAATAGTTGGATTGCCAAAATCTGTTGACAAGTTTGGAAAATTTAATACATTAGAGAATTTCAGACAAATTATGATTGAAAAAAGAAAATAATCCAAGTTTAAGTGCCGTTAATACTGCGAAACAAATTATCGGTAGAATCCGTTAGTTTCATTGACGCAAATATTTCACATATCGGGCTGATATATTTTATCTCTCTCTGTGTTTTATCTATATTTTATCGATATTTAATGCTCAAGTGAGCTAGCCTTGCATTCCTCCCCTTCAATTAACCGCAATTCACCATGAAGAATGTCTTAAGTTAGGTTAGGTTAAAGAAGGGGAGTGTGATGGTTGAGCATCACTTCCACTCTGAGGCCAAAGGACCCATTGTGATTCCCTTCATTTATGAAGTACACATATAATTAACTAAATGAAGAGTGTCTGAACTGAACTGAACTGAAGAATGTCTTCGGACGCATAGTTAAATTTAGAGACTCGTTTTGTACCCGAACCACACAAATATGAAATGCTCTTCCCAGCTCAACTTTTCCCACATATTACAATCCACAAGAATTTAAAACGAATGTGCACCGGTACCTCCTTTCCCTCTTTCCCTCTTCAAAAAAAAAAAACAAAAAAAAGAGTGTCCAGTGGAAAATTTTCAAGTTTGAAATAAAAAACTGAAAGTTCTAGGTAATATTTTATTTTGGGAAAATGTACATCAGGTTTCGATCTTATTTTTAAAAAACAATATATTCTAAAAGACGCCCGTTTCTTTCCAGGCACTCTTGCAGCCGGACCATCCCATTTGCAATAACTCGTCAATTGCAGCAGTTTCGCGCCGAATATTCTCTTGCAGGGCCTAAATTGTTTAAGGATTTTTATTGTAAACCCTCGCCTTGAGCTATCCCAACAAGAAAAAGTGGCATGGTGTGAAGTCCGGAGAGCGAGACGGTCAGGATATGTCTCCATACTTGCTGATAAATTTGTTCGGAAAATTAGCCCTCAGCTTCTCCATCGAGATCCTAGCCGTGTGTGCAGCACCGTCTTGCTGAAATAGCGTTCTGTTGTTGTGCCCGGGAAGCAGCTGCAGTTGCGGCAACAGAAACTTGTCCATCATTCGGCGATACACTTCAGCAGTGACTGTCCCTTGTTGGTTAAAAAAATAAGGGCCAAATATCTCTCGTGCAGAAATGGCACACCAATGTTTTTGATGGCGTTGTGTAGGGTTGTTTGGGCACCAGTAATGCAAGTTCTGTTTATTTATGTACGTAGCCATCGATATGAAAATATGTTTCATTACTTAAACAATATGTTGCCAAGCGTTCGTGCTTTTCGAAAAATTGCGAAGGTTTCCCTCAATGGATAGTCACTTTCTTTTACAAGACCTTTTACACCTTGCACGATTCGGATTTTGTATGGGTGGATAATTTTTTTTTTCAAAATAACGTGCACAGTTGGTTTTTAAGATTCCCGTAGAGATCGCAATCTTTCTTTTGGATTCACTCGAATTTCGCATAATTTCGTGTCGAATTTGAGCGGCATGTTTCAGCATCGCTGCTAATGTTGATTGCCTCGTAAGAGTTCATCATTGTCTCTTCTGGTGTAAACCAGATACCATGCGTGCTTGGACCATCACTCAGTCTGCGTAAATTGAAGTGAGTACAAAAATTAGGTTAGGTTAGATTAAAGAAGGGGAGTGTGATGGTTAAGCATCACTTCCACTCGGAGGCCAAGACGCCCAGTGTGATTTCCTTCATTTGTGGGGGTACACATATAATTAACCTGTCCTATCACGTGGTGGCAGAAACCACCCCGTGCTCTTTATGAATTTTAGAAGATCCGATACATCTGCATTAGCCACATCCGCAATCTCTGTAAAGAATCTTTGGCCTAGCGACGCTAGGCGTCGATTCTGGAGAGTTGGGCAGTGGCAAAGCAGATGTTGAATCGTCTCAGTTTCTTCCTCATCGCCGCAGCTCCGGCAGAGATCGCTGGATCCCGAGTCCCATTTCCGGAGCATTGCTCCATTGGGACAGTGTTCTGTGATCACTCCGACGAGCATACGGATCGAGTTACGGATCAGGAGCTTCTTTGTTTTTCCCGATATTGAGCTCTGGCCACGATGATCTTGTCGTGTAGCTGTCGTTTCTTGTAAGCCAAGACGAGCTGGCCTCTTTGATGATTGTGTCGTTTATGATTCGGTATAATGCGCTGATCGGTGGTTGCAATGACGTGTCCGCTTCGCTGATGTCCAGTTCAGACCATTGCCTGGCCAATTCGTCTGCTCTTTCGTTCCCTGCGATTGAGCTGTGGGCCGGGACCCAGCAGAGTTTGACTTTGTGGTGTCTGATGGACTTTAGTGAGTCGCGACATTTCATGACAGCCTTTGATCTCGTTATACAGGATTCTATTGACTTCAGTGCAGCCTGGCTGTCTACGAAGATAGTGATATCCGATGGTGGGATATCGGTTACCTGTAGGTGTTTGGCTGCTTTCTCTATTGCCAGGATTTCTGCTTGAAAAACGCTGCACAGATCAGGGAGTCTGAATGATTCCTGTTTGTGGAGGGTATCAGAGTAGAACCCGGCCCCAGTGCCTGGGTCCATTTTCGATCCGTCGGTGAAGAGAGTGATCTCGTGGTCGTTGATTACAGCGTTTGATAACCACTCTTTTCTGTCGGGGAAAAGGATAGGTATTCTGAGAGAGAAGTCATTTTGGGGGGAAATATAGTCGGTCGTAGCTGCGAGGCTACTAAAACCATGTTTCCTTCCCAGGTCGTCTATTATCTTAAGTATGGCCGCATGTCCATAGTTGGCTTGCTTCCACAGAGAGGACTCCCTTAGTCTGAGAGCGCTCTTTGCAGCGCAGCCTTTTATGAATAGATCCAGGGGCAGGAGATGAATTATCATGTCCAACCCTGCTTGCGACGTGCTTCTCATGGCTCCCGTTGTACAAACAGCGGCTGACTTTTGTACTTTGTTGAGCATGTTTATATAGCTTTTCGTGCTGCTAACAGTCCACCAGACTAGGGCCCCATAAGTTAAAATGAGTCTGATGATTGCTGTGTACATCCAATGAATGATGTACGGTTGCAAGCCCCATCTTTTTCCGAAGGTCTTTTTGCATGCATAAAAAGCGTTCAGTCCTTTTTTCATCCTTTCCTCCAGGTTCCTTTTCCAGGAGAGTTTGGAGTCAAGAATGACGCCTAGATATTTGGCTACCGCTTTGAGTTTGAGTGGAGTGCCCTCTAACTTTGGGGGAGCAAATATCGGAATTTTCCTTTTACCTGGGGGTTTATTCTCAGACCGTTCTGTCTTGCCCACGAGGAGAGTTCCCTCAACGCAGATTCCATTAGTTCACTGATAGTTGGTAGAAATTTACCTTTTATCAAGATAAACAGGTCATCCGCGTACGCTATTGTCTTTGTGTCTTTCTCCATAAAGAATTTGAGGATTTTGTTAACTGTAAGAAGCCACAGTAGGGGGGAGTGTGTGCCTCTGGTTGTCACTTTCCTTATAGAGCTGTGTCCAATGTCTGCATTGATAATTCTTTTCTTCAACATATTTTCAATCCAGATTAAAATGGATTTGTCTACTTTTATGTCCTCTGGAGCTGTTATTATGGGCTCTGTGTTTACATTGTTGAAGGCCCCCTCTATATCGAGGAAGGCTGCCATTGTAAACTCTTTTAGGTTCAGCGAGCTCTCAATTTCACGGACAACACTATGCAGAGCACTTTCCACTGATCTGCCTTTAAGGTAGGCGTGTTGAGTGTTGCATAAGTTGCGTGAGTTGATGAGTCCTCTGATGTACAGGTCAAGGAGTCTTTCCAAGGTTTTTAATAGAAACGACGACAGACTAATAGTCCTTTGCGGCAGTATGGATTGGTTTACCTGCCTTAGGTATGAAAATTACCTTTACTTCTTTCCACTGTGGTACCACTGAGGTACATCCCAAACCCCGCGCGCAAGCAATTGGAAAAAATGCTTACGAGGTGGGGTACAGTGTGGGTCTGTGTTTTTTGAAGCATCGCTGGCAAGATATCGTCCGGCCCCGGAGATTTAAAGGGTTTGAACTAATTTATTGCCCATGATACTTTATCAGTTGTGATATTCTTGTTTATTACTTTTTCGGTTGTGTGAACCGTAGGAACCGTCGTCTCGAAGGAGACTGTGGTTTCAGGGGTTTTACAGCCTGGGAAGTGAGTTTCAGTCAGCAGTTCTAGGGATTCCTGACTGGATTCTGTCCAAGAACTATCTAGTTTAAGGATGAATCCCGGGACGCAGGGGTCCTTGGATAGGATCTTCCTGAGCCTTGCGGCTTCGTTGAGATCCTCTATTGATTCGCAGAACTCCCGCCAGTATTTAGATTTTGCTGCTCTTGTTTTGCTCTTGTATTCGTTGAAGCTGGATTTGTAATTATCCCAGTCTTCGGTTCTGTTTGAGATGAATAGAGTTCGGGTCCTGGTCCTGAGTTGCTTTAGCTCTGTGGTCCACCAGACTGCGCTGGTCTTCCTGCGAGCACGCTGCAACGGAAACAGCAGCAGCAGCATCAACAGCCGCAGCAGAAACAGCAGCAGCAGCATCAACAGCCGCAGAAACAACAGCAACAACAGCCACAGCAGCAACAACAGCCACAGCAGCAACAACTGCCACAGCAGCAACAACAGCCACAGCAGCAACAACAGCCACAGCAGCAACAACAACTGCATCAACCACATCCTACTAAGGACAAAGTACCACCCATCTTTACCCATACTACGGCCCTACGAGAAACAATAGATCTATGTAAGTATGTCATTGGTGTTGATAACTTTGTTTTTAAAGGTATAGGCGAAAACCGCTATGCTATCCAGTGCACCACACTGGAGCAGTATAAGCGAGTCAAGGACCTTTTAAAGGAGACCACGACGGAGTTCTTCTCTTTTACCCCCAAGGCCGAGAAGCTGCGATCGATGCTCCTCAAAGGTGTACACTCGATCACTGACCCCGGGGAAATGCTCTTAGAGCTCAAAGAGTTCGAGAGCGACGACCTCAAATTCGTGGGGGTCAAGACGTTTACCACGGCGCGAGCTAAACGGGAGAAGCGGGTATTGCCCTTCTTCCTGGTCCAGCTCGCACCCAACAGCAAGCTGGAGAGGCTAAGGTCTATTACTTCCTTGGCTTCCCAGCGTGTAACATGGGAAAAAGTAAAAAGGCAAGGAAACATCTTACAATGTATCCGCTGCCAAAGGTTCGGGCACGCCGCGTCGAACTGCGAAATGCAGCCTCGATGTGTTAAGTGTGCAAAGAACCACAGGAACGAAGAATGCGATCTGACCCAGGACAAGGTCGCAAACAGGGAGCAGCTCGAGTGCGTGCTCTGTAGGAACCGTGGACACCCTGCAAACTATCGGGGATGTCCTAAGTTCCAAGATATGAAAAAAGCAAATCTGACTCGTAAGCAGAAGTTTGAGGGGAAACGTTTCTCGGGTCGCTTAGAAACACCAGCCGTCACACCCCAAATGACCTACGCCCAAATGGCGGCAGGTCTGGGACAGACGGTACAAAAACACGCGGCTGCGCCCAAAGACCCTGTGCCTGTTTATAAGGCACCGGAGGCCGATGCGGACTTGCGTTCGATCCTGCTCGCCATTCAAGGGCAGATTGGCCAGCTCCAACAGCAGATCCATGAGACGGCGACCCGAGTGGACAGAATCTACTCGCTTCTGCCGGTCCTAGCGCAACTACAATCGTAATGGGTACGCTGGTAGAGAGTCCCTTAAAGATCCTGTCAGTGAATGTGAATTCATTGATTAGGATTGAGCGAAGAGCCGTACTTTTCAACCTGTTGCAGGACGAAAGCCCCGATGTACTTTTGGTTAGCGAAACAAAGCTAAATCAAAAGCACAAAATCTGGCACAGTTCTTATAAAATAATACGAAGGGACCGACCCAACGCCACACGTGGCGGGGGAGTCGCGATCTTCATTAAAAATAATTTAAAGCATAAAGTCATATATAGCGGTGAAGTGCGGAGGTTCCAGGTGCTAGAGGCCTGCATTGTGTGCATTCCTCTCCGAAATGGAAAGAAAATGTACATTGTAGCTGCCTATGCACCTGAAGCACCTCAACCCAATATTTTCATTGCGGAGCTCGAGACACTTTTTCGATCTCTGCACTTAAATTTGGTGGAAAACTACTACATCCTGACCGGCGATTTGAACGCTAAACATAGTGATTGGGGAAATAACATTCTTAACACTAGGGGGAGCCTACTAAACCATTGGTGGGTTCTTCGCAACATTGAATATAGAGTCAAATTGCTCGCAACGGATAGTCCGTCGTATCCAAGGAGCGGCTCCTATCTGGATCTCATGCTGATAGACTCTCGACTGAGACTGGCTGACACGAACGAATCGTCTATTAACTGTCTACGGACCTTCGTATACGACAGTGACCACTGCGGACTTAGTGCCATGATCACAATACCAGACGAATTCGCGGAGATGGCAGAGTATGTCCAAATGCGCCCCTACGATTATAGTAAGGGGCGTTGGCCACGTTTTACCAGTAATCTGGCGAGATCGCTCACTTCGAGTGATTCCTTCCCACCATCCAATAGGAACCTGTCAAACGGCGAGATCGACAGGTACCTCAGACAAATGGATGATCAAATTAAGCAGACGATGGACAGTACGATACCTCGCCAACGACAGCACGATACCGAAACGCGACAATCGACGCACTGCATAGACAAAAAAGTAGACTACTGACAAGACTCAAACTCTTGTACAGGCGGTTTACCGACGGACAAAACTCGGAGGTCAGGTTACTGAAGTCACTGATTAAAAATATCCAACAGTTGATGAAGGAAAATTACAGAATATCTGTTAGTTTATATTGGAACAACAGAATTCGTGCTGTAAATTCCAACAACGCGAGTATGTTCCCGCAAATTAACAAAATATTTCGGAGAAACAATCAGAATGACATTCAGGATCTAAAGCTTCCGAGAACGTCAGACAATGAACGTTTGCTACGAACAGTTCGCATCGATCCGGAGAGCGCCGTCTTGGATGATGATTTCTTCGTGATCGAGGATCCTCAGGAGAAGGTGGCGACAGTGGGAGCTGTTTTCCAGGAAGTGTACAAGGTGAATGATAGTATTCGCCCGAATCACGACCTGGAGAGCAGAGCCCTGCTTCATCACTCCTACCTTAGAAATGATTTCGATCATTGGCGATCCGAGAATCTTGGTTTTACCAGGTTCAATGACGATTTCATGGCAAATAATGCGGTCACCAATGAAGGGGCGAACACCCTGTTTATTTCGACGGGGGATCTCCAGATGATTTTCGAGTCACTGAAGAGAAAAAAATCCGCGGGAATCGACGGAATATCTAATGTTGTGCTCAGACATCTCCCACCACTGGCTGTAGAGATGTACACCATACTGTTCAACAATGCACTGAATAATGCATATTATCCAGTGGGTTGGAAGACAGCGGTGGTGCAACCAATTCCCAAGAGGGGTAAAGATACCTCTAACCCATCAAATCTTCGGTCGATAAGTCTCCTTCCAAGTGTTAGCAAGGTCTTCGAGAAGGTGGTCCATAGAGCCCTGTCTAAATTTGTTGAGGAAAATAAAATCATTCCGGAGAATCAGTTCGGTTTCAGAGCGGGGCATAACACTATTCATGCCGCGTCGAAACTCGTGTCGGATATCCAGTGGAACAAATGCAAGAACCAATGCACGGGTGCCTGTCTGATTGACTTGGAAAAAGCCTTCGATACCGTATGGCTAGAAGGTCTTTATTACAAGCTCAGTCGGCTGGGCATAAGTAAACCACTGCTATATATGATTTTTGACATGTTAACAGGTAGAAAGTTCGTAGTGAAAATTGCCAACGTGACTTCTACCCAAACATTTGATATTAACAACGGCCTGCAACAGGGTACGGTGAACTCGCCGATCCTGTTCAACATTTACTTCAGTGATTTGATAGCTTCTCTTCACCATTCAATAGCGTATGCGGACGATTTAATCGCGTACAGATCAGGTCCAACGATCGACGTCATTGTCACTCTCTTGCAGCGGGACTTCGAAAAAATTCAGCAGTATTGTGATGACTGGAAGTTGAAAATCAACTGCCAGAAATCAGAAACTATTTTGTTCAGAACGCCTTTGGCTAGGGCCTCCCGAGACACTAGAAAAAATTGGCGCGGGTTCTCAATTCTCGGACCGGACGGGCGCCCATTGGCGAAACAAAATGTAGTCAAATACCTTGGGATCTGGCTAGACCAGTATCTATATTTTGACAAACATATAGATGCTGCTCTGGCGAGGGCCCGAGGCGCTTTTGCTCTTACAAGATGGCTGTTTCATAGCAACCAACTTGATTCGAGAGTAAAGGTAATTTGCTACATGGCCTTAATCAGGCCCATGATTGCTTATGGATCATGGTCTCAGAACTTGTCTTGGGTTATATAGGACACACGAATCTGAGTACACGAAATTTTACTCGAACGAGGTCCTATACAATAGGGCCAGGATTGTACGGGTGGATAACTTTCTGATAAAACTGATTCGAAGCCACGTTGCAAGAGCAATGACTTCGGTCAATAACCTGATCTCCGGGGCTTACTTCCCTAATTACATGTACCACGAGAAAGTTCGCCTTAGCGGCTTTGTCCCCCCAGAGGCATTCCTCTATTTTGATCAATGTGGGCTGATCCAGGATAGATCAGCGGTACCGCTAATCTTCCACATGGCCCGTAAATCTGTGGAGCGGCGGCTCCTATACGAACATGATGTTGCGCTCCGCGAGCCCGAGCGCCTCAGGTTTAGTAAATCAGTGTCGCACCAAGATCGGGGAGACGTCGCCCGACAGCATCAACGCTTTTGGTGGCTGGAGCAGACTGCGTCAATGGTTAACTTTAATAGGTCAGCCCCTTTAAGACAAAGCTTGCCATATGCCAGTGGCAGGCTTACATAGACTAGGGTAGATTAGAAGAGGTTAGAGTAGGTTAGGATAGGTTAGGACAGGCTAAGGCAAGCAAGGGTGGCTGGAAGGCATACTTTAGATTTAGCTGTAATTAAAAAAACAAAAAAAATCACAAAACAATAATGAAGAAAAAGATATATTATACATACAAAAGGTATACGTATGTATTTTTGTATATATTGTATATTTTAGTTAAGGTAGGGTTAAGTTGTTTTTAGTTATAAGCTTTTTTATAAAAAAATTATCTGATGCTAAGTTTTTAAAAAATATCACTTTCTTAGCCTAAGTTGTTTATTTATTTTAAATATTGCAAATTAATCATAAGGCCGAAAGGCATAGTCTTAAATTGTTCTGTTTGCTTTAGAGTGTCCGTATAGGGCCAGTAAGGTATTTTATGTTAGTTGTTATGTAAGCTAGTTTTAAACATTTTTGTCTAGGGTAAGTGTGTTCTTAATATATAAAAACAAAAATGAAATAAAAAAAAAAAAAAAAAAAAAAAAAGGATTTGTTAAAAGCCACTTTCAGAATTCTCACAAGATTTTCGACTGAATTCTCAATGTAAGTTGGATCAGGATTAGTGGTGTCTTGTGGCGGTTCTAACCTGTTGGCAACTAGGTTTGAGAAAAGATTCCAGTCTGTCTTCTGAGGGTTTCTGAAAGGTCTCGGTTTTTCTTTATTAACGTTAAGATTACGGATGTAATCTTCCCATCCGGGTTGGAACGGTCGACAGTAGCCACTTGTAGACTCATGGGAAGGTTGAAGCTGGCTGATGTTTTCGCCTTTTTCGCTTCCCTTAGAGTTTCTTCCCCGGAGCGCCCCCTCTTGACGTTCTGCTTCGATTCTGAGGCAGTGTGTCCTTTGGAGGTGCTCGGTTGCTGTGCGTTCTTTTCGACAGTGGCCGGTTGTGTTGGCTGTTGTCGAGTCAATTTTGAGACGTTGGGTTTGATAAGGGCCGTGTTCGATGGCTTCTTCTCTCGCCCTGTGTCCTTTTTAGCAGCGTGAGTGGAGGTGGGAGCCGATTTCTTCTCGAATTTGGCTACCTCTTTCTTGTGCTTCTTATTCAGGAATTTTTCGCGCTCGGAGAGCGTTGAGGGGTCTCTCACGCTCATCTTCCTGATATACTGCACCGACCTCTTACAGCTGTTCTTTGCTTTTTGGGCCTATGTTTTTGCCCTGATCGTTCCTTCAGGTTTGCCTGCGGCCTTAGGGTCGACCTTTTCTTCCAGCAGCTGAGCCTCAGTTACAGAGTCCACTTGCATGGTGTTGCTTACCTGTGATGAAGCCAAGGATTCATCGTCGGTAGCGGTACCAATATGTAGTCCCTGAAGGAGAGTCCCGGTTACGCTGTCTGTATTGGCGGTGGCAACCTGTGCTGTTTGCCTCTTCAGAGGATGCATTTTTTTATTTTTGTCCGAGTTTTCTTTTTCCATGTGTGATCCCACGAGTCGCGCAGGAATGAGTGGTCGACCTGTACAGAGCCCCGCAGTATACAGGCAAGGCTATTTGATCCAGGAGGGTGCCTGGTATCCTGGATACACCGTTAGTGACTGGGCTATTATTTAAACTGGGCCCCCAGCCTGGCTGACTCTCAGCACGGTACGGTTAACACCTTAGTCCAGCCCAGGGGAAGGGAGGGAAATGGGGGAGATACCCGGGGAAAGGAGGAGGAAGTGATGGCAGCAGCTTAGCTTCATGTCCCATCATGGAGAGTGAATTCTCAAGAGTCATTGACAATTACTGAGCCTTCGCACCGAGACAAGATGTGCAGCCACGCGAAGGAGTACAAAAATTACGACGCGCACGAACCAACGATTCGCCCATTCTCAAATATTGCCAAATATTGACCAATGACTCATCGTAATTAATAAAGCTGCAAAAAATACGCATCAAACGATGCTTCCCCCACATACCCCACCCCACTAGCTAACATTTGAAAATATCCCGCTGGATACCATTTAGAAGTAGAAGAGATAAGCCACTTCTATCTAAAATTCAGAAGGATGCATTTTATTTAAAGAAGAATTTCGAAAGAAGCGAAATTAGAGCGAGAAAACAACACATATTACACAATAACTTCGTAAATAAAATATTAGGAACACAGTTAAACGGTTGGGGCAGAGAGTGATAGTGTGAAGAAGTAGTCGGAAATCTCTTCTCCAATGATAGTACAATGAATAAACAAGCTTATCTTAATGTCCTAAAGACTAACCTCCATCCGAACGCAGACAAATTGGGTACACTTGGCTACTGGATCTTTAAAAATACCTCGCGTCTCGTTAAGGAATAGTTGGGTTTTATAACTTAAAATCAAAAACAATTGATCTCACTCCATAATCTCCGGACTTCAACCCCATAGAACAATTATGAGATAATTTTGACAGGTAAATTCGTAAAAGACCCAAATAACCTCGTAGTATCAATGCCAAGTAGACTTGTAAAGTCTAAAAGTGGCCAAACATTTTTAATTCTTTTAATAAATGGAATGATGTTATCTTAGTTTTAAAAAAAACATATAGTTAATTAAAAAAATATAGGTAATCATTGCAAGTTAATTTTAATTTATTTCCCTCTAAACTCTAAAAATCATACACGTGTTTACTCACTTTTGACGCTCACAGTATATGTCCCGCCTAATCTTCCAGCACCTCTGAAATTCAAAATATACTTCTAAAATGGTCAATTTTAGTCCCAAATCGTCTCTTACGCCTGGTCACACGCGCGCAATTTTAAGCAAGAGCATTATCAATTTTATAAAGTTCCGGTAATTATTTGTTAATTCATTTCTATCTCTGTTGTACTCTATTATATGAAACAATCGCCATCGCTGCACCATGGACGAAACTTCTAATTGACTAAGTACCACTTCATCATTATCGAAAGATCTATTCTCTTACCTCGGATATAGCGACTGCAACAATTCATTCATTCAAGTGAATTCAAATAAGTAAGAATTTTCAAGATGAGTTAAAGTTGGGTTTGGCTGGAACTCTGCAATTAAAAATTTGAATTAATTTTTGGTTAAGAGACTTGTGATTTGTAAATTGTGAATGTGAAATTGAATAAAGGATTGTGTGTACTGTCAAATGGGAAACATTAAAGAGGAGCGGAAACATTTTGCAATGTATCCGCTGCCAAAGATTCGGGCACGCCGCGTCGAACTGCGAAATGCAGCCTCGATGCGTTAAGTGTGCAAAGAACCACAAGAACGAGGAATGCGACCTTGGGAAAGACAAGGTGGCGGATAGAGAGCAGCTCGAGTGTGTCTTGTGTAGGAACCGAGGGCACCCTGCAAACTATCGGGGATGTCCTAAGTTCCAGGACATCAAGAAAGAAAACCTGGCCCGTAAGCAGAAGGTCGAGGAGAGGCGTCCCTCGGGTCGCTTCCAAACACCAGCCGTCACATCCCAGTTGACCTACGCCCAAATGGCGGCAGGTTCGGGCAAGACGGTACAAAAGCCCATGGCTGTTCCTAAAGCCCCAGTGCCTGTCTCTAAGGCACCGGTGGCCGAGGTGGATGTCTGTTCGATCTTGCTCGCAATCGAAGGGCAGATTGGGCAGTTCCAACAACAGATCCTGGAGACGGCGACCCGAGTAGATAGTATCTGCTCGCTTCTTCCGGGCCTAGCGCACCTAAGGTCGTGATGGGTGCGCTGGTAAAGAGGCCCTTGAAGATCCTGTCGGTGAATGTAAATTCACTGATAAGGATCGAGCGACGAGCCGTGCTTTTTAACCTGTTGCAGGACGAAAGCTCCGATGTACTCTTGGTTTGCGAAACAAAGCTAAACCAGAAGCACAAAATCCGGCACAATTCTTACAGAATAATTAGAAGAGACCGACCCAACGCTACTCAAGGCGGGGGGTTGCGATGTTCATAAAAAATAATATAAAACATAAAATTATATATATCTAGCGGTGAAGTGCGGAGGTTCCAGGTGCTAGAAGTCTGCATTGTGTGCATTCCTCTCCGTAATGGACAGAAAATGTACATTTTAGCGGCCTATGCACCTGAAGCACCTCAACCCAATATTTTTATCGCAGAGCTCGAAACACTCTTTCGATCTCTGCGCTTGAATACGGTGGAAAACTTTTACATTCTGGCGGCGATTTAAATGCCAAACATAGTGATTGGGGAAATAACATTCCCAACGCTAGGGGAAGCCTACTAAGCCATTGGTGGGTTCTTCGCAACATTGAATATAGAGTCAAGTTGTCCGCAACGGATAGTCCGTCGTATCCTAGGAGCGGCTCCTATCTGGATCTCATGCTGATAGACTCTCGACTGAGACTAGCAGACACAAACGAATGGTCTATTAACTATCTACGGACAATTGTATACGACAGTGACCATTGCGGACTATGTGCCGTGATCACAATACCTGACGAGTTCCCGGAGATGGTACAGTATGTCCAAACGCACCCCTACGATTACAGTAGGGCGCGCTGGCCACGCTTTGCCAACTCCCTGACGAGAGCGCTCACTTCGAGCGCCTCCTTCCCACCGTCCAATAGGAGTCTGTCAAACTACGAGATTGACAGATGCCTCAAACAAATGGATGATATAATTAAGCAGACGATGAACAGTACTATACCACGAGAACGACAGCACGATACCACAAACGTATACCGAAACGTGACCATCGACGCACTGTACAGACGAAAAAGTAGACTCCTGACAAGACTCAAACTCTTGTACAGGCGGTTTACCGACAGACAAAACTCGGAGGTCAGGACACTGAAGTCACTGATTAAAAATATCCAACAGTTAATCAAGGAAAATTACAGAATATTTGTAAGTTTGCATTGGAACAACAGAATTGGTGCTGTAAATTCCAGCAGCGCGAGTATGATCTCGCAAATAAATAAAATATTTCGGAGAAACAATCAGAATGACATTCAGGATCTAAAGCTTCCGAGAACGTCAGACAATGAACGTTTGCTAGGAACAGTTAGCATCGATCCGGAGAGCGCCATCCTGGATGACGACTTCTTCGTGATCGAGGATCCTCAGGAGAAGGTGGCGACAGTAGGAGCTGTCTTCCAGGAAGTGTACAAGGCGAATGATAGTATTCGCCCGAACCATGGCCTGGATAACAGAGCCCTGCTTCATCACTTCTACCTTAGAAATGATCTCGGTCATTGGCGATCAGAGAACCTTGCTTTTACAAGGTTCAATGAAGATTTCATGGCAAACAATGTCGTCGCCAATGAGGGGGTTAATGCCCTGTTCATATCGACGGAGGATCTTCAGATGATCTTCGAATCATTGAGGAAGAAAAAATCCGCGGGAGTCGACGGTATATCCAATGTTGTGCTTAGGCACCTTCCGCCAGTGGCTGTAGAGAGGTACACCATCCTGTTCAACAATGCACTGAATAATGCATATTATCCAGTGCACTGGAAGACAGCGGTGGTGCAACCAATTCCCAAGAGGGGTAAAGACACATCTAACCCGGAAAATCTGCGGTCAATAAGTCTCCTTCCGAGTATCAGCAAGGTTTTCGAGAAGGTGATCCATAGGGCCCTGTCTAAATGGGTTGAGGACAATAAAATCATCCCGGATAACCAATTCGGTTTCAGAGCGGGGCATGACACTATTCATGCCGCGTCGACGCTTGTGTCGGATGTCCAATGGAATAAATGCAAGAACCAATGCACGGGTGCCTGTCTGATTGACTTGGAAAAAGCCTTCGATACCCTATGGCTAGAAGGTCTTTATTACAAGCTCAGTCGGCTGGGCATAAGTAAACCACTGCTATATATGATTTTTGACATGTTAACAGGTAGAAAGTTCGCAACGTGACTTCTACCCAAACATTTGAAATCAAAAATGGACTGCAACAGGGTACGGTAAATTCGCCGATCCTTTTCAGCATTTACCTAAGTGATCTGCTTGTATCTCTTCACCACTCAATAGCGTACGCAGACGACCTAATCGCGTACAGATTAGGTCCAACGATCGACGTCATTGTTACTCTCTCGCAGCGTGACTTCGAAAAAGTTAAGCAGTATTGTGATGACTGGAAGTTGAAAATCAACTTCCAGAAAACAGAATCTATATTGTTCAGAACGCCTTTGTCTAGGGCCTCTCGGGACACTAGAAAAAACTGACGCAGGTTCTTAATTTTAGGACCGGATGGGCGTCCACTGGCGAGACAAAGTGTAGTCAGATACCTTGGGATCGTGCTGGATCAGTATCTATATTTTGACAAACATGTAGATGCTGCTCTGGCAAGGGCCCGGGGCGCTTTCGCTCTGACAAGATGGCTGTTTCACATTGCAGCCAACTTGATTCTAGGGTGAAGGTAATCTGCTACATGGCCTTAATCAGGCCCATGGTTGCCTATGGATGTCCCGTCTGGTTCAATGTGAGAGCCAGCTTAATGGAAAGGATTCGGGTGTTTGAGAGCCAATGTCTCAGGACTTGTCTTGGGCTACATAGGACACCCGAATCTGAGTACATGAAATTTTTCCCGAACGAGGTCGTATACAATAGGGCCAGGATTGTACGGATAGATCATTTTTTAATCAAACTGATTCGAAGCCACTTTGCGAGAGCAATGACTTCGGTCAATAGCCTGATCTTCGGGGCTTACTACCCCAACGATTTATATCACGAGAGAGTATGCCTTAATGGCTTTGTGCTTTTCTTTGAAGCATTCCTCTATTTAGATAGATGTGGGCTGATCCAGGATAGATTGGCGGTGCCGCTAATCTTCCACGTGGGTCGCAATTCCGTGGAACGGCGTTTCCTCTACGAACCCGATGTCGCGCTCCTTGAGCCCGAGCGCCTCAGGTTCTGTAGATCGGTCTCACCCCGGGATCGAGGAGACGTAGTCCGCCAGCATCAACGCTTTTGGTGACTGGAGGGAGCTACGTCAGTGGACACTTTGAGCTTCAGCCTCTTCAAGGCATGGCCTGCCTAACATCAATGGCAGGCTTACATAGGCTAGGGTAGGGTAAGGTAGGGTAGGGTAGGTCCTACTACCTGTATGTATATATAAAAAAAAAAAAAAAAAAAAGATATATACAGATATTAAATATATATTATGTATATAATTTATTTCGTGCAGGGACGGGTTAAGAATATCCCTGCAGCGATACCTCTCGCTTGTCGTAAAAGGCGACTAAAACAAAGGTGAACAAAAATCACATCTAGGCAATTTAGAAAACACCAAGGTGAGCCTAGGGACACATATACCACCATTAAACTGCCCCACAAGTGTACATGCTAATCAGTGGGTTGACACGACTGGAAATCACCGGTGTTGTAAGAGTAAGATCAAACAAAAAAATCTGGAGCATGCCCGTGTCACAAAAAAAAAAAAAAAAAAAAACAGGCCGAAAAACAATTGGAGCAAACAAATGCAAAAACACCAGCATTTGGTTGGCCTCAGCAATGAAGTAATCCCAAACCGGGAAGCCTGCCGCTACTTTCTGAGGCCAAACCGGCGGACCCCACAAGCGGACCAGTAGGAATGCAGTTAAGTGGGAAGGTTATGGTCCTACACTTCTGACCATAACAACGCCGGAAAAAGGAAAAGAAGAAGAAGAAGATTATGTATATAATTTATATATATATATTTTAGTTAAGGTAGAATAAGTTAGGTTTAGTTACATTAAGGTAGGCTTAAGTTTTATATATAATACAAAAAATGATCATATGCTAAGTTTTTCATAAAAAACATTTTTCTTAGCTTAAGCTAGATATACTCATAGTAATGTTAGTGGTATAGTAGTCGAAAGACATAGACTTAAGTTGTTACGTCTATTTTAGAGTGTACGCATAGGGCTAGTAAGATATCTAGATTGTTAAGATAGTTAAGCTAGTTTTTAAGCATTTTTGTCTATGGTAAGATAGATCTAAGAAATTATGAATAAAAATGAATTAAAAACTAAACTAAACTAAAGGATTGTGTGTGTTGAAAACAGAAAAAGAGAAAGTTATATTATTTGTCGGACCAATAAACACGCCATTTACGTTAACTATTCAGCTAAGGAATTGCTTTATATTGAATTCAATAGTAATGGAAGAACAATTAGCACTGGCAGCTCTTCGGTATGGAAAAATTAGAAGCAACTGCTCAAAGGAAAACAACGAAATATAATGATTTACATTGTCTTAGCGATCAAACTCAAAGCGGCCTGACTTGAATTGTTTGTATATGATGAAATTGATTAAGTAGCTAATTTTTGAGTAGCGTATTTAATGCATCTTAATCTAGTGATTTAGACACATTAATTTAAAATTGGCAACAAACTTGTTTTTTTCCGATCTTTTGTCTTTATAATAACTTTATACCCATGTCCTTTATAATGTATATACATATATGTACACTTTTTTTCGATTTCTTCGCTGCGTTATCCTGCCGGAAAAACCAAAGTTGACCATCAAACATTTCGTGGAAATTGATTGTCTGCATTTCAAAAAGCTCGATGTAATCTTATGAGTTCTGCCCACGATCTAAGACAACCAGATATACCTATATTTAAGGGTATGAAATAAAATTGCAGCTCATACCATGATGGAACCAATAGAAGTGTGACGACGTGACAGGATCATTACCGATTTTCCCAAATCGTGAAAGTAGTACCTACGTATAGTAGGGCCACCCAAATTTCGTTGTAGAAATAACGGTTTCCCATTCTTTCTTCCAGCTTATGTGAGTCCGGCAAAATTACAATCTATGATCTTTATGGCGCTGAAGTAAACGTGGATTTTTTAGCTTTTGCCGTCAGAGATGTGGAAACTGTTAAATCACTATTTGAACTAGTTGAAGTTTCAACTTTCTCCTTTATTTTGCCAGCGGTCGCAACGAATTTTGAAGCTTGGCGTAGAATGGACCTGCCATCTCATTCTGTTATCACTCTTGCTCTTCGGTTTCTGCCGAATTGTCTGAATCTTTTAGAAAATTGTTGACTGTCCATTGATCTTGTCAAATTCTTTTAGCAATCTCCCTGTTGGAATAATATTGTTGCTGAATGCAACATCTTTTCTAAAATGCAATTAAAACAAAAACAATTTTGATAAACAATAAGTAGCAATAAACCAGAACACAGTTTCACTTACGTTAAAGGACCGTGCGCTTTGAATGTTGAAAACAAACTGATAAGGGTAATCAAGTGTCGCTTTTAAAATAGGCAAAAAACAAAAACTGGCGATTTTCTTTTTTACTTCCCTAAATGTTTACAGGCTTGTCATCAAGTAGCAGAGAAATAGTGAAAATAAAAAAGTATTACTCTTGCTTCATGATTTAGGTACAAATTTTATGTAAGGGTAATCAATTGTCGAGGAGTGTAAGTCATACAAGCACATGTTACATAAAAAAAGGAATAATATACCAGTCTGTTCCCTTTTTTTTGTTTTCTTTTGTATACAGTGGTCGTCACAGTTTCCCAACGCTAGTTGTGCTCTCTTCAGCCCTTTGCACGATAAACAGAAAATGTTCCTACTACCGCAATACTGCGCTTCTTATTCAGTTCCCGTTTGATAATTATTTTTTTATATTTGCATTGATTCATCTTGGATAACATGCATTGAAAATTCAAATTCGGAATCTTCACTCAGACAGAGGTCCCTCTGTCGGAAATGTCCGAACTTATAGTTAAAATTTAAAAGCCCATATTAATTTGCCATACATTTTTATTTAATCAAAATAGGAACCGTTGGCATCCACGACATTCTTCGAAAATGATACCAGGTCAAATATTCCCTTTTCGTAGAAGTGCTGACTGTTTGACGCAATGAAATCTTCAAAGGCTTTTATGAACTCTGCTCGGTTCTGGAAGACCTTCTGCCGGCAAAATAAATTCGGATTGCGGAAAAGATGGTAGTCGGTTGGGGAAATATCAGGGGAGTACGGTGAATGCGGAAGAATTTCAAATCCCAATCACAACAGTTTTTGCACCGTTACTTGTGCGCTATGGGGTCTAGCATTGTCATGCAGAAGGATCGGACCGTGTCTATTGACCAACTATTGATAGCCTTTATAGTTTTTCCTGGTTACAGAAATGAAAAGTGGATTGGTCCTTTCGATGTCCATCGAATTGTCACCATATCCTTTTTTGGATGAAGATCGGGTTTGGGGGTGTGTTTTGGTTTTTCATCTGCATCCAACCACTGCCCAGGTCTTTTACGGTTATCATACAGAATCTACTTTTCACCACAGGTGACTATCCGGTTTAAAAACGGATCAGTTTGGTTTCTTAATCTAAGCAATGCGCAGATTTACAGGTGCCGTAGTTTTTGGGACTCGTTCACTTTATGGGGCAGCCACTTATCGAGTTTCTTTACCTTTCTTATGAGAGAAAGGAATCGACTTATTGTAATTGGGGATACTTCCATGCTTTGTGCAATCTCCCATCGTCGACAACTAACGTTTCCGATTTCCCATGTGGTTCATTTTCGAGGCTGAAATCTTCCGAATGGAACTGTCCAAACCAACGTCGTATAGTGTGTTTGTTTACCGCTATATCTACAACTGCGTGATTGATGTTTTTCATTGCCAATGACGCATTATGTCATAAAGGAAGAAGGAAGAACGTGAACTGCCGACAGCATGGTAAACAATTCCTAGAAAAAAAAAAAAACTTTTTGTAACGAACCCTGCAATTCTCACGCGTCAAGTACTCGTACGACTTTACCTTATATTTATGTATATTTTATGTATATTTGTTGCATATTAAACAAATTGTGGAAATATGGTCGCATAACGTTCTAACAATAATATCTCTCCCTTCGTCGTCGGAGTCGTAAAAGGAATTTGCAGCTACAAAGCTTTATACTTGAGTTTAATTAAACGACCCATGTGGAAAATCGACCTAGTCAGCAGCCCAGTTCATTAAATACTACAACTTTATTTAGAGCATTCGGATACCTGGCGAAATCCGAATTAGTAAGCTTGATCTGTCTAATGTGGAACTTTAGACGGACATGCATCCCTTCGCCCCGTTACTTGTCAAACAACAAATTGTTTATTTTGGAGGTGATTGCCAAAACTTCGGAAAAGGTGGTAATTGGTCAGGAATAAGTCTGGTGAGTAATGTTCGCGCATAAATACAAAAAAGCTAGCTCCAACGTAACAAAAGAGCAACATGAAAATTTAGATCTTCGTATAGAGCCCTATTACATGGGGCTTACCTAAGAAAGGATTGAACAATCTTAAATTGTATTCTCGTCGGGAAGAGCACAAAACAGATCACCTTTATTTGAAAAACATTGCATCGAGCACTTTCAGGAATTTAAATTTGAGCTGGGGTAAGTTCACCTAAACACATTCTTCTTTAACGCTAAACATACTTTTTGGGACTTAAAATCGATATAACATACTTACCAAGAATATGAAAGAAATATGGTTGCAATTTCTATGGCACTAGAAAACCGATATATTGGCGGTTGATTTCGCATCAAACAAACAACTTAATCCATTTTTTATCCTACATTTATCCATAATGATCGAAGAAATTTTCGGAATTGAAGAAAATGTACGATAGAGTTGGGAGTACCTCTTCAAACAACTTCTACCACCGGTTGGTGGTAAATAAAATTAAAATTTTTAAGTAGCCCCCGAATCAAAAAAAAAAATTCTTAAAAGTAAAAAAATAAAATTTTTCTCTAGGCCTTATTAATATTTTTATGGTAAGATAAGCGTTTCGCCGCTTCGGGAGACAGCTTAAATATCTACTAGTTTCAAATTGTACGTATGCACTAAGTTTTGTGCATCAATCTATTTTACAAGGTCTACTAAGTTCCTGCAGTGTTTAGATATTGTACCACTTCGAACGCCTCACAGTTCGCTTGAGAGCTGTGTGCGTTGCGTGATATGTGGGCACGGAGGCAGAACACGACAGAGTGTGGCAACCTGAACGGGCAGACACGTAAAGGCAGACGTCATTAACGGTTGTGTCTACTTTACGAATTTTTCAGATTAAATTAATTGAAATTGAATCCTAATATCCATACTTTATCATTATAAAAAGAATATTTTATTTGTATTCTTGTTTTATTTTATTTAATTAGCAGTTCCCCGAAGCGACGGCGCTTATCTGGAGAAAAACTTTATTTTTTTACTTTTAAGAATTTTTTTTTGAGTTTTTTTTTTTGATTCGGGGGTTACTTAAAATTTCATTCTTTTTAAATTACTCGCGATTCCTACTGCCGATAGGAAACTACTTAAATTACATTTTTCTTAATTATTCAATGTTCTGGATTTGTCTGAATTTTTTTTTGTTATAGTGGTTTTGTATGAACAAGATGGCGCAAAATTAATCATCCAAATTCGTTTTTATAATAAATTCCTTTTTTGCTAAAAACCAAAAAAAAAAAGGATTTTGAGTGATGGAAATCTTTATCTGGAGCTTTACAATTTGTTCTGTTAAGTGGAAAAGATAATATAAGATAATAAAGATAATATAGCATTTTCCATGACCTTCCTCAAGATTTCCGGTGATAACTGTGCGCATTTCTATCGAATATTCTCCTTAATGGCTGCGATGGTTTGAGGCTTGTTAGCGTAAGCCCGCGACTTTAAGCAGCACCAAAAGAAAGAAGTCTGGGATGGTTAAATCGCTCGAACTTGCTGGCCAAGCCAAATCGCCAAAACGGTAGATTACACCACCAGGAAACACTTCCTTCACAATATAGTTAAGTTACTCTTGTAACTTATTATTCTGATAGAATGAAAATGGGGAAAAAAACACAAACTTTTCAAACAAAACGTTCCTTTTATTATTTTATTTTTATTCTTTATCACACGACCGCCAAATTCACTCTGACTCCTTTCATAAGTGTGTTACATCGCTGTGGCTCTTATCTATCGTCTTTTCAGAGAAGACGATGATAGAGTCGCTATTCTCTTTTTTCGTATTCTCAGCACACTGATATCTTGCTTAGGAAAGATCAAGTGTGCTGAAACATGTCTTTTATAATATTGAAAGGAATACTTATGTGACAATATCCATTGTGGCTCGTGCTGTGTGTGCGGTTGCACCGTCGTGTTGAAACCACATGTTTGCCAAGCCCCGCTCATCCAATTCCGGCAGTAAGAAGTCGTTTATCATGCCCCTGTAGCGTTCGCCAGTAACAGTAACCGTATTGCCGATAGATCCTCAAAAAAATACGGCCCAATAATTTCTCCCGTGTGAACCATACGCACCATACAGTGGCTTTGAGTGGATGTAATGGGTCTTCGTGTATCACACGCAGATTTTCAATGCCCCAGAAACGAAGATTTTGCTTAATGACAATGCTTAAGTGTAAATGCGCCTCGTCGTTCATGATTTACGACATAAAATCGTCCTCTTCGTTGTTGAGATTAAGGATGGCTTGACAGTAATTCACACGCGACTGACGGTCAGCAGGCATTTACTGATGCACTGTTAGCACTTTATACGGGAACATGTACTTAGTCCTGCCATAAGTTCTGTTACAAATATAAAACGCTATAAAAAAAAAAAGCACTAAACATATTGTATTCAAAATTATTTCATTTATTAGAACACAATATTGGTTATTAAAAAAAGTTGGGTTCATTCGAAACGACCGCCTTTTGCTTTAACACAAGCTTTTAAACGGTGTGGCCATTGGGCTATAGCGGCACGTATGGTTTCCATGGAGATCGTGGAGGCTGCTCTAATTAATGCTGTTTTAAGGCTTTCCAAATGTCTGTGGGGAATCTTACAGACCATGTTCTCTAATTCTGACTACAAACCATAATCCAGTGGATTCAAATCTGGACTCCCCGACGACCAATCTTCTGCTGCTATAAAACCAAGAATATTGACTCTGAGCCACTCCTGCGTGGTTTCGGCTTTGTGCGCTGGAGCAGAGTCCTGTTGGAAGATCCATCTGTGTCCATTGAAAAGGGTATTGGTCAAACCCTTTACAACACCCTCTAGCACATCTTCTTGGTAAACCTTTGCACCAGTTTTTACGCCCTTTTCACAGAAATGGAGGAATGTGACACCATGGTGAGAGACCCCCCACCAAACCATTACGGAAACAGGATGATGGCCACATTGAACCCTTGGGACAATTTTTTCCCCTTCCTTGGATGAAGTGGCATAAATATTGTCATTTTGTTTGTTGAAAACTTGTTCCACGGTAAAAATTGTCTCGTCCGTAAACAGAATGTTTTCATGGCCATTGCCCGCGTGCCACACTTGCATCTTTCCAGCCTAATTTTTTTTAATTAAGGAGTTAGAAGATGACCCGTGGACCGACGATAGGCTTTCATATGCCGATCATCCCGAATCAGCCTAGACATGGATCTGGTTGATATAACCAATTCCTTGGACATGATCTTCTGCTTCCTAAGGGGATTTTTCCGAATTCGTTCACGTACTGCCTTTACTACTGCACTCGTACGGACGACGCGAGGGCGACCATTTCTTGGCCTGTCCTCTACTCCAGACAATTCGCGTAGCGAGCAATAGCCCGATAAAGGAATATTCTTGATATTCCGAGTGGTTTTAGCAACTCGAAAATTTGGCCAGCACTCTTTCCGCGCTTATGCAACGCTATTAACGCGGCTCGATTCTCTTTTACGCCCCACTCCATGTTAATAGTTCGCAAACTGAAACCAAACTGACTAGTATTCTTCACTGATCAGTGCATGTGTTCTGAAAAAAAAGTTAACCGTTCTATTCCCGGAAAAATGTTTGAACGATAAGCGCTGGAAATTGTGTAACAGAATTTATGGCAGGACTAGGTATAAGTCTTGAACTAAAATTCGTTGTAGGGCCCGTCTGGCGATGCCTAATTGCGTGGCCCGTCGTCTGGTTGATTTTCTTTCGTTGTCAGCGATATCGACAGCCACAGCCGCGATATTCTCGGCCGAACGACTAGTCATATGGCGGACAGCCCCTGCAAGGTCTCCTATGGTTCCAGTCTGTTCGAATCGAGTAGCTAAGCGCCCAGTTGGTCCGACGCGATTTGGAAATCGACGCCAAATTCACGTTGCGCTAACACCGACCGATTATTGGTCAAAAAAATCTACACAATTATTCCACGCTCTTGCGAAGTACAATGCTCCACTGCTTATCTGTTTGTATACTGTAGCTGTCTAGTTTATTAATGTTAAATATGATTGACGTACGACGCCACTTTCAAAAATTATCTTCCGATAGGGTGAAGACGTTATATACTTACCACCTTATATACTTACTATTTGTATAAGCCTACGCAAAGTTTTTTTTTGTGATGTTATGCTACATACTCGATGGTGCTCGTCATCAGGAGAAATGAACATAATTGGTTAAGACGAATCTAATGAGCCAAAGCTTGATGGGTTTACTAATAGGCAATCCGGGATTTCGTCTCCTACCCTAGAGTTCCATCATCAGAGTACCTCAGTGGTACCAGGATACATGTATGTTTCAAATGTTAGGTCACAGCTAGGTTTGAAAGTAGTGTAAATACCCATTATGCGTCTAAGGTCCCTACCGCAAGGTAATAAACAGAGCTGATGACCTTGAAACGCCTGAGTAGATTTTCATAAGTTGTAGCTAAAAACCATTTCGATCCCGTTAGCTTTCAAACAAAAAAAAATAAAAATCATCAAAATCGGTCCATTCGTTCAGGAGCTACGATGCCACAGACAGACACACAGACAATACAGGTGCACAGGCGCGTCAAACTTATAACACCCCTCTTTTTTTGCGTCGGGGTTTAAAAGCAAAACGTCCGGAAAAGAATCGAGTTAATAGTGATAAAAGTAACCAATAAAATAGACAAGTTAAACGGATGAAAGGAAATAATGATAAAAACGTATTTTTTACTAGTAACGAATTGTTTACTAGTAACTTTTAAACCAAGCACAGTTTATGGCTACCTGCGGCCTATGAAAATGTTCTGAAATGTTGGAAAAGAGTTCTGATGAATATAAATAAAAAAACAAATACCGCATTACCACTTGAATAAGGATAGAGTCAATGTAAAGCCGCAGAAATCCACATAGTACCGAAATTAGGTAAACCGCCGACGGGAAAAAATGCCCTTGATTGATCTTCTTAATATCTAAGATGCCTCAGGTATTTAACAATATGTAAATTACTTAACTGTTTTGAAATGGATCATAGACCAAAGACCTCTCCTGCTTATCAACTTAGTCTGAGCGGCAACTCTGTACAAACAAAACGAAGAAGCTAATTCTGTTGCAAAAGTCTAAAGTCTTATCCTATCGTAATACACGCTTTGCAGTTCAATTTTAATTTTACGCTATAGCCAATATAGCTAACTGACCTTTAACTAAAGATATGGAAGACATGGGGTTCAACAAAACAATGCCACACGACATCCGTTTGCAAGAAAAATTCGCTGGTCGGGTTGTTTTGCTTTTTGATGACGTGAAATGACCACAAAGATTGTGTAATTTATTACCCTTGGATTTCTGAAGCACACAATCTGCAAACTCTTGCCGCTATGAAAACGAATTCTTCTCGTTATGGTCGAATTATTGCCCGATATGTCCGATGATCTTTGCAAAATCAAGTCCTGCAATAACTCACATTCATAATAGCAAGACCCAAGCAATATAATTAAACACAAATTTGATCGAACTCTTAATCATACACTTGTTTAATTTAAGTTAACCTTCGAAACCACAAATTTGATTACTCTATATTAAAGTGTATTTTTGACGCGTCTCACGCGTCAGCAAGGTTTGATATAAAAACCAGGGAGAGTACCACAACAACATTTATGTAGTAATTTAACAACGTATTTGATAAAATTACTTTTCCGTGTGAAACAGAAATATAAGATCATTGCTGCTACACACCAGATAAATATTCTTCTCAATTATTAATGCTGAAGATACTACGGTTTGGGAAATTGCATTTTATGAAGCCATATGTGCCCTTTAACTTCATTAATTATAATAAGAAAGTTGTCAATAAATGAAGATCGAATACCGTTCATGTATAGGTACTAAATATCTTGAAATGAAACTCGATCCAAAATTAAACTGAAAAGCGCATGTCAAAGAAACAAGAGAAGAGCTCGAAAGTACATAATTACAAATATTGTACATGAATTATTTGGTGGGAAGCTACTCTAAGCTATTGCGGATATCGAAAATGTGTTGCTTTTATCTAAGCAAGGCTTAAAACCTTGGCTT
This sequence comes from Merodon equestris, assembly GCA_958301585.1. NCBI lineage: Eukaryota > Metazoa > Arthropoda > Insecta > Diptera > Syrphidae > Merodon > Merodon equestris. The sequence continues at coordinate 77,030,684 of OY284415.1, read as the reverse complement.
TGCTTGAAATTTTTGTACAACAAAGATAGTCATTACACTCATTATGGAATTAATGAGAACGAGAAGGACCTTCAGAGTTTAAAGGTATAGGAATATAATGGATATCATTTCATAGAATATGTTACTTCCTTTTTAGGAAAAAATACAATATATAGGCCAACAATAGGAAGTGTCCATGTGTCATCAAACGATAATGGTCTTAGGACAATAAGTTTTGCCGACTCAAAAAATATCACCGGATGGAGTAACGGGAAATGTAAAGGCTGTTTTTTATAGAGGTATAGAACTTTGAAATGGAATAAAACCAAGATCATTTTTTTTAAATTGACTTTATTCGAAAGATAATCTTTTGACATTATAATTTAAATATAACTTCTGGCATATGACTGCCATTTTTTTTTTGAAAAAAGTAAAAGTCCGTAATGTTCTAAGAAATATCCGAAAAGATCGGGCGTACAAAATATTAAACCCTACGATAAAGAAGTCAGCGCCCTCCTCCGGGATAAAAACAGATAGTAGAAAAATAAAAATTTTGCTAACATTCCGACAGAATGTGCGGCTAAAAATGCGATGCGAGAGAGCAATGTATACAGGTCTAAACGCCATACGAAAAGAATTCCAGACAAGATCTCTCGTTGCTCGTTTCGTTTCGCGCATCAAAACAGCTACAAGCCAATGGAGGAGATATTTTAATAAACTGCTAAATGTACATGCAGAGCCAGCGGCAATGGAAAACGGAATTATTCACACAGCAGATGTTTAGGTAAATAGAACTGCCCACCATTGAGGAAGTAAAAGAAGTAATTCACCGGCTTACAAATAACAAGGCTACAGGAGACGATATAATACCATCGGAATCAATAAAATATGCAGGAGGAATATCAACAGAAAAGTTACATGGGCTCATCATAGCTATATGGAACAATGAAACCATCTCCTAGGAATGGAAAAACTCGGTCATCATTCCCTTACTTAAAAAGGATGACCATGCAACAATTACCAAGGAATATCTCCGCTACCAAGTTGTCACAAGGTGCTGTCAAATATTCTCTTCAAGAGATTGACATCATAGGCAAAGGAAATAATGGGAGACTACCAGTGTGGATTCAGGAGGAATCGCTTGACGAGAGACCAGATTTTAATTATACGGCAGCTTTTAGAAAGGAAATGGGAATTCCGAAAACAGTACACACAACTATTCATAGATTTTAAACAGGCATGGGACGAGTTAAAGTAAGAAAAGTCTTATCTGAAACATTTGACATGCTTAGAGACTTGAAGGATTAAAAGGTTGCATGTGGGCAACGCATATTTCTTCGTAATGAAGGAATTATTCATAACAATTTTTTGCCCCGCAATGTTAAACAAAGCCACTGACACTTTACGGGTGTTCTCTAACTAAAAAGGAGGATAATAGATTTCGAATCTTTGAAAGCAAGATTTTATGATGGACGAAGAAACAGGCGAATGGAGAAATCTACACAATCAAGAACTTGAGGAATTCTTTTTTAAATTACCATTTGACAGTTGACGAGCAGTCAAACAATTGGAAAACCTGTAGGAAATATGAAAGAGGTGAGAAAAAACAGAGAAACATGGAAGGAACGCATTCATGGCAGGGAGGATTTGTAATGGGTGATCAAACAGGCTATAAACTTCCGATGGCCGGTAATATCAATAATAATACGAAGGTGGTCCGATAAGTACTTAGCCTCACCGCCAGATGGCGCCAGTATCGCGAGAGCAACTTACTATCGTGTAGTACATTCTAGTAGGCGGCTACTGTCGAAATTTCAGCCGGATCGGACTCGTAGTTTTGTTTTGACCGCATGTGGAAGCGGGAGTGTCCGCGGATTTTAGAAAAATGGAAAAAGAGCAATATCGGTCGATGATTCGATTCTTGTTTTTGGAAGGGAAACCGCGCAGTGAAATCAAACGATTGAATGCTGTGTACGGTGACTCTTCTCCTTCGATGGCGACCATCAAAAATTGGTTTAACGAGTTTCAACGTGGTGCACGTCGGTTTTTGATGAGCCATGTCCAGGTGCCCCGAAAACGGCTACCACGGAGGATAACGTGACAAAAATCCACGATCTCGTATTGGCAGATCGCCGATTAAAGGTGCGCGAGATAGCTGTCACAGTAGGCATTTCAAAAGATCGCATTTGTCATATCCTGCATGAAATTTTGGGCATGAGAAAGCTGTTGGCGCGATGGGTGTCACGTTTGCTCACTCCGGACAACAAGCGCAACCGTGAGACCACTTCAAAGCAGTGTTTGACGCTGTTTAAGCGCAATCCGAAGGAGTTTCTGCGTCGTTTCGTGACAGTCGACATGGATCCACTGGTACACACCAGAGATCAAGGAACAGTCGAAACAGTGGACTTCACCCGGCGAACGTGCTCCGAAGAAGGCGAAGACTGCCCCATCGGCCGGAAAGGTGATGGCCACCGTTTTCTGCGATTCACAAGGTGTGATCCACATCGGCTACCTGGAGAAGGGCAAAACGGTCACAGGGCTGTACTATGCCAAATTATTGGGCCGAATTGAAGAAAAAACGGCCCCACTTGGCGAAGAAAAAAGTGCTCTTCCACCATGATAACGCACCGGCTCACATCTCCGCCCTCGCCACGGCCAAATTGGTCGAATTGGGCTACGAACTGCTGCCCCATCCACCGTATTCTCCAGATTTGGCCCCGTGCGACTTCTTTTTGTTTCCAAACTTCAAAAAGTCACTCGCCGGGCAGAAATTTCAGTCAAATGAGAAGGTCATCGCCGCCACGGAGGCCTACTTTGCAGACCTCGAGAAAACGTATTTTTCAGACGGGTTAAAGAAGTTGGAGCATCGCTGGGTCAAGTGTATCGAGCTAAAAGGAGATTATATGGAAAAATAAATCGCCGTTTCTCCAAAATTTTTGTTTTTCTTTTGTAGGCTAAGTAGGTACCTACTTATCGGACCACCTTCGTAATAATAGTATACTAATATATTCATATGTATACTCCGTCAAATTTACATTAAATAATATGAAGATTTTACTTTAACAATAAATTTTCCTGAAGTATTAGATATAGCTTGTGAAAATGTTCTCAATAATTGTGTTAACTAAAAGAAGTGCCGATATCCGAGGGGACCCTCATCAAAATCGAATCAAATAAGTCAGTGATACAATATTATTTTCACACTTAAAAAATCTACACGTTAAACAACAAAAACGACATTTCGGAATCGTGGGTAGGTTATTGAAATCAACCTCTTACCATTAAACGCCCTTCGAGAGGGAAAAAACATTCCAGGAAATACCTGTTTCAATACAATTCAATCTGAGGTCAAAGAATCTACAATATTCGTATATTACTCTACACATTGAATTTCGAATCTGATCTGGAAATGTCGACTTGTGTCATCAAATCAACATATAGACTCTGGTATGCACAAAAAAAACGAAAACAAATTTAATAAATCAACTAATATATTTTCGTTTTATTAATTAAGTTTTCGTCAATATAATAAATGTATAGTAAAGTTTTTTTTCTTTTTTCGTTTAATAAAATCTTTGTTTTGTTTTTTCCGTTCAATAATATTTTCCACATTATTCGCTTAATCTTAATTCAACACAGTGTAAATAAAAATTCTTAAAATAGTAAATAATAAAAAAGGAATATAACTAAATTGTATATATTGTGTATATAGTACATTTTAGTCTCTATTGTTTATTGTAATAATTAATTAATATTAATATTATTTTGATCATAATCATAATGATAATAATTATAAATATATTGATTTTGTAATTAGGCAGTTTTTTTTACATATTTTTTTGTTTTTTTTTTTTTATAAATATTTCACCTTGTCATGCAGGTTTTCTTTAGAGCTTTTTCTATCTGTTGCATTTGCTTATTAGTCTGTTTGATGCGTGTTGGGGATGTTTCACATACTTTTTTGTTTTACTCATATACAATTTTTATATGCTAAGCAAAAACATGTTTCCATTTTATTCATTTTGATTCGAAAATGTTCATTATTTTGGATTGGGTGTTAAGGAAATTTGAGTGCAAATAAAGCTTTTGTAAATAAATTTGAAAAATAACCTACCATTAGCTATAAGAACAAAATTAAAAAAAAACTGAAAATAAAACGGAAAAATAACAAACATTATCATCACTTTCAAGTGTTCTCTTCTCTGTCTCGTAAAAAAGCTATTATTTTGCTTCAGTATATAAATTATGTTTCTCATTTTTCTAGCATTTAAATGTTTCGTCAATAATAATTTTCGTTAATCTTACACTTACATTTTTTTTTTTTTTGCTTTCTTGATAAAATAGTTTATTTTTCTTTTCTTAATTCTCTTCTACTTACAATCTGTATTTAATTTTCTATATCCAATCTGCAAGTCTTAGATCATGTTCTATAAATCTTTTCTTAAATTATTACATTTTTCTTTCAATTTACACTTAATTCTTTATTTTTCTTTTTAATATATTTTTTTACGTTTTTTTTTAATTTATGCACACCTATGTAAGTATACATATAACTTCATTCAGTTTTGTGGTTCTTATTTTTGTTAAGAAATTCAGTCGATTCAATAGCATCTTGAATGCATTTCCGATTAAACTGCTTCCATATTCATATTTGAATCTTTCATATAATATACTTTATACATGAACAAAAACAAAATAAACCTTCCATAAACTAGGAGCACCATTATTTTACAAGTAATTATTTTTGTTTTTTAGTTTATTGATTAGTTTTTACATTCTAATTTTAAATATATGCTTTTATTATTTTTAACACAGTTTGGATGCACACCCTTTACATACATATACTCGTTTCATTTTTCCTTTTTTTTTACTGTCAAAATAAAATCGATGTATATTACATAAACAAGAAATAAAATGGCCATTAACTTATATATTTAAGGAAATATTTTTTGAGCTATCTAGTTTTTCGAGTTAAATTTAGTATACATTTTCTTTTTAATATTTCGCAGAATTTTGGAATTTCCTTACAACGGCCGACTTATGACACACATTTTGGTGGATTTACCCATGAAATTGTATTTACAACATTACAGACATTTCAATTTCAATTTTTTTGGTTTAACGTTTTTGTTGTAAATGTAAGATACACTATATTAAGTTTGTATTTTAATATTATAATTAAAAGAAAATGTTGAGTTTGAAATATGATATTTTGTGCAAACGCAATGTATAAGATAGAAAGCCAACGATACGATTTTCAAAATATTGCTTCGCCCTACTTCTGTTATATTATTGGGTTATGTTTGCTGCGTATAAATGATAATTTTGATAAGCCTTCCTATTAATCAGTGGAAAGCACTGATTCCGAAACTGCGCGACCCAGTTGAATAATATAAATCTGATAAGAAAGCAAAGGAATTATTTTGATGATTCATTACGAAATTCTCAGATTTTCAAATTTATTCATCAAAAAATAAAAGGATGAAAAAATTGGCATATAAACCAATCGCACAATCTGATGATTGTAAAAGTTCGTTTAAAACCTTAAATAAAAATCATGATGCTCTGAAATAAATCCTTGGCAAGGTCTGTTCTGGTCGAGCTTAGAAAGTACTTACAGAAATAATTTCTTATTTTTGAAATGCTCTAACATAGTAGTACGATTTTTCATATTCTGAGAAATGAAATGGAGGTCTGCGGCACTGTACAAGTTATCTTCTAGGGCGGATATAAAATGGATAGAAGAATTTTCAAAATCTTGGGAAATCAAGAAACGTTTGAGACGGATTTAAAAGAGAGGACTCCATGACTTTTATTCTTACTGATGCCCAAAGAAGAGAATATATTGTATACATTTTATGGCTTTGAAAATATTCTTTGTTTAATCAAGCGCGTCTACCTCTTCATGCATTCTCCGATGGCATAACTCTGATTGCTACAAGCACCCTTCGTAACTTTTCTAACAACCTTCTAACTTTTCTCGAATTAGATAATTGCCAATTCTAGTTAAAAAAAAAATATGTGAGTGACATAAGGTTGACATAAGGATGAATGTGATTGATATAAGAGTAAATATTGTATACCCTTTATAATCTTGCCAAAGAAAGCTGAATTCTAGGGTAAGATTGCAGAACACGGTTAACTTCGAAACCAATGGATGTAATGTTCCTTGAACTAGATATTCGTCATGTGAGACTTACGAATCGCACTCAGTGCATGTATTCCTTTTATTTTCGTATGTTTAATGATACTCGTGATGAACGGGCAAAGTTCCTCTAAAATCAGAAAAGTAGACAACGACTTTCACATTCTGACTGGCTTTGGAATATTTGAAGAATCTTACAATTTCGGGAATCTACCATGACTTAAAGGTTCATTAACAATTCGAAAACAAACAGCCAAGGGGATTTTGACTAGTTATCTAATCTATAAGAGTCACGACATTCATTAGGCAAATTTGCTTATCCATTACAAATTACGGAATTCCGTCGAGGAATTTTCTATGACCATGAATTAATAAAATAAATTCTACAAATTTCGCGACAAAACAACAAATCACGTCATTTATCTCTAAAACCAAAAGCACAATCAGCAATGCCCTCCAGCCAACTTTCACCTTATGACCAAACCAGGGAATCGTGTTTCAGTCTCCACGTCAAACCGACTAAAACCACGAAAGAAGTCAACAAATTAAGATCTAATCCATCAAATGGCTTGATGGGTCTAACCAAAACAAAAATGTTGTTTACCTAAAAATCTACAACAATCTGACCGGTCTACTAATGTCTCCAAATCTCCTACTTACATATACAATAATATTCCTGTCCTATATTTATTTCTGTTCTTTTTAATTGTGTGGTGCAAAAATAATTTTTTTTTTCCCCTTTTTTTAATTTTTTAGATTTAATATTTAAAAAATTAATTTTCGTTTAATTGAAGAACACATTCGGCGCGTACTGATAAATTTTGGTTTTCTTATGTACATTTAAAACTGATTCTCTTTCAAATTATTTAAATAAATCATTAAAATTAATTAAATTTTTCTATCATATTCACATAAAGTATGTATATATTTATTTTATGCTTGAGATTTGCTTTAATTTTATTTGTTTTTATTTATATGTCTTTTGATTTTACTTGAGAGTATTTTTTCCATTTATATACATATTTTTGTTTTTTTTTCTTTTTGATACTGCTTAGCGACATTTTTTTTCCGATTTAATGTAAGAATTCAAGGCATTCGATTTCAGACTTCCTAGTATAAAAAGAATCTTCGTTTATTTATTTTTCTTTCTTTTTTAGTTAAATTTATGTTTACTGTTACTCGTTTGTTTTGATACTTATTCATTTAGAATTTAAATTATTACACTTTTGCGTAAATTAATTCAGTAAATCGGCAGAAAATAAAACAATTTGCATTGTTTAAAATTCCAGGGTAAAAATTAAATTAATAACAAACAAGTGAATAAATAAAAAATAAATAAAACCACAAATATCTACTTAATGAATTTAATCTTTGTTCGGTTTTCAAGTAAACAGTCGTTAGATATGAGAAACGATAACTAAAGTAATATGAGCGTAGGAGTCTGTCGAAAATCTACGCAGTTGACTAGGCATGTTGATAGCCTTTGATTAGATCAGGAACCAGAGTCATGCCAAGGTAAATGCATATTCAGCTATTTGGATGGTGATTTGGAATTTTATGGAAGCAGAGAATAACAACAAGGAAATCGATGAGGAATATATAATACATAGTAATAGAAAACAGAGCATTTTTTAATTCTGTGTCTCAAGTACACCCTAAGTTCAATACTGGCGGCCAGGAAATGCTCAAGTTTTATTCAGTTTTATTCAGCTCTGATCCAATGCTTATTTCGTTTCTATGCGAATATGTATACTAAGAGAACCAGAGTTTTCGGGGGCAGACATATACGAGTATATTTCGATATTCTCAATTTATTTTTGTTATATGAGGTGTACTTTTGAGGATTTTTTCATAATTACCACATTTGCCTAGAGATGAGGTGGCCCAAATAAGACATTTATTGGGTCCTAGTGTAATACTAACATTTATGGGCATCATATGTGGAAACAACATCAGGCACATCAGATATGGAATCGATTTGGCCGAAAAAGGCACAATGATTCTCTCCTCAAAAGTATTCGTTACTAATAATGGTGTCACATTATAAAACAATGCTGGCCATTTTTCCAGAATCCGGCATTAAAAAAATCTTTAAAAAAACGGTAAACACCTTGCTAAAGGCTACTGGGCTCTTAAAGGTATGCGGCATATCAAAGCATATATGTATATATTTATCAATAGAGGTCAATAAAGCCATTCAATTTTGTCACCGCTGTCACAAAATAAAATAGTGTGTTATCTCAGGTAGACATAACAAACGAAAATCGAGAATTTCAAGTGAAGAATTCAAAAGAAAATATGCACAAGATACGAGTATAGTAAAAAAAATCTGTTACGATCTACCTTGATTTCTGACTAATTGAATTAAATTATTTTATTATTTTCACATTTTACATTACACTAAGTCGACCCGGAGCTGATCTCAATTAGCCATGTATGATGTACATACGTGATTCAGTTTTCTGACAGCTTATAGCGTTACAATCTAGTTTCGAAAAGGTTTCCCCAGACATGTATACTTACGAGAACCTCTGTTATCTGTCGTTGATTAAAAATGGCAGATTAAAATGTCGATACCTTTGTTGTTGTGTCGCCCCCGACACCACGTGTCAACACAGATCACTGAGCCACTGGGTTAAATCATTAAAAACACTTTTTTATTTAGGGATGGAAAGTCGCATCCTTTTAGCTCGATGGCCGCAGCTAGGACGCTAGCACACAACGCATGCAAGCGGTTAGCTACATGAAATCTGCACAGGTACTAAGTACCTTTAAAATTCCAACCATTCTCGATTTCCATTTCAGTTAAAAGAAAAAACAAAACCTAATGTCTAGCTACTACAGCTATCTCAATGTCATGTCTTATAAAGAGGCAGAAAAACTCCGTATGCCCCACGCCGGGAGTCATACAACTTTACCGGTGTTTAGATATGGTGAGGGACTTTAAAACTCACATGACTTACACAGCAAGCTGGCACACTTCTCTGTTTATAATCTTAAACGGTAGATTTGTGAGGGCAGCCTCAGTAAAATAGAAGAAGGTTTGAATGCCCACAATGAGCCCGGGAATTGTCCATCTACTAGACGCTCAATGAATCAAAGTGGTAAAACACATCATTTAGAAAGTCAATTAATTCCTGTCTTTCTGAAAAAGATAAATATGAACAAATGCACATATTTTAAGGCCTAACCCAGTAGGAAAAAATCTCCGCAAATATATCAAGTTTGCCAGTAGTTATGAAAACTGTATCAACTATCGACGGGAAATGGTCTGAATATGGGGGAATAATCGAATAATAAAATTGTCTGCACTAGAGCCTGCTATCTACTCAAAATAGCTAAGATGTATAATTTTTTACCTATCACTTTCAAATATAACATGATTAAGTGTGAAACAAAATTATTCGCTATGCAAAATATAAACTAAAAATGTAAAAACTAGAAGTCATAAAAAGAACACAGAATAAACTTGAAATGAAAGCAAAACAAATCGAAAACAAATGTTTTAATTAATATTTTTTTATTATTATTTTTTTTTTCATTTTTTTTTTTAATAATTTTAAGAAAACTACAAATCAGTCATTTATATAATTTTTTTGCATTTTATGTTTCTATTTTTTTCTCTCTTTTCTCATTTTTTAATGTGCTCAATAAATTTGTATACAAACATGTAGAGGAAAAAAAATAATTATATAGTTTAAAAAGAAAAATATATAGCAAGTAGTCGTAGTATAGTAGTTTGTCGGTGTTTGTTTTTTTTTTTCATAAATTGTAAATATAATAAAAGTACTAAAATAAATTTTGCAAAAACAAAATAAAAATTCAAACTAAAAACAATGAATATTTATAGTAAAATGTATAGTAAAAAAATTCAAAACTAAAAAATGAAATAAAAAAAAATTGTTTAAGATTAATTTAAAAATGTTTGCAGTAGTAAATGGCTAAAACGCTGTTTTCTTGGGCTTTCCTTCTTTTCACTTTTGTTTACTTAACTACAATTGGTTTTAGTTAATGCTTAAAAACATAAGAAACAACAACAAATAATAATAAAAAAAACTGTGTATAATAATAATTATGTGGTGTGTGTACAATTGTTAAGATATCTTAAGCGTTATTTATTAATATTAATTATATTTTACTAGGAGTTTGATTGTTTTTTTTTTTTTTGTTTTCTAGGTTCTTTTTTTTCTTCTTATAATTAAAAGAAAAATATCAATTTACATATAATTTCACTAAAAAATATGTAGGGATTTAGTAAAAACAATAAAAAAAAAACAACAATTTATTGGTTGTTTAATATAATAATTTACAAAAGCAAAAAATTAACTACATCAAGCTGCAAATGCAAACAAAAAAAACCTAGATATAAAGGAAAAATCCCTTTCACTAAGGTTTCGAGTAAAGGGTTTTAAATCTAAAATATAAAAATTTAAGTCGATATTTGATCTTTTGAACACTTTCATTGGAGGCATTTCGTTGAAAGGCAGTTTTCAACATTTTAAATGCGTTACTATAAATCCCTAAATTTATTTGAAATAGAACATTTTCCATAGAAACGGTAAAATTTTTCGATTCCCTTCTCAAGGGGAGATGGTAGGATATTGAAAACCACGCTAAGGACGATCGATTGATCAGTTTTACTTTTAAAAATACCATAAAACTACAAACATACCTGAAAAAATAAAACCAAAACTATAATTTAGTTCCATCGTAGTTTTAAAATCAAGAACTTAAAATCCTTAAGAGGTATACAAGAAAGCGTATATGAATTGTTTTTTTTTTTTTTTTTTTTTTAAATAAAATATTAAATGCTTGACTAGTTTTAATTTGACAAGGAGGTAAGAAAACCAGACTTTTGATGCCGAAAACAAGAGCAATAAATAAGCAAAAAGCAATAACTTAAAGATACAATCATATCGAGTCTTTTTCATTTTCAACTGATCAGATGAAACGTAAACATGGTTTTCAAGGAATTTGAAATAAGTAAATATTATGGATACTTTTGAAAACTTTATTGAAAATTGAGAAAAATCGATTCTTTCTGAGAAAATGTTTGAAACATTTGCTAACAGGAACCAAAGTATAATTTTGAACATTGAACTGTATTTAAGTTGGAAATATAGGAAGCCCGATCGTCGTGTTTCCAAATCTTAATGTTTTACGTAATGCATTCTTCCTTCTTGGTTAAAACTAAAGAAATAATTTTGATCACGAAAATTAATTTCCAAAATATCGAATTTTTCTGTTTTTTGAAAATATACCTTAGGATTCCGTAAATTTTGATATTTGATAGTCTAGGGATCCCAACATTAATTTTGAAAGTTTCAAAAGTATAAACCCGGACAAAGGTTGATTTTACCGTTTCTGAATTAGACTTGTTTGAAACGAAAAAACGATGAAAGTGAAAAGCTGGAAATCTACAATGCACACGCAAATAATCAGAAGTCTATGAAATAAATCGAAAGAGTCTTAGGGTTTATGTATTTATGTAGTCTTGCTTGGTAGGTAACGAATTTATTTTGCCGCATTGCGTTAGTTATAAGAACCAGACAAAAAGGAAAGGAAACTGAAAGCCTTTCGAGCGCTCACGATCAGACGATCAGGCCTAAAATCTGCATTCGACTATCCCATGAATAAGTATTGTTTCTTACATTTCTGAACTGATTCAACACTCTTTTATACTCGCCTTATTTAGGTTTTTTTTCACAAATATGTGTTTTTCTTCTTTCTTTATACACAGCAAATACGTTTCCTTATGAATGTACACTTTTAACATAATAAAATATATTTCATATTTGCATCTTACGTCCTATGCTTGTTTTTTACAATTACTTTAGTGTTAGCTTAGATTTTTACTTATTTCCAATTAATTATTATTTTCATGTTTTTTTGTTTTTTTTTTGTTTTTAATTTTTACTTCGACCTATGCTTAATAAACAATGAAATAACAACTTGCTTTCATGATCATATCCATTCAGAACAATCCTCGTTCGTCGAGAACGAAAGGAGAAAATTGAAAACGTGACAAAACGCAGTTAGAATCTAATAAATATAATTACATCTAATCGAAAAGATAAAGAAAAATGTATCTACATACGAAAGAAGGTATCTGTCTACGTGTATATGTATAAAATATTTGTATAATGCAGTCCTACCAACAGGGGGGGGGGTTAAAAGTTCGGGTTATTGCTTTGACCTCGTCATCCCTTCGTTATGAGAGTTAAGAGCGCACGCAACGAAAGCAACATGTGAAGGGGAGGATGTGGGTGGAGGGAGGAGAAGGAAGAGATAGAGTAGAAGTTGGTTTATACCATATATAATTAATTCAGTCATCAGGTAACATTGTTTTAAATACAACAACGGTAACCGCCTCGTGGTGATGAGGCGTTTGCTGCTGCGTTTGCAGTTGCGATCCTCGCCTCGCCGAGCCACCAGTAGACATCGCCATCGAAGTGTTACCACCAGTGGCGGGAAGTATCTGAAGATGACTGGCAGTGTTGCCAACACTGGTAATCGTTTCAACAGCGACATCGTCCGTTTGGGTCTGCGTCGTTGCCGTGGCTGTGGCTGTTGTATGGCTGGTCTGGTATGTGCTACCAGAAGACGAGCTCTTTGGGCAGCTGTTAACGTTGCTATTCTTACTTAGACTAGTGCTTAGGCTAGTGTAGCTTAGGCTATTACTTACATCAGTAATACAATTAGAGCTATTCTTGCTTAAGTTATTAGTGTTACTACTATTATTAGCGTTGTTGTTGCTGTTTGTTGTTGTTGCTGCTGCTACTGACGATGTGGTTGATGGTGTCGATATGACGAAATGTGGAAGCAACGTCGTCGTCATCGTGGATGATGTCGGCGGCTTTCGAATGGTAGTGGAGGTTGATGATTGCGGTTGGGGGGCAAACGCTTGATGAATTTGATGATGATGGTGTTGGTGATGATTGAGCTGCTGTTGTTTCGTTGGCAGTGAAAATTGCTGACTATGCTGAATCAGGCTAGGTTGGTGATGAAGACGACCGCTTGATACGGTCGACGTTGAAGTGGACGATGAAGAGGGTGAGGCCGCGACAGCTGCTGCTGCTGACGATGTCAACGACGAAGATGATGATAGTGATGACGATTGCTTAGACATTAAATGCGTGTGTAAAATTGACTTGTATTGTTGGATGGGCAGTTCTGTTGCATTAATTTGTTGTTGGTCTTGCCGTTTAGTCTCTTGGTATTGCATTGATGTTGCAGTCGACGTGGTCGTCGATGATGATGACAGCGACGACGACGATGATGGTGACGATGACGAGGATGAAGCCGATGCTAAAAGAGATGTTTTTAATAACGACTGTGGTGGCAGTGTTGGTTTTGTATCTTTCAGTTGTTGTTGTTGTGACTGCTGCTGTTGTTGATTGACCGCAGTTGTTGGCAGTGATAATTGAAGGTTTCGATACCCAAGATACTGTAGTTGTTGTTGTTGATGATGATGGTGGTGATGGTGCGACGATGACGCCGACGAGGGTGACGCTGTCGATTGATGCATAATCATCTTTTGCGATGGCAGCGGTGTTTGGGGTGGTGGTTGAGGCGGATCATCATCCAATGTAATGAGTCCACGCTCCAGCATTTGCTACCTTATGCTAGCAGAATTAAGGACGAACGGTACGTAGAACATTTTACTTTCCAGCAATAAACTAGCAGCAGCTTGAATCTATAAAAAACAAAGAAAAATCATATCACAATATTTCTTGACGATAAACTCCATCACTTACTTCTGGTATGTGCGACAGCAATTCGCCTAATCTAGATTGCGGATTTTGTGGCGACGAATGTTGTAAATACGTCCGCAAAACTTGAACGTAACGCTCCTGTATGCTCTCCAGCTCGACTTCTGCAAAATAAAAAATAAAAAAAAAAAACAAATCAAATCAGAAGAACATTCCACTACCATTCCACAAACCTTTATTAAGTAAAATGTAGACCTTCAAGCACACATACTCTTCCATTTTGAGCTTGATCCGCCGGAACATTATCGTAATTTGCGTCATTTTATCGACCATATGCCCAACATCCATCTTCAGTTGCTCCATAGCAATTGGTTGGCCCATTAACGTCGTTAAACACGTCTGCAACGTTGTTAGATGTGCATTGACCTCCTGAACAAATTCCGGGTCATCTTTGTGGGGCGGAATTCCCATTGGTGTAATGGGTGAATTTGGATTCGTAGAAGTTGTCGACGTACTACTCGTTGAGGTGTTTCCTATCGATGCGGACAATCGCTTGCCGTGCAGGGCCTGATAAGCCGCCGTAGTAAGAATTAATATTTCGTGCCATTTATCAGTCAACAATTTGGTATGGATTTCAACTGGAATCTCTAGGTAGAAAGGTAATTTTTTCGTCCAAGAGACCAATTTGTGAACGATGGAATCACCGATGTTGCATAGCTTTTCACTAATCTCAGACTTGTCCTCGAGAAATTCGGAGAAATGTGGCAGGGTGGCTATGTCTTCCATGGCATCACAATCGATCAGTGTTTGAATCATATTAACTGAGTGTTCGTATGACATTTGGCGGTCTTTCGACGAGCTTACAGCGTTATCCAGTCGATGGCGTAAATGCACAATTTCGCTGGGATTTGTTAGGGCAGTCTTTAGTATTGTTCCATTAACCAAATGCGAGGGTAGCTTGATATCTTGAGCTTCGTCGTCTTGCTTTAAGACTGAAGGACATAGGAACACATTTTTAATATCGTTGCCGGCGGATGAGGCCGCTACGCTGATCTTAGTCTGTTGCTGTTGGGTCAGTTGAATGGCGTGGTGATGGTGGGGCGATTGGCTTGAGTGGTGATGCGAATGATGGTGACTGGATGGCGTTTGACTGGCCACGTGATGGGGTGACAGCGGATGTTGCTGATGCTGTGAATGTGGCTGCTGCTGTTGCGTATGCGGCAGGTTCGAGTGTTGATGAGACTGTTGTTGCTGGTGTTGCTGCTGACCGGACATTCCAGCTTGGGGCGGAGGTGGCTGATGATGATGTGAGTGTTGATGATGATGCGGATGCTGGAGATGGTGCGACTGCTGTTGCGTATGATGTTGCTGCTGGTGGTGGTGCTGTTGTAGCTGCTGCTGCTGCTGTTGTTGTTGTTGTTGTTGTTGCTGTTGTTGCTGCTGTTGTTGTTGCAGTTGTTTTTGGGCGGATTTTTTATGTTTTTTGTATTTGACTTTGTACAGGTTGTAAACTGCACCACTGTTGCGACCACCTGGCATTCGATCTTCCCGTACAGCTACGACAATAAAGAGGGTATTCAAATACAATTAAAAATGTGTTAATCGGAACGAGGTTTGATGTAAATAACTCACCCTGTAGCACCATCCCCTGTTCGATGCATTTCTTAAAACGACAATACTGACATCTGTTCCTCTGTGCTTTGGTTATTTCGCAGGTTCCATCGGCCACGCACGTATACACTCGACGATTCTGAACAGTTCTCTTGAAGAAGCCTTTGCAACTAGAATTATGAAATGGCGTGGAAAGTCAGTAAAAAAGTATGCATAGTTTGAGGCGCAAGTGGAGTTAGGTAATTCTGAATTCTTGATAACTCTATCAGCAAAGACACAAACCAAATGTGTTTCCACATCCAAAGCCTAAAACTACATTGTATTTTACGGACAAAGAAAAGCGCATCAAACAAATCACTTAGTGAAAGAGAAACGAATAAAAACATTCAACACAGGGTGTCGCACAATTTTTTTGAGCAAAAGAAAGATTGTTAAAAAGGGTCCAATATACTCGTAGTAAACGCATAAATCGAAGCATTTCTCGGCTTCAGTTTAGTTTTCACAACATCATCAGACGTTTTCGGTATAAACCAAAACTTAATTCATACAAGAGGACAGAAGTTTGGAGCTAGAAGAGACAGTAAAAAAAATCGCAGTAAGCGTTCGTTATAATCCTTACCACAAGAGCGATGAGCTCAATAACGTATGAGAAATATTTGAATAGTACGTATACATTTCCACTTCAGTTCAAATTCATAAACAGCTTCCTGAAAATTAAATGTTCCGCTTTGCTGATACCGAATGACCCCACATCAGATTAAATCGCATAGTATTTTTCTGTGAGTTAGTTTGGAGTCTGCTGTGATCCGGCGTGTTGAGCCAAATGTAAAATACGATGGAAGAAATTTCTGAATGTTACGATAACCACATTACTGCTGATTTGATGAAGGGGCAGACAGGTGGTGATATGACACTCTCAAGCCTTCGACACTGGCTATAAGCTATAACATTATCTGAGAAGAAAGTGAAATGGCGCATGAGGGAGGCATCGAGGCTGTAAATAGACATTCGTGGTATCAAAGATGTGATGATTGATATAATAGTGCTCTTGTCAGGAGATTTCCGCCAAACATTACCTCTGATAGCATGGACTTTAAAAAAAAAAATTCCAATACTAGTTTAGTATCTGCATACCTGTATATCTATAAGACGATATGCAGCGGATAGCTTCTGTTTCTGTTAATCAGCAGACGACGTACTGCTGTCCCAATATACCAAATTTATCCAGTCATTGCTTACATACATAATAAACCTATAAAGGCTGACTTTTTTTTTGCTGGTTGGTTTGTCAGTGGTCTATTTTTGACAGATCACGCGTGATTTATGACAAATTAATGAATTTTATTATCAAAATTCATGCTGTGAAAAATGATTTCCGCGCACTTAAACCATTTACTTTCGAAATAATCGATCTACTGCGGAAACTAGTACTGCGCTAGTATTTATGAACCCCTTGTCTTGTACATTCGACACCGTTCACAACAATTGGGATCGTGTAACTCGACTACGTGGAAGATTTTATGCAAGATTCTTGGTCTAAAACCTTACAAATAACGTTCGTGGAAGAACTGACGGCGAACGATTTGCGACAGCGTTTAATTTTCGGCGAGTGGGTTTTAGAAAAGCTGCAGATAGATCAGATTTGAGACGAAGCTTGGTTGTATGGGTATGTTAATACAAAAACCTCCCTATTTGCCCGATGAGCAACATCAAGCAATAGAAGTGCTGCCAATACACACGGAAAAATGCAATGTTTGGTGCGATTTATGATCCCGCGGAATCTTTATTTTTCAAAAATATTCGTACGAACAACGGCACCGTCAATGGCACTCTCTATCGCTTTATAATTTTGAACTTTTTTGCTCAAAATGCATGAACTAAATCTGGACGACATGTGGTTCCAGCAAAACGGTTCTACATGCCACACAGCACGCGAATCTATGGGAAAATGAGTTGAAAAATGAGTTCGGTGAGCAATATATCTCTCGTTTTGGACCGGTGAGTTGGCTGGCTAGAGTGTGTGATTAAACATCTTTAGACTATTTTTTATGGGGATACGTCGATCGCTCATCTATTCTAGTAAGTCAACCGCAGCCTTGAAAGATTACATTACACGCGTTATTAGCGAAGCACCAAGTAATATGATTCAAAACTGAACTCTCCGTATGGTTCACTTAAAACGTAGTCGTGGTCAACATTTACACGAAATGATCCTTGAGCAGTAAATGACAAACATTGATTTATCAATTCAAATAAAAAATTTATACGCTTTTTTGATTTTGTCAACGGGCCATACTGACACCAAAAAACTATCAAAATGGGTTAACTGATGACTTATTGATGGAGTCTTTTGTCATCGACAAATTGTCCATAAATCGATAGACTACTCTGTAATGTAGATGATGTTGAAGAGATTTAAAATGTCATTAAACCGCCGGGTTTTTCATGCCGTAGACTTATACTAGAGAAAGGCACAAACCCATAATAACCCTTCACATTCCCCTCGAACCCAATTATTCCCAAATTTACCGCGACGATGTATAATTCTCAAGGCGAAGAGAAGACCGTTTGTTTATAAAAAATATCCTCTTAAAGGGTCATAGAGTACATATGGAGCTCGTTTCAATACATTTAGATTCAACGGATTGGGTCGATTCTTTTTAGACCAACATTAGGATGATGTTATCGAATGATTCCTTTCATGCTGGAAAGCCTTTCAACTTTTCATTGGTAACATCAAACATGACTTTAGTGTTGTTTAACTATAAGGATGAGGATGTCACCATTTCGGAATTAAGCATTTGCATTTTCTCCTAAAAAGAGATAGTGCCCATTAGTGCCCGTTATATTCGAAAAAAAAAACTAATTTAGATGCCAGGTGGATTCAATATAAAAACTAATCCCTTATGACTTTAAGATTGAAAGAACGCAAAAGCATGGCCCAATATCCCAACACTTTGTTCCACATTTACCTACAAGACTAATTATAAGAAGTCCGAAACAAGAGCTACTATTTTCAAAGAGCCAGGTCACTAATGAGCAACGCTCCAATCTAGCCGTCCAATGACTAAGAATTGTCTTAATAACCCAATCTACAAGCACAAAAATATGGCGAAGATGGATTCTCGTGATCTGCTGGCGACTGGTATTTTTATCGAATTGGAGTTGGAGAAGCCCTGCAGTTATAATTCAAGTTCTCCCGTGGCTCCGGTTTTTTAGGCTATTCTTATCTCATTTTCTGATGGAGTAAAAGAGTCTGAAGGGTCATGCGATTCAGCCGACAAGACAAAAATAGGTTATGCAACTTACCCCTCGCACGTGATGATTCCGTAGTGCAGGCCGGTCGCCTTGTCTTCGCAGATCATGCAAACCAGTGGCTGTTCATCTTCGTCGGTCGGATCGTGTGGAGCGTCAATCGGCCGATTATGTGGGATCACACCACTTCCACCCACCGAATTTGATGCACCCCATTGCTGCTGAGCACTTAAATTTAACGCATGCAGTTGACCCGGTGGCAATTGACTGTAGTCACCAGCCCATAGACGTTCCATGTTAAGGGCATGCGGTGCACGAAATGGCTGCGGTCGTGGTCGGTTGTCCTGGATACGTGTCTGCCCCAGACTAAGGAGCAACTGAGCGGCTTCTTCGGTATTTTGCGATGGTCCCGGAGTTTGAGTCGGTGTCGTCGGTGCAGCAGGTGGCGATTGTACGGACTGGGGTGAGGGTTCGTAGCCCCATACCATGGTCCGAACTCCGCAACTCTCGCCCATTATAACAGTCGGTGTGCCGCGCGGCGGCGTCTGCGATGGTGTTTGCGGCGATAGTTGTGACGATGAAGAGGATGATGAGTGGTGCGGGGAGGGAGATTGGACGGGTGCGTTCGGCCGGAGAGTGCCAATCGGTCCACCGATCACTTCGGGCTTGACGCCGTTTATGCGAGCATTACTGGAGACCCAGACCATGCGTTGAGCGGGCGATGATTGCATAAGGTTCGGCAGCTGTTGAACTTCATTCTTAACACGAAAAAGGATCGAAGAGGCGTCCCGACTGGCTGGGTGACGTAACTGCAAACCGGGATGCATGAGCGCCTGGGCAGCCATGGACATTGACTGTGTCGGCAACTGGGGCGGTTGGGATTGTTGCACCTGTTGCTGTCGGTGATGCGTGGTTGGCGAGAGATTTAACATCGGCGACGATTCTTTTTTTATGCGAATGTGCTGCTGTTGCTGTTGCTGGAGGAGATGATGGGGCTGATGCTGGGGCGATTGTGACGAATGAACTTGGGACATAGAAGGTCCTTGTCGAGGTGATGGAGACATTGAGTTGGGCGACATTTGTTGACGAGAGATCATGGCTTGGGTGGATGCGGCTGCTTGCAGGATCTGCAGTTGTTGCGATTGAGTTAGGTGCATGGGTGACGTTGATGTAGTTGAGATCGTCATGTGGCTTGTGTCACTACGACTGTGGCTGTGGAACTGATGTTGCTGTTGTTGCTGATGGGATAGAGGGCTGGATTTGCGCGACGAAATGTGCGGGCTGCTCTGCATGTGCTGTAGATGCTGATGCGACGGGTGATGTGGATGATGTTGTTGCTGTTGTTGTTGCTGATGATGCTGCTGTTGAAGCTGATGTTGTTGGAGCAGTTGTTGATGTTGCGTGGATGGATGGGATGAATGAATGCTACTGCTGCTACTACTGCTGCTGTGCTGTTGGTAGGGAGAATGTTGTTGTGGTTCAGACTTTATTCTTGAGGGCGTTACCAGGACGGTAACGTGTTGTTGGGACTGTGGCAGCCCTTTAGGCGATGACTGTCGATGATGAGACTGCTGTTGTTGTTGCTGCTGCTGTTGTTGCTGCTGCTGTTGTTGCTGCTGCTGTTGTTGCTGCTGCTGTTGTTGCTGTTGTTGTTGTTGCTGCTGCTGCTGCTGTTGCTGTTGCTGCTGCTGTTGATGCTGCTGCTGCTGCTGCTGTTGTTGTTGGTGGTGGTGATAAGCCATCATGTGTGTGGGTGATGAAAGGATGCGTTCCTCCTTTACCGATCGTATAACACTTAAGTTAACACTACTTCCGCCTCCACCTCTGTCGCTTGTTCCGCCCCCACCACCACCAGGGCCGCTACCACTACCAGTGCTGCCGCTAGCCGAACTAGTGCTGTTCACTATCACCTCACTGCTACTTCCGAATGCTGATGACGAAGCCTCCGTGCCGTTCGAAGGCGTCGCATTGGTCGTTGTCGACGGTTTGTCATCCAGTGAGTCAGGTGATGCTCGACTACTGCCACCACCATTGCTTGTACTGCAACTTGTGTTGCTGGCTGTTCCATTACCATGTGGTGGCGTTGGCGTTGTTGGTGACGCTGACGATGGTGTCGGTGTGCGGACAGACGTTCTCTCTGGCGTTGGAGGCGTTCGCACGCTTGGCAGTGGCGGTGACATGACTGATGATGCTGCCGCCGCTGACACCGTGCATGTTGATGAATGAATTTGCTGTGCTGTTGATGATGATGGAGGTGGTGGTGGTGGTGGCTCGGCTTTGGACGCACCACTAGATGAATGTAGGTCGGGTTCCTGTTTTAAATTACTACTACTACTAGTCTGTTGTTGGTGTTGTTGCTGCTGATGCTGCTGTTGATGTTGCTGATGCTGCTGTTGCTGATGCTGCTGTTGCTGCTGATGTTGTTGATTAGCAGCGACGGCGGCGGCAGCGGCAGCTGCTATGGCCGCCGCTTTAGCAGCTACAACAACCGCGGATGCAGTTGTTGTTGATGTTGTCGTTACAGCCGCCGCTGATGTTATGGATGAGGACGTCATAGTTACAATAGGTCCTTGATCGCACATTTTTGGCGATATCGGCGCTAATAAATCCGGCGATGAAGTATTCGTGTCGGCTACAGATTCGCCATCGCTACTGCATCTTGAATCGATTTTCCTTCGTTTCAGCTTTAGATCCTGAAATAGGCTCATTTTATCGAGCTCGCTGTATGGCTTACTCAGTGTCATAATTTCTGCGAAAGAAACAAAGGAAGAATGTGCTTGTTAGTTCACAGGATTTGAAAGGAGTACTGATCACGGATGGAAAATCGATGTTTAACTTTCACGGATGATTATTGGTGATGAACATGAAAATACTACACAACATCTCTACTTTGCATATGGCAGGCATGTTAAGGTTTTGTAATTGTAAAAGGACCGCTGTTAAACGTGTCTTTTATCCAGTTGAAGGTTTTCAAATTTGAAAGAAAAAGGAACCCAATGATTCTAAATAAGAACAAATTTCTTATGATCAATAATCACTTTGGAATGCGTTTCAATAAAAGAATCGGTCACAGATCACTGCATATTGCTTATCTGATTTTATTTAGATACGAGATGCCATGAACGTCACGAGATATGAGTCAGCTATAGTATCCAAATAACCGGAACTAAATATAGTGCCAAGCAAACTTAACTCAAGAATTCATTCGGCAAATGTGGGTCAAATCCATTCAATCTCCTACACCACGTCGTATTTACTTCGAGAAACCCGTTCTCACCTACACAGCTTCTAACGCTAAGAACTTCATCTCATCAGGTGCCTGAGCAACGCCATTTGAAATCGCATAGCTGGAACAGAATATCAAATTACAAGAGCTCCACCGCAGCAGCACCACCAGTAGAAGCACTAGTAGTGGAGAGTTCTAAGTCCACCATTATATGTATATGCACTCATGAAATCCTTGTACTTGCGCATATCTAATTACGACCTTAAACCTGCATGCTGTCAAGCTTACCTACTGGACTGGACTTTGCACTTGAAGACAGTGGCAGAGAACACCGTACGAAAGCCCAAACTGGACTCGGCTTTTACTAAGGGGCGGTACCTTAGCCCCTCTCTTTCTTTTCTCTTTCAATGTAGCCATGCTTCGTAGAAAGCTACTGGTGGTAAATTCTCAAGGAAACATTTCGAAAATCACTCGGCCGGAACAGGCCGGCTCCGGTCATTGTTGTATATCATACCATAACGCCAACCAAGTTCGTGTGTATTGTCGACAAGTTCAATAATCGATTAACATACGCGCATTCATTTGACAGCAGAATATAAGGCAAAAGATAAACGTAGAGGGAGGCGCTAGTAGGTGAAGGAAGAGGAAGCAAAAGTGAATTGGAAAGAAATCCGTTCCAACAACTTTCCATTTCTCTGTCACGCATGCCAACCAACGTTACGCACTTGACGTGAACTGTCAAGAGTGACAGATGGCGTTGCAGTATGGTGTGCTGGCACGTTGCCCCGCTTTAGCGCCTGTGTATATGTGAATGCTTGAACGTAACATATAAGGCGTTGAAGCGTTCAAGTATGTACATATGAATATGCGCTAATGACTCTGGTTATTGAATTGGAATCATCAATTTACGTTTACTCTCCCTCTTCTGACCGTTAATTTTTGACGCCAATGAGTAATTTGATTCTTTTTTGTTGTCTTTTCGCTTCTTCTATTTGATTTAGACAAGTTTCCCCGAAAAAGGCAGAGAAAAGGAAAACAAAACTGCCGAAAACTTTCACTGTCGAAATTTAGTCGGTGGCCCTGACGTCGGGGTTTTTGAACTCTTCACCATGCAATTAATCATGAGTGGAAGATGGAAATTGTAATGATGAATATTACTCTCTTTTTTTGTTGTTATTGTTGATCCAAAGGTGAAGTCAAGCTGTTAGATTTCGTGTTTTTTGTCTATTTTTTCTAGGTCGGGTGAAAGGAGACGAAATTTGTTTTATTCTGGGGAGAAATGTGGTATTTTGTTTTTTTTTTTTTTCTTCTGCTTTTGTGTTGTCAGTACTGATGATAGACCGTTGTTCCATTGAAGAGCTCTTTGAAGATAACGTTTTTGGTAGGGACTAATTGTGTGAATTGTAGAAATTGGAGATAATCTGTGGCACGAAGTGGTAGATGGGATGGGGAGTGGAAACAGTTTGGCGAAAAGATGAGTTGTTAAACAAACAGGCTTGGCAGATGAATAACCTTACTTTCAGGAATCAGAGTAATGACGATTAAAAGTACAAAAGTGTTCATTTCACGTTATTGCGGATGGCGTATTTCCTAGGAAACCAACACATCCCACTTCGTTCAAGTCTTCAGATCTACAAGACTTGTTGCTTCATGTATTTTTTACAATATATGATAGAATTAAAATGTAACGGCGTGTTTGTAGGAAATTAAAAGATTATACCATATTCTAGCAGTTAACTCTACTTTCATGCGGGTACTCATAACCCATAACGTGAATGCAAGTTGAGAAGATATGATAATAGGTCACCACCGGCAAAAATTTAGAACTTCTGTGCAGGCCCTATTAATCTGAAAACGAACACTAGTGCTGGGACACTGGATGATACAAGCTGGATCTCTGAGACCCGAAAATAGCAACACAACCAAACTCAGCATCACATCATACTCGTATATCAGATATGGCTATTACTAGAAAACTGTAGATCGCTTGATCACAACTGCTTAAGCTTATTTTTGGATTATAAAGTCCTGAGAAAGGTTGGTTGACCCAAATAGGCGGCCGACCTTCTAACACGAGGGTAGATCACCCCTCTTCCATAGAATATAGTGCTGATTCTTGCATATACGTACAATGTCGTTATAAACATCTCTGGCAAGAAACTGATTCATGGTCCCAGAGTTTGAGTCAGTTTATCGGTGCAAAGGATGCGATTGTACCGATTGGGATGAGGAACGTTCATGATCTAGGCAAAACAAAAAATGACGAGTAGTACAGGTTGGAAGACTGGACACCGATGATCAGAATTAGATCATGCGAGATCCGCCCTAGCTACCCAAAACTGACGGGCGAACAAATTTATTACACTGTCTTAAACAAAGAAAACTGGCTTGTCATACAATATTTTGAATAAATATAATGTTAAGGACAATAGAGAAGAAAACGTCCTTAGACAGTCACTTTTAGCAAGCTTAAGTTATTGATTTTATTTCTTCCGATAGAAGAGTGCTGCTTCCATTTTTCTGTTGGAAAAATATTGTGGTAAAACACTGAACTTAATCAAATCACTCTTTGTTGTTTCATCTGATTCCAAAAATAGCTTTCAAACCAGTCATTCTACACAACAGACGCATAGAAAACGGAGAAACCAAACGGCGTCCCTGACCATGAGTCAATAATCTAACGAAAGCCTACGTGCTATCGTGTTTATCTTCAACAATTCACTTCATTAATAAATTTATTTATTATTTACATACGAAATTGATTCAGCTTCAACTATCGGGAATCTCTTCGAACAGATCA
Organism: Merodon equestris; assembly: GCA_958301585.1. Lineage (NCBI taxonomy): Eukaryota > Metazoa > Arthropoda > Insecta > Diptera > Syrphidae > Merodon > Merodon equestris. The sequence continues at coordinate 77,005,956 of OY284415.1, read as the reverse complement.
AGTTCAAAGACACTAGCTTTCGAGCTAAGAGAAAACCTTGACGCGGCTTATAAACGTTTGCATATGAGTCTGTTCCCTCGACAGTCTTTACGGGTATTGAAGCCGGTTGCATAGTACTTCCGTGATGTACTTCAATTGGGAGATTTTTCTTGATCTCGCACGAGACGCTGGTGATCTGGTGATAAGAGTGAAGTACTCATGTAAATTGGTACTTAAGGGCAGCTTTAAAACTAAACCTCTTTCAAAAACTTAACACTCATACGAGATACGAGTATAATCATCAAACAAGATTTACATGCATCGATCTGAGTTCTGTAATCTTTTTGTGCATCAGCCTGACTTAAGCCGAGACCAAAGAAGTGAAAGTGAAATGAGAGCAAAGAAAAGAAAGCCACAAAGAGGTTCAACTAACATGTCTGTTCAGCTAAAGAAGTATTTTGCTAGCTTCTTCTAGTTCCGTACTCCCAGTTCCCTTTCACTTATGTGTGCCACCTTATAAACAATTGTCGGTATTTATAAGGTTATAGTCGAAGACTTTTCGGGCGGGAACTGTAATGTCCATTCTTAATACATTACATTACATGTATTACATGTAATACATTGGATTACAATAAAAAACAAGCTGCTACAGTTCGTGCCTGATTCCCTTAATTCGTTTCCCGGTAACACAGAGTCGGAAATTGCTTTTGAAAAAGTCCATGCTTCTGCACAATATAGCAGAATTGGGATGATAAGCCTGGCATTTCGAGAGACGGATCTCACTAGCTTCCCGAGAACAAAGAAACTACGACTGGCAAGAGTAATCCTGCGTCTAATTGCTGCGCGAATCCAAGGTAGACAAAGTAGTGTACGTCCTTTTTTATCACAGCATATATTTCCTCCTCAGTTCTAATGTTCAAAAACATTTCAACGACCCCTCCCTGAGTTTTACATCAATGTATTCTGAGTAAGTGAAAATTTATACTGCATTGGCCAATGAATTTTGAATTTCGACATTCTGCTTTGGCGTCAAAAGTCTCGGTAAATTCCTTACTGACCTGATGGAGCAGAATTCTCGCCGTGGTTATTCTGTATAGCCTGGTGAGTACAGCAGATTCAACAGAATCTGTCTTAGTATGAATACTTTTTCAATGGTAGAGGCTTATCATGGTTTTATGTGCTAACCCAACGAAAAAGATTACACGTCATAATTAAGGAGGCTTATTACCCTATAATAATCGCAATTAATCGGCAAACTGTACTGAGGCCCCATTCGTCGAGTATTCTTTTTTCTGATCAAATATTTGGGATAAACTAGTTTATCCTATTAGCCACGTCACCTCCAGTCAGTTAGTAAAATTATCTGTTGAGATCGTCCATCATCACTTTGAAAATATCATATTATCGTTGTAAAAAAGAATGTCTGAAAACATGTAAAACAATGTGCCACAAACGTCCTTTAGGTGTCAGACTGTTGTAGAACCAAGCAGCGCTTATATGAGGAAGGAAAACTAGACGATGTGTCTGGAATGTTATTTCATATTTGGGGCATGATCTATACGCCTCCGTCATTCGTCCATCCGATACCTCGAAGTACTTCGTATGACATATCAAATTTAAAAGTGCTCAAAACCGTACTCGACTCTTCAGCCCTGATAGAGTTAAATGGGCAATTGGCTCATTTAAGCGCTACAAAGCTTAAGGTAAAGACCTTGTCTTTCCTGCTATCCTCCAGAGAGGCCTAGACATCATTCTAGCACCACTGACAACTTTCTTTAGGTCCTGTTTCAACTTGAGATACATTCCTCAAATCTAAAGAGAAGCCAACCTTGTCTTCATCCCTAAGATTGGAAAGCCAAGTGAACAACCGACATCCTATCGCCCTATCAGCCTAACATTTTACCTACTAAAAAGAATGGAAAGACTGATAGAGCTTCATATTAGATGTATATTTGTAAATCAATATGCATACCGCAAAGAACGATCTACTGAGAACCCGCTGCAGCACTTGGTAACACATGTAGAAAATAGTTTCACAGGCAAAGAGATCGCAATTAGCGCCTTCCTCGATATTGAGGAGGCATTTGATAATCCCGGAAAATTGTATACCATCCCACTAACCATTGGGTTAGGGCGATGCTTGAGAGCCGTATTATATCAGCTACATCCGGAAAGGTCTCTGTGACAGTATCGGATACCCCGATGACCTTGTAGTTACTGTCACAGGTAAAAGCGAAATTTCTGCCTGTGAACGCATGCATGCAACTTGCGTTTTAATTTATCTCTGACTGGAGTAGCAGAGAGGGTTTATCGATAAGCCCAAATAAGACAACCTTAGTCCCCTTTACAAAAAGGAGGAAAATATAACATTGCTCCGTCTCTCTAAACAGTACAAGCATTGAATTTTCAAAAATCAAGTATCTAGGTATTGACGTTGATCGCAAACTTAACTGGAACTCCAACACCAATACAAACTTGCAAAGGCGACTGAAGCACTGTGGGCATGTCGACGCACCTACGGTAAAACCTAAAGTAATTCACTGGTTATATACCGCGATAGTAAGACCTATCAGCACTTATGCGTTTGCTGTATGGTACAATAGTTCAACTTCGACGCCTTCAGAGACTAGCATGTCTCGGCATTAAAGGCGCCATGCCAACTTGCTCGACGGCCTCCCAAAAGGTACTGATCGGAATTACCCCACTGCACCTTTTAAATTAAAAGGCTGCTATACGTAGTGCAATTAGACTCCTCCGATCGTAAACGGACCAACCATATAGACCATTGGATCACATGACCGTTCTACAACACCTTCCTGAGCTGGATATGATTACTACAGTTTCGGAGACATTACCACAAACGTTCACCTTTGACAAAAGATTTAAAATACATATCCCAAACCGCACAACTTGGGGGAGCTACAGATGGCTCCAAGATGGATTCTTGCGTCGGCACTGTCATCTTTGGACCAAATCGAAAGATATCCAATGTCCTGGTAACTAGTCCTAGTGTCTTCCAAGTCAAACTATAAGCCACCCTAATGTCAACCTAAACTGAGAGACTGGCATCAGAGGTATAACAACCAATATACTTTCAGACAGTCAGGCAGCGCTCAAAGCGTTGGACTCGTATAGTACGAACTCCAAATCGGTCAAGGAATACAACGATGCCCTGCAAGACAAGTAAAAGAAATAAGGTCAAACTCTGGTGGGTGCCAGGTCACAAGGGCATAAAAGGCAACGAAATCGCCGACCAACTCGCTAGAAACTATCGGAATCCTCAAATCAAAGATCAATTTTCTCTTAAACAAGTAGGAAAAATCGCAACATGCGTACTTTTCGACCAGCATTCAAGGACTCCGACAACCGAAGAGTATTCTCAAATATAATAGAGTCGATATCAGAGGATTGGTCAGCTACCTTTCGGGACACAGTAATCTGAGATATCATCTTAACAAAATTAAACTCTCGTCTAAAACCGAATGTCGACTCTGTCTAGAGGACGAGGAAACTACAAAGTACATACTATGTATGCGAGTGTGCTGCCCTCTGCCATCATAGGAAACGTAACCTCCTCATCGTATCAGGAATTCTGAGGGGCTCCTACAAGAGACATCCCCAGCTTTATTAAGAAAGTAGAGGAACTCCTCGTCTAATTGGCTAGCAGACACAAGGCTACACTGGTCGCAACACCAGTGGTCACAACATGGTGCAGATAATCGCCCTTACAAACCAGCAAACACCAATGCCAGGATAATAAAACAGTGATATACATACATATGTATGTGCTAATCCAAATTCCCAATTATTGTATAAGGCCGAAAACAGAGTCTAATAGAAAAGATCCCGAGGCTTTAATTGGCGAGTCAACAACAAGATTCCTAGCAACCGATCGAATTACGCCAACAACACCAATGGATTCTGAACCATCTCTACTGTAGGTAGAAGATCAGATCACTCATAATAGGGAATCGATTAAATAGTAGGATATTTTGCATCATTCCTTTATAATTCATATTACCTTTACTTATTATTGGAAATCAAGTACTCATTATGTGTAATATTACTTATGTAAGCTATGATATGATGATTTAATATGCTGATATAAAATCACTTCAACTCGACCATATATTATAGATGCCACTGCAAGAAAAATCCCAGTCTAAAAACTATGAACTCTACTTAGCCCGGTCGGCTAAACCCAAAAAGGCCTGCCCTCTATTGCAAGAATATTGATCACCTCTTTCTTGGCAACTTTTCTTGTCATCAGCGCTACTTAAATTTAAACCGATGTTATTTCGGTAGTTTGAAATCACAAATCAGAACATTGAGAAACTACCTTAAATTAATTAAATTTTAATTTTAATTATTTCACCTTTCAGTTTCGGGTTTAAAAAACATTCTTAACATATGCTCATGCTGAGCACATGACCGCCCATAGATAAAAAACAAAAACTCATAAATCAAAATGTAATGCATTCATGAACAACTTATCGGTCAAAAATATTTCATTCAGAAAAACATTCGAGTAAGTTATGAGCGGATACTCGACGAAACTAATTTCGTCACGAAAGCTAATTAGTCTCACTTCTGGTGCTCCACCTTTCCATGCCTTGTCCCATACAACCACAGGCGAGTAAATAATGTCATTTTGCATTCATATTGACAAGTCCGTGTAAGAGTCACTTATTATTGTACAAATCAAATCAAGTACATCACCTCGTCCATGACAAACATCCATAAAATCTGGCGGCATATCGCGGCTAAATCTCGATGACAACAACATCGTCACGAAAATCAGCAACATTCGTAAAAATGAAAAAAATCTTGTATAGAAAAATCCGATCGACGAAATATATTTCACAACATTCATTCGTACACTCGCAATAATGGTAATAACAAAAACCACATATACACCCGGAAGCCGGGTGTCGCGTACTGCCTACTATTCGCTAAGGTTGCTCATTGCTCATGCTGGGGGGAGCTGGCTACTGGCCCTCCCGATAGAGGGGGGCTGTTTTCCTTCATATCCTAGAAGCGGTAGTCTACGGTGTTAGATCTTAGATACTTCTACAGTAGCTGCCTGTTGCCATCCTTGACACTAGCGCGCGATTTAATTCGCTGCCCAGCGTTATGTGCCTCTGAAACTATTATATGTACCATAGCATCGTCATAGACGACGACATACCGTTCAGTGTGCTTTCGTATAGTTTATTACTCTACTTAAGAATGCCTCAACCCCTCAATAAAGTATGCAATACTATGCCGGCAGCCGAGACGCAAATCCACGAGATGAAAATAGAATCATCCGCTCTACAACGACTGGGCTACAACAGTAGTGAGATATGCGTACGCTACTCTGTATTAGAAATAAGGCAAAAATAAGTTGTCGTTGTTGTGGGTGGATGAGCAAGTGTACGTTCATATCCACAAGAGGGAAGTAAATAAATTGCGGTTTATTGGGTTGGAGTGAGTGCTTAAAAAAAGAAAAGAAATCTTTGACATGCAGGCTTCGTGATAGTAGGCATCCCATCCTTTGTCAGTGGTGCCAATCTAAAAATTAAAAGTAATAGACGCTTAGATTTTAAAATTGAATTCCGAAAGTTAAAATGATTATTGAATTAAGTTACCAACTAATTTTAATTCTTTCACAAATCATTCGCCTTCTGTGCTAATGGATAATTCCGTTCTCTTTCTTGGAAAATAAAGCTCTCCTCTCCCCATTTGCTAATAATTTCCATATACCTGGTTCTGCTCATTAGTATGCCATAGGCAAGTTGTATTGCATTGTAGCCAAATCCAACCCATACCATTACAGAATCTCCTCCCATTTGATGTCGACTTAAACTTCATTGCTCCTTACGCAGATCGTGAAAATAGTAATCCCTGCCATTAGGACCATGATTTTCTACACGTTATTTTATGGCCACGCCTGCGGCCGGACTTTTACCGGCATGTTTTGTGAGCTTTGATTAAAAGTGATTTCCGAAGAAGTATTCGCCTTTGGACATGTTCGGACTGTTATAAGACCCCCTTCACATTTTTAGTATAAGTTTCAACTCTGGCCTTCGCTTCGATTTGAGAAGCCCTTGAAGAAGAATTTAAGCCTTCCCCCAAAATTGCTTTATGCGTTCTCCCTTAATTCTCCCAAATTGATCAAACTGTTTTTTTTTTGTCCTACCCAATTTACCGTTTTCCCCTTATAATATAATATTTTGTATTTTTATAGAAATTATTCTTTGGCAATGATGTGTGGCAAATGTTACACACACTTGGATTTTCTTAAGAATTCAAAGGGTTCTTAATTGTATCACAATTGCTTAGATTTTAATTCCGGGATCATAGCTTAATAAAGGGGAATGGACCAAATTAATTAATTGATTAAGGCGAAATCAATAAGTGTTGATGCTTTCAAAAAAGCTGACCCAGAATATCAGCTCTAAAGAACACGATTCCAAAAGATATTTCGGCATGGGTAGATTATAAAAATGAAAGAGTGGAGGCTGAAGCAGGCCTATGAAATTTTATAGAAACGGGTATGTATGTATATAAATTGTATTATCCGCTTGTAGAGAATGATTCTGTAGAAACGCTCGAAATTTGTTTGCTTATAGCGGCTATATTGTTAAAGTAACTGTCCTATTGAGCCGACTATTGGACTTTTAGTGTCCAACTAAGAGCCAACAACGTCACCTCAAGTCTTCAAAACGCAAGGTCTACTCAAAACGTTACTGTCGTGCGTGGTAGGCATTTGAATTTCCAAACCTAACACCATAAAATTAGGTGTCAATTAGATTGAGAGATATTATATTGTTTCATTTATATTTAAAAATCGAGCATTTTTTGTCTTCTAATAAAAAAGTCGTAGTGCCCTATTGTTCCAAGTAAGCGCCACAGTCCTCTTATCATCCGTTATGTCATTAATTTGCTTTTTACCGACTGAATATGCTATGAACCATATCCAATGCACCACGAAAATGAAACCCTCACAGAAGGGGGATTGGCTACACTTGATTTTGTCCGCCTTAATCGTAGGCCAGTCAAACTCTCCACAAGTATACATATATAAAGCACCACTAGAGGAGAATGTACTCTGGTAGATTAAATGGGGCACATGGTCACACTCAAACATAGCGAGCAAACAACCCCACAAAGCAAAGAGCCGAAACCAAATGATATAAGAAGGAAGCGAAACCCGACCTATGGCAACTTTTAACCTATTTACTTTGAATCTGCTCAACAAACAGTATGAAAAGCTATCACTATATGAGCGGCACGGCATTCAACAACCGCTGTGCGGCGGAGAGATGTTGATGATGCTGCTCGCGTCACGACGAGAACGCGTCATTAAATGTCACGTTTCCTTTACATATTTTTCTATATCTCATACCTCTCTGACATATCTACATCTAGTACTCACTTTTTTCGCCCAGGAGACCTAAATTTGCGACGAAGCTCGATGCAAAAAACAACTTTAAGAAGGTAGAACGAAAGGGTGTGAGCCTGTTTAAAGCACCAGACAACTTCCTGGCACGCATACAATTTGCATGAACTATACAATATACACAAGCGATACGTTAATTAGTCGTGACTGCTGGAAGGCAGAAGTGCAGCAAATCCATTTAGGGTTCAAGCCAAAAGAGTGAAATGAACGGATTTGGTTTTCACTATTAACTAAGCGAAATGGATTTTTTTTTCTTGTTGCTTTTGAGGGCATCTACCGATGGCAATGTAGTGAGTGAATGAGTAACAAAGGGCCATAATGAGGTTCCTACCCGACCAGGAAGAGATTAGAAGCAACAAATGGTGCATGAAAAGATAAATGTAACATAGTTAGCAAGTTGTGTGTAATTAGGGAAATGAGCTTTGCGTGGATTTGGAAACTGCTTGCCTCGAGCGTAGAGCTTTGTTGGATTTAAGCCGCGCCTCCTAAGAGCATAGTTATTAAGTGCTATATTAATATATAAGAACTATTGAGGTCTAGGGAATGCCGATCAGTGGAAATCCTTTTCACAGCATGGTTGGATAGTAAATATAAAATTCAATTCAATGTATTATATTTCAGAGCTCAACCATAAAGATTAAAGGTTTTCGTAAGCAATAAAGCAGAGATATCCCAAAATAAGTAATAAAATTATATCAAATTTATCAACGTGTCATATTGAGAACAATTATTTTGACCTTCAAGCTTCCGATTATATAAGCCATGGTCCGCCGCTTATAATCCATGCATGCAACAGTCGCACAATTGAACATTATAATACAAGCTTAGGGCTGGTAATTGGATTAATCCTAGGATATAGTGTCATTAGTTAAGGTCCGACTTTGGTTCTAAGTCCTGTTCTACGTTAAAAGGCCAAACTTTTGTTAGATTTTTTTTCTTTTATTTGTTTGCTCTTTAAGATTAAAAGCTGAGAAATTCATTTGAGAAATGAAGACCCTTATTCAAAGAATGATTTATTCTACGATAGAATCCCAATTTTCCAAAGTTTGAACCAGGCAGAGCTTTCTAAAGATATTTTCGAGCTTAACGCACATTCAGGTTAAGTTAGTGCCATCTGAATGTATAAAGACGAAAATTGCCAAGTCTCTAAATAGAACATATGCAACCTAAGAACACGAAGGCCTTTGACTGCTGTCCAGCAATTATATCTGCCTTCTAGGAAGTGTAGTGGGATAGGCTAAAAAATGGATGGAAGCTGCAATCTTCTGAATTTTTTTATACATAGCAACCGACGTTATAGCCTGCGCAGTAGCCAATCTGAAGCTTTTTTTCAGCCACCTAGGTTGTGTGTGATTTCTAATCAGAAATGGAAGGAACTACTGTTTATCGTCGAGTCCGAATGGCGGATTTTCAGAAGCTTTTCTAGACAGATTTTGTTAGTAGGTACTATTCTGAGGAGTAACACCGGAGGAGTTCTCTCCCCCCTACTGTGGCTTCTTACAGTCAACAAAATTCTCAAATTCTTTATGGAGAACGACACAAAGATCATAGCATACGCGGATGACCTGGTTATATTGATAAAAGGTAAATTTCTACCAACTATCAGTGAACTAATGGAATCTGCGCTCTCCTCGTGGGCAAGACAGAACGGTCTGAGAATAAACCCCCAGAAAACCGAGCTGGTCTTGTTCACCAGGAAAAGGAAAATTCCGATATTTGCTCCCCCAAAGTTAGAGGGCACTCCACTCAAACTCAAAGCGGAAGCCAAATATCTAGGCATCATTCTTGACTCAACACTCTCCTGGAAAATTAACCTGGAGGAAAGGATTGAATGCTTTTTATGCATGCAAAAAGACCTTCGGAAAAAGATGGGGCTTGCAACCGTACATCATTCATTGGATGTACACAGCAATCATCAGATCCATTTAATAGAGAAAGCAACCAAACACCTACAGGTAGCCGGTATCCCACCATCTGATATCACTATCTTCGTAGACAGCCAGGCTGCACTGAAGTCAATAGAATCCTGTATAACGAGATCAAAGGCTATCATGAAATGTCGCGACTCACTGAAGTCCATCAGACACCACAAAGTTAAACTCTGCTGGGTCCCGGGCCACAGCTCAATCGCAGGGAACGAAAGAGCAGACGAACTGGCCAGGCAAGGTTCTGAAAATGGACATCAGCGAAGCGGACACGTCATTGCAACCACCGATCAGCGCATTATACCGGATCATAAACGACACAATCATCAAAGAGGCCAACTCGTCTTGGCTTACAAGAAACGACAGCTAAACGACAAGATCATCGTGGCCAGAGCTCAATGTCGGAAAAACAAAGAAGCTCCTGGCGCTGGACCGTAACTCGATCCGTATGCTCGTCGGAGTGATCACAGGACACTGTCCCATTGGAGCAATGCTCCGGAAATGAGACTCGGAATCCAGCGATCTCTGCCGGAGCTGCGGCGATAAGGAAGAAACTGAGACGATCCAACATCTGCTTTGCCACTGCCCAGCTCTCCAGAATCGACGCCTAGTGTCGCTAGGCCAAAGATTCTTTACAGAGATTGCGGACGTGGCTAATGCAGATATATCGGATCTTCTAAAATTCATTAAGAGCACGGGGTGGTTTCAGCCATCACGTGATAGGACAGGTTAAATTTATGTGTACCCACACAAACGAAGGGAATCACAATGGGCCTCTTGGCCTCCGAGTGGAAGTGATGTCTAACCATCGCACTCCCCTTCTCTAACCTAACCTAACCTAACACCGCAAAATACTAATTCGCCGGATTCGCTGTTATAGGATTTGAACATCGACGTCAGAAGCCAACATACCAACTTTTGTGCCATGGTGCCCCTAATCAAAACATTAAAAATTTCAGTACAAACTTGGGCAAGAAAGTCGCGTTTTAGCGAACCTACAAAACACCACGTCTGGAAATGGATGAAAGCTACTCGATGCCTACAATGACGGTATGTAAGACGGTGATAGCGAAAAACCCAAAACCAGAGTATTTTATCGTCATGACGGAGATGGTAATAAAAGCAAGATCGGGACTTGGTTCGAACAAAACTGCTGGCACAGGACTGCCTCGGCTCTATAAGCCGTCAAAGATGGTATGTGACCAGGAAACTTACACCAGTTCATCTGGAATATATAGTCAGAGGCTTGCCTCATCCGCAAGAGCTGCGACTGCATCATTTAGATGATGTATTATGCATGCACCAATGGGTCCATATCGTGTGTTTTACGTCTTTTGAGACAAAACTTGCATTTTCTGGGGAAAAAAAATTTGTGAATCAACACCCGCATCGTGTCAATCTCAAACGGTATAAAGGCGGGCCACTTCTAGCTTCCTGCCTAACCCGTCTTGTTATACACGATCCTTAGCGACCTAAACTCTCGATATTAAACATATTAAAACAGGACAAAAACAGAGTAATGGGATTTTTCCGATTTCTTTAACATCATTCTGAAAAAAATGTTCAATACTCAATAGATCATATATGCAAATGACTTGAGTATAATCGGATGGATTTAGCGAGACTTCAATGAAATATCTGTGAACACGAAGACTAGGCGGGTAAAATGGGTTTGTCAGTAAATAAAACTTAAAAAAAGACGTATACTGTACTTTCCAAGTATCCACAGTTGCAAGTCGTGAACCCCTCAGCACAATTTTCTTTTTGTGCTCCAGACGCAACTGAGTAGGAGATACCTCCTCGGGCATTCATATTCATAATGCGGAACAAAGGGGGAAAATCAATCGCAAACTCTGGCGGTTGTATAATGGTGGTTGTAATTAGGCATCTTCGTATCCAACACATAAAATGGTTGGGCCGCCTTGGGTGAATGAACAACAGAGTTTGGTCCGAACAGATTTCGATTCCAGCCCTGAAGGGCATGCAACATCACAGAATATAAGGAGGCGCAATTTGTGAGTGTCACACTGGAATAAGCTAGCAAAAGGAAACACTAACTGGAGAGGCGTGTTGGTTGAGACACAGATTCACCAGGAACGTCAATGCAACACAGAAAAGTAAGTAAGTTGGTCAAAAAGATAATTTTGGCACGATAGTCAAGGAAATTGTCTACCTCATCTTGACAGTCATAGGCTTTAATGAATTTAAAGACATCAGACGCAGAATTTCTCTTTCTAGTCGGTATTTCTTCAGGCTTGGCAAGTGCAAAACCAAAGAGAATCAACCAGAAGACAATGAATACTTGAGCGCACAGCAGAATATGCTGGTTGGAGAACTCTGAAATGCATTTAACGCTAAACGATGGTGGAACTTCCTAGTTCACACAATATATTTCTCGTTCATTCTTGTAGTGTTTTACGGGCAAATGCTAAAAGTAGGTTCCATGGCAGTAGATAGTAGTACTCGTAAAACCTCGATTTCAGCAGCTACGATGACAAGATCACGCTAGAAACCAAAGTATAACCATGGATGCAACAAAATTCACCCTAAAGAGTGTTAGGTATTAACGACTCCATCAAATACGAAAAAGTTGCTCAATCCGTTGTCAATTAATTATTCTCATGATGATTGGCATCCATGGAATTGACGTACAGAAGACTAGCCCATGAAAAGAAATAGTAATGAACCCTAGCCCCAGATGATTCACTCCGACCCACAAATCCAAAACCAAAAACCGAAAAGAAGTCAAAACAAAAACTGCAAAATATTCACTCATCGTGAAATACAAAAAGTCTGCTGAATGTGCAGCAATCAATTTCTTACTACCTTCCACTTGTTGTTGCCTAAGTTCAATAAAACTAAAAAAAATTCTACACTGAATATGTTGTACCATATCGAATTGCATCTTTGCCACACAGCAAAAACAGTAGCAAAAATGAGAAAGAAAATGAAGAATTAAATTAACCAATACCTCGTGACACAGATTGAACAAAAAATAAATAAAATTAATAACAAAATATAAAATATTTTCTGCTGATGGAAAACTATCAACGGTCAGTGTTTGTGTTTATACTTGCAAAAAATGGGATTCCTGTCAAGCTGACGCTGACAAACCAATATTAGACCCTCATTAATATCGATGCGTAACCAGTGACAGTGAGATATAGCATATGTACATGCATAGACATTTAGAGGTGCAAGATGCATCTTCAAACTCGCAAAGCAACTTGAAACTGGCACTAAGAAAACTGACAACTGTTATTATCAAGTCATCTTCGTGCCGAACAATCCGAACGCTAAACTGTCCGGCTTGCCATCACGCAGCGACTAAAGTGTATTAATCGAAAAAACGTTCGTGTAGGTCAGAGCTAAGTGCAAAAGCTCGCCGACAGTCGGAGGGGATGCGTCTGTATATCTGGGAGGTACGAGTATGTGCTTGCGAACTCGTCGGCGAAGTTGCGAGCATGGGAAATTGTATGCGGCAGCATAAATCGACTCTGGGGCACGCTTTTGTTTCGTTTTTGATGCAGAAAAATTATAATTTAAGTGTTCTTGGCACAGTCGAGTGGTGGTTGGAACGGTAGTGCTGTTTGTTGATGTACATTTTAAGCTCTTTATGCCAAGAGCTGGCCTGTTTATGGAGGTGTTGAAAAACCGGGGGGCGTACTAGCGAACAGCAAGTGAGCAAATAGATGAGGGCGAACATGCCGGCAGGGTAGTCGGGTTGCAGGATGGAAGTATGCTCTGAACATGCCGTGATTGATGGTTTTGGCATAGATTTTCTCGTTTTTTCGTTTATATTTACTCATTTTAATGGTTTTCCTGGGGTGGGGAAGTTAATTGGCTGTTCTTGGCTGAGGCTTATGAATGCTTCGATTGTGCGACTAGAGGAATTGTTTATAAACATTCGATGGATGTATAGAACGTATTGAAGTGAATGAAATTCTAGGAATAGAAGGCCGATTTGCAAGGTAATACCCGGGGCAGTGAGCACAACAGACGGGATCATAATTGCTGATGGATTTTCTGTCCGATGGACACGTTTAGATTTAATTTTAAAATGCTTGAAATAATTTTTCAATATTTTGATTGATTTTTTCTCATTGAACCAGCACTTGTCTATGCAAAAGGCAATGACACAGATTTAGGTTAATTTAAAATTATGTATATAACCAAATACGGAGTTCTATTGTAAGTAGCTCTTAGTTGGATCCAAGGAAAGCAACTAGGGTGGTGCACGGTGGGGAATTTGATGACCGACATGACCCTCTAACTAGTCATGTTCAGAGTGGAGTGTATTTTTTTAATTCTAAATTGTCTAATCTGATTTTCAAATATTCTAATAAAGAATGCGCTTTGAGCTTTGTTTAATCTCTCTTTTCACTTAACTAAAATTGCTGGATACTTATTGTAGTAATCGGAAATGTCTGATTTGGTACATATTATAATAATCGAGAGTCCAGAAAACACTTGCGACTCTCTGTGAAAATCACTTTAAGGCTTTAACAAGATGAATCCACAAAAAAATTCTAAAATAAGTTAACGGGAGTTTAACAGTTTATTTGAATTCGTCAGACAACATGTCACAGTGGCAACTCTTAAAACTTCTATTGTCGATGAGAAGGGATTATATTTGCTACGAAGTAACACGTTTCCAAAGCAGGGTCTATATAATCGATTCAAAGATTTGTAGAAATCTGAAGACGCCTGGCAACATTCTGATGAGACTGATTTCCCAATACAGGTTACAATGCGAATAATGTAACATGACGCACAAAAAGTGCCCCTGGGCCAGTTCGGCTTACCTGATATGCCAATCAAAAAATTTCCTCTCCAAGAAAGAAACCAAAGTGTAGTAAATGATATGAGGGAATCCTTAATCTACCCCATTTTCGCATCTATGTCGGAAAGCAATGGCGGAATTCCCGATAGCAGATGATAGGCCATTACCTAATTCTATCAATACTGCTTTTTGCTTTATAATAATGGAAACTTTAATTCAGGTAAAATCAATCTTATTAATTAAAAAAGGGGTCCAGGACAATACTGAGGTATTTAATTGTATTAAAGAATGAAAAACATTTACTTTTAACAAAGCAAATTTGTTAGCTTTGCAAAATTATCTTTTTCAGACTACTAATCATCCAATTTTTTTTATATATCTATTTTTAAGCATCCTGTTTTTTAGTTTTCGGTTTTCGCTGCTTTTTTGCATGATCGATTAATTAATTTAATCAAAAAAAAAAAAAAGAAAAACAAACAAACAGAAATGAATATGATCATTAATTACAGAGGAGAAGGCTCTGTAATTAATAATTTGTATGATTAAAGTGGTCACACAATTAATACCTAGAGGTACCCTGTGGAAAAGTTATCAAAGAATATATGACGAATCTAATAGTCAGGGAGTCGAGACTACCAGAATCTTTTAAAGAAAAGTCTGGGTCTTGTTTCCACACTATTTTTAAGCATAATATTCATTTACCCTGCTTTTCAGTCTTTGTGTTCTTCATCTTGAGCCATTGTAGGATATAATACGAGAGTTTTTACCCAACTACGAGATACAAGCAAAGTTGTTATGGCACATAATTAACTATATTATAAACGAGAAAATGAGAGCTGAGAATCCGAAAACTTTCCATTCCCATTAGCTGACGAAATATTGCAACACGCATCCATGCGTATTAAGCCCCTAGCCCACCATACCCAACCAGTGAACAAATAACCAATGCCCTAATGCTTAAAGAAAAAAAGCTTCTTTATATAGTTATTCACCCACGCAGGGCAAAACTGCCCTTCCACCCGACGCAGACGACATCGAATTAGCGCCTGCCTTTCAAACAATCATATATGCTAGGCTTTCATACATGCATAGATAGGCGTGATATGCACATATGTTCGATTCCATTGTTATCTGTCGCCTGTCCTATTATATACTCGTACCTCATGTGATATCTTCCATAAACGTACTATGACTCTCGGCCACAAACCGAGACGTAGATAGATACGCAACAGACGCATGATTCAAAATTTATTCATCTATCGTATCGCACGTCTGCGATCATGCGGGGGTACCTCCATAGCCCCACACGGTCGTACATCTATGTATGCATATATCGAATGCGTGTGCACATATATACGCTCTTTTTTGTCCCTACTTCAAATTTGACCTATTTTCATTATCAAGCGCAAGATTATTCTAAACAATGATAGGCGATACAGACGTACGCACATCCATACTCACTTGGGCTTTACGAGTATTATTACTTCAAATTGTTGCATGTACTCGTGTTGTATCTGTGCAAGTTCGTTTGGTATCTGTGCTAATTGTGTTTGAAAACGAATGTAAGGTGAAAAAAAAGTTTGTTGTTCTATCTGCTTCTATTCAGGTTCCAATTTCAGTTTCGATTTCAACTTTTTTTTCAACCATGTTTACGCTGTCGGGTGAAGAATCGAACTTGATCGTAAAACTTGAAGCGCAGAAGGGAAAAAAGTTCTAGAATCAAGTAACTGGCTGATTGGAAATGAACTAGAAATGCACGCTAACATGGGAACCCACATCAAAATGCTCGCGTGTACATACATATGTCTATCGTTCTATCTGTTTATCCGCTTGTTTGTTTGGCTATTAGATTGCTTCTTAGAACGAGGCAATGACCCAAACGAATGGAACTGGAACAGCTAAAGTAGTTGTATTGGACTCATAGTCAACTCTTGCTATCACCAACAGCTGCCGGTGATGCAATTGCTCCGCAAGACTTTAAGAAGCAAAACCGTAGCGGATTGTATGCGCTTTAGACGGCTTTCTACTCTTTCGCCTCCCCTCCGTTGCAAAGCTATAAAATAAAGTATTTTATTGATGGCTAATTTTACGACGAACCGTGATTAAAGAAGGAAACGATAGCTGGTGTAGAAAAAAAAATGGAAAAGATAAGGAAATTAATTGACCTAGTTTCGAATATAGTACACTTTTTTCGTCGTTTATTTGGTTTGTTTTTGGGAGATTTGGGGTGAAGTTCGAGAATGGGGGAAGTGAACTTTGACGCAGCTCTCTTTTTTGTCTTGGTAGTTGTGGCAATAAATAAAAACAAAAAAATATCTAATCAGACGTACATGTTCAAAATGAGTTTAAAAAATGTGTGTTTAAAAATATGTGATATTTTTATGAGCGAGTAGATTTTTTTTATACTTTTGGATTTACATCTTTACCGCACGCTTATAAATGCTACCGGTTGCAGTCATAAAGAGCTGTTATTCCTAAAGGAATAAGCTTATATTCAGGGTCAATAGCTTAAACAGATCGGAGTCATTCCGATCCTTTTCGAATCCAATACTTAAATTCGAAACTTTCACAAATAAACGGGTAGTAAATCTCATTTCGTTGATTTCAAAAAACACTTTTTTATGTAGAGAAAGATGGAAAAAAAGAAAAGGATATGTACATCCGCCACTGAGTAACCTACGAAACAGGATTATTTCGAAAACTTGTCTGAGAAAGAATGCCATTGGTGGCGATATTTTAAGAATGAAGTTATAGTTCAAACTAGAAACTGTACTTTTTACTATTGGTGAGTTAAAGCTGACATGTGCAATACATCCTACAAATCATTGTCTTGCAGCCAAATGGAAAAGAAAAATCGGTTATCGGTTTAAGAGTGCATATCGGTGGTAAAAATCCAAATTAATTTTAAAATGTACTTGAAGGGGATATAATCAGCTTGAATGGAGATTTCAAAGGTCCGCTACATTATTTCGCAGAGTACTTGCACCAGAAGTCCATACATACATTAACATCAAGGTATTATACGTTTTCTAGAGTTGATTAACAATCTAATCTGATTAACGACTACCCTAAGAAGGATTGAACCACTGTTTGGCCAATTGACTCTTTTTTGTGAGGAAAAAAGTGAAAGTGATATTTGAGCTGATAAATCTGTTATCTTGAGTTCTCGAGTTCTCTTTTTACAATATAATTATAATGCCCGAAAAAATGCATAAGAACCCATTCAAAGCAACTTGTGTTCAGCAAAGCCTACTCTATAATATATTTGTACAAATATTTTAGCAAATTGCCAATCCAGATGAGGGCATAAGTTAACGTGCTAACTTGCTAATATTGAAGCCATGGAGAAATACCAACCCGGCTAATCCTCTGAGTCGCAGAGTCACAGATAACCAAACGTGCTTAAAACTATTAAGCTAATCAGCCTTAGTTTTTTTTTCGAAAAACTTATATGATAATATAAGCAATATAAGTAATATAAAAAGGGTTTAAAAAGACAAAAAGTATAGACCTAAGGAGAACCTCCAAGGATAACGCTCGTAGTTTCCAGAGAGTTCCGAGATGAAAAATATGATTTCGAAAATGCAAACAAAGACGTGTATGATGAAAGAAAATGAAGGAAGAAAAATTAATTATAATTTACCTATATAAGACATGATAAAGTTTGTTTTTTTTTTGTATCTCTAATTGAAAATTGAATTCAATTTATGAGAAATTTTGAAATTTTGTTCGCCAATTGGTTGGAGAATTTTTTTTTCGAAAAACTTTTATTCTCTTGAATTTTGTTCCAATTTGCTTAAATTTTGTTACAGTCCAAATGAAGTTGCCAATTTTTACTTGATTTGGTTTAGTTTTTTGTTTTTTTTTTCTGTCAAAATATTGCACAAAGTCTGGTTTTCGGTTTTGTAAAAACGCCAAAAATAAATATTTGAATAAGTAAATTTATACTAACGGCATATGGGCATACGCGTTTTTTTCCTATAATAACAATTAAAATTATTATAGTGGATATTGTTATTGTTATTGCATTTCGAACACTTGCTTATCAACTTCGTCTCACTACTATTACATTTCTTCAGTAACGTTTTATTCAGTGGGCTTTTTATGATTGATGTTGCTGTCGTCCCGGTTGAAGTTGTTGACGTTGTTATATCTGCCGACGATTGGGATGATGTTGTTTGTATTTGACTTTCGATCGAATTCTGAAAATTTCCAAGATCTTCATTTGCAGCATTCGACGTTGAGGATGTAGGTGTATCGGTAGCGGAACTATTGCAATTGAAAGTGAAATTGTTATTGCTTGCGCCGTTTATTGTTGACGCATCAATTGTTTCATTTTGCGATTTTGCGCCTATTGATGAAGATTGTTGTTGTTGTTGCTGTTGTGGATGGTTGCGGTGTTGTTCGTGCAGTTGATGATCTTGACGGTTTTGCAGTTGTTCGCGTTGCTCATGGTTTCCATCATCATTGGGGGGAATTGACAGATTAGTAGTTAATCCTACGATATCCGATGGATTCTTTTGTATATCCGCCAATTGGTTGGCTGACATTTGAGAGAATTTTGTTTTTTAACCGTTTTTCTCCCGTTTTTTATTTGGTTTTATTATTTTATTTCAATATAGAAAACTCGCGGAAAATACGTTTCCCTTCTATCTTAGATCTATGGATTATCGTTATATCTCGAATGAAGTGCTTCACGATGAAAAACCAAAAACAAAACTTTTCAATAGAAAGAAAAACACAGTTCCAAGGGAAATTACAATCAGTCTTTTGTTATTGGAATTAATGCACAAAAGTTACAATTAGCCCGGAAAAACCAAAAATGCGGAAGTATATTTGTTTTTGAACATATTTTATTCTTAAAATTTAGTTTTCATTTCCCTTTTATTCTACTTTATTGGTTGCTTTAAGTCACTTTGATTTAGTCTTTTCGTTGAGGACGGAATAGAAGTTGGTTTCGTTATCATTTGTTCCTATTTATTGAAATCAGTCGCAAGCGGTTGTGTTTTCTCTTTTAAATTTCTTCTTCACCATACGAAATAAAATAAATTCACGAAAAAACCAAAAACAAAATAACGAACGAAAACAATAAATATGGTCACTCTATCCTATTTCGCCTCCCATCACAGAATGATGCTCATGTCAAATCGAATATCCATTGATGAAGTTTATTAATCATATTAACATTTCACTATAACGCAATTAACCAGTAATGAGACTGCTATGGGCGAAAGAAATATATCGGCTAGTTATGAAATAAATAGATGTTTGGCAGCACTCGAAACACTATTCACAAGTTAGAATTCGAAAGCGGGATGACAGGAAATAACCCGTTCTGTTCGTTTTTACATTTTTTCGAACGTCAACATTTTATACAATTTTTATATATTGAAGTGGCGTGTGGAAAAAAAAGAAAAAAACAGAGCACTAAACAGGAAATCCGCACTTCACTGACAGATAGATTCACAATAGAAAATTCACAATTATGAATATATTTCCAATCGAGCTTTAAACATTTTGTTTTGATTTCAAATTTTCGAAATAACCGTTGAAATTACGGCGAAAACACCGACTTTAATATGAAACATTAATCGTTATGCAACGGTGCACTGAATTTTTTTGGCAATACAATAAACAGACAAGAAATATTTTAAAAAAAGTAAAAATGAAAATACTGCAGTCGAATTATAAACCGAAAATTCGTTAGACGGCGTTTTGTTGTTTGAAAATAATTTGTTGTCGTCGAAGCGTTAATCGATGAGTGTGATCCCAGAAATCGGCAAAATAGTTGGATGAAAAATGAAAATATTTGTGTTTGAAATGAAAGGAAAAACTGTTAGTTTATTCCGCGCCCAACGTGCGTACATACGAACGGAATAAAGTGAAATGAAAGGAGTACATAATGTGCACAGAAGAAAGCACACACAACAAGTCACTCACTCTCTCACTCTCTGTGTGTCTTCAGTGGTATTTCTATGAACTAAAACTAACTTTGTGCCGCACTAGGTTTTTTTTTCTTTCTTTTCGTTCGCTTTTTGTGTTTTTGTTTTTTGGCCTGGTCTGACATGGCGAGCTGACTAACTGGCTGTTTGGTCGACAGGCGGTATGTCCCTTGTATTCTCATTTACCCCTTTCAACCCCCCTGTCAAACTTTTTTTTTTGCTGCAACAAAAATGAAGAACAGCGAGGGAAGAGAAGTGTAAAAACCATCAAAAACACACAAAAAATTCAATTTTCCATAGATACATTTGTATCTATACCGTTGTATGCACATCTTTCTAACGTGCCAATGGTTGAGGTTCAGTGTTGCAGATACACAACTCAACACGACACAATCCCAACCAGAAATAGTTGGTCTTACACTCATAGTTGGGTAACTCTACGAATAAAAATGGAGGGAGCCAACAAGCCGGAGAAATGAGGAAAAGCTGGCAACATAGAAACATAACTGTTTGGCCGCAGCGGCTGCAACTGCAACGAAAATAAAGTCGACGGTATAATGTTCTCCCTGCCACCCGCGCAGTGCACTCGCAATAGCTCTCCAGCACTTAATAGGCATCCAACGGCGGCGATGATACAACCAGATTGTACGGCAGAGGGAGCGAAGCAGAGGAGACAGCGTAGCAGAAGCAACGACGGCGAACTGCATAATACTTTACTTCCTATATTTTTGTTGTTACGTTTTTTTTTTCTCTGTCTCTATTTTCTTTTTGTTATGCTTAACCGTAACGAAAGCGAAGCACAAATAAGATTGAAACAACGGAAAAAAATCGATCGCTGCCAGTTATGCTGCCTCTATATACATATGTAGGGATGTAAAAGTTGACACAGTTATTCAATTGATAGAGCGAACGACCGCGGTTCGGTCAGTGTGTTAGTGCAGTCTAATACAGTGATGTGGAAAAAGCTTTCTACTTTTTGTTTCGTTGGCGGTTAGGGTGGGAGAAGGAAGAGAGTCAAGTGATCGCTGGTAGCATGTTGCTGGATTTTCGTTTTAGTTGATTTGTTGCCGAAACATGTGCCTCCCGACATTTTTTAGCTTTTGACGTACAGGCGGTGGTGTTTGCTAATGGGGGAAAGATGCTCATGTTGGTGTTGATAGTGGTAGTGGTGGTGATTTAAACCAGGAAGAGACCTACTTTGAAAAGTGTATCGAATTTTTCCGTTTTTTTTTCTTCGTTTAGTTGTTAAGGAAAGAGAAGGTGATGTGGATTGATAGCCTGTTTGGTTGAAGCTGGTTGTGTCGTCACTGAATTCAACACTTTCAATTGGTGATAGGCAGCGGACGAAATAGAATCAAAGGGGGAGTTTTGTGGGTTTTTTTGGGAAGAGTAAGAATGCGCAAAGTATGTACATACTGTGTGCGCAGGCAGTCGGTGTTTTAATACTTCACACAATGCCTTGACGTTTACTTAATTTGATTTAGTATTTATAGGGCATACGAGTATTTTTCGTACTACAGTTTATAGCGTTTAAAACCGTATGTAAATATGCATGTACTTATCCGACTTTAGATTTCGCTATATGCTCAGGATCTTGGCTTTTCTTTGTTTTATTTTTTTACTTTTAATGTTGCCTATTTATGAGACGTTGAACATACTGTTGTTGTTAGTGCTTTGAAAACGATTTCTTAATTTTTTTTCCAGTAAATAAATATATAAACATTGCACCTGTTCATTATAAAAATAAAAGACATTAATAACTTCGGTCAAAATATTCATCTGGACATGTTTTCCATCGAATTGATGGGTCTTCAATCCTTCTTTGTACGATAGAATTGGGAAATTCACCTAGGATTTCAAGAAAGAAATTTTAAAGGGATCCAAAACATACAAGATTGTCGAATTCTTACTAATACGCATATATAGTTATGTACGAGGGTGGTCCGATAAGTACTTAGCCTCACCGCCAGATGGCGCCAGTATCGCCAGCAACTTACTATCGTGTAGTACATTCTAGTAGACGGCTACTGTCGAAATTTCAGCCGGATCGGACTCGTAGTTTTGTTTCGACCGCGTGTGGAAGCGGGAGTGTCCGTGGATTTTAGAAAAATGGAAAAAAAAACAATATCGGTCGGTGGTTCGATTCTTGTTTTTGGAAGGGAAATCGCGCAGCGAAATCAAAGAGCGTTTGGATGCTGGGTACGGTGACTCTTCTCCTTCGATGGCGACCATCAAAAATTGGTTTAACGAGTTTCAACGTGGTCGCACGTCGGTTTTTGATAAGCCACGTCCAGGTGCCCCGAAAACGGCTACCACGGAGGATAACGTGACAAAAATCCACGATCGTATTGGCAGACCGCCGATTGAAGGTGCGCGAGATAGCTGAGGCATTTCAAAACATCGCGTGGGTCATATCCTGCATGAAATTTTGGGCATGAGAAAGATGTCGGCGCGATGGGTGCCGCGTTTGCTCACTCCGGACAACAAGCGCAACCGTGAGACCACTTCAGAGCAGTGTTTGACGCTGTTTAAGCGCAATGCGAAGGAGTTTCTTCGTCGTTTCGTGGCAGTCGACGAAACATGGATCCACTAGTACACACCAGACCAAGAAACGGTGGACTTCACCCGGCGAACGTGCTCCGAAGAAGGCGAAGACTGTCCCGTCGGCTGAAAAGGTGATGGCCACCGTTTTCTGGGATTCACAAGATGTGATCCACATCGACTACCTGGAGAAGGGCAAAACGGTCACAGGGCTGTACTATGCCAAATTATTGGGCCGATTCGATGCCGAATTGAAGAAAAAACGGCCCCACTTGGCGAAGAAAAAAGTGCTCTTCCACCATGATAACGCACCGGCTCACACCTCCGCCCTCGCCACGGCCAAATTGCTCGAATTGGGCTACGAACTGCTGCCCCATCCACCGTATTCCCCAGATTTGGCCCCGTACGACTTATTTTTGTTTCCAAACTTGAAAAAGTCACTTGCCGGGCAGAAATTTCAGTCGAATATGGAGGTCGTCGCCGCCACGAAGGCTTACTTTGCAGACATCGAGAAAACGTATTTTTCAGACGGGTTAAAGAAGTTGGAGCATCGCTGGGCCAAGTGTATCGAGCTAAAAGGAGACTATTGAAAAATAAATCGCCATTTCTCCAAAATTTTTGTTTTTCTTTTGTAGGCTAAGTACTTATCGGACCACCCTCGTATAAGTATGTAGTTCTACAAACTATTTTTAATGTAACTAGTGTCGAGCTAATATGGGGGCTTTTTTGTTTTTGTTGTTGGAGGTTGCTGCTATCTGTTGGAGCACTCAGACACAAATACTGGTCCATTGTACGCCAGACAAGCACCTTAGATGTCGTTACAGCTCATGAAGAGCCGGAGCCAAGCTTCTTTCCATTCACTAATGTTGTGTGCAATTTGTTTTATTTTCACACAAGTGAACGGAACCTAAAGCTTAATGCCGATCCCGAACGCCGAGAAGCTTTTTCAAGGGAAGTGTATAACGGGGGGTTTTGCCAGTAGCCCGCCGAGGAAAGAAGCCGAGAAATAATCATTCGAATGCGTTGGTGTTATCGGGATCCGAACTCGCTCATCTTGCGTCAGCGGCCGACACACTACCCACTGCGCCACGGCACTCTCTGATATGGGGGCTTACAGTTTTATCGAAATATGTGAGCGGCATCGACTCCTGATCCCATGTCTGTTACGAAGTCATTAGCATTAACTGCCTCCAAAATCTTAGCGAAGTGTTTCAGCCAGTATGGTTCAATATCGACGTTGGAAGCCGTCAGGATGGTGTTCATATTCTCACCTGTGACGGCAACGTGATCGTCAATGAGGATGAGGACGGCGTACAATCCAGTTCAACCTTGTTAGACATGCTTTAAGGTAATTGATGTCTACATGAAATCATTTCACACACCTTTAGAAACTTCTCCATGAACAATGCCAAAAAGTTCGAGTTAATCATATCAAGCGTGGTGACTATTTTTAACTTCTCTAAATTATAAGTAATGTGACATGAATCCGACGAAGGCCCAAGTAAATCAAGTATTCTTTCTTTAATATAAGGTCAAACAGCGGGGTTTCAATCACATCCACGTTAGGCCAGAGTTGTTCTTACACTCCCGCTATAGACAAGTAACGAATAACGTCCTAGTTGCTTTCATTAAACATAAAATGCTACATATGATACAAAATAATAATAAAGATTTCCCTACGATTCAAAATGCTTTCACAATTTCGATGGCGCATTTTAGCCGAGACAAAGCAAGATTTACTGCCTCTGAATGGAACTTGCAAGATCATTTTGTCGTGTTATTAAGATTATCAACGGTAAGCATGCATGCAGTCGCTGTGTGGAAAAACAAAATCCCAACGACTGTCACCAAAAATTGTTTAAGGCCAGACTAATCCATATGCAAATAAACACATGGTAATTAAATAAATGACTTTCCCAAGTAAAAAATATGAAAAATTATAAAAGCAATAAAACCTCTAAGCAAAGTGAGAAATTAAAAAAAAACAAAAAACAAAAAGAAAATATGCAAGGAGGTCAGAGATGATTTTCTTTTCTTTTTCCCACGAACGGCAGTAAAATAATAAAAAAGCGAAACAATTTTTGTATAAACATTTGGTAATTGTTTAGTAGCGTGCAGCGATTTCGCCGAGTTGGGTATGAATAGCAAAGCGAAGCGATGTTGCTAATTGAAAAGCTAACTTTTCAAAAAACCAAGAGGTGGAAAGTTAATACGACCTCCGTGTAGAGAAATGGACAATATATTGAAATAAGAAAAAGGACATCATCAGAAAAACACAGTACTGCCACAGATGATAATGCTGTAAGAATGAACTAAATTGTTTTTTGGACCTTATTTATCGTTTGTCAATTAAATACTTCCGGCCAGCGTGATCACCTGATGATTTTGCGAGGTTCAAGTATACATGTGGCAATACATCGTGAGATTCAGGAGAGTTACCACTTGGAACGAAACACACGGGTGCTAGCATAGGGTAGATGAGGCTTTAGGACAAGAAAAAAAAAAAATCTACGTTTTTAATAAAGTTTTCGTAGAAAATAGAATTCCAAAATGTCTCCATATGAAAATAGAATAGATAGATTTAAGCCGAAAGGCATTAGCAATTGAGAAATATGGTTAGACTTAGAATGCCCACACTGGGCGAGGTAACACTCATTAAACACTCAGATATTTTTAAGTTAGATTTAAACATTTTTGTCTAGTAAATAAGAATCGATTATAACAATAAAATTGAATTAAAAACCAACCTAGGCGTTGTATAAAAATAGAGGGATAGCTGGTTCAGCTCCTAGATTAATTTTTTAACTGTGTCGGAGCGAAAGAGGAAAATGAAAAAGAGTGAAAAGGTCGGAAGTCGGTCTACGTGGCCTTGCACAAAACAAAATCAAGATTGGGCTGATTAAAGCCCTCTAAAGTTTAGCACACAACACGGCAATTTCACTGGATGAAATAAGTAAAAAGAGAAAGAGCTCCTCGCTACCTCCTAGTCAGCAAGACATCAACACGTACCCTAACTGTCGCTTTCTGTAACGACAATAAAGCGATAATCAAGGCCATGCAATTAGAAGATTTATCATCCATGTCGGTGAAATAATACCAGTCAGCTGCGTGACACTTTTATTCCCAGTCTAATAATAACTTTGTCTATATCGCCGGGTATAGTCACGCTGATGGTAATAAGGGAGAGGACGAGTTGTCTCAAAGTGCATCAGCCTTTCGAGACACTTTGGTGGAACCGGTCCATATTCGGATAACGGTGGCTGCAAGAATCAAGTGAGCAAAGTATGGTGCTGCGAGCTGCGACATATGTATCAAGAAGTAATTGGCTCAAAACAATAAGGTTTCCTAGCAAACCTAGAGAAGAAACCTCAAGGCTGTGACTTTTACCATTTTCTGGCCAGTTGTCATGATCAAGTAGTGTGGTTCGTTTGACACACGTCTAAAAGGTCATTTTTATGCTGTTCATTTTATAGTGTCAAACTTTTGACAGCTCACGCGTAATTCGTGAGTTGACTTGTATCAAAGTCAAACATGCTTAGTTAGGGTTCATCATAATCATTAAGAAAAGACTTAAACCCGAACAAAGCTTACAAATTATTAAATATCTGTGAAAATGGGTGCTCTGTGGAAAATGTTTACAGTCGCAAACAATTCAAGCCATAGTGACCACATTTTGCACCAATTTCAATACGTTGTAGTATCCGCCAGTGATAATGAAAACCCTAATTTTTCGATTCATCGCCATTCGCGAAAATGGGGATTGTGTTACTCGACTATATGGAAGATTTTACGGAAGGATTTTGGTCTAAAACCTTACAACACCTTCAAGAACTGAAGCCGTATGCCCTTCCACGGCGTCGAATTTTCGGTGAATAAGCCTTAGAGAAATTGGAGGAAGATCGAAAAAAAGTAAAGAAACAAAACTGCCTTATTGGCTCCAATGGTCAACCTCAGGCAATACAAAAACTGCCAATGCACCCGGGAGAATGACCTATTTGGTGCGGTTTACGGTCGAGCGGAATCATTGGACCATATTTTTTCATGGCCCGTGAGAACAAAGTTATCGTCAATGTCGGCCGCTAACATTCAATAGTTCTAGAAGACCACCCTATATGACACATAGCATGCGAATCATTAGACCAATTGAGAAATGCGTTCATCAAATCGCTCGTATAAGCCTATAAGCTAGCGTCAATTACAGCCTTGGAAGACACCACTACGCGATTTATTAACGAGATACCAACTGCTCAAAAGATACATAACGCTCAAAATTTGACTCTCAGTATGGACCGCTTAAAACGTAGTCGTTGTTAAAACTTAGACGAGATAATCTCTAAAAAGTAAACGGCAAGCATTGATTTATCAACTCAAATAAAAATTGTATACACTTTTGCAGACACATGAGTTATTGGTATCAAGGCAGCACACCATAGTGATAATTGGGTTTTATTAAGCCATTTGGAAACCATCACTTTCACCTTCTGATACCATATTAGATAATATTAGAATGAAATGTGAAGTAGTGGAGTACCTACTGAAACATACTTTATTTATTTTATCCCAGTGATTGTTTACAAGGTATCGATCTTTTTCAAGTTATATCCTTTTTGCTCCTATTTTTGGGAAAACAAAGTCGATGTCGAAACCATTGTGACTACCTCTCCACTATGCCTCCATGTCATTTATAAACACACAACACAGATTTTTCAAATCGCCATTTAAAAATGTGTATGATTTTCAAACGACGTACTACGACATCACTGACAAATAGAAACCAACGAAACAAAAAAAAGGAGAAAAACAATCTACACACGTCGAGTGTGGAGCATTGAGATAGCCATAGATCAATCAAAGTCAAATCTGAACTCATAAAGGTTCCCTTGATCCACGCCCCTCACCAACGAACATCGCATAAATGTATCTCAACAATGTTGGATCCCCAGCACAACATCAAATTACACCGTTGCACATTACATAATACGTGTGCGCCCTAAACGAGATGAAAACCGGCGAGAGGAAAGTCAAAGCTCTGAGGGGCAACGACGACGATAGCAAGAGTTGCAGAGCAGGCAGCTGCACAACCTGATACATGCCTCATAGTCGCTACAGTTGCCCCAGCATATGAAGGGGAAGTTGTGTGTTTTAATCATACCTCCTCGCCCCCCCCAAAGTCACATTTGTGTATTTGCCACTATACATTTCACTTTTATTTGCTATGATGGTATATGTAGGTGCTTGTATCCGTACATGGTGCGCTGCCTATCGGGTGTGTCTATGAATGTAAGTGGCAGTCTGGTGTGGGTAGGGAGAAAGTTTTTCTCTTCCGCATGTATTTATGTGTGGATGGATTTGGCATATATACTTGTCGGATCATTTGCTTAGATGCACACAGATATTTTTTTTTCTTGATTCTCGTTTTCTGTCTTTTACCTTTTGCCTCCTGTCTTCAGTCGTATGGGATGAGAATACGTTTAATAATCAAAATGTTTTCTTTGCTTTGTATGAATCTCTTGTAGGAAGCGATCCGAAATGCCTTACGGGTTGAAGTACGAGTACGAGTAGCTGTTGCACATTTGTTTTCCGCCTTTTTTTCTTTCCAGTTCGTTTGTGCAAAAGCAGAACTTTCACTTGCATTTGTTGCGATAGTCTGGTTGTGTTTTGCTTTATATCTTCTTCGTGCCTTTAGACAGTTCTGGTACGCGGTAAATGGTAGGCTAACAGATCGGTACCCAGTGCATTATATTTGCATACTTGCCGGTTGTACCTTTTTCATGATGTTGATGATGATGATGATGGGTATCAAGTGATATGAAAGAGGAAGCAGAAACTTTTTGCAGCCTGTACTGGTTCAACAAAATGTTGGCGTTTCTGTCTTATCTCTCATTCCGTCTTTTTTTTGTAAGGCTCCCTAAACTATTGTACATTGCACTTCTATCCATTTGATCAGATAGAATTGAAACAGGTTTATTGGCCCAACGTACGAACATTGCGCGGTGCTCAGTGCACCTCACGTACAGCAAATGCACCGAATTCAGAGGAAAAAGAAAAAGGAAAACAAGAAAAAATTGGTCATTGGCAAGCGATAAAACGAAAACAAAAGTTAATTGTAGAGTTTAGCACTTGGAGTCAGTCGAACTGAACTGGTTTCTAAAATGGTGCATATGTATATGTATCTAAATGGCCAAATAGCTTGATAGTTAGATAGCATTGGCATGAATTGTATTGGCTAATGGCTGTGATGACCGACGTTGCCGGCAGCAAATGGCAGCCGTAGCAGCGCGAGCGATTGTGGCAGAAGGGGCGCGCGGTTTGTGAAAATCCCTTTTGCTTTCGTTGGTGTGGATTACACGGTTTTAAAACGATTTTCGGTGAATTCGGTCTTCACGTCATCGTCAATCTCTTGGGCTATTGAACTCGGGTTCGAGTGCAAATTGGATAGAAATCGCGTGATAATAGGTGGAGGAGTAGGGCTTTTTGTCCATTTACATACGATACTGGTTTTGGTGTGTATTGTGTTTGGTTGCGGTTAAGATATCGTACGCGGAAATCAAAAATCAATTTTGACTTTATTTAACTTTATGCTGACACACGTTTTTTATTGGCGAGAATGGGGATTTAGATTCGTTTAATTATGTTGTCCTTATGTCATCTGATAGGGATTGGAAATGTTCGAAATAAAATCAAAAAAGTAATAACTTGAATACCTATGTTATGTATGTATATCGCTTGAAATCACGACTAAAACCGCTAGAGTCATACATTCTAGATTTTAAGCCTATAAGCAAAATGATAATAACCTAGCATCTTATGGCACAGGGCCTAATGTGGAATGTGGACTTGTTTGAAGGTCTGACGCAATGGCTTATAGATAAAATCATAAGACCAAATAATAACTCCGAATTTTCACTAAGAATTTAAGGCTTTACCTGACATCAATTCGCAATTAGAACTGATTAATATAAAGTCTCAAAGAGATCTGAAACAAATATCAAAGGCTTGGTATTTGTCTAACTTCCCATTTGGAAGTTTTGCAATGGTCCGATTTTTATATTACAATTTTTGACACATCTCGACGTTTCGAAGTCCCTGGAACTCGAATTCCTCGAGTGCATTTGATTGTATGTGATTTTTTTTGCCTCGTAGATCTCGAGACCAAATAATTATATCGACTCCGGAGCAATGCATTCGCCGTTTGATATGTTTGATTAACATGCCAACATTTAAATACATTCTAGAGGCCATTATAAAAGTACAATTCTACAATTTTGGGTTAATTTTGGTATTTATTTGGTTCATTCATTTTCTTGTTGGTCATTGGTCACTAATGGTTCTGTACTTGTTTGTCTATTCCGGCTGAATTTGGGCGATGGTCTGTGTTGTATTCACATTAAGGACATCGGTCGATTGTGGTTATTCGCATAGACTTGAGACTTCAGAAAACTCCACACGAAAAAGTCAAGCGGGGTCAAATCGCATGACGTTGATGGCCAATTCACGTCACCTTTGCGAGAGATAACCTTACCCTCCAATTGCAAAAGATGATTTTTCGGCCAAAATAGGGGACCTCTTCAAAACGCTCCAAATCCTAGTCTGCGAACAAACGGTGTTGTCTATGGTCATGAACTTTGAGCTCCTGGGTAAGTTGGATCTTTTAGGCCCAAGTTCCGACCGTTGTTCTCGGCCGACCTTGCCTCATCTGATGTATGAATGTCGGCTGATCGATTACCGAAGAGGTCGTCTCAAATTTGGGCACCAAAAGTTGGAAAGTCGACTATGAAGGGTCACCACATTTACTGTAAAATGGGCGCACCGGTTGCACTAACAAACACTCATTTTATTAATAAGGTTTTTTCATTTGGACGCGCTATCGTGTAACTTGCCACGGTGATTTGGCATCAGTAATTGAATAATAAACAACACATTTGACAGATGTCCCCAAAACAACATGGCCGCCACAGGCCACCAAAATCTACCCACGCCAATTGAAAAACCCTTTATTATTATTTATTATTTATTGTTATTCGCCTATTTATTATCTATTTTTGTTTATTTATTTTATATATATTCATTTACACATTTATTTATCCATGTTTTCATTTATTTAATTATATATGTTTGTATGTTTGTTGATATTTAAATTTATATCCGTTTATTATATTAATTTATTTAATGAATTTATTCATTCCCTTTTAAATTGCTTGTTCATATTTGACTTTTTTGTATAGAAAGCTTTCTTCGTTTTTTCTTCCTAAGATTTATTCGAAATTTGGCTACAATCTGAATGGCGAAATTTTCATAACGAAAAGATGTTGAATAAAGTTACTCGAATCCGATATCTTAAAAAAAGAAAATGGCTTGACGACCAGTTGCACCAATATTTATTTATTTTTTTAAATGTTTAATTTAATATAATTTTTTAGACCTTTGCTTAAACGCTGAGATATATGTACATATGTATGCTCATGTGTAACCACGTAACATGGCTTTGTGACTGAGTTTAACCAGAACTCTGTTCAAGATCAATACAGGATTGCTCTTATTTTACCAAAATCTGATATAAGCTTCAAAATTTTCTTCTGATATCAAACAGAAGACCAGTTTGCTGCAAACAATTTCAAATCATCAAAAGCTGTACTATTTTCGATCGAAAATAAATTGCAGCAAATGCGTCACCCTGTTGTTTTGTGATTCCGAAAATGATTATTTAGATTAAATATTTGTGATTTCGATCAAATTTTGATTGTAATATATGTATTAAAAAAGAAAGTACCCTAAAAGTAAGAGAACAATTCGGCCATAACTTGTTTAAGCGTGAAGAGTTTGCGTATCGTGGAGCCCCAAAAAAAGGGCAACAAACCATATGATCTTGGCCAATTCACATGACCAAAATGTGAAATAATTTGTCCAGGAAATTTTTCTTGCAATAAAGCCGAAGAGGATCGTGTTATGTTGTTAAAACCACATGTCTTTTATATCCATGTCTTTGACTTGAGGCACGAAAAATCGATTAGCATTTGGCGATGCGCTGGAAATTCCTCATTTTCGAAGAAGTATCGACCAATAACACCAACAAACCAAATTGCAAACCCAATACAGCGCCTTTTTGAGGATGCAATTGGATCACATTCCCTAATTGTGGCCATATTTTCTGCAAAGTGTGGATGGATAGGCGTTAAGGCTTTTGTAACACAGCAAAACACAGTTTTGCTACAGTACACTCAGATCGCCGGTTACATCGATTATAATCTGTTCGTAATGTACGAAACGTATCTATCCATGGAATCATTATACTCGTAGTTGTAGTAGGTTTCGACAATTTTAACACGTTCAGTAATTATTAGACTATCCTTATTCTGTAATGGAAAGCGTTAGACTGAAGATATATAGCGTCGGATGACAGTTTGATTTGAAGTATGTGATTGAAACAAATCCAGACCACGAACTGTTATCGAGCCAAACTAATCATAAAACCATAAATAAATTTGCTTGTGCTTCCAGCCTAAGTCCACTGCGATGTTCTTAGACAATGCCCCGCTTTTTTTATCATCCCTGTATTCCGATGACTTTACTGACGGTTTTGGATTTAGCGGCCTTTTGATCATCTTTTTGGCGGTCGCCTCGTGGTCAGAGATACATGGCAGTGGACTTAGCGCTGGAAAGCGGGGGATTACTGGAGTGTAAGGTTTTATATTTTTGATTATTTTATCTTTCATTTGTTAATTTTTTGTAGAAAATAAAATCATTCGTGAATTGGAGTTTGGATTTTTATTCTTCGATTTTATGCTCCCGTCATAACACTGTGTTTTGAGTCATTATACTTGTATTTCGAAGCACTTAAATAAAACGATATTCCTATCGTTAGAGGTGCCCACTGCAAAATACTGAAAATTATTGTGAATTGTTTTCCACATTTTCTTTTCATCCAATCTGTGTCTGTTAAATTTTAAATATAGGATTGCTTGGAGACCTTACTAACTTCGCATATTTTGGGACAGAAGACTAAATTTTTAGCTCACTAATATATCCAATGCAATGCAATAGTTATAAAATAAATAAAATTGAATGAATGAAAAAATGTTGCCACGTACCATCGGTGCAGTGCACAGTTCTTCAATCACTTCACTTCAATTTCGCAAATTCAAATAAACTTTCTTTTGTAACTTCAAACTCTTTCATCGATCGAAATATGTGAGCCACAGTTTGAAATAAGCTACTCCACAAATAAGAAACAGCTAACATCACCGATAGACTGAATTTAAATACATTAAAATCTGTAATTATTTGTCGTTATGTAGTCTTGTTTAGTTCACGATCTGTGACGATTGGTATGACACTGGCACTGTACGATTTTATACCAAACGGAAATTCAATTAAATGTCGGAATTTTGACTGTTGATGAAGCGATTAAATACAAAATAAAATTTGAGAAATCTCCAGCGAGCTTAAATCAAAATTACTAAACAAAGATTTCAAAACTTTTTGGCATTAAAACTTGATAAAAAATAAATCAAAATCAGACCTTATAATATAAGAAAATAAATACGTATGTAAACAATGCAAATAGAATATGTTCCTAATATGATTTCAATGCTGTTGGATCATGAAGACTGATGACAGAAATGTTAGGTACCCGTACGTTGTACCTAATGCAAACTAATTTCCTATTAAGAATTTTTTTTGTACAGATGTTGTATTGTAATAAAAATCCCAAATGTACATATATCGCAAATGTCCCAATGATCGTATCCAGTTCCATCACGCTGACACCGTAAACAATACGCAAATTAAAGCCTCGCTTATGCTGGATAACATCAGGTTTGGTATTTTATTTTTGTTTGAATTCAACTACATGTCTTAACCTTAACCTTAAAAAGTATATTATTTGTCCGGTAAGCAACTCCGAATAAACCGCCTACTCTGTGTCAAAAGCCACAAAAAGTGATTTACCTTCAAAAAGAGTTAAGACACCAAAATCAAAAGTTCGCTGACACCGAAGACCTTAAACTTAACTACCATTTAAAACAAATCGATTTAAAGCCATAAATATTTACACTCATCTCTTCGTAGCTGGTGGCGGAAGTTGGCAATGAAAACGATTAATATACTCCTATGCATTAATCAAGTGACGAAAACAAAAAAAAAAAGAAAACGGAGGAAGAAAGACTAATACACCTGTTTGAGACAGATTCAGAAAAAGTTAAAAGGGTTCGCATAAATAAAAAAAATTAAAAATTAACATTTATAGATGTACATACCCGACCACACAGCTGGGCCAGGCATAGTTTGCGATTCCCGTGACACCTTATTGGACGTAATCTTGACGGCTTTTTCAGTTAGGATTGACATGAGATACTCCGTTAACACGTCCCCGAGAGCTTCTTAACACCAATCAGCGAATAATCTCGCACTTTTCTTTCAGCTATTCGTATGCCTAATTTGGATTTTAATGATTTTCACATGAGATACAAAACACACAAGAAACTCTGAAACTTCTTCCGTTCACAAAATTATTTCATCATCGTTTCAGCATCCTTCAGAACGATACGCTTGGTCAATGCGAGAAACACAAAGGCATCTACGAGTATCATACTATCTATTCCGTTTTTGTTTTGTTTAAGAATTTGTACCTCATTGTGATGGCTTTTCATTTCACTTCATCATATCGGGAGATTAGCAGTTATCTATTTTTTTTTTAATTAGAAAATTTCAAAACTGGAATAATTTGTATTTGAGGAGGCACATCATTTAGCATCGCGGCTTAGATGCTTAACATACTTTCCGCCGAAATATCGCACGAATCCGCAGTAAAAAATTAAAACAAAAAATCAAAGCAAGAAGTGAAAATTGCAATTGAAAAGGGATTAGACACAAACGATATATTCTTTCACTGTATTCACGGGTTTCCCTCCTCTCTAACTTATTAGGCGTTGTTGGGATGGGATTGTATCAGAAACGATGTTAGATGATATGACTCGATGCGATCAATCTCGGTTTGATGGGGTTGGCTTGTACCGCTGTTGTTGTCATTACTCCTGTTGCGAAGTAGTCAACATCAGTTGCTGGTGTTGGGCGCCTTCTTCCACTTTTCCATTTTTTTTTTTTTCGTTTTCAAATTTCAATTTCTTTCACTTTTGATTAAGATGCAGTTTTCGCGACTTTCTTTTAGTATTCCCATTTATCGTATTATTTTATATTTTTCTATTATCAAAGTCCGAACGGAGACCGCAAAAGGAGCAGAGCACACGGAAAAAGATACAAATACGAAAAATGCCGTTATACGTTACTACATTCAGTGCACATTATACGAAACACACTGTCATAATGTTGGGAACCATAGAGTGCCAACAACCCGTAAACTTGCAGTTTTTTTTTCTTCTTATTTTTCGTGCTGTATTTCTTCCATCACTGGTAGAGTGGAGCTGGTGTGCTTGTTGAGATACAATATTTCTTGGTGGACTTGTGTGTTTTTTTTTTCATTCTGTGTTTTTTGGTTGTATTATACGTGCGTTCCGATGGCAGATACTCGACGTAAAGTTTTGAGAAAAGCCTGCAAAACGATGTTAAAAACGAAAAGTTAAATTCGATGAGAGAGTAGAGTGTGTAAAATGTGTTCGTATGTTGCGATGGTGTGGGTCTGATTTTCCACATAAAATCGAAAGCTTTCTGCAGTCGTAGCAGCAGCCGTAGTTGAGTTATGCAAAAAGCACAGCTTCGTGTTATACAGGTGCAATCTGCAATCGGATGCGTTTTCTCGGCCGCATACAGCGTGTGTGTATTGATAGGTGTATGCGGGAGAGGGAGATTGCCTGTAATTCCCAAACTGCTCCGAGCAGAACATTGCAAATTTCGGTCTCCAAGAATGTTTTTTTGTGCTCGTCGGTTATAAAAAAGAAGTGTAAGTGTATCAGTTTAGATTACGATGTATGCACTAACGGTTTTATGTATGGCCAGGTATCACAGTCATAGCCGGATCTTCATCTGTAAAAAAATTCTTGGGTCTTCTCCAATACGACACATAACCCTTTGTTTCTTGTAGACAGAGTTTTTCTAAATGACTGATAAACCTTTTTTTTTTTAATGGACAAAATCCTCTGATATCTCAAAAGCACTTGGCACAAATTAGGGCAGAGCAAATGGTAAAAGCCATAAACATATTTATTACTCCTTCGTTTTTGTTTTTGCTAACACTTCTTCCAGTTCCAATTAGTTTCCACGTATGTACAATTATTTATCCTCTAATTTCAATTATAGGATAGTGACAAGTTTTAACATTTAACACTTTAGTCTTCTGTGGCATCACATAATTCAAACAGTTTCAGGCGTTAAAACCAAAATCTGAGAATCCAAATCATCGCCATTTAGGGAGCGATTGGATGACATCTCTTAGGTAAACTTCAATTGCAGGTTTAATATGAAATTGAGTTAGAACGACAAATTCATCCACATCCACGCAGTGCAAATAATTAAATAAGATTTAGGCTTATAAAGGGTCCGCCATCTAACGTTTTTTTTTTTCAAGTAGTGCTTATTTCGTGAATGGTAACACTTAGTTCATGTCTGATTTGACAGATAATTAGTTTTATCCTTCCGCTGAACGAATATGGTTGTGTATACGCTTGAACAACGCCTCGCTAAGTGGGCCTGCGATCGACTTAAAGAAGATACCGATTTTGCCAAAAAAATCATCTTTTCAGATGAAGCTCATTTTGATCTTGGCGGGTATGTAAACAAGCAAAATTGTCGCATTTGGGGCACAGAAAACCCGCACGCATACATTGAAAAGCCGGTGCACCCAAACGAGATTTTGGTCCAGAGGCATAATTGGGCCATTTTTCTTCGAAAATGAGCAAGGAGTGGCCGTTACAGTCAATGGCGATCGTTATCGGGCCATGTTGAACGAATTTTTGTTCACAAAAATTGAAGAGGAGGATATTGGCAACATTTGGTTTCAACAGGACGGCGCTACGTGCCACACAGCCGAAGCTACACTCGATGTTTTGCGCCCTGTTTTTGAAGATCGCATTATCAGCCACAGAGCTGATGTCGTTTGGCCACCTCGGAGCTCCGATTTGACACCGTTGGGCTATTATTTGTGGGGTGCCGTCAAAGATAAGTGTTACGCCGACAAGCCAGAGACAATTGACGCTTTAAAGGACAATATTCGTGAAGCCATTGGTGAAATACAGCTGCACACAATCGATAATGTGCTTAAAAATTGGACCGATCGTGTAGGCTACTGCATGGCCAGCCGAGGCAGCCATTTGAATGAAATTATTTTCCATTATTAACCGGAAGGATTGTACTTTCAAATAAAAAAAGAAATTTGAGAAAATATTCAGTAGTTTTTTTTTATAGCATTTTCAAAAAAAAAAAAGTTATTTGGCGGACCCTATATCATCAGTCAGTGCTCGACTACAGGTATAGGTCCATGAAACTTCATATGTTCAATTCAAGTGCTTGCGAAACACTACCAGCGAACAGTGGATAGAATCGGTCCGTTTAATCCATTTCGTAAAAAATATAAGCATTAAGACAAAAACAATGCCCCGAGACTCATTCGAACTCTAAAACAAAAGATTCGAGCTCAAGAAAACCATTAACGCGAGCGTAAAATAAGAGTTGGAGGAACAGACATAAATAACGACTCGAAAATAGTGTTGCGCAAAATAGGAGAGCAGAAAAATTGATCTCTACTAAACGAAGAAAAAAATGGAAATAGTCCACATCTTCTCTAATACATCCTGGAAAACCACTTGAGAATAAAATTCTACGACGAACAAAAGCTTTGCTGATGACGGTGTGATCTCTGGAAATCAAAAAAAAAACTCCTTGACCAACAGAAGTATTGAAAGCAGTTGTTAGGACACAACGCTTGCCTTTTATAAGCAAGGGAAAAGATACCCACATTCCTAGGCCCTTGAATACCGGTTAAGAAAACGCACGACGCATCAAAGCATGGCAACAACACAGTTTCGGGAAAGATCGGGTTACGAACGGAGCAACGCAAAAAGTGATTAAGGCCGTCCTAATGGCTCAACAGGGAATCTTAATGAAGTAAGTATTGATGACAACTCTGGACAGGGTATGCAGTCGATATGATAATGATATGGGACACGGATAGCGTACATTGAAAGCCGAACTTGAATGGATTAGCTTAACACGGGTTTACCACGGAGAAGAATGAATTGATTTTCCCTGTCAACAACAACATTCCCACACTGATGAACTACCAAGCTGTGTTTGGCAGAAAACTATTTAGTGTTAGCTCGTGACACAAAGTTGAGTTTCTAGCAGCAAAGCAGGACAACGCCGAACTAGGCCCTAAGGTCAGATCATCATGAGTGGGCTGATCGCAAATGAGAGTGGACTCACGGTCCACGGACTCCTGTTGTATGGATGTGGGAGTTGGGCCTTTACTCTCGTCTTAGTAGCTGCGCGAGTAACCCTCATCAACCCAGTCAGAAAGGAAATACATTTACATCAGAAAAGTTTTCATAGGATCGGTAGTAGCTACGAAAGAAGGAAAGTAGACAACCAAACAGCGATGGCAATAATGATGGGACTCAGAAAACAAAGGGCAGATGGCAACGGTGAAGCAACGAGCGACAACGTGGCGAGCTAAGCTGTTACATCATCCAGCTCTTCACCTAACATGGATATTTCAACGCCTTTCTTTAGTACAGCTCAACCGTTACTTGCAGCAGAAATTCAGTGCAGAAGACTAGATTTGAATGAGAGTTAGGTAACCCCGGACAACGTGATCGAGAAGATGATCCCGAATGCCGCCAATTCTAACAGGATCTGCGTCTTCACCGATCCTTAAAAACAAGAGAAGAGAAGAAGAAACTGAAAACCTTACCGGCAAGATAATAAGCTCACAAAAGGAGACGAAATGAAAAGTTGGCTCTCCACAGAGTAATCGAAAAGGGTCAAGTTTTGGTAGGTGCGAGTCTTACAATATTAGAAACATGCCTGTTTGCTTTGCGCATTAGCTTTCTAAAGCACCGAAGCAAAACTAAACCCATGTTCGATGTGCAAGTAATGATCTTACAGTCACCTTGAAAAGAGAGTTAAATTGAACAGTTCGGAAAAGGCGGAGATTGTGACCCCAACCCCCGGAGGGATTGGTGGTTTAGGGGATTGAAAGAGGAGGTGTTCCTGAGTACAACAACACTTCCATAGAAAGTTATGGAGGTACAAAGATGATTACTTTGCCAATTAAGATAGTCCCAGGATAATAGGACCGTCGATCGGATGGGCAAGAAGAGAGTGGTGGGGATGGACGTCACCTTGAATAACACTAAAAACATGTTTGGCGGTGGGGTCGGGAAGGTGGTGCCGCGGTCACAATCTGCACTTTTACAAAAATTAAGAATGTATGTAGCTAAAACTTAGTGTAACATCTCTGTAACACTAAGTCGATGAACTCGGCCATTTTATATGTACATATGTATGTATTTGCTCAGAGCGTACATTTCAATGAAATTCACTTCTGGCGCACAAATGTACAATCAACTCAAGGTTATTTCTATCCAAGCGATTGGAAATCTTTCAAAGTCACCCTGAAATCAGAGGCATGGAAAATATGTTAATGAAAAACTTTTCTTTGTGATCAACACGCTGACACCAAGCGTCACAAGTTAAGTAAAGTATTGATGGGGAACGAACCAAAAGTTGACTTTGACATTCGTCTGTGCCGCAAGCTCCGCTAATTCATCCAAATGCCGAATGTGGAATCTGCGTGAATACAACAAGACTGTCGGCGTATGTATGTAGTTATAGTCTCGTATCTCTCTCTATAGTGGTAGCCACCTACTCGCATTTAACTAGATTTCAATTCGTATGGAAATTTTGCATCAACTTGTTTCTAACAGCTTTACCTCTCTTCGGTTATTTTTATTTTTTATTTTTGCAACTCGACGCACTAACATATAATTACCGTAGGCTTTAATGACAGGTCCATTCAAAACTTCTCCAACGCCAGGTTTCTGTACCCAAGTTAGTGCAGCGACACCAAAACAGCTAACAATACAAAAAGCTCGGAGATTCTGGCGGCGAATTATGAGATCATAAAATTCATCTCCACCTCCGCCGCTGCACTCGTAGTCGTGAATAGAACACCGAAGTATTACGTTGCACTCACGTCATGCAAAGCACAAACAAATAAAACTATACACAAATGCCTATGCAGATACATATGTAGACCGCTGACACAGTGTGGCACAATCAGAATGAGAATCCTGTTGAAATTTTCATTTCACACTAAGCACCAACACCAATGCCGGCTTCCAGCAGCAGTGCAGCTTCCCACCGGCATCCCGTCACCGAGGAGTTGTGTCACAAGCTGCATTAGCAGTGGCTTTCAATACTCAGTGCACAGAGTACAATGACCAATGTATGGGTTTGACCCAGAAAATCCATCCAATACAAATGAGATGGTGTGACGGCGACGATATAGAGATGTAGTGTGTGTTGAAGATTGTACAAAGTAGGCTTGTGTATTTATACTTGCACTCGTATTCCTCTGTGGTATAAGTGAATGGGGCGACAATCTTATTCTTATTCAAGTTGCTTTGGTTTTTTGTTGTAATGAAGTGGCAGCGATAATTCCTGCACTCGAAGAACTCTCGAAGAAACCGAGGAAAACGAAAAAAAACTCAAACTTAACGACAGAGAGGTAGGCCAATATCGATAAGGAGCATTAGCTCTTGTTCCCTACATACATACATATGTGTATCGGGTGCACCTTATTCCTGTTCGTTGCTGTTTGTGGCTTGTTGGATTGCGGCGGCCCTCAATAGTTTCCCAGTGATAATCTCTGGCTCAAGTTATTGACCCAATGAACGAGCATACTCCTTTTGTCGTCCCCGAGAACTTGTCGATGTCCATAGATACTCGTCCAAACAATGTCGGCTTGAATGCCTCTTCTAACAGGGCAAGTGCAAGTAGTTACTTGCATATATACGCTACAAACAAGCGGAGCAGAGCAAGTGGTACGGTAGCGGGTATAATGCCATCGCAAGTTGATTGTGATTGTGCGGTATGCATGCCACGCTAGGCAAGAAAGATAATTAGATGGGAAGTAACGGGGGAGGAAAAAGAAGAATGAGATACAGGACGGTGAGTGGGATGACGTAAAGGAGGAAGAAGAGGGTTTTGCCCTATCAAAGGAAACTCAGGATAACTCAAGTGATTTGTTGTTGTTCCACAAGCGCTGCATAGTGATTTTGTAGGTCAATTGCGGCGATGTTGGGTTATTTATAACCTTAAGGAGTTACATGGATTCATATCGATCAATGGGCTTGCGACTAAGGTAAGGCACAACATTCTTCTCCCGTCTAAGAACTGCATTGTAGAAGAATACGAATTTTGTGGAATGGTGGCATAGTAAAATGGAGCTAAAGCGTACGAATAGTTTCAAAATTCCGTTCTCAAAGGAATTGTCTGTTGTGGAACATAATGTTACTTAAGAAGTAAGAAGATTGTTTCGGAAGGGCAAACGCACGGAATTGAATAATCAAACCTCAGAGAGGAAACTTGACAATATCAGTAATGGTGCCGACGGATGGACGCTATTGTTTTTATAAACCAATGAGAACTTTATGAATATGGATGAATCTGAAACCATACGCATAATAGAAAACT
This sequence comes from Merodon equestris, assembly GCA_958301585.1. Classification (NCBI taxonomy): domain Eukaryota; kingdom Metazoa; phylum Arthropoda; class Insecta; order Diptera; family Syrphidae; genus Merodon; species Merodon equestris. Next base: position 76,964,697 of record OY284415.1, on the reverse strand, counting down.
AAAAAATATGAACAATCTTGCGAAACTATTCGATAGAATAAGGATTTTTTGTATATCTTAATTTCCCAAGTCCAACAATTGATTAGGGCTTTTAAAGAAGCCCATCAAAAAAGAACGACAGTTTTACCTATAATAAAATCGTTATTTCAAATGCTCCATAACGGCGTTCCTAACACATCATGCTCTGCCAAGGATTTATTCTTGCAAAATTGACTTGTCGAAATAGCCGAATTTTATTGATCGAGCGGAGCGTAGCGGAGCGAGAGCAATCACCCACTTTTTGGCCTAGCGCGTGCATGTACGGGGAATATAGTAGTCCGAAAACGATTTCGGACTAATCTTGTACGCACTAAATGTAGATATCGGCTATAACCACACATGTGTGCAGCATGTCATTCGATAGATCTAGGTCTGTAGATGAGCCATAAATTATCAAATGAAATTGTTTGATTGAAAAATAGTGAGAAATAACGTCGATAAAGATGGTCCATGTTTCGGATATAAGACCACAATCTCTCAAGCTGTCAATGCGATCCGATTACATTTTCAGTCTTCTTCAAAACGCGTAATTCTCCACTCAAGAAATTGAAGTCACAAAGAAGAGAGCAATAGATCCACTCACTGGCTTAATTATTCCTTCGTTTCACGCTATTGTCGCATTGGTGGATAAAATTAATGGCAAATACAAGTTGACGCAATATGATCCCCATGCGCCGGGTATTCGAGAGCAATGGGGCGTGAGGAATTTCACTCTGGAATTGGCAAAGGCATTGAAAGCTGATCGGATCATCACACTATTAAGAGGTACCCAAGAAGAATCCATAGATTGCATGCAACGAGCTTTCAATTTCGTCAGAAAAGCCTATAAGGCAAAAGGTGCGAAAGATGTGGTCAAAGCTTCAGAACAACACGTTTCTCGAAAATATGATCTTAAATCTAAACGTCCTTGCAAGTAGACAATTAATTTGATGTATCACACTTAGCTATATGTATTTACTTGAGAGTATTGGTTATGATTGTAATTTGATAAAACAACAAATTTGCTCGCTCGATCAAAAATTTTCAGTAGCGGAGTTAAGCCCGCGCATACTGATCTGCCTAGTTTATTTTTTTTTATTATAAGTTCGGGGAGTCGACTGGGATAGTTGTTTTTCACAAGCCTCTCTTGAAGTAAATTTATCTGCAACGTTCGTCATTGAGAGCTCTAAAATATAAGGTTGAGGCTTAACAACCACAAAACCAAGCTTCCGTAGTCTCTGCAAGTCACTATTGATGTGTTATTGATGATCTGCCGCTGTCCTAATGGAACACAGTTCCTCTCCTATTGTGACAAACTTGAGACAACCAATCACAAAACTGTCACATAATTTTTTTTTAGTACGAAAACTCATCTTTTTAATTTTAACTTTAATGTAGTGCAAGAAGTTTTAACAGTACACCGGTGAAAAGAAAAACCGCGAAAGCTTAGATGTTATGAATTTTGAATCTCGAGCCATCGTCGTCAAAAGCCAATATTAGTACAGTAATACTCCAAACCAAATAGGTGGCACTAGGATATAACCGCGCAAGTCGGGGTATAATTTCAAATAGAACATAAACTTATGCAAAACAATTTTGAATTAGAGTCGGAGACTAAAGTAAACAGTAATTTAAAAATGAAAAATTTAATAAAATCTTAGGCAAATTAAATTGCTAAAAATAAATTCTAGCAAAGTCGTCTGATGGCTCAAAGATTTTTTTTCTTCCGCACAATTTCCTCATGGAGGAAATTTTTAGAAAAAATGCACTCTTCATTGGAGTTTATATTTTCTCAAATTTATAAGCCCTTTTCAAATGAACTGAGGCCTACTCTCAAGTAGCTTCCAAAGAGTCCATCATCCTTCAAAATATTCGTAGTATTAGGAAAAATTTTCATCTCTAACACATTCATTTCCAATGGAACTTTCATTGTACTTAGTGAGATCTGGGTTTATGACTACGAGCTATCCAACTATAGTATTCCGGGATATGAACCTTACTTTAATTGTAATAACTCAGGAGGTGTCGTTGTTTTGATTAAAAAAGAGTCAGAAAGCGACTGTACAATAGAGAAAAATAGTGTATCCAGCGATGAAAAAAAAAGGCAGGCCGAAAAACAATTGGCAAATGCAAAAACACCAGCATTTGATTGGCCTCAGCGATGAAGTAATCCCAAACCAGGAAGCCTGCCGCTACTTTCTGAGGTCAAACCGGCGGACCCCACAAGCGGACCAGTAGGAATGCAGTTAAGTGGGAAGGTTATGGTCCTACACTTCTGACCATAACAACGCCGGAAAAAGGAAAAGAAGAAGAAGAAGAAGAAGAAGAAGAAGAAGAAGAAGAAGAAGAAGAAGAAGAAGAAGAAGAAGAAGAAGAAGAAGAAGAAGAAGAAGTGTATCCAGCGATGATACAGGGTTGCGCAACGGAACCTGACACATTTTGTTCACGGGTGGCATTGGAACCGAACGAGGGAGGGAGAAACCAAATACGCCATCAGAAAGCAGATGAGTGAAGGTTTATTTTCATCTAGTAGTTTTCCATAATGGAGCGCTGGAGTGTCACGCACCTCGTTTTTATTTATAACGAGTTTTTAAAGAATCAGTCCTACGTGAAAACTATTCGTGAATTTAAAAAACATTTTAAGTTAAATCCAAAAATGCCGGTGCCTTCGCGTAATACAGTGAAATTGTGGTTAAAAATTTTTATAAAAACGGGGTCTGTAACCAAAATAAAACCTCCGGGCCACGAACGAACTGTCCGTACACCATAGAATGTTGAACGAGTTCGCTCCGCTCTTGTGAAGAGTCCCTTGCGTTCGGGTAAGAAACATGCGGCTGCTCTTGGAATTTCACGTCGTTCTTTTCATCGAATAGTCAAGGAAGAGTTGTCATTTCATCCATATAAGATTGTCATCACCCAACAGTTGAAACCTGCGGATTATGGAGCTCGTTTATCGTTCGCGAATAAGATGCTTGAAATGTTAGGCAGTGGCGAAATTTCTCTAAGCAACATAATGATGAGCGATGAAGCACACTTCCACCTCGACGAAGCAGTAAACAAACAGAATTGTCGTTATTATGCCGAGGCGAATCCGTTATAGGTTGTGGAGGAGCCCCTCCATTCGTTGAGAGTGACTGTTTGGTGCGCGGTAGCGGAGTGGGGCGTTATCGGACCGTTCTTTTTCGATGGCACGGTTAATTCAGAGCGCTATACTGACATGCTGCGGACGTTTTTTTTACCCGAATTGAAACGAAAACGTCGCCTTAGACGAACGTGGTTCCAGCAGGATGGGGCCACATGCCATACCTCGCGAGAAACGTTGGCATTGTTGTTCGGTAACAGAATAATCTCCAGAAACACGAACTTTGCTTGGCCACCGCGATCGCCAGATTTATCGAGCTGCGATTTCTATTTATGGGGCTATTTAAAAAGTAAAGTTTACGTCAACAAGCCAAGGACCTTGGACGACCTGCGGGCCAACATTCGCCATGAAATCGCGGAAATTGAGGCTGAAACGTTGAAAAAAGTGGCCAATAATTTTGTAAAACGGCTCGAAAATTGTGTATCTAGTAATGGCCATCATTTTAAACCTTTATTCTTCTACTTTTTATTGCTGGTCAGTTTTTTCATTTAGGTCTTCAGTGCTTTTGTCAATTCACAAAACAAATGTGTCAGGTTCCTTTGCGCAACCCCGTATTATAAAATTCACTTGTCTTGTATGTAATAAACTTTTTACGACTTTGTGTGTATCTCGCCTGTATCAAATTCACGCATGTATTGAAGCTTTTTTAGAAGCATTTAATAGATTACTTAAAGATGGAAAGACGAAGAATGCATTGGTAGTAGGCGACATTAATATTGATATTTGTAGAAAAAAACAATGATTCATATAACTACCTACTTTTAATGTTTCTTTCGCTTTAAAATCATTAGTTATGGAATCAACTCGTACAATAGATAATACTCAAACAATTATCGATCATATATACGCTAGGTTAGACTCTAAATTTACACACAAGCTATTTGGGGAGGAACTTGATTATAAAATCTCAGATCACGAACATAAACAGAAACATTTCAAAAATGTTAAAATAATAGAAAAAACAAAAGTTATGAAACAGAATACAAAACTTTACGAAACAAAATCAACAAAAATATAGTAATTCAAAAATCCATTTTTTATAAAAACCAGTTCATGAAGCTCAGAGCAGATCCACGGAAAACTTGGGGACTTATAAATGAAATTCTAGGAAGAAAAAAATTGAGCATTGACGAAACAATGATGAACAACTTTAAAACGGGATTCGGTTCACTTTCTAACGTTTTTGCTGAGTTTTTCTCATCTCAAACTGCAAACATTATACATCAATGCAATCTGAAAACGTCAGATAACAGAAATCCGCATATAGAAAACACGATTTTCGTACCTGCTGCAAATGTTACTGAGGTTAACATGATAATTAAGTCACTTGGTGTGAATAAGTCACCTGGTATCGATAGAATCAGAGCAATAGACATACAGAGGCATGCCGATTTGTTTGCCCCAATCTTCTGTAAAATTATTAATATGAGTCTAACAGAAGCAACAATACCAAAACAACTTAAGACTGCTGTGGTAAGACCAATTTATAAAGGCGGAGCTAAAAATCAATTAACTAATTATAGACCAATTTCAATACTTCCGGTCTTTGAAAAGTACCTAGAAAGCATTGTTGTTAATAGATTGCAAAGTTTCATTGAAAAAAACTATCTTATTAACAGAAGCCAGTACGGATTTCAAAAAAATAAAAATACAGGACAACTGCTTGGTGAATTTGCTAACTGTGTGAACGAGAGCTTAAACAAGGGTCACCATGTACTCGTATTGTTTATGGATTTCAGCAAGGCTTTTGATACACTCAATCATGCAAATCTATTAGAAGCGTTAGAAAGAATTGAGATTCGGGGTGTGATGGCTGATTGGATGGCAGACTACCTTCAAAACAGAACGTACCATGTCAAGATAAAAGATTTTTACAGTGAACAAAAGAATGTAAGATATGGAGTTCCACAAGGATCTAATTTGGTCCCACTTCTTTCATCCTATATACCAACGAGCTTCTACGGGTCTTTAAGACTAGTATCCCATTCGCTTTTGCTGATGACACTGCAATTGTTGTTCGACACAGCTCTCTTGATTCGGCGACAATGGTGATGCAAGAGGAATTAGACGCAGCTGTACGATGTTGTCACGATAATGGAATAGTAATAAACGCCTCTAAAACAAAATTAATGCATATCCGAAGTCCACATTTAAGAAAAACCGACAAGCAAATATACTTCAGAAATTATTCCTGTCCAAACACGCCCAACGAATGCATCGAAGTTGTTGAAAACCACAAATATCTTGGAGTTGTCATTGATTGTCATTTTCTTTAGGACAAACACACAGACAAGCTACGTAGTGATCTGAGGAAAGGAATATATGCAATCTCACATCTGCGATACCATGCTTCCGAGGACGTTTTGCGACAAGTATATTATGCGTTAATAGAGTCAAAGCTAAGATATGGTATACTTGCTTGGGGAACAGCTGCAGCAACTCACATCAACAAGATACAAAGGCTTCAAAATTCAGCTCTAAAAATTATTCAAAATAACAACAGGCAGCAACCTGAAAGCAGTTTTAGGGTACTTAAAGTCGAGCAAATCTTCAAGATGACGACAGTATTGGAATACCAGGACGACAACCGTTTCATCTGACCTATACAACATCAAGTTAACACCAGACAACGCGCACAAGGTATGCTTCAAGTCCCAAGAAACCACAACACATACGGTAAAAGACAGCTGCAATATATAGTTCCTTCAATTATAAACACTTTACCTCAAGAACTAAAACAAATTCGGAATTATAAAAGAAGAAAAAAACACTTAAAACATTTCCTCCTAAATGAAAATAGTTGAAAATGTAATTAAAAAATTTGTAACTTCAAGATGTTTAAATCCAAATCTTTGTTAAATTTTTAATTTCAAACTTAAGCTCACTTATTATTTAAAATAATGTAGAAACACAATCTTCTGCAGAAAAGCCTAGGCTTCGCAGAAATGTAAGCAATTATTCATATGTTTTGTTTTAATTAATAATAAAAAAAAAAAAAAAAAAATTGTTTGTATAGATATATTCTTTTTAAAACAATAAATAAAATTAATTACAAAAAATTAGTAGAGTACTTAAAGTATGAATTCTCGGAGCCAACTTACGAAGAAAATAATCCATCCCTAGCTTATGATGTCTTTTTGAAAACTCTCAGAAGCCATATAGAGAAAAGCAGTGTAATACATAATCTGAAAAATTCACGTTTTAAAAGTCCTAGACCATGGATCAACAAAACGCTACTTTCAAAAATAACTAGAAATAATGCACTGAGAATGAAATATAAACGTCATCCGTGTAATCAAACAATGAAAAACCTTTACCAGCAAATGAATGAAGATTTAAAGAAGGAAATCAAACTGTGTCGGGATACGTATTATGCATCAAAACTAAACAATTGGGCAATATAAAAAGTGAATGGAGAGTGGTAAACAGCATTTTAAATAAAAGCAAAGAAATATCAGATATTTCAAAGATTGAAGTTAATGGCATTGTGATCAGCCTTCTAAAATGTATCTCGTTCTACATAATTGATGTACTGTGTTACCTGTTCAACCTTAGTGTCAATTATGGTATCTTCCCGTTTGCGTTAAAAAATGCTGAAGTCATTCCCCTATTTAAAAAAGGAAATAGAAATTTAATAACCCAATATAGGCCTATCTCTCTGCTTCCAACCTTTTGTAAATTATTTGAAAAGCTGATAAAAGTTCGTATTGGATCATTCCTAAATAAAAATCACTTTCTACGAAATTAACAGTTCGGTTTTCGTGAAGATAGATTAACTGAATGTGCTATTCTAAAGCTGTGCAACTGACAATCATAATATGACACTGTTCATAGATATGACCAAAGCCTTTGATATGGTCAATCATGACACTCGACTAAGTAAGTTATACAAGGCTGGAATAAGAGGTACAGTTCACAGATTTCTCTCATCATACTTGTCTTGTAGAAATCAGAGAGTAAAAATGGGTGTAATCTTCAGTAAACAGTTACAGATGAACAGTGGCGTACCACAAGGTTCAGTTTTGGGACCAACACTGTTTTTAATATATGTTAATTCACTGTTCCATCAAAATCTTTGTAGCAAATTACTGTTTTTGCTGACGATATGGCATACAATAAGAGTATCCTTGATTCTGCAATACAGCTACATATGAACTTAAATATCTTATAACAATCGATCACCAAACATGACTTACTAATCAACGGCAAAACTAGGCTTATTATTTTTAGTTTAAAATGATCATTCCACTTGACTGTGACGCCATTTTCCATGCAAGCTCTTGCTTAAAACTGTCTATATCTGTCCATACGTGTGGTGATTATAACTTTTACGAAAACTTACCGTGCAATTCAAACTGCTTTAAGATTCAAGGGGTTGAGAGCTACAAGTATCTAGGCTTGATAGAAATATGACCTGAAAAGCTCACGTTGAAGATCTAAAAGAGTATATGTTATCTGTTGCACGTAAAATGTACCTTCTAAGAGAACACTGCACCAAAAAATAATGCTCATGTTCTCGCTAGTTGGCGTAGTGCCTACAGTACCATCACTGAAGTACTTGTAGTAACTCAATAAAAGTAGTTAGGTTAATTTGCAGGCAAAACCAATTTTCCCGTAGCCGGTCACTTTTTCTAGCTTTAGGTATATTTGCAATGCAACATCTCTACATCTTTAAGGTATTTAAAATCTTCTTTATTCGAAGCGGACATACTGCGACCCTAAGGAGTTCAAATACATATAACCTAAGAATTAACAATATGATTATCTCGACTGTGGCGATTTCTAAAAATTCTCGCTGTTTCTACACTACGGCATGGCAGCTCCTAGGCTTTTCAAAAAGTTACCAATTGAAATTAGGCAAATAGATCAACCCAACCTATTTCTCAAAGAATTAAGGAAATTCCTTTTCGGTATGGATACTGGATAGCTCTACAGTCAAAACCTTTCTCAGTTAAACTACTTCTCATTTTTGCTTATAATTTCCTAACCTGTTACTCTTTGTTTAAATATTTTTAAAATAAGTTGCTCATTTTTGTAAAATAATCATTCCAATAGAAAGATAGAATTTCTGGCTTTATCCCACATTTCACCTCATTGATATTGAATTATATAATATTAAATACATAGAAGGATCATTCGCCTCTTGGGCTACAGAATGATACTATCTTCCTTAACTTGAATAACTTTAAAATGCTTTATTATATTATGTAAAAATAAGAAAAAAAAGAAAAAAAAGAAAGTAAAGGTCCTAAAAATCATGCTCTTGCTGACTCATTTCTATGAGCACACCAACTGTCAGTACTTCATTATGTTCTTGCAGTTCTTCAACGTCATCACTGCCTGGCAAAATCAAAAACTTCCTCAATACTCATGGCATTTAACGGAGAGCACGTTGTGTTATAGCTTCATGTATTGTAGATGCGATCGTCTCAGTACTACGCTTTGAATATTTGAATGACTTCCTCGTCCATCGTTTGAAGCTAACTGCATTGTTGTTTTTCGAGACATCAGTACAACTTTCACACGTGAGTCAAAACAAGTTAAAGTTGCAGGAGGATGTTCTGATGTGTCTTCGATTAATAACATAATTTCAATATACCTTGTGTCGTTCGACTTTAGGTTTAAAGTGATAGCCAAACCATTCCTCAGAAAGGGATTCTGTACAGTATTAGATTTATATTTTAATGCTTTTGGATTTATTGAGCGATGAGCTAATAGAGGCTTTAACTTACTTCTACTAGCCGCATTCGCGCTAACCATTACTAACCATTACACGCCTGTTAAGAGTTGCTTGAGATGTCTTCTTTCAAAACAGGCCAGCCTCATCTACTTTTAATATATGTAGTTTCTCTGGTATGGCAAACCTCACCATCTATTAATGAATGAATTTCTTTCGAAACCTTTTTATCCTCACTTGTCTCCACTTCACTGTATGCAATGATATGCCAATTATAGCGATTTTTGACCTTGAAATCAAAAAAGCAGACTGTGTTTCGATAAACAGTAACCCTTGTCACATTTACTTGATTATGCACAGATGATGCTTCAAAATAAACGAACATTATTTACAGGTTCGAGACTTTTTCTTTTCCTTATATAATTTATTTGGCTGTCGATTCTGCTATACGAGTATTAAACCTCCATGCCAAGTTTTAAATGTTTGTTTGGTGCAGAAGAATCTGTTCTACTTCGTTTTGATGGCATATATGTATAACAAGATTTCTCAAGTCTCCAAAGATATTAGAAAAAATAAATAACATATACATACATATATGATTTCTAGTTATGAGTCGAGTCCGCGCAAAACGTCCGAACATGCTTAACACGTAACTCCGGGTTAGTAAGGATATCGTAAGTCGAAGCATTACTGAATTATTCTCATATTTTCGAGGATACGCATCTTATTTGATAGGAAATCTCTATATAAAATATCTTACAAATATAATTTTAGTGAGCAAGCCATAACACAAATATACATGCCTTCTGTATTCTCATAGGTTAACGAATTAGCACTGTGGATTCGAATTAAAACTTTGTTGTTGATCCTAATCTAGCAGCATTAACTCCTTTTCCATAAGCACTTTTTCACTCAATTTCTAATTATAAAAGTTAACATGCGTTCTATGTTACATAGATAGCACGTTTGAGACCAATAATTTTGTTTAAAACCAGAATATTAAGTAAATAAGGGAAAATGGAAGTTTTTTATCTAAAAGACCAGTAGTTATTAAGCCCAGCATACTATCCGAGCTGAGGCTTACGAAAAAATGTCAAAAAACGTAAAAATAGGAAAGAAAATACTTACTTTATACGAAGGAATACCAACGCTGCAAAAGAAATGCTCGCGTCATTACCCAAATGCCCTGCAAGAAAAAATAACGAAATGTTTTAAATTGTTTATTTTTTGTATAAGCAAATAATTTGTTTATAATTAGGCCATTTCTAACTACCCAAGCTCTCTTTATTTATGCGACTAAATGTCGAATGATAGCTATTTAAGTTTGTTGCATGCAAAGCTTTTATCCAGCATTTATTGTGAGCAATGCAACATGATACTGGCAACATCTGTTGGAGCCTGAGTTTAGACTCAGTATTTCCTTAGAAGGACTCCATACCCAAGCTACGAAGCCGATCAAAAAATGTTTGTTAGGTGCATACTAATTTGTATTTAGTCGCACATTTTACATTACAGTTATTTTAATCTTTTTTCTGGAATATTATCTAACAGAAATTAAAATGAATGAAAAGGAAAATCAAGTTTAAGGAAACTGATCGTCATTTTGCTGGTAATATGAAAAACATCCCCTACTGCATGGCAAATTCTATTAAGAATATTGTTATATCTACGTAGATACACCTAAGCAGGCTACCCTTTCCCGGAAATGCATGGATCTTAACAATGGGATCATTGTATAGGCCCCTCTCTCCAGCGAATCTTATTTCAGGTACTGAGCGAATGTCTGGATCCATTCTTGTATGAGCTAATACCCGTAACCATGGTTTAAGATGCACTATCGACTAATTCTTATTAAGGCATATGATTGGATATGACTCTCATATCCATCCATCTCCCATACATAGCCATATAAAGACGAAATATGTTTAATTTTGGCATATCGACATCATTAGGGAACAGACATCAGGTTTCCGGTCCAAAGATTCTTTGACTCCAACCCCGAAAAATTACGAGGTAAAGGACGAACTCATCTTAGAGGGCACACACACAAGGGAACCGAGCCCTACTAGTAGTTGGGCACTGGAAATGACTATATCTATATAAATTTGGTGAATGGTGAATAAAATTAATAGTTTTCTATAATATAACTCCTTGAGCTTATCGAGGTAAAGCCCAATACCCAGAACCGTGTTATGGTTACCATTGCCTTAGGACTTATAAAGTTCCTAATCCGACAATTTTAATGATTAATAGTCTATCGTAAATTTGCGACCAAGATAATCACCCAAAAATGCAATTTATTATCACCCAGCTAATACAAATCCATCCATATAAGCCTGGTAAATTTGTGCAATTATAATGGCCGTATCACAATGTGGCGTTCGAGCGCTCAGGCTTTGGACAGGCGTTGTACCGACTTATGATCAACACATGTCAAACGCGCGACCCAGAAATTTCTATAACGAAATGTGGCTTCAGGCGCTCAGCGGTTCAAAGATCGGGAATATGACGTTTCCTCAAAAAACCCATTCAGTGCAAATAAACAAGCATTGTCAGCTGTCAAAACGCACAACCGAGTGGCCAGTAGCTCAACTCTGGCGTTTAGCTCGAACTTACCATATTTACGATATTAGCCGAGACAACGCCTGATGTCGCATTCCGTGTTACTACATATGATTTCATTGTTCCTACTCAGCTGCCAAAAGCCCGACCGCTCGAATGCTACATTATGATACGGACATAATCGTTTTTAAAATTCAGTTTAAATAAAGTTGACCTTGTCAACTATTCACAGATTATGGAGGATATTTGGATCCCATCTTTGACTAAATAATATGTGGAAGACTTATATAAACGAAATTCGAAACGAGTCTGGGAGGGCAACGATTCCATCAGAAGTGTATATATCCACAGTTATATACTTGGCGTAACAGCCCGTGTAGAATCAGAGACGATGCATGGTGTATGTGATTTTCTTTTTATCTACTAAAGGGTCCGCCAAATAATTTTTTTTTTTTTGAAAATGCTATAAAAAAAACTACTGAATATTTTCACAAATTTCTTTTTTTATTTGAAAGTACAATCCTTCCGGTTAATAATGGAAAATAATTTCATTCAAACGGCTGCCTCGGCTGGCCATGCAGTAGCCTACACGATCGGTCCAATTTTTAAGCACATTATCGATTGTGTGCAGCTGTATTTCACCAATGGCTTCACGAATATTGTCCTTTAAAGCGTCAATTGTCTCTGGCTTGTCGGCGTAACACTTATCTTTGACGGCACCCCACAAATAATAGTCCAACGGTGTCAAATCGCAGCTCCGAAGTGGCCAAACGACATCAGCTCTGCGGCTGATAATGCGATCTTCAAAAACAGGGCGTAAAACATCGAGTGTAGCTTCGGCTGTGGGGCACGTAGCGCCGTCCTGTTGAAACCAAATGTTGCCAATATCCTCTTCAATTTTTGTGAACAAAAATTCGTTCAACATGGCCCGATAACGATCGCCATTGACTGTAACGGCCACTCCTTGCTCATTTTCGAAGAAAAATGGCCCAATTATGCCTCCGGACCAAAATCCGCACCAAACAGTGGCTCGTTTTGGGTGCACCGGCTTTTCAATGTATGCGTGCGGGTTTTCTGTGCCCCAAATGCGACAATTTTGCTTGTTTACATACCCGCCAAGATCAAAATGAGCTTCATCTGAAAAGATGATTTTTTTGGCAAAATCGGCATCTTCTGTAAGTCGATCGCAGGCCCACTTAGCGAAGCGTTGTTCAAGCGTATACATAACCATATTCGTTCAGCGGAAGGATAAAACTAATTATCTGTCAAATCAGACATGAGCTAAGTGTTACCATTCACGAAATAAGCACTTTTTGAAAAAACAAAACGTTAGATGGCGGACCCTTTATTTATTGCCGACTTGGATGATGAATTTCGAAAATGTTTCTTGAACTGAATAAGCCTCCGAAAAATTCTATTATTGAGTTATTGACGGGATTCGAATCTCGTGACATCGGCGTCGGAGGCCAGCACATTACCCACTGATAAGTAGAACTTTAACTCAATGTCACCACCACCGTAAAAAGATGACACAAACTGATTAGTCAATCGTATATTAGTTGCTTACTAAATTGTTTTTGTTTGCACAATATTAATTTTTTGTCACATTTTATGCTAACAATTGTCGACATAACCGGTCTATGAGCATGCAACCTTCAACTGTTAGACCAAAAGGCTTAGTACTGTGTGATCGGGGATGAATAATCACCCGCCAAGCCTTAAATAAGACCCCGACATTCATTTTTCGATTTTAACACTATCGCACAGTACGAGTATATCAATAGAAGAAAATTTATTACGTGTTACGGGCTCACTTTCCCACCTCAAGCTGGACTTCCGCGAGATAAGTCCGGGTGAAAACTACCTATATATTGTTTTTAACTTATTTACGCAAGGTATCTCGAACTGTCAGTGAAGTGGTCTATTCTAAGATATAGTGGTTTCTCGACGTTAGTGACTGTCTAGTAAGTTTGCTTCTTCAGGTGAAGTCGGCACCAGTTAGTCAGGCGGAGACTGAGTTAGTTGACACAACGCGCATTCTAAAGGCAAATACTCGAGTGAAGGTTACACATCTAGCGATAATTTGAATGGCAAGTGCAAGGATTACGACCGATCTATGTGGATTTGGTTGTATAAGTGTCTTACACTCTCTTCCTTCATATCTATGAGACGTTTAATTAGTTTGCATTTATTTTCTATTTTATTACTCAGCATAGTTGCGGTTCATTAGAACGACATTCGCTTGCCCGGTACGCGGCAAAACAACAGTTGTAGCCATAGCCATAGTTTTATGTTTAAACATTAATAAATATTTATAGGAAAAAGATAATAGATACAAATGACGGTGATGAGAATACGACAAAAAATAACAAAACAAGATACGCTACTGATACACGATTGAGTATCGTTTTGACATTGAATTCACAAATCGAATGATACGTATGTACATACATATGTATATACAGCTCACAACTGCTGAGCTATGAGGAAGTAGTTTTGAACTCCACCGGCATACAACCGCATATGGCCACACGTGTTTCGCTCTATCTTGAAAACTATCAACTCACCGTAGTTTACCGTTGACCTGTTCTAGGTGCTCACAACACCTTCAACTAATTCATCACTTTGAACTGCATATACAATCGAAGAATTATTCAAATACGAAACGAAAATTCATGGCCAAAGTAGTCGAAAACAACAAGCTAACAGTGTAACGTGATATTTATCTTACCTGCGATACGATACGATGCGATAGTCGCATGTAACGAAGACAAAGCATCGACCACGATCAGTTCGCCGCGCCGGAAAGGTTTAAAGTCATGGTCAGCTATTTATTACAAAATCACATCCAGCGCGGCATAAGGTGCATGAATCTAGTTAGATACTTTGGTGTTGTGTATCTTAATTCGTATCTGGTTGGCTTATTATCTGTGGGTCGTGTTCGTGCCAGAGGGGACCAACCGACAAAAAAGCGTTGGAAGCTCGTAGAAACTAGATGAAACAGGCTGCCATTAGCATTTGCAGGGAATTGTGTAGCTAAGTGGATGTCGTGGTACGACGGGTCACGGGAGTTCAAATGCCACCGGTTACTTATACATAGCTAGATTTGGAGTAAGACAACAGCGTCCACTGTGGCCCAATTTGAAATTAACTTTAATGTGAATTCATGGCTCTTAGTTCGCGGGTCGACCCTGCATAAATGAAAACCGAATTATACAGATACTTGACATCAACATTTGATAATATTATTACCATCCTAGGACATACATGTGTACGTCCTGTTTTTTAAGTTTTCTCAAGCAACGCAAAACTTAATCCCGAAGCAATGTACATATATAATTGTAGATCAAATTAAGAGGTGACTTTCCAATTCAAGTCTTAGAGGTATGTATGTATGTATATCGAGTCGGAAAAAATATTCTTTTTTTTTGTAGATTGGTAGTGCTGTCATTGACGTCTATCAATCTATTATCCATATTTGAGATCTTATTGATATTATAGGGGTATTATATAGATTAGTTAAAACAACTTTGAAAGACCTTGTGTGCCTCAGACGCTTAAAAGGCTCAATTTCCTTGAAAGAGGATGTCGCGTTAACAACTGTAAAGATTTCAAATTATGATCTTGAAACTTTAACATTTGACCAGCGTCATGGCCGCCTGATTAAGCTCCGTGTGACTTCTGTCTATCCAACACACCAACAAGACCACTCTAGTGACATGAGTGAAGATATTCTCAGTAAACTGGAGGTCATTTCGGGAATCGAATTTAACAACTATTTCGAAGTACATATGTATGTACATATGGTATATGGAAAAACGTTGTCTTAAGTGTATTTTGTCCGAGGGGAAACAGATTTGGAAGAGTAAATAGATATGGTAGAGTCTATGAACAATATCACCTTTCTATTTGATCACGATAGAAAATACTATAATGATATGCCAATGTAAAAAAGGCTTTTAGTCCTTTCTGATCACTAAATGGTTCCCAAAATGCCCCTACATTTAACGTAGACTATGCACCAGCTTTATTTATAAAGGTTTATAATAATAATAATATAATAATAATGCACCAGCTTTATTTGGTAAAAAAGAGATTAGCTTTTAAATCAGCTTGCAACAAATGTAAATAGTTTGGATTAAAAATAAGACAAAATTAGTAAGTTAGTACGATATGGAAAAAAATTACACTTAAAACTCAAAAGACATGTAGGAAACTTGAAAACGGAGATAATTATGAAACCCCTTTGAATGACACAAGTAGTGCGAAGATCCTACAAGGCTACCACGGATGCAGCTTTGCTTTAGCCAGAATTCCCTAAACTAGGGCATCAGATAAAAGAGCAAATAAGCTGCTGAAGCAGGATAAACAGTCGAGTCCGACACACCCCAGCTATTTTAAATTGCTCCAAACATTCTGAATCAAACGGCAAAAGATGACAAAGAGGATGTGGTAATGATTAGCGGACCACTACAAGACATGGGGATGGGCATGTGTGCGCCACGCGATTCAAGAAATCGGTGGACACGCAAAGGAATCTATAAAACCACAAATTAACAGGGTCAACATCTACAACTTTTACGGACGCAACACATGGTCTACAGAGTGGGGTGGCAGGCTCACCAATGTCAGTCAGAAGGGGCATTCTTAATACACCAGCGCCGGGTTAATATCTACATATCGTCAGTGAGGGCTGCAGCCACATTGACCACCAGATGATCATCTCCGAAATCACAATAGGAAGAACACAGCCTTAAAGTAATAGGCCTCCCTAATGGAAAAGCAAAGTTATACTGAGACGCGGTGGAGGAGATGCTGACTGACTCTAACGTGGAAACTGATGGACCTGATGAAAATTTGTCGCTTGAATTCATACAAAACATTTCTGTAGTCTTTAATGTGGCAGTTCCTAGAAAAGCAGCATCCCTAAGAGGCGTTACATGCTATTGTCCTAAGGTTCGACGCAAAGCCTAACGGTCCAGAGGAGGAGTTGATTTCCAACAATGCCTTGAGATCTTTAGGCAGAGGAATAAACAAAGGTAATCAAAGACAAGGTGCTTTACATCAACCCATGAGGCACGGCCTACAATGGTTATAACCAGACAAAGATTCAGATCCCGACAATTAATGTGCCCGATAATGTTGAGAACCATTGTCGAGCACCTGTTCCTCTAAAGACCACGTAATATACTCACAATTGTTCGAGAAATAAAGCCATTACATTGAATGGACAAAAAGGCGCATGGAGTCGGTGGAATTCCTAATAAAGCAATGAAGGCCACCGCACAAAAGACATGGTCATTGTCTCATATGTAAGTCTGCTAGACAAAATGCAAAGGATTCTAGAGCGAATGATATTTGATAGATTGCTCATTGTAGCAGAGGAGTCGGGAGCTTTATCAAATCATCAGTATGGCTTCGGAAAATGACGTTCTACTGTCGACGACATTAAAACAGTAGTCACAGAAGCACACTCTTGGAAACGGGGAAGCAAAGAGTACTGCGCAGTGGTCACACAAGATGTAAAAAACATAGCTACGGTAACCGTTGCTAAGCACATTCAAGTCGTCAACAAACGGATCAAGCAGTGACTTGAATCTGAACCACAAAACGTTACAACGGACGTCAGAGTGAAGCAACAAAAACGATTTTTTTTACTCATTTTTTACATTTTATTAAATGAAATAATAATAAAAACATAAGATTGTTAATTACAAGAAACAAAGCAAAAATTCATTAAACACAACAAGTCAAATTTTCACATGGACAAAACTAAAGCACCCCCTGGTATACGAGTAAATACATGTTTCCTTTTGAATTGATCGGTCAACCATAATATTTATTCAACACATTTTTCATTTTACCGTTCAAGGTACCTACTTTGTATAAATAGAGTGTCAGGATTTCGATAAGGCATAGTTCAAAGTCGAATTTGAAAGGACATTCTGAGATCAATTGACCTTTGAAGAATTTCTAAAAAAAAAATGCCAGATATAATTACAACGAAATTTTAAAGGGAATAATTATTGCTAATTTTCAAAACGGATTCCCAAGACATAAGATGAGCAATAAATATGGAATTAATAGATCAGTTATTTCGCGGCTGATACAGAAGTATGAGACCACCGGTAAGACGACTACCCAACGTCCGGAGGAAGGCCTCGGAAAACGACTGCGAAAGATGAATCTCTCACAAAACAAGCAATCCTACAAGATCCCACAGTTTCCTCTAATTAAATTTTACACGACT
The DNA here is from genome assembly GCA_958301585.1 of Merodon equestris. Lineage (NCBI taxonomy): Eukaryota > Metazoa > Arthropoda > Insecta > Diptera > Syrphidae > Merodon > Merodon equestris. The sequence goes on along the minus strand of OY284415.1, from coordinate 76,947,048 downwards.
TGCAATTGCCAGTGAGTGCCAGAGGGATTCGTAGAAGGTCTGGCCAATTGGGATTGTTCAGACGTTCATTTCCGAGAAAATATTGGCCTTTACGCATAAACATTTCAACTGGACAGCTGCAAAGTGGAAAACCATCCCATTTTCTGATGAATCTAAATGCAATAAAAAAAAAATCAGATGGTATCACCAGAATAAGGAGACCAGTAGGAAAAAGGATGGATACGAAATATTGCGCCCCAACAGTTAAATTCGGTGGAGTAACTGCGCTCGTCTGGAGATGCTTCTCTGGTTTGGGGTCAGGCCAATCTACAGAATAAATGGAATCATGGATCATTCTAAATATTTAGATATTTCAAAAACAATAATGTTGCCTTATGCTGAAGAAGAAATGCCATCGAAGTGGACGTTTCCACCGGACAACGATCCAAAACATACAAGCAAGTTGTCAAGACTTGGTTTAGTGTCAATTACATCGCGGTTGTGGATTGGCCCGTGCAATCTTCTGACCTCAACCCTATTGAGAACTTGTGGGAGATAGTCACAGGCGAGTTAACAGGGATCAGTGCAAAACGTTGGATGAATTGTACAAGGCAGTGGAGGGCGGTTGGAAAAGCAAGCCTATAAATTCTATGGCGAAAAGATGTATGGATGTTATAAAGGTAAAAGGATATGCATCATAATGTTAGCTGTTTTGTATATTTTTTGTAATGTTTTTACATTTTTACATATTGTATATAGGGGGTGCTTTAGTTTTGGTGAAATGGGTTTATTCGTCATTGCGGTTCGTGTATTTGACTTTTACATAATTTATATTTCATTCACGGTTTATACTTCATATCCACTTTGCGCAAGTTTGCTTATATATGATATATGCGTACGGACAGAAGGACAGGAAAGCCTTTGCATAAGTTTGCAAAATTCAAGGTAGAAGACTTGAAATTGTAGCTTGGCGCCTGGCTGATCCCATCTTGTTTATTATTATTTCGTATAATAAAATGTAAAAAATCACTTTTGTCGCTTCACTTTGACGTCCGTTATAACCAAAATTAATAGTTTATTCATGGGGAGTGCTTTAATTTTGTCCAATACTGTAGATATCAATAATCGGGTCGGCAACCCTAAAATCCGATCAAAGGAAGCTGCTAAGGAGTAATGTTCGATAATAGGCTACGTTTCAAAACACATGCGAATCACACGAGCAAAACTAACGAGCCTACTAAAGGCAGTTTCTGGAATACCATTCGAGAGGATCCTATTTTCTGTTCTCCTATACGTTGCACCAGTCTGGACAGAAGCCTTCAGAAAAAAGCAATCTGCCGGAAACTAACATCAGTATACCGGTTTTGTACTCTTAGGACAATAAGATGAATTCACATTCGTTATTTCTGGAATCATCCCTATTGACAACTGAAGCTGATACAGTAAGTATAATCAAGGACAAAGAAGAGACCCGTTCAACGGTTCTATGGCAAACTCGGTGGAATAATACCACTAAAAGTAGGTGGACTCGCATTTTGATTCTATCAATTGATTATTATTAATATTATTATAACATTTCCGGCCAATTGGAACTCGGAAGTTCAGAGTCTCGTTGATAGCCTTCACCAAGCCTCCCTGTTATAATGTGTGGGTAAACCAAAAGCAACTACCAACTATCGCAGTTGGTAGACGACTGTAGACGATAAACGGAATCGCAAAGTACTATACCTAATCCACCGTCACTAATTAGATGCTTAAGAAGCATGCAAGCTCGATTACGCAGATCCTAGACTGCAAGGAGAACATGAGAAGCACCGGAATAGCATGAATTGCTTGCCAGCCCAGCGAAATAATATTAAATCTCAATATTGGGAGTAGAGTTCGAATATTAGTTCAGTCCATTTTCAATAAAGGATTCTGCCTGCTGATCTCGAAAATGTCAGGGAGATTAGACATCTATCAATAACATTCAGTTTATATCACTTTGAGTTTCATAAAAAAAAAACTTGTTTTTTATTGTATTGGATATGTCAATTTTTTTGTTAACTGAGCAACGTATGCGGAAAGTTTTAATGTTTTTGCTTCGATTGGAATAAAAGTGCATATATGTACATACACATATGTATGTATATCAAGAAGCATTTTAATACTAAAACTTTGAATATCATTTCTTTCTCCCTATGTTGGCATCACCTGTTTTAACTTGCTACAGCTGCAATATTATTTATTCAAACTAGTTGTGGTTTAAATAGTTTAATCTTTCCTTATCGAAATGATGTTATCATCGATTTCAGCAATACGTTTAGTTTAGGAATTTCAATTAGCCTGCAATATATGTACATATATTGCTGGCATTATAGGCGGTAGAGAACCAGAGCCGAAAAATGTTTTCGTAGAAAAACCGTTTAGTGACTGTTCCGGACGTGAATTTTCGAAGGCTTTTCTTAGACAAGTACACTTCAGAAGGCTACGTGCGTATCCAGTGGGAAGGCCAACATTCGATCCTCATGCCGTCAGCATCCACACACCAACCACCTGTTATAATTATGTAATAATAATAATTTAGTCTGGCAATACTGCCAAAATGACACTTAACGCATGTAAAGCTCGATATAATAATATATAATAAAACTCTTCTTCTTCCGTGACCACCGAACCGAAGCAGAAACTCGTGTTGTCCCTTGTTCGAGTAGTAGTTATCATATTGGCGACGAGGATAATCGTGGAAAGTCAAGTCATCGTCAAGTAAAGACTTATGTCGAAGTCAAAAGAGGAATTTAAGGAACCAATCGAACCAGCAGGAGAAAATATTTCAACATCTTCAATTAATCCAGAATTAGTCCATCCAGTCAAACCAAAATTAATAATGAACCAATTACTGGGATCTATGGAAACTTTTGCTCCAGGAGACGATTTCGAAGAATATATCGACCGTTTGGGAGAGTACTTAAAGTGCAACAAAGTCGCTGAAGGGAAAAAGACGTCTGTTTTTATAACTCTCATTGGTTCCGAGGCCTACAAAACACTAAAAACGGTCTTGGCCCCAGTCAACCCTCATACAAAATCTTACGATGAGCTTGTGTCAGTGCTGGGCAAATTATATGCACCTAAGAAATTTGCAATTGCAGATACAAATTTTACCAGCGTAGTCAAAAAATGGGTGAGTCCATGAAAGACTACATCGTGGCGCTTAAACTTTTATCGCGAGATTGCAAGTTTGGACAGTTTTTAGATCAAGCGTTGCGAGACAAATTCGTATTTGCCCTTCATGAGTATTTGGCGAAAATTCAAGAGAAATTGCTCGATGATGACGATGCGAAGTTCGAGAGTGTCACCGAAAAGGCTATCAAGTTCGAACTCATCGCAGAGGACCAGCAAATTCTTAAGCTTAACCACATCAACAACATCAAGAGTAGAATAAATCAACACCAGTCAAGATCGTATCGAAGTCAAAATATGCAGTCCCCTCAAAGAACACAGAACCAGTCTCGCCATAGTGGTTTGTCAAACGTGTGCAATCAATCGAGTCATTCAAATGCTAAGTGTCCACAATGTGGAAGTCACCATAAGTACAAGTATCCAGCGAAGGATATTACTTGCTACCTATGTAAATGTCGAGGTCATTTTGCAAAATATTGTAAGAAATCTGGCGGAGGAAGGCATATAAGAGTCATAAATGAAGACACCGATGGTGAAAGCAGTCCTACAAGAGTTGTCAACTCAAGAGTCAACAACATCTTCAATTTGTCGGAGAGCAAAAGTAGTCGTCTTATCATTATCTCTCATAATTGAAGGCAAGGTCGTGCAGATGGAAGTGGACACAGGAGCATGTCAATCTATTATAAGCTAAGTAGATTATTCTAAGTTATTTAATAATTTATTTCTAAAAAATTGTTCAATTAATTTGCAGGCAGTCACAGGTCATACGTTGAAGTGTTTAGGAGTTTGCGAAGTAATGGTGGAGTGGCCGAATCTTGGAGTGTCGAATGGTAAACGCCTAGAGTTGTCAGTGGTCAAGTGTCAAAATAATTTTATACCCATATTGGGACGTCCTTGGTTGGATAAGCTTACACCAAATTGGAGGAATAATATTTTTATTGTCAAGTAAGTCATTTAAAGTCTAATTTTGAGCCGGGAGTTTATTTGGAAGGTCATGTTGGTCCATCAGTCATGTCGAAGCAAATTGATGTTGGAAATAGGGTTGTTTCTAGTGTCGTGCCAGAGTTAGAAAGAGATATTATTGAAATAAAATTAAAATTTCCGCGGGTGTTTCAAAATAATTCGGCAAAACCTATCGAGGGTTTTACAGCAGATATTCGGGTTAATTCGCAATATATACCATGTTTTCATAAAGCATACACAGTTCCTTTCCAATTAAGGCCAAAAGTTGAGAGTGAATTGGATAGATTATGTCAGTTAGGTATTATATCACCGGTTAAATATGCAGAAAACACCAGCCCTATAGTCGTGGTTCCGAAACCAAATGGATTCATAAGAATGTGTGTGGATTTCAAGAAAACTATTAATAAATATGTTCAGATGGAACATTATCCTCTAACTATTTGTGAAGAGATATTTGCACAACTTGCAAATGCCAGGTTCTTTTGCGTCATAGATCTAACAGGTGCATTCCAACAGTTAGAGGTAACGTCAGTTTCGAAAAAATATTTATTAATTAATACAATAAAGGGTCTTTATGTATGTAATCGGTTACCATTAGGTGTTTCTGCTGCACCGGCTATATTCCAGAGTGTGATTGATCGAGTCATTAAAGGCATTAAGTGTGCTTTCGGGTATATCGACGATATAATTGTGGTTGGTACCTCAAAGGAAGATTATAAGAGAAAATTATATAAAGTCTTAGGTCGGTTAAACGATCATAACATTCAAGTCAATCTCAAAAAGTGCGTATTTTTCGCACAAGAGGTAGAATATTTAGGACATTGTATTTCTTAAAATCGGATAAGTCCTAGTAAGCGTAAAATTGAAGCCGTAGTCAACGCGCCTAGTCCTAAAAACTTGACCGAACTCCAGACGTATTTTGGTCTCTTAAACTACTATGGAAAATTTATACCTAATTTGTCAAATAGGTTAGAGAAACTATATCAACTTCTGAAAAAAGGTACAAAATTTATATGGTCGTCTGCGAACGAACATTTCAAGAAAGTAAAAAATGGTTATTGGAAAATAGTATTCTTGAATTGTACGATCCAGATAAAACTATCGTCATCTCTGCAGATGCATCTCCATATGGGCTTGGAGCGGTCATGTCGCATCTTGTTAATGGGGTAGAAGGTTTAAGTCCGTCAGAACGCAATTACTCTCAATTGCACCGAGAAGCTCTCGCTATCATTTTTGCTGTACGCAAGTTCCATAAGTACATTTATGGGAACAAATTTATTATACACAGTGATCATCAACCACTCCGAGAAATCTTCAATCCAAACAAAAGTACCCCTGCAGTAGCTGCAGCCAGGTTACAGCGTTGGGCTGTCATTTTGTCAATGTAGGACTACAAGATAGTTTACAAAAAAGCTAACCAAATGTCACATGCAGATGCACTATCCAGGCTACCTCTCAAGGATTCTTCGAACATTGAGGATACTTTTATAAATTCTTTTAACATATCCGGAAATGATCCCCTCGATATCACTCGTATCCGTAGCCAGTCCCTTAATTGTCCTGTTTTGAAAGTAGCCATGACGTATGTTTCGGAGGGTTGGCCTTCGAAGTCAAAAATCACCTGTCCAGATATGATTTATTTCTTTGACAAACAGAAGAGTCTTTCAGTAGGGAATCAATGTCTACCATATACTAGGGGAACAAGCTAGTTATTCCAAAATCTTGTCAGAATGAAGTTCTTCAAATGATCCACAGTGATCATATAGGCATGACACGAATGAAGCAGTTAGCTCGGAGTCAATTCAACTTTAAACATTTGGATAAGGAAATAGAAACTTTTGTGAACATGCCAACAGACAAGGAAAGCGAATAAGCAAGAGACTATACCGTGGCCAAAAACAACATTTATGTATGTTTGAACGAATTCATTTTGATTTGTTTTATTTCAGTACATTTGAATACCTGATTTTAGTGGATTCCTTCAGTAAATGGATGGATGTGTACTTAATTAACAAATCAACTGCTGAAGTTATCATTAAAAAACTAAAAACAAGCTTTTCTTATTTTGGGTTTCCTAAGGAACTTTGTAGTGACAATGGACCACCATTCTCTTCCAGAAAATTTTTAGAATTTTGTAAACAAAATGGCATTGCAATAAGCAAATCACCTCCCTATCATCCACAAAGCAACGGCTCAGCGGATAGAGGTGTAGCTGAGGTAAAAAAAGTTTTTAAAAAGTTTTTATTGGATTTCAAATATAGGAAGTTATCACTATCTGAGAAAGTGCTACAATTTTTAACATCTTATCGACACACTCCAACATCGGTAACGAAGCTATCACCTTCCGAAGCTATTTTCAATTTTAAACCTAGAAGTATTATTAATATTTTAACGGATCAAAAACCTTCTTGTCTTCAAAATAAAAAACGTATTGAATTTAAAAATGAATTATACAAAACTCCTAATACAATTGTAAAATTAAAGGGGGAAAAGGTTATGTTTCGTAATGTAGTAGCAAAATGGATTCCGGCTATTATATCTAAGATAATCAGTCCTTGTGTGTATGAAATTATTTTTAATAATAATAGTAAACGCAACAATTTTCAGAATTTAGGAAATCGTGTTTAGAAGATAAATATCATCCCTCAATAACATTAACTTCCGAATCTTTAAACATGACATGAAATGAACTGATAATAATAAATTTTTAGTAAAAGACAAAGGTTCACCTAACGATGTTAATAAATCATGTAAAAACAAGAAGTTCATCTAGGTTAGCAAGTAAATATTTGAAGTAATTATAGTAAGAAGGAACTTTAATATGTTAAGTTAAGCATCTTTCTTATTAATAACAAGAATTCTAAAAGGGGAGAAATGTTAATAAATGTTGAATAATTTAGTCTGGCAATACTGCCAAAATGACACTTAACGCATGTAAAGCTCGATATAATAATATATAATAAAACTCTTCTTCTTCCGTGACCACCGAAGCAGAAACACGTGTTTTCCCTTGTTCGAGTAGTTATCATACCACCGAGACACGGTGTTTCCTAACGGGCAAGCAAGTTTTTATGGATCGCATATACTTATGAGATATAAATCGACCTTTAGTGGCAGCAACGATTTTCAATTAGAATACTTGAGATAACTAAGTTTTAGCTTTAACATAGCCCGAAATGAAATTATATAACCAATATGGCCTAATTCAGCCACTATCATAAAATCGTATCATACGCTCGTTCCAGATAAAGAAGTTCGTTTGTTTGCAAACCTACACGTCGTAATTATACCATACGAGTATTAACATACAATAAGATCCGTATTCAAAATGCGATATCAAGAGGATAAACCCAATCTCGAAACGGACTCACTTGGGTTCTCAGCCACACTCTTACCTACGACTGCCTTATTTTCAGCTGACCGTGCCGGACGAGCATGAGTTGCAGTCTTTGCATCACTTACCTATCTACGACGTTCACATTTATAGATTTAACTCGGTATAACTGTGCGGGAAGGCGCTTGATGGTAACAAAAAACAGTGTAAACTTCAGAAAGTTTCCGCGATATTTCCGTAGTTTTCGAATGCATTTTCACTATTTAAGCCAACTCCTCGTTTTTACCCATCAATAATTAAGTGCGAAGCTTAAAATTACACTACTGGTGGGATGACCCTTTACAAGTTTTCCAAAGAAGCATGGCCAGGCGTATTTTATCTATAAGTCTAATGATTACTGAGCAACCCTACAGAACAGGTACACCTCTATACTGTAGAAAATATAATTTCAAGTTAAGTGACATTTAGAAATAAAATACACTAGATGCCTTAATTAATGCCATTCTTCTTTGCTTATAGTGGAATGGAAATTTAATGAATTAATTGCAAATAAAGGTTTTATAAAAAGCTTCATGAGAGGATAGTTTACTTATAGGAAATAAAACAAACGAAACTAGTTTACAGCAATTATTACCTAACTAGATCGAGAGTAGACTTTTAGTTTCATTGGAACAGAAAGAGTGAAGAAGTCATATCCTCAAAAATTAAGTTGAAACCAACATGAAGAAAAATCGATCTTCGAAAAGAAACATCGCTGATCATTCTTAAATCAACCCTTGCAGCATTTATTAAAAGGAAGATCACTGTCAACAAAGTACCAAATTGATTAACTTTCAACCCTATAAAAAGCCAATCTTCTTTTGTAAGTAGCTACTCTGTGAAAACTTCGTACTATCTGTATTTAAGATCACAATCTGTACGAAGAACAACCAAACAAGATCAATTCAGTTTTCCACTCCCTCATACCGGATCGAATCGCTGCACAGCAACATGAGCTGCAACAACTGATCTTTAAAAATTAATTCATTTCTCCCATAAATCTCACGGCCCAACCGTCGCTCACTAAACAACGACTGGAGCTGCTATAATAGCACAGATTGGTGGCCAACTGGCCAAGTGACAACAACAATTCTAATAACAACAATTCCATGCTCAAGGCATTCAACAATCGAGAGGCAACTTTGCCACCAAGTGGTACGGTTTGTTGTACTTTTCTCAGCACCCTACGAGTGCATGCCGGTACATCGGCCTTTACCCGGTCCCAGCTGCACCATCGATGTTTATGCCCCGTATGCTATTGATGAATGAACTGGCCTTTCATAGCCGAAGGTAGTGCTGGCATTGTGGGTGATGATGGCGGTAAGTGGGTGGTCTTCGTCATCGATCTTCGGTGGCAAATTTCGATGACATTTAACGATACAAGTAGCTGCTGCAACAGCGCGGCGAAGGTGAAATTATGTTTTGTTTTAATTAACAGAGTAAAGATAGAGTTTCCACCGGCAGAAAGTTGTTCCTCACTGTTTCAATGTCAATGAGGTCATTTGAATTGCAGATGATGTGTTTAGGAGCGGATGATAACATGGAGTTCCATCTACGTACATGCGGTACAGCCAGATCGCGCTAGACAGAAGATCGGACGTATAAATTGTAATAATCGAGCGCACAGGCATGAAAAGTAATTTATTCATGGGCGCAGCCTCAGCAGCACGGAAGTGGCATTAGTGAGAGCTATTAAAAGACATTTGTTACATGGTGAAGTTTATTGGGTGCTAGGGGTTCGTGCGACCAGCGATGGATAGATCGATGACTATTTACAAACGCCGTAAAGTAAATAATGGCTTGAGTTCACCTGTGACTCCGGGGCTTAGGTGTGTCTGCCGTCAGGTGCGTTATTTTATGAATACTGCAATCGACGTAACGAGTCAAGGTATTACCTTACCATAACATAAGTTTCCTTTAAGGACACAACGGGTATACCGAGATTTACCATATATCCCTATAATTGGCGTAGTTTAAGTGGTCCTCTTTTTTGTCGATCGGCAGACGATATTGTGGTTCCTTTTAATGAATCCCTTTTCTTTTGACCATATTTAAAAGATGAGTGATGTATAATCAAAATCAAATTACTATTTACAACATTTGTCCGACAGTTTCTACAACTTTGTTCAATTTATTGAACATTGCTAATTTTCAAATCTAGTTCAGGTCGACGCCATCGTTCATACAGAGAAGATCATTCTGCCACACGCAGAATTTCGTCCGTCAGTACTGAAAGGGTCTGTCAAAATTCTCAACACTAACTGCAGCTTTACCAAGAGCTGTTTGTTCTATCCTTGAAGGGCTCTGTTCTACATTGCTAGCCCCTATAAGTTTATTCTCTCAAAAACATTTCATTACTCTGAAAAATTAACAGAGATTAATAGTTATTGAAGTGTACATACTCGTATATTAAGAATGAGAGAAGGATAGCAATAGCTTTTAAAAACGAATATTCGGTAAGTTAAGGCTGAGTCATTATCCGAAAAGATATTGAAAGTTACCATCTCAAAATCGAATTCTGAAAGTACCCCCGTGGAAGATTTGCATAATTTTAATGGCTAGATCCAAGAAAGATACAGAAATAAAAATTTTATCGAAATCTAAATTATAACTGCAGTTCATTAAAAAATGTTATCTCACAGTGCTGTTAAACCTGATTGATTTTTAACCAAAAATTTAACACCCATAAAATAAATATACGGAAAACCCAAGTCTAGGGAAGTAGGGAAGCCATTTTAGTTGTTGTAAACGACCGAGTAACAATGTACATACGAGCATAGTTATTATAGTTATGGTTACAGTTAAGGTTACATAGTTATTTTATAGTAGACATTTCGATTTAACTTTCTCTATGTTCGTTGACATATGAAACAGCAGTCTCAAAACATGTGAAGTGAACAACTCTTGATTACAGATGATAATACCTTTGCAATACAAATTGCAAAAAAGCAACTTGGTAGCACCTTATCATTATTACTATTATCGGCCATTTGTAGCTCCCAAGTCCAAAGCCTTGTTGACAACCTGTCGCCAAGCCTCCCCGACATGAGAATGTTCCTACCATATTTCACTGTTTTATTTCCTCTCTTCTAGGTCAATGCTTAAACTATCCTCACATATACACCGTTAACTTTTTCCCTCGATTTTCTACTCATTATTCTTTTGACTGCTATCCACTGTCCATTTATTCCATGTGTCCTACCCATCTTAATCTTCGCGATTTTATTACTCGGGCATGGTTGGTGTTGAAAAGACCTCCTGGAGTTCTTTATTGTGTAGTTTTGTCCATTCTCGTGGTACTTAGTCCTTATGATCTTATTGTCAAAGACATTGTTATGGTCGTCTGTATCTTGATTATGTTGCTTTTGCTTTCTTTGACTAGTCCACCAGTAAAAAATGTAAGAATTAACAAACAACAAGCAAAATAGGCAGTTGTGAGGTATATAGGCCCCGTATTCACAATCTCACTTCATTAATCATTAGTATATTGGATGGTGAACTTTTAGCAAATAAAAAACAAGCCAAAGAAGATACAAATCTCTCAAAATATTTTGTCATTAACTCAAAAATGCTCTAAACATTCTCGATGTCATTCTATTTCTATGAAGAGATAATTATGAAATCTCTCAGTCTGTTGCAAACTTGCTCCATTTATCTAAAAATATCCAAAATTCTAAAACATTTGTCAAAAATCTATGAAATTTATGAATCTTTCAAACTCCACCTTTCGCTCATCCAGCTACACCTACTTTTTATCCGCACTGAATTCGGATTGCCCTCTTAGAACATAAATTTTATTTTCCTCATATTTCCGTCATTATTCAACGCGTCACACTGATATTAATGAACTAGAACCTGCCACTTCTTCTGCAATAAATAAAAATAAATACCGAAGCACAACGAATTTTCGAAGACATCATTACCGGCCGGCTGACTGTTGAACGATTGGTTTTTGAAATACCTTTCCAATGATTTCCTCCTTTCCCGCCTCTTTACAGACGGCATATCAAGTACAAAAAAAAAAAATAATAATAATGCAAACAAAAATGCTTCGCTCTACGACTGAGTAATCACGAACCCAAAAGTATCTGACCTACATTTCGACTTGAAAATGAAACGCCACAAAAACAAAAATCAACAAAAAATGAGATAAGATTAAATATATTTAAAAAAAAAATGTTTTTCGTAAACAAAAATAAACCTTAAACTTGGTAAGTATCCAGGGATATGTCGACATTGGATTGGGAGCAATGAATATAAAACCGAATGGAAAGAAAAAAGAAAAAAGTGTTGCACAACGAATATGCGAGAAACAATAAATATTTTCTTTTTTTCGGATTTATAATATTTGACATGAATTCTGTGATGGTTTGGTTTCGACAGTAAGAACGCATTTGTTTTTGGTCGAATTGTGTCTGGAAATGACGGATCTAAAGCAAACTGGGTGTAGATGACCTAGATTTTGTCATAAAGATTTGCACTGGGCGATTAGTTATTGAAGTTATCGTTAACCAATCATTGTCATTCGAATAGTTTCCTGATCAAGAATTTGAAGGGTGAAGAGGAAAAAAAAATAGAACGCAAAGCGATGTACAACTTATCATTGATAAGTATATGGCATTGTGGCACATTGATTTATAATGAGGAAAAGTCGTAGCTCAAGAGTGGAATAGCCGTAGTTCAAGAAACACCTAGCGCCATCTGTCGTGGCGACTGAAAACCGGCAACTTACAATATATATTAGTGAAATCATATTTCATGGTGTTTTCCGTCATCTAGCAAAAGCTTCGTCGATTTCCCCAACCGTAGATGTCAATGAGCAGCAGCTCCCTTCAATTAACGAAATAATAAAAATTAGGCCTCTTAGGGGATGTAACGCCTATCACTTCGGTACATACAAATGTATATAAAAGACAATCCAAAAAGAGGTGTTATTTTATACTTCGCGCCTACTGTAAACATAAAATTATCGTTGTTACAGTTTATGATAAATGAAAACTCGGAGCTCATTTAATATTGATAGATATACATATGTACACACTTATAATTCGCTGAATTATTGAACATTTAATAGATATTGAATAAAATATCGCAAATTTTTTTCGTAAAATTCATACTGTTTTTGATCATCATCAAGCGCTTGCTCGCACAGTTAAAATGAACGCCTTAAATAGATTAGTGAAGTGAAGATTCCAACGGGTTCTTGTCCGGGAAGATTAGATGAGTATATGGTCGTTCTAGGAGAAAATGGCCCCAACTGAAAACCCAGGTGTGTCCATTTCGAAATGATCACGTAAATTTGGCCTGTCCGTAACTTGCATTTCGCATAAAAATCGTGCCTTTTGTACCTAGATCAAGTGACTCAAGAACTGAAGCAGATGTTCTTACGCTGATTGGGTTTTGAAAATGAAAGGCAATCATAAACTTCACATATTTGTGCAGAAACATAATGAAAAACATCATCAAATTTCGCAGGCAAAGCCGAAGAAAATATTTAATATTTAGCACTTAATGTGCTCCATCATTAACCTCAGAGTTTAAATTTGAAATAACAACACTTTTGTTAAATGTAAATATTGCATTTTTCCATTAATTTTAAATGACACCTCTTATTGGATTTCCTAAATATATTTTTAAATGACTGCTCTTATTGGATTTCCTAAATATATTTAGCAATACCGTCTTTATCAGTTAAAAGGGAAATAATTTTGAAAGGTAAATAGTTAGTTTATGGCACTTCCGCATTGTGGACTTGGCATAGCACATTTTTTAAAAAAAATGTCGTTGGTAAGGTCCTTTTTAAAATTGTAATTAATTTTTTTTAGTTAGTATGGTTTTGTAGATTCTGAAGTTTTGAGCAAAATCTTATTCTTTGTTGAAGGCCTTTGTTTTCACCTAATAAGATGACTGCCAGTCTAATTAGATTAGACGTTTCTCAGATTTCAGATAAATCATAATAGCACTTAACGACCAGTTAATGTAAGGGTCAAGAGTATGTATCCATACTTCTTAATGAGCCCGTATGTTGGGAGAATGATGCCTAGTAAAGTGTGCGCCACAGATTCGCAGCTAAATTGATCTCTCTTTAAAGAAGCTTACTAAGTCTAAGCAAAATTTAAGCAGCTTTCTCAGAAGGGACCGGAAAAATGTATCATAGTTTTGTTCAAGACGGTTGGAGAATCGATGCGAGCAGATTTCGTGGCAAGAACAGAAATGTTGCCAATATTAAGGGAATGCGCATGCGTTGCCGTCAGGTTTCTACACGAATCAAATTAAAGACAATGTTATGCATAGCATACTTTTTAGTATTTATTGCTGAACATCACCAAATAGCAATTGGGACATTCGCAAAAAAGAGTTACAGCTAAGTAATTTTTTCAACCTGTGGCTAGTATTATAAGTAACGGTGTTAATTAATACAAAAGAGGATTTGGTTATTAATTTTGGTGTGAGGTTTAGTTATTGAACAATGCAAAGTTAAAAGTAAACAAGAATCATATTTAAATTAAGTATTTAATAAAAACAAACCATTTTCGATCGAAAAGGGAACAGATACCAAACAAGTAAAAGACAACCTGTCCCACGTAGACTACATACGCCTCAAAAAACCAAGTCAAGCAGTCATCCCTGACAAGCTTTCACAACTAGTCATAAATCACCGTCAATAGTGTATGAAAAAAAAAACCTCGAAAGCCCACAAAAGCAATCCATCTGCCTATACCGTCCACCTGTCAAATCGAATGTATTTCCAGAATCTCACTAGAATTCATCTCCCGTCGTCCGCATCCACGTCTCGTTCCATATGTGTCAAAGTATGTATTTAGAACACTTCATAGACTTTGCTGTAAACCGTATCATGTTGGAATAAAGTATTCACCGATCTTCTCCTGAATCACACACACACATACACACTGATTTCGAAATTTTCTATTTCTACGAGTATAAGTTTTCTGTTAAATTTTTTTATTTTCCCGTAAACACGAGGATTCTGGGTCAACAGAAACGACGCTACGCTCGCTAGATGATCGCGTCTTAGTCATTACGAATTTTGTATGTATGTATGTATGTTTCTAATTAAAGGAGACACGTTGCCGTCATAAAGTAGTGCGTGCACTGATGCACAGACGATTAGTAAGATATTTTTAGAGGTGAAGTGTAAGGAAGTTTTATTTTCCTTATTTTCAAAATTAAAAAACTCACGGCTAAGTGTGCGTACAAAATGTTGTTTTGTTTTTCATATGGTAACAATCGAATGGGTTTTGAAAGTTTGTTCTTGTTCTAGTTTTAATGATTTTTCATGTAAAAGATATGTACATATGTATGTACATACATGCTACTGACCCCTCATGCAAACGATAATTTTGAAAATTATTTTTTTTTAGATTTTGATATACTGGTCTTAAATGTCAATGCTTGAGATGGGAGACTGAAGTATCCGTCCTAGATATTTTAAAATGAGTAAAGACTTCCGTCAGTTGTTGCCTTTTCTTATTTTTTTTAAAAATATTTCTATTGTAGATTTTTTTTTATTGAAAATAATGGATTTAAAAGTATGTTTCTAAGACAGCTCATTGTTTAGGAGATTATATCTAGTTTAAGGTTTTTCTAAAAATAATATATTGGACGAAATATATTTACGTTTTCCTTTGTCCTTAATGCGTTATTTTTATTTTTGACTTTCGTGAACATTTTACAAAAGGTGGCAGTGATTCTTGGCACCCAATCTATACCAGTTTTATAACTTAATTGATTGATTATATTATTATAAAAATAAACAGCTAAGGAGGTGTTATCTTCTTAGATATCCTTATCAAACATTATGACCGTGGATGTTAGATATTACTATTACTTTTCCTGATGGAATCACTGAAACTCCTTATTATTCAGAGGAAGTGAGTTTCAAGATGACATTCTGCTTTATATACGGGTAATAGCTACTTAATCACCAACAGAAACATATGTACATATATTGTCTTCGAATGATTCCACCCCTGACTTCGGGGCAAATATTGTTGCTATGATAAATTAATCAACCGTTTCCAATCATAAGCCTAATTTTACTGCACCAGCACTAGCAGTGTACAACAGTGCTATGCGTGAACTCAAAATATAGCAGCTTTAACATTTTCTGAAACAATTGAATTTCAAATTCAAATCAAGAAACTTTTTATGGAAACCTATAAAAATATGAATTTCAGTGAGATTTAATGTTAGTCTATCGACCTTCATACATATGTATGTATGTACACTCAATTTCGCAATTCTTTTTCCATACAGGCTAATCAACTTAAATATTCAACTTAAAGGCAGTGCTTCAGGTAGTGTCGATAATTTTGTTAACGAAAATTACTTTTTTCTAACAAAAACGTGTTCCATTTTGTTAGCAGTAACTGTAGCTGACATTAGATGTTTGAGTGTAAAAATTTCATTCCATACAACTATAGTAGCTGGTTTAAAGGACTTAGCTTAGTTCTCATAGCTTTGCTAATTTCGACAACAAGATCCTTGATCATGAAGAACCTCATTGGCGTTCCGGCCTACCACGGAATTATAAGAGACACTTACACACATATGTACATATATATGTAGAAAATCATTTACCGACAATTCTAAATTCAAAAAATATTGATTCACTCTCATAAACAATTTAGCTTATAATGCAAAGACATTATCTTTTAAAACATGACCAGGTACGCTAATTGACCAGATTTTTGCTGATATCGAGCAATGTGATATTATGAAAGAACAAAACCTATAGCTGCGCATTGATATTCTCCTTAATATTATATTTTCGGCTAAGTTATCTGAACGGGTCATTTCGAACTGTATGCTTGTGTAATGGAAAATAATTGAATTTAGGAGCAATAGTCCGATTCAATTTTACTTCGTTTATTATCAAGGCAAAATTTAAGACTTATAATGTAAGCTATTAACATGGAAAAGCCATTGCATAGTAAAAAATAATAAGAAATACAAAAGTATTGACGATCGGAAAGTATAAAATTTACAGAGGCTGGAAGTTGCTGGTTCCTTCTATAATAGTGAACTATATATCAGGCGTCCAATAGAAATGGGAGTTCACCGTTTTCCAATAAATGACCTGTACATGCTAGTCAAAAATGAAATGTTGGTAAACTGGGCCATCTGTCAACCACTTCTTAACACTATCGACTATCATCGGCTGTATATTATTTTTCTGCATGAAGATATTGACTTCCGAGTCAAATAAGCGCCTTTGTGAGAAATCTTGCTTTTTGCTTTCAATTTGAGAAAATATTCGACTGAGACACGTCAAATGATTATAGAAATTCTTCTATTTGTAAAAGACCCAGTCGCGAATGCTTTCAACACTGTAAAGGTGATTCCGACGAGAAAGACAAGAATCGCCCCGGACCGGTGAAAAAGTCTGAACACGCAGAAGTGGATGTCCAGTTGGACCAATCTCCTTTCCAAACGCAATAAGAACGTAGAACTTCATTGAGCGCAATTCAACAAGCCATTTTCCATCTTTGCAAATGAGCAAATTGGATCCCATCCGAATTAGACCGAGAGACGTCGAACGGCCTTTTTTACGAGTGAACTGAGGCTAGATCGAAGTTGTTGCAACTGGGCAAAGCCGACAGACTTCCGAACATAACTGATGCGTATGAGTTAAGCATTGAAGGAAAAAATATAAGTAAATATAAAATACAAATATATAATAAAATACAATGCGACACGGAGAAATAATTCTGCAGAATGATGATGTATAGGTCATAAAAACCTGCAAGCTACCCCACTCGCTGTATTCGGCAGGCATCGCCTCCTGACTTTCGAAGAGTCAAAAATTGGGTCCATGGGATCCATCAAAAGATATGCAGCTTTCAGGATAGAATTAATATTTCCTTCAAAAACAATGTGATAATGCTCCAGGAGATTACCAAAAAGCACCGTGTCCGAACGAACGATTTCAAGTTGTTCTCAAGGAGAAAGTGCTCGAAAAACATTGTCAATATGAGAAGAAACACCAATGTAGTTGGGTTTCTACCCGGTGTCATCTGTCCGGGAACTTTTAAGGGTTCCATTAAATGCCATTCTGGTTCAGAGCAGAGAAGTAATTTTGGTTTGGCCTATTTAAATGTCACTTCATAAAGGCAGACGGGTCGGCGTAAGTGTAGAACTAGCGAGATTTATTACGGTAGGGAATAAAGAAAGCTTAATACGAATCGGATTTATTATGTAAAGCGGAAACATTTGGAAACATGTCTAAGCCTACTTATAAGGTGTACAACTTTGCTTCCGCCGTTTGCCGATATGTGGCGATAACGGTAAGTAGCGTCAGGTAGTTGGCTTGGACCTCGGTCAACAGGACACCATTCAAACATTAGTCGATTTGTGTCTGCATCATAAAGTTGTTCTCGATTGAAAATGTCAGTTTACGAGCCAAATTCTCGTCATTTGCGAGAGGTGTTACTGTTTTGTTTCAATATGAAGAAAACAGCGGCTGAGTCTCATCGAATGCTCTAAGATACGTATGGTGAGGACGCTATTAGTGAAAGAACGTGTCGTGAGTAGTTTCAACGCTTCAAGAACGGTGATTTTAACGTCGAAGACCAACATAGTGGTGGAAGAGAGAAAGTTTTCGAAAATGCAGAATTGGAGACATTGCTGAGTGAAGACTCGCGTCAAACTCAAGAAGAATTGGCACGATCAGTGGGGGTGACACAGCAAGCCATTTCAAAACGTCTCAAGGCCATGGGCATGATTCAGAAAGAAGGAACTTTGGTCCTGTATGAGTTGAAACCAAGAGACGTTGAACGGCGTTTGTGTGTTTGTGAACAGTTGCTTCAGAGGCAAAAACGGAAGGGATTTCTGCATCGCATTGTGACCGGGGACGAAAAATGGGTTCATTAGAATAACCCTAAACGCATGCTTCCACGTCGACGGCCAAACCGAATATCCACGGCTCCAAGATCAAGCTCTGCATTTGATTCGTACACTACCCGAAAGATGGGAGAAAGAAGTGGCCAGCGATGGATAATACTTTAAATGATACATGTGTAACCAATTTGTTTCATTAAGGCCTCATATGTTGGGGAAAAAGCGGTGGAAGCAAAGTTGTAATTTAACTTAATTTAATTTAATTTAATTTTAAATCTATTTCTGCAGAATATGTCATAGACGGAACAAAAACGGAGAATTCGCAGCACTTGGATCTTATTCAAAGTGTTCCCGTTGACATCAATAACGTCAAAACATAGATAAAAAGCAGCTGAGAGTAGCTTACAGAGAGATTGACAGGGTTAAACTGGTTCAACATAAAACTGTTTTCTTTTCATAGTTTAATTTATGAAGCTGAGGTTTCCAATGTATCAAAATCAAAAGAAAAGGCCCTTGCTCTGCTATCGATCTTTTGTGTCAACACACTTAAGGCTTGTGTGTTAAGAAAAGCATATTATATGTACATATGTAGAATATGAGTTCCTTGCGAATCTTTTACTGTATTCTCAAATCCTTCCTTAAAGACCATTCAATATATTGTACAATACATAAAACATTCATTTACATTTTTGACATTCAACAAGTAGAAAATGATGTGTAGCCGAATGATATAGGTAGATAAGCTGATATTTAGGAACTTTCCTTTCACAGTGGTGTAACACTATTAATATTGGCCTTTTAGTATGCCCAATGTTTCTAATATCTATTTATCAAATGGCAGTAAGTCTGTTACATCATTTAAAAACATGCCATTCCATGTCAGATGGTCATACAGGTTCAAGAATTCAGGCATTAAATTCATCGAATTGGAAGATTGTAATATCGGTTAGCCCCGCAACAGCTCTCCCCAACGAGAGCGCCTATTAATTCAGCATCAACGCTCATCGACGGTACAAGTAAGAAGTAATGCACCAAGTAATGATTCATTGAAGGTTAAGAGTTGCATGACCTGTTCCAATTTTTCACCAGACCCCGACCAATTCGTCAATTATGCGACCGCAGCCATTTGCAGCGTATCTGATTGACCGACCGTCTAAAGCATACTTCAATTCGGCATGCTACTGTCACTACCGTCACTAGCGCCCTCTTCCCAATTTCGCTTCTCGTTTTCCTGTCTCCATCCATAACTGCTACAAAATCATCTTCGACGAATGAATGTGTACCTGATACAACAAAACCAAAGCGTCATGTAAACGTCAACGTTAGCGCGCCATCCACCGTCACACTCGCGTTATTCCATAAGTTCACTTTGTTATCTAACAAGTGAAACAAGGAAATGCAGTCCTCAACCGAATAGCATGCCATAATGTTTTATGGTCTTCCACGTTTCGTTCGTGTTGCATTGCTTCGTGGTGCTCCATGCACCGGCTAACTTGCAGCCTGGTTAGATGAACGTGATTTCTGTCTCGATACCTGTTAGCTACGTAGAGTTTCGGGTTATCGGCGGCAGTGGAAGGAATTCGTTACAGGCATACTCGTCCATACCATCGTCGTAGACCTAATTTTTTATGCTTCAGCATTAAATTGTAACCGTGCAGCGATTTTGACTGCATTTTGTATCTTTTTTCTTTGACGGCTGGCTTTTAGTGGAACGTTTAAAGTCACCAAACAGGTTCACATTGTCACTGCATTAATGTATTTGAATTTCCATCCAAGAACGACTTGAATATTATTTTAGCTTTACAAATGCAGATAGTGTGCACGAACATCTAAAGGATACATAGTCACAGTAGAGCAGTGGTAGTGGTAGGTTAGGGTTAAGAAATGGTTTGAGCGAGATTCATTTACTAGTCCTATTGCCGGGTTATGGTGTAAAACTAGAGTAAATATGTACCATGCACCCTGCACAGATGTCCTTGGACTCGCAAAGTTTCATGGTAGGTTGTTGAACTGATGCGGTACATGAAAGCACAGTGGCCTCGAAACAAAAGCTCCTATTGGAATATGTTTATGTACGAATTGCAGTCAAAAGATACTCGGATATATAGGATACGTATTTTGGATGTTATTGGATATATAGATGGTGTTCAAGGATTTTCATGGACTCAGCACCTAGGTATATGCGGGTTTTCAAAGTGGGTGGGGTGGAGTTCATGTGCGTTTGTTGTTCAATACATTTGGTACACATGAAGATTTATCGGAATTTATGCATGACATATCAAAATGCAGCTAACTTTTCAGTTTAAGATGAATTGGAGTTCTACAGTAATCAAGCTTACAGTAAAGGTGGAATACTCATTTTACATTAATCATATTTTATTAGAAATTATTATACACAGGTTGTCTAGCGATACCGAATCAGGGAGCATAAGAGTACAGATCATATCTCCAGAAATAAATCCCAGAAGGCGGCCTTTTAAAGAACAGTGGGGCATACAATTTATTTTCCAACCCTGAAAAGTACTATCTGCCTTTTTACCGATCCTCTTTCATTGTGAGGCAGCCTGTAATACCACATATGTACATATGTACATGTATATATAGCTTCCAAAACCATTAGAAAGACAACCGATACTTTACGTTGCTACATTGTTTCCTTCTAATAAGAACAAACTGTAAAAGATTGGTTTTTGTGATGATGCCATTATAAATCAATAGAAAAGCGTAACAAATGTTTACCATGTTTTGGCATAATTGCGGCAGCGTATTACGCGAATAACAAATCTGGTATTTTATTTTAGTGCACACATCGACGGTGAAGATTAGATTTAGATTAAAGTGGGGGGATTAAAGTGATGAGCCTATTGTGATGTCCCCCATTTAGTGTTCACTCAAAAATCTTGAGTTCATGATAAAACTTAGTATGCTTTTGAGTGAACTAGCCCCAGTTTCTTCAGCTTCAAGATAATGCCTGCCTAGGTGTTTGTGTCGTGTACTGATGAGGCAGTTACAGTGGCACAGTATGTGCTCTACTATTTCTGCCTCTTCGTTACAAATTCTGCAGGTGTCATCTTGTTTAATGCCCATGGTTTTAAGAAGTTTATTGACCGGCCAGTGAGGAATCCTGTAACTATACGAATCTGACTCCTAGAGAGTTTAAAGGGTTGTTTCGTTCTTTTAAGGGAAGTGGTTGGTAGGAACACCTTGTCTTGTCTGCCACTTTCCGTTTGTGTCCAGTAGTGGTTGGCCGTGTTCCTCAACCACTCCTTTATGTTTTTTATTTTTTGGTGCTGATAGGTATGCCGCAGAATGGTCTTGGCATCATGAATGGTAAAGCAGAGCCTTTTCTTGCTAATTGGTCTGCTTTTTCCATTCCTATATGGCCACTGTGTCCAGGTATCCACATGAGGTGAATTCTGTTTGTGTTGGCCAGTTGGCGTAATAGCTGTAAGCAGTCCCATACCCATTTAGCGGTGACTTCGTAGCTTTTGAGGGCTAGGAGTGCAGCCTTGCTGTCGGAGAGAATATAAATGTTTTTATTGGTTATAGCTCTGTTAATATTTTCTCTGAGGCAGAAGTCAATTGTGAATAACTCTGCTTTAAATACGGAGTTGTATCTGTCTGTGCTGTGATAGGTGTGTGTTCCAGTGTTAGCCCCAACACCTTCGTTCGTTTTGGATACATCTGTGTACCATACATGGGATTGATGATCGAAGGAAGGTCTATTTTGCTCCCGACGATCGTCTATTTAGGTCTATTTAGCTCCCAGGTAATTCGAGAGGGAATTCTGACCTTAAAGTTTTGGCTGAAGTTATACTGTGGAACACAATTCTCTATAAGTGGTATTTTCAGGATTTCATGCCTGTTTAGTTCATTAAGAATGTCGGGATGAAAAAACCTAAAATTAGAGTCATCCTCTACAATGAGTCTATGGGAAAATGTGATTGTTGCTTTTTAAATTGGTGGTAGGTCCGTGTTGACTTCTAGCGCTGCTGTGGGGGTTGATCACATGACTCTTGTAATACAGATACAAGCTAGTCTTTGTAGTTTGTTGAGCTTGGCTCGTACTGATGTTTGTTTTGTTTTGTGCCACCACATTATGATCGCGCAGCGTATGCGAGAATTGGTCTGATAATGACTGTACTATATATAGCTAGGGAGATATCTTGGCATTAATGCCCCTAGTTTTTCCAGTGAGACTTTTGCTGGTCCATAGATAGATCCTGGCTTTTTCAATGGTCTTTAAGATGTGAGAGTTCCAAATGAGCTTTTCGTCTAGTGTTACACCTAGAATTCTATTGTTTCGCCAAATAGAGTGGGTTTACTTCTACTTGTTCTTTTGGCGAAAGCGACTATGGTGCTTTGTTTTGGGTTGACATTGAGTCCAACTTTTACGCACCATCTCGCAACGAGGTTGAGTGCGCTTTGGAGCAGTTCCGTGATTGTGTCTTTATTGTTTCATTATTGTTGAGTATGCTAATCAGTTCGTTGACTACGATGGACGATAGGAGGAGTGACGGAACCCCGCCTTAAGGGCAGCCTTTCGTGGTTTTTACACTGATTTTATTATGTTTATTTTCCTGTTACATTGTTTGTTGTGAAGCGGTGATCGTTTGAGAGAACAGTTTCTTATACATATGTCTACCCAGTATTTCTTCCATCGTTTTTAGGAAAAAGAAAGAGGTAAGGCTTATCGGTCGGTATGATTTAGGCAGATCCGTAGGTCTGCGGCCTGCTTTGGGGATAAATTTTACCATTATCTCGTTCCACTTATCCCCATGCATAGCTGGTCCTTCCTTTCTGAAGGAGAGCTGGGAAGATAATATCTTTTCCATGAGATTTGTATGGGTCAAAGGAGTTTACGGCGCATTTTATACTTCATTCATGAAAAATTTCCCTTGATCTCTTCCAGTCCTCCCATCTATTTCAGGCAAGACAAATCAGTCAACATCTACTTATTCAGCCAAACGGTCGAACTAACACTTTCAAAAAAAAAAATACGGCCAAATAATATTGCTAATCCAAAAACTCTTTTACACTGGTGGATTGAGTGAGAGGTCGTTCTGCTATTAATTGAATTTTCGAAGCCTCGAGGTTGTGTCCTATCTGGTTCATTACCAGCACACAATCAGGGAAGTTACGGTGTTGTGCATAATCTGTTGGCTTCAATTCTTATGTCAACTTGGCCATACAAGCACGTAGATGTTTATTTTTTCCTTATGATGTTTTAATATTAAAAATAGGTATGCCACATGCCGCCAGTGTACTTGGTTTGCATTGATGTCTCATCTTAAGGCATTAGTCGAAAGGTGACAACTAACATTATTTTGCTATTCCGTCAGGTGAGAGAAGGTTCCAACATCTAACATTATCGCCTCATGGGAAATATGGCGATTTATTACATTTTAGGGTAAGGACGAAAATACAGGGTGTCCCACGAGCAGTGTGCCAAAAAGCTAGAGTGTGTAGGTCTGGTCAAGACAAGAAAAAACTCGTATGGGGGGGGGGTCTATTCCCCCCCGTTTAGTCGGGAGGGGCAGTTTTCTAAAAAATTGACTTAATTAGGAAAAAAAATATTAAAAATCAACAGTTACATCCACAATGCCGTAATATATTTTTTTGTAAAGCCAGAAACCTCTTCTTTCATCTTGTTTTCAAACGAACCTGTTTTAAGGAATAGTTTTTGAGAAATTAATTTTCAAACTCAAAATTTTGAAAAAAAAATTAAAAAAAAAAATTTCGAACTATTTTTTTTTTGGCACACTGCTCGTGGGACACCCTGTATTATGACAAAGGGATAATGATTTTTACTAAACTTCTTTACAAAAAAATCATTCCTTTTGCAACTGAACAATTAGATAACACGATCAAATGAATATTATTCAAAGAAGTAATCATTGTATTGTACTTTCAAGATTGGTAATAAGAAAGTACTGGATCTGATTAGGATCTATAAAGAAGGGTTTCAAAGAATAATTTAACTGAAATAAGACATTCAAGCACAGACCATCCTAGATCACTTCACTCTATCATCACACTCACTATCTATCGTCTTTAGAAAAGATCGCCTTTAGAGAAGATCGTCTTTAGAGAAGATCGTCTTTAGAGAAGATCGTCTTTAGAGAAGATAAAAAAAAACATCAATAGAAATATTGTATTCTTGTCCTAGCGAAACGAAAAGTCGAATGAACAATAGCAACACAAGAACAATTAATTATGCCATTATTGGTAATTCAATTTGAGGAAATAAACCATATGTAGTTACAAATATAGCTTTACTGTGGTTTTGGAAATAATTAAAGAAATGGCTCAGTATGGGAATTATTTATTTCAGGGGAATAACGTCCCAAAGAAAATGGATCATTTGGCTTGCAGCCAAAAAAGTCATATGCACATTCGTTGAAAATCATAAAACTCAAATGTCAACGAGTTTCACATAATGCGGCATGAGTTCACCGTACATTGTCATCAAATTGAAAAGGTTTGTAATAACCAAAGCCAAAAATAAAACATTATTTTCGGAAAACAAATGATTATTTACGGCTTGAAACAGCACTTGTATATCGAAAATCCGATATTTGTCATATAACGTTCTAAGAGACTCCTTGGCATTATTACCATATCCATCGGCACACAAGTCCTACCACCCTCTAACGGCCTCGAGTGCGTGCAACGCTCCTGCATCAAGCGAAAGACCAAAGGTAGAAAGGCAAGGAAAAAAAGAACACCATCATCTCCGATTACTGCACATCAAAACCACAACACATACACATACACGACAAGCGCCAGTGGCAACAAGCAAACCAAACTGCAGTCTCCTGAAAATCGCTGTAATGAAAATAGGTTAAGATACACTAGCGCATAAAGAATGTCAAATAAAACGCCAAAAAGGACGAGGGGGAAGGCAGGGAATGATACGATGCACAGAAACATCCAAGTGAACTGGCAACAAAAACAAAAAAAAAAATGACTCGGTGATTTCATCTGAAGGACAAAGGTCCTTTCCCGGTCGTTGCACATAATTTCCGAGGACTAATCCGTGTGTAAATACTCGTATGTACCCACTACTGCCATAACGACCAACACAATGGTCATCCGCATATGCATATCCAAAGTATACGTGCGACTGTATGAACGCATATGCATGCGAGTGTTACTGTGGTATACCGCGCGGTAAACATCCACATTTCCTGACCTAGTTTAAGTTTTTCGCGTAGGAAAAATCGAAATTCAAACACGAAGCTCTCAACATACAGCCAGAGAAAAAAAAAGATAAAAGTAGAAAAGAAGAAGAAAAGTTAACGAACACAAAGGCGACGACAACGATGATACATACAATTTGCATGCGAACAGCAACGAGCAAGTGTGAGTGTTTGAACACAACAATATAATATGTACTCGTACACATCCCTTGCAATTAACGTCCTTGGACTCGCGCAAAGTTTCATGTCAGGTTATTGAACCTCGAGTGCAATTGAAAGCTCGATAGCCTCGAAAGTGCAAACACAATAACACGATGCTCGAGGGGGGTGAGCAGCTGGATGGCATATTGCCCTGGTAGGAGTTCATCCTGTCCGGTAGGATAGCATGTCATGTACTTTAAGCTTTACGACTTGGGGTAGGTTAGTTATGGTCATGACGGGGTGGAAAGCTTAACAATAGACCATCCGCCACATCTGCACGCTTCCCAGCCACATTGCCAATCTATGATAAGTACAGACTTTCGTAAGTTCTGTCTATCTGCATACGAATGTATATGTGTGTGTTGGGACTACCCTAATAGTTTTGACGTCCATAGATACATCTCCTTGGCGGTTGTTCAACGGCAAACTTTGTGCACGTTAGGAGAGAAGCATAGAGAGCGGGTTTGTTGTATGTTTGCCTTTTAGGTAATGTCATTGCCAAAATTTGGTTTTCTATGACATTATTTGGGGCAGACGGCGATACATAAGAATGGCAAGGGACTGGGTGTAATAACCCTTGAAATTTGCAGCATAGGTCAGGTGGAGACGGTGATTTCCAGTCGTTTTCGGTGTTTCTCTTATGTACATACGCTCTCAGCGTGTGACAGCACAGTGCTACGCTGTGCTGTCTTTGGCCAGACATGTGTATATACGAGTACATGAGTCGATATCTTGATGGTTTTAAAGGTTGCACAGGGGGGATTTGTTTTGAGGCGTGATATAGTGCACGTAGCGGTATGCATCAATTTGTGCTGATTCGGTGCAAACCTTGATCTTAAACAAACTTCTGAAATGAACCTTGTCTTGTTTAGGAAAGAGCCCAAATCGACATGCTTCTTTAATCTGTCACGACCCGTCTCAAGTTGTCAAGTTAATTAAGGGTCTCTGCCAATTGTGCGCATACCTAAAAATAACATTTTACCCTGTTCTGTCGTTCCCCATGTTCGGACTCGGAAACACTCCAGTATGGAGCCGTGAGCCGTAAGTAAATAGCTACGTCGATACCCCAAGCTCTTCTTTCATTTCCCATGAACCAATAATTACAAACAAAACCTTTATTTCAGTAGTGCAAAACTACCTAAGCTTTATAAAATTAGATCTTGACCATGTTGGGAGCCTCGATGACTAAAACAATCGATCGTTTTGGAAAACACGGTGATAAGAGAAATTTGGCAGGGTAGCTTTGGCCCCAATGGTCTATAAAAGAACACCACTGTAAGGAGGCAACTCTCTCGAGAAAAACGTGTCGGTTATGGGCTAAGGCCCCCTTCATGCATCGTACCCCCTTACTAGCTGCTGCTCGATTTACAAAAACAAAAAACCAAAAAGAGAAGAAAAACCATTTAAAAATCAACCTTTCAACCCCTTCACTCGACAGAAGGCAAATAAATACTCGTAGTTAAGCATAACAAAACCTTTCCAAAAATAGAGCTAAGTCGCTCGCTTAGTTAGGCATTCGTTCAGCCTAAGGCATTTCATCTCTTTGCACGACCCGAATGCGGAAGTTTTTTTTGCGGTCTTTGACGATTCAATGCATTCGCCCAATCTACGACGTAGCGGCGAAGCTCATTGTGTGTCTATCTGAAAAGGAAATCTCCCAATGCTTCGTCAAGAGAAAGGTAAATAAGTTGAAAATCAAGGTATCAAAGCATCCAACTGTTTGACGACTGGCTTGGGAACTTCTCATACACATGTCTAGGAAAACCTAGTATCTATCTACCTACTTATCGGTAATTGCACAACTTTCACTTTGTGTCATCGTCGCTGAACTCTTTGCTGGGTGCAAATTCTATTTTCCTGTTCCTGCTCCCACCCTAAATCCTAAGCTGGAAACACGTACATCGTTTTTTATTGGCCATTTGTTTTATTTCGGTTTCCGGGGTGAATAGATGAATAGACGCAACGTGGGTGACGGACATACGAATGCATTTATTGAAACTGAAATTGAAAAATCAATTAATTTCGAGTAAAATGCGATTGCGCAACAACGGAACGAAAGATGAGAGGAAGAGAGAAGGATATCTTGGCGATGGTGGTGAATGAAGAACGGTAGTAAAAATGTGTACAGTCATCCAAAGTGCCGCCATCGTCACTTACCTTCCAGGTTTTTGGAGGATACCCGAGTGGTACAACCGCGATAAAGACTCCTCCATCTTTTACTCGTAAATGGAAATATTATATAGCAGAGTTCCACAGCACGCTTCCCACATTTCGTAATCGAACAGTAATCTCTAATGTGCAACCCACTGCCAACAACCAGTCAATCAGGTAACCAAGCAAACCACTAGAGCTAAATCTACAGATGGTCGAGTGAATCGGCGTGTACTACGACAGTCTAAGTGCGAATGGTTGTACAAAGGCTTCTGGCCGACTAGCTGTCTGTCAGTTTGTCTACCACTACCGTCAGCATCAGATACTCGAGATTCGTGCCGGCCAGATGCATTCTGTTATTAATAATGTTAACTTTGGGCTTTGATCGTGATCCGAGTCAAACTACAAGTACGGATACAAGTTGTCTCCCAATTTTTGCCAAACTGGAGAACTGAGGAGACTGCTAGTTGTGAGCTACAGACTGGAACTGGGAGTGTGAATTAGATTAAAAGTAAAGTCGTGAGGTTGGGTTCGTTGATTTCGTGTTTCTAGTTTTTTTTCATTCACCTGGATGAGCAACACGGGAACAAGTTTGTTAAAACGTTGCAAACGAAAATGAAAGTATATTCTGCTGCGGATGTGTCATGTATACATCTATTTGAACATGGGCGACGGGAACATTTGTCTAGAGCGTGGCAAAAGGAGGAAATCGTTGAGTAACTGCATGGGGACTACGTTTCCGTGCAGGAATCCTACTTGTGTTAGACCATAGGTTTTGTCGTATTTAGGAAATAAAAGAGGTGTCTTGCAGCCAGTCGTAGAGTCGGATCGCTCATTTCTTGGTGTTTGTCATTTTGATCGAATGGCTTAAGATCTGAAAAGTGTTGTTCGTTCTTGATGTACCCAGCGATATCTCAAAGTTTGTCAGGCATTAATAAATAAGACAAATGGCGGTTTCATCCTGTTAAATTAATTTCTCAGATGGATGGAGTTGATCTTCTTCTTAGATAACACAACAGTTGAAAGTAGACATGGATCTCAACCAACATGCCATGTAGGCATATTGTTTCTAGGATCTGCCATAGTGTGATGGAAAGCTATTATAAGTTATGTTGAGATTTATCCTTCTATATTTGGTGCAATTAAAGAGGTCAAACTACAAGGCATAAAATGAAATATTGAAAACTTGTTGACGGTTGTGTTGCACAAAAAGTGCAATCGTGTTTGTTGGTGAAGAAAGTTCATGAAATCGGCATGCTACTTGATAACCCAAGCTATTCTATTTTGATCTCAGTCGAGAATCATGCTGCTGGTTCTGAAATTGTGCGCCTAATTCCTAGAGCCTCAATTCGCCACAGATCTCAGTAACTGAATATTAGCCGCACTAATTGAATCTCCACTTAAAGATTCATTCGTTCATAATTTGCAAGCTACTCTTTTCTTGGGATTTAGATCAGCTGCAAATGGTCCATTTGCCTACGAAAATGAATATGACAAGAGCGTTCCAAAAATGATAAATTTTGTTGTTGCTTGGCTTGCTTTTGTGCAGTGCGCTTAAAGATCGAAAAAGTATACGTACCTAAACTGGGTTAGCCAACGAAGGTAGGCATCTGAATGAAAGTATATTCTGTAACCAATCGGAAGGTTTACTCTTTTCAATGAAGCACTAAATTCTGGACATTTTTGAATAGATTTCTATATAAAACATATACGAGGGTGGTCCGATAAGTACTTAGCGTCGCCACCAGATGGCGCCAGGATCGCAAGAGCAACTTACTATCGTGTAGTACATTCTGGTAGACGGCTTCAGCCGGATCGGACTCGTAGTTTTGTTTTGACCGCGTGTGGAAGCGGGAGTGTCCGCGGATTTTAGAAAAATGGAAAAAGAGCAATATCGGTCGGTGATTCGATTATTGTTTTTTGAAGGGAAATCGAGCAGCGAAATCAAAGAGCGTTTGGATGCTGTGTACGGTGACTCTTCTCCTTCGATGGCGACCATCAAAAATTCAAAAATTGGTTTAACGAGTTTCAACGTGGTCGCACGTCGGTTTTTGATGAGCCAAGTCCAGGCGCCCCGAAAACGGCTACCATGGAGGATAACGTGACAAAAATCCACGATCTCGTATTGGCAGACCGCCGATTGAAGGTGCGCGAGATAGCTGAGACAGTAGGCATTTCAAAAGATCGCGTGGGTCATATCCTGCATGAAATTTTGGGCATGAGAAAGCTGTCGGCGCGATGGGTGCCGCGTTTGCTCACTCCGGACAACAAGCGCAACCGTGAGACCACCTCAGAGCAGTGTTTGACGCTGTTTAAGCGCAATCCGAAGAAGTTTCTGCGTCGTTTCGTGGCAATCGACGAAATATGGATCCACTTGTATACAGCAGAGACCAAGGAATAGTCGCAACAGTGGACTTCATCCGGCGAACGTGCTCCGAAGAAGGCCAAGACTGTCCCATCGGCCGGAAAGGTGATGGCCACCGTTTTCTGGGATTCACAAGGTGTGATCCACATCGACTACCTGGAGAAAGGCAAAACGGTCACAGGGCTGCACTATGCCAAATAATTGGGCCGATTCGACGCCGAATTGAAGCAAAAACGGCCCCACTTGGCGAAGAAAAAAGTGCTCTTCCACCATGATAACGCACCGTCTCCCACCTCCGCCCTCGCCACCCAAATTGGTCGTATTGGGCTACGAACTGCTGCCCCATCCACCGTATTCTCCAGATTTGGCCCCGTGCGACTTATTTTTGTTTCCAAACTTGAAAAAGTCACTCGCCGGGCAGAAATTTCAGTCGAATGAGGACGTCATCGCCGCCACGGAGGCCTACTTTGCAGACCTCGAGAAAACGTAGTTTTCAAACGGGTTAAAGAAGTTGGAGCCTCGCAGGGTCAAGTGTATCGAGCTAAAAGAGACTATACTGAAAAATAAATCGCCATTTCTCCAAATTTTTTGTTGTTCTTTTGTAGGCTAAGTACTTATCGGACCACCCTCGTATATTTACAGCCTATTAAAAAGCCAGATCCAAGCTTCTCTGATTCAATTATGTTGTGTGCGAATTGTTTTTCACACAAGTGAACGGGGCTTACAGTTTAATGCCGATTCAGAACGGCGAGAGCCCAGAAGCTTTTTCAGAACCCCGCCGAGGAGAGAAGCCGCGAAATAAACATTCTCGCACCGGACTGTACTCGATAAACGTTTTGAGAAAGTTGACAAAAACGACATGAAAATTTAAATAAATAAACGGCTGCTTAAGCACGCAACGCATACTTCTTCGCGATGAAGAAGCACTCAAAATAACTCTTTTGTTCCGTGATGTCAAAATCCACATTTATAAAACTCTAATACCATAATGCCAGTGACATTTTACTGATGTGAATTTTTGTTTTTTTCTAAGAAGGAGAAAAGTAGTTCTTGGTAGCCGATACTCCAGCGGACATGCAAAGTACCTGTAACCGAGCAACCCTCTTCCTTTGCACATACCTTTTCGAAATAAAGCAAAAGCTCTTCACAAAAGAACTTCCTTTTCGTAGTGTCAATTAACTGAGTCGAGTTTTCCCAATCTAGTCATATTTTTATTCTAAATTCGATATTTCACTTAAAATATTAAATTTTATTTTCTTAACAAATAGATTGAAAAATAACGATAATGAATGAGCGCCATAGATAGGAGGACAATATAAGGATGGAAGTACAATAGAAGAAATGGTACAGAACAGCGAAACATGGAAGGAACCCATTTTTGACAGGGAGGCTTAGCAAAGAGTTGTCTACGAAGCTCCGAACTTCTGAGTTCCGCATGGCCTTGTAATAATAACAGAAGTGAAGTGAAGTAGTAGTGCCACTGCCCGTTTTTTTTATTTGCATTTGAATTTTATATCAATTATTCCGTAAGCTAGCACATACGAGTACATAAGATGGATAATCTTTTAAATTGTGAGGCAAATATGTGTGCAAATGTAATTTAAAACAAAAACGATAAAATGATAAGGAAAAAAGTTAATTTATAATAGAGAAGAAAAGAAAAGAAAAAAAAAACAAAAACAAGTACCTAGACAAGCCAACCCTAGATGACCCTAAAAAATATCCTAAAGCGATATGCTAAAATGTTTCCTAATTTCCCCTTCAATTTGCCGAAGCAATAGATCCTCTCGTGTTAACTGAGAGTCAATTCCTTATGGAGTAAATGAAAAACCTTTTCTTTGTTACCCTGTAGTTAAAATTCTATATTATCAATGTACCACCTTTCTCAGACATAGCGAACCGAAGTCTCTCGTAAAAGTATGCTGGAGCTTTGCTATGTTTGACTTTGAAAAGGAAGGTTAGTATCCTAAACTTAAGGCAGCTATAAAAGTCCATGTCTAGCAGGGCTTAAACGAACGACGAGATGTGATCCAACCATGTATATGCGGCGCACTGTGCTGTTAAACGCAACTTGAGCTGTGAGTATCAAGTTTGTAGAAGAATGCGCTTTTGTACGTTACGAGCTTTTGATTTAATGCTAACTTGGATACAATTTCCAGAGTTTCATAATCTACGCAAGACGCCCTAAACTCTACCTGTTAACTTGATGATGTGATGCTCGCACGTGAACTGTTAATTAAATATGTCTCCAACTAGATTTGTTTATCCAACGTCTTTAACAGACTTAATACTCTAGTTATACAAGTCTATGATAGTGCCATTATAGCACTAGTATAACACAGATAGTAGATAGTGAAGTTGAGCTCAAGTTTGTTTTTTTATGACCATCGTGTAACGGCCTGCAGTTCCTCATTTAACCGCGCAGTAGAATATGTCTTTAGGTGTAGCTGAAATATGATTGGAAGTCATCTGGGTATATATGTACCTTACAGTGCTTGAGAATAGCAGAAATATCGCTATTAAACTGCGAGAAAAATAAGTGTTGGTGGAAGTGGAAAAGTTATAGTTAGCATTTACAACAAAAGCTAATTTAGGGCTGAGGAATCAAAATTAAAGTAATGTTTGAGTTTTTTGAGAAGGATTCATGTGGGACAGTATCGATACTTTAGAAAAGTATACCAACTACACCACAAACGAAAGTCTTCAACAATCTCTTTTTTTTTAATTAATTTTTACTACTTATTTCTTAAAACTATTTTATGAGCTAGACAAAAATGATTAAACAAGCTTAACTAACTTATAAATACCTTACTGTCCCTATACACACTAAAGACACTCTAAAGTATAATCAAATAAGAAAATATTTGTTTTATAAAAACTTAGAATCACTTCAACAGTTTCTAGCAGCGCGGATGTGCAGCTCTGTTGTGACCTGACACCTGACTGAAATGGTGAGAGGAAATTATGTTGTTTAAGAACTCGTTTGAATTTTCAGTGCCATTGTCGGCGGGAGATGCGACTGAGGCCAATTTCTTATTTAGCTTTTCAATATTGATGACTTCTGAGGTCGCAGCCTAGATTTGTTTATCCATACCTAGCATCTTAATGATGGTCAACGTTTGCTTAACGTTCAAGCCGGGTTTAGTTGGTTTTCGACCTCCAAATTTCCTTAGTAATAAGATTCCTGAAACCGCATAGTAACTTGGCGAGTTTAAACTTCTGCCATCTTTTATAGGCCCTGCCCAATTTATAATTAATTTTTCAATACGATTAGTGACCCATTGACATTTGGTATTATGGAAGGTAAGGTTTTTGATTGAAACATGATTCTTAAGCAGGTTGTTAACGGTGAATGTAAAAAGTCAACCTGCTCTTGGTTCTAATTGGCAGAACCTGTACAAAAAATACCCGTACTCATTTCGCATGCCAATATTACTCTCTCTAAAAACTGAAGTTTTTTAAATGTGGCCTAAGTTCCAAACATGTTTTTTTTATAAACGTCAAAACGTAGAAACTTGACAAAAAACTGAGCATACACGGGTGTGATACAAATTGAAGTCTTAAAATGTAATAAATAAATTATATTACGGAAACCTGGTCGAGCAAAATGGAGAAAAATGCCATAACCACGGCAAATTATTCTTATCACAAAATAACCGTTAAATCAAACCACTCTAATCAAAAGTCACATCACACCAACGCTCTGCACTGGTAATGGTAATGTGCACGCACGAAAATATAACAAAAAGTTAAATCCGCTCTGAAGTTAATTCAATTACGCGAGACTTTCACAATGCCATGGAGAGACGTACACACACCTTCCTAATAGAAAAAAAAAAAAAAGGTAACTAAATCAAATCGTAGTAACGAAGCACTCACTGCCCGTGCTTCGTCCAAAACAAAAAGTCAAGTTGCCATTGCTATGAGCAACGAGTACGCTAGCGTTGAGTTCGACACGGCTATTATTTTAACGACTTTTACGTAAGGCTTACATTGAACTTTGATGTTGAAAATAAAAGTTAATTCACTTTCCCCAATTCTATGACAGTAGTGGAGTGCCGTAGCGCATACGATCACCATTTCGGTCGGGCTCATGCCATGCCCCAAGTATCCATACCATACGATCATAGTATGTGTTTTTGATTATCGAAATATTTTGAAACTATATAAAATTATTCGTCGCACATGCCCAGAGTACCTTTACGACATGCTAACATTTGCACGTTCAGCTCGCGGTCTAAAATTAATTTTACCACGATTTACACATTGCATTGGAGAACAGTCCTTCCTCGTATCTGCAATTCGCCTTTGGAACCGCCTTCCGCACGAATTGCAGACAATACAAACATTCGCCGAATTCCGAAGGAAACTTTTTTTATATCTTTCTGAAAACAATACCATAAGTTAGAAATTATAGTTGTAATTACAAAAATGTATGCTATTTTTTATATACTTTTTACTTTTTTTTCTTTGTATTGCTTTTTTTATTTTTTATTTTTATTTTTTTTATTTTATCTTGTAATTTAACTTAAAATTCTGTCACATAATTTCTTTTTGCTGTCAAAAGACCATGGCGTCTTGTAGCATTTTGTTAAATCTAAAGAGATGCAAATAAAATAAAATAAAATAGTAGGTTCAGCTTGTTGTAGCTTTTAGTAATGTCCCACGTCGCACGTCGTGGTCGTCGTTGACACTTTTGTCATACGGACGGTTGGTGAAGTGCATTTGTTTATTGTATTTTGCACTTTGTGGCCAATGATGGATGATTTCCGATGTTTGTAGAAAACAATGGTTGGCTTAATGATGACACTGAATGGATGTGGTCGGGGTACCGGTAGGTTATCGAAATTCGCTTTTTAAATTTCATTAGCATTCAATTGACGAAGGGGTTTTTAATTTGGTGTCTTGGGGATCAATGAACTCAAGAGGGCCTTGGCTAGATACACATTTGACCTTTTAGAGGGTTTCTAAGTCACTTGGCCGTATCATCTATCACACCATCAGGACCCATTTTATATTTATCTTTATTTCGACACCTGTCGCTTTGTGACATTTTTGTCACATTCCTTTTTTCGTATATTCGAATTATGCTGTTACTTTCCCAAATTGTCTGTAGAGACAGCTGCGCCGTTTTACACTGAACTTTGATCACGAATTCCTGAATTTATGATACAGGATACAATCCTGCCATTGAGTTTCATAACACCGCCTCTGGGGCTTTTTTCTTATTGCCTGATGTCAATTGCAATCGAGAAAGAGTTTTCCGCTTTTCACGTTCATCGTTCATGCTCACTTAGTTAGTGGATTTGTGGCAATGCACTCGGTGCAGTCCTATTGCATAACCATCTATCCGTTTATGAACGGCGTACAACATCTAAGCTAAGCCACATCTAAGCACCGGTAGCACCGGTCTCTGTACTCGTATGCTTTCGTGTGGCCGTAGTTGTGGTGATTGCGATGCTATAAAGATATCTGTGGTGTATCCGCAAGCGGCAACAGGACGAACGCTATTACGTCGGCGATAATGTGTGTCTTTTGCCAATGTTGTAATATCATGCAATCATAGCGCGGCAACTCTCGAAGAGTGTTGATCTTGTGGTGCCACGGGAACTGTTCCTCCTCCGTGGTTTTTCTTGTGATTTTTCTTTTACGAGCCATTTTTCCAGTCATCGTCGCAGTCGCTGCTGTTTGCTGATTTTCCTATCTTTTACTATTTTCTTGTCTTTGTCTCTTTCTTTGGTTGTTGGTCTGACAATCGGTGTTAGGTTGCGTTGATGATCGTATGGTGTTGGTGTCTTTGGCGGTAGAGGCGACCACGTCGGCCGAGGCAGTTGATCGTGTTTGATGGCCCGGCCATCACTTTGATGGACTTAATCGAAAGCGAAAACGAAAGGGAAACACACTCGCTAGCGTAGAATGAAAAACTGAAAGAAAATTGTGTACGGGCGACGAATTGGAATGTTCCACGACGATGGTTTCGATGTGATGGCGGGAACGCCATGGTAATGGGAAAATGATAGACAGTTCGTGATTATGTCATACAAGGAAGTTTTCATCGTTTTTCTCCGGTCTTCAGTCTTGATTTCATTTCAGCGGCCTCTTTTACTTCTTGCCTTTGTGGGGAAACTGGTCGGGTATTACATCAAGTGCTCGCTAGCGTACTCGTATAAGGTATCTATCACTTGGAAAAATTGTGTTGCCCCATCGCGGAGAGATGCAATTTCACTTTTTGCACTGTATCTTTTTTATTCTCTTTTGTCTATCCATCTGTCTGTAGGTTTTTTCTCTGTCTTGTTCATTTTATGGGTTTGTTGTTTGCTTTGGATGAAGTAGTTGCTGATATTACATATCTTTATTGCATTCTGAAAACTTATTGCGGTATGTGCGAGTGTGAGAAAGGATTTCATAACTTGTTGCAAACCACAATTTACTTGTTTATTTCTCTCATTTCTTTGATCGGGTTGTTATCTTGGCTGCTTGCATAATGGCAAAGTGGTTTTAAGTAAATAGCCACAGATGGGGATAGAATTAGCCGGTCGTTTGCGCTGAAAATTGTTGGTTTTATCTTGCACATAATATACGTTTTCTCAACGCGACTGTAAATGCAATGCAAATGAGGACAGATTTTTTAAACCTCTGTTCATAACAAAGTACAGGAATGAATATCAGGAAGCAAATACTCCTTCCTTTGGGTTATTAATTTAAATTATAAATAAGAAATGAATTTGAATAATTTTCTTATTAACCAAATCTTCTTTTCCCAAAGCGCCCATTAAGAGTTGAGAAAAGAAGGCTATGATCTTCTTTGGAATAGTCTTCAAAGGTAAGGTCGGCGGAGAAAATGGTTTGAGGTCCGGAGATTGCATATTGTACTGTGAAGAACATCTATTGAAAAGCGTGTATTAGAATTGAGGATGATTACACACCAAATATCTTGTTTTAAAAGTCTACGACGACGTATCTTGGCCAATGGCCGTGATGGCTGCAGAGATATTTTTATGGGCTTTCTATTCAAGCATTTTGAAATGGGTCTTAATCAAGTAAAATCACCGTGTCCTATATTTGCTGGCATAGCGGCCATGTTTTCCACCAATGCTCGGCAATCTCCCGTGATTCCTTCATTCGGTTTGAGGATCTCATATAATAATAATCTCTCATAAAATAAATCTCCTGAGCACACCAAATGCAGATCAGAATCTTTGAAAAATGGATATTTGCACAGTATCCAGTGTCCACTTTTCATCGCCAGTAAAAACTTACCTTTTCTGCTTTTGAAACAGCAGTGAAGCACGCGTGAAAGAACGGTCACCAAAGTCTCTCAGCTCCAACTCGTATGGACCCAGATGTTCTTGCTTCTGAATCATACCTAATGTTTTCAAACGTTTCGAAACTATCGTGTCATCTACTTGAAATGATTTTGCAAGTCCAACATGAGTCACGGAGTAATATTTTCATTTCTTCGCCTTCACATTTTCGGTAGAACAGAGTGTTCTTTATCTTGAATATTAAAATCGTTTATTTTTGTTTTGAAGCTTCGAAACCATGAAGTTCAAGCTTGCCTACAGTACTTTCTTGTAGATGCAAAAAGGAAAGGAAAAACTTGTCAAAACTTTTGGCAACCCAAATTTTACCAGGTAATAAAAAATTAAATATACTTCAAATAAACATGAAATGTGTTTTACGATCGACTAGTAGAATTACCATGTCTCATAGCAACAAAATGAAATCTTCTGAAAACGGATAAGATTAAGAAATACAAATGTGACAGACACTCAATTTGGGGACGCTTCTCTTCCAAGCGAAAAAAAATTTAATCCGAAAGTCTGGGCATTCCTGAGTCTAATTTGGCCCCCACTATAGAAGAAGTAAGTGCAGGTTAATATACAGTGGATGTAATATGTATTGGCAATTATTATTGTTTTTTCCCATTTTAATGCAAGCTAACACCTTCTTTTTCATAACTAATTTTAGTTATTATTCCTAAAATTAGTTATGAAAAATCATATTAAAATTTACTTTGCATCTATGGTCGATAAAAAGTAAAATTACTATAAACTCTTAATTTACTATAAATACTATACTCAAAAAAGTATTGGCAACACTTGAAGATTTTGCAATTGGTGCCGTTATTTTAAATACCGGAGGCTTGTAGAGATGAGAAGTTAGTTTATTGCAATTTGTTTATTCGTTAGCAAGGTTTTACATTGGAAAATTAAATTGAAAATACATAATGGGTCAAAAGTGTAAAGAGTACGTTTGTACAAAAAAACTGAATTGTGTTAGTGCGCCAACAAGGTTTTACGTACAGTGAACTTAATTTTAATAATTTAAAATAAGCTTATCCACAGTTAGAAGTGTTGTCAAGAAATATGAAAGTACAGGAACAACAGAAAACAAAAAAACAAAAGAAATGAAAAACCGCGTATTTTTTCTTCTCTAGGGAAAAACGTGATATTTTAAGGAAAGAAAAAAAAACAGAAGAAGTGTTCCAAGCCTTGCAGAAGAAGTCGCAAAAAAAATCAAAAAGTCTTTAATGTGCAAAGTCTTCGTAATGTGTTGCATGACACAAAATACTGCGAAAGAGCTGCTCGGGAAAAAAAACCTTTTGTCTTCGGATGCTAATAGAAAAAACGCTTAGATTTTGCTAAAACTTAAACAAAAACACAAACCAAACAAATTTTGGAAAGTGGTTATATTTTCCGATGAGTCGAAGTACAATATTTAAGGAAGCGATGGAAGACAATATATTTGGAGAAAACCAAACACCGAACCAAAAAACTAATGTTGTGCCGACTGTGAAACATGGTGGAGGAAGTGTTTTAGTTTGAGGCTTCATGGCAGCAAATGGTGTGGGTAATCTCACTTTCATTGAAGGTCATATGACAAGCATACCGCTTTGCAAAATCGGGAATGGAAACTTTATAATGCCTCCAGGCAACTGAAAACTCCTCCCCAATCTCCTGATATCAACTCTAAAGAGCATTTATGTAGTTAATTTTTTTTTTTTGAAGAATGGAACAAAATATCTAGGGAAAGAACGAAAACTTTGGCTAATACTATGCCCAGAAGATTGCAGGCTATTCTCGATGCGTAAGATTGCATACCAAATACTGACTTTTCTTTCTTTCATTTTAGAGTTGTGCTTTTTTATTATTATTTATATAGTTTTATTTTACCAATAATTTTTTAAGTTAAGTCGACAATATTGCAAACAAAGTAAATTCTATTATGACTATTTTTTTCCTTTGTTATTGCTTCTGAATAAAATACACATTTATGATATCGATACCGAGACGTATATTTATTTTTTTAACAGATTGACAAAGCCCCAAAAGGTTTGATTAACCCATTAAGCTATTGTATAATGAAAAGGAGCAATGAAAGTAAAGAAGACTGTTCTCCATATGTATGTAAATCCTCTTTTAATGTCTAGAACGAATAACAGGAGAGATCTGCGGAAAAGTCGATGGTCACTTCAGATCTATGTATGAACCGACTTTTCCGGACGGCTAGCTGATAATGATTCTTCTTCTTCTTTTCTTTTTTCCGGCGTTGTTATGGTCAGAAGTGTAGGACCATAACTTTCCCACATAACTGCATTCCTACTGGTCCGCTTGTGGGGTCCGCCGCTTTGACCTCAGAAAGTAGCGGCAGGCTTCCCGGGTTGGGATTACTTCATCGCTGAGGTGTTTTTGCATTTGTTTGCAAAAGATTTCAGATTTTTTTGTTTGATCTTACTCCTACAACACCGGTGATCTCCAGTCGTGTCAACCCACTGATTTGCATGTACACTTGTGGGGCAGTTTAATGGTGGTATATGTGTCCCTAGGCTCACCTTGGTGTTTTCTAAATTGCCTAGATGTGATTTTTGTTTACCTTTGTTTTAGTCGCCTTTTACGACAAGCGAGAGGTATCGCTGCAGAGATATTCTTAACCCGTCCCTGCACGGAAATAGCTGATAATGATTGATAAATTGAAATCCAACGACAGTAGGGGCCCAAACATTAGTGACGATAAAACTAATTCGAGACATTTCCATATATATATTTCCATTGGAATAGAAAACAGTTGAATATAATCAAGCTCTCTGGAAGAATTAGTTTGCCAGTCTACGAGTATGAGTCTTTCATTATATTGTTTTCTGTCATGTGATGTACTGTGGATGAAATCTTAAAGCCTAGGTATGGCCTATCTAGATAAATATAAAGGCGATATTGGAGGACCAACAACAACCATCATAAAACGAACACATTGACAAAGTTTGAATCAGTTCGTCAAACTGTTTGTATTAAACTTGTGAAGACAATGTTGTGACGGTTCAAGTAGTTTTCAAAAAGAATCGTTTGGTAAAGGACTTTAACGCAATGCACGTAAAAGGAAGTAAGGTTGTATCGACAGCTTCCTGTGTTAAATGAATAATTAACTTTGCCTTTAATTATGGTAATTTTAATACATTTGAATACAATTCCGAGCCAATTAAGGGGTTAACCTTCTATAGAATGTCATCCGCAAATAGTTTACTTGAGCCTTCTTTCAAAAACTATTTTACAATTTCAGAAATAATTAATATCGAACGAACACAGAACTGCCATGGACAACGTGCTGCTCCCACCTTTTAGATGAGTTTTCAAGAACCAAACACCGTTACGAAATATTTAAACGACACTTAGGGGAGTAGACATAGAGTAACTGAAGTTTGTTTCACGGCATGAATGAAACTTCAAAGCCAAAAGTGAAGAGAAAAAATAATAACTTTCACTTACCAAGCTTTAACCAAACGTTATACTTTTGTTTTATTTAATACCGTCAGTTTCTTATACGGTGATTTATACTTTCGGCTGTGGCTGTATATATTGTATAAATGGTCAACGTCGACTTAACAGGTCCAAAAGATTTCATCAAGTTCATATTTTTATTCAAATATCCTTTCAGGTCTTAAAGGACGAAGCCGAAAACCCATACCAAACGTGTAGCTTCAAGTGGAAACAAAGGAAAATATCTAGAGAAAATATAACACTTATGCCAAATCTAATCACCGCTATCCTTCGCAACATGTTTCGCATAATAAATTGTTTCGGTCCTTCATCAACATTCATCATCGCCGCTCTACATCATTACCACTACGACCACCTTTCTATATCTACAATATTCCCGTTCCTCCCCCTATTTAGCATTCAAGTTCGTCATAAAAGAAGCATGAAACTACTACGACGTCGTCGTTATCGCCGTCGGCTGCTCGTCCATGTCCGTTACAAGTCCAAAGCTAAATTATGCAAGTGCCAAGTGAGAGTAAGAGTGTGTAGTCTTTGCGCTGTACACTATATGCAATGCAAAAC
Organism: Merodon equestris; assembly: GCA_958301585.1. Lineage (NCBI taxonomy): Eukaryota > Metazoa > Arthropoda > Insecta > Diptera > Syrphidae > Merodon > Merodon equestris. The sequence continues at coordinate 76,905,459 of OY284415.1, read as the reverse complement.
AACACGAAGATATGGTATACCCATGCAAGCGAATAAAAAGAAGAAAAACAGAAAATATAGTGAAAAGCTCTTTTCGAGGGCGGGAAGGTTGATTACGTCGTTTTTCGCATTCACTCACACAATCGTCCAGGAGCAGACCACTAACATACGCGCAGTTGGTACTTGATTTTCATTTCGTTTTCTTCCACGGAATTACTGTGTGTTTTCCACCCAATGAAATGAAAATGGAAACAACACTCGTGTGGGTTTTTCTCATTTTCATCATTGCATTTACTCTCTACGAAGCCACTGAGTGCGTCTTTGTGTAGGTGTAGAGAAATACACATACACAGGAGATTGATAGTGTGTTATTGTATGTTGCTACGGAATCGACCTCCTACAGGTCTTTGACCCAAAGTTTATAACAAACTCGAAAACTAGGTTAGTTTGGTGTTCCGTCTATCGTCGTCTTCTCTGCCGCTGCAGCCATCGTTGTCGCCTGTACACTTTCGATGCTGCTGTCGGATTGGTGCACTTGTAGTGGTAGATGGTTTTTTGTCTTTTATAAGATGGACCGGAGTTGCTGTGCCTAGGAATGAATCTATGCAACATGTCTTTTAGGTGCACGTTTAGGTATTGATGTAGATATGTATATTCGAGTATATGGCGGTAGTGGATTTTATCTATTTGTATGTAGTTTCAGTGTTATTTTATAGTGCAGCGGGGAGGTGTTGGCGCGCAATGAGATATTGGGGCATTGGGGTGGAAGAAGGAAGATTTACAGATTGTCACTAGTAGTTGTGAGCCCTAGCTCACGGAGAGCGTTCGATACTTTTCTGTACTTTAAAGAAGATGAGTTAGAGATACTGCAAGTTCTGTTCGCAGTATGGGTAAAATATTTGTTTTCGTTTTTCTCGTCTCATCTCTCCTATAAACGCTCATAGACGACGTATATTTAAGCATTTTAAAGGAATCAAATTAACATACACGCACATTCGAGAACTGTGTGTAGTTGCTCGTGCAAATACTATCGACGATCGCGCGTGTAGATGTTCGGTTTCTAATTGAGTGCTGCACGCAATATTATGCATGTTTAACCCGACCCCTCGCATTACTCTATACATATATGTACATATGTATCTCAAGTGATTAGAAAACTGGCTATTCCGGAAATGTACCGAAATGTGATTGTACCATACCTATGGTGACAAAAAACCGATTTGCACTTTACCCTGACAGAGTCGAAGAACTAACAGCCACATTCGAATATGTTTTTATTGCATTCCGCCTGGGAGCTACAAGGGGGATACAATATCCACATACACAATAGCCGCAAGAGTCCCTGTGCGGTGTGTATAGTCGGTGACACTTTTGTGGGTCAATGAAAATTAGCTTATTGTACTTTTGTTTGCCTTTCCTGAGGATTCATCCGTACACTGTTCGGTCGTTTTGTCGACAGTGCGAGTAATGACGACGATGTCTAGGATTTATTCTACGTTCTTTTTTCGTCTTTTTTTTCATTTGGGTGTTTTGGTTCTCTTTTCATTCAAATTGTTTTTGTTTTTCCACTTTTTCGGCATCCAAATGAGCGGGAATGTATTCGTGTGTGAGAAACTAGCACTCCATGCTTCCTATATAAATTAAGTAAAAGCCAGAAAAGCGAGAAATTAGGTCAAATGAGGGTCGGAAGAAGTAAAGTCGCACGAAGGGAAAAAAGAGTTGAGAACAGCTTTGTATAATTTCTTACACGATTGCTTAGATTATAACATAAATATGATTAATTATTTTCGGGTGCTTCTAGCGGCCGGGTTGTCGAAGGGGAAGCATTAACTATTAACCGAAATCTTATGAACTTTAATTGATAATTTCACCAAAATTATCACGGTGGCTGTTATACTCATTGTGAAAGGCTATTCTTACGAAAGCTACAATTAAATGAAAATGCTGAAAGTATTTATTGACAAGCCAGGAACATGCGCTTTTTTTGCAAATACACTAAATAATAAGTCAGAACCCATTTCCGACATAGGCTATATATGAATGTAGTGTAGGGCAGTCTTATTCAGAATACCTTATTTATTTCGTTATCACTTTCTTATGTGAATTAGATCTATAAAAGTCCATTCAATTCACAACACCACAATTGCATCCTGTCAATTCTTAGGCTTATATGAAAGCGGCGTATAATCGCTGTGTATAGGGCCATCCACCAAATGAGGTATTAATTCGAATCTAACTAAAATACAGGGTGACACCTCCTTATGTTGTTTTGCTATATCTTTAGAAAGAAACAACATAAAAGTAATATTTTTAAAATTTTTATTTGAATATTTTTCGTTTTTAATTTGAATTATTTTTTGAAGATAATATCGTCTTTTTACCGTACTTTCAATGAGCCACATCACTTCGAATAATTTTGTTTAAAAATTCACGACCTTGCTTCATTCAATTCCAGTACACATTCGGCGAATGTTCGGCGTCGGACGTGTAGCCTTGTATCCCAATATTTTTATACAATATGCGGCGCGAAGTGGTTGCGGATGGGCCTACTTTCAATTATCGTCTAGAAATTAACACACCTGGGTTTTCAGTCACACGGCGTTGATATTTTTAAATGACCTTGAACATCGGATGATTCCTGATATTAACTGTGGCTTTACGAGGAGGCGCTGGATATCGGCCAACTATGAACTTTATGAGCTTCAACTAAACTCATTTTTTATTACCTTTTTAATCCTCCCCAAATCCATTTCTGAGTTCTCTTCACCGTTGAGTTGAACACACTGGCCAATAAACAAACTGATGGAGATTGAACCTGTGGACAGCGAAATAGGGCGCACAAAATGGACGATCGAACTTCTCCACAAGTTCGACATGAAGGATTTGTGTCACCAACTCTGGGGTTAGATACTCGTAATGCTTATTGAAAAAGGTGTTTATTGACGCACAGTATCATACGAGAGTGAAGTGTGATTTAAGTAAGAAGGTACACGTAAACGCATGAGTTTGGGTCGGCACATTGTGCGGTTGCGTACGGATATATTTAATCAACTCCTATTTTCCTAGTAAATTCCTAGTATTAAATAAGTTACAACTCATAGTCGCCGTAAGCGATTTGTCCCTGCTCCTGAAACTTTAAACGCATTTTTCTCGAAACATCATTTTCTAAAACTGTCATGGTCCTAAAAAAAAAACTATTCAACCGATTGCTTTGAAATTTATACATATATGTTTTTCTACTTATTAATGGTTATCGGCCGTACCAAAATTGCTTATTTTCGAAAATATTTTCTTATTTTTTTAAACAAATTTTAACAAAAAAAAAACAAGATTTTTTTCTACAGTCCGCCATTTCTTTTTTTCAATGAAATTGATTAATTTTGGTAGGGCCGAAGCGACAGACCTACTGAACGATAATCCATTCGATTTTATTTATTTCAGACAACATGAACACAGTCGCTATTACCATGACCAGTGACCTGCTTTTTTTTGTGTCTAATTTAATTTTAAAAAAAATATATAAAAAATGTAAAATAAAAAAAAAATGTATGATACATAAAAAATGTAATGATACAAATAAAAACATATAAAAAAATAAAAATGATTGAATTTTATTGTCTTATAAAAAAAATTCCGTAAAAAGAGGTAAAATGTATGCCATCACATGAAACTACCCCCTTAAATGGCCTTTGGTCCTAAAAAGTCATTTTAGCGCTAAAATAAAATCAATATCAGAAAAGGCGAATAAACAGTTGAGAATGTGTTAACACCCTGTTCTTGTTTTTCTGTTACTCAAAAATTGCTTGTTTTACTCTACCGCTTTGCAATCCCTTTTTTTCTTAAAAAATGTGAAATTACCAGAAAAGATCATCCCGTTTATGTCTGTACTGTTTGTGGTACTGTGTGTTCTCGTTATAATATGAACATTATTATAAGTGCAAGGAGAAAGGAGAGAAACTGTTGGTAGTTGTATATCATATCTGTTCATATAACCAACTACCCCGATTCGGAAAGCACATTTTTAAAACCTTATTGACCATTTCGTCTAATTGATTGAATGTAAAACTGGATCTCTTCTGCAAGGTTAACTGAACATTGACATAATGCCTCATGCAAATTTTGAATTTTTCAAAAGTCCTATTCGTAGGAAAAAAAAACAATCAGCAGAATAACTAGGAGAAACCAACCATACTGAAGAATATATTTGAATTAATAGTCAGCGAGCAATAGCCGGCATTAAGCCCAATGTATTGAATTGAATTCAACCAGAAATACACATATAAAGGCTTACATAAAAATACGCAACGTTCACCTCATGTCCACCACCCGATGGCCGTCCACCCTCGGAGCTGAAACTTCATAGTGTGCTAATTGAGCATTAATTCGCACTATGTGTCGCAGAAAATTAGGTAATACAACCGAATGTCCCGACCACAGTAGCAAGAAGAAAAAAAAACAATGAAACGAGCAGCAAATCGGGTAAATCAGGAAAAACTCAACTCGCCTTTTACTATCGTGTACCTGGGTGCCTTTTAGCGCAACAACGATCAAGTTGAAGTGGCATACTCCAACACGTTATTCATCTGTATTCCGTGCATATCCTCGTATCTATCCATCTGCGTGCTCGAAATGAGACTGAAACCCAGCAAATCGCGGCAAATGATTAGGCAAACAGGCATACAATCTCCATCGTATAGAAAGTGCAAGTTGAGTCGAATAGTTAGCATACTCGCGCACAAATACATATGTGATCAGTGCATCGCATATGCTTGGCTTATCTAATTTTATTTGTTTATATAGATTGAAGACAAAAACTAAACTACAATGTACGATAGGACAGAGACGAGGTGAAGAGGAAGAAGAACCAGGAAAGAGTTTAGTTCGTCTATTACGTTGGCACAGAAACTATAGTTTCCACACATGGCTGGGAACCAGTGAAAGGAAAATCAAAATAAAACGAAAGCAAGTGGAGAGGAAAATGAAGAAAATAAACAAATAAAAAAATGCAATAAAAAAAAAAACACATTTCATCTAACTGTAGATCGTCCGTCCATGCCCCAGAGTCAGATGCGTACGAGTTGGTATCCAATCCAACGTGTTTAACTTGAAGTAGGTTTTTCTTCTTTCCTTCTTCTTATTTCATTCTTTTATGTATGTATCTTCATATACAGAATGTAATCAGGAGATAAGAGAGAACCAAATAGCCACTGTAGCAACCGCCGGGCCGGGCAATACGGCGACATTGTCATTGCTGCGGGCTTTTACCTTTCAATTTCCTTCGAATGAAAACGAAACGTTACGCAACACTCGATGGAAAATGGAATTAATTAAGCGCGAGTTTTTCCGTTGCTTTTTTTAAATATTTCTTTTTATGATTATGCTATGATGATGGAAATATTTCTTACCTAATTATTTATAAACAACCATGGTGTGTGGATGATTGCTTATAGTTTTTAATTGAAAATAATTTAGGGTTACAAACAAATTTAAAAAGCTACTGAACTCATTAGCCGAGGGCCACTGCCTGCTACCTAGCAATTTTAATAATAATTTAGTTTTATAAAATAAATAAGTAAATACAAAAACATACATATACATATGTATATGTATGTACATACAGCGGTAGGACATAATAATGTTTCCTTTTTTTTTTAAAGACATTCGAGGGGGTTATAATTGTACAGAACATCATATACAATTACATACTTCACTTTCACAACTGCCTTCAGAATTGCTTTCTAGTAGTAGTCTAATTTTACAAACTGATCTTAAGGTTTTAGCAACTAAAACATATTGAAGATTCCTTTGCAGCTTAGAACAGTCGTCAAGTACTTGATTTTTTTAAGTTTCTCCATTCGCGTGTTTCCTCATCCTCATTTTTACCACAAATTTTTCTTAGGATCTCGTTTTCAAAGACCTGATCTATTTTATCCACTGCCTTAGCGCAGTGGGTAGTGTGTCGGCCGCTGACGCCCGTTGAGCGAGTTCGGATAACACCAACGCCATCGAATGTTTATTTCGCGGCTTCTCTTCTCGGCGGAGTACTGGCCAAACTGAAAAAGCTTCTCGACCCTCGCCATTTGGAATTGGCATTAAAACTGTAGGGCCTATTTACTTGTGTGAAAAACAAATCGCACACAACATAAGGGAATGAGAGAAGCTTAATTCTGGCTCTTCATGAGCTATAACGCCATCTAAGGAAGGAAGTTTTAACATCAAGTTTCACATCCATAAAGGCAACCACTAACATGGTTATTTTTGTGTCGTTTTTAGCTGCCAATACAGTTTCCAGATATTTGAAACCGTCCCGTTTATCGAGTACAGTTAGATGCAAGGATTGAATAAATCCAAGTCAGCCACGGCACGGAGCATATATTTGATTTTCACTTCATTTACTTGAAAACTTTTCCTTTCCTGCCATTTTTTTTTAAATGTTACCTCACTATCTCTTAAAAGGTTCAGATCGTCAAAATAAGCTAGAGCGGGTACGATTTCTTTAATCAATGACATGATTGATAGAATCAGCACCAAAGTAAAGAAAAGTGGTGACAAGTTGCCTCTTTGATGAGTCGACATTTCGAAGGGAAATCTCGAGGAGTTCTAAGTAGAGTAAAAGGTTTTTGTTATATTTCATAACCAGGGACGAGAGCAGGATCCATCATTTTGATCCCGAAACCAAACCAAACCAAATAAGAAAATTAAAGAAGATTAAAGATGAAAAAAGATGAAGCAAACTGAGAGCTGCACCAGACAACGCACTGGCTCACAAATTCGAAGTTGCGATTGCTTCCATTCAAGAAATGGGATTCGAACTGCTCGAACATCTGGCCTATTCGCCAGACCTAGCTCCTAGTGACACATCCGAGGCAAGAAAGGCGTAGTTATGGCCGCTGTTGAGGCGTTTTGGGAGGGTCAAACAATTTTTCTCTAAGGGAATCCTGGGTTTAAACTGAATATATTGTTAGGAGACTATGTAAAGAAATAAATCAGTTTTTTTTTTTAAATTATAATCAATCACCTTGTTTTATTTATGTATATTATCATTACTTTTGAATCACCTCTCGAAATTTGTTTTCCTGTACGCATACTTGTATCAGTTACATTAACCTTTTCTGACTTTGAGCCTCACAAGGAAGTTATACATTTCAGATCGGTTGATAGATTCGCCATTTTTAAAAGTTACAAGTAGTTGGTGCACCTTTTCTATTGGCATCGGCCAGTTGATGGTAAAAAATGGAGTAAAGTGCTTTACATAAGGTTGGTGGAACTTATGTAAGGATACCATTAAGTTTATTTTTTTTCATTAAACATGCTGGTAGAAATATTATCCTTTACTGGTGCTTGGTGGGGCCTCTATTTTAAATAAAAGGCACAATACACAAATCACTTTAAGGCAAATATGTAATTTATATTAATTTTTTCTAAAACATATTCTGAAGGTTTAAATGGCTCACCCGTTATTAATTAAAACTTGGTTAAGAGAAGAGTGATTAACATCAAGATTATTTAATACGACAAGTTACAAAGGAACAAAATACTACACTTATAAACCAAAAGAAGACACCGGTGTTGTAAGAGTAAGATCAAACAAAAAAATCTGGAGCATGCCTGTGTCACAAAAAAAAAAAAAAAAAAAAATAGGCAGGTCGAAAACCAATTGGTGCAAACAAATGCAAAAACACCAGCATTTAATTGGCCTCAGCGATGAAGTAATCCCAAACCGGGAAGGCTGCCGCTACTTTCTGAGGTCAAACCGGCGGACCCCACAAGCGGACCAGTAGGAATGCAGTTAAGTGGGAAGGTTATGGTCCTACACTTCTGACCATAACAACGCCGGAAAAAGGAAAAGAAGAAGAAGAATAAACCAAAAGAAGACAGAGGTTTCAAAGTTGTAATAAGAGGCTTACACCCCTCATCCGAACCTGACGATATAAGACAAGAGCTAGAAGAGATTGGACACAAGCTACTAAACATCCACAACATCCAACAAAAGAGTGCCAAAAAACCACTTCCACTGTTTACAATAGAACTAGAAAACAATACCAATAACAAAGAAGTATACCAATTAACAAGTCTACTCAAATGTACAATTTCTGTCGAAACCCCACACCACAAAAGAACAATTTTCCAATGTACTAACTGTCAAAATACGGATACGAAAAATGTTTGCACCCTAGATCCAATCTGTGCGAAGTGTGCTGGGGACAAGTACTTGCCAAATATCAAAGGACGCCAGCGTAAACGTCAAATGTGCTCTCTGCGGAGGTAACCACACCGCAATTTACAAAGGCTGTGAGGTTTACAAATCATTACAAATACAACGCTTTCCCCCCTTGCGGCAAAGAGTATACTTAAAACCAGACAGTCAACCTGTGACTCAACAAGGACAAGGAAATGCAGCAAAACAGCCACTACAGCAAAAATAAGCTACGCAAATGCCGTATCAAACAACCTACCTTCTCAACAAATGTTACTAGAACAACCTCCTACACAAGAAATATTGACTACTACCTCCCAACCAACACAGACTTCTTCACCAGAGAAAATGCAAAGTCCAGCTAACGATTGTTCACCTGACATTCAAGAACTTAAGGAGATGATAAAACAACTCGTCACTCAAATGACTAACATGTTAAACATATTGACTGTACTTATAACTAACAAACATGATGGGACCAGACAATAGAAACATCAGAATCACTGTATGGAATGCAAACGGACTTCATCAACATTATTTGGAACTCAAGCAATACTTAAAAGACAATCAAACCGACATAATGCTTATTGCTGAAACTCACCTTACTACAATTAAACTAATCCAATTCCCTGGATATGATATTTACCGAACAGACCACCCAGACGGGGCATGACAGGGAGGGTCCGCAATAATAAAGAGACAAATTCACTGTACTGAACTCAATAACTTTCAAACCGACTACATTCAGTCAGTGTCTATTCAACTCGAAGACAAGCATGGAGCCCTAGTTCTATCCTCAATTTAATGTCCTCCCAAACACATGATTACCGTGCCCCAATATGACCTCTACTTGAAATCTGTGGGTAACCGATTCATAGTTGCAGGTGACTCCAAGCAAAACATTCCCGACTTATAACTAAGAAGGGAAAAAATCTATTAGAAGCAATTAAGAAAAACAACTGCAAGCACATAAGTACGGGCGAAACCACTTACTGGCCAACAGAAACGACAAAAACTCCCGATCTTATCGACTTTGCAATTATCAAAAATGTCAACATTAAAAGCATCCAAATAAAGTCCTCATTCGACCTTTCGTCCGATCACTCACCCATTCTTATTGAGTACTCCAACCGACCCGTGATGACAACAAATCCCATCAAACCATATAATATAAATACAGATTGGGACACTTATCGACAATACATATGTAGCTACAAATCTGTCTATTAACATTCCTCTCAAATCCCAAGACGACATTGAAAAGGCCATAATACACTTAAATGATACGATAAACGAGGGGTTCATAGAGCAACCCCTCTAATAGAACCCAAGTCCAACTACTTCGTCTCGAACCTTAGGAAACTAGTGCTAGCAAAAAGGAAGTCGAGAAAAAAATGGCAACTGACTCGTTCACCGAATGACAAAAGAAAACTAAACAAGATCACTAAAGACCTTAAACAAAAACTAAAAGAAAATCAGGCAACCAACTTTGCTAAATACCTGAAAAATTTAACCCCAACATCGGAAACAAATTTCTCTCTATGGAAGGCTACAAAGCAAATATCTCACACTACAAGACATCATCCACCCATAAAAAAGCAGGACAACACATGGGCAAGAGACGATCTGGACAAAGCAGAAATGCTAGCAAACTATTTTGAGATGACTTTCAAGAATGTGATAATGACCCGAGGTTACTTTCCCACAATACCATATCAGACAACAAACACATTAAAAGGATGGGAACAAAAGAAATAGAAACCTGTATCAAAACTGAAGTAAAACCAAAAAAGGGCACCTGGTTATGACCTTATAAATGGACTAATGCTAAAAGAGCTGCCCCCAATCACCTTTATCTTCCTGCGGAATCTATTTAACAGTGTGTTAAGGCTCAAATATTTCCCAAAGTACTGGAAAGTTGCTGAGGTTATAGCGCTACCAAAGCAGGGCAAGGATACCACCAAAATGACATCCTATAGACCCATAAGCTTGCTTAAACTTGCTTCAAAAAAATTTGAAAAACTGCTAGAACGACGAATCCAGCCAATTTTAGTTCTAAATAACGCTATACCTGACCATCAATTCGGATTGAGAAGAAATCATTCAACTATCCAACAAATACATACAAACAAAACATCTTCTGCATTGGATAAAAGAGAATTTTGCGTGGCAGTATATCTGGACGTCGCGAAGGCATTTGACTCAGTTTGGCACAAAGGACTTCTATACAAACTTGCGAATACTATACCAAAGGACTATTTTGATTTATTAACAAGTTATCTGACAGATCGATGCTTTTATGTCAGATATAAAGACAACTGCTCACAAATAGATCCCATCAATGCTGGAGTACCACAAGGAAGTATTCTAGGACCACTTTTATATGTGTTATTTACAGCTGACATCCCACATCCGGACATGGATACGGCCATGATAGCAACATTTGCCGACGACATGGTTATGCTCAACTCGGGAAGCAATCTCAACTGACCAATTACAAGACTTATTAAATAAAATTATTGACTGGTTCTCAAATTGGCACATAAAAGTCAGTGAAGATAAAACAATCCAAGTAATCTATACAACAAGAACTAAATTCGCACCTCTAACTTTAACAAGAAACAACAGAGAGGTTCATGTTCAACCTGTGGCCAAATACCTAGGCATGCACCTAGACAGCAAATTAACATGGAAGTACCACATTCAACAAAAACAAATAAAACTCAAATTTAGACAACTATACTGGCTTCTACGACGCCAATCAAATCTCTCACTAAGCAGTAAGTTGCTTATTTATAAAAGTATAATAAAACCTATCTGGACGTATGGAATTCAAATCTGGGGAACATCCAAAAAAAACTAATCTTCAAATTATCCAAAGGCAACAATCAAAAATTTTACGAACAATTACCAACGCAGAGTGGTATATTACCAATCAGGACATACTACATCAAGATTTACAAATAAATACGATTGACGAAGAAATTAAAAAAATACATCATAAAAACAACGACACATTCAAACTATAACATTTGTACTCTTTTCGACCGAGAAATTAATAGAGAAATAAGACTTAAACGCAAAAGGCCCTGTGACCTTATATTCTATAAACGGCTAAGCACTAATACGAATCTTGTTTGTACATGATTACATAAATATCAGTTTTATGTTATTATGCATCACATTATCATTATAATCATTAGGCGACAACAACGAGCGACAAGGGGCGCTCGGAGTGAACAAATCCTCCAACGTTTCGGGTGGATTAAAACCCACCTGTGCCTCATTTTTTTTTTATTTTGTTTTTTTTTTCTCATTCTTTCTTAGAACAAAGATGATCATGTTTTGGGACAATGGTCCCCGCTCATGTATTATTTCCCAATATGTCAATTAGTATTAAACCATTTACTGGGTGTCATTACATAAGACAGTTGTAAATATATCAAGGGAACAATAATAAAAAAAAAAAAAAATACACCGTATTTTAAAAATAATGCAACATTGGCTGGTAAAAGAACTGGCGGTAGAGTGTCACTTGCGATTCACTCTTCATTAATATAGTATGTATTCAAATTGAAATTGAGCTTTTTACCTTCTTCTTTTCCTTTTTATCCCGGCGTCGTTATGGTCAGAAGTGTAGGACCATAACCTTCCCACTTAACTGCATTCCTACTGGTCCGCTTGTGGGGTCCGCCGAGCTTTTTACCTATGGTTTATAATTTAGATGTTAATAATAAAAATAATAGTTAATAATAAATCAGCATTAACGATGATGGTGAATCTGAATTAATGATGATGTTGAGCCATATTCGACCAATGAACTCACTTGAGCTTTATGACCTGCATCTAACTAATTGCAGTAGCATGAGAGATAATTCAACAGTACATTAAAGACGATTTTAATGTTGATTGATTGATTGCATTTTTGACTCTGATGAGAAACGCCTAATATCATATAACGTTCGGAGTAATGATAGAATCATCAGTAATTGAATTTAAAAGTTCTTATAATTTCAGGACCAGTAAGACAATAATAGAACAATTCAAATTTCAACTCACCGTCACCATTTAACTTTTGCGTTTAAACGTAAAGCAGTGCCTGCATATCACTTTTGGCACTTGTTCTTTAGATAGTGCGTAGGAATCATTCTTGGGATTTAAAATCACACTATTTGTCAATATGTTCCTAGAGGAAAGCTATAGCAATGTCGTTTTGTTTTAATAGAGAATGTGAACCTTCGAATTAGGTACCTAGCTCGTCTCCACGAATTTATTTTCTTTGATAAATGCCTTCGTTTACTACTTTTTACCAGCCAAATCGATGAGAGCTTTTGCACGGAGTTTGATATCTGGGGTAATATAATAATGGAATTTCAGTATCGTTTGTCCGATCCACAAAAAAGGAGACCGTTTTGACTTCGCCAACCTTAGAGGTATAAGTCTTCTGATCATCGCATATAAATTCTTCTCTGGCGTTTTATGTGAGCGCCTGACAAGGTGCGAGAAATAATTGTGCGAAACTAACTGGCCAACAAACGAGGCACAATATATTTAAAATCGTCATAATTCCTCGCTTACGCGGGCCACATTGACATGAATGGAAGAACTCAGCGAGATGTCAATGAAGTGTTTGCAGGATTTGGGGAGGATGGGCGAAAATTGGTTTGGCGGTAAATGAAGGCAATTCCAAATATATGCTGTCAGCAAAAAATTACACTCACCACTGACTTCTTGGCCAGAACTTCAATATTGGCAGCTATAATTTCGAAGTAATCAAGGAATTCGTCCACCTTGGCTCCGCAGTTACCTAGAACAACGACATCAGTTCCGAAAACAAACGCAAGATCACTCGTACAAATCGTACGAGTACTGAGTACGAGTGCCCCCCTCCGTACTCAGGGGGCATTTGACTCTATCTAAGACCCTTATGTATATCTCAGAAGGATGGACCCTATTAAAAGTGGATCAAGAGGCCCTTGGTCGCTTATAGAGAAATATTCTACGTGTGATTTTTGATCCTAAAAACACAAACGGGGAATGGAGGAGAAGATTCAACCAAAAAATGTACAGGTTGAACAGCGACATGAGCCTAGTCAGGCGTCTATGGATTCAACGCCTAAGGTCATATAGAGCAAATGGACACCACGACTCCAGCTCAGAGAGTCTTTGAGTCTAAGCCCGAGGGATGACGGAGTAGAAGACGACCACTATAGTGAATGTAATTTCCTTGATAGCCTATGGATGTTCTGTCTGGTTCAGAGTGAGAACCCGCCTAAGTATTTTTCCGGTATTTGAGAGGCAATGTCTCAATACACGAAATTTTACGCAAACGAGGCCCTATACAATAGGGCCAGGTAAAAGCAGTATGATCAAAAATAAAAGAGTTGTAAAGAAAGCAGCCGAAAAAAAGGCAGGCTACTTGAAAGCTCACAAAGGCAAGGCTCGGTCCGAAAAACGAAGAAAGTGAGGAAAAAGTAAAAGTCCATAATATTTTATGTCTTCAGGCCCTGGAAAATATTGAAGATTAAGCTATCAGACACTATGAAAGGAGTTAAGGAGCGAGCAAGCAGAGGAAAGAAGTTGATCGTGTTTAACATGGCAAACACCAGCTTCGATCTCTGTCCCTGCTCAATCCAAGCTGACCCACAGCCTCCACGCGGCATCTCCTCGATAGCAGGCCTGGCATCCGTCGGGTAGTGAACCAATGTGTGCAGCGAATCCTGGTCCTTCAGGGTGGGGGTTGTGCTTAGGTTTATCGTTACGAAGCAACAACAAGCCTCGGATACGGACGGAGACAATGTTGACGACCCATATAAACGAAACAATCTGCGAGTATGCACAGCTGCAGACAACCAACTGGAAGAAACTTCGACTTCTACAAAACAGATATAATCGCAATCCAAAAAGTGCGATGGGAAAGACCAGGCAAAAAAAGGATGAAAAACTGTGATATACATATGTATATTATGGTAACTGCTATAAGGAAAATAAACAACGGATTGGTTATTCGAGGAAGACTCCGACAAAAAGTCTTAAGTTTCCGGCATGTAAGCGAGCGTCTCATAATAATCCGCATCAAAGGCATCCTCGGGAATATAAGGTTAATATGCGTTTATGCCCCTACGGAAGAAAAAAATTATCTGCTCCAGGATGACTTCTATGATCTACTGGACCGAAGGTATGCGCAGTGCCACAGTTATGACACCAAAATTGTACTAGGAGATTTTAACGCAAAACTGGACAAAGAGGACATACTTGGGCCAACCATAGGAATACATAGCCTACACAACACCACTTCCGACAACGGATTCAGGCTAATTGACTTCCTAGCACGGCATAACCTCCTTGTAGCAAGTTAATGAATCCCACATCTCAACATCCATAAAGGAACCTGGCGTACATCAGGTCAGTCGAACATCAATTAGATTGATCACATTGCGATTGACGCCAGACACTCCTCCAGCATCTTAGATATACGAACCTTCCGAGGAGCCAACATCGAATGACTACCTTGTTGTAGCCAAGGTACCAATGAGGATATTAAGGATGCTATGGAGTTAAGCAAGACAACAAGAGTTTGACGTCGGAAAGCTACAATCGCAGGAGACCGCTAGGATCTTCGCCGATCGAGTTTCCCTCAACCTCCCTCAAAATCTGGTGACACCGGAACAATCCACAGAACAGCAGTGGAAGTATTGCCAGCCCGCCATCAGAGACGCTGCCTCTCATACGATGGGTTTCAAACCGCCACCAGCTAGAAACCTCTGATTTGATGAGCAATGCAAGCACGCCCATGTAGCAAAGCAAATCGCCTCCAAAGCCATGCTACATAGACGGATGAGAGCCGCTCGTGAGCTTTACGAGCAAAAAAGAAGAGAGGAACACACGCTTTAAAGGAAGAAAAAAAGAGAGCACGAAAAGCGTGAGATCGAAGAGGTGGAGGGCTGCTACCACAGGAATGATGCTCGAGTTTTACGAAAAAGTAAAACGAACATGCCCGGACTATAAAGCCAGAGCGGAAGCCTGTAGGGATGAAAACGGACAACTAGTAGTAGAGTCACAGTCGATGCTGAGAATATGGAAAAAACACTTATGTAGAGTGTATAACGGCGATGAAAGATCTGATACCGCTGTCAGGTATATTGATCCATTCGCAACGGACGAAAATACAAGAAAATTCCGTCCACCTGACCTAGATGAAATTAAGCTTGTTATCTCGAAGCCTAAAACTAACAAATCCGAGGGCGCAGACGGCAGCCTGACCGCTGAGTTATTAAAAGCGGCTGGAGATGAGTTAGTAAGGTGCATGCACCAGCTCAACTGTAAAATATAGTCGGAGGAAAGCATCCCGACGAATGTAATCTCAGCATCGTTTGCCCAGTCCATAAGAAAGGGGACCTCTATAGCTGCGCCAACTATAGAGGAATAAGTCTCCTCAATATCGCGTACAAGATCTTCTCTGCCGTACTGTGTGAACGCCTGAAAGCCTGTGGATAATCTGATAGGTTCCTATCAGTGTGGTTTCGGGCCAGGTAAATCCACAATCGACCAAATTTTCACACTGCGGCAGATCTTGAAAATGACCCAAGAATTCCAAATAGACACACACCATCTTTTTGTCGATTTTAAAGCCGCATATGACAGTGTGCGTAAGGACGAGCTCAAGCGAGCCATGTTTAGTTTTAACATCCCTGCCAAACTCGTTCGATTGTGCAGGATGACAATGGAGAATTCCTGCTGCTCCATTAAGGTCGGTAGTGAATTAACCGAAACCTTCGATGTTAAAATAGGATTTAGGCAAGGTGACGCACCGTCCTGTAACTTCTTCAACATCGTGCTTGAAAAGTTCATACGTGACTCACTGGTTAAAACAACAAGTATACGATCTGTTTCAAGTCTGCGCAATTGCTTGCGTACGCGGATGACATGGAAGTAATTGGGCAGCACAGCTCCGGCCCGAAGAGTCTTCGAACCCAACGTTGAGGGACGACGGAGCAGAGGACGACCGAATCTAAATCGGCGCACACAGATGGAAGGAGACTTTAACCAACTGGGAGTGCGACACTGGAAACAATTGGCAAAGGATCGTGCCAGTTGAAAACGCTTGTTGGTTGAGGCCCCAGTTTACATCGGACTGTAGCGCGATCTAAGATGAACAAGAAGAAGAAAGGAAGTCAGCAGGTTTAAAAACTCGACCAACATTCTCGTATTTAAATGCAACTTAACCAGGTATATCGCTGTTTTCAACCTCTTACAAGACGTTGTTAAATGTTCTCTAAAAATACTAACATCATACCCAATGGAAATAAATGGGGACTTCAGGCGGAACCGTTCATTCCCAAAGAGATGGAAATTCCCAGAATTCGGCTCAACAAATAAGTCGATCGAAAATTTATCATGTTCTTGTAAGGCTGGGAGTCCCGAAAAAGTTTATGAGACTCCTACAACTTTGCCTTAATGGAAACAAAAACGAGTTAAAGTACGAAACATATATAAACCATTCGTGATATGTGAGGTATAAGCAAGGAAAGGTTTGTCACCACTTTTTTTTTGTTTTTGTGTGGTGACAATTTAATTTAACTGGTAATGAGATCCCTTAGGAAAATGAATAAAGTTCAATGGAATCACCCCCGCTTTAACCTACGCTGGACCTTCTGGGCGATAGTGAAGAAACTGTTAAGAGGAACGCAAAATGTCTAATAATGGTAGGAAAAAAAAACAAACGGTCGCTAACCGATAAACGCTTTAAACGCGATTAAGGAAATATTCAACACAGCTGTTTGTCCCACCATGTCAAACTCAATATCTATTAAACCCTAATAATGCCACTGACAATTTACTTTGTCTTTGATTAAAAAGAACGAAGATTTCGGGTCGGAAAAAAAATCGTATAGAGAATCTGTGGTACGAAACAGGACGAAGAAACAACTGAATAGAGAAAACTATCGAATCAACTATTGGAGGTGGTTGTGATGCAATGGTAATCATCCCTGACTGTTAAGCGGAAGTCTGCACTTCAAGTCTGACCATAGCCAAGAACAATTCCTATACGGAAAAAAAAACTGCGCAACAACATCAGTTGTGAATGAGAGATGATCAAAAAATGCTGACGGAGGCTAACACTCGCAGTATAAGATCACTTCAAAATTCATACTCTGCGTACGTGCATTTCCAATATAACATCTTAATGGCATGGAATAAAATTACTGTAAAACTACAAACAACGCGACAAATTCAGTCGAATCTCTCGAATCCCATGACAACCACCCCCGGAGAGTAGTGAACAAACATCTTCGACACAAACCATCTGTACCCCATCCAGGTTGTGTGACAAAAATCATAAGAGCGTGACTCTTGAACCTGCACGAATTATAAAAAAAAACAAAAAAAAAATTAATTCGTTGTCCAAGTCATAAAATCGTAAAAGAAGAACACGTAGAGTGAACGTACAATGATGTAAAGCCGAAGGAAAAAAGATCGTAAGAATTGCCGAAATGCCGCACCATAGATGGTAAGACAATATAAGGTAGACCTAGAATAGATGGAACTTAAAAGTGAAACACAGTAGGATCACATTCATAACTGAGAGGCTTGGCGAAGGATCGTCAACGAGGCTTTGAAGTTCGGAGTTTGTTTCCATTGCACGAAGGCTACATCATAAGCAAGGCAAATTCAAATCATTGTTGTGTTTATAGAGAATTTTTCAAATGATCCAATGCAACAAAATCTTGTTGCCCATATTACAAAATTTTTCTGATAGAATAAAAAATACTTTTTTTTAATACATACACACATACATATGTACATACATATGTATGTACATGTAATTTTAGATGTCCGTTAATCGATATGAAATAACCACATACTTTCAGATAATAAAGTTACAGTAAAAAAAAAACTCTTTTTAATTTACTTAAGCATATCTTTCTTAATTTATATTTATAGCTAGGCGGCTACATACTTCGCTATATGAATTAAAAATGAAAATGAAGGAAAATAAAATTTGTTCTATGTAAGTTTGTAAACTTTTACTTAGAGGAAGCTCAGCGTTAACCAAAGTCAATCACTGCTTCACCTAGACAATTGCAATATAATGCAGAATGTAAGAGAAATATCTTAGCATCCGCGTTAACTTTCTTTAATTCAATTCCCCAGTCATATCCGTTAAGTGTCATAAACATCCGTAATATACTCGTATATGCACATACGTATGTATGTATGTACTTCCGTACTTAGGAAAAGAAAGACGAACAACAACCTTTGCACGACAATTATTTTTTTGGCACAAAACTTTTAAGATACAAGGTGAAGTTTGACTCGATTAAGTCAGAATTGCTATATTCCACCCCTCTCTATTCATACTGCTTACACATACATATGTACATATGTATGTATATACTTCGTATTGAATCAAAAAATTCAAAACCGAACTTAACCAACTCTGCACCTGAACTTCCATCGTCTGGTTATTATTGCCGAAAAACAAGCAAAACTCCAAGCGATTACGTTAACTTTTCCTCCTCCGTAACTCACCAACAATCAGTGCTAAAAAAGCTACAAAAAAACAAACGCATACAGCCTTAAAGAGAAAGGCATGCGAATACACTATAATAAAAACGGAGAGAAAAAATTCATTTCTCAATTGTAGATCAACAAGAAGACTAAATAGCAAAGACCACTAATACCACCACCTTTACTACCATCCAAGCACCAATGCTCGACCGAGCGAGGAACACGTTGTGCTGCAGCAAAACAGTTACATAAAGATAACATCGACCTCAAGTTCGAGACCGTAGCGCGCGAACTAGTCGCAGATATAGCCCTGTAACGATACACAACCGCACGGTGCGAAACTCGTTCGTTTTCCGCGAGCTCCACAGAATTCATAGTCCAACTATTTATCATCATAACACATTCACAGCGTTACGTACACATTTCTTTCTATGGGGCATGAGCGACTCCCCCCATTTTGTCCTAAGCCAGCTTCAAGCTATGTTAAATCGCAAATGACCGTTAGATTTGATACAATCGAGGCCTAAACGGGCGCCTTTGAAACTCAAATGCTGTTGCAAAGGTTCAATGAACCAATGGCGGACCACGTAACACAGACAGCCATGCCCAGCGGTATCATAAAATCATGAATACCACGCTCATGCTTTTCTGGCAAATCATTTACGCATCGAAGTCATAAGCACTTCAAGGGAAATTTTGCCAGAAAACTGACAAAAGGGCAGACAGAGACGACATGCATTCAATGGGTGAATAAGAGGCAGATAAAGACGAGGTGGAGGAAAGCGTGTCATGTGCTGCACTTGCCAGGTGAAAGTGATTTGACCATGATCCTGGTGGAATGGTCGAATTACGTGAACGCCATTGTTTCTCTTTTTGCTGTAACTGCTAAATAACTTTTGCGCCATTGGCATTCTTTATCGAGTTTGCTTCGTTCACATGAATATTACCTACGTTGGGAGAATACCGAAGAGATACGTTATTTGGTATGCAGGTCAGGAGTGGACTTTCAAACGATCATCCATGGTAATGTGTCATGCAGTGTGGTTACGATGACTATTTGTAGGGTTTTTTTTTTTTTTTGTTGATCCATTCAACCAATAGGATTTTCCAAGCAGAGAAACCAGAGCCACTATTGAAGAGTTGTGCTTCTATCATAACTAATTATCGGCCTATCCTTCATCCTTAAGTCTTAAAATATTTTTCAAACACCAAGTGATCTGGAAACTTCGACATCCAATGCAATTAAGCATGTCAGTTTCTTCTTTGGATTATTCAAATACAGTCAACTTCCCCTAAGTCGAATTGCCATAAGCCACAGAAATGACTTCGAGTAATGGGGAGTTCGAGTAAGGGGATTAAAAATAATAACGAAGTTTTTTTCTTAATACAAATTTAGTTTTATTCATAACATTCAGGTTTATTATTTGATTTCGTTTAAAAATTAAAAAAAAAAAAAGAAAACAATGTACAAGAAAAGAAATTAGATACACTTTAGCATTATTTAAAGAAATCCGTTATTTCGGTTTGAATATATATTCTTTTGAAGTCAAGAACTTCTCAATTTTGTTAAAGCATAAATGAATATCATCTGGGACACTATTACGCCTTTCAATTGCTACTTAAATTGTTTCTAAGGACCGTTCAATATCGCCCAGCTGAGGTATTAATTCATTAGATAACACGGAAACAGCATCTTCATCACTATCTGCCTCGGGAACTGCCTTGGAGACTACATCTTCTAGTATTTCATTATCATCGGGATAATCGAAAATTAATATGTTGTCATCAACGTTTATATAGTCCTGGAAATTATTTTTTTCGAGAGCTGCATCTCTTTCTGACAGTACAGACCAAATGTTTCTTATTTCTCGCTCAACATATGTAAGTTGATCCCTCACGATCGTCAGTGGTAAATCATCTTCAGTATCCCAAACGCTATCCGGTTGAATAAAACCAGCTTTCGCAAAACAATTTCTTATAGTCGTCTGAGTCACATCAAGTGACCATGATTTTTCTGTCTCGCACGCTATCAAGCAACGAAATTTTTGGAAAAACATCAGAATCCGAATTATTGACTAATTTCATTAAAATTCTCTTTCTATAATTCATCTTAAAGCTGTTTATAATACCGAGATCCATGGCTTGAATTGATGCCGTCATATTTGGCGGAAAAAACTTTAATTGAATCCATGTTAATTCTGACTGAACCTCCTTCGTGTGGGCTGGACAGTTGTCTAAGAACAAGAGTATTTTACGCTTTTCTATAGCAATTTTTTTATCCAATTTTTTAATCCAGCTCGTGAACAACTCTGCAGTCATCCAAGCCCTACGGTTTGCGACATAATCTACTCCCAATGACTTGATTCCTCTGAAACATCGCGGATTGACACTTTTACCAATTACCAAAACTGTTCATTTTTCAGTGCCCGTAAGATTTGAGCCGATCATACATGTTACACGTTCCTTACTGTGTTTTCCACCGAAACACTTTTCACCTTTGAATGCCAATGTTTTATTAGGCAGACACTTGAAAAATAGTCCTGTTTCGTCCGCATTAAAAATGTTTCTTGGTTCATAGCCTGTGATCAGTTTTGATAAATTTTGTTTCCAATTTATTGTCTCCTCAGGATTTATGGCAGCACCTTCTCCACACAAAACTTTTCCCACAATATTATGCCTGGTTCTAAATTTATTTAACCATCCTTCACTAGCCATGAAATTAGTATGTCCCAAACTCTGCGCAAACTGAATTGCTTTACGTTTTATTATGGGCCCGCTTATGGGTATAATTTTTAATCTTGCAGATTGAAACCACTGAAATACCACGGCATCGACGTTTTCAAAAATGCAAGCTCATGCCCTCCTTAATTTTCCATGTTTATTTGAGCTAATTTTTCTCTGGACATCGGTTCTATTTTTCCAAATTGTCGATAATGTACTTGGAGGTATACCAAATCTTACCGCAATATCTTTCTTTTTACCACCTTTTTCAATTGCTTCAATAAGTTTGACCTTTTTCTCTAAGGTTAGAGTTTCACATTTACGCGCTGTCATGTTGTACGATCTATGCACACAAAAATTATAAAACAGAGTAAAAAAATAATAATAGAAAAAAAAAATTTACAAACATTTGTTTAGAAAATAGTACATGTCTTTTAGATTAACAAAAGAGATATGAGATGGTTTCTCCAAAAATGGTCTCAACGAAATGTCAAATGTAACTGCGAAATCTCCCAAGAAATACCTCGACTTACGTGGCTAATTTGTTCCGGGAAAAAACGCATAATTCGAAAAAAACTTAAATTTCAAATTTCAAATTTGCACGGCCTACTAATGTTTTTTATCGTTGTAACTCCATGCAAAATGACGTACTATGTCGTTCGAGAAGTTAAAAAAAAATCGAGTAAGGGAATGGAAAATACATAAAAATTTGTATATGGAAGCACAGAAATGAGTTCGATTAAAGGGGATTTCGATTTAGGGAACATATTTTGCATGTATTTTGTTTGGTCATGCCACAGTGTTTTCGGAAATTCGAGTAAGAGAAAAAAATCCTGAAACAATGTTTTCATTTTACCTAACAAATGCGGTAAGGAAAGAGTTAAACCATTACAATTTAGGTGCATAAAACGGAAATTCTTAGACGCATTTGGGCTGAGTCATTAAAGATTTCGTCATTTTCCCAGACTGTAAAAAGTCTGATTAGTTAGGCCGTTAATTACGAATAACGTATATATTGTTTGGGAGGGCTAATAACGATGTTCTTAACAATAATAATCTTGTGACGAGTTTCCACAGATTAGAAAACTATTTGTCCCTTTAAGCTAAAATGAAAATAGAGCGGACAATTGTGTGGTCTTGTAGGATCCGACAACTTGTTAAGTGGCAATTTCAACGCCATCTGTTGAAATATGATAAAAGTCTTATGATTTCCATTCCCATAGTTTCACACTTTCCGTTATTATCGTGCTTCAGAAAGACTTCATTGTTAATCCACCATTTCAAAGTCGCATAATAAAAGCCTAATAAAATCGAACATCGCGATAATCGGTGCACTGCACTGCAGGCAAGTAGATTTCCGTCAAAGCACAAACTCTTTTACAGGGGATGAACGACAGACAAAATTCGGGGGTCACGATACTGAAGCTACTGATTAAAAATCTCCAACCATTAATCAAAGAAAATTACAGAATGTCTGTAAGTTTGCATTGGAACAACAGAATTCGCGCTGTAAATTCCAACAGGACGAATATGTTCTAATAAATAAATAAATTATTGGGGAGAAACAATCGAAATGACCTTCAGAATTAGAAGCTTCTGAGAATGTTAGAAAATGAACGTCTGTTACGAAGAGACAGTATTGATGATCCAAATAGCGCCATCTGGGATGACGATTTCTTCGTGATCGAAGATTCTCAGGAGAAGGTGGCGTTAGTTAGAGCTGTCTTTGAGGTGAATGACAGCATTCGCCCAATCACGACCTGAAAAACATAGACCTACTGTATCACTTCTACCATTGGCGATCAGAGAGGTTTTTCAGGTTGAATGACGATTTCAGGGCATATAGTAAAGTCGCCAATGAAGGAAGCTAACACTCTGTTCATTTCTGCGTACGATCTCCTGATGACTTTCGAATCATTGAAGAGAACAATCCGTGGAATCGACGGTATATCTGATGTTGTACTCTGACACCGCCTCCCAGTCGCTGTAGAGGTGTACACCACCCTGTTCAGCCAGCTGGACATACGTTAACTATGGCTATGTTCATATAAGATTTATGTTGAAAATCAATTTCCAGAAATCAGAATCTTTATTATTCAGAACGCCTTTGTCTAGGGCCTCTTGGGACATTAGACAACATTGGCTCAGATTTTCAATTTTTGGACTGGTTGACGTCCAGGGGTAAAAAAAAATGTCTTGGGATCTGGCTAGACAAGTTTCTATATTTTGACAAAGGGCTTTGGCTAGGGCTCGGGGAACTGTCGCTCTGACAAAATGGCTGTTTCATAGCAACAAACTTCATTTCATATTGAAGGCTTCCAGGCCTCAATGAGGCGTTGGACAACGAGTTTAATGGAAAGGATTCGGGTATTTGAGAAGACTTGTCTCGGATTACAAAGGACAGCCGAATCTGAGTCCACAAAATTTTACCCTACAGAGCTCTTTTGAAACAGGGCTAGGATTTTGCAGGGGGACAATAGATATGAAGTAACGTTGCAATGAAAATGACGTAGGTCAATAATCTGCTCCCAAGCTTACTTAATAGTCAAAAGACAAAAACAAGAAATATATTTAAGTTAGGTTAGGTTAACACTCTTGGCTTTCATCCTAGACTAAAATCGGCAATTGAACCTAATGTATAATTCCGATTCTGTATGTTCTGTATCCGATCCCTTTATGGCCCGTTCCTGAGTTTATCAAGATAGACATCTTAGTTGTTGCTTTCATTTTCCTTCTTCCTACCAACGATGTTGGCTGAAACTCTAGTGTGTCTGTCTGTGCCGATTATATAGGTATGAAAATCTTCAACACGGTTGAACTGCTTTGCACATACTTCAAGGTAATTTATATAGCTTTTTATTTTGGTGCCAGTATTTTTTTTTTCTTAATCCCAATGACAGTAAATGTAAGGTCATTACATTTACCCCTAGTCATATTCCAACAGCTGTCAGAACCAAAAGAATCTGTGGCGAACCTGTCTCTTCTGTGTCTGTATACCAGGCTGTAGGTCTAATGTGTTAGCTGGGAAGAGGTATTTATTGCCCGACTGAATGGTAACTCTTCTGATGTTGATGATGACGTTAGAGCTCATGAAGAGCCAAAGTCAAGCTTCCCTCACTCACTTATGTTGTGTGCGATTTGTTTTTCACACAAGTGAATGCCGATTTCGAACGGCGAGGGTCGAGAAACTTTTTCAAGACAAGTATAGTATGGGGGATTTTGCCAAAACTTCGCCGAGAAGTCCTGAAATAAACATTCGATGGGGTTGGTGCGATCGGGATCCAATATCGCACGCCAGAGGCCGGCACACTACCTACTGCGCCACGGCGTACTCTGGATAGAGCAATGATAAATTGCAAGGATCTAGTCAAGAGCACTTCTAACATAAGAAACTAAAAGCTCAAGATTTGCAAGGTATCGCTTAACTGAAGCAAGGACACATGGATGCATTGCAATAAGGAAGCTACTTGTTTCAACAAGAAAGGGCCTAGAGTAGAAACTTTTTGAAAACTTTTCTGGAAAAAATATGTTTTGGAGTAACGAAACAAAGTTCAAGAGATCCGGCTCGGATCGGAAACCGAAACGTTCGTCGTTTATATATTCCAACAATTTATTCCAAAATATACCACGGAGGATTGTGGTAAAAAAATGGTGTAGCCAGCAGTTTCATTATTCAATGTTATATGTGGAACTATTGGCCTTCAAAAGTCCAAGTCAGTCGGTGGCTTTGGAAGAACAACGTCCAAGTTTTAAGTTGGCCAGCATAGAGTCCAGATATAAACGCATTCGAAAATCTGTGATGATATAGACTCGACAAAGACTTAAAGTAGGGAAAAAATGGACATTTGGACAACTTACATACATCGGTTTAGGAAGCATATTGTTTTATCCCAATAACAAACATTTGTAGAATATTTACCAAAAAGGCTTGCCGCAGAAGAATTAGCATGAACCTCGCAAGAGAACAACTGCCATCGAGATGGTGACGCTTGTACAGTAGCTCAAAGTTTAAATAGAACAAGGTGAAAAGAATCAATAAATGAAAAATAAAAGTTGATACATTTATTAGAATAAAAATTCTAAATACATTTTTTAAAACTTTGATAGTTACAATCAATTCCATTCGATATCTTAATTATAAAATATAAACTAAAATATAAAAAAAAAGTAATTAAATAATCTGAAGCCTCATCCTTAAAGCTGAAGTAACTTTTTAATGAACTGTGCATTTTTAAGTGCAAATAACGGAGGAGAAAATCAGGATGACCCTAAACCACAAACGCCGGCTAAATTAAGGAAAATTATAATACGTCGTTCCGTAAATGTCAAAATGTGTGGGAAATAGCAGGTATTGTTAGTAGAGCTTTAACGAACGTATTTAACATCATACAATGCGCGATAAATATGTATTTACAGACGCAGATGAACGTTGGTTATTACGTAAAATAAAACATAATCCCCATTTTAGTGCTCGAATACTTACTGTTCTAGCCGAAAAAAAATCTTGTCAAAAAAGCAAATCCGGAAACGGAGAGGATTATACTAAAAAAGCATGAGTATAATGGTAGAGTTGCAAGGCGAACACCTCTAATCACCAAAATTAATAGAAAAAAGAGTGAACATTTGCAAATCAGTACAGGGACAAACATACTTCGTTCTGGAAACATGTTATATTTACTGGTGAGGGTAAAATCAATATTTGTAGATCAGACCATAGATCATATATGTATGTGGAGAAGAGCCAACGAGGAACTTAAAGAATAGAGCTTGCAACGAAGAGCAAAACATCTTGGTGGCGCTTTGATGGTGTGGCGTGCTATGTCAGTATCAGGTCCAGGAAATCTACACATAATTGTGGATATAATATACCACTGCCCTAGTCTCCTGATCTAAATGCTTTTAAAAATGTATGGGGTTATTTGGAGAAAAGTTGAAGTTGAAAGGAACAAAAGGGTACACTATAGCATTGATAGTTTTTGCTTATATTTTATAATTTAGAATTGAATTCTAATGTTGATATTTTAATGGGAATTGTCAAATATTCAAAATATTTTATTCAAATTTATGATCTAATACGTGTATCGATTATTACTTTTCATTCGGTGTTTCTTTTCACCTTGTTATAGTTTAATTTTGAGCCACTGTACCTAAGAGTTTGGAACACGTACTGAGAATACCTTATTATTTTCCTTTACTTAAAAAAAAAAATTATATTGGATAAAATCACTGGTATTTCATTGTCAAAGCTGTTGAGGTGGAATATATACACCTGTGTGCAAAACAATAGCAGTGCTGGTAAACAGAAAACTACTCGAATACCGGCAACTATACTCAGCCGTTTACATCGAAAGTTCCTATCTGATCATGTTTGTTTCTTAACACCGTTAAACAATTTTGGTTCCGTTCTTCCCGGAGAGTCGATAATATTGGCATACAGCTTTAGAAGTCATTCTTTGCTACTGTGCAAAATTATAGCAGAGAATTTAAAAACCTGAAGTGAAAGATGATTTCTTTTAATATAATGATGCGAGTAGTGTTAACTTGAATTTATTTTATTTCATTTTAATTTGCTAGCTAAGCACTGCATCCAGAAAAAGTGGTCTGTTTAAAAAAAACGAACGCTAAGAAATGGATAGAAAATGCAGATGCACGGGCCGAAAGAGAAAAAATCAAGGACGTGAGCGAGAAAAGATTAACCGTTTGGCAAAAACAGATCCATTTGCCACATTTACTAAAATTAAAGAAGAACTCAGTCTAGAAATAAGCAAATCTACAACAAGAAGGAGACTTGTGGAGACTCGATTATTCGACAGGAGTCCCAGAAAAGTACCGCTTTTGCAACCCCGACATATAAAAAATAAAATCAAATTTTCTAATTACGAATTATACACTGCAGCAAAAAATTGCACTTAGAATAGGAATTTTGGCGCATAAAAGTTTTTATTTTCAAAAAAAAGACAAACTAAAAAAAAATTATAATAAATAAGGTAGTGTCTTATGTATGTTTAAGGGTGTATTAAGGTCAGACGAGTCCAAAATTGAACTTTTCGGTTCAACTAGGCGAAGACAATACATAAGAAGGCCACCGAATGCAGAATACAATCCTCGGATCGCGAAGGGGACATTGAGGACCAAAAATGAAGGGCACAGGCTCTTTGTACTGGGGTAAAGAACTAATGGATGCGAAGCTATACAGGGTGTAGCACGAGAAGTGTGCCAAAAAGCTAGAGCGTGTAAGTCTGGTCAAGACAAGAAAAAAATCATATGGGAGGGGGGGTCTATTCCCCCCCGTTTAGCCGGGAGGGGCAATTTTCTAAAAAATTGACTTAATTTGGAAAAAAAATTATTAAAAATCAACAGTTACATCCACAATGCCGTGATATACTTTTTTTGTAAAGCCAGAAACCTCTTCTTTCATCCTGCTTTTAAACGAAGCTGTTTTAAGGAAAAATTTTTGAGAAATTAATTTTCAAACTCAAAATTTTGAAAAAAAATGAAAAAAAAATTCGAACTATTTTTTTCAAAATTGTATGTAATTAAGAACTAATTTTTTTTCAAAAATTCAATTCTCTTATTAGTTTTTAGTTAAAAACAGAAAACCGGATGCAAAAATGTCTTGTAGTTTTTGAGAAATTAAAAAAAAAACCCGAACCATTTTTTTCTAAGAAAAACCTTTTTTTGGTTTTAACGCAGCAGCACTTGTAGGCAAATTAACGTATGAAACATTGACCTCATTTTTATTATTTTTAAAAAAAGTCGGAGTTTTATGAGGATACAATAAAGTGATACAGTATTGGAATAACCCTGGATTAATCCTTTTTTTTCATTGATAACGCCTGAAAACTGACCTGCTGATTTGCAACCCAAATGTAAATAAAAGGCATCGCATTTTTAATAAAAAACCATTTCCAAATTGGATGTTAACTCATCAACACATTACGATGTCAAACTCATACTCTCGAGAAGAATTAACGGACATGCATTTCTGCTACGGTTTAGCTAATGGTCAAGATCGTGA
Source organism: Merodon equestris (assembly GCA_958301585.1). NCBI lineage: Eukaryota > Metazoa > Arthropoda > Insecta > Diptera > Syrphidae > Merodon > Merodon equestris. Next base: position 76,877,032 of record OY284415.1, on the reverse strand, counting down.
AGCCGAAAGACTCTACGCTGAAAGATATCCCAATCGGAGGTGTCCCAGTCGTAGCATGTTTTCAAGAATCCACCGACGTCTGCGAGAGCACGGAGTGCTAGAGCATCGAAGAAGCGAAAGATCAGTTACAGATGGATCAGGAATCTTAGATGAAAGAATTTTGGATTTGGTCCACCGTAATCCCTCCCTTAGTACAAGGAGGACAGCTATTATGCTTGTGGTGCCCAAATCTAGAGTATGGAGAGTGCTTTATACCGAAAACTTACACCCGTACCATTTTAGGCCAGTTCAGGAACTCACCTCAAACGACAAGTTTTTGAGAGCAGAATTTTGTCGATCATTACTGCTTCGAGATGAAACTGAACGAAACTATTTTGCAAGGATATTCTGGACGGATGAAGCACCGCTTACCAGAGATGGGGTTACTAACTTCCACAATTTGCATCATTGGAGTAGCACCAATCCACACAACAAAAAACAAAATAAATCACAACACCGCTTTAGCTGTAATGTTTGGCTTGGTATTGTTGGACAAACTGTAATCGGGCCCCGGTTTTTGAATGCCGTTATTAATAGAGAATCATACCTGCAGTTCCTACGAGACCTTTTGCCCGATTTGATGGACAACGTTCCTTTGGCCATAGCAGATAATTTAATCTACCAGCAAGATGGAGCACAGCACACTACAGCTTACGGGTTAGAAACTGGCTGGATGATCATTTTGATTCATGAAGAATTATGTTTACGAAGTGGAAATAGTATCTTTGGAACAACTGAAAGAACGGATTGAAGTCGCTGGAGTCAAATTGCAGGAAAATTTGTCAAGCATAGACTTATGTATGTATGTGCAGCCATTAGAAGGAGATATAATCTTTGCCTTCTAAAAAATGGGGATCATATTGAAATTTATTATAATAAAATTCCGAATTTTTTAAAAATAATAAAAAAGAGGTTAATGTTTCATACATTAATTTGCCTACAAATCCAGCCGCGTTAAAACCAAAAAAAAGGTTTTTCTTAGAAAAAAATGGTTCGGGTTTTTTTTAATTTCTCAAAACTAAAAGAAATTTTTGCATCCGGTTTTCTGTTTTTAACTAAAAACTAATAAGAGAATTGAATTTTTGGAAAAAAAAAATGGCACATACATACATACATATGTATGTACTTAATTACATAGAATTTTGAAAAAAAAATACATACATACAGTTGTGTTCAAAATAATAGTAGTGCGCACCACAACACTCCTTTAACGAATACTTCAGCTGGTATGCACGTGCAAATTTAGTTTTAAGTTTTTTTTCAGAAACTACCGGAATATTTCAATCCAAATTACTGTAAAATTCAGAGCAAATATGTTGAAGATCAATGCATGTCACTCGATTTTGTGATCTCGTTGGAAAGAGTACTGTTCAAAAAAATAGTAGTATTAGCAGAAAAACTATTTGTATCATAGAATTGACTTTTATTGTTGTGTTTTTTAATAGAAAAGTAAGTACTCTCTTTGTCTTTTTAAAATTAGAAATCAAAAAACAATTTTTTTGGCGAAATATATGTACAGTTGGAAGAGGCAAGCATTGCATTCAAGAAAAGCGGGACCTAATCATAAAATTAAGAGGAGAGGGAAAAACTTATGCGGAAATTCAAAATTTGTTAAGTTGTAGTCCCACTGTAATAGCTAATGCCCTTAAACATGTCGAAAAGGCGGAAACTCGGGGAAGAAAAAGAAAAACGAACGCTGTAGACGATAGGCGCATTGTACGATACAGCAAGCTTCATCCTTTTGCGTCGTCATTCAAAATCCAGAAAGAGCTTGAAGTTCCTGTAAGTGCGGTTACTGTTCGTAGACGTCTTTTAGAAAAAGACTTGCATGCACGAAGTCCACGAAAAGTTCCTCTACTGACGAAGAAACACCTCAGGAGCGGTATAGAATTCGCTAAAAATCACGTACAGTGGCTAGTCGAAAAATGGCACAATGTATTGTGGACGTACGAAAGTAAGTTTGTTCTTTTTGGAGGTACTGGTTCCCGGCATTATATTCGTCGCCCACCCAATACAGAACATCAACCCCAATACACAGTAAAAACGGTAAAACACGGAGGGTTGAAAATATTAGTTTGGGCATGCTTTTCTTACTACGGTGTAGGGCCTATATATCTCATAGATCGAATTATGGACCAACATCTCTATGTAGATATTTTACAAAATACAATGCTACCCTACGCTGAGTATGAAATGCCGCTCAAATGGGTCTTCCAGCAGGACAACGACCTGAAACATATGAGTCGATTAGCTAACGAGTGTTTTCGGGTTAATAAAGTTGATGTTATGCCCTGGCCTGCACAGTCCCCCGACCTTAAAGCCGTAAGGGAGGCAAAACCATCGAATAGTCGGGAGCTTTGGGCGATAGTAAGGGATTCGTGGACAAAGATCCCAGACGAGCGTTGCCGGGGCTTAGTAGGCTCCATGCAACGTCGCTGTAGATCTGTACTAAACAATAAGGGCTTTACGACAAAATATTAAAAATAATTGTGTTTTATAATTAGTTAGATTCACTTTTTATGTCATTTAGAGGCCTTTATTTAAAAATAATACTCGTACTACTATTTTTTTGAACAATGAATTTCTCCTGTTAAGTTTGTTTTCAGCTTATTTTATTATGTTTATCAACGTTAGGAAGCTATGACTTAATCTAAAACACTCAATTATATTTAAGTTTTGTATTTTTTTCTATTTTAACAAAAAAAACCCGCAAACAATTTTTTTTGAAACATTTGTTTGCTTTACTATAGGGCACTACTATTATTTTGAACACAGCTGTATGTATGTATGTAGTTCAAAATTTTGAGTTTGAAAATTAATTTCTCAAAAACTATTCCTTAAAACAGCTTCGTTTAAAAACAAGATGAAAGAAGAAGTTTTTGGCTTTACAAAAAAGTATATCACGGCATTGTGGATGTATGTATAACTGTTGATTTTTAATAATTTTTTTAGAAAACTGTCCCTCCCGGCTAAACGGGTGGGAATAGAATAGTCAGATTTTGGGTTTGCTGCTTATTTATTGGCCTACTACGCATCAAGCTCAATGCATGTCCTATGGGTTTCCTTCCTTATTTCCTTACAAGCAAGCCAACCATTCAACTTAACAAATTTTCCTTCAATAATAGACCTATTTTTATTCATGCATAGGGATGAACCAAAATACAAGTTTATGTCATTGATATGTACAATTTCATAAAATTTCTAAAACCGCCTTAAGAAATAACATATAATAAATCCCACACATGACCATCTGTCAGCACCTCAAATTGAAGAAAATACACATTCTGCCCTGTGTATCTTTGGCTATACCAAACTTCATTGGAGAACAAAATAAATATAAAAAAAATCTATCTGCGCGCGCACCAGCTACAATAATAGCACAACAAATCAATCCACTAGCCCACACAATCGCACAATCCACTGAACCATAATACCACGCTCTGCCACCCAAAACAATCCATTCATACACAAACACACTTCTATCCGAAGGAATACCATCATCCACATCGCATGAGCATGAACGACGACGGCGATGACGAGCGATCGGGTTCAATGGCTGACCTAATTTTTGAAATCAACGGGAATCGTTGTGAAAGCAAACGAACGTCAAGTAATGATTGCCAACAACATGGCTCACGAAAAAAAAAAACAAAATCAAAGCAAAACAACGCAAACGAGAGTACGAGTAGGAGCAAAAAGTGAAAAGGCAGGAAAGAAGAAAAGAATGAACGAAAGAATTCAAATAAAACTGGCAGCAGGGCGATGTGGTGGTGTGCTCTACACTCACCAGACGTTCTAAAACGTGCTTTCGATGACGAATACACGTGCAGTACCCACCAGACGGGAATTGGAATTATGCACATCGAAAGCTTTTCCACTTTTCTTTACGGCTTTTCCTTGTTTTATTTCATTTCTTTTCGCCCTCGATGGGAATCATGTTTTGGGATGATTGCGAAAAAGCAACTATTTATAGCAAGAGCATGCCACTATGTTCTAGACGCATGCACTTCGGAACTTCGAAAAAAACATAAACCGAGAGCTTTGGAATTTTCCATTTTGACAAATTATTGCCCGTCGGTCCTAGAATATGAAATGGAACATATGAATGAATAAAGAACTGGCTAAGTGATAATAGACTTGTCAATGTTAACCATTTTTAGAGCACTCAAGCTTCAGAATAGCAGCACAAATAAAAATTAGTAAATATGTTGAACCGATGTCATGTCCATTAATGCACCTGTGCTTACCCGAATCTTCAGTCTATTTTCTCGAGAAAGGCCATTATAGCAAGCGTTGAACTACTAGAAAGCTAACAGGATGAATTTCCATTGCGCACTGTACTACTACTTGATTTGGTTTGAATCCAATAAAGCGTGTCAGACTGTGTAAGAAATAACATTTTTTCAAAAGCCAATTTTGGTAGCCTGAGCAAAGCTTGACATAATGATACACATATATGTATGTATGTATGTGGCCTTGACGTTGATAAGTTGATGGTGAGTGGAGATTTTGAAATGTCTGGGTCTTTCCCAAATTCTATCGTGTACATGAGGTCGGTGATGCACTGCGATAGCCTTACATTGATCTGGTTCGCTTTCTGGTGTTAGCCGTTGACAATTCGATGACGAAGATTTAGTTTCAGAAGCATACCTTTTACAATGAGCTTGTGTAATTAAGTTACAATAGTGATGTGACATCTAGATGAAAATATATTCGATTCTACATTCTCATCGGCTTCACATTAATGGAAATCTAACTTGCAACAACAAAGTATTTTCACATTAAAAAAAAAACGAAAAACAACAACAGCGTCTATAAAATATTTGATGAATTATCCCTTCAAGGGGATGCTTTTGAACACACACCACTGACATTGCGCCATAACCATAGAAAGTACGGTTCACGTGAAATCTGTATATCAGATGATGATTATTATCTGTTCAATTAGTTTTAAATTTTCTCTCTGATAGATGCTTTGAAGTACATGTAAACCGTGTTGTTTCCTTCCAGTTTAGTATCATATAATTCAGCAGTATCACTTGGTTCTGTTTTGGGGCCAATAATTTACAACTTGTATACTTCACATTTTTCAGATTTTTTACCGCTATGATTCTCTCGATATTGAAATGAATTAAACACTTGCGATGGAAATCCTTCATGAGTATTAGAATAAACGGAAAATCAAATGAAGACAAGTTACGAGTCCGAAAAAAAGCTTGTTTTCTAGTTTACAGATGCCTGGGTATCTATCTCGAGAGCAAACTGATTTTTCAAGAACACGTCCCAGGCAGTTAAGCCAGTTAGGCTGCTCGGTAATAGATGTCGAAATGTAGCTAACAGGCCAACAATTGCAAATTTCGACAAATTGTGAAAAAGTCCTTTCAAAGATTTAACAGAGTGGACATCGAATGGTTACGTAAAGGAGTACCTTGACCCAGCACCACATAATTTTTAACATAAATCGGTGAAGAGTGGCGTTTCCAGGTGCTAGGGGCCATTGTTGTGTGCATTTCTCTCCAAAATCGAAAGATTCTACTTTCGTCGATTATTGGCAATCAGAAAACCTTAGTTTAACCAGATTCAGTAACGTATGTCAGATAAAGCCGTCACTAGTGAAGGGGCTAAAACCCTATTCATTTCATTGAAAAGAAAAAAAAAATCCGTGGGAATTGTCGGTATATTCAATATTGTGCTCAGGCACTTCTTACTGGTAGTTGTAGAGATATATTCCTACATAATCCTGTTCAACAATGCACAGAATAATGCATATTAGCCATTGCATTGAAAGACAGCGGTGGTCCAACCAATCAACAGAGGACACCTCCAACCCGGCAAGTCCCCGGTCAATAAGTTTCCTTCAGAGTATCAGCAATGTCTCCGAGAAAGTTCTTCACAGAGCCACCCAGCTAAGTGGGTTGAGGACAATAAATTTATTCGGAACGTCTTTGTCTAGGACCTCTCGAGACAAAATCGGGAAAAAAAATTGGCGCGAGTTCTCAATTTTCCGACCGGACGGTCGTTCACTGGAGAAGCAAAGTCTAGTCAGGTACCCTGGGATTTGGCTACAACAGTATCTGTATTTTGACAAACACAAAGATGCTACTCGAACAAGGGCCCGGGGCGCTTTGGCTCTAACAATATGTCTGTTTCATAGCAGCCAACTTGATCCATAGTAAAGGTAATCAGCCATATGGCCTTGATAAGGCCCATGATTGCATGTGGATCTCCGTCTGATTCAATGAGAGAGCCAGCTAAAAGGGATTCGGATTTTTGAGAGACAATGTCTCAGGACTTGTCTCAGATTGCATAGAACACCTGAATCTGAGTACACGAAATTTTACCCTAACGAGGTCATACACAATAGGGCTATGATTTTACGGGTGAACAAATTTTCCGATAAGGCTGATACGAAACCAATAACCTGATTTCTGAGGCTTACTACCCCAATTACTTGTACCACGAGAGGGTGTCCCTCGAGAAGCGTTCTCGTGGATTAGCGGTTTCGCTCATTTTCCACGCAGCCCGCAACTCCATGGAGCAATTCTTCCACGAACATGATGTTACGATCTATGAGCCCAGGCGCCTCAGGTTCAGGAAGTCGGTTTTACGCTGAAATCGAGGGGACGTCGCGTCGTCTGATAGCTTTAATGCTTTTGGTGGCTGGAGCGGACTTTGTCAGGGGTCAACTTTAATTAATTCGGTCGGTTTTTTTGTGTTCAAAAAATTTTTTTTTATTGAAAAAACCTAAAAAATACATCACCCAAAGTATTGTCCGGAAGCGACTACTTTTTCCCATCTCTCTGGTTATTTTCGAATACCATCTCTAAAAAATGAGTCCTCTCTGGCATCGATCCAATCATTGAGCCATTCTTCGATTTCTTCAAAAGACCCGAACCGGTGACCCCCCAAATCGTCTTGCATCCGTCGAAAAAGCCAGTAGTCGGAAGGAGCAAGGTCTAGAGAATACGGCGGGTGGGGTAAGACCTCCCATTTCAGCATTTCCAGGTAGTTTTTGATCGCTACAGCCACGTGGGGCCGAGCGTTATCATGTTGCAAAATCACCTTTCGGTCGTTTCTGGCCGTTTTTCACGCAATGCATTAGTTGAGTCGATAACGTTTCCCATCAAAGGTTTCGTCTGGTTTTAGCAGCTCATAGTACACCACACCCGTCTGGTCCCACCATATGCAGAGCATGACCTTTGAACCGTGGATGTTTTTCTTTGGCGTCGATGTAGACGATGATGGAACGGGTTCACCAAGCTTTGCATAGTATTTTTTCTTCTTGGGGTTATCGTAGTATATCCACTTTTCATGTCCAGTCACGATCCGGTGCAAAAATCCCTTCCTTTGATGTCTTTCAAGAAGTAGTTCCGAGGTGAAAAATCGCCTTTCGACATCTCTCGGTTTCAACTCGTACGGCACCCAATTTCCTTGCTTTTGAATAAATCCAAATTTCTTTAACCGAACGGAAATTGTTTGCTGAGTCACTCCCAACGATTCCTCATCTTCCAACTTTTTGGGCTGGCCAAGACGCTATTTGTCTTCGACGCTAAAATCACCACTTTTGAAGCGTCGAAACCACTCTCTGCATGATTTTTCGGTCGGAGCAGATTCACAATAAACTTCTACAAGCATTCGATGGGCTTCAGCTGCACTTTTCTTCCAATTAAAAAAGAAAATCAAAACTTCGCGCAAATGCTGTTTATTTAAGACAAATCCGGACATTTTCGAAGAGGCAAAAAACAATGTTGTTGTCAGAAACAGAGGCTGATGCACACTAATTATTGTTGACAGATGTCACACCTTTCCAATGAAGTAGGTAATCGCTTCCAAGATCAGCCACAACTTGCAGGTGGCGCCATATTTTGAAAACGGACCGAATTAATTTGTACCCCAATATATATATGTGTTGCATATGTATTATAGTTAAAATTGGTTAAGATAGTTATATTAGTTGTAAGTTTTATAAATATAAAAAAAAATAAAAACTCTAATGCCAAGTTTTTCTTTTGACTCAAAATGGCTTATTTATTCGCTTTAATAATCTTAGAGTCGACATAGTTTTAAGTACATATGTACATAGGTATTTTCTGTTTGGTTTACTTTAGTATGACCGTATTGAGCCAGTAAGGTATTTTAAGTTTTTTTAAGCTAGTTTTAAGCATTTTTGTCTAGGCTAGTTCTAATATGTATGAATAAAAATGGATTTAAAACTAAAACCAACTCAAGGAGTACTTAACAAAATCTGCTTCGTAAGCGTCAACACCGAACAGGAGTTGTTTTTTGCCTGATTTAGTCATCTGACACTACTCAAGGGCTGCCATGGAGTGTTATGACAGCAGCAGTGCGGATGGTGCGCCCAAAAGCATGAATTCATCAATGTGCCCCTTACTTCGACAAGTAGAAAAATATTCGTCAATTATTAAACTGAAAGTGAGGAGGTACGAAGGAATTACCAAAAATTTAAATATAATGTTGATCAAATGGAAACGTGTTACAGCAAAGGTCGGCAGAAAGTTTAGAAGCCTATGGGGTCCATCAGGAAATACAGCAAGGAAATCTAAGATTAGTTTAAATATTATTTTTAAGCCTAGTAAATAACTTTTAATTTGTTTCTCGAAATTTTGGTTAAAAAAATGAAATAGCACATTGGCATGCAGATGTAGCGTAAAGCGAACTTTACATAAGTAAATATGCTACACGAAATCAAGTGTGACCAATTTCAAAGGAACGTAAAAGAAGGAAGTTTTTATTATAAAATGCCTGCAGTGGATTACAAGAGATCATAGATAAAAAGTATTGTCAAGTCGTGAAATTAAAAAATTATAAGAAAAATGTACGGTCATGAGGCATGCTATTTTTCTTGTTTTAATTGGACAAATCGTAACACATCACTCAATTAGTTCATATGATGATTAATCAAACAAGAAGTTTAAAGCAAAAACACATTCGTAGTTGTTGTTATTTCTGACTGTGAACAAATGTGGAATCCGTACTAAACAGAGCTTTCTTATATTCAAATGTTCATGCAAAATGGTGAATACACTGCGTTCTGATATCCTTGGACTGTTTCTTATGTTTTCTAGAGAAATTGTCAATTTTGGGTGATCAAATCGGTTCAGCATCATCGGTGTTTGCATGTACAGCATCGTTTAAAATCAATGCCTGGGTTTCAGACGATTTCACAGTACTAGCCATCAAGTACTTCGAATCACCAATATCATCCGAAAAAATCGATGTGCAGGAAAGTCGACGGGCATGCTACTCTTCGACATAGAGAAAGCATTTGACTCTGTTTGGCACAATGGACTCATATTCAAAATGCTCAATTTTAATTTTCCTCCTTTTTTGTGCAAAGTTATTCAAAGCTTCTTGTCAAACCGTAATTTTAAAGTGTTTGTGTATACTAGCTCGTCTACTTTGTTTGGTGTGCCCGCTGGTGTCCCGCAAGGCTCTGTCCTATGACCTCTTCTATATAATTTATACACATCCGATTTACCAGATCTACCAGGATGTGAATTTGCAACATTATGCTGATGACACAGCGATACTTTCATCGCATAAGTTCGGTCTTGACATTGAGACGAATCTCCAAAATGCGGCGGAAGTATTCAGTGATTATTGCAAAAAGTGGAAGATCAAATTGAATGTGGGAAAAATACAAGCTTAAGATTTTAAAAGTCGAACAGACTTAAAATTTAAACTTCTGCATTTAAACCTATATCTTAATCCAACATCGAGGTCGCAATCTTTTTTAATCTTTTTCACTAGTAAAAGAAAACATTGCTTCCTCCCATCTAATCGAATAATGCTCGTTGGGCAGCCAATAGCCTGGGAGAACACAGTTAGATACCTGGGTGTCCATCTGGACAAAAGGCTTTTGACATTTCAGGAACACACAAACAAAACTTTGCACAAAGTAAGCATTGCTGTCAAAATGTTATACCCATTCATAAATAGAAGGTCTCTGTTATCTGACCAAAATAAAATAATTATATATAAAGTTATTTTTCAAACCCTCTTGCTTTATGGCTGTCCTGTGTGGGGAAACTGTGCTAAGTGCCACATTCAAAAATTACAGATTCAGCAAAATAAACTCTTAAAAATGATGTTTAGCTTACCTTGGTACTATTCTACCTTTGAATTGCATCGACAAGCTAATGTTGAATTGGTATCTGAGAGAATAGAAAGACTAACTAACTCTTTTCTCATAAGATGTAGTATACCTGAAAATCCACCCGTAAACGAGTTAAATGTCATCTAGCTCAAGTTGAAATACGAATTCAATTTAAGTTCGTTATTAATTTTTCGATTTGCTTATCTATATATGAAAATCGATATAATAATGTCCTGTATTTATTTACTTACTTTTTTGTTTTTTTTTGTTAATTTATTTATTTAGCTATTTATTTATTTATTTATTTATTTGTTTATTTATATATTTACTTATTTATTTATTGCCTCGTGCAGGGATGGGTTAAGAATATCCCTGCAGCGATACCTATCGCTTGTCGTAAAAGGCGACTAAACAAAGGTAAACAAAACTCACATCTAGGCAATTTAGAAAACATCAAGGTGAGCCTAGGGACACATATACCACCATTAAACTGCCCCACAAGTGTGTATGCAAATCAGTGGGTTGACACGACTGGAGATCACCGGTATTGTAAGAGTAAGATCAATCAAAAAAAAATAAAAAATCTGGAGCATGCCCCTGTCAAAAAGGAAGGGAAGAAAGAAAACGGTCAAACCGTAGCATTATGGAAAAGAACGCTAAAAGGAAAAGCACTACCCCGCCAGGTACTACTAATGGTCGTGATCCTGGGACGAGCAGCAATGCTCGGGTCAGAGCTATAGGATTTCCGGGGGATAGCAAAGTAATGCAACGGCGTAAGCCACATTTAAGAGTCGCGAGTTGGAACGTTGGAAGCATGAGTGGGCGCAGCTATGAGCTTGAAGAAATGATACTCATATGTACAATGATGCGTACAAGAGACGAAATGGCGAAACACCGGTAATCGGGCACGTTTCTTGGACGTTAAAACAAAAGCCTACAAGATGTTTTACTATGGATTGGAACAAGGAAAAAACGGAATCGCCATCATCCTTGCGGCAGAGTTACTTGGCAACGTCTTAACCATTTCAAAGTCCAGTGACCGTTTGATGGCTCTCAAATTGGTGATGCATGGTGAGGTGTGGAACATCGTAAGCGCATATGCCCCTCAAGTAGGATGCGAACAAAAAGAAAAAGATGCATTCTGGCTAGATTTCCACAACCTTGTCAAAATCATCCCAAAGGAAGAGCTTTTGTTTGTTGGGGGAGATTTAAACGGACATGTCGAGAAGACAAGCGAAGACTATGAAGACTATCACGGAGGGCTGGGATACGGCACCAGGAACTCTTCAGGTGAAGATATCCTAAACATGTGCAAGTCGTACGGTCTTATAGTGCTAAATACCATGTACGTCAAACAAAGCCGGCACCTGATCACTTATAGCAGCGGCGGAAATGAAACTCAAATAGACTATCATTTGGTATCCAGTTTCATGAAGCCACGAGCTAAAGATTGCAAAGTGATCCTGGGAGACGCGATCGCCCCTCAACACCGTCTCCTCCTGACTGTATTTTTTATGGATGCGAGAAAGAAGTCAAACGAAGGTGTCTGAGAGAATCAAGTGATCTAAGCTGGATAAAGGAAAAGGCGAAGCTTTTATCACCAACATGGAAAACTACCTCTCTTCCATTATCGATGACGTCGGTAATGAGGAGTGCAGAGCACAAGACATGTGGGATTCCCTACAAAAATCTGGCCTGGAGAAAGCCAAATCACTGCTCGGAACATCTAAAGGCCTCTGCCAACACGCAAAAGAAACCTGGTGGTGGACAGACGAAGCTAAAACAGTGAAACACGAAAAGAAAATGGCTTTCCAAGCTTGGTCAAAGTGCTCTTCTACTAATAGAGAGGAAAAAGCTCGCCGTGAAAAGGTATATAGATGTTGCAAAGGTATCGCGAAGAAAAAATGCGCCGAATTCAAAGCGAAAAGCATGGAAGGCCTCTATCAGGAGTTGGAAGAAATATCGTCTTCCGCGTCTGACAGGAACCAGGCTACCCAGGAGCCTCGACAAAACAATTTGAACAAAGGAGCAAATATCTTTAAGATAGCCGCCCAGAGAAGAAGAAATGCTCAGGAGATTCGTTTCCCAAAGTTTATTAACAATGCTGAAGGCCAACTCCTTGTGGAAGACGAAAAAATTCTCCACAGATGGCGACAGTATTGCGAGGAACTTCTCAACGAACAGTTTCCCCGAGTGTACTTTCCAAGAGCTGCCCCGAATCATCCCGAAATATCCGACATCACAGTCGAAGAAGTTCGGTACGCGGTTAAAAACTCCAAGAAAAGAAAAGCTGTTGGGCCGGACGGGATACCCTTTGAGTTCTGGAAAAAGATGGGAGACATCGGGTCTATATGGCTCATGGTTCTTATCTCCAAACTTATGAGAGGCGACACTATGCCTAATCAATGGAGGGAAAGCTATCTTCTTCATTGCACAAAGGAAAGGGTGATACGCAAAATTGTGATAACTACCATTCTGTCAAGCTGATGTCGCACACCATGAAGATCGTTGAACGGGTATTAGATAGCCGACTGCGGAAAATAATACGACTATCTGATGACCAGTGCGGGTTTGTCTCGGGTAAATCAACAACAGATGCAATCCAAAGTATAAGGATCATGATGGAAAAGCATCGTGATTCTTCAAAGGACTTGCATATGGTGTTGGTTGATTTCGAGAAGGCCTTTGACCGGCAACCAAGAGATCTTTTATGGGTAGCGCTAAGACAAAAAGGAGTTCCAGAAACCTACGTGCGAGTGATTATGGACATGTACGAGAGAGCAACGACAAGAGTAAGATGCACTGCAGGAGTCACCGAAGAGTTCGCAATCAAAGTCGGTGTACACCAAGGGAGCGTCCTCAGCCCACTGCTTTTTATAGCAGTCCTTGATTGCTTGCTTGAAGGAAAAGTGACGGACCCCAATGTGCACCAGCTATTCTTTGCTGACGATGGGGCCATTATAAGTGATGATCAGGCGTCCCTACAACGAGCACTTGATGTGTGGGTGGACATTTTTGAGGGACACGGGTATCGTATTAGTTCAAAGAAGACAGAGTATCGGTGCTGCCCGTTCTCTGACCCTCATCAGCCTATTCCAGACATTTATTTGAATGGAAGAGTGCTTCCCAAGTGTGAAAAGTTTAAATATCTGGGATCTATGATTAATAGAGAAGCAACTTGTGATGACGACATCAAACATCGCGTAAGCCTAGGGTGGATGAAGTGGCGGGAAAACTCCGCCATCTTCTGTGATCGAAAAATGCCCCCTAAGCTGAAAGGAAGGCTCTACACTTCAGTTGTACGTCCGGCGCTCACATACGGTTCACAATGCTGGACAATGCACTAAAAGTATGAGAGCAAATTAACGGCAACTGAGATGAAGATGCTTCGCATGACAGCGGGAGTAACAAAGCGTGACAGAATTAGAAGTTCAAAGATCCGAGGAAGCCTCCACGTAAAGGAAACCATCACAAGAAATATAGAGCGCGATCGACTCAGTTGGTATTGCCATGTTCAAAGGAGAGATCCTTTGAACCCCGTCCAAAAGGCGTTATCAATCAACATTCCAATTTCAACACGCAAAAAAGGCAGGCCGAAAAACAATTGGTGCAAACAAATGCAAAAACACCAGCATTTGATTGGCCTCAGCGATGAAGTAATCCCAAACCGGGAAGCCTGCCGCTACTTTCTGAGGTCAAACCGGTAGACCCACAAGCGGACCAGTAGGAATGCAGTTAAGTGGGAAGGTTATGGTCCTACACTTCTGACCATAACAACGCCGGAGAAAAAAAAGGAAAAGAAGAAGAAGACTTATTTATTTATTGGTCTGTTTATTTGTTTATTTATTTATCTATTTATTTTCTTTAATTGATAATTTATTTATTCATATTTATATATTTACTTATTTATATTAATATATTTGTTTACTATTTTATTTATAATATTTATTTATACATTTTATTTATGTATTAATTTTTTTTTTTTTCGTCACATGAGGGTTTTTTCTGTTTGTTTCCCCTCGAAAAAGTGTTCAAAAATTAAAAAAAAAATCATAGCCATGTAAAGCGCTTTTTCAGTTGAAAGATATATGTATTAAATATCATATCTCTGTGGGTAAATTGTGTGGTGGCAAACCTTGTACTAATTCTACAAACGTAATAATAAATATAATATATAATAAAATCAATGCTTTATCAACATACGAAAGTCCGATTTTTTCATTGCTCCGCAAATTACAAAAGTAGCGTCGGAGAACTAAACGTCTGATTGTCATGCAATTTCGACACGTGTCCTTCGAAGGTTCGTACTTTCTAAGAATTATATGATTTGCTAATAATTGCGCCATCTATATGTACTATAAGTAGACTTATTGAGTGTTGTATATGTCTATCGACCATATATACTATCCCATATGACTGGGAAAACAAGTAGCTGTTGCTTATAGGTTTTTAAGGGCCAACAAATAACATCGTCAGAATTGTGTTGTATTTCTGAAGCTACAAACATAATGGACCGGCGAGCAAAGCGAAGAGTGAGTAACAAAAGAGCAGAGCAGAGCAAAGATTGAGTTAACACATAGTGGAACGCAGAGCAAAATTATGACAAATGCATAGAATAAATTAGTGAAATGACATCATACCACTAGGTTAGTATTACTGACTGTTTCGACGACTTGAGAGTTGCGGGAAGGAATGCCGATCAAACGGACCAAAACAAACTTGCTTGAATTCGTCCCGTTGTTCATTTAAAACCGCGATATTCTCGTATTGTTCTCCGTTCCTCTAAATGTGTTCTAATAGGGATTTGCTGCTTTGTAATGGCGCTAATTTGTTTGGTTTAGCTCTCAATATTATAGCCTTAAAATAATCCTGTGTAATGTCATCACAGTGTCATCTAATCTTAAACTAAAGATCAATATTACAAAGCAAAATTTTAACAAGGTAGGTGATCCAAAAAAAAAAAAAAAACAAACACGGAACGACGGAATCTTTAGATGGCAATATCAGGCAAGATTGTTCATCTGATGTGAACACGAATGCAAGATTGAGTAGTTTTACATATGTATATATTTTGGAAAAAGGGATTCAGAGGTTATGCAGAGGATAAGACAGATAATTACAAAATAATAATAAGATAGATAATTACCAAACTAATTCTTGTTGGATGACCAAGGCCAACGTTTCGAAACGCAATAATTTTCTAGACAAGTGTACTACTTTTGTCGGAGCTTCACTAAAGGCGGACACAGTGAAATAAATATTGTTAAACCTAACATCCAACCATGGGCCCAATATAAGGGCAATTATGATAAAAAACATCAGCAAAACCAATACAGCGTTAAAAAGGGAAGGTGTCTTTACAAGCTTCTTGGCGATTGTTTCTAGATTTCGAACAAACAAACTTATCAGCGCTCTACACAATGTATAATAATTGAAATTAAATTAAATAGATAAATAATCTCATAACAGCATGTTCACAAAACTTCATATTTTTCCCTGCAAGAAACTTATCAATACGTTGTTTGATGATGTCTTAAGGAACAAATGATCTTACATTTAGCAAGACGAAAGAATGATAATCGCATGGCGCAAGATCTGTGCTATACGGTGGATATGGCAGCCGCTTACGACAGATATACTCGGGACGTTTCGGTGAGCTTAATTTCTTGCTGTACATACTGTAAGTCATTGGAATCAATACTTTTTTTTTAATAGTTGGCTTCTTCCAATACTGCCGGATTGAGAGCATGATCTTTTTAAGGTTTCATCTCGCCTATTTTATTTTTTTTTCACCGTCCGTGATCATACGTTTCTTCAAGTTTGGGGGGTTGATCGTTGACATTTTGCATTTCTTCAGATGAATATCTTTCAACTTTTAAACAGCTGTGAATGCCTCTAGTGAATACTTTTAGAGAGAAGCAAGCTGTAAAATTGTTGCTTATTTGCTTGAACCAATGCACAATACCTACAAAAGCAAAAAACATTTTTAACTAACAACTTGCTCAAACAAGTTGGGGCTCTAGCATTTTTCGACCGTAAAATCTTTACACAATTTTTCCTTGTCTCAGTTGCTTTCTTCGATGTTTTTAGTCAATAAAACAAAATCAGGCGAATAAGCTTTTAAAATTCTCCATGTTCCAATCACAATTGTAAGCACACAATTCGATCGAATCTCGCCAATTTTGATTTCGGTTTTAAATTCGGTTAAATATCAGTACAAAAACGAAAAGAAAGACTTTGCGGACAATCCAATATAATCTTACTTAATGTCGGCTTTTCCACTAGACGAAAATTGCTAAAGGTTGTTGAAATCAAATGTGAATGATATCTATTACACATTACCTAGACCTGAATCTCACTGCCGGCTTGCACAAAAGTCAAAAACAAAAAGAAAAAAAACTAACAAAACCAAGAGGCTAAAACCTCGACTATGTCATCATTCCCATAAAACTATAGTTGTTTCCCTCCCCTCGGTCATACTACACTCGGTCACGAGAGGAAAAAACAGATTAAAAAAACCAATGTCACACTACCCAGCCCAGCTAGTGAAAGTATCAAACTATCCCCCATCCATCTTCCCTCTGTTATGTTAATAACTTTTCCAATTTTATTTACATTTAATTAGTATGTCACTAAATAACCACAAAAAGCGAAAAAAGCAACATAACCCATCGTACGCATATATCAAAATTTCTCGGTCACAATGCCATGGAGAAGGTGCAGCCGAAAAAGAAAACAAAAACGAGAAATTAAATACATTTTTCATCAGCGAAAAAAACAAGATCGAAAGAGTTCAACGATTTAAAAAATGACAGTGAAATTTTTGGTCGAGAAAAAATACATGACCAACAGACGAACTTTAAATGTCATTATCACCGTTTATGTTGTCATTAACCAAAAAGTAAAAGTGGTCCAACGAGTTTTTGTTTTCCGTTTCAACCTCTTCGTTTACAATGACTACTACCGCTACGGCTGCTGTCCATTTCGGCAGTTTTATTTGTTTTTTCTCTCCGATAAATGTTGGCCCTTAAGCCTTAAGTGGTCACAACTTAAATAATACACGTGAGCACACATATGTAGCTAACTTATACGAAGTAGAATGGTCCGGGTAATGATACATCATGCGAGTGCGTGGCGTAAAGATGGATGCGACGGACCGGATAGAAAACTGCTAGACAATATAGTCACTTCCAAATCATTAGCGACTTACTCAGGCATTTTGTATCAGTTGAGTGATGTTTTGGAAAATCGAAAGCATGTTACATAATCACAACCATTACTTAAGTGAACAGCGGGTTAAAGGAGGAGTTTTCTAATGCTCCAGTTAATAACACTCTTGTCGAGGATCTTGTAAGTTGGAGGACCACTTAGACGCCCAAATATGTGATTGTCTATTAGATGGTGTTTTACTCGATATGGTGTTTAACCACTGCTTAGTTTCTTTTTCTGGGTTGGTCTTTCTGACAATAACTTTTAGGTAGATGCATTTCGTAATGCAGCTATTAAGCTTCCCCTTATCTATTTATTTATAAGCCTTTTGCGGCTGAGAAAGTCACTTAAGAGATCCTCATGGTAAGCAAACTCGCAAGAGGTTGGTTGTAACAAAGTTCTGGTAGGTAGACATCTTATAATGTGTTCAAGTAAACATAAGAGGAGAGTTTATGGAAGCAAGGTTCGCACACCAGAGCACCAATCCTTTCATTAGGCATTTAAGCGACATCTACGGGTCTATTAAGTTTTATCTACTTGGTGCACACCACAGTCCTTTTAGAATTAATTCGACAATTCGCAGCTCAGGCCTAAAGGAAGTAAACAATGATTTTATGGCACAAATGTCGACTTTAGGGGTGTTTCAAAGCTCCGTTTATGAAAGAAACTGAATTCCGTGGCTCAACATGTAGGTTACGACGATACAAAAAGATTGATCGAATTCCAAAAATACTATAATTCCTATGTCGTATAGTCGAATAAGACCAAAGCAAAAATTATATTCATTAAATTACAGTATTGCCAAAAATGAACATGTCTCGGCATAAGGTAACCTTGCCATACGGTAGCCAAGAGGTAACAATAGAACTTATACCACTTCATAGGAGGCTGGAGATTGCTCTTCGAAGCTTTAGAAGGTTCGAAGATGATGCCGAAGCTGGCAATTTCGAAGGTACGTTTGTCACTGTCTTTCATCTACGCATGCTCCAACCTAAATACCAAGACAGGAATAATAGGTGTAGCGTCTCGACAGCTGATCAGCTTTCATACGACATGAACTCAAAATTCGTCGTATACTCTATCATAATAAATTCAAAAAGCACAAAAGCGAATTTGGATGGATACTGGGCCAAGGAGGCATCAGCGATGCTTTACGTGCCGAATCCTTCTGTCGGTTCGATGGAAACAAAATATGGGACGAAGTTCAGGGAATTCGCCAATGAAAAAAAAGTTCAACCCTTGAATAAACTCCTAAAAACTATCCTAGAACTAAATCGAGGCGATATAAGAAGATTTATCAGCAAACTTTCGCTTCGGGATTCGTTATAAAACGAGTTTTAACAAATGCAGTGAGACACTAGGGACAGGACACCAAGAAGTTTTCGACTTCAACTCCGGGATAAGTGCAGCAGACGAGCGCATTTGGGTAGAAACAGGTAGAAAGTTACCTTCACAAATTTTGTAGAAGTTCACCCCAGATTGCAGTTTTCGATCATCCCATCATCTTATGTCAAGTTTCGTAGAATCGTACGAAAACTATCAATGCCCTTAAAATTAATCGAAAAATCTATCAGTAAATCCATTTCACACCTTTTATCTTTTCAATGGTAAAGGAGTTTCTTGCGACAGCAGCATGTTCACTGAATATTGATAAGTGGAAGCTAAATTCTTTCAAAAGTCACAGCACACTGCCAAACAAACGCGGTATCCTAAACAGCAGTGTGTGCACAGAAAAACATAAATATGTATCTAGACTGTCATACTAAGGTAATCATTACTCATATATCAATATCGAATTAGCCTTATTATTCCTCGGCCGTAACCTCTAATTTTCGTTGCATTTCCTTTGACATGCATGTTGGTTACGTTAGTGTAGAGATCGTCAAACCGAAAGGAATGAAAAATGAAGGTAATCAATCATCTTACGCGAAGAATGACGCGGCGAGAAAAACATTTCAACTTTGACGACTTTGCTTTCGGTTGTACATATCTACTTGTAAGTACGAATTAAATTTGCAATCAATGAACATCAGACATCAACCAGCCAAAGAAACGGACGGTAATACCCGTAGACAGTTTTCAAATAACCACCTTAGCCGTAGCAGTACTTGACGTTTCGTAGCCGGGCTAGAGTCAATTGTCCATTGTGTTCGAGCACGGCATCGTCATATGTAAAAAGAGGTTCAATATTTTTATTTAACCTAGGCAGGGGGTCTATTTTTTCGCCGATATTTGGATCTTTTATTTGTGTTTTATTGATTGGGAAATTACAAAAGTGGTGTTTACATGCAGTAACGTTCGGAAGCAGCGGGCAAACACCTGGGGATAATTATGGGATTGTGTATCAGCCGCATGGTAGGTAATGAACCTCTGATTGCATCATGTTGCATGGAGTTTTATTAGAATGCTAATTATAATAGTTGGCGGCCGAAGGAATGATAAAGCGTGTTTCATGGTCACGATGGGAGCTTCGTTTTTTTTTCATGTGTTAATACAGTAGACTGCATTTAAAAATGTTAATGTTTAAGAAGCATATGAATTTAACTTTCAGCTTTATAAAGGGTCCGCCATCTAACATTTTTTTTTTCAAGTAGTGCTTATTTCGTGAATGGTAACACTTAGCTCATGTCTGATTTGACAGATAATTAGTTTTATCCTTCCGCTGAACGAATATGGTTGTGTATACGCTTGAACAACGCTGGGAAATATTACGACATTACTTTGAAAATCATGGTAATGTTGCAGAATGTGTGCGAAAATTGCGTACGGATTTTGGAAGAAGAGAAGCACCGTCAGCTCCGTATGTTCGTTATCTTGTGAAAAAAGTGAAAGAAACTGGCATCCTCATCGATAAACCAAAGCGTGAAAAGCCAAAAACAGTGCGTACACCCGAGAATATTGCTGCTGCGGCAGAAAGTGTGCGCCATCAACATCAATTCACCGTCGTTCTCAACAATTGAACATTTCGGAGACATCATTGAGACGAATTTTGACCTTTTGACGAATAAAGACCTTGGTATGACGCCATACAAAGTCCAATTGGTTCAGGAGTTGAAGCCAACTGACCATCCAATGCGTTTTCGCTTCGCTAAGTGGGCCTGCGATCGACTTACAGAAGATGCCGATTTTGCCAAAAAAATCATCTTTTCAGATGAAGCTCATTTTGATCTTGGCGGGTATGTAAACAAGCAAAATTGTCGCATTTGGGGCACAGAAAACCCGCACGCATACATTGAAAAGCCGGTGCACCCAAAACGAGCCACTGTTTGGTGCGGATTTTGGTCTAGAGGCATAATTGGGCCATTTTTCTTCGAAAATGAGCAAGGAGTGGCCGTTACAGTCAATGGCGATCGTTATCGGGCCATGTTGAACGAATTTTTGTTCACAAAAATTGAAGAGGAGGATATTGGCAACATTTGGTTTCAACAGGACGGCGCTACGTGCCACACAGCCGAAGCTACACTCGATGTTTTGCGCCCTGTTTTTGAAGATCGCATTATCAGCCGCAGAGCTGATGTCGTTTGGCCACCTCGGAGCTGCGATTTGACACCGTTGGACTATTATTTGTGGGGTGCCGTCAAAGATAAGTGTTACGCCGACAAGCCAGAGACAATTGACGCTTTAAAGGACAATATTCGTGAAGCCATTGGTGAAATACAGCTGCACACAATCGATAATGTGCTTAAAAATTGGACCGATCGTGTAGGCTACTGCATGGCCAGCCGAGGCAGCCATTTGAATGAAATTATTTTCCATTATTAACCGGAAGGATTGTACTTTCAAATAAAAAAAGAAATTTGAGAAAATATTCAGTAGTTTTTTTTATAGCATTTTCAAAAAAAAAAAAAATTATTTGGCGGACCCTTTATTAGGAACAAAAAGAAATGATAGCCACAAACCGAATTTTATTTAATGCACTACTAGCTGATGCTGTATGATATAATATATACATAAACTCAAAAATTGGATACCATATAAAATTATTTTTGGGAGTTCTACACCACCACGAACAAGAGTGAACTCTAAATATACTCTAAATGTAGGTTTCTTCAAAAAATAAGGTGACTATGATTTTTCTTTATTTTTTTGTTATACTGTATAATATACGTTGACATTGTCAGCAATTTTGAATATTTAGATTATTTTTCACATATGTATATAGAGAGTAGACGTGTTTTAGTGTACTTGGCTATTTTTTGCAATTGAAAAAAATGGTTCAAAGGATCTTTATTAAATTTTGTTTGAAAAATAAAACTAACTGCTCCAACATACTTGAAATGTTGACTGTGGCATTTGGCAAGTCTATTCCGGGCAAAAAAGTTTTTATAGGTGGTACAAGCTATTCACAGAAGGCCAAGAAGCTGACGATGCCCGCCTTGGACGCCCGAGCGAGTAAACTTATTAAAAATATTGTTAACTTGCGTGTAAAATTGTTATGGAGTATCGCCGAAACACGAGCACGAAACGAGCCAAGTTTGTTCTGAAATCACCAGAATGCACCTACTCACCATCGTACTGCGTACATTTTTGGTCACAAACGATACCTTAATCATGCTACTGCCACCGTATTCACCAGACTTGGACCCTTGTGACATTTGTCTTTTCTCAAAACTGAAAGGATGGAGATTTGCCACGATTAAGAACATAAAGGCCAAATCGCTGGCGCATATCTGAAGTGCTTCCAGGATTGAAAAAGCGCTGGCGCAAGTTCGTCAGTTGTAATGCCATGTATAAAACATTTATAATAATATTGTAAAACAAAAAAAAAACGAAGTTGACCCATGTGACTTCTCCGTTGGACATTCTGTCTCCTTGGACGGCTGTCTCAAGCTGTCAAAAAAATATCCAAAAAGATATGACGTGACTTTGACGTTTATGGTCTCGTGCGAATTCCATTCCAAAAAAGAAAAAAGGGGATTTGAGGTCGATCGAGCACGTTCAAAGAGACAGGAAACTGAAGAAGGAGATTGGTAAAACTTACTCTATTTATCGCAATAAATTACGATAAATATAAATAAAAATAAATAAATAAATAAATCGCCTTATTTTTGAAACAAACCTCGTATTCCAAAAGCTTGGATAACTTATACAATTTTTCTCAAGAGTTGATTCACAAACTCTACGACATGCTTTTATAACATTTTATACACCAAAACGAACAACAATGAGCTCTTGAATATACAAAGCAGACCTGTGAGTCAAATTATTAATGTTGAGATCCGTTAACAATCCTTCCCACCAAATAAGTGGAGGAAAATCGGCAGAAAACTATCAAAAAAGGTCAGTTTAATGTTTTGGCATTATTTTTCGATGGTGAAAGATGGTGAAATATGTAAATACAAATCGTAAGCCTTCTGCATAGTTACTCTGATGTCAGACTTTATAAAAATAACATAAACCAGTATATGTATAATATATCACATATCGTATATCAATATCATGAGATGCTCCACCAAAAATGTATGACCCGCTTTGGTGATATTTTATGATCTTCGTGATCTCCAGAGTTTACTCTTATGGCTCTTTTTCTATGGGGTTACAGAAATCTTCTTCAATACTCCATGGAATATCGCTCAGGTTAAAGAAAATATTCATCGTGAAGAAAGCGAAATTGAGGCTGCTATTCTTCGGCCCGTTTTATAAAATGCGCTGAATAGAACCTACAGTTCCATCTGGAAATTTAATTTCAACCAAGAAATGTTGTCGAAGGCCTTTCTGAAGTCTGTGGCAGTAACGTCAACTACTTTCTCATCTTTAAGTGCATACAAAGACAAAATCAATTAGATGAACCCATGCTGGTTTGGAGAAAATATATACTACTAGATGCACTAGAATATTATATCCTAGACGATATTTCGGAAAAATTCCTCAGAAAATCGCATAAAAACGGCAGGACTTATATTGTGTAAATAGGGATACGTTTCATAGTTTTCTATAAACTATAAAATCGCACATAGAAAAAGGCATGAATTAAGTTGTATGGATGAGCATACACGTTTCCAATGTTCCATTATTTTTGTTGTTAAAAAATGATTTAAAAAAAAAAATAAAAATATGTTAAACTTGTTATCTCTGACCTGGTACAAAAATATCAAATATTATAATATTAAATCCAAAAGTAGACATAAACGAAATAATTTCAATAAAAAGTAGCACAAAATTATTTGCGCAAAAGTAAAAATCAGTATCTTGTTCCGCCATTCTTAGCATAAATAAGGGCTCTTGACTGTTAAATTTGGGCTTAAAAGTGCCATTGTAGAGCTGATGAGAACCTTTGATACGAATAACTCAATTTCGAATGCTTTTATTGGCATACAATTTTTAGTAAGGTTGACATCGGGTGATTATGGAGGCGTTTTGAACTGTGAGCGAACTGTGAGAACGTTAAAATTATTTAACCTTAAAACCAGCTTTATTGTTTTGACAAAGTGTTTTTTTAATGATTGCGGATATGACTGCCGACGATAATTTAACTTTCGTCTTTAGATTTTGCTCGATTATTTTGACTATTTGCCTATCATTTACTTCCGAAAATATATATTTTTGAACCCTACCTTTCTCATTTTCTTATCAGCCCTCATTTTTGAACGGTAAAGGATTTTGGAACAAGTTCACCAGGCTCTAGGTAAGGTTGTGCCTTAGCAAATTAACTTTAAAATAAGCTTTTACTCTTTTTAGAGAGTTTCCGATTTTTTTCGTCCCATTTTTATGCAATAACAGAGCAAAAACAAACAGAAATATTTTCATGGTTTTTGAGCTATCGCGGGGCATGGTTGAGAAAAGACGTTTCAAAATAAAGGCGTTCAAATTTTCCTATAAATACGTTTCCTATAAATATATGAAAAAAAAGCTGCCCTTCTAAGGAATGCAATGCTGCCGATGATATACTACGAAAGCCTCTAGCATTCATTATGCTTTTTTCGCTAATAAACTCTGATCTCGTATGCCTGTATTGTGATTGGCGTATCCTGTTGTTTATCCAGACATATGTACATGATTTAATTGTTGCTGATTCAGACGACCATGATTGCGTGCAACGATAAGACTAATTACTGAAGACGAATAACCGGGCGAGACTCGCTTCTTAAAAACTTAATAAAATATTTAAGCAAATGGGAAATGAATATCATAGAATTATGAAAAACTTTGTGTCATCTTATTTCTTCTTCATCTTTATGTTTAAGCAATAATTAAATAATATATTTATGGATGTTATAGTATATACATATTACAAAAAAAAAAAAGAAACACAATTATTTGCATTCAATGAATATAATCGAACGAAATTGTCCATATTTTAAGTAAAGCAGCATACTTTGGCGTCCAGTGTTGCTTGAAGTCGTTTGGAAATTCGTTGAGCCAATTTCTCGCAGACCTGGAATGCCTCCTTAATGTCATTGGGTGCGTTAAAACTTGATCTTTGCCGAATTATATATATGCGGGAAGAAACGGTAATCGTATATACGTAGAAACGCTGTAAGAACAGATAACGACATTTCTTTGTACATACATATGTACCTATATTATGCACCAGCTTCGCCTCATAATTTGGCACAAAGACGGTCTGAAGTATTATATTTATCAATAATTTGATACTAAACGGCTTTTACTATGAAGGCAATTAGACTTTTTATTATATCAATCTTCCCTTGCAATAAAAGCAATCCATAATAGTACGATGATAATTAGATGACGACTGTTCATGTTGAATTATTCCTCACGTCAATAAAATCGTAAAAGCTCCTAATGGAATTCCCGGCTTGATTTATGTATTTCACGATCTGCATTTTCAACATTCAAAACTATTAACCGTCACAATTTTCACGCTCTTCTCCCATTTAAGGCTTGACTTTGACAATCCTCATCAGCCGTAAAATGTGAATGCACGTTCAACCTGTCACATAGCTATTGACAATCGACGATACGAGTATCTACCTCCATTGGACCAAAACACCGAAGTTGACCTTTCTGGCAGACGGATATACACCTTTCAAAATTATAGAAACCACCACCATATATGTACATATGTACATATGTGTATTAAGATAATGTAGGTACATAAATATGTGTACACGACATTCGTTCTTCGTCACATCTTTGATTTCCAATCGACTTAAAATTATCTGGCAGACTGTCTGAACGATCAATTAAGATTCCATCTTTACATCAATATGACCGCCATTCATTAAACTTACGCAATAGCCAGTCAAGTAATGCGTTCAGCTGATACGATTGAGCGTTATTACCGAGCCGAATGCCTCTAGTACAGGTCTATGCCATCGTTTGGCAAACAAAACATGCACATAAAATACACCATCGACTGTCTGACTGTCGTTTGATCGACGCTCGCCATCCATTCCTCCTATCGTCCGAATGTCTGGCCTTGATGCGCGCAGGCGCAGTCGAAGCTGTAGCTACCTCTACAGCTTCCAAATGGTTATAGCACTGAGGAGCTCCTGTCAAATACTGGTCAAAAAAGAAAAAGAAATCAAATAACTTCCAAAAGGAAAACTTAAAACCATGCTGTTAACTAACCGACAGATACACGAATACCAGTACAGTGACAGAATGTAATATTTGTAATTGGATGCTAGATACAATTTGCGGTACAATGGACACGGCTATGTTCGCTAATGGCCGACTAAAAGGAAATAGCAATGATAAAAAGACAAAACAAAAAAGAAAAAAAAATCGCACATTCGATATTTTCCAAACACGCTTTTGGTGTGTTATGAAAGTGAAAGTTTTTGTTTGCAGTTTTCTGCTTCGTTTTTGCTCTGCACAGCGTTTTGATTTCATTAGCAGGATGGCGTCGCGGCTTGGGGTGGGTGCACTTTATTATTTAGGAGCCTCTAACGCTTTTGTTAACGAATCTCCAGAGCATTTCTTCTTCTCTGGGCGGCTATCTTAAAGATATTTGCTCCTTTGTTCAAATTGCTTTGTCGAAGCTCCTGGGTAGCCTGGTTCCTGTCAGACGCGGAAGACGATATTTCTTCCAACTCCTGATATAGGCCTTCCATGCTTTTCGCTTTGAATTCGGCGCACTTTTTCTTCGCGATACCTTTGCAATATCTACAGTGCATCAAAGTCAAAATGGGACACCATGCAAATATAAGTTTAATTACAAAAAAAACAACATACGACTTGAAAGTAGAAAATTACTTTTATTATTTTTTACGGCCTGTTTAGATATTATTCGAAAAACCTTAAAAGAAAAATGAATGACGAATTTTATCCAGAATCGTAAGTCGAAACCTTAAAAAGTACGAAAAAAACGCCAAAATAAAAATGGGACAGCTACCGAACACATCCCATAATAGGGCATGTTTATGGGATTAATTTCAAATGTTACCAACTTCGTTACGTCCAAGGATAACGGTAAATGAATTCCAAAAGAAAGATTCGATTGACGTAGTTTTTGAGAAAAAAAGAATTGAATTATGTCGGGCAAGAAGCAAACGTCGGTTGAAGTGCGGAAAATTATAATTCAACAGTACGAGAGTGGAAAATCTATTCGCGAAATCGGTAAGAATGTAGATAGAGCACATTCAACCGTGTACAACATCATTAAACGCTATAAAAGCACAAAGAGTTGTGAAAATCTGCCCAGAAGATCATCAAGGAAAATTTTCAATGACTCGGATGAACGTTGGATAGTCCGCCAAGTGAGTAAAAATCCACATATAAGTGCGCCAAAACTAGCCACCGATGTGTATGAAGTGCTTAAGAAAAAGGCTCATCCGGAAACCATACGAATTGTCCTAAGAAAGCACAACTTCAATGGACGGGTAGCAAGAAGGAAGCCGTTCATCAGCAAAGCTAATAAGACCAAAAGGAAACAGTTCGCTGAAAACCATGCTACCAAAGATTTTTCATTCTGGGAGAAGGTCATTTTTACTGATGAGAGTAAATTTAACGTGTTTCGCTCCGACGGCCGAAGTTATGTATGGAGAAAGGCCAATGAAGAGCTCCTTGAAAAAAATGTGCGCCCGACTGTTAAGCACGGTGGTGGTTCGGTGATGGTGTGGTCAATGTCAGCTGCTGGTGTTGGTAACCTTCACATTATTGAAGGTATAATGGACCAATACATGTACTTGGACATTCTGCGTGAAAATCTTGTACCAAGTGCGCGCAAATTGGGGTTAGAGAATGAGTTTTACTTTTACCAAGATAATGACCCCAAACACAAAGCTTATAATGTAAGGTCCTGGCTTCTTTATAACTGTAAGCACGTTATGGAAACACCACCCCAGTCACCCGATTTGAACGTGATTGAACATCTGTGGGGTCATCTTGAAGAAAAATTGAAGAAGCATGTGATAAAAAATCGGAACGAGTTAAAAGAGGCGCTAATAGCTGAGTGGAATTTAATAGAGCCTTCCTTCTGCCGGAAGTTGGTAGAATCAATGCCAAGACGGTTAGCAGCAGTTATAAAACAAAAAGGCTTGCCAACAAAGTATTAATAAGTTTTGTATCTTTTATTGTCATACTTTTATTTTAAGTTTTGTTGAAGTGTCCCATTTTAACTTTGACATTGTTTTCCTACATTTTTTCGTGTTTATGTTAGCGTTCCCAATTCCAATTGAATTAACTCTATGTTTTATGTTTTTTTTTATACTACACAAATAAGACATTGGAAATACATATTTATTATTTTCTTATTTACACACTATGTTTTATTATTCCATGTCGAAATCTTTTTTGCATACTGTCCCATTTTGACTTTGATGCATTGTATATACCTTTTCACGGCGAGCTTTTTCCTCTCTATTAGTAGAAGAGCACTTTGACCAAGCTTGGAAAGCCATTTTCTTTTCGTGTATCACTGCTTTGGCTTCGCCTGTCCACCACCAGGTTTCTTTTGCGTGTTGGCAGGGGCCTTTAGATGTTCCGAGCAGTGATTTGGCTTACTCCAGGTCAGATTGTTGTAGGGAATCCCACATGTCTTGTGCTCTGCACTCCTCATTACCGACCTCATCGATAATGGAAAAGAGGTAGTTTTTCATGTTTGTAATAAAAGCTTCGCCTTTTCCTTTATCCAGCTTATACCACTTGATTCTCTCTGACACCTTCGTTTGCTGCTTTGACTTCTTACTCGCCTCCATAAAAAAATCAGTCAGGAGGAGACGGTGTTGAGGGGATCACTTTGCAATCTTTAGCTCGTGACTTCATGAAACTGGATACCAAACGATAGCCTATTTGAGTTTCATTTCCGCCGCTGCTATATGTGATCAGGTGCCGGCTTTGTTTGACGAACATGGTATTTAGCACTATAAGACCGTACGACTTGCACATGTTTAGGATATCTTCACCTGAAGAGTTCCTGGTGCCGTATCCCAGCCCTCCGTGGTAGCCTTCATAGTCTTCGCTTGTCTTCCCGACATGTCCGTTTAAATCTCCCCCAACAAACAAAAGCTCTTCCTTTGGGATGATTTTGACAAGGTTGTGGAAATCTAGCCAGAATGCATCTTTTTCTTTTTGTTCGCATCCTACTTGAGGGGCATATGCGCTTACGATGTTCCACACCTCACCATGCATCACCAATTTGAGAGCCATCAAACGGTCACTGGACTTTGAAATGGTTAAGACGCTGCCAAGTAGCTCTGCCGCAAGGATGATGGCGATTCCGTTTTTTCCTTGTTCCAATCCATAGTAAAACATCTTGTAGGCTTTTGTTTTAACGTCCAAGAAACGTGCCCGATTACCGGTGTTTCGCCATTTCGTCTCTTGTACGCACAGGATGTCTACTCGCCTTCTAACCATCATTTCTTCAAGCTCATAGCTGCGACCACTCATGCATCCAAAGTTCCAACTCGCGACTCTAAAGTGTAGCTTACGCCGTTGCATTACTTTGCTATCCCCCGGAAATCCTATAGCTCTCACCCGAGCATTGCTGCTCGTCCCAGGATCACGACCATTAGTAGTACCTGGCGGGGTAGTGCTTTTCCTCTTAGCGTTATTTTCCATAATGCTACGGTTTGACCGTTTTATTTCTTCTCCCTCCTTTTTTTGACACGGGCATGCTCCAGTGTTTTTTTTTTTTGTTTGATCTTACTCTTACAACACCGGTGATCTCCAGTCGTGTCAACCCACTGATTTGCATGTACACTTGGGGGGCAGTTTAATGGTGGTATATGTGTCCCTAGGCTCACCTTGGTGTTTTCTAAATTGCCTAGATGTGATTTTTGTTTACCTTTGTTTGTTTTGATACCTTTGCGAGAGGTATCGCTGCAGGGATATTCTTAACCCGTCCCTGCACAGGTGCACATTGTACTAAACACAATGAGATGATAAGAAAGCGAACACTGTTCCTTGATGTAGTCGTTTAATAGGTGGTTTTACGAGAACATGTAAACACCTTTTGAAGTATACTCAAATATGAGTTGCGCTATATTTTGTATAATTGCGTATAATTGCACCAAAAAGTTGCTCTGATTACCTTCTCCAAATGCTGCTTTCGGATAATTACCAAGTTCGATCAGGTGTGAACAATCAATATTAAAACAGTTCGTGAGTAATTTTGTTTTTGTGAAAAAAAAAATTATTTGGAATCCAATTTCTTTCGCAAGCCATGATGTATCTCTCCTCTATTAGAACATTAAGGATTTCCTTACAAGGCTAGGCCAGGCAGACGTTAAGAGTCGCACCACTGACGCATGCTCTATATGTACTTATATTTATACTTTTATTCAATTACCAATTAAACATTGATACGTCTATCGATGACTGTGTTGGCTTTTAAAACTTATAAGTATGAGCCTGAAGGCGCTTTTAAAACTTATATTTCTAATCTTCGTTTTTGATATCTTAGCATAATGAGTCTAGGTGTAAATTGTGACGTTTTTCCATCTTTGCTGAACGTTAATGAAGTTATATCTTTTTCGGAGAATATAATTCAAAACTCACAAGCCAATGCCGACCTGAATCATGGTTACTTTAAAAAGGCGAAAATATGGCCTCTATTCTAAAATGTGTCTAGATCCATTGCAATAAGCTCAAGTATTACAACTTCGTAATTAAAGAAATATATTGGCCTCTGTCAATGGCCTTTTCAAAGCCCATGAACACAAAATCAAAACAATTTTAGTTGCCGTAGATCTCCCATTAATACATCCATGTTGGAAGTAATATTTTAGTTTTTTACGTAAATAGTTTTATTAATAATAGAGTCAATAGAATATTTCGGAATTAGCGGAGGCCTTTGCAATGTGTTGATCTATTTGTGCAAGTT
Organism: Merodon equestris; assembly: GCA_958301585.1. Lineage (NCBI taxonomy): Eukaryota > Metazoa > Arthropoda > Insecta > Diptera > Syrphidae > Merodon > Merodon equestris. Next base: position 76,846,436 of record OY284415.1, on the reverse strand, counting down.
GTCTTGAATCTGATTTAAAGATTGGCATTAAAAAAAAAAACCTCGTCTAAGCTTTTAAGAATTCGTTTTTGGATAAGGATGAAGATATGCTTCATTTGATGCTTTATTTTAATTTTAAGAAATTTTGTTCAGCCCGCACGATTCTGATGACAATTTTGAGCAGACATACTACAATTTTGACAATTGATTTGTGGACTTCGGGTTCTGCCTAGCGTCTGTATACATTTATAAGAGCATTTATTTTGAATGTCTAAGAAGTGCTTAAAGTGTCTTTTTATGCAAATCGGCTATAGAAACCTTAGGGTTGGAACTAGTGAATGATCCGGGTTCAAATAGTTCGATTTTCTAAACAGAATCGGCTCGTTGATATTTTTTAGGTTTTGTAAGAAACTGCAAATTTGTTTATGACTTTTGGTAATATATGTGATTCTGCAGATTCATTTTTTCTATTTTTCTATTTTTCTTTTATAATTTGTGCAGGTTCAAGAGTGTACGCTCTTATGGTGCAGATGGTTTGTGTCGAAGATGTTCATTCACTACTCTCCGGGGTGGTTGTCCTATAAAGGATTTGAGAGATTCGACTGAATTTGTGTTGGTTATAGTTCACAATAACTCTTTTTGCTTCCATGTTCTTAAAGTGTTATATTGGAAATACACACATAGAGTGAATTTGAAGTGACCTTATGCTTTGTGTTATGCCTTCTTCAGCACTTTTTTGATCATCTTTCATTCACAACTGATGATTAGTTTTTTTCTGATTAGATTGAACAAATTTCAATTCAAGTAATAATATGAGAGCGCCGTGACGCAGTGGATATTGTCTCGGACTCTGACGCGTGATAAGCGAGTTCGCATCCTGATAACACCAATGTCATCAAATCTTTATTTTGCGGCTTCTCTCCTCGGCGGGGTACTGGCAGAACCCCCCGTAGTACACTTGTTTGAAACAGCATCGCGGCATTCGGAATCGGCATTAAACTGTAGGTCCCGTTCACCCATGTGAAGGACAAATCGCATACGACATAAGTGAATGAGAGAAGCTTGATTCTGACTATTCATGAACTGTAACGCCATCTAAGAAGAAGAAGCAGATTGAGATGATAGAAAGAAGTGCTTGATATATTTTTCCCCATATTTCTAATTTCTAATATTTTTTAAAAATTTTGGTATTACATTTAGAGCTTCTCGTACACTGTATGATAGCTGACTTTTACCGCAGATGTTGTATTTTCGTGGATCGAAAACGAGGCCTGTGTACATCTTCTTGTGTTGATCTTATTGGCGATTGACTTCTTGAACCGGGTGTCTTTACAGAAGTCAAGTACGAAGGTCATCATCATCATATGTTTGACTGGCATTATTCTGTTGTTGTTCCAGCGGCGAGTTTGGCAGCTAGCTTTGCTCCACGCGAGTATGCCATTCCTTAATTTGGACTCAATTAGGGAACTTGTTTCAAGATGTGAATTGTGCCGTAGTGTCGTAAATGATGATATGCATCATCTTGGTTTTGAAGATCCAGCACTCATCGTGAGATCACTTGCATTGTTGTTCTCCGTCTGCTTTACTTTATTTTAGTAGCTATCCCCACAGACTTATGACGAAAAACTCCTGCAGTGTCGTCAGCAAAGGCGTAATGTAAACTTTTCTTCAATGTAGGCAGGAGTCCACTTGTGCATAAATAAAATCGAGCATAGTTTGGATCCTTGTGGCACTCCTTATTGAACCTGTTTCATTGTGCTGCAAGTGCAAGTGTTGCAAGACTCTGATGACGTTTTAGTGAGATTTGGTTCTGATGACTTTTTAAGCCTCGACTTCGTTGATCTTGTTGCTGTTTGGACTGAACTCTGATGCCTTTTTTAAGCTTGAACACTTGAGTAAAATAACAAAGATCAAACATCTACAAGAATACTCAGAACCAAGGTGGTAGTTTCTTAAGACATTGAGATAGAAAGGGTTTTAATATTTAATATTTCCCTTACCGAAACTAATGCAACATATAATACTTACCGTCCTCATCCTCCCGACCAAGAAATACTGTTTGCGTATACTAGATGCCAAGTTACACGAGTGTTATTCAATTAAATTTCAATGTAATTTTTTTAAATGAAAATCAAACAAAACCCCGTGTCCCGCATTCTATAGCAGAATAACAAAAACAAAAAAGGAAAACTATTATTAAACAATACAACGAACATCAATGAGCCGTGTGCATAGGCCTGTCCGCCTTTAGACCTACATATACAAGCAAAGATATGTTTATTAATAACCCACACAGGAGCAACGACGGTGAAGGAAACACACTCGTACAAACACTTGGGGAACTGCAAAATATCATCTAGATACAAATACTTACTTATACCGCCCAGATGAGGTACTAGTACTTTTTCCACATTTTGTTGCTGTTTCGGTTTGTTTTCTTGTTACAATATTTCTCTGCCGCCTTGTGGCGCATATGGCAGTTGTGCACACACCATAAAAAACCTGAATGTACGATAGACAGCCAGATAGCCAGATACAACCTAACTATGTGCATATTTATCTATAATAGATACGACGAGTACACAGGCAGCAACGGAGAGTGAGAGACTATCAAAGTCAAATTATGAAATAGAAAAGTCGGTGCAATGAACTTTACGAAACTATCACGGACACAGTTTTTCATGTGCACTGTGCAACGGGTATGAAAATACGAGTGCAACGAGAGTTGGATACAAGTACGAGTATCTGGCTCCGGTGCTGATCGTCATTACGAGCAGTCGTCGTTGCTGCCGATTTGTGCATATTGCAAGTGTCTGTTTGTTGTTTTCCTTATAATGTAAGCCTTGCTTTGCCTACTTCCATTTGTTTCGGTTTAGATTTTTTTTCTTATTGCTGTTGCCGCTTTTGTTTGTATCTGAACTATTAGCGCTAACGTCAAGGAGTAACAGAGTTGTGTTGTCGTTTTAGTTGTTGGGGAATTTGTTGGCATGGCAACCAACAAAAGACTGCTCGCTCGGTAATATTAGTGCCGTGAGGAGGACGGAACTGATAGATGCATGGTGTATATGTAATCTATCCAGGATGACAACCTGTATTGCAAAATCCTCTTGACAGCCTTCAAAATACTTAATATTAACAAAGCCGACTTCCTCATTACATCAGCCGTCTTCGTTTTCATTTCTCGTTTTATGACCATTTTACGGCAAAAACGTTTTGCCATCTATTCGTCTCCAGGTTGCGTCATTCTCTATGATGGAATGCGCTGCTGCAATTCAGTCTTCGGATTCTGTGTCTTTGTCTCACATATCGTTAGCTGGTTGATTTCAGGTAAATAGATTTCGATTCATCACTTGATCGCAATGCAGTATCTAACTTACTTTCATCTACCTTACTTGGATATGTGTGAATAAAGCCTACTACATATATTGATCTTGTATTGGATACATGTTATTGCTGTTGTTTTCTCACAGAATAGCTGGCTAATTGAACCCGAATTTGTTGGCGGATTTAATATTTACTTACCGTAACAGCTAAAAAGTATCTTCCCCTGCAATTAAACAAAAAAAAAGTGAAAAAACATAGTTAGTTTATATAAGAAATCAGGGGAAGCTTGAAGCTAATGTTATATGGTTTTCAAGATATGGTAAATCACGAAGAGGTTGTTGGGGTGTGAAATTAGGTTTTTTTTTGTTGGCGCAATCGATTGAAGGCACGGTAGGTGGAAATTGCTTGTGAGACATGTTACTAAATAGGAATGTGGGGCGAGTGGGAGATCCTTCTCTCCACTAGGATGATACTGTTGAGGGATTACAAAATATTTAAAAAGTTCAATTATGTTAAAGAAATTTTAAAAAGTCACATGTTCACCATCGTGCAGTTGGAGCACTATTTCACCATCTGCCGCTGTGTGGTCTGTGGCACCTTTCTACTGAAAGTGAACCTCATCTACGTTTATAGCACCAATTTCAGGCAAAAAGATCATTTAACTCTTTCCGGGCCGGTGGTATGAAAACCATACCACTTATCTAAACATAATTCCCTAATCGAATGTGCAATGGAATACTTTATATACCACTTTTCTATACAAATTGAAGTTTATATTTTCATAAAAAAATAATATGCAATGTAGAAGTAAGATGGATATATGAAACAATTGGGTATTTTGAGGTTACTCTCTTGAATTCTCAAAACAGTCTAATTGTTTTTAATATTTCACGACTCGTAAATTGTCGTGAAATAATCCGAGGCGAAAATTAGTTATTTTAGAGAAGTATCTGTTTGTTAGAAACATATTTAGTTCAGAATAATCAAAAGTCTGATTCCTGTGAGTGTTCTAAGTTGGTGGTATAAAAACCATACCAGTGCGCATTGAACGCTAGTTACACATTGCCCAGCACCAGACCAATAAAAAAAATCCGGTCTAAGTTTATTATCATACCGATTAGGTTTTATTTGGGTACAATGGACCGTTGGTCTATAGGAATATTTTCGAAAAGAAAACGGGGAAGTAAGATCACTAATTATCCAAGACCCTTCGATCGCTTCCTGTCATAAAACTAAATGAAGATGGGAATTTTCAATAATAAAACATTTGCAACAAAATATCCTTGCATTTTCTAGCATATTTAAAAAGTTGTTGAAGACGATCGGGGATTAGTCTCTTTTTGTTGTTAGAAGGATTAGAACTAAAATTCAATCGTGATTCAATTTTTAGTCTTATTAAGCTTATCCGAACCATGGCACGTAAAAATCTAAAAAAAAATGATATTTCGTATCGGCTTCAACAAAGTGATTGTGAAAGCATTAGCTTGGCAGAGATTCCATCCGACGAGGATTCTGTAGTTGACGATTCATTCGACAGTAATGATGAAGAAAACAATCTTCAACGCATAATCAACATAACAAATGAGGAAGATATCGAACACTTGGAAGGTTTTGACGCCGTAATTAAAGACAAATCTGTCTAACTATGTTTCACAAGATAACTTTGATAGCGAAGATGAAATTGTGCTGAGTGAGCTTAAGATTGCGAAACCTTTTGTTCTACCGAAATGGAAAAAAAATTATTCGATTGATCCAGTAGCTGGCTTTATAGGCAAAAAACATGGTCCAGCTTATGAGATTGAATGTATGGAAAACCATGATGCTGCTTCAATATTTGATAAAGTTGTAACACAAGAAATAATTGATCATATCGTCTTCCAAACAAATTTGTTTGCTGAGCAATCAGACAGACGAATCAATTTTCTAATGGGCATAAAACCTCAGGGAAGTTATAGAGATTATTGGTCAACTCGACCTGAATTGTGTATTTTGATAATTTCTTCACGTCATATACACTATTACTTGAGCTGAAACGCAAAAAAATAAACGCATGTGGAACTGTTCAACAAAATAGAAAATTCCTACCAAAAGATATAAAAAGTGATAGGGAATTGAAAAGAGGAGAAAATGACTGGCGAATAAGTGACAGTGGCTTGGTTTTTATGAAGTGGATGGATAAAAGAGCTGTGACAGTCTTGTCCAACTTTCACGATCCAAGAGCTAGTGTCAAAGTTCAAAGGCGACAGAACGATGGTTCCCGAAGGGAGGTGGAAATACCGGAAATCGTTTCTGACTATAACATGCACATGAACAGCGTTGATAAACTTGACCAGCTCAAGAAATATTACGAAGTGGACCGGAAAAGTAGGAAATGGTGGCATCGAATTTTTTTCCATTTTCTTGACGTAGCAGTCGTAAATTCTTATATCTTGGCAAAACATACAGGGTACACCTTACCACTCAAAGAGTTTAAGTTGGAACTTATATCACATCTGTGCCAACATTCAGATTTACAGCCAAAAGAAAAAAATAAATAAAACTAACGTTCGTGTAAGAAAAAATAAGCCATTTGTTAACAAAAGTCTTCGATCCAGTTCCTCTCATCAACCAATAAGAACTTCAGCGCGAAGATGTGCACACTGTAGCATATCAGGACACCAAAGAAGAACACAATGGATGTGTTCTACTTGCAATGTTCCACTTTGCCTAAGTAAGACAAAACCCTGTTTCAATGAATTCCATTCATGAGAATATGCACTTTATGCGCAGTGGTATAGATTTCATACCATGTCCTTGCACAAAATCCTGTAGGTATAAAATTTTAATTTTTGTCTTTTCTTAATAATATTACATAAATAGGGTAATTTTTGCAAAAAAAATTTACAATTTTCTTCGTTTTTTAGTAGTGCCCCGGAAAGAGTTAAAATAGTTCACTGAAATTTTTGAGGCTTTTTGAGCCTAAAAACCGCACTAACCTGTCATTCCTTGCGAATGAAGAAGTTGTTTTACTATTTCTCTTGGGTTTTCGGTGATTCATCACCCGGAATAATTCTGTGTACTTGTTTTGTCATTTCCAGCAGCCATTTTGCGTATGGCGTTGTGCGTATTCTGCTGACTCCAATTCAACGACGATCATTGCAGCTGATCATGTCGGACCAACACCTGTTGGAGTCTGCACATCACTAACTTGTTAGAGACGTTCGACTCTATCGACTATATCTATCACTTACAGCTATCACTATGTGCGGGAAGGTAGTTGATGATGAACGAAACATTTCCGAATTTTTTTTTTAGGAAAATTATGTAAGTGTGTATAAACCCATATCTAATTAGCCTCTATCTCACTTACCACAGGTCACCAGATGTTTTGCTTAGTAAAAAAAAAAAATTACTTAAATGTATTAAAACAACATAGTGAATGAATCAACGTATTGGCCAACGAAGGTCCTGCTGCTCGTCTTTTGAGGCTAACCATTCATCATATCAATTTTTTTTCGAAATTTGCTCGTTTCAATATCGTTTCATGAGGATTTAGCTATTAAGAGCACACAATTTCCTCCTGCTCCCAAAAAATACTAATCATAATGTTCTTTATGTGGATATTTTGTACTGAAACAGACCCACTTTTCTCGTCAGTAATGCTATGCAAAAAACCTTTTTTATATACCGATCAAGCAACATTTCTGAATGTCTCTTACTTTCAATTTACATGATGAGACCCATTTTTCTTTTCCTGTGCCTTAAAACGTTTGAATTCAATTTTACGTTTAACTTTTAATGGTTCTGCAAGTTGTTTCCACATCTTAATCGAGTCTTTGCAACATTACAGTTTTTCTCTGGTCCTCTACCGTCTTTGTTATCGATGTCAAATTCACCACTTTTAAGACGATAAATTAGCAGTGCTTTTTTTTGAAGAAAAAATTAACGTAATAGATCTAGCACACAATTCGGTATTTTCAAGGTGACAAAAAAAAATTGTTCGATCACAGAACATGTATGACATATTGGAAATCGAGAGATATTTACAATCCAAAAAACTATGTTTGTCACCACTGACACCAACTTACAGTGGTAGTTATACCATCTGAATTTAGACAGTTCAGTTTTAGTTTGAATTTAGACAGTTCAGCAATGGCGCGAAATAACACCTCTTGTTGGATAATCTTTTAGACCCTTTACTGTTCGAAAAATTAAAGATGAAATTAACGAAAACAACTGATAGGAAAATCTCTATAAAATGTGTAAAGTAGTGGAAAAAACAGCTATACCGAAACCTTGTGAAAAACTAAATCCTATGGACCCATTGCCTCGGTTCGCACTTATCCACAATCTTTGAAAAACTGCTACTAAAACCTTTCTAGCATGTAAAAAATGTATACTGTTCAATAATTTGGTTTCGACAGACGCAGCTAAAGTTTCTGACAAAAGTATATTAACAGTACTCTCATATGAAGTATAGATTTGTCAAGTAAGAGTTAAAAATGGAAACGAGTTAGTCTTGTAAATTGAGACAACGTGAATTAGCAGAAAATAAAAACAAAAATGAACACAAGAACTTTGTTGACTTTACAGCGACGTTAATATTTAATTAATATGATAAGGTCTTGTTAAAAAAGTACTGAAAATATCAAGCCAACACATTACAAAGATAATTACCACCGAATTGACTGCTTAATTAGGCTTCGGGTTGGACTCAATTTATTTTAGACAGAGAAGGCATGAATCCTTTGTAAGACATTAGGGAAACTCTATTGTCTAATGTCTATATACCATATATGTATCTGGCTGGTATTAATTTCATTGTAGATCTGTAGACGAACGAAAAGATATTGTTTTCTTCCACAGCGAGCGGCAGCATGAAATTGAGGAATTGATTTCCTCTTGTTCGCCGCCCTGCATATTCTGCAGGGGTCATTAAAAGTATGGCTTGGTCCATTTCTTAACTTGCCTATGAGACAGTAGTGATGGTGAAGTGATATTATCACTATTTGTTATCATATAAATGTCAATATCACTACCTATTCTTAATCCCAATATAGTTATGGTAGACTAAGCAAATAAAAAATAGTTAAATTATTGTCGAATTAAGAACAATGAATAAACTAAAAACAAAAACACTGTGATGGTGGTGTAATTTCTTTTTAGAGTGGCTTATCTCGTTAAATTGCAATTAAAGGCATCCTTGCATCTAAGACTTATTTCGATTATAACAATTTTTTCGTTAAACCATGTCAAGAGATAAACCTACCTATATTTTTACTTATTTGCTGCGAATGCGCGTGGCCCCTTGTTTGGATAGTTCAGTGGCTTTTTGTATTGCCTTGGAAGCCAGCAGAGGTGAATGCCAAACTGCTATCTTGTAAAAAGACAGTCGAGATTCGTTTTAGATGTATTATATATGTCTATACAATAATATAAGCAAAACGAATTCTATCTGTTGAAAGATACCGTGAAGTTTGTGGCGAATATCATGGTGGCTATGAAATGATCAAAGTTTCATAAATTATCTGATTTATTGTACAGAATTGTGGATTAGTTGTAGGCGTAACTTGGCCCTAGCGCTATGATGTAGAAACGTGCCGATTATTTTCATTGTTGTCCACTCTGATAGGTGGTAAGCTATGTCCTGAGGGATATATGATTACCTATTGTATGAAGTCAATCATCGTTTAGCGTTGAATTTTATGTCTTATTGAAAGGTCTCGTGACCCGCGAGCATGTTGGTGTCTCGGACATGTTTTACACATCTATTATTGCGAGGGTTGTTTATGGGTTCAGGTAGGTTTCCAACTAATGTTTCTAGAACTGAGGTAAATTTTGACAGATAATCACTCTCAGGTACATGATTAATAATTTGATTCGACTATTACAATATTTTGTGTATAATCTGCCCCAAAAAGCTTTCTTTACATATAAGTATCTCAGAATACCTACTTTATGACTACTCGTGTCATTCAAAGGAATTATGTACATATATAGAATTTCTTGAATTCCTTGACTTAACACCTCGGCCATATTGTGCTTGATCGCAAAAGTAACAATTTGAATTGAAAATCGTGCAGGGCGTATACGCAACATTTTTACTTCACTTTTTGTTTTCCATCTTTTGACGAAACACCGCAACAGCGCAGGCCGTGTGTGAGTTTCAGATTTGGTTACGATCGAATAAACGACCACGTATCTTAATGGGCGTCACTATATCTATGTTGTTGGCATTGTGCGTCTGGTATCTAATTCTGACTCATTAGACGAAATGCTAAGGAATGTTGCAAAGGCAGTTGTAGTGAGCAAATTGCGTCTGACTATGCCAAAGAAGTTGTTTTTACTTTACACTTTGTTCTCTGGTTTGTATCTTATGCATTGGTTGCATTTCCACCAAACGCAGATGTAGTTATATGTAGGTACGTATCCCACGAAAACAAGTATCTCTCGATGAAAGTGTTTTTCTTTAGATTCTTTCTGTTTTGTTTTCTGCATCGAGGGGAATTTTTCGAGTAAACAACTCTGTAGGACTGCGCTACTATACAACAATTCAGTTGGTATTGTGTAAGATTCAATTAATCGGTTCATGTTCCTATAGCTGCAAGTGTATCTGGCAGTGGGTATATTTGTGACTGTTAGTTGCTACTCGGCTATTGGGCTGGCGTTAATTGATTTATGCAGCTTGAATTTTAAATGCATCAGCAGAACTAATTGCAGCAAGGAAATTTGTCCAGCATTGTTCTATGACCTGATTTCAATTAATTTCGTTCATAAGTTTTCTTTGTTTTCTTTCTGTTTTTTTCTATGTTGTTGTTTTTCTTTATATGACCTACAAAAAGGTGTCGATTGACAATGACTCAATTATGTTGTTTATTTTATTTACTGAATTAGCAAACCGCATAACAAATATTATAGGCTGATAACCTACACGACTGACAGTGACCTATGGCAAAGATTAATACCATGAATACCACGGGCAACATAAATAAACTCAGCATTAGCTGAGCAGTTAGAAATGCCTACCGTGGGAAAGAAATTACCATGCTTACAAAATTGGGCACTAACTGACCTACTGCCGAATGGAACCAACAACCGCTCATTGAAAGAGTGTATCGAGAACGTCGGTGGCCGTTGTAGGGCACCATTTTGTTCGGAAATGTCCAATAAGTCATTTCGGATTGACCTGGGAGCTACGGTGGAAAGCGTGCACAAGCGAACCAATCACGTAGAAGAGGGTTGGTTGCTTAGTATGCACAACGTTCCATTTGTGTGTCAAAGACTGTATTGGATTTCGGTGTTTCTGGTGACCTTGCCCGTTGGAAAACCGTGTTGACTTAGTTGAACCCAAACCTTCGGATAATAGGTTGCATGTTGGATGCATTTGCGTTTAGGCTGAGTTAACGTATGAGGAAATGAGTTTCGTTATTAAAATTGGGTCATGTGCAGTTGGTGCATGATACATTAAAATAACTATGGTTTGGAATATATTTATATATTTTTTTGGGATGATGGAAATAATTTATAATCATTCGGGAACTCTTTTGAATTTTTTTTTGAAGATAAGCCACGTAGATAATCATAATTCCTGGTTTATTACAATCTCCGATCGTAAAGAGAAGATCTGGAACCATTAACATTTCTTTCGATGTTGCCCAAGAAACCCAAAATTCATGTTAAATACTAATTGGTGTGTAGCCAACTACAGTTTTAGCATTTGTCTGAAATGGATGCCGTCAATGTTTCACCCCATGGTACCTTCCCAGGTACTTCAGGAAACATTAGTAACACGGGAAAAATATTGAAGTGCATGAACAATACACGGGTCTGTGATAAATTTTCAATTTCCTTCAAATTCACGTGAGTCTTTTAATTTAGCTGATTAAAAATATTGACATATCTCTACTTCTCAAGGTCCCTCCATAGATGCCAGTGTGCGTGTGTACATACGTTCAAAGGACCATCTGAGACTCAAAAGTCAGGTAGGGAAATTTAATCGGAAAAATGGGGCAACTGTGTAAGTATTTAAAAGAAACACGATAATGGAAAAAATCCTGATCATCTCAGGTATTCCATTTGGTTCCGAGCCACCAACAACAAACAAGACTGACATGGAAGGAGCTCTTCCCCGACCAAAAATTTGCAAGCCACAAATAAAAAATACATACTTATGAAGAGGAAAATGGCTTAAAAAAATACTCAACCTGCAACTGACAAGGGCAGCATGGGTATAGCCACAACACAAGAACTAGAAGCGCAAACTCCAACAAAATACACAATTAGATAAGAAACAATCTGGTCGAAAGGAATAGTTGTCGGGGAAGCTAAAATTGACGAAATAATTATCGAAGTAAAATGTGGATCCTCGTACGTGGAGTTATTGCGTAACAACTTAAACTGGAAAGTCATCAGAGAAGTGTCAAGGGTCAGAAAGAAATTACAAGAATAACGAGAGCAAGGCAAAGACCAATAAGGACCGCATTACCTTTGACTGCAAGGAGATAGATAAAAATATAAGAAGGAAATCTGCCCTACAATAGGAACGAGCTATGGATACGAGGAGTAGCTGATGTTGTACCTTCATACGGAAGTACTCCAAACGCAACATCAGTCTTACGAGAGAAATAGCAAAAAAAAATATACTCGAGGCAAGAAGAAGCAGAAAGGAAGTTGCTGTTGAGCAAATGTTTCCAATGTTACGAATTTGGCACCCAGCCAACATATGCGAATGCACGGAGAACCGCCCCATACTCTACAGTGGATGTGGATTATTCATGTTTTACACAGAAAATAACTCCAAGAACACACAATATACAGCGATTGAAAATGCACAGTACTTTAAAGAGCTTTCACTACCAAATCTGCAGATACCGAGCCCAATATTGCTAGAACACCTGTTTCCTCAAAGGTTACACTATGCTACATTTTTGTTTGAAAAATAGATATAGGAAATATAAAATTAAATGATCTGCAGCGAGCCCTTATAAGAATAGGAGACGAAAAGATGTTTAGATCCGATGGCATTTCTTACAAAGCATTAATGCCTGCTATCCACAAGAAATGGGACATGTGGGGTAGAACCCTTTGATTTTCATGCGGCGATTCCGTGGGGTAATTCAAACCGGAAAAAATAAAAAATGTCCAACTACTATCGATTCCGGGGGAAGATTGGCTGATTACTTGGTTCAGAACGAAGGCAACCCAATAGTGTCTACGAACCGTGCAAACTATGATCACTGGTATCTATTAAGATTCCACATCTTTTTGGCGTGTAAAAGAAAATGGTCGTCTCGTTTACGAGTATCTCGAGAACACATAATGACATCGCATCGACGCAAAATTAAACAATAAAATGAATTAATAACCTTTGTTGTAAACTTGTTGTACAATGTTCGTTATGACGCATATCTCGGGATCAGAAATGGAAACCTAGTAGTTACATATGTACAGCTGCGAACAAAAAACTTTTAAAATGTTACTACGCCTATGGTTGAAGTCACCCATCGCAATGAATCCATCCAAGAGAAGTTCTTATATTGTAGGAAAAGATAAAGAAAAAAAACAGGATTTTATCTTCTGTCGAAGAAAAAGATAACGGCGGATTTGAGTTCCTTGTGTGGTTTTTCGTCGAACAAAAAAATAGCAGTGCCTTCTTTGATTTGTGATATTTTGTGAAAAACGTCGATTTAAATCAAAAAGTAAGCTAATATAGAATTAATTAATTACGGGGAACACATTTTGACTTTTTTTTTTTCTATTGTTACAACTTAGTGGGACGTAGTAAACACTGTTCAAAGGAAAAAAGAGAACAAATCCTTATTCTTCGCGCTGCAGGGAAAACGTATAAAGACCAACAACTTTAATGTGTTCAGCTAAAATGATCACAAACGCAATTAAATTTGAAGAGAAACCGGAAACTAGGGGACGAAAGAGAAAAACAAGTGCCTTAGAAGATCGGAAAATAGTGCGTCTAAGTAAAGAAGATCCAAAAAAGTCAGTCACGGAGATCAGGACTGAGCTAGATCTGCCTATTTCTGCGATGACAGTACGAAGACGTCTCATAAATGAAAATTTAAACGCCCGATCTCCAAGAAAAAAGCCTCTCCTCACCAAAATACATATTGTCAAGCGGCTTGAATTCGTCAAAAAACATGTCGGTTGGCCGGTTTTGAAATGGCGAAATATTTTATGAACTGATGAGTCCAAAATTGTGTTATTTGGTGGGGCTGGTACCCGACAATATGTGCGACGCCCACCCAACAACGAACTGCTTCCACGTTATACCATAAAAACCATTAAACATGGTAAATGTTCAATTATGGTGTGGGGGTGCTTTTCTTACTATGGTATGGGTCCCATATACAAAATTGAGGGCACCGTGGATCAGCATGTGTACATTAAGATCTTGGAGACCGTGATGCTGCCCTATTGCGAAGAAGAAATGCCATTCAGATGGGTCCTGCAGCAAGATAATGACCCAAAACATACCAGCCGTAAAGCGAAAGTGTGGTTTCAGCAGAAAAGGATTCAAGTCATGGAGTGACCTGCTCAATCTCCCGACTTGAATCCAATTGAAAATATTTGGGATGTTAAGCGTGCTGTATATGATGCCAAACCATCCAATATTACGGAGTTATGGGGCGTTATTTGGCGGGCTTGGCATAACATATCACAAAACCGTATTCAATGCCTTGTGAACTCGATGGTTAGAAGATGTGAGGCTGTCATCAATAACAAAGGCTATTCCACCAAATATTGATAACATCTTAAACCAAAAACAAAATATAATAACAAATGGATGATAAAATTAAGCAGACGACGGACAATACGATACCTCGCCAAACACCCTACGATACCTCGAACATATACCGCAACGCGACAATCGACGCACTGCACAGACACAAAAGTAGACTCCTAACAAGACTCAAACTATTGTACAGGCGGTTTACCGACAGACAAAACTCGGAGGTCAGGACACTGAAGTCACTGATTAAAAATATACAACAGTTAATCAAGGAAAATTACAGAATTTCTGTAAGTTTGTATTGGAACAACAGAATTCGTGCTGTAAATTCCAACAGCGCGAGTATGTTCCCGCGAATAAATAAAATATTTCGGAGAAACAATCAGAATGACATTCAGGATCTGAAGCTATCGAGAACGTCAGACAATGAATGCTTGCTACGAACAGTTAGCATCGATCCAGAGAGCGCCGTCTTGGGTGATGATTTCTTCGTGATCGAGGATCCTCAGGAGAAGGTGGCGATAGTAGGAGCTGTCTTCCAGGAAGTACACAAGGTGAATGATAGTATTTGTCCGAACCACGACCTGGAGAACAGAGTCCTGCTTCATCACTCCTACCTTAGAAATGATTGCGATCATTGGCGATCAGAGAACCTTGGCTTTACCAGGTTCAATGACGATTTCATGGCGAATAATGCCGTCACCAATGAAGGGGCGAATACCCTGTTTATTTCGACGGGGGATCTCCAGATGATTTTCGCATATTATCCAGTGGGTTGGAAGACAGCGGTGGTGCAACCAATTCCCAAGAGGGGTAGATACCTCTAACTCATCAAATTTTCGGTCGATAAGTCTCCTTCCAAGTGTTAGCAAGGTCTTCGAGAAGGTGGTCCATAGAGCCCTGTCTAAATTTGTTGAGGACAATAAAATCATTCCGGAGAACCAGTTCGGTTTCAGAGCGGGGTATAACACTATTCATGCCGCGTCGAAACTCGTGTCGGATATCCAGTGGAACAAATGCAAGAACCAATGCACGGGTGCCTGTCTGATTGACTTGGAGAAAGCTTTCGACACCGTATGGTTAGAAGGTCTTTATTACAAGCTCAGTCGGCTGGGCATAAGTAAACCACTGCTATATATGATTTTTGACATGTTAACAGGTAGAAAGTTCGTAGTGAAAATTGCCAACGTGACTTCTACCCAAACATTTGATATTAACAACGGACTGCAACAGGGTACGGTGAACTCGCCGATCCTGTTCAACATTTACTTCAGTGATTTGATAGCTTCTCTTCACCATTCAATAGCGTATGCGGACGATTTAATCGCGTACAGGTCAGGTCCAACGATCGACGTCATTGTCACTCTCTTGCAGCGTGACTTCGAAAAAATTCAGCAGTATTGTGATGACTGGAATTTGAAAATCAACTGCCAGAAATCAGAAACTATTTTGTTCAGAACGCCATTGTCTAGAGCCTCCCGAGACACTAGGAAAAATTGGCTCGGGTTCTCAATTCTTGGACAGGACGGGCGCCCACTGGCGAAACAAAATGTAGTCAAATACCTTGGGATCTTGCTAGACCGGTATCTATATTTTGACAAACATATAGATGCTGCTCTGGCGAGGGCCCGGGGCGCTTTTGCTCTTACAAGATGGCTGTTTCATAGCAACCAACTTGATTCGAGAGTGAAGGTAATTTGCTACATGGCCTTAATCAGGCCCATGATTGCCTATGGATGTCCCGTGTGGTTCAATGTGAGAGCTAGCTTAATGGAAAGGCTTCGGGTGTTTGAGAGACAATGTCTCAGAAGTTGTCTTGGGTTATATAGGACACCCGAATCTGAGTACACGAAATTTTACCCGAACGAGGTCCTATACAATAGGGCCAGGATTGTGCGGGTGGATAATTTTCTAATAAAACTGATCCGGGGTCACGTTGCGAGGACAATGACTTCGGTCAATAACTTGATCTCCGGGGCTTACTTCCCTAATTACATGTACCACGAGAAAGTTCGCCTTAGCGGCTTTGTCCCCCCAGAGGCATTCCTCTATTTAGATCAATGTGGGCTGATCCAGGATGAATTGGCGGTTCCGCTAATCTTCCACGTCTGTGGAGCGGCGGCTCCTCTACGAACGTGATGTTGCGCTCCGCGAGCCCGAGCGCCTCGGGTTTAGTAGATCAGTATCGCACCAAGATCGGGGAGACGTCGTCCGACAGCATCAACGCTTTTGGTGGCTGGAGCGGACTGCGTAGTGGTTAACTTTGATAGGTCAGCCTCTTTAAGGCAAAGCTTGCCACATGCCAATGGCAGGCTTACATAGACTAAGGTAGGTTAAGTTAGAGTAGGTAAGGGCAGGCTAAGGCTGGCTAGGGTGGCAGGTAGGTTTAGTTTAGTTTTAGCTTTAATTTTAAAAAAAGAAAAATACAAAACAATTACCAAAACAAAAAAAAATGTATGTATATATTTTAGTTAAGGTAGGGTTAAGTTATTCTTAGTTATAAGTTTCTTTGTTAAAAAAAATGATCTGATTCCAAGTTTTTTTTAAATATCACTTTTCTTGGCCTAAGTTGTTTATTTATTTTAATTATTACAAGTAAATCGTAAGGCCGAAAGGCATAGTCTTAAGTTGTTCTATTTGCTTTAGAGTGTCCATATAGGGCCAGTAAGGTATTTTATGTCAGTTAATATTTAAGCTAGTTTTAAGCATTTTTGTCTAGTATAAGTGATTTCTAAAAATATAAAAACAAAAATGAATTTAAAAAAAAAATATAATCAATGTATCTCCTGGTTTTCTCCTAATAGACCAACTTAGTTAGCAGCACTGCTATTATTTTTTTTATGCGTTCATTTCAGTTTCATTCTTATAATTCGTTGGTTATTACATATATTATTTTGATTTTTTTTTAAACAAGTTTAAGAGTTTCCTAAAATATAAAAAATAATAATAAGCTTGAATAGAGAGGCTCTTGAATTATTGCACTTTTTTAAAGTTTTTGTTGGCACTGCCATTTTATTGTTCACAGCTGTAGGTAGACCAGATCGCACAGATAATCCTATTTTTTCACTTTGAATTAGCGCACGGGTTACGTATGTATGGATTAGAGTGATTGATTTTTGATTAATTTTTTTTGTTATGTTGATAAATACAGTCGAAGTCGCTTATAGCGTCGGTGAAGGGACCGAGAAAATGAGGTCGTTATAACCGGCGGTCGCTATAACCGCCCTCTACAAATCTTTGAATAAAGAAATTCATTTTTTAGATATACAGAGATCCATTTTATTTTTAAATTAAATTCAATCAAATTAAATTTTATTTTATTTTAAAGTTTATGAAAAAATCACCCGTTTTGGTTTGTTTTTCGCTTGCTGGCAAAGATCAATTTAAAGTCAGATCAGGTTTAGAAATTTCGAAGTGTTCATTTTTTTATTTTCAAATGGGAAGGCGATGTTCTGATGAGCAACGCTCAATTATAATTAAGCGATGGCTAGTCTATTCGGGAAATCGGGAAGCTAATTGGCTGTTCGAAATCTATGGTAGCAAATGCCAAAAACCACGGAAACAAAAACAAAAATTAGGGCCAAAGCGAAAAAACAAATGTCCAAACTGATTGTCAAATTATGAAAATTTCCAAAAAAAGATCCGTTTAAATCCTCTCGCCACATCAGAAATGAACTGGATGTAAACTGCACGTACCATTTCCAGACGGCTTCAGGAGGTCAATCTTGTTGGGCGCTCTGCTCTAAAAGTTCCTTTGGTAAGCAAAGAAAATATCAAGGAACGTTTGAAATTTGCAAAAGAACACGAGTGTTGGACAGGAACCAAAAAGTGGCATAACATCCCAAGGAGTGATGGGTCGAAATTTAATTTAATTGGTTCAGACGGTCGACGGTACGTACGAAGACCAAAAAATGCCGAACTTCAGCAGCCAAATATACCATTAAAACTTTCCCGTGCCTTGTAGAGACAATGCCACAAATATTAGTTGGTTATAATATTTAACTTGATTGAGTTAGAAATTATTACATTAACTTTTTTTCAAGAAACGGATTGCGTCCCTATAAATATGCTAAGGATATGGCACAGAACAAATTATTTTTCTTTTTTTTCATAATTTAATGTGGTTTTAATGAAATGAATTATGTAAGATATACACATCATATCCTTGTACACTATTTAATCTAATAATTTATTTAAAATTTTAAATAAATTTTTATTAAACTTTGCTTATAAATATCTTACGCAAAAGAGACAAAAATGCTTAAAACTAGCGTAACTCCCCACTAAAATAAACACTTAAAACTATGCCTTTCGACTGCTATATTCAAACTTAGAATTAAACTTATGATATCTTAAGCTAAGAAAATGTGTTTTATTAAAAAAAGTCTAATAAATTGTATTCTATATGACGTTCACAATGTCCCGATAATTATGACCCCCAATGTACCTACATACATACATATATGTGACTTGATACGATTAGGGGCTTTTCGAATGAAGTGTTTGCACTAAAAGGAATTGAGTTACGAAGAGCTAATTAAGTTTTAATTATGTTTATGAAAAAAAAAACGCAAACAAGACCTACAGGCGCTTCCTAAAGAGACTGGTCTCTAATCTTCTAGGGTAAAAAAACAAAAAAAAATCAATTCTTGCAAGCGGTGTGGAGAAACTCTCATAACGTGGTTCCTACTACTTTTATGAAAATGGTAATGTTAAAATTAAAGTTTGACAAGCGTCATCATTTTCAATCAATAGAGTATCGCATTTATGTATTTTTATTTTAATCTTAACCACAAGCTCTCAGATTGGTAATGCTAAATACAATAGTTGAATTGTAGAGAAGATGTTGAGAAGATGTTTATGCCCTATGTTCACTATTTCAGCACATCCATATTAAATAAACTCCTCATTTTCAATTAGCAAAGATCGTCGTAGTGATATTACATGTTGACTATATCGAACCATTACGCAATATTTAAAATGACACCTTTTATTGGATTTTTTTTTTAAATTGGGGCATGTTATGCTTGGTTACGATTTTGTAGAAAAAAACAAGGCTTCTCTTGGTGCATAGTGACAGTTTGTTTCATAACACCTGCTATTGAGGCTACACTAGGCCGATTTGCGCTGTATACTATGTACATAGTCGGGTAAAATGTACCTTACTCGTAATTGAGATCTGCAGGCGAATGGGAAAATGTTGAGTCTTCTGCTCTTTACTTTTATGCTTAATGGGTACGTTTGTAGATGAAGATTGTGTACTTGCTTGCAAATTATGCAAAATAGGCCAAGAGTGCACCAAGTTGATTTTGTTGACCTTTTCTTCGGCTAACATTCTACCAACATGTCTTTAATTTAAGCCTTGTACATATGTATATTGGCATCCTTATCCTTAATTCCCCAATTTTCTATCACTTTCGTTATTACGTTACAGTTGTCAACCCTTTACAAATTTACAAGGCACCTATTCACAAAATAATACCTTTCACCCCTTACATTCCAGTGAATACAAACAAATAAAATTCGATTGTTCTCATCAAATTGCCACATTGACCCATCGCCGAACTATCAATACCATTCTGCTCCAAATGATTCATGATTCATTACACTCAAACCCCAATAACAATGTTCTCACAATCATCAGTAGTCTGCCTACTCGTTCCATTGTTCTAGCACCCTTCGCCCGTCTGTTTCCCGTTCGACGAACCTACCGACTACGAGCAAGTATGCATCGAAATTCGTTTGTAACAATATGCCAAATGGCAATATTCGCCCTTGATGTCAATGCAATAGTTATTTGCACCGGCATTAGACGAAAATACTGCGGCGGACAGCAGCTGCAGCTACTTCGAAACAGGTAAACAGAAACGCAAACTTGCACACAGCTATGACGTTTCTTGGGTTTGTGTATGTTTAAGCACACGTCCGTATCTGCAAAGAGTTTTCGTTTTGGCAGAAGCTTTATAGTGTCATACTCGTAGATACACGACATACATATGTTAGGTACATCCATACGATGGTTCGTATTCATTCGAAGTAGCGTATGTGATTTTCGAACAAAACCACTACAGACGCGTGAAATAATAGTTCTAATATTTATATATGTATGTATCCTCGCATCCCATGTGCCGAGTGCTGAGTGCTGTGCACTTGATGCGGTCACTGACACATCAGCCTTGCACGGGCTTAACAATGTTGGCATGTCTAATGTTGAATGCACAATATTATTACAGATACTACTTGAATGTTTTTTTGCTCCTCTCTCTTGTTCTATCTTTCATTTGCAAATATTTACACAATCTATTCACAACAAGTGACTGTCAGCATGCTGCAGTGTACTGGTGCGAATGCATTGTTTAATGTCATCGCGTCACTGGAAATGCGGATTAAGACGTGCGCAAATTAATCACTGTTGCATTGGTAATGGACTCCCCGTCTTCGCGTTATCTATTTGAGTAATGATGACCCGTTAAAACGAGTAGTACATGCCGGATACTTGGCGTTTCTGTTATGTAATCACATATCTTTGCGAAAACTTATTTTGCAATCTAAGATCAACTAATTGGATATTAAACGAGCAGATACGATTTTGGAAAGCTACATAAAAGGTTATAAATGATGGATAGTTATGGTATTACTCGATTTGATTATACGGTATTAATGCTTTGGTTTCGAGAGTGTTAAATTCTGTAGGCAAACCCAACGTATCGTTTCGCAAGAATAATTGTTTTCATAAAATTCGTAAATAATTTTAAGCACAAAGCAACTCAACAACTGATGCAAAGAATGATATTTTATCTGATTTGGCTGTAAGTTTACTGACGCTCATTCGCAGTTAATCATTTTAATTATTTTCTGAACTGCAAGAGGCTAGTAAGAGATTTAGGTCTGATTTTACAGGGTGCATGACGGTTACAGTATTTTAGAAAAATATGATTTTATTAGATTTTCTCTTCCTCTGCCATGTCCAAAATAGGTCCAATTGTAGGTTTGTGTAAGCTTTGCTTTTGGTCCATATTGGCTATAGCACAGTGGGAAACCGTGCCCATTTACTGTATGCAGGATGTTCTAGAAGCCGGAGTATAAAACAACCATAAATCATTTCCCGATATGCATTACAAGTAAAGATTTCGTGGCACCTCTCGCATTTTCAAAGAAAAAAACGTTGCGAATATTCCATTTATTGACAGAACACACCACACACTCTCGAGCTATACATGGGTGCTTGAGGTTCTTGTCTGGAATTAATGGAATATGCATTGAAACGGATTACCTACTTATCAAGCTAGCGACCCTTGGAGGGTCTGAGCCTGAACGAGAGCTTGCACTCGATACACTCGTATCGGTGTTTCCAATTGGCAAATGCAAGTTTCCTGATGTCTGTGGTCACTTGGTCTCATGTATGCGACACTGAGCAGGGTTAGGCCTCGGTAGTTGGCGCAAGACATAGATCGCCCTTTTTGAATATGGGGCAGAGAGATCTGGTATGCCAGTCGTAGGGCATCCTTTCATTCTCTCAAATTTGAGAGATGACCAGAACATAACCGTCAGTTTTAAAGAGCTCAGCCTGAAGACCATCTTTGTTGGATTTCAGCTTATGTATAGCTGCTGAGCTGACTAATTCTAAACTGCATGGGGGAATAGTTTTTCGACTGGCGCTGGGCGCTCTTGCACCCGGAGCAGCTGTTAGAAGTCGATGACCAGATTACCTTCACAATTTCGAAAATCCAAGCGAGACAAAAGAATTGTTTTAAATAATTCATTCATCGCGAAGAAGCATGCATTGCCCATATGCAGCCTTGTTGTTGCCAGTCAATATGGTAGCTAGATATTTGAATTCGACACGTTCTCAAAGCCCTGGTCGAATACATTCAGCGGGGTTTGGATCGATCCAACTCAGTCAAAGACCAAACATTTTGTTTTCTTTTCATATACTTCTAAGCTTACTTCTAACAGCTTACTAATGGCAGGAAGCATTATTAGGTTTGTTATTTGTTCCATTCTTGAAATTCTGCTTGGACACGGATTTTCGTCCTGTGACACTGAAGTCACTGATTAAAAAACTCCTACGGTTAATCAAAGAATATCGGTAAGTTTGCATTGGAAAAACATAATTCGTGCTGTAAATTCCTGCAAATAAATAAAATATTACGGAGAAAATATAAGAATGACATTCTGACGCTTCTGAGAATGTCAGACAATGAACGCCTATTATGTCAATCAGCATTGATTCGGAAAGCGCCATCGTTAATGACGATTTCTTCGTGATCGAGGATCCTCAGAAGAAGGTGGGCGAGCTGTCTTCCAGGAAGTGTATAAAGTGAATGACAACATTCGCCCACTTCTACTCTATACATATTATTAAATGCATTGGAAGACAGCGATGGTGCAAATCTCTGGTCAATGAGCCTCCTTCAATCATTCAATAGAATCATTCAAGATGATCAAATCCGGTTTCAGAGCGGGCATAACACTAATCATGTCTAATTGACTGGGAAAAAGCTTTCGACATGGTAGGGTTGAAGAACTTTATGAAGCTCGTCGGCTGGGCCACTGCTATATGTACATATATGTATGATCCTACTTGGCATTGATCCCTCTTCACTATTCAGAAGCGTATGTGAACGATTTAATCGCGTTCGAATCAGGTACAACGATCGACGTCATGCTCATTCTTTTGCAGCATGACTTCGAAAAAAATCAGCAGTATTGGGAAGTTGGGTATCTGGAAGTTGATTTTCAACCCAGAATATAGTTTTTTCAGAACACGTTTGTCTAGGGCTTCTCAGGGCAATGAAAAAATTGACGTGGGTTTTCAATTCCTAGACCGGACGGGCGTCCACTGACCAAACGAAGTGTAGTCAGATATCTTGGGATCTGCTCAGTATGTATATTTTGACAAACGTTTAGAAGCTGCTCTGACAAGAGCCCAAGGTGCTTTTGATGAAACAAGATGGCTATTTCATGGTTCCAAACTGAAAGTAATCTGCTACATCGCCTCAATCAGGCCCATCATTGGATGACTCGTTTGACAGCCAGCTTAATGAAAATAATTTGGGTGTTTAAGGGACAATGTTTCAGGACTTGCTTCGGATTACATAGAATACCCGAATCTGAGACCCTAACAAGGTCCTATAAAATAGAGCTAGGATTTTACGGGTGGACAATTTTCTGATAACACTGGCTCGATGTCCCGTTGCAGGGGTATCAATACAACCTTCTCTGGATAGTTGGAGAACTGACTATCTTATTTAATTCCGCGGAAAGTGCCTTTGGATACATAATGAAGTTCTTCTTCGCTAGGAGCACAATATGGGAATCATCGGTGGGGTGGTTTTTTGTCTACCTCTTGTTTTTTTTCTGGAATTTTTGAGAGCGTTAAAAACAACATTTTTTTTCCCGGTCTTTAAAACTTTTAATTATGCGATATCCTCACCAGTGCAATTTTTATTTCGTCGCATTTTTAACACCGTAACGAATTTAAATTGGCAAAGTTCGTGCAATTTTTAAGTAAAAGAAAAAAACTTTACCTTTTCGATGACTTTTAATATAAATATCAACGATAAAACAACATATTCTCTCTTATTAAGAACACAACACAAACTACGCGAATAAATAACTGACCAAAAATACATGAAAAGAAAGATCATCATCAAAGCTGTCCAAAAAGAATTAATAGTTTGCTCTCGGAAAACGCATAAGAAAGGGATAAAAGAAAACAGTATATTTGTCGTCAATGATATTCGCTATTATTTTGAACAACTCTCTATGTAACTAGATACCTCAGCTTAGAACCCACACAGATAATGCAGAATTGGCTGAGGCTAAGATGAAAAGTGATCGGCCTAGCAATGAAAGACTGCGATTTTTAGTCAATGTAAATGAGTTCCCCCGGTTTTCCAACATCAGCATTCCTTTCCCAAACTGAGAGTCTCGAAGGCTGTGAAAATAATCTATTTCCTCAAGTGTATAGTTAAGAATAGGGGTGATGGCCCAACAAATCGTACCCCAAGTCCCGCAGTTTTCCCATCGCCATCGCACTCTTGTGTACGGGTGTGTTGTCTTGATGAAAGTTGATTTTTTCTTCTTCAAGGTAGATTTCTTTCTGAGCAGGTTGAAGTAATGTTCGTTCTGCCTTTTGCATGGTGGTCAATTTTCCTTGCAATCCATATCCTTTCGCATCCCAAAACACGTTAGCCATGATCTTTCCGGCAGATGCGATCGACTTCTCTTTTATTGGCGCTGAACCACCAGCTTCCACCTACTGGTTTCACCGCTATTTCTGGCTATAGTGGTAGAGGCATGACTTATCCATCCTGTTCGAATCCCTATTGAATGGGTCCAAAATGGTGTGTGAAGATATAAGCTGGAAATAGGAACTCCAACCGAACAGAATAGTCTCTGCTATTCACGTGCCTAAAATTGATCACATTGTTTCAATTGACTATTTTCTATGTTTAAAGAAGTTCCATAAGGTATACTTGTTTCGTTTACTTTCAAACGGATGCCCTTTTGATTACAGAATCATTTTAAACCGATCGACTTCTCAAAAACCCTGGGGTCTTCTTGACTTTTACAACATAACAAGTCTGTGGCTCCTATGTCGGGAACTAGAACTGACATAGTATATCAAAGATCGTTGCCGACGAGAATAACGTCATAAACCACGTGAACGTCGTGATAGTTCAAGCACAATTACACATTGTAAAATGTCACTCCCAATCCACCCTTTACCTAATTAATTGCGCCTGCTGCCATTCTAGAGCCCGTACCCCATCTTTAACACGGATCTGTATCCCGACACTAAAAAAAAATCCAAATCGTGACAAAAAATTATGTTCACTCAAATGTTCAGCAAATAGCATTTCATGTACTTTAAAATTTTGACAGTAATCATTTTTGACAATCTACATGGCCCCTTGCATGCATGACATTAAGCCACTTGTATTTATCGTTGGAAGAAAACCTACACCCCACCTAATCATAATCATTATTACCCGCCCGATTCAACGATACACACATGCATGTGTATATTGCGCTTTATTGGAAAGCTCAACTAGCCGAACTAAACACCCCGACAATGGCGTTGCATACGATATACCAAGTGAGCAATAAGAACCCTAACCCCAAGTAAAAACAATTTCCTTGGGGCTGGTTATGGTTCAATGGAAATGCCAAATGCATAAGTGCAATCCGAATAGTCATTAGAACGAGCCGTATAGCGGGGCGCAATAGGATTACGTCGAACTCAAGCAAGAGCTTACACGGCGCGCTCACTTTCATACCAGCAGCGGAGCTTTCAATTTAAATATAAATGTGCCAAAACGTCAAAGAACGACTGTGTCTCATGAATTTACAAACGTACGGTGCAAATATGGGTGTGAAAGGGTGGTGCAAGTGTGGAATGTCAGAAAGCTCGTCAAGTACTTACACACATTAATGTACAGAAAAAAAAAAAAAAAAAACAAAAAACAAATTCAACATCAACAATATCGTCAGGCGTAGGTCATTAACCTTTCACCTACTTTCTTCTTCATTATGAACAAGTTACGAGCAAACAATCAATACAACCGAACGAACTTAATACAAACGAACGACCGTTCGAGTACAACATGAGCACTAGTACGAGTACGAATATTGCTAGATACATTTTCGTACGTCAAATATGTATCGCATATTCGCATATATCTGAATTATAAATTAATATCGCATAATGGCAACTAATGACTCTCGGAAAATACGAGATTGTGAGAATGGCGGCATAGCAGAATGTGAAAATATGCTCCTGACGTCGTCGTCGCCTCATTACTGCACGGCCTACTCGAGCCGTTTCTGGGCATTTACATAATTTTCTATTTATTTATGTTAACCGAATGCAAAATTTTATTTGCAGTCGTAATGTAACCAAGAATCAGGAGAGTAAAGAGCGAGGGTTCCCGTAAGCACATAAGTTGGCGGGAAACACTAATGTAGACATCGACAAAACACCGGACAGCAAATGCCAATGCAGAAGAGTTTTCCTTCCAATGGTCGTTACCTTAATGTAAATATTTCCATTTCCGGGTACAAGTACGAATGATGGCTCGCACTAATACACACGTCTAAGGAAGTGTTCCAAGTGGGGGGAGTACTTGCACTCTACGCCATACGAATGAATATATAAATGTATGTACATATGTACTTACCGCAATATTACTTCTCACTGGGATCGAATGCATCGACATCGACAACGGGTGCCAAATGAAAGGGAATTTAATTTTTTTTGCTTTGTTCGAATCATCAATGTGTTTTCTGGCGATGCAAAACGTTTCGTTTGGTAATCAAATTTTATTGGCGACTATGCGTTAGTAAAATGTAATTAGGGATGTGGGGATAATGGAGAAAGTTTGTTTGTTGAGTATGAATGGGATACTATTTTGTGGTCTTGAGATACAGTTAAATTCGTGGCAATGGGTCATAAAATTCTCTACTGAAAAACCAGTCCGTATTCCTATTTCAGTACAATGCTTATGAAGTGAGATAAGCGAGACAACTCGGAGATTTGTTATCCACTACCTACTGTTAAGACTCGATTCAAAAGAGGTGTGTTCTGATGGTGTGGTGCTGAACGTGAGGTTTGAGTCCCGCAATAACCAACTTGTCGAAATAATATTACATGATGTTTTTTTCCTTAAAACCTTCTAACAACATTTTATTTTCATTATATTTTGATGATATTTTTCTACTGAAAAATTATTTTAAGTAATGATAACAAACGCTTAACAATTTCAAGTAAATCGCAGTTTATTTAAACAGCGAAACACACGGAAAACTTACAATACACCTTGACACAACCTTCCTCTAATTTTCTATGATCAGAATATATGAAGTCTTCGTTCAAAACCTCAGGCAGTCTTGCAAGACTGAAACCTGCAACCTTTTAAAATCCCCGCTCCGAATGAAACTAGGAATTGTTCCCGTTAATATTTAACGTTTATCGCGACGGCGACCTCAACCGCTGCTTGCCCTTGTGGAGGTGTTCTACTAGCCATCCTAATCTCAGTTGACTCATACCCTATTGCAACATTCTCTTCCTTGAATCTCCACTTTTTTTTAAATTAAGATTATAATAGCTCAGAAGCCGCTATATTAATTGTTTTTGTATCTTGCCATCAAAACTACTAAGCACGTTGAATTCGCCGTTAATACCATCGACTTTACTCATCTTAAATCAGACAATCAATCGTTTCATATTGCCTTTAAGCCCACTCTTTATAATGAATGCAAAGTTAGTTTCATCTCTGATTAAATGAGTAGATAACTAGACCTCATATACATAACAGACCCCTTTAACTCCTCTGTTTTACTTTGTCCCAGTGACACTGACAACCATGATCGACGAGAACAAAAAATTTCGTCTACTTTCTAACCCTGGGATAATCGTCAAGCTCCGTTTCCTGAGAAATAAAGAAAGAAATTGTGATCAAATCCTTAATCCTTCAATGACTCTCCCTACCATTTTGATAGCTACAAGCATCGACATTCAAATCAATATTATAAATAATCTTAGTTCCGGTCCAGTCCAGTTTATCCAATAGCTAAAGAAAATATGACGGCTACCCAATCTCCCTCTCCTTCAAAATATTATAATATAAACTCAAATGATAATAACACTAACTAACTTAACTAATTTTAACTTAAACTTAGAACTTTTAACTAGCTAAGTCACCTTTTTCAAATTATCTTTGGGAGGCGACACATTTGAATCTGCTTCTGCTTACTTCGACTGCTTACTAAATTACCATTCCTCTCTTGAATTGTCTTCTTCTTTTCCTTTTTATCCCGGCGTCGTTATGGTCAGAAGTGTAGGACCATAACCTTCCCACTTAACTGCATTCCTACTGGTCCGCTTGTGGGGTCCGCCGGTTTGACCTCAGAAAGTAGCGGCAGGCTTCCCGGTTTGGGATTACTTCATCGCTGAGGCCAATCAAATGCTGGTGTTTTTGCATTTGTTTGCACCAATTGTTTTTCGGCCTGCCTTTTTTGCTTGTTGAAATTGGAATGTTGATTGATAACGCCTTTTGGACGGGGTTCAAAGGATCTCTCCTTTGAACATGGCAATACGCTCTATCTTTCTTGTGATGGTTTCTTTTACGTGGAGGCTTCCTCGGATCTTTGAACTTCTAATTCTGTCACGCTTTGTTACTCCCGCTGTCATGCGAAACATCTTCATCTCAGCTGCCGTTAATTTGCTCTCATACTTTTTGTGCATTGTCCAGCATTGTGAACCGTATGTGAGCGCCGGACGTACAACTGAAGTGTAGAGCCTTCCTTTCAGCTTAGGGGGCATTTTTCGATCACAGAAGATGGCGGAGTTTTCCCGCCACTTCATCCACCCTACGCTTACGCGATGTTTGATGTCGTCATCACAAGTTGCTTCTCTATTAATCATAGATCCCAGATATTTAAACTTTTCACACTTGGGAAGCACTCTTCCATTCAAGTAAATGTCTGGAATAGGCTGATGAGGGTCAGAGAACGGGCAGCACAGATACTCTGTCTTCTTTGAACTAATACGATACCCGTGTCCCTCAAAAATGTCCACCCACACATCAAGTGCTCGTTGTAGGGACGCCTGATCATCACTTATAATGGCCCCATCGTCAGCAAAGAATAGCTGGTGCACATTGGGGTCCGTCACTTTTCCTTCAAGCAAGCAATCAAGGACTGCTATAAAAAGCAGTGGGCTGAGGACGCTCCCTTGGTGTACACCGACTTTGATTGCGAACTCTTCGGTGACTCCTGCGGTGCATCTTACTCTTGTCGTTGCTCTCTCGTACATGTCCATAATCACTCGCACGTAGGTTTCTGGAACTCCTTTTTGTCTTAGCGCTACCCATAAAAGATCTCTTGGTTGCCGGTCAAAGGCCTTCTCGAAATCAACCAACACCATATGCAAGTCCTTTGAAGAATCACGATGCTTTTCCATCATGATCCTTATACTTTGGATTGCATCTGTTGTTGATTTACCCGAGACAAACCCGCACTGGTCATCAGATAGTCGTATTATTTTTCGCAGTCGGCTATCTAATACCCGTTCAACGATCTTCATGGTGTGCGACATCAGCTTGACAGAACGGTAGTTATCACAATTTCGCGTATCACCCTTTCCTTTGTGCAAAGGAAGAAGATAGCTTTCCCTCCATTGATTAGGCATAGTGTCGCCTCTCATAAGTTTGGAGATAAGAACCATGAGCCATCTAGACCCGATGTCTCCCATCTTTTCCCAGAACTCAGAGGGTATCCCGTCCGACCCAACAGCTTTTCGTTTCTTGGAGTTTTTAACCGCGTACCGAACTTCTTCGACTGTGATGTCGGGTATTTCGGCATGATTCGGGGCGGCTCTTGGAAAGTACACTCGGGGAAACTGTTCGTTCAGAAGTTCCTCGCAATACTGTCGCCATCTGTGGAGAATTTTTTCGTCTTCCACAAGGAGTTGGCCTTCAGCATTGTTAATAAACTTTGGGAAACGAATCTCCTGAGCATTTCTTCTTCTCTGGGCGGCTATCTTAAAGATATTTGCTCCTTTGTTCAAATTGTTTTGTCGAAGCTCCTGGGTAGCCTGGTTCCTGTCAGACGCGGAAGACGATATTTCTTCCAACTCCTGATAGAGGCCTTCCATGCTTTTCGCTTTGAATTCGGCGCATTTTTTCTTCGCGATACCTTTGCAACATCTATATACCTTTTCACGGCGAGCTTTTTCCTCTCTATTAGTAGAAGAGCACTTTGACCAAGCTTGGAAAGCCATTTTCTTTTCGTGTATCACTGCTTTGGCTTCGTCTGTCCACCACCAGGTTTCTTTTGCGTGTTGGCAGGGGCCTTTAGATGTTCCGAGCAGTGGTTTGGCTTTCTCCAGGCCAGATTGTTGTAGGGAATTCACATGTCTTGTGCTCTGCACTCCTCATTACCGACCTCATCGATAATGGAAGAGAGGTAGTTTTCCATGATGGTAATAAAAGCTTCGCCTTTTCCTTTATCCAGCTTATACCACTTGATTCTCTCAGACACCTTCGTTTGCTGCTTTGACTTCTTTCTCGCATCCATAAAAAATTCAGTCAGGAGGAGACGGTGTTGAGGGGATCACTTTGCAATCTTTAGCTCGTGGCTTCATGAAACTGGATACCAAATGATAGTCTATTTGAGTTTCATTTCCGCCGCTGCTATAAGTGATCAGGTGCCGGCTTTGTTTGACGAACATGGTATTTAGCACTATAAGACCGTACGACTTGCACATGTTTAGGATATCTTCACCTGAAGAGTTCCTGGTGCCGTATCCCAGCCCTCCGTGGTAGTCTTCATAGTCTTCGCTTGTCTTCCCGACATGTCCGTTTAAATCTCCCCCAACAAACAAAAGCTCTTCCTTTGGGATGATTTTGACAAGGTTGTGGAAATCTAGCCAGAATGCATCTTTTTCTTTTTGTTCGCATCCTACTTGAGGGGCATATGCGCTTACGATGTTCCACACCTCACCATGCATCACCAATTTGAGAACCATCAAACGGTCACTGGACTTTGAAATGGTTAAGACGCTGCCAAGTAGCTCTGCCGCAAGGATGATGGGGATTCCGTTTTTTCCTTGTTCCAATCCATAGTAAAACATCTTGTAGGCTTTTGTTTTAACGTCCAAGAAACGTGCCCGATTACCGGTGTTTCGCCATTTCGTCTCTTGTACGCACAGGATGTCTACTCGCCTTCCAACCATCATTTCTTCAAGCTCATAGCTGCGCCCACTCATGCTTCCAACGTTCCAACTCGCGACTCTTAAGTGTGGCTTACGCCGTTGCATTACTTTGCTATCCCCCGGAAATCCTATAGCTCTGACCCAAGCATTGCTGCTCGTCCCAGGATCACGACCATTAGTAGTGCCTGGCGGGGTAGTGCTTTTCCTTTTAGCGTTCTTTTCCATAATGCTACGGTTTGACCGTTTTCATTCTTCCCTTCCTTTTTGACACGGGCATGCTCCAGATTTTTTATTTTTTTTTTGATTGATCTTACTCTTACAACACCGGTGATCTCCAGTCGTGTCAACCCACTGATTTGCATGCACACTTGTGGGGCAGTTTAATGGTGGTATATGTGTCCCTAGGCTCACCTTGGTGTTTTCTAAATTGCCTAGATGTGAGTTTTGTTTACCTTTGTTTAGTCGCCTTTTACGACAAGCGATAGGTATCGCTGCAGGGATATTCTTAACCCGCCCCTGCCCTCTCTTGAATTGTCAACTCATATATCATCGATAATTCATTTCTGGCCCCAATAAAAAACCCCTTCACGTTTTCTCTCACTCTCTCAAAAATATTTGAACTTTTTCTACATCTAGAAGGACATATGAAAAATCTCTTTTATAGCCCTTACGCAAAGAAAAGAGAGAGCAACATCAACAATGGCCATCCCATCGCCAAACTATCCGATCTATTAAATATTCACTTCAAATGTTTGATCTGCCCTAAAAAATATGGTAAATACACGTCTGCACTATAAGCTTTGCGGGATTTGTGTCCTTAATCCTCTCAGCTTAAAAAAATGATGAATGGGGGGAAGTCGATTCAACCGATGTTGAATGTTTAACCTTGATGACATTTGCCACGTAACGATACTCTTCAAATTATCTACTCTTGGTTTGAGGTCTACTCATTTTATTGAGCTAGATATCTAGAAAGCCGTCATTACAGTGCTAGTTTTATATCTACCTATTTAGCTCTGTATAAGTTTTCCCCGGCGTCCCTCAAGGCAGCCAATTAAGTCCACTTCTTTTCACGCTTACTGATACTGAAATGGTTATTAAACATTCCTACATTCCTTACTGTATGCCGACGATACCTTCAAGACTATTTCCTCGGGACAGCGCTCCTCCTGTGCTCTCCTTTGGTGCTCCAAAAACGGTTTATAACTTAACATTTCCAAATGCCATTCAGACTTTTTCTTTCATATTTCCTCCTGATTTCTACTTTCTCCAGTATGGTCTAAGAAATTCGTCAATCCTGACATGACTCGATCCTCTTAAATAACCTTTGTTCGCCCCCTTCCGGAATACGCCTCTTGTCAAATGTGTTCGGCTTACTAACATATTCACATTACAAAGAGTCGATCCTTTATTTCTACCTCCCTACAAAAACCGCTGAATTAATCAACTTAAATATAACGGTAGGACTAAGAAAGATATCCGGCACCCTCTTCATACTTCGACTCTTTTCAGACACCATTGATAAACTTTTTCAACATTTCTCCTCGTAATATACGAAATCCTCGTCTGCCGTTTCCCCCACGGTTTCGGTGGATCCATCTCTCGCATACTGCGGAAAGTTAATTCGAATATTATGTTTGAAATAAAAAAAAATTAATACCGAAGGTCCAAGTTAATACCACCGTTCCAAATTCTGATAAACTATTATTCTACTGTTCTAAAAGCATAAGCGTGAACCGAATAAACCCTCTGAATATTATTTTTTTGGCACTTGCCACACCCACTCCTTCGAAACTCTTACATAGACGCGGTGTAAAATTTTGTGTTGGACTAAGGAAAACCGGGTATGAAGACATTGGGCATAATTCGGCAAGTGTTCAAAGATGACCGTCTATCACAAACCAAGGGCACAGCTCCTCAGAAGCCTTTAGAGTTCTGACTTGGCCTGGTTTCTATTTCTAAAAGTGGAATCGTCCCTTAAAGGACCATGAGACCTAAAATGCCATCAAAGAAGCTTGCACGCATAGCTCCAAGCACTTTCGGGAATCCGCATATCAGGCAGCCTTCGAATCTTACAGAAGCCGATGGCTAAGGTCTTTGATTTAATACAATACTTTGCCTTGTACCTTAAAACGCATGCTATTTTATGAAGGTTGTTTGGTAGTAGAGAATGGAAAAAACAACATCCTTCGATGACCACAAGTAGTTATGGTAGAGTGTGGTATGCTTGAGTGCTATTGACTCCTAATTTCTTCTGGATATTGCTCCTAAACAGCGGCGTCTAAAGACATAATATACAGCACAGAAGTATTTACATAAACTGTAATTCACTACAAGATTATACAAATAAATTCTAGTTTTGCTGCCATTCCGAACTGAGCATTACACAAGTTTCGTAGATATCATTCGTCATGTCTTCTCAGATCAATGTCGGCCTCTACTGTCCATAAGTCACAATCCATCACGACAGCCACTTGCATATTACGCGTACTTTCAAATATTCCAACGAATTCCCAGACAAACCCCTAACCCCACACACAACGTTACACAAAGCAAAGAACTTCCCTCCGAAGCACCAACTGCGCACAACAAGGTTTCGGCACTGATTCGAGAAACCCAAATCCAACGCACTCGCGTATCGCCATGTGTCCAAACATTCAACTTGATATTCACACCTTCGGCGGTCGCGCCTTCACCGTCACACAACAATTGCCAGTCTGCACCAAACATACAACAACATCAAATCAACTAATCGTATTTACGATTTTTATCGGGTCGTGCAACATATCAACGGCTTCAAAGCATAAGCTCCCCTGAGGCCTAGCAACCGAGCGCACACCCATACCCCCAATCCGAGTAAGACTTTCCGAGTTAGCTTCATTGAAGCAAATGATGCTTCACCTCTTCCTGTCCCCTATGCTGTCTTTATTCCATGCCCAAAAACGAAATGGGAGGGGGGAAATGAAAAAACAGCAAAAATCAAATCATTGGCAGCGATCATAGCGACGACGACCATGTCGTCTGTACACAACTTTCACTTGAATTACTTTGCGGCATAGAGAATGCCACCAATATGGGAGCTCGGGAAGGGGTCGAAGGGCCCGAGCTGAGGCTTGGCAAGGAAATGTTGGCGTGCATTTGTTCACATCACACGGTCGTTCGCTCTTTCCCACTCGTTTCCCTACTACTTGTGATCCCCCGTCAGAGTTCAACGCTTAGACTTTGACTGCAACTGTCAAGCCAGTCGAGTGCCGCTTCGGCAGTTGGATGAACGCGCTTTAAGGGTATCTTGATGCCAAATTAAAGTTATGAGGTTCTCTTTCCTCTCCGGCTGTTTCTTCTGTTTTCAGTCCTCTTGCTTTTCATTCGTTTCTTTACTTCGAATACGGAAAACGAATTATTCAAACCGGTGGGCAGCAGGCGAGGAAAAAGTCTCTGGGTTTTCTCATGGGAAGCAAGGGATATGGACAGGAAAAGTGAATCGAATGCATGCAGGAAAGCGGCCGACCGGTGATGTTTATATTGTGACTGAAACCAGTTCACAAGTTGAATGACCCAGCATAAAGGTTTCCGACAAAAATAGTCAACATTGGATATGGCGGCGGAGTGGAGTGATGTAGTGATTGAGTTAGATGTGGGTGGAGAAGAGATGACTACGGTGAACCGGTCCCAGCGAAATAGTAATGTAGACAGTCACACGCTAAAGTGAAATTGAGTCACGACTGGGGATAAAGATTAAGGTTGAGTTTTTGAACTTTGTGTAAAAAGGACATAAGTAATCAAACGAGATCAGAAACACAAAATACGATATTTTCACTTCGAGCCCCGTTATGTTGTATTTCGCGATGTTTCTTCTCGATGGGGTGCTGATAAAACCTCTGTCATACACCTGTCTCGTTAAGGTCTTAGGGTCACTCTTACATGTAACTGAGTGCAGCTCCGGCAGCCGTATCAATAGACCATAATAAAATATTTTCAAAGTTTTTTAATTTTGGTATTTTTTATTTTTGAACACAGATTAGATAATAAACAATTTGACTTACAGCGACTAATTAGTCATAGAATATACAAGACTATCGATTTTGTAAGCAATCTGGAACAGCTGTGGTTCTAAAAAATGAGGCTTAACATTAAAGCTAAGTTAAGGATGATTTTTAAGAGTAACATTTTGCAGCACAAAAAACAAGCCCACAAAAGATGATACTAATATTAAGGAACTAAAATTTTATAACGTACCCTACCATAACACACTTTGAATCGCATGATAGAATATTGTAAAATAAAGGCAACTGAAAGAAGCTTCGGTTCTAGTGCTTCGAGGGTTGGACAACCAGTTTTACCAACAATAAGCATAAAAAATATTTCTACCCAATATTTACGGTAACTAATGATTTAGTTCGAAAAATTCGCCAGCGTTCTGATTTCTGAATTACTATTGACGGAAATTTCACGTTGTCCCTCTTAGGCGGGACACTGGTAAATTAACGGAGTCATTTAGACAGATAATGTGCAAGCGGCCTGGAAGGCATTCAGAAACAATTGATAGAACTACGAAATCCGAAAGTATTAGCAATAGTGTAAGCCAGCTAAACGGCTGGCTATTTATCGTCAGAATTACTTCAAGGTGACATAGCCTGAGATGGCAATTGTAAGGAGGATTGGATGAGATTATTATAATGGGTTCGGAGCACATGATATGTCTCACTTAGTTATCAATCAGAAGCTGTCGACTGAACATATGTGTCAAAGTGAATTGCGATTCTAAGAACGTTCTAATCATTGTCAAATTCCAAAGTCAAATCCAATTTCACAGAAGCGTAAAAGTAAAAGCCCGTAATTTTCTTACACTTTAAGCGCTGAAAAATACCGAAGCGATAACACGTACATAATATCAGACCCTAGAAAGTGGTAGAGACATGATACCTAGATTGTTCAGGATTTCTGCGCAACGATATTGGGGAGCTCGTCTCGAAAGCGATATTATCCACACAGCAAAAATTCAAGTACCATCGAAGTAGTAAAAGCACCTCGTGTCATCATATACTGGAGATAGAACAACAGAAATGTTACATGGGCTTATCACCACTATCATGTATGTTGTTACAAGGGGTTCTCAAACATTCTGTCATAATACGCTTCGAAAATAATCGATGACTTTCAGCGTCGCTTCAAAGGGGACCGTTCAATGAAGTACCACTACACAACAGCTTTTAGAAAACACACGGTCCAACTATTGGTGCGAGAGTGGTCCGATAAGTACTTAGCCTACAAAAGAAAACCCAAAATGTTGGAGAAATGGCGATTTATTTTTCAATATAGTCTCCTTTTAGCTCGATACACTTGACCCAGCGATGCTCCAACTTCTTTAACCCGTCTGAAAAATACGTTTTCTCGAGGTCTGCAAAGTAGGCCTCCGTGGCGGCGATGCCCTCCTCATTCGACTGAAATTTCTGCCAGACTTTTTCAAGTCTTCATACGGTGGATGGGGCAGCAGTTCGTAGCCCAATTCGATCAATTTGGCCGGGGCGAGGGCGGAGGTGTGAGCCGGTGCATTATCATGGTGGAAGAGCACTTTTTTTCTAGCCGTTTTTTCTTCAATTCGGCATCGAATCAGCCCAATAATTTGGTATAGCACAGCCCTGTGACCTTCTTGCCTGTTTTGCCCTTGTCCAGATAGTCGATGTGGATCACACCTTGTGAATTCCAGAAAACGGTGGTCATCGCCTTCTTCGGAGCACGTTCGCCGGGTGAAGTCCACTGTTTCGACTGTGGTCTCTGGTGTGTACCAGTGGATCCATGTTTCGTCGATT
Organism: Merodon equestris; assembly: GCA_958301585.1. NCBI lineage: Eukaryota > Metazoa > Arthropoda > Insecta > Diptera > Syrphidae > Merodon > Merodon equestris. Next base: position 76,809,880 of record OY284415.1, on the reverse strand, counting down.
GTCACGAAACGACGCAGAAACTCCTTCGGATTGCACTTAAACACCGTCAAACACTGCTCTAAAGTGGTCTCACGGTTGCGCTTGTTGTCCAGAGTGAGCAAACGCATCGCGCCGACTGCTTTCTCATGCCCAAAAATTTCATGCAGGATATGACCCACGCGATCTTTTGAAATGCCTACTGTCTCAGCTATCTCGCGAAACTTCAATCGGCGGTCTGCCAATATGAGATCGTGGATTTTTGACACGTTATCCTCCGTGGTAGCCGTTTTCGGGGCACCTGGACGTGGCTCATCAAAAACCGACGTGCGACCACGTTGAAACTCGTTAAACCAATTTTTCATGGTCGCCATCGAAGGAGAAGAGTCAACGTACAGCATCCAAACGCTCTTTGATTTCGCTGCGCGATTTCCCTTCCAAAAACAAGAATCGAATCACCGACCGGTATTGCTCTTTTTCCATTTTTCTAAAATCCGCGGACACTCCCGCTTCCACACGCGGTCAAAACAAAACTACGAGTCCGATCCGGCTGAAATTTCGACAGTAGCCGTCTACTAGAATGTACTACACGATAGTAATTTGCTGTTGCGATACTGGTGCCATCCGGCGATGAGGCTAAGTACTTATCGGACCACCCTTGTATATTTCAAAAGGCGTATGACTCTAAACAGGTGGCAGGAAAGGACGTAATCTTAGAAGTAAATGAAAAGAAATCCAACTATTTTGCCTTTGACCGACTTGGATCGATCCAAACCTCGCACCTGACTGAACTTGATAAACGCATTAAGAAACTGAACGGGTTCAAATACCTGGATATCAAAAACAGCATAAAGATCAAAATAAATAAAAGGCTGCATATGAGCAACACGTGCTTCTTCAATACAATTCTTTTGTCTCGCAATGTTAAAATCCATTTTAATAATACCGTAATAATGCCAGTGATTCTTAACGAATGTGGAACCTGGTCTCTGCTTAATTATTAATATTTTAATCATGAAGACTAAGATGGGTTAAAGAGGCAATGGAAAAAGACGGCTAGGAAGGCCGAACCTCCGAGTTCAAAATGGCCATTCCATGTGTGATGAAAAGTAGATTTTTTATGGCAACCGTCAAGTACGGACTAAAAACCGAAATATACACCCACACTCGATCTCCACCCACAAATAATTATGGTCACAATCTGATGGGCATCGAAAAAACTAATTCAAAAAATGATTCCTATAAGGAGGTAAAGAAATAAATGCGTTCGAAAAAATGTTGCCAGGAAATGGACAAAGTTCCTTCAAAATTTATGGAAAAGCATCCTATTTTGGCGAATAGGTGATCCTATTGCACAACAATGCTCCATATCTCAGATGGAACGGTGCAAAATAAAAAACGTACCCAACACGGAAATTCATAAAGACCTTCACATAACAACTGTTGCAGACGAAATAAAAAAGTGCTATGTCAAATACCAAAGTAAGATTTTACAACATACAAACGATGAAATACGGGTACATCATCACGAAAATAAAACAACATCTGGCGACAACAACGAGCGACAACAACGAGCGACAAGGGGCGCTCGGTGCGAGCAAAACCTCCAACGTTTCGGGTGGATTAAATCCCACTTGTGCCAACTACTCCTGACACGAATAAAAATACAATTGTTAAGGACATTGGTCCTACATTGTACGTTTACCCTGACAAACTGTAAAAGCTTCAACTAAATGTTAATTTAAAACAGGTGTTGAATAAATGGGAAAAAAAAAATCTATCCTTATATCGTTCATGTAGTTATGAGTATTTGACACTATCCACTGAGTCACGATGATTTCCTTGATTAGATAATTAACCAAAGAGATTGGTTTCGATTCAAACCTTGTAATCGAGAAACCTCCGATGCCATGCTGTGCGAGTGGCATATCCTATAGAAAATTAACTCCGTTGTTAAGTTTAGCCAGCATAAGTTTAATCGGCTTAGATTGTGTTACAAATCTGATAAATAATCCCAAGGAAACACTGATTCGGTAAACTCGCACCATTAAAAAAGGCAAGATTTATAAATTGATTTTCAGCCCCTCAGACATAAAGGATATGAATCACAAAACGTTTTAAAAAGTTGTTAGATAGAGCTCTTCATTCATATTAGTTTTACTTAAGATTTGGTCCACTATTTCCACTAGAGGCAACAGTAAATTCAAAGCAGATCGCTCGCAATATTTTAATTTATTACAACATTGTATAATTGAATGCAACCGGCTCCCTAATAACGTATTTCACATAAAACATAAGAAATGTCTGTAGCAATCAGCTAATCAAGTAAAGAATTTCTAAAATATGCGTCCTGTTTCGAAATAATCCTCCAAACAATTGATCTCTCCATCAATCACTTTGTAATCATCTGAAATCCAAGTCCTCCATCAGCACGACTGATCAGTTCTAGAACTGTCAATTGCGTTACACTCTACGAGTACAATACTCCAATCCCCAAGCTGACAAGACTCATTCCCCGTCCACCTGCCACTGTCCCACTTGAAAACACAAATCAAACGCACCAAACACCACGTTCTAGGTTAGATAAACAGGTGCGTCTATCCTAAATATGTCAGACGGTTCCCCCATTCTAAGGAATCTTAAACAAATGTCACTCCATTCGATTACGCCATCTTCGTCGTCGTCGTCGGTCGACAAGCAAATGAAAAATAACTTCAAAAAGTGCATTTCCTCAGAAGCACCAAGCCAAACCAAATCGTACGTAATCCGCTGTCACGGCTAACGGTACTTTTCCTCTAATCATTAAAACCTTTTGATATAGAGTACACAAACCTAGTTTAATAACACAAATATTTAACTACCACATGCATTCTATTTCTATTTTTTTTATTCCACTTATTTTTTCCTTTGGCCAAGAAACGCGTAAACAAACTAATCGCTCGTTAATAACACATCCATATGTTAGAAGACGCAACGACAAAAGAAAGCATCGAGATGACGGCGGCAGCGTGTGCAATGGAACTTTCTTATCAGCAACCTAAGCGCTGATAATGAGAAATGATTAAAAGGAATAAGGCGCGAAAGAACAACAACAATAGAGACGTAGAAAAAAGGCAAATAAATGTATTAACCTAATTTTCTTCTTTACACTTTTTTTTCTTTTATTTGTTTGTTGATTTTTTACTTGTTTTTCGTTCTTTGCGCTCAATCTTGACACTTGACATTCGTTTAATTTGTCATATCACTTAAGTACACAAACGAGTAACGCACTCGTTGTACGTAGCATAGTATATGATGGAGTGCAGCTGCGGGTGGCGTTCGTACGATGCGCTATATGATATGAAGTAAGACGACGCTGTCGTTGAGTGATGACAGTTAATTGACGGAATAAACATGGCGATGATAGTTCGTTTTCGCTAGAGTATTCTGGAATTGAGCGTGCGTAGGTGGACCTACAATTAGACGTCCTAATTTTTCCAGCACAAACTGGAACTCAACACTGTGCTATGTGATGTTTTTAAAACATTCGAAATCAATGAACTCATAGGACTAATGGGTTGGCATTATTTTTTAAAGCAAAAAATCTCATAATTTCAATTGTTCAGAGCAATCTCATAACGTGAATTTCTCGTAGAGACTGCAATATGCACGTGTATATAGGCATACAGATGCGAAAATGGAGAGGGTTCTTTTAGAGACTGATCAAATAGTCAGAATTTGTCCACACTTTTTAGAATGAGGTCGGTTCTTAACAGGAAATTGTGGTTTTTAGTACTTTTAGTACTGCTTTTAGTAACTGTGGTGTCACTCATATTTTTTTTTTAAGACCACTTTTATTCGGTCCGATAATGAAGCAGCCAATGTTTTCAAGGCACCAGTCGGATTTTTTATTACCACACTTTCTTATAAATTCCTCTATCTAATGTTTGTCGTTTCTTTCTTGCTACGTAGCAAAGATTCTTAATCGATTGCAAACAACTCCAATATCGAAATCCCCTTTTTCAAACTATCGAATTTTCGCACAGTGACAAGACGCGAAAATCACCTTATCTGATTGCGCAAAGTATTACGAGTACTCTACAGTTGTCTATGCACGAAGAACTTTGTTAAAACCAACTCTCTAAACTAGGGGAACCACTACAATGGATCCCCAAGTTAATTACAACCGTCAAATCAATATCCAGTCCTTAGTCGCACGTATTGTACTACATATGTACAATGTACATATATACGATCGGATCCAAAGAAGTTACTTGAGAACATAACAACTTCTCATGCCCACTGGGGACTTTTGAAAGAACTTTTTTTGTTTTTTTGGAAACACGATTTTTTTCGCAGGTGATTTAGCACACAAGCCAGCCTCTAGATATCTTTGTTGGTATTTTTCCTTAAATCTTCAGATGTTTTCAGACGGTCCTATAGGCTCATACGTTAAAAAACAATCTTCACCGTTGGTGGTATTTCTTCTGAAGTCCGTTATTTTAATTAGGTTAAGTTCTTTAAGTGAATTTTAAGCACTTTCATCTAGCGCAAGATTTATCTAATTAGAGTTAAAAAAATGTGTTTAAATCACAAAAAAAAAAAACTAACATAATCGGACCTTTTTTCTTCAGCAAAAAACGATAACGATTTTTAAGTTAACGTTGGGAACGAATACTCTAATACTCTGCGCATATTCCGTGGTTGGTATAGAATGCGCAAAATGATAGCGATACTTAATTACCGATTGCATAAATTAAAAATTGAGCGTTGTATCATCAATTTTTGGTTTACGAACGTGATGTTGCGCTTCGTGTGTCCGAGCGCTCCCAGGTTTAGAAGATCGGTGTCGCACCAAGAGCGGGGAGACGTCGTCCGACAGTAATTAAAAAACAAAATAAGAAATAAAATAAAAATTACAAAACAACAAAAACAAAAAAAAAACAATAAAATATATATAAAAATCAATTTAAAAACTTTGAATCATACTATTGGATTGCTTCTCTTGTCAGGCTGTTTTTTTTTTTTTTTTTTTTTTGTTGGAGGCTTCTACTATCTGCTGGAGCACTCAGACACAAGTACTGGTCCATTGTACTACCAGACAGACACCTTGTCTTTATTGTATTTTCCCCGTTGTCCGGAGAAAAGTGAGGAGGGGCTTCAGTGATGTTGAGCTAAGAGATTCGGCACCCACCACGTCGGCCCCAAGGGTGCGCCACCGTGCACGAGCGAAGGCGGGACAGTCGCAGAGAAAGTGTTCCGCTGTGTCATCCTCCTCGCAACATGCAGCACAGGTAGGCGTGCTAGCACGTAGAGATGCTTGGCAAAAGTGTAATGGCCCGTAATGACGCCCGTTAGCCTTCTGCAGTCATTTCTCCTTATGGATAAGAAGAATGTTGCGGACTTTTTGCGGACGTCAGGGCGTACACGCTTAGTCATCCTGCATCCTAGATATTCCCTCCGTCTGCGACTGTGTACGTTAAAGACCCAGTCATTGATGTCAGATTTGACCGTGGAAGCAGGTAGACCTAAGGCGTGTTCAGGTCCTGAGAAACTCCTCTCTGATCCTCTTCTAGCGAGTTCATCGGAGATCTCGTTTCCTGGGATTCCAGAGTGACCTGGAACTCATACAAGCCTAAGTGAATTTAGTCTTCCGACTTTGTTCAAAAAGGTCTTGAGTTCATGCACTAGTTTGGAGTTGGATAGAGAATTGGACACAGCTTTGAGTGCAGCTTGGCTGTCACTGCAGACACATATCCTCTTCCCCCTCCATCTGTGTTTCACAACATAGTGCATGGCCATTAGGATTGCATAAATCTCCGAATGGAAGACAGACGCATATTTTACTAACGTGTAGTGCAGTCGAATGTTTTCGCGCTCAAAGAAAACTCCAGCGCCGGATCCCTGCCCAGTCCTGGAGCCATCTGTGAAGATGCGAAGACATTCTATTCCAGGTTCAATGTCTGGCCAAAGCCAGTCCTGACGCCACGGAAATGTGACTGTGTAGTTACAGTGCAGTAGGATAGCAGGTGTCATTGCGTCAGAAGGCTATCCATGAGACAGGGGTCGTAGGATATTTCTCCCGCAAGTACACTTTCACTCCAATGCGAGTTGTACCAAAGACCATTCCTCTTTAGGCGAGAAATAGTTTTCAGTGCACACCCTCTGATATATATGTCAAGGGGTGGAAGATTCATCATAGCATCTAGAGCAGCTCCCGGTGTGCTGGGGAAAGCCCCCGTGCAGCTGAGACAGACCGCTCTTTGGAGTTTGGTGAGTGAAGCCAAAGCGTGTTTGCGTGTTAGCCTGCTCCACCAAACAACCGATGCATATGAGATTATCGGTCTTACCATTGCCGTGTAGATCCAAAGGACCTTTTTCGGCGATAAGTCCCATGTTTTGCCAAAGGCACCATTGCATTGCCAGAGAGCTGACAGCGCTTTGGTAGTTTTGGACTCAACATGTTTTGACCAAAGAAGTTTGTTATCTAGAATGACTCCCAGATACTTAGCTTCCTTGGATATCGGGATGGGAATGCCTTTTAGCACCAGCTGAGTAATGCCAGTTGTTTTCCTCCTTCTCGTGAAGAGAACGACATCGGTCTTAAGAGGATTAACCGAAAGCATATTTCTCGTGCACCAGTCTTCGTTCACGTCTAGCGCCGCCTGCGCTTTGAGACAGACATTCGCTAAACATGAGCCGACAGAGAGAGCAGCAACATCATCCGCATAGGCCTGGGCATAGATGGGCATTGAGAGCATCTAGCAGAGAGTCGACCACCATGCACCATAACAGCGGAGACAAGACGCCACCTTGCGGGCAGCCCCTGTTTACTCCAGACTTGACACATTGTTCGAAGCCTGTATCAGCGATCAATGTCCTGTGCACAAGCATTGCTTTGATCCACAAAACCAGTGCTTCATCTACGCCATGCCGTCTGGCAGCGTTACACATGCTGTCGAAAGTAGCGTTATCAAAAGCTCCCTCAATTTCGACGAAAATGCCTAGTACGTACTCTTTCCTGTCGAGAGCTCATTCAATTCTCCCAACTAGGTTTTGAAGCGCAGTCTCGCAGGATTTGCCGCGCTGATAAGCATGTTGCATGTCAGGCTGTTAGTACCAATCATAGAATGAAGGTACTATGACAGTTACCTTATGCTGAAGACAACATGTCTCTTTAATGAGTGTTGCCGCCAGATAGAGGTACTAATGTCTTTTATCACTATGTAATGTACAAATTTTTAATAATTAAATACCCGATAGAAACTTAAGAGAAACCATGTTAATCAAGAAGTTCTTAGTTTTTTGATTTTTTTAATTTAAATGCTCATGGCTGCCGGCTATTGTAGGGAAAACTCAAAACAACGCATTCATTATAAGTCATGTACGTTAATGTTAACATCAGCAAGAAAATAAAAGAGAGTGTGTTGGTTATTCAAACAAACGTCACTTAACGTATCTAAAACGCGAACGAAAGAGGTGTTTCCGCTCTGATACTGAAGATTGTTTTTTTTTGGCAATCATATTCCCGGGAGCTTCTATGCGCAAGTTAAAGTCACAAACAATCAAGAGCAACGAAAGATCCAAGAGTTTATAGGTAACAAAGCTCGGGTTATGATTGGAGAAGGAAGATTGGAGGATTTATGTTTTCCAAATTTTGTTTTCAGCGAAAACAATGAAATGAAAATAATGAAAAGCTAAACACCAAATAATCTCTCAGATAACTCGTAAACATAAAAAAACATATTTTTTTCACCCGCTCACTTTCCAAACGAGTTGAAAATTCTTCCAATTAAAATTTGTTTCTTTCGTAATTTGTTTCGTTCGTAAGTTCAACTCAAGTTAAAGCCAAAAACAAAAAAATAAATGAATCAACCCCATCAAAAGTGTCAATAGCTGACGTCTGTCATTGCCGTACTGGAACCCCTGACAGAAGATAGGACAGACAAGATTTAGAGATTTTTTTGGGGCTGTAGACAAGGGAAGAACAAACACTGTCACTCCAAGATGACGATACGCGAGAGAAACAAGTAATAAGAAAATACATGTGGAATAAGTAAGTATACACTTAGTTATAATCCGGGACGAAATAATAAGACACCGTCTAAATTCTTAAGAAAAATAGAAAAATCAAGTGTGTCAAATCTGAGTGATTATTATATTGTACAGGTTGTATTTAAATCGCCCTGTATTAATTCTCCTTAAAATCTCCGTATTAAATCTCCTTAATTGACAATATCTTTATGTTTTTATGGTACATGTAACCAGTGTCTTTTACATGGTGTACTTAGATTACGATACATAGTTGGTTTTTAATCCAACCGAAATATTGGAGGTTTGGTTCACACCGAGCGCCTCTTGTCGCTCGTTGTTGTCGCCACATAATTTTTATTATTTTCTTAATATACCTTCCGTTTAATATATTTAGACGTTCCCCAGTTTTACTTAACCTACAGCCAAAGGTCTTCGCTGCCCTGGCTAATACAGCTAGCTTATAGTTTTAATTACATATATTGGTAGCTTAGGAAATAAATAAATAATATCTGTAAAATAAATCTGCTGGCTATAGCGTTTAAGTGTTCATCTTTGTGTTTGTTTGTCACATGGGAGTAGAATACTTGCATTTTCACAAGTCATCTTAATATTCTTCACGACAGTAGTTGTGTGGAGATCTTTGTGAATTTCCTTATTTGGTATTCTGCGTTGATTGTAGTTTTTAAGATCCTATTTTGCGTGCACTGAATTAATTGAATGTTTGAGATGTTTAAAGTTCCCCCACGATAGTAGTCCGTATGTGCAGATAGGTTTTATCATGGTTTTAAAAAATATGAACCCGGTTACAATTCGAAATACCGAATATCGAACAACGATTTGAATTAGAAACTTAAACAGAACACTCGTTTTAAATTGACTTTGACTTTATTCCTTCATGGATGATGGTTACAACAAAGAAAGAGTAGTTAGTTCACAAAGAAAGAAGAATATATATAGGATATGGTACAGTAAAATAAAATCCACAGATTCAGCCAATTAATTCAGTTACAATTAATGTGAAATTTCGTATAACAATATTTCGTATATCAATATTTCGTATAACAATATATAGTTGACATATGCGAATAAAATGATATAAAATGAAATGAAACTATACATATCAAATAACAAAAAATAACAAGAGTAATTCAGGCTTTAAATAGTTACAACATTTTTTAACATGGTTTTGTAAATGACTATTTAATTATCTGTTGATAGCCTAGAGATTTTACCAAGCATCCAATATCATTTTCGTCTTTTATTTATTTTCTCTTATTTTCTAAAAGTGTTGCTCCCATTTTAATTTACTGTCAAAAACCATACCTAAGTATTCGCGCCTGTATATCGGCTGTATATATCAAGTAAAGTATTGGCCCTAATACGTTACCCTGGGGAACACTAGCTTGAACGATGTGCAGTATGGACTATTTGGAGTATTTGTCCTTGTATTTTATATAAAGACGCCGTTGGTCGAGCTAGCTCTTAAGTAGCAGGTTAAAGTCTATTGGTAAGGTTATGTTAACTTTGTAAAGCAGTCCCATGTGCCTTACTTTATCACAGATTTTAGATATGTCGAGAAATACTGTTGATCAGTATCTTTATATATCATTTTGGACTTCTCTTTACTAGCTTTGCTATTTTTTCAATAGCCCAATCCTCAGTCTTTAATTTTGAAATTGCTTGTATTTCACCTGAATTAAGCATTTTCCCGCGTGCCATATTTTTCCCCGTTCTACTCAGTTTTTGCTTTTTTTTAATTAAATAAAATTAAGGTTTTTTTTCAGAAAATATTTTATGGCAGGCCGGTTTAAAAACACCACTTTACATATTGATTCAATGGATTTGGCAATTGTTGCACACACTTGATTTTTTTTTTAAGAATTTGGAGGGTGTCTTATTATTTGGTCGCGGGTTGTATGTATGAATTGAAGTATGGTAGGTTAAGTTAGTTATAGCTGAATAAGGAGAGAAGATTCAAATTCTATTTATTTTTTTTTCATATTAAATATAAGCCATATTTATTCATTAGAGCTAAGCGTTTGTATCTAGATTAAAATATACCTAACATAATGAAAAGACAAAAGTCTGCGGATAGGTTTTTCTTGGCGTTTCGCATTGTATTGTATGAGTTATTGTATCAACAATGTAATATGTATGAATATAACAGGCACTTTATCCCGTGGAAGACCAAATAAAACCTTCTCTTAATTACCTATCCATATATACTTATATTGTGTGCGTTTCATATGTCCATAGATGAAAGAGACCAACTGGCCATTGTGGACTCCGAACGGCTTATTTCGAAAATCTGACGATGATAAGCACAATTCCGCAGAGAGGCAAAACGAATCACTCACTCCGAAAAAGGACTGTAGATAATTACGTTTGTCAACTTTAGAGGTAAACGTAACCTTAATATTGCAAAGCTGCTGATGACCCTTGAAAGCAGCTGAATATAGCCCATTTTGGAATAGGCAGCGGTTCGAACGATAAAGAAATTATCAAAGGAAATTATGGGATAACTCGGTCGGAAGGTTTTCAAGACAAGTAGGAATGTCGTAAATAGTCAATCCATTAGAAAAACCATTAACTCTCATAAAGCCAAACCAATGTCATATAAGATCAGACAAAATTGTTGATGTTAGAGCTTATTCTACTTCTTCTTCTTTTCCGGCGTCGTTATGGTCAGAAGTGTAGGACCATAACCTTCCCACTTAACTGCATTCCTACTGGTCCGCTTGTGGGGTCCGCCGGTTTGACCTCAGAAAGTAGCGGCAGGCTTCCCGGTTTGGGATTACTTCATTGCTGAGGCCAATCAAATGCTGGTGTTTTTGCATTTGTTTGCACCAATTGTTTTTCGGCCTGCCTTTTTTTTTTTTTTTTTTGTGGCACGGGCATGCTCCAGATTTTTTTGTTTGATCTTACTCTTACAGCACCGGTGATCTCCAGTCGTGTCAACCCACTGATTTGCATGTACACTTGTGGGGCAGTTTAATGGTGGTATATGTGTCCCTAGGCTCACCTTGGTGTTTTCTAAATTGCCTAGATGTGATTTTTGTTTACCTTTGTTTTAGCCGCCCTTTTACGACAAGCGAGAGGTATCGCTGCAGGGATATTCTTAACCCGTCCCTGCACGGAACGATGTTAGATCTTATATTTTTTCTTAAATAAAATATTGGCAACTTTTGTAAAGAAAAATTTAATTGCGTTTGACAATTACCTGCACTCATTTCGAAAGCACAGCACATGCGCCTAAAAGACTAGGAAAAAAGGTAATGCTAAAAAAATTCTCAAAACAATTCTTGACCAACATACGTGGACCCACACTTCCAACACCTCCCACAACCTTTGTGTTACAAAATTTGTCGAAAAAAAAACTATCTTAAACACATAGAAGAACCCATTGAAGTCGGCAATTTAACAAGCACTGACCTAATAAATCGACATCAAACAGATATGAAGTTATGGACGCAACTCATCACTCTAATTGGCTGCTCTACGCTCATGTACGGCTCGAAACAATGAACCGAGTGAAACAATAGCTGACCCATAAAACTAAATTACCATTTCCGTCTCTTTACGAGTGCTCCCTACGTTTTTTTTTCCTTCATTCTTCTTCCATTTGTTTTTCTGTTTTTTTCGTACACTTTTCCTCTCCCTTTCATTCTAAGTTACTTCCGGGAAGCACAACGTACTGTGAAGCATTTCTTCTCTCGTTTTTTTTCAGCTTTTTCTTCATTTTTTTCTATTGTAAATAACTTGTTTCTGTTTTTTCTTCGCCTGGATTGGCTTTGAAAACAAACAAAAAGCCAAAAAGAAATAGTTTTTTCTCCTGAAAATAAATATGAGGCATAGAGAAAGAATGAGGGGGAGGCAGCAAAAAAAAACCGTCTGCTGTCATCTGCATTTCGATGCATGATGAAGAAACCACACTTTTAGCCTTCGTTTGGAATTCTATTAATTTTATAACATTCGCCTTTGATAAGATTTCGCCCGTTCTATGGCTAGCAGGCATTAGGGCAGTCACTGCGTAGATTGCCATAGAGAAATGTCGGTATAGAGGGACTATAAGGGGTCGCAAGGGGTCATTGGTGGACAGGGAAAAGAAAAAGCAAAAAACCTTCAAATGGATATGCAAAGTGTATCGCAATGAATGAACATGCATGTTAAATACGGTGAAAAACTTTAACCTAGTTAAAGGTCAACCATTCGCACTAGAAGGGTTAATGTGCGCTTTCGGTAGGGTTGCCAACAAACGGTATACGGTTTTCTTTGTAGTTAAAAGAAAGAAACGTTTTTATTACCAAATTACAATGATGATATAAAATGTTTAACATTTTAGCTGACTAGAAAGCGGGAACACTTTTCATTTTAAAGACCTATTTAAGAATCTTAAAACCAGGTCAATCCAAACTTTTAGAATGTCACCACTCTCTTTCTCTCTCTTTTATTATACCGAAAGGTATAATTTAATCTATACTGTTTACTTTAGACTTTAGAGTGTCCATATAGGGCCAGTAAGGTATAAGTTAGTTAAGTTAGTTTAATCATTTTTGTCTAGCGCGTAATATAGTTTTAAGAAATTAATAATAAAAATGAATTAAAACAAGAAAAAAAAAAACATACTCCTATGGGAATGGTACCAATAAAGCACCAAAGTTTGAAAGGTTGTAAATTTAACTATCTAATAAAATTGTTATAAAAAGGCCAGGCTTTGTTTTTCGCATTTTTGGATTTTTGGATAAATGGTTATGTTAACAAGCAAATTTGCCGTACATGGGACGACACCAAACCAATGACAATGACGACATCAACAGTGACAATGCATCCCCAAAAAGTTACCGTTTGATGTGGATTTTGAGCCGGCGGCGTCAGTGGTCCGTTACATATGTACATACATATATGTAGCTTGTTTCATTATATTTCAACACCTAATCGCCTTAATTGAAAAACCCTTTATGTGATCTACAAAAAGAAGGAGAACATAACAGCTTTTATCGCAAGTGATTTATGGAAAAAAAAAATGTGTATCTAAGTCTTAAATTTGATCAAATTTAGAACGTTGATAGGTTGGGGCTATATTAAAAACTTTTCCTAAGAAAAAAGGTAAAGGTAGCATCGGGTGAGAAACCTTTTTCTAGATGAAAAACAGTATTGCAGAGGGACATTTTTTGACGTATTATTGTTTTATTACATACTTTCATATATAAAAAACATACAAATAACCTTCGTTTATTCAGGAATATTATACATCGTTGCCTGCTTAGATGCCTCTAACAATATCCAAAGAGAAGTTAATTAATTTTTTTGTTTCCAAGTTATGAATTTTCAGTTAAGACTTTAGTTATTTTGCAAAATGTACTGTACATATGTATGTGGAGCTATATATTTATATCAACGTAAACGTAATTTCACTTACACTTTTGGGTATTTACCTTGACATACATACATATGTATGTATGCTTAATAAAAACAACATAAATTAACTAGAAAAAAAACATTTCTTAGCATGTACTTTTACTAGTTGTACTATAGCGCCTTCAAATTGAATCGCTCGATCTCTACCATCTATTATGGGCAAGTCTGGTTTTTGTTAGTTCACTTTATCGCGAGAATCATCTCTTTAAGACCGCACAGCCAGCATTCAATATTAGGTAATTAACAAGTACCTTTTCGAAATAGCCAATCAAACACTCTATCACTGCGGATAGTGTGAAGTTTTATTATCAAGCAGAAACTGAAAAACCAGAGCCTTTCAAATTTGTTTCATTCGGTTACTACAATAATATCCATTTTATAATTGTATTATGTATTTTGATTAAAAAACGAAGTAAATGTGGTATCCGGCAACTCTGCCAGAAAGCTCTTTAGCTCTCTTTATACTTTTGTAAACAGAAATACGAGAGAAGGAAACAGTAGAGATAAACCCTGCGACTATGCAATTCATTCACCACACACTCTACCGTATACCGTCGGCAACATCATCTAATTATGTATTTGCTCTTCAAACCGCAAAACAAACCATACCACCGCACCGCTTCCATCGCTACCGCCGTCACCGCTACATCGTTGTTATCGCTTTCGTTGTGTAGTCGCTGTCATCCCACTAACTTCACTGCCAACGATGATACCTCTCCTCGCGACGGTGTCCTTTCACTCATGTCTGCAACAATACCCAACGTCATTATCATACTTACTCGTCAAGCGAAAGGCGATGACGGACGACGAACGAACTTGGTGTGCAGCGGAGCGCACACCCAGAGAACAACCTACGAAAGCTCTCACCTTCCCATGCGTACACTATTTTCTCCCTCGAGCCAAGCCAATTCAACTACACAGCATGTTCACTACATTGATAATACATAATTAAAAAGGGAAACATGCAACTTTTTCCCCTCGTGTTGTTTTCTGTTTTTTGTTTCTTCATCCCTTTTGCTTTTCTTTCGACGACGTAATCGCAATCGCCATCTAACACACTTGTCCCGCTCACAAACCCCCGCAACTTAATTCTCCTGACACACACAAAATAAATCTTAGGTAAACTGACTAGCTGACTGTCTAACTGTGACTTGTTGTTCGTTCATACTCGTATATTCGTTACCTGCAGGCGCAGTTCGAGGTATGTAATCGTTTGGATGTGTGCGTGGCTCTACAAGCATGTATGCGCGGATGGAAAATAGCTTGACGGCAATGACAGTGTATTTCACGCTTAGTAGGTCAACAGAATTCCGGCCAATGGCCTCTTGCTTTCGATGTGTTTGTGGGAAGTATGGTTGTGCATACTAATACACTTGGGTGGTTGTTAGAAATGTGGAGAATGTATTTTGGGGTGGGAGCTCGTTTGCACGTGTGAGTAAGAAATTTTCATTTCTTTAATGTTGCTGGTTGCGATTGAGGGGAGGCAACATTATAATGTTGCACTCTGCGAAGGAGAACGAGTGCGATTGGAGAGCTTTTTGAGAAAAAGCTTTCGGGCAGAAGTGATCACAGCGGTTTTGAAGTTGGGACAAATATAGCAACATGACATATGGGATTATTTGAATACCGACTACAGTCAGTGAGTTGCGATGTCCCGGTTCATATGTTGGTACATAATTCCTTTTGCAAATCCATGAAACAAGGTGCACTGACATTAATAATGCCCATCATCTCTGATATTTCGGGACTCTGACCACATAGCAGGTTTCGAATTGCACAGGGGAAGACAACAACATCAAATTTATAACTCTACTAGGTCCTGAGGTCTATTTGGTTTAAATGAGGGCACACAGAGCGGGACTTCTTCACGACGGATCACATAGAAACCTAAAGAGTTAAATGGTTTTAATGAAAAGTAATGACGGCAGTCAAAATTGAAACTGCAGTAGTATTTCATCTATCCTCATAACCACAGAATTCCCTAGAGTTCTGACAATCATATTCTTCCATGTGTCGCAATTAATACGAGATTAAAATAAAGTCAAATGACTGGATACTGATCATTCTCCTCTTGTATACACAAAAAAATTGTTTATATTGCTCAATATTTAATAGGTATTTACCTGGTAAAAGGATTTTCTGCAATAGGGAGAAACGACCCTACTGGGGTATAAAGGCAAGAGGTTTGATATTTAATTTGTGCATGCCTTTCCTTGTTCAGGGAACAAGCTCTCGATCAGCGTTCAAAAATCGAAACTTTAGTGTGATTAAAATAAATATAATTCAATTGAGTTTCAATGGTGTGCTCTCATCAAGCACACGAATTTCGTCCTTTAATTCTCTATATCAGCTGCGACGCCTTTATTTTAACTCCGTTTTTTTTCAGTAGGTTATCACTACTAATACCAGTGTACGTGACACCACACATAAGACAAAGGAAATGACTAACTGTGGAAACTCCACATCCAATCCTATGACGTACATATGTACGTATGTAGATACATTCGTGGGGGAAGAAAGGCTATTCGCACATATGTATGCCAGACTAGGAAAGACGGCATGAATATGGGGTAGGTTTGATGATGGCGTCAGCATTCTCCACTAGAGGATGTTGCTCCAAATTGTTTGGTTTTCTTCTTCTCAATCCCTTTTTTCTTGATGCCCTTTTTATCTTCTTTCATTAAAATTGGGTTAATTCTCAACCACTTCCTGACATTTGTATCCCATTCCTTCATGACGTAAAACGTAGAGCAAAAACACGCTTTCGCCTTTTGTTCCTTTTAACCATATCTACTATAGAGCAGGCACGGTAAACAGTGATGCCGGGTGTCATCCATTATGTTGTTCTCTACATTTGCTTCTTTTCTTTCTTTTTTGTTTTTGTAGTGGAAAGTGCAGACGTATTGGGAGGACGAAATCTGTTTGAGAAAAATATGGTTGGGAAAGCGACGGGCGGGTGGCTTTTGGCTTTTATGTGTCTGGGGTTACTTGAGTTCAGACTGTGATTGCATCCAAAGTGAAATTGACTAAAACTGGGTTATTGCTTCATTGCAGATATCGGTGGACGCTTAATTATTTTCTTGTATTTCAATTAGCATGTTATTTTACGTTTGTTTAATAATCAACACTTAACAGAGTAGCGGTACCATGCACGTCTATTCATAGCTTGGTTTAAAAACTTCCGAGCGAGAGAAAATTAAAAACATATTATATTAAACAAAAGGGAAACATCCTTAATGTAAAGGGTCCGCCAAATAATGTTTTTTTTTTGAAAATGCTATAAAAAAAAACTACTGAATATTTTCTCAAATTTCTTTTTTTATTTGAAAGTACAATCCTTCCGGTTAATAATGGAAAATAATTTCATTCAAATGGCTGCCTCGGCTGGCCATGCAGTAGCCTACACGATCGGTCCAATTTGTAAGCACATTATCGATTGTGTGCAGCTGTATTTCACCAATGGCTTCACGAATATTGTCCTTTAAAGCGTCAATTGTCTCTGGCTTGTCGGCGTAACACTTATCTTTGACGGCACCCCACAAATAATAGTCCAACGGTGTCAAATCGCAGCTCCGAGGTGGCCAAACGACATCAGCTCTGCGGCTGATAATGCGATCTTCAAAAACAGGGCGCAAAACATCGAGTGTAGCTTCGGCTGTGTGGCACGTAGCGCCGTCCTGTTGAAACCAAATGTTGCCAATATCCTCCTCTTCAATTTTTGTGAACAAAAATTCGTTCAACATGGCCCGATAACGATCGCCATTGACTGTAACGGCCACTCCTTGCTCATTTTCGAAGAAAAATTGCCCAATTATGCCTCTGGACCAAAATCCGCACCAAACAGTGGCTCATTTTGGGTTCACCGGCTTTTCAATGTATGCGTGCGGGTTTTCTGTGCCCCAAATGCGACAATTTTGCTTGTTTACATACCCGCCAAGATCAAAATGAGCTTCATCTGAAAAGATGATTTTTTTGGCAAAATCGGCATCTTCTGCATCGGCATGATTTTCAAAGTAATGTCGCAATATTTCCCAGCGTTGTTCAAGCGTATACACAACCATATTCGTTCAGCGGAAGGATAAAACTAATTATCTGTCAAATCAGACATGAGCTAAGTGTTACCATTCACGAAATAAGCACTACTTGAAAAAAAAAAGTTAGATGGCGGACCCTTTAGTATCATACATCTCTTAAGCAAACACATATTTCGTACAAAAGCTTTCTATTGACATTGATGAGATGATTAATTAAAGCGTCGAACCGAAATGTCATCCGAGACACAATCTCTGAAAGTGTTAAAACTATAAAGACACTACAAAAATAGCGATTCTGTTGTAGGCGTTGCGAGCGGATCATGGTCGACCTATTATTATTATTATAATTACCGGCCATTTGGAACTCGGAAGTACAGAGCTTCAATGACCACCCTTCGCAAAGCCTTCCTGTCATGAATGTGCCCTTTCCACATTTCGCTTTTCTGTCCTATCTCTTCTAGATCCATGCCTGTATTGCCCTCCCATCTTCGGCGAGATCTTCCTGGTGGCCTTTTTTCTATTGGCTTCCCACACATCATTCTTTTGACTGTTCGCCCACTGTCCATTCGTTTTACATGTTTTGCCAATCTTAGTCTTGGCGATTTAATTAATCCTACAATGCTTAGGACTGAATAGAAATCCTCGAGTTATTGATTACGTAGTTTTCTCCATTCGCTTGTTTCTTCTTCCTCTTTTCCACCATAGATTCTCCTTAAGATCCTGTTTTCAGAGACTCAAATTTATTTACATCCTTCTTAGTCAGAGGTCAGGTTTCACAGCCGTAAAGCGTTACTAGCATTATTGTGGTTTTATAAATGCGAATTTTAACTTTGCACGACAAATGAATTGTTTTGAATAATTCCTTCATCGCGAAGAAGCACGCGTTGCCTATATTTAATCTTTTATTTAAAAGTAAAAAAAGGTAAAAGTGACGACATTATTTCAAAAAAATAGAAATCTATAAATTAAATCATCTCAAGTTTCAAAATGCCATCTTTCCCACATAGTGTGAGAGAGATGCCATGACTTGAGGGAAGGATGCCGTACATATTATTTTGCCTGTTTAAATTTTTTTTTGTACTATTTTCCTCCCACTATTATTGCAATGGGGTAAGTACATTGTATATGCTTCATGTAGCCATTTTAGGCATACACAGACCTCTGGCTGTATTATGCTTCCTTACATAATTTCCAGGCATTCTCAAGCCTGGGCATTCAAAGTCTTCTACAGTCGTATGCTCAATGCAGCCTTCCACTGTATCTTGTTCAAATTTAACAGTAAAACACACATCACTTTGGAGGATAGATGCCATACAGTTAAAATATCACTCAGTATAAACAATGATACAAAAATATTTTTTTATCATGTTAAAAACAATTTTCGTGGGGGCGAACGCCCCCATTTATTTGGCTTAATTCAAGCTAGCTTAATCTAATCTTAACCTAATCTCACTTACTAGCTAGGGAGAAGGGGAGAGAGGGGAGGGTGGTTAAAAAGGCGGATTTTTAGGCATCGAGTGCTGAGGTTGAAATCGAAGTAAGGATTCGAATTAACACTTCCCAGCATACGAGAAATAGGTTCATTGGAGCCATAGGGAGTACGGGGGGTGGAAGAGACGGGGATTTCGTACATTGCGGGGGTTAGTGTTGATAGCGACAGAGTTATAGAGGGTCGCGCAGTCAATGGTACCTGAAAGGAGCCTATGGATGAAAAGAATGTCAGATACAATTCTTCTTTCTTCCAACGTGTTCATGTTGATTAGTTTAAGGCGGTCTTGGTAGGGTGGTAAAATCAAAGGATTGCACCAGGGGAGACCTCGAAGAGCAAAACGTAGGAATCGGCGTTGGATGCTTTCGATTCTAGGAATGTGGGTTTGTTGGTAAGGAGACCACACTTGAGAGGCGTATTCAAGAAGGGGTCAGACAAAGGTTATGTAAAGAGATCGGGTAACGTAAGGGTCAGGGAATTCTTTAGACCATCGCTTCACGAAACCGAGTGCAGAATTAGCTTTAAGGATTATCTCATCGATGTGTGCGCGAAAATTTAGCTCCTGGTCACATAATATCCCAAGATCGCGAATGATTTGAACCGTGGAGATGGGTTGATTATTGGGGAAGTAGAGACGAGGAGGAGGTTTGATTCGTTTACGTGAAAAAGTAATTGATTGGCGTTTGGAAGCAATTTTTGGAACACCAGATGGAAAAACTATTGAGATCAGATTGAATAAGGGAAGAGTCATGACTGGAGGAAATGGTCTTGAAGAACTTCGTGTCGTCGGCATATAATAAGATGTGGAACGAAAGGAAGTGGACCTAAGTGGCTGCCTTGGGGGACGCCGGAGGAAGCTAAAAAGGATTTAGAGAAGGCAGATTTTATTTATTTTTTATTATTTATTTATTTATTTATTTCATGAATAATAATATAAATAATACAATAAATGGAATTTAAAAATTGAATTTAAATTTTTGGATGAAATAATTAGGTACATTCTGTTGTCGGAAGGACAAGTGACGAATGTACCATCAGTACTCAATAACATTGAATTAGATGGTGGGGTTAAGTAAAAAGAGGAAAATATTATAAATTATTAAACATTAGTTTATATTCATGTGCATTAACATATTCATGCGAAAAATCTTAGATGTTATGTCACTCTGGTGAATAGGTTTTCTATTTCATAATTATTCAAAGAGAAAAGCCACACTCGCGTATTTTTTAAAAATGTTGAAACTTTTCTTTCGCATCTAATATTTGTTGGTAATTTATTAAATAGACGGCAAGCAGTTACAGAATAAACATCTTTATTGATAATAGGAACTTGTACAAAATTGCTGGTGTTAACACGTAAGTTGTAGTTACCATATAGTCTGGCGGCAGTATACCCAGATTTCAGAAAAAATATTTTAAGGACTTTGTAGCAGTATAGGTGTCGTATTGGAAGAATTTTGAGGAGTCTAAATAGATCATGAGTTGAGGTTCTACGATTCATTCGACAAATGATCCGAGTCACATGTTTTTGTTTGATCAGTAATGGTTGAATTTTATTTAAGTGTGTACCTCCCCAGCACGATATGCCGTACTCTAATTTGGATTTTAAAAGACCATTATAAACCATAATTAGAATGTTCGAACTACAGTAAAGGCTGAGGTGATATATTTGTCTAACAACTCTATTGGAATACTGTTTTAAGTATGTAGTATGGTCCTTCCAATTTAATCTATAGTCCAATATAACACCTAAGTACTTAAATTGAGGAACCCTTTCTATTGTAAAACAATCGTTATTACATTTAGCATTCGTATTAAAGGTAGGCATTAATTGATGTTGGGGAGAACCATCATTTAGACAGAATCTAGTGCACACAGGAGAGTGATAGTGTAGAACCATATCTTGCGGGACTATACCCGTAATGTTAAAAATCATTTTTATCGCTAATTTGTAATTTATGGGACTTAAACCATCTTCTCAGTGTTTCGAGATCAGAATTCAGATCAGCATATAAGTCGAGGTAATTACTGCTTGCGTAGGATAACGCAGTATCATCCGCGAAGGCAGTGATTTTACCTTTGAGGGATTAGAGAAATAATGAATTCACAAAAACCAAGAATAAAATTGGTCCCAAAACTGATCCTTGAGGGACACCAGAGTTGATAATATTCACAGAACTCAAGCAGTTTTTAATTCTCACGCTTTGTTTACGATTATTGAGATATGCATCGAGCCTCTGAAGCCTATGCCATATAGTTTACTAAGTAGCAGATCATGGTCGACCGTGTCAAACGCTTTGGTAATATCTATATATAGAGCGGCTGTTACTTTAGAACTATTAAGGCTATTGTTAATTTCGCCACATAATTTCAATAACGCATCTTCAGTTGATCTTCCACTTCTAAAGCCAAACTGGAATTCGCTGAAATAAGAATTTTTCTCAAGGAATGAAAGCATTCTAGACTTTATACCTCTTTCAAAAAATTTTAGAGAATGTAGATAAAAGGGATATATGTAGGTCTATAGTTATTGAGAACTGTGGTATCGCCCTTCTTATGCAATGGGATTACTATGGATGTTTTCAATGAGTCAGGAAAAATTCCTTTTTCGATACTTAGATTAAATAAATAGGCGACAATGTCAGAAATAAGTAGAGAAATGGTCTTAAGAATATTGCTTGAGATATTATCATGTGAACATGAATCTGAGGATTTTAAAGACGAAATAATTTTATGTATTTCAATTGAAGTAAAGTTTTTGAAGAAGAAGCTGTGTTCTTGAAAGGTCTCTTGTTTTATGGTGTGATCTGAATAGTAAGAAGGGGTACTTTGGCAAGGATTCTGAATTATATTTGTGACTTTAACAAAGTAATCGTTAAAAATATTAGCAATCTCTGTGGGTTCAGTGACATGCTTGCTGTTATTATTTAAAACAAAGTCAACGTAAGGTTTGTTTCTATTTAAAATTTCATCAACAATTCTCCATTCCTTTTTAGTATTGCCAATATTCTCAGCCAATCTACTACTAAAGTATGTATCCCTACAGAGAGGTATTTCCTTTTTTAGCTCTTGGCATATTATTTCATAATAATTTTTAAGCTTAATATTGTCAGGATGTCTGGCAACACGGATACGTAGTTTATTTTTCTTTCTGATTTTTGCCAGTGGAAGTCATCCAAGGTTGATACAAGTCAATCTCTTGCTTTTATTTTCAAAACTTTTGCTGCAATTCGAAATGTGAAGCTGCAGTGTGTTCAAAAATAAATCAAACGCAATGGAAGGATTCTGTGCCATAAAGATCTAAAACGAACACTGTAATAGCGATTTTCCAGGTAAGAAGATATCCACTTCAAAGAAATGGGGTCGAAGCCAAGGGAGGACAATTTGAAGAGTATCAGTCTGTCCGGAGATTTTATCGAAAGCTTTACTGAAATCGGTTGAGATAACGTCGACTTCTTTGCCGTTCTCTAAGGCTGATAGGGTAAAGGACACAAATTCAACAAGGTTAGTGGTTGTGGATCTGCATTTGAGGAAACCGTGTTGTCTAGGGGAGATTAAAGACTTGCAGCGAAAACTTAGGGTTTCGTACAAAATACTCTCGAAGGGTTTGGGTATATGTGACAGTTTGGCAATGGGACGATAGTTGTTAACAACGTTCTTCGGACCTTTTTTGTGTATCGGGGTGATAAATGAGGTTTTCCATAAGCGGGGGAATTCACCTTGGGATAGGGATAGAGTGAAGATTTTCGAGAGAGGGCTAGAGATGGTTGAGGAGCATTTTTTTAGAAATATGGCAGGGGGACCGTCGGGTCCAGGAGTGAATTCATCACTAAGTAGATTTAATTTGTTTTCGATGACATGAGAATCGACTGTGTGTGGAAGAAATGGTCCAAGGGAAAAATTCGGTAGATAATCAAAGTATGAGAAGTCTGGAGCAAACGAGTCGTCGGCGAAAGACTGTTTAAAAAAGGTGGCGATAATATTGGGGTCATTCGAGGTTTGATCGTGGAAGGAGAGCGAGGTAGGATAGCCATCAGATTTTCTTTTGTAGTTAACAAACTTAAAGAAGGACTTGGGATCGTTTATAAGATTGGTCTGCGTTTCAGTTAAATAGCCTTGATAGAGGAAGTTGTGTAGGGCGGTAAAGTGGAGATAGCTGCCCAGGTAGTTAGAAAAGTCATTGGATGATTGAGTACGAAGGAAGATTGTCCATTGCTTATTTCTTTTGTTTCTTAGAGAACGGAGCCTGCGATTATACCAGGGTGGGGAGGTGGACGAGGTTTTGCGTTGTGAAACGGGAACGTAAAGAGAGATAGAGTAAAATATTTCCCTGTAGAGTATAGATATTGCATCATTTACGGTTAGGTTATCAAAATTGAGAGGGGCATTTTTAAGGTATTCATTGATTAGGTGAAATTTTGCTTTGTGGAAATCGTAAGAGGCCAGAACTGTAGGGGGTTTATTCTGTGACGGAGAATCGTGAAAGAAGGAAAGGAGGAGGGGAGGATGGAAGAAAGTGAAACAGAAGAGTTGAGAGGATCGGTTGTGAATATGAGGTCGAGTTGACTACCCATGTAGTTTAGGACGCCACTAACTTGGCTAAGGTTTGAGTCTGTTAGGCGATCCAAGAAAAGACATTCTTTGGCAGTAGTGGGATTGGTGGCAGTGTACAACGATTGATCGTCTGATTGGGTCCATTTAAGACGAGGAAGGTTGAAGTCACCGAAAACAAGGATTTTATCTTGAGGGTTTCTTAAATCGGTTATTTGGTCGATTGTGTTGATGGCGAGTTGATAGGATTCAATAGGTTGTGAGGGCAAGATGTAGAAACAAATGATGTATAGTGTCTTCATGGGTAGAGCAATCTCAATTGAAAGAAAGTCGAGAAGTGGGGAGGATGATACTGCAACAAGGGAAGAGTCAATTGTATTAAGGACGGCTAGTAGAACGCCTCGACAAGGGCAACCGTCAGTGGGTCGGCTGAGTTCGTCATCGCAATAAACATTAAAATTTGATGGAAACAGTTCGAGGTTATTTATGCAAACTGAAGAAAACATTAAGATAGTTACTCAATTTAACTTATCTCCGCTGTACTTTTTATTAGTATTAACTAGAACAAAATATGCTCAAATTTTTTATTGAATAAATTACGCAGAAAAAAATATTTCCTAACAATACGTAACGTACTTAAGGACAGTCGAACAGACTGATCCGTCACCACAAAAACGTCGATAAATAGTTATTTGCAGTATAAAGTCTAGGGCTATCTTTTTCACATCGCGAATGTGTGGCGTCTCTCCTCATATGGCGTTTTTTACCCTATTTCGGTATTTATGTCGTGACGTACGTCTCTTAACTGTTTTCTCACTATCTCCCAGTAGACCCAAATCGCCAGCGTAAGCTAGAGCAGGTGTGATTCCAATAAGGGTTCAAGAAAATCATTACGCATTCCAGCGCCAAACAAATGGTGACAAGGCATCTCCTTGTTCTAATACTCCACGTGTCTACTTTAAATTCTTACGGCATATGCATCATCTAAATGTATGCTCTGCAGAAAATTTGGCTGCAGTTTGTGAAAACGCTGAAGATCCAAATTTATCGATTTAAGATTAGAGTTAAATTGTAACCTTCTTTTTTCATTTGGGCTCAAATGGATATTGAAGACATATGGTTTGAACAAAATGGCGTTACATGCCGTGAGCAATTTATCTTTCTTTGTTTTGGACCGGTGAATCTTCAGGCTAAATCGTGCGATAAGCCAGTGTCAATTACAGCATTGCGGGTATTACGTGTATTATAAGCCAATTACTAGCCAATAGCCTCCAAAAAGTGACTCAAAATTGAACTCTACATATGGACCAGTTAAAAGGTAGTTGTAGTCAACATATACACGAGAAAAAAGTAAATGGCATTAACTGATTTTTCACCTCAAGTACAAACTCAATTCAATTTTGTAATTGTGCTGTCTTTTTTTGGACAATTGAAAATCAAACGATTAAAAAGTATTTTTACTTCTGCTTATAAAACAAATGGAACAAAAATATATGTGAGGTATAGGTATGTTATCAAATTACAGATAACATAAAAGAATATGTTTAAATATTCTATTACGAAAAGCATACAGCGGCCGTAGTAGCATGGGGAAGGGCGGCAGTGAAATCGAAATAAGAGTCAACCTAGGGAGTTCTCTCCCCCCTACTGTGGCTTCTTACAGTTAACAAAATCATCAAATTCTTTATGGAGAAAGACACAAAGATCACAGCGTACGTGGATGTCCTGTTTATCTTGATAAAAGGTAAATTTCTACCAACTATCAGTGAACTAATGGAATTTGCGTTGAGGGAACTCCCCTCGTGGGCAAGACAGAACGGTCTGAGAATAAACCCCCAGGTAAAAGGAAAATTCCGATATTTGCTCCCCCCAAGTTAGCTCAAACTCAAAGCGGTAGCCAAATATCTAGGCGTCATTCTTGACTCCAAACTCTCCTGGAAAAGGAACCTGGAGGAAAGGATGAAAAAAGGATTGAACGCTTTTTATGCATGCAAAAAGACCTTCGGAAAAGATGGGGCTTGCAACCGTACATCATTCATTGGATGTACCCAGCAATCATCAGACCCATTTTAACTTATGGGGCCCTAGTCTGGTGGACTGTTAGCAGCACGAAAAGCTATATGAACATGCTCAACAAAGTACAAAGGTCAGCCGCTGTTTGTACAGCGAGAGCCATGAGAAGCACGCCGCAAGCAGGGTAGGACATGATACTTCATCTCCTCCCCCTGGATCTATTCATAAAAGGCTGCGCTGCAAAGAGCGCTCTCAGACTAAGGGAGTCCTCTCTGTGGAAGCAAGCCAACTATGGACATGCGGCCATAATCAGAATAATAGACGACCTGGGAAAGAAACATGGTTTTAGTAGCCTCGCAGCTATATTTCCCCCCAAAATGACTTCTCTCTCCGAATACATATCCTTTTCCCCGACAGAGAAGAGTGGCTATCAAACGCCGTAATCAACGACCACGAGATCACTCTCTTCACCGACGGATCGAAAATGGACACAGGCACTGGGGCCGGGTTCTACTCTGATACCCTCCACAAACAGGAATCATTCAGACTCCCTGATCTCTGCAGCGTTTTTCAAGCAGAAATCCTGGCAATAGAGAAAGCAGCCAAACACCTACAGGTAACCGATATCCCACCATCTGATATCACTATATTCGTAGACAGCCAGGCTGCACTGAAGTCAATAGAATCCTGTATAACGAGATCAAAGGCTGTCAAGAAATGTCGCGATTCACTAAAGTCCATCAGACACCACAAAGATAAACTCTGCCGGGTCCCGGGCCACAGCTCAATCGCAGGGAAAGAAAGAGCAGACAAATTGGCCAGGCAAGGGTCTGTAATGGACATCAGCGAAGCGGACACGTCATTGCAACCACCGATCAGCGCATTATTACCGGATCATAAACGACACAATCATCAACGAGGCCAACTCGTCTTGGCTTACAAGAAACGACAGCTACACGACAAGATCAATCGTGGCCAGGCTCAATGTCGAAAAAACAAAGAAGCTCCTGGCGCTGGACCGTAACTCGATCCGTATGCTCGTCGGGGTGATCACAGGACACTGCAATGCTCCGGAAATGGGACCGGAATCCAGCGATCTCTACCGGAGCTGCGGCGATGAGGAAGAAACTTTGCCACTGTCCAGCTCTCCAGAATCGACGCCTAGTGTCGCTAGGCCAAAGATTCTTTACAGAGATTGCGGACGTGGCTAATGCAGATATATCGGATCTTCTAAAATTCATTAAGAGCACGGGCTGGTTTCAGCCACCACGTGATAGGACAGGTTAATGTGTACCCACACAAATGAAGGGAATCCCAATGGGCCTCTTGGCCTCCGAGTGGAAGTGATGTTTAACCATCACACTCCCCTTCTCTAACCTAACCTAACCTAGTGTAACGAAGAAAAATCCATTATCCTTCCAAGAGATGGCTTTGGTAATCTGTGTCTCGTATTGTATACATCCTATCCGTAGACTAGATGGCATCCGTATGAGTTTACGTATAAAAAAAAAAAACAAAATTTTCTGTCGGTTTCGTAATGGACCTAGCCACATTTCTTCGATCGATTGTCCACGAGCTAAAGATTACACAAAAAAATTAATCTGGAAATAGATGCTCAATCGCAACAAAATCAACCCTTTTCTGAAGTGGATGTTGACTGGCAATGAATAGTGGATTACTTACGACAACATCAAGCGAAAACAATCGTGGGCCAAAGATTAGCAGCCAGGAAGGTTTTGCTTTGTGTTTGGTGGGATTGGCATAGTAGTCGCATCCGTAGAGTTAACAATTGGATTGTCTCAAAGAAGCGAACGCACACAGGCGGCCATCTTCGACCAATAGGAGAAGAATATTGATAGCTCCGGCAGCTTTGTTTTGAGGTTCTTTCACCTTATACAGGGTGTCCCACGAGCAGTGTGCCAAAAAGCTAGAGCGTGTAGGTCTGGTCAAGACAAGAAAAAAATCGTATGGGAGGGGGGGGGGTCTATTCCCCCCCGTTTAGCCGGGAGGGGCAATTTTCTAAAAAATTGACTTAATTTGGAAAAAAAATTATTAAAAATCACCAGTTACATCCACAATGCCGTGATATACTTTTTTGTAAAGCCAGAAACCTTTTCTTTTATCATGTTTTTAAACGAAGCTTTTTCGAGGAATAGTTTTTGAGAAATTAATTTTCAAACTCAAAATTTTGAAAAAAAAAATGAAAAAAAAAAATTTGAACTTTTTTTTTTTCAAAATTGTATGTAATTAAGTACTAATTTTTTTCAAAAATTCAATTCCCTAGTTAGTTTTTAGTTAAAAACAGAAAACCAGATGTAAAAATGTCTTGTAGTTTTTGAGAAATTAAAAAAAAACCCGAACCATTTTTTTCTAAGAAAAACCTTTTTTTTTGTTTTAACGCGGCTGGACTTGTAGGCAAATTAATGTATGAAACATTGACCTCCTCCCGGCTAAACGGGGGGAATAGACCCCCCCCTCCCATACGATTTTTTTCTTGTCTTGACCAGACCTACACCCTTTAGCTTTTTGGCACACTGCTCGTGGGACACCCTGTATAAGGACTTGGTACCAACTGTTTACCACCTGTTGCCGACCATAGCGAACAATGTTGCCAGTTAAACATTTGCCTGAAGAGACTTGTGAAAAACGATTGTTCTAATTTTTTACCAGAACAGTTTTTTTAGAACATAACGGCGCATATTGCACCAAACTTGCATCATTCTGACCGTGACAAATAAAGTACTCAATTTCATTCGTGAATTATATTCTAATTGTGGCATCCAAATCTTCTTCTTCTTTTCCTTTTTCCGGCGTTGTTATGGTCAGAAGTGTAGGACCATAACCTTCCCACTTAACTGCATTCCTACTGGTCCGCTTGTGGGGTCCGCCCCTTTTTTTTTTTTTTTGTGACACGGGCATGCTCCAGATTTTTTTGTTTGATCTTACTCTTACAACACCGGTGATCTCCAGTCGTGTCAGCCCACTGATTTGCATGTATACTGGTGGGGCAGTTTAATGGTGGTATATGTGTCCCTAGGCTCACCTTGGTGTTTTCAAAATTGCCTAGATGTGATTTTTGTTTACCTTTGTTTTAGTCGCCTTTTACGACAAGCGAGAGGTATCGCTGCAGGGATATTCTTAACCCGTCCCTGCACGGAACATATCTTTTAAGTCTATAATTTTGAAAAATCTTTTAAATTAGTAATCTAGATCTACATACATATGTTAACACTTTGACTGCAATGTTGGTTTCGTGCGACTGCTCATTATTCTCCGGAAGCCACATTTAGGATCTCGCACCTCACTCCGGCCATGTCGAACTAACACGTGCGGCTTAAAAAAATATGTTATAAACTATATTTTGGGCACTAGAGAAAAAGATTATTCGCTCTGACGTTGCAAGAAATGACAACTGTAAAATGTTAATGTGAATGATGTGTATGTGCGCATGTGTATACGTGTGCATGTGTGTGCACATCTTGTGAACAATTTACGCACCCCTCTCAAACTCTAATCTGTAAGGGCTACATCCAAGCTTCCAACCAAAAAGCTTCTTCAGCCGGTAAGATCGTTAGCCAACCAATTCTAGTGCCGCACGCTAAGTTGATTGACCAGTGTCAACCTGTAGGACCTGTGTGTCCTACCTTAGATGCAGTCGTTCCTTGCTGCGTCGTCCCTTGCTGTGTTGCCCCACGGGGTTGGAAACGGAGAGCGGAGCATTTACGTCTATTCGCTCTACATAGTCTCGCCATGATGCTGTTAAAGAAGTCACATGATAATACGACCCTCTGCCTTCATCCTTTTTTAAAATCAAAGGTTTTGGTTCATTAATTACCGATATGAACGGAATAGCGAGACGTTTTGATTGTCATCCTGAAAAGCCTGACAAGGTTGGAAAGGATTTCAAGGCATGACGCATACACTATATAGATATATGCAGCCTTGAAGTCGACCGAAAAATTGTGTGTGTCGATATGAAATTCGAGGAGCTTCTCCAAGGTCGGATCGAATATTTGTAGCTGAATATCACACTAATAGAAACTCATTAGATTATTGTCGAACAATTTTAGGTGTTCGCACAACACGGTAGAGAAGATCTTAAAAGCAATGTCTAGAAAATGTATTCCGATATAATTCGCGCATTGATAGGGGTCTTCGTCCTTACGTTATATAATAGCTAAAAATACAATGAATCAAAAATATTGCACATGAGCAATGGTATCCTCTCGTCACGGTTTATGACAAGTATATGTTTACATTTCGAGACGAAACACCTCCTAAATGATTAATTAAACCTTGAAGTAAAAACCTAAGTGCTCCTATACTTTACCTTCGTTTTGAAACCTTCAACTCTCAAATGATAACAAAGCAAACTTTTCCCGCAATATAAGGAAAAAAACGAAATGAAGAAGGAAAAGAAAATAACGTTCCCTCGAGTACAACTCATGCTAGAAAAGACAAATTCAAATGCAAATAATTTCAATAACATCCTGTCTAAGAACATGGTAAATACCAGCCCCGACCCATGTTTCTTTCATCTAACAATCGAATGCATCGAGCCACCCCGTCAAGTTGCATTCCAGTCAAGAGTCCCGAAAGTAATACAAAGTTCAATGCCCATCAGATTCATCTCCTTCATCTGCACTCTCTTACATACATAGGTATGTACCGTCGCTGATGCTGCTGTTGACTTTTAATGATTTGCGCGCATACGCGGCTCGCACACCACCGCAGGATGTACGAGTACGTATCAATGCTTTCCAATGGAAAATAAACACGAACTTACAAAAACAACAAATCCCTACTAGCGGTGTATAAAAATAGTAATTAAAATGCAAAACTGCACATTTTCCGTGCTAAACAAATTAAATGTGCAACGTAGACGACGACAGCCCAACGCAGGCAAGGGGATGAGAAAAAGATAAAAACGAAGGGAAATGTAACCTCCCCCCAGAGCCCTCAGTTGAAGGAAAAAAGGTTATTGTTCGGAAAATAGGTAAAGGAAAAGCTTTTACCTCGCTAGTTGTTATTCTCCATCGTCACGGCACCACCGCCACGAATACCATCAGAATCGCACCGACAGCCGTCACCTACTCTCCCACCTCTCCTCCCCAATTGCACTTACAACAAAATGCAAAAGGAAACAAGAGAGAAACAACCCTCGAGAGTAAGGAATAGGAAGAAGAGAAACCCCCCAGTAGGTATGGGAATGAAGGAGAAATCAAAGAAATGCGCTTGATCCGCCCGCTCATCCCCACGCCGCATAGACGCCATCGTATACTAATTCCGTCTCTAGGTTATGTTTTTCAGATTCAGTGAAAAGTTTTCCACACCACCCTTCACCGCTGCCCTGCAACGACAACGACAGGCCTTGCATTGCCCCATTGCACTAGCACTAGCGTCGGTATCAGAACCAGTAGTGGCAGCGGTAGTAGTACTCTTTGTAGTAGTAGTAGCGACTGCAATGGAATTGCATCGTTTCCTGCTCCTGACCTACCCCTCGGTATAAATTAAACTCGACTCGACAACGACGACGACGACAGGGACGGACATTGGCATGGGGCATAGATATGTACTTGCAGCATATGCGAGTGTGAGCGGCAACTAGGGAGAGAGTGACAATCATAGTTGTAGTCGTCAACGTCGGCACAGTTATCGCGTCAAGGGAGCAACCAGGGGATGTGAAATGCATTCAATAGTGGATACCAGGCAGCGGGCGGTGATAGTACTCGTATGCAACCAATTCAGAAATGCATAGTTTCGTGTTAGTTTCTGAACATACGAATACTCCTACCACCGCTCGCCCGCTCGTCGTTATAGTCATCTATATCATCATCGTATTGGTATAGTGGGAAAGCATGGGTGAGGGTGATGTGCTTGGTTGTTGCCCCAATTAAGGGTCATTGCTACTCTAGTTCTCTTCATTATGTGCATTTTTATTTGTGACTCAAATAATTGCTGCACACTGCAAAGGCAAAAACATGAAAACAAAGAATGTTGCTGTGTTCTTCTTCCTTAAGCCAAGGATACCCACCCAGCTTTTCTACTTCGCATGGTAATCGTACCAATCGCGCTGCTGGTGGAGTGTCGGTGTGACACAATCAGAACCACCCGTGTGGTTGCAAAAACAAGAATAAAAGTGACGCTGGTAGAAGAGCTCTCAACTCATGATGCTCGTTGTGCTCTGCTCGGTACATTCCCTCGAATCCCAATCCCCGTGTGTGTAGGGGGTTGGAGAACATTATTCGCTTGGTAAATGATGGGTGAATGCTAATATTAATCTCCCGGATGACGACGAGGAATGAGATGCTATCCATTGTTTTCCCAACCCCCAGGAAGTGGTTTAGTTTCACATGAACTGTGTTTTTTATTTTGATGGTTTTTTCCTCACCTCTTTGCCGTTGAATGGTTTCTGGGTTGGTGTTTCTTGCGATCTTTAACCCCCAACTATTGTAGGGCAGCGAACACGTAAATGGAGGATATTCAGTCGCTGCTTGGCATAAAGAGGTTAAAGGTAATACATAGTTCCTTGGGCACCTTTTGGCTTTCTACCTTATGTTCTCTGCCTCCTATCTCTACACAGACAGACAGACCTCCAAGCATGGCGGTTTATTTGTTTGTGTCGTGCACATCCGCAAAAAGTACTAGTAGTGTGAAATCGTATCATAATGTGCATAAGCTATGAGACGAAAATGTAATATGATTGAGAACGGAAACATCCTTTGAATGTTGGCACCTCATTATAATCAAATGGAGTATGTAGACAAAGTACATTTGTATGTGCGTCTGTTAGGTCAAAATTTATATTGACGGTATTCATACTCACCTCATAAACAGACAGGGGTGGTCAGTTACATTTGATGAAACGATTAGATCCGAATTGGTTGGCAGTATAACCCTGAAACGAATGCAAAACCGATGCGAATTAAAAAAACAATACATGTATTATCAATATGTTTGTATGATGAAGTTCATTTTAAGGATTTAATGAGCTATTAATTTTTGATGCTGTTTTTCCAAACAAATATTTTCTTAGCTTAAGTTGTAAATTATTTTAATTGTTATAATATTTTTTTTTTCATAAGGCCGAAAGGTATAATTTAATTTGTTACTTTTACTTTAGAGTGTCCGTATAGGGCCATTAAAGTATATATAACATAATTAGTTAAGCTAGAAGCCATTAAACTGCCCCACAAGTATACATGCAAATCAGTGGGCTGACACGACTGGAGATCACCGGTGTTGTAAGAGTAAGATCAAACAAAAAAATCTGGAGCATGCCCGTGTCACAAAAAAAAAAAAAAAAGGGCGGACCCCACAAGCGGACCAGTAGGAATGCAGTTAAGTGGGAAGGTTATGGTCCTACACTTCTGACCATAACAACGCCGGAAAAAGGAAAAGAAGAAGAAGAAGAAGTTAAGCTAGAAGCTAGTTTAATCATTTTTGTCATTTTTGAATATAAAAAATGAAAAAACTTGGGCTGGAAAATCCACTGAAATTCCTTCATGCCTTTTATAGAAGGAAGTTTAAGTGGTTACCAAGCTGTGCGTATCCCATGTAGTGGAATTTTGTTTTTTTTAATTGAATAGGCTAATATTTACTATGTCAGAAACTTTTACAGTTTTTTACAGTAAGATGTTACATACAAAACTATTACAGAGATATGGTTTGAATAACCTTACTATTATAAAACTCGTACAAATATTTACAAAAAATAAAAATGTATATAATTGTAGCACATATAATGATTGGATCGTGCAGGGACGGGTTAAGAATATCCCTGCAGCGATACCTATCGCTTGTCGTAAAAGGCGACTAAACAAAGGTAAACAAAAATCACATCTAGGCAATTTAGAAAACACCAAGGTGAGCCTAGGTACACATATACCACCATTAAACTGCCCCACAAGTGTGCATGCAAATCAGTGGGTTGACACGACTGGAGATCACCGGTGTTGTAAGAGTAAGATCAATCAAAAAAAAAGAAAAAAATCTGGAGCATGCCCGTGTCAAAAAGGAAGGAAAGAAAGAAAACGGTTAAACCGTTGCATTATGGAAAAGAACGCTAAAAGGAAAAGCACTACCCCGCCAGGCACTACTAATGGTCGTGATCCTGGGACGAGCAGCAATGCTCGGGTCAGAGCTATAGGATTTCCGGGGGATAGCAAAGTAATGCAACGGCGTAAGCCACACTTAAGAGTCGCGAGTTGGAACGTTGGAAGCATGAGTGGGCGCAGCTATGAGCTTGAAGAAATGATGGTTGGAAGGCGAGTAGACATCCTGTGCGTACAAGAGACGAAATGGCGAAACACCGGTAATCGGGCACGTTTCTTGGACGTTAAAACGAAAGCCTACAAGATGTTTTACTATGGATTGGAACAAGGAAAAAACGGAATCCCCATCATCCTTGCGGCAGAGCTACTTGGCAGCGTCTTAACCATTTCAAAGTCCAGTGACCGTTTGATGGTTCTCAAATTGGTGATGCATGGTGAGGTGTGGAACATCGTAAGCGCATATGCCCCTCAAGTAGGATGCGAACAAAAAGAAAAAGATGCATTCTGGCTAGATTTCCACAACCTTGTCAAAATCATCCCAAAGGAAGAGCTTTTGTTTGTTGGGGGAGATTTAAACGGACATGTCGGGAAGACAAGCGAAGACTATGAAGGCTACCACGGAGGGCTGGGATACGGCACCAGGAACTCTTCAGGTGAAGATATCCTAAACATGTGCAAGTCGTACGGTCTTATAGTGCTAAATACCATGTTCGTCAAACAAAGCCGGCACCTGATCACTTATAGCAGCGGCGGAAATGAAACTCAAATAGACTATCATTTGGTATCCAGTTTCATGAAGCCACAAGCTAAAGATCGCCCTCAACACCTGACTGAATTTTTTATGGATGCGAGAAAGAAGTCAAAGCAGCAAACGAAGGTGTCGGAAAGAATCAAGTGGTATAAGCTGGATAAAGGAAAAGGCGAAGCTTTTATTACCAACATGAAAAACTACCTCTCTTCCATTATCGATGAGGTCGGTAATGAGGAGTGCAGAGCACAAGACATGTGGGATTCCCTACAATAATCTGGCCTGGAGAAAGCCAAATCACTCTTCGGAACATCTAAAGGCCCCTGCCGACACGCAAAAGAAACCTGGTGGTGGACAGACGAAGCCAAAGCAGTGATACACGAAAAGAAAATGGCTTTCCAAGCTTGGTCAAAGTGCTCTTTTACTAATAGAGAGGAAAAAGCTCGCCGTGAAAAGGTATATAGATATTGCAAAGGTATCGCGAAGAAAAAGTGCGCCGAATTCAAAGCGAAAAGCATGGAAGGCCTCTATCAGGAGTTGGAAGAAATATCGTCTTCCGCGTCTGACAGAAACCAGGCTACCCACGAGCTTCGACAAAGCAATTTGAACAAAGGAGCAAATATCTTTAAGATAGCCGCCCAGAGAAGAAGAAATGCTCAGGAGATTCGTTTCCCAAAGTTTATTAACAATGCTGAAGGCCAACTCCTTGTGGAAGACGAAAAAATTCTCCACAGATGGCGACAGTATTGCGAGGATCTTCTGAACGAACAGTTTCCCCGAGTGTACTTTCCAAGAGCCGCCCCGAATTATGCCGAAATATCCGACATCACAGTCGAAGAAGTTCGGTACGCGGTTAAAAACTCCAAGAAAAGAAAAGCTGTTGGGCCGGACGGGATACCCTCTGAGTTCTGGAAAAAAGATGGGAGACATCGGGTCTAGATGGCTCATGGTTCTTATCTCCAAACTTATGAGAGGCGACTCTATGCCTAATCAATGGAGGGAAAGCTATCTTCCTCCTTTGCAAAAAAGAAAGGGTGATACGCGAAATTGTGATAACTACCGTTCTGTCAAGCTGATGTCGCACACCATGAAGATCGTTGAACGGGTATTAGATAGCCGACTGAGGAAAATAATACTACTATCTGATGACCAGTGCGGGTTTGTCTCGGGTAAATCAACAACAGATGCAATCCAAAGTATAAGGGTCATGATGGAAAAGCATCGTGATTCGTCAAAGGACTTGCATATGGTGTTGGTTGATTTCGAGAAGGCCTTTGACCGGCAACCAAGAGATCTTTTATGGGTAGCGCTAAGACAAAAAGGAGTTCCAGAAACCTACGAGTGATCATGGACATGTACAAGAGAGCAACGACAAGAGTAAGATGCACCGCAGGAGTCACCGAATAGTTCGCAATCAAAGTCGGTGTACACCAAGGGAGCGTCCTCAGCCCACTGCTCTTTATAGCAGTCCTTGATTGCTTGCTTGAAGGAAAAGTGACGGGCCCCAATGTGCACCAGCTATTCTTTGCTGACGATGGAGCCATTATAAGTGATGATCAGGCGTCCCTACAACGAGCACTTGATGTGTGGGTGGACATTTTTGAGGGACACGGGTATCGTATTAGTTCTAAGAAGACAGAGTATCTGTGCTGCCCGTTCTCTGACCCTCATCAGCCGATTCCAGACATTTACTTGAATGGAAGAGTGCTTCCCAAGTGTGAAAAGTTTAAATATCTGGGATCTATGATTAATAAAGAAGCAACGTGTGATGACGACATCAACCATCGCGTAAGCGTAGGGTGGATGAAGTGGCGGGAAAACTCCGCCATCTTCTGTGATCGAAAAATGCCCCCTAAGCTGAAAGGAAGTCTCTACACTTCAGTTGTACGTCCGGCGCTCACATACGGTTCACAATGCTGGACAATGCACAAAAAGTATGAGAGCAAATTAACGGCAGCTGAGATGAAGATGCTTCGCATGACAGCGGGAGTAACAAAGCGTGACAGAATTAGAAGTTCAAAGATCCGAGGAAGCCTCCACGTAAAAGAAACCATCACAAGAAAGATAGAGCGCGACCGACTCAGTTGGTATTGCCAAAGGAGAGATCCTTTCAACCCCGTCCAAAAGGCGATATCAATCAACGTTCCAATTTCAACACGCAAAACTGCCGCTACTTTCTGAGGTCAAACCGGCGGACCCCACAAGCGGACCAGTAGGAATGCAGTTAAGTGGGAAGGTTATGGTCCTACACTTCTGACCATAACGACGCGGACGCCGGAAAAAAAGGAAAAGAAGAAGAAGAAGTTTATTTTCCCTACTTAGCTTTGAATTCCTGTAGAACAATGGATAGAGGATTCTTATTATAATGTTAACTTTTTTGATTATTTCTTGTACATGACAATGAAAGGTCAAACGT
The DNA here is from genome assembly GCA_958301585.1 of Merodon equestris. Lineage (NCBI taxonomy): Eukaryota > Metazoa > Arthropoda > Insecta > Diptera > Syrphidae > Merodon > Merodon equestris. The sequence continues at coordinate 76,773,168 of OY284415.1, read as the reverse complement.
TTGTCTAAATGTATTCCAAGATACTTGGCGCTGGATTTCCACTCAACCTGGATACCATTAAAAAAAAAGTAATTACTTGGAAGAAAGCAGGCATTTCTTTTTCGAGCGAAAAAGATAGCCTGCGTCTTGGAAGCAATAATTTTTATTTTTTTGGGGTTATCTTTGCAACTTTCCATTTGTTAGCGAAGTAACCTAATCTGAGACAATTGTTAAATAAATCATTTAGGTATATAAGAGAACAGTCTGGTCGATTTTTCAGGAACAGATTTTTCATTCTTACAATGTTTTGGAGCTCAGCCAAAGATACTAAATCAACACTACTTATTACAGGCAGGGCGTTTAGAAAGTTAATTGACTGCTCTACCGAGGATTCAATGTTCATAGTGGAAGTAATATGAGTAGTAATTGAATGGTTCTTACAAAAGTTTTTTTTTGCTAGGACATAAGCTTTATCAGAGCAAGTAAACAATACAGAGTTTCCATCATTAAGTGGAGGGATGTAAGCATGTTTTTTCTTAATTATTTTAACGATGTTCCAAAAGGGCTTGCTGCCTTTCTCTAAGCATTGAAGCTTTGCGTTCCATGATTGGTGGTATTGGTATTGTTCAGCCCTAACGTTGTAAAAATATAAGTAAAATTGAAACTTTACCTAGACGCAAGCATTTCCAGAAAACAGGGGACCTCACTTATCGACCTGATCCTGAAACGTTCAGGATCACAATCACTCCAATTCAGCCGGATCTATGCGAAAGAGGCATTGAAACTTGGACCTCTCGGGTCCGTGCCGCCGTAAGGAGTTGAAGCGGACTTTTGAACGATGTCATACAAGGGCCTTTCAAATAAAAAATGTTATTAATACCTCAGACCAGCTTGTTTTATTCCATTTTAACATCTACCCCCACTTATTGAAAACCCTTTACTAGCATAAATACTCGAAAGATCACACATCTTTTCAAGCTTGTGGTATCGGACAACATCCGTTCGCACGATAATTGCAATTAATTTTAATACTCGTGTCTTAAAAGAGAGAAATATTGATATTCAAAAAGAACCTTTGACCAGCCAGAGCAGAACACCTATTGTTTTAACCTATTTACATAGAGTCCCACCTTCATATGAAAACGTCAAGGTACTTTGCCGCGATTTCGGTGGGTTAGAAACAGCCCATGTTGTCTTTTTGCTGAATATCCATCTATCAAAAATCTCCAAAATCTATCAGATAATAACATTGCCGGAACATACCTAGTTTAGTACCTTAAACCGACTTTAAATAATATTTTATAAAGAGAAAGGAGTTCCAAAGAAGTTCTGATGCAGCCCGAATACAATAAGATATTCAAAGGGAATTCTGTTATCTTTACCGAACGCCCTGATTAAAAAAGTGCAAATCATCCTCTTCAACTGTCTTCTAACAGAATATTTAAAAATTTAACGCATGTGTTTTGTGAGTTTATAAGGTAGGGCTGGGTAGGCAACTAAAGAAAATCTAACTGTGGTATATTATAGGTATAATTTGAGCTAAAGCGCCACACTCCGATTGCCTTATTTTGTGAAAGAATAGAGAATATTCTGAGAAGAAAACACCGGGAATATAATTTCTATAAGGTATTGTACGAACCTCGTGTCATTGATGCCAGAAGCCGATGAATACTATCAAATGAACCTCTACTACCATCTCCCGACAACGATGATAATAATGAAATGATAAAAGTCCGCCACTGATCTTGAGTTCCTGATCTGAATAACTAAATCCTGGAACAACTTGTCTAAGTGAATGTTTGATTAGGCTTTTTGGCTGATAGTGTAATGGGGCCATAGTGTTGGTGAGACTATTTCAATGAATGGGGTACCATACCAAACTATGGTGACATACTGTTTCTACCCTGAATTTTACTATGATTACGGGCGGGCTTAGTTTTATTTAAAAAACAAAGTGGTTAGTTTTAGATAGAGCCTACGTGGGCATTTAGTAAACGGCATTCCATTACTAACCCCAAATTGTGTATATTAAATTAAAACAAAAATACATTTTACTTTTATTTTTAAATGTCTATTGATTTAAAAGACACCTCTTATTGGATGATATTGATATGTATATCTTATCAATTATTAAAACTAGGAAATGCCATTTAACTTCATATATCAGTATGCCTTAGAGGGTAAATAACATGTTGGGCATCAAAAGTAAAAATTAAATATAGTTTCCTACTATCTCGGGCTTTCTTAATAGTTTTATTGTCACCAGGGGCGTTAGTAAAAGGGAAACATTTTACTGATTGCTGGTTTCAGTAATTCTCGGCGATGCCGCAGCTTGGATGTTCATCTGTGTCAAACACTTTCGGCCTTATGGGAAATAAGTATTTGCAATCAATATATTATTCCAAAACTTTATCTGCACTTCCTTTCACTTTCTAACTGATCATTTGATCTTCCGATATTTTCTCCATTCTCGTTCATAGGTACATATGTACATATGTACATACATACATATGTACATTGGCTATACTATAGCCCAAGTCCGTAACAAAGATAAAATAAAGTAGTCCTCCGTTCACTCATGCTCTCAAGCGCCAGCTGGCGATTGAATAGAAAAGACATATTGTAAATATCAGCGCCGCGCCGGGCTTAACGTGTTCAATTCGTACATATGGTTATGAAATGTTAATGGGCTTCTAGAAATAAAAATCATGAACCGCCTAAAACGCCTTTTCTCAGTAATATCCAATCATAATGCGTATTATTTGTAGCTATCTATTCCCATTAATACCATTCTTAAAACAGCGGACAATGCAATGATTTATCCAAGTTGTCCGCAAACTTTGTAAAAAACATCATTTAAGCTAAAAAAATAACTTTAAGCTACTTAACCATTTTCAAAATGTATAATAATTGAATTTTTTCATCTAATAGTCATAATAAAAAAAATCAACCGTTAACCTGTTATTCCGATAATTTAAAAAACAATTCAAAAAATCCCTGAATCAGGCGCCCAACTTCCGCTCCATCTGGCTGCGAGTGCGAAAAGCACACACATAATCCCTTCATCCACTCTCTGTTTCCTCAACCCGAATGCACCCTGTTACAATGAAGAGCTTACCAACACACAAACCATGTGCATGCTCGCCAGACTGCACATTGTCGAACACAAATGCGATTTCACATTGCATTGCGATGACGACAGAGAAAGCACGCATGCAATGCGGAAGTTAATTCGCTTTCAATAGGGAAGAGAGAAAGAGCGCAAGGAATTTTAGAAGAGAATGGTGTCTCTTGGTTAGATTGGGTGGTTGACAATCGGTCATGTTGGTGTCATTGACGCCGGGGATGTGACGTCATCTGGGAATTTTATTTAAGAGAAAAAATATAAGAGACTTATGCTGATAAACGAAGAGTGAAATACTAAAGAGTTTGTATTCGCGTGTTGAATTCTCTCTGTTTGGGGAAGTTTTTGCTTTGTTTTCGAAAGAGAATGTGCAAACTCGCTGTGTGTCAATTGGTTTCATTAACCCCGAGCGTCAAGGGCCAACGTCACTACACTATGTAGGGGATGGCGGAACAGCTTTAATTACTGAAGAAATAAAATTGTATATATTAAATCACAATTTGCTTGGTTTCGATTAAATTTGAAGCGATTCTTTAGAATTTAATACAGAATATAGGAAGGATACAAAAAAGATTTGCGCTGGAGATGAGCTCATCCTAATCTTATCTAATCAAAGTAAAAAATGATTGGTTTGGGGAAAAAATGTTGAGAGATATCCGTCCCCAGATGGTGATTATTGGTGTCATTATATTTGTTGTTTTTATATTTTGAATCCAATTTTTATTTTCTGCATTCCATTCTATTCCTTCAGGGATATGGATATTAATTACTTCACATTCAACCAAATACATTCAAGTCCAAGAAACTATCAACGAGTCTAGTGAAATATTTGCCAACAAACGCAGCTGTTCCAGGTCATAGCACTATCCAATATCTCCCTACAAATGCCCGCGCACAACAGCACACATTCTAACTCCGTCATCATAACGATCATCAACTCGAATCAACATTATCATCATCCTCGACTTTACGGTTTCTGCTTCTCTCTTTCTCTCGAGCAAAGTTGAACGACCGAAGTCGACCCTGAGGCGAGGTCACCAACCCCTATATAGTCGATGGCACGTCGCTCGTTATCCTATATACGGAAAATTATGTGGACTAGCTGCTAGTATAAACAGCAATAGAACCGCCAACTCACAGACACTATCATCCCTACCGCCGTATTATCATCAGCACAAGCACCACCAGAGCCATTCGCCATAGTCATCATCGTCGTCGGTCGGCTCCAGAAATATATGGAACACTTTTGGTGGACATGCGCTCCAAGGAGCTTACTATTTGGAGGTGCGCATCTGTCTCGCTCGATCCCACACTATGCGAGGCGGCCGGTAGGGGTTGTTGTGTAGCGAGGTGCGTTTCTTCTTCTCAGATTATTTTTATTTGTTTTTTTTTTTCTGTTTTATTCTGGTGGATGATTTATTTACGGTATGTGTGTAAGAAAGACGAGCGAGCAAGCGAACGAATGAGTGAATATTTGCGGAAGGAGGAAGTTGAAGTAAACAATTAGGATCCCTCGTCTGGATTTTCTAATATTTCTGTAAATATTTATTGGCCACGAGTTGGCCGCCGGGACGTAGAAACATCTTTATTTTTCCGGGAAAAGTGATTATGTTTTTGCACACGTAGTAATTAAATAGGGGACAATGTCCGTCTGTTTCAGAATGCGGTAGGTCGGAGGCTCTATTCTCTTTGCGAATGGATACGGGGTGGGCTACAGTTATGATCCGGACAAGGAATGGGGAAAACGGAAGTATTGTAGTGTAGTGTTGTATTGTTGAAGGGATTTAATTGGATCTCAATTTGGGCTGTATTAAGTTCCAGTCAAAATAGAAAACACAAATTTCATGGTATATCACATGGAATATTAAATAACTTTTCACTGTAATGGATCTTTAAGAAGTATGGACAGTAAGGACAGCTGTAAAATACGAATATTCTTCGCAATTGTCACGATCGAAATTTTACGAGTTTATGAGAGGAAATTGTGTTTTTTTAAAGAAATGTTTAGTGACTTTATTTTGATTTAAAAATGTCAACTGTACGAGTAGAAGTAAGTAAGCATTGTTCAACTGAAGATCGTTCAAAAGTTAAACAGCTGCATTAAAATGAGTTAACTGTGCGAAAGATAGCGGAACTTTTAAATTGTTCAAAAACAAAAGTTCACAATGCTATCAAGGCACAAAATAATCTAGAAACTCGTGGACGGTCAAGGAAAACTACGGCAGCCTTCGATCGACAGCTAGTATAGGCATGCGAAAAATACCTTTCACCTCTTCGAACGATTTGAAAACTGAGTTAAATGCTCCAGTATGTAACCGAACCATAAGAAACAGGTTTATAGAATATGGTTTATGTGGAAGGGTGGCAAGAAAAGTTCCTCACCTCAGCAAGGTGAGGACCTTGTGAACATCAAAAAGGAAAGAATTTTCAGAATTAAATTGTTTGGGTCTGATGGCAAAATTTATGTGCGACGTCCCACAAATCAGGAACTCAAATCTTCATACACCACGAAGACGGTAAAGCATGCTGGTGACAATACCATGATTTGGGGTTCGGTCCTCTCTTTTGTCTAAAAGATACTGATACAGTATACAGAGATACAATGCAAAACACGATGCTACCGTATGCAGAGGACAATATGCCGCTTATATGGGAATATCAGCAAGATAACGACCCCAAACATTGTTCAAGGCTTATAAGGATATGGTTCCAGGAAAATGGGGTTAAAGTAATGAACTGGCTGTCGCAGTCACCAGATCTGAACCCAATTGAATATCTTTGGGGTGTTTTTAAAAAGTCAGTTTCAAAGACCTATCCATGCCAAAAATATAAGCTTCTCAAACGAAGGCAATCAACTAATAGTGGATTGGAGAAGAAATTTTACAATTTATAGATACAATCTGAGTTACCTTACTATCAAGATATTAATACAATTTCTCAAGAAATATATCAAATAAATGCTGTAAGTAAAAAGGCAAAGCCACCTAAGCATCTTTATGGCGAATAAAAAAGAATCCTAAGGCAGGCACGTTTCCTAATGTGGCAGAGGACGGCACAGCCACATATTGTAGTATACATACATACATATGTTTGTAAGCTGTTGATTAAAGATGACTCCAGGATTTTTAATAGCCTTTACATAGCCGATGTTGCATACGTTGGCTTGTATTGGTGGGAAGTTACTTAAGTCAAGTACTAAGTATATGGCTTGGAGAACCTAAATTTAATAGCGCAGTAAGCTCTACCTTATATGAAATGGATACCAATGATATCACATAGTCCCTATCAATTTAACAGCGAAGTCATCAACAATCTCTAGTAGCGTGGAGGTGCGGCTGTGTTGTGCTTTGAAAACTGTATGAAACGTTGTAAGAAGCTTATGTTAGTTCAAGAACGAGTTCAATTGCGTGCCTAGAAGCTTTTTGAAAACCACAGATATGAATTGCAATGTAGAGATCGGATTATTATTATTTCCATGAAGCCTTCTAGGATCTAGGGTAGATGGAATTGGTGAGAGTGCTATTAAATACATACAGTAGTGTTCAATATAATAGCAGTGCACTATGTTACTTTATTAATGTAACTATTAAGAATATATCTTTTAATGAAGTCAAAAGGCGGAGAGAAAAATTTATTTTTTTTACTTTTTAAATTTTTTTTTTGTATAGGGGAACTTAAAATTTTTAATTTTATTGTTATTTTATTTATTGCATTCACATTTTTCGTAAATATTATGCAACAACGCATAGGGCTTCTTGTATGTACAAGGTGGCGCAAGATTTATCATCCAATTTTGTTTTTGAATAAGTTTTTTACTAAATAAAAAAAAATAACTTTGAGTGATGAAAATCTTTATTTGAACCTTTACATTTTTTTCTGCTATGTGGAAAAGACGATAGCCGTCCAGTGGCTACCGCCAGTGTTGATACACATTTGTGCCCGTTTAATCGCATTTTCCATGACTTTCCGCAAGATTTCCAGTGATAAATGTTCGTATTTCTGTCGAATATTCTCCTTAAGGGCTATGAACGCGAACGTCCGAGGCTTATAGCCATAAGTCCGCGACTTCAAGTAGCCCTAAAGAAAGAAGTCTGGGATGGTTAAATCTGGTGATCTTGCTGGCCATGCCAAATCGCCAAAACGGAAGAATACACAACCAGGAAACGCTTCCTTCAGAATATCCGTTGTGGGTCGTGCTGTGTGTATGGTTGCATCGTCTTGTTGAAACTAAATGTTCACCAGCCCCGCTCATTCAATTCCGGCAGTCAGAAGTCGTTCATCATGGCCCTGTAACGTTCGCCAGTAACAGTGATCGCATTGTCGATGGCGTGCTTAAAAAAATACGGCCCAGTCACTCCTCCCGCGTGAACGCCGCACCACACAGCGGCTTTGAGTGGATGTAATTGCTATTTCTGTGTCACACGCGGATTTTCAATGCCCAGAATCTTCAAACGAAGATGTTGCTTATTGACGTAACCGCTTAACTGTAAATACGCCTCGTCGCTCATGATGATTTTCGACACAAAATCGTTCTCTTCGTTGTTGATTAAGGATGGCTTGACAGTAATTACTGTCACACACCGACTGACGGTCAGCAGGAATTAACTGATGCACTGTTTGTACTTTGTACGGGAACATGTGTAAGTTTTTCACTAAAATTCGCTGTAGGGTCCGTCTGGTTATGCCTAATTGCTTGGCCATTCGTCTGGTTGATGTTTCTTCGTTCTAGCGATATTGGTAGCCACCGCCGCAGCATTCTCGGTGGCGGCATCATCTCCTATGGTTCCAGTCTGTTCCAGTCGAGTAGCTAAGCGGACCTAGCGCCAACTAAGCCCAGTTGGCGCTACACGAATAGGAAATTAACGTCGAAATTCACGAAATTCCACCGACCGATTATTGGTCAAAAAAAATCGACACAATTATTCCCCGCTGTATAACGCTCCATTGCTTATCTGTTTGTATATAAATTATAACATCTTGCGATAGGGTGATTCATTTGGTGCCATTTAAAAGAGCTGGTGGTCTTGAAACGCCGGAGCAGATCCTCATAAATTGTAGCTAAGAACCATCTCGATCACGTTAGCTTTCAAACAACAAAAAAAAAGCATCAAAATCGGTCCATTCGTTCAGGAGCTACGATGCCACAAACAGACACACAGACACGTCAAAATTATAACACCCTCTTTTTGCGTCGGGGGTTAAGAAATAGGGCAACATTAAGTCTATAAAATTCAATATTAACGTATAATTTGTATTCAGACAATAGGAAGAGCAGCACCTTGTACTAAAGAAAAGCGGGATCTCATTAGAAGTTTAATTCCAGATGGAAAAACCTACAAATTTATTCAAGATTTTTGAAATGTTCAGCAAAAGTGATATCGAATGCATGGGGCAGAAAGCGTAAAGCATCTGTAAGGGAAGACAAATTATTGGTAAGTATGATCAATAAAAACCCCTTTGTTTCATCGAAAGCTGTGAAAGAAGACCTGTAATTAAATATTTCTACTTCAACCGTTAGAAGATGATTAATGGAAGCAAATTTGAGCGGAAAAATACGTAGAAAAGATCCATACCTGAGCAAAAACAATATATTAAAAAAAAAAACTAGCATTTGCCTCAGATCGTATTAATTGGCCTTAAAATAATTGGCGAAAGCAAAATAATTTTGTTTGGTTCCAGTGGCTGTCGCCAGTATGTTCGGAGACCACCATCTTCGGAATTTGATCCCCGGTTCACTGTAAAGACAGTGAAGCATGGCGGAACCAAGATCATGGTGTGGGGCTGTTTCTCGTATTACGGTGTTGGTCTTATACATAGGACTGAGGGGATCATGGACTGCCATGCTTATTTAAAAATAATCGAAGACGTCATATTGCCTTATGCTGAAGAAAATATGCCGCTTAGATGGGTCTATATGTACGACAATGACCCAAAGCACACCAGCAAATGCCTCTTTGCAGACTCTTGAAAAGCCAAAGCTACCAGTCAAGAGGTGTGTATTACTGGGATCAATAAATTCAAGTTCGTTCAGAACGACGCGACGAGGCGAATTTCGTATTTAGCTTTTCAACATTTATGTTTTTTTACGGACTGAGCCTTTATTTGTTTACCCATACCTAGCGTCTTAATGATATTAAACGTTTGCTTAACCTTTAAGCCATGTTTGAGTTTGGAAATAAAAAAACTAAGTTCGCTTCGTAACAAGATTTTTAAGGCGTTTGAAATTGCATGGTACATTCGGTATTATTTTGGTTGGGACATAATTCCCAAACAATTAGAATTGATAGAATCATCGATGAGAAGCCAGAAAACTCGGCAGCTGATTGTAGTCGATCCGAAAGTTTTACTAAGACTGAGGTCGTAGAAAAGTATATTGAGAAGCTTTGTGAAGCCGGGAACATCAACGTGACGATCAATCCTATTGACAATAAACAGATCGATGAGTGGGTGGGAATCGAGCTGTTGACTGCAAATAGGTTGACGGGGCTGAAGAAGTTAATGAAACAATTTACTTCTGAATCATTACGGCTTAGTAGATTAATGTTGAAACCATCGGAAAGATTAGTACGTTCATAGGAATGAAACTATTGGCTATTATTATCTAGCATAATTTGCCATTTTTCTAGAATTTCTGGGGTAAGAACTCATTTTTATAGTGTCTTTTTGATGTGAATTTCCTTTCGTTAAGGAAGTTTGGCAGAGAAAGTAACAAATGATAAATGCAAGCTCTGAGCTATATGCTGGATGGATCAAAAACTTTCAATTTCTGCTGCGTCAATAAATGTGCGTTGTCATGATGGAAGACAATGTCCTTTCTATTGGCCAAGTTGTTTGTATTACTTTCTGCGACCGGATTAATTGTTGGTTCTTGTACCTCATAATGTACGATTCCGTTTAAATCCCATTATATACACAACACTACCTTATGGAGCATTAATTCTGGCTTGGAAATTTGTGTTGGTTCACCTCACTATTTCCATGATCTTTTGAACAACATTCCCATGTTTTACCTATTTTCCATGGTCCTGATATTTTTCACATATACTGATTAGACCCATTTCAGTTCACCCAGTTCAGAGTCAATTGATGTGCCACCATTGGACGTCTTTGTGTTTCCAGCTTTACATGAATGATTGAAAACTATTCGGTGGTCAACGTATAGTTGCTTAGCAATATCACGAATGCTTATATGACGATAATCATGGATTTTTTACAATAATTCGCCAACGTTTTTCACACTGCACTTTTCACACCATAATTTACAAACGAGAAGCGAGCAAACATCTGTTGCAGATGTTCGATGGCAACCTTAAACGCCATAAAGGGCTTGCTTCCGGGGTTGCGCGGTGTTATTTTCTTTTTCATAGTAAAATTGCAAAATATAGCGGTTTTTTCCTTCGTGTTCGCACATATAATATTTGATCGGATTGTTGAAATACAAAACTGTCTACATAAATATTGACACGTCAGTGTGACGCAATATAATTAGTGCTGCCCGATATATGACACCAAACACCAGCTGATCACGGATGTCTCTCAATCCAATGTTTAGAGAATTTGCCCAAGGGTTAAATGGTTTGCTTCGATGGAAGAGGTCTGTAGATTTCTGTAGAGAAGAAATTGTGATTTTTTTCTCAACTATGTGCAATAGTAATGATTTTTTTGAATTTTTTATACATTTTTAATGTATTTATGTCGTCAAGCAGAGTATAACAACTCCTTAAAGACTACTAATTAAACAAGCTAATTAAACAAGCAGAAATACTTAAAATAAATACTTAAAGTTCAACTATTTGCATTCAAATACAACAAATACAAAAGAAGATTTCTTTTAAATGCTTCTACTTAGATATAAATTGAAATCACTGCTGTTACAATCGGTAGTTGCCTGCCTTAAGCAACGATTAAGTGAATCATTGAGAACATAGATAACTGTATGGTATGGTAAATAAAAAAGTTGACCTAGCCCAGGACAATATAGTTTGATGCAATTCAAGAGAAGAGGACAATTATTAGGAATGCCTTTTATGAACATTACGACGAAATATTTAAGGATTGAACATCAAGAAGTGAACATCTAGTATCGTAGGAAGGCTTACTACTATTCCAATTTAATAACCAAAATGCAAGCTTAGTAAAGCGTCTTTGGTTTCTTTCAATTCCAGTACCAATCCTGGAAGTCGATATCGGTCGAAAGGTGTCAAAACAAAAGCTTTATGCAACGGCGTTGTGCCTCAGTTCTCCAATAAAGGTAATTTTTTTTTTTTGTTAGGGGCTTCTGCTATCTTGGAGTACTCAGACACAAATACTGGTCCACTGTACTGCCAGACAGACACCTTAGATGGCGTTAGAGCTCATGTGGAGCCAAAGCGAAGCTTCTTTTTATTCACTTATGCTGTGTGCGATCTGTTTTTCACACAAGTGAGCGGCACCTAAAGCTTAATGCCGATTCCGAACGGCGAGAGCCGAGAAGCTTTTTCATGGCAAGTGTACAACGGGGGGTTTTGCCAGTACCCCGCCGAGGAGGGAAGCCGCGAAATAATCATTCGATGGCGTTGGTGTTATCGGGATACAAACTCGCTCATCTTGCGTCAGCGGCCGACGCACTACCCACTGCGCCACGGCAAGTTCATACAATTTAGTATTAATTTAAAGTAAAAAACACGATCTTTTTGTCATGATTAAAATTAAATTTGCATTTTTTAATTTTTCCAAAATCGATGTTTAGTGCACTACTATTTTTTTGTCCGCCCGTTTCTGAATACATTTGGATACTTTTCAAATTATAATATTATATTTAATGTTACATTTAAGGTTTAGGTTTTTATTCTAAAACAATAGTTTGAAAAACATGAATTTAAAAAAAAAACAATTATATTTGTTTGGATGGACATTTCCAATGTTCAGTAAAAAAAAAAAAACCAATAACAAGCGCAGAATGATGTTAATTTTTGAGCATAAAATGTGTTACGACAATCAGGGTATTAAAAGCGAGACTCTCCTGGGCTGATGAGTGAAAATTTAATTTGCTCAGATCTGATAGTATACGTAATGTAAGACTTCCACCCAACACGGAATTTAATCCAAGATATATGCATTATGGTATGGGTATGTTTCTCTCTGTGTGAAGTTGGTACCATACATCTACAAAAAAAAAGAATTATAGCTAAAGAAGTTTACATGAATAATTTCTAGAACATAATGTTGCCACATGTCGAGGATAATAATTGGACGCACATCACTAAAGCAATAGTTTACTAATAATAGGGTCAGTCGCTGGACCTAAATCAAATAAAGAATCAATTGAAACAAGTAAGATGTGTTGCCGGCACCACAAAAACCAAAAATAATAAAGAATTACAGCATTACGTGTGAATGGCGAGTTCAATCGAGCAAATATTTAAGTGGTTACAGTTATGGATTTTTTACAATACATTTGAAGTGCGATTGTTGTAAAATACATTAATCGATATACATATAGGGTCCGCCAAATAACTTTTTTTTTTTTTGAAAATGCTATAAAAAAAACTACTGAATATTTTCTCAAATTTCTTTTTTTATTTGAAAGTACAATCCTTCCGGTTAATAATGGAAAATAATTTCATTCAAATGGCTGCCTCGGCTGGCCATGCAGTAGCCTACACGATCGGTCCAATTTTTAAGCACATTATCGATTGTGTGCAGCTGTATTTCACCAATGGCTTCACGAATATTGTCCTTTAAAGCGTCAATTGTCTCTGGCTTGTCGGCGTAACACTTATCTTTGACGGCACCCCACAAATAATAGTCCAACGGTGTCAAATCGCAGCTCTGAGGTGGCCAAACGACATCAGCTCTGCGGCTGATAATGCGATCTTCAAAAACAGGGCGCAAAACATCGAGTGTAGCTTCGGCTGTGTGGCACGTAGCGCCTTCCTGTTGAAACCAAATGTTGCCAATATCCCCCTCTTCAATTTTTGTGAACAAAAATTCGTTCATTATGGCCCGATAACGATCGCCATTGACTGTAACGGCCACTCCTTGCTCATTTTCGAAGAAAAATGGCCCAATTATGCCTCTGGACCAAAATCCGCACCAAACAGTGGCTCGTTTGCGACAATTTTGCTTGTTTACATACCCGCCAAGATCAAAATGAGCTTCATCTGAAAAGATGATTATTTTGGCAAAATCGGCATCTTCTGTAAGTCGATGATTTTCAAAGTAATGTCGCAATATTTTCCAGCGTTGTTCAAGCGTATACACAACCATATTCGTTCAGCGGAAAGATAAAACTAATTATCTGTCAAATCAGACATGAGCTAAGTGTTACCATTCACGAAATAAGCACTACTTGAAAAAAAAACGTTAGATGGCGGACCCTTTATATTCGTCAAACCTTCAATAAATCTGCACAATGTATATCGCAACATTCGTTAGTAATGTCCATTTCAAGATGAAGTTTTTTCTTCATAAGTTAAAAAGATTTATCAATGTACTACCTACCTTAAAGTTCTCACATGGGGGCTTGAAAGGTGATTTTTATTAGTTAAGGTAGTTAAGCTAGACTTAAGCATTTTTGTATAAGTTAAGATATTTATAAAAATATACTTATATGGTGGTACATGGAGCACGAGAAGGAACCGATCCCTAATCCCTGTTCTTTTCATTGGCAGTTCTTTGAATTCTGGCCACCTTTAACTGCGTAGACACATGAAAATATTAACCAAACCAGATATACCAGAATATAGACAAATTTTATTGCTCTGAACATTCAAGAAACTATGTTTACCGTCCTATCTATATTAAAATCTAAATTAAATTATCTAAAATAAATGGGACAGAACAACGAAAGAACAATGGAAAGAACGCACAGGAAGGCTTTTGGAAAGGTGGTTAAGTGAAATGCATGTGTTTAACTGGACCAAGTTTTGGGACTGACAGTCTAAGCATGATAATGAAGGAAATATGACATAATATCATAGCCTCCATTATATATTAACACATTCCAATATGATAATTGAATCACTATCAGTAATCTACATTTTTAGCTTCACTTTAGCCTACCTATGCATCCTTATCCTTTATTGTATCTCGGCATTTAGTGACTAATTGGAATTCGAAAAAAAAAATCTTAGATTATGTTATATTTTCTATAGATGAATATGTCTGTACCCGGCTGAGAGGAGACACTACGATTTAATTTGTATGATTTTGCTAATGCGGCAACTCCATATCATCGGCTTCAGAACCCCCTAGGCCTAAGAAGTTCAAATGGACCAAGAAAACCACTAAAATTCTACACTACGCTGATATACTGGTTGAATATGGTAATCTGTTAATACAGACCTCAGCAATATTGTAGTCGTAAGGCATATGTTAAAATTATACTGTTTGTTTTAGAGTGCCCGCCTAGGGCCAGTAAGATTCCTAAATTTGTATGTATAGTTAAGCTAGTTTTAAGCATTTTTGTCTAGGATAAAATAGATCTAAGAAACTATATGTAAATATGAATTAAAAAAAACCTCAGCAATATTGTATAGACAGCTAAAGCTAACATCGGACAATGTACATTAGTACCTTTATTCGTTTGGTAGACAGCTACGAGTCTATATTATCATGAATCTTATTCAGAAGCTTTATTTAGTACAAATATGAACCATTGACATCTATAACCTTCTTCCACCGTAATTCAAGGTCCATTATTCCTTTTTTATAGAAGGCTTGATTTTTTGACGCTAAAAAGTTCTCAACGGCTTTTATGACCTCTGCTCGGTTTCGGAACACCTTTTGCCGACAAAATGACGCCAGACTGCGGAAAAGGTGATATTATGTTGGAGAAATATCAGGAGAGACGGTGGATGCGAAAGAATCTGGAATTCCAACTGTAGCAGCTTTTGCACCGTTACGGAGTCTAGCATTGTCATGCAACGAGATCGGACCATGCCATGACCAATGCAGGTTGCTTTTCAGTCAATTTCATATGTATTATATCGATTTCCTCAAAATATTTGACTGCATTTATCGTTTTACCTGTTTGAAGGAATTAAAAGTGGATTGGTCCTTTCGATGTCCACCAGATTGTCACCATAACCTATTCTGGGTGAAGACCAAGTTTGGAGTTGTGCTTTGGGTTTTCATCTGCATCCAACCACTGCTCAGATCTTTTACGGTTGTCATACAAATTAGACTTTTCATCACATGTGATTATACGGTGCAAAAACGGTGCAAAAACGGTGCATTCCTGTGCCTTAAACTCAGCGAAGCACAGGTTTCTAAACGGCGGGTACCCACTTGTCGAGTTTTTTTCACTTTTCCTATTTGAGATAGGTGTCGACTTATTGTCATGGGGGATACTTCCATATTGTGTGCAATGCCCCGCATCGTTTTTATGGAGTATGCATTCACCGTTTCTCGTAAAATGGCGTCGTCAATTACCGTTTCCGATTTCCTACGCGGTTCTTTTTCAAGGCTCAGTTCCCGGACGGAACTTACCAAACCAACACCGAATGGTGCGTATGTTCACCGCTTTATTCTTTATTTTCAAGTGCGCTAGTTTGAACTTGTGAATGAAAAGAGCACGAATTTGAACTGTAGACAGCATGATATAAACATTCCTAGAAAAAATTAACTGTACTTGCAACGGACCCTACAATTCGCACACATCAAACACACATACCACTTTATCTTATAAAAAACAAAATCACTGTCTCATACAGATGTTCACTCGACAACTTCTAAGTGAAAAAATCGGAGATTTCATGTGGTACAACCAATGCATTCACTCGGCGCTGGCGCTTTAAATTTTTATTCGTTTCAAGATTTTTAAGGAGCATATTTCCCACTCGATCAATCTGCTGAATGTTCGTTTATTAAGATGACCCAAAGAACAACGGCTAAAAGTGGCTCCTGATTTCTACTGAAGGGCTTTGTAAGAGCTACCGTAACAGACCAGTAGTGACCATTAATTTTAGTTTCAAAATCTACACCATCTTGCCAGGCTGGATGTCGGCCAATTTGACCTATTCTACCATAATCTTGGTATTGTAGAAGCTAGATTGGTGATGGGGAAGTGAAGATACTATTCTATGAATATACTATAATATCTATTCGATGAATGAAGTCACCTCTCGGTTATTCTTAGAAAAAAAATTTGTATGTCTGTTTGACTCAATCAAGTAAGCTCTCTCGTTGGTATACTGAACTCATCCATGGGAACGCTTAGTTGTGTGATAAACGATATTTGCTGTGTTCATGGAAAATAACTTAATTTCATCGTCCTTTTCCACAGAAATCCAAATCCATATCCCATAAGTTAAGTTTCCTAGCTACCTACAGGTCATTGGCAACTCCATCCGACAGACCTTAGCATGACTTGACTACATTTCGGAATGACTTTTACAATTCTCTTCGTTTCTAATCAACACACAAAAAGGACCTAACAGACGAATAGTCCCTCAAGCCGTCAAAATAAACCACAAAGTCAGTTAAAATTCATTCCATTACTCTTTGCCTCTAGCCTCTTTATTAAACCGCATATCAACTATGCCAACCCCATTTAAGCATCTTTTGCGCCGTACACACACCTTCTGGCGTTCATCGCCCCTTAAATAAAAAAAAACGCGAAAACACAAATGCGCATTGCATAACGTTCTCTCGTGTACAGCCGCCAAGTATTAAACTGCAATTGCACTACTTTTTCGCAACCCCCTGTGGTCCTTTGAGTCGTGCAGCAGCAGTAGGATCAGAAAATTCGCGAGAGAACAATTGAATTGAACTTGAGGTAGGTCCGTCCGCCTGTTCGTCTGCTGTCAGAAACAGAGCTTAGCTGCAGCATGAGATGGTAGCGTGGGAATATGCACGTATGTCTATAGGTAGTCGCCGCCATCATTGTTGCTCTGTCCCTATTTCTACGGCGTTCGTTTTATTTTCTATTCTTGTGTGAAAGGACAGTAGCCTTAGCGACGGACGGACGAGCAGCATGACGGAGGGATTGGATAAAAAGGGGTTATGCACTGTGCACAATGCGCTCTCGTATCCTTTACCCTACATACAGACAGGCACGTAAGATGGTGAATGTTATGATACAGACAGAGGGGCATACATAGAGCGGGTTATTGCATCTGGATGGATCGTCCTGACTATTAGTCGTCGTTTGCTCTTTGTTTTTTTTCTTTCTGTTTATTTGTTATCCTTTATGTCTGTGGACGTTTGAGAAAGGGGTTTGTTAGTGAATTGTTTTGTTTTTTAGCGTCTGATCGGTGCTTCGATTTACTATTTATTGTTTGAATCGTTGTTCTTGTATTTTTGCTTTTTTCAGTTTGATTTTGTACGGATTCCCGTCCTGTATACAGGATATTCAAGTAAACCGACTGGAGGGGTGGTTTTCCTGTGTTGCAAGTAAAGTGCAGCCATAGGGGTCATTGGCAGGAAACGAGTGTGTTTTCATGAGGGCATTGATTGTGCTCGTCGTACTTGCGTAAGTTTAAGCCTGTTGGGATAGGTTTCGCCGAAAGGAAGTCAACGGTTCTTTGTACGATAACTGAGAAGCGTCCAGGTGCTGGACGCAGCTGTCGCTTAATCCTCGCAGTATTAAGTTTAGTATGTTATCCCGTACCAGGCTGCATTGGGGTTGTCGACAAACAACTGGTGTTCTCAATGTTAACGAGTCAATATACTCGTCGTCAAGACATTATTTGGGGCTTCTCAAATAAATGCAGATGGCTTAACTTAGAGCTAAAGGTATGGCAATGATCATATTCCAAACTCATTCAATCCATTCGGAATTGTCAGTTCACAGAACAAATGACTTGGTGAACTATTTTTCTTCCTTCGACTACATCAACTAGACGATATTAAAAGTGCTCGCATAAATCCGGACTTTGAGGGAAAAATTACCTTAATGCTCAACTACAACACAATTCCCTTGTTACTGATAACTAACAGTATCTTAAGCAAGTTAAAAATATGAGCTGAGACCCGATCGCGATACTAGTTCAACTTACTTTACAGTCAGTGTAGGGCCAGAACTTTCAGTTTTTTCAATCACCTACATAGGTTAAGTGTGATTCTTTCGTCCCTATAGATGAAAGGGACTTGTTAATACCAGACTCCATACGTCGAATTTTAAGAAGCATTTCGTAGACAAACATATCAGGTGTACAAATGAGAATCTGCCGTTTTTTTCTTAAAAGTTTTATATACAGTGGTGGCCACGGAATTAGAAACGATGATGTTCGAACAATTCTAAAATGCGTAACTTTTTTTAATGAAATATTTTAATATTGATAATGGGTATCATTAATAGTCCATGAAATAGACTACATATTTAGTAATTTAACAGAATAAAAACGTGACAAATATACACAAGAAAAAATAAACATTGATTTAACTTTAACATTAATTTAATTTTGATTTAATTTTTATCTGGCCATGCAATTAGAAACAGAAACGAAAAAATTAAATTTCACTAAAAATATTTTAAATAGCATTAGTTTTTTATAACGGCACGCAGTCTTTGTTGCATGCTTTCGACCAAGGTACGGCATCTTGAGGTTGGTATACCCCCCCAGACTTCTTTAATTTTTTTCAAATAATTCGTCCAAATTTTTTGGATTTTTTTGTTTTAAACCTCTTTCGACATCTGCCCACAAATTTTCAATCGGATTCAGGTCCGGGCTTTGGGCTGGCCAATCTAAAACATTAATTTGCGTATCCGCAAACCATTGTTTCACAATCCGTGCCGTATGTTTCGGATCGTTATCGCGCTGGAATATGAAACTTATGGGCATGTTTATCAAGAGTAAGGTTCCATCACATTTTCCATGATGTCTTTATAAACGTGCTGGTCCATCCGACCATTTATTCGCACTAATGGACCAACACCATGCCAGGAGAATGCACCCCAAACCATTACATTTCCTCCACCATGCTTGACAGTCTTCAAAGTATATCTTGGATCCAGTTCCTTGTGCTGAGGACGTCTAACATAGACTTTGCCATCAGAACCAAACAAATTAAACTTTGATTCGTCACTCCAAAGTATTTTTTTCCAGAATGCTAATGGTTTATCTGTATGCAGTTTAGCAAAGGTCAATCTTCTCCTCAAATTGTTTCTCGATACATGTGGTTTTTTTTTGCGATGCATCCACGAAGACCACCTTCTAAAAGTCGACGCCTTATGTATCTAGTTGATAGTTCTTGGCTGATTTGAGGCGCAGCAATGTCTTTAATTTTTGTGGAAATCAAGAAAGGGTCCTTACTGATTCGGCATATCAGTCTATCTTCTTTTGGTGTCGTTTTCCGGCCCATCGGCTTCCGCTTGGGGTTCTCAAAGCTGCCAGTCTTCTTGAATACTTGAATTGCACCAAAGACCATCTTCTTTGAACACTTACATTTTTTTGCAATACGATCCATTGACATATTTTCATCTTGATAGCATTGTACGATGAGCCGTTCTGGCGTGCAAGACTTATTTTTACCCATTGTATAACTATATATAATAACAAATATTGTAAAACAAATGGAAATGTATTGAAAACAATGAACTCACGTAGTAAACAAAGATCTATGTATTTCAAAGATATTTTCTATCACAACCACTAATTCTTTTGTCGTTTCTAATAGTCTGTCCAGCTGAAATTTGGATTACAAATGAATTTTTCGAAATTATGACTATTGACAGCCGATGCGTGTTCATGCAAACACATGTTGAGATAACACATTCCAACCCTTATCTAATAACGGTACCCACCAACGCAGTGGTGCATGGAAAAAAAATTCTGATAGATAAGAAATGTTTGCACTTGTTGTTTCTAATTGTATGGCCACCACTGTATGTATTTCGAAAAAAATGGTATCGTCTATTGCTAGCGAATACTTTTGTTCATCTTTCCTGCAGCCGCGTTGAAAAAACGACACATCTTTAAAAGCGTTTACGGAATGTCCAATTCAGTGTGTCCAGATGGTCTTAACGATTTGAGCAACATATAGCCGACGGTCGTCGTGCTATAAAATTACTTTGTTATGTCTTTGCGCGTATTGTGGCAGTTTTCCATTCAATCGTCGACTTAAACGCCTTAGCTGTGTTAGGTAATCAGCTTCTGTGATGGTTTAACTCGATTGCAAGTACTTATACCACGTCGAGCTGGTCTCATCCAGCTTCAATCCATGAATGTTTGTTTCGGACGTCGATGTTAATGCATTGCTGCCATACCCTTATGATTTTTTTGTACTTTGTATTCTAAAAATATCCTCTTTAATTGAAAATCATAGTAATATGCAAGAGATTATTTCTTGCCGCTGAAGCAGCATTACACTCGTGAAAGTAATACCATTCGACGTCTCCTGACTTCAACTCGTATAACACCTTAAATTCAAATCTATTCCGGAGCTTTCGAACGAAGTTTTATAGGAATCTATACATTTTTCTTGCATTTGACATGGACTTGATCAAGTAATGCCGCCGATTCTGAACCTTCAAAATTGTTCCCTAGCCCGGGACGCTCACTATCTGCTAAGTCGAAATCATCAGTTTTGTAGCATTGAAACCACTCACAACACATTTAATGACTAGAAAAAAAAGCCTCGCCGCAATCTTTAAAGTAAACAGATTCACTTAAATTATCCTTTCGGCCTTATGATTAATGTCAATAAGGAAAAGAATAAGTAAAGGCAAGACATTTTTTTGTTTTAAATATTTTATTTTTGTTTTAAATATATTTTATATAGACTTTGTAACTGATTATAACTATCTTGAGTCAATAAGACATATTTAATGGTCTAATGCAGTTTGTGTCCATCGCGTTTAAATTGATTTCCTTGTGGATGATTCTGTTTCTGTACCATCAGACGCACGATATTGCCTACGATATTTCTTTGGACGAAACACATAGCAAAACGCAGAATTGTTTCCCTTGATTTTGTAAACATTTTCATTCTCATTGATTTTTCATGTACTTATGAAGTGTACAAGCACGTTTTGCTGTAGCAAATTGGTGAAAACTCGAACGTACATGCTCGGATGGTCCACTTGGAGTGTTCAGCCAACATTCACGTTACCAAAAGTAGGTGGTGGTCGACATTTTATGGTCGACCTCTTCCTTCTTCATACGAGGTGTGTATCGCTCGATTCAAACTTCTTGAAAATCAAGATGTATTGCAATTTTTATTCGAAATCGCAGAGCATAATATTGTGAAAAAAGCAAAAGCAACAAGTGTGATAATTATATTACAGAGGATTATACAATCATTTGGCTTTTCTATCTTAATCGTTGCTATTTCAGAAAATGATCGAGCTATGTTTTTTTGTATCTCCTGCGCAGATGAAGAGGTAGGGTTCATGGAACGGATATTACTAACTTTCGTTTTTAATGTTTGGACTAATTTCTACTGTGGCAATGGATGCTGTACAATTATTATCTAACTGGTATACGTATGGAGTATAGCATTTACGATGCTTTCTTGTACATTATTTTTGGTTAACAGTATCGTAAGTGCGATCGATGTTCTTACCTAGAAGATGAATTGTCTGACTTGTCTGTTAGTAAATCACACTGACATCTTATTTACTGATAGAAATGTCACTACTATCGACACCAGAACTTATAACTACAAAAAAGGGAACCTGACTGGACATCTAGAGATTCTAGAAAAGGTCGACAACGTCTGGGAACTAACTCGTGTAAGTGACCTAATGTCCCCTCAGCTGAACTTTAAAACACACTTTGAAATACTCATTCCAAACAGGGAGGAATGGAAAAACAATCCCCCTTGAAGGATGGTGCCCAAAAGTGGTTTACAGATGGGTCCAAATCCGGATATAAAGTAGGGGCTGGTGTGATAGGACCTAAATGTAGCCTTCACATCCCTCTCTGCGGTGAGTCAACAATCTTTCAGGCTGAACTGTATGCAATAAATGCGGCGGTACACTACATTAGTGAGCAAAAGCCCAATAGATTAAAGATATCCATATTCTCGGACAGCCAAGCGGTTCTCAAAGCTCTAAGAAGCTATACATTTAACTCTAGAGCTGTCTGGGAATGTCACCAACGTTTAAATAAACTGGCGATAAACAACAAAGTAAAGTTGATTTGGGTGCCAGGTCATGAAAACGAGAAGGCGGACATACAAGCCAAAAAAGGCGCCCAGATGCCTTTTACTGGACCCTTCCCCTTTATGGATTTGACAACACAGACACAAATAAAATTTTAAACAAATGGGTCATCAAACAAAAGAACCAATTCTGGAACAGACAAGAGGGCTTAAAACACTCTAAAATCTTTATGGAACAGAATCACAATCCAAAACGTGCAAAAGAGGCACTAGAACTAAATAAAGCCGAACTAAAACTGCTATGTGAAGCTCTAACAGGGCACGGCACTTGCAATCACCACCTATTCAAAATGGGTCTCAGCAGCACTGAGTCTTGCAGACGATGTGAGCAGGATAAAGAGACAATGGAACATATACTCATAAAATGCCCAGAACTCATTGAAGAGCGACTTGAAATGTCAACAAAGACACAACTAACAGGGAAGGACTTCCAGGATATCCCATCTAGGAAAGTTGTTAAATTCATGAAAGCAACACTAAAATCCTAGATCAAAGAAGGGGGTACAATAGATCTTTATGGTCGCAGTGCAAGTGTCCTGTAATGACACACCCCATACTCTTCAATTCAATTCAATTTAACTATCGACACCTTAGTATTAAAGTTTTAATGTATTCTGCACGTGTACTCCATAATCTTAATGATTCATTGTCTGCACACCTCGCATATGTAAATTCAATCTATGTATATACATATGCACTTGTACGTCCACTAACAGCGCTTTGCAAAATAATAGGTGCGTGTAGTAGACTTATGTAAAATGTTAATGTTTTTGAAATTGTTGAATCGCAGCTGTTATCGTTAGTCCTTTAAGCATTTTAACAGCCAAATTAATCTCTCTTTGATATTTATATTTCAGCAATAATAGGCTGGCCATACATATGTACGTGACACGACTGTGGAAAAAAGGTCTGAAAGCAACATTTTTATTTTGTATTGTTTTCTTTATATTTGTTATGCTTAAGGCTGCTCTCAGAATGGTCATTAACGCCTTAAAATACAAAAAAAACAGCGAGGCAAGCCAAGAGCAATTTTGGAGAAATTTTGCATGACCTAGACCATAAGAAGGAGGCTAATCGAAGCAAACCTATCAGCCAGAAAGCCGGGAAAATCCCTATTAATAACATGTAGCCATGGCAACAACGAGGGTTATTTGCCCAAAAGCATATTAATAGGCCAACGGAAAAATGTGGAAACGGCCCATAGTCGGACGAGTCGACCATTGATTTATTTGCTTCGAAGGCCGAGGTCTTAGGAATTCGCTCCTCAGTAGACCAGCAAAACAGTTATGCTTGGTGGTGGCAGTTTGTGATGGCCTAGGGTTTCTCGTGGTACGGTGTTGGTCTTATACACTTGATTAAGGATGCTGATCGAGGAAAAAATGCCACATCTATGGACCTTTCAACAGGATAACGATCCTATACACACCTCAAAAGTGGCTAGATTATGGTTTAAACGCAATAAAATAGACGTACTGAAATAGCTAGCGCAATCACCAGATCTAAACCCCATTGAACATCTTTGAGGTGACATAATATATTTTCGCTCTTTAAAAGAATTCAGAAAATGGCCTGACCTTAATATTTGAAATATTTATTTGTTATTTTAAATAGCGCGAAGTCAAGGAAAGAAGTCAATGAAGGAAAACAAAGCTATTTTTTTAAACTCAAAATCGTCGCTTGTCATTGTCAGGCCGAGAACTTTTCACTTTGCCGCTCCAAGTTACCAATAAACAGTAAGTCCCTTCCCGCAAGAAAAATAAATCACGGACAACATATACATATGCAGTTTGCCAAGGAAGTGTTTACACACAGTAAAAAAATAGCAAGTTCTAGTTTTTCATTGCAAATTTAAGCACTTCTTTTAACTCTATTTAATTTCTGTTTTTTTTTACTTATAACAATTAACGTTTCGAGACTTATACAGAGCAGAATACATACAACTTTATTTTATTTAAGAAAAACTAAGAGAGGACAAAAATGTCGCTGTCTAGAAAGTGTTTTATTCAAATTAAAACTTATAATATAGGGATACCCTCTGAGTTCTGGAAAAAGATGGGAGTCATCGGGTCTAGATGGCTCATGGTTCTTATCTCCAAACTTATGAGAGGCGACACTATGCCTAATCAATGGAGGGAAAGCTATCTTCTTCCTTTGCACAAAGGAAAGGGTGATACGCGAAATTGTGATAACTACCGTTCTGTCAAGCTGATGTCGCACACCATGAAGATCGTTGAACGGGTATTAGATAGCCGAAAATAATACGACTATCTGATGACCAGTGCGGGTTTGTTTCGGGTAAATGAACAACAGATGCAATCCAAAGTATAAGGGTCATGATGGAAAAGCATCGTGATTCTTCAAAGGACTTGCATATGGTGTTGGTTGATTTCGAGAAGGCCTTTGACCGGCAACCAAGAGATCTTTTATGGGTAGCGCTAAGACAAAAAGGAGTTCCAGAAACCAAGAAAACCAGAGTAAGATGCACCGCAGCAGTCACCGAAGAGTTGGCAATCAAAGTCGGTGTACACCAAGGGAGCGTCCTCAGCCCACTGCTCTTTATAGCAGTCTTGAAGGAAAAGTGACGGACCCCAATGTGCACCAGCTATTCTTTGCTGACGATGGAGCCATTATAAGTGATGATCAGGCGTCCCTACAACGAGCACTTGATGTGTGGGTGGACATTTTTGAGGGACACGGGTATCGTATTAGTTCTAAGAAGACAGAGTATCTGTGCTGCCCGTTCTCTGACCCTCATCAGCCGATTCCAGACATTTACTTGAATGGAAGAGTGCTTCCCAAGTGTGAAAAGTTTAAATATCTGGGATCTATGATTAATAAAGAAGCAACTTGTGATGACGACATCAACCATCGCGTAAGCGTAGGGTGGATGAAGTGGCGGGAAAACTCCGCCATCTTCTGTGATCGAAAAATGCCCCCTAAGCTGAAAGGAAGGCTCTACACTTCAGTTGTACGTCCGGCGCTCACATACGGTTCACAATGCTGGACAATGCACAAAAAGTATGAAAGCAAATTAACGGCAGCTGAGATGAAGATGCATGACAGCGGAAGTAACAAAGCGTGACAGAATTAGAAGTTCAAAGATCCGAGGAAGCCTCCACGTAAAAGAAACCATTTGAACCCCGTCCAAAAGGCGTTATCAATCAACTTCCAATTTCAACACGTAAAAAAGGCAGGCCGAAAAACAATTGGTGCAAACAAATGCAAAAACACCAGCATTTGATTGGCCTCAGCGATGAAGTAATCCCAAACCGGGAAGCCTGCCGCTACTTTCTGAGGTCAAACCGGCGGACCCCACAAGCGGACCAGTAGGAATGCAGTTAAGTGGGAAGGTTATGGTCCTACACTTCTGACCATAACAACACCGGAAAAAGGAAAATAAGAAGTTAGAAATTGAAAAACTACAAAAATTGTATGTCTAGTATTTGGTGGCACTGTCTTTAGGATCAATAACTGCTTGTAATCTTGTTTTCATGGATCCAATGGATCCATTCTTCTTTATTTTATTTTAAAAGTTGGTAGGGTACCATTTTGCCAGTTAATCGTTAAATGTACCCATACATTGGGTTTAAATTTTGGCTCTGGGCTTGTGTATCTAGTACTTTGCTGCAGTTGTAAAGCAGCTAGATCCTGACCTTAAGCTCTTTATGCTTTGGGTCATTGTCTTGATAAAATTTAAATATTGGTTTTCTTCCTTCATCACTATCATTAAAACAAAAATTACTTGCGCTATTGAGCAAATGAGTCTGCAAAATGCTTGAGTATTTCTTGGCGTCCATTATGTTATCAATAAAGACTAAGTCTCCAACGCCTCTGCTGGATATGCATGCTGATACTATCACAGACAATTTTCCAAATTTCACAATTGGAATAGTATTCCGATTGAATAACGCTTGTAAGGCTTGCGCCACACTTTGTTGGGTCCTTCGTTGTAATATAGCATTATTTTCGTTTCGTCGTAAAATATGACATCATCCCAATATTCGTTTAAGTGAATATTATACTCAGTATTATACTTTAGGGAGCGCCGTGGCGCAGTGGGAAGTGTGTCGGCCGCTGACGCAAGATGAGTGAGTTCGTATCCCGATAACACCAACGCCATCGAATGATTAATTCGCGGCTTCCCTCCTCGGCGGGGTACTGGCAAAACCCATGACACTTGCCATGAAAAAGCTTCTCGGTTCTCGCCGTTCGGAATCGGCATTTAAGTTCACGTGTGTGAAGAACAAATCGCACACAGCATAAGTGAATAAAAAGAAGCTTGGCTTTGGCTCCACATGAGCTCTAACGCCATCTAAGGTGTCTGTCTGGCAGTACAATGGACCAGTATTTATGTCTGAGTGCTCCAACAGATAGCAGAAGCCTTCAACAAAAAAAAAATACTCAGTAGCGAACCATAAGCGTTTTTGTATATTTCGAGTTGAAGGCAATGGTTTTGTTCGTGCAACTCTTAATAGTATTTATGTTTTAATAGCTCTTGCCTTAAAGTTTCATGGGAAACCTGTACACTACATTCTTCCTTTACCTCCCTTGCCAAGCTCTAGTTGAGGTTTGCTGGTTTTCTTGCACTTTTCTTAGCAAACTGCGTTCATTTTTGGCAGATAACTTTCTTGGCCTACCTTTTGAAACAATATTCTCCAATCGATTTTCCCGTTCTGCTCGATTGATAATATTGTAAATAGTTTTTTCTTGCATAAAGCAAACATCTCGGCTATCTTCATTAATGATTGTGATAAACCAATTGCTTCACGTTAAATGATAATCTTATACCAGGCATAATCACACAGATCAATTACAACAAACTAAGCACTCTCAACATCAGAAGTATTACAAAAGTGTTTGCTTCCAAGTTCATACATGTGTTCCAAAAAAAAACAAACCGCTATAACGATGTGAACGCTGCGAAAATGGAATTTGAATAAAATGTGTAAACACTTTCTAGACAGCGACATTTTGGTCCTCTCTTAGTTTTACTTTTGTCTTGTTTTTGTTTTAAAATGAAATAAAGTTTTTTGTACTATGTATAATTTTTTTCAAATGTCAATTGTTATACGAGTAAGTACAATAAAAAAAACAGAAATTAAATAAAATTAAAAGTTGTGCTTATATTTGCAATGAAAAACTTAAACTGGCTGATTTTGTAACGTGTGTAATCACTTTCTTGACAAATTGCACAAATATACATACATATATAGGGTTTTCCAATGGGGACTTGACAGCTTAGAATCTAATTTGTGAACGCACCCTTTCACTAATCATCTAACTGTCATTGTCAATTTATTCAGTAAACTCAACATTTTCATCATGGTAAAGTACACGAACGAGCAACGTCTGAAAATTATAAAAATTTTCTACCAAAATTCGGAGTCGGTGACCGCAACTTTAAGAGCGTTAACTCCAATTTTCGGTGGTAATTCTCGCCCTAGTAGACAGGCAATAACAAGCTTAGTGCAAAAATTTGAGTCTACATATTCGTTGTGTGATGTTGCAGTCAATTCTACGGCGTTCTCAAGAATTGAGCATCGCTCAGACCACATTATGACGTATTTTGCGTAAGGATCTTGGATTACACCCATACAAGATCAAGCTGACTCAAGAATTGAAGCCGATGGACCATTTGAAGCGACGTACGTTCTCCGATTGGGCTCTGGAGAAGATGCGCCAAGATGATGAATTTCATCGCAAAATCATCTTCAGTTACGAAGCTCATTTTTGGCTCGATGGGTTCGTCAATAAGCAAAATATGCGTTATTGGTCGGGTGAAAATCCACATGTGCTTCATGAATAACCACTTCATCCACAAAAAATAACTGTTTGGTGCGGTTTGCATGCCGGCGGCGTTATTGGGCCATATTTTTTCGTCGACGATAACGATCGTCACGTTACTGTGAATGGCCAGCGTTATCGCACCATGATTACCGATTATTTTTGGCCCGAATCGGAAGATATGGACTTGGACGACATGTGGTTTCAACAGGATGGTGCCACAAGCCACACAGCACACGTTACAATCGATTTATTGAAGAGTAAGTATGATGAGCGTGTTATCTCAAGAAATGGGCCAGTCGATTGGCCGCCTCGTTCGTGAGATTTAACACCTCTAGACTATTTTCTTTGGGGCTACGTTAAGTCATTGGTTTATGCCAACAAGCCGACGACGTTGGAAGAGCTCAGAGCCAACATTGAACGCGAAATAGTGGCCGTCTCGGGCGAAATGTGTAGCCGAGTCATCGAAAATTGGGTCAAACGAATCGACAAAAAATCGGCAAACGTGCTCGCGGTGGCCATATGAACGAAGTCGAGTTCCATTCATAAATGTTTTGATTGTACTTCAAGCCGGTAATAAAGTTTTTGAAATATCTCAAATGATTTGCGTTTTATTTAAAAAAAAAAGAGTTGTCAAGTCCTTTTTGGAAAACCCTTTATAAGCGATTGACAAAAACTTAGCTCTAGCCCTCCATAGGCTGTAATGGCGTATTATTGTTGTACCTGCATTCCAAAATTATCTGTTCTTCTAGTAAAAGCCGTTCCGATTAATCCTCAGCAACAAAGTAGTGTGAATGTAAACTGATCGCAATTGAGCGTAGGAGTCCCTCTATATCTACGTTCCATATTTATTCCCTGCACATAGGAAAGACAAAATATTGCGTTGTGCATATTCAGTGTCAATGTATTCCCCACTGCATATCCTGTTTCAGTGTACGCATAATTGGAATTATGCGTTTTCCAATATAAAGGACTAATGAATGGAAAAAAAACGAGCATAAAGGGTTGGACGAGGGTACATAAACGGGTTTGGGTTTCATAATAAGAGTAAGCCATAAACGAATTTCCACATCCTAACTGACAAGACTCAATTAAATGCATTTCAGATCTTGAATTTTATAAAGGACTCTCCCATATATGTTTTATTCAGGCTGGCTTTGTTTTATAACAGCACGTTAAGGAACTTGTTTGAATGGTAAATGAGGAGGCCTATTGTACCTATTGTCCTGATTTTAATCAATGAAAAGGAGATTTTGTTCGTATGAATTTACTGAAGATTGTCTTGAAGTTGGTTGTGCAATGACTTGCAGGAAGATAAAAAACATACTATCGGGAAACCTGTTGCCCTCGATCAAGATGAGTGTAAGTAGCATATATGTACATACTTAAAAAAAGATAAGTTAGCTTACTAACCTAGAAAAAGTGGCAGGACCAGAGAGGACCAGCAAACCTCTTTAGCCCATTCGACCTTCAGTCAGTTACCTCTACTGCAGCTGGCTGGTTGAGATCCCTTTCCATCCAAATATTCCGATTCTCGCATTGGGTCGAACTATGTTCTAAATACTCCCACCCCGCGAAAAAAATGATGAAATTACTAGTTGCTTCCTTATATTCTGCCTATAGAGGATCGGCATGATTTAGATCTTACAAAGAATCTGGGCGCAATCTCAGTGCCGATGTCGTTGTCTGTAATAACTACCGACGGCGACATTATAGCCATATTGCCAATGTTGCGTGTCCGCATATACATATAGACATATTAATTTTGCTTCGTGCTTGTCTATCCTGAAACCCACTTGCTTTTACTGCAATGATTCGTGGAAACGTCAGTGCACTAGCACAATAATAGTAATTTGCACATTCTTTGCCAAGCACGTCCCTTTCAAGGTTTATGTATAAAACCTTACTTTAATATTGTCAATGTATCCTAAAATACCACCTGTCTGACGTGTTCTTTTTAAAAGCACCTCTCCAATGAAACTCTTGTTTTTTTGAAGAGAATGTTTTCATAGATTTTATCAAAAGGTAAACCGGATGTACCGAGACTAAATCAGAGTAGGAGATTAAAGGGCGAAAACGGGAACTTTTCTTCATTACTAGAGACTGTGGAGTCGAAATAATGGCCGGCATTCAAACATTGCTTGGAATGAACTATTCACTCTTGACGGAAATAACAAATAAATCCATTTATCCGAATTACGATATTACGTTAAGATAGGCCAAATCAAATATTCACACAACGGAAGCTTTGAATTCAGTTTTTAATGTGCTAAGGCAGAGCTTAAGAAATAAAACGAACATGTTAGCCTCCAAGGCTATAAAACCGTAACGGAAGTTTACACAAGGCGGAGTCAATGCCGAGAATATGGAAAGGCCACCTATGCAGATCAGTTAAAGAGATGATGTACAAAATCCCGCTCTCAAGAAATACAGTTGTCAATACATAGACGAAATACAGTTTGCAATATGTTGAAACGGAGTTCTTGATGAGCTCTTCAAGCAGCTGCAGACAATACTGCTGCAGACCATACCCAACTTATCTGGAAGATATGATCATAGGTAAGCATTGATCGCCCAATCCATGAGAAAGGAGTGAGAATAATGATCCGACGGGATCCACAGCTTTGGCCTGGAGAGTTTTTAAGACCAATCCATGTTGGGGCACACATAAAGAAGGGGCCTTAATAAGCGGCCTGGATATGCAGCAACAAAAGGCCGTACTAAATGGAGAGGCATGTTGAATAAGGGTGTGGCAGCATCTCAATATGTGAAGAATACTAAAAGTACAATATTTGCTTGTATTTCTTAAATTTATATCAGATTTTAAGGAGGATACCGGAACACTTTATGAATTTGACCCCCACAGTCTAATCGATGTTGTAAATGCAATATTCTTGCAGACTGCTAGTGTAGAGAATAGTTTGTAAGGCTTAATAAAACAATATATTGAAAGTAAAGATAAAATCTGCCTCTAAGGCGAGCCAAAATAGCCTATTAGTTCCGACATACAGTGTAGAGCACAAGTCTGCATTAAGTTTCATAAATTGGTGATTAAAACCAACATTTTACACAATTTGGAATTCCTAATTGTAATCCTTGTGTGTGTTCCCTAATTAAACAAAGAGAAAGTAAAAGCAAAAATCTTGGTACCCCTTGGGGTTTTACACTGTAAAAAAAGATATCGGTAACTTATAGTTCAACTGAATTTTGTCATAATGTATACATATGTAAAAAACAATGAGAGGAGGTATCAGTTTGGTGTAGTACTTTCATCTGTATACGCGAAATTACACAAAAGTTGAAATTGCAAAATGAACAGAAAAGTCTTAACGATAGAAGAATGGGTGATAATTTTAAATTGTCACAAGCAAGAAAATTCTTTCCGGAAAACCGCTGAAACAGTGGGAAGAAAAAAATCGACCATACAGAAGGTAATAAATCGCTTGGGAAGAGAAAACAGAGTAGTGAACAAGCCGAAATCTGGACGCCCGTGCAAGCTTACTGAAAGAGATGACCGAAAAATCGCGGGTATCATTCAAAAAGATCCATTCAAAAGTGTCCAAAAAATAGCTGCAGATATTGAAACATCGCTGAGCAAAACTGCTTGGACTGTGCGGAGATTTATTCAAAGAACTGGTTAAAACTCTTATGCACCTCGCAGAAAACTACTTATAAGTAAGGTACATAAACTAGGAGGCCGCAATCGTACCGCTTTGCTGCAGCACGTGTTTGAGCGAAGCGAGGTAAAACTTAAAGGTAGCGTTGATCTCAATTTACCGAAAACAAATAAAATAAAATGAACACATTTTGGCGCTAAAATATTTCAATAAACTTTTGATACTACGTGTTGACTTGTCATGAGTTATTGATGTTTTTCAAAATCTGTCCGATTTCAAATGCTTTTTTTGAATGTTTTTTATCAATCGGCCCTCGGGTGTTGAAATTTGAGACTAATGATTTAAATCACCTTTAGAAAAACGTTCTTTGTGGACTTCAATGCTACATATTTCATCTTATGAAATGAAATGCTTATGGTATAAGACAATCTGATAACATAAGTCAAGTGTAAAAACTGATATTAACTAATTAACATAATTCGATTCGCGCAATGCTACATACATATGTATATGCTACATATGTATGTACATATATGCAGACTCATAAGTTTAATGTAATAGAAAATGGATTTTTTATTAGTTTAAGAGATTATGTACTCATTACGTTCATTAGATCATAATTCCTGCCATCCGTTTCAGCCTGTTAAGTTCTTTGAGTTTAGATGACCTTTCTTCTCACTGATTTTCCGCAGTCGTTCGAATGGAAAAGGGACGATCCAGAAACGATTGAAGAATCGGAACCTAGAAAACACTACATAAGCCAAGCCTAATGAATGTTCAGTTTCACCAAGATCCATGACGCCGGCAACAAAAGTTAAACCTTGAGAACGATGAATGCTGATTGTGTAAGCTAATTGAAGAGGAAACCATTGTGCATATTGGGAATTCGTCATTATATCTATTGCCTGCTGTTGGTTTGTAAATTATATCTACAACAGTTCCAAACCACTAATGCAAATAAGAAGTCTTGGAGATAAGCCCTGCGCAGAATCTGAATAGATCGAAGCAGCTCTGGGATCGTTATGGATTGCATTTATCATTGTGACAGGACGGTTTGCATTCTTTAAGCATAGATGTTAGTAGTAAAACGCACTGAATATAATTTATAATCTTCTTCAGTAAAGTGTCCAACCGCCAAACGTTCTAGTGAATTTTTGAATGCCTGTTGCTCGACACCTAATTTGCTGCAGGAAAAAAAAACTTTGTTGAACTATAGATAGTAGATCAGTTTTGCTGTTAAAGAGGGCCGGAATGAACAACAATATACAAAGCTTCAATATTTTAGACTTTATAAAAACACTGATTATGTTTGCTTTTTTTAGCTAAAAACGTTCGAAAAGAAAGAATCTTCAAAAAAGACAAAAAATAGCGCGTGCGAAAATTGTGCACTTTAAATTTTTTTCATCAATTTCATCAATTAAAAAAAAAAAAAAAAAAAAAAAAAATATCGCAATGGACTTGTGCCCCACACTGTAATTAAATACGTCATTAAATTCCTAATGGGTAACAGTCCGCCAGTCACACCCTCATCCCTGAAAAATTACACCTCATTAACTCTGGCAATCGAAACCGTTAAACCTACAAAGAACAAAAACAACATAACAAAAACAGAAATTCTCTGGCAAATCTTGGGTTTTTTTTCCCGTTTGATAACTACCTTCTGTGTCAACAAATTCCAAGTGAAATTCATCATCATTCATTGTAGTGCGTGAACTTCCACGGCATGCGAGAGTGAAGGCGATAAGAATGACGAAAACGAAGAGTAGCGTACCTCAAAGAAACGTTTTGAGTGGGTGAATTTTTTTTTACTCTTTCATCGCTCTTCACTCAACTCATGTTCATGGATCTCTTTGTGTCGAATGCGTGAACATAAAAAAAAATAATTCGAAATACGCACATTGACCTTGACTGTGACTTTCGGCGGGCCTTGACGTTCGATTGTGACAAATAATTCAACGCCGTGAAGTGACGACTGATCCTTTTACAAAAACTGGGCGACGTACCGGTAGCAATGGACCGGGACCGAACAATTGTATTCATTACCGGCTTACCGCCTTTTTCGGATCCGGTTTTTCGTTTTCTGGTTTTCTATTCAGGTTCTCGGCGTACTTCTGGGGGTGGTATCTAGGCGGAGAAAGTTATATGACGCATAGGTGCATGCCCGCTAAACAAAAGAACGAATGTCAGTGTCAATGACACCCAAGTAGCTGTGTGCTGAGTAGATGTGAATATTTTGATACTAGGCCGACGTGGGACTGAGACGCTTTTTCGGTAATAACATTTTGTTATTGATTAGAATTTCAAGTGACCAAGTCATCAGTAAATGGTCACGAGTACCACTCTGAGTTACTCGTGTTTATTTTTACACACATTTTGTTTTAACTCTGGGTAGTCAGCTCAAATTGTAGAATACACAGCCCCAGAATGAACCCGATGACGTGTATCTAGATTGGAGAGTCAACGACCGATCGTTTTGTTTCGTTGTAGAGTCGAATGTGTGAGGTTGATTAATTAATAACAATTCGTAGTACAGGCAGTAAGGCAAAGTGGAACTCGTACACAAGTATATTATTTAGGAAAAGACAGGTTGTACGTTTTATTTCCCAAAATTTCAGTGCTGCAACCGAGTGGTCAACTTTTAATGTTAGGCCTAGTAATTTGTCTTGCAATCCCTAGGTACATTTAAATATGTAAACTCCAAAAAGGTTTGATTATCCATATATGGCATATTAGTATGAGAAACCTTTTCATATAAGTTGACCTGCAATCCCAATTGACCATAAATCCAAAATGTAGAATTGCACGCGACAGTTCCCCATAGTTCATCCAACTGGTACCGTATATCAAAGTTGAATCTGGTTAAATCAGATTTCGATTTCATCTACTTAAAACAAATTTGTGAAAGAGGCTTTTGATACATAATCCCTGATGTACCCTTGCACTATCTGCTTCGTATCATTAATATTTTTGCTGGTCCTTAGCAGTCGTAACTGAATCCTTATACAGGTAATCAACATGCTTGCCAGACCTGGACGGTTTTTAAAAACTTAAAACTCAAAATTTCTTTCGAAAGTGTGTAAGGTATTAACTTACTGTCCAGAACGTGGCATTCGTGTTCAAATTAGAAAAACTAAATATCATTCGGCAGGATAAGCAAATCGAACTTCTTAATTGGTATATTTAACAACGGAGTAGTTTTTAAGCAAATCAAGCTCTTCATTCTGGCCTCATCGTTTTCTAAATATGCCTTCCTGATAACCTCACACTCCCCTGTTCAAATTCAGCGGACTTCCTGCTCTCCTTTGTGGTTGTCACGCAGTCACTTCCCATATCTATATTAAACGCCTGTACCTTGCATTTATCTCGGCCTCTTTCTCGTAAACGCTTTTTGTCTCTTGTTTAAGCAATTGTTGGGGCCTGCTACCCATATGCGATCCACTCGGTTGACCTCGAAAAGGGCAATTACGAGCAATGTACTCTACATGGTGACATTCAAAGCATTTCTTCTCTGAGGTTGGATTCAATCTTCCTGTTCGCCCCATACGCCTCAGTCCGGTAGTCCAGCGTATCTTCTTCAGGATGTATTGCACTAATTCTAGTTGAGTCGATTTGAAGACGTTCTTACACTCTGTGTCAATTAGCCCATGGACGTTCTATTTTATGAGTGATGACTCCCTCTCGAGATGGTCTCGAGATGCAATGGCTTTTATATCGAACACATATTTTCCTTCTTCGCCTTGTCATTGCGGTTTTTTTTTTACGAAAAACTCACAAAATTCTTCGAAGTATTTTCCAAGGTTTTTTGGTATAATACGAAAGGTCACTTGGTGCTTGCCGCCATCAGCGCTTACTTTTCATCTAGGTGATATATTCGTATACGCATTATGCATTCCACCTTCAGTCTCCATTCTCGCGTTTATAACTCAGTAGCTTGTTAGTCTATTTGAGGACAGTCTCTCATGGAATACACATTTCGCATATAGTTTGCAGTACCCAGCCGTTTAATCATTGGTCCAGGTGTAATTGACTCTTTTTCTCCATTTCTTTTTCATTTCTTTTATTCGTTTGACCGTTTCCGGCAGCTCTCGCCGTTCCTATTGCACCCTCTACATTTCGAAACCATCATCAACATCTTGCAATTCATTAACTAGGCCCTCAAACCGTACCAGTCTCTCAAGTAGTTCAGCCTTGCAATCTGTTTGCTCCAATCCTCGAGTTCGGGGCGCTTCCCATAACGTTTCGCTTAACTCGTCTCTACATAGATAACGCTAAGAATGCTGCTTTTCGTATTTCCTGCCCTTCCATGCTCCCTGCATTGTTCCCCTCTTTGAGGGACATGTGAGATACCGTCGCTTCTTGCATTCCAGTGATAGCTTGTGATATAACGTATTCCCATAGGCAAATTCAGACTATGAAATTTTTGTAGTAAACATCATACCTATGCCTTGTCAACCGCTTTTCAATATCAAGCTGGATCAGTCCAATAGTTTTCGGCGAGTTATGCAGTATTATTGTCCGATAAGTATTGAAAAATTATCGAAAAGCACCTTGTTGCATTATTTTGAAATAACAATTTATTAAAATTTAAATCATAAAGGCGTTATATTTAAATTTACTTTCGGAACCAGGAATTGGATGACTCTGTATATTAGACATCTTTGTGCGCAACGTGGAGGAAATTAGTTGCGTATAGGCCGAATTTCTCTGATCCTCTCGACACAGCTGATGGTTTACTTCTGACATAAGATCAGAGAAGAGGACAGTTTTTTTCATATAATCATGAACGCTGAATATCAAGAGATAAATTTCTAATAACCGAATAACCGATCGCTCCCAATGAACCGATATGAATATACGTAGAGGAATAGAGTAGGGGAATAGAGTAGGGGAATAGATCATAGAATGACTTTCAGTATCGCCCGCATCTTGATTCTCTGATAATTTACTAGATGCCAACAGATTCCATTCCAATAAACAAACTTCATCCATCTTTTTAACTGCAATGGTATATCGAAATAACATTTACCGTGGATTGAAAAAGGATTCACGCATATAAGGTCAGGATACATACGACTAAGTTGCTTGCGGCTCATTTCAGTAACTTGATTTCAGAAATAAATTTCGAACCAAAGAAATCGAGAAACCATTAGTCCCTAATATAATTTGGTATATCAGGTAGTAATTTTAAACATAATACATTTTAT
The DNA here is from genome assembly GCA_958301585.1 of Merodon equestris. NCBI lineage: Eukaryota > Metazoa > Arthropoda > Insecta > Diptera > Syrphidae > Merodon > Merodon equestris. The sequence continues at coordinate 76,736,371 of OY284415.1, read as the reverse complement.
TAAGGTGTTGAATAAGTTCTCGCAGTCTTTTTTGGAAAAAATATTACTTTATTTAAAGTACGTCATAAGAACATGTCACTCAAAGTATTGTTCATCGCCTGCTACAAATTTTGCCCACCTTTCTGGCCTTACAAGATGAACAATGCTGATTTTTGGCCTTTTCGAAAGATCGGACGTACTGATCAGCCATGCCACTGCCATCGATTGGAACAGGTAGCAGGCGGAAGGAGCGATGTCTAGAGAATACAGTGGGTGGGGTACGACATCCTATTTCAGGGTTTTCAGGTAGATTCCAACGATCTGATTACAGGTGTCCGACTGCTGTCATGTAGGCATCATTTTGCCTTGTCTCTGCTTGTATAGCGACCTATTTTCTTTCAGTCCATGATTCAAACCTATCAACTACAGTCTCCTTACAGTCAGGTTTTCTACGGCTTGAGCAGCTCATAATAAACTAGACCCTGTCGATTCCACCAAGTTCAGAGCAGAGCCTTCGAACCATGGGATTTCCCCGGAATACGATACGCATCGATTCTGCATTAGATCCAAAAAACCTTTCTGCCGTTGGAGCAGCAGAACAAAAAGATGATGAAAGATGAAAAAGAGCCATTCGATGTGCTTTGGCGTCAAACCGTACGGCAGCCGTGGTCCTTGGTTCTGAGTCATTGCCAATGCTTTCAATTCTTTCGAAACTGTTGTGTCATCGACCTTCTCCGGTGCGCCAGAGCGTTCTTTATCTTCAACAAGGGAAGAACAGTTCAGTTCAGGCATTGATCTTATGTGCACTAACGAAGTACCGGGTCCGCCATCTAACGTTTTTTTTTTCAAGTAGTGCTTATTTCGTGAATGGTAACACTTAGCTCATGTCTGATTTGACAGATAATTAGTTTTATCCTTCCGCTGAACGAATATGGTTGTGTATACGCTTGAACAACGCTTCGCTAAGTGGGCCTGCGATCGACTTACAGAAGATTCCGATTTTGCCAAAAAGATCATCTTTTCAGATGAAGCTCATTTTGATCTTGGCGGGTATGTAAACAAGCAAAATTGTCGCATTTGAGGCACAGAAAACCCGCACGCATACATTGAAAAGCCGGTGCACTCAAAACGAGCCACTGTTTGGTGCGGATTTTGGTCCAGAGGCATAATTGGGCCATTTTTCTTCGAAAATGAGCAAGGAGTGGCCGTTACAGTCAATGGCGATCGTTATCGGGCCATGTTGAACGAATTTTTGTTCACAAAAATTGAAGAGGAGGATATTGGCAACATTTGGTTTCAACAGGACGGCGCTACGTGCCACACAGCCGAAGCTACACTCGATATTTTGCGCCCTGTTTTTGAAGATCGCATTATCAGCCGCAGAGCTGATGTCGTTTGGCCACCTCGGAGCTGCGATTTGACACCGTTGGACTATTATTTGTGGGGTGCCGTCAAAGATAAGTGTTACGCCAACAAGCCAGAGACAATTGACGCTTTAAAGGACAATATTCGTGAAGCCATTGGTGAAATACAGCTGCACACAATCGATAATGTGCTTAAAAATTGGACCGATCGTGTAGGCTACTGCATGGCCAGCCGAGGCAGCCATTTGAATGAAATTATTTTCCATTATTAACCGGAAGGATTGTACTTTAAAATAAAAAAAGAAATTTGAGAAAATATTCAGTAGTTTTTTTTTATAGCATTTTCAAAAAAAAAAAAGTTATTTGGCGGACCCTATATTAAAAAGAAAATTCAGTCAGTTCAGTCCACAAAATTCACTCAATATTGGTTAAAATTTTGAAACGTTTGCACCAGTCCAAAAATCATCTCTCAGTTGGACTAAAGCCAGCACATGTGAAGCCTGAAACATGTAGGCTAAAATATATGCAAAATGCAGTGCAAAGTGGCTGCAATTGAGCCCAATTCCTGTGATCACCTCAATTTGGCACGTTTTCAGTATTAGTCTCAACTATGGAGCGATATTTTCAGCTAACCTTGCTGGAACGAACGGAAGTAAATAAGCCTTTCCTAAACAACTATAGCTGTGTTCGAGGGTTTCGGAACTTTCCCGCCGTCTTATAATAAATATTCACTTTTTCAACGTGCCGTACGAAGGTGTATTTAAGAGTCTCCCAGTTTTTGCTTAAACAAAGTCTTCGCAAAAATATTGTACTTAAATGTTGACAATTCAATAATGGTGCGAAACTGAGACCCGTGTTATTGGATAATGTTTTGTTTCGATAGAAGTATTATTGGAGCGCCTCAAGAACACATGTCTCTAGCGTTTATGAGAAAGTTTAAGGGTAGTTTGGGTCACCAAACCAGTCACCAAAAAAGTATATAATATTCTTGTTTTATTTTATAAGACACGCAAAAGAATAATTCTAATCGCCAATTCAAGCATACTTCCCCTAAATGTACTCGCCTGCAAATAAAACACCGATTTCAAAAATCAAGGTACGTTAAAGATTAAACAGTAATGTACTTATATACGAGTAGTTGTTCTAATGCCAGTCTCACGAACCATTTATCACGTTCAACCTCCAAATTGCAGGCCAGAAAACCATCAAACAGTAGCGGAACGCATACAGGAAACGACTCCCCCCTTTAGACGTTTGTGTCGTGGTTGCTAAACAATAGCACTTTGAGCTCTCTCTCCCTGTGACAAATTCAAAAAGAACAGATAACTAAACAAACGCACAAGAAAGAACCGCAACCACCAACCGTTTGGTAGGCATTACGTAATATTTTCCCTCCGCCTCCCGAAGCCGAATCATCAACAAAGCCGTCAGCCAAGCCCAAAAATGGAATGAAACTGGTAAGGCAACAACAAAACTCTCTTATCATCCTTAATTGGACAGTTGTAGAGCATTGGCCCCCGAACGGGCGTAAGAGTTCGTGCGAATGTTATTGACCGAATTCGCGCACACAAATGTCGACCGGACGATGGGAGGTCCTGATCTCGATATCAATAAATCCTCGGTCCCACCCCGAATGACTAATGTACCCAATTTGTAAAAGAAAAAACAAAAAGCTCAACCGACAGATTACCCCAATATATATCGCGATGACACAAGCAATGCAACAACACAGCATAATTGCCGTAAACTGATATCTTGCAGGAAGTAATTGAAGCTTGCTACGTCCAGGGCAATGGCATTTGTTGATCCAGAAAAATAAATTTACTGAAGTATTCTGGCTGACAAGCAGGTGCAATTAGCGCGTGTTCGATAATAGAGTTCAATGCTGAAAGGCAGTACAGTGGAACGGTTCTAAAGTGTCGTCACTAAGCATGGTTCAAGTTCATGCGGTCGTTGGCCGATATTGAGTTCGGTTCTCGGTCTCCCCTTTTCTCATTGTTTGAAAAAGGAAGGAGGAATAGCTTTCGGGCCATCAGGGTGCGTGAGGGAGATTACGACGCTCCTCACGAGGTGATGACAGTAATCTTTTAAGAAATAGAAAGCAGTCTTCAAAAAAGACTGCGCAAACGCGTTTGGAACGTTGGGATATGTGCGGGGCATGACCGTGAAGTTGAACGCCCGGTGCTCATTTTATGCTCCGTCTTCGTCAGCTATCTGGTTCTGTTCTCTTTTTCGGTTGTATTTTAGGTTTTTGATTTTTTTGGTTCTCTTTGTGTGGGAATGACATTGAAATATTCTTTTTTTGTGGTTCTACTTGGTAAGGCTGATAATTGTATAAGTTTACCGATAATTATGATGATTTGTGGAGAGCTGGTAGTCGGCCGTGATGGAGGTATAATACCTCACGTTTTGCTCATAACATACATACATATGTAAGTTTTATATGTAGCTGATCCGAGTGACTAGTAGGGGCACTTTTGTTGCTAAGGTTCGATGATTAATTCAACATGAACTTGTATTCGACAAGATTTCTGGCGTCACCTCAATTATGATTAATTCGTAAATTTCTATTAAATTAAATTGTTTATTAAAAATGTAATTGGAAAACTATATAATTCAAGTATTGTCCAGTACTAGATCCTACTTTTATCCATCATTCGGGCATGATATGAATAACATGTCGGAAGAACGCAATCGCGAATCGACCCATTTTATGCAATGCTCATAACAAGTACGAGGGTGGTCCGATAATTACTTAGCCCCACCGCCAGACGGCGCCAGTATCGCAAGAGCAACTTACTATCGTGTAGTAAAGGGTCCGCCATCTAACGTTTTTTTTTTCAAGTAGTGCTTATTTCGTGAATGGTAACACTTAGCTCATGTCTGATTTGACAGATAATTAGTTTTATCCTTCCGCTGAACGAATATGGTTGTGTATACGCTTGAACAACGCTTCGCTAAGTGGGCCTGCGATCGACTTACAGAAGATGCCGATTTTGCCAAAAAAATCATCTTTGCAGATGAAGCTCATTTTGATCTTGGCGGGTATGTAAACAAGCAAAATTGTCGCATTTGGGGCACAGAAAACTCGCACGCATACATTGAAAAGCCGGTGCACCCAAAACGAGCCACTGTTTGGTGCGGATTTTGGTCCAGAGGCATAATTGGGCCATTTTTCTTCGAAAATGAGCAAGGAGTGGCCGTTACAGTCAATGGCGATCGTTATCGGGCCATGTTGAACGAATTTTTGTTCACAAAAATTGAAGAGGAGGATATTGGCAACATTTGGTTTCAACAGGACGGCGCTACGTGCGCCACAGCCGAAGCTACACTCGATGTTTTACGCCCTGTTTTTGAAGATCGCATTATCAGCCGCAGAGCTGATGTCGTTTGGCCACCTCGGAGCTGCGTTTTGACACCGTTGGACTATTATTTGTGGGGTGCCGTCAAAGATAAGTGTTACGCCGACAAGCCAGAGACAATTGACGCTTTAAAGGACAATATTCGTGAAGCCATTGGTGAAATACAGCTGCACACAATCGATAATGTGCTTAAAAATTGGACCGATCGTGTAGGCTACTGCATGGCCAGCCGAGGCAGCCATTTGAATGAAATTATTTTCCATTATTAACCGGAAGGATTGTACTTTCAAATAAAAAAAGAAATTTGAGAAAATATTCAGTAGTTTTTTTTATAGCATTTTCAAAAAAAAAAAGAAGTTATTTGGCGATTTGGCGGACCCTATATTAGTAAATTTGTCCTTAGAAATGTATTTATTATACAACTGACCTTTTTTCCCCTTTATTTCGGCAAAAAATCTCGGTTTTTTTAATAATAATAACAAATTAAACACACGCACTGCTATTTTAATGTTATCTTCAAATTCGATCCTCCACTTCAAAATCGACCGTTATCTTAATTCAGGAATGTTTTGCAGATAGTTTTCTCTGTCCATTCCATTCTACTGGATTTGATATTTAATGTGCGAGTTCAGAACGAAAAATAAGAACATTTTGAACTATTTTAATAAAACTACTGCTATTTTCATGTTCACAGCTGTATATGTACATACATATGTACATACATACATATGTGTGCATGTAGAGAAGATGTAATATGATCTAGTGATCCCTAGTATTATTTTTAATAATACTTACTGCTAGCAGTCCGTTCTTCGGGCATTTACCTAGAAACAAAGAAAAAACGGAAGCGCTTTAATTAATTAGTGAAATAAAAGGAAAAGAGTCATTAATCAAACATACTGAAACACGACAAACACGCATTTAACTAATTCTAAAAACAGCAAAGGCCACAAACAAAAGGAAACTATAAAAAAGATATGTATATTCATCCACTTCAGATCATTTCTATAAATACACCCCTAGGAACGAAAGTAGGAACTAACTAAATAAAACAATTGCGCGCACGCCACCCCAAAAGCCTCCACTCTTCCGCCTTCTTTTCAATAATGTGATCAACACGCACTTTCCACGCACATTCCCCATCAACACCACCACCATTGCATTTTCTACCCGAAAGAGGAAAAGCAAATCCCACAACCGCTCGATTCCTTCACCTCTTTACAAAAAATAAAAATAAAAAAAACGGGAAGAAAACAGCCTGTGCGCTGAACCAGGTTATTTTCGTCGTCCGCCCGAGTAGCACAAGCGATATTCTCCTTTCATCCTCCTTTCTGTTCTGTTTTCTCTTGCGGCTTCCCTATGCTGTCTTGTTTTCCTTACGGACTTCTCAAAATGCTATACGAGGGCATTATTCTCGATTTACTACCCACACAGCAACAAAAACAAATGGCTAGGTCGGTCGTTCACCCTCGTAGCCGTCGACCACTGTTTCTCCGACACTCCTCCTCCATATACACGCATACACACTGCTTGATGCTCCAATGCTGATGCGGATGACGTGAGAACGACCGCTACGATATGTTGGGTCGTCTCTTAGACAAGTTTGTTTTGGTGTTGCCTTGGAGTGAATGACACATTCGTAGCGCGCCAAACGTAAAATCTGCCTTCCTAAGAGATCATCTGTTCGCAGCCCATCACGAGAGTTTCTCTTCATCTTCATTTCTCTTTGTACACCTAAAGGGAGCAATTGACGAACGTCCAGGGGGGAATGACAACACCAACAATAAAAGAAAGAAAAAAATAAAATAAAATTGATTAAACTGTATCGATGGCAAAGTTGAATGACTCCGAGGGTTTGTACTGCTATTTCCTTGGTCCCGACCTGGCTACTGCTGTCGACGGAGGAAATGTTGTGGATTCGGCAATTTTTCTTAATGCGACTTACAGGTAAGGAGAGAATTTCATCACCACCATGCGTTGAGTAAGAGCACTCTAAAGAATGCTCCAAAAATAAAAAAAATCAATAAAACCTGGACATACCCTCATACTACATTCCTCGTCAGTCACAGTTCGTTCACACTTTCGGCCAATTGTTCATACATGGAACAGAAGACGAGGCGGAAAGTTGAGTGACTTTCGAAGCAAACGCATGAGTCGGCTTCGAGTACGACACAATTCCAGGCCATCGCCAACTTACTAACTGTTCCCAACGTCGTACCTCCGAATCGGCTAAATTCGCACACCACAGTAGCAAGTGTAGGGAGTGGGGACAAGCCGGCAATCTGTTCGGTCACATTTGTGATGGATATGTTTAGCACTCGCTACAGCGGTATTTGTAACACTAATGATCGACGGGAGGGAAGTATTTTATGGCTTTATTACTTTCACAACTGTAAAGTTAACCTTTTTAAACAACGCTCGACAGGTATGGGGACCTGGACGGAGCAGGTAATTGAAAAACTGAGTTCGTCTTTTGATTTGGGGTAGGACGCGGAGATGACTAATTCGAAAAATCCACTTGCTCATGATTAAACGGCTCGTTAATTGGTTTCCAATTTAAAAGGGTCTGATTACTTGCTTTTATTACGGCGCCAATGAATGAATCATGATGGCTTCCTACGGAAATCAACGGTTTTTGGTTTATCCCTATGTTGTGGAGGCTCCGGTGAAAAGCACTGTAAGATATTATTATATGAAGGTGAGTTCTGTGGGATGGAACAAATTTCTGTTAAATTTTTAGCTGATTCGGATGAACTTGAACAAAAGGTCCTCATCTAGGTCGGTTATCTTTTATTTATTGTCGGATATACATAATTACACATTTCGCTTACGTACGCTGATGTGGTCCGAAAAAACCAGATAAGAAAGTCTGTCTACTAAGGCAGATAAAAATACGTACGCAGGGAATTGGCTGATAAGATGAAAGCCTCGAAAACTTTATAAATATATTTGGGCTGCTGAAAAATTTAGCTTAATTTCAATCTAAATCGAGATAGTATGCTAGACCGAGATAGTGTGTACATATGCATATAGAAATATAATACTCGCTGGTCGTTGAGCCAGTTTTACTCAATCTTACTTTGGAATGATACAGACGATAAGAATCAATAAGCTGTTTCCGGATGGATGGATTGTCAAGGACAAATCAATGAATAGTGTCATGCTCTAGAACACCTGTTAATCATTTGATAAACCAAGATCTCGACATATTTATACGTATAAGGTCCAGTCGTTAGACATACCAAGAAGTGGAACCCATCAGTTTTCTTCAACCACATTTCATACGTTTCATGTACATAGTTATCGTAACATCCAATAGTCAAAGACTGTTTTAAATGCACACCAAAGTTCTTAACGTACATTATCGGACAAGGTGGCCAGTAGATTGATCACGATTAAATGCTAGATCAATGGGACGTCCATATTAATAGATAAATGAGATTAATGAACAGTTACACTTGATTCTCTGATAAATCTTGAGAGACTCATTAAACTATCACCTACAGGTAAAATGGAAAAACCTTCAAAACCCACTTGCAACCACGAAGGATCGATAGACAGAATAAGCCATTAGTGGTGTTTCTCGCCATCCATATTGTTCGCGTACCTGTGTTTGTTGCAAAACCATACCTAGGGATCTTATACAGTTCGGAAACTCATTCCATACTGCTTTCCTTCTAAGTGAAGTTTCATAATAATATTGATAACATAGTGACGCCGATGTCATCGTCACCCAGCAGCAAAGTCATCGTAATTGTATTTTACGGTATTTTTCGTCACAAGGTATACTTCTGGCAGTACAATGGATAAGTAGTTGCGTCTGAATGCTCCAATCTATAGAAAAAGCCTCCAAAGGACGAAAAAAAAATTGTTTGATACAGATGCGGTCAGGAAAGCGTCGCCATTCGTTATTCTCTTAAACTTGTTGATCAACGTTTTTGGAAAAGGTAATATTTCTAAATTTCCCTTGCTATGTCATTTTTTTTTTCTTGTTCTTTCGCTTCCTGGACACGGCAAAATCCTTTAGAGTCCGACAATTCTCAATTATATTTAAATCGAGCTTGTTTTTAGGTCGATCTAGTGGTTTTAGACCAATGTACGAGGAGTGATCTAAAAGTAATGATAATCGGTTATTTTTAGTCTGCATTAGTAGTCCAAAAAAGCGATACCTATCGCTTGTCGTAAAAGGCGACTAAACAAAGGTAAACAAAACTCACATCTAGGCAATTTAGAAAACACCAAGGTGAGCCTAGGGACACATATACCACCATTAAACTGCCCCACAAGTGTGCATGCAAATCAGTGGGTTGACACGACTGGAGATCACCGGTGTTGTAAGAGTAAGATCAATCAAAAAAAAATAAATAAAAAATCTGGAGCATGCCCGTGTCAAAAAGGAAGGGAAGAATGAAAACGGTCAAACCGTAGCATTATGGAAAAGAACGCTAAAAGGAAAAGCACTACCCCGCCAGGCACTACTAATGGTCGTGATCCTGGGACGAGCAGAAATGCTCGGGTCAGAGCTATAGGATTTCCGGGGGATAGCAAAGTAATGCAACGGCGTAAGCCACATTTAAGAGTCGCGAGTTGGAACGTTGGAAGCATGAGTGGGCGCAGCTATGAGCTTGAAGAAATGATGGTTAGAAGGCGAGTAGACATCCTGTGCGTACAAGAGACGAAATGGCGAAACACCGGTAATCGGGCACGTTTCTTGGACGTTAAAACAAAAGCCTACAAGATGTTTTACTATGGATTGGAACAAGGTAAAAACGGAATCGCCATCATCCTTGCGGCAGAGTTACTTGGCAACGTCTTAACCATTTCAAAGTCCAGTGACCGTTTGATGGCTCTCAAATTGGTGATGCATGGTGAGGTGTGGAACATCGTAAGCGCATATGCCCCTCAAGTAGGATGCGAACAAAAAGAAAAAGATGCATTCTGGCTAGATTTCCACAACCTTGTCAAAATCATCCCAAAGGAAGAGCTTTTGTTTGTTGGGGGAGATTTAAACGGACATGTCGGGAAGACAAGCGAAGACTATGAAGACTACCATGGAGGACTGGGATACGGCACCAGGAACTCTTCAGGTGAAGATATCCTAAACATGTGCAAGTCGTACGGTCTTATAGTGCTAAATACCATGTTCGTCAAACAAAGCCGGCACCTGATCACTTATAGCAGCGGCGGAAATGAAACTCAAATAGACTATCATTTGGTATCCAGTTTCATGAAGCCACGAGCTAAAGATTGCAAAGTGATCCTGGGAGACGCGATCGCCCCTCAACACCGTCTCCTCCTGACTGAATTTTTTATGGATGCGAGAAAGAAGTCAAAGCAGCAAACGAAGGTGTCTGAGAGAATCAAGTGGTATAAGCTGGATAAAGGAAAAGGCGAAGCTTTTATCACCAACATGGAAAACTACCTCTCTTCCATTATTGATGAGGTCGGTAATGAGGAGTGCAGAGCACAAGACATGTGGGATTCCCTGCAACAATCTGGCCTGGAGAAAGCCAAATCACTGCTCGGAACATCTAAAGGCCCCTGCCAACACGCAAAAGAAACCTGGTGGTGGACAGACGAAGCCAAAGCAGTGATACACGAAAAGAAAATGGCTTTCCAAGCTTGGTCAAAGTGCTCTTCTACTAATAGAGAGGAAAAAGCTCGCCGTGAAAAGGTATATAGATGTTGCAAAGGTATCGCGAAGAAAAAATGCGCCGAATTCAAAGCGAAAAGCATGGAAGGCCTCTATCAGGAGTTGGAAGAAATATCGTCTTCCGCGTCTGACAGGAACCAGGCTACCCAGGAGCTTCGACAAAACAATTTGAACAAAGGAGCAAATATCTTTAAGATAGCCGCCCAGAGAAGAAGAAATGCTCAGGAGATTCGTTTCCCAAAGTTTATTAACAATGCTGAAGGCCAACTCCTTGTGGAAGACGAAAAAATTCTCCACAGATGGCGACAGTATTGCGAGGAACTTCTGAACGAACAGTTTCCCCGAGTGTACTTTCCAAGAGCCGCCCCGAATCATGCCGAAATACCCGACATCACAGTCGAAGAAGTTCGGTACGCGGTTAAAAACTCCAAGAAAAGAAAAGCTGTTGGGCCGGACGGGATACCCTCTGAGTTCTGGAAAAAGATGGGAGACATCGGGTCTAGATGGCTCATGGTTCTTATCTCCAAACTTATGAGAGGCGACACTATGCCTAATCAATGGAGGGAAAGCTATCTTCTTCCATTGCACAAAGGAAAGGGTGATACGCGAAATTGTGATAACTACCGTTCTGTCAAGCTGATGTCGCACACCATGAAGATCGTTGAACGGGTATTAGATAGCCGACTGCGGAAAATAATACGACTATCTGATGACCAGTGCGGGTTTGTCTCGGGTAAATCAACAACAGATGCAATCCAAAGTATAAGGATCATGATGGAAAAGCATCGTGATTCTTCAAAGGACTTGCATATGGTGTTGGTTGATTTCGAGAAGGCCTTTGACCGGCAACCAAGAGATCTTTTATGGGTAGCGCTAAGACAAAAAGGAGTTCCAGAAACCTACGTGCGAGTGATTATGGACATGTACGAGAGAGCAACGACAAGAGTAAGATGCACCGCAGGAGTCACCGAAGAGTTCGCAATCAAAGTCGGTGTACACCAAGGGAGCGTCCTCAGCCCACTGCTTTTTATAGCAGTCCTTGATTGCTTGCTTGAAGGAAAAGTGACGGACCCCAATGTGCACCAGCTATTCTTTGCTGACGATGGGGCCATTATAAGTGATGATCAGGCGTCCCTACAACGAGCACTTGATGTGTGGGTGGACATTTTTGAGGGACACGGGTATCGTATTAGTTCAAAGAAGACAGAGTATCTGTGCTGCCCGTTCTCTGACCCTCATCAGCCTATTCCAGACATTTACTTGAATGGAAGAGTGCTTCCCAAGTGTGAAAAGTTTAAATATCTGGGATCTATGATTAATAGAGAAGCAACTTGTGATGACGACATCAAACATCGCGTAAGCGTAGGGTGGATGAAGTGGCGGGAAAACTCCGCCATCTTCTGTGATCGAAAATTTCCCCCTAAGCTGAAAGGAAGGCTCTACACTTCAGTTGTACGTCCGGCGCTCACATACGGTTCACAATGCTGGACAATGCACAAAAAGTATGAGAGCAAATTAACGGCAACTGAGATGAAGATGCTTCGCATGACAGCGGGAGTAACAAAGCGTGACAGAATTAGAAGTTCAAAGATCCGAGGAAGCCTCCACGTAAAAGAAACCATCACAAGAAATATAGAGCGCGACCGACTCAGTTGGTATTGCCATGTTCAAAGGAGAGATCCTTTGAACCCCGTCCAAAAGGCGTTATCAATCAACATTCCAATTTCAACACGCAAAAAAGGCAGGCCGAAAAACAATTGGTGCAAACAAATGCAAAAACACCAGCATTTGATTGGCCTCAGCGATGAAGTAATCCCAAACCGGGAAGCCTGCCGCTACTTTCTGAGGTCAAACCGGCGGACCCCACAAGCGGACCAGTAGGAATGCAGTTAAGTGGGAAGGTTATGGTCCTACACTTCTGATCATAACGACGCCGGGATAAAAAAAGGAAAAGAAGAAGAAGATTAGTAGTCCAAAAAAGATTTTATATCCCCACATAGGGTGCCCATCCACTGAAGATAAAAAACGAGTCGACATTTCGCGGGAGAATCTTGAGAAATTCCAAGCAGATCAGGAAATGTTTTTGTTACGTGAATGGTGATTTCTTAACCACGGTGAGACCAAACAACAATTGACCACTTGGAAGCGAGCCGAAAGGTTATGGCATCCGTTTTTTGGAACGCTGAAGAAATAATTATGGTGGAATATTTGGAAAAGGAAACCACTATTTCAGGATCTTACTACGCAGACCAAGTAAAAGGCTAGCGAGTGGTCATTAAAAAAACTAGACGCAGCAAACTGGAGTGCTGTGAGCTGGAGTGCTGTTTCACTAAGACAACGCATCGGCTCACCGGATTGGTTCAATTTCAATGAATTGTAGAAAACTACAACTTTGCAGCATTCATTTTAGAGGTCAAAGATAGCCTTTTTCGTTGCCTCCTTGCTGCGTATTTGAATTTTAAAATTTTCAAGAAAAGAGGCACACATACGACAGAACCAGATCGTCGGCAAAAGCGATAATGGGTCCAGAAAGCTTGAACACCCAGTTGGTGTACGAGTATATGAGGAAAAGCCTTGAGGAACAACTGAATTCCCACAGGGGATTTTGGATCTATTTTGAAGATAAGACGAGCTCCAGTTCAATATGTTGCCACTAAGACTGTGACTATAAAGTACATACATACGGTGAACTTTGGAAAACGTGAACTAATTAAAACCGATTGTGTTCATGTTTTTGAGATTGTTCATGTTTTGGAATGTAACATTTTATGATTTAAATTGTATTCCTACCATATTGTCTTAATATTGCTCTTAATTTAAAACACATTTTCTTCGATTTTATTTCCTTTTTGCTTCAGTTCCTGAATATTTTTACATATTTCCTCATACTGCTACCGCTCATCAACAAAATTGATGATTTCTTTTTTACATTAGAACGTTTTAAAAATAAAATACTTATTTAACTAAAAAAAAATCTGTAATTTTTTTCTGCAATATTTTAGTGGCAAGTTTTTTTGACTCAGAAAAGCTTTAACCTAAAAATGTCTAAATTTTAAAAACATTTACAGTGCTGATCAAAATAATAGGTAATTATGTTTTGCAACAGTGGCATCACTGGAAATGTCAGCCGAACAATGTCCTTTGTGATTTTTATCTGTACTGTTGCTTGGACAGATAAATTTCCTTTATTTCAATGTGTATTACGTGGGTCATTTGTTGTGTTTTGTTGTACTGCAGAAGAGATTGTGAAAATACTCCATTTATTACTTGATTAAAATAATAGGTAATTACTGTTTAAGTGGATTTTTCTCTGTGTTAAATTTAATAAAAGGTGATATTTTGTACTTTTTAATAATTTCGATTACAATTATTAAAATTCTATCAGTTTTGCTATCACAGATGGGACGCAATAAGCATTGTACTCCGGAAGAACTTCGGGTTATCAAAAATTTAAGAAATGACGGCAAAACGCTTAAATTTATAGCTCAAAGCTTGAATAGATCGGTCAATTTCGTAGCTAATGCTCTAAGAAGAACACCTGTAGCAGAAACACGGGGTAGACCTCGAAAAACTTCAAAGATTACGGATGATCGGATTATATTGCTGGCGAAAAACGATCCATTCAAGTCGTCAAAAGCAATCGCCGCTGAAATTGACAACATCATCAGTGCGCCTACCGTCCGCAAAAGATTACAGCAAAGCCAGCTACCAGGAAGAATTGCCAGAAAAGTCCCTTTACTAAGCAGAAAAAATATTAGACATAGGAGACAGTTCGCACTTGGTTTGCAAACCCATACGGCACAACAGTTTCGAAACATATTGTGGAGTGACGAAACGAAAATAAATTTATTCGGCTCCGATTGCAAGAGAAATGTTCGAAGGCCTAAAGGAAAGGAATTTGATAGCCGTTATACCAAAAAAACCGTCAAACATGGAGGCGGTTCGGTCATGGTATGGGGATGCTTTTCCTGGTTCGGGGTTGGGCCTATTGTCCATATTGACAATGTGATGACGAAAGAAATTTATTGTGATATATTGGCTAATACCATGTTGCCATATGCGGAAGAAAACATGCCACTGCTGTGGCACTTCCAACATGACAATGACCCCAAGCATACATCAAAATATGTGAAATCTTGGTTGAGTCATCAGAAGGTATCGGTGTTTGAATGGCCTTCCCAATCCCCCGATCTCAATCCGATTGAGAATTTGTGGGGGGAACTAAAAAGGTCACTGGCCAAGGAAACTTTCCGAAATAAAAGTCAACTATGGTTAGCTATAGAAAAAGCGTGGTACGCGATTCCTGTTGAAACTTGCCGCAAATTAATTAACTCTATGCCTGGGCGAATACATGCCGTCATAAAAAACAATGGGGGTCATTCTGGCTACTGAAACAACAACTAGTAATAATGTCAAATTAACGTAAAATTAATTAAAAAAGAAAAGTTTAAGTTTTGTATATCTTTTTAAATCTAAATTTAATTTACCTATTTTTTTGATCAACCGTTTTTTTAAATCAAATAAAAAGTTATTATAAATTGAAAAATTTATCTTTGTTTTTGCAATGTACACGTTCTTTTAATTAAGCTTAAAATAAGTCTACAAAAAACAAAGGCTTTTCTGATTCATAGCCCAAGTGACTGCGTTTTTATACTATTTACCTATTATTTTGATCAGCACTGTATGTATCAATAGGATAATTAAAATGTTCACCTGTGGTAAAAAGTACTGATGGAACCACTCCATGAAAATTGAAGTAGTCATCAACACGATTTGTAGCTTTTGTATTCGGTCGGACAAGCAAAGTTTTGAAGCAGCGCGGGTTCTTCACCTTTCCTATAACCAACAACTTAAACTTACTTCGCATTCCAATGAACCACTTGTAAAGACATTCGTCCATTTTTGGCAGCTCTGATGATCTGAATGTCCTTCTTTTTCCCGGTCCAGAGTATGTATTACTATCACACTTCAAAATTAAATCTCTTTTCTCTTTAATTCTACGTATTGTCGACTTAACGACACCGTATTTTGTTGATAATTTTTTGACGCT
Source organism: Merodon equestris (assembly GCA_958301585.1). Classification (NCBI taxonomy): domain Eukaryota; kingdom Metazoa; phylum Arthropoda; class Insecta; order Diptera; family Syrphidae; genus Merodon; species Merodon equestris. The sequence continues at coordinate 76,720,963 of OY284415.1, read as the reverse complement.
TACTCCTTTTTTAAGCATTTTCAAAATTTCAGCTTTTTCGTTTAACGTTAAAACCTTCACTTTCTTTGAACACACTTTTAAACAGAAAATAAGTCATTGATCAACCTAAATTAGGCAAGAGAAAAACAGTAAGTGAATGAGGGATGAAAGCAATACGTAAACGCACGTGTGGTACCAAATGCATACGTACAAACAAACTAGGTACGCATGGTCAATATTATGGGACCCCCCGAGGAAATTAATTCAGTGCATTTTTATGTAGAAATGTTGAAAATAATTCTGTTCCCGTTTCAGAGCAGTGTTCACGTTTTCCAATTTCACTGTATATTCAACAGGAAATTATGATCGGCTACGTCAAATGCTTTTCTGAAATCAAAAAACAGAGCAGCAGTTTTGTTGCTTTCGCCAAACCTTGTCAAGAAGACAGGCCGTAGGGAAATCGATCTATAATTGCTTGGGAATTATTGTTGCTACCTTTAAATACTCTGGGAATAAACCACTCTCAAAACTAGTGTTTATAAGGTAGGAAGTCATTGGAAAAAATCTTTAAAAACACGTCTTAGGTGGGACTGGTCTACCAACTGCCCAATTTGTACCTTTAAAGACTAGGGACTATTGTACTTAAGACGATTTTGTAGTTAAAAAGAACGCATCGAATTGAGATTATAAAAACTTAATCAGTTCTTTATCAAGTAATTACGCGTCGAAGGAACTAACAGGAGAAAAAAGCTCACAAACATACATACATACTCGTACATATGAACTCACACTCACTGTCTAAAACGATCTTCCTAAGTTCTAAGAACCTTAAAACGTAGAGATTTGGACATTTTTTATTAAAAAAAATTACAATAGTATTTTCAAAATAGGAAATAATTAATTGCATTCTGTCCAATAAAGCAATCGGACAATCGAATGACCCTGGGTCGATGTTCACGTGCTGACATTGAATAAGAAACTTGGACCTTGCAGCTAGTTTCCATGCATATCTCATTCTGAAGATCGTTCGAGTCATTAATATAAGGCATTAAGCGCACTCCTATAAAAGCAAACACTTTTCCGCTGCATCCATTCCATTCGTAGGCGTTTGACAACTTGTCAAGTGCAGGCGACAAGTTTACATTTTATTTTCACCGCCAATGAATTTGTCAAGATGTACCGTCCCGTTAACGAGTTGCAAATGACAGGGGTCGTCTATGTCTTTCGCTCCTATGACCATGTAATTGCGTTCAACCAATGACGCCAAAAATATTCCAACAACTGCGTGCCCATCACATCCACACACATATCACAGTACATCTTATTTTATTTCGTTTCTGCATCTGTAATTACCGATCGCTCGGGACATCACAAGTAGAAGGTATAATTAATGCGGACATATACGCATTTGCTTACTGCAATAGAGCGGACAATCTAATTAAACGTCTACTAGTCTCATCTATAAATACACATAACGCTGAGATAGTCGAATCAACTACAAACACAATACACAGCAAAGTCACAGAAACTGGGTTCCGCAATACAAACTGTCGAACGCACACGCAGCGATTAATTCAAGACAAAAGGACACGTACTCTTAATTGCGCGTCGAAGTCAGCCATAAATGACAAAGCGATCAGCCGTCATCCACTATCCATTGGTTATCGCTAGGAAGGCGCGGGTCTGGGACCCGAATAAAAGCAAAGACGAAAATGCTTAGGAACCCCGCAAGGGAAAGAGAATGTCTAGCAATACTAATGCGAAAGTGTGATTTGATGCGTCTTATAGCATTGTGCGGCAATGCATATCATCCAAACATTATGGCCAGCTGAGGAAGACGCTGACTACTGAAGCGACTCACTGTTGCCATGGATGACTGTTGGTGCAGATGACTGTTGGCGATCGTACGATGATGACAGCCGCGAATATACACCATTTGACCGAGGGAGAAAGTACGAATACAAAATGCCGTAGTAACCTAGGCATGTGGGGACAGACAATCTGCGTGAGACGTGGCTTGCAGCGCGAGTTGTTTTCAATTGAAACGCGGAAGAGGATAAATGTGCGCGACAATAATAATCATTTATGTTCGCTCGTTTTGCGTTTTGCCTGTCTTTCTCACAGGAGTGTCTGAGTCATTAGTCTATACACCGCACAACGAGTGGATGTTCGCGGACATTAGAACCGTAAAGTCTTCGACGTGACAGTTGTTGGAATTTATTGGCCGTAGTTTCGAATTCCCGCCAACAAAATCGAAAGCCAGCAAAGACGGCAAGAAGTGCAACATTGTACTTTATCGTGCACGAGAGAGCAATGTGCCCAAATGCTCCATTTAAGGGCAGCGCTGCATTGCTTCGTAATAACATCATCATTGCCTTCATCACCAAAGTCGTCATCATCTTTATAATAAGAATATTAATCAAAAGCGCACGCAGTGTGCCAGTGTGTAAATAAAGTTTTGCGTCTGACTGTGTCCTGAACTCATGCGTTTACTGGCAGCAAGTTAGCGAGCATGTATTCGTTAAGTTCAATGGCCGTAATGCCACCACTGCCGACGTAGTATTGCAGAGAGCACGGTGTCCCCCACCCCCTATAGCAACATGGCCACATGATCGGTCAGTTGTTAATGCATATCACCGTTGTGGACGACGTCGCTGTCGATACATACGATAATGACGATAACGGCAGCGATTGTCGCCGACACCGCAATGTCGCGCTGGCTGCTGTCGCTGATTCTGTTTACCCGCTTGGAATTCTGATTGCCTCGCGTCTTCGCGTTACACGGGCAACGTTTGATTTTACAGGAACAGCTACTACGTATTGCGTTGGTGCAATGTTCTTGGAGCATGGGGGTGGCATTGGGTGATGAACATGGCATTGGATAAGGTTATGCCGTTGGTGAATTAAATGATATCGGCCTCAAGTGATGTAAGGCGAACGGACTAGTACGGGTAAAAATAGACTTGAGCATGCTGGCACATACAGTGATACAGTGCGCGAATTAAATATAGTACGATTGATTTTTCAGGTGTTTTTCTTTTTTATTTTTCTCCACGAAACAAGCGGAATGGTTGTTATCTAAATAAGCATTTAAGAAATATTAATTTTTGCATGGAAGTTTATTTTATAAATAATAACATATAAAAAAATCTTATTCAAGTACGAAAAAAAATGTTAAAACACCTTCCAAAATGTTGAACTGATTTTTTTTTATTATCTCTATCATCGAATTGGCAAAGATGTAAGCAATGCTTTTATACTTTTTCATGCTAAACGGCAAATTAGTAATTTATCGATCAGATTGTTATTTCACTAGCAGGCAGATCCAGGTTTTTCTTGTGTTCATTTTTTTGGTATGAATCGGCTTCACCTTTGTCTCCTTTTACAGCGCATATCAAAATAATATCGCCGACGACTCAATATTTATTGTTCTTTTATTAAATCATGGTAATAATATCCCAGATCCCTCAGAACTGTTGAGAATTCGACATTATTCTTAAAACTATGTGCAATTTTGGAATGTTCTTGATTCAGAGTTGTTATAACCTTTATCTCGGCACGATTTGTTTTTTTCCCTCCCATTTTATTTGCGATTCCCAGAAAAAAAAAAAAACAAAGCGACTTAATTTTTTGTTTTTTTTTTAAATGTGCTACCTTTTCTTCACCCTCTTATTTAAGGTTTTTCCTAATTTTTTAGACATTTGTCGGAAACTGCTGAATAATTTAATTGCTCGTTTACATGTTGTGCTATATTTCATACGCTCACTGTAAGAATTTTTGAACGAGATAAGGAAGCTGGTCGGTTTCTTTATCGAAAGCATGAATGTGGATTTTGAATTGCCTGAACAGAATGAAATGTGAAGATTTGATCAGAATAATATGTGATGGCATCGTATACAACACCACATCTCTTGCAAAGTAGAAGTGTGGAAATGAGTTTTCAGTCACATCCTCTAAATATGAAATTGGGTCTTCAAATCATTAACCAGTCTCAAACGTTCAAATTTATTGGCTAAATTTTCAATAACTATCCTAGAAGGCGCTTGAGGATGGCCGAAAGCAGTATAAAGTTTACAAAACCTTTGCTTGATATTTTACTATTTGTGCGTTATAATACGTCATGCATTTTTAATAACCTCTTGCTGACTTATTTAAAATCAGTGCAATTTTTTTGAGTGTAGGCAGTTCAACAATGCCGCGGCATTTCAAATGACATATGACGTTTTTGGATAATACTTTAGACGAATGAAGAAAGCTTAGGGTGGTTCAGAAGAATAGAAATTTTTTATTAAATGAGTATGTGAAAGAATTCATAATCAAAAGCAGCAGGACTGTCTAATGTCCTGTTTAGGTTCCAATAGCAAAAACGATATTATAACAACTAATTGTTGATGTATTTTGAATAAAAAAGCATTTAAATAAAAATTATTCAAAAATATTAAAATAATTACCATGTCCTACACATGTAGATGACCTCATGACAATCATAACAGTATAGCATTCTAAGATCATATGAGAAATAAGCCGGTTGGCTCTACAGATTTAAGAAGCCGAGCAGTTATCATTATATAGAAATTAACCTAAACAAATTGGAACAGACCCCCGTGACGTCGTCTCGCCAACATTCCTTCAACAAAGAATTGTTGAATTATTCTTGGGCATGCAATATCACAGTTCTTGGGCATGCACAGTGAGCAAAATGGCAAAGCCCAGTCACTGAAAGAAGGAAGAAAAATGTTACATACGCTTGATTTTTCTTATCTAATTAAAAGGCTCCCTTATCATTATATCCCGGACTGTATCTACCAATTATTTTCTTATATCAATCAATTTTTATTTGTTTGGTTTCTATGTTTGCATTTAGAATTCAGTAATTTTGATTGTTTTTAACTGTCATTAGTTAACCTCTCATTTGTGGTAGGAGGCAACGCAAGTTTCTACATTCGCTTAACTAAACTTTACTAAATGTTGCAATGCATTCCCTAATTTTGGGGCTGCACAATGATATGTTGACGACCAGACACGATAGAAAGCGGATGGACTTGGGAAAAGTTCGTGTGTTTTTATTTTCTTCGTTTACGTTGAGACCAAGTCACTTCGAAATGTTAGTTGTGGAATTTGACTTTTTTTCCTGAAGCAATATGGTATTCAAGCATTTACCAAGACTGATTCAAGGACTGCCAACTGAAGTGATCACACTAACTTCTTCGAACATATCCAAATATCATAATTTAGTATTTCAATCTATGTATACTTATACGAGTATGTACTATATTATAAAGAGGAAAAGATTTATATGTTTGTAACGAATAAACTAAAAAGTAAAAGGAGTGATTTCAAAAATCCTTCCACCATCTGAAAGCTACATTATCCCTGAGTAACATAGGCTATATTGATAGTTTGTCTTGATTATTGACTGCAATATTTATTTTTGTAAATTTAATGTTCATTAAATCTATCTTTGTTCTTATTCTTCTTTTCCTTTTTTCTCCGGCGTCGTTATGGTCAGAAGTCCATAACCTTCCCACTTAACTGCATTCCTACTGGTCCGCTTGTGGGATCCGCCGGTTTGACCTCAGAAAGTAGCGGCAGGCTTCCCGGTTTGGGATTACTTCATCGCTGAGGCCAATCAAATGCTGGTGTTTTTGCATTTGTTTGCACCAATTGTTTTTCGGCCTGCCTTTTTTGCGTGTTGAAATTGGAATGTTGATTGATAACGCCTTTTGGACGGGGTTCAAAGGATCTCTCCTTTGAACATGGCAATACCAACTGAGTCGGTCGCGCTCTATATTTCTTGTGATGGTTTCTTTTACGTGGAGGCTTCCTCGGATCTTTGAACTTCTAATTCTGTCACGCTTTGTTACTCCCGCTGTCATGCGAAGCATCTTCATCTCAGTTGCCGTTAATTTGCTCTCATACTTTTTGTGCATTGTCCAGCATTGTGAACCGTATGTGAGCGCCGGACGTACAACTGAAGTGTAGAGCCTTCCTTTCAGCTTAGGGGGCATTTTTCGATCACAGAAGATAGCGGAGTTTTCCCGCCACTTCATCCATCCTCCGCTTACGCGATGTTTGATGTCGTCATCACAAGTTGCTTCTCTATTAATCATAGATCCCAGATATTTAAACTTTTCACACTTGGGAAGCACTCTTCCATTCAAGTAAATGTCTGGAATAGGCTGATGAGGGTCAGAGAACGGGCAGCACAGATACTCTGTCTTCTTTGAACTAATACGATACCCATGTCCCTCAAAAATGTCCACCCACACATCAAGTGCTCGTTGTAGGGACGCCTGATCATCACTTATAATGGCCCCATCGTCAGCAAAGAATAGCTGGTGCACATTGGGGTCCGTCACTTTTCCTTCAAGCAAGCAATCAAGGACTGCTATAAAAAGCAGTGGGCTGAGGACGCTCCCTGGGTGTACACCGACTTTGATTGCGAACTCTTCGGTGACTCCTGCGGTGCATCTTACTCTTGTCGTTGCTCTCTCGTACATGTCCATAATCACTCGCACGTAGGTTTCTGCAACTCCTTTTTGTCTTAGCGCTACCCATAAAAGATCTCTTGGTTGCCGGTCAAAAGCCTTCTCGAAATCAACCAACACCATATGCAAGTCCTTTGACGAATCACGATGCTTTTCTATCATGACCCTTATACTTTGGATTGCATCTGTTGTTGATTTACCTGAGACAAACCCGCACTGGTTATCAGACAGTCGTATTATTTTCCGCAGTCGGCTATCTAATACCCGTTCAACGATCTTCATGGTGTGCGACATCAGCTTGACAGAACGGTAGTTATCACAATTTCGCGTATCACCCTTTCCTTTGTGCAATGGAAGAAGATAGCTTTCCCTCCATTGATTAGGCATAGTGTCGCCTCTCATAAGTTTGGAGATAAGAACCATGGGCCATCTAGACCCGATGTCTCCCATCTTTTTCCAGAACTCAGAGGGTATCCCGTCCGGCCCAACAGCTTTTCTTTTCTTGGAATTTTTAACCGCGTACCGAACTTCTTCGACTGTGATGTCGGATATTTCGGCATGATTCGGGGCGGCTCTTGGAAAGTACACTCGGGGAAACTGTTCGTTCAGAAGTTCCTCGCAATACTGTCGCCATCTGTGGAGAATTTTTTCGTCTTCCACAAGGAGTGGGCCTTCAGCATTGTTAATAAACTTTGGGAAACGAATCTCCTGAGCATTTCTTCTTCTCTGGGCGGCTATCTTAAAGATATTTGCTCCTTTGTTCAAATTGTTTTGTCGAAGCTCCTGGGTAGCCTGGTTCCTGTCAGACGCGGAAGACGATATTTCTTCCAACTCCTGATAGAGGCCTTCCATGCTTTTCGCTTTGAATTCGGCGCATTTTTTCTTCGCGATACCTTTGCAACATCTATATACCTTTTCACGGCGAGCTTTTTCCTCTCTATTAGTAGAAGAGCACTTTCACCAAGCTTGGAAAGCCATTTTCTTTTCGTGTATCACTGCTTTGGCTTCGTCTGTCCACCACCAGGTTTCTTTTGCGTGTTGGCAGGGGCCTTTAGCAGTGATTTGACTTACTCCAGGCCAGATTGTTGTAGGGAATCCCACATGTCTTGTGCTCTGCACTCCTCATTACCGACCTCATCGATAATGGAAAAGAGGTAGTTTTTCATGTTTGTAATAAAAGCTTCGCCTTTTCCTTTATCCAGCTTATACCACTTGATTCTCTCTGACACCTTCGTTTGCTGCTTTGACTTCTTACTCGCCTCCATAAAAAAATCAGTCAGGAGGAGACGGTGTTGAGGGGATCACTTTGCAATCTTTAGCTCGTGGCTTCATGAAACTGGATACCAAACGATAGCCTATTTGAGTTTCATTTCCGCCGCTGCTATAAGTGATCAGGTGCCGGCTTTGTTTGACGAACATGGTATTTAGCACTTTAAGACTGTACGACTTGCACATGTTTAGGATATCTTCACCTGAAGAGTTCCTGGTGCCGTATCCCAGCCCTCCGTGGTAGCCTTCATAGTCTTCGCTTGTCTTCCCGACATGTCCGTTTAAATCTCCCCCAACAAACAAAAGCTCTTCCTTTGGGATGATTTTGACAAGGTTGTGGAAATCTAGCCAGAATGCATCTTTTTCTTTTTGTTCGCATCCTACTTGAGGGGCATATGCGCTTACGATGTTCCACACCTCACCATGCATGACCAATTTGAGAGCCATCAAACGGTCACTGGACTTTGAAATGGTTAAGACGTTGCCAAGTAACTCAGCCGCAAGGATGATGGCGATTCGGTTTTTTCCTTGTTCCAATCCATAGTAAAACATCTTGTAGGCTTTTGTTTTAACGTCCAAGAAACGTGCCCGATTACCGGTGTTTCGCCATTTTGTCTCTTGTACGCACAGGATGTCTACTCGCCTTCCAACCATCATTTCTTCAAGCTCATAGCTGCGCCCACTCATGCTTCCAACGTTCCAACTCGCGACTCTTAAGTGTGGCTTACGCCGTTGCATTACTTTGCTATCCCCCGGAAATCCTATAGCTCTGACCCGAGCATTGCTGCTCGTCCCAGGATCACGACCATTAGTAGTGCCTGGCGGGGTAGTGCTTTTCGTTTTAGCGTTCTTTTCCATAATGCTACGGTTTGACCGTTTTCTTTCTTCCCCTCCTTTTTGACACGGGCATGCTCCAGATTTTTTTTTTTTTTTATTGATCTTACTCTTACAACACCGGTGATCTCCAGTCGTGTCAACCCACTGATTTGCATGCACACTTGTGGGGCAGTTTAATGGTGGTATATGTGTCCCTAGGCTCACCTTGGTGTTTTCTAAATTGCCTAGATGTGATTTTTGTTTACCTTTGTTTAGTCGCCTTTTACGACAAGCGATAGGTATCGCTGCAGGGATATTCTTAACCCGTCCCTGCACGAGGCATTAAATCTATCTTTGTTATGGGACAATAATATGTAAGTAATTATGAGTAGCATAAGCTTCTAACAGATGGCGTTGTGAGTTAATTTACCGACACAAAGCCAGAGATGTGACTTATTTGAAGTACTTGTATTTGAAATACAAATACAAAATGCAAAATACCTATTTTGTATTTTACATTTGAATATCTTTGCAAAAAAAGCATTTTGTATTTTATTTGAAAACTTTTCGGGACATATTTTCCATTTTCAAAATTCAAAATACTTTGTGATATTATATTTAGTCGACACTAGTAACCTGTCGAAAACATTTTCGATTAACAAAATGTTCTTTTAATTATGAAAAGTTTATGGATAGAAGGTTAAAAATGAAATCAATACGAAGAGATCGGAGAATATTTTGCCACAGGCAAGATTGATTGTTGATTAGTCAACTTCCGGTCTAGTAGCCTCAGTGGCCTGGGATTTGGCTTAGCTGGCGGCCTCGAGGCGCGGTGATTTGCGCTTGTTTGCCTGACGGGCGGCCACTTCTTCCTTGTTCGCTTGCTGTGGCCATTTCATGGGCCCTCTTTTGTTTCTGTGCATACTTGGCCCAAAAATCCTCCAGGGTCTCCTGGCAACGATTTAGGTTGTTTTCTGGCTCCCATGTATTATCCTTGGCGGCGTAAGTTGGTCCAATTCATCAAGAAGTAGCACTGGCCATCCTCGACACGGTGTTTGATGACACGCTCAACTTCATACTCATCACACCAATAAACAGGAGCGTTGCTTTCTAGCATGGTAATGGTTGCTTCCGGAAGTTCAACGTTGAAGCACGTGATGATGATGGTGGTGCTGATGATTCAAAATGATGAAAATGAAATAGGAATGATAATTTTTGTCATTTTATTGACCGTTTATACCGACAGTATGTCAATTTTGACCTCATTTTCTCACAAATCTCATTTAATCTATTTAAGTTAGACACTAAATGGTGCCTTTAATCGCGAGGGGTATAGTCAGCTGAACTTTGACCCCTTTATGCTACCCTCTGGGGTCAGACCTACCTAGGTCAACGGGTGATCTCGTGAAGTGGCCGCATGTTGGGGGGTAGTAGCTTTTAGTATATTTAGATTGAACATCGATAAAGCCAGATGTAAAAATGATTCATACCGGAAACTACATGGTACGGCTATGGCTAAATGTAAGGCTCTTTGAAAGCATCTGAAATTTTCTTGGAAGTTAGTAGTAAATCTCCAACAAATCCCTGCCCAACTCGGTTGAATTTATATTATAATTGCATAACTGATATCTTAAATGTTCAAGAAACTTTTAAATGAAGCACTGAGAAAATTGGGATTGGCAGTCTTGAAGGAAATTGAAATTCAGTTCTTGGTTGAATATGTTAAAACTTCCAAGCCCATAGCTGAAGCAATTGGGGGGTTGGAAGGTGACAATGACACATTTTATGGATGTATTTAACCTGAATTAATAAGAATGCAAAAAATCTTAGCTGCATTGGAAATGGACAATCCAGTATACTGTAGCATGTTGATAGAAATAATAAAAGAGCGCATTCAAAACCGCTTCGAAAAATATAAGTTAGAAGACCCTAGATCCAAGGACAGCATTCTGGCTGCAGTATCATATCCTTTCATCAAATTGAAATGGGCGCCAAAAAATAAAAAGGAGCAAGTGAAGGAGTTGTTTATCACAGAAGTAAGGAAAATGAAATATTGTATGATGATTCGAAAAGTGGAGCCCTGTCACAGACATCAGAAAAAAAAGAAGAAAAAAACGAGTCTTATTACATGCTCCAGGATTCAGACTCCTCAACAACCAGTGAGGGTGGTTGTACCAATACCACGGTAGATCTGGAAACCCTTCAATATTTAAAGGATGAGTACACAAGTCTGGCGATTATCTTACAATAAAAAAAAGTGCTTTTAAAATGCAGCACATGTTTACCAAGCTCAGCACCAGTAGAAGGGCCTTTTTTCATATGGTGGCATGATAATGCGACCCTCCAGAAGAAAGATGGGCGATAATGTGTTCGATCAACTTGTATTATTAAAAAGTGTAATAAATAAAGAGAATTGAATTGAACAAAGGTATTTGTATTTAGAGGAAGTATTTGGAAAATACCTATTTTACATTTGGTATTTAAAATACGAAAAACAAAACTATTCGGCATTTTGCATTTGAAATAGTAAATCAAAAAGGTATTTGCATTTTGTATTTAAATACATTTCTTAAAATATTTTGTCCATCTCTGCGCAAAGCCGACAATACTTGGTTATCTAGGCTATCCAGTGCATGGCGTGATGTTGCGATTTCTTTTGAGGCGCCTATTTTCGACGCTCAAGAGAAAGAAAAATTAAGAATTTCGTTTTTATTTAGGGACAGCTATTCATGTCTGACAGAAGGGAAAAGAGTTGGAGACTACAAATATCATTTTGTAAAAAATCAATCAATGGAGAAATTTGTAATAAAATGTAAATTAAAAAATTGTATGTTCGTTTGTGGTTCATTTCAACAAACAACAACCGAAACTTTTTACCAATTACTTTTGAATTGATTTCTCAGGAATTTTACGAATGATTACAACCCACAACTTGACTGAAACAAAAGGTTAAGGTCAATTTGAATGATAACATCTTTAACGCAAAAAAAAAATACTTTGATTAAAAGAACAGTGGGTAATAGTGGCAACATTTTTTAGATACATATAATAAGTGCAGCGTACAGTGTACTATAACTATAACTGGAGAATCATACCTGCAGTTCCTACGAGACTTTTTTGCCCGATTTGAGGGACAACGTTCCTTTGGCCATAGCAGATAATTTAATCTACCAGCAAGATGGAGCACCAGCACACTACAGCTTAGAAACTGCCTGGATGATCATTTTAGTGACCGTTGGATCGGAAGAAGGGGCCTCACGGAATGGCCACCTAGATCACCAGATTTAACTCCTCTAGATTTTTATGATTCATGAAGAATTACGTTTACGAAGTGGAAATAGTATCTTTGGAACAACTGAAAGAACGGATTGAAGTCGCTGGAGTCAAATTGCAGGAAAATTTGTCAAGCATAGACTTATGTGCAGCCATTAGAAGGAGATATAATCTCTGCCTTCTAAAAGATGGGGATCATATTGAAAACTTATTATAATAAAACTCCGATTTTTTTAAAAATAATAAAAAAGAAGTTAATGTTTCATACATTAATTTGCCTACAAGTCCAGCCGCGTTAAAACCAAGAAAAAAGGTTTTTCTTAGAAAAAAGTGATTTGGGTTTTTTTTTATTTCTCAAAAACTACAAGACATTTTTGCATCCGGTTTTCTGTTTTTAACTAAAAACTAAAAAGAGAATGGAATTTTTGAAAAAAAAAGTTCGAAAATTTTTTTTTTTCAAAATTTTGAGTTTGAAAATTAATTTCTCAAAAACTATTCCTTAAAACAGCTTCGTTTAAAAACAAGATGAAAGAAGAGGTTTCTGGCTTTACAAAAAAGTATATCACGGCATTGTGGATGTAACTGTTGATTTTTAATAATTTTTTTTTAAAATTAAGTAATTTTTTTAGAAAATTGCCACTCCCGGCTAATCGGAGAGGGAATAGACCCCCCTCCCATACGAGTTTTTTCTTGTCTTGACCAGACCTACACGCTCTAGTTTTTTGGCACACTGCTCATGGGACACCCACGTATAACAACTTCCTGAATTCTGTATCATGTAATTTGCTCTTAACTTAAGGTTAAGCTGAGGTCTGTCACGTATTTAGATAGGTTTTAGAACTTGAATCGATCTGTTTTCAAGGTACAGTGCAGTGCTTTGCCTACGAGTATAAAAGGGGGTGGGTGCCGATGGAGTCAAAGTTTGATCTTCTTGGCAATGATAACAACTTTTCCCTTAAATCTAAGAACGTTGTCTGTTATTCAGTTCAATGCAAAAAAAAAACAAATATACATACATATGTATGTATATTTCTCGATTTTCTAGTCGTAAATCAGCTGAGTAGCATGACATAATTTTCATTTTATTTCGAAATTGCTCGAATATTTAACACTGGTTAGTGGGCCTCGAATTACGCATAGTCTGGGCGCAACTCCTATCAAACAATCAGTGTCATACCATTTGTAGGCCGCATGTGTACACACAGGATGATCAGTGTGAGTGCGCGGGAGTTTCCATCCCTGATCCAGAATCGACACAGAATCTCCATTCGTAGCAATTCTCTCATGAAATAATGGGAAGCACAATAAAAGGAACAACGAATATCGTTCTGGAACGTTTCATGACACAGCACCAGTGGCACCATGCCTCTGTAGGCATATATACATACATATGTACGTAGATCCACTGTATGTCAAGCTACCGAAAATTCTCTCCAGCTCTAGTGTAGCTAAATGTGTAGAGATGTACGTAGATACATGGGTATTTTATTAGTTTTTCTCTGTACTCTACGCCACACCGCCGCTGTTGCCGCCTTCGGTGGAGGGTTCATAGAACTTTGCTATTGAAATTCTTTGCTTCGGTTTTTGGGAAATACTCTCTACCATGGAGTGGATGAGGAGAAACACCGGCTTGTTGGTCGTCCGCAAAAGTAGTAACAAGGGCGCCATTCGGATGAATGTGTATGTACGACTCCTATAGGGTGTTCTATGGATCTAAGGGAATAATAGTGCGTTTGTTTTCGAAGTTTACACAGCAAACACACTTGCCTTTTTTGGGGTGTGTGAGTACTGATAAACGAGTGGAATAATGTAAACGGGGATACGCGATACTCGTGTGGCTTATCTGCAAAGCTCTCTCATTTTTGATTCATTTGATTTTTTTTCTTTAATTCATACATTGACTATATGTACATATATATGTACATATGTGAAAGACAATTTTGCCTTCCAACAGAAGAAATTCACCCAGCAGCAATAAAACAAAAATGGTGTCTTCAGAATTGTTTATTGCATACAACTAATGCAGATGACTCGCTGGTGATTACTGCTTGCTACTGTCCAAGTCCAGCCTCCTTTTATATCTCCACGAGAGCTATGGTGAGTACCGCTGCATGTACGCTGCTGAATGACACGCCGCCTCTTGCACTGGTTCAGCCAATGACACGCTTGATGACCATCGGCCGATTTGCATGCCGTTCGACGAGGTCATCTGATGATGGTCTGATGTGTAAGATGACCTGTGGTTCGAGTGGTGTGACATTGATGAACTGGTGTGAAGGATGGGCTAAAGTGGTGGTGTGAGGCGCGAGCCGGTCTGTTGTTGCAGTGGTATGATCGAAGTGGGTTTGCGTGGGATGACTGGCGAGTGCGTTGTTATCGAAAATGTTTACAGTTCGTCCATCCTGATATCGGCCGCGCCCTCGCGACCATCCTCGTCATCGGACAGCGTATCGTTATCTTCGTCTTCATAGGCCAGTGCATCATCTGGGAGTTCACACCACCTCTTCATTTTGTCTGCGCTCATGATCGTAGTAAATCTCCTCTGCGTGCGCTGCATTCCTGGGATGTCTTCAACTACATACCTGTCATTCGGCAGACACTTCGTTATCATGTACGGTCCTTTAAAGTGGGGCTCCAACTTCCGTGATTCACCTGTGCTGATACATTCTTTTTCGATGAGAACTAAATCATTTACCTCGTATTTAGTTGGCGTTCGGTGTCGCTCGTCGAACAACTTCTTGTTGTACTCTTGTCCCTTTACGATGTTGTTTAGTGCTTGGCTTCTTTTCTCCATCATCTCTCTTGGCCCGACGACCTTATGGTCCTCTAGCTCCCTGAGGAGCCGATCGTTCGCTATGCTCCTTGGTGAGTACGCAAATAGCAGTTCGTGTGGTGTAGCCCTTGTCCCTGCACTTTTTGTGGTGTTAAGACTCCATTGAAGGGACCTTAGATGACTCGCCCAGTCCTGCCCGCTGGAGTGGGCACATTTTAACGCTGCCAAGATTGTCCTGTTGACCCTTTCCACCTGTCCGTTGGCCCGGGGTGTTCGTGTGGCCGTCTTTATGTGCTGGATCCCCATGGTTTCGCAGAATTTTTGAAACTCTCTTGCTGTAAACGCTGTACCACGATCGCTTACCAACCTTTCTGGAGCCCCAAAATACCCAGATATCTCTATCAGAGCATTCACGACACACTTAGTTGTGGCTGTCTTTACTGCCTTCAGCACAACGTATTTTGTGAAGTGGTCGACAAGCGCAAGCACGTAACGCGTTCCTCCCTTTCCCAGCACAAAGGGTCCCAAGTGGTCGATGTGTACCGTGTGGAATGGAATAGGAAGCCGTTCTGCAGTGTGGAGCTCTCCCTCTACCATTCCTCCTTTCCGCTTAGCGTATGCGCATTCCACGCAGGATCTAACGTATCCTTTCGTGAATCGTTTCATTTCTGGAAACCAGTACGTCTTTCGAATTCGATCTAGCGTCTTTTCTTCGGCAAAGTGCCCGCAGTCATCATGGCAAAGTTTGAGGATCTTCCATCTGATCGCCTTTGGTACTACCCATTTCATGTCCTCGCCGATTCGTCGGAATAGCCGATTCCCCTTGAGTACATATTCCCTTTCCAGCTGCTTCCTCATTGTACTCGCTTCTTTCCCCTGCAGCACGTGTATGATGTTTCGCAGACCAGGGTCCTGCCATTGCATACTGGCCACCCAGTCTTCATCCGTGATGTTAATGCTGAGGACCAGGGTGGATGCTTCTTCTACTACCCGATGCTCTTCGACTGGCTGGCGACTGAGTGCATCCGCGTGAGTTGTTCGTTTTCCCGGTTGATGAACTGCCTTAAAATCAAACTCCTGGATTTTAAGCCACCATCTGGCTATCCGTGGAATCATCTTCAGCTTATTTTGGGTGGCTACGATGGCTTCACAATCCGTGACCACTGTGAACTGTCGTCCAATTAGGAATACCCTGAATCTTTCCAGAGTTTCGACCACTGCCAATACCTCCAACTCGTAGCTATGATACTTGCTCTCATTCTCTGTCACTTTGCGACTATAATACGCAACTGGTCGTAGGTTGTTGTCCTCCTTTGATCGCTGTAGCAGTATGCCCGCAAGCCCTTGTGCAGATGCATCAGTGTGAACCTCATGATAGCAATCAACATCGTAGAGGGCGAGTAATGGAGGGTTGATAAGTGCATCCTTCAGTGTCTTGAACGCCCTTTCCTGTTGATCCGCCCATTGGAACTGTGTGTCGTCTTTAAGCAAGTCAGTAAGCGGCGTTGCTATAATCGCATAACCCTTCACAAACTTTCTGAAGAATCCTGTAAGGCCCAAGAATTGCCTTACTCCGCGTACGTCTTTAGGTTGCGGGAAATTCTCGATGGCCGTCGTTTTTCTCTGATTTGGTTTAATCCCCTCACCAGTCACAGAATGCCCTAAGAATTTCAGGTTTGTTTTTAGGAACGCACACTTCTTCATGTTGATGGTAAGCCCCGACTCTTTCAGTACCTCCAGAAAACGTTCCAACTTCTGCAACCCTTCTTCGGCTGTTTTGCTCGGGATAATGATCTCATCAAGATAGACAGCAATGTCCCCTCTCTGCATGCGGGCCTTGACTTGATTCATGCACGCCTGGAATGCAGCAGGCGCATTTACAAGCCCAAACGGCATCCTCGTGAACTCGTAAAGACCGTCTTCAGCCGAAAAAGCAGTATATTTTCTACTTTGCTCTGTAAGCTTGATCTGATGATATCCCGACGCCAAGTCCAGGGTGGTGAAGTAAGTGTTTCCTGCAAGTGACGCCAGTATCTCCTCCACTATCGGCATTGGGAACTTTCTTTTGATAGTTACCGCATTAAGTGCCCTGTAATCTATACAAAAGCGATCACTTCCGTCTTTTTTCTTCGTTAAGACGATGGGCGAGCAGAAGTCTGACTTAGATGGTTGTATAACTCCTTGTTGCAACAACTCATCAATTTTGTTTTGAATAATGTTTCGTTTTGCGAATGGCACTCTGTACGGTTGGATGCAAACGGCTTTGTCAGTTTTTACCTCGATGTCAAAATCCGCCCACTTGTACTCGCCTAATTCATCAGCACACTTCGCCACACAATCCCTGTAGTCGTTCACTAACGTCTCCAGCTTCCGCTTATCCCCCTGGTCCAACTCTCCGACATCTAATTCCGATAGTGAAATTTCCTCTTTGGGTTCCTTTCGTCTACTTTCTCTGATGATCAACGCTTGGGCTTCATTTTCCACTGCTCTGTCGCTAATCTCCAATTTCTGGTACGCCTTCTCAATTCTGACTTGAGGCTGATCCAACAAGGCGCGTCCAATGATTAGTGGATAGGGTTGGCTATCGTCGGGCACGACTAGCAACTCGCACCAACTCGTCAGTCTGTCTACTTCCACTTCGACATATGCCTTTCCGATAACCTCACAAATACCTCCCCCGAACCCTGTTAACCTCCTGGCGTCCTTCGTGATTTGCAAGTGGATATCATCGGCCGTTGACTGACACATGGACACGCAGTCACTCCCCAGATCTATGAATGCACGCACTTTACGCCCATTTATTTTGACCTCTTTTTCGTATTCGCTTTTCGTTTCCCGAATAAGCAGTTGACGTGGTATACTGCTTGTATGCAATACACTCGTTGATGCGCTTGGTTGATCCCCAGTCCTAGGTGAAGGACAATTTCGACTTATGTGACCCGTCTGTTGACACCGAAAGCATTTTATTGACCCTCGATCCAGTCTTGTCGGTGTGCCTGAAGCAGTTACGGGTTGAATCACATTCCGTTGTTCTGAATGATATTCGTCTTTGCGCCTTAATCCAATAGTCCAACGTATCTTCTTCAGCATATCTTGCAGTGAATCTGGCTGAGCTGATTTAAACACATTTCTACACTCTGTGTCAATGAGACCCTGGACTATATATTTTATGAGCGATGGTTCCCGTATATGTCCTCGAGATGCAATGGCTTTCATCTCGAACACATATTCCTCGGCATCTTCTCCGTGTCGCTGCCTCCGATTTCGTAATCGCTCGTGTACGTCCGCGTCGTCGTCTGTTGCGGGGAATGTTTCACACAACTCATCGAAAAACTCCCCCAAGGTCTCTGGCATGATACTGTGGCTCCAAAGTCGAGCCGCCCCAGATAGTTTTGTCGTCGCCGCCATCAGCACTAATTTTTCGTCCAAATGATAGATGCGTCTTATGTTTTCCACCTTACGCTTCCAATCTTGCGATGACAATCCCGTTGCTTGCTTGGGATTAAACTCTGGAAGCATTTCTGCAACGTCTCTCATGGAATACGTATTCCTCAGGTGTTTTTCCTCTTCTGGTCGGTTGGTTACTTGTCTCAGTGTGGCCGATTCCCTCTCACTTGTACCACGTGTCGTCTGCTCACCCGCTCTATCTATCCTCCGCCTTTCCAATTCTTCTAAACGTTGAATTTTTTTCCGGAGTTCTTCCAGTTCTTCCTGCGCCGTCTGCCTTTCGGACACTTCATCGTTGCACACGACTTCCACGGCGAGGCCCTCGAATCTCAACAGTCTCTCAAGCAGATCTGCCTTGACGCCTGCTAGCTCCAGTCCTCGAGCTCGGAGCTCTTCACGTAGGTCGTCCCTTGATAACGCTGAGAATGCTGCGATTTTCGCTTTCTGTTCCTCCATGTCTGCCTCGATCGTTCGCAACTTCGATGAAAACTTAAAAAAAAAGCTTGGCGATTTAACGTTTAGTTGCTCCGCGAGCTCTATCCCACTTCTGAAACTGAAAGACAATTTTGCCTTCCAACAGAAGAAATTCACCCAGCAGCAATAAAACAAAAATGGTGTCTTCAGAATTGTTTATTGCATACAACTAATGCAGATGACTCGCTGGTGATTACTGCTTGCTACTGTCCAAGTCCAGCCTCCTTTTATATCTCCACGAGAGCTATGGTGAGTACCGCTGCATGTACGCTGCTGAATGACACGCCGCCTCTTGCACTGGTTCAGCCAATGACACGCTTGATGACCATCGGCCGATTTGCATGCCGTTCGACGATGTCATCTGATGATGGTCTGATGTGTAAGATGACCTATGGTTCGAGTGGTGTGACATTGATGAACTGGTGTGAAGGATGGGCTAAAGTGGTGGTGTGAGGCGCGAGCCGGTCTGTTGTTGCAGTGGTATGATCGAAGTGGGTTTGCGTGGGATGACTGGCGAGTGCGTTGTTATCGAAAATGTTTACATATGTATATGATTCTTTGGGGAGAAGTGCCACAAGTTCATATATGGTTGTTGACAGAAATTTGTGAAAATGCCTCATGCGTCCAGAGGATGTTGATGCTTTTATGATTTCTAAAAGAATTAAGCATTAGTGAATGCTTATATGGGTGCTACACCTCGAATCAGGGTCACAGAATTTATAATGATGAAGAAGTACGAAGTAGGCTATGAACATCAAATACTTATTTTGTAATATATAAACCTCTGAGCTATAGACGGAGAACCGAAAAAAAAGTATCCATAAGTTATGTATCAAATTGCTTTTCAGCATAATGTTTTGGAGACTTAATCTTATTTGCAAATGAAAGCCTAAAGTTCGGAGAATTAAGGTAATTCTTTTATATTCTTAAGATCTACATTCAAATAAACAATCTTAAATGGACGGTAGTTGGAACAATTTGACTATACTACATATGTATATGACACATAAATAGAACAAACCTACATTTTATTTGAAGTTGTTGTTATTGATGAATATATGTAATTAACATGAACATTTTGAGTTAATATACATAAAGAAAGAGGCGAACAGAAAGAAAATAATAAACGTGAAATTGGTCTGGACACAGTAATAGCACAAAACTAGATAACTGAAAGCAAAATAAGTAAAATTCAAAATATTATTTCAAATGTTTCTTTTCATCTTTTACCTTTTCAGTTCTTTGCACTATAGCCAACATTTTCAATTACTGCCAAACATCTGCGCCCTTTACTTTCAACAAGTTTCTGATACCTTTTCCTTAGGATAGAAAGCCAAGCTCCTGTTATGCCATCTCAGAGTTCATCCGTATTTTTGAAATTTTTTACCTTAACATCATTCCACAAATTTTCAAGTGGGTTAAGCCCGGGACTCTGCGGTAGCCAATCCAAAACATGGATGTTTTCTTGCGAAATCCAATCTTTTACTATTTTGGCGGTGTGCTTAGGGCATTGTTCTGCACGAATATCGAATTAACTGGAATAAACTCGAAAGTATAGGGCTTCACCGTATTTTTCAAAATATCCAAATATTGAAATTTGTCCATTTTTTCATTTAACTATTTTAACAATTGATCTTACTCCATGCTTTTGGAGCGTGAACAATTGTCCTGCCATTTAGTCCAATTCTGTTAATTATGGTTTCATCACTCCACATTACTCGTTCCCAGAACTGTAGGTTCTTATTCTGGTGGTTTTTAGCAACAGTCAGGCGTTTCGTTTTTTTGACACGAATGGCTTGTTCCTACTTACTCGTACAAATAACTGAGATTCATTTATCCTTCTTCTGACTAATCAGCTGGATATATCAACATTATATGGATGACTGAGAGATCTTTCATGCATTTTGCGACAATGGTTCTACAAATTGAAGACGTCTTCCTTTACCAACTTAATTGTATTATACGAGTAGACCCATTTCCTCGAACTATTTATTATTTTGGCGAGCTAGCTTTTTACCATCTTTGTACAACTTGTATACATATAATCTTTTTTTGTAGAGCGAATATACACCTCTTCCCATTTTAGTAAGTAATCAGCCGACCAAGTATTTGTCACAATTCAGTTTTATAAAAACTAATGAAACACTTAAATAATTAGCGGAGAAATTGCAAATCCAAGACCTGTGCTATTTATACGTCAAGTCACAATGATCACTGCACACTAAATTCAACACTTATCAAAAGATCGGATTGATAACAGTACATTTGTGTACTAGATAAATGCAGTAGCATAGGGGTTAGCAGCATCATCAGTAAAAGTAGGATGCATATCTATTATAAGATAAGAAATATGTGCATTCAGTTTTTATTCTTGTTTGTGCTATTTATGTCTCCATTGGCTGCATGTACATATGTATGTACATATGGTACCTATAAATAAATGACGAACTTCCTTTTACAAAAGTTTACGCACAGATTGATAAAACGAAAAAAAAAAAAATATATTATCAATAAATTTCTCTATCCAGCATAGTCGTTAGTCATGTACCTCTTGTACCTGGATGCGAAACAATAGATATGGGCTTCCTCTTCTTAATTGTGCCTTGGGGCTGGAACCGAAGACTCTTCGGAATAGAAGAGTGGTGTCTATTGGATCTATGTGACCATTCCATATTAAACATTAGATACGCAATTATCCAAGTCAATGAAAGTTCCGGCCGCAATTGCATCCAATATTTTCTTTTCGAAATGTTCAAAGGTCTACTCATATGCCTTCGATTAATTGCTAGCCGCTGCGCGGTAAATAAATCTAGGTTTTGCAAAGAATTACTTAGGTTTTTCGATCTCTTCTTTTCAGCTGTTTCAAGCTCAAGGAAGCGGTTAGTAAGATTTTTTCAGAAGTTGATTTCAATCAGGTGCGAAAGCAATTGAACAACAATAAAGCAATATTGGATGGTATTGAAGAATTCACAAAACAATACGACATCTTGACTAAATACTATTTTTTACATCAAAGTTCTCAGTCAGCCGACTTTAATGGAGTGGTGAGGATTCTTCATTGTCATCCTGCACAGCCTGAGGAGTTTGGCATGGATATAAAAAAAATGTCAAGGCTATGTATGAGCTCGTCTCAATACAAAGTGTCATAGGGGGCTTTAAGGTGGTCGAAAAGGGGAGTCCTGAAATGTATGGGACCTATTGTGGGTTTTCTTGACCTGAAATCACATTGTTAGGAACCTATTATACATGTATTAGATTGCTCACGAACGATTTCCGGCTTTCACTCAGAATGACAGAGGGAATCATGTACGTGATATTAAAAAGACTTACTCAAACGAAACGAAAGAAATTTAAGGGGTAACACCACTCTAGGATTTTCAAAAATTCGATTTTTTTTTTGCTTAAAGTATACTTAAGGACTTTAAAAACATATCCAATTGGTTTTATATTGAAATTCAATGTGGAAGGGGTCTAATTCTTAAATCTGCCGCAACGCCTCGGAGCGCGCGCCGAATTCTATTGCTTATGGGCATAGTGGTTTATGAGAAGTCCACCAGGGTTCAATGTTTTTCTCGTTTTTCTCGAAACTGTTTTTTTTTCAAATCGGGCGTACTCGTAGCTTCAAAACTATTGCATGGATCGACTTCAAATTTTTACAGTAGCTTCATATATATATTCTCCTCCGAAGTACGTAGCCGTTTTTTGATATTTTGAAAATTACTTGTTTTATTAACAATTTACTGCTCTTTTTTTAGTCGAAAATTCATACTTTTTGTTCAGATATGCACAGTTTCTACAAAAATTTAAAAAAAAGAAAAATCCTACGTACTTCGATAGCTATTAGTATGTAGTTTCAAAAAAATTTTGGATTTTTGTTCCAGCTCTCACGGTTGCCGAGGAATGGGAGCGTCTTCAAAAAAACCTTGTATCGGAGATCCGCTGTGGCGCCGCCATTTTGCACGACATTTTTTTATACTTCAATATATGTTGAATAAACCCTGTAAATTTCAATACAATCCCTTTTCCCATAATCCCATGAAAAATCCGCAAAATTACACCTTTTTTTCGGCCTCTAGAGTGGTGTTACCCCTTAAGTTATTTTGTGCCGAACTTATCCAAAAAAAGTAACAATAATAAGTGCAGTTTGGTGCTGTATGTCTATTGCAGGCTTTGGGAATTTTCAAAAATACAATGAATAAATACTGTTATTTGTTTGTGTGTTTTAAAGTTTTTCACAAAATTTCTGGCAGTTCACAGGCTTTTGCAACGCCCTGTATACCCATTCAGTATGTATTTGGTAGAACAGACTTAGAAAAGAATTTTTTCAAAATGAAAAAAAAAAAAAAAACACAAACACTTGAAACAACACTTTCAGTAAAAAAAAAGTCAACATTTCGTTTAAATGACATTGTTGTACTATTTTCCTTTGCTTCTAAAAGAGCTTCTCATCTAATCAACAAGAGGTTTTTCTACCATTTTTTTTTCATGTTATATAACAATCACTGCTCTATTAAAGCAGCAAAGTGTTTAGTCAAGGAATAACCGTAATTTAGTTATAATTTAGCAGCTGAATAGCGCATTTTGATCGTTATGGTAAATCCCATTTCGTAAAATCCTCAGCATTATGGGCTGATCTCGTTTTCTCCAGACAACAGCGCGTCCGCCAGATTCAGGTGCCAAACTCCAAGAAAACTTTTCATTTGAACAAACAAGGCTTATTTATAAACACACTAACACTGTGTTTATGTTCGAATTCTTTAGCGAATCGAGTTGCGGAAATTTGTTCGTCTTTTTGCTTGCATCCAGGAAAACATAGAGGATCTTCCCCTATCGCTTATTCTTTGAAATATGTTTTCCAAGGCTTCGATGTAAAGGATTTCAGCTGTTCACGGGAAATTAGCAAATTCGACGATCTTTCCAACACTTTTCTTGCCACGACTCCTTTCAATCAAATCGTGATAAAAAAAAAATATTTTTTAAATGAGACCTTCACCGATTGAGCGACGAAGACAAGGAAAGGACAAATAAAGATAATGGCTCTTTTTAATTTGGTGTTTTTGGTTCAAACTTTTTGTTTTTGGTACGAGCAACCAAACAAAGTGGGATACAATTCAACGACGGTGACATTCTTCTTTAGTGGAAAGGTGTCAGTAATTCAATGATTACCGAAAGGCCGTGTAACAAAATAGTACTAATATTAGCAATGAAAGTGTAAAGAAAAATAAGGACTTGAATTGGGAATATTATTTTTGACTTCTAGTATTCCACTGATTTGCATGTACACTTGTGGGGCAGTTTAATGGTGGTATATGTGTCCCTAGGCTCACCTTAGTGTTTTCTAAATTGCCTAGATGTGATTTTTGTTTACCTTTGTTTTTTGTCGCCTTTTACGACAAGCGAGAGGTATCGCTGCAGGGATATTCTTAACCCCTCCCTGCACGGACATATTTTTGACTTTTAGGATTGCAGACAAATGCACGGTTGTAATTTGTTGGCAGTTTGATGCATTACCAAAAAGAAGAAGGCCGCATTCTTGAGCGTTCTTTACACACGTACATACAGTGGTTCCAACGAATATTCGTACAAAGATAATTTTTTGGGAAAAAATGTGTAATGGATAAACGTCATTTCATACTTACTTTCTTTCAATAGTAAGTGAAAACAAATACGAAATTCATTTATATACGCAACAGTACTACAAATCAAAAAGAAAAAAAACGAAACATTGGACAAAGCTGTCCAGCTCACTTATAGTACAGAAAAGCAAAAAATGTTGTGGGAATTGTTTGGACGAGTTTTAAGCTCCTAGTGTGAACTCTTCTCGCAAGCTCTTCCCGTAAAGGCTCTATTACATTTAAATCAGGTGACTGAATAGGCGTCTGGAATAATTTGAAGCAGTTGTATTGTTGATAAGTCCATGTGTGCTTGGTGCTTGAGATCGTTATCTTGGTAAAGGGTGGTCCAACGAAAACGCACGATGATAATTGTAAATAAAACAAAAAGTTTTCAGAGAATTATCTTAATATTTTTTATTATGATAGCAGGATCTATGACAATTATGCGTGAAACAAAATATCGGCCAAATGCTCGCCACGGCTTCGGTGGCATACCTCTATTCGATGGTCCATATTTTCAATGACTCTGAGACATAATTGAGGTTCAATGTCGTTAATGTGCGAATTATCTCATCCTTTAGCTCTTGAATTGTTCTTGGCTTATTGACATACACTTTTTCTTTTAAATATCCCCAAAGAAATAAGTCCAATGGTGTCAAATCACATGATCGTGGCGGCCAATTAACATCGCCACGGCGTGAATGGCCATTGAATTTCTCGCGCTAAAGAGCCATTGTTTCGTTGGCTGTGTGGCAAGTGGCACCATCCTGTTGGAAGCACATATCGTCCAGGTCCATATCCTCAATTTCTGGCCACAAGAAGTCCGTTATCATCTCGCGATAGCGAACACCATTCACGGTAACTGCTTGGCCGACCTTATTTTCGAAGAAGTACGGCCCGATGACGCCGCCAGCCCATAAACCGCACCAAACAGTCACTCTTTGTGGATGCATCGGCTTTTCAACAATCACTCGTGGATTCTCATTTGCCCAAAAGCGGCAATTCTGTTTGTTAACGAATCCACTGAGGTGAAAGTGTGCCTCGTCGATGAAGATTTTCTTTGTAAAGTCACCATTCACTTCTGTCTGTTCAACCAACCATTCGGGGTATTGACGACGCTTGAAATGGTCAGTAGGCTTCAGCTCTTGAGTCAATTGAACCTTGTAAGCGTGTAAATTCAAATCTTTATTCAAAATTCGCATCAGTGATATTCGATGTTCAATTGTTGGGCACGACGACGAGTCGAGGTTGAGGGCTCTTCTGCCACACTATCGCGAACAACAGCAATGTTTTCCGCAGAACGAACTGGGCGAGCATGCACAGGTGTTTTGACATTTCCTACAGACCCGGTTTGCTGAAATTTGCGCACAATTCTATCGACTGTGGACACATTTAGTCGATTATGCTGACCAAAAAAATCGCGGAGTACACGAAATGCATTTTGATTTGAACGCCCATTTTCGTAAAAGGCTTCAACAATCTTAACGCACTGCTCAATTGTGTACCTCTCCATGGTTGAATTTGTCAAATACTGAAACAAATTAAGTTGTGCAAAAAAACTTGACGTTAAGGTGTGACTCACAATTAACATGGTGCATTATGGTTGGACCACCCTTTAGAATGGAAAATTATATGCAATATGCAATTTTCCTGTCCTCTGTTTGTTTTATATGTTAAGGTAGACAAATATATTTATTTAAATTATATAAAATGCAAATTGCTTTGCCTTCAGTGATTGAAATGTAACTCCTAATCAATAACAGAGTCTCCCCCAAACCCTATAGTTTGATAGCATGCACATTTTTCTATTGATATGGCTTGCCATCCAATAAATTTAGATTAAAACTATGATTAAACTTAAGGCTTTATTTTTGAGGCTCATGTATGGCTTTTTTCGAGCAATCTTGTGTAGCAAGTTTCGAATGGTGTTCTAGCACACTTCTTCTTTTTTTTTCATGAAGTATTTAGCCCTCTTCCAGTTTAAAAGAAATCCTGTTTACTTGAATCAAAACGCTCCTTTAGTCCTTGTCTGTCAATAGTTTACCATGTCCCATCCTGCTTTTTTACGACAGACTAAATTCTTTTTTAATTTTAATTATGTAATGTTATGTAATTATGTCGTGAATACTAAAACGACTTTTTCCGAATAGCTTAGCAATTTGTCGGTTTTCTAGCTTCTAGGCTGGCTTGCTTTCGTTTGAAGCCAGGATTTTTAAAACTCGTTTTTATTTCGTGATGTCTTCGATACCAAGTGAAAGCAATGTAGGCAGAAAAATAAAACAAAATACATGATTGCAAAACAAGTTTCGTTTTTGTTTTGACTTACTGTTTAAAAATTAAAGAGAATGAACTTCACTTATTGTAGTTTCTATTAATTTGTACGATTTTCTAAAATAAGTGATATTTTTCGATTATTTGTTGGAACCACTTTAAACTAAACACTAAGCCTCATAAATTGGCGAGAGGATCGTACGAACAAACGATCTGAATAATAATATCGGATTCAGCATGTTGCCAAAATGTGAAAATAGGATATACTAAAAATTGTGTTTTTTTTTTTTGTTTGTAAATCC
The DNA here is from genome assembly GCA_958301585.1 of Merodon equestris. Classification (NCBI taxonomy): domain Eukaryota; kingdom Metazoa; phylum Arthropoda; class Insecta; order Diptera; family Syrphidae; genus Merodon; species Merodon equestris. The sequence continues at coordinate 76,694,256 of OY284415.1, read as the reverse complement.
TTATTTATCATATAGAACTGCATTTGTACATCTTTCATTTCTAATCTTTTCGGCCAGAAGCTACACACATATGTAGATACCATTGCAATATATAATCACAATTATCTTGACATGATATTCCGCAGTTAGTACCCTATTGTCCAACCTGTGATTGCATAATTGATCTAATTCAGAATTCACTTTTGTCGTTTTACTATAGAAAACTTACCATTAAAAAGTTTGAGCTTATAGCTTACCAATCAATTTGAGTCAGTAGGTGGTGTTTTCGTATCATTTATACTCAGATATAAAAATGTCAATCTCAAGCCTCGATCTGCATATGTATGTAAGTCACAGTATGATAAAAACGATAGTGACAAACTCATTTTGTCCGGATAATGGTTGCGAGGATGCAGACAAGCAAGTTCATAGCGAAATTATGTCAATTAGTAATTTCGACAATATCTCTGAATCCAATTTTTGAAAGATACGACAAACATCTTTCTCACCCACGAATCGTGGAAAGCCATGTACTTGTCTCTGGGTTCAATCATGGTGTAAAATAAAGGGTCCGCCAAATAATTTTTTTTTTTTTTGAAAATGCTATAAAAAATATTTTCTCAAATTTCTTTTTTTATTTGAAAGTACAATCCTTCCGGTTAATAATGGAAAATTATTTCATTCAAATGGCTGCCTCGGCTGGCCATGCAGTAGCCTACACGATCGGTCCAATTTTCAAGCACATTATCGATTGTGTGCAGCTGTATTTCACCAATGGCTTCACGAATATTCTCCTTTAAAGCGTCAATTGTCTCTGGCTTGTCGGCGTAACACTTATCTTTGACGGCACCCCACAAATAATAGTCCAACGGTGTCAAATCGCAGCTCCGAGGTGGCCAAACGACATCAACTCTGCGGCTGATAATGCGATCTTCAAAAACAGGGCGCAAAACATCGAGTGTAGCTTCGGCTGTGTGGCACGTAGCGCCATCCTGTTGAAACCAAATGTTGCCAATATCCTCCTCTTCAATTTTTGTGAACAAAAATTCGTTCAACATGGCCCGATAACGATCGCCATTGACTGTAACGGCCACTCCTTGCTCATTTTCGAAGAAAAATGGCCCAATTATGCCTCTGGACCAAAATCCGCACCAAACAGTGGCTCGTTTTGGGTGCACCGGCTTTTCAATGTATGCGTGCGGGTTTTCTGTGTCCCAAATGCGACAATTTTGCTTGTTTACATACCCGCCAAGATCAAAATGAGCTTCATCTGAAAAGATGATTTTTTTGGCAAAATCGGCATCTTCTGCATCGGCATGATTTTCAAAGTAATGTCGCAATATTTCCCAGCGTTGTTCAAGCGTATACACAACCATATTCGTTCAGCGGAAGGATAAAACTAATTATCTGTCAAATCAGACATGAGCTAAGTGTTACCATTCACGAAATAAGCACTACTTGAAAAAAATAGATGGCGGACCCTTTACTTTGACGTTTACTTTACAAGTCACATTGGTTTTACTGATGTAATTTTTATAGTTTTCAGATCAATGGCATGTCTGAATTTCGTACATTGATAAAGTATTGTCTTTTAATGGGAAAGACACCGTTCATGCAAAGCACTGATCCATCGAGACCAATAATAGAGAAATGGTTGGCTGATTTTGAAGGCGTATTAACACTTCTGAGGCTGAATACTGGATCATGGATCCGTCACAATACTCCAGAGTTTAATCGGCAAAGGATGAAAATCGTCCAAAGCGACCAAAGACACAGATCATCGGTAAGGTTTTGGCCTCCGTATTTTAGGACGTGCACGTTTTTTATTTATCGACTATAAAAGGAGTAATGAGGAGGAGGAATAGCATTATTGATGCGTTCGAAGGAAAAACCTACCCCAAATGAAGAAAAACAAGTGTTCTTTCACAATGCGCCGTGTCACAAATCGATCGCAGCAATGGCAAAACTGTAAGAATTGAGCTTTGTCTTGCTTCCATGTCCACCAATTTCTCTGGATCTAGCGCACAGCGGCTTCTTCATACTTATCTGTTTGCTGACATGCATATAAACATCGTTTTACAAGTAGGGCATCGAAATGTTAGGTGTGTGTTGAAAGTGGTGAAATGAATGTATCACTCTTCAAGGGGACCATGTTGATGAATAAAGTCAAATTTTGTTTAAAAGCTGTTGTTTTGTTAGCCGTCTTACGAAGCTTCTAAGTGATATGTTAAAAGCACACTACTAAACTAAAAAAGTCCCGGAAGTGGAGTGAAGTCCCATTACTTTCAAAATTGTAAATGAGTAAAAGTGGTCCAAATTTGTCGTGCACGCAGTGAGAAACTTATAATTTGTGTCTTTTGTGAATTTATTGTTAGACTTTTACAAAATGGGAAGATGGTCATCCTTATTCCAAACATTACCTTATAAGATATGAGAACAAAAGATTATTGTAATCAAATATTTAAAAAAATAGAAGTTATTACCCAGAAAGTCAGATGAAAGCTTCGGGCAAAAACAACGACAGCTGAAGAAGGCCAATGCAAAAAATGTCCACATGCAACCGGTAGGCAAAGGTCTACTGCAGATCCATTGCACGGAAAAAGCAATTTCTCTTTGGGCGAAACCGCGAAAGAACATTCGAGTTTCCCCACTAATATATGCAATAGAAGATTGATACATTTAGCGATAAAACTCAAATAAATAGCCCAAAATATCCCCGCTTCCCGCCCACAATTCATGGCGTGGCGCCAGTCCAATACTGCGACATATTGAAGAATGCCATGTTGCCCCACAACAATGACAATCTTCCCGATACTTGAAATTTTCCAGCTCTATGAGATGTTACTTTTTTCATAAGAAATTCCTTAACACAAGTAAACGACCTCAATAATATTTTTTGTCAACACGCATTTGCAATTGTGTAACAAATACAAACGCTACATGCCTTGTACACCCCATCCGATAATTTGCTTCGCACAAAACATTAAATAAGCATTATGGCCTAAGATCGCTTCCCTGTGTTACCTCGACGAAAAACCCATTTATCTCCGTCTGTTTTCGGAAGAAATTTCCTGAATATATGTACATATTTGAAATGATTAATATTCTTTCATTCTGCTCGACTAAATGAGGAAAAAACTCATGAAAAGAACAATCCCTTTCGATCCCATGTCATCCCCTATATCCGATAACCCACCCCTAAACGACGATTACAGCTCACGTGCGTTTGTGGAAATATGCGCGCAAAATGGTCAATGTCCTTTCGTTTTACTTCGATTGCGAGGTAACTCGAGTTCATTGCCACCCGAAAATAAAACAAAAAGCCAGGAACAAAAATAACAAACCCGAAGAGGATACAAAAGAGTCTTTCTCTATCACTTCCAATCTCTGTCTCTCTCTATAGCTCTTCTACATTTCACGAGTATACTCTCCCGTCGCTCTTTTGTTCCATTTGTATGTAGTATCTCTTCATAGTAGAAAGGAGATTTTACATGACAGCTGATCAGTTCTCCACCCTACAACAATAAAGCACGACAAGAAAACCTGAAGAAAGCAAGAAAAATCTTTCCCATCCCGATGTTCGACGGAAGAGTAGAACGGTTCGTTACATTATCCTGGTGACGAGTGGTTGATTGTGTTTTATCGGGACGGGTTGAAAGTCGAAATTTTCTTTTTACATTTGCAACCCTTGAACCAGCGCCGTTGTGACTGTATGTACAATGCTGCATGGGAAAATTCAATTTGTACATTCACTGCAGTTTTTTCTCTGCTTGTTGTTCGCTACGAATTGCAAGTGTATGCGTTTAGGGGGTGTGTGTGTTCTTTTTTTCGGCAATGAAAATTATTTCAATGTCGTATCCTTGCCAAAGGACAAGGGCGTTTGCTGGCTTTGAAGAAGAGCATTGTACGAATGATGCTGGTTCTTGGTTTGAGGGCATGTTGTGGTTTTTCTTTCTGCTGGTTTTGGATTCCCACATCTCAAGTGATGAAATAACAGTGCAACGGATCGCCGCTGGTGACATTGGACTTTAAATGGATGCGTTAGCATTTTATTTTACTTGGTTTACTGCGAGATGTGAACATTCGCAAGATTGCATGGGACAAGTGGGAATACTCGACTGAGAGAAATGGCGACAATTTACTTGGATTTTAACTTGTATGAGTGTCTTGATGAGAAGAAGGAGCATTATTAATTTCTTCCTATTCTCTATAAAATAACCAAAAAGTACCTACCGTGCTTCGCATATTTGAGACATGTCTCTGTGCAAGTTGGGCAATTCGTACGTATTTTAAAAAATGTGCCAGTTATAAGTTCAGTATAACTAACTTGTCAAATAAAGAACTAATGCCAACGCTGATTAACTTATTAAAATGTCGGAATATGCAATGATATAAACCAGTAAATGTAAATAACGTTTGCTATCAGCTATCAACTCCAATGCAATGCTGATCCATTGTCATGCGTTTGTCGGTCGCAAATACAATGTCGAAGATTTATGTATTGCGGGATTTGACTTCAGCGTTGAAGGACAGAATTCTAACTACTGAGCCATGTTGTCTTAGCAAAAACTTAGAAATGCATATCTAACATCTAAATGCAACATCTAACCTCAGCACAAAAGAACTTGTGAAAGGTTTATTCGGCCAACAACCAAACTGAGCTCATTTGAAAGCTTCTACGCGATGCCAAGTTTGTAAGTTGCTTAGATCTGGACAAAATCATGAAAGATACAAATGTCAACGTGCCTTGTTCGAAACTATGTACATATGTATACCGTGTGTGACAAAACTAAAGCAACTTTTGATATATCGCCTGTCTTTTCACTTTGGATGTGAAAAAAAAATTATGTATAGAGGTATAACTTAAAATTTTAATACTAAAAGGCAGTTCAAATATTTCGTCATGTGAATCATTAATTTTTGTTTGTATCAAAATATTTTTTTTTTAAGTAAATTCAATAAAAAATAAAACCATAGTGTCGTAAGGCATTGACAAAACTAAAGCAACTTTCATTTTAATATAAATACCAACTTTATTAATTAATATTTTGTTTGATATCCGTTATTTTGAAGAACTGCATGGCATCAGCAGGGCATAGATTCAATTAGATTTTTTATAATATTTACTGGGATTTTCCCCCATTCTTCTTTTACGAGGGTGGTCCGATAAGTACTTAGCCTCACCGCCAGATGGCGCCAGTATCGCAAGAGCAACTTACTATCGTGTAGTACATTCTAATAGACGGCTACTGTCGAAGACAGCCGGATCAGACTCGTAGTTTTGTTTTGACCCCGTGTGGAAGCGGGAGTGTCCACGGATTTTAGAAAAATGGAAAAAGAGCAATATCGGTCGGTGATTCGATTTTTGTTTCTGGAAGGGAAATCGTGCAGCGAAATCAAAGAGCGTTTGGATGCTGTGTACGGTAACTCTTATCCTTCGATGGCGACCATCAAAAATTGGTTTAACGAGTTTGAACGCGGTCGCACGTCGGTTTTTGATGAGCCACGTTCAGGTGCCCCGAAAACGGCTACCACGGGGGATAACGTGACACAAATCCACGATCTCGTATTGGCAGACCGACGATTGAAGGTGCGCAAGATAGCTGAGACAGTAGGCATTTCAAAAGATCCCGTGGGTCATATCCTGCATGAAATTTTGGGCATGAGAAAGCTGCCGGCGCGATGGGTGCCGCGTTTGCTCACTCCGGACAACAAGCGCAACCATGAGACCACTTCAGAGCAGTGTTTGTCGCTGTTTAAGCGCAAACGAAGATAAAATGGCCCCACTTGGCGAAGAAAAAAGTTTCTCTTCCACCATGATAACCACCTCGCCACGACCAAATTGGTCGAATTGGGCTACGAACTGCTGCCCCATCCACCGTATTCTCCAGATTTGGCCCCGTGCGACTTCTTTTTGTTTCCAAACTTGTAAAAGTCACTCGCCGGGCAGAAATTTCAGTCGAACGAGGAGGCCATCGCCGCCACGGTGGCCTACTTTGCAAACCTCGAGAAAACGTATTTTTCAGACGGGTTAAAGAAGTTGGAGCATCGCTGTGTCAAGTGTATCGAGCTAAAAGGAGACCATATTGAAAAATAAATCGCCATTTCTCCAAAATTTTTGTTTTTCTTTTGTAGGCTAAGTACTTATCGGACCACCCTCGTATAGCTTCGGAAAGAGAAGTGTAATCATGCATCCAAATATTGCGATCTACAATTTCCCATAGATTTTCTATAGGATTGAGATCGGATGATTGCGCTGGCCATTCCAGAACACACACTCTTGCTGTATTTAACCACTCGGTTACAAGCTTAGACAAGGTCATTCTCATGCTGGAATATCCAGCGCAAGGATCTACGTATGGATACATAATTTCCTTCATGATGTCTTTGTTTCCTTGACCATTTAAAATATTCGTTATTCTCACAGTATTTCATTTAAGTAGTGCGGTCGAATATTAAAAGTTTTTTTACCCCTTCGAGGTAAAAAAAACCAAAGCACTTTCTTACGTTTTTTCTTTCTTTTTTTGAAGTCATATTTTAAAGGAAGTATAATAAAATAACATAACGTCTCCCAATTGTTGCTTCTTTAGAATGAGCAGACCATTGAGTAATGTAAACCTCCCTCCTATAACCCCAATAGTAAAAGTATTTCCAGCCTTTAAATCGACCTGATATGCTTCTACGCATGCAAATTCTAAAAGGAATAGACCATACAATGGACCCAAAACAACCCTTCTATTAATCTTCCTATTCAAAAGAACATAGGTTTTCACACAGAAATATAATGTTTAAAAATTCGATGGAACAACATTAGTTTTTACCAACAGAAAAGCCATCTTCTTAAAGGACTTCTATTATATGTATTTTTGAACAATCAGATGCTCTGTGGCTTTTATTTATTATCAGCGAAATTCCCTAAGAATCAAAGGTTTTGAGTAATACAAAAGGTTGTTTTTTTTAATGTTAATACCAGCAACACAACACAAAGTTCATTAAAGGACGTTGTGGGGTACACTCATATCGGGAGCTTTTTCAAATTTAAACCTACAAGTTTCATTGTCAATCATAAAATTTATTTTTTAAACTTATAAAATGAATTGTTCTGTGTGCGCGCAAAAAATTTACCGAAACTGTTCAAATAAAATTAATTGTAGTGATTGTAAACATTATTTTCACTATTCCTGTGTCAATATCACTGATCAAGATGCGGAATACATAAAATCTAGTGGTAATCCATTCCCGTGTGACAAATGCGGATGCCTGAGACGCCGTTCACTTCATTTGGCGGCTTTCCCAAATAACACGGCAAACAACAACAAAGCTCAGCTGACTACCATCAACAACAATAAAAAAGGAAATTCTGCGAACTCACAATCCGCAACATCAAAATCCACCATGAAATCAGCAAACAGTGGTAGTGAATGCACTTTAGAAATGATTTATTTAAAATTGTCGGTTTTGGAGGATACTAATAGTCGCTTCCTTCAAGAAACAAATCAATTACGTACTGAGAACTTCTTGCATTAAAAAGCCTTCTATTATCCAAGTTGGTCAATGTGAATTATCTGATAAATTCGTAATTGCCAATGAATTTAATTCTTACTTTACGAATACAGCCAGAAGTCTATTGCCTTATCCAACTCTAACAACCTGTATTCTGTGCAAGTCTTCATACCTTTGCACAGTGGTTCCCCCATAGGCCAAAACTCGAGTTAGGTGAACCCGTTAAAACTAGAATATTATGACTTATTTGAATAGGCCAATACCCAAATTACTTCGCAACAAAAATATGACGTCAAATTTTGCATTATCTCGTTCTCTTTCGTTGACAGTAAGTGAGCAAATCGAAGGAATGCAGTTAGCGACATCAGTGAATGACCGCGTGACCCACATGTTGGTTGATTTTTTCTATCATATTTCAATTTTTTTTAATTCTGCCAAAACATGGAAGTCCAAGAACATGGTATGTACTTAAATATTTATTGCATTTCAAACAAAGTTTTGTAATATTTTTTTCGATAATGTGCCTGTTACGAAAACCATATTTAAAAGTATCAGAATTTGCTAAGCGTCGTTTTCACATAAGCTTTTAACTACTTTCCTAACGTTTCCCACCTAATTCATGTATTACGAAATTTTCACAAAAACTCGCTCAATCAGAATACTTCGTCAGATTCACCGTCTGTCGCCGTCCGCTCGCGTCATAAAGCGTTGACTACGGCGTGAGTACGCTTTTTCGTGTGTACTTCCTACCTGCAAAGTTTTTTTCCTTTTTTACTGATAATGATAATTTTCCAGGTTCTTTATATGAATTATCATTCTCACGGATGTACGTCTTTGAGATTTGGCTGTCTGGTAAAGGATCAGATACGGAAAGGTGTAATCATGTGATACAACAATTGATCAATTCCGTGAATGACGCTGAATATATAGACACTAACAATTTGGAAAATCTTATCAAAAACCTCTGTAAATGTATTACTAGATATTGGAAAATAGTCTACAAGGGAAAACAAAAATTTATTAATAAATATTCAAATTGGTTAGCCGTCTTAGAGAATGTAACAGTACCAAAAAATGATGTCCAATGCACCCAAATTCAAGAAAGTGAAAATCCAACCCATTCGCGGAGCGGCCGTCCTAGGAAGAATTTTTCTGATTGCAGCCAGCGAACAAAACGGAGAAGGTTGGCTGATCTATCGAAAGCAGATGACTCAACTGTGAGTGCACTACTCAATGCTTCGGATGGTTTAAAAGAGAGTAGTGTCCCTAAAATAGATCCGGACGAAGTTTTATCTTTGATTGTTGAAGCAAAACTTACCAAACATCAATACATTTTGATAAAGAAATTTGTTGATACAAAAATACTTTGCGATATTTTGCCATCCTACCATAGCGTGTTGAGTGCTAAAAAGAAGTGCTATCCCCTTAATGAGAAAATAACTGAATCGTCTGCAGAGAGTGATTTGCAAAACATGTTAGATCATACGGTTAGTCGAATCCTCGAATCCCAAAAACATGTTTTAGAAAATATACCTAATGCTCTATTGAATCACTTAACTTTGATTGGGAAATGGGGATTTGACGGCAGTACAGGTCATAGTGAATATAAGCAGAGCTTTAGCTATTCATCCCTTAAGGACGATCGTTTATTTATCACATCATATGTTCCGCTGCAACTTGTAAGTAAAATTAATAGTGATGACGAAAGTACAATTTTATGGAAAAATCCGCGTCCTTCTTCCACAAGGTACTGCAGACCCCTTCGTTTTCAATTTCTAAAAGAAACTTCTGACGTATCTTTGCAAGAGGAGGCATACTATAGACAAAAGATTAGCAACTTGGTGCCCACGGTTAGTAAATTAAACGATACGGAATTACACATTAGACACTCATTGCAGCTAACTATGGTAGATGGCAAAGTATGTAGTTCTTTAACTGAAACCTCTTCGAGTAGATGTTATTTATGTAACGCCACGCCAACGGAGATGAATAAAATTGATGATTGCTTAGCCAAAGAAATAATTTCTGAAAATAGGTTTGAGTTTGGGTTATCACCTTTAAATTCATTGATTCGCTTCTTTGAATATTTTATTCATCTTTCGTACAGGCTAGATATTAAAAAGTGGCAAATAAGATCAAGTGAAGAAAAAGATTTATTAAGACATAAGAAAGAATATGTGCAAAACGAATTTAGGGCTAAATTAGGTTTAGATGTTGATAAGCCTAGAAGTGGGGGAAGCGGGACATCGAACGACGGAAATACCGCAAGAAAATTTTTTATGAATTCTGATGTGTCTGCGGAAATCACAGGTCTCAAAAAGGATTTAATTGAACGCTGTTGTACGATATTACAATGTTTATCATCGGGATATGAAATTGACAAAAACAAGTTTAAGGAATATGCTTTGGCGACCGCACGTCTGCTTGTGCAAGAGTATCCATGGTACAATATGCCTGCGTCTCCTCCTCCTCCGTCCTCATTCACGGCGCGGATGTTATAGAGAATGCATTACTTCCTATTGGACAACTTTCTGAAGAGGCTGCTGAGTCAATCAATAAGAATATAAAGGCATTTAGACGCGACTATACAAGGAAAATGACGCGCGAAGTTACAAATTTAGACTTGATGCACAGACTTTTATTGAACTCAGACCCCTTAATAACAGGCCTGCGCAAGCTTCCTCGTAAAAAAAATAGTATGTTGTCAGAAGGTGTTTTAAATCTATTATGTGATAGTTCATTTGTTTAATACATTGTCAAAGCAGTTCAAAGTAATATACTCTATTTTATTTTATTTTTTCTTATAAGTACATATAATATACTCATAACGTAAACCCAAGAGTGTTCGAAAACATTGAGTTTATTTTTGTCACATTTATTTTTTTTATTAACAAATATGTTCAAATAAAATACTCCTGGAAAGAAAGGTTTGAGGTATTTGTATTAAAGGGGCTGCGCGGCGTACTGAATAAACTTCCTAGCCGCTTTAATTCTCATAGAAGATCAGTAAGTAAAAGCGTCAAAACTCTCAACATATTGATGAAATCGCAAATATGCTAGATGTATCTCAAAGCTCTTAAAACGATTAGATTGAATTCTTCGATCACTTTCCGAAAAATTCTGCCGTTATTTTGTAATTTAGACAGAGAGATATCAAAAATACTTTCCCTTCCTTCACCCTTTAAGCGTATTTCAAAAACGTGACGTCATATAGTAAAACGGATTGCAGATTCGGAATCAGCGACCCCAAATTACTTTAAAAAAACCTCATATTAGTCGTTTTTCAATAAACAAGTAATTATGACCGCCCTTGTTCGAGAGCTGAACCACTGTGCTTTGTCCTGAACAGTCCCAAAGTAATAGTTTTCTCTTCCAGTCTATAACGCCTTTAGAAGCGCTTAAAGCGATTGGCACTCTAAAAGAATCCAATTCTTGTGGTGTAGATAGTATTACCAGTCGTGTTGTCAGAAAAATTGCTTGCTATGTTTTGGATGTGTTGGCGTATATTTTTAATTGTAGTGTTTATGAAGGGGTCTTCCCGGAAGCATTTAAATGTGCAGACGTTATACCACTGCTTAAGAAAGGCGTTAATACTGAAATATCTAATTATAGGCCAATATCGCTTCTTCCAGTACTGAGCAAAGTTTTTGAAAAACTTATGGAAAATAGAATAGTAAGCTTTCTCACTTGTACCAAGTTCTTCAGTCATTCCCAATTTGGATTTCAAAAAGGTAGTTCAACAGAAGATGCACTGTTGCAATTTTGTTCACATGTAATGCCTAACCGTCACCAAAAAAAAGGTACCGCAGGTTTATTTATAGACATCACCAAAGCCAATATATGTATTGCTAGGTAAATTAGAAAAAAACAGGTTTTCGCGGATTTATGCTGGAATGGTTTAAATCATATTTTGCAAACAGATCCCAGAGAGTCAAATTAGATGATATAAGGAGTGAAATTAAATATTTCAATTTAGGAGTACCCCAAGGTTCTGTGTTGGGACCCATTTTGTTTTTAATTTATATAAACTCACTGTTTTCACTTAATTTCAAAGGCAAGCTTACTGCTTTTGCCGACGATATCGGTTTTTCTTATGGCTGCAATAGTCCCTCAAATCTGGTCTCTGACCTTAATTGGGACCTTGACTTATTGCGAAAGTGGTTTGCGCATCATAATTTGATAATAAGTTCCAAAACTAAAATAATGTTCTACAGTCTGTCAGCAATTAATTTTGATGCCCATGTTTATTTCCATGCGCCAGAGTGTCAAAGATATAAATTATCCCTGTGTAACTGTATTGATTCTTACCCATCTTTTTGTAGCAAACTCAAATTGTAACGACAATTGTTTCTTGATTGAGCGAGTTGATGAGTTTAAATATCTGGGGCTTATTATTGACCAAAGAATGAGTTTTGTCAATCATGTAGATTCCCTAAGGAAGTATCTTCGAAACACTCTCAGATACTTCTTTACCTCAGTAAGATCTGCTCTAAACAACTCCTTAGAACAATATACTATGGAATCTTCGATTCTAAGCTATAATACGGTATTGCGTGCTGGGAAGGTGTCTATCTTCATAGAATTCAGCCACTATTATATTTGCAAAAAAATGTATTAAGAAAAATATGTCGGAAACCCAGTAGATACCCTAGTTATTCATTGTTTTGTTTCTAGCCCTGATGTCACAACAATACTTATCTAATGAGATTGACCATCTTTTCGTTAATATAGCGATGACTTGATCGCCAAAACCTCTTAAGAACAAAAAACAAAACCGAAGGTTCATACAATTTTCAACGAATTCAAAATTTGTCAAAAAGCTAAAAATTACACGCGAATATCGCCATGAACAGCCCATCCACTTTCAGTCAAGTCACGTCTTACTAATTTTCCGATAGATTAGCTCAATTTCCGCAAAAATATAAAAAAAATACGTCTCAGTCAGAGCGATTCTCTCTGCTCAACGTCGTAATATCTTCTGCAATACATGGCAAGTTTTGGCAAATCGCTTTTTGACTTGAATCATAAAATAAACAAGAAGCAAAAAAGACAAATCAATTAGAAATACGCAATAGCACATTTAACTGACACGACACCATGTGCCAATGCCAACCAGGGTCCATGGGTGTCCAAATTTTCAAAACCAATTAACACGCTCACTCTTGTATGACACTAACAATAACAAAAAAAAAAAACTAAGTAAATATGTAGATATAAAAGAAAAAAACGTACCAACGTATAAAACAGTTAAAGATTGTTTAAAGTTGTTAACGTCTTGCGAAAATCGTATATCTATGCAAATCGAAATAAACAACAACGAGGAAGGAGAACAACATATTTCAAGCGAACGTTGGATTTGAATTCCATTAAGTTCATGATCACCCATTGCGATCGCGAACCACTGCGTTTCAAGAGTTTCTCCTAGAACCACGAGTACGGGTATATCTAAGTCTATATGTACGTACCATATCATCGCTATTGCTATCGGTGCCAATGTCGTATCCATTGCTGGTGAGCAGGCTACCTTGATGTTCTTGCTATTCGCGGCGTTGTCGTGAACCTGACATTAAATCGATTTTCAAGGTGTGGTGCTTTCCTACTTTGCGTTGTCATTAATTCGATCAATCCGAGCGCAAACATAGAGCGAGCGCTGCGTTTCTACGAGTATGCAAATTTGTTTTGATTCTAAAACACGTATGGTCCTATGATGAAGTTGTTTATGGTTCGGGAAAAGCATGCGATAGTTAAGGCAGTTCCTAGGAAAGCCCGTTGTGGTGAAAAATACGCAGACAGATGGGGTGTGGATTTAAATGGTACAGAACATACCAAACGAAATAGAAATACCCATATTTACGTCGTCGTTGTGCCAACTTCAAACACTGTCAATATAATTGATCAATCTTCTTGGTTCGGAGACCTGTTTCTAGGTATTTCGCATTTGAACTGTTTATGCCTCGAGATCAACGATGTTCGGCTATGTTTGGCTTCGTTACAAGGGCTCAATGAATCACAGTAGCAAAAAAAAGAAAGCTAGTTTTCTAGCTTCTCATAGGGTAGATATCAGCACCTATTGTGATACCATTTATGTTAATTGCTTTTAAAGTACATACATATATACATATAATGTATGCAACTAAAGGGGAACACCCATTAATGGAATCAAAACTACTTTAGCTTACGCAGATGATCTGGACCTTCTGAGGAAACAAGTAAGAGAAACGCAAAAAGTCTAATAACGTTTTGAAAGGAAGTAGACTTAGATGTAAATGAAGAGAAAACCTAATATATTATCACCAATCACCACTTGAATCGATCCAAACCGGGCTGTACTCGATAAATGTTATAGAAGAAAGTTGACGAGTTCACTTATCTGGGAACAATATTGCTTGCCATAATTGATATATAGATTGAAAAAAAATAAAAGGTAACGTGTGCTTCCTCGCGATGAAGGAATTATACTTTACGGTTATAAAACTTTCGGGTCTTTGAAAACAAGGACAAAACTACGCAATCAAGAACTTTATTCAGCCCTAAGAGCTGTCACAGATATAAAATCGAGAAGACTAGGATGGGCAAGACGAATAGACAAAAGTAGATCGAAGGACAATATGAGGATGGATTTAGAAGTGGAGCAGGGTAGGAATAATAGGAATAGGGAATCTTAGCGAAGGGTTGTTAACGAAGCGCTAAGCTTCCGAGTTCCAAATGATCGGTAATAATAATAATTACAAATGTCAAACTAAAGACTACGTACTTTTCATTAACTATGATAATCTTCTCGAGCAGACGTGAAGCCAAAAATTGTTCATGATATTTACGTATCATGTCTGATAACATATTTAAACCCTAGAAAACACAACACACTAGCCAACCAAAGTGTCAAAAGTGTCTGAAATCAATTGCATTTCTTTTTCTCGGGCGACTAGCGAGGCGCTATGAGCTCACTTTTGATTTGTCTGTCAGCCGAACTCAACTCGCAAGCGAACATACGAGTATTAAAGTGACTCGATATTTTTGACTGTTTCTATCGGATGGTTTCTGGCAATTATAATTATTTTTCACTGCCTCGTAGTGTCTACACAGTAGTTGAAATTCATCTAAAACTTACTTTGATTTTTAATAGCTTTTTGTAGTTTACCGTATGTTCCCTTGGCTCAAGTGAATAGTGTTTGTAAGCGAAGATGAATTTTCTGGGATCTTAGATAAGATTTACGGCCTTGTTTATCAATATTGGCGAATATGCCTTTGAGGTCTTCAAGTTCTTGGTCTACCTTGGCTTTACAGTCACAAGTTGCAGCAATATCAGACAAGTATCAAATGCAGAACTATTATTGTTATTTCAAGACAGTACAATTGTTATATTGTACAGAATTGAAAGAATATCACCTTTTCTATTGATATTTAATTTTTAGTAATTGGACTTTGCAGGCTTATCTTTTATAGAATATGATTTGGAGGAGCTGCTCCGACTCTTACTTATTGAAAAAAAAGGAATATTATTTACGGTTGAGGCATTTGTTTCAGCCAAGAGAGGGAAAGAATAACATTTTTTTTTTAATTCGTTTTTATTTATAGTTTCTTAGATCTATGTATCTTATCCTAGACAAAAATGCTTAAAACTAGCTTAACTATCCTTACAACTATAGGAATCTGACTGACCCTAGGCGGACACTCTAAAACAAACAGTATAATTTTAACATATGCCTTAAAAAACTTACAATTAACATTATTATGAATAACTTAAGCTAAGAAAAATTATTATTATTAGAATAACATCTTCCACAAGGGATGTACATACTTAGAGACGAAGTATCAAATAATGGCATTGTACATACTCCAGGAAGTACATATGTACCTATAAAGCCTTAGAAGAGAAAACCTTAACACTCTGTCACTAAATAGCAACCGATGTAAAAAAATCAAAAAATTATAATAACTTTACTTCCCAAGCTCACCGCACATTGTAAATGAATGAAAACTCTCACCAGTCTATTTTAAACATTTCTGACAATTATGTATTGACGTAGCAAAAAAATACTACAATAGCTATATGGGCGCGAAGGGTATGCAGTCGAATATCGTGAAAATCTGAACTTTATTTACATACTTTGTCCATATACCATCAAAGCAAGTACAACGAAGTGTTCAATATACATTTCCTCTTTATCCAACTTTCTTCGCGATTTGTAATCCGAGCAGTCAAATTCAATTTATTTCTCCGCAAACACCGGCTACGATCAAGTGGAAGAGGTCACCTAACTCTACTTAAGTTCCGCGTGAGAAAGACTCCCTCCCCAATCGGAAAGTGCCCGACTTTCTCTTTTCACGTCAACAGCTCTACGGAAATCCATACATATATTGTTTCAAGGCAAAAAGGAAAGTAGCCATGTATGTATGCATGTACATCCATATGTATATACATACATAGGCAATAACTACTACAAAGTCTGAGCTTGACCCCAGATTGACGATTGAGTCACCGTCATTGTCATTTCACAAGGAATGGCATTTGCAACAAGATCGTACAGAAAAGCAACAAGTAAACAGTCTACTATTAAATATCATAATGCTTCGTAAGCATTGTAACGACACCAGCCGCGGAATAAGCAGCAAACCGAGCAATCTATCCATATATCAACAGCACATCTCAACAACTCCGAGTCGCACGACAAGCCAACAACGATCTTGTTACAAACAAAACAGTTATACAAAAGGCTACAAAAGTTCACGATCAACCAACCGCTTCACCACCACTAACACCGCCACCATCATCCCCACAGTGTGCACTTCGCCAGCCGACACCGTACATTTCTCGACTTTTGCAAACTCACGTATTTGCAAATACACCGTCATCAATGAGAAACCAAGTCAAAGAGTTTTAGCCTCGGAGTTGGAAGAGAACGAACGATCCGCCGGCAGCTCAGTGACAATACCCACTACCTGCTGATCGTACAGCATTCCAAAGAGAGCGTCTGAAACAATACTCCCTGATCATACATGTGGCCATTGCCATTCCATCATGTAGACATTGGACACGACGTAAACGTATAAATACATACATAGATGCGTAGATATCGCATTTCATAACAAGAAATTCGTTGACTAATTTGTAATCAAGAGAGCGGATCGTGTATCAAGCGCGTCCAGGAGAATCGGAAAACAAAAATCTTCGCACATGCTCGTCATTCTCTTTGGCCTCGAAGCTGGTCCAAACACCCGAGAGTCAATGAACTCTCGTCGAGATTCCCATTTTAGAGGAAAACTGACCGTCACCGAGAAATCGGGCTGTTTGGGGCGAGATTTGGCGGGACTGCCAGTGTTTACTTGTATGAGTGCTGGAGAATTTTGCAGCCAACTACTGGCGGTAGTTCTCGGGAAGTCGTTGATTCCTTCATTGCGGATCGACATATGTATGGCGACATGCAAACCTTTTTTTTTGTCTTTTATTTGAGGCTAATGAAGATTGGATTTCACATTTTTCGGATGTGTTAGCTTTGGTGTGGACCTTTGTAGTTAGTAGAGGGATTGGCTGACTACTACTTGGGGAATTACGTAATCTTTCGTAAAGTTCACATGTCGTTTTGAGCAGGCAATTGAGGCAATTGAGAGAACATATTTTGGAAGATGTTTCCGTAAATAATTTATTCATACATACATATATGTATGTACATATGTGTATATACATATGTATACATGCACTTTGCAAGAACTAGCTATGCAATGTTGTCTTACCCAGATAGTCATTCACAATCTGTTCTGCAGTCAGTTACTCTTTATAGAAACAGTGATTTGCAGTATAGTCTGTCTCAGAGTGCTTAGCCTGGATAGGTCCTGTGAAAAATCGATTACACATAGTAAGCCTATGTTTATATGCCTTTCACTTAAGCCAACCTAAATCCAACTCACAATACTCAAGCCAGTGATAAACCGAAGAATGTTTGTTTGTCGCAGCTATCGCCGTTCTCGAATTGTTTCCTTTTCCCAGTGGTAAGGACCACCAATAAACAAAGAACAATATCATCATCAACTGTATGAATCTGTTCGACTATGTACATATGTATGTAGGTTCCGCAAAAGTCAAGCTTGTAATATCATGCCAACTTTCACAGAACCTATTAGTAAATTCGGAACATTGATCCTTAATCAAAACTACGTAACGATGTAACATGTACGCTATGTAACGACGCACAACATGAACGATAGAAGGCCCTGAAATGATTGTTCCGTTTTGGAGGCTTCCTTTACCTTTGGATTTTGTTGCGCATATCGGACCTCTTGAGGAGACAAAATAATGTTTTTATGGGATACCGAGGTACACTGAAATTAAGAAAAATGAAGCCAATATGCTAAAAAAATGAAAAAAAGTGGACCTGGGCGAATTTGTGAAATGGGGAATTAAATTTTTATTAAGCCTAAAAGCCATCTCATGAGAATGGAGTTGTTAACGAAAAATGGATTAGGTTCTGTAACAAATCGGATGCAAACCAAGTACGCCTTCTTGTGGGAATCAGAGCACTAGGAATTTTCAATTTTTAAAACCTAACACCTAGAATATTCTAGAATTCCTAGAATAAACTGAATCCAAGGGGAAGTTCTGAAACTGCTCGTTCTCAACAAAACATGGTTTGTACTCTAACGTAAGCCTGAGGCCGGAAAAACCTCCATCCAATCAGCATTATACCTATACACCCTAAATGACGCTACACTGAATCCTTCATAATAATAATAATAATCGTATGTAACCAGGCTTTAAAGCTTTTGCAAAAAAAAAAGGATCGTCAAGAAATATACAAAGAAGTATAACCAAATCTATAGTTTCCATAAGAGCCACTCATAACTCTTGTTTATAGAACTAATCAATCTCTACTCTGTCATTTCGCGACCTCTATTTTGACATTATCGCATTCTTCCGGGATACATCTTATAAAGACTTTGACCTTTTAGAGGATGAATCACAAAAGCCACAAGCTATTGGTTTCCTGTAGACAGCTAAGAAAAAAATTACGTAATCACATTTCAATTATTTATCTTCAATGTTGCTTTTCTTGTTTTTAAAGTTAATGATGGCATTACGCATGCGCAACTACGTTTTTGTTTTGGTTTAAACAAATGAGCCATTAGTTCATTTCCATATAAACTTATAGATGTAGGCTCATGTTAATGTCGCATTTTAAGTAGGATTGGTAGGTAAGGCAGACTAAAAGCAATACGAAATCTTTCATCAGATCACCAAGCAAGTAACAGACTCTTGAAAAGGTTTCCCGGAGTTAATTAATAAGTCAGTAAGTGCAATATTCAGGAGGTATTGTACGAATTACCGAATAACCGAAATACAGGAACCAATTCACTAAGATAAGAGGCACTGTGGCTTAGACGTGAGTGTTTCAATTTTGACACCGATGACAATGGATCGAATCCCGCAACAGTGGTCGAAATTGTATTTTTTGTGTTTCATCACCCATAACATAGAAGATGGGAAGAAACTTCGGCTCTGGTCCTCCCGGGTTTGTAATGCCAGCCATCATATTATTAATATTAATCACTAATACGAAAACTCCTTATGTAGAGGATTTTAGCTATTTTTATTTTATTGTGGTATAGATTTAAAGTACGTGCAATTGATTTTACCAAAAGGCTGCGATAATTGTCTAAAGCTTACCATTTCTCTAGTCTATTAGCTCTATAGCCTGGCGAATAGGGTTCTGACCTCTGCCACCGACTATGAAGAATTATTTTGTGGTATTTCCACCCAGTTTAATGTCTGCGTGGTTATGTATTCCTCTATGGACCCATACTTGTCTCTGAATGCTTTATTGGATAAAACGAGCTTTAGAGAAAGAACGAAAAGAAAAAAAGACTTTTGGGTATGATTGCCCTAACAAAATTGTCAAATATT
The DNA here is from genome assembly GCA_958301585.1 of Merodon equestris. Taxonomy (NCBI): domain Eukaryota; kingdom Metazoa; phylum Arthropoda; class Insecta; order Diptera; family Syrphidae; genus Merodon; species Merodon equestris. Next base: position 76,674,878 of record OY284415.1, on the reverse strand, counting down.
CCTTAAAGACTCAAGATCTGTGTACTTAAAATGCCTCGACAATCCTAATACATACTCTGTTATAATGTCATATATTTTAAATCTCACGACATAGTTGCTATTCTACAGTGGATTATTAAAAAATCCATTTGAATTGAGCGCGGAAGAGGAGACCTCATATTTCATACGAAGTGGAGTAACAGGCATTGAGCTAAAGAAACCGGTATAAATCAGCCATGTCGGAGAGCGAGCAGACCATTGATTTTCCTTAAGTTCCTGTTTTCAAAGACCCGTAATCTAATTTTCTTTTTCTCAGCCAGAGGCCAAGTTTCACATCCGTCAATTATTACGATGATATAAATATGGATTTTAACGTTGCGGGACAAAAGAGTTTTTATGAATATTTCGTTCATCGCGAAGAAGTTCGGATCGTTCTTTTTTTTATTTCGATCTATATGTCAATTATGACAGTCAATACGGTTCCCAAATGTTTGAACTCGTCCACTTTCTCAAAGCGTATACTGAATAAAAAATTATTGAAAATTAAATTCTTCGGGTGTAGTTCCTTTTTTCCATAATTGTGATGAGCACATGTAATTTCTCTGTCAATATTATTTATTTTATTAATTCCGATGGTATTAGGTTGACTTCTGGGGTATTGTTATTCTTAAGTCGATGGATTGTTTCTTTTCCTTCCTCGATGGTTGGCAATTGTACCTGAATTTCTGCTGTGTGGCTTGCATTCCCAATCCTCTTTGCTATCCATGTTCTTCATGAAAGCCCATGCTTCTTCATTGCGCTGCAACCCAATCGTCGACCGAAACGAGCTCCCCATTATTGTTGCGTATAAGTCTTGATCTGGCTTGCTACCCTTATCCTATCCCTGCCTATAATGCTCTCGGTTTTTTTGCGGCCGATTCTTTTTGAATTTTAACAAACTCTTTCCTTTGTCGTTGTCTTTTCTTACGCTGAAGAATATAACCGACTTACTTTCGTCGGGCCTGATATTTTGAACGTGTTACTGTTTCAGTATTTCCAGGGCTTCGCGTCTTAGAACAAAACAGGTTTTGTTTTCCTCGCATTCTTTTTCGAACTAAAACTTGCCTTTGGGAGCTTTGCAAGTTTTTAGTTTAGTTTTCTGCTGATTCCTTACACTTTTCTTTTTTACACGACACGCAAAATTGTTAAAAGTCTTCCTTATGAAAGACGCATCGAATAAAGCTGGTCGGGAGTTGATATCTGATTTTGTTCAATGTATGAGAAACGGAAAAAAAGCATAAACGGCAAAATTGGACTCATTGCACTTACTACTAAATGGAAAGTTTAATAAAAATAAAATTAAAAATTTTAAGTAACCTCCGACACAAAAAAAAACTTTAAAAAGTAAAAAATTAAATTTTTCTCTCGGCCTTTTGACTTCATTAAAAGAACCTATTAATATTTTTAATATAAGCGCCGCCGCGTCGGGGAACTGCTAAGTGAAGAAGGATAATTAGTTATATCTACATAGGTGTTGTAATGAGAACATACCATAAGTCCCCACATTCTATGTTGTTAATTTTTTTACTAATTTACTAATCTATATTAACTATTCTATGTTTATCTTTGTTTTGACACTTGTGTTTAAAAGTTTTTTTAAGTCTTTTTTGTGTCGGGGGTTGCTTAAAATGTTTAATTTTATTTTTATTTTATTCTTTTTAAATTACTCGTGGACCCTAATTGCGATAGGTAACTACTTAAATTACATTTTTCTAAATATTGTGCAACACGCATAGGCCTTCTTGTATGTACAAGGTGGCGGAAGATTTATCATCAAATTTTGTTTTTTAATAACTTTCTTACTAAATAAAAACAATGACATTGATGAATTTTTTCTGTGGAAAAGATGATATCAGTCCAGTGGCTACCGCCCGTGTTGATACACATTTGTACCCATTTTATCACATTATCCATGATTTTCCGTAATGATCCGGTGATAAATATTCGTATTTCTGTCGAATATTCTTCTTAAGGGCAGCGAACGCGAACGTCCGAGGCTTGTTGGCATAAGTCCGTGACTTCAAGTAGCACCAAAGAAAGAAGTCTGGGATGGTTAAATGATGGTGATCTTGCTGGCCATGCTACATCGCCAAAACAGGAGATTACGCGAAAAGGAAACGCTTATCCATTGTGGCTCGTGCTGTGTGTGTGGTGGCACCGTCTTGCTGAAACCAAATGTTCACCAAGCCCCGTTCACCCAATTCCGGCAGTATTGTCGATGGCGCTCCCAAAAAAATACGGCGCAATCACTCCTCCCGCGTGAATGCCGCACCACACAGTGGCTTTGAGTGATTCTAATGGCTCTTCGTGCATCACAAGCGGATTTTCAATGCCCTGAAACGAAGATTTTACTTATTGATGTAACCGCTTAAGTGTAAATGCGCCTCGTCGCTCATGATGATGTTCGACACAAAAATGGTCCTCTTCGTTGTTGATTTATGATGGCTTGACAGTAATTCACACCGACCGATGGTCAGCAGGCATTAACTGATGCACTGTTTTTAATTTGTTCGGGGACATGTGTAAGTTTTTCACTAAAATTTGCTATAGGGTCCGTCTGGTTATGCCCAATTGCGGGGCCCATCGTCTGGTTGATGTTTCTTCGTTCTCAGCGACATTGGTAGCCACAGCCGCGATATTCTCGGCCGAACGACCAGTCCGGTGGCGGCCACGTCCTGCATGGTCTCCTATAGTTCCAGTCTGTTCAAAAAAATCAACACAATTATTCCACGCTCTTGCGAAGTATTGCACTCCATTGCTTATTTGTTTTTACCATTTGCAAAAATTATAACACCTCTTACGATAGGGTAATTCATTTTGCGCCACCTTAAAGAACTGAATGCCTTAAAACGCCTGAACAGATCTTCATAAATTGAAGCTAAGAACCATCTCGATCACGGTAGCTTTCAATCAAAAAAATCATCAAAATCGGTCCGTTTGTTCAGGAGCTACGATGCCACAGACAGACACACAGACAAACATATAAACAGACACGTCAAACTTATAACACCCCTCTTTTTGCGTCGGGGGTTGAAAAGTGGGTTGTAGGAAGTGCTTAAGTGTACCAAAGAATTATTCAGCTCTGAATCAGCCAATATGTTTGGATGGTTCGGATATTCAATTAAATGTCTCCGCAATAGGACAAAATACTCTAGAAATGTGCACCGCTAATATCTCCGCCATAGAATCTTTTACGAATGCTGGGGTTATTAAATGAAAGTCTCAGAAACTAGGTCAGATTTAAATAGCTTACATTAACGAGGTTTTCGGCTTCTTAGACTTCTTATTCCAGCAAATACTCTACTTCAGGAGCTTCAGAAAAAGTCCCACCTTTCACATATGTAAAGACAATTATATTATAAAAGCATAGAAGACATCCTTTGTAACTGCAAGTGAGTAAATGTTGAACTTGAAGTAGCGAAATGGCTTTTCGACCTCAGACCTAATATAAACTCAAAATTAAGATAAAAGTATGAGTTGAATATGAAAGTATTCTTCAAACGAGGGTCGACAACATAAGGTGGACTTCTACCTCTGCCAGTTCCTAACAAGATAATGTTTTTTGGAGCTTATTTCGTATTAACCCGCTCTAGCAACCACACAGCCTTCAATTGGAGGCGCAATTTATTGGAATAGCAGTAGGATATCAGAGGAATATATTTTCTGAAAAAGAAAGCTGACGATAGTCCTGCGGGAAGCGTGTTCTATGAATGAAGAGTAAGTGGGTATAATTCCAATAGAGTTTGATCCTATAAATTCCCACATAGAAACCTAATCCAAAAGTGATGCCGTTGCTTTGGGCATATGTATGATATGTATAGTTTTATACGCACTTTGCAGTTTACGAGTATGTAGTTATATCGCTAAAAGTGTCGCGTTTATACATATTTTAGATAAATCATCACTTCCAGTCCTATCATCCATATTCGAAGAAAATATAACCCGTCGTGCAAACCAACCTAACACGAAAAGCAGGAAGCGGCTTGTCGTTTGTAACAAATTTCAGACATATCTTCTTCACACATTAGATCAACTCAAGACCGTAGATCGTTTCTCAATATTCGAACAACTGTTTAACTTTTATTCGCCCCCCCTTTTCATCTTTTCGTTGAAATGATTCACTTCAAGTCCCGCAAGTGTCAGCGGAGGCAAGCGACTTTGCGAGGCGCGTGAGCAGAAAAATTTAATTTTTCCTTTCTCACTCGGTTCGCTTGTTTCCATATCCCAGAATGACGTCACGGCGATAGTATTTCACGTGTTTTTCGATCCAAGTATGCCGCGCAGATCATGCAGAGAGGAAAAGGAATATAAAAAACAAGTTTGCATTTGCGAGTGAACGACGACACAAGATAGACTACTATTAGATTAGTTGTAACACCGTTAGATTCGGCTAGACATACACATGTGTGCACACGATTATCGTGCGGGGCTGGCAGCTGACACGATCGACGATGCTTGGTAGTTGGCCGGTCGGGCGGCTCGAGGCTCGAGGGTGGTTAAGTGAAAAACTTGGATATGATCAGGCCCCAGGAAAGGAAAACAACTTTCGATTTAAAAATAAAGTGTCTCGTGTGGTGGCTTTTACTTCTCTTTCCTTACTATTCATCTCTATTTGCGGTGCGGTATCTATAGCTTGTTAGATGCAAGTCGACCAGTCGACCAGACAACGTTGACTTGGGAAGCTGATTGGCTCCCTCGGCAATCGGCGTGAGTTTCCTCAATTGCATAAAACCAAAGAGTGAATGGGGAAGCAGGAGGAGAAAACGAGGAACTGCATTTGAGGCTGCAGTTGTTTCTACTTTCGTTTTCTATCTCAAATCACTGGTGGCGGTATATAAACAAGAGGAGATACAAATGCTACTGCAGCACAGTTAGAACTGAATGTCGGTAGTGTGTATAGTGCATAACCTGATAAAGTGATCTTGAAAATGAACACATCTTGTAGTAGGTGGTGCGACGCAAGCTTGTGTACGTGGGGGGCTCCGACGAGACGATGCAACATGAGAACGATTGTTTCTGTTGTTGTTTTATTGTTTTCTTGCCGTCGTGAGTGATACTACAAACAGGTTACTCACCCGCGACTCGATCAACTTACTCGTAGTTGACGGCTGGAAATCTTTTCTTGCTATTATCTTGTTATTTTATTTGTTCCGTGTTACCATAGAAGGACATCAATTAGTTGCTGGCACTTGTCGCGATTAAGAAAACAAAAACTTTTCCACATCCCAAGTGCATTGCTGAGATTTATCTTATGCTATCGGAAAGTGGCGACGTATTGATGATTGCGTTACATATAACAGTTGGAAGTGGTGGATCACGTGGCTTGGGTGAATTTTACATTGAAGGCTGTAATCCGTCTTGGATAAGGTTGACAACATATGCATATATGTACTTGCAGTTAATGATAGATTATTCGAAACTTTGCCCCTGGCCGGGGTTGAGCTTTTATTTCATTGTCACAAGCCCCATGCGTGTGGACATATGTATGCATGTATATCTGAATAAAAAAAATAATTAATAGCTTTCATACAATATTACGAAAGCCTTATCAGTGAATGCTCACGAATATCGCTTCACCCTCATTATTGCCTTAAACAATGCCTTAGCAGTGACAGCTGCACCCCGCAACACTGTCTGCTTTGTTTATTGTGTGACAGTGACACTGACCTTAGACGAATGAGACAAAGTAATATTTTGAAGGAAAAGCTGTTAACTACTGGCGTTGAAATGAGATGTGATAAGAGTCACTGTCCAACTACCGTGAAATAATTAAGTAATTGCCTGATGAGCTGTATTTGAGAAAAGAGGCATGTGTTGTCTACTTTATTGTTTAATCTATTGCTCAAATGCATCACATGTTGCTCTGACGATGTGGTCGAGAAACGATTCGCCAGCATTCAAGTGTACACATCTGTAGAAGTTACAATAGTAGTGGCTTTTTGATCGGCAAGTGGCCTAGTAAATCTTATTACAATACTCGTAATCCTTAGCAGAAACAAAGAAAACTTAAGGAAAAGGAACGAACTCGCAATTGCTTGAAAGAGAAATTTAGCCCCAATCCATCCAGTGTAGTATGTTGAATGCTTGCTATGATCCTTAAACCGGTTCAGGTAATTTCTTTTTGTATTATGCAATAAAATATGTTACATGCTCGTATATAAATAGTTTGGGATCTTAGTAATACATACCAATTCAAATGTAATTGTTATTATTTATGTATATAAGGGTATAGTGCACCGCTAGAGACTTTCGTATCTTCTTGCTAGTAAATTTCTTTTATGAAATTGGGATGGAGATTCGTATTTAGGAATCTAAGACTCTTTCTAATAATCAATACTTTGTTTGGCCCTTGCTTCACATCATACGAGAACACGAATTGGAGTTTTTACCCTGCAGAATCTATAAATCTTATGAGTAAAAACCTCCATTTTAAAATGCTCTTAAACCGGTGAATGGCTCAGTTTCTATAAGAGTTTCAACCTTTTTCTCAACAAATTCCTTCATCTGTCGCCACATTTCGCTCTATTTCAATGTTTCCTGTGTCTTGTTATTGATTAACTACTGGGTTGTTTTCAAAGTACTCCCAACTGAGCTTGTAGAAAGATGAGCGCGCCTTTGGCTGCTTGACTGCCCGACTCTATTGTTATTTTTAAATTTTTGTTTGGCTGTATCGCATTTCTATCGCGATAATTTTAATATGGAAAAATGTGTACATTTAAAGGGATCCATCCATATCTAATTCCAGGCTCAAAAACTGCTGCCTCTTCAAGTCAGTTTCATGTTTCCATGCAACCATAGAGTACTGATAGTTTGAGAGCCATTGTGTGAATTGAGTAAAAAATACTTTCGTCAATAACTGATATGTCACCAAACACTGTCTGAGACTGCTAACTTTTTGAATTATGGACCGTAGACTTCACACGAACAATAACATACTGTTGACAATGTTTACCACTGTAACATTGCTTTGGGAAAGTTTGGTAACATTGCAACAGACTAGCTTTGGGGTTAGGTTGGATTAGATCATTCGTAATGTTTAGGGAAGGGATATGATCCATAGAAGGTAACGTTTCATGCCCATTACTGCTTGTATCGTGCTGCTACTAGCTGCGGTAGTACATGTTGCAGCTAGCCGTTGTACTTCGGTTAAGATGTTCAAATTGCTATTTAGAGTGCTGATGGCCCACCAGTCGAGGACTTCGTAAGAGATGATATGTTTTATGATCACTGAAGCTGCGTACGTTCAGTGGAAGATGTGCTGATGTACTTTACAAGCATAAAGACTGCTCAATTCTTGAATAACCCAGCTTAAAGTTGGCCCATTGGAAAAGAGGAATATTTCATTTTCCTGTTTGAGAGGAATAGTTAATATTTTTGATGAGCCAAATAGAACACATTTGTGAACCTAGTGGCAAGAAGAGTCTGAAATCATTGAACGATAACAGGCGCCATTGACGATAAAGTTGTTCTTACAGTCATGTTTGTAAAAAATACGGAAAAACATTGTACATGATTCCACCGGATAATAAACCATACACCGTACCAAAATGTGTACTTTTTCGGGTGCATTAGCAGTTTTTGTATTGTCTGGGGTTACTTTTTGGACCAAATTATTAACAAGACCATTCGCCCAGAAATGAGCTTTGTTGGTGAAGACAATTTTTTGATAACAAAAAAGATCTTTCTCTAGCTTTTCCCACTCACTAACATTTAGACGCTGTAGTACGTCTTTCGACTTTAGTTCTTGAACGGGCTGTATTTTGTAAGCTTTTAGATTAAGATCCCTGCCTCAAATCTTCCACGTAGTCGAGTAGCATAATCCAATTTGCGAACAGCGACGAATCACAGTTCTTATTAACATTGGCGGGTACAACAGCAATATTTTTCCCTGTACATATGTATGTACATACATGTGTATGAGCATAAGTAGGTGGCTTGATGTACAATAGCGTGTAATTGGTGCGGAATTTGGTCACTATGACTTGGAATGCTTACTTAGTGGGTCCATTATGGTCAAAGTGCGCTAAAAACATTTTTCACGGAGTTCGAATTTCGATAATAAAAATCAATAATATGAAAGCGCTGATCGGATGTGTCTTTTCATGATGAAATGGCATTACCAACTAAACAGGTTCATATCAAAAATTGAACAATAAAAAAGCAAACATCAAAACAATCAACGCCATGAGCCTTTTTAAATATGCAATTTTTTTAACATTTATTTACTGTTTTATCGAATAACAATAAGCAGAACTGGATGCAATAGAACATGCTCATGCAGCATCTCATTACCAATACTAATAAGGCTGACGATCTTAATCAGTGTTTCCTACTGATCTCACTTATCTAAGGTAGATTGATATGTCATATCGGTTAAGAAAGATAACAAATTAGTTAGGAGATATTAAAATGAGAATAAATGTTAAATCAAAGGAAGAGATCTGTTAAAGTCGCAGTAAAACCATCACCGGCTTAAATAGTAACAAGCTTTAAGGAAGCCAGTGTTATCGTTTTCAATGAAGATAGGGACGAATAGCATCAGTGTTTTTGCCATCATAATGCTATTCCCTATCCAGCAGGAGTTTACTAATCTTTACTCTTCTATCCTGATAAGAAACCCCACCGTACTGCCAACCAGCACTCGAAAAAGCTATGAAATGACCACATTGCTTAATAGTTTCCTCTACATTTATAGTAAATAACAGTCTTAAAATAAATAGTAGTGTTAATGGGAACTCACCTTAAAATTTCAACTGATCTAACCATTGTCATCCGTCATTTTCTGTCGTGAAACCGTTAACAAAACGTTAAAATAATCCCGGAAATCGCGATTTTTTTCTCCCGCGTCCAGCTGGATGTTGCTTTATCCTTTTTTGCTATATCCTTCTAATAGGTTTCCATGCGTTCTTATTTTATCTTATCCACTAAATTTATGTAAATTACTTTTTTTTTTGTAAATTTTCAACTACACTTAACGCTTAAATTATTTTTGATTACATGCTTATTGCATCTTCTAGAACACTTTCGAGTAAGAACGCTCTCTTGCACATAAACCGGAACCACTCTACACTCATATTTTACACCTACATATGTAACTTCTTTCCTTTTATTTTAACTAATCTTTTTGCAATTGCACAATTTTATGAAAATTGAAATTTTCACTACTTTTACGAATTCGTATACGAACCGCTGCAGAAAGTGTGATGTGATCGCGTGCAGTTGTATCTGTTCGATGAATTTTCTTCCTTCGACATCTGCTTCGCGCGACCTGTTTCCAAAGAGAAGAATGTTAAATAAAAGCAGAGAGTAAGAAATGGTTTAAAAAAAAAACACAAATATTATTGTAGACAGTTAAGCGGTAAGTAAATAAATTTAATCGTATGCCTACGAAAGGCGGTAATTCGTCCGGTAATGTATGCGAAAGTTGTTGTATTATATATGGCGTCTTAGTAATTGTTGTTGTTATTCTGTTTATGCATCTATGTTGTTCAATGTCAGTGCCATGCGGAACTTATCGCGCACAGACTAACCGACTTATTGGCAGACTGCCTCATCTAAGGCGGGGGAGCTGCACAAACATGACAGTGGCCGTCGTCGGATCGCGTTGAATAAGTTTTGTTTTTAATTAACCATTAACAGTTATTGGAAGATCTGCCCATGAATCTTTACTGCGTTTTCACTTTCTAATTCCACTATATAGAATGGGGGCAGATAAAATCGCATGATTTGCGGCATGATAAATGTCGGGGTCTGCAATGATATTTATAGATTATAGTCATAAACGTTCCCCCTGGGAGTTATGGGAGAAGAGAGAAGAGGGCGTAGGTACTTGATGATAAAACTGGACGTCTGCAGTACTGACAATGAATCAAAAGTATCCAACGAAGATTGCTAGAACGCATGCAAGTTTACACTTGCTGTGGAAGTTGTTTTTCATCACAATAAGCATGAACCCTGCTTTAGCCGCCTAAACTACCTAATTTGCCTTGAACGCGCACAGAAATCGGACACGGAAGTACGATCTAGTTTATTCTTGTTAGACTAAGACTAATTCTCGCCTGTTGGATTTAATGACGCTCAACAAAACTGGTACGTTTTAAGGCATTCCTTTGAGGTTAATGAATAGTAGTTATATGAATAGAATACGAAACCAAAGTGATTCACTGGAAAACGTTAAAGTCAAAGAAATGAAATGCATCAAGTTAATAAAATGTGGCATTTATGAGTACTTCCGTGATATGTGGATGTGATTTTGTATTCACGGGTTTCCCCATTGTGCCAATAATATCAGGCAAGAATATTAGATTGGTTTAAGAAGTTGATACACTGAGAGGCCCAAGCTGACCATACTAATAGTCGTTTCAAATCAAAAGTGAAGGTAGTGTTGACTTGCTTCTACAATTCGTAAGATTGATTTGTTTCCTGAATTATTTTCGCGTTTTAAGTCTTTTGGTGCAGAGCATTGGTCGTATGGAGAGAGCTAGCGCTTGGTGCATTATAATGCACTACCTTGTCTGTTGACGTGTATATCTAGTATTGGGTCAAAAATAGAATTTTAGCCAGCGTGTTCACTCGATTTAGTTGGAAAAAAGTATTTTTCGATGAACGGGTATAATTATATCAACTTGTTCAGCGCCACTGAAGATGAAACTGTACATAACATATCCGACATCAAAACTGATTCCTTCTTAACGGACGATGTAAGCCATAAAATTTTGTGTTGGAACCTAAATAACGATTTCGGGTCATTGACAAAGCAGTAGAATTGTTCAGCAGTTTTCTTTCCGGTAGATCGAGTTAATGTTGCTTATCCCTTGACGGACTCCAAGCAAGGAGTACCCCAAAGCTCAATATTGGTATCGATTCTTTTTTACATTTTTTATAAATCTTCTGCCACCTGCATGGAGGCACTCCTCACCTATGCTGAAAATGTTCAATTACATCACTCCAATCTAACTAAACCAGCGCTTAACATCAATGATGATTTAAGAAGTTCTAATCAGTTGCAAATGGATTTCTACCAAATCGAATAAAATTTCAAGTAACTATAATATCAATTGTTACATTTATCCCAAATTAAAACTCGGTTATGCAACAAATTTGTCAAGCTAGTCACGGCAATATGGCTATCTGTTATGTCAATTTAGCTCCTCTAGAAACACGAACAAATCTGGTAACTAGTTTAATCCCATCCTTTATAACTTATGTTGAAGTTTTGTATAACAGTCTTGGCACATAATACCAGCGTAAACCCTCAGTAGTACAATATTTTGTGATGCAGATCGTTACATCTACAATATTCGTAGATCAGACCATATCTCTATGTTCTCTGGCAGCAATATATCAATGCTAGAAATTGTCTTTCCTTGCACAGGATTATCTGTTGACAAGAACCGTCTTAGGATCATCTTGGTGTTTCCGAAAGAAAATTAATTAAACATTTCGCTTCAATTTTTTTTTCAATATTTTGTCTGAAAATTGTGAATTGAATTAACAATTATGTCCTATTTGTATATCATTCAAATGTCATCCGCACGAGTTCTTGCATGACTCGAATGGTAATTTTCGTGTACATCAATGCGATCTTGCATAGCACCACCAAAAGGAATCCAAAGGCGAAAAATCACATTATCCTGGTAGTCCGTTGAGATCACCAAAACGAGAATTAACCCATTCATATTGATATTGATACGAAGAATTGGATGATTTTTTCATGAAGACTCATGTCATACGCTTACTGAACTTGCAAAATCAATTGCAAATGGACGGCACAAAAGTTTCGAAACGGTAAGAAAGCACAAGAAATAAATTAAAAGCCAGGACATTGGCTGCCATTCGTTGAAAGCGAGAGACGTCGAACGACGAACTGTGAATAGGACAAGCGATGAAATGATATTATACGATAACCGTAAGCGCAAATCGTGGGGTAAAAGCTCGACCATGCTTTAAAATTGTTCGCAAAGACTAATATTTATGTTCTGCTCTTCATCTGGTATCAGCAGGTTGTAGTTTATTATGAGCAGCTCAACCGAAAGAAGCCATAACAAGATAACGCTATCAACTGCAAATGATGTGTTTAAGCCCAGCATTGAAAGAAGACGACCGCACGACTTTGTCCCTTCGATGGTATATGCAGTTACTCAGCCATGCGCTTCCATTCTTTAAAAAAATGTCTAAAAATAAATCGATACTTTGATAACCTCATAAGACGTGTTATTTTTCCGACCTAGAATTCATATGTACATATATCGCCATAAATAAGGAATAAAGGTATAGCTAGACAAGAAAATAGACTTACTTTAAATAAAGCATTAATTCTCATAGAAAACATCTTATTCAAGGTCCTAATACAACGAAAGGATAATAAGTAGCGCATATACAGGTATACAGATAAAAACAAAATCCAGAGTGGACAAAATTACAGCGCGTGTTGAAAAGTGGAATTTATTCAAACTGTCATACCTGACTACCAGACCCAGTTGATCAAATTAGGTGTTGCTCTAGAGGGCAAGAGATCATTTACGGGCCCAGGAAGCCGTAAAGTGATATTGCTGCAATTGTCATTCAAATGCAGGACATGCAGGAAATGCAGCTAGGAAATTTTCTACTTGGGCTAGGAAATTGTCCAGCATGCTCATTCTCATTCCTAATCCACCCGATAAAGGATAAAAAATTATACATATACAGGGTGCGGCAATGAAGTGGATCGTACGTCAAAAAATCATATCTCCCTCCCAAATTAAGTTAGCGCGGCCATTCCAGCATTTCCAGGTAGTTCAAGGAGACTTGTTTTTCCTAGCAGTTAGTAGTTCGGCACCATGACGGAGTTGTCGTGTGAACAGCGCGTTTACGCGATCGTGCGTTTTATTTTTCATAGTGATTCGTATGTGGCCGCCGCGCGCGATTTTCGGAAACAATTTTCTATTCCTTTTAAAAAACCGATTCCAACGGAAAAAACTGTTCGTACTTGGGTGAAAAATCTCAGAGAATTTGGATCGATTTTAAAAAAACGGCTAGGAAAGGTTAGAAGTGTCCGAACTCCCGAAAATTTGGAACGTGTTCGTAAGGCGATACTGAAAAGTCCGGCGCGCTCGGCTCGTAAACGGTGAACGGGGAAAAGTACAGCGAAATGTTGTCAAACTTCGTTGGACCGGCCTTGAGAAGCAAGAGGAAGTTATCCAGAACGTGGTTTCAACAAGATGGAGCCACAGCGCACACCGCAGGCGAAACCATGGATCTTCTCCGACAGCTGTTTGGCAGCCGTTTAATTTCGCGAAGCTCGGAAATTGTTTGGCCGAGTCGGTCGCCCGATTTATCACCAGCCGACTATTTCTTATGGGGCTATTTGATGTCTAAGGTGTACGTGGATAAACCGAGAGACCTCAGGGACGCGATTTCTGCCGAAGTAGCCGCAATACCGAAGATTGTGCTGAAAAAAGTTTTTGCAAACTTCGTAAAACGCATGGAAGAATGCATCAAGCAAAAAGGCCGCCACCTTAAAGACATAATTTTTAAAAAATAAGTAAAAAAAAACAAGTGTTTTATAAAAATAAAAAAAAAATTCCTCGAGCAATTTCTTTTTGCGTAATGATTTTTTGAAGTACGATCCACTTCATTGCCGCACCCTGTACATATAGTAAAAGCTGTACATAAGTAAAAAATATTTCGATTATTAATCTTTTTAACAAACTTCTTTTCAATAAAGTTCAGTTTCTATTTGCACATCTACTCGAAAAGGTTATCCATGCGAACCAAAGTTATTCATTATTAAATAGTAAAAAAGAGAAACAATGAAAACCAAATGAATATTATGTGATTATGGGTTCAAAAATAGACTTTATCCTTTAAAATTGAAATACGGAGCAAAACTTAACGAGCTTAAAATAATAGAATGAACAGCAACCTATTTGGTAGGATTCAAGGGGTATAATTTTTTGTGGCCTCTTTGAAGGTGGATAAGTACTGAGAGCAGCTCTCTAAACTTGATCAGAAAGCTAAAGAAGACGTCCGGTTTTGGGCGGGCGATAAGGCGTCATTTTCCACCGTGTTAAAGACAGCCCATATAATGCCCAACTGACACTGTATAGTCTGAGAGTTAAAATGTAAAATCCCTCAGCACCCAAGTTTTTCACCTTTCTCGGTGATATCAGAATGGTTTAAATAGCAGGAAATTCGGTTGCATCAAAACTGTCTAATCCTAAAATTCATCCAATAAGTCTTGAAATAAACTTACCATAAAACTAGCATTACTTATCCTAGGTAACACATACCGGTCCAGGGTATGGCGGGGAAAGCAAATGCAACGCGATGAACACTATCTTAAGGTGAAGGCAGTGAACTTGACTGAATTCTAAAATCAACTGACGCTAGAATATGTAGAGAAAAAGCCCATGTTTGGCATACAAAAGTTAGTGGAAGAAGACAGTCGATCCAGGGTGGAGGAAGCGAGTGAAACAGGAAAACTAAGATAAAAATAGAAATAAATGAATTTATAGAGAACGATAAAGAGCCAATACCGTTGTCAAGAAAACGGACACCTCTAAAGTCCCTTGTGTTTACAGGTCATCGCTATTTGACATTTTTCAATAACCTTCAAAACGTGCGAAGCACCGATCACCTGCCAGAGTTTACTCAGGCTAGATCGAGTTTTTATTGGATCTCAGTAGGGTGAATTGATGCAAGCTCAAAATACAGCAAACGATTGAAAAGCGGTATGCCGGTTCAAGGAAAAAGCATGTAAAAAGTTGCAATTTAAAAATGGTGCAAGCTCCTCAAAAATTGGATGGCCGTAAACGGTGAAACGTGTCCAAGATCGCAGTTAAAATTGAAATTGATATGACAATGCACACCGTTATCACTGAGAACTTGGCCGTCGCTGGTAATGGGAAATCACGACAATGCATCAATCCAACCTGCTCCAAGGTGATCGAATACCTAATGCAAAACGACGTGTTGATGATTCCCAAACCACTTTAGAGAACCAACTTGGCCTAAGGACCATATGCTTGATAGTAAAAATCCTTATATCCCCGCCTATCTGTGTCACTTTATTTCTCAGGAACTACTGGAGCTAAAGACAATGTAATATCGTCTCCAGGTTCAAGATCTTTGATTGGTGGTCAGGATCTTGAGACATGAGGAAAGTGTCGCCTTACTCTAGAACCCTATGGAAAGCCCCGTAAATTCATTGCACGTCCAAATTTTTTTTTTCTTGAAATAAAGCCAAAACAAAACGTGCGACATGTTGCATCATCTTCTTGAAACCACATGTTTTACACATCTTTATCTTGGATTTGAGACAAAACAAATTTACTTTTGCCCAAATTTTGTTGTGCTCGCTGTGAAATAGATAAATTTGAATCTCCTTCGAAATGTTCAGTAACGATAGCCATATATCCTGAATTTCGATTATGAATACGCCCTAAGACTTCTGCAGCCAGTCTCTCAATGTACATATTTAACAGTTCTGATTTTAGTAAGTTCAGATGGACGGTTATGTCCACCATAATCTGCTTGTAATGCGCGAAACATAACTATTACAAGATCACTATTTTTATAGCAAATTTTTACAATTTCTAAACATTCAGCGATGCATGTAGTGAAACCTTAAGCTAAACATATACAATCTAGAATGAGAGTTTGGTTCAACATATGTGATTGAAATAAGGACGTCCGAGCTACGAATTGGATCTCCTCGTATTAATTCACCACGGCTAACATTTCTTTTTTTTTCTCGCCTGTTTTACACTGTTAGACTAAGGAACTGCCTATCCATAACTATCGAGTCACTCAAATGTTAAAAGTGCAGTCATCCTTTATTGTTTCATCCTCCAACGGAAAACCTTTTTCTTCTCTCAAAATCTGCGCATTTTAATTCGAATCTTCCGTTATCGTGAAAACCGATACAAATGTATGGTTTTGAATTTAAAGTATTATTACTAAGCTTATGATACAAAACATTCTCTACAGATATCTGTACATAAATCATTGGAAACTACTCTGTGTAAATGGGACCAAAATGCTGATAGAGCTAGTATTTCCTTTAAGTTTCTCGATCAAAAAGACACGAGGTTAATGATATATAGGTATTTATGATTTAGCAAAAATTGTTAGATATTCAAGGAGTTTAATATCTGAGGCAATTAGTCAGGTTTGAAAAAATGTGGGTAGAAATGCTTGGTTGATCCATTAAAGCCGATATTTTGAAAGCTCATAGGTTTTCAATCTATAGTAGAATGTTGACTTTTTTGGTATGAAGTTAGGACGAAAATATTCAGGAAAACCAAAGGAGAAAAAATTTGACCCTTTTGTAAAATTATAATAACAATATGAAAAATTATTGAAGATTTTTGACAAGGTTTTTACATTGAACTACATGAGTGGTAATGGTGACATACATATAATTCAATTTATTATTTTATAAACCATCGAATTTTAGATAGATAGATATTATTATCATATTAATATTACATACATATACAATATATTATTTTGCATAACATGTTTACAAAAGGTTGAGTTATAATGGAGAATTAGGGAATGGAAATTATATGGATATACAAACTAACCCAAAAAGGGAAAAGCGCGAAGAATCGAGAAGAACCCTTCAGTATTTTTTTATTTCTTTTTTTGGATTACATGTTATTTGGACACTGTCTAAATATTTGACAATTATTAAGTGTCACACCTCGAGGTACATTTGAACAAGAGTGGGTAATACTAGCAACTTTCTCGTATATCGAGAGTGAGGGTTTGTTTGCAGAAAGTGTGTGTCTAATAACGCAACTGAACATCAGCTACACTAGCCTGACGAGAATTCTGCATACAGATTGCGGCTTAAATACGACTATGGTCTCTACTTGATAATCTTGAAATCGATATCGACTTCGATAAGGCGCCTTAGCCCTCACCGTATTTGGGACCGGGAAAACCCATACTTAGTCATAGAGAAGCCAATGCATCTTCAGAACAACTAATTGGTCTGGTTTTGTGGAGTTTGAGCGTTATTAGCCAATTTTTTGAAGATGAAAATGACAACGTAAATTTAGATAACTGATGTTAAATTTAAAAAAAAAAAAAAAACTTTTCTTAGCTTATTCGATTTTTTTTAAAAATGTTAAGATAATCATAAGGCCGAATAATTTAAATTATTCTGTCTACTTTAGCGTGTCCGTAAGGGCCAATAAAGTGTGTTAAATTAGTTAAGCTAGTTTTAAGCATTCATAGACAAAGGACTCGTGAAATAGGCCTCAAGCTATTCAAATTTGAAAAATATTAAAGAAACCAGCGAATAGCCCACCCTTTAAAAACATGTAGAAAATCAATCCAAAACAAGTAAGATCAGTAGCAAATCAAGAAAAAAAATGTCGAATGAGAAAACTTTTGGCACATGCTTCGTGGGCTGTAACACCTGCAATATACGAACGAAGGTATAGGCATAGGATCACAAATTAGTGAGAACCAAAAAGTGTTTGATTTTTTTTTTTTTTTTGACTACGGTTTATAAAAGAAAATTATAACTAATCTACTCAAGCGGAACAAAACTTTCAAAGCTCTATGCGAATTTTTAAAGAATAGACGAGGTACATATATGTATGTGATTTTTTTGTCTTAAAATGCGTCAAAAATAGATTTAAGAAATGTATTTTTAATCCACAAGCTGCGTGGGTTAAACATTTTGGTTCGAAGTTTAATAATAAATTAAAAAGTATATATTCCGATTAATGGCTTTGACAATTAGTAGCGTCTACTTACTTAAAAATTTTATGCGAATCCGTGTAATCCAAGAAACCGCTCAAATAATTCTGTTTTTAATGCAGAACTTATTGCCCGTACTATCTAATCCTCAGCACGTACACTAACCGCAACTGCGAATCCAATCGGTTTTTCCCACTTTCTCGCTTTTCTCAATTTTCCACACAAGTTTCACTGCACAGCACATGACTTCGATTTCGATTCACAGCACAAATTTGACATTTCCCTTTGTACAAAAATTCACTTCATCCTCTCGCTTAACTCAACAATTGACTCTGATTTCATTGCGTTGCGCTTTAACTTTTGCTTTTCACTTATTTTTCCTTCGATTCGATTTCTCTTACAAAATATTGCACCAAACAAACACAAACATTTTTACTAAACAATTTTACTATAAGAAAAAAAAACAAACGAGAAAAGATACAAGAAAAAAACAACACAACTACGAATTTTTGCTTTTTTTTTTTTTTTTGAAAGCTTCCAATTGAAACCAATTCAGGGGTTGGTGGTTTGATTTTCTTCTTCTTTTTTTTTATTAAAATTTTATTTTCGATTTTTTTTTTTTTGTATTTTTCTTGAGTTGGCTTTTTCGATGTACTCTCCAGAGAGTAGTAAGCAAATGCGGGGGGGGTGGGAGAGGGCTTCAAACGTGCATCACCGGGGGTTAGACGAACTTAACTTTTCTTCTATCACACAGGAAAATGATAACAATTCGGACTTTTATCGGCTTAGGAAAATCAAATTGGAATGAATGGGAAGCCAATGAGAGAACACAAAACAATTTTGACTTATTTAGCTTTTCGAACTTTTACCCGGCGAAGGAACGGAAAACATACTGCAACAAACCGAGAGGGGGATTGAAAGGAATTTCATGGATAAATCGGGAAGTAAAGGGGAGGAAAATCGAATTTGACTCAGAAAAAAGGAAGGAAACGCACACGATAGTAGAGTTGACACTACAATTTCGAAACACGGCTACGAAAGTGCGAAAATAGTGACGGGAGCACGGATTCTGCTTTTGTATTTTCCTGCGGGACACTACACAATACAAATTAGCACTCTCTCTTTCAGTAGTTTGAGGAAAATGTAAGGAATGAAAACAAAAATCAACAAACGGAAAAAATATATATTTAACTTTGTTGCATTCGGCAATCGGTTTTTCTGAATTCAAACCGTTAATTGTTGTTCAGATGAATAAATTAGATTTGATTATTTTTTGTGTTTTTTTTTTCAATGCTTTTACGCTGTACGACGAGGGAATAAAGGCAAAAAATAAACAACAGAAAGAAAACCACCTCCGATTGTGACGAACGAACACAACATTGCGACAGAAAACGACGGCGGCGTGAATTCAATTGATGTGATATCGTTCGTCCTCTAAATGCGGCGATGTTTGTTTGCGTGCGAGTGTGTGTATGCCGTGCACAACAAACTGTTTGAGTTGTGTTGTTCCTCAAGCGAAAGAGAAAGAGTAGATGAGTATTTAAGAGCGAATGTCTCATACAAATTGATATTTATATTTCTTAATTAATAATTTGTAATTTGGCTTAATTATTCGCATAATATTGTTTAAAAAAAAAACACCGTCATCGATCCCGGGTTTGACGGCTTTATAGGAGCTAAATCTGCAATTTTCACTTAGTCTACACCTTCAATTGGAAACTCTCTCTTAATATTCGAATGTTTCTCTCTTCCCGTCGTGTAGAAAAGTCTCTTCTGCGGATTTGTGGATATCTCTAAAGAAGTCGAGTGACAACAACCCGGCTTCTGGGGTGAACGACCGATGATAGCACGCGTTTATTCACTCCGTATACAAATACGAAATTTCTCACTGCTAGCTACACGCCATGTGTGGATCGGATTGATGGGCGTGTGTGTGTGTGTGTGTACCGAATTCGGGGTATACGGAAAACGAAAATATAGTGTTGTTGTTACCGTTTTTGTTGTTGTTTTATTATTCGCTTTGAATTCAATTCTGACTGTTCGTTATGCTCTGTGTTTCGTGTTTCTTGTCGTTTCTCTTATTTGAAAATTGAATGTTATCATACAATGGAAAGGTGCAATTGGACATAAAAGTATTGCCAGATGCGCGTTGATTGGATCAACTGAAAAGTGAAACCTGTCATAATTGTAATGTCGCTTGAAGGAATATCCGAACTGTGCCGGGAGCTTTATTTCTGCTAATATTATACATGCATACATACAACTGTGTTCAAAATAATAGTAGCGTACTAAAGTAAATGAAACAAACGTTTTCAAAAAAAAAAAAAAAACATAACTATTCAAATACATACTAAACTTAAGGATAATTTAATATCCATAATTTTGTATACTTATTAAATAAGAACATTTTTGATGAAAATTTTAATTTATTTTACCTAAAGCTTGGACTTTGCCATTAAGTGTGAAAAACAATATCATTCAAATGGCCGCCTCGGGCAGATTCGCAGCAGGCGATACTTTTGAGGTAATTTTTAACCACATTTTTCGCACATTTCGTTCGGTATCTCGGCCATAACTTGAGTAATGTTCCTTTTCAATGCGTCTATAGTTCGGGGATTATTCGCGTAGACACGATCTTTAGCTTAGCCCCACAGAAAAAAAATTAGCGATGTCAAATGGCATGATCTTGGTGGCCAATTGAGGTCCCTAAAACGTGAAATTACGCTACCAGGAAACTTCTCACGCAATAAAGCCATAATTGGTCGTGTTATGTGGCTTGTTGCCTTGTCTTGTTGGAACCACATATCGTCCAAGTCATGATCTTCAATCGCCGGCCAAAAAAAATCGGTTATCATTCGACCATACTGCTCCGAATTGACTGTAACCCATTGCCCATTGGCATCTTCGAAGAAATACGGACCAATGACACCTTTCGACCATAGAACACACCAAACAGTCACTTTGTCTGGATGCAATGGCACCTCTTCGATCACTTGTGGGTTTTCTGAGCCCCATATGCGGCAATTTTGTTTTTTTTGTTCATCACTGAAGAAAATGTTGTTCGAAAAGTCGGTGTTTATTGTCTGTTATTCCATAACCCAAGAAGCTCATCTACGGCATTGTGAACGGTCAGCAGGCTTCAATTATTGCAAATCCAAATGCAAAATACGCCATAGTCAGGTGTACGACACGTTCAATTGCTGCGAACGCCGGGAAATCGATAAATTCGGAACATCAGCAACACTTGCACTTACAGCAGCAATATTTTTGACTGAGCGTACGATGATGCACAGGCCTTAAGACATCAGTAACGCTTTCACTCTCTTCAAAATTCTTCACAATTTTACCGATTGCTTGCGTAGTCGGTTGATTATGACGACCATAATCATCGCGTAATGCGCGAAAAGTGACCACGTTTGAATCACCATTTTTGTAGTAACTTTTAATAATTTTAACGCGTTGTTCGATTTTCAAGCGATCCATTATGTTAAATGGCAAACATTCAACTAATATTATGACAGCTGACTTTGGCAGGTGTCAAATACCAGTTCTAGAAGTTAAATTAAATTAATTACAAAAATTACTTATAATCAATACTTCGTCGTTGCATAAAGTCGCCAAAGCTTCTATTGTCCATTACGTTTCATTGATGCAGTACAGCCTATAAGGCTTTGTATTTCGGTTTAGATTTTATCTTCCGCTCTGATTTCTGATCAGGAACCTACTCTTCGCGGTGTGCATGTACGTTAGGTATATCCGTTCATATTCACAAATGTGACTTGTATGCTTTCAGATGTATGTTTTTATTCTATTAAATTCAAAAATATCAATGTCAATACACTTAATATAGAAATAAAAAAGTGACAAGATCCTTTCATACTATTTAGCTTTTCGAAGAGCCAATGGCTGTACAGACAATCTGTTCCATTTTGGATGAGATTGCCTGTTTCATTAGAAGACGCTTTGCCGTGGTTTTCTTTTATCATGTTTATACACAAACATCCACATCTGAATCGGTGCAGAGCTGTAAGCGATCATGAAACATAAGCATACCTGGCACTCGATGATAAGAACAGCCTTGAGGATGTCGGCTGAATCTGTCTGGATGGTAGAAATTGTTTTGTAGGTATTCATCTTGGTATCGAGTGGTATAATGCTTTTTTTGGCCAAAAACTTCCGTGCAATGACGCTTTTGTGCGACGGTGCATTGTCATGCAATAAAAACCAACTACCAAATTCTCGGTCGAACTAAATCTCTTCGGAACACCCAAATAACATTGAGCATTCATAGTTTCACCTTGTGGAGCGAATTCCTTATGGATAAAGCTCTTGATTCGGCTCTTCTGCATACGTCTATCTTCTTTTACGGCTCATCTGGTAATTTCCATGTTTCGTTCTCCCTTTTCTTGTACCGAAAGCACCACCCTTCAACGCCAGTAACGATAGTTGACACGAGTGTAGGATCTTATTTTTGGCTTGTTTGGATTTTGGATTTCATGTCTTTTAGCTCATCTCTCTGCGAACATCACGAGGTCTAGCAAATCAATAGAATACTTATGTGTGAGATAGACACTGTTCTCTTAAACGTTTTTCAACGACGCCAATGTTTCCTCAGAAATTTGCCCATTTTAAAACAAAACCTGATATTGGTTCCTTGCTCCATACCGATTTTGCGAAAGACTGGCACGTTTGGTTACCAGATAATATGTAACTATTAACAGGACAATGAGAATGCTAGGAAATTTCGTGTCAAAATAGATGAAATGTTATATGAGATATCGAAATTACCCGTTTAAGCGTCAAAGTGTTCTTGAATGATAAATTGGACGGCTAATGGCTCCCTAAGTTATTTCAAGTTCAAAGTTGAACTAGAACAGTGCCATTTTATTGTATGTACCGCTGCGAACAAAAAAATAGTAGCGGCCTAAAAATATATGTGGAAAAAGTACATTAAACTGAAAACGACGAATTCTTTTCTGGGTTTGGTATTTTTTCTTTGTCAAGTAACAACATAAATCTACATACGAAGAGAGAGTTCTTCTAATTACAGGTAATAATTTACAGCAATAAAATAAACTAAATATTTTGAGGGCTAACAGAAAAATAGCAACCCAATTAAACACTACACATTACATATGTACATATGTATGTTATATCTCTTAATATTTAAATAACTGATGTTCAAATTTTGTTTACTCTGATCGACATTTTGTTGAGCTGCCTTTATTGGCTATAACAGCCCTATATCGTTCTGTCATGTGGCCGATTTGTTTATTTTCGGTGTGGCTTTGGCTTTTTCCTCTTTATTGAAATAAAAGCCATCTGCTTTATCATAGAGACACTTATTGTCCTACACAAGTGAGATCAACTTGTTAACAAGCTCGTATTCCATATTTATTTTCTCTTTTTTCTCTTTCCTAACCTCAAATGTCACTTGTCAAAAATTCCGTCCGTCATGTCTTCTTTCAAAAAGACCTTCCTTCTGCTTGCATCAGTTAACGAACATTTAACGAAACGTCGTATCTTCCCATTGTGGGCATATCATATGCTTTGCATGTAAGAAGACATTCCCCTCTGCTTACTTCTGCTTGCTCCTGTCTATTATGGTTAGCCCTTTAGTCTCGCGATAATAATTTAATGAGTGTCTCGTGGTGTGGTTTCCCTTTTTGCTTCTTTCTTATCCAGTTTTTGTTGGTAATTTATTGCGATGAATGTTTTCGGAGCTGAGCACGATAGAATAGAATAGCCTCAGCGATGAAGTAATCCCAAACCGGGAAGCCTGCCGCTACTTTCTGAGGTCAAACCGGCGGAACCCACAAGCGGACCAGTAGGAATGCAGTTAAGTGGGAAGGTTATGGTCCTACACTTCTGACCATAACAACGCCGGAAAAAGGAAAAGAAGAAGAAGATGTCTCCGATCCGAACAAATTTAACTTCGATTCGTCACTCCAAAGAACATTTCGCCAGTTTTTGGTGCCCTCTTCGCCGGACCAGGTTCTCTGCTGTGCAGCAAACATCTTTCTTTGTCTAATATTTTTTTTTGCTGAGTAGTGGCACTTTTCTGGGCGATCTTGATGGAAGGTTAAACTCCACTAAACGTCTTCGGATAGTCCTTTCAAAATTTTCCGTGACGATACAAACGGATCTCTTTTTGCTTCCAGCGCAATTAAACGATCCTGATTTTGGGTTGTTTTCCGTGGCCGCCTCCTGTTTTCTCGCTCTGGTTTATCCTTAAGTGCATTTTGTACCATTCCCAAAGAGCAACCTATCGTTCTTGATATTGAACGGTGTGAATATCCTTCGCTTTCAATTTTTTTACTATCTCCCTTTGGTCTTCTGAACAATGCAAATAACAATAATATGATAAAATGTCATATTATTCGTTACTTCACTAATTTTAGTATATCAACCTTTTTTTCTTTCTGTTTATAAAATAATATCGTTTACACTTTGTTTTCACCAGATACACTTCGCTATCAGTGTGCGTATTTATTTTTTTGTCTAGACAAAAGATGACATAAACTGACATTTCAGGGCAATTTTTGATAACGGTAAACGATCCTACTTCTATTCTGTGGATATGTTTCATACTCGATACAAGATAGCGTTGGAAAAGGAAAAAATTTACAGGATTGTGTGGTGGAGTAAGCTGTATTTATTTTTGTGTCCATGGCTGTATGTACAGAGTTGTTCAAAATAATAGGAAAAACCGCTGATAAGTAATATGCTTGTTTATTTTGAACCCTTTTTAACTCTTTTTCGAATACTAATTAGTGCAGTTATTTGCACAGCCGCATTGCTTTTCTTATGATGCATCTCTGACCAATTATCCATTCGAGAAATGTACGCTTTGGTGTTATGTTGAAAAAAGAAACTGCTCATAATAATAGGGAATTTTGTTTGTTTCGTTGTTCATGTTTTTATTAAAAAACATTGAAAAGGTAATATTTTTCTTCGAACACCTTAGAACTATACAAATCTTACATTTTAAGATCTATGCAGGTTTAAGATGGGACGCAATAAGCATTGCACTGCTGAAGAAAGTCGCATTATTCAAAATTTGAGAGACCAAGCAAAAACCCTTAAATTTATTGCACCCTTAACACATTGGGAAGGTCAATCAATTTTGTTTATAATGTTGTTTCAAGAACCCCAGCATAAGAAACAAGAGGCAGACCAAAAAAACTAGTCCAACCGATGACTCCCTTATTGTGCTACTAGCAAAAAAGAACCCCTTTATGTCATCAAGGGCAATTGCCGCAGAACTGGATGTGTAGTCAGTGCTCCAACTGTGCGGAGAAGGTTACAGAATCATCTACCCGGAAAAATTGCTCGGAAAATTTCATTGCTTAGTAAGAGGAATGTAAAAGTAAGGAAAGATTTCGCTTTAAGTATCAAAAATCACACCAAAGCCATGTTTCGCAACATTCTCTGGAGTGATGAAACTAAAGTAAATTTATTTGGTACCAAAAAAAGGTTTTTCTTAGAAAAAAATGGTTCGGTTTTTGTTTAATTTCTCAAAAACTACAAGACATTTTTGCATCCGGTTTTCTGTTTTTAACTAAAAACTAATAAGAGAATTGAATTTTTGAAAAAAAATTAGTACTTAATTACATACAATTTTGAAAAAAAAATTGTTCGAAATTTTTTTTTTAATTTTTTTTTCAAAATTTCGAGTTTGAAAATTAATTTCTCAAAAGCTATTCCTTAAAACAGCTTCGTTTAAAAGCAAGATGAAAGAAGAGGTTTCTGGCTTTACAAAAAAGTATATCAGGGTATTGTGGATGTAACTGTTGATTTTTAATATTTTTTTTTCCAAATTAAGTACATTTTTTAGAAAATTGCTCCACCCGGCTAAACGGGGGGGAATAGACCCCCCCTCATGTACGATTTTTTTCTTATCTTGACCAGACCTACACGCTCTAGCTTTTTGGCACACTGCTCGTGGGACACCCTGTATATTGCTATTTGCTAATACCTTTCTCTATTATTTTGAACAGCTCTGTATGTTTATAACCGTTCGTAGCGGTTAACTCTAGTATTCACTTTGACAAACTGAAAATCAGACCGAATTAAAGACAATTTCGAATTAATATTTTCAAGGATAAGCAATAGCAAATGTGCTCTTCTCCTTTGTCGGTTACCTTGTTGTGTCTAAGCTTGTCAAGATCCATTGTAGTTACTGTCTTCTTAGTTTGTTCCCCGTTTTAATATTCAATGACATTCACGTCGTTACCACTGATTGTGTGGGTAATATTGGTATGTACATAGGCACTAGCTACTTTTTGTCAAAAAATATTGACAAACTTTTATAATACAAGAAAGTCAATTTTGGTAATATGTACATACATATGTACATATGTATGTACTACCCTAAGATCGCTGCCTATACAATCTCTAAAGACGTGGATATTTTTGAATTGATATTAGTGTATTTATATTTTGTCGTGCTTGAGTCTATAATTTTACCCGACATCCTTTAATTTAAATTTTATTGTCCACGGTAGTATGGAATTGTATAAACTATTCCCTTATAACGACATAAACTCACATACTGCTCCGTAGTGCTGGCAGTGCTGCAACTTGACATGTCTTTCTGATTTGTACGAGACGCACTGAAAAACAATCTGCTATCTACACTTTGTATCCAGCTCATTCAATCGTATTCACGTCCGCTACTCCGTCATCGAAGCTGAGCTCTTCGACCGCCACTCACTTCACTCTCCACAACGCTTAAGAAAGTTCTTGAAGAGTGGCGGCAAAAAAGCAACCATCGCCGACAGTAACAAAAGAGGAAGGAGAAACACTGAAAAGCACCACCAGATCAAATACTACCCAGAATAAAAACCGCTCTCCATCCCACACACACACTCTCTCTTTCACATCATCCAACTAAGCAGGCTACAGCCGAACCAACACGCAACACCACCATAATCGCCAGCTCCCAAGGGAAATGTCCCTTCGCCAGGGTTCAACGGAAAAAAAGTCAATAAATGGCCGAGTTTTTTGCACTCTGCCAGGAATGATGAAAAAAATCGATTTCTTCCCTTCCCGGTTGCTATCTTATTTCTGTTGGTGTGTACTCTACTAATAGGAGTGGCGGGTGGCTGGCGGAGTTCACTGCTAGCGCTGGTGTTGGCTCTAGTGCCAAGTTGTGATGACGATGATTGCAGAGTTCAACCAACGTCCTCTCTCTCAGTGAGTGGAGTTCCTCTTTTAATTTTTTTTTCTGTTCTTTTTTGTTCTTTTATGCTTCTTTTGTTCCCCCTCTTCATCCACTTTTTAGCTCGGGAGAACCAACAAGTTTCTTCCTGTTTACCTCTCACTCTATCGTATGCAATTGCGGCGAATAGGAATCAATCAGTCATTCGTATTAATTAACCCACAGTTCAATCATCCCCCGATGGAGATAATATGTGTGCGTGTCAGCAACCCTGCCAATATCCATCCTATCGGTAAGGGGTGCGTTTTAAATTACATAAAACAACCTCAGTTGGATGGAATGGTTTGAAAAAAAAATGCGCGTTCTTCAAAATACTAGCTTCACATCTGCTGCTTAATCCAAAATCTAATCGAATAGATGGGAGATTGGAAACTTCCCCCAAAATGTTCGAACAAAGATGAAATCCAGTTGAAGGCATTAGACAGAGCGGGAGCACGGCATATCGAGGAGAGATTGTGTGTGTTCCGTAGTTGAAAAAAGAATCACTTTCGGGGGTTCAATGCCCTCGATGTGAACCAAAACAAAATCACCGAACGAGTGTTCCAATAGTCGGCGAAAAGAGAGATAAGAAGAATGAGAGAGAGAAACCAAGTTATTACCGCATTTTGAGGATGGGGTCGTTTCTTTCTCTGTTTATTTTCTTTTTTTTCTTTCTGTCGTTTTTGCTTTGTTCCATTTTCTGTGTCTTGTCGTGGTCGTTCAGACTCTCTTCGATGTGAAAGTTCAATGACTTGGTGGGATTCATTCACGGTGTGTTAAGGAAACGTAAACAATTTCGTTTCTCTTTGGAAGCGTGTGCCTAACGGAAATATTTTTTTATGCCATTTATTCTCTTTTCAATTGCGTATGGAGGGGTATGTGGGAAATTTTCTCACGAATTTTGTGTTGTGAATCTGCAGAGATAGAGCGTTAAGAGAAAAAATAATTAATTCCCATAAAGGGTGTTAAGTACACTGTTTCGCTCTCGAATCCTATTACATGTGGATTAAGTCTATGTAACAGATGGCGCTGTACGCGTTTACAATTTTGTTAGAAGACTGTTTGTCTAATTTGTATGTGTTGACGCTGATTTGGATGTAAATTAAGTTTAGGAATCGAAGTTGTTGACTTTTAAAGATTTTTCGAATATGTAATATAA
Organism: Merodon equestris; assembly: GCA_958301585.1. Taxonomy (NCBI): domain Eukaryota; kingdom Metazoa; phylum Arthropoda; class Insecta; order Diptera; family Syrphidae; genus Merodon; species Merodon equestris. The sequence goes on along the minus strand of OY284415.1, from coordinate 76,646,802 downwards.
AAAATCGATGTATTTTGGCACTCACTGTCACCTACCGATAGTTGCAAGTCGGCTAATTAACACTAGATTGCTCAAGGAAGTCATTTTTACTGCTTTTTAATTCAATTATAAAAACAATTTAGCATATGATACAATTTCTTAGAATGTTGTGACTTTTTACTTTTTTTACTTTTCATTAATAATTATAATAATTATAGTTACCTCCCCCCTCCTTCGTTTTCGGTATACTATATGTATATGTGTGTTATACTTATAGTATATACATACATATGTATGTACATATATATGTACATATGTATGTATATAGTCAAAATGATTGCTTTTGGGCAGGTACATATTAGGTATATACTAATTTCGGTTTTTCTAGTGTTAAGAAATAAGAGTATTCTAAGTAAATTCTTTTACGTTTTCTATTTGTATCTTGAGAAGTTGCTTACAGAAAAGGACGAAAACAAAACAATGTCCGTTGAGCTAAGACATACCAAGGTGCAACTACCAGGCGAGATCAGAAGCTAAGAAAACCTCGAGTAGGAAAGGATTCATAATTAACTTCCATCAAAAAGGTATAAGGTTAGGTTAGTTTTGAGAAGGGGAGTGTGATGGTTAGACATCACTTCCACTGGGAGGCCAAGAGGCCCATTGTGATTCCCTTCATTTGTGTGGGTACACATAAAATTAACCTGTCCTACCACGTGGTGGCTGAAACCACCCCGTGCTCTTGATGAATCTTAGAAGATCCGATATGTCTGCATTAGCCACGCCCGCAATCTCTGTAAAGAATCTTTGGCTTAGCGACACTAGGCGTCGATTCTGGAGAGCTGGACAGTGGCAAAGCAGATGTTGGATCGTCTCAGTTTCTTCCTCATCGCCGCAGCTCCGGCAGAGATCGCTGGATCCCGAGTCCCATTTCCGGAGCATTGCTCCAATATGACAGTGTCCTGTGATCACTCCGACGAGCATGCGGATCGAGTTACGGTCCAGCGCCAGGAGCTTCTTTGCTTTTCCAATATTTAACTCTGGACACGATGATCTTGTCGTGTAGCTGTCGTTTCTTGTAAGCCAAGACGAGTTGGCCTCTTTGATGATTATGTCGTTTATGATCCGGTATAATGCGCTGGCCGGTGGTTGCAATGACGTGTCCGCTTCGCTGATGTCCATTTCAGAACCTTGCCTGGCCAGTTCGTTTGCTCTTTCGTTCCCTGCGATTGAGCTGTGGCCCGGGACCCAGCAGAGTTTAACTTTATGGTGCCTGATGGACTTCAGTGAGTCGCGACATTTCTTGACAGCCTTTGATCTAGTTATACAGGATTCTATTGACTTCAGTGCAGCCTGGCTGTCTACGAAGATGGTGATATCAGATGGTGGGATATCGGCTACCTGTAGGTATTTGGCTGCTTTCTCTATTGCCAGGATTTCTGCTTGAAACACGCTGCACAGATCAGGGAGTCTGAATGATTCCTGTTTGTGGAGGGTATCAGAGTAGAACCCGGCCCCAGTGCCTGTGTCCATTTTCGATCCGTCGGTGAAGAGGGTGATCTCATGGTCGTTGATTACGGCGTTTGATAGCCACTCTTGTCTGTCGGGGAAAAGGATAGGTATACTGAGAGAGAAGTCATTTGGGGGGTAGCTGCGAGGCTACTAAAACCATATTTCCTTCCCAGGTCGTCTATTATCTTAAGTATGGCCGCATGTCCATAGTTGGCTTGCTTCCACAGAGAGGACTCTCTTAGTCTGAGAGCGCTCTTTGCAGCGTAGCCTTTTATGAATAGATCCAGGGGTAGGAAGATGAAGAATCATGTCCAACCCTGCTTGCGGCGTGCTTCTCATGGCTCCCGTTGTACAAACAGCGGCTGACCTTTGTACTTTGTTGAGCATGTTCATATAGCTTTTTGTGCTGCTAGCAGTCCACCAGACTAGGGCCCCAAAAGTTAAAATGGGTCTGATGATTGCTGTGTACATCCAATGAATGATGTACGGTTGCAAGCCCCATCTTTTTCCGAAGGTCTTTTTGCATGCATAAAAAGCGTTCAATCCTTTTTTCATCCTTTCCTCCAGGTTCTTTGCCAGGAGAGCTTAGAGTCAAGAATGATGCCTAGATATTTTGCTTCCGCTTTGAGTTTGAGTGGGGTGCCCTCTAACTTTGGGGGAGCAAATATCGGAATTTTCCTTTTCCTGGTGAACAAGACCAGCTCGGTTTTCTGGGGGTTTATTCTCAGACCGTTCTGTCTTGCCCATGAGGAGAGTTCACTCAGCGCAGATTCCATTAGTTCACTGATAGTTGGTAGAAATTTACCTTTTATCAAGATAACCAGGTCATCCGCGTACGCTATGATCTTTGTGTCTTTTTCCATAAAGAATTTGAGGATCTTGTTGACTGTAAGAAGTCACAGTAGGGGGGAGAGAACTCCTCCTTGTGGTGTGCCTCTAGTTGTCACCTTCCTTATAGAACTGTGTCCAATGTCTGCATTGATGATTCTGTTCTTCAACATATTCTCAATCCAGATTACAATGGATTTGTCTACTTTTATGTCCTCAAGGGCTGTTGTTATGGCCTCTGTGTTTACATTGTTGAAGGCCCCCTCTATGTCGAGGAAGGCTGCCATTGTAAAGGCTTTTAAGTACAGCGAGCCCTCAATCTCACGGACAACACTATGCAGAGCACTGTCCACTGATCTGCCTTTGAGGTAGGCGTGTTGAGTGTTGCATAAGTTTCGTGAATTTGTGAGTCCTCTGATGTATAGATCAAGGAGTCTCTCCAAGGTTTTTAATAGAAATGACGAGAGACTAATTGGCCTATAGTCCTTTGCGGCAGTATGGGATGGTTTACCTGCCTTAGGTATGAAAATTACCTTAATTTCTCTCCACTGTGTTGGGATGTACCCCGTTCGCAGGCAATTGGAAAAAATGCTTACGAGATGGGGTATAGTGTGGATCTGTGTTTTTTGAAGCATCGCTGGCAAGATATCGTCCGGGCCCGGAGATTTAAAGGGTTTGAACGAATTTATTGCCCATGATACTTTATCCGCTGTGATAATCTTGTTTATCACTTCTTCGGTTGTGTGAACCGTAGGAACCGTCGTCTCGAAGGAGACTGTGGTTTCAGGGTTTTTACAGCATTTACATTTTTTAAATTAATTTATATATGAATTTTTATTGATCGAGCGGAGCGTAGCGGAGCGAGAGCAATCACCCACTTTTTGGCAATATAGTGGTCCGAAAACGATTTCGGACTAATCTTGTACGCACTAAATGTAGATATCGGCTATAACCACACATGTGTGCAGCATGTCATTCGATAGATCTAGGTCTGTAGATGAGCCATAAATTATCAAATGAAATTGTTTGATTGAAAAATAGTGAGAAATAACGAAAAAGAAAAGTGCCATGCGGAGCGAGAGCAAGGTTGATAAAACAACAAATTTGCTCGCTCGATCAAAAATTTTCAGTAGCGGAGTTAAGCCCGCGCATACTGATCAGCCTAGTATTTTTTTAATGAACTAATTTTAAGTTTTTGCTTTTATCACACATATCTAAGTACCAAATATAATTATAAGTTGTACAACTTTGCTTCTGCCGTTTGCCGATATGTGGCGATAACGGGAAGTAGCAGTCGGAAAAAACAGATCGCAGACGTCAGGCAGTTGGCTTGGACCTCGGTCAACAGAACACCATTCAAACATTAGTCAACTTGTGTCTGCATCATAAAGGTGTTCTCGATTGAAAATGTCAGTTTACAAGCCAAATTCTGGTCATTTCCGGGAGGTGTTACTGTTTTGTTTCAATATGATGAAAACAGCGGCTTCACGTATGGTGAAGCCGCTATTAGTGAAAGAACGTGTCGTGAGTGGTTTCAACGCTTCAAGAACGGTGATTTTAACGTCGAAGGCCGGCATAGTGGTGGGAGAGAGAAAGTTTTCGAAGATGCAGAATTGGAGACATTGCTGAGTGAAGACTCGCGTCAGACTCAAGAAGAATTGGCACGATCAGTGGGAGTGACACAGCAAGCCATTTCAAAACGCCATTTCAATGAACTTGGGTCCCGTATGAGTTGAAACCAAGAGACGTTGAACGGCGTTTGTATGTTTGTGAACAGTTGCTTCAGAGGCAAAAACGAAAGGAATTTCTGCATTGCATTGTGACCAGGGACGAAAAATGGGTTCACTACGATAACCTTATACGCAAAAAGTCATGGGGATATTCCGGCCATGCTTCCACGTCGACGGCCAAACCGAATATCCACGGCTTTATAATCATGCTCTGCATTTGGTGGGACCAGCTCGGCGTCGCGTACTATGAGGTGTTAAAACCAAGTGAAACAATCGCAGGCGCTCGTCATCGAACGCAATTAATGCGTTTGATCAAAGCATTAAAAGGCAAACGGCCGCAATACAGCGAGAGGCACGATAAAGTGATTTTGCAGCTCGACCCCACGTTGCAAAAGAGGTCAAAACGTACTTGGAAACGTTAAAATGTGAAGTCCGACCCCATCCGCCGTATTCTCCAGACATTGCTCCCTCTGACTATCACCTGTTTCGATCAGTGGGGCATGGCCTGGCTGACCAATACTTCCAATCTCATGAAGAAGTCACAAATTGGATCGATTCGTGGATCGATTTTTCGACGCGGGATTCGTACACTGCCCGAAAGATGGGAGAAAATAGTGGCCAGCGATCTTTTTCTTTCTAATCGCATTTTATTCCATTATTCATAATCTTACTTACTAGACAAAATGCTTAAATCTAATTTAACATTATACTTCATTTTCTTACTGGCTCTTAACGAGCACTCTAAGCTTATCTGAATCTTAATTTTAACGTCTTTCGACTTCATTTTCATTTATTGCCGTCTATCTTACATATGGCTTATTTCTAAGAAAATTAGTAAAAAACTTAGATACTATAATTCATTTCTTAACTCTAAAGTTAACCTACCTTAACTAGATAAATAAATAAACTTAACCTAAGCCTAAAATATTCTTAAACTATAATTAATGAGATGAACACATGTCCAGTGTGTAAGTCGCATCGGACATGTGTTCATCCCTTTAATTGCACCATTTTAAGGTAAGGGTCGTTGTTGGCGCTATTATATACGTGCCGCCTATGGATTGATTTCACTTCCATGAGTGGATTGTGAATGCAACCACCAGAACAAATTTTTTTGTCTGATCGCGTCTTCTTTGTCCCGAATTGAAGCCGGGGTGCTGTACCGAAAGAACTCAGACCGAGCGACGACATCCGGGTCGTATAAGAGTCGCCTGTCCCTCGCATGGCGTCGGAAGTGGTATATCAGAGGGATACCATTATCATCCTGTATGTAGCCCTTAGTATCTAAATAGATAAATGCTTCGGGTGGAATAAAGCCAGACAGTTTTGTCTTCTCGTGGTATAACTGGTTGGGGTAATAAGCCCCAAAGATCAGGCTGTTATCGCTCATAATTCCTCTTGCAATATGACCCCGAGTCAATTTAATAAGATAGTTATCAATTCTAATCAACCCAGCCTTATCGTACAGAACCTTGTTAGGATAGTATTTGACATTTTTTTTTTTTTTTTTTTTTTTTTTTGGAGGCTTCTACAATCTGCTGGAGCACTCAGACACAAATACTGGTCCATTGTACTACCAGACAGACACCTTGTCTTTATTGTATTTTCCCCGTTGTCCGGAGAAAAGTGAGGAGGGGCTTCAGTGATGTTGAGCTAAGAGATTCGGCACCCACCACGTCGGCCCCAAGGGTGCGCCACCGTGCACGAGCGAAGGCGGGACAGTCGCAGAGAAAGTGTTCCGCTGTGTCGTCCTCCTCGCAACAAGCAGCACAGGTAGGCGTCTCACTGATGCCAAGCACGTAAAGATGCCTGGCAAAAGTGTAATGGCCCGTAATGACGCCCGTTAGCCTTCTGCAGTCATTTCTTCTTAAGGATAAGAAGAATGTTGCGGACTTTTTACAGACGTCAGGGCGTACGCGCTTAGTCATCCTGCATCCTGGATATTCCTTCCATCTGCGACTGTGTACGTTAAAGACCCAGTCATTGATGTCAGATTTAACCGTTGAAGCTGGTAGACCTAAGGCGGGTTCAGGCCCTGAGAAACTCTCCTCTGAGCCTTTTCTAGCGAGTTCATCGGAGATCTCGTTTCCTGGGATTCCAGAGTGACCTGGAACCCATACAAGCCTAAGTGAATTAAGTCTTCCGACTTTGTTCAACAAGGTCTTGAGTTCATGCACTAGTTTGGAGTTGGACAGAGGATTGGATGCAGCTTTGAGTGCAGCTTGGCTGTCACTGCAGACACATATGCTCTTTCCCCTCCATCTGTGTTTCACAACATAGTGCATGGCCATTAGGATTGCGTAAATCTCCGCCTGGAAGACAGACGCATATTTTCCTAACGAGAAGTGCAGTCGAATGTTTTCGCGCTCGAAGAAAACTCCGGCGCCGGATCCCTGATCAGTCCTGGAGCCATCTGTGAAAATGCGAAGACAGTCCATTCCAGATTCAGTGTCTGGCCAAAGCCAGTCCTGACGCCAAGGAAATGTGACTGTGTAGTTACTGCGCAGTAGGATGGCAGGTGTCATTGCGTCAGAGGGCATATCCATGAGACAGTGATCGTAGGATATTTCTCTCTCAAGTACACCCTCACTCCACTGCGAGTTGTACCAAAGACCATTCCTCTTTAGGCGAGAAATAGTTTTCAGTGCACACCCTCTGATATATATGTCAAGGGGTGGAAGGTTCATCATAGCATCCAAAGCAGCTCCCGGTGTGCTGGGGAAAGCCCCCGTGCAACTGAGGCAGACCGCTCTTTGGAGTTTGGTGAGTGAAGCCACAACGTGTTTTCGTGTCAGCCTGCTCCACCAAACAACCGATGCATATGAGATTATCGGTCTTACCATTGCCGTGTAGATCCAAAGGACCTTTTTCGGCGATAAGCCCCATGTTTTGCCAAAGGCACCTTTGCATTGCCAGAAAGCTGACAGCGCTTTGGTGGTTTTGGACTCAACATGTTTTGACCAGAGAAGTTTGTTATCTAGAATGACTCCCAGATACTTAGCTTCCTTGGATATAGGGATGGGAATGCCTTTTAGCACCAGCTGAGCAATGCCAGTTGTTTTCCTCCTTCTCGTGAAGAGAACGACATCGGTCTTAAGAGGATTAACCGACAGCCCATTTCTCGTGCACCAGTCATCGATCACGTTTAGCGCCGCCTGCGCTTTGAGACAGACATTCGCTAAACATGAGCCGACAGAGAGAACAGCAACATCATCCGCATAGGCCTGGGCATAGATTCCAGAGGCATTGAGAGCATCTAGCAGAGAGTCGACCACCATGCACCATAGCAGCGGAGACAAGACGCCACCTTGCGGGCAGCCCCTGTTTACTCCAGACTTGACACATTGTTCGAGGTATTTGACATACTGTGACTCTGGTGTTCGATATAAGCCCATGCAACATCGAAGACATTGCCTTTCGTATAAGCGAAGCTTTTCCATATCAAATGGAGCCACATTGAACCACACAGGACAGCCATAGGCGACAATTGGCCTTATGAGAGCCGTGTAGCATCTGACTTTTACCCTAGCGTTAAGTAGACTGCTTTGAAACAACCTTCTCATAAGAGCAAAAGCCTTCTTGGCTTTGTCAAGAACAACATCTATGTGTCTATTGAAATATAAATATTGATCAAGCCAAATTCCAAGATATCTCACTACATTTCGTGTCGCCAATGGCTGTCCTTGTTGTCCAATGATGGTCAATTTGCGCCAGTTTCGCCTAGTATCCCTAGAGGCCCTGTTCAATGGTGTTCTGAAAAGAATTGTTTCTGATTTTTGAAAATTGTTTTTTAATTTCCAATCATCACAGTATCTTTTAATTTTAAGTCATATTGCAAGAGCGAATTGATGATTTCAATTTTTTTACCCGATCTGTATGCCACTAGATCATCTGCATACGCCAAAGCATGACTAAGAGAACCAACTAGATCACTTGTGTAAATGTTAAAAAGCAGAGGAGAATTTACTGCCCCTTGTTGTAAACCGTTTTTGATTTGGTAAGTCCTGCTTGAAGTAACGTTGCTATATTTTACAACGAACTTCTTGTCTATTAACATGTCATATATCATATATAACAGCGGTTTGTTCATATTCAGCCTGGCTAATTTTAAGAAAAGTCCATCTAGCCACACGGTGTCGAAGGCCTTCTCAAAGTCAACCAGACAGGCCCCTGTGCATTGGTTTTTGCTTTTGTTCCATTGGATGTCGGACACCAGTTTCGACGCAGCATGAATAGTGTCATGTCCCGCCCTAAAACCAAACTGGTTTTCCGGAAGAACCTTATTATGCTCAACCCATTTTTGTAACGCTTTCTTGATTATCTTCTCAAAAACCTTGCTAATATTCGGAAGTAAACTTATTGACCGAAGATTTGCTGGGTTGCTCTTATTCTTCCCCTTTTTGGGAATAGGGTGGACTACCGCCATTTTCCAATGTGCTGGATAATGTGCATTATTCAGCATATTGTTAAAAAGCGTCACTAATATATCGACTGCTACCTCGGGCATATGCCGTAATACTATGCTAGGAATCCCATCAATGCCCGACGATTTTTTGTTTTTCATTGAATCAAGGATGCACATGAGATCATCTCTTTCCACGAACAGGTGGATTGATCGTGCGCTGGCGATATTTCCATTTGCTGGGTTTTCATCATTGAATGTGGTAAAACCACACACACCAATTTCATTAAGAAGATGTATATGATTTAACCGTGCTTCATTTTCCAGATCGAGATTCGGATGAACGGAGTCATTCACCATGTACACTCTTTGGAAGTATGAACCTATTATATCAGCTTTCTCTTGTGGATCCTCAATTACAAAAACGTCTTCGTCTGAGTCTGGATTCAACCCTGCACCGATTAGTGTCTGTCGTCCCTGGTCTGTCTGGGGGATTCGCAAACAAGGAATATCGTTATGATCTTTTCTTCTAAATAGTTGATTTATTTGCTGGAACATATTCTGGCCACTGGGTTTTATAGCCCGAATTTTTTTGTTCCAATGCAAACTAATAGATATTCTGTAATTTTCTTTGATTAATTGTTGAAGATTTTTGATCATCGACTTCAGTGTTCTTATCTCCGGGTCTCGTCTGTCAGTGAATTGTCGGTAAAGTTGTTTTAGTCTGGACAATAGCATACTTTTATGTTTTTGTAAAGCTCTAATTGTAGGGTTAGAGTATTTTGTGGTTAAATCGTACGTGGCCAGCGATTGAAAATACTTTGAATGATACATGTGTAACCAATTTGTTTCATTACAGCCTCAAATATTGGGGAAAAACGGCGGGAGCAAAGTTGTACACCTAGTAATAAAAATTAACTTATTTTCAGGTGATCCATAGAGCCCTGTCTAAATTTGTTGAGGAAAATAAAATCATTCCGGAGAATCAGTTCGGTTTCAGAGCGGGGCATAACACTATTCATGCCGCGTCGAAACTCGTGTCGGATATCCAGTGGAACAAATGCAAGAACCAATGCACGGGTGCCTGTCTGATTGACTTGGAGAAAGCTTTCGACACCGTATGGTTAGAAGGTCTTTATTACAAGCTCAGTCGGCTGGGCATAAGTAAACCACTGCTATATATGATTTTTGACATGTTAACAGGTAGAAAGTTCGTAGTGAAAATTGCCAACGTGACTTCTACCCAAACATTTGATATTAACAACGGCCTGCAACAGGGTACGGTGAACTCGCCGATCCTGTTCAACATTTACTTCAGTGATTTGATAGCTTCTCTTCACCATTCAATAGCGTATGCGGACGATTTAATCGCGTACAGATCAGGTCCAACGATCGACGTCATTGTCACTCTCTTGCAGCGGGACTTCGAAAAAATTCAGCAGTATTGTGATGACTGGAAGTTGAAAATCAACTGCCAGAAATCAGAAACTATTTTGTTCACAACGCCTTTGGCTAGGGCCTCCCGAGACACTAGAAAAAATTGGCGCGGGTTCTCAATTCTCGGACCGGACGGGCGCCCATTGGCGAAACAAAATGTAGTCAAATACCTTGGGATCTGGCTAGACCAGTATCTATATTTTGACAAACATATAGATGCTGCTCTGGCGAGGGCCCGAGGCGCTTTTGCTCTTACAAGATGGCTGTTTCATAGCAACCAACTTGATTCGAGAGTAAAGGTAATTTGCTACATGGCCTTAATCAGGCCCATGATTGCTTATGGATGTCCCGTGTGGTTTAATGTGAGAGCTAGCTTAATGGAAAAGATTCGGGTGCTTGAGAGACAATGTCTCAGAACTTGTCTTGGGTTATATAGGACACCCGAATCTGAGTACACGAAATTTTACTCGAACGAGGTCCTATACAATAGGGCCAGGATTGTACGGGTGGATAACTTTCTGATAAAACTGATTCGAAGCCACGTTGCAAGAGCAATGACTTCGGTCAATAACCTGATCTCCGGGGCTTACTTCCCTAATTACATGTACCACGAGAAAGTTCGCCTTAGCGGCTTTGTCCCCCCAGAGGCATTCCTCTATTTTGATCAATGTGGGCTGATCCAGGATAGATCAGCGGTACCGCTAATCTTCCACGTGGCCCGTAAATCTGTGGAGCGGCGGCTCCTATACGAACATGATGTTGCGCTCCGCGAGCCCGAGCGCCTCAGGTTTAGTAAATCAGTGTCGCACCAAGATCGGGGAGACGTCGCCCGACAGCATCAACGCTTTGGGTGGCTGGAGCAGACTGCGTCAGTGGTTAACTTTAATAGGTCAGCCTCTTTAAGACAAAGCTTGCCATATGCCAGTGGCAGGCTTGCATAGACTAGGGTAGATTAGAAGAGGTTAGAGTAGGTTAGGATAGGTTAGGACAGGCTAAGGCAAGCAAGGGTGGCTGGAAGGCTTACTTTAGATTTAGCTGTAATTAAAAAAACAAAAAAAATCACAAAACAATAATGAAAAAAAGATATATTATACATACAAAAGGTATACGTATGTATTTTTGTATATATTGTATATTTTAGTTAAGGTAGGGTTAAGTTGTTTTTAGTTATAAGCTTTTTTATAAAAAAATTATCTGATGCTAAGTTTTTAAAAAAATATCACTTTCTTAGCCTAAGTTGTTTATTTATTTTAATTATTGCAAATTAATCATAAGGCCGAAAGGCATAGTCTTAAATTGTTCTGTTTGCTTTAGAGTGTCCGTATAGGGCCAGTAAGGTATTTTATGTTAGTTGTTATGTAAGCTAGTTTTAAACATTTTTGTCTAGGGTAAGTGTGTTCTTAATATATAAAAACAAAAATGAAATAAATAAAAAAAAAAAAAATTAACTTATTTTCATTAAAACGACTAAATACGTAAATATTTGATTTTGAATAATTCATAGCAACAAGTTGCCCAAGTTTCGAACAATACTGTGCATACATATGTATGTATGGCTACTGTCCTAGGAGTTCGAAATATTAAATTTGGATAAGGACTTTGCTTTAAAAATTGTTCTTAGCCACAGCCACAACGTTCGCCAATCTTGTTGATGAAACTGTCCTGGCTGAAGGCACAGAAGTATACACAATAAAGATCTACAGGCTCTTACCAAAACTCTTGGCCAAAGTCTCTTATATAAAAAAATCGAAACACTACTACATACATATTTACATATTAAGGACCCTATAGCAAGGTAAAAACACCGTATAACACTTCACTCAATAAGTTAGTAGTATGACTAAGAAAACAGCAACTCTTTGTCTCCTTCAGTCTCATTCACCAATCATGCATTTATTGCCTTCCGACTTCTTTACCTGTCTTTGCTTTTCTCCGTTTCCTTTGAGCTCGTTTTGTTCGCAATTTCTTCCTTCAAACTACAAACCAATTGTAGCTGGTTCTTCCTTTCTCTGATTTATGCGTTTTGGTCGCTTTGGACGGTTTTCATCCTTTGCTGTACATTCAGCTTATTGCTGATTAGACTCTGAAATATGGTGGTGAATTCATGTGCCATTTTGATTGCCCTAAAGCGCTCTGAAACGTCGACGAGTTGTTGTTTTTGATCATTTATGAGCAAACTCGGTACCGATTTCGAGCAGAGCTTTTCCTCTCACATATTCATGTAAAATGGTGAATGCATGGCCTTCGTAACCTCGATTTACGATCTACCATTTGGGTGACCAATGCGTTCAGCACCATCGAGTTTTGTACGGCCACGTTTCAAATCAGCAAACCACCTCTCTCTTATGGGTATCGATGGAGCAGAGTCCGAATAACATTTACCGAACCATTGTTTTGCTTGAATGGAATTTTCTCCCATTATTCATTGATCTGAAAATATTAAAACTAGCGTCAGTAGAACCACCGTAAATTGTCAATTTTGAATTCGTATCGTTTGAAAGTTGGTACTTTTTAAAAATCATATAGATTTGTCAGCAATGGCATATCATCTATATATTTTATCCTTGGTGCGAGAGAGCGTGTTGAAAACCTAGGTTCCATATCATCGAAGCTCCATCTCATTTATTTCCCTGCGATAATTCAAGGTGTCTGTATGGTAGTAAAGTAATCCAGCTGTGAATCAGAGTTGAAGGTCCAGATTTTAAAATGTTTGAATATCAACATTTACATCTCAACATTTTTAATTTGCGCTCACGAGATCATGGAAGTGATAACAAGATTGATCATATCGGTGACCGAAGTTCGACATTCTTCCCACGCTTTAGACGTCAACGTTAATTTGAATTATCATTTCATTGCAGCCTGTGTACAGGTTGGGATATTGCGATTGCAATAAACGTTTTGTTGACCACTTCTGACCACCAGCCTCTTAATGGAAATTGAACAGCTCCTAATAGGTCCGCAGTCGATATTAAGAATGTGGAAAAATCATTCTGTCAAATTGAACTCCCATAAAGCTGCTAGAGCTGCTAGCTTGCTGAGCAAGACACACGAGACGACATGCCGCACAATTTCTGGCATGTGAAAACGACAAGACCCGATGGTAACAAACCTAAGCATGTACTGTAGTAAAGAAGCAGATAACCAACCGCTGGCCGGGCCATCAAGGAATTCGTTTAGGTTTGCTTTTTAAGGTCAGGTGGTTCTTACCGCGCTTTCATCTGACAACCACAAATTTGCCTTGTTGTTTAGCAACATCGGCGAGATCGCAGTCCGTCATTGCGGTACTAAAACCTAAGAGCTCATGAGCACTGGATGAGCCGTCTGTTCCTGGCGCCCACTTGGGTCTCAAGCAGCGAACTTAAATAAACTTCTTGGTATCGGCCATTCTCTTATCGGCCAGCTGCTCGGCTCCCTCCATCGGCTGTTCAACCTTATCTCAAGTTCAAACAACGACAGTTGCGAGGGTCAGGGTTAAGCGCATTCAAGAACAATAAGAAGACGCACACCTCCTTCTCTATCACTCCCTCCCCCATTTCGTTGGCATTTAATTAATTCCGTCCGATAGCCGTCGTTTGCTTTTCCTCATCTCTTTCTTTCGTTGAGTTAAGCGATTAAGTCAATAAGTAAGCCGTGCATTTTAATAAAAATAAACGCACCACATTACGGTGTTTTCGCGTCAACAATAGGAATATCATCGTTGGTGCCATCGAGCAGGCCGCGTTGCACTATCGCGCGTCGATGTCTGGGACGCCCGGTCGACGTGATACGACTTTGTTCGTTTGTTTTAGTGACGATCGTTGACCTAAATGAATCACCACACTATTTGCGTCTTTTTGAAATGTTCAGAGTAAGTATTAATAAATAAAGGAATTCGAAAGGAGAAGTCGAAGATGTCCGTCGCCCATGTAGAAGTCTGAATCACGTCCGTCAATCAGTTCACATAATAAAAATAAAATCCATCATTTGTTAGTTATTTTTTTGCCAAACTGCACGCTTTTGGAGAAGGGTAATACAGTACTTATCATGGACTTAACCAAAATTGTACGTTAAAGGGTGCCAATGAGAGGATTGGAGACGCCTATTTCTAAAGCTATTGACCCTGTGGGCCTGTCGGAGCAAGCGTTCTTCAAGAACTAAGCATAGTCTAAAATACACAAGTTACTTCGATTCAACCGGTTAGGGGCGGGATAACTGAGGAAATCTATAAGAAGGCAGGTGGTATCCCTAAGAAATCGTACAGTTGCAAGGGTACTTACGACTTCAATGTGCACAAATCCGTTGATCCTAATGGCATTTCCCCATATTTTTTCCACCTTGGCAAAACCACTGCAATCAATCTTCTGGCCTCTTCCCGAATGGATAGAGAATAGCATTTATCTAGCCTGTCTCGAAGAAGGACCAATCTTTGTCTCCTTTTTCTTATTGAGGTCATGGAAACGCTAGTACCTAAATCGTCAGTTCATGAAATATCTTGAATCGCGGAAACTTCTAAGAGACAGGTGGTATGAGGTCCGCTCGTGATTTGATGGCATATCTCAATTGACAGAGTTTGGCACCTGGCTTCTTTGTCGAAGATGTGCGGTTGTTTTTATGTGTTTTTTTTTTTTTTTTTGTTGGAAGCTTCTACTATCTGTTGGAGCACTCAGACACATCTACTAGTCCATTGTACTACCAGTCAGACACCTTGTCTTTATTGTATTTTTCCCGTTGTCCGGAGAAAAGTGAGGAGAGGCTTCAGGGATGTAGACCTAAGAATTTCGGCACCCACCACGTCGGCCCCAAGGGTGCGCCACCGTGCGCGAGCGAAGGCGGACAGTCGCAGAGAAAGTGTTCTGCTGTGTCATCCTCCGCAGCACAGATGCCAAGCCCGTAAGCCTTCTACAATCATTTCTCCTTAAGGATAAGAAAAATGTTGAGGACTTCTTGCAAACATCAGGGCGTACGCGCTTAGTCATCCTGCATCCTGGATACTCCCTCCATCTACGACTGTGTGCATTAAAGACCCAGCCGTTGATGTCAGATTTGAAGTAGATCTAAAGCGGGTTCAGGTCCTGAGAAACTCATCTCTGAGCCCCTTCTAGTGTGTTCATCGGAGATCTCGTTTCCTTTGATTCCAGAGTGACCTGGGACCCATACGTGAATTTAGTCTTCCGACTTTGTTCAAAAAGGTCTTGAGTTCATGCACTAATTTGGAGTTGGATAGAGGGTTGGACACAGCTATGAGTGCAGCTTGGCTGTCACTGCAGACGCATATGCTTTTTCCCCTCCACCTGTGTTTCACAACATAATGCATGGCCATTAGGATTGCGTAAATCTCCGATTGAACGACAGACGCATATTTTCCTAACGAGAAGTGCAGTCGAATGTTTTCGCGCTCAAAGAAAACTCCAGCGCCGGATCCCTGCCCAGTCCTGGAGCCATCTGTGAAAATGCGAAGACAGTCCATTCCAGATTCAGTGTCTGGCTAAAGCCAGTCCTGATGCCATGAAAATGTGACTGTGAAATTACAGCGCAGTAGGATGGCAGGTGTCATTGCGTCAGAAGGCATATCCATGAGACAGGGGTCGTAGGATATTTCTCCCGCAAGTACACTTTCACTCCAATGCGAGTTGTGCCAAAGACCATTTCTCTTTAGGCGAGAAATGGCTTTCAATGCACATCCTCTGATATATATGTCAAGGGATGGAAGATTCATCATAGCATCTAGAGCAGCTCCCGGTGTGCTGGGGAAAGCGATGCATATGAGATTATCGGTCTTATCATTGCCGTGTAGATCCAAAGGACCTTTTTCGGCGATAGGCCCCATGAAGCTTGCACGACATCAGTCTTAAGAGGATTAACCGACAGCCCATTTCTCGTGCACCAGTCGTTGATCTTCCGCTTGCGCTTTGAGCAGACATTCGCTAAACATGAGCCTAAACTCGTAGGCCTGAGCATAGATTCCAGAGGCATTGAGAGCATCGAGCAGAGAGTCGACCACCATGCACCATAATCAGCGATCAATGTCTTGTGCACAAGCATGGCTTCCACAAAACCAGTGCTCCATCTACGCCATGCCATCTAGCAGCGTTACTGTCGAAAGTGGCGTTATCAAAAGCTCCCTCAATGTCGACGAAAATGCCCAGTACGTACTCTTTCCTTTCGAGAGCGTATTCAATTCTCGTAACTAGGTTTTGAAGCGCAGTCTCGCAGGATTTTCCGCGCTGATAAGAATGTTGCATGCCCGAGAGAGGATGCATTCGAAGGGAAGGTCGCAGTGTGCAACGAGCCGATGACAGTCTGATTTCCCGGGAAATGGGTCTGCAACAGTAAACTAAGAGTTTCTGCTTTAGACTCGGTGAAGGTACCATCAGACTTTCTGAGTACATCCAGCTTTGTCGATTTTCCTCATTTGAGAACGTTAACTAACTGGTCGCGCTCAGGGATTTGATCTCTTCACAGAAGGACTTTAAGGAATCATTCTTCGATTTACGAATAAGCTTCTTATAGTCCTTCTGTTTCGTTCGATATTTATTCCAGTCATCTTCCGAGTTCGATTTAAGCGATCTATTCAGGAGAATTCTGGCTTCCTTGCGAAGACATTGGAGCTCAGCGTTACACCAGGGAATCGGCTTCCTGGTGGGAGGTTTTTTGACAGGACATGCGAGTTCGAAGCAGTTGGTGATGGCGCTGCTCAAGTTATGGACGGCATCCTCCACCAATTGATTTGTTTTGATTTAAGGCAGGGCTTGAGTGGATTTCTCAAGCTCCTCCCTGAATCGCACCCAGTCCGTCTTTCTCGGATTCCGCTTGGGCTGCGAGGGGGAGATCCCACACTTCAATTGGAATTCGATGTATCTATGGTCTGACAGCGTAACATCTGGTAAGACTCTCCAGTTAGTGATGGCCTTCACATGCCTATTAGACAGGCTTAGGTCAATCACTTCTTGTCGTCTCGCCGTCACAAAGGTTGGTTGAGAGTGTGTGCTTACTGTATCGACAAATCTCTTTGGGTATACAAATCTCCCCTCCTATGGATCCTTTCGGATCGTTTAATTCGAGTAGTTTGAATGATTTCAAGCGTCACTCTGTTCTACAGCTTCCTCATTTTTATAAATCCACTCCTTCGAGTGGACCCACATCCCTGCTCGTCCGTCCTAGATTGGAACGGCCACTGAGCACTTGTTGGTAAATTCCGACTTCGACAGCATAATTAAGTGGGTCATGAACAATAGCGTAGGATTTGCTAGAATAAATGAGAATAAAATGTAGCACTTATGCTTACATTGAGTTATATTTCTTAGGTAAGGCAGTTGACAGAGATCTTCCAGTAACTATTGTATGCGCATAAAAACAAGGAAACTCTCTTGCAATTTGTAATACCACTTAATGCTTCTAAAACCCAATGCTGCCTGCTGTCGCTTAATATTCAGCCATTATCTATGAATTGTGTAGTTGCAACAAAAAAAAATATATATAGCTTATATCCGGTCCAAGCTTGGGTACAAGATCTCTCTGCATCTTCTCGATAAAATTCAAAACCCGGTGTTGAGACATTCTTAATGCGAAGTTACTGAACTCCCTTGAACACACCATAGACGAAATGTTTCCTTTCTATCTGTGCTATTTCAACAATGCTCCAAATGCATTCCTTCCCTTCATGAATTTAACCGCAATATTCGTCTCGCTGTGAGTGTCCATCAATTTACCCTTAAACCTGTTTTCGGATGTAAAGTTAAATTTAGAGGCTCATTTTTTAGCTGAAATATACGTCTTTTCAGGCCGCAAGCATTTAAACCCGACGTGCACCGGTACTTCCGATCTCTTTCTACCTCTACATCTTCGGCACGTGTTGTGTCTTGACAAAGATCACTTAAGGGTATTCCTAAACTCTCAAGCACGTGTACAAGATCTTGAGGCCAATTTACAGGTCCTTTACGCGGAATTATGCGTTCATAGAATATTGCCTAGTTTGCGCAATCTTGCTGGAACGACATCTCTTCCACACTCCTGCCATTCATTCGAGGAACGAGAGGTCATTAATCATGGCTCTATAGCGAATACCGTTGGCTGCAAAATGCTCATTAGTCTCATTTAGTCTTAAGTCAATAATATGATCGTGAAAACTATAACATAAAAATTGTCGTAAAGGAGATAGCGGAAAATAAACTAGGCTATTGCAAAGCCCCCAAAGTAAAGCCTTGGTTCGATGAAGAATTTGAGGAAAAAGTAAAAGCCCGTAAGGTTCTGAAACTTCAAGCCCTGGAAAGTAGCGAAGAGATCACGCGTACAAAATATCAAACTCTACGAAAGGAAGTCAGTCGTCTCCTTCGAGATCAAAAACGACAATGGCAAAGGAAAAACTTAAACTTCAGGAAGAATATGCTGTATGAATACGCTGTATGAAAAGGACACCAAGCCAGATCAGGATTCATTCGCAACTATAGATACAATATAATGGAAAGTTCGTTTGGAACAACAAGGAGGAAATATTTTGATACACAACTGAATGTACATGGAGAGTCAGTAGCAATGGAAAACTGTGTTATCCTTCTAGCAGAGGTTCAGGTAAATCTACCAACCATCGAGGAAGTAAAAAAACAAACCATTGGCTTCAGAATAACAAAGCTGTAGGAATCTACAACATATTGAAAAAGTTTTGCAGGATGTTGTCTTTAAAAAAGTTCAGCGACAAGCCCACAGCTTCAGTAAGGAATTTTGAGATAGCCTTGTAGTCCCTTCTATATTGCTGTCTCCTGGAACTCAAAGGAACGTGCTATCAGTCCAGTCGCCAGCTGGTTTAATTTTTTTCCTGAATTGATCCACCAGTTTAGAGAGGGTGGTAGCAGGCGAAAGAGTTTTAACAGCGGCTTGGCTGTCGTTACAAATAGCGGGCTACCCTGAGTACTTTGTACGCTTCCTGGATCGCTAGCACTTTAGCTTGAAATACGTTCGAATGATCGGGAAACACTTGTGTCGGGATTATACACCGTGCCCCAGCTTGGAACCATCAGTGAAAAAAAAAAATCAGTTGGAATTTCGCGACTGGATTGCACGCTTTTCATTCTTCTATGGAAGGAAATTGAGCGCGCATTATACTGTTTAAGTCGAGGGAAGGTGTGATTTAGTTCGTAGGAAGCGTGGTCAAATACGTTGGTAGAACTGACAGACCTTTGCCGTGGCCACACCGTCGCGTCGGGATAACCTGAAGCCCGCTTCCTTAAGTCACCGCTTAAATACGCCGCACGCCGCGCCGCCTTATACTTGATATTAACTGCTTGTTTTCATGGCTTCCGTGGTTCCGATTCCTGCTGATCTTTGGATCTTATTAAATTTGTCGATGTTATAAGCTTTGCTTTAAACTGGCCACCAAACGAGGGAGCTATATGTGAGGATAGGGACAACGGCTGTGTACAATACATCCACAAGCTTAGGTATGAGTCCCGACCTTTTATGGAAAGTTTTGCTGCAGGCGTAGAAAGTCATATTAGCTTTCATTATCCGGTTTTCTATATTGGACTTCTAGTTAGGCTTTGGATCTAGGATAACGCCTTAGGGAAAGAGGTGGGTCGAGTTGTTTAACCGCGGGAGTTTTATTTTGGTCTTGGTGGTAAATAGCAACAGCTCAGTTGGCCATAGCCAGTAGCCCAAGCGTAAATTCTGGCCAAAGCTCGCTCAGTGATTTTACTAATCTCAGAAGGGAACATCTCTGATAATAAAATTATTATGTCGTCTGCATACGCTACCACTTTTATTCCCTTTCTGGCCGGTTCAACTAGGATACCGTTGATGACTCTCTTCTGATCGACTAAGTAGACTTTTGCCTAATTGCGATTGTATGAATATGGTTTCAGGCATGGAGACTATCCACTTGAAACCACGATGAAACGTTCTTCTCCAATTGGGGATTTTTCAAAGGATTGAAAATGTTATTGAAAGCGCCTTCGATATCTATAAAGTCGCCAGGGTGTGGATAATCTCTCAACAGTTCACACGACCTCCTGCAACGCTGTGATTTACCCTCGAGATAGACATGTTAAGAGTTTGAAAGACGGATTGTCTTTAAAAGCTTGAGAATGGCACCTAACTGTGGAATTCAAATTCCTGGGTATTTGACTGCCAAAAACGACATAAAGATCGAAATAATTAAAAGGCTGCACATGGGCAACGCGCACTCCTTTCCAGTGAAGGAATTATTCAAAACAACTCTTTTTTCTCGTAATGTTAAGCTTCCAAAATACGCATATATCCATAATAATGCCATTGACACTTTACGGATGTGAAAGTTGGTCTAAGAAGGAGGAAAATAGATTTTGGGTCTTTAAAAAAAAGTTTAAAGGAGAATCTATGGTGGAGCACAGAATGAAGAAAAAGGCAAATGGAGACAACTACACAAGGTTCGAGGAAATCTATTCGGCCCCAAGCATTATCCGGAATGCCGTGCCGTAGATGGGAGAGATGGGACAGAACAGCAAAACATTTTTTTTTTATTTTTTTAGAGGAAGGGGAAATCTTAAAAAAGATACTGATGATCCGAGTAATCAGTATGCCGGGTTTTTACCGACTAAAACCGCCTCCCACATGATTGCAATCTAGTCACTTGGACTAATAAGCAATTTTAAGCTGATATATGGTATTTTTCGTTCCAAAAGTTCCGCCCATTAGCGTCTTTTGACAGATGATGTGATGTACTACATTTGCATTTCTTAGTATGGATGGTTCTTTTATCTATACCAATTCGAATGGCTTTGTCCTTTTGAGCCTTCTCACGATGTTTGCGTTGTCTAAGAGTTGTACTATCTCGGTGTTTGGGTGTACGTGTAGTCTTAATTCGTGCCTTTGTGCATTTTTTTTAATGTCATCCGCGACGAATTCCACTCCCAGGTCCCTGTGAAGATCTTTGTTTCTTATGTACCATGGTGCGTTTACGATATTTCTTAACACTTTGTTTTGAAATCTTTGAATGATTTCTACATTGCTCTTTTTGGTACAACCCCATAGTTGACTACCATATGTCCATATTGGCTTTATTGACTGCTTGTATAATAAGAGCTTGTTATACACTGATAGTAGTGATTTCTTTCCTATCAGCCAATATATTTTCCTGTATTTTATTTCTAATTCCTGTTTTTTCTTTTTGACGTGTTCTTTCCATTTTAGTTTGGCATCCAATGTCATTCCAAGATATTTTGCTGTGTTCGCAAACGGTACTACTTTTTGGTTGATAGTAATCGGGATATGTGCTATTGCTTTGTTAGTAAAGTTCCCGTGAACTGATTTACTCTCGTTAAGCTTGATTCGCCATTTTACTGTCCAATTAAAAATTTTGTTTATAAAGGGTCCGCCAAATAACTTTTTTTTTTTTTGAAAATGCTATAAAAAAATCTACTGAATATTTTCTCAAATTTCAAATTTTTTTTATTTGAAAGTACAATCCTTCCGGTTAATAATGGAAAATAATTTCATTCAAATGGCTGCCTCGACTGGCCATGCAGTAGCCTACACGATCGGTCCAATTTTTAAGCACATTATCGATTGTGTGCAGCTGTATTTCACCAATGGCTTCACGAATATTGTCCTTTAAAGCGTCAATTGTCTCTGGCTTGTCGGCGTAACACTTATCTTTGACGGCAGCCCACAAATAATAGTCCAACGGTGTCAAATCGCAGCTCCGAGGTGGCCAAACGACATCAGCTCTGCGGCTGATAATGCGATCTTCAAAACAGTGTGGCACGTAGCGCCTTCCTGTTGAAACCAAATGTTGCCAATATCCTCCTCTTCAATTTTTGTGAACAAAAATTCGTTCAACATGGCCCGATAACGATCGCCATTGACTGTAACGGCCACTCCTTGCTCATTTTCGAAGAAAAAAGGCCCAATTATGCCTCTGGACCAAAATCCGCACCAAACAGTGGGTGCACCGGCTTTTCAATGTATGCGTGCGGGTTTTCTGTGCCCCAAATGCGACAATTTTGCTTGTTTACATACCCGCCAAGATCAAAATGAGCTTCATCTGAAAAGATGATTTTTTTGGCAAAATCGGCATCTTCTGTAAGTCGATCGCAGGCCCACTTAGCGAAGCGTTGTTCAAGCGTATACACAACCATATTCGTTCAGCGGAAGGATAAAACTAATTATCTGTCAAATCAGACATGAGCTAAGTGTTACCATTCACGAAATAAGCACTACTTGAAAAAAAAAAGTTAGATGGCGGACCCTTTAGCTGTTTGCAGCTTCTGTGTTGATTCTGCGTTATCCTTTCCCACCGCAAGGATTGCTGTATCATCGACAAAAGTAGCCAATGTGCAATGTGCTAGTTCGGGGATATCGCATGTATATAGAAGATACAGGATCGGGCCCAGTACACTGCCTTGTGGGACTCCTGCTTTAATTACCTTTAGTTCGGAGTACGATTCTTCCTGCTTTATTCTAAAATATCTTCCGCTTAGGTATGATTCTAAGAATGCAGCGTATTGTTTTGGCAGGATACATCTAAGTTTGTAGTTAAGGCCTGCATGCCAAACTTTATCAAATGCTTGCGCTACATCTAGAAACACTGCAGAACATATCTTTTTTTCTTCTAGCGCTTTTTCTATAATGTTGATTATTCGGTGAACTTGATCATTTGTTGAATGATGTCTCCTAACTCCGAATTGATAATTTGGGATGAGGTTTTTGCGGATAATAACACTATTAAGACGTTTGACAAATATTTTTTCGAATAATTTAGATATGACTGGTAATATTGAGATTGGCCTGTAAGATGTCACTTCGTTTGGTGGCTTTCCAGGCTTGGAGATCATTATTACTTCAGCCACTTTCCATAAGTCGGGGACATATCTCATCCTAAAAGCGGCGTTGATTAAATGCGTTAGTTTAACAACAGCTTTTCTTGGTAGTTGTTACAATATCTCGCCGGTTATAAGATCATAGCCAGGGCATTTTTTCGGATTGATGTTGTTTCTGATTTCATTTTTTACTTCGCTTGGGGTCGTAGGTCTTATTTCTTCGCTTTCTTCTTCGATTGTTTCCACATGAGTCCATATTTCTTGCTCGCCATTTGGTTGAAAAACATTTTCTAAGTATTCTGCAAATATTCTGCATTTATGGTCGTTACTTCTAGCCCAATTTCCTTCGCTTGTTTTGATGGGTGGTATCGATATAATTGGTCTTTTGATGTTCTTCATTGCTTTCCAAAGCGAATAATCGGTTGCTTTTTTGTTGGTTAGTCCTCGAAGATAATTATTGATTGAATCTTCTTTTAGTGCTCTTATTTCTCTTCTTAGCTGTTGGGTAAGGTTGTTCAGTTTTGTTTTGTCTTGAGGGGCTCTAGTCCGTTGCCATATTTTTCTCGCTCTTTTTCTATTTGAAATAAGTTCTCTGATTTTTACAGGGTACGTGTTTCCTTTAAATTTCCTTCTTGTTTTAGGCTGATTGTTGAATATCATTAACAAGCTTGTTCACTTCTCTATCTAGTTGTTCAGTATTGTACATTTGTACACTTAGTTCAATCCTGTCTTCCAAGATCTTCTTGAAATTTTCCCAATCGGTGCGTTTGTTCGCTAATGTTGGTTTGCTTTGTTTCTCAATTGCACTCTCACTTAACGTCAGTGGTATTGGAGAATGATCAGAGTTTAGGTCGTTGAACTCGTCCGAGGTCGCAAAGTTAGCAAGTACAAGAAATTTGAAAATTATACGTAATTTCACGGTAGTGCTTATGGTCGATCCCGTTTCTCGGCTTGAGAGCCACTTTCTTGACTGTATTTTGAGTTAAGCAGTTGGCGCGACTTCTATTTCAAGGCAGCTTGTGGATATATTTTTAATTAGATAAAAATCTATTAGATCAGGTATTTTATTTCTATCAGTGGGCCAGTATGTCGGTTTTCCGGTTGACATGATTTCGCATCCATATAGTCTAGTTGCGTTGTATAATTCTTTTCCTCTTGTTGTCGTCAATCTTGATCCCCAGTGAATATGTTTCGCATTGAAGTCCCCTCCAATCCAAGAACAGCAAGACATGGAAGGAACAAATGACAGAGAAGCTTGAGACGTGTAGTTAACGAGGCTTTGAACCTTCAAGACCAAATGGCCGGTAATAATAATCATTTGGTTGTTTCTGCGCAAGCAAGGTTCCTTTTTTTTATCTGCGAATTTTTTTTTTTTGAGCCCGGAAAGCAACTGGCTACTTGGTGTGCGCTTATAACTGCCTGTTAACCCAATGGCAATTCAACGCAAAGTATCACCTCCTCCCTGTAATCGATAGAACTTAAGAGATTTCATTATCAATCTAGAAAAAAAACGAGTAGCTTCCAATAGCTTTAATAATTGATCTCAATTTTATTTGTTTTTACGCTGCTCTCTACAATACAGACTGCAATGATTCACATATAATTATATACAAACTGCTTAAAGCGAACGCTTTTACATGCTTAATTTCGTTCCTTCCCACCAAATATCGTTGAAATAATTTTATTTTGTTCCAAAATATTTTCGCAAGGGGAGGGGGAAAAAACCTAAAAAATTACAGATAAAATATTATAAAGAAAAACAAACCTTAAAGCAAAATTAAAGAGTAAAACATAAAACATATTGTATCGTATGTAAAGTAGAACTAACAAATATACTGAAGGAAATAAAATAAATACACACATTTAACATAAAGTATAGTTTTTAAAACGAGTCGTTATTTATGATAGCTTGGGGGTAAAAGTGAACTTATCGTCTAAACTAAAGTA
The DNA here is from genome assembly GCA_958301585.1 of Merodon equestris. Classification (NCBI taxonomy): domain Eukaryota; kingdom Metazoa; phylum Arthropoda; class Insecta; order Diptera; family Syrphidae; genus Merodon; species Merodon equestris. Next base: position 76,622,200 of record OY284415.1, on the reverse strand, counting down.
TTATATATTACAATCTGTTAATTGAACTTCTTAGCATTTTAAAAAAACAAACTGAAAATATTTGTATTACTACATAGGTATGTGTAACTGCCATTCGTCAGCGGTTTTCTTTCATTCTATTTGGTTTCTTGTTTGTTATATACTGGTATGCACTTATATGATTTATAAAAAAAGAGATAGACAATACGTAGTCGCTCATGAGCGTACCGCCTACAATAGTACGTACGTTTTACTGAATTATAAATATCAAATGTTATTTACTTGGTTTTGGTATTTTTTGGTTCAAAGTGTACACTACTGCGGTGAATATAATGTTTGAATAATGACAGAGGTGCGTGCACTAGTTAATCCGGGACACAATCACACCACGGCCGTAAAGCGTGTTAAATGAGTAAAATGGGTCGTGTCTACGCTACACTTGATTCAAGAGAAAATAACTTTGGTCTGTTGCAATGCGGAGGAAAGGAAGGACGACTTCCTCGTCGTCCAACTGGTTACTGCTGTGATGCGGATCCATTCTGATGATGGTGGTGCTGCTGTTGTTGGGTCTCATAGCGTTGTCGGAGTGCGGTGAGGGCACTGAGGAGACGATTGTTGGCTGCGTCGAGGGCTGCGATCTGTTGTCCCTGAGCTTCGATGACGCGTTGCTTGTGCGAAAGGGCGAGCGACATCTTCATCTGCTCCCGACGTAGCTCTTCCTCCATCGTGATTAGCCTGGCCCGAAGAATGAACAATAAACTCATTCATGTGAGACTATAAGTAACGAAAATCTATGTACCTGTCAATGATACTCCTCATGGTGGAGTCCGATTGCTGCATGGCATTGTTGCCACCGTTGTATCGATTTAAGGCGAATATCTCATCGCTCGAGTCCCTTAGCTCGGCTTCATCACGGTCCAAAGTGTGACGGAGGCTGTCTAACGTCTCCTGTAAAAATTCAATCTCACCATTTTGGTCGTAGTTGTTACGTGGCTGGCGACGTCGCTCGATCGGCTGGCAAACACCTGAAATATAAAACCATAATTTCCCTACCTGTTCATGCTAGATTTAAAACCGTCTGTACCTTCGGTGTCTGTGGAACTGTCCGATAAGGTCCTGGCCGAGTCCAGGCTTAGTCGTCTTTGGTATCGGCTATTGTTCCCAGCGACAGCAGCCGAACCGTTTCCGGGCAGCTTGCCATTCATGTGATGATGATGATGTTGCTGGCTGGGCCCGTTTATGCTACCATTGTATAGAGCCACCGGTCCGGCGGTCGGATGAGCATCCCGGATGCTGCGATTCAAGTAGCTCGTGATGGGCACATACGTGTCATTGTAGGGAGTATATTCGTCCCGTTTGTACTGGGGATTGGTGCGTGGTGCGCGGGCTGCAACACCACCACCGCTGCTACTACTAGTTCCACTTAGCGATCGATGGGTCTCGATGTGACCGTTCTCGGGAGCGATCGATTTAAAGGAAATCACATGGTAGTTGTCGGTGCTGAGGCGTTCCTCGCTGCTGGAGGGCGTTGGGGATGATGAGGCCCCTCCGGTGCGTTCGAGATGTGTTGCACGTGCCGTAATCATGCCGCTGGCTTTGTTGGGGAACACACTCGAGATGGTGTAGTTGGTTGGGCGATGAATGATCTGTGCCTGCTGGGCCTGTTGTAATTGCTGTTGCTGCGGCTGCTGCACATGATGATGATGGTGGTGATGATGATGATGAGCGTTGGAGTTGGTCGAAGACGCTGTGGAAGAGGCCGAGGATTGGAGTTGATATATGGGGTTTTTGAACGAGAGCGGCGGTTGTAAGCCATTGTTGCTATTGACAGTGGATTGATGTTGTTGCTGTTGGCGGTGAAGAGGATTGTTCATTTGCTGCTGATGTTGTTGTTGTTGTTGTTGCTGTTGAGCGTGTTGTTGGTCCACTGGGCTAGAGGAGGGAGTGTTGATGCTTTGGTATCCGGAACTGCAGTGACTACCCTTCGAGGTGAGGGGCTCTTTGGGTTTGATCGAGTCGACAGCAGCGGCTGCCGCGGCAGCTTGTTCCTCGGCATATTTGAAGAGGTCGTCTAGATCCTCCAGATTCATTGGCATATTACTATTGGGATTATTGTCACCGGACCCACCGATTTGGATCGGAGAGCTGTTAGCTATATGATGATGGGCCGGGTCCGGAATGCCTAGGTTTAGTTTGCTGGGTGTGCGCTCACCTAGGAGGCTTAGCTGCGAACCATTCATGCCGTTCTTGGCACGGGACGAGGCGAGCTTGAGATGTGGTGTCGGACTCTTACGGACAAAAGCGCTCGAGGGATCGAGGAGGCCGATCTGAATGAGATTTCCACCAGCACTTGTGGGGGGCGCTGGCTCTTCATAATTGTTGTTGTTCCGGGGTAGAGTTGTGGCTCGCATTGAGTTTGGACTCGATGTCGCATTGCCATTTGTGCTGAGCGTAGAAAGGTTTCCATTGCTGGGGAAGTAGTGTGCGTTGACCACGTTAAACGCACTGCCAGCGGAAACGTTCCCTGAGTTCCTTTCAGTAGTGCTTGTGACCGATGAGGATGGTGGCGGTGGGCAGTGATGTTGAATTGTGGTTGGAATGAGTACGGCGCCACCGTTTTGTGATGAAGCAATTGATGTCTGGGATTGGGAGTGATGTAGCTGACCATTGTTGTTATTCGGCATGCCGTTGATACTTGTCTGGCTGTTAGAGTTGCGTTTGTGCTCTTGGAGTAGAGGTGTTACGGTTGGGTCGTTGTAGCGAAAGATATTCTTCTCGAGAGAGCTCGGGGTCAGGACGCCACGGATGATTCCGCGTTCGGGCGGAATTGTTTTCTGTGTTTGGGGCTGAGCGCCGCCAGAGTATTGCTGCTGTTCATCAGGATTGCGGTTCTCCTGATTATCATGTAAGAAGTGGTTGGCCTCGCCAGCTTTGGTTATCTCGTCGAGAATGTGTTGTAAAGGATCAAGCTCACGCTGACGCGCTTCGCTTAGCTTTTGGATACTTTCTGAGAGTAGGCTGTAGAGAATAGATAATTGCTTGCCCTGATCAATGTAACCTGACCAGTCGAGAATTGATTCGGGGGCTTGATGGTCCGGACGGGTTGAGATATGGTGTAGGAAGTCCTTCATACGTGGTGCCTCTTGTTCAAGGAAATCGTTAAGGAATTCCATGAAGTTCTCCTTACCTTGGAAGCGTGTGAAATTGGCGAGAGTCTGAAGAGTCTTTGCGACCAAAGTGAGATTGCGGGTAGCGCGGATTGAAGGTAGCTCTATAAGGGTAAAATAAATGTACTGAAGTCGCATGTATTACAGATTATCTTTACTTACCGTTAGTAATGTTAAAAAGACTTGGCGACAGAATTGCGGGGCAGAGAAAACGGAGGAATATCGACGCAGAAATCAAATTGTCGGCCATGTCTTCACGCCCGAGAGAATGTAAGCGTTCTCTGAACGTCGCGAAACACTCGCGCAGCTGTGGTGGGAAGTATTTGTGTGATTCATAAATGCTAGACCATGCACTACGCACTGCGGCTCTTAGCGATTGCTGTTGTCTGACCAGCGATCCGCTTGCTTTAAGTGGATCAACCTCGCAGTCACGATCTGATTGTATGATCTCGTTGATTGGTGCCGAAAGTGTGTCCTGGAGGTATTGTTCGCCAGTAAGTTTCAGGAATGCCTCCATGCTCTTGGTGGCTAAAGAGTTGCCGCGGAATGTCAGCCGTTGATCGCCTACCCTGAGTAGGTCCAAGGCTACCACGTCGGTAAGGAATGCTCCAGCTAGGCCTTGGGCGTGCATGAGGAGGACTAATGCCTGTCCGATGTCTTCTTTGGCTTTGACTCCGATCACTGGTTCGAGAGACTCACATACGCGCTTGTAGTTATCCTTCAAATAGGCCATAAAGTCGGTGTAAATATTGATCGGAAGTATGTCGGTGCTTTGGAACCGGCATTTGATGCGTAAAGTTGGCGTCACTTCCTTTGAATTGTTTCTGTTGATACTGTTGTCTGTCTTCTCGCTCAGAATTGGGTACCAGTCTTCGGAGAAAACCCTGGAAGTGACCTCGTGGATGGGAATCTTGACGGAGCCGACGAACTGATGTTTGTCCCGTTTTTTCTTCTTTTCGACTTCCCGGAATACGTTCACCGTGATCACGTTTATGTCTGGTATGTCGGGGAAATCGAAGTATTCACCCCAGAAAAGCAGATCTGTTTGAAGCTTCACACTCGTACGACCGTAGAGGGTTTTGTCTAAATGCAGCTCGCAAAAGTACTTCTTCTTGGGTGGCAGGTTTTTGGCTTCGTAGATCCACATTTTCAGAGAATTATCAATGTGGCGGGTGTGCTCGGCATTCGGGGCGATTGATTTGCGAAGACTGTAGATCCATAGATCGCGCTCTTGTCGCGATCCACAGCTGTAGTAACGCTCACCACGTGGCCCGCCGCGAACTTGAAAGCAATGACGACGACCGAGGACCGATTGGTGGACGGGTGCTACGCCGATAGCTCCAGTACAGGAGAGATCTAAAAGAGATAATGTGTTAAAGGATGAGCAGTCGTTAGTAGAGTGTGCATTCTTACCTATTGTCGACATCACGGCGTGGCTTGAGAGTAAGCTCTCATGGGATCGGGATCCTCTCAGGCCGCCCGAGCCTCGTTTGGTTCGTTCTAATTTGGTTACAGATTTTGTACGTTTCAGTGGATTTGATCTAAAAATGGAACCATTAAGTGGTGATCAAAAGATCTCGACTATTCGTATATAAGGAATACTGACCTCTTGGAGAAGAAATTTGTAAACCTTGATGTGGTATTGTGCTCCTGTTGATTTTGCTTTTGACCCAGAATAGGTGTCGCTGGCGCAGAGCCACGTCTACATGCCTTTTCATATGATGTATCTGTAAAGAACGTAAATGAAATAATTGTTATTCAGCACTCATCGTCCGCGTGTTTACAATGGGAGAACGCTCGGGCACTTTGTATCATTGGTACGACACGGTTATCGAAAATATTATCATGATTACTGGTAGGCAACGGAGACAGGGTGTGAAGGTATGAAGTCACGAAACGAGGCGTTGTTTGTGTTTCGTCTATTGTATGCAAATCAAATTCATTTTAACGTTATTTGACTTTCAAATTGATCATTTTGTGGCGTTCCATTGTCGATCGGATGGTTTTTCGAAGGTGTGATATGGAAATAACAAGAGGTGGAAGGCAGTGAGTACGTCGGGAAGGGGATTTGTTTATCTGATTTCGGATTGTTCGTGAAAGGGAATGAATGCTTTTCGTTTTAAAGCCCAAATATTGAATATAATTTCTGGGAGATAACTCTTGCTTTCATCTCGACTTCGACGCAAGTCAGATTGCGAAGTATTTTACACGAAGTATGAAAGTCAGAAGAAATTCATTGCTCTCCGATGCACTACAAGAATGAGTGTCAAGCTTCGAGCTGTGCTGGAAAGGGTCGGAGAATAAGTGAAGTTTTATAATTTTCTGTAACTAAACTCAAGTTGTCAAACCAATTGGGTAGTTAGGAATTGAACAACGCAAAAAGTCACTTTATTTCCGGTGCCTCGAGTACCCGCCCATCCGCCCTAGTCATTGCCAAATGAAGCTGATTAACGAGTTCGTCATTAGACAGTTCAAGCCTCATCGTCAGTTACCGTTTCAAACGAAATTACCTCAATTCAACAAATGAGAAAAAGCGGAGAGGAAAGGAAATGAATTGCATTAATAAACCCACTCCAATTCACGCGGCCACAAAATATTACGTCTAATCGCCATTGTGCCCCCTTAGCGCACTCAGCAATCTTCATATCCTCAACCATTGGACTATTGTGAGTTTAGCCTCACTTGACGGCTTAATTTACCGACACAATGTACACATGTTTAGCTCTCTGCCTCCATGCATATGTACATGGATGGTTGAATTATCGTGTAAGAGATATGAGCTCGATTGGCTGTTGGGGAACATTGGTTGCCACTTGAATGTTTCGGGTTTTATTGTTGTCTTTTTGGTGTTCAATCGCACAACTAAACGTGATATTCAAAATTATGATTTACTTTATGCGCACACGGAACGGAACTCCGCAATATAGCAGCGAATGCGTGACTTTTTTTATTATTTTTTGCAATTGTTTATTTTCTTTGGATTTCTAGCTTTATTGACTCTTTTATAAACTCGCACCGGTGTAACCGATTGTAACTGACGTACGTAATTAATTCTATTTTGATTGGCTTAGTGAGAGAGCCAGAGCTTGGTTTATACAATTAAATTGGACTGGAAATAGCGTCCATTTGCTGACATTAAAAGTTTTTTTTTAATATGCCTTGCACGTCGGTAGACGACCAGCTGCGTGTAGTTACGAAATTTTTTGAAGAAAAAACGAGCTATAACAAGCAATTTTAGCGATGTTTCAAATTCAAGACGAATAACTGCTGTTTGTTTTTTATTGTAATCAAGTTTGGCATAGAAGGCAGGGTTTGGGTTGAAGGGGTGAGAAATATGTTTGCAACACCGGAAATAGGCTGACAATGCATTCGATTTCCGTTGAAATTCGAAATCGAAGTCACACATAATCCCAAAGTACTCAAATTCTCTGAATAAACGGCGAAAATGGTAACAATGTTTGTTACTAAATACAACATATTGGTATGTTCACAGGATGAATAAGGAAGGGAATTCAATAGGATACCGTAATGAAAATATGATATAATAAACAGTAATTAAAACTGATCGTATTGCCAACGAGCCTATTCATATACAATACTACACATCAGATGCGGTTGCTCAAGAGACATAGCATTTGTGAAGCGGGGGAAAGAAAAACCACGGACAGGGGTCGGAGATGAAGAATGAGCATGCGCCACACCACATCGTACTACGTGCACACTCCAGCTGTATCTAGTTCTGGTGTTTCTAAACGGTTTCATGTACAATAAGCAAGTAAGAGAGCACCATGCCGCGATGTAAACGTTACATGGTGACGAAAGTGGTCTATGCATGGTATTTGCATTAACGACATATTAATCATTCTGTGCTTAATGTGAATTCTTCACGATATTATGAAGAACATGAAATTATGATGTGGAAAACCTTGAGATATAAGAGATGGTTGTGACGTGCTGAAATGATTAGAAAACGTTCAATTAAATATTGGGTATATAACTTAATTCGTGCGGTTTTTTTTCCAAAATTTTAACGTTTATTTAAGAAAAACATGTACAATAGTATTATTCAAAGTATTGCCCATCTGAAGCTATGACTTTTTCCCATCTTTCTGGCAATTTGTGGATCCCATCCCAAAAGAACTGCGCCGGCTTGGCAGCCAAGAATGAATCAAGCCAATTTATGATATTCTGCCCTGATGTGAACCGTATTTCAGTGAGGGCGTTCTGCATCGACCGGAACAAATGGTAGTCAGAAGGGGCAAGGTCTGGGCTATAAGGCGGGTGGGGTAAAACTTCCCATCCACTGTTTTCCAAATAGTTCTTAACCGGAATAGCAGCGTGGGGCCGAGCGTTGTCATGACGGAAAATTATTGCCTCGTGTCTGGTCGAATATTCCGCGCGTTTTTCGGCTACTGCTCTCTTCAAACGGATTAATTGTGTTCGGTAGCGTTGTCCATTGATGGTTTCACCCGGTTTTAGCAGCTCATAATACAGCACACCCTTCTGATCCCACCAAATACAGAGCATTACCTTCGCGCCATGGATATTCGGCTTCGTCGTTGATTTGGCTGGTTGACCGGGTTTCACATATGATTTTTTGCGCTTGGGGTAGTCGTAATAGATTGATTTTTCATCACCAGTAACAATCCGATGCAAAAATGACTTCCTTTTGTGGCGTTCCAGCAGCATTTCGGACATGCAAAACCGCCTTTCGACGTCTCTCGGCTTGAGTTCATGTGGAACCCAATTTCCTTGCTTTTGAATATATCCAGCTGCTTTTAAAAGTTTTGAAATGGCTGCTTGAGTGACACCAAAAGATTCTGCGAGCTCTTCTTGTGTTTGGCAACAATCTTCATAGAGTAATGCTTCCAGTTCTTCATCTTCAAACTTTTTTGGCTGCCCAGGACGTTCATCGTCTTCCAAGCCAAAATGACCACTTTTGGCACGTTCGCTCAGCTAGCGCATGTTCACCATAAACTTCCACCAAAACACGATGACTTTCGGCAGCAGTTTTCTTCATATTAAAGTAATGAAGAAGAACTCCCCGCAAAAACACTTTTTCAGGCACAAAGTTCGACATATTTGAGTGAAAAAAATTATTGTTGTTTACGCTTCAAATGAATGACATATACTGAAATGACGTACAATGACAGTAGCTTTCCAACGCATGTTCCAATGGAATAATACAAGTTACGCCATCTATTAGCAAACCGCACGAATTAAGTTATAGACCCAATAGTTTTACATTTGATGAAAAATCTAAAACCACCCCGAGTCAGAATCATGTCAGAATGTTTTTGCATAATTTTTCTATAGGACATACATACATATGTATGTATGTGTGTATAGCTTGAGGGCGATGTGCGTTTAATCTACACTAATATTGTGAACAGGAACGATTTGTATGTTTGTAACGAATAATACTGTACCGATTTCAAAAATTCTTTCGCCATTAGAATGCTACATTATCCCTGAGGCTATATTGATAGTTTATGTCGATTATTGACTTCAATATTTATTTTTGTAAATTTAATGTTCATTAAATCTTTATTGTGGGACAATCATATTTAAGTTATTGTGAGTATCATACGTTTCTAGCAGATGGCGTTGTGAGTCAATTTACCGACACAATACCAACAATAATTGGTTATCTAGGCTTGGTAACTGTCCAGTAGATGGCGTGGTGTTGAGATTTTTTTTGAGGCGCCGATTATTTTCTGCGCTCAAAAAGAAAGAAAAATTAAAAATTTCGTTTTTATTTAGCGACAGCTATTCATATCCGACGTTCGTCTGCCAGAAGGGGAAAATGTCGAAGACTGGTCGATATTGGAGTTCAGTATCCTATTATCATTTTATTTTTTCTTTCTGAATCCAGGATGTCAGCGCCCCTGGCGGAAGGTTGCAGAGTCGAGTTGTTGGGGTAGTTGGTGCTATTTAACTTTATCCTACAGTTCATTCCACTTTTACAACATAACCGTCTTGCTTGGTTTTTTCGTGTTATCATTTTTATGATTGTGCTATGTATTGTGTTATAAAATGTTAAAATATTTTAAACGCACTCAAATGCAAATGATCGCTGGAGTACATACATACAAAAATATATTGCATAATCATATGGAGCCTTATGCTTCCGAAAACCTGCCCTTAGCCTGGAGGTTTGTCCATGATAATGACCCGAAGCATACAGCCAAAACTGTACAAGTTTGGCTTCGGGATAACCGAGTTTTAGTTTTAAGTTGGTCGCCACAGGACAGAGTACGGACTTAAATTCAATCGAATATCTGTGGAATGATGTGGACAAGGCTTTAAAAACAAAAAGAATTGGAAATTTAGACGATTTATGGACACCCATTCAAGAAGCTTGGTATTCCATTCCGCAAACACGTTGCCAAAGGCTTGTGGAAAGTTTGCCAAGGAGATTGACTGCTGTTATAAATAAAATGCTTCTAAATAATAAAGGTTACCCCACTAAACACTGAAGGTAAAAATATGAAAAGATTAGAAAAAATTAAAAAATTTTCTATTTTTTTCATGTTATTTCTATTTCCACCCATTTTTCAAGTCTTCTGAAGTTTTTGTTTTTTTTATTAATTATTAATTAAGTACGTTAAAAATTCTTATTGAATTATTAAGTACTTAGCCTCACCGCCAGATGGCGCCAGTATTGCAAGAGCAACTTACTATCGTGTAGCACATTCTAGCAGACGGCTACTGTCGAAATTTCAACCGGATCGGAATCGTAGTTTTGTTTTGACCGCGTGTGGAAGCGGGAATGTCCGCGGATTTTAGAAAAATGGAAAAAGAGCAATATCGATCGGTGATTCGATTCTTGTTTTTGGAAGGGAAATCGCGCAGCGAAATCAAAGAGCGTTTGGATGCTGTGTACAGTAACTCTTCTCCTTCGATGGCGACCATCAAAAATTGGTTTAACGAGTTTCAGCATGGTCGCATGTCGGTTTTTGATGAGCTACGTCCAGGCGCCCCGAAAACGGCTACCACGGAGGATAACGTGACAAAAATCCACGATCTCGTATTGGCAGATCGCCGATTGAAGGTGCGCGAGATAGCTGAGACAGTAGGCATTTCAAAAGAAAGATCGCGTGGGTCATATCCTTCATGAAATTTTGGGCATGAGAAAGCTGTCGGCGCGATGGGTGCCGCGTTTTCTTACTCCGGACAACAAGCGCAACCGTGAGACCACTTCAGGCCAGTGTTTGACGCTGTTTAAGCGCAATCCGAAGGAGTTTCTGCGTCGTTTCGTGACAGTCGACGAAACATGGATCCACTGGTATACACCAGACACCAAGGAACAGTCGAAACAGTGGACTTCACCCGGCGAACGTGCTCCGAAGAAAGCGAAGACTGTCCCATCGGCCGGAAAGGTGATGGCCACAGGTTTCTGAGATTCACACGGTTTGATCCACATCGACTACCTGGAGAAGGGCAAAACGGTCACAGGGCTGTACTATGCCATATTATTGGGCCGATTACGCCGAATTGAAGAAAAAACGGCCCCACTTGGCGAAGAAAAAAGTGCTCTTCCACCATGATAACGCACTGGCTCACGCCTCCGCCACGGCCAAATTGGTCGAATTGGGCTACGAACTGCTGCCCCATCCACCGTATTCTCCAGGCCCCGTGCGACTTCTTTTGGTTTCCAAACTTGAAAAAGTCACTCGCCGGGCAGAAATTTCAGTCAAATGAGGAGGTCATCGCCGCCACGAAGGCCTACTTTGCAGAACTCGACAAAACGCATTTTTCAGACGGGTTAAAGAAGTTGTAACGTGTGCTGTGTGGCTTGTGGCACCATCCTAGGAGACTATATTGAAAAATAAATCGCCATTTCTCCAAATTTTTTGTTTTTCTTTTGTAGGCTAAGTACTTATCGGACCACCCTCGTATTTATGAACGTAATCCTGTTTTTGCTTGCATAACATTATATTATTACAACTTTTGTAGGTAAAGTGCTATTTCTCTTTCCGCCACTGTAGGTATGTATGTATTTCTTCCAAATTTCTTGCGATCATTTGACACTCAAAAAGGGAAATTTTTAGCTGTGTTCGAATGACACTACCAGTCGTTCCTCGCTCTACTTTTGCCGATGAGTTTAAACAATCGTTTTAATTGCGAAGTATCGAAACATTTCGATTGACCTTGAACAAGCGGGTGCTATTGCAAAGTGATCCGTCGGCAGAAGTATTTTCTAAGCAATTGCTAGATATTGGAAACGGTGAAATAGAACTACATACATCAAATTGCCAGACATTTTCTGCACTGCTGTTCACTCAAAAAATGAACTAATTGAGAGTGTGTTCCCGAATATATCGAATAATTACTTAGATCATAATTGATTCAACAATTGCGCTATTTTGGCAGCAAAAATATTGATGTTGACGAAATTAACTTCCAGATACAGCAACTGTTGCCAGGTTATCTGATGTTTTTTAAATCAATCGACATTATGGTAGATGAAAATGAAGCTGTACATTTTCCAACTGAGTTTTTAAATTCGTAAGATATACCAGGAATGCCACCACACAATCTTCAGTTAAAGATTGGTTCACCGATGCAGTATAATGTTTCGTAATTTGAATCCACCTAGATTATGCAACGGTACAGGTGTTGTCATCATAAGGATCACCGGAAATGTCCTTGAAGCAACTATTTTGACTGGAAAATTTGAAGGAGTAATCGTTGCCATGCATTCCAATGTTACCATTTAAAAGGCTCCAATTTCCGAGTAATTTGTAATAAAATGTAAATTAAGAAATTTTGTGTTTGTTTTTGCTTCATTTCAACTTTCCAAAACTCTTTACCAATTACTTATGAATTTACTACTTAGGAATGCTACAAATGAAATAAAGGAAAATAAAGGTTAAGGCCAATCTCAATCATTTTTAACGCAAAAAAAAAAATACTTTCATTCAAAGAACAGTTGGTAATAGGGACAGCATTTTTTTTAGACATAATAAGTGCAGCGCACTTTTATCCAATTTTTCTAAGCCGAAAAACGGCCTTGTGTAATATAACTAATGAGCCTCAGCAATGTGAGCCGGGTCAGTTAGTAATGATATAAAATAAAGTTTGTCTGATCGTAATGGATTATATTTCTTTGAGTTCTTTGAAAAACTTTAACCAAACACAACCAGCATGCACGAACTAGTAAGCATAATAAATAAATGGGGAATTATTTTGTATACCTACAATATTTATAAAAATTGTGGCTCCAAAATTTTAAAAGAATAGGTTACCTCATGAGTCTCAGTCTAATTTCTTCATTCGCATGGGAAGTAACCGATCCCCCGATGACTTAGGAGCAGTTAGTGAAGAACAAGGCGAAAGATTTCGTCAAGATATTAGGGAAATGGAGCGAAGGAATGTTAGATGTGTTCCAATTTGTCTCTGACTTGTGCATTAAAGTGGGTTTATATATTAACTCAACTAAGATTGTCTTAGTATTGGTGTCTGATTGGTGTAAAAATTGAATTCTCAGATGAAGCTAAATTTTTAAATATGGGCCTGATAATAAACTGATTATAATGATTATAAATTGGAACTAGTATAAATGTCAAACTATGATCCTGTCTCTTCAGTTACAACAAAACGTGAAGATCGGATCAAAAGCGGAATCTCTAATCACGCGTGCTTCTGCAGTATGGAAGAAAAATATGAGCAGAAAACTATGGTCATAGTTAGGGCTAGAATTTCAATGCTTTTCAATATTTTTTTTGAGACACATTAGAAGCAATAGAACAAGTTATCCATGAATTTTCCTTTAAATTGGCATCCAATCGTTAGTGCATGTTCCGTGCAGGGACGGGTTAAGAATATCCCTGCAGCGATACCTCTCGCTTGTCGTAAAAGGCGACTAAAACAAAGGTAAACAAAAATCACATCTAGGCAATTTTGAAAACACCAAGGTGAGCCTAGGGACACATATACCACCATTAAACTGCCCCACAAGTGTGCATGCAAATCAGTGGGTTGACATGACTGGAGATCACTGGTGTTGTAAGAGTAAGATCAAACAAAAAAATCTGGAGCATGCCCGGTGTCACAAAAAAAAAAAAAAAACGGCAGGCCGAAAAACAATTGATGCAAAAACATCAGCATTTGATTGGCCTCAGCGATGAAGTAATCCCAAACCGGGAAGCCTGCCGCTACTTTCTGAGGTCAAACCGGCGGACCCCACAAGCGGACCAGTAGGAATGCAGTTAAGTGGGAAGGTTATGGTCCTACACTTCTGACCATAACAACGCCGGAAAAGGAAAAGAAGAAGAAGAAGAAGAATCGTTAGTGCATATTTTTGCATATTTCACTATAAATGCATATTTTGCATATACTTGCATATTTTTAATAATAAATGCATATTTCCGTCAAAAAGTTAACTCAAAACTAAAAAAAAACAACGTAAAAATGCACACGCATCATTAAACTTCTTATATCGCTTCCCATTTTGAAAACCCAAATTAAATGTTAAAATAATGGTACATTTCTGTTATATTGCTTTGTTACCCTTTTTTTTTGTTTTTTCGTTCTTAAAATAAAAATACTGATTTTTTTTGGTTTTCATTATAAACTTGCAAAGTTTAACTACAGTCGTACTGTTTAACTGGTTAAAAAAGATTACTTGTGTAGAAACCTACCAAATGGGAGAAAATTGGTCGTTAATAGCGACTGGTCATTATAAACCACGTCGTTATAGGTGACTTCGCCATGGTTTTAAATACATATTTAAGTGCATATTTCCCATTTTTAGGAAGATATTTTAAGCTCATATTTTGGGTTTTTAAGTGCATGAAAATCCTAGCCCTAGTCATAAGCAAAGACTCGTATGTTACAGCTCAACAGGCGTCATTCATAAATGGGGGCGATTTAGTACACAGCTCATAAAAATCGCAAAGCGGAAAGGTTTTTCTGTCTCGGTATCTTAAGCATTAACCAGTGCAAAGAAAAATCGGGTCGAATTGATGTGGTTGTGATAAGTGCATAGTTGTGAGGCTAACTCGATGCGAAAAAGTACAAATTTTGACTTCGGTTGAGGAAGGGCTATCTTTTCGTAAGATTGCGGCTATGTTCTCATTCAATCATTGTGAGACTGATAAAAAAGGAAATGTTGGCTGGGAATAGGTTCAGGACGAAAAAGCAAATCAACCCAGAAGTTGGACTGCGTGAAAGATCACTTTAAAATGTTTTCCGTATAATAGTAAATAAAGCTGCGTGAATTTCATCAAGTTAATCTAAGGGCTTAAATGATACACAGAAGGATACGAGAGATATGTACATACGTTTATATGTAAGACGAGCGAAAAGACCTCTCTTAACCACAAAAATGAAAACACCTCGTTTGGCCTCGGCGAAAAGTATACAAATTAAATTAGACCTAGGATGATGGGAGATGTGTTATATGGTCTGAGGAAAGTAAATTTATTTTGTTTTGTGCCGACAATTTGCTCACGTTCGATGGTCAGAAGGTGCAAGGTTTATGGATGATTGCATAGTCAAGAGAGTGAAGCCAAATGGTTTGGGGATGCTTTTCTTTTTAGGTTTTGACCTTTTCGCATTTTTTTAATGGAACTATAAATGCTCAATTTGGGCAGTTTTTGGTACCACACATTGAAAAGCATAAACACTACACATATACTGACAAGTGCCATCGTGCCAAATCGATAAATATACTGTTAAAAACTTACTTCTAAATGCCTACTTTATAAATAGTAGATAAAGAATTAACAATAGTCTTTCAATAATCCAGACCAAACTGGGCAGCAAATTCTCCCGATTTAAATCCAATCTAGCACTTGTGGCATGTAATGAAACGTGGGGTGGCTGCACATAAACCAGGAATACTGAAATATCACGGGATATTATAGAAACTCTAGTAAACTTGATGCCTTCTAGAACAAAGGCGGTTATTACCGCTAAAGGAGGAGCATCTCGGTATTAATGATTTTGTGCTTATAAGACTACTTTACTGTCTTATTTACTATGTATCTATGTATAGTATAGATATACAATTTCTTAGCCAATAACATTACTATTCGTCAAATCTTCATCACTCGAGAAAACATTAAATAATCTCTTTAAAAAGCCATATTGGGAGATATCAAAAGACTTGTTAGCTACCTCTCAGGATGTTGCAGTCTGAGATACCATGTTAATAAAATATACCCCTTCACCTTAGACATAGTGTAGATTTTGTCTTGAGGATGATGAGACATGCGATGTGAGTGTGTTGCTATCTGCCGCTTTCGGGAACGTAGCTTCCTTAGAAAAGTCGTGTCTTTTTATAAGTTATCCATACGTATTGCCTAATAAACGCAATAGATTTTTCTGATTGTAGTGCCATTTTTGCTAGCTGTAGCATAAGTCTTTTAATTTTAGAAAACGCAATCATTCGGTTTATGGCGTTTTATTAGAATTGCTGTTGACCATCTACCTACTGTACATAGAATTCTATATTTAACGAATAATATTCAGTTTCTTTCGTCCTCCGAAAATGTTATGTGGTTACCGGCTGTAAGGCTTCGACAGGCTTAATATCAAGTTATGTTTAAAATGCAAAACCTCTCTTAAAAAAACAATCACGGACAACGGGACATGCACTCTACACAAAGTCAGTCAACATGAATAATTTCTGTGTGAACCAGATAAAAGAAAAAAAAAATAATGAAAAATATTTGCTCAACGGTTCGCCATAGCAAATGTACTTTAAAATTTAAATCCAATTTGTAAAACAATAACCAAATGCAGAAGCCAATCCATGTGGTCAATTTGTGCGGGCTTCAGGAGCCGGTAATTAATTTTTACTCTTATATGGTTTTTAATTAATTTGCACATACATTTAACAAAGTAGGTAAACAACAAATGTAATAACAAGTTTAAATGAGAAATTTCATGCAATCTTACCCTTTCGGGAGAAACTGACCGGACTCTGTCGATAGTAATCATGGCAGATGAACTCCTCCCTCCCGTCATGGTGTAGTCGATGTGACCATTCTGTGAACAAAATGCGCGACGTGTTGTAATGTCGTTGTCGCCAGTGTAGATGATTGGTAGAAGTTATTGGCGCCATTGTTTGCATTTAATTTAACACAACTTACAGTCAAGTTGTTTTTTCTATGTTACACCATTTCGCACTATCAATTACGGTCGATAGTAACTATCCGCACTTGGAGAGTATTCCTCTCGGGCTTTTGATCAGAGATGACAAAAGCATAAACAAAAATCGAACGTATGCGGAAAGGGAGTGAGCACAGACTGATGAAGAAGACTCTTTCATGGAAGGACCAAGACAGATGGTATAGAAATTCCTTGTAAAACAAACGCAAAAAAATATTTCCTAGAACAGGTTTTTACTACCTGCAGCTGCAACGAAGGATATTGAGAGAGTTGCAGGATAAGCAAAGGTGAGGAAAGAAGATAACGAGCAATGGAGTATATAGGGCAGTAAATTTTGAAGGTGTATATGTAGATTTATATAAGGTGGATACTACGAAAAGTGAATTTCAAAATAAGTTGTTAGAAAGAAGTGCTAGATTACAAAGTACATACAACAGTAGATCGAGAACGCTTTTCTGGCACCAAACTATTTTGAAATGTTTCATACTCGTATTTAATTTGTACACATTTTTATGGGTCAAATACTTTAAAAATATGTACATATGTATCTAAATGACCATCAAAAAACAGGAAAATTGTGAGTGGACAAGTGATTTATTTGGCATGTGGGTTTATGTAATTTCCCATTTCGTATTTATCCTTGAAGCAAACATTTAAATCAAGAATTTCAATTTGAATTGCAACCAATCGACTGAATTAGCATTTGAAATTCAGCTATTGCAGAATCCAATCAGCGGCCATATGGTCAATTAAATTTTAGGAGTCGTTTGCAGAAAACCTAATTCATAGTTCCAAACACTTCAAATTCCAATTGTGCTGACCATCTAATTTCCAGGGTATTTGTTGTTAATTGAAATCTTTTGAGTTCGATTTCCTGGTTTCGTCGAATTCGCTTTCGGCTCACAGACGTACATGAATGCAGTCATGAGAGAAGAGAACGAAAAGGAAATGAAATTCATCTTTACTTTCAGGCAGGTATGTTTATGAATGAAGAACTTGTTCGAGAAGGTTGCTAATGGAATGCAGAATGCAAGTACTGAAAAGACAATTTCTATCTTCTTCAGTAACATTGAGAGGTCGGATTTTTAATGATCTTTAAGATACAACAAAATAAAAATTAAATGGAAGAAGGTGCAAGATTCTCTGAGTTGATTAAGTATATTTTTTTCACTTTATGATTCATGTTTGAAGGAAAGTGGTATATCGAATCATTTTAAAAATTCTTTATGTAATGTTATACTACGCTCAAAAAGGAGTGAGTGTTGGAACTACAAAAAAAATGCAAAACATTTATTTTTGGTACTGCTCTCAGGACGATCAAAAAGGGGTTTGCTTTCGAAATGGTGATCAACCCCGTTCTGGGTGCCTTCCCGACATTGGTGACGACGACCAAAGGTTTGAAACAACAAGCGAAGGCGCTGATCCCGTCGCAAAAGCTGGCCTGCCTGAAATGAAGGTACTGCTATCTATTTGGTGGGATTCTGGAGGTACCGCAGATTTGAGAAAATCGTCGGTTTTGGTCAATCGAAGAAGCTAATCTCGAACCATCACAACATCACGCTAGTAAAGGAGTTGAAATTGGAAATTTTCCAGCTTTTACCATGTTTCTTAGACGTTGCTCCTTCAGCTGCTCGTATTTTTTGGTATTTTCACGATTGATCCTGTGGGTTTTGCGCTGAAAGCTGTGAACCAGAGCAATCGAGAATAACTCTTTAAAAAAAGGCTTCAAAAATAATCCTTTCTCCATATCTGTCACGATTCAGAGGTTCGAATATATCCCGGACTTAGAATGCTAGTCGTAGGAGGCCGCTGCTCTGCCTCGTGAAGAGTAGACGAAACACCACACACGAAATAGAGCAAAGCTCCCAAAGAAAAGCCTTGGCTCAACGAAGAATGCGAGCAAAAAGTAAAACCCCATAATACTCTAAGACCTCATGTCCTAGAAAATAGTGAAGAGGTTATGCGTACTTTCGAAAGAAAAAAAACGACAATGTAACGCAAAAAAGTTTGCGAACATTCAGGAAGAATGTGTGGCTAAAAACCAGGGAACAATGAATGCAGGGATAAGACTGTAAAAAAAGATACCAGGACAGATCAAAATTTAGAGGCAACGATAATGGCGAACTCGTTTCGGCCAACGTAAGGGTTGCAATTCAATGAGAAGATTTCTCCATGACACATGATATTCACACAGCAAAAATTCAGGCAAAATTGCCAATCATCAAGGAAATAAAAGAATAGTGCCATGAGAATCAATAAAAAAAAATATTAACAAAGCAGTTACATGGGTTGATCACAACAGTATGAAAAAAAGAAACTACACCCGAAGAATGGAAAAACTCGATCATCAATTCCGCAATTAACTAGAGTGGCCAATGCAACAATTATCAAGGAATACCACTGCTATCAAATTGTGTTGTAAAATGTTTTGTTAAAGAGATTGACATCATATGCTGAGGAAATAATCGGAGACTACCGGGATGGCTTCAGGAGGACCCATTCGACCAGTGGCAGCTTTAAGAAAAGAAATAGAATGATGAACGAAAGGGTTCATCAAATTTTGTAGTTTTTAAAAAGTCGTAAAACCGATCGAAAATGTATCATGTCATTCTACGGTTGGAAACCTTACAACAGAAACTGTTTGAAGAAACGTAGGGAAGGAAGCGGTTTAGAAGTAAATATAGAGAAAATCACTGACCTTCTTGGACTGATCCAAACCTTGCTCCTAACTCGATAAACATGTTGAGAAAAAGAAGGAAGCTTTTGTCCCGCAATGTAAAAGAATGGGCATAGAACATGGGGCACTCATGCGAAGCTTGTCAATGAGAATCAGAGTTGTGAATATTATATCTAATAACAATATGTATAAATACGCAGGCCACACCCACTACAAATCAGGCTACTTCAATAAAATAGCCACAATCTTGAGATGGATTTTTAAAATTATTTTAGATGGGCAACCCAAGTAGATTTAGTTCAAACTCTTGACAAGCTGACGAAATGCGATGGTCTTCAAGGTACCAAAAGCGTAAATTAAATTTGATGTCACCTCTACCGTGCGAAGTGAAAATATTTTGTTATTTCATTGTTTTTCTCTACAAGAAAACAGAAACCATTCTCTGTGGAAGGAAGTCATGTCTTTTATCGTCCTAAGGTGTTGAGAAAAAGTAAGCAGTGGGGCCCTATGCATTGCACTTGACACTATTGCATTGCTTTAATTGACTTGATTGCATTTCCTGCTACAATAGAGATATTTGTATCTCGCCATAAATGTGGTTGGTTTGTAAATACTGTAAAAATTATGCGGCTTGCTTAGCCGACAAACGACTTTTGGTCCAAATTCCTAAAGCGAATTTGAAGAAAAAAGAAACCGCCAGCAAGTTTTCTTTTCTAATATTGGGCAAAGTGAGAGCAACAAACATTTATTTTCCACGGTTCCTCTGCTAACTGAAAGTAATTGTTCAAACGAAAACTATCAACTCCCTTTGATAGAAATCGCAATTTACCGACAAGACGGAAGAATTTACCCAAAGGGCAAGAGAGGAGAAGTTGACGAATACTAGCACAGCATGTGGCGGCAGAGGAGTTATTCACTTCAGCTTTATGAGGGCACTTGAAACACATACTCCGACCATTTCATCCAGTCGATGGTCACTTTGGAGTTTTTTGTTTGTTTTCAAACATTCGACCCGTCCAGGAAACATCGAATTAATTTCAATTTGAAATTAATCGCGGTAGATGGTGTATAACTAATTCAAGGATTTCCAAAATGTGAAACAAGTTAACGATGAACGGAAACTAGTTTCATCACATCGTGCATCGATCATTGCTTGTCTGACTTCAAGTTAAACTTGACATACATTTCCCCCCGTCATTGGTTAATATCTGCATTTAATTTCTTGGTATTTTTTTAAACTAACTATTTGGTTCCTAGCATTCGATGAGAAAATTATGTGCTAGAAGGTACATCAATCAAAAATATTCGATTCGAGGGAGGTGGTTTTCATGATAGTCTTTTTTGCTGTTCACCTTTTAATCTAAACATTTGTGAAAGAGTAGTGAAGCAGACATAATAAAGAAGGGAACAAAACTGGTAAAAAGTCTCTCAGGTCAGTAAACTTTTATAAAAGAAGAAAAAAAAAACGTTAAAAGCAAATATAAAATATTTAGTTTGGTAGTAGAATGGGGAATTGGTTGGGGATTCATCTGGATAGCCCACGTCGCAAGGTGATGCTGGATTATCGCTGAAATACCAGCACGAACAATTAAAAGAAAAATATTCGAAAGATGTTAGTTGGTGTGGGTTGGGAAGCACCGCTGTGGTGCTGTAGTATCACCTGACATTTGTGGCAGACAAAAAAAGCTATAAGTCTGGCTAAAAGGTTTGATATAATATACCATTTGGAAGTAAGAACTATGTGATTGGGTTAATGTCTACGTGGGTGTAATAAAATTGATTGGAAGCTGATGTTATTTGGTGTGTAAATTCTGAAGACACCAAATTCTATTTTAGTCAATTGTGTAGGTAGGCTTACTTAAAAGCACTTGGTGAATATTTAAGACCCTTTCTGCTTATGCTTAAATAGTGCTATAAACATTAACACCAACGGCTTACCAGTGCAGACATAGTTTCGCCTTTCAAACCGCATTTTACCGACTAGGAGGCTAAAGAATTTTCTCCATTGTCGCGGGCCTCGTTCACATTCTTCAGAAGATCCCGCATCTATCCTCTTATTGGTAACTGCAATTCTTTTCACTATCACTTCCTGGCAATCATTCAAGATTATCACGTTTCCCGCCGGACGGTTTTTGTTGCGGCATCCGAAGAATAAATCAATTATTCCTCTTTTCCTTCACATTGATTTTCAATTTCAAAGCAGTGATTTGTCGATGCCACTTCAGACAGTCTCGACTCTTCCTTGGCTTCTTTATTTAAAACACGCGTGGTAAATCAGACGAACAGTAGGGGAAAAGGAAAACGAATGACAATGGAAAGGAAACAATCGGGCGTTTCGACACTGCCAGATGCAGCATGTGAGTGATACAGAGGTCTAACCAGAATTGATTCGATCGCAAAGAGACACACTTAAAATGCATTAAGATCTTGTTTAATGGATAGTATTGTGGCAGTTAAGCCGCAGGAGGTACATAACATACATGGGTTGTGTTCAAATTTCAATTTTATTTTGAACGTTTATGAAATCAAGTACAGTCAGGAATCTGATGATCGGATAAGGTAAATAACAAAACAATTATTGTAGCTACGAGTATGCCAGTGGCCCGTCATTGCTGTTCTGTGAATTTTAATTGCGATTTAATTTATGTGAATATTTCACTATATTGTACTGGTCAGACACAAGGCACCTAATAATTTCACATAATCGGTTGAATATCACGAATTCAAACTAAGTTAATGTCTATACTGCGGCGTGAAAGCGATTTGTTCATACAATGAGCATAAGTATATTGTTGTCCCGTGGGCAAGGATGTTTCGTGTACATATTACATCTGAATGATTGGATAAGAAGAGATCTTTAAAAATTATATCCACAAAAATTGACTTGTTGGTTGGCTGTCAAAAAGATGACTTTGGCCCAATGGTCCTTGGGATCTGAATTCATAATTTACCGATTTATCGGTCACCGATATGTTGAGCTGGCTTGGGAAGCATCCCAACTATCTAAGAAATGATAGATAGTGAAATAGTAATCAGTTTACTATGACCTTGGGCGATGTAGCTTAGAAAATAGTGTTTTGATAATTATAAGTGGCAAGGGCAAAAAAATAACAAAAGAACAGGCTAGCTTTCACTTCAAGTCCTTAATTGCAGTTGATTTATTTTTTAATAAAGAAATCGTTATACATAGAATTTATATGTATGGTAAATCAGATCATCGTTCAGTGCACCAGCAGAGCCAAAATAAAATTGGATGACCTTATGAGGAAGAGAATAGGATATTCGATGATCGATAATAATGTTATTTGATATTATTCTTCTTTTTAAGAATCTAACAGAGTGTAGCATAGTCATTTACAATTGGAATGAATTTTTCAATAGGCCGCGGCCGTGGTGATTTGAAATTTTAATAGACAGTAAATATCTTTCAGCAGAAGATGGGACGAAGATGTAGTCCGCAAGCTACAGTTTATTTATTTTATTTACCTATATAGCTTATGTACAAGCAAAATAGACTAAAAAGTTAAGGGGGAAATGAAGGATAGAGGAGTTAAGGAGCAGATTTCGTAGGTTAGATTTTCTAAATTGAAAATCGAGTGAGCTGGAGTTTTAGCCATACTTGCTGCGGTTAAATTTCAGTCGGAAGAGGGCTACAAATGTAAGACGGTGCGGTTTTGAATTGAGACATATTAATTGTAGCAAGGCAGGGCTGTCAATGTTTTCTTCTAGGTGCTCACAAAATAATGTTAGCGATTTCCTGGAGTTTGGGAAGGGATTGCATATTTAGTTATTTGAAGTGATCTCCATAGCGCGGTCGGTTAAGTCTGCGTGTTGGATAGGCTGAATTCGAAACTATTGGGCATCGTGGAAGCACAATTTTATTTGATTACTACTGAACTGTACCTCATGAAATGTAGTAAAAATTTAAAAGCCAGTATTGTTTACCGTAAATTGTTATTCAATTAAAACAGGATCCGTTGGTATCCACAGTCCGGGGCAAAATGATAAGACACCCTCTAAATTCTTAAGAAACACGAATTGTGTGTAAAATACATCAATTTTAATTAAATCATTCTTTAACAGGATGCATTGCCATAAAATAATGCTGAAAAAAAACATTTTTTTTTTTTTTTTTGGGAAAAATTCGAAAAGTAGGAAGGACAGAAAGATAGGACACGTGAATTTCAAAGTTAAATTTCAATATTTTAGTATACTAGTAATGGGCGCTAGCTCTTTTATTTTCTATGAATTCTAAGATTCGCTTAGGCATACTTCTAAACAATTTTTGTACATATTTTTGATCCATCTTGTTCCATTCTGTGCTAATGGATTCTTTTAATTCCGCAATATTGTTTTACAGCTTTCCAGCTGTATAAATTACTCGGGCGAGTTCTTCCCATACGTTCTCAATTATATTCAGGTCAGGTGTATTTGCTGGCCAGTTAAGAAGGGGTATGTTTTTTGAGTTAAAGTACTCCTTAACTTTGCGGATTGCCGCATTATCCTGTTGAAAAATAAAGTTTTCCTTGGCTATAATTGAAGCAAACCTCTTAACTTGTTTGCTAATTACTTCAATATACCTGGTGCTGTTGATTCTGCCAATGACAAACTTTATTTTGGTCCTCCCGTTATAGCCAATTTGCCCCATTTGATGGCGACTTAAAATATGTTGCCCCTTATGCAGAGCAAAACTATGTTCATCAATGTTTACTTCAATACATGTGCGCTGAACGAAGAATGAACTGAAAATAATCGGCATGCCCTATCTTTTTGTTTTACCCCAAACCAAAATAAATAAAGGGTTTTTTTTAGCATTATTTTATGACAGGGCGCTGTAAATGCATCCTGTTAAAAAATGATTTAATTAAAATTGATGTATTTTACACACAATTCGTGTTTCTTAAGAACCTTAAGGGTGTCTTTATCATTTTGTCCCGGTCTGAATGATATTATTCCAACGTGATACAGTGCTTTTTCGTAGAAGTGCCGACTTTTTGAGGCAATGAAATCTTCGAAGGTTTTTATGACCTCTGCTCGATACCGGAAAGACCTTCTCCTGGCAAAACTAATCCAGATTGCAGAAAAGATGGAAGTCCATTGGGGAAAAATCGGGAGAGAACGGAGTATGCGAAAGAATTTCAGATCCCAACTGAAACAGTTTTTGCACCGTTACTTGTGATGTATGGAATTTAGCATTCTCTGCAAAAGGAACGAACGTGCCTATTGACCAGGGTAGGCTGTCAGCCAATTGGCGAGCAATATGTCAGTTTTCTCGTTAAGTAAATTGCTTTGTCAAATTGTAACCAAATTTGGTTTAAATTTTCTATTTTGTGAGTCCACTTTTTGTATTATATTAGCACATTACTGTACTGCATTAAAAATTTAACATTTTGGTAAAAACATAAAAAAAACTACATACATATATACTAAAAGTAATTATTATATAATTACTATAACTATTTTCACTATTTCAACAGGTTTTCCTAGAGCTGTTCCGTTTAAGCTCTCTTCAAAAATTAAAAATTATACATAGTTTGAGAAATCAGTTCAAATAGACCATTTACCCCAGAACTAGATCAGATTTATTATTTTTATATGGTAAAATTTACTAAAACACGACTAAAAGTTGCATTTTCTGAATATCGCTTTACGATTTGCTATCCTGATTCGATTATTTCTTTTATAAAGATCGGGTTTGTTCAATAACGGGTAAATCTGTCTTCCAGTCACGCAAACAAACAATTCAAACCAAACTTGACATATTTTCTTTGTCGCTCACTGTGCACACAATGATCTCGCTTTGATGAATGTAAGTAAACATTGAACAGACAACAAGCCCAGCATGCAGCTGTTCTATTCGCTAGATACAAGTATTTTTATCGATATTTCTAGTTAAAAACGATCTATTTACGACAACGAATATTTTTATTTATGTGTTTATTTGCCTGCCAGACTGGCCCGGGTTGCTATCACCCAGTCTCTGAATTGTCTTTTTCCTTTCTATGTTTACTTTCGACCTCGTATGCCCTCCGCTACGGTTGGATTAATCGCCATCGCACTATTGGAAATAACAATTAAATTGATGTCAAACCGCCTGCTGTGCAGATAAAAGTTCAATCCCTCCGTTTCCATAGCACTCACCCGTCGCAGCTGGGAACTGCATGGGAGTGTTGCGAAATTCAATTAATAAGCCCCTGCACCATCAGTCGAATACAGCATCCAATTGCACAGTTGTTACATAAAATTTATTGTGCATAAATGAAGTTGATGCCCTTATCCGAGCCAAAGAAGAAATGGCTGAGAAATGTTTATCGTGTCTGACCCACATCCGTGTACTCATATACATCCGACTGACTTCCCATTGAAGTGGAAAAGAGAAGATACTCGCTGTCCAAGGCGGTTCTCAATGAAAATTTGAACGAAAACAAAAGCAGAATTAGCTTTCACCGATCGGTTGATTTGTCAAACGGTACAAGCGGGAAAGCGATTCTCGTGCAATTGCGTGCCAAATGACCATTCCGGTCGGGTAATGTGTGCACAAGTGTGTTCGTGTGATTTACATAGTGTTGTGCCAATAAGTAGAGATGTGAGTGCGTGAAATGCGTTGGGCACTTCCGTGCTTGCTAGCTAGTTTGCGATCAAAATATCTAAGACATGGACCGCAAAGAGAAAAAGAAGGAAGCGAGTAATTGTAGCGAACAACACTGTTTGATATTTGAATATGTGGTGGGTTTTCGTGAAGCGGCCAGGGTGGCAAGTAATTGTTATATTGAGTGTCTCCTCTACGTCCAAAGAATGGGTGCCTCTGGCGGAAGAAGCAAATTTTCTACTTTGAAATTACAAGTTGTACGAAGACGATTATTTTTCAATTTAGATTGAGATAAAGGAAAGGTGTCGCAAGTATTTTTAAATTAACCTTCCAGGTGGTAATTGAAGTGAAAAAGTGAGGCAACAGGAGTAATGACGATAAACGCAGCTGTAAAACGGGAATACCAAAAAAATGTTTTTTTTTTTCAATAGGCAGATTGTCGGGCTAAAGATAGATCAAAGAGGGAGAAGTAATCCATGATACACCTTTCGACAAAGTTTGAAGGTTAATCGTTTAATATTTTCTAGAAATTTAAGAAATGAAGCGCGTTCAGAAGTGCCAAAAATACAACTTGAAAACCGATATGTCTTTCCTCAATGTTTTCAGTTGCTTTTTCTTTTAGATGCCTGTAGTAGAACATTTTTCCGTTAGACTACATTAACAAAATTATTTTACGAAGTCTGAAGTTATAGAAGAAGTCTTTGGCAGAATATTATAAATTGTTAAAAAGACCGATCGAGTGGTAAGCAAGAGGTAAAATTGGTTCGAGGTACACAGTGTTTAAAGAAGACGCTTTATTCTTCTCCTCCACAATTCATCTGTTTTCTCAATGCACACTGTTGTTGAGTCTTAGAAGCCATGAGATTTTAGGACTTGCTACAAACAATTATACCCTCTATTGGGAAAAAGACTATATAAGACATGGACTACAACCAAGTCCTAAAATGAAAAATCTTACTTTGGTCATGAGTACAAAAAAACTTTACATTGACATTTTACTGTAAAGAAGGTGTTTGGTTTTCATATCATTTGACTATTGGTCAGAAAAGGCTTTTGTCGATTGGAAAGAAATGAGCTCGAAATCATGGAGAAATCAGCTTTTTGTGTCTTTCAAAATCCAATAAATGTTGTTTGTACTCGAAGCGCTTCCAAGTAAATAAGTGTATGTGTCTGACATGACTGTTACTGCACCATTTGAGCAACATAGAGCGGTCACTGCTAAATGTTACGCCATCAGAACTATTCGGCGAAATATCAAGAACTATTACATTCTTGTTGCTTTTTTTGCGTTTTTTGGCCACATGAAGCGTCGAAATAATGCTTCATCCGTATTTCCGCGCATCAAAAATAAATAACATACCCGTACCATATGCGAATAATTCAATTTTCAAATAAAAAAGGGCAATATTAAAAATGCCAATCAGCCTACTCTCCTATGCAAATTATTTATTGGGAGTACAAATCAATTCGATCCGTTGTTATAACTGTATCGTGTCTTTGATCGTATTCCGGCCATTTTTCTCGTAATGCACGACTCAAACGAATCAGTTGAACCCTTTTCCGATGGTATCGTTTCGCTAGGTTGTAGCAGCTCACAGTACACAACACCCTATTGGTCCAACCAGATGCACAGCATGACCTTCGAACTCACATTTTGCTTTGGTGTTGATGTTGAGGAAATGATTCACCAAGCTTAGCGTGGTATTCTTGGGATTATCGTAGAAAATTCATTTCTCGCCCCCAGTCACAAGCCGATGTAAAGAAAAAAACCCTTTTTTTGGCTTTAGATCAGCTGCTTGTAAGTGGAAAATCGACTTTCAATATCTCTTGGTTTCAATTAATGAGGAACTCGAGTATCTTGCTTCTGAATCATTCCCATCACTTTTGATCGTACAAGCCCCATTTGCGATCTTCATCGAGCTTGGACTTATTTGGTTATTTGGTTTTGGTTATTTATCGGTTGTAGCATTGTTACCACAAGCATTCATCTGCACTTCTGTTCCAATGAAAATAACAAATAAAACCTTCCACAAATGTTATTTAACACAAAATTTGAAAAATTTAACACAATAAAAAACATTTTTTTTTTTGTATGAAACTTGTTGTTGATGGATGTTATTAATAGATGTCTATCCTCTCCAACACCGATATCAGCTGTCATTATAAAACATTTAATTTATAAAAAAAAAATATTAACAGCCAGAATCAATTGTCGAAAGAAAGTTTGAAATGTTGTTGTTTACTTTAGAGTGTCCGCACATGACCGGTGAATTATTTTAAGTTATTGTAATTAGGATATTTAAGTCAGTTTTAATCATTTTTGTTTAGCGAAAGGTCGTTTTAAGTATTGTAGAAATGAATGAAAATAAATTTAAAAAAAAAAATCAAAAAGAAGCATTAGAACTTTAACCGACACCCCAAAAACAAGTGACTTTGCAAAAGCTGTTAGTTCAAAAATAAATGACAGTATTGACATTGGTGCACAAACAGGTCGAAATGTTTTCAAATGAAATGGTTCCAACGGTCGAGTGAAGCTTTATATCAGAAAACGCAAACCAGCAAGCTCGATTAGAATACGACATTGAACATAAATATAAGGACAAAATGTGTTGGCATAAGGTCTTATAATATTTAGCGACGAAAGTGAATTTAACATTTTGGGTGCGATGGACGTTGCATTGTACGGGGAAAGCGAAAAACAGAAATGAATACCAGGAACCTTATGTCGACAGTCAAGCATGGAGTGGAAACGTCAAGGTGTGGGGTTGTATGGCTTCCTTTGATGGTGCTAATCTGGTTTTCATTGATAACAAAATAGATAAATATGGATTCTAAAAAAAAAAATTTCTTAGCTGAACTATTCTCTTTAAATTATTTTAAGTTAATTATTAGGTCGAAAGACATAACGTTAGTTAAGAATACTGTACGAAAACTTTCTTGTTCATTATTTTAATGGAAGTCAATACAGTTATTTTTGTTCTACCTTGTTGCGATAAAAAAAAATAATTTTGTTCATTACTTTTTTCTTCAAAATTGTTCGTTTATTTCCAATGATATTTTGCATCTTCAGAGTACTCTTTTAAAATTTATTTGAAACTTTTGAGACTTTTGCATTCAGTGTACTTATGTATTTATCGAAATAAAAATCGGTGGAGACAACTCGACAAGAATGATCTCTCGTCGCATTTATCTGGCATGACCAGAAAGAAAGTTAAGAGATGCCTTACCCGACTATCCTATCTGTTTAAAAAGGAATACATTCGATCAATTATAATACCAGGGTAGTCCGATAAGTACTTAGCCTCACCGTCAGATGGCGCCAGTATCGCAAGAGCAATTTACTATCGTGTAGTACATTCTAGTAGACGGCTACTGTCGTTCAGCCGGATCGGACTCATAGTTTTGTTTTGACCGCGTGTGGAAGCGGGAATGTCCGCGGATTTTAGAAAAATGGAAAAAGAGCAATATCGATTGGTGATTCGATTCTTGTTTTTGGAAGGGAAATCGCGCAGCGAAATCAAAGAGCGTTTGGATGCTGTGTACGGTGACTCTTCTCCTTCGATCAAAAATTGGTTTAACGAGTTTCAACGTGGTCGCACGTCGGTTTTTGATGAGCCACGTCCAGGTGCCCCGAAAACGGCTACCACGGAGGATAATGTGACAAAAATCCACGATCTCGTATTGGCAGACTGCCGATTGAAGGTGCGCGAGATAGCTGAGACAGTAAGTATTGCAAAAGATCGCGTGGGTCATATCCTGCATGAAATTTTGAGCATGAGAAAGCTGTCGGCGCGATGGGTGCCGCGTTTTCTCACTCCGGACAACAAGCGCAACCGTGAGACCATTTCAGAGCAGTGTTTGAGTTTCTGCGTCGTTTCTGGACAATCGACGAAACATGGATCCACTGGTACACACCAGAGACCAAGGAACGGTCGAAACAGTGGACTTCACCCGGCGAAAGTGCCCGAAGAAGGCGAAGACTGTCCCATCGGCCAGAAAGGTGATGGCCACAGTTTTCTGGGATTCACAAGGTGTGATCCACATCGACTACCTGGAGAAGGGCAAAACGGTCACAGGGCTGTACTATGCCAAATTATTGGTCCGATTCGACGCCGAATTGAAGAAAAAACGACCCCACTTGGCGAAGAAAAAAGTGCTCTTCCACCATGATATCGCTCCGGCTCACACCTCCGCCCTCGCCACAGCCAAATTGGTCGAATTGGGCTACGAACTGCGGCCCCATCCACCGTATTCTCCAGATTTGGCCCCGTGACAAGTCACTCGCCGGGCAGAAATTTCAGTCGATTGAGGAGGTCATCGCCGCCACGGAGGCCTACTTTGCAGACCTCGAGAAAACGTATATTTCAGACGGGTTAAGAAATTGGCGGCATATTGAAAAATAAATCGCCATTTCTCCAAAATTTTTGTTTTTCTTTTATAGGCTAAGTACTTATCGGACCACCCTCGTATATGACACCGCAAAATCGACCGTCTCAGAGCGACTAGTAAATAAATTACAAGTCACACGGATAGCAATGCAAATCCTAGGAGACAGAATACAAACAATATAGTAAGGAAATAAACAAAAGCAGCGTGTAGCCACAGATAACAAGTGGAACAAATCAATCCTGAAATAGAGATAGGATAGAAGAATCAGGGGAAAGACCACCTAACCGTTGGAGTAACCACTTCAAAAGAGTAATAAACTGGGCAATAATAACAGAAAACTGGAGGAATATGTCTTGGAGCCATCGGAATCGTTTAGAGAAGGCTTGCGCTACATTGTGGACATAAATCACTCTTTGATGATAATAACATCAAAAACATCATGACATCAAACATCACAGTGGCATCGTGTGATGAGCGTTTACGGTTGTTACCTTCAAAATCATGTTGTAGATTAACTTAAATCGGAGTGGAAAAAGCTCTGCAAAAATTGGTTCAAAACTATGGGAAAGAGTATTGATCTTCATCAATATCTGTTACAATATTAACAAAGTTATTTTTTTTATTAGTCATTTATTCGCCTGATTGATAACTTTATTAGAAAAAAAAATTTGAAATAATATTTCGGATATATGTATAAATTGTAGTTTTTTTGTACTTTGCTTTAAAGCATCAATGAATTGCATATTTTGGGCATCAAAACTACATAAATGGTTCGTTTGATGATGTAACCTTTACCATAAGTTAGACACATTAAAAGACAGCAGGTGCTATAAGAATATGATATATTATATTTTTTCAATAGTAACAGTCTTAGGTCGAAACGCATCGACTCGTTAAAATTGTGTCCAGTATGACAGAATTCATTTCATTTTTTTCAACCCAACATTAGACGGGATTACTTTTTTTTTTCTAGAGTAAATACCACTTTTATATGACTAATGCGAAAACTGGAAGTAGATGACTAAACAATTTTAATTAAAGTACAAGCAGTCTATTTCGAAGTGAAAGTCATTTAGAAAACTTGCCACTGAAACATCATGTTAGCTCTATTGTTTATTACCTGCGAGGTGATGCTAAAATAACTAATTATAAGCCTTTCGCTCTGACATTCCGAAATATCTCATATTTAATAAATCATCTTTTAAAAGCTGCGCCCACTTTCACAATTATTTTCATAAAATAAGTCAAACCGCGCCAACTCATTCTAGAAACAAGGAAGTATGCTCGAAAGGAGGTTCGTGAAGCCCATATTCCATGAGTAGCTCTTCAAAACAAACACACAACTCAGGAGTAGACTAGTACCTATGTAGGAGCTACTTGCGTGTTTCTGTGTGGGAGTAGTTAGTTTAGTTTCCTTTCAAGA
Organism: Merodon equestris; assembly: GCA_958301585.1. Lineage (NCBI taxonomy): Eukaryota > Metazoa > Arthropoda > Insecta > Diptera > Syrphidae > Merodon > Merodon equestris. The sequence goes on along the minus strand of OY284415.1, from coordinate 76,590,854 downwards.
TAAACTCTCCATAATTTTTTAGCTAATTTCACCTCAACACCCCCACGACTTGTTTGCATCACTGACACATTTTCGCTCTTTCTTCTGCTACAACCTCGTGTAAACAAACAGAAGCAAGACATAAATAAAAACACGGAACACGGCGCGCATTAGACCAGTTCTGTTTTTTCCTCTGTTTCTTTTATTTATTTTTCTCGCTTTGCAACTCAGAAACGATTATAAGGAAAAACACGAAGAAGAGGCATGCAACCAGTGACGGGAAAAAAACAAACTTGGACTTGCATTTTATCTGTTCACTTAAAGTAATTTTATGTGGCACTCTTCCAGCTGAAGGAGGGAAACAATGAAGGAATAGCTCAAGCTCACAGCACGAGAGGCACTCCTGTATGCAACAACTGGTGTATGGTTGAAGAGTAGAGGAGCGCATTCTTTCGGTTTTGAATTGTAAATAGTACAACACATTAGTGGGCATATTACTGGGTTATGCTTACGCTATCACTCTGAGTCTGCATTCATCGCACTGCTCAGGCGTGAGTGCATCCATGTGCATATGTATGAGGAAGGTGCAGTGAAGAGGTCCAATGTAATACTGAAGATGGCTGGATATGCGCCTTCTTTCGTTTTATTTCTGTTGTATTTTTCACTTTTGCTCGACGTTGGGTTGGGCACGACTCTCCATGGGACAATGAGCATTGACAATAGGATCAAATTTAATTCGAGGTGTTGAGGAAGGGAAGGAATCCATATGTTTTTCATACGATTCTTTCGGTGGCCGCGTTTGAAATATTCCACAAAATCAATGTAAGCGAACAATAAATAACATTTAGAAGCAATTGATATATTTTTTTTAAAGATTTTCCACGATACCAGACCAACCTGGGACGACGGAAGTCTAATTTTCACAAGATAGGCTGCTATTCCGCGGCGGTAATAGGCACTGATTAATCACGAGGAAAAATAAACACAAAACGAAATGCAATTATCACCTTGAGAGTGTATTGATTATCACTAGTCTGCCAAAAATGACAATATCGTGACTTTGATGATACATCTCACCTCAGGGGCGTCAATCGCCACTTAAGTAATCCGCGCGAAACTTTCTACCCCGTCTAGTTGGCGTAGCTGATCCATTTGTTGCCTCTCAATCACACCCTGTCTCCGACTAATCTTGTATCCACCAACTTACCTGAAATTAAAAAAAAAAAAAAAAAAAAGTTATAAAACCTAATCAAAATAATTAGACTCAGTTTCAAAAAGTACAAATAAACATGGAAGAAATGAGCAAACGGCTCCTATCCGGTTATTGCTAGCCGGATGATGTCATACCATTTTCAATTTTTAATTTCAAGCAGAACATTCTCTTCGTACATTTACTCGTACTATATATCTTTTATTATCAGATTGCACTAATAGTAACGACAATTTCACTTCAACCGCGGGAATAGAAGGCGACTTTGTCGAGCTGCAATGGAGAGAAACTTCTGCGCCAGTTAATTATTCAAAAAGTCCAGCGCACTCATATCATCGTGGACAAGGTGTGGAACTTGATGGCTCGGGAAATAGGTAAATGACCGAGGGGATTGTAATGGAATTCCTGTAGCGTTGCAACAAATCTGGATTCTTTTTCTATTGCACGAATTGGGGTTCTTTGAATGGAATCGGAAACCGTCCGAGGTTTAAGATTTTATTTTCGGTTTTTACGGCAGACCGATTTAGTGTGAATTATGAAGGGGACTGCTACATTTGGAGTTCATTAAACGAGGGCATTGCGTGTCGCAAATACCAATGAACCAATTGGATGTTGTGGAGTTTTAAAAGCCAGGTGTGCGTTTTATTGATAGTTAGGTGGCTATCATGGCTAGGCTAGGGGGTGACGAACATATTAGGAATTAATGAGCCATGATAGATGGAGATCCGATTCGAAAATGAGCAACAATGTAATCCGTCTTAAGGTCAGTCTGTTATATTAATGGAGCTAATGCTCTAAACATTGATGGTTGACAGCGTGAAATATATTTAATTGTGTTGAAATCATTAATGTTTGTTTGTTTCCATCTTACGAATTAAGATTGGATTTGAGCGTAATTCTCGAAAAGCTTATTATTCGTATCAATGCGTACTATCCCACCAATATAAGTGAAAAAGAATATGACTCTCGACTAACTCCATTGCTGCGGGTTCTAGTATTGTTACTGATGTGATTCAGCTTGTGCCCATGCGACTGCCGCTTCCCACGCGCTTTTCTACAGGACACGTAATTTCAGCGTTCACCTGAACGAGCGTAGATGTTGTTTTCCACCACTTCCTTCTCTTTCGTGTAATATTCATTCGAACTGAGCTGAGTCATTCCACATATGTAGTATGTATGTTTAAATCTATTCTATTCGGCTGACAATACGTTGCTCGATGTCTTTCTTAAGGGCTAACCATAATAGGCAGAAGCAAGCAGATGCTTATGTCAGAACCGAACGAAATTCTCCCCTCTGTTTCAACGAACAGTCAAGGTACCCACAATGAACAGATGCAGGCAGAAGGAAAGGAACTGTCAAGTTGTTTTCCCACACCTTGGCTTTTTCCTTTTTGTTGAAATAAAAGCCATCTGCTTTATAATAGAAGCACTTATTGTCCTGCACAAGTGAAATCAACTTGTTAACAAACTCGTATTCCATATTTATTTTATCTTTTTTCTCTTTCCTAACCTCAAATGTCACTTGTCAAAAATTGCGTCCGGAATGTCTTCTTTCAAGAAAACATTCCCCTCTGCTTGCTTCTGCTTGCTCCTGCCTATTATGGTTAGCCCTTTAGTCGTCGTCGAAATTTAATAGGACATGATTAGTGTCCTATGCAGCGAAGGCATCAATATACAGTGGTTGAAAAAATAACAGGGAGAAGACATAGCAAAACATATTTTTTTAATTTTTTGTAAAATATCCAGATTTAGAATCCAAAAATGTTGTATTTTATCATCGCACTCCTTTGTACATTTAAACGTCATACCCTTTTCTCCGAATCCCCCTTTTGTTTTTATACAGGGTGTCCCACGAGCAGTGTGCCAAAAAGCTAGAGCGTGTAGGTCTGGTCAAGACAAGAAAAAAATCGTATGGGAGGGGGGTCTATTCCCCCCTTTTTTTTTTATTGATAACGTCTGAAAACTGATCTGCCAATTTCGTCTGGGTCCGCCCGCCGCCGATGGGTTCTACCCGCTAGGACCTTAAGACAATAAAACCGCAATTTTTCTTTATTGAAAAACAAAATATTTGCAACCCAAATGTAAATAAAAGGCATCGCATTTTTAATAAAAAACCATTTCCAAATTGGATGTTAACTCATCAACACATTACGATGTCAAACTCATACTCTCGAGAAGAATTAACGGACATGCACTTCTGCTACGGTTTAGCTAATGGTCGAGGTCGTGAAGCCGAAAGACTCTACGCTGAAAGATATCCCAACCGGAGGTGTCCCAGTCGTAGCATGTTTTCAAGAATCCACCGACGTCTGCGAGAGCACGGAGTGCTAGAGCATCGAAGAAGCGAAAGATCAGTTACAGATGGATCAGGAATCTTAGATGAAAGAATTTTGGATTTGGTCAGACGTAATCCCTCCCTTAGTACAAGGAGGATAGCTATTATGCTTGGAGTGCCCAAATCTAGAGTATGGAGAGTGCTTCATACCGAAAACTTACACCCGTACCATTTTAGGCCAGTTCAGGAACTCACCCCAAACGACAAGTTTTTGAGAGCAGAATTTTGTCGATCATTACTGCTTCGAGATGAAACTGAACGAAACTACTTTTTTTTGCATCATTGGAGTGCACCAATCCACACAATAAAAAACAAAATAAATCACAACACCGCTTTAGCTGTAATGTTTGGCTTGGTATTGTTGGACAAACTGTAATCGGGCCCCGGTTTTTGAATGCCGTTATTAATGAAGAATTATACCTGCAGTTCCTACGAGACCTTTTGCCCGATTTGATGGACAACGTTCCTTTTGCCATAGCAGATAATTTAATCTACCAGCAAGATGGAGCACCAGCACACTACAGCTTACGGGTTAGAAACTGGCTGGATGATCATTTTAGTGACCGTTGGATCGGAAGAAGGGGCCCCACGGAATGGCCACCTAGATCACCAGATTTAACTCCTCTAGATTTTTATGTGTGGGGATTCATGAAGAATTATGTTTACGAAGTGGAAATAGTATCTTTGGAACAACTGAAAGAACGGATTGAAGTCGGTGGTGTCAAATTGCAGGAAAATTTGTCAAGCATAGACTTATGTGCAGCCATTAGAAGGAGATATAATCTTTGCCTTCTAAAAAATGTGGATCATATTGAAAATTTATTATAATAAAACTCTGAATTTTTTAAAAATAATAAAAAAGAGGTCAATTTCATACATTAATTTGCCTACAAGTCCAGACGCATTAAAACCAAAAAAAAAAGGTTTTTCTTAGAAAAAAAATGGTTCGCGTTTTTTTTTTAATTTCTCAAAAACTACAAGACATTTTTGCATCCGGTTTTCTGTTTTTAACTAAAAACTAATAAGAGAATTTAATTTTTGAAAAAAATTTGGTACTTAATTACATACAATTTTGAAAAAAATTAGTTCGAATTTTTTTTTTTTAATTTTTTTTTCAAAATTTTGAGTTTGAAAATTAATTTCTCAAAAACTGTTTATTAAAACAGCTTCGTTTAAAAACAAGATGAAAGAAGAGGTTTCTGGCTTTACAAAAAAGTATATCACAGCACCGTGGATGTAACTGTTGATTTTTAATAATTTTTTTTCCCCCCTCCCGTACGATTTTAAATAATATGGACCGTTGAAATAATTTCAGTTTTTTTTAAATATTACTTACTTTATGTGCACTACATCTCCGCTTCTTTAATATTTAGAGGCTCCTCCTCTGGTTTTTAGCAAAGTAACACATCAAGCATGGATTAGTGCTCTGCATGTTTTGGTAAAAATATCATTCCAAGTTGCTTGGACCACCTGCCACAAATGATCGTGATTTCTTATTTTGGTCTTTGAAATTTCCGTTTTTATAGTAACAGTTAGCCCTTTTCCATGCAGCTATTTAGCTTTTAAACGGTCCTCAATCGAGCAATGCTTATTTCTACCCATGGTAAAATATACAGTTGAAAGCTTTAAATCAAAATAAAGTCACTAAACGTTTCTTAAAAAAAAAAAAAACACAACTTCCTCTCATAAACTGGTCGTGACAATTGCGAAGAATATTCGTATTCGACAGTTGTCCCTATTATTTTTTCCAGCTCTACCTATAGTCCACAGTTAATGTCAATAAACCGTTTTAGATTAATTAGAACAAAGATAGGATTCGGAGAAAAGGATGCGGCGTTCAAATGTACAAATGAGTGCGATGATAATATACAAACGGTTTGGATTCTAAATGGAAGATATTTTACAAAAAAGAAAAAAATATGTTTTGCGATGTTTTGTCCCTATTATTTTTTCCACCACTGTAGGTTACAGCCCAAGAGGCAAATTTCGTAAATTGTTTACCTGGCAAGTACTCTGCGGGCGTTCTGTATTACGCCTCTGAGGAAATCAAGGCGAGACACAACTTCGATGACATGACTATTGCTCAACCGGCATTAGGGGCCGACATATTACTCACTGAGCACACTATCCGCATTGTTGTAGACAGACTCCATTCTCTAGTATAGATGAGTTTACTCAGACTTTTCTACTGCTTTGTTTTAACATCTGATTAAAGGGTAGTGTCAATTAACGTTCGAAGGTTAATTGCTAGTGCCTGTTCCCAAATATTTCCAAATATTTATCATACTACATACATAGGTATAAAGAAAGTTGAAAGTTTAAGATCAGACCTTCAAATTTCTCACCATAGAACTCGACTTTGAAAACATGAGCGTTTTTTTTTTGTATTAAAATATTTTTGTTTGTCGATTTTAAAAATCAAAGTCAAAAGAGATAAGTTTGTGGTTTTGGCTCCTATGTCAAATTTGATTTAAAGAGGAATGTCAGTACAACGGTATAACCGTGATAAATACCCAACCGATGCCCAATTATCGATTATGATATCATCTATTGTTAATGAAGTCATGAACTTCACGAGAAACACTGGTTTCAGATTCATTCGAAAGATTCTCTTGGTAACCGGGAATTTGCTTTTTAGATACAACCCTCTTGCCCATATAGACGGTCTATTACTAATCTTTAGATGAGTCGCGGACATAATCGTATGTCAGGAATCTATTTTTAAGAAATAACACAAGAATCACAAACACGCAATAGCCCGCCTGTTAGTCTGTCAAGTCACTCTGAAAAATTGGTTATGTGGGCTGAGAATTATGATCGAGCCTCCATATACGTTTGGGCGATCAAAGCGTGTTAGATGATTGCGAAATTAAATTCGAGTCTTGATTGATATAAAATACATTTTCTAAGTGGTGTTGGGGAATCAATCATCGCTTTTTTTTGGAGGAGGGTATTAATCGAACACGCCGTGTACGGACTGTTAACATTTTCTGAGTCCATTACTACATGGTGATTGGTTATTATATGAACCTACCAGTATCCACAAAGTGACAGCCTTATTTGTCTTTATCTTACACCTCATTACGTTCGACCATTTAACCCAAAACTTATAAAGTCATGTGAAGGAATTAAGTACCATTAATTAATCGCGCGTAAAAGAGGCACTTTCCTTTCTCACAATATTTTATATTCCCCAGGAACAGTATTAAAGAAAAAAGACCGGTTATCCCCTCCGAATGAAAGAATCAACCAAAATCGGAAGCAGCTGGCGATTACAATCGTTCCCTAAGTACAAAGATAGCGCTCGAGTAAAAAAACATTTGGAAACCCGCCGCAAAAAGATGGCCTTCATCGTGTGGTGACACACCAAGCAATGCCGTGATATACACATTTAATTCCGTTCCCACCATTAAGTAACGAAGTACATGGAACCAAGTTATGGTTCGAAAAAAGAAGGAATGACGTTGCAGGGAAAAAACAGAGTTATTGTACAAAACGCTGGTGACAGGTCTTTCCCGTCTTCTGTTCGATATTTTGTGCTTGCTTCCTGTCCTAGCGTCATTTATCGCGCTCCGATGGATTTGGTTTTGTACTTGTACATATATAAATATTTTGTTCTTTACTCCCCTGTTACTGTTCTCCTCCGATTATGTATAGTATTTCGAATTTCCCGTTGTTTTTCCTTCGCTTCTGGAGTTGAGTTGAGGGGAATTCGTACCATTGTTCCTACCTGTCCAGGAATGTTCTAGCGATATACATAAATTGTCTGGGTAGCTCCCTACAATTTAAGGAGCGTTTACAGCTCTATATCTTGTTAGTCATCGAAAACCTACGGTTATATTTTTGAGGGTAAATCGTGTTATTGTTACTTTTGGGCTACAAGATGTATTATACCATGAGCGTGTGAGTGACTCATTCTGAGTGATCTTGGAGCAATGTTCGGCGATAGCATGAATCTTTCGAGAGTGAGTCATTAGAGTTGGTATCTCATTAACAGAAACTGTGATTGAGGTATGCAGCAATGTAGGTTTGTAAATTCTCTCAGAATGGATTCGTTATAGCTCGGTAATATTGTTTTGGCGTCTTTCAAAGAAATAGGCTTATGGCTTAATAGATTAGATTTTTTAGTTTATTTGAAGAGTTTAAAATTTATTTATAAATAAGAGCATATTTCGAAATTATTGAGCGCTTTAAGAAAAGAACAGATGATGACTTGTTACTTAATATTCAGGCTATATTTACGTATCTACCTTCGATCACAAAAAAAGAACTGCTTGCTTGTTTTGACTAAAAGTGCCTAAATTAACTATAGTCACGTTTTAAGCTTTTGCATGCCAGTGTATACATACATATGTATGTATACGAGTCTGTAGTGCAACCAACATAGGCGACACCGACGATGGCGCGGCACGGGAAACCGCTAAGGTTGAACGAGCCCCAGAATTGGGACACACTGCATATTGCACTGCTAAGTGCCAAAAAAGAAGGAGAAAAAGGCGTGCCCGAAAATTGTGCAGAGGCTGGCACAGGCGAAGGCACGAAGGATGAAGGTAAACGAAGAGGATTAGATCGGCGGAGATATACCCTACCGAAGCCCATCCGACCCTCTCATCTGCACTTCTTGGCACGCGTAGATCACAAAGCCTCGGCGGCTAGTAAAGGCTGCAGGAGGCACAAGTATGCCAGCACTTTCGTTATGCGCCTCAAACATTCCTCATCTTATTGGTGACGATCAAATCCCCAATAAGAGCGTGCCAGGTTCCTAAACTGACGGAATTGGAGGTGTTCAGGGTCCTGTTATTGCCGGCACTTTTTCGGCGGTGATGCTGACAGACAGATCTGAATTCTGATAGCAGATCCCAATAAACCTCAAACTGGCAGAGCTGTTTCAAAGCGGCTTCGGAAGAGAGCAGGAGCTCGAACCGAAAATGTCAAGTGCGCTCGCAAACGGAGGACGGCTGCCAGGGACAACCTTGCTAGGGAGAGAGAACGTGATGTCTCCTCCTGTGATGTGGCGGCGGGTAATCGGAGTCCGAAGTTAGATGCGGCGATCAATAAAGATCAAATCAAAAATCTGAAGACGGAGAGGACCAAAGACTGCTTCTCGGAGGCGGGCACTTCACACAAAAAAACCCTTTCCTCTGGAAAGGAGAGAGTCGAGACAAGCAGCTCTCTTACAAAGAGGCAGCCATCTCCTCTGAAAAGGTTAGGATAGGGAAAGCTGGCAGTGACAGCAGAATGACCAGCACAGATTGCCAACACTGCAAGGATCTACTGGAGCTAGCTTCCGCAACAGGCTTCTGTGTTCAGGCTGAGAATGGTTCTGCTCTGATGAATGGTACCTTCGTGGTGAGCTGTTCCTCACAACAGACATATGCCTGGATCAGGAGCATGGTGCCGAAAATCCCTCCCCTGGGAACTACTACCTATCAGGTGGTTAGTCTCCCAAAATTAACGCGCGCCTTCTGTTGGATTCCGAGGAAATCTGGAACCAAGCTGATAGTGCTGACGCGACTACGTGCGCAGAGCCCGGGGCTTGACACGAGGGCCTGGACTGTCTATTCCTACAAAGAGAGTGATGGCTCTCTGAAAAAAGAGGGCTTCCCTCTGGTTGTGGGATTGGACAACGGCTCTGTCGAGACCCTGAAATACGCGTACGATTTACGTCCCTACTTCGGCCTTGGTAGTTAGCATTTTATTCCATTTTGATGTCAATTAGTCGAAGGATGGAACGTGCCCCGCAGTCTATATCTATGATTTTTACTCAGATTAATCTACAGCATTGCAAGGCTGCTACCGCTCTTCTCAGTAGGATCTGCCTTATCACATCGAACACGCTATCGGCAACCAAACTTGGTCAATTCTGTGGACAAGATCTGGTGGCTGCTAGAGTTAGCTACAAAGCGTTAGGAGAAATTGAACATTTCGTCGTGGCGTCTGCTTACTTCCCCTACAACTTGGTACTGCCCCCGCCACCGAAGGTGGTTTCTGAACTCGTAGAGTACTGTGAAGCCAGAAGGATTGGACTCATCATCTGTTGCGATGCTTATGATCAAAAGACTGTTTGGGGCAGCACAAATGCAGCCGATGCAACCGGAGGAGAGACAATCTCTTAAACTTCACTCTGTCGTCTGAGCTTATCACTAACAATGTTGGTTCTCAACCAACCTTTGTGACGGCGAGGCGAGAAGTGATTGGCCTAACCCTGTCTAATAGGCATGTGAAGGCCATCACTAACTGGAGAGTCATATCAGATGTTACGCTGTTAGACCATAGATATATCGAATTCCAATAGAAGTGTGGGATCTCCCTCTCGAAGCCCAAGCGGAATCCGAGAAAGACGGACTGGGTACGATTCAGAGAGGAGCTTGAAAAATCCACTCAAAGCCTGCCTAAACTCAGAAGAAAGGATGCCAACTGTTTCGAACTCGCATGTCCTGTCAAAAAACCTCCCACCAGGAAATTGCTTCTCTGGTGGAAAGCTGAGCTCAAATGTCTTCGCAGGGAAGCCAAAAGTCTCCAGAATAGATCGCTTGAATCGAACTCAGAAGATGACTGGAATAAATATCGATCGAAGTAAAAGGAATATAAGAAGCTTATTCGTAAATGGAAGAATGATTCCTATAAGTCCTTCTGCGAAGAGGTCAAGCTCTGAGCGCGACCAGCAAGTTGGTTAATATTCTCAAGTAAGGAAAATCGACAAAGCTGGATGTACGCAGAAAGTCTGATGGTATCTTCACCGAGTCTATAGCAGAAAATCTTAGTTTACTGTTTCAGACCCATTTTCCGGGAAATCAGACTGTCATCGGCTAGTTGCACATTCCCTCATTGGAAAATGCGACTGAAATCATTAAAACAACTTGGCGTATCTGGTCTATTACGCCATGCAACTACTGAGGGCATTGAATTTGCTGTGGCATCTTTCGATGGCTTCAAGTCGCCGGGTACTGTTATGCTGCAAAACGGTATAAGGCTGCTGCTTCCCATTCTGAAAATAATTTTCACTGCTAGTCTGGTACTTGCCTATATACCTATTCCTTGGCGCGCGGTGAAAGTGGTCTTTATTTTTAAAATAAGAAAATAAGATTACTCACTCGCCGAGAGTTTTAGACCAATCAGACTAGTAGAGTTGCAGGGGTTCAATGTTGCCCTTCGAATGCATCCTCTCGCGGACGCGCAATATGCTTATCAGTGCGGGAAATCCTACCAGACTGCGCTTCAAAACCTAGTTGGGAGAATTGAATGCACTCTCGAAAGTACGTACTGGGCATTTTCGTCGACATTGAGGTAGCTTTTGATAACGCTACCTTCGAAGCACGTGTAACGCTGCTAGACGGCATGGCGTAGATGAAGCACCGGTTTTGTGGAAGCCATGCTTGTGCACAGGATATTGATCGCTGATGCAGGCCTCGAACAATGTGTCAAGTCTGTAGTACACAGGGGCTGTCCGTAAGTTGGCGTCTTGCCTCCGCTGTTATGGTGCATGGTGGTCGACTCTGTGCTCGATGCTCTCAATGCGCAGGCAGCGCTAGATGTTATCGAGGACTGGTGCGCGAGTAATGGGCTGTCGGTTAATCCTCTTCACGACAAGGAGGAAAAATACTGGCATTACTCAGCTGATGCTAAAAGGCATTTCCATCCCGATATCCGAGGAAGCTTACTTGGAAGTCACCTTAGATAGCAAATTTCTTTGGTCAAAGCATGTTGAGTCCGAAACCACCAAAGCGCTCTCAGCTTTTTGGTTATGCAAAGGTGCCTTTGGCAAAACATGGGGCTTATTGCCGAAAAAGGTCCTCTGGATCGGTCTGTCTCAGCTGCGCAGGAGCTTTCCTCAGCATACCGGGAGCTGCTCTAGATGCTATGATGAATCTTCCACCCCTTGACATATATATCAGAAAGCCATGTCTCACCTCAAGAGAAATGGTCTTTGGTACAGCTCGCATTGGAGTGACAGTGTACTTACACGAGAAATATCCTACGACCCCCGTCTCATGGATATGCCTCCTGATGCAATGACACCTGCCATCCTACTGTGCTGTAATTTCACAGTCACATTGCCATGGCGTCAGGACTGGCTTTGGATGGCGTCAGGACTGGCTTTGGATGGCGTCAGGACTGGCTTTGGATGGCGTCAGGACTGGCTTTGGATGGCGTCAGGACTGGCTTTGGATGGCGTCAGGACTGGCTTTGGATGGCGTCAGGACTGGCTTTGGATGGCGTCAGGACTGGCTTTGGCCAGACACTTCGACTGCACTTCTCGTTAGGAAAATATGCGTCTGTCTTTTAATCTCATATTTACGCAATTCTAATGGCCAGGCACTATGTTGTGAAACACAGGTGGAGGGGAAAAAGCATATGCGTCTACAGTGACAGCCAAGCTGCACTCAAAGCTGTGTCCAACCCTCTATCCAACTCCAAATTAGGGTAGGGTAAGGAAAAATAGGGTAGGGTAGGTTAGGTAGAAAAAACAACAAAAGAATTATTTTTAAAATTAAAAAGAATTAATTTTAGTTAACATATAATAAGTTAGGTTAAGCTAGGATTAGTTAGTTCAAGCTATAAATAAAAAAAAAACCTTCGTTCTTGCCACCTACGCGAGTTGATGTATTGTACGTTTTAAGGCTGATATACAAGACAAATTCCTTTTATAGAAGTAAATGTATTAAATGAATTGCCTGGCAATTTCTAGCACACGTGTACCAATGGGACCATTTTGGCAATGTCTTCCGGATTGGTCCGATACAAACTTAGTTTTACTGATTAGATCATGCTTAAACTGTATGGCTGCATAATTTTTTTTTTAAATATCGGTTCGCATATAATAGTAGGCGGAAGTTTTAATATTGGAATGGAGACTTTGGCTTCCAAGCCAAGTTAGTCGAGTCTGCCAAATTTGTCAGTTCTATATATTTTATATACAGGGTGCCCCACGAGCAGTGTGCCAAAAAGCTAGAGCGTGTAGCCCTGGCCAAGACAAGAAAAAAATCGTACGGGAGGGGGGGTCTATTCCCCCCCGTTTAGCCGGGAGGGGCAATTTTCTAAAAAATTGACTTAATTTGGAAAAAAAAATATCAAAAATCAAAAGTTACATCCACAATGCCGTGATATACTTTTTTGTAAAGCCAGAAACCTCTTCTTTCATCTTGTTTCTAAACGAAGCTGTTTTCAGGAATAGTTTTTGAGAAATTAATTTTCAAACTCAAAATTTTGAAAAAAAAATGAAAAAAAAAAATGAAAAAAAAAATTTTCGAACTATTTTTTTTCAAAATTGTATGTAATTAAGTACTCATTTTTTGTCCAAAATTCAATTCTCTTATTAGTTTTTAGTTAAAAACAGAAAACCGGATGCAAAAATGTTTTGTAGTTTTCGAGAAATTAAAAAAAAACCCGAACCATTTTTTTCTAAGAAAAACCTTTTTTTGGTTTTAACGCGACTGGACTTGTAGGCAAATTAATGTATGAAACATTGACATCTTTTTTATTATTTTTAAAAAAATTGGAGTTTTATTATAATCAATTTTCAATATGATCCCCATTTTTTAGAAGGCAAAGATTATATCTCCTTCTAATGGCTGCACATAAGTCAAACAATTTGACTCCAGCGACTTCAATCCATGCTTTCAGTCGTTCCAAAGATACTATTTCCACTTCCCACACATAAAAATCTAGAGGAGTTAAATCTGGTGATCTAGGTGGCCATTCCGTGGGGCCCTTTCTTCCAATCCAACGGTCACTAAAATGATCATCCAGCCAGTTTCTAACCCGTAAGCTGTAGTGTGCTGGTGCTCCATCTTGCTGGTAGATTAAATTATCTGCTATGGCCAAAGAAACGTTGTCCATTAAATCGGGCAAAAGGTCTCGTAGGAACTGCAAGTATGATTCTCCATTAATAACGGCATTCAAAAACCGGGGCCCGATTACAGTTTGTCCAACAATACCAAGCCAAACATTACAGCTAAAGCGGTGTTGTGATTTATTTTGTTTTTTGTTGTGTAGATTGGTGCTACTCCAATGATGCAAATTGTGGAAGTTAGTAACCCCATCTCTGGTAAACTGTGCTTCATCCGTCCAGAATATCCTTCCAAAATTGTTTCGTTCAGTTTCATTTCGAAGCAGTAATGATCGACAAAATTCTGCTCTCAAAAACTTGTCGTTTGAGGTGAGTTCCTGAACTGTCCTAAAATGGTACGGGTGTAAGTTTTCGGTATGAAGCACTCTCCGTACTCTAGATTTGGGCACTCCAAGCATAATAGCTATCCTCCTTGTACTAAGGGAGGGATTACGTCAGACCAAATCCAAAAATTGCGGTTTTATTGTCTTAAGGCCCTAGCCGGTTGAACCCATTGGCGGCGGGCGGACCCAGACGAAATTGGCAGGTCAGTTTTCAGGCGTTATCAATGAAAAAAAAGGATTAATCCAGGGTTATTCCAATACTGTGTCAGTTTATTGAATCCTCATAAAACTCCAATTTTTTTGAAAATAATAAAAAAGATGTCAATGTTTCATACATTAATTTGCCTACAAGTCCAGCCGCGTTAAAACCAAAAAAAGGTTTTTCTTAGAAAAAAATGGTTCGGGTTTTTTTTTAATTTCTCGAAAACTACAAAACATTTTTGCATCCGGTTTTCTGTTTTTAACTAAAAACTAATGAGAGCATTGAATTTTTGAAAAAAAATTACTACTTAATTACATACAATTTTGAAAAAAAATAGTTCGAAATTTTTTTTTTTCAATTTTTTTTCAAAATTTTGAGTTTGAAAATTAATTTCTCAAAAACTACTCCTTAAAACAGCTTCATTTAAAATCAATATGAAAGAAGAGGTTTCTGACTTTACAAAAAGGTATATAGTGGCATTGTGGATGTAACTGTTGATTTTTAATAATTATTTTTCCAAAATAAGTCAATTTTTTAGAAAATTGCCCCTCCCGGCTAAACGGGGGGAAATAGACCCCCCCCTCCCATACGATTTTTTTCTTGTCTTGACTAGACCTACACGCTGTAGCTTTTTGGCACACTGCTCGTGGGGCACCCTGTATATATATATATATAATTTGACAATTCTAAAATATAATACACCATTGGTTTTTTTAAAGGAGGCCATCATAACTAACGTTGTATATGTGATCGTTGATTCAGTTCGAGTTTCTTAGGATGGCAAAACGGCAATCATATATTCATATATCAAATATTAGTTCAAAACATAACGTTTGTCACTCAGCGCACTGAGTAAAATTTAAATCACAATTCTATACGAACAAATTTACTTCGACTTGGTTTTTTTTCCGTGGTTGAGCTGACATGATCACTGATCATGATCAATAACCGAACACTGAATACAAATTAATATCATTTTTGCTAATATTGTAAATAGTTGCAAACGGAAAAAAACCGACGATGATTTCTGTTGTTTGACTATTGGGATGGAATGAGAGAAGGGTTATGGGTATTAAAAAACATCATTAGCCATAAATAATAAGAAAATAAAATAAGTTAATCCATATAAATTGAATATATTAGAACTTTGTCAATCATAGGATGAATATTTTCGCCCAATGTAATTTCTGCATCTAAAGTAAAGAATATCCTCGCGTGATACACGGAACAACATTGCTCAAAGAGGTTACTTTTTGTGAAAACAATAAAAATCAGACATAATCAGTTAGCGTTCAGTACAATAGTTGTATGAAAATTGGTAATTTTTTAAATAAATGGGATAAAATCCAAGACATTGATGTGACAGCCCTGTTATTGTAGGAAGATGGAACTAGATACCACACATCATTTAGAGGTCGAAAAATTTCACATTGCCGTGATCTCGATCCTTAGAATTGAACGTCAACAAATAATCAAGCTAAACAAACAAGCATGTAAAAAAATTCATCTGCCAACGAAACTCCTGTAACTTCTGCATACGACCCAGGAGTAACCATCCATAATTGACTAATTTATCCCAGAAAAATCTAATTTCATCACATTCATAAAACCATCTACATTTATTATATGACATGAAAATATAGGAAAGTATATCAAATCTTTCTACAATTCATTGATATGTAAAATAGTTGTTTGCGTTCATTTTTCTAGTTTAAAATTCTTTTGTTTAATGAAGCCTTCATTGGGCGTTCACCCCTACAATTTTGCACATTTTTGCAGTTGTTTCCCAACTCACTGAAGCAGATGATCGGCACTATTCGCTCTAAAAAAGAGTCAACACACGGAATGCAATCACCGACCTATTTGTAAAACAAAAACTTTAAATTATTATACCTTGATATATAGACTGAGAAACTGAGAAAAATAATTACGACATTTTACTGTTACGAAAGTATGTTAAGTAAAGCGTGTTAGTTAAATACTTTCGGACTGTGTTGTTCAACTGTCATTTAAACTGTGTTAAAGATACAACATTAGCTTTGTTTAATATATGTACATATGTATGTGCAGTAGTTAACGCAGTCATTTCGTTTTAACCTTATTGTCGATAACTCGGGCGAAGCTTGGAACTGAGCCAAATCATCTTGCATTTTTGGAACCTTTGAAGCAAGAATAGCCCCACGATTCCCCACAGGATTCCAATCCGTGTTGCTATCCAATAATTTGTGTGACGTTTTCATCTCTTCGACTTATTCGCACATGTCCTGTTAGTAAATCAGCTGCTTTGCATGCTCTTTATCTAGAGAATGTCGCCCAATTATTTCGTATAGGCTTTAGAGATCGTTTTTGTAGTCGTGAAAAAGTGACAATTTTAAATTGAACGAATCCGAACAATCCGATTTCAAAATTTGAAGGTAGGACTCTTTTCGTAGGAAAAATAATAGTACTAATATCTTAATAGCTTTAAAGCCTATTTTTACTTTTTAGTATTTGAAATGGAAAAACATATGATATATGTACGAACTCTAATTTTTTACTTATAAACTGCAAAAAGCATCAGAAACATTTACTGATTGCTCATAAAATTATTATTAGAACTATTATTATAATATATTACATTGGAGCTCGTAAAGGGCAGAGTGATTTTTTTTAAAACGTACATGGAAGGGAATTACTGTTTATGTTTGCCCCCAACGGCAAATTTCAAGAAAATATTTTCTAGACGAGTAAATTACAAGGGAAATTGTCAGTACTTCGCAGAAGCGAAACTCTGACATACAATTGTAATGACTTAACTGTTACAGAACTGAAACCCCCCGCGTCGCCAATAGCAATCGTTTCTTGTGAATTTTTTTTAAACTTTATTTTATGACATTTGACCCTTTATAGACTTCCGCAGAATTCTAGTTATGTTCTGTTTGGGGGTTTGTAGACAATTTTTTTTAAACCTTTAAACGGGTGTTTCACGTTGAACACCAATTCCAACACAAAAAAAAATAAAAAAATTGCAATATTATAATAGTGAGCCACTTTTGTCTACAGGCTTAGTGAGAATAAACGTAAAGTCCAATCTTTTCTAAGGCAGTGTTGCCAATGACGTATAAAGTTGCAATGTGCTTGGACGTGTCAATGATATGCCAATTTAAAAATGATGAACAACTTTTATTCTGATTACATCTTTACCGGTGGATCTAATAACCGATTAGGCCTTAAAGCCTATGAACATATCACTGTTAATCAGCACGTAATCATGTTGAGGCGATGAGTAATATAAAGTTGATCGCACCGTTTGAATATTTCTCACTTCGGAGTAATCTCAAGGGTGTTGCGTTGGCATATATACGAGTACATATCAGGTCACTTGCCTGAAACACATCTGGCTCACTCAACAATATGTTGATCTTTTGACATTCCAAAGATAACACATGAATGTGATTTTCATTCTTCTTGCATTACCACATTCTACTTGCATTGATCTACAAATTTCTAACGAAGAGGTAAGATGTGTAGATAATAGTCATTCCACTTGGATGTTTCTATAATTAGCATTCATGCCTATGTACGAATGGAAGAAAAAAAATCCACTTTGAGGACTTGACCCGCAACACATATGGTCTCTTTTCAATGACACTTGAATCACTCGAAAACGGTTACGACGAGAGCGAACACAAAGGAGAACTGAACCCATAATAATGCTCTGTCAAATCGGCCCTAATTTGGTGAGTCTCTCCGTACTTAAGGTGCAGTTCGTCATGTTCTCTCGAAATAATTGCAAATTTTCTCTATTATTTTACTCGTTCGATCGTGTATTTTTCGATTCTGGCTAACATGTGGTACTCAGAATGTAGGGTTCAGCAAATCCCGAATATCTCTGATAGGTAATTTTTTTATCGCATCATGTCTTGAAATTGGCGACAGATGTTGTTGACAAGTAAATTATCGCTTTGATATTATGTTTATATCCAATTTCATGTTTTGGATATTGTATGCCTCGTTTGGTATTAATCAAAAAGGAAAAAAAAAAAAGTCCCATCCTCCATCTGCGTTCGACGAGAGACTATATAGCGGAATTCCTTTTCAGTCGATAGTAATTTTAATACATAAGACCCCACAGGCAGATCGTCTCCACGGTGGCTTGCATTAGACCAGATACAAAAGGCAGATGAACTCCAACCAACTAAAAAAAAGGAAAAACTTAACTTTGTTTATGTGATGATCTATAGATGCGCCATCAGGGAGAGAGGGAGAATAGGAATTCACAGAGCCATTCGAACTCTATGCCCTTGAGAACGCGTTAATAACTTGGCAACTAATTAACTGCACTCACATGTTGTTCTAAACTAATTAGATGGCGATTTGGAGTCGCTGATGGGGAACGGTTCTCCATGTTTTGCTTTCGACAACTTGTTTGTTACCTTTCAGTTTTATGATATTTGACAGGAGTTGCTTGTACGACGAGTGTCTTGTGTCTCAAAAGAGCGAAAGGGCAGACGACATGTGTGACACTTGTTAACGGTAGCAATAGTTTCTTGGAGTGGGTTTACTTTTCTTCTTTGCTGTGAGCGGAGAAGAGAAACGTTGAACATTTTAACTGTGATTATTCTCTCTCGATAATAAGGTGATTCCTTCGATCACCTAACTATGTAATCAAAATAGTTTTATGGAGGTTGAGAGTATGAATGAAGTCACGTCAATCAACGATTTATGGCAGATGCATACGAAAATCGTAAGTGTATCGAGCTAAGTATATGTATGTTCTTATAATTAAATTTCGCCTATAATAATGAGGCATTGACTTAACTAATTTGTGCTGAACTAGTTGTGATCATTTAATAGGTAGGCATTTTACTGGGGCAAACGTGTATGGTTGGTTAGTGATATGAATTAATTAGTTGCCCAAAGCCGTCATATGGAGAGATGAAATACTGGTACTAGGAAGCCTTTACATAGCTTTGATAATATCATACCAATGATAAGAGTTTAATATTTCTCAACTCAACTTACATATCCTTAAATATTTTAATGTCTTTAGGTCATATCACCAAGGATGTAGTGTTTGCGTTTCGGAAATTGCAAATTAGACGAGTCCGAATTATCTATATTTTAATGTTAAACATGTTTTCTGATGCCTGTCATAACTTACAGACTTACATTTTTCCGACAGTCTTTGACCACTGGTTACATATCTATCAAGCTATGAGAGTTCTTGTTACTCAGGTAAAGAGTTCTAATATGCCAGATATGTAATTCAATTGCCGTTGATAGAAGAAACTTAAAAAAAGATAAGAAAGAAAACACTTTCAAAGCAAGTTGAGGTTTCGAAAAGATATGATATAACTATCATAAGAAAGTTGTAAATTTGTGGTGGTTCGGTTCGTTCGGTTAGAAGCGACCGAACGTTTATTACTGTGAAAAAGAACTTATTCAAGTGGCATGTTATCTTGACATGAGGTCAAGTGATAACGAAGGAAAAACAGAAAACAAATGAAACAACATACATACATACATATTTATGGGAATGGCGCCACAATTCAAGTCATCAAAATTCTTCATGGTTGAGAAGGAAAATTTTTTACCCTGTTTTTTTTTTCTTAAATTATAATAACTACTCGTATTATGCATTGCATACCAATTTGGTCTCAATTAATAACAGCCGTCAACGACTAATTTCTATGACTTTTGTAAGAAGCCTTTTAATGACCTTAACCTACAGACCTGTTTATGATTTTATACCTCAAACGCATTGCAGTTGCTATTGTTCTTCTAAATTTCCAACACTCGCTGCCTATGTTTCATTACATTTATGACTTATCTAATTCGTTACATTCGCCCAAAAAAGGTGGATCGACTATGGCAATAATATAAATTTCATAACCATCTCTTCATACGATATTAAAGGCAAATAATCAATTTAATAACATATTTGACTTAAATTGCTCTGTAACAATTGGTAAACAAAAGTAAATTGTATAAGCCGCTTTCTCAACCTCGTGACACATTGCATGGTTGTAAGTTTAGACTGAACATATCGAATGAGTTGAATGAAAATGTATGCGCCTACGAAAATGGAAATTAAGTTTAAGGCCAAAGCTTTATTGTTAGAGTAAAAACGGTCATGAAAAGAAAAGTGAGTAACCATAACTATGTCTTGTAGAGATTGGTACTGTATGTGAAGGTGGTTGCAGGTTTAGCCCCAATTGACAAATATGTTTTGCGCCTCGTGAGATATAAAATAGTGAATGAAAGCGTCTTGTGTTAAATTGTTGTCTGTTTTTTAATTTTGTCTATTCCACTCATGACATCTGCTGCAAGAAGGGGTAAGGAATTTCTTTATTAAGTGTGTGTAAGTAGGCAAGACAGTAATAAAATAAGTTCGACAAAAGATTTAGCTGCCTGTTAATGCCTTGGGTTACACTTTTCAATATAATCATATATCTCTTGATCATATAACAGTTTACCAAGACTGTCACGATTATCTCATCGTAACATAACGAGAAACCAAAGGCTAGATGTTGAGCTGGACATGTTGATAGGGAAATAAAATCCCGACCTTAAACTTTATACGTAGCTGATAGCTTTGTTATCTTGCTGAACACGAATAATGAGCCTAGGCACCTAGACCTTATGTTGTGACTGCTCAAGAAGCTCAACAAATACATCAATTCATCCTTAACTTTATTAACTAATGTCTGAGATCGGAAGAGGAAAGAGTTTTGAATATTAAATGATCAGTTGTATGCTCAGTAAGATATCTTCTGTCAAATACAATAATATATCCTTTGGAAGAGCAAAGAGTTGATTTCCACAATTATTTTTTTATAACTAATTCCCAAAAAGCAGTTAAAGGTGGTCTCTAAACTCAGAGTATGTATTGTTTTCAAAGTTTGGTCATATTTAGTTGATGGGATCATCAAAGTTGTATGAGATGAGGCAGGCTTTGTAAAGGGTCCGCCAAATAATTTTTTTTTTTTGAAAATGCTATAAAACAAACTACTGAATATTTTCTCAAATTTCTTTTTTTATTTGAAAGTACAATCCTTCCGGTTAATAATGGAAAGTAATTTCATTCAAATGGCTGCCTCGGCTGGCCATGCAGTAGCCTACACGATCGGTCCAATTTTTAAGCACATTATCGATTGTGTGCAGCTGTATTTCACCAATGGCTTCACGAATATTGTCCTTTAAAGCGTCAATTGTCTCTGGCTTGTCGGCGTAACACTTATCTTTGACGGCACCCCACAAATAATAGTCCAACGGTGTCAAATCGCAGCTCCGAGGTGGCCAAACGACATCAGCTCTGCGGCTGATAATGCGATCTTCAAAAACAGGGCGCAAAACATCGAGTGTAGCTTCGGCTGTGTGGCACGTAGCGCCGTCCTGTTGAAACCAAATGTTGCCAATATCCTCCTCTTCAATTATTATGAACAAAAATTCGTTCAACATGGCCCGATAACGATCGCCATTGACTGTAACGGCCACTCCTTGCTCATTTTCGAAGAAAAATGGCCCAATTATGCCTCTGGACCAAAATCCGCACCAAACAGTGGCTCGTTTTGGGTGCACCGGCTTTTCAATGTATGCGTTCGGGTTTTCTGTGCCCCAAATGCGACAATTTTGCTTGTTTACATACCCGCCAAGATCAAAATGAGCTTCATCTGAAAAGATGATTTTTTTTGGCAAAATCGGCATCTTCTGTAAGTCGATCACAGGCCCACTTAGCGAAGCGAAAACACATTGGATGGTCAGTTGGCTTCAACTCTTGAACCAATTGGACTTTGTATGGCGTCATACCAAGGTCTTTATGCAAAATTCGTCTCAATGATGTCTCCGAAATGTTCAATTGTTGAGAACGACGGTGAATTGATGTTGATGGCGCTTCACGCACACTTTCTGCCGCAGCAGCAATATTCTTGGGTGTACGCACTGTTTTTGGCTTTTCACGCTTTGGTTTATCGATGAGGATGCCAGTTTCTTTCACTTTTTTCACAAGATAACGAACATACGGAGCTGACGGTGCTTCTCTTCTTCCAAAATCCGTACGCGATTTTCGCACACATTCTGCAACATTACCATGATTTTCAAAGTAATGTCGCAATATTTCCCAGCGTTGTTCAAGCGTATACACAACCATGTTCGTTCAGCGGAAGGATAAAACTAATTATCTGTCAAATCAGACATGAGCTAAGTGTTACCATTCACGAAATAAGCACTACTTGAAAAAAAAAAAACGTTAGATGGCGGACCCTTTAGTAATCGTAGGTGCTACATCCTCGGACAGTTCGAACGAGACTCTGGGTTGCTCGTCTAGACAAAGGCATTTGCGTTAATAGCATTAATGAACTGATGATCCAAAACTTCTTGTGAGCACCCTTATTGCATGTACTCGTTTGTTGCACATATGTAAGTGCCACGAAGACTATATTTAAGGTTAACATAGGCGTGTTGAATATAATAGAAACCTAAACTTTAATTAACCAGCGTCGTATTTTTAATTACAAAATATTTACCAGAAGGCCATAAACTTTGCAAAAGTTTAATGTACCTGTACATGGTGTTTAAATAGTCGAACTTAAATGGATTCTCATGCTTTTTCGTATAATATAATATTGCTGAACGCGGCATCATCACTACCCAAAATCAAGCTAAGAATTATGCAATTAAAAAGTGGCTTTGCCAATAAAAAAAAAACATAACTATATTACCATGATCACGGTTATGGTAAAAGCGCGGAAAATTGGAAAAACTAACTTCAAAATGGGAACTTTTTCTTTTTGTTTTTCGCTTAATTTGTCACGTATTACATATTATACCATGATGTTAGATATATCATGATTACACGTATTTTAAGCTTGGCTATATGAAAACGTGAAGCGTGCGGCAAGTAAATCAAATTCCTATTCATCACGCACAGCTCCGAGATAGAGTTTCCCCATTCCATTTCGTGCGCCTCGGCCCTTCAGCGAACGCGTACAATATGTTATTGTAAACCCGATATCCCTCTGTTTCCGTAAACGAAAGAGTATCCCTCTAATGGCAGACAAAATACAATCCACCGGGAGGAATAATAATATGTTACAACAATTTTCTTTCGTACGACATACGACAAATTAGCGACCGCAACTGCTTTGAATCAACGCCACATGAGATGCCACGTCGAGCTTTCGTGCCTCTACTTTTGTATGGTACGCAATTTGAATACCAAGAATACAAATGTACATATATTTGAACAGTTGCGTTAGCTTCATTCTGTGAGTATCCGTATCTCATGACACCAAGAGGTATTCTTCACTTCTAGCCGCTATTCAATCGGCGGATGAGTGACTTGCTTTACTTTGCTTTTCTCTGTTGTGCTGTGGCTTCTATTTTCATTATGTAATCTTATCAGTTTCGTCAAGAGATATTTTAAATATAAAATGATGAGAAGGGGTTGAGGAGGCAGGAGGCTCCACTCCCTGTGGATTCATACTCAATTCCTCTTCTTACATAATTCTGAATTCTGAAATGCTAATGTTTGGTTTTTTTAAGGCGCATCTTACATTGATTTGCTTAGAGCGAGGCGTACTCTCACACAATGGGAACCATCCCAGATTGCTGCGTTAGAGTATATTTGATCTGAGCATTAGTGGAGGGATAAGGGAGGCCGACTGGGCCCAAGGCAGTGCATGCGAATCACAATCATTTTGCGTTCGGATTTCATTCTTTTAAACAACATTCCGGAAGATTATATAATTAGATCTGAAGACCCCTGGATTCGTGGTAAATGAGATTCATAATTCCTTGTAGTCGTTTTCAAGAGGAATGGGCATTCTTTTGACGGCCAATCAAATATAAAAATGAGTTAGGAATTTATATGGCAATTTATCACGCTTAAAAATGGTGATTGTGATAGGTTTTGAGTAGCATAGAAATAAAGTAATTAAAAAGAAATACAATTTCTGCAAAATAAAAAAGTATTTGCATTAAAGATAGACAGATTTTATCAACGCAATCGAAGCGTGTGCCAATGTCGTTGAGGGAAACCATAAATGTGATTTTTACTAGGGGCTCGTGCATTGGATGGGAGATACTAGTAACTCATGATGACATAGTTTCTAGAAGCAAGAGAAGAAAAAGTAAACATTTTTGAGGAGCAGAAATAGGTGGTTGCTATGTTTAAATTCAGGATCAATTTGCATTTGTTGAAACTAATATTTTGTTGATGATTAATTATATATAATTACCACTCAGTAAAAAACATACATATTAGGTGCAGTAAAAATAAATAGAATGGTCTAATTTAAGTTATATATGCACCGTTTTATTCGATAAGTTATTGCCTGAAATTCCATTATGCTTCTCTCATAGATGCCCTCGTCCAAATTGGAAGAAAACTAGGACAGTCATTTTTCACTCATTGGATGAATTTTTCCCCAGCAAGAATGTTCGCCATGGACAAGAACAGGTGATAATCACTTGGTACAAGGTCCAGACTATACGGTGGATGTATCAGAACCTCAAAACCAAGCTTCCGGCGCTTCTGGCTAGTCACTATTGATGTGTGCGGCCTCTCGTTGTCATGATAGATCTTAGTTCCTCTCTTATTGGCCAAAGCTGGCCGCTTCTAGGCTTTCTTCAGATTGTCGAGCTGTTGATAGTATAGGACTTGTATTAAATAATTCCTTGCCAATTCCACCAAACACACAACAAAACTTTTTGTCTCTTAATCCTGGATTAACCACCATTCACGCCAGCTCATTGTGTTTCCACCACGACCGTTTTCACTTGAAGTGACCCACTTTTCATCACCAGTCATGATTCGCTTCAGAAATAAGTCGATTTTGTTGCCATTCAGCAGATTGTCGCAGTGGAAATTCGGTTCATAAAGTTTTTTTGCGTTAACTCGTGGATACCCATGCATTGACCTTCTTTTGTATCCAGCCTTATTGTAATGGTTCCAAACGATTTTTTGTGCAATGTTTAAATTTGTCAATATTTTAAATAGCGTTGTTTAATTTAACACATAAAGCTCTCGATTAAAATAATATAAGAAGAACGATCTTCTGTTGCTGGTGGAGAGCGAAAAAACCACCACTGCAGGTATAATTTCGCTGAGCGTTAACATTTCGAATACGGATCTGATTATTCCATTCCTCTTTGTTTAGGATGGTTAAGAACTATCACGTGCTCTTTATGAATTTCCATTAAATCTTTGCATCTATGCCATAGTTAGTGAGTCATTAGTGAAATTTCATTTCATTCGAAACCTTTATATATGTAAATGTAAAAAATCAATATATGTAAGTCCTAACAAATGTTAAGTTTTTTAAATTAGAAGTAATATTTGGGTTCAACTCTCTTAAAGACAGAAAAATAATTGTCTAATGTGTTGATGGGGGTAATCAGAAAGTAACTAGTAGAAAATAACATAGATCGTAATATGGAATAGAACAAAATTGAATGATTTTGTAAAACGATTTTAGCGTGGGAATGTATCTGTTTTAACAGATGTTACAGTTCATTGTGATCTTAAGACAAGATTGAAATTAAAAGAGACAAGATCGAGAAGAAATAGAAAAAGATCAATTGTCGGTTGATAGCGTAATAACAACAAAAAAAGCGTGAAAAATTGTTTAATTGTTAATTTTCGGTTTAGTTAGATTCCTATTAGTAACGTGTAAAGTATAATTAGTATATAGTATGGTAGGGATATAAATAGATTTTTTAACAAAAACTTGTTAAGAACTTCAAAGCAATAAATCAGGTTTCTAAATGAATCGAAACTTGGCTACATGAAAATTATGCGAATTACTTTTGTTTGATAAGTTAAGGTTTTATCTAGGATGAAATCAGCTGTGCAGGAGACTATTATAACATTACTCTCATTTGGGTTCCTGGCCACAGCAAAATAGAAGGAAACGAAAAGGCTGACGCTCTAGCAAGGCACGGCTCTTCCCTCGACTGTTCTTTGGCGGAGGCAGTACTCCCCCCATTAGACTGGTCAAGGCAAACCTTCTACAACACTTTCTCTCGAGGGCGAACTCCAGATGGTGCAGTCTTAGCAACTGCGTCATATCAAGGAAAACATGGCCCTCCTATAACAGGAAAAGAACCCTCGACCTAACTAACAGTCCCCGACAAGAGATTGCCAGAATTGTAGCCATCTGTACTGGCCACTGGCCTGTCGGTACCCACGCTGCTAAGTTAGGCATCCCATTCAACACCTACTGCCGAAGGTGCAAGAACCCACTGGAAAAGGAAACTCTCACCCATTACCTGTGTGAATGTCCGGCTCTAGCTAGAACCAGACAGCGCCTACTCGGCAAAATCTCCTTCGACGACCTATCAGAATTCAGGGAAATAGGATTCTGCAATATCATCAAATTCCTTAATTCCACAGGATGGATATGAAACTCTAATAATAGCACATTAGGTCACTGAGTGGTGGCATCAAAACGGCGCATAAGCGCAAATTGGGCCTGGCATCTTGATATCAGGCGGCCACTACCTACCTAAGATTTTATCTTGTAATGTATAACACAAAATGTCCCTTCATATTTAAGATTGGAGTATAAACCTTGTACACCAACTTCAAGATTGACTGACGGCAATAAAGGCTAAAGGGGTTAGTCTCATGGGACCACTTCGAAAAATCGATTTTTTTCATATTTCGATAGTAAAACCTATCGAAAATATGCTATGAAAAATTCAGACCGAATTTCCTAGTATTAAATAAGTTACAACTCATAGTCGCCGACGCGCCGTAAGCGACTTGTCTCTGCTCTTGAAACTTTAAACGCATTTTTCTCGAAACATAATTTTCTAAAACTGTCATGGTCTTAAAAAAAAGCTATTCAACCGATTGCTTTGAAATTTATATATTTTTTTCTACTCATTATCGGCCGTACCAAAATTGCCTATTTGCGAAAATATTTTCTTATTTTTTTTAAACGATTTTTAACAAAAAAACAAGATTTTTTTCTACAGTCCGCCACTTTTTTTTCCTTGAAATTGATTAATTTTGGTAGGACCGATAGCGACAGACCTACTGAACAATAATCCATTTGATTTTTTTATTTCAGACAACATGAACAGCCGCTATTACCATATATGGCGAATATTTTTTTTTGGTGACTAATTTAATTTAAAAAAAATTATATAAAAAATGCAAAATAAGAAAAAAAATTGTTTTATACAGTTTAAGATACAAATAAAAGCATAAAAAAATTCAAATGATTCAATTTATTGTCTTAAAAAAAATTCCCTAAAAAGAGGTAAAATGTATGCCTTCACATGAGACTATCCCCTTAAATGTTAAAGCTGTCTTCAATTTTTAAGCATGTGTGGCCCTGTAATTAATTATAAACTACCATTCTGTAGGAAAGCAGATGTTGCACCAACTCGATTTTTTTCTCCACGTCGCAGCTTTCGTAGAAACTCCCCTTTCTTCCATGTTTTAACTATTGTGCTAAGAGAGCAGCGTCTTATGATTGCACTTTTTTTCTTTCCTCTTCCTCTCTTTTCCGTCGATCAATGCCATTCGATCTGTTGCTAGTATTTATTTAATGAGTCGAGTTTTTCCAATTGACAACGTATCAAAGAAACTTCGACTAATAATATTCATTCAAGCTTAAGCCTAACATAGTGCTCATAAAATGATAGCCGGTAACAATATTCGTAGGCCTATTGCCAGTCCAAATAAAGCCGCTCCACACTTACAGGCACAATGAAATGTAAACAACTATAAAAGATAATTTCATATCCAAGGTCCCTTCCAGGATAGTGAATATGTAGCACCAATGAATTTGAAAACAACTTTTCAAATCCATCAATTAATTTTGAGTATATTTGTTACAGTACACCGAGCTCTCGTTATATTACAACAAAGTTTTTTTTTTATAAAATCAGCTCCATTGCACACGTGTATACCTGGGCCGGTGCGATGTTAGTATCTTAAAGATGACATCCACACAAAATACGAACGCAAAAAGAAAATCTTTATACAATTATGCCAAAAGAGTGTTAATAGACCATTCGTTTTTTTTACTAACTCGTAAATGTGAATACCTCTTCATGATAATTGGTTTTCAACTTATACAAATCAGTTAGAGCCACATAAGAAAAACATAAAGCAAACTTTCTTTCCTATTTGTTCACAAAAGATCAACTGCAAAAGAGCAAAATAAAAACTTTAAAGAAAAAGGAAGACAAAGCAGAAGAAAAAGAAGAACGATCACTCAATTAAACGAATTAAAATGGAAACAGACTTGTCGGCAAGTAGCTAGTGATTATACATGAATGTGTAGGCTTGGAAGCCTATATGGCTTAGGTCATCACTTTCATAAATTCACCCTGAGATGTCACAGATGCGTGAGAAGAAAGAATACAGCGAAAAAGTATCGCTACCCCTAGGTCACGCAATTTGATACAATTTACAAAGGAAAACGAGAATAATGCCTAAGATATCGTCTCCCATACTGAATACACTAAGTGGATACATTGCTTGTGACTTAAAGAGATGGGAGATCTCGAATAAACTTCAATTCAATTCATATTTATACTGACGGTGAAAACGTGGTTCGTCGAACAAATACATGCAGTACAAATCATTTCTTATCGATGGGGAGATCTCCTTCAGGTAAAATCAATAGATACAATAACATCCAAACATTTAAGTGAACAATGGATAGCTTCATTTTGTCGATTACCTTATCTTGGAGTACACTCTTATCTCATCGTTTGTTTATTCTATCGAAAGTATAATACTTATATCTACAGAGGTAGGCTAGACTCCTTTCCAATGCATGCAACATTTTTGTTGACATTTTCTCGCAGCGCATTCGGAGGAGAACGCCTAGGAAAGAAAAACAGACGCACGACTATCTGTCTTCAGTTAAATGTTTATATTTCAGATCTAACAAACAAGCAAAATACCTACAACGTGTTGGACTGATAACGAGTCTAACTTGATTCCACTATTCGTTATGTGCTCCAATGCGTAAATAGTTATGAGTCACGGCAACGGTAGAGATTAAATGTCAAATATATACGAATTTGAACGTGGACTCTAGATAGGCACACACGTTACTCGTATGCAGACACGGGTGTGTGCGCCAGTAATGAAAGAGCAAAACAATTTTGAGCACGTTTCTGACCTTGGGCGCATACTATTCGTTTTGCTTTGTATCATTTTCACTATTTTTTTCTTATGAAAATAGAAGTAATTTATTATTTTGTCTTAATCTGAAAAAGTATTGGAAACCAAATAGTTTGTGCGATGGTCACACCCTTTTGGTTGATTATTCTTTCTATTGATATTTCTTTTTAATATTTTCCCTGCTTCTGATTTACCCCTTTGTATGTGAAGCTTGAAATTGCGTGGTAGGTATTTGCTTTTGTTATATAATTTTTTTTTTCGCCCGTCATTAAGTCGCGTGAAGTTGCAATTTTCCATTGTGCTTTGTTAATAGCCGGCTATTGTATGTACCAGCTAAAAATCGTTTGTTAACCTTTCTATCGGGTGAGAAAACTAGTTTTGAATTCTTGGGATACAAAGCAGGAACTAAACGAAAGGAAACGTTAGTATTGGGCAAGAGCGTGGAATTGGTTGAGTAGGGTGAGCTGGAGCCCGTATGAGCATTTTAAAATATTTTCATTTTGTCCAAGAGGTTGCTAGACTTGAGTGGCTTGTTCACCTTCCAAAATCTCACCGAGACCTTGTAATGCAGCTCAAGAAATATGTTTTATAGTATTTAAACGTATAATAACATTTCTTGTCGGATAGACACGTAAAAATTATTTTCCAGATGAACATTAAATATTTATTGCTGTCTCTGGTTGGCTCAGGTACGAATACCTACAAGGTAAGGGCACCAAATTGCACAAGCCTTAATGTATTGTAATACCTAGCACAAGTGGTATTGAGCTGTATTACACAACCACACAACTATTGTAGTTGATCGTATGTGTCCATAATAAGAACATAAATTACTTAAAAAGAAAAGGGTTATTGCTTTTGACTCTTCCAAAACTGTATTCCTCTTATTTATTTTGTTCTCTACGTCTCAGGAGATATCTGAGATGTATATAAATAATTTGCCAGAATCATCTATACAGGGTGTCCCACGAGCAGTGTGCCAAAAAGCTAGAGCGTGTAGGTCTGGTCAAGACAAGAAAAAAATCGTATGGGAGGGGGGGTTACATCCACAATGCCGTGATATACTTTTTTGTAAAGCCAGAAACCTCTTTTTTCATCTTGTTTTTAAACGAAGCTGTTTTAAGGAATAGTTTTTGAGAAATTAATTTTCAAACTCAAAATTTTGAAGAAAAAAAAATTAAAAAAAAAAATTCGAACTATGTATTTTTTTTTCAAAATTGTATGTAATTAAGTACTAATTTTTTTTTTCAAAAATTCAATTCTGTTATTAGTTAAAAACAGAAAACCGGATGCAAAAATGTCTTGTAGTTTTTGAGAAATTAAAAAAAAACCCGAACCATTTTTTTCTAAGAAAAACCTTTTTTTTTTGGTTTTAACGCGTCTGGACTTGTAGGCAAATTGATGTATGAAACATTGACCTCTTTTTTATTATTTTTAAAAAATTCGGAGTTTTATGAGGATACAATAAAGTGACATAGTATTGGAATAACCCTGGATTAATCCTTTTTTTTCATTGATAACCCCTGAAAACTGACCTGACAATTTCGTCTGGGTCCACCCGCCGCCAATGGGTTCTACCCGCTAGGACCTTAAGACAATAAAACCGCAATTTTTCTTTATTGAAAAACAAAATATTTGCAACGCAAATGCAAATAAAAGGCATCGCATTTTCAATAAAAATACTTTTCCAAATTGGATGTTAACTCATCAACACATTACGGTGTCAAACTCATACTCTCGAGAAGAATTTACGGACATGCACTTCTGCTACGGTTTAGCTAATGGTCGAGATCGTGAAGCCGAAAGACTATACGCTGAAAGATATCCCAATCGGAGGTGTCCCAGTCGTAGCAATCCACCGACGTCTGCGAGAGCACGGAGTGCTAGAGCATCGAAGAAGTGAAAGATCAGTTACAGATGGATCAGGAATCTTAGATGAAAGAACTTTGGATTTGGTCCGACGTAATCCCTCCCTTAACATAGTACAAGGAGGGTAGCTATTATGCTTGGAGTGCCCAAATCTAGAGTATGGAGAGTGCTTCATACCGAAAACTTACACCCGTACCATTTTAGGCCAGTTCAGGAACTCACCTCAAACGACAAGTTTTTGAGAGCAGAATTTTGTCGATCATTACTGCTTCGAGATGAAACTGAACGAAACTATTTTTCAAGGATATTCTGGACGGATGAAGCACGGTTTACTAACTTCCACAATTTGCATCATTGGAGTAGCACCAATCCACACAACAAAAACCAAAATAAATCACAACACCGCTTTAGCTGTAATGTTTGGCTTGGTATTGTTGGACAAACTGTAATCGGGCCCCGGTTTTTGAATGCCGTTATTAATGGAGAATTATACCTGCTGTTCCTACGAGAACTTTTGCCCGATTTGATGGACAACGTTCCTTTGGCCATAGCAGATAATTTAATCTACCAGCAAGATGGAGAACCAGCACACTACAGCTTACGGGTTAGAAACTGGCTGGATGGTCATTTTAGTGACCGTTGGATCGGAAGAAGGAGCCCCACGGAATGGCCACCCAGATCACCAGATTTAACTCCTCTAGCTTTTTATGTGTGGGGATTCAT
Source organism: Merodon equestris (assembly GCA_958301585.1). Classification (NCBI taxonomy): domain Eukaryota; kingdom Metazoa; phylum Arthropoda; class Insecta; order Diptera; family Syrphidae; genus Merodon; species Merodon equestris. The sequence goes on along the minus strand of OY284415.1, from coordinate 76,559,230 downwards.
GAAGAATTATGTTTGCGAAGTGGAAATAGTATCTTTGGAACAACTGAAAGAACGGATTTATGTCTCTAGAGTCAAATTGCAGGAAAATTTGTCAAGCATAGACTTATGTGCAGCCATTAGAATTTTATTTTAGATATTTGCCTTCTAAAAAATGTGGATCATATTGAAAATTTATTATAATAAAACTCTGAATTTTTTAAAAATAATAAAAAAGAGGTCAATTTCATACATTAATTTGCCTACAAGTCCAGCCGCGTTAAAACAAAAAAAAAAGGTTTTTCTTAGAAAAAAATGGTTCGGGTTTTTTTTTAATTTCTCAAAAACTACAAGACATTTTTGCATCCGGTTTTCTGTTTTTAACTAAAAACTAATAACAGAATTGAACATACAATTTTGAAAAAAAAATTGTTCGCAATTTTTTTTTCAAAATTTAGAGTTTGAAAATTAATTTCTCAAAAACTATTCCTTAAAACAGCTTCGTTTAGAAACAAGATGAAAGAAGAGGTTTCTGGCTTTACAAAAAAGTATATCACGGTATTGTGGATGTAACTGTTGATTTTTAATATTTTTTTTCCAAATTAAGTCAATTTTTTAGAAAATTGTCCCTCCCGGCTAAACGGAAGGGAGTAGACCTCCCCTCCCATACAATTTTTTTCTTGTCTTGACCAGACCTACACGCTCTAGCTTTTTGGCACACTGCTCGTGGGACACCCTGTATAACGAGATGGAGCGGTAAATTCGGCCACAGCTCTCCCAAAAGGTGGAAGATAGTAGTGGCCAGATCAGTACTTGAATATCTAAGCCCGAATTGAATCTGAGTTGTTTTACGAGCAGTGCTTGAGATCATTATCGTCGTCAAAGACGGCAAACCAAACGTTTCGAAGCTGCGGATTAAATTCCCACTCAAAATTTATGCATCCCCACAGCATTGTATGTACTTCCTTCCCTAAACTTGACAGTAGGCTGGATATGACGACTAGAATTTTTTTCATCTTTTGCCGCCACACTAAGTGCTTCTCGTTCGGTCCAAAACAGTTGATTCTGCTTTCATAATCGTAAGTAAATAGTTAATTAAAATACATTCACAATCTATGACCAATTGAAATTTGGATCATATGCTAAGTTTTTTTGAAATAAATTTTCTTAGCTTAAGTTAGTTATAAAAAACAGTTTATATATAGTAGCCGAATAAGTTTAAGTTGTACAATTTGTTTTAGAGGGTCCGCCTGGGGCCAGTAAGATATTTAAATTTTTAAGGATAGTTACGCTAGTTTAAAGCTTGTTTTGTCTAAGCTAAGTTTTGTCTAGGATAAGATAGATCTAAGAAAGAATAGTGAATAAAAATGAATTTAAGAACTAAAAAAAAAAAACCAATTGATATTTGGTAGAGCGGTTTTAATTTGAAAATGCAACTGGCAAAACTAAAAGACTTCACTGGTTTGTGCAAAAAGGGCATGGTGTTTATTTGAAATGAACCTTATCAGGACTGCATCAGACTTACTCGCTTTAGTCATAGCATCTTTTATGCCAAATATAAGCCAAACGCCCATCAAACGTATATACGAGTAAAACGTAGAAGCATATCAGCCCTTTCGAAATGTATTAAGCCTTGGCTACAAAACTGTCCTGAAAAACGGATACTAAAAGGTTAATAGAAAGGTGTTCTATTCCGACGACGTCTATATGAATGGGTGTATGTCCTCTCTAACGATCTGTTAGAGGAGGGAAAAGACAGATAGACATTTTTTATTTTGTACACAAAATTGCCTTTTTACAGAAATTTGATAATTTAATATCTGACCTGAGATTGATTAGATAACATCTAAGCGCAGCAGTATTGTTGTATTTTATTTCAAGAGGTAATTGTGCTATAATCAAAGAAGAAAGTAGCTTCTACGTACACTGAAGAGTAATTGCGGTTCCAATGGAATGGTATTTCTCCAGTTCACGCAATTTTCACTGATTGATTTCCACAATACCGGACATTTTCTGCGAAGTCTTCGGGTTATTAACTGCACGAAATACTGTCTTCCAATATCAGTCTCCAGAAATAACGCATTTAATAAAATTAATTAACATTTGAAATGTAGTGTATTTATCATCTCGCAACTTTCGCTCGCGTCATCACGGATTTTTCAAGTGAAAATAAAAAAAAATTAAACAAGAAACTTCTCCAGCTTTCAGCTCCAATATCTTCATGTGTTAGTCACTTAAGATCATTCCCAAAAACAAGAGAAGCCAAAACAAAAACAAAATCAATTAAATATCTTGAAATTCGAATTAGTCATCGGTATCTCTTGAGTGTGCTCGACGACCATGGCGGGATGCTGACGTATCAACTGGAATCTTTGTTTTCTTGTTTTGTTTATAAGAAAAAAAGAAATAAAAACTTTGGTACGGGGCACTACAGCTCGATCTACGCCCGCGCGGCCCATGATCATCGACTGTCCGATGGAGGAATGTGTGGTTTTGGACTTGAAATTGATTACATACCTCGATACGGTTGTGGAATGTCGAGTGAATAGAATAGAGTGATTAAAGTGGAAGTTTCATAAATTGTATACGATGTAATGCGATTCACTAGATAGAGAGCGATTGGTTGGCTTGGTTGTTGGGCTTTATTTTTGCTGATTGCTAAGGCCGCCATATTGGTGCTGGCTTTCTGCGTCTTGTAGCAAGCGCGTAGGGTTTTATCGGCGCAGATAAGGTGTATCGCAAAGGTATATGTTTTGCTCATACATAAATAACTACATCTTTTTGTTTTGGTTGAAATGTGCTTGTTCAATGATGGTGATCATGGGTCTTCGTTTAAAGCCCCTTATGAAAGGGTATATTCCACCGTGATCTCTTCAATTAGGATGTCTCCAACATGAACAAAAAAGCAAAGATAGAAAATTAACTCACCAGAATGAACGCCCGCATCATCATCATCATCCAATATTCTTCGTGCTACGATGGCTGGAGGAGTTCCATTGGTTCCCCCTATTGGGAATTGTCTATCATAGTCTTCCTCTTCATGATTAACGCGACTACAAACACTGCTCTCAAAATTATATTCCTGTTCCTGTGCCACTGACACATTCACTGCTACATCCATGATTTTAAAATGTTCCCTGATTAGGTCCACACACCGATCTGAGCGGAAGAATCGTTGTAACAGATCAAGCGAAAGCGGACGCACGTCGTATCCCAGATACAAAGCTAAGTTATGACTGTTTGTGCAAATAGCACTCATTCCCGAACCGACAGTAGTTGCCGTTCCCGACGAGGTAATCGATTTTAATAGCGAATTACTCCGCGATAGCTTCGTTGAATGCGCGCGGCGAATGAAACTTAACGATTTTTTGGCGGGTGACGATGTCGTAGTGCCTAGTGAATGTTGCGGCGACGTTATCGATGTATCCGACGAAAAACTCTTAGTCGCGGTTAATTTACTACCACTGCCACTACCGTAACCTCCAGCCGAGTTACCTCCAATGGTAAGTGGTACCGACGATGCTGATGCCGACTGCATCAATTTTGGCGTCGATTTGAGCAGGAAGAAATTCTTTGGCGGAAACGTATTCGATATAATGGAGCTACCGCCACCGCTTGTTACGCTGCCAATCTTACTACAATTGCTTGCGCCTAATCGGTTGGTTGGGTTGTACGAATGGATATTGGTGCTGCCTCTACTGCCACCTTGTGCCAGAGCGACTGAAGGTGATAAATTTTGCGGCAATGTGCTGGCTTTCGCACGACAGTTACTAACACTCGAATTCACGACACCGCCGATAGTCGTGGTTGTACTCGTTCTCGTGTTTGTATCTCTGCGGGAAGCCTGTACTGGAACTGATAAGATATTGGTGCGCGAACGTGATTTCATCATTTTGATCGGCGTCGATGTGTTGGTTTGCATGCGACTTATCTCTGAATCATCGTCATCGTAGTCGCGATTTGATGCGATTGTAGCTGTCGTGTCCTCGTCGGCCATAATGATGTCGTCATCCAGTTCGGCGAGTAGTCTGTTCAGAGAAAGGCTTTTATTGAGTTGTGGGGGCTCTTGCGCCTGAGCGATTTGTGGTTGGGGTTTCTTAATATCGTCCGGATCTGCTTGGTCTAAATTTATGGTATTAAGGACTATTCCGTAGCGTTTGGTTTTAGCAGCATTTGAGAGTTTTTTCACCGGCGTACTGATCTTACCCCCAGTCGTAGTAGTAGTAGTAGCGGTGGTGGCGGTGGTGGCGGTGTTAGTGCTTGTGCCACTATTCCGGTTCTTCGTGGATGTGGATTGAGCAGGTTTGGGGTTAGTTTTTATGAATTCACCACCGTCACTGTGATCGTCGTCGTTGAGGTCGACATCACCCATGCCAGTTATGCTCCAGTTAAAACCGCACGGCGGTGACATCTTGTGAGATTTGTTGTTACTACTACCAAACAGTGAAATCAATTTCGAATTCTTTGACGGGGACAGCGTCGCCTTCTGCAAGCTCGAGGTGCTTTCACTTTCAGTCAAACTGGGCGGACGTTGTTGTCGATCAACGATTGATGACGATAGTGACGACGGTGCTGTCGATGAAACGCTACTATCCTCGTCGTCTGTTATGACCAATGGCACATAGAATGTCGAACGTCGTCGAGCGGTACGAGTTGTGGCAGAGTCGACAGATGACGTTGATGTTGCGGATGAAAGATAAGCGAGCGGCGTCACGGCAACTCTACTCTCAACTGCCCTTGTTGTTACCGCGGATGAGGGTGAATTGGTCGAATGCGATTGTCGTGTTTGATGTTGTTCGATGGTTTGCAACATTTTCTACCTTTTTATCTGTTATTGCGAAAAATGTCCGTCCGTCACCTCAAATCGACTTGCTGGCATTTTGTATATGGCGCACGCTACGCTCGAGTTCGAGTATAAACACCCTCACGCACCGATCACGGACACTACCAGCTTCGAAGGGAGTACGTACCTAAACCAAGAAGAATAGGCCTCTTCACAAAATAACAAACAAATCACAAACGCGACAAACAACAAACAGAAAACAAAACTCAAACACAGCAGAAAAACGAACAACGAACAACAAAAATGGAAAACAGCAAAGCGTAGCGTTCTTCCTTGCCTGCACTAGTGCATTCTCAGTGCATTTGTCTCATTCTTCTTGTAGGACTGGTTTTCGTAGTGCCTCTTATCCTCTGACTACTCCGATTCTACGACGTACTACTACTCCACACGGGTGGTTTACTCCAACGAAATTTCTTTGTGTGTTAAACCTATTGGAATGCGTTTAATTTTTCTTGTAACCCTTAATCGTATCTTATTTTTTGAGCGCGATGATTCAATTATTTGGTTTTTGTAAGCACGGTTAGAGCGATTTTATTAAATTAGTTAAAATAAACGCACAATTACACAATTTTTTTTTAAAATAAATAACGTAAAAATTGACACACGTTGCGACATACATACGAACGCGTCACCAGTTAACACTCAACTGCTGAGAAGCGAGCCGGATGGGTGCTTGTGGCATTTTTTTCCAATTCCTCTTTGGTTGAGTGTTTTTGATGCGGTTGCCGTGGAATGGTGTGGGTAGGAAAGTAGCAAAATGGTAAACAAATCGTTTCCACTCAAGAGAGGTGGTTTGTCATCGAGTGGAAATAGTTAAAGATGCCGAGTGGACTTTAATTTCCCACTCCCGGGAGAAATGACGATGGAGTTTATTGAGTGGAAATATGAGCAAATTTCAACTGATCGACGAGCTGTTTGCCTTTGTCACTCAAAGGGTCAAAGGGCCATTTTTTAGATAAATTGATAATTGAGTAAAAAATGAATTACAGTCTACAAGGTTGGACTGGAATTTCGAGAAAATCTTCATTTTGCAGAATGTTGTATTTGCTCGTGTTATCACCTGCATTGCAATCATTTTTATCTTTGGTAAGTAAACAGATTTATCATGCAAGAAGCAATTCTAAGAAAAAATGATTTATTGGTTTATTACATCTTATTTCCTTTTAGGTAGATGTTGTCACTCGGTTTGTTTTTGTGTGCGTTTTCTCAACTGACGCCATTGGCGATTTTAATTAAAAAGTGGCTTTAAGCGATGTGTCATACAATGCTTCCTTACTAAAGTCTTTTGTTTGGCAACTAAGGCATTTATTACGCAGAAAGAATAAACCACAAATGCGAGGAGGAGACTGAAGCTATTAAAAACCGCTTACGTTCTGAGCGGCCGCGATCTATGCGAGGATCAGAGGTCATCAGTGATGTCAAGTCAAGAATGAAAAACTTCTTTAAAAAATGTCTTACAATATGAGATTAAATTCCAAATTAGTAGGTCGTGTCATCAAAAACGACTTAAGACCTATCACCTTTACATACTCAAAAACTAGTGATAACTACTGATAAGATCCTAAAAGGATAGATTCGAAGATCAGCGCTTTTCAAAATGCCAATTAAGCTCGAGAACGCTAAGCGCACGGATGAACTTACTGACACACAAAACTGTATCGCCATCTAAGAAAATACAAAAGAAGTACGAAATAATCTATGCACCTGCCTAGGTTATTAGGATAAGCAGCCTAACAGGATAAATAAATCAGCACAAGATTTTATATTGTAATGCTTTTCTGTTGGTCACTTCTTATATTACCTAACGTAGTAGATTTGCCTCATATAAGTGGGTTAGTATCACTCCAGGCTAATACCTAACGGTTGTCTCAGGAAACTCGATTACATCTTTGCATTGTTCATTTCATTATTCACGGATAATTTTACAAACCTCTCTTATGGTCATCAAATCATCTTCAAAAATGTTTTCCAACTCACCTGAAAAAAAAAACAAAAATACAATCATAGTTAGTCTTCAGTTAAGGAAGAGCGAGGTAATATTATCTGCATTTGCTCAAAGGGATAACTCAAATGGGATTTCATCTGATGAGACATTTATTTATTCTGAGTGGATTTTCTACCTTGAAGGCTCGAATTAAACCTAAATTCGTTTAGAGAAGGAGCTACCTCAACTGCACAAAATCATTCAAAATAAACTAAACAGGTTTAATAGATTAATCTGCTTATTCAAACCCTGCACTCCATTCTGCGAGCACACTGCTACCCGATGCAAAAAAATACAAAAATTTGCATTACAATAACTGCGAAAAGGATAACCCTTCGCTTCTCGGTCCTTCTCATTCTGCTTGGCGAGTTTTTAAATAATCCTCACATGGAGGGTTAATCATGTTGAACATGTGGCCGATGGCATTGTTTACGATGCTAACTACTCTCCTATCAATTTTGTCGACGACGTCGTGAGGCGTTGCTTGTTAAAGGATTTCGCGGCGTGATACGTCCTTGTTGGGGATTAAATTAATGTTATCAAAAGATTTGTAAAAAAGAGAATAAGAAACAGCGACAAATAGGAATGGTAAGAGAAAAATTGCTACTTACGATGATTACTACTCTAGTGGAATGTCCTAACGAACACCTTGAATGCGCAACTATACATATACAACAGCAGCTGCCGAGCCAGTAACAGTTGCCGTGATGCAAGGTCTGCAAGAATGTGTTTTTGAATCGGTTTTATTCCCCATTTTATTGCCTGCTTTTTATTGACCCTACACAGGGACGCAAAAAGAATAACAAGGTAATATATATAATATACGAGAGGAAAACAAGGCAAAAAGGAGACCTGGGAAGAAGTACAACTCCTGCGAGGAAGAATTGCGTTGTCCCGCTGTAGCCTCGAGCATTGTGAACTCTTTTGTTTTTGTTTTGCATTATTTCTGCGGAATTTCATTGGGTCCAACGGTCGTTTGGTGGAGGGAAATATGATTCCAGTAGCACGTCAACTTTGCGTGCCCAGTGATAAAAGATTGAGATTATATGACTTATATACATACGTACCTATACTTAAGTTGTGTGGGCTGCATTTGCATCAGCGTGTGCTGGCAAGTACATATGTATATAGATTTATGAGTTATTTATACGTACCAGCAGGATCCTGGTGACTATAAAATAACTTTTTCTTTCCTAACCGGAATGCGGCTTAAAACATACTTTTTCTTGTTTCGGAGAAGCAGCTTTAAATTCGTATGTACCTTAAACAATACATATGCAACAAGTGTGCAGATAGACGAAAAGCGCTGCAATAAAGTGACACAAACAGCACAAGGGGCAGCGCACATGGGAGTAATTCTACCAGGCGGAAAATTGGTACAGTGCTCTACTCTAAGCGCACACGGGATAAATTACTCAGGCAGAAAAAATTGTATATGTGAACCTCATCTCGTTGTGTTAGTGACGAATTATGATTGAAACCCAACACCAGACAAAACACGTGCATACTCGAAAAATAAAGAGTTGTGTATGTGTTAGTTTCCTACCATGTTCTCCCACTCGATACGCGGTAGAAGATTTTACTCCGTTTCATACTGCACACTTCAGCTCCCTCTCCAATAAAATCAGTTTTCAGCCGATAGAAATACTCCCGTGTGCGCTGGCCCAAGGAGTAGGTTTTATTATTTTCTAATTTAAATAAAATTAATTGTGTATAGAGGTAATCAGAACTCTGATCCTAAAATGTTTGGATAAGTCGAGGAAAGGAATACCAATGGCCTTCATGTAAACGAGATGAGAAAATGATTGGGAAAAAGCAGACAGCGTTAAGGATGTTTACTTTTAACTTACACTTAATTAATATGGTGGCCGTCAAAACAGATAAATGGTACAAGCCTATCAAGTTCCAAGCGTAGCGGTGACCAAGTCGAATGGTAGCACCATGGATCGATCTTGGTCTAAGTGATCCCCACCGCTTTTTACGGAGGGAAGTCACCTAACCTAACCTAACCAATTAAGTAACTAGATATTGATTTTAGTTATCAGTGATCAGTATGATCTTTTCAAAACCGCTTCGAAGTGAAAAATACACTGATTTAAAATAACTCAAACTAATTTAGAGTTCGATCTTATATTCACGGAATCTACCGTAGTAGAATCGGAAAAAAAAATACAAAATCATGGTATCGCCATCAGCCCCTTATAGGAGGATTGCTGTTAAGCTTGAGATGTGGCAATATTTTAAAGTAACATCTGCATCGTGAAGATTTTCATTTTTAAAGGTATATGATATACTCAGAGCCTTTTTGCATACGAAGACTATTTGCGTTATTTGCAGAAATTTGAAAAAATGGAATTGTGACGGTCAAGGTCGACATGTGCTACTCTGATACGCGGATTTTATAAATATGATAAGCATACATAGAATATCCAATAACAGGTTTGTGTTGCTTTATTGAAGGAAAGAAATATTTAAAAAAAAAAACAATCGCTGTGCATCAACCACTGGAAGCACCTCCTACTTGTTATTGTAACTATACCCGTAAAATAGGATTAACCCGTGGCAGATGTTAGCTATGCAGGATTTCAAATTTATTGTTTACCCCTCTATAGGGGTATACCCCTTCCAATATTTCTTTATTAACCGCCGTGCATATAGACGAAGAAGATTGTTGTTAAACCTTACGTATGGACTGAGGAACAGGACTTACATGAATTTCTTCGTATGTAGAAGTTCCAGCATTAAGTTACATTTTTTTTTAATTTCCCACTTGTTTCCACGAGTGATTCCAGCAACAGCTATTCCCTTCATTAGAAACTTGTTCAATATAATCAGTTTATTTCAAATAGCATACAAGAACAGGATAAGCGAAATATCCCGGAAATGAAATGGTTTCAAAAAAAATGTCTACATATACATAAAATTGGAGGCATTCCAATTAGTACAGAAAAAAACCTGTAAGAAGACGAACTACCTGTCACTTATTAGCTTAGGTTGTCAGATAAACCTTCTTCACCCACTCCTCTCAGTCTGGTCTCAGTCCAAACTGTCATTCGCAAGAGGTCTCATCAAAATGTTTGATTTTTAAGCCATATATTATTTTTAGTATTTCTTGCCCAGTGACACTTGATTTAATTGATTTTTTTTTTGTTATAGGGTTCGCGCAGGTTCAAGAGTTACGCTCTTATGGTGTTTGTCACACAACCTAGGCGGGGTGCGAATGGTTTGTGTCGAAGATGTTCGTTCACTTCTCTCCGGGGGTGATTGTTCCAGATAGGATTCCAGAGATTCGACTGAATTTGTCGCGTTGGTTGTAGTTCACAGTAACTTATTTTGTTTCCATGTCGTTAAGGTGTCATATTGGAAATGCCCATATAAATTATGAATTTAGAAGTGATCTTAATACTGCGAGTGTTATGCCTTCGTCAGCACTTTTTTGATCATCTCTCATTCACAACTGATGTTGTTGCACAGTTTTTCCCTATAGGAATTGCTCTTGACTGTGGACACATTTGAACTACAGATCTACCGCTCAACAGTCAGTGATCATGATTGCACCACGACCACCCCTAATTGCTACTGTGAAGATCTTCCAGCAAGATCATCGGGTTGGATTTTGATAGGTCAAAATCAAAATGTAATCAAAGTTCACAACAAAAACGGTGGGAATGCTACGTTTCGTATTGCTTTTAGGCATCATAAAGTGCCTTCTCGGACAGCTATAGTGAATTCAATCAATAAATTTACACGCCTTGGACAGGTTAGTGATGTAAAGCAGTGTATGACTGAAAACCCAGGTGTGTCCATTTGGAGAAAACCCTAGGAATTGATTATTCTATCCGTAAGCGCTTTACACCCGCATTTTGCATCTTGGATAAAGACAATGTCCAACTGACATAAGAATTGAAAACAACAGACTCACTATACAGTATTTTGACTGATTATTTTAGTTTGAATTTCTTACAATAGTATTCTTTTTTACACAAAATTTATCTCAAATAAATATGATGGTTTCCATTTTTTAAAAATACCTATACGGAAAATCCAGAGATTCATTGGTGACAGAAGACACATTCACAGGAGATGACCGGTTTATTGGAAGCATTGAGGGAATTATTTAAGGGCATCATTTAAAGTCGTGTGGGTCGGTTTTAACTGCCTCAGTACATGATGCTGCGAGCTTAATAGCTTGGGCATATTTCTCATAGAGTGGTATGGAACTTATATACTTAATAAATAAAATTATTGGCATATATGTTTACAAAGATTGCACTTCTGGTAAGACAATGCCTCTATTGCCTCCATTGCGAATAATTCTTCACCAGTGATTCATGTATCAAAGCTATTAGGGTGAACCACAACGCAAAGAATCAGGGCACCGAAAGGATGGCAATTTGTAAGTAGAGCCAAGATGAACATTTTGCAGATGTTGTTCGACATTACGAGGGTGGTCTTACTTGTCAGTAAAAGCTCGTGAATGTAGTTGTGCTCCTTTTGACAGTTACTCACCAAAATTTCAGCCATTGTGGACGCCTAGTTTTTATTTGACAGTTGTTTGAGTGAGTCGATGTGAGTGTTTTTGTGAAAATGGACAAAATTGAGTATTGAGCTGTTATTAAATTTTTGATTTTGAAGGGCAATATGCCTATACAAATCAAAGACGAGTTGGACATTGTGTATGGGGACTCTGCACCGTCATTTACTACAGTGAAATGTTGGGCAGCTGAATATAAACGTGGCCGTGAGAGTTTGAGAGACGATGAACGTTAAGGACGTCCAAAAACTGCAACAACTGACGATAACATCGCTAAAGTTCACCAAATGGTGCTAGGCGACCGCCGAATTAAAGTGAGAGAGATAGCAGAAGCTATGAAAATGTTCAAAGAATGTGTTTCTCACATATTAAATATAGATTTAGGCATGAGAAAGCTGTCCGTGTGTTGGGTTTCGCATTTGCTCACGTTAGACCAAAAACGTGTTCGAATGAACATACCAAAGCTCTCTTGGCGCAGTTTAGGCGCAATTTATGCGAGTTTTGGCACCAATTAATTACTGCCGATGAAACTTGGAAAGCCCGTAACAAAAATACGTTAAAAAAGTGGACTACAAAGGGGGAATCGGCTCCAAAAAACAGTTTTTTCGTCTGGGAAAGTGATGGGGACTGTCTTTGGGATAGTCATGGAGTTATCTTAATCGATTATCCTCAAAAGAAATTGCGGAAAAACGGCCACATTTGGAGAAAAAGAAAAACGCCCAAAACTATTTGGATGGGTTAGAGAGATGGGAGCATCGATGGGAGAAGTGTGTAGAGCTACAAGGAGACTATGTAGAAAAATTGAAATAAATTTTAGGAAAAACTGTCTTGTGTATTCGTTAGGTAGGCAGTTTTTCAGACCACCCTCCTATCAACTCTAGACTAAGATTAAAATATTATTTTTTATAAAAATCCTAAATGTTTGTGCTAATTAAAAAATGACATCTCTTATTTCGGGGTCCTTCATAGAGATATTTGCTAAAAGATGGTATTTTCAAAGAAGGAAGAAACAAACGCAATTAGTCTATAAGCGAAGACGACACCTAATTTCAATCGGACACTTACGTTAGTATAAATACATATAGTATATATAGATAGTAAATTGGTATATATGTATATGTAGTAAATATGTATAAATATTTTACATTTACGGGTTTCCTAAATAAAAAAAATGTTTGATTTATTTTTTTTGTGATGAATATACCACTGGTGGTAACTGGCGGTATGTAATTCAAGAATTTTGTTAAACGGGATGCAAAGTGGTGCACGTATGATCACCCTTCGTTCGACTTTGTTAGAGTGAAATTTTACTATTTTCTACACTGAAAGAAACTTAAATAAAATAAGTTTCCTTCATGTTGTAATGGTCAAATGATGTATGACCCCTACATGGTCATGGACCTACATGGAACCACATTCATATGGCTGTGTTTGTCATGTTACCAATCACAGCGCCCTGAAAACCGACGCAATATTTTTTGAAAAATGAGCTCGGACTCAAAAAGTTCCTAAAAGTATGCGTGGCCAAAAAAATTTAGATAAAAAAGAAAGCAAAAAAGTTGATCCGCTGAACGCAAGCGGCAAACTGTCACTATTTTGTACAATTTTTTGAATTAGTTCACAATTTCTATCAGCCAACCTGTGCATCATACTGAAATTCGACAAACACAGCATCATTTGATCCTGGCGTTATGTGGGAATATTCTTACAATCCCGATCTCAGACTATTTATTTCAAATGACGTACTCAAAGTTAGTTAAGGGGTTTTTCCACATTTGTATCGCAGGGCGCAGTTAGAGCTGAAGATTCTTCAGCATGGAGTAGGGCTAATTAACCAAGAATTCGAAGTCAATGTCGATTGCATAGTTCGCCCAGTTGGCGAATAGAAAAGATCTTATATGTTTCAATTTTCACGAGGTGTATCTACATATTTATGTATACATACATATGTACAGGTAGATGTACATGTACGATTTTACATTTATTTTTGTGAACCAAGAAAATCCTATTCCCCGACCACACTCTTTTGCAATTGCATGAATTACTCGACAATCTTATTTCTAGGTGAATTGTTCCATTTGTCCCATAACGAAATGGAATGAACAGATTGCTTAATTTAGTAAAATAGTCTTCCGCTAGCAACCGAATAGGAATTTCAAGATTTGAACAATGGTCTATTCCAAAATGCAGTTCGTAACAGATTACCCGAGACATTACCATTTACAACTTCCTCAGAATTCCTCGAGCACCAACAATGGATCTTTTTACGTTTATCTTTTCCCCTAAATCCTTTAAAAATACTTTATAATTATCGTGTAGCGTTGGGTACCTACCCGGGCATGAATAATACGTTTAACATGGATTATCTAATCAACACTGACCATGTCTAGACCATTGTCGGTAATGAGAGAGCACGTCCATTGGCGTCCGAGGGAATCGTATTGAAATTCGTCTTTTGAATTACATTCCCTTATATAATCTGACTGCACTCACCTATACATGAAGGAAGAAAATATACTCGTATTCTTGCGATAGAACGCAGTTAGAACGAGTATTCCAGATTCCTTCGCTCTATGTATGTTCAATATACACTTTTCCCCCTCGGCAGGACAATCCATCATACTTACAGTTACAAAATAGGAAATAAATTTGCCATAAAACATGTTTAGAGCAAACAATTAAAAAATAGCAACAACGACAGCAACGAGTGTTGGATTACCCCAATCGAATCGTCAAGAGGCAATCTTATAAACAACGCACAAGGAAAAGAAATCGAAAGGACAACGATAATGACGCACCTAGGTATTTCTACAACAAACGAGTCTAGATACTTTTTGTTTTGTAAAAGAACCGGATTTATATCTCCCGAAGCTCTCTGGGCACGATGGATGAAAAATAGTTTCTTTTCACAATTAGAATCCCATCGCAGAGTCATTCCGAGCTATTTGAGAAAACACTCCACAACGATTTGAAACTCGACGAATGGCTTGATACCGGTGTTTCCTTTTTAGGCATCATCGAGGAGAAGAATGAACATCGCAGATTTATTTACAGTGAATGCAAGTTCTATGACTGAGAATCAGGTCATCCGCACAACGAAAGTGAAACGACCGATAGAAAAATGTACAGCAGCAGGAACGACAAAACTACCGGGCTCGGGGCCGAGGCGCATAACCGCTATACAGATCTGTGTCATACCGGGTTGCTTCCGTAGATACCATACTATGGCTGTCGGGCGTAATGCATTTCTGTTTATATTTTCTTCCTAGGGTTGGGTCGGTTGTTTTTAGGTGAAACTAGGTTAAGTGGGATTTGCTTTTTTTTTGTTTTTATTCTGTGATTCCGTGTCGACTGGTGGCGATTCACCTTTTGACGGTAAGAAGCGGTGAATCGGGGCAGGAGTGCGATTACAGTTGAGCCTTCGGTGATTAGAAGAGTATACGTGCGTGCAAGTGTTTTGTGTAAAAATCTATTCGATGGTAATGGAATGAATTCATGTCCTCCTAAGTGGGACAGGCCTCAAGAGGATACGAATTAGGACGCAAAGCCAAATCTGATGAATGAAAAACACTGTTTTGAAGCTTCGAGTGAATTGCTGCATGTCCTCAGGGAATGGTCTAATTCTGTACATTATGCTCATGGTTTGACCTCGTTTTTTGTAAACTGATTTTGTGTTCCATTAAGGAATGAAAAGCTTCGAGGTTAGAGAATGAGTTTACCTGAATGAATAGTCAAACTTTTGTGTATGACTTTTGGTTTATGATAAAACGAAGATAAATGAGCGCAACATTAAAACTGAACCTCAGGTCAATGTATACGCCTAACTTTGTGAATGTATTATAGTTTAATTTCATTAGTCCCATCAAAAGGCTGTAAAATAATGAAGTACGAGTACCGACAGATCGACATCGGTTCCTTACTAGTTAAAGTCAAGGCACTGATAATAGCCCGACAGTTTGATGAGATCTGTAACTCTAACAAGAACAGGAAAAGAAGATGAGGAAGCATGTAGTTAAAGCACAGCACAAAGTCCCAAACCAAAAGTCACAGTTTTTTCGTGAAAAGGAAGATCCTCCTAATAGTGCATCGTGACCACTTGAGCAGACAATTTTAATTCAAGCCATTACCGTGGTTTACATTTTTGTAGTATATAGTAGTATATAGTAGTATATTTTGTAGTATTCTTGTAGTCAATGAGACAAACCCAGGTTCATTAAAGTTACTACCAGGACTTATGTAAATATTTCATTGCGAGACGAGAGGTTGAAAGAACGGAAAATATCTAAACAATATATATGTATATACGAAATACCTATAAATTATATTTAGGTCCTTAGGTCCAAGCGGCACTAACCGTTACTAAACTATTTAAGGAGAGAATATAACAACAAATTTCAATAAATATAGAGGTGAGTGGTTGTTTTGGATAAAGTTTCGAATAGTACTCAAATATCTTAAAAATTATAATAGGTATATGATATAAATGATACCGCGAATTAAAGCACCGGAGGGGAGTACTTTTTTCTTTATATGTATGACAATGGACAAATCATTGACCGGGGTAAAAACGCTTAATATCTTTCAGCAACTGGTAAAAAGAAATGGACACCACCACCGGACAATCGACGACGACTCCACTGCCACGACGACTCAATATTTTGAGTATAAGCCCATGTTTCTTAGGTCACAAACTCCTTGGAATGATTCACCGTGAAATACTGGTATCTATAAGATGAAAAATCAAGATTTCCCTTCTGTCCCAATCTGTCTGAATTTTGGTTCCACGTTTAACATGTTTTTGAATCAATTCAATCTTCGTATTTTTTATTTTTATTTTCAGGTCAAATTTCCAATCTATATTGAGAAGGCCCTCCACGAAGGTTAAGGGGGATAGCCACTGTGATGGGTCAAAAAAAAAATTCTTTTATCGTAAATGAAGTATATTTTTTTCAAAAATTGACTAAGTTACAGCGATTTTACTGAGAGCGTGTAGGCCGACTGTTTGTCGCTTGACTTTCGGATCAGAATGTTACGCCTTTCAGCCCCTTGCTCTAATGTATTTAACATGGTGTGACGTAGTGGACTCTTTTCTTCGAATTTCTATTTGTAATATAAATCTCTGTTATGCAGGCTTTAAAATACAATAGTCCCTTTCATCAATTTACATAAGTACCTAGAAGTTCGGCAGATGTTTAGTTACTCTATGATTTCATTGCGAGAGAAATGGACTAAAATTTTTAAACGCCTTTTTCTCGAAACGACTTTTTTCAAACTGGTCGCATCGATAACTTGGTCAATTCTTAACCGATGTTTAAATTTTTTTTGTTTTGTTCATCTTAGTAGTGGCTAAACTTGAGCGTAGCCGATTTGAAAAATTTTGTTTTTTACTATTTTTTAAACTGGTTGGAAAAAAAAAATGCAAATATTTTCAATCGGTCGCCATTTTGTTAAAAATCAAAAAAAAAAAAAAACTTCTACGTAAAACGATAACTACATTCATACAAATTATAATAAAATTTTTGTTTGATTTTTAAGATTTCTGGCTTTTGAATAATCGATGCGACCATGGAGGGGAATTTTTTTCAGTCTCTACGGCATCGTTTATATTATTGAAACTATTCAATATTTTTCAATAAAAATTTGTGGAAACATTATTGGATGTGTACTTAATAAAATAAAAGAAACCCGATCCAAAAATTCCTTCATTTACTCGGTCAAAAAAATTCTTGAAAATCACTCATTTTTGGGGCCGTCACAGTTGCTATCCCCCTTAATGCCTAATTTATAAGAACCCTCAAAAACACGCCCCCCATTGATATTTACAACGGCCAATTTTACATTCATCAATTTCCATGATATTGATCATCCAATGCTGCCAATAAAAACTTCCCTACAAAAGGAAAATCTATCCGAAATCGTCTTACGTGAAACTTTTTAAGTGTTTGTTTTAAGTATTATATTATATTAAGTTAGACTACAAGTACAAAAAACTTGAAGAAAATGAGTACTATTCGGAAATTTAGAAGTGAAATCAGATAAAAACAGGCTTCGGAAGGACTCTGCCGAAATTAGCTTTAAGAAGAAATTGCCATTATTTTATCTGCTCTGCTTTCTATGGCATGCAGTTACGCCTGCATCAATGTCTGAATCAATGTCGAGTATTGAATTGGAATTCATTTGGGCAAGAAAAAGATACCATGTCGGAATAACGCTCCAATCTACGAAACATATTTTGCGTATAAGAAGTATGTTAAGTTACTATTCTAACAGTTATCGGTCGGGATAGAGGTTAATCGGAAGGAGCAGTGTCTGCGAATGCGCCGAATACGGGTAGGGTAGGACTTCTCATTTGAGCGTTTCCATGTATTTCCCAACATATATGTATGTACATACAATAGATATAAGCAGTTCTGCCAAGTCTTCATTTTCCAACTTTTGTGGCTGTCCGGCTCGTTCTTTGTCTTCCAAGTCGAAATCACCATTATCAAAACCGATTGCGACTTGCAACTTGTCCTAACAAAAATATATTGAAACTGACTATACTGAAACTATAGTCATATACTGAAACTGACTCCTAATGACAGCAGTCTCACGAAAAATATTTGGCTTAATTAATATGTAGATGAATAATTTATCAGTAAAACGCTATGAATTAATTCCAATAGTCATTGAGGGGAAGTAATGCTTATTGGCAGTCTAGAATAAAATTCTCAAAGAATTTCATTTAAAGTATGAGGCCTGCCGGTCGCCCGGGTCATTAATGTGCGTTAAGAAGAATTGTACTTGGAAAATCAGAGGACGGGAGGGCAGCGAACAAAAAACAAAATCGCATCAACTGCGAGAACATACGTATGTGTTTCGCTTTGATAAGGTCTGTGCTTAACTGTGATTGTGGGAGCAAATTTCAAAGGAAAATATTCCTTTGAGATTAAAAAACGAAATATTTCTCTCATTTTAATAATGACCATAGTCAACCGTTTGGACAACCTGGGTAGTATAGAGGTATTTATTAGACTTTATGTCAAGTAACTACTTCTCTAAATGAAAAGGGCTATATGTTCGCTTGCAAGAATACCGCCGTCATATTTTTCGGAGCTCGGAAGACTTTGAATAAAATAAACTCTCGATAGGAAATGTATTATTTGATAAAATCAAGGGCGATAGATTGAGTAGACTTACTATCACAAGCAAGGGATGTAGAGTTATACAGGTAGATCTAACCTAACTTCATAGATTGTAAAAATAAGTTATATGATGGAAGAGCGGCTATCATGCTATAACCCCATGAGCCATGCGCTAGTAGTTAATGTAGATGGCAATAGCTATGTATGTTTTTACTCAGCGAGACAATAATAATATTCCGTATCGTATCGTCTGTAAAAGTAAGTGGCGTTTAAATTCACCATTATTGCCTACATTCTGCCACTCATTCTACTAGTCATCATGTGATTTCTGCGATTTTGGCGTCGAATTGGATCGAATGGTATTACAAGGGTTTTCTTTGAGCCAAATTTGCCTTATATTGAGAATTCTTTTATCCACGATCTTAGAAACTTTCGACTTTCGTACACAATCCATCATAAGTTATGACTCTATTCAAAAATTGCTCGAGTTTATTGGTTTCGCAGCTTAGGGTAGGTAAGTAAGAGTAGTAGACTAAAGGTCCTAAGTAAAACCTTGTGCGTTGTGTTGTTTTGTAAAAACTTGATGTACTGGTTACTAAAACCATCCAGAGAAATTAAGATGCAGGGTTAGATCTCCATTGTAAAATTTCATTAGAAACCTCGTTGATGTCGTTCAAATATTAAGTGTGTTCTGACATTGTATGTCGGTACATTTAGCATTATTAGAGATCTATGCAGGTATCTTGTTAAATAGGAGGCGGACGGCTCTTATCGTCCGTCTTCAAGCTATGTGTATAAATTGCCGTGTCATAGTCTCTAATCACCCCTCCATTTCCGATGTGTTTCTTGTCGGACAGTTGACTGAGATGTGCATACCTACGTACGGTCTAATCGGTCGACGACGCAATTAAACCTACTTATATCATCTTCAGTACTTTACCCTCACCATAAGCGCAGCTAGAATAGCAGCAACAAAACACTTGTCTCCTGGATGGATCAGTCGAGAAGACAAGTGTAGAGTAACTATTAGTGCAAGATTTAAAGACTCAGTAGTCTTCATATACGTTGCCCTCTGGTGAATGTAGTATTTACCATATGATAGCACCTCAAGTAATAATCGGATCATACTCGTATGCCGATCATATTTTTTGCGTTATTTTTTCGGCGAGTTTTCTTCTGCATCCAACTTGGGATTCAGGACTATTATTTCTATACTTCCTAAATACTACATTGCCTGTAGTATTGTACCTATCCTGCTGGACTTTTCAAGAATTATTTCGGGTTTTAAGGCAATTGGGCGACCAGTGTATGACTTCTCTTTGACATCGAAATTCCACAATGAAAGTGAGTCGATCACTTCCACGCTATAGGTTCTGTGGCATCATCACATTTGGTATGGCAGCATTGGTGAAATTTCTTATATTTTTTTCTGCTTTAATTTCATGAAAAAATAACCGCCGAAAACAACACAATCTTCTGTTTTTCAGTCCAAACACCATAACTCTTTTTCCATGCTTACCATGAACGTCCACCACATATGTTATTAATAGCTAAGACGATTCCATTTCTAAATTTGAGTGGAATGCTTAGAAGGTATATATGAGTAGGTACAATCAGACCACAGTTTTTAGTTTGGAAATTCTCCATAAAAAGAAAAATAAATTCATAATCCATAGTAGCGATTGAAACATTGCCCTATTTCCACCGCCAATGGTCAGAAGCATTTTTCAATATGCCAACTACCAGCGTACCACTCTATACCACCTGAAAAAGCAAAAAGATAAACTAAACGGTAACACATTTTCGATCCCCTTCGAAGGATGAATAATCAGCAGAAATATGAATAACGCTCCTTTCAAGCATGACTATTAATTCACATGGCATTGTTTTCCACACTTTGATGTCACTGGTCGGAGTGACAAACGGCCACCGATATGGGAGACATTGTCAGTTTATTTATCTCCCTTTTGGGGGTCATCACCTCTTAACAGGAATTCCTTTTCACTTTTCGTTTTAGATATGTAAATATATTTCGTATCCGTGAAAGTGCGACCACATGTGTGAGCCATGACGGAAGATGATTATGGCAAACAGCAGCCATGTAGCGCCGAGATAGAGAGGAATGCGATATATGTATGTATGTACATATGACTATAGCGAGTCGTTCAAGGCATTGACATCGGGAGTCATCGATGGTGCATGCCAATGGCATATTGGACCCATGTGCTTTGGAAAGATACCACGAGAGCACTGAAGTGAGGAAACGTATGGGAAACTTATCTGACAATGAACTGGCATCATTGTGAGAAGAAATTCTTTGAGCAGCGCCGGCCATGTAGAGATCAATCATAAATAATCGATTACAGTGTCTAGGTGAGTCATTGAACTGGCAAAAAAAAAATTCCAATCTGTACAGTGCATAGGGAATAAAAGGCCATCAACTCCAATAATGCAGTTCTAAGTCGTGTCTATTCTGGTGCGGAAATTCGTGACTTAACTGCCAAGTGGCCGATGTGCAGTCATTTCCGGAATAGTTTTCCAACTTTGCTTTTCTTTTTACGATTTGTCGTCATTTTTGGTCGCATAGGTCTGTATCTGATTGGAATTTTATGATGCAATGCATGTCTCAAGGTGGCTATTCTTGGCCTCAATTGTACTGTCGTAAGGCATTGAGTAATATTTTATATTTTCACTTATGATATTTGCCCATGTGAGATGAAAACAAAATAAGTGGGAAAATATACTTATATACTTTTCCTCGAAAAACTGAGAGGGTGATAGCCAGATAATGATCTACACAGGGTCCCTATAATATTAGGGATTCAATAAACCTAGTCCAGCCAGCACACAACGACTAGAAATCATCTGTCCGTGGTAGATCAGTGAGAACCTTATTGCCAATGCTCTTGAACAATATACAATATAGGTACAATCCCTCCTCGTATTTGTTATGGGTTTGGTGGGTACCTTGTGTTATCGAAGAAAATACCAGTATGATCAGGAATATCATTGTTGTTTGATATTCTTTTTTTTTCACAGAATCTACGTTAATTTCCCACAATTATTCAAATCTGTCAGAAAGTATCTTGAAATCGGAACATTCTCAACCCTTCGCTTTACTATCCTTTCCTCCTGTTTCCTGCTTGTTATATTGTGACTCGTATTACATGCAACGAGGTTTATTCGACTGCAAGGTTTTCACAGAGAGGTGAACAGCTGTTTTTAAGGAAACAAGAGATTAATTCTGAAAGGGTGTGCTGTTCCTTTATGCTCGATTGAGCTTGCCGATCCCATAAGAGAGAAAAGTTCTTCGTCAAAAAAGGATACGTTGGTATGCCACACTAATGAAATGGCAGTAAATCATGCGGAAGGAAACTCAGAAACAACGAGGCATTGGGTCCTAGGGAGTGGTGTAAATAGATATGTCTGCAGATATGATTTATAAGAGATCGATGAAAAGGTGATAGGTTATGGCTGAACGGGAGGGAGAGAAGGTGAGAAAAATGAGTCTTTGTTTGACTTTCTCAAGGTTTTTCCTCAAGGATACCGGTACAAAAGGACCGATTGGTGAGTCGATTAGTGCTCACTACACTATAGTGGAGATGCTTGATGAAATGAAATACGCAGCCAATTAGAAAAAGGTAATGGGTCGTGTTGATTATTAATTATTATAATGAGAATGCGTTGAGAAGTGTAAAATTTGCCTTAGGTTGAAAATTTGCTATTTAGACTTAAGGGGCGAAGCATTGTCGACGATAAATTCTAAATATAAAGAGATTTTCATTACTGTGCAGGCAGATTTAAATTGGAAGGTTATTCTTAAATTGAGGCAGGAACATTTTGTTTACGATTGAATAAAGTGTTACTGACAGGTAAAGCCCATGCAACAACGTGTCCTAATCATTTTAGTCGCTTCTTAACAGGTGGTCCAATTGATCGCAATTGGACTTCGGAAACCATGCATGCAGCGGGATCAGCCAGGAAAATCATCAACGTTTGGCGACGAACAGCTGCCAGATCTCAATACCAAACTAACTACAATACATGCTCTATTCATAGAACACCAAGGGAACCGCGTCAATAAAGCATCACATGCCTTACCTTTGAAGTGATGGGTTTTAAAGCAGCACAAACAGGAATCGTTTAGTTTAATAACGAATGCAGCAAGATACATCAATAGGTCGAATGAAAATCTGCAGTAGTAAAAAGGGGCAAACTTATGGTTCTCGAACCAAAAACAAATCTTGCATTCATTCACTATAAACGTAGTTTGCCGAGAACAAATGTGGATAAATCATATTAATATCCGAGGAAGCTAATGGCGCAAAAGACCTTCTTGTTAAGATATGGTCATTGGATTCAGCCTCTGTCGCCTGATTCAAAAAGTAGACCGTTTTATAATTGACTGAATTTTAGAGAGATATGTAAGTTTTCCGATATTTGCTTAGAATAGCTTATATCTAACCATCTAAGAGGACAAGAAAGTTGAAATCGTTCGAGTAGTACCAAAAAATCCTTGTTAAGTGGGTAGGCTGTGACATGACACTCTTCCACCCATTTAGCTTGAAAAACAAAGAAAAAAATTAGAATGTAAAGTATTTTCTCACTGGTGTCGATCAGCGCACTCAAACAAAACTAAGCCAACCAATCACAAAACTGTCAGAGAAGTACCTTTCTTACCCCATCAAGTGTGCGATAGGACGTTTACAACGTGAGACACAGATTTCTAAAGCCATCTGTAGGAAAAATAATGGATTTTTTACTTAACCTAATATATATAGGGTTTTCCAAAAAGGACTTGACAACTTTTCTTTTTAAATGAAACGCAAACCATTTGAGATATTTCAAAAACTTTATTATCGGCTTGAAGTACAATCAAAACATTTATGAATGGAACTCGACTTCGTTCATAGGTCCACCGCGAGCACGTTTGCAGTGGTCGAATCGTTGGACCCAATTTTCGATGACTCGGTCACACAATTCGGCCGAAACGGCCGTTATTTCGTGTTCAATGTTGGCTCTGAGCTCTTCCAACGTCGTCGGCTTGTTGGCATAAACCAATAACTTAACGTAGCCCCAAAAAAAAATTGCACGTACGAGGCGGCCAATCGATTGGCCCATTTCTTGAGATAACACGCTCATCAAACTTACAACTCAATAAATCGATTGTAACGTGTGCTGTGTGGCTGGTGGTACCATCCTGTTGAAACCACATGTCGTCCAAGTCCATATCTTCCAATTCGGGCCAAAAATAATCGGTAATCATGGCGTGATAACGCTGGCCATTCACAGTAACGTGACGATCGTTATCGTCGACGAAAAAATATGGCCCAATAACGCCGCCGGCATGCAAACCGCAGCAAACAGTTATTTTTTGTGGATGAAGTGGTGATTCATGAAGCACATGTGGATTTTCACCCGACCAATAACGCATATTTTGCTTATTGACGAACCCATCGAGCCAAAAATGAGCTTCGTCACTGAAGATGATTTTGCGATGAAATTCATCATCTTGGCGCATCTTCTCCAGAGCCCAATCGGAGAACGTATGTCGCTTCAAATGGTCCATCGGCTTCAATTCTTGAGTCAGCTTGATCTTATATGGGTGTAAACCAAGATCCTTACGCAAAATACGCCATAATGTGGTCTGAGCGATGCCCAATTCTTGAGAATGCCGTGGAATTGACTCTTGAACGGCAGCGATATTTTCGACACTTCGACCAACCCGTTGTCTCACTGCCACGGCAACATCACACAACATGTAGACTCAAATTTTTGCACTAAGCTTGTTATTGCCTGTCTACTAGGGGGAGAATTACGACCGAAAATTGGAGTTAACGCTCTTAAAGTTGCGGTCACCGACTCCGAATTTCGGTAGAAAATTTTTATAATTTGCAGACGTTGCTCGTTCGTGTACTTTACCATGATGAAAATGTTTACTGAATAAATTGACAATGACAGTTCGATGCTTAGTGAAAGGGTGCGTTCACAAATTAAATTCAAAGCTGTCAAGTCCCCATTGGAAAACCCTTTACATATGTATGTATAACATAATGTATCGGGAAAATGGGCACCAAGAACAACTCGTAAATGGTACAAGATCGGGGACACAACAGGTTTTTCTAACGGCTCAAATTCAAGCACCTGATTGTCCAATAGAGTCAACCTAAGCTGGATACATATATGGAAAATGAGCCAGCAATATCAAGGGTTTTAATTTTTATAATTCAATATAACAGCTTCACAAGTCGGGAATACATTTTTAGGGCTTTAAGCCAATTGGAATGAGCTCTGGGAGAGAACGTCTTTTAGCTGGGAAGAAAATTAATATCGCATAGGTGGAGACAATTTCTAAAAAAAACGGGGGTAAATTATAATTTATAATAACTGCTTACATTTTTCACTTATCTTGTAGACATAGTAATTCAACAAAGAATTTTTTTAACACAACTTTTTATTATTAGACAACAGTAACCGATATTTGACCGAAAATCGTACTGTTTTGCAAGTTTATACAATTCTGCGGAAATTTGTTTCTTTCATTTCTCAACTTTGTTTGAATATAATTCTTTAACATGAAGAATAAGGCTTGCCCTTTGGGTAAATTTATTCAAACAGAACGTAGTAGGGTATGGAACAGCGATGTGACCTCAGAAAGACAGCAAGACCATGAACCATAACGTACATTTGTCAACATGGCTGTCGTGATACCTTGAGTTATCCTTATTTTTGTGTTGAAGTGCAAATTGTGTGGCTGATTGACGAGGATCAATAACATCATTCTTTTACTTAAAGGTATTACTTAATTTGAAAATTGCAATTTTTCCCTATAGGTTTGACCCATATATCAGGCAATGACACTGGTGAAGCAGGGCTCGAAACTGTTTTTTCGCGCTGCTTTCCCTCAGCGGGGCTTGAAATTGTATTTCTCGCTGCTTTCCCTCAGCGGGTACAGACAAGACCCCCTGTAGTACACCTATATCGTATGTGTCTGCTGCTACCAGACACAGCATAAGCAGTTGTTTCTGAGTGCTCCAGCGGATAGCAAAAACCAAAAACTGGTCTCCTCGACTATAGGTAGCAGATATGTACCTTTAACAAAATAAGGTTTTATCACAGTTAATTCAACTTCATCCATATTAAGTCCGATTACCATAGTGCCATTTGTCACCTTTGCCCTCACTCGCTTTGCACATTGGGCACGAGAGTATTCACCTTTCTTATTCTATATTTAATTTCTAGAACCCTTTTCCTGATGCTGATACTTCCACCTATAAATTTATATTGTTGCCTTTCATTCATATGTATATACATACGAGAAAGAAAAAAATAAATAGCAGCTGCTTTTCAATAACAAAATACTTGACCATGAACCATATCATTAAGATGGTAACGATAAGACCTATCGTTAAACACCTGCAACAGTCTGTTTAGTCTCTTTTTATAAAATTCGTGGGCGTCGATATGTTGTTAGTTCTCAGCTGACTATCCCAATCTTATTCAATCAATACAAACATAATATTAAGTATGCTAATCAAGGTGATAACAAAAACATAACCGTTTTACTACTTTTTGAATTAACTTAAATCTCATCAACTTATTTACCTCTCAAGTGGCTTGATCGCCCTTTATAAATGCTTTTTACTTTTACTGACAATATAAATTTAATACAGATGTCGACAATATGTAGCTTATTGAGTTTCTTCACCTACCAAAGCGTGCGCTATGTACTCAATAAATGACATGAAACCAAACGAAGCACACTGAGGAGTAAAACAATTTACAAACAGATGGCGGTTTAGAGTCAGACTAGGAAGAGCATACTTTCAGGAGATTAGTTGGTTTCAATATATCAGAAAAAAAAGTTGCCTATATTTGGGCTGCATGCCATTGCTATAAAAGAACAAATATGTAGAGAAACGTTGACGAAGTGAGACTTAACTTAAAAAAATATATAACAGACATGGTGTTCGTATAACAGTATGTCAAGTTCCCAAAGAACCAGTGCACAAAAATAATTCGGGATTGAACGATATCGACGCTTAACTATCTTCGCGTATTTAGTCACAGATCTTACCTTAAATAATAAATGTTTATTGGAACAGGGACGTCCACTGGGTCTGTACAACTTCCAATGAATAAATGGAATTTGATAACTGGTATAAACGAGCTGTAAACGAAAGTAGTCGAATAAGAACGTTAGAGACTAAGTCCCTGTCATGAACTTACAGCTATTTTACCATAAATACAGCACGAAACCTGAAGTGCATTCATTCTCTTCGGCTCTTAGGGACATAAGATGCAACATAAGGGCAACTTCTTAGTGATTAGCATACACTTCAAACCCTATAAGCTACTTGGTGGTGCATTGACCAATGGCAATTAGGCAGATATTGCTTACACCATCAACGGGAGAAAGAAGTTCAAAAGTTTTATCAAAAGCTACGCACTATATGGCAAAGCTACGAACAAGAACGGAGGCCTACTGGGAGGAACACCTACACGCGGTGGTTGGGTAATAGCCCAAGCCTCTTTTGCAAACTGCAAACAATCCAATCCATCTGATAAACCTAGCATAAGGTTAAGAGTATCGAAACTGATGTCTTATAAAGCTGTTGGTGCGACTGCACTGTTGGTCAGATGTGAACGACAGAAAGCGTCAATTATTGAGAAATAAGTCTTCTAATCATCTTACATACATATATACAATCTTTTTTACTTCCCATTTGGAAATTATTGTTATGGATCCGGTTTTTTGAATTAACAATTTGATATAAACGTATCTAAACGTTTCAAGGTTCCCGGAACGTGAATCAGAGTTCGTTTTTAGAGAGATGTCTGTATACACGTGTGTACTCGTACTTACATACGTTGGTTCTTTTTCTTGTAAACAAAAATTATATCGACTCCGGATTAATGCGGTTTACGTAAACATGGATTAAGGCGAATATTGTCTCCATAAAATGATAGTAAATTCTTGAACTCGGGCATATACACAATATATTAAGCGATATTGCGAGTGAAAGTGGAAGGACATGCGACAGAGTATGTGCAAGGTGTTGATGTGCTGGATGTACCTTGCCATGAACAATTTTTTTCTTGCGATGAAGAATTTTGTGGAGCTAGTGGTAATGGATGGCCATATACTGCAAGTAACAAAAGACTTGAGGTGATGAGGATTTACACAGAAAGTTGCAGACAAATAAAACTTTGACTTTTCAAGAATTGCAAATGATTTTAAGTTAGCCCTTTAAAAATATATTTTAAAGGACCGAGCTCTCGCTTTGCTCTATTCCCTAAGACTTCTAAAGCCAATATATACAGATACAAAAAGTAGAAGGATTTTAATAATTTAGGGGTCCATATTACTCGTCTAAAACATGTTGGTAAATATTGCTGGTCAAACCGGTTGTTATATCTGCTGACAGCTGTCAAAGAGGTGTCCAGTGTCTTGGTATGACCAGCGGTTCTTCGAATCAAACAATTTTACGTTTTGAGTTCTCTAGAGTCGTTGTTAGAGAGATGTCTTCGTATTTACGTTCATATATTATTGATGAACATCTTAGACACCAATTAAGAGAGTGCATATGCTAACTACGCGAAGCATTGGAGTCATGTAAAGTACGCCAGATAAAGAAGAAGACCTCCTGCACCTGGTTTTAGGGATTAGCGACAAGTCTTTGGGCCACCTGTTGCCACGAAAAGGTGTCAGTTGAACCTTTACCGGACGCTCTAGATACCAGTATGGTGGTTGCACCTACTGTCATATCCGCGACATCAACTAGTGGCGGCCCAAAAGCCACTACAATGCCAAAGTTGGCAATCACCATGGGTCGGTCGCCCAAACACAACAACCAAACGTCCCCCCACCAAACTAAAGGAATCTTCGATCGGATGACAGATCAATGAATCACTTCCATCGGACCAGTTACGACAATAACAAGCTATACAGTATGAAGGACCCGGTCTACCGCCACAAATAGATGAGTAGGCTGCGTGTGCTGCAGGGAAACTTGCACCATGCCAAAGGTGCCTCGATCACCTTTATCCTGCGTTTCTTTGAACAAGAACCTTGAGTTCAAAGAGGCAAGACTATGGGTCTACAAAATAGTTCGCGTACACTAATCTACGCTACTGGAGAATCTCCTCCTAGGGCCGCATGTTTGATCGGTTCTAATAAAAATTTCCTCCGCAGCGGTCATCGTGGAAGTCCCCACTGAAGGTGGAATAAGGGTGATCGTGTGCGTCTCCACTTACTTCCTCACGTACTGAGTTACCAACACCTAGTAGCACATTTTCACCGTCGCAAACGACATCTGGTCATTGGATGGGATGCCCATGCACACCACGTAGAATGGAGCAGCAAAAACACAAATAGACGAGGTGTGTCACATATTCAATATTTTCTTAGCAACGCGCCCACATTCATTTATTCCATTAGTGAAGGGATACTTCACCTTACAATCTCTGGCCCTTTGGTCTCAAATACATTTTGTTACTGGCACGTCTCAAATGAGGCCTCCCTATCTGATCACCAACATATCAGATTTAATATCACAGGCGAGGCTGAAGAAGCTGACCACAAAAATCAGCCCAAAAGAACCAACTAGGTTTTGTTGGCTCAACATGCAGCCAAAGAAGACATGCTTCTTAAATTCATCACATCGACAGATGACATTGAACAAACAACTTACCAACTGAATAAAGCACTCATCTCATCTTTCAAAAACAGCTGTTCACATAAGCAGATACACATAAGCGTTTAGTATTTTAGTGGAATGCACTGCTTGAATCTTTGAGGAAGCAGGTGAGAGTTCAACAGAGCTAAACGAACGAAGAGTTGGACTGATTATAGATCTGCTTTAACATTATACAACCCTGAATTGAGGAAAGCCAAGAAAAGTCTTGGAGATTCAATACCAACCGCGGCTCGATTGGGGCTGCTTTGCAAATCAGACGGCAGTTTCACTGTCAATCGCAGAGAAACCCTGGAGACCTTGCTTAAGGTACATTTCCCTGATTCAAGTATCACGCAAGTACCTCTTGATGCTCTAATGAGTGTCACAAGCCTAACATATTTCCATTGCTTTATTGGAGCTTCATATTAGAGGTATACTAAAAATTAAATTACCACTGCTCCCAAATCAATTTGCATACCGCAAAGAACGATCTACTGAGAACGCGCTGCATCACTAAGTTGCGATGGGGAAAATAGCTTCACACGCAAGGACATAATTTGCGTTTTCCTCGTTATTGATATGATAATACTGGCTACAACTGAATCACCACTGGACTGTCCCTCAGAGGTGTAGACTACAACAATAGCCACTGGGTTAGAGCGATGATTAAGAGCTATATCAGCTACATCCGGAAAGGCAGCTAAAGGGTGTCTGCAAGGTGGATGCGCCTATGACCTAGATGTTATTGTTACAGGTAAATGCGAAATGTCTGCCCTGTAAACGCATGCAATCTATCTCTGGTGTAGCAGAGAGGGTCTTTCGATAAACCCAAATAAGACAATATTAGTCCCGTTTACAATAAGGAGGAAAATACGATTACAACCTTGTTCCGTCTCCCTAAACGGTACAAACATAGTATTATCAGAAGAAGTCAAGTATCGAGGTATTGACCTTAACTGGAACTCTAACATCAAAAACAAACTCACAAAGGCGACTAATGCACTGTGGGCCTATCGCCGGACTTACGGTAAAACCTGGGATTTGAAACCTAATTTACTGGTTATATACCGCGATAGTAAAACCTATCATCACTTATGCGCTTGCCGTATGGTGGACAAAAGTTAAACAAAAAACTACAATGGTTAAACGCCTTGAGAGACTCGTAATGCATGTCTCGGCATTACTGGTACCAAACCAACCTGCCCAACGTCAGTCTAAGAGACTGATCGAAATTACTCCACTGCAGCTTTTTTTTAAAAAAGTTTGCAATACGCAGTGCAATCAGACTCCGTCGCTTAGAAACAGATCCTCCATGTTGACCATTGGGTCACATGTCCATCCTACAACACCTCCCTGAGCTGGATATGATTACGATCGTTTCGGACGCATTACCATACATTACCATACCGTTCACTTTTGACAAGTGTTTGTTCCAGTGTTGGCGCGGGCATCTTTAGACCAAACCGGAAAATGTCGAAGGCTCTGGGAACCAGTCGTAGTATGTTCCAAGCCGGACTATACCATCCTGATGTGCGTCAACCTAAATTTAGAATCTGGCATAAGAGGTACAATCATTAATATCAAACATTCAAGCAGCGCTCACAGTGTTAAGCTCGTATAGCGAAAACTCAAAATCCGTTAAGGAATGCCACGATGCCCTGCAGGATCTAGTCAAAAGAAACAAGGTCCAACTCTGTTGGTTGTCAGGACAGAAGGGCGTAAAAAGCAACGAAATCGCCGGGCAACGACTTGGTAGGAAAGTTTCCAGCGAAAGGTATATAGGTGCCGAACCTTTCTGCAGAATCCTCAAGACAAAGATTAATTTTCTCTTAGACAAGTGGGAAAAATCGCACCACTTGCACTTTGGGAACCGCATTCAAGGACTCGGGCAATCGAAAAGATTTATACGGCCCCTGAAGAAACACTCTATTAATATCCTTAAATATTATACAGTCGATATCAGCAGACTAGTCACTTACCTTTAGGGGCACTGTAGTCTGAGATATCAACTCAACAAAATTAGCCTCTCGTCTGAAACCAAGTGTCGACTTTGCCTTAAGGACGAGGAAACTGCAGAGCACATTATTATGTAAATGTACTGCCCTCTCCCACCTTGGGAAAGGTATATTCTTCAGAGGAATTATGACTCCTGAGGGGATCAGCAAAGCTCCTACGAGAGGCATCCTCAACTTTATCAAGAAAGTAGGGAAATTCCTCGTCCGGCTGGTTACCAGGCACAATACACCTACATTGGTCGCAGTGCCCCATGCTAAATACCAACACTAGCCTCCTTATTTAAAAAACAAATTTAAAATTATACCTCTACGTACAGTAGTCGGCAGAGATAGGCTTAAGTTGTTCTGCATAGAGCCAGTAAGATACTTAAGCAATCTTTAGTGTTTTTGTCTAGCGTAAGATGGTTATAAGTGATGTTTAAACAAAAATGAAGTGAAGCTAAAAAGACTTGATAGCATACTGAGGAGTCGATAAGGTTTTCTTTCGGAGTATTATAAATATTGATCTCTAATCATCAAGGGAACCTAATGGAAAGTTTGTTTTGTAGGTACATTGAAAAAGGGATTGTAGGTACATATACGGGATGTACACCTTAGATCAAGCAGCGGATGAACTCTACAAAGTTAAGCCAAGTCTGTCAAGCCAAGATGCAGAATAACTATGACTTCTGTTGTCAAAAATTTACTAAGAGAGATACGATCTACTTTATGTTCGTATATCTCCAACGACATTTACATATGTGATTGCATGACTGGAACCAGACGCCAATGAGGCAGTGAGGACAGCATTAAATGTTACTTTCGGGTAATTCGGGACTTCGTTTTCTTCGGCTTTGGAGTAACAAATCGGACGTAACCTATCGCTGTTTTTTTAGTACACTTAGTTTTTTTTAGTAGAAGAAGCCTTTCTTGGTAAGCCAAAATCATTTCTGTCCTGCTTTAGGACATATTCAAAAGGGAAATTCTATATGCAATTTTCGGTCCCTTTAGTGTTAGTGGATAATGAGGAGATCCAATGACACATAACTGAGTATGAGAGTATTCAAATGAAAAAAATGATAATAAAAATAAAATATGCTTATTTAAAACATAACATGGATCATTGGAATGGAGATGCTCTACTGCGTTGTTCCTCTTTTTAAATACATACTATGTACACTACTGCCTCCATCAATGTTTTATTTTTTGTAAACATTTACGAATACTTAAAACACTTTTCCTATTTATCTCTCAAACAGAACCTAGGAAAGAGGCCCCATACTTGTGTAATTGCCAGCTTAAAAGCCTGACATATCATACGCAAACAACACCTGTTGGTCTTCATAGGCCTGCTTGCCAGCGAAGAGCATAGATAAAACATGCAACAATTAACCCACATTCCCTCGGTTGCATATCAAGCACACCCAGCCCCACAAACAACTGCTCGAACTTGCAATTAACACCAATCGAGAATGGAAATAGATCCAATTCTTTTTTTCTATTCTCTTGTACTCTTCCAAGCGATTATTACTCGTATTTACTCGTTTAGGTCATCCCGTCGCAGAGCGTGCTGCATTAGTTATTCGATTGCCATAATTAGCCGCTGTGTCGGGGTGATGTAATGTTATTGTGATACAAATAATATGCAAAAGGCTACTAAAAAGTATAATATCTGCTGGGTTACAGTCTGCCATACAATCGTTTCCATTGAGCTACTCACGCTTGAAGACCCAGTTATAGCACGAATGAGCTTGGGAGGCGCTAGCGATATCACTATCGCTGGTGCGGCTCGTGCTTCAAGGTCCATTCGTATCGGCTCGGGTCCTAAGGTGACAACTCCGAGCAATAAGTCAGTCACTTAGTGTGACGACAGGCATTGGGACTACAATGGTGGCGGTATTTGGTTATGTTCTTAATAATTAATTGACTAATAACTGCTGTTTTATTTATATATGTGTATACGAGTTTAAGGCTGTAGGTTTTTAAGGTTTTTAATGAAGCGTTATTGGTTGCGTCATTTAGGGTGGGAATTCTCTTTGAGGCGCATTTTAATTTTAAGCTAAAATTATAGCTTATTCACTAAGTTAACTTAAGAAGCTACAAAGGCAATGGCACCATATTGCTGAAATCAAGGCGAAATGTACATATTTACGAGCGCATGAGCGATGCACAGCTGTTAAAGTTGTTTTTAGACTTAATCAACTGCTAGTTTGTCTACCAATATTGATGAAAATAATATTGTTTTCATGCAAACACCCATGCAAGCCCACTTGTTATATTTTCAGCGCTTCCCAACTAGTGATGAAATTAACAAACGCTTGATTTAAGCTGAGCGACTGTCTTAATTTATGCAAGGCCTTCCCATCGATTGCATAGTTGACAAGACCGACTACGTTTAAGCCCGGACTTGTTTGTGCGCATCGACTTATTTATTATTGCAATAAATCCAAATGAACACCAAAGACCTCATAAATAGGCATTAACTCAGTTTCTAATAGACTCACGACTCATTTGAATACAATAATTGAATTCAAAAGCCGAAAATTGTGTCATGCACGTTGCATCCACAAGCTGCATACGCCCGACACCAGTACCGAAACATCAACATCGGCAAACGCCGCGCCGCAGCCAATGCCGGTCTATTCGAAGCAAAATTCATTTCCCAACAACAATAGAAACAAAACAAAATAAAAAACAAAAAGAAAAGAAAATTGTGAAAATGACGCCAAATAGCGTGGAAGCTAAAGCCACCGGTAATGGCGGAATGAAAAATACGTTTCCACCACCAAGTCTCACTGCGATGCGTAAACAGAAAAATGAACGACTCAAGGCATACTGCACGACACGGCAATTTGATAGATCAAATGGGGGAAAACGCAGCAAAACAATGCTGCAACCCCACAGCAAGCTGCTGCGGGCGGTAGGGAATGGTATGTACTCGTACATCGAAGGCAACAGGTTGTCTACCTGACATACTCAGGTGTATGCGCGTAAAACAATGCAATTATGCAAAGCGACATCGGTATGGAATAGAGAAGAGTGATGATGATTGTATTGTATACGTTAGAAGTACGGAGGGGGCTTGAAATATTATTATTGCTTGCATGCGAAAAGGTACGGCTTGAGCCCTAAGCCATTGAAAGCCGTCGGAGAAAATATTGCATAGACAACCGATTTTAAATTTGCGTAAGGTGGGGTGACGAAAGGAATTTAATTTCCAGCCAGCATTATCCTAAAAGCTGGAAAAATCAAAGTAAAATTCGTGGCAGCGGGTTAAGATTTAATATTAGCTTAGAAGCATGCTAACAAAAGCATCATTGACTGCATACAGTTTAATAACTTTCACGAAATTAAAAATACACATGCAAATTCAAAATTAACATTTTGAAAATGATATCCCCTCTGCACATGATTCAAGGGATACTAACAATGACGGCTTTTTTAACATCACTGAATAAGGTAGATAGCCGAAATCTTAATACCACATTGTAGAAATCTTATTGAAACAGGATTGCCGACGCTGATAGTTGCTATCGAGTGTGAGCTGGCTATCTCATTTTCCGCGAACCCAAAGTGATCTGGGATGTAAACAGCGTAGAGTGAATTTAGTTTTCCAACTCTATTCAAGAAGTCTTCCTTTCGGCCACTATTTTGGAAGTGGCTTTTGTTTCAATAGCTGTATGACTCCTTGAAGGGATCGAGATTTGATGCGACACTAGGGCAGAGACAAATGTAATACCAAAGCTCAATTCTCTCTACGAGAGAAGGATAGTAATAGCAGAAATAAGTTTCTGAATACCACCGATCTACTCAGACTACCAAAACCTCCCAATTGGCACCTTTGAAGATCAGGCACAGTGTACTTACGATGGCTCGATATAAAATGTACGGAAACTTAATCAGGACTTCATTATGGAATTACGTGTCGAAGAGAACAACCTTCTTCGTGTCAATTACCATCGAACGAACTATAGCTATCATGAGTCAATGTCTACACTGCTACGCATTTAGTCTTACACCTCAATAAGTCCAGTTTTAGAAGTTTCCTCAACAGCAGCCCTACATCCCCTTTCCCTAATCGTGTTCCTTTGTTTTTCCAATTACCATTTAAAAACTTGCCTAAACTATTGCTTTAAAGCTTCGCTTAAAGCTAATAAAGTGTTTGTGCGGGGTCGTTTAACAATAATTTATTCCTAAGATAAAAGCTCACGGTTGTGGGAACATCTATCTAAAAACGAAGTACTTTAACTCTAGTTACCGTGAAGTCATGTAAAAAATGTATGTAATGTATAAAATGTAAGGGTCTTAGAAGCAAGGACTATAGGCCAATTAGTCTCTCGTCGTTTCTATTAAAAACCTTGGTAAGACTCCTTGACCTATACATCAGAGGACTCATCAACTCACGTAACTTATGCAACACTCAACACGCCTACCTTAAAGGCAGGTCAGTGGAAAGTGCTCTGCATAGTGTTGTCCGAGAAATTTAGGGCTCGCTGAACCTAAAAGAGTTTACAATGGCAGCTTTCCTCGACATAGAGGGGGCCTTCAACAATGTAAACACAGAGGCCATAATAACAGCTCTAGAGGACATAAAAGTAGACAAATCCATTGTAATCTAGATTGAAAATATGTTGAAGAACAGAATTATCAATGCAGATATTGGACACAGCTCTATAAGGAAAGTGACAACTAGAGGCACACCACAGGGAGGAGTTCTCTCCTCCCTACTGTGGCTTCTTAAGTTAACAAAATCCTCAAATTCTTTATGGAGAAAGACACAAAGATCATAGCGGATGACCTGGTTATCTTGATAAATGGTAAATTTCTACCAACTATCAGTGAACTAATGGAATCTGCGTTGAGGGAACTCTCCTCGTGGGCAAGACAGAACGGTCTGAGAATAAACCCCCAGAAAACCGAGCTGGTCTTGTTCACCAGGAAAAGGATAATTCCGATATTTGCTCCCCCAAACTTAGAGGGCACTCCACTCAAACTCAAAGAGGAAGCCAAATATCTAGGCATCATTCTTGACTGGAGTCCAAACTCTCCTGGAAAGGATGAAATGATTGAACGCTTTTTATGCATGCATACATTATTCATTGGATGTACACAGCAATCATCAGACCCATTTGAACTTATGGGGCCCTAGTCTGGTGGACTGCTAGCAGCACGAAAAGCTATATGAACATGCTCAACAAAGTACAAAGGTCAGCCGCTGTTTGTACAACGGGAGCCATGAGAAGCACGCCGCAAGCAGGGTTGGACATGATTCTTCATCTCCTCCCCCTGGATCTATTCATAAAAGGCTACGCTGCAAAGAGCGCTCTCAGACTGGAAGCAAGCCAGCTATGGACATGCGGCCATACTTAAGATAATAGACGACCTGGGAAGGAAACATGGTTTTAGTAGCCTCGCAGCTACGACCGACTATATTCCCCCCCAAAATGACTTCTCTCTCAGAATACCCAACAGAATCCCCAACAGAGAAGAGTGGCTATCAAACGCCGTAATCAACGACCACCAGATCACTATCTTCACCGACGGATCGAAAATGGACACAGGCACTGGGGCCGGGTTCTACTCAACAGGAATCATTCAGACTCCCTGATCTGTGCAGCGTTTTTCAAGCAGAAATCCTGGTAATAGAGAAAGCAGCCAAACACCTAAAGGTAGCCGATATCTCACTATCTGATATCACTATCTTCGTAGACAGCCAGGCTGCACTGAAGTCAATAGAATCCTGTATAACGAGATCAAAGGCTGTCAAGAAATGTCGCGACTCACTGAAGTCCATCAGACACCACAAAGTCAAACTCTGCTGGGTCCCGGGCCACAGCTCAATCGCAGGGCACGAAAGAGCAGACGAATTGGCCAGGCAAGGGTCTGAAATGGACATCAGCGAAGCGGACACGTCATTGCAACCACCGATCAGCGCATTATACCGGATCATAAACGACATAATCATCAAAGAGGCCAACTCGTCTTGGCTTACAAGAAACGACAGCTACACGACAAGATCATCGTGGCCAGAGCTCAATATCGGAAAAACAAAGAAGCTTCTGGCGCTGGACCGTAACTCGATCCGTATACTCGTCGAAGTGATCACAGGACACTGTCCCATCGGAGCAATGCTCCGGAAATGGGACTCGGGATCCAGCGATCTCTGCCGGAGCTGCGGCGATGAGGAAGAAACTGAGACGATCCAACATCTGCTTTGCCACTGCCCAGCTCTCCAGAATCGACGCCTAGTGTCACTAGGCCAAAGATTCTTTACAGAGATTGCGGACGTGGCTAATGCAGATATATCGGATCTTCTAAAATTCATAAAGAGCACAGGGTGGTTTCAGCCACCACGTGATAGGACAGGTTAATTTTATGTGTACCCACACAAACGAAGGGAATCACAATGGGCCTTTTGGCCTCCGAGTGGAAGTGATGCTTAACCATCACACTCCCCTTCTTTAACCTAACCTAACCTAACCTAGAAGATTTAAATTAAAAAAAGGCTTGGAAGAACACACAAAGTCCAACCATCGAATACATTCGGATGTCTATCCTCCCGCCTTTACTCGACAGATTTTTAAATTAGTTTTGTACACCCCAGAGTTCATGAACTAACGGTTATCACTAATGGTGACAATAATCACTCTAAGTCATACTCACGTACATCATGTACTATTTCAGGGAGTATTTCAATTTTTTTTTTTTTCGGAAATTGTATAAGGTAAAGGGTATCCAGCGGGAAATCTTCAACTTTAAATTTCGAATGTTCGAAAGGTTAGTGGAGGAGGCATTAAGGCAACGTTCGATGCGCATTTTTTTGTGGATGTATTTTTCGCGAAGAGTTATTGGTCGGAAGCACACCGCGCATTTGCGATTGAGCAATATTTGAAAACGGGTGAATCGCTGGTTCGTGTTGTGTACGGTCCGAGCGCGCAACTTATCTGGTCGTGGGGGCAAAGGTTTAGACAAGGAGGGACAATAGTGAACAGAACTCCTCCGGGACCAAGAACATCAGCAGCGACGCCGGAACATTGCTCAAATTCGGCACGAAATTATGCGAAGTCTGGGTAAAGATTGAATGAAAATTTCAACTGTGCACGTTGTTTTGAAAAGAAAAATTAATGTTCCAGCCATACAATATCCCAATCGTACAAGGTCTAAAGGAAACAGCACCAACGCTTGGCAACATAATCTTTAGTAATGAAGCACCATCGACGACTACGTAAATAAACAGAACTTGCGTTACTGGTGCCCAAACAACCCTAGAGAACGCTATCAAAAACGTTTACATTGCCCCTAAACGACCGACGGTATGGTGTGCCATTTCTGCCCGAGGGTTAATTGGCCCTTATTTGTTTAACCAATAAGATACTTTTTTTTTGTTGGAGGCTTTTGCTATCTTTTGGAGTACTCAGACGCAAATACTGGCCTATTGTATTGCCACAAGACAACCTATATGGCATTTCAGTTCATGAAGAGCCAGAGCCAAGCTTCTGTTATTCACTTATGTTGTGTGCGATTTGTTTGTTACAATGGAACTTAGAGCTCAATACCGATTCCGAACGGCCGCCAGGAGCCGAGAAGGCAAGTGTGCAACGGGGGGTTTTGCCAGTACCCCGCCGAGGAGAGAAATAATCATTCGATGGCGTTGGTATTATCGGGATCCGAACTCATCACGCGTCAGCGTGACACAAGAGACAGTCGCTGCTGAAGTGTATTGCCGAATGATGGACGAGTTTCTGTTGCCACAACTGCAGTTGTTCCCCGGGCACAACAACAGAACGCTATTTCAGCAAGACGAGACGGTGCTAGGATCATGGCTAGGATCTCGATGGAGAAGTTGAGGGCTATTTTCCCTCAAGTAAATAGCGGTGACATACCTTGGCCATGCGACTTTTTATTATGGGGATACCTCAAGTCAAGGGTTTACAATAATAATCCTCGAACAATTCAGGCCCTGCAAGAGAATACTCGCCGCGAAACTGCCGCCATTGAAATAGCTTTTTGTTCACTTATTATTGCAAAATTGAGTGTCTGGTTGCAAAAATGCCTGGAAAGAAACGGTCGTCATTTAGAAGATATTATTTTTAAAAAAATAAAATCATCTGCAATACTTTACATTTTCCAAAAAGTATTACCTATAATTTTCAGTTTTTTTATTTATTTTATTGCAAACTTGAACATTTTCCACTGGGTACCCTTTGTTGCTATGTAATCAAACAACGAACAGCGTTTGTCTGGAGTCGATATCGTTATTTGCTCCCGGGATATACAGGGCGAATAAAGCTAAGAAATTTACGAACGTAAGATGGCAAAAGATAGCAAATAGAGGCAAGGTTAATTTACATCGCAACCCAGGAACGTGATTAGCCCTTCCCAGCTTATTCATAACAACTTGAAGACCTTAACGTCGAGTCGATGAAAACGGAGATAATAAAGGCAATCAAAGGGAGCAAGGTAAGATATTTCAAACATATCTGTGAATGGTTATAATTAGATTACAAGCCTGCAGATACACACAAATAATACGAAATCTAGATGAAGATGGTTTCCCGAAAGCTCTATCACTTAGTACTTCAACCAAAAGGAAATATGTCACACAGAGAACCATCGTAGCAGAGGAGTGACGAGCTTTGTCAAACCACCAATATGATTTCAGAAAATCTGCTGCCGAAGCCATTATAACCTCAATCGGAATTGCATCTAAAACCATAGAAGGACATGTTTAGAGGTGGAAGGACTGCCCATCTAATTCGCCCGACTAGTCTCAAATAAGGAAATCGCTGGTAAGAAGATGCTTTACTATTTGTGTAGGATTGTTGCTTTATATGAGGCGGATGAAGGAGTTAAATCATACTATGGCACCACGAGGGCACCACAAGCGTTCGTGCTGCGTCCCTTTCTATGGCACCTACGACTAAAGCTACCATAGGATTTCAATATCACAGGTTTCACAAATTATGTAATAACCAATAAGCAGTGGTTTAAATCTCCAGGTCTCGACCTGGCCGACCATAAATCGAATGCTTTGTTATTAAGAATAGAAACATACTACCGTGATCAAATTGAAAGTTGATTTTTCAATTTAAATTTTCGGGGAATTTTCACTCGAAAAAATATGTTTTTGTAGATTGGTAGAATTTTCATTGACGTCTATGTCAAGTCCATGTCACGTCAAGAAGATCAAAGATTTGAAATCGTCGATTACTATTAGAAACCTTGGTGATATTGTTGGCATATCGCATAGATCAATTTAAACAATTTATAAGGCCATTTGGGGCTTAGACGTGTCTCGATTGGTTTAAAAAACAAAATGTAATTTCTTTTTATTCATTTAGCACGTGATTTTTGGCTATGAGAAGGTCGTGAAATGTATCATAGCCGGAGATGATACGTGAATTTAACTCTCTGTGATTATCCAATAAACATTCTGGGGATTCCAGTTCAAGTCCATGAAAGAGATTCAATGCTAATCGATGAGTGAAGTGAAGGCCAGAAGGTAGAACATAGTGACGAACGTGGATGAATAAGGGTGGTCAGCTTTGTTCTCATATATGCAGCAACGGTCTGGGCAGAAAGAAAAAGAAAAAGAAAATAAAGATGCCTGCCGGAAACTGTCATTAGCTTTGTACGTGAGCGATCACCGGGCGAAGCCGTATTTGCTATTGCAAGAATGATCTCCGTTCTCCTCTTGGACAAGATGAAGAGTTTTTCTTGCAGAAGAATCTCCATATGGAGGCAACACAATAAGGAGAATCAGTTAGGAAGAAAAAACACGCTCAATCGCCCTATGGCAAACTCGGTGGAATAATACGAATGGGCCATGATAGCTCACCTTAGTGCTCAAAGTTTTCAAACCAAAGAAGGACTTGGGACACGAACTCTTTGACTGTAGACGCTCGGAATGCTTGGGAGTCTCCCAAATCCAGCTTCATTAATTAAACAAATGTTAGAAATAGAAGAATAATATCTAGCAACGAACCTACGAGGAAAGTAACAGAAGTTTGTGGGGCACAGAGATATTTCTGTGCACAACGACGGATTGGTGCTCTAAGGATCTTGAAACGAGAAGATGTCAATATGTCAATAATTCGGAACCGATAAATGATTTTTGTTTTTGTATTAATTCAGTCACTATTAGTACAATACTATGTCCATGTGGTAGAGGAGTTCGACGAATGTAAAAAATTGACGAGAAACTTTCATTACATGGCTTGTTACGATCGATTGAGAATACAAGAATTCTACATATTCTACTTTGTTACTTCAAACAAAAATAATCTGGACAGGAGTTGTCGTGACAAACACGAAACAGGAGCCAACTTCAAAAAAAAAAAACTATTTAAGTAATACCGATGAGAAGAAAATATATCTTCATAGGAACTGTATTCAAGAATTATCACATTTGTACATTTAGTACAAGCGAGTTGGTATTCCTCTCATGGGGCCCTCTTCTTATCAACGCACTTAACATTTGCAGTATAAATCACATGTCTATGGATGTAGTAACATATAGTCGAGGAACGTTAAGTTCCATATTGGTGGTGAATACATTACACGTTCGACTAGATCATATGCTGCAAGCGACGACATCAAAGCATACCAATATAAAAGTCAAC
The DNA here is from genome assembly GCA_958301585.1 of Merodon equestris. Taxonomy (NCBI): domain Eukaryota; kingdom Metazoa; phylum Arthropoda; class Insecta; order Diptera; family Syrphidae; genus Merodon; species Merodon equestris. The sequence continues at coordinate 76,517,474 of OY284415.1, read as the reverse complement.
CTCTAGTCTTCTGAGATTATTCTATGATAGTAACAAGCTCTCGGTCCCAGAAGTTACCTTTACATCATCTACATTCTGCGTTCACATCACAGAATGCGCATGTGCCGCAAACTAGCTCATCCGCCACGCAAGCTTTTGATCTCATCATACCGCGAGCGACTAATTTGCCGCCCAACAACATAGCAAGTGTATCTTTCCATTTTCGCATCAACATTCCGCATCTATTTTCAGATTCCAACTCACATTCGCACTGTATATTCAAATCATATGTACGACTATGCATCATTTTTGCTTTGCTGATGGATTCCTCGATCCTCTGCGGCAACCGCACACCGCTCCAATTTCTGATTTCGTATCGAAATGAAAACATCAAAAGCGCTCCATCTACAAGAATAAAGCAACGGCGCCACGGCAGGTATAGGTTGCTGCTTTGCAATATGGCACAGTGTCTGCCGTGCCATACGGAGCCGACAAACGACTCGAACGGATTCACGCTGATTTAGCACAAAACACAAAAGACCAACTACCTGTATGATAAGCTGTGCACCTCCATTCTACTCACGTAGTTAGTACTCGGACCAGATTCTCGGCCACCGGAAATGCTACAGTCCATGCAGCACAAGACAATCAATGTGCTCTGCTTTCATTTCAACTTTTTTTCAAAGTCAAAGTTCGCAGGTATTGGGAGCTATGCGCCCATTTGCTGTCCACTATCAGCCACAGCATTCTACTGGCGGTTGGACGGGAGAACCGTTTGGACACTTAAGTCTTTCTTAATGTCACTTGCCTCAAAGGTCATCGAGCCACGAAAGTATAAGAAAAGTGGAAAAGATAATTAAAGACCTAACGACTCTGTGGTCTAAGTAACTCCATTGAGCAGTTTCAGGGATTTCGATAGCGACCATGATGGCTTGAGAAATCACCGCACTCATGCTACAGCAAACAATGTGGTGCGGTGCGGTTGGAACGCACACATCAAAAAAGCTGTTTCATTCTTTTGCATATCTGCGTATGGAGGTTTTTTTCGCTGCTTGCGGAACTCGACTCATTGTACTCGGAATATGCGTGAAACCTGGGAACCTGCCTTTGTTTTTGTTTTCCCCAGCACAATGAAGCGGAAGATGTGGTACTAAACGGCTCCACTACCTTATATAATGCGGTTCCTAATTAAAAACTTTCAATATAAAGCGTTCGACAGACATTTGCATGAATAAACGGAAGTAGACGCCATACTTATCATTATGGAAAACTAAAGGTGACAGCGGCGAGGGGTTGTGAAGGGCTAAAGGTGCACATAAAATTCCGTGATACAGCCATAAAGCAACACTTTCTTTGATTTCATGGTTTAACCACTATCACATAAAATATCAGGAGAGGATGTAGTGGGATACTGTCTGAAAAGGTGTTTTAACCCAATGGTTTTAGACTGGAAGCAACACCATTTGTAAGTCTTTCCATAGTGAGATATAATTTAGAAACAGCCATAATTAGATCGTTATTCTGGTATAAGACTGTCGGAGGACCGATTTTGGGAGGCTTAGGTTTATATTGGCACATATCATCTATTCGTCGGCTTTAAGATATATAAAACAGAGTTCTGGAGAATTCTCAAATACTGATTATGATTTAATCGAAACGTTTGAGATTAAATTATGACAAGAAGTTGAGTTAGGGAGCAACTTTGTAAGTGGCTGTCACCCGTAAGAACAAGATTATTATATGATTTCCTTCTAATTGTTGGATAATTTTTTATACACAATATATACCCGAAATTAACGAAGAAGACTAACTATATTAATTATGACAATTCAAATATCTTATTGGTCTTACGTGAACATTTTAAGTTAAACAGAAACTCTTGAAAGTATATCATGCGACCTTATGTTCTTAATTTTCGATCTAACTAAAGCTAGCTTAGTTAAAAATTATTTTTTTTCTCTCTAGCTTATCTTACCCTAAAAGTATTGGTGTTTGACTGGCTTCGCGTTAGATTGACATTACTGATCAATCAGTTTCATTGTTTTCGGACAACGTCTCCTTAATCTTGACATGGCACCGCTTTACTGAACTTGAGAAAATCCGAAAGGCAGATTGCGGCAGCGCGCTATAAAGAAGTCGCCGCTTCATAGTTTTGCAGGATACGTGGAAGATAAGCGGCGCCAATAATTTGTTCTGAATCAGCCCGTTTGTATTGAAATGCATCTTGTAATACGAATTATTGTTGAAATGTTGTAGCTAGCCCCAGAGATATGGTTATTGACTGAGTTAACTGTTTTTAAGACGTGTCATCAGTTTGTTCAGAAAGTTGTCCGTATCCTTCTGATTAGGTTGACACTCACAGTGTTAAACAGGAGCGCTGTAGAACATTACCTTAATTTTAAAGTTAAATTATCTGCTATGAAGAAGCTTTCGCAATGTCTACATCCAGCCAGATCCGAGAGCTAGCCCGATTACATTTTGGTTTGACGCTTGAAGCCTTGTAAAATACTCGAGTCAGATGGTGCGATAATTGGGGCCCCCAGTTAAAATATGTATACAAAATCCGAAAATCTTGATGAGCCTCTAGCATACCTCCTTTGACAGCTTATAAATTTGGGGAATATAAAATAGAAATTCTTGTGGCATAGTTGTTTAGAACATGACTATATCATAAAATGAAAGGACAGATCGCAAATTGAACTGAGGATTAAGCAGCTCATCAAAGCTAAGAGATTCTTCGAAACCTTTGGTGAGATCACCAGGCCCTCAAAGCATAAATCTTATCTAAAGACAGAATGTAGCACATTACTTTATGAAGTCTCCTTAGGCGAATGGCGTCAAAAGTCAGGAATTTGTATAAGAATCTTGGTTCACCGATGCGATACTAAAACGGATGAGTTCTGGAACATCGGATATGATAATTCTCCCATGATACCCATAATTGTACCTGTCAAATATCCGAACTTGTTCCAAAAAAAGGATGAAACATTAAACCAGGCGGAATTCCCCTAAGCTATGATATGCTAAAGTAGGACTGCATAAGATATGATCAGTTCTCCTGCTGGAATTCTACAGCTTTGTTAAAATATTGAATACATACAGGTGCAGCATGGCTCAGAGGTTAGGTTATGTTGATGATGTTAAAACAAAGAGAAAAAAAGAAAAACTTTTCAAAATTCGCCGTTTAGAGCCAAGTCCCTTTTACTTACAGGACGAAATAAATTAGGTTAGGAGCTTGAGAAAAGCCTCGACTCTTTTCTTCAACAGCTTGCAGCGTCAGATATAATAATATTGATCAAGCCAGAAAATGGTTGGCCAATGACGGCGAGTTTTCAGCAGTTTTACTTATATCCCCGACTGTGTGTTGTTTACAATATTGTTTCTGAATATGGGATCTTATTTTCTAGCTTTCGATGTCAAAATACCTCCTTATATGATCGAAGTAGAAACAGCACCATACCTCAGTGGTAATGTTTTAGAATCTGACATCAGTGAAATGGGGTTCGAATCCTGCGCATGGGCTGAATCACTGAAATTTAATTTCGCAATGTGAGAACAATACTCGTAGCTAATTAAGATAAGCTTCGTATCCCTATGTATTTTTGTTAGGTTTGAAGGTAGATTCTTTAATTTTTTTTCCGCTTGTTTGTCTGATTCACTTCGTTCCATGTGTGGAATATGCTTGATGTGGGATGAGAGTAGAGGAGGGAAAGTGCGATTCAACCAGAAGATAGCTTTCAAAACGAGAGAAGCTAGGCCCATGAAATAGACAATCTTTTCTTTCTGCCATCGCTGCATGTTATCGATCTTGATTGATAGAACACGACAATTTAGTTTGGCCAATTGCCTGCGGAAGTAGACAATTTTTTCGGATGGTGTCAAGTCGCCGATTACGATACGGTCAAAGTATCCGCATACGTTATTAAAGACCTGAGGGAACTTTCTAGTGGGATTCCCGATTTTAACGCCAAGGCATTGCTCGAGATGACGTAACCATATTTAACAACGCACTCCCTTTGCATGAAATTTTATAGATAAATCAAGTATTACAGGTGTCTGACAGAAGTATAAGCCATACTAAGCCATGCTGAGATTAATCCATATGGTAGCTTTGAAAATACTGTTTACCCAAAGTAGAGGATCTAAAAGGTTAAATTCAGTCACACCACCCATATTATCAGAGAAAAGGAAACGCTTGATCAACGTATAATGGAGGTTGGTGGATTCATACATAAAATAAGATGCAGTCTCTTTCCCAACCCGCAAAAATCTCGTATGGGTAGGAGTGTCTGTCATTATATCTGTCATACCCGCATTACCAACACAATCTATGTATGTACATGCCCAAAAGTACGTTGGTTCAGATATTTGCCTATGTAGGTTAAGAAGACTTCATGCGGCATGCGGGCCCTGAACACACACCGTAACTATTATATTTAAAAGACTTACATAAATTTATCTTGAGGAAAGGGTTAAAACACTTTGTGCTTGGGAGTAAAATGGATTTAATTTTCAACAGATTATACAAATCAATCTGCACTAATGGAAAGAAATTGTCAATATTTTTGAATGGGATAGTATCCTTAGATGATGTTTTCTCTTTTTTGCTTCGACTTACATACATGAGCTGCGTTTGATAGATTCTTAATTTCTCCTCGCCCCGGCACTGGATTTTTTTTTGCCGAATACAATTGCCACGCATGAAGACAATTTGGCTTTTTCGTGCAAGAAAACTAGAGTATGTTTGCTGGTCAATCACAAATTGCTTTTCTAATGCATTGAAGAAAGGAGAAGTGACTTTCTCTCTTCATAGTGATCAGTAAACCGTAGCATAAGCAGTGATTGCAGTTACCATCATTAGCATTGTGGAATCAACCTTGCTTGGATATTATATTAAAATATAAAAGCTTTTGTTGTGATGTGTTCACTAAAAATTCCATTTATATAAAAAAAAAAAACTTTGCAGTGCACTGATACAAGACCCCTTCCGAACTAAAGTGAAATTATCCCAAGTTTATCTCACAATTCATGTCGCATGGGCTGAAAAACATGCACGCTTTCATTATGAAGCCGAACGCCATCCACAGGAATGTGATGTAATTAAAGGTCTTTGCATCATTGACTGATAATAATAATCAGATATCAATTTCTCGTTCCTAGCATGGAAAAGTAAAAGTATCTACGAGCACTCGTATCAATTATGAATACCTTACCTCCTCTGTGCGTATCGTTTCCTTGTTCATTTGTACGTGGAAAGTGTCTCAATGCCTCGGCATCATGTACTCTTTGTTGCCCAGTTCCGCTTATAACTATGAAGTACCTATACGTTCTCCAGTTCATTTACCTCGTTACAATATACCTATGATACCTCAATAAAGAGCTACGAGTGCGGTGTCATAGAAGAGTAATTAGAACTCTGGCGAGAACTGCGGTTCGCGTAACCACAGGTTCGTGAATGCTTCCTATAAAGGTGGTATTTTCATACGGCTGACGCAGTTTCAAAACGCTGACCGACCGATTAATCAGAATGAAACGAACCTTTCGATGAAGGTGCAAAACAAAGTCTCGAGATAACATGAACTTCTTTTCATTATTCTAATCGAGAGCCCCCTGATGAGAGGCAAGTGCTTTGAACATTTTAAGCATTTACCTTTCTCATTGGGACGATGGGAAGGAAAGTCACTAGCTAAAGCTTAACAGTTAATTTCGCGATTCAAACTACATTACCATCATTTTCATACCGTTAATTATATGGCATATGGCCGTATGCCAAGGTTTCATTACCTTCTATTCTAGTTATTTTGTTGTTGTGTGGCATCATTCTAATTACTTTCAACAGTTAACCGTAAACCGATCTAGAACTATGCACACCATTGTGTCCCACAACACATACACGAGGCCTGAGGTATATACTCGTACATTTCTATCTTCTGTCTTATGGCGTGTTGCTTCTTCCCTGCTCTATGTTGTCAAATCAATTGAACCTCCCGTGTTGCATGGTTCCTCTTTCGTTCATTGCTGATTGTTTTTATTTTTTATTTGTTATTGTTATTTGTCGCTTTTCCTGGTATCATTGTCTAATGACTTCCACTGGAGTGTGACCACAATAATTAGTCGTATACGAACGAGTATACATACATACATATACATACACACTGAGCTGAGTGCCCGTCCGTTCTCAGTCTCGTCTTCAGCCGTCGAGTCGTTGGGTAATTATTTACAATTAACGTGACACATATACTCGTAGTCGTTGTACGGCGGGTACAATGCCAATGATTCATCGTTAATTTGTTGCCATCAAGAGATGTTGGGGCGGCAGGCTGTGGTTCGTATGGTGTATGCGCAAGTGTATTATGGAATAATTAACACGAATGCGAAAATTATAATCAAATAGATGGACTTTTGCATGGATAAGTGTAATTGACATTGAAGCTAGGTCATGGCGGGCTGGGAGGATGCGCATTTTCGCTGAACTGGGGGAGGATGATCTGTATCGGTAACCTGGATAGGATAGTCATGTCGTGAGAAATGCCAGACGTCATCATAGGGTTATGTAAACGTGTTTAGCGTGCAATGTAGGGGCGGTACCAGCAACACGTTCTTTGCGTTGGAAGCATGTCACATGGGAATAAACGTCGAAGGAAATGTTTGTTTGACGCACACGAAACGCACACATGTCATATACCAGTACTTCCTTCCGCCCATGCTGACATCATACATTCATAATCTTGTTTAAGAATCTTCAATGAAGCTCAATGCGTACGTGACTCTCTCGTAGTTGACCATATTTTATCGAACCCGGCCTGTATGCTGCGCAGAATGACTACTTCGAAGGCGTTCATTCTGGCGATGTTGAAAGACAACGATTCTGAGGTAACTAGGGTTAACGTATTAAGTTCATGTTGCCATCTTGATCTCTTTTGGTTTATAAAGTCCATGGTTGTTATGGGTGGAATAGAACATCATTCATGTAACCAACACCGTTTCGTTTCAGGTGATCATCCGAAGGCAAAGATTATCAATGATTTTTTTTAAAGAATAAAGGAGTTAATTGCCGCAATTTTCGTTTAGATATTATGCTATATTGTTGCTGGGTTATTGGCATAAACTCTACCGCTCAATTAACCCAAAATAAAGAAACCTTAAGATGTAATATAACAAGACCTCGGCGGCCAGTCAACTTCTCTAATTAAAATAATGCAGACCAGCCAAGCCAGGGATTGTCCAGGCTTAAATTCATTCAACTCTGGAAGAAAACAATAGTTGTCACGCCCTCCATAACTGCTTCCCCAGTCTCATTTTTGAAAATACTGCCAATACATTATCCGCAATTCGCAATGATTTTTTGGACGCATTGACTTTTCCCCAATATCGTGTGGGATTTTTAGCTGCCATATGTAATGTGATTTATCGGAAAAAAATAAATTTAATAACAAGTTGGCATGGTGAACCAATATCTGCTATTTAACGAATCAGACGTCATGACTTTGGTCTAGATCTAGAGGCTTAAATTGCTATGTAATTCAGAGCAATCTTGAAAATTCGCGACAATTGTTGATTTCAGCGATCAATTAATGTGACTGGTTGCGGGGATGTTTGTCAACAAATTTGAATGGCTGGAAAAACAGTAACGTTTAAAAAACTTGCACTGAGTACAATAGTACTGAGCAGAATGTATAGAATGCGTGTTTATATTCTTTTTCAAACAATTTTATGAGACGTCAGAGTAACGTAATGAAGGAAATTTTTTAAAAGACTTAATTTAAAGTCTTCCAGTTCATGGTCCGGGTTTGAGATCCTTATCATATACATACTTCAACCCGAACTGTCATTCGACACTGTATAAGTTTGGTACATGATTCGCATATTTTTAAGAACCTGTTAAAAAAAACTAGCAGTGACAGGGTCTTTTACAGAAGTCTTATGACGGGTAGGCCCAGCATCAAAATGTAGGCTCTGCAATAAGATCTATCGTTTTCAATGCGATTGCAGCATTTGGACTTGTCTGACGGCACATTTTGGATTATTTAGCATTCGGATTTGCATCTACATCCTTATAAAATTTAAGTCAATCGAGAAATGAAGCCTGTTGATCATGGAATGTGCAGGACATAAGGCAATTCGGTGCTTGAATTTTAGCACCCAATTGGATGACCATTTCTGACCAATTTTCACACAATATTTTCCTCATGAGACTCATTTTTCACTGACTTAGATTTTTTTTTATAATTCGCTCTAATGATGTTTGTCACACAAACTGGACGGGGTGCAGATGGTTTGCGTCGAAGATGTTCATTCACTACTCTCCGGGGGTGGTTGTCCTAGATATGATTGAGAGATTCGACTGAATTTGCGCATTGGTTGCAGTTCACAGTAACTCTTTTGATTCCATGTCATTAAGGTGTTATATTGGAAATGCAGACACAGAGTATGGATTTGGAGTGATCTTATGCTGTGAGTGTTATGCCTTTGTCAGCACCTCTTGATCATCTCTCATTCACAACTGATGTTGTTGCACAGTTTTTCCGTATAGGATTTATTTTTGACTATGGACGGTCTTGACCTTCGGCTCAACAGTCGGTGATGATCACCATTGCACCACGACCACCCCCAAAAACATTTTTTGCATATGGTGAAGTGAAAATCCACACGAACTTGTCGGAAAACAATTGCATCCACTAAAAATCACATTATGGTATACAATTTGATCTGGTGATCATTTTTCATAAATAGGGAAGGTGTTACCGTCATCATTAATTCTTATCGTCCTAGCCAAAGACTAGCCGATTTCTTTTTGACTTCACGACAAAGATAGGTATGGAAAACCTTTGGCTTCAAAACACGCTGTCACATCTTAACAACAATATCCGTTTTGATTTTATTAAAAAAAAATGTCTGGATGAGTAATTTTGCGTTGTCACAGAATTTGCTAAGCTCTTGATGCTTTGAAAACGAATATTTGTCAAGTCATGGCCGAGTTATAGCCCGAAAAGTCATTGAAAATTACGGTTATCTTGTCAGAAAAGAGTCTAAGATTTAATTCTTAAACTCTTAAATTTGTTTGATTTAAATTTACTTTCAGAATCACGAATTGGATTACCAATATAAAATGAATAACCCGTAGATATACAATATATTGCATAACCCTTGAAAAAACCCTTACAATGGTATATAATTTTTGATGGCAATTACTTCATTGAATAGCACAATTTAAGTCCTAAGTTGGTAAAGTGGATCAATTTCAATCAAATGAGACTAGTTCAACAGGTGTGGAATCAACGGCGCGACTTCGTCAATGTGAAGAACTTACTAAAGTAAATGTAATCATTTGTTTAAAAGTTTGACAATCGAATCCTTAAAAGAGAAAGAAACTTTCATCGAAATGTTGGGTCAAGCACTAAGGCGAATTTTCATTTAAAAAATATGTTTTAAAAACTAAACTATGTAGCGAACGACATACCGCAATGCAACATGACGAAGTAAGGATAAATCCAGTGAATTCTTTAATTTGACTTTGACGAGCAACTTACGACATTGCCAAATGATGTGTTATTCACAGAAGCGCTTCTATGTAAGTAGCAAGTTTGTCATTAACTTAATTTCTGAAAAGTTCTTTGAGAGCCGTAAAGCCACAGCCATTGCGCTTTAATTGTAAATAATTTTATTTAATTTTCAGTGTAAATAGAATAGGTGATTCAAAATTTGGCTTTGGGATAAGGCTCCAAATATGAGGCAAACCCACGCATCCAAACTGGAAATACGGTAGACTCTCTTATAAGCGTCTTCCTGATATTTAAAAGGTGGGGTCCATTCTTACAACGAAGTGAAGTATCATACTAATACTAAGTATGAAATTAGTATTCACTTATTCTAACTAAATATCTGGGCATGAATCTGGATGCTAAACTGAAATGGAATAAACATGTAAAAAAGACAGCAGAGGAGCTCAATATTAGAGATTTTCACCTTCATTAAAAAAGAAAAAAAAAATACATATGTATATGTGTTATAGGGTGTTTTTTATAGAGATATAGAACTTTGAAATGGAATAAAACAAAGATGATATTTTTAAATTGACATGAAATTGACTTTATTCAAAAGATAATCTTCCGACATTATATACAGATATTACACATAATTTCTGGCATATGACCGCCACGGCTGGCGGTGAATGAGCCCAAAACAAGATTGCCGTTGATCCCAATTTTCATAAGCGAATTTTGATTAGCGATGAAGCTCACTTTTGGTTGAATGGATACGTCAATAAACAAAACTGCCGTATTTGGAGTGATGATAATCCTCAAGTGTTTGTTGAGGCATCGTTTCATCCACAAAAACTGACTGTGTGCTTTATGAGTTGGTGGAATAATTGGTCCGTACTCCTTTAAAAACGATGCTGGCCAGAAGGTTATAGTCAATGGTGACCGCTATAGAGCCATGATTACTTACTTTTTCGTTCATCAATTGAACAACCATGATGTGCAGGAGCGGTGGTTTTAACAAGACGGCGCAACATGTCACACAGCTCGTGCCACAATTGATTTATTGAAGGAAACGTTTGGTAACCGCATAATTTCACGTTACGGACCCGTGAATTGGCCTCCAAGATCGTGCGATTTAACGCCGCTTGACTATTTTCTGTGGGGATATGTGAAGTCGCTAGTCTACGCCGATAAACCCGAAACGATTGACCACTTGGAGGACAACATTCGCCGCGTTATTGCCGATATACGGCCACAAATGTTGGAAACAATTATCGAAAATTTGACCCCCAGATTAGACTACGTCCGAGCCAGCCGTGGCGGTCATATGCCAGGAATTATATTTAAATTATAATGTCGGAAGATTATCTTTTGAATAAAGTCAATTTTAGGTCAATTTAAAAAAATCATCTTTGTTTTATTCCATTTCAAAGTTCTATATCTCTATAAAAAACACCCTTTATATGTATATATAATGTATTATATATTATATATATAGTATACATATAAATTTTGGGGCCGATTTTTATTTTGACTTTGGGGACTTATGCTCTATAGCCTGAAAATTTATGTCAAGTATTTATGAAATAAAACGAGAGTGGCAATGAAAGTGATTTTGAACTTTTGGACACGGAAATTCAGACAGCTGGGAATTATATTAGTGAATTGTATATAAGGCCGTTCCTTAAGTGATCGTTAAAAAAAAGAAGAAAGAATCAAAAATGTGATTTTACTATTTCATGACAATAGAAGACCGCATATATGTAGCACATTCAAACATTCAACGAGGTGTAAGCACCTTGATCACAGCAGCAAACGAATTCACGTACATTTGGACACCCTTACGATTACGATCAGCCGCGTTGGCTACGCGTTGCCAATTGTTGGAAATTCCATATTATAACTACCGCTTGTTGGTCATAAGTAAAACACTGCTATATATGATTTGTGATATGTTGATCGGTAGAAAGTTCATTATGAAAATTGCCAACGTGATGTTCCGCAAGATTCGGGGCCAGTTTAATGGAAAGGGTTTGGGTGTTTGAGATGTCGTGCTTCAGGACTTGTTTTAGATTACATAGAACACCTGAATCTGAGTACCCGATCTTTCACCCTCCTATACAAGAGGGCTGAGATTTTATGGTTTTTTTTATCGAAGTCACGTCGCGTGAGCAATGACTTCAGTGAATAGTCAGGCCTGTGAGGCTTGTTACCCCGGTTTTGTTCCTTTAGAGAACAATGTGTGACTATTTACTCAATGTGGGCTGATCCAGAATATGGTAGCGATGCTGTCTGCGTAGGTCAGGATAGGTCAAGCTAGGTTAATGAAAGCTAAACTAGTGGGTAATTTTATTTTAGTTTTAGTTTTAATAAAGAAAAAGACAAAAAGGCAAGAAAAATTAAATTAAAAACAGATGCATGCACCTACATATTACAACATAGGAGTTGTATATGTATTTCAGTTAAAGTAAGTGAAGCTATTTTTTTTAATTGTCAATAAAAAAAGTTTATCTTAAAAATATATTCTTAGTTTTATCTGCTTACTTTAATGAGTCCGTATATGGCCAGTAGGCTATTTTAGTCAGTTAAGTTATTTAAACTACAATAGTTCTTAGCATTTTTGCTTACTTTAAGATAGGTTTAAGTAAAGTAAATTAAAATTTATTTAAGACTAAACAAAAAGCTACAAAAAATGGTGCATTCTTAACATTCTTCAAGTTGGCGTGGTTGGAATACTAAATGTTGCATCATACATCTTACTCATTAAGCTTATCCTCGTCCGAATACCACCTTTCCCGAAGTTTGGGCAATCATCTTCAAAATAGGCAGATATCAAAAAACGGGATTTTAAGGATTTTTGGTTAAAAAAAAAAAAAAAAAACTTTTTCAAAAGAGGCATATTTGCTTGAGAAATTTCGAAAAATAGCATGGATGTAAATGGAGATGTAAATGCAAACTTATCAGCAGAGGCTAAATTTATTAGAAAAATATGAATCATAAACCACCTGTAAGAACCATCATAAAACATATGTAAGAAAGCTGGCAGGTTAGCACACACTGTAAGAGACTTCTGAAGGCTGGTTTGTATTCAATTGCACAGGTGAACGATATGCTTCATAAACCGTGATTTAAGGAAGCTGTTTTAGGGTGTCTTTGAATTGGATAATCGGTTTTAATAAATAACAGTAGAGAAACACTTTGTACCTTCATTTATGGATTTTTCAAGATGGTTCTGCGTCTTGTTAAATTGGTGAAATCGCTAGGTTTTAGTTGCATTACAATATCTTATTTAAAACGTTAGCAAAACAAATGTAAACGTTTCTTAGTTTGATGTTTCTAATTAAGATAAGTTAATTGCTTTGGTGCTATAAATGCCTGAGTTGGCTTAGCTTAGAATTTAAAAGAAAAACAAAAAAGTGATTGTTCGAGGACTAACTTCAGTTTGGATTAACAATATCAGTTTGTATAAATTAGTACAGCTTTGCCAGTCTCCAAATATTGATATGAGCTATGAAAGGCATTGAAAATTTAGTATAACCTTAATTAGTAGTAGGTTTTCCATATGTTCTGACTTGTTCTGGGTTATGTCGACCTGATTTTACATTGAACAAATTGAATCTAGTCCAAGCGGATAAGGAATCAACTCTTAATATCTTCATTTATTTTTAGGTATTACCTTCAACAGGTATTTTAACAGACATGTTCATTATGTAAGGTGACATTGAAATGTTTAAAATCATTCGCTTTCGACCTTTGAACGTAAACACTCCGAAAGAGATTTATAAAATGGCGGATAGTGTTAAAAGATATATTCATCCATTTCAGTATTTAGATACAAGTAAACATTTCCGAACTAGAACCAAAGAAAAGCAATGAATAGAAAATGAAAACACAACCCACTGAGCAAATGTACAATATATGTACATATGAGTATCTGCAAGTGCGAATATCTGTTGTACATGTATTCGAACTTTGTGAAAATGCCCATTCCCGTTGTACTAGCATTAACATGATTTAGACTTTCTTGTTTGCTTTTCTTTCTTGCTACGCGGCCCCCATTGCCAATTCATTTGCATGTGTAGCTCTATCAAGTGTGCGACTAGTGTGTATTTTCAACATTTCTTTGTTCTAATTACCAGCCGGCGAGCGGCTCAAACTTCGGGAAATGAATATTTTTAATTTGTTCTTGAGAAAAACTGCAGTAATACCAAATTTAACCCAATTGTCGGAAACAGTTTTCTATTTTTAAGTCTCTTCTTTGAACTGTTTCCCCCCAACGCATTCAAGTCCAAATAGTACAATATTTCTGGGAACGCGAAGCGAATTTTAAAACACGGTCCATTTTTGACCGACCGAGGGGAATGTTGAGTAGCAATCGTCCATAATGACGTTTTTTGTCGTCGTACTTATCGCATGTAGTCCTCATACATAGCGTCGTAGTGGTCGCTTACCGTGTCGACTTGTTCTCGATTTGGATTGTGCCCATCTGTGCGCGAGGTATGACCGATTTCAAGGTAATAAAGCGATGAATGAGTAAGAGTACTTGCGCTCATACTCGTATCTGTACAAAGTCATACTCGTAAGTCCAAGATAGCCATAACGCGCACGGGAAAACTGCAAATACTCACCGACACTCAAACACTGCTTGGATTATTAAGTTGTAGTTTTTATTCTTTCTTTTTTTACATCTTTTCGTGAATGTTAATGACAGCCGCATGGAGCGAGAGGGGAATTCGTTAATGAAAATGTCATTCTGACAAGCAAGCGCGTATTGCTTCTGGTGTCTTATTACTTCTCATGGGAATCGGACTGTGCAAACGATGTTTGCGATACATTCGAGGGAATTAGAAAATGTATCTTATACTCCATACTTAATGGTTTTGATCAAATCAAATCACACCCACGAACTTATGATGTGCATTCTCAGTGTATTTCATAAACATAACAACACATGTGACATACAGTCTTTAGGACAGGAGTTAACAGGAGATTAAATTATAGTTGTAAAATGAAACAACCAGATTTATGAAGTATCCATATAAAAATGCGGATGTCGTATAAATAGAATAGCTGAAATGATGTAGTTTTGGAAATTATTACCTTCACTGTGTGTTGAATCGGCCACTGATGTATCGAAATGTATTCGGGGCAGAGTTTTTGATTTGTACTCACCTGAAATGATAGAAAGAAGAATAACTTTAAACAAATTACTTTGAAATGAAAATGTACGAGTATCACTAAACGTAAATCAAAGTTTCTATAGCAAGTGAATTGTCTTGTTGAAAAAAATATTGTTCAACTTGTTATAACTTAAATACGTTTGTTTGTATTTTTTAAAATTGTAAGGTCGACACAGAATGTAAAAGGCTCATAAGAGCCAAGTTTACTTTAAGCAGAATAACAAAGAAAATTAAGCAAGTCGAGTAGGTGACTTCGATATTGTACCCGCAGTAACGCGGATTTCGTTCAAGTCATCACTGGCAGTTTTCGGCGGGTGGCATGCACAGTTCTACTACTCAGCTGAAGACACATCAATGTATGAAAAGTATTGTTAGTATGGTTTAGGTAAAAAAAAAAACATAAAAGTATAACTGTGATGTGATGACTCTCCAACATTGTATGAAATGCTCTTCATACATATATGTGATGATAAGTGAAGGATGGTATTAAAGCAGAAAAACTTTGTTCAGGTCACAGAAGTTTGTGGTATAGAGAAGCTTACTACAATGAAAGAAGATAGAACTCTCAATGGTCTTGTTTTCTCATTCGTTTTTCAACAATCTACAACGAAGAAAGTCTAGCATAATTTAAGAGGGTGCTCCCAGCAGTTGAGTTTGCTAAGTTTAGCACTAATATTATCTGAGTTAGGCTACTACCACAGTAGAGTTGGACCAAAAAAACATGGAGCACGATTGTTGTCCTGGCCTAAATGGTGATAATGGGGTTCGAATTCCTTGAGAGGTAGTCAAGTCATTGAAATTCTACTTCGTGCTCTTTAATTTATTTTTATTTTTATTATTCCTAATTCTAGTCTTAAATATAATCACTCGTGTCTTTCGTTCTGTGGTCACCCCCCGATTGTGTCTTTCAGCGACTTGGCGAAGATGGTAAACTGGCTCATTCTGCATGCTGGAGACCTTACAAAGGCGGAAATGCCTCAGTCAGTTCTCAAGCACATGTAAGCGTGATGGCGCGCTCAGCCTCCAAAAAATCTCCTGACTAACCTTAATCTAGCTTACGTACTAAGGGTTGAGGACGTTCTCACCGTTGTAACGCACTGCTCTGGAAAGCATTTTCACTCGACATCCACCAAAAAACGCCGCGCTGTTTGGCAACATTGACGAGATTCCAATCCTCCATTGCGGTACTATAACGTATGAGCACTATCAACGTACCCGTCGTGGATACGTCGTTTGCACTAACCTTTCGGAATCAATATGAAGAAATTGTTCTGGTGGAATAAAGCCCGAATGGAGTGTGTTCTCTAGGTCTCTATAATTGTAAGCCCCGGAGATGAAGTTATGGTCGTTATTCATAACTCTTGCAATGTGCTTTCGGGTCACTTAAACAAGAAGATTATCAATTCTGTTTAACCCTATTCCGTCATAGAGGACCTCATAATGACTTAATTCTAAGACAGACTCTAAGGTATTGCCTCTCGAATACACGAATCTTTTCCATATAAGATGACGCTACATTAAACAATGCCGGTGCATATGATTACCCTGTGATTTCCTTGTCATACCGAAGGCTTTCTTAGCTAAGCAAGCCAGTATATGTATATACAATCAAACCTGCTAATCGGGACACTCTATAATCGGGCCACTTCCTAATCGGTGCGCACGTCATGCATTCCCTGCTATTTTCTACACAAATGTCCCTCTATAATCGGGACACCTGCTAATCGGACCATGGACCACTACTACGTCATGCGTTGCTTAATGTATTTACCTGTCTAATTGGACCATGTATAGGAAAGGAAATGCGCAATATGTATATTTCGTTTTTCTCTGTTCATTTTCTCAGAAATTGTTGTGTAATATTCGCTTCTTAAAGGATCCTCCGAATTATTGGCGTCAAATTTGACATGTCGTTTCGTTTGTGCTTTATCTGGCGATTTCCCGGTGTGTATTAATTTTAGTTTTCGTTAGTTGGTGGTAGACACAAGTTGAACTTTTAAGGGAACTGAGTCAAAAAAGTTGATTAAGTTTTTGAGTTTTAATTAAGTTTTAAGGATTTATAAAAAAAGTAAAATGAGTAAACGGAATTACAGTGAGCTTGATCTCGAAAAAAAAGGTTGAAGTTATAAAGTGTTTTGAAGAAGAACGAAAGAATCTCAGAGAGATCTTGCAAAGAAGTTTAACTGTAGCAAAAGTCAAATCCAAAGAATTTTGAGCACCAAGCAGGACATTAAATTGTGGTTTGAAAAATTTGTTGGCTTAAAAAGAAAACGCATAAAACCATTTTTATCTTTTGCCGAAATAGATGTTTTGACATTCAAGTGGTTTTGCTTAGCTGGAGACAAGAATGTGCCAATATCGGGTACAATTCTCCAAGCAAAAGCACTTACTATAGCAACAAATCTTCAGATTGAAAATTTTACTGCTTCAAATGGATGGCTTGAGGCTTTCAAAGTGAGACACAATATTGTTTTTAAAATTCTGAGTGGAGAAGGCGCGGATGTCGATATTGATAGATGCGGTGATTTCAAGAAAACTTTAAAAACCATCTGTAATGGTTATGACTCCAAGAATATTTTCAACCTGGATGAAACTGCGCTGTTTTTTAAAGCAACTCCTACTATACAAAGTCACTCCAGCTCAAAAATGAAAAATGCAGTGGTGGCAAACTTTCGAAGGAAAGATTGACAGTTGCGCTATTGTGTAGCGCGGTCGGAGAAAAAGAACCAGTACTGGTCATTGGTAAGTTAATTTTTTGTGATCAATTTTCGTAATCTTACTTAGCGAACACGTTCCTAAACAAACAGGCAGAGTAGCTAAGCCCAGAGCTTTCAAAAATATTAATATCGAAAGAGCGTTGGGAGTACAATGGAGAAGCAATAAGAAGGCCTGGATGAACTCGACTTTGTTTCAAGACTGGCTAACCTCTTTTGACAAGAAAATGCAAAAGCAAAATCGAAAGGTTCTTGTTTTTGCAGACAACGCGCCATCACATATTATAAGTGGATTAAAAAACATCGAATTGAAGTTTTTTTTTTCCGGCAAACACAACATCGCATCTACAACCACTTGATCAAGGCATCATTAAAAGTTTCAAGTCCCATTATCGAAAATACCTCATGCAGCACTTGGGGGTATGCATGGTCGATAACATATCCGAGTTACGAGTAGCTGCGAAAATTAATGTGTTAGGTGCTTGCGGCTGGATAAAAAAAGGATGGGAAGACATAACTCCAACGGTAATTTCAAATTGTTTTAAGAAATGTGGTTTTTTCACAGAAGAGGAAACTAATATGATTGTTGAAGAGATAGCACCCGAACCTGCGATGCCAGAAGATTTTGTCACTATGGACAACAATGTTGCGACATCCAATGACTGGTCCGAGAATTGGGAATATGATTTTTTAATCTCCATTCGGCCACAAACTTCTGATGCTGAACAGGGACATATCTCCGCCGATTCTTCTTCAGAGGGAGAAACTGACGTTCCTTGTCCTACAAGATCTCTCACATACAAATAGGCTTTTTCACATTTAAACATTTTGAACGACTTTTCATGTGAAAATGGTTTGGACGAAGTATGGACATGTTTGAGCAGCTGTTCACAAAAACTACTGACAACTTTTAAGGACACATCCGTGGTTCAGAAAAAAATGACTGATTTTTTTTCTAAGACAAATTAAGAAAAAAAATATACATAAAATATAAAAAAAATGTCTGTCTTTTAATACTTAATGAAAATAAAATTCAAATAGATTTTCTGGAAATTGAGGTCAATACGCTACACTGGCCGGTAATCCCTTTCATAGCCTAAAAAACACTCCAAACTGAAAGGTATACATTTAAAAAACAAACCTTTGTGAGTGGACCGGTCCAATTAAAAAGGGTTCCCCATAATCGAACCACCTCCTAATCGGACAGGTTTTACTGTATTTCAATGTCTTTTGAAATATAGATACTGGTCCAGCCAGATACCAAGATAGAAGTCTGTCTTGGTAGAAGAAGGGACAGGACCTGTTACTTAATATGTATTTCAAAGGATTGTTAATACCACATATCTGTTAACAATGTGTTGAATGTCCACCAATTCAATCAACGGCTTAGAAGAGATAAAATCATATTTCGATAAATGTTATGTTATGGCTTTTTGTCTACTGGATTTTTCAAAATACTTCGATAAGGGAAACCGTGAAATTTTCTGCTGGGGGCTTCAAGATCGTATTGGTTTTGTCGACTAAGTAAAATAAGTTCCTTAGAAGTCTTCTCTTATTTAGCCTGCAAAAAGCATTTTTTGGAGGAGTAATGTTGCTTTGTCTTTTTATAATTTATTTACCAACTGTGTGCAATCATGTGTCAGTACACATTTATGCGATGTGCAGATACATATTTTTGTCAGGCACCCATGAGCAGTATAACTAGTCGTAAGTTGGAATCGCATTGTCGTATTCGCTCAAAAATGGGTTGCTATTTAAATACCATTTATTTTTTAACATTCAGCATGTTTCAGACATACGACTTTTCGAAAACAATCGCAACCTTGATTGTAAACCGTAGCCCTTGCAGATAATCATTTCAATGTACCCACTCGTCGTATTATTATCGATTGCTATGATGATGTCTATACGCATTGTGGAAAAACTAAGCACTTTCTTGAGGATAAAGTTGCACCAAGCAGCTGGTTTTTGAACTTAGAGAAGAGGGTAGCAACTTTAGGATAGAGCGTTAATTTTGATTATATACCGAGCTAAAAAGCTTGAAAGCTTGAAATTGTCATCATTGTCTTCATGTCTTCATCTTTTTCGCCTTAAAATTATTATATTCAGTACACGATTCTAAATAAATGAGCAAAAATGCTTAGTGTAAGAAATGATAATAAAACTAAAGTCGTAAAACTGTAACAACCGAGTCCCAAACGATAAGATAAAATTGACGGTCAACATGATACAGTGATGGCAATGCATTATGCATCCATGGGTATACTAAGTAACATAGCACTTTAATTGTCTCTACCCTTTATTATCTTTTGTTCGACTTATCTGCCCATTTTTGTTGCCACTCCAGGCTGACGTCCATAGTCAAGGGCGTCTGGAGCATCAGTGGCTTACAATACGGATAATTTGTACGTGCACGTAACGTGATCCGACAAAAGGTTACCATAATTTTTGGTTGCAGTTGGCTTACTTCACACAATGGCTGCACGGTATTTTCCATTGTATTGTACTACAAATATAAGCAAAAGGGAAAAATAAAAACAATAACAAAAAAATCTATATCCGTGATGTCATCCATCCGTTTTCGTGTAATGAACTAAGTGCCCAATGTGTGTTTTTAGTCACACGAAGCTGACGGATCGCATTCGAATATGTTTTCGCCGACATGAATTAACTTAATTGTTGTGGAACTGGACAAAAGAGTGGAACAGTAACGCTTTATATAAGCATCCGTTGCAATTACAGCCGTAGAACGCATATTTTCCAGCTTCCTGTAATTATTATACATACCTTTTTTTAAACTTTTTTATGGGACCTCTTATCCGGATCTGATTGTTTCCGATCGTGGAAACACTCCTTTTATAAGGCATTAGAACAATGGAAAATCATATTCACTTAAAGCAATTAGATTTCTAGACAAGATTCTTATATACACACATGAATAAAAATGAATATGGATGTGAACAAAGGGAAACTCACTTTCCTTGGACGCCTACAGTGCAGAATTCATTAAAATAGTTTCTCCTACAAAATTCTTGGTCGGATTTATGAAAAACTTGTGTAATTTTCAATTGTTTAAGCACTTGATTGGAAGGTCCTCTATTTAAAAGCATGATATGGTGCCCAAATAGTTTTTTTTTGTTTTTTTAATTATAAAATTATTTGTATTTGTCTTTTGTTGTGAGCAACTCTTATGAAAATTCTTTATTTGTGATGAGGACGGCTCCTAATATTTTTTGTTCAGAGACTGATTTTGAATTGAAATTCTGAACAACTCTGATTTTTTGTGATAATATTTGAGGTAATACGGTACACAGAGATTCTGGCGCTCTGTATGATTTTTACACAAGTATAAGCAAGTTAATAAAGCGTTATACCGATTGAAGCTTGTTGAGTATAATATGCAAAAATATCACCATGTACAACCACATACAGGGGTAGTATGAAGTGAGGATAAAATTAAGACCCGTGTATCGGTTGGATCACCGTTAAACAATATCAGTTTACTGTAAGAGGTGTCCCAAGATGAGATTAGGCTTCAACAATTCGGTGGTAAATTAGTTCAATCTTAAGAGCTTTTCAATAATGGCGAGTAGCTGTTGAAATGGAATAAAACAAACTGGGTGTGAGTCTTGCGGGATCAAATCGCATGAGAGATAACCTTACCCTCAAATTATTCATGCAGGATATCAATCGTTGCGTCCGCTGTAGCTGTAGCACATAGCGCCGTCTTGTTGAAACCACGTTTCGTCTAAATCCATATGGTTCAATTTGGGCCATAAGAAATTTATCCCGAGTCGCTAAAGATGTTTTTTTGGCTAAAAATGAGGTCCTCTTATAAAAGTGTCGAGGCCTAGACACCGAACAAACGGCATTGAGTCAGATGAATCCTGTACCTGTAATTCGGCAAGTTGTAGTCTGCGAAAGCCGAGCTTTTGTGCACGGCTAGGAATCAACGGCTTCGGGTTCTTCTGAACACTTTCAGGGAGCGCGGCGATTTTCTGGGCCGATCCTGCATTTCTTTGACATATGAATGTTGGCTGATTGATCGTCTTAAATTTGGCCACCAAATGTTGAAGAGTCGACTGCGAAAGGCTACCACGTTTACCGTAAAATGGGCACAACGAGCGCAATGTGCGCGTTTGCACTAACGAACAGTCATTTCGATAAAAAAAAATTATCATTTCGACCTGATGTTCAATCTTGTAACTTAACATGGTGGTTTGACATCAGTAACTGAATAATAAACAATAGATTTCACAGATGTAACCAAAACAACATGGCAATTGGCAATTAAAAAACCCTTTACAATATCAGACGCTTAAGAGATGAATCAATCGAAAATATGACTCGTAAATTTGTACAGAATTTCTGAGCTATAGGTTTAGTTATTAATTAGTCACATCGAGGACGGTGTAAGACGTAAAGAATTAAAGAAACAATAAACGAATAAAAACATATATTTAGAGCATATTCTATACAGTCTATACTTCCCAAACTATAAGAGCCCTCTTCTATAAATGTCGCTTAGCTGATATCGCATGACCACCGTGATCACTGGATTTCACTCCCATAGATTTTTCCTTTATTTTTTTTATTTATTCATATCCATACTCCTAAAAATCTACAAAATAACGCTTACGAGAAGCAGCATTTATAAAGAAATGCTTTAAAATAAAGAAATTCTATTACTAGGTAGGGCTATGAAAAGCATATAAAGAAACTCCAAATTCTCCTTGAGACCGTATTTATGAAAACCTTGCTTATGGATGGAATTAATGGCCTATATCTAATATTCAAGGCGTAGAAAATAATATTTGGCTTATATTTGTATCAAGTATTTTGTAAAACTTACCAGTTGTCTAATAGGTAACTATAAGTATGTCAAGTAAAATTAGTCATAACTAGTTTGCGAGATATACTAGGAAAAAAGCTCAAGAACATACTAACGTACGTACAGATCACACATATACGACAGTTTTAAAAACCAATGGTTCAAATTCTAGGGATCTTAACTTAATTTGAAATTTAACAAATCCGTTAATTACTATAACTTCCAAATGAATGATTTTTTGTTTCCTATTTTGCAAGGATGGATCAAACTTTTAGAAATCATATTTGAATATTATATTTTACGTCATCCTAGGATTGGATATAATTTTCTTCTCCAATAGCTGATTTAGTTCGGGCATTTTCTTCTTTCTCCCTTTTACTTGGATGATCCCTATAGTCCACTATGAGCTAACCTATTGCTTCGATTCTTCCCATTTTGGGGAAAGTAGCAAATGGTAATAGACTAAAACAGAAACTCAACTAGACTGATGTCGCCGATCTAGATTCAATCTCCTTCTGCATTTTTCAGGTTCGAAGTTTATACGCCAAGGCTTTCCTAGATCGGTTTTTCGAAATCAAGTTTTGTAAACGCTCTTTGAAGACCTCAACAAACCGCCCGCGTAGCTCTATTAGTCTTTCGTTTTCACTTTGTATTACATTGTTAGCATATTTAAGTCGAGCTTATTATTATACATCTTTGTCCTGGGTAAATGGTTTGTTCTAATTGAAGTGATTTTTCTATATTCTCAGCATGGACTACGAATCTTAATCCAGATATTCATCTTCCTTCCTCTTGGGCTTTCAAACTTAATTCCAACAATAATGTATCTCACTTACATTAATTATATATACATTACTAATATATAGTATATACATATATGTATATCAACTGTTCAGCTAGTTCGTCTAAACCATGCTATGTTGAGTGTGATTTATTTTTTTTCCATAGGTCAAAAAGATCTCCAGTTTACTAAGAACCTCGGACGATGAGTTTTGAAAAACTTATCTACATAAGTGTATTACAGCGCATCTTATCATTCTCCCGTTGATGAAAACATCGTGAAATGCTATTTCGTAGATATGGCGTCAAACAATAGCATCAAAGCCAATGCACCTTTGACTGGCTCTCTAAGATTGCACAATGACGTAACGTATAAATGAAATATGCGCTTTGCGACTTAGGAATTGTAAACCAATATAGTCGGGAGTCAGCTCTACGGAAGGCCTTTATCGGGAAAATGTAACATTTTATATTTTACAAGAAACAGTCTTGGAGAACGGTGATTATTATATTTCAACTAGACGTTTCATTAGTATGATATACCATCCGAAATGCACGTTCCGAGCTTCCAATGTGCTACTTCTTTTAGATACTCAGATATGAAAACCATTGTATGTATACAATAAATTAAAAGTCTCTGTTTCATTATAAAAACCAACAGCCAATTCATTTTTTCCAAATCTTATTAGGTGTTTGTTATGCAATTATGCAGTCAAATGAAATCGATTGGTCAGCATTGATCCGGAGAACGCTGTATTGAAGGATGATTTTTCAAGATGGAGAATTTTTAATTTTTTTCTTAATTAACATACATATCTTAGACATAACTAAAAAACGCTAGACAAAATGCTTAAAACTAGCGTGTAACTAACTTAACATTCTAAATGTCTTATTGACCCTTGATTTTATCTTGTTCAATGAAGATTTTATAGCAAACAAAGCCGTCGCCAGTGATGGAGCTGTTCATTTCGACGGATGCTATTCAGGGGCTATTCGGGTTATTAAAGAGAAAAAAAAAAGTAAGAACCGAAGGTATACCCAATGTTGTTCTTCGGTTGTAGAGATGTAAACCATCAGCATCCTGTTCAACAATGCGCTAAATAATGCATATTATCAATGGCATTGGAAAGCAGCGATGGTGTAACCAGTCCACAGGAGGGGTAAAGCCACCCGTCCGTGTATGAGGATATCAGATATTATACCGCGTCGAAACTTGTATCGGGTATTTAATATAACAAATGTAAGAACCAATGCACGGGTCTGTCTGGTTGACTTGGAAAGAGGAATCATATTGTTGATTTTTGAAATGTTGGCAAGTTCGTTGTAAAAATTGCAAAAGTGATTTTTATACGGACGATATAATCGAGTATTAAAAAAAATACGGAAAACCTCAATAACAAAAACAAAGAGATAAAAAACAAAACCAACAAAAAAATAACAAAATATTATAATATAAAAAAAAATATAAATATATAACATACACTATGTCTAGATTTTTATGTACATACATATTTTAGTTAAGGTAGATATACGTACGATAGGTGATCCAAAAGTAATGATAATGAAAATATAACACGATGATTTTCTATAGTTAAAAAAAATTATGAAATATGAGATCTTTTTTCATATGCAATTCGTTTGCAAGGATGCATTGAACGCTGCCATATAAGATCCCTGTGACCTCACTCTTCGATTTGCCAACACAATATTTTCAACTTTTTCGACGTTCTTCAGTGAGGGAAGTGGATCGGCGTCTTGCCCGATGTTTATCTTCAACAGATGTTCTGCCCAGCTTAAACTCAGTCTAGCGAGCTACTGTGGAATATGGAGGAGCAGAGTCCTTCAATGTTTTCACCAAGTCGCTGTATACCTCTTTGGTAGGCGGTTTTTCAAACACAGGTACCTGATCCAAGCTCTAATTTCGTTTTTCTCTATTTTGATGTTATTCCTTCGACGATATTATATCGTGGACTATTTATATAATTTTCTTAGGCTAACCCAGTTGGTATATAAGCAAGCAAAAACAATTCTGCTTGGATTTTTATGCAGACTGGAAATAAGAGATAATTACTACTATCAAATCTCGTTAGTTTTAGTTGGTTGTGAGTTTTACATAAAGTAAAAAGATATTTTGCCGCCTTTACTTTACTTATTTTAAATAAGTTATAGAGTTAATCAGAAAGCCGAAAGGCATAGTTTTGTCAGTTAAGTTTTGTCTATTAATTTTAATTTAATTTTATTTTTATTTTTGATTTGTTGAAAATCGATTTAATTCTATATTTGTTTATTAATACTTCATAATTTATTTGCTTCATTGTAGCATATATGTATATGTGTTAATTTTGTATCTTTTTAGTTAAAGGTTAATTTAAATATGAAACTTGAATAAAGTTTTTTTTTCTAAATTAATATATAATGTTTAAGTTGAAAAATGCTTTATTGTTACCAATCTCTGTGCGTAAACAGTTGCAACATATATATTTTGGACGAAAATGAATTAAGTGAGCTAATAATTCGAAAATGCGAACCAAATTTGTTTTAATTAAAAATTAATTATTAATTCTTAGCAGTTCATTATTGAACATTGTGCTCTATTTTTCTCTCCCATTTTCTACATCTGTAGGGTTTTTACAATCTGGACCAACATTCTTGACTTTCCTTAGGGTGCACAAGATGTGATTCTAATCGTCCCCGGAAATGTGACAAGCGAACGGTCGAAGTGGAAAGTAGAAATAAACGACGGGAGTGCGCTACTGATGAGCGTCGTGTTCAGTTGAAAGGAAGATGTTGGATGCGATCGTTTGCGTCAAAATAACATTGTTGACAAGACACAAGCAATGTATCATTCGCTTCTATCTGCTTGTATCCATTATATGACTTAATATGACTGATTTCTCTGTCGTACCATTTGCGATTGTTTTAAATCTAAATCAAAGGAAATTCTTAGTTTGTTTTAAAAACTATAAAACATGTTTTTATCGGACTTAATTTTTTTTTCACTCAAAGCATGTAGGTTAAAACTCCATGAAAAAATAATTAAGATTGCAAAATTATTGAAATCCTGACCAAAGTTGTTAGAAGAAGAATTGATCTACAACTGTTTATATACGTAAGCCATCACTTTCCCGCCACGATTATCGCACTTGTGACGGTTGATGTGTGTTTTTTATTTTGCGTTATACACAGCTATAGATATTGGAAAGATGTATATCTTGTCATTTGGCTTGTTTGCAATTAACTTGTGGCTACAAACAAATTGAATTAATGACGAAATTAATTCCGCTATCATCTACCAAATCGGCATGTGTACATCATGACATTAAAGATTACACATGTACGTTTGCAGATTAGTTTTTGGTAATATTGTTTCAGATACTGAGTTAATCTTTTTGTGCATAATGTGATGATATGGCGTGCTGAGTATTAATATGTAAGCCTATCAAAGGCCAGTATATTACACTAATTCGAACCTGCATTGCTGTTCTGGTTTTCTTTTAAGACGACTCTGCTTTTATTTGATTTGAATTTAAATGACCAATGTTCTGAGTACATATTTTAGTAACTCAAAGTGCATACTGATACGACTGTAAATGGGACTTTCCCTTGCAAATGAAATACTCAGATTCATTTTACCGACTCACAAAATAAATTTACCGCTTTCTGTCGCTGATTAGGATTTCTTTAACGCTGCTAATTGAGCACGATGGCAATCTAAATTGATTTGGAACGTGCAACCTAAGTACCATGTCACTGATACACTCGTTTCCTTTCAACTGGATAATTAAACGCCATTGAGTGACTAGTTTCAAGTGTCGGAAGCAGACTAATCGTTTAATGATTTTATTGATCCCATCGTTAATTGCCTAGCTATGTTGAATCTATAAAACTAATTGATGGTAATTGACACATAGTTGAAAATGACTCGTGTATAAGTCGAGTGGAGTTTTTTTCTTTTTTTGGGTCGAGATTAGAAAGCGATGACGGAAGAACGTACAAAGAAGGTATCGACATTTCCTTAGAGCATGTTTCATTTTGTAGATACAAATTAATCTTGATTGGAAATCACAGGCGGCTTTTATTTAAAGTTCGGATAACAGCTCTAGCATCGACTGAGCCCTTTTTATTAACACTTCTTCAGCAGGCTTTGAGACCATTTCAAATTTCCTTTCTATTTTCATGGAAGGGTTATTTACATGTAATTAACAGATGTCAATAATTGCTTTAATAAGCCTATTCATAGGTGGTTAGATACAAACTATCCGACCACGGTACAGAAAGTACTCTGTGAAAGTCATCAATTACGCATAATTAATTTCTCCGAAAGGAAAATTATGAATAATTGTCAGAGATAGTCAGCGCTTTAGACACATTGTATCTGTGCCTCGATCGAATGAAGAGGAACAATTCACTAATTAATGGAACCAATACCTATCGCGCTCTTCGGTCGGTTAGTCGGTTCGTATCTACATATCTGTTGTTGGAAGACACACAAAAAAAACTTTCATTTTGTAAATATTTACACAAGCCGCCTGAGAATTTTTCCTGTAAACAAAAACGTTTCCGCGAGCAAAACGTCCATCGCTGAGGATGTTGGCTCTATTTAAAATCGACTCTCTTTCGATGTGTTACTTAACCCAGCTACAGTTTAACTGATGGGAGGAATACAACGACAGGAGATGGAGAAAGTGTTGTCGAAAAGAATGCAGGAAAAGAAAAACGGCTGTAGAAAAATAAATCTGCCGCCTACTCACAAGCGCTTCTCATGGGATGCGTATCGGGGGCAAACCCGCGATCCTATCTCATACCCCGTGAATGAACGACTGCTCCGTATTATCGAAAAACACACAAAAGATACCACCGATAGCGCAGATGCACGAAGTAAGAAGAAAAAATGCTGATAAAAGCCCAATTGACACATGCTCTTGGGCACACTTTCATTCTAACATAAGTAACACACGCCCACCAAATGGCCACAACTCAGCGATAAGTAAACTCCATAATTAATTGCTTTCAATTTAATTTACTGAACTACAGCGATTAGCTCAAACTATCAAACGTCCATTGAAGGGCTGGCGTGTCTTGACATTTCCACTGATTTGGTACGACAGCTATAAGTCGCTGATGATGAAAACCGAAAGCTACAAATTGACAGGCACTTTCAATCAAACTAAGTGTATGCTCTAAATATTTAGGATAAATATGGATTCGTCGTAGCGATTTGTTTGTGAATTAACGTACGCTTATAGCGCGAAGCCCTCGTCGTCTAACTAGATTGTACCGATGGACATGCAAATTCGAAACGCTTCGTATGCGTGCTATCTGAATCAAATTGGATTACTCAATGGATAGATAGCTGCAAGCATGTATAGACGATAGTTATTGGTTTTGTATAATGGGCTACTCAATGGATTCGTGACGAGTTCGGCAAGCAAGAGATACTATTGACATAAGGTGATTTTCTCAAAAACTATTCAGCTGAAAGGGCACGTTTAGCAATAGCGGGTACGATTGCATAAACAGCTTAATTGTAAGATATGAGACGAGAATAGGGGATTTGGATGCTGCAATCATAGACGTGATTTCGATTGCTAGTTTTCATAGCTGAAAATCGTGTTAAAATATGGAAACATAAATCATTAGGTTAACAACTTGTTCGTTTCTCACTTTATTTAATTCAGGACTAATTGCTGCTTATTTTTCTCTGTTGGTGTATGTATTGTGACACAGACATTTTATTTAAAATATTTTAATTACTCGCAGGCTTTTTCCTTTCAGAAAAGCTATTGAATTAGACTAACACTCCTGCTGCTTTTTAACCCGAAAATTAATTCAAAAGTTATACAGCTAAAGGTAAAGAGCCGATCCTAGACCAATACTTACACGATGAGAGCTATCGATTATCTTTGTCGATCGTCATCGCATCTGGAATTCAAAAGGCTAGTGGCTTAAATTGCACCTGCTTAAAAATAATGGACATTTTTAAATTCACGGATTGTATTAGTCCAATTTGTGCGATTTTTTGCTGTTGAGTGGGTAAATAGGTATCTGCACTATCTGTTTGTTAGCCAAATTTGTTCAATATGTATTTTAGTACGATTGGCGACTATTTGTGTGTCTACAAAATGTATCAGAGGATGAGCACTATGTTTTGAGAAACGTGAAATTATGATAAGGATTTTCAAGAAGAAGATCATTAAGATGTTGAAGATGAAGAGCGCCCTGGATGCTCTAGTATATCAATAACCGATGATAATAATGAAGGGGTAAAAAAATGATTGAGATCCCGAATTAAAATTAGAGAAGGCGCGAAAAATGATATCATTTGACTTATGCCCCGAAATTTTCTTGAAAAAAAACGGATAAAAAAATCAGTTTCAATCGTTCCAGTGAAGGCATTGTGGATCGCAAAGACCAATAAATCTCAACAGGTGTGGTCGAATACGAATCTGTAGTTTAGGCTCCTTATAGTTTCGGATTTTAATGGCAAAATGAAGCATAAGTTCTTCCCATAAAGTTTAGATCTAGATCTTAGATCTATCTTATCCTAGACAAAAATGCTTAAAACTAGCTTAACTATCCTTAAAAATGTAGGAATTTTACTGGCCCTAGGCGGACACTCTAAAACAAACTGAATAATTTTAGCATATGCCCTTCGACTACTGTATAAATAACTTACAATTAATATTATTATAATTAACTTAAGCTATGTAGATCTTTCTAAAAGGTATGTACATACATACATGTGTCAAGAAAATACTTAAGCTACAAATATTTTTGGCATTTAGAGAAGGACACAGAAGTAATGGTAGAGCCTGGTCTCTTAGTTTTCCCAAAGTAATATTGACACATCAAGAGGCATGAAACAAAAAAATTAAAAGGAAAAGGAAACAAAATCACATACGATGACTTTGAAATTTTAGCATTCTGACAAGTGAGCCTTAAATTTCCATTCAATATGAACTTACTGTTCTTAAGGGCATATCCACTTCAAAACAATGTTTTTTTTCGCACACCGCCACACTTTAGTCCGCGCAAAAGAAAAAAAAAAACACTACACCATATCTACCGAATTCCGATCCACAGTCAACAAGAAGACAAGGCACTACCTCCCACTGCATGCCATCATTTCCCCCTCGCACTCGATCAAAAGCAAACGAGTACAGAAAGAACGCATGCATCACCGCCGTCATCGTGCGCTTTTACACCCTCCCTTAGACGTCTTTCTTCGATACAACAGGCCTTTGCACAAATATTTGATATGGTACTCGTAAGTATGCAAATGATCCGTGGAGAATTGAATTGAATTAGACTTGGACAGAGAGAGACATGAGCAGCCAGCTCCATGGAGCCTTTTATCATCACAGATGTGTACACAGCTGCCTTCTCAAATTGATCGTAGATGACGTGCAATGCACCCAAGATATAATACATATAACTAATGAAGTTATTCCAAGTCTCAAAACAGACGACTCTCCCGGTAATTGACGCACAGCACGACGTTGATGCCGTCAATCTCAGCTGCAATGTTGCATCTGAATGCAACGCGAACGCCGGGAGAAGGCAAATAGTGACTTCGAACGCGAATGCGTTGCAACGCATAAATTTGCCTGCTCCGAATGGTGGTGACTCAATTTAGAGCAGGGCTTTATGAAATGCTTCGTGAAATGTACTTCAAAAATTGAATTAAGAGGAGCTAGAGTCGAAAACGAGTTGCCGGCGTACGTAATTGATCGTCAAAATGACAACAAGAACGTATTCGTAAACGGCAACGCCACAAGGGAGCGGTGAAACGTGAAGAGGGCGATATAATATCGGTGGAGACCTCGTTAGCTGGCTCCATTAGTAGTTTGGTTGGACTGACCTCTAAGCTGGTTTTGTCTGACCGGGCAATTAGTGAGATCTTGTGATACCGTCCAACGGAGTTACATAGATAGCTTTATTTAATAAACTTAAATTTTTCAGACGTAAATTATGACGCATGTTAGTTTGACCTTGAGGGCAGGTACAGTCTAACGTATTAAGAGATGAAAACTGAACAAATACTTAGATACAATCAATTTTGTATACATAAAATTCCAAGGAAAAAACTGAAGAACAGAAGTATGCATGATTAGAGGTAAAAAAACATAGAAAAACACGTTTAAACGAAAAAAAAGGCTTAAGAGAGATTGAATTCCTAAAAATGTCATTATTTTATGATAGAACTCTTATGTTCCTTTAGGCTAAACAGGCTTTCAGCGAATACTGAATGCAAACACTTTGCTATTCCTTTTAATGGTACCGTGATTTAATTTGAATTTGCCATTTGCAATTTATCCTCGTTTTCATGTGGATCTGGTTCTATTGCAAGGGCGTAGCGTGTTAATGTTTGGGAAAACATCAGAACATCTATTTTTAATTGTAGAATGCGTGGCATATTAAGCGAATTCAAAAATTCAGTACTTCGTCTTGATTCGTGACAGAATCCACAAATTTGTATGTGGCCATTCCATCAGATATTTTATTTGGAATGTTTTCTCAATGTTCAAACGTTGTCTGTTTAATGAATGGTGTATAAATGACTTAAGCATCCGATCGTAAAATACGAATAATATTTTTTTACACTTATTTTCAACGAAAACAACTTTTTTATTATTTTTTTCTTAAAACAATATATTGCTGGTTGCAACAGGTTTTCAGTGCCTATGAGAGACATTAACGCAAGAATTGTTTCACAATAAAAATTATGCAAAGTACTCTGGGTGTTGAATGTCGACATATTTTTCATGTGGCTACAGAAGATAAGGCTCTAGTTTGATGTCGAAAACCATAATTGCAAAATTTTGATCCAAATGGAAAAAAATACTGAAGGAAATGTGCGACAAATGTCAGGGTTCACTCACTGAAGAGAGTATATTGTCCCATGTTGGCCCACATGAGAATGAATGAAGGAACCTCATGAAAGCAGTTCAATAAGTTCGCTTCAGTATTAAACATTGTGCCTCTGGTGGGTTGAATTTTATAAACATTTTGTAGCCAATATATGCAAAATTTTGCTATTTATTGAAGCACTAGGTGTTCTAGTGTTTGACATCAAAGTAAGCGGACATCTTCCGATATAGGACGATGCTCTTCGTCAGGGTTCGGGGTCTAAACTCAATTTTTCAGATTGGTTTGGAGCAGGATTCCTGTTATCCTATTTCAGATAAGCAGTGTGTATTGTTTCACAAATAAATCTAGTATTCTTGTACTAATAGCCACTTGAGAACTGAAGTAATAAATAGTTGAGCTTATTTTTTTTTTTTTTTTGTGTTAACCATAAAAAAATAGCGTAGGTTTTATATAACATTCCGTGTTTGTCCGAAAGATTCTGGTAGAGTTAAAATAAACAGCATATTTTATTATATAAACATACAACATAGTGTGTCAAGTCCCGCGGTTTGTGTAATATCCTATTAAAATATAATATGTATAACACTTCTAGGTGCAAGACATTTAAGAAGGTAGATACTTATTTAGGATTATACACACAAAAGAGGGAAAAGGTTTTTTTTTTTCATTCTTCGTCATAAATTGAGAACTCTACATCATAAAAATAATTAAAAAATCTTTTTCAGCTTGTGCAAATGAAGTCCTTTCATACGACACCCCACATGACACGGTTAACTCACCTCAAAATTTCGACATTCGTTGCTTGCATAAAGACTCGGTTTTTTCTTGGTGATTTAATTAAAAATATACGGTTTTCAGATTTTTCTCTTCTATATTAATAAAAGCTTAAAAAATCTATAAAAGGATTTGGTCACTCATAAAATTATATTGCTTAATCTCGATGATTGAAGATTTTTATGATTTAATTACAAGTGCATAGTTTTCGGACTGTTCCCTGTACTTGTACTGTAAGACGATATTACTTGCCAAATTTCATAGTTCTAGGTCAACGTAAAGTAGGTATCCTAAATTTTTTTATTCCCTTGAACGAAATATACGTTTTTTGCGGCATAAACGGCCGTATCTTTTTTTACGTTAACTTAGAAGTTTGATTTTTCCACAGCTTCAAGGCACTGAGTATAGGGTTTTAATTTCTCGAAACCTCTACGCGTTCCCTAGATAAAGGGTCTTGGTAGACAGACGGACAACAAAGTAATTCCATAAGGATTTCGATTTTTCCCTTTGAGGTACGGGCCCCTAAAAGCAGCAATAATGTTAAATATGTTTTGCATGCAAATCATAAGGAATGTAACATATACAAATATGTAGATAAAAATGCAAAAGTAAACCCTCAAAACTACACAACAATATATCTACCGAAAAAAAAAAAGATCAACAGCCGCAAGCTAACCATGTAAAAGAACATGCGGCAGTTTGTTACCCAATTGATAATATGATGAGCTGTATCCAAACAGAACTTATGGTTGACATATACAGATGTACCACTAAAAATTGTTATTTGAATTGGAAATGGGCTTGCCTAACCAACCAATGAATCAAGACAATCTGTCACAAATAATAACAATGACTACTTGTATCAGTAACAAGTATACATATTCATAACATAAAATTTCTTATACATATAGACGGCAAAGCATGGGATGGAGCTGCGGTAGTAATCAATAATATGTAGATTGAAATGAATCAAACTGTAGAATGTATGTAAAAAAAATATGTAAGTGACGACAATTCAAATCGGAGATACAATACATACATATATACAAGATAAGTGAATTCACCAAAATTAAGAAAACATTTTATTATTTGTTGTTTAAAAAATCAAATTCTTTCATAAAACGAAACACAAAATTATTCGCCCAAAAATAAAAATAAGAACAATTATATAAGGTAAAGTAGGTGAATGTTGTATTTTGCGCAAACTTTAGCATCATTCTGACGTACTATCGGCAAGTTTTTTTTTTTGCAGAAATCTGGGCTTCAAAGTTTCTATTCATGTTGCAGAATTTCTTTGAGCGATGCTTTGTTGCTGATAGCTAGAGTTCGAATTGTTTGTTCAAGCTTGGCCCAGTTCAATGGGGTTGATTTCGGGTGATTTAAGAGATGTTCTGAGTTGCGAGCGAGCATTAGAGCATTAAAAAGCAGCCCCATTTTGACATTGTGAGCAGTGCGCTTTGGGTCGTTGTCTTGTAGAAAGATATAATCTGATCCCATTGTGACGCTTTGCTAAAGATGACTTTTTAGGATATTGAGGTAGTCATGTTGGTTAATTCTATGTTCAATAAAATTATTGATCTAGCTTGCAGACATAAACCTCCACATCATGACATTATCATCGCCATGTGGCAAAGAGTTGAAGATTAGCTTCTTTCGCTTGGTTTCCGCCAAATTTCCGCCGGTTTTTTTTATATTCATTGCTCTCATTTATCTCCGGTAGTATTTAATCACGACGCCTCCTAAACAGCTCCTATTTCCGAATTTATCGACAACGCCCCTTACTACGCTTTAGGATTGTCCAAGAAGTCATCAGCCTTTCGGTTAGGTGTTACTTTAAAATAAGCTTCTGTTTTTTTTTTAGAAGTTTCGGAACGGTCGAAAAAAAATACTTTTAGGGTTTATTGCATCAGTTAGAATCATGAATAAGACTATTGACAAACAGTGGCGTTCTACAATACGATACAACAGTTATTTAGTTATACATACAAAATAATAAATATTCCGTGCATCCGACTAAGGTAAACAAAATTCACATCTAGGCAATTTAGAAAACACCAAGGTGAGCCTAGGGACACATATACCACCATTAAACTGCCCCACAAGTGTACATGCAAATCAGTGGGTTGACACGACTGGAGATCACCGGTGTTGTAAAAGTTAGATCAAACAAAAAAAATCTGGAGCATGCCCGTGTCACAAAAAAATAAAAAAGGCAGGCCGAAAAACAATTGGTGCAAACAAATGCAAAAACACCAGCATTTGATTGGCCTCAGCGATGAAGTAATCCCAAACTGGGAAGCTTGCCGCTACTTTCTGAGGTCAAACCGGCAGTCCCCACAGGCGGACCAGTAGGAATGCAGTTAAGTGGGAAGGTTATGGTCCTACACTTCTGACCATAACAACGCCGGAAAAAGGAAAAGAAGAGAAGACATAGAAAATATTAAATAATTTCGGCTGTAAAGTCTTTGTGCGAATAACTTTGTGAGGATGTGCTAATATGAGGATAACTAATGCGTCATAGTCATTTTTACCCAAATTCAACCCGAATAACGCACAAAACAAAAAATACACTTGGGCCAAGACTTATAGTAGAAACAAATTTAATTGTAACCATGAAGATTGAAAATCTCCAATCACCGTTAAAAGACCTTATTCTTTTTAATACTTTACGAGAAAGAGACAAGAAAGTCAAATATTTTAGTACCGACGAACCAACTTATTAACTGACAGACAGGAAGAAAATACTTCACCTGATCGGCTATTAAATATATCTGCAAAGGAATCGCAATCTTCGATTTTCACAAAAAAAATGCCTACAATCAGAAAACTGACTGTAAGAAACAAAATAAATCCAACAATATAGCTCAACCCTCGAACTTCGACGACAGACCTTACTAAAAATGCTATGCCAAGAAAACTGATTTTGCACTATGGCGACTCCTTTAACATCTTGCTCAGTAAAATAAGAGAAGGAGAGCTGAGTATGGCATCGAAACTGCCTGACATGATAATACTTTCAACTCCATAATAATAGTCCAACACATTTTAGTCTTCGAAAAAATGCCCAAAGAAAACCTATCATTCAACCCATTAAAGGCGCTAAGATGGTAGAAAACTATACACCTATAAGCCTATTATGCATTTTGTCCTAAATATTCGAAAAGAAATTCCCGAATACAGGCTAATAAAAATAATTGTATTGTTTATTTAAATTATGAATATTTTTTTTATTAAATCCAAAGAAAAAAAAATGGAAATTTATTCAATTTCAAAGATCTTATATTTTTCATTTGGAAACCTTTGACACGAACAAGTTCATTGAGACGCTTAATCAATTTACCACTGCATGTAAGTGTGCCTGTGGAGTGCGTCTGTATTCCTGGCGAAATGCTTAGGATAACTTCAACGCGTTTTTTCTTTTTTTAGTGCTCACCTTGGCATTCTAAACGGCCGGGAGAATTCACTAACCATTGCGTCGAGGAAATGAAGTGTGGAACATTATGTCGCAGCCATCCGTGATTTGCTCAGGCTTTGTGGGAAGATGGTCTTTGGCCAGCGTGTTAACATTTTTGACTCTCAGCTTTTCAAAATGTGTTGCTTCTGTTTTTTGGATACTTTTATCCCAGAAGGCATTTTTCTTCCAATATTCTTAGAATTTCGTTCTATTCTGGCCTTCACTCTCCGAATCACTTTGGTAATGTGTGTTTGAAATGCTGCCGGTTTCACTTTAACAAGATAAGCGCAAATATTCTACTACTCAAAAAACTGGTTAAAAAAAATCAACTATTCTAGATGCTAAGCCTAAATATTACCCAATCGATTTACCAAAGACTTTTAATTCACTAGTGAATTCTAAGACCAATCTGGAAGTATCGTCTCCAATTTAAGTGCATCGCAAACGACACAGACATCTGCATAATTCATTGACTACATACTAAAAGTCCACGGAATTTTTTTACCAAAATTCGAAATTAGATATCGAAAAAGCACATGAATGTGCTTCATTTTATAATTAAGTGGCCAGAGCCATAATACTTGCCAAAGGATTACACCATTTAATTATTTCCTTAACCTTTTTAAGCCAGGTACGAACATTTTTGATTATGTTAAGTCAAGATGTAATTAAAATAAAATAAATTCTGTTGAAAAGAAAAAGGCGAAGTCAAAGACGCCAAACCTTTTGCACATCTATACTTGTTTCCGCTTTATCAATATCGACCTATAAATTTGGTTACAAATAGGAATCTAAAGAAAAATCGAGTTTTAAATTCTTAAATTTAATTCGAAATGTTCTTGAGCTTAATTCGTTCCGAGGCCATGAATAAATAACTAACTGAAATATTCACAGAACTAATGTGGTCAGCTATAGTTTTTTGACTATATCTGAGCGAGCAATATAAAAATGAAAAGGTGTTGTAAATGTTATAAGTCCTATACAAATATGTATATAATTAAGACAACACAAGGTCCTTGCTTTTGTAATTCCTTTCCGAATACACACTCGTATGTAGGTGTGGTGCGGAATTGAGTAGTTGGGCAATGTCTAAAATACATTCACACCACCACATATGTTAGTTGATTTTGCTTCTTGATTAAAAAATGAGATCAGAAACTACTCTAAAACGCAATTATCTAGTTTCAACACAGTCCAAATTGTAGTCAAATGTTTTGAAAAAAATTCTCTTATTTCTCAACAACTTCGCATGAACTTAGATGGGTCCACGGGTCTTGAGTGATCATTATAACAAAAATGAAAAAAAAATTCTCGCCACATTTAACCTCGTTTATGAATGAGTATGATGAAATGTAAACACACAAGGCCAATCTAACTACACTACAAATTCATTTAAGAGTTGATGAATTTCGACCAACTGCACATCTGTTGGCCCTGGCGTCATCTAAAAAATAAATGAGAACAATAATTGAGTATAAAAAACTCACTCCTGACGTCATGTTGGCGATAATCGATGAACTCATCACGTTCGCCTCGCAAGCAGGACGCTAATCCTCGTGATGTTCGACGTTCGCGTTCCTTTTCCAACGATCGACAGTACAAAGGCGAAGCCTTGGTAAGCGTCGAACTTGTTGGTGTTAGGGCAAGTTCAGAAAGTTTCTCTTCAGCCGGCGGTATGGCTACACAATTCATCTTGTCGAATGCTTGAGATTTTCAGATACGATTATTTTTATTTTTTTCTCTTTCTTTTCTTTTTTAATTCTGTTGAGGTTATTCACTTTGGTTTTCACTTTTTTATCACTAAAAATAAACTAAATGTTGTGGTAGAGCTTCGCATTTTATTTATAGGTATTTGGGTGTTTTCGAATATTTATCGTGTTTTTTTTTGTGTTAATGAGGTCCAGATTTAAGTTGAAAACATCGCTGATCAGGAACATATTACTGTAAGGAAAGACTTAAATGAATATAAAGGCAAAGAATGTGCAAAGTTGAATTCAATGAACCACCTATGTATGTATGTCTAGATACAACTCCTTTAGCCCTTGCTAAGATCCAATTATTTATTTAAAAGGTAATCAAAATTAGAAACCTATCTAGCCGACAACTCAGTAGTCTGTAAGCATTTTCGCCTCAGACACATGCTATAACTTTTGTGGCTTACCTCTTCTAAAATACTACTATGGAATAAATATTTAATAAAATCTTTTCTTATATAGCAGCTTGATCACTAGAAAGGTCTTTAATCAGTTGATTTTAGTCTGTTGTCGACTATGGTCAAGTAAAAATTTACAAAAAGATTATTTTCGTACGTTTCCCTACGAGTTGGTCGCCATTCAGGAAGCAGACAAATATATATCTGTATTTTGTTAAAGGCTACGAAAGCTTATCACTCTTCTGTTTTGAAGAACAAAGACACACAATGACATATGTATGTACAATATATTCTAATGAGTTAAGGCTTAATACTATATTAAATTTAAAAAAATAACGCATTCAAATCTCTATTGCATTTCAATCATTTTATGGGCCATTTTGATTTCTCACAAGGTGCCAAAAGTTGTCATTCATGATTAATTGGACCTTGCAAGCATATAGGCCACCTTATAAAGTCCATTTAATACAAGAATTTAAGCAAACCAAGCACAACGAAGTACTGGCACTAATTAGATGTTGGTAATTAATGAACAAGGTCATGATTTTTAATACGAAATTATTTTGAGGAATAAAGCTAAATTCAATGAGCATCTGGGGCTCCCAATAGAAAGTATTGGAACTCTTCCATTCACAATGAGTAGCAAGTTGGCCCGGTTTTCGGAATAGTTTTTCTCAAATTATGTATGGCTAATTTTTTTGGGGTTAGAAATTTGTGCTATAGACATATATGATGTTCACGTCCAGCAGAAAGGTGCCACAAGCCATTCAGCAGCTAATGAAATAAAGGTTCATTTGCTCAATTATGAAAAATTTGCTGGACATGTGATTGGAAATTTCTCTAACACAAATAAACTTCTTCCTTTGGTACCAATGCTCTGTCAATGCACTAAAAGAAAATACTATCGGCATTGAGCCAAAACGTGGTGAAAAATGTTTAAAAAAAAAGATTATTTGTAGCCTTGGCCGGGATAGACGTGTGGCAGATATTGTACATCAATACTACTTCAGAGTTTGTACTAATATAAAAATCAAAGTCTTTTTTCATCGTAAAAACATAGAGGACAGGGAATGTGTTACCAACTAAGAGAAGAGGGTCACTACCCCGAAGATTGAAAACAAAGCCTCGAAACGAGCACGTTTTTGACTTATTCCTATACAAATGACAAAAAACATACAGAAAACAAGAAAAACGATCTGTTTTGACAAATCAATGGCAAGAGGCAATAAGTAGCAATTCTGGCTCTTCAATAAGAGCAGGGTGGAGAACCATGGCACAGTGAGTAATAGCGATTGAAACTGTGTTTCACGGTGTTTCTCCTCGGTATTTCCCAAGAAAAAATTTCTTAAAATTCGTCGTTC
Organism: Merodon equestris; assembly: GCA_958301585.1. NCBI lineage: Eukaryota > Metazoa > Arthropoda > Insecta > Diptera > Syrphidae > Merodon > Merodon equestris. The sequence goes on along the minus strand of OY284415.1, from coordinate 76,477,896 downwards.
GAAGTTGACAGTAGATCCCCTACATTGAAAGAAAAGATAAGTTTACATATCGATAAGTTTACAGTCGATAATTGAAAAGAGTTCCTGCCATACACGCTAAATTCATGTTCCAATAGGATTTTTTCATGATCATATGACCTATAATGTTTTATATTAAGGCTTTGCCATAATATCAATTATTATAAATTGTTACATGTAATACATTTAGGTCTTCTCATTCAAAACTCCCAATTTTTATCACGAATCGGAAGGAGGTACTTAATAAAAACACAGAAAAATAAATTGTTGGTTACAGAATATTTTTCATCTCGAATCCATGTGCGTCGTTTCAATATCAAGTTGTGGCTGTAGTGATATACACACTTAATCACAAAAGCGATGGATTCCAAAATTGCCACATTCATCATTTGTAGCTGACGTGACTAATCGTTCAGATTGTTTGTTGATAGGCGTGAACAATGCTCTTTAATTTCATTTAGTTATTCCAATACGGTATCTGCTCTAGGAGACTAATAAACAAATACCCTTGACCAGCTACAATTTTCAAGGTCTGCCGTAGAATGTGATATTCTAAATCTCCCACGTATTTCGAATACTATCGATCTAAAGTCGATTTTTGACCAATTATCCAAACAAAAAATTAGATATAGAACCCGTTTGATTTGATAATAACTGAAATACCTGAATACCATTTTACTCCCGCAATAACTGCAGTCACTGACATTCACAAATTGTCGACCGCATGAATTGAATTTTTGGCAAAGCTAACACTTGCTTCGCGTGTTTCAAGACCGACACATGTACGCATATAACCCCCTAGCCATCTAGCACAAATCGCATTTTTAACTCACGCGTTCTATTTGTGTATCCACACAAGGTACCATAAGTATATAGGCAAAAAGCCACTGAGTTTTCAGTATTGTTCTTGCTAATTTTAGAATAAACGAAAGAACTGTTGCCCTATGGCGCGTCTTACGAGACGAAATAGAGGAATATAGCACTTGGTTATTCGCCCCACAAGTCAGTCAGAACGTTAACGAAAAAGTAAGTGCAAATGATTTAACAAATTTTAAGTTGTCATACATGTTTATACGGGTGTTTGTATCCATTACTCAATTTTACGAATAAAAATTTCAATGCAAATGGGGTTCATAACTCCTTGAATCCGAGTCAACCTAAAGCAGGAAGAGATTAATTTTTGCAAGAGCATCAAAAAGATTTAAAAAGAAGAAGAAATCTGGTGCACACAAACTGCAGACATGCGGACTCGGGTAGATACAGTTTTTCATTAGAACTACATATTTGTTTTTTTTTCTTTCCATCTCTATAGCCTGTTATAACTAAAAGATGTGGAAGAGACGAGTAGACGAATAATAAACGAGCATATTTGCTTGTTGTCGCTTTTCATGAGAGCAGTTTAGGTCGCTTTTGGTTTCATAATGAAAAAATGGGGGAAAAGCCCACCCACACGTTATCGTTAGGAGTAGAATCTGCATATAGTTGGTTCTCTGTTTGTTTGTTTCTTTAGTGTCAATTCGCCTGCAGTTCATTCCGTATTCTATGATGAGTGATAGGTCTGAGTGTGTTTTAGATTGTGGGAAAGGACTTTTTCAAGCTTCTAGATTACTTCCCTTTTTGTAGAAGATGATTATCTTCTGAGTTTCCAAACAGTTATTGCATTTGGGTAATGATGCCTCTAGGTAAAGAGATAATGTAGTGCGTACTTCCTGCTTCTTTGTCTCATCTTGTGGGACAATGGCTGAAAAAGTTTTGATCATTCTGCTTCGAAGTAATAATTTGGAGGTGAATGCATTCTACTTAAAATAAATGGGAAAGCATAAACAGTTGAATGAGGTCATTGGAAGTTCATATAAAAACAAAAAAAAAGCAAAGTATAACCTAACATATTACATATATATACAAGAAGACATGTTATTTTGAATCAATCGAAAACGCAACATTTTCTTATAGTAGGTACCGATATTTTTAAAGTATAAAATCTGAGATTAGTAATGCAAAGTAATATATGCCAAAGATCTGCCTCAGTTTATTTTATTTTTATTTATTTATTGGCTATTTTGGTATTTCTTATTAATTGGTAGAAGCTTAGCATAGTTTCTAAAATATTCGAATAATTCTAAAAAGCTATACTGTCATTTGCAGTCTCGACTATTTCACAAGCCGTCCTGCTGTAATTGAAAGTAAAAATAACACGTTCTCAGGTGCGACTGATCTATCCAAACGACTTCCTATTTGGGATGACACTAGAGACCAGTGTACGAAGTGTACGAAGGACGATTTCGCAGATTTTTGGTATAAAACACATTAGCGCAATTACCCGTCAAACAGAACTAGTCCGGAGTTCATAAGATAAGCGCCACAAACATACAGACTCTCACTAAAAACTAGAGAATTGAATAACATGGTTCTTATAATCAAAAAATGTTTTAATTTGCAAACCTGACAAGGTGGTGTTTGTGCAATTATCCATCGAAGTGGATAATAAGCCGGCGATTAATTTTTTTTTTTTTTTCATTATGAAACGATGTGTGGAATAAAATTGGACCGGAGTCAATAGCTTAATATGTTCGCGAGCCTTACAACAAAGTGGCAGACCCCTGACCTTATTGGTTTATCAAACAAATTTAATAGAAATAATATATAGTGTGTTTATATTATAAAAGTTTATTGATTTTTTCTTTAAATAAAGTAAAAAAGCAACATAATAAATTCAGTCGTCTGTCGAAGAACGTTGATCTCACAGGTAAAATGACCCACACAACCAATGTTTCTTAAAAAATGTTTTTTTATTACTTTTTATTTTATTATTTAGTTAGTCTTCTCTTAACATACTTCAATTGAGATTCGTCAATTAATAATTCAGAATTTCAAAAATAGAAAGAGTTAAAGACAAATTTCAAAAATTGTAAATACGAGAATCTGTAAAAATCTTATTCGAGGGTTTCAAAAAGAAAAGAGAGTAGTTAATAAAGTACGAGTAAGAAAAAAAAAAAAAAAAAGATTTTTTTCCGAGCGTAATGAGCGTTGATTTGTAAACACATCCAAGAATAATCCAAGACTAAGTGTCCGGAAGCTTTGAGGTATGGTGGAGCAACAAATGAAAATCGTTTGTAATGTTGAGAAAATTCGAAGAGTTCTAAGCAAGGCTGGATTAAATGGGATAATCGCAAGAAAGAAGTCATTAATAAGCCTGAATAAAACCGGTTTGGAATTCCCTCACGCTCACATTTTAGCGATGAAAGATCTCTTGTTCTGGAAAAAACGTTCTTTTCCGATGAGATTAAACATAATCTTTTTGGATCAGATGGAAAAGTCAACGTTTGGAAAAAACTGAATGAGGAGACGAATCGACGACGTTTGCGCCCGGCAGTTAATCACGGTGGGGTCAAGTGACGGTCTGCATTGCATGTTCAGCGGGCAGTGTTGGTAAAAAGCATTTTATTGAAGGAAAAATGGATAAGTTCCAATACTTAAATATTTAAAAAAACGTTTTGTAACAAAGTGTTTAAAAATGGGGTATATAAGAATCATTCCACTTTTATGAGGATAATGCCCTAAAGCAAGACTGGAGTTGTTTGCGAATGGCTGTTTTGCTATTCCACCACCACAACTATATCAAAACAACTCGTTGAATCAATATCAAATCGGTTAAAATCAGTTATTGAACAAAAAGGATATTCAACAAAATATTAAAATATTGTACGTTTAATACTTTTTGTGTTGTTTTTTTTTAAAATTAAGTAATCATGGGCATTTTCACTTTGAGTTTGAATTTGTTTTCTTTGGGTTTACTTTTTATTTTGTTGTTCTCTTGTTGCTAAAATTAGTATAGTTTTCATTTTAATTAAGAATATAATGAACTTTCATAAATGTGTACTTTTGTTTTCCGTTTTATGTATTCCGCTGAATCGTTTGGATTAAAACAACTTCGTTGACTTGGTCAGGTGTGAGTCATTAGGCAGGGAAACGATGGATCCGGGTACAGGACCTTGCTTGTTATGTCAACATTTTTAATTCAGAAAATCGGATCCATTGCAAAAACTTCGAAACGGGTGTTTAAAAAAATCTGTCAACGAATTTTGGTAACGCAATCAATCCTTATGACCAATATAATTCGTCTCAATTAATTTAAAAAACAAAAAATGGCCCAATAACAACCCTTACGAGTTGAAAGCGGAATAGCTGAATATTTCCGTCATTTTGCGTCCCTCTGAGGGTGTCAATTTTGTTTCGGAATAGAACTAACTTTTTCTCATACAGAAATAATGACGCAAATGGAAGTGGGTAATGACAGGCCGTGGCTCGAAAAACTCAACACCCAACGGAACCAGATATCGGTTCCGAGTGAGTGATATTCCCGAGGATATCGGAATTCGAGTGAGCCATCTTCTAGTACAATATTCTCCATCATCTTGCTAAAAATGTGTCTGATATCTGTCCGGTTGTTGTTTCTCTAAACAATTATCGACTGCGTGAATTGTTTTATAAGAAGCCAAAATAGAAACTAAAAAAATTCTGGCATTCGATAGTCTGTCGTAGTTATGGGAAGTTTGTTTGTAAATATTTTTGGAAACCACAGAACCGAGTGATTATTTATTGTACTTTTCGGTGCTTTTCTCGGTTAATGCTTTTCCACGGTGACCACGGAAGCAGTCACCTTGAAACTGAACTCGAACCTACAAAAACCACATTCTGAAGGTTAGTTTTACAGCCTATCGTCTGAAATTGAGTTTTTTTTATTTGCTTTGTTTGTTTGTTTCATTTTGTTTTAAATAAAGGAAATGTTCATGGTTTTTGTGAAAGGGGGAACAAATTTCATGCGTGTGGACACAAATTGCTAGAACGACCAATTGCGTGATCGAAGTGCAAAGACGAAGGGCGGAAGGGAAACAATAGACCACCATGCCGCCTCCGACTGAATTAGCTCATCTTTATGTCACGCTGCCGACGATGATGACGGCTGCCTTAAATGATTATGGATGTGTTTTATTGGTCTCATGTTTTTTTGCCTTTAAGCGGAAAGTGATGGAATTTGGGGCAAAAGGAGGGAGAGCAGTATCCATTTTTCTTTTTTGGAATTTTTCTGACAGTATTTTATCATCAATTAGGCTAATTGGTAGCGGACACGATACGTATGCGACCAGATTTTTGCCTTTTCGATTTTGTGGTCCTTATGAGAACTCCAAAAATATTATGTATGTACAGATACGTACATATGTGCCAACCAAAACTGTTGAGTTATTTGTGAGTGTGAACTCATTTCTGGTTATGGTGCTTTATGATATTTTTCCACACAATTAATGGTTAATGGTCTTTTTAAGATGTTTAGGGAAGAAGACTCAAGAAAGTGTTATTTAATGCCTACGATTTGTAAAGAGAGGGTAACAAGAATGTTTTGATTGAGTGATAGATTGATGTTTGGAATGAATTTATTAATGGTCATGTACGCATATATTATAGTAAACAAATCAAGACCTTCGTGGCCTATATATGTAAATCTGACTCATTCGATTAACATATGGTCCAGATGATGAAATATTTTAGAATTGCTAGCGGCTAGGATCGTTCTACTGCTACAAGCTCAACTGATGTCCAGATGTTGACTAAGTCAACTAATTAAACTCTGAAATATGCTTTTCAATTATTGAAAAATCTGTAGCATACGGTCAAAGGTGATGATGACCCCACTCATACTAAAATACAATCTGAAAAGCCATGTCTTTTAGCGCGTAAGGAAAAGCTTAAAATTATGAGGCAGAAACGTTTCACTAAGCACAGAATATCTAGTATTTGTTCCCATCAGCTCTCGGCAAGCCTTTACTATTAATGCTCAATATGTACTCGTATATACCCAATTTTAAAACGGAACATAACAGCGACGGAATTTTTTTTCAAAATCACGACAAAATAATTATTTAAGGAGGATTGTGAGCAATGTCAATCAACAGTCAGTTGAATAGAGATGATAAGCTGATGGAACCGCTTACAGTTTTTATATTAAGTTGATGAAATATTCATAATCTACGTGCTGTTGTAGGTCTAAAATCGAAGCCTCTCTTAATCACATAATGATGTGGGGGGTTAATGTCTTCCCTTCGAATCTGAACGGTGAATTTCCATACAAGTACATTACGGGAAATTCTGTCAGTACCCGGCTAAGAAAGAACATCGTGAATCGAATATAGCGTCATCGGCACCGGAAGCCAAACATCAGCCTTTGAGTTTCTAGTCAAACCTAAGCTACAATTTTAGTCACATTCAAAGCAAGACAACCCAACAAATTTTTTATTATTTTTGTAACAAAGACCTTAGCTGTTAAACTGTTAGTATTATTCAAACAAAAAGTATGTCTCATTTTTACTAAGGAAATCTACCCGTTTTCGATTACAACTTCAAGAAACATAATGAATATTAGCTCATGGAGTAACCTAGTCCTTGAAAGGCATATATTTAAGGTTATTAAGTAAAATGGCTATACTAACAACGGTAGAGGAAGAGATTATTCTCAAGGCGGTAAAACTGTTCGAGAAATAAGCAAAATGGTGAGCAAAACTAAAATTTTTAACAGTATTAAAGTGTTAAAGAAAATGGGAAAATTGAAATTAAATGGAAAAATATTGAAAAAAGGCGGAAAAAAGAGCTAGAAGTAGGTGGTTTGCCTTAAGAAAACTTCGAAAGCCCCTTCTTTGCGGCCTTCAAAAAATGTTAAAAGATATTAGACACGTAGAAATGATTGCAGAAACAGTCCGCAAATATTCAAGAAATAAAAACTTAACAGAAGGGTGATTCGGAAAAAGCTGTTAATATCTAAAAAGAACCGGATTTCAGGACTCCAATTCGCAAAACAACAGGGAGATAAGGATATGACTTTCGGAAAAGGAAATTTGGTTTCTTCGTCGTTTTTACTTTTTGGCTCCGATGTTAAACGATTTGTGTTGGGTAAACCCGGTGAAGCATATTATGGAACGACTGTTGAGAAAATTAGGATTAGCTTAGGATATGTGGCTGCATGTCAGCGAAAGGAATTAGGAAATATAATTTTATCTTGGGAAACATTAATGCAATATTTTAAAGGAAATGGAATCAATTTTAAGTCTTGTTACTTTGAGAGTGGGGGAATATATTATAACGAAAGGGTGGGGGAGTGTGATATTGGCTAGTTATTTTTCAAAATTGTTACAAAGAAAATGTTTTTCAAAGTTTAATATTTTATTCGAATATATGGTTAGTTTCGGAACATAATTTCTGGCTATATCGACTGGTTTTGGCGTTTTTCATTCTGTCCTCCCAATTTCGAGAATTGTCATCACAACATCGATTCTTAAAAGCACCCCGAATATGTATATTATTTTTCAATCGTGTGCCAAAGATAGATTTTAACATGGTATGCGTGCACGCAGCGCCACCCCAAGCCATAGATTAAAAAGAGGAGGTTATTCTGTTTCTCTATTGACAGTCTCTATATTTCTCGCCACTCCAAAAAAAAAACCAAACAGTTACACGCTGAGAATGCAATGCTCTTTAACCCGGTGTAGGTTTTCTGTTTGGCAGTTTCTTATTATGATAACCGCCGAGATGAAAGTGAGAAATCTGAGAACATGTTTTCTTTTTCAGCAAATGTAAGTTTATAGCTGATTTAAAACAGAGATCGATAACAAAACGGGTGGCCAGTTTCTCGATTCTCGGGCTAAGACGATCATTTTAAGATCCGGCGCACTGGATGATCATGAATGTACATGCCAATCTCCAGAATTTTTTTAAAAACTCGCGTAAGCCATTCGTGATTAATGGTTTACTTTGACCGGAATCACAACAATTACTTGGCTTGATATATATTCTGATGCTAAAAAGTTTTTAAAGGCTTCTATGACCTCTGCTCGGTTTCGGAAGACCTTTTGCCGACAAAATAACACCAGACTGCGGAATTTCGAATCCCATCTGCAGCAGCTTTTGCACTGTTACGTGTGAGGTATGGGATCTAGCATTGTCATGCAACAGGATCGGACCATGCCTATTGACCAATGCAGGTTGTTTTTTAAGCCAATTCCGTATGCATTATGCAGATTTCCTCACAATATTTGACAGCATTTATAGTTTCCCCTGGTTGAAGAAATAAAAAGTGGATTGTCACCACTTTTTATCCAGATTTTCACCATAACCTTTTCTGGGTGAAGAACAAGTTTGAGGGTGTGCTTGAGTTTTCTACTGCATTCAACCACTGCCCAGATCCTTTACGGTTGGCATACAAAATCCACTTTTCATCACATGTGATTATAGGGTGCAAAAACTATGCATTCCGATGCCTTAGACTCAGCGATGCACAGGTTTCTAAACGGCGTAGTTTTTGGGCCTCGTTTAATTCATGGGGTACCCACTTGTCGAGTTTTTTTCACTTTTCCTATTTGAGATAGATTTCGACTATTGTCATGGGGGATACTCCCATGTTCTGTGCAATGCCCCGCACTGTTTTTGTTGGATCTGCATCCACCGTTTCTCGTCAAATGGCGTCGTCAAATATCGTTTCCGATTTACAACGCGGTTCGTTTATTTGGTGCGTTCGTTCACCGCTATATTCTCTAATGCGTCATTTATGCTTTTGGCTGACAGAGGCGCATTATGACCCAGTTTGTACTCGTAAAGGAAAAGAGTTTGAATTTGAACCGTCGATAGCATGATATAAAAATTTCTAGAAAAAAAAAACTGAACTTGCAACGGACCCTAAAAGTCGCACACATCGAAAACACATACCACTTTATCTAATAAAAAAAATCACTGTGTTGTACATACACATATTCACTCAACAGCTTCTAATAGAGGACGAAGTGGGAAATCATGTGGACATTTCATGTGGTACAACCCAATATGTTTAGACCATCTACATATATGATCAATTACGACTTCTGCGATAAATGAAATGCGAGGACTTTTAGAAAATAGGTTTTATTTCCAGCCGAATTAGTATGCTTGACTTCAGCAAATCAAGAATAAAACAGTTTTTAATAAGCCCTGGAGTCTGGGTGGTATAGGCTTTTAAATCACCACCTGTGTTTCGCAAATACCATGTTATAATATTTTTGTGTTGTGGCTAAATAGTAGAGTGTTGACCTCTCAAACGGGTGATAAACCTAAATAGTTATTCTGAAATAATACGTACGTATGTATGTACATAGTTGGTTGAGAGAAGGCTGTACCTCCAACAACCACAAAAGTGACTCTCAAATGGACTCTGATCTACATAATCATAGTTCGCTTTTCTAATAATTGTAACATGGAGCCCGAATTCAATTTTTTAAACTTAATCAAAAGGAGCTCCCGGAAATATTAAATTTCCTTTCACGGAAAATCGGATACTGGATATGAAAATTGATCTCTTACAAAATGTCATAAAAAAAACCAAAAACAAAGCACAAATGTCCCATATTTTGTTGGGTCAAACACAGCAGTCGTGACCAGAACGTGTCCATAAATTTCTCTTAACGCGCATGGGAGCAGTTATCTCATTCACTCTTTGGAATTCAAATTAACCATAACCGTACGATACTCTAAATAACTCGCCGAAGAAAGTAAAACATAAACATGCGTACAAACAATGACTTTATGTGCATCCAAGCGTCTGTCTATTTTTTCGCAACTGATTTGCTTAATTAACGCATACGTATTCGTTTGAATCTTTTCTTTCTCACCTTCTTCTCGATTCATTCGTTCCCATCGAGTGGATCGGGTTCGGTTAAGATTCCATTCGTTTGACGACTACCTGGTCACCCAATTCATTCTGATTTTGCGTATTCTCTAGATAGATCAACATGATAACCTCTTTACCGTTACAACTCATTAAAATATAGAATTCAAGAACGAAAAAACTGTGTATTTCGGTCGAACAGAGGTTATACGTCAATCCAACGAGAAGAATAGATACAAGAAGAAAAGAGGTGATATTCACAGTCACAGCATTGTTTGGTAATTTGCATCCAACTGTGTCTAGAAGGGAGACACCAGTGCCATAGGTTCGGTGTAGATCGGGTACGCATATTGGAACAGGAAGTGGCTTTGAGCCCTTACCCCGATCACCTTTTGTTGTGCTTGTTCTCTCATTTACATAGAGAGGGAGGCAACTCATGCGTTAAGTGAAATTTTGTCTTTTCTTTCTTCATGCTGACATGACATCAACAGTCAACACACAATGTCCGGCATTATGGTGACCACAAAATGTACTATGACACTGTTTTCTCTTTTTCTTTCTCTTTTTTGTTTTTTTAATTTATTCAGATGATGGGTTCAAGGTAGATCAACAACGATTTTGCAACAGGTGTGCAGGTCTGCTGCAACATTTAAGAAAGTACCTGGACGTCTATCCAACAGCCTGGATAAGTGATACCTTTTTGACGACATAATTTACTCTTGTTATATAAGTTTTCCGTGTGTTATGGCTTGTTTGATTACAGATACTCGAAAGCCTCTTAATTTACTTAACGGTAGTGCCAATGCAAGGTTGGAAAAAATGGCTACCAAGACTTTATAGCATGAGTGAACGCCAGGGGTATGAGAACTACATATTAGACACAATAATAGCAGCTTATCAGGTGATGCATGACATTCCAGAGGCTTGCAAATTAGCACGGTATATGAGTGTATTGACTACAGAAATGCACACGAATACGTGACCATTCCGAAATGAACTCGCGCTCGTTGAAAAGTCTCACGACGACGTCATGACGCAACGCATACAACTTCACCCCATCGAAAACATACTACGCCGAGAATCTCGTTAGACAGTCAACAAGATATCAACAACAGTTCTTGACCTTTCGCAAGCCGACATCCACCGAGACACATTTATGGCAATTATTTCAATTATTTACTTTTATTTTGGGCATCAGTCGCGCCGTACGCATAACTTGCCCCATTCCTTAACGCCACAACAACCAATCATAAATATATACCACATTAAACTGCACTCCTCATAAATTCATTTGCCACATTAAACTCTTGCTTGCTTCACTTTTGTTGCCATAAACAAAGAGACTCAATTGTGTGCTCCAGAAAGTTTTCCCGCGAAAAATGAATCCATCTACAGGCTAAACCTTTGTGAACGCCCCAGCGACATTGCGACCATAAAGAAGTCGTTGTTGTAGTTTTGTTTTCTTTTTTACGTTGTATTCCCTAAACACAACAACGGGCCAAAGGAGGACGCGATGTGCCATAAAACTGAGAATTAGCCAATGTAGCCAATGTACTAAAAATACTCTCACAGCGAAAAACGCAACAGTATATTCGGAAAGCTGCAGAACTTGTATGAGAAATGGTGAGGACGACTATGATGATGTGATGTTTGCAGGGCCATACCCTTGGGGAGATGATATTATTGTCCCGTGGCGATGGTAAAAATAATTTTCTGTTCTGGCAGAGATGCATGCAGCGCGTTGAAATGGAAAAACGTCCGGAACAACGAGAGCAATAACTACTCCGGTAAACACTAACCGCGGGATAGAGACAGAAGAAGAAGGGGGTTTGACGATTTATGGGTGGATGGAACTCTTCAGTCGCACGCCTATAATATTAAAGTGAATGTGATAGAGAACTCTTCTACTTTCACCTTTTTTCTTTGTTTCTAGAACGTCTGATGATAGTAAGCTCGTCGAACGAGCTAAGGCTTCTACTTGTCAGTGTAATGAATCAGTTGGATTTAGATCAGACTTTAGCTATTCGTCTTCTTGAGACATGATTGACATGGCAGTTTCCTGCTGCATTTTTTTGATAAATTAAATTTGCGCGATTAAGATTGAGTATCAGGTAGACATTATAGGGGTGTTATCACGAAAAGTCAAATTCCAAAAGCTCTAATTCCAGTAAATATAAAAGTCTAATACTCAGAAAATCTAATCTCAAAATCTCAAAAATAATCTCAAAAAATCTAAATCCTCAGGAATGTTGTACATATATCATGTGGTCAGTGGCAAGTATTTTGGTATTTAAATGGCAATTATTCCAAGTGAACAATCATTTATTTCCTCGGTATTATAGTGGTTAGTATGGAGTCACCTATAGTATGGGTAGATTCCAACAAAGGAAATAAAGTGCCCACTGTGGATAAATTTCTATTTCGTGTGAGACGAAAGATGAATAATGGGAAAATCTATTGGAGTTGTTTTAAGAAAGACTGCAAAGTAACTCTGATAACATTGGATGGTGAATATTATTCATCCAATGGTCAGGAACATCAACATCCCAACGATGAAGTGAAGATCAGAAGTAAAGGAATTGTGAACGAAATGAAGAATGAAATCAGATCGAACCCATTGGAATCTATCCCAAAGGTAATCCTCGGTATTATAGTGGTTAGTATTAACACTCTCTTTTAGGTACAGAATTTGGGTCTATCAGGACTGTAACTTTTATTTGACTTTTTGAGATTGATTTATATTATTTAGGCGAAAAAAGATTTGATATTTTGAAATTTGACTTTTCGAGATTTGACATTTTGAGATTTGACTTTTCGTGGTAGAACCATTATAGGTGTAGTAGTTAGTAACAGAAGGAGGCGGGGGGAGGAGGAAGGATTTCGTGATAGAGGCAACGTGGGATCAGGATAATCATGATTTGCATAAAGTAGAGAAACCTGAAACCTGTAAGGTCGAAACTAATTGCAATAAATCGCTTCATATTTAAGGTAAATTGAACTAATCAATTATTTTTGAATACAAATCAAATATTATGAATTAACTATAATCCTTTCACACTATGGCAATAACAAATACCCATGCACGGATGCCAGTATGATTCCGAAAAGATCTTTATTGCAAGTTCAGCCGGATGAGCATAAGATGAATCAGAACGTCTTTGTCTAGCGCCTCTCCGGACATTAGAAAACATTGGCGCAGGTCTGGATGGGCATCCACTTGCGAAACAATGATACCTTGTGATTTGACTAGACCAGTGTCTATATTTCGACAAACATATATGTAGATGCTGCTCTGGCAAAAAGCCGAGGCGCTATTGCTCTGACAAGATGACTGTTTCATAAAAAACAATTTTATTCCAGGTTAAAAATATTCTACCACACGGCCATGATTTAATGGAAAGGATTCGGGTGTTTGAGAGACAATGTCCCAGGACTTGTCAAGGATTTTTGTCAAGCGTAACGTAGTTCTAAGTAGAAATGATTAAAAGCGAATTTTAAACTAAAAAAATTGATGTAATATGAATGCACCTTCCACAGAAACCTTATCACCAGTCAGAGTAGCATGAATCATAGAAGTGCATCGGAGCTTTCTATAATATCGGCTGTTTATTTCTTTATTTACTGTGTATAAATAATGAACCATCTCGAGAATTCATGAGATTAATTTTGATTATATGACCTGGTACATAAATAATAATACAATAGTAACTTAAATGTATTTAAGCATCTATGTATACTTAACAAATAATAGTTAAAGGATACAAAGGAGGTTTCCTATAAATCTAGCCATAAATAGAAGGAAAACAAACAAAAGAACATATAGGTGTGTCATAATGCTTCTGTAAAAAAGCAAACACTTCTGGCATCCACTCGCGTTTGCCTAGTTGACAAGTCATTATAATTACATTAAATCCCACTGATAATCTATGTAAAATGTGCCATCACTGTCGAAGATTCATTCCTGCAAAACTAGTAAACGATATTAGCAATTCTATTCTAAACTTTCAAACCGGAAAACTAGCAACTACAGGCTTTGGGCTTGAATAGCATACTAAAGCGGATGATATGCACATTCAGTTCATGTTTTGTCGTTGAACATAAAAATATCTGACGTCGGAAATAATTTACAAGGTTTTGTTTAATATTAATTAATATGGAGATACGAGATCAATGGATGGCTTTGTTACTACAGGCGTATAAATGTTTGCCATACATATGTACACGGAAACTGTATTTCTAGGAGACGCCATAACGGAATCAGATAGCTGTTGGTATTCTATAATTAAAATACAACATCAGGAAACATAAACACTTGAGGAGAGACTACTTATAGTGCACGAAAACATTGAAAACCTCCTTCAATAATATATTACTCGTTCCTGATAGAGATTATCGCATCACACTTTATGTAAGCCAATCCGAAGTCTCCTTGTTTACATAGTCGTACTGATTTTTAAATCGTCTTTTGACTCTAACGTGAAAAGTGTGCGAAGATGAGGTTCTCCTCTTGATGAACCGATAAGAACAATTTTTCATCAACTACAGGTGCGATTGTCAACGATTAGGTTTCGTAAATAGTAACAAAAAAATGTTTTTTTACTATAAGAAACGATTACTATACCAGAATCATGCCGGGTAACCGCTCCACAAATAAGAAAATATATTTTAGAAACCCTTGTCATAGGTATCTTTGTGGCAACCGTTTAGAGACAGGTTAATGAAACTTGGACCCGAGTTGAATTGCAAAATATCATCTTCTCAACTAAGTTCAAATTCAGCCTGGAAGAAACCCATAGTTCGATGTCGACTTGGAAAACGGATGAAGAAAGAATGTGCAGCACCTCGTCTGAAGAAGTGTAGTGGGAGTGGAATGGCTTGCGGAAATATACAATACACGAATAACATAAAATACGAAGAGTATAGATAATGGAAATGTTCCCAAAGTATCCCGAATTATTTAAAACAAGGCATCGTGTTATTGAAGACTAAATTTAACAATTCAGAAAATTTAATTAATAACCCCATCAGAAAAAAAGGCCTATTTTTGAAAAGGAGAAGATATCTACCCCATTTGGTAGAACAGGTTAGGGGATTGTCATTGATGGAGACCATATCAGGGGATTGTTCTACCTAGTTAAAAGTCGGATGACCATAGTCATTCAGTAGCTGTGAATGATTAATTCGAGCTTCAGAAATTATTATAATTTCTAACATTACACCAACCGCAATAGGGTCAACGAAAAGTGAAGACACCTAAACCAACCCAAGTTAAACGTGTAATAGTATCGATATCTTTTAGTTATACCTTCTGTTCAATATACGTACCGGCTTTGAAATGCGTGTTTTCGTCTGAAGATCTATATGTTTGCTTTTGGAATTGAGCGGGTTTTTATGTGGCAAGATTTGTTTGTATTTCCTCTTTCGTACTCGCCGAAACCAATGATAGTCAAAAGGGGTAAATAATTTAAATGACTTCAAGAGTTTTATCAAAATTCAAAGTTGGTACTTACAGTTTTCACTTTATAGTGAAGATAAACACCAATGAGGACACTAAGAGATCTTACAATTTATTTGCGGACTTATGAACTTATTTCACAGTGCTTAAAAATAACAATATCCTCCTGAGGAATATTCTTGGAATGCACTTTCACTAGTATAAATATGAACTCCAAACAAACCCGTGTAGTTCGAAGCCAAATGAGATCTAAGCAAAACTACTAAACAAATAAGCTGTCAATCAAAATCTGGCGGACAGCAAAACCTGCAGACTTGTTTTACGATTATTAAAAGACTTGTTTTTCTATAGTCTGTTGCTGATGCCTTGATAACTCAACACCCAAGATTTCTTAATTGAATTTTACAGACAGATTCAAAAGATTAATAAAAGTTACATCCATGATATTAAGGCCTTGTTTTTATCCCTAATGAGTTTTATACTTTCATTCTGTTATAGAATTCTCAAGCTTCCATTGTTCACACTTGTCTAACTTATTATCATCCATTTTTATGTCTTCCTTTGCTTTTGCCATTTAAGTCCAGACGGCTTTTCCATAATGCATAAATTCATAGAAACGATTTCTTTGTGTTTCCGATGCCGGAATTAATTTTAATTGTTTAATATTCCATCACTCCATAACTATATAGTGATTGTACAATATATGAATATATTTATACGTAACGTAACTCGGGGAATAAACAAAAACCGAATTCAATCACTAGGGAATGCAATAAAAGAACGAGAATACTGTTTACTTCGCAACTGTCATCGTCATTTATTTTGGTTCGTTGGATGGTCAGTCATCGAAAGCGGGAAATCGAGATACGTGTATATTGTTAAGTAGTTATGAATTAAAAGCGAATACAAAAAATATTTTACATTGACGTGACTGACAATTGAGACGTTTGTTTGTCTTTTTATTTGTATACCTTCTCGCAAAAGTTTTCGTTTGCCTTCGAGTGAGTCATGTATTCTCATTCGAGTGATTTAGTTTATGGCAGAATCATTATAAATAATAATAAATTTCCATAATTGTGCGTATGAAGTCTTTATGTAAAAAATACGCAGACGAATGCGTCCACTGACAGATATGTAGTTACGGCACATGTCTCTCGATCGGGTCGGTTGATTTGATGATCTCAAAAATACGCAAATGGAAGAGCATATCTATCCACCCACTGATGAGTAGTTTTGCTTATAGGAAGCGTTGGCGATCATCTACAATCCAGAATGACTCAGACTTATCATTTTGTGGATATTGTAATGTAAATAAAAAAAAAGTGAAGGAAAATAGTTTACAATAAAACTCTGGTGTCTTAGAGCATGAAGGAAAGTTTATTAGATGAGGTGCTTCCATTCTACAAACAGTCCCTTTGACTTTTTTGTCCCAGTAGTCACATGCTTCACATAGCTTAAATAGTACACTTTTTGAGCCCATCTCAAACCACTTAGTTGAATGAGAAACGGGTTTCCTGCACTTCATCGCGAGAAAGTGTAAACTTCCGTCAATCATTATCATGTCAATTTTTTATTCAAAAGCCAAAAAAAAGCATAAACACATAATTAACAGCAACGGGAAAAGAGGAAGTAAAATCAAATATTTATTCCGTTCACTGAACCACGGGAATAATACCAAAAAGCACGAAGCCAGTAGACACATAAGTGCACCAAGCACATCAAATGACTCCATGTTTACCTCTGGATGACCTAAACTACGCCAGGCATATCCATTCAATTCGGTTTTCAATTCTCGTCTTGGGCATTTATTCTATAAATCGATTCGGCGCCAAAAACGAAAAAAGAGAGAAAATTCGTTCATACTCCATGGAAGAGCTATTGATACTTGATCCGGCAGAAAGAAAAAGTGGGAGGCTTCGGCGTGAGCTGATGCATTGTGTACTATAATCCAAACAAATTAAATATTTAAAGATTCATCTTTGGGCTATGGTGCTGAAGCATACGGATTCGGAGGATTGTTTGATTTGTTTCATATCGGCTTGGGTTGTTTGGATTATTGGGAGATGTGGAGATACGGCGGTTACGATAGTGGTCGTAAGGATGACTGCAGAATTCTTAATGAACAATGGGGCCTGGAGTGAGTGAAAAATGCAATAGGAAACAATATACAGCTGCGAAAGTCACGTTTGTTGCGAGTTTTATTAATCGAATATATTGCATTATAATTGTTTTCGGGGAATGATACCAGTCTCCATGATCGCAATCAGGAATTTTGTTTCAAAGTTGTTCCATGTTTGGGTGGATTCTATCAAAACTTTTTCTCGATGAATGACATATATGATATATGTATAATATGATTTTTCACCTTCTCTTTATTTTTATTAATGCACAGAGCACAATTTCAGAAGTTGCAGAGATAAAGGTTTGTATTCCACTGAAACGTGAGCATTAGTATACGTGCATATGAAGCAATCGTTATATAGAAGGTGTCATGGCCTTCTCCAAAGGCTCAAATGTCATCTTCTCTTGTGAGATGACCTTTAGAAAATCGAGTATGTAATCAATCACTCCTCTTTGACCCATGAACGATTAAATGTGTTAATCGACCGTGAATTTGAAGATAGTATATAACAATATATTTGTTGCATCATATTTAGGTGTTTTTCAGATAATTTTTGGATATTCTATAAGATTTCGAATAACAAAGCAAAATGATATGCTCAAGACTGCGTTTGATTACTCTACGTAATGAAACATGGACCTTTGGCTTAAAACTTTACTACAAATTATTGTCGGGTGTAATAGAGTTTGCTGCTACAAGCTGCCCGATTACCGACCCCAATATCAATATAAACTCCTTTCTCCTAGCATAACTTTGATGAATATCTTGAGTGATT
Source organism: Merodon equestris (assembly GCA_958301585.1). NCBI lineage: Eukaryota > Metazoa > Arthropoda > Insecta > Diptera > Syrphidae > Merodon > Merodon equestris. The sequence continues at coordinate 76,459,844 of OY284415.1, read as the reverse complement.
GACGCCAAAAGAAAAACTCGCTCTCGAAAGAACAATAGAGCCCTTTCTAAGACTCTCATTTTCCCAATCTTGGTTTGGGACGATAAAGAAAAACACGTTGACCAAGTTTATGGATGTATTTTGAAGATTTTATAATGACTTTCACAATATATTAACTGGCAGCTCTACGTATCATTTATAAATACGCCGATGATATTCGATAAAATGCTGAAATAAACGACAAGCTCTCTCAGTTACTGTACCAATTTCCATGTCAAATTAGATGTTACCAAATTTATCTACAGCAATTAAATAAAAAGACCCAATAATGCCGATGCCCTGGAACCTATGTTACTTGACACAATGACCGAAAACAAATCATTCGAACTCATTGCAATTCTCTTTATCATTTACACTCGATCGCGAGAACCGATTTACCGAAAGCTGAGAAACCTGGTACTAATATTTTCTTAAACTAAAAGCATTACCCTTTTTATTGTTTTCAACTATTATCATAGCCAAGTAACCAATCGAACGAAAAACGATTGTACAAGTAAAGCGATTTTATCGAACAAGAAACTTTACTGTAAAATTTTGTAATTTATTGAGAGAACTTGGAAGAACTTGAACAAGAACTTTGTTTCGCTAGAATTGTCAACTCTGTGAAAATATTCTTGAGTTCTGTATACTTCATACCCAATAAATCAAGAAACTGTTTAATAAGTATTTTTGTGTGACAATATTATATTCAGACCTTGCTTCGAAAGTAAAACTTAGACGTATTACTGACAGGATAATATTAAGCTCTTCCTACAGACGGCAGGATTTGTCTCCACGGCAATGTGACCTAGCATGTTCGTTTTTTCATAACTTTCTTGGTTAGTTTAGTCGCGATTGTACAAGGAGTCCGTTCACTCTGTTAGATTAATGTCATTTCTATTCGTCCTTAGTTAAATTTCAGTGTTTTATATATAGTCTGACATGTTGGTAATAAAGTGATTTCAGTATACTGCTGAATACATAGCTGGGTCCAGGCTGAAGTTGCTATGTATGTCTTTGCAGCTGATATGATATGATTGGGCACATACAAACCGCCGTTGTGAGCATGAGCACAAGCAATTGGAACATTTCTGCCATCTATGTTTGCCTGAGCAGCTATAACTTTGTGTACAGGATCACTTTATGGTTAACAGACTTTTCCATTGCATTCCATTAGATAGAATTTGTCTATTTGCTCTGTATGGATGCATTTATAAAAATCGAATTCTATTTAATGTTTCTATTGTGAAATATACAATAGATAATAGCATGGCTAAAATACTTTTTGCTTTATTAGCTGATAGTCAAGATAGACTTGTTGAACTCTCAAACTATTTTCAAAATAGCTCAAACCGTTTGGACGTATGTATACTTCATGTAGTTTTAAAGAATATGTTTGGGCTGTCTCCCAAATTTTTGTTTGTAATTCCTTTTTCCTCGCTTAATGGCTTAATAAGCCAAGCTTAGTACCCAGAGAAAGCAAAAGTTTTATTCCCATCGATTGAAGCCAATCTGCGACACTCAATGTTTTCGGATAGTCTGGTATTTAATGCGCTATTTTTTCTTTAACGACTATAAGGGATACCTTAAGAAGATTTAAGAAATACCTACTTTTCCATGCCATTAGCTTGGTTCAGTATTCGATTTTTAAAACGATTTCTCGAGAGAGGTGTTTTAGTCTTAACATAAGGATCAATTAATTTAGTAATGCGTTGTGAAAGTATTATAAAAGTGGGGAAGTGCACTGCCTTTGTTTTTATTTGTCATTGTCACCAAATACTTGTTTGTTCGGGTTGCGGTTTTTCGGCAAATCGGTGTGTAGTTAGTCCACGAAATTCAAATTGACCCAAAGCGGTGAGCCTTTAAATTTTATATCTACGCATTTATGTGATTTTGGAGCGGGTTTCCATTATGCGCAGTGAGCAAACTTTTTTTTTTGCCTGGTGTAAAATGGCCTAAAAAACATATTAATATTTTTTTTTTTGAGGAAATTAAATTTTTTTTTTTTTTTATTAAAATTTAATGTTTTTTTTATTTTTATTTTTTCTAATTTCTATCAAACAATGTTTATGTGTTCATAGGGGTTTAAGCTTGTCTGCCAAAATCTCCATAAACATAACAAAAGTAGATCGTTACAATACATTTTTCGCATGTTTTTCATTTGTTTATAGTAAAGAAGAGTGTTGCCAGTTTAAGTGAAAATCACCTGGCGCTTTAAAAAAAGTTTCATAGTTGAATAAGTGTAGACCAAACACTGTCAGGCAGCCGCCTGTAAGAAAGTCTTTTGTGCTTAAACTTTGGGGTGGGTGGCTCGCTTCGCTCGTGGTCAGGGTTTCAACCCTTTTTCCGCAGGGTTTAGCCGCTCACGCGATTTCGTCGCTCCGCTAAGGGTATGTCAACAACTGTCAGGCGGGCGCCTGTAGCTAAAGCAGTATAATATTTTCAGTCAATAAAAAAAATAACAAAAAAGACAAAATTAACTTTAAATTATTTTAATTTTAGGACATATGGCAATACCTATAATATTTTCCAACATTCACTGCACCCATCCCCCTCTTCAGCAACAGAAATTACTTAGAAGAAGAGTGAATATTGTACAGTTTGTAGATATAATAAATGTACTTTTCTGTGAAAAGTGAAAACTTAAAAAAGATATAAAAATAGAAAAAAAGATTTCCGCAGAAAAATTCTTTTAGGGCACATCTTAGAATAAGTCAATTGAAATAAAAAAAATAAAAACATTAAATTAGCTTAGTGCGTATAATGGAAACCTGAGCCTCGACAGCTCCACTGTAATTTTTTCTTCTTATTTAAGAAGTTTAACACACTTACTTCGATAAAGCCTATAAATTGTGGTTGTAGCCAATAATCATATGCTGTATGTACATTCGGACTCTATCAGTTGCATAAAATGTATAGTAAAATCCTTTTAAGTGTCGCCTTAAAAAAAATTATTTAGAACCACATCTTATACATTACTTCCATGTTACCATTTCACTCCACTCTTCCTGCATTACTGCTGTCGCTGTCTGACCTATGATGCGCCATTATCGCTGTGTCATCGTCATAGGCGAATGGAATACTCTGTTTGAATACCTACGAGGAAGCTCGTTTGTATATAGCATAAAAAGATCCCTGAGGTTTTGAGTTTTGATCCCTGAGGGACTCCATATTGAGTGTGTTCTCTTTGACTATACGTTTTATAAATTTTGACACAAAAATGACGGTTGTTCAGTTACTATTCTAGCCAGTTCGTCATAAATTTTCGTTAACCTATGAGTCCAAGGTGCTTATATTAGTTTTGTATGATTTAGTGTGTCCAAAGTGTCAGCTATGTTGTTTTGGTGGCATCTCAAATTATTGTTTATTATCAAGTTTCTGATGCCAAATTACCATGACAAGTTATGCCATTGAACAGCATGCCCTAATGATAAAACTTTATTTTCAAAATGAATTTTGGTTAGTGCAATTTCTTATGGCGCAAATTGAACCAAATGGACTTAGACGTCAAGTGATTTACATTATACAGAACGATTTGAGGGAAGGTTATCTTTCATGCGATTTGACCCTGATAGACTTTTTCTTGTGGAGTTTCTTGAAGTCGCAGGTTTATGGGAATAAGCCACAATCGACCATTGCCCTTAAGGTTATGTTCACCCTAAGGGTCATCGCTGAAATTCAGCCGAATCTACGCGGATGAGTTATTGAAAATTGGACTACTCGGATCCGTCCAACATAAGAAGTTGATGCGGGCATTTGAACCATGCCATATTCCATACATAATGGCATAACTACATGATCCTTTCAAATAAAAAATCTGTATTTTCAATAAAAAAAAAATATTGTTAGTACCTCATACACGGCTTTTTTTATTCCTTTCAACATCTATTCGCCCTTATTGAAAAGATCTTTAAAAACTCTTCGTAAATGAGTACATATTCAAAATTTAATGCGATATTCCTATTAATTAAATAGTACTTTGACAGCTTAAGAAAGTTTCGTCGTAAATCTTTGAAATCCTTGTTATTAATTTAATTCAATTTTGTTTTGTTCTAATTGAATTGGTATTTTTCGGAAATATATTATTAAATAAAAGTGACTTAGGGTCATTTTCCTGAAATTATAGGAAGTGCAGAAAATTTCAAAATCACGGAAAACTTTTGAGTGTAGGTTATTCATTATTAGGTCAATTTTGGTTGCTTAAATATAAGAATGTTGCGGTTTTTTGACTTTATTGAAAAAAAAAGCAACAACTGAAACCCTTTCAAAAACCTCCAAACGTTCTTTAAAAGAGACTTAGTTATACGAGTATTTTCTTCAATTGTTTCGTAAAGCATTTTTCTTTCCGTGGAGCCCGAAATAATTTGAAAGATAAAAACAATTAAAATTGGTTCAATATAACCAATTCGTCTCATTGTATGATATGGGGTGTAAGAAAGCCCAGCTCAAAAAAAATAGGTACACAAATATAAAAAACTCAGACGATAGATGGGAGCAGAACAAATAATTTTTATAGCACCCATCATTTTTTATTACTCGTAATTCAAAATGTATATTGAATGTGATCACTTGACTTTTAGGAAACCAACACCGTAGTTCAGATTGACGTGAGGATTAGGATCACGAAATTTATTTAAGTAAGCATTCACATGTAAGGTAAAAAATGAGAAATCAATCAATCACTTCTCAAAACCGTTAGCATTAATCGGTTTGTCCCTGACCTCGGAGCTAGTATCTCCTTCATTCTAATAAACAGAAAATTAATTCTTACTCTCATCGGCCTTAAATTGCTGGCAAAAAAACATTAACCAAACGATATATCACACTTCAGGTTTGTTTTCTTCCATCAGTATGAGCGCAGCATATAATCGAATGAATATGGTACACACAACAGCTACTCGCTCGTTTACCCAAAATTAGAATCAAACGATAAATTCAAATATAAATATTTATTGGATCGTTACATTTTTGGACAGCAGCGTTGGCAATAGCTTTGTATTCAAATGTTTTGTGCGCGATGAAATCATTTTCAATGAGATACGCGAGCAGGCTCAAATTCAAGCTCGTAGATTGTTAAATAGATTTAATCAATGAAATGAGACCGAAAATCTGGGCAATCGAGTCGACAGACGGATGAGGCGACAGATACTTGTATATGAATTTAATATCTTATGGGTAGGTATGTTCTGTGATAGAGTTTAATTGAAAAATTGGTGCGACCATAGTCAAATATGGGTTAGAAAGAAATTATTGGGCTAATAATTTAATAGTGGCTGGCGGAGTCATATGTCTGGCGAGTCTATTTGATGTCGGGCATTGAGTAATGGGCATGAATTGACGGCGTGAATAATGTTTGTTGGAATGCGAATTATTGGGGCGTGAAACTGAAGATGTGAGTGCCTTGAGTATTTTTGGATCAGCTTGTGACCTATAAGTATTGAATTCACTGAAACAAATGGAATTCGAATATCGACTAAGAAATTTCGAATTCTGTAATCCCAAACATATTGCCAGCAGTATCGATATGTGAAGAAGTTTGTAGAGTCACAGTATGAGAGAAAAGTCAACGGAGGTATAAAGTCGATTAAAGAATTGCTCTAAACCATGAAAATTGTGCTTAAAAATATAATGCAAGTTATAATTGATGAAATTTTGATTAACTTAAGATAGTGTGAGTAGATCTTTTCTGTTCTTCGAAATATTTATAGTGGTGCAACATAAAATAATACATGACATTCCCTCAGAACATACTCGCGACAATACTGGACATATTGTGAAAAACGACCAACCAGGTGAATCATTCAGAAACTTTTTTCCTGCACTTCACAAAGGGTAAAATTACCACCCGTTTAATTAATGGCATTGTTAGAAAACACATCAGTTGTTAATCCATATATATGTGACAACTGTCTTTCTCTAAACCGTAGACAAAGAAATCAATATTTAAAAAAAGTCAACACTTAGTCACACTAGCTGTGGTTTTGATGTTGTGGGTTAATCTTATCTAAGGTAGTTGAGTCCAGAGACCAGAGGTAGACTGTATGGCGGCGGTAGTGGATCGTGGTTATTCACACACTCATATATATGTGTATTTTATTAAGAAACAAAAACAAAAACACCGTGAGCTTCCTTACCATTGGTACACGTCGTACCACACATAACGTAGATGATTGAGAAGAGGTCTGATTCCGCTCCGTTATATGCTGTAAAGTCATATGTACATCTTCGGAAGAAGTTTTGGAGTCGATTAGTAAACTGAACAGGTCGAAACGTACAAAATTAAGTGCAATGATTCACTTAGAGTTTCGGATATATATGTAAATCAGGAAATTCCGTAATACACATTCATCTCAAATAAAGATTGTCTAACCATAAGAATGGGAAAGAAATTGAATATAGGTTGGATTAGTTAACGTTGCTTAGTCTGTCAGTCGCCCAACGAACATAGTCTGACATGTTGGTAACAGAGTGATTTCAGTATAGTAGGTACTGCTGAATATATAGCTGGGTCAAGGCTGAAGTTGCTATGTTTGTCTTTCCAGCTGATATGATATGATTGGGCACATACAAACCGCCGCTGTGAGCATCAGCACAAGGCAATTGGAACATTTCAGCCATCTATGTATGATTTTACGATATCATGTTTGCCTGAGCAAACACTGTGTGCACTTAACCATAAAGTTTTAATAGATTTTTCCATTGCAGTTAGATAGAAATTGCATATTTGCTCTGTATGGATGCATTTAGAAATCGAATTCTATTTGATGTTTCTATTGTGAAATATAGATAAAAGCATGGCTCAAATACTTTCTGCTTTAGTAGCTGATAGTCAAGATAGACTTGTTGAACTCTCAAACTATTTTTAAAATAGATCAAACCGAAATAAAGATCCTTTAGATTTCATCTAAAGATAGGATGTTTGGACGTATACTTGATGTCGTTTTAAAAGAACTGTTTGGGTTGTCTCCCAAATTTTTGTTTGTAATTCCTGTAAATATTCCTTTTCCTTGCTTAATGGCTTAATAAGCCCAGCTTAGTACCCAGAGAGAGCAAAAGTTTTATTCCCATCGATTGAAGCCAATCTGCGACACTCAATGTTTTCGGATAGTCTGGTATTTTTCTATTTTTCTATTTGACACGACTATATGGTTCAGTATTCGATTTTTAAAACGATTTCCCGAGAGATGTTCAAGACTAAGGAAATTATCATTCGGTCTATATTCTACTGATTAAATGAGCAATTTCATTGAAGCCTTTTTGCTGAAACCCTTTTGTTGGAGGCTGATAAATTAATTTGAATGAGGACGTTTCATAAATTGCCGATATTCCTGACAAAAAGTGAAACAAAGTTTATTTAATGAATGATATCGAGAAGACCGGGTATGAGCTTTTGCTAGAGCTTGATGTTGTTTTTCTGATTCAATACCATTATTTCTAGAACAAGTTAAGTAGAAGTTTGGTAAGAAAACATCGATTTCCCCCCCTTAAGTGGCCGAGCACTCTCTCTTGTAAGATAACAATTAATCCATACCCTCAATATGTGCACCACCAATATACATACTTCTCCCTGGTAGTCATATCTCTTAGGAATTGCTTTATTAGGAATAAGCCGATAGACTAGTGCGTCCATAAACGTCAAACTCATAAATCGAAGCTTTAAACTGGTTGAGTTCTGAACTCGGCGTTAATCTTCATTATTAGCATCCATTAACACGGGTAATAAATAAGTTGTGGCAAAACAATAGAAAAGCCACAAAACCAACCCCACCATAACCTATGTGTATTCTACTCGCATGCGAATAGTCCAAATAAGCGTGGGCACCGCCTATATTCGGACCCGCCTTGACATTCAAATCATTTCACGCCATTCTATTAAGGAAACTTAATTATGCACATCTCCGACTACACTATAAGCTGCAAGTTCTTAATATCATAGCCACCTAACCCATATCGAGTGCGAATCATTTTAATTTGAATAATATCTATGTATCTACTCAATCGCAGGCGTTATTCATACTTTCTTTGGTGGTTCATTGAAGTACTAAACAATATAATCATCTTTTATAGAAATACGTACATTTCGAAGCAGAAATCCTTTAATCCTTCCTTCACGGTCGTTATCGAGGGTAAACCTATTAGTTTGTAATCCAAAATCCATGCAAGCAGTAGTCGTGAGATACTCGTACTCGTTCGTCGTAAACGTGTTAATTAGTAGAACTATTCTTTACCTTTACCTCATCACTGATTCAGGGGAAGCACTGCGAAATATTTAGCACCAGCTTTCAGAATTAAAATTAAAATTTTAAATTAATATTGCGGTTGATATCTTTTTTTTTATTTCCTTGAAACACTTGAATTTAATTTAAATTCCACTCTTGTCAAATTTATCACGGAAACAAATTGCTAAATCTAATTTTGGCCGATCCGAAGATACGTAATAGAATGGAATAAAAAATAAAAATGGAAAAATGACAGTAGTTTGGCACAGGCAAACAACCGGACGATAGATCACGCGCGATAGTCTTGAGGATAAGATACTTAGATACTCGCGGTATCTCGACCGACAGAACCGATACACAAGCAAATCCACCGGAAGCTAAAAGTGAACTAAACTCAGTCGCAGACGTCGAAACGCTGTGAAATCGGATTTCATTCAATGTTTCTTTCTTACTCGCGTATCTCATGCGTGACGCGAGGTTCATCGCTTCTAGATACTTTTATCCACCAGCTAATTCATCAAGATGTTCGAGTTTGTTGATGGATGGGGCTTTCGGTTCGTTTCCAACCCGTTTCAGGTGCTTACAATTGGAAAGCTTTCCTCCAGTGGACGCGTTTCATTCCGTATCCAACAGATGTTTGTATTTTGAGTTCATTTGTGCGATGGCTGGCAAAGGAACTAGTTCATTTTCGCGTGTTTTGTTTTGGTTTCCCCTTCGTTGGCAGTGGGGTGTTTGTTTATGCAGCGCGACAATAAAGGTGGCAATCGGCTTTGCGCTATGATGATGACGGAGTGCATCGAAATTCGGAGGCGGTTCCATGAATGCGGATTAAGCGATTATGAGTTTTGTTCCCATGCTAGTTGGGCGACAACGAGTTTTGTCTTTGTTTACTGCTTTTGAAACTTAATTGGAGATTTGAATGAGAGACAAATGTTGATCCAACGAGTGTTTAGTCAGATGAAGGTCTTGATTGGTTGACAAGTTACACGCATCAGGTGGAGTGTGACTTTGTCAATTTTTATTAGAGCGAAGCTCTCATGCTGCAACAGAATACACTTCTTTGTACACGTTCTTCTCCTCGAGTTCGTGACCGATTTAAATGATTTTTTCACACAATTAAAAGAGATTTTTGTCGTCAATTTTCAAATCTAGAATACCTTTTGAATATTTGTCCACAAAAAATTATTTTATTGATCAGAAATTCACCATGTCAAGTCTATGGGCAAAAACCACTCGCAAGAGAAAAGATAAGATAAAAATCTCCAAAACTGATATGAAGATCTGTTTATAAGGTGTACAACTTTGCTTCCGCCGTTTGCCGATATCTGGCGATAACGGTAAGTAGCGGTCGAAAAAAAACAGATCGCAACGCGGCAGTTGGCTTGGACCTCGGTGAACAGAGCACCATTCAAACAGTAGTCGATTTGTGTCTGCATCATAAATTTGTTCTCGATTGAAAACGTCAGTTTACGATGAGGTTTGTTTGCGGGAGGTTTTACTGTTTTGTTTCACTATGAAGAAAACAGTGGCTGATATCTCATCGAATGCTCTTAGATACGTATGGTGAGGACGCTATTAGTGAAAGAACGTGTCGTGAGTGGTTTCAACGCCTCAAGAACTGTGATTTTAACGTCGAAGACCGGCATAGTGGTGGAAGAGAGTAAGTTTTCGAAAATGCAGAATTGGAGACATTGCTGAGTGAATACTCGCGTTTTACTCAAGAAGAATTGGCACGATCAGTGGGAGTGAATTGCTCTGCATTTGGTGGAACCAGCTCGGCGTTGTGTACTATGACGTGTTAAAACCAAGTGAAACAATCACAGGTGCTCGTTATCGAACGCAATTAATGCGTTTGAGCAAAGCATTAAAAGACAAACGGCCGCAATACAGCGAGAGGCACGTTAAAGAGATTTTGCAGCACGACAATGCTCGACCCCATGTTGCAAAAGCCGTATTCTCCAGAAATTGCTCCCTCTGACTATCGCCTATTTCGATCAATGGCGCATGGCCTAGCTGATCAACACTTCCGATCTCATGAAGAAGTCACAAATTGGACCGATTCGTGGATCGCTTCAAAAGATGAACAATTTTTTCGACGCGGGATTCGTAAACTGCCCGAAAGATGGGGGAAAGTAGTGGCCAACGATGGAAAATACTTTGAATGATATAGGGTTTTCCAAAAAGGACTTGATAACTTTTTTTTTTAAATAAAACGCAAACCATTTGAGATATTTCAAAAACTTTATTATCGGCTTGAAGTACAATCAAAACATTTATGAATGGAACTCGACTTCGTTCATATGGCCACCGCGAGCGCGTTTGCAGTGGTCGATTCGTTGGACCCAATTTTCGATGACTCGGCCACACATTTCGGCCGAAACAGCCGCTATTTCGCGTTCAATGTTGGCTCTGATCTCTTCCAACGTCGTCGGCTTGTTGGCATAAACCAATGAATTAACGTAGCCCGAAAGAAAATAGTCTAGAGGCGTTAAATCGCACGAACGAGGCGGCCAATCGACTGGCCCATTTCTTGAGATAACACGCTCATCAAACTTACTCTTCAATAAATCGATTGTAACGAGTGCTGGCTTCAATTCTTGAGTCAGCTTGATCTTGTATGGGTGTAAACCAAGATCCTTACGCAAAATACGCCATAATGTGGTCTGAGCGATGCCCAATTCTTGAGAACGCCGTGGAATTGACTGATTTGGATCGTTTGCTACGGACGCCTGAACGGCAGCGATATTTTCGACACTTCGACCAACCCGTTGTCTCACTGACACGGCAACATCACACAATGAATACGTAGACTCAAATGTTTGCACTAAGCTTGTTATTGCCTGTCTACTAGGGCGAGAATTACGACCGAAAATTGGAGTTAACGATCTTAAAGTTGCGGTCACCGGCTCCGAATTTCGGTAGAAAATTTTTATAATTTGCAGACGTTGCTCATTCGTGTACTTTACCATGATGAAAATGTTGAGTTTACTGAATAAACTGACAATGACAGTTCGATGATTAGTGAAAGGGTGCGTTCACAAAGCTGTCAAGTCCCCATTGGAAAACCCTTTACATGTCTAACCAATTTGTTGGGGAAAAAACGGCGGAAGCAAAGTTCTACACCAAGTAGAAACAAAAGACATGAATCAACAAATATCAAAGAAAATAACGTCCGTTTGCAATTTACTAGCCGAGCCACCTAATCCTGATCAGATTTATCCATTGCGATTACGTCAAGCTGAATTTTTCCTCAAATCAGATGCTTTTCCCAATCAAATCTGTTCCAGATTAAAATCGAAAAATACAGAAATTGATCGAAAACTAGCTTTGCTAGATGAAATTAAAAACTTGCATTACACTAAAGTCGTTATTTATCAAGCAGAAGGGGAAGAAAATTTTCCCGTAGCGAAGACAGTTCGCGAAATTTAACATTCAAGCCCCGATCAGGTGTTCAAAATTAGCGATTAACAACGAAAAATAGGCGTTTCAAATGCACAATTTAGATTGGAAAGAAGTAAAAGCAATATTGAAGAAACAACCGATGCGGCACTGAGAGGAAGGTTATTAATGGGGATAAGAGTTTATTAATGAAATAAAACAAATTCATGAATTTCATTTAATAGCAAAGGAAAGGGTTGAAAAAGCAATTGAAAAGCAAATAACAGTCCACGAAGCTCAGGACAATAACTCTGGATAAAAAAAAAGAAATTGAATAGTTAGTGTATCAAGCAACAAAACATCATAAACCTTATATTCATTTATCAAATGAGTTTAAATCTGGTCTCCGGGGTTGAAATTACAAAAAACTCGAAATGTATCTAAAAGTGTTCATTCATGAGTTTTCAACAATTTTCTCGTAAAGCTAATGTTGAATTCATCTGTCGTTTTGAAAAAATTGAAAAACTTCGACCTAATTTTGTAGTACTAATTAAATGCGATTTAAGACTGTACTTTCCATCATTTGTATTTATTTATTATTTATTTATTTATTTATTGTTCTTGTTTATGTATTCTTTTTTTTTTCTTATGTGGAAGTTTTTTTGCCGTATATTCCTTCCGAACTCTAATTATTGTTAAGAGATTCCTTTTTCCAATTTTTCAAAAATTATTTGAGTGGCAAGATAATATTATTAAATCCCTGTACTGTAAAATGTGCGGTTACAAACTTAATGTAAATTATTATACGAAATTAATAATAAATCTTTTTTTCTTTAAACAAAAGCATGGTTTAGGCGTGAAAAAAAAATGGATCAAAGAATCCGTGAAAAACTTTATATAGAAAATAAAATTAAGTTCTCCATCGTACTTGGCTGTGGCATTATTTATGAGTGGTACAAGCTCTTCACAGAAGGCCTAGGTTCTGAAGTTAGTAATGCAATACAATTCAACTTCTTAATAGCCATTCTTTCGAAGAAATTTTTCATAAAACCTCTGATATTTTCTTTTAGTGCATGAATAATTGATAGCGCATTGACGTAGGCTTTGTGTTTAATATTTGACACGTAATAGAATCCTTGCATCACTTGCAGGCCCCTTCCTTCCTGCTAAAAATAAATATATAAAATATATAAAAAAGCCTTTCATTTCACATCATTCGGTAACGCAATCCATTAACTGAAACGATCGCACCATCATTTTCGACCAAAATATATGGCGGCTGATCCAGGATCAGCTCAATGGCACACAACCGAACCAAGTTATCCGTTAATGTGGTTGGAGATATTGTTCCATTATTTTCACATCCAACACAATTAAAAAAAAGAGTAAATAAATATTTGTTTATGTATCCAAAGTATTGAGAATGAGTATCAGCACTTTGAAACATTTTGTTTATTCCTTATTTTCCATCAATCAAATAACGTATGACATTGAGCGGGGATTGCTGACTTCGATTCTCATATTGTACCAATTGTACTTTTTCAGTATAAAGCTTTATGCAATACCTTGTTGGACAAACGAGAGTTGGAAGACTACTAACTTGTTCAAGTCCCTCAAATTTACCGACTTAATTCATTACAGCTGTACGAAAGTTTTGATGGTTTCCAAAGTAGTATGAACTTTACGAAACATTTTCGCGATATTTTCAACATTTTCGTTGTGAATTTGAAATATTTCTTCACATTTTGCAAATAGGAATCGATCCATGTTAAATAATCTTTTATCTTATACAATATTTATCGTAGGTCATCAACGTGTTCATTAATTGTTACCAGTTCAACAGTACCACTTCTAACACTTCTTGCTGGATGACAAATATATGTAGGAGTAGGTATGTATATAAAAGTAGATATCAGGCTAATACAAACTCTTGGGTCGTTTTCAAGGATTGTTACTTCATTTGTGAATGGGGCACTCAGAACTTTTTCATTTATACCGATATATACCAAGCCTCTAAGGAACCTAATCTAACAAATGAAAGACATTTTGGATAAGATGTCTTCGCTGGGTTACCGCATTGTTCTCAATTTCATTGACTTTCCTTCGAATGTCCTGCTAACTCAAAGTGATAGTGGCGCATATTTCAATTTTTCAAATTAGTTTTCAAATCGTCTTATTAGCTAATAAAATCGCAGCATGCCTTCGAGTCCAAGTTTCTTTTGGATTTGAATATACCCACACCAACTATCAAAGTCTATATCATCCTATATTTGTCAAATATGCAATATGCTTATCAGATCTTCTTCTTCTTCTTCTTCTTTTCCCTTTTCCGGCGTTGTTATGGTCAGAAATGTAGGACCATAACCGCCGGTTTGGCCTCAGAAAGTAGCGGCAGGCTTCCCGGTTTGGGATTTCTTTATCGCTGAGGCCAATCAAATGCTGGTGTTTTTGCATGTGCTTGCACCAATTGTTTTTGAGCCTGCCTTTTTTTTTTGTGACACGGGCATGCTCCAGATTTTTTTGTTTGATCTTACTCTTACAACACCGGTGATCTCCAGTCGTGTCAACCCACTGATTTGCATGTACACTTGTGGGGCAGTTTAATGGTGGTATATGTGTCCCTAGGCTCACCTTGGTGTTTTCTAAATTGCCTAGATGTGATTTTTGTTTACCTTTGTTTTAGTCGCCTTTTACGACAAGCGAGAGGTATCGCTGCAGGGATATTGTTAACCCGTCCCTGCACGGAAATATCCTTATCAGATCTATAGGTGGGTATGTTGGAATCATGCATTCTGAACAGCTCGTGAGACATTTATCCAGATCATGACAGTAAAATTAGTCCAGGTTAGTTGAAACTAGATTTTTATGTAGCTCTAATTATGGTTAGAATTGGCTTCAAAACAGTCATGGAGAAAGTGAACTAGCTGCACAGGAGAGATTTTTTTTCTTTCATTCTGTCTTAGTTGGCTCAGTGCATGTAGAATAAGTACATTTGTGAGAACAGGTGCTAAAAAGAGTTTCGGTAGCGAGTTTATTACATTACATTGTGAGGGACTTTCGAATTTTCGAGCTAGATACGCTAGTTTTAAGATTAAGTTAAATTTAAAAGTGTTTTAAAAACATATCATTTTAAAAATGTACGTAGCAAAAACACGAATGAATTATACTTCTTGCCTTAAGCAAACCATTATTTATATTGTATAAAAACTTATCTAGTTTTTATAGGCAACATAATGAGAAAATAATAGCTGGAGAGAGGATATAAGGCTGAGGGGGCTAAGCTTTTAGGTCTACAATGCAAACGGTTCGGAGGAAAACAGAAAACAATACATACGACCCAGAGATGAAGACGAAAATGCTTAAAACTAGCTTAAATAACTTAACAAACTTAAAATAACTTACTGGCCCTATACGGACACTCTAAAGTACACAGAACAACAAAAACTATATCTTTCGACCTTCAGCTAAGAAAATGTTAATTTTTAGAAAAAATTAGCATCCGATTTATATTTTTGGTGTTTTATAAAAACTTAATACTAACTAAAACTAGCTTAACCTTGTATAACTAAATTTGAACGTTTATTTAAGAAAAACATGTACAATAGTATTATTCAAAGTATTGCCCATCTGAAGCTATGACTTTTTCCCATCTTTCTGGCAATTTGTGGCAGCCAAGAATGAATCAAGCCAATTTTTGATATTCTGCTCTGATGTGAACCGTATTTCAGTGAGGGTGTTCTGCAACGACCAGAACAAATGGTAGTCAGAAGGGACAAGGTCTGGGCTATAAGGCGGGTGGGGTAAAACGTCCCATCCACTGTTTTCCAAATAGTTCTTAACCGGAATAGCAACGTGGGGCCGAGCGTTGTCATGATGAAAAATTATTGCCTCGTGTCTGATCGCATATTCCGGGCCTTTTTCGGCTACTGCTCTCTTCAAACGGATTAATTGTGTTCGGTAGCGTTGTCCATTGATGGTTTCACCCCGTTTTAGCAGCTCATAATACAGCACACCCTTCTGATCCCACCAAATACGGAGCATTACCTTCGCTCCATGGATATTCGGCTTTGCCGTTGATTTGGCTGGTTGGCCGGGTTTCACATATGATTTTTTGCAGCATTTCGGACATGTAAAACCGCCTTTCGACGTCTCTCGGCTTGAGTTCATGTGAAACCCAATTTCCTTGCTTTTGAATATATCCAGCTGCTTTGAAACGTTTTGAAATGGCTGCTTGAGTGACACCCAAATATTCTGCGAGCTTTTTCATCGTCTTCCAAGCCAAAATCACTACTTTTAAATCGTGCAAACCACTTTTGGCACGTTCGCTCAGCTAGCGCATGTTCACCATAAACTTTTAGCAAAATACGATGACTTTCGGCAGCAGTTTTCTTCATATTAAAGTAATGAAGAAGAACTCCCCGCAAAAACACTTTTTCAGGTACAAAGTTCGACATATTTGAGTGAAAAAAATTATTGTTGTTTACGCTTCAAATGAATGACATATACTGAAATGACGTACAATGACAGTAGCTTTCCAACGCATGTTCGGATGGAATAATAACAATGGAATAATACAAGTTACGCCATCTCTTAGCAAACCGCACGAATTAAGTTATAGACCCATACATACATGTATGTACATATATACGAATATATCTTTTTTTCTGTTTACGATTTTGCCTAAAGCTAACTTCAAACTACCCATCACTCTAGCCTACCTTAACCTACGCTAACCTACCCTAGCTTATATAAGCTTGCCACTGGCGTTTGGAAGTTTTGCCTTGAAGAGGCTATATGAATTAAGGGTCCCACTGACGAAGTCCACTCCAGCCACCAAAAGGGTTGATGCTGACGGAAGACGTCTCCCCGACCTTGGCGCGACACCGATCGACTAAACCTGAGGCGCTCGGGCTCACGGAGGGCGACGTCACGTTCGTAGAGGAATCGCCGCTCGTCGGAATAGCGGACCACATGGAAGATTGGCGGTACCGCTGATCTATCCTGGTTCAGCCCACAATTACATATCTAAATAGAGAAATGCCTCTGGTGGAACAAAGCCGTTAAGGCGCACTCTCTCGTGGTACAAGTAGTTTTGTATAGTAAGCCCCGGTATAGTATACCGATAGTATAGTATAGTTGACCGAAGTCATTGGCTCTATTGTATAGGACCTCGTTCGGGTAACATTTCGTGTACTCAGATTCGGGTGTCCTATGTAACCCCAGATAAGTCCTGAGGCATTTTCTCTCAAGCACCCGAATCCTTTCCATTAAGCTGGCTCTCACATTGAACCAGACGGGACAACCATGGGCCTGATTAAGGCCATGTAGCAATTACCTTCAGTCTTGAAACAAGTTGGCTGCTATGAAACAGCCATCTTGCCAGAGCGAAAGCGTCCCGGGCCCTTGCCAGAGCAGCATCTATATGTCTGTCAAAATATAGATAGTGATCCAGCACGATCCCAGTATATAACTACAAGAACTTAGTGTCCCGTGCCTATAGTCATCACAATACTGCTGAATTTTTTCGAAGTCACGCTGCAGAAGAGTAACAATGACGTCGATCGTTGGATCTGATCTTACGCAATTAAATCGACCACGTACGCTATTGAATGGTGAAGAGAAGCTATCAGATCACTGTATCACCGTACCCTGTTGCAGTCCATTGTTAATATCAAATGTTTGAGTAGAAGTCTCTCTGTGAAATGAAGCAATTGTCACAACGAACTTTCTACCGGTTAACATGTCAAAAATCATATATACATAGGTATAGCAGTGGTTTACTATGCCCAACGGACTGAGCTTCTAGTAAAGTCCTTCTAGCCATACGGTGTCGAAGGCTTTTTCCAAGTCAATCAGACAGGCGTCCGTGCATTGGTTCTTGCATTTATTCCACTGGATATCCGATACGAGTTTCGACGCCGCATGAATAGCGTCATGCCCCGCTAAGGTTCTCTGATCGCCAATGATCTATATGATTTTGAAGGCAGAAGTGGTGAAGTAGGACTCTGTTTTCCAGGACGCGGTTTGGGCGAATTCACCTTATATGTACATTCACCTTATACACCTTATACACTTCCTGGAAAACTGCTTCCACTGTCGCCACCTTCGCTGGGGATCCTCGACCACGAAAAAATCATCATCCACGACGGCGCTCTCTGGATCGATGCTAACTGTTCGTAGCAAGCGTTCATTGTCTGACGTTCTCGGAAGCTTCAGATCCTGAATGTCATTCTGATTGTTTCTCCGAAATATTTTATTTATTTGCGGGAACATACTCGGGCTGGTCGATTTCACAGCCCGAATTCTATTGTGCCAATACAAACTTACAGATATTCTGTAATTTTCCTTGATCAACTGTTGGAGATTTTTAATCAGTGACTTCAGTCCCCTGACCTTCGAGTTTTGTCTGTCGGTAAACCGCCTGTACAAGAGTTTGAGTCTTGTCAGGAGTCTACTTTTCTGTCTGTGCAGTGCGTCGATTGTCGCGTTTCGGTACATATTCGTGGTATCGTGCTGTCGTTGGCTTGGTATCGGACTGTTCATTGTCTGTTTAATGATATCGTCCATTTGTTTAAGGTACCTGTCAATCTCATAGTTTGACAGGTTCCTATTGGACGGTGAGAAGGAGGCACTCGAAGTGAGCGCTCTCGTCGTCTAACCATAGGGGTACGTTTGGATGTACTCTGCCATTTCCGCGAATTCGTCTGGTACTGTGATCACGGCACTTAGTCCGCAATGGTCACTGTCATATACGAAGGTCGGTAGACAGTTAGTAGACCATTCGTTCGTGTCAGCCAATCTCAGTCGAGAGTCAAGTAGATCCAGATAGGAGCCACTTCTAGGACACGACGGACTATCTGTTGCAAGTATCTTGCGCCTGTACTCCATGTCCTGCAGAACCCACCAATGGCTTAATAGCTCCCCCTAGTGTTGGGACTGTTATTTCCCCAATCACTATGTTTGGAATTTAAATCGCCGACAAGAATGTAGAAGTTTTCTACCGAGCTTAAGCGCAGAAAACGAAAAAGTGTCTCAAGCTCTGCAATGAAAACATTGGGTTGAGGTGATTCAGGTGCATAGGCTGATACAATGTACACTCTCCTTTCATTTCGGAGAAGAATGCACACAATACAGGCCTCTAGCACCTGGAACCCCCGCACTTCACCGCTATATATGACTTTATATTTTAAATTGTTTCTTGTGAAGATCGCAACTCCCCCGCCTTGTGTGGCGTTGGGTCGGTCTCTTCTAATTTTTCTATAAGAACTATGCCGGATTTTGTGTTTCTGGTTTAGCTTTGTTTCGCTAACCAAGAGTACATCGAGGCTTTCGTCCTGCAACAGGTTAAAAATTACGGCTCGTCGCTCAGTCCTTATCGGTGAATTTACATTCACCGGCAGGATCTTCAAGGGCCTCTCTACCAGCATACCCATCACGACCTTAGGTGCGCTTGGCCCAGCAGCAGATACTATCTACTTTGGTCGCAGTCTCAAGCATCTGTTGTTGGAGCTGCCAGACTGACGCTTATCCTCGACCTTCTGCTAATCGACCAAAAATTGAGGTGGAAAATCCTTCAATGTCCCAAAGGTAGCAAAAGTTTCTGATGGTTGAAAAAATTCACTGCGTCGTCTATACCAACGCTCATTTACCTTGACATTCCACCTGTCACCCCCTTAGACAAAGCTTTTCCACTTCGCAGCCAGTTCACAGCTCCCAGCTTGTATTTTGTCTCCCACTGAGTGCGTCAATTCCACCATGGGATAAATCCACTTCCACACTGGTACAGTCGCAAGGGTTATCAAAGACTTTGACATACGCAAATCCGCTGGTCCAGATGCTATTGCCCCAATAGTTGTGAAGAGGTGTTATTCTACGCCGGTAAAACCATTGCGTAAACTTTTTCACCTTTTCTACTCGTCTGGACTCTTTCCGAGTAGGTGAAGAACAGCATTTGTCCAGTCTATACAAAAAAAAAGGCGAATCTTCTTCTCCCCCCAACTACCGACCCATTGCACTAACGTTCCTTCTTTCCAAGGTCATGGAAACGCTGGTTAACCGTCAGCTAATGCTGACCTCAATGACCGACAGTATGGTTTCCGTAGCAACAGATCCACTGGTGATTTGATGGCATATCTCACTGAAAAGTGGAATTGCTCACTTCACTAAGCAGGTGAAAGCGAAATAGTTGCACTGGATATTTCGAAAGCTATTGACAGGGTTGGCATGAAGCTCTTTTGTCGAAAATGCGTGCTTTCGTGATCGAAGACTCTCTTCTTCTATGGATTAGAAACAACCTTTCGAATTGTTCAATTCGAATTTGGACGGATTCAAGTCTGACATCCACTTCTTTAAATATTGGTGTTCCCCAGGGCTCCGTCTTGTCTCCGACACTCTTTCTCACTTTTACAAATGATCTCTTGCCTGTCACTTCTAATCCAATACATTCCTTCGCCGACGACAGTATCCTTAGCTTCAAATATTCGTTCACTACTTTACGTCCCTCCTCTTTGGCTGTAAACAGTGAGTGGCAGCGTAAGCTCATTGAGTTCCGATATTGACAGCATCATTGCATGGGGTAAGAAGAATAGAGTGGAATTGAATGCCTCAGAAACATAGTACTGTCTCCTGTCGTTAAAGCGTATCACCAACCCGCAGCTATTATCCATGAATGGCACTTGGACTCAGAAACCGAAAAGCTTTCCATACTGGGTATGTCTATTACTAACAGTCTTAATTGGAACGACCATATATTCAGTGTGCCCAAGAATGCTCTTATACAGATGGAAGATATAGTTCTTACCCTTAGATATGGCTACAATATATAAGGCGTTCATTCGCCCTAAATTAGAGTTTAACGCTCATGTCTGGTCCGGTGCATCCAAGACCTCATTAAACCTACTAGACAGAATACAAAACCGCGCGATAAAACTGATAGGTAAATCCAGCATTACCAAAACATTAGATTCGTTGGAACATCGCAGTGATGTTTCCTGCCTTTCCCTGTGTTATCGTTACTTCCACAAAAATTGCTTTGATGAAATAGCCAGTTGCATTTTGGCCCTTCAACATTTCTCCCTCACCACACGTCTCTCTAGTAAGCTCACCAATAAACTCTAAAGCCCACTTTCGGACGCACTGTTAAGTATAGAGAATCCTTCTTTAACCTAACCACACGAATCTGGAATTCCTTGCCGGATTCGGTTTTGCCTCCTCAGTACAACGTACAAGCATTTAAGACCAATGTCCATCGGCATCTCGTCTATCCCTTCTCCCTTTTACCTTATGCCTGCACTGTGTCGCCGACATCATAAGGTTATGAAGCCTTGAGTGCGCGCATAATAAAAAAAAAGTGTCTATGAATATACACGAGTTTTATATTTATTAGTATAATATCGTGAACAATAACATCATTTCTATCAGCAACTCTCCGAACATCCCGAATGTCGTGAAATATACAACTTATAAGTAAACACTGAAAGAAATTATATAAAAAAACAAAGGTATTCCGGTTTCCATAATAAAATGAAACAGGGTTTCTTAAAACACTATAACCTTTGTACTTACCTAGTTCACTACTGTAGAGCGTCGTGTTTGCTGCAATATCTATCGGACAACCATCTGAGTCTTCGGTTTCCTCACGAACTGTTGGTGGACCATCCCAGAGGGCTTTGGCCGGCCTTCGAACGCGGTCCAAACGCACCCGGGGGTATTCATTGAAGAGGATATCTGTTAACTATAAAATTGAATCAATTTAGAAACTTGTTACCCCGTAAAAAAGGCTTAACTTCATACCAAAAAAAAAAAAATAAATAAACGAAAGGCAAAAACAATACATTAGAAAGGTACGGACTAGGACAATACCAACCTCTTTATTAGGAGTCGCAGGGAATATCTACAACAAGTGCATAGTTTGGTTAACAATTATTATGTATTATCCAAATTGGGTTGCATGTTATCATAGTTAAATTGTTTTTTTTAATAGTTTAGTGTACGAAAAGAGAAAGAGAGAAAAGCGTGAGTGTTAGTTTTAGTTTTAGTATTGAATAGGTGTTTATGCTTAAATGTAATTAAACTCACCGAAATCTCTTCACTGCAATATGCGGTGAAAGACTGTTCATCCTGTTGCAGGACACAGTAAAGTGGGCCCCATGGCAGTTGTTTGGTTTTACGGGATAGTTCGCCTTCAGTTTCTGCAACAAACAAAAATTCACATAAAGCAAATCGTAAACAATAAGACATACGAAGAGAGAAAATGTAGAAAGACGTTGGCAATTCAAATGCAGACATTAACCGACGAATAATTTATCGCCTACCCCCTTTATAACACTTTGTGGGTTATCGTGAACACAAACCACAATATTTTCGGAATCCATTCCGAAGGCAGTGGTCGTCGCTATGTGGTTTGTGCATTGACTGTGTTGGCGAATTGTGTCTATGATTGCCTCAAAGATGGCACTGCGGCAGATAAAGAGACTCGTCCCCTACCATTTATTGTTGATTAAAAAAAAATTAGTCCATTCAGCAAAGTCATTTGTGCCTGCAATTACCGACACTTTCGCCGACATGAGCTTATTGAACACTGTCACCCGATTACATAAGATGTGGTTTTGTATCGCTCTTATAATTGCTAATTTCTGTCAACATCGTGGCACACTACAGATACTACATACCTCTACGGATGCCATAACTATCTGCACAATGCTCTGGGAACTGCAGTTCAACATCGTGTCAACCCAGTAGTAGACAATTATTGTGCAGACATGATTAATAGTCTCGACTGGGAAAGATCATAATTGTCTAGAAAAATGTATCTCAACGATACGTGGAATATATGAGTACTTATTCATTTAGCAAACGAAAGGAGACATCATAATGAAATGAGAAACGCCGTCAATCTGGGAGCTGTCAGACCTGCTGTTACGCTCAAACTAGTTCTCGCTGACTTCTGAATCGTTTAAGTTGTTGATCGGCGGAATGGGCAGTTTATAGTTTGGAATGCCCCTGGTGAGATGTAACGGTGTTGCGAAAGATACAATTGAGACTGAGAAGTTTAGAGTAATTAAAAATGGATAGCAGTAAAGCAATTTATAATGGGCGTCGTAAGCCTGAATGTGAAACTTTTATTATTTTCTTTAAATCCCAGGATGTATTTATGTGGAGCCTGCAGTTTGTAGGACACCTGCTTCGAATGGGTATATTCTTTATCAACTTCAAAGGATACATCTGATCCTCATTATTCCTATGCGTTGTGGATCCTGGATTCTGGAGAGCTGGACGGTGGCGGAAAGTTCTCGCGTTCTGCACGAGCTGCGGTAGTAAGGAAAAACTGGCTTTCCAATTTGGAACTATGTATATACATACATATATCCTATGATATAGTGCCCTGTGATACCTCCGACGAGCAAGCGGATTTTTTTTTATAGGGTTCGTGCAGGTACAAGAGTTACGTTCTTATGGTGTTTGTCACAAAACCATGACGGAGTGCAGATGGTTTGTGTCGAAGATGTTCGTTCACTACTCTCCAGAGGTAGTTGTCCTAGATAGGATTTGAGAGATTCGACTGAATTTGTGTTGGTTGTAGTTCACAGTAATTATTTTTTTTCCAAGTCGTTAAGGTGCATGAATTTTGAAGGGATCTTTTGCTGCGGGTGTTATGTCTTCGTCAGCATTTTTTGATCATCTCTCGTTCACAACTGATGTTGTTGCATAATTTTTCCGTAGTTATAGGAATTATTCTTGGTTATGAACAGACTTGAACTACAGACCTTCCGCTCAACAGTCGATGATGATTACCCTTGCACCATGACAGATAGAGTTTCTTTGTTTTGTTTTGATTGAGGATGGGGAGATCGCAGACTAATTATACGAATTTTGTTAAGCAAGGGCTTTGTTTTTTTTTCAATAATTAAAATCAGTGATCTGAAGAACCAAAACCACTTCAGTTGCGGGAAGTTATGTAAGTCTATGGAGTATAATTGATGCAAGAAGTTTGCTCACTTGTGACGTTTATCAAGACTTGATCAGGAAATGATCATCCGCATGGATTTATTACTTGAAAGTAATTACGCGATTGAGGCTCTAACATCTGAAACTGTTATCCAAAAACCCCTCTGTTTATAACGGGTTATGGTTTGTCGCATTCTTTGGGGTAGAAGGCATTAGGCGTCATTAGCTTGTACAATTGAAGCTTTATCAATGATTTTACAAGGCCGGAAATTGACGATATGAATGTGGATCATTTTTATTTTTGACAAGTTAATGTGATGTTTATCCCTCGAAATCATGACAAAAAATTTACCTCTTAGCGTCATGCGATTTGTGGGCATGTAGAAGTGGTTTGGTTTACAACACTGCTGGCAACATTGGACTTTGCTTTAGTTCTCATTCTAATTGAAATAGTACAAGTTGCGCATTAGCAAATGAGAATATCGAGGGCACTTGCTCAATTGACAGCTGAAACTTACTCGTATCTTAGCTCTGCACTAGAAGATCCTAGGAAAAAGAAAAACCGTTGATTCAAGTAATGTTGTTTATTGAGTTAAAGGAAATTCTTCTCCTTTGCCTCGTTTCACGCTTTCTCATGACATTATTACAAATCTGGAGCACACCATTGTCTCAATCAGCTCAAACCCGACACATCACACGTTCGATCAACAACCGGCAAGCTTCCCGTCCAACAGCCTGTCTACCAGCATGCCTACAATAATTAATTTTAAAATTATTTATTACGTGAGACCAATGCACAATGACTACGAGTACACTTCCAGCTTGCACGGCATTGCGTAACCCAAACAATCCAAGACACAACACTGAAGTATGTAGTTCACACGTCAGACGAAACCAACACCAGTTCACAACGCAGCTGCAAACATAGATCTCTCCGTTGACTAATGACGTCTCCAAATACGGCATTAATGGAACTCCCCCGAATAAGGAGACGTCAAAATAATGACCAGTTTAATTTAGTGGCGGCATAAAATGACACCGATTAGATTTCAAACGACTTCGATGTCGAATTTTCGCGACGAATATGGTTTCCATGTAGGACGGGCGCGACGTCATGATCATATCGAACTATGGTGATTGAATTAATTCACAATAGTTGATCGAGAACTGAGTACAGACGGCTGTTTGCCTGTAAATTATCGGTGGCGCTGGAAATTTTCTTCGAACTAATCTACGATTTTCACTTCCAAGAAACAGTTTTCGAAAACCAAAGAGGAAAAACGCAAAATTGATTTGCATTTCAATAGTTTTTTATTTGTTTTTCTTTCTTGTTTACGCAAAGTCTGGGATGTTTATTGTCGTTTTCACGCAAACGTTTGGGGAAACATGCCGACGCGTGAAGAGGCACTCGAACGTTTATTTTGATAAAGTATTCCCGAATGACTTTGTGCTGGTGTGATGTCATTTAGGTGAATGGGAGCAATTGGCAAATGATAGATTTTTGAATTATGGCAATGAGGCAGGCATAGAACGCGACTTTTGTGCCCTGTGGTAATTGGGTCGAGCTAATTGGTCGTATACTTTTAAAGGTCAAATGAATTAGTAGGAGTGGGTGGCTTTATGCGTGTTGGGAGTTGGGAGCGACTTACTATAAACACTGACTTTGATGGATGTATCAGGTCAACAGACGTTCATCAGTTAGACCGACCTTAATCTAAAAGCTATTAATCATAATACTTGATGAGTGATATTTTTTCAGCATACAGAGGAACCTGCATTAGTATGTAAGAAGTGGTACAATTAGGCACGTGGCAGATTTTCCATACACACTTATAATTAAATTGTAGTTTAACTGATCCGACGCCCTTTACGGGCTTTTAACTTAGACCACGTGAAAGTCAATGTGCCAGCGAATCAATTATATTGTGATGCTGATATCTCTTATGAGTTTTGTTTTATCGCGCGATTCTGGATTCTATCTAACAAGTGTAGCGAGATTGTAGGTGCACCAAATTAACCCTTAACCTGTAACGCATACATGCTTTATTATTTATTACAGAAAGATTGGATTTCATTATACTTAAAGCTACTTTACAATGTATTTCTTAATTTCTTTTTAGGGGTTTTTCTTATAGATAGTGACAGGTAAAATAGCGAAGGATTGCATTTTAAAAATAGGGCAAGTTTGAGATTGATTTTATATAAGAGGGCAAGGAATTCCACTGTCTAATAATGTGAATGAAGAATAGACGTAATTACTGCGGTAAGGAATAATGTTCATGGTACCAGAAGACCAAGTGAAATTCAGTCTGTTGTACAAATAAGCCGGGTTACGGTCAGTAATGGTCTTATGTAGGAACACACAGTTTCAAGTGTTGATGTATTGTCGCAAGTTGCAACCTTGAGAGTACTCAGAGATATGCTCGTAACGGCAAATACCGTAGATGTAACGCACTGCAACGTTGAAGGCTACTTGTAACTTACGTTGGGATAAGGAATCTAGGCTACTAAATACACTTATGAACGTTTGCACACTAATGGAAGATCGTTGATGAACATGCAGCTAAATATTGGACCCAATATAGAACCCTGTGGTACGCCTTGTTTCATATTGATAAGAGATGAACAACGTTCACCCACAACAATTATCTGCGACCAACCGGAGAGAAAACTACTCAAAAAGCAAATCGCTCTTACATTGAGACCAAAATTGCCTTTCCAGGATCTGCCGCAGAGTGAAGATTTGGTCTACTGTGGACTTTCTTGGCCTGAAACCAGCCTGAATCTTTGGAGGCTGGGTGCGTTATTATGTTCACACGAGACCAAAATTGGATTGTGACGTTTTGGGCAGTTAGGAGGATGACCATTGCTAAACAACATTACATCTAAGATGAAGATTAATCAGCTTAGAAGCTGTTAGAATAAAAAAGGAATCTAGGTTTTTCGTTAAAATTTTCCTAAAAAATCGAATTTTTGAAATTTATATACAAGGGTAAGGTGAAAAATTCTCTGCCCGACAATAAGATTAAGATTTTCAGTTAAAAAATGATTTTATTTTCCTACATAATCTCCCTTGAATTCAACACACTTGGTTAAGTGTTTCTCCAACATCAGTATTCCTTCCCGGAAGTGAGAGCCTGGAACCCTCTCAATTTTTTCCTTGTATGTGAAGCGCTTCCCGGAAATAAATTTCCTCAAGTTTGCGAATAGGTGGAAGTTTGTGGTCGCCATATCAGGAGAATAGGGGGTTGATCGAGTAATTCGTATCCCAATTCGCGTTGCCCTAGTGAAAAATAATTACTTTCTTCTTCAAGCCGCGAATTTCGGCATCCAGCTAATTCTAATTGATCCGTCTTTTGCAAGACAATCAATTAACAGATTATCTTTCGCATCTAAACATTCTTGTTTAGGAAATAAGAATAGAGTAAGAAACAATAAAAATGAATCTACTATCGAAAAATTAGTAAGCAAAGAAGTGACTCATCAATAATCTCCACCACAAGTAAACTGTTCTAAAAGTGTTATGTCGCTATGTTAAGTTAATGTCTATTCAACGTCATAAGAACGCTGTTTGTCTCCATGAACTCCAGAATTTGGTATCCTAACCTCCAAACTTAGGACCAATCTCATAGTATTCCTGCTATTCCCTACTATTTCGATACTTTACTTTTCCTCTTTAACTCAAAATATAGGCGTTTCTCAATATTGTAAAGGGTCCGCCAAATAATTTTTTTTTTTTTTGAAAATGCTATAAAAAAAACTACTGAATATTTTCTCAAATTTCTTTTTTTATTTGAAAGTACAATCCTTCCGGTTAATAATGGAAAATATTTTCATTCAAATGGCTGCCTCGGCTGGCCATGCAGTAGCCTACACGATCGGTCCAATTTTTAAGCACATTATCGATTGTGTGCAGCTGTATTTCACCAATGGCTTCACGAATATTGTCCTTTAAAGCGTCAATTGTCTCTGGCTTGTCGGCGTAACACTTATCTTTGACGGCACCCCACAAATAATAGTCCAACGGTGTCAAATCGCAGCTCCGAGGTGGCCAAACGACATCAGCTCTGCGGCTGATAATGCGATCTTCAAAAACAGGGCGCAAAACATCGAGTGTAGCTTCGGCTGTGTGGCACGTAGCGCCTTCCTGTTGAAACCAAATGTTGCCAATATCCTCCTGTTCAATTTTTGTGAACAAAAATTCGTTCAACATGGCCCGATAACGATCGCCATTGACTGTAACGGCCACTCCTTGCTCATTTTCGAAGAAAAATGGCCCAATTATGCCTCTGGACCAAAATCCGCACCAAACAGTGGCTCGTTTTGGGTGCACCGGCTTTTCAATGTATGCGTGCGGGTTTTCTGTGCCCCAAATACGACAATTTTGCTTGTTTACATACCCGCCAAGATCAAAATGAGCTTCATCTGAAAAGATGATTTTTTTGGCAAAATCGGCATCTTCTGTAAGTCGATCGCAGGCCCACTTAGCGAAGCGAAAACGCATTGGATGGTCAGTTGGCTTCAACTCCTGAACCAATTGGACTTTGTATGGCGTCATACCAAGGCCTTTATGCAAAATTCGTCTCAATGATGTCTCCGAAATGTTCAATTGTTGAGAACGACGGTGAATTGATGTTGATGGCGCTTCACGCACACTTTCTGCCGCAGCAGCAATATCCTCGCTTTGGTTTATCGATGAGGATGATGAGGATGAGGATGAGGATGCCAGTTTCTTTCACTTTTTTCACAAGATAACGAACATACGGAGCTGAAGGTGCTTCTCTTCTTCCAAAATCCGTACGCAATTTTCGCACACATTCTGCAACATTACCATGATTTTCAAAGTAATGTCGCAATATTTCCCAGCGTTGTTCAAGCGTATACACAACCATATTCGTTCAGCGGAAGGATAAAACTAATTATCTGTCAAATCAGACATGAGCTAAGTGTTACCATTCACGAAATAAGCACTACTTGAAAAAAAAACGTTAGATGGCGGACCCTTTACTTACTTCAAAAAGCTTGAAATTTACTACAATTTCCGCTGAATACGAGGCAGTATTTATTTCGGAATACATGAACCCAAACCGCACGTTCAATACACCCAAACTAATAATCTGTCTATGAAACACCAAATAGCGGTAATTTAAATTAAATGTCAACGAGGCTTCCATCCATTCTAAGACGGCTTATAAAAACGAGCTATAATATTATATCATGAGCGCTCGCACGACGGACATGTGTCAACAAATGCTCCATTCCTAACCCTATCATCGTCACCGATCGTAGCAACATGTGCTAACTAGTGCTCGTCTACCATTTTTAAATTGGTGTACATTAACATCTTAACCTTCGGCTCATTCCTCCACCGCAAGCACACATCATAAACCACAAGCCGCACTTCGTTCTCCACACTTCACACTCCATACCAACTTAATTAAGCTTTCTACGCACATTCTACTCGTATATCTCACAATATCTCACATATTGCTTAACATTTTAGTTTTAGATATTTTTATCTTCCAAGTCAACTGCACCACATCAATGTCACTGACCATTTAACTCCGAATTAAATGTTTTCAAGTTTCAGTTTAGACGACATTGCCGCGGCTGCTGTTGTCATCGAAACTCCACATTTGGACACAATCCCGTGGCCCCATGGCGCGCTGCTGGTCGTTCTGTCTACTCTACACTGGCTGTCAGAGACGAGTATGTACATAGTCTTGTTTTCATGGAGCACTTAATCGTACAAGAGCACGTCTTTGGTGGCGTGTATCTACTGGTAGTAGTTGCTTGCTGCGCGTAGCCAGTAGGCTGTATGTGGGCATTAATGCGTTTCGCCTACAATGTTCAAGTTGGGACCGGACGAACGAATGAACTCTTAATGGAGCGAGAGAGTCATAAACAACGGGTAATAGCCATGCGACCGGACAGCGGTCGTACGCGCCCAAAGATCTTCTGCGCAAGTGACAACAATTTTTCGAAAACAAAGTTTTGTTTGTAGAAGAAAGTCTTTTTTTTCCAGTTTGTTTTGGACGAGTGAGTCTGTTTTTGTACATATTTGTCGTGTTGATGAGTTTATGGGCTGGGTATGGAGGTAAATAGACTTAATTACTTCCGGAGACGACCTGTGGGGGTCGTACAGACATGAGTGCAATGAACAATCATATATAATAGCGAGGATCGGCTTATGGTAGCGGCTTTAAGCGTTTGATATGATGCCATGTCTAACAGAAAAAGGCAAATATCCCGCAAATTTAAAGGGAGAGGTGTGTCGTAAATTTTGATGAACTTTGATTTCGGAACCACTGAACAATGGAATGATGGGGAAGGAGAGCTTACGGTAGCCTACGAAAAGACGAGGAAGTGCTCTATTAAATTTTAATTCTATTCAACATGCATTTTTAAAGATACTATACATAGACCACAAATTGTATCATTCAGGGGTTGTGTACCACGAGCATATATATGACAAAAAAATATTTTCAAATTACAAATTTTATTTCTGAATTGAATCTTTTCTTGAACCATGCCAATTTGGTTAGTACATTTCCCTCTGAAGGCGATGATGTTCGAATTCGACAACATCCGATTCGTCGAAATCTAATTTCACATAGTTTGTGATAGGTGGAGAACTGATAAAAGCCTTTCTAAATTGTTTAGCTGTAGCTATTCTTCACAAGAAAAGGACTAAAATCTTTGACACACATTTTCTTGACTACTGTCTAAAGAGACAAATTTCAAGGATTTCCCAATGACCATCATCACTTATGGTATAATTTGACTATTTACGTCTTTAATACACAAATCGAGACCTAGCAATAAGAATTAAATCCCATCGAGACTTTTCATAAAAAAATGTTAAATTGTTGATAACATATGCACATATGTATGTGGCGACAGAATCCATCATCTGGAGCTGCACACGTCGATATTTGCATTCATGACAATCACAATTCATCACAACCAAACACATGCGATTGATCCGGATGATTTAGCATAATACTGAATTCCAAACCTAGACTAAATTTCTAGTCGCACGGATGAAGGACAGTCTTGTGATTTTGGGTTCCCAACATCTAGGTTGATTCAAAAACAAAAGCGGAATCACTGGCTATGGCATTAGAAAAAGGTCCTTACACCTTTTCACATGCTAGAACATATCCTAGTTCTTCGGCGATTATGTATTATGTGCTGGTATCTACCAATACCTTTTAATGTAATCTCGCTTTGCGGATGAAATATTCTTTTCCCTCTCCACATTTACCTTAAAGCTGCCTTGCTTCATAACAGGCTGCATTGTAAGTTTATTCTGCCCTCATCCGACCTTCCTTCAAACTATAAATCCAATGCATCAATTAGAAAGTGTTGTAGAACGCTTCTTCTTTTCGAGCGCTAATTAGGTTACCCGTACGACCATAAGCTTCTTATGCCATCCGGAAATCTCTACAAGAATCCATACCTCACGCGGCACCATCACGCTGTCACTATCGAAACTTTCTTCAACCCATTCTGGTTTGTCCGGCAGTTTCTTGAACTCGACTTCTGGACTCTAACTCAATCCGCGTTCCAATCAAAGAATAGAAATTCAACTGGTCCTAACAGCGTAAGGCGCGTCGTACGGTCTCAAAAAGCGGGTTGCCTTCTACAATATAGTGTAATCTAATTGGTTCTCGGCCGATTGATTCCATAATGGATACGAATTCGATAGAAACAGCAACGCTCGGTACGTGCCATCACATTCAATAAAGCACGAAACGGAAACGATCCGATTGCCATTACTGCTCTCGTATTCGTTTCGCATTCTCTTGACTCTACAACCGGAGAGGACAGAAGGAGAGGAGGAAGCAAAACATCGAAGAAGACGACGCATACGATCAACTGTCCGTCTGGCAGGCCTTGTGCGATCCGATTACAGCGATACCGTAATTAGATGTTAACCGCGACACTACAAACAAGTACGACTGCTATCGATGGCAACCGATCGTGATCACCAGCCACCGTTCGCCAACCGTCAACCCCATGAAGTTAAGGCTGGTCGTGCTTCGTGCGACTAGACAAAGATTTAGTCTTACTTACTGTATCTGTATCGAGAGCAAGTTCTGTTGACTGAAATTTTATATCGATCATTTCTCATACCCGAAAGAATAGTAACCAAATCGAAGGTTACCGACTGACAAATGGAAAATAAAAGTGCGTGCGGCCCAACCACAGCGACCGTGCCTGCCGGTGATTTATGCATCAGTAACCATCCCAGGCACTAGGTCAAACGCATTTATTACAAAATCTACGAACCCGATTGGGTACCTTCCGCACAACCAGACCAAAAATATGGACACGACCAATGTGAGATTCGCTTTTTAGGCGGCCAAGGTGACAATTGGAGGTTATTGGCCGCGCGCCTTGTCTGATTCAAATGTGTAACCTGAGACGGCCAGTTCATTGACAGCTAATTTTTGTTGTTTTGTTTGAATGAATTGCTTCAGTAGGCAATCTAATCGGGTCATTCACGGTTGCGGGGCCTTTCGGGCAATTTGGGACGTAGTGAATGTTTTGTTGATTTTAAATGGAGATAGTTACATGTAAGCTGCGGGGTGCAGATGACAGGAAATGATTAAGATGATGACATCATGGGCAGCAAGCTAGCTACAGGACAAGCATGTATCGTGGATTCATTAGTGGTTTTAAACAGCATCCGGATTTATCTGAAAACCGGTTGTAGGCAATGTGTACTTAAAGCTATACCAAGTGGTCTGAAAAAAAAACGAATGTTAGTTCCCAGATTCATGGAGAACATTTTTCTCACGGAAAATAAATGCAGTGAGTCAACAAATACGGTAGGAAAAGTTGATCTTGCGTTCTGAGCATAGGCCAGATGAGCTTTTGCAGAGATAAAACTTGCATTTGGTATAAAATTGAGATTTTTAAAGCCCTACTTCCGACGTTTGGGTGGCTTTAAAGGGGTGGGGGGAGGCAAAGTCCACTCTCTAAATGTTCATTTCAAGGGCAATTTTGGCTTCAGAGACATACTGAATAAAAAAAAATAGTCACGTGTCGCTACAAATTGCCCAAGATGTGTGAGGAGATTATTTTACTTACTTTTACAAGAACTGTTCTGTTCTTCAAATAATGACTTTCAAGCCCACCCTTCGGAAGATTGGAATGGGTTATCCGAAGTATATATTTGTTTAAGGTCAGAACTCGTTTTCCAATACCTCTTTTATTATTTAGTTTAGTTAAATCAATTATATCCCTAAGAAATAGACTTCTTCAGTCCTACTAACGTGAAAACGCTAAACGTAAAATATGAAAGTTGTCAATGGCTTCAAGATAATTTTCGTGATATGTGATTCTATTTGTTTTTTATTCAGCACACCTTAAAATAGTGATCTTCGAAATTCCCCTGGTTGGTTCATATATCGACAACTCCCGCCGCAATTCAGACTACAGAGTATGTCGAGTTTTCCAATGTTTCCAATACCATTCCAAGCTTTATATTCGTACGTTATGTAAGAGATTTAATATTCTACCATGTGTAGTGGCGGAAGAATATGTCGTGAGGTACTTGACCTTAATAAAATTCGTGAAACTAGATCTAAAGGTCTATGCAAATTTCTGAAGTCAACGAGCGTGTTTTAATTACGTTGTGGATCATAAGCCCCCAATCGATCGAGAAGTAACTATCAGAAAATTCGTAAAAACTCTTCAGCTTACAAATTCATGAGCACAAATTATCCCAACAATTAAAACAGCACTCTGCATATTTTAAAATTGGAGCATACTTGATAGCTTAGAGCCTAATAGTACCTAATCACGCTGCGAATTACAGATATTTCCTCATTTACCTAACGCAGTGATGTAAGAAAAATTTACCTAGTTTTTTTTCTCCCCTGATTCGGAATGCCGGCCGCCGAGGTCTGGCGGTAGAAACCATTTCAAGTCCAACTTGTCGGCGCATCGATATAACAACTTCTTCGAACCGAAAACTTGACTTCAATATCATACAACGTTAAACGGTTAGCTTAAAGTAAAAAAGCAAAAGCTAAGAGAGGAAGTATTATTAGAAAAAACAAAAAAAAAATAAACTCAAAAAGCGGAAAGAATTAGCACGCTCGGTGGTCTTATAGATATGTTCTTTAACACTCTTTACCAAACAAGCGAGTATTTAAATTTGATTGTAATCACTTGCCGCTACCTGCTGGCCATCTTAGAACTACTATGTGTATCTACATATGTTCGTATCCGTTTGACTGTTTTCGGTTTACGTAACGTTCAGTAGTGCAAAAAATAGCGCAGCAAAACAGCAAACAGCGTTCTGACGCGAACGAAAAGACTACAAAACAAACATAAATTGGTTACAGTTAGAGAGTAGAGCATTCTCCTTTACGTGATATGAATAAGTTAATTATACGGCATTTCATTCTGTGTATCTTCACAAACAAATTTATTATTTATGTCTTGTTTCTATGTTCTTTCTGCTTTATTCCTTCTTCTATGGAACGGCTTCGCATGGGCGATAGGCCAACAATCTGAGGGATTGAGTAGATAGCTTATAAACGTACCTACGTACCAACGGATTGCCTCGATTCTCACGCATCAGACAGACGGAAGAGTTCTATTGTGGAGTGGCCAAGTTCGGCCATTCTTACTGTCTTTTTTACTGAGCAAAAATACAAGAACCATTTTATGAGAGGGCGGTCATAAATATATTTGAAGAAAGACACACAATTGAAACTGACAGACGTGTACGGAATGAAGAACTGTTTCATCAAATCGCCTAAAACGATAAGAATCAACTGGAAATATCGGATGTGGAGAAGCAGGTGTCGAGGGTGTGGAGCTATTTATGTGCATTTGCATTTGTTCATACGAGTACATTCACGCACTTGATATTTTTGGAGAAGCTTTTCTAGTTGAAGTTTGGAGATTCACCTTATATTGATTTTAAGTCAATAAATAAATCCATTATTTCACTATCCGTTAAGGCTGACCATCTATTGACCAAGTTACCTGCTGTAGCTAGAAAAACCTTCGGTATAAAGAGAAGCTGTTTCTTGACCCTAAGCAGTGCAATAATTGCCAATGCAATAATCGCCAATGTGGCCTAATGTAGTGCAATCTTGTATGGAAAAGATTCGTGAGTTCGAGCGATAGTGCTTTAGGGTCTATCATAAACAGAAACAGAAACAGAATCCCAGTTTATTAAGTATTACCGTATTAAGGTCCTCTGCAACGAGGCAGGACTAGGCAGAATCAAACATTTTCTATTAAAATCACTTGAAAGCACATTGCAAGGGCTATGTCTAGTAACAATACCGTCATCTTCGTAACCTATTACCTCAATTATAGATACCACTAGAGCACACTGTCCATATCGACTCCGAAAAGTTAATGCGCAATAGAGATTATATAGTGGTAGGTTTGGTTAGGTTAGAGAAGGGGAGTGTGATGGTTAAACATCACTTCCACTCGGAGGCCAAGAGGCCCATTGTGATTCCCTTCATTTGTGTGGGTACACATAAAATTAACTTGTTCTATCACGTGGTGACTGAAACCACCCCGTGCTCTTAATGAATTTTAGAAGATCCGATATATCTGCATTAGCCTCGCCCGCAATATCTGTAAAGGATCTTTGGCCTAGCGACACTAGGCGTCGATTCTGGAGAGCTGAGCAGTGGCAAAGCAGATGTTGGATCGTCTCAGTTTCTTCCTCATCGCCGCAGCTCCGGCAGATATCGCTGGATCCTGAGTCCCATTTCCGGAGCATTGCTCCAATGGGACAGTGCTCTGTGATCACCCCGACGAGCATACGGATCGAGTTACGGCCCACCGCCAGAGCTTATTTGTTTTTCCTATAATGAGCTCTGGCCACGATGATCTTGTCGTGTAGCTGTCGTTTCTTGTAAGCCAAGACGAGTTGGCCTCTTTGATGATTGTGTCGTTTATGATCCGGTATAATGCGCTGATCGGTGGTTGCAATGACGTGTCCGCTTCGCTGATGTCCATTTCAGACCCTTGCCTGGCCAATTCGTCTGCTCTTTCGTTCCCTGCGATTGGGCTGTGGTCCGGGACCCAGCAGAGTTTAACTTTGTGGTGTGTGATGGACTTCAGTGAGTCGCGACATTTCTTGAATTTTAGTGACCGTTGGATCGGAAGAAGGGGCCCCACGGAATGGCCACCTAGATCACCAGATTTAACCCCTCTAGATTTTTATGTGTGGGAATTCATGAAGAATTATGTTTACGAAGTGGAAATAGTATCTTTGGAACAACGGAAAGAACGGATTGGAGTCGCTAGAGTCAAATTGCAGGAACATTTGTCAAGCACAGACTTATGTGCAGCCATTAGAAGGAGATATAATCTTTGCCTTCTAAAAAATGGGGATCATATTGAAAATTTATTATAATAAAACTCCGATTTTTTTAAAAATAATAAAAAAGAGGTCAATGTTTCATACATTAATTTGCCTACAAGTCCAGCCGCGTTAAAATAAAAAAAAAGGTTTTTCTTAGAAAAAAATGGTTCGGGTTTTTTTTTAATTTCTCAAAACCTACAAGACATTTTTGCATCCGGTTTTCTGTTTTTAACTAAAAACTAATAAGGGAATTGAATTTTTGAAAAAAAAATAGTAATTAATTACATACAATTTTGAAAAAAAATAGTTCGAAATTTTTTTTTTCAAAATTTTGAGTTTGAAAATTAATTTCCTAAAAACTATTTCTTAAAACAGCTTCGTTTAAAAACAAGATGAAAGGAGAGGTTTCTGGCTTTACAAAAAAGTATATCACGGCAAATTTTTTTTTTTCCAAATTAAGTCAATTTTTTAGAAAATTGTCGCGGTTAAATGGGGGGAGGTAGCCCCCACATACGATTTTTTTCTAGTCTTGACCAGACCTACACGCTCTAGCTATTTGGCACACTGCTCGTGGGACACCCTGTATAGTGGTAACTATACACCGTCCTTATCAGGGACAAATGGCTTTTTTACGACTGGTACATTCACAGTGCGCAGAGAATTCCTAGGTGTTCCGTTTAACTATTGTAATGGCGGGCTGGTGCTGCTTAGCCACCCGTCGTCTTCTGATGGTTGTCGGACGAAAACGCTCTCTAGAACGATGCGTTGTCCCGGTAAGTCTTTCCAATTCTTAGTTCGTAAGTCAGGTTAAAGTTAGCTAGGAAACCGTTTGGAGGTATGACGCGTCATTATGCTTAGATGAACCGAGTAAGGGCTGAGGCCTTTTAGCTTAAAGAGGCTAAAAGAGGCAATCAAAAATCCACCCCTCAGAACGAAACCCACGATTAGTAGCTAACCTAATTATAGATTAGAATTAAATTGCGTGTGGTCGATTAAGCTATTAGAATGCAAAAAAAAGAAAAAAACACTTCAGGTTTTTTGATAAGATTTTCCTAGAAAATCGAGTTTTATATGTATGTATATGAAAATAGAATAGATTTGCTTAAGCTGAAAGGGCATCCGCATACGGCCAGTAAGACACATTAAGTATTAAAATAATGAATAAAGGCGGGTAGATGCTCAAATGGAATAAAACAAGCTGTGGGTGAGGTATTAACAAAATTCATTCTTTATTTGAAAGGCCCATGTATGCCATTACGTATGAAATATGACATCGTTCACTGCATCCCTATAAAATTCAATTGGTGCAAGAATTAAGGCTCCAGGATGCCAGCAAGAGGCTTGACTTCGTAAACCAGGCACTCGTGCCTTTTTCGACGTTTATCAACATCTTGTTTTCAGATGAAGCTCATTTCCATCTTACTGGTCATGCAAATAAACAAAACTGCCGCTACTGGAGTGCAACGAATCCGAGACGGAAGCATCAGAAACCGTTACATTCACCAACAATGGCCGTATGGGCTGCGATGTCGGCGCGACGAATTATCGGCCCTTTCTTTTTTGAGGACGAAAGGGGACGTGCAGTTACTGTGAATTCAGAGCGTTATGTGGAAATGTTGGACAATTTTTTGATACCTGAACTGCAAAATTTTCCTGGCTATAACCAGAACATGGCTCCAGCAGGACGGAGCAACGTCACACACATCCAATTTGTCGCTACCACGAGTTCGTGAAATGTTCCCTGGCAAATTGATTTCCAGGAGAGGCGATATAAATTGGCCTCCACGCATCCCAGATTTAACGCCTTTGGATTTTTTTCTGTAGGGTTATCTTAAATCTAAAGTTTACGCTCATAAACCGACCTCCCTGCCTCGTTTGAAACAGAATATCCGTCTCGAAATGTCCGCCATCACGGAGTTTACTTGCAGAGCTGTAATAAGAAATGTTGCTGTTCGACTAAATGAGTGTCGCGAACGCGAAGGCTTACATTTAGATGACATTATTTTAAAGAAATAAATTCACAAATTGTATACTTTAATGATAAATAATTTTTTTTTCGATAGAATGTTTACTTCGTTTTTAATCGATCCACTAAATATAAACTGTTTGTTTTTTTTTTTTGTTTAAGACAATACATTTTTGAGCATAGACAAACATAGGATGTCAACAATTCACGTAATTAAGAAGCCTATGAACGTTAAAAAATATTCAGTTCCGTAGAATATAATGCTGGAACCTAGCTTTCGATAAGATACTGTCGTATGTATTGATGCAGAAGTGTTCTCGTGTCCTACCAGTTTTTTACAATTGTTCAATAACCGCATTCGGCAGTATTATAATAATAAAGAAAGCGAAGAAGAACGCTTTGAATAGTCTAGTCAACTAAGCCATACTCTATTTGATATTTTCATCAAGCAAAGGTTTCAACACCATCCGATTACTACAAGTATCTCTGCAATACATATGTTGGCCTAGTAAAAGAAGGTTATTCACGAGCAATTATTGTGCTATATGTACAAACAAATAAACTTATATGGAATGCAGTTATGATACAAAAGAAAGTTTTATAATAAAGAAATAAAATACTGAAAATATAGTTAATGCACCATGGGATATTAGAAGTTTAAGCCTCTATCGCGACTACAAATTTAACAGAGTTGCGAAAGTCATCTCATGCACGCAAGTATCCATGATAAAACGCTGAGAAGATACATAAAACCGAAAGCAGTGAAGTTCACCTCTACAAACGGACTTACATGAAACCTGAAACACATCGAACCCCATGACCTAATTGCTGGCACCTAACATAATAAATTCTATATATTCTAGAATTTATGTATTTATCCAGTATGAACTGCTTGTTAGTGTAAACTAATAATAATGTTGTAAAATATTAACTTTTAGACAACCTGACGTTAGAAATAACGGTAACAGCAACGGGAGTTATTTGGTTTTTAGCCTTCATATAGGGAGGCTAGGAATTAGTTTAAAATTAGATTTTCTATCAAAATGAAAAAAAAAACACTAATCATTTGAAGATGTAAAAAGCGTCGTCCACGTTGTTGTCTGGGGAATATAAGGAAAAATATTCTAGAACATATACATAGGTAAGGTAATTTAAAACTGTGAGGTGGGGTTTTAATCTGTCGGTTGAGCATATTAATATGAAATGGAGTGAAGTATTGCTGCTAGTGTCCATCTTTGTGCATTTAACAAAAGTACTTCCCTTCATACACTAGGCGTCATAAGTCTACGCTCCTGTGTGTGTGGTATATAAAAAACGTTTAAGAAATAAGAAACTAATTTATTCGTCTTTCTCTTTTATTAATAACAATTCAACAGACTG
This sequence comes from Merodon equestris, assembly GCA_958301585.1. NCBI lineage: Eukaryota > Metazoa > Arthropoda > Insecta > Diptera > Syrphidae > Merodon > Merodon equestris. Next base: position 76,420,582 of record OY284415.1, on the reverse strand, counting down.
ATTTTTGTGTTAGTTGTGTTACCATAATATTTACAGCTATGATTTAAAAAAATATTTTTTGGATTTGTACTTCAGAAATGTACGTGTCAAAAGTCTACGCTCATACACTAAAAGTAATTTAAACAACAAAGTTATTAAGTAATAATTAAAAGAAAAATATATTAATAACTTGTTGAATGTCCACGAAGTTTAAGCACTTCTCTGAGTCGTTTTGGCATACAATTAACTAGCTTAGCAGTGTCTTCAGCAGTAATTTTATTTCACTCTTCCCTGATGACTTCTTTCATCTTTCAACATTGTTTTATTCGTAATATTGTGTTTCCGTATATTACGCTCCAATAATGCCCAAAGGTGCTCGATTGGAAGAAGCCACAATCTGACGACTTCGGCAGTATGTTTGGAGTCGTTGTCTTGTTGAAAGTAATACTCATTTTGCAGCCAGATTTTCAACACTTTGTCGTATATTGCGTTTTAAAATGTCCAAATCTGCGAACTTGTCCATAGTAGATTCGATAAATTCAAAATTTCCGACCCCACCAGCTGCCATATTTCCTCCACCACCATGTTTAACTGTAGGCAAGAGATTCCCTTTGGCTAGTGCTGTACCAGATTTTCTCCATACAATTTTCCGTCCTTTGATGCCAAATATGCAGAACTTCGTTTCGTCAGAAAATAAAACTTTCTGCTAAAACTCTGAAGGCATGTTCACGTATTAATCTGCGAATGCAATGCGTTTTTGACGGTTTATCAGAGAAATAAAAGGTTTTTTTCGAGCGACTCGACCATGATAGCCTCTTTTTTTTTTAATTCTTCGGGCTGTGGAAACACTTATTTTCTTTTGGAACATTTGTTGAATATTCTGAGTTATTTGGAACGCAGTTATTTTAGGATTTTTCTTAACTTGCGACACAATACTTCTTGCTTCCCTTTGGGTTAACTTAGGAGGTCGGCCGGATCTTGGTTTGGAAATTGTGACTTCTGTTCTTTCAAAATTATTAACAACTCCGTACTGATGTCCCCGCTCTTCCAACGGTTTTAGCTATTTGGCGGTAATTTTGACCTTCTTGATGAAGTTTTATAATAACTTTTCTTTTGCTTACATCTATTTCCTTTCTTTGTGACGGCATTGTTAATAAAAAAACCCACCACGAAGTGATAGGAAAACGAAACAAAATGCTATATTTTCTATTTTCACAAAATGCAGTTGAGATTCAAATATATTGTAACGTACACAGCGGAAGAAAATCTGAAATCGAATGATAAGTGTACACTTTTGACGTCTGCATTTTTGGGTCGCATCAGTTAAAAGAACCGTAATCTCTGCCTACGACCGAGTCTGTTCCAAGGAGCGCCGTGGCGCAGTGGGTAGTGTGTCGGCCGCTGACGCAAGGTAAGTGTTATGTATGCACTCAAATGGGGTCAGGGGTCAGACGCTAAACCAGTGAATTTAGCCTGACGTCAATCGAAGTCAACGGAAAATGCAGTCTAATCAATCGAAGTTCATCGAGACAGTATCGAGACAGTATCGAGGTCAACAGAAAATGCAGTCTAAACAATCGAAGTTCATCGATACAGTATCGAGGTCAACGGAAAATGCAGTTTAATCAATAAAGTCAAATAAATACAGGTGTACAACAGGTTCACGATGGAATTCAGTTAGCAGTAAAGTCGCGATTGTGTCATTTACACACAATATTGGTGTAATTGATTGTATTATTTTAATTGTTTAATAATAAATATAAGTGTTTAATATAAAATAAACAATAGTGCTATATTTATTACGAGTTTTCATTGTTTAACTTCCGAACAACATTGTGGGTTATATTTGCGAACTTTCATCTGTCAGTATCGTGTTGTGACCACGAATAATAAACCAACAGTTGTGTGTGCGTGTTCATACCAACCACGTAAAGCTCCACTGAGGTCGTACCCCATTACAGCGTCTAACGGAAACACCGGGAGGAAGAACCCCCTCATTCAACTGGCCTGCAGACGACCCCTCTTGATCATCTCTTCTTTTTTTTGTGTTCCTCCGGAGCTGAGGCATAACACAATTTATTGGTGGCAGCGGTGGGATACACAAGAGGGCAACGGGGAAAGCATCAATGGACCCAAGGTTTATAATTTGCATGTGAGTACAGTTTTTGTTTCTATATAACCAGATACTAAGTGAAAGAAAATAACCCTAGTGAAAAGTAGCTAATGTTTTCGGCATATTGCGGTAGTGAAGGCAATTTTCCAAGTGACAGCGAAGATAGTTTTCTAAACAATAGTGAAATTAGTGATAGTGAGGCTAGGGAATTAAATCCAAATAACACAATGTCAGAAATTCCAATCGCGGTACTGACTAACTTTATTCCCACTTTTAAAGGCACGAGCGATGAAGTTTTCAGCTTCATAGATGCTTGCAATGATGCTATAGACTTAGCATCAGTAGACCAGAAACCCGTGCTCTTCAAATTTATTAAGACCAAAATTCGTGGTAATGCTACCACAATTTTAATGAACAAGGACATTTCCGATTGGGAATCCCTCAAAAGGGAGCTGACGGAAGTATTCAGGGAGCCACATAGTGCCCTCCAACTTCATAGAGAGCTGATTGCAATAAAGCAATATAAAGACGAAACTGTAGTTCATTATTTACAGCGCGTAGAAACGTTGCAAAGACGTTTATTACAAAGCAAGCTTTCTGGCGTTAAAAGCGAACACAAGGAAGGTCAACTAGCATATATTCAGGATGAAACGCTTACAGTATTCATCAATGGACTACGTGAACGACTTTCATCCTATGTAATAACTCAAAGACCCAAAACCTTGTCTGAAGCCAGTAGATACGCGAGCGAAGAAGAACAGCGAATTAATTTGTTCAGAACGAACACTCAGAAGGACTATACGTCCAAAAACCTGGCTAGGATAAATTACCAAGAAAGGTGTTGTTACAATTGTGGTAAACCTGGTCACCTTGCAAGACAGTGCAAATTACCAAAGAAAAAGTGGAATGAAAAAGTGAACAATGTTCAGATTAAGAACGAGCAAAGGAACGAAGACGAAAATGGTGCGGGTCGTCCCAGCACCAGTAAAAACAGCTTCAAGGACCAGGGTTTTTGAAACGCTGTATGGTCCCTGAGGCAACCGTACAGCTTAGGGCGGTAGATAGTTCCCAGAGTCCTCATGTAGATGTAGTGATTAACAACGAAATTAAGAGATTAATAATAGATACGGGTGCGGAAGTATCTCTTATCAAAGCAAATTGTGTTTGTAGAAAGAGTGTTAATCCTAAAGATACCATTAAGTTTAGGGGTATAGGTGGAGAGACTCGGGAAAGCTTAGGAAAAGTTAGAGTGGAGGTTAAATTCGTTCCCCTAGTTGGAGATTTTAAATCCACCGAAATAGAATTCCAAGTAATAGAAAATAATCTCCTTGGAGATTATGACGGGTTGATTGGAAATCATTTCCTACGAGAGGGTGGTTTTCAAATCAACTATAAGGAAAACATAATTAGTGGTAAAATAGGAAAAATACCTTTAAAATATCTAGCCGAGTCTAATATTATTGAGGGTAGATCCGAAGTCTTCCGGACAGTTCAAATCGACGATGATCTGAGTAAAGAAGTTGTGATACCTAGACAGGAGATTGTCGACGGGGTTATTATTCCTAATTGCATAAGCCTGAATAGGGATGGAAAGTGTTTAGTGTCAATAGTCAATACTACTGACAAAGCCTTCAATATTAAGGATGTAAGGCTTAAAGGTGAAAATCTTAATGACTACAAGATTGTGGAAGGCAGAAAACAAAAAGTGGCTGGTAACGTGAGAACCGATCACTTAAATAAAGAAGAAAAAGAAAGTCTCCTTGAAATAATCAAGACCTACGGTGACATATTTAGCGTGGAAAACGAGAAGTTGACCCTAACTCCGGTCACAAAGCACAAAATACGTTTAAGTGCTAGTTCGGAACCTGTGTTTACTAAGAGTTACAGATATCCGAAGGTGCACGAGGAAGAAGTCCGTACACAAGTAGACAAATTAATGAAGGACGGCATAATCAGAAACAGTAAGTCTCCCTGGAGTTCTCCACTTTGGATTGTGCCAAAGAAATCAGATGCAAGCGGAAAGAAGAAATGGAGGATGGTGATAGATTATCGCAAACTCAATGAGTTAACGATAGCGGATAACTATCCCCTCCCGAATATTACAGAAATACTTGATCAGCTTGGGAAAGCTAAGTATTTTTCCACCTTAGACCTGACATCGGGATTCCATCAGATTCCAATGGAGGAATCCGATATAGAAAAGACAGCTTTCAGCACTCCATACGGCCACTTCGAGTACACCAGAATGCCGTTTGGTTTAAAAAACGCTCCCGCGTGTTTTCAGAGACTGATGAATACCGTCTTGGCGGGTCTGCAGGGGATCAAGTGCTTCGTCTATTTGGACGACATTGTCGTCTATGGAAAGAACTTGCAAGAGCACAACGAGAAATTGCGAGAAGTGTTCGAACAACTTCGAAGAGCCAATTTAAAATTGCAGCCAGATAAATGCGAATTCTTGCGCAAGGAAGTGTCTTACTTAGGACACATTATAACGGACAAAGGGGTTAAGCCAGACCCTAAGAAGATTCAAAGTATCATTCAAATGGATGCGCCGAAAAACCAAAAGGGCATAAAATCGTTTCTAGGTATGATTGGCTACTATAGGAAATTTATACCAAATTTTAGCCAAATAGCGGAACCAATGAATAGATTACTTAAAAAGGATGCAGAATTCGTCTGGAGCCAAGATCAACAACACAGTTTTGAACAGTTGAAAGAGAGTATTACAAAACATCCCGTTTTGCAATACCCGGACTTCACAAAACCTTTCATAATAACGACGGATGCTTCAAATAAAGGTATCGGGGCTGTTCTGAGTCAAGAATATAATGGTAAGGATTTACCAATACACTTCGCGAGTCGTACACTAAATAAAGCCGAAAAGAACTACAGTACGACAGAGAAAGAATGTTTGGCCATTGTATGGGCCACGAAACAATTTCGACCGTATGTGTATGGGACAAAATTTACTATCCAAACAGATCACCGGCCTTTAACGTGGTTGTTCCAAGTCAAAGATCCTGGAAGTCGACTGGTAAGATGGCGTCTCAAGCTGGAGGAGTTTGATTACACTATTATCTATAAAAAAGGTAAGGAAAACGTGGTGGCAGACGAACTCAGCAGAAATGTCCGAATAACGGAACAAGAAAAAGAGGAGGCATGGCAAGATCTCATGAGCCTCATAGAAGAAGAAGGCATTGAAATCCAAAATGAATCAGATCCAGTTGTGCAAAACGAAGCAGAGTCAATAGGAAGTGGTGAGGAAGTATTAGTTCAAGAAAAAGATACAGTCGAAGAATTCGAAGATCCTATTTTAGTTGAGAAACCGTCTTCAAATGTTAAAGAAACCGTAAACAACTTAGAGAGAAGAAAAGAAATTATTAAGGAATACCATGAGGGTTTAATAGGTGGTCATACTGGTCAAAAGGCAACATACGCTAGAATTAAAAATAAATTTCAGTGGAATGGTATGCAAAAACAGGTAGAAGAATTTGTAAGAAACTGCCCACAGTGTCAGACAGAAAAGGTAAATAGAGTTCCAACAAGAAAGCCAATGAAAATAGTTAGTTCAGCGGACAGGTCTCTAGAAAAAATAATGATAGATGTGATAGGACCGTTTGAAGAAACTGAAGAAGGGTACAGGTTCGGACTAACTATACAGGACGACCTTTCGAAATTTATAAAATTCATCCCATTAAAATCAAAAGATATGGAAACCGTATCCCGTGCGGTTATGGAAGAATGGATCTTGAACTTTGGCATGCCTAAAATCATACTTAGTGACAATGGTTCAGAATTCTGTAACGCACTTTTCGATGAATTTTGTAAGTTGTTAGGAATAGAAAGAATAACAACGAGTGTTGCTCACCCCCAAGCTAACGGTAGTGTTGAGAGAGCACACTGCAGGTTGCTAGAATACCTAAAAGCAACGGGCAAGGAGCTTAGCCAAATAAAAGACTGGCATAAGCGAATGCCATATGCGGGATTTTGCTATAATACCACACCACATAATACAACAGGTTACACACCTTATGAGCTAGTATATGGTTTTGAAGCTAATAGACCCAGTGGCGTAGATCCTTATGACGGTGATACAATTTTCGACCATATTGATAACCTTAGGGCAAATCTTCTATATAAGCAAGAATCCGCCAGAGATAACACTAGGAAAAGTAGAGAAAAATCTAAAATTAGGTACGATCAGAAAGTAGGAAAACCTATAGAGTATAAGGTAGGTCAAGAAGTTTTAATAAGAAATGGAAGAAAGGGTAAACTTGATAGTATATATAAAGGTCCGTATAAGATACTAGAAATAAGCGAAAATACTGTAATAATTAAGATAGGAAACAAACGACAGAAGTTTAATAAATCTTATATTAAACCGTACATTTCAGAATCCCCTTCATCTGGTACATCAATGCGGAAATAATTCTGCAAGTCACAGATTTGAAGAACAACACAGGGATTTATTTCAATTACTTAGGAGATGCAAAAGAAATTATTAGTAAGGTAGCACTAATTATAGAACTTAATGTAGACAAATTAGAAGAATCAAGTTTTAATGTAAGAAATATGGTAAACTCGATAGATGATATTTGTATCCAATCAAAAGTAGAATGTAGAGAATTTCAGCGTACAGTACGAATGACATTAGATAAAATAAACCATAGAATCAGGACTATTTCAGGTATAGTAGGAAATGTAAAAAGACAAAAACGTGGTTTAATTAACATGATAGGATCAGGATTCAAAGTTTTATTCGGAACAATGGATAATGAAGATGCCGAATACTACAGCAGAGCCATTGATAACATCAGTAAAAACGAGAATCGAATCAAATACGGAATGGAGGAGAATGTTAAAATATTAAGCCATTTAAATAAAGAAGTTTTAGGAACAGTCAAAAATAGTAATGCTACAATTAATAAAATTAATTCCATTATAGAAGAAATAAATAAAATTCATACTGAGGAAAATAATTTCAATAGAACATTAATGATTAATACATATTTCGAAGAAATATCTAGTAAGATTAACTACAAATTATTAAATTTAGAAATAGAAATAGAACAGATTATCGATAGCTTATTATTTGTACAAGCAGGTATTTTACATCCACGGATTATCGAGCCTAACGATCTTATTCAGGAACTTAGAACTCTAGAGAATGAACACATCCTAGCTGTAGACTCAAACATCGAAAATTATGCCGAAATACTGAAAACATTAGAGATAAAAGCTTTCACAAAAGATAAAAGGATTGTAATCATTATCCAAGTACCATTAATGAACAAAGAAGTATCTGAGTTATATGAAACAATTACTGTCCCAAAAGTTATTAAAAACGGAATTGTTGTAATAGAATCAAATAATAAAATACTGTTGATTAATAAAAATAAGGAAAATTATAGTCTAAAGCAAAACTTGAACGATTGTAAATTAGTCAATAGAATGTACATTTGTAAGCCTCAATTATTTAGAAACACTGCGAGTAATATAAACTGCGAGTTAGATTTGTTTATGAGGAAAAAATCGGAAAATTGTAAAATAAAAATTGTCAATTCAAAAATAGAAATTTTTCATAATATAAGAAGTAATTCATATTTGTATACTATATCTGAAAACACACATTATAATTGTAAATGTAAAAACGAGAGTAAAAATGGTGAACTTGTTGGCACAGGAATTATTGTAATACCAAATAACTGCATTTTTGAAACCTACGATGTAACAATAAGAACAATGGCAGCAGATGTCGAAACCAAAGAAATAAAAGATAAACATTCCTATGGAGAACTAGAAGAGTGTTGCATAAATGCAAAGTTACGTGATGTCACCATCCATCAAGAACCGATTTCCAAACTAACTGCGAAAGATGTCCACGAACTTCAAGACATATCAGTAGAGTTGCAGAACCAGAGGAACTTTTGGTCCACAGCACTAGAATCGATACCTGAAAGGACTCAAGGCGTGCTCATATCAATCTTTGGAGTAGCAGCTATACTTGGAATTGTTCTAGCAATCTGGAAGTCTTGTTGCAGACCCGGAAGAACAACACTTGCGATCTTCAGTAAATGCTTCAATCGTCGGGAGCAGAAAGGACCTGAAATTACGTTAAGTCTGACGGGGTCACCAAGAGAATCAATAGAATCCATAGAAATGCAACATCCAAAGTCCAATCTAAGGTTAAAATATCCTTAGATATGTCTTAAAGGGGGACGTGTTATGTATGCACTCAAATGGGGTCAGGGGTCAGACGCTAAACCAGTGAATTTAGCCTGACGTCAATCGAAGTCAACGGAAAATGCAGTCTAATCAATCGAAGTTCATCGAGACAGTATCGAGACAGTATCGAGGTCAACAGAAAATGCAGTCTAAACAATCGAAGTTCATCGATACAGTATCGAGGTCAACGGAAAATGCAGTTTAATCAATAAAGTCAAATAAATACAGGTGTACAACAGGTTCACGATGGAATTCAGTTAGCAGTAAAGTCGCGATTGTGTCATTTACACACAATATTGGTGTAATTGATTGTATTATTTTAATTGTTTAATAATAAATATAAGTGTTTAATATAAAATAAACAATAGTGCTATATTTATTACGAGTTTTCATTGTTTAACTTCCGAACAACATTGTGGGTTATATTTGCGAACTTTCATCTGTCAGTATCGTGTTGTGACCACGAATAATAAACCAACAGTTGTGTGTGCGTGTTCATACCAACCACGTAAAGCTCCACTGAGGTCGTACCCCATTACAGCGTCTAACGGAAACACCGGGAGGAAGAACCCCCTCATTCAACTGGCCTGCAGACGACCCCTCTTGATCATCTCTTCTTTTTTTTGTGTTCCTCCGGAGCTGAGGCATAACATAAGCGAGTTCCCGATAACACCAACGCCATCGAATGATTATTTCGCGGCGTCCCTCCTCGGCGGGGTACTGGCAAAACCCCACGTTGTATACTTGCCATGAAAAAAAAGCTTCTCGGCTCTCGCCGTTCGGAATCGGCATTAAGCTTAAGGTTCCGTTCACTTATGTATGTGAAAAAAAACAAATCGCAGGTATTTTATATTGGTACATGAAATACATAATATAAGAATTCTGAGAATTATTTTGCCGATGAGTCCTTAAATTTTAATTGATAAACATTTTGAAAGGAAAGGTGAAGCGTTTGAACTTTTTCTTAAATGCGTCCAATTTACTTCACTTGATCGTTTTACAACTTACAAAACCAATCGGTGTTCAATTTACCGTAAATGCCAAGATGTTTCTGCCACATCGCCCTGCTTAAATACTTTTCTACTCGGTTAGCCTGCTACCAACTTGCTACCAATTTTCATACGTTTGGCAGAAATATCGAAACCTAGAAAGTTGTTCAAGAACGGCTTCAGGAGTTCACACAGCGTGGCAGGGAACACTTTGCACGCGATGTTGAAAAGACTTGTTTTGAGGGCCCTATAATGGGAGAAGTTTTCATGAACTGGGCCAACGATGCAGAGAATCTGTTCACCGAGCAAGCTTTCCACCAACCATATCTTACATATTAGTCAGCGCATATTCCCCACCAAATCATCTCCACTTGCCTTAAAGGCTAACCTCGTTTTAATAGAGTGGACGGAATTTTCAGTGTGAATGGTTCCTTTCGCCTGATAGCAGTATTTTAACTATCATAGATATAGTCTGGAGAAGAAATAATTGTTCGCGGCGTAATAAGCTCGAACGAAAATACTTTGTTAAGGTATAGATATGTATATGAAAATAAAAAGTAACTTGTCCTATGATGAATGTTTCTATGTTATTTGTTCTTTATTGTCTGTAGTTACGGATAAAACTAATTGTAAGTTAATGTTCTTTGTTTTATTGTTATGTAATTTGTGATTCCACGTTATAAAGTGTGCCTTGGTTGGCAGTTTGGGTAATAGTGAGTTATTGTACCTTGGGTCGCTTGATGCAAACCCTCGGTCAGCTGGTTTCCAGCTTTGTTATGTACAATATATGTTGCAGAACATTATGTGTTTGGATTGGGTTGATGACCCATATCCCTAGTGACTCTATATAATGCAATGTTGCTGCAGCTTGATGTTGGCAAGGCTGCAGTTGTAGACTTTCTTTTGGTTTATTATTGTGAATTCACCTTGCACATTTGATAGTTCGCGTTTGTTTACAAATTGGTTATGTGGTGTGAAAGTTAAAGTATTTTAATTTTTATATTTTGTGATTTTATGTTTAATTGGTCCTACACTTCTGACCATAACAACGCCGGAAAAAGGAAAAGAAGAATTATATTATAACGATTACTAAGGTAAGAGCTAAAAAGGATCGGCGAGTTCACCGTATCCTGTTGTAGTCCATTGTTAATTTCAAATGTTTGGGAAGAAGTCTCATTTGCAATTTTCACAATCAACTTTCTACCGGTTAACATGTCAGAAATCATATATGTATGTATAGCATGCCTTTACTTATGCCCAGTCGACTGAGCTTGTAATAAATACCTCCTAACCATTCACTGTAGGAAATTAATTCAACATTCGGTCGCCGATGTGTTTCTGTCTTCTGTCGGGTGATGCCGAAGAAGTTTAAGAATCCTTTTTTAATAATCTATCTTGGGACACTTCTAACTCTTAATACAATACTTAGCACAAGAATCGCAAGACGACCGTACAAAAGAATGACCTTAAATGCTTAATAATCTCAATTGAAGTAGAACGCCACATTTCGCAAGACTCTACTAAAAAACCACGTATTATCGAATAATGTACCTATATAGTACAATAGTTGAATTTTAAAAAGGAGGAACGAAGTTAAGAACAAAGGTAAAACCAAATAAAAGTACATATTTAAAAATACAATTTTTTAGGAAACATTATTTGGGTGGGACATTTTCACTGGGAGATAATTTAATTGTTATTTTAATAAGTGAATTATTTTCTTTGTACGTTCTTAGTGGCTAAGTTGCAATAAGTCGAATAAGCTAATCTCCAGCTATATAGACTTACATGGCTTACCAGGTTAAAAAGGAATTCTAAATGCCACATCCATTTAACCTAGTAATAAAATCAGTTTGTTCTAAAAGCCCGAGTTTATACGTTTATCTAAGACTATGTTTAAACGCTTATCTTATTTTTCCCATGTAGCTACACAGTGGACTGCAACTTAGCCTTGAAACTATGTAGTTTATACGACGGCTGGCAGACAGAATAAATAAATTTCACAGACGGTAAAACAAACGTTGACTTGTGTCAGAAAACTTATTGTTTCCGGCTTTAATTGTATTCAGTTTGTTTAACGTATTTCGGTTTCCCAGCTCTCGGGCAATGATAAAATGTAGATCTATCTATTCTGCTTTGTATGCTGAACTGCACTCTACAACTGCTTATGGCTAAATTAACAAATCAAGATTCGAGTAAGAAAGTGGAGGAATCAAGATCATGGGTGAGTAAGGCACAATAGCAGTGGAATATCAATTGGCCAGCATGATATCATTTGGGGAAATTTTCGCTTATATCGATTTTAGTCGAATGTCTAGAGGTACAATAAATGTACTAGCCCGTAGCTGTTAATACAGAGGTGATATCCATCCATGCTTGACCTTTCTCCTATCAAGATTATGACCTGACATTGAGTATATATTGCTTCTTCTTAAACCTCAGAACGGTATGGCACTTGGGATTTTGATTATTGTGTCACACTCGCACTCAATATAAAAATGCTAGTGGTAACTCAAATGGTTTTTTATTATACATACATAGTTCATTGCTTTGTTGTATTATCCAACTCAGACTCCGATTGCAGCGATTGCGATCGCACAATTCTGCAATAGCAACTTTACAGAGAATGCTAATCACATCACAATCCCCGGTGGAAAAATCTCATTTTCCGGCATCACTGAAGATTCATTGTTACCTTCAATCCGAAGTCTTCCCTTCAAGTTCGTTGCTTTATTCATTCCTTGGGTGTGTCAATCCGAGCAAAACAAAGCAATTAAGACACCAGGAAGCACCATTAGTCATAACACTGATTATATTGCTTGCTATCCGCACACGAGATTGCGTATCAGATTGGAAATCCTAACCTCACACTCAATGATCTTGGCCAACTACGTGCAAAAACATTGCTCGCAACTAAAATTGTTGCATGTTGCGTGTGGATTACAAGAAACACAAATTAACAACTGACATTTGACGGAGTAAGCTATTCTCACGCCACTTCTTCAGAATCATGCAATTAGATACCCACCAAGCTCAATTCGCCATTAGAGATTCTAATTTATTCGCCCTTTGCATTTCTTTCATCGTGGGCAATAGGCGCTGCTATTCCCTCTCGTACGCATGATTCTCCGCCTTGGTTATATGCGAAATATATTATGAAGCAAACATGAATGTCCCTGCCCACAATGATTGACTAAGCGGGTTCAAGTAGATTTATTTGTAACCAAATAACCATCTACAAATATCTATTCTTAGTTCATGAGCCAATGTGGGCTCTACCTAATCCAATTTGGAGGAAAAATCAATGTTAGTCGATTCCGACACACAGGCGAAGGTTCGAACGAAAGTGGAACGTTTTGACACTTAACAGTAATGATATTTATGAGGTGAAATCCAAGGGTTGAATATTGAACTTGTCAGAAGAAAGTAGGTTTTGGCGTGTGCTTGACTTTTTCGCAGAAATATTATAAATATTACATTTATGCATCCATCTGATAAGAGAAAGGTATACTTGCGTTGCATCATTTGTTGAATCCGGTAAAGATTTGTTTTTAAGTACTCACCTGAAATGAAAGGAAAAAGGAAATATTAATATGTATGTATGTATATGTACATATGTACTTGGTTGATTTGCATTCAATAGTTCTAAGTGATCTGATCACATTTAAGACCGACACAGAAACAGGCTGAGCTTGAGCAAACAGTATGAGTTTACATACATATAGTATACAGACGAACAGTGATGTCATGCAAAAGTATAAGGGCTGGTTTCTCAGCAAACGGCTATAGACTGCATAAAGTCGCCCCAGGACAACAGGGGATTTCGTTTGTCACAGTTTCATTGTAAATGAAACCATAATGAGTCATCCGGGTTGGATTAAAATCGGTAAAGAAAGAAATAGAATAAAGGAACGAATTGGAGGCAACTCTCTCAAGTTATTTCTATAGGTATGCGTATGACTTAAGGAAAGCTTGTGTAATGATAGATGTCGTACGAAGAGCAAGTTCAAAGAATTAAGCGGCTGTTTTAGCTGTGAACGTGAAACACGTTTTTTTTTTCCAATTCAAATATTCTGCAAATTGAGAGTCTAGTATATGGTAGATTTCGATGGTCCAATAAGTTCTAATAACAATATATAGTATGTAAATTTTCCTCCTTTGTGAAACATGTGGAGTTCCACAGGGATTAGTACTTGAGCCGACACTATGAACGTAGAAACTCATATAATAGGGGTCTTAAGCTTATAATTGCAAATCGTCGGAGAGACCAACACTTACATATGTATATTATATGATGTATGATGTATGTAGATGAATAAGAAAACCTTACTAACGAATTTCTAGTCAGATTGTGAATGGATTTGTATAGAATATCAGAGGACCGATATGTGCCATCGCGGAAAAATTTCACAATTTTGTGAAACCAAATGAATACATACATAGGTTGAATCGAAAATACTCAGTTTAAGGGGAAGCAAAACAACGAAAGAAGCACATACCGGGGCTAATACGTTGTATTGGTTTTGGGGAAAAAGGTAAGCAAGGTGACAAAATGTTTCTTATATTTAAAACTAATTACATATGTAAATACTGGAGACAACTCATGTTAAGATACATCAAAAAGATTTTTCATTAAGAAGGTTAAGAATAGATAGAAACAAATGATAATCGGTAGGTGCAAGGCCTGGGCTATACGTTGATGCATCAAAACCTGTCAACTCTCAATTTCTTTTGCTATGTTATTAAAGATGTGTATGGTCTGAAGTTGCAATGATTGGTTGACATGGTTGTAATATGCAAATCTCTTCTAATCCTCATAACATCATAAACACAGCATCAATCTCCACTATCTCTTTCGAACAACATCGCTGTATTTTAATCTTTTTCATAGCCCATTATTACAGTCTTAAGAACTGAGCCGATTTAGCTACGCTTCAATAACGTTTCATATGTACATATACAGGGTGTCCCACGAGCAGTGTGCCAAAAAGCTAGAGCGTGTAGGTCTGGTCAAGACAAGAAAAAAATCGTACGGGAGGGGGGGGTCTATTCCCCCCCGTTTAGCCGGGAGGGGCAATTCTCTAAAAAATTGACTTAATTTGGAACAAAAATTATTAAAAATCAACAGTCACATCCACAATGCCGTGATATACTTTTTTGTAAAGCCGGAAACCTCTTCGTTCATCTTGTTTCTAATCGAAGCTGTTTTAAGGAATAGTTTTTGAGAAATTAATTTTCAAACTCAAAATTTTGAAAAAAAAAAATGAAAAAAAAAAATTTCGAACTATTTTTTTTCAAAATTGTATGTAATTAAGTACTAATTTTTTGTCAAAAATTCAATTCTCTTATTAGTTTTTGGTTAAAAACAGAAAACCGGATGCAAAAATGTTTTGTAGTTTTCGAGAAATTAAAAAAAAACCCGAACCATTTTTTTCTAAGAAAAATCTTTTTTTTTGGTTTTAACGCGGCTGGACTTGTAGGCAAATTAATGTATGAAACATTGACATTTTTTTTATTATTTTTAAAAAAATTGGAGTTTTATGAGGATTCAATAAACTGACACAGTATTGGAATAACCCTGGATTAATCCTTTTTTTTCATTGATAACGCCTGAAAACTGACCTGCCAATTTCGTCTGGGTCCGCCCGCCGCCAATGGGTTTAACCGGCTAGGACCTTAAGACAATAAAACCGCAATTTTTGGATTTGGTCTGACGTAATCCCTCCCTTAGTACACGGAGGATAGCTATTATGCTTGGAGTGCCCAAATCTAGAGTACGGAGAGTGCTTCATACCGAAAACTTACACCCGTACCATTTTAGGACAGTTCAAGAACTCACCTCAAACGACACGTTTTTGAGAGCAGAATTTTGTCGATCATTACTGCTTCGAAATGAAACTGAACGAAACAATTTTGGAAGGATATTCTGGACGGATGAAGCACAGTTTACCAGAGATGGGGTTACTAACTTCCACAATTTGCATCATTGAAGTAGCACCAATCTACACAACAAAAAACAAAATAAATCACAACACCGCTTTAGCTGTAATGTTTGGCTTGGTATTGTTGGACAAACTGTAATCGGGCCCCGGTTTTTGAATGCCGTTATTAATGGAGAATCATACTTGCAGTTCCTACGAGACCTTTTGCGCGATTTGATGGACAACGTTCCTTTGGCCATAGCAGATAATTTAATCTACCAGCAAGATGGAGCACCAGCACACTACAGCTTACGGGTTAAAAACTGGCTTTAGTGACCGTTGGATCGGAAGAAAGGGCCCCACGGAATGGCCACCTAGATCACCAGATTTAACTCCTCTAGATTTTTATGTGTGGGGATTCATGAAGAATTATGTTTACGAAGTGGAAATAGTATCTTTGGAACGACTGAAAGCACGGATTGAAGTCGCTGGAGTCAAATTGTTTGACTTATGTGCAGCCATTAGAAGGAGATATAATCTTTGCCTTCTAAAAAATGGGGATCATATTGAAAATTGATTATAATAAAACTCCGAATTTTTTAAAAATAATAAAAAAGAGGTCAATGTTTCATACATTAATTTGCCTACAAGTCCAGCCGCGTTAAAACCAAAAAAAAAGATTTTTCTTAGAAAAAAATGGTTCGGGTTTTTTTTTAATTTCTCGAAAACTACAAAACATTTTTGCATCCGGTTTTCTGTTTTTAACTAAAAACTAATAAGAGAATTGAATTTTGGACAAAAAATTAGTACTTAATTACATACAATTTTGAAAAAAAATAGTTCGAAATTTTTTTTTTTCATTTTTTTTTCAAAATTTTGAGTTTGAAAATTAATTTCTCAAAAACTATTCCTTAAAACAGCTTCGTTTAGAAACAAGATGAAAGAAGAGGTTTCTGGCTTTACAAAAAAGTATATCACGGCATTGTGGATGTGACTGTTGATTTTTAATAATTTTTGTTCCAAATTAAGTCAATTTTTTAGAAAATTGCCCCTCCCGGCTAAACGGGGGGGAATAGACCCCCCCCTCCCATACGATTTTTTTCTTGTCTTGACCAGACCTACACGCTCTAGCTTTTTGGCACACTGCTCGTGGGACACGCTGTATATTAATTCAGTCCACCAAATTTGTCGCAGCTAGTTGATGCGGTTCCAAAACAATAAGCGTTTTTGTGTACTTAGCCTTATGTATGTAAATGATTTGTGACAATATTGTTTTGTGGTCACTGCTCAGTTCTTTAGCTGTATCGCCAGTGCTAATATTAATTTTACATACTAAGGTAGATCGACCGAAGTGAGGTGTATTTCTCACATCAAAATTTCCTGACAGGAAGCGGCCAAGCTGTTGCAATAAAGCATCTTGACCATTAGCATCAAACATTTATTCCCGGGCTTGTTTTTTTCGTAGTAAAATAAGGATACATATGTATGTATATGTAATAGGGATATATATTTTTAGAAATTTCATGCCAATATACATTTTGATACTATTCATCAAATACAAAACTGACTAAATGAAAATTAATATACAGTCTGTCACATAATTGTTTGCAAAAGGAAAAATTGTTTGCAATTTCATCTGAAGTGTTAAAATTTATGGAAACCCATTGCTTTGGTATTTTTTTCTCTTCATAACTTTATTAATAATCTTATTCTCAATGACTACAACAAAAAAAAATTACCAAAGTTCAAGCAAGAATGCACGAAAATAGCAAAAATAAAAACATCTTCCTATTTTAATCTGTCAAATAATTGTTTGCAAAATGCAAACATAACATAAAAGAGAACGAAAAAACAAAAATTGTCCTAATATTTAGTGTGCCCACCATTGGCATCAATAACGGCTTGTTGCCTTCTTGGCATTGATCCAATTAGGTGCTCCATATCGTAACAGTCCGGTAGCTTTTTCCACTCTTTCTGGATTATTCTAACTACTTCGCCTTGTGATGTGGAAGCCTGCTTTGCAACCCTCTTTTTGAAAAATGCCCACAAATTTTCAATAGGGTTTATATCGGGATTTTGAGCGGGTGTATCGAGCACTTTGCAGCAGTTGTAAAGTCACCAGGTCCTGCAAACAATTATGTGACAGACTGTATATTCAAAGGCCACTTTTCAAATACGCGTCAGTAATCTAATTAGTGTTATTCGATATTATGATAATAAATACTACCCGGTGATAGCGTCTCTGTACCTACCAATCCGCAAATCAAAATTAGGAAATGTATTAACGATGGAAAAGGAAAAGGCGAACATTTTATTACCAACATGAAAAACTACCTCTTTTCCATTATCGATGAGGTCGGTAATGAGGAGTGCAGAGCACAAGACATGTGGGATTCCCTAAAACAATCTGGCCTGGAGAAAGCCAAATCACTGCTCGGAACATCTAAAGGCCCCTGCCAACACGCAAAAGAAACCTGGTGGTGGACAGACGAAGCCAAAGCAGTGATACACGAAAAGAAAATGGCTTTTCAAGCTTGGTCAAAGTGCTCTTATACTAATAGAGAGGAACACCTATATACCGTGAAAAGGTGTTGCAAAGGTATCGCGAAGAAAAAGTGCGCCCAATTCAAAGCGAAAAGCATGGAAGGACTCTGTCAGGAGTTGGAAGAAATATCGTCTTCCGCGTCTGACAGGAACCAGGCTACCCAGGAGCTTCGACAAAGCAATTTGAACAAAGGAGCAAATATCTTTAAGATAGCCGCCCAGAGAAGAAGAAATGCTCAGGAGATCCGTTCCCCAAAGTTTATTGACAATGCTGAAGGCCAACTCCTTGTAGAAGACGAAAAATTCTCCACAGATGGCGACAGTATTGCGAGGAACTTCTGAACGAACAGTTTCCCCGAGTGTACTTTCCAAGAGCCGCCCCGAATCATGCCGAAATATCCGACATCACAGTCGAAGAAGTTCGGTACGCGGTTAAAAACTCCAAGAAAAGAAAAGCTGTTGGGCCGGACGGCATACCCTCTGAGTTCTGGAAAAAGATCGATGAAGATCGTTCAACGGGTATTAGATAGCCGACTGTCGAAAATAATACGACTATCTGATGACCAGTGCAGGTTTGTCTCGGGTAAATCAACGACAGATGCAATTCAAAGTATAAGGGTCATGATGGAAAAGCATCGTGATTCTTCAAAGGACTTGCATATGGTGTTGGTTGATTTCGGCAACTTTGACCGGCAACCAAGAGATCTTTTATGGGTAGCGCTAAGACAAAAAGGAGTTCCAGAAACCTAAGTGTGAGTGATCATGGACATGTACAAGAGAGCAACGACAAGAGTAAGATGTACCGCAGGAGTCACCGAAGAGTTCGCAATCAAAGTCGGTGTACACCAAGGGAGCGTCCTCAGTCCACTGCTCTTTATAGCAGTCCTTGATTGCTTGCTTGAAGGAAAAGTGACGGACCCCAATGTGCACCAGCTATTCTTTGCTGACGATGGAGCCATTATAAGTGATGATCAGGCGTCCCTACAACGAGCACTTGATGTGTGGGTGGACATTTTTGAGGGACACGGGTATCGTATTAGTTCAAAGAAGACAGAGTATCTGTGCTGCCCGTTCTCTGACCCTCATCAGCCTATTCCAGACATTTACTTGAATGGAACAGTGCTTCCCAAGTGTGAAAAGTTAATAAAGAAGCAACTTGTGATGACGACATCAACCATCAACCATCGCGGATGTTGGATATATGAATTTTCTTATGTTTTAATTCCACTTAGTATAGCGAGGATTTTGAATATACATTTTTAGAAGCCTAAATTTAGTCATCATTGAAGAACCCAAACAGTTGGAAAAGTACAAAGAGTTTCAGTACTTGTATAAATGATGCTGACGAAAACAATGTAAACAATGTAAAACAATCTCAGACGATGTCATCAATCAAATTGCTGAAAAGTATGCTCCTAAAACCTAAGCCCTCCACGGATCTTGGCACACGAGCTTTAGTCATACTAGTCTGAGGAGAATTCGCCTATACAGTCATTAAACAAATAACCATCCGTTTCGTTAGCGATTTCCTGCTACAATATTTTGCACCAGAGCAAGCGGGTATTTATAAATTATTAGAATGCCTAACTATTTCAACATTATCAAGATAATATTATCAAATCGCTGTATTGTAAAATGTGCGGCAACAAACCTAATATAAATTATTATCATACGAAATTAATAAATCTATCTATCTAAGATCTCAAAATATGTTTATTATTTAATTTACATTATTTTTTAAAACGTATAATTAAAATACATTTTAGAGCAAATCTGTCAGTCCTAAATGTATGACATTCTCTCGACACAAATGCCCATACTCGTTTATGCAACTCTCATACTTTTCCATATTCATGTGGATACTTTCAAAATCAAGTTCAGCGAGCTTCCATACTTATGCAAAACATATTATTAAATATTCATAATGCTTCCTCCTGGACCTAAGCCTGCGGCGATAGTACATTTGCTGTCGCGAATTCTGATTAATTTAATGTCAATATGCTAACGTTGCCTTATTTCCATTTGCCCGCGTATTCCATCTTGTGCGTATGACATTACGATGAAGAATGACAAAGAACGACACAAAATAGAGGAAAGAAAAACAAGCTTAAAAAGAAATCGATATTGATGAGTATTCATGGCCATCTTTGCAACATAACCGAGCTGCCAATTGACGCCAAATCTTCAGTGGGTGTTGACAGCGATCGTCAGTCGTATTGTCGTAAATGACAGTCGACGTTGTCAGTTAAAATTGCCAGCAAATGTCATTTATTCGCTGTTTTCAAGCCAATTTAGGTTTTTAATGTACCGTGCCTGATGACTGCTGATTGCAGCTAATGTAACATATCTTGCTCCATCCGTGGGCAGGCGGTGATGTGATCAAATCGGTTAAAACTTCCCATTTGGCATGGAAGGTGCCAGTGGCTGATGACGTGACGAAAATGTTCGTTTCTCATTTTGTATTTTTAACTTCTCTTAATCTCGTTGGTGGAGAGGCAATAATTCATGATTCATTTGTTATCATTGGGAGTTTGGAAGCGCGGTTTAGAGTTGATAAATAGACGGGAATAGACAGTAGCATAGGACAGATATTGTTGTTTTGGGTGAGCGGAACGAGATAATTGTGAATAATGAGGTGGTGATGAACTGAGCTATTGACCCATTGCCACTGGTCTCGATAATTTATTAGAAATGTCAAGGAGTTGTTTACATGTAGGGAGCCAGTCAAAAATCCTCAATGATTGTTAGTTGGGAGAGCTGGTAGAAGAAACTCTCCATGCATCTCTTCATGAAGTGGACAAAGTATTTGAATATAGGAATTAGGCAATTAGGTAGCAATTAGGTTTGTTTGCTTTTGACTATTTACGGCAGTTACGCGTGACCATGACATTTGTTCAACAAAGATACATTTTCTACAAAAATTAAGTGTGCTAATTGCTGGGCTTGAAGTTTCATATTTGTTTAGTGGGTTACATTGACCTTGAATAAGAAAAAAGGAGACTTAAGTGAGTACACGCGAGAGCACGAAAAAAAAACAGTAATAATTAGGAATTATGTTGTATGCCCGGCAGATTGGAAAGTTATCGAAGGATCAACAGAAGAAGCATTGCAAAAAAGCGATAAGATTTATTGATACCTATACAAACTTTGTCTGATCTGAAAGAGGTTTACTATACTAGAAGCAGTTTTTCATTAAGAACTAAGCGATTGAATCAAGCAAAACTGACAGAAAGTTCACATCAGTTAAGGGTTTATAAGGCTCGCATGGAATTAATAAGAATATACTCTTTATGCTTAGGTTTATTAATCACTGTGCTATCCGCCTATTCCAAAGTGAAAAGTATTTACTGTAAGGACCAAACGGAAGCATCCTGATCCAAAGCCTGGTCACAGACCCAACATCGAACTGGAAAGGCTAGAACGATTAGAATAGACTTATATGCCTGTAACGAAACGTTCAACGGGAAATAAGCATATGACAGGGAGGCTTGGCGAAGGGTTGTCAACTAGGCTCTAAACTTCCGAGTTCGAAATGGCTAGTGGTGATTGTAATAATGGATATACAGCGTTTGAGGAGCGCTTCATGCCTTTAACAAAAAATGTAATATTAACCGTCTGAAAAAAATCCATTAGACGCCATCAAGGATAAATATCAGAATAAGGCATTTGCGGAGTTGGCAGTACTCAGCAAAGTTACTAGTATTTTTCCAGTCAGGGTTTTTTGCAATACAAGGTTGTTGTCTCCTACTTATCAATACACCACGAAAGTACTCATTTCGTTATGTGTACCGACCGTGATGCGGCCATAATATCAATTTCAGATAGCAGACGAGCTGGAGGGGTTTACCCTTTCCAGTAGAATTAGTGGGCACTGCGATGGGACTTATTAGGGGCAATATTCCCCAATACTTTTTACAGATGGCCAATCTCAGATGACAAAATTTAGCGCACTGCGTAATATCTAGAAAGAGTTGGCCCCATTACGACAAATCATAAATGATAAGCCTGCTTAAAAGTTCTAGGGAAGACATTTAAAGAGCTGTTGTTATCGTAACGGATTGCTCACTAACGGAAAAAGCTCGAATCGATTCCGAGACTCCTAGCCACTTTCTCTTCAGGATGGGACTAATTTGTTTGCTCTTAATCAGCTGAAGTGGAGTACACGGAATATAATCGAATCAAAACGGCACACCATAGTGCAAATTGGATCTATTTTCTATTGTCAGTCGGACATATATATAATATTGTATATTTCTATGGTAAGATATTCTCGTTACCAGTATAGGATTGACATCAAAAATCTGCTTTACATCTTACAGACTGACGAACAGTAACCAACAGGTGTCTCTGAAACCCTCGTACATGGTAGCCATTGAGACTGCTTCTTCATATATTGTATTATACATATAATACAATTTTCTGTATATTTGAAAAGTCTCACTACTACCTACTTCTATCTAGATATGCAGGAGGTTATTATATGGTCCTAAATATGCCTTCATTATGCTTTTAGACTGCGTTTCAGTGGTATGTGCTTAGCTGGTTCTATATTTTTCTTAAACGGCGGCTTAATATTTATTAGATAGGTTCCGAAGAACATATTTTTCTATCTTTCACAAGATCTATAAATCTTAGAAAAATCTTTAGTCGATTGAGCAAATCAGCAGGTGTTCAGCCAGAACAAAATCAACAATTCAAAAGTGAAATCTAAAAACAAATAAATCAAATCGCTAATAGGTTAGGGCACATTGATCCTACTTCAGTGAGCCACTTGGCATGCGTCCCAATCAACTAAAGCCCCATAAGCACTTATTCATTTCCGCTACTAAAGACTTGAAAATAATTACTGACATTTATTATAATTCCCGCAAACGAAAGAATTCATTTGTCAAAACACAACTTTTGATGCAATACACCGTTCAGAGCAAATTCCATCGCTTTTTTTTTTTTATTTTTAATCCAACTATCTGTCACTTTACGACGTCGCGTCAGTCAGTCTGATAAGTGCGTTTTTTATAGTGCCACCTGTCTTGACAGTTGCTTGGAATCTGTCATCATCAAGTAATTTCAATGTAGCTCTTATAGGTACTAAAGGCGATAATTGGTCAAGTAAAGTTAAAAGTCAAAGTATAATTAATGTGAAGAAATCGCATCTCTGCACATAAGTGATGCCAGCTCAATGCAAATGTTTTCTTAACCATTTCAAACAAATATTACCGGGAATACGTTAACTATCAGCCTCTCGACCGCGCAATTTGTAATCCAACACCACTCTGATAAATGGATACAATACACACGAACTCGACACGGTTGACTGTCGGCCACCACCCCTTAGTTAGCTTGGCATTACTTCGATACCGTTTGTCCAGGGTCAGCAATAAGCGGATAAGTGATTTGATTATGTGAATGTTATTAAAACCGACCGTTGACAGGTTCTTATGTGGCATCGGATTTCGTCAGTGTTTGTTTTTAGTTCAACAAGTCGTTGAATCGGGTGGCATCTTGCAAACGGGGCAGTCGGATCCGTGAATGCTAGCTGCAGTCGGTGAACTTTAATCACAGACAAGTCGCCGGTATTTTATTTCTGATTATGCAAGCTAAAAAGTTGTTCGTAAACAGATGCGTGGCTGGGTGGACAAATATTTATTTAGTTTTTAGATACTTGACATTCGATCGATCGCCATCTTCAATTATGGCGACAGCGCCGGCTGAGCAAACGAATGGTGTACTTCCGCATCCAAGAAATGAATGTATCTCCACTCGCATGGGTCGCTGATTTACGAGACAAAGTTTTGTCGGAATAAAAATTGTTGTTGGTCAGCGTACAAGTGGTTAGTATGATGTTGGTAGCAATGGCTTGTTTGATTTCCGAATCAATAGAAGGTAGTTTTGCTTTATTACACCGCTGGGGGTTGAATGCCCCTGCTGTGTAGATTTTATGAGAACAAAGAATACGTAGTATCCTTCAGAAAATTTCTTATGAGTGGAAAAATGGTTTTTGTAACTAGAGCCTTTTTTTGTTTTTTCGGTCTGAGATGTATGCGAAAATGTGCTTTGAGGGGATGCTGTGGTGGACTCGTACATACATATGTGGAAATAGAATGTAATAAATAATAATCTTGTGTATCGGAATAGGAGCTTAATTTTCCTGTCTTAAGTAATGGTAAAAGACTTAATTTCTGAGCGATATAAAGTTTTTAAAGTCTTTTATAGCCTTTGTTGGGTTTCAGAATGTCGCGAAAAAAGAATAGTACGTGAATGGCGAAGATTTTTTTATTTCCTTTGTTGTCTGTCCAGGTTAGACACCATGTAATTATTGTTACAGAATAGAATATTATAGGTATACCTATCGCTTGTCGTAAAAGGCGACTAAAACAAAGGTAAACAAAACTCACATCTAGGCAATTTTGAAAACACCAAGGTGAGCCTAGGGACACATATACCACCATTAAACTGCCTCACAAGTGTGCATGCAAATCAGTGGGTTGACACGACTGGAGATCACCGGTGTTGTAAGAGTAAGATCAATCAAAAAAAAAAAATAAAAAATCTGGAGCATGCCCGTGTCAAAAAGGAAGAGAAGAATGAAAACGGTCAAACCGTAGCATTATGGAAAAGAACGCTAAAAGGAAAAGCACTACCCCGCCAGGCACTACTAATGGTCGTGATCCTGGGACGAGCAGCAATGCTCGGGTCAGAGCTATAGGATTTCCGGGGGATAGCAAAGTAATGCAACGGCGTAAGCCACATTTAAGAGTCGCGAGTTGGAACGTTGGAAGCATGAGTGGGCGCAGCTATGAGCTTGAAGAAATGATGGTTAGAAGGCGAGTAGACATCCTGTGCGTACAAGAGACGAAATGGCGAAACACCGGTAATCGGGCACGTTTCTTGGACGTTAAAACAAAAGCCTACAAGATGTTTTACTATGGATTGGAACAAGGAAAAAACGGAATCGCCATCATAATTGCGGCAGAATTACTTGGCAACGTCTTAACCATTTCAAAGTCCAGTGACCGTTTGATGGCTCTCAAATTGGTGATGCATGGTGAGGTGTGGAACATCGTAAGCGCATATGCCCCTCAAGTAGGATGCGAACAAAAAGAAAAAGATGCATTCTGGCTAGATTTCCACAACCTTGTCAAAATCATCCCAAAGGAAGAGCTTTTGTTTGTTGGGGGAGATTTAAACGGACATGTCGGGAAGACAAGCGAAGACTATGAAGGCTACCACGGAGGGCTGGGATACGGCACCAGGAACTCTTCAGGTGAAGATATCCTAAACATGTGCAAGTCGTACGGTCTTATAGTGCTAAATACCATGTTCGTCAAACAAAGCCGGCACCTGATCACTTATAGCAGCGGCGGAAATGAAACTCAAATAGACTATCATTTGGTATCCAGTTTCATGAAGCCACGAGTTAAAGATTGCAAAGTGATCCTGGGAGACACGATCGCCCCTCAACACCGTCTCCTCCTGACTGAATGTTTTATGGAGACGAGTAAGAAGTCAAAGCAGCAAACGAAGGTGTCTGAGAGAATCAAGTGGTATAAGCTGGATAAAAGAAAAGGCGAAGCTTTTATTACCAGCATGAAAAACTACCTCTTTTCCATTATCGATGAGGTCGGTAATGAGGAGTGCAGAGCACAAGACATGTGGGATTCCCTACAACAATCTGGCCTGGAGAAAGCCAAATCACTGCTCGGAACATCTAAAGGCCCCTGCCAACACGCAAAAGAAACCTGGTGGTGGACAGACGAAGCCAAAGAAGTGATACACGAAAAGAAAATGGCTTTCCAAGCTTGGTCAAAGTGTTCTTCGACTAATAGAGAGGAAAAGGCTCGCCGTGAAAAGGTATATAGATGTTGCAAAGGTATCGCGAAGAAAAAATGCGCCGAATTCAAAGCGAAAAGCATGGAAGGCCTCTATCAGGAGTTGGAAGAAATATCGTCTTCCGCGTCTGACAGGAACCAGGCTACCCAGGAGCTTCGACAAAACAATTTGAACAAAGGAGCAAATATCTTTAAGATAGCCGCCCAGAGAAGAAGAAATGCTCAGAAGATTCGTTTCCCAAAGTTTATTAACAATGCTGAAGGCCAACTCCTTGTGGAAAACGAAAAAATTCTCCACAGATGGCGACAGTATTGCGAGGAACTTCTGAACGAACAGTTTCCCCGAGTGTACTTTCCAAGAGCCGCCCCGAATCATGCCGAAATATCCGACATCACAGTCGAAGAAGTTCGGTACGCGGTTAAAAACTCCAAGAAAAGAAAAGCTGTTGGGCCGGACGGGATACCCTCTGAGTTCTGGAAAAAGATGGGAGACATCGGGTCTAGATGGCTCATGGTTCTTATCTCCAAACTTATGAGAGGCGACACTATGCCTAATCAGTGGAGGGAAAGCTATCTTCTTCCATTGCACAAAGGAAAGGGTGATACGCGAAATTGTGATAACTACCGTTCTGTCAAGCTGATGTCGCACACCATGAAGATCGTTGAACGGGTATTAGATAGCCGACTGCGGAAAATAATACGACTATCTGATGACCAGTGCGGGTTTGTCTCGGCAAAATCAACAACAGATGCAATCCAAAGTATAAGGATCATGATGGAAAAGCATCGTGATTCTTCAAAGGACTTGCATATGGTGTTGGTTGATTTCGAGAAGGCCTTTGACCGGCAAGAGATCTTTTATGGGTAGCGCTAAGACAAAAAGGAGTTCCAGAAACCTAAGTGTGAGTGATCATGGACATGTACAAGAGAGCAACGACAAGAGTAAGATGTACCGCAGGAGTCACCGAAGAGTTCGCAATCAAAGTCGGTGTACACCAAGGGAGCGTCCTCAGCCCACTGCTTTTTATAGCAGTCCTTGATTGCTTGCTTGAAGGAAAAGTGACGGACCCCAATGTGCACCAGCTATTCTTTGCTGACGATGGGGCCATTATAAGTGATGATCAGGCGTCCCTACAACGAGCACTTGATGTGTGGGTGGACATTTTTGAGGGACACGGGTATCGTATTAGTTCAAAGAAGACAGAGTATCTGTGCTGCCCGTTCTCTGACCCTCATCAGCCTATTCCAGATAGTTTAGTTTAAATATCTGGGATCTATGATTAATAAAGAAGTAACTTGTGATGAAGACATCAACCATCGCGTAAGCGTAGGGTGGATGAAGTGGCGGGAAAACTCCGCCATCTTCTGTGATCGAAAAATGCCCCCTAAGCTGAAAGGAAGGCTCAACACTTCAGTTGTACGTCCGGCGCTCACGTACGGTCCACAATGCTGGACAATGCACAAAAAGTATGAGAGCAAATTAACGGCAGCTGAGATGAAGATGCTTCGCATGACAGCGCGACAGAATTAGAAGTTCAAAGATCCGAGGAAGCCTCCACGTAAAAGAAACCATCACAAGAAAGATAGAGCGCGACCGACTCAGTTGGTATTGCCATGTTCAATGGAGAGATCCTTTGAACCCCGTCCAAAAGGCGATATCAATCTACGTTCCAAATTCAACACGCAAAAAAGGCAGGCCGAAAAACAATTGGTGCAAACAAATGCAAAAACACCAGCATTTAATTGGCCTCAGGGATGAAGTAATCCCAAACCGGGAAACCTGCCGCTACTTTCTGAGGCCAAACGGGCGGACCCCACAAGCGGACCAGTAGGAATGCAGTTAAGTGGGAAGGTTATGGTCCTACACTTCTGACCATAACGACGCCGGGATAAAAAGGAAAAGAAGAAGAAGAAGATAGGTATACCTATAAGGCCAGTGCCTTTAAATACTTCAGTTTTACAATTAGGTGGCCTTATAACTGACAGGTATTCAAAGAGTGAAAATTACAATAGTTATTAATTTTTATTTATGTCTTTGAGTTAGACTTGATGGTCTAAGGCATTTTAGTCTCCTTTTTCGGGTTACTTTTTTAAGCGGGATAGAGTTGATTTTATCTTTATCGTGAATTTATAGCCGGATTTAGTGTACGAGTATTATGCTTTACTTTTGTATTTCTTCCATTACTGCCGGTACGATTTCATAAAACCTTGTTTTTATCATGTTGAATATGTCAAATTTTGTGTTAGCTAAGTAACATTTGCGGAAGCTTTTAATTTCTTGCTTTATTTGCAACTGAAGTGCATGGAATGCTTGTTCCAACTGATAAATCATATAGGGAATGGTTTCGAGGTTTTAGGAATAGTGATTATTGCGTTGAAGGTAAGCCTCGCTCTGGACAACGAACAAATTTCGAAGACAAAGAATTGGAGTCATTACTTGATGAAGATCTGAGTCAAATGCAAAGGAGCTTGCAGATCCAAGCAGTTTCTGTATATAGCTGATTAAATGCAGCTGACTCAAAGGCAAATATGAACGATTTTTTTCTTACATAATACTACGCAAAGCGGTGGTGAATCGACCTCAACTTAACACCAAAGCAAAATTCGAAGGTCATACTTTGTATCTCCTGGAACCAAATTGTGTTGAGTACTATGAGCTTCTACAACCTGGAGAAGCGATCAGTGTAGGCTATGACTGATTTTTTTTGAGCCGTATATTGCGAGAAGAAGGACAAATTCAATGTTTCAGGCAGCAGATTGAGGTGCCATACATAACGTTTTCTATAAATATTAGTGTCCTGCCTTCCATAATCAAAGTTAATAAGACCTTATGCTCCAATAGGTAACACTCGATCCCGTAAACTTACATAATGTAATTTTAGAAAGATTTAATTGCCCAACAAATCATATCTAAAATCACTAATTAATCACTTTTTGGCCAGCGTTTTGTATATTACTCAGAATTTCAAAAAATTGAATAATTAAATGGGCAGTCCATAGACAATTGCTATAAGCCTATTGAGATCCAAAGCTACATATATAAACATGACTCTATAGGACATTGCATCTGCCTCAATGGAGAGTTTCAAGCACATCAGCATCTTCACCCTAACCTGGAACCACACTCTGCGTAACAGAGGCACTTCCACCCAAATTATCACTATGCCTGTAGAACCAGCCTCTTCCCAGGCAAGACAATATATTTTAATTTATTCACCGAAAGCCTCCGTACTCCGTTAACATTTCACCAATTCACTGGCATTTCATCTACGCTTCACACACTCCACTGTCCCGGCGCTAATTGCAGTACAAACTACATACACGGACATACAAGTATGTACGCATGAATGTACTCAGCAATGCATAGCTCAGCTACACAAAAACCAAGTCCACGTTGCGTATCTACGCACGTATGTACGTATTGTAGTACCATACTCGTAGTCAGCTCACCAGCATCACACGAATCAGCCTTGGCTCGTCTTTTAATTTTCATTGTACTGTACTTGGGAACATATTTTTTAATATGCAGCCATTGTGCGTTATGGAATTTCATACGCTGCGCCACAAGGGTTTCGCTAGCCTATTTGGGTGAACATGCGTTCGTCTCGAATGCATTGCTTGGACAATGAGTAATTAAAATCAACTGCAGTTTGCTGGTCTTTTGTGTGCTTCATTATTATTTCTACTAGGGCATGATGACTAATAAACAAATATTGACATTATCAAGGAGTTTAATGGCTTGAACGAGACTGCAATGGAATTTGGCGACAAGGACTTATTCATTTATGGACAGGCACTATGCACGCTCTTATGCGATAACTCACGTAATAAATTTGAATCAACACGTCAGGCGTGTCCCGATATAGAGGCCTATCGATGTGATGTCAGTTGATTCCAGACAGCTCACGATTGCTTGTCTGGGCGCTGACCAATTCAAATTCTATGACGGGCAGCTCGAACCACGATGATAGCGAAACTACTTCCAAGCTAATCTGTATTTTGTTTTACAAAAGGTACAAATGCAAAAAAATTATGCAACACAACGAGTACGTGCTTTTAGATACACGCACTTGTATCTCATTTGCAGTACATTGATTCAAAACAAACTGTAACATGGCTTGATCGATTTGCGGAACAAATTGCAGTTAGTTGAAATGGAATTGAAAGAGCTTCGATTGATTGAGGGCACATAAGGCAAAAACAAACTGATACAAGGGAATCCGACAAAAGGCGGAAACATTACATTTAAATTACGCCATTATTCAATAAATGGCGAAAATAAATGGTGAGAACTCAATTAAATGCCGTTTTTTCACTGCTCTTAAAGTTCACCTGTACTTATTGACAGCTTTCTGTTAAAGAATTTTAAATAAATGTGGAATAAAAGCAAATGTCAAATGTCAATCCGAAATTATGTCACATGATTCTCTGGTTTGAACAACAACTGTTATTTTTATTAGGGTGGTCCCAAAAGAGCGTGTTCCCAGAGAATTGCTGGAAAGTAAAAGTAATACGTAATAACAGTGAAGGAGCGATTAGAAATACTTATGAAGTGATTTTCTAACTCCTAGTATAGCGTGAGTTTAATATCTTAATGTCAACGATACTTGAAAAAAACTTCAATTGGCACCGGGAGATCTTGACGGCCTGTAGCTGTGTTGGTGATATCGGTCAAATCTGTTATTTATTATTCAGTTACTGATGCCAAATCACCATGGCCAGTTACACGATAGAATAGCACGTTTGTTATATATTCTACTTTTATTAATTATGAATTTATGAATTGACTAACTTATATATACTTCTTTTATAACGTAAATTAATTTAAATATAAATTAACTAATTAATGGAATATTTACTACTTTATCTGTATAAATAACGACGTACTACCTAATCTATCTACTATTTGAACTATTACATTGAAATAAAAGTCATTCCTGTGTAGGCCTTGAAACAACGTGGTAATACCATTCGAGGTTACGACACTTTATGATACAAATGAGAAAACGTTATTATCAAAATGAGTGTTCGTTCGTGCAAAAGTTACGCGCGCTGCGCCTATTTTACGGAAGACTTGGTGGCCCTTCACAGTCGACTCTTCAACATTTGGTGCCCATTTTTCGTACGTCAAAGGAACACAAATCGACGGAGAAAATCGCCGCGGTCGGGAAAGTGTACGGTGAGGCAGACGATTCCATGCCGTGCATAAGATTTCGGTCTTCGCAGACCCAGGAGCTCACAATTCATAACCACAGACAACAAGCAAAGTTATCAAATATGCTACGACAACAACCCACACAAGGTTCATCGGGTGACAATGCGTCCTAAAAAGTTACCGTTTGGGATGGATTTTGGGCAGGCGGCGTCATTGGTCCGTATTTTTTTTTCGAAAACGACGTTGGTGAGGCGATCACCGTCAATGGCGAGCGCTAAAGAACGCTGATACTTAACCAGTTTCTTATGGTTCAAATTAAACATATGGACCTAGACGACATGCGGTTCCAACAAAACGGCGCTACGTTTCACACAGCGGATGCCACGATTGACGTTCTGCATGAGCGATTTGAGGGTAAGGTTACCTCTCGCAGAGGGGACTTGAATTGGCCACCAAAGTCATACGGTAATACCGCGTTAGATTTTTTCTTGTGTGGTTTGTTGAAAGTTTCGCAGGTCTATGCGAATAAACCACAATCAACATGGCCTTTCAATTAAAAAAGAATTTTGTTAATACCTCACACACAGCTTGTTTTATTATATTTCAACATCTTCCAGCCCTTAATGAAAAACCCTTTATACAATAAGAGGCACTGAAATCATTGATAATTTAATTTTACAATATTTTATTGTTGAAGTAAACAGTAAGTAAAAAGTATTTGAGTCACTTGCAGATGAACATCTACCAACATACGTTTCAGAGATTTTGGCCAGAAACATAATCCTCAAAAATTCGGAAATCGTAGGGTTCTGTCAAAGAAGACGACATTTCTGCCACAAAACCTCTTAATTGTTGAAGTGGCATATGAGTATGAAACAACGGTTGCTAGTGTTGATAAAATGCAGGTAGTAAGAAAACAAGTCATACGGAGTAATATCCAGCAGTAATTCCGGAAGGAAATTAACTTTCCCCATTGGAATTTATAGTAATGACCCGATTTTCCGAATGGCACCTTGCAAGCTCCTTAAAACTCGAATCCATAGTGTTGTTTTTTTTTTTTATAATTCGTGCAGGTTCAAGAGTGTACGCTCTTATGATGTTTTGTCACACAACCTGGATGGTGCAGATGGTTTGTGTCGAAGATGTTCGTTCACTACTCTCCGGGGGTGGTTGTCCTAGATAGGATTTGAAAGATTCGACTGAATTTGCGTTGGTTGTAGTTCACAGTAACTCTTGTTTCCATGTCATTAAGGTGTTATATTGGAAATGCACACACAGAGTATGGATTTTGAAGTGAATGGCGTGAGTGTTATACCTTCGTCAGCACTTTTTGATCATCTCCCATTCGCAACTGATATTGTTGCACAGTTCTTCCGTATAGGAGTTGTTCTTGACTATGGACGGACTTGAACTTATGGTGGTGACCTTCGGCTCAAAAGTCGGTGATGATTACCATTGCACCGCGAGCACCCCTAAGTTGTCAAAGAGGTAAAATTTGGCTTGATACGAGCAGCAGTTTTTGAATTATACATTTTTAGAAATCTAGAAAAATAGATCGAAGACTTTTTTGGCACTTTTCGGTCGTACTCCTGACGAATTTCTTTGTCCTTACATGGCTGTGTATGAAACATAAATATACTATGCTATACCCTACAGACAAGGGGATAATACAAAAACTATAGGAACAGGCTCCAAAGAACCGGCTCGGACGGCATGATTATAGCTACGGTGATTTAAAATGCACGCAGAAATTTATATTGCATAGTACGTTGATTACTTGAGAAAAGGAAAAAAAATAACGGGTTGAGCGAAGAACTCAGGGAAAAACATCCTCATATGAGATAAAGATCCTCCCACATCATAACCATGCACAGGTTTCGATGGAATTAAGGTTCGAAAATAGGTTAGATAGTTTTGTAATACAGAAGCTGATGTGATGTTTCTTGAGTCTCGAATCGATTTTTGGATTCGTATAAGATTTATAGAATATAGAAAACGGAGTTTCCATAAAAGGTCTAAAGTGATGCCGGTGAGATGGCATCGTTCCTGAGTATCGTAGGTAGGTAGGATAGGGAAGCGCCGTTTGGCGCCTTGACTTAGGTTGTAAATGTACAGTGTTGGACAAAACATATTGGACTGTGTGGCAATCGTTATATGTTTTCATCTCAAACTTTGAATATCTACGTTTTCAATGGCCATAATATTAAAAATAAAAAAGAAGAAATTTATTTTAAGAAAATAACAAAACTTTATTAAAAAATTCATCAATTATAAATAATATTAAAGAAAAAACAAAAATAAAACATCATAAATTCACGCGACAAAACACATACCTAATACTTTATTGCAAAGCCTTTTTTAATTACATCTGCACATATCTTACTCATGGAACTTATTTAATTGTCTATTAGTTGTTTCGGTATAGCTGATGAAGCTCCACAGCTTGAAACAACTTATTTTTGTCGCCATACACAGCATCGCTGAGACCCTTCTGTTTACAATCTCCCAGAGATTCTCTATAGGGTTAAGATCTGGGAATTGTGCCGGCCACTTTATAACATCAATTCCTTGTTCCATGAGCCAATTTCTAACAAGCTTGGATGTGTGTTTAGGGTAGTTGTCGTGTTGAATATGCCAAGAAAGTGGCATTCTTAGATTTTTGAATTTTTCTCGACATAGTCTAATTTTTTGTGCGTGAAAATGTTAATTTACATTTTTTTGCAAGAAATTTTGTTGTGCGCCTAGATTCGGAAAAAAAATCGACTGACGCGCGTCGAATAATTATAAAAATTTTGCGTGAATGGCTTCAAAACTACAAAATTATGATATCTTTTGATTTGACGCAGAATTGGAGGCATTACTGAATCAAGTGCAACAAGAACTGGTAAATTGTTCGATCTTTACTCAACAAGATATTTTCCATACTTTGAAAGCCTTGGCCTAGGTGCAAACGTAAGGAAATCATGATCTGCAATGAAAAGTAAGCATCTATGGAGCGAAGTTCATGCAGTGTATATGGTGGGGCCAATTCAGTGTAGTATGTTATGAATTGCTTTAACCGGTTGAAACCAACACAAGAGAGCACAATATGTTTCAGCTAAGTATTAAAGAAGAAAACGGTCCCAATACAAACAAAGACACGAAAAATGTTGCCTAGGTCGGTAAAATCTACGTGGAAACGTTGACCCATCCGGCTGTATGTTCTAGACATCTTCGACTACCATCTCTTTCGATCGATAACGCATGGCCTGTTAGTAGTTAGTAGTTTAGTAAATTTTTTGTTCGTACAGTATTTCTGACGTGAAAATCGTATACTGCCAGAAAGATGAGCCGATGCTCGACGGACAATATTTTAAAGAATAACCATTTTCGTAAAAAAAAACTAAATTGTGGAAAAAAACTGCTGATTTCTATGTATACATATTGTATTATATTAAAACTGATTTGCCTATCCAATCAAGAACTAAACTCGGATAAAAACCATATACTTTTGTCCCTACGAAAAAGAGATCACCCGTATTGAATATTAGACATCATTTTAGGTAATATCTAAGAAACAAAAAGGGTCACCAAGATGGTGAAAGATCCTGTGCCAGTTTCACCGAAGGAACAGGTTTTGGAACATTCGAGTTTTGAAAAGTGCCTTTACTTAATGCAATTGCCTTATTTTAAGTTACCTTAGTTTAAAATTGATCTCTTTTATTAAATCTATTAATCATAATTATGAATCATGATCATAACATAGCATTTACCGTAACTAAATCATTAAATTTGACGCACCTTGGTTAGCTACCACCTCTTTATCTCCTTGGCCTAAGCCATTAGATCTTAATTGATTTAGATGAATTTTAAATTTAATTAGAAAATTAAAAAAAAACTTGAGTCGTAATTTATCTTATTGTCCATCAGCAGAGAAAGCAGATAACCTCGAAGTACCGCGTTAAACCACCAACCGGTGTCAAATAGGAACAAAGGAAAATTCTCCTTGTTTTCCATTTCATTACTTCCCCAGCACGGTCTCGTCCGCTGACTGAAATATGCTTCTTATTGCGGTTAAGCTTTATCGGTGGACGAAGCGTTTATTTTCTTTCAATTTCATTTTCGTAGAAAGTTGTTTGGTAGGTGAATTGCCCGACAATATGATATTCAGTTACTACATCTATCCAACGTAAGCTAGTTGTGGTACTATAGATAGAGTGCGGTTTCTTTCAAATTCAGATTCACTTGACACAATTTTAAGAATGAACCCCAAATACCTTATGCTTAGAGGCACACTCTTGGACCGATAAAATTCCCAATGTGTGTTAACGACGACAGGTCTGGGCTAGCCGAGAAAGTGAACAGGTTCTCGAGTTCATGGTGAAGGTAAACATTTCTCGGTCACTCGGGGGCCTACAGGAAGATACTTGCAGAATACGCAAGTTAAGAGTTTATGAAATGTGTAAGAAGCTCAGTGAAGCTGGTCATACATAGGTATATGCCCGGAGAAATTCTGCACGAGGAGAGCGATGAAACTACCATTTTCTATGAACTGAGTGATTGGGGGAACGGAGAAAATGTTTGCAGATTAACTGCCGCAAGCAGTATCGATTATAGAAATTATCTTCTCATTTGAGGATGTATATTCCTGTTTGGTATATGTATGTACACTAACTGATAGCCACAGCTTCAAAGTCAAACGAGAAAGTTTTCCTGCGCATCTACGAATGGATTTTCGTGAAAGTTCTGTGACTACTCGTGCATAAACTATCGCAACATACACGTGCGAGGGCCTTACAATTAAGGAAAGTAAGGAACTAATTTGTCAACAATCTCCGAATTTAATTGGAGAAGAATTATGCATGCGTGCACGGTTTATTAGGTAATCATATGCTAAACGTGTGTGTACGCACCGGTATAACGCAAACTTGTGTTACGTGGTATGCGTACTTGGAACTGAAGCCATTAACTTAATTTCTTTTATGGTTGGGGCTGGCGCACCCAAATGAAATAAATTAGGGAAAAAATCACTGCCAAGACCACCTCAAACATGACATGAGAGAATCAACATTTGTGAAATTATTTGAACTTTGAAAGTAACCTATTCAAGGCTTTCGACGAAGGGATAAATAAGACCACTTATAGGTATACTTTCGCAATTAATGATTTGATATAAATATTCTATTTCCTAATGAATGATAAGGCTATATCCACGAAGCTCCGATAAAAATCCAATAAGACAAAGCTTGAGAATGTTAAAACGAATTATATAGAATTGTGAATCTGGCTTAGAATCGTAGTTGTGTATGAACCTCTTTGGGTTCAACACCTAAACTCACCACCACTAGCAACATAAGTTTACAAAGCAGTTTCGCACAGTTTTGATGCGACACAGCCTACATATGTATGTATGTTGTTATCCAACAAAAAATGTCATTATAAATTTGCAGCAGCAGTTTCATGAAGAATTAAAAATGGAATTTTTTGTTATATAATGTCTGCCAAATGTCCGCTTTGGCCCTTCCTTCCATCAGATTTTGCATCAGTCGTGAGAACTGGGTTCAATTGCCGGTGTTTGAGAGCGATGAAAAGTGTTTCTACTCAGTCGGATACCAACAAACTCCTCTATATAGTACGATATATTTGTCTGTGAAAAACTTTTTGAAAGTTGCCCTCCGGAATCGCCAATAAGTAATAGGTCCTATACACCTATGGGAAACAAACAATATAGGTAATTAAGACAAACTTAATTTCTGATGTCTTATGGACCGCAATGCCAGATATACATACATATATGTACCACGACTATACGAGAATCGTTGGTTTCTACTGTGAACTGACTCTTGAATGTCTTGAATGCCATCTCAACAAATTGAAGGCTCCATTTCGAAAAATGATATGTCCAGGAAATTTCCAACGCAAAAGAGGAAATTTTTTATCAGTTGTGTAGCACAGAAGGTTGCGCCGTTCCACTGAAAATTCATGTCGTCAATGTCCATAGTTTCGATTTTTGCCGAAAAAATCCAGTCAGCATCAGGATCGTTATGACCTATTGTCGTAATTATATACTAAAACCGCATCAAACTGTCACTCATTATGAATGAAGATTCATCACTCCGGGAGAAAAAATTATGACCAATTTTTGCACCCAACCAGCGAAAGTAAAGCGCTGTGCGTTAAGCATGGTACAAAGTAGTGGGGGATAGTGATGATCTAGAAATCGATCAGCCTCGAAATCGATCAGTCCCACAATTGGAGTCTTCACATTACTAATCTGTCTGAGACGCTCAAATGTACGATTAAATACATTGTTACTGTGCGAGAAAACCCTTAATGACGACCAAAAGCAGTATTTAAGCGATAGTTATTGGATGTTATAATAATGCCAGTGACAGTTTACGGATATGAAACCTAGCCTCTGACTAAGTAGGAGGTGGATAGAATTTGGATCTTAAGGAAAGCATATGGTGGAAAATATAACGAAGAAACAGGCGAATTGAGAAAACTACACAATTAAAAACTCGAGGAACTCTATTCAGCCTCAAGCATTGTCTGAGCAATCAAATTGCGAAGACGAAGATAGATAGAACGAACGTTCAGACGAATAATGAGTGGAGAGCGCCTGGGAAAAAAAAACAAGAACGCCACGCCGGCCGTAGATGGGATGACAATATACGAAGATGGATCTAGAGAAGATGGGACAGAACAGCGAAACATGGAAGGAACACACTTATGGCAGGAAGACTTAGCGAAAGATGGCTAACGTCCTTTATATGCACATGCTTCTTTTACTTATTTTATGAGACTGGTCTTCGCTTATCGATAAAATCGCTCGAACCTTAACTGGAAAGTCTATACTAGGAGAGTTTGTTGGTAAATAGTTGCTTATTTTTGTTGCTTTACTTTTATTTGATGCCCTGTTAGATTCAAATGCAAAATTGCAACATAGATTTTCACGTCTGACGGCATATTTATCTTATCATTTTCCAGTTAAAATGTTGGTTTCTGATGCCAATAACATAGAATACGAGTCCCGAAAGTCATCAAAATTGTATTTTGTGTTGTTTTCCTCAGCAAAATACTGTCAAAAGTCTTCGCAGTATATTATACTTACATATACCCGGATATAGTTTACTCGTATTGAATCTTTGATTCCACCCACCACACGTAGAAAAGCCAACTGTACACTTTTAACTTACTAAAAACACTCCAACAATGTACAATATTATGTTACATAAAACCATTTTCTGGGTGGAGTATTTCCACTATAAAGGTATGTCACATTGGGAAAAACTCTGGGAAAAAGAAGAGCTAGAGAAGTCGGAGGAAGGAACAGGAATTGGTTTGTCTAACAAAAAACAGAAAGAAAAAATAAAAGGCCGAGAGAGGTAGGTCACTAAGGGTTCAACCAAAAAAAGATTAGACTAAGTGTGAATATCAGAACTAGGGACATGAACCCAGATGGGAAATGCTGTGTAAAGCAGTGTGAATACGTCCGTAAATGTTTGCAGTTTATTTAATGGATTGGAAGACTTCTCTGTTAGTTGCTTATTTTAGCAAGATAATGAAACACAAGCTTGCAGCTCGATTAACTAAGCACTGGTTTAAGAGAAGCGGAGGTTAGCAGATAGAGTAACGTAAGTTATAGGAAGGAATTATACATATAATTATAAGGCAACAGAGTATCCCAAATCTATGCCAAACGTCCCCGAATTTTCCACAAAACGTCCATTTTCATAGAGCACAATAAGGGCTACTAGGAAGACGATATCGGTTCGATAAATAACTATTAATAAATACATATAAGTAGGTCTAGGATTTTCATGCACTTAAAAACGCAAAATATGCGCTTAAAATTAAAAAGTTAAAAATGGGAAATATGCACTTTATATATGCATTTAAAACTATGGCGAAGTCACCTATAACGACGTGGTTTATAACGACCAGTCGCTTTTAATGACCAATTTTCCCCCAAGTGGTTGGTTTGCACCTAGAAAAGTCGACCAGTTAAGCCATTTAAACTATATGACCTTAGTCAAACTTTGCATTTTTATAATGAAAAACAAAAAAAAAAACATATTACCCAGTTTTTAAAGAATTCCGTTTTTTTATTTTAAGAAATAAAAAACAATAATATTACTTAAATAAAAAAAAGGTTAATAAAACATAAAGATCTTCATTTGAAAAACTAAATAACAGAAGTAGCATTATTTTAACATTTAATTTAGAATTTTCAATGTTGAAAACGACATAAAAATTTTAATGGTGCATGTGCATTGGTGGAGTGAATTTTTTTTTTTTTTATAAATTCAAAAACATACCCCCGCAAAAGTTGTATATAGTTGTGAGATACATTTTACGATTCTTGTTTTTTTTTTCACCGCTAGAGGTCGCGCAATGCAAAAAAAATATATTTTTTTAATTTTTTATTTTTTCAGTGTATGAGGGTTTCTTCAACTTTAAAATGTATGACAAATTGAAGAAGCTTTTTTTTGTCTACAAAAGTGACGGATTACAATAGTAAAATGTCAGAAAAAAACGGCTATCTAACACAACCACATACTTCCGGTGACGTGAAAATGAATGAGCGCGTGCAAACTAGCTTTAAGAACTTAAAAGAGACGAGAAATTCACGCGAGTAATTTTTGCAGCGCAGTTAACTGAATTCAAAAACGTTAGACATACGTCAAAAACTTTTTGACATATCTGCTTGTAAGTGCATTGATTTTAAGTGCTGCTCTTGCCCAAAAGAAAAAAAAGTCCAACAAAAGAGCGATCTTTCCTTGAAGATCAAAGGTCTCAAAGAAAAATGGCCATTGGATGGCCAATGGATGTTTCTGAAACCATTAAGCTTCAAAAATCCCTGGCAAGAAAGTTGGCGAGTTCTTCATTTTCACCTTTATCAGCATGCACTTCAAGCAAATCGACAGAAACTATCACTGATGCAGACCATACCCAAATTAAGTCTTCAGATACCGAATCTTTGATTTCAAATTCTCCAGAAAAAAAACCGCGATTTGAGAAGGACGTTCTTTGTTACACGAACCGAAAATCTCTTCCTAATGTTGCTAAAGTGGCAGACAGATTCAGGATGTCTGATAGGGCAACTGCAACAATAGTGAGAGCAGTCTTAAAAGATTATGGAGTTATAAATGATATGGATCAATCCAATATTGCTGATAGAAGCAAGATTAGGAGGGAGAGATTAAAATCGAGGACGCAATTGGATGTGGTCTCTAACCAGGATCCGTTGTAACTTTATTTCGATGGTCGCTGCGAGTGGTAATACTATTGAAGAGCATATTGTCATGATTGCAGAACCTGACTCCCAGTACTTGGGTCATATTTCACCACAAAATGGAAAAACCGTAACAGTTACAAATGCAATAATGGAGTTTTTTAAACAATCACATATCACAATGGATAATCTTAAACTTATTGGGTGCGACGGAACCAATACCGGGGTAAGAGGTGGAATTATTCGGCATTATATTATTCTCAATATTATTATTGAAATGAAAATTCAACGACCCTTGCAATGGTCTATTTGCTTGCTCCATGCAAATGAATTACCTCTTAGACACCTTCACGAGAAGCTTTATGAGAAAACATCTGGACCAAATGCTTACGCCGGAGATATCGGAAAAGAACTTAAGAATTGTCAAAATTTTAGCGTTGCTCAATACCATCCAGTTCAAATAAACATACCGGATCTCCCATTGCCTTGCCTAAGCTCTGATCAAAAATATTTTTATGAAATATGTAAAGCAATCAGCAATGGTGTCCGAGAAGGATCAATTTTTCAGAAGAATTCTGGAGCAATGGTGCATTCGAGATGGCTTACGACAGCTAACCGCATTCTTCGAGTTTATGTGTCGAAAGAATCACCAGAAGATCCACTGAAGCAGGTAGTTCTGTACATTGCTAAAGTTTACGCTGTTATGTGTTTTGAGATAAAATCTCAACCTTGCAAAAACATTTTTACAAAACACTTAAGTTATTAAGGTATTTATCAGACCATTTAAGAATAATAGTAGATGCCGTCCTCGCTCGAAATGGATATTTTGGACACTGTGACAACATTTTGGTAGCTATGTTGTTTGATGATCGCCAAAATAATCGGGAGCTGGCTCTTCGCCGTATACTCAAAGCAAGAGCAACTTTTAACAACAATACTCGTGAAGAAGTTGTTCGACACTTCGACACCAAGCTTCCATTTCGAAGTCGATGAGTACTATGAGTTAATAGATTGTTGGAAAATTCAAGAGTAGTTTGACTGAACCACCATTACTCCCGGGTCTTACACAAGAGAACCTTTTGGACATTGTCCAAGAAAAAAAAAAAAAAAAAAAAAAAAAAAAAAAAAAACCCCTAAGTCAAACTGGATAAAGCTTCCATGCCATAGTCAATCAGTTGAAAGAGCGGTGAAGTTGGTCACTGAAGCTTCCCAAACAGTTTGTGGGTTTAAAAACAGAGATGGACTCATTAAAAATACTTTACTTTCTAGAAAAGAACTGCCAAATGTAGACAAAAAAAAATTATATTAAATAATATGTTACCTAGATGCTTCATAGTGGCTATTTTAGACTTGAAAAGGGCTTGAAACTTAAAAAAAAAAAAAAAAAAAAAAAAAAAAAAACACAAAACAGATGCTTCGTGGGCGATAAGTTTTCTTTAAATTCCTATACGTTTTTTTTTTGGTTTAAAATGCAATGCGCGATCTCTAGCGGTCATTTGAGATATTAAAAAACAGTCTTAAAATTATCAAAAGAACACTGTGTAACTTTTGCGGGGGGTATATTTTTCATATTTTAATTTTTTATTGATATCTAAAAGTAAATTGGCAAAAATATTAAAAATAAAACCATAAAGGAACCCTAATTTCTTTTTGAATAATGAAGAAGTATTTTGATTGATCTACTGCACAGTATTCTTAGACGTTATTACTGGTATGTACGTATACCCACGTAAAACAGTTTAGATGAGCTCATCTGACCTCAATATCTAAAGCAACGGAGTGTTAAAAGCTACATTGACATTTCTAATAACCGCAGGGTTGTGTTATTTTCATATGAGATATTAGTCCTAAGGAGCTTACCAAAATATGATGTAGTATTATTAATAAACAGAAAAAAAAAACTTAATGGCTAAAAGAATTAGATAATAGGACAATACAAAACCAAAAAAAAACTCTAAAATAATGTCATTTCCCCTCCCTCCCTCCCGACACACCAGTATGTATCAATCATAAGTACGTATCTTTAGGTAAGCTGTTCGTGCTTACCCTACCGGGCTTTAAAAAACTATTAAATACAATATATAATATGTGCGTTTGTAAGTATTCTTCTCCCGACAGGCCAGTACTAATCCCTGGAAGAACGTAAATTGTGCGCAACGAATTCACGATTAGGCGAATAGGCGCGGAGTTAATTTTGTACCCAATTACATGAGCGAATGCGGACGTACGCGCAGGCATATACTATGAACATACCTTATGCGAATTCATGCCACGAAAAATGAGTCAT
Source organism: Merodon equestris (assembly GCA_958301585.1). Lineage (NCBI taxonomy): Eukaryota > Metazoa > Arthropoda > Insecta > Diptera > Syrphidae > Merodon > Merodon equestris. Next base: position 76,378,323 of record OY284415.1, on the reverse strand, counting down.
TGTAATTGTATTATAATCATGGAATACGGGCTGCAATTATGTGGGACGATTGTTCCATAAAAAGAAAAAAAAAAGAAAAAAAAAACGAATACTCATGCCCCAGGGGTACGATGAGTTCACTCCACGGCAACCATTTTCATTATTAGATGATTTATGCGCTTCTATAGGCTTTTGAGTTATGAAGCTATAAATGTCGGAACGGGAGCTTACAGTTACTCGGAATCTGTTTTAGTGCAGTTGAATTGAAGTTTGAAACGTGGAAGTGTCTTGTTATACTTTCAAATGTCTTAAAACCATATTATTTTTCTCACAAAAGAAAGTATTGATAAAACGTTTTATGGGAAAAATCGGCTATTCATTGATTTTATATACAGACTTTGAGCTACTTACATATATACTTTCACGTTAGGAACTTTATATATGCGAATGTTTGTATATACAACTACATATGTATATTAAACTTAAGGAACTAAAGGTTGCAGATTTTCAACTTGAAATTGAAATAGCATTCTCAAATCGAAACTTGTTCCTTTCAGTAGAATATTGATATCCTTCAGAAACTATCTCATATATGTAGTTGGAATGTCTTTTGCACACACATCAAGGACATCATCTTAAAAACCATTGTCACAGAATAATTATTCAGAAATGATAGTTGATGTATTATTTTCTTATTTCTTTAAGCTAATTTAAAGAAATTTCGACATTTATAGTAGAGAATCACCAATGAGACTTTATTTCTTGGATACTCATTCTTATGCTCTTATTCCTCCCCTGCCAAGGAAATCGACATCTTTGTCCAAGCCCAAGCCACCTTAAGCTCAAAAGCAGATGACTCAGCTATTGAAAGCAGTATAGAACGTTTTGGGCAAACCTGGAGCAGCGACTTCCATGCAAAGAAGAAGCAGGCACAAAAATGAACCGAAAAGTACAATACTCCCAAATTCATTCTTAAATTATCATTGAAGCTGTCGATTTCATCAAAATATGTATGACTGTTACCCAATTCCGCTTCCTTTCGGTAAAAATCATTCCTCAAATGGAGAGCAAAGCAACAAAATCAAAAAACTTCAAGTCTATACTTAAGTATAAGTCCACCCTTAGAAACCGAAACCTTCCCCGATCCCCATCGTAATTGGAGTTTCAAAACTAATAACTTCCCAACTTTAATTCTCACTTCTAAATTTCTCATACACAGCTTTCTTCCAGAGCCCCAGTAAAACTTAAGTTAAACGGCTTTCCTTTAATCTATCACCTTATTTTATCTTCGCCCCTAATATCTCATCACCTTTAACTCAACTACTTAAGATCTCAAGTCTGGAGCGAAGTTTAATGGCTCTCAGACAGCCTCAGAATCTTCTTCATTAAACATCACGAGTTTTTCAATATTTCCCCCGAAAGGTATTAAACGACCTCGATTCCTGATAATACGCACATGATTCCCAACATAAATGATCTAGAATTATTTACTTAACTAAATACTTCTTTTCGGTGATTTCAACCTTCCTAAAGCGGACTTTATCAGGCGATCAATCGTGTTATATTGCCCTTTTAAATCCCACTAATGCCAAAGAATTTCTTTTTTCAGATAGCCAACAGCTTGTATTTGGCTTGCTCGCTTTCGATTTGGACTTTTCTCCAGTTGACGAACTGTGGAAAATGTTGACGAAATATTCCCCGAACAGTTTCCCCGAGTGTACTTTCCAAGAGCCGCCCCGAATCATGCCGAAATATCCGACATCACAGTCGAAGTGCGGTTAAAAACTCCAAGAAAAGAAAAGCTGTTGGGCCGGACGGGATACCCTCTGAGTTCTGGAAAAAGATGGGAGACATCGGGTCTAGATGGCTCATGGTTCTTATCTCCAAACTTATGAGAGGCGACACTATGCCTAATCAATGGAGGAAAAGCTATCTTCTTCCTTTGCACAAATGAAAGGGTGATACGCGAAATTGTGATAACCACCGTTCTGTCAAGCTGATGTCGCCCACCATGAAGATCGTTGAACGGGTATTAGATAGCCGACTGCGGAAAATAATAAGACTATCTGATGACCAGTGCGGGTTTGTCTCGGGTAAATCAACAACAGATGCATAAAGTATAAGGGTCATGATGGAAAAGCATCGTGATTCTTCAAAGGACTTGCATATGGTGTTGGTTGATTTCGAGAAGGCCTTTGACCGGCAACCAAGAGATCTTTTATGGGTAGCGCTAAGACAAAAAGGAGTGCCAGAAACCTACATGCGAGTGATCATGGACATGTACAAGAGAGCAACGACAAGAGTAAGATGCACCGCAGGAGTCACCGAAGAGTTCGCAATCAAAGTCGGTGTACACCAAGGGAGCGTCCTCAGTCCACTGCTCTTTATAGCAGTCCTTGATTGCTTGCTTGAAGGAAAAGTGACGGACAATGTGCACCAGCTATTCTTTGCTGACGATGGAGCCATTATAAGTGATGATCAGGCGTCCCTACAACGAGCACTTGATGTGTGGGTGGACATTTTTGAGGGACACGGGTATCGTACTAAGTTCAAAGAAGACAGAGTATCTGTTTTGCCCGTTCTCTGACCCTAATCAGCCTATTCCAGATAGTTTAGTTTAAATATCTGGGATCTATGATTAATAAAGAAGCAACTTGTGATGAAGACATCAACCATCGCGTAAGCGTAGGGTGGATGAAGTGGCGGGAAAACTCCGCCATCTTCTGTGATCGAAAAATGCCCCCTAAGCTGAAAGGAAGGCTCTACACTTCAGTTGTACGTCCGGCGCTCACGTACGGTCCACAATGCTGGACAATGCACAAAAAGTATGAGAGCAAATTAACGGCAGCTGAGATGAAGATGCTTCGCATGACAGCGCGACAGAATTAGAATTTCAAAGATCCGAGGAAGCCTCCACGTAAAAGAAACCATCACAAGAAAGATAGAGCGCGACCGACTCAGTTGGTATTGCCATGTTCAAAGGAGAGATCATTTGAACCCCGTCCAAAAGGCGATATCAATCAACGTTCCAACTTCAACACGCAAAAAAGGCAGGCCGAAAAACAATTGGTGCAAACAAATGCAAAAACACCAGCATTTGATTGGCCTCAGGGATGAAGTAATCCCAAACCGGGAAGCCTGCCGCTACTTTCTGAGGCCAAACGGGCGGACCCCACAAGCGGACCAGTAGGAATGCAGTTAAGTGGGAAGGTTATGGTCCTACACTTCTGACCATAACGACGCCGGAAAAAGGAAAAGAAGAAGAAGAAGAAGCTAAATATTGAACATTAACCACAGAACGATTTCCGATCATTTGCGCCAAGCTGTATGTTTGGATGACAAATCTATTGACGAAAAAATGAATGGGTGTCGTTAAAATATGTGAAATATTATTGAAAAGGTGAACAATGAGTAAAATTAGGAGAATATCGTCCGAAAAGATAGTGTGAACCAGAACAAATGATTCTGAAACCAAGATTGACACCCAATAATGTTATGTTGCCTGTATGGTAGGACTAAAAGGGAATCGTACATTATGGGGTGTTACAATCAAGCAACTGATTTTAATACCAACTCTTAGCAAATAACAAGATTGCGGCAAGCAGTTCAAAAAATCGTCAAGAATTTATCAATAGAAAGAGCATTGTCTTTCACCATACATATAAGCGCCAGACAATACACATGTTTAACGACGCAGCAAAAATGGTGAGAACTTAGTTGGGAAGTTTTGATGCACCCACCGTTTAGTCCACACTCTGTTGGTACAGAAGATTGTCATTTGTTTCGATCTCTGCAACCTTCCTTGATGAAAAGAAATTCAATTCAAAAAGAGACTGTGACAGTTGTCTCAGTTCTATTGCCAGAAATCCCAGAACATCTACTCTCATGGAATAATGATTATAGATAATAATGATCAATTTGTACTTAAATCAAATGGATTTTGAATAAAAGAAACATTTAGTTAAATATAAAATCAAAATTACATGAAAAAAAATTTCAAACTCGTTCCCCGAATCAATCAGTTTAGTTTAGTATTTCTAGAAAAATATCGGATACCCTTGTCTTTGTTTTTTCATACATTTTTGTAAATTTGAAAACATTTGCTGCAAAACTAACTTTCTGCAGCCTGCGGTTAAGAAATGTTAGGAGCAGTCCAATTGATCGTCCTGAAATTAGAACCACATTTTCTTAATATGATCATGAATCGAATATTCCTCTTTTAATTTAATAGAATTTTTTATAAACAAAAGAATATGATTTTTACTGTCAAAAATTATTTTTATTTTTATATCCGCCATTTTCTGAAATTATTTTTTCATTTCTGATTAAGAACAAAATTACCTCAGTAGCACGCTAGCTAGGACCCTGCCTCAATGGATAGTTGTTGGCTATCGCCGGTGATAAGGGAAATTATATTTTCGCGGAGTTACGGAGTTAGAAAATTACTACAGAGAGTTAGATCTTACAATATTTGTTGTTATAGTTCAATATGGATAAGCAAACATCAGAAAGCAAAGGTCATGAAGTTAGAACAAACATGATGATAATCCTTGTCCTTATAATTCCTTTATAAATATGAAAATTCGACTTCGACAACAAACAGTAGGAGAATTTCACCTTCGAAATCTTGACTGGCACTCTTCAGGTGTTGATACGCCGATTATGAAAGCGTTTCGGGGATTCGCCTTTGGATTAAATATTTACCCTTTCTATAAGAAAGATTAATTGTTTTGGAAATATATAAAAAAAAAAAAAAAAACCACAAAAAAAAAAGTTGTTTTGAAACCTTTTTTGTGTATAAGCCGCTCTAGATAAATGAGGTATATGTAGATACTCTAGGATAAAATGGAAGACCTTGTTAGGTTTGAATTATTTAAGCACGATACAAAAATGTTCATACATTTTAATAATGAATTTGCTCAAATTCGTAAAGGTTTACGTGCGTAACGTCTGAACATCAAATTTTGTATACAAACAGGATTTGACCATAAAAATATCATTCGCCCCTTGGTAATCAACGATAAAATGAGGTGTAAAACCATGAAACTTTACAGAAAGATGAATGTGCAGAACGAGTATAAAACTGCGTAGAACAACGCAATTGGATTCACACTCCCTTCTTATTTCTCCATGGCTAAACAAAAATGTTTACATTCCAGTAATAACCATAAGTCTCATCAACATCAGCCACTGCAAATCCTTAGGGTAACCTCTCTAAGATGCCACAACACGATTTCCAGGATACGAGTATACGTACCTCCCCAAAACATTCTCCAAACGACATCCTTTTTTATCGATTTCCAGAAAATGAGATGAAGCGAATGCCATTAGCATTCATTTAACCCAAATACGTTCTCGTTGTATGAAGCCTTGAGAAAGATAAGAACCTAAATACCGAAAACCTAAAACCTCTAAAGCATGACTGGTTTATTTCGTTTATGTTATTTTGGATTCTATGGTGGTGTTTTAAAAACGACTGCAGGGAAATCAAATGTGAAATCGATTTAACCAGATTTCGGTCTTGAGATGTGGGTCGTCATCCCCCTCGGGGTATTGGTGTTTGACATGTTTTTCGATTTGCCCTCATTCGACTTGCCACCAATCGATTTATTTTCAAGCCTTCGAGGTGAAGGTGTTTATGGAGGTATAAACGACGAAAAAAAATAAGGAAAGGAAAACGTAGGTTAGAGCGAAATCCCTTGTAAACAAAAAAGCTTATGGCTTTGTTAAAGATTCGGGGCCGATGAGAATGTGAAATGTTCTTAAGAAAAATGGTAGGAATGTGAAATGAGAATGTGAAACTATTTCCTTTACGTGATTTGATCTGATTGGGTAATACATTTTGCACCAATAAAGATGAATTAGTCCGATACAGGAACATTTTAATCTTCATAATCTTTTCGATATAATGGACTAAAATTGCGTTTATGAAAAATAAAGAGTGAGGCACCTGAAGGGCCTTATGTCGATTATTTTAACGCGATGTCTTCTTCTTTAGCACTTATATATACAATGACAATTTTAAAAATTACGACTGACTTTATCTGTTGTGTTTTGAAGACGCTAACTAAAGTCAATAAATTACGTAAACCCAAGAGTCGTTATCACTCTCGTGGCTCTCTTTAAATAGCTATTTGTATAGGGAATTTGTGCTCCACAAAAAAAAAGTCAGAGTTAGAGCAGATCTGTGTAGTCATCAGATGCACACTCACATTACTACAAAGATGTAGCATTACAACACCACATTCAAAACAGCATCAAAAATCGTTGACACGTTGAGTAAAATATACCGAAGGCAAACTAGTTCCCAATCGGATTTCCGGCTGCGAAGAATACATGAAAGAAATTGCAAATAATTTAAGGATAGGCTCCTTTCTGCACAATACTAACCGAAATAAGTAATTATAAATCGGATATCACAGCGGTACAACGAGTTCAAATTTGAAAAAAAAACAATGTACACTCGTATAGGATAGCTACACTTTCGTTAACAGCAGTACGGATACCTACAATCTTAAAATAAGATTCTTTACCAGCGACAAAACTGTGCTGAACGTACAGGACGTAGTATTTTACTTACAACGATGAATGTCGGCGGCCAAAATTTTGGGTTCCTGCTATAATTATATACTTCTAAACGTACTCAATCCCAAGAGAAGTTAAGACGAATTGGTAAAGGGCGCGTTTTACAAAACAATTGATGAAATATTCAACAATTTCTAATCTTTCAACGTAAAAATCGTACTCGGGGATTTTAACGCGAAAATAAAAGAAGCAATATACATATATGTCTTATGTATTGTATTATATCTTGTAAGACTGGGAATTTCGAAAAAGTTCGTGAAGCTGATGCAAGTATACCTAAATGGAAACCCGGACGAGATAAAGAACGAAACGCTTTATCTGAAATATTCGAGGTACGAAAAGGATAACAACAAGAAAAGTCAAAAACGACATTAGATCGTTTTTGTCAAAATATGAATTTATGAAACTATAATGCCAGTGACACTTAGCTTGGTCTCTGACTAAGAAGAAGGAAAATAGATTCCAGCTTTAAAATCTGTGCTGAAAAACAGGACGAAGAAACAGGCGAGAGAACTCAGTGAATTTTATTCCGCCCCAACCATGTTCCGAGTAATAAAATCGCGAAAACTAAAATAGGCAGGACACGTACATATAACGAATAGACAATATAGAGGCAGACAAAAGAAAGGCCGCCGCAGGGAGGACAATATAACGATGGAATTAGAAGAAAGCAGAACATGGAAAAAAACACTCCTGACAGGAGGGTTTTGGGTGGCTTGTTAACCAGACTCTGAAGTTCCGAATTCCAAATGGCCGGTAATAATTAGAAATAAAATAAAACAAGTGTATGTGAGACATCCCTCAATTTGGATTTTATTTTATGGAAATTTAAAAAAAATAGATTTTTATCTATAATTGCCAGTTCAGTTGGACTTTATACGGGTCCAAGTTATACTCAAGTCCTAAAGTAGCAAGACAAAGTTTTTGTAAATAAAGAGAAATTGATTTCCTCAAGTTTTATATGGGTATTATCCGATTATTTATTGAATTGGTTGACTCGAATTCGGCTGCCAAATATTGAAAGTCGATTCGGAAGCACGATTCTGACGAAAGTTAAGCCACGTAATACGCAGAACGTTTGTTTAACAAAGCATTGATTGTGGAGATATTAATTTGATGATTTGCATACGTTATTTGACATATCTAACTACTCAACAATACACCATGATGTCACTTTAACAACATGGTCGCTAGCCATGAAAACTTTCATTTTCCGAGTTCTAACGCCCAAGCTTGTTGGATGTGACTATATAAAAGTTTGTATATGACTTAGTAAAGATAAGTTTGGAAAATTAATGGGATTTCTCAAACAACATCGCAAATAAACTTGCGCCCCAGTTGGCTGACATGTATCAAATGTCGGAAAGAAAACTTCAATTTTTAAATCTTAACCTTCTTCTCAAGTCAATAAGAGAAGTTGAAGGAAGAGCTCCGAATCTGGCTTTCCCCACTTAGATTCTTAATGATGAAACAGGCCAGAAATGATACGGATAAATAAAACAAAATAAAACCAGACAGATTGTATTACATATTTATAACATTCAGCTTCCACCTCATTAAATCAAGATAATACATATGTATGTACCTATCACGGATTAATAGGAAATAGGAATAAAACGATAAAAATGTAGAGATAAGGATATATGGTTTCAGCTTGATTAGACAACTAGTTGGTTTCCTGATACGTGGCGAATGAACTCAGCTTAATTGTTCATTAGAGCGTTAAGCTCTATATGTATATGGCGGCGAAAAAAAAAATCATATTTTCTAGACTCGAAAAACCAATCTAAGTAAAAACATTTGGAACGAGGGCACCTTCGACCGCTCTCAACGCTGTTATAAGCATTTTGGGAAAAGTGTCTATCAACGGCTGAAGGAATAAACGCAGCAATTTAAAGCGTTGTCAATCACTTAGCGTGCAATTATCATGGAACTATCATGAATTAAGCTTAAAAACGGGACAAGGATAAAAGCTCCTCACCTGATATTACGGCCAACTAAATCACTTCCATTAATCGCCGAATGATTAATACAACACAAATCACATTATTTAAACATATCGACCGAAAGAACAACTCCACAAGCCCCGCATTACAACCTCACAAATGTTCCACAGTCACGCAGATTAAAGGTTTTAACGAGCAACGAACTAACGTATTAAAGCCCGAAACATGAACAAGTACACAACCACATCGAGGGACTCCCCCCTGTTCCTATTTCACGGCACTTTATTCATTTAAATGCTCCCCCATTAATCTCCCGCCTAAAACCAGCCCTTAAACCTCTGCCGCCGTCCTTAACGTTTTCATTAAAACAAGTCTGCACATTTGCTAACTGCCTCCACGTGTTATTATCCTCCCTCAAAAAAAAAAAAATTAATTGTCTGCACAAGGAAAACGGAACGAACTTTCCGTTTTCATCCCCATAGTATCGTGAATCCCATATTCAGCCCCCCGTTTTGTCTTGCTGCAAAATGGGGTTTCTCTATCTCGAAGCGCTAAGAATGAATGCATACATATTTAATGCGAAGTAACGCGTCATTCACTCACTCCCGATTCGTTTGAGTTACCTTTTATGCCAACTGCATGATTATTTTTTGGTGGCTACGAGGAGAGTGGCGTTGCTATGGTGACGTGGAAACAACCCCCAAATGGGACGCCATGACAACTTAAAAATATCCCTCAAATGAAATGTTCCTCTCAGACGTACTTACCCGTGCAAGAAAATCTCTGGAGGTTTGTACAATGCCATTCGATTGTTGCAGCTTGAAGCGCTTTTTACAATGTCACAGGGTGGTACGAAATTACTTTGGGGAATGTCCCTATAAACGTAATGTCAGAATGTGACGTGAGTGCATATATTATACCTTGAGGGTTTATGGCAAAGGTTGATATATAAAGAGTTGGAGGAATCAAGGCAGTAGCACCACTCCATTGAGCGTTGGTGTGTTTTAAGGACAATGGTGGCATCATGTGTGCACGCGTGTGTAATAGCAATTTCAATAAAACATTCGTGCATCAAAAGGATTATGGTAAGTGCGAGGTACAAATGACAGGCTTTCTCAAACAAAAGGAAAATTTAATTCGATTGTTTTCTCCTTATGGCAACACAAAATAAACTCATAAAATACCGCACTAAATCTGCTCATCAAATCGTATAACTGAGACAGGTGGACTTCCGTGAGGAACTAACCCACTTCTCAGTGGCTAATGCTTACCTATTTCGAAACAAGAGAAGAATAAACTGAAATGAAAACGGAACAATGAGATTAGAGTGTACGAATTCTCTTCAGGTGAATGAGCCCCAGTTAGCTGTTGTCCTATAACTGTAGGTCATTATATCCTGGTAGTTAAACCAACGGCGAAGCATTATTGTCGTTGACATTTGTTACGAGACATGGTAGTCAAGGGTGGCAAAGCGTCCCCATTCCGTCGTTTTGTCCTCCTTATAAGTACAAGATACTTAAAAATGAGGCGAGAGTATTTTAATTTGTTGTGGAGTAATGACGTCCTTAGATGAGGCAATAGGGAAACGAAATCGCATAACGTAGCTGTGCGAATGCATGGAACTAATGAGGAATACTTCTAAGAATTCATGTCCTCGTACGGAGTAGACGTAGGATTGTCTATAACGAAGAATGGAGGCAGTAACACATTTTTATTTAAAAAAAGGTTCAGGCATGAAGACTGTGTTTTGACTAGAATATTCAGTTGAGCCTTAAGTAAGACATATGCATTCTGACTGTAAAAACTGTCCGGAAATCAAAGCAACATTAAGCTATTAGTTTCCTCTCGGATTAAGGATAATAAATATAACTTAACATATATGTAGATAATTCGGTCCCGATTCCAGTGTATATACTTTTATCGGAATGCACATTAGAGTTTACCTGATTTCTCAGATTTTAGGTCACAATTCACTTCATCATATTTTTTGACCCCAACTCGTTCAAAAAATCCATTCGACGACACGATTGTGTAAATTTTCAAAATAACTTCGTTCCACATACCTTATATTATACGTGACCCCAAAAAACAATTCAACTTCAATCAGCATAGCTTGGCTTTTGTAAAAAGTGTGTGTTAAAGATTTTCTGAATAAAAACCGATACATTAAAGTATAAGATTCATTGGTGAGGGGATTAAAGCCTCGGTGTTTGCGAACTGGGTTTATGGGCAGCAAAACCAACACTTACTTTTGTTTCGCAATTGTATTTGAGTTTGTAAAAAAGCACTGCTATGTTGCCAGAGAAACTTATGACATAACGAGGTTGGGTTTCACTACCCGGGTTCAGGATTATATATCTTTAAATAGCAACACACCATTCCCACATACTAACTTCTACCTATATATGGCGCCACATTGTGATCGATGCGAGACCCTCCAACAACATGTTAAATGTCCAAGTTCTCCGAGGATTCAACATTGACGGACGCCATGGGGTCGAGTAAGATCACAAAAATTTTACGTCGGAAAGCTGCAGTCGTAAGATTGCCAGAAACTTTGCCGATCTCCCTCTCAAGCGACTACTTTGAAGACGTGGTCAAAGCATCATCAGACTTATCGCCTTTGGTCCCCTCAGTTTCAAGCCATCACCTACAAGAATTACTGGTTTGATAACGGGGGCCCGCAGTTATGTACAGGCAAATAAGAGAAAAGAGCATTCGCTTTTCCGAAAAGAAAAAGGTAGAACACGAACTGCATGGATTCTTAGAACTAAGGGGATGCTTTAGCCGGAATGACGCTCAAAGATGTTATCAAACGGTAAGATAAATTATAAAGTCATAGCAGAAGCGTGTAGGAATAGACACAGCAGCAGAGTCACAATTAGTATTGAGGAGATGGAAAGATCACTGTTGCAGTCTGCTTGTTCAATTGCCTTTATCAGGCAAGGAGAATCATTTGTACTGGTAAGATTGATAAAAACGAAATTGCAACATGCTTATTGTAAGGGGAAATCAGTAGACGCAGCTATACACTCGTGAGTTGGAACCGTTGAAAAATCATTTTCAACAAAGAATTTACAATGATTGCCTTCCTATTAGAAGGAACTTTCATCAACATAAAGCCACAAACCATCACCAATGCATTAAGCAAACTATAGGTTGATGATAATATAATATTTTGGATCAAACAAGTGCTTTTAAGCAGGTTGATTTATTCGAAATGCGGCTGCTACCATCCAAAAAGCGCAGTAAAACATGGCACACCACAAGGAGGAGTACTATCGCCGTAATTGTAGGCGCTAGTTGCAAACGAAATACTCCCATCCCTGGAGGACAACGGGTGCAAAGTCATTGCGTATGCAGACGATATTGCACTAGCAATCAGAGGGAAACATCTCCTAACAATCAGAGATTTGAACTGGCCTATGGCAGAGAGCTGCGGACTTGAAATAAATAACTCCACCAAAACTCAAACTTTATATTCGTAGACCACGCAATATACCTTGGCTTGGTGCTCGACAGGAAGCTCAACTGGAAATTGAAGGCGGAAAAATGCACCAAAAAAGCTACAACTGCGATATATACGTACACCTACAAAAACGCCTTGGGCACCAGATGGGGTATCAAACCCCATATTACATACTGGCTGTATACAGCGGTTGTTAGACCTATACTAAGGTGCGGCTGTTTAGTCTGGTGGCCGGCACTGTGCAGATCTGACAATTGCAAACTTCTAAGAAGAGTTCAAAGGATCCAGAACAGGTGCCAGTGCCAGTGTGCACCGACCCTAAAACTGATCCAATCCTTTAGACTACCACTATAGTATATTCCAAGTTGAATTAACGGCAATTAGTGAGGCCTTCGACTGGCTGTCTGAGAGATCGATGAACAACAGAGGCATCGTCGTCTACACAGATAGCCAAGCGGCAATAAAAGCATTCGAATCACCAATAATAAGAACAACATTGGTCAGGCACTGTCGAAGTTTTGACTGGAGTGGCACTTTGCAAAATATATCTGCGAAGTGGTCGAGTCGTTTTCCCTGGTTCAGTAGTGACAAGCGCCAACGACACCAGTGCTTTGATCAGAACTCTTCCATATGCTGCTTCTGTGCCCTCAACCTGTCCTATCTCGAAAGACCAAGAATATTCTTTCCAAAATCTTGATATTCCCGTCCTTCCTCTACACCATTATTGGCATCGCCCAAGTATGTTAATGGAGAGTAGAGGAGAAAATGTATCCACTAAGGGTAAGGTTTGTACAAGGTCATGATTATGATCAGGCGTCCGGATCCAACTTCTGAGATGACTAAGCCATGTAAAGTTAATATAATAAAGGGTCTCTGTAAGAGTGTACTTTTTAAAATTGGAATATTTTTTTTTCCATGCAAGTGGCAACTCTGAAATTTGACAGCTGTCACCTCTGTTTATTCCGATTATTAAAAATGGAGCGCTTTTCGAAAGAACAACGCGTTATAATTGTGAAAACTCCTTACAAAAATGGGGAAAGTTACGCTGAAACCGCTCGCAAACTTCGCCAAATTTTCAGCCGAGAAAGTTCACCTAATGTGTCAACCATTCGAAGAGTGGTCAAAAAATTTGAAGTAACTGGGTCAATTATGGATAATAAGAATCCTTTGCGTCCGGTCGGTCTCTTGAAAACATTGCTGCTGTAAACGAGAGTGTCGCCGAAAACCCGAAAACATCAATTCGACATCGTTCTCAACAACTGCAAATTTCACGAAGCACTACGCAGCGAATTTTGACTAAAGACCTCCACCTTCATGCGGACAAGATTCAGTTAACTCAGGAGCTCAAACCAGCAGACCACGGAAAGCGCCGGCAATTTGTTCAATGGGTAATGGAGCAAAGTGAAGTCGATGCCAATTTTTCGAAAAAAGTCATTTTCTCCGATGAAGCGCATTTCCATATGAATGGCTTCGTGAATACACAAAATTGTCGAATTTGGGACTCAGAAAATCCTCATGCAATCCATGAGAAACAAATGCACCCACAACGAGTAACTGTCTGGTGCGGATTTTGGTCAGGCGGCGTGATTGGACCTTACTTTCGTGAAAATTAGGCCGAAATTGCAGTGACTGTGAACGGCATTCGTTACAGGAATATGATAACGGACTTCTTGTGGCCTCAACTGGACGGCATGAATCTGGACAACATGTGGTTTCAGCAGGACGGCGCAACCTGCCGCACCGCGCATGAAACAATCGACTTATTGCAGCAACGATTTCCAGAACACATTATCTCACGAAATTCTGATGTCAACTGGCCACCAAGATCGTGCGATATAACGCCGTGCGATTTTTTTCTTTGGGGTTTTGTGAAATCTCGGGTTTATGTGAATAAACCCGAAACAATTCCTGAGCTCAAATCGGAAATCCAACGCGTCATCGGTGAGATACAGCCACATCTCTGTGCAAAAGTCACCGAAAATTTCATGAAAAGAGTAATGGCCTGTCATCGGAGCCGTGGGGGTCATTTGCCGGATATTTTATTCCATACTTAATCGGAACATGTCTTCTTTACAATACAATAACAATATCACAACTCTGTCATAAAATACTTGTTTTTATTTTAAAATGAAAAAGTGCACTCTTACTGAGACACCCTTTAGAAACTACTACCCCAGCCCGATTGCAGTAGAGCAGTTTATTATAATTAAGATTAAGTTTTTAATTTGCTTACAGCTGTTGGTTGCCCGCGACTAGTCTCTGAACTATTGTTTTTGTACCTACGTATCATTTCCGACTTTAAGTAGGCCAATTAAAAACTGAAGACCTTCATAAGAATTTGTGTCATTCAATGTTCATCCGGTGACTCGCATCTATTTCATTTTGACGACAATCATCTTGACAGTAGCATTCGCTGTTTAAAGAGCTATCTAAAATCTGTCCAAGGACATTAATGTAATAATTTTGTGTTCGTTTTTCTTTCGTACAACATCCTTCGCGCCATTGGTAAAGTGGCTTCAGCCCTTAACATTTACCACTGTGAGCATTCTTGCAACGCTAGCGTGCATCTGCACTACTGGAGCAATCAGAATGACTCCGACTGCAGGGATGAAAGCAATTCTAAACATCCCACAATTACACACTGCCATACAGGCCGAAGTTGCCAACCACGCCTTAACCTTACAGAGAACCTATAACTACAAAGAAGGAGACCTTGTTAGAGTTTTTCTAGAAATTCTTAGAAAAGTGGATAACATTTGGAGACTAACCCGAGTCTGATGTCCCCTGGGTTAAACTTTAAAAAATACTACGAAGTACCCCCCTAGGAAGGTTGGAGCCCAGAAATGGTTGTTACGAGTGGAGAAGTTTTTACTGTCCCAACCACAGTTTCCACAAACCACCAAAGTCGGAAACTCTCCTTGCCATGGCGTTTTGCCAACTTTTCGTTATCGGGTGGATGGCCTGGGTGATCGATACCATGCCCCAGGGGTCTGAGGTCGTGGGATCGGATCCCACGGCGGTTCTGTTTTTTTTTCCTTTTGGCCTACTTTTCGGAGTGCTCGGTTCCGAAGGAGCTTTCAGAGGTTCGAGGTCAAAAAGGACACTGGAAAGTAACCGCTGTGGCGTGGAGGCGAACTGGTCGTACGATCATTTGGGAAGGCATTGAGCGAGAAGTTTTCACCGAGAGCGGATGTGTATTGGGAAAAAAAAAAATTAAGTGTTGTGTTCGGGAAAAAAAAAAAAGAAGTAGTTTAATGGTAGCGATTTCTTTCCGAGTGTAAGAGCATTTAATTTTAATATATTATTCGGAAGCCGCCTTGTGCAAGAAGGACGGGATAACCACGAAGAATAAGGAAAACTAATATAAGAAATCCGTGAGTCATCCCGATGCTCGTGAATACTTTATAGGTAGAAAGTTACTCCTTTTTTTATGCAGGGAACGAGCGATCGAGAATCTGAGGTTTTCCGGTGGATTTTGTCTCTGATTCAGAAGGGTGGAATCACTTAAACGGACAAGAACAGGATCGTCTGTACGCCACACTTAATACCATTTTGGGCAAGAGTCATCAAGGGTGAACGGTAGCCTGGAGCGTCAATCATCAGCTCGACGTGCGGGAGACTCGAGTTCTAGTCCGAGGCTGAGTTCTACGTTTTCTTTTCTTTCCTTCTCATTTTCTTTTTTTCTTACTCTTTTATTTGTACAATTGTCTTTCTTTTGGTTACGGGGTTTATTTTAGGATTAGTTTTAAAATCATTTTATTTAAGCATTATTACTTTTCCTTTTTTTATTATTTTTATTTCATTTTCCTTGTTTTAATTTCGGCTCGTCATTGTTTTATTAGTACGTAAGTTCCCCGCTATTTGTACAAGTTACCCATTGGCCGCATGGGCCTAAGTGTAAGCAAAAGGGTGGCAACGTTGCGGCGCTTTTGAGGTGGGTTTAAACCCGAGGGGACGGGCATTCTTGTATATATATTTTCTCTTTTTTTTTTTTCAATAAACCCTATATTGAATTCCTTGTCTTGTGTTAAATTGGTCTTTGTTTGTTTTATACCTAAATACGATACGCGAACCTTTCCTGGCAGTCGCGATTCTTCCAGGAGGGCACCTCGAGACACCAAGGTCAATCGCGTGGCGCCCATTAATTTCATTTTTATTTTTTTTAACATCAAATTGCCCACGACCTTTTTTCCATTGGGTCAGTCGGCCCTTGTTGTCTTGAGCCGCGGAGCGGGTACGTAACATGGTATATAGATGGGTCGAAATCTGGAAACAAGGTAGGGGCTGTTGTAAAAGGACCTACACATTCCCCTCTGCAATGATCCAACTATATCTCAGGCCGAGCTATATGCAATCAATGAAGCAGCACATAGCATCAGTGACGGAGACCCACTAACACAAGGATGACTATATTTCCAGATAGCCAGGCGGTTCTTAAAGCGCTAAAGAGGTACACCTTTAACTCTAAAGCTGGGAGTGTCACAATACATTTAACAATCTGGCTGTAAACAACAGATTAAAGTTGATCTGGGTGCCAGGTCATGAAAACCATGAAGGCAATCAAAAGGCTGACATACAAGCCAAGTAAGGTGTTCAGATACCTTTTACGGAGCCGTCCCCTTTTTATGGTTTTGACAGCTCAGACATAAATCTACACTTACAGAAATGGATCATAAAATAAAAGAACCAATTCCGGAACAGACAGGAGGGTATTAAACACTCAAGAATCACAATCCCAAACGTGCCAAAGAAGCTCTAGAACTAAATAAAGCCGACCTAAGAGTGCTATACGAGGCACTAACTGGACACGGGACATGCAACTACCACCTTTATAAAATGGGTCTTAGTAGCACAGAAATCGGCAGGCGATGTGGGCTGACCAAGGAAACCATGGAACACATACTGACCACCTGCCCCAACCTTGCCGAGAAAGATTTCATGTGACACACCCCGAGTTCTTCAACTTAATACAATATTGAGCAGTCTGCAAACTGCAAAACGTTGCGCTCTTGGACTTATTCCTAGTAAGCATATAAGCACAAACAGGAAAATACCTCCATGGTGTGAGTTTTTTCCTTATTGTCGTAGTAATACTATTGCATAAGAGGCTATTTTCTTTCCCAGATTTGGCCACGTGAAATTTTTATTTTTATGTAGGCATAAATCGCTGGACTCAAAAATTTAGAAAAGCATCTGTATTGTTTGGAGCCCAAGAACAGAAGTGTTTTTAGAGGTTAGCTTGGCATCCGTATGATTTAGATATATTAACATCATTTGCTAGTTCTAGCTAAGTCCCACATAGGTTGGCTATTAGTCTGTATGCCTCTTGTGAAGAGCATCAGGGTTTTTTTGATAGGGTTACTGCTAAGCTACAGCATCACTTTTCAATTGTATTCATGTTTCTCAACAGTGCTTCAACCATTAATATCGAAGTTCATTTATTTTTATAGAGAGCAAGTCGGTGGTCCACTATCTTATTATTTCGAGTTTCTTACGTTCTTTGATGGTAGAACTGTGTATGATTAGTGGTAACTTCCGGCAGCTGCCATAAAATGAAACATTTTTCTACCATAGATAACTAGCAGATTCCGCAATACACGCTATATGCCAACTGTTAAATGTATATGGATTTAAAAATGTCTTCAAGATGGTATGTAGGTGTTCTCCATCGGAGTGAATTAATTGTTCAAATTCAATCTTAAATGAGTCATATTTCACTCATATTTGCGCAACGCATGTAAAAATCCGGAAAAAACCAAAAGTGAACGCTGAGGTGTACGGTACACATGGGAGACTTCACCAGACAGGTACAGGGAAAGTTTATTCTATTTTTTAAGCACGATAAAATCCCAACCAATTGTACCCAGCCCCTTGGCAGCTTTGTATTTCCGCTATCTTTTCGTCCAACTTTCCAATTGATTTGACTCCACTGCTGCTGCCTCATGGCATGCGTTCAAACGAGAGCCAAAAAGCAGCGAAACGAAACCCATCTCTAATTGAATTAACAAGCAACGTGTGCCATTCACGCTTCCACTCTGCATCGTGATGCACACTTTTCACGTCATGTCTGCTCTTCGTTTCAGATGCTCGTTATATTTTTAGCATCAATTGACAACGACGCATGTGTTTACTAGTTGACCCTCCGAACCATTGGTATTTACGAGTACTCGGATCTGTTCGCAAAAAACAATGTTATAGGAATCGGGAATATGGCATCCCCTGTTGAATCAAGGGAAATCCCCACCAAAAAAACGAGAAAGAAATTATTTAAAAAAAAAATTCTTGCGCTATTGGAGATACTCGTGTCTCTTGTTAATGTTTTTGCCTGGGTTCAGTTGACACATTTCGATGGTGATTGATGCAAATTTGAAACTCATTTAAATCGAGTCCAGCAGCATCACTATTATGCTGACACAGTGGTAACACCAATGAGGTCGGTTTCATAATACCGACAATGGCAACCCAATCGTCCGACCTACATCCGTTGAATTAATATGCCAGAACACCGAAAACTTGTCTGCATAATCAAGATACTCGTTCCCTCTTCCTCTGTTTGTTATTGTTAATTGATTCTTACTGGCTGCCAAAATACAATACTTTCTGACTTTCAAGAAACCAACACTCTTTCGATAGTAGCTTTATTCATCATGTAGCTGTACGTGATCGTTTGTCATAAATAGAACGGAATCGGTTGTTGAGATTACTAGAACCTGTTAACGCCTTTCGTTGTGATTCGCCGAGAGTCGATCAATTGTATTGGATCTAGCATTAATAATAAGTGAAATCAACCGAATCGGATGTTTATGCTTCATTAAACGAAGGGGCTTAACGGCTCGTGCCTCGGCGCTTAATTAATCGTTTTAGATTATTTTGAATGCCATAGCTGTTGTGGCAGGATTAATGTTTTAAATTCATTTGTCACGGTTAAAAACCTATGAACGTTCATATGATTTGATGACATGTTATGAAAAGAAGTTTATTCCTTCCAAAAAAATCATACCCCTACTGATACAAGTACATTTTTTTTAGATATAAGGTCTTCATCAGACCTTCGTGCGTTTTCTTAAACTTGACCTCTTTTCCATCGCGCTTGAGGCCTTCGCGTCTCCATTACTAATAAGTCCATGATGTAACTACGCTTGACCCCCATCATCACTTAACGTCATTCAACTCACCTGAAACGAGAAACGCATTCATTCCAATCAGGCTCATTCAATTCAGACTCATCAATTTGTTAAAATACTAATAAAAGCCCACATTGCCGACCATGGTAAATTACCACACATCAAAATTAGCTACAGAAGTATATCTTAACACAACGATCATTGACTCGTTAGACACCAAATCACATTGCCCACGCATTCAGGCACGCAACGAACATCTTCTGAAGTCATTGACGACATGCAGCCTACACCTACAGATTGCCTGTAGCAAGAGCTTGCTGCCTTTTACCATATGGAGTCTACTCATCTAAGTTGCATAGATAGCCTTAAAGAGATTTGTCGCCTCGGAAAGAAAATATTGCAACCGAAGAATGATGCAAATAACGACACTGAAGATAGCTTCGGGGATCTCTTTAATGCATTCAATCGCCATTGAAGCTGTAGAGAAAATCCAATTACTCAACGATGTTGTCATAGAGCAGTTGCCATTTAGTTCCTAGAGCTAGCTATAGATCGGGGTACCTGCTAAAGGTGTGGTATACATGGATACCTAATTTACAGAGATGTGACTTATCTAAGATACAAGTATTTGAAATACAGATACAAGATACAAAATACGTATTTTCATCTTGTAACTATAAGACTTTTTTAAAATTCATTTTGTATCTTGTATTCAAATACCTTTTGTTTGGTATCTTAGTATTTTGTAGATACTATGTTCGCTAAGATACTTTTAGTAATAGATAACTTATTCTATTGTGACATCTTAGGATATTATTTTAAATATTAATGTTGTCGTAGATAAAACTGATCGCGCTATTGAATCTTTAGTCTTTTAGGGCCGAATTAATAGGTGGCGTGGCAATTCTTTCTTTCTACCAAATATAGCGCACACGAGAGTAGTTCACCCGGCTTCAATCGTAATTCGTTCTTTAAACAGCTAACACAGAAAAAACAAAATGGAAATGTTAAGAACGAGGACAAAAAATGAGTCAAAGGAGCATAAAAAGAGGAGAGAGGAGGACGTCTCTGTCAAATTAAATGTTAGAAAGACGAAAACACTAACACAATGAAACGAGGTTCATATATACAATTTCTTCTGCTTGAGAAATTCATCCCGTGTGCGTTTAGAGTAAGAGCAGGCCCCGGCCCATAGAATCCGTTGATCCGCCACTCAGTTGATTTCAACTGAGCGCAAAATAGAATATATGTACAATTCTTATGGAAGGTGGCCCATACCCGACGGATGTATGAACTTCAACGGGCAAAGAAGAGCTACTTTCTACTTTTTGATCGGCTTCAGTTCATACATACATTCATATATTGGAGCTTACACATTTAAATTTTCAAGTTCACGCATTCACTAATTGAGAGTAAGCACGTTCATTGATAGATGCATTGAGAGAATGTTTAGGAACTCTCTCGTACTGAGAGAAATTTCAAATTCGGTTGATTGATCGAGCGGAGCGTAGCGGAGCGAGAACAATCACCCACTTTTTGGCCTAGCGCGTGCATGTACGGGGAATATAGTGGTCCGAAAACGATTTCGGACTAATCTTGTACGCACTAAATGTAGATATCGGCTATAACCACACATGTGTGCAGCATGTCATTCGATAGATCTAGGTCTGTAGATGAGCCATAAATTATCAAATGAAATTGTTTGATTGAAAAATAGTGAGAAATAACGAAGTAAAGTTTAGAAAAGTGCCATGCGGAGCGAGAGCAAGGTTGATAAAACAACAAATTTGCTCGCTCGATCAAAAATGTTCAGTAGCGGAGTTAAGCCCGCGCATACTGATCTGCCTAGTATTTTAAACTACTATTAGCGGCGTTCACACTCTACGATTTGTCTATCCGACTTGTTGAACGACCAAATAATGCCTAGCGTTCACATCATACAACTTGCTTAACAGACTTCATTTGCGAAAAAAAATTCGAAGCGTTAACATTGCGGCGCATGCTCTTGTTACAGTGACGATTATTGATGAAATACTCGAAATTGAAGAAAAAAACAAGAAAAAAGGATAAAAACGAATGTGGATTAAACCATGGTCGGAAAACGTAATAATTTCTCAATGGTAACGTTGTTAAGAGGATTATATGTATGTATATTCGTCAGAGGATTTTCATAATCATTTATGTTTTCAGTTACTGAGAAAAATAAGGCCTCATATGTATTAGAAAAAAAAATACAATACTTGCTTATATTTATCTAATAACACCCCGTAAGCTTCGAACTGAATAAAGTACTTTATTTTTGTACAGTTCAATTTTCCATACTTCTGAAAATTGCAGGTACACTTCAAAGAAATCAATCCAAAATTCTTTTTCCTTGTTTGTCGTCATATCATTCATTCCGCTCAAAATTGGTGTTCACTCTCTGAAGTCACAAGCAAAAGTGAAAAAATGCTCTGAAGTCGTACGACAACTGTTCACACCTTACGACAAGTTGATCAACAAAGTCAAAAAGTTGAAAAAATTTAACTTCCATACGACAAGTCGGACGACATGTCGAAAGAGCGTTCACACTTACGATTTGGCCCATCAAGCAAGGTTTTCCAACAAGTCGGATGGACAAATCGTAGAGTGTGAACGGTTGGTGAAGGTCGTTTAGTATGCGCGTAAGGCTAACATTGTTCTCGGAGAAAAATAAAATGTTTTAAGAAAAGCTCATTGAGGCAATCAAAGACCTTTACAATAAAACGTTGAAAACCTATAAAAACGTATAATAATAATTGATTAAGGAAAAGGCTTATTACTGTAAATATGATTACCGAAATAAACTGTTGTTCATTGTTTTCGTTTCTTTTTAATAAGTAGGAATATTTTGCAGTTGAACGCACTACACCGATTAATAAAAGTCATTGACAATTGTCAGCGGACAGGCGGATTCTATGGGCCGAGGCTTGTCTGCTCTATCCGCCAACACGTTTGCTCTCAGTTGAAATCAACTGAGTGGCGGATCAACGGATCAACGGATCAACGGGTTCAATGAACTAGTTTTACTTAAATCTCAATTAAAATCTTAAAAATATAATATTATGTTGTATCACGTTTGCGCAATCAACGCGATTTATATGTAAAAAACTAAACTTTCATTAAAAAAAAATAGTTTTTTTTACAAAAGTATTTTATCTTTAAAAAGTATTCGAAAGATACGTATTTTATATCTAGTATTTCAGATACCATTACAGAAAGTTATTTGCATCTGGTATCTGAAATACTTAATTTAAAAGTATTTTGCATTTTGTATTCCAGATACTTTATTTAAGGTATCTTGTACATCACTGCTAATTTATGAGAATATAACTATCCGCCTCAGACTAGTACTTTCGTGTCATTGTGAATGTTAAAATAATAATGGGGCCAGGGGGATAATTCGAGAAAATTCAATCTATCTCCATAAAACGAGGGATTATTTCATTTCTGTTTTTAAAGTCTGACTTGAAGAGGTAGAAGTAAAGTTACAATAATTCCAGTGTAACTTGGTGGATTGGTAAACCGGGGTTATTCGTAATAACGGGTAAAAGGCATGCACCGGAGAGTATTTTTTTTTTCATAAAAAGCTTGCCAGAAACAGCGGCTATGACGACAGCTGGCTGTTAACATAACAAAAATACCTCAACCGATGGTAAGTGCTTTTGGGTTTCGGGAATGGTCTTAAGCGTGACTTTTTTTCTTCGATTTGCTGCAGCAAAAGTGTCTTACTGCAGAGCTTATTATTTCATTCCTCATACAGTAGTCCATCTTACTCGAGCTCTCAGTTAGCTAATAGGCAATCTCATACAGGATCATTTAATTCATGGTCCGGATTTGATATGCCTGTTTCAATTACATACGTAAAACGGACTGTCATCCGAGACTGAATGTGTTGAGTTTAAGATATGCCTGATGTGGAAATGAAAACTCAATTTGTCAATTTATCCCCGAGTTATTGCCCGATATATATGTATGTCAAAAAGTCCTCGAAAACTACCTTGTCATAATCAAGTCGTACAAGGACTTCCATGGAGGATATTCAGGTGGTATTGTATTCCGTTCGAAATGGCAATACGGAAACAATTTACTGAAATAATAATTTGATCGATATCGGAATCATAAATGTGTTTAAATTGAATAATCCTGTATGTACACGAGCGTACCATGTTTTCTTGCTTTGTTTTGTAGCTTTTTTTTTAAATTGATTTTTATTAAATTTTTACTTAGAGCTACCTTAGGCTAGACAAAAATGCTTAAGACAAGCTTAAATAACTTAACAAACTTAAAATACCTTACTGGCCCTATACGGACACTCTAAAGTACACAGTACAACTTAAACGATGTCTTTCGACCTAATGCTTGACTAAAAATAATTTAAAAAAGAAAATAGTTCAGCTAAGAAAATTTTTATTTTTTAGAAAAACTTAGCAACCGATTTATATTTTTTATAAAAACTCAGATTAACTAACACTTAACAAATTAAAATATATACATATATAGATCTTTTTTTCTGTCTACGATTTTTTTTATTTACTCGTATTTATTTTTTTTTTTTTGTTTTTATATTTTGCTTAGAGTTAACCTCAAACTACCCATCACCGTAGCATACCTTAACCTACCCTAGCCTACCCTAGCTTATATAAGTCTGCCACTGGTGTTTGGAAGGCTTTGCCTTGAAGAGACTATATGAATTTAGGGTCCCACTGACGAAGTCTACTCCAGCCACCAAAAGCGTTGATGTTGACGGACGACGCGACGTCTCCCCGATCTCAGCGCGACACCGATCTCTAAACCTGAGGCGCTCGGGCTCACAGAGCGCGACGTCACGTTCGTAGAGAAATCGACGCTCCACGGAATTGCGGGCCACGTGGAAGATTAATTGTACCGCTGATGTATCCTGGATCAGCCGTCATTTCCCAATAGAGAAATGCCTCTGGTCGAACAAAGCCGTTAAGGCGCACTCTCTCGTGGTACAAGCAGTTGGGGAAGTAAGCTCCGGAGATCAGATTATTGACCGAAGTCATTGCTTTTGCAATGTGGCTTCGAATCAGCTTTATCAGAAAGTTATCCACCCGTACAATCCTGACCCTATTGTATAGGACCTCGTTCGGATAAGATTTCGTGTACTCAGATTCGGGTGTCCTATGTAACCCAAGACAAGTCCTGAGACATTGTCTCTCAAACACCCGAATCTGTTCCATTAAGCTGGCTCTCACATTGAACCAGACGGGACATCAATATGCAACCATGGGCCTGATTAAGGCCATGTAGCAGATTACCTTCACCCTAGAATCAAGTTAGCTGCTATGAAACAGTTATCTTGTCAGAGCGAAAGCGCCCGGGCCCTTGACAGAGCAGCATCTACATGTTTGTCAAAATACAGATACTGATCCAGCATGATCCCAAGGTAGCTGACTACACTTTGTCTTGCCAGTGGACGCCCGACCGCTCCAAAAATTAAGAACCTGCGCCAATGTTTTCTAGTGCCCCGAGAGGCCCTAAACAAAGGCGTTCAGAACAATATAGATTCTGATTTCTGGAGGTTGGTTTTCAACTTCCAGTCATCACAATACTACTGAATTTTTTCGAAGTCACGTTGCAGAAGAGTAACAATGACGTCGATCGTTGGACCTGACCTGTACGCAATTAAATCGTCCGCGTATGCTATTGAATCGTGAAGGGAAACTATCTGATCACTGAAGTAAATGCTGAAAAGTATCAGCGAGTTCACCGTACCCTGTTGAAGTCCATTGTCAAATGTTTGGGTAGAAGTCACGTTGGCAATTTTCACAACGAACTTTCTACCGGTTAACATATCAAAAATCATATATAACAGTGGTTTACTTATCCCCAACTGACTGAGCTTGTAGTAAAGTCCCTTTAGCCATACGCTATCGAAGGCTCTTTCCAAGTCAACCAGACAGGCGCCCGTGCATTGGTTCTTGCATTTATTCCACTGGATATCCAATACGAGCTACGAATTGATTACCCGGAATGATTTTCTTGTCCTCAACCCATTTAGACAGGGCTCTATGGGCTACCTTCTCGAAGACCTTGCTGATTTTCGGAAGTAGACTTATCGCCCGGAGTTTTGCCGGGTTAGAGGTGTCTTTACCCCTCTTGGGGATTGGTTGCACCACCGCTGTTTTCCAGTGCACTGGATATAATGCATTATTCAGTGCATTGTTGAACAGAATGG
This sequence comes from Merodon equestris, assembly GCA_958301585.1. Taxonomy (NCBI): domain Eukaryota; kingdom Metazoa; phylum Arthropoda; class Insecta; order Diptera; family Syrphidae; genus Merodon; species Merodon equestris. The sequence continues at coordinate 76,353,000 of OY284415.1, read as the reverse complement.
TGTACCTCTCTACAGCCACTGGAGGAAGGTGTCTAATCACAACATTGGATATACCGTCGGTTCCCGCGGATTTTTTTCTTTTCAATGACTCGAAGATCATCTGGAGATCCTCCGTCGAAATGAAAGCTTTTCTAGCTTCGAGCATAACAATGGCAGTACCTTGTTGTACAAATTTTAAACTAAACTGTTATACTAAGTGTATATCGACGCTTAGACAATGTACGGTCTATTTTGTTGATTAGTGGCATATTTTCAATGAAATTTATGACAGCAGTCTGTGGTTCTTGCATTACGGAAATAGCAAAATCAACATCTCTCTAAGTGATAATATAAATAAGTTTAACCCAATAGGAAGCACGATAGCAGATGTAAACCATTTTTTTTCTTTCCCATGATCATAAGTGGGTCAGGCAAAGTATCGTATTGATTAAGAAAGGAAGGAAAATTCTACGTAGAAATAATAAAAAAAATTATTATTTTCTATAAAAATAATAAAAAAAAAATAATCAAACCCAAAAATAGAGGTCAAAAAAAAGTTGGGATATCTAAGCTAGAGGATCTTTCTGTAAGTGGCGAAAGAGGGTTCACAATTTGCAATTTGAGGAAAAAGCCAATGTTTACCAAAGAACACAGAGATAAACGACTCGAATTTGCTAAATATGCTGTAAGTTGGTCTGATCGCAAATGGTGGAATATTTTGTGGATAAATTAGTCCAAAATTGTGTTCTACATTGGCGTTGGCTCTCGTCAATACGAATAGTAAATCCAGAAAAATTACCGAAAAAGACTACAAAAAAGGAGATTTGAAAACCATGGTGAGGGAATGTTTTTCCTAAAGGGTGGTCCAACCATAGTGCACAATGCTAATTGTGAGTCGTACCTTAACGTCAAGTTTTTTTGCCCAACTTAATTTTACATTTCTTTGTTTTTAGTGTTTGACAAATTCAACCATGGAGAGGTACACAATTGAGCACCGCGTTAAGATTGTTGAAGCCTTTTACGACAATGGGCGTTCAAATCAAAATGCATTTCGTGCACTTCGTGATTTTTTTGGTCAGCATAACCGACCAAATGTGTCCACAATCGGTAGAATTGTGCACATATTTCAGCAAACCGGGTATGTAGGAAATGTGAAAACACGTGATAGTGTGGCGGAAGTGAATGGTGACTTTACAAAGAAAATCATCTTCATCGACGAGGCACGCTTTCACCTCAGTGCATTCGTTAACAAGCAGAATGGCCGCATTTGGGCAAATGAGAATCCACGAGTGATTGTTGAATAGCCGATGCATCCACAAAGAGTGACTGTTTGGTGCGGTTTATGGGCTGGCGGCGTCATCGGGCCGTACTTCTTCGAAAATGAGGTCGGCCAAGCAGTTACCGTGAATAGTGTTCGCTGATAACGGACTTCTTGTGGTCACAAATTGAGGATATGGACCTGGACGATATGTGCTTCCAACAGGATGGTGCCACTTGCTACACAGCCAACGAAACAATGGCTCTTTTGCACAATTGGTGCAAACAAATGCAAAAACACCAGCATTTGATTTTGATAATAATAAATATTAAGATAATTCTCTGAAAACTTTTTGTTTTATTTGCAATTATCATCGTGCGTTTTCGTTGGACCACCCTTTACAATGATGTTAATCCAATCCCACAAGGTTGTCTACCCTATGTAGCAGTATATTTGTGTTGATATTTTAGAAAAAAAATGATGCCTTTATGTCGAAAAATATGACACTGAAGCGGAACTTCACACGAGCTGAAGAGCAGAATAATGGTTTTGGGTTAGTGATATAAGAGATGCTTGTATACAAAACCGAGAGAACGCTGCTAAGGGCCACGTTTTGAGGCTATCCATTTTGATAGTTCTATTAAATGTTAATAGAGTGCTATTGTCTAATATTTTTAATTAGTTCTTATACCAGCCTAAAATTTCAAATACTATTTCACTACTATTTATTATGTTAAGTTTTTATATTGCCCGACCTAAGATAGCAAAGTAATCTAACTACTGAGTGACGTTTACTAATATTATAAAATGAACTAACTGATCCGTTCAAAATATAAGTTTCTGGGAAATTGTTTGTCTACCGCTATTTTTATGTCCACAGCCATACACCGTCAAGTAAAGTTTAGATGTAGAGTTCTATCTTTTTGGGAGTAAAATTGTTCGATATAATACAAACTGATATCAAATAGGAATATTATCATCTATGCGAATAATTCATAATCAAATATCTGAACATCAATTAAAAGAGCTCAAAAAGAACTCCAAAATATTTACATAAGCTTATCAGATATGGCCCAATTTGCTTTTTAGTCTTTGCGTTATGTGCAGTATATACGTAGTGTTCGAAACAGCAACGTCCATATGTGATATATTTTAATATATTCCCGGCGGCGATTTATCCAATCCTCTTACTTCAATCCCATTTATGCTTGGGAAAAGACAACTCGATATTTTTAGAAACACAAAAGATTCACAACGAGCCATATGTGGTCACTTCCGAAGCTTTGGAACCATTGCGGGGTTGCCCTTTTCCTAGCGATAAAGCAATGAGGCGTGGGCAGTTATACTATGGTAAAGCAGTACTCCTCATTGATTGTCTGATTTTATTTAAAAAAAACACAGTGAAAATGTGAAACGATATTCAGGCCAGACGATTCCAACAGTCTTTACCAGGATGATTTAGCCTTCATTTTGACATCATATTCTGTCACTTTATTAAACGATTCTTGAGCAAATTACTCGTACATCAACCCATGATTGCGTTCGAAATTTTACATTTTTGAACAAGCCCGAAATATTGTGTGAAAAATTGTATGGCATGTTAGAATTGATATGTTATATCTTTGTCAATCGTCACTTGAAAATTATTATGACTTCCAGAAATCAGAACCTATTGTATTCAGAATAGACTGCATTTTTTGTTTCACCCCCTCGACGTAGGGTAAGAAAATGTCGCTCCAGGTTCAGTTGAGCTGTGCCATGCCAAGATCAAACAGCAGCACATGAAAATACAGCCTTCAGGATATATTAGTTTATAAGAGGGTATTACCGTGACTTAGTAGTTAGTTTCTTGAATTCTGAAGCCTCTGACCCGAGTTTCGATTCCCGCAACAGCCACACCATTGAAATTCTAATTTGCCGTGTTTCTCCTCAGGGGAGGATTGACAAAACATCCTTAAAGTTTTTCGGATTCGACAATATATATCAGGATCGAAGCGTCGACTTTGGTCGTCGGCGGGCTATAAGCCACCTATTGGGAGTTTATTAATATTAATTCCTAGCGCAGTCGTAGGAAGTATGTTCTTCATTATTAGTTTCAGTAAATCATTTGATTGGAGCGTGAATAACAAGTTTTACGAACTTTATCGAATATAGCGAACTCTTCTTCTTCTTTTCCTTTTTCCGGCGTTGTTATGGTCAGAAGTGTAGGACCATAAACTTCCCACTTAACTGCATTCCTACTGGTCCGTTTGTAGGGTCCGCCGAATATAGCGAACTCTATTCCGGATAAATTGTTTTTGCGCGGGGTTCTTCTTCATAATTTTATTATGAAAAATACAAAGCATTGCCGAAAGTAATTTAATGAAAGTTTGTGTTGTCCATGCTCTAGCTGAGTATACATATCGGAAGTGGTTTGCACGTTTTAACATTTGTGATTTTGATTTGGGTGACAAGAAGCGACTTGGAGATGAAGACATGATGGAACTGCCAGATAAGGATCCATTTCAAATACTTCCAGAATTTTATGACTCATTGAGAGTTGACGACACATACATAGGTAGAAAAATGGTTTAGAGCCATGGGAATAGTCCAAAACTCTTGCCTCATATGAACATGGTATATCTCAAGGCGTTTTCATTTGACGAACAACTATTTCAGGAGCAGAATACGAAGATATTTTTGCAATAAATTATTCTTAATATGAAAAGTAAATCCATCATGGCAGTCTTAAACCCCAATATAGCCAGTTTAGGTCGGTCAACTATCTTCATCAACGACAGAGCCAAATATCCATGGATGAAAGCTCCGGCTGTGTATTTGCCGAGATTTGTGTGGCATACTAGAAGCTGCCCATAGCGACTGAAACTATCACTGCATATCACTACCGATTCCAATTGATGAATAAATCCGTGAATGCAATAATGCATAAGAATTCAACTAAATAATGCTGAAGTGAGAAACACAGTGGTTATGTCAACCACTCAACCTAGGCTAGTACCATCAAGAAAGCTTCTTACCTGTGGGTATAAGCATATTTTAGATCGAAAAAAGTACGATACCCTTCAGCCTTAAAAAATGTCTACAGCTATTATAGTTTTGACTGGCTACAACAGCAAAATTTATGAAACAAATCTCACTTTAGCAGTACAGAGTAGTTTTAACAGCTTATGAACGTAAAGAGACAAACAGAATTTGAATGTTTGGCGGTGAACGATATACTGCCATTTTACAAAGGAAAATAAAGAAAACCTTACCTTAATCGTAGACTGTCATTGTCTCGTCTGGCATTCGTTGGGAATAGAATATTCTGGAAACTTACATTTTAGTGTTTACAGTCGGACAAGTCCCAATAAAGTTTGCCAAAGCCGCCACAATTTTATATGAGTCATTGTTATCAACTTTTTCACAAGTAACACATGCCCAACTGACAAAAACTAGCACTTTCCCTATTCATCTCTTGCTATAAAACGACTACAATCTTAAATAAGAATTGTTTTGCTAGCTTAAGTTTGGTTCAAACCACTTCTAAGAAAGCATTTAGTATACTTCATCTGAATTTTATTGTTTCTTAGAAATATTTTATTAATATAAACACCAAATCATATTTTTGATGAAATCAGTAGTGCTTTTCATCAATTTGGAGATGTCGCTAGATTTTTTTTCTTTATTGTGTTACGTGACTAGGCTTTTTCAACTACAAGAGTACTTGTCGGCATGTTTTTGAAGTTACCTCTACACGCATTACGCGTGTTAACTTCAGCAGACTTTATCGTGAATCATCGCCTCGCGGGTATAACCTAAGCCGAGTCGACTTGCCGATCTCTAACCAAAAACCCACTTAAATACGCCGCACCCAAGAAAACGTTTCTGAAAAAAAAATTACTACATTCCTAATATCAGCTCCATCGATGAACTCAAAACAATCAATCGACCGGAGCTTTTTATCCCACGTAACGCACAAGAATCATCACCAAAACCATCTTTATCCATCAGATAAAGCATCGCTACCATTCAACGGGTGATCTACAAGGTGATCTACAGACAAACGGCCTGCCTTTTCTGGAAGAGAAAACATCCATCTAAAACGAGACTTGAAAAGAGAAAGAATAAACTACACTGCGGCTATAAATATCTCACGCACGTTAAAAATGAATACGAACTGTGCCAAATGACGTCACAATTAGCACACTCCATTCTATGGTTGCCATTACATACATAGCTACCGGGCGTACTTTATCGTCGTCGCGGCTGGAGAGGAAGGGATCTGAAAGACGATGACAGAAATAAAAAAACGGAGAAGTGACCACATACAGAGATCACAGAATCCAATGCCACTTCTGCATCGAGCATGATGCTGAAGACATACGAGTTTTCTTGAATAAACACGGTGAAACAACATTCAGGGGGCGACGAAAAACATGTCAAGTGTGTCGACTAACACGCCATAAATGTCTGAACTACTGCACGGACTGCAACCATAAATTTAGGATGTCCATTTAACGCTGTGATACCGATCGGTACCTGGGGAATGAATTGATGGGTTATAGTGGAACGAGCCACGTCACCACATGATGACTGGAGGCGAGCCCTCCAGAAAAAGTGGATGTCGACTTTATTTCGACGAACTTCGCTGAATGAGCTGTTGACCTAAAAGATACTGGCATTCGAACGATTTCTGATTTAGTAGGTTACCGATTTGTTTACATCGAATCGAACTTTTTTTTTGTTTATTTGTTTATTGACGACGCAAAGTAGAGACAACTTTCAAGGAACACAGTGCAATTCGACGATGGATTTTAGAGAGCTATACAAAAGGTGTGTTTTGTTTGACAATACTCCTCCGCATATCAATTTGAAGAAAAACTTTAGCATTAAAAGTTTAAAATCGGGGGACAGTCTTGGCCATTGTAGGAATATTGGATTGATGCGTACAAAGTAGGCCAAGAAGAAATTGAAGACATGGTGGGCAAGAATATTACCCCAATTCCACGAGTTTGCAAAACCTTTTCACAGATGGGTGCAAAGTGGCTGGCAGTACGTCATATGTATATAGCCATGAAAGTGGTGACAGGCCTTCTACACGAAATGGGGATTGAGAACAGGTGTGCATGCTCCTGCAGTTGGGATATCTATGGTAACATAACAACAACATTTGCTTGAAAACAACTATGATCGTAAGGTTTGTCAAATGTCAAGAACACCCTTCATTCTTCCTTTCATTTTATGGCCACAAGACGGCCAAACAGTCACAATCGTCACATCTACCTACCATCCATAGAAGACAAATAAATGCGGTATAGTTTCGGTTCCGAAGCTTTTATCCCGATGAGGTACCACTTAGTCCCATTCTTCATACAAATTAATTGTTCTTACTTAAAGAGCTATAAGTTAATGTCTATTGAAATATGTTGTTAAGAAATTCTATTAATTTATTTATTCTTTGTTTTAAGGCTCTTCATAAAATTGATTTTGAATCTTAATCACTTCTGTAATCTCTGCCTTGATCACTTTCTATTACATTCATCAATTTGTTCATAATATTATCTGTCAATAAACTGTTTCACTAATTTTTGAATTGTCAACTGAAACGGTCGCATTTTTTCCTAAGTCGCATTTTGTAACAGGTTATGGACCCAGCACGCTTCCACATCAAGCCTTTGCATCAATTAAACACCGATACTGGTAGAGTCCTTGTCTATTTTCTGTAGTGTAATTCCAGAATTAATGACTTCGGGTAAGTAAAAAACTGATGGCAGAAAATTATTTTTCCCGCTTCGTAGAAGGCGTCAAATAGCTTTGCCAAATAACCCTTTTATGGCTTCTATGATATATCGAAATGGCATGTATTCGTTCATAGGAAAATGTTGAAGTTTATTTTAATTCAAAAAGAAATACTGTTCTTGGGCACCTTGCGGTATAATTGCTAATTCCAAGTTCCCTTAAGTCGCGCTCAAAATCCATTAACGGAGGAGAAAAGGCAGGAGGCACAATAGACACCTGTATTTAACCAATCTTAAATCGAATGTTTATAGTATACAGGAAGGTACATGCATGGAAATTAATTACAAGTGCTATCTTTATAAGCTAAAAGATATAATGCAAAATAAAGAAAAGAATCGAAATAGGAATCTTAGATTGTCAATAAACTTTGAGCTCAAATAAGCTTAGACACTTCGAGGTTCCTGCCAAACAATAGTACTCTAAGACATATAGCTGTGTTCGATAAAATAGTAGTGTTTTCTTTAAATCTTTGGAACCGACCTTGTAAGTCGTGTTCACTCTGCTATCAAAAGTCCTTAAATATGGAAGGTTATTCGTTATACAATTATCAAATAGTAAGAACAAGTACATTGTTCTAGTTTCTGAAAGTGGGTCGAGAAAGCACTATTCTAAAGAGCCTTTTCAAAAAAAAGGAACTTGAAAGAAATTAATTTAGGAGAAGTTGGGCTATTCTGCAGAAATCATATAAGAAATTCAAGAAGAATATAAATGTGGTGAAGGATTTAATAGTGGTGAACCTTTGAAAGAAACTAAAAGGCTCTGTTTTGACAAAGGAATTCTTCATCGCTCGAGATTTAAGCCCATGGCTAGTCTCTAAATTGAGAAATATTGGCTTTAGTTGGACCAGGAAGTATGTAAGAAGGCCTGCCGTCACAAAATATCAACCTCGGCTCAAAATGTAATTTTTCGAAATGTTATACTGCCATATCCTGAAAACGAAATGCTTCTTAAATGGGCATGCATACAGAATAACAAACCAAAGTAACTGCCAACTGGTTTGACGAGAATGAAGTTAGTCACCCTTAATGCTGAAAAGAGTGGAGAGTACCAACAGTTTCACATTTTTATTTTAGCTCAGCTATTTCGTCGAATATCAAAGTGTTTTTTCCTCTTTTTTTTAAATAATTTTTCTCAATGAATTACAAGGCTACATACGTTTTTGCTTTTATATTTTAAGGCTTGACCTAATTTAAAAAGAACATTTAAAGTAAATTAAAGACGGGTATTTTCAAAGCCCGTTCATTTCTTTTATTAATGGAAGCACAACTGTAGCTCATGGAAGACTTTAGGTTTCAAGGGAAACCCATTGTTTTTAAAGCGGCATTACTTTATGCCCTACACCGATAAAAAAAATAAGGGCTGTCAAATATTATGGCCATATTTACGAGGGTGGTCGGATAAGTACTTAGCCTACAAAAGAAAAACAAACATTTTGGAGAAATGGCGATTTATTTTTCAATATAGTCTCTTTTTAGCTCGATACACTTGACCCAGCGATGCTCCAACTTATTTAACCCGTCTGAAAAATACGTTTTCTCGAGGTCTGCTAAGTAGGATTCCGTGGCGGCGATGAACTCCTCATTCGACTGAAATTTCTGCCCGGCGAGTGACTTTTTCAAGTTTGGAAACAAAAAGAAGTCGCACGTGGTCAAATCTGGAGAATACGGTGGATGGGGCAGCAGTTCGTAGGCCAATTCGACCAATTTGGCCGTGGAGAGGGCGGAGGTGTGAGCCGACGCGTTATCATGGTGTAAGAGCACTTTTTCTTCGTCAAGTGGTGCTGTTTTTTCTTCAGTTCGGCGTCGAATCGGCCAAATAATAATTCTCCAGGTAGTCGATGTGGATCACACCTTGTGAATCCAAGAAAACGGTGGCCATCACCTTTCCGTCCGATGGGACAGTCTTCGCCTTCTTCGGAACACGTTCGCCGGGTAAAGTCCACTTTTTCGACTGTTCCTTGGTCTCTGGTGTGTACCAGTGGATCCATGTTTCGTCGACTGTCACAAAACGATGCAGAAACTCCTTCGGATTGCGCTTAAACAGCGTCAAACACTGCTCTGAAGTGATCTCACGGTTGCGCTTGTTGTCCGGAGTGAGCAAATGCAGCACCCATCGCGCCGACAGCTTTCTCATGCCAAAAATTTCATGCAGGACATGACCCACGCGATCTTTAGAAATGCCTACTGTCTCAGCTATCTCGTACAGCCTCAATCGGCGGTCTGCCAATACGATATCGTGGATTTTTGTCATGTTATCCTCCGTGGTAGCCGTTTTCGGGGCACCTGGACGTGGCTCATCAAAAACCGACGTGCGACCACGTTGAAACTCGTTAAACCAATTTTTGATGATCGCCATCGAAGGAGAAGAGTCACCGTACACAGCATCCAAACGTTCTTTGATTGCGCTGCGCGATTTCCCTTCCAAAAACAAGAATCGAATCACCGACCGATATTGCTCTTTTTCCATTTTTCTAAAATCCGGGGACACTCCCGCTTGCACACGCGGTCAAAACAAAACTACGAGTCCGATCCGGCTGAAATTTCGACAGTAGCCGTCTACTAGAATATACTACACGATACTAAGTTGCTCTTGCGATACTGGCGGTGAGGCTAAGTACTTATCGGACGACCCTCGTAAATGTGAATGGGAAGCCCTGATCTGTGAACGCGTGCAAAAATACCCTACAGTTAAATTGCATATATTAACCCAACTAAGACTGTGACACACACATTCTTTCGAAACAGGAAAATCGTACTTTTGCCTAGTTACTAGGCATTTTCGGAGGAATTGAATTATCAGAATATTGACTTTGATTGTAAACTCAACTGAAACTCCCACATGGAATAAACTTACAAAATTGAGTCAGTAACTAAGGTCCTGTTGCCGTATGCATAGTAAAAGCAAATTAATATGTATCCTGGTTGCATGCCGCATAAGTAAATTAGTCTTCAAAGACTAGCATACTGATTGGATTCACTCCACTTCAAATATAAAATTAAAAAAAAAAGACAGCCATACGCAATTGTTAAGATTCTTTAGCTCAGAAAGTAAAAATGTTAGTTTGGGAGAAGTATTGAGAGATTGGCACCATATGCTGTTTGGAGTCAAATATCGGTCAACACTAATACGTTTGCGTTATACGTGACATCGTGTCACGTTACATAATATAAGTGTGAAAATGAGAAAAATTTCTGAAAAAAAATTGTTATGTAAATGGTCAAGATATTAGATGTGAAAACCCCATGATTGGTATTCATGATATTGCTGAAGTACGAAAATGTTACTGTTTACAAAATTTTTAATCATATGTGTAAGGATACAATAGATACACGAAAAGGTTTAATGTTTGGGTGTCGCATCGAATGGCCGTGATAAATTTGATAAAAAATTCATATACCCGAACCTTAAGTGTGTCAGAATTACTGAATAGGAGGAAGGACTAGACCCAGCTACTGGATTTGAGATTTAAGATCAGTTCATCGATCTCTTTGTGGTCGCCAACAAATACTTTGCCTACCAAACGCTTACTGGTTATAAGATGAGCCAGGTTGTTGGCGTTAGTATTTTTGGCTCTAAGTGCAATAGGCTTAAGTTATGTTACCCTAAATCTCCAGCCTGGCAATAATGGTAGGCCTATCCACATACTCACTGAGAACCAATCAGTACTCTATGCGCTACTAAATATATTAGTCATCCAAAAACAACTATGATGTACTGTAGGGACAAATATATCATTTGAGAACCTCATTTTGCGCAACTTGAAGTTTCTTAATTTGGATTTTGGTAGCGTCTCCCCAGACTGGTGATCCGTAAATTACTGTCAATAAGTAAACATTTTTAAAAATAAATAACTTATTATTTTGCTTGCTCATCTATCATCCGCGTTTTGCAAGTAGCAGCATTAATAATAATATTTTTGTTCAGTATATTTAAAATATGATTGGCAAAGATGACTGGAATATCTGGGGTATAATTATTAATCACCTGTGGGTATCATTTTTAGTCGCGGAAAGCAGTCTTCATTAGAAACATGGATTTTTCGCAACTCAACACTGATAACCCAAAAAAGCTTTGTGTCACTTTTGTCAGGTGTGGCATAATATTTCTTCCGGACAGAAACCTTTCAAGTTTATTTTTAATATTTTTTTTCAACAAAGCAAGCTTATATGTAGGTCGATAGCTCGCTGGACTCTCTATTTCATGCTTTTTAGGGAAAACACTTATAATCCCTTAGAGCACAAAAGAGAATCAGAGTTTCCGGTACTAAAGCATCTAGAGTCAATTGAAAATAGCTCATTTATTTCCAAAGGGCAATTTGCCTTTAACTTGCAATTTTACTACAGTTAGAGGTAATGCTGACTGTCAACAAGTGATCATGTCAATTCATAGCAATACATCTATAGAAAGATGTTTTTCACTCCTTGACACAAAAAGCAAACAAATACACCTAGCTTTTGTCACATGAACACTCGCACATTAACCATAATATTTTCTTATGAACAAGCATAACAATGCGGATGTTGACATGATGGGAAGATAAAAGTCTGCCTCGGGCACATTATCTACGGCAGTTGAAATCGAAAGAGATAGGTAAACTTTTAAGCCGTAACGACCGATTCGAATCGCCTACTCGAAGGCTTGACGTGCTAGTGCCAATGCTTCTGATTTCTGTCACGTTGGTCACCGGTGCCACCTGCCGAACACGTCTTTGTGTGGGAACAGTTTGTCAGATGCAGTCAGTCATTCACAGCAGTCAGGTAAATTCGCCACGGAATCGCACATCTAAAGCATCTAATATTACATCTGACGATCTTCTTCACCAAGCCATTCCGTCACAAGACCCTTGGTCGGGTGATATTCACTAGCCCCGATGACGACTCATCGTGAGATAGATTCACCACTGAATCAAGTTGGAATGTAGGTTGCACATCCGAGAATGGTCAACGAAGAAAAAAAATGGATTTTGTCCGAACTCCAATTCGTTACATTTCCAAAGGTGTAGGTCAGTGAGTATCCACTCTTCATTCACTCTGCTCTCGTTCGATCCGCAAGTCCGCAGAAAGTGGACTGATAGCCGAGTGACTTGAAACGTGAGACTAGGAAGTGGGGAGACATAATTTCTTCACTTTGTAGGCATAGGAAAATGAGAAGAGCGTATCCGCTGGATGCGGACTATATCTGTCCGGCTGTCTGTGCGAGCAGTCATGTTTCATTTTATTCAGATACACGTATGTTTTTTTTCTCATTGCCGTTTACCTGGTGTCAATTATCTGGCACATCCGGGTAGATTTCTCTCGAGGAATAACACGAGATGTTCACGGGCTTGTGTGCTTTTCTACTTCGTTTTGTTTTTTATTTTTTTTTTCACTTGCAACTGCTTATAGCTATCTCGGCCTGTAGTTTGTCACAGTTTTACTTTAATTTCTCTTACCGACAACACTTTAAACCAGAACTCATTGGAAACGCTAAAGTGTCAATTAGCGGAATTAGGACGTGGTAGCTCCGCCTTAATAATGATGACATTATGAGGAAAACGAGAATATGTTATACCTTCCTTCGAGAAGACGATTGCCAAAATGTAGCACATTACTGTCATTTGCCGGCAAGAAGCAAAACACAAAGGTCAATCGGTGCCATTTAGCTCGGATAAAATACATTAACCTGTTTCTACTATACACGAAGTGAAAGACATTAAGAACGACGCCTCACATATGTACTCATATAATAGTTGTATACCAAGGCTAAAGCTGAGTGTTGACTCGGTAGCCGACTCGCCCTTATTTTCGCTTTTCAACTTCAAGCTTTTCTTGCTTTCCGCCTGTCCATGGGCAGGAGAAACTAACTTATCGAGATTATTTTCATAGCGGAAAACGAAACCCAATTGACATCATCATCGGTTGATATTAACACAAAAATTGTAGAAACATTATGGGTTCATGTCGATTGGCATACCAACTTTGGACAGGGTGGGTCTGGTCGGGAGTGGCGTTCAACAGAGTCTAGGAGTACGAAAATAGAGTTGAAAACAAATTCGCATTTAATTACTCAGACCGGAATGGCAAACCGATGGAGACACGAAGTTGGTTCCGTTAAGGGGTACACGGGGTAAAGGGTGTCTAGTCACATTTTAATTATCACGTGGAGGATGATAAATTTTTCTGACACATCACTTGAACGAGCAATATTTTATGATAGGAGACTGTGACAACACCCTATTAAGATACTTTGAAGCTGACTTGATTTGACGGCCGTAATAACCGGGAATAATATGAAATGAAATTGCATTTAATGATAATTTTAATTTGGATATGGAAGAAAGGTTAGGTTTGATAACGTCTCTCCGTATTTATGAACAAGCGACGAACTTCTTTAAAATCTCCTTTCTCAGTGTACTGCTTAAAGCAGTTTCGTTCGGCTGTGAAAATATTAAGAAATAACGAGCTCTCCAGTAAAACCAGAAATAGGTTTCAATTGCTCCGTTCATTCTTTGTTGCCCAAAGACTTGGATCTGTCAGTAATGACCAAATGACTCTGTGAAATTTATGAATGGAGATACAAGATTAACATACGACAGGCAGCTGAATCCAACTTCTTCAATAAAAGTTCTCGATTCACGGTGTGGAAATATACAAGATATGAATGAATATTCATGCAGCAATTACCCAACCTGTTACAGATTTTTCGGATCCACGGATCCAAGTCTACAATTTCAATACCTAGGCTAATGTACTTAATGTTTTGTTAGCCAAAACGAGTAATAAAGGGGCATCCAACAAGACGTTTGAGCATAAATGCGACTGTATTTATTGAGTTGATCTCTGAGCTATTGGTGTTGTCAGTCTTATAAGACTCACGATCTCGGTGGTCAAGTAAAATCCCCATTTCAAAAAATCTCACGCGCAATTGTAACACAATAAAGCAAATGTATAACCAGCTGTTTGGCATGTGATGCAGTTCTGATAGTATAAACGTTAGCACCAAATTCACATAAATTCATTTATTCGGTAACGCAATGCCGTCATTTAAACGGTCGAACCAGAATCATTTAAAAAAAGATGGCCCAATGACTCCAACTGTCACTCTTAGGAGATGGGGAGCATTTATTTCGAGGCCCCAATTGGCAAAGTTACGGCGATGTGTGTGTTTTTGAGTCAACTGGATATTATAAACTGTTGGCAAAGGTTTTTACTTAATAGGCCCAAATCATTTGATTATCTTGAAATCGATACAACTAGGTTTTAATGGCGGCGATATTCCTGGCTGACTTTGTCGGATGAACACGAGTTGTAACTTATTCAAAAAGTTTAAATTTACTGAATAGCGTTATTAATATCTATTTTATTAATAGCTATTTTCACTATTTCAGCTAGTTGTTTAGGTGAAAGTGTATGTGGAGCTAGTGTTTTTTTATCAAAATTCGTCGCAGAGATATGTTCATTTTGACAATTTATCAATGGAGAAACTTCTTGTTGGATGACCCCGTATTTTACTAAAAGGTTTGATACATAAAATGTTAATTACAAATGTTAATTGCAGAATCTAAAAATTTGAGGAAAATAATACTTCGTGCTAAAAAAATGAGACTAATTCGATTTGTTTCCATTACCTTTGCATAACTTACGTCGGTTATTAGAAGCTATTGTTCATTTTAAAATAACAAAAACGAAAATTTGACTTGACCCAAGAAAAAGTAGAAAAATTTAACAAAATATCCATGAATTAAAAAAATTACAATAATTTCCAGGCAGGAAAATTGGACCTGACGACAGGAAAAAGACAAAATAATGGAATTTGGTTTAATGAAAACACTGGTCTTTACTGGATAGATAATAGTAGGCGCACATTCATTTCTCTTTTAATGTAATTCACTCTTTGGATCCACAGGATGCCTACTATGTAAGTATTCAAAACAAACTACTATTAAGAAAAGAAGCGTAAAGAAAATGATTTCCAAGGGCATTTTTGTTACTATAGTTACCCAAAATTGAGCAGAAGAATACCTGCAGCTGCTGTTTTGTCGAAAGAAGTCGAACATCATATGCAAACGAAAAGAATAGAATGATTTTGCAAATGGGATGCAAAAGCTTTACCACAAAGTTTTAAGAAGAGAGTAAACTTTACATATTTAGGATTGGCTGACGGAAATTGGTGTGACTAAAACATTTCATATTAACTGTAAAACTCGGCGGTGGTGTTGTGATAATGTGAAAATGGCAAAGGATATTAGAGAATCTAATTTCATTGATTTGAGTGATACTAAACTGTGGTTACTGTATAACAAGTATAAAACGCCCGCCGGCTGCGAGCGCCAAATATGAATTCAATCAATAACACTGGTAACACAATTTTGTAACAAGAAAGGTGCTTACTAATTTTGAATAATTTACCTAGTTACCCTCATTTTATCACCACATTTACATATTTTGATTCCATCATGGCTCGTTTTCGTGTTACAGCTTATACCCACAAAATTTTAAATTAACCGTTCTTGTTTCATTTTCGCATTCAGGGAATTTATTTATTCGAAGAGCGCAGTGTTTTTCTTTTGATCCTGATCCTGACAAGTTTTAATACATTTGTGGCGACACTACTAGAACCAAGTTATATGAACAAAAGTATTTTACTGTCGCAATCGATAACAAGACTTAAAGGTTCTTTTTTCTTTTCACAAGATGATCAGCTGGTATCTTGTAATAATGTCTATTGTGTAATGACTAAGTTGTATGTAGAATATAAAGCTGAAGAGTTACGTCTATTTATCAATGGTTCAAAAGTAAGCTTAAAGGCTGTTCTTTGACATATCGGCAATAACCTTCCCTACATACCATTAGGTGAGGCTCCTAACATGAAAGAGTCTTATGAAACTACATATTTAATTTATATCTCTTGGAAAAAATGAAAGTTTGTGGAGATTTGAAGACGATTGCCCTAATTTTAGGATTACAACTAGGGTATACGAAATACTATTGTTTTATTTGTGAATGAAACAACAGAGACCGGAAAAATCATTATGTTAAGAAAGACTGGCCAAATAGGCAATCTCTTCTCCAGGCTATGGGTAGGAGGGGTGACGGCTTTTTATATTTGAAAGAAAATGTCCTCAGCTTGAGGCCTATTTGTCTTAAATCAGGCAATTAAGGAAATATGATACATATAGTCGTATTTAAAGATTAGATTTGGAAAAATAAGCCTGGAAATCTTTCATGAAAGTAACTTCCAATTTTCTAGAAAATCACCGATCAAGTAACTATTAAAGTATTGTCGCGGAGCTGTCATCTACTTATAAGGCTTTGGGCTGTAATATGTCATTGAAAATACATTATTTTCATTCACATTCAGACTTCTTTCCTGAAAATTTGGGCGCCGTCAGCGATGAACAAGGTGAAAGATTCCACCAAGACATTGCTACCGTAGAAAAACAATATTAGGGCAAGGTCTACGTATGCTAGCGGATTACTGTTGGGCAGTCAGATGCTAAGTTTTTGTTTTTCGTAAAATTTTCTTAGCTTTTATTATTCATTTATTTTAATTAAATAATTAATTAAGTCGAAAGACATAGTTTTAAGAACGTGCTGTCTGCTTTAGAGTGCCCGCACAGGGCCAGAAAGTAATTTTAATTAGTTAAGATAGTTAAGGTAGACTTAAGCATTTTTGTCAAAAAGAAGTTAGATACGAGGGTGGTCCGATAAATACTAAGCCTCACCGCCAGATGGCGCCAGTATCGCAAGAGCAACTTACTATCTAGTAGACGCCTACTGTCGAAATTTCAGCCGGATCGGACTCGTAGTTTTGTTTTGACCGCGTGTGGAAGCGGGAGTGTCCGAGAAAAATGGAAAAAGAGGAATATCGGTCGGTGATTCATTCTTGTTCTTGGAAGGGAAATGCTGTGTACGGTGACTCTTCTCCTTCGATTGCGACCATCAAAAATTGGTTTAACGAGTTTCAACGTGGTCGCACGTCGGTTTTTGACGAGCCACGTCCAGGTGCCCCGAAAACGGCTGCTACGGAGGATAACGTGACAAAAATCCACGATCTCCAATCCAATCCGAAATCCACGTGAGAAAGCTGTCGGCGCGATGGGTGCCGCGTTTGCTCACTCCGGACAAGAAGCGCAACCGTGAGACCATTTCAGAGCAGTGGTTGACGCTGTTTAAGCGCAATCCGAAGGAGTTTCTGCATCGTTTCGTGACAGTCGACGAAACATGGATCCACTGGTACCCACCAGAGACCAAGGAACAGTCGAAACAGTGGACTTCACCCGGCGAACGTGCTCCGAAGAAGGCGAAGACTGTCCCATCGGCCGGAAGGGTGATGGCCACCGTTTTCTGGGATTCCCAAGGTGTGATCCACATCGACTACCTGGAGAAGGGCAAAACGGTCACAGGGCTGTACTATGCAAAATTATTAGGCCGATTCGACGCCGAATTGAAGAAAAAAAACGGCCCCACTTGGCGAAAAAAAAGTGCGACTTCTTTTTGTTTTCAAATTTGAAAATGTTACTCGCCGGGCAAAATTTTCAGTCGAATGAGGAGGTCACCGCCGCCACGGAGGCCTACATTGCAGACCTCGAGAAAACGTATTTTTCAGACGGGTTAAAGAAGTTGGAACATCGCTTGGTCAAGTGTATCGAGCTAAAAGGAGACTATATTGAAAAATAAATCGCCATTTCTCCAAAATGTTTGTTTTTCTTTTGTAGGCCTTCGTATATTCGTAGGAAAAGAATTAAAAAAAAAAGGTTTAAAAAAATACTGTTGGACATTATAATGAGATGTTCTCTGAAGCAAAATATAGACGAAAATCATAAAACTACATTTATGTTAATGCTTACAATAAATATTCAATTTTGTTAGTCATGGTATTGAATTTTGGGTATAAAAAACATGCATGTAGCAGAGCCGACATTTTTGGTAGATATTTTAATAATCCATAATAATCCATATTTTAATATGTTTTCTTCTATTAATCTGTCAAATTTTTCAATTCTTTCAAAACAAGACAAAATTGATATATAAAAAAGGTGGGTGTTCCAAATTGTTAACGAATTGCGATGTACAGTACTTCTAGAGTATTTAATGCCGAAAAACCGAAAGCAGCTGCGGGAACAATTGTCAACTATGTAGACATGAAGACGAAAAGAAAACAGCATTTACCGAAAAAAAAATACGAAAAAAGGAATTATTCCATTACATCAGCATCAATTTATCTCAGTCGAAGAAAAGTGAACTATTGGCCATTAGGGGCATGGCTAAGGAGTCTTGATACTTCTATTCCACTTCTATATTAAATAGTAATATTTTCATCGTTGTAGAACTGTATCCATGCCAAGAAATTGCGAAAATGCTTTGTCCGAGTTTTTAGACCAAAAGCGACAGAGAATGGAATCACAGTTTTGCCGGAAGCAAAAGGTCATCAATAAAAATAGGCAGTATTTGTTTTGATGAAATTCGTCGTAACTATAAGATCATGAAAACTGAAAATATAGACTTCGGCCACTATACCTTATTTATAATTGATATATGTTGAGTAAAAAGTACTTGATCTTCTCTCATCCTTTAGTTATACATATGTATTTGTGATCGGAGAATTAATACACGAGATATGTGAGAAGAATGATATGAATTTTCACATGCGTGGTGAGACGTCAGTCACGAAACAGGTCTGACGAGATGTGAGATTGGAGACAGTTTAGGTATTTGTTCCCTCTGATCTTGTATTCGCTGCTCAACAGAAGCAGTTTCATATCCATAGTTCATTCGTTCCATGTTTTTAGGTATGGTCTCTAGATATATCGAGACGAAAATGCCCCTTGTAATCGATTATCATCATTCGATGCCTCCTTGCCTCTTTACCAAAAACAAAAAAAAGGCGTACCAATGCATATTTCCTAAAACGTATTGTATTTTATCAAGATTTAAATGAACCTTTTATTTTATAAGTGGCCTTTCTAACACTATCTACCTATTGAATGACAGTAATTAGTAATTTCAAGGGAAAATTCAGGTTTTAATTTTTTTCAATACTTTAGCGATTATAAACGCTTGGACTCTTTGTTGCATAGATTTTCTCTGTTGTTATATATTTAATCTACTTGTTGCGTACCTTCTGTCCCATTATGTGGTCACAAGTTCCGTATTAGATTGAGGCTATTTCTGAATGAATTTAAAGATATAATACTTATGTACATATATCTGTCCTGCATTTAAAGACCTATCAAAAGAAAACAATATTGTAGCAGCAGCGTTTACATTACATTCGGATTCTTGCATTAATATGTAACTTTATTGAATTATTTTCCTTTCTTTATGAATTGTATACTTTGTTATTTTAAATTATAAATTAGGTTGTCATTGTGAACTATTTTCCTTTATGAATTATAAATTGTTATTGTGAACTATTTTTTTTTGTAAAAATTGAACTTTTGTTGAAAGCTTGCATGAAAGCTTTCACAGCATATAAAAGCAGGTGTAAGACCACGCTCGATCGAGTAGTCGCGATCCAGTCAGAGGGAGGATAATCACTCTAAGGCGCTTTCCTAGGAGAATTTTTCCCCTCTGACTTGATTAAGTGGTACTTGAAACTAGTAAGTGACACAGCCTTGGCCCTTCCAGCGGCTTGTCACGGCCTAGCTTAAAGCACCGGCGTTTTATTTCAAAAATTGAAAATAAATTGTAAAAAAAAAAAAACAAAGAGTTTCTCAGCGCCATACAACCAGGGCGCTACAGTGGCATCCCAACGTAGAACCCGAATGTTCAAGGAAATAAAACGTAGCGAAAGAATAGCTAGACGAACAGAAATGGCGAATTTTTCGAACGAACAGTTCAACCAGTTTCTCGAAGTGTTGAGCAGGAATAAAGGGTCCGGATCGTTTACCACCTGCACCGCTCGATTTCGGGGAGAAAGAGACGCAAAGAAACTAGAGGAGTTTGTGGCTGCCATAACGACATTCAAAGAGCTGGAAAAAATAAGTGATGAAGACACAATCAAGGCAATGCCGATGTTATTAGAAGATTATGCTGCTTCATGGTGGCTTGGTGTTAAATCCAGTGTAAAAAAGTTTGACGAACTGATACAGCTTTTACGATCTGTTTTTGCACCTCTTAGACCCAGCTGGCGAATATTTCTGGAGATTATGGAGTCCAAACAACAGCCAAATGAATCGATCGACAATTTTGTCTGCAAGAAACGGGTTCTATTCTCAGAACTTAGAGAAGATGTAAAAGAGGACATGCAATTAAACATGATTTACGGGTTATTAAACCAAGAAATTAGAGAGCGTGTTCCCAAAGAGGAAGTCGGTTCATATGCCAGTTTGCTTCAGAAAGGAAGAGAAGCGGAGCGAACTATTGCCGAAAACAAACAAATTAGAACCGGACATAATGTCAATTCAAATTCAAAAGTGGAAAAACCAGACAAGCGTTGCACGTTTTGTCGAAGAAGGGGGCATACCGCTGAACAATGTTTTAAAAAGAAAGGTCTTCAGACTGCCAACAACCCATCCGTTGTCAGACCCGTGGTTATATGCTATGGATGTGGAGCTCCAGGCGTTACTAGAGCGAATTGTACAACCTGCTCAAAGGTCAAAGTTGAAAGCCCACAATACCTGAATTTTAATTTAATCTCTACCACGATAATTGGTAGAGACCCCCCTATTGCCCGTGTCAAGATACTAAACTTGGTCGGTGAAGCCTACTTGGATACGGCAGCAAGAACCAGCGTAGCTAGTCCTAGCTTGAAAAGACTATTGACACAGAATCGGTGCATCATGCAAAAAGTAAAAGCGGACGTAACTCTGGCGGATGGTACAACAACAAACCAAATGGTACTGTCAACAATATGCGACATTGAGATCGGTGATAGAAAAAGAAAAATAAGGTTCATATCCCTCCCCAATGCAACGAAAAATCGTACGCTGATCGGCGCAGACTTCCTACAACAAGCAGTTATCGTTTTAAATATGGGTCAAAAATATTGGTATTTTGAGGACGATCCAAAAACCAAATTTGATTTCGAAGACTCACTGCCTCTGGCGCTGAACAGCATACAATTGGCTGGGGATAATATCCAAAATGAAAATCAACCAAACTCTAGTACGAATACCTCAATTAGCTTGGCAAAGAAAAGAGAAAATGCAAGCAACACGCCAGAAATTATGCAGGGAATCTCAAACTTTACACATTGGTTGAAACAACGAGAGATCAGTCCAATTTCAGCCACTCCGAAACGTAACGCGACCGACTGTGATGAACCTACCAATGATTTATTTGATTATAGGAACACAAACAACGATTACTCCCCAGGTTTTACACAGGCTGTTTTTAGAGATTGCTTACCGGCTACGATAGAAACACCAAAGAAAAAGAAGCCCAACGAAAAGGAATTGACAGATAGTTGGTTTGTGTCACTGAACTCTTTTGAAATTCAGTTCTTAAGGCCGTCAGATGGTTTTAATCTGGAAGAGAGTCAAAAAGAAACCTTAGAAACACTATTAAAAACAAACTCGAACGTGTTTAAACCATCGAGATCAGTAACACCTTATGCAGTTCACCGAATCAACACTGGAAACAGCGAACCGATTTCTTTACCCCCATACAGGCTTTCTCAACCGAAAAGAGAGCAATTAAAACAAGAAATTGAAAATATGCTTCAATGTGGCATTATTGAGGAATCCGAATCACCTTGGTCAGCACCCGTAGTAATGGTCCCTAAAAAAGATAAAGGAATTCGTGTGTGTATAGATTATCGCCAACTTAATTCGGTAACGATACCCGACAAATACCCGATGCCTAGAATAGATGATTTGCTTCATGAAGCAAAAAGCACAAAATTCAAATCGACATTGGACCTACAAGCGGGGTATTGGCAAATTAAAGTACACGAGGAGGACCAAGCGAAAACAGCATTCGTAACCCCATTCGGAATGTATAAATTTAACCGTATGCCTTTTGGTTTAAGAAATGCCCCAGCAACTTTCCAGAGGCTAATTGATAAGTTCCGCGCGGGTTTAGGAGACATCCTTGTGGTAGCCTATCTGGATGATATAATCATCTGCTCTCCAACATTCGATCAGCACATGAAAGATCTGAGAAAAGTTTTCGAAAGGCTTGAAGAATTCCAACTGCACGTGAATCAGAATAAATGTCGTTTCTGTTGCGAAGAAGTCAAATATCTTGGCCATATACTCAATGCAAACGGTATTAGCATAGATCCGGAAAAAGTAGCAGCCATTAAAGATCGACCAGAACCACGAAACGCAAAACAAGTTCTATCGTTTCTTCAAACGTGCTCCTGGTATCGCCGCTTCCTACCGAATTTTGCAAATATAGCCAAGCCACTGAGTCAACTAACCAAAAAACGAGTACCATGGTCATGGACGGAGGAACACCGACAGGTGTTTGAAAATCTTAAAAAACTTTTAACCAGTACTCCAGTCCTAAAGCAAGTAGATCCAACAAAACCTTTTCTACTCAAAACAGATGCAAGCAGTTACCCACTTGGGGCTGTTTTACTCCAGGGGGAGGGGGCCGAAGAACATCCTATCGAGTATGCTAGCAGGTTATTAACCGACGCCGAGAGAAACTATTCTACTACAGAAAGAGAAGCTCTTGCGATCGTCTGGGCAACCATAAAGTTCCGTGGTTATATTGAGGGAGCGGAAGTGACTCTGGTGACAGACCACCAACACTTAAAGTGGCTAATGACAATCAAGTCACCAACTGGAAGATTAGCAAGATGGGCCCTTCAACTACAGCCTTTTAACATTAACATCGAGTACAAGCCAGGCCGCACAAATGTTGTTGCCGATATGCTTTCGAGACCACCCTGCAAGGAAGAACATTTTGAAAACTGCGAAATTTGTTCGTTCGAAGTTGATTTGCCGAGAAAAGGGTCCAAAGAATTGCGTGATGGACAACTGGAGGACCCAAATTTGAAGACAATCATTGAGTCCCTTGAAAAATCCGATGAACATTTTATCCGCTGGACCAAACGTGGATATGTTCTTAACGATGGCGTGCTATATTGTTACAATGATGGTGAACTTGAAAACGATGATGCCCACCTTGTTATTCCGGAGAAGGAACGAGCATACATTATAAAAACATATCATGATGATCCTACTGCTGGCCATTACGGGATAGAGCGTACCACCTCAAGAATCGCCCATAGATACTTTTGGCCCGGTATGCGAGCAGACATAGCGAAACATATAAAAGCCTGCATTGAGTGCCAGCGCTACAAGGCCTCAAACTTGAAACCAGCTGGGTTGCTTCAAACAGTTCCCAGCCAAAAACGTTTTGAAATAATAGCCATCGATTTATTTGGGCCACTGCCAAAAACGGATGACGGAGATCAATGGATCTTTATTGTCGAAGATCTAGCAAGCAGGTGGATTGAGTTATTCAAATTAAAGCAAGCAACTGCTGAAGTTTGCGCGAAGACGTTGACGGATGAAATTTTTCTTCGATACGGGTTTCCCAGACGCATTATAAGCGACAATGGAGTGCAATTTATATCTGCAGTTATGCAACAATTAACATTTTGTCTCGATATTCAACAAACTTTTACACCCGTTTACCACCCGGAAGCTAACCCCGTGGAAAGGAAAAACAGAGACCTCAAAACGCAGATTTCAATATTAGTGGAAAACGATCACACCTCATGGGCACATAGACTCGCAGCGATAAGGTTCGCCATGAATACAGCCGTTTGCCACAGCACAGGATCGTCAGCAGCTTTTCTAACCTTTGGGAGAGAACTTCGTACATTAGATGATATCAGGCATGACTTAAGGGGCATTGTAGAGTCAGAAAATTTCATCCCACAAATAACGCCTTTCCTTAAATTACTTGCCGAGACATTGAAAAACGCTAAAGAAAAAGAAGTTAAACAACAAGATCGAAATAAAAAGTATGCGGATAAAGGTCGACGTAAGCAGCATCCCTATGAAGTTGGAAATAGAGTCCTGGTTACGAGTCATGTTTTAAGCAACGCCGCAAAGGGAATTACAACTAAATTCGTTCCAAAGCGCGATGGCCCATATATTATCATTAAGAAGATTGGATCCAGTAGTTACGAGGTAGCAAGACCAGATTCCCCTGGTGAACCTTTGGGGGTATATCACGTATCCAACATTACCCCTTACTATGGTAGAGATCTATTAAAACCAACGATGTGCCTAAGAAGAAGAGGACGACCGAAGAAGCCCACTTAACTGTTGACACCACATCGAGGCGATTGTGATGTCAAAGGGGGAGACTGTAGCAGCAGCGTTTACATTACATTCGGATTCTTGCATTAATATGTAACTTTATTGAATTATTTTCCTTTCTTTATGAATTGTATACTTTGTTATTTTAAATTATAAATTAGGTTGTCATTGTGAACTATTTTCTTTTATGAATTATAAATTGTTATTGTGAACTATTTTTTTTTGTAAAAATTGAACTTTTGTTGAAAGCTTGCCTGAAAGCTTTCACAGCATATAAAAGCAGGTGTAAGACCACGCTCGATCGAGTAGTCGCGATCCAGTCAGAGGGAGGATAATCACTCTAAGGCGCTTTCCTAGGAGAATTTTTCCCCTCTGACTTGATTAAGTGGTACTTGAAACTAGTAAGTGACACAGCCTTGGCCCTTCCAGCGGCTTGTCACGGCCTAGCTTAAAGCACCGGCGTTTTATTTCAAAAATTGAAAATAAATTGTAAAAAAAAAAAAACAAAGAGTTTCTCAGCGCCATACAACCAGGGCGCTACAATATTTAGAAGTGGTTTTTAATTCAAATTGTAGGCCAAAATTTGTTTTTAATTACAGAACGAGTGCGATAACAGGCATGGAATGCATTGTCGGAACAACCGCATCAGCAATTTCTTTGTACTTCGCTGGATTTACGGAACCACCCAAAAGCAAAATATAGCGGAAACGCCAATTTGTTATACATTCCCGTACATAACATATGGCAAATGCTTAGCGTTGGAAAGCAAACATTGATCTGAATATCGCACTTCCTGCTTTCCAAACAAATTCATTTTGGATTCGTAAAACTTTGGTGGGTCATTCCTGGTGCTGTTTGGTCCACATTTATCTCTTAAGAAGCGGCTTCTTTGCAGGTGCACGTGCTTGAATCCTTACTTGATTTAACCGGCATTGAACAGTTCGCGTGCTGAAGTTTTCTATTCTCAGTTCTATTCCCAATTTCTTAACAGTTGCGAATCGATTATCAGGGACATACGCTCCAAAATCCGAACTTGTCAGGTTATAGCTTTTTGAGTCTTCTGGTGCGGAGTCCTTGCTGTAGTGCTCGTCTAGCTAAATTTATTCAAAAGCAATCTTACACTGCTTTCGTGATATTCCACATTATCCGCAATTCATTTATTTGAAGAATGTTCGCCATGAAGAGCGAGAATATGTCCTGATTGGCACAAAATGATTACAAAATTCTTTAACTCCTTACAAAACATTTTGTCGCGATCTAGAACACTACTGCGATATTAACTTGGCTGTTTTTTCTTTTATACAATATACCAAAAAAACTTAGCTTACCATAGAAAAATAGCAATCCTACCTACATACATATATAAGTTTTAGAAATATGAGAGAAGTTATAATATAGCGCCGCGCTTTTTTTGCCACGGGATGTACACATATAGCTACCGCCCTGATAGATCGTTGATTTCTTTATTGTCTCACAATTGTGTTTCCGAAGTTATAAGAACAGATCGACGACATTTATGTCTGATGTAAAGTGAACTTACTCTACTGCAGCTATAATATAGATAAGCCGACTTTTATCATCTACCTCAGTTATTCCTAAGATTCCACTCGGAGGATTATATGGTAAAACAAGAGTTCGGAATGTCTATTATTATATATAACAGCTTTTTCCTTTTTCACCAAGAGTTCAGAATGCCTAATCCTTTCCTTAGCAGTTTTATTTCATGGAGATTCGAGACCTGGTGGTGGACAGACGAAGCCAAAGCAGTGATACACGAAAAGAAAATGGCTTTCCAAGCTTGGTCAAAGTGCTCTTCTACTAATAGAGAGGAAAAAGCTCGCCGTGAAAAGGTATATAGATATTGCAAAGGTATCACGAAGAAAAAGTGCGCCGAAATCAAAGCGAAAAGCATGGAAAGTCTCTATCAGGAGTTGGAAGAAATATCGTCTTCCGCGTCTGACAGGAACCAGGCTACCCAGGAGCTTCGACAAAGCAATTTGAACAAAGGAGCAAATATCTTTAAGATAGCCGCCCAGAGAAGAAGAAATGCTCAGGAGATTCGTTTCCTAAAGTTTATTAACAATGCTGAAGGTCTAGATGGCTCATGGTTCTTATCTCCAAACTTATGAGAGGCGACACTATGCCTAATCAATGGATGGAAAGCTATTTTCTTCCTTTGCACAAAGGAAAGGGTCATACGCGAAATTGTGATAACTACCGTTCTGTCAAGCTGATGTCGCACACCATGAAGATCGTTGAACGGGTATTAGATAGCCGACTGCGGAAAATAATACGACTATATGATGACCAGTGCGGGTTTGTCTCGGGTAAATCAACAACAGATGCAATCCAAAGTATAAGGGTCATGATGGAAAAGCATCGTGATTCTTCAAAATATAAAGGAGATATCCTTTGAACCCCGTCTAAAAGGCGATATCCATCAACGTTCCAATTTCAACACGCAAAAAAGGCAGGCCGAAAAACAATTGGTGCAAACAAATGCAAAAACACCAGCATTTGATTGGCCTCAGCGATGAAGTAATCCCAAACCGGAGAACCTGCCGCTACTTTCTAAGGTCAAACCGGCGGACCCCACCAGCGGACTAGTAGGAATGCAGTTAAGTGGGAAGGTTATGGTCCTACACTTCTGACCATAACAACGCCGGGGGGAAAAAAAAAAGGAAAAGAAGAAAAAGGAGATTAGAGACCTCGTCCAAGATTCCAGTGCATATTTGAACTTAGTTCCTGTCTTACTCATTAACTTAACTCATCTTTAAAAGGACGGCAAATATTTTTTGAGCTTAAAGTTTTGAGCTAAGTTTCTAAGCAGGTTTATCCAACATACCTTCCGAAAGTGTAAAAATATTTATATCAACTCTTTGGTTTAATGTCATTATTTACTTTAATGCTTTCCCTTAATTCAATCAATTTCGCATTAAAGTGTCTGAAAACACTCATTTACTAATTTACGTCCCCTCTAGATTTCATTGCTACCTTGAGTTGAATCAAAAACTACGGCTTATCTCTTTGCCGCATCTGACAGCAATTTAAACAAATTTCGCAACAATCAGGCCCGTTTCATCGAAATTACAAGCCCCTGTAATCGAATAAGTTCTTATCAGTTCGTTCATTGATTCATTATCCACTAGTATAATAAAACAATATAAAAGCCTTCGTCCAACATCGTCAGATACATGATAAAAATCACAACAAACATTTGTGTTGTTGACATTTTCGGCGATAGCACTTGCGTGTATGAATCAAGAGAAATCCGCTTCAATACGAGTACAAGCATAAGTTGACGTTAAGAGCGGACTATTAAGACTTAACTGGTTTTTGTGAAATTTGGTTATTGTATATTGTACAAGCGACGACTTGTTGAATATGTCGTTTCCTAGCCGTTTGTTATATTGTATCTTATTATTTAGCGCTAGTGACAAAGAGCTTTCGTATGTACCTACATATCTAGTGGTTATTGTTATCAGTTTGTTTAATTAACAAGCGGTCTTACATCGTCATCGACTCTCAGCTGCTTCATTTGACTTTCAAATTTCGAATTCTTGTTTTTCATATTCTGCGAAAATTATATTTCTATTTCTGCTCTAGGGAAGGTTCAGTTGGCAGAAATCAATACAATATATACGTTTACATACATCTAAGCACCATCTGGGTGATTCAGAAAACCACATTCTTGTATAAGAATAATTCTCGGTTCAAGGTTGTCTGTTTACATAACTTCAGTAGCCCTGAATGAGCCATTCTGTGTGTGGCTTCTTAAAAATATTACATGCACAAGTCTGAAATTATGTCATAATGGGAGAAACTTAATTTCAGCACCATTTCTATATTGTGGAATTCGAATGGAATTAATCTTTTGGCTCTCATATGTCATATAGCTGTCATATATTAATTTTTGATATGGCTATCCCACAAAAGGTGTCAATTTAAATTATTCGAATTTTTTTTTTATAAAGGGTGGCTATATTACAGTATATAATACCAGCTCTGAATTTAGTATTATTATTGAATAGAATGTCTAAACAAAAAGGTGGTTTCATTATGTATCTTCGAAAAACATAGGTTTAAGTTGTACTGCTTGTCTTAGAATGTCCGCCTAGGGTCAGTAAGATATTCAGATTTGTAAGGATAGTTAAGCTAGTTTTAAGCATTTTCATCACTGAAAGGAGATATTTGAAAAGGCCATAATACGAGTAAGTGAAATGTTATATATCTCCAATAAGATTAGATTCCTTAACAAGCTGTAGTTTGGATTTGTGAAAGGGAACTGAAGACGCAATTTTAACTTTCTTAAAAAGAATTAAAGTGGACTAGATAACAATAAAATCAGTTGAGTTATTTCTGGATCTAATAAAGGCATTTGATCTACATACATAGTTAGCCATCACTTATAAATACAAAAATCCAAAAGCACCGGTTTTTGTTTAAGTCCTTCTTGTTCCATCGAAAATAGCGTGCTACAATAAATGGATTATTAACCAGGGAAAAAGTGTGCTACAGAGCTAAGTAATATGACCAGTACTGTTCCTTGTTTGCATAAATTCAATATTTAAACTACTCGTCAACGGCTAGTTAATTGGTTATGCTGACGATCTAGCACTATCATATACTATACTTTAGCCACGAACAGTGGTCAAAAAAACTCTGATCTGCATTTACTTAATATTTTGCTCTATTTTCATCAACTTTTACTTAGCACACAATCTAAGGCTATGTTATTTTCGCTGTGTAATCCAAACACAGTAATTGAAGGCACCAGCTGTCATCATATTCCTTATGACAAACAATTGACAGAATTGCACAAGAAAATGCCTTCCACTTCATAAAGGAATCTAGGGGTCAGTTTTTTTTTTTTTTTCTGTTGGAGGCTTCTACTATCTGTTGGAGCACTCAGACACAAATACTGGTCCATTATACTACCAGACAGACATCTTGTCTTTATTGTATTTTCCCCGTTGTCCGGAGAAAAGTGAGGAGGGGCTTCAGTGATGTGGAGCTAAGAGATCCGGCCCTCACCACGTCGGCCCCAAGGGTGCGCCACCGTGCGCGAGTAAAGGCGGGACAGTCGCAGCGAAAGTGTTCTGCTGTGTCATCCTCCGCGCAACACGCAGCACAGGTAGGCGTCTCACTGATGCCAAGCACGTAGAGATGCTTGGCAAAAGTGTAATGGCCCGTGATGACGCCTGTTAGCCTTCTGCAATCATTTCTCCTTAAGGATAAGAAAAATGTTGCGGACTTTTTGCAGACGTCAGGGCGTACGCGCTTAGTCATCCTGCATCCTGGATATTCCCTCCATCTGCGACTGTGTACGTTAAAGACCCAGTCATTGATGTCAGATTTGACCGTGGAAGCAGGTAGACCTAAGGCGGATTCAGGTCCTGAGAAACTATCCTCTGAGCCTCTTCTAGCGAGTTCATCGGAGATCTCGTTTCCTGGGATTCCAGAGTGACCTGGGACCCATACAAGCCTAAATGAATTTAGTTTTCCGACTTTGTTCAAAAAGGTCTTGAGTTCATGCACTAATTTGGAGTTGGATAGAGGATTGGACACAGCTTTGAGTGCAGCTTGGCTGTCACTGCAGACACATATGCTTTTTCCCCTCCACCTGTGTTTCACAACATAGTGCATGGGCATTAGGATTGCGTAAATCTCCGCTTGAAAGACAGACGCATATTTTTCTAACGAGAAGTGCAGTCGAATGTTTTCGCGCTCAAATAAAACTCCAGCGCCGGATCCCTGCCCAGTCCTGGAGCCATCTGTGAAAATGCGAAGACATTCCATTCCAGGTTCAGTGTCTGGCCAAAGCCAGTCCTGACGCCATGGCAATGTGACTGTGTAGTTACAGCGCAGTAGGATGGCAGGTGTCATTGCGTCAGAAGGCATATCCATGAGACAGGGGTCGTAGGATATTTCTCCCGCAAGTACACTTTCACTCCAATGCGAGTTGTACCAAAGACCATTCCTCTTTAGGCGAGAAATAGTTTTCAGTGCACACCCTCTGATATATATGTCAAGGGGTGGAAAATTCATCATAGCATCTAGAGCAGCTCCCGGTGTGCTGGGGAAAGCCCCCGTGCAGCTAGGGGTCATAGTACAATAGATAAAAAATAGAATTGAAAGTCACACATAATGCCTCTAACAAAATACAATATCTATCGCTCAATAAAAAACTACCTTCTTCAGGTTGTTCTGTATAGGGTACTTTCAAGAGATTTGCTGAAATCTGAAGTGGACTCGCTACTTCAAGTAATATCTTAACGTATGTTAATTGGATTTCTTTCGTAATGAAAAAAAAAACGACCACAACCTTGATTTTGGCCCTTAGCGGTCTAAAACGCCAGCATAATTATGTATAATCATAAGCCATTTTGATTAACTTCCCATTGGGGAATTATTGGAATAGACCCCCATTATGTTAACATATATCCTTACGTTTTATTCCTAGAACTCGAATACATAGTTCTTAGAGACATTCTTTTTAAATGCTGCGCGAACACTCTATTTCTACTTTCTAACTGTATTTTCTAATTACTAAATCCTTTCGGCTCAACCCTGGTTTTCCAAGATGACTTTATTAAATAACCTTAATTCGTTTTTTTTTTCTTATCCTAAAGCTAAACAGTCTCTAAGCTGCTTTATTCTAGTATGAAATATGATTAATTTGACTAGTATTCGTGTATTTCGGTTCGAGTGGTCACCTACCTGATTGCGTCGTTCAGCTACTGCGCTTCGCCATCTCACTCACTCTGCATGCGAGACATCACCAATGCTGTCCCACCAGTTCTTAAGTTCATTTAATCATGAGGACGCGTCTAGCGTTCAAAATCTAAAAGGTGACCCTAAACTAACAACAAACTAAGGAATGAAGAAGATCTTGCCGGGTTAACTCATCGTTCTGGGGAGTGTTTTCAACCGACAACCATCAAAGTTCGACGTGTTGCTTAGCAACATCCCACTCCTTCATTGCGGTACTACAACGTATGAACTCATGAGAACTGTCAACATACCTGACGCGGATGTCCTTGGCACACCTGTGGCGTTAGAAAATCACCGGGATACCAATCGGTAATGTTTTTCATACTTACCTTTCGTAATCAGTATGAAGAAATGCTTCTGGGAGAATTAAGACCGATCGTGGTGATCGGAGAAATGCTTCTGGGGGAATAAAGATCGATCGGCGTGTGGTCTTGTGGTGTCTACATATATTGGGGTAGTAGGCCTCGGAAATAAAGTTGTTGTCGTTAGTCATAGCCCTTTGCAATGAGCCTTCGAGTCATTTTAACAAGAAAATTGCTGATTATGCTTAGGCCTACTCCGTAAGATCATATTAGGAGCTTTTAGAGACATACTTGTACATATGTTCCTGATTATTTTCTGAGAAATTTGAAGTGTCAGTTTTTTCAACAAGGCTCCAATCAGTAGTAATTACAGAGAGCATGTGTATATGTGTACCTTCATGAGCCGTTTTTCTCTTGTGGCCCGTATCTTGTAAAGAAATTAAAATATTAACTCGGAACCAGAGTTATTCAACTTACAATTGGGTTAAGTAGGGTTCAATTTTATAACAAAAAAAATTGCTAAACAGTTCTTAGTGCCCTTGTCTCTCATTTTTAAGGACGCTCAATAATAGTTTGAATAGACCAATCATATTTTTTGTAACTAGTTCCGCCCCTTTTAAATGGAAAAGGTTTTACAGGCTACAGAATGAGATATTCATGATTTAATCGCATTTAAACGCTTGCTTAAAAATAAGATACTTTCCCAACTCTTGGAAATTGGCAAAAATTATTCCAATTAATAAACCTGGAAAACCTCCGGACAAAGTCGAAAATTACAGACCTATTAGCCTTCTCAGTAGCCTAGGTAAACTCCTAGAAAATATAATAAAAGAGAAGATGATACAGTTTATACGGGAGAACAATATTCTCCCAAATGAACAATTTGGCTTTCGGAATTCGCACAGCACTTCACATCAAGTCTTAAGAATAGTAAAATATGTCAAAGAACAACGAGCTCAAGACAAGTCTACAGGCATGGTCCTGCTTGACATAGAAAAAGCCTTTGACTCTGTGTGGCATGACGGTCTTGTCTTCAAAATGATTCGTCACAAATTCCCGCTTTATCTCTGTAAAATAGTCCAAAGTTTTCTTAGTAATCGTTCTTTTAGTGTATCCGTTAATAATGTTCTTTCTGAAATTAAATACTTTAACGCTGGGCTGCCGCAGGGTTCTGTTCTTGGTCCTGTCTTGTACAATGTGTTTACGTCAGACCTCCCAAATCTCCCCTTTTGCAATATAGCTACTTACGCCGATGACACAGCAGTATTTACATCACATGAATTTTCTCTCGTTCTTGAGACGAATCTTTCCTATGCGTTGGAAATACTGAGTACCTACTTTACAAAGTGGAAAATTAAGATAAATAAGGAAAAAGTTCAAGCTATCTTTTTCACAAGGAAAAGAAAAGCTTGCTATATTCCCTCCAACCCCTTGCGATTAGATAACGTGTCAATCGAATGGAGCTCTCACGTCAAATACCTAGGAATCCATCTTGACTCAAAACTATTATTTAAGCAACACATAAAAGAAACGTTAAACAAAATTAACATAAGTATAAGACTATTATATCCATTCATAAACAGAAAATCTCTACTATCACTAGAAAACAAAATAATAATTCATAAATGTATATTTCAATCAATAATTTTATATGGGTGCCAGGTCTGGGGTAACTGCGCAAAGAGTCACCTAGCAAAACTACAAATAGCACAAAATAAACTCCTAAAAATGATGCTAAATCTCCCTTGGCATTTTTCTACAAAAGCCTTGCATAAAAGAGCGAAAGTCGAATTGATCTCTGATAGAATAGATAAACTTAATGAACACTTTAAGGTTCGCTGCGACAACTCCGAAAACCCCTTAATAAGAAATTTATTTTCTCAGATTTAATTTTGACAATACTTCCAAGCATATTCAAGAAACCATATTAATACTTCCAAGCATATTCAAGAAACCATATTAGAAAAAAAAAAAAAAAAAAAAACATGTTCCATCCAACTAATTTAATTTGATTAGTTATTTATTTATTTATCGTTAATGTATTTATTTATTTATTTGTTTATTTATTTTATTTATTTATTTATTTATTTATTTATTTATTATTTATATATTTATTTACTTATTTATCGTTTATTTATTTAGTTATTTATTTATTTACTTATTTATTTTATTTATTTATTTATTTAACTATTTATTTATCTATTTATCTAGTTATCTATGTACTAGTTATTTTTCATGTTTCAAATGAGGTTTTTTTCAAGAATCTGTTTTTCCTCAAACTGTAAGCTTTTTCTTTAAGTACATCTTTGTAAACAAATAAAATGGCAATTTCAGTAGCAAGATACAATTAGGTATCAAATCTCTGTGTTAAATATTGTGCGGTAACTCAGACCATGTAAATTTTAAAAAAAAATCTGAATAAAATATACATACAAATATAATCGCATTTTAGATGGAATTTCCTACTTACCTATGATTCGTAGATTTTTATCAAATTATCTTTCTCAACCATTGAAATATTTGCCGCCCTTCTTAATGACCTTTATGATATTGAAGACAACATATACTTTTCCTCCTTCGACGGTAATGAAAATTTTCCGAAGTTGTAGGACGTTTTGCGATACCATCTTGCAACAGATCTGTTATCACGTTACAACTTCTTGCTTGATTCTCTCGAAACTTTCCATCCTTCATTGGAATTTTTTTACCAGCCTTAGTTTGCACCAAGTCTTCGAACATTACACGAACGTCCCAATTCATTTATTTTTATCATATTTCTTCCTAGGTCTAACGACCTGAAGACATGAATTTACTCCCCCT
This sequence comes from Merodon equestris, assembly GCA_958301585.1. Taxonomy (NCBI): domain Eukaryota; kingdom Metazoa; phylum Arthropoda; class Insecta; order Diptera; family Syrphidae; genus Merodon; species Merodon equestris. Next base: position 76,318,880 of record OY284415.1, on the reverse strand, counting down.
AAAACTTTATATATGTATACGCAGTATAAAGCCTGAACACTGAAGTAAGAAAATGAAGCGATGATGGACAGGAAATCCCAATTGGTTAGAAAAAAAATGATGCGGTAATCAACGCGGATTTCCTCTTTGAGTCGCCAACAAGCTGCTTTAATCATTTGATGAGTTATCTCTATGCTTGTAAAAGGTGGCGAAGCGATTAATTTGTTCCTCGCTCTATCGTTTCCGACTTGAACTTTCTTTCGGTGCTTTTTTCAGTACCGTTTTAGCATTAGCACAATCTCCAGGATGCATCGTTTTATCATCTACAAATTGAATTCTAATCCGTGCTTCCAACATAGCAGACTTAACTAATTTTCCTAACCATATCGCTACGGATTACCAAAGACGTCTTGCCATTGACCCCAACCTCCGGCAAAAACTTAATTAATCAAAGCACGTCAGCCAAAAAAATAAACTTTTTCGCACGCAACTCCACACAACTACACGGTTGGATGATAGGAAAAGGGAAGAAGGAAAAGAAGTGAAGGAAACAAACAAATTATTTGTTATTCATCAATTCGCCAATCCGAGGTTGGAAGCAATAAAACCCAACCGCACTAATACGCACGAGTATCTGCTCACTGAATTTCGATACAATAGCAAGATTACCACCAAAGATTACGAGCTAAAGGCAAAAAGTCAAAGTTACGAACTTTTCAACGGTGGATCGCGGAACATTTGACGGAAGATAAAAAAAAAAACCAATCTGCTCTAAGTGCGTCCTTCCAAAATTTGATGGGGACTGGGGACTGGGGCTTGAAGGCACGCGGGTTGTGTGTACTCGTATTTCCATGTGCGTCTATTCTTAGGTACTGAATTCTCAGTTCATTGGAAACACATTTAACTGTTTGGATGTGATGGATTTGCCTGGATTTAGATGGAACCGTGAGCGGGTTTGGTTTATGACGTTAACGGCCGCATGTGATTAGAGGAAGAATGGCTTTTTGTGAATGAAGCTCATTTAGCGGATGGCGGTTGAGTATTTAATTTTTTTTTGTTCTCGTATTCTGTTTTCAGTGGATCTGGTCTTCTGGATTTATTTTGGGATTTCCGAGGTTTGGCTACGAACTAAATGAGCTCACATGCAACATGCGAAGAAATGAATAAATCTAACACATGTTCTGGATAAAAAATGTGTTAAATAAATTGAATGCCATTTGACATGTATGAGGGCCGCAGTACGATATTTCATTTCAGTTTGATGCTTATATTGTATAATGTTTCACAATTGTTCTAATTATAATGACCTATATACCGCGCCATTACAGTTCTAGTTATTGCGAAATGTTTTTGGAGGGGCTACATCCCTGGGCAGTGTGCAGCGGAACGACAAATATGTGCTAATCGTCCAATCTGGGCATCCTAAACTGATTTTCAGCGAGGAGCATCTATGAGGTGTCTACGATTACATAACTAACGCAACACCACGGAACCTTAGTAGTATCACTACTTTTACGTGAACGTTGGGTTCAATGCACATATCTACCTAAGTTTAAAAAAAGATTTCTTCCCACCATGTTTTAAAGACGAGCTGGCGTAAGTATTTCAACAGTAGCCTTTAAGGCAACATGGTAACCCGACTGCTGCTCACTCGAGGAGTGCCTGACGTCTATCGTAAAATGATTAAGATTGATTGATTAAACAAAGCACCGTCCGATTATGGATGGTAAGGTAAACCCCCATTTCAAAATGGGGAAGCTTAAATCCTCTTGCCGACTTATTATTATGCGGGCTGTATTTACTCTGGAGGTGCTTTAACTTACCCTACCACACGCTGACATCTTTAGAATAATTTAGGTGTTATTACTGATTGACTGAGCACACTCGTATTTTATTGTATGTTAAAGAGTTCCTGGAATTGTTTTCTCTGCCAAAGCATGGAGACTTATTTCCCTGAATTTTGAAAGCTTTAACTTTTTACCTGAGTTCAGTTCAAATAATTAATCCAGGGCTCTCAATTTTTTTTTTTTGTTTGTTTTGCTCTTTGTATAAACGGTGTAGAGCCCCGTCGTTTCGTAGCGACAGAATAAAGCATTTCAAGGAACTGGGGTGTTCGGGCTATGTGTGCGAGTTATATAAAAAAATAATTCTGCTGTTGTTTTTTGGTTTTTTTTAAAGTTTAAAATCCATTTTTTTATTCAAAGTTTCTTAGACCTACCTTATCCAAGACAATTTTTTTTAACTCTAAAACAAACAGTGCTACTTAAACCTTTGTCTTTCGACAACTATTCTGCTGTTGCTTTACCACGAAAATATTCCAAAATGCTCCACGAAAATTTAACCAAAGATAGACACCAAGAACTAAACTTATCATATTTTATTTTAATTGCAACTGATCTCCTTACACCAGAAGCATAGCTAAAAACCTAACATAGAAAATGAAGTTAAGAAATCCCGTACAGCTTCCTAAGTTCATAACATAAACTAAATACAGTTCGAAGACTTGGAGGAATGCCATTAGCCCAGCAAAACACTTAACATAATAAAACCATCACAACAACGGGTTAGGCCAATGAAGAACTCTGCTACTCCTAATCAGAGAAAATTTGAACTGTTTCCTTTGCGAATGCCCCACACTTGCGTCACGCAGATGCCATCCATATAGTAAGCACTTCCTTAACACTAGATTGCCCAAGGAAGTCATTCTGACTGCTTTTTAATTTCAATTAGAAAAACAATTATATATGTATACAAGGGTGGTCCGATAAGTACTTAGCCCACAAAATAAAAACAAAAATTTTGGAGAAATGGCGATTTATTTTTCAATATATTCTCCTTTTAGCTCGATACACTTGACCCAGCGATGCTGCAACTACTTTAACCCGTCTGAAAAATACGTTTTCTCGAGGTCTGCAAAGTAGGCCTCCGTGGCGGCGATGACCTCCTCATTCGACTGAAATTTCTGCCCCGCGAGTGACTTTTTCAAGTTTGGAAACAAAAAGAAGTCGCACGGGACCAAATCTGAAGAATACGGTGAATTAGGCAGCAGTTCGTAGCCCAATTCGACCAATTTGGCCGTGGCGAGGGCGGAGATGTGAGCCGGTGCGTTATCATGGTGGAAGAGAACTCTTTTCTTTGCCAAGTGAGGCCGTTTTTTCTTCAATTAGGCGTCGAATCGGCCCAATAATTAGTCGATGTGGATCACACCTTGTGAATCCCAGAAAACGGTGGCTATCACCATTCCGGCCAATGGGAAGGTGTTCGCCTTCTTCGGAGCACGTTCGCCGGGTGAAGTCCACTGTTTCGACTGTTCCTTGGTCTCTGGTGGGTACCAGTCGATCCATGTTTCGTCGACTGTCACGAAACGATGCAGAAACTCCTTCGGATTGCGCTTAAACAGCATCAAACACTGCTCTGAAGTGGTTTAACGGTTGCGTTTGTTGTCCGGAGTGAGCAAACGCGGCACCCATTGCGCCGACAGCATTTTTATGCTCAAAATTTCATGCAGGACATGACCCACGCGATCTTTTGAAATGCCTACTGTCTCAGCTAGCTCACGCAGCTTCAATCGGCGGCCTGCCAATACGAGATCGTGGATTTTTGTCACGTTATCCTCCGTGAAACGTTGAAACTCGTTAAACCAATTTTTGATGATCGCCATCGAAGGAGAAGAGTCACCGTACACAGCATCCAAACGTTTTTTGATTTCGCTGGGCGATTTCCCTTCCAAAAACAAGAATCGAATCACCGACCGATATTGCTCTGTTTCCATTTTTCTAAAATCCGCGGACACTCCCGCTTCCACACGCGGTCAAAACAAAATTACGAATCCGATCCGGCTGAAATTTCGACAGTAGCCGTCTACTATGTACTACACGATAGTAAGTTGCCCTTGTGATACTGGCTTCATCTGGCGGTGAGGCTAAGTACTTATCGGACCACTCTCGTATAATGACGCAATTTCTTAGAATTTGTGACTTTTTGTACAACATATAAATGCGTATATTAATAATTAAAAATACCCCCCCCCCCCTTCTTTACTTCGGGCATATATATGTGTATTATACCTATAGTATACATATATAATATATATATAGTGAAAATTACTGCTTTTGGGCAAAATAGGTTTATACTAAGTTTCAGTCTTTCTAGTGTTAATGACCTATCTGGGCTGCCAAACTTCAGTTTCTCAGCATCGCAAGCTGGGTTAAGTGCTTAAGTACTCAGGGCTTAAGTAGAAAGATGAAGCAACCTCTCAAGCTTCACTCGTCATGAAATATTCCCTGGAAAACTGATGTCTCGTTGCGGCGATATAAACCGGGCACTTCTCAGACGTTTTACGATTCACTTAGAATTCCCTGTAAAACCACGAAAGCCATTTATACGACATAGATTATAAAAAAATAAAGTCCTTTAATAAGATATAAATATTGATTTATATATGTAGATACAGTTCATTTTCTTTCTTATAAAATAGTTACTACTAGTATTAGAACATAAGCCAAAATTACAAATGCTGCACAAACTTGCTGAGAACTGACACAGTAACTTTAGAAACACTCAACAGATAGTTAAACTCAAATGTTCCTTCGACGTTGCTTACTTAATTATTTGTAACTTTTCATTTTAACTTCATTTTAACTTTATGTTTATAACTAGCTAAAACAGGGTAGATTGGGACAAACATACTCACACCCAGGGATCACTTTCCAAATTTAGCCTCAACTCCAGTGACACAATTGGGACTGACTTAATGGCAACATACAAAAAACACTTTAACCTACTCACCGTTCCATACATGGTTGTTTCCAAGTTCATCACGCGAAATTCCCATTTGCCTTCATGCGACTTCTCAAGACGAATCAGATCCAGAATTAGACATGTCAAACAAGCCTTATACGCAAAGCGATTTCTCAAGGCTTTTGACATCCTGACATTGTTATTATCCACACACCCCACCCTAAAAGCTCCATCACGCTATACATTTTCCGCACAAATGGAAATGAATTCCACCCACCCGCCATTGAATGTCGTAAACCAGCGACTAAACAACAAACCGCTTTTGTCCTTTTTCGCTATCTACACTCAAGGCATAACCCACAGTCTAAGATAGAAGAAATTCTAATCGTAAACCTCGCGTGGTTAAAGGTCATTAAAACAGTCTCTCGTCGTGCCACTCGGTACCTCAAATCCACCAAAATATACACGAAAAAGACTAAAAAAGAAATAAATAAATTCGTGAATGAATGGATGAACTACTGGACTGCTGTGTAGAGTGACCACCATATGGTAGGCGACGAGTGTTGTAGAAACTGGTTTAGTGTTCCAACATTTAGACTGTGTCAAGGTCAACTGTGGAGGTGTCTCGATGACATCCAAAAGGGATCGCATGTCGTTGGACATTTAATTGTAGTTGCCAAGCAGGTGGTGGTCGGTTGTATCTTTATTTCATTTTTCTCTTTCCTCTTCCAATAATAAGTTAATTAGTATGATAGTGGTTGGCTGCAGATAGTTGACACCTCATAGACGGTTACCGGATATTGGATCAAAAGGGAGTGTGATACAAAGGCATTTTCTTAATGGTCTTTGAAGATGTTAAAGCAAGTTTGTTGGGACGGCAATTGGTTAGTCTTCCTTTTCAGTAAAAGATCATGGGAAACTAATATTTAATGCATTTTTGAAAACCTTTTTATTAGTGTTCATTGATACAATACGAGTATATACGCATAAAATGATGTTTCCGGTTTTAGGAGGCATCATTAATCTTCTTTCGTTGCATTTGAAATTCATATCCAGTTGATTAATATTGTAAAACCTTGAAGTTGTATAGGACATTTTTAATGCAGAGATCTTCGATAAATTTCCCTCATATATGCGATTTAGGATCCAGCAATTAAATGTTAGCTTGCTTTGGTTCGCATATTTATTGTAAATGGCATTAGTCGTAGTGGCGTTCAAATAATACATCCAATCTGCTATTTTTATTGGAACTACTCCCATAATTCATAAAATTTGACATTGATAAAATATAGATAACAAACGTATACGTATATAGTATGAAGAAGAATAAAATATTTTTGACGCTATTAGAGTATATCTTCCAAACGTTTGTAAAGCAGTGGAAAATACAACCATTTGAAAGCCTAGTGAAAAGGCAATCAGCGCATCATCACTTAGATTTTTCTTATACCGAGTTCAGTCAACGCTCAGTTTCGATTTTAGAAACAACATTCCATTTTAAAACAAATAAATAGAATGACTAATAACGTGTCCAATGATTTTGATGGAAAGTACAGATCTGCATAGGCACATTTCTTGACATAGTTATTGGGCTATTGTAACGTCAATATTAGCACTAGCAGGAATGCCCGTGTTTTACCTTGTTTAGTGGTACACGCGCGATTGGGATTAAGGCACAACGATATCCATTTTTTTTCTACATCAACTTGCGTTGAAATTATTTTAAACTCCATAATAAAATGTAAGAGACTCAATGTAAACTTAACAACGTTGTTAAGTGGTTTTACGATTTGCATATACTCGAAGTCATAAACGAGGATAAAATATGGCGATAGCACTCAAAATTTCACACGAACAATTTGCGTTCATAAACGACAAACAACTTTGGTTAAAATTTAGTACAATATTTAGCTAATCATATCGTCTCAAAGTTCGTGTGGAAAGAATACCCAAAGACAAAACTACCTTAGATAAATCGTATTATCGGACTCCGTAATTGCCTGCTTCAAATGGAATCTACAATGAGCACTAAAATATTAATATACAAGGCTATAAAAAGCCGATATACCCGACTCTAATATAGCAAAGTAATATAATAATATATTACGGACAATTGCTGGCGCGAAATGGTATACATATGTTGGGTATATCTAACGAAAATCAAGAACAAATACAAATAGAAACCAACGACTAAAACTACAGCAAAACAATTCGGCCCCTAATAGAACCGATGTCTCGAGTGAATCGAACCTCACTTATGACACTATCATGGCGAATCTCCGTCCTCTCAAGGGTCTTTTCAGTTTGGGAAATAGAAAAAAGTTGCAAGTCCGGTGAATACTGTGGCTGATTTCTGATTATAGACAAAAAAGTATGCACAGGCAACGATGACTGAGCAGGTTCATTATGGTGATGCAACAGCCATGAATGTTTTTCCCACATATATGTACGGACGCTTTCTTCGTATTGCTTCACGCACACGGCACATATCTTCAAGGTAATATTGCTTATTGACCGTACGACCTTCCGGTAAGAGCTCATGATGAACCACGCTATTGTATTTGAAGAAAACAGTTACCAAAACTTTCACATTTGAACGAACTTGACGCTCTTTTTCGGTCTTGACTTTTCTCGTCGCTTCCATTGGGATAATCGGGCTTTGGAATCGTTGTTATAACCGTTATATGTTTCGTTACCACCCTTTTCAGCAAATCTGGATTGTCATTCTAGTCATTCAGTAGCTCCTGAGCGATGCTCACGCAACTTTTCTTTTGGTCAAAATTTAGCAATATAGTAACAAACTTCGCTCACCCGCGTTTCATGTTCAAAATATCTGAAACAAAATCACGGCATGAGTCAATTCAACAAATTGTCTGATAGCGACGATTTTCCATAACAATTTTCCGCACTGCTTCGACTATTTCATTCGATGTTAGCATGACATTAACATCTTCTCGGTCTTGTGTGAAGAGCTTGTACCACTTATAAATATTTCTTTTTGTTCAGAATAGACTCGCCAAATGCCACAGTCAACATTTCAATTGAAGTTTATTTTATTTTTCTCATTAAAATTTAAGACTCTTTGATCCATTTTTTTCAACAGTTAAAAATTGCTAAGCACACCAAAACACGTCTAACTTTAATATCTGTGGCATACAAACTAAATATTCGAAATGGTTGATAATGTCAACATATGTATTGTATGTTTAAATCGATATTAAAAATCGAATGTACTTAGCCCGCTAATTCAAAACGGCACCTCATTTTCTGAACAAATAAAATAATTGTTTATCAAAAAAAAAAAATAACAAAACAAAAAAGTCATCGAAGTCCATAAAAACTTGCTACTTGTAGATCTTCCAAATAAGCTAGATTTGCTACTCATATAGAAAAGAGTTTTTTGAACATGCGGTGAGATGAAATATACAAAATATAGTACGCTGAAAAGCAGTCGGCCTTTTAATTTGTATCAAGAATATAAAATCACCGGGAATTGACTGTCTATTTCCAATAGTACACGGTATACAATGCGCCCTCGATGAGAAACATCACAAGGTAAGCTAGGAATCTGACAACTTAACATAAGATTTTTGAATTTTCATCGGCATAAAATATTTTTTTTGGGCAGGAGAAAGTCTCGTACTTTCGAATTTCCGTTTTCGTTTTCAAATTGAAGTGAAATGAACTGAAGAAATCTACGGTTCAGACGCACCGAATGATTATAAAAATATATGGTGATGCTTCTATTAGTACAAAACTTGTCGTGTATGGCCTCAACACTATAAAAGTGGTGATTTCCACATGGAAAACAAAAAAAACGTTCCGAAAAGATAAATAGTTTAAGGAAGCAGAATTAGAGGCATTACTGGATCACGATCCATGTCAAACGTTGCCGTTGAAAGAAATTGAGTGCTATTCGCGTTGATCTCGAAAAATATCGAACGACATCCATTACGATAATCAAAATCGAAGGAAGTCGTTTGAGCGCCGTACCATACACTAATATTGACGGCGAAACCGTGTTTTCGGTGGAACCAATTCCGCGTAGTCATTCTAATTCCGTATGAGTCATTCTAATCAAGATTTATTATTTATTATTATTATTTATTTAGTTCGTGCAGGGACGGGTTAGGAATATCCCTGCAGCGATACCTCTCGCTTGTCGTAAAAGGCGACTAAAACAAAGGTAAACAAAAATCACATCTAGGCAATTTAGAAAACACCAAGGTGAGCCTAGGGACACATATACCACCATTAAACTGCCCCACAAGTGTACATGCAAATCAGTGGGTTGACACGACTGGAGATCACCGGTGTTGTAAGAGTAAGATCAAACAAAAAAAATCTGGAGGCAGGCCGAAAAACAATTGGTGCAAACAAATGCAAAAACACCAGCATTTGATTGGCCTCAGCGATGAAGTAATCCCAAACCGGGAAGCCTGCCGCTACTTTCTGAGGTCAAACCGGCGGACCCCACAAGCGGACCAGTAGGATTGCACTTAAGTGGGAAGGTTATGGTCCTACACTTCTGACCATAACAACGCCCGAAAAAAGGAAAAGAAGATTTATTTAGTTAAATACTCATTTTTTATTCATTTGCTTATTTATTTATTAGGTTATTTTTATTTTCATTGTCTCTGCATTTAAAGTTTCAACGTATTCTCTTTCAAAGGATAACATTCTCATTGCGCATTCCTATTCATTTCAATATAATATAGTTACGCAGTAAAAGATATAGCTGAAATTGCGTGATAACTCGTCAAATGTAAATTAAATAAAATAAAATAATAAAAAAAATTTGGACAAAAATCTCGGATCCCCAATTGAAAACCTAATAACTAAGGTATGTATATAAAATAAAACAAAGTCATTATGTTAAATAATTTTAATTAATTAATTATTTATTAAATTATTATTTAAAAAATTAATTAATTTCAAAAAGCCAGTTAACCATATATTGAAGAAAACATTAAATCATCTTAGGCTGACTTATGTGCCTAGTTAAATCAAAACCAAGATCTGGGAGACTACCGAAGCTGGATCTGACGGTTCTGGTCAAGTGGCTTGTGGACCAGAAGGGCTTCATAGTGTTAAAACCTTTCCAACTCGGAATACAGAATAACATTATAGTGTATCACAAAACGGTAAGAACCATAAAGTTCGGCATGAGATGGAAAGCGTGCACTTTCAGAAAATAAAAAAGCGGAAACGAAATCAACATCCACTAGAATGAAACTTTTTGAGAATCTAAAGGAGAACAACAAAAAAACCTCCGAATTTCTGGATTCTTGGATGAATGAAAATACAATAATTTTGGCTCAGATGACCATTTGAAGACCTGGCATCAAAACGAAATGCTGAGTCCAAAGTTTAGCACCAAGACCGTGAAATCCGGAGGTGGAGGTCTGAAGCCAGTAAATACTGAAGCAATCAAGGACTAGTTTGGATAAAACGCAACTGAGTACGGTCATCATCACAAAATGATAGTCCGTCCACCCGAATTTATTTACCATTTTCTGTGTACAACTTTAGAACAAACTGTTTCTCCATATTGTATCAATAGTCATATTCATAGTTCAAAGTGATCCATAAGGGTCGATTTCTCGACTTATGGCAAGAGGATATTTCTGAGAAAATAATATATTGTTATACAAGGCGACCTATCAAAGAGTAGCCTATCAGCGCATTAGACTCGTTTGTGTAAACAAACAAGTCTACCCTGCGCTTCTGATAAGGCTTATCGCTCTTTGTGCTTTCCTCCGACTTCGACTTCCTTCAAGCCGAAGCGGAGCACACTCCTTCTATTGAAAACCTTCGAAGAGTCGAGACGTGTTATATTGAGCTGAGCAAGCAAGAGCATAGTTGTAAAAGTAAAAATAAAGTCCACTCTATTTCAGAAAAATTGATTTCACCCCTTTTTTTCTTTGTTTTTTATTTCGAATATCGATAAAACTATATGTATAGAACACCCAAAAAAAAAACAAAAAAAAAAAGAGCAAAATGGAATAAAAAAAATCAAAAACTTCTTTAGAATAGAGAAAGCTTATTTTAAAGTTAGTTTGCGAAAGCAAAACCTATCGAATAACTGGTGAACTTGTAGGAAAGTCCTATATTAGTATGGGGCCCGTAGTGCAATGGTAATCATCACCGACTGTTGAGCCCAAGGATATGCAGTTCAAGTCCGTCCATAGTTCGTATACAGAAAAAATGTGCAACATCAGTTGTGAATGACAGATGAAAAAAAGTGCTGACGAAGGCATAGCACTCGCAGCATATCACTTTAAAATTCATACTCCAACTATTACCAACGCAAATTCAGTCGAATCTCTCGAATCCTATCTAGGGTAACCACCCCCGGAGTGTAATGAACGAATATCTTCGACACAAACCATCTGCACCCCGGCCGGGTTGTGTGACAAAACACTGTAAGAGCGTACACTCTTGAACCTGCACGAATTATAAAAAAAAAATTATATTATAATGAGGGCTGTTTAGAAATTACGAAAGGTAGAGGTCGCTCGCAGTGACCAGGCATCAACTTCATTGAACAATTTTAGGGCGAGTTTGAAAAACCATGTCTCTCTCCAGATTTCTGCAAAAAAAAAAAAACTTTTCGATAGTATGCCAAAACGACTAAGAGTCGTTCTTTATGCCAAGGGTGGCGCAACTAGATACTGATGTGCCATCCACCTACTTCATTTTATGTTATGTTTCTTATTTTCATTTTTAGACGGATATTTTTGTGTTACGTTTAATTCAGTTTGTTTATTTTCATTTAAGCCTAATTGGATTTGATGATAGCAAGAAAAATTTATTTTTTAATTAATTTTTCACGAGTGCTGATGTGCTTTGTGCGAATAATTTTCAAGGTGTTTTGCTTTTTTTTTTTTTTGGAGGCTTCTGATAGCTGTTGGAACACTCAGACATAAATACTGGTCCATTGTACTGTCAGACAGACACCTTACTTTATTACATTTTTCCCATTTTCCGGCGAGAAATAAGGAAGAGCTTCAGTGATGTAGAGTAAGCTTAGTCAATTTAGTCTTCCGACTTAGTTCAAAAAGGTCTTGAACTCATGTACTAATTTAGATCTGCTAAAAGAAGCTTGCTATTTAAAATGACTCCCAGGTACTTAGTTTCCTTGGATATAGGAATATCCGGATTGGAATGTCTTTTAACACCAGCTGAATCATGCCAGCAATTTTCCTCCCTTTCGTGAGGAGAACGACATCACCCCATTACTCGTGCTCAGTCATCGATCACATTTAACGTCACCTAGCTTTCAGACAGACTGTCGCTTAACATGAGCCGATAGAGAGAACGGCAACATCATCCGCACAAGCATCGAACAGAATATCGAGCAGAGAGTATAACAGCGGTGACAGGACGCCACCTTGCGTGCATCTATATTTGACACATTGTTCGAGGCATGCATCAACGACCAATGTACAGGCATTACTTTAGTTCACAAAACCACTGCTTCATCTACGCCATGCCGTCTAGCAGCGTTATACATACATGCTGTCGAAAGTTACGTTATCTAAAACTTCCTCAATATCGACGAAAATGCCCAGCAGCTTTTCTTTCCTGTCAATTCTCCCAACTAGATTTTGAAGCGCAGTCTCGTAGGATTTTGAGAATAAAGACAACTTTCTGCGCGCGAAGGAATAGGTATGTAGGCAAGTGTCAGGTTAGCAGTGAAAGTTCTTTTCAAAGTAGGAACCAGCTGTTTTATACCTTTTTGCAGAACATTGCCTGGCGACTTAAAGCCATCAAAAGATGCCACAGCAAATTCAATGGCGTCAGTCGTTGCCATGCGTGACGTAATATACCAGCTTTGCCAAGTTGTTTTCATCGTTATCGTTCAGTCACAACTGCCGTTGAAGGAATATGCAACGAGCCGAGGGGGGTGAGATAGTAAACTGAGTTTCCGCTTTAGACTCAGTATAGATCAGATTTTCTGAGTACATCCAGCTTCAAGGATGTGTTCTAAATAAATAAAAATGCATGTGAGCAATAAATTTTGTTTGTAATGAAGCAGAGAACATGATTTCTTACACTGATCTTATTATTTATTGATACATTAAATATAGGCACAATACAATTTCGGGTTTCCGAAAAAAGTCAAGTTTGTTTTTTTTTGTTTTTGTAAAGACGAAATAAATATAAATACACTTGCTCCCACGACTAATCGGACAGTCAATTAGAACACATTTGAGATCAATTTTCTCAAACAAAGATTTGGGGAATTTTAAGTTTTATATATGGAATTATTTGTTTATTTTTCCTTATTCTATTAATATAACAAAAAAAAGAATTCAATAAAACGGTAAAAAGATAACTATAAAAAATTAAAACAACATGAATAATTCATTCCACACGCATAATCGGACACTTTGAATTTAATATTTTGTAGCATAACCGTTTGAATTTATTACCGTTTCAAAGCGTCGAGGTATTGAAGAAACAAGATTTGAGCAAACTTCGCTTGTGATCTTTTGCCATTCTACTTGTAGTCCCGTTTTCAACTCCTCAATATTGTTGAATTGTTTCGCAGCGACTCGGCGACCTAATACATCCCATAAATGCTCAATAACGTTCAAGTCTGGGGGTTGTGCAGGAGTCTTAAGGACTTTGGGACAATTGTATAGCAGCCTCGACCTTGCTAAGTATGATGTGTGTTTTGGATCATTGTCTTGGTAGAAGATAAAGTTGTCATTAATAGATACCAAGCTTAATAACACTCTCTTTAAAATTTTGCCTTAAAACATGTACGTAGACATTTTGATCCATTTTTCCTTCAATAAAATGAAGGTTTCCAACACCAGAACTCGCCATACATCACCAGACCATGACCGAACCCCCGCCATATTTGACAGTAGCACGTGTATGTCTATGGGAGAATTCTTCATTTGGTTTTCGCCATACATATACTTTTCCATCCGATCTTTCTACGTTGAATTTGCTTTCATCCGTGAATAAAACCTATATTTTTAAAAATCATTGTCAATATTAACAAACATAACAATAAAACAATACATTTTTACCCTATTCCAAAAGGTCACATCCTGCTTTAAATAATCTTTAGCAAACCTTACTCGCTCTTTTCTTTTCTTACTCGGCCGTTATAATCGTTTTTTCTCAAAACGCGGCGAATAGTCTCAGCACTCACTTCCTTATTTCTCGTTTCTTTGAGTATAACTTGTAAGGATTGCGAGGATATGAAAGATTTTTTTTCACTTCTCTCAATAAAAACTTTTCTTCACTGTCATTTAATTTTTTCCCTTGACCTTTTCTGCTGATATTGCAAATTCTATTTTCGTTTTTCGCGAAATGAAATGACGTCGTGGACTGTTGACCGACTTCTTTTAAAAATTTCAGCTATTTCGCGAACCGATTTACCACTTTCATAAAGCGATAGAACCGATTTTCTAATTTCAACAGATGTTTGTTGACCTCTGGGTGCCATTTTGATCCGTAATATATACCAACTTGCGATAAATGTCAAATTTCAATCAGAAGACCGCAATTAATGGTTACTCAAATTTTAAATGAAAAATTCCCGTTATAATACGAAAAACAAGCCAAGAAAAGTACTGTCCGATTATGCGTGTGGAATGAATTATTCATGTTGTTTTAATTTTTTATAGTTATCTTTTTACCGTTTTATTGAATTGTTGTTTGTGTTATATTAATAGAATAAGGAAAAATAAACAAATAATTCCATATATAAAACTTAAAATTCCCCAAATCTTTGTTTGAGAAAATTGATCTCAAATGTGTTCTAATTGACTGTCCGATTAGTCGTGGGAGCAGGTGTATGTATAATTTAGGCACATATGCAGCTAGTTCTGACATTTATATTTTCTTTTTTTATTTATTAGCAAACAAGTTATCTGTATTCTATAGTACATAAAGAACTAGAGCGAAAACGGATTTCAAAAATGCATAAATAGAGAAAAAAAACTATAAGCAGATTGGGTAGGGTCATTAAAACTATTTAACAACAATGATAATTAAATATGTATCTAAACCAGAACACAAAGCATACTATGAATAACTTTATAATTTAAATGTGACAGCAATGATTTAATTTTTTTAAGGAAGGAGGATTTGTTTCGAATACATCGTATATTATACGTTAGTTTATTAAGCAGCCAATTGATAAAAAATATTGAAAAAAATATTTGTAGATTGTGGTGAGGAACTTGTACAAAATTCTGTACGTTCACTCTAAGTTGGTAATTAGAAGAGATTCGAAGAAAAAAGAATATACTGATTTTTCAAAAAATGTTTTTAAAACTTTATAGCAAAATAGATGTTTCAAAGGTAGAATGTTGAGATTTCTGAATAATGGTAAACTATAGAAACGTCGATTTTTGCGACACACAAAAAGAGGGACAATTTCGCTGAAAAATTTATGTTTTTTTCCAAAAACTTGACTTTTCTTATCTTTAAAGCTTTTTCAAAAATATTCAAAAATACTGATAACAAGGAAATAGTTCTGTAGTTGTTTATTGAGTTTTTAACTCCTTTCGTAAATAAGGGAATTACTGCCGCGACTTTTAAGCAATTAGTAAAGACGTAAAGTTTTCTAAATAATAAAACATAATACATCGCAGATATTTAAAGTAATATTTTTTATCAAGTTTTTAGAAAAACTCTCAGTTGTTTGCGAATTCGAGTTTTTAAGAAACCGGATAATTTTATACACTTCAAAGGATGATGTGGGATCAAAAAATAAACTTTGAGAACACGACACTTTATCAACTAAACAGTCACATTCGGAACTATGAGACTCAACCTTAGCCGCTACTGTGGAAAAAAAACTTATTGAATGTTTCTGATAAAATCCTGTTGTCGGATATCAAAATATTCTCTTCTTTCAAACTAATAATGCGATCTTTTTGAGACTATTTCTTCTTAGCCTCTTATTGGTTCCCATTCTTTTTAGAGTCACCTTTTGCCTCACGAAATTTGTGCACATAGTATTTATTTTTACACAACGAAACCTGTCTTAAGATATATTTTCATAGGTGTTTATAGGCAGGAGTGATATTATTGTTATTGGGATTTTTTTTTCTTTGTGAACAATCTGTTTTTTCCTTGTTACTTTTTCTCTGTACATTGTAAAAGATAGTTTTCAAGTGTTTTATTAATTTTGCGAAGGCTATGGAAGAATCACTTTCATTCAAAATAGAGCGCCGTGGCGCAGTGGGGAGTGTGTCGGCCTCTGACGCACGATGAGCGAGTTCAGATCCCGATAACACAAACGCCATCGAATGTTCATTACGCGGCTTCTCTCCTCGAGGGTGCTGTCAAAACCTCTCGTAGTACACTTGCCTTGAAAAGCTTCTCGGAACTTGCCGTTCGGAATCGGCATGAAACTGTAGGTCCCGTTAACCTGTGTGAAAAACAATTCGCACACAAAATAAGTGAATGAGAGAAGCTTAGCTCTGGCTCTCCGTGAGCTGTAACGCCATCTAAGAAGAAGAGGATACAAAATCGATTATAACAAAAGATCATTTAGACAATAATGGTTTACTTGTAGAAGGACAAGAATATTTAAACCAAACCGCGTCATATAGTGATCGGATATTTGACAACAGAGTTGTAGATTTGAATTATCTGAGAGTTGGACAAACGTACCATAATGTGATCGATACAAGTACTAGCGGAAGAAAAAAACCGAAGATAAGAAAAACAGATATTTATCTACGAAATTAGAATTTTGAAGGATGTTTATATTGTTTATATCGCCCAACAGGATTATTTCATTATTTCAAATATTCAACCTACTCTTTTATCATAAACGAACCATTAAACTCAATACATAATCAAGCTAAAGACCTTAAATTTTGTAAATCTACTCTCAAATTCATTGAATAGCCTAAACTCTTAAAAATACGAATATTTAAAAGAAAATAAAAAACACTGCTGCGCAACTGACCGGCAACAGATTTAAAAATAATATAGAAAACTTAACACTACTAAACCCTTCGCCAAAAAATTAAATCTACTAATTCGTATGCACTTTGAACATAAGCAAAAACTGATCTTACATATTTTAAATTTGACCTAAAGACGGTTTGTGCTTATGTCACAATACATATAAGTGTCACTCACTACTAAAACCACGCTTCAAAACCATGAATTAGCGTTTTTTTCTTCATGAATATTTTACGATATTGTTTGAGCAGTCTTGGTTCAGGGTCACAGCTTCGATAGCGAATCCAAAATGTCACCAGTCAAACAGGAGTTGTTTAACTGATTGAAATTCATCAACACGACTTAATATGCAAAAAAAAATCGATAAACTTTTGATAGTTATTCATGCACTAAATATCGTGAGATAGATCGCAAAGTAATAGAAAATAATGCGAAACTCAAAAACACATTTTTGCGGATAATATCAATGGAATTTGAAGAAAGCGCTTAAATTAAAAGCGGAAATTAGATGAACGTGACATGCCACGCGGCACTTGTCAAAAACAGCTTAAACCAATAGCCTTATCAGGCGTTGAAATCTGAACTTTTTCATGTGTTGACATGGTTTCAGCGCCTCGCCGCCAACTCGTCAAATAACATAAAGCAAATAGTTTCTACAATGAAATCATTTCGCTCCGAAGATAAGAAGGAATTCATTTCACGCCACCTAAGCACCGCCGCTCGGCCATGAAGTTAGGAAACAATCATTTAATTATAATTAGTTTACATACTTAACCACAACATTTCGTACGGAGTGGAATAGACGTCTCCATTCAGTCTGTGTGGGAACGACAGACCTTGAGGTGATAAACCTTTTTTCCCTCTTTTCATAAATATATATTTTTTTTATTTTGAATTTTTTGTTTTCTACTAAACAAATGAAATCAGGGCGAAAGTATAAATAGTTAAATGATTTCGTTGAAAGGAGACTTAAAACGGTGATTATGTCATTGAGTCAGCTATCGCTGACGTGATAACGTTTTCTTGACATTTCGCTAATCGTGTATTTCTTCAAACACAGTGGACCTGTGAGCGGGATTATTGGGTATTGTAAACGAATCTTAGTTATCAACCAAAAAGTCATATCACATTTTGATTGATCGTCGATAGTGGAGTGACGCATCGTGACGAGCTGCACTTGGAACCCTATAGTGAGTTTGCACTCGAAAGATAGCTAATGCTTTGACAATGTCTGTGACAATGACATTGATACTGCAGTGCAAGTGTTTTATTTTATTGCCAACGTATTTTGATGTGTTTATTTATAAACTTAAGGAGCACAACGCTTGGATGTGGATCCCACAAGCTGTCGTTTTAACGTCGTCAGATTCGAGTTTGCATCTGGTCCCTGAAGTAATATAAGAAGATATATAAACACAGAAACCTAAGGCTAAAAAACTTTTACAATCACCTATAAATATACAATTTTTTTTTTGAAAATGAAATCAATATCAGAATGAAATTAATAACCGCCGTGCCCTAGATGATATGGACACTAAGAAAAAACCAGAACAGATAGAAACACGAGAGGAAGTAACAGAGAAGTTACGATATTACAATTAACCTATGCCCGAAGAATTCAAAAACTCGGTCATCATTCCCATATTTATAAAGGGTGACCGAACGCAAGTTAAGTATTGCCGAGGAGTCGCTGCTATAAGTTGTTACAAGTGCTGCCATATATTCTCCTAAAGGGGCTGACATTATACGTTAAGGAAGTAATAGGATGCTAGCAGTGTGACTTCAAGAGGAACCGTTTTACGAGTGACCAGATTTTCACTAAACGATAACTTTAAAAAAAAATGGGAATCCCACGAAACGGTCCACCAATTATTTGTAGAATTAAAACAGGCGAATGACCCTTATAAGCTCCTCGAAAATGTATCATGTCCATTATTACGAATCCCAAAAAAGATGAAACTACTATACAAGTATGCCTAAAGGCATACTCAAAACGCCTTTGTTTAGGACCTACAGGAAAACTAGAAAATATTGACGCGAGTTATAAATTTGTGTCCACCTTTGCTCGTACAGTATCTTCAATTCCAATGGCAGGTTTATGTGGACTAGAATGGGTTAAAGAGGTAAGGGTTGTGGGTAGTGTGGCAGTATGCAAAGTGCTCTCATCCGGCCTACGTGACAAGGGATGGTCAGTTGAACAAGAGCCGCGGTTTCTCACGCGACAGGGTTCCCGAAAACCTGACCTTGTTGTGGCTCGAGATGGCAAAGTCTGCGTCATAGACAGCCAGATAGTCGCAACATCTTTGAATGAGGCCATGGGACTGATCAGGAAACTCGTAGGGTTTGTTACACTAAGAGTGCTCCAGGGAAGCCATACAAACTGGTCGAGGTGGAACAAGATGACGCAAGTAAAAACGCAGGGTAAATTGCGCCCTAACATCCTAATGGCAGCAAGCAATTATGCCGACACTCGCCTCCCCAGGGTAGTGGGTAGTGGGTGAAAGGAGTCAATCCGGACGGCTGAGTCCCACATAACCCGGAACGCCAACATCTTCAGTTCCGGGTATGCGTAAATGCATTTTTTTCGCAGGACAAAAAAAAATTATTTTTAGCTTAGAACAACTTAACTATGGTCTTGCGGCTATCGTAAAAAGAATAAATGTCCTGGGAAACAAAATTGCTATTAACGAGCATTACATTGACGGATCAATAGTTGATACAGCAGCCGGAATTCATTAAAAAAAAAAAACGCTAAGCAAGTAAAAGTAATTCAGACTCCTCAACCTGCGCAGGGTTTTTCGAACGAAAATCTTGGCGATCGGGGAAGATAATATATATAATATGACGCAAACATATAAATAATGTTCATCAGCCAGCCAGCAGAAGGTCAAACTATGCTGGGGAATTAGACAGTGGATCTACCACTTGTACGAAATGATAGACGCTGTATAACTCGAAGAGCCTACATCCCTTCCGATTAATTGCAGCAGCACCAGATCCCTATAGCTAAAGCTCAATTACAATAAAGCAATGATGCTCTTGACACTGGAACAAACTTTTATCTTTATGATTGAAGTGCACTGCTTAATTGAGGCAATGATTTGAAATAGGAGTCCGACGAATTGTAAAGGCGATGCGAAGGCGAGGATTAAGCTCTTGAGAATCAAGGCTATGGTTCAAGAGATGACTAGGCATTATGCACCAGTCCCCAAACTCATCCCTCTGACGACACGATGTACGAATATACTTTCTTTTGTACATTTGAGCAGTGTGGACAAACAGAACTTTTGGGAAGTTCGGACCCTCTCTCCTTAGTGCTCTTAACGATCCTAAGTATTGTACTCATATAAGAATTGGGATATGTAAATAACCTTGTATTCTCTATCGAATTAGTGTTCTTTACTAAGCGAGCAAAAGGAAATGCTAAGCATACAATACTACGGTGCAGTAATGCTGTAATTAAACCCATCACATATCAATCTACACACCTTGTGCTGAACTGGATCAACAAGCTCAAGGAACGTGTGGGGATGCCAACACACTGTTGAGGAAACCAAGTCATCCAACACATTCATCTGTAACATCTGTTATCGGCTGATACCGGCATAAGTTTGGGCTTATATAGATCCCAAGCACTGACAAACCATTGGATTCCTTTAGCTGGAATCCATTCGTTTTTAGTTTGGCTGCTTGGTACCGTCCTTAATAATAGGAGACAGTACGGACAGCTCTGCTTACATAGTTCTTAACACCGCATTGTACCAAATTGAATGTAGTTAATGTTCGCTTACGCTGGGAATCTACTACGCTACTCATCGTGAAATTGTTAAAAACTACACGAAGTCAAAATCACTGTCATCTCCCTCAAATAAGAGAGAGAAGGCTATTGATAAACATTTTAAAAAAAGTCGGAGAGAGGATGAAGCGGATAGAATTTTAAAATAATGAAGCAAACAGATCAGCTTTCTCTATGGAGTCTGTGATATTCTTATCAATGTAGACAACGGCTGGGAGTGTTGATAAAACGGATCCTTTAATTCTTTTCACTAAAACTTATCAGTTTTCATGACTTTCGGCCACTGTATAATCATATAGCGCGTCTATAGAGAATTTGATTTTTCTTGAAGAGTGTTTGGCATCATAATGCAAAAGACTCTTCCTCCTTCCGAAAAGCAACTGTCTATGTCAGATCCAACTGGAAATATAGTTTAGCTTCAATACTGAAAACAAGGCGTCATGGTTGCGCTCAAATATGTTTATTGCTGTTTAAAAGGTGATTCTAAAATCTGTTGGTTTTATGAAACCATCATATTCCACCATATTCCATATTCTGTCTTTACAACTCCTTAATCATTGACTATTATGAATATGCAAAGCACGTCGTCCTCATCATCAAGTGGCTATAACGTGCTACCACGTTACTCAACGCACAGAGAAACGATTAACAGATAAAACTCCCCTAACCTCTAACAACAAATAAAACCAACAGCAATTGTATAGTATTTAATAGTCCGTGACAGAATTAGTCATTCGCAGTTAAAAAGAAAAAAAGAAAAAACACAATTGCTACTCCTGTCTTCCTTTCCACTTGCCGCTTTAACCGGAAATTTATTTTGCATTTATGCTGTTCTTATTCTCGGTTTGTTGACAGTCCTTTTCATCCTGTGATTGAACTCCAGTGGTCGCCATACAAACAAGTGACCTTTTGTTGTGTACCTACGCTAACTTACCCCTCAAAGAATATTTCCTCCCCTAACCGAACATAGAACAGGTAAATGTAAATTAATGGTTTTTGTCTTGCATTTCCATTTTGATTTTCTTTCTTATGTATGCTCCAAGCAAATTGAAAAGTGCTATTTAAATGACAGACCGACCTTGAAATTATAAATGGTTTACAGATAAATAGATAAAGCTCAAATCTGAGGCCTTGAAATATCGTTTACGCATCGCTTTTGCCTTTGGGGGAGATAGACCCTCAATTTATTCCGCTCGAGTATATGTAAATATACATTGCCAATGGGTAACGAGGAGACTAACAGTTTACTCTGCCTCAAGCCGTGTTAGTCGAAGCTTGGTCAATATGGGACGCCGTTTGTTTTTTGATGCTGATTAATGATTGCTAGAATGAGGGATCAATGGGGTTCCATGTCTGCATACACATAAGCATTTTGAGTGACTCATTGTTTTGAACTCAATGAATCTTGACCATTAGTTCAAGCAGTTCTTATGAGTTATTAACAATCTTTCCGTCAACAGGTTCCTGCCAAATGTCAAGAAGCAGTTTACTAAGACACGACTTTATTATACCTTTAAAAACCCAATTTCAAAGATTTAAATTCAAAGGGTGAGCCAGCAGGTGGTATGGATTCAATATGGTAAATCTCTTTGGCGATCTGCAAGTTCAGTCTTATTTTTCAATATAATCACCCTAGTAAGTCCGAAATAATGAAGCGTTTTGAAGAAACTGGTTTGGTATTGGGTAAAACCTCACTTATGGCACTTTACTGCGATGGACAAAATTTCATCAAATGTGATCTTTCCTGATGAACCATATTTTTGGCTGAGTGGATAAGTAATAAATAAAGATGGCTAATCTGAGGACCGGAATATGTACACGAAATTCATTAAAAGCCAATGCGTCCAAAAAAAAATTGGTTTGTGGAGTGCGAATTATGGGTAGTTCTGTACTTTTTCGAAGTTGAAACTGAAGAGACAGTTACAGTAAAGATGATTACATGTTGACAATTTTTTTTCTTTTAATTATGTATATAGAATAGGTCTAACCAATCTTTCGTTTCAACAGGATGACGCTGCTACTCACAAAAGCCTTCAAGCAATCAATTTATTGTAAATAAAATTTGAAGATCCTATTATTTCGGTTAAAGGAGAAAGCTGTACAATTTTACACCTTTAGACTTCCTACTGTGGCGTTTTTTGAAGAGTAAGCTCTATGCCAATAGGCCAGCGACAAATTGAGAACTCAGAACGAAATATCAAAGCTGAAACTGCGAAATAACCGAAATCAATTATTTTGGTCTTCGAATGAACGTCTGCAACAGAAGCCGTGGTGGTCACATGAATGATGTTGTGTGCCAATATAATTGCCATACACCGAATTGCCATTATCGTTAACCAATAAAGATCAACATTGATTTCGCCAAAAATGTGTGTTTAATTAAAAGAACACTTCCGTGCTAACTGTTGGCTTACCATATACGAGTACATCAACACCAGCCACCTACAGCACTGTTCTACAGGAAGTAAACTTGTGTAAAAGGTTGGCGATCAGAGCATAAAATGCTTCAGATATTGCATTTGACGAGATAGATGGTTTTATTATTATTATTATTGCAATTGTATTTATGGTGTAAATAAATAAGACCGGTTAACTCGATTAGATAGCGGTTTTACGATTGAGGACGACTATAATGTTCAGTACTTGAATATGGTCAGTATTGACGTTTAAAGTAGGAAACCAGATGAGGCATGAGGTATTTCTTCATAAAGATAGCATCAGCCGGTGATCCCTTATTCGATGCTCGTAGGTGATGTAGGTACGTAGGTAATGCTCTAAGTGTGATGCCTAATCACTGTTTTTTTTTTTCTTTTGAATTACCAGTTAGTAATGAGGGGGATTTTAATGATTTTTATGTCATACTGGTAAAAAAAAATTGAAAGTCCCGATGGTAATCCTCAATGTTTGCCTGTGTGATATAGGCGGGTCTCTTTGTTTTAATTATTCCAATTTAGTTTAAGATGTTTCCCAGAGCAGAAATTGATCCATTTTTGTTAGAGTCATTTATTGCATAAGTATGCTTCTGCAGTGGAAATGGATGGAAAATTAGGTAATAAAACTTTGGCGAGAAATGAATCGTTTTCGTGGGTGAGAATGACGATGGCTAACATATCTGCCTCAGGCAGGTCAGTGAAAATAGGGTCAGCGATGCGTGGTTACAAGGCTCAGTATTTATGTTGGAAGATAAATTTATAATTCTCGCTGTAACTCATATTTGTATTCTAGCTGTTGTTAGAGTGCGCAGATCAGCGAAACACTCATGGCAGAGAGGCTTGGCGAGGGTGATCAACGAGGCTATGAACTTCCGAGTTCTAAATGACCGATAAAAATTATAATAGCAACAATGCGTGACAGCAGTGTGCAAGCGAAATTGCTGTAAAATAAAGTTTTATTATTTTAAGATTCGGCTTGTATGAAAAATATTTTATTTCCAAAACGTGACTTATTTAACATCAACTATGTGTATTCTTGTCTAACGATCAATTAGTTAATTTAAAGAGGAACAAGGCTACGTAAGTCAATTTGTATGTAATATTGTACTAATTGAGGATATGTCTGTTGCTAATATACAGATATAGATAATAACAAGGTTAGATGGTCCAGGAACATACCAACTGGCCAAAGAGAAAATATTTTATGTTCGAGTGAACATGTTTCGCAGAGATGGAAAATTTGTTCGAGGCATCTCATAATTGAAGGAATAAATGCCGCTTCAGTGGAAAAGCTGGTCTGAGTGCAATAAAGTAGATGTTATGATCTGGCCAGGTTCAATGCCCGTAATCCTTCCGAATATATTTAGGACGATTTTAAGAAAACTCTCGAATCTACTGAACACGGAAACAAAGAATAGTTATGGCAGTCAGTGCGAGCAGTGTGGAGCTTCATACTTAAAGCTGCTAATGATCTGGCCAGGTTCAATGCCCGTAATCCTTCCGAATATATTTAGGACGATTTTAAGAAAACTCTCGGATCTACTGAACACGGAAACAAAGAATAGTTATGGCAGTCAGTGCGAGCAGTGTGGAGCTTCATACTTAAAGCTGCTAATGCTAAGAAGATGGTAGGTAATTCTAAGAAAAATAACAGATATGGATCGTGACTCCTTAATAATGCATTTTGGCGAAAACTCTCCTATTTTTTGCGCGGTTACGAAAAATATAAAATCCTTTGTTGTTCAGAGACTACAAGCAGCCTCGGTTACGGGCGGAATATACATATGTCGACCAACCACGCCAACCGTACCTAGAATGTTAGGTCCTTAAACATACTGTGTACAAGCGAAAAACTAAAAAAATTACCACTGGGCAATCGAGTTCAAGAAGTGCAATTTTATGCATCGGGTAAAAGCTTCCTTCTACAGAAATTGGTAAAGAGAACAAATAACGTGGATTTGTTGGGATGTGGAATTGTTATTCAAGACAGACATACATATGTACATACATAGATAAACATGTCTTGAGTTCTATTATAAACCAACATCTTTTAAGGAAACTTAAATTCGAGGCTGGGTAGGAATGATATCTTTGAACAACAGCAAGGCCTAGTCTACATGACACCTCGTGGACTGTGTGACGGAACGTAGTCTTTTGTAGAACATGATTCCCACAGACCACAGACAAGTCAAGTATTGTAGGTAATCGAATCCAAAAATACAATAAATCGAATAAGATCACGAAATTCTACGCAAGAAAGCTGCAGTCGCAAGAGGCCTTCAAGACCTTGGTCGACCATGCCACTTTAAGCTTCCTCAAGACCCGATACAATCTACGCAAACCACAAAACAACATAAAAACATAATCAAAACATCACCAGGGATGCCGTCTCTGGAATGCGCGGGTTCAAGCCAAGACTTACCAGAACCTCCTGGTTTTAGATTACGGGTGAAGAAGTCCGATTCGAGAAGATAATTTTGGTCCGCTTGTATTGACGGAGACTGGATGATAGCGACAACGCTTTGGTCAGCGTCTGCGGATTCAGCATCTAGTATGGCCGGGATGTGCCGAACAAATAGACACCTCTACATCAAACTAAAAAGTTTTCGATTTCAATCACTAGGTACGACGCAACACAGGTTGCATCCACAGCTGGGGCGGGACCTCGACCAAAAAAGAAGCAGCTGATGCTGTCATAAATATGGGTCCCTTTTATGTGTTATTCTTGAGTCCCAGTTTGTAGTTTTCGCGTTGAATACACCTCCTGCACTTGGCACTAGAGTGTTAAAATAATGTGTGTCGCTATGCATGCAGTAGGTATGCAGAAAATGTAAATGTTAAAACCGTGAGTGTTTCGTTAGATCAAGCAACGTAAGGCAATATGGAAAACCATCACTTGGAAGGCAGAAAATGTCCACGAAGTATCATTGCTTATAGGTGTATAGGTATATCACTGGAATGAAGTCAAAGTTCTAAATCACAGGAAACCCTTGTTAAACATCGCACTTCCTTGTCTGTCGTCTCATCTGGCTCCGGACTTCCAACCAGCCTGCGAAGATGACCCTAAATTTGAATCAAAGTCCTTTGAAATGAAGCTCTACTCAAAAGACCGAACAGAAACAGCGGCCATAAAGATAAAACAAAAAAAACCCGAAGATAATAGCTTTCTAGAAACCGGCGAGATTTTGTCGTTTCGAGTTAATTAATTTACCCACAAACTTCCAGCGACCTTTTCACCCTAACACCACCCACGCCTTGGATCTAAAAATAAATACAGACACACTATACAAAAACCATGAATACATACATATCTCCCTTGCAGATATCCCGCGAATTCTCGAAAGTCCTCAAACGACTTTCAGTCCATCCACACCATCCATCTATTATTGACGGAAACACTTGAAATGTTTCTAAAAATTGAAATTCTCATCACATTTTGAATCACCGTCTCGATCCTGATTAGAACCGAAATCTCATCTCGTGAACACAAACAAACAAACGACCGAAAGGGGTCAGAGACACAGAATGGAAGATACTAGAACCTCATTAAGATTGAACGAATCCTCGCCCGAAAAAAGCATCCCATTCCCCGCATACGGAAAAACAAACAGAAGCATAATGAAAATGGTCCCATTCCCGAACACCTTAATCCTGGATACACACAGCATCTATGAACGAACAGCAAGGAAGGATAAAAATAAACTCACCACAGACATCCAGCCAACCCTCCACGCGACTGGGGTAATTTATAGCGCAAACTCGATTGAATGGTCTTCGTCCCATTTTGTCTTGCCGTTTTTCTCTTTTATATATCCTTTAGTCTGGTGAATCTAAGCCACCACTACTACTCCCGGGTGCAAGCAAGTGTATATGTGTACATATATCCTAGAGAAGAAAAAAAAAATCCGCCTGCAAGCCGAGAAGTCGATGCTGAAATCCTTGCCGTGTATCCAGGCGATGCTATCCTTAATTAATCGTTAATCGATTTAACGACATGTGTATGTATCCCCAGTGCTACATGCAACCGTTTCACAACATTTCAACACACCACTTTACAAGGACATTTCTTCGGAAGTCCTCAAATTTAATTTTGAACACATAAAAGTGAGATAAACGGATTCGATTCAAACTCGCGAACTTCGCTCGATATTAAATCACAAGTGTAAGTGAGTAAATTTGCAGACGCAGATAAACAACAAAAAGATAAACAGATAAACGGATGGGCGGTAGGCAGATAGGTGTGCGCTTATACGTGCGATATTGTACCGCGATAATTCTGATAAAAGCACTTCACTTTCCCAAAAAGAACACGAAAGAAGAAAAAATGATAATAACACTATCTACATATGTAGTATATATACTTATATGTATCCGTCAGATACACCGAGCGAAATAATCACAAGATACTTTCAGGTATATTCGGAACACCAAACACTATTTTCTTCCTTTATCACTTTTTCAAATTCTCTCAGATATCACTGGCCCCCTATGTCATTTTCACCTGTTTTCGCTCGGGATTATCCTTGCACGGAGGCGAAAGAGAGAAAAGGACACACGATTCACCTGACGATGGACACAAACGAATCGAGAGAAATCCAGTAGTTCATCCAGACAGATACAACATGACTTTCCCGTAATTCTAGCAACCGCACCGACACTCACCGCAGTTCCGATGAAACTAAATACACTAAAGACATAAGATACATTCGCTGCAGTGCTACCTCGAATATTTCGTTTTTGTTTTCTTTCTTTTCTTCGCTTTTCGCCGTTCGCTTGCCGGTTATGTTTGGTTTTTTATTCGTGCCGTTTTCACTCCGTTCCCCATGGAATCTGTTTGAGATCTGTAGGTGAATTCGCCGCA
Organism: Merodon equestris; assembly: GCA_958301585.1. Classification (NCBI taxonomy): domain Eukaryota; kingdom Metazoa; phylum Arthropoda; class Insecta; order Diptera; family Syrphidae; genus Merodon; species Merodon equestris. The sequence continues at coordinate 76,291,123 of OY284415.1, read as the reverse complement.
ATGTTAACTGAACGAGGGGCGACCGCGATGCTGGATCGGTGGTGGATTTTCTTTTTTCTTTAGTTATTGAGGGTTAATTAACCCTTAAGTGACTCTTATATGATGATATTTTCGATGTGTTGCAGGTATGTTAGTCGATAGGGCGTCGGTGGGGCTTTTAGGTATGATGAGAATAAGGTTTTTGAGGTGCTCATCACTCTGTTCCAGATTATGTCACTTTGAGTTTGAATTTGGTTTTTTCAGTTTTAATTGAGTGCTCTCAAGTACAATTTTAATTAAATTTCAGCGTTAATTGAGACACTTGGCCTTCCGATTAACATTTCTTTGCCTGTTGGACGTGTTTAAGAATAGGTTTTGGTTGTGTAATTTAAATAAGATCTTTCGAAAAAAATTTTAACCGAAATTAAGTATTACACTTGGCTTTTTGAGGGCGCAGTGGCTCAGAAGCTGATGTTTTGGTTTCTGATAAGAATGACACCGCGTTCGAAAACCGCAGCGGCAAGTCACCGAAAACATATTTCCCCGTATTCTTCTTCAGCGGGTTACTAACAAAAACTCCTCGATATTCTCCGCTCGGAATCGGTAATTAATAGTAAATTTCTTTTATTTAAATTATTAAGAAGCTTCTGGTTTTGATCCTTCACGAGCAGGCCAGAGCTATACGGTGGTCAGTTTTCAACCATTTTTTTGAGTTTTAGTTTAGTTTTGAATTCATTTTTATTCCATATTATCTTAGATCTATCTTACCCTAGACAAAAATGTTTAAAACTATCCTGGTTGAGCGAAGCGAAGCGGAGCTCCCATCGGGTGACTTCAATTGCGATCTAAGATAAATTGTTTCTCAGCCATTTCTTAACCGATCCATATGATTTTTGGTCCCTCAGAAAGTACTTAAAAATATCTAGGTTATTGCCGAAACAGAATTTTGATTTTGGTCCTAATTTAAAAAAAATAAATTGATGAAAAACAAAAACATGTGTGCAATTCACACGTGGTAGAAGTGAAACCTTCAAAAATGTTGGCTTCAAAATAATGAGACGAATGTAAAATTTCGGGTAGAGGATAATTGTAGGTTTCAGTAATGATCATAGTGATACAAAGTTTGATAATTATTTTACATTTTATTCGTATATATTACATAGATTTATTCAGACTCAGAGCTTACATTTTCGATAAATGATACAAGAGGCTTATGGTAACTAAAGTATGAAATAAATACTTTGGTCTTAATATGGTCAATATATCTTTGGAATACTGCGTCAATTACTGTTTTTGATCTTGTTGTTGATAGAGTGCGACTGCTGCACAGTTTCAAATTAAATTTGGCGTCCAAAAACTCAATCAACGGAATCGCTGTATCCGATGCAAAATTTACATTAAAATCCCCACTTAGAATCATCGGAATTTTATCGTAATCTTTTTTAAGAATTCGTGATACTTCTGGTGTGTACTTAATTAAATTTTCGTGAATGAATTCAATAATTGTATTTATTGATTGGTTGGGAGAAATGTAGATAGTTACAATTAATACTGAAATACTATTATCTAATTTGGTTTGACATGCACATATTTCTCACACTTTAGAAAGCTGAACTGATAATGATTCCAGTTGTTGTGTATTGAGTTCCATTTGTGGAGTAACAACTCGGGCTCCGTCATTCGAATTATAATAGATTGCAACTCCACCGGCCCTCGTATGTGGCCTTTTATATTTAACTACATGTCACGTCTCGGAGAGAATAGGAAAATTCGACGACGGTGCTATTCTGTCAAGCTGAAGATCTTGTGCATGAGCTCGTAAACTTTGGCAGTTAAATGTATACAGTGACAATCCTTTCCTTGTGTTTATAAAATCATATAATAGTTTCTCAACAGTTTCTAGCCGATTCTAGCTCAACCGTTGAAACTCAGCTCGCAATTCAATTGTGGATACTGTTGCTCTTTGGCCGTGATAAAATTTTCTATAATTTTTTTTTGAAACAATATGTAGGCCTTCACTCGACGTTACTCGAGATAGTGCGACGTACAAGAGCTGTTGAGCATGTGATTTGTCATATTCATATACAATTTCACCAAATGTACCTCCCTGGGACTTATGAATCGTTATCGCACAAGCAGACACCAGTGGGAAATGGTTACGTTTTGCTATTACGGTTTTATTAGGTACTAATGGTACAGACGATGTTCTTCGCTCTATTGGTACTGCGAGTGAAGAAAGATTGTGCTTTTGTACTGATGCCGCGGCCTTTCTTCTGATTTTCTCGCCAGTCTTAGGAGAACCAGGGAATTCTAGCCACAAACGACATACTTCTCCTTTGTCATTATATTCAATATAAACTAATTTTCCCTTCGCACCATTCGCCAATCCATCTGACACGTTGATATTAGTTGTTATGATGTATGGTTTATTGATAACTAATGTCAGTTCATAAGGCAAACCTCCTGTATCAATCATTGACATTTTGTGTAACTTTTGACGCTTGTTGTTCAATATTGTTGCAACCAATATACCTATACGTCAGTTGGTTCTGAAATAACTTTTTCGACTGCGGAGTTCAAAACTTTATTATTATGTTATATGCAGCAACTGAATGATTATCGAAAAACAATCGTATATCGTCGGGACAAATTCTCTCAATCTCTTCTTCAGAGTACAACCGTGATTCAATTAATTGCAACTCGTGCTCGTCTAAGAGCTGCCCATCACCAATTTTTGTTAATAATGTTGAGAAATTCCGATTGGCCTGTCGCATTACTTCACTCAGTTCGAAGAAATTCAACCCTCGCCAAAGTGTTGGCCTCGCTATTTGTCGCTTTATTTGCTTGTAAATCGGAGTAGCGCGAACCGGTGGTAGTTGACGTAGATCACCGATCAAGATTATATCTAATCCTCCAAAATTCACTTCAAAATTACCGGTAATTTGCTTCAATCTTGAATCTATTTGCGACAACAACTCTGCTCCAATTATACTGATTTCATCGATAATTAATGCGCAAACATATTTGAACAGTGATCTATATTGTTGTGCTACTTCAATTGACAAAGGCAGCAATTTTGAAAGACTTTTCTTAAGTGCCGTGTGTATCGTTGTCCCATCAATAGCCACAGCAGCTTTGCCAGTTGAAGCACATGTGATATACGCGTTACAAAATCCATCGTTATCCGAATAACGATTATAAATTTCCATCAAAAGTCTGATCACAAACGTTTTACCACATCCAGCAGGACCTGTGAGAAATATTTGCAACGGAGAGGGATTTTCTAACTGAAGATTATGAATGACATGCATCAAAAGATCTTTCTGTTCTTGGTTTGCCATTTTCATCAACTCATAATATTGTTCATTAGGCATAAGATTTTCTTTACGTTTGGCAATGGCACCGAGTTTATTAAGAGTCGCTTAGCGTAAATCATTGTTTACGCTCGAATCTGGATTGTCATAAAGTGCTTGAAATGGATTGGCTTCCGGAAATCTGGTAGCAACATCATGGACCTCGTCGTCATCGTCCCCTTGATCATCTTCACGACATAGTTTTCGACAAATTTCAATAGTTTTGTTGATGTCTAAGTCAGATTCGAACTCTTTACGCCGTTCCAAAATCAGATGTTAATTTTCGTCATAAATCCTTATAAATTTTATCTCTTCAAGAATATCGTTTTCTTCGTTACGAAATGGAATGTGCAGAGTCACCATTTCTCTTTTATACTCATTGTAATCTGAAGCTATGTCATAGTTTCTATATCGAATAATGCGTTGTTGCCTTCTACGTACATATATACATACATTCCTTGTGAATTTTTAGTATAGTTTGCAACGAATTGTGCGGGTGATAATTCTTCTAATTCTTCGGGTCGCTGTTCATATTTGTCAAACCAGTTTTCCTTCCAAATATTTGTTGAGTTCTCATCGGTATTCAGTTCGTCTAATTCTTTTTGTGTTCGTTTAATACGCTGTCGTTCAATAGGCCATACGGTAGAGATATTTATCTACAGATACTGAACTTTTGGACATAGGTTCACGAAGGAAGTACCACACTGCTTCTTAGCTCGTCAATTCAACAGTATTGAGCATATTTACACTCATTTTTCTTGTTATTTCTACTATGTCAAATTCAGGATGCTCATTCATTATTTCAAGAATTTGACGTTGTAAGTTGCTAATACCTCTATTAGTTTTATTAAAATATTCAACAACGTATGCGGCACAAGAGTATTCCTCGATAATGAACTGCATGTCTGTATTTAATTGTGAAATATTGAGAATAAAAGGATTGAAAGGGTGGTGCCATTTTTCATTTGGTTGTCGTTTTAAAAATACTTTCGGTCTAGTAATTCCAGCTTCAAGAATATGAAAGTAATCTTCATCAGAAGAAATTTGATTTTTTTCATAAAAAGATTCAATGTTTTCGTAATCATTTCGTAATCGTTTCGAGGTTTTCGAGGTTGATTTGTAATTGTTTATATTGTTTTGCATAGTTGGCATATCCTGGATAATCTTTCTGCATTGGTTTTAATATCGTGGTGAATTTAAATGGCATGAATGGAGCATCAAATCGACACTTCTGAGGTTGATTGGCGTTCATTTTTTTTGCAGCAAGTAAATGTATGTTTGTGAGTTTGCAAACGAATATATCCAGAAGCTTCAGTTGAAGAAACCGATATCAATTGATCGGTCAGCGTTATAGCATTTTGTTTGTCCCTACCAAGTGCATCTACTGGAGCATCATTCAGCCACAACAAAATGTGTGCGTGAGGACTACCACGATGTTAAAATTCGATCCGTTTGAAATAGTTGACAACATGGTGATTTCCAAAATGGGCTATTTTTCTTCGATTGTAGAATAGTCAATAGTATATTGACTAATTTATTGAAATACATATATTGCACAAGTCACAGCATCTTCATTGACGAGTGTAGTCTTAGTTATATTAGCTTCTTTCCGTTGAACTTTTTGCTGTCTTTTTAATCTTGTTTTCCCTTTTTTTCGATAATCGCGACAATATGCATTCGTTTTCAGCATATTTGAAGAATTTTATTATTAAAATGATGAAAAAACTCTACAAACGTATAATGCGTACACGTATACAAAACACCACTGTAGTTGTGATGCCTTTTCTCAAGCTTTGTACTACGCATGCGCGAGTTATATGTATGTATTTAAAGACGAGCTTTGTAAAAATAATAATTTTTTTATAATTTATTTGTTCTAAATTTCGGAACATTCAGCAAGGGATCGTGAACTTGTCGTTCCTCCGAAAATCCACAACAGACTGCGTTTTTATTCTCTTAAACTATTGCTTAAATATACAAAAAGATACAGGAAGTGACCCTCCGATATTTTATGATGGAAAATTCCCAATATCCTTTTTGTCCTTTCCGGTCGTAAATTTTATTATAATAGGAAAGTACCGGCTAAGGATTAGGGAAATCCAGATAAAACCTAATGAGGGCATACTTTAAAACAACTTATGGTAGATACTCGGTCCACTCTGGACCGGAACTATCCTTATTGGTTGGTTAGGGGGCGACGGGAATAGAGGTAGCCGCCGTAACTCGCGCACAAACACGTATTAACACACGTACAACGCTGAGGCCCAAGCAAACTCCCACTATGCCTTGGTAAACACGAGTGGAGGGGGTACGAAGCAGAGCACAAAGAGAACCACGAAAATAAGAAACACTGTATAATGCTTCCTATCTCATTTTCTCCCACGTTAAATCTTAAATCTTATGAATTTATGTGTCTGTCTCTTTTTACTGTCGCTTCAGTTCGTTTATTTTATTCATAACACATTAATATTATATCTGACCATATCGAAGAACCTCAGGTGCAAGGCTGGGAGTTGAGGCCTGTTGTAAGATTTAATTAACAGGCAGATTTTCGTCAGCATTTGGCAGCAATGAGTTTTCTAATATCTCATAATAATTAAATTTGAGCATTCGATCTTCAATTTTATGTACTATTGCACCGACGCCGCACCAAGAAGCTGCACCCCATATTATAGTGGTGCTACCTCCAAGTTTGACCACTGGACAGGTGTAGTAGAGATGTACAGATACTTTTTCGTCCAACAACAAGCAAACCCCAACCTCTTTTTATAGTTTCGGTCAGTAAACTATAGTAAAGTTCGGCTTTTTTGAAGTCACGCGTTCGAAAAGTCTAACCTGACGCAACCTTCGCTTAACTTCAGTGCGTTTTTCCCTCGACGTAGCGTGTGGGAAGCTCTAATTGTGCCACATAATAAATTGGTCCTCTCGAATTGAACTTCTGGTTGACTTTCGGCCCGTTCCATTATTTTTAAAGTGTTTCAACGTCAACGTCATTAAACACCATTTTCTTTGAGTACTTTACCACTTTTGCAATATCGCCATATGAATTACTCTACTCGTATAAGGTTTTAAAAATGTTTGTCTTTGCACAATCTTATTGAATTGGGTTCACCCTGTTCCCCAACATGACGTTACCGTTTACCAGAACTACACGCATGAAATTCGCAGGGAAGTCCTTTAGGTAGACTTGAGCTTCAGGATATATTATTGTAGTTCGCCAAAGTGTTAACGATTTTTAATGAATATTTGCGGTATAGCGGATACACTCAAAGTTCTTGTGGAAACTTACAGTGAGCATGCTCTGCTGGGAACGACATGTAAAGACATCTTGATGTTGAAGATAAAGAATGCTCTGGTGTATAGAAAAAGTTTGAAGACGAATAATTTTAGCAAATTGGATGTCAAACACTAATTGCAGTTGTACAAGTGAACGTAGAGTTTGGAAGCGTTTGAAAGCATTAGGAATGATTCAGAAGCAAGAACATTAGGTGCCATGTAAGTCGAAGCCGACAGACGGCGAATGGCGTTTTTAACATTGAACTGCTAACTCAACGGCAGAAGAGAAAAGATTTTGTGTATCACCTCGTTACTGGCGATGAATATAGGATATTATACGATAACCCTAAGAGTGAAAGGTAATGGGGTAAACTCGACTATACATAAACATTGTCGGCAAAGGCAAATATCCATGGTTCGAAGGTTCTGCCCCACATTTAGTGAGATCAGCAGGGTTTATTTATTATTCGCTGCACAAATCGAACGAAATCATCACGCGGGGGTTCAACTGCAATTGAATCGTTTATTTTCAAAACGTGACATGTCCACATTTTTCCAAAAATCGTTTTATATTTTTTTCCTGCAAAGCAGAGATATCTACAATGCCACATGAAACGTCATAAGTCCAACTATAATACATCGTTTTTAATAGAGGCGCAAAATATCCGTTTATTTTCAAAAAGTGATATGTATGTGACATGACACGTTTTGAAAGTAAAAAAGTAACCAAGAATGGTAGGGTAGGTAGGTAGGAGTGGCCGCCTGATATCAAGATGCCAGGCCCAATTAGCGCTTATGCGCCGTTTTGATGCCATCACTCAGTGACCTAATGTGCTATTATTAGAGTTTCATACCCATCCTGTGGAATTAAGGAATTTGATGATATTGCATAATCCTATTTCCCTGAATTCTGAGAGGTCGTCGAAGGAGATTTTGCCGAGTAGGCGCTGTCTGGTTCTAGCTAGAGCCGGACATTCACACAGGAAATTGGTGAGAGTTTCCTTTTCCAGTGGGTTCTTGCAACTTCGGCAGTAAGTGTTGAATGGGATGCCTAACTTAGCAGCGTGGGTACCGACAGGCCAGTGGCCAGTACAGATGGCTACAATTCTGGCAATCTCTTGTCGGGGTCTGTTAGTTAGGTCGAGGGTTCTTTTCCTGTTATAGGAGGGCCATGTTTTCCTTGATATGACGCAGTTGCTAAGACTGCACCATCTGGGGTTCGCCCTCGAGAGAAAGTGTTGTAGAAGGAAAGTGTTGACCAGTCTAATGGGGGGGAGTACTGCCTCCGCCAAAGAACAGTCGAGGGAAGAGCCGCGCCTTGCTAGAGCGTCAGCCTTTATAGTCTTAACCAAGAATGGTATTATGTATGTATGTATTTGAAAAAAATCAAACAGCATGGTTGTGTGGATGTATTTTTTAATATACAAGAGTTATTGGAATAAAACTTTTCTAACTTCCAATGAAAAAAAAAATTCCTTAATGTACTTCCCCGTCCGTGGGCACAGTTTTTTACCTTGCGACAGTACCTTTGGTGTTATTAAACGATTCTTGAAGAGGTATGATCGAGTATATACTCCCGAGCAATACGGATAGTACATTGCGAAATCCAGTCAAAACGAAATTATAAATTTTGCCGCTTGGTGGCCTCTTTACTTCAAAAAATTGGTGTTGTCAGAGGAATTGCCAAGGAGTTCAAAGATAGCTTTTAATATTTCAAACTTTGGAATGTTTGTTTACCATACAAACAAAGTAGAAACACACAATTTCATCGATGGACTAGTAAAGCATACTTTTAAACTTAAGAAGTTCATCAGCCCAGTGTCGCTCCCAACGGCTCTTGTGTATGACGGTAGCAATAGTATTGACACAAAAAAAAAGAATGACATCCGCAAAGTGGTCCAGTACGTTCCGGATGAGTTCAAAGAGTTTTACGATCGCATTCTAGCCTGGAAGACCACAAGCGCTTCTGAAGAAAACCGTTACAATATTGAAGTTTGTTCTGATGTTGGAGAATGAAATAAAATATTATTTCACTAAATTTTGACAAGGATTTTTATTTTCATGTTTTTTTTTCTTCTGTTGATGATTGTTTAAACTTAACGGCACGTATAAATTAAGTTTTTTTTTAGTTTATTTTCAAAACGTGACATGTCCAAAACAGTTATTTATTTTTATCTTTTTTTGTATGAGTCCTAGAAATACGTTATAAATGGAACCTAGTAAACCTACTCAAACCGTACGATCATATTTTTGTTTCAATTTATACTCCAAGAAAACAGATATCAGTCAGTTTTTTTCGTCTCCTGAAAAATTTTTAAATGTGGACATGTCACGTTTTGAAAATAAGTGATTCAATTGATGTGTTTGAGATGAGCATTGAAGGAAAAACGGCCGGACAAGGCGATTTTGTTTCATGGCAATGTTCGGCAGCATGTTGCAAAATCGGTGAAAATCGACTTGAAGCGTGTATTACCCGACGAATTTACCAGACATTGACCCTCCAAAATTGGTGAAAACATCACGGAAACGTTTTGTAAGGTTCGTATCACTTTTGACCATTATTAAGCGCCTTCCGGCACAGTTGAAGCCTCCGATTCGTGATAGTTATCAGCAGTGTACATTGAAGCTGCCTGTTGCTACAGATAATCGCAGATAAACCGGAAATACGCAAATGTGGACCTGGGTTTGACATAGTAAAGTAAATTACCCGAATTCATTTGAACTTTAAACACAGACTCGTCCATACTTTGTAGCTCTACCGGAGAGGAAGTTATAGAACTCCGTAAATAAAAAAGGCTAGCATCACCTGAGGTCGACAAAATCAGACTTCGGATGCACCTAACTCTATAATAGGAACGCAAGACCTACTCGATTGTAGACACAACATATTATACATAATTCATGCATAAATGAAATCGATATATTCAATCTGCTACGTACTTGTCCTACTTTACATTCATATAATGGTCATGGGTAACGTTTTCATTGTTCAGTTTTATCCTTCCTATATGCTCCACCATTGCGACAGAATTATTTCGGACCATCCGCCTCGCAATCGATCGATCGAAGTCAACGAGAATTTCGTTCACTAAAAAGGAACTACAGACTTACTAAGTTAAGTTTAAATGCATACTAAAATTCCTTTGGCTGATCACTACAGTTATTTACATTCTCATTAGGGAAGATCATTAAATAAAATTTAATTAAAGCTGAACTAGGCTTCGAAGGAACCTTCCTCATTAGAAAGAGATCATAACTTAAACTTTCAGGTAATTACACGCACTCTATCCCGATTATTCGTCTCGGTTCACACACATTTCAAATCTCATCCTTATCACTTAACTGTTCTTAAACCTAGATTCTTCCAACCACTTGCCCTCGTACACATTTCCAGGAACGCTTGCTAACGCATCCGACATACCATTATGTCATAAGTAAAAGACAAGTTCCCCTCTTGCCGCCGAAAACTCTTCGTTCATCGTTAAGTGCTTCATTTACTGTCATTCATTTATTACGAAATGGAAAATTGTGAGAGAAAAGCTAGGAAAAAGTCATAATAGGTTACAGTACGCAACCTCGTTCCTCTTAGCACTACTTACATATACATACCTATTTCTGTTGCCGGCTGTTTCGGAGATCCGACATCCCACCCACAAAGATTCATGGATGGGAGTGAACATCTGCAGTTGAAGGGATTTCCTTTATTCCGTCTCTTTGTTCCATTTTATTTTGTTTGGCTTTTTTATGTGACGTTTTTCGTACATATTTTTTTCGGAAATTGGAGGATTACAATGGGGCCATTTGCTTTGATGGTTGGGTGGGTACGTTTAAGGCTTACGTATTTTCAAATGTTTCAAATCATAAATCTTACATGAGCTTTGCCATAAAGTTACGGGTAGAGTGAAACATGTTGTGAGTGCCGCTGATTCGGAGAACAAAATAGTCGTAGGTAAAGTGTCTTTGTCATTTCGTGTTCAATGAGTCATGGAATATATAATATAGGGTCCGCCAAATAACCGCTTTTCGACGTCTCTCGGCTTGAGTTCATGTGGAACCCAATTTCCTTGCTTTTGAATATATCCAGCTGCTTTTAAACGTTTTGAAATGGCTGCTTGAGTGACACCCAAAGATTCTGCGAGCTCTTCTTGTGTTTGGTAACAATCTTCATAGAGTAATGCTTCCAGTTCTTCATCTTCAAACTTTTTTGGCTGCCCAGGACGTTCATCGTCTTCCAAGCCAAAATCACCACTTTTAAATCGTGCAAACCACTTTTGACACGTTCGCTCAGCTAGCGCATGTTCACCATAAACTTCCACCAAAATACGATGACTTTCGGCAGCAGTTTTCTTCATATTAAAGTAATGAAGAAGAACTCCCCGCAAAAACACTTTTTCAGGCACAAAGTTCGACATATTTGAGTGAAAAAAAATTATTGTTGTTAACGCTTCAAATGAATGACATATACTGAAATGACGTACAATGACAGTAGATTTCCATCGCATGTTCCAATCGAATAATAACAATGGAATAATACAAGTTACGCCATCTCTTAGCAAACCGCACGAATTAAGTTATAGACCCAATACATGACGACCAAGATCAGCTCAGCTCACAGTTATCTTGGAAAAAAAATATGGGCAATGAATCATGGTGCATTGGCAATCCTTATGGTATATTGCCGCTTCTTCTTTAAACTCAAAAAGCAACTATGAGGTAGAGCCCACCCTCCTTAAACTCTTTGCAAAACTTTGATCATCCCGGTTTTATTCTACGGTACACAAGATGGAACATTACGGGTGAAGAAGTCCGATTCCAGGAGATAATTTTGGTCGGCTTGTATTGACGGAGACTGGATGATAGCGATACAACGACGAACTCCGCAGGCTGTATAGCGACAACGCTTTGGTCAGCGTCTGCGGATTCAGCATCTATAGGGTCCGCCAAATAACTTTTTTTTTTTGAAAATGCTATAAAAAAAACTACTGAATATTTTCTCAAATTTCTTTTTTTATTTGAAAGTACAATCCTTCCGGTTAATAATGGAAAATAATTTCATTCAAATGGCTGCCTCGGCTGGCCATGCAGTAGCCTACACGATCGGTCCAATTTTTTAACCACATTATCGATTGTGTGCAGCTGTATTTCACCAATGGCTTCACGAATATTGTCCTTTAAAGCGTCAATTGTCTCTGGCTTGTCGGCGTAACACTTATCTTTGACGGCACCCCACAAATAATAGTCCAACGGTGTCAAATCGCAGCTCCAAGGTGGCCAAACGACATCAGCTCTGCGGCTGATAATGCGATCTTCAAAATCAGGGCGCAAAACATCGAGTGTAGCTTCGGCTGTGTGGCACGTAGCGCCTTCCTGTTGAAACCAAATGTTTTGCCAATATCCTCCTCTTCAATTTTTGTGAACAAAAATTCGTTCAACATGGCCCGATAACGATCGCCATTGACTGTAACGGCCATTCCTTGCTCATTTTCGAAGAAAAATGGCCCAATTATGCCTCTAGACCAAAATCCGCACCAAACAGTGGCTCGTTTTGGGTGCACCGGCTTTTCAATGTATGCGTGCGGGTTTTCTGTGCCCCAAATGCGACAATTTTGCTTGTTTACATACCCGCCAAGATCAAAATGAGCTTCATCTGAAAAGATGATTTTTTTGGCAAAATCGGCATCGGATTTTCAAAGTAATGTCGCAATATGTCCCAGCATTGTTCAAGCGTATACACAACCATATTCGTTCAGCGGAAGGATAAAACTAATTATTTGTCAAATCAAACATGAGCTAAGTGTTACCATTCACGAAATAAGCACTACTTGAAAAAAAAAACGTTAGATGGCGGACCCTTTAGTATTTTTATGGACCTAACATCCTAAACCAAGACCAGTGAACTTATCTTCATACTCGTATGATTCCAGGTGAAGTTTTGTCAAAGGCTTTGCTGAAGCCTGTGGCCCTTACCATTTTACTTCTTTGTCATACTTAAGTGCACACAAGGCTTGTGAGATACATACCGTTATGAGTAGGTTAGTGGTTGTCGATCGATCTTCTAGGAACCCACTTTGATTTGGAGAGAAAATGGGCTTGCTGTAAAAGGATATTGTATCTTAGTCGATGCTCTCAAAAAATGTAGGAATGCTGGACAACAGGCGATAGTTCGTCTTTTTTTGTGAAGTACTAAGGTGGAGATGGTGTGCTTCTTACTTAGATGAATATGGGACGGATAGGATATAGCAACCGGGCAACCGAAAACTTTGGAGCAGTTTAGGGCACGACTATCATCTAAGAACAAGTGCGTGTTAGGGCTTAGGAGAAAATTAATGATAATTTTGTTGAGCAGATAGTTGAAGCAATTCCTACGTATTTTCAATGTGGAGAATGGTGAAGTGATTGTCGAGTGAAAATGTTCCCGATAAGATGAAGGGGATCCAAGATAAATAGAAGGTGGTTACTTGCGGTAATAATGAAGTTCTCGGCATTAGACGAGAAGACAATGTCAAATAGGAGGAGACGAAAGTCGCAAAGACGATCTGTAAAAAAAATTTATTTACCAAACGAAATGTTAGAAGTGGCAAAGAAAAATTTCTTTGTCAAGTTTATCTCATTTCGGTTTATTTCAAGTATGGAATCAGCAAGGTAGACCCTCCGTTTCGAGAAAGCTATTTAGACTTCTATGAGAACTTTGCGACCCCCAGGACCGGTAGAATTGTCGTGGCCATCACCAGGAAACAGATTCAAATCTCACTGTCTCCGTTAATGGGTCACAGATTAGTTTCAGTTAGGACAAGCAAAGGCAGATTTTAGGTATTAGAGAGTACTGCGAACATTTTAATGCGCAGTCCTTCGACATTCTGGTAATAGAAGGAACTGCGTGATTGGTAAATAAATGCAACAGTGTTTAGGTTAGAGTTGAAAATAATATTTTAAAGTTAGAACGGATTCTCTGCAAGTGTGAAAGGCGTTCGGAAATAACGTGATCAGCGAATGAGAAGAGATGGTAAGCTATATAATAGAGTTAAAAGCTAAGACTCTTTTGAAACCGAATAAGTTTCTATTTCCGTCAGTCAGTTGGAAAGCCTTCTTGGTGAATCGATTCTTGGTGGATGACGTTAATTTTGGTTATGCCTTCAATACTGATTTTCACTGCAGAATTATGGAAACGCTTGAAACATTATTACTGATAAATACAACTTCGAGGTAATTAAGATCTTTGTGTACTTCAGCACGACATTCATAAACCGCAACCGATATCAACTCAAAAGTCAATCGTGGTTTTTTAAGTGGGGTAGTGGCATTTTATCGTATTGAAAACGGAAAAAGAAGCCTGCATCTGATTTTTGGTCTCGTTTGTATTGATAAAAAAAAAGACATTGTGACTGCAAAGATTTTGACCTTGGCACTATAATTGTCAGCACGCCAAAGGCAAGTTACATCGCTTTGAGCTTGACGATCTCGAACTTAAACATTTTACATTTCCAAGTTGGTTTCCTCCCACATGATCTTATTTTTTTTACAATGGCTAAACGATGTTAGCATGATAAGTACGCAATCTTCATAAATAATTAATGACTATGATCTGTGGCCGCGAATTACATATTAGAAGAGATGAGCACTGCTTACCAGGTTTTAATATATAGTGCATTAACGAGAGTTTAAAAATAGAAGCACTTGGCCGCTATGAGGTTTATCTCCGTACACAAGGCATATTGATCTATTTATGCATGATTTTTATTTTAAGCTTACTGCTATAGGTTACTTGTACAGGTTTGTTACCGCACAAGAAGCTGATAAACTTATCTTTACAGTGATTTTTTTTCTTGCAAAAAAAAGAATTTATATTTAATAAATCTTTGGTGTAGACAGAAACAAAAATACGACAAAAAAGCTTCTATGTGAAAAAAAGGAGAAAAAAAACCGCAATATTGGGAATAAAAAAAATAAAATGACATTAAAAAAATAAATATGTATATATAATATTTATAAATAAATAAATAAGTGAATATATACATATTTCACTGAATGTTTAGTTGGTTTATAATTGGGTTGCCAGCAAAACTACATAGGTATACAGATCTAAGTTTTTTAACTTTTGCATAAATCAGTTAATCATTCGCTTTTTCATGTAGCGTGGAGCAATGCCAAGGTAAATTAAGCATCATTCTTATAACTTTAATTCGATATACATATCTGCAGTTTTTGATATGGCATTTTGCACATTCCCCCAGGCATGCAACCTTTCCTTTTTCCTTTTATCCTTTTTTTTCCGGCGTCGTTATGGTCAGAAGTTACTTAACTGCATTCCTACTGGTCCGCTTGTGGGGCCCGCCGGTTTGACCTCAGAAAGTAGCGGCAGGCTTCCCGGTTTGGGATTACTTCATCGCTGAGGCCAATCAAATGCTGGTGTTTTTGCATTTGTTTGCACCAATTGTTTTTCGGCCTGCCTTTTTTGCGTGTTGAAATTGGAACGTTGATTGATAACGCCTTTTGGACGGGGTTCAAAGGATCTCTCCTTTGAACATGGCAATACCAACTGAGTCGGTCGCGCTCTATCTTTCTTGTGATGGTTTCTTTTACGTGGAGGCTTCCTCGGATCTTTGAACTTCTAATTCTGTCACGCTTTGTTACTCCCGCTGTCATGCGAAGCATCTTCATCTCAGTTGCCGTATGTGAGCGCCGGACGTACAACTGAAGTGTAGAGCCTTCCCTTCAGCTTTGGGGGCATTTTTCGATCACAGAAGATGGCTGAGTTTTCCCGCCACTTCATCCACCCTACGCTTACGCGATGTTTGATGTCGTCATCAAAAGTTGCTCCTCTATTAATCATAGATCCCAGATATTTAAACTTTTCACACTTGGGAAGCACTCTTCCATTTAAGTAAATGTCTGGAATAGGCTGATGAGGGTCAGAGAACGGGCAGCACAGATACTCTGTCTTCTTTGAACTAATACGATACCCGTGTCCCTCAAAAATGTCCACCCACACATCAAGTGCTCGTTGTAGGGACGCCTGATCATCACTTATAATGGCCCCATCGTTAGCAAAGAATAGCTGGTGCACATTGGGGTCCGTCACTTTTCCTTCAAGCAAGCAATCAAGGACTGCTATAAAGAGCAGTGGGCTGAGGACGCTCCCTTGGTGTACACCGACTTTGATTGCGAACTCTTCGGTGACTCCTGCGGTGCATCTTACTCTTGTCGTTGCTCCCTTGTACATGTCCATGATCACTCGCACGTAGGTTTGTGGAACTCCTTTTTGTCTTAGCGCTACCCATAAAAGATCTCTTGGTTGCCGGTCAAAGGCCTTCTCGAAATCAACCAACACCATATGCAAGTCCTTTGAAGAATCACGATGCTTTTCCATCACGATCCTTATACTTTGGATTGCATCTGTTGTTGATTTACCCGAGACAAACCCGCACTGGTCATCAGATAGTCGTATTATTTTAATACCCGTTCAACGATCTTCATGGTGGGCGACATCAGCTTGACAGAACGGTAGTTATCACAATTTCGCGTATGACCCTTTCCTTTGTGCAAAGGAAGAAGATAGCTTTCCCTCCATTGATTAGGCATAGTGTCGCCTCTCATAAGTTTGGAGATAAGAACCATGAGCCATCTAGACCCGATGTCTCCCATCTTTTTCCAGAACTCAGAGGGTATCCCGTCCGGCCCAACAGCTTTTCTTTTCTTGGAGTTTTTAACCGCGTGCCGAACTTCTTCGACTGTGATGTCGGATATTTCGGCATGATTCGCAATACTCGCAATACTGTCGCCATCTGTGGAGAATTTTTCGTCTTCTACAAGGAGTTGGCCTTCAGCATTGTTAATAAACTTTGGGAAACGGATCTCCTTAGCATTTCTTCTTCTCTGGGCGGCTATCTTAAAGATATTTGCTCCTTTGTTTAAATTGCTTTGTCGAAGCTCGTGGGTAGCCTGGTTCCTGTCAGACGCGGAAGACGATATTTCTTCCAACTCCTGACAGAGGCCTTCCATGCTTTTCGCTTTGAATTGGGCGCACTTTTTCTTCGCGATACCTATGCAACACCTATATACCTTTTCACGGCGAGCTTTTTCCTCTCTATTAGTAGAAGAGCACTTTGACCAAGCTTGGAAAGCCATTTTCTTTTCGTGTATCACTGCTTTGGTTTCGTCTGTCCACCACCAGGTTTCTTTTGCGTGTTGGCAGGGGCCTTTAGATGTTCCGGGCAGTGATTTGGCTTTCTCCAGGCCAGATTGTTGTAGGGAATCCCACATGTCTTGTGCTCTGCACTCCTCATTACCGACCTCATCGATAATGGAAGAGAGGTAGTTTCCCATGATGGTAATAAAAGCTTCGCCTTTTCCTTTATCCAGCTTATACCACTTGATTCTCTCAGACACCTTCGTTTGCTGCTTTGACTTCTTTCTCGCATCCATAAAAAATTCAGTCAGGAGGAGACGGTGTTGAGGGGCGATCGCGTCTCCCAGGATCACTTTGCAATCTTTAGCTCGTGGCTTCATGAAACTGGATACCAAATGATAGTCTATTTGAGTTTCATTTCCGCCGCTGCTATAAGTGATCAGGTGCCGGCTTTGTTTGACGAACATGGTATTTAGCACTATAAGACCGTACGACTTGCACATGTTAAGGATATCTTCACCTGAAGAGTTCCTGGTGCCGTATCCCAGCCCTCCGTGGTAGCCTTCATAGTCTTCGCTTGTCTTCCCGACATGTCCGTTTAAATCTCCCCCAACAAACAAAAGCTCTTCTTTTGGGATGATTTTGACAAGGTTGTGGGAATCTAGCCAGAATGCATCTTTTTCGTTTTGTTCGCATCCTACTTGCGGGGCATATGCGCTTACGATGTTCCACACCTCATCATACATCACCAATTTGAGAGCCATCAAACGGTCACTGGACTTTGAAATGGTTAAGACGTTGCCAAGTAGCTCTGCCGCAAGGATGATGGCGATTCCGTTTTTTCCTTGTTCCAATCCATAGTAAAACATCTTGTAGGCTTTTGTTTTAACGTCCAAGAAACGTGCCCGATTACCGGTGTTTCGCCATTTCGTCTCTTGTACGCACAGGATGTCTACTCGCCTTCTAACCATAATTTCTTCAAGCTCATAGCTGCGACCACTCATGCCTCCAACGTTCCAACTCGCGACTCTTAAGTGTGGCTTACGCCGTTGCATTACTTTGCTATCCCCCGGAAATCCTATAGCTCTGACCCGAGCATTACTGCTCGTCCCAGGATCACGTCCATTAGTAGTGCCTGGCGGGGTAGTGCTTTTCCTTTTAGCGTTCTTTTCCATAATGCTACGGTTTGACCGTTTTCTTGACACGGGCATGCTCCAGATTTTTTTTTTTTTTTTGTTTGATCCTACTCTTACAACACCGGTGATCTCCAGTCGTGTCAACCCACTGATTGCATGCACACTTGTGGGGCAGTTTAATGGTGGTATATGGGTCCCTAGGCTCACCTTGGTGTTTTCTAAATTGCCTAGATGTGATTTTTGTTTACCTTTGTTTAGTCGCCTTTTACGACAAGCGAGAGGTATCGCTGCAGGGATATTCTTAATCCGTCCCTGCACGGGGTACCTGTGGCATGCAACCATATAAAAAAATAGCTTGAAAAATTACTTTGTATCTTGTTTTCTATAGACATTAATTATTTCCGGTTTATGAAGGTGTACAACAATTTGGTGGCGAAATCTGCTTTTTTAATCGCTCCTTTTACGTGTTCATTAAATATCAATTTTGAGTCAATGTGTATTCCTAGATATCTAACACAGGACTGGAAGTGTATGCTTATTCCATTAACCTGTAGGTGATCGGGGAGCAGGAAGCAAATCCTTATTTTTCTGTTGAAAAACATAACTTGCATTTTATTTGGGTTTAACTTAATCTTCCGTTTTGAGAAGTATTTTTTTAGCACCTCCATCACAACCTACAGAAGGTTGTTTTGTAAATGTTGTAGTATCATCAGCAAAAATGGGTGCGCCACAGTTATGCAATCTGGTGAAATCCGAAGTATAGAGATTATATAGGACTGGACCTAACACAGAAACTTTGGGAAGACAAGTATCGGACGTTATTCAATCGGAGACAGCATAGTTGAGATGAACCTTAAAACGAGGACTGGATAGAAGGCTTTCAACTATTTTACAAATGTGGGACGGAGAGTTAGAATTAATCATTTTAAGCAACAAATCGTTATCCCAGACAGAG
This sequence comes from Merodon equestris, assembly GCA_958301585.1. Taxonomy (NCBI): domain Eukaryota; kingdom Metazoa; phylum Arthropoda; class Insecta; order Diptera; family Syrphidae; genus Merodon; species Merodon equestris. The sequence goes on along the minus strand of OY284415.1, from coordinate 76,272,298 downwards.
TCGAATGCCTTTTCTATGTCTAATAGTACCATTACTGTCGATTTTTGAACAGAACGATTTTCTTTTATATACATAGTTGCATATTCTGAGCACCTGATGAGAAGTATGATGGTTTTATACGAAGTATTATGCCTTAATCCAAATTGTTCCTTAGGATATATATTATTATCACAGTTGTGTTTTAGCATTCGTTCCTTAAGTATTTTTTTTTACAACTTGAAGTACTTTAGACTGATTTTCCAGATTTTCCAAAAACCGGGACAATTTTTGCTAGTTTTCAAGCATCAAGAAAGTATCCTATTTTCAGGCAGGTATTAATAAGGAACATTAGATACCTTATGTCAGTGTATTGTACATCTTCGTCTACAAGAAAGTTTATTGAAGTCGAGTGAGGAACTCTATTCGAAAAATATGTTTGAATTGTAGTGTTAACTATACTTTCAGTTTCCTTATCAGCTATGTGGTTTTTGGCAAAGTTCCAAGCAAGTTCATTTGCTTTGTCTCTGATCACTGTCTGTTGGGTTAATGTTATATCAAATATCCCTTTAAATAGTATAGATATGTTATATATGATCCCAATAAACTTTTGCTTTTTGACATAGCCCCCACCTTTTTTTCTTAAAGCCCAAAAAAATGTTTGAAAGTTGGTAAGCAAATACATATATGTAGTACATTCATATCTAACTTTAACACTACTAGCTTTTACACTTCTAAGCGTTAATAAAAGCTTCCTTCCACATCCCATTGCCCCGTAAAATACGTTCGGTTGATTCCTAGAGAAATATATTGTACAATATACTTTTCAAACATTTTTCCTATTTGCTTAAGTTTTATAATTTTTCCTGGCAGTTCAAAGGGCTCTCAAAATAGAACTCCATAAGACGGATGACCTCGACCGCAAAATACTCAACGCGGAAGTTATTGTTTGGAAATGAAAACAAAATGCAGGAAAACAAGCCTCATAAATCTGACAAAGAAAATTAATGAGGAACCATTAGTTTCTGAGTTTTATAGATCCATTCAGGAATTCACCACTTTCCTCAATTTCAACATCTGCCGAAGCTGTCGTTGTGGAGCTTGCAACCTTTGTGTTTGATTCAATGAAATTCGTCTTAATGGGGCACACTTCTCTCTTATTGCAATGGCATTTTCTAACAAAGTTTTACGACAATGTTTGGTTGTTGCAGGTGGAAAAGTTTCTGTTCCTTTCACTTTCGTGTGGAGCATTGGAACAATCAGATGAATGGCGCTTCTCATCCATATACTCGTATTTTTCCCTCCACTTTCAACTCCAAGTGACGTTTGCTGAATATTGCTGCATACAAATAGTAGAATGTCGATAAGATGTTTATCAAGAAGTAATGAGGGAAAATTGCTGCCAAAATGTTGTTTGAACTCAAGAGATGTTTGGGAATCAAATTTAATGGAAATTATTATTGGCACTTTTAGGTTGCCGATGAATAGAGGAAGTGTACCGATTATGAAATACCAAAATATAAACTCAGTTTTTAAAACAGAAAAATAAAATTTTATTCGATCTTTCCAATATTTATTAATGAAAATACTTAATTCTACCATACTTAAAAAACAAAACACGAACTCAAAAAAAAGAATAACATTCCATGACAAAAAATCACAATGAACACTTTTCAAAAAGTGACCCTAATATGGACCACTATCCAGTATAATATAAAACACGAGCAAATTTATATTGATGTGTAAAAATCACAAATGAAATTAATGGATTCGGCACCAGAGCAGTCAGCAGGCTGGGGGTCCTGGACCCGTTGAGGGCTTTGGAGGCCTTGATTTTGGAGACTTAAGAGTCTTTTTAGACTTAGCATGGAGGAACGTATATGAGCGTGGTCCGAAAAGTACTTAGCCTCATCGCCAGATGGCGCCAGTATTGCAAGAGCAATAGAACTTACTATCGTGTAGTATATTCTAGTAGACGGCTACTGTCGCAATTTCAGCCGGATCGGACTCGTAGTTTTGTTTTGACCGCGTGTGGAAACGGGAGTGTCCCCGGATTTTAGAAAAATGGAAAAAAAAATTTTGGTCGGTGATTCGATTCTCGTTTTTGGAAGGGAAATCGCGCAGCGAAATCAAAAAGCGTTTGGATGCTTTGTACGGTGACTCTTCTCTTTTCTAAAAAATTGACTTAATTCGGAAAAAAAATATTAAAAATCAACATTAGTAAATCAACACTTTTTTGTAAAGCCAGAAACCTCTTATTTCATCTTGTTTTTAAACTAAGCTGTTTTAAGGAATAGTTTTTGAGAAATTAATTTTCAAACTCAAAAATTTGATTTTTTTCTTGTCTTGACCAGACCTACACGCCCTAGTTTTTTGGCACACTGCTCGTGGGACACCCTGTATATTGAAAAATAAATCGCCATTTCTCCAAAAAAAAATTTTTCTTTTGTAGGCTAAGTACTTATCGGACCACCCTCATAGGTTTTCGAAACTGAATTTCGGGAAAAGCTCGGAAAAAAACTGCGAGACTCGATTCCTGATCTATTTATAATATGTACCTAGAAATTAGTACGGAACTCTTTGGAACTTTTATTTGAATATTACCAATACTGATTCGTTCAAAATCGTCCCACGCGCTCAATTGAGAAATTCAACTCGTCACAGATATCAGCACCTGAACATTATCCGCACTAGCTTGAAGAGAATTGCATTAAGACAAAATGACCACCAAACATGTTTTCGGATGTGCTAGTGCGGAAAAGGGAGTTTTCATCTCAACGTGTATAAAAATTAGCAAAACTTTCGCATTAACGATCCAAAAAATCCACGTTAAGTCGCAAAAAAAGCAATGAATCCTCAGCGCATGTCTATTGTTTGGTTTATTATTTGGAGTGGCCGCATTATTTGCCCATTTTTCCTCGAAAATGAAGTGTTAAGGTCAACAAGAAGCGATATAGCAACGCCATAACTAATTTTTAAGCCTAAGTTCAACGATCGCGATTCGATAATCGTGTAATCAGTCTTTTTGATTATATTTGGCACTACAGCGCTGGGATCTACGCCATTGGACTTTTTTCGAGGGGTGCTCTTAAAAACCGATATTGCGCAGATAATTCAGAGTAAGCGCCTGCATATCAAATATAATGTGAAATGGCGTGCTGACGTTGCGTGATGACATGGCTTTAGAGTTTTTAGTAAACTTTCAAGTGACAGTCAGCAAAGGATTGAACATCGGTACACCGTCAAATTGTATGTTCGCCTGCGAAAATTTAATATAGAGGCGTTAGCTATTTGCTTGTTCAAGTATAAAGCATGTCACAAACCGCAGTTTTTATGTGTCACAAGCCCTTAAAAGATTACCGGGGGAGTGTGGAGGACGAGCCTCGAGCTGGAACAACCGATGATAACTTGTAACGTGTGCGTAAATTGCTTTTCCGTTTTCTTTTTAATAGGATATGAAACCTCTATAAATACCAGTTAGGTATCCTACCATTAGGATACCTCGCTATTCCATGAAGCGTCTATAGTTGAAGATTGCATGCTTCACTTCCTCCTCCTAATTTGAAGAATCTGAGCAATAAGGGGAGTTATCATGACCAAATCATGATCAAATATGTATGCGCGATAAGCCATCTGGCCAGAGAGAAACTGCGTCAAATTGTAGTTGCAGTTTCCTTGCTTTCTACTTACCCACAATTGATGGAATTAGAGTGTGAGTCCATCTGTCATCAGTAGTTGTTCTACTGATCTCGCCATAGAATCATTGAGCGTGTCCTCTCTTCTTCCTTAATTTAACTTACTGTGTCAACTCCAGATGACGTGGACAGCTTCCTGCAATAAATCCTTCTCATCTCGTCTGTGAGGATGTGGCTTCACCCGATATCGTCCGGCAATTGTTTATTGTTCTTAACGCACGAGGGCCGGTATTTATATTGATGAGAGATACAAGCAGGTTGCTTTTCTTCTGCCCAGACCAGTGCAGCGTATTGAAGTGCTGAATTCTCAACTTCAGTTAAATCCCAACATGCTTAGAGATCTAATTGAAGGGCAAAGAAGACTGAAGAGAAGGGTCAACCGGGTGAGACTAGCCATTGCCAAAAACTGGCAATTGCCTCAACATAATGCACGCAGTCATAGCCACTGCAAAGTGACCGACAACTTGGTACAAAACGGTGTGTCAATGATTTTCCAGCAAACTTTCTTTTATTTCTAAAACTGAAATCCTCTCTAAAAGGACACCACTATGGAATCCTAAGTGTCGTCAACAAATCTTGCATGCTTGAACTTAAACCGCCTGCCAGGCAGCCTTCGGGTCATGGGAAAGCCTATGGCAAAAATATGTCAACGCTCAAGGGATGTATTTTTTCATATTTTTCTCGATACTTTTCATACAAATCCTGTTTTTTTCTTTTTTGTGTGTCGCTTTTAATAACAAAAATTAGCTTAAAGCCCAGCTAGAAGTGTGGCAAAAGCCTTAATATACCAGAAATAGTCTTACCGCTAAAAACATGTCCGTGCAATATAATTATACAATTATAAAGGGCTCTCACGCTACTGTTATTCATACATATGGACCCTCAGAACCCTTGCTATAATCCGCTAACATATACATAATTAACAGCCCGCAGCATATGGATTTACCTAATACAACGTATAACTATCAAATTCGTGGTTACACTTCGTTCAATATTTCCCAACCAACCAGGAAAAATGCAATTAATTCAAATTGTTAAATTGTACTCGTATCTACAGCACTTAACGGCACCGAGTTCGACTACTCGTAATGTCATACTCTTCCCGTGTAGACGACCAGAAAATTATTCAGTTGAATGCATCGATACCAGCGGCGGTCGTCACGGCATTGCTGATGCTCCATTTTGATTTGTCTCTTCCAAAAAAAAAAAAGAACGTCCTCAACCAAATCAGGTCATCTCGGTTGAATACATCACATCAGCGCTGCTTCTCGCTGAAGATGAAACCACCATTGAGACATGTCCATGGAATGCATCTTTGGCGTCATCATTCTCAGTGCGCACCTCAAAATAGATGGATAGATATCTTCCAAGTGATTTTTATGGATGCTTTCTGAAAATTGTTTTTTTTTTGTTGTTTTTGTTTATGTTCTTTCCAAAAGTATTGGGCTGAATAAGGAAAACAAAAACCAAAGACTTTCCATTCATGAGTGTGACATTTTGATATATACGAGCTCCTAGGGACTGAAGTTCACAAGTTCGGTGATGCGATGCTGCCGAGTCTACATATTAGGTATACACAGCCGCACATGCGTCACAGTCGTAGGCCAATGCGGTGAAGAGGTGTTGCTTTAAACCGGTTCCCTCAACCGCCTACCGAAAATAGTGAAATATGGACTCGCTTTTTTCCTTTTCACTCTCTTTTATCCTTAAATTCGGAGATATCGGATGAAAATAGACAGATATTCCCAACAGTGTCGTCATAATTAAGATGCAGACGATAAAAAAGTTTCGAATGTCACTGCATCCGACGTGACATGAGTTGTGCTGGTGGCTGAGAGTGACGAGTCTACGGCATGCTATTTTCGGGGAAAGATATTCTGAGATCCCGGAAACTCGTTCAAAATATCTTTCGCACCTTTGACTAAGAGTGTTTGACGAATCGCATTACGAAGTGTTAAGGTGTAAGAAAATGTTAAGATTTTAAGGATGCACTTAAGCCATATGTTTTCTTTCTGTTTCAATTTCTTTTTTAGTTTTCAATTTGTGCTTCCCTATGCAAATAATTGCTTTTGTTCTTGACATTAATCTTTACAAGTACTATATTTCGGCATTGGGAGGGCTCGTCCCACAGGATTTATAATGCCTTAATATCCGCGGTCGGTTTTGATTCATTTGTTTTCAAAACGTCAACTGCCGCTTGTTTTACTTGAAAACGTTAACTCTGGTAAGCAAGTTGTTGACAACAAGTATCTGAAAATAAAAGACAAAGCATTCCTGAAAGGTCTAAAGGCTCCCTTATACGTTCACGTCAATTGTAGGCGGGCACACACGGTTCGGTATGCGTTCTTGATTTTTGTCTTTTACCATCTATAAAATATTAATATCTATAAGAAAAAACGACCAATTGCTAGATTATGTGGATTCAAAGGCAAGAGCTGAATTTGTGACCAATTTTAGAGCTAGCCTAAGTGGTAATAACAAATGCTTACCGCGTTGATAATCTTAAATTAAAACTTAAACTGAAGCAGTCACTGAAAAGATTAGTTAAACGGCTTTATCACTTCATTCTTTACTGCAGTATATTATTGTATTAAATTAATTATTTGCAAGTAGATAAAACGTTTTTAAAAAAAATCCGTTTTATTGGTAAGAACGAACCACATCGGCCGCGTCTAATTCTACTCTGATTTGAGAACTCAGACAACTATTTAATATTCAGAAAGGACAGATGTAATATTAGATCTGGATCAGAGAGAGGCGATGATGTTTTAATTGCAGTCCGTCCTAATCTAAGTTGTAATCAAGTTGATCTTATTTCAGGTATGCTTTCCTCTCCCTCCGTTTTTGATGTTGATCAAATCATTGTAAAACCTACTGTTTTCATTATTATTTATCATTTTATTATTTATCATATGTAGTTACATACCACCGAAAATTCACATAGATTTATATAACTTGCATCTCAATAACGTTATAAGTAACCTTGAAACTCTATCCAATTCATATATTATTTACTATATTATTTACTGGAGATTTCACCGTAGCTAAAATTAATTGGTTTTGATGAACATTGCCTCATTCCAACGAATGTCAGAACGGATACCGAAGCCTTGGTAACAGATTTCTTTAGTCAGCATGATCTTAAACAGTGCAATAATATTTTAAATGATCTTAACCGTAAGCTTGATCTCGTTTTTGTGGACAACGAATCTAATATAAACCTTGAAAAATCTGAGCTACCAATGTTTCGAAATTCAATTCATCACTGTGGTTTAGAGGCGCGGTTAAGTTTTTACCAACATTATAAGTCTTACGAGCTAAGTTTAATCATAAAAAAGCTAAATTCGATTTTATAAATAGGTATCTGGGTGAATTGGACTGGTTCGTCATACTCAACGCCACTGACTTAACAGGGGCCTATATGCAGTTCTTTGCGGAATTAAAATTTGCAATGGACCAATTTAAACCTAAAAAACTCATATTGAAGAACAACAATCCGCTTTGGTTCAATAAAAGGCTCACCAACCTTGAAAATAGAAAGAACAAAGCTCTCAAACGGTATAAGATAAATCCGAATAACTCTCAACTTCATTTAACATTTATACTCGTACATTTACAAAGATTTTTCAATAAATACGACGGTTGCCTTTTAAGTTTTTACAATCAAACAATAGGTGGCGTTAATGAGTTGTGGTACCACTGTATTTATGAACATTGACGTTTGTTATTGCGAAGCCAGTGGCAATTTAGAAATTGACTGAGTAAGTTGTTGATATTGAACGTTTAAAAGAAACAAGTTTGTGCAAAAATGGAAATCTCCCGTGAAGGCTTACGTCGTATGATTTTTTATGATATTTAACAATGCATAGAATCGCGTCGTGAAACTTTTGGTAATGAAGAGAAGACTGTTTACAATTGGTTTGCAGAATTTCGTCATGGTCGTGCGTCCGTCAGTGATGAATGTCGAGAAGGTCGGCCAAAATCGGTTGTCATTCCGAGAAACATCGATGCTGTGCGCAACATGATTAAAAAAGATTTGCATGTGACTTACAGACAGATAGAGGCGTCTCTTAGGATATCGCAGACTGCAATACAATCGATTTTGCATGAACATTTAGGTTTGAGAAAGATACTATGTTCCAGATGGATTCCGCATAATTTGACCGAAGCCCAAAAAAAATGGTCGTGTTGATTGGTGTCAGGAAATGTTGAAAAAATTCGACCGAGGACGTTCAAAATCCGTATACAACATTATTACAGGAGACTAAACTTGGATATATTCGTATGATCCTGAAAGCAAACAACGGTCTACTGTTTGGGTGTTTAACGATGAACCCAATCGCACTAAAAAAGCTGTTGAAGACTTTCAAAACCATGTTTCTACGATATCAGCTTCAGAGTGGAAAAAATGTTTCCGGAATTGGTTTGAGCGTATGCAAAAATGTATAGACCTTAAGGGCGAACATTTCGAAAAGCAATAAAACACTTTATTTCGAACTTGTTCGTTTATGTTTCACTTTTTGTAAAAACTTAAAAGACAACCTTCGTATAACCGCTTACTTCATTTTCGCTATATTGAGTCCATACAAACCAGTATAAGAAAAAATAGTAAACATATCTGGAAATATGTCAGTATGAGACATAAATCTAAGAAAACTCAAACCTCTATGAAATACTTAGGCAAAACTTCTAGTAATTTCTCTGCTATCTGTATGATGTTCGCCGATTATTTAAAGACTATTTATTCACAAAATAACACCTCCGACGTTATACCTCAAACTTCAGAACTACGAGTATTTTATTTACACTACTTTGGACCACAATCTATCGACTAATCAAGAAAAAGGATCCTAGTGCAACAGGCAGAGGCCGCAGGCTACTGGAGATAAAAGTTACACACACAAAGCATCACTCTCTCAAGAAGGTTACGAAGCAATCACTCCAGTTCTCTTTCGATGTCTCGGCGGATCCAGTGGAAAACACATATGTACTTGATACTGCTATGTATATTGCAGTAGGTGTATACAATGATGGATTACTAAGTTTAATGCTTCTAATGCAAAATTTGGGATTAAAAATTGGGTCAAACTGCAACAACTTCTGTGTAGAAGCTGACGAGCGCCGCATTCAACTTTCGGCGCCATCAGTTACTAATGCTACAAGAAAGACTCAATTGTTCTTGAAATCGTCCAGAAAGGAGCAGGAAGAGGAGGGTGTTGATATGGAAGGTCACATGTACGGCGCAGGTACAATGAAGGTACGACTAAAGGTAAATTGAATTTTTTAAAGGCTTAAGTAGTTATAAAACTTTAAACGCGTTTTTCTCGAAATGACAAAATTTGTCACAAAAAATTTCAAAATTGGGCGGACACGCTGCTCACAATCCGCTCGATTGATTGCTTTGATAATTTGTCTATAACTTCACAATCGGATTATCAAGTGAACTACATATTCGTTTTTTGATTGATCAAAAACTTTTTATTTACAGACCATTTAGTGTTCATTTTTTGACGAAAAATCCAACCTTTTTATCAAACTCGTGCCATTTTTGCAAAAATCATTTAAAAAAGAAAAGTATGTACTCAACTAGTTTTTGATATGTACTTTAAGCAAAAATTTACTTATTTGCTCTAGGTGCTATCGTTCCCGAGGTACGTGTCCCCACGTTTGGGTATGTGAAAAAAAGGCGTTCTGCAAGAATGGCTCTACAGCCGCCATTTTTTTACATATTTCTATATACCCTTAATAGCCCCCGTGTTATGGAACTAGGTGTCTTTTCTTAAATATCATTCCTCTCTACTTGAGTCGAAGATATTTCTCTGTAATGTTAATTAGAGATATTCTTACTTATCGAACTGACTGTTCTTTTCTTTTGCAAAAACTTAATTTGTATATCCTTTCATCTAATCCACGCCATCGGATTCTATTTAAAATGTTTTTTCATCGTACTAACTACGGCAAAAACGAACCATTATCGCGCTGCATCCACGAGGCTAACTTAGCTTGTAATGATTTAGATTTTTTCGAGTCCTGTTCTAGAAATACTTTTAAGCAACATGTAATTTTATATTTGCAGAGATTTGTTTAATTATAACATTGGGTGTAAATAACTTTAGTTTTATTTTTTTACTTTGCTATTCCTAGTCTAAGCTAAAGCGGTTCTTCCGCTCCTCGAGCGCTTTATCGGCGCGGAGGGGTTTAAGAGGGCATTGACTTCGAGCTAAGATCCGGAGAACTCTGAGTTTACATGGATGAATGGACAACCAAATGGATGGTAATACTCTAGGATGGTAATACTTCCGTAATAGCCTAAATTCACCCGCGATCTCTGTTCGATAATAAGGGACAAAATTGTACAAAATCACGACAACACAGTTTATTATTTTGAGTCCACTCTGACCGATAGTTCACTTAAGACTAATGTGACAAATTTTAATTTTTAGCAACGGAACTCGAGTGCTCACGAATAAATTCAAATTCGTAAACACTCGAATTTCACAAATGAATTGAATTCGATAGTGGGAACAGACATTACCGTCGCTCGGAATCTGATATTCGTGAGCGACCTAGTAATGACCGTTCGCACACTTACAGTTAGTGTCAACGCAGTAGAATGCGTGAGAATATAAATCTTAACACACTCCCCTCCTTAGAGGGTTCTTAGCCTCTAACTTAAAACAAAACCCTTTATTATTGTTATCTTGGGCTAAATATTCTTTGAATGAAGGTTAAACAAACGTGTTAACGAAAGATACTAATGTATTAACAATCATAGCAATAAGAAAAGAGAGAGAAAAAAAAAATGAAAATAGTGACCTAGACATTCACTTGAAAACGAGAGGATCTGGGAGCCGGCTTAGGCTTCCGTCGTCGATGACAGCAATATATGACCACCGCCCAAATCATGCCAGCCAGTAATAGATAGCCTAATCCGTAGTGATGATAGTCATGCCAGTTAATTTTTTCCGGTAGTTCCTCGGACTGCTGTATTACTGTGTTGATTTGATCCTTTAATTTTACAAATTCCACTTCATCAATGTCACGTATCTGCGGGAGGTCACTGGTACTTGGTTTTGAAGGCTTTAGGATCCAAGTGCTTATGTTGGTGTTTGGAATGAATGAGTTTTTGATGGTGACAGTAATATTGTACTCCAATATTCCCCTGATAGACATGGTTGGCATTTTGAGCAAGGTTCCTTAAATTCAAGCAAGCCATTTCCGACCACCGTTAGACCTTCCGTGATTTCGTTACATATTAGATGGCCTGTTACCCGAGATCTTGTAGAGAATATCCACCGTTTAGAACCCTTCAATGCCTTCCAGTAGTCTCCATCGGGGATTTTTTTTAACGTGCACTCGTGAAGGGCATTGTTCTTATGATTCAACAGTGCTATTTCGCAGCTGCTCGTGGCAGCTTGTTTGGTGTAAGTGGGATGTACTTTTTTACCGAGAAAATGTTGCGACGATAATTCCTTGCACAAACTTAATTCGAATTCGGAGAGCAAAAAGAATTCATCCCGCGTTGGTGAAATAGCCAACAATTGTGAAGACGTTTCCACTAGATAACTATACGACTGTTGTAGAATGGGAATAGGAAGTAGATTAAACAATGGAAATTCCGCGCTATCGGCAAGTGGGAGCCGCATTTCAAAAACAACCGCCTCTTTCAAAACTCGTCCCTTCACCGAGGCCATTTTGTACAGGTCCATTGTTGATCCCTTCGCTGGTGTTAGTGTAGGCGGTAGATGTGCCTTTATTAGCATGATCTGTTCGGTAAGTTGGTGAGGTGTTATTATTTCAGGATTAATCCTTGCATGATTCAAATCTAAAAGTACATCTAAGAGTAGTTCTTGAATCTTTTCGAGATTTGAAATTGCCAGAATCAAGTATGAAGTAAGAGAGGCGATATTTTGTTTCACATCATTTTCCACCTGTTTTTCTTGAATTGCGTTTGCGATTTTGGCCAAGTAGGCATTTAGAGCCTGAGATTGCTGATTAATTTGAATTACACTACGCTTTAGAAGATTTGACGTAGAATTGATCCAAGGATGGCCGAGGCAAGGATTCTGGAGGCCGCACCACTCACTCCCGACTCTCTGGCAGCCCGGAATGACACCGACTCCTGCGGCTCACTGTCCGACCACCTGGTTGGACTGAGCATGAGCGGTGCAACCAACAGAAGCGCAACCGACTCGGCACGGGTAACCGCTAAGGTTGAACGAGCCCCGAGATTGGGACGTACTGCAGATTGCACTGCTAAGTGCCAAAAAAGAAGGAGAACGAAGCGTGCCTGAAAATCGTGCAAAGAGGCTGGCACAGGAACGAAGGTTGAAGGCGAACCTCTAGGGAAAGCAGTCAAGAGGATTAAATCGGGTATTCCCTACCGAAACCCATCCCACCCTCTCATCTGCAGCCCCCGCACTTCTTAGCGGCGCGCAGCGCAGAAAGCGTCGGCGGCTAGTACAGGCTACTGCCGGAGGCACAAGTATGCCAGCAATTTCGGCAAGCGCCTCAAACACCCGTCCTCTCAGCTGTAAACGGCTTATATAGTTGATCTTCAACATATTTGCAAAACGCAAGTTGCTAACTTGCGTACAGATCTGACTTCTTTTGTGAAGTTTTACATAAGCTATGTTTGCAATGACGGTTAATACACTTTTCGTCCTAGATGTCTACGTACCTTCGAGCTTTTCATCTGGAGAGACTAAGTCGATGTTCTTCAGTCCTGAATTATGTATATTGTGATGACTGAATATTAAAAAATAACTATTGCCCTTCTTTTCATATCGTCTACAAATTTAATGTTACAACTTTTTCTTTCTTTCGTAATATTTTGTTCAACTAAACAAAGAAGGCCTCACTAACTAACAAACAATTCACATAGTTATACGGATTTCAGTTTTAATTCATGCCTCAAATAGAAATGTTGATTGCATCTTCCTTTAATTTGTCGTCCCCAAGTTAGGCTTTGACTAACATTTCAGTCACTAAAATGTTAATGAAACCTTGCATTAGGTTTCGCTCTTTTCCAACAGATGACACAAATACTATAGACAAGCTTGAATTTCAGTGCATATTAGCTCGCCGAAATGACTTCATGATGACTCATGTCAGATGATGATCTTGGAAAATCATTGCAAGTATTGTATATAGATTGGATCGTGTGAAAGCATTCGAAATGATTCAAGACCAAAGACATTGCCATACTAATTGAAGTCTAGAGACGTTGAAGGGCATTTTTTCCCGTGTAAACTGCTGTTTCAGCGGCAGAAAAGGAACTTTGTTTTGACATCGTACCTTAACGCTAAGAGCTAAACCCGTCCTTACATCAACATCAGCGCCAAAGACAAATATCTCTAGCTCTATGGTTCTGCTCTACATTTGGTGGGATGAGCACGGTGTAGTTTAGTATGAACTACTTAAACCGAACGTAAGCATGGCAAAGATCATGGCTTTTAAATGGAAATATGTAGTATCCAACCCGTATGCACCAGCCGCTGTCCCTTTTGATTATGAACAGCACTTTCATTCTTAGAAGATGAAGAATTGTATCGTTATGCGCAGAGGACACTCTATTTCGGCAAAAGAGCTGTCCGTACATAGCGTCCTTTGAACAAGCTTAAGTACCCTGAAGCTCTTAAAATGTTGTAGTTTTTCTCATACGAAAAAAAAATGCGATCAAGACCAAAAAACCGACCTCAGATAGAATTCTATGTGTAGATCCTACAGAAGTTTCCCATGTTATGAAAAAAATAAATGTCCACCTACTATTTTAGGAGTTGTGAATAACGGAATTAACGGACTTCGAGTTAATGCCACCTACATCGAGGTTTTAGAAAATGTTGTGAAACTTCGGATTGATAGCATACGCAGAGACAGACCATACATATACCAGCAGGAATCTGCTCCATCACACAAAGCGATGCCGACATAGGACTTATGGCCGCATAGTTCCCCAGACCTTATTCCCCTGTTTATTATATTATATAAGGCTTTCTCAACTAATCGTTGTGAGACTCATTTTTATGCTTACAAGTGTCCGACCAGCAAATTAACTTCTTCTTCTTAGATGGCGTTACAGCTCACGGAGAGCCAGAGCCAAGCTTCTCTCATTCACTTATGTATGTTGTGTGCGATTTGTTTTTTCACACAAGTGAACGAACGGCGAGCGCCGAGAAGCTTTTTCAAGGCAAGTGTACTACGGGAGGTTTTGGCAATACCCCGCCGAGGAGAGAAGCCGCGTAAAAAACATGGCGTTGGTGTTATCGGGATCCGAACTAGCTCATCGTGCGTCAGAGGCCGACACACTACCCACTGCGCCACGGCGCTCTCAGCAAATTAACTAGAAACCCGAATTAAACTCGAACGTTAACCTACGCTCTACTCCCCAATAGTTGCAACCAGAATGGTACTCCCGTTCAGCAGACGAAAGAAGCCGAAGAAATAATAATTTTTAGCTGTAGCCATATCTTTATTTACTAGTACAAGTAGGTGTTGCAAGTGCGTTCTCATCATCAAAATCTGTAACACACAATGCTTGGATAATTACGTGAATATAGTACAGTCATACCCTGTTCAACCCGTCGTTTCTTCATAGATAACTCCGTGGCATCGCACATATGTATGTAGGTAGAGCGTAAGCCAAGTCAAAAAGGGTTCATAAAAGTTAGATGATAAAAAAAAGTCAGAAAAACAAGGACGATGGGGACGACAAGAACCATGAGGATGATGAGGACCTTTATATCAACCACACTCCCTTAAACCTCCATGAGCAGTATCATCTTCTTGACGACAAGACACAACAACCCATACGAGGCAGGAAGTGGTTTGAGAGAAACTTCAGGAGGAATATAGGATATCATTGAGGACGTGTCGAGGAATTAATTTTTTCAACTCGCAACGTCAGCCACTTGGCAACAGCCTTATGGAGTGGGCGTTAAGATAGCAATACGGACGCGTAACAAATAGAGGTGGGAACGTGTCGTAACTGTTTTGTCACTTCCGAAAAAGTGGCAAGTATCCAAGATTGGCTGGTAATATGCATTTATTTCTCATAAATAATTATGTTTGTAGTGGTTTCAATGACTCCTTGCCAAAATGGGAGAAATCTAGTAATAAGATAAGTAGAATTCCACGAAGTAGATTAGTTTAACAAAATGTGTTCCAAGTCATTAATATGAAGTGTTGAACTATGGAAAGCTTAGTAGAAATGAATGTATCTAGTGATACCATAATTTTAGAGATTTTCTGAAGTCCAATTAGATCCTATCGCTGTGGATTATGCACACATATTGACATAACATACGCAGTCAATCCCTTGCATCTACGATGACAAACGTCAAACTGAGGGTGGCTATGCCGATAAAGCATATAATACACCCTCCACCACCAATTCCTCCCTGAAACAGAAGAGCCCAACCATCTCCCAATACCACTTTTCCTTGAGTCGCAATCATGCAGAAATAATTACCGAAACATCCACAATCCACGGAGTCATCACGAAAAGTAAATTTGACTGAATGCTTGCACAAGACTACTGCAGCGTAGCCTTCTGGGATTTCGAGATTTCTCCAAAAACGAGGGTTAGAAATCTGAAAAGCGGCTACCGCTGCGCTACTACATCCCCTGTCATTGTCACCATGACTTTTGTGCACCCCTCTGCAGATTTTCGATTTGCCGACAAATGTTGATTTCGTAATTTGTATTCGCAGCTACGAGTGTTTTCTAATAGAAGAACGTCATTATTTGCGTAGACCGAGGACGGAGTGTTGGATTAATCGCCTCTCGGATGACAGTGGGGTGTGCGATGAGAATGCAATTAAATGAGTGTTTCATTGAAAAGGAACAACTAAATGGAATACGACGTAGGATTTAGAGAAATTTATTGAATTTTCGATTTTTTTTTTGTGAAATATTAAACAGCCATACAGATGAATTGATTCATCACAAGTTGCATCATGATGTTTCCAGAGATGTTAGGGTTCAGATTTTCTACTAGTTTATGTATTAGTAGGTACCTCATGACATATCCGGCGATCGCCAGTTCTTTCCCGAGTGACCATTTGTACAAACTAGTGATTCATGAAGTAAGTGAACATAGAATAAGGCGTACGCGTTCACTTAATGTCTGAGCTTTTTAGGGTTTGTTGCAAATTATTATTACTATTATTACCGACCATTTGAATCTCGCGAGTTCAGAGCCTCGTTGACGACCCTTCGCCAAGCCTGCCTTATGTTATGAGTGTGCTCCTTACATGTTTTGCTGTTCTGTTCTATCTCTTCAAGGTCTATCCTTATATGTATTGTCCCCCACCTACAGCGCAACCTCCTAGGAAAGCATGCTGCATGTCCAAGAGAGGATGCATTCGAAGGGCATGCTTTTCAGCAAGAAGGATGTTAGACTGATTGGTCTAAAACTCTTGACGAGTGAGTAATCTTCTCCCTATTTTGGAAATAAAGACTACTTTCACCGCGCGCCAAGGAATTGGTATGTAGGCGAGTGCAAGGCTAGCAGTGAAAATTATTTTCAGAGTAGGAAGTAGCTGTCTTATACCTTTTTGCAGCATAACAGGGTATATCCCATCAGTGCCCGGCGACTTGAAGCCATCGAAAGATGCCACAGCAAATTCAATGGCCTCAGTAGTTGCCACGCGTGACGCAACATACCAGCTACGCCGAGTTGTTTTCATAATTTCCGACGCAGTTTCCAATGACGGAGTGTGCAACGAGCCGTTGATAGTATGATTTCCCGGAAAATGGGTCTGCAACAGTAAACTGAGAGTTTCTGCTTTAGACTCGGTGAAGGTACCATCAGACTTTCTGAGTACATCCAGCCTTGTCGATTTTCCTCGTTTGAGAACATTAACCAACTTGCTGGTCGCGCTCAGGGATTTGATCTCTTCGCAGAAGGACTTATAGGAATCATTCTTCGATTTTCGAATAAGCTTCTTATATTCCTTCTGCTTCGATCGATATTTATTCCAGTCATCTTCGGAGTTCGATTTAAGCGATCTATTCAGGAGACTTCTGCCTTCCCTGCGAAAACATTGGAGCTCAGCGGTCCACCAGGGAACCGGCTTCTTGCTGGGAGGTTTTTTGACAGGACATGCGAGTTCGAAATAGTTGGTGATGGCGCTGCTCAGGTTATAAACGGCATCCTCCACCAATTGATTTATTTTGAGTTTAGGCAGGGCTTGAGTGGATTTCTCAAGCTCCTCCCTGAACCGCACCCAGTCTGTCTTTCTCGGATTCCGCTTGGGCTGCGAGGGGTAGGTCCCGCACTTCAATTGGAATTCGATGTATCTATGGTCTGACAGCGTAACATCTGGTAAGACTCTCCAGTTAGTGATGGCCTTCACATGCCTATTAGACAGGGTTAGGTCAATCACTTCTTGTCGTCTCGCCGCCACAAAGGTTGGTTGAGAGCCAACATTGTTGATGATAAGGTCAGACGAAAGAATGAAGTTTAAAAGATGGTCTCCTCTCCAGTTGCATTTGCTGCTACCCCAAACAGTATTTTAAGTGTTAGCATCGCAACAGATGATGGGTCCAATCGTTCTGGCTTCACAGCACTCAACGAGTTCAGAAACCGCCTTAGGTGGCGGGGGTAGTACCGAGTCGTAGGGGAAGTAAGCAGACGCCACGACGAAGTGTTCGCCACCAGACCTTGACCACAGAATTGACCAAGTTTGGTTCCCGAAAGCGTGTTCGATATAATGAGGCAGACACTGGGCCTTTCGAATCGCTCATCATAAAGGATCGTAGCATCACATAAACCACCAAGACCACACAAGCGTTTATTCCACACCCATGGTTCCTGAATGGTACAATGTGATGATTTGTACTACCGCATGCAATTCTGCTACTGAGAAGAGCGGTAGCAGACTTGCAATGCTGTAGAGTAATCTGAGTAAAAGTCATAGATTTAGACTGCGGAGCAGGTTTCATCCTTCGACTAGTTGACATCAAAATGGAATAAAATCCTATCAAGGCCGAAGTAGGGACGTGACTCGTACGCCGATTTCAGGGTCTCGACAGAGCCGTTGTCCAATCGCACAACCAGAGTGAAGCCCTCTTTTTTCAGAGAGCCCTTTTTCTCTTTGTAGGAATAGATAGTCCAGGCCCTCGTGTCGAGTCCCGGGTTCTGCGCACGTAGTCGTGTGACAGATGATAGTAGCATTTATTAACGCCGAATTGACATAATGATTCGTGATGTGCACTTATAACCTGGGTTTCTATTTGAGATGGAACAACAAATAAAATCTTGCTTTTACACTTGCGATAAATGAGGCCATCTATTCATTTACATGAGTCATCCGATTCCCTTATTCCTATGCTCAACGACAAAATCAAAACTTTGTAATTCCAAGAGATTTTTTCTTTAGTGTTAACGCCAACGCTTGACAACAGGATACGGTGAACTCGGCGATCCTTTTTAACATCTACCTCAGTGATTTGATAGTAAAATAGAAAATTGAAAATGAACTTCTAGAAATCAGAAACTATTTTGTACAGTTTTTCTTCTATTTTGTTATGACTACATTTAAATGTCAAGAAGTCAAGACACAGCACGGACCGAAGGTATATAGGATGAGAGGGAAAGGAAGCACCGGTGCACGGGAAGAGCATTCTACATTCGTGTGGTTCGGCTAAAAAACGAGTCTTTAAATTTGGCTGTGCGTCCGAAGACAGGCTTGACGGTAAACTGCTGAGCATTCCCAGCGAGAAGTGTATTGCGGTTAAATTCTTGAAGGGGAGAAATGCAATTGGCTAGCTCACTTAAGCATTGTTTATTAAAATAACTATAAAACAGAGACATCTCCTATGAGTCTTATCGCTCGCTTTTGTATTCTATTTAGCAGGTACAGAGAGGTCCTGGGAGCACCAGACCAGATATGAGGGTACGACCCTCCGCTTAGGGCGGATGTAGGCCTTGTAAATTGAAGCCAGATCAGAGGGGGTGAAATATTTTTTGCATCGTTTGAGGAAAACATTTCGCAGCGTTCTTGGCAACCTGGAATATGTGGTCATTCTAGCTAAGAGTGTTATTAACACACATACCAAGGATGGAAAGTCTTTCAGTTTCATCGACACAAGCGCCATTCAAGGATAATGGCTGATTATTTATGGTTAGCTTGAGTGACAGCATTGTGTTTTGGAAGGTCCACTCTATTGTTTATACCCCATTTAATTATGCTATCAAGGTCTAAATTTAATATGTTAACATACGTTGCCGTTCCAGTTCTACGGCCGAAGAGCAGGGACGTAAGTCCTGAAACGGATAGGAAAAGCTAAGAGTATTGGTGACAGAATAGAGCCCTGGGGAACACCAACGTTTATTAATGTGAATATCAGACTTGAAATCGTGCAAAACAACTTGAATCGAACGGCCCGAAAGGTAACTTGTAATCCATAGAAGAAGAGATAATCACGCATATTCGACAAAAGAGCCTGATGCCAAAGTCTGTCGAATGCCTTTAAAATATCAAGCGCAACAATCTTTCTCTCGATCAGATGGTGCAAGGATTGGTTCCACTTTTCGGTAAGACCTGCCATGAAATCACCACTGGACCTGTTGCTGCGGAAACCGTGCTTTTTTAAACTGACGATTTATTATCGTTTCCATGACCTTAGAAAGAAGGGACGTTAGTGCTATGGGTCGGTAGGAGGTGGGAGACAAAGATTCGCCCTTTTTACGGACTGGCTGGACAAATGTTGTTTTTTATCTACTCGGACAGAGACCAGAAGAGTAGAAAAGATGAAAAAGCTTACGTAGTGGTTTTGCCAGGGTGGAAGAGCACCTTTTTTGAAATATTGACGGAATACCATCAGGGCCAGCGGATTTGTGCACGTTGAGATCCTTAAGTACCCTTGCAAAGGTGCGAGTGCGGAAGTGGATTTGTCCCATGGAAGATTTCCCACTCTCAAGTACAAGCGGAGACAAAGCGCAATCTGGCTGCAAAATGTGCGGCTAGCAAATTGCCTTTGTCTGACAGCTGGGAAGTCATTGTAAAAGAACGTAGGGATTAAGGATTTGAAAAAATTGGCGCGGGTTCTCAATTCTTAAAATAAAATTTGATAAAGCTTAATTACTATTTCCCAAACCTTGTTGTGAAGCGTTCTGATGGAATGTAACGAAGTTGTGTGTTACAGGCGATGTGAAAGGTATGGCTTCGCTTGATGTGGAATCTCTTATTACTTTGTGTGTACGAAGAATTTTGATCTTCCGTGCAGGGACGGGTTAAGAATATCCCTGCAGCGATACCTCTCGCTTGTCGTTAAAGGCGACTAAAACAAAGGTAAACAAAAATCACATCTAGGCAATTTAGAAAACACCAAGGTGAGCCTAGGGACACATATACCACCATTAAACTGCCCCACAAATGTACATGCAAATCAGTGGGTTGACACGACTGGAGATCACCGGTGTTGTAAGAGTAAGATATCAAACAAAAAAAAATTGGAGCATGCCCGTGTCACAAAAAAAAAAAAAAAAAAAGACCGAAAAACAATTGGTGCAAACAAATGCAAAAACACCAGCATTTGATTGGCCTCAGCGATGAAGTAATCCCAAATCGGGAAGCCTGCCGCTACTTTCTGAGGTCAAACCGGCGGACCCCACAAGCGGACCAGTAGGAATGCAGTTAAGTGGGAAGGTTATGGTCCTACACTTCTGACCATAACAACGCCGGAAAAAGGAAAAGAAGAAGAAGAAGAAGAAGTACGAAGAATTTTGATATTGTTGTTGTTAACTTATATCTATCGTATTTACATACCACACATAAGTTCAGGGAATTAATTGGTTCATCCTCTTTATCATCATATTCCTTCAAAAACTACTTAGAGCTGCTCCGCGCCCACCACTGCCGGTTTAGAAAATAAAAAAAAATGTTCCCCAAAACTAAAAAAAAAGTGTTTATTTCTCAGTAGTTTGGCGGTTAAACTATGTTCGTATCGTAAAAGCTTGATAAATGCTACGACTTCCTACGGTCTTCTCAGGTTATTAATCTTATGTATGTATACCGTAAGCTTAAACTTTTAGTCTTCTACCTTGCAAATCTGGGGTAGGGAGGACTTATGCAAAGGCTTTTCTGTCTGTCCAACTGTACGCATATATCAAACCAAACTTGCCGGATAGCTATGAGTCTGAAACTTTGCTGTGTTATAGAGTACATGATTCTGAGTTCATAGCGACCGGTTTTATAACCCTGGCTACTGTGGTTCCTGAGGTCCAGGTAAAAGTTTGCAATTCAAGGTTTAGTACTCTTGCTCTTAAAGCCATCGATAACTCTTTCATTTTTAAACAGGTCTATTACTTTTACACCAAACTTTTCTTCTAATTGTTGAACTTATGGAGATGGTTCAAATTAAAGTTATTTTTCATTCTTCGTAAATAAATTGTTGGCATGAAACTTTGTGATCTCAAGAATACATGTCTAAGGACTTTTTATTTTAGAGTTTTCAGTACTACAAATTAATGTTTTTATATATCATGTTTAAACTAACAACCAAGAGTCCCGGATGCCTATTCGATTAAAGACATTGGTTCTCAATAAAATATCCCTGAACTGTCTTGTACCACTATGCATTCGCGTTAATAAAAACAACCTCTTACTTAAATACTTACATCGAGAATGAATACCAAGTATTTGCTCATGTCACCGCTATAATCCTGGTTGCAATAAAGCACCCTTATTTTCACTCTACCAAGTCTTTGTACTTACAACCAAATGCAATCAGATGACAGCGATGCCCGGCTACGTTCCTGTCCTTGCATTTCATTTAGAGATTTGCTCCTCACTCCACTTTAGATCTACTGCACTTTGCCCAACACCCCTCTTCCGTTCGTTTCTATTGTCTGTCGTAATAAGATTCCTAGTGGCGAGAATGAATAAATAATTGAACTGCTGTAAATCAGCATTTGTCATTAAATGAAGCACATAAGGGCCTTTCACAGAGAAACTAATTTTTATTCTCAGATTTCCCTGGCGAATAATAATTAATTATAATGGGATTAGCTCTGGACAGTTATATACGAAGTAAACTGATGGATAGTAGTGTTTGTAGTAAATTAAAAAAAATTCTAAACTAGCAAACTGTTTTCGTTACTAATCGCATTCTCCACCACCATAGTCAGCATACTATATATGAATGTAAGCTATTCTTTGATAAAAGCTTATATTCCCCTTGACCTTCCTATATTATCAGGGGATTTTTGCTGTTTCTGCTACATTCCCATGAAAGAATCATTTGTAGCAGCTGTATTCGCTCAAGTCCTGAAAAAAAACATTTTTCATTTCAGCATTTAGAAGGGTTTTCTTTTTATGAAAATCTTTTACAATATGTTTTCAATATGTGTCGAGTTACTTTATCAGACTTTCTAAGTCTTATCCAAAAAAGTTGCCGGAGTACTACAAACTATACAGAATTAAATAGAAAATTTAAAGAGAACTCACGGCTTAACACTAAGTCTATAGTCTGTATAAGTTTTCAAAATGATCCCTCAGTTAGAGAACAAATTTCTAAACGAATGATATGACTATACGAAAAAGGCAATTGGAGCGGATTCAACGAGGGTAAGGTGAAAAGTTCTCGACCTAACAGTGGAAAACTTAAAAATCGAATATCCTAATATGTACTAGTATAATATTTTGATTTCAACGCACTTGGTTCAGAGTTTCTTCAACATCAGTATTCCGGAATGCAGCTGGTCAAGAAGGTTGGAGTAATATTCGCCTATACTTGTTATGATAAATCGCGGCATAAAGTCGGTTGGATCCGATGAATCGGTCCGAATTTGCTGCGAAAATCGTTTGCGCATTACCTTTTGATCGGCATTCAGTAAATGCGGCAGCCGTCTCGCGCAGAGCTTTCGCATCCCTAATTCTTTGTGCAATATGTTTCGCACTCTTTTTTTCGATATCCTCGATGTTTTTGCACGCTGGTAAAACTCCTACATAAGTTTGTTCATCTGTTCAACATTTGTCCGCGAAAACTTGGCATGTCTTGCGGAAAAGTGGAACCAATCTTCGCACAACTTCGGTGAAAGCAAAATCGTTGCGCTTGATAGGTATTTCTAAAACATTTGAAAAAGTTTTGGATCAGGCCCTTTTGTTGAAAATGCGTACTTATGGAATCGAAGAATCTCTTCTTCTGTGGAAATCGTTATGGAAGGGTTGACATTCATCAAATAAATGCTAGTGTTCTTCAATATAAATAACACAGGCCAACACTGAAAAAACTTTTTCATTTAAAATACCTAATTCTTATGTTTTTCAGGGTGCTAAATCCAAATATGATACTCAAAAAGCTATATCACCCACCATTTTTTCACATTTTATAAATAAATTTATTAAATTACCCGATTATTACAGAATTTAACAGCTTTTATAATACGTTTGTAGCACTGCTGAAACACATTTTCTCAGAAAAAAAGGTTGAATCTATGTTTTTCACTGTAAATAGCTGATGTTTTGTTTACTGTCAACCTAACCTCACTTTCACGTTTCCTGTGCTTGTGCTCAGTACAATGTCTAAACGCGGTTGTAAAAACTCTGCTGATAGTTTTTGTTATATTTGTGGTGAGTCTTTAAAACAATTGTAAATCGTTCTACCAGATTTGGGTCTAAGCCTAATATATCAGCGGTTTTTGCTGGATTCTTAAAGAACTATCGGGCAGTATTGCCGTCATTAGTATTTCCTCCACCTTGTTTTGGAAAATCTACTAAGATTCCCAACTCAGATCTTAAAAAAAATTTTGTAGGAATTCTTTTCTATTCTTAACTGATAATTCCTCTTCAGCTCCTCTTGCTTGCCAACTTTCATTTTCAATTTTATAAGAAACATGTAAGAGTGCTTCCATAAATCTTATGTGTGCATGAAGACTTTGTAAGCATAATGAATAGGCAGTGGTGTCAGGAGGTTTTCGTAAGCAAAGTTCAATATTATTCATATCCTTAGGAGAAGCTTTGCATATATAGCAAACTGAGCTTGCCCTGTTCTCCATTACAGCATTACATGTTTTGCCATCGACCATCGTTTTAAAAAAAGTATGATTGAATAAAACCGTTTTGTCGTTAAAAGTTACTCTTGTGGCTTCTAGACAATTTATTTCGGCTTCCATACTCTTGTTATTGTCCCAATATTTTCCTTTGTGAATTTTAAAGGAACTGGACGGCAGTATCTTGGAGAAGATGTTTTTGAATTAATCCAAATACTTTCAGTTCCAGAACCAGTCTTTTTTATTTCTAGAGGTACTATGCAAGTAAGCACAATATCAGAATCACTCGCTTCAGGATTTATCAAAAAGTTTTGCTTATAACGCGAGTGACCTCCACTACCATCACATCCCCATTTCCAAGAACATACTAAGCTATCACCGTTTTGTAACTGGTTTTCAAAACTTTCAAAGTGTGCAGTAGACAAATGCTGAAGTGTCAAGTCAAACAACGGCTGTAGTTTAATTTCACATAAGGTTTCGGATATAGTCAAAAAATTACTTGTTGGATAACACTCTTGCTTTATTTCTAAAATAGAATCGTAGGTTGGGTAAACGTTAGCATTTCTTGCTTTTGCACTTTTTTGAAGTTATAAGAGCTAAAGCTTCTTCAGATGTATAAGGTTTGAGTGAATTCTGAGTTTCAGGTTTCTTCATCTTCTTTAGAGTTTTGGGAGAACACTCGACAACCTTTTTAACGACTTCGGTTTTAGACCGATGTCCTTCCATTCTGAGTTTCGACTCCACAGCAAAAGATAATTCCTCGGTCGATCTTTCCATAATGTTTTGAATTTTTCTTTTTTTCGCCCTGTTACCACAATCCTGAAATTCCTTTTCCAGTCTTCCTTGCCTGGAAGTTGTTGGCACATGAATTTCAGGCAACGGAATCAGGAATTCTTTTTGCGGCCAAAGCTCTTCCGATTTTAAAAATCGTTCTAGTGACTTTTTTTTTTCCTTATATTTTTTTAAAAAGATCAGATGTAAATGTTTTACAGTATTCCAGACATTTTCTTTCATCAGTTTCATCAAGAACAGTTATTGACTTTGCTGTCATAACGTACTACAAAACAGCACTTGCACAAACCGTTACCGATGATTTAAAAAGATGTTCACTTTGAATAAAGAAGAATTGTCGCCCTGAAAAGGGCGGGTTGATACCTGTAGGAGAAGAAAAAAGAATGTTGCGCTGAGTTTCGGCACTTTAATTAAGCATTATTTTAAAGGTGCTGATAAGATCTTTAAATGAAAAAAAATTCACGATGTCACTGTATCGCACTTTTTTTGTATTGACCGATATATGAAAGAAAAGGTAGCCCGTCACAATAAAAAATGTACTCCTTCATTTAGCTCATAATGCCAGAGGCAATACACTGACATATTTGCTACAAATAATTATCTCACTATTTTTCACTAGAACAATTTATAAACACTTGTAAACGCACGAAAGGCCAAATTGACAGTGAGCAAAGCTCTATACATTGCATTGAGATGCTTCTCATTGATAAGGTAACGGAACTTTATTTCATTTGTTGGTTCTTTCTTGTTATTTGGGTGTTTGGCTTTAAGTCTAGCGGATTTTTTTTACAGTTTTTTTTTACTTATGACCGGCTAGTGTTGTACTAAATCGACCAGCGTGCGCCGTACCAATTTGGGAACACTTAATTATTGAGGGTAGAAAGAAAAAATGTTGACACCAAATAAAATATTATTACAGTTTTGAGTAGTTTGAAGTGCAGTGATTTAATATACACTAAAACGACTCAGCTATCATTAGTGATTTTTTGATACTTACTCGCTGAATTTTTATGTCAGGACACGTGTGGAGGTACATATGTATTGGTTTTAAATATTATAATAAGTAGATAAATATTATCACCGTAATTACTTACAATATATAAAATTCAATAAATAATTTATGATTTATAACATATCGCAGTTAAGTATAATGAGAATGTAAGTTCTTGTTATATTCGAAACATTACTGTGCCAATTTGGGTACAGTGGCCACAAGTATACTCAGTTTTTATTGAAAATAAAAAACAACGGTGCCAATCAACGGGGGAAACCATAAATCTTCAATTATTGCTCGTAGCGCAAACAAACTTAGCAAAGGGACCGGAAATAATAAAAACATCCTCGCAAATAGGTAGCCTACAAACCATGGATCACAATGACTGCGGACGAGTAGGTAGCCTACCAACCACAATCGCTGCGGACGAGTGGCGATATAAATACGAGGACAATTTTCCAAAGGACAACAGTTCTTATACGAAACTCTTGAATTTCAAATCGCATTTTTTAACACATTTTCCCTTTTTTTCAGAATTCCAGAGTTCCAGAATGGATCGTAGGCGTAGATTTACTGCTATTAACAACCTTCAAGGTTTAGAAGAGGCTATAAATTCCATAGTGGAAGACAGTGACTGTTTGGAGTATGACTTGGCTATAATTCCACCAGAACCAAGTGTTGTCACTGATGAAGAAGAGTGTTTCGATGACAACGATGCTCCTCCTTACTTGCCAAATGATGTTCCCGGAAATATTGAGGTATTTGTCCGCGATGTTAGTGTTCTGTCGGATTCAGAAAATAGCAGCGATGATGAGCCTTTAGCTGCCAACAGAACCCGAATTAGATCAAGTTGGCCTGAAACAGATGACCATCCGATTAGACCATGTCCATCTACATAAAACATACCAGTTTGGCGAAGGTGTACCCCAAATTATACAAACTTCTACACAGAATCTGACAGCCGGGTACTAAATGAAATTCGCATGAAAGAAGCAGTGAGTGATCTGGTACCTGCTCAAATATTTGAAATGTTTTTTGGCGACGAAGTTTTTGCTATGATGGCCGATTTTAGTAACTTGTACGCGAGTCAAAACAATCGACACAATTTTACTGTCAATGCTGGAGAGTTGAAGATTTTCTTTGGAATACTTATATTGTCTGGTTATCATAAACTACCTAAAGAACATATGTATTGGTCATTAGATGAGGTTATCGGAGTCCACGTAGTGTCAAATGCTATGTCTAGTAATAGATTCAGAGAAATAAAAAGGAATTTACACCTTGTAGATAACAACGATGCTCCAAATACTAACGATAAAATGTTCAAGGTACGAAAACTTGCAGATATGCTAATGAAAAAGTTCAACCAATGGAATGCTTTTCACGAAAATATTTCCATAGATGAATCCATGGTGAAGTACTATGGTGATCACTCAGCAAAACAATTCAATTGCAAAATTGGGTAGCAGCCAGTGCTTCAGGATATTGTTACAGCTTCGATATTTACTGTGGTAGAACTGGTATTTCCAGCACTGAGCCTCTAGGAACTAAAGTTGTTAAAATGCTGCTAAATAAAATGATAACGGATCCTGCAAATCACAAAGTTTTCTTTGATAACTTTTTCACTAGCTATGATCTGCTAAATGATTTGCGCCAATTAGTTTATCGTGCTACAGGAACCATTCGTGACAACCGCACTAAGAAACGCCCATTACCAAATGTTAAGGAGATGAAGAAAAAATCAAGAGGAGAGTATGATTACAGATTCGACAAAAAAAATTAAGTATTACTGGTCCGCTGGAAAGATAATAACATTTGCACAATGGCAACGAATTATGATTCATACGAGCCGGTAGGAACTGTAAAGAGATGGTCTGCAGAAAAGAAACAAAAGGTTGATGTCAAGATCCCGCATTTATTTCAAAATTATAATAAAAGCATGGGTGGAGTTGATGAAATGGACCAATCAATTTGGATGCATAGGATCGGCATACATGGTAAAAAATGGTGGTGGGTATTATTCACCTACATGATTGATATGGCCATATCAAATGCTTGGAGATTGCACGTACATTCTAGTGAAGAAGCCATGGACCAATTACTATTTCGACGAAGCATTGCCAGATTCTATCTGAAGCAATCGCCCCAAAGACACTCTGCTCGTCCTTCAACATCCAATATAGAGGGTTTGCAACCCGACGACGCCGAACACGTACCGGAAAAGCTTCCGAGACGAGTACGATGTGTTATTTGTCATAACAGAAGTCGCTGGGGCTGCAAAAAATGCAAGAAAACCCTGTGCATAGAAAAACCTTGTTTTAAAAATGATCACTCATAAGAGGCCACTGTGCCAATTTGGGTACACCCCTTTAAAATGCTGAAAAAAAACGGTACTTTTCCCAACTCGTATACCTTTTTGTATTCCTTATAACAAATAAATAAACAAAATTTCAAGTAAACCCTTGTAGTTTTTTTTTAGGCCATTAATGGGTTAAAGAAAAAAAAGTGGCAAACTGTGGGCTGGAGTGCCGTTCCACCAAGACGACCCACCGACAAAGGCGTATATGCGATAGCTGGCAGTCAAGAAACTGAATTCGAACTGCTCGAACCGTCAGATCCAGCTCCCACCTATTTTCTCCTGCCGAGACTTTTTGGGAGGATCAAGACCAAGAATTTTTTTTCTAGGGGAACCCTGGCTTTATAAAAAAGATGGAGTAAATGTATAAAGTTGTTAGGAGACTATGTAGAAAAATAAATAATTTCATCACTGTGTAATCCCGTGTTGGATCACCCTCGTGTCGAAATCAAAGATTCTTTTCTTTAACGGTGGAATTCGGTATCAATTACAGTTTTCTTCCGTATGATTTACAAGCTAAGGTCCATCGATTTCCTTAATCCTCTATTCTCCCACCTTCCAATAACGCTCCCTCATTTTAAGCGTGTGCTGAAGATACAAAAAAAAAACCGGACAAGTCGAGTCGGACTAGCGCACCGAGGGTTCTATACAAATTTGTAGGTACATATTATAGTATGTAACAGTCTCGCAGTTCGTTTGATATCCTATTAAAATATTTATTATTATTATTTATTTATATTAACAAATAATAAATTACATATTAATATTTAAGGCAATACTAAAACAAAAAATAGCTATATCTTATCAGTTAATTTTAATGAGGAGAAGAGGGTGAAGACTAATTTGATGTTGGATTGGGAAGGGTCGGAAAGTAGTTGGGAAGAGAGATGGTGAAGTTTGGTTTGGATGGTGGTCAATATAGTATCGGAATTGCATAAGTAGCATGGTGGGCGGGTGCATTTGGTGAAGAGATGTCCGTGGGTTAACATAGTGTGGCCTAAACGAAGGCGTATATAGACTTTGATAATGTTTGCTGGGATATCGTTCGGGTAAAAGGCTGGCAAACCTTTGGGATTCGGAAGTTTGTAGTGATGTTCGTAGGTCGACCAGTATTCTTTCCATTTCTCTTGTTCATACACTCGAATGCGCTTCTTTAAATCCTTGTTATTAAAGGGAGAATGCAGTAAAAGTGGTTCGTTGATAGCATTTTTTGCGATTGTCCCTTTATGCGCACGTGCCCAGGGACCCACAGTAGTTTGACCTTCATATGTTTTTTTTATCAATTTATCCCGGATGGTTGCAATAATAGGAGTGTTATTGTTAATGTTAATTATGGCTATCAGTGTGGAGAGGCTGTCGGTGCATATAATTGTTTTTTGTTTTCCTACAAGCTCAATTGCACTTAGGGTGGCAGTAGCTTCGGCTGAGAATATGGAAGAGTAGGTGGGAAGTAATCCTTTGGATAGGGTGTTTCCATTTTCATCAACAACGGCGAATGCCACGTCAGATTAGGTCTTCGATCCGTCAATATACCAACATTTCTATTTGTTGGATTTATATATCCCTTGTAACTCCAGGAACATTTGTTTGTAGATGTCATTGAAGGTGAGATTTTTATTGAGCCGGGTTAGAGAGATATTAATGTCCTTACCATGTAGCATCCACGCTGGAAGGATTTTGGAGGTGGTGGGTTAATTCGGTGGTAAAATTCCCATCGCTTTTGCTTGAGTTAGAGCCTTTCCAATAGTCGACTATGATTGGGATGGCTTGAAACTTGCAGGGTTTAGACTTTTGGCAACCTGGCATATGTTATTGTTCTGGTATGCAATAATATTTAAAATTGTCATTGAGGTCATCATCTCTAATCTGTGTTGGATCGTGGGAAGTCCGGATTCGGCGGCCATATATTTTATCGGAGTAGATCTGAGGGCTTTTAGACTCATGCGTACTGCAGAATGATAGAGATGTTGAATGAGGTTTAAAGACCTTTACCATAGATGCTGAGACCGTAGTCAATTTTGGAGAGGATAATGGCACGGGTGATGTTGATTAGGGTATTCACATGACAAAAACTATTTTTTGAACTCAAATATTTGATATTGACCCTGGTAGATAAATTAGTTCTAAGATTAATACAATGCTCCTTAAAATTAAATTTACTATCAAAAATAATACCAAGAATGCGTAGGCTATATACATTTTTTTACAACGTTACCATTTATATTAATCGTAATAACTTTACAACAACTAGTTTTCCTACATACATATGTATATGTAGGATTTTGCAATACATTTTTCAATAGAGATGTTGGCACCTGAGAATTTACCCCAATTGTTAATGTCAGCTATGAGAGAAGAAAATGTTCCACTCAATGAAGTAATGTCTTTGCATTTTGAAAAAATTATAAGGTCGTCTGCATAAAGCGAATGGTTGGTACTTCTGTGCCTACGGACGATTTTGCTTATGTCATTAAATGCAATAATGAATAGAACTACGGACAGTGGAGACCCTTGGGGGTGCCGTTATGCAGGGGGTAGATTGAGGAATATTGACCATTATATAATACGTGGAATTTCCTAGCCATCAGAAAAGATTTTATATAATTGAACATTTTGGGCCCGATTTTCCATTCGATTAACTGGTTAAGTATAATGTGTGCCCCAATTCTGTCGAAAGCCTTCTCGAAATCTATAGAGAGAATTGGTGACATGGTTCTTGGATCTAAAGGATGTGGATATAAAATGGTCAAGATGTAATAGGGAATCTACCGGGCCGGAAGGCTGTCTGACTGCTATCTAAGAGATCATTGAATTCTAAAAACCAGCTGAGCCTCTTTACAACGATTTTTTCTAATATTTTGGCGGCCGAGGGGAGGAGGGAAATCGGGCGATATCCATTCACTCCCGTGAGATTGTTGCCAGGTTTGAGTATGGGGAGGACTGTGGATGTTTTCCAGCTTTGTGGGATGCTACCTTGGGTGAAGATCTCATTGTATAATGTTAGTAGACGTGCTTTGCAACTATTTGAGCAATTTCTGAGCATGGTGTAGGTGATTCTATCGTACCCTGGTGCTTTACCTTTTGAGGCTGAGAGTTGAGTGTCAAATTATTTTTTTGTGATATGGTGTTCAATGAGGATAGCTGAAAAAGAATAGTTTTGGGAAAAGTGTCTAAGTTTGCTTACAGCATTTTTTTGGTGTAAAAATTCTGAAGAAAAGCGGGAGTCGCCTGAGTAGTTGGACCATGTCTTAGCGAAAAGTTCAGCGATTTGGGCTGGAGAGGATAAAATTTGTTCCCCGTGGAGGATAGATGCAGGCGGGGGAGAATATTCCCTAGTCAGTGTTTTTACATCCAACCAAAGCTTTTTGAAAGAAGATTGGGTGGAAGACAGGGTGTTTTTTGAAATTCTTCCAAAAGTTTTGTTTGATTTTACGAAGGACTTGTAATTCTTTATTACACCAGGGGGCTGTTGGATGTCTTGAGGAATTTACTGTTTGGGGGATGGCTAAATTGGCTCCGAAACTAATAGCTTTTTGGATTGTTGCTGATTCTTTGTTTACATTTACTGAGAGCGGTGTTTGATTTAAATAGATGTTGGTATAAGTTTGGAAAGAATCCCAGTCGACTCTGTCAGTAATGTATTTCGGTAGGCGTCGTTTGTTCCGTATTTGGATGTGGAGAGGGAATTTAATGATAATTGGGAAGTGGTCGCTACCGTGAAGATCTGGGAGTACTGACCATGTTATTTTGGGGACAATTTGGGGGGAAGCTACTGAGAGATCAATGTGTGTAAACGTCTTATGGGTGGAAAAATGAGTTGGTTGTCCGGTATTTAGAATCATAAGATTCGAATTAAGTAAAAAATCCTCTATAATCTTCCCTCTTTTATTGTTGGTTGCCGAACCCCATAAAGGGCTCCATGCATTAAAATCCCCCATCAGAAGGATGTGGCCATCGAACGGGCTAATGATGTTGTGTATGTCTTCTGAGGTAAAATTTTGTTGGGGATGAATGTAAAGGGATATAATAGTAAGTTTGAACTTAATTTGAATTTCAACAGCTACAAAAGGAAATGGAAAGGAGCCATTGACTTGCTGTATTTTGTGTGGTATTGACTTGTGTACCAGTAAACCAGTACCCTGTTTGACCGAGTCATTCATGTTAGTGTTATGGAAGTATGTTTGATATCTCTTAAAGGGGATAGAGGTGATGGAGCATGGTAAATGGGTTTCTTGAAGAGAAATTATTGAAGGAGATTTTTCATAATTTAAGGCTTGAAGTTCATGTAAATGATTGTAGTAGCCGTTCAGATTCCATCGCAGAACCGTAAGTACAGCTTTATGGGCAGAAGAGGACTTTTGTACAATATAATTCTGGTTATATCGTGAAAAGTCGGAGTTGGCGGGGTTTGGGGTGGAAGAGTCGTGATCCCGCCGACCAACTGTTAGAGCATGCCGGCTCGTACAAGGGTCAGCATGGTCCAACAGCAGGGCGGCGGGATCTTCATTTATTTGAGATAGATTGCAATTAGTTGGAGTCGTCATCATCTAGGGTGGGAGAAGATAGATAATACTATTTGTTACTAATTAAAGAATGGGTTATGGTAGAGATTGGTGAAGAGCTTACTTGTGTAGTCATGTTGGTCAGAGTTGAGGGATTTGTTGATAGTGCTGATTTTAACAGATTCATTGTTGTATGAGGGAAGTTGTTGAGAGTGGCCTGATTGGAAGAATTTTCGGGCAGAGGTCGTAATTTTTTAGCATGGCAAATTGGTGTAATGACGGAGTCATCGGCTGAAGGGTTTGATGTATGTAGTTGCGGACGGGGTGTTATTGATTTTATTTTTGAGGCTGGTAAAGGGATTTTGCTCATGTGCTTTGGACGTGGTAATTACAGGAGTTGTATTTTTATAGTTTGAAGTAGGTAAAGAGGACACAATGTCGTGTTCGTTGCTGTCAGAGGAAATTTAATTATTATGTGTTTGTTTTGTAGCGGTAGAAGTAGATGGGATTTGTTGTGCATTATTTTTGACTGCGTTTGCGTAGTTCGCTGTAATAATTGGATTTTGCGTTTTATAGATTTTACGTGCTTCACTAATGCTGCATTTATTTATTGTCTTTATTTTCAGAATATCTTTCGCTTGTATATAGCGAGGGCATGTTCTTGAGGAAGAGGGGTGTTCTTCCATGCAATTAGCACATGATATGCGCGTGCATTTTTCGGATGGATAAGGAGGGAGGTTGCATATAGCACATGTGTTTGGGTTTTGACACCGTTAAAAATATTCTGAGACCTTGACATTATACCAACCAATGTTAAGGGAATTGGGAGGATGGTAAAGATCGAATGTGAAAATCACGAGCCCCGTGGTTCTCAAGTTATCTTTTTCTTGTTTTTTAAACTTATAGACATCGATTACTCCCTGGGATTTCATTTCTTTAACGATTTCTTTCTCATTGATATTTATTAACCCGCTAGTTCCCAAATTTGTGTTTAGCCTCAAAAAAATTAGTGGAGACTAATGTTGGAAAGAGTAACTCGAATCAAATGGTAGAAAAGTGTAAAAATTAATAGGCGTGCATTTTAGGAGGTGGGATAGGCAAGCTGCCTTGAGGCAGCCTTGGGAACCTATGTCAAAAAAGAAAAACACTGTAAATGTCCAGTTGTTACAATATATTCATTTATTTTCTATATTTTTATGGAAAAGAACCAGAAAGAAAATAATGATATAAATTATTTCGTGAATAATCAATTTATTTATGGTGAAAAGCATAAAAGCAGTCCTTCTGCTGGGTGAAACAAAGATTTATATTGCATTTTCTGCACATTATTTGGGTTTGTGATGTGCAGCCAGGAAATTTGCATGTCCTTTTGGCAGTGCGGGGCAAAAATTGAGGAAAATGATCAACTCCATCGTGACGCACGTCCGTGGGCGGTAAGAAAGTAGGTATACCTGATGCGGTTTTCATAGAGACACCCAAGCGCGGACGCCTAGGAGTTTTGTGCAATCCCGGTTCCTGAAATGTGCACAACACATGTGCTACCTGCGCTCTGAAGTTCGGCAATTGATAACTTTTGTCAAGCGAATTTGATTTGTTAATCCGCCTAAACAAAATATAAGCATTTACTATAGCTAGGTCGAGTAGATGGTAAAATAATCGATTTGGTGTCTTCAAACGGATTTTATATCGACCAACGAGCCCATCCATTAGGTCTACTCCACCCATATGACGATTATATTCCCGAATTATATTAGGGCATTCGACGTCTACATATTTCTTGTTGGATCGTTCATATCTTGAAACTTTGGTTGTACATTTTCTTGATCTTTAAACGGCTGTACACCTACATAGGTTGAAGCTAACCGAACAGCTTTGTTGTCTTTTCATACAGATGTCGAGATTTCGACACCAAAAGCAGAGCTACAAAATTCAGTGGAGTATCCGCGCTCTTTCGATTTGAGTTCGCTTTCGGAGGGCGGCTTACAGTTAGGAATACGGTTTGTCCGAATCGTCCCCAAAGAATAAATACCTCGAGATCTTAAATATACAAGTAATGGCAATGATGTATAGAAATTGTCGAAGTATATGATGTGGTTTTTGAAATCGGGAACAATTTGCGACAGGCGAATGATCACATTCGAGGAAGCTCCTATATCAGGTGTACCTGGCTGCACTACATTGTCACCTGCACCGCAATATACTTCGAAGCTATAACAAAATCCTTGAGAATCTGACAACACAAAAAGTTTGATGCCCCATTTGTGTGGTTTGTTCGGCATGTATTGTCGAAGAAAGGTACTCATCTTTGTACCACACATTTGTTCATCCACACAAATGCGCTGCGTCATCGGGACTGACTTAAATTTATTATTGAAATGCTGTGATCCAGCATCCAATTTTATACAGCTGATCATATCCCGGTACCTCTTTTTCGGGCAATTTGCTGTTGTCGTTGAAATGCAGATTGCTCCTAATTTGGTCAAAACGATTTCTGGGCATTGTGTTTTGAGCATATTCGCTCCAGTATGATCGAACGTTGGGATATCTATAAACTGACATGAAAAACAAGATCCCAATATATTGCCGTATTTGTAAGGTATTCACGGAGAAAAACGTCGTAATATTTTTTTGAGCCGCATAAAGGTTTGTATGATGGGCAATATGTTCAACTATGACATCGTCTAAAAAATAATTGAAGCATTTGTATAGAGTATCGAGAACCTTGAACTCATCTCCTATACGGAGTTAGGAAATGCTAAAGCAGACTTTTTAAGTAACAGGTTTTCCTGTCTCCACAACATCTTCTTGAACTCGCTCGATTTCGGGTTTCCATAAAGCGGATCATGCAAGTCCTAGGAGATTAAATGGTGGCTGTTCGGGACCTAATCGGTGGTTATGTTTGAAATACGCGAACGTACTCGGATTGATATCTAAAACAGATCCAACAATAATTTCAGAGCCTTCCACTACCACTTGTCCAGAGTGATTCACGCCTTCATCAATAACCACTTGCTGGTTCGATATTTGTTCAGCAGGCTCAACTCGCATACGCTTTAGTAGTGGTAAGTCAGTAGGAGTAGAATAAATACCAGACGAAGAAGGCATATCACAGAACGACTCTTTTCTTACGTTTGTACCCACAACTGTTTCAGTAGCTAAATTAGACTTGGACATATTTAATGCTTCATCAATCACATTTATATAATCACTATCTAGCTCGAAGTTCAAATCATAATCGCTTTCAAAATCTTTCTCTTCATCCACCTCTCCATCTGTATCGACTTCAGAGTCAGGAGCTTCCATGATTTTTTTGTATTTCTTCGTCAGACAACGACGATAATTTGTATTTTTGTCGTCTTTATTTTGTTGTCTATAATTGAACGATTACATAAAATCATCAAATCTCATGCATTCTGTATACTTTTCAACAGTTCATGCGTGAATAAATGTAAAACAAAAACACAATTTCAAATAAATATGGAAAAAACCCGTAAATAACACAAAAAAAAACAACAAAAAAACGGTTGACATTTTTTTACATTTTTCATCCCAAGACTGCCTGTAGACCGTCCACCTTCTAAGTCAATTTTGGTACTTGGGAAACGTTTCGTTTCTTCACACAAATATTTTTACTGAAGATATGTATTCACAGCTAGTCACCGGTAATTTTCTAACAGAACTACGAGCACTGAAAGTATTTTATTATAATTATTTTTGATGGCACAAATTAAAAAAACAATTATTTCCTCGGTTTTTCGCGAAACTTCAACATCAACTGCCATCAGCAGCCTTTCTACGCAATACAAGTGAAAACTTTTTTGCCTATATGCAAGTTTGAAAATTCTTCTATAAACAGTTGTAAACATGGATAGGAAACAAGAATTTGTGTGACTTACACATGTATGTAGGTGCAGACGGTCTAGAGGCCCGCTTGGGAACTAGAGGGTAAGCAAGGTGCATAAACAATGCCTTTGCAAGAATTAAGGGAAGGATGTAATTTTACCGAGATTGGACAGAGATTAGAGAGTTTTTTTTTGCTAAAAACAAGTCAGCTATTTTCTGAGATTTGACGAGGATAAGTAAATTACCGTCCCGTAACTGTGATATATGTTCATAGGATGAACAAATGTTATCTATTGCTTTTTTAACCAAAAATATGTTGAGTGAGGATAGGGGTTTGTTTTGGTCTGAAGAAGAGATCACTATAAATTTCGGATTATTGTTATTGACCGGCAATAAGGTACTTTCACTAGGGGTTGGCGAGAGACATTTTTTCTTATTTTCTGTATGATATCAGGCGGATCAGGGTCGAGAATTTTAAAGTAATTGCCCGCAGGCACACGTGGCCGTGAGGCCATGACTAATAATGTATATTTTTGTCACACTCACTCACTCGCGCCTACGTTCGACCAAAAAGAAAGAAAGAGAGGCGGATACTAAGATAAAAGAGAGATTTTGGCGGGAAAAATTAAGAAATAATTGACGACCCGAAAAAACTATCACGTCTGTACGGTTTGAGTGTTAGCCGATGACTGTATTAAAATATAATATGTACATATATTACTACTAAATACTACTAGGTACAAGACACTTAAGTAGGTAGGTACCTGTTTAGGATTGTGTTCAATTACAAAATCAAAAAAAAGGACTATGTAGGTGCGCGTAATACTGCAAACTGTTAGGTACTACATAAACAAACGTTATTAGGAACATATACTCGTATGTATGTACATATGTATAAAAGAGGGAAAAGGTTTTTTTTTTTCATTCTTCGACATAAATCGAAAACATCATTAAAAAATAAATAATTACAAATCTGTTTAAGCTTTTACCAACGAAGCCTTGACACGATTAACTGACTTCCAAATTTGGACTCCCTTGCATAAAGACCATGTTTTTTTGTGATTAGATTAAAAACATTCAGCTTTCAGATTTTTCTCTTCTGTACAAATTAGTAAAAGTTTAAAAAATACAATTATGACCGCGCATACCGGTGCTTTACCTCGATGATCCTTTAAATTAAGGCCCTTATTGTGAGTGTCGATCAGCGATCGACTCGACAATTGTCGATTGCGTCGATTGATTCTGGGTTTGGTATTGTGTAACTCAATCGATGGAGAAGTAGACTATTGTGAATAATTACGTCAATATTGTGTATAAAAACATAAATATTGTGAATATTTCGTTTTTTGAGTTGTTTGACTGTCGTTTATTCATTTCATCAAAGAAACTCAATACTCCAAATCATTCCAATAGGACTTTTTTTTTCTTACTTTCACACATTTTTTCCATCAACGCATAGGAGGTCCATAACTAAAGGGTCCGCCATCTAACGTTTTTTTTTCAAGTAGTGCTTATTTCGTGAATGGTAACACTTAGCTCATGTCTGATTTAACAGATAATTAGTTTTATCCTTCCGCTGAACGAATATGGTTGTGTATACGCTTGAACAACGCTTCGCTAAGTGGGCCTGCGATCGACTTACAGAAGATGCCGATTTTGCCAAAAAAATCATCTTTTCAGATGAAGCTCATTTTGATCTTGGCGGGTATGTAAACAAGCAAAATTGTCGCATTTGGGGCACAGAAAACCCGCACGCATACATTGAAAAGCCGGTGCACTCAAATCGAGCCACTGTTTGGTGCGGATTTTGGTCCAGAGGCATAATTGGGCCATTTTTCTTCGAAAATGAGCAAGGAGTGGCCGTTACAGTCAATGGCGATCGTTATCGGGCCATGTTGAACGAATTTTTGTTCACAAAAATTGAAGAGGAGGATATTGGCAACATTTGGTTTCAACAGGAAGGCGCTACGTGCCACACAGCCGAAGCTACACTCGATGTTTTGCGCCCTGTTTTTGAAGATCGCATTATCAGCCGCAGAGCTGATATCGTTTGGCCACCTCGGAGCTGCGATTTGACACCGTTGGACTATTATTTGTGGGGTGCCGTCAAAGATAAGTGTTACGCCGACAAGCCAGAGACAATTGACGCTTTAAAGGACAATATTCGTGAAGCCATTGGTGAAATACAGCTGCACACAATCGATAATGTGCTTAAAAATTGGACCGATCGTGTAGGCTACTGCATGGCCAGCCGAGGCAGCCATTTGAATGAAATTATTTTCCATTATTAACCGGAAGGATTGTACTTTCAAATAAAAAAAGAAATTTGAGAAAATATTCAGTAGTTTTTTTTTATAGCATTTTCAAAAAAAAAAAAAGTTATTTGGCGGACCTTATATTTAGTTTGGTACTTAATCCTTTACCTCTGTGTTTTGCTTATGTTTTCAAACAAACTCCCTTAGCAATATCGGGTTTAGCTTCCATGATCGACAACAAGCGAATGTCAAATCGACAACTGTCGATCACAATCGACATCCACAATACCAACATCTGCAATCAACGATCGATGATCGATAAATGTCGATCATCGATCGCTGATCGACACTCGCAATAGGGGCCTAAGACTATATTTTTTATAATTTAATTACAAATGTAAAATGTTCAGACTTTTCCCTGTACTTGTAGTACCTAGTCCTGCCATAAGTACTAAACATATTGTATTCAAAATTATTTCATTTATTTGAACACAATATTGGTTATTAAAAAAAGTTGGGCTCATTCGAAATAACCGCATTTTGCTTTAACACAAGCTTTTAAACGTGGCCATTGGGCTATTGCGGCATGTACGGTTTCCATGGAGATCGTGGACGCTGCTCTGGTTAATGCTGTTTAAGGCTTTCCAAATTCCTGTGGGGAGTCTTGCAGGTCATGTTCTCCTATTCTGACCACAAACCATAATCAAGTGGATTCAGATCTGGACTCCCCGACGGCCAATCTTCTGCTGCTATAAAGCCAGGAATATTGACTCTGAGCCACTTCTGCGTGGTTTTGGCTCAGTGCGATGGAGTAGAGTCCTGTTGGAAGATCCATCTGTGTCCATTGAAAAGGGTCCTTCACAACACCCTCTAATACATTTTCTTGGTAAGCCTTTGCACTAATTTTTACGTCCTTTTCACAGAAATGGAGCGATGTGACCCCATGGTGAGATACCCCCCCATCAAACCATTACGGAAACAGGATGATGGCCACGTTAAACCCTTGGAACAATTTTTTTCGCTTCCTTGGATGAAGTGGCATAAGTCTCGTCATTTTGTTTGTTGAAAACTTTTTCCACGGTAAAAATTTTCTCGTCCGTAAACAGAATGCTTTCATGGCCATTGTCCGCGTGCAAATGTCGCTTGCATCGTTCCAATCTAATTTTTTTTAATTGAGGAGTTAGAAGACGACTCGTGGACCGACGATAGGCTTTCATATGCAGATCATCCCGAATCAGCCTAGCCATGGATCTGGTTGATATATCCAATTCCTTGGACATGATCTTCTGCTTCCTAAGGGGATTTCTCCGAATTCGTTCACGTACTGCCTTTACTACCGCACTCGTACGAACGACCACTTCTTGGCCTGTCCTCTACTCCAGATAATTCGCCGAAACGAGCAATAGCCCGATAAACGAATATTCTTGACATTTCGAGTGGTTTTAGCAACTCGAAAAGCCAGCACTCTTTCCGCCCTTATGCAACGCTATTACCGCGACTCGATTCTCTTTTACGCCCCACTCCATGTTAATAGTTCGCAAACTGAAACCAAACTGACTAGCATTCTTCACTGATCAGTGCATGTGTTCTGAAAAAAAGTTAACGGTTCTATGCCCGGAAAAAGTTTTGAACGATAAGCGCTGGAAATTGTGTAACAGAACTTATGGCAGGACTAGGTATAAGACGAAAATACTTGCCAAATTTTCGTTTTGAATGAAGCGTTCCCAGGTTTTGGTAAGGTGGCGTGTATTCTGATTTTACCCCTTCAATTACCAATTACAAAGGCACAAAATGGGAAAAATATTATGTATACGCCGTGTACTGCACGTTGTCGACGGCGACTCTACCCAATGTCTCGTTTTGACTATTTGTACTGACTGGCGAGATCGGCCATTCTTTTCGGAATGTACACCAAAACCTCGCTTTGCGTCGTTAATTGGGA
This sequence comes from Merodon equestris, assembly GCA_958301585.1. NCBI lineage: Eukaryota > Metazoa > Arthropoda > Insecta > Diptera > Syrphidae > Merodon > Merodon equestris. The sequence continues at coordinate 76,231,944 of OY284415.1, read as the reverse complement.
ACAGAAAAACACAACGCAAATCGAATTAACGATTCCCATGTATTTTCACAGCATTTGGTTTAATTAGTTAAAATCTTTAAAAATCCAAACTTGTAATGTTATGTATATTAAATTTAATTGCAACTTTAATCTTAATTTAAGTAATCTGAACATAAATATTTCATAAAACTATATAAATTAGTTAAAAAATCAATAAATTTTACAGAAAATATATGTAGCTTCAATAATAATGACATTTAATTCATTTAATTCATGTTTAAGTTTCGATGGACATTTCCGTTGACTGATTTGGTTGTCGTGTTGATTTTATTAAAAATTGGTCAAATAGTTTGTTGAATTGTCACAGCCTTTTTATCTAAATAAATTTCTTTGTAACAATTGATCGCGTCTGTCACAGATTTTGTTACTTTTAAACTACGTTTTTCATCAGGATCATTATCAGAAAAAATTTCCATTGCCTGTGAAATAAGTTGCATCGCTTTCGAAATAAGAACAGTTGTTAATTCCTTTTCTTCAACAACCACTTCAGGGGCAACAATATCATCTTCCAAAGCGTGTTCAACATCCATACCAATCAAATGTTCGTTATTAAACTCTTCGTCGTGCGATATCAATAACTCGTCAATATCGCGCTCCTCCATACCCTCAAAGTTGGCTGCTGCTGCTAATTCGGCCAGTTCTCTACGGATGGTTGGTACATCATCAACTTCTGCTATATCTTTACTAATGGATTCTGGCCATATTTGACGCCAACTTCCGCTCATACATGATTTTTTTAATTTCAGTTTCTGCGATAAGCTGACAAAACGTACGTCGTAGATAATAACATTTAAAGTTAGATATTACACCTTGGTCCATTGGTTGTATGATGGAGGTGGTATTTGGAGGCATAAAAACAACTTTTATATTTTCAGAAAATGTATCTGAATAAATTGGATGTCCAGGAGCATTGTCTAATTTCAACAACATTTTAAAATCAATATTTTGAGCTAAACAATAGGCTTTTAAGTCAGGAACTGCGCAATTTTCTACCCAATCTTGAAATAGAGCTGCAGTCATCCAGGCCTTCTTGTTCCCACGCCAATAAATCGGAAGATCACACTTTCTTACATTTTTAAAAGCTTTCAGATTTTCAGAATGATAGACCAGAAAAGGCTTAAATTTAAAATCGCCTTCTGCATTTCCTCCTAGAAGAAGTGTAAGCTGATCTTTGCTGACTTTGTACCCAGGACAAGATTTTTCAGATTTGGAAATGTGCGTTCTCCCTGGTAGGCGTTCCCAAAATAGACCTGTTTCGTCAACATTGAGAACTTGCTTAGGAGAATATCCACCTTCTTCAACAATGGCTTTTAATTGAACTTTAAATTTATTTGCAGCTGAAATATCTGCACTAGCTGCTTCTTCTTTCAACGCGACATTATGTAAATTTGCTGGAGTTTTGAAACGTTCGAACCAACCATTGCCTGCTTCAAATTCTTCTAAATATCCACCACTGTCTTTAAGATCATTAAACGAGGTCAAGGCTTTTTTCTGAATAACCATTCTGCTAAGTGGCATCCTTCGCTGATTTTGGTTTTCTATCCAAACGCTAAGACACGACTCCATTTTTACCATAGGAGGACTTCTTTTCTTTGGAATTTGTTTCGACTGTAATGGTGTAGCAGTCTTAGCAAACTCATTTATTTTGTCAGCATCGCGGTTACAAATTGTTCTTACTGTGGTCGGAGTTAAATCAAGACTTCTTCCAATGTCAACAGCTTTTTCTCCAGATTTGAAACGTTTTAAAATTTCCAGTTTTAATTCTAAATAAATTTGTTTTCGCTTTTGGCTCATTTTGATGTTGACTGCTAAAAAGTTAAACTTCAAATGTTTCTCCAAACTGACTGACGTACATACATATGTACATAAATCTTAAATTCGGGGAATCCTCTTTTTACAAAAAATTAAAAAAGGAATAACAAAAACGCAAACCGAAATAATATCGACGCAATTTCGATACCGCAAAATTTTGTGAACGACGCAAACTGAAATAAAAACGAAGCAGCTTCGAAACCAGGATGGTTTTTAAACGACGCAACTTCGAAACGACGCAAATCGTTTCGAGGTTTTGGTGTATAGTAAATGAAGACAATGAAGAACAATTTGAAGCTGTAACTAATACTAATACATATAACAAAATATAAAGAAACGCCAACAATGTTCTTTTCTGTTCTGGATAGAAGTGTAAATTATATTTCATTTTTTCCCTTTTTGCATTTTTTTTCACTTTTTTTTGTTCACTTTTATAATTTTAATAATTATATTAATTATATGTTATAATGTTTGTTTCATATTAATTCATTCCTTTCCAGTTTTGTTTTTTTCTCATTTTTTTAATTTTTTTCTTGTTTTTTTTTTACTTAAATCATTTTATATTCGACAATAATTTTCTTCTAGAATATTTGTTATCAATTTCACGTGTATATATTTATGGTTTTAAATTTAAAGTAAAAATGTGTTATAGTTAATATTCCTCCTTTTCTCATTAAATTTAATAATTAAATTATTTCTTTCTATATGACGACGTGTATGTCTATCTTTCTTTTTTGTATTTATTATATGCGTCTCGTACATACATACACATATGTACATATATACTGCTTTTTTATTTTAGTTTTAAAAGGAAGAAGTAGAGCATAAATGTAATAATATAAAGGTTTAATTTTGTTTTTGCTTTCAATTCTTCTTTTCGTTTGAATTGCCTTATAATTAAAATAAAAAATATAATAACAAACAAAAATTGTCAGTTAAACGTATGTAGAAATTATATTAATAATTATTTCCTAGAGTTTCCTTTTTTTTGAAAAAAATAATTAATGCATGCATGTGTTTTTTTCTCTTCCTAGACATTTTTTTTTTTGTAAAAATTAGATTTGTTTGCCTTTTAAGTCGTTAAAAACTGTCTGAAAATTTATTTAGTTATGTTTGTTTTTGTATCGTTTAAACTCATTTAGACAAACTGGTTTCCGAGTGCGTCGAAAAACATAAATTACCGAAAGAAAAAGAATAGACAGTAGTTTCTATATTTCTTTTACAATAAACTTCTGCTTCGACTTATGTTTCCGTTCGAGTACAGAAGGTATAATACAAAACAGTTTCGTGTTACTTGTTTACATATTTATATTTTGTGTTATATGCTTTAATTATATAGATTGCATTTCCGTAGTATTTCAGAGCAATGATTTTTAATGTTTTTCGCTTACAATTCAACTTGTTTATTTTGTCATATATATATATGAGATATCGAAAGGAAACAAACAAATGATAAGCACAATATGTAAGAATAATTTGTTTCGTTTCGTTTATAGCTTATTTTGTTTCTTTTGTTTTGCTTTTACTCATGTAAAATATTAGTTTAATACATTACCTATATTTTTATGCCATAAATATATATAATTGCGGATGCTTTTAATTATTATTTTTTGTTTGTAGCCCCTTTTCACAGTTTTGAAAGAAGCCTTTTTTCGGTGACCGTTTGTCTTTGGGTACGTATGTATGTACGTTGTCAAGAATTCACTTAATTTTCTTCTTTGCTCATCAGTGTTTTTATTTTTGTTTTGTTATTGTAATAAACTACGAGAGCTAAACAACAAATAAGTCACCTAATTTACTCGCACGTTCGTATGCTTAGTTTTTAGTTGATTGCAGTATTTGAAAAAAGATTTTTAACAACACAGCAATATTGTTACAATGTTTTTTTTTTTTTTTTGAAAGTAGAAGGAATAGTTCACATTTATCTATTTCTTATATTTTATTTTTTCTTTGACACAATTAAGTAAGGTCATTTTCAATTTTCATTATATTTTCTATACCTAAACAAATCAAATTCGTTAGTACACAATGAATATCATATCTTGTTATGAAAAAAGTCTCTCTATCCTGTCGATCGGTTCGAGTTTCCATGTAATGTTTCAAATAATTTATTCTCACTCTATTTCATATGCCTTGAAAGCATATGGAATGCTTGCTATAGAAAGGTCCTATTGAATAATCCCCAGTTCTCATCAAAAAAACTAAACAAAACAAAAAAAGGATTTCAAAAAAATCGCCACCATTTTTGCAGCTAATCTTACGTTTCATTTATGTTCGCGATTTATTGATAGAAAATATTCATAATTATAATTAAAAATATATTTGTATATATAAAAAATATAGAACTACAGCAAATAATATAATTTACGTTCCATTTTAAATGTAGTTTTATACAAAATTATGTTGCTTTTTGCCTTCTCTTTTTCTTCTTTTAATTAATTCCTTTTTTGTATGAATAAAGGACAAACAAAAACAGAAATGAAACTAAATTTATACTTGTCCGGGGGTCTTTTTGTGGGATTTTCTGCTTTTGTTATTGTTCGATATCCTTCTTTCGTTTTAACCTTAGTTATAAATAAATTTAAATTTACATTATATAGTATGGTTTAATGTATATATTTAATTTTTGTTGGTTGCTGGTTTTGCTTTTTTTAGTTAGCATTTTGTTTTCATTAACGAATTGGCTGAATGTGTTAAAAACAAAATTTTATTTCTCGTTTTCTTTTTTTATTTTTGTTAATTCTTCTTTATATATATTTTCGGCTTCTTGTTTTTAATGTTTTAGATATCTCCATTGTGTTGTGGTTTACGAGTGATTTGCTAGGAGGGTTTAAAGAGATACAAACATGAATAAAACAGTTTTTTTTTTCTATTCAATAAAATATATCAATCGGCATATTTCAATTTTTGTCATATTCCCGCTTTTCCAACTTTTCATATTTAATATTCGATCACAAAATCGAGAGATAGAAACCAAGACAGAAGAAATAAAAAACTAAATAGTTTGTTCCAAAATTGATTATTTTGAACTTACAGAGTCGGTATATAACTATATTTTATATTTAAGAGATTTAGTTACCAAAAGTAGTACAAATCACTTGGGAAAATAAGGACACGCCTAAGAAGATAGACGGTACATACCTAATATAATTTTTAAAAAAAATGGAAGAGGTTCGTTTTTTACTTATTCTTTTGCTAGAGAGGTACCCCACTTACGTATGCTTAATAAAATTAAATCGTTAGAAATAATTTAAGCAAATCAATATTAAAATAAAAATAATTAATAGAAATACGAGGGGCGATCCAAAAGAAAGGATAATCCAGGCCACATTTTTGCTTTTTTATATACCCACTAGGTTACTGTGAAAAATCATATAAATAGACTAAGATTCCCAGGAGCCATTTGAATAAGAAAAATCTGAGGGATAACATCAAAATGGAGAAAAATGAACTTAGAGCTGTCATTTCGTACCTCGGCTTGAATAAAAAAAAAAGGGACTCTGCTCCTTTGTATTCTCCAATAGGGCCAAGGAGTTTAAGCTGCGCAGAACATCCACTGAAGACGAACATCGCGAAGGACGCCCATCTACGTCCCTCACTGAAAATAACGCGAGAAACTGTGTTCGAAAATGTTGTGTTGGCAGATCGAAGAGCTACCATCAGACATTAACTGAGGTCACAGGGATATCATATGGTAGCATATGAAAAATGTCTCTGTGCGTTGGGTACCGAGAGTATTAACGGACAAGCAAAAGAAAAAAAGAGTCGACATTTCGAGGGTGAATCTCGTAGTTCAGGAACATTTTTTTTTGAAGATGTTATGACCGCTGTTGATGCGTTTTGGGAGGATCAAGGAGAATAATTATTATAATTGTTTTCTGAAGGAATTCTGGGTTTCGAAAAATGTACTGACTTGTAAGGAGGCTACGTAGAAAAATGAATCATTTTTTAAACCTTGTTTTATTTTCATTATATTACTTTAGAATCACCCCTCGTAGTTGTAAAAAACAAAACAACATACTCAAAACGTATGTTTGATTGCAGTTTCCATGAAGAAATCATGGTATCTACATATGACATTCCTTTTCTAACAAAACTTAGATGTTAGGAATTTTTTACATCAAGTTACTTCTTTGATTTTATCTGTTCTGGAAGTGAGAAGGCAGATTTTGCGTTTGCCTTTAATTTTTCCCACTTTAAGAGAAACTATGTCCAAAATACGTTCTGTATAAAAATTCTCAATAAAATCCACCTGATCGAATAAGAATAATTACAGAAATAGTAAATATTTAAATCGTTTTCCACCGTTGGTTATGACTGATGCGCAGCGACACTTGTACTGAGAATCGTACACTATTGCTGCATACTTACCGAGTTTTCGACACTTTACTGGAAATCGACGAAGAGAACCAAGCCCAAGTGTACTTGGACAAAGGGAGCAGACATTCTATAAACCATTACTACATTTCATTCTTTCTATCAAATTAATATTTGGATGTAGGTAAGGAAAAAGCTTTGTGGAATATCCTGCATGGGCATTTACCTACAGTTGTGTTCTCAATAATTTTAGCGCTCCGTTAAAATATTGTTAAGTCTTTATCTGGTGAACATTCGTTCGCATGGTATATTGCTTCTCGAGCAGCGATGTCGGTAAAAGATAAGCTGCAAATGCATATTTCTGCATTTCATTCATGAAGTGAGTGGGTCTGAAAAAGTTGTGTTCACTATAATAATAATGTTTACTTTCAAGGAGAAAAACGTAAGTCTCCATTGTCAAAGAGTAAGACAACAGTTTGATTTTGTTTTTAGAACATTATTGAGCTATTCTTTTCTCAATTTTTTCAAGTACTGATTACCATGGGAAGAGGAAAACACAGCGAGAAATAATTCGTAATCTATGCAAAATAGGGAAATCGTATCAGGGTATAGAAAAAAAAAAACTCTCGGATGTGGTGTTTCCACAATAACAAATCCACTAAAATTTGAACAGAAGTGTGAAACGCAGGGTCCAAAAAGACAGGTAAATTGTACGGATAGCCAAAAACAATCCAGGTGCGTTTTCTGAGATCATTCTAGATGCGTGTCAACTTCCAATTATTGAGTAACTGTTCCAACTATTAGAGTATAAGACTATTCGAAGAAGACCATTTGCTCGAAGCCCACGTAAGGGCCCGCTCTTGACAAAGAAGCAATTTTATCCACTTGGCCTGTATTCAATCTGCCAAAAACCACGCCAATTGGCTTGCTACAACAAAGTGGCGCAATATTCTTTGGTCAGATTAAAGCAAAGTCGCCAAATCGTTGGAACTGGTTGGCGACAATATGTACGTCGTTCGCCTAATACGGAATATTTACCTCAATACACCCAAAAAAACCATTAAGCATGGTGGAGCTAAAGTCATGGTTTGGACATGCTTCTCTCCAGAATAAGTGGGGCCCATATATTCGATCAAAGGTATTATGGATAAACATCTCTATATGTGACCTTGCATAAGAAAACCCACCTAGTGCGTCAAATTTTATTTTTTTTTTTTTTTTTTTTTTGATTTTTATGTAAAAAACCTTCAATGATAAAACAAGCATTGGGATTAACAACTTAATAAATTGCTAATTATAACTGCCAGGGTGCGATTCGCACTAGTCGATAATCAAATCGAAAATTTATGGTGTGATATTAAAAAAATATGTTGCTGACGCGAAACCAAAATCAAACAGCAACTTTGGAGTGTCGTTGTGAATGCTTCGCACCTACTTGATGCCAACAGCTTGTGGTCTCTATGCGACGTCGGTGTTGGGCTCAACTAAAAAATAGAGGTTGCAATATCAAATATTAAGTATCTTGGGTTTTTTTCCAAAATTAAACAAAAAATACTCATGTTCTTATGTGCGCTCCTATTGTTATGAACAGTTAAAAAATCACTGGAAATATATTTTCAATTTTTGCTCCGTAGATTTCGAACTGAGTACTGGTTTTGTCATTTTGAAATTTTTGATTTTGACACGAAAGACAAGAAACGTTCGGGACAGCCAAAAACGTTTGAAGATGAAGAATTGAAAGCAATACTGTATAAAGATCCGTTTAAACCCAAAAATAAGTTGCAAAGTCATTATTGTTGACCAAACCGCAGTTGTCAGATGGTTGAAAATAATAAAATGTTTCAAAAGCAAAGGCATACAAGTTACAGCCGAGAGACGTGGAAGGACGATATTGCATGTCCAAAATGCTGCTTAATCGCCATAAAAAAGCCTTTTTTCGCATCGCATTATTACCGGCGATATTTTTTATGATTATTATGATAATCCCAAAATCATTTGTCGAACCCGGAGAACCAGCCAAGTCGACTGAAAAGCCAAATATTCATGTTGCCAAGGTCATGTAATGTATTTGGTGAGATCAGGACAGGCTAGTCTATTATGAGCTGCTGAGGACTGGTCAAACAATCGAGGCACCTCTTTGCTAACAACAACTGATGCATTTCAACCAAGCAATAAAAACGGCCCCCAAACGGGAGACTAGGCACCACAAATTGATTTTCCATCATCATAATGTTGAACCACATGTGCAACCCCTTAAAACTTACTTGGAATATATTGAATTGGAAGTTTTGCCCAACCCGGCATATAGTCCAGTTCTCGCGCATTCCAATTATCATTTGTTTCGATCAATGTAGAATAACCTTTTTCGAATACGCTTCACTTCAGTCGAAGGTATTAAAAATTGGCTCGTTTCGTTCTTGGATTCAAAAAGTAAAGAGTTTTTCTTTGGCCCGAAATCCATGAATTGTCAGAAAGACGGGAAAAAATAGCGAGGGACAATACTTTGAATGAATTATCAGCAGGATAAAAAAAGATGTAAGCATAAGGCCAATGGCATCCCGCCCGGCCTCTGGAACTGAAATACGAAAATAGAGTTTTTCAATTGGCGCGGCCAGATTTTGGCGGGCATATTGTTTTGAAAACATTTGTCATATCTGTTGTTAATTATTCAGTTACTGATGCTAAATCACAAGTTACACTATTGAATAGCACGTCCAAATGATAAAACTTTATCATCGACTCTTCTACGTTTGGTAGCCAAATTTGAGACGACCGGTTCGATAATCAATGAGCCAACATTCATACGTCAAAGGAACGCAAGAACGGTGAGGAACATCGCCGTACCGCTGTCCATGAAACAGCTGAACCCGAGGCAGTCGATTCCTCGCCGTGCACAAGTGCTCGGTCCTCCGCAGACTTCAACTTGACGGGACTTGGGCATATACCCGTACAATATCCGACTGACCCAGTAGCTAAAAGTCCATGACCATAGACAATGCCATTAGATCGCTGACGTTTGGTAGAGAACCCCAATTTTGAACGAAAAATCATCTTTAGCGACGACGTGCATTTTTGGATGAATGGCTTTGTTAACAAGCAAAATTACCGTATATGGGACGACACCAACTCACACGAGGTTCACCAGGGGACAATGCATTCTAAAAAGTTACCGTTTGGTATGAATTTTGGGCCGGTGGCATCATTGGTCCGTACTTTTTCGAAAACGACGTTGGTGGTGCGATCATCGTCAATGGCGAGCGCCACGGAATTTCTTATGCCCCAGATTGAATCCTAAGGACCCAGACAACATGTAGTACTAGCAGTACGGCTACATAGCGGACGCTACGATTGACATTCTGCATGAACGATTTGAGTGTAAGGTTATTTCATGTCATGCGATTTGAGCCCACTAGTCCTTTTCTTATGGGGTTTCCTGAAGTCGCAGGTTTATGCGAATAAACCACTATTGATCGATGCCCTTCACGTAAATATAACACAGGCCATTGCTCAAATTCAGCCGGATCTATTCGGAAGTCACTGAAAATTGTACCACCCGGATCCGTGCCACCGTAAAAAGCCGAGGCGGGCATTTGAATGATGTCATATTCCATACATAATGGCATACATGGGCCTTTCACATAAAAAAAAGAATTTTGTTAATACCTCACACACAGCTTGTTCTATTCAATTTCAAAATCTCCTACCCCTTATTCAAAAAGCTTTTTATGACAGGCGAGACATTTAAGCTAACCAAACTCGCAAGGCAATCACTTAAGGCCAATTCATGGCGAGAGTCATCAAGCAGTTTCCCAGTACAAACGCATGTTCTGGTGGCGATTTGTCATATGCAAACATCTGCTGTCTCTAAGCAACATACGAGACCAAAAGAACAAAAACAAAAAAGAAGAAAACAAATCAAACAAAGTAACAGGAATAGAAAGAAATAAAAAAAGAGCGTTGTTTTTTTTTTTCTAGCGGAATCAGTTCTGTATCGTTCTCCGAAATTTTATTTTTCTACTTTTTTCATCATCATTAACTTATATACCATTTTCATCATTCTTTTCAACTTTTATTTTGTTTGCATTGCATAATCGATTCGATTATCATTATGTCGCATTACTTATGTTACGATTTCACAATTCCGACAGATTAAACATCTAAATTACGAGTGCGCACTGTAAGTTTATATAAATTTATAGTTTTTTTTTTTGTTTTTTTTTTATATTAATCTTTCTCTTGATTTATGATTTATTTACGTATAATAGTTAAAGTTTTACTGATTCTTTATAATTTCTTTAATGTTTTTGCTTTAACAGTACATGTAAATATATATTCTTTTGTTTAGAAAAAAAAATTAAAAAAAAAAATTATATATATTAATAAATAGCGAAATATGTAAATGTAAAAAAGTGTTTATACTTTTTTATTGATTTTATATTTACTCTCTTTAAATTTCGTATTTTTTGTGTAAAGCTAAATATTGGTTTTACTCTCATATAGTGTGTACCATTGTGTATATATGTATGTATGTAAATAGTGTGTGGGAGGAAATGAGGCAAACAAAAAATCATGATAGAATTGAAAAAAAAAAAAAAGAAAAAAGAAATATTAGTATTAACAGTATAGAACTAGAAAGAAAGAAATATCGTTAAACATAGTTTTGATTGATATAGTATGAAATATATTTTCGTATCTGCTGGAATAGGGCTTTTATTTTAGTTTTCGCTTTGATTTTTTTACAATGTTCTCTTCCAATGATTCGCGAAGCGTTCAGTGAATTGAAATATGCCGACAAATAGGTTGATTGGAATTTACATATGTACTCGTCGTATATCTATTAGATTGTTGTTTAGTCGGGAATTTTTCTTTTATGTTCAGTAGAGGATTAGTTGTATGTGGATATGAGAGAGTGAGATAGATAGTAGGAGTAGTAGTGATAATATCTAATTACCTCTACTTCCGCCAGCGTTATTCGCATAATAAGGTTTATTCATTTGCTGACCGCCGGATTGATTGCCAGCGCCACCTGGGCCGCCACCGGCACCACCTTGTCCACCTTGCGAGGGACCGCCAGCGCCACTACCTCCACCTCCTCCTCCGCCGCTTCCACCACCTCCACCGCCACCGGCATGACCACCACCGCCACCGCCGCCTTGTCGTAGCGGACGTTGTGATTGCGGTGGTGGTTGTGACGGTTGCATGTGTTGCGGGTAGTTATTGGGCCGTTGAATTGGTGCTGGGTATCGACCCTGACCACCCGCTCCGCGGCCACCGGGATTCATATTGTTCTGTGGATTTCCACCTCGGGCATTTTGTTGTTGTGATACTTGTTGCTGCTGCTGTTGTTGTTGTTGCTGCTGTTGCTGCTGCTGCTGCATCACTTGATTTTGCAAGTCCCACTAAAAAAATAACAACAAATCATTAGAACATATGTTTTAAATAAATAATAAATATCGAGAAGGTAGGGGAAAAGTAGCATTGTGGAGCTTTGGATGAGTGTTTTGTTAATTTTGTTATTTTTTTTGTTTTTTTAACGGGCTTTTAAAACGGTAGGGTAAATATTAAGACAATTAGAGAACTAGAGAAATAACATGAAGCCTGATAGGATAATTTATTTCAAGTCCTGTGAAGCTCTACCCAGTATGGCATAGACGATAAAATATAAATATGGATGTACATATACAGTATTGGATTTAACGCACGCAAAAGAAATAAAAGACAACCTTTTAAATTCTTTAAAATTAATTTATCTTTATCAATACTACTCAAGATAGAAAAACAAACAAAATGAGAGAAATATTCAATCAACAATTCATAATAACAACATTTGTACGAGGAGTGATCCAATCGGTTATCCCATTCCACATAAAAATAAAAATAAAAGATTGTTTGTGTATATGTGTACCCATTATGTTAGCGTAAAACAATCATATAAATAGACCACGATTCCCAGGACATTCATTAGAATACGAACTATCAAAGGGGTAACATCAAATTCGAGAAGAACGAAAGTAGAACTGTCATCAAGTACATCTGCTTGAAAAAAAACCGTCTACCAAAGACATACACAGCGACTTAGTGAAAACATATAGGAAATCTGCTTGTTTCTTTTCCGCAATAGCACGCGGGGCCAAGGAGTTTAGGCTGGGCAGAACATACACTAAAAATAAACATCGCGAGGGACCATCCAAGTCCCTCACAGAAGATAACGTGAAAAACTTGTGATAGCAGATCGAAGAGTGACCATCAGGCATTTAGCTGAGGTCTCAGGGATCTCATATGGCAGCGTTCAAACAATTCTTGTTTGAAATAAATAAAAAACAAATATACATTTCGAGGGTCAATCTCGAGAAGTTCAAAGCAGATCAGGAAATGTTTTTACGTTACCATGGACGAGACTTGGATCCATCGTCTTGATCCAAATAACGATGGAATTTAAACTGCTCGAATACCCACCAGAACCAACTCTCACTACTTTCCTCAACTCAAAGAACACATTCGAGGCAAGAAATTTGAAGCCGGTAGCGAAGCTATGGCCGCTGTTGAGGCGTTTTGGGAAGGCCAAGACAAAGAATTTTTTTTCTAAGGGAATACTGGTTTTAGAAATAAGATAGTATAATTCAACTTAATATTCTGGGCGGACAACTTAAAGAGATAAATAAATCAAAGTACTTCTGTATTTACATCGTCATCGTCTTGGCATGGATACGATCAAATGTAAATTGTGGTGTTTTTCACCAATTTTGTATGTCTTGGATCATTGTCCTGGTAATATGGTTCTCGGAATTGTTTCTTCCACAATATTTTAGTATTTATTTGAATCGGTCCGTCCAATTCTATACTTCTATTCTTCTAAGAGGTACTATCACTTGGAGGGAAAAGCAACCCCAATCATTAAAATGAAACACTACCAAGCCTGGAAAGTTGTAGATCAAGCTTCTATCCAACTGGCGTCGGTACATGTACTAGGTGTACAACTTTGCTTCCGCCGTTTTTTCCTCAACATTTGAGGTTTTAATGGAACAAATTGGTTACACATGCATCATTCAAAGTATTTTTCATCGCTGGCCACTACTTCTCCCAAATTTCGGACAGTGTACGAATCCCGCGTCGAAAAAATTGTTCATCTTTTGAAGCGATCCACGAATCGACTTCTTCATGAGATCGGAAATGTTGGTCAGCCAGGCTATGCGGCAATTATCGAAACAGGCGATAGTCAGAGGGAGCAATGTCTGAAGAATACGCCGATGGGGTAGGACTTCCCATTTTGACGTTTCCAAGTACGTTTTGACCTCTTTTGCAACGTGGGGTCGAGGGTTGTCGTGCTGCAAAATCAGTTTATCGTGCCTCTCGCTGTATTGCGGCCGTTTGTCTTTTAATGCCCTGCTCAAACGCATTAATTGCGTTCGATAACGAGCACCTGTGATTGTTTCACTTGGTTTTAACACCTCATAGTACACGACGCCGAGCTGGTCCCACCAAATGCAATTCACATTGAAACAAAACAGTAACATCTCCCGCAAATGACGAGAATTTGGATCATAAACTGACATTTTCAATCGAGAACACCTTTATGATGCAGACACAAATCGACTAATGTTTGAATGGTGTTCTGTTGACCGAGGTCCTGAGATTGACATCTGCGATCTGTTTTTTTCGACCGCTACTATATCGCTACTATATATTTCGATAACGGTATCGCCACATATCGGAAAACGGCGGAAGCTAAGTTGTACACCTTATAAAACACATTGCCCTCCATTTTGCAAATGTCCAAGAACCATCTTTTTTTTTTAGCAAAAGCAATACTAACTCTTCAGTACTTTTTAGTCTACTTGAAGATCGCTTTAAAGACAAACCGGCTACAATAACTCATCACGAACCGTTCTTTCGTGAATGATTAATTTCAATCTTTGAACAGGTGCTCTTGCGTAAATATCAGGCTCGGCTTTTGCGGATCAGAAGATGATCTTGTTTGGTGCGGTGTTTCTGAGCCTGCCACCATGGATCACTTTTACCGAACAAATTGTATCATATTTTTAAATTAATTTTGAAATAACTGATTTGATGAGTACCTGTTACTATCATATATTTTGAGGGACTCCACTATTGCCATTGTATTGCTTGTCCAAATAAAAAAATATGTTATGCTAGCAATAAACAAATCTTGAGTGAAACTTTAACGCCAGCTTATCGTCATTTCATACAGGTAAATAATAATCTCTGTCCGCCCAACATGTTAAGTTGATTAACAATAATTTTTTTTAATGAATTGTTGATTTCATTTTGATATTATTTTGTTTTTTTTTTATTTCGAGCAATAATAAAGATAATAAATTAATTATCACCAATCTAAAAATGTTATCTTTTATTACTTTTACATGCGTCCAAATGTTTCAGTCGTTTCAGTTCCTTTAGTTTTTCTGATACTGTACGAGTATATATGTATTTATGACGTTTGTACATTAAAAAGCAACAAAGTAAAATTTTGAATATTACAGACAGATTCAGAGCCCCATATATACTATCGACTACCGACATGAATTTCCGCAAACATAACTTTTTTGGATAGTTTACGGATTGAATTTAGTATAAGCTATCACTTTTAAAACCAATTTAACCTAATGGTTGATCCTTAAATAGCTAACTTGGGGAGCAGTCATTTATATTTCCGCAGGTATCCTGGTCACAGACTTATTAATGCCGCAGAAACTTTGGTGCGTGATAGAAAAATGAAGCAGATTCAGATCAGCCTAACGATAACGAAGAAAGTAAATTAAAGGAAACGATTTGGCAAGAGTGAGTAAAAAAATAGAGAGACCTTAACTATTTGATAATGTCGACCCAAAGTTAACATAAAAAAAACATTGCTTAACCTTAGTTAGATGCAGCTCGTGATCTTGAGAGACCAAAATGTTTACTAACATATTAAAGTATCATACTTTTGCTGAACACTGGCTTCGAGAAAAAAAATGATTCCAAAAACTGAAATTTTCAGTCAGGGTTCAACTGAGCCCAAGGTACCAACGAAGGGTTGACAAACCTAAGAGTGGAACTCACTACAGATACGAAAACTCATTAGGAAAATTGCGCAAAGACGAAGCATATCTTTTGTCTCCATTTATCAAACAAACCCTGACATACTCGTAACAAAGTTCTTCTACTCGAAACACCAGCGCCACATTGGGATTAACAGAAATTAATTAATTTATCCCCATTCGTCTTTTTAATATTGAC
The DNA here is from genome assembly GCA_958301585.1 of Merodon equestris. Taxonomy (NCBI): domain Eukaryota; kingdom Metazoa; phylum Arthropoda; class Insecta; order Diptera; family Syrphidae; genus Merodon; species Merodon equestris. The sequence goes on along the minus strand of OY284415.1, from coordinate 76,216,539 downwards.
TAGGAAGGAGTTAACAGGACAGGAGTCTCAGGAGAAATTATTATAAATTGTGCTGGGTAGATCGTATATGGAAATAATTGTTGGATTAGGCGACCCTCAAAATGTATATTGTCGTGCGAGCTGTATGCGATTGTGTCGCCGTGTTGCCTGTTGGAACCACATATTTTCCAGTCCAATTCCATTACATTTTGACAATTGAAACTCTTTGACCATAGTTCTATTTCGCTCTCCAGTCACAGTAAACCCACTGCGTCCTTAAAAAAATTAAGCCGGATGACAATTCCGGCGTAAACGACACATCTAACAGTGACTTTTAGTGCCCCTGAGGCGCAAATTTTGTTTTTTTTACCTAAACGTTCACATGGAAACGGGCCTCGTCGCTTTTGTGAATTCCGACCGAAAATCGTCCATTTCGTCGTTGAGATCTAGGAAAACGTAAACATTGTTTAGACTATGTCATGTTCTAGTCTAACGACTAAACGCCATACTGTTTCTGCGCCGAAATAGTCAGAAGAATTTCACGAAGTTGAAGCATCTATTTACTTCATAGTATAATTAGTGGCCGATCAATCGATCCATTTAAAACGCTTCAAAATAACTTTATATATACCGAGACATTTAAATTAAATAGTTTCTCCATGGAGTGTTGAACGATCGCTTCAGAGATCTGGCTATAGGGCTGATAGCCTCCGTAAGAAACCATATGTGAGTGAAGTTAACAAAAAGAAGGGGAATCCACGAGCACAAAAGCAAGCGGAACGAATTTTCGGAGAATTTTTTTTTTTCTCTAATAAATGCAAATTAAACTGTGAAACCTAATCAATCATATTAAAGCCAACATTAGGCAAAGTACAGCTAGGTATAGCGAACACATATTACTTCCAACAAAACAACGCTCCAAAACATATAGCCTTAGATGTGAGGATGTGGATTCTCTATAGAAACGCTCATATCAGGATTGTTACCCCCAAAATCTTTCTGCACCTGCCAGATACAATTCAAAATCGAGCGATAAAATTTATAACAGAAATTGATATGTTTCCAGACGCGCAATGTTTTCTCTCTAATAAACAATGCTTAAGTAAGCTGGTCAATTGCATTCTTCCACTTCAAGAACTCAACCGCAATACTCGTCTGGTTAGAAATGCCCATCGATTCGGAGGGATAACATCAAAATGGAGAAAAACGAAATCAGAGCTGTCGACAGGTACCTCACATTTTCCACAGGAATATCGAGAACGCTGGGCTAATAAGTTTAAGTTGGTCCGAACATCCATTGAAAATGAACATCGCGAAGGACGCCTATCCACGTCCCTCACTGAAGACAACGTGAAAATGTCTTGTTGGCAGATCGAAGAATGACCATCGGGCATATAACTGAGTTCACAGAGATCTCATATGGCAGCCGACAAAGAATCCTTGTGAATGAATTGCAATTGTGAAATAATTGTGGTGGAATATTTAGAAAAAGGAACCATTATTTCGAAATCTCACTAGGCAAACCAAATAAGATTGCGCGATGTCATTTAAGAAAAAGACGCGACAAATTGCGAGGTGGAGTGCTCGCACCGTTCATAGATCCATAGTTGCGATGGATGCCATTTAAGAAACTGAATTCGAACTGCTCGAATACCCGCCCTATTCGCCAGATTTAGCTTCCAGTGTCTTCTACCTCTTTCCTCGGCTCAAGCAACACGTCCGAGCCAAAAATTTGAAGACGATAGCGAAGTTATGGCCGCTGTTGTGCGATTTGGAAGAGTCAAAACAGGGAAATTTTTTCTAACGGAATCCTGGGTTTAGATAAAAATATGGACCAAAGGTATTGACTTGTTAGGAGACTATCTTCTTCTTCTTTTCCTTTTTTCTCCGGCGTTGTTATGGTCAGAAGTGTAGGACCATAACCTTCCCACTTAACTGCATTCCTACTGGTCCGCTTGTGGGGTCCGCCGGTTTGACCTCAGAAAGTAGCGACAGGCTTCCCGGTTTGGGATTACTTCATCGCTGAGGCCAATCAAATGCTGATGTTTTTGCATTTGTTTGCACCAATTGTTTTTCGGCCTGCCTTTCTTGCGTGTTGAAATTGGAATGTTGATTGATAACGGCTTTTGGACGGGGTTCAAAGGATCTCTCCTTTGAACATGGCAATACCAACTGAGTCGGTCGCGCTCTATATTTCTTGTGATAGTTTCTTTTACGTGGAGGCTTCCTCGGATCTTTGAACTTCTAATTCTGTCACGCTTTGTTACTCCCGCTGTCATGCGAAGCATCTTCATCTCAGTTGCCGTTAATTTGCTCTCATACTTTTTGTGAATTGTCCAGCATTGTGAACCGTATGTGAGCGCCGGACGTACAACTGAAGTGTAGAGCCTTCCTTTCAGCTTAGGGGGCATTTTTCGATCACAGAAGATGGCGGAGTTTTCCCGCCACTTCATCCACCCTACGCGATGTTTGATGTCGTCATCACATCGGTGCATCTTACTCTTGCCTTGTTAGGAGACTATGTACAAAAATAAATCATTTTTTAACTATAATCACCGTGTTTTATTTTCATTATCATTACTTTTGGATGAAAAGCTCTTCTCAGCCCAATATTTCCCACACATTACAATTAAAAGTCATTTAAAACCAATGTGGACCGATATCTCCTCTCCCTTACCTCCTCTATTCCTTGAGCCCATGAAGTGTCTTGACAAAGATCACTCAAGGGTATTCATAAACCTTTTTGCAAGCTTGTCACAACACCCCAGAGTCCGGATTCGATCGAAAAATTATGAGATATGGTGTAAGGGAAGCGACTTCGAAAACATGAGATAAAAAACAAATCGCAACCTAAGGATTGGTTGGTTGCAGAATGGAACCAAATAAGACCTGGCAAAAGGAAACTTAATATTTCTATGCTTAATCGATTAAAAGTGGTGATAGGCCTTTTCCATACAGTCTTGGGTATACATTTTCTAACAAAACAAAGTCTTATTCAAGGGCACTAAGAATTCGTAAAAAACTTGAATCTCCATGCTTCTAATATGACACTTACTCCAAATTACAGCCGACGTTTTCGCACATTAATAGGCAAATGGGTCTCTATAAACAAACCAAACTGCTTGTAATGCATAAATATTACTTGATTTGTAAACACTACCGGCGTAAATAGGAAACATAATGACCACGATAACCACACTAACCAATTTATGGACGGCACAGAACAGAATGCAACTCAGAGTATTGGACAAGATAGAATTTAGGCAACATTTACTCTTGAGGAATAGAGGTACGTCTGGTGCAAGTCCAAGACAAGTTTAGGAACAGAAATTGCTTTGGCAATATAAGGAAAATATTAACCAATATTCTTATTTATAACAAGTGCAGTAGACGGAAGAACAAATAGCAAATAATAAAGACATCTAACCTGTCCACACGCGACCTGAAGAACAGAAGCTATCTAAGTGTACCGTACCAGTTGTCTCACTACTTTCATGATCGCCCTAAAAACAACCACACCTAACCCTGCGATTCCTTTCTCGAAGCACGCACAAAACAACGAGAACGAGAACAAGAACAAAAGCGAACAACACGTGTGTCGGTACTACTTACACTCTGATAGTTCTTGTGGTGCGGCGGGCTCGGTTGGGATTGCACTTGTTTAGCCAAATTCAGACTCACATCAGCTCCCAATGGACTCTTCAATTGTCTCCCCATCTACAGAAACAATAGCAACAAAAGAAAAACGAAAACAAACAAAAAAAAAACGAAAAAAAAAAAAAACACAAAACGTTTAACCAATTTGTCCCTCACCAAAAGTTCATTCAACACATTTGATTTAGAAAACTTACTGAATCCTGCATGTGGTTCTGTCCTTGGTTCGATTTCATGTACGCTTGCGCTGCCGACTGTTGTGGCGTTGGACCGCCACGGAATTGATTAATTGCTGCCGCTGTCAACAGCGGTGAATTCATGAACTGTGAGTTGAAACTGGCTATCTGTTGTGCCGATTGGGGCGGTGGTCCTGTCGAAGGGCCGCCCGGGCCAGCGTGTCCGCCGAACATGCCTGCTGCTGTTTGAAGGCCGTAACTTTGGGTCGCACCGGCGGCCGTTGGACCGCCATAAAATGGACCCTGGCCGCCTCCAGAGTTCGAGTAGTAGCTATTCGATTGGAGTGGTGGCGGTGGTGCTTGTTGTGGTGGATACAATCCCATATACTGTTGTGCGTAGGGACCAGAGGCAGCTGCTACCGCTACAGCGGCGGCATTATTCTTCGAACCGATAGTGCCAAGCTGCTGTGAGGTTGGCTTAACCGAGGCCGACATTAGTGAATTCGAGCTGGACGATATCAGTACGGTATTGGGGTTGTTCAGTTGTTGATTTTGATTGAAGGGTGATTGAACGGCACCACTCATACGGAATTGCGATGGGATATTCGAGTACATTTCAGGCGCGGGCGCCGTTGGCATGTTGGGAGGCGTTTGCATGTACGCGTTGTAGGGTCCGCTTCCGGTCGTGCCGTAGTGTGGGGCTGGCGGAAACTGTGAAAACTGTGATCGACCCTGGTCGATTTGGAATGGAGCATAGAGACCGCTTTGTGACGGCATTGTGCCTGAATTATATAACACAGCTGGTGGACTGGGAATCGTCGGGATGCCGGTAAATTGAGAGGCTTGGTAGAATGGTTGCGGCTGCTGCTGCTGTTGTTGTTGTTGAGCTGCCGCAGCAGCTGCAGCTACAGCTGCCGGGTGCATTTGGTTCTGATGCTGTGCTTGTTGCTGTTGTTGTTGCTGCTGTTGTTGTTGGACCGCTTGCTGTTGCTGTTGTGCCTGTTGAACCGCTTGTTGCTGTTGCTGAACCGCTTGTTGCTGTTGCATTGAATTGGGCGGTGGCGACATTCCTATGCCACCCTGATGCATTTGCTGTTGTGAAGTTTTAACCTTTGCGGCATCAGCAGCGTGTTTCAGAGCTAAATGGCCACCGGGCCCGGGTGGTACTTGACTTTGTCCACCACCATGTTGCGGACTCGGACTATAGCCAACGACAGATGATGCGTCCGAATCAGATACATCCTTTTGCCCGAAATGTTGCTCGAGGCTTGGGTCATAGGAGTTACCATATGGACCAGACGGCGGTCCTGGAGATGAGAGCGCATGCTGGATGTGCATGTTCCCGGCATGGGTTACCGCGTAATGTTGTAGATGTTGCTGGTTGGCGTAGCTTGATGCTAAATGTGCAGCTTCCACTTCATTCGCTTGCTGTGCCGCGGCTGCAGCCGCTACATGCTCCATAACCGTTGGCATAGGAGAAACACTTTCCCACACTTTCTTTACACTGGCGATTTTCATATTGAGATCAGCGGTAGAGATGATGTTCTGTTGACCAGCCTGTGTGCCAGACGTGGCTGGCTGAGAACCACCTTGCGGCGGGGCCTGCTGCAGCCCAGTTGCCAGCTTGACTGCAACTGCCTTTGCCGCTGCCGTGGATATGCTGGTCGAATTCTTGTCGTCTGACATATGTGAGTATTCTGTGTCGAATGTGAAGCCAAGTTTCATATCCTTGTCGTAGTCAACTCCGTTGCTGGGCTCAGTTGAGGGGACCCCATTCCCAGATTGCTTACCATTATTGTTGAACGACATTTGAGAGAGAGCTGTAGTAATGGTTTCGGCTTGGGGTTGTGATTGCTGTTGCTGCGAAATCTGAGGCGACTCCTTCTGGTTGGACTGGCTGCTTTGGGAGGAGGACGTGTCCGAGTGGTTGGACACCTGGCGCTTGATCTGAGGAGCTTGTTGGCTCTGGGCTGCAGTTTTATAATTAGTATTCTCGAAGATTATCGTATTGACGGGAGCGTTGACTCCATCAATGTCACTCTTGTCCGACGAGATTGATTTTTTATCTTTGCCATCGCCAAGGTCCGAGACGTCATTTGTTTGCACTTCAGGTGACTTGTCGCCCTTTTCCCAATTTCCTGACGATGTTCGATTATTGCCCTCCCATTGCTGTTGGGGTTTGCTCAGTCGGGGAGGAAGACTCTTACCTGATATAGCAGAAGACTGCTGTGACGTGGCTGAGGAAGAAGCTATGTTGCCACGTGCGTCCGACGATGATTTACTTTTCTGCACTCCGGTATCTTTGCCAACGGGTCCGCTAGTCGACAATTGTTGATGACTGTTGGCTGCTGATGTACCAGACTGTTTGTAGCCAAGTCCTGGGGGAGGTTTGGTTGCAATTGCTACGGGTTTCGATGTTCCTTGCGAAGGCATTGGGGAGCGTTCGTCTTTCTTTTGATTCATGCTTGGCAGGCTGCCGCTCGATCGCTGTTGGGTATTCAATTGACCGGAACTGTTGCTGCGCTGCTGCTGCGGCAGCTCCTTTTCTTTGGAAAGGGACTTCTTGCGCTCAATTTCCTTATCAATATTCGTCACGTCATCGTTCTTGCTGCTAGAAGTGCTTTCTTTTCTAGTATTTTGATAGCCGGATCCGCTGCCGAACGTTTTGGGTGGAGATGGCTTCTTCCCATCTTCAGATTTCTTTCCGGGCTGTGGACTTTGTTGCTTCGGTTTGTTCTTTTCCGAATCGGAAGTAACGCTGTCCGACTTCTTCAAACCAGCAGTGAGAGCCAATTGATTTTGTTTCGTTTTGTCGGATACCTCGGGAGAATCTTCTGAAGCACTTTTCTTGTCCTTTTGTTCATCGTGAGAGGAACGTTGTGGACCGTAACCATCGCCAGAGCGTCGAGGGCCGATATTATTGTTACTACCGCGATTGTCGCGTCGGTAGCCAGAATTTGAATCGGACATTCTTGAGCCGCCACTGATATTACCGCCACCACGACCACGTCGGGATGGTTCGCCCCGCGGAGCAAAGCCTTCTTTGATCAATTGAGAATTATCGGCACCGCCACTTCCACCACCCCCTGCTCTACGTTGATCTCGACCAAGGTGGTCCTATTAATAGGAAAACTGTGATTAATGGAAAATAAAATAATTTTATTGAATTAGCTTACTTTTCGGGGAACTTTGGGACTTCGTTCTGATCGTCGTCCGTAGCCATCTTCGTCCACGTCTTCAGAATTTTCCGACTCACTCCAGTCGTTTTGGTAATTCCTACCACCTCCCATCCGCATGCCGCCGCTGCCACCACCTCGTCGGCTCCAACTACCGCCGCCTGAGCCGCCACGATATGATCCGTAACCTCGTGAAGGCGGTCCGCGCATATCCTGCCTACGGTCACTACCACCACCACTTCGAGGGCTTGGCCGTTTATGGTCACCACCACGCTGTGATCTGTCGTCGATTTTGTCATCTTCCTTTTTGGTGCTTACACCACTAACACTTCCCGTTTCGCTGTCTTTGCGTTTCTTTTGCTGAGCATCTGCAGCGGCTTCAATTAGATCCTTTGACTCAGACTTATCGTGTTGCTGTTGCTGATCGGGTTTGCTTATTTGTTCAGAAACGTTACCAGCATCGCTGGGCGCTGCAAATTTTTCCTTGGATTTTTGTTCAATACTCTGTGGTGTGGGACTCTCCGAGCGGCGGAGAATCTGAATTGGAGGAAATGTTGTTTCACTGTTTGAGCTATTTCCGAGATCTTTCTGTTCTTCGTTCTTTGAAGTGCCAATTGAGGACTGAGATGTGTCCTTTTCTGGTGTTGCTGAAGGAATTTTTTCTACGCCGGTGCTACTTTCGGATACGCTTTTTTGCTGTTGTGGTGGACGCTGTAAAATGTGCTTTACTTGAATATCATCATCATTTCGGCTATGACTGCTCGAGAAACTCTCGTCTCGTTGGCGGCGCAATTCAGCATCCGTTTCCTCGGCCCATGAGCCAACCGCCGAAGATCCAATCGCAACACCGCTGCCAGCATAATCGGAGGAACGTTGTTGCGGATCGTCATTCGATGAAACGCTTGTCTTGCGCTGTGACGAATCGGAAATGCTACGAGACATACCACGGTGATAGTCGTCAGCGTTACGTCGGTTGTATCGATCATCATGATCGCCTGTATCGTCCATTCGATTTCTATTGTAACCGGAGCGAAAACCTCCGTGGTCACGATCACCACGGTCGTTTCGACGCATCATATCGGAGCCGTCGTTCCGACGCTGTTGTTGTTGCTGCTGCGATCTGTAGTGCTGGTTATGTCCGTAACGATTTGACTCATACTGCTTGTCTTGGATTGAGTAATTACCACTACCGCCTGCTCCGCCGCCTGTTGACTGATGCTGATTGGCAGTGATAGATCTGGCATTGGACTGGCTAGATTGTTGTTGCTGCTGCTGCTGTTGCTGTTGAAGCAACTGCTGCTGCCGCTGAAAACGTGGTGGTAAATTCGATTGAAAATGAGCAGAAAAAAGTGATTTCTGATTGTTGCCATGAGGTGGACCGCCACGTCCGTAGTCTCGATCGCGGTCACGGTCACGATCACGATCACGTTCACGGTCACGATCGTAGCGATTATAGTCCCGACCACCACCTCCGTCTCGTTGATAAGGACGCCGATTGCCACCACCGTCGCGATTGGACTGATGATGATAATCATCATCCTTCTGTCGAATTTCTTCGTGCGATCCGGTTTTCACGAGCATTGTGCTAGGTCCTGGCCCGGTTGACGAACCTGGTTGATCGCTATCGCTTCCCTGACCGGAACCGGACATCTTTTTACTATTCATTTTCATTTCAAGCTCTTGCAATTTTTTGGCGGCTGCCTGACGACGCTCTTGCTCACGTTTCTCCTCCTCTTCTTTGCGCTGCTTGGCTCGTTCATATGCTCCAGCGTCTAGGGTCACCACACCTCGTTGGCCGTTTTGTTGAGACGAAGTCGATGGTCCGTTGTCTTCGGATTTTCGTTGTTGTTGTGATTCTTTCGGTGAATCTCTGTCCCGAGCCCATGACGATCTATTCGAATCGGCGGTGGATTTGTTACTGATGTTCTGGTCACTATTGGATTTTTTAGATGATGTCGTTGAGAATACTGGTTGTTGTCGGTCGATATCCGGCGAGGGCGAATCATCATCGTCATCGGAGAGCGCTAGTTTAGGATTATAATCGACATCATCCTGCTGCGTCCAACTGTCGTCCTTTGCAATGGCATTCAATCGTTCTAGGTCTTCTTCCTTGATGATTGGACGCTGTTGTAGCGCTACTTCCGGTTCTACATACGGTGGCGGCATATTCACAGTCGATGACTCTTTGCTGGAACGCTGCTGAGGCGGCGGTGTATTAACTTGCGATGGACGTTTGCCCATCATATTCACATTCGATCGGAATGAACTGTTGCCACCGCCACCACCTGTATTGACGTTTGGTGAATTCGAACGATAGTCCTTCTGATTGTTGTTTCTGTGGTTGGTGGATGAGGAATAGTTTCTTTCGCCGCCGCCGCCGCCTATGCCACCTCCATTTTGTTGACGATAATGATAATCGCCACCGACTGTGGGTGGCGTCAGTGAACGTCCTTGTGTATCGGAAGATGATGCCGATGAACCTCCGCCGCCTCCGCCACGAACCATGAATGATGGCATAAGAGCAAGTAAAGGAGGCGGAACTGCTTGCAGGGGGCCCTGGCCCTGTTGGTTGTTGGCGTTTTGCTGTTGACCAGCATCGTTCTGTTGCTGTTTGCCGCCTTGTTGTTGTTGCATCCATGTGGTGGCATCTGTCTGCGGCCTTAGGCTTACATGTTGCACATCCCCCTCGGCTGTCGTCATCGATGATGACTGCTGTTGTTGCTGTTGCTGCTGCTGTTGATGATGTTGCTGTTGCTGCTGGTATTGGTGTTGTTTGTTGTGGTGATGATGGTAATGGTTGTCGCGTTCGTCTCTTCCGCCGTTGCCATCTCTGTAGTTTTGATGATATTGTTGCTGTTGTTGATGATGATGATGATGGTGCTGTTGTTGATGGTGGTAGTTGCTGTTGTTGTTGTGATTGTGGTGTTGATTTTGTTGTTGATGGGATGACTGTGGGTGAGACGATGAAGACGAGGAGGATGCACCTTTGTGGTGACTTGCAGCACCACTGCCATCTAGCGATGGAAATTCGTGTTGAAATTGTGGACTTTGATAAAGGGGCGGGGCGGAATTCTTGCCACCGCTGCCACCAGAGCTGTTCAAATGATCGTGACCGGTTGTTACTGATGACCATGTTACCGCCGAACTATTGTTTAACGTTGAATGTGAAGAAGAATGTGAAGTGGTGATATTGTGCCTCTCGTTGGTCGAGGATATATTATTTAGCAACTTTGAAGAGCTGTTCGAGTTGGTATTGTTATTGTTGCTGCTGCTGTTTACAATGGAATTAATATTATTTGAATTTGACGCCGCCGATGAGTTAACGGTTGCTCCTTGTGCTACTGCGGTTCCAGATGTTGAGTTTGTAGTTCCTTATTGAAAGATATGAAACAAAATGGCAATTCAAATTAGATATGATTGTGCAAAGAAAATTACATAAACACTACAAAGTCATGGAAAAAATGGAACGAACAAGATATTGCTCCCAATATAATGGATGTATTAGGAGCGAAAGAAAAATAAGAATCCAAATTTCCTTTTTTTTGAAAAAGATTACTTTATAGTAAGAATTTAATATTATTTCAATACTGAATCGTTGCGCCATTGAATTCGCTAAATTAGCACATTTTTCGACAAGTAAGGAGTGCCATGCAATGTGGACATTTGCATAAGATTCGGATCATGAAATGGTGATGGCCACTCTATAACGCGATTATGTTGTCGCAAGCATTCATTAGCCAATTACGACGTGAGTCGTTGCGTTGCATGAACTCTCATTTATTGAGCATTTCCTCTCTAGCAAATGGTAGCAAAATTGTGGGAAAAAAACTTTGGATCTACGGGACTTATTTTATCTCATATTCGATCAATGGGAACGACCCAATATGATAAAAAGCAACACAAATGATTAAATTGCCTTCACTGTCTTTGTCGTGTATTTAGGATTAAATTGAAAATTCTTTGGTCCTTTAACGCGCATCTTGAGATCGGCACCAAACCAAATTATCTTGGTTTCATCCGACCACAAGATGTTTTTCCTTTCGACACGATGGAGTTATTTCTTGACTAGTCTCTTTCAAATATTTGTTTTGTTCAAGAAGGGAGTTTTTCTAGGACCCTGTATGGTATGAGTGGTCGTATTGACGTATTGTTCGATCAGGGGAACGAGCCCCTTTTAAGGAGAAGCCTTAATAAGATGCCCGCCCTTGGAGTGCTCAGTTGGGATGACATTAGGTCTGTTCCCGTACCTGACAAAACAGTCCAAATCTACGAAAAACTACGAAAGTCTGTTCCCGTACTCCAAAAATTCACACTTTTGGACAAAAGAGAGCGCTCTCGAGAGAGTAAAAAATTTCCCCATGCTGCGAATTTCAACCCAAGAAATTTATGTGGGTAGTTTGTCACAGCTTTGTGAAATCAGCTGATTTCCGTCATTCCGTCATACGACAAGAGCTCAATTTTATATTAAAATTCTTTTATGCATTTTTAAGATGTGCATTGTCTCTATATGGCGTTATTAAATGATGAATGGATATGCTGAATCATCTAATAAATAGTAATCTGAAAATAATATGTATGTTTTTGCAAATTAGTATATTGCACCTGCTAACGAATCCAAGAATGTATCAAATTCAAACATATGTTTTTGACATTTAAAATGTGTGCAACTTTTTTGGTTCAACGCGTTCCCGTACTTTTTTGTGTTTCCACTTCTCTTTGAGAGAATTTCATCCCCACTCTTGGAAAAATGAGAATCTGTGAATTTCTGTCCAAAAAGTACGGGAACAGATTTTTTTGTCTGAATATTTAGTCTCGAGGTTTTGCATAAACAACAAGAAACCCATGGTTTGACGACGATTGTAGTAGGGCACACGCAGCCAAAAGCGTCAAGCCTATTAAGCGGGGCTGCACAAAAGGGCAAGAGTTGATCGTGAGCATTATGAGAAATGGAGGAAAGAGCATAAGCTTCTTCTCAAAATAAAAACAAAAGAGGGCATGAAAAGCTTGCGATCGAAGAGATGGAGAAATGCTATCGCACGAATGACATTCGGAGGTTTTATCAACGAATAAAACAAACATGCCACGAATATAAAGCCAGAACGGAAGCCTGCATGAACGAAAACGGAAACCTGGTGGTAGATTCACAGGCAGTACTAAGAATCTGTAAAGAGTACTTCTGCAGACTGTATAACGGAGATGACGAAATAGATTTCGCTTATTAGGCAGAACGACCCATTCATAACGGATGATGATAGCAGAGTATCCCGCTCCCCTAACATCGACGAATTTAGGAATGATTTTTCTAAACTTAAGTCCAACAAAGCTGCTAGATTGTAGGTTGCCAATTACAGAGGTGTAAGGCTGGTAAACATCAGAGTCGGAAACAACTTAACCGAGTCCTTCAATGTCAAAAAGTTTTATACAACGCGACACGCTACGTGTGACTTTTATAACATCGACTTTAAAAAGGATCGTGCAAAATTCACTGGTCAATACAAAGGGCACGATCTTTTTCAGATCCAAATAACTGCTTGCATATACATATTAATGACATTGACATAATTGGACTCAGCGTGAAGCCTTTATGAGCACTGAGGCGGTAGCGGCTAAAACGGGACTGGCGGCAAATGAGGGAACGACGAACCACTGGCGACTTGGACAGAGCGCACATATTGAGGTAGTTGCCGAAATCAAATGCTGAATAACTCTTGCCAGCCGCTGTTTCTTTGGACTCGGGAGGCAATTGAGAAGCAGAGCCCTTTGTCCGAAAACCAAGGTGACTACATACCAGACCCTTATCATCCCGGTCCTGCTTAACGGCGCAGAGACATGTCCGTCATCGAAAGCGGATGAGGAGGCCCATGGTTGTTTCTGAGAGAAAAATTCTGCGTACAATTTTCGGCCCCATCTACATAAATGGGGAATGTAGGAGAAGACTTAACAGTCAATTGTACGGGCTGTACAGCAACATGAACGTAGCACGGCGTCTACGGATACACCGCCTCAGAGGGCTATGTCATGTAGAGCGCATGGACACTACAGCTTCGCCCCGAAAGGTATGTGGATCCAACCCTGAAGAGTGACGCGGTCGAGGACGGCCAAATTTAAGGTGGCAGTGGCAAGTGGAAGAGGTCCTCAACCAACTAGGTGCCAGTTGGCGAGGCTTTTTAAATGGTTTTCATGGTTTTCCATGAGCAGTAGCGACGAAAAAGAAGAGAAGTGCCTAGTTATCATTTACAGCCTTTGCTGGTCACGGGAAGAAGTCCCTTTTGCGGCTAAGCCTTAGTAAATTGTCTGCCCTTGGAGTACTTATTACTTGGGGGTGTAATGCCTCAAAATTGTAAGCTCGAGATTTTGCAAAAGCAGGTGCATGGTTGGCATTTACATTATTTTCTTTCCTAAAACTCAGCGCGATCCAAGCTATTGTTTCGCACTCGGAACTAATTCAATGAACTCGTTTTAACATTTTAACAAAATGTTGATTTCGCTTTACTAAATTTTACATTAAATGGATTGGAATCGACTTCCCTTTATTGTCAATCACTGTTGCGACCTGTGAGAGTCATTTGTTTCTATTATTTTTTCTAGGCAAAATTATCCTTTGCTCAATTTTGATTTTTTTTAATTTCTAATTAGGAAGACAGATAGCACTGAGGTACAGAAATGATTTTGGAAGAATGTTTTTTGTTTCTATAAATTCTCCCCGCACTGTATATAAATCACTAAAATTCGTGTGAATTTAAAGTGTTAATCGTGAGTAAAGAGAAATTGCCAAAATCAATTCCCTATTAATCATTTTCTTAAACTTACCTTCTTGTCCAGTTGTGTTATTATTGCTGTTTGGCGAGCTTATTTCAGCTTTTAGGGATGGGAGGTTAGCCGGTGGTCGCCTAGCGGAGGGCACTTTACCCAAACTTTGCATTCCATGTTTACGGGGCACCTGGTTCTTTTGTGCAGATGGTTCAACTGATTCGCCCTGAATTGAATAAAAACAAAAATAAAATCGTTAGAACTTACTAGACCCATTCACTACTTGTCTTGGTTTGTTTCTCAAGAGTTGGCAAAAGAAAAGGAAAAATAATCAAAAATAGCGAGAAACAAAAGAAGACAGATTCAAGAACTCATCGTCTACTTACGCGACTATTTTTGTACATTCGATTTATATCGAGCGCTGAGAACTTGGGCTTGGCATTTCGCTCTCCCCTACTTCCCCCCAGTGTACTCATGCTGCCAGAGAATCCTCATCAGCGTAGACTCCGGTTGACAGTTCACCACACGACTACTGCTGGTTACTGCTGCTGCTGATGTTATTTTCTTTTTGCGTTATTTTCTCGTCGACCGACGGGATGTGAAACCTCTTTTGTTTTAACTGAAACTCGAATAGCTTATATATGCTCTCGAGCTGCTCTCACTCTCCAATCGAACCTCTTTCTCCTTCACCTTTCTTCTACCTCTTGTCCTGTCGATAAGTATCCTTTTCTAATCTTTCTTTCTTTGTTTTCTTTACTTTTTTTTTTCTATCACAGGTATGTTAAAACTGTTGCTTTGAGCCTTTATTGTTTTTTGTTTTACACTGTTCTCTCAATATGGGTTACTTGTTTTTCTCTTGAGATTATTACGCAGACAGGAAGTGTGACGAGTAGGAAGTCTGTCTCACCTTGGTTATATTTTTGTTAAGTGTTACCGAATAGAAAGTTTTTTTCTTTTGTTGAAAAAAAAATATTTTAAGAATAAATCGAATTGCAAAAGGAACCTGTTCTCTTTGCTCTCTAAAACTATATTCGTAACGTTGTGTTCTACTCTTATTTTCTTCTTGCTTCTTCGCTTTTAATCAGTTAGCGTGTGTGGCAGATTAGAAATTATTTAAGGTCTTTTTATTTAAATCTAAGTCCTCAGTCTTCTTGAATCCTGCAATTATACAAAAGAGAGAGCGAGTTGTTAATAAATGATATCGCTGATTCAAGGATTTATAAATAAAGTAAAAGAAAGGATTTTAACTGTAGTTAACTACTTTACAAGTGACCAATATTGTCAGCTGCTTGAAAGGACGATGAGACGTCCCGGAGAAAGCATTTAAACTTAAGCTCAAGTTTAACCCATATTTTCGGTAAACTTAATCCGTCTAATTGTCAAATACACAACTTAATTAGATGGTATTACGAGTGAAGGTGGGAGGACAAGAATCCGAGTATGTGCTAGGTGCTCGACACTGGTGTCCTGTCTGATGCTAGACTGAATGTAACCTTGCCGTGTAACCATTTATTTTCGTAATCACTATTTAAAAATAGATGTGGAGTTGGTGGTAATAGATCGCGATATAATAGATGTGACAAAAGCCTGGAACAATGAAATAGAAGAGATTCTCATTCTCATTCTGTGCATGGTCTGTTGGGAGCGATATGCAGAGATTGACTTTGATGCTTAATAAAATATTGATATTGATACGAAGAATTGAATGATTTTTTTCATGAAGACTCATGTCATACGCTTACTGAACTTGCAAAATCAATTGCAAATGGATGGCACAAAAGTTTCGAAACGGTAAGAAAGCACAGGAAATAAATTAAAAGCCAGGACATTGGCTGCCATTCATTGAAAGCGAGAGACGTCGAACGACGAACTGTGAATAGGACAAGCGATAAAAAGATATTATACGATAACCGTAAGCGCAAATCGTAGGATAAAAGCTCGACCATGCTTCAAAATTGTCCGCAAAGACTAATATTTATGCTTCGAAAGTTCTGCTCTTCATCTGGTATCAGCAGGTTGTTATTATGAGCAGCTCAAACCGAAAGAAACCATCACAAGATAACGCTATCAACTGCAAATGATGTGTTTAAGCCCAGCATTGAAAGAAGACGACCGCAAGACTTTGTCCCTTCGATGGTACATGCAGTTACTCAGCCATGCGCTTCCATTCTTTAAAAAAATGTCTAAAAATAAATCGATACTTTGATAACCTCATAAGACGTGTTATTTTTCCGACCTAGAATTCATATGTATATCGCCATAAATAAGCAATAAAGGTATAGCTAGACAAGAAAATAGACTTACTTTAAATAAAGCATTAATTCTCATAGAAAACATCTTATTCAAGGTCCTAATACAACGAAAGGATAATAAGTAGCGCATATACAGGTATACAGATAAAAACAAAATCCAGAGTGGACAAAATTACAGCGCGTGTTGAAAAGTGGAATTTATTCAAACTGTCATACCTGACTACCAGACCCAGTTGATCAAATTAAGTGTTGCTCTAGAGGGCAAGAGATCATTTACGAGCCCAGGAAGCCGTAAAGTGATATTGCTGCAATTGTCATTCAAATGCAGGACAATTAAGCTAGGAAATTTTCTCCTTGGGCTAGGAAATTGTCCAGCATGCTCATTCTCATTCCTAATCCACCCGATAAAGGATAAAAAATTATAAACAGGGTGCGGCAATGAAGTGGATCGTACTTCAAAAAATCATATCTCCCTCCCAAATTAAGTTAGCGCGGCCATTCCAGCATTTCCAGGTAATTCAAGGAGACTTGTTTTTCCTAGCAGTTAGTAGTTCGGCACCATGACGGAGTTGTCGTGTGAACAGCGCGTTTACGCGATTGTGCGTTTTATTTTTCATAGTGATTCGTAAACCGATTCCAACGGAAAAAACTGTTCGTACTTGGGTGAAAAATTTCAGAGAATTTGGATCAATTTTAAAAAAAAACGGCTAGGAAAGGTTAGAAGTGTCCGAACTCCCGAAAATGTGGAACGTGTTCGTAAGGCGATACTGAAAAGTCCGGCGCGCTCGGCTCGTGAACGGTGAACGGGGAAAAGTACCGCGAAATGTTGTCAAACTTCGTTGGATCGGCCTTGAGAAGCAAGAGAAAGTTATCCAGAACGTGGTTTCAACAAGATGGAGCCACAGCGCACACCGCAGGCGAAACCATGGATCTTCTCCGACAGCTGTTTGGCAGCCGTTTCATTTCGCGAAGCTCGGAAATTGTTTGGCCCGATTTATCACCAGCCGACTATTCTTATGGGGCTATTTGATGTCTAAGGTGTACGTGGATAAACCGAGAGACCTCCCAGCCCTCAGGGACGCGATTTCTGCCGAAGTAGTCGCAATACCGAAGATTGTGCTGAAAAAAGTTTTTGCAAACTTCGTAAAACGCATGGAAGAATGCATCAAGCAAAAAGGCCGCCACCTTAAAGATATAATTTTTAAAAAATAAGTCAAAAAAAAACAAGTGTTTGTTTTATAAAAATAAAAATAAAAATTCCTAGAGCAATTTCTTTTTGCGTAATGATTTTTTGAAGTACGATCCACTTCATTGCCGCGCCCTGTACATATAGTAAAAGCGAATATTTCGATTATTAATCTTTTTAACAAACTTCTTTTCAATAAAGTTCAGTTTCTATTTGCACATCTACTCGAAAAGGTTATCCATGCGAACCAAAGTTATTCATTATTAAATGGTAAAAAAGAGAAACAATGAAAACCAAATGAATATTATGTGATTATGGGTTCAAAAATAGACTATATCCTTTAAAAAAAAATTGAAATACGGAGCAAAATTTAACGAGCTTAAAATAATAGAATGAACAGCAACCTATTTGGTAGGATTCAAGGCGTATACTTTTTGTGGCCTCTTTGAAGGTGGATAAGTACTGAGAGCATCTCTCTAGACTTGATCAGAAAGCTACAGAAGACGTCCGGTTTTGGGCGGGCGATAAGGCGTCATTTTCCACCGTGTTAACGACAGCCCATATAATGCCCAACTGACACTGTATGGTCTGAGAGTTAAAATTTTCACCTTTCTCGGTGATATCAGAATGGTTTAAATAGCAGGAAATTCGGTTACATCAAACCTGTCTAATCCTAAAATTCATCCAAGAAGTCTTGAAATAAACTTACCATAAAACTAGCATTACTTATCCTAGGTAACACATACCGGCGAGTGAAACAGGAAAACTAAGATAAAAATATAAATAAATGGATTTATAGAGAACGATAAAAAGCCAATACCGTTGTCAAGAAAACGGACACCTCAAACGGACATTTTTCAATAACCTCCTTTGTACCATTTCTCCCTCGTAGTGTCGACCCCGTTATCATCGAAGAAAGATTAAAGCAACTTAACGATGAATTCACCCCTGGCCCCGACGGCCTTCCAGCTATATTTTTAAAAAAATGTTTCTCCTTCCTTTCTCTACCTCTCTCAAAAATCTTCAGCATATCCCTTTCCAAAGGTGAATTTCCCCGGATATGGAAAACCTCTTTTATAAAACCTATACACAAAAAGAATGTCCGAAGAATGACATTAACAACTACCGTCCCATTGCCAAACTGTCTCATATACCCAAAATTTTCGAAAGTATTTTGTATGATAACTTAAGTTTTCAATGCAAGTCTTTAATCTCCCCCAGACAGCATGGCTTCCTTAAAGGCAGCTCTACAACCACAAACCTTATTGAATTCGTTTCCTTTACCCTCTCAGCCTTAGAAAATGGCAAGGAAGTCGATGTTATCTCAACTGACTTCAGTAAGGCCTTCGATAAAATTTCACACAGATTAATACTCTTCAAACTGTCTTCTCTTGGCTTTGAGCCCATCTTATTAAAGTGGATTTCCTCTTATCTGGAAAATCGCAACTACAGCGTTCGCTTTAGATCTGCCCTCTCTGACCCCTTCCTTGCTTCCTCCGGTGTCCCCCAAGGCAGTCATTTAGGCCCGCTTCTTTTTATCCTCACCATTAACGATATTGAAATGGTTATCAAACATTCCCACATCTCTCTGTATGCCGACGATGCTAAATTCTTTAAGATCATTTCCTCAGAACATCACTCCACCCTTATCAAATCGGACCTCAACAGCTTTTCCACCTGGTGCTCCAAGAACTGCCTCGACCTTAACATTTCAAAGTGTCAATCTATTACTTTCTCCCGCATACGTAACAAACCTCCTCCCCGCCTCTACTTTCTATATAATCAACCCCTTTCCACTGTTCAGGTGATCCGTGATCTTGATGTATTATGCGACCAGGAACTCAATTTCCTTGCACATATCAGCGATACAATTCTTAAGGCCAATACTGCACTCGGTTTCGTGAAACGATGGTCTAAAGAATTTTCCAATCCCTACGTCACTCGGTCTCTTTACATAACCTTTGTTCGCCCTATTCTCGAATACGCGTCTCAAGTGTGGTCTCCTTACTATCATTCACACATTTCCAGAATTGAGAGTGTCCAACGTCGTTTTCGCCGTTTTGCTCTTCGCGGCTTACCCTGGGACAATCCTCTAATCCTACCTCCCTATCAAGATCGCCTTAAACTTATTAATTTGAGCTCGCTGGAAGAACGAAGAAGAATATCCGACATCCTTTTTATCCACCGACTCCTCTTAGGTACCATCGACTGCGCGTCCCTTTATAACTCTAACTTTTTTAACACTAACCCTCGTAATACACGAAATCCACGTCTCTTCTATGTACCCACCTCTCGTACCTCCTATGGCGTCAATGAACCTATCTCCCGTATGCTGCGGAATGTTAATACGAAAAACTGTTTCGACTTTAACATCAGCACTTCTTGTCTAAAACTCCTTCTCAATCGCCATCTTTCTTAGCCTCTTAGATTGTGAGTTAAATTAAGTATGTAGCTTGAATTAACCACAATAAAATGGGGGTATAACCCCCACCAAAATCAAAATCAAATCAATTCAAACGTGCAAAGCACCGATCACCTGCCAGAGTTTACTCAGGCTAGATCGAGTTTTTATTGGATCTCAGTAGGGTGAATTGATGCAAACTCAAAATACAGCAAACGATTGAAAAGCGGTATGCCGGTTCAACGAAAAAGCATGTAAAAAGTTGCAATTTAAAAATGGTGCAGCTCCTCAAAAATTGATGAAAGAGTGTGGTGGGCCAACCAGGGGTTGGATGGCCGTAAACGGTGAAACGTGTCCAAGATCGCAGTTAAAATTGAAATTGATATGACAATGCACACCGTTATCACTGGGACCTTGGCCGTCGCTGGTAATGGGAAATCACGACAATGCATCAATCCAACCTGCTCCAAGGTGATCGAATACCTAATGCAAAACGACGTGTTGATGATTCCCAAACCACTTTACAGAACCAACTTGGCCTAAGGACCACCTTGATAGTAAAAATCCTTATATCCCCGCCTATCTATCTATCTGTGTCACTTTATTTCTCAGGAACTACTGGAGCTAAAGACAATGTAATATCGTCTCCAGGTTCAAGATCTTTGATTGGTGGTCAGGATCTTGAGACATGAGGAAAGTGTCGCCTTACTTTAGAACCCTAGGGAAAGCCCCGTAAATTCATTGCACGTCCAATTGCATCCTGTTGATGGAGCATGTGAGATGCCGTCACTAGAAAGGCAGTCCCATCTTGTTGTCGTAGTACAACTTACAATATATGTAATTGGAAATTAAATGATTCTTTTGGAAGGTATCGTAGATAGCAGTTTCAATGCTGATGTATTGGTACAATCATTAGTATTGATTCAGTTGTTTCTCTAATCGGCGGAGTACACTTGCTTTGAAAAAGCTTCTCGGTTCTCGCCGTTCGTAATCGACGTTAATCTGTAGGTCCCGTTTATTTGTGTGAACGGCTCCGGATCATCATGAGCTGTAACGCCGTCTAGATGCCTGTCTGGCTGCAAAATGGACCAGTCTGAGTGCTTCTGAGTGCTCCAATAGATAGCAGAAGCCTCCAACAAGAAAAAAAAAAGAAACATTCAGCTATTCATAAAAAAAATGTCTGCTACAAAGAAATCAACAAATCAAGCACCCGAGCACTCATTAATTCCGTGTGTGCACACTAGAATCAACCCAGAAATTTAGAAACGTTATCTTCAAAAGCGATGAACCATGTTCTGCTGCACAAGTTTGCCAAACGCGGTTAGAGAGAAAAACTGTTTTCGTTAACTTAGCTTTCTTAGGCTTAGAATTGACTGCTTGAAACCTTTCTTGGATGGAGAGACGTCGAACGACGAACTAAAGCGATGAACCATGTTCTGCACAAGTTTGCCAAACGCGGTTAGAGAGAAGAACTGTTTTCGTTAACTTAGCTTTCTTAGGCTTAGAATTGACTGCTTGAAACCTTTCTTGGATGGAGAGACGTCGAACGACGAACTAAAGCGATGAACCATGTTCTGCTGCACAAGTTTGCCAAACGTGGTTAGAGAGAAAAACTGTTTTCGTTAACTTAGCTTTCTTAGGCTTAGAATTGACTGCTTGAAACCTTTCTTGGGTGGAGAGACGTCGAACGACGAACTAAAGCGATGAACCATGTTCTGCTGCACAAGTTTGCCAAACGCGGTTAGAGAGAAGAACTGTTTTCGTTAACTTAGCTTTCTTAGGCTTAGAATTGACTGCTTGAAACCTTTCTTGGATCTTTTCAAACCCAACTGACAATTGTTCAAATGTGACAAACAAAAGCATTGCCTTTTGTTGGGGTTCCAGGAGCTAGTGCTTTGAACTTAGGCAGATAGTATGACGATCGGGCTCCCACAGAAGCTTTCATCGAAATTATATTTCATTTCATTTATTAAATGCTTGGGATGTACAATAAGATTAACATCTTTTTTAGTAGGTACTTAGATACATATTAAGTAGAACTGGTCTAACATTTATAGCTAAAAGACTAAAACTAAGAACCAACAATAGAATTACATATGTACATTGGCTGAGAGGTAGAGATAATGGGGGCAAAGGAGGGATTAAGGATGGGTTGTTAAAGAAGAGAAATGCGAGAGGACAGCACTTTTAAACATTGCACGGTTAGAAATTAGTTTGATTCGCGGTGGTAGTGAGTTCCATAGTATGAAAGCATGAGTTAAAAATAAACGACTTGAATTCAAATATTGGTGACGGAAAGGAACGATACTTAAATTACTTACAGAACGATTAAAGACGAGTTTGTTAAATAAGTAGGACGGACTGTATATGATTTTATGTAGGAATATACAATTTCTTGCATTGATGTATTGGTTCAGTGCAGCCCAATAGTTTTTTCGGGTGTTCCGAAATATGGTCATATCTTCGAAGGCCGTATACGTAGCGCACGGCATCGTTGAACGCTACTTGTAACTTATGCTGGGACAGCGAGTCAAGGGCACTGCAGACAACATCAGCATACATGATTATTGGAACTATTAATGGTAGTACCAACTTGCGTCTGGTTTCCATCGGAGTAAAATAAGACGATAGCCACAATTTCCGTAAATCCGACCAATAACTCTTTGAGTATGACTGTAGCCTGATAGCGTACGGTCAATAACAATACCAAGACTAGTGCAAAGCTCAACAGCAGTGATTTTATTATTGCTTAAACATACATATATCTGGTAGGAGATTCAAGTCAAATTTAATTTTGGAAATTGATATTACCTGTGTTTTTAGTGGGTTTAGAAGCAGCCCATTAGCTCCGGACCAAGCATATATTTGGGAGAGTTCTTCATTAAGAAGGAGGGCCAGCTCAGAGAGCTGGTTAAAGGGCTTCCCTATATGCAGTTGAACATCGTCAGCATAAAGATGCACAGATGTTTGCGAGCAGACTGATGGAAGATCGTTGATGAATAAGCAGAATAATAACGGCCCAAGAATTGATCCTTGAGGAAGTTGTTGAACTAACGCTTTTAGAGAAGAGGATTTACCGCTAGAGGTAACTCTCTGAAATCTTCCTGATAAATAGCTGCCAATAAGCCTGACCGCCCTATCCCTGAAGCCAAACAAGTTTTTTAGCTTCCACACTAGGATGTTGTGATCTACCCTATCGAAAGCTTTCGAAAAGTTAAGCGGAGAAAGAAGACTTACATAGCCCTTGTCATAACCCTGCTTATTTCGTCAAATAGGTTAATCATAGCAGTGATTGTTTCGGGTAGAGCAAGTTGTTAGTAGCTATATGGTTCAGGATTTGCTTCTCTAAGACTTTTTCAAAAATTTGTGATAAGTAGTCAGAAGGGGAATTAGCTTTAGTATTTTTAGCGATTGGAAGTATCCTTGCAATTTTCCAAGATATAGGAAAAGTTGATGTTGTAATGCAAAAGTTAATAACATGAGTGAGATGGCCAACAATCTGAGGCAAGTTTAATAAATCGTATTGATAGACCATTCTCTCCGATAGCGTCAGACTTAACGGCCATGGTGCATTTAAAAACTTCGTCTTCATTCACCACATCAAAATCTTCTAGTCTTTGCACGGAACTTTCCAACTGCGCCGACATGCGATTAGAATCATTATGACAGAGTTGATCGCCTACGAAAAAGTTATTCAGTAGATCAGGGCCAATAATACTTTGTTGGTTATTGACTATAGAGACACCAATTTTTCTTATTGCAAAACCTCCTGTAATATACTCGTATTTGTCTAGGAAAAGTCCAAAATTCGCCGTTCGAAGTCAACAGTAGGTCCACTTCGTCTATCGGAAAAATAAATTATATACCATATACCACTGAAAGAATGAGGCTTCGGCCCTCCATATTTTGTCTTTTCAGACAGATATACATAGTTCTATACTAAATTGTATTACTAGAGTTTTTTTTTAGCGAGCCTTGACCCTCAAGCACCTCTAAATTTCCTTCGTTCGTTCAATAATATAATACTTCTGCGGTATATGGTGGTGCTTTTTACTGCATACCTTTTTCCAGAATTGAAAGAATTCAGACGTGTTTTCTCTCAGTTTAGCTACCGAACTGGAATATCAATATGCTTCCCTACAATACTATCGGCTCCATTAACTTCAACAATTGTCGACCGATTTTCATGTCAGCATTTTGGAAACGTCAATTCAGTACAATTTTAACCATGAATTTCTTCACACCAAAAGAACGCGCGGAAATAGTTTCAATTTTCATTAAAAATGAAATGAGATGACTCAACGTGCGTATCGTGCAAAATATCGTGATTGTGTTGCGCCCAAAAGAGATACAATTCGTCGTTGAGCCTCGAATTGTTTTCAATTTGGTTCTGTGGCAAGCCCTCGTGAGCAACCTAGGCCACGTCCGCGGGGTTCAAACTCATCTATTCAGTCTGTGAAGGCCAGTGTTCAAGAAGACCCAAGTTTGTTGGGCATCAGTGGGACCACTTTGCGGAAAGTTTTAAAGGATGATCTTCACCTATTTCCATACAAAGTGCAAATAACTCAAAGAATTTTGCCACAAGATGAGCCACGGCGCTTGGCATACGCACAAAATGTCGTTGAAATGATTAATGCTGAGCCCGAGTTCTGGCAGCACATTTTGATGACCGATGAGGCACATTTTACGCTCTCTGGCTCAGTTAATAAACAAAATTGTCGCTTCTGGGGCACCGAAAATCCTCACATTATTCACGAAGATCCGCTATATGATCAAAAAGTTACTGTTTGGGCCGATGTATGCGCTAAGACTATCATTGGACCGTATTTCTTCAAAGTTGGCGATACAGTGGATGGCGATCGATATCGGTGGATGTTGGCCCTTTATGTGGTCCCAGAAATGCGTTAAAAAGGATTATTTCAATTTTGATTTCAATAAGACGGCGCGACATGCCTTACTGCGGACAAAACAATGAACCTTTTGCGTAAGAAGTTCCCTGGAAGATTGGTGTCAAAAAAGGGCGATATTGACTGGCCTCCGAGACCGCCGGATTTGACTCCTTCAGACTTTTTTCTTTGGGGATACTTGAAAAGCAAGGTATATGCTAACGGCCCGAAGAAGAAGAAACATTCGTGCGGAAATCGTAGAAATTTCGACGGAAATGCTCGAAAATGTCTTGGAGAATGCGCGAAAACGAGCCCAATTTTGCATCGGCAATAAAGGCAGTCATTTAATTAATATTGTTTTCAAAAGTTAATCAAAATAAATTGTAAAGATCAAAATTGAATAAAAGTTTTTGAATTTCCAAAATCGGTTGAGAATTGTTGAAGTTATTCGAAATTTACATCGACCAATATGAGATGGCGCACGCTGTATGTTAGAGCTTATTTGTATCGATTATAAAAGAATGCAGTTAAACTTTCTTCCTGGCATTTGAACAAAACAAGCTGTACTAAAGAATTTAACTAAGCTGTACTAAAGAATTTAACTATAAATTTATAGCTCGTTTGTAATGATATTGAAAGGAAAAGAAGAAACAGTGGTTTTGACACATGCAACAAAGTATGTCAATAAAGGTTGTTTTCTGACGTGCGCGTTTTAGTAAAGCCTAGAGCTCTTCCAGCGTTGCGATCTTTATTTCCTCAATCAAAGCAAAGCAAAGGCAAAAGGCAAATCAAGGCAAAGCTCCGTCCTTTCATGGGCCTAATCAGTTTTGGAAAGAGAAAAAAGTCGTCCGCCAAGTCCGGAGGCATTATGGTATTGGTTTTGGTCAAAAACGTACGCGCACAGGCAACGATGAGTGAGCAGCTGCATTATCGTGATGTAACAGCCATGAATTTTTTTCTATAAATTCGAACGTTTTCTTCGTATTTCTTCATGTAAACGGTACATAACTCCAATATAATATTCCTTATTGATAGTACGACCTTCCAACAAGAACTCATGATGAACCACGCAATTGAAATCGATGAAAACAATGAGCAAAACTTGTGCATTGCACTGAACTTGGCGTGCTTTTTTTGGTCTGGACTCTCCTGTTTGTTTCCGACCCTTTTCAGCTAATCTGGATCGTCATTCACGTCAATTAACAGATCCTGAGCGATTGTCGCGTGTATCTTATTGCTAAATTTAGCAATTTTGAAACAAACTTGCTGACACCCGTTTCATGCCCAAAATCTCTGAAAAATCATGGCACGAGCCAACCGATGTGCGAATATCCTCAGCAACTTCTCTGATAGTGATTCAAAGATTCTCCATAAAAATTGTCTTCACTGTTTCAACGTTGTTAAGATGCTGGGGTTCGGGGCGGACGTCGTCTGTGAAGAGCTTATAAACATTTTCTTGCTCAAAATAGACTCGTTAAATGCCGCAGTCAACATTTCAAGTACATTGGAGCACTCAATTTTATTTTTCACATTTAAAATAAAAAACCTTTTTAAGAAAAACGTATAAAACAAAGTGGAATTTGGAAAAACGTTGCATGTCATTTCATACTCTCTCTCTCTTCCTTATTATTGATCAGTACTTCCATGATTACAAATGGACCTGTAGGACCACTTTGTAACTTCCCTTTTCTTTCGTTTTTTTTATTAACACCCTTTGACCTATTTTATATTCTTTGATTTCCCTTCCAAAAACAAGAATCGATTCACCGACCGATATTGCTCTTTTTCCATTTTTCTAAAATCCGCGGACACTTCCGCTTCTACACGCGGTCAAACCAAAACTATGAGTCCGATTTGGCTGAAACGTCGACAGTAGCCGTCTACTAGAATGTACTACACGATAGTGGCGCTTAAGATAATGGCGCCATCTGGCGGTGAGGCTAAGTATTTATCGGACCACCCTCGTATACAGTCGAAAGTAAGTTTAATCTGCATGGATCGGATGGTAAGCCGACAGTTAAGCGCGGAGGAGCTTCTGTTTTGGTTTGGGATTGTATTTCAAGCCTTAGCGTAGATAATTTAAATTTTATAGGCGGCAAAATGAATAGACTCGTCTACCGTATTCTACCAAGATAATGAAAATTGGAAAGCCTTGGTTGATCTACAACTGCCTCACATTATTATTTACCTCCTTAGACACCTGACTTAATTGTAATTGAGCACCCATAGGACAAGCTGTTAAGAAACAGTTTAAACTAGGAGCTGTAATCAGTTCAAGGAGGCTTCATTGCACGAGTCAAACTGCAAGCCAACGGACGACAGAACTATTACTCATATGAATGAATTTACTTACTGTTCAATAATAAAAAGAAAGAAAGTATGAAATGAGAACGTTTTTTTTCAAATTGCACTTATTTCTTAAAAACTTCGTTGGAACCACTGTATGTGGTGAAACAATCATGAGCAATTCCTGCTCTTGCAGAATAAACCAATATCTTTAAACAAACGTGTCAAGTTTATTAAACGTGTAATTGTTGTTAATGTTATTGAATGTAAACCTCTTCGTCTATGTTTACGGACACTGATCCAAACATACAATAACTTATTCTGCTATAATAGCATAAAAAAAAGAGAAGACGATAAACAACTGACGGGTCATAGAACAGAACCATCAGCATCAATTTCATTTCAAACAACCGTTTGGTCGGTTCTACTCTACTTTCAAACGAAAATCATAAAAAGAAAGGAGGTAAAAGCGTTGACGAGTCAATAACAAGTAGATGAGTCAATAATAACCCAGATCGAAACGGAAACCGCTACAAAGATATAAATAACTTCGCTCTGCAAAATTTATAAAAATATAAAAAGGATAAATAAACAAAGCCCATCCGAAGTGCATACAAAAGCCCATAGTCCCAGCTGAGAATATAAACAACCGCGTGCATGGCACACAACTGCTTACTACGGAACCCAATCGCCAACAATCATAATTCCACGTGGACTTCTCTGTTCATTTTTCCCACAACCGTGGACAAATTTGTAATGTGCACTTGGTACTAGAGAGTGTGCATAGCACACTTCAATCTTAACGGCCTTCTGAGTTGTGCTGCCTGATCTTTACATTTCAACCAACATCAAGGCAGACAATACGAATTCGAACCGATAAAATGCAAACACATTGCAATAAAAGAATTGGTGATGCAATCCCCCATACAATAAGATCAGTTTCACAAAAAAAAAAAAAAGGGCAAAGCTGGAAAATTAGCAGCAGGAACTGTACGTATATGCATATACACTCCCGCGATTGACTGCTCTCTCCAGGGATCCATTGAAATCCGCGACATATAAAACAGCTGCAATTTTTTTTTTATTTCTTCGCATTTCAACTCGATGCACATACTGGGACACTGGGAGAAGTTCCCAGAGTAGCAGGGCAAACAAGTGCACGATTATGAAAAAGAGGAACAATTCGCTTTTATTTATTTTACTATTGACCCTGAAGTGAGTCATTATTCGAAAATTCCACGATATGCCTCTTGACGCATGCTGTTGGTTTGATTTTGCTCGAATTGGATGATGGTGGCAACGGTAATGGTGATAGTAGTGCCCGTTTGCTGATGTGTATGTGCGAAAGGTGAATAACATTTCGAAACTTTGTTCTTCTTCTCGTGTCAAAGAGTCTGTATTTCTGCTTCTATATACTGCTACTCGTACATATCGCCACTGCGATTGCCGCCATCAAATGGCGTTGATGATGCTGACAATGGTCGGTCGATGTGTACAAAGTGGAATCTGCCACAATACACTCTTGCCATTCCTCACGTGCCAATCGGCAATCAGTGCGTTCAACGGGCTTCGTTTGGATTTCACATTTAAGAGTAGACAAATATTGCAAAGCATATGCTTAAAAACCTAGAAACAAATCTACTGTGGGCTACAGCACCCCACTTCGCACGGAATGGCAAGCAATCCGTGTGCAATGCGAATGTTTTATATAGAAAGTTCGCATCAATTATCTGGCCGCACACAGTAGCACCGGATTAATTCCCCAGAAGGCCCAATCAATTAAAGAATCAACAAAAAATCGAAAAAGCAAAAACAAAAAAGCTGCCCACATTTTCCAACAAGATCGAAGACAACAGGCGGAAAAAACAGAAAAAGAAAAACTCATACTT
Organism: Merodon equestris; assembly: GCA_958301585.1. Lineage (NCBI taxonomy): Eukaryota > Metazoa > Arthropoda > Insecta > Diptera > Syrphidae > Merodon > Merodon equestris. The sequence goes on along the minus strand of OY284415.1, from coordinate 76,187,904 downwards.
AGATACATGTCAAATGTGCGAGCAGGAAAAGCCTTCAATCCTACACCCCCTATCTTCCGCCTAACACTCTCTCACTCACTCGCTTTTCGTCAATAATTGTGGCACGTCGCGGCGACTATGAAATGCATCGGCAATGAAACAAAGTTCATCAAGTCAGAATGGTAAGGAGAAACACCGGCGACCGGACCGATCAGCTAAACAAATGAGAGTGAAATACGCACCGTAAGAAAAAAAGGAGATAGAACACCAAACGTAGAAAAGGAAAATGATAAACGAAGAACAAAATGGCAAATACAATTTCCACTTGACGAAAAGTGCGGGGACCAAAGTTGGCATGAGACCTAAAACTGACTGATTGACTGCTTCGCGCACACACGTGCACAATCACAACCGTGTGAGTTACTAAATTCATGAATGCAATGCACCATCATGCCCCCCACGAAATACTGTCACTTGCCTCGCTCTCATCTATCCACGCGAAATGAAACAAATCATGAAAAGGAAAGAAATAGAGAAACAAAAGAAAAAAAAACGCGGTGGCGTCTTGCAATAATGGCGAATTAAATCGTCTACCTCAAGTACGGGAATTCCCACCACTTCAACCCGTTTATCACTTAGTAAGTCAATCTTTTAAAACAATTAAGCGAAATTTGGAGTCAAGAATGGAAATCCGAAATTCATATTAGATGAGTGTTTCGCGCTTACCTTTAATGCAGTTTCTGCATGAAAAAATCGCGACACGCACTCGTTTTACTTTTTCCCTTCCTTTGCTTGAGAGATGGACCGCACCAAATTACAGCGCTCGACTTTCTGCCTTTTTCTCTTTCTCTTTTTCTATCTTACTGTTTCTTTGAATTCTTTGTATATTCCTTTAAAACTGCATACAGCCCACGAGCAACAATCAACAACGACGATGAAAAATGTAGACGAGAACGGTGGCGATGATGGTAATGATGACGGCGAACACACAAAAAACTGCCTTCTCTTGGTGTTTCTATCTCTTTTGGACTTCTCTGTTGTCTGTCCCTAAATGCGCACCGTGCAAAAGATACAAAAATTCATCAGAAAACAAGAAAACACAATTTTCTTGGTTTTTTTTTGGCTAAGATAGAAAGTTTTTTTCAGTTATTTTTTTGGGGTTAACTATCGTTCTTCTAACACCGCGAACTATTAGGAGATTGATATTCAAACGAATAGAAATCAAATGGAAAACAAAATAATTACAAAAAAAAAAACTAAACGCAAAGCGAAACGTTAAAAAAAAAAACAAAAAATAGAGAGGAATCTAAAGCGAAAAAATGAATTTCACTCGCGGAAAATCTTTCGTTGTTTTCTCTCGACGATTCGCACCTTCCTTCGTTTTCTATTCGCACTTTGCCGTGCTGTATGTATGAATCTTTTGTATTTTTTTTCAAAAGTTTTTCGTGCGATTTGCTGGATTTGCAAGGTTTTCTGTTCTTCACCCGACTTGCCCCACAAATTGACGTTTTTTTTTCTTTCTGTCTTTCGCTGCTTTACTTTTTTTCGTTGTCTTCCTACTTTGTGAGGTTATGAAAGACCACCACGGAATATGTAACTATTACTCGATAGTTGAGCGACGGAAAACAGAAACAAACTAGAATGTGAAAAACGGAAGAAAAACCTTTGTCGCGTAGGTTATTGATAAATAACTCGTTCAGTTCACTGTATATTCCTTTTTCGTTGATTAATCTTCAATGGAATAAAATCCTTGTAGTGAAAAAAAAAACAAACTGAAAAAACTTACAACACTACCGACGACACAGACTAGCGAACGATACTCCTTCCCGTTGATTACTTTACGACGAGAACTCTTTCGATTGCTCTTCAGTTTGGACTTTTCAATCTTTCATCGGTTTCAATTTCGAAATGGCACCGCGGTTCGAATGCCGCCCCGTTCCAAGTCTTTCAAAGTCCAAGGGAATATTTGATATCGATACACCAAATCACACAACTACTAGCAGCGAGCCACCTGTCTATGGCTGTGTGCAGGACTAGCGCACTCGCTTGCACTGCCTATACCAGCCAGACGTCAAAATCGTGGATTTTCGACCATAAATTCACTTCACTTGAAGTTTCTTGTTTTTGATTTGTTAAATGCTTACCCTTTTCCTCGCCCGCTCGCTCGCAAATATCTGGGATTTTTGTTTTTCGCACGCCCCTGGTGTTTTCTTTTCGATTTCCTCCTTCTTGTTGTAGGGTTGACTCGTTAACTTGGGCTCTGGAGATTTGACTGCTGGCGAGTGCGGTGGTAGAGATGTGTGTATATGTGTTTTATAGCGTGAATGATGAGAGAACGGAATAGACAAAAGATTTTTTTGCGAAAAAAAATAAGAATCTGACTTGGGTCTGACACAGGTTTGGTGGATGAAATTTACGTTTCTTGCGTTTGATTTAACGGGGAACAAATTGCGCGTTGTTTTTGCTTTCGCTTTTACTATTGTAGTGAATAACTGAAAGCGTTTGATTATGAATAAATTACAATTTTCTTTAACCGTCACGAACAGGATAGAGAACACTTTCTTCTGTGTAACTTCAAAATGGCGTAGATATGGAGAAATTACGTATTTCGTTGAGTTTCGTCTGTCGGCTTATTTCGTTTCAATTCCATGGTATCCTATAGGATTTTACCTACGTTTGCTGGTGCTCACGATACAACCTGCACGCCATCTGCTCATGAAGAAAACAAACAATGATTATCTTTGCTCTAACAGGGTTGTATTAAGAAAGACAGTGGCTAAAAACAAATCCCTATTTTCTTTATCACAAGTACCAGATTATCTAAAACGAGTTTATTTTTCACCCACGTTGATATTTCCTCAAAAATTATGAATTTTTTCCAGTTATAGCCAATTTTTCTCTGTTGTTTTATAAAAGTTCATCGAATTTGTGATTCGAAATTGGCATCTCTGTAACAATCACATAGAAAACCGTCTTCTGACACTGCATATGTTTAGTTTACGATTTGCCATTTAACCGCGTTAATCGTTTAACAAGCGTTTAACTTATTTAAATTCGAAAAACTTACCGCAAAAACACTGATCCTGTAGTTTGTGCGTTTCGCGCATTAAGAACAGATTATGGTTGACGTAATCATCGGATCGTACTGTAGACAAAACTGGCTCTGTCACAGAAGTCTTAATTCATATCCACCATCGAAATATAAGCTCTGCATAAAATATGGCTGCCGTTAGTGTAAGTGTTACAGAAGATCCTAATCTATTGATTTCATATCGAAGACAACATTTGGGCATGTCTTACGGCACATTATAGCATATAAAGCTCAACTGACTCAAAAGAGCGCCGTGTGATGGTGGGTAGTGTGTTGACCACTGACGCGCCATGAGCAAATGTATCCGTACTCCACCCGGTTGTGGAGTAAGCCCAGTCATGGTGGGCACAAATCCTACTCTTCTAGTCCTCCTCGTAGGCGCCCGCTGGAAATGACTAATCATCGGTTAGTGCAAACTAAAGTCTTACTCGCATAGATCAATCGTGTGCAGTGGATCATTACGAAAGAGGTAATAACAGACACCTAACTCCCTGGTGGTGCGAGTGAAAGAAGCGTGCCGTGGGATGGAAGGCTGGGGTTAAACCAGCCCTATCAAGCTCCTTTGGGTACTTTGGCAAGACCCATAGTATACATGCCTTACCACAGTAGAACCGGTATTGCTGTGGTGCACCTTTTCCACATTGGCTTACTCGTTGGATCAAAATTAACGAGATTAACACTACCAAACAGAAACTCTCGGGGTTACCCCCGAAAATACACAGAAGACTGAGAACAAATACACATCGGCCCCAAGGACTAGAAAAAGGCAAAAGAGAAGAAGAACGCAGCCTCGTACCAATGGGCTTCAGAAACCATAGTGGAGCAGAAAAGTCGACCTGGAAAGGGACCTTCCGCATCCCCTTCCACAGCCATAAGAAGTGGGTGGGCAACTAAAAGGCCTCGATCTCACGATGAAACCTCATCCACCTCAAAGAGGCATAGGAGTACCGCTAAGGCGCTGATTATCAATGAGGTGGTGAGGGATCATCTAGCTGTAGTGATCATACATCGGAGCCATGAGGAGGGCCACATCACTTATGAGCACTGGAAAATCCTTGAAGGTAAAATTAACCTCAGCCTTCTCTCCATGTGCAAAAATAGCCCAGAAAAGAAACTTCCTGATTTCATTTGGCTGACTCCATCGGTATTACAAACTTATTGCTTGCGACGATGACAGCGCCGTATCCTTTCTTAGGATTATTGTTGCCGCGGCGGACAATTTGTGGAAAGGTGCCAAGCTGGAGGTTCTAAGCAAGGACGAAATCCAGCTCAAGCCAGGGGCCTGCGCCCGTATACCCGTGGAAACCAGCGACCCACAAGATATTTTACTTCTGTTGAAGAGATAAAATTCCGATTTTCCGACTACCAACTAGAAGGTCATTAAGACGGAAGTTGAAAAGGACTCGGACAGAACAGTTACCCTGTTGCTATATTTTTAATATAAGCGTCGCCGCGTCGGGCAACTGCTAAGTAATTAAAAAAAAACAGAATACAAATAAAAATTCTTTATTCTTTTTGAATTACTCGCGGACCCTAATTGCGATAGGTAACAACGCATAGGGCTTCACTCGTGCAGGGACGGGTTAAGAATATCCCTGCAGCGATACCTATCGCTTGTCGTAAAAGGCGACTAAACAAAGGTAAACAAAACTCACATCTAGGCAATTTAGAAAACACCAAGGTGAGCCTAGGGACACATATACCACCATTAAACTGCCCCACAAGTGTGCATGCAAATCAGTGGGTTGACACGACTGGAGATCACCGGTGTTGTAAGAGTAAGATCAATCAAAAAAAAATATAAAAAATCTGGAGCATGCCCGTGTCAAAAAGGAAGGGAAGAAAGAAAACGGTCAAACCGTAGCATTATGGAAAAGAACGCTAAAAGGAAAAGCACTACCCCGTCAGGCACTACTAATGGTCGTGATCCTGGGACGAGCAGCAATGCTCGGGTCAGAGCTATAGGATTTCCGGGGGATAGCGAAGTAATGCAACGGCGTAAGCCACATTTAAGAGTCGCGAGTTGGAACGTTGGAAGCATGAGTGGGCGCAGCTATGAGCTTGAAGAAATGATGGTTAGAAGGCGAGTAGACATCCTGTGCGTACAAGAGACGAAATGGCGAAACACCGGTAATCGGGCACGTTTCTTGGACGTTAAAACAAAAGCCTACAAGATGTTTTACTATGGATTGGAACAAGGAAAAAACGGAATCGCCATCATCCTTGCGGCAGAGTTACTTGGCAACGTCTTAACCATTTCAAAGTCCAGTGACCGTTTGATGGCTCTCAAATTGGTGATGCATGGTGAGGTGTGGAACATCGTAAGCGCATATGCCCCTCAAGTAGGATGCGAACAAAAAGAAAAAGATGCATTCTGGCTAGATTTCCACAACCTTGTCAAAATCATCCCAAAGGAAAAGCTTTTGTTTGTTGGGGGAGATTAAAACGGACATGTCGGGAAGACAAGCGAAGACTATGAAGGCTACCACGGAGGGCTGGGATACGGCACCAGGAACTCTTCAGGTGAAGATATCCTAAACATGTGCAAGTCGTACGGTCTTATAGTGCTAAATACCATGTTCGTCAAACAAAGCCGGCACCTGATCACTTAAAGCAGCGGCGGAAATGAAACTCAAATAGACTATCATTTGGTATCCAGTTTCATGAAGCCACGAGTTAAAGATTGCAAAGTGATCCTGGGAGACGCGATCGCCCCTCAACACCGTCTCCTCCTGACTGCATTTTTTATGGAGGCGAGTAAGAAGTCAAAGCATCAAACGAAGGTGTCTAAGAGAATCAAGTGGTATAAGCTGGATAAAGGAAAAGGCGAAGCTTTTATTACCAACGTGAAAAACTACCTCTCTTCCATTATCGATGAGGTCGGTAATGAAGAGTGCAGAGCACAAGACATGTGGGATTGCCTACAACAATCTGGCCTGGAGAAAGCCAAATCACTGCTCGGAACATCCAACACGCAAAAGAAACCTGGTGGTGGACAGACGAAGCCAAAGCAGTGATACACGAAAAGTAAATGGCTTTCCAAGCTTAGTCAAAGTGTTCTTCGACTAATAGAGAGGAAAAGGCTCGCCGTGAAAAGGTATATAGATGTTGCAGAGGTATCGCGAAGAAAAAATGCGCCGAATTCAAAGCGAAAAGCATGGAAGGCCTCTATCAGGAGGAAGAAATATCGTCTTCCGCGTCTGACAGGAACCAGGCTACCCAGGAGCTTCGACAAAACAATTTGAACAAAGGAGCAAATATCTTTAAGATAGCCGCCCAGAGAAGAAGAAATGCTCAGGAGATTCGTTTCCCAAAGTTTATTAACAATGCTGAAGGCCAACTCCTTGTGGAAGACGAAAAAATTCTCCACAGATGGCGACAGTATTGCGAGGAACTTCTGAACGAACAGTTTCCCCGAGTGTACTTTCCAAGAGCCGCCCCGAATCATGCCGAAATATCCGACATCACAGTCGAAGAAGTGCGGTACGCGGTTAAAAACTCCAAGAAAAGAAAAGCTGTTGGGCCGGACGGGATACCCTCTGAGTTCTGGAAAAAGATGGGAGACATCGGGTCTAGATGGCTCATGGTTCTTATCTCCAAACTTATGAGAGGCGACACTATGCCTAATCAATGGAGGGAAAGCTATCTTCTTCCTTTGCACAAAGGAAAGGGTGATACGCGAAATTGTGATAACTACCGTTCTGTCAAGCTGATGTCGCACACCATGAAGATCGTTGAACGGGTATTAGATAGCCGACTGCGGAAAATAATACGACTATCTGATGACCAGTGCGGGTTTGTCTCGGGTAAATCAACAACAGATGCAAGTATAAGGATCATGATGGAAAAGCGTCGTGATTCGTCAAAGGACTTGCATGTGGTGTTGGTTGATTTCGAGAAGGCCTTTGACCGGCAAGCAAGAGATCTTTTAGAAGAGATCTTGCGAAGAGTTCGCAATCAAAGTCGGTGTACACGAAGGGAGCGTCCTCAGCCCACTGCTTTTTATAGCCGTCCTTGATTGCTTGCTTGAAGGAAAAGTGACGGACCCCAATGTGCACCAGCTATTCTTTGCTGACGATGGGGCCATTATAAGTGATGATCAGGCGTCCCTACAACGAGCACTTGATGTGTGGGTGGACATTTTTGAGGGACACGGGTATCGTATTAGTTCAAAGAACACAGAGTATCTGTGCTGCCCGTTCTCTGACCCTCATCAGCCTATTCCAGACATTTACTTGAATGGAAGAGTGCTTCCCAAGTGTGAAAAGTTTAAATATCTGGGATCTATGATTAATAGAGAAGCAACTTGTGATGACGACATCAAACATGGCGTAAGCGTAGGGTGGATGAAGTGGCGGGAAAACTCCGCCATCTTCTGTGATCGAAAAATGCCCCCTAAGCTGAAAGGAAGGCTCTACACTTCAGTTGTACGTCCGGCGCTCACATACGGTTCACAATGCTGGACAATGCACAAAAAGTATGAGAGCAAATTAACGGCAACTGAGATGAAGATGCTTCGCATGACAGCGGGAGTAACAAAGCGTGACAGAATTAGAAGTTCAAAGATCCGAGGAAGCCGCCACGTAAAAGAAACCATCACAAGAAATATAGAGCGCGACCGACTCAGTTGGTATTGCCATGTTCAAAGGAGAGATCCTTTGAACCCCGTCCAAAAGGCGTTATACCAAGGTCCGAGGTTTGTTGGCATAAGTCCGCGACTTCAAGTAGCCCCAAAGAAAGACGTCTGGGTTGGTTAAATCTGGCGATCTTAATGGCCATGACAAATCGCCAAAACTGGAGATAACGCGACCAGGAAACGCTTCCTTCACAATATCCATTGTGGCTCGTGCTGTGTGTGTGGGTGCACCGTCTTGTTGAAACCAAATGTTCACCAAACCCCGCTCATCTAATTCCGGCAGTCAAAAGTCATTTGTCATAGCCCTGTAGCGTTCGCTAGTAACAGTGATCGTATCATCGATGCCATCCTCAAAAAAACACGGTCCAATTACTCCTCCCACGTGAACGCCGCACCACACAGTTGCATTGAGTGGATGTAATAGCTCTTCGTGTATCACACGCGGATTTTCAATTGTACTTTCGCACATGATGATTTTCGACACAAAATCGTCCTCATCGTTGTTGATTAAGGACGGCTTGACAGACAGGACTGACGGTCAGCAGGTACTAACTGATGCACTGTTTATACTTTGTACGGGAACATGTGTAAGTTTTTCACTGAAACTCGCTGTAGGGTTCGTCTGGTTCTGCCCAATTGCGTGGCCCGTTCTCTAGTTGATGTTGATTCGTTCTCAGCGACATCGGTAGCCATAGCTGCGACCGATCAGTCCGGTGGCGGCCACGTCCTGCATGGTTTCCTATGGTTCCAGTCTGTTCAAGTCGAGTAGTTGGCGCGGCACGAATTGGAAATCGACGTCGAAATTCACGAAATTCCAACGAACGATTATTGGTCAAAAAAATCGACACAATTATTCCACGCTCTTACGAAGTATAGCACTCCATTGCTTATCTGTTTGTATACTGCAGCTGTCTAGTTCACTAATGTCATTGAGTGAGGTACGACGCCATTTGAAAAATTATAACATCTTCCGATAGGGTGATTCATTTTGCGCCACCTAAAAGAGCTGATGGCTTTGAAATGGCTGAACAGATCTTCATAAATTGTAGCTAAGAACCATCTCGATCACGTTAGCTTTCAAACAAAAAAAAATATCAAAATCGGTCCACTCGTTCAGGAGCTACAATGCCACAGGCAGATACACAGCCACACAGACAAACAGACACGTCAAACTTATAACACCCCTCGTTTTGCGTCGGCAGAAGAGAGGTACTTGAACCGTTATAAAAGCAGCCTCAGACTATATAAAAGTGAGATAAGAAAGAAAGTTCAGAAGAGAATAATGAGGCCAGTAGGGTGAAGAAGGTACTGTCAAAGGCACCCACTATACTCGCCCTAATTAACAAACCAGGTGGCACCGAGTCACTCCACCTCTTGCTCAGTACACACTTTCCCGACAACGCAGAGGCCAGTAACTACAATTTTGAACAACTCATACCGAGTCTTCCGTTCATTTCAAGGGAAGTAGTAAGCAAAGGGAAACTCCAATGGGCAGTAAATAGCTTCCTTCCATATACTAGTAAGTCTGCGGTAGATCTACCCGGTAGAGATGCACGTAAGCACGTTACGACATTCTCGAGCCTTGGCTTTTGGTATTGTTCTACATACCACTATCGTGGAGGGAAGTACTCGAAAATATTACATTTATACCAAAAGCAGGAAAAACCTATCAACAAAACTTCAAAAAATTACAGACCTATCAGTCTCTGTTCCTGTCTTCTTAAGACGCTAGAGAGACTGGTGGACCTGTACATTCACGAAAACCTGTTTTCGAAATTGCAATACTTATTGTAAGGGGAAATCAGTAGCCACAGCTCTATACACGTTAGTTGGAACCATTGAAAAATAACCTTCCAAAATCACCTTCCTCGATATTTAAGGAGCTTTCAACAACATAAAACCACTATCCATCTTTGGATCAAACAAATGCTTTCAATCAGGTTGATTCATTCGAAATCCGGCTGCTACCACACAAAAAGGGCAGTAAAACATGGCACGCCATAAGGAGGAGTATTATCGCCGCAATTGTGGGTGATAGTTCTAAACGGAATACTCATAATACCTTGGCATGATATTGGACAGTTAGCTCAACTGAAAAGTGAATGCGGTAGAATGCATCAAAAAAGCAACACTTTGCCTACACACTTGCAAAAAGCTTTGGGCACCAGATAGGGTATCAAACCCCATATTACACATTGGCTGTTGTTAGACTTTAGTCTGGTAGCCGGCACTTCTAAGCAGAGTTCGAAGGATGGCGTGCATCGCTATTACAAGGGCACTGCGAACAGCCTCTTCTGCAGTTCTCGAAACGATGCTTCACCTACTCCCCTTGGATCTTTTTGACAATGAAAAGGCAAAGAAATTGGCGCTGCGACTTATGGAATTGGCTCATTGGAAGTTCTCCGAAATAGGGCTACGCCAAAGCAATGATCTAAATCAAGTCACCAACTACTTTACCCCGACCCTAGACTTCAAGATTCTTTATAAAACAACAATTGCAAACTGACGACAATGGGAGGGGAATGAATTTCCAAGTAAAGGCACTGCACTGGAAATATACACAGACGGGACCAGGAAAGGCAATGGTGTGGATGCCGGTGTCTATGCACCGACCCTAAAAATCAGCCAATCCTTTAACCTACGAAGCACTGTACCATATTCCAAGCTGAAATTCGTGAGGCGATGAACCCCAGAGCCATCGTCATTTACACAGATAGCCAAGCGGCAATAAAAGCACTCGAATCATCAATAATAAGATCAAAATTGGTCAGGCACTGCCAAACGTCTTTAAATTAGATATCGAGCAGACGCGCTGTAACGTGGTGCTGGGAACCTGGCCTACCTAGTGATATACCAGGTAATTGTGAAGCAGATTAACTAGCCAAAATAAAAACCACATTGAAGCTCTCAACTGTTAAAGGGGAAATCCATCCCCCAAAGGAAACGCCAAAATATAAAATCTTGAAAAATGCACTGCAACAGGCGAATGAGAGAAGGCGTGACCTTAAAATATTAACAAACATTATCAACGTAAATCCAGAAGCCTGCTAAAAATACGCAGGCAGGGTACAAGCAGCCTAATCGAAGTCCTAACAGGACTTGCGCTTTAGGAAAACATGCCGCAAGATTAGGTTTGCCATATAACGACTACTGCAGGAAGGAAGAGAAAGGATCTCCACTCCATCTCCTATATAGCATAATTGTCCTGTTTTATCTCCTCAAGAAGACGATTTCTAGGAGAATATTTCTTCAGTGAACTAACGGAGATCTACAAAGTATCGAATATCATTCAGCACACAAAATAGTTCCAAGAGTAGCGGTGACCAAGCCGACTCAAATGGTAGCACAATGGTCTAAGTGATACCCACCGTTCTTTACGGAGGGAAGCCATCGAACCTAACCTAAGCTCAGTGATACGTTGACGGTCGGCAAAGTCATAAATCTAGGATTCAAAGGTTGTCTTTTGCATTCGGTGGAGAAGAATGTAGTTTATTATAACCTGCTCAAACCGAACTAAACCATCTTGGGTGATAGCTATCAACAGCAAGTGATTCTTTTCAGCCGAACATTGAAACATGAAAACGCTCGGCGGCATGTTGCAAATTTAATTGCTCTCATTCTCCAGCATTACCAACACATTAGATTCGCTGGAACATCGCAGAAATGTTTTATTGTTACTTCCACAAAAAATGCTCTGATGAAATAGGCAGTTGCATTCCGCCCCTTCAATATAGAGAATCCTTCTTTAACCGAACTACACTAATCTGGAATTCCCTACTGGATTCGGTTTTCTCCCCTCGGTACAACGTGCAAGCATTTAAAATCAATGCCCATCACCATTTCCTCTATCCCTCCTTCCTCTTACTTCTGCCCGCAGTGTGTCGTCGACATATGTAATAATGTTATTAAACCTTAAGTGCGCACATTTTATATAAAAGAAAAAAAAAAAAAAGTTGCACTCACTTAAATGGGAAGTCCTATCCTACCCCACCCGGCGTAACCAAACATAGCCCCTTCCGATTATCACTTATTACATTCGATGGCACATGGCCAAAAAATTGGTCGATTTAGCCTCGAAAGACCTGTTGTCTTATGTTGCCAGGGAGGGATAAGTAAAAGTATTGGTTAGCGATGGGTTATATCTAGATTGACATGTTTTTTACTACTTACTTTAAATAAGCCTTAGGTAGCCTAATATCTATCGAAAAATCACTGAATTCACAAAAAGTCACTGTGAGGCACCACTCTGGTGGTGTTACTAATCCATACTTTTTTCGAAAATGAAGAAAGGCAACCGGCACCGCCAACTCCTATCGTTATAGGCAAATGTTAACAGAATTTTATTGGCCTCAAATCGAAGATATGTATATGGAAGACATATCATCCGATAAGAATTTACACGGAGGACATTTTTATGATATTATATTGAATTTAGGATATTTAAATTTACTTTCGGAACCGTAAATTGGATGTACCTACATATGCTTCCTTTTCAAACATCTATCGAACAGGTGGGCTCTAAGCAACCAAGCATTTCGACAAGTTTTTTGTCTTCGAAGACAGAAGTTAAATTCATTGAAAATGTCCTTAAATCTCCCATGTCTAATGATAACATAAGTAAAGAATAATATGAGTATAATATCTTGGGTATCCCCATACCAATCAATTACTTACGAGGGTGGTCCGATAAGTACTTAGCCTACAAAAGAAAAATAAAAAAATTTGGAGAAATGGCGATTTATTTTTCAATATAGTCTCCTTTTGGCTCGATACACTTGACCCAGCTTCTGACTCCAACTTCTTTAACCCGTCTGAAAAATACGTTTTCTCGAGGTCTGCAAAGTAGGCCTCCGTGGCGGCGATGACCTCCTCATTCGACTGAAATTTCTGCCCTGCGAGTGACTTTTTCAAGGTTGGAAACAAAAAGAAGTCGCACGGGGCCAAATCTGGAGAATACGGTGGATTAGGCAGCAGTTCAATGCGCAATTCGACCAATTTGGCCGTGGCGAGGGCGGAGGTGTGAGCCTGTGCGTAATCATGGTGGAAGAGCACTGTTTTCTTCGCCAAGTGGGGCCGTTTTTTCTTCAATTCGGCGTCGAATCGGCCCAATAATTTGGCATAGTACAGCCCTGTTTTGCCCTTCTCCAGGTAGTCGATGTGGATCACACCCTATGAATCCCAGAAAACGGTGGCCATCACCTTTCCGGCCGACGGGACAGTCTTCGTCTTCTTCGGACCACGTTCGCCGGGTGAAGTCTACTGTTTCGACTGTTCCTTGGTCTCTGGTATGTACCAGTGGATCCATGTTTCGTCGACTGTCACGAAACGACGCAGAAACTCCTTCGGATAGCGCTTAAACAGCGTCAAACACTGCTCTGAAGTGGTCTCACGGTTGCGCTTGTTGTCCGGAGTGAGCAAACGCGGCTCCCATCGCGCCGACAGCTTTCTCATGCCCTATATTATTTCATGCAGGATATGACCCACGCGATCTTTTGAAATGCCTACTGTCTCAGCTATCTCGCGCACCTTCAATCGGTGGTCTGCCAATACGGGATCGTGGATTTTTGTCACGTTATCCTCCGTGGTAGTCGTTTCCGGGCACCTGGACGTGGCTCATCAAAAACCGACGTGTGACCACGTTGAAACTCGTTAAACCAATTTTTGATTGTCGCCATCGAAGGAGAAAAGTCACCGTACACACTACACAGCATCCAAACGTTCTTTGATTTTGCTGCGCGATTTCCCATCCAAAAACAAGAATCGAATCACCGACCGATATTGCTTTTTCCATTTTTCTAAAATCCGCGGTCACTCCCGCTTCCACATGCGGTCAAAACAAAACTACGAGTCCGATCCGGCTGAAATTTCGACAGTAGCCGTCTACTAGAATGTACTACACGATAGTAAGTTGCTCTTGCGATACTGGTGGTGAGGCTAAGTACTTATCGGACCACGCTCGTATGGTTCTCATTCGCTCAACATGGTCGCCGATTTCTCATCAACACTGAATTTTACTCACGAAAAGACTAAGACATAATTCAGCTACTTTTAACGGTGTACTCGTAAATAACTACGTATAACCACTCTTAGTCCTACTTTGACATTGAAAGTATTGATGAGGCCACTACCAACCCCGAGGGAGTAGCCAAGGGCAAAAATGTCAAAGCTATATAGTACAATATATTGTAGCTAGTCTTTAAGCACGTCGTGTTAGGCGACTTTTATCTATCATCCTACGTTTGCAATTATACAGTTTGCACAAACAGTCTTCTGATGCCTTGTTGGAAGATTACCTGTCTCCCATATTGTTGGTAGACAGACGACCCCCAAAGAACTTAAGATGATCCAAAAGTCATGATATTTCCAGTCCGCATAAAAATCCTAAATCATTTTCTATTTACTTGGTTATATACGCAATTGGATAGCGTAAAAAAATATATAATTCGTGGCAGTCTACTCCTACACATTCCACAGTAGCACGTTGGGCCGAGGAGTTTAAGCTGGGCAGAATATACACTGGACGCCCATCTACATATGTACATGCTTCACTGAAGATAATGTAAAAAAAGTCGAAAATGTTGTTGATCGAAGAGTGGCCATGAGACATAAAGCTGAGGTGACATACTCGTATGGCAGCGTTTAAAGAATCCTTGCGAACGAATTGCACATGAATAAGGTATCTGTGCGTTGGGTACTGTCATTTCGAGGGTTAATCTCGAGAAGTTCCAAGCAGATCAGGAAATGTTTTTGTTACGTTTCGTGGTAATAGGCGAGACATGGAACCAAAACAATACTCAATGACTTGAAAGCGACCCTCCTCACTCACGCCAAAGAAATCCAAAATGTCCAGTTCGGAGCGGAAAAAATAATCATGGAGCAATATTTAGAAGAGAGAGCTGATCTTTCGGAACCTTACAACGCAGATCAAATAAGAAGAAGAAGCGGCAAACTGCGAGCTGGAGTGCTGTTTCACCAAGACAATGCATCGCCGTTGTTGTATTTTAATTATCATTACTTTTGGACCACCGCTCGTATGTTATTTTGGCCCCCGATTGATTGATCTGTTGACTGTTCAGACCAAGAGTGGGATCAAGTAGATTTTGGCCCGAATCGAAATAGTGGGCTGTCTTTAATGGCATCTTCAAAAACGACTTCCTTACATAGTTTGTATTAAAATCTAGTACGGATAAAAAAACTCATTTTTGTTGTCATAATTTTTCATTCGACTCATCACAACACACATTGTCGTCAAATTATTCGGCCGCACGTGATCATTGTCAGTTTTTTCTTTGCATATGTCGTCAACATAAAATCCGTTGTTATCCAGAGTATGGTGACGATTCATAGCCCTTGTCCCATCTCCATTGGCAATTTCCGAGGATTTCAAAGGACAGTACATGGCTTTGAGAGAGTGTTTAAGTTTGCCATGTATAGCAGTGAAACACGGAGGTTCCATGCGCTATAGATCTGCATTGTGTGCATTTCTTTCCGAAATGGAGCTCGAGCTGGAGCTTTTCATTGCACAGCTCGAGATATTTTTTCAATCTCTGCGCTTAAACCCGATAGAAAAGTACTACGTTTTGGCCGGCGCTTTTAACGCAAATCATCATCATTGGTGGGTTCTGTAGAACATAGAGTACAAACTCAAGAAATTCGCAACAGGTGGTCCGTCGTATCCTAGGAGCGGCTCCTATCTGGATCTCATGCTGCTTGACTCTCGATTGAAACTGGCTGAATGGTCTATCTATAGACTTTCGAACACTAAAGTGATCATTGTGGACTTAGTGCCGTGACCACAGTACCAGACGAATTCATGGATTTCAGAGTCAAAATCATAATCTGACAAGAACGCCTACCCTTTCCCACTGTCCAATAGGAACCCGTCAAACGATAGGATTGACAGGTACCGCGAACAAATGGATGGTAAAATTAAGCAGACGATGAAAAGGACGTTACTACGCCAAAAACATCACAATACTACGAATGTGTACCGAAATGCGGCAATCGATGCGCTGCACAGGCAGAAAAGTAGACTCCTGTCAAGACTGAAAATCTTATACAGGCAGTTTTCCGACATACACAACTGGGAGGTCAGGACACGTAAGTCACTGATTAAACATCTCCAACAGTTCATCGAAGAATATTACAGAATACCTGTAAGTTTGCTTGGAACAACAGCGTGTTGTACGATCCAACAGCGCTAATTCATCAGGTCGGCATCCGGAGAGCACCGTCTTGGATTACGATTTCATCGTGATAGAGGATCCTCACAAGAGAGTGGCGACAGTTTTAGGAAGTGCTAAAGGTGAATAGCAGCATGGACGAATTAATCTCGTGCAGATTAGGTCCAACGATCGACGTCATTGTCATTGTCTTGCAGCGTTACTTTGAAAAAATTCAGCAGTATATTGATGATTGGAAATTGAAAGTCAACTTCCAGAAATCAGAAACTATTATATTCAAAATGCCCTTGTTTAGGCGTTGGCTCAGGTTCTCAATTCTTGGGTAAAACAAAGTGTAGTCAGATATTTTGGGATCAGGCTAAATCAGTTTTTATATTTTGACAAACATATAAATATGTAGATGCTGCTCTGGTAAGGGCTCGGGGCGCTTTCGCTCTGATAAAATGGCTGTTTCATGGAAGCGAACTTAATCCCACAGTGAAGGTAATCTGCTACATGGCCTTAATCAACCCCATGATTGCCTACGTTCCCTGTGGTTCAATGTAAAAGTGAGCTTAATGGAAAGGATTCGGGTGAGATACAATGTCTCAGGACTTGTCTCTGATTACAAAGAACCCCCGAATTTGAGCAGACGAAATTTTACCCTAATGAGATCCTACACAATAGTCAGTTACTACCCCAACTAAATGTACCACTTAAAAATGTGCCTAAACGGCTATGTCCCCCCAGAGGGGTTTCCCTATTTGGATCAATGTGGGCTAATCCGGGATGAATTGGAGGTTCCGCTAATTTCGTTATGCCTTTCCTAACTGTGATATTTAGGGCGATAAATGTGCACATGTCTTTAATTCTAGTATGAGTACAAGTCGCAGTTATTTTAGAGACTTGGTCTTGGTCTCCAACTAATATTGGTTATACGACTTTACTTTAAAGTCGCTTTTTGCCCCAAAGGCAGTCGAACACATTGACAAACTACGAAGTACAGATTATACCACAAATGGTCGTCACGACTTGGCTGCTAGGAGATTAACTTAACGAAATTAACACAAAATTTCCTTTCTGGGAGCTAGGGCTTAGAATATACCCGCGGCATAACCCGGGGTTAGAATATACTCGGAGTGTCAGTCGTAAGAGGCGGCTAAATTCCTTATGGATCTCTGATGACTCTGTGCATCCAACACTACACTCAAAATACCACAAAAAATCGTGGACCCATCGTGGTGTTAAAGGTGGCTGATCTTCCTTTGGCAAAACATTTCGGAGGTACACTAGTTCGCCGATGGGATCTCCGGGTGGGAACTATCCAAAGGACGTCATCCATGAAAAGGAATTCATAAAAATTAAGGATTGGCACGTAAACCGTACGTAGCGACCGGGTGCTTTCCAAAGAGCACTCAATGAAATTAGCAGGTACAAATTGGACATTGCAGTGGTACAAGAAGTTCGACTTTGAAACAGAAAAACGGTTAAAGATGGATATAATTTCGTTTGCGGCGGAACGGATACCAACATCAGCAACAAAATTGTGCAGAAAGTAATGGACGTAGCATTTTACAACGGCCGAATGTCGATGGCTAAAATTTGGGGACCCCGCCATAACTATATACTCGTACTTCTGAACGTACACTGTCCTATGAAAGACAAGTATGAAGAGGTAAAGGACGTGTTTTATGAAACAATGGATTATATGTTTTATGACAATTTCTTATCCTTCGGCGCGAAAATCGTACTTGAGGACTTTAACGCGAAAATAAGAAAAGAGGCGGTATATAGATATATGCCAACAATAATAGAAAAAGTCTTCATGTCTCATCAAACGACAATGGTCTTAGGACAGTACGTTTCGTCGGCTCAAAAAATATGCTTGTGAAAACTACACCATTTAAAAACAGAAGAATACATAAGGCTACATGAATATCACAGTAACGCGTAACTAAATTGATGTGATATGTAGAAACAAGGCATCATACCAACTTACTAAAACTGAAAGCATACAGAGGAGCGGATCGTGATTCAGGCCACATTCTAATCATCGCCAAAATTAAAAGCCGAATCCGAATTCACAGACGCGGATCACAGCAAGGTATAAAGAAGTTCAACGTTGAAAAGTTAAAGAACCCTCCTATGCATAGGACCTGTTGGCCCTACTTGATGATATGGAAACTAAAGACGAAACAAGACAGGTAGATACAATATGGTCAACAATAAAAAGTGTTTTAAAGGAGGTAGCAGAATGCAGACTAGGCTTTTGCAAAGCCCCCAAAGTAAAGCCTTGGTTCGACGAAGAATGCGGGAAATTGTAAAAGCCTGTAATGTTCTAAGACTTCAAGCCGTGGAAAATAATAGGAAATCACGCGTATATCAAACCCTACAAAAGGAATCAGCCATCTCCTTCAGGAAGAACACGAGAGCAATATATGAATGGTGTATGAAGGTCTTAAAGCTGTACGAAAACAATACGCTAGATCAAGATTTATGGATTTATTCGTAACGATAATGGAGCTCGAAAGAGTGTTAGCCCAATGGGGGACATATCTCGATAAACTGCCGAATGTACATGGAGGCAGTGTTATCCACAAAGCAGGGATTTAAGTAGAACTGCTAACTATTGAGAAGCAATCCATCGGTTTAAGAATAACAAGGCCGCAGGAATCGATCTAATACCATCGGTATTAATAAAATAGCTTCATTTCAACTACAATATATGGAACAATCAAACTATCCCCGAGGAATGGAAAAACTTAGTCATCATTCCTGTATTTAAAAAGTGTGACCGAACAGAAAGCAACAATTACCGAGGAATATCTCTCCTACCAAATTGTTACAAGGTACTGTCAAATATTCTCTTAAAGAGACTGACTTAATACGACGACTTTAAGAACAGAAATGGAAATTCCACGAAATGGTGCATCAACTATTCGTAGATTTTAAAAATACGCACATGACTCTATAAATTGGTCGAAATTGTATCACGTCCTTGTCAGGCTGGGAATCCTGAAAAAGTTGATGATGCCTAAAGAGAGTCAACATAGTTGAAAGATTTAAACAAGCGGATAAATTGCCACCACTTCTTTTTAATTTGGTGATGGAATTAGTCGTGAGATCCCTTCAAGAAAAGGAAAGGTACATATATCCAACGATAGTGTGGAATTAGTTAAGAGAAATGTAGAAAATCGAATAATGACAGAAAAGGAAGGGTTAGAAGTAAATGAAGTAAAAACCAAATACAGTGGCCCAAATAAATATACATATCCCCCTAAGAATTCGACTTTTCACCCTTAGACACATTTTAAAGAAAAACAAAAGATACAGTTGAATTTACTTCCACAAATAATCCAATTTTTATTACTCACTTTGAAAAAAATGTTGAATTTAGAAAAAAAAAAAACGGAAAAGTATACATACTTTCCATATATCATATAATTAAAACAAAAAAACAATTAATAGAAACTAAATTAAATTCAGATTTCGTTAATTTTTACTTATAGCTAGTATTTCGTGGAACCTGCCTTACTTTCAATAACAGCTTGAAGCCGATTTTTCATAGACAGAACAAGCTTCCTTTTAGTTTCGGTTGAGATCTTGGACCATTCTTCAGAAAGAGCATTTTTCAGGTATGTACTTATCTTTCTTTTTCTAATTCGACGATCTAGCTCTTCCCAAATATGCTCAATGGGGTTTAAATCGGGCGACTGGGGAGGAGAATGGAGTTGTTTAGGCACATTGCAGAGAAGCCAAAGCCGTACAACTTCTGCAGTATGCTTTGGACCGTTATCTTGTTGGAAATACCAACCTTGAGATAGCCCCAATTTCTCCGCAGAAGCTTCTAAATTATCTTTAAAGACCTGCAGATACATAAAACGATCCATATGTCCCTCAATAAAATATAAAATCCTTGCCCCAGCCTCCGACATGCACCCCCACACCATTACCGAACCATCACCGTTCTTTACGGTTGTAACAAGATTCTTCGGGAGAAGTTCTTCATTTTGCTTCCTCCAGACTCTGACTTTGCCATCACTTCCGAAAAAATTGATCATGCTTTGATTTGAAATGTGATAACCATTATTTCTTAACACTAAGTGGATTGTCTCAGGGTAGACCAATAATTGATGTTCATTTTGGACTGTTTTTGTAATATCCACAGCAGTTATTTTCGGGTTTTTTCGCACAGAATTTAGAATTTGCCTCTTGGTGCGGCTATTTATTTTAGGTGGTCGTCCACTTCTCGATTTGCTTAAGAGAGATTTATTTCTCTGAGCACTGTTTGAACTGTTGATTTCGATTTATCCACAATTTCCGCCACTTGCTTTAAAGATTTGCCTTCTTTTTTGAGTCTTATTATTTGTTCTCGCATTTCTAGAGAAATTTCCTTTGATTTTTTGGGCATTTTTAAAAAAAACTCAATAGCACAACCGTCTCAAAACACAATAACAAAACCGTCACAAACCAATAACAATCATCTTATGAATAATGACACATAAAAAGCTAATTACAATTAAAAAGTAACTGCGTTTCTAGAAAAAAAAAAACACTGGGGTATGTATACTTTTTTGTCTTGGTTTTAGTGATTTTCTGCTTTCTTGCAAAAGTACGATTATTTTATCGAAAAGCAAACAGTGAATATAACTATGGTTAGTATTTTAAAGCATACCCTATGATTTCATAATTACTCGTGCAGGGACGGGTTAAGAATATCCCTGCAACGATACCTATCGCTTATCGTAAAAGGCGACTAAACAAAGGTAAACAAAAATCACATCTAGGCAATTTAGAAAACACCAAGGTGAGCCTAGGGACACATATACCACCATTAAACTGCCCCACAAGTGTGCATGCAAATCAGTGGGTTGACACGACTGGAGATCACCGGTGTTGTAAGAGTAAGATCAATCAAAAAAAAATAAAAAATCTGGAGCATGCCCGTGTCAAAAAGGAAGGGAAAAAAGAAAACGGTCAAACCGTAGCATTATGGAAAAGAACGCTAAAAGGAAAAGCACGACCCCGCCAGGCACTACTAATGGTCGTGATCCTGGGACGAGCAGCAATGCTCGGGTCAGAGCTATATGATTTCCGGGGGATAGCAAAGTAATGCAATGGCGTAAGCCACATTTAAGAGTCGCGAGTTGGAACGTTGGAAGCATGAGTGGGCGCAGCTATGAGCTTGAAGAAATGATGGCTAGAAGGCGAGTAGACATCCTGTGCGTACAAGAGACGAAACACCGGTAATCGGGCACGTTTCTTGGACGTTAAAACAAAAGCCTACAAGATGTTTTACTATGGATTGGAACAAGGAAAAAACGGAATTGCCATCATCCTTGCGGCAGAGTTACTTGGCAACGTCTTAACCATTTCAAAGTCCAGTGACCGTTTGATGGCTCTCAAATTGGTGATGCATGGTGAGGTGTGGAACATCGTAAGCGCATATGCCCCTCAAGTAGGATGCGAACAAAAAGAAAAAGATGCATTCTGGCTAGATTTCCACAACCTTGTCAAAATCATCCCAAAGGAAAAGCTTTTGTTTGTTGGGGGAGATTAAAACGGACATGTCGGGAAGACAAGCGAAGACTATGAAGGCTACCACGGAGGGCTGGGATACGGCACCAGGAACTCTTCAGGTGAAGATATCCTAAACATGTGCAAGTCGTACGGTCTTATAGTGCTAAATACCATGTTCGTCAAACAAAGCCGGCACCTGATCACTTAAAGCAGCGGCGGAAATGAAACTCAAATAGACTATCATTTGGTATCCAGTTTTATGAAGCCACGAGTTAAAGATTGCAAAGTGATCCTGGGAGACGCGATCGCCCCTCAACACCGTCTCCTCCTGACTGCATTTTTTATGGAGGCGAGTAAGAAGTCAAAGTATTAAACGAAGGTGTCTAAGAGAATCAAGTGGTATAAGCTGGATAAAGGAAAAGGCGAAGCTTTTATTACCAACGTGAAAAACTACCTCTCTTCCATTATCGATGAGGTCGGTAATGAGGAGTGCAGAGCACAAGACATGTGGGATTCCCTACAACAATCTGGCCTGGAGAAAGCCAAATCACTGCTCGGGACATCTAAAGGCCCCTGCCAACACGCAAAAGAAATCTGGTGGTGGACAGACGAAGCCAAAGCAGTGATACACGAAAAGAAAATGGCTTTCCAAGCTTGGTCAAAGTGCTCTTCTACTAATAGAGAGGAAAAGGCTCGCCATGAAAAGGTATATAGATGTTGCAAAGGTATCGCGAAGAAAAAATGCGCCGAATTCAAAGCGAAAAGCATGGAAGGCCTCTATCAGGAGTTGGAAGAAATATCGTCTTCTGCGTCTGACAGGAACCAGGCTACCCAGGAGCTTCGACAAAACAATTTGAACAAAGGAGCAAATATCTTTAAGATAGCCGCCCAGAGAAGAAAAAATGCTCAGGAGATTCGTTTCCCAAAGTTTATTAACAATGCTGAAGGCCAACTCCTTGTGGAAGACGAAAAAATTCTCCACAGATGGCGACAGTATTGCGAGGAACTTCTCAACGAACAGTTTCCCCGAGTGTACTTTCCAAGAGTTGCCCCGAATCATGCCGAAATATCCGACATCACAGTCGAAGAAGTTCGGTACGCGGTTAAAAACTCCAAGAAAAGAAAAGCTGTTGGGCCGGACGGGATACCCTCTGAGTTCTGGAAAAAGATGGGAGACATCGGGTCTAGATGGCTCATGGTTCTTATCTCTAAACTTATGAGAGGCGACACTATGCCTAATCAATGGAGGGAAAGCTATCTTCTTCCATTGCACAAAGGAAAGGGTGATACGCGAAATTGTGATAACTACCGTTCTGTCAAGCTGATGTCGCACACCATGAAGATCGTTGAACGGGTATTAGATAGCCGACTGCGGAAAATAATACGACTATCTGATGACCAGTGCGGGTTTGTCTCGGGTAAATCAACAACAGATGCAATCCAAAGTATAAGGATCATGATGGAAAAGCATCGTGATTCTTCAAAGGACTTGCATATGGTGTTGGTTGATTTCGAGAAGGCCTTTGACCGGCAACCAAGAGATCTTTTATGGGTAGCGTTAAGACAAAAAGGAGTTCCAGAAACCTACGTGCGAGTGATTATGGACATGTACGAGAGAGCAACGACAAGAGTAAGATGCACCGCAGGAGTCACCGAAGAGTTCGCAATAAAAGTCTAAGGGAGCGTCCTCAGCCCACTGCTTTTTATATCAGTCCTTGATTGCTTGCTTGAAGGAAAAGTGACGGACCCCAATGTGCACCAGCTATTCTTTGCTGACGATGGGGCCATTATAAGTGATGATCAGGCGTCCCTACAACGAACACTTGATGTGTGGGTGGACATTTTTGAGGGTCACGGGTATCGTGTTAGTTCAAAGAAGACAGAGTATCTGTGCTGCCCCTTCTCTGACCCTCATCAGCCTATTCCAGACATTTACTTGAATGGAAGAGTGCTTCCCAAGTGTGAAAAGTTTAAATATCTGGGATCTATGATTAATAGAGAAGCAACTTGTGATGACGACATCAAACATCGCGTAAGCGTAGGGTGGATGAAGTGGCGGGAAAACTCCGCCATCTTCTGTGATCAAAAAATGCCCCCTAAGCTGAAAGGAAGGCTCTACACTTCAGTTGTACGTCCGGCGCTCACATACGGTTCACAATGCTGGACAATTCACAAAAAGTATGAGAGCAAATTAACGGCAACGGAAGATGCTTCGCATGACAGCGGGAGTAACAAAGCGTGACAGAATTAGAAGTTCAAAGATCCGAGGAAGCCTCCACATAAAAGAAACCATCACAAGAAATATAGAGCGCGACCGACTCAGTTGGTATTGCCATGTTCAAAGGAGAGATCCTTTGAACCCCGTCCAAAAGGCGTTATCAATCAACATTCCAATTTCAACACGCAAAAAAGGCAGGCCGAAAAACAATTGGTGCAAACAAATGGAAAAACACCAGCATTTGATTGGCCTCAGCGATGAAGTAACCCCAAATCGGGAAGCCTGCCGCTACTTTCTGAGGTCAAACCGGCAGACCCCACAAGCGGACCAGTAGGAAGGCAGTTAAGTGGGAAGGTTATGGTCCTACACTTCTGACCATAACAACGCCGGAGAAAAAAAAAAAAAAAGGAAAAGAAGACCCTATGATTTCATAACATAATTATGGTCGAAAATACTGCAACTCGAGAATCGAAAGGGGTATGTATATTTATTTGAGCCACTGTATATGGTCCCTGACCGACCTGGATCAATCCAAGCCTCGCACCTGCCTGTACTCGATAAACGCTTTGAGAAAGTGGACTAATTCAAATAACGGGGTACCATATTTACTGGCAAACCGACATCAAGATCAAAATAAACAAAAGGCGTGTTTCTTCGCTATGAAAGAATTATGCAAAACAGCTCTTTTGCCTAGCAATGTAAAAATCCGTTAATAAGATGGGCAAGACACGTAGAACGAATGGACAGTGGACGTCAAACGAATAATGTGGGGAAAACCCGTACGAAAAAGACCACCAGAAAGGCCGTGCCGTAAATGGGAGGACAATATAAGAATAAATCTAGAAGAGATAGAACAGAACAGCAAAACATTGAAGAAGCACACTCATGACAGGGAGGCTTGGCCTAGGGTGGACAACGAGACTCTTCGAGATTCCAAGTTCCAATTGGCCAGTAGTAATAATAATAATAACTCAAAACTCATACATAAACGAATAAAATCGCTTTATTCTTAAATTTTAAATTTTCTTGTATATATACTCATCCGACTTAATTTAAAAATCTCATTATTAAAAACTTATCCAGTATACACCTAATGTGACGTCTTATACGTTTAAAATATATTTATATATATATATATAAGAGAATCCTTTAAGTTTGTTCACCCTTTTCTTAAAATCGACCATAGCCTTTATCAGTATTTTTTTTTTTTTAACATAGCTATTTCTATCCTTTTATACGTATGAATAGTTTACTCTTTAAAATAACTGTTATAATACGAAAGACTAAAAGGATAATTGGCACTAAATAACCTAAAAAGAGCAAAATTAAACGTAGGATCGAAATCAGCAAGTTAAAATTGTGTTCTGAAATTTGTTTTCTTTCTCTTCGGAAATCGATTACTGTAGGTGACAATTCACTTCTATGATTATTTAAGAGATTTAAGATTGTTTAAGAGCTTAAATAATAATATTATTTCATTTTAATAGGCAAGTTTGCTTTGTACAGGGTGTTTTTTATAGAGTTATAGAACTTTGAAATGGAAAAAAGCGAAGATGATTTTTTTAAATTGACATGGAATTAACTTTATTCGAAAGATAATCTTCTGACATTATAATTTAAATATAATTTCTGGCATATGACCGCCATGGCTGGCGGTGAATGGGCCCAAAAACAAGATTACCGTTGATCCCAATTTTCATAAGCGATGAAGCTCACTTTTGGTTGAATGGATACGTCAATAAACAAAACTGCCATATTTGGAGTGACGATAATCCTCAAGTGTATGTTGAGGCACCGTTACATCCACAAAAACTGACTGTTTGGTGTGCTTTATGGGTTGGTGGAATAATTGGTCCGTACTTCTTTAAAAACGATGCTGGCCAGAACGTTACAGTCAATGGTGGGCCATGAGCCATGATTACTGACTTTTTCGTTCATCAATCGAACAACCATGATGTGCAGGAGCTGTGGTTTCAACAAGACGGCGCAACATGTCACACAGCTCGTGCCACAATTGATTTATTGAAGGAAACGTTTGTTAACCGCATAATTTCGCGTTACTGACCCGTGAATTGGCCTCCAAAATTGTGCGATTTAACGCCGCTTGACTATTTTCTGTGGAGATATGTGAAGTCGCTAGTCTACGCCGATAAACCCGAAACGATAGACCACTTCGAGGACAACATTCGCCGCGTTATTGCCGATATACGGCCACAAATGTTGGAAAAAATCATTGAAAATTGGACCTCCAGATTAGACTAAGCCCGAGCCAACCGTGGCGGTCATATGCCAAAAATTATATTCAAATTATAATGTCAGAAGATTATCTTTCGAATAAAGTCAATTTCATGTCAATTTAAAAAAATCATCTTTGTTTTATTCCATTTCAAAGTTCTATACCTCTATAAAAAACACCCTTTATGTAGGTTTGAATTATGGGTTGTAAATGGTAGAGATGCCTATGGCACAGTACCGTTTGAGATACCTATACAACATAAACAAATCTAGAAATCAAATTTTTAAATATGGTTTGTATAGTCTAAGTGTTTTTTTTTTGCATTTACTTAGGTTTGCTAATCGTTTTCGTCAGCAATTTAATTCTATGTGTATACATATGGGTGTAACTGTAATTGATTCATTTCGATTAAATATTTCTATATATCGTCATATACATATAATAGAGCTTTTTTTCTTTATTTATTTGTTTAATTATTCTCACAAATTGTTTTCCTTTGAACGAACAAGTCGAACGGCGAAGAGATCACAATTTTCATTTATTTTGATTTGGTATCTGAAACCAAAGCTAAAAGGAAAATAAGAAAGAAAAATAAACGAGAAGGGTTTCGTTTGCACTGTGTGTTTAGTTCGCGAACGGGATACCGGCGAGGATTTAAGCTAATATAAAAAAAGCCAAAAAGATTAGTTAAA
Organism: Merodon equestris; assembly: GCA_958301585.1. Taxonomy (NCBI): domain Eukaryota; kingdom Metazoa; phylum Arthropoda; class Insecta; order Diptera; family Syrphidae; genus Merodon; species Merodon equestris. The sequence goes on along the minus strand of OY284415.1, from coordinate 76,161,370 downwards.
AAAGTGTTTCATCATCGGTGGAAGGGGAAGACATTTATTTTCGAAGCTGTCTTCAACGCATAAGCTAAATGTATACACTGCGTGTATACGAGAGAAAAACCTCCCCAAGCTGTCTTATAATATGCCTTATACCTCAGAAGTCCATCTCTGGAGAATAAAAGCAATTTCATTTCAATTTAAAGCCTGTGGTACGCCAAATATCAGATATGTAACATGAGAGTAGGTACGTAAAACATTTACGCCTGCTCTATTAGATCAGACTACAGTATTAATCCCATTCCGGATAGACAGAACGAATTTGCTAGAAACTGACCAAGTGTGAAAACCGGTTAACTGCGCATAATGAACCATTGAACTGAAGATAAGACGCGATGTACAATTCTGTTTCACAACCCAGTCCATGAGATAAGATTTGAAAGAAATAAATAAATAAAAGGTTCTTTGGTAACCTTGAAGAATTAACCAATTTTGTCATAAGTTAAAAAAAAAAAAAACTGATAAATACGAAATTAATTTGAACCGAATACACATTTAAACATAATCGAATCAATTATGTTATCGCTTTAATCCAAAACACAAACTAAACGAACGTGCAAACGTTGCCAACAAGAGGAAAGGCACAAGGATATACAGTATAATAAATAACATTATTTTTCTTTTCCATTGTTGGATTCTTCTATTGTGTTTCAACAAAATAACATAATCTCAAACACAAATTGTTTGAATAGAACGTGTAAGATAAGTCAATAAGTGTGGTTCACTCAATTTTTGATTATTACATTGCTTTTTGTTGTAAATACTTTCTAAGATTCATTTGAACAATCGCATTTATATTGCTGTCGCTTATTCCTGCTAGGCTACGCATCTGTAATAAATACTCGTACGAATTGCTCTTCCACCATCTCTTCCAAAAGCAATTTGGCACTGTTTAATAGCCTGCTTATCGGAGTGTGTTCATGAGCCAGATGAAGCCGATCGGCGTTTAGTGGATAGTATGGATAGTACAAGAACAATAAAAAAACGTTTTTATATATATAACCAAATAAGTTGATTTCACGAATTCATTCTCACTGAAAGAATGGATTTTTAGATGCCGATGATTTCATCGTACATAAGATTTGACGCTCTAATTGGAAGTCGTAATCGAGGTCGCCTACCGACCCTGATACATTGGGCAGTGATGGGATCTGTAATAAAAATAATTCATTTGAATATTTGTTGTGATAAACAAACCGTCAACTCACATCAAAGTTTTTCTTCAAGTTGGGATGAAGGACAAATGGAACTCCGTCCAGTTCCGAGTATGCACCTAGCGTACCGACGGAATGTGCTGAGGCACCAATTGCAGGATTGGCGGGCGGTTTCGGTGCCGGACGTAGCGGTGAAATTTGATAGGATGACTGAATTTCTTCGTAATCATGGTCAGTCGGTTGGGGTACGGGTGGAAGCTGGAAATACACAAAAAATATTGACATCAATCACGTTCAATGCAAAAGCTATGAGACCAAAATCGTTTTAATTTTAATGAGAGGCAGGATAAGGAGGAAATCTTAGAATGAAGCGCAAAGTCAATTGATAACTAACCAAGTCATATTGCGATCGAAGCCGGACACTCCTCTGGCATTCTGAATGCCCGAACCTTCCGAGGATCCAACATCAACTCGAATCATAATTTGTTGCAGCCAAAGTGCGAATGCAGATTTCAATGAAACAACGGTGTCGAGCAACATTTATTGTCGGCAAGCTATAGTCGCTGTATCATTCTCCTTCATTCCTCCTTCAAAGAACTGTTGCAGTCTGAACAAATTAAAGAACTGAAACAGCCAATCGTGGTCGAGGCGTCATTAAAGATGTCGCCATTGATGCGCTCGTTTCAAGTTAAAATGCCCTGATTTGATGAGGAGCGCAGACAGAGACATGAAGAGAAACAGATCGCATACATGACTACACTGCCGCGACGGACAAGAGCTATTCGGGACCACTATGAACTGAAGCGCGAATTATAAATGACTTTGCATAAATGACGCTTGAAAAGTTTTACCAAAAAGTCAAACGGCTGTACCAAATCCATAAGGCCAGAACATAAACTAGCACTCTGCCGTGCTGTGTGATCAACTGAAACCGCTCATTAACAATGTGATAAGGCTTTTATCAATGTGGATTTAGGTTAACAAAATCCATCATGGACCAAATATTTACATTACGGCAGATCTTGACGGAAACCCATGAATTTCAGGTCGACACACAACTTTTTTCCGACTTTAACGCCGTATATGACAACAAAATAGATGAGTTACACAGGGTGTGCCGGATGACAATGGAATATTCTCATTAATCTACTACTAAAGTCGGTAATGAACTAACTGAAACTTTTGACGTGAAAAGGAATTTCGCACCAATTTGAAGCTACTGAATATCAGGCAAATATCAGTGTTAAATAAAACCGTAATTTATCCATTAGTTCGCAGTAGTCGGGGTTGTGTTACTTGATTATGTGAAAGATTTTGAGCATGGATATAGGGTAAGGTGGAAGGTTTCTCAACATAAGCTAACCTAGGGTAAGGTGGAAAGTTCTCAGTCTAAAAAATAAAAGACTGCGATTATCAGTTTAAAAAATGATTTAATTTTTCCTATAATCTCCCTTGACTTCAACACATTTGGTCCAGCGTTTCTTCAACTCAGTATTCGGAAGTGACAGTCTGGAAGGCTGTGAAAATATTCATCTACGGCCCTCTCAACTTCTTCATGGGATACGAAGCGCTTCCCAGAATCAATTTTCTTCAAGCTGGGGAACAGAAGTAAGTCTGAGGATGCCAAGGGGCAATTAGTACCCCAAATTCCTCAATTTTCCAAACACTCTTGTGTACAGATAGGTTCTCTTGGAGAAAGATGAATCATTTCTTCTTTAAGCCAGAACTCTTCTCGTGAATTTCGGCATCCAACTGGTCAAGAAGGTTTAAGTAATATTTGCCTGTGATCGTTCGCCTTCGTTCAATTAACATGATCTTTTTTGCGATGGTTTGCGGTTTGGTTGCGATTTTTGGCCGTCTTTGACGTGGGACATCTTCGAAAGATGTGCAACCACATATAGATTTAGCTGCCAACTTTTTAACGGTTTATATCGAAGGAGTAGAGTCCCTGGAAACTTTTTTTAACTTGGGATGAATTTCATGACCGCACGAACATACATTTTTTTCCTGAATTGGGTTAATTACAAATTTCTTTCTTAATTTTTTGTTAATATTCTAATAAATAAATAAATTATTCCTTATTATTAAGCTCGAAACTACAACTTTGTTTAAGAATGTTAAGTACGACACGCACCCAACGTCATGATGTCCGAAGTGAATTAATTTATGAACCTTCAATGCATTGTTATGCAAATTAGCAACCTGAGCGGCTACAATTACGATGGCACTCCTTCTCTTTTTCCGTAAACTTAACCTATTTGCCTCAAACCATATTCATACACTGTACACATAACATATTAATAAACTGACTTTGGGGTAGCGCTGACCAAACCTGTCTAAGAAGATAAATAAAAACCCATTATGCATGACTTGCATGTACTCGTATAATGCCAATTTGCGAGCAACTGTATTTTTTTTTTGTAAACATGGACAGCGAGAAAACTATAAAGGGAAGTGAATCAATAAATAAAAAGGCAATGCCATACACGGTGGCACCATAGGCGGTGACAGAAGTTCAAGCAAGGAAAATGTATACAAAGTGATTCATGAGTAAGAAATGGTTCGTCTTATATCCACAAAATTAGCAAAGTAAAAATGAATATTCGATTTGCACTGCGAATTTTTTTTTCATTTTTCCTATCGTAGCCCGTTCGTTTACCTTGATCGTGAACTAGATGAGAGCACACGAACCTGTGTCCGACGTCACTAGTTTTCAATTTGCGGTTTTTCCTTCAGAAACACCTGCGTTTTTTAGCACATCTGGTTAGTAAAACAAAAAACACTTGCTCCACTGGAACTTAGCAAGCAAGTAATCCGTCTGCATCGAAAATATCCAGCACATGCGATATTTTTTTTTGTTATTTTTAATTTCGTATGAGTCAGTTGAGCGTAACTGTCGGGAAAGTTGTTTTTATGCACTACTTAGTATCAAGTCCACTTGGAAACATATTCGGTTACATTCTTGTTAATACATGAAACGAGTCCTGTGCTGCTTATGAAATGTCCATTGAGCAATCGAAACTGTTTAATTTGGGTAGAGCTGTAAAAAGTCAGGCAGTGATGGGCACAAGAATACACTTTACAGGTGGAGCAATAATTCATAAACTATAATCATGCAAAAAACCACTATAAACATATCTTATCCCAACTATGAGCATTGAATCTGACCTTCTCACTCAATCCTCTCGTTTGCCGCCGGGAATTCTAAACTGAACTTCAACTTATTGGTTTATTTTAATAATTGATATTCATATGGACATTCCCATGAAAACTAAAGCTGTGAGCATGTATCATCACGTGGTAAACACAATGTTAGGTCTTTATCTAATTTAATTAAAATCACAGGCCTTGATTTAAACAAAATTAATTGAAATAAGGATTTTCTGTTCTCAATTAATTACATGAACAGTTTCACATAGCTTTTTCATGAATTGCTTTAGAAGATGTTACCCAAACAGCCTATTTAAAATCATAAATTTTCATCAAATAAGAAAGGACAAGGAGACATTGCATTAAAAATTTGAAATCACATATGGAATAATTCTTTGAAATATAATAAAAGAAATAATGATCATAAAGGATAATATAATCAATAATTTAGGGACAAATCATCGCCACTAGAGGCCAAATAAATAGCCACAGAAATTTTGTATTAACATTTACATATCATTGCCAGCAATTCCAAGTCGTGAAAAATGTGTCTTGCTGGTCTTCATAAGAGTAATTGGTTAAATTTGTTGTTTGTAGTTTAAAGAATATATTGAGCATATGGTCATATTCAGAAATAACTCGCGAAGACAGCCTTAAAAAAGACATTGTATGTTTTTATATGGTGTTACCCCTTAAGCATATGAAAAATAAGACCGATTACTCATAATAATAATGAAAGTCTTAGCGTTGCCATTTCGGTGACCAAAAATTGTGGTGCTTGCATTTTGATTTCGAAGTGATGCAATTATTACATCTCACAATTGCTTCAGACATCTCGCGATTGTCGGAAAACTCGAACTTTTATTATAACCGGCTATTTGGAACTCGGAAGTTCAGAACCACTCGCCAAGCCCCTCTGTCATGAGTGTATTCCTGTCATGTTTCGCTGTTCTGTTTCATTCCTTCTTGGTCCATCCTTATATTGTTCTTCCATCTACACGAATGGTAATCGGAAATCTGTAGCCAACATGAAAATCCAACAAGAGTCTAAAAAGGATAGGAAATGGATAAAAAGGACTGCAGGATATCGCAATATGAATGGACTCATGCACATTAAAGAGATTTTTTTTCAGTTGATGCCAGAAAAACAATCCCACCATCATAATGGTTGTCACAAAAGAGTCCTACTTTACGGACCATAGGCATGTGTACCACTTATTCTTTTTTTTAATTTGTAGCTTACCGCGTCTCAGCGGTTAGTGTGTTAGCTTCTGACGCACGCTAATTCATCGAAATCGTATTACTCCTCAACGCAGTTTGTTAATATTCCTGAAGTGTAATTGCCTGATAAAAGCTTTTCGGAATTCGCCGTTCGGGTTCGGCAGTAGTATGACCCGTTTACCTATGGGAAGAAAAAAATCACACACAACATACTACACATGTTATTTCAAGAAGCAAATACCACACTCGTAGTTCACCAATAACCTCAGAATTCAAAGGAAAATTGATTGAATTTGTGAAAGCAATTAACACTGGTTAGAGATTGACTGCTCATGTTGGAAACATATTCCAAACGACTAATCGTGCACATAAGTACTGATATATCAACTCTATAGTCTCTAGTAAAAAGCGAAAGTTTAGCGTAATGATTAAATGTAAATATTGGTTTTATGGAAGCAGTTTTTTCTTCTTCTTTTTACTTCAAAATAGCACTTTGCTTAGCAAAAGGAAAAAAAGAGACACCAAGTTGTGAAGCCTTACAAAATGTATATAAAACAGTAGCCAAACTCGCTAAGTTGAAAAATAAAGACTCAATAGTCTCTGAACTAGAAAATATGAAAAGAATAACTTTTTTCTCCACAAATTTGGTTTCCCCCAAATGTTTGGATTACCTTCGATGGGCATGGGTTACATTTTCTTTGATCAGTGAACAAAACGTCTTCTCTGATGAAAAATTTCATCGATAGAGAAATCTTTGTGGTAGGTGTTTTGGCGAATTAAATTTTGTTTTGCCAACTGATAAATGGCTTTTCTTATTTTTTTCCATTCAAATTTCAATTTTCCGTCTTACGAGTGCCTTAAATGTCAATATATTGACATAGTGTCCTACCTATGAAAAGTCAGCTTAACCAGCTATTCGAATTGGTGTTTCCTTACTATAATATCACTATATTTCAGTTTACTTCACCTAAGTCGGTTTGAAAATTTTTATTTAAAGTAAATTGTTCCAAGTTGTAAGATGGGGAGCAAGGTAAAGGAAAGTACATATTTTCGATTGTCATACTAAAGGAAAATCGTTGTTAGAAATTGGAAAAATCGTAAATAAAGGCCGTTATGCAGTCCGCAGCTTAATAAACCGCTTGAGGGGGTTTTCATCCTAAGAAGACATGACAATAAGCGACCGTCCTCGAAATATCGCAAGCAAGAAAAAGAGATCTATTATCAGAATTATTAAGAAAAATCCGAAAATGAATTCAGAGATAGCAATATCGCTGCTATGAGATTTTTGAAAGACATCTAGGACTGTGCGAAACATAATACACAACGCCGGTTACATTGAGGTTCCAAGATAAAAATCACATATTAGCAAAGTGAAGAAGGGCAAGCGTACTACCTTTGCAAAGGCACATTTGAACCAAAATATGGGCTTATGGTCGAAAGACATACATTTTAAGAACGTGCTATCTACTTTAGAGTTCCGGTACGTAAGGTAGTTTTGATTAGTTTAGATAGTTAACCCTTAAATGCATCTTGTATCAAAAATGATACAATACTTTTTATTAGCTCTAAAAGTGTTTTTGTTTTGATTAAAAACAATCCGTATTTATTATACGATAGAACAATATTTCCTTAACCAAATCAAAGTAAAAAAAAAAATGGATGATGGACCCGTTGTCAGTAGTTTCTTTGATTTCGTTGATCTATAGCCAACAATTGTGAAATTTTTTTTTTTTAGAAAATAAAAAATCATGCATTTAAGGGTTAAGCACGACCTTAGAATTTTTGTCTAAAGTATACATAAATATATGAAAATAAAAATGCATTTAAAAAAAATTGAGTTTGGAACTTCTCAGACGAAAGCAAATTTGATATTTTCCATTCTGATGACCGTGAATGCCATTTTATCGAAAACCATAAACAGCTTTGTATATTGTAAAGTATAGATGTGATGAAGTAATGATTTAGGGATGTACGGCAGCGTCTGGCGTTGATGAGCTGGTATTTAATAAAGGTATTATGGAAAAAATGGTACCCGCAATATCCTTAAAGAAAATCTCCACAAAACTGCCGGTCATTTATATTTCGTGCAAGATAATGCGCCTTAAAGTAAAGTATACATACATCAATGAATATATTATTCAAGCGATTGCCCATTGAAATCCACAACTTTTTTGCCGTCTTATTTAGTAACTTATAAGTAACCACAAAAAATCGTTAATTTTTGAGGCCAAGAAAGAGTGAAAGGTCAAGTAATTTTTAATCCGTATACCAACAAGGTCGGGCATTGTCGTGATGCATGGATGCGCACACGTGTCCAGACGCACTACTAGTACTCTCTTCCATCGAATCAATTGTTGACGGTATAATTGCCCCGTGATAACTTCGCACATAACAAAACATCAACCTATTATCATGAATATTCGGCATCGGACTCGATGAGCCGGGTTGACCGGCTTTCACGTATGATTTTATGCGTTTAGGGTTGTCATAATGGATCCATTTTTCGTCTTTAGTTACCAATCGATGCAGAAATGACTTTTTTTCTAGTGGCGTTCTTTTGCAATATCAATATTTTTCTCCGTGTGTTTCGTACGTTTTTTTTTCTCTCTTTTACTTCTCTGTTTCAGAAATTTTACAATTGAATTTCTATTTTTCAAACGAACGAGTTTGGCTTGAAACAACTGCAATTTATTGTATCTTAAAATGTTTTATTGGGACTGCATCTCGTTCATAATATATAACATTAGGAGAAAAACAAGTACATACATGTATTAACAATATACTCTTCATCTGTTTCTGGAGTAAAAGCCTTTTAGTTTTTATTTTACAACATTATTTCCCGTGGAATAAGTGGGTGAGCGAATAGATTTTGGAGTCACTGTACATATACGAATGTCTTCCACTGCAACTTGTTTGCAAGGAAACGCAAAAATAAAACAAATCTATTTTTAAGATTAAATTCATTTTTTTTTTGCGGAAAAATATGATTGGAAAAGGAAACCCAAGCCAGCAAGAGCCTTTAACAATGGGGGATAGGGTTAAATAAACTATATACAGACAGCCCAGTTATCCACAATCTAATAACTACTTTCGAGGTAAATAATCAAAATCACAAGTAGTAGGCCTTCTCGAAGTGTGAATGATTTATATGAAAAATTTGTTCAAATTTTCAGTGGCATACAGTTTGTCACATAATTGTTTGCAAAAAGAAAAATTGTTTGCAATTTCATCTGAAATGTTAAAATTTATGGAAACCCATTGCTTTGGCATTTTTTTCTCTTCATAACTTTATTAATAATCTTATTCTCAATGACTACAACAAAAAAAAATTACCAAAGTTCAAACAAGAATGCACGAAAATAGCAAAAATAAAAACATCTTCATATTTTAATCTGTCAAATAATTGTTTGCAAAATGCAAACATAACATAAAAGAGAACGAAAAAACAAAAATTGTCCTAATATTTAGTGTGCCCACCATTGGCATCAATAACGGCTTGTTGCCTTCTTGGCATTGATCCAATTAGGCGCTCCATTTCGTAACAGTCCGGTAGCTTTTTCCACTTTTTCTGGATTATTTTAACTAGTTCGCCTTGTCATGTGGAAGCCCGCTTTGCAATCCTCTTTTGAAAAATGCCCATAAATTTTCAATAGGGTTTATATCGGGACTTTGCGCGGGTGTATCGAGCACTTTGCTGCAGTTGTAAAGTCACCAGGTCCTGCACAAGAGTGACTTGGGCTTCGGGTCATTTTCCTGGTATAACTTTATTGCAGCTATTGAGGGTTTTGGGGATTAACAAACCCGAAACTTGCAGCACTTTTGGACAGTTCATTTTGGAGGTTGTCCAAGTAATACCCCTTGGTCATGATATTAGTGAAAATCGTCGCCAATAGCCCGCAAGAAACCGTTACTCTCCGAGACAAATGTGAATGAAAGTCTGGCTTTTGCACTGCATTGCATTGCACAGCCCCCAGAGTACTGGAATGATGTAATTTTTTGTGATGAAACAAAAATTATGTTGCATTACAACGAGGGATCTCAAACTGTATGGCGGAAACCAAATACAGCTTTGAAAAACAAAAATACTATCCCCACAATAAAGTTTGGCAAACTATCCGTCATAATGTGGGGATGCATTTCATCCAAGGGCGTCGGAGAAGTGAGGTTTTTCACCAATACAATGACCAACGAGTATTACTTGGACAACCTCCAAAATGAACTGTCCAAAAGTGCTGCAAGTTTCGGGTTTGTTAATCCCCAAAACCCTCAATAGCTGCAATAAAGTTATACCAGGAAAATGACCCGAAGCCCAAGTCACTCTTGTGCAGGACCTGGTGACTTTACAACTGCAGCAAAGTGCTCGATACACCCGCGCAAAGTCCCGATATAAACCCTATTGAAAATTTATGGGCATTTTTCAAAAGAGGATTGCAAAGCGGGCTTCCACATGACAAGGCGAACTAGTTAAAATAATCCAGAAAAAGTGGAAAAAGCTACCGGACTGTTACGAAATGGAGCGCCTAATTGGATCAATGCCAAGAAGGCAACAAGCCGTTATTGATGCCAATGGTGGGCACACTAAATATTAGGACAATTTTTGTTTTTTCGTTCTCTTTTATGTTATGTTTGCATTTTGCAAACAATTATTTGACAGATTAAAATATGAAGATGTTTTTATTTTTGCTATTTTCGTGCATTCTTGTTTGAACTTTGGTAATTTTTTTTTGTTGTAGTCATTGAGAATAAGATTATTAATACAGTTATGAAGAGAAAAAAATGCCAAAGCAATGGGTTTCCATAAATTTTAACATTTCAGATGAAATTGCAAACAATTTTTCCTTTTGCAAACAATTATGTGACAAACTGTATATGAAAATTCTTACATAAATATTAAATTGAAAATAAGAGAAAAACAAAATCCATGGATAACAGCGGAGACGATAGCTCTTTGCAAAAAGAGAGATAAAATCGAATAAATTCGCCACACATTTTACAGCGGAAATAAAATCTATTATTCATAGATTCGACTTAAAGACTTATAATGGTATGAGAATATTTTACAAAATGAATGTGAATAAATCCCCTGGTAACGATAGAATCAGGGATAAAGACTTAAAATACAACTCCAATGTTTTAGTACCCACTGTAACTCAACTAATAAACAAATCGCTGGAACAAAGAAAATTTCCAGAAAAACTGAAGGTAGCCAGTTACGACCCATCTACAAATCAACAAAGAAAGACGATGTTTCAAACTACCGCCCTATCTCCATTCAACCAACGCTAGAAAAAGTAATAGAGAAGTAATGGCTAAAAGATTGCAAGATTATCTTGAGTATGGGTTCATGAGAAACAAGAACCATAACAACCTGCTAAAAGAATTTGCAAATATCATAAATACCAATTTGAATAAGAAGCATCGCTCATTTGTGATGGTTATAGATTTAAAAAAAAAGCTTTTGACATACTTTGTAATAAAAAAGTTATTCAAATGATGGCGAAAATAGGTACTCGAGGCCCAGATTGAGGTTTCAAGGTCAAAATATCGAACAGCTTCAGTAGTCTTCGAAATGTTGAGATGGGAGTACCACAAGGATCGATCTTAGGGCCCTTCCTTTTTATTCATTTACTTGCATATCATGTACGTAAATGATATGCTGTCATTGCTGCAAAATAGTATTGGACTCCAATACGCTGATGATACTGTCATTATTGTGAGCAACAAAGATATTAGCTGCGCTACTCAGACAATGCAATCAGAGTTTAATAACGTTGTACGTTGGTGTCATGATAATGGACTTATCATTAACTCCAAAAAGACTAAAATAATGCACATCCGGCCTCCACACATTATAAGAACACCTATCAGAATCCGGTTCCACAGTTTCGAATGTCTACACAAAAACTGGACCCATCAAACATCTTTGAGCCTTACAGATGATTGTACAGACTATAATATTCAAACAGTTAACGTCTATAGATACCTTGGTGTTGAAGTAGACTATAACTTCAAGTGTGATTACCACATAAAGTATCGACATTCTACATATGTTCTTTATCATCTAAGCAATTGTACACCGTTCGAAGGTCTTAAGCAAGTATACCATTCTTTAGTGAAATCGATAGTATGGAATTACAGCATGGGAGAACACGACACAATATAGGATAATAGAACTTCAAAGAGCTCAAAATAGAATATTTAAAATTCTCTTACGAGCTAAGTATGTTAACAGGTATGTAGAGAATTGTAGAAATCGAAGTGAAAATCTAGATTTATTAACTTTTTCTCTTTAATCTTATAAATGACACGTACTACGATCAACGGTTTAAACATCTGATTGATCACGAAGTCAACACAAGACAAAGGACGGCAGGACACCTTAAGATACCGAGGATTCTCGATTCTTATGGAAGACAACAACTTTCCTTTGTAGTACCTACGGTTTCAAACGGCTCAAAAATCATGGTATGGGGATGTTTTTCATACAACGGCGTCGGTCCAATACATAAAATTGATGGCATTATGGACCAAAATGTGTATGTGGACATCTTGACAAATATCATGTTACCCTATTGCGAGGAAGAAATGTCATTAAAATGGCTCTTCCAACAAGATAATGACCCGAAACACACCGGTCGAAAAGCAAAAGAGTGGTTTCGGGTCAATGGGGTTCAAGTTAGAGACTGGCCAGCTCAGTCTCCCGACCTGAATCCCATTGAAAATCTTTGGGGAGATGTTAAAAGGGCTGTCCATAATGCCAAGCCGACAAACAACGTCCAGCTATGGGAAGTAGTCCAACGTGCTTGGTATGCCATATTACCGGAGCGCTGTAATCGTTTAGTGGATTCTATGCAGCGACGTTGTCAAGCAGTGCTTAATAATTCAGGGAATTCAACAAAATATTAATAATATAAACATTTTTTCATAATATTTGATAGTTACACTGCACTGCTATTTTCATGTTAAGTTCAAAAATTGTATTTTTCATATTTTAGCATATTGTCATGAACTGCAATTAAAGGAATTATTCCGATTTGATGCCTTATGAAATGTTTTATTGAAAAGCAGTTTAAAGTTTCAAAAAAAAAATTGCAGTTTTAAAAAAATTTTAATATTTTGATTTTTTTTGACCTACTGCTATTTTCGTGTTCACAACTGTATATAACATATATAGAAAATATTTGTAAACAGCTTTCTGCAGAAAAGCCTTCAAGGCTTCTCAGATTTCTAATATTGTCTTCAATTGTATTAACTTCTCTTGTTTTATGAAGAAATTTTGTAAAGCTGACTGACATTTATGGACATGGACTCCCTTCTACCGCCTCAAGGTTTAATCCAGCATTGAGGGGAGAAAAAAAAGTAATTTAATATCCATCGTAAAATTAAACTTATTTTCCGATGGCTGAAGAATTTTTATTTGCAACTTCTACATTATCTGCATCTATTTTGAATGTAACATTGAAACCATTTACTAATCATCTTGGTAAAAATTAATAACTAGTTGACCCGACAGACGTCGTCCTGTCTTAGCCAAGAATGTTCAATTGAATGAGGTAGAAAGAAGTAGAAAAAAAGTAAAAGTTTAAAAATTAAGTGAAAAATGAATCAATATTTTGTGGCTCCATAATTTAAATCTGAAGTTACAATAGCTTAACTATGAAAAAATATTTTATTTACGACTTGAAAGTTACAATTTTGTCTATTGGAGTGCTTTTTGGTATTCAACATATTTTGTTATGTTGTCTAGCGTGAAAAGAAATAATTGTGTGGCGACGTGTAACTGACCATGTAAAAAGCATGGATTTTCCAGATTAATGCTGCTAACACTCAACGACTGCTCTTGCGACTTGTTTATCGACATTGCGAATGCAAGCTGCACTGCAAATTACAACCGTTTGAAGTCAAATGGCATGTCGGTTGAAATCAGAGAAATGCGTAGGATTAAGAAATCTTCTCTTTTGTATTGCCCTTAAGAATTGTAGCTTCGATGACGTTCTTCATTAGTTTCTTCACCGCAAACCGAGTACCATTACAAAAACGTGGTTGGTTGATATTTCGCAACATAATGATTGCCGATCCAATTTTAAATTTCAGATTATGAGCGAGTTTAAAAATTTCGTTGCATAGTGAACACCATCTTGTTGGCTGGTGACGGAATCAACTGATTTATATGTGATCAGTTCGCCAGGAATTTCATTATGAATTTGGAAATTCATTTCGTTTACATCAACGTTTTTTGCAGTCAATATAGCACGTTTGCTCAACCAAACATGATTTTTGTAATTTTGCGCAATGTTTGGGAATACCTCCTCGATGAGTTCAGTCTTTGATTTGATGAAGTGACAAAAATCGAAAGGGAATGTAATGCGTCCACTCGAAGTGTCAACAGGCATTTTGCCACTGCCAATGTCCAGCAATTGTATTGAAAAAAACTTCTCCAAATTGGTCGTTCTGCAACTCAACACGCATATTCATAGTTAATTTTAGTGTTTTGACACAATTCCATGAAACGGACGCTTCGTTTTGGCGTTGATCGTGGAATCACAGGTAATGTTTTACGCAAATCTCCTGCTAACAGAATCATTGCACCACCAAACCGGTTTGGATGGTTTCTTAAATCTTGCATTGTGTGGTCTAATGATTTTTTACGAACCATTGTACATTCATCCCAAATAATCAATTTGCATTACTGTAACACTTCGGCCATTGCAAGGTTCTGCAAAATGTTGCAAGTTGGGGTTTCATTTATTTCCATGTTCAATGGCAACTTGAGTGCCGAATGCTGCTCAAGCTGTTCGATCACCTTCCAAGAGTGTAGTGCAAGTGCAGTTCCATTTTGCCATCGAATCGTTGTCAAAATCGCTGATATCAAAAATATTTTTCCAATTCCTCCAGGAGCATCTAAGAAGAAACTTCCTCCAGTTTCATCATTTACCACTTTTATGAGTCTATCGTACACATAGTTTGTTGCTGATTCAACAGAGAAACATATCTTTGAACTGTTTTTTTCAATGCCTTCAACTTTTGATTAAATGCGTCGTGCATTGGCCGATTATGTGCTTTCATTCCTAATTGAGTTAATACTTTGTTGGTAAGGTAAGCATTACCTTACTCGCGCGCGACATAATTTTTAGCAGGACACGAGTAACTTTTTTTAATGTTTCTGTAGGTAAAAACCTTCATTAAGCTGTTGCGAACATTTAAAAAAAAATAGCCGAATCCGTACAATTGTTTTCAAGTTGTGGCGTCACCAAGGAATTATTGATTCATTTTTGTGTGTATAGAATAATTTAAAAACGTCCAGTGACCATTTGATGGCTCTCAAATTGGTGATGCATGGTGAGGTGTGGAACATCGTAAGCGCATATGCCCCTCAAGTAGGATGCGAACAAAAAGAAAAAGATGCATTCTGGCTAGATTTCCACAACCTTGTCAAAATCATCCCAAAGGAAGAGCTTTTGTTTGTTGGGGGAGATTTAAAAGGACATGTCGGGAAGACAAGCGAAGACTATGAAGGCTACCACGGAGGGCTGGGATACGGCACCAGGAACTCTTCAGGTGAAGATATCCTAAACATGTGCAAGTCGTACGGTCTTATAGTGCTAAATACCATGTTCGTCAAACAAAGCCGGCACCTGATCACTTATAGCAGCGGCGGAAATGAAACTCAAATAGACTACCATTTGGTATCCAGTTTCATGAAGCCACGAATTAAAGATTGCAAAGTGATCCTGGGAGACGTGATCGCCCCTCAACACCGTCTCCTCCTGACTGAATTTTTTATGGAGGCGAGTAAGAAGTCAAAGCAGCAAACGAAGGTGTCTGAGAGAATCAAGTGGTATAAGCAGGATAAAAGAAAAGGCGAAGCTTTTATTACCAGCATGAAAAACTACCTCTTTTCCATTATCGATGAGGTCGGTAATGAGGAGTGCAGAGCACAAGACATGTGGGATTCCCTACAACAATCTGGCCTGGAGAAAGCCAAATCACTGCTCGGAACATCTAAAGGCCCCTGCCAACACGCAAAAGAAACCTGGTGGTGGACAGACGAAGCCAAAGCAGTGATACACGAAAAGAAAATGGCTTTTCAAGCTTGGTCAAAGTGCTCTTCTACTAATAGAGAGGAAAAAGCTCGCCGTGAAAAGGTGTTGCAAAGGTATCGCGAAGAAAAAGTGCGCCGAATTCAAAGCGAAAAGCATGGAAGGCCTCTATCAGGAGTTGGAAGAAATATCGTCTTCCGCGTCTGACAGGAACCAGGCTACCCAGGAGCTTCGACAAAACAATTTGAACAAAGGAGCAAATATCTTTAAGATAGCCGCCCAGAGAAGAAGAAATGCTCAGGAGATTGGTTTCTCAAAGTTTATTAACAATGCTGAAGGCCAACTCCTTGTGGAAGACGAAAAAATTCTCCACAGATGGCGACAGTATTGCGAGGAACTTCTGAACGAACAGTTTCCCCGAGTGTACTTTCCAAGAGCCGCCCCGAATCATGCCGAAATACCCGACATCACAGTCGAAGAAGTTCGGTACGCGGTTAAAAACTCCAAGAAAAGAAAAGCTGTTGGGCCGGACGGGATACCCTCTGAGTTCTGGAAAAAGATGGGAGACATCGGGTCTAGATGGCTCATGGTTCTTATCTCCAAACTTATGAGAGGCGACACTATGCCTAATCAATGGAGGAAAGCTATCTTCTTCCTTTGCACAAAGGAAAGGGTGATACGCGAAATTGTGATAACTACCGTTCTGTCAAGCTGATGTCGCACACCATGAAGATCGTTGAACGGGTATTAGATAGCCGACTGCGGAAAATAATACGACTATCTGATGACCAGTGCGGGTTTGTCTCGGGTAAATCAACAACAGATGCAAGTATAAGGATCATGATGGAAAAGCGTCGTGATTCGTCAAAGGACTTGCATGTGGTGTTGGTTGATTTCGAGAAGGCCTTTGACCGGCAAGCAAGAGATCTTTTAGAAGAGATCTTGCGAAGAGTTCGCAATCAAAGTCGGTGTACACCAAGGGAGCGTCCTCAGCCCACTGCTTTTTATAGCCGTCCTTGATTGCTTGCTTGAAGGAAAAGTGACGGACCCCAATGTGCACCAGCTATTCTTTGCTGACGATGGGGCCATTATAAGTGATGATCAGGCGTCCCTACAACGAGCACTTGATGTGTGGGTGGACATTTTTGAGGGACACGGGTATCGTATTAGTTCAAAGAAGACAGAGTATCTGTGCTGCCCGTTCTCTGACCCTCATCAGCCTATTCCAGACATTTACTTGAATGGAAGAGTGCTTCCCAAGTGTGAAAAGTTTAAATATCTGGGATCTATGATTAATAGAGAAGCAACTTGTGATGACGACATCAAACATCGCGTAAGCGTAGGGTGGATGAAGTGGCGGGAAAACTCCGCCATCTTCTGTGATCGAAAAATGCCCCCTAAGCTGAAAGGAAGGCTCTACACTTCAGTTGTACGTCCGGCGCTCACATACGGTTCACAATGCTGGACAATTCACAAAAAGTATGAGAGCAAATTAACGGCAACTGAGATGAAGATGCTTCGCATGACAGCGGGAGTAGCAAAGCGTGACAGAATTAGAAGTTCAAAGATCCGAGGAAGCCTCCACGTAAAAGAAACCATCACAAGAAAGATAGAGCGCGACCGACTCAGTTGGTATTGCCATGTTCAAAGGAGAGATCCTTTGAACCCCGTCCAAAAGGCGTTAAATCAACATTCCAATTTCAACACGCAAAAAAGGCAGGCCGAAAAACAATTGGTGCAAACAAATGCAAAAACACCAGCCTCAGCGATGAAGTAATCCCAAACCGAGAAGCCGGCCGCTACTTTCTGAATTCAATCCGGCGGACCCCACAAGCGGACCAGTAGGAATGCAGTTAAGTGGGAAGGTTATGGTCCTACACTTCTGACCATAACGACGCCGGGATAAAAAGGAAAAGAAGAAGAAGAAGAAGTCATGGTCCAAAAAAAAAAAAAAAAACTATTCAACCGATTGCTTTGAAATTTACATACGTTCTTCTACTCATTAATGGTTATCGGCCGTACCAAAATTGCTTATTTTTGAAAATATTTTCTTATTTTTTTTAACTATTTTTAACAAAGAAAAAAAACAAGATTTTTTTCTACAGTTCGCCATATTTTTTTTTTCTATGAAATTTGGTAGGGCCGATAGCGACAGACCTACTGAACAATAATCCATTCGATTTTTTTATTTCAGACAACATGAACAGCTGCTATTGATCGGCTTTTTTTTTGGTGTCTAATTTAATTTAAGATACAAATAAAAACATATAAAAAACTTAAATTGATTGAGTTTTATTGTCTTATAAAAAAAATAGGTGAAATGTATGCGTTCACATGAGACTATCCCCAATATAAAAGCAATATAAAATTGATGACTGTCATCATTATCATAATAAGGCATGACCAATTAACATCATTGAAACACAAAAGCACCAAGGCTAAGCAATGTTGTGGCCTTTTGGTTTTCATCTATCAATATTATTTTAATATGATTTATAACAAGCGAATAAAGAGCATTTAATTTGAGCGGTTTCGATACATATAGGGACCTTGGGGATTTAGTTGCTTGATAATGATGCATAACAAAATAGACGTTACTTAGTAGTGGCTCGTCGTTATTACGGATACAAAAAATTTAATTAATTTCCCATCAAATGCAGCAGACCTTTTTACAGGGAATGTTTGGTCTGATTGTAGTTATTAACCAACCACTAATGATAGCGGTTATGGTTTTAATAATGATTGATTTTGGCTTAGGTATATTGAAACATATTTACTGGCTAATCTGGAGCAAAGAAGTAGCAGACATACCTAGAAAAACGTATGCCAAATTAAAATGCACTTATATTTTTTTTAAAAACAAATTGAAACAATTTATCTGTCAAATCTCTAGCTACAAATTATGAAGGACATTTGAAAAGACCGCGATTTGCCTAAAATTACGTCATCGATCGCTCACGAAACTCATTCATCGAAATGTTGTCGATAGCAATGACAAGGACTCGTTTCAAAGACCCAATATTTCAATGAGTAGAGCGGGCCATTTCCTCTAAAACGGACAACAACTTTTAACAATCAAATGATGATATAAAGTCGACTACATTTTTCCGACTTGTTGGTTGGAGTTCGACTTGTTCGAGTCCAGTGCTTGTTTGCAAACATTGCTCGGCTTAGAGTTTAACGACATCTTCCAACACAGTGGTTTGGTAAACTTGTGCCGATGTCGATTATGCCATCGTAGCTCACTTGCCACCATATCATTGCATTTTCAGGATGCAAACATGGAATAAGTTCGGCGCTTCTTTTGATGTCCGAGCATACACTCCATTATGTTTATTAAAAGTTTCTTCGATTTTTGAATTGGCTTCAATACGACTGTTAACAGGTGTCCAGTGTGTCTTTTGTAGGCACAAATTCCAAACCTTCTTGAACCTTCATGAACCGCTCGATCTTTGAAGGCTTCGTACTCCACCAGTATCCTCGAAGTAGAGTACGATAAGCAAAACAGCGATTGACTTCAATCAGGTGCAAGGTCCGAAAGAGATCACCTTTTGCCATATTTTGATAGTGTCCCATTCCATGATTGTAAACGACTAAAAACAAAAATATGTTCCACAACAAAGCTGGATAAACTGATAAAATGACGGACAACATGAAAAGAGTCATTTGATGATCCTTCTCGAGAGTCACCACCAACTCATGCGCAGCATGTTCTTTATTTAAAATGGTTGCAGAAATTATTTCAATATTAGACTAGGTAATTTTACTGTTTCTACGGGATAATTTCTTATTGAAAATATCTACAGTAGAACCTCGATTAACAGAACTAATTGGGTCCGAGACTAGTTCGGATAATCGAAATCTGAATTTTTTTTTGGACAAGTTCAAACAAAAAGAATACCTTTTTACATAAAAATAGTACACTCTATTAAAATTTGACATACAAATTAACGTTGTAATATAAAACACCTAAAAAAAGTCAAATGCTTTTTTATATTATTTTTTTCATAAAATCGTCAATCTTTAATTGACGAACGGCCGCGACGCGTTTTCGAACGGCTAAGTCTCGCAGCCGTTTGAGAAGGAGAAGTTGCGTTGGGCAACATTCTTCTCGTCTCTTAAACCATTCGAGACCAGTCTCAAAAGCGGCAAATGCCTCGGCATGCGAAGGTTTGTTCGGTGCATCCACGCTTTCGTCACTACTGCTGTCGTTGTTGTGGTCATCATCTTGATATTTTGTTGATGAAATAATTTCATCGTCGTGATACCCAGGATCATTAGAATCGTGGTTTAACCAATCCACGGCATCGTCTTTATCGCAGTCCGTGAATCCTGGAATACTGCCGAATGAGGCAACGAATTCGTCAAGACCGTTATTCTCCGAGTCTTCAACTTCCGGCTCTTCAGGAAAGGTCCACAATTTCTTCCAATCTCTTTTCGTAGATTGTCTTCGGTCAAAGAATCCCAAACATAGGCTATCATATATGTATGTAGCAACAGTGCTTCAGGTTTAGAACGCAACGACGCTACCTTTAGTGCTATCAGCTAACAGAAGTCGTCTTAGAACTTGCTTCCGGTACATTCTTTTCAGTTTTTCGATGACACCCTGGTCCATAGGTTGGATTAAAGATGAAACGTTTGGGAGGAGATACAATACTTGAAAGTCCGGATCGATCGAATTTAGAGGTGGTAGTGGTGCAATGGTAATCATTACCGAATGTTGAGCGTAAGATCTGAAGATCAAATCTAATTATGTATAGCCAAGAACAATTCCTATACGGAGAAAACTGTGCAACAACATCAGTTGTGAATGAGACCATGACCATAGTCAACAAAATTTTGACTTCCAAATTCATACTCTGTGTGTATATTCTGTGCATTTCCACGCACTCCTTAATGAAATGGAAACAAAAAAGTTACCGTGAACTACAACCAGCGCGACAAATTCAGTCGAATCTATCGAATTCTAAGACAACCACCCCCGGAGAGTAGTGAACGAACATCTTCGATACAAACCATCAAGCTTCAGCGGATGGATGTGACGTGACGGTGCATTATTAAGAGAAGCAGCAGCACTTTACCAGTTTTGTTATGATCCTGTCGCCACTTTTTTACGGTTTTTATAAAAGCGCTTGTGTACCATTCGACGAATAATGTCGCGTCCATCCAAGCGTTCTTTTGCGCGTTATAGGTCACATGTATCTTTGTGATGTTCTTGAAAAACCACGGTTTCTTGGATTTCCTGATAAGCAGCAATGGCAATTGATGAGTTCCAGAGGCATTAGCACACGTCATAACTGTCATCTTTTCTTTGGAAACCTTGAAGCCCCGGGCGGCAGATTCTTAACGAGATGCAAGCGACTTGCTTGACTCTTCTTCCGAACGACTGAAATGTTTTCTTGAAATATTCAGCCGCACTTGAATTCGCTGATAAAATTTCACCTTGAATTTGTAGTTCACGTATTCCATACCGCAACTTGAAACTGTGAAGCCAACCAGCACTGGCCTTGAAATTCTCTGATCCACCGAGTTTTTTTTTCAACTCAAGAGATTTCTCACACAATAGTGGACCAGAAATCGGTTCTCCCAAGCTACGCCGTTGTACGAACCACGTTGAAACAGCATCATATAGTTCTAGATCTTTCACATTTCAGTCACCGTTTTAATTTCTTCACTCCGTCACCACTAACCATCGTAGACGCAGACGTTGTGAAAACCTCTCGATTTTTTTTTATCGGTGATTGTTGCTTTTCCAACACCATAAAGAAGTGCTGAGATGCGTTACTTGCACCCTTATCTAATTTCGACAGGATTTCCAATTTTTTTATCCACCGTAAGAACGTTACGTTTCGGCTTGGAAGTTGAAGCCATGACACAAATTAATTAGCAAAACGAATGTAATGAAAAAGGAAAAATTCGGGAGTGTGATGTAAGAAACAGGACATTGCGCGAAACAGGACGAGATTTGTAAAACTTTGACTACAATAAAATATCGTGTTATCTAATCGGTTTGTACCTATTGGTCTAAAGATTCCAATAGGGGAAATTCTTCTAAATTTTTAAAGGGTTTCCTCTCTAAGTGAAGTAAGTGAAGGGAGAGCTCTTGTACTCAACTGCAATTGACACAACGGTTTAAGGTGTCGGTCCATACCGACCTGTTGGCCGATATTTTCTACTGTTTCTATATTAAAAATAGAACGGGAAATAGCAGCGATAATTATGCCCATAACAAGATGAGCAAGAGTTCAAAGCCAGTAAGAAGAGATAATAGGCAAATGACCTCCATTCAGTTTACTAATTTTTTTCTTCGGATTCAATGTCAATCTTCCGGCTCACAGTTGAGACAATGAAAAGGCAACAAAAAAAGTTGTTTTTCTATTATAGGTTTATGCCCACCAACCGGTTCGGTTATAAACATTATATTGCCTATCACTAACCTCTATACAAACTACTCACGGTTTATCGCCATCAGATTACAGTGGTACATGCATAGATCTTCGTCACTTCAACTTTAATAGCATTTACAAGTATAAGTGCGCACCATTATTCTCACAGATTACACGTTTCCATACAGCCTCTATTGAAAATCACTAATTTCATTTGTAAGCTCGACTTACCGGTGGATTCGATCGCCTGTTAAGATTCAATCGATTCAATGCTTTTTCCACTTCGCTACTACTAAGATTACTATCGGCTTGTTGCTGCTGCTGAGCTGGCTGCTGTTGTGGCACTGGTGGTGGCGCCCGCACGCAGGTAAGTGCACCTGTCTTGTAGCAAACCAAAATTCCATTTATGTCGCTAAAGTCAAAAAGAAAATTTATGAAATATGGAAAGAGAAATAAACCCAAGTGAGTCAACAGCGGTCATACAATAATTTAATAAAATAGCATGAATCATCGACCCACTTACCCAGCTAACTTGAAACCTTCCGGTGCTGTCTTTAGCTTTGAGCAGAGAATAATATCAGTTACAGCCTGTGTGACCGTTCCACGTTTGGAAAGTTTATACGCAATCTGGCGCTTTCTCCATGCCTTTTGTTCGGAATCTGCGGTGCGCGATAACAACGAGAATTCCTTCGGCGGCAGTTCTTTTTCTGATATAACTCTAGATAATGAAATCATGTTAAGAAATGAGTCACAAAATAAAATTATATTTGCAAACATACTTTAGGGTCTCCACTACGTATTCGGGTAAACCCTCAGTCTTTGAGAGGCATAGATAACGCGCCGTGTGCCTTCCGAATATAATACTATTCTCTCTCCATAGATCGGCGTCTGAATCTTGATCATAAGTGCGATGTACCGATGTAAAATTTTTCGGACATCTAAAACACACAAAAAAAAATATTAGTTCTTCTCCCTTCCTTCCTTCCTATGTTAATTTGAATATAACTACTTACTTTTCGAAATCTTCGACAATCTGAAGAGAGGTTATTGGCCGATTGTCGGGCAGAAAACTCATAATACTATTAATGACATTCTTTTGTGGCATCGCAGTTGGTATTTGTACATGTTTCCCAGCTTTGTTCATCGTCGTTACAATTGCTCTGTCTATTGTTGTCTATTTGTTGTGGCACTTACTTCAGATTATGGCTGCAAATGACCGAAATAATTCCATTAACACGTCACAGTTCACACTAAACTTGTGCTGCACATAATTTGATTACGAAATCACAATCTAATAATTCGCTCACAGCCTCTTATGGGAATATTTAGAATTTCTTGTAATTTGTTCTCTGGCTTCTTACCTTACCTTTTGTGACATCAAACGCTGTAGCTGGACTATGTGTGTGGCTTGCGGCGTCGATGATGATGCTGCTCTTGGCACTCCTGTTCGTCTTGATGATTAATCTCCACCCTAATCATTTATTAACACCGCAATTCTATTTGAATATTTAAAATGCAAGGTCCCCCCCCGTCTACACTCTAAGCACCGTCCACAGCAGCTGTTTTGCAGGCAAGTTCCAATGCACGAATAGAACGGATACGGCGAACGACGAAGAGCACCAAGCACTTTACGCGACCACTGCAAAACAAATAAGATTCTTTTTTTCTCTTTCCTTGTTGCGTCTTTCTTAGTTTTTGTTTTCTTTTCAGTTTTGCTATCGTCGGTTATTCTTCTCCTTGTTTGCTTGATGTTTAGTGTATTTGCATTATTGGAATTATTTTGGGAGTTGGAAGTGGGGCACTATGGAGATAAACACACACAAACAACATGGACTGTTCGGCGAGTGGGATTGGTTTATGGGTCGCTTACTTTTGCCTTTCGGCCGTAATTTGGGCGACTTGGATGCGGAACTCGTTTTATAGATTTTGGTTAAAAATAGTTTATTTCGGAAAGTTAGGGAAATTTTACGCAATCGCCGCTCTTGCTATCGTTAGTTGTCCGTTCCTATTCCACAGCCGTTCTCTTTGTTCTGTCAAATGTCATTCAACTGCAAGTGATATCCGAATAGTTGTAAACGTCATTGTAGTCCAGTATTCGAGTTCGGCAGGGATGTTAAAACAGAATTTGAAATAAACGCTGTAAGTGTATTAATCGCAAATGGAATGTTAAAAGGTTTGTTTTAATATATTTAAATGAGATAAGGTACAAATGACAAGGGAAAATGTAATGAAATGCATGAAGTTCCAACGTTGCCTGGATTAATCTAAAAGTGATAAAATAAACAAAGTTGAGCTGCCGTCATATTGAGATAATTGTAGGAATCCAAACATGATATAACCTTTTCACAACAGTGTGTATAATTCCAACAGCTGCTCAAAAGTTGACCTAAAGAAATTTTAACGAGCTGTTGATAATGGACACACTATGGCACTATGTTCAACAGTCAAGAAGTTCCACTTCAGTAGCATTGGACAATCTAATATCACCCGAGATATAAAGCAAACAGTCAGTTGTCTATATCAAAGTTTGACTTAAATATGTAGCACAATGGATGGCTACGTGGCCGACCATTTCACCTCTTACTAGCAGTAGACCTGATATTTTGGTAAACTACGACCAAACAGTACCGCTAACAATATTCAGTAGCTAGGAGAATGGCAAAGCCGATGAACTAGCCAAACTCCCATTACCCCCTTGCTAATTTAAAATGATGTCTCTGCGGCTGATTGAAATTTCACAACAAATATAGAGGAAATGAAATGATATAAGTGTTATCGGGTGGAGAGGGAAATAGGCTAAATCACTTTCCGATTAAATGGGAATCAAACTTGCGGGAACGAAAGAAGAGGAATCAATTTCAAGTTCCCTCCACTGAAAAAATGATTTCGGACTTCTTACTCGTTCGTTCTCAATATATAGAATAAAATAATCCAAAATTATGTAGCAGTTCAAGGAACCCACCTGTTTGAATCGAGCTCCTTTTTCTGTAACGTGTAACCAAGGTTCAACCGATAATAAAGGCGTAAAATGAACAACTGTAACCCGAAACTAATTACATTCTTTAGGGCTACATAAAGGGAAGAAGTGGAATAAACAAATCGATTGCTTGTTAATAGAGCCGGAATGTTATTGTAATGTGTTTCAAACCTAAAATTAGTTAAACGACCAAATAGTCTGAATGTTGCTATTTTTCAGATAAACATGACAAATTTTTGAATTTCAACTGTCATTCCAAACAAATTGAAACATGACGACTTCCGCTGAATGTGTATCCGCACTGAACCCCAGATGTCAGTCGAGACTCGTTTCATTGATATCCCGCCCGCACTCTTTCCAAACGTCAAGCCGACAATTTTCAACTGATACTTCAGCAAACAACATTGTCTAACCGAAAAATAAGCAAAAAAAAAAACGACACAGAGTCGCAATTATTTCTTTATCAGTTGTTTCGTCACATACTCCAAAACCACCTTGCAAATGGATCTAACTGAACGAATGGAAGTTGAATCGTCTACTGTTGAACCGTCTACTGTAGCCACAACACCCCCTTCATCACATACAGCCGCACCACTACCGGCTCCTGCACAGGAACCGAAAAGCCCCACATCAGTGGGAGATGTTGAAAATATGCAAATTAACGCCGCCGAAGATACACTCACTGACGCCACTACGGCCGTGGAGACTGGTACACATAATCGACCGATTGATGATAATCCATATCGATTGAAGAGACGGAAAATCAAGGCAGCTGGAGCACCCAAAATGCCTCTCACGGGTAAGTGCTTGCAATTTTTATTTATGGATTTGCCATGAAAAATGATTTTCGATGTAGGTTACGTTCGATATATGGCCAGTCGACGTGAACAACTTCGGATGGAATTTCCAGAGAAAACATCTGTGGAATACACCAAAATTATCGGTGAAGAATGGTCAGCCTTATCGAATGAAAAAAAGAAGCCCTACCTCAAAGAGGCTGAGGAGGATCGACAGAGGTAAGAATCAAGTAGTGTCGACGTACAAGCACTGTACGCATTGTACCCGCTGATGACAAAAAAATAAAAATCAGTAGCGCATGCCTTACGTTCTGTTTATCTCCTATTTTCAGGTATATCAAGGAATTAAACGAGTTCTTTAAAGATCGACCAGACATCTTAGCTTCCGAGTTGGCTAAGAATAAAATGCGTAAGCGCAAGGAGAACCTTGCAGCAAAAACCGTCCTCACGGAAAAGTCACAAGTCAATGGAGGACCAGTCAACGGAAAAACTTCACCGCAATCGAATTCGAACGAAAACATTCCCCTCGCCCCATCCAAGAATTCGAAAAACACGCAAAACACCCAAACAACGCAAACCAACAGCAATGGTAATCGTCGCTGCGGACATTCCGGCAGTGGACTCTATGAAAATGGAGGTATTCCAATCTTCACCGAGGAGTTTCTTGAGCACAACAAATGCGTCGATATGGAGCTACGAACCCTGCGCAAGTCCAACATAGACTATGAACAACAGAATGCAGTTCTCGAGAAGCATGTCGAAAACATGAAGTTCGGTGTCGAGAAACTCGTGACAGAGAACGATGAATTGCAAGAGAAGAATCGTCTGCTCGAGATCTACTTGGAAAAACTGAAACAGAAACTCGCACAAGCCTTTGCTGGCTTAGCAATACCCTCAGAACCTAATGGCGCGACTCTAGACAACATTGACAAATATATGAATGATCTGCACAAGATGGCCACGTCGAACACACACGGACCTGCGAGCTTGAACAAAGCGCGTGATATCATCCGCAAGCTTGATCTGGCAATCCAGTTGTAAGAATTTGCAGTTCTTTACGTTTCATGTAGCTTGTACGCAAGTACAAAGCAAATAGTTACACCGAAATGTTGTCAACATCGTAGTTTAAGGAAGACGTCGAAGTATTTCTGAGTTAGTTCCTAAGTTATTACATAAAAGCCATTTTTTATTCTATTTATGTTATGCCTTTATGCACTCAAGCTCTGAAACGTTCGAATGGACATTTGTCTTTTGTATTTGTCTAAAAATAAAATTACTTAATTGAAAATAACTGAAGGTGTCGATTCCTACTGGACTAAAACATATGGTCGGACGGGAAGGCCAGTTTATCATATTGAGTCTACTGGTTTGTAGTGGATTGGAGGGTACAGGCTGGGAGGTACTGAATGCCACGTCTTGTTAAAGGGGTCTAGCATCCAGTCTATTCCTTATTTCTGCTTTAACGCATTGAACGAAATGAAAAATCTCATTTCCAATCAATATGCCTTCTTTCGCAAAAAAAATTGATCCTTCAAAAGCCATGTCATCGAAATGGTATTCCGCTGTATTCACAGCGGGATCGAATGCATCTTGAAATTAGTCAAAAATGTATCATACACGGCATAGGTGGTTGAGAAAAGTCCAGATTCAATTCCTTTTTGGGCTGTAAAGCCGTGTTGGTTTCAGACACAAATGAGAGCCTGATTCAACCCGGGCAACGATCTGCTTCAAACTTACGAACGTTGCCGAACATATCTGCCACAATATATAAAATACTTGTGATCAAAATCAAATGCGATGTCTAGGCATAGTGCGATGTACGGCCAGGATATAATTACATGTTCTATTTGCACCTTCCTTAGTACGGTTTTCATATCTAGAAAGTCCGTCTTTCCGCTTAAGGCAGTTTTCAGTATGAAGCTTTGCCCACATCGACCACACGATTTGAAAAACAGTACAAAAATTTAATTCAAACTTTATCCTTAATTTTTTCTTAAACTGTTTTAATTTTTACTTCACTAAAGAACAAAAATCTT
Organism: Merodon equestris; assembly: GCA_958301585.1. Classification (NCBI taxonomy): domain Eukaryota; kingdom Metazoa; phylum Arthropoda; class Insecta; order Diptera; family Syrphidae; genus Merodon; species Merodon equestris. The sequence continues at coordinate 76,133,573 of OY284415.1, read as the reverse complement.
CATCAAGTTAACATCAACATTTTCTTCAGACTCATTACTTAGCAGCGGCTGGTGCTGGCTTCGCTTTTGGCTTGAGAACATTGTAGGCAATGATCAATCCAATGACCGCGTACGTCGCCTTTGCAACCTAAAAAATGAAACAAGAAAATTACGTAAATGTTTTTCTCTAAAAAAGTCGTTATGCAAGAATATAATCGCTGGGAAGACAGCACTTACATTAGCACGTCCAGCGTCGGTGACTCCGTTGAAGTACTTGGCGAGTCCGGTCAATTTAGCTGCTTCTGCTGATTCTCCACCGGCCATTCTAAAGGGAAATTGACAAAATATTTAATTGTAGTGTAGTCCTGAATAGTAAGCGATAGATTTAGAGTGTTAAAATCAATTTTAACTCACTTGAATAAAGCTTTGAGTCGAGTTCTGCAGAAATGTAAAAATTCAATGCAGATTTGTCAAAATAATTCCAGGTTAGGTTATGTAATTTTTTTTTGACTGTTCGAACACTAATTTCGAAAGTATGATGGCCGAATGTGGCTGAAAGTGACATACGATATAAATGGTTGGAGCCGAAATGAAAGTCGGTAAGGATAACCGTTTGCACACTACACTACTATCGAATGAATGGAGGGTCACATATTCTTGGGATGAAACCTTAAAATTAACGACTAACAGCCGTTTGGTTCAAATGTAATTTTAAAAAAATAAAAACGAAAGGGAAAGTATAATGTACGTTTAGTCACAAAAGTCTACATACACCCCTTAAATGTTTGAAATCTAAAAACCAGTAGAGAATTGGCTTGTTAGACAGTCATTATACATCTTCTTTTTCCCAGATAACACTTCCAGAAAAACAGAGTCAACCATAAATATGAGAATTACAAAGAAAAGCAAAATAAACGAAAAAATCTCATAAAAGTCAGCATACAGCTGCATTTTCATAGATACTGCCACGGTACCAAATGGAGTACCGTGTGTAATTGGAGCAGACTGGGTCGCCTTTTTAATAAAAACGGATTTCTAAAATGGCGAGTAGAAAAGAAGTTCCATTGGAAATTCGAAATTTAATTGTTAAATTAAGACAAGAGGATAAAAGTTACGGCGAAATTGCAAGAATTGTTGATAGAAGGCGCGCAACAGTCCAGTCTATAATTGAAGCGAAGCTCTTATACCCGGGACAGCCGTTTCTTCCTACAAATACTCCTCCGGAGCCATTCAACTGATTTTGACTAAACTTACCAAGGTGATCATGTGGACATCGCTGAGTGTCCATACGTTTTGTTTTTTCAAATTCGACTTATTATTGAGGAATAATCACCGAAAACCCAATTTTCCTATTGGTACGATAGAGGAAAATCTGCACGTGCTATACGGAAAATTCTGTCTTAGCGATAAATATGTATTTCGAGTTTGATTGAACTCCTCCTAGACGGTTCAACCGATATGAACCAAACTTGTCACGTTGATACTGTGGACATCGGTAAAGATTTTAATAGGAAATAGTCACCGAAAAACGAATTCTCAATTGATGTCTATGGGAAAAATGGCACGCGCAAAATCGAATTTCCAGGGGGGAAAAAGATTCTACGGATTGTTTAAAAACGGCGAAGTCCTTGCCAATTTGCGCTGCGCACCTCTCGCTTCGAACTCAATTTTTTTAGAACTTTCGGACATTTTTCGTCTTTTTATTTTCCAAAAATAATCATAAATATTGGGGCAACTTTTTCGTATAAGGTTATTAGAAATTGATGTTATAACAACTGAGATATTAACGAACATCGTTCTGATAGACTTGCTATAGAAATAAATACATAGGAAAAAATAACACTAAAGGATAAATACCATAAAAAACTCAATATATCAATTGAGCTAAAAAGAGGTAAATAAGACATAAGCGAATATCTTTTTACTTATAAATTGCTTAGATCATGCCAAGGTTGTGTCAAAGAACTAAGATTGGGAGACGAACAGTGAATGCCAGACGACACGACAACGACAAACCAATCAATCTAATGGCAACAGTGAGGACACACAAATTGTACAAGAATTCCAACGAAATCTGGATAACAAGTCGTACTATATGTGCTCAAATTGCTACCGTTTAGACTACACGAATACAACTGACAACTACATCTGCAATGCTTGTGTTAAGAATCCAACTAAATTCACACCTGTAAATAACATGTACCCTGGCGACGTTCCATCAGAACTCAAAGAACTGACCATGGTTGAGCAATTGCTTATAGCTAGAGTACATCCCGTAATGAGAATACATCAAGTTCGCACCTATGGTTCAAATGGACAGTATCATTGCTCTGGAAACGTAATCAATGTAGCTCAAGCTCGCCAGACGTGCTGGTATGGATGGTTTTACTGATTTCAGAGTTAGAAAATGCAACGAATGGCTTCTGGCCAACTAAGCCATGAAGATTATACGTACCTTTAAACCAGATTTGCTGTAAACAACTTCGCATCTGCAAACAACTTCAAAAATGCATTGAGAATCCTGTCCAAAAAGGCTGAAGTTGCTGCTTACTATCAAGATATGCTTAGATCACTCAACACACCAGTAGTTTCCATAAAATCAGAAAATAACAACGAAACAGCATCAAGAATGAAGCACATGGTTTACCGTCATGCCTAAATTTGGCTATTGGTTGTCGAGTTATGCGGACTGAGCAAGGTTTGTGCATTGGATCTCTTCATATAGTCAAAGATATAGTGTATCAACCAAAACCTGAAGATACGCATTTGGATGACTTTCCTCTTTGTATTCTGGTGAAATTTGACAAATACACAGGCCCTTCTATATACAACGGACTGATCCCTTTGGTTCCAGTAACAGTCAACTTTCGTAAAGGCAGCGTATCATGCAAAAGAAAGCTGTTCCCTCTACAATTGGCTTACGCTATCACAGTCCACAAAAGTCAGGGCATAATTGTCGATCAAGCAGTCGTCGATATTGGTTCATCTGAATTTGCACTTGGTCTAACGTATGTATCATAATCTCGCGTAAGAACTATTGAAGGCCTTCTTATAGACCCTGCCTTTCCACCCGACCGCCTTTTGAAATCCATCAACCAAAATTCATCTTGGGCTATTAAGAAACAAGAACTTTCAAGACTTCGCAGGCTAGCAAACATTGACTAATTAATTCGATTCCAAATATGTCTATTTCGATATTGAAGATAAATAAAAATATATTACATTAAATACATTTTATATTTCTTGTCATTTATGTTTTGTCTCGAGTGTCTATTTCGTTCTTTTTCATTTTTCAACTGACTCTCAATGAACTCCGTCATCTCTCTGCTTCCAATTTCAAGATGTGAACATTTAAAGGTCATCAGGTGCGATGTCTACTAAGCAGTAGTGATTTATGCACAGTTTGGAGGTAGCACGCGGCCTTAGCTAAGTGTGCGACCGTTCAGGTGCACAGTAAACAGGTGATGTAAATCGAATTTAAACAGTGAGACAAAAGGGTTCGCTCAGCTCAATTTTTTCAAAGCAGCCCACCTGTATTGAATTCCTAGTAAAAATGTACGAGGATAGGGGTAATGTCTCAAATAAATCATGTACTGGGCGTCCGAAGATATTAAATGCCCGAGATGTTAGGACCATCCTTCGCAAAGTGACCTCCAACCCTAGGACCAGCGAGCGCTCCAAAATTGGCTGAAGACATCGCAAATACCACCGGTAAAGAAGTTCATCGAGAAACGGTTCGAAGAGTGTACCCAGGAAAAAGCCTCTGATCAGCAGGGTCAACCAAAAAAAACGCATCGAGTTTGCCAAACGCTACATCTCTGAAAGGTACGAGTTTTGGAGAACTGTACTATTTATCGACGCATTAACAGAAACATGGTTGCACTCTCACATCCACTCAGCTGAACTTTTCGATGCCTCTTACTGTGTTCATCGACTGCACAGATCATTGTCTTCCTCTCTCACCCGGGGTGGTGGTGTACTAATCGCTGTTCGTTCTTCGTTACATAGTAAGCATATAGTTTTACCTCACCGCGCTGATAATATTGAACAACTGTGTGTTTGTGTTGCGCACTCCCCCGATGGAGGTGGAGCCTTGTACTTTCTTATCAGCTACATACCTCCAAATTCAAATGCTGTCGTCTATGATCATCACATACGGAACATCGAACATGTCGCTTCTCAACTCAACGTAAGTCAAGCTCCAGTAGCCTTAGGAGATTTCAATGCAGGTGATATTCTTTGGAATTGATCTGATGTAGACCAATGTTTATTACCTTCCAATTTGAAAAAAGACTATGAATGTAATTTTATTGACTCACTTTTTGCCCTAAGCTTGTCTCAAATCAATTGTCATCACAATTCATTAAATAGATTGCTTGACTTAGTCTTTGTAAGTGATGAATTGAATATTAAATGTAGTAAAGTGTTATCTCCACTGCTAACTAACTCAATTCACCACATTGCAGTCTGCTTTACTATAAAATCTTATGATTATTTAATTGAAGAACTAGCTGATTGTAATTTACTTGCTTTAAATTTTAAAAAAGTCAATTATGTTGCTTTAGACCATTATCTAGGCAATATAAATTGGGATGATATTCTTGCTGGTTCTAACCTTGATACAGTTTACTCAAATTTTTTAAATAAATTGCATGAAGCATTTGCTATTTTTGTGCCGAAGTCGGTAGTAAAGCATGGGCATAAGCTTCCTTGGATTAATAAACGTTTAATAAATCTTAGAAACGTTAAAAATAAAGCCCTTAAAAAATTTAAGAAAACGAATGCTGAAATAGATTGTGAACATTTTAAAAGGTTGCGTCGCGAATATGAATTTTTAAACTCTTTTCTCTACAAGCAGTATGTTATGCAAACGGAAACGTATATAAGAAATGATTCAAAATACTTTTGGAAATTTATAAGGACTAAAAATAAATCCAGTGGATTCCCTTCTTCATTATCATATAATGATAAGGAATCTACTGACTTACAAGGCATTTGATATCTGTTTGCTAAATTTTTTCAATCTGTTTATCGCAAACCAGATGCCTTCAATTTTTCAGAGCACATACCATGCAATTCCGGGTCCTATCCTCAAGTGCCAAATTTTGTCCTCTCGGATGACGACGTTTTCATCGGCTTAACGGCACTAAGAAGCAATACCGCCGCTGGTCCAGATAATATTCCAGCGATTTTCCTTAAAAATTGTAGGAATTCCCTTTTTACTTCTCTACGCATAATTTTCAATTTATCACTTAGTAGTGGTAAGTTCTTAGATACTTGGAAAATTTCTTTTATCGTTCCAATTTTTAAATCGGGTAGTAGGCAAAACGTAAATAACTATAGGGGAATATCAAAATTGTCCGCAATTCCAAAGTTATTTGAAAGTCTATTAAAAGATAAGTTGATTTTCAATACAAACAATTTGATTTGTCCATCCCAACATGGGTTCATGAGTGGTAAGTCGACTACCACAAACCTTGTGATATTCTCGAAATTTGTTCTCGATGCCTTGGAATCTGGTGCCCAGGTTGACGTAATTTACACTGACATCTCAAAAGCTTTTGATACAGTTGATCACAATTTGTTACTCCTAAAACTAGAACTTCTTGGATTTAGCAAGTTGTTCCTTAAGTGGATTTCTAGTTATCTAAATGATCGACATCAAAAAGTCAAGATCGGCAATCTTACGTCTTCAGTCATTGAAGTCTACTCAGGAGTTCCTCAAGGTAGCCATTTAGGACCATTATTGTTTATTCTCTTCATAAATGACATCTCCAATGTTGTTCAATTCTCTTCAACTTTGCTGTTCGCTGACGACTTGAAAATTTATTGTAAGGTTAATAGCGAAAGTGATTGTATGAATTTGCAACTAGATTTGAATAACATTGTTCAGTGGTGCAAAAGAAATAACTTGTCCCTAAATATTGAAAAATGTAAAGTTTTCTCTGTTTATCGTTATTCTTCTCCCATATTTAGTAATTACTTAATTGGTGACAAACAATTAGCATTCACTAATTTCGTTAGTGATTTAGGTGTTATATTTGACTCAAAAATGACATTCGTTCCTCATTTTGAGTATATAGCTTCCAAGGCTACTTCCCTATTAGGATCCTTATACTTTAAAATCGTTGTACATTGCATTAGTTCGCCCTTTCTTGGAATATTGCTCGGTTATATGGGACCCATATTGCGCAGTACACATAAACAGGTTGGAAAGAGTTCAAAAATCGTTTACAAGATTCGTTGTAAGAAAATTAAATTGGCACTTCATGCCACCTTATAACGCAAGATGTCGTCTAATAAACATCACCTCGTTAGAAAAGAGACGAAAGATCCAAGGAATCTTGTTCGTGCACGATATTCTTACATCTAGAATTCACTGCCCTGAAATCCTCTCTTTTTTTAATATCTATGCCCCAGAGAGAATTTTAAGAGAACGGCCGTTCCTTCAAATTCAATTCGTTAGAACAAACCATGCTCGAAATGAAGCAATCTCAAGATGCTCTTTTTTATACAATACAGCCAGCGACATAATCGACTTTAACCTTGATAGGAGACAATTAAAACTTCGCCTTGAAAATGAATACATTGTATAAATATAAATATGTATGTATATACACATATATCTATTGTTATTTTTTTCTTTTTTCTTAATCCCTTCTTTTAATCTTAAGTAATAATGTAAATGTAAAGTATCTGTAAGAAAACATTTTTTTCGGTAGATAATAATAATAAATAATAAATATATAGAAGCTCAAAGTAAGTACAATATTTTCGGATCCGATGGCCGAGGTACTCGTAAAATATGGCGTAGACCAAATCAAGAAATGGCTGTGCAAAATTTAGTCCCAACAGTAAAGCATGGGGGAGGCAATTTCATGGTTTGGGGGTCAATGACGGCGGCAGGACTGAGCAAATTAGTTTTTATTGGGGACACCATGGACCAACACAAATATTTGGACATATTTCGGGATAATTTGTATGCATCTGCCGAATGCCTAGGCTTAGGAAACAGTTGATGATCCAAAGCATACGGCAAGAAGAGTTAAGGAATGGCTCCTGTACCGTGTGCCAAAACAGCTGCATCCACCCCCACAATCACCAGATCTTAACGCTATTGAACACATTTGGGATGAACTTGAACGTAAATATACCATCAACAACAGAGACTCACTAAAGAGCGCTTGTTACCGAAAATCTTGTTCTTTCGATGCCTAGAAGGCTCCAAGCAGTCATAGACTCGAATGGAGGCCCGACCAAATATTGAATGTCATTTGCAGAATTTTATGGAGGATCCCTAAAGATCCCCCCTTAATAATGATATGTTCATTATCGTTGTTTTCTCAACAAGTTTCAACAATGCTACTCTTGTCCGGTATTTCAGATTATGTTCTCGGTTAAGGATGATCCTGTCTTCGTGATCGCTGAGAAATGCTACGTTTGTGTTTTTGGTTGTTGTTGTTTTCTGTAATTATACTCCAACTTATACTCCTGTATTTACCAGGTGCGCAAGTTTAAAATGTTTCATGAAAAATACGCAATTATTTAAGAACAATGGCAAAACATTTTTTATTAAAAGTATTGGCCCTAGCTTTCTACACATTTTATCCATCTCTCAGGCAATTTATGGATACCATTCCAAAAGAAAGCTTCATCTTTCATTGACATCCATTCATCGAGCCATTTTCGTACATCCTCGAAAGTCTTGAAGTTTTTTTTTTGAGTTTTTTAATTCATTTTTATTCATAATTTCTTAGATCTATCTTACCCTAGACAAAAATGCTTAAAAACTAGCTTAACTATCTTAGATAGATAGATCTTTATTTCGTATAGTAAATTTTTACATAGGTTTGTTACCGCACATTTTACATTATACAGGGATTTGATAAACTTATCTTTCCACTGAATTTTTGTTCATATAGCAAAAAAAAAAAATTATATTTAGTAAGTCTTTGGTGTTAACAGAAGGAAAAATACGACAAAAAACCTTCTATGTGAGAAAAGGTAGAAAATGACCAGAACAGTAAAATTAAAAAAAATAAAAAAATAACATAACAAATTGTACAAAATAAAATAAATAAATAAATAAACAAATAAGCAAACAAGCAAATAAATAAATAAATAGAAAAATAAATAAATAAATAAATAACATAAATAAATAAATACAATAAATAATTAAGTAACTTTATAAAAAAAATAAATAAATAAATAAATAGATAAATAAATAATCAAGAGATAAATATATAAATAAATAGATAAACACGTAAGTAATAATTGGATATATACTCTTAATTCGCTGAGTGTTTAATGCGTTTATAAGTGGGTTGTCAGCAATACTACATCGGTCTACAAATTTAGATTTAAGTTTTTCAATTCTTACACAAATCAGTTCAACATTCGCTTTTTCGTGTAGATCTAGTGTGGAGTAATGCCAAGGTAAATTGAGCATCATTTGTAGAACTTTATTTTGACATATCTGCAGTTTTTTAATATGGCATTTTGCGCAGTCGCCCCAGACTTGGCAACCATATAAAAGAATGGCTTGAAAGATGACTTTGTATATTATAATCTTGTTTTCTGTAGACAATAGCGATTTTCGGTTTATGAAGGGGTACAACATTTTGACGGTCACATCTGCCTTTTTAATGGCCCTTTTTATGTGTTCATGGAATATCAATTTTGAGTCGAGGTAAATTCCTAGATATCTAACACAGGACTCCCAGGGTATGCTTATTCCATTAATTTGTAGCTGGGTGGAGGGCTTGAAGCAACTCTTTCTTTTTCTTGTGAAAAAGATAGCTTGCATTTTATTTTGATTTAACTTAATCTTCCACTTTGAGAAGTATTTTATTAATACTTCCATCGCATTCTGTAGGTTGTTTTCAATATTCCAACCAAACTCATGCAATGTAAATATTGCAGTATCGTCAGCAAAAATGACTGCGTCACAGTTATAGAGGACTGGACCTAACACAGAGCCTTGAGGGACACCAGTATCGAATGTTATTAAATCAGACACAGCACAGTTGACATGGACCTTAAAACGGCGACTAGAAAGAAAATTTTGAACTATTTTACAAATGTACAAATTTTTTGAAATGTAGTGAAAGTTAAAGTTAATCATTTTAAACAACAAACCATTATGCCAGACAGAGTCGAATGCCTTTTCTATGTCTAATAGTACCATTCCTGTCGATTTTCCAACAGAACGATTTTGTTTTATGTAGTTGCATATTCTGAGTACCTGATGCGAAGTATTATGGTATTGCCTAAATCCAAATTGTTCCTTAGGATATATGTTATTATCACAGATATGCTTTAACATTCGCTCCTTAAGTACTTTTTCCAGTACTTTGCTAAGACTACTGAGCAGGCTTATTGGCCTATAACTTTCAGGACTTTCGGGTGGTTTTCCTGATTTAAAGACAGGGACAATTTTTGCTAGTTTCCAAGCATCAGGGAAGTACCCTAATTTCAGACAGGCATTAATAAGGAACGTTAGATATCTTATGCCAGATTTTGGCAAGTGTTTAATGTAACCTCCGGCTTTCCTGACCTTTAAGTTCTTAACTATATGTTGTACATCTTCGTCTACAAGAAATTTTATTGAAGTCAAGTAAGGAGCACTATCCGAAAAATACGTTTGAATTGTAGTGTTAACTCTATTTTCAGTTTCCCTATCACCTAAGTCTCTTGAGATGTTGTGGTTTTTGGCAAAGTTCACAGCAAGAGCATTTGCTTTCTCGACATCTGAAAGGTAGGTGTTAACTGAGTCTTTTAAATAAGGTAATTGCCGTTTTTTGTTTTTGATTACCTTAATGATATTCCAAAAAGGTTTCGCATTTTTTTTTAGAGAATTCAGTTTCCTATTCCAGTATTGGTTGCGAAAAAGTGATATTTCTTGCGAAATAAGCTTGTTCAGATTAGTTACCTCACGTCTGTAAAAGGGGTCCCGATATCTCTGCCAAATTTTCCTGTAGTAATTCCTTAATTTTATGAATTTCAAGATGTAACTAGGAAGTTTAATACAAGTTTCTTTTACTGGCTTTTTTGGAATACTTTTGTCCGCAGCGCTCAAGATAATTGATGAGAATCGACCTAAGATAACGTCAATATTTTCTTTGTGAGATACTTCTTCTAAGTCTATTGGTGTTTGTCGCAACATGGAATTAATTTCCGATCTAAATCGCGACCAATTTGCATTTTTTATGTCTCGCGTATATTGGAACTGTTTTTCACCTGAGTGTCTAAGTTTACAAAAAACAGGCATATGATCAGAACTAAGTACATTCACAGCGACTGGTTGCGTTACTAGACAGGGCACGTTAGTAATAAACATATCAAGGACAGATGGTTGGCCGCGTGAGCCACAAGGGATATAAGTGGGACTAGGAGGAAACATTACAACAATTGGCAATGTTGCACAAAGATTTGATAAAATATTGCTCCAAGAGTTTGCCCTTAAGCAACCCCAATCTCTGCGCCTACAGTTAAAGTCTCCCCCAACCAGTACTTCACCGCTCAATGAAAACATTCTGTGAAAATCATTCTTTACAGCAATTCTTTTTTCATTATTAACACGCTCCCCAGGAAAATATGCACAAAACACCTTGATCTTTTGCAGATTTCTTAATACTAATTCAACGCCTACGTTTTCTACATATCGAGTTTTTATCACAGGTAAGAGCGAATGCTGAATTGATCGTTTAATTAGAATTGCAACGCCACCACTTCGCCTATCAGTTCTATCACAGCGATAGCATTTATAGTTAGGTGTGGATAAATTCAGGTCATTATGTAGCATAGTTTCAGTAATCAAAGCGATATCAATGTTACTACTGTTTAAAAAATAGATGAATTCAATAATTTTGTTACGTATACCTCTGGCATTCCATGTTATAATTCTTAGGTTTCTTCTTCTTTTCCTTTTTATCCCGGCGTCGTTATGGTCAGAAGTGTAGGACCATAACCTTCCCACTTAACTGCATTCCTACTGGTCCGCTTGTGGGGTCCGCCGGTTTGACCTCAGAAAGTAGCGGCAGGCTTCCCGGTTTGGGATTACTTCATCGCTGAGGCCAATCAAATGCTGGTGTTTTTGCATTTGTTTGCACCAATTGTTTTTCGGCCTGCCTTTTTTGCGTGTTGAAATTGGAATGTTGATTGATAACGCCTTTTGGACGGGGTTCAAAGGATCTCTCCTTTGAACGTGGCAATACCAACTGAGTCGGTCGCGCTCTATATTTCTTGTGATGGTTTCTTTTACGTGGAGGCTTCCTCGGATCTTTGAACTTCTAATTCTGTCACGCTTTGTTACTCCCGCTGTCATGCGAAGCATCTTCATCTCAGTTGCCGTTAATTTGCTCTCATACTTTTTGTGCATTGTCCAGCATTGTGAACCGTATGTGAGCGCCGGACGTACAACTGAAGTGTAGAGCCTTCCTTTCAGCTTAGGGGGCATTTTTCGATCACAGAAGATGGCGGAGTTTTCCCGCCACTTCATCCACCCTACGCTTACGCGATGTTTGATGTCGTCATCACAAGTTGCTTCTCTATTAATCATAGATCCCAGATATTTAAACTTTTCACACTTGGGAAGCACTCTTCCATTCAAGTAAATGTCTGGAATAGGCTGATGAGGGTCAGAGAACGGGCAGCACAGATACTCTGTCTACTTTGAACTAATCCGATACCCGTGTCCCTCAAAAATGTCCACCCACACATCAAGTGCTCGTTGTAGGGACGCCTGATCATCACTTATAATGGCCCCATCGTCAGCAGAGAATAGCTGGTGCACATTGGGGTCCGTCACTTTTCCTTCAAGCAAGCAATCAAGGACTGCTATAAAAAGCAGTGGGCTGAGGACGCTCCCTTGGTGTACACCGACTTTGATTGCGAACTCTTCGGTGACTCCTGCGGTGCATCTTACTCTTGTCGTTGCTCTCTCGTACATGTCCATAATCACTCGCACGTAGGTTTCTGGAACTCCTTTTTGTCTTAGCGGAACCCATAAAAGATCTCGTGGTTGCCGGTCAAAGGCCTTCTCGAAATCAACCAACACCATATGCAAGTCCTTTGAAGAATCACGATGCTTTTCCATCATGATCCTTATACTTTGGATTGCATCTGTTGTTGATTTACCCGAGACAAACCCGCACTGGTCATCAGATAGTCGTATTATTTTCCGCAGTCGGCTATCTAATACCCGTTCAACGATCTTCATGGTGTGCGACATCAGCTTGACAGAACGGTAGTTATCACAATTTCGCGTATCACCCTTTCCTTTGTGCAATGGAAGAAGATAGCTTTCCCTCCATTGATTAGGCATAGTGTCGCCTCTCATAAGTTTGGAGATAAGAACCATGAGCCATCTAGACCCGATGTCTCCCATCTTTTTCCAGAACTCAGAGGGTATGCCGTCCGGCCCAACAGCTTTTCTTTTCTTGGAGTTTTTAACCGCGTACCGAACTTCTTCGACTGTGATGTCGGATATTTCGGCATGATTCGGGGCGGCTCTTGGAAAGTACACTCGGGGAAACTGTTCGTTCAGAAGTTCCTCGCAATACTGTCGCCATCTATGGAGAATTTTTTCGTCTTCCACAAGGAGTTGGCCTTCAGCATTGTTAATAAACTTTGGGAAACGAATCTCCTGAGCATTTCTTCTTCTCTGGGCGGCTATCTTAAAGATATTTGCTCCTTTGTTCAAATTGTTTTGTCGAAGCTCCTGGGTAGCCTGGTTCCTGTCAGACGCGGAAGACGATATTTCTTCCAACTCCTGATAGAGGCCTTCCATGCTTTTCGCTTTGAATTCGGCGCATGTTTTCTTCGCGATACCTTTGCAACATCTATATACCTTTTCACGGCGAGCTTTTTCCTCTCTATTAGTAGAAGAGCACTTTGACCAAGCTTGGAAAGCCATTTTCTTTTCGTGTATCACTGCTTTGGCTTCGTCTGTCCACCACCAGGTTTCTTTTGCGTGTTGGCAGGGGCCTTTAGATGTTCCGAGCAGTGATTTGGCTTTCTCCAGGCCAGATTGTTGTAGGGAATCCCACATGTCTTGTGCTCTGCACTCCTCATTACCGACCTCATCGATAATGGAAGAGAGGTAGTTTTCCATGATGGTAATAAAAGCTTCGCCTTTTCCTTTATCCAGCTTATACCACTTGATTCTCTCAGACACCTTCGTTTGCTGCTTTGACTTCTTTCTCGCATCCATAAAAAATTCAGTCAGGAGGAGACGGTGTTGAGGGGCGATCGCGTCTCCCAGGATCACTTTGCAATCTTTAGCTCGTGGCTTCATGAAACTGGATACCAAATGATAGTCTATTTGAGTTTCATTTCAAAATTTTATTTTGATTATTATATAATTTTTTAAAAATAATAAAAAAGAGTTCAATGTTTTATACATTAATTTGCCTACAAGTCCAGCAGCGTTAAAACCAAAAAAAGGTTTTTCTTAGAAAAAAATGGTTCGGGTTTTTTTTTAATTTCTCAAAAACTACAAGACATTTTTGCATCCGGTTTTCTGTTTTGACTAAAAACTAATAAGAGAATTGAATGTTTGAAAAAAGATTACCACTTAATTACATAAAATTTTGAAAAAAAAATAGTTCGAACATTTTTTTTCCAAAATTTTGAGTTTGAAAATTAATTTCTCAAAAACTATTCCCTGAAACAGCTTCATTTAAAAACAGGACGAAAGAAGAGATTTCTGGCTTTACAAGAAAGTACATCATGGCATTGTGGATGTAACTGTTGATTTTTAATAATTTTTTTTCCAAATTAAGTCAATTTTTTAGAAAATTGCCCCTCCCGGCTAAACGGGGCGGAATAGACCCCCCCCTCCCATACGATTTTTTTCTTGTCTTGACCAGACCTACACGCTCTAGCTTTTTGGCACACTGCTCGTGGGACACCCTGTATGTATGTATGTATGTACATATGTACATACATATATATACTTTTTTTATTTTTTATTTTTATTAACTGGGAAACTAGGAACTAGAGCGAGAGATAGTCAAAGATAACTTGCGCAGGCAAAAGCTCCGAGTTGACTGCTTACCTATCTTAACAATCTAGATATCTTACTGGCCCTAGGCGGACACTCTAAAATAGACGTAACAACTTAAATCTATGTCTTTCGACTACTATATCAACTTACCACTAACATTAATATATCTAGCTTAAGCTAAGAAAAATGTTTTTTATTAAAAACTTAGCATATGATCATACTTTTGATCATATGATCAATAGTCTTGAAGTGTTGTTCAGGCAGTGCGTGTCCCATCGATGAGAAGAGATGATAATCAGAAGGCGCCAGGTCTGGTGAATACGGCGGGTGGGGTAGGAGTTTCCAACCAAGCGAAGAAATCGTTTCTTTGACCACTTTTGCTAAATGTGCAGGAGCGTTGTCATGCTGCAGAATGACTTTGCCGTGTCTTCGAGCCCATTCTGGGCGTTTTTCGATCAATGCGTGGTTCAAATTGATCATTTGTTGTCGGTAGCGGACGGTATTAACTGCTCGTAGTACACTACTCCCTTCTGATCCCACCACACACACAGCATTGTCTGCCTCCCAAAGCGATCCGGTCTTGCACTCGATGTTGATGGTTGCCCTGTCGTTACCCATGATTTTTTACGTTTGGGATTCTCAAAATTTTTCCATTTTTCATCGCCAGTTACAACCAGAGGCAGAAAACCCTTTCTTTCGTGGCGTAAATGCAGCATTTCGCACACAGTTTTTCGTTTTTCCATCATCTGTCGTTCGTTCAGTTCGTGTGGAACCCATTTTCCAACCTTTTGAATCTTTTCCATGGCTCTCAGGCGTTCGGAAATGGCTTGCCGAGTGACATTCAACTGCTCCGCCATCATTTGTTGTGTTTGTGTATTGTCTTCGTCCAATAATGCTTGTAATTCGTCGACTTCAAACTTTTTTGGTCGATTTTCGCGTTCTTTGTCAATAACATTGAAATCGCCACTTTTGAAACATTGAAACCAGCGTTCACAAGTCTTGACGGTTGGAGCAAGATCGCCGTAAGTCTCCACAAGAATTCGATGACTTTGCGATGCCTTTTTCTTTTGATTGAACAAGGAAATCATTACATGCCGCAAATGCTCTTTATTTAGCTCAAAATTCGACATGTTTAACACGAAAAAGAAGTATGCTACTAACTCGTAAACAACTAAACGAATATGACGTTTTGTAGCGGGCTGTCATACCAACAAAATGGCGCTTTGGGTTCGACATATAATTCAATATGTTTTATGCGCCATCTCTTGACAAAAAAAACGACATTTTAAACTTGCACACCGTATATATCGGAGAACCTGCGCCGATGGCGTAGTTCATCCTTCGCAAATGAAGCAGCGATGGCGTTAGCGTTATTTAGTCGATTACAACAACTTGCAAACATTTTGACATGCTTTGGATAAACTACGTAACGACTTGTGTCAATCAGGCTGTAGTTCAGTGTTGTACTAAGCCAGATGTCGCTGAGACAATCGATATTACATTGCATTATAATACTTTAAAGTTGTATTGTATAAGCCAAGGACAAAAAGTTTTGGCTGCTACCATACTTAAAACATTAAAGATCTCTACAGAATTTCTCTCTCGAAACGCCCACAGTCCTCTTTAAGGGTCTTCGCTTATGGACTATGCTCTTCGAACATAAGATTAAATTGAAAGTAAATAAACGATTCTGTGTCAAAATAAAATTAAAAAAAAGTTTTTCAAAAAGTATCAAGTTGATTTGCAACTTCCAACCATCACAATATTAAAAAAAAAAACAAGATTTTGACGTCAATCGTGGGACCGAATATACTCGTATACGCGACTAGATCGTCCGCGGTCGCTATTGAATGCTGAAGAGAATGAAGAGAAGATCATTAAGGATGAGGAATCGGCAAGTTCACCGTTCTTCGTTGCAGTCTGTTGTTCATTTCAAATGTTTGAGTTGAAGTCACATTGGCACTTTTTACGGCGAACTCTCTACTGGTTAACATAACAATAATCATATACATACAGCAGTAGTTTAATTATGTTCACCCGACTGAGCTTGTAATATAGTCGTTCTAACCATATGGTGTCGAAGGCTTTTTCCGAGTCAATCAGACAGGACCCGTGCATTGGTTCTTGCATTGGGAATAGCAGAGCATGACACTGCTCTGGAACCGAATTGGTTAGGTTAGATTAGGTTAGGCGGCTTCGCTCCTCATAAGCGGTGGGGATCACTTAGACCAAGAACGGTCCATTGTGCTACCATTTGAGTCGACTTGGTCACCGTTGCTCTTGGAACCATTTGGAGTGCTGAATAAATTCCGATATTTTGAAGATCTCCGTATCGGATAGATCCGTTAGTTCATTAAAGAAATGTTCTCCCAGAAATCCTCTTCTTGAGTAGGTTAGGGCAGGGCAATTACATAGGAGATGGGATGGAGATTCTTTCTCTTCCTCATCATGACACCTACTGCAGTAGTCGTTGTATGGCACTCGATTAGGCTGCTTATAATCTGCCTGCATATTTTTAGAAAGCTTGTGGTTTTACGTTGACAATACCTGGGCCAGGTTTGTCTCGTGTTGCATGTTTCAAGGTCACACCATCTCTCATTTGACTGTTGCAGTGCTTGTTTCGAGATTTTATATTTTTGGGTTTCCATTGGTGGGTGGATTTCCCCTTTAACAGTCGAGAGCTCCAGTGTGGTGCCTATTTTGACTAGTTTGTCTGCTACAACGTTACCTGGTATATCGCTATGTCCAGGTATCCAGCACGATATCTCATTTAGAGATGTACGGCAGAGCCTGACCAATTTTGATCTCATTATTGGTGATTCGAGTGCTTTTATTGCCGTTTGGCTATCTGTGTAGATGACGATGTCTCTAATGTTCATTGATCTCACAGACAGCCAGTCGGCGGCCTCACGAATTGCCATTAATTCAGCTATGAATATACCTACTACAGAGGTAGTCTAAAGCATTGGCTCATTTTTAGGGTCGGTGCATAGACACCGGCACCCACACCATTGCCTGTCCAGGACCCGTCTGTGTATACTTCCACGGCACTGCTTTTTCTTGGAACTTCATTCCCTCCCATTATCGTTGGTTGGGAATTATTGTCTTATAAAGAATTGTGATGTCTAGGATCAGGATTAAGTAGTCCGTGACTTCACTTAGATCACTCCTTTGGCGTAGAATACTAGCGTGCCCAATTTCGGTGAACTTCCTTAAGGCGCAGCGCTGATTTCTTTGCCTTTTCCTTGTTAAAAAGATGCAGAGGGCCTAAGTGAAGCATCATTTCGAGGGCTGCAGTAGAGCTTGTTCGCAGTGGCCCAGTTATAACCATGCACGCTATTCTTTTAGCTTTGCTTAGAAATTTGGCATAGTTAGATCTGCACAGTGCCGGCCACCAGACTAAGCAGCTGGGCACTAATATAGGCCTAACAGTCGCGGTATACAGCCAGTGAGTGAGGGTTTGATACCCCATCTGGTGCCCAACTCATTTTTGCAGGTGTATAGCGCAGGTGCTGCTTTTCCTGTCGAGTATCATACCAAGTTATTTGGCGTGGCCTACAAATCTAAGGTAAAACTTATTGAGTTTTTGGTGGAGTGATTTGAGGAATCTACCGTTTTCTTGTGAATAAACTAGCTCCATTTTGGAGGAATTTATTCCAATTCCGCCCATTTGGCCAGTTTGCCTAGGCCTAATTAAATAAAATTTCTGATTGTTAGGAAATGTTTCCCGCGGATTGCTAGTGCATACGCAATGACTTTGCACCTGCTGTCCTCCAGGAAATAGGAGTATTTCGTTAACAACCAGCACACACAGTTGCGGCGATAGTACTTCTCCTTGTGGTGTGCCACGTTTTACTGCCCTTTTTGTGTGGAAGCAGCCGAATTTCGAATGAATCAACCTGATTGAAAACATTTGTTTGATCCAAAGTATTATATCAACATTAACCTCTAGCTTGTTTACTGTATTGGTGATGGCTAGTGGTTTTATGTTGTTGAAAGCTCGTTCAATATTAAGGAAGGCAATCATGGTGAATTCTCTGTTGGAAAGAGATTTTTCAACGGTTCCAACTATCGGGTGTAGAGCTGTGTCTACTGACTTCAATAAGCATGTTGCGATTTCGAAAGCATGCTTCTTTGTAGGTTTTCGCGAATATACAGGTTCATCAGTTTCCTCAGCGTCTTAAGAAGAAAGGAAGAGAGACTGATAGGTCTGTAATCTTCTGAAGTTGTGTGAGAGGTTCTTACTGCTTTTGAAATAAATGTAACATTTACGAGTACTTCCCTTCAGGACAGTGTTATATAGCCTCAATCTAGATTGGATGAGAATAATACCAAATGCCATGGTTCGAGAAGCCGTAAGCACGTTGCATCTCTACCGGTTAGATTCCATCCGGACCTGCAGATTTGTATGGAAGGAAGCTATTTACTGTCCATTGGAGTTTCATTTTGCTTACTACTTTATTTGAAATGAACGGAGGACTCGGTATGAGTTGTTCAAAATTACAGTTACTAGCCTTTGCGTTGTCGGGAAAGTGTGTACTGAGCAAGAGATCTAGTGACCCTTCGCTAGTCACCGTTACGGGTCATCTGGGTTGTTAATAAGGGCGGGTATAATGGGAGCCTTTGACAGTATCTTCCTCACTCTACTGGCCTCATTATTCTCTTCTATTTCGGAACAGAAATTATCCCAGGAAGTCCTTTGCGTATTTCTAATCTCACTTTTATATTTGTTTGCGATTCCAGTCCTCTGTTCGGTTTTGATTTTTTGCTTTATTGAAAAGCCGTCCGTCTTCCTTTCTAAGGGTACCAAGATCAGCAGATCACCATGGTGGTTTGGTTCTCTTTGCTAGTCTACTACAGGGTGCGCCATCTCATATGGGTCGATGTAAATTTCGAAAAACTTCAACAATTGTCAACCGATTTTCATATGTTATAGCATTTTGGAAACGCCAATTCAGTACAATTTTAACCATGAATCGCTTCACGCCAAAAGAATGCGCGCAAATAGCTGTAATGTTCATTAAAAATGAACGCTCGATTGTGCTAACTCATCGTGCGTATCGTGCAAAATATCGTGATCGTGTTGCGCCCAAAAAAGATACAATTCGTCGTTGGGTCTCGAATTTTTATCAATTTGGTTCTGTGACAAGCCGTCGTGAGCAACCTAGGCCACGTCCGCGGCGTTCTAACTCATCTATTCAGTCTGTGAAGGCCAGTGTTCAAGAAGACCCAAGTTTGTCATATCGGCGCCGTTCACAGCAGTTAGGCATCAGTGGGACCAAAATGTCGTTGCAATGATTAATGCTGAGCCGGAATTCTGGCAGCAAATTTTGATGACCGATGAGGCACATTTTACGCTCTCTGGCTCAGTTAATAAACAAAATTGTCGCTTCTGGGGCACCGATTTACACATTATTCATGAAGAGCCGCTATATGATCAAAAAGTTTGTGTTTGGGCCGGTGTATGTGCTAAAACCATCATTGGACCGTATTTCTTCAAAGTTGGCGATGTCGATATCGGATGTTGGCTCATTACGTGGTCCCAGAAATGCGTAAAAAAGGCTTAGTTCACTTTTGGTTTCAACAAGATGGCGTGACATGCCATACTGCGGACAAAACAATGAACCTTTTGGGTAAGAAGTTCCCTGGAAGATTGGTGTCAAAAAAGGGCGATGTTGACTGGCCTCCGAGATCGCCGGATTTGACTCCTCCAGACTTTTTTCTTTGGGGATACTTGAAAAGCAAGGTATATGCAAACGGCCCGAAGACAATAGAACAGCTCAAAAGAACCATTCGTGCGGAAATGGCAGAAATTTCGACCGAAATGCTAGAAAATGTCATGGAGAATGCGCGAAAACGAGCCCATTTTTGCATCGGCAATAATTGATATTGTTTTCAAAAATTAATCCAAATAAATTGTAAGTTGAATAAAAGTTTTTGAATTTCCAAAATCGGTTGAGAATTGTTGAAGTTACCAAACACCCTGTACTTGGGCAAGATTTTAGAAAGGATTTGTTCATTGCTTTCACCAGACGTTCAATATCTGTATGAGACTTGGGGTTACTTAGGTGTGCGGAATCAAGGGCGCCTTTAAGATTAGTCTTATATTATCCACAATTGATCCGTTTAGGAGGCCAACTACCTGATAATGCTTCTTAGAACTGGTGTTAGTACACACCAAATATGCAGTTCTTTATCATAGAATGCTTAGATTATATACAAAAATTTATTACATTTTCAATGTCTTCTTGTAGAAAGGTTGTTTTTTCTCTCTTTCTCGTCTCTTTCTTCCCATTTTGAGAAAAGGATGTTTAGTTTTGTGGGGGATCCCATTCGATAGAGCCATCCACGATATATTTATTTAATCAATAGGACATTTACTAGTTGGCGAATTTGAAGCGGGCCCTCCATTTTCTCGTTCCAGTAAGATTGCTCTAGAGTGTCTCTAGTTTGCCGCTGCGCTTCAAAGGCCGTTCAAAGGCTGGGTCGGAACAATCTCACAAGTTTGAGATTTATCGGCTCTCGAGCAGGCGATGGCGCAGCAGCCATCATCCGCCCGTCAGATGGTTATTCCAAACCGTATAGAGGTTTGCGCGCTGAGGCACCCACTGATTCTCAAGGTGTGTTTTCTCCTTTTGATCTGGCCATCGCCTATGAAATTCTGTGGAGACGTTGAATAATTTCCAAATGTTACTCGTTCATGAGTTTCTCCACTACAAAAACACAAGCCTTGACTGATATTATGACGTTGTCAGATCATTTAAAAGCCTTAAAGGTGAGCTTGTTTGCAATACAAAATTGTTATATAACAAAAAACTCCGTATTGACAGACAACCACTCAATTAAAGGTATATAGAATCCATTGGACTTGAGTGATCATAAATTTGTGCAAAGCGAAAACATCATAAGAATTGAACAAGTTTTTCTCAGCAAATGTATTATATTTTCTCTTGCCATTTTCTTATACATAATTTAATATATTTTTGTATAACTATATGTCTGTCCACAAACAATCATACATATATGTATATATAATTTCCTCTCTTCATTCTAAAAAAAAAAAAAAAAACAACTTAAGCAAAATCCTAACTTAATCACCCATTGATTCGTTAAAGTTGCTTAAATGCATTTAATTTTTGTAGTTTTTATTTTGTTTACTTTAAAACTAAAAATGTAACTAAAATAAAAGATAAATCACAATAAGAGCTGAATCTATACAAAATATCGGGTAAGGTGCTGGCCTAAATCTTAATGCGGTAACAACTAACGCGAAAGAAAAACGATTCGTGATTAAGAACTATATTTGCAAAAATCCTTCGACACTAATACTAATGAATATCTCTTGTTTTATATTATTTGCTAAAATTTCTTTTCTGTCTTTTAAATGTGATTAATATATACAGAGTGAGATAGTATTTTAATAAACTTTTTGTTTTTCTGTCGGTGTTTGTATTTTTTTCGGAGTCACTGTAGGAGTCCGCCAGTAATGAATGCCCAGTAAAATGAATCATAAGACATTTAACTGATTTTACTAAGTCCGTAATGTGGTGATTTATTAAAAAAAAAAACGGAAACGCTCAGTCCCTTGTTGGTTTGACTAGCACGGTGCGAGGGCTTTGATCGTTGTTCTCGGCACACAAGTCTGATGCGCCTTTCTGAATGAACGCAAGTAAATTTATTTCCGGTATTTCTAATTCAAATAGACTCAACGACAAAACACGAAAACCCACAGGACATCCGATTTCATTTCCACCTTCATGGTGCATCCTCAAAGAATATTGACAAGACTACGTTCTACCTATGGTTAAACTATTTCACTTCTTGGTTCGCTTAGAAAATATATTTTAATTTACATCAAGACAAAAATCGTTGTGTACTTTTTTGACCATACTGTAATGATTTGTTTTTTGTTTCTCACTGTTATATAGGCGACTTGGTTGTCGCTGAATTTCTGTCTCTTGCTAAAACTCTTCTCGAGCTTAAGGACATTCGATGTGTATTCGGTTTGCATTAGAATTGAGTTGGATCGAAATAAATTAAATTCTGTGCTGTACAATAAAATAATGCGAGTCTGTTATTCCCTAACGGTTTGTTGTCTATTCTAGTACTCATTGTATCATAGATTACACGTGTTGGCTGGTCTGCATAGAACTTCTATACAACATGGGGAGCGATGGAGTTTAAAGCTTAAAAGTTAATCAGCCTTCATCTGGAGTCCTGCTCCTTTATGGTTATGTTGTGTTCTTGCTGACGTTGCTGTTGTTGTTGTTGCAGTGCAAGTTGTCGTTCGTGGTGTTGTTGCTGCTGCTGCGATTCGTGAGATGGCTGGGATTCAATGCTATGATGCCGCTGGGGTGATTCGTGGTCTATTCGTTGATTGTTATGATGTTCTTCATTTGGCAGCGGCTGTTGTTGTGGTTGTTGAGGGTGCTGCTGCTGTTGTTGTTGTTGCAAGTGATGGTGATGATGATGCGGATGTGTTTCGGCAGGTTTCTTTGGTGCATCGAAAAGCAGTCGTGATATTGAGAATGACGAGATTGGCGAGTTATGCGTGCTGCCGGTAGAATAGGAGGTGTTAGTGTCATCGGATGTGGGTGTTTCGCGATCGCTTTCATCGCTCTTGAGAATCTCAGCGGCTTCCAGAGACTTTTTGTGCATTCCGAGTAGCCAAGGTGCGACGGATTCGTCTTCTTTTGCCGATTTGAGTATAGTTTCCGGTAGGGGCAGCGAGTGACGTACCATTGCTCCATAGAGACCATATTCTGCCATTTTTGTACTATGACCCCAACATTTTTCCGTTTTACGCCATTTTGCACGACGATTTTGAAACCATACCTGAAGAGAAACAGAACAATAAAAACGTCCATTAATTGGTGTCATAAAGAAGATTTTGTAATTTCGTTCGTAAATGAGTTTTATTTTATTCCCAAAATCATACGTGTAATAGGGATGGCTGAAAAAAGCCAACACCTTAGATCCTATTTATTTAGAGATCATGTTGATTCATTGTATTTTACTTTGATATCTGGGCACCATGAGAGCTCAGTGTGGGAATCAAAACTGAGTAGGGTTCACTTTCGGATAAGGACTCTGATAACGAGCGTAGGCTGGACATTTGGAATTCACTTCACTTGAATTTTAAGGTAGAGGTTGCACATGAAGTTGACGCGGAGGTCTCCGTAGATCAACTATCGGCTTGTGTAACGAGCTTTCTGGGTCGGGCTATATTCACCGAGTATAGGTACGTCACATAAATAGACTTTCATGTGCAACTATCAAACTACTCTATTCTGCTGGATTATAGCCCCGAAAGGCTATGTCCGAAAAGTCGCCTTGGTCGTTTTTTGTTGTTTTTTTTTGATACTGTCGCCAAGTCCGGATACTGACTGATAGCGAATAGTTAGTTGTAGCGTAAGACCAAGCCCGTTTGAGAAAAACCCGAGTCAAGACTGTATCTGCCTTAGGCTTGGCCTCGAGTGTGGTTATAGCGCTCGACCAGACTCTTCCGGGTCTTCGGAGTCTGCGGTATTTGCCAAGGCAGCAGTTATTGGTAATACTTATTTAATCCAAGTCGAAATATTAACATTCGTGCTATTAATACCATATAATTAAGGATGGTCCTGTCCACTGAAACAGCAGTCAGCGTTGTGGCATCAATATTTATGGCAAGCGCCTCTACGATTGTTGAGAAATGATATGTTTGTGTTTTTGCTTATTGTTTCCTACAACTTGAATCTTGTAACTTGTGTTAAATGAAGTCATTTTTCCTCAATTTCGTCGAAGCAAATTCTTATTGGTAGATACCTCGATTCGGTAAATCACATACAATTTTCAACTTTGCTACGATCTCACTCCAACTTTTGAAAGAAAGCTAGAAAGCTCACGCTTAATTGATTTCATGATGCCCGTACTCCTGTATTTATATCCGATAACCTTCGCCAATGGCCTAGTGATTGTGCTGATGCTTCATCATCCAATAATTTATTTTCTTTGCAAATGAAGCAGTTTTGACGTTGGTGTTATCCAGTGAAGAATAACAACTCGTAAACATTTTAACTTGCTTTGGATAAGCTACGCTAAACTTGTCTCAACCAGGTTCTCTACTACACCAGATGTCGCTGACAAAAACAATTTTGTGTTTTACTGTGTTACATTATTTCAGAGTTCCATAAGCAAGGAAAAAAATAGTTCTAGTTGCTACTATCCTTGTGCCAAGTACCAAAATCTTATTAATTTTAAAGCAGTTTATGTGAAGAGGTATGTCAGCTTATGGAAGAGGTATAGCACAGTACCAACTATTAAAGGAGCTCCTTTAAACACAGAGGGACAGAGAGCTTAGCAAAATATTAAATTTGTGACAAAGAAACATTTCGAAGTAAAGTTGATTAGAGTAACAGACAACTTACATTCTCACATAATAATTTGTAGATCAAATGATACTAAACTTATCATCCAACCTAGAGCATGGATGGATTTGCTACTGCTCCAGCAATTTTGATGCCCGACATGTTCATAGTGCCAATATAAGCTCTGAACGTAAAAGATCATGTGCACCATTTTTCTCTCGAAACGCCCCCAGGCTGTATCATCCCCTTTCGGCAGAATCCAAGCGTATGCGCTCTATATTTAACGGAAATGGGATGATTAGGAACAACTTGGTTTGTTGAGAAAGGCCGAGAAAGGTAAGTGTAATAATGCCCCATGAAAGAACATCAGCTCACTTATACCAAATCATAAATCTCTGTGAGATTGTTACCGTATATACCCTAACCAAAGTAGCAGCGAGTGTTGTCTAGTGGCATAGATGGATGTCAAAACCAGATTTATCAATATACAGCTCATCTCTGTGTAAGCTATCATATATGTAACATTTAAGTCAACAAAAAGGTTTTGAGTGTCGACCTCTCGGCGTTTGAAGTAAAGGGGAAGAATTTCGCCCTTACGCGGGCACCTTAAAAGTGGCACCCACCTCGTGTGGGCTAAAATCCAAGACGTAGTATTAACCTACGATTTATCAATATCTTCTTACCGTTCCCCTCGTCGGACGACAGCTCTAATTGACGTGGGCCATACTAGGCACACTTCATTTTGACAACGTATATTTTACCTTGCAAATCTGGGGTAGGGAAGACTTATGCACGGGCTTTCCTGTCTGTCATCCTTCTGTCCGCACGCATATACGTATCAAACAAAATTTGCCGAGTAGCTATGAATCTGACACTTGGCTGTGTTGTAGAGTAAGTGATTCTGAGTTCATAGCGACTGGTTTTAGAACCTTAGCTTCTGTCGTTTCTGAGATCCAAGTAAAAGTTAACAAAATTCAATGTAGACGATCTGGAATTGTAGCTTGCGAGTTGATCCCATCTTGGTTTTTTCTTTCTGCGCTGTGTGATGTCATCTCTAGGTATAATTCACACTATCTTGTTATAGATTTTCACTTTGTACTTTGTTTATTTTGGTCACTAAGCTCCTGCGAAACTGCGCTTCAAAACCTAGCGCTCTCGTACAAGGCATTTTCGTCGACATTGAGGGAGCTTCTGATAACGCTACTTTCGACAGCATGTGTAACGCTGCTAGACGGCATGGCGTAGATGAAGCACTGGTTTTGTGAATCAAAGCAATGCTTGTGCGCTGATGCAGGCCTCGAACAATGTGCCAAGTTTGGAGTAAACAGGGGCTGCCCGCAAGGTGGCGTCTTGTCTCCGCTGTTATGGTGGTCGACTCAGGCCTCGAACAATGTGCCAAGTTTGGAGTAAACAGGGGCTGCCCGCAAGGTGGCGTCTTGTCTCCGCTGTTATGGTGGTCGACTCTCTGCTCGATGCTCTCAATGCCTCTGGAATCTTTGCCCAGGCCTATGCGGATAATGTTGCTGTTCTCTCCGTCGGCTTATGTTTAGCGAATGTCTGTCTCAAAGCGCAGGCGGCGCTAAATGTGATCGAAGACTGGTGTTCGAGAAGTGGGCTGTCGGTTAATCCTCTTAAGACTGATGTCATTCCATTCACGAGAAGGAGGAAAAATACTGGCTTACTCAGCTGGTGCTAAAAGGCATTCCCATCGCGATATCCAAGGAAGCTAAGTACCTGGGAGTCATCCTAGATAGCAAGCTTCTTTGGTCATAGTATGTTGAGTCCAAAACCACCAAAGCGCTGTCAGCTTTTTGGCAATGCAAAGGTGCCTTTGGCAAAATATGGGGCTTATCGCTGAAAAAGGTCCTTTCGATCTACACGGCAATGATAAGACCGATAATCTCATATGCGTCGGTTGTTTGGTGGAACAGGCTAACCCGCAAACACGCTGTGGCTTCACTCAGCACACCGGGAGCTTCTCTAGATGCTATGATGAACCTTGAAAAAAAACCCCTTGAAATATATATCAGAGGGTGTGCAGGTGCACTGGAAACCATTTCTCGCCTAAAGAGAAATGGTCTTTGGTACAACTCGCATTGGAGTGAATGTGTACTTGCGCGAGAAATATCCTAAGACCCCCATCTCATGGATATGCCTTCTGACGCAATAACACCTGCCATCCTACTGCGCTGTAATTTCACAGTCACATTTCCACGGCGTCAGGACTGGCTTTGGCCAGACACTGAACCTGGAATGGAATGTCTTCGCATTTTCACAGATAAATCCAAGACTGGGCAGGGATCCGGCGCTGGAGTTTTCTTTGAGCGCGAAAACATTCGACTGCACTTCTCGTTAGGAAAATATGCGTCTGTCTTTCAGTCGGAGATTTACGCAATCCTAATGGCCATGCACTATGTTGTGAAACACAGGTGGAGGGCAAAAAGCATATGCGTCTGCAGTGACAGCCAAGCTGCACTCAAAGCTGTGTCCAGCCCTCTATCCAACTCCAAATTAGTGCATTAAATCAAGACCTTTTTGAACAAATTCGGAAAACTAAATTCACTTAGGCTTGTATGGGTCTCATGTCACTCTGGGATCCCAGGAAACGAGATCTCCGATGAACTCGCTAGAGGGGGCTCAGAGGACAGTTTCTCAGGACTTAAGCCCGCCTTAGGCCTACCTGCTTCCATGGTCAAATCAGACATCAACGACTGGGTCATTAATGCATACAGCCGTAGATGGAGGGAATATCCAGGATGCAGGATGACTAAGCGCGTACGCCTTAATGTCTGCAAGAAGTCTGCAACATTTTTCTTATCCTTAAGGAGAAATGATTGCAGAAGGCTTACGGGCCACATTACGGGCCATTACACTTTTGCCAAGCATCTCTGCGTGCTTGGCATCAGTGAGACGCCCAACTGTGTTGTATGTTCCGAGGAGGATGACACAGCAGAACTCTTTCTCTGCGACTGTCCCGCCGTGCACCGTGGCGTACCCTTGGGGCCGACGTGGTGGGTGCCGAATCTCTTAGCTCTACATCACTGAAGCCCCTTCTCACTTTTCTCCGGACAACGGGGAAAATACAATAAAGAAAAAGTGTCTGTCTGGTAGTACAATGGACCAGTATTTTTGTCTGAGCGCTCCAACAGATAGTAGAAGCCTCCAACAAAAAAAATCAAAAAAAACGCGCGCCGCCAGAGGACTCAAGACAAATTGTTCTTCCGGCCTTTTATAGAATACGTTGAACGGCGATGTGCACGGCACTTTTCTGGTCGTCACTGACATATTTCCTGAGTGTGGAATTGTCAACGGTAGTGACAACTAAAGCTGTTAGTCCTCGCCGTCTTTGACCTTTGGTCTTTGACTTTTTTTTTAATTCTTTTCATTACTTTTCCAAATATTTTCATTTCAGACTGGCTTCTTCGTCTGTATTTTTCTTGCCCAAGCCTTGGCCCACCAAATGCAGATTAAGGTTGAAAATTATTTCTGGAGCTGGCAGAACTGAATGTCGGAGACGTCAGCAAGCTGGGTAAACAGGAGTTATAGAACATCGGAAGAAGCCAGAGGGACCAGAAACACCGCACGACACCGTAAGCCGTTAAAGTTCGAACTGGACGATATACTATTGATCGGGCTCGACAAAGCCGCAATAGATTGGTGCCGTTTTTTCAGGGGACGTACATCCTAGCTCTTTTACTGCTCAATCACCGGTAGATAGGCAACAACATTTCAGTGATGCGAGAAACCAAAGCAAGGGCTAGTGAATGAGATAAACACTGAAATCACAATTAATTTTATCGTCCGTCCAGACAGGAGAATTTACAGAATGGCTGTATCTGTCACACTATTGAGCTTAGCGCGATCAAATCGATACTGTTAGAAAGGGAATTAAAGCGAAAAAAATAGCATTGGTATTTAGGGCACAAAAAAAAACGACTAGGAGTAGGATTGGGTTGTAGAATGACGTTAATTAAGTTTTTTTTAGTTCCCCGTCACAAATATTAGATTGTACCACATGAAATGTCCGACTTTTTTGTAAAAATATACGTCAATATTTTTTTTTATAAAATTTTATTTTACAGAAGGCTAGATTTTTTTACTCTAAAAAGTTTTTAAAGGCTTCTATGACCTCTGCTTGGTTCGGAACACCTTTTGCCGACAAAATGACGCCAGACTGCGGAAAAGGTGATGATCCGTTGGAGAAATTTCAGGAGAGTGCTGAAGAATTTGGAACCCCAACTGTAGCAGCTTTTGCACCGTTACGTGTGAGGTATGGGGTCTAGCATTGTCATGCCACAGGATCAGACCGTGCCTATTAAAAAATGCTCGTTGCTTTTCAGCCAATTTCGTATGCATTATGTCGATTTCCTCACAATATTTGACTGCATTTGTCGCTTCCCCTGATTGAAGAAATGAAAAGTGGATTATTCCTTTCGATGTCCACCAGATTGTCACTACATATAACCTTTTTATGTGAAGACCAAGCACACCGCCAGCTTCTTCTGCCAGATCTTTTACGGTTGTCATACAAAATCGACTTTTCATCACATGTGCCTTAGATTCAGCGATGTTAAGGTTTCTAAACGGCGTAGGTTTTGGACCCACTTATCACATTTTCTATATGAGATAGGTGTCGACTTATTGTCATGTCGTGTGCAACGCCCCGCACCGTTTTTGTTGGGTTTGCATCCACCGTTTCTCGTAAATTGGCGCCGTCAATTACCGTTCCCGGCTTTCCAATCGGTTCGTTTTCGAGGCTTAGATCTCCCGACCGAAACTTACCAAACCTACGCCGAATTGTAACCTATTTTATATTATATAATACCTATTTACACTCGTTTCCTTTATTATGATTTAATCTTATAGCAGAACATTTGTTGAATGACTTTAGAAATACTTTACTTTAGACATCTTATTATCTGAACTAAATTACAAATTGTTTTATGTCGCCTTAATGGAGTGCTCTCCATCAAATTTTGATTTCAGATCACTACCAATTCAACCAATCACAAGTGCATCTTTACAACCAGTGCATATAGGTATGTACTGTAAATCGTCACTGAAGAACCATTCAACTCTCGACTTAGATCAAAGTGATTTAAAAGCCCGATCGCTCTTTTCTTACCTTCCAGCTCCTACTTCCGAACCAAACAAAATGCTCCGGAAACATTTCAGAGAAACAAAAACGTTACAAACGTGGAGTACGAAAAACCAACTTCCCATTAGTGGCTGGGAAGCTCTTCTAAAACCAACAATTCGCTAAAAGACCCACGAGCATTTGCACTTGCACTTGCACTTGCTGTAGCATGATGTCCTCCCGCCTTTAAAAGTGGGTTTTTAATTACGAAAATTTAGCCATATTGTTGAGTGTGTGGTCTTAATGTATTTTTCGTACTTTCCTATCCACAAATCCGGAGCACGAATGAATGTTGAGGGTTCCTAAAGTCTCAAGTTTGGAATATGCAATTATTGCATTATTTGCCATTAGTCCGCTTTACAGATATCCTTAATGAGATTTCAATATTGCAAATTCAGAAGGACTACAACCAGAGTACAAAAAAATTAAGAAAAAAAACCCGAATCCATTAATTGGACGACAAGCGTGCATAGTACATGCAACATGGCATGTATCAAATGTTTCAAGTCACTCCACACGTGACGTGTGGTTGCAGCATCTAACGGAGGCAACAAGAAACAAGAAACTTAAACTGAAACAAAAAAAGAAAAAAAACATCCTTCATTCCTGGAATACCTAGTTAGAGAGTCTCACTTAAGGTCTAATTATATTTTTGTGGTTTACCGAGCGAGTAATGTGATTGGTTGATGTGAAATGGCACGGATCTTTTGGCCGGCATGAACGAGGGATGGGGAGACTTCATCTTGTTTCTTCAAAGGATTGCGGCAACTCTGGGGTAGTAACTATGACAATACTCATGCACACAGGATTACGGACAAATGCTGGTGGTTGCAGAACGTACGTTCGCAGCAGGAACACACAGTCCGCTTCTTCTCCAATTCCTTATTAGATTTTAATTAGTTTTTGTGGATTTGCTTTTTGTTCGTGAGCGAGGCGAATTCTTCGTGTAATTTGATCTCAATTTCGAGCATAATCGGAGGACATTCCATGACCAGTAGCTGCTGCTGCTCACAAAGGATTGAACGATTTACGTATTTACGATTAGAAGTGTGAAAAGTCCACTTCTATTGATAAATATTTGCACTGTCATTTTCACAGAAGAGCTGAGGAGTCCTTTTGTGCTTTGTTTCAAGGTCCGTGTGCCCGCTATTGTCCTCCGAACAATGTAGTCAACGGAATCATCCCACACTCATTAGATATTAACCCTTAATTTATTTTTTTTATTTCATCTAATTGCCTGTAAACATCCTTACAATACGTCCATGCTATACATCATATGCGCATCATTAAACGGTCAATTTCAAGAATTTCCCAAAGGGCACCATCCACTTGTCGAAGAAATTCGCTACTCGACACATTTTCCCACCAGCCGGAACGAACATAGGCAGCAATTCTCCAAGGGCTATAAACAATAAACAGGACAAAGTGTTTGCCAAAATAATCATTACATGCACGGTGCGTCTAGCCGCCCGGCTACAACCACTCATTCGTATGTCAAATTAAATCAGGATGAGTAAACAGATAGATATATCGGGTAGTTTGGTGGTGAATTATCCTAAAGGATATTTATACGAAGCGCCCTTTTTTCCACTCAAAATAACCGCACCCTTGTTTCGTTCTTATACGAACTGTGTTTAGTATCCCCGGTGCAAGATTCATCATCGTCATCGTCACGATCGCCACCCTCTTAGAAAACTGGATTTATAGTCCATAGCACAGGATACTATTCTACTTAAGGACTCATAATTTCAACATTACGAATACGTGCTCCGTATCCATTCGAGATGTTGGAAGAAGGAACAAGTGTACGATTATGAAGCTGATGCATATTAATTTTCTACAAATTGTTATTTTTGCGGCCGGCGGCATCAGCGGGAGCGAACGCTCGTTGGCGATAATGTTGCACATCTTTAGGAAGGACATTAAATTGTTGTTATTCCCAGGCTGGTGCGGTGAAATGCCATAATTAACTTACACGTCAGTGAATCTTTGGTTGGTGGCAGAGGCTGTCGGGTTTTTTGTTTCCAATCGGATTGTTTATGGGGATGTCCTGCTGTTTTATATTGTTGTTCGAAGGGCTTTTATGATTTATTTCATGTATGTGATGGGAGTTTGAATTTTTTTAAGGCGCATTACGTCATGTTTGTTGGAAGTAGGATTTTCTTTAAGCATTGAAAAATCTGGGTTGTGGTCAATTCTATTACTTTGGTATGGTGGGCGCAGCTTCACAGAGATACAGATATCTGAGTACACGATTTTCTTCTGACTTCTCTTTTAACTTTCTTGGATAAGCTGCTTTTTATTACGCGTCTTAAAATGCTTATCTAGAATTTTTGGGACAAATATACTATTCAGCTTAGGACTGCCTCTTTAGGGTGCTCATCCCAAGCTCAGCCCAGCATCCTCAAGATCACATAATGTGGCTGGCTAGAGTCTTGTAGCCATAGGTGTTGCTGGTAAGTTTTAGTATCGGTTGCTGTTATCACTATACCCGCACATCGTTCATCTCACATTTCCGCTCTCATATTTCTCTCCAATGACCCAGGGTATCTTATTAACAACGTTTATTGAATATCACGAGTAAGTATATTATTAATCTGTCACTTGCTTAGGTATTCTAGAAAGAGATTTGGTCTTTTCCTTAAACTTAAAAAAATAGCTTTTTCTCAAATTGACCAAATTATAGCGAATCGGATTGGGTGGAAATGAATGTCATTCATTTCGCATTAAGGTGTAACGAATCACGTTTCATCATATTATGAATAAACACGGTTCGACTGGAATTGTAAACAAAAAATCTGGCACGTAAACAAAATCATATACAAACATCAAAAAAGAGCAAAGGAACTTGAATCTAAAGATATGCTATGTTTCTTATACCAGTACTCGACCTAAGACCAAATTAAACACTTTCCACACACAATATATTTACAAGTCACAAAAGGTCATTAAAATTTGGAACTACTGTGCATTGGAGTATACAGTGGAAGTAACGCCTTGAAGCTTACAGAAACAAAACCCGTACTGTCAATAATATACTTTCACCTTAATCGAAGAAGATTTACTACGGAGTCACCAAGTGCTGATAATAATTGAATCTATGGCTTATACTAATAATTGTTTCTTTAAATTCTCAAAACAAATTGAAGCACTTCGTTCCTGAAGTGAACAGGGTAACGGACGACTCGATAAAGGTAGAGGTGGTTAGGGAAAGGTGTTGGATTGGAATGTCGAAAATAAATTACTATATTATTGCATGATATAAAGGGTGTAGAAATTTTCATTCAATAGCCATTTATTGTGTATCAAGAGAATACCTAGATTCTGCAATCAATGTCTAATCAAATATATCGCTTGATCTGATAAACACCATTTTTCTTTGCTTTTGTGGCCATATGCCCCTAATAACAGAAATAAAGTTGGCTTTCAGTGAGCCAGCGTAAACTAGCATTCTTACCTAATTAAGAGGCATCAAATCACAAGTTCTGGAGGCTAATTAATAGGTCCACTATGCTAAATTATGCGAATATCACATGTTGTTTCGTTTGTTGAAAGGCATGTAGAGCCATCTTATTGGAATAACACCCCTTTCGCATTCATTCCATTCAATCGGAGAACGAAAAAGTCATTAATTATGGCGTTGACCGTAACACTCTGATTAGCCTCATTTGTGAAATTTTAAAGTCTGGTGACCAGCTCACAGACCGCACCAAACTGTGCATTTTTCGGGATGTAATGGCATTTTCGTAATCTCATGTGAATTACCTTATTAATTTTAGCCACTGACTATAAATGAGCCCCATCACTGTGGTCCACTTAATTCGACGCAAACGATGCACATTCTTGCACGAGGTGGATCTTTTAAGCCTTCAAAGTAAGATCTATTCCTTAAGGGGGATGGACAGAGATCAAACTGTTGTGAACGACATCTAATCCATACGTTTTTCAACACTGTCCTGAACGGACTCAATATTCTTTTCAGTACGCAACCTTCTTATGCGTCTGCATCTTATAAAGAAACTGATCTGCGAAAACGGTTAACAATACGGCCAATAGCAGTCTCAGCTGATTGATTATGTCGGGTGTAATATGGTGCAAATGCTCGATAAATTTAGCGGATAGAATCTTAATTATGGAACCAAATGTTTTAAGTTTGACAACTTTATTGGGTTGCCAGATATAACCATCTGAAGTTAGTACGGGCTTGACTAGAGCTTGGTGAGCACGCTTCGCCAAGCCTCATCGTTATAAGTGTGTTCCTTCCATGTTTCGCTGTTCTGTTCCACCTCTGTTAGGTCCATCTACGACACCGTCTTCCTGATAGTGTTTTCCGTTTGGTTTTCCACTCATTGCTTTTACTCGTATGCCCATTGTATATGGTAATTATGATTTAAGATTCATTAGAAAACATGTTGCAACAGGGATAAGAGGATAACTCAAAAATTAGCTACCAAGGAAGGTGTTATTATAGCCCATTTATTTATACGAGTATATGCCTCTGCCTATATAAATCAATCCTCAAAATAATTTTCTTAGAGATCTTCCGATAGGGATGGCTTACAAAGTATGTATATTATACAGGATGTCCCACGAGCAGTGTGCCAAAAAGCTAGAGCGTGTAGGACTGGTCAAGACAAGAAAAAAATCGTATAGGAAGGGGGGTCTATTCCCCCCCGTTTAGCCGGGAGGGGCAATTTTCTAAAAAATTGACTTAATTTGGAAAAAAAATTATTAAAAATCAGCAGTTACATCCACAATGCCGTGATATACTTTTTTGTAAAGCCAGGAACCTCTTCTTTCATCTTGTTTTTAAACGAAGCTGTTTCAAGGAATAGTTTTTGAGAAATTAATTTTCAAACTCAAAATTTTGAAAAAAAATGAAAAAAAAACAATTTCGATCTATTTTTTTTTCAAAATTGTATGTAATTAAGTACTAATTTTTTTTTCAAAAATTAAATTCTCTTATTAGTTTTTAGTTAAAAACAGAAAACCGGATGCAAAACTGTCTTGTAGTTTTTGAGAAATTAAAAAAAAACCCGAACCATTTTTTTCTAAGAAAAACCTTTTTTTTTGGTTTTAACGCGGCTGGACTTGTAGGCAAATTAATGTATGAAACATTGACCTCTTTTTTATTATTTTTAAAAAAAATATCCCCCCTCCCATACGATTTTTTCCTTGTCTTGATCAGATCTACACGCTCTAGCTTTTTGGCACACTGCTCGTGGGACACCCTGTAGATAAATTTGATAGTTCTCCGACAAATTATTGAATGGCTTATAATTCGTCATTGAAACTCATTTTAAAAATTACCTCACTTCACGAAATCTAAGCTTCACAGTTCGACAACAGACTGCCTTTGTTCACCGGTACTAATGGTTCACTTTTGGCTCAAATAAGCATATCGGCTGAAAATCGTCCATTGAAGTCATATGACTTTGTGCCACTTGCAAAAATGATGCCGTTTACGAGTAAATAACATTAGCTCAATCCAATATAAGGCTCCAATATCCTTAAATTATTAAAGAAATGAACAGTCATATCAGTGCTATTCTACGGTCCTACACTTCTGACCATAACAACGCCGGAAAAAGGAAAAGAAGAAGAATTTGAAATTCATACAAGTCATGATCAGTGATGCAAAATAACTTACATCGGATGCGTGCAAGATTGTAAGCAGACAATTCGAGCCGAGAGTCGTAATAAATAAAATCAGTGTTTGGTGGTATTAAAAGGAATTTCTGCTCCTTTAGGCACATGTACTTACGAATGGTTAAACCACTTACTGTCAAATAACTTCATAACAGCGTTGATGAACACAGCAAGTCCTCAAATATTACATTAAAGAAACCTTAAAAATAAAGGATTAAATGTGGAATACTAACTGCATACAGCAAAGGAGGGCCGATCGCATTTAAGTGCTTGGATGCAGCACATATACATATGTTTAAATTAAATCTGACTCCACTACTTTCACTCCGGTTGGAATAATATCTCCGAAAAATGCATGTTGAAGGCTCCTTCGGGCGTCGAAAAACCTTGAACACGCAACTTGTTACTCGTATTAGTGGATGTTTGAAAGAAATCGTTTTCGATTTTAAACATTTCGAGCAGAAAAATAAAACTTTTCCTGGGCTTGGGTTATACGCCATAATTCAGGAATCGTCTCCTGTGACGATTTTGTCGTTCCTTGATTTTTTTTGTTTTTTTTTTTTTTTTTTTTTTTTATTGAAACGTTATAGATAGTGAACATTTCATTACACTGCAACTAGTATGAACTAACGAGCAATTTTCATCTAATCAATAAATGTAGTATCTTAGTATCTTTGAGTGTAAGTATAAAGTTAAATTTTTTTAGTAAATTTTAGTTAGATATGATTTATCCAGAAGGGTGTAATATCTAAGGTGACTGATACCATAACTCGTGTGGTTTAGTACGTTTGAGTCTTCGGGTCAATCCATTGCTGTCACTTAACCTTGCTGCTTCCTGGTTGATGTGGTGTCTCAGCTTTGTGAAGTGCGTTCTCGCGTATTTAGAGATTGTCGTCTCTACAGTATCTAGTTTAAGATCGCGTTGTAAGTCCGTATTCCTTACATACCATGGAGCACTGACAATGTCCCTGACGACTTTATTTTGAAATCTTTGTATGATGGCAATATTGGATTGGGAAGTACATCCCCATAGCTGGATACCGTATGTCCATACTGGTTTTAATATCTGTTTATATATTAAAAGTTTATTATGGAGTGATAGGCGCGATTTTCTACCAATGAGCCATCTGAGTTTTCTTAGTTTGATGTTAAGCTCGTCTTTTTTCTTCTTCACGTGCTCCTTCCATCTTAGTTTAGCATCTAAGTTCATTCCTAGATACTTAGCTGTGTTTGAGTAAGGAACTTGAGCATCTGAAATAAATATTGGCTTGTGTGTAATTTTTTTGTTGGTGAAATCAACGTGGACGGATTTTGAGCTGTTTAGGTGAATACGATTTTTTTTGGTCCAGTTGAGAACTTCATTTACAGCACCTTGTAGGCTTTCTGTTGATTTGCTTTCGTTTTTTGCAACTATAAGTATAGCTGTATCATCAGCAAATGTAGCTATTGTGCAATTTGAAGGTGTTGGCATGTCATTAGTGAATAGAAGGTATAACACTGGGCCTAGGATACTTCCCTGTGGAATCCCAGCATTAATTTCTTTCAGTTGAGAATAAGAGTTACTTTGTTTAATTCTGAAATATCTATTTGAAAGGTACGATTTTAGGAAGTCTGTGTATTCCTTGGGAAAGAGTGATTTCAGTTTTTGTAGGAGACCTTCATGCCAGACTTTATCGAATGCCTTTGCCACATCCAAAAATATAGCTGAGCATACCTTTTTTTCCTCCAGAGCTTTTTCGATGATGTCGGTAATTCGATGTACCTGTTCTATGGTAGAATGTCTATTTCTGAAACCTTGATGAACGCGATCTTATATTTGATTTTTTTTCGACTACATAAGCCTTTTTCTGACTGATTGTCAACAGCGTAATCCGGCGTGAACGTCAAACTAATGATCAAAAATGCCACAATCTCACGATGAGTCACATGACGATCTTGTGTCATCAGTTCGCAAAGCAGTAAAATACCGTGGCAGGGTACTTGATCACTGGGTACATTGTCAAGTTACTGCAAACAGCATAAATAGCATTTGTATGACGAAATATTTTAAGTACGTGTATCATAAAACCGTCAAACTTCACGACGTGGATGTTGTAATTGACGCATATACATACATACATCTCTAAACATAAGTAATATAGTAAGATTTAAACCTAAGCGGGTTTCTTCCTAGCCTTAAAATTAAAAAAAAAATGTCTGTAGAGGCTGAAGTTCCTTTATTGAATACCAAACTAAAAGTGAACTTAAGATCTGCTTCTATCCCCAGCTTGATTTTCAGAAAATGTAATGGATTAACTTGACTTCTTTGTAGAGAGTTAAGTAGAAGCTTATTAAATGTAGGCCAGAGTCCTAAGTAGATTTTCATTGATCCTCGTAGTATATTAAAACATCATTAGAATGCATCAGTTCTTTACAGTGCATAAATAAGGTTGTTAATAAATGTTGTTAACAGAAATGGTATAATATTAATCCTGTGGAACGCCGTAAATAACAACAGAAGTTGAGGCTAAAACTGCAACATATTTTTGAGGTACATATTAAGCAACTTGAAGGCTGCCACAGCTGCCAAATATTTCATTAAAGTCTGAAAGAGCCATAAGCCAAAAATTGTCAGTATTAAGTGCAACACGTTGTTAAGAAATTACCTGCAACACGGCCATTTCGATATCATATTGTTCAAATTTGTTCATATTTGGAAAAAAATTACCTAGAATTTTTTAAGAGCAATTGATAAAAAACACAAGCGATTAGGGCCTAAAATCTGAGTATCTTGACGGATTTTTTTAAAGTTGATACTACCTTCATTCCTTTCCACTGCTTGTTGACAAGAGCAAACGTAAGGATTGAAAAGCATTTAAAAAGCGTAAGTATATGATTTAAGTATTGTCATCAATGACTCATGAAATCTGATAAAACTTAAGATGGAGGCCATTAAAACTCTATTTGAATTTGCACCTTCTTTTATATCGGCTATATTACTAGGTAAGAAAACATTCAATCTAGACTTGACTTAGGAGACAGTATAACCTAAGCTCCCCTATAAAGACAAGCATATTGCCCATTGTGCCTGCAAGTTAATGAAATTCAAATTAATTTCATCCTTTTTGAGTCTAACCTGTGGACTTCATCGTGTGAATAGAACGGATCTCTTCACGTCCCACTGAATAGGGTCACACTGCTGACGCACGATTCTCTGACATAGGAAACGGCCGTTTGCATAATATTCGAATAATCATATTTTTGAAGTGTTGAGATTTTTTCCTTTGTCCATTACTAATTCGCATCCGAACAAAGTCGGAGTTATTAACATAATTTTAGTATTTGAATTAAATTAAGCACGCATACAACTCAGTATGTGTTAAATATTCAAGAGAAGGACAAACGCGTAAGGACCTTTTACACTTTTAATTCATTATACTCCTACATAGGCACATATATATACATTTTTTTAATGAAACATTATCCTTTAATGTGCTATATTTGAGCTCAACAAAGCAAGTCATTTACAAATTATTATAATTATATGATTATGATTGCGAAATTAAATTTAATTAAATCAAAGCAACGACAGCGACAACGGCAATGGGAGAAAGGACGAAAAATTATGAAAATATTGCACACAACAATAAAAGCGGTATGAAAAGGAGAACAGGAAACAGAACCCGGATTCTATGACTGACACTTTGACTTTAGTCGAGGAGGGGCCCGAGCTCTTTTTCTCTAGGCGGTGCAAATGGATGAGTGCTCCGTTGCGGGGGATATAATTTACGTGCTCATTATGCATGAAATAGGATAATCGTTTAATTTTCTTTCCTTTTTTTGTGTTTAACCTTATTTATGGAGATTTTGTGCTAGCGAACTGGACCCGCGGGGTTGGACTTCCTCATGCTTTTCCGTTGGTTTTTTTTTTTTTTGATGCGGAAGGACAAAAGCGAAATTTCTTTTCTCATGGCGTTAAATTGAAATAAAAATGCAAAATTAGATTCAAGTGACGCTGAAGTTGCGAAATGCCGTGATGACAAACGCTGACCAGTGGCTCTTGCATAGTAATGAGTTGAAAATTCTTTATATAAGTAAAGGCTGCAGCTTTCAATAATGTTCTAGGAAGATTTTTTTAAGACCTTCCAGCAGTACAGTCACTCTATAAAAAGCAATAGGAAAAAAGCCATCCAACAATATGGTTAACGACTCCAAATAGGAGAAAACCTCTGATCTTCTTTTTACATATACATGGAAATACCTTTTTGAATGGCTTTAGTTGGCTAACGTTTAGTTGATAAGAGTGAATGCAATCCCGCTGATGAAGACGAAATCATGTTGATACTCAATTCGAACAAAGATGCTGGTAGGATTACTAGTTGAGCTCCTTGCGGTAGCTGGAGAAGTAGCAGCTCATCCATAAGCTATATTCAAACATGCCTGATGAATGGAACCTCTTTGTCATCTTTTGTGAATACCCAAAATCATAATATCAGCGTGGCTTAAAGCGAGGGAAGTCTACCATCGAAAAATATGATACAAATGAGTGTCAGATCTACACCGACCATTTTTGTCGAATATCTCAGTGTGCTTAAAAACAAGTTACATAGCGTTTTTGCACCGTAGTGACGGCCCACAAATCTGCCTTCACCCTTACAGCCGGATCTAACCAACTTTTTATGTCCTCAAATGCTTAAAGATAGAGCGACGCGCTCTCTTGAGACTTTTTGACACTCTACTAGGATGTATCATGTGGATACGGGGATTGCTTGGCTGGCTAGGTAAAATTAATGTTATTTGGCGTACACATTGAAACTTAATGAAGCTCTTGTGAGCGTTTATTTAGGGGCTGAAGATAAGTTAGGGCTAAATTCTTTTAAACAAGTCTCACAACATCGACACCTTGAATTCACAAATATGCACTGGCAGGGAGAAATTTAAGATAGTCAAGAACTTTGTCTTACTGGCTCACAGGTAACATACACCAACCAACTCATCGCCAATTTGAATGGTACATTCCTTTCAAAAAAAAAAAAAAAAACTGACTTCGCGCAAGGCCAGGATCGTTTCGAAAGGGAAATTCTGCATGTGTTATCGGTCCTATTGGTATAAGTGGAGAATCGAGAAGAAGATTCAACCAAGAGGTATGTGTAACGACTGTACAGCGAAATTGGTCTGAGTTGGGCCGTGTTGAGCGGCTTCATTCCCTGAACCCGTACGACGCAGTAGAGACCCCATTTGAAATTGAGGGGACATTAGTCAACGCGGACTGCGGCACTGAAAAGACTAGTTAAAGTAGCACGTTATTGGAACCCAGCTCTACCACCGATTGTAGTCATGTCATCTAAGCAGGACGAATTTGGTTCTATCTTAATCAATTTTTTTTTTATTATTATTTATTTAAATTTCTTATACAGGGTGTCCCACGAGCAGTGTGCCAAAAAGCTAGAGCGTGTAGGTCCGGTCAAGACAAGAAAAAAATCGTATGGGAAGGGGAAGGTCTATTCCCCCCCGTTTAGCCGGGAGAGGAAATTTTCTAAAAAAATTGACTTAATTTGGAAAAAAAATTATTAAAAATTAACAGTTACTTCCACAATGCCGTGATATACTTTGTTGTAAAGCCAGAAACCCCTTCTTTCATCTTGTTTTTAAACGAAGCGAGCGCAACTGTCGCGTTAAAACATATTGTGCCATCTGTGCTGGTCCCCACCCGACCGCCGAATGCAAGAATAACACTGAATCTGCATTCAAATGCGCAAATTGCAATGAGAGACACAAAGCCACTGACGTCACTTGTATCAGCCGATCTAAATATTTAGAGTTGAAAACTAATGCGAAGCGAAAGAGAAATCCTATATCCCTCTCAGTTTCTCCCAAATCAACTTCCACTCTCACTACTGGCAAACAAATCTCTTTTGCATCTACAATTGATTTCCCCGCCCTCCCGCAACGTCGACAAGTTCCAGCAGTCATAAAGGAAAACGCATCTTACGCAAGCAAACCTCAACAACAGTCTAATACATGGTCAAACCCCTCTCAAACAAGTTCCGACGTAGTCAACACTAGCGAGATTCATACAGCACCCAACTCCGCTCTTTTCACTCTTGATGAGCTCAATGAGTTAGCTATGGAGATGATAACTAAATTATCCCTGTGTAAAACAAAAATTGAACAATTCGAAGTTATCACACATTTAGCAACTAAGTTCTTATCTTTTAATTGTAAATAGTATGGTTGATAGCAACATAAAAATAATAACATGGAATGCTAGGAGTATACGTAGCAAATATAATGAATTTTTGTATTTTTTAAATAGCAATAGTATCGATGTTGCACTGGTTACAGAAACCTGGCTTAAGCACAACGAAAAACTATCCTCTCCCGAATTTAAATGCTATCGAGTTGATAGGACCGATAGAAGAGGTGG
Source organism: Merodon equestris (assembly GCA_958301585.1). NCBI lineage: Eukaryota > Metazoa > Arthropoda > Insecta > Diptera > Syrphidae > Merodon > Merodon equestris. The sequence goes on along the minus strand of OY284415.1, from coordinate 76,092,048 downwards.
AGGTGTTGCAATTCTTGTGCGAAAAACTATTAAACATTCGCTCTTACCAATTATACAAACGCGTTTGGTAGAAAATGTTGGCATTGAGGTTCAGTTAAGAAATTCTCGTCCTATAAAAATCTATTGTCTCTATTTTGCTGGTGCTCATAAAACAGTTGAAAACAAAATTATGTTGAAAAACGATTTAAGGAAGCTTTTTTGCCTAAGTGGCGATTTTCTATTAGGAGGCGATCTTAATTGTAGGCACAGGGATTGGGGCTGCATAAGAGCAAATACCTGGGGAAACTTACTTTCAAGCCTTTCAATATTATTCCCGATCTCTACCTTGTACCCACCTAGTCCTACCTTTGTACCAGCAAGTTCTCGTAGTTGTCCTTCTGTACTCGATATTTTCATTACAAATTGTCCTCATTATGTGACCCAACCGTTAACTCTAAATGCACTCGGTTCTGACCACAATCCCGTCTTATGCAAACTCCTTCAGTCGGGTAAAGGAAACCTACCTCAAATCCAAGACATAAAGAATGCAAATTGGCCCCGCTACCGCACCATAATCAACACAAGACTTCGCGAAAATTCCGCAATAATCGAAAACATCACCAGTAGAGAAGAAATAGATTCTGTTGTCAATGACTTTAATGACCTCAGCCTAAAAGCCATAGATGACTCTGTACCCAGATATGTTAAAAATGTGCGGCCCAAAAAACTTCCCCCTCACATACATAATCTAATTAAATTAAGAAATATCGAAAGAAGAAATTGGCAAAGATATCGACACACTACTTATAGGGATAATATGTCATATTTAAGCCATCTGATCACTAAACATCTCGCACAACTACGTAACGAGGAATGGAATAAAAAGCTAGCTAGCTTAGATAGTAGAGCTAAACCATTCTGGAACGTAGTTAAGATAGTTAAAAATAAAAACAAACAACTGCCCTGCTTACGAAATGGATCAAATTTTTGTTACACGGATGAAGAAAAAGCCAGTGTTCTGGGACATAACTTCTCGAAAAACCACTGTGTGTCAGCAGGCTTAGGCGACCAAGCCACAAATACCCTTGTTAGCAACACTGTCCATGCTCTTAACATACAGAGGCCTAGAACACCCTTGAATTCCTTCCTCACCGAAGAAGACGTAAGGTCACATATTAAGTTTCTCAAGGCTAAAAAATCGGATGGATTTGATCACATAAAAAATGTGTATCTCAAACATTTACCCAGAATTGGAATAAAGTTTCTGACAGACTTTTTCAATGTATGTCTGAAATTCCAATACTTCCCTAACGCCTGGAAAATCGCTAAGGTAGTACCCATACTAAAGGCAGGGAAACCTCCTGATGAGCCCGAAAGCTATAGACCTATCAGTTTACTGAGTAGCGTAAGCAAATTATACGAGCAAATTCTTAAGGAGAAAATAATAAAAATTATCACGGATCGTGGTATATATCCTGACGTACAGTTTGGCTTTAGACCCCAGCACAGCACATCCCATCAAGTGCTACGCATTTGCAACATTGTTAGGAAAAACCGCGATCAAGGTAAATCCACAGGGATGATTCTTTTAGACATCGAAAAAGCATTCGACTCTGTATGGCATGATGGTCTCATATATAAAATGATTAATTTCAACTTTCCGTTGTATCTATGTAAAATAGTCCAAAGTTTTCTGTCAAATCGTTCTTTCAAGGTCAGTGTCAACAGTATAGTTTCTAGTCCAATTTGCTTCCAATCAGGGGTTCCGCAAGGTTCTGTTCTGGGTCCCATTTTATACAATCTATTTACGTCGGACTTTCCAAACCTCGATAGCTGCGAATCGGCTATTTTTGCAGATGATACTGCAATACTTGCATCGCACGAGTTTGCTCTCAATATTGAGACAAATCTTCGAAATGCGTTGAAAGTATTAGAACATTATTTTAACCGGTGGAAAATTAAGCTGAACGGTGATAAAATGCAAGCTATCTTTTTCACCCGAAAAAGGAAGCCATGCCACCTCCCGAACAGCCATATTCAAATCTTTGGATCCGCAATAAGCTGGAGCAATTCGGTTAAGTACCTAGGCATTCATCTAGACACCAAATTAACATTTAACGAACACATTTCCAAAACCTTACAGAAAATAAATATAGCGATAAAAATGTTATACCCCTTCATAAACAGAAAATCTGCACTAACAAATCAAAATAAGCTGCTGATACACAAAACGGTCTTTCAAGCCTTATTACTATATGGTTGTCCAGTATGGGGAACTTGTGCGAAATGCCGCATCCAAAAGCTACAAGTGTCGCAAAATAAGCTACTCAAACTCATGCTTGACCTCCCATGGCACTATTCTACTTTAAAGCTACACCAAAGAGCGAATGTTGAATTAATATCGCCTAGAATTCAAAAACTGACAAGAAAATTTACAAACAATTGCGCTTACGCCGACAACGTCTTAATAAATAATTTAGTAACGTAAACTTGCTATTAGCTATAACTTTTCCTATCATATCGCTTATTTATTTATTTATCTGTTTCTTATTTACATATTTATTATCTATTTATTGTTTATTATTTATTATTTATTATTTATTATTTATTATTTATTATTTATTATTTATTATTTATTATTTATTATTTATTATTTATTATTTATTATTTATTATTTATTATTTATTATTTATTATTTATTATTTATTATTTATTATTTATTATTTATTATTTATTATTTATTATTTATTATTTATTATTTATTATTTATTATTTATTATTTATTATTTATTATTTATTATTTATTATTTATTATTTATTATTTATTATTTATTATTTATTATTTATTATTTATTATTTATTATTTATTATTTATTATTTATTATTTATTATCTATTATCTATTATCTATTATTTATTATTTATCAATTTGTTATTTATTATCTATTATTCATTTTTTCTTTTTACTTACTAACTTATTTTGTCTACATACATATGTAGCTGCTAATCTAATAATTTAAATATACACTACCTTGTATTGGGGGTTTTTTGTCGTATTTTCCCCCAAAGTATTGATATGTTTACAAAATCCAAATAGTTACAAAACAATTAAATAATGTTTCAGATGAAAGATATACGTATAGAATATCATATCACTGTAATGTAAAATGTGTGGTAACAATCCATTGTAACTCCTATTTGATATACGAAATAAAGATGTATCTATCTATCTCTTATTTTTTTCTCAAAAACTATTCCTTAAAACAGCTTCGTTTGAAAACAAGATGAAAGAAGAGGTTTCTGGCTTTACAAACAAATATATCACGGCATTGTGCATGTAACTGTTGCTTTTTGGCACACTGCTCGTGGAACACCCTGTATAAATTCAGTAATACTTCACAATTTGGAATAAGATAATAATAGAGATCAATATGAATATGTCGTGTTTGGCGAATGCAGCTATTACTCGTACATTACTCGTACATGTGGCTAAGTTGGGCCCTAGCACAGCCAATTTGCGAGTTAGCCCAGGGATGAGCATAAACGGACCAGTAACCATATGAGCAATAATTAATTAGAAGCAATTGGCAGTCAACCTGCTATTAATGCTGCTTGGATAAATGTTGCTACATTTGGGAATCTCATCCACACAATCAATGCCACGACACACATCTGCGTACGTACTTAGATTGATTTGGTCCTGATTCAGGTTCGTAGGAGCTGACGTCTGTTAGGCTATATGACGAAGTCAAATGTCGGTTGACTAGTCCTCTTGAATAATAGAAGACTTGTAATTCTAGGATTTTTTTTCCGACAAAACTTGTTTACCTATAGATATATAAAAATATGTAATATCCTTGGCAGATCAAGGCAACTCATCGAAATGCATTTTAAAAAACTAATTAAAAATTATGTATCCTATGTGCGTAGGTTTCAACATACCACCCAAACAAACTAGTATAAAGAGGACTACGAAGCCACTGCCCTGATCTCATTCCTGTCAAATGCGGTTATGGTGGTTATGCGGCTGATTAACAAACGAGTACATCACGCCAGTGTCAGCCATGTCGCATCATATTGACTACCAGCTTGGGACCACCACTTGAATGGTAGCAGCCTGGAACGGGTTATTTAGCATCTTGTGCATTCCTTGTTCCTCCTTCAAAGGCAAAACAAAACCAAAAACAAGAATGGAAGCCAACCAATTCGCCATCCAACGAAAGAAAGCATACAAACGCATTGCACGCACACATTCGCGCTCGAGGAGTAGGCGACCTATCGGCCAGCGTGAACGTATACCGACTAGGCACACGATTCCCGCACTTGTACTTGCTTTGCGTGCGTGAGTAGAGAGTAGTAGTAGTGCACAACGATAACAAGTAATTGAAGAGGTCCTTTCGAGTATATGCTTCCACTTCAGCAATACAGAATTGTTGTATTGCAGTTGTTTTGTATCTCAATCTGCTTTTTTCGCGTGTGTTGTCGTCCTCTTGTTTTTCGCCGCCATTGTCAGCCCGGCGACGTCAGCGTGAAATTGAAATGGCTGCGAATCATTGTTGCAATGCTGCAAAGAATGAAAACCTTAAAACGTGTTTCTTCACTTCACCGGAACAGTAGAAGGGATTGCGAGCCGCTGTCGTCGTCGAGGAACTCTGTCTTACGTTCACACGCCTTCTTTCTAATCGTTACGCTCCCCACTCCATCGATTGTGCAACACATTTTTGTTTTTCCAATTTGTATTTATTTTTAAGTGGACCGAGATCGAGAGTCAACTACACAGCTCGGTACACCTTTTGTCCGGGCAAAGTGCAAATTAATGCGCCGACGGACGAGGAGCGTAATTGATTTACAGCGAGTCATCCGCTTACTTTGTTGCATTCAGCGTTCAATTGCAGCATTGAAGTGTTGCGAATATTTAATTTAAGTATGAACTGGAACGTATGTAGGTGAAAAGTGGCAGCGATCGTTGGAAAGTGGATGCAATTATCGTGTTAACTAGGTGGGGGTTAGAGGTTCGAGTGATGGGCGGTGGTCGATGGGTGATGGGTTGAAGTGGAAATTGATTAATTGGAAGTCGCAGCGATGGGCTGATGCCATGAATTGAACCTGGTCGTAATGAAAGCTGTGTGTTACTTTTGTTTAAGACGTGATGATTAAAATGCGGCTGGAGGTTTGCTTTTATAAAAGAGGGGAGATGTCGCGAGCGAATTTTACATTTAATTCTACTGTAAATTAAATTTAATAATTTCGAATCTACGAGGGTTTATCATTGTGTGGTTCTTTAGGTATCATCTGGATACTTGTTTCGCGCAAACTGTTGACCTAATAATAAAACACTGAATTTCCAAACGCACACTATGAAGACTGTGAAGACCTGTGAAGACTTCATTTATGAGAAAAAGACGTTATTGATTATAAGGGGTGAGCCAACAGATGGTGTGGATGATGGCTGTCAATTACTGAATTCAAAATGGTTGATTTTCTTGACAGATATCAAGGTAATTTTGGTCATACATTCGTTAACCACGCAACAACGCATTTCTTAGTTATGTGGAGCTGTAAAAGTTACGTTTCACCAGATTCGTACATTTTTCGAACAACATAATCGCCTTAGCGAGTCCGGAATTCGTTCAATTGCCGCCGTGAACGAAACCTGAAACACCTATGAGTATTTATGTATGTACATAGGTACATCCCAAAAAAGCCACTGTATGATGCGGGTGAGTTGGCAATCATTGGCCCGTACTTTTTCTAAGATTAGTTACAGTGAATAAAGAGCGTCATCGTACATATTGACCCACTTTTTGTCTTACATTGAAAATTTGTGTCTGGACGATCTCTGGTCTCCACAGGATGGCGCTACCGCTCACAAAAGCCTTCAGTCTCTGACCCCTATGAAATGCTCTTAGAGTTCAAAGAGTTCGTGAGCGACGACTTGAAATTTGTGGGAGTCAAATCGTTCACCATAGCCGGAGCTAAACGGGAGAAGCGGGGATTACCTTCTTCCTGATACAGCTTACACCCAACAGCAAGCTGGAGAGGCTAAAGACCTTTAGTTCCTTAACATCCGAGTCTGTAAATTCGGAATTATTAAGAAGGCAGGGAAAAATTTTACATTGTATCCACTGCAAACCATTTGGGCAAGCCTAGTAGAACTGCGGGATACAGCCTCGATGCGTTAAATTTGCAAAGAACCTCGAGAACGAGGAATGCGACTTGACCCAAAACAAAGTCCGCAGACAAGGAGCAATTCGAGTGCGTGTTCTTTAGGAACCGAGGGCACTATCGGAAATGTCTAAGGTGAAGAAAGCAAATCTGGCTCGTTATTAGAAGTCTAAATGGAAGCGTCACTGGGTTTCTTACAAACACCAGCCTTTACATCCCACATGACCTACACCAAAATGGCAGTAAGTTTGCGGCAGACGGTACAAAGGTCTATGGCTGCTCCCAAATTCGATTCTGCTCGCCATCCAAGGGCAGATCGGCCAGTTCCAATGGCAGATATTATTTATACATGAGCAGGCGACCCGAGTGGATGGGATCTACTCACTCTTGCCGGACCTAACGAACCTAGAGTCGTAATGGGTACGCCGGTAGAGAGTCACCTAAATATCCTGCCGGTGAATGTAAATTCACTGACTAGGAGCGAAGAGCCGTACTTTTCAACCTGTTAGCGAAACTAAACCAGAAGTTTACGATCCGGCATAGTTCTTATCAAGTAATGCGAAGAAACAACCCAACATGGCGGGGACTTGCGATCTTCATCAAAAACAATTTTGGTCATAGTCATGCATAGCGATGAAATAAGGAAATGGGAGCAGAATATGCATTGTAGCACCATTGCATCCGTATCGTGGAAAACTTCCACATTCTGAACAGCGATTTAACAACAAACATAGTGATTGGGGAAATAATATTGGGTGGGTTCTGCAAAGCATAATGTACAGAGTCAAGTTACTCGCAACGGATAGTCCGTTGGACGATTAAGTCGGGTAGAGGTCAGGTCCAACGATGGACGCCATTATTATTCTCTTTCAGCATGACCGAGAAAATTCAGCAGTATTGTGATGACTGGAAGTAGAAAATTTGTCTAGGGCCACCAGGGACACTAAGAAAGATTTGCACATGTTCTCAATTTTTTGACCGAACGGGCATCTAAAATTTAGTTAGATACTTTGGGATCTGGCTAGACCAGTATCTGGTATCTTGACCACCATAAAGGTAATCTGCTACATGGCTTTAATCAGGCCCATGATTGCTTATGGATTTCCAGGGTGGTTCAATGTGAAAGCATTGAATGACTCCCGTGTCTAACATCACCGCCATTAAGACTTGACTTTCATTCTTCAGATTTGGCTATATCGTACACGGACGCATATCTTCTTACTACGGAATGTAGTAGAACACCGTAAAATACATTTCCAATAACTAGGCTGTGTTCAGGATTCGAAGTCCGCGTTATCGAAGTTGAAGAACAACACTTCAACTACTGGTCAACGGCATCACTAAAAGATGATTACCTTGAAGGAGAAATTAGGACAATCAATTACTTAATGAAGAGCTGTTTACTCGTATATTTAGATCTGTCGGGATGTTTTCAGTACACATAAGGGTACAAATGGAATGTTGGTTGCTTGACAAGAGGAAGTTAGTCTCCTCACATGATTTCTGTGATCGTCTCGAAACTGATAAGTCTAACGCTATATTTTGAACTGAGCTTGCTGAACGAACACAAGTTGGAATCTGCACATCACTAATGCATCCAAGAATGTTAATATTCATATACAGCTATACAAGAAGGTGCTTAACAATGACTAAAAGCAGTGCTAACTCTAAGTTCTAGTAATATTTTCCGAGTGTAGTGGATCTTCATCACATTTTGCTGATCCACCGCCTAGTTTAAAAGTCATCGAAATGGTAGTTGAATGAAGACAGTTCACTAATATCATTAAATTCAAAATGCCACGTATTGTTTCATGATCCTTTACGACTACAGCCTTCATACATACATAACTAAGTTTAAGTTGTTAGGCTAAATAGTATGTTAACACTTATCCTAAGAAACGATAAAGGCATTCACTGAATACTCTTGCGAATTCTGTTCTTGACAATATATCAGAGTCGAAGAATGATGTGGTGCTAAAGATCGACGAGAAATTAGACTGCATTGTTCTAAATAAAATGTACGTGAAATGAATTTTAATATAGTGTCTAATTACCTGAATTCTATCTTCAGCCAATCCCGTCTTCATAGACAGAAGCTCCCGGGCGCTGACATCTGGATAGTGTGCCTCTTTAAAGGCCTTTTCTAACTCTTCCAGTTGATTGCTAGTAAAAATCGTCCTCCCATGTCTTCGTTTATTCTTCTTCTTGCCACCATTGCCGCCACCCAAACCGCCCGGGCCCGATCCACCTCCATTACCGCCATTCCCATATCCACCATCATGGTGATGATGCGGATGATGATGATGATGATGGTGATGATGACCAGCCGCCGCAACGGCAGCAGCGTGATGTGCTCCAACCAAAGCAGCTGCCGCCGCCGCTGGTGAGTGTTCCACCGGCGAAATACCTCCACCCGATGGCAATCTTAAACTACCAGTACCTGGTGTTGATCCACTGCCAGCGCCGCTACCACAATGCTCATCGTTTCCATTCAAACTGCTATGATAATCGTTGCGGGATTGATCTGCAATGAAAAGAAAAATCACCTCTTAAATCCTTTCTCGAATGAAATATTCGTACTCGTATCAAATGTCATCAGTTGAACAGCATTTGATCCTCAAGGATTTACTACATCTCACAATGGCATTTTTCCCGATAACCCCTTTTTTACCATACTCTCCTTCTCCGAACGAAAGGAAAATCTTTTCAATTCTGTCTGAATGTAATCTATAAAAAATCTGTCTTCGCTCTCTGAAAGCAGGACATGTGCTGCTATAATAATTTAAATTTTTATTGAAACTATTTGACTCCAGTCTAACCCTATTCTATCGAATGGAAGAGAAACGGTGGGCATGGTGTATTGTGACAGGATGAGTGAATACACGAACATACATGGCGAATACAATAGACACGGAGTTGTCGTGTGTAATTTAGGCAAATTCGTTTACCTTCAATGGCACGGTATGGATGGATGGATGGATGGGTGATTAATGGCAAATGGCTGGCTGGTGAAGAAATCGAGCAGAAAGAAGTGGGCGTTTTGTTGCAGCAGGATTTTGTGAGTGCGTGCATTGTCGGCCGATTGGCGATAATGGGTTCATTGTCCAGGTAATTCGAAGTAATTGACTTACATTTGAGTGAATGGGATTATGATATCCAAGTGTTGTGGAGGCATTTCCGGTATGGAACGAATCGTTTCGAATTATATTCACGCATAATGTATTCCACAGATTCGATAAATATATTATTCATTTCGGGAAAATAAATGTTCTTTTCACAAGTGTCGCCCAAGGACACTACGCTGACATTTTCACTTCCTTTACGTAAGGACATTTCGTTTAAATTGAATATTGCCCGTGTAAAATTGGTTAACTCACACTTAACCATATTATGGAGGGTTTTGTTGCTGGTCCTGGGGGACCCATGGGTGGAACTGTCACCATTATCCTTGCACGCCACCCAGAACGCAATTTACACGTTCTGATGGGTTAATAAATATTTGAAGACACGGCCTATTGCCGTCAGAAGGCGAAAACTCACAACTCTCTGTTTCATTCTGACTCAAGGAACATTGCATACATATGTCTCTATCGCTACAGCGGAAGGACAGCGCATATAAGGGTAAGTGCGGATCGTGTTGAGTATGGAAATGGGGTGTAAACTTTTATTTGATTTTTTTTATATTTCTTTTTTAACACTTTTCTGTATCTGCATTTCTGTGAACTTGTTACGGACAAATTGTGACTTTAGCTAAGGGTGTTGTGTGGACTAATATTACTCGCTTTCCTCACTTGCAGCTAACCTTATGGTATGTTTCTAATTTCGAGGTTTTATTTGAAAGTGTATATAACGCGGGAATGGTCCTTCCAACACTTACTTGTGTAAGCAGTAGGCTGGTTGTGAATATACAAATGTACGAGTATATGCGAGGGTGATAAAAAGCTAACTCCCTTCTCGAGTTGAGCCGATGTTAAAAGGCAGGAATTGAGAGAGTAAGACCAAGAAAAAAGGCGATAAGGGGTGTTTGTATACAAGCTATTCGGACCGGGTAATGAATGTTAAATTGGGAAGCGAAATTACGTTATTACCCAGTTTAATTGAAAACAATTTCACTTATTATTCTGCTGTTCCGTTTTTCCCCTACATGCCTATGCTCTTGTTTTAGATGCAAGGGGCATGTGCAGTAAAATGAGGCAAACACGAAGCAGTTTGAATGACGAACATGCTTTTCATAAACAAGATGGTGGTTAAAGGCCATGTACGACCTGAACGTTTCATTTAAAATATGCAAATAAAACTGAAAGAGAGACTTCTTATATCAGTAGCAAAGTACATATATGTAAATTGATCAACAGCTCCCACATCACATAATATGTAGTATATAACGTCCATCGGTACATTTCTGAATACATATACCTACATATGTATGTACATACATAGGTATTATAAGTCTAAAGTAAAATCCATCGTCATGTCAGGACTATAGAGTAGAGAGTACCCATATTTTCCGCCAATTTATTGTTCAAAAAAATAAAATCAAACCTCACATTTGTGGACAAAAAAACAAAAAAGATCGCCAATTAGCTATTTTCGATTGAGTTCAGACGTTAACGTTGATGGTCGCTGGTATAAATTAAGACATATTTTGTCTTCTCTAATTCACGAGGAATTCAGAATTTGGATTTCCAAAACGGACGGTCTACATAAAATCAGTTCCATAAAACTATCGCCAGGCAGATTACTACGGGAAATCTGAATGTCACAGCATTTCGAGTTGGAGGATCATCTAATAAAAGGTGTCATTATAGCATTCAAAACTAATTAAAGACTAAAGGGCTAATAAATATGAATCACTATATTTTCGTAAAATCTGTTGTGCGGTAAAAATGTGGTAAAGACGTGTTTTAAAGTTGGTATTTCTTTTGGCCATCCTCAAACGCCTTTTTGCTCAGTTATAGTGAATTAATACATTTGATTGTCTCAGTCCAGTTTTATGATGCAAGCACATCAATTCGTGTTTGATCGGCAAGATCAGTAGCAAATATCACTGCACCAGTTGGTAGTGTGCCTATTTCGAAATGAGCCGCATCGCATTGAGCTTAAAAAATTGACTTAAGTGCTTATAAGTTCATTGAAGCCAGCAGATTACTCACAACGCCGTGCTTCGCTAATTGGGTTCTGGAAATTAATGGTCGAGATCATTATTTCGACACGAAATTGTGCTAAGTGACGTACGCAAACAGATCAAATCTGTTGTTTTCGGTGACAAAAACCTAAGGGAAATAGTGGAACAAGCCCTTCATTTTTCGGGTTGGTGGGTTCATTGAGACATATTTTTTTCGAAATTGATGCCTGGATTACGTTACCGACTTTTCCCAAAATCGGTGCTACGGCCGAGATCCAGCAGGACGACATTATATGTATGTCACACAGCTGGTAATACAATGGATCTACAAGTTTCTCCGACATCTGATTTCTAGGAGTGGACACTGGTCAATTGGCCGTCAACATCTTTGTCTTGAAACTATGTTAGAGACGACGTCTACGCGAATATTCCACCGATAATTCATGCGCTAAAATAAAGTATCAAAGTTGTTATTCGCGAAATAAGGCCGTATCGTGCAAAATCGTGATGAAAAAAATTACCTAAAGAGTGGCTATTGGGAGGCTATGCCTTGGCATTGCATTTTGTTACTAACCAAAAGCCTATACTTTGGGCTAATATGAAAAAATAATCTCTTTTCCTAAAAATGCTGCGTTTTTTTATTAGTTTATAATGACTCCTCTTATTGGATGACCCTACATGAACAGTTCAGGAAAAAATAATAGAAACAAAGAAGGGCATTTCTAATTTTTTTAATTTTTGGAAATGGTCGAAATTAGTTTAACATGTTTTTAGAAAAAAGAATAAGTTTTCAAATCGAAAGTTCAGTGAAAATGTGTCGAGAACTACCTTGCAATGACTGTGAAATGACGGTTGTGCAAGGTATAGATTAGGGCAGATAATGATGTATTGCAAAAGAAAGGTATTTACTGCCTTCCATAATCATCCCGAGAAAGAAGAGAGCTGCCGGAAACAAAAAACAACATCTCGGTTCGACCAGCGTCTTGTACGTCATTGTAAAACTGAGCCGTTGTTTCTTCAGAGGATTTTAAAAATGAGTTGAACCCATCTGTAGCAGTTAGAAGTAGGTTAAGTGAAGCCGGTAGCCCAAGAGAAGTTCCTCTTACTTAGTAAGCAAAGTGAACAACACTTGCCAACAAACATATTTTGAACTGGAACACTGTCTTGTGGTCAGATGAAACAAAGATCAGTTCGCTTGGATCTGATGGAAAATGCACGTGAGACGATCAAAAAATTCAGATATTCAATATTCTGAATGCACTACTAACTGCTGAAAAGGATATGCCACTAAAATAGGTGCTCTGATCTAAACTATCAAACAAATAATATTGCTGTTATGGAGTGCCAAAGAACAACTCTTGGGTGTTCTAAGCCGCAACATTGGGGAATGCAAAACCAGAAACATTCCTGACTTCTCATGGAGTCTGTCGAAAATGTTCCTTTGCAACCAAAGTTAGTAGAACATTTGAATAAAACCATTTAAAGAGGTTTCATATCCTTGTGTCGATAAAAAGTCATATTCAGAAAATCAAATTTCCAGGTCTTATGTAACGGTTAAATGAAGTCTTCTTTATAATATAAAATGCCATTGCAATTACTTAAACGACAAAACTCATAGTCACAGTCAAGAAAGATAGCATTCACAATCCTTGAAACTTATACACATACGCGGCCGCCCTACCTTGAATATTTATGAAAAAGCGCACATATGCAATTATTAATAAGATCGAATGACATTACTACAGATGAGTGTAAAGCAATTCCATTAAAACCAAAAAATGTAAAAGTTATTGCGAACACAGAAACAAATGAAGCTCACATCCCTCCACTCAAATTAACCGCAACTTATACAACCCCCATGCGTTCAATCAGCTATCAATGATCGTTCCTTATTATTTTTCGGCTCTAAGACATCATTACCGCACCTCTAACCACCCAATCACCCTGCCATCACTTATTCAAGATTAATATAAAAGGAATTCTCAAATAAAAATTCCCAAAAATATACGGATCCTTATCCTCATTCTTGTTTTTCTTCTTCCGTTCTTCCCTTCTACATTCTCTCGAAATTACCCAATTATTTGAAAAATAGCTTTGCTCCACAAATACCCTCGTACTCAGGCTGTTTCCCTGCGTCCTCAACTGAAATCCAATAGTATTCATCAAATGTTTTCATCCCTCACTGCATTCTCTTGCCTTCCTGCCCCACCCAACAGCATGGTGCTTCCAATTTCGAACAGAGAGAAAAAGCAAGAGCAAAAAGAAAAAGAAGGAATCCACGGAACCGGCAGACATATCGCCTCGTACATACGGACACATGAGCAACCAAACGAGTACGTATGTACGTATTTCTGTCTGAGTGGTTTGTTAGCAGCCATCATTATTTCCGAGTACCAAAGCATTCCTCCCATCCATATATGGTCCTCGTGCCGTACATTTTGGTAACACTAGTACACCATAGTTACGGAGATTGGATATCACATCATCTGCATCCATGATGCCACCTTTAGCCACCACCTCCGTTGTACGTACAAAAGTGCGCAGCACAAAATATTAGTCAACAACGAGCAAACCTACCCTTACTCACTCGTTGTCGAATACATCCCCAATCAACCCCCATTTTGTAAGATAAGTTAAAATATTCTCGTGTTTCTATTTTTCTTTTTGATTACCTTCAATCGTTTGGGAGATTCACTTCCTCGTCTCTGTAGTACATCTAACCAATACACTTTGTCAATCGAAGCAGCTTTGAATTCCACGAGCCCGCAGTCGGTTTAAGGTCGCGTAATAAACATATCGCGGATAAAATTGTAAATTGGCAATTTCAGATATATCCGGGCAGGAAGTGAGTTCCGGAGTTGGAATGGTGATCGACGTCGAATATTGAATTCTATTCAAATTATGGCTTCTACAGACGACAGGGAAAATACGAGTAATGGTAACGCTGGTGATGATTAGGAAAGTGCGATATTCTACACATACAGTCTTGTGAACATCGTGGTTGAGTTAACATCGGTTCAACATAGTGAATTCTTAAAATGTCAAAGACCTGTGCTAAATGCAAACAAATCATAAAACGTTCCCAAAATATCATCGAGTGCGGATATCTCTGCGGTCAAATTTTCCATAAAGATTGCGTCGAAATCCCAGAAAACGACTATAATGCATTAACTAATCCGAGTATTTTCTGGAAGTGTACTTCGTGTGCAAGTGTTAATTTCTCTTCCTTTCTAAAAAGTTTAAACGCTGTCATCAATACAGTTAGTGAGATGAAAATTGAACTCTCAGAGCTCAAAACACTATTGAATAACAATTCTCCTCCGCGTAAGGCCGCAAAGAAAAATGTAACATGTTCAATTAGGGAAGATCTGTCCCTCTCTTCAGGACTTTCTAATGGTTCCAATCACCCTAAGTTGGTACAACCTTCAACATCTCTTCAGAACCTGGAAACTGCTTCATCACTATCTTGCTCATCATTACCTTCATTATCAAATATTAGTAAAAGTTTCAGTAATTCGCCCATCGTGAATAATTCGAAATCTAATCCTGCAAATAGTTATGAAAGTGATTCAGGATGGAAAGTTATTCAAAATAAACTCCCAAAAAGTAATTCTAAGCCTAGAAAGATTATTGGTTCCGACAAAGCATCATCCCTTCATGCTCTACCAGACTACAAGTGGGTTCATCTGTCCAGATTCCACATAAACACCACAACAGAAGATGTCATCAATCATATATCGCGAAAAATAAATATATCAGTTTAAATGTTTCATGCTAACGAAGAGAAATGCCGATATATCTACTCTTAAATTTGTTACATTCAAACTAAGCGTTCCGTCTGCTAATTTGTCTGACGTAATGAACTCTTCAGCATGGGGCTCTTATTTGCAAGTAAAAATGTTTATTTCTCATGGAAAAAAAGAGAATCCTATCGCCACCACACTTACATCCCCACCGCCACCACCTAATATCATACCATCATCATTATCTTCAGCTCCACAACAAATACCACAAATACACCAGCCAACGCCCCTACCACCACCCCCTCCACCGCAAGGCCAGTGACAACCAACTCTACCAGCCCATAACAACTCTTCACGCGACAACAACAACATCTCTGAATTTCTCATATTCTATCACAATGTTGGTGGATTAAGAACAAAAATGCACAATATTCTTCTCTTCTCCTCTTCTCAACAATTCGACATTTATGCACTAACCGAAACATGGCTCTCTGAAAATCATTTTAATTCAGAAATGTTCGACAATCAACTATTTAATGTTTTCCGTAACGATCGATGTCCACTAACAACTGGGAAAGGAAAAGGCGGAGGTGTAATGCTAGCCATTCGATCATCATTTCCGTGTTTTCAATTGGATTTGCCGTCATCATCTACCACTTTGCATTCGCAGTTTGATATCGACCAGCTGATAGTACGTGTTAGTATTGATAATGTTCATGAGGTTTATTTTATATTAAGTTATATTCCACCTAAAAGTTCTCTTGAATTATATAAAATTCATATAGACAATTGTATACCAGTTTTGAACAGTCTTAAAGAAAATCAACATATTATTATTTTAGGAGATTTTAATTTGCCTTATATCAAATGGTTACAGGATCCAGATGACAGTAATAGTTTGATTCCTTTCAATATCAATAGTGAAAATGAGAGTATTGTTGTTGACACTTTCTCTGAATTTGGTCTTAATCAGATAAATTGTTATCCTAATAAATTAAATCGTTTCCTTGACCTGGTTTTCATAGATAAAGAGTTAAATGTGAGCATCGACAGCCCTAAGCCACCTCCCTTGCCAAACTCTGATAACCATATCGTGCTTTGTTTACTCTTTAAATTCTACAAATATCTAAAACAAACTTCGGACCTAAATTGTAAATATAATTTAAAAAAATGTAATTTTAACGAAATATCGAAGTTTATAAATACACTTGATTGGATGCCTGTTTTGAACAGTAAAAAAATTGAAGTTGCGTATGGTACCTTTACCGACGCAATAAACGAGGCAATTGATTTATATACTCCGAAGTTTATCCCGAAATCATCCTCAAAACCTCTTTGGTTTAACAGGAAACTAATCAATATAAATAATCAAAAAAACAAAGCTTATAAATTGGCTCGCAAATCGAACAACGATTGTATTCTCTATAATAGATACCTTTTGTTACAAAGGGAATTCGATTTTCTAAACAAATTTTTGTATAGGCAATACGTTTTTAGTATGGAATCAAAACTTAAAACTAATAGTAAGTGTTTCTGGATGTTCATAAACAATAAAAAACGATCTACTGGTATTCCAAATTCGGTTCATTATCTAGGTGATACTTCAAGTGAACCTTCAAAAATTTGTAATCTCTTTGCTAAATTTTTTCGTTCAGTATTCAAACCTTCGTGTCCAGGTACCACATCATATGTGGATAATTCACTAGAGCAAATCAACATTGAGGATCTGCGAATCAGTAGAAGTGAAATTTTAGAAGAATTAAAAAAAACTGAAAGAAGACACACAAACAGGGTTCGATGGTCTTGCTCCCATTATTCTAAAGAAATGCGCTAGTGCCTTTGCAGTTCCACTGGAAGCTATCTTCAATCGCTCTCTCCGAGAAGGTAATTTTCTGACGGTTTGGAAGTGTTCTTTTATAACCCCTATTTTTAAGTCGGGGTCAAAAAACCTGGTAACGAACTATCGACCTATTTGCAAAATATCGGCGATTCCAAAACTGTTCGAAAAAATTGTCTATAATAAACTCATATTTCTTTTAAAGGAAGTCATTTCCCCATTGCAACATGGTTTTATAGGTGGAAGATCAACGACAACTAACCTTACCGCATTTAGCAATTATGTGTTATGTTCCCTAGAACAAGGTTATCAATGTGACGCAGTTTACACAGATTTTTCAAAGGCGTTTGACAGAGTAGATCACTCCATCTTAGTTGCCAAGTTAAAAAGAGTAGGTTTTCACTCTAATTTCTTGAAGTGGTTAAAATCTTACCTTGCTGGCAGAGTTCAACACGTTCGAATTAATAACGTTCTTTCGGATCCCATCAATGTGACCTCCGGTGTCCCCCAAGGTAATCATTTAGGACCACTTCTATTTCTAATTTTTATAAACGACATTCCAAAATTTTTTACAAATAGTCTTTGCTTAATGTACGCTGACGATCTGAAACTGTTTTTAAGCATTATCTCCAATCTATCTGTTTGGTGTAATAAAAATGACCTTCACCTAAATGTTTCAAAGTGCCACTGTCTAACTTTTTCCCGTAGTGCTTCACCGATTGCCTTTGAGTATAATATAGGGGGAACTTCATTATGTAAATTAAATGAAAAGAAAGATCTTGGTGTTATTTTTGATGTCAAGTTTAGTTTTTCAAGTCACATTGACTATATTGTTGCTAAAGCGAGCTCAATGCTGGGGTTTATCTACAGAAATTCCAAAGACTTTTCAGACCCTTTTACTATAAGATCACTATATTTCGCATATGTCAGAACGGTGTTAGAATACTGTTGTACTATTTGGAACCCAATATATGCGGTTCATTCTATGAGAATCGAAAGAATACAGAGACGTTTTACGATAATAGCTATCAGATTGCTACATTGGAATATCGATATGCCCACGTATAATTCAAGGTGTTATTACTAGGCATTCAAGTTTTGGAAACTCGACGTAAATATTTCGAAGTAATGTTTGTGAGAGATGTTATTAATTATAAAATCATTTGTCCCGATTTGCTTTCCATGTTGAGTATTTACGTTCCTAGCCGTGATCTCAGACAATGTATGTAAAGTATGGTTATAATGAGCCCATAACTCGCTGCTTAAGACAGGCAAACTCAGTATGTAGCGTCCTTGATTTCAATATGTACCTAAGTAGGGATTGCTTTAAGAAAGAATTATTATCCTTATTATCTCTACTGAACACTGGTGGTGAGTTATTAAGTTATTAAGTTTATTGTTAAGTCTATTAAGTTATTATTCTAATTATTATTCAATTTGTTATTAAGTAGTCTATAAGAGACCTTGTGCTCTGCTTGATGAAATAAATAAATAAATAAATAAATAAATAAATGCCGTTCTCCTCGATCTAATGTAGCGAACGAGATTAGTAATACCTACGACTTTATTTTTGACTGAAGCCTTTGCAGTTTTGAAGTAACCAATTCGTTTGAACTTAGAATGCAACCAATAGATCTATAATTTCAAGATCAGATTGACACCAGTCAACCTCACCGAGTCCTCATGTCTCTTGTTAATGTCAACTGGATTATGTAATTTTCACGGCTCATTGGACCCAACAATGTTTATAGGGCTATTGAGAGTTATTGAAACAAGAAATATTCATGAAAATGGAAGCACCACAGGTTTCAGTGTTGGGGCCTATTATGCTGAGCTTCCCTGACATATCCAGGTATGTGAGAACTATAGGCGGAAACTAACCAATTGCAAAATGAAATTTACTGACCTTCGAGGGCATATTGGCAACCTAAATCCGTCATACATACAAAAAGAAAGAAATAGATCAACAGTATTAAAAAGCAGGCGCACCATCACACTCAGTGTGATATGACTTCGGATTCGAATCCCGTAGCATTAAATGTCACTTATTTACTTATCTCTGAAAGACTTCATGAAGTTCATCATACGGAATTGAGGAAAAAACAAGAGGTGCCTTTCACATATGTACATATACTCGTATGTAGATGATTGAGATAAGCTTTGATCAGATATAAGTGTGTATTATAAAGAACTTATAACATAATACCTATGTCGTGAGCATACTATCTTGCTTACAATTTAAATTAAAAAGAAGAAAAGCATTTGTGAGAGCATATATGAGGGTGGTCCGATAAGTACCAAGCCTACAAAAGAAAAACAAAAATGTTGGAGAAATGGCGAATTATTTTTCAATATAGTCTCCTTTTAGCTCGATACACTTGACCCAGCGATGCTCCAACTTCTTTAACCCGTCTGAAAAATACGTTTTCTCGAGGTCTGCAAAGTAGGCTTTCGTGGCGGCGATGACCTCCTCATTCGACTGAAATTTCTGCCCGGCGAGTGACTACGGTGGAGAATACGGTGGATGGGGCAGCAGTTCGTAGCCCAATTCGACCAATTTGGCCGTGGTGAGGGCGGAGGTGTGAGCCGGTGCGTTATCATGGTGGAAGAGCACTTTTTTCTTCGCCAAATGGGGCGTTTTTTCTTCAATTCGGCGTCGAATCGGCCCAATAATTTGGCATAGTACAGCCCTGTGACCGTTTTGCCCTTCTCCAGGTAGTCGATGTGGATCACACCTTGTGAATCCCAGAAAACGGTGGCCATCACCTTTCCGGCCGATGGGACAGTCTTTGCCTTCTTCGGAGCACGTTCGCCGGGTGAAGTCCACTGTTTCGACTGTTCCTTGGTCTCTGGTGTGTACCAGGGGATCCATGCTTCGTCGACTGTCACGAAACGACGCAGAAACTCCTTCGGATTGCGCTTAAACAGCGTCAAACACTGCTCTGAAGTGGTCTCACGGTTGCGCTTGTTGTCCGGAGTGAGCAAACGCGGCACCCATCGCGCCGACAGCTTTCTCATGCCCAAAATTTCATGCAGGATATGACCCACGCGATCTTTTCAAATGCCTACTTTCTCAGCAATTTCGCGCACCTTCAATCGGTGGTTTGCCAATACGGGATTGTGGATTTTTGTCACGTTATCCTCCGTGGTAGTCGTTTTCGGGGCACCTGGACGTGGCTCATCAAAAACCGACGTGCGACCACGTTGAAACTCGTTAAACCAATTTTTGATGGTAGCCATCGAAGGAGAAGAGTCACCGTACACAGCATCTAAACGCTCTTTGATTTCGCTGCGAGATTTCTCTTCCAAAAACAAGAATCGAATCACTGACCGATATTGCTCTTTTTCCATTTTTCTAAAATCCACGGACACTCCCGCTTCCACAAGCGGTCAAAACAAAACTATGAGTCCGATCCGGCTGAAACGAGTCCGATCCGGCTCGACAGTAGCCGTCTACTAGAACGTACTACACGATAGTAAGCTGCTCTTGCGATACTGGCACCATCTGGCGGTGAGGCTAAGTACTTATCGGACCACCCTCGTATTGCAA
The DNA here is from genome assembly GCA_958301585.1 of Merodon equestris. Classification (NCBI taxonomy): domain Eukaryota; kingdom Metazoa; phylum Arthropoda; class Insecta; order Diptera; family Syrphidae; genus Merodon; species Merodon equestris. The sequence continues at coordinate 76,071,650 of OY284415.1, read as the reverse complement.
AGTTATTTAAAAATCACTTCAATTTGTCTAAGCTCAAGGATAATTTTGAATCGCCTATCTGTAAAGTTTCTGAATATGAATGATCGGTTTGTGTTAGCAGTCCTATTCTAATAAGGATGTCAATACTCGAACGTACTAAGAAAACACAATATAGATATAATAATAAGACCTCTTTAGCTTCTTTCAAGAAGAAATAATATAGCAATTGGAAGTCATACGAGGTGTGTTCAATAAGTGACAGGAATTGACAATTTCGTAGGTTTTATTGATAAAATTTTTTCGTTGAAGATGAGGGGCAGCTTGGACGGTTGCAAGTATGAAGTTGACACCAAGGATTTATCGTACCGGTGGAAGCAATGAGAAAAGCCAATACCGAAAAAATCTCGACAAGGGCTGACGTTTTTGTCATAAGATCAAATTATCTATAATAAGTACCAACTAAATGACAATCCAACAAGAAGTGTCATTTTTAGCTTCGTTATATTGTTGAATTACCAGCTGAATCATCCCTGAAATGGGTTAGTTAAAATCTTTTTTTTGTGTCTATCTATGCTGACGATATGGTATTATTCAAGCATCTGTCATCCCCGCTAAGGGGCACTCGCCTACTCTAAGCGAATTATAGTAATTTTTCAACCTGGGGTTAAAAATGAAGTTTCTGGAGCTCAGTGCCAATAAATTTAAAGTTACCAGATATTCCGGAAGTGTCTTCGAACATTCTTCGGAATCCAGCTCTCTCTTAATGTGAGATCTAGGTATAATCCGTGACGGAGAACTAGGCTTTCGTTATCAAATCAATGACATTATCAGCGGAGCCAACTCCTCTCTTAATTTGGTAAGTACTTTTGTCGGATCAATGCTGGAATTCCCTTGATCGGTTGCTCTCTACGAGTATTCCTTGAATCGACTTAAAGATCGTTTCGTTTAAAAGTATTGAACATGCAATCGCGCGCCAACTTATAACCGGGGATATCATGTATGCCTCGTTCGACCTAGATTGTCCAGGAAAGTTATTATAATATTAAGATCCGGTCTGGGGAGTTTGAGAAGTTAATTATACTGACGAGGCTGGGGCTAGCGGCCTCAGGTAGGTAACTCAAGAAATGACTGCCAGATAAATGTTGTGGGCTTTACCCGTATTTTCTGGCAGCAGCGGCTATAGATATTTAACCGCATACAAAATCAGCGCATCGGGCAAAGTGCCTACAAGCCAGTGGCCCATTTTATACGGTCTCGGTTAAAAAGGTCATGTGTTGTGCTCCTCTCAAAGGATTGCTAGGATTTGCTTGATATTTCGTATCTGGTTTTGAGGTGGTTTAGCGGAAGAGACAGGATTTTTGTGTGGCTATTAGCGGCGGACATAATCTTATTTCGTTGGCATTAATCTTCCCCTCTCTGTTGTTTTGGTTTGGCAACCAGAGTTTTCTGTTGCTAGCCCATTCACATTTCTCCTTGCATTGCTCCACTAGCCTGGAGTAGTAAGTTGTTGATCGTCATTATTTTAATTTGAAAGACCAGGGAGTGACCAGGGAGGCGGTTCGTGTCAAAATAAGTCAAGACGACCTACAAGTTAATAGTCTGAGATGCGGTTAGATTTAGATGACTGGTAGCCTGCTTTCCTCGAGTCTGATTGCGACATGAAAGTCGGGTTTGGGGGAGAGTGTGCAGGAGCATGTTTTGTACTTCGATGGAATTGTTAAGTTTACCTAAGTTATAAGCTTCGCCACTAAGCTAGCGCATTAAAGATGACAGCTATTGTTCTCTCTATTTGAAAAGTAGACGAGAGATGTCATTTCAGATTTTGTAACATGGTTGATCTGTTACTAATTAACTTTAATAATATAATACTTAAAAACTAGGAGACTATTTAATATACTACAAGAAAGGATAAAAAATGAAGGTGAATTGTCTTGCGAAGTTCGTACTATTTTCGGTCATCTTCAAAAGCATTCAGTTATATGAATAGATAAAGTTGAATGGCCAGCAAAGCCCTCCTGAAAACATTTCCACTGTATCGTCATATGCTCTTGCCTTGCATTCTGCATAAAGATCTTGACTTACACACTTATAAATTTCACTCGACACACGAATTTGAAGTTTTTTTTTAGTTTAATTTCTACTTGTCGGGATGCTTTAGACTCAATCACCAGATTGATCCTTGTTTCTGACGTAGGACCGCTAAATTAAATGAATCGGCTCTCTGATAAATCCTACATATCTACCAGGAAGGTTCAAACAACCAAACCTTTGATGTCCTCTTCATATTTGGAAAACCAAAACAACCAAGAAATAATCAAGTGGATCAGACTTACGAAATTATAGAATTCCCATTATTTGTTGAATACATCTATCGTATGAAGAATTCTCAAAACCAGAGAGAATCAACTCTGAAAAATGTTACGTAAGGTCCTTTCTTATATTTCTATATTTGAAAATCGAAAAATAAGGCAAGCCCTGGAGATAATCTAATGGTACTTGCCTTTTTCGCTCATTGTGTTATTACTAAATTAGACTTACTAAAACAGACTTTTGTCAATGGCTAGATACTGTGATCTACTGCAGTACATGGTTATACATTACCAACTACTTCACAATTGTTTCTACTACTTTTACCCAAAAACAAAAAAATTATATATATATAATTATTCGAAGTAGTATCCAGTATAGTAGCATACATTAACACATTTAGCAAGATTACTTTACAATAGCATGCCATCCTCCGAACTGTATACCAGAGTCAAGCGATCGTTCTCCCTTCTTCGCTGCTTGTGTAAAGATGTTGTGAAAACGCCAGAGCTCAAAATGTATGATCTATTTATCCCTTCTTGTGACAATTAGGGCCCTAAACCCAACCGTGCGCTACTAAAACTCCAAGGTTCTAATTTTCTAGTACTTTTGGCCTTGGCCAACTACCAGCTTTCCATTTTTCGTTCTTGAAATACTCGGGACAAGAAACATTTTTAAGCGAATTAACAGTATTTTTACTATTTCTCTCGTTATGAAAAACAAACCACCAATTCAAACTTGTTAAACATCTTTCCAGGTGTCCACTATGTACTCGTATATTGGTCCGGAGTCGCTATCATAATTCGTTCTCGAGATATTCGAGGCGAAAAAAGTAAGAGGCGACCAACTTTCTAATGGATCTCTGGCCCATGTAAAAATGACAGAGTAGGCGCAGAACTGATGACTTTGCGCTACATAATCATCTCATCATTCTTGCTCATCACTTCAAGAATGCACAATTATAGCATCATTCTTGAAACAGCATGAAAAACCGTAGACACATTTTTTATTAAATATGACTGGTCTTCCTTGGATGAAATATTCCAGGACAATCTAGTTCTTCTTGAGAGCACTGTGGCACACTGGGTAGTATGTCGGCCTCTCACGCACGATAAGCGAGTTCGGATCCCGAAAACATCAACGCCATCGAATGTTTATTTCGCGGTTTTTCTTCTCGGCGGGGTACTGGTAAAAGCTCCCATAGTACACTTGCCTTGATAAGGCTTCTCTCGGCTCTCGCTGTTCAACATTATAGATACTTTTCGGGGCCGTACAGGTACCCAGATGTGTAGAACGTAAAGGATATAGTACTTCACAACGACCGAACGTCGATGGCCAATATCCGACTCCCCGCTCGTTCCATACTTTTGAACGTACGAGTATATTGTCCCACGGAATATAAAGGACGCGTTTTACGAAACAATGGATGAAATATTTGACAATTTCTCATCCTTCAAAGTGAATGTTGTACTCGGGAGCTTCAACGCGAAAATAGGAAGAGAAGCGATATACTCGTATAAGCCAACAATAGGAGATGAAAGTCTCCATATCTCATTAAACAATAACGGTCCTAGGACAGTAAGTTTCGCCAGCTCAAAAAATGTGATTATGAAAACCATACCAAAAAAACATAAGATAATACGCAAGGCTACTTGGATATCACCGGATGGAGTAACGCGCAACCAAATTGATAATTTTCTGATAGACAGAACGGCGAAGCAAGACAGGTAGAATCAGTATGGTCAACAATAAAAAGTGTTGTAAAGGAAGTAGCGAAAAACAAATTAAGCTATTGCAAAGCCCCTAAAGGCGAGCATGGGAAGACGAATTTATCCACTCAGAAGAAGATCAGATAAACTACAAAGCATAGCGGAAGTAAAAAAAGTAGTCAATCGATTTAAAATAAAAATATCGCAGGAGTCGTCCTAATACTATCGGAAATAACAAGACATGTTGGAGAGGAATTAACAGAGAGGTAACATGGGCTCATCACAACCATATGTCAAATAATATCAGAAAACTACATAATCATGAATTTGATTTAGCCTTAAGCATTTTCCGAGTAATTAAGTCGAAGACTAAGTTGAGCAGGACACGTAGAATGAATAGGAATATTGATTGACAAGCCCGAGGAATAAAGGCTGCCAGAAAGGATAGGCAGATGTGCGGACAATATGGAATGAATAACAATATGGATGGAACTAGACGAGATGGAACAGAACAACGAAACATGGAAGGAACACACTTATGACAAGGAGGCTTGTCGAAGGGTTGTCGAGGTGGTTATGAACTTTCGAGTTCCAATTGGCCGTTAAAAATAATAAATATTACTGGAGAAAGCGCACTCAAAGCAGCTGGACGAAAGGTCAAGTTTTTTATTGAAAAACTGAAATGCTAAAAATATCAATTTGATTATTACACGACGACAATGTCATTTAAACCTCGCAGTAATCTGAAATGTCGGATAGGCGCCATAGACGTGTATAAGTTTCTGTAGCGTACATCAGTATACCAATCTTAGAAAAAAGCTGGGGCCACCTTAACGATGCGCATTTTAGGAGTGCTCCTCAGTGATCATGATCGCACTTCAATCTTATTTTTACTAATTTCGATCTTGGTCTTTAAAACCGACGCCTTCTTTCCATTTAGCATGTCGTCACAACTAAATTAAGCCGCCCAACCATCGATTGTTCGCAGCTCTCGACAGCCTGAACAGTATAAACACATTCCTTTTCAATCATCGTCAAATTAACGACTTCATTGCGACGGCCCGTCAACCCATTAGACCTTGAAGTCATCATCTGCAATCATCAATCGCCACTCATGATCGCGTTTATAAAATGAAATCGAAATTAACCATGACAACAGCTGTACGCATTGTGAACAGCATAAGCCCCGTAAGCACATTAAACACCGTCTAAAGCGCCAACCTGTTCACAGCTCAACTTTGGGCAATGCATCAAGACCACTTCGACTAATTGCGGACCAACTTTCGATAAGGCCAGCAGCAAATACCCTGAAGCCAAATGCTCAAATGTCTATCTCGCTTACCAATTTTTCGGATAAACACCACTCAAGTGCTTCAGTGTATGATCAACAGCAAAAATGGCGATTACGCAAAAAAATAACTGACAAGTCCCATCATTTCCCTGCGGGCGCATAGATAGTCAGGCTTCGAGTCCTTGTTGACTTTCTCCGAAGAACCACTGAAGAGCGGTTTTCAACTTAATATTTCTTTTCACCAATACACCGATTGAAAAACACTTGTCCTTTCCTTAGTGGAACACTTGGTAGCCAACTATTTTCACACAAATTGTACAACACACTGATCCTGTAAAAACATCCTTGAGAGAATGTTCTCTTATTCGCACGCTATACTATCTCCACTCAATAGCCACTTGAACAAAACGGATAAAAAAGCGAAAAAGGGATATTTCGACAAAGAATGTCTGGAGAGTTCACCGGGATATCTTGCGTACCTCGTGTCCTTGTTTGTTTATACGGCAACAGCCAGCTTAATCTTAGATGCAGGCATGCAGTATAGAAATTAAAGAAAGCCAAGTGTGAAAGGAATAAACCAACAACAAAAAGGGATAATATGTCATCATTAAATTATTTACACAAAACGCCTACTTTCCGTACACGTACTCGACGCAAAGCCCACGAAGGTAAGAAAGGACAACACTCCAATGGCAAGTACGGCAACCTCTTGTTGCCATGTTCTCATGTGTCCGGACATCCTACTCAGCTCGTTTCGACTTGAATGGTTCATTGTGATTGTTGTTGGTGGTGTGAACTGTTTTCCTCACTTATTCGGTATTTTTTTGGTTTTTTTTTGTGGTCAGGAGTGCAGCCTAGGATTTAGGATTATCGTTTCAGTGTGCGTATGTTTTGTTTGTTCTGCAACCGTGCAATTATGGGATATGTAATTGTAATCCACTTAACATCATTTGGAAGGTATTTAAGGACATTCCTGTCAAGTACTGGTATTTACTTTCCTTTTTTTTGCATCCGTGGTTGTTATGGTGTTCTGCGGCAGAGAGTCCTTTTTGGTGCAATTTTCAGTGGAATTTGATATTTATTTGGGTGAAATTAAATACACGATCATTTCGTATCCTGCTGAGGATCAATAAATATCATTTCTTTGCTGATTGCTATTTTCTTGTGTCTTCGTCAGGGAATAGTATGATTGCCAGTTTTGCGGAAGCAGGACAATGGCACGGGAAGGTGGGTAGAGGATATATTTTACAATAAAGTGCGACAACAATGAGAACGGTGAATAACGGAATAGGAAAGTTCGACACTAAATAAAAGTCTCATTTAAGGGCGTTAAGTTTGTTGTTCAAATAAGTTGAAAAGAAAACATTCTCAAGTAAATTTCGTTATTGCCTGCTTTGGGAAGAGTGATGAGAGGAACATTTGGTGCTACATGCATGCAAGTAATCCATCGCAACCAGAGGAACAATTTAAAGTAGGCAGTTTAAACTTAAGTCAATAAACAATGTTGCTACCACTGAAAAGTGTTTACATAGGATCACGCACTACCTTATCTACATGGCTACCATATCGCTCCACGAAGCATAAAATCAAGCTGGGCGTCGACTGTTTAGCTTATTTAAGTTTTTGAAAGGAAAGTCTGACTATAAGATTTCCTCACTTAAAGCAAACGTATAAAATACCTATGTATGCTAGTTTTAATTTTTATTGTTACAACCTCTGTCTCTCAGTGCTACTAAATTGTGACTTTTGGGTGCTTAGTACGTCAACTTTAGATCCCATAGACCGTTTTGCAAGGTTGTTACGGAGATGAGGGGAGTCTAAGCTACCATCAAAGGTTCAGTTTCTTCTTACCGCTCAGGCCGGTTGTAAAGGGATCACTTAAACATTTTTGGATGCAGATTAGTTTTTTAGGACATACTTGGGAAAAAAGTTGTAAGCTTCTTGACACCTTCACCGAAAATAGGGATAACTGAAAAAAATAAAAATAAATTTAATTACGCATCCCATATTTCAACGTTCATTCGAGTAAATTACATTCAACTAGATTGATCCACTGCGTTCGATAGGAGATTCTTCTCCACCCCAAGGTATGGATGCGGATATAGCGGACACAACGTAGTCGAATAAGACCACAAATCCCGATGCAATCTGACAAACTAGAAATAAGCAGTGGAGATGTTTTTCAAGCGACATCAGGGTTGCCGCCTCTAATATGATTTTAAGCCACTGGCAGGATTAGGCGAGGGATCAATGAAGCTTCGAGAGCGTTGATGCAAAGGAATGGAAAAATAAATAAGGACAAAGCTGTCATCAAAAAATTCCGGTTTTAGCCAGAACTTCACCTTTGGCAACTATAACCTTGAAGTAATCAACGGTTTCATCTGCCTTGTTTGTGTTGATGAAAAGTGTAGGAGAAGTCCAACATCTTAGGCAGCTGGGCTGGGGAATGAAGTAAAAGGGTGCATTTGCATCTAAGGTGGAAAGAGTATCAATAAACTGGACGTGCCGCACTTGATGCAGGGGACATAGACACAGCTGGAGGAACTTGTTGATAAGGTTTACCCCGAATTGTGATCCCATTACGTACAGTACAGTACGTACGTAATGGAAAAGCACAAATAATTTTTCGATTTTAATTAATTTAAGGTAATTTTAGGCAACTTCCCTGGCCCAGGTGATATGTTCGTGCTTCTTCCTTAGGCGTTTTACGAATCGACCAACCCCCTTTTTAAAAATCGTTTTTCTTAAAGTCTCAAAGCAAGGTTAGGTGGCTTCTATAATTTGGCGCTATCAATATTTTCTGTCAATATCAATTCTTGTCACTTATCCATCATCACATTCACATATCAATCCCATGTTAAGAATAGATCCTTTTCAGAAAATTCAAGAGTTTCCGGAGAAACTCATTCAAAAAACGGCCACATGTGTAATTCCTCCAAAAGAAACCTTAATACACCATGTAATTGTCTGAAGCCGTCACTTGAGATCCTTCAACGCCCTTGTCATCGGAAAGATCACAAACACAGTCCCCATTCCAAAAGTGTGTCTTCAACATTTCTATTGGGAAAGTTCTCACTTAATTTATGGGAATCAACTTAAGTTTCCAGTTCAACAGTTCCGACTAATAAGCCCACCTTGGCGATAGTAATGATCACGATTATGAAGACCATGATGACGAAGTCATTTATAGATCGGAAGAAGCCGCAACGGATCCCGATAATTCCAAGAAGTCTACCGGTTCATTCCTAGAACCACGTGGTGCATCAGCACCAATTGCTGTTGCAATTGGATCTTCATCATTCTATCCTCATTATACCACTTCCTTAGTATTGCACTCGCTCAAAAATCCATGTTTGTTGTTGTCCTCGATCTTCGGGCGGCACGATGACATTAAGTGGGTACACAGTACTCACCATAACAACATGGATGACTTCTGATCTTGGGATTCAGCGCGACGCATTTTTCCTATGACGTGAGAGATGCCCTGATGACGACAGTCGATGATGAGTGAACGTTTGCTACTTCATATCATCATCGTCGTCGTCTGCTGGTGCTTGTTGGCCATCCTCGCCGTCGTGGCTGCTGTCGACGTTGAGATGACTGCTGATCTTATGGCACGGATACGTAAGAGTATCAAATGTTGAACTATTCGTAGCAGAGGCAGTAATAGAATAGAAGTAGTTGGCAAATAGACTTGGCGTAGTAGCAGAAACGCGGCGGTCGCTGCCGAAGATGCTGCGTGGTTTGGATTTCCAGGAATCATTATCTTTTCATAGTTTTCCTTCTCAACAATTTTTTTTCCTGTAATTTTCACGTCAAGTGTTTTCATTGGTATTTAACCACTTCAAATGGTGTATGCTAGTCAGCGGGCAGGAGAGTGAGTGCGTTGCGCGTGTTACTAAGAATCCACAAATACAAGTCATCTCTGTGGTCTGCGATGGGAATGGGATGACGACCAACCGAGGGAGTAGGTGAAAAAGGCAAGAAGGAGAAAAAGGGAAGGGGGAAAAACGGTGGAAAATTGGTTAATTGAACAATTAGCAGCGAGAGCACCGAAGCATACGGTCAGTTTGTGGCAATTGAAATGATTTGATTTCGATTCGTTTGTTTAGTCGTCCGTCCGTTGTGGTCATCAATTAAATATCGTTTTCAATTGATTACGAATGACGATGACAACCATGATGACGATGATGATGTTGACGCTCGTCAAGCAGTTGTGGAAGTAGGAAATAACGATGAGAATAATTGAGAGAAAGTATCATGTTACCCTGATGACATACGCGCCACGCAAATTTTCGGGAACGTCACTCTGGTATATTCGATACGGGGGTGCTTAATTATCCAGACACTGCCCAAGGGTGGAATAGTGTCCCTATTTAGAGTGTCACTAATTGACCAAGAAAAAGAAGAATACAAAGTCTACTAGACGGTGATTCAATTAAGTTGATTGTGGGACTATCTGGGATTTATTGAAAAGGTATATGCTGTTTCCCCACTGGAATATGATATGTACCTAATTGAGATAAGTGACCCGTTCAAGGACTCTTGGTAATTTTCATTGTTCTGTTGAGGCATTTTTGGAAACAAATTGAAGGACTAATACCAACGCTCAACTTACGTCCAGTTTAAGAAAACGAACGCAAACAAAAACTGGTCCAGGTAATTGTTTGTTTTCGTATAAACAGGTGAAGTGAATTACATGAGATCCCACATCGAAGTGACCACTTGACAGCTAATTATCCATCAACTGCCAAAAAGTACATAAATAACATCCCGCCTCTAGTCATGGCATTCGAATAAAGAGATCATCGTTTAACTAGTTTCTCCGTGCCTTCAAGATACATGCCCATTCGCAGTTCCATTGTCGGTTGCCTTCAATTGAGCTTTGTTATTTTTCTAATTTTCGTGCTCATGTCGATTCGGTCGAGGTCGAGTAGTTTTGGAACTAGCCTTTTGAACTTGTGCATTCCACGGCAAATGATCAGGTAAGTGAGTGAATACTAATGTAGCTTTAAATAAAGACAGGCCAGATGAGAAACTATAAAGAAATATTGATCATAAAGTGTACATAGAATTTGTCACGAGAGTGGGAGAGATTGGAATATTCACACAAATTATTTGAGAGAACCAAAGAATAAACAAATTCATTCCAAGAAACTTCCATATATATAGACAAAAGCTATTAGCGAAATTGACAACTAAGTCTCCACAGTCAAAGTAGCACTTTGCCGAAAGCTTACTGCAAGCCCCGTGCACAGATTCTCAATGTAGCACATCTCCTGGCACCTGTTGCAACACTGAGGTGTGAAAGATAAACCTTTCAAGCCGTTGCCTCCATTCATCTCATATGAGTGCATCACCCCAAACGCATCACAGTGAGCTTGAGCTTGAATGCACTGAATACATACTACACCCAAAGGCTGTTGCAACATTGATTCCCCTTCAACAGTAGCATGGACCAATATATGTACCATCCACTTTCTCGGCACGTAGAGTAAGCCATACACGTCGCACACGAACAAAACAAGTGTCACACCGAAAAAGCATCTAATTAGCTGCGCGAACGAAATGACAATGCAACACCGAGTTCTTGAAGCACCGAACAAGGATTTCATTATGAATGCAATTGCCAATGGATGAAGACGCGTTGCGGGTCGCAGGGACGCAAGCTTTCTTTTTAATTTTCTGAAGCAGACGAATAATACGGAATACTGAAGCTACTTAGTCGTTGCATGTCATATCCCTGAGAGCCACTCAGTACCACAGACGTTGGGTGAGGGGGTGAGGGAGCGAAGGAGAAAATAGAAAGAAGAGAAGAATCCCTTCAGGATTCAATTGTCACTTCTTTCAAGAAGCCTTCCTTGAATTATAAGCTTCTGTATGTAAATGTATTGCAACGCGAATAAAAGGGCTACCGGGAAGGGGGTGAAGCGGGCAGGGCTTTGACTGTGAAAAACGCGCTTACTGAAAGGCGATGCTTACAAGATTGTCGCATAGTGAATGAGCCATACAGTATACTATTATACATGAGAGTCATGTGTGAAACCAAGACTTTAGTCAAATGGACAATATTGCTCGGTACAGGTGCAATGATGCGAGTGAGGAAAATGGGATTCGAGGACAACGGTGTCGCGTTTGTTTTGCGGGAATGCTTTTGCTGCACCTTGTCCTTCATAGCAGGCCAACAGTTACTTTATTCCGCTCCTTAGATAGCACAGATGTGGCAAAATATGGGCTATGCTGAAGAAAGAGGTTAATTAATTCAAATGGTATGTGGTATGACAGAAGGTTGACACGCTGACATCGTCTACAAGCCCCCAGTGCTAAGGTGGTGAATTATGATTTGGACATAGTGTTAAAGATTTTAATAGAATTAAAATTTTTGTAATATTATTGTATGGGGCTTTGTGCAAAACGGTTTTGGGGAATATAGTTGCTGAGTTTAGCCAAGTCATATTCCCCATATTCTTCTCCTGGAAGTTGGTTAGAGCTTCATACCCCACGAGAATGCGAACTGCGTCGTAGACCTTGCGGTTATTATTCGCATAAAGACTTTAAAAGTAACGGTTTTATCGCATATTACATCTTCTCTGTATATTTGATAGTCATATCCATGGTTCAAACTGATGCGACTTCTCCGAATAAGGCAAGAGGAAATCAGGCAACATATCTCAAGCTCAACCGTTGTGTTATAACATCGGCTCATTCGGTTAAATGCTGTGTAGGATTGAGGATATTTATAAAAAAATAAAGTAAACAGAGTTTGCGAAGACAAAATCTACGCCAAGGCTGATGAAATTGTCGGAAAATACTATACCGCAGGTGCAGATGTTGTTCATGAGTTCAGAAATGAGGCGGGTCGAAAAATGTGTTATCAGAGGTATGTAAAATGGAATTATGTATGTTGTCGAGAAAATCAAGTAAAATACGAAAAAATCAGAAAAATTATTTACCGCAAAGATGTCCGGAATGATTTATTTACAAAGTTAACAAAAACAAAAACCGAAGACCAATTACTGAGCTGAAAGAAATTAATCTTCAACGATGATTCCTCGAGGTGGTGTACATATGTATGGTGGGTATGTACATATGTATGGCTACGAGATCAAAATGACTGCCTCACTATCCCGAAAATAAGTCTCCAACAACGCGTTACAAAAATGGGTCGAGGGTTAAATCAAGTCTTTTCACAAGACAATGAGCCAAACTGCTCATAATGTCAAAAGCTGTCACCCATTGAAGACTTGTGGACCGAGCTTGAAAAAAAAAAATAACATTCGGAACCGAGCTATCAGCAGCAAAACCTATTTTAAAAAAGTTATAGAATGAAAATAGGAAATTTTAAACGTAGATTTCTGCGAATAAAACATATGTATGTACAGAGGCGGATTTATATATAGGCAGACAAGGCAATTGCCTAGAGCGGCAGCTTCAGGAGGGCGGCAAATTTTCAAATTAAATTTTTTTTTTGTGCAAATAATAAATAAATAAAATGAATAAAATACATGTAATAATTATATTTAAAAACCGCTTTTCATTTTTAATATATTTTTTTTTACCTACAAATATTTTTGCAAGTTGTATATAATACTAGCTTTTGCCCGCGACTTCGCTCGCGTTAAATTCGGGGTAACACGGTTCCCCTTTCCTGATTTAGAACATAGAAGAGAACTCGGAACAGAATGTTATTTTAATACGTTACTGTAGACAATATTATATGTCTTTCCATTTGGGGATATAATGTAAAGATTCTGGGCATTGGACACGCGAACATGCTACATTTAGTTGTCCATGGGAAAAGCACGGCTTTTCTAAGTTCACCCCAGCCACCTTTAATGTTTGACCTTGCGCTTTGTTAATGGTCATAGCGAAACTAAGCTTAAGAGGAAATTGTAGCCTTTTAAACTGGAACGGGAGATCTGTAGGAATTATTGGGATTCGTGGTATCATTACATTTTCACCCTTTCCTACGCCGGTTAAGATAGTGGCGCTAATGATTTGCGGCCAAGTTGTGTGACACGAAGTCTCGTCCCGTTACATAATCTCGGGGCATTCAAATTTCGCATAAGCATGACTGGGACGCCTAGTTTTAATTGAAGCTTGTGTGAGGGTACATCTGACAGCTCAAGCGAATTTAGAAACTCTACGGGATATGATGTGCTCTGTTCTGTATCCATAACTGTGTCTATTGATAAATACTCTGTTGAATCTCCTGGTACTTTACTCAACATGTCTGAATTTATTTTGTTGACAACATCATTTTTAGGTGCTAAAATTGCTCTTTCACATAAATATTGATTTTCGTGGATATTGTTTTGTAAATCTGGGTAAACACTTGCAACTAATTCTGAATCACTGTGTACTAATTGACAAAAATCTTCCGTCAGTGTCACATAGCCCTCGGCATCAGTTTCAAACCGACCATCTCCTATTTTCAATAGTGTTTTGGCATAGTTGCCAGCATTTATCATATAGATGCACTCTCATATTTGTAGTCAAACTGAACTTTCTTACGGTGGCACTCTCATAGAGTGGACGACTTGAGACATGCTTTAATTTCGGCTGCAGGTGTCCCCTTCTGAATGACTGGTACAGTTTGGCGGAAATCACCAGCCAATAAAACCACCATCCCTCCCATAACATCGGTGCTGTTGCGCAAATCCTGGAGCGTTCGATTTAGTGCTTCTACCGCTTTTTTGTGCGCCATAGTACTTTCATCCCACACTAAGAGCTTGCACTGACGTAACATAGCACCCCGTGCGCTATTTTTACTAAAATTACAAATAGGCGAATATTCCTGGGCGAGATTTAATGGTAATTTTAAAACAGAATGCGCAGTACAACCCCCGCTCAGTAACGTGGCGGCTATACCGGAGGAAGCTACGGCCACAGCAATGTAGTTATCTTTTCTTACTTGCGCCAGCAACAAATTTAGCAAGAATGTTTTTCCTGTTCCTCCTGGGGCATCAACAAAGAGTAGTGCGCCATTCCCAGATTCTATTTGCAGCAACACTTGGTCAAATACTCGTTTTTGTTCTGGTAGTAATTGGGGTACCAATTCAGCTACTTGCTGCTGCAAAGCTAGTATGTCATAGTTTGTTTCTCGTACAATCTCATCAGATAGTTCATTTTCGTTCGTTCGCCGAGGGCTAATCATTCCAAATTCACTCAACCGTTTACCCACCATTGCCATTACTTTGGCTTCAATTTCTCCAAGGGCTTTGTTATAAATGTGTTCATTGTATGTCATGTACATGTGTGTCTGCTGTAGCCTTCGCAAAATGTCTTCCGCCATGTACTCTTTATATTTGTTCCATAATTCGCAAGATGATATGAGGGTTGCATAAAGGTCCCGGATTTTGGCTGGCGATTGGCACTGGACGGCTTCCTCCATAGTTTCATCCCAGTGATTATCATTCTCTAACAGACCCAGAACTTCACATGCTTCTCTATATGTTGCGCATTCCTGGCCGTTGGCAATTTTAAGACAGTTGTGGGTCCCCGTGTATGAAGCTCTTGAAATAATAAAAAACGATGAATGGCAAAAGCCAGTAGTAAAATGTCAAGCAAAAATCCTTCAAACTCAATTAGAGCGCTTAGAAACAGCTTTCATGACTATTTTTTGGGAATTTTTACTACAAAGAATCAATGCTGTAAGTAAACACCTTCAAGGTGAAGATATTGACATTATTTCGGTTGTAAATTTATATGATAGCTTGATTAAGCTTGTTCAAGAAATTAGAAATGAAGATAATTTTGATAACTTTGAGAATCAGGCTTTAAAAATTTCTAAAATTAAAACGTATGAAAGTAATTTGAAACGCGAAAAAAAAAGAAGAAAGCAATTTGACGAGTCATCGACGCAAGAATACAAGTTTGAAGCAAGAGAAAATGTTCGAGTTAATGTTTTTTACGTGATATTAGATAGTTTGTCAAGTGAGTTGAAAAAACGTTTGAAATCTTATAAAATTTATGCCGAAAAATTTCAATGGATTTCCAATATCAAGAATTTAAGTTTTGATGAAATTAAAGAAAAAGCAAAATTTTTAATCAAATTATACCCCGAAGATTTGGAAGAAAACTTAATAAAAGAGTGTATTCATTTTAATACCTTAGATATTGAAACAAATCACGATAAAAAGTCTAAATTGAGTACAGAGAAAACACCAGGTTTTTTATTGAAATGGATTAGAAAAAAACAATTTTCAAACAATCTATCCGAATATTGAAATAGCACTTCGAATGTGCGTTTGTACTGCTGTCACGAATTGCTCTGGAGAACGATCATTTTCGGTGTTGCAACGCATAGAAAATCATTTGAGAACTTCGATGTCCCAAGAAAGATTAAATGCACTGTCACTCTTACATATAAAGAATGAAATAACGGAGGCTATAGATTTTGATAGTTTGATTGAAAAATTTGCTATAATGAAATGTAGAAAAAAGAAATTTTAAATATTAAAAAAGTTTTTGAAAATTTATATTTCTTGCATTCTTCTTTCTTAAAAATGTTTATATTTTTATCGAATTATTTATTTGCATGTGGGGAAGGGGGTGTTGTGGAAGAGGCGGTATTGATGCCGGTACTGATGCTAGCGGTAACTAAATTTGATATGCCACCCACCTACTTTGTTTTATGTAATGTTTTTTTTTTTTATGTTTGTGCCAATAACTTTTTGTTACGTTTTATTGAAGTCAGTTTGTTTATAAATATTCGTTTATACCTACTTGTATCTAATAAAATATATATATTTTTAAATTATTTTTCAGGGTTAAGCTAGGGGAATTTGGCTAATTTCGTGAAATGTTCGTCTTGTGCGAATAATTTTGTAAGGATATGTACATTTTTCTTTTTCACATAGTACTATGTATAACAATAATTACACTGCTCAACACTAAAACATTATCTGACGCAGTTGATATTGCTTCATAATGAGGAAAATTAGTAATAAATATCTTTAGGTATTTTACGAGTATTTCGATATTACATCTCAAAGAGAAGATACATATGTATAGGGTCCGCCAAATAACTTTTTTTTTTTTGAAAATGCTATAAAAAAAACTACTGAATATTTTCTCAAATTTCTTTTTTTATTTGAAAGTACAATCCTTCCGGTTAATAATGGAACATAATTTCATTCAAATGGCTGCCTCGGCTGGCCATGCAGTAGCCTACACCATCGGTCTAATTTTTAAGCACATTATCGATTGTGTGCAGCTGTATTTCACCAATGGCTTCACGAATATTGTCCTTTAAAGCGTCAATTGTCTCTGGCTTGTCGGCGTAAAACTTATCTTTGACGGCACCCCACAAATAATAGTCCAACGGTGTCAAATCGCAGCTCCGAGGTGGCCAGACGACATCAACTCTGCGGCTGATAATGCGATCTTCAAAAACAGGGCGCAAAACATCGAGTGTAGCTTCGGCTGTGTGGCACGTAGCGCCTTCCTGTTGAAACCAAATGTTGCCAATATCCTCCTCTTCAATTTTTGTGAACAAAAATTCGTTAAACATGGCCCGATAACGATCGCCATTGACTGAAACGGCCACTCCTTGCTCATTTTCGAAGAAAAATGGCCCAATTATGCCTCAGGATCAAAATCCGCACCAAACAGTGGCTCGTTTTGGGTGCACCGGCTTTTCAATGTATGCGTGCGGGTTTTCTGTGCCCCAAATGCGACAATTTTGCTTGTTTACATACCCGCCAAGATCAAAATGAGCTTCATCTGAAAAGATGATTTTTTTGGCAAAATCGGCATCTTCTGTAAGTCGATCGCAGGCCCACTTAGCGAAGCGTTGTTCAAGCGTATACACAACCATATTCGTTCAGCGGAAGGATAAAACTAATTATCTGTCAAATCAGACATGAGCTAAGTGTTACCATTCACGAAATAAGCACTACTTGAAAAAAAAAACGTTAGATGGCGGACCCTTTATATGATTTTTAATTTCTTACGTACGTTCGATTGTTAAAATGCAGGTAGTCCAAAGATAGACTCGTATTGTGTATGCGTTTGCCTTATGGCTAATCTTAAAAAGGTCACGCGTGTCTGTTAACAGTCCCGATTTATTTTTTTTCTAAATAAAAAAAAAGCCATTTCTGAGTAAATTAAACAGTGTTATCTACTCGTAGCTCAAAAGTCTAGATATGTAAGTCGTGGGCTCCTAAAGTGTACTGTTTGAGGTGTTATAAATACTAATCTGAATGGTTCGTACAAGAGAAGAATTTAAAAAATGCCATTTGGTACGCCAATGATATGGACTGAGCCAACAAATCAGCTAACAAATCATGCCGTGGATTGTTATTTTTGTCTAACAAAATTAAGGGGGTTTTCTGAAAAGTCCAGACGAAGTATTATGTATGCCGATGTGTCATCAGTAATAAAACCTCAGCCATATTCCGACGGTTTACCTGTTCCCGAACGCCCAATTATATGTTTAATGTTAACAAAACTAGTTTTTGTTAACAAAACTAGGCTCAATGACTTGATAAAAGATTTAAATTTACCCATTTATAAGCAGAATTCTTGACTTCAAGATTGAAGCAATGGAATCTGTACGAACCGAATGTAAAGGTAACTTTTTATCTAAAAAGCTCACTGATTCCATACTATTCCAACGAAGATGTTTCATTGCTTGCAATGATGTAAATCGATTATTGCCACAGCTTAGTTATAATCATGTTGCCATTGTTACCATCTTTGCGCTTGCCTATAGTACTCAATTGAAAGAAACAAATGATGTTATGAAACTAGTATTAGAAAAATTTAAACACAACAACATAAATGGCAAATTTGTGGAGATCGGTGGTTTATTATTGGACTCATCAAACATTTTGTAAAAGGCTTAAGTAAAGATGGTTCTGCATTCCAGTTTCTCAAGCAAAAGTTTCCAAGTTTCCCAAGCATGGAACGCTTTTATTGACGTTACGAAAAATTTCCTAGATTATAAGGAATCTGCTGACTTTCGCGAAAAAATAAGTATTGTTGGACTATTACCATAAAATGGGATGCAATCTATCATTAAAACTGCATTTTCTTCACTCACATTTGAGCTTTTTTCCCGAAAATATCGGCTCAATTAGTGATGAGCATGGAGAACGCTTTCATCAAGATGACGCTGCATTCGAAAAACATCATCAAGGAAGATGGGAGCTGGCAGATTACTGTTGGAACGTTATGAGAGATACCCCTGAGTCCTAGTACAAGAGAAAAGCCAGCTGCTCCTTAAAAAACATTGCCGTTTCAATCAGAACATGAAAAAAGATATAAAATTAGTATTTTAATTTGTGAGAAATTCGTGATTTGGGGATAACATTTTTATCTTGGAACTGAGATGTGATAGAATTTTTTTTACGTTTTCTTACTATATCAAAATCAAAGAATAGTAATCACACAGTGCGATCTTAGATAAAATCAAAAGTTGGAAATTTGTTGAGTAGTATTATTGGGAGGACAAATTAAAACGGGCCGTTTTTTAAATTTGAAGTTTATTGTTTGTTTTTTGTCCGTGTTTCTCGTAATCCACGGCTCAAATTAATCAGTTGTAGTAGCCTATACCGAGATCGCCGTGATGCAGTGGGTAGTGTGTCGGCCTCTTACGCGCTATGAACGAGTTCGTATCCCGCTAACACCAACTCCATCGAATGTTTATTTCGCGTCTTTTCTCGGCGGGGTACTGGAAAAATTCCGCGTAGTGCCTTGAAAAAGCTTCTAGGTTCTCGCTATTCGGAATCAGCATTAAACTGTAATTCCCGTTTATTTGTGTGAAAAATAAACCACACGCAACATATGTAAGTGAATGAGAGAAGCTTGGCTCTGGCTCTTCATGAGCTGTAACGCCATGTAATTATATATATACAGATCGCCCGAAATGGATCGCCAGGTTAAAGTAGCTAAATTCTATACAACAACTTTTGGTCCCACCAGACACGCAGCTTGACTTTCGAACTCATTTTTTTCTTAATTCCATTTTTCTTCCACAGCCCGGTTAAAAAATTCTTCGAATCAGCTGCTCGCAAGTTAGAAATGCCTTCAATTCCCTGTCTTCGAACAAAGTTTGGTTCTTTTTGTTTTTAAGTAGTTCACAGTAACTCTTTTTGTTACCATACCATAAATGTGTTATATTGGAAATGCACACACAGAGTATGAATTTTGAAGTGAACTTATGCTGCGAATGTTATGCCTTCGTCAGCACTTTTTGATCATCTCTCATTCAAAACTGATGTTGTTGCACAGTTTTTCCGTATTGGAATTGTTCTTGACTATGGATGGACTTGAAATACAGACCTTCGGCTCAACAGTCGGCGATGATTATTTGATATCATTTACACTAGTATATCTTATTATAATAATTATTACTTCTGTTCCATTCTGTTCGGTCTCGCTGGCGGTCTTTTCCCTACGGGTTTCCACTCACTACTTGTTTGACTGTTCTTCCCCTGTCCATTCGTTCTATGTGCCCATTTTAGTCTTCGCTGAATAGAGTTTCTTGAGTCCATGATAGTGTTGTTTCCTCCATTCGCCTGTTTCTTCGTCCTGTTTTCCACCTTACTCGCAAATTCTCCTAAAGACCCAAAATCAGGTTTCACATCCGTAAAGTGTCACTGGCATTAATATGGTTTTAAAAATAAAGATTTTAACATTTAGGGACACAAGAGTTATTTTGAATAATTCCTTCATCGCTAAGAAGCACAACTTGCAACCAATACGGTTCGCAGATATTAAGATTCGTCCAAAACGTTTATCGAGTAGAATCAGCGGCGAGGTTTGGATCAATTCAAGTCGGCCAGTGACCATGTATTTGTTTTCTATTCATTTACTTCTAACCCTTCTTAGTTTCTTGCCATTATTAGACTTTTTACAATTATTTTAACTGTTTCCGAACAGGTCCAGATCGTCAGCATAAATTTGAATGGATATGCTTCCATTAAGGATTATTCCCCTTTCATTTTCTTGAAGGGATCGCATTACAAATTACAGCACCAAATTAAAAAGAAGTAGTGACAAGGCATCTCCTTGTTTTAATCCTTCAGACAAGACGTTTCCTACTTTAACTTGTCTTTTGTCTCCCTTTAAGCATACTTGTATCAGTTTCACCAACTTTTTCGAGATTCCCAGTCTTACAAGGATGTGATTCGATATTTCGATCGGCTTATAGAGTCATAAGCCTATTTAAAATCTACGATTAGTTGGTAAACCGATTTATGGAATTTCCATTTCTTTTCTAAAAGCTGTCGTATGGTCTGGTCTATGGTCGCGCTATTCCCAATGAAGCGACACTGCTAGTCTCCGATTATTTCCTCTGGTCTCTTAAGGAATGTGTTTGACAACACCTTGTAAAAACTTGATAACAGTGATATGATATTTTTCGGTAATTGCTGCATTGTGTTCGATCACCCCTTTTTTTTTTATTTTTTTTTTTTGATCAGGAAGTTATCCACCCGTACAATCCTGGCCCTATTGTATAGGACCTCGTTCGGGAAAATTTCGTGTAATCAGATTCGGGTGTCCTATATAACCCGAGACAAGTCCTGAGACATTGTACTTCAAACACCCGAATCCTTTCCATTAAGCTGGCTCTCACATTGAACCAGACGGGACATCCATAGGCAACCATGGGCCTGGTTAAGGCCATGTAGCAGATTACCTTCACCCTGGGATCAAGTTGGCTGCAATGAAACAGCCATCTTGTCAGAGCGAAAGCGCCCCGGGCCCTCGCCAGAGCAGCATCTATATGTTTGTCAAAATATAGATACTGGTCTAGCCAGAGCACAAGGTATCTGACTACACTTTGTTTCGCCAGTGGGCGCCCGTCCTCTCCAAGAATTGAGAACCTGCGCCAATTTTTCCTAGTGTCTCGAGAGGCCCTAGACAAAGGCGTTCTGAACAAAATAGTTTCTGATTTCTGGCAGTTGATTTTCAACTTCCAGTCATCACAATACTGCTGAATTTTTTCGAAGTCACGCTGCAAGAGAGTGACAATGACGCCGATCGTTGGACCTGATCTGTACGCGATTAAATCGTCCGCATACGCTATTGAATGGTGAAGAGAAGCTATCAAATCACTGAAGTAAATGCTGAAAAGGATCGGTGAGTTCACCGTACCCTGTTGCAGTCCGTTGTTAATATCAAATGTTTGGGTAGAAGTCACGTTGGCAATTTTCACTACGAACTTTCTACCTGTTAACATGTCAAAAATCATATATAGCAGTGGTTTACTTATGCCCAGCCGACTGAGCTTGTAATAAATACCTTCTAGCCATACGGTGTCAAAGGCATTTTCCAAGTCAATCAGACAGGCACCCGTGCATTGGTTCTTGCATTTATTCCATTGGACATCCGACACGAGTTTCGACGCGGCATGAATAGTGTCATGCCCCGCTCTGAAACCGAATTGGTTATCCGGGATGATTTTATTGTCCTCAACCCATTTAGACAGGGCTCTATGGACCACCTTCTCGAAGACCTTGCTGATACTCGGAAGGAGACTTATCGACCGGAGATTTGCCGGGTTAGAGGTGTTCTTACTCCTCTTGGGGATTGGTTGCACCACCGCTGTCTTCCAGTGCACTGGATAATATGCATTATTCAGTGCATTGTTGAACAGGATGGTGTACCTCTCTACAGCCACTGGTGGAAGATGCCTAAGCACAACATTGGATATACCGTCGATACCCGCGGATTTTTTCCTTTTCAATGACTGAGAGATCATCCGGAGATCTTCCATCGAAATGAACAGGGTATTAGCCCCTTCATTGGTGACGGCATTATTTGCCATGAAATCGTCATCGAACCTGGTAAAACCAAGATTCTCGGATCAATCACCCCATTTTAGATACAGAAATGGTGATCGAGTTCTTTCATTCCTCAGGAATGGTTTCATTATTCCATATATGTAGTTGTGGTATCATGGCCATGTAACTTTTCTGTTAGTTTTTCTCCTTAATATTTTCTTAAATCTGATGGTATTAGGTCGATTCCTGCCGATGGATTGCTTATTTTACTTCTTTTACTATCTGGTTTGCAGTTCCTCCCTGAAACAGAGTTATAGCATAACAGTGATAACAGTTAAACAGTGTTTTCCAGTGCTGCTGGCTCTCCATGGACATCCTCTATTGGGCTATAACTCTCTAAACGACTCCCCATTATCGTTGCGAAAAAAAACTTGATCGTTTAGCCCTGCATACATTGCCCTCGTGTTTTTAGCTGCACATTCTTCCTGAAGTTTAGCAAACTTTTGAATTTTAGCAAAGATGGCTGATTTACTTTTGCAGGGTTTGACACTTTGTACGCGCGATCTCTTCCCTATTTTCCAGGGCTTAAAATCTTAAAACATGGCGGGCTTTTCTCACTGTTTTCTCGTATTCTTCGTCGAACCAAGTCTTTATTTTGGGGGCTCTGTAATAGCCTAGTTTATTTTCCGCTGCCTCCTTTACTATACAGTTGAGTTAAATTCAACTGTTTTTCGACGACATGTGCCAAATCCACAGGAAGTACGCCTTTCCATCACTGAACTTATACAAAGTATTTTCACAATTTCCTTCTTCCATTTAAAGCCAATGCTCCAAATATTATGCTCTTCTATACTTACGATGGGTAGCCTGCCGCAAATACTGGTTGAATGGTAGTTGAATGGGAGTAACTTTATTCCGTCAGACCCGACATCATCAAAGCAAAACGCGTGTATTTTTCGTATGCAAGTAAGAAGAGCTGTGTGCTTACTAAAGCACCTCTGCTTCCAAAATCCTTGTTTTCCTTTTCTTCGCTTCCTTTTATCAGGGCTAGACCAATGGTATCCCATTTCTAGTACTAATTACTTGAACGAACACATTCTTGCAACACACAGTGGCAGTGGGGCACGAAGCCGAAGTATGTCAAGATTGAAGTCGATAACGAAGATACGTACAACGACATTATCGGAGGTGTGAAAAAAACTCGATAATTGTCATTGTTCGCACGCGTTAAAGTGAGCTCTCGGGCCAAGTGCAACGCCAACAATAATATTTCACCACAAAAGCAGTATACAACAGACATGCGGGGATATTCCTGCGCCATCCTCACTGATATTAGAATCGGAAGAGTGAAGCGTTGCGTCACGAGCATGAACAACAGGGAGGACGAGAGGGACATGTTTGAGAACTACGAAAACCATTGAGCCGACAGAACAGTAGTAAGCACGAAAGACGAGAGGGAAAGACCACCAAGAATAAAATAAAAAATAGATTAAAGGATGGAGGAATGCGAAGAAAAGCTCACCCTCGGAGCCAGGGTAACCCGCCACTCTATTGTCTAGGTGTTGGAATGCGATTTTTCCTCTCTTCTTGCTCTTCGCATGCTTCATATGATGTGTGAATGCTTGCATGGTACAGTAAGCAAACTATAAGAAAGCAAATGGGAGGGGAATGCGAGAAAGACGTTGATGATTCACTTGTGAGGCTCTTCGGTAGGCCAATTATTCTTTGCTCATGTCAATGTCTCACAAAAATGTCCGGGTATGTGTCGCTTCGAGCACGAGTATGTGTGAACGAGAAGTACATCGGTGGGTGAGAGGTGACAAGGTACAAGAGAGGAGAGCAAGTGGTGGATAGAAGTAGAAGAATGATGCTTTAGGGACATGGTCGGGTACCCATGCTCTTGGAATCTGTGTAGTGCCTATTGCTCCTTGGTGCATTATTATGGGTTTTGCAGCGATTGTTGTTGCTTTTTTTTTTTGTAGATTTTTTTTGACATTGCACGCTGTCGTTGTCATTACGTGCGAGATTGGCACACTTGGGTGGTGGAAATTCGAAAATTAGCGTTCATTTGGTTGAGAGCTCTATATGCCAGTGGTAGGAGACGTTAAGGCGTTGTCACTGGAATGAATAGGTTGATAGGTAGGGTGCAGGCTTCGTTGAATTCAGATTTTTTTTAGGCATTCTCGAGTGTCAGTGGTTTGTTTATAAGCCGATGATTTAAAGTTGATATGAAAAGGTGCTTGTCGCCCCGTAGGTAGTGTGGAAGGAAGTACATACATATGTATGTATGTGCATACTCGTATGTAAGCATGATATCATCGAATAGGGAAAAAGATTCGACATAAACACAAAGAGACAGAAAGTGACCACGACCTAGTGAGTTCTTTAATTGAAACAATCTTAAGAAACTGGCAAACTAAGCTTTTCGGAAGTCAAGGTGTTGCCAGAAATGTTATTTGTTTCCTCATAAGCGGAAAAAAGGCAAATGCAGGGCTGAGTGTTGTCCCAATTTTGGGCTACATAATGTTAAGGATGTCTGCTGGCTAGAGCTCATTTTTAATATCTCAAAATATTCAGCAACTTCCGACTTGTCTTGCTACACACGACTTGCAAGTCACAGAAATCTGTACTCTTATACATATACATACATACAATCCTTAACATACATACATATGTACATATATGCTTATTATACTGGATTTTTGGGCGATTTTCCATATTTTTCGAGAACTTAATTAGTAAACAAAAAAAAACTGCTTTTAATGCTGGTTGGGTATTTCTAAATCTGAGTACTATATTTGTCGGTATTACCAAGAATGCTGTGTGCTTAAGACAATTTCTTGGTGAGAACCAGTCTGGATTTAAGTCAGGCCACATTTTTCGTTACCCTAGGATGGAATATCATACGTCATCATGTCTGCCATTAAAACCGCTGCTTCGTTAAATTATTGATAAGTTTGTTAGAAAAGGAAATGTGCTTCATCTACTCTAGTGGAATTTACACTAACTTTCGGTTCAGTTACTTAAAGCAGAATAACATTATGTTACCGTATAATAAATTTTATTGTCTGCCTTTTGCAAATGTGTTAAAAATGAATTTCAAGACTGTGGTAATAACTATACAGATTGCTAAAACACAATTAAAAAAAGGAAGCAGAATCTCAAAATGTTCTTGTGGAATCAATTTCGACCCGCAAACCTTAAGTCTCCAGGCTCAAGAATATCTATTTCCAGATAATTAGAGACCCGTGTATGTGTCTTACAGCAACACGCTTTTTCCCAAGTATATCCAGTGTTGATACGATTATGGTAAACCCCAGTGATCTGTTGGTGATGAAGATCACCACAGCTTAGTAGATTGCAAGTTAGCCTTGATGGCAAGGGATCGAATTCTGGTCAGCGACAAAAACTTATCAAAATTTAACGCTCGGATTCATTCGTATGATTAGAAGATCTAGAAAAATTGGTTCCCAGGATACTGGGTTATATAAGTTATAAAAAAAGTATAGAAGCAAAAAACAAAACGATGCCTTATAGGAAAGGTAGCCTTTTAAATCCTACGGCGTTTTTATTTACACACACCGAGATCTTCTAGAGACGAAAGAGCTTATATAAATCTGATGCAACGAGGAGAAACAAATCCATTTCATTTCAAAAAAGTTATTAAGTTAAAATGATATACAACTTGTATAGCGTAGTAGTTGGTTAGCGCAAAACTACAAAGATATCTTCTCGTCCATAGGTAAGTTATCGTAACGGCCAGATGTTGGTTTTTTTTAGATCCCTAGTAAACAAATCCATTATTTGAAGCATGATGTCTCTGTGTGGGCATTCGTTCGTCTCTTATATTCAAAAAATACTGTAAAATTATTGTAAAATATTCCCCGTCTCTCGTATCTTGAGAAAAAAATATTATTTTCTAGTACTTGACAGGGGGTTTGCAATAAGGGTTTGCCTGATCTCCACAATTGCAAAAATACACTAAAGATTTTCACAAAAGGTAGAATAGCTTCCTATTGAAAGCCATGCCACTATTGTCAGCTGATTCCACTAATTAAATTTTGATGCTATTAGGACGGAAGGTAGATCGAGTAGTTTTATATTAGAAATAAGAAAAGAAATAAATTTTTTTGAAGAAAGAAGAGGGACTCTGAATCCACATCTCAGCAGACTGGACCACTGGAAATATGATAGATACTAGTATAAAGCCGGGCGAATCGTACATTTATGATAACTGTGCCAACGGACTATCGTCCTATATCATGGGCAATCCCTAGCTAAATTGTTCGCAGAGGCAATAAGCTATGTTTTTCATGATTTGTTTGTCTCTTCTTCCTCTTCTTCTTCTTAGATGGCGTTACAGCTCATGAAGAGCCAGAGCCTAGCTTCTCTCATTCACTTATGTTGTGTGAGATTTGTTTTTTACACAAGTGTTTCTGATAAATTAATGAAAATGTAACTGAAGGATTAAAACAAGGAGATACCTGGTCGCCACTTATGTTTAATTTGGTGCTATCATTCGTGATGCGATCACTTCAAGGAAATGAGAGGGGAATAACTCGGCCTAGACTTGCTGGAAGTTAGTAAGAAAACAATTAAGGAAAATGTAGGTCTAATAATGGCAGGAAAGGAAGTACGCTTTGAAGTAAACGAATCGAAAACCAAATATGGTCACTTATTAACTTGAATGGAATGTACTGATAAAACCTTTGAGAAAGTGGACGAGTTCCAATATCTGGGTACCATATTGGCTGAAAAAAATTAAAAAAACGTTTTACGAATGTCGGTCTCTGACTAAGAAAAAGGAAAATGGTTTATCTTTGAACACAAGATCTTAAGGAGAATAAGGGTGGTCCGAAAAGTACTTAGCCTCACCGCCAGGTGGCGCCAGTGTCGCAAGAGCAACTTACTATCGTGTAGTACATTCTAGTAGACGGCTACTGTTGAATTTTCGGTCGGTGATTTGATTCTTTTTTTTTGGAAGGGAAATCGCGCAGCGAAATCAAAGAGCGTTTGGATGCTGTGTACGGTGACTCTTCTCCTTCGATGGCGACAATCAAAAATTGGTTTAACGAGTTTCAACGTTTCATCAAAAACGACGTTTTCGCACGTCGGATTTTGATGAGCCCCGCCCAGGTGCCCCGAAAACGGCTACCATAACGTGACAAAAATCCACGATCTCGTATTGGCAGACCGCCGATTGAAGGTGCGCGAAATAGCTGAGACAGTAGGCATTTCAAAAGATCGCGTGGGTCATATCCTGCATGAAATTTTGGGCATGAGAAAGCTGTCGGCGTGATGGGTGCCGCGTTTGCTGACTCCGGACAACAAGCGCAACCGTGAGACCACTTCAAAGCAGTGTTTGACGCTGTTTAAGCGCAATCCGAAGGAGTTTCTGCGTCGTTTCGTGACAGTCGACGAAACATGGATCCACTGGTACACACCAGCGACCAAGGAACAGTCGAAGCAGTGGACTTCACCCGGCGAACGTGCTCCGAAAAAGGCGAAGACTGTCCTATCGGCCGGAAAGGTGATGGCCACCGTTTTCTGGGATTCACAAGGTGTGATCCACATCGACTACCTGGAGGAGGTTAAAATGGTCACAGGGCTGTACTATGCCAAATTAATGGGCCGATTCGACGCCGAATTGAAGAAAAAACGGCCCCACTTGACGAAGAAAAAAGTGTTCTTCCACCATGATAACGCACCGGCTCACACCTCCGCCCTCGCCACGGCCAAATTTGTCGAATTGGACTACGAACTGCTGCCCCATCCACCGTATTCTCCAGATTTGGCCCCATGCGACTTCTTTTTGTTTCCAAACTTGAAAAAGTCACTCGCCGGGCAGTCATTTCAGTCGAATGAAGATGTCATCGCCGCCACGAAGGCCTACTTTGCAGACCTCGAGAAAACGTATTTTTCAGACGGGTTAAAGAAGTTGGAGCATCGCTGGGTCAAGTGTATCGAGCTAAAAGGAGACTATATTGAAAAATAAATCGCCATTTCTCCAAAATTCTTGTTTTTCTTTTGTAGGCTAAGTACTTATCGGACCACCCTTAAGGACGAACAAACAGGCGAATGGAATGGACGAACAATCAAACGAATAATGAGTGGAAGACCCATAAGGAAAAGACCGCAAGGGAGGCCGTGCCGTAAATGGGAAGAAAATATAAGAAATATATTTGGGAAATGTTAAAAAAGCGTCCATGTAAGCGGGACAAGATAATAAGACCAGTATATAAAAGTCGTAGTAAATTATAGAAAACAAAAGAAAGAAATTTATTTTATATTTCTGTGGAATATCCATTATTTTTGATGACCTCACCAATTTTCCAAGGCTTGACCAACATACGACAAGTACTTCCACAGTTCCTCTTTTTTTTTTAAAGATTTTTCAGTTCCAGTGGACGTTTTCAAGATTCTCCATCAAATTTCAATGGGCCAGCCTACGACGTCGATATGATGTTCCTCCAGCCATAACTTCAAGTCGAGCCTTCACTTTGACAAGAAAAACATGCCCATACCATTATACTGCCACCAATATGTTAACACTCTTGCTCGTTTTTATGACGCCTCGCCTATCTTTTGCATCCGATCCTACCGAATTTCATTGAGCCAACGATATTCTTTTGCAAATTTTAAACAGTTCGTCCGGCGCTTTTTAGTAAGAAAAAGTACAATACTACTCTGGGACTTCTTCCGAAAACATGTTGTTCTTCGAGTCTTTTTGGCACCGTCCGAGAGCAGACAGACAAATCCAATTGAATCTTTATGTCGACAGCTGATCTTATGTGTCATCTTTTAGAAAGGATTTTCGTGGTCGACTTGTTGGCATATGAGATTTTGGAGTGTGTATGGCATTAAAAACAAATATTTTCTGTCTTCCTATGAGTCTGGCCACATCCCGTTATGACTTGCCATCACACGTAAGTTTTGGACTCAAATCCTTTTCAGTCGCGGGTCGAGGCCCATTTTGCTTGGTTTTATAAATGATTATCTGCGTCTCAATACAGAGATATCGCTTGTTTTTGTATCTTCAGTCATATACTTGAAAAATAAAACCAAAACTCTATTTTTTACATTCAAAAAGCAATGAAGTATCCCGGTCTTATCGTTTTGCCTTCACGTTGAGGCACTTTTTTCACATTTACTGAAAAATATTCTCCATTTATCTGCTAAATACCGTTACCATTAGCGAAAAATATGTCGACAGACGTTACAGTCAGTTTGATTTCAGTAAGAAAATGGTATTTGTTTCTGTTTTTCGTTTCTGGTCTTATTGTTTTGTCCGCCACTGTATGTCGTAGATATTTTTATTTGTTTTTCATTTTAATACTTTGGGAGTCTTCAATTGCCAATTTCAAATGCATTTAATTATGTATATACCGCTTAACGATATAAATGATATACCGTGAAACACTATACGTACGTGTTACCTATTCTGCGTATTTAAGCTATGCTCCTTTAAAGGAAAATTAAGTTATTATTTCAATATTGACTACTAGTAAAAATGTATAACAATTATTCGAAGAAGCGATAAACGTATCAAGATTGTTCTGCTGTATAAAAAATGAGAGGAACATTATGCTAAGTTTCTTTTTTGTGAAATTTATTTCCTTGGCATAAATTAAGTTTTAGCCCACAAGTAAGTATATATAAATCGTCGAAAGACAAATTAAAAATGTTCTGTTTAACTTACAGTGTCCGCAGATAATTAAGATAATTAAGCTAGTTTTAAGAATTTTTGGCTATCGTAAAATAGTCCTAAATAGAAATTTAAAAAAGTGGAAAAAGTAAAAAAACTAAAGGAACCTTAATTTTTTTAGGCATATTCATTATTTTCGAGATTACACTCGTAGTTCAAACGAAATTTAAATAGCGTTAGTGAGGTATAATACTAGAATAAAAATCTAATTAACCTATCTGTCTGTATGCTTATTAATTATTATTAGTCGATGTTATGTAGGTATACAAGGTTAGTTTTAGTGAGTTTTTAGTTTAGAAATTTCACTAGAAACTGGCATTTTTCACGAATATTTTTCTTTTCATAGAAATAAATAAATGTTCGTTAACTACGATTGTCATGAGGACGCCCTCATTAATTACTTTCATATTAGTTATATTGACATAAGATGTATGTTTCATGTCTCTTAAACAGATTGCGATTGCAATATAAACTTATTGCCTAAAAGTGAAACTGTGTCTATGTACATATTTGGCGTTTTTGGCATCATTTATTCAGCTTCATAAATTATCCTACCGTACTGATTTCGGTTAGTAGCTTGGATCATATATATGGTCGCCTTACCGATTCTCCTGCTTCGACCAAAAGTACAGATTTGATTTGAATATCTCAGATCATTCAATGATGGGGCCAGTACAAAATTTAGTCAATATGTAATCCCGATCAAACTGGTGCCTAAAGTTGTTTCTGTCAAGCTAAAAAACGGCTCCGGGCATGAGTTTTGGAATGGTTCTGCATCCTAGACATTTTATGGAGTGTTTTAACAAGCATATAACAAATCGTACTAACAACTTAAATTTGAAAAGAAAGTATAAAAAATGTTGCTCTCAGATATTGCCATCTGCCGCGATAATTATTATCGTGAACAGTTTATGTTTGCAAATAGAAAGTATTATAGATTGCAGATAGGCAATATCATTCTGAACCAGGATTCCTCTAATAAAATACCTACTGTCTCTAAATGATTGTCTAATTTCAGATAAAGTTGTCATTGCAAACACTTTTAACAAGTACTTGCTACAGTTCGACAAGTCAAACTAACCATCCGATGTGTAACCTGTGTTCGTTTTTCGTTCAGGAAACTAGTTTTGCCTTCGAGCATAAATGCCTTGAAATTCTAAGGATTTGATGGAATTTGGAATAAAATTGTGAAATATGTTGGTTACTACGATACATTGTTGATCTCCTAGCTGTTATTCTTAAGCGCAGCATATTTGTTGTTGAAAAACTAGTTCAGAAGAAGATATGAACAATTACAGGCCCGTCTCTCTTCTTCCTGGTTCTAGTCAAGTTTCTGGAAAAAAATCATTGAGAGGAGGAAAAGTACTTTCTTCTTAAATAAAACTAAGTTTTTCAACTCAGCAATTTAGCTTTTAGCGAGGGAAATCTACTGAAGACGCTTTTTTAAATGTCTGCTCTAGCATTTATTCCAGCCTTGATGCGAAAAAGTTCACTGCAGGCTTATTTGTAGATATTGCGAAAGCTGTTATCAGTGTTAACCACGTTATCCTATTGGGAATATTAGAAAAAGCAGGGTTTCGTAGATTCATCTTCGGTCTCAAGATCCCACGACACAAATCGATCTAAAAGAGTAAAGAATGGAGAAGGAAGGAGGAGTGGGGCAGTGGAATTCAGTTTTTTTTTTAATTTAAGAGTGCTGGGACATATTTAGTTTTTAATCCATATTGATTCCCTTAAACTAAGGTCTAAATTACTGTTTTCGCTGATGATGTGGGCTGTTCTTATGGTTCAACAATGCTCTAAATCTCATATCTCACTTCAATTGGGATATTAATCTTCGAAGAATCTGGTTCGTTGAGCACAGCTTAAACATTAGCTCCAAAGCAAAAATCATGTATTTTAATATGTCTTAGAAAGTCTGTAACAATGCTAAAGTACTTTTTTACACGCCCAAGTGTCAAAGATTGAAACTTACCCGTTGCAGTTGTATTTCCACCTCACTTTCTCTATGTTTTGTACTAAATTAAGTTAATTTAAGTTTGATTAACTTATTATGATATCTTCCATTCAAAGTCCCAAAATGGTATTAAGTGTTAGGGTGCCACATATACGAATGAAATTATTCATTTTTTATTTCTGCAAAAGAATGCCTTAAAAAAATATGCCGAAACATAAGTTTCTTCGTTTTGTGATATGAATATTCTTCCAGTCCGTCATTTATATTGCTCTAAAGTTCTAAAAACGTTCGTTCGGGAAATCTTAATTGTAGATTATTATATGATTACAATTTGGAGGAAACCCTTCGGATTTGGTATCTTTTCCAACTTTTCACACTGCTGCCTTTGGTAATTTTTATTAAGGCTCTGGTGATGCCTCTTTAATGGACTACCACCTTCAATCAGAATGCTGCCATTTTCTGGAGAGTTGGTGAATTGTTTAAGACAGTGGCTCTTAGATCTTGAATATGAGTCAATTGAAAACGTTTAGTCTGTCTGTGTTGTCTTCTCAAAGTCTCATTCTTTGTTTGCTTCTACGTATCTGCGTATTCATTAACTTGAATTATCACTGCTAAACTAAATATAATTACTAGGGTCATCCCACCCATCCCACCAATGTATACTTATAGCCCAGCCTATTGAAGTGACATTTAAAGCTATTATTCAAAATAATAATGTCATATGTATACAATGATGATGAAACATATAAATAATAATGATCACTTTAGTTCATTCAGACGATTACACGTCAGATGTGCACGTTTTATTTTGAATAGAAGCTACCGTAACGTTAGCAACGAGTGCAACACTCTCGATAAGTACTCACTTGTTATAATAGCCGGCGTTGCACAATTCGCAGAGAACCAGAGTCGAAAATCCTTCCTATCAACTTCATTGTGGGTTATTCATTTCGGTTCATAGGTGAAAGGGACTCAGTTATTACTAAACGCTTACTCAGTGATATTCGAAAAGCTTTTTATTGACAAATACATATACTACAAGGTTTCATCGAAACAACCGCGAAAGAAAATTTCGATGTCTCGATTCTTGCGTGATTCGAACCCCGTGACATCGGCCTCAACACACAAATCTCAGAACCACGATGCTCTATTGCATATTAGAGTAGGTACTAAATTCCCGACAAACTGAGAATGTAGCTAAAAGTCTTGTGGATAACGAAATATCCTTTTACATTTCGAACAAACTAAAGCTATTTCGAAAATATTTCCTTGACATGCATATTAACGTTAATTATTTTTAACAACATTAAGACTAAAATGCCAACATATACTTTTGGTCGAAAAAATAGGCAGTACCTATCGGAAGCAGTCGGATAAAATTTGAAATATTGGACTTGATAATTTTGCCCAATTAAAATACTTATTTTCAACTGAAAAATCAAAACAGTTTTCAGTTGAAACTAATTTCCCGTCAACAATATTCAATTTTATTTTATAAATACACATTTCTGACTTTTCTGTCTTCTCGTGGCAGATTTTTTCGGATAAAATAATTAAAAAGATTGATATTCCTTCGAAAAAAAGACACTAATGCTTTCAAAAAAATTTAAGAGAAATTCCTAAAACACTTTTGTTGTATGTACGTACATATTTGCAATCAAAAAATAATTAAATTTTTTTTTGAAATTTTAAAACAACACCGAATCACAATAACGAAAAAAAGAAATTGGTTTGAGTACTCACCGAATTGGTTTCCAAAGTGTTGCTGGAAATGTCCACGAAACTCGTGCGGCGTACTAAAGCCCGGCGGTAGAAAACCGCGCAAGTAAGCTGCAGCCGCCAACGTGGTCATATGATGATGATGTGCCGCATTCAAAGTACTGTGATCATAGCCAGCGGCAGCATAGAAATTAGCCGGATTGAATACGGGCAATTGGCAGTGATTAGCGGCAGCAGCCGCAGCTGCAATTCTAGCCGCATCCGGTGACATTGAGCCGGTCTCTCGGGTCGAAGCTGGCGATAGAGCAGCCGTGACATTTGCCGGCGGCGATGCATTGTTCGTTTGTCGTCCAACACCGAGTCCGAGGATCTCCTGGATGGCGAACGGGGTGCGCATTTTCGTCGCCTGCATGTTGAAGTGCAAACGGACACTATTTCTGATTTTTCGAATTTGAAAAAGTTTTTTTTTTGGTTTTGTGATACGCCGTCGGTAAATTAAATTTATGCACTGTTTTTTCCTGTCTCTTTATAGGGACATTTTGTTGTTGTTGTTAGGGTTTTGTGTTATTGCACTTAGTTCATTTCGAAAAAATAAAAAACCAAAACACGATCATACAAAAGGACATCGAAAAAGGCACAGCAGCACACAAACCGAAAGAATAGGGAAAAACAAAATGTTCAGTTTGTTCAAGGATAATGACAATTCACGACGAGCGAAATGAGAAATGGAAGGTTAAGACGAAAGGAATCGAAAAATCATCCACCACACACGGCACAAGTTAAAATCAAAAGCTAAACCGAAAGCCAAGGCAGAACATACTCGTGGTACGAACGAGCTACATAGACGAGGCAAAAGACGAAGAAGAGGCAAGACGTGTGAGTTCGTTGAACGTTGAATGTTGAACGTGTAGATCGTCGCTTACGGGGAGGTAGTGTAACATCTAGTGAGATACAGAAACCAACAACAAAAAAACGAAACGAACGCAACACAGAGAATTTCACACGGTGTACACGATTTGATGTACTGAGAACAACTGACTCGAGCTAACGCAACGCATCCGAGTAGGAATTCCAATTGCCATTCCGGTTAATCCGAGTCCCCGAATATACTACAGCAGCAGTAGCAAGCACCACTACTCACCGTGTACGCGACGACACAAATGCCACAACCCACCCTTGTTCACGGTGGCTATCAGTGATGTTTTGATACCCCGTTGACGTTGAGGATGAGGATGTGTTGCTAGTGGTAATGCAAGGGATGCTGGCTTATTCTGCCCGGGTGTTTCTCACAAATGGAATCGGAACTGACGAGTTCGATCTCTGTCTAGCGCTCGTCGTGGTCGTATGCATCTATTGCTCGGGTGGAGCTAAACGAAGCATTCTACTTATCCCAGTTCCATTGGAAGTGATTTACTCTTCTTGGACTGCTTCCAGTTTGTCGTTTACACCGACGCTATCCGTGTGCACACATGACGTATCCGTGAGATTCGTTCAAGGCGAAGGTGTGTGGTTTCTGGTGTCGCAACAGCACGTAGGAAAGAGGAAAAGAGAGAACGACTTCAATTGAGAGGCAAAATGATGGCGGTGGTAACTGGTGGAGGAATACTTTCGAAAAGTGGGATTCTCAAATTAGTTTTTTTTTTTGCTCTTCCTTTTTCTTTCAGCATTTCGAACTATTCCCATCTCTGTCGCTTGACTGGGGCTGGGATTGTTCCCTGCATTGTTTTCTCGGTTCATCTGGTCGGGGTGTTGGTTTTGTTTTGCTGTTTTTTTCAACTTTTTGTTTTTTTTCGGAGGATTTGCCTAGAGTAGTGGAGAACATGTTAATTAAGAATTTTACCTAGCAATGCCAATAATTAGTCAGTTTTATCGATTAGCTAGAGGATGCTCGTTCGTTCGTTTTGGTTGTTTTCTCATCTCACTCGCTCTGTCTTTGTGCTGTGTAGTTAGTTCGGTTGGGATTTTCCCATTCCACCCATTCATCGTCGTAGTATTGTAATTTAGTACTTAACCCCCGCCAATGTACTTCATAGATATGCACGAATCACTAGTTTGATGGTTTTTTGTTGCTTTTTGCATAAGCTTTGCGTTTTGTTTAAAGGGAATGTTTGTATCTAGTGTCCAAATGTCGTGCAGTATGTTGTGAATGACAATATTGCGGTAATGCATTGTCTCTCAACAACTTAATATACGATTTCGTATATTATATCTGTGTACCGATGGGGGGGAAATCGATATTTTCAAGTGTAAGTGAAGTTCGTTTGTGTATCTCACTGACTGATTCGAGAAGATACACGTAAAGTTCAGATACGAACACGAACACGAATGCGAATACGAATGCGAGTGAGTTATTTATTTAAATTAACAATCCATCGGAGAGGAGTGTTTTTGCTACTTTTCTTTTGAGTTTGTTTTTTAATCGTTACTTTTTGGTTCAATTATTATTTTTATTTCTTTCTGTTGTTGTTGCTGCTTCTGCTGCTGTTATTTGTGCGGATGGGTGTGCTGTGTAGATACAATTTACTTTTTGTTTTTGGTTTGATTGTTTTCGTGCTTTTGTGGGACGAGATGACAGAGTTCGATGGATGAGGCACTTTTCGAAATTATGTTAGTGAGATGGGTTTAAAGTTTCGATATGATAAAGACATCAATATCTATGGTATTGAAGTCCGCGCCGTAACCGCATACGTAGATAGTAAGTTTTAGAATTTCTTGTTGCTTTTGATCTTATAAATTGGAGAGGAGACTTTTTGGAGTGGCAGCAATGGGATTGGGGTTGTAACATTGCTTAATTAGTGTAATTTATTTCTGAGGAAGATACTTGGCCTTGGTGCTCATGTAGGTACATACAGTCATGTGTGTATACATATACCTGGTTGGCGATTAATTGATTTCGTTTGATTGGCTATTAGTTGAATCGGAATTGCTTTAGGAAGTGATTTGGTTGTGTGCATTGTGGTAAGTTTTTCAATGTGTATTCGTGATTCTGCTTAATTTCACTTCCAGCTTGACCGCTTGACCTGTATATGTGGCTTAGAATTTCTTCCTAGTTGTCATTGAACCTGGTTTATACATAAATTCTAAAGAACAACGAAAGGCAGCGAAACCATCTTTTCGCATTTAATATTTCATCAACAAAATCAAAAAAAGAAATAAGAATCACCGGATGGAATGTGGTCAGAAGGCCTTGGATTTGAGAAGATGAGAATCATTGTAGCAACCAAAACGGGCCAAATTTTATGGCGAAATTTTAAAAGCCATTTTTTTTATAAGTTTCATTTTATCGGATTATAAACCACTGGCATCTAAAGGTCCGTCATTATTATTATTACTGGCCATTTGAATTCGGAAGCTCAGAGCCTTGTTGACAGCCATTCGTCAAGCCTCCCTGTCATGACTGTTCCTTTCATAGGTCCATTATGCCTTATTTTATAGAAGGCTTGACTTTTGGACACAATACATTCTGCAAGTGCTCTTATGACGCTCTCGTTTATCTCCAGACTACAGATTCTGGAAAGGCAGACACATTAGGAGAGCAGAAGAATCTCAAATCCCGACAACGAAGCGAACCATGTGTGCTAGAAAATTTGTCCTGCTTTACTGTTTAAGGCACTGTGCTTCACTCAGCGCATGTGGCATCCATTTGTCGAGTTATTTGTCCCTCACATTTAGGGGTAGGTGCCGACTCATTGTCATGAGGGATATACTGTGCAAATTCTTCGATGGCTCTGTGGCGCATATACCATTGTTGGTAAAAAATAATTTAACTTGCAATGGATCCAAAAAGACTCAAACGAACTATTTTATCTCTAAAACACATATTTTGCTACAGATTTTCGGGAACTTCTTATTGGGAATTGAGTGAAAATCGGAGGTTATACATATGTGGTATATCCACACGCTCAGAAACCACCTTTCTGACAGCATAGGAGTTTCGCTTCGGGAAAACAACACGGCAACTTTATAAGAGGAGAAGTGCTGCTCAGAGAGACCATATGCCAAAGGACATAGGTTGTCATGGAGCAAAATCACCTTGTTGTGTCCTGGATGGTATAGCGAATGTTTTTCCTTCAGTGCTTGGCTCAAATGCAAAAATTTCAGTCGAAAGCGATGTCCTTTAATTGCCTGAGCGGTTGATAATAAATTACCCCTGCTCATCCCATCAATTACGGAGCAGCACCTTTCGACCACGGATATTTGCCTTTGTCCACGATGTTGATGCAAGGCCGGGCTTATCCTACGATAGTTAATGCTAAGGATTAACTACCATACACCGAAGTTCAAGCTTGTCAACAATATTTTGTTATAGATGCGTTACCATCCTAAAGTCTATGAATATGTATATTATAGTTTTACTAATGTCATCCTTTATGATGAGCGATCCGAAAGGCCCAGGATCTGCCTCATCATATCGAATACGCTATCGGCAACCAAACTTGGTCAATTCTGTGGTCAAGATCTGGTAGCTGCGAAAGTGAGCTACAAGGCGCACGGAGAAATTGAACACTTCGTCGTGGCGTCTGCTTACTTCCCCTACGACTCGGTACTACCCCCGCCACCTAAGGCGGTTTCCGAACTCGTAGAGTACTGTGAAGCCAGAAGGATTGGACTCATCATCTGTTGCGATGCTAACGCTCAAAACACATTTTGGGGCAGCAGCAAATGCAACCGGAGAGGAGACCATCTTTTAAACTTCATTCTTTCGTCTGACCTTTTCATCAACAATGTTGGCTCTCTACCAACCTTTGTGACGGCGAGACGACAGGAAGTGATTGACCTAACCTTATCTAACAGGCATGCGAAGGCCATCACTAACTGGAGAGTCTCACCAGATGTTACGCTGTCAGACCATAGATACATCGAATTCCAATTGAAGTGCGGGATCTCCCCCTCGCAGCCCAAGCGGAATCCGAGAAAAACAGACTGGGTGCGATTTAGGGAAGAGCTTGAGAAATCCACTCAAGACCCGCCTAAACTCAAAACTAATCAATCGGTGGAGGATGCAGTTCATAACCTGAACAGCGCCATCACCAAATGTTTTGAACTCGCATGTCCTGTCAAAAAACCTCCCAACAGGAAGCCGGTTCCCTGGTGGAATGCTGAGCTCCAACGGCTTCGTAGGGAAGCCAGAAGTCTTCTGAACAGATCGCTTAAATCGAACTCGGAAGATGACTGGAATAAATATCGATCGAAGCAGAAGGAATATAAGAAGCTTATTCGAAAATCGAAGAATGATTCCCATAAGTCCTTCTGCGAAGAGATCAAATCCCTCAGCGCGACCAGCAAGTTGGTTAAAGTCCTCAAACGAGGAAAATCGACAAGGCTGGAGGTACTCAGAAAGTCTGATGGTACCTTTACCGAGTCTAAAGCAGAAACTCTTAGTTTACTGTTTCAGACCCATTTTCCGGGAAATCAGACTGTCATCGGCTCGTTGCACACTCCCTCATTGGATACTGCGGCTGTAGCGATGAAAACAACTCGGCGTAGCTGGTATGTTGCGCCACGCGTGGCAACTACTGAGGCCATTGAATTTGCTGTGGCATCCTTCGATGGCTTTAAGTCGCCGGGCACTGATGGGATATACCCCGTTATGCTGCAAAAAGGTATAAGACAGCTGCTTCCTACACTGAAAAGAATTTTCACTGCTAGCCTGGCACTTGCCTACATACCTATCGCTTGGCGCGCGGTGAAAGTGGTCTTTATTCCCAAAATAGGGAAAGAGGATTACTCACTAGCCAAGAGTTTCAGACCAATAAGTCTAACATCATTCCTGCTGAAAAGCATGGAAAGACTAGTAGAGTTGCGCAAAGATGCCCTTCGAATGCATCCTCTGTCGGACATGCAACATGCTTATCAGCGCGGAAAATCCTGCGAGACTGCGCTTGAAAACCTAGTTGGGAGAATTGAATGCGCTCTCGAAAGGAAAGAGTACGTACTAGGCATTTTCGTCGACATTGAGGGAGCTTTTGATAACGCTACCTTCGACAGCATGTGTAACGCTGCTAGACGGCATGGCGTAGATGAAGCACTGGTTTTGTGGATCAAAGCAATGCTTGTGCACAGGACATTGATCGCTGATACAGGCCTCGAACAATGTGTCAAGTCTGGAGTAAACAGGGGCTGCCCGCAAGGTGGCGTCTTGTCTCCGCTGCTATGGTGCATGGTGGTCGACTCTCTGCTAGATGCTCTCAATGCTTCTGGAATCTATGCCCAGGCCTATGCGGATGATGTTGCTGTTCTCTCTGTCGGCTCATGTTTAGCGAATGTCTGTCTCAAAGCGCAGGCGGCGCTAAACGTGATCGATGACTGGTGCACGAGAAATGGGCTGTCGGTTAATCCTCTTAAGACCGATGTCGTTCTCTTTACGAGAAGGAGGAAAACAACTGGCATTGCTCAGCTGGTGCTAAAAGGCATTCCCATCCCTATATCCAAGGAAGCTAAGTATCTGGGAGTCATTCTAGATAACAAACTTCTCTGGTCAAAACATGTTGAGTCCAAAACCACCAAAGCGCTGTCAGCTTTCTGGCAATGCAAAGGTGCCTTTGGCAAAACATGGGGCTTATCGCCGAAAAAGGTCCTTTGGATCTACACGGCAATGGTAAGACCGATAATCTCATATGCATCGGTTGTTTGGTGGAGCAGGCTGACACGAAAACACGTTGTGGCTTCACTCACCAAACTCCAAAGAGCGGTCTGCCTCAGTTGCACGGGGGCTTTCCCCAGCACACCGGGAGCTGCTTTGGATGCTATGATGAACCTTCCACCCCTTGACATATATATCAGAGGGTGTGCACTGAAAACTATTTCTCGCCTAAAGAGGAATGGTCTTTGGTACAACTCGCAGTGGAGTGAAAGTGTACTTGAGAGAGAAATATCCTACGATCACTGTCTCATGGATATGCCCTCTGACGCAATGACACCTGCCATCCTACTGCGCTGTAACTACACAGTCACATTTCCTTGGCGTCAGGACTGGCTTTGGCCAGACACTGAACCTGGAATAGAATGTCTTCGCATCTTCACAGATGGCTCCAGGACTGATCAGGGATCCGGCGCCGGAGTTTTCTTCGAGCGCGAAAACATTCGACTGCACTTCTCGTTAGGAAAATATGCGTCTGTCTTCCAGGCGGAGATTTACGCAATCCTAATGGCCATGCACTATGTTGTGAAACACAGATGGAGGGGAAAGAGCATATGTGTCTGCAGTGACAGCCAAGCTGCACTCAAAGCTGTATCCAATCTTCTGTCCAACTCCAAACTAGTGCATGAACTCAAGACCTTGTTGAACAAAGTCGGAAGACTTAATTCACTTAGGCTTGTATGGGTTCCAGGTCACTCTGGAATCCCAGGAAACGAGATCTCCTATGAACTCGCTAGAAAAGGCTCAGAGGAGAGTTTCTCAGGGCCTGAACCCGCCTTAGGTCTACCAGCTTCAACGGTTAAATCTGACATCAATGACTGGGTATTTAACGTACACAGTCGCAGATGGAAGGAATATCCAGGATGCAGGATGACTAAGCGCGTACGCCCTGACGTCTGTAAAAAGTCCGCAACATTCTTCTTATCCTTAAGAAGAAATGACTGCAGAAGGCTAACGGGCGTCATTACGGGCCATTACACTTTTGCCAGGCATCTTTACGTGCTTGGCATCAGTGAGACGCCTACCTGTGCTGCTTGTTGCGAGGAGGACGACACAGCGGAACACTTTCTCTGCGACTGTCCCGCCTTCGCTCGTGCACGGTGGCGCACCCTTGGGGCCGACGTGGTGGGTGCCGAATCTCTTAGCTCAACATCACTGAAGCCCCTCCTCATTTTTCTCCGGACAACGGGGAAGATACAATAAAGACAAGATGTCTGTCTGGTAGTACAATGGACCAGTACTTGTGTCTGAGTGCTCCAGCAGATAGTAGAAGCCTCTAACAAAAAAAAAATGTCATGTGTCGAGAAACAGCCAGCACTTATTCACGATCCGAATCGATTTTTCGGCGATTGTAACGGAAACTTAAACGACAACATATCGGACACAGTGACATTGATCAATAATACTTGATTGAGAAGCAAGAAGCAAAGAAGAGCTGTAATCCAAACACGGCCCACAACTTGGCCATTGGTCTAGAACAGCGCTGTATTAAGTCTTAAATTAAAAGAAATTAAATTCCAAGAAATTTTAGGGGGTACAATTTCTTTAATTTTTAGTTTTTCTTTTTTTTATTTTTATTTATTTTTTACTTTACTTTATTTCACGTAAGATCTTATGAACAAGAATTATACAATTACGTAATTAACAAAAAGATTTTATGAAATAATTAGGAACATTCATTGTCAAAAGACAAGTGGCGAACGATTCATCAGAACATATTTGACATTAATGTAGATTGAGGGATCGTTAAGTGAAAATAAAAATAAATTCAAGATATTTTATTATAATATTGTACTTATAAATGAAATTCAATGAAATCTATCATGTATGAATAAAATCTCAAAAATTCAAGTGGCAGAAAATTAAATAAAAGGAAAGAAAATGCACCAAGACATACATACGTTTAAACTGTAACATTTAGTAATGAATCTATTTCCTCAAAATTAAATGTAAAGGGAAATAGTTTACATTTTTTCAAGAAGGTCGCTTCAATTACCCCACTTCTCAAATTAAAAGGTAAATTATTAAACAAGCGGGGAGCAGTGACATTATAGAAATAAGAAAAATGTGATTTTCTTACGATAGGTACGTTTACTAAGTAAGTACTGGTTATTGGCACGTACGTTATGGGAGACATACCTACTTGAGAAGTAATACTTCAAGCACTTTATAAAAATATAAATTTTTTTTAGAGGAGGAGTATTAAGTCTCTTGAACAACTCAAAGTTATGAGTCCTACGATTAAGCTTTTGCTTAACAATTAAGGGATCAATTTTATTAGAGTGTGTACCACCCCAACAAGTTAGTCCATATTGCAGCTTTGATTTAAAGAGTCCATTATAAACTAGCTTTAAGATGGGTAGGGTACAATATAGACTAAGACGATAAATTTGATGTAAAACATAATTTAGGTATGAAGTGTGATCTTTCCAACTTAATTTGCAATCCAAAATTATCCCCAAATATTTGAAACTTTCAACTTTTTCGATATTAAAGCAACTAGCCGAACAGTTATTAATAGCACTGTACGAGATCTTATGAAGTTGATGAATACAAGTATACAGATTGTACTTAGTGCAACTAGGTGAATGATATGTTAACTCAATGACTTCAGAAAGGACGCCAGAAATGTTGAAGATCATAAATTTGGTTTTTTCACTTATAATAAGCTTATGAGAATAATACCATTTTCGAAGGATTTCTGAATCATAGTTAACAGACGCATACAAATTAAACAGGTTTAATTCGGAATACGACAAAGATGTGTCATCAGCAAAAGCGGTTACTTTACCTTTAAAACGTTGGACCAAAAGGGAATTAACATAAATAAGAAATAGGATAGGACCCAAAACAGACCCTTGTGGAACGCCTAAATTTATAACTTTTTCCGAGCTACAGCTGTTTTTAATTTTTACCAACTGTTTACGATCTCTTAGATAAGAAGTCGTATACGCAGCCTCGGAAACCTATTCTATATAATTTTTGAAGTAACTTGCTATGATCCACCATATGTAAATCTTTAGTTATATCAATAAATAAAGTGGCTGCTCTCCCGGAGTTGTTTAAAGTTTGATATAACTCACTACAAAGTTTCAAAACAGCGTCTTCAGTCGACCTTCCTTTTCTGAAACCATATTGAGAATCCCTTAAGAAATTAATATTGTCTAAAAAGGACAACATCCTTGTTTTCATGGATTTCTCAAAAACTTTAGCAAAAACAGAAAGAAGGGAAATAGGACGATAGTTGTTGAGACTCGTGGTTTCACCTTTTTTGAATAGTGGAACGAGAGTGGCTAGTTTAGGTGCAGCTGGAAATATACCTTTCTGGATGCTAGGGTTGAAAATGTACATTAGGATATCAGAAATTTTATACCAAATCTTCTTTAAAATATTATTGGAAATCATATCATTTGAGCTGGAACTAGATGTTTTTAGTGACATTATAATATTATGAATTTCTAATGTAGTAAAATCTTCAAAGAAAACGCTTTAGGCGTTAAAGCAAACTTCAATAATACTATCTGAACATTGACATGAGTTTCCTGGAGAAGTATAGTTAATATGGCATCTATATTTGAAAAATGATTGATAAATAGATTGGCCACAGATGTAGGATATTAATTAAGGGACTACCATGTATTATAGAAATATCAGTCTCAGTTTTTTTCCAACTAAGGATCTGATTTACTATGCCCCATTCCTTTTAAGAGTTACCTAAGCTTTCCGCAAACTTTGTCCTGTAATAATTTTCTTTGCATCGCAGAATATCAGCTTTTAGCTCATTGCAAAGTTTGTCGTACCGGCGGACCCCACAAGCGGACCAGTAGGAATGCAGTTAAGTGGAAAGGTTATGGTCTTACACTTCTGACCATAACGACGCCGGGATAAAAAGGAAAAGAAGAAGAAGAAGAAGCAAAGTTTGTCGTAGCATTTTTTAAGCCTGGTATTTAACGGATGCTTTCTCAATTTAGCATGCAATTGGTTTTTTTAAATTAATTTTCTTGAGTAAATGCACGTTCATCCACTCTTTTCATCCCGTCTTTTATTATGAATACATCGACTGTTGTTTGAAATATGTAACTGAAGTTTATTCAAAAACATATCAAACGCAGCTGAAGGATCATCTGTATTATACACTTCTTCCCAAAACTGAAAAGTTAAGTCAGAATTAAGCGCACGAAAATCAACTTTGTTGACTGAGTTCCCACAAATCGGCTTAAGCCTCGATATGCGACTATCCAGTTGAATGGTACTTAATTTATGATCAGTAATCTTAACATCATAAACTTCTGTTTTACAAGTAATGGCATTGTTCCTATGTAGTCGAATAAATATCTGATCTAAGCATGCTGATTTTCTAGTAGGTTTGTTAACCAGGGAGCTAAAGCCAAAGGAAGATAACATCGCCAAGAAACTATCGGCATCAGAACTGTTGGATAAAATATCAATATTAAAGTCGTCTATAAGAATTTGGTTTTTTCATATGAAGGAATCTAAAAACTCAGAAAATTCAACCAGAAAAGCAACAACAATAGACAGCTGTCAATTAAAAATGTGTCTCAGTACTGGAAACTAAATAACTCCATCTTATCATTTGAAGAATCTACAAATGTAAGATAAGTTAATTTAAATTAATTTCGGATTGATCAA
This sequence comes from Merodon equestris, assembly GCA_958301585.1. NCBI lineage: Eukaryota > Metazoa > Arthropoda > Insecta > Diptera > Syrphidae > Merodon > Merodon equestris. The sequence goes on along the minus strand of OY284415.1, from coordinate 76,026,957 downwards.
TAATGATCTAAAAATTCATGTAGACTAAACGAGTCACATTCGTTAAAGAGAGCATTAAATTAATCAATTGAACTTTTTACCTTTAATGATGACATCGACAATACATAATAGCTCTCGTTAGCTGCCTTTTGTCAAAGGAAGCTTTCGGACCATTTGCAGAGCAGCAAAGGCTAAACAATATCCTACAAGTAATGTGGCAACTTAAGCTGGAAATCATTCCAAAATACTGATAGTAAATTGGAGTCCTTTATGCGGAAAGAAAATTAACGCGTAAACTCTAGCAGGTACCCCAGGATGCTATAAGACATTTCGAAAACTGTAATATCCAGGACAGCGACTTCTACTTGAAAAAAGAGAAATACATAGTCGGGGTCGAGCCAACCCTGGGCAAATTGACTTAAGCAAATGTCTCACAACAAGTTCAGTAACTAGAGTCTAAAAAGGTAGAGGTAAAGTTGACATCAACCAACACCCAAGTTGACGAGAAACCAACACCCATATGCTTTGTCGCCAAGGTGTTCATGAATTTGAGAAAAGACAATTTTGACAATTTTCAATAGTTGCTTCGGGCTTAAAAAATTAAATCAGCTTTTTTTATTCAAATAGGTCCGGACCAGTTTCGAACAGGAATACAATCTGTAATATGAAGGAAGATAAATCTAGTTTTTAATTAAAAACTGGAAAACCTATTGAGTTGCCTAAACCTTATCATCGTTAGATGTTGTGCCCCTGATGAAAGCCACTGAATTACTATTAATAAGCCGAGAACTCTTCACGCCATTTAATTGGGCACGTAGGTTTGAACTGACCTCTACCCTACTTCAGCCTTCCTTGATGTCGACTGACATTTGATAGTACTGGCTACGAACTCACCATGAGTGCTTATCGCGCACCAGTGTTTATCATCGCTCTAACTATATTTTCATACTACAGATAACACAAAACAGAGGTTTCCGTGACAGTGTCAATCCCTTCATCACTTCTATAGTCGTAGATGACCTATTCTACATGCTGTCTGATGATAGTTACGACATCATCGGATACGACGACGACATTCTGATTATAGTTACAAAATGCGTTTCAATTTAATTTTGATGAGTTAGAGAGCTTATCTATTAGATCAATTAAACTGTCTTAGTATCTGCTACTAGGAAGAGTTACTCGCCCCGAAGGATGTAAATTAACAAGTCATTTGTCCATCCGCCACGAACTTTCTGAACACAAAGTGTTAACAATGATACCTGTTACTTTACCACAAATCTACATCTCAAAGTGCTAAGCTCAACAGCATGAACTCAGAATCTCTTGAGGACCGTCATGATACTTGCAATACCTAGCCAAAAACAAGGTCAAACTCTGGTGGGTACATGGAGACTGCCGCATCAGCGGCTGCGAAATCGCTTACAACTGTCAGGCAGCGATTAGGTTGGGAAAAATCACATCTGTCTTCCAATAGGACAAAACCTTTAAGTATTTTTATAAAGCATTTTCTTATTGCAGCTAAGATGTGTTAAACGTCCCTAAAATAAAGAAAACATTTCTCGGCAAACACGGTGGAAGATACTTACGTATGCTTGTGAAAAGCCTGATCTACATCGATGGATCTGTTCATTCGTGGGGGTAGAAAGCTTGCCATCTCCCAAAACAAGCTTGTAGCAGTTGCAAGGATGCTTGATTTGAATCATTGAACCTAAAAGACGTAGTCGGATAGTTCACGTTAGGTGTAGAGCCTAAGTAACTTGCGGGTTTAAAATTCTTCTTTTTTCTAAGCTATTGATACCGAATACACAGCATATGTACATGGGGTGCAGGTAGGTACCTGGGTGAGCCTGGTTCTTAACCTATAATAGCCAAAGTTACAAAGAAATATTCCTTTCCCTTGTATGCAGGTCAAAGCTGTGATGTTCAGTATGAAACAATTTTGCCCTGATTTCCTTGATCTATCTTAATAGCAACATATTTAGAATTCTTATAAATCGGATTGTCCTGAACTCTACACGAGAAATTCAGTTAGCAGATCTCAAGCCCAAACAAATTACTGAAAACAATTCCACACTATAGCGGGCTTTCGGTCCTCCACACCAAGTCATCGCACTGTCTATAAACCATTACCATGACCACTTTAAATCACTTCCATCAAAGCCATATGAGGAATCCATTTCATACCGACAATCAAACAACAACTTTCCCCACCCGATGCCATTCGCAATCAAAGCAACAACAAGTATCCAGAACACAAATATTTTTATTAAGAGTCGCACATCTCTTTGTTCTCCAATCATAGATGCAGGAGTATGTGCTTTTTTGCGACTGACAACAAAAATACACAATAGCACGGGCACAAGGAGCACAAGAACCACAAGGACCGAAATCCATTTACGGCCATTACACTTGTTAATTCTTCATAATCACTTCATTTCCTCTGATTGTGATTTCTTTCCCATTCGTCCTTAATTTTCCAATTGAAAAATCCAAATGAAATGAAAATGACGGGAAAAAGGACTTTGACTCTGCTTTGGTTTTTATTCTTTCTGTGGTTCATTTCCAAGTCACGTACATAGACAACGCGATTGGGAGCCGTAGTAGGATGAAAAATGGCCGCACGTCTGTTTACTGTTGTGATTATTGATATATTTTCTTTCCAAATCCTGCCATTTAAATAAATTGAGGGCAAATTGCAATCGAAGTTACTGTGCGTGTGGGTTTAAGTGAATAATTATTACTTACCGTAAACACAAGGAAGAAAAATATCGCTTTATGACCCACTCACGTATCCTTCAGCCCCATTAGGTGGCGGTAGAGAGAAAAACTCAGAAGAAAATCCTTTTTTCATAATATTCGGCAGATTTCAAAGGATTTTTCCTTTTAATCCCACTTCGCAAGGATATTTGCTCACCATTACCACTACCAGCGACAATAGCAATAGCATCTCCTCATCAATCGCAGCCATCGCAACATCCTACACAACAAATACTCGTACACAAAGGTAAAACAAAAACAAAACACAAAGGACTGAGGACCAAGGGACGTTAACTTACTGCCGCACACTGCCACCCAAATGCAGTTGCATTTCAGCGAAGCACTCAGAAAGGGGATGAAATCGAATGTGGACGATATCTGGGTAGTGCCAATGGGGTGGGGGCTAAGATGTTGCTGCACAATCAAAGGCATCGATAATTGACTGTTGGCCAAAGAGAAAGAATTTTTCTTGTCGGTTTTGTCCTTTTTTCCTTGACGGATGCAAACTTGCATAATCGGCAACCGTTCGATTTGTCCTCATTAACAAGAAGCTCGGGTCCTTTCTTCGATGCTGGTACCATGTGCATATGTTAGAGATCGAATACGACGTGGAACTCCATGATTAAGGTCTAATTCCTAGGCGGCGACAAGCACTTCCATGAGCTCTATGTGCACAGTTCACCTAAGTGCATCGATTAAAGATGAAAGATGTGCGATTGTTTTGGTTTGTTTTTTGGAAGTTTGGATGGAAAAAAGTGTGCAACATATTTATTCCACTTGGCTGGAGAGCTGTGCGCTGCTTTTGAAGTCTTCTTTAGATTGTTCATTGCACCTTTTAGCAAATTTGTTGTTTTGTTTTTTTTTTCTAAAAGGCAGGCAGCAGTTTATTTTTTTTATTTTATTTAAATCAAGTCGTGTGGAAAATTGATAGAATTCAGAATCGGTTTAAGGCCCTTTGAGATGTAAATTTGGAGGCAGGAACTTGTTATGCAGCTGCAACATGCCTCTCTCTTATTTGATAAATTCATCGTTTAGAAGCTTTAGTGCCAAATGAGCTGACTTTGAGGCATCTTTTTATCAAACCAACTCCTGCTTTCAGTTGGTGGCTCTAGCCTGGTAATGCAATTTTAGATCAGGATCAGATAGACGGCAAAAAAAGAGGTACTAAATGTGGTTCAAGCACACTTTATAAGGACTAACAACAGATACATACTGAAGCAAAGAGCCTTGAGCTTCAACAGGTAAAACCCTCAGGTGTCTATCAAGCATGTTTAAGACACAAATCAATAAAAATCGGGTGGAGACGTTGTAAAAGTCAAGGATGCCGCAACTAATGCAGCGGGCTTCAATCTATCACCTTCAAAAAATCATTGGTTTGATGACAAGCAGGCTCTTGTAGAGGAACATTGGCGAGTGGTAGCTGCCCCCCCGGAAGAAGCGAGGACGGTGATCAAAAGACAACAGGAGAAGCTCGAGATCAAGGGATGGAAGGATATTACTAAGAAGTAAAATGAATACACCAAGACCATAAAGCCAGAGCCGAAGGCTGCTGCTGTGAACACAGAAAAGTTGTATTAGATTCACGTACGATGTTGAGAATATAGAAAGATCGCTTTGCAGTTTGTATAACGAGAATGATTTGTCGCAGTTGGACAACATGAACCATTCAAACTGGATGAAGTGAGAAAGAATTTCGTCCATTCGACTTTAGACGAGATTAAGATGGCAATATCAAAGCTGAAAGCTTTTTTGTCTCCTACGTTTAACGGTATAAAATATAGTGATTTTAATTTGAACATTGTATGTATTTTCTTACTTGAGAGCGAAGATAAGTAAATTTTAAAATCAAGCTTGGGTTTGAGCCTCTTCACAGAATTCTGAACTGGAAAACTGCTACCTAGGTAAGCATAGCCTCGATAGGCAACATAGGTGCAATATAACTACACAAAACAATTTGAGTGTAAAAGCCCATTTGTCATGTGGTCAAATGGCAATCAACGTGGTAAAACTGAACTAATTCTACATCTTTGGTTAGATACACCGTCCTTTAGATATGGCGTTTCTATCCTGGCCTTTACTTACATCCGATGGCCATTAGGGACGACCTGGAGTGTGCTGAATAACTAAGCTCTACGTCAATGAGACCTCCCTATATTTTTCTCTGAAAAACGAGGAATATACAATAATAATGTAAGGCGTCGAGGTTTTTTTTCTAATTCGTGCAGGTTCAAGAGTGTGCGCTCTTATGGTGTTTGTATCACAACCTGGAAGGGGTGCAGATGTTTTGTGTAGCAGATGTTCGTTCACTATTCTCCGGGGGTTGTAGTCCTAGATAGGATTTGAGAGATTCGACTGAATTTGCGTTGGTTGTAGTTCACAGTAACTTTTTTAGTTTCCATGTCATTAAGGTGTTATACTCGTATTGGAAATGCACACACAGATTATGAATTTTGAAGTGATCTTATGCTGCAAGTGTTATGCCTTCGTGAGCACTTTTTGATCATCTCTCATTCACAATCGTTCTTGACTATGGGCGGGCCTGAACTACAGAACTTCGGCTCAACAATCGGTGATGATTACCCACGTCCAGTGGATAGTCTAAGCTTTCAACAAAAAAATATTGGCAAGCTCTTTGGAAAGTAACCATGCTACGTTTATGTCGTAAGAAAGTTTTGCATGGTAACATGTAAAAAAAAGCCTAAATGGAACGGCAGTACTATTTGCGGCTCCACGAGAAAATTCTAGGTTCCTTGGAGGGAAAGACATCAGCATTACGATGGGTTCCATTACCGTTAATTGGGTCTTTGTCTCCCTCATTGTCTGATAGAGACAGACAATCATTTTATGAATATGATGCCGCCGCCAGAGCTAATGACGCAATGTACCTGTTCAGGAATTTTTCATCACTTTTGGAATTGTTTCTGGCTGAATATTTCTTTTTATTAATTTTTTTATTTACCAAAAATAAATCTTACAGACACTTCACATTTATATTATTACAAATAAAAAAATGTACATACATATGTATTACACAATGTATTAATTTTCTAGGCGACGCTAGAATTGATTCGTATCAAATGAATTGAATTAGAAGGAACCGGTGTTCTCTTAAAATCCTTTTTGACGCATAGATGTTAAAAAAGAGAGGGTTTCAGTGCAGTGAATTCTACATGTCAGAATATCGTGCACGAACAAGATTCTTTTAAATAAGTGATGTTTATTAGACGACATCTCGCGTTATAAGATGGCATGAGGTGCCAATTAAGTTCTTAGAACGAATCTTATAAACGACTTTTGAAATTAGCCTTGGCAGGTATATACTCAAAATGAGGAACGAAAGTAATTTTTGAATCAAATATAACTAACATAACATTAGCGAAAGCTTACTGCTTGTAACCAATTAAGTAATGTGAAAAGAACAACGACGCAGAGACAACTTTACATTTCTCAATATTTAGGGACAGATTATTATTTGTCTTGCACCAATGAACAATGTTATTTAGATCTAGTTGCAAATTTATGCAATCGCCTTCGCTATTAACTTTACAGAATATGTTTAAATCCCCGAATTACAAAGTTGAAGAGAATTGAATAACCGTGGAGATGTCATTTATTAAAAAATAAACAATAATGGGCCTAAATAGCATACCCTGAGGAACTCCTGTGTAGACTTCAATGTGTGGAGGCGTAAGATTGCTAATCTTGACTTTTTGATATCGATCCTTTAGATAACTGAAAATCCATTTTAAAAATAACATGTTAAATCCAAAAGTTCTAGTTTTAGGAGTAACAAATTGTGCTCGACTGTATCAAAGGCTTTTGAAATATCAGTATACGGATAAATCACATCAACCGATTTGTGGTGGTGGGACTTACCACTCATGAACCCATTTTTGGATGGACAAATCAATTGTTTTTGTATTGATTATCACCTTTTCTTTTAGTAAGCTTTTAAACAATGTTGGAATCGCAGATAATTTGGATATCCTCCTATAGCTTTTTTACACTGAATAGCGGCTATTTGCTTTCAGATAACGTTCCCAATTTCGATAGAAGCCGAAAATTTAAGAGACCCACCCTGCATGTCCAGAGCTCTCTGATCATTCTCAACTTACTCTGACAGTCTTTGCAGACTCTTTTTTGTGATTCAGGGTAAACTTTGTTATTTCTAGGTCAATAAGATTCGATTTGCTCTGACACTTGTCACGTCCGCTGACATTTCGCTCACCGCTGTTAACAACATATTGTTCTACTGAACTAGCGGTAGCAAATACATTGTAGCTGTTTTCCTTTGTACCTATAAGTCACCTTTTAGTAACATGTAGAGGCTCTTATTTGAACAATGGCAACTGTTATGGAATCATAGCCTCGTGTTGAACCGGCTCAAATCCCAGATTGTGCATGTCTCCAGTGAGATGTAATATTGAATTTTATTATGTAATCTGTATGTGGTCATTTTGATATAAAGATGTCCTTTACAACTAGTATAGCATGTGAAGGTATGAGCCAAACGCAAGCTTGGAATTCTGGAGCATGTAAAGAAATTTCTAGGTGAGGCCTAATGTCTTTTTTGTGTAGTGGCCAACCATGCCAAGTATTATAATTGGTTGTTATCAACTAAAACCATTGCAAATATTACATATAATAGCTCTTAAATGGTTTACTAATGACAAAATCTCCTAGAAGTTCATAAATCAACTTTAAGTTGATAACAAGCTGCTGTTAACATTTTGTATAATAATTGGTAGAGTTTCGGACTTTATCGGTCTATATAAAAAAAAAAAACAAAGTCCACGTCGAAGCCAATTAAATTAACGAGCACGAGGCAGAGAATTAATTAAAATTCTGAGTGCAATTACAAATCGACTCTTGCATATGTATTTATTCAACGCTATCGATAATTACGGGTATATGGAATATAACCTCCTATCAAGCTATAATACATCATCCAAACTGGTGTTCGCGCCTTATTAACAACTTCTAGCTCCGTGAGAAAAATTATATCCTTTCTGTATCCGTATCTCCTGTCAAGTATCAAATAATACAAAGCAAAAAAATATCCCCAAAAGCATGCACATCGAATTTGGATTATAAATAAAATTAAGGACATTGTGGGAATTGAACGCTTAAAGTCAGGCGCTAGGCGAAAGGAGGGGCGCCTGTAAACGGACATAGAGAGTGCATACATATGTAATTAGATACACGGCTTTTACCTAATTAAAAATAATAGTTGCCTAGATCTATTTTAGTGAACCAATTAACAGAAAAACTGGCGTGCTAAATTAGTGGCAACACATCATTGACTTAATTATGATGCGATTTTAATTAGTGTAAATGGAGTGCGTTGCACTTGGTGATGTTGTCCGCCTGGGTGGCAATATTGTTTTGTGTTTTTTTATTAGATTGCCTTGTTTTTACAAATGATACATTTTAAACGATATTGGAAATGATTGCGAAATTAAACTAGATAATGGCAATGACAATGATGTTGAATTAAATAAGGGCCGGTGAGAGGTCTATAGATAAATTTAAAAGCTGGTCGTCGTTCCTTTGAGTACTATTTAACTATGGGTCTTTTCGTTTTAAGTTATTGACTTTCTTGGAACCAGCTTTCCAGTGTTAATAAATGAAGGTTTCACAATTTGTTGGTTGATTGAATAAAAACCTTGAAGGTTTTTACAGCTTAAAGCTAATAGCCTACCCACCTAATGACGACGATAAGGAAGAAACGGATTTTCCATTTGAAATGTCAGTAAATGATATTTCCCTCTAGGTCAAGGGAATTTTAATTTGGTAGATCAATATATTGAAGCATACTACAGAACAGGAAGCGACTTAAGGTATGCAATAGAATTGCGAAGACAAGAACTACTTGAAGAATTAGTTATCTTCAAGAGGGTCATTTTAGAGACAAGGTCAATGCGAACAATATATTTTAGTAGGGTATGCAGGGTTAACAAGTTTCCTAAGAATCGTATTCTGACAAACGCACTGATCTAACAACAATCGGGAACCGGTTAAAATCAATTTGCCATTTCTTGTTAATCAATTAACTGTCGAGACCCAAATATCTTGGTTTCCCCAATTAATGCAAGAAGTATTTGCCATGTTAGTCTTAATCATGGCTTATATTCGGCTTAAGCTATTTCTTATTCCGTATTCTTCTTAAAGGCTTAATTTGCCTTTGGCACGTGTTATCGGCTTCGAAAATTAATGTACAACCAACTAAGCCATGATCATCGACATCTCTTTTCCCTAAATATTTCTATCAAGCTGTATTATAAAATTGGAGAAGAGGGAAATTAAAACGTCTTTCCTAACTTAAATGAAGGACTTGAGGAAACCAGTATGATAAAAAGTATTTTAAATCAGCTCATAGTTGTTAATAGACAAAGTTCTTCAAACAGAATGATATTTATGGTAGAATCCAAAGTTCCGGTGAACCTTGCACAATGAATATGGGGTAACAATAGTAACCAGGAGCCAAGAAGGACTCATCTCCCTTCCTGTTGTTACTGGTAATGGACGAAATTACGTTAAGACTTTGCCGGACCAACATAAAAGTGGTGCGTATACGGCGTGCATAGCGTTTCTCTCGCTGATTACCCTGATCATAGAGCAGGCAAAGTTGTCCCACGAGCTGTGGTCTGAATGAATCTTGGCAAAACTAAAATGTTTTCCGTTATCACAAAATCGTCCTACCCAAGATTATCTGGAGATCAAAATCAACTTCAGACTAGAAACACAATCATCGACTTCTATCTTCAGGTTCAGGTAGACCACCAATCAGGCCTTATTTTTTTAGAAACATAAAGCTCAACGTTTCATGGATATGGTCCACAATTATTTCCTCGAAAGTACGGCCCATACTGTTTTGGACGATTTCTAGTTTCACTGGATGTTGACGGATTCCCTAAGTTTGAATTTGTTTCCAAATAATGACTTTTAACTGCTTGGGTTTATAAAGTTCTATCTTTGGCAGTTCATTCATAATTCTTGACATGTATTTAAGTGAAGAATCTTGAATTAGTATTGCCATTTCACCACAACAAGACTTACATTCAAACAATTTATCGAGTTTTATTATCAAAATTTATGTTCCGAGAAGAGGGTTCTTAGCGCATTTCGAACATGGCGGTCGTCATAATCGACTTACCGAGCAAGCAATTCAGCAACAATTTATCAGGTAACATACATCTATGCTTCCTTTTACATGAGAAAATGTTGCTATTCGCCAGTGTTAATGAAGACCGTGATTCGTTTATTTATTGTGTTCGCGGCATATAAGATTGTGTTCCTCGACTGCATGGAAGATCTTACGCAAGGATCTTGATCTAAGACCTTACCACATACATACATCTCGGGCAAGAACTAAAGGCGAACAACCTGCCACAGTATCGAATTTTGGTGAGTGGCAAGCTGGAGGAAGATCGAAAAGTTGTCTTCAGCGACGAAGCTAATCTCCGGCTGAATAGGTATGTTAATAAACAAAACTGTCACAGACACAGAGCAACTGCTATTGCACCAGGAAAGACGGACCGTTAGGTGCGGCTTATGGTACGAAGAAATCATTGAACAGTGAGAACGACGTTACCGTCAGTTGCGCCCGCTATCGTTCAATGAACAATTCAATTCACATTCATATGTGGGTCCAGCAAAATAGTGCTAGATGCCATACAACACGCGAATCGATAGACCAGTTGAGAACCAAGCTATGAATCTATGCCGTTAAAAAAGCGTCAAACACAGCCTTGGACAACATTACACATGTTATTAACGAGATACCAGCTAATATGCTCGAACAAGTGATTCAAAATAAAACGCTTCATAAGATCCAATTAAACCCTTGTACTCGTAATAAGGCTTCAACCCCATATTTAGATGTCATTGATGGTTCGCGCCTCTGTGTGAGACCATAACATGGTCTGTTTAGGTGCAAGGACAGTAGTAAGAGAAAGACTCAACCACTTTTCCTGCTGTAAGAGAGCTCTAGCAGCACCTAAGCATATGCCCACCACTACTATCTACCTACCCGTTTTGTCTATTTTAAATATAGCCAGATCACTTATATAATATAATTTCGGATCATGTATCCACCTTTGTCGATTGAACTAGAGTGTCTTACCTGCAGCCAATTTTTTTTTATATATCTTACCCACTCAGTTTGATCCTGTACGTCAATAGCAGCAAAATATTGATGTTTGCTTATATACTTTATTCAAAGTCTTAAGCTTCAATTGTCTACGTCTGCCACAAGACTCACTTAAGACCAGTTAAAAGCAGTGTAGCATTCGTGGTTGTTTCTGTTCCAAAAAAAAAAATATTTATATTTATATTTATATTTATATAAATATTTATATATTAAATATTTATATATACAATATGTTCCACCCTTAAACATAAAAAGCTTTTACATTGTCATTATCCTTTTCCGCAACTCGGACTCCAAGTACTCCACTCCACAAAACAAGCCTTTTGCCTATACTCTCACCGTTTAATTGCAACTTTTTCCACAATGAAACCTATAATTACCCCTCCCCTCATTATACAATTATCCAGTTAGATATAAGACGCCCCATCCACGCATATCCCTTCACTTAACTGAGAAGAAAATGTTGTAATTATAAATAATTACAAATAAAAAAATTGTGACTTGGTGGCGATTATTCCATTACGCACTCAACTGTCAGAGAAACGTCAGTCTGTACTCGGCCAGGGATACCAGCATGTCACAAATAATGGATGAGAAGTATAGAGACAAATATGAATTTTTATTTCTGCATATTTAGTGTCCCGTCTAGGACATGATACTGATATCCCTTTTTCGTCAAAAGTTTTCGGTGAATGATGTCGCGACAAATTTAACCAAGTGAGCCAAGTCAGGTGGAACGAAATGCGGAAAAGCGAAAATGACTGTCAATTTATGACTTCAACCAGGAAGCTTATATTTAACGTGATTTTGAAACGAATTCATCTCACAGTTATGGTCCATGGCCAAATTGCAGTCTTGTACTCCCGTTCTATTGAATTTTATTAACACAAGATTAGCAATACAGTGTTCAGGTAGGTATTCTGGATAAAATAATTAATCACCCTCACGGAGGCAGCGTTTCGGAGCTCAACAGATCATCACAGACCGAGATGCTGTAAGGGCATATCTCAGAACTTCATTCTACTTTTTTTATATACGTGCTGGACAGGTGATTATGATAAAGGAATTTCTAGACTGATTGAGGCTTTTTTGTTTGGTCGAGATCTCGGGCAGGCAGAGTCACCGTGATGGTGAAGCCCGATCATTCAAAAAAACAGTTGGATGCTAGGATTTTTGGGTTTTTCTCAGTATACAGTGAAGTTTAGGATGGTTGCAGAAGATCACTGAATTGAGACAACAATTAAGTTTTTTCTAAATCAGATTTTAAACATTAGCAGTACAAACATAAATTCAAAGTTTTACAAAAGATGACGCTAGCGGCACAAGTGAAAACCTCATCATTACATTTATGAATTTTCATCGGCGTCTTCAGAGCCAAATAAGCGTCTCACCTTCAATTTGAATCGTTAATGAAGGAACGTGTGGCATATACACCAAGAACTTTCAGATTCATCAATCGTAGTTCAGTAGGCCATTCCTATTGTCTAAAAGCCTTGAAAACAATCCAAAAACTTTCGAATACATCAAATGGTGTTTTTTTTCAGAATTGAATTGCTGCTTCCGCAATCGTGGAGGCACCGTGATCCGGCCAAGATGAACATTCAACAATTGAAGCTCAGTTTGTAGATTAGGTACGACAAGCTCGATGTGGTATATTTTTAGTTATTTTAAAGGGAGTTCGCACCCACCACAAATAATGTATTTAAGCCGTGAATTGAAGGGAGAACGCTCACATTACATTTTGAAGCACGACAGCGCTCGACCATATGTTGCTCCTTTCGTTAAATCTTGCCCGATAAAACTGCCAATTTCGATCCATGACGCATGGCCTGGCTGAGCAGCATTTCGTGATTCGTGAATCACCTCTATGATGGACGATACTTCCAAGAACGTGTAACATTTCTCCGAAATAAGGTTTCAAATCTGCCTTAAAAAGATTCACCTGAAAAGTCTTGCCATGGTCTACCACATGGTAGAACAATTATTTGTCCTGAATAACTGCCAGGCAACTCCTTGCCAGCGTTGGTCAGTAGCGGAGATAGTGGCGTAGAGTGTCCTGATCATTTTGTGTGCGCTACAAGTATATGAGGATGACTGGTCGGTCATTGGTCTGTAAAAGGTTTTGTCTTGGTTGGTATGACGTAGATCGCCGACCTTGCATTCCAAAGGGGTTTAGGGTTTATCCCCTCCTATCAAGCTCGTCCACTCTCATTATCTTTGGATAATATAAGATTCAGATAATGGTTACATTGGTTACATGATGTTACAGTAAGCAACGAACCAACCTGAGAGTCTTGATTGCCGCTTAGCTGGATACTTAATGTATAACAATATCGTATGTTTGTGTAGATGTGTTGCCAAGTAATAAGAAAGCTTTTTATATAGACTTGTTAGAGTTACTCGTGCCAGACCAGGTTCACCTCAGCGTGTATTTGTAGTTGCCAGTAAATTAAAAGAATCTGCGGAGCTAAAGAGGATAATAATGTTCAATATTCGATAGGATATGGATACTTTTCCATTAAAAGGAAAGCTTTAATCTCCCTTGAACTATATTTTTACATAATAGACGTATACAATTGCGGCCTTTTTTCCTAGTCACGCAGAAGGAACACAAGAAAAATAAATTGAACTCGTTTTAAGGAGCTAGAGGAACCCGCCAATACGTTTCTTCCTTGGCTTATGGTGAAAGCGGTCTTCATTCCCAAAATCGGCAAGGCAGACTGCTCCCACACCAGACCTATTAGTCTGACCTCACTTGTTTCGAAAAGCATTGTAAGACTTGTAGAGCTGCCCTGCCTGTCAATGCATCCTCTTTTTAAAATGTAACATGCTTACCAGGAAAGAAAATCTAGCGAGACAGCTCTTCAAAACTTAGTAAGAGGAATTCAATGTGGACTTGACAGGGGAAGGCAACTTTGAACAGCATGATGGGTAGGTGTGAGCAATACTGGTGTCTATGACTTTTGTCGCTGATGTGGGCATTGACTATTGTGTCTTGAGCGGATAAAACAGAACCTGCCCGCAATCCTATTGTGCATGCTGTCCTACAACCCCTTTTCTAGGGCATTAGTCATCTAGTTGCGGGACAATTACACTATATATCTGCCTAAGGCACTAAGGAGAACAGAGAAATGGAGAAGACTTACAGGTATCAATACGGTCTACAATCTTATATGCTTGGTCTCTACATTTGTGCTGCTAAGGAGGAAGACATAGTGGGGCATTTCCTCTGTGAGTCTCCCTTTTTTGCTCGTATTTGGTGAAATTAAAATGTACAGACAGCTACCAACTTTTTTATATCTCATTGCTTTTGATGATAATCCACTGATCGAGAGCTGATATTCTCACAGAAATTACTAATCACCGAAAAGACGTGGGACGATGGCCGATCTTTACCAGTAATCCATCTTAAAAACCGTTTGGATGACATTGTTCGTTCTTAACATTCCTAAAAAAACAGTGCATATTGCTCGCGATGCAAAGTCAATCAGTGTAATGTATTTGAGCCTCATCCCAGTTTCTAGTCATTACTAATTACAGGAAAAACTCGCAAAACCAACATCCCACATTCGTGATGTTATCAAAGAAATAAGCCACAAATTCTCTGTTCAAAAGCAGCCAGAAAGAAAACGTCAGCCATTGTGCGCCCGCGGTCTACCACCAAGCAGTGTGATATTCGAAACAATGCCAATCGGAGTATGCATTTTAAGTCCTTTCAGGACATGCTTTTAATTTGCCCTTTTCCCAGAACCAATAATATCAAACCAGTGAAACCGAGCAATGCTCCAGAGTATGCCACTGAATACGCCATTCTATGTACTCGAATGCTCATTTCTGTTTCTTTATGACGTTCTTACACGATAAATAGGCGTTGAGGTGAGTGAGAGTAATATTAGCTTGCGGATAGGAGGTCCTTGGGGAATTTCATGCGAAATTCTCATTTTTCTAAGTGCTTGGACGGACAGTGGACTGGGTGAAAAGCAGCACCATGAGGCATGGAAATGTAGAATTTCAACTGAATGACTGTTAATAACGCGGGATCGCCGAAGCAAGTAGGCGAACCGAGTGCATTAGGTGAAGTGTGAATAACACTGAACTCTCCCTGGAATATAATTACGATTCGTTAATTCACTGGGAGAGGTATTGAATGGCCCTTTACTCTTTTGTGGCAAACTCTTGAGATTTGCTATTTATTAGCATTTAGAAATGGTAACAATCGTCTGTACGTGTATCTCAATGGAATTTGACAACAACCTGCAGCCTTTAACTGAAATTACCAGCATCAAATGCAGATTTCTCCCTGAAGATTCCCATATTCCATAGCGGAGGAGAACATATACTACAAAGCCATGGTTTGCACCTTAAGAAGAGTTATCAATAGATCGATCCTCATATGCAAAGGTTCGTGCTTTGGATAAGAAATGAAACACCATAAGCCCGGAAGGTGTATAAATTACGGAATAAAAGTATGTTTTATAAGCGGTAAGCGTAAGGATGAAAGGCGACATATTATCGCCGATAGGGTTCTAAGAAAAGGATAATTACCACCAACATCAGAGTTAATTTTAACACATGCCTCTTCATGTCAAACTGATGAAAGTATTATGGCTTGCATGCCCATTGAATTACATATGTCTATTAATTCACTCGACTCTGACCACTACAAAAGTCCATCTTTTAAGGCTTGAGAGAAACAAAACCACCAAATCAAAATTGAATAAAACTTAATCAGTTTTTCACTGCGCAACTACGAGTCAAATAAGAAATATACACACCCATATACAATATCTCTAAAAACAAGGGATTCTAGAGCAAAGACGATACTCGTATGTCGTTATTTTTCCGGGGGCCCTCGTCATTCGTCCACTGTCAATTCTTCTACTTGTTCTATTCGGACAATGTGTGTCGCTGAAAAAAATAAACTCAAGTTATTAAATGTGTACCACAGATTCTCCTTAACATCTTATTTTCAAGGACTCAACATATATTTTTCTCCTTCTTAGTCAGATACCACGGTTCACATCCTTAAGTGCGAGTCAATCGCCACGTTCGAATCAGTCCAAGTCGGCCAAATACAATATTTGGTTTTTTCGTAATTTACTTCTAAATCTACTTCGTTTCCTGCCATTTTATATTTTCTACGTTTCCTTTAACTGTTGGGTCACTATCTCCCAGAAAGTCCAGATTGTCAGCTTAAGCTAGGTCGGATGTGATTCCTCTATCATTTTCCCGAATTGGATCTCTTTATGGATTCCAGCGCCGAGTAGAAGAGATGTAGCGACAAGACGTCCCCTTGCTTTAATTCGCCAACTATCCCTAATGTTTTAGATAAGGCGGTTCGTACTTTAATCCATGATATTTGTATCAGTTTCACCATCTTTATCGGAATTCCCAATGTTACAAAGACATGGCACATTTACGATCGATTTATAGGATCACAAACCTTTTTAAAATTTACAAATAGTTTACGGACTGTTTCGTGGAATTTCCATTTCCTTTCTAAAAGCTATCGTGTACTGAAATCTGGTCACTAGCCAGGCGATTCCTACTTAGGCCGCACTGGTAGTCTTCGATTATTTCCTATGTCCCTTAAGATAATATTTGACAACACCTTGTAATAACCAGACAGCAAATACGACAATGATGACCGAGTTTTTACATTCCTCGGGGATGGGATCATTGTTCCATATATTCGTAATGAGCCCATGTTACTTCTCTGTTAGCATTGACGTCGATTCTCGCGGCCTTGTTATTCTTAAGCCGACGTATTGCTTCTTGTACTTCATTTGACATTTTATCTCGAAGGAGATGGCTGATTTCGTTTAGTAGGCGCATGACCTCTTCGATATTTTCCAGGACTTAAAGCCTTAAAACATTACGAGCTTTTACTTTTTCCTGGTATTGTTCGTCAAACCAAAGCTTTACTATGGTGACTTTGCAATATCCTGGTTTGTTTTCCACTATATCCTTTACAACACTTTTTACCACACTGCCTCTTGTCTGCCTTGTTTCATCGTTAGTTTCCAAGCCATCTAATAGTGCGAACTGGTTATTAATTCGTTCCGGCATTGATGCTGCATTGGAGGGTCCTTTAACTTTTCAACGTTGAATTTTTTTCATACATTACTGTGTTCCGATTCGGAGAATTTGGATTCGGCTTTTAATTTTGGTAATTATTAGGATGTGGTCTGATCCTCAATCCGCTTCTCTGTATGCTTTAACGTCTAGTTCGGTAGTATGTTGTCTTACATCCATCAGAAAATTATCAATTTTGTTGCTCCGTGATATAGAAGTATGTTAGCTTTATGTAGGAATTTTCTCTTGTGTCTGAATGTTGCGCTTTTTAGGATCATATTTTGTTGGAGCCGACAAAACTTGTTTTCCTAAGCCCATTATCGTTTGATAAAACATGGGACTTTCTTCTCCTACTGTTGGCCTATCACTTCTTTTCCTATTTTCGCGTCCCAGACCCCGGTTTTTACGTCAAGGGATGTGATATTGTTGAATATCTTATCAATTTCGCGAAACGCTATTGAATAAGGCTTTATCCTTATCTTCCGGGACGCCGGATTTTGGTCATAAACATTTGGTCGTTGTAAAATGCTACGTCCATTACGTTCTGCACAATTTTGATGCTCATGAAGAATCCAGTTCCAAGATTGTGGGAATCCGTACCACCACAAACGAAAGTATAGCCGTTCTCAACGGTTGCTCCGTTTGAAATTCGAACCTCTTGTACCGCTGCGATATCCGATTTATACTTACTAATTCCATTGAGTGCTCTTTGGAAAGCATCCTCTGTACAAGTTGTGTACGTTCCACGAACGTTCGTCGAACGTTCCATAGTCTAAATTATAGGCATTGAAACTCGTCACCAAGCTTGATAGGGCAGAGAGAGCTCTTCATCGCCATCTTATGAAGGCTGAGGAGATTGGCAAAATTGATAAAACTAGATATAGTCTTGACTAGCCCGTTTATATGTAGGCTCAATATCCGGCCCTATTGCCGACGAATAAAAGGTGGGCCATCGGCTCGTTTTGTTTGAATTTATATGTCATTTGAAACTTGACAGCACTGACTTGTTTAAAAAGATTGAAAATTATTTGGAGGCAAACCCTATGGTTAATTGATGTACAATTAATGATGGATGTTGCTGCTGTTGCTGAAAATTCAACCTAAATAGGTTAACCTCAACTGATTAACGCACCAAGACTTCGGACTATTGGCCAACTTACTTTGGAATTGAAGCAAAATGCCTGAGTAAGTAGTTGATTCTCGGCATAGGTTTTGGATCTCCTGGAAGTTGAAAATCATTTTGCTGGAAAATCATCTGAGATGAAGCTTATTTATCTCAATTCTTAGCGTGTTTCTGTCTGGTTTTTGTAGTAGCGGAATTATAATTTTAATAACTTTGCCTTACAGTTAACGGACTTGGAGATGGAATTAAATTTGGCGAGCTATGGTTCCTGTAGGATGGTGCTACGTTCCAGACTAAGCGTATAGCAATAGATCTTTCCGGGCTAAGTTGCCTGGCTCAGGCAGATGGATTGGTGGACGATCATGCTTCACAACTAATCAGAATGTTTCTTTTCAAAAATCATTTAACTTTGAAAAACGTATATTTTTACAGATATTTTAAAAAGAGATCTATTGTCGAGACCTATACCGATGGTCGGCTTTCCCTCTCTGGAACCATACTGTCACTGATCTTATAGACGATGTACACTTAATACTAGATTAGACTGAGGAGAAACAATTCGTTCATCAGATCATCTCCAGCTATTTTGAGCGGATAGGCAGTAGGGCATTGCAGCTTTATTTTATTTACATATTGCTGTCTCAACAAAATCACTCAGTAATTTTTCACAAACTATTCTTAGGCTGGGGCTTTATTACCAACTGTGAAGGCGCCTGTTCTGGCTCGTTTGTATTGCCTCGATAAAATCTCTAATAATTTCTAAAATAGCGTAGCTCCATCACTTCGCTTGATCCTGCGCTTTCTTCTTGTAAACTTGCATTAACTCGCCTACATTCGTTGTCAATCCACCAAATTGAGTCTTACATTTTGATTTTAAATTTGGGTTCTCGTTTCTATATTGTGCACAGATAAATCCCTCTACAACATGGAATGGTTCAAGATGATGTAACCATCTGGCTGCCAATTGAGAATCACTTGCATGTATTAAGACAACATTTTGTGGTTCTTAGTTCAGTCAGTTTTGGCTCCTGTGGGAGCTTAAACCCGTATCAGCTTGTGATATGGATGTAGATAATTTTCGCTTAAACCGTTTTAAGCCGTTGGCTTAAATTTCAAAAGCTTTACATTTATTATATATGTCTGGTCATCCGTGCCACGGATGAGCTGCAAACTGTTATGATAGCAAGTGATAGAAATGTAAATACGATTCACTAGATCTGACGTTAATTCCAAGGCCATATTGTGACGAAAGGGGCGATGTCTCAGCGTGCCCACACCCTACTCGTCGACAACCCCAAAGACTAGCTGCAGGTTTCATAAAAACTTGATCAAAAGCCCTCAATGATATATTGAAGCACTGATTCACCCTTTGCATAAAGATGGCATTTCTCTTCACCTATCGACTTCAAGGATATAGAAAGATAAAAATCCCATCCCAGCGAAACAGGTAGTTAAATGACAGCACGGCGGGCGTAGCTTTTGAATACCGAGCGAAATAAGACCGCTAGATTGAAATCAGTTTTCATCGCAGGAAAGCGGGATGGGAGAAAAACTGTTTTATTCAAACCTCGACCCATTTCATCTTGCCCGCACTGTGCGAGGTGGACTCTTCGCCTTTGACAGCGTCATTCCCTTTTAATTTTTAATTATAATTTGTTGCAGCAATTATGCGCCATGTTGCTCCCAAATAGCATTCACAATCCATTTCATATTTTTCCTTGCTTCTCTGTTGTTTTTATTTTTCTCCCGACCCGCTCTATGAAGCTAAACATAAAAATTTTTCATTTTTTCCATCTCACACACAAACATACTCGTACATTGGTCGTGTGCTCGGGGGACCCCTACCCGCCATCCATCCAGCATTAAAATTAAGTTATTTCCTCATTTCTTCCTTGACATTTCCTCCAGCTGCACCAGCAATAGTAGACCATAGAGTCATCCTGTACTATGCTGAAAAGAAAAGGAAACACTCTCGCGCGAGCGTTTTGCATTTCTTTGGCAAATTGGAAAAATATTCAACAGAAAAATTAAGTTGTTTATTCAATGAGGATGATGAGTCCTTATCCAACTTTGTGGCAACTGTCTAAAGTTGAATGTTTTAATTGTACACTCGGGGAACGGGTAGGGTTAAGCAAGGACACACGACCACGCTGGTTGTTCGCCATTCATGAAGCAAAAAATTAAAAATAAAAATTCTGCACATACGAGTGCACGTCCCGACCGATGACGATGCCGCGAACGGGCCAAATGGATGAATACATATTTTTTTAATTAAAATTAAACCTCACAGATGAATTCGCGCCATTCAGATAGCGGATGGTTGACGGTTAGCTGAAGAAAAAATTTTGTTCGCTGAATATCCTTCAGGATATGTTGTTCGGTTAAACCTTTCTTATTTTTTTTCTATTTCAATTTGCCTGGACGTCCTTTAGAGAGGGAGAACGTTTTTATGAATTCGAAAATGTTTTGGACGAACTTGGTCGCCTATCCGCCAGAGTTTTTTCCGTTGTGTCATAGTTTAAATGAACATCTACAACAACTCATAAAAAAAACTCGGTTGAAGAGGCGAGTAAACAAAAATTACTTTTCTGAACCCCGCCGAGAGTTCGACATTCAATACGAATGGATAATTAAGACTTTGGCATGTTTTTAAAAATAATACACTTTTGAAAAAGTTTCCTAATATCCTGCGGCTTCCAACTTTTGGTGGTCTGCAGTTTTAGTTCTGTAGCAATTTGTATTCGTGCTCCTTGAGGACCCAAAGTAGTGCCTGATTGGCCGTTGCTCTAGCCTGAGTTAAAAGAAACTAGTTAATCCCTTAGCGTCTTAGATTGTCAAAACGTGCTGTGGCTGTGAGGATGGTAGGCTCCTTCTGACCTATTGATGATATCTTTTCTGATATTGGCTCTAAAACAGATTTTTGACAGTGAACTGCAGCCAGACGTGGAACTGAGATCATATTCGCTCCGGAATCTGAGTATTGATCATTTTTGCTGTCTTTAATTTAAAGTTGCCATTTTCAAACTTTTAAGATTGGTAAACTATAAATGTTCGTTTCATTGTCCATCCGTCGCTGCTGGTAATCATTTTTCGCTGAGACCATATTTTAGATGAGTTCCAACCGTGGTGGAAGATTTGCTTGCAACCCTAGAAGTTCCATTTCATTACCCAATATTTCGGTGCTCCTACACTGAGCCATCCTGCCAAATGTTTTGAGTTAAGGTCATACAACACAAATAAATGTTCTCGCGGGAAATTAAAAAAAAAAATATTAACAAAACCGTCACAATTGAGAGCTTAGTTACTACTGCGTGGATTTTTCTTCCACACAATTGTTCTAATGCTTCTTTGTAGGCTCACGTATCCCGTTTGAAAAACCGTGTGACCGTGATACTGTTTGGTCAGCTCTTTGGTTGCGCGTGAAGTTGCAACTTGAGCTTGGATGTCCGGTGTGTGAAGCAATGGTTCGAAGGAAGAAGGATAATATGAGGGAATATGCAATATGTTTTTACATTGAAAAGTCGTGCTGACCCAATAGGATATGTAACCTACACACCTTGAAAATGCCACTTACACTATTACTTTTCGTCAACCGTCTTTAATTATCTCGCTAGTATTTTTTAGTTCAAGATCTTGATTATCTAGATGACGAACGTAGATTTTCCATCCAAGCCGGATTTGAATTTGATTTTGATTTGATTTTGGTTTCACTTTGGTAGGGGCTTTACCCCCATTTTATTGCGCTTAATTGAAACTACATACTTAATTTAATTTACAATCTAGGAAACTAAGAAAGAGGGCGATTGAGACGGAATTTTAGACGGGGAGTGTTGATGTTAAAGTCGAAACAGTTTTTCGCATTAACATTCCGCAGCATACGGGAGATAGGTTCATTGGAGCCATAGGAGGTACGAGAGGTGGGTACATAGAAGAGACGTGGATATCGTGTATTACGTGCGTTAGGGTTAAAAAAGATAGAGTTATAAAGGGTCGCGCAGTCGATGGTACTTGAGAGGAGTCGATGGATGAAAACAATGTCGGATATCCTTCTTCGTTCTTCCAGCGAGTTCAAATTAATAAGTTTTAGGCGGTCTTGATAGGGAGGTAGGATCAGAGGATTGTCCCAGGGTAAGCCGCGAAGAGCAAATCGGAGAAAACGACGTTGGATGCTCTCGATTCTGGATATGTGTGAATGATAGTAAGGAGACCACACTTGAGACGCGTATTCGAGAATACGGCGTAGGGAATGGAAAAATCTTTAGACCAAGCCGAGTGCAGAATTGGCCTTAAGAATTATATCGCTGATATGTGCAAGGAAATTGAGTTCCTGGTCGCATAATACACCAAGATCACGGATCACCTGAACGGTAGAAAGGAGTTGATTATGAAGAAAGTAGAGACGGGGAGGAGGATTGTTACGTTTGCGGGAGAAAGTAATAGATTGACACTTGGAAATGTTGAGGTCGAGGCAGTTTTTGAAGCACCAGGTGGAAAAGCTGTTGAGGACCGAATGATCTTAAAGAGCTTAGTTTGTTTTAAGTAGCCTCGTAGCTACGACCGACTATATTTCCCCCCAAAATGACTTCTCTCTCAGTATACCTATCCTTTTCCCCGACAGAGAAGAGTGGCTATCAAAGACTGTAATCAACGACCACGAGATCACTCTCGTCACCGACGGATCGAAAATGGACAGAGGCACTGGGGCCGGGTTATACTCTGATACCCTCCACAAACAGGAATCATTCAGGCTCCCTGATTAGTGCAGCGTTTTTCAAGCAGAAATCCTGGCAATAGAGAAAGCAGCCAAACACCTACAGGTAGCCGATATCCCACCATCTGATATCACTATATTCGTAGACAGCCAGGCTGCACTGAAGTCAATAGAATCCTGTATAACGAGATCAAAGGCTGTCAAGAAATGTCGCGACTGACTGAAGTCCATCAGACACCACAAAGTCAAACTCAGCTGGGTCCCGGGCCACAGCTCAATCGCTGGGAACAAAAGAGCAGATGAATTGGCCAGGCAAGGTTCTGAAATGGACATCAGCGAAGCGGACACGTCATTGCAACCACCGATTAGCGCATTATACCGGATCATAAACGACACAATCATCAAAGAGGCCAACTCGTCTTGGCTTACAAGAAACGACAGCTACATGACAAGATCATCGTGACCAGAGGTCAATGTCGGAAGAACAAAGAAGCTCCTGGCGCTGGACCGTAACTCGATTCGTATGCTCGTCGGAGTGATCACAGGACACTGTCCCATTGGAGCAATGCTCCGGAAATGGGACTCGGGATCCAGCGATTTCTGCCGGAGCTGCGGCGATGAGGAAGAAACTGAGACGATCCAACATCTGCTTTGCCACTGCCCAGCTCTCCAGAATCGACGCCTAGTGTCGCTAGGCCAAAGATTCTTTACAGAGATTGCGGACGTGGCTAATGCAGATATATCGGATCTTCTAAAATTCATTAAGAGCACGGGGTGGTTTCAGCCACCACGTGATAGGACAGGTTAATTTTATATGTATCCACACAAATGAAGGGAATCACAATGGGCCTCTTGGCCTCCGAGTGGAAGTGATGTTTAACCATCAAACTCCCCTTCTCTAATCTACCTAACCTAAAGAGCTTAGCATCGTCGGCATATAGAGAGATGTGGGAATGTTTGATAACCATTTCAATATCGTTAATGGTAAGGATAAAAAGAAGCGGGCCTAAATGACTGCCTTGGGGGACACCGGAGGAAGCAAAGAAGGAGTTAGAGAGGGCAGATCTAAAGCGAACGCTGTATTGGCGATTTTCCAGGTAAGAGGAAATCCACTTTAATAAGAGGGTCAAAGCCAAGGAAAGAGAGTTTGAAGAGAATTCAATTGTGTGAAATTTTATCAAAGGACTTACTGAAGTCAGTTGAGATAACATCGACTTCCTTGCCATTTTCTAAGGCTGAAAGGGTGAAGGAAACGAATTCAATAAGGTTTGTGGTTGTAGACCTACCTTTGAGGAAGCCGTGTTGACTGGGGGAGATTAAAGACTTGCATTGAAAACTAAAATTATCATACAAAATACTTTCGAAGATTTTGGGTATATTGGACAGTTTGGCAATGGGACGGTAGTTGTTAATGTCATTCTTCGGACCTTTTTGTGTATAGGTATTATAAAAGAGGTTTTCTATATAAGGGAAATTCACCTGGAGAAAGGAATGGGCTGAAGATTTTTGAGAGAGGTAGAGAAAGGGAGGAGGAACATATTTTTTTAAAAATATAGCAGGGAGGCCGTCGGGGCCAGGAGTGAATTCAACATTAAGTTGCTTTAATCTTTCTTCGGTGATATCGGAGTCAACACTACGAGGGAGAGATGGTCCAAAGAAGAAGTTTGGTAAGTAGTTGAAAAAGGTAGGATCGGGTGCAAAGGAATCATGGGTGAAAGATTGATTGAAAAATATGGATCATGGATTATTGAAGGAGAGAGAGTTTGGGTAGCCATCAGATTTTCTTTTGTAATTAACGAATTGAAAGAAGGGCTTGGGATTATTTATAAGGTTGGTTTGCATCTCAACTAAGTAGTGTTGATAGAGAGATTTATAAAGCTCTACAAAATGCAGGTAAGTACCGAAATAGTTAGAGAAGTCATTTGGGGATTGAGTACGAAGGAAAGTTGTCCAGAGCTTGTTCCGTTTGTTTCTCAAAAAACGGAGCCTGCGATTATACCAAGGTGGGGAGGTTTTATGTCGAGAAAAGGGTACATAAAGGGAGAAGGAATTAAATATTTCTTTGTAGAATATAGATATGGCATCATTTACGGTAAGGTTGTTGAAATTAAAAGGAGCATTATTGAGATATTCATTGATTTGACGGAAGTTGGCTTTGTAGAAATCGTGAGACATTCGAACAGTGGGGGGAGAGTTCTGTATAGGGGAGTTGTGAAAGAACGAGAGAAGAAGGAGAGGGTGGTAGTTTTCGAAGGTTGATAGGGACAGCGGACAAGCTGAAACTGAGGAGTTAAAGGGGTCATTTGTAAAAATGAGGTTGCCCATGTAATTTAAAATGCCGCTTACTTGGTTAAGGCTGGAATCAGCTGGGCGATCAGAGAAGAGACATTCTTTGGCTGCAGTGGGATTAGAGGCAATGTTAAACGATAGGTCGTCTGAAGAGATCCATTTAAGGTGAGGAAGGTTGAAGTCACCGAAAACTAGGATCTCGTCTTGGGGACCTCGTAAATCAATTAAATTATCGATTGTATCAATGGCCAAGTTATATGTTTGAATAGGTTGTGATGGCAAAATGTAAAATCAGATGACGTAGAGCGATTTCCGGGGTAGTACAATCTTAATAGAAACAAAGTCGAGACATGGCGAAGATGAAGTTGCTATGAGGGAGGAGTCAATTGAGTTTCGGACGGCTAGAAGAACACCGCGGCATGGACAACCATCAGTAGGTCGGTTAATATCATCGTCGCGATAAACGTTAAAGTTGGATGGGACTAGTTTAAGGTTGTTTATACTAGGGATTAAGTTCGTTTCGGTTAAGGTAAAGATTTCAAAAGGTAAGGCAGGTGATTGCTGCAGGACTGCCTGAGTGTTAGAGCGCAGACCTCTTACATTCTGATAATAAAAGGTAAGAGGAAGGTTTTCGGGGAGCGTTAGAGTGGCAGGGAGGGGGGGATTTTTAGGGACGAAAAAACCTATCATGGTCAGCTTTGCTACGCTGAAGGTGCGATATGCGCCTTGAGTGTATATATTGTCGCAAGTTATCAAGTACGTTTGATACTTTTTTGGGTGAGATATTGAAAAACTCGTGATATTTAATGAAAAGGTTCTTGAGGGTAGTGAAATCGGTGGGGAGACCTTCCTGTTGTATTGAGACCATTACGCTGATGTTTGTTTTACCTTCATAGCAAACCGAGTCTGATTTGTCATGAAGATAAGCCAAGAAGAGACGAATGTTCTCATAGATCTTTTTATCTCTTAACCTGGAGAGAGCGTATCGACATTCGTTGGGGTCAATTGATTGCTGGGTAAGTTTGAATTATGGTGGCAGTAGGGAATCAACGAAAGGTTTGGAGGGGACAGATGTTGAAGAAAATTGGTTTGTAGATGGTGGGAGATATGACGATCTGGCTGTAGCTGAGGTATTAGATAATGCGGGTGTTGAGGGATTAAGGATGTGGGAGCTTCGGAAATTGGGATACTTGGCTGCGGACTTAAGGCCGAAATGTGGAAATGAGTTTGGATCCGGGTCGCGTGCTAGGGTTGGAGGTGATAAGGTGATTGGCGGAAGAACTAGTTGGGTTCAGATTAAAGCTGACCCGTTGGCGTGATGGTTTTGATGGAACTGAGGGAGAAGACTGTATATGGGAAATTGATGGGTGGTTAAAAATTAGAAAGACTTTGGTTTTGAAGCTCCAGTTATAATGAATTTGATCGCCGCTCCAAAGCCGCTCTTTTTTTCGGACTAGCACCTTTCAAAACGAAGAAAGCAAACGCGGTTCCTTAAGTGTCTTGTTGAAACAAGTGGCTTTCTTCTTCAAATCACCCATATAGCTCTGCTTCTGTAAGCAATATAGAATATAGATTATAGATCATAGAGGAAACGAAAAAGCAGACCTATTAGCAAGAAAAGGCTCTGCTTCACCATTCATGATACCAAGACCATTCTGCGGCATAGATACCTATCAGCACCAAAAAAATGCTGCATATAGGAATGGTTGAAGAACACGGCCAACCACTACTGGACACAAACGGAAGGCAGCAGACAAGCAAGATGTTCCTACCAACCACTTCCCTTAAAAGAACGAAACAACTTCTTAAACTTTCTAGGAGTCTGATTCGTATAGTCACAGGATTCCTCACTGGACACTGCCCGGTCAACAAACATCTTAAAACCATGGGCATCACGCAAGATGACCCCAGCAGAATGTGTAACGAAGAAGCAGCAACAGCAGAGCACATACTGTGCTACTGTAACCGCCTCATCAGTACACGACACAAACATCTAGACAGGCAAGTACATAAGTTTTATCATGAACTCAGGATTTTTGAGTGAGCTCTGAATGAGTGACATCACAATATGCCCATCAGAGGCCGAAGTGATGAGGTGACATTGTCCGTCCCCCCACATTAATCTAAATCTAAATCTAAGCAATATAGAACAAGTCTTGAGGTTAGATTTCTGCCACACTTATCTTCAACTTAGTCTTTTGTGACAGTAGAGTTCCTAAATGGATCCTTTTGATTTAAGGCTGCCATTACTCTTTGATTTTTGTCGGTTTTCTGTTTTTCTTTTCATTGAAAAATATTTGACGCCCCCGTAGATGGTTCCGAAACCCGGGAAACCGCCGACTGAAGTTACGTCGTATAGACCTATTTCTTTTCTACCGATTATCTCCAAAGTATTCGAGAGAATTCTACTTAATCGACTTAAGCCAATTATTGAAGGTCTCTTACCGGATCATCAGTTTGGTTTCAGAAGCAAGCATTCCACCATAGAGTAAGTACATCGAATAACTGATGTAATTGAAAAAGCGCTAGAACAAAAGTTAATTTGTTCAACCGTTTTTCTTGACATCCCACAAGCCAAACTATGACCTGTTCTACCAGGACAGTTATTAATATTCTAAGATCCTACCTATCACACAGGCTCTTCCGTATTAAGCACGGAAATGAAAATTCCGAGCTAAAAGCGATAACGGCCAGTGTACCAAAGGCCCGCTTTTATACTTACTTTATACTCGTGACATACCGCAGACAGAACACACTGTGCTGGCAACGTTTGCCGATGATACTGCCATCCTGGTAACGGGTAAAACGATTGGAAAAGCAAATGTCAAACTACAGTACTCTCTAGATCGTGTAAATAATTGAACAAAGGCTTGGCGGATCCCGCTCAATGAAACCAGATCTGTCCACGTTAACTTTAACTATAGAAAAATAAATAACTTACCAGTTTTTATAAACGCTGCTCAAATTCCGTTCGCAAACGAGGCAAAGTATCTCGGAATGACACTTGATGCGAAATGAAAATGGAAAGCACACGTTAAGAAAATACGAGGAGAGCTGGAACATAGGTACTGTACTGGCTATTAGGAAAGGACTCCAAGCTCTGTATTTATAACAAACTGCTTATATAAGTTAACAGAAAACACGCTGAAGGTCACGAACGACAAACGCAACCAAATTCCGTCGGCGATTTTCTGTAACACACGGCGGATACCCAACACTGCACCTGCTATGCCACTGGACACCGACAAACAGGCGAACTGCTGACGACATGTCTGCTGCCCGGGACAATCGTGAGAATGGAGCGAATGCAGAGGTTTCATGATAAAGATAATTTTAAGCTAGAATCAATCGTATTTTGTATTTCGTAGTAATAAGTCGTATTCGTTATATCTCGTCTCTTGTAACCGCTAATAACTTGTAATAAAACAAATAAAGTTTTTTTTAAAATAAACTAATAGAAAATAGATTAATTGGCGCCCAACGTGGGGCCCAGTAGCAAAGTGCGTTAATCGAAAAAAAAGTAGTGCGCGACGCGTGTGTTTAAAAAGTGAAAAGGACCTCAGGAAGCTCCACACAACACACAAGACTCAAAAGGACCTCAAGAAGCTCCAGACGTCGTTTCACGCCGCAGCCTACTCGCCAGCAACTGGGCCACCACCTACGAAGACTCCAGTCAGTAGACGGAGCCACCAACGAGGGAGTGTGAAGCAAGGCCCCCCAGTAACCAAAGGTAAAAAGGAATGCAGCCCCTTCACCAGCGTTGGAACCTTTCAATGTAAGCTAGTTTTAAGAAATAATATAGTGAAATAATAGAGCAAAACAATAGAATTTAAGAAATAATATAGTGAAATAATAGAGCAAAAATAATAGAATATAAGAAATAATATAGAAAAATTTCAAAAGAAAATTAGCTGTAAGAAGAACATAAAATACGAATAATAAGAAGAAACAAAATTTTATTGAAATTAACTATAGTAATTAAAGAAATTTTTAAGAAATATTGAAAAGTGGAAAGAAAAAATAAGAATAGTGTGAAGAACAAGTGTAATCCATAAGCAGTAGTTAGTGTTCAAATAATTAACAAAGTAGACCGCATCCCGTAACTCCTTTTGCAACTCCTTGAATTTACATATGTCCAAACGTACTGCCACAATGCCCGACCCGGTCTTACGCCCACCGGTGCTAAGCACCGAGAATCCCGTTCCATCAACTTCAAATGTCACTGTCAACGCCACCCCCGAGCTAGAATCCCTGATCGCAGGAATTGCAGCTCGCGTCTGCATTAGCGAGTGCAAGAATTTAGTGCAATCAATGGTAAATCCAACAAACCAGTTCCATAGAGGAACAGACGAAACTATTCACGAACACCTGCGTACGAATCTCAGTGATTTAGACAAAATACCGGATGTCGTGAGATGTCTAAGGGAGTTTTCCGGAACTCCTGGTGAGTTCAGCTCCTGGCGCAAAAGCGTCGACAGGATCCTAGGCATCTACGGTCAGTTTAAGGGTACGCCGAAATACTTCGGTATACTAAATGTAATCCGCAATAAGATCATAGGGAACGCTGATGCAATCTTGGAATCATACAACACTCCACTAAATTGGGAGTGTATATCCAAGTGCCTGACGCTTCACTATGCGGATAGGCGTGATCTGAGTACCTTGGAGTACCAGATGACGACCCTTGTTCAGGGTAATAACAGTGTAGAGAGTTATTACCAAGCGGTATACAATCACTTATCACTGATACTAAACAAGATTTCCAGTATGGATCTGCCACCCGATGCTTTGCACCACCTGACAGCATCGTACAGGGACAAGGCTTTGGACACCTTTATTAGGGGTCTAAGAGGTGACCTGCCTAGACTCCTAGGTATAAGGGAACCAGCGGATCTCCCAACAGCCCTCAATTTGTGTCTAAAGCTTGAGAACCAACAATTCCGAGCCAACTATGCACACCACAATAGAAGACCACCTCTTCCTCCTCAGATTCCTCCACGGAAAAATCAAGTGCAACATCAATTCTATCCCCATCTGGCATACATGCCTCAGACGCAAGCACAGTCCTCCCCATATCCTCCACCACGTCCCATGCCTAGTCAATCATTTCAACAACTCCAACCAAGTAACCGACAGTTCCAACGGCACAACCAACCTAATCAAAGAACCAATTTTGCACCCAATCCATTTAACTCACAACGCACAAACACCTACCATCCAAAACCTGACTCCAGACCAGAACCTATGGACGTAAGCACCATACGGACGAACAACATCAATTACATGAATAGACCAACAGGTAAAAACTGGCCAATGGCCGCTAAGCGTCCCATGCAATCTTCCCAACAGCATACGTTACCGAACAAGCTTCAACGTAATTTTCACGTCGAAACCTCGGCAATAGAACCCGAAATTAATATAGACGACTATAATACCGTAATGAATAACTCCGAAGTGAATGGCCAACTCTTGAATGACTACGTAAACGAACATGGACCAGATGAAACAAACGATCAAACCGCAAACGATTTCGTAGACGTCCATTTTTTAGGTTAACCAATTCGTCTTTGCCCTATTTTGAGTGCAAGACGAACAACAACAAAATTCTAAAATTTCTTGTGGACACTGGCTCCAATAAAAACTACATCCAACCTCACCTCGCAAAAGCCCTTATCCCCAACAAGCGCAATTTCTTCGCCAGCTCAATCGGCGGAAATATCGAAATAACTCACCACACATTACTCAATCTTTTCGGTTTAAAGAAAGAAATCAAATTCTTCATTTTACCCTCATTAAAGTCTTTCGACGCAATCTTGGGTAATGACACTCTTAAGGACTTATCAGCTGTAATATTTTCCAATAGAAATTATATGATAATTGACGACAATATTAAGGTCAAACTAAAACAACAAGTATCAGAAACGATACATAACATTTCCCTCAGAACTGATCATTTGACTCAAGCCCAAAGAAACGCGCTGATCTCCCTAACTGCAAAATACCCCAACCTATTTTGCGAACCGGATGAGAAGCTCACTTTTACGACTAGAGTTAAAGCTAGAATACGTACCTCCTCCACCGAACCCGTTTACTCCAAATCATATCCCTATCCCATGTCTCTTAAACCCGAGATTGACAAGCAAATCAATCAATTACTTGATGACGGTATAATCAGACCTTCACGGTCACCCTACAACGCGCCGGTATGGATTGTACCAAAGAAGGCAGACGCCTCTGGCGAAAAGAAGTACCGCATGGTTATTGATTATCGAAAGATTAATTCCATAACTATAAGCGACCGTTATCCAATCCCCGAGACTAATGAAGTCCTAAACCAGTTGGGAAAAAACAAGTGGTTCTCTGTCCTTGACTTAAGGAGTGGATTTCATCAAATTCCTCTGCACGAGGATGATATAGAGAAGACTGCGTTCTCAGTTAATAACGGGAAATACGAGTTCTTGAGACTCCCGTTCGGGCTGAAAAACGCCCCCTCTATATTTCAGCGAACCTTGGACGACATTCTTAGGGAACACATCGGAAAGATTTGTTTCGTCTACATTGACGACATAGTTGTGTTCAGCAGAGATGTCGAAACTCACATTCAAAATTTGGAAAAAATTTTCAAAACGCTTCAAGATGCAAATCTTAAAATCCAATTGGATAAGTGTGAGTTTCTTAAATCAGAGGTTGAATTCCTTGGATTCATAATTTCTTCGGAAGGTATAAAGGCTAATCCCTCTAAAGTAAGGGCAATTGCAGAATTCCCTTACCCCCAAACGCTGAAAGATTTAAGATCATTTCTTGGTCTGTCGGGATTTTACCGCAGATTTATCAGGGACTACGCCAAATTGGCAAAACCCCTGACAGCCCTTTTAAGGGGAGAGGATGGACGCACGTCCAAGACTGCCTCTAGCAAAAAAGCCATATACTTGAACGAGGAAGCAATGGATGCTTTTGAAAAAATCAGGAAGACACTAATTTCAGAAGATGTCATTCTCCATCATCCAGATTTTTCAAGGGAATTCCAACTAACCACTGATGCATCCAACTATGCCTTGGGAGCTGTATTGTCACAAGATGATAAACCAATCACTTTCATCTCGAGGACACTCACTAAAGCTGAAGAACACTATGCAGCTAACGAGAAGGAGATGTTAGCCATAGTGTGGGCCTTAAAATCATTGAGGAATTACTTGTATGGTTCAACCAAATTTAAGATCTTTACGGACCATCAACCGCTGACGTACGCACTAAGTCATAAGAACGTCAACAGCAAAATGAAACGTTGGAAGGCTATACTCGAGGAGTATAACTACGAGTTAATATATAAGCCTGGAAAAGCCAACGTCGTTGCGGATGCACTGTCGCGGCCGCCTAGAAGTTCCAACATTAATTCCCTCACAGCCACGCAGCATAGTGATGAAAGCTCAGGCCAAGATCTCATCCAATGTTCCAATACACCAATTAACGTTTACAAGAACCAAATTATTCTCAACCTTGGTGACACACCATCCCACGAATTCAAAATAACCTTCCCAACTTACCACCGCCATATTATAACACAACCTGAATATACTAAAGAGTATCTAATTGACATCCTTAAACGATACCTAAACCCATCTGTCATTAACGGAATCAAAACTGAAGAGAATATTTTAGGCAAAATTCAAGAAATATATCCGACACACTTTAGCAAAATTAGAACGCGATTCGCCAGACAACTTGTTACCGACCTAATTAACGAAGACCAACAACAAGCCGAAATCATTAAAGAGCACAATCGTGCACATCGTAACAGTACCGAAAATAAAATTCAGATTTTACAAAAGTTTTACTTCCCAGGAATGAGAGCCAAGATAATGAAAATTACCAAAACTTGCCGAATATGCAAAGAGCATAAATACGACCGGCATCCTAGTAAGCCAATGCTACAGGCAACACCGATTCCTCAGTACCCAGGCCACATAATACACGTAGACATTTACTTCACCAATAAATACAAAATCCTCACAGCAATAGACAAATTTTCTAAGTATGCTCTAGCGAGGATACTTAAATCTAGATCATCAGAAGACATAAAGCAACCACTTAGAGAACTCATCCTATCATTTGGGGTACCAGAAATCATAGTTGTTGATAACGAGAAATCGTTCAACTCTAATTCCGTCTTGCTTATGATAGAAAACTTCTTTAATATAAAGATTTTTAGGGTTCCGCCTTACGCTAGTTCTGCGAACGGCCAAGTGGAGAGATTCCACTCAACACTCTCAGAAGTGATGCGATGCCTTAAGGCTGAAAACCATCACAGCACCTTTTCAGAACTACTAGACAGGGCAATATTTGAATACAACAACTCAGTTCATTCAACCACTGGCAAAAAACCAATAGATACCTTTTTCGGGAAAAATTTACTCAATGATTCAGCAGAGCTTGAACGCGTACGTCAGGAAAATATCAAAAAAATTAAAGAAAAGCAGGAAATCGACTTACAATATCACAACAGGAAAAAAAACCCCTTAAAGAGTTTCTCGGCAGGCGAAACAATTTATGTCAAGATAAACCCACGAATAGGTAATAAGCTCACACCCAGGTTCAAAAAAGAGATCGTAGCAGAAAACAGGAACACTACCGTTGTCACTCAATCAGGCAGGACAATACATAAAAGCCTGATTAAGAATTAACCCCTATCCTATTTTTCCCCCTTTTCCCAACAGCCTACTACTGGCACCCCTGTGCATTGCGAACCTCCAGATATTCGATTACTCAAACTCAAAACTCGTAAAGATCCATAGAGGAAATGCAGTGATTCAGAGTGGAACCTTCAAAATCATTCATATAATCGACATCAATAAATATGAAGAATTTATCACCAACATCGAGGATTCAACGACTAAATATGTCAAACCCAGCCATCCTTCCTATCCCATCCTGCGGTTCGAAATAAAAAAAATTAGGAATTACATAGATAGATTAAAAATAAGTAAAAATAAACGATCTTTAGATTTCGTAGGTACCGCGTGGAAATGGATCGCGGGAAACCCCGACCACCACGACTATGAAATATTAATGAATAAAATGAATAACGTATTACAAAACAGCAATAATCAAGTTGTAATTAATAAAATAACTTTAGAAAAAATCAGTGAAATGTCAAATCTAACAAACAATATTTTAAAGATATTTAAGGAAAACGAAAGAAACAATAATGATGCAATAATGGAAATTAAATATAAGCTAGATGTAGTTAAGGACGAATTAACAAATATTGTCTATTCCATACATTGGACAAAGGCTAACATTGTAAACTCTTTTATACTTTCGAACAACGAAATAAATATTACTGAACATGTTATGAAGGCTGAAAACATACCATATGTAAACATCGACGAAGCATTAGAATTTGCCCAAGTCAAAATAGCATCTAGTAAGGATAATTTGATTTATATAGTAAGTTTCCCTACAACCACTGGAGAAAAATGTAACTTATCAATTGTAAAACCTATAAAAATTAACAAGATAATAAATAAGATTGATTACGAATTAATAATAGAGTGTAAGAACGAATTATATGGAATAAGAGAAAATTGTGAAACATTTAGTAGCTTAACAATCTGTAACAATGACAATATCATAAATCTAAGCAACACCTCCTGCATTCCTAACCTCCTACGCAGCGTAAAGGCAAACTGCACCATAGTTAACAACGAACACATTCCCGAAGTCGACGAAATCTCCCCCGGCATATTGTTACTAAACCAATTTAACGGACCTGTCACAATCGACGACGAAACCGTGATGCTTAATGGCACCTTTATAATCAAACACCACAACAACACCATCAAAGTCAATGGACGAATCATAAGGTCAAGCGAGATCACCCAATACCAACCTTTACCAGCAATATTCCAGTCATCGATCAGCACCGATCACGTAGAGGAAGTACTATCCCTGCAGATGGTAAAAGACCTATATGTCAACGGAACCAAGAAGATCGAGCTGTTGGAAGTAAAACACCAGTTCAACCTCACGCTTAACATTTTCCTTGTACTGGTACTTTTAGTCATCATCATACTCGCATGTAGAAGTAGAAAGGGACACGGAAATCAACCTATTGCCAACACGAAGCCGTCAACATCCACAACCATTGGGTTCGAAGACATTCCACACTTAGTAACATCAATGACCTCGAACGAGGACGCTCGAAACTGAGGGCGGAGGAGTTAACAGAAAACACGCTGAAGGTCACGAACGACAAACGCAACCAAATTCCGTCGGCGATTTTCTGTAACACACGGCGGATACCCAACACTGCACCTGCTATGCCACTGGACACCGACAAACAGGCGAACTGCTGACGACATGTCTGCTGCCCGGGACAATCGTGAGAATGGAGCGAATGCAGAGGTTTCATGATAAAGATAATTTTAAGCTAGAATCAATCGTATTTTGTATTTCGTAGTAATAAGTCGTATTCGTTATATCTCGTCTCTTGTAACCGCTAATAACTTGTAATAAAACAAATAAAGTTTTTTTTAAAATAAACTAATAGAAAATAGATTAATTTATATAAGCAAGTGCTAAGACTTATATGGACTTATGGTAAACAACTATGGGGTTGTACCAAAAGAAGTAATGCTGAGATGCAACTCAGGGCGATTGTTAATGCGCCGTGGTATCTACGAAATGACGATATCCATAGACATCTCGGAATCGTAACAATCGACAACACAGTTAGAGATTTTGCTCGTAGACATAAACGACGACGAGAGGAACATGTTAACAACGCTGTACTTCCAATCTTAGAAGAAGATTTAGCGCGATAATAAATAATAAATAACTCGTATGAACTGGCGAGCTCTGCAGGAACCATCGCTGGAAGGTGACCTGCCACATTTTAATTTATGTTTTATTTCTTTTTCTGATTTGAATAAAAAACTGCTGGATGAGTGCAAGAACTCAGTTGTAGTCTAAACATTAAAATACGTTTGAATGGAGGTGTTTTTAGTGAGTAAGAATCTCACACTGCTATGAGCACGTGCTGTCGATTCACATAGTGTCTTTTGATGATTTTCACCTTCCCTCGGAAAAAAAAAAAACATCATGAACATCAATCGATTGATCACAACCTAAACTAAAGCTTTCAATTGACTCGTATCACCTAAGGCTGGAATCATAATTGTTATTGTTGATAGAGGCGCAAAAACGAAAACGAACGACACTCCTATCGTTTTATTCTGAGTAACCTTTTACTGGCGGCAATTGTCAGAAGGATCTATTTTTGTTCGAGTATCTATTGCTTACCATAGGCAACTATGGATGTTTTTGTCATGCAGTTCATTTTAACAAGTTATTTAGCACGTTAACTCCCAAGTACGGAAGTCGCATTTGGTAGCATCTGTAAGTAAGTATCGAATGTTGTGTCAGACAAGGCAATTTGTGGACAGTTTTATTATATCAAAGCAAACCGCTACCAACGGTTTTGTTTTTTATTCATTTTTAATATTCAGTTTTAAAACTATCTTAGGCGCTAGACAAAAATTATTAAACTAGCTTATAAATACCTTACTGGCTCTATACGGACACTCTAAAGTAAACAAATTAAATTATACCTTTCGGCCTTATAAAAGAAATTATAACAATTACAATAATTTGAAACTTAAGCTAAGAAAATACTTGTTTGCCGACACCGACTGTCATCGATTGTAAACGGAAGTTTGCGGAGAAGGAACTGTTAATGGAAATGTAATAGGGTTGGGAGGTAAAAGTTGTGTAGTATGTTCTGTAATATGCTGCTTTGACACAAGGGCCGATTAAAGCATCAACAAATATGTGTAGTTCTTTTGGAAGTCATTCCTTTAAGCCTGAGATTATTTTCGATGCACCAACATTATCAATAAACACAGACACATCAGAAGAGTCTTGAATGTGCTCGGATATACATATTCTATTATTTTAATTAATTTATAAAAAAAAGAGTTCTGTCCTGTCAGGATATGAATCTGTGTTTTCACAAGTTTTCTTCTAATGAGAGATCAGTCTGTTGAAATATTTGATTCATGAAATCACGTATTGGGGCCCTATATGGTGGGGGCATGTTAGATTTGTCTTTTCTGAAGGACTATTAATGACTGAGGTAAATTATTTTCACTCGCTAAGAGAATTGGGTGGATTTTTCCTTTGATCAATGGTAGAATGAAATTCATTTCGTAGTCCTCGAAATCAACCCAAGCCGATACCTTCATCGTCTTCCATTTTATCTTTTTTGTGTTATACCCAATTATCATCGTCCACTCGTCGAACAAGGATCTACATGTGGTTTAATTAAAAAATTACATAAAAGCCGAGCGGCAAGTGGCAGGATATCAGAACGCAAAACCCCATCCACGCAAGCAATCGCTTTGTGTCCATGTCCTTAAGAATCACTGAAATGTTACAAAAAAAAAAAAAAAAACAGGAAAACGAAATCGAATGAATGGAAATAATATGGAGACGAGCTCCTGCAGAGACTGTGCGTTAAATTAAAGAAGCGAATACCTAAAAAAGTACAGAAACAAAAGAAACGACAAGTCCTCGGCGAGCGCATGTTGCAAACTGTAATCGCGTTTCATATCCTCAGTTGAGAGTTCAACTGAAATGATTATCACTTGTCGCGCAATACTCCTCGTGCTCGGCATAAATGGCTTTATAAATGCATTCCAGGGGGGTTGCAACTGAAAGCACAAACACAAGCGCAGCACAGGCACTAATGCTCGTTGTGCTTGTCAAAGCACAATCGAAAAAAAAAACAAAACAAGGAATTGAAATTGCTGTCGGAGTTTCTGATGAGTGCAGCAAACGCTTATTTACATGTGCGGCATGAGCGCAAGGCCATGTGAGGTGTGAAAATGCATCTTAAGATTCGCTATGTACTGCGGTATATGAATGTTCGTATTCATACATGCCCACTGAAACGAAGAGGAGAAAAATCCCTTTTTGGGATGAACTGCTCACCGAGCAAGTGTGGTAAGATGTTGTATTGTGTCTTTGATTTTGAATTGTGTGTGGCTTCACAATTGCTTTGCAACAGATGGCGCCGCAGATAGGTTTTGATATTTGCTTAAATTGGGCGTGGATATGAGATCAATGACTACCTCCATACGATTTTGATAACTAAAATAGCAAGGGAATAAATGTAATATTGGCAGTAAAGATAGGTTAAAGGTTGAAAAGGTACAATTAGCGCTTAGGTGTCGTTTTGATGCCACAAAACTCGTGAAACCTACGGGATATGAAGGGGGATGTTCATTTAAATCCAGCCTGTGGAGGTCATCGGGGAAATACATATTTGACAAAGGCGCAGAGCCTGCGGCAGGGTTTCCTCTGCGTGGGTGTTGTGACAATTACGGTAGTGTTAGTGTTAGGCCGGACGCTTATTCTGGCAGCGTGACCGCCACGATGTTGGAGCTATGTTGGAGTGGTGTCTATTGAGGAGGACGTTTGTTTTGTTTTCCGAATAGGAGGGCCAGGTTTTTCTTGATATCCTGTATCTAGTTGAGTTGGCCCACCTGCAATTGGCTATATTGAAAAAGTGTTGCAGGATGTTGCCTTTGGGAGGTTCAGCGACTGTCCCACAGTTTCAGTCGGAGAGTTTGAGTTGACTCCGAACTTGGCTAACTCATCGGCCCTCTCATTCCTCTCTATGTTACTGGGCCCTGGAACCAAAATGAGCGCGATTTCGTTTAATTTATTTGTTGCATTGATCCTCCAGTTTTTCGAAAAACAAATAGCGGTGAACGTGTAAGTGTGATGGGCTGCACTGAGTATTTTACACGCTTCCTGGATCGCTAGCACTTCAGTTTGAAAGATGCTCGAAAGATAATCGGGGAGATGGAATTAATTTGAAATATTCAGTTGGGTGGAAAATTATCCCGATCCTACAGCGTGCTTAAGCTTGGAGCCATTAGTGAAAATCAGAATTTGGAAATTCACGACTGAGTCACACGCTTTCCATTCTTCTCTGGAAGAAAGGTGAGAGTATACTACATTATTGAAGACAAGGAAAGGTGTGATATAGTCCGTAAGAAGCGAGGTCAAATTCATTGGCAGAAGTGATAGAGTAATGCCGTGGCGATACGGTTTGGGTGACCAGAAGCCTCCTTCCTTAAGTCTGATGGCGCCTTGTTTTGATGTGGAGGTCTAAGGAGAGGAGGGGCAGTAGGGTATTAAGTGCTTCGAAGGAGCATGTTCTCATTGCTCCCGTGGTTGCGATTCGTACTGATGTTTGCATCTCATTAAGTTTGTCGATGTCATAAGCTTTGCTTAGGGCTGGCTACCAAACTAGGGAACAATAAGTGAAGATGTGTGTGGATGTGTACATCCATACCATCAACTTAGGCTTGAGTCTTGGAGAGTACCTCTATTAATAGATTTTGTTAACTTTTTTTGTTTGACTTTCGCTTACTTGGGATTTTATGAATCTGTTTTTTAGCATGGAGACTATCCACTTACGGATGAATACTTCTACTCCAATTTTTCAATAAATTTTGCTGAAAACGTTATTGAAAGCGCCTTCGATATCTATAAAAGTCGTCAGGGTGTATTTTTTTAAGTGAATGGATCTCTTAACAGTTCGCACGACCTCGTGCAACACCGTCTCTGTGGATTTACCCTTAAGATAGGGCTGTTGAGAGTTTCAAAAGCTCGCGAATGTGCAGATTGAGCACACGCTCTAGCGCTTTTAGGAGAAATGATGACAGACTGATGGGGCGGAAATCCTTAGCTGATTCGTGTCTTCTTTTTCCAACATTGGAATGGAGACCACACGAAACGTTCTCCAGGGGGCAGAAACGGAGGTTAGGAGCAAGCAGCTTCGGAAGATCGCTATGAAGAGTGGAATGACATGCTTCAGATTTTTTTGTAGCCTAACTGGGATGGTGCCATTATATTGATAGTATAGAATGAAAAAAAAATATTTGGTGAGAATGTTGAGCTGGTCGAATGAACATTTCTTTGAAATCAAAAGTCAAAAATCAGTACTGACGCATGTAAAGCGAATAATGAAATCTATTTCATCTAATTTAGGATGCTAATGTTTTCGGCTTAATATTAAGACGTATGGTCTCTCGTCCTATCGAAACTCGTATAATCTCTGTTGGCATTTTCTGCGCTCTTCCACGGTATTTCCAAATTTAAAAAAGTTTATTCCGAAAATTGTACAGAGTCATCCAATTTTTAGTTCCGAATGTAAATTTGAAAACAATGCATTTGTGATTTCGATATCGATCAAATTTGTATTTCAGTATATTGCCTGGAAATTGCTATTATCAAAGTAATATAATATAATTCAAAATGTCAAAATAACTCAGCCATAACTGAAGGCTTGTATATCTAAAAGGTCTAAGTGCCAAAAAATCAAAAGTCAATATTTTTAGGAAAATACAATCTAAGTGCCAAGGTTAATAATCTCCAAATGCATTCAAGTGCCTGTTTCTTTTAAAATTTTACCCACACACAAATAAAGTTATGGTGGGGTCTAAGTGCCAGCGAACTTTCACTCAAAAGGGTCTATGCCTGTTGATGCGAATTAGCGGGTGGTGATGGCTGTTAGCAGGGGTTTATTCTTTGTAAGCGGTTAGTTGACTAAATTACACGGTATGAAATGGACGCTACATCATTGAGTGATCAAAATAATCAGAGAAAACGTAGCCGAGATAATTTACTCCTGATGTAGAAAGTCTTGCAATAGAGCATATAAAATCATTCCCATATCGGGAAAGTCATTATA
This sequence comes from Merodon equestris, assembly GCA_958301585.1. Taxonomy (NCBI): domain Eukaryota; kingdom Metazoa; phylum Arthropoda; class Insecta; order Diptera; family Syrphidae; genus Merodon; species Merodon equestris. The sequence continues at coordinate 75,986,105 of OY284415.1, read as the reverse complement.
GTCAACATGATACCCAAAAGTTCTATCGAAGCCCTGACTTGAATATAAACGGTTTATTCATTCTCCTGTTAACTACAGATTTTACTATGTTACCTTCAAAAAAGTTTCCTAATTTGAAGTTTCGACGTCCTAGAATCGATACTTGTCCAAAGTGCGACTTATTGCACCCAAGGGTAAAAAGCTTGGAAGGAAGAGAAAAAAGAAAATATACTGCAGAGCTAGAAATGCATCATCGCAAAGCTGAGAGAGCACAAAAAGCTATGAAAGCTGGTTCAATAGAATCTCAGTCTCTAGCTAATAACACAATAACGATTGCTATGGATTTGCAACAAGTAATTTTCATACCAACACTGACACATAGTCAAATGTTTTACAGCAGCCACTATCATGCTACAACCTACATATGTATGTATGTACATATGTGTTCATATTGCTGACAATCCACAAGCTTTCATGTGTCTCTGGAATGAGTCATGTGCGGGAAGAGGCGGTAACGAGGTTGGCTCTTCCGTATTCAAGATACTAAATACAATGTCATCAAAAACTTTAAAAAAACCTGCATTATTTGGAGTGATAAGTGCACAGGACAGAACAAGAACAGAATGATTCTTTTTGCCTTTATCTACATACATATGTATAAGGTCGTACCACACGAAATGTCAGATTTTTCACTTTGTCCTTAATTAGAAACTGTCGAGTGAACATCTGTACAACACAGTGATTTTTTTTTATGAAACAAAGTGGTATGTGTGTTTAATGTGTGCGACTTTTAGGAACCGCTGCAGCCACAGTTATTTTTTTCTAGGAATTTTTATATCATGCTGTCGACGATTCAAATTCGTCAATTCAAATTCGGAAATTCTCTTTTCCTATCCGAATTCAAACTGGGACACAACGTGTCTCTGGCAGCCGAAACGTAAATGACGCATTTGAGAATATAGCGGTGAACGAACGCACCATTCGGCGTTGGTTTGGTTAGTTCCGTTCGGGTACGAAACGGTGAATGCAGACCGAACAAAAATGGTTCGGGGCATTGCACACAACATGGGAATATCCCTCATGATAATAAGTCGACACCTACATATCTCAAATAAGAAAAGTGAAAAAAATCGACAAGTGGTGACTCCATGAATTGAACGCGGCCCAAAAACTATACCGTTTAGAAACCTGTGCATCGCTGAGTCTAAGGCACCCAAAATCCAACGTTTTTGCACCGTATAATCACATATGTATGTACATAAGTATGTATGATGAAAAGTGGATTTTGTATCACAACCGTAAGAGTTCTGGTAAGTGGTTGGATGCAGACGGAAACCCAAAGCATAACCTCAAACTTGGCTTTCATCCAAAAAAGGTTATAGTGGCAATCTGGTGGACATCGAAAGGACCAATCCACTTTTAATTTCTTCAACCAGAGAAAACGATAAATGCAGTCAAATATGGTGAAGAGATCGACATAAGGCATACGAAATTGGCTGAAAAGCAACCTGTATTGTTCAATAGGCATGGTCCGATCATGTAGCATGACAATGCTGGACCCCATACCTCACACGTAACGGTGCAAAAGCTTCTAAAGTTGGGATCCTAAATTCTTCCGCATCCTGCGTACTCTCTTGATATTTCTCCAACGGATTGTCACCTTTCTGGCGTCATTTCAAAGGTGTCAAAGGTGTTTCGAAACCAAGCAGAGGTCAAAGCCTTTGAAAACAGTTTAGCGTCAAAAAATCAAGCCTTCTATAAAAAAGAAGGTCCATTATTCATAAAGAACAGTTCTAGCCTATAAAGTCAAATCTTGTGTGGTTCCTCCATGGTAACATAGCTGCCCGAGGTCGCAAAGTTAGCAAGTACAAGAAATTTGAAAATTGTACGTAATTGCACGGTAGTGCTTATGGTCGATCCCGTTTCTCGGCTTCAGTGCTACTTTCTTGACTGTATTTTGAGCTAAACAGTTGGCGCGACTTCAGTTCTAGCCTACAAAGTCAAATGTTGTGTGATTCCTCCATGGTAACATAGCTGCCCGAGGTCGCAAAGTTAGCAAGTACAAGAAATTTGAAAATTGTACGCAATTGCACGGTAGTGCTTATGGTCGATCCCGTTTCTCGGCTTCAGTGCTACTTTCTTGACTGTATTTTGAGTTAAACAGTTGGCGCGACTTTAGTTCTAGCCTATAAAGTCAAATCTTGTGTGGTTCCTCCATGGTAACATAGCTGCCCGAGGTCGCAAAGTTAGCAAGTACAAGAAATTTGAAAATTGTACATAATTGCACGGTAGTGCTTATGGTCGATCCCGTTTCTCGGCTTCAGAGCTACTTTCTTGACTATATTTTGAGCTAAACAGTTGGCGCGACTTCAGTTCTAGCCTATAAAGTCAAATCTTGTGTGGTTCCTCCATGGTAACATAGCTGCCCGAGGTCGCAAAGTTAGCAAGTACAAGAAATTTGAAAATTGTACGCAATTGCACGGTAGTGCTTATGGTCGATCCCGTTTCTCGGCTTCAGTGCTACTTTCTTGACTGTATTTTGAGTTAAACAGTTGGCGCGACTTCAGTTCTAGCCTATAAAGTCAAATCTTGTGTGGTTCCTCCATGGTAACATAGCTGCCCGAGGTCGCAAAGTTAGCAAGTACAAGAAATTTGAAAATTGTACATAATTGCACGGTAGTGCTTATGGTCGATCCCGTTTCTCGGCTTCAGAGCTACTTTCTTGACTGTATTTTGAGCTAAACAGTTGGCGCGACTTCAGTTCTAGCCTATAAAGTCAAATCTTGTGTGGTTCCTCCATGGTAACATAGCTGCCCGAGGTCGCAAAGTTAGCAAGTACAAGAAATTTGAAAATTGTACGTAATTGCACGGTAGTGCTTATGGTCGATCCCGTTTCTCGGCTTCAGTGCTACTTTCTTGACTGTATTTTGAGCTAAACAGTTGGCGCGACTTCAGTTCTAGCCTACAAAGTCAAATGTTGTGTGATTCCTCCATGGTAACATAGCTGCCCGAGGTCGCAAAGTTAGCAAGTACAAGAAATTTGAAAATTGTACGCAATTGCACGGTAGTGCTTATGGTCGATCCCGTTTCTCGGCTTCAGTGCTACTTTCTTGACTGTATTTTGAGTTAAACAGTTGGCGCGACTTCAGTTCTAGCCTATAAAGTCAAATCTTGTGTGGTTCCTTCATGGTAACATAGCTGCCCGAGGTCGCAAAGTTAGCAAGTACAAGAAATTTGAAAATTGTACGTAATTGCACGGTAGTGCTTATGGTCGATCCCGTTTCTCAGCTTCAGAGCTACTTTCTTGACTGTATTTTGAGTTAAACAGTTGGCGCGACTTCAGTTCTAGCCTATAAAGTCAAATCTTGTGTGGTTCCTCCATGGTAACATAGCTGCCCGAGGTCGCAAAGTTAGCAAGTACAAGAAATTTGAAAATTGTACGTAATTGCACGGTAGTGCTTATGGTCGATCCCGTTTCTCGGCTTCAGTGCTACTTTCTTGACTGTATTTTGAGTTAAACAGTTGGCGCGACTTCAGTTCTAGCCTATAAAGTCAAATCTTGTGTGGTTCCTCCATGGTAACATAGCTGCCCGAGGTCGCAAAGTTAGCAAGTACAAGAAATTTGAAAATTGTACGTAATTGCACAAAGTCAAATGTTGTGTGATTCCTCCATGGTAACATAGCTGCCCGAGGTCGCAAAGTTAGCAAGTACAAGAAATTTGAAAATTGTACGTAATTGCACGGTAGTGCTTATGGTCGATCCCGTTTCTCGGCTTCATTGCTACTTTCTTGACTGTATTTTGAGCTAAACAGTTGGCGCGACTTCAGTTCTAGCCTACAAAGTCAAATGTTGTGTGATTCCTCCATGGTAACATAGCTGCCCGAGGTCGCAAAATTAGCAAGTACAAGAAATTTGAAAATTGTACGCAATTGCACGGTAGTGCTTATGGTCGATCCCGTTTCTCGGCTTCAGAGCTACTTTCTTGACTGTATTTTGAGCTAAACAGTTGGCGCGACTTCAGTTCTAGCCTACAAAGTCAAATGTTGTGTGATTCCTCCATGGTAACATAGCTGCCCGAGGTCGCAAAGTTAGCAAGTACAAGAAATTTGAAAATTGTACGCAATTGCACGGTAGTGCTTATGGTCGATCCCGTTTCTCGGCTTCAGTGCTACTTTCTTGACTGTATTTTGAGTTAAACAGTTGGCGCGACTTCAGTTCTAGCCTATAAAGTCAAATCTTGTGTGGTTCCTCCATGGTAACATAGCTGCCCGAGGTCGCAAAGTTAGCAAGTACAAGAAATTTGAAAATTGTACGCAATTGCACGGTAGTGCTTATGGTCGATCCCGTTTCTCGGCTTCAGAGCTACTTTCTTGACTGTATTTTGAGCTAAACAGTTGGCGCGACTTCTGTTCTAGCCTATAAAGTCAAATCTTGTGTGGTTCCTCCATGGTAACATAGCTGCCCGAGGTCGCAAAGTTAGCAAGTACAAGAAATTTGAAAATTGTACATAATTGCACGGTAGTGCTTATGGTCGATCCCGTTTCTCGGCTTCAGTGCCACTTTCTTGACTGTATTTTGAGTTAAACAGTTGGCGCGACTTCAGTTCTAGCCTATAAAGTCAAATCTGGTGTGGTTCCTCCATGGTAACATAGCTGCCCGAGGTCGCAAAGTTAGCAAGTACAAGAAATTTGAAAATTGTACGTAATTGCACGGTAGTGCTTATGGTCGATCCCGTTTCTCGGCTTCAGTGCTACTTTCTTGACTGTATTTTGAGCTAAACAGTTGGCGCGACTTCAGTTCTAGCCTACAAAGTCAAATGTTGTGTGATTCCTCCATGGTAACATAGCTGCCCGAGGTCGCAAAGTTAGCAAGTACAAGAAATTTGAAAATTGTACGCAATTGCACGGTAGTGCTTATGGTCGATCCCGTTTCTCAGCTTCAGAGCTACTTTCTTGACTGTATTTTGAGTTAAACAGTTGGCGCGACTTCAGTTCTAGCCTATAAAGTCAAATCTTGTGTGGTTCCTCCATGGTAACATAGCTGCCCGAGGTCGCAAAGTTAGCAAGTACAAGAAATTTGAAAATTGTACGTAATTGCACGGTAGTGCTTATGGTCGATCCCGTTTCTCGGCTTCAGTGCTACTTTCTTGACTGTATTTTGAGTTAAACAGTTGGCGCGACTTCAGTTCTAGCCTATAAAGTCAAATCTTGTGTGGTTCCTCCATGGTAACATAGCTGCCCGAGGTCGCAAAGTTAGCAAGTACAAGAAATTTGAAAATTGTACATAATTGCACGGTAGTGCTTATGGTCGATCCCGTTTCTCGGCTTCAGTGCCACTTTCTTGACTGTATTTTGAGTTAAACAGTTGGCGCGACTTCAGTTCTAGCCTATAAAGTCAAATCTTGTGTGGTTCCTCCATGGTAACATAGCTGCCCGAGGTCGCAAAGTTAGCAAGTACAAGAAATTTGAAAATTGTACGTAATTGCACGGTAGTGCTTATGGTCGATCCCGTTTCTCGGCTTCAGTGCTACTTTCTTGACTGTATTTTGAGCTAAACAGTTGGCGCGACTTCAGTTCTAGCCTACAAAGTCAAATGTTGTGTGATTCCTCCATGGTAACATAGCTGCCCGAGGTCGCAAAGTTAGCAAGTACAAGAAATTTGAAAATTGTACGCAATTGCACGGTAGTGCTTATGGTCGATCCCGTTTCTCAGCTTCAGAGCTACTTTCTTGACTGTATTTTGAGTTAAACAGTTGGCGCGACTTCAGTTCTAGCCTATAAAGTCAAATCTTGTGTGGTTCCTCCATGGTAACATAGCTGCCCGAGGTCGCAAAGTTAGCAAGTACAAGAAATTTGAAAATTGTACGTAATTGCACGGTAGTGCTTATGGTCGATCCCGTTTCTCGGCTTCAGTGCTACTTTCTTGACTGTATTTTGAGTTAAACAGTTGGCGCGACTTCAGTTCTAGCCTATAAAGTCAAATCTTGTGTGGTTCCTCCATGGTAACATAGCTGCCCGAGGTCGCAAAGTTAGCAAGTACAAGAAATTTGAAAATTGTACGTAATTGCACGGTAGTGCTTAGGGTCGATCCCGTTTCTCGGCTTCAGAGCTACTTTCTTGACTGTATTTTGAGCTAAACAGTTGGCGCGACTTCAGTTCTAGCCTACAAAGTCAAATGTTGTGTGGTTCCTCCATGGTAACATAGCTGCCCGAGGTCGCAAAGTCAGCAAGTACAAGAAATTTGAAAATTGTACGCAATTGCACGGTAGTGCTTATGGTCGATCCCGTTTCTCGGCTTCAGTGCTACTTTCTTGACTGTATTTTGAGTTAAACAGTTGGCGTGACTTCAGTTCTAGCCTATAAAGTCAAATCTTGTGTGGTTCCTCCACCATGGTAACATAGCTGCCCGAGGTCGCAAAGTTAGCAAGTACAAGAAATTTGAAAATTGTACGTAATTGCACGGTAGTGCTTATGGTCGATCCCGTTTCTCGGCTTTAGTGCTACTTTCTTGACTGTATTTTGAGTTAAACAGTTGGCGCGACTTCAGTTCTAGCCTATAAAGTCAAATCTTGTGTGGTTCCTCCATGGTAACATAGCTGCCCGAGGTCGCAAAGTTAGCAAGTACAAGAAATTTGAAAATTGTACGTAATTGCACGGTAGTGCTTATGGTCGATCCCGTTTCTCGGCTTCAGAGCTACTTTCTTGACTGTATTTTGAGCTAAACAGTTGACGCGACTTCAGTTCTAGCCTATAAAGTGAAATCTTGTGTGGTTCCTCCATGGTAACATAGCTGTCCGAGGTCGCAAAGTTAGCAAGTACAAGAAATTTGAAAATTGTACGTAATTGCACGGTAGTGCTTATGGTCGATCCCGTTTCTCGGCTTCAGTGCTACTTTCTTGACTGTATTTTGAGCTAAGCAGTTGGCGCGACTTCAGTTCTAGCCTACAAAGTCAAATCTTGTGTGATTCCTCCATGGTAACATAGCTGCCCGAGGTCGCAAAGTTAGCAAGTACAAGAAATTTGAAAATTGTACGCAATTGCACGGTAGTGCTTATGGTCGATCCCGTTTCTCGGCTTCAGAGCTACTTTCTTGACTGTATTTTGAGCTAAACAGTTGGCGCGACTTCAGTTCTAGCCTACAAAGTCAAATGTTGTGTGATTCCTCCATGGTAACATAGCTGCCCGAGGTCGCAAACTTAGCAAGTACAAGAAATTTGAAAATTGTACGCAATTGCACGGCAGTGCTTATGGTCGATCCCGTTTCTCGGCTTCAGTGCTACTTTCTTGACTGTATTTTGAGTTAAACAGTTGGCGCGACTTTAGTTCTAGCCTATAAAGTCAAATCTTGTGTGGTTCCTCCATGGTAACATAGCTGCCCGAGGTCGCAAAGTTAGCAAGTACAAGAAATTTGAAAATTGTACGTAATTGCACGGTAGTGCTTATGGTCGATCCCGTTTTTCGGCTTCAGTGCTACTTTCTTGACTGTATTTTGAGCTAAGCAGTTGGCGCGACTTCAGTTCTAGCCTACAAAGTCAAATGTTGTGTGATTCCTCCATGGTAACATAGCTGCCCGAGGTCGCAAAATTAGCAAGTACAAGAAATTTGAAAATTGTACGTAATTGCACGGTAGTGCTTATGGTCGATCCCGTTTCTCGGCTTCAGAGCTACTTTCTTGACTGTATTTTGAGCTAAACAGTTGGCGCGACTTCAGTTCTAGCCTATAAAGTCAAATCTTGTGTGGTTCCTCCATGGTAACATAGCTGCCCGAGGTCGCAAAGTTAGCAAGTACAAGAAATTTGAAAATTGTACGTAATTGCACGGTAGTGCTTATGGTCGATCCCGTTTTTCGGCTTCAGTACTACTTTCTTGACTGTATTTTGAGCTAAGCAGTTGGCGCGACTTCAGTTCTAGCCTACAAAGTCAAATGTTGTGTGATTCCTCCATGGTAACATAGCTGCCCGAGGTCGCAAAATTAGCAAGTACAAGAAATTTGAAAATTGTACGTAATTGCACGGTAGTGCTTATGGTCGATCCCGTTTCTCGGCTTCAGAGCTACTTTCTTGACTGTATTTTGAGCTAAACAGTTGGCGCGACTTCAGTTCTAGCCTACAAAGTCAAATGTTGTGTGATTCCTCCATGGTAACAGGGCTGCCCGAGATCGCAAAGTTAGCAAGTACAAGAAATTTGAAAATTGTACGCAATTGCACGGTAGTGCTTATGGTCGATCCCGTTTCTCGGCTTCAGTGCTACTTTCTTGACTGTATTTTGAGTTAAACAGTTGGCGCGACTTCAGTTCTAGCCTATAAAGTCAAATCTTGTGTGGTTCCTCCATGGTAACATAGCTGCCCGAGGTCGCAAAGTTAGCAAGTACAAGAAATTAGAAAATTGTACGTAATTGCACGGTAGTGCTTATGGTCGATCCCGTTTCTCGGCTTCAGAGCTACTTTCTTGACTGTATTTTGAGGTAAACAGTTGGCGCGACTTCAGTTCTAGCCTACAAAGTCAAATGTTGTGTGATTCCTCCATGGTAACATAGCTGCCCGAGGTCGCAAAGTTAGCAAGTACAAGAAATTTGAAAATTGTACGCAATTGCACGGTAGTGCTTATGGTCGATCCCGTTTCTCGGCTTCAGTGCTACTTTCTTGACTGTATTTTGAGTTAAACAGTTGGCGCGACTTTAGTTCTAGCCTATAAAGTCAAATCTTGTGTGGTTCCTCCATGGTAACATAGCTGCCCGAGGTCGCAAAGTTAGCAAGTACAAGAAATTTGAAAATTGTACATAATTGCACGGTAGTGCTTATGGTCGATCCCGTTTCTCGGCTTCAGAGCTACTTTCTTGACTGTATTTTGAGCTAAACAGTTGGCGCGACTTCAGTTCTAGCCTATAAAGTCAAATCTTGTGTGGTTCCTCCATGGTAACATAGCTGCCCGAGGTCGCAAAGTTAGCAAGTACAAGAAATTTGAAAATTGTACGTAATTGCACGGTAGTGCTTATGGTCGATCCCGTTTCTCGGCTTCATTGCTACTTTCTTGACTGTATTTTGAGCTAAACAGTTGGCGCGACTTCAGTTCTAGCCTACAAAGTCAAATGTTGTGTGATTCCTCCATGGTAACATAGCTGCCCGAGGTCGCAAAATTAGCAAGTACAAGAAATTTGAAAATTGTACGCAATTGCACGGTAGTGCTTATGGTCGATCCCGTTTCTCGGCTTCAGAGCTACTTTCTTGACTGTATTTTGAGCTAAACAGTTGGCGCGACTTCAGTTCTAGCCTTTAAAGTCAAATCTTGTGTGGTTCCTCCATGGTAACATAGCTGCCCGAGGTCGCAAAGTTAGCAAGTACAAGAAATTTGAAAATTGTACGTAATTGCACGGTAGTGCTTATGGTCGATCCCGTTTCTCGGCTTCATTGCTACTTTCTTGACTGTATTTTGAGCTAAACAGTTGGCGCGACTTCAGTTCTAGCCTACAAAGTCAAATGTTGTGTGATTCCTCCATGGTAACATAGCTGCCCGAGGTCGCAAAATTAGCAAGTACAAGAAATTTGAAAATTGTACGCAATTGCACGGTAGTGCTTATGGTCGATCCCGTTTCTCGGCTTCAGAGCTACTTTCTTGACTGTATTTTGAGCTAAACAGTTGGCGCGACTTCAGTTCTAGCCTTTAAAGTCAAATCTTGTGTGGTTCCTCCATGGTAACATAGCTGCCCGAGGTCGCAAAGTTAGCAAGTACAAGAAATTTGAAAATTGTACGTAATTGCACGGTAGTGCTTATGGTCGATCCCGTTTCTCGGCTTCATTGCTACTTTCTTGACTGTATTTTGAGCTAAACAGTTGGCGCGACTTCAGTTCTAGCCTACAAAGTCAAATGTTGTGTGATTCCTCCATGGTAACATAGCTGCCCGAGGTCGCAAAATTAGCAAGTACAAGAAATTTGAAAATTGTACGCAATTGCACGGTAGTGCTTATGGTCGATCCCGTTTCTCGGCTTCAGAGCTACTTTCTTGACTGTATTTTGAGCTAAACAGTTGGCGCGACTTCAGTTCTAGCCTTTAAAGTCAAATCTTGTGTGGTTCCTCCATGGTAACATAGCTGCCCGAGGTCGCAAAGTTAGCAAGTACAAGAAATTTGAAAATTGTACGTAATTGCACGGTAGTGCTTATGGTCGATCCCGTTTCTCGGCTTCATTGCTACTTTCTTGACTGTATTTTGAGCTAAACAGTTGGCGCGACTTCAGTTCTAGCCTACAAAGTCAAATGTTGTGTGATTCCTCCATGGTAACATAGCTGCCCGAGGTCGCAAAATTAGCAAGTACAAGAAATTTGAAAATTGTACGCAATTGCACGGTAGTGCTTATGGTCGATCCCGTTTCTCGGCTTCAGAGCTACTTTCTTGACTGTATTTTGAGCTAAACAGTTGGCGCGACTTCAGTTCTAGCCTTTAAAGTCAAATCTTGTGTGGTTCCTCCATGGTAACATAGCTGCCCGAGGTCGCAAAGTTAGCAAGTACAAGAAATTTGAAAATTGTACGTAATTGCACGGTAGTGCTTATGGTCGATCCCGTTTCTCGGCTTCATTGCTACTTTCTTGACTGTATTTTGAGCTAAACAGTTGGCGCGACTTCAGTTCTAGCCTACAAAGTCAAATGTTGTGTGATTCCTCCATGGTAACATAGCTGCCCGAGGTCGCAAAATTAGCAAGTACAAGAAATTTGAAAATTGTACGCAATTGCACGGTAGTGCTTATGGTCGATCCCGTTTCTCGGCTTCAGAGCTACTTTCTTGACTGTATTTTGAGCTAAACAGTTGGCGCGACTTCAGTTCTAGCCTTTAAAGTCAAATCTTGTGTGGTTCCTCCATGGTAACATAGCTGCCCGAGGTCGCAAAGTTAGCAAGTACAAGAAATTTGAAAATTGTACGTAATTGCACAAAGTCAAATGTTGTGTGATTCCTCCATGGTAACATAGCTGCCCGAGGTCGCAAAGTTAGCAAGTACAAGAAATTTGAAAATTGTACGCAATTGCACGGTAGTGCTTATGGTCGATCCCGTTTCTCGGCTTCATTGCTACTTTCTTGACTGTATTTTGAGCTAAACAGTTGGCGCGACTTCAGTTCTAGCCTACAAAGTCAAATGTTGTGTGATTCCTCCATGGTAACATAGCTGCCCGAGGTCGCAAAATTAGCAAGTACAAGAAATTTGAAAATTGTACGCAATTGCACGGTAGTGCTTATGGTCGATCCCGTTTCTCGGCTTCAGAGCTACTTTCTTGACTGTATTTTGAGCTAAACAGTTGGCGCGACTTCAGTTCTAGCCTTTAAAGTCAAATCTTGTGTGGTTCCTCCATGGTAACATAGCTGCCCGAGGTCGCAAAGTTAGCAAGTACAAGAAATTTGAAAATTGTACGTAATTGCACGGTAGTGCTTATGGTCGATCCCGTTTCTCGGCTTCATTGCTACTTTCTTGACTGTATTTTGAGCTAAACAGTTGGCGCGACTTCAGTTCTAGCCTACAAAGTCAAATGTTGTGTGATTCCTCCATGGTAACATAGCTGCCCGAGGTCGCAAAATTAGCAAGTACAAGAAATTTGAAAATTGTACGCAATTGCACGGTAGTGCTTATGGTCGATCCCGTTTCTCGGCTTCAGAGCTACTTTCTTGACTGTATTTTGAGCTAAACAGTTGGCGCGACTTCAGTTCTAGCCTACAAAGTCAAATGTTGTGTGATTCCTCCATGGTAACATAGCTGCCCGAGGTCGCAAACTTAGCAAGTACAAGAAATTTGAAAATTGTACGCAATTTCACGGCAGTGCTTATGGTCGATCCCGTTTCTCGGCTTCAGTGCTACTTTCTTGACTGTATTTTGAGTTAAACAGTTGGCGCGACTTTAGTTCTAGCCTATAAAGTCAAATCTTGTGTGGTTCCTCCATGGTAACATAGCTGCCCGAGGTCGCAAAGTTAGCAAGTACAAGAAATTTGAAAATTGTACATAATTGCACGGTAGTGCTTATGGTCGATCCCGTTTCTCGGCTTCAGAGCTACTTTCTTGACTGTATTTTGAGCTAAACAGTTGGCGCGACTTCAGTTCTAGCCTATAAAGTCAAATCTTGTGTGGTTCCTCCATGGTAACATAGCTGCCCGAGGTCGCAAAGTTAGCAAGTACAAGAAATTTGAAAATTGTACGTAATTGCACGGTAGTGCTTATGGTCGATCCCGTTTTTCGGCTTCAGTGCTACTTTCTTGACTGTATTTTGAGCTAAGCAGTTGGCGCGACTTCAGTTCTAGCCTACAAAGTCAAATGTTGTGTGATTCCTCCATGGTAACATAGCTGCCCGAGGTCGCAAAATTAGCAAGTACAAGAAATTTGAAAATTGTACGTAATTGCACGGTAGTGCTTATGGTCGATCCCGTTTCTCGGCTTCAGAGCTACTTTCTTGACTGTATTTTGAGCTAAACAGTTGGCGCGACTTCAGTTCTAGCCTACAAAGTCAAATGTTGTGTGATTCCTCCATGGTAACAGGGCTGCCCGAGATCGCAAAGTTAGCAAGTACAAGAAATTTGAAAATTGTACGCAATTGCACGGTAGTGCTTATGGTCGATCCCGTTTCTCGGCTTCAGTGCTACTTTCTTGACTGTATTTTGAGTTAAACAGTTGGCGCGACTTCAGTTCTAGCCTATAAAGCCAAATCTTGTGTGGTTCCTCCATGGTAACATAGCTGCCCGAGATCGCAAAGTTAGCAAGTACAAGAAATTTGAAAATTGTATGCAATTGCACGGTAGTGCTTATGGTCGATCCCGTTTCTCGGCTTCAGTGCTACTTTCTTGACTGTATTTTGAGTTAAACAGTTGGCGCGACTTCAGTTCTAGCCTATAAAGTCAAATCTTGTGTGGTTCCTCCATGGTAACATAGCTGCCCGAGGTCGCAAAGTTAGCAAGTACAAGAAATTAGAAAATTGTACGTAATTGCACGGTAGTGCTTATGGTCGATCCCGTTTCTCGGCTTCAGAGCTACTTTCTTGACTGTATTTTGAGGTAAACAGTTGGCGCGACTTCAGTTCTAGCCTACAAAGTCAAATGTTGTGTGATTCCTCCATGGTAACATAGCTGCCCGAGGTCGCAAAGTTAGCAAGTACAAGAAATTTGAAAATTGTACGCAATTGCACGGTAGTGCTTATGGTCGATCCCGTTTCTCGGCTTCAGTGCTACTTTCTTGACTGTATTTTGAGTTAAACAGTTGGCGCGACTTTAGTTCTAGCCTATAAAGTCAAATCTTGTGTGGTTCCTCCATGGTAACATAGCTGCCCGAGGTCGCAAAGTTAGCAAGTACAAGAAATTTGAAAATTGTACATAATTGCACGGTAGTGCTTATGGTCGATCCCGTTTCTCGGCTTCAGAGCTACTTTCTTGACTGTATTTTGAGCTAAACAGTTGGCGCGACTTCAGTTCTAGCCTATAAAGTCAAATCTTGTGTGGTTCCTCCATGGTAACATAGCTGCCCGAGGTCGCAAAGTTAGCAAGTACAAGAAATTTGAAAATTGTACGTAATTGCACGGTAGTGCTTATGGTCGATCCCGTTTCTCGGCTTCAGTGCTACTTTCTTGACTGTATTTTGAGCTAAACAGTTGGCGCGACTTCAGTTCTAGCCTACAAAGTCAAATGTTGTGTGATTCCTCCATGGTAACATAGCTGCCCGAGGTCGCAAAGTTAGCAAGTACAAGAAATTTGAAAATTGTACGCAATTGCACGGTAGTGCTTATGGTCGATCCCGTTTCTCGGCTTCAGTGCTACTTTCTTGACTGTATTTTGAGTTAAACAGTTGGCGCGACTTCAGTTCTAGCCTATAAAGTCAAATCTTGTGTGGTTCCTTCATGGTAACATAGCTGCCCGAGGTCGCAAAGTTAGCAAGTACAAGAAATTTGAAAATTGTACGTAATTGCACGGTAGTGCTTATGGTCGATCCCGTTTCTCAGCTTCAGAGCTACTTTCTTGACTGTATTTTGAGTTAAACAGTTGGCGCGACTTCAGTTCTAGCCTATAAAGTCAAATCTTGTGTGGTTCCTCCATGGTAACATAGCTGCCCGAGGTCGCAAAGTTAGCAAGTACAAGAAATTTGAAAATTGTACGTAATTGCACAAAGTCAAATGTTGTGTGATTCCTCCATGGTAACATAGCTGCCCGAGGTCGCAAAGTTAGCAAGTACAAGAAATTTGAAAATTGTACGTAATTGCACGGTAGTGCTTATGGTCGATCCCGTTTCTCGGCTTCATTGCTATTTTCTTGACTGTATTTTGAGCTAAACAGTTGGCGCGACTTCAGTTCTAGCCTACAAAGTCAAATGTTGTGTGATTCCTCCATGGTAACATAGCTGCCCGAGGTCGCAAAGTTAGCAAGTACAAGAAATTTGAAAATTGTACGCAATTGCACGGTAGTGCTTATGGTCGATCCCGTTTCTCGACTTCAGTGCTACTTTCTTGACTGTATTTTGAGTTAAACAGTTGGCGCGACTTCAGTTCTAGCCTATAAAGTCAAATCTTGTGTGGTTCCTTCATGGTAACATAGCTGCCCGAGGTCGCAAAGTTAGCAAGTACAAGAAATTTGAAAATTGTACGTAATTGCACGGTAGTGCTTATGGTCGATCCCGTTTCTCGGCTTCATTGCTACTTTCTTGACTGTATTTTGAGCTAAACAGTTGGCGCGACTTCAGTTCTAGCCTACAAAGTCAAATGTTGTGTGATTCCTCCATGGTAACATAGCTGCCCGAGGTCGCAAAATTAGCAAGTACAAGAAATTTGAAAATTGTACGCAATTGCACGGTAGTGCTTATGGTCGATCCCGTTTCTCGGCTTCAGAGCTACTTTCTTGACTGTATTTTGAGCTAAACAGTTGGCGCGACTTCAGTTCTAGCCTTTAAAGTCAAATCTTGTGTGGTTCCTCCATGGTAACATAGCTGCCCGAGGTCGCAAAGTTAGCAAGTACAAGAAATTTGAAAATTGTACATAATTGCACGGTAGTGCTTATGGTCGATCCCGTTTCTCGGCTTCAGTGCCACTTTCTTGACTGTATTTTGAGTTAAACAGTTGGCGCGACTTCAGTTCTAGCCTATAAAGTCAAATCTTGTGTGGTTCCTCCATGGTAACATAGCTGCCCGAGGTCGCAAAATTAGCAAGTACAAGAAATTTGAAAATTGTACGTAATTGCACGGTAGTGCTTATGGTCGATCCCGTTTCTCGGCTTCAGTGCTACTTTCTT
Organism: Merodon equestris; assembly: GCA_958301585.1. NCBI lineage: Eukaryota > Metazoa > Arthropoda > Insecta > Diptera > Syrphidae > Merodon > Merodon equestris. Next base: position 75,970,886 of record OY284415.1, on the reverse strand, counting down.
GACTGTATTTTGAGCTAAACAGTTGGCGCGACTTCAGTTCTAGCCTACAAAGTCAAATGTTGTGTGATTCCTCCATGGTAACATAGCTGCCCGAGGTCGCAAAGTTAGCAAGTACAAGAAATTTGAAAATTGTACGCAATTGCACGGTAGTGCTTATGGTCGATCCCGTTTCTCGGCTTCAGTGCTACTTTCTTGACTGTATTTTGAGTTAAACAGTTGGCGCGACTTCAGTTCTAGCCTATAAAGTCAAATCTTGTGTGGTTCCTTCATGGTAACATAGCTGCCCGAGGTCGCAAAATTAGCAAGTACAAGAAATTTGAAAATTGTACGCAATTGCACGGTAGTGCTTATGGTCGATCCCGTTTCTCGGCTTCAGAGCTACTTTCTTGACTGTATTTTGAGCTAAACAGTTGGCGCGACTTCAGTTCTAGCCTTTAAAGTCAAATCTTGTGTGGTTCCTCCATGGTAACATAGCTGCCCGAGGTCGCAAAGTTAGCAAGTACAAGAAATTTGAAAATTGTACATAATTGCACGGTAGTGCTTATGGTCGATCCCGTTTCTCGGCTTCAGTGCCACTTTCTTGACTGTATTTTGAGTTAAACAGTTGGCGCGACTTCAGTTCTAGCCTATAAAGTCAAATCTTGTGTGGTTCCTTCATGGTAACATAGCTGCCCGAGGTCGCAAAGTTAGCAAGTACAAGAAATTTGAAAATTGTACGTAATTGCACGGTAGTGCTTATGGTCGATCCCGTTTCTCGGCTTCATTGCTACTTTCTTGACTGTATTTTGAGCTAAACAGTTGGCGCGACTTCAGTTCTAGCCTACAAAGTCAAATGTTGTGTGATTCCTCCATGGTAACATAGCTGCCCGAGGTCGCAAAGTTAGCAAGTACAAGAAATTTGAAAATTGTACGCAATTCCACGGTAGTGCTTATGGTCGATCCCGTTTCTCGGCTTCATTGCTACTTTCTTGACTGTATTTTGAGCTAAACAGTTGGCGCGACTTCAGTTCTAGCCTACAAAGTCAAATGTTGTGTGATTCCTCCATGGTAACATAGCTGCCCGAGGTCGCAAAGTTAGCAAGTACAAGAAATTTGAAAATTGTACGCAATTGCACGGTAGTGCTTATGGTCGATCCCGTTTCTCGGCTTCAGTGCTACTTTCTTGACTGTATTTTGAGTTAAACAGTTGGCGCGACTTCAGTTCTAGCCTATAAAGTCAAATCTTGTGTGGTTCCTTCATGGTAACATAGCTGCCCGAGGTCGCAAAGTTAGCAAGTACAAGAAATTTGAAAATTGTACGTAATTGCACGGTAGTGCTTATGGTCGATCCCGTTTCTCGGCTTCATTGCTACTTTCTTGACTGTATTTTGAGCTAAACAGTTGGCGCGACTTCAGTTCTAGCCTACAAAGTCAAATGTTGTGTGATTCCTCCATGGTAACATAGCTGCCCGAGGTCGCAAAATTAGCAAGTACAAGAAATTTGAAAATTGTACGCAATTGCACGGTAGTGCTTATGGTCGATCCCGTTTCTCGGCTTCAGAGCTACTTTCTTGACTGTATTTTGAGCTAAACAGTTGGCGCGACTTCAGTTCTAGCCTTTAAAGTCAAATCTTGTGTGGTTCCTCCATGGTAACATAGCTGCCCGAGGTCGCAAAGTTAGCAAGTACAAGAAATTTGAAAATTGTACGTAATTGCACGGTAGTGCTTATGGTCGATCCCGTTTCTCGGCTTCATTGCTACTTTCTTGACTGTATTTTGAGCTAAACAGTTGGCGCGACTTCAGTTCTAGCCTACAAAGTCAAATGTTGTGTGATTCCTCCATGGTAACATAGCTGCCCGAGGTCGCAAAGTTAGCAAGTACAAGAAATTTGAAAATTGTACGCAATTGCACGGTAGTGCTTATGGTCGATCCCGTTTCTCGACTTCAGTGCTACTTTCTTGACTGTATTTTGAGTTAAACAGTTGGCGCGACTTCAGTTCTAGCCTATAAAGTCAAATCTTGTGTGGTTCCTTCATGGTAACATAGCTGCCCGAGGTCGCAAAGTTAGCAAGTACAAGAAATTTGAAAATTGTACGTAATTGCACGGTAGTGCTTATGGTCGATCCCGTTTCTCGGCTTCATTGCTACTTTCTTGACTGTATTTTGAGCTAAACAGTTGGCGCGACTTCAGTTCTAGCCTACAAAGTCAAATGTTGTGTGATTCCTCCATGGTAACATAGCTGCCCGAGGTCGCAAAATTAGCAAGTACAAGAAATTTGAAAATTGTACGCAATTGCACGGTAGTGCTTATGGTCGATCCCGTTTCTCGGCTTCAGAGCTACTTTCTTGACTGTATTTTGAGCTAAACAGTTGGCGCGACTTCAGTTCTAGCCTTTAAAGTCAAATCTTGTGTGGTTCCTCCATGGTAACATAGCTGCCCGAGGTCGCAAAGTTAGCAAGTACAAGAAATTTGAAAATTGTACGTAATTGCACGGTAGTGCTTATGGTCGATCCCGTTTCTCGGCTTCATTGCTACTTTCTTGACTGTATTTTGAGCTAAACAGTTGGCGCGACTTCAGTTCTAGCCTACAAAGTCAAATGTTGTGTGATTCCTCCATGGTAACATAGCTGCCCGAGGTCGCAAAGTTAGCAAGTACAAGAAATTTGAAAATTGTACATAATTGCACGGTAGTGCTTATGGTCGATCCCGTTTCTCGGCTTCAGTGCCACTTTCTTGACTGTATTTTGAGTTAAACAGTTGGCGCGACTTCAGTTCTAGCCTATAAAGTCAAATCTTGTGTGGTTCCTCCATGGTAACATAGCTGCCCGAGGTCGCAAAGTTAGCAAGTACAAGAAATTTGAAAATTGTACGTAATTGCACGGTAGTGCTTATGGTCGATCCCGTTTCTCGGCTTCAGTGCTACTTTCTTGACTGTATTTTGAGCTAAACAGTTGGCGCGACTTCAGTTCTAGCCTACAAAGTCAAATGTTGTGTGATTCCTCCATGGTAACATAGCTGCCCGAGGTCGCAAAGTTAGCAAGTACAAGAAATTTGAAAATTGTACGTAATTGCACGGTAGTGCTTATGGTCGATCCCGTTTCTCGGCTTCAGTGCTACTTTCTTGACTGTATTTTGAGCTAAACAGTTGGCGCGACTTCAGTTCTAGCCTACAAAGTCAAATGTTGTGTGATTCCTCCATGGTAACATAGCTGCCCGAGGTCGCAAAATTAGCAAGTACAAGAAATTTGAAAATTGTACGCAATTGCACGGTAGTGCTTATGGTCGATCCCGTTTCTCGGCTTCAGAGCTACTTTCTTGACTGTATTTTGAGCTAAACAGTTGGCGCGACTTCAGTTCTAGCCTACAAAGTCAAATGTTGTGTGATTCCTCCATGGTAACATAGCTGCCCGAGGTCGCAAAGTTAGCAAGTACAAGAAATTTGAAAATTGTACGCAATTGCACGGTAGTGCTTATGGTCGATCCCGTTTCTCAGCTTCAGTGCTACTTTCTTGACTGTATTTTGAGTTAAACAGTTGGCGCGACTTCAGTTCTAGCCTATAAAGTCAAATCTTGTGTGGTTCCTCCATGGTAACATAGCTGCCCGAGGTCGCAAAGTTAGCAAGTACAAGAAATTTGAAAATTGTACGTAATTGCACGGTAGTGCTTATGGTCGATCCCGTTTCTCGGCTTCAGTGCTACTTTCTTGACTGTATTTTGAGCTAAACAGTTGGCGCGACTTCAGTTCTAGCCTACAAAGTCAAATGTTGTGTGATTCCTCCATGGTAACATAGCTGCCCGAGGTCGCAAAGTTAGCAAGTACAAGAAATTTGAAAATTGTACGCAATTGCACGGTAGTGCTTATGGTCGATCCCGTTTCTCGGCTTCAGAGCTACTTTCTTGACTGTATTTTGAGCTAAACAGTTGGCGCGACTTCAGTTCTAGCCTATAAAGTCAAATCTTGTGTGGTTCCTCCATGGTAACATAGCTGCCCGAGGTCGCAAAGTTAGCAAGTACAAGAAATTTGAAAATTGTACATAATTGCACGGTAGTGCTTATGGTCGATCCCGTTTCTCGGCTTCAGTGCTACTTTCTTGACTGTATTTTGAGTTAAACAGTTGGCGCGACTTCAGTTCCAGCCTATAAAGTCAAATCTTGTGTTGTTCCTCCATGGTAACATAGCTGCCCGAGGTCGCAAAGTTAGCAAGTACAAGAAATTTGAAAATTGTACGTAATTGCACGGTAGTGCTTATGGTCGATCCCGTTTCTCGGCTTCAGAGCTACTTTCTTGACTGTATTTTGAGCTAAACAGTTGGCGCGACTTCAGTTCTAGCCTACAAAGTCAAATGTTGTGTGATTCCTCCATGGTAACATAGCTGCCCGAGGTCGCAAAGTTAGCAAGTACAAGAAATTTGAAAATTGTACGCAATTGCACGGTAGTGCTTATGGTCGATCCCGTTTCTCGGCTTCAGAGCTACTTTCTTGACTGTATTTTGAGCTAAACAGTTGGCGCGACTTCAGTTCTAGCCTACAAAGTCAAATGTTGTGTGATTCCTCCATGGTAACATAGCTGCCCGAGGTCGCAAAGTTAGCAAGTACAAGAAATTTGAAAATTGTACATAATTGCACGGTAGTGTTTATGGTCGATCCCGTTTCTCGGCTTCAGTGCTACTTTCTTGACTGTATTTTGAGTTAAACAGTTGGCGCGACTTCAGTTCTAGCCTTTAAAGTCAAATCTTGTGTGGTTCCTCCATGGTAACATAGCTGCCCGAGGTCGCAAAGTTAGCAAGTACAAGAAATTTGAAAATTGTACGTAATTGCACGGTAATGCTTATGGTCGATCCCGTTTCTCGGCTTCAGTGCTACTTTCTTGACTGTATTTTGAGCTAAACGGTTGGCGCGACTTCGGTTCTATCCTACAAAGTCAAATGTTGTGTGATTCCTCCATGGTAACATAGCTGCCCGAGGTCGCAAAGTTAGCAAGTACAAGAAATTTGAAAATTGTACGTAATTCCACGGTAGTGCTTATGGTCGATCCCGTTTCTCAGCTTCAGAGCTACTTTCTTGACTGTATTTTGAGTTAAACAGTTGGCGCGACTTCAGTTCCAGCCTATAAAGTCAAATCTTGTGTTGTTCCTCCATGGTAACATAGCTGCCCGAGGTCGCAAAGTTAGCAAGTACAAGAAATTTGAAAATTGTACGTAATTGCACGGTAGTGCTTATGGTCGATCCCGTTTCTCGGCTTCAGAGCTACTTTCTTGACTGTATTTTGAGCTAAACAGTTGGCGCGACTTCAGTTCTAGCCTACAAAGTCAAATGTTGTGTGATTCCTCCATGGTAACATAGCTGCCCGAGGTCGCAAAGTTAGCAAGTACAAGAAATTTGAAAATTGTACGCAATTGCACGGTAGTGCTTATGGTCGATCCCGTTTCTCGGCTTCAGAGCTACTTTCTTGACTGTATTTTGAGCTAAACTGTTGGCGCGACTTCAGTTCTAGCCTACAAAGTCAAATGTTGTGTGATTCCTCCATGGTAACATAGCTGCCCGAGGTCGCAAAGTTAGCAAGTACAAGAAATTTGAAAATTGTACATAATTGCACGGTAGTGTTTATGGTCGATCCCGTTTCTCGGCTTCAGTGCTACTTTCTTGACTGTATTTTGAGTTAAACAGTTGGCGCGACTTCAGTTCTAGCCTTTAAAGTCAAATCTTGTGTGGTTCCTCCATGGTAACATAGCTGCCCGAGGTCGCAAAGTTAGCAAGTACAAGAAATTTGAAAATTGTACGTAATTGCACGGTAATGCTTATGGTCGATCCCGTTTCTCGGCTTCAGTGCTACTTTCTTGACTGTATTTTGAGCTAAACGGTTGGCGCGACTTCGGTTCTATCCTACAAAGTCAAATGTTGTGTGATTCCTCCATGGTAACATAGCTGCCCGAGGTCGCAAAGTTAGCAAGTACAAGAAATTTGAAAATTGTACGTAATTGCACGGTAGTGCTTATGGTCGATCCCGTTTCTCGGCTTCAGAGCTACTTTCTTGACTGTATTTTGAGCTAAACAGTTGGCGCGACTTCAGTTCTAGCCTACAAAGTCAAATCTTGTGTGGTTCCTCCATGGTAACATAGCTGCCCGAGGTCGCAAAGTTAGCAAGTACAAGAAATTTGAAAATTGTACGTAATTGCACGGTAATGCTTATGGTCGATGCCGTTTCTCGGCTTCAGAGCTACTTTCTTGACTGTATTTTGAGCTAAACAGTTGGCGCGACTTCAGTTCTAGCCTACAAAGTCAAATGTTGTGTGATTCCTCCATGGTAACATAGCTGCCCGAGGTCGCAAAGTTAGTAAGTACAAGACCTTGAATCACGGTGGAAGAAGGTTAAAGATGTCAGTGGTTCATATTTTGACTAAATAAAATTTTATAAAAAAGAAATATTGACTTTTAATTTTTTACAAAAAAATCGGATATTTCATGTGCTACAACCTAATACTTAGTAGCTAATGGCATGATATTATTAATCATAAATACTTGATCCGTGGCCACTCCTTCATTTGAGGCAGAAATAAATGAGACCATTTAAAGCGTCATATCGATAGACTTGAATTTTCTTCAACCCTTTACTAATATAGCCCTGTTTTTAGCTGAGACTGCATTTATTTATTTACTTATTTATTTATTTCTTTATTTAATTAATACTTTATTCTCATTACATTTCGATGATGGAAGGTCTTTACGGTCCGATAAGTACTTAGCCTCACCGCCAGATGGCGACAGTATCGCAAGAGCAACTTACTATCGTGTAGTACATTCCAGTAGACGACAGCAGCCGGTTCGGACTCGTAGTCTTGTTTTCACCGCGTGTGGAAGCGGGAGTGTCCGCGGATTTTAGAAAAATGGAAAAAGAGCAATATCGGTCGGTGATTCGATTCTTGTTTTTGGAAGGGAAATCGCGCAGCAAAATCAAAGAGCGTTTGGATGCTGTGTACGGTGACTCTTCCCCTTCGATGGCGACCATCAAAAATTAGTTTATCGAGTTTCAACGTGGTCGCGCGTCGGTTTTTGATGAGCCACGTCCAGGTGCTCCGAAAACGGCTACCACGGAGGATAACGTGATAAAAATCCACGATCTCGTATTGCCAGACCGCCTATTGAAGGTGCGCGAAATAGCTGAGACAGTAGGCATTTCAAAAGATCGCGGGGGTCATATCCTGCATGAAATTTTGGGCATGAGAAAGCTGTCGGCGCGATGGGTGCCGCGTTAGCTCACTCCGGACAACAAGCGCAACCGTGAGACCACTTCAGAGCAGTGTTTGACGCTGTTTAACCGAAGGAGTTTCTGCGTCGTTTCATGACAGTCGACTGGTACACACCAGCGACCAAGGAACAGTCGCAACAGTGAACTTCACCCGGCGAACGTGTTTCGAAGAAGGCGAAGACTGTCCTATCGGCCGGAAAGGTGATGGCCACCGTTTTCTGGGATTCACAAGGTGTTATCCACATCGACTACCTGGAGGAGGTTAAAACGGTCACAGGGCTGTACTATGCCAAATTATTGGGCCGATTCGACACCGAATTGAAGAAAAAACGGCCCCACTTGGCGAAGAAAAAAGTGCTCTTCCACCATGATAACGCACCGGCTCACACATCCGCCCTCGCCACGGCCCAATTGGTCGAATTGGGCTACGAACTGCTGCCCCATCCACCGTATTCTCCAGATTTGGCCCCGTGCGACTTCTTTTTGTTTACAAACTTGAAAAAGTCACTCGCGGGGCAGAAATTTCAGTCGAATGAGGAGGTCATCGCCGCCACGTAGGCCTACTTTGCAGACCTCGAGAAAACGTATTTTCCAGACGGGTTAAAGAAGTTGGAGCATCGCTGGGTCAAGTGTATCGAGCTAAAAGGAGACTATATTGAAAAATAAACCGCCATTTCTCCAAGATTTTTGTTTTTCTTTTGTCGGCTAAGTACTTATCGGACCACCCTCGTAGACTTCTGTAGCAGAGCCAGTCTATTCCAAATATTGGATCTTCCTCAACATTCTCAAATACGACAGTCAGACATACAGCATAGCAGCCACTGTGATGATTTACTTTTTAAAATCGGTATATCAAAATAATAAAGATTTCTTACATATTTTTTTCCCATGGGCAGGACACGTAGAACGAATGGACAGTGGACGTCAAACGAATAATGAGTGGAAAGCCCATAGAAAAAAGACCGCCAGGAAAGCCGTGCCGGAGATGGGAAGACAATATAAGGATGGACATAGAAGAGATGGAATAGAACACACTCATGATAGTGAGGCTTGGCGAAGTGTGGTCAACTAGGTTCTGAACTTCCGGCTTCAGGTAATAATAATAATAATAATAATGACCCAAATAATTTTAAATAATTTTCTTCTTCTGACAAATAGGCGGACATATGGCAAAGTACTTTCCCAACTCAAATCATTAATTGTTTGAAGGTCTAAAAGAATAGTTGATAAGGCGATTCAGAGAGTTAACCTTATCTCGGACTCGATGCAGTTTGAATGAACTAAACACAGCGATAAGCATTCGAGAGAGAGGTTAATAAGGTTATTTAATATTTACTGGTGACGTTGCCTTGACTTTGATTAGATTATGAGCTGAGGTACATCTATTACCCAAATTGGTTGCTTTCTCGGCAGAATTCTTCTTGCACAAATTACTTATTCTCTCACTCACTCAACTCATCTTTGCAAGATAACATATTTTCACTCAAACGTGCTGATAAAAGCAAATTCTATTAGATCGTTCTGTCGCAAATTAAGTCATCCAACCATCCATTCAGTTGAACCATTATAATTGAATAGAAATGAGATCAGTCGTGTTACTCGCCTTTTTTATGGGTGCCTTTGTAGCCGCATCATTGGGAGCTACTTCCAGAGGCAACTACAGTGATCCAAGTAAGAGTCAACCCAAATGATGTTTCGTGCTTCCGAATGATTACATTTTATTTCCGATAGGATATCCCGGTAAATGTGTGCTCAAAGGCGATGTAATTCTATCGCCTGGTGACAAGATGAAAGATCCCACTAAACCGTGTGCCAGGGTCATGTGCGGACAAAACGGTTTCGCTGTCTTCCATACGTAAGCTCCTAGTATATTTTTGAGTTAAACATTTGTAAATTTGAATACGATTGTAGGTGTGGTGTTCGATTAGTCGAAGGATGCAAATTGGGCGATTATGTAGATCTCAGCTTACCATATCCCGAATGCTGTGAACGCCATATCATATGTGATTAGCTTCAGTAATTTGTGTAATTGTAATTTATCAAAAAAAAAGAAAACATTTAAATCATAACCAACAGGATGCAAAATATTATATTTTGTATCTTACGAAACAGCGTGTTATATTGACTATTGGTTTATAGAAACAGATTTTTAACCATGTCTCGTATGCGGATAGATCTTGCAATTTATAACTTTTCAAGGAAAATGCCGGAAGTTGCCTGAACGCATAAGGACGGTGAAGACATGCAACGTGTGGATCACCGTGGACGGTTGACAGCAACAGTTTTCAGTGGAGCTTAGGATATGAGCATTTGTTTCGGCGGAGAGATCTGTGAGGTATGTGAGTGATCGGTCTACATAAGATGTATAATATGTAGTATGACCTAAGGAAGAATATAACTGATTGGCTCTATATGGAGAGTGCACCATCGGCTGATTTCTTCCTAAACTACATATATAGAAGTAGAAAATAAATCGATTTGTACTTGAAAAACGGTGGGTAAATTTGACACTTAATATTTCCCTGGCGTCGGTGAGGGAATTCGCTTCCAAGTCATCGATTGTTGTTTGGTTTCAGGATCAAAGTGGTGGATCCAGGTCTCGTACACAGTCACGAAACGTAACAAAAACATTTCCTCATCTGCTTGCAACTTTTTGAGAATCACCCTCGAAACGTTGACTCGATTTTTGCACGTCGGTTAACATTCTCGATACCCAATCCGCAGAAACCTTTTTCATATGAATTCGTTCGCAAAGATTCTTTTCACGCCGCCATATGAGATCATAGTGACCTCAATTATATGCCTGATGGTCACTCTTTGATCTGCCAATGCAACATTTCACGTTATCTTCAGTGGGAAATGTCGATGGGGGTCGATTTTCTCATCAACAGAATCTCTTTCTAGGGTGATGCTGCAGTTTCAGCTATGAGCCGTCACTGACTAGTAGTCGCTGAGAGCATGGGGAAACAACTCAAAGTGCAGTTCGTACAATTTTGTCATTGTTGCGATCGTGACACTTTGGGGGTAATTTTTTGTCTCAATTTCTTTCTTCTAACGCATCAGTAACGCCATAATCGCTATTGATCGTTCTTCCTTTCTCAAAGTAATTTATGAATAAAACATAGTGCGTATCCCAAAATACGTACGACAAAACATTACCAGCTGACATTAACTACAATGATTTGACTCTGGAGTGTTGTGGTGGATCCATGTTGCGTCCATCGATTAAGCTTATTGCGCTCAAATAACTTCAAACAGTGCTCTGTACCGCAGACGCGTTATTGTTTTCGATCCGCTATAATCAAGCAAGGTTGTCGCACGCTCAAATGTGCATGCAAAATAGTGAGTACAACTTCAATTTATGCTCGAGCAGAAACATTTTCTGACCTTTCTTATGTTTTCTGGAAAGCCGATTTTGGGCTCCGTACTATTCGGAAGCTGCGAAATGATTGAGTAATGTGATAAGTTAGAAAATTTAGCTAATATTTAGAACGATGGAGATGAGTTGATTGTGGTGGAAGAAGAGACGGGAGTACACCTCATGCAGTTACGAGAAAAAAGGCGCTTGGAAATGTTAAGCTCCAGAGAAAAAGTCAAGAATGGAGTCGTGTTCCGATAAAATGGTCTTGAAGAATTTGGTGTTATTAGTGTATAGTGAATGTAGGAATTTTTAATGACTATTTTAATAAAAAGAAAAAGACTTGGTGGCTACCTTGGGGGCATCCGAAGGAAGCTAAGAAAGGGCTAGAAATAACATGTAAAAAAATATCGATAAAACCAAAGGTAGACAATCTGAAGAATCTGTGGGAAATTTTGATTTTTCCTTACCATTCTCTAAGGCTGAAGTAAACTGAAGATTTTTGAGAACGGATGGCATTTTTTAGGCACATGGCAGGAAAACCATTTTTTTATTTGTTTTCTTTCCTTATTTTGTCCCACACCTTAGCACCATCAAATATGCTATGACGTTACGAGGTTGCAATATCTTTGTTTAACAAACAGAGTTTGGATACTTTCTTTACTTTGGATCGGAAGAATGGATAGACACTGGTATGCTTCCCAGGAGCAGAACTGCAATCCTAATAGGTAATGGTGGAAAGAGGTGTCCTCTATTCATTTCTCAATCTGAGAAAAACAATCGCGGCCTAGTCGTACTGTAGAAAAATCAAACGAAAAAAATCTTCACAGGTAAATATGCATGGTCCTATAAAGTTGTATTATAATACAAGACCATATACAGGACAATCAAAGTTCATAAAGCAGATGAAATCGGGATATGAAATGTTGACTCATCAATAGACTTATACCTAACCGATTATAACCTTTTCTAAAGTTTAGGCGATTATTTCCATAATAGCATTTCCATAATAGACCAATTCATAAGCCCAGATACCCTAAAACAGGACCTTGACATCTTCTTCACCCAGAAGGACTTTTTCGAAAGGGGCAGGTTTGCCTTAGTGGAATGTAGAGGAAGTAAAATGGAAGTACATTTTTTAGAAAAGAATTGTTTAACGTTACACATAAAAATCGGCAGATTTATGTTATCATTGCCGGCCATTATTCAGAAGTTCAGAGCCTCGTTGACACACATATTTTTTTTTGCCTTCACTGTTTTTCCGCTTTTTTGGAACTTCTTGAGTAGACAGGGTGGTTTTATTCATTCATGTTAACGTTTCAAAACTTAAGCAAAAATTGACTTATCTATGCCAAAATGCACATAAATAAATTACAGTGTACAAATCTAACTAATCAAACCGGTTTCATTGAGTACTTGATTAGTACAATTAACTAAAGTCGATACTGTCTGCGAACCATCAAATACGACAATGGGCATTACGGATTCGCCATAATAATACGAATACCAAACGAACTTTCGCAATTGGAACAGTATGAACCAGTATTCACCCCTGACTACCAAAACGTATGCTGGTCACTCTTCTTAACTTAAAATCTTTGAGAAGAGAGATACGCCTGATTGGTCTTAAATCACCTGTATAAATAGACCTCGTCATAAAATGAACAATGGCAATTTTCTTGATAAAATTACCCGAAAGCATATCGTAAGGACAATGTCTGACGAAAATAACCTGATCTCCGCTGATTACTACCTCAAATATGCTATGTAGATATATGTACATATGTGCTCTTCACTTGATTAGACGCACACATTTTTTTTACATAAATTTCATTTTTTGCAAGTCTGTGTAACAATTTTCAAATAATTGCATTTATTAGAAAGGTTATTAAGTTCTCAACAAAAAACAACAAACAAATGATAGGTGAGTGGAAGTTAGCAGATGTTTTTTCTCTTTCTTGCCTATGCTGTAAGAAAAAGTGAAGTTTTTTTTGTTCATATGATTAGACGCACCTGTAAAAAACTCGTTAAAATAAAACATAGACTTTTTAATTTACCTTTGTCTCTTTTATTTTTGTTTTTTTTTTACATTTTCAGTAGGTACTTTGTACAACCACCACGTTTTAAAAACACATCAAAAATTCCATTTTTTAGTGAATCATATAGTTTTTCTAAATAATTTAAGGAAATTATTTTCCAGGCTTCTTTGAATGTGACAATTAGCTCTTCAAAGGTCTCATACTGCCTACCTCCTTCTTAAATTTTACTGGTGAGCCATCCCCAAACATTTTCAACTATATTGAAGTCAGGTGAATAAGGTGGTCACAGCAACAATTCCACATTTTCGTTGGCAAGAAAGCTTTTGACTACACGAGCGTTGTGGATTGGCGCATTGAATTGTTCAAATAACCACTGCAGAGGTCCGTACAGTTCTTTCATAGCGAGGAAGGCTGATTGCAAAAGGGCAACTCCCATAATTTTGTTGGAAACGGAAACCAAATCGAACGCCTCATTGTACGAAATGACTCTCCAAACCATTACTCCTCCTTGCCGCGAACGGTGGCGTTTCAAAAACTTTCCTATTTTCTGAGATCATGGAAATAATAGTTGTAGCCATCAGGGCCATCCAAATTAACTTTTTTTTTTTCTTTGAAAAAACAACATTTCGCCAATTTAGGGCTCTTCCAAGGTTCGTATCCCACGTCATGTGAAGGCGTGCGAATTCCAACTGCTGTTCCTTTCTTACCCCGTTTAGTGAGGGCGTTGTTTTTAGTTTTTTTTTTTAATTTAGATATTCTGCACTCAAAATAGCTCGCCGAACTGTTTATGTGCTGGCAGTTATCCCTGCTGTTTCTTTTAGTTTGCTAATGGATACCGCTGAATTTGACGCGTTTCTTAGGATTTTTCTTTTGCCCTGAGGTGTTAAAGCGGTTTTTGTCCTTCCCTTGTCACTTTTACCGTATGAACCATTATTTTTAATATAATTTCTTACGACATGATCACTTCGGCCTATTGTTTTGGCAGTACTTCTCTTGGAAAACCCTTCGGAATGCAACGCGTCAATTTTTCCTTTTCTTCCGCGGTTAACTTTTTTTTTCCATTTTGGATTCAAATCAATAGCAAATACTCCTTACTGCTTTAACTTTGTAGCTAACTCAAATCTACGCAACAGATCGTGACCAACTCACTAATTTAACGTGTGGATCTAATCATGTGAAGAGTACTGTACCACGAGAGTACACTGTGATCGATTTTTTATTCCCTCAGAAGAATTTCTCTCCATACATATTAGCGCAAAATAGAGATGGTATCCCTGTAATTTACCATCGCCCCCGGGGTGCCAGGGACGCTCATTTGCGACGGGTACAGATTATTGGTTGTTGTCGTGTGAAAACGCTTCCCAGAGCGGTGCGTTATTCCGGTGAAATTCTCCTCTTTCAGTTAGTAAGTTAATTTATGATTAGTTAAGGGATCTTTTGAAGGCTGGTCGCTTCATCATGCTTAGATGAGATTCAGAACTGACTAAGGCCTGTTAGCCTTGGCAAGATCTCGGGCAGGCAGAGTGGGCGAGATGGCGAAGCCCAGTCATTGAAAAAAGCAATCAGTATGTTAACCACTCGGAATGAATAACGCGAGTGCTAGCCAACTTAAATATACTTAAGACTAGATGTAGACAGCTTACGGTATGTTAAGCTTTGGGCTAAGAATAAAATGGAATCTTGGTTTTTAATAGACTTAGAACTTATTAGATAAATAAATTTTGAAATATAGTCATACGAAAATGGACTTAGAGTGTCCGCACAGGGCCAGTAAGACATTAACCATTGTTGACAAGTAAATAAGAATAGAATAAGAACAATAAAAAAGAATTCAAAACTAAAACTAACCGGTGTCCTTGACGTCAGGTTGTTTATAAGGAGTGTACACGCTGTAAAACGACAGAATTTTTTCTTATACGAGTACTTAATACGAGGGTGGTCCGATAAGTATTTAGCCTACAAAAGAAAAACAGAAAATTTTGGAGAAATGGCGATTTATTTTTCAATATAGTCTCCTTTTAGCCCTTTTTTACACTTGACCCAGCGATGCTTTAACTTCTTTAACCCGTCTGGAAAATACGTTTTCTCGAGGTTTGCAAAGTAGGCCTACGGGCGGCGATGACCTCCTCATTCGACTGAAATTTCTGCCCGGCGAGTGAAGTTTTCAAGTTTGGAAACAAAAAGAAGTCGCACCGGGCCAAATCTGGAGAATACGGTGGATTAGGCAGCAGTTCGTAGCCCAATTCGACCAATTGGGCCGTGGCGAGGGCGGAGGTGTGAGCCGGTGCGTTATCATGGTGGAAGAGCACTTTTTTCTTCGCCAAATGGGGGCGCTTTTTCTTCAATTCGGCGTCAAATCGCCCCAATAATTAATAATAATTTGGCATAGTACAGCCCTGTGACGGTTTTAACCTCCTCCAGGTAGTCGATGTGGGTCACACCTTGTGAATACCAGAATTTGGTGACCATCACCTTTCCGGCCGATAGGACAGTCTTCGCCTTCTTCGGAGCACGTTTGCCGGGTGAAGTCCACTATTTCGACTGTTCCTTGGTCGCTGATGTGTACCAGTGGATCCATGTTTCGTCGACTGTCACGAAACGATGCAGAAACTCCTTCGGTTAAACAGCGTCAAACACTGCTCTGAAGTGGTCTCACAGTTGCGCTTGTTGTCCGGAGTGAGCTAACGCGGCACAAATCGCGCCGACAATTTGATATGACCCCCGCGATGTTTTGAAATGCCTACTGTCTCAGCTATGTCGCGCACCTTTAATCGGCGGTCTGCCAACACGAGATCGTGGATTTTTGTCACGTTATCCTCCGTGGTAGCCGTTTTCGGGGCACCTGGACGTGGCTCATCAAAAACCGACGTACGACCACGTTGAAACTCGTTGACCCAATTTTTGATGGTCGCCACCGAAGGAGAAGAGTCACCGTACACAGCATCCAAACGCTCTTGATTTCGCTGCGCGATTTCCCTTCCAAAAACAAGAATCGAATCACCGACCGATATTGCTCTTTTTCCATTTTTCTAAAATTCGCGGACACTCCCGCTTCCACACGCGGTCAAAACAAAACTACGAGTCCGATTCGGCTGAAATTTCGACAGTAGAATATACTACACGATAGTAAGTTGCTCTTGTGGCACTGGCGCCATCTGGCGGTGAGGCTAAGTACTTATCGGACCACCCTCGTACATGTGTATAACGCTTAGCCTGATTGAGGAGGATCAGCATAAACACACATATGCATCCTGTAAAAGCCTTCGAACAACTATACAAATCGCGTTCGGAATCTTACAAGTTTGTAGTAAAAGCAATGTTTAAATATGGCACCCTCACGGTTTAATATAGGCCAAAGGAAGGAAGGAAGAAAAACCAGGGGATATAAGGTCAAATATTGTGTGCCATATTGAATAATATTCGAGGTAGCGCACTCTATGTCGTTTGGTGCGCGAAATAAAACAAAAAAAGTGAAATTAGCAACTTTATTTAATTTATTTAATTTATTGATTTCTTTTCTCAAGCTGTGAATTACAACCACTATCAACTAATTACATATTATATGACGTTCGCAGCACTTGGGATACGGTAAGCTAACGTCGATATAATCGCCCATTTTACATCCTTGGACCTTTTGAACACCACATCTGCAATGGAACTCTGTTTTATAAATTGGATCGGAAAAGGAATCTCAAATATTACGTTTCGATGATGGCAGAACCGTTTTGCCCACATGTGATGCTGGCACAAGAGTTATTGGGATCGGCACCTTGTTCACCTGGCGATAGTATTGCACCGTTTTTAAGAACACATTTCCCGGGATGTTCTATGAAAATATGAATAGTAATTGTTACAGCAATCGCTCGGTGACATTATACATATCAGTGTATTTTTTATCAGTTCTTACTTGGGTCACTAAAGTTTGCTCTCGCCTGGGCGCCTGATGACTCGGCTATCAAAAAGGTTAATAAAAAGGCGAGTAACACGATTGACTTCATCTCTACTCAATGGTTCTAGTCCAACTAAGTGCTCGATAATACATCTTCATTTTCAAAACTAAATAGAAAATGAGATGTTCACTGTCAACGTGATTGGTTGCAAAGATGAAGAAGAACGTGTAAGATAGAATCCGGTTGTGAGCGAATATGCACAAGCGAACTTTCGCTAAAGTAAACAAAGCGTGTGTATTATTAGCTCAGGTGTTGATTAGCCAAAAGCAAGTTATGTCAACAACTTCAAGAAATCTACTTGAACTTCGTCTCTGTGTTTCTCTTTCCGTCTTATTTTCAATGAACCAGATTAGGACTGAGCCAAGGTAATAGTCAATGCTAGATTTATGAACTGACGTATGAATGTTGACCAGTAAATGATTCCCAATAATTTAATTAGCACATCGCCTACGTTTTGATTCATGAGAACGTACTGTTGATTCTGATACTCTAAGTAGTTAATAGTAGACCTTGAATAGATTTGAGTACAGCCTGACCATGTATTATAGAGTTATGGGTATTGATAAGCCGATAGACCGCACGGCTAACCTAAACATTTTTCTCGGTATTTCAGAATTGCTTACTTGATAAAGCCATGCCCTAGCCCGCGTTTCCCCTGGCAAGGCGAAGCAGATGACTAATTTTGACAAATTAACACATCATTCAATATTATTTACCAACATAGTCTCTAACATGGGCAAGCAATTCAAAGTGGAATTCGTGCGATTTTTCCACTGCTCCGATCAACTTGTGATTCGGTGCATTATGCATTCGATCCTTTTGATGATTTTTCCTTTCTCAAGGTGATCGACGAATAAAATACGGGAGTCAATAACGTTGTTAAGGAGATAGCAACTCTGTTAAGAGCTTAGTCTAAAATGGGGGACTCATCGGTTTGGATTCATCGCAGAAATAGAGAAGTGGTGTCGTTAATTTTAGTAGACGTAACAGCCTACGTAACCATTAAAGTTCTTCACACCTTAGCAAAAGATGGATAGTCAAGCTTGCCAGATACTT
Organism: Merodon equestris; assembly: GCA_958301585.1. Lineage (NCBI taxonomy): Eukaryota > Metazoa > Arthropoda > Insecta > Diptera > Syrphidae > Merodon > Merodon equestris. The sequence goes on along the minus strand of OY284415.1, from coordinate 75,953,256 downwards.
CTGAGCATAATAAACACCTAATGTGGATGGCAAAGGAGAAAGCGAGAAAGGAGAACTGGAGATTTGTGTGGGAGAGTGCGGGTAGAATATTGGCTAGACGTAACGAGAGTACGCAGCCGATTTTAATAAATACCGTTGACGATGTAGGCAAAATTACTAGCACTCAATAACTGCATTGTGTGTAAACAAAACGAAACACAAAGCTCTTTTACATTAAAATGGATAACACAAATGAAGTAACTGTCGATCTGAATTGTAGGGTAATTAGTGATTTTAGCGGCATCAATACAAATGAATTAAATGAAAGTAAATGCTGCTTTCTTTGTTTTAATATAAGATCTTTGCGGAAGTATTGGAATGATTTCTGTCTAAATGTTAGCCACTTTATTAACATGATAAACGTAATAGTATTAGTTGAAACTAATATTGAAGAAGAGGAAGAAGGACATTACAGTTTAGATGGTTTCCAAACAGAATTTCTGAATAGAGATAAACGTAGAGGAGGTGGAATTCTAATGTTAATACGTAATGACTTACAATACACACGATTAACATCTGAAAGTATGTCATATGAAAATATCGTAATTCAAATTAAAGAAAATATTAAGTATAAATATGTAATGGGGATATATAGACCACCTAGTTACAGTCGAAAGTCGTTTATTGAAGAATTCGGAAACAACATTAGTCAATTGGGGAAAAAGAACGAGATTCTTGTAATGGGCGATATGAATATCAATGTGAATGATTTGGATTTGTATGGTGCAAAAGAATATCTTAAGATGCTAGCGTCACTGGGGTTGATTAATGTGATAACTCAGTTTACCAGGATAGATCTTAGCACAGGATCAAAATCAACGATTGACCACATCTTAACCAACACTTTGCATACCCAAATCAATTCTGCTGTAATAGAAAGTTGTATCACAGATCATTACCCAGTTATATACTTCTCACCAATACAAAAATCTGCTGATAAAGAAAAATCAGTCAACTTGCAGTTTATATCTAGCATAAAGGTTAATGAACTAATAGCAGAAACAAATTGGGATGAAGTTATTAATGAGAGTGATGCTGTCTCACTTTATCAGAAACTTCTTGATAAAATGACATATATTTATGAAAAAGCGACATACATCAAGCATATTAAAAACAGAAGAAAGGAAAATCCATGGATGTCTACAGATTTAATCGCCAAATGCAAAAAAAGGGATGGACTTTACAGAAGATGGAAAAATAACACACTGAACAAAACATATGAACTGGAATATAAATCTTTCAGAAACAAACTGAACAAGGAAATATCGGCTCAAAAATCACTATTTTACAAAAGCAAGTTCAACGAAGCCAGATCTGACCCCCGTAAAACATGGAGTCTTATCAACGAAATACTGGGAAGGAAAAAGTTTGGAGTTGATGAAACAATAACAAAAAATTTCTCTGGCAAAATGTGTCTGAATAACCTAGCTAGTGCATTTGCAAACAACTTCAGCACACAGGTTAGAAAGATTATTCATCATTGCGACGTTGCTACATCGTCTCACACATATACAAGAGCAGCCAACACAATCTTTGTACAGGAAACAAATTTCCATGAAATTCGACGAGCGATCAATTTGATGAGTGAAAACAAGTCACCGGGTGTTGATGGAATACGTGCCATTGATATTAAAAGACACGCAGAGATATTCATTCCAATATTGTGCAAACTCGTTAATCTGAGTATACATCAAGCAAAAATGCCGGAGGCTCTGAAAACAGCTGTAGTCAGACCAATTTACAAAGGAGGTATGAAAAGTGAGCTCACAAATTACAGGCCAATATCGATACTACCAGTAATAGAAAAGTGTATGGAAGAGATCATAACCAAAAGGCTGCAAGAATTCATCGCAAAAAATTCTCTGATACATACAAGCCAGTATGGCTTTCAGAAAGAAAAGAGTACTGGTAAACTTTTAGGGGAATTTGCCAACTGTATTAATGAAAGTCTAAACAAAAGCTATCATGTACTAGTGTTTTTTGTAGATTTCAGTAAGGCCTTCGACACATTAAATCATAAAAAGCTACTGGAAACACTGGAATACATTGGCAGAAGGGGTCTAATGGCAGATTGGCTAAAAGAATATTTACACAACAGGCAGTTTTGTGTCAAAATCAACCAGACATATAGCCAAAAGGAACGCGTACAATATGGAGTTCCTCAGGGATCGAAATTGGGCCCAATCCTCTTCATGTTATATACCAATGAGCTGCTACGAGTGTTTAAGCAGGCAATACCATTCGCATATGCAGACGACACGGCGATAGTGGTGCGCCACAGATCTTTGAATATGGCAACCACAATATTGCAGGACGAGTTCGATAATGCTGTTAAATGGTGTCATGATCACGGTCTATCAATCAACGCAGCCAAAACAAAGATGATGCACATACGAAGTCCGCAGTTTAAGGCTACTCAACAACAAATATTTTTTAGAAATGATTCCTGTAGTAGCTCAATTGGCTGTCCGATTGAAATAGTAGAGAGCTATAAATATCTTGGCGTCACAATTGACAGCAATTTTCTATGGGATACGCATATCGACAACTTGCGCTTGAGCCTTAAAAAAGCTTTATACGCACTTAGCCACCTAAAGTTTCATGCCACAACAGCCATATTAAGACAAGTATACTATGCTTTAGTAGAATCGAAATTGAGGTATGGAATACTTGCTTGGGGTAATGCTTCTACAACGCATATTAAAAAACTTAAGAAACTACAAAATGCAGCATTGAGGAAGATAAGTGCAGAGAATTGGCGAAATGTTCCTGAACAAGAACGGTTTAAAGTTGTTCCAGTAGAAGATATCTTCAAGATGACCCTTATATTGGAGTACTATGACGACACTCGGTTCATCACACCAATCCAACATGGAATCAATACAAGAAGACGGGCTCATGGTATGCTTCAAGAACCCAGATTCTACAACAATTATGGGAGAAGACAGCTGAAACGCAGTGTACCAGAAGTCTTTAATGCACTTCCACAAGAGATTAAAAATATTTCAAATATTAAAATAAGGAAAAAAAACGTAAAGAACTTTTTTCTAAACAAGAATATTAATGTGTAACTAAATCTTAATTCTAATGTCTTTAATTTTTTTGTAAAATTAGTTAATTTCTTTCTTGAATTGTGTAATTATTGAAATGTATAAATGTAATTAAATTAAGCTTGCTATCTAAAATTCATTGTAACAAATTTTGAAACGCAATCTTCTGCAGAAAAGCCTTTATAAGGCTTCGCGGAAATGTATAACCATTGTACAATATTTTTCTGAAATAAAAATGAAATGAAATGAAAAAAAATGAAATGAAAAAATGAGAACTTGACAGAATCATGCCATATGGACGATTATCTTCATGAGGCGGTCCTTGAACTTCAATGTCAGCTTGGGCAATGTATAATAGTTCAAAGTTGTCCGATGTCGCAAGAATATATGACCCGCCAGGTTGTTCGGTTCAAGTCGTTCTAACAGGCAAATGCATTTGGCATTCTGGCCGTTCTTGGAATGAGACTCTTCCAGAACTATATCAACAGGATATGATCAAATTTACCAAGAATTACTTTTAAGCGAGAAAATAAAAGTTTTCAGATGGATTTTCCCTTCACCAGATACTGTCAGTTACTAACTAAATGTGTTCTTCGATGTATAATTAGCTGGCTACGCCACAGTCTCCTATCTACGGATGAAAACACGGTAGAGAGAAAACAAAGTGTCGGTTCTTGTTTCATTTGAAGTGGCTTTTTTAGGGTTTTGATTAAGATATGTTCAAAATGTATATTTTTTTAATGAAGTGTCTTTTCTTTCTTAAAGCAAACCTATCACCCCGAAGAGTAAGCTGCTATGATTGAACCCAATAATAGATGACAGGCGTCTTTGCGGGTTAAATGACAGATTATGAAACGCTTTTATGACTGAGTCCGAAAAGTATCCAATCGGCTTTCCGAAACAAAGTTCATTACGAACATCGCTTATTGCCCAAGCACATAAAGCCAGTATGCATGTAGTACACAAGCCACCGTGCACTATTTACGAAGTCGTTATTTGATAATTTACGCCCGTTATAATTAAAGCACTTAATTCATAAGTGCATAAATGCTGTCGTCAAAACTAAGATCATGGAAACCTTTCCTACATATTCATTGACAGTGGCATTTGCGTTCAAGCACTATGGTTTTGACTATTGTTTATTTATTGTCACCGATTGTTTATTTCGCGGCTTCTCTCCTCGGCGGGGTACTGGGAAAACCCCCTCGTACACTTGCCTTGAAAAAGCTTCTCGGCTCTGACCTTGGGAAAGACAAGGTGGCGGACAGAGAGCAGCTCGAGTGGACATCAGGACATCAAGAAAGGAAACCTGGCCCGTAAGCAAAAGGTCGACGGGAAGCGTCCCTCGGGTCGCTTACAAACACCAGCCGTCACATCCTAATTGACCTACGCCAAAAGTCCATTGCTGTTCCTAAAGCCCCAGTGCTAAGGCACCGGAGGCGGAGGTAGATATCTGTTCGATCTTGCTCGCAATCCAAGGGCAGATTAGGCAGCTCCAACAACAGATCCTTGAGACGGCGACCCGAGTAGATAGTATCTGCTCGCTTCTGCCGGGCCTAGCGCACTTGAGGTCGTGATGGGTACGCTGGTTGAGAGCACCTTAAAGATCCTGTCGGTGAATGTTAATTCACTGATAAGGATTGAGGGACGAGCCGTACTTTTCAACCTGTTGCAAGACGAAAGGTCCGATGTACTCTTGGTTAACGAAACAAAGCTAAGCATAAGCCTGAAGCATAAAATCCGGCACAGTTTTTTTAGAATAATTAGAAGGGACGTACCCAACGCCACTCAAGGCGGGAGAGTTGCGATCTTTATTAAAAACAATTTTAAACATAAGGTCATATATAGCGGTGAAGTGCGGAGGTTCCGGGTGCATTGTGTGCATTACTCTCCGAAATAGAAAGAGAATGTACAAGTTAGCACAGCACATAAAATCGAAATATGCGATGGAGCGATATCTCACAGGTTGTTTACGCCAGAATGTTTGGGAAAAACAACTTCTGCAGTGACCGCTAGCTGTGTGATAATTGAACGACGGTCGCTGGTGCTGACTGGTCTTCTGCTGCATCACCCAAGCGCAGTCTTCGGTTGGTACGCAAGCCAATAAGTCTTCGTATAATAAGTCTTCGTAGAAGACAAGAAGTTATTAGAATAAAAAATATTATATAAAAAAAGGTGTGTGATTTCCTTAATTTACATCATATCAGCTTATGCACCTGAAGCACATCAACCTAATGTTTTCATTGCAGAGCTCGAGACACTTTTTCGATCTCTGCGCTTGAACTCGGTGGAAAACTTCTATATTCTGGACGGCTATTTAAATGCGAAACATATTGATTGGGGAAATAACATTCCCAAAGCTAGCGGGTGGGTTCTTCACAACATTGAATATAGAGTCAAGTTGCTCGCAACGGATAGTCCGTCGTTTCCTAGGAGCGGCTCCTATCTGGATCTCATGCTGATAGACTCTCGACTGAGACTGGCAGACACGAGCGAATGGTCTATTAACTGTCTACGGACCATTGTATACGACAGTGATCATTGCGGACTATGTGCCGTGATCACAATACCTGACGTTCGTATTGTGTATGTTCCCACAAATAAATAAAATATTTCGGAGAAACAACCAGAATGACATTCACGATCTAAAGCTTCCGAGAACGTCAGACAATGAACGTTTGCGAACAGTTAGCATCGATCCAGAGGGCGCCATCCTGGATGAAGACTTCTTCGTGATCGTGGATCCTCAGGAGAAGGTGGCGGCAGTGGGAGCTGTTTTCCAGAAAGTGTATAAGGTGAATGATAGCATTCGCTCAAACCACGAATTGGAAAACTAGAACTCTGTTCAACTCTCTGTTCTGTTCTTCATCCCTCCTACCTTAGAAATGATATCGATCATTGGCGATCCGAGAATCTTGGTCTTACCAGGTTCGGTGACGATTTCATGGCAAATAATGCCGTCACCAATGAAGGGGCGAACACCTTGTTTATTTCGACGGGGGATCTCCAGATGATGATGATCTTCGAATCACTGAAGAGAATAAAATCCGCGAGAATCGATGGAATATCTAATGTTGTGTTCAGGTATCTCCCACCAGTGGCTGTAGAGACGTACACCATTTTGTTCAACAGTTCACTGAATAATACATATTATCCAGTGGGTTGGAAGACAGCGGTGGTGCAACCAATTCCCAAGAGAGGTAAAGATACCTCTAACCCCACAAATCATCGGTCGATAAGTCTCCTTCCAAGTATTAGCAATGTTTTCAAGAAGGTGGTCCATAGAGTCCTGTCTAAAGGGGTTGAGGACAATAAAATCATCCCGGATAACCAATTCGTTTTCAGAGCGGGGCATGACACTATTTCTGCTGCGTCGAAACTCGTGTCGGATGTCCAATGGAATAAATGCAAGAACCAATGCACGGGTGCCTGTCTGATTGACTTGGAAAAAGCTTTCGACATCGTATGGTTAGAAGGGCTTTACTACAAACTCAGTCGGCTGGGCATAAGTAAACCACTGCTATATACATATGATTTTTGAAATGTTAACAGATAGAAAGTTCGTAGTGAAAATTGCCAACGTGACTTCTACTCAAACATTTGATATTAACAACGGGTACGGTGAACTCACCGACCCTTTTCAGCATCTACTTCAGTGATTTGATAGCTTCTCCTCTCCATTCAATAGCGTATGCGGACGATTTGATCGCCTACAGATCAGGTCCAACGATCGACGTCATCACTCTCAAAAAAGAAGTCTTCAATTATACCCGAAGCAGCTACAAAAGGGTGCCTGATCAGTTGCTGTTCATGGAGCGTCATGGCACCACCGGGATCTCCAAACGTTGGTGGCATATGACAGGCCGGGATCAAGAACAAGAAACACCCTCTCAAGCGTTCCATCGGCGATGCAATTTTTGCCTTTTAGGAGTTCTACACGGTACTTAAACAAATTGAGGCCACTCTCAGCCATATCAAATAATCCAACACCTAGTCGCCTTGACCCATGGACATTTCTTGGTGGGCGGCCCAATCACCGCAATTCTCGAGCCAAACGTACCAGATATCAAGACTGGTAGAAACAAGTAAAGTAGACGCACCAAGATTTTTGGAGACGTTGAAGCTGTGAATATTTACAGGATCTTCATGTCCGATATGAACGTGCATCACCCACTCAATGGGTACTAGGTCGGGTTTCCGAAGTACATGCTGGATACGACAACGTGCTTCGATTCCCAATTATTCAGATAGTTATCAATAATAAAGCGGGCTGTTATCAAGTAAGCTCCGCAGCCGATGAGCGATCAACATGGATTTCGATACGGCGAGTATCCAGCTTCTTTCATCGCAGAAGCTGAACGAGGTGGGCTTTCTCTTATTGTCAGTTTGACGTTTCCGTGTGCTGTGAATCTACTGAAAGAATAAACGTGGTTTTTATCGAAACATATGCTCTAATCTTATGTCTTGTTTTTGGTGCACATTCTTAGTCCAACATTAGTTTTCCAGCCTAAACTTCTTCTAAACAACTTTTCCAGTGGACATTTGCGTTTTTGGTCGCTTTGGACGCTTCTAGCCCTTTGCTGGCCATTAAGCTGTCGATTTGACTCTAAATCTGACGCTGAAACAGCTCAAAATAACGCTCTAAATGGTCGACGGGCTGTTGTGTTTGATGAGCTGTGGTAAGCGCGGTATCGATTTCGAACAGAAATGTTCATGCAAAACGGTGAATAAACGTCAATGTATGGCGGCGTTGAAAATAGGAAACCACTTTGTCTCGATGAAGCAAAGTCCGAAGAACACTTGTCGAATAATTGCTAGGATCGAAATTCAGAATTTTTCATTGATTTGAAAATTTGTGAATTAAACACCCGATTGTCACCAAATTTGTGCAGGAAAGTTAGTACTTTCCAAAAATCGTCTGAATACAATGTATAAACGGAGACGGTCTGACCATCTGTACTAGTTAGACATTTGCCGAAACACATAAATTCTTTTTCATAATAAAGGGTTTTTCAATAAGGGCGGGTAAATGTTGAATTAAAACAAGCTGTGTGTGAGGTATTAACAATTTTTATCATTATATATAACATCATATCATTTATGCATGTTATGTATGAAATATGACATCGTTCAAATGCCCGCCTCGGTTTTTTACCGAGCTGTCCAATTTTCAATGACTTTTTTGCATAGATCCGGCTGAGTTTGAGCAATAACCTTTATTAAGATCACCTTAACGTCAAGGTACGATTTATTCGCCTAGATTTCATTGACTTTACGACTTCAAGAAATCCCATAAGAAGAAATTTAGCGGGGTCGTATGACTTTGGTGGCCAATAACGTCGTCAGCCTCAAATCGTTCGTGCAAATGTCAATCGTTGCATTCGTTGTTGGGCACGTAGCACCGTTCTATTGGAACTACATATCGTCTAGGTCTACATAGTTCCATTCGGGCCACAAGAAATTAGTTACCATCGCTCCGTAATGCTCGTCATTGACGGTGACCTCCATTCCAACCTCGTTTTCGATAACCTAAGACCCACCAAGCGGTAATTTTTTAAGGATGCATTGCGATTTGATGATTTTTCGGCAAAAATTGGGATCCTCTTCCAAACGCTCCGAAGATTAGTCAGTGAACAAACGGCGTTGTCTATGATCATAAACTTTGCGTTCCTTGGTCAGTTGGATCTTGTACGGGTGGAAGCCCAATGCAAAATTCGCCAAGATGAAGTCTGCGAAAGGCTGAGTTCTTGTGCAGGGTGAGGAATCGACTGCCTTGGGTTCTGGTGTACACCTTTAGGGTCCGATCTTGCGTTCTTGTGACCTACGAATATTTGCTGATTGAGTATAGAACCGGTCATCTCAAATTTGGCTACCAAAGGTTGAAGAGTCGATTGCGAAGGGCCACCAGGTCTACCATAAAATGGGCGCAACGCGCAACGTTTGTACTAGCGAATACTCATTTTGATAATAAAGTTTTATCATTTGAACGTGTTGTTCAATCATGTAACTTGCCGTGGTGACTTAGCATCATCAACTGAATAATAAACAATAGTTTTGGCAGATGTCACTAAAACAATATGCCCGCCACAAACCGCCAAAATCTAACCGCCCCAATTGAAAACAAAAAAACAAGTATAATATACATACAGTGGTTACAAGGAATCCGTGCAGGGACGGGTTAAGAATATCTCTGCAGCGATACCTCTCGCTTGTCGTCAAAGGCGACTAAAACAAAGGTAAACAAAAATCACATCTAGGCAATTTAGAAAACACCAAGGTGAGCCTGGGGACACATATACCACCATTAAACTGCCCCACAAGTGTACATGCAAATCAGTGGGTTGACACGGCTGGAGATCACCGGTGTTGTAAGAGTAAGATCAAACAAAAAAATCTGGAGCATGCCCGTGTCACAAAAAAAAAAAAAAAAAAAAAGGCAGGCCGAAAAACAATTGGTGCAAACAAATGCAAAAACACCAGCATTTGATTGGCCTCAGCGATGAAGTAATCCCAAACCGCGAAGCCTGCCGCTACTTTCTGAGGTCAAACCGGCGGACCCCACAAGCGGACCAGTAGGAATGCAGTTAAGTGGGAAGGTTATGGTCCTACACTTCTGACCATAACAACGCCGGAAAAAGGAAAAGAAGAAGACAGTGGTTACAAGGAATAATCGACAAAGACCACTTTTCGAGAAAGTCGTATAAAGCAATGAGAAATAATTGGAATTTGGAAAAACTTTGCGTGTCATTTCATGATATCTTTCTCCTTCATTAAGCAATAATTAAAAACAATCAAGATGGGATCAGCTCGCCGGGAGCCAAGCTACAATTCCACATCTTCTGCCTTGAATTTTGCAAACCTGGATCCACAGTAACTCGGGTTCTAAGACCGGAGCTATGAGCTTAGAATCATATACATTATAACACAGCTAAGTTTCAGACTCATAGAGCTACTCGGCAAGTTTGATTTGAGATATGCGTACGGACGGACAGATAGATAGGAAAGCCTTTGCATAAGTCTCCCCCCTCCCCCAGCAAGGTAGAAGACTAAAAGAAATTACACTCATGTGAATAACAGTATTACAAAACAGAAAAATAACATAAACATTCACGAATAGTAGGACATGCGGTCCTATGTATTAACTTTTAGTACAGAAAAAAAAATTAATATTTTGTGGAATGCCCGCTATCTTGCAGCACTGCCTGAAGCCGATTGGGCACAGATTGTACACATTTTTGGCAGAACTGGGGTTCAACTGAGTTACACACTTGTAATAAGGCCTTATTGAGTTCATTACGATTGTTAAAGCTCCAGATTTGAACTCTTTTTGCAAGCTCTCCTCATATATGCTCGATGTAAGATAAGTCACTGCGGACACGTCTGTAGTAATTGGGAGTACAAATTAATTCGGTCCGTTTTTTTTGTTTGAAATTTTTTTTATTGAAAAAACGTAAAAAATACATCACTCAAAGTATTGTCCGTCATCTCTCTGGTAATTTTCGAATACCATCTCTAAAAAATGAGTCCTCTCTGGCATCGATCCAATCATTGAGCCATTCTTCGATTTCTTCAAAAGACCCGAACCGGTGACCCCCCCAAATCGTTTTGCATCCGTCGGAAAAGCCATTAGTCGGAAGGAGCAAGGTCTGGAGAATACGGCGGGTGGGGTAAGACCTCCCATTACAGAGTTTCCAGATAGTTTTTGACCACTACAGCCACGTGGGGCCGAGCGTTATCATGTTGCAAAATCACCTTGTCATGCCTTTCGGTCGTTTCTGGCCGTTTTTCATGTAATGCACGGCTCAAACGCATTAGTTGTAGTCGATAACGTTTCCCATCAATGGTTTCGCCTGGTTTTAGCAGCTCATAGTACACCACACCCGTCTGGTCCCACCATATGCAGAGCATGACCTTTGAACCGATGTTTTTCTTTGGCGTCGATGTAGACGATGATGGAACGGGTTCACCAGGCTTTTCATAGCATTTTTTCTTCTTGGGGTTATCGTAATATATCCACTTTTCATCTCCAGTCACGATCCGGTGCAAAAATCCCTTCCTTTGATGTCTTTCAAGAAGCAGTTCCGAGGTGAAAAATCGCCTTCACCATGCGTTTGGCACGGATCTTGATCCAGTAAAGCCTCCAATTCCTCATCTTCAAACTTTTTGGGCTGGCCAAGACGCTCTTTGTCTTCGACGCTAAAATCACCACTTTTGAAGCATCGAAACCACTCTCTGCATGATTTATCGGTCGGAGCAGATTCACCATAAACTTCTACAAGCATTCGATGGGCTTCAGCTGCACTTTTCTTCCAATTAAAAAAGAAAATCAAAACTTCCCGCAAATGCTGTTTATTTAAGACAAATCCGGACATTTTCGAAGAGGCAAAAAACAATGTTGTTGTCAGAAACAGACGCTGATGCATGTTGACAGATGTCACACCTTTCCAATGAAATTTATCTTTTCTGTAGATAATCGCTTCCAAGATCAGCCACAACTTGCAGGTGGCGCCATCTTTTGATAACGGACCGAATTAATTCGGACCCCCAATAATTTGGGTCAGTTGTAGGCATTTCTAATTTTTGTAACATCCGATGTGTGATTAAGATAACGATCCATCTTGGAATAAAGCAAAATACTTTTCCATATGTAAATTTCTCTGAGCTCCCCTTGATATTTTCTTTCAATATGATTTGTCTATAAAATGTAAATTGACTACTCCAGCGTTTAACTTCCAACAAATCCAAATCATAACACAGAATTCTCCATGCTAAACAGTTGCACGAATATTTTTAAGCTGAAATTCAGATCAAACATATTTCTATATATATACATATATATATATATATATATATATTCATATTTGTACATAGGACCTCATAAATATAATAACCAATGGTACTAGAAGTTCAAGTTAGGTTGAATTAGGTTAAAGAAGGGGAGTGTGATGGTTGAGCATCACTTTCACTCGGGGGCCAAAGGGCCCATTGTGATTCCCTTCATTTGTGGAGCACTCATATAATTAACGTGTATAACGTGTATAACGATATATCTGCATTTGCCACGTCCGCAATCTCTGTAAAGAATCTTTGGCCCATCGAAGCTAGGCGCCGATTCTGGAGAGCTGGGCAGTGGCAAAGCAGATGTTGGATCGTCTCGGTTTCTTCCTCACCGCCGCAGTTCCGGCAGAGATCGCTGAATGCCGAGTTCCATTTTCGGAGCATTGCTCCAATGGGACAGTGTCCTGTGATCTCACCGACGAGCTTACGGATCGAGTTTCGATCCAGCACCACGAACTTCTTTGTTTTTCCGATATTGAGGCCACGATGATGTTGTCGTGTGGCTGTCGTTTCTTGTAAGCCAAGACGAGTTGACTTCTTTTATGTTTGGCTGCTTTCTCTATTGCAAGGATTTCTGCTTGAAAGACGCTGCACATATCAGGGAGTCTAAATGATTCCTGCTTGTGCAGGCTATCAATGTCCATTTTCGATACGTCGGTGAGGAGGGTAATCTCGTGATCGTTGATCACGGTGTTTGATAGCCACTCTTCTTTGTCGGGGAAAGGGATTGGTATTCTGAGAGAGAAGTCATTTTGGGGGGAAATATAGTCGGTCGTAGCTGCGAGGCTACTAAAACCATGTTTCTTTCCCAGGTTGTCTATTATTCTTAGTATGGCCGCATTGTTGGCTTGCTTCCACAGAGAGGACTCCCTTAGTCTGAGAGCGCTTTTTGCAGCGCAGCCTTTTATGCATAGATCCAGAGGAAGGAGATGAAGTATCATGTCCAACCCTGCTTGCGGCGTTCTTCTCATAGCTCCTGTTGTACAAACAGCGGCTGACCTTTGTACTTGTTAAGCATGCTCATAAAGCTTTTCGTGCTGCTAGCAGTCCACCAGACTGATAATGGGTCCAATGAATGATGTACAGTTGCAAGCCCTATCTTTTGCCGGAGGTCTTTTTGCTTGCATAAAAAGCATTCAATCCTGTTTTCATCCAAGTTCCTTTTCCAGGAAAGTTTGGAGTCAAGAATGATGCCTAGATATTTGGCTTCCGCTTTGAATTTGAGTGGAGTACTTTCTAATTTTGGGGGAGCAAATATCGGGATTTTCCTTTTCCTGGTGAACAAGACCAGCTCGGTTTTCTGGGGGCTTATTCTCAGAAAGTTCTGTCCTGCCCACGAGGAGGCTTACTTCAACGCAGATTCCATTAGTTCACTGATAGTTGGTAGTTGGTAGAAGCTCAAGTTACTTTCAAACAGAACACCCGTTAAGGTCGTCGTCGTGGAAGAAAGAGAAGACACTTCATTAAAAAATTAGATACTTTGAACATGCCCTATAAAGAAGCCCTTCGCTCAGTAACTGTACACCAGGCTGTAGTAAAGGGTGGTCCAACGAAAACGCACGATGTACGGGGATAAATGTACTTTTGTAAATAAAACAAAAAGTTTTCAGAGAATTATCTTAATATTTCTTATTATGGTAGAAGGATCTATGACAATTATGTGTGAAACAAAATATCGGTCAAATGCTCGCCACGGCTTCGGTGGCATACCTCTATCCGATGGTCCATATTTTCAATAACTCTGAGACATACATACTTGAGTTTCAATGTCGTTAATGTGCCGAATTATCTCATCCTTTAGCTCTTAAATTGTTCTTGGCTTATTGACGTATACTTTTTCTTTTAAATATCATCAAAGAAAGAAGTTCAACGGTTTCAAATCACATGATCGTGGCGACCAATTAACATCGCAACGACGTGAGATAACACGGCCATTGAATTTCTTGCGCAAAAGAGGCATTGTTTCGTTTCCTGTGTGGCAAGTGGCACCATCCTGTTGGAAGCACATATCGTCCAGGTTCATGTCCTCAATTTCTGGCCACAAGAAGTCCGTTATCATCTCGCGATAGCGAACACCATTCACGGTAACTGCTTGGCCGAGCTCATTTTGGAAGAAGTACAGCCCGATGTCGCCGCCAGCCCATAAACCGCACCAAACAGTCACTCTTTGTGGATGCATTGGCTTTTCAACAATCACTCGTGGATTCTCATTTGCCCAAATGCGACAATTCTGCTTGTTAATGAATCCACTGAGGTGAAAGTGTGCCTCGTCGCTGAAGATGATTTTCTTTGTAAAGTCACCATTCACTTCTGTCTGTTCAACCAACCATTCGTATTGACGACGCTTGAAATGGTCAGTAGGCTTCAGCTCTTGAGTCAATTGAACCTTGTAAGCGTGTAAATTCAAATCTTTATTCAAAGCACGAAGACGAGTCGAGGTTGACGGCTCTTCTGCCACACTATCGCGAACAACAGCAATGTTTTCCGCAGAACGAACTGGGCGAGCATGCACAGGTGTTTCCACATTTCCTACAGACCCAGTTTGTACCCGCCAGAGGGTCGGGCTTTGGGGTGCACATCAATTGTGCCCTGAATACTCCTCTGGCGGAAAACAAAAGCAGAACTGTGACTAATTAATGTCTATCCCATCAATGGATAGTCTATTGAATATATTGGCTCACATTTAGCTATTTAGCTGTTTAGCTTTTGCTATTCAGCTATTTAGCTGAATTTCTTTCTCTTCCTATCATTTCTAAGGCTCTCAGTTGGGGGTAGGGTAACCTAACTGGGAGTAACGGCTCGACCGGAGGCCTAATTCTGGAACCACGGGAGACAGGGGCCCCCGGGACATTAATGTCAGATAGAGTAATGACAGTCCCGGCCTGTCTTGCGGTAGGCCCCCTTGTGGGAGTATCGTGGGGGCTGTGGTTATCCCAACATGCGGGAAGTTGCTTGCAACAGAAATATAAGCTGAGTTGCTTGCAACAGGGCGCCGAGACCCTAAGATCGGTATGAGGCTAAGGTAGGCCTCGCCCCTCACCAAGAGGGAAGTCATGGTCCTACACATGGCTTCGAAATGGTACTTAGTAGCAAATAAGGACGTTGGTTGTCGTCCCAAAAACCAACCCCTTGTGGGAAGGCCCACCGAGGAATTAAGCCGACAAGGCAAGTGTCCACGCAAAACAAACAGGGACAGACCCAGTTTGTTGAAACTTGCGCACAATTCTACCGATTGTGGACACATTTGGTCGATTTTGCTGACCAAAAAAATCACGAAGTGCACGAAATGCATTTTGATTTGAACGCCCATTTCCGTAAAAGGCGCTGCTCAATTGTTTACCTCTCCATGGTTGAATTTGTCAAACACTGAAACAAAGAAATGTCAAATTACGAGTAAGTTGGGCAAAAAAACTTGACGTTAAGGTGTGACTCACAATTAACATCGTGCATTATGGTTGGACCACCCTTTATGTAGCAAAATATACTCGGCAGTAGTGGAATGTACTATTTCTGATCATAATCCTGTCTTGCATTATTCATATTCGTCAAATGTAAAGAAGAGCAAATGTATAGAAGTTACAAAATCAAAGTTCGTGGAACAGATTGGGAAACGCTACTAACTGAAACCGAGGTGAACTGTTTGGACGAAAAATTTGTAACTTAAATGCATGATATATAAAGTAGATCAATTGTTTTAAAAACACTTCAAACTAAATATAAACAGAAACCTTGGTTGTCGGCGCACTTACTTAGAGAATGTAGAAAAAGGGGTGAACTCTATCGGAAATGGAAAAACAATAGACTGAACAAAACTTATGAAACAGAATACAAGAAGTTCCGTAACAAATTAAACAAGCAAATAACAACGAACAGAAGTAACTATTATGTCAGTAAGTTTAACGAAGTACGAGGAAATCCTGGTAAGACTTAAAGTTTGATAAACGAAATTATGGGAAGGCGAAAGCGAAAGGTGGATGATGATGTTGTTAACAACTTTTCGTTGAACAAATGCTTATCGGCACTTTCAAATAAATTCGCAAAAAACTTCGAAGGCCAAACTCTACATATTGGATGAATTGTTCACTTCTAAAGCAAATCAAACTTAAACACAAATTACGCCTCAAAGTCTATAAACATCCCGCAAATACTGCTTTAAAAAACCGCTACATCAATTTATGTAAAGAAACTGATAAAAATGTAAAATTCTGTCGGAATAGTTACTTTAAAAATAAACTACGTAATGCAAAGGGTAATCTAAAAAAAGTATGGAATACAGTAAACGACATTCTGAATCGAAATCAAAAATATCATATTGAATCACCTAAGCTCATCGATAACAATATATGCATTTCAGACCAGCAGAAATATTTAATCAGTATTTTACCTCTGTAGCACGGACGTCTTTCCTCCCTTGCTGGACGATATCTTGGGGGAACTGCTCTGTGAGTTTATCCCAAGCAAGAAATTTCTGTGATAAAAGTTTTGTTTTCAATCCGATCTCAGGATTCGAACTTTTAAAAATTATCAATTCGCTAAACACCTCCAGCTCGTGTGGGAATGACGGTCAACTTTTTTGACATGGTCAACCAAGAAATTCTCCTAGATAAATTATACTGTGCAGGGTTCCGCGGCTTCGTATATAAATGGTTTACTTCTTATCTCAAGGATAGAAGACAAAAAGTGAAAATAGGGGATTCTTCTAGTGGGGTCGAGATCATCAACATCGGCGTTCTTCAAGGTTCTGTCCTTGGCCCCCTGTTGTTTTTAATTTATGTTAATTCCGTTTTTTGCCTCCCATTCATCGGAAAGTGAAGGGCTTTTGCTGATGACTTTGCTTTTGCGTATGGGTCATCCAATCTCTTTACGCTAGTGGCCGACATTAATAATGACATCCATCTCATAAGACTTTGGTTTGCATATCACAAGCTCATCGTGAGTAGTAAGACCAAATTAATGTTTTTTAGCTTAACATCTATTGAGACTCCGAATGTTGATATTTTATTCCATTCAGCATGTTGTGAAAAATTCAGCTTAATAGAGTGCGCGTGTAAAGCCTCTTTTAATGATACCATTAAATGTAATGCAAGCTGTTTTGGCATAGAAATAGTTAAACAATATAAGTATCTTGGTGTCATCATCGACCAAAATTTGAACTGGCCTGATCATATCACCCACTTGAGAAATTACTTACTCTCGACTCTACGCAACTTCTATAAACTTAGAAAGTACTGTTCCTCGAGTATTTTAAAGAATATTTACTACGGTCTATTTCACTCTACAATATGGAATTACATGCTGGGGAGGCTCCTATGCAAGGAAAATCAAACCCCTGTTAATGTTACAAAAATACGTCATAAGAAAAGTATGTCATGCAAATCGACTAACTAATACTTTTATGCTATTCAACAGATTGAAAATTCTACCAGTAAGACACCTCTATTATTTTAAAGTACTAAAAATATTTTTTATAAGGGGAGGTTACCTGCAAAGCCCAATAAATGACCACCACAATCTGCGTAGTAAGTTTAGTCCGCTGGTCAATATCCCAACCTTCCACACCTCAAGTTACAGAAACTTTTACTCCATCGTGTCTCACAAACCCTATAATACACTCCCTGAGAATATCCGAGTCATTAGAACCTTAAAAATCTTTTTAGCTACAGTAAAAAGTTGGCTTTTGGGCTTAAGACTCAATGAAATCGAAATTCTTGTGCGCTACACCATTTAGTCTTATGAGTTCTCTTGGAAACAATGTGTTCTCTTCTTAAACAATATGTATATATGTAGTTAGATAGGAATAATGAATTAGTTCACCCAACAAAAACTAAGAATTGCAATAATTATGTTAAATAAAGTGGCATTAATCTCTATTTTGTATAAATAATAAATGTCACTCAAAATGAATAGAATTGTTATTAATTGTATGTATATGTAAGTAATGTTATGAGAATTAGAAATAATAAAAAAAAAAAAAAAAAAAAAATATTATTTACTATTGCGGCGTAATAGCAACTAGTCATCGCAGTTTTACAATACCTAGCACCACTTATATTGAAAAATCCAGCGTATTAGAGGTTCAAAACATTCATACCTTAGCGGTAAAAAAGTCCCCAGGCTTCGTGGTCTCCGTCGTCTCCGTTGAGGTTGTTGTGATTCCAAGATATTTGTAGCTATCCACTATATCGATCAGGAAACTGGTTAAGCTAATGCAGATATCATTCCTATAGTAGATTTTCTGTTGAGGAGTTTTCAACTGCGGGCTTCTGATGTGCTATCTTTGTTTTTAAGACGTTGATCGCTAAAACGTGATCTTCGCATCCTTTCACTGCCAAATCAAACTCCTCGCCGTCTGCAAAGACCCCGTGATGCATCGCTATCGCTGTGTCATCGGCATAAGCAAATGGAATATTCTGTTTAAATACGCGCAAAAGCTCGTGTGTAGAGAGTATAAAAAGGAGGGACCTTGAGGGACTCCAGTCGCCATAAATCCCCCCGTACCTATGTGTTCAAGTGCTTCTATTAGCCCCGTATAGTATATCATATCGAAAGTTTTGCTAAAATCAATAAAAATAACTAAAACATGGTGACTTTTAATTAAGCTTTCGTTGATGCAATTTGCAATTTTTTAAGCAGTTTACCAGCACTTTTACGAGTATTTTTCTGAAAACCATACTGACTATCATGGACAAAGCAATGTTTCAACAAAATTCTGTAACCAGTTTACAATGACTTCTTCGGGGCACCTTTCTACGACTGATATTATCTGTAATTATTTAGTTGGCTGTACACAAGATTGGAGCAAAAATGTCTGCCTGTGTGTATACAGAAATATACAGGGTGTCCCACGAGCAGTGTGCCAAAAAGCTGCAGCGTGTAGGTCTAGTCAAGACAAGAAAAAAATCGTATGGGAGGGGGGGGTCTATTTCCCCCCGTTTAGCCGGGAGGGGCAATTTTCTAAAAAATTGACTTAATTTGGAAAAAAAAATATTAAAAATCAACAGTAACATCCACAATGCCACGATATACCTTTTTGTAAAGCCAGAAACCTCTTCTTTCATGTTGATTTTAAATGAAGCTGTTTTAAGGAGTAGTTTTTGAGAAATAAATTTTCAAACTCAAAATTTTGAAAAAAAATTGAAAAAAAAAAAATTCGAACTATTTTTTTTCAAAATTGTATGTAATTAAGTAGTAATTTTTTTTCAAAAATTCGATGCTCTCATTAGTTTTTAGTTAAAAGCAGAAAACCGGATGCAAAAATGTCTTGTAGTTTTTGAGAAATTAAAAAAAAACCCGAACCATTTTTTTGGTTTTAACGCGGCTGGACTTGTAAGCAAATGAATGTATGAAACATTGACCTCTTTTTTTATTATTTTTAAAAAATTCGGAGTTTAATGAGGATACAATAAAGTGATACAGTATTGGAATAACCCTGGATTAATTTTTTTTTTTCATTGATAACGCCTGAAAACTGACCTGCGAATTTCGTCTGGGTCCGCCCGCCGCCGATGGGTTCTACCTGAATTTTGGATTTGGTCCGACGCAATCCCTCCCTTAGTACAAGGAGGATGGCTATTATGCTTGGAGTGCCCAAATCTAGAGTATGGAGAGTGCTTCATACCGAAAACTTACACCCGTACCATTTTAGGCCAGTTCAGGGACTCACCTCAAACGACAAGTTTTTGAGAGCGGAATTTTGTCGATCATTACTGCTTCGAGATGAAACTGAACGAAACTATTTTGCAAGGATATTCTGGACGGATGAAGCACAGTTTACCAGAGATGGGGTTACTAACTTCCACAATTTGCATCATTGGAATAGCACCAATCCACACAACAAGAAACAAAATAAATCACAACATGTAATGTTTGGCTTGGTATTGTTGGACAAACTGTAATCGGGCCCCGGTTTTTGAATGCCGTTATTAATGGAGAATCATACCTGCAATTCCTACGAGACCTTTTGCCCGATTTGATGGACAACGTTCCTTTGGCCATAGCAGATAATTTAATCTACCAGCAAGATGGAGCACCAGCATACTAGAGCTTACGGGTTAGAAACTGGCTGAATGATAATTTTAGTGACCGTTGGATCGGAAGAAGGGGCCCCAGAATGGCCACCTAGATCACCAGATGTAACTCCTCTAGATTTTTATGTGTGGGGATTCATGAAGAATTATGTTTACGAAGTGGAAATAGTATCTTTGGAACAACTGAAAGAACGGATTGAAGTCGCTGGAGTCAAATTGCAGGAAAATTTGTCAAGCATAGATATGTGCAGCCATTAGGAGAAGAAGGAGATATAATCTTTGCCTTCTAAAAAATGGGGATCATATTGAAAATTTATTATAATAAAACTCCGAAGTTTTTAAAAATAATAAAAAAGAGGTCAATGTTTCATACATTAATTTGTCTACAAGTCCAGCCGCGTTAAAACCAAAAAAAAGGTTCTTCTTAGAAAAAAATGGTTCGGGTTTTTTTTTAATTTCTCAAAAACTACAAGACATTTTTGCATCCGGTTTTCTGTTTTTAACTGAAAACTAATAAGAGAATTGAATTTTTGAAAAAAAATTAGTACTTAATTACATACATACAATTTGGAAAAAAAAATAGTTCGAAATTTTTTTTTTAATTTTTTTTGCAAAATTTTGAGTTTGAAAATTAATTTTTCAAAAACTATTCCCTAAAACAGCTTTGTTTAAAAACAGGATGAAAGTAGAGGTTTCTGGCTTTACAAAAAAGTATATCACGGCATTGTGGATGTAACTGTTGATTTTTAATACTTTTTTTTCCAAATTAAGTCAGTTTTTTAGAAAATTGCCCCTCCCGGTTAAACGGGGGGGAATAGACCCCCCCCTCCCATACGATTTTTTTCTTGTCTTGACCAGACCTACACGCTCTAGCTTTTTGGCACACTGCTCGTGGGACACCCTGTATAGCCCGAAGGTCGCTAGTTCTGATGAGAGAGCCAATTGCATCCTAATATACATCTCAGTATTTGATATTGCTGCTATTAACTCTGCCAAATGGTCCAGTCCAGTTTTAAGCAAGAGACTCTAATTCTAGTTAAAATGCTGCTAGCCCACCGATAACTTGTTTCATTTTAAAAACCGTACTAACAAATTCTATTGTCTTCTGTTAGAAGCTTCTTTCGCGGAATTTACTTCACAAAATTGTAGATTTATTTCAGGAAATGAGATTTTCCAAGTTGCAAAACTGTGCAACTTGAAAGAGACATTGTTGTTCAATGACGATGAGATACCTCAAAGGCAGATAATTTAAAGTGGCACATTATGCATGCGTACGCCTAAGCTCCTCTTGTTAGCGGCGCTAATGGACCGAACAATGTTCTCTTCCAACACACTCATAAGATAATTCGTTTCTTCCCTATTCTGTTCTCTAATGCTTTTTTTCTAGTTTATTTTCCACATGCACACCAAAGCGAGGATGAAGGGACTTGTTTTCCACTCGAACAATCCTTATTATCGTTATTATAATGTAACAGTATAAAATTGAATCAATTCCGTGCATTATACAATCAAAAGCAGAAAGAGGAAGTGAAAAAAGACAACTCCACCAATGTCCATTCAAAAGAAAAATTGCAAGAAAGAAAGGATACTAGGTGTAGAGAGATACGAGTACACCAACGAAAGAAGATAGAGGATGGCTCCATTCAAGTAGAAAATCCAATGACAAGGCTTTGCGCACGCATTTCTTTTCCTTCTCGTAATCTCCGTTCCCCGACGAAAGGACTTTGTCTCTAGCAGGACTTCACGAGTCGGTGTTTTTCCAATTTGTTACTTCTGTGACATTCAATAACTGAATCATTAATAATTTTCTTCTTTCTTCTGTGATTATGCAGCAAAGTGTGGTGGGAAAATTGTCATAATCTTTTGACAAGGATTCACTTTGCTCGGATGGAGTGGGAGTTTGGTCCTTATTTGGTTTTTTTTTTTTTGCTTTTTTCTTTGAGCTCTACGGAAGGCAGACGCTTATGGGTAGGTGAGGTGTCGATAGAAATCATTATTTTCTTAGCTAAAGAAGGAAAGTGTGAAGGATTGGATGGAGAGATGGAAATAATCAGAGAGGCGTATCGAGTTACTCATTAAATTCTTTCAAGTTGTTCCTTTGGTAATTGACACGTGACTTTCGGCATCCAGAGAAATGATATTTTATAAGAAGATGAGATAATTAGTGGATCCGTGAAATTTTTGCATTATTATTTTGGAATAAATAATTTTAGTATCCAAGTGATTATTGAAGGGTAAAAAAAAACCTTGATAACAAGGTCAGATGGTTTCTTGTCAAATTGAAACACTGAGTTACAACATAACTAGTAGCAGGACACCATATAAGGCTATTTACTCAAACAATTCTACAGGACAACGGTGTTGTATTCCTTGGAACCTTACGGAGTATTCAATCGAGGTCTTGTAAATAATACAATACAATAGTACAAAGAAAATAAAATCAGTTTTATATTGTCAACGACCATGCCATGCTGAATTTATCGGTTCTCGTTCGATCGCCACTCAGAACCCTTTTTTTCCTTGGATTCATTCGTTTGAAGCTGTCAGCTTTTGATGTGTATTTCTGATATAAGGCGTGTTCTATCCACAACTTTTGAATGTGTGCGTTTTTCCTTTTAACTGCGTCCAACATGTGCTACTAATTGAAGAAATCCCACATACATATAATATAACTACGACCGTAATTAAATTTTGCACGCGCAACATCTACGAGGGTGGTCCGATAGCATCACCACCAGATGGCGCCAGTATCGCAAGAGCAGTACATTCTATCGTCTAGTACATTCTAGTAGACGGCTATTGTCGAAATTTTAGCGGATCGGACTCGTAGTTTTGTTGTGACCGCGAGTGGAAGCGGGAGTGTCCGCGGATTTTAGAAAAAATGGAAAAAGAGCAATATCGGTCGGTGATTCGATTCTTGTTTTTGGAAGGGAAATCGCGCAGCAAAATCAAAGAGTGTTTGGATGCTGTGTACGGTGACTCTTCTCCTTCGATGGCGACCATCGAAAATTGGTTTAACGAGTTTCAACGTGGTCGCACGTCGGTTTTTGATGAGCCACGTCCAGGTGCTCCGAAAACGGCTACCACGGAGGATAACGTGACAAAAATCCACGATCTCGTATTGGCAGAATGCCGATTGAAGGTGCGCGATATAGCTGAGACAGTAGGCATTTCAAAAGATCGCGTGGGTCATATCCTGCAAATTTTGGGCATGAGAAAGCTGTCGGCGCGATGGGCGCCGCGTTTGCTCACTCCGGGCAACAAGCGCAACCGTGAGACCACTTCAGAGCAGTGTTTGACACTGTTTAAGCGCAATCCGAAGGAGTTTCTGTGTCGTTTCGTGACTGTCGACGAAACATGGATCCTCTGGTACACACCAGAGACCAAGGTACAGTCGAAACAGTGGACTTCACCCGGCTCTTCCACCATGATAACGCACCAGCTCACACCTCCGCCCTCGCCAAATTGGTCGAATTGGGCTACGAACTGCTGCCCCATTCACCGTATTCTCCAGATTTGGCCCCGTGCGACTTCTTTTTGTTTCCAAACTTGAAAAAGTCACTCGCCGGGCAGAAATTTCAGTCGAATGAGGAGGTCATCGCCGCCACGGAGGCCTGCTTTGCAGACCTCGAGAAAACGACGGGTTAAAGAAGTTGGAGCATCGCTGGGTCAAGTGCATCGAGCTAAAAGGAGACTATATTGAAAAATAAATCGCCTTTTCTCCAAAATATTTGTTTTTCTTTTGTAGGCTAAGTACTTATGGGACCACCCTCGTACATACATCTATCATCTTTGAAAGTAAATCACAAGTCTATAATTTATCTAGTTAGCGCCGCAACTCTAGTTTAATTTAGACCCCTGAAGTGAAGTGAAATTTCCATACAAAAATTGTGGGGTAAGGTCGTCAGCATTTTTTTATAACGAAAAATGCTTATAAAATATTTCATGAAAGTATTTTCAAAACCTAGTTCGATATTCGACTGATAAACTATTATATGTATGAACTAAAGTAATAGTTCAGCTGTGATCCAGAAATAATCGCCACGGACTAACAAGCAGTCAGAAAGCAGTCAATGCTTTAAATAACTAATATTGAATACAAAATAGCCACTTGTTATGTTCCTATTTAACTTTGATCCAACAGAAGATAGCAAAAATATATATGGAATCACCAATGTTTTAAACACATTTGTAGAAATTGAACCAATGAACTTCGAAGTTTATCCCCCAAATGTAAAAACTGTCAATGCTTTGGACATACAAAGGACTACTGTTCTAGACCAGGGATGGCCAACAAGTCGATCGACTGGTCGATCGCGAGGTTGATTTTGGTCGATCGTCGTTCGCTCTCAATGTCTGGAGTGGAATTCTGTATACAATGGATTTTGAAGGTATTGTAGAAGGCAAAACTGCGTTCTGGAAACTTGCCAATGTCGTCAATTTCTAGAATTCCATGCCCGACGCAGTCATGTTTTCGTGTTCAGAGAAAAAAAAATCCTATCCGAAAGTGTTCTGCTTTGTGTTCAGTGAGGATACTCCGAACAATTTCGGACACGATTTTCTGCACCTACTCTTGAGTCAGAACAGATGTGTGACAAGTGTCGAAAGCAGCTGTCATTGGACAACTGTGATCTGATAGCTTTCACTAATCTGTGCTGCCTGTCCTGTTCTGTTCTGGTTTCTTCCATTTGTCATTGGACGTACATACATACATATGTATGTGAAGCGTGGACGCAACTGTTAGGACTCGATTTATCGAAGAACACAGTCAGTTAGCTTGAAAATTTGGTAGTGTCAAACGGTAGTTTTTTTTTCTTTTGTATTAACGGTATTCTTTTAAATCAATATTTTTTTTATCCTCAGTAACTACGTTGAGATAAAATTTTTATCTGTTTAAAATGTGAGTACTTTTTCTTTGTTTTAAATTAAATTGCTTTTCTTATACATAAGTATGTAGTACATATGTATCTATTTACTTGATAAGTGAGCGTTCTCGGCAACAGTTCTCTAAACTCTAAATATCAGAAATATATTAGAAATAACAATAGTTCTATTTGATTTAAAATGTCTGTATTGTAAGCCGTAATAAATATAGCATAACTTTAACATACTTCTTGTAAATTTGAATATATGTATGTACATATGTAACTTTATTAGATTTTATTATACATACTTGTATTGTTGTGTTCGATCCTAATATGCAGTATTGTTATTATTTCTTTCAATGTAAAGGAGATAATGGCCACAGTTCATTTTCTAGGAAAATATTTAATTCAATGTTTATTCTTTAAATTGTCATATTTCTTTGCATTCTAGAATACCCATGAATATGAGTAGTAAACCGAAAAAATCGAAAACTTATCACTTCAATGAGGAATGGGAACTCCATTACTTTTTTACAATGGTGAATGATAAATGTTGTTGTTTAATATGCCAAACCTCAATAGCCATTGCTAAAAAAGGTAATCTGGAGAGACATCTTGATCTTAAAACTCAATTAACAAATCAACAAAGCGTTTTTAAAAAGCTAAGGTCGAAGTCACAAGCAGTAACTACTGCATCATTCAAAGTAAGCTATCTCTTAGCAAAAAAATGTAAGCCATTTTCCGACGGTGAATTTGTAAAGGAAATTTTTTTGGAAGTGTCAGATTCACTTTTGATTTTAAGAACAAGAGTGAAATTGTTACAGCAATTCAAGATCTACAGTTGTCTCGAAACACAGTGATGCGACGAATTGAAAAGATGAGTGGGAATGTAAAAGAGCAGTTATATAATGATATGAATAGATGTTCGTGTTTTTCCCTTCAGTGTGATGAATCGACGGACATAAGTGATACGGCACAATTACTTGGTTTCGTTCGTATGGTTTTTAAGGAGTTTACATCTAAAGAAAAATTGTTGGGTATGATTTCTTTGAAGGAAAGAACTAGAGGTGTAGACATATTCAAGGGCTTTAAACTGCATAATTCACCAGCAAGTGTTAGCTAGCAAGAGATTGAACACAAAAGAGGTAATGGACATAGCATTCAAAACTGTTAATTCAATTCGAGGAAGTTCCCTTAAACAGCGTCTCTTTAAACTGCAGATCGATGAAGGACAACCTGAATTATTGCTACATACCGATATCAGATGGCTAAGCAGAGGTAATTTTTTGCAGCGATTTCGTGATTTATTGCCTGAAATTATAAATTTTCTTCACGAACAAGATCGAAATTGTGAAAATTTAAATGATGAAGCTTGGCTTAGTGACTTAGCATTCCTCACTGATTTTACTTCAATACTAAGTCATTTAAATTTAGAATTACAATTGACATGATCAGCTGCATAGACGCATATAAAACAAAATTTATCTTGCTAATGCAAGATCTGCAACAAAATAATCTGGATCATGTTCCAAATATGGCGGACAACCTACAAAAACATAAAAATATTAGTTATAAGGTTGACAAATATATCGCTGAAATCCAAAAAGTAGTTCAAGTTTTTTAGATAAGATTCCAGGATTTTGATAAAATTAAAGAAATTGTAGAATTTACATCTTTTCCTTTTAAAAAAGATTTAAGTGTGAAACTTATTAGAAAAAAAATTTCAGACATATTTCATATGGATCAAAGGGCATTAGAGAATGAAATTATAATTTTACAAACTGACTTAATCTTACAAGCCCGAAAATTAGAAGAAGATTTTTGGAAATATGCCAACCGAGAAAAATATCCCAGTATCACAAAATGTAGCGAATATATCTATTCTTGTTTCGGATCTACATACCTATGCGAATCGGCATTTTCGTACTTGAAACAAACGAAGACTAAACACCGTTCTGTTCTGACTGATTCCCATACTGAAGATTCATTATTATTATCTTTGTCAGGATTACTCCTAATTATGATTTCTTGGTTAGAGACATGCAAAATCAATCTTCCCATTAATCTTAAGGTAAAAAAGAAAATTCTTAATTTTTCTTTTTCTATACATATTTTGAATTAATAAATATCCATGTTTTTTTAATGTTCATGGACGTGAGATTTTTAAATAAATATTGTTGTTGTTTTTTACGTAGATCGACTATATTTCAGTACGAAGTATGCTCAACGAACTATTGATAGATCAACAAAAAATAAGCCATGATAAAATTTCTCGGCCCAAAAAGTCGCGAAAGTGAAATATTGAAATCAAATTATCATCCATAATGTGCATTCTTATGACAACTTTTTATATTTAATATATTAACGAATAAATAGTACAACAACTCTTACATATTGTAGTTGATATAAAAATTAAATTGCATTTTAACTTTATAAAAATCTATTTTGAAAAAGTTTAGTAAAATCTAATTTTTTAGGTACTGCAAAAAGCACTGAACGGAATGTGCTTTTAAAAGTTGGGTCTAGAAATTTATTTTCTCTATGAGACTATATCTCAAAGACTAAGTGATATAAAAAAAAACAGTTTGGAACACATATTTTACTTATCTACTCATACTTCGCTAGAGCGCACCTTATGGTGAAAAACAGGGTATAAACATAGTATACATTCCACACCCTTATGCCCCATTAGGCTACGTCTATGACAACAAGTCGATCGCAACACACTTTTATAAAAAAAGTAGATCTTATATACAGAAAAGTTAGCCACCCCGGTTCTAGACGACCAAGATATGTGAAGTGTGCCGGTGATCACAATGCAGCTGAATGTACAAAAACTCCCGAACAACTACCTCAATGCTGCAACTACATATAACAAAGAGCACCCACCCTGCAAAAAATAAGAAACCTCGCAACAAACACAAAATCGAAGAATGACATTGTACCTACAGTAATTCGTGTGACTGAAACGTATATAGGAAGAAGCCAACAGGATACAACTGCTGAAACCGCAGTGTTCACGCGGTAGTAGGTAGCAGGTAGTTTAAAGTTCTAACAAAATAATAAACAGTACGGAAAGTAAAGATACAAATACAACAAAAATATTGAAACAATTGGACGAGCAATAAGTTCTCATTATGTTGTTTAACAAACGATTAGATGGCATTGACACTGCTAACAGATATCTACAAAGAAGGAGTAGATGTGAGTTTCATTTCGTAGGCACATCTTACAAATCAGTTATTTTTCAAAACTAGAAATTACAACAAATATATACAACAAAGCGCGAGGTGGTAGTGCGATTATCGTCAGGGAATCGATCACACACTTTAGGGAAGACCAATTATGAACCACCGAATTCCAGGCAACCACGAAATCAAAACAAAACTTATCATCACTAACGTCGGTCTACAGTCCGCCAAGATACAAAATTAGGTCGGATCAATATAAACTCTTGATACAAAAACATAAAAACCGATTAGTAATGGATGTCGACTTGAACGCAAAACACACGCTATGAGGATCTGGCCTAATAACAACAAAAGGCCGTGAACTCATTGAAGCTATAAAAGAAGAAGGTTACGAACCCATGTCAACTGTTAACCTAAATGACCTAATCGAATTCCTTATTATGAATGTCTCCAGAACCTTACTTTACATTAAAGAAGGAAAAGATTTAAATTCTGATCATTCGCCAATATATTTAGTCTTCAACGATAGGCTAAACATGAAAAATACAAAGCCTTATCTCGCAAACAAATTTACTGATTGGAATTTACTGATTGGTAGATTAGAACAAAAACTGTACTGTCTAACAAAACTCTACTAGAAGAGGAATTATTAGACTTCACGGAACAAATACAAAAAGCAGCTTGGATAAGTACTTCTCAGATAAAAAAGGAAAAACCTGGATATAGTCATCCGAAACAAATACTTAACTTAATATTTGAGAAAGAAAAATTGAAGAAAAATTGGCGACTATCAAGGTACAATGACAAGGTTGTACAAGTCGTAGTTAAACAAGCTTACGGAAATGATTCATCTCACTCATTGTGGAAGACAACGAAGAATCTCAAAAGCCATATTCCATACATCAATAATACGAATACTCGTATATGGGCCAAAAGTTACTCTGAGAAAACAAACGCATTCGCATTCGGCTACATGACGAATGTATTGTATTTAAGCCCAATGAAATGCAACACGAAGTAATATGGCCGGAAATCGAGCAACTCTCTGTAGAAATTCCTCCAATCACACCATTAATATATAATATCTTTCTTTCTATCTATCTTTTTGTATAATATAATATACAAAAAGATCTCAAGAGAAAAAGTCTCTTGGCTATGATCTCATTACTGTTGAGCTTTTACAATATCCAATACCAAGAGCTACAATTAAACTAACTGCACTTCTGAATGCTGGTTTGTGCCTGAAGCATGTTCCCTGTTACTGGAGAGTTCCAGAAGCATTAACGATCCCTAAGCCAGGAAAGGACTTGCACGAAATGTCATCCTACAGGCCAATCTCCTTGACTGTCAAAATTATTTGAAAATATAATGTTAAAGATACTTAAACCATTTATAAATAATGAGAATATGGTTCCGCCTCATCAATTTGGCTCTAGAGACTAACACTCTACTACAGATCAGGTACATAAAATCAGCGATACTATCGAAGAAGCTCTTGAAAATAAAATTGACGTTGCTCAAGCATTTGATAGGGTACCTTAAAAACCCATAACTCTTTTCCTAGAGAAAATACAACGTTTCTAGAATCCTATCTCACTAATAGATATTTTCGAGTAAAACAAGGAGATGACTACTGTGTTTTGAAAGAATTTAAAGCCGGTGTTCCCCAAGGAAGTATACTAGGCCCTACAATGTGT
This sequence comes from Merodon equestris, assembly GCA_958301585.1. Classification (NCBI taxonomy): domain Eukaryota; kingdom Metazoa; phylum Arthropoda; class Insecta; order Diptera; family Syrphidae; genus Merodon; species Merodon equestris. The sequence continues at coordinate 75,923,549 of OY284415.1, read as the reverse complement.
ATACCATTCGCAAATGACATGCCAACCTTTTCGAATTGCATACTTCTTACGTTTGCTGATGACACAGCCATTCTCTCAGATGGAAAAAATGAAGTAAAATCAGCCCAAATTCTACAGAGCGCTGTGGATATTGTAATGAACTGGACCAAGAAATGGGGGAAGCAGCTTGAAAAATGTTCAACATATTCCAGTCATTGTTAATGAAAAACAAATTTCTTATTCCAATATATACACTTAGGAATGAACCTGGGCGCTAAATAACGATGAAAGGAACATATAAAACTATTACTCTATTGCTTATATTATATACATATTTGAGGCAAAATATTTGGTGTGATATCCAATAGCGGATGTAGGATTTTGTATTATAGGCGAGTGAAAAAAATTATTTTATTGTGTTGGACTCAAATGTTTCCGTATTTTTTAACACTTCTCGCAATCACAATGAAGCCACTTTCATAACTTAAATTGCATACCCAGCGTATGCCAGTTTTTCTTTTTTAATTTCAATATTAAAAAATTGCAATAACAAACACGGCTTGATCACTCGTTCCCCTACATCAGTGGGTGGAATATTCCTTTTTTTCAATTCTCATAAAGTTAACGTTGGTGAACTTCACTGGTCATCTCGCATGCGAGATATTTTTATTTTTCGGTTTTTTTTCTTTTGATTAATTTGTTTTTATTCTATTCGTATATCCTATGCAAAAATGTTTAAGTTTACCTTAAAAATATCCTAATATTTAATATGTGTTACTGACCCTGTGTGGACACTCTATGTAACTCTGATTATATTTCTTAATTGCTAATTCCTTTCGGCTTACACTTTTCTATTCTATTTTCATATATACCTTTTAAAATTCGATTTTTAGACAAATGTATTTAAAAAATCTACTTACCCTACCCTAAGCTGCTTAATTCTAATCTTAAAAATAACCAAATTGAACCAAGTTCTGATTGCATTTTTGCCATCTCGTTCACTGTGTATGCCCGAGACCTCATCATGGCTAATAGGCCTCAATCAGTTCTCAAGTTTATTTTAGCATGATGACGCGTCCAGTCTTCTGAAAAGATACCCTATTTAACCGTAGCCTAACCTTTAAACTACGGAGTGACGAGGATCTTACCGGAGTTACGCACTGCTCTAGGCAGTGTTTTCACCAGAAACCACCAATGAGACGTCCCACTCAAAATGGCCGCCGACGTTTGCCTACAAGCTCGGGCGAGCACGTGGGTACCTCAAGTGCTGTCAAAATTTTGTAAACAATCACGCACATTGTTATAATTCCAAGAGTGTGTGTGGCAGGAGTACACTGCGGTACAATGAAATTAACTCACACGTATTCACGATTAGAGTTTGTGTGTAACGGGTTTTGTCGCTATGCACCTGAACCTCTGTCAAAATCTCGGCAAAATTTCAGGGTGTCACGGGGGAAGACGTACGAAAGACGCACGTCTCATTCTGGTTTCTGGTTTTCACCCGACAACCACCAAAACTCGGCGTGTTGCTAAGCAACCTGGGCGATATCCAGGCAATGGTCCGGGTACTAAAACGTATGCCTGATGAAAGTAGATAGTAGATTACCGGGATTATTATTATCACCCGCCGTTTGGAACTCGGAAGTTCAGAGCCCCTTTGAAGACCCTTCGCCAAGCTTGCATGTCATGTTCCTTCTATGTTTCGCTGTTCTGTCCCATCTCTATATTATCGTCCCATTTACGGCGCGACCTAGTGTTTTTCTTTTCTACGAGTTTTCCACTTTTGACTGATCGTCCACTGTCCGTTCGTTCTACGTATCCCCCCCATCTTAGTCTTCGCCATTTAATCACTTGAACAATGTTGGGGCTAAAAGGAGTTCCCTGAGTTCTTGGTTGTGTAGTTTCCTCCATCCGCCTGTTTCTTCGTCCTGTTTTCCACCAAAGATTCTCTTTAACATCCAGTTTTCAAACACCCGAAATCTGTTTTCCTCCTTCGAGTTTCGTTTATTTATTTCGATCTTTATGTTGTTTTTGGCATTCAATATGATGCCCAAATATTTGAATTCGTCCATTTCCTCAAAGCGTTTATCGAGTACAGGCGCGAGCTTGGGATCAATTCAAGTTGGTGAGTGGCCATGTCAAATATTTCATCCATTGTTCCATAAAACTAGTCTTTACCCGTTCATACTTATCTTCTGTAGGACAGTGTACGTCCTAAAATGCGGGGATCCCGAATTTCGGCCATCGACATCCGGTCGTTGTAAATTACGTTCTGCACAATTTTGTAGCTAATGAACAATTCTGTTCCAAAATTGTGGATATTCGTACCATCACAAACGAAAGTAGACCCACCCTCAACGAAAGTTCCGTGCACAAACCTTTCGGAATTAATATGGAGTAATTTCTCTGAAGGAATAAAGCCGGAATATGCTATCATAGTATTTGTAATTGGCGTAGAATGCCCCGAAGACTAGGTTATTGTGTTAATTATAGCTCATGCATTTGCTTTCGAGTCACTTTAATAAGAAAGTTGTCGATTCTGGCCTGCTCCGTCGTCGTACAGGTCCTAATTGACTCTCTGTACATTCTAAGAGAGACTGTAGCAGACCTGCCTTTCGAACACACGAATCTTTTTCATATAATTTAATATACATAAATTACCGGACACCGGTTAACCTTGACACCGGTAAGACTTGTTAGGGTCAAGTAACATATAATATTTACACTTCACTGCTGTGGAACGGATTTCAAAAAAACAAAATTGTATATGTCTTTTGAAATATTGAAATATAGATCAAGCCAGATATCAAGACATCTAATCTCTAATAGTTGCCCATGTTGTCCAACAATCGCGAATTTTCTTCAGTTCTGTCTAATATAATTAGAGGCCCTATATAAAAGAATCCTAAACAGTTCTCTGTCGACTTTTGGAAGTTAATTTTTTAGTTCCAATCATCGCAATGTCGCTTAAATATGATCGAAACCACACTGCAGCATTGTATTGATGACCTCAATGTTGGGACCTCATCTATCCGCTCTCTGTTGTAAACCGTTTCTGATGTCAAGGATCCTGCTTGAAATAACGTTGTCACATTTAACTTCTTTCCCATAGTCAAACGCCTTTTCAAAGTCGACCAGACAAGCACCCGTACATTGAGTAGACGGGTTTGTTCTATCTCTAGACGTTTGGGATATTTTCTGTTCCCGAAGACGCGAATTAAACCTGATTACTTTAATACATTGGTTTTAATAAGCAGTTTTGTTCAATCCAGTAGTTTGGCAATCGCGCCTTAAATCTTCTTCATTTATGACTTTTTCAAAGTTACATCAACTACCCGTGCTTCGAGCCTATTTCGCACTTCATGAAAATGAATAATGAACCATTAAGCTACAGATATTGGTTATTTCTGTTCACTTCTGTAGCATTACTGAATTAGCAGACCTAAACGCCGTGTTCATAGTTATAAATATTGTCTCGGCATGGATTTGTTGGAATGAACAATATTCCATTTCATATTTGAATGACTCTGGTAAAAAGTAGCTTTACGAACAACGAGCAATTGAAACAAAGTCGGGGCTGATATCCGTTACTAATTTCAGAGTTTGAATTTTTGATTAAAATAAGAATAATGCAATTTCAGTTGACTTAAATTAACACTTCTTTTTGGATGACCCTAAAGCAATTGGACATTATTGAAAATAATGCGCTCAACTCTTGGAAACTTTGCCTCTGAAATTAAAATTTGATTGGCGCATCAAATTACACGTTTGAGACCTTGTAAGCAGGAGAGGACACTGAATATCAACGATTTTCAAAAGACCTTTTGGCCATTATCTGTGTTATAAAAAGCACATTCGATACTTTTTATATCGGTCGATGGCACGTGTCTTAAGATTGACCTAAATGGTAAGGGATTTCTAATATAAATGTGCTTGGTTAAATGGTTCATGTGTTGACCCCTGACGCCGAGCGACGCCTCAAAGTTCGTATCCCGCAATAAGCAATCATCGAGATCGTATTTCGTGGTGTTCTTCCTCAGCTGGCCATCGATAAGACCCCTATATTATGATATTCTTGGAAAAATCTTCTCAAAATTCGCTGTTTGGAGGCAGAAATAAGCAGTGAATCTCTTTCACTAATGGACCAATATGAATAACATACAATATAGGTGATTACTAGAAGCTTCGGGACTAGCTCATCCCGGGTTGTAACGCCATGATATAAAATATTAATTAATTGTAAGGTCGTTTGGAGGAATAAGATTCACCATAAAGATCTTATCATTTTGAGGTGTGGCCAAAAGACACTGACCATCCAATCCAAAGGCAGTTCTTTTCCACCTCCGAGGCAGAAATATTCAAAAGTTCCCTCAAAGGACTGACACCATTTTTAATTTGCGTAATTGATGTCCAAATTAAAAAGGGCGAACCCTTCCATCACTTCAATTGGGAATAAATCAACTGGAAAACAAAACCACCAACAATCCTTGCAGCCCGATGCTAAAGGACTAAATCAACCATTTTAATCCATTCCTCTAAATGTTTTGACATTCGAACAATGTCACGTTTGCCAAAAATAAACAACAGCAGCGAAAAGGAAAAAAAACAGGAAAAGAGGAATTGAAGAAGGATTTTTCCCATTTGTCGTTTCGCCCCAATTTAAGGATTCGTCAAATGGGCTCTTAGCAATCGTATCCTCAATGAATGATATTACGACCACTTTCTGTACTTGCCATCCATTTCGCGAGGGAGGATATCATTTACTCGAAGTAAAGGATATGAGAACAATTAAAATGGATTTTAAACAGCAACCAGGTCCTGGAATATATAAACATTTGTCATTCGTTGGATTCAGTCAGATACAGATTGATTTCACTCGGCTTATTGTACGTGGACTTTGAGTACACGTTGAGACAATACAAAGGAAGTCCTGTGGGATGTCGTCGTATGCCTATGTATATCGGTAGGTATGTGGAGATATTTTGAAAAGGATCAAATCATTATTTTTGGACAACGATGGTGTGAAATAATGAAATGGCGCTGTTTATGTACTCAGGCGTCTGTCAAAATATTTAGAAGATTGAATGGAGCAAGTGTCGGGTTTCAAAGGAGTGGAATGAAGGATATCTATTACGTGATTCATTAAAATGCGTTTAACAAGTTGGAATATGCTTTGATGTGGTGTGGAGAGACTGTGGAGGTGAATAACAATCATTTCAAATGAGTGAATTAATTGCGTTCGTTTTAATTCGTTGGTTAATGAGATTGAATTACCGATTGAAGGACGTTGGCTGGCATGAATGGAATAACATTTTATGAGTTTAAGTGATCACTAATGAGCGAGCGTCAGGGTATACCTAAGTGCTAATATTGACTGAAGTGTGTAATCCAATAAACATTCAATCAGTATATAAGGGTAATATGTGCGTGTCAGAACAATTGTCAAGAAATAAAGATATTTTACATATCTGCTTGCAATTCAAGTCATTTACATAGACTTGTACTTCGGAACATATTGTACGATTGCTATCTTAGATAACTAATATTAATCTTAGATACCTATCCAGAGGGCTGCATTTTTTTTTATTTAAAATGAAGTTGTATTGCGATTCATGAACCATGTTTCTTATTTTGAATTTAAAGCTGGCTGCATTTGGCGTGAACTATGACTTCTTTTCATTTACGTGGGTGGCCTGAAAAGTTTCCGACCTAACAAAGATACAAGAGATTCCTTCTTAAAATTTATTTTTATCTTTCTACATAGTCTCCTTGTAACTCTACACACTTCTCCCAGCGATGCTTCCATCTCTCCAACCCGTCCAAATAGTACTCGGCGTTTTTCTCTGCAAAAAAACTGTTCATGAAGGTGATTGCCTTCATCTCATTTGACGAAAATCTCTGTCCCCCGAGGGCAATTTTTAGATTAGGGAACAAAAAGAAGTCACTTGGGGTTAGATCTGGTGAGTAAGGCGGATGGTCAAGCAGTTCAAACCGTAATTCGTGGATTTTCGCCATGGCAACCGCTGAGGTGTGAGACGGCGCGTTGTCTTGGTGAAGCAAGATTTTCCTTTTCTGCAAATGTGGCCGTTTTTTCCGCAATATCTGCCTTCAGTTGGTCAAGTAAAGATGTGTAGTATGCTCCTGTAATGGCTTTTCCTTTTTGAATAATCGATTAGGATACCCGTAACTCAATGTATATCCTAAAAAACAGTCGCCATCACTTTCCAAGCCGAAAAAACTGTGTTTGCTTCTGTTGGAGCTGATTCCCCGTTTGCAGTCCACTGTTTTGACCATATTTTTGTTTGTGGCGGAGTATCCAAGTTTCATCGACAATAATTAATCGGCGCCAAAACTCGGATTTATTGCGCCTAAATTGCCCCAACAGAGCGTTGGAAATGTTCATTCAAACATGGTTTTGGTCTAACGTGAGAAAACGCGGCACCCAACGCGCGGACAGCTTACTCATGCCTAGATCTTGATTTAATATGTGACAAACACGTCTTTGGACACTTTCTCTCTAGTCTCTGCTATCTCTCTCACTTTAATTTGGTGGTGGCCTAGCACTATTTGGTGAATTTTAGCGATGTCATCGTCAGTTGTTGCAGTTATTGGACGTCCCGAACGTTAATCGTCTCCCAAGCTCTCACAGCCCCGTTTAAATTCAGCTGCCCAAAATTTCACTGTGGTAAAGACGGTGCAGAGTCGCCACACATAGAGTCTAACTCATCTTTGATTTGAGTAGGCGTATTGCCTTTCAAAAACAAAAATTTAATGACAGCTCGATACTCAATTTTGTCCGTTTTCTCAAAACCATTCACATCGATTGTCAAATAAAAACTACGCGTCAAAAATGGCTGAAATTTGGGTGAGTAACTGTCAAAAGATGCACAAATACATTCACTACCTTTTATTGACGAGTTCTGTTATCTTCACGTCAAGGTCGGAAACTTTTCAGACCACCCTCGTATGAAGGAGAACTTGAGCGCGTTCAGATTTTGATACGAGGGTGGTCCGATAAGTACCCAGCCTCGCCGCCAGATGGCGCCAGTATCGCAAGAGCAACTTACTATCGTGTAGTATATTCTAGTTTCAGCCGGATCGGACTCGTAGTTTTGTTTTGCCCGCGTGTGGAAGCGGGAGTGTCCGCAGATTTTAGAAAAATGGAAAAAGAGCAATATCGGTCGGTGATTCGATTCTTGTTTTTGGATGGAAAATCGCCCAGCGAAATCACGTTTGGATGCTGTGTACGGTGACTCTTCTCCTTCGATGGCGACTATCAAAAATTGGTTTAACGAGTTTCAACGTGGTCATACGTCGGTTTTTGATGAGCCAGGACAAAAATCCACGATCTCGTATTGGCAGACCGTCGATTGAAGGTGCGCGAAATAGCTGAGACAGTAGGCATTTCAAAAGATCGCGTGGGTCATATCCCGCATGAAATTTTGTGAGACCACTTCAGAACAGTGTTGGATGCTGTTTAAGCGCAATCCGAAGGAGTTTCTGCGTCGTTTTGTGACAGTCGACGAAACATGGATCCACTGGTACACACCAGAGACCAAGGAACAGTCGAAACAGGGGACTTCACCCGGCGAACGTGCTCCGAAGAAGGCGAAGACTGTCCCATCGGCCGGAAAGGTGATGGCCACCGTTTTCTGGGATTCACAAGGTGTGATCCACATCGACTACCTGGTGAAGGGCAAAACGGTCACAGGGCTGCACTATGCCAAATTATTGGGCCGATTCGACGCCGAATTGAAGAAAAAGCGGCCCCACTTATCGAACAAAAAAGTGCTCTTCCACCATGATAACGCACCGGCTCACACCTCCGCTCTCGCCACGGAAAATTAGTCGAATTGGGCTACGAACTGCTGCCCCGTATTCTCCAGATTTGCCCCGTGCGACTTCTTTTTGTTTCCGGACTTGAAAAAGTCACTCGCCGGGTAGAAATTTCAGTCGAATGAGGAGGTCATCGCCGCCACGGAGGCCTACTTTGCAAACCTCGAGAAAACGTATTTTTCAGACGGGTTAAAGAAGTTGGCGCATCACTGGGTCTATCGAGCTAAAAGGAGACTATATTGAAAAATAAATCGCCATTTCCCCAAAATTTTTGTTTTTCTTTTGTAGGCTAAGTATGTACTTATCGGACCACCCTCGTATTTTGCTAGCTTTGGCCTGTAGAATGCTTCATATGGAAAAATCAAAATGATCTGCATGTGGTGATGAAATGAAGCAGGGACTGAGGAAAAGGAAGTAATACCGTGCAACCAGTTTGGTTATAAGGCTGTCTTTGAACTGGTTTCCGACATTCAATGAAATAAGGCTAAAAATATAAACAACTTTAAAAAAGCATTCGGCAGCATGTGGTTGGGTGATCTGTTCTACAGCTCACCAGGCTAGGCATGCCAAATCAACTGCTATATATGATTTACGTACCATATTGGCTATGGGAAAGAAGTTTGTCGTTCAATACTCCGATACTGTTTATCTTCCACACAAGCGATCTTATAGGTTTTCTCAGCCACTCCATAGCTTATGCAGATGATTCAGTAGCGTACAGATCAGGTGTAAAAACTGGTCGGTGCAGTGTAACTTCGAACTTATTAAGAAATATTACGATGAGAGAAAAAAATTGGAGGAAATTCGCGATCCTTGAGCAACATCGACAACAATTGGTAATGAGAAATGCGGTAAGATAGCTTGCTATCTGGCTTGACCAGTGTCTATATTTCAATAAATATGTAGACACTTGCTTATTAGAGCTAAGAAAGCCATCGGTATGACAAGGAACCTGTCTCACTGCATTCAACTTGATCGCAGGGTAAAAATCGAACGTTACATGGCCCTAACAAGTCCCATTATCGCCATCTCATATGGAAAAGATTCGTGTATTTGAGTCTTAGAAAGTACAGATCGACAGCTTTCCAGTCTAAAGAGAATCACCCTAATAAGATCATTTTCGACGAAGCATGTGTATACAAAATCGCTATGTTTCTTTTTAAAATGACTCAAGAGCACAAGTTATGACTAACGATAATAACCTGATTTTCGGAGCTTGCTAGCCCTCCAATTATAGATACCACGAGAACACACTCCCGCTTTATTCCCCCAGAGACATTTCTTCATACTGACTCCGAAACGTTGGTTCATAATACAGATGGTTTCCCGGACATTTATTATCGCCACCTGGGCGCACGGTGCAAACAGTGCATGTGCGTATGGAATAGGTCACAATATTAGACTGGGATCTCGCCGATTTTCCTAAACAACACGTCGACTTTTGGCGGTTATCGGGTGAAAGCTTTTCCCAAAACGATACGTTACTCTCGTAAGTTCTTCGACACTCTTTAGTTCGTAAGGCGCCCTTTTGTTAGACTGGGCATCATGCTTAGACCGATGCCTTTTATGATAGTTTGGATGAAATATGGGATAGTGTGATTTGCGGATAAGGTTTCTAGGTTTTTTATACAATTGTCCTAGAAATTCAAAATTAAAATCAACGCAATATATATAAATAAGTTTCAGCCGAGAGGCATTAGCAGTTAAGAAATATATATAAGGCTTAGAAGGCCGAAATCATGACAAGCGGTGGCCAATCGAAGGTTCAAATTTCCATGTGACCTTTTTAAACTCCAACGGAAATGTTTTTCTTGGTAGAGAACACTATATATATACATATGCATCGGTAACTAGCCAAAAAAGTGCAACAGCTCTTTTGCTCTATGGAATCTCACTTTTCGGTAAGATTTTCTCCTTGCGGGAACTTATAAGACTTTAGTTCGAGTTCATCTTTCAATATCCGTTGCTTCGTTGCATGGTAGTCTTTATATCTTCAACTTAATAGCCAACATCTTGTCACCTCGTCGGGGATTTCGTTCAATACGAGCCTTTACTTTTCCTGTTATTGAAATGGGTAGGCACGAAAAACGTCTTGACGTCGAAGTTGTTGCAAGCTATAAGGATAGCCACTTGTGATTTTCCACCTAAGTATTGACTTTGGGAAAAAAGTATTGAGAGTTATCTATCACCAGATAGTGCTTGATGCCATACATCGGGCAACACTAATTCGGTTGCATGCTTAAAAGATGATATTTCAATCAAAAATGTTCATAGATACACAGATATGTATTACGTCAGTCGTGTCAAAAATCATGTTAATGTGAATATAATCCGAAAAAGATTGTGGAAAAAGCGAGGTGATTCAATATGGTGCAAGCTTCGAAGTCGTTTGATTGACCCCTCATAAGATTATATTATGTGAAAGGATGAAGGACATGAGAAAAATGATCCCAATCTATACTGCCCGCAATTAACAGATTGCAACAAGCAATTAAGAAAAAAATCTTTCAGAATAGCTCAATGAAAAAGGCTTTTATCATGACAATGCGAGAACATATACATATACATACATACCTTTAAGAATGCAAGAAAAATAAAGGCTGGTGGATTTTGATGCACCCGCTGTATATCCCATTTAATCTTTACACAACTTCCTAAATGAAAAGAAGTTCACATAAAAAAGAAGCTGTGAGAGTATTTGTCTCAGTTCTTTTGACAGAAGTGATGATGGTGAACTGACGGAACCGACCAACAATTTCGCAGTGCTTTTTTCCACAAATCGCTATCGCGATAATGCGCTCAAGTTCCATTATGGAAAAAATATCCACTGCACTAAGATGATTCTGTATGCTTGTGAACAGTGAATCCAAACGTTATTAGGCGAAACACTGACGCAGAGTTACTTGCTGAACTTATAGCCTTCTGAAGTTAGTTAGACCACAAGGTATAGTAGATTGTAGCTGACAACAGCTGAAATGACATATAGATCAATCCTAGAGATATCTTACATACAAATAGTATGTAGACTACATATGATTAAACGCATTAGAGAAATACCCACGATACGTTGTAGCAACTGTAGGGTAAGACTAAGAGCTGTTCTCAACAAAAAATCAATTATTTGATGAGGCTCAGGGTCGCTAGAACGCTTTCTGTTCGCCTACGTACCCAATTCAAGTTTAAAGTAAGTGCCCCACGGTATATACACGGTGTCCCACGAGGTCTGGTCAAGACAAGAAAAAAATCGTATGGGAGGGGGGGGGGGTCTATTCCCCCCCGTTTAGCCGGGAGGGGTAATTTTCTAAAAAAAATTGACTTAATTTGGAAAAAAAAATATTAAAAACCAACAGTTAGATCCACAATGCCGTGATATATTTTTTTGTAAAGGCAGAAACTTCTTCTTTCATCTTGTTTCTAAACGAAGCTGTTTTAAGGAATAGTTTTTGAGAAATTAATTTTCAAACTCAAAATTTTGAAAAAAAAATGAAAAAAAAAAATTTCGAACTATTTTTTTTCAAAATTGTATGTAATTAAGTACTAATTTTTTTTTCAAAAATTCAATTCTCTTATTAGTTTTTAGTTAAAAACAGAAAACCGGATGCAAAAATGTTTTGTAGTTTTTGAGAAATTAAAAAAAAACCCGAACCATTTTTTTCTAAGAAAAACCTTTTTTTTTGGTTTTAACGCGGCTGGACTTGTAGGCAAATTAATGTATGAAACATTCACCTCTTTTTTATTATTTTTAAAAAATTCGGAGTTTTATTATAATCAATTTTCAATATAATCCCCATTTTTTAGAAGGCAAAGATTATATCTCCTTCTAATGGCTGCACATAAGTCAAGCAATTTGACTCCAGCGACTTCAATCCGTTCATTCAGTCGTTCCAAAGATACTATTTCCACTTCGTAAACATAATTCTTCATAAATCCCCACACATAAAAATCTAGAGGAGTTAAATCTGTTGATCTAGGTGGCCATTCCGTGGGGCCCTTTCTTCCGATCTAACGGTCACTAAAATGATCATCCAGCCAGTTTCTAACCCGTAAGCTGTAGTGTGCTGGTGCTCCATCTTGCTGGTAGATTAAATTATCTGCTATGGCCAAAGGAACGTTGTCCATCAAATCGGGCAAAAGGTCTCGTAGGAACTGCATGTACGAATGTCTATTTACAGCTTAAAACGTAAATTTTTTATTTTGTCATTCGCCATAAACACATTTTGTCGCCATAAACCAGTTTGGCATAATTTCTTAAGCTGATAGCCTTCCTTTTCCGACTCAAACAGAGCAAAGCACCACCATACCTTGATAGGAGACTTGGGTTCGCTGAGTTAAAGAAAGAATTGTTGAAATTATTTAATAATTATGGCAGATCATGCCAGGCACATGACCGTATCTAATATTATATTTCCCTATATGTCGGGAGCTATATTTTCTATTACTTGGATGATATTAGTAGAAACCTAATTGCATTAAATGGCATGATCATTACAGTCAACACCATAAAATCAAAACCCAAATAAGATAGCTACCCACAATATGCGCCACTCAGTCAATTTCTAGGCATACAATGGTGTCTCTCTCTATATAGGGCAATTTTAAAGAGTTGGAAATGGGACTCATTAAAATGAGCATAATCTAAAACCTAATCTGCGTAATTTCTTCGATGCCGATGATCTTTGACTTAAATTCTTGCGTTTATTGAAAGTTAGTGCGAGTCCAATAGAGACTGAAATTTTTTGGCTAAACTTTCATACAGAACTTGAGTTAGATAACTCATTATGGTGCATTATGGTGCAGCTATTTACAAGGAACGGATAGAAGTCGTTTTCTAAAGTTTACCGATATTAAACATAATCTGCGCAATGATTTTTAAGGATGTGTACTACCAAAGCCAAAGCTACTACGTGTCTCCTTATCGTGCCTATTTAAAGTTGCCTGTAAATATGTCAACGGATATCAGTGTAGGCGATGCCATTCAGCAGCTGCTAATCTATCTTACATATCCATCACCGCTCATTATTATTTTTATAGGTTTGACATTTCATGTCATAAACACAGTAGGGTACGAGAGTAATTCGTTATGTTCCAATTTAACTATCAATGTTTGAGATAGTTCATACGCACCCAAAGCGCTTTCCAAAAACTCACATTTGCTGATCAAAGTTAAAATATAAAAAAAAAACGACGAGACTGGGATGACGAGCTGGAAAATGAATTGACAAAATGATGTCTCACTCACTTAAGTGGCATCATTTCGAAATAAACTTGATTCAATGAAATGTCGAATGGCAAACGACACACCAAATCGATGCATGTGTGCCAATCGTTCTCGAGCGCCATAGCTCATCCCTTCCTGCCACTGATTTCCTGCCACTACTCGGCATGCTCTAGGGAAAAACTATGAGTATGTAGGTATACGTGTTAAAAAAAAATAAAGCAAAGTGCAGAAGTGACAAATGACTGATGTCATCATGACATCGCGCGAGTCGTTCCTGGAAAATTCAAATTCTGTGTACACGACTATACGATGGGTACACCCAGTAATACTCGTAGTACGTATAACACCAGCCAAAGGAGTCATGGGTTCTTGCCTGCTGCTGTTTCCTCTGCTTTCTGTATCCTACTGATTGGCCAAATTTGATAGATATGCCAGATCATTGGGGATATATGGAATTTTCTCATTTTCCGATATTGTCAATAAAATTTACAAATGCTCCAGGCTACACCCGCCGTTCACACACTCGCAACATGAACTGACGACCGATGGGAGTGGATATTCTTAAAGTTGTGATCGAACCGTGACAGTTTAGGAATAAAGTTAAACAAACATGTTAGATGAATGTTTGGTGTTAATTAAGGACATGTCCCGCATGGATGTCATGCTGCTCGATGGACGGTGTCACACGCGCGACCTCTAAATGGCAAACGGTTTTGTTCATTTTTCTATTCATAACAACAATAATAATTAACACACGCTCATATTATTCCCTTCGCCGTTCGTCCTCAGGTGGAGGATTAAGGACTTGTTGTGTTATTAAGTGCCACTGGGCAAATAGAGCGTGCAGATTGAGATGATTAAACGACAATGAGGGCGGTGTCCAGTCGATGTGGACACACTTGTCCCCAGCGGGCGTTATCAATCATAACTCATCGACGAATTTATTATAACGCCTTCGAGTAACGTCATTAAGGGTTGTTTTTGTACTTTGACTTGTAATTTGTGTTATTTCTGTTTATCCTCCAGAGTTGTTGGGGTGGTATTGAAACAAGTGTATGGATAAAGGCACGATTGGACTGATGGCACTGTGATGATTACGAGCTTGATTGATTGGAAAAATGAGTAATTTTGCTTGTTGTCGTAATAATTATGAAAAAAGGAACGGAATAGGATAATGTTATCAATTTAGCAGCTCTTTTGACAATAAGGACTAAACTTAATAATTATGTTAAGTAGAGAATTTGAAATATCCAAAGTAGTGCCTGATTAAACATCTCTATTCTAGTACTATCCAGTAAGTTTACTATCAAGACCAATTGAAATATCGCTTAGAGGGAATTGTGTTTGGGGTGCTAGTTATTATGTTACATTTATTAACCGAGTCAAACTTTTATTATGATAAGCGGGCCTTCCAATAAGTACTTTGAAAATCCTTCTGGCCATCAAGAATTATTTCTCAATAGACAAATGCTAAAGTTCTAATTATATCGACCAAATAGTCGCATTCTTACTTTCGTAAATTTTGTTTACGTCAAAACATGGAGAAGTGTGAGTAGTGAAAGAGATTAACGACAAGTTGGATGATCCGATAAATGAGTTTAATATTAGAAGGTTATAGCTTTGCTTTGAAGAGGCCGGACCATCGACAATGAACACAAACCTAGTCCGTTCTAGCCATCAAAATATGCAGTTGGACTACGTCTCCTTGGCCTTAGCGTGAAACCAATCTTCTGAGCCTGAAGCATTCCTGCTCTCGGAGTGCGAAATCATACTCGTAGAGGAATGGCCGTTAAAGAGAACTGCGATATACGTGAAAGACAAGGGTAACCGCTTATCTATCCTGGATATCGATCTAAACAGAGGAATGCCTTTGGAGACAGGAAGCCTGTAACTTGCGGGACGTCGTGCAGGACGATATTAAACACAGTTGGTTTTACGTACATACATATATATGCTGGTGGTTTAATATTCTTAAATTAATAGGTTAGTTATACAATAATAAAAAATTAAAAGAAAAGGGACTTACATTTTTCTGTCCTTGCGGCGGCGCGACGTTCCATCAAGTGATCACATTCCGGTGCCTTTGTTTCCTCCTTGCAGCTCGCGGTTAGCCGTAAGCCTTTGGCTTTGAAAGTGCGGGAGGAAAGTGTGCGTTCGGAATGTGCTCACTTAATGTGCGTTTACACAGCGTAATTTTGAATGAATATAAAATTAAATGTGATATATAAAAAAACAAAAAAATCTTAAAATAAAATGATGCGTCAACAAAGCCCTTAAGGAAATCCCCTTTCGTGGTTGTCTGTCTGCGTCTGGTATGGATAAAAGGTTTCTGAAATAAACCAATTCTCGTTACATGCAATCCATGAGATAGTTGAGTGGATATCCGAGTGGGAAAAATTCAAGTTGAAGCCGCGGATAACATCACTTGATGTGTTCCACATTATCCAACAAAAAACTTTGTTCATCTCACCAGAATACTTGGTTTTTTATGGGGTGAAATAAGCTCCTCTTCTGTTACCGTGGGGCTGATACGGAAATTTACACCGTGAGTCTCTCTTCGAAGACTCCTTGCGAATGCTCGAAGTATAATGGAGTTTGCTCAGATATGTGTCGCTGATCACTGAACTAGCGCTCTACGAGAGAGAATTCGAACCAATACCAATTCCAGTAGAGCCACACGGTACTATCCGATCGTATTTACTTGTGAAACCCCGGGGAAAAAACCAATATACCTAAAGATCGGTGAAAATGGTTTTCAGAGCTTATCATTGTCGCTTAGCTCGAATTGTTCCTCGCAAGACCTGTCTTCGTCATTTACAATTTCGTCCGGTAGACTCGTTCTAACTTTGTCTTCAAGGCGAAATCGCTCGATTAAACAAAGATTTTGATGTTAACGGAGCAGGTGAGTTGAGATGAGAAAACAGCCTCAACAGGATTTGAATTCTAAAATGTCAATGAGTTTCACCACAAACCAGAGGTGGATGCCAGTCGCGTTTATTAAATAAGTTAATTAAGTAGTGACGACCTATTCCCAAAAGCATCAACAAATTGCACAACAAGAATATATTTTCCAACTTCCGTGTTGTTAGTAATATAGTCGCAAGACGAATCATCACATCAGAAGAACAAAAGACCGAGCCAAACCAGGCAGAGACTAGTACAATATCATACCTAAACAATTCAATGAATTCCTTAACCTGGAATGGAAAGAGATAAAAGGAGATCGTTGCAAGTTCCCACATAAATGAGCTAATCGTGCGTCGGAGAGAACGCTATGCTAAGAATATGAACGCAAACGTAACAAACCTCCTCCCCGCCTCTACTTTCTTCATAATCAACCCCTTTCTACCGTTCAGGTGATCCGTGATCGTAGTGTATTATGCGACCAGGAACTCAATTTCCTTGC
This sequence comes from Merodon equestris, assembly GCA_958301585.1. Taxonomy (NCBI): domain Eukaryota; kingdom Metazoa; phylum Arthropoda; class Insecta; order Diptera; family Syrphidae; genus Merodon; species Merodon equestris. The sequence continues at coordinate 75,907,110 of OY284415.1, read as the reverse complement.
ACATATCAGCGATATAATTCTTAAGGCCAATTCTGCACTCGGCTTCGTGAAACGATGGTCTAAAGAGTTTTCCAATCTACGTCACTCGGTCTCTCTACATAACCTTTGTTCGCCCTATCCCGAATACGCGTCTCAAGTGTGGTCTCCTTACTATCATTCACACATTTCCAGAATCGTTTTCTCCGTTTTGCTCTTCGCGGCTTATCCTGGGACAATCCTTTGATCCTACCTCCCTATCAAGGCCGCCTAAAACTTATTAATTTGAACTCGCTGGAAGAACGAAGAAGGATATCCGACATCCTTTTCATCCATCAACTCCTCTCAGGTACCATCGACTGCGCGTCCCTTTATAACTCTATCTTTTTTAACACTAACCCTCGTAATACACGAAATCCACGTCTCTTCTATGTACCCACCTCTCGTACCTCCTATGGCTCCAATGAACCTATCTCCCGTGTGCTCCGAAATGTTAATGCGAAAAACTGTTTCGACTTTAACATCAGCACTCTTTGTCTAAAATTCCGTCTCAATCGCCCTCTTTCTTAGTTTCCTAGATTGTAAGTTAAATTAAGTATGTAGCTTGAATTAAGCACAATAAAGTGAGGGGTTATAGCCCCCACCAAAATCAAAATCAAATGAAATTCTGCCTGACAGCGGTATCAGATCTTTCATCGCCGTTATACAGGCTAGAGAAGTGGTTTTTCCATATTCTTAACATCGACTGTGACTCTACTACTAGTTGTCCGTATTCATTCCTACAGGCTGCCGTTCTGGCTTTATATACCTGGCATGTTCGTTTTACTTTTTCGTAAAACTTGCGAGCGTCATTCCTGTGTTAGCATCTGTCCATCTCCTCGATCTCACGCTTTTCGTACTCCCTTCTTTCCTTCCTTAAAAGCTCTCCTTTTCTGATCGAAGGGCTCACTAGCGGCACTCGTCCATCTATGTAGCATGGCTTTGTAGGCGGTTTGCTTCGCTACATGGGCTTGTTTGCATTGCTCATCAAACCAGGGGTTTCTAGCTGGTGGCGGTTTGAAACCCAGCACATCAGACAGCGTCTCTAATGGCGCGCTGGCAATGCTCCCACTGTTGTTCTGTGGATTGTACTGTTGTTATCGGACTTTGCGAGAGGTTGAGGGAAACTCGATCGGCGAAGATCCTAGCGGTCTTCTACGATTGTAGCTTTCTAATGTCAAACTCTTGTTGTCTTGCTCGACTCCGTAGCATCCTTGATATCCTCATTCGTACCTTGGCTACAACAAGGTAGTGATCCGAGTCGATGTTGGCTCATCAGAAGGTTCATACATCTTCCTAGAGGAGGAATGTCTGGCGTCGATCGAAACGTGATCAATCTGGTTGATGTTCGACTGAATGGGTGACCGCCAGGTTCCTCCATGGATGTTGAGTTGTGGGAATCATGTGTTGCCAGGAAGACAATTAGCCTGAGTCATCAGATCATTGAGGTAAATGCTAAAAATATCGTATCTTGTTGCAGACCATTGTTAATTTCAAATGTTTAGGGTGAAGTCACGTTGGTAATTTTCACAACAAAAGTTCAACTTGTCAATATGTCAAAAATCGTATATGGCAATGGTTTACTTATGCCCAGTGGGTTGAGCTTGAAATAAATGCCATCTAACCAAACGAGGTGAAAAGATTTTTCCAAGGCTCCTGCATTTGTTCCGCAATGATTTTATTGTCCTCAATCCATGTAGCCAGGCAAGGAAGACGTTGTTGATACTCGGAAGGTAACCTATCGACCGGAAATTGGCCGAGTTAGAAGTGCCAATCTCGTCGTTTGACAGGCTCCCGTAGGGAGTAGGCGCTCAAAGTGAGCCAAGTGAGCGTCGCCAACGCACGCTACTATAACGTAGGGGTGCCTTTTGATATACTCTGCCATCTCGGTGCTTCTTTTGGTGCTGTAATCACGGTATTAAGTCTGGAACGGCCATTGTCGTATGCGACGATCTGAAGACATTTAGTAGACAATTCGTTCCTTTTAGCCAGTCTTAATCCAGAGTTAAGCAGCATGAGTACCAGATAGGAGCCGTTCCTATGACATGACGGGCTATCTTTTGGGGTGCCGAAAACCCTACAATGCTGCGTTCACAAGATTTAATGCCTATTCTAAAAACAATACTTTGGCCTTAGTCTTTTACAAGCTACTCAGGACAAATTTCCTTGAAAGAAAGTGAATGTTTTCCCTTACTATCGTTTAAAAATTACAGGCTGTCGTTTTCAATCAGAAATAAAGAAGGTGCAACAAATAAATGTTAATGGTGAATTACAGGAAGGAAAAAATATTGATGTTTGCAATAAGGAAGACACCGCAAACTAAGAAAGCAATAAAACATTGATAATAATAATAGTTTTGCACATTTGAATTTACTAAACTGATATCATCTCATTGACTAGTGAGCTAGCCGCTTAAAACAAAAACAAGTAAACAAATAAAGTATTACATCCTTCCTTTAATCGCATAAAAGTCTTCTTTCGCAGCATAAGGGATAAGGTAGGGACTTGTCCACATAAGCACCCATTACGCAGCCCTTAACGACACGTTTGTTACATCTGAAAACAAAATGCGATTAGATACTATTTTATTATTGTAGTTTCAGGAAATAACATCACATTATACAAACGTTTCTTGAGCTTACCCGTGAAAGAACGTCAATCCATTTAGCGCACAAACAATGATGCCACATTCCAACTGAGGATCGTCCACCACATCTCCAGGCGAAAGGATTAGATCTTTGCTTACTGCACACTTTCCCGGATATCCTTTATAAATTACAAAAGACAATAATTCACGGCGTTCTAACATATATGAATATCTTAAAAACTTCACCTGGATCTCTGTAGATTACGCTAGCCGAGATTCCACTTGCGCGCTGAATGCAAACGACTGAGAGAAAAGCGAAAAAAACAAGCGTCTTCATCACGGCGGCACATGGAGAACTGGGCTGTTTCGGTTTATTTATAAAATGTATTTGTTGAGAAAAGACACTGGTGATGACGTGTATAAATATTTGCCTTTGATTTTTGTTGATTGCCTTATCAGCGTCCGAATTCTGCCGGAAATGCATGAGAGCTAAGTTTGATTTACAATTCGTGAGGTGTAACATCAGAATTCTTAAAGAGTGTTGTCTATCTTATCAGTTTCACGAGAACGTAAGAATATATGAGAGACGTTGATGCCACCAAAATTAGCTCATAGCGCCAAAATTTTAAAATGTACGATAATACATTTTTTCACAAGGAAGTCGCTTATTCAAGTAAAATTGGATGATGGGAGAGGCCATTGTATTATACTATGTGCCATCAACAAAGCCATATGAAGAACAAAATCAAAGAGTTGGTTGCAAATCGTTGATCAAAGGCGAAAAGTTTGATTTTTTAATCAAAGGAATAAAAATTCCCCCCTACACGAAAACCAGCGTCTGCATGCATATCACTTCTTATTATCCTTTTTTGTTCTCGCACGAGATAGAAACAAACGAAAGTATTCGTATGGAGCTGTAGCTCGCTCAACTACACACGATTCCATAAACAGCGACAATTATTTTCTAAAGTGCACAAAGTAAACGCTACTTCCAATCACGACGACAGAAAAACAAAACGGAACAAACAAAAAAGGACTCACCAGGATGTATTAAATAATTCCTCTTCCCATACATCCATCTCCGGCTACGAGACAAACAAACAATTGCTTACAAAGAACCGAGCTATGAAAATCACTCTGCTGATACATGCAAAATTGTGCACGAAGAATATCCTCCTCATATGCATCCGATTTTGTCCTTCCATTTCACACAAAGCAAATGAGAAGAAATTATGAAGATTTTTTCTCATTTTTCCCCATCCACACGCTAAGGATAATGATTGCACTCCACATCTTTGTCGCACCTCGCACTTGTAGAAATCATTCACGCTCTGTTAACGAAGGTGTGGGACCAAGGACCGGCGCAACATTTGCATTTAAGGAAAAACGATGTTGTCCTCCTGCAGACCTCCTACAACTCTCGACATATTTTCAACAACGTAGCACCGTTTTTACACAGATTTCCTCATTTGTCTTCATCCTGCACTGCGCTGTGCCCATTTGAATCGAACAGGATTCGCACTGGTGATCACCATAATCATAATCATCAAATAAGGACCTAAAGTGAGGCAGTAAACGTGAGGTTGTAGAGGGTGGTAAAGGCGCGGTGGCATACAAGTAACGTTCTTTGGGTGCAAAGGGACACAGAACCGCCCGGAAGGAGAAAAAAAATTCTGAACACAATTTTTGCGAATGATAAAATGAGTCCTTTTGAGATAGCAATAAAACTGCAAATGTGTGAGTGCTCCATTTCTGTTTTATTTCGCTTTTCAGCAAGTTGGTAAATTTGAATCCTTGTTGCAACCTATGCTAAATGGTAATACTCCTCGGTCGGTGTGGTGTAACACCACCCACTTCATTTATTTCTTGCAATGTAGCACTTGCAAAGGATGTGATGTGAGTGGGAGCGTAGCGCACTAATCCCTACGGGAACGTATCCTATTTGTGTTGGGCGTAGATCAAAGGACGTCATTATGAATTTTATGTTTTCCGCTTTTTTTTTCGTCATTCTGGCGCGGAGGCAAGCAGATTTTTCACATTTTGTCATGGTGCACGTGGAGAACATTGGTTTGAAGGAATAATATATTAATGCCGCAGATGACGTAATGGCGCTAGCTTTATCTTGGTTTCGGTGCAAGAGTGATGTGAACGGAGGGGTGGGTGTCCTTCGAGGGATTGCAAGAGGAGTTTTAACTTTTGATGTTTGCACTTTGGAACAAAAGGATGGCGGTGATTGTGTGATATTTGGGTTTTTCCTTTTACTTGTGTACACCACACCCTTGGACCGCGAATCAAAGTCGGAAAGTACGATTAATTACAATATTTGTGAAGGGTATTGGCGTTTATTTGAGCTATTAAACTGATTACGCGTTAAAGCTTTGATCCCCAAAGGACTCGATTGCTTGATGAGGTGCCTACATTAATGAATGAGGGATGTACCAACTAAGGTTCTTCCTTAGTCCAAGGAATTAACAAATCAAATATGATACCCATCTATCTCTTTTCCTTTATAAAAGCCGAAGCATGCCAGTTCCATAACTAATTCGAAACTACACCAAGAGTGTCTGTTGATGATGGGTAACTAGACAAGCCACCATCAAAAGCTCGGACATCTTGATTGTCATCTGGCTCTCAGGTACTCCTCAACCAATTCCGCAGATTTAAATTCCATATTTAAAACAAATTCTTGTATTACTGAAGTGTATTTTTAAGCACAGAAGATCGGAGATTAAAATGGTCACGTCAGGACTATCCGATATGACCTTTATCATCTAGATGACTAATAGGAGTCTTGGGCGTAGATAATACCGGAGCTTGTATGCCCTATTGACAGGCGCTGATGTGGAAACATAAGTCCGATACCGATTGTGAGCGAATAATGACTTTTTGTGAAGCTTCAACAGTGCCTTCGGTAATTTACCTTGTTTCAAATGAACAAATTTTGATATTTAAATTACCAACTATTGTGATGAAAAAAAAACCATGTTCCAGATTTTTCGATGCGCTCTTTAGACTAATGTAAAAATGATCCATAATTTTCCACTGAGGGATCATTCAACAATTATCGTTGTCATTTTAAATCAAGTTTTTTGCGGAAAGTGGTAATATTTGGGAATTGTATTTGAATGGAATAACTGCCAAGTGCCTACCTCGTCTTACCCAAAAATGATTCTTTTTTTTTGGAAAAAAGTTCAAAAAACTGGTTCGTTACGAGTGGGAAGAGAGTGCTGAGTAGATCCAAATATATTTATATCACGTCAACTGCCGCTTACCGCGGTGCTGGATCAGCCCACATTGATCTAAATAGCGAAACTCCTCTGGTGGGACAAAACCGCTAAGTCGCACAAGTTAAATCGGGGTTCGAGCAGTTTGCCTTTTTAAAAAGAAACAAAACTAACTTCGACTTGCTCTTTAGAGCGCTTTTCTTAACTGCTAATATATTTTAAACTTTTGGTTTTCGTTGCTTCGCCAGTGCAGCGGCAAATTGCTGACCTAGCACAGTGTCGGACGCTACAGTCAAGGGGTTATTCGCTGGTCGATTTCCAATTATCAGGGGTGGCGATGTATCCGGCATAATTCCTGTTATTGGCAGCGACGGACATCCAGTAGGTTTTCCGGAATTGTTGTGGGAAATGTTGCTCTGGGTCAGCTGCTGGGTTCAACCCAGTACCCACACTCTCGTTGTACAAGTAATTGGTGACTACCGCGAGACAGTATCTGCCTCGGAGATCAGGTTATTGATTGAAGTCATTACGTTTGCAATGTGACTTCGAATCAGTTTTGTCAGAAAACTGTACAGCCTTAAAATCCTAGCCCTATTGGATAAGACCTGCATAGGGTAAAATTTCGTGTACTCAGATTCGGGTGATCTATGTATGTGATTCGGGATAAGCCCTGCGACATTGTCTCAGGACATTTTTAATTTTTTTCCATGAAGCTGGCTCTCAAATTAAACTAGACGAGACACACAGGCAATCGTGGGCTTGATTAAGGCCATATAGCAGAATATCTTCACTCTGAAATCGTGTTGGATCTCATGAAATAGCTATTTTCTAACTACATGTTTGTCAAAATATAGATACTGATCTAGTCGGATCCCAAGGTATCAGACTACAATTTGTTGTCAACCTTGGCCAATTTTTTCTAGTGTTCCAAGAGGCCCAAGGCAAAGGTTTTTTGAATAAAATAGATTCTAATTTCTCGAAGCTGATTTTCAATTTCAATTGCATGAGAATGACAATGTACGCGACTAAGTCGTCCACGTACGCTCTAGAATGGTGAAGAGAGGCGGTTTAGTATGACGGTATCGAGTCACGATCGGCGAGACGTCGTCCGGCAGCACCAACGTTTTTGGTGGCTGGAGGGGACACCGTCGGCGACTGAGTAATAGGGTACACCAGCCAGCCAACAATACCAGTGGCTGGCTCGCATAGCTTAGGGCTATGCCTAGCATGAGGTAAAATTAGACAAAAAAAAAAAAGATATATACATATATAAAATATATATATATATAATGTACATATTTTAGTTAAGTTAGAATAAGATAGGTTTAGTTAGATTTAATTAGTTTTAGATAGGCTTAAGTTTTATATAAAATATATAAAAATGATCATATGCTAAGTTTTTTCTTAATAAAAACCATTTTTCTTAGCTTAAGTTAGATATTATAATGTTAATAGAATTTATGTAGTCGTCGAAAGACATATGTTTCAATTGTTGTTTGTTTGTTTTAGAGTGTCCGTATAGGGCCAGTAAGATAGTTAGATTTGTTAAGATAGTTAAGCTAGTTTTAAACATTTTTGACTAGGGTAAGATAGATATAAGATAATACTGAATAAAAAATGAAACAAAAAAAAAAAAAAAAAAATGGTGAAGAGAGGCTATCAGATCACTGAGGTAAATATGTATAGCAGTGCTTTATTTATGCCCAGTGAGCTGAGCTTGTAATAAAGGCCTTCTAACTATGCGGTCAGACAGGCACACGTGCATCGTTGCTTGCACTAGTTCCATTGGATATCCGATATGCCCTCTTCTGAAACCGAATTGGTTATCCGGAATGATTTTCCTCAACTCTCTATGGACGATCTTCTCGAAAAGCTTGTTGATGTTGAGATTTGCCGTTAGGGATTTCGGGGATGGCTTTACCCCTCTCATGGATTGGTTGGACCACCACTTGCAATTAGTCGAACAAATTAAAGCCTTTTTATTAATTTTTTTGTAATTTTTGTGTGTATCGCATGGTGTCTAAAGACCACGTTGAATCTCTTGTCCTTTTAGCATAATTAAGCTTTCTTTCTATGCTGATAATATTGGCTTGTAAACACGACGCCCATTGAAATGTGCGATCTAGTTTGGTCAGTGTGACAGCTATCACCGAGTACATACACTAGAAGTACACTAAATATACATATATCATTATATCTTCATGTAACACGCTCTCTTCCAGTGCACTGAATAATGTTGAACAGGATGGTGCACATATCTACCGATGTGGTGGGAGGTGCCTGAGCACAACATTAGATATTCCGTCGGTCCCCGGGGATTATTTTTTCATCAATCATTATCTGGAGATCTTCAGTCGAAATGATCAGGGTGTTAGACCTCTTAATGGCGACGGCATTATTTCCCATGAAATCGTCATTGAACCTGGTAAAATCAAGTTTCTCTGATCGCCAATGATTGATACCATTTCAAAGGAAAAATGATGGAGTAAGGCTCTGCATTCCAGGTCGCAGTTTGGACGAATGCAGTCATTCACCTTAAATACTCCCTGGCAGACAGCTTACACGGTGGACAACTGCTCCTCGACCAATCGTCATCCAAGACGACGCTCTCGGAAGCATCAGATCCTGAATGTTATTCTGATTGCTTCTTCGAAATATTTTATGTATTTACGGAAACATATTCACGCTTTTGGACTTTACAACACAAAATCGGTCGTTTCAATGCAAAATTGCAGATATTCTGTAGTTTTCCTTGATCTATTGTTTGAGACTTTTAATGAGTGACTTCAGGGTCCTGACCTCCGATTTCACTCTGTCAGCAAATCGCCTGTATAAGATTTTGAGTGTTAACAGAAGTCTACTTTTCTGTAGTGCCCACCGATAGCTTAGTTGGCTTTCTCTTGTGTTTTGAATGTTATTTCTCCAATGACTACGTTTAGCATAAAAGTCGTCGGCCAGAATATAAAAGTTTCGATCGAAAAAGTGTCTCAGGCTTTGTGATGAAAATATTGGGTTGAGGTGCTTAGGCTCCTAACATATAATGCACATTTTCCTTTCATTTCCTGAAACCTACAAAATCGCAACTCCTCCACCACTTTAACCCTATTTTGTGCTTCTGGTTTAGCTTTGTTTCGCTGACTAATATCACATCGGGGCCTTCGTTGTACAACAGGTTGAAAAGAACGGCTCTTTGCTCAGTCCTAATCAGTGAATTTACATTCATCGGTAAAATATTTAACAGACTCTGCGCTAGGCCCGGCAGAAGCGAGCAGATTCTGTCGACTCGGGTCGCTTGCTCATAGATCTGCTGTTGGAGCTGGCTGATTTGCCCTTGGATGGCGAGCAGAATCGAACGGAGGTCCACCTTGGCCTCCGGTGCTTTAGAAACAGGCACTGGGGCTTTGGGGACAGCCATGGAACTTTGTATCGTTCGGACATAGGTGTTCTGGGATGTAACCACTGGTGTTTGTAAGTAACGCGAAACGTTTCCCTTCAGACTTCTGCTTGCGAACCAAGTTGATTATTTTAGAAAGCTCAGTGGCCCCAATATCTGACATACATATCTCCACACATTCTTATGTATTCATGTAATGAGCTCTTTTTACAAAAAATAAAATTGAATTTCAATTGAAAAATAATTGCAAAGAAGTTCTACAATTGAATTTGCATTTCAAGAAGTCACTTGACATTTGCTGGCAAGATCCGATTTACAATACAAGCAAATCATTAATTTCAATTGAAATAAACAAATAATTACTATAACGATATCGCGGACTGTATAAAATGGGAATTGTTGCATAAATTACTCAGAAATCTTCCACAAAATTCATCACTTATTCCATTTTAATTGCACGCGGGCTCTAAATCATCATTACACGCTTTCTACATCAAATTTGTTGAATATGAAATCAGTTGGGAAAAAAACTCCAACCAACAAAAACGAAATAAGAACGAAAAAAATGCAAACTCCATTCACCTATTACACCGGATCGGTGGTGGTTGGTTGCACAAGCCTAGGGTGCCACAAACTGCCAACCGCCCGTCCGAGTTACTGTTTCGCGTGTTAAACGACTTCAAAGTGATGCAACTCATCGCCGTCAGCATCGTAGCCCATCATTCTTTGACGTATGAATGGATAGCTTCGAACAAAAGATTTCGTTTCTTCACCGAAAAACCCAAAAGAACCGATAACTACGACAAACACTCTACCATCAGCTCTCTACCGAATAATTAAGGAAATTGCAAAGATGGAAAAGTATTTAACAGATTTCATATGCAAATGAGTCAAGTTTCACCAGCGAGCCGTGCAACCTGACGACTGACTTCTCAGATCTAGAAAAGAAACAACAGAAAAAAGAGTTTCATTTCTACTTTGTACGCGAAAGAGTAATTAAAACAAAAAACGGTGTAGAACGGTACCAAACGTACATGGACTTCCGTTTGCAGCGCGCCATTTTGCCGTTCCATCATTTAACATCAAATTAAGTCAGACAGCAGACTTACTTGAGCATTCGAAATAAAAAACCTCGAGTAGCACATGCATGAAGAAAACACATGAAAGGACTGCTGCCATCATGTCTCCTCCTCATCGTCTCCATCCCTTCTTTTTCTCTTTCCTCAGTTTATTTTGTTTTCACGTCTTTTGTAATTGCAATTTCAAAGGACATCCACGCGTATTTTAGAATCTCAATTCACCGTTCGCAATCGTCGTCGTATTGGGCAACAAGTGCGAGGGAGAGTTGGCCATATTTGTGGCACCCCACTGTGCCGAAAGGGGTTTACGTTCAGCTCGAGAGCCCGCAGTCATGGTAAATGAGTTTTTTTTTTTTTTCGAAGAAGCAACGGTCGTGGAGCGTACACTTTTAAGTTTCCATTTTGAAGTAAGCCTAAGAGTCATTGTGACAATTGAAAAGGGAAATACGAGGAAGGACTCATATGGTATATAGTACGTCACGAGCGTGAGGGAATAATTCCATTTGACAGGTTTAGGGCGCACAGCAGGATTTCAACTGTAATTGCGTTTATGAGATTTCGTAATGGTGGATCTCATTAGTTGGAGATGTATATGGTAAGTTATTCCCCTGCAGTTGCTACTCGTTGCAATCTGCTGGTGGTAATTCGGAAAGTTAATTTCTTTCCCAATCGAATAATTGGGTCGACTCGGTGGTCTCGCATGCATGTGTAAGGAATGGGAACTTATCAACATTGGTAATTAACTTAGTTTTGGGAAACATTTTCGATTCCAAAATCGAGTGAATCAAAGTTATAGACAAAGGACTTCAGGACCACACGACCTGAATGATAGTTCTTAATACAAAAATGTAACCACACCACAGAGCTCTATGTAACATAACTAAGCTATGTTGCACTAAGGAACAGCTCAGGCATACGTGCATCTGTACAATACTCCTGTTTTCTTAAAAAAAAATGTTCCCCTTGGTCTTATATCTTCACCTATCCAAAAGAAATTGTCAAGAAGCACCCTAACTTACGTACGTAAGTCGGATACTGGGGAATTTTCAAAATTCCACAACTAAGTTTTTCAGCCTTCAAAGACGTGAATCTGTCGGACAACGTCTCGCCGATCTTGGATAATATTGCTCTGCGTGGAATATTTGAGGGCCATTGATATGTGTTGAATAGTTTTTTCATGATACTATTGTATTTGTTGGGGTAGGAAGCCCATTAAAGTCATTGCCTTGCATCATTGCCATTCTCTTGCATAGAGCCAACTAGAGTGAAAGAGTTCCGAGATAGTACACAAGTACTAGTCCATCCAAATTCTGTCAGTGAATGTCGGTGGACGTCTGTCTTGTCGAACAATTAAGAACCTACGCTTAGATTCGTGGGACCCTAGAAATCAGCATTCTTAGTTTCGCTACACCGCAGTGTAGTTTGGAAGAGGGAATCTACCAGACCGTTAAAGTAACTGCTGAAAAGTAAGAACGGTGTACCGTGCCCTATCGTACCCTATATTCTATTTCAAATTTTTGTCCAGATTTGAAGTACATTTATTGTTGGTCTCCCCTAAATGGAAATATTTATCCTGGATAATCTTATTGTTTTCAATCCATTTAGGTAGACCTCTATGTGCCAGCTCTAGGATTTTTCTGACACTCGATTTCGGATTTGCGTGGGCTTGGCATCGATATCTCCGTTGTCCATGGCTTTAAGGTATCTATAGATAGAAGCTTTCGTCAGGGAACTGAAAAAACTGGCCAACGTATCCTACCAAAGCTGCAGCCAGTAGCTGTATTTATTTTTGAAATACCTGTTATATTGATATTAATAAGGGTTTTGTAAGGAGCTAAAAAATGTTCAATGATCTTGTGCAAATCAGATAAAATATTTGTTTCAGGTCTTCGTGGCGAACATTTTTCAAATCGAATGGCAAATATTGTGAGACATTACAAAAGCATTGTAAGACGGCTTTTGAAGAAATTAATCTCAACGGGCAGTACAAAGGGACAACGTGAAGGCGGCATACCCGTAAAATGTTGGATTTTGGAGTGCATTTCTCTGAAAATAGGGTTGGCAACTGCTCAGGAATTGACGGGTGATGTTCTATTAACATCAGCACTATTAAATGCTGGCTAAATAAAGTAGATTTTGAAGCACCCTGACCTGCAAGGAAACTGTTTCTCTCAGCGGCAATGATGAAAAAAAGGATGGTGAGGACCAACCAACGATTGGAAAAGTGTCATATATTTTGATGAATTCAAATTTAAGTTGGTTGGACCTGACGAAAGGCAGACAGTGGAAGGAGGCCTAAGAAGCGGTTTTGAAAATAATATTTGCTTCTCATCATTAAGCCTTCACCATATGTTACGGTATGGCGAACCATAACAAATTGGGCTTTTAGACGGTTCCGCAAATCCAACTAAATACAAAGGAATCATTGTATGACAGAAATGGTAACTCAAATAACTTTTAAATAATGTTTTCTTTCAATAGATATCCCGATGCAAGGCAGATATTTTTCTTGAATCTCAAATTCGCCGGGAAATAGCATTGTCCTCAATATAATAGGAAACTTATGGTCAATTATAGGCCGTAAAGTACGCTACAAAGAATTCAAAACGATCATAAACGGCAATGGTGGCAGTACAAGCGCAAAATTAAATACTGCACAACACTAGTATTAAGTACAGTCTTAAGTAGTTTTAATGAATACAATGAATATACCCACGGCTCGGAATGTCAGTCGTAAGAGGCGACTAAATTTCTAATGGATTTCTGCCCCATGAAAAAAATTACAGAAATAGGTTGAGAGCTGATGACTTATATACCACAGCAATATACCATAACAACATCACATCCAAAACAACATCAAAAGTCATTGGATGTTAATGAGTTTCTGCTTTTGTACAATTGCCGGGAGTTCGGTTCATATTGAAAATGTTCGGCATCCAGTCTGGCATACTGGAATGCTCTACAAACTCCTGAAGACGGTACGATGCAAAGCAGTAGTAAACCTGATCAACAACATGCTGAGTAATCGCTCTTTCCGAGTATAGCGCGAGCAAACCGAGACAACTCAAGGATCGGTCCTGGCCCCACTGCTCTTTAACCTGTATGCTCAAGATATACCATACACTACCTCCAAATAATTCTCGTCTGCGGACGGTCTAGCGCTAGCCACACAACACCAAGTCTTGCACTCAATTGAGACAGAATTCGACTCACTGGATACTTCAAGAAATGGCTGACCGTCAGCAAAGCTAAAACTGAGGCAGCCTGCTCATGCTGCCTCATGCACATGCCACTCGAAATTGAATTCAATGAAACTGCCCTACGGCATAATAAGAGCCCCAAGTAATTCGGAGTAACCTTTAATAAATTCCTTACTTTCAAGCAGCACTGTCTCAACACCGCAGCCAAACTGAAAACAAGGAACAACCTGCTCCAAAAACTTGCGCCCAGCTCCTGGAGATCATCACCCACTACACTGCCGCTGCAGAGCCCATACTTATGGGCTAATTTAACTTAATTTATAACATCAGTTGTGATTGAGAGATGATAAAAAAAAATGTTGACGAAGGCATAACACTCGTAGTATAAGATCACTTCAAAAATCAAACTCTGTGTGTGCATTTCCAATATAACACCTTAATGACATGGGAACAAAAAACACTTACTGTGAACTACAACCAACACAAATTCAGTCCAATCTCTCGAATCCTATCTAGGACACCCACCCCCGGAATGGCAAAGAAGAAGTTTGTTTAAATTCAAGAAGAATTTGGGGCGAAGCGCTGCAGGCCTAATCAGGATTTATAAACAACTCGCTTCGGCCAACGAAATGGAACCCGGAGGTGGAGATATTTCCGTGAACTGCTCAATGTACATGGAGAGCGAACAGCATTGAGAAACCATGTTATCCACAGAGCAGGCATTTAGGTAGAACTGTGACCTTTCTAGGAAGTACAAGAAGTAATTCATCGGCTTAAGAATAACAAGGGCAAGGGAATCGACCTAATACCAATGCAATTAATAAAATATTTTGGAGAGGAATTAAGAGAGAAATTACATGGGCTTATCACCATCCTCATGGTCCTCATCCACATACTTAAAAGGGTGCCCGAACACAATGCCACAATTACCGAGTAATATCTCTGCTAACAAGTTATAACAAGGTGCTGTTAAATATTCTCTTAAAGAGACTGACGCATATGATGCCAGTCAGGAAATAATCGGAGACTATAAGTGCGATTTCAAGCGCGATGACCAAAATTTCACGGTAAAATGGAAACTTCCCGAAATCGACCTACTATTTGTAGATTTTAAAAAGAGCGTTTGACTCCATAAACCGATCGACCCTGTAAGGGAATGAAATCTATTCACGAAAATTATAGGGGAATCGCACCCGCTCTAACTTAGGCTTAGAATCTGGACCTTTTGGGACAGATAAAAGAAACGCATAAAGTAAAAATGGTCACTGACCTATTTGGATCGGTTTAAACCTCGCACCGGACTTACATAGCTCGATAAACGCTTGAGATAGTGGAAAAATTCAAATATCTATCGTACCCAGGACGAAGAAAGAAATAGGCGAATGGAGGAAATCTAGACAATCACGAACTCGAGGAACTTTATTCAGCTCTTGGGGTCCACTGTCCGACATAGTCCAAAAAGTCTCCGTACAGTAAGTAACTTTTTATATAATCCAAAAAAAATATGATGGATGATATAACATAAACTCAAAAGTAGTAACACTAAAATATATGTGTTAAATGCCCTCGTTTGTTTTCTAAATTTTAAGAATTTCTATCCACTCATAATACCGTTATGATCACATTCAGCCGAAATCTATGACAAAAAAGTCTCCGTACAGGCATTTATTCTTGTGTAAAAGTCACGATAGCAGCGTGTGGAAAAAGGAATTGTGTCGTAATTTTGTTAGTTTTGTATTTTTTTCCAACTTCGAGCTAATTTACTTTGATTTTGTTACTTACTTGCGCCTTCATTTACAAAAATATTAAAATTCAGAATAAAAATAAAGAAATACCACAGGCTATAAGGAAACTCATCATAGAACTTAAAAACGTCGCAAAATCTTTGGCTGAAATATCTGCTACAGTGAAAAGACCCCGTTCCTCCATTCAGTACGTTGTGCAACAATTTGAAAAAATGAAAACAACGGTCAATAAGTCCAGATCTGGCCGCCCAAGAAAAATTGATCAACGGCTGGAGAAGCGTATCGTTAGAAATATTATGGCAGAACCAAAAACAATTGCACCTGTTATAGCAGGCAACTTAAAAACAAGCGAAGGAATAGATGTGTGTGCTCAGACAATTAGAAACGGATTCAATGGCCGAGTAAGCCGAAAAAAGCCACTGATTCGAGCAAATCAAGTGGCTAGACTTGAATACGCTGTCGAGCACATGGAGAAAGATAATTCTCTCCAGGATCGCGTAATATTTACTGATGAGAGTAAATTCAACATCTTTGGTTCAGATGGTCGTCGCATGGTGTGGAGAAAGCCGAACTCTGAAATGAACCAGAAGAATTTAACACCAACGGTTAAACACGGCGGTGGACATGTAATGGTATAGGGATGTATGGCTTCTTCAGGCGTTGGCAATCTTGTTTTCATAGACTGCACAATGGACAAATATCAGTACTTGTATATTTTAAAAGAAAATCTGCATTCAAGTGCAGAAAAACTGGGTCTTAGAGACAATTTTGTGTTTGTACAAGACAATGACCCAAAGCACACGTCATGGATGGTAAGGGAATGGTTGCTGTATAACGTTCGCAGACAGTTGAAACATCCCGCACAGTCACCAGACCTCAATCCAATTGAGCATCTGTGGGATCATCTGGAGAAAAAAGTTCGTCAACACATGATTTCCAAAAAAACGACCTGAAGTCCATCTTGCTCAAGGAATATAACGGAATATAACAATATAACGTCAGAAACGAATTCTAAATTGGCCCATTCCATGAAAAATCGTTTCGAAGTCGTTAAGAATAAAGGAGGCCCAACGAGTTCTTAAACGTTAATTTTTATTAAAGTAATTTAAGTCTCGTTAATTGTTACAGCAATAATTATGAAGTGTACGGAGCCTTTTTGCTACGTTTTTTTTGCTTTAGTAAGATAAATTGTTCTTTTTTAATGTTTTTTTTAATAAAATGCTTTTGTTTTTGTGTAAATATGTTAACTATAGTTCATATTTGTTACTTTTTTGATTTATCAAATTCATATTTTTCTTTTTTGAGTGGGTTTTCACAATATTCTAAAAAGTAAACTGCTGTACGGAGACTTTTTGGGGTCTGTACATACCTACATAAAGATTAAGTCACTATCGACAAAAATATGATTCTAAGGAACCTTCTGACGATACCTGACAACATTTTATAATAATCTGACATTAGTCATTAGCTGGTTTACCGACGCTACTTTTGTATTTTTCAGATCCATGGAAAAATCAAAATTTTATGCTTTTTAATGGAAAAAAAATACCGTTTAGGGAAAGCGATTTGACAAGTGTTTTTCGGACTATGTTTCATTGGAACAGATGATAAGAAGTTATTTGCTGATTTGAATTGTGGCCGCACAAAAAACGATGATGCTAAATGCTCTGGTCACCCAAAATAATTATTTCAATAAATATAAAAGTCTACTAAATGCTCGTGTTCGATCGTAGTATGAGGCATTGGATGAAACATGGATCCATCACTACACTGGAGATCTAAATCGGCAGTCAGCTGAAGGGATCAACGTCATCCAAAGTGACCAAAAACGAAAATGTCAGCTGGTAAGTTTTATGCCTCCAATTTCGGGATGAAGAACTCGACCGGAAATGAAGAACACGACGATCGCAAGAATGATAAAATAACGCGAATTGCACTTTGTATTGCTTCTCCATTAAAGGGATTCTCTAGATTTACCTCCCAATGACTACTACTTGTTTGCAAACATAAAGAGAAAGCTCCAGGAAAAGAGATGTGGCTCCAATGAAAAAGTGATTGCCGAAACTAAAGGGCACTAAGGCCAAGCATACCTAAATTGTTTTCAAAAACTGCATCAAAATGTAAGAGAAGCGTTGAATAGAATGCGTCACTCTTGGAGTAGACTATGTTGATGAATAAAGTCGAGTTTCCTCAAAAAGGTGTTGTCATTCTACAATCTTATGAGAATAAATTCGAAACAATTACTGCGGTATACTAGGGTTCATAGATAGTTAGTAGGTCATCCGTGTCTAATATTTCTAGTCGAGAGGTCTCGGAATACGACTACCTTTAACTCGATGTAATGTAGACCGAATAAATGACTTGGTAGGCCATGTTAGGTTGGTTTTTCAAATGTTTAGCACTTAAATTTCCGGCCAGGAAATATCAGAAAAGTGCCTCGGACTTTGCAATTAAAATATTAGGATGAGACGTTCTATTTGATTAAGCGCCTCTACTCCCTCTCTTCATTTTGGAGATTACTTCATATAATGCACATCTCTTGCACATGGAATCGTTGCATTTCACATCATTCATTCATCTGCAGTAGCCAATGTGCAAACATTTCTAATGAATACTGCAACTTTGGTCTGTTATATGTGACTGAGTATGTGTTTTTTTTTTTTTGGAATTACGATATTCAACAAAAGGTGTCATTTTGCATTCCGTGCCACTAATGAGTTGTCAATGTTCAGCTAACATCGCGATGACTCTTGACAATTGAAAATATGTAGAAAATACACTACAACTTATTTAAACTGATTATGCAAAAATAATTGAATAAGATAATGATTTTTTAAAAATTTCTGAGTGATGAAGCACAATTAACTTTGTCAGTATGTGCGAAAACGTGCAACATTCTCGCATTTGGTGCTCCGAAACCCTAGAGACATAATAGACCAAACTCTCAACCTGGTGCGGTCTTTGAGCTGACTGTGTCATTGATTCATATTAAGCGAAAACTATGCTAGTGCGATCACTCAATGAATTGCCTTACTGAAATGTGTTGTCGACGCTTAGCCTAAAAATTATGGTCAGTGTTACATGCCAGACAGCTAGTCAAACACTGGCTTAATTAGGTGACAAATTTAGGCGAACTTCTCTGATATTATGCGATTTGGAGTCTTCAGAATTTTTTCTTTGCAGCTATGTCCGTGATATGACCAACATCAATACTCTATTAATGACTCATGCATTAGAGGAAAAAAAATCAAACTAACTACTCACGAAATTCTAGCCGCAAAAGCAGACCCAAGGCATATATTTGGCAGATATACATATCTACCATTCCACTAACCTAAGTATTACCTTTTTCTTTGAAAGTATTGCATTTTTAGTTGATTCAAAATGACACCTTTTGTTGGATAACCCAATATGAAGTGCAAGAATTACTTTATCATTCCTGAGGAATGTAACTTTCCCACTTCTCATTATTGGACAGGAAGCATGCAAAGAGTTTTTATGACAAAAATCTTAATTTGATATGAGATTCTGCTGCGAACTTTTCGCTTCTGATTTTGTGAATATTGTTAAAAAGGCACCAATTTTAGCCTGATACTAACGTAAACATGAGCATTATAATTTAATTTGAAATCGGTTATAAAAGACGTAGTTTAAAACTACTTTTAAATTTAAATTTCCGTTCTTTTGTCCAACTCTTCTTCTTTGCTTAATACTTTTCCAACTTTTACATGACAAAATTGGTAATACTTTTCCACCCCCCCTTAATTCATGAATTCCTCCTTGAATCCCAATTCTTTTAATTGATATACCTTTCCGTGAATCGAAAAAATATTGACATTGTGGCAAAACATATCACAAAAGTAAATGAAAAGAAAATAAAAACAATAACAATAATAAGACTGATTATATTGAGTCTGCACTTCAAACAGTTAACAGCCCAAGCACTCCGACACTGAAGTTCTATTCCCCGTCGTGTCGCCACTCAGCAGGTCCTGGCAAAAATAAGAAAATTATGTGAGAGGAATAAGTCATAAATGATTTGAGGATTTTGTAATTTTCGCCCTCAAGTCAACGTCGTCCTCGTCTTCGTAATTGTCTTCCTCCTCATCATTATCATTGTCGTCAAAGTCGAGCGCCACGGCGGTCGTTCCGTTCATTCATCGTCCTTATTTGCTGGAAATTGGACTTCCTCCACAGGCGTGTTGATGGATTTAACCCTCTTCTTCTACTTTCTTCTTTTTCAGTTCAATTTCTCATTTTTTTTTATTTTATGTCAATAATAGTCCTTCAGGGATCATTATGCCATGATGATTATGACGACGATGACGATGTCGACGATGACATCTTCAGTTAATGCAAAACGAATTTGAGAACCCTTTTGGATTGGTAGAGAGGAGACTTAGTTCGCTCGTTTCTCGTTTTTCCATGCGAAAATTTTTCGCTAAGGCAGTAACGAATCGGTGGAAAACAGGAAAATAAAATTCTCCTGAATCATAATGAAGTATAAAACGCTTTTCGATGAGAAGAAAGATACGCCACCATTATACAATGAGAAGTAGGTAGGTTGGTTGGTTGGTTGGATGGATGGATGGCATGCACGAGGACCCATAGCGCGTCAGGGAGCTAAAATAAAATACAAGTAAGAAGGTGGAACTGAAGGATCTGTACTGAACCCACTTCAGTGGTAGGGAGGTGCGAGCGGGCGACGTTGGATGGAATTTTTCCAATCCTTGTTAGTTAAGGTGGATGCGCGCTCGTTAGCTTAACGAGCCTGATGGTTGATTCGATTATATTCCATAACACGGCATTAATGTTTATCCTTGTTCCCATATCCATCAGCATAATGATGGCATCCCATCTCATTATTCATCCTGAACGCTCATTCATTCATTTATTCGTTGAGAATATTTCACGTTCCACCTCCTTTTTTGTGCCCTGTTTTGACTCCTTCCGTTAATATTTATTTCTGTTTTCATGCTCTTAGAGTTTTCTGCTCTTCTGATCCCAATTGGATGTTTTTCTCCCCTAATGGGTATATGTAAGTACAATATCGGGTATCGATATCGAGATGCATCGCGGATGTGGGGTGTTTCGTTTATACATGATGCAGAAATTTGAATTTCTCCTTTCGTTAATGTGATTATGTCCTTGGGCTGTGTCCTCGTAAGCAGTGTGCAATTAAACGTAAGCAAAACGTCTAACTGATGATGCCTCGTTAGTTCCCACACAGGCTGATATCCATACTTTCCGGCTGGGGTGGTTTATTTTAATCTCTGTAATTATGGTTGGAAAATGCGACCTAAATGATAGGATGTGCCAAACGAATGAAGATTCTTAATTGCCGCGTCAGCTTTTCGGGCTTGACAGGGTAATGATCTCGCATTATTCAGAAACAATTTCGGAAGGTATAATAGCCCTGATTAGAAACATACATAATGCCAATGCCATGTGTAGCCACTGAGAAACAGTTTTAGAGTCTCAAAGTATCTGCTGCAGATATTGGAAAGAATAATTTTATGACACTAAAGAGAATAGCGCAGCAAAGTCAATGCCGCAGGAGCAGCGTATTGCCTAGTATTAAACCCAGGCCGGACTTTTGGACGGTGTCAAATGATGGAGTTTTCCGGATAGGAGTGCCTGAATGCACCTTTCTTATAGGGACGCTTGGTAACAGGAGTGACCAGTGGAAATGAATAGGAGGTATCGATGAAAAAGAGTCAGGAATAGTGTTCGAAGCGGCAGTAGCAGTGGCGAAGGAATTTACTAAGGAGAGGTGGCGAGTCAAAGAAGATTGGAAAAAAAGATAGTGAAATATTATACCAACACGAAGAAAACGACAGGTATGGTGACTCCGAGGAAGATGACGTCTACCATACCTTCTTAACCTGTAGCAGGTGAGTAGCGTGAAGGACATAGTTTGAGTCTGACACATACAACCTATCCTCAGATAACGTCATTCAGGAGAAGATTTCGAGTGCCGCCAGCTAGAATGGGAGTACATATAACCTCACAAAGGTTGTAAGAAGTTGATAACCTTACGGGCAAGACAACTGAAAGCGTCTGAAGTCACTGATTAAAAAAAAAGGAAAAGTACAGAATTTCTGTAAGTTTGTATTGGAACAACAGAATTCGTGCTGTAAATTCCAACAGCGCGAGTATGTTCCCGCAAATAAATAAAATATTTCGGAGAAACAATCAAAATGACATTCAGGATCTAAAGCTTCTGAGAACGTCAGACAATGAACGTTTGCTAGGAACAGTTAACATCGATCCGGAGAGCGCCATCCTGGATGACGACTTCTTCGTGATCGAGGATCCTCAGGAGAAGGTGGCGACAGTGGGAGCTGTCTTCCAGGAAGTGTACAAGGTGAATGATGGTATTCGGCCGAACCACGACCTGGAGAACAGAGTCCTGCTTCATCACTCCTACCTTTGAAATGATTTCGATCATTGGTGATCAGAGAACCTTGGTTTTACCAGGTTCAATGACGATTTCATGGCGAATAATGCCGTCACCAATGAAGGGGCGAATACCCTGTTTATTTCGACGGGGGATCTCCAGATGATATTCGAGTCACTGAAGAGAAAAAAATCCGCGGGAATCGATGGATTATCTAATGTTATGCTCAGACATCTCCCACCACTGGCTGTAGAGATGTACACCATACTGTTCAACAATGCACTGAATAATGCGTATTATCCAGTGGGTTGGAAGACAGCGGTGGTGCAACCAATTCCCAAGAGGGGTAAGGACACCTCTAACCCATCAAATCTTCGGTCGATAAGTCTCCTTCCAAGTGTTAGCAAGGTCTTCGAGAAGGTGGTCCATAGAGCCCTGTCTAAATTTGTTGAGGACAATAAAATCATTCCGGATAACCAGATCGGTTTTAGAGCGGGGCATAACACTATTCATGCCGCGTCGAAACTCGTGTCGGATATCCAGTGGAACAAATGCAAGAACCAATGCACGGGTGCCTGTCTGATTGACTTGGAGAAAGCTTTCGACACCGTATGGTTAGAAGGTCTTTATTACAAACTCAGTCGGCTGGGCATAAGTAAACCACTGCTATATATGATTTTTGACATGTTAACAGGTAGAAAGCTCGTAGTGAAAATTGCCAACGTGACTTCTACCCAAACATTTGATATTAACAACGGACTGCAACAGGGTACGGTGAACTCGCCGATCCTGTTCAACATTTACTTCAGTGATTTGATAGTTTCTCTTCACCATTCAATAGCGTATGCGGACGATTTGATCGCCTACAGATCAGGTCCAACGATCGACGTCATTGTCACTCTCTTGCAGCGTGACTTCGAAAAAGTTCAGCAGTATTTTGATGACTGGAAGTTGAAAATCAACTGCCAGAAATCAGAAACTATTTTGTTCAGAACGCCTTTGTCTAGGGCCTCCCGAGACACCTTGGGATCTTGCTAGACCAGTATCTATATTTTGACAAACATATAGATGCTGCTTTTGCGAGGGCCCGGGGCGCTTTTGCTCTTACAAGATGGCTGTTTCATAGCAACCAACTTGATTCGAGAGTGAAGGTAATTTGCTACATGGCCTATCAGGCCCATGATTGCCTATGGATGTCCCGTGTGATTCAATGTGAGAGCTAGCTTAAAGGAAAGGATTCGGGTGTTTGAGAGACAATGTCTGAGAAGTTGTCTTGGGTTATATAGGATACCCGAATCTGAGTACACGAAATTTTACCCGAACGAGGTCCTATACAATAGGGCCAGGATTGTACGGGTGGATAATTTTCTAATAAAACTGATCCAGGGTCACGTTGCGAGGACAATGACTTCAGTCAATAACATGATCTCCGGGGCTTACTTTCCTAATTACATGTACCACGAGAAAGTTCGCCTTAGCGGCTTTGTCCCCCAAGAGGCATTCCTCTATTTAGATCAATGTGGGCTGATCCAGGATGAATTGGCGGTTCCGCTAATCTTCCACGTGGCCCGTAAGTCTGTGGAGCGGCGGCTCCTCTACGAACGTGATGTTGCGCTCCGCGAGCCCGACCGCCTCAGGTTAAGTAGATCAGTGTCGCACCAAGATCGGGGAGACGTCGTCCGACAGCACCAACGCTTTTGGTGGCTGGAGCGGACTGCGTAGTGGTTAACTTTGATAGGTCAGCCTCTTTAAGGCAAAGCTAGCCACATTCCAATGGCAGGCTTACATAGACTAAGGTAGGTTAGGTTAGAGTAGATAAGGGCAGGCTAAGGCAGGCTAGGGTGGCAGGTAGGTTTAGTTTAGTTTTAGCTTTAATTTTAAAAAAAGAAAAAAACAAAAAAAAATACAAAACAATTACGAAAACAAAAAAAAATTAAGTTATTCTTAGTTATAAGTTTCTTTGTTAAAAAAAAATTATCTGATTCCAAGTTTTTTTTAAATATCACTTTTCTTGGCCTAAGTTGTTTATTTATTTTAATTATTACAAGTAAATCGTAAGGCCGAAAGGCATAGTCTTAAGTTGTTCTATTTGCTTTAGAGTGTCCGTATAGGGCAAGTAAGGTATTTTATGTCAGTTGATATTTAAGCTTGTTTTAAGCATTTTTGTCTAGTATAAGTGAGTTCTAAAAATATAAAAACAAAAATGAATTAAAAAAAAAAAAAAAAAGTAATGAGACTGATTTCCATTTGCCTGGCTCCGGAAACCCAAGAAAATAGTGTCGAGTGACAGTTTGGTGCGGTTTTTGGGACGATGATGTTGACATCGATCTTAACTCCCCGTTTGAAAATTATTGTGGTTCGGCTTTTCAAATCAAAATGTTTACATGTCTCCACGTTATGAAGTCTCTGGAACTTAAATTCATCGTTTTTACAGAAATATCTACATGTGTGAACATACGTTCGTGACCTTTTTTTTCGTCTCGGACTTCTTGAGAACTAGTCATGATATCCTATCTAGACATAATCCATTGGACGCATAATTGCATAATCTTTAGCCCTTATTGTATATAGGTGTGTTCAAAAAGTAATGAGAATTGTATAATTTTGCGGATTGTTTTAGAGTGATTCATTCGATTTTTTCATTGTTACGAGTATATTGATAAACACATCCGAGATATTGCGAATTTACAAAATTTGAAGTGCTGTGGAATGTGTGCGATTTTCTAAAATTTTCTCAAATATCTTGTTCGTTCTCTTGTGTTTGAATGTTGGGGTTTTAACAAAACAACCCGCATTCAGAGAGTAATTGATGACGTGTATCTCCACTGAATTTTCCAAACGGAATCGGTATTGTTGTACCCGAATAACGCGGATTTAGACAGGGCGACATATTGCCATTTGATTTCTCCAACATTACCTTTAAAAATATCGTGCAGGACTCATTGACCAGGACAAGAAGCACAACCTATTTTCGGTCTGCATAGTTGTTTTATACGCAAATACCATTGAAGTGATTGAACGAATACAGTGAGAAATCAATAAAGAAAATGGAGGTTAAAGATAGGTACATACAAAGGTATGCTGAAAGTTTTTTTTCGAATAATTTCAATATAACTTCGAAGGAAGAAGTCTTTCATTTAAGAAATTACGCCTAGATTTTTTTTTTGTAAATGACGCGTGCACAAGATGTAATGACTCCCTGAAATGTCAAGAAGTCATGATAAGGCACGGGCCGAAGGGGAAAGAAGGTGTCGGTGCACATTGGTTTCAAATGTTTGTGGATTGTAATGAGTGGAAAAAGTTAAGCTGGGAAGAGCATTCTACATTCGTGTGGTTCGGCCAAAAAGCAAGTGTCTAAATTTGACTGTGCGTCCGAAGACAGGCTTGAGGCTGAACTGATGAGCATTCCGGGCGGGACGTGTGTCTTGAAAAGAAAGAATGCAATTGGCCAGCTCGCTTGAGCAAAACTGAGAGAGAGAGGAGACATTACCTCGATGTTCGAATGAGTCCATCGACTTCGCAATATTTTTGTCTCCTATGAGTTTTATCGCATGTTTTTGTATTCTATCTTGCAGGTTCAGAAGCACCAGACCAGATATGAACGGTGTACCCAAGCTTGGGGCATATGTAGGCTTTGTAAATTGAAACCAGGTCACAGAGGTGAATTGTTACGCAATATTGTTTATCATGGAAGTGTAACATCATATTTATTGTAAACTGTGTAATGTGTGGCAATCACAATGTAAGTATAAAGTTTTGAACAGCGTGACCAAATCATCACATTTTGTTTCCAAAATCAGTGTTCCATTCGACAAACGTTTTTCGCATTATGCGATCTTGATACGACATATGGTGGTCAAGCATTCGATCAAACACCGGTTCCATAAATAATCCCTGGTTTTCGGATTCGCGATTTCGGGCGAAAGTATGGCTTTTTGCGTGGTCTGCAGGCTTCAAAATCGATATATTAAGTGTCCCTGCAATCATGCAGGCTAAGGTCTTTTTATGAACAACGGTTCAAAGTGATCCCGAAATGGACATAATTGAGTTTTCAGTTAGACCAAGGCAATATTCTCTGCCGATTTTCCTGGTTCAGTTATGGTGTTGGACCAATCTCCTTTACATGAGTGGGTTTTAGCCCACCCGAAACGTTTTTATTATACCTTCCGTTTAATATATTTTGACGTTGTCCTCAGTTTTACCTATGTCTGTAAATTAAGTCAGTTGGCCTGCAGCGTTTAAGTTTTCGTTTGTTCGACGTTTGGGAGCCAACGCATTTCGTCGTTTGTATGGCGTAGAATATTTTGCCTGTATTTGTCATAATTTCCTCTGCGACAGTTGTTATGTGGAGGTCTTTGTAAACTTCCTTGTTTGGTACATACCATTATGCGTCGATAATAATTCTTAGGGTCTTGTTTTGCGTATGCTGGATAAATGCTGAAGATCCACATAATTGTAATTTTTCTAGATAGGTTTTAGCATGGTTTTGATTGCCTAGAGTTTTTATCAAGCATCCAATAGCATTTTTGAAATTTGTGACTAATTTAACTTCCCAAATAAGCTAGTCTGAGGAAGGTCAGCTTGTACGATGTGCAGTTTGGAGTATCCGTCCTCGTATTTTGTATTAAAATCAGGTTTGTCGGGGTAGCTCTTAAGTAGTAGGGGAAAGTCTTGTGGTAAGCTTTTGCTGAGTAAGGCAGTCCCATATGCCAGACTTTATTAAAAGCTTTAGATACGTCAAGAAATACGGTTGAGCAGTATCTTTGATTTAAGTCAGCTGAAATTATATTTATTACTCTCTGCGTTTTTTTGTATAGTCGAGTAACATTTTCTGATTTCGGATTGGTGATTCGGTACAGTTTTGTTATGGTTGATTATTGGTTGTAGCCTTTTATGTAGGATTTTTCCCAAGACCTTAGGTAAGATTGGCAACAGGCAACACTGGGCGGTAGTTACATGCTTTTGTTAAATCTTTTCCTGGTTCCGGGAAGTTGGTCTTGCTAAATGGTTTCAGTTCTTTGTGTACTGCTGGAATCTGTTAGAGTTCCAAATAACAATTTCTAGTCTGTTCATATTAATTTTTAATTACTAATATTTTTATTTATTAATATTTTCAATTATTGACATGCTATGCGATCATGTTAGCGATTTGTATAATTGTTGTACCATTTTTTTTATATCAGTAACGTCATTTGGGGACTGTGCTTGTGGTAAGTGTTAAGGTAGTAAGTTGGTTGGATGGCATGGCTTCAATGAATTGGTTTTCTTTTGTACATGTATTACATACATATGTAATTATTGTGGATGTAGAATGAGGTTGGGTAGTTGGGCATCTTTGTTTCTCAAAGTAGGTAATCTAATAATAGTTTAAGTGCTTTGTAAATTGTTGTGGGATTGTTCCACTAATAGCCATCGTATATCGTTTTTTTTTTTCTTTTATTTGGCAGTCGATGATTTTGTGGTCTTGTGGTCTTGTGGTCTTTGGCGTAGTAATCTCGTGTGTGGCGATAGGTTAGGCAGTTACTATTGAACATTGTATGTCACTTCTTTTATGAGGCGGTTCAAAAATTACTTTGCGACGCAGGTCCCTGTAGTTCTCTAATTCTTGTGAGAATATAATATATTAATAGGTTAAATTCATTTAAGCCCTGAGGTTGACGGTGATGAATTTTCCACTATATTTCGACCGTTGTAGTGAATTTTATTATACCAACACGTTGTGCTGGTATATATCGATCTATATTTTATAGCTGATGAAATTTGCTGATCAAAATTAACCGCAATGACAGTTTATTGTTGATAGCTCCACAATAACACCTCCTATTGGATGATTTTCAGTTGAAAAACCAATTCAAATATGTGGATTCCTCTGAAAATAATCGCTTCAATTGACTTGTATGGAATTCGATAGTCAGCCCATCTTCTCCCCTTACCACTTTATCCGCCAATCAAGTTTCCTATTCCCATTCCCTCAAATTTTCAAATTTCTAAAATCAGAAAATTACATATCTGCGAATACACTTTACAGCCTTCCAATCTCAATTCCGATTCCTTTGCATCATTATATTTTCTCCAACCCGCGGGGCACATCCCCACACTTTATTATCATCCACCAGCATTGTCCCATCCTCCTTGTCATCATGCCTCTCAACCGGAATTCAAACACAAAAGGATATGCATAATTTTCCTCTTTGCAAAGTTACCTTCCCACCTTTTTTCCTTCCTATTCCAGCCGTGCTCTTTTCCTTCTTGTTACCTTCTGATTTTTAATGGCGGTCTGATTTCCATTTTTTCACTTCTTCCACTCAAGCAATAATCATTACTGCTGCACAACATATAGGAGTGTCTTCCCTAAACGCACCACTTCCCTCATTCCGGCACTACTACTACTACAACCACTTCTGTGCAAGCATCTCGCATCGTTCCGTTGCCATACCTATAGCTATAGCCATCACGATAAATGTCATCCTTCAGCACAATTATATTCGTTATTATCCTTGGTGGGGGATATACGTTTTAGCCGTGTTAGATACGTATGCTTTTGTTGTGAGTCCTTATACATCATAACATTTCCTATTTTTTCGCCTTCCATGCCTGTTCCATTCAGTCATTGTTGCAACCGAGGAGGTTAGGAAGCAAGGAAAAGAATAAATCAGCTGGGGGAGAGCTGAAATATAAATTAGGACACGACAGGGTAGAGACAACCACCACTCTCTCTCTCGCTCTTACGCACATGGCTATGTCTTCTTCCATGTGATTCTTGTTTTGTCCTAGCGCCGGCACAGTCAGCGCATCATCACCTGAAGAGACAGAGCTGCCCTCTTTTTATTTTTCCTGCTTTCTTCTTTCCTCTGCTCTAATGAGCGAAAAAAAAGGAAGAAAAAGGGATATGTCTCCGTTCCTTGATTCGTAGCCCCTCCCATATCTGAGGACGAGATAGAGGGAGGACAATGAAAATAAATATTCCTTCATCCCGTTCTCGCTGCCTGCCGCACTGTTCACTCGCCAGCCAGTGGCCAGGATGTCTTTGCCTTTGGGCGAACTAATAAGGAAAGTTTTCATTTTGCGACTTCTTCCCTAAATAGCAGGCAAATCTAATTGTTTCCAGACCTTTTTTCAGCTCTATGCCTCGTTTGGGTTGTCTTAAAGATGGAGAATGTTTTTTTTCTTTGCTTTCGGACGAATTATTGTTTAGAGCCTTTCTAGCTTATTGGCTGGATATCATCGGCATTTGTTAAGCACTTGAAGTTTTTAAAAGTAATTAGAGAATAATTCGACATGGATCCTTTTTTCGACGAGTCCTCGGGCTGTGAGTGGATCCGACTTCTTGAACTTTGAATGGAAGGAGGATTGAAATTAATTATGGATACGCTGGAGAACTGATGACGAAGGAGATTTGTAATTGATTTTTATGCATAATTATGCAGATTTGTTTTCGTTTGCCAGGGAGGAAAGGTTGTTTTTATGAAAATTAAATTAAGCGGATCGAGCCATTTTAAGGGGTAGATTCTTTTAAGTTTGCTAGGCAGGATCTAAAATTTGAAGGCAATTAGTAGCGGTCGGACAGTTTTAGTTCATTTGACTTATTTTCAATTTGAATATTATTTTGGTTAATATTATAATTCAAGATGTACTTGTTTACAAACGGACGTGATAACTGTTTCCAAGGCTAGCACTGGCAGTTCCCATTTGTTTCTTGACAAAACGTTCGTACTTAATTCCTGCAATAGTATTACTCATGAGCAGCGTATGCAGAAAAATAAATATTATGAATGACCATTCTTGTAAATCATACTGTAGCATACTATAATATTCAGTGGGGCTTGCCAGCTACCTTTAGGTGCCCAAAAAAGACTCTGATCATGCGCTCAAGCGAGTGACTTGAAGCCTCCAACGACCTTATGTATTAACTAAGTATGTATATGATAAACACGCTGACTGCCGCAGGTAGCGGTGATCAGTATAACAGTACAATAAAAGCTATCAGCACGCACTAGTACTTTTATTTTCTTCTGGGAAATCTGATTTTGACCAACGACTCATGTCTTTTGTGGAATCCAATAGCCAAGTATTAGTCGCTTACGAACGTTCGTTTAACCTTACCGGACCCGGTTCTTAGTGGACTTTTCTCGAGTGACTTAGTACAAGCTCAAAATGCAACGAACGATTAAATGTTGTTTTGGACTGGGGAAATCAAGTACGGAGGCGTTAGATATGATCCGTTAAAGAATGAAAGCATGTTTAAGTGGCATAAGCTCTCCACGTAGGTGGTTCACTATTAACTTGTGCCACGGGGCAGAAAATGAACGGGGCTTTTACCTAAAAACCCTAAAAGACTAAAGGGAAGGGTTAATCCGGTCTTCGCCGGATATTGGAAATTTCATCGACAATGCACTCAGCCACACCTGCTCCAAAACGACAGACAACATGATGCTTAACGGAGTCGTGGCGATACATCAACGCCCTAAAAACCCCGGTTTGATCCAAGTAGACATTTTTGTATTCCAAAAAGTAAAATCCCCCAAGGGACCCCAAGTGCCGTCGAATAAGATAGCATGCTACTGCTAAGGATCTGCCGGAGTCTACCTATCAATTAGGCTTGGAGTCGTAAAATAGCAGATGGCAAAAGTGTGTCAAGGGATATACTAGGAATAATTTTAAGGTTTTATGTGGAATAAATGACTGTTTTTCGCATACTTTTAATACAAACCCTGTATTTAAAAGATGTGGTACTACGTATCGAATGTGAAGATAATAAGTTTAGGGAATTCTACGCTTTTACATTTAAAATTATACAATCTATTTCTCTGATTTGAAAGTCAAAAACTGCACAATGGCAAGGGTGGGCACTTCATTGCTCTGAATTTCCTTTGTGCCATGTGTCGGCATGGCGTTCAACGTCAAATATCCAGATGCTATCTGCTTTTATTCACTCATATCCGCTATTTTGAACACGGCAAAATGTCAAATTTATTGACAAATATTATCTTCTACTTAATGGGCGATATGACTATTGACATAGCTACAGCGGTTTCGTCTATAAATCAAATAACGGCAAAATGAAAGGCAATTAATCGCCTCGTATATTCCCGTGGAGGCCCTGGGTTAAATCTAAATAAACTCTTTCTTCAAGCCCTATAAAAACCTCAGCGATTGTCCATAAATATTAGCATACATATTAGCATATAGTCTTGTGATTTTATTTAAAAATTCGGCAAAAATCAAAATATTAACTGATTTTTGCAAAAGTATCACATGAACGAAATCAAAATCTTATTCATAACCGTAACCGTAGTATATATAAAAGTGATCTTGAATCTTTTAACTGTTTCATATTAGAATTGGACAAAACTGAAACACCTCCCCGGAGCAAACTGGTGCCTTTGCGGCGTCACATGGAAATGAAGAAAACGAATTTTCTTCTGCTGAAGGAGCTAAACAAAAATATCTCGAATATTAAGAGTCAAAATTGAAGCAAGAACATTATTTTTATTATAATTATTACTTATTATTATGAATCGGAAAGTTCAGAACCTCATTGAACACCCTTCGCCAAGCCTCCCTGTCATGAGTGTGTTCCTTCCATGTTAAGGTATTCTGTCCATCTTTTCTATGTCCATCCTTTCATTGTCCTCATATCTGCGGCGCGGCTTTTCTGGCGGTCTTTTTCCTACTCACTATTCGTTTGACTCTTCGTCCAATATCCATCCGTTATACGTGCCCTACCCATCTTAGTCTTCGAGATTCTATTACTCGGACAATGCTTGGGGTTGAATAGAGCTCCTCGAGTTCTTTGTGTAGTCTTTTCCATTCGCCTGTTTCTTTGTTCTGTTTTTCCCCATAGATTCTCCTTAAGGTCTTGTTTTCAAAGACCCGAAATATATGTATTTCTCTCCTTCTTAGTCACGTAGACCAAGTTTCACGTATGTAAAGTATAACTGGGATTATTATGGTTTTACAAATACGGATTTTAACATTGCGAGACAAAATACTTATTTTGAATGATTCCCTCATCGCGAAAAAGCACGCGTTGGCCATTTAATTATTTCGATCTTTATGTCGTTTTCGGTAGTCATTATGGATTTTCCCCAAAACGTTTATAGCGGTTCAAGGTTTGAATCGATCCAAGTCGGTCAGTGACTATATATTTGGTTTTCTCTTCATTTACTTCTAATTCCACTTCCTTTCCTACCAAATATTCGACCTTCGGCATTTCTCTTAACTGTTTCGTCACTATTTCCAGAAGATCCGGGTCGTGATTCCATTAAGGATTGTCGCCTTCTCATTTTCCTGAAGTGATCTTATTGTGTATTCCAGCACCAAATTAAAAATAAATTCTTGCTTAATCTTTTATGTATTTTAATGTTTCAGATAAGACATTGCCCAATTTGTTTCGCTTGTCCTTTGTTTCGCTTTAAGCATACTTTTTTTAATTTAACCAACTTCTTCAAGGTTTATATTTAAATATTTATTTTCGATAGGTTTATAGAGCCATTTGCCTTTTTCAAATTTGGTAATACATAGTCGGTGAACCGGTTCGTGGAATTCCCTTCTCGTTACTGAAAGCTATCATTTACTGAAAATCTGGTCACCCGTCGAGCGTCTCCTTTTGAGGTTGTCTCTGAATATTTCCTTAGCGTACGATGTCAGTCTCTTTAAGAGAAAATTTGACAACACCTGGTAACAATTTGATAGCAGTGATATTCCTCGGTAATTGCTGCATTGTATTCGGTAACTTATTTTAAACACGGAAATGATGACCGAGTTTTTCCATTCCTCGATGATGGCTTAATTGTTCTATATAGTTGCGATGAGTCCATGAAACTTCTCTGTCCATATTTTATGAATTCCGATGGTATTAGATCGATTTCTACGTCCTTGTGATTCTCAATGTTTGGCACTTCCACCTGAACCTCCGCTGTGTGTATAACACCCTTTTTTCGCTGCTGGCTCTCCATGTACAACTTAGTTTTTTATTAAAACACAATAGAAGTTAGCTGTTTCATTTATTTAATTTTTTTCCAATTGCTAATTGATTAAGACCAAAAACAGAGCAAAGCTGTACGTCGTTATGTAACATAAAATCGGAAAGAGAATAACTGCCCGATATCTTTTTACATACATATACCTAGCGATGAACCTGGCACCAAAAGATATACTAAAAAATACCCATTTATAACCTCTAAGATAAAAGAAGATTTAAATATCAAAGTGGACACTTCTACGATACGACAAAGACTCTTATAGAATCGTTTCTCAGAAAGGCACCGTTATTGAAAAAGATCTACTTGCAAAATAGAAAAAAGTTTGCAAAAAATCAATTGCATTGGCCACTTGCTAAGTGGCGAAATATTCTGTATACCGATAAGTCAAACATTTTTTAATTATTAAGTATTAAGCACGGCGCACGCTGATCGATTTAGTACAACACTAGCTGGTCATAAGTAAAAAAAAAATGTTGTAACTGTAAAAAAAAAATCCGCTAGACTTAAAGCCAAACACCCAAATAACGAGAAAGAACCAACAAATTAAATAAAGTTCCGTTACATTATCAATGAGAAGCATCTCAATGCAATGTATAGAACTTTGTTCACTCTCAATTTGGCCTTTCGTGCGTTTACAAGTGTTTATAAAGTGTTCTAGTGCAAAATAGTGAGATATTTATTTGTAGCAAATATGTCAGTGTATGCTGTTGGTAAGTATTTTCAAATTCAGACTATTTCTATCAAAAAAAAAAATTATGAGCTAAATAAAGGAGTACATTTTTTATTGTGACAGGCTAACTTTTCTTTCATTTATCGGTCAATACAAAAAAAGTGCGATACAGTGACATCGTGAATTTTTTTCCATTTAAAGATCTTATCAACACCTTTAAAATAATGCTTAATTAAAGTGCCGAAACTCAGCGCAACATTCTTTTTTCTTCTCCTACAGGTATCAACCCGTCCTTTTCAGGGCGACAATTCCCTTTGCGTAAAGAAGTTTTCTTCTTTATTCAAAGTGAACATCTTTTTAAATCATTGATAACGGTTTGTGCAAGTGCTGTTTTGCAGTACGTTATGACAGCAAAGTCAATAACTGTTCTTGATGAAGCTGATGAAAGAAAATGTCTGAATACTGTAAAACATTTACATCTCTTCTTTTTAAGAAATATAAGAAAAAAAAAATGTCACCAGAACGATTTTTAAAATCGGAAGAGCTTTGGCTGCAAAAAGAATTCCGTTGCCTGGAAATTCATGTGCCAACAACTTCCAGGCAAGGAAGACTAGAAAAGGAATTTCATGATTGTGGCAATAGGGCGAAAAAAAGAAAAATTCAAAACATTATGGAAAGATCGACCGAGGAATTATCTTTTGCTATTGATTCGAAACTCAGAATGGAGGGAAATCGGTCTAAAGCCGAACTCGTTAAAAAGATTGTCGAGTGTTCTCCCAAAACTCTAAAAAAGATGACGAAACCTGAAACTCAGAATTCATTCAAGAGCTAGAGCTTCTTCAGATGTATAAGGATCTGAAGAAGCTCTAGCTCTTATAACCGATTTAAAACTTATAAAACACCAATATCAGCAACTTCAAAAAAGTGCAAAAGCAAGAAATACTAACATTTACCCAACCTACGATTCTATTTTAGAAATAAAGCAAGAGTGTTATTCAACAAGTAATTTTTTGACTATATCCGATACCTTATGTGAAATTAAACTACAGCCGTTGTTGGACTTGACACTTCAACATTTGTGCACTGCACACTTTGAAAGTTTTGAAAACCAGTTACAAAACGGTGATAGCTTAGTATATTCTTGGAAATGGGGATGTGATGGTAGTGGATGGTAACTCGCGTTATAAGTAAAACTTTTTGATAAATCCTGAAGCGAGTGATTCTGATATTGTGCTTACTTGCATAGTACCTCTAAAAATAAAAAAGACTGATTCTGGAACTGAAAGTATTTGGATTATTTCAAAAACATCTTCTCCAAGATACTGCCGTCCAGTTCGTTTCGAATTCACAAAGGAAAATATTGGGACAATAACAAGAGAGTTTAACCGTATGGAAGCCGAAATAAATTGTCTAGAAGCCACAAGAGTAACTTTTAACGACAAAACAGTTTTATTCAATCATACTTTTTTTAAAATGATGGTCGATGGCAAAACATGTAATGCTGTAATGGAGAACAGGGCAAGCTCAGTTTGCTAAATATGCAAAGCATCTCCTAAGGATATGAATAATATTGAACTTTGCTTACGAAAACTTCCTGACATCACTGCCTATTCATTATGCTTACAAAGTCTTCATGCACACATAAGATTTATGGAAGCACTCCTACATGTTTCTTATAAAATTGAAAATGAAAGCTGCCAAGCAAGAGGAGCTGAAGAGAAATTATCAGTTAAGAATAGAAAAGAATTCCTACAAATTTTTTTTAAGATCTAAGTTGGGAATCTTAGTAGATTTTCCAAAACAAGGTGGAGGAAATACTAATGACGGCAATACGGCCCGATAGTTCTTTAAGAATCCAGCAAAAACCGCTGATATATTAGGCTTAGACCCAAATCTGGTAGAACGATTTGCAATATTTGCAATTGTTTTAAAGACATTAACATCAGGTCTGAATATAGATACAAACAAATTCCGCACTTACTGTTTTGACACAGCTAAATTATTTGTTTCCAAATATAATTGGTACAAAATGCCTGTTAGCGTCCACAAAATTCTGATACATGGTGCTGACATCATTGACAGTTTTCCAATTCCTATCGGACAGCTTTCGGAAGATGTTTTAGAAGCCCGTCAAAAAGATTATAAAATCTTTCGAAGCGGGTTTTCAAGAAAGATGTCCCGAATCGCAACAAATACCGATGTACTTCATTCGTTGTTGATATCTTCTGATCCACAAATAAGTGAATTGCGACATCTTCCAACCCGAAAACACCAATTACCAATCCCTGAAGTCATGGAAATTATTTTAAATTAATTATTAATTAATTATTAAATATTAAACACCAGCTAGTGTTGTACTAAACCAGCGTGCGGCGGCGCAAAAATTAACGTTTGAGGATGCTTTTCGTATAATGGAACGAGTCCTCAATGTTGGATAAAACCGGTAATAACTGCACAAGTTTACGTTGATATTATGAGGCGAATCATGCTCCACTACGCGGGATCTGCAACAAGACAATGACCCAAAGCATATCAGCAAATTGGCTAAGGAATTTTTAGCAAGAAATAGGGTTTAGTTTATGGAATGGCCAGCTTAGTCTCCGCACCTGAAACCCAATTGAAAATCCACGGCCTGATGTTAAGAAAGGAGTATTTAGAGCGAAACCGAAAAATACACATCAGATATGGGAATTTGTGCAGGCTGCACACTTGAGTGGTATATAAGGTTGGTCGACTCCATGCCACGGCGTTGCGTATTTAAAAATAAAGGTCATAAGACCAAATATTACAGTCCTTCTTCAATTTAAAACCTAAAATCTATTTTTTTTAAATAATTGATTTTACATATGATTTGTTATTTTGGTGCTATTATTTTGCACACGTAAAAACTGAACTTTTTAAATTAAATTCTTTATTTTTTTTTATTTTTGATAAAGTAAATGAATTCTTGTATTTTTAAGTTACCTATATTTTGCTTTCCTATTTGAATACAAAAAAAATCTAATTTTTACGAACTTTTAAAATTTTTTTTTTTAAGATTTCATAAATATTTGGTGCTTTTTTTTGCACAGAGCTGAAACTGACTCGCAACAATAACTTAGAACCCGCTGTTTTTATACAGTCAGCAATAACCCAAACCATGCTTGATTATAAATGCGTTGTTGTTTTCATGTGCGATATTGATGATCTATAACTTACATTCAGCAGTTTATCGAAATATCTCCACCTGCTGCAACACTTACGTAGTCCTTGTTTTTTCCTTACATTTTTCGTCCAAGCCAAGGCTTTCGTTTGGGGGCTTTTCCTATTTTGTATTACACAGCCTCTTTTACACTGCTTCTTATAGCTGACCACACTGCTTCTACCTGTTTTGTTTCGCCGTTAGTTTCTTTGCTATCTAGTAGGGTGAACCTGTCTGTTGATGGTGCATATGGTATTTTAGCTTTTCAACGTTGAAATTTTTATACATTGCTATGTGAATTGTGCTCCAGCTTTTAATTTTGGCGATGATTAGGTGATGTATGCTTTAAGATCTAGTACGTTGGTATGGTGTCTCTACATATCAGAAAATGATAATTTTAGTTGAACGTTACTCTATATAGTGTTATCCCAGTAACCTGGAGTATTATCTTGTATTTGAATGTCGTTTTCACAACATATTATTTTAGCTGGTGAAACTTAATATCCTGAGAACATTACCGTTTAATGAGACATCGAGATTTCCTTCTCCTATTGTTTGCCTATATATCGCTCGTTGAAGTCACCGAGTATGATTTCCAAGTCGAAGGATGACAAGTTGTCCAATATTTCATCCATTGTTTCATAAAACGCGTCCTTTACCTCTTCATCCTTATCTTCCATAGGACAGTGTACGTTCGGAAGTAAATAGTTATAGCAGGGTTCACGGATTTTAGCCATCGACATTCGGTCGTTTTAAAATGCACAATTTCGTTGCTGGTGAAGAATCCTGTTCCAAGATTTAGGCTGTCCGCCACAAACGAATGTACACCCGTCCTTAACAGTTGTTTGAAAGCCGAATACCTTATATCACTGCGATGTCCAACCTATACTTACTAATTACATTGAGCGCTATTTGGTTGGTTCCCGATATGAGCAAGGTCCTACGTTCTACGAACCTATCCTTAATTTTTATGCATTTCTTTTCATGGATGTTCCTCGCCTACCACTGCCAGTTTTTCGTGGGGCAGAGGTCCATTAGGAATTTAGTCACCTCTTATGACTGGCACTCCAAGCCGCGTGTATATTCTGAAAAAGAAAATCCACCATTCTTCTAATTAAATGAAGGTAGATTCGGTAGAGTACGGAGATCGTGTGCCTCACATTCTCCTCCTTGTTTTAGCACTTTGGTCAATAAGAGGAGTTAGCATGACCAAATTAGTGTAGATATTTGCGATAGCTCCCGTGGCCAGAGAGGAACTACGAACACTTCAATTGATGGGATGAGAGTGATGAGTTTGCTGCAGAACCAATAGCGCATCCTTTCTTCTTACTTAATTCTACTTGTGTGTCTACTTGTGTGGCTACTTATGAAAAGCTGTTACGGGATGTGCCTTCCTACAAACTGATCACACAATCGGTCCTGTCTGAACGTTTGAAGATCCGCGGTTCACTGGCCAAACGAGCGTTGGTCGAACTGAGGGATAAGGGTTTGATAAGACAAGTTGTTAAACACCATTCGCAAGTTGTCTACACTAGGGCCACCAAGGGAGATGACGAGTAAATTTGATCCAAGGAATGAGTCACAAAGCTCCATTTGTATGTTTTAAGGAAAACGTGTCAGCGTTCAAAGCCGGTATACTGATGACAGTTTCCGGTCGGTTGATTTTCTTCTCAGGGCTTGCGCCCAGATCTGTTCTTCTATACGCTTTACCAGTCTGGGTAGAAGTTAATCACTCTAGAAAGTAGGATCCTTGTTGCGTATTAGGGTCTACCCACGTTTGGTAATATTCTGGAGAGTGCCATTGGTAGCAGTGACTCTCTCTTGCTCATGTAATCTGTACGTGACCGAATAATGTTATCGAGAATTACTTCTAAATATTTGTACGCTTTGTTTGATCGAATATTATGATATATTGATATATTCTACGGTTTTTCTACTCGTAAAAGGAGCGGTCTTCATTTTGTGGTCGTCCAGTTAGATGTCTGTATATTCAGGCCACCGCTTGATCTTAGCAATTGCTGCATGTGTTGCTGACTCGGCTTGAGTTTCATTACATCAAACTTATGAAATATGTTTTTATAGAATATAAAATATATATCTGTGTGATATATGTACCTTAACAAGATGTGAAAAATACCTGCTATTTATTGCCAATTGGTAAATCTTTCAAAAACTGAGTCTTTGAGTCAGAGACGTTCACATTTATTGAATGAATTCATCATTGCTGTGCGTGACGGCGTTCAATAAGAAAAAAAGCACCAAATGAAAAGTTCCCGCAAGCTTTTTCTTGCACTGAATGTTCAATGTTTCAAAACGTTGTTGTGTGTCTAGGTTTACGCGTCAGTGACAGTTGAATGTAACAGTTCAACAATGAAGCACAAATTAAAATGACACCTTTAGTTGGATGACATTTTATCATTCATTTCAAACTGTTTGGGCAAGCTCGGTGTATTCATTTTGAGGCAAACAAACAAGCCTTTGGTTTGGCACGTTGACTCCAGTAATGCACAGAAAGTTTGATGGTCCTTTTCCCGTTTTTATATCACTTCATTCCTTGAAGTTGGAACTAAAGGCTCGGTTTTTTGGTATTGATTCATGGCTTAGTGAATACTCAATGTACAGCATTAAATGTTTGAGGTTATCCTTGTACAATCTTTGCCAAAATGTATCATAGGTCATCCTGTATATACATAGATTTCCTGATATCGAAAAATTCTGTCTTGATGGAGCCAGTAGGTTAAAGAAGAGTTGGCAGAGAGTTGTTAATGCATTCATTAGAGGCATCAGCAATATTAAAGCATTAATGATGATAAGATTCTATCGATATCCAGCCGTGGTGGTCTTAGTCAACTGCATTGCATCGATGCTATCGGTCTTATTGCCCCGTCTAAAACAAAGTTCAGATCCAAGTCTGCCTTTGAAGTATGTGACAGTGAGCAAGTTATTATTATTGTAGTTATTATTGTATTTAAAATTGTATACACTGTCACTCCTAATGCTTCGATCGGTATTACTCCCTACTGCCTAAGCCTCTCATGGAAACCGATTCACACCTTGAAGTATGTCCACTCAATAGTCACCTCTTCATAAATTCCCATGTTTATTTAAGGAGTCCTCATATGCAGGCGTGCAGCAATAAAAACCATCTTCTCTGCAAACGCACCTCATTCAGGATAAGTGTCAACTCGAATTCCTCATCGTAATCGAAAAATTGCATTACAGAGCAAATACCAATCCAAGTGCAATGAAAACACATTTTCCTCAAACGGAAATTCCGTAATCGCTCGACGACAACTCGAATCCTTCCGCCTCCATAACATTTCGAATTTTCCACGTCATCGCCTCTCACAGTCATGTCAAGAGTCGTGTGCGACTGAAGGATTTCTTTCTTCCTTCTCGCGTATCCACTTGAGAGGAAATGGAAAAACTCCATTAAGTACAATTCTCGGGAAAGTGTGTGAACTGCATGGAAAGGAAGTGGAGTGTACATCATCGTCCTGGATTCATATGTTTATGTTTAGTATTTTGAAGTCCTTGAAGAAATATGCAAATCTGACTTTCTCAAATTGACCAAGAAGTTCAATAGGAGAAAAGGGATTAGGAAATGCTCCACTTCGTCATCGCTCCGGGGATGTCGTAAACACTTAATCGAAATTGAGTTTCAAGATTTAGCATAACAATTCATGGTAAATAAATGAGTATTGCGGTACATTCTCTTAATAACCATTCAATATCCTCGAATGGATATTTCCATTCGAAGTGGGTACAAAGCGAATCGCTAGATAAGCGAAAAATTTTCATTTCAAATCGAGTCTTCTTCGAATGCGCCTGAAAGGGCTCTTCTTCCTTCCTTACCCGTCTTGTCCTTTCGCTGTTTCCATTTTGTGTCCTTGTATAAGCATTAAATGAATCAAGAATAATTTTGAAAGGACATCATCATCATCATGAGCTACAGCAATAGCATCGGCGTCAGCATCGTCCTCGTAGAAAATTTTAAAATAATTCTCAACGGAAATAAACACGGATTCATCAATTTCCATTCATCTTTTCGTTATCCTTGCATCCCTGGCGCCCCATCTCTGCTACAGGTCGCTGTAATCATCAACATAGTCCATTCTTATTTCTATTCAGTCCCCGAGTCGTGGATTCACAGATCCTGGGGAAATGGAAATTACATAGAGTCCTTCGCAAATCAGCAAATCAGGTGGTAGATGGATTTTTTTCTCTTCGACCTTGGTTGTGCTGCTGTCCTCTTGGGTCCTTTGTAATTCACCAAAGTCATGGTGGTGTCCTGCCGGGACACTTATTATATGAATTAAAAAAAAAGGAAACAAGAAAATTGCAGTATAAAGGTGAAACGAGAGATATTATTCCTTTTGACTCCAATCATGAATTAATTTTCGTCTTGGAAGGACCCCCTGGATGGGGC
Source organism: Merodon equestris (assembly GCA_958301585.1). Lineage (NCBI taxonomy): Eukaryota > Metazoa > Arthropoda > Insecta > Diptera > Syrphidae > Merodon > Merodon equestris. The sequence goes on along the minus strand of OY284415.1, from coordinate 75,866,201 downwards.
TCCGAGGAGCTACTGTAGATTGATTTTTTTTTCACTTTTTCTTTGATTGTATACCCTGTTCGGTTGGGATAAGAAAACTTGATGATTTCAGGGAAATACTGTAGGTAGGGAATTGCAGATTCTTGAGATGAATGGTAACAGGAAAAAGAGAAGGGGGAAGACCGGGAGAGAGAAAATTATTTTGTTAAGATGGTGGAAGTAATTTTACAATTCTGTACGGTGAATGTGCTGAATGGGAGTTTGATTGATTGAGTGCTAGATTAATAATCGTCTACGTATATTTAAAAGATGGATGGATGGTTGGTTAAATAATTGAAAGACTGCGATTCAGGTGGAGTCTGAAAATCAGCAGGGACAGACAAATTTAGATGACTGGGTACTCTAAAGAACCAGGTTCTTGGAAAAAGTCCTGGAATAATACGTATCTACACTCTATATGCAGAATAAATTGCTTCCGTGGTATATGTATAACGGCTATGTGTATGGTTGACTTTACAGATTCAAGGGCTACAGCCTAAGCCACAGGTATATGAGATCTACTGGGAGCGAACCTTCATTGAACTTTCGAGATACCATCATCCCAATAATACACGCATCCCACCATGCATCACCCATGTGTTAGAGGTCAAAATTCTGACTGAGGCATGTGATTCATAATAAGTTAGCTTAATTAGGTTTAAAGCCAAATTCTTATGTTTTCGAATATGAAAATAACTTATTTCGCCTTAACTCGGTATCTGGACAAGATTACATCTACAGGAATGAACCAGCATATAAACGCGGAATAAATAAGATGAAATTAAACATTTTTCGATGGAATATGACTACAGCAAACACATTTTGAGCAATATTCGATGCTTTTCCAGTCAAAATAAGTCAGCCATGGCCAAAAAAGAAAACACTTTCACTCTGCTTAAAAAACAGGAGCTGAATCTGAAAAAAGTTAATTTGTTCGTAAGGCTCAAGTAAGAAAGGATGCAAAAAGGCAGCGGCAGAAATGTATGCAGTATGGTTAACAATAAAAAGTGTTGCAAACGAGGCAGCGGAATACAAACTAGGTTGTTGCAAAGCCCCCAAAGAAAAGCCTTGGTTCTGCGAAGAATGCAACTAAAACTTCAAGGCCTTGAAAATAGCGAAGAGATCACGCGTACAGGATATCAAACCCTACCAAAAGAATCATCCATATAGTTCGAAATAAAAAATGGCGAAGGCAGAAGAAAAAGTTTACTAAAATTCAGGAAGAATGTGCGGCTAAAAACACAAGAGCCATGTATGCAGGGCTAAACGCTTTTCAAAAGGGATAGCAAGACACATCAAGATTCATTCGCGACGATGGGGAATAGGGAGCACGCTTCGGACAACGAAAGAGTAGCAGCCCAACATAGAAGATATTTCGATAGATTGCTGAATGTACATGAAGATGGTGTTATCCAAACAGCAGAATCTAAGCAGAACTGCCAACCATTTAGAAAGTGAAAGAAGCAATCCGAAAAAAACTTAACAGAGAAGTTATATGGGCTCATTACAACTATATAGAATAATGAAACCATACCCAAGAAATGAGAAAACTCGGTCGTCATTCCAGTATTTGAAAAGGGTGACTGAACACAATGCAAAAATTACCGAGGAATATCTCTGCTACCAAGTTGTTACAAAGTGCTGTAAAATATTCCATTAAAGAGACACTAAGTAAATAATCGGAGGCCTCAGGAGGAACCGCTCGACTAATGACCAGATTTTCACAACACGACAGGTCTTAGAAAAAAAGGGAATTCCATGATACGGTACACCAAATGCCAAGGATCTATAAATTTCATGAGTTATTATAAATTGAGTTTGAGTAACTAGGCGTTAACTTTTTCATTCAAAATAAATCCAAAAAAAAAAAAGAAATCAGTATGCCTATATTTTTGGGCAGGTAATTAAGTAGTTTGAAGCAATATAATTGATGAACACGATAGCTCTGAATTAAGCGACTACTCATACTTGGAATATGTTGTGAACATATTTAGCATGGATCTGATACTAGCTTAGGTTAGGTTAGGTTTAAGAAGGGGAGTGTGATGGTTAAGCATCACTTCCACTCGGAGGCCAAAAGGCCCATTGGGATTCCCTTCACTTGTGGACTACTCATATAATTAACCTGTCCTATCACGTGGTGGCTGAAACCACCTCTTTATGAATTTTAGAAGATCCGATATACATATCTGCATTTGCTACGTTCAGTGACAAAGCAGATGTTGGATCGTCTCGGTTTCTTTCTCATCGCCGCAGCTCCGGCAGAGATCGCTGGATGCCGAGTTCCATTTTCGGAGCATTGTTCCAATGGGACAGTGTCCTGTGATCACTCCGACGAGCATACTGATCGAGTTTCGGTCCAGCGCCAAGAGCTTCTCTGTTTTTCCGATATTGGCCTAGATGATCTTGTCGTGTAGCTGTCGTTTCTTGTAAGCCAAGACGAGTTGGCTTCTTTTATGATTGTGTCATTTATGATCCGGTATAATGCGCTGATCGGTGGTTGCAATGACGTGTCCGCTTTGCTGATGTCCAGTTCAGACCCTTGCCTGGCCAATTCGTCCGCTCTTTTGTTCCTTGCAATTGAGCTGTGACCCGGGACCCATCAGAGTTTGACTTTATGGTGTCTGATGGACTTCAGTGAGTCGCGACATTTCATGACAGCCTTTGATCTCGTTATACAGGATTCTATTGACTTCAGTGCAGCCTGGCTGTCTACGAAGATAGTGATATCCGATGGTGGGATATCGGCTACCTGTAGGTGTTTGGCTGTTTTCTCTATTGCCAGGATTTCTGCTTGAAACACGCTGCACAGATCAGGGAGTCTGAATGATTCCTGTTTGTGGAGGGTATCAGAGTAGAACCCGGCCCCAGTGCCTATGTCCATTTTCGATCCGTCGGTGAAGAGAGTGCTCTCGTGGTCGTTGATCATAGCGTTTGATAGCTACTCTTCTCTGTCGGGGAAAAGGATTGGTATTCTGAGAGAGAAGTCATTTTGGGGGGAAATATAGTCGGTCGTAGCTGCTAGGCTACTAAAACCATGTTTCTTTTCCAGGTCGTCTATTATCCTTAGTATGGCCGCAAGTCCATAGTTGGCTTGTATGCATAAATCCAGAGGAAGGAGATGAAGTATCATGTCCAACCTCATAGCTCCTGTTGTACAAACAGCGGCTGACCTTTGTACTTTGTTAAGCATGTTCATATAGCTTTTCGTGCTGCTAGCAGTCCACCAGACTAGGGCCCCCTAAGTTAAAATGGGTTAGTTTTTTAGTTTTTAATTCATTTTTATTGATAATTTCTTAGATCTATCTTACCCTAGACAAAAATGCTTAAAAACTAGCTTAACTATCTTAACAATCTAGATATCTTACTGGCCCTAGGCGGACACTCTAAAATAGACGTAACAACTTAAATCTATGTCTTTCGACTACTATATCAACTTACCACTAACATTACTATATCTAGCTTAAGCTAAGAAAAATGTTTTTAATTAAAAACTTAGCATATGAAGTTAAAATGGGTCTGATGATTGCTGTGTACATCCAATGAATGATGTACGGTTGCAAGCCTCATCTTTTGCCGGAGGTGTTTTTGCATGCATAAAAAGCATTCAATCCGTTTTTTCATCCTTTCCTCCAGGTTCCTTTTCCAGGAGAGTTTGGAGTCAAGAATGATGCCTAGATATTTGGCTTCCGCATATTTTCAATCCGGATTACAATGGATTTTTCTACTTTTATGTCCCCTAGAGCTGTTATTATGGCCTCTGTGTTTACATTGTTGAAGGCCCCTTCTATGTCGAGGAAGGCTGCCATTGTAGACTCTTTTAGGTTCAACAAGCCCTCAATTTCACGGACAACACTATGCAGATCACACTCCACTGATCTGCCTTTAAGTAAGGCGTGTTGAGTGTTGCATAAGTTGCGTGAGTTGACGAGTCCTCTGATGTATAGATCAAGGAGTTTTTCCAAGGTTTTTTTATAGAAACGACGAGAGGCTAATTGGCCTATTGTCCTTTGCGGCAGTATGAGTTGGTTTACCTGCCTTAGGTATGAAAATTACCTTTATTTATTTTCACTGTGTTGGGATGTACCTCGCGCGCAGGCAAATGAAAAAAAATGCTTACGAGGTGGGGTACAGTGTGGGTCTGTGTTTTTTGAAGCATCGCTGGCAAGATATCGTCCGGCCCCGGAGATTTAAAGGGTTTGAGCGAATTTATTGCCCCTAATACTTTATCCGTTGTGACAACCTTGTTTATTACTTCTTCGGTTGTTGAACCGTAGAAACCGTTGTCTCGAAGGGGCCTGTGGTTTCAGGGCATTTACAGCCTGGGAAGTGGGTTTCAGAGAGCAGTTCTAGGGATTCCTGACTGGATTCTGTCCAAGAACCATCTGGTTTAAGGATGAATCCCGGGACGCAGGGGTCCTTGAATAGGATCTTTCTGAGCCTTGCAGCTTCGTTGAGATCCTCTATTAATTCGCAGAACTCCCGCCAGGATTTAGACTTTGCTGCTCTTGTTTTGCTCTTGTATTCGTTGAAGCTGGATTTGTAGTTATTCCAATCTTCGGTTCTTTTAGAGATCTTTGCTCTATTGAATAGAGTTCGGGTCCTGGTCCTGAGTTGCTTTAGCTCTATTCTCCACCAGACTGCGCTGGTGTTCTTGCGAGCACGTTACAAAGGACAGGGTTTGTTGAAAGCCGCTTTCAGAATTCGCACAAGATTTTCGACTAAAATTCTCAATTAAGGTTGGATCGGGGTTAGTGATGGCTTGTGGCGGTACTAATCTGTTGACAACTAGGTTTGAGAGAAGATTCCAGTCTGTCTTCTGAGAGTTTCTGAAAGGTTTTGGTTTTTCTTTGTTAACGTTAAGGTTGAAGAGTATTCGGCTGTTGTCCGAAAAGGGACAGTTAGTGGACACTCTCCAATTCTCTACTCGGATAGTATAGTGAGGTCAATTACCTCTTCCCTAACCCTGATACTAGAATTGCTTTATATTCTCAAAAAATAAAAATTATGTTTAGTTATTATTTTGGCTTTAGCTGTATTATTTGTCGCTAGAAATAGTTACTCCCTCGAGCAATTAGTGTCATGTTTATATTGTAAGTTGCGGATATAGTTTCATCGACAAGACACCGCTCCAAAGGACATAATCGGTGGTAGATCTCGATACGAGAAAAAAAATTAATAAAATTTAAGTATCTCCTCATGCTCTGTCACAGATATCTTGTTGGCATCTTTACCTTCCTTGAGACTGCTGGTACGCAACTAGACAAGATGTGTATCATGTGCCATAACCATATCGCCCAACTCTTTCTCTCTAATTTATCAATAATTCGCCATTAAACTTCCAAGAAATCATTCATCTCGAGACCTATTTTCGCACCATCACAATGCCTACCTCTCACCTTTATTTACCTTCATCAGTTCCTCATTTACGACATCCATAGGAACCCAATACAAAACGCATTGTTTACACGCTTGTCTATCTCCTCATCAATTTTCATGTCATCATCCTTACTCAAACCGATGATGACACAACAAATAAGAATCCAACAAAACCACAACGATGATGACATTCCGATGACATAAATACTTCAGATGGAGATAAGACCCGCGTGTTGACATCTCTCCCAATATTCAAAAAGGACGACCCCTCCACCAGATGTCCTTTTTTTCTATTTCCCTTTACTTCCCTTACCTCTAGAAGGAATTGAAAAAAAGAAGAATTGGAATGGAAGTTAGATGTAGAGTTGGCAAATATTTTTGTGGGATGTTTTGTGTCCTCGCATGACGATTTTTGATTGGTCGATGATGAAAGGTGTCGAGTTTCTTATCAAATCATCAATTTTGTATGTATTATTTGTCGTCGAACAAATTGTCCATTAAATTCGTTTTCTCTGCTTGCTTTCCCCTCTCTCGTCCTTTGTTTCCTCTTCTTGGTAATACCATCTATTCAATTGGATACAATAAAACCCTCTAGCCAAGTACTCGAATAGAACCAAGATAAGTCTGATTCACTACATCAGCGCAGTATCCAAACAACACGGACATACGCATACACTCACAGCTTACAACTGAATGTTTTGGAGACTCCACTTGTTCAAGCATAAGATGTGGATCCATTTAGTTTAAGTACCGTTTAGATGGAGACGAGGTAAATTACATTTTCTGGCGCCTTTTATCCCCCGAAAAAGAACAATTTACGAAAGGACACTAGTCCTGCTGATGGCACGATGGGAACCTGCATCGAACATCTTCTGCAAGACCGAACGTTGAGAGGTCCGGAAGGACCGGAATAGCTTTAACTTGATTTAATGTAATTGAATCAAACGAAGAATGTCGATGTCGAAGCATGTCCTTGCGACGACATCTTGCAAGTGAAAATGATGAATGCGTCGCAGGACAATGGACGACGCCAACGAAAAAAAAAAAAACAAATTAGGGGAGTAGATTTGAATATATCTACATAAATCATGGAGTGATTTACGTGCTCACATATGGAGCTCGGCTTTTGTTTTTTTTTCGCTCATTCAAAACAATAAAAGCTATAAAAGAAAAGGAGGAAGAAGGAGCAAAGCTTAATCCAAGTCAAGAACCAACCTAAGGCACTCGGGAGCACGTGCAACCACCACGGGTGGTAGCGAAACCATCGAATCCCTTCCAAGAGTCGACACAATCCTTCGCCTTCAACCCTTTCAATTCGCCTGGTTGAATCATCGAGTGTTGAATTGACGAGAAGTCTCCATGGAAATTGAAATTCATATTAGATTGGCTGCTAGGATTATGAGAAGGCCTTTTTCATTCTGTTTTTGTTAAGCATTCGTATTGTTTCCTCATATATTCTTAACTTTTTATTTAGAACTTATCGTAGTGGGTTCGAATTTGCAAATGGGAATATTGGCGGATCACCATCCGTTCGAATCCTTTGGTGTGTGCGGGTGTACCTTATCGTCTCGTGATTTCGTATGTTGTGAACCTTTTTACCGCCTAATATATCACAAGAACAAAAAGTGATATTGAAATGGGACCAATTTTATGAGTTTATAGTGAATCTACATACATAGTATTTCGGGTACAGCAAATTAAAAGTTTAGTTTGGGTAAATCAGTAGCATCCCTTAAGCATTTTTGTTTTGGTAACGATATCTTCGAGCATTTTTTTTAATAAATTTTTTACTTTAAACTAAATACTCTGTCAAAAGTATATATAAAGTATAGTATAGACTGACTTAGTGAGCATATGTTAATGCACACTCACATCTGGATATGTGGAACTGCAAGTCAGGCTCTTTTTTAATTTCCTTTATGGGGATAATATGTTGACCCAGCATCCACTTAACCAGAAAATTTCATGTAAGGCCATTCCTTATAAGGTACTTTCTAGAAAAGCATGATATAACGACAAAACATAGATCGCAATAAGTCTTATACTTAAATGATTAGGAGCACCGTTCATAGAGTATCTAATACGAGAACCGGTGTTAACTATAATGATCGATTTTAAAATCCTTGGTTTCTCACCGATTTTGGTATTCTTAAAAATCCAGTCATCGTGAAAAATTATAAAGTAGTCAACTTCTTGTTCATTGAAACGTCAAATTAAACATATTAGGTATCATATCGTCCACCATGATCCGTCGAATAACTTCATAGGTCGTCGCACTTAACAAACGTTAGTACACAGTTCATTCGTAGTCGCTGTCGATTGCGTGAGTTGGTGAGTTTTATGTAAATAATCCTAGTTTCCTTTCATCACATCGTCATGTCGAACCTAAGAATCAATAGCATTTCGATTGAACATTAGGAAGATTTGATTTCTTTGGCGCTGATTTGCTCATACAAATAATGACCTATCTGTCGGAAAAGCTTGTTTCTATGGCCCTTTTGGCTACTAATGTCAGAAAAGTTAGATAATTCACTTCTTGACCGCATAGCGCCGCCCTTTGAGAAAGACATCATTATACCTATTTTCAGGTAAGCTAAACACGTTGGTGAAAATCCAGGAAATGTAGAAAGGCTCTTTGACAGGGCCTGGGATGTATCACTAAAAAAGTCATTTGGTGTACATGGTCCGTCAAAAAATTCAAAGTCTAAAGGATTCTTGCCAGTAAGAAGAGCTCAATTTTGGATGCGATTGAGTTGATCAGCACGTTCTGTCGAGACAAAGAAAGCCCAAGAGAACCGACGTATTTAAGAAATCCGTGACTGCGGACGACGAATCACTAACGTTTTGTCAGATATAATGCGAGAGATTGAGGAGGAGGAAGACACAATAGCTGAAAAGCCTCCATTCATATGGGTAACGCGGTTCTAAGCCCTATATAATAGAAGCTCTTCATCACGCTATATATTAGCTACATATGTCCAGGTTCTCCAGCGGGTGATAACGGTTTCAATAAAAAAATCTCTGATTTCTGATTCGCTTCCATTTGTACGAGGCAGAACACAATGAATTTTATATTAATTAATGAATCAATGGATCAATTCAGTAAAGGAGAGCACTACTTTCAACTACGAAAAATTTATACAAACAGAAGTTACCAATTTAACATCCCATAGTCCATAAAAAATCCGACAAGAAATTGACTTAATAAAAGACAAGGTCATAAATTCGACGAGGTACAGGGTCCCACTATCCGACCATCCGTACTGATACTTTTGTTAGTCTAAGTTGATCCAAGTCCTGTGTTGTTCGTTAATTCTCCTACGATGCAGTGGTAGGACACGCGAATGTTTTACGAATGTACGTACATGCCCATGCTTTTTTCGTCTCGACTATCTCTAGAATATATAATGATATCGAATTCTGGTCAATTTCAGTAGGTTATAAGGTTAGCAAGAAATTTGAGTTGGCAATTTTTTTTATAACAAAAAAACGACAAAAAAAGTCGAATGAGATATCTTAGAAAAAAAACTAAATTGAGCTCACAAACTTGTATTCGAATTAAAAATGTCTTCAAGTCTTAAAGTCTCTAAAGTCTGAATTGAGTGTGGCGTTCAACTGACTATGTTTTCATTCTCTCTTGATAACTTCTTTTTTTTTGTAACAAAAGAAAGAAACCTGCAATCCCCCTTAAAAACAAGTATTCTGGTTTCTAGTATTTAACGCTATCAAATGAGTCGTTGGATGTAAGTAGAACAATCGCATCCATAACTAAATTTTGAAACGAATCATTAAGATTCATTCGCTTCGCCTTGAAACATAATTGTTGAGAGTGTAATTCTTGGTGTTAATTGGCGATTTTTTGCTCAGCCACTCAAAAATACAAAAGTCAACACTTGAAAGCACTTATTGGTTCTTTGAAGATTGGCACTTCGAACGGTTTTTGATACATTAACCGGCATATGGGCTGAATGTCCTTGCAACCATGAATAGTCGCTTCTTGTTTTCTTCGGTAGCAAGCGCAGCTCATTTAGTAATTAAGGAAGAAGTAAAACGTTTGACACATGTCATGAAATCAAAAAGAAAATATTTTAAAGGGAATTAGAGAGATCACACCTAGTGACAGACGACTGAATAGAATATGCAATTCAAAGGATCAAAGGAATAATTACTAAAATTTTAATGACAAAATTCAGACGAAACTTGACGCATTTGTTTTGCAGAAGTGGCATGGCGTATCGTCATTTCAGAATTTCCATTCAAATGACTTAATCAGGCGCTCCTTACTTAGTGGCTACGCTGTCCTGATGACGTTATTTAGTCCGACTTCGCTGCATGCAATTTAGCAAATGAGCAACTGTGGGTGACCTATGTGACAGGTCCCTGGATAATTGCTTCGTAAAAGGGAAGAAAAACAAAATGAATTTCTTCACTTTTGACTTGCACCCATACATAAGTCCATATGCATCCGGAGGGGAACCACCTACCACCGACGAGAAGCCTTTCATCCTTAATTTGCGTATGCATACAATTTTCACATTTCAAATTAGTGAGGAAATTATTATTACTTGATTTTTTGTCGGCAGTCCTAGGCGATGGCGGGGTTCGCGCTCCACTTCTTCCTATTTCTTCGTTTTTAAAATCCTTGCTTTGGTGATCCTTTAGAGTCGGGTTGGTCTTTTAATTTATTTAACGTGAACGTAACCAAGCCATAGCCGTTCGTTCATATTTTAATTATAATTCGTTGCCGTTAATGGCATAAGGATAAAGCGGTGCACACATGTTACGAATGGCTATGATTATAAGAAACATTAGTCAAATCCCCGTGTGAGGTAAGTGCTCGTATATGATCACTAGGTGTGCCAGCGTCATCAGCATTAAAAATCTTCTCAACCATAAGCCGTTTTACCATCCAGTCACAAGGCACACTATGCTATTCCGAGCCTAGCCCATCGAGCCAAGCCAAGCTAAGTCAAGTCAAGGTTTACAAACTGAAATATTAAAAAATTATGCAAATGAGTCCTTCTCCCCATGGCCGTGTTCCTGCCTGCGTCGTTGTCGCCGTCAACGTGTCACATTGAGCAAATAGGAAAAATGGTATTTTTTTCTTTCGCTCTCGCTAGCGCCGTCCTCAATACGACCGTCGACGCCCTATTCGTACAAGTCCTTATGAACAATTACGTTTTAATTGCAATGATTTCCCTGGAAATTTCACATGCTCCATATAGCATATCCTTGTAGTTGGAAACGGAATAAAACGAGATGAAATGGGTGGCGGAGTATTTTAAATGTTATTCTGGTCGTGCGCATCGTTTACGCGAAAATTTTTGTTTCATAGCAACCCACGATATCAATTTTCTGACGAATTATCCTTAAGAAAATAATGTGATGAAATTTACGCTTGAATGATTGCGAGAGGTGATCAAAGGACTCCTTTTCCTATACTCGTATATTGTTTTTTCTTCTCCTTTTTGTTATCGACCGCTTTTGTTGGCTCGTTTCGAACTCGAGCTTGTAATTGGTGGGCGATAATTATACGGCCAGGATGAAGGATGCCAGTTGCAGGGAATGGGTCTATTTGCATTTGGGTTTTTGTTCTTCGCTCTCATCTCTTGTATTATTCTTTCTCTGACGGCAATATCATTGATTTAAAAGAGCTATAAAGAGCTGAAATAAATACTTGTGATCCCTGACAGTGGAATGGTTTTCAAAGAGAATCCAGTGTAGCGTGTGATACGCCTGTGATTCGGATCAACAGTGAATTGGTGTTTTTCCAATTAAGATTTTGACATTCGTTCCTTTAGCCGGGCGGAGAGTGATAATGATGGTTCAGTTGTATTTAAGGCACTTGACTAGGTGTCTAAGTCTTAATAGGAAAATTAAAAATGTGCATATGTTGGGAATAAAGGTCCTTTGAACTTAGGGTATGTGAGGTGATATTGTTTAATCATTAGCAGTACCTTGCTTTTAAGTTCCTGTAAGGGAAACACTGAGACTTGAGTGAACATCGATGAAACTGTCTTTTATTCCTGCGTCATTTCCCCAATAAACCTATCCAGCGCAGTAATTAATTCGTCAATCTAGTCGCAGTTACCTGTACCTTTCACTAATTGGACGAAATCGAATAAAAAACCAGAAACAAAAGTGCTTACAGATTTGTTTGCCATGGCAATCGCATGGATTTTGTAGATTGTGGTTCATCTGTCTTCCCTCCATGCACATACATAGGTGGCATTGTTCAAACCTCGCCGAGAGGATAACAACACGAACGCCGACCCACTCTAAAAAAAAAGAAAAACATAAAAATTCCTCTCCAAAAAAAAACCAAAGGAAAACCACTTGAATTGATTACTAGGAATCGGTAATCCTTCGTCCAATTGTTCGCCGTCGGCACGTCGGAGCACCTGTTTCTCTGCTTCCTTCTCCTTGAACCCCTTATGCCACTTGAGGAGTGGAGAAACGAACTAGACTACAGAAAAAACATTAGTAATAACCGCCCACAATTTAGCGGGAATTTTTCCCTCAAATTAATTGCTTCAACACCCGCAATCATCACCTTCATCAGCACTGATGTCGTGTCGGGTATGCCATAAGAAAAGGTGTTGTTTGCCTTGGCTGTTCTTCAAATAGCAATTAGGAGTTACCAATGCTACTAACCAGTCATCCATGTCATTCATTTATTATCACTTATTTTATTGCTTTTGGTCTAACGGCGAAGAGTTTTCGAGGGCTACAATTATAGTCTGAGTTTTCACATTTGTGGAACTGATTTTGGGCACTGAGAGTCCGTTTCAGGATCTAACTAGGCGCACATGGGCATACATATGTATGTATGTATCTTAAGCCATGATTTTGTAATTTTAAATAGAGTGAAAGAGTAACAAACTGAACCAGAAACCAAACTCCTGGTTGGAAAGAATGTTAGTTTTTGTCCGTTGCAAAATTTTTTTTCACCGCATCTATTTCAAGAGTTAAGGCTAGTGCCATGAATTTCTACTATCTCTTTATATGTTCACCTGAAAGATGACAAGATGTTCCTGTACACCTTTTTCTTAACTTAATGATTTCAAGATTGAAGCCAAGACAGAAGGTTTCAGTTTGGCGTTCTTGTGGCCCTATATTGATCTCACCATAAAGAATTGCCAAACTAACTTACTGAATTAACCAATCCGTTCTCTATTCTGGAATTTATTTTTAATATTAAAAATATACTTTTTAGAGCGACTATCTTTCGGACTTTTGAATAGCATAATTTCTCATCTCTTTATTTCATACTCAGTTCGAAATATATTTACATAAAAAAATTGAAAATTGAAAAAATGTTATTAAGAACCCTAATAGCCCCAAGACAGTACGTGTGGTTCGTTTCGTAACACAGACTGGCTCAAAAACACTCTTCCGATGTTGTCTTGCTACATCTTTAAAACGAACCGACATTAGGGTGTCCTTTATATGGGTGAACATTTTTTTTTTCGGATATCGAAATGCATACCCCTTAATTCTTTTTAAGCTACACAGACTTACTCAAATACTAAATTTTATTTTCCTATGTCAACATTAACCCGTGCCGACAGGGCCGTGAAGATTTTGAAAAACGCTGTCTTTAACCCTTTTCGTTATTTAGATAAATCAAATGAAATATTTATATTTTATAAAAATAATAATAAAAAAGAAAGATTAAAAGAGCATACAATTAGAGATCAGCAAGGATATTTTCTTTTAAGGGTCTCTTTTTACAGTCTGGATACAGATTTCTATGCTCTTGCACACAGCGTAACAAAAATTGTTTTTGTTGTTCCTTTGCATAAGTTTTACAGCTCTTTCAGCTGTATCATTCACTGCCCTTAAAGAAAGAACCCTTCTTTTTGGCTGCTAATAGACCACATCGTCTTCCCACGTAGAAACGGGTTTCTTCAAGAAGTTTTCATCAATTTTTAAAGGAGAAAATAAATTTGTGCTCTTGGAAATCATTTAATGATTTTCGTGCAACAATAGACAAGACAGTATTATTATCAGTTTATTAAAAACGGTGTAAAACATAAAACTATGTATTCCCACTTACCATACAAAATATCAGACATATCTTCTTTCGATGGAATGTTCTTCCCAGAATCATACAAACTCTCTCTTTGTAAGTTCACTACAATATTTCCCTTGGTTTGTTCATCATCAAAGAGTGATAAAACAGTAATTTCTTCTGACAAGTACCAAAGATGTTCTTTGTCAACAGTTTCATATTCCTTAAGCCTCTTTAAAAAGCGCAAATCTTGATTTGGTGCCTTCACCGCCAGACTACATCCAAGCCATGATTTCACATATATTTATAACTGCAATGAATAAACAAACGTCTTGAATTGCTCATTTATCCTTAGCGTTAATTTTGAACTGAGATTGCAACAAACATATTTTCAAAGAGTAAATAGCTCGAGTCATCCACCTTGCTTAATGCATTGCTCCAGGAGTTCTTATTTTAATTTTTTTCTCATTATCTCCTCCTAAGAAAATAATAGATAGTTCAATCAGTTCTCGATAATCGTCACGTACAATGGATTTTTGCAGCTCTTGATTATAAAATGTCAACAATCCTTCTATCATTATATTACAAAAATGTTGTGTGATGATGTTGGTGTATGTTTCAATAGCAGCAGGATTAATAGTTTTCCAGTTGTCTCTAAACTTTTTGAACATCGGGATATCAGGGCTACTTGTGATTTGGTAGATTTTTGTTCCGAATACACATTTTAAAACCAGTTCGTAAACGTGATGGCGGCAAGCAAAGAGTAATAATTCCCTGTCTAGCTTTTGTTCCAAAAGTACACAAGCTCCTTTCAATCGCCCTCTATTAGATGCAGTTGTGTCACAGCACATTATTTGTACTTTGTCCTCGAGGTTCCAGTCATAAAGTGCGTTTAACACAGCTTTAGCTTGATCTTGACCGGAAGAGCTCTCCAGTTTGGGAACAGCCAAAAGTTGTTCCTTTTCTCCAAATGAAATAAGAATTGGCAGACGTTCTTCTTTAGAACTTCTTACGTCCAGTCCAGGTAATAATTTCCCGTCCCAGTGAACGGTCACCATTTCAGGCAAATTATTCTGAAAATCTGATTTTATAAATTCCGCTCTTTCTTTTCTACTCTGAGTGCGAATTCGTTGAATAGACGATTTATTTATCGGGAAATCATCACAGCTAAGATCTAGTGCTTCTACTACAGCCTGAAGTATATAGACAGACTCCCTTATGCTTAATTGACATCTATCTAAAGCCGCAACTAACTTAGGAGTGATGAAGTCTTTCCTTCCTCTTTTTCTAGTAGTACCAGAACGTACCGTTTGAGATGTCGATGGCAAGGGTTCTTCAAGGCTTTCATCAGAGCTGGTAGGTTGATCGGGATGTCCTTGCGTTTCAATAAAATCTTATGGAATTAGAGTTGACGATAAACTCTCGGAACACATTTGCTCATGTCTTTTTTTCTCTTCTTTTAATTTTCTCTGTCTTGCTCTTTTTTCTTTCTCGGCAAACTTTTTATCTACACCGGCTAAACATTCGTTTTTGTAAAAAGATTTTATCTTCTTCTATTTTCATCCAATCCAAAGCATTAGCGTGTGCTATATCGAATAAATTATCTAAATTGTTTTGAAAGACCTCCTTACGGCGCTTGTAAACATCTTGTGTTTTTTTTTTAATTTTTTTGTAACTCTCTCCAAGCATGGTGAAGATCCACAAGTTTCTTTACACAGTTAGGCATAGCTCTGATAGGGATTCTAGCTTTTTCCCAGAATATAATACACTCTCGAACGACAAGATTTGCGCTTTCATTAGCAGTCAATTTAACTTCGCGAATGTTAAAAAAAAGGACTGCAAGAACTTGACGGTTAGACGGTAACTTTGCTCCAGTTATTTGATGGTTCACGTCACCAACTAAGAAAATACTTTTTTCATTGCTTCTTAATTTTTTAAATGCAAAACAATATGTATTAATCACGAGACTAACTGAGAACTGTTGGAAAGGTTGTAATTAAATAATTAATAAATGTTTAATTTCAAATATTGGTCACGTGGTGGTCACGATCTTTTCTCTAAGGATATTTGCAAGAGACTAAAAAAATTATAAACTCAAACTCATCCTAACCAGCCACACTCTTAAAAAAAACATCACATCTGGCTTGCACATGTTTCAAATGATTTCAATGAATCCTTTGTCCTTCATTTTATTACTCTAATAAAAATTTCATCTGGGATTTTCCTCTTTACATCCATACATCTTCAGTTTAATTGAATTGAATCTAAAATTAATTTAATTTTTGTATATTTAAAAGTAAATATCCAATAAGAACTCATCTGGAACTCATCTGGAAACTCATCCTACATATGTACATAAAATCTACATATTGTGGCGAGCACTGTTTCGGTTGCATCATACATTTGGAATACAGTCCCAATTCATCGACTTACAGCAATACGAACTCGTTGATGTATCGTTCACCAGTAACACTTATCGAGTTGCACATGGTGTTTTCGAAAATGGCAGGCCCGATGTTATCTCCGAAATAAATGGCACACGGTGACTTTGAGTGGATGTGCTGGCTCTTTGTGACTGATGCGTAGATTCTCAGTGTCCCAGTCAGCAAATTTACTTGTTTGCTTATCCTATCAGATTGAAATGTATCCGGTCGTTCATGACGCATTTCATCCGAACATTGATCATCGAACGGCGATATTATAACCCAAAGGCGTTCCGGCGCTTCTTCTACCACTTATTGTTCCAGTTTCTTCGAGGCAAGCAGCTAATCATCTTAGTGGTTATACAGTTGGGAAATCTGCGTCGACATTTACGTTGGTTCAAGAAAACTGTATAGCTATCATATAAAATAATAGTTCCGAGTATTCTGCAATTGAGGGGTATAATGTTCCAAGGCTTGTGGACATGTATTATGCATGTACAATAGGTTGCAAAAATAAATTTCTATAACTGTTACATAAAAAATATTTCAAATAATTTTTTTTTTTCAAAATTTAATTATTAATAATTGTAATACATAAATATTACATATAAAATTAAATATATTGAGAGTATATTGGGAGTTTTTCTGTTGTTTTCGTATTACGGTCGTTTTTCTCGTAATGCACGGCTCAAACGAATCAGTTGTAGCCTATGCCATTCGCCCGCCAGATTATACAATAGCAGCTCATAGTACACAACACGCTTTCAGTCCCACCATAGGATAGACAGAATGACGTTCGATTTTTTTGGTTGTCCAAAACGAGGCATATCTTCAACGCTGGAATCAGCACTCTAAAAGCGTCAGAACCCTACGTAATTTACTAGTTGGAGCATCGACACTATAAACTTCTATTCCATGCACTTCAGCTGTAGTTAAAGCAAATATTTAAGAACTCTTTATGAAACTCAAAGTGAAGTAAACTGAATGTTTTTGACAAATATTTAGCCTCTTTAAAACCACCCAGTTCAGCTGTCACTGTGAGACATTCATAACAACCAGAGCCATCTGGGCCGAACTAAATTGTACTCCCAATATATGTTCACTCTCTTTTTAAGGTATTTTACTTACTTTTACAAGAGATTTAGCGTTGAAAATGCATATGTTTCCACTATTTTAAGTATCCGAAATGGATTGTTTTTCTGTTAGGCATATTTGCAAGTCGATTTGTCATGGTGTGAACTAGGTTTTTTGCATTAATCTGTTATGATTATTTCCAAGTTTCCTTGTTTTTTCCTTTTTTTTAATTTCTTTATGTTCTGGGGTCCTTGCGCAGCAATGCGTAACTTAAGGAGTACCCATTCATTCTCGATTGGGAATATTTACGGCTTTATGGTGTGCATTTTAAAACGTCTTATTCCTGAATCTATGGTAAAACTTTTTGCCTTCAAGTGTTATAGTTTTGCCTAATCCGTGTGCGCACAAGTAACCCTAGACTTTTTTCATCTTAGAAAAAAATATATCACTTAGGGGTTAGTTCAAAAACCTTAAGCTTAATGTAGTCATTTTTTTTTTTTTGTTTTACATTCGATCTATTTGAAATTTTGTTATGGAACCTTGTTCATATTATTACTTGTATGTATTATATAGCGCTTTAGCTTCTGGATAATTCCTTAAAATCAATGTCTCTCTCAATTGCTTTGTATTATTCATAAAAATGCTGGGGATGGCAGTCTTGTCAGTCTTGTCAGTCTTGTCAGTCTTGTCTCCTGTCGTGGCTCTTTTCCGATCCGTAACAACTTTCTGCACGTCGAATTCAGTAGCTTTCCTTGCTTTTCTCACATGCAAATCGATGATATCTGAAACCAAAAGACTGAGCTTACGGACCGATCCAATCTTCTCAACATTTTTCAAAAAAGTGGTAATATATTTATTCCAATTTAAGCATAACCCCAAGATTAGTGACTTAGTGATTAGTGGGATATACATAATACCTGTCCGCCTCGTGACCATCCGCCTCTCTCTATAAAAAGTCATTTTTTAAATTATGTTTTTTAATGATAACATGTTTGACATTTTCGTTTAGTGTATGAATCATTGGTACAGCCTCAATTTTTATTTAACATATGTATGTAGCTCCTTAGAAAAGAGTTAGAGGTGTTAAATCGCACGCATTGTCGGAAAAAATAAATCAGCAGAGTATTGGGAATCATATTGCTAGGTCCGAAACCAACCATCTGTTTTGGAAAAATTACTCTTTTTTTTTTGCATCAAGACTATGTGGTCAACTTTCCTCGAGACAACTCTGGAATAATCGATATGCGATTGATGTGGTTAACGTCAATTGCTCCTATTATACTTATTCACCAACTATCTTTATGTTATCTTATCTTATCTGGTGTGCCTCAGGGCTCAATCTTGGGTCCTATTCTCTTTTGGATGTATCATAATGAATTGGTTTATTAAAGTGTCTCTTTATATGCGGACGAGACTTAAACCCGTTCTTTCTTTTTTTTCTTTCTAATCGCATTTTATTATATTATTCGTATTCTTACTTACTAGACAAAATGCTTAAATCTAATTTAACATCATAATTGATATTCTTACTGGCTCTTAACGAGCACTCTAAGCTAATCTAAATCTTAATTTAAACTTCGACTTCATTTTTAATCATTGCCGTCTGGCTTGCGTATGGCTTATTTCTAAGAAAATATTAATAAAAACTTAGACACTATAATTCATTTCTTAAATTTAAACTTAACCTACCTTAACTAGATAAATAAATAAACTTAACCTAAGCCTAAAATACTCTTAATCTATAATTAGACTTAAACCCGTCCAAGACGTTCGATAAATCGATTAAATGCACTTTAGCTGGGTGAGTAAGGGCTTGATGATAAGCAATATTTATATGGTTTTCGTAGTAATTTTTTAATACATTCGCCTACATACTCGCATATCCATATTGAAAGGTAATCACAATAATAACTGAATGTTGACAGCACAACAATGCCACGAATGCCTAACCATCATTCTACACTCATTTCTACTTTCAGTTAATTTTCAAGCCTTCCGAAATGATCTTCAAGTGCATCCATCCCACACCGCTCAACATTCCCATTGTATACATACATTTCCGTGCCTGTTTGATGTGATTAAGTTGTGTGCCACTATAAATGGATTAACCTGTCGGTGGCATGAAATCAATACATTTGCCCCCTTTTGCAGTACATTCAAAGTAGCAACAATCCGGATATCTAAAGAGAATATTACAATCCCATTTCCGCTTCCCTTCAAACACCAGTTCGTTTTGAACTTGTTGCCCTTTGAATGTTAGCCCGGATACCGCACTGGAGAACATAACCTAGATACAATACGAATCCAGGGATCTGTCCGTCCGTTCATTTGTCTATTGGAATTTGAAATCCATACAAAAATAAACAAGGTAATGAGAAAGAGAGAGAGAGAGAGAGAGAGTAAAAGACGGCGATGGTGGATGGAATTCCTTTGAAAAGGATCGCAGCAGGAGATTGACGGCTTCCATTGTCCTCACATTAGGTATTTGTCAAAATATTTACCTTTGAGATGTCACTGTGGTATTCTCGTCAGTCTCATACAAAGACGCGCAGCACTGCAGAATGACAGAAACGAGCAAAGGAAGAGGATAGGAATTGCCGTTACTGAGTCCTGTACAAGGAAGGATCAACAATCAATTTCAATTTCGTGCTCTCTGTTTCCATGAAGAAAAAAAAATCCCTTTTGCACGAATGTTTTCTTTGATTCGTGTGCGTGTATAACTGCGACAAGCCTTGAGGATTCAAAATGGACTAAGCTGAATCCAATGTGAAGTGGCTCCTCAGAAGTATTCGTCATCGTCATCTTCATCTTCATCAGCCATAATGGCCACTTGATGTTTGCTTTTGCGCTTAAACGTTCTGCTGGTAGACGATACATGTAGACATGAGGAAGCTGGTGGTAACACAGACGACGCAAGCGGTGACTATGAAGTGCTTGACAGTACGTTCACGCCTGTGCGAACGAGTGTACAGTGTGTAGGATGCGCCGGTACTTAACAATGTTGGTAGTGCTGTTAATGACATTATTGGATAATGACTACGATTTTGACAGCCGTGCTGACATGGTGTTGATTTTTTTTACTGTTATTATTGCTCGGACCATTCGGGCTTTGGTGACGATGTCGAGTGTGAGAATTTATGTGGAAAGAGATATTATTTTGAAGAAATAAGTGCCGTGGAGAGGGTGAGAAAATATTTTTTGAGATTTGTATTATGTTTGTATTTTCTAGGTTCGAGTGTTGTCATTTAGTTAAATTTTGGTTTAAGATGGTATTTAACTACAAGAAACACTGACATTTAGGCGTTGACACACCTGCATACGGTTTGTCCTTTTTACGGATACTAATTCGGCACAACAGAAACCGTTATCTTATAATTAGACTTTCATAATAGAAGTGGCAGAACCTACGAATTTCTTTTTTAGAGCAAAAATAGCCAGAGGTGATTAATCGAAGACCAGCGACAACAGCACCAGCCCTGAGGTCAAACACAGAATTACTCTTGCCAACCACTGCTTCTTTGGCCTCAAAGGACAATTGAGAAGTAGCGCCCTCTCTCGAAAAATTAAAGGAGCATTATATAAATCACTGATCATCCCGGTCCTCCTTTACGGCGTAGAGGCTTGGATCTTAATGAAAACGGATGTGGATGACCTTGTTCGCTTCGAGAGGGAAATTCTGCGTTTAATGTATAATCCCTTTTATATAAGGGGAGAGTGGAGGAGAAGAAGAGGGCTCTACATCGACATCAATCTAGTACGACGTCTCCGGATCCAACGTCTAAGATGGCTAGGCCATGGAGAGTAAATGACGACACGACTCCGACCCAAATAGTCTTCAAATCCAATCCTGAGGGACGACACTGGAAATAACTGGCAAAAGACGGTGCCAGCTGGAGACACTTGTTGGTTAAGGCCCAGGGTCACACCGGACTGTAGCACTATCTAAGAAGAAGAAGAGGAGCTATCGAAGACATGTTTTATCCCATCTTTGAAAGGGTTATGCTCCATGCTTTGCGAGGATTACCTGGTGCAACAGAAATTCGGTTTAACATACTCAGATTTCCGCTTCAAGGATGAAGGACATTGTTTTAGATCACGGAATAGTATCAAATGAGCTCATTAAGTAATTTTTTTAATGGGAATGAGGCGAACATAAATAAATCCATCCATCACCCTGAAACATTCAATGTACCTATAGACATATGTTCGCGTAATTAAACTGTGAACTGGTCACCAATATCAGGGCTTAACAGTCTTACATTATTTTCCACTGTTTTTTACCCATACCTCGCTGATATATGAAACTTAAGAAAAATACTTCAAGAAAAAAAACCATTCCATGACCAGTCCATGCCAGAACTGTGCTAACCCTCCCAAATTGATTGATTTCCCGCTGCACTTAGTCCAATATGCTCATAAAATGCGCAATTTCGTAGACCCACCAAAAATACTCAATTTATCGAAAGTAATTTATCTTCTTGTCCAAATCGAAGTGTCCCAAAGTCCTACAACATCCACACGAAACTTAATTGCCAAGCTTTTTCCAAAGTTGACTAGCAGCCGGTCATGGTTCACAGAAGCAAAAACACTCTAATGAAGTATATTCAAACAACAGTCGCAATGAGTATTCACTCATTCGGATCAGAAAAATGTGACTTTTCTGAGTGATATGATAAACATAACAATTGCCCATGAATCTGGATTAGTCTTTAGTTGTCTTATTAAATGCTTCATCTTACAAGAAAGAGTGAGAGCATGCTACTAGGACATGCAAGTATGCCGAAAATGTAGATTAGGTGTACGAACCTCCTATAGCTAAACAACTCGCAGATTGCTTTGAAGCGCACATTTCTTAACTGAAAGAAGTATGAGAAAGCCAAAGTAAACGGAAACTGCTATATCTTAACAAGAAGATTCGATTCAGACTCAGGCAAAGCGAATACCTCCAAACAAATCTCGGAAACAAATCCCCAATATGGATCCACAATCATTTCATTAACTCCTATCAAAATATACGAAGTATTCAATCATTTCGATTTTTTGTAATGGTGTCATCCCTGAAGAGGTATTTAGTATACGATTCCAACATACGAGTAGAACTTGGCCGTCTTCAATAAATCGTCAGATTGATTAAACTCGTATTGCGATATGCACTCCCTTTGCATCCTAGATGTCATTTCTTTCCGAATACCAATCTGGACTCCTGCCATTACCTATTTTAAGCACACAGTGCGGCCATCTGACTCTAATCTAGCTTTCGAACAAATGTGTAAAAAGTGAGGAGTAAGGAAAATCGTAGGTAAAGCACCGTTCTGGGAAGCGCTTTCCACCGACCGCCAAAAGTCGACGCATAGTATAGGAACATCGACGAGATCCTAATCTTGACGAGGTATATATCTTAGGCACCCCGTCGGCTATGATAAATTACCGGGACAACTCCTCTATCGAACACTAACCTTTCCGAGTCATTAGGGAGAAATTCCTCTGGGGGAATAAAGCCCGATCAAAGTATGCTATAGTGGCATCTATAATTGGGATAGTAAGCCCCGAAGATCAAGTTATTGTGGTTAGTCATAGTCATTCCGAGTCATTTTAATAAGAAAATTGCCTATTCTATTTAGACCTGCTCCGTTGGACATTATATAACTATCTGGATGATTTTGTACTTCCTGTACCTCTTCATCAATCCAGTGACTGACAATAAGCACACAGAGTAGAATTCCCCGTTTCGTGGAAGCTATGCCTCTAAAATTTAGGAATTAAGTAATGCGTCCGATTTTTCAAATTAAAATTTAGACAATCCACATTTCAAAGTTTTCAGTACTAGAACCTAACGTTTTTACAGATAAAGATTAATGTTATTTATTGTACTCTGATTAATTTGATTTGACATATTTACATAAGGCACACCTGATCAGGCTTGCAAGAAAACTGGACTTGGTGATTTGTTTTGTATCATATCTCTGTATCTTTGTATCTTATCCCTGAGACTTCTTCAGCCGACGTATGTAGATGTGTTCTTGAAGTAATGAGAATTATAAAATTTCACGGGTTGTGTGACTCATTTTGGATCCTTGCCATATTGGTAAATATGTATTACTATACCGTCAGTTGTTAAGAAAGTTACAAGTTTTTTATATATATTACAGCATCTCACATTTTGTCGTCACTATAACTAGAAACCTTCTTTTCAGAGAAATGTACATATGTCTTAGGAAGGCTGCCAACTCTGAACGGATGAAGCGCTGATCAAGTTTCCATTACCACTGCGACAAAAAAAAAAAACAAACTTAAACTAGTCAGGTCATCGAAAGTAAGCTGGTCTCTAATTTTTAAAGGTAACAAAAAGGAAGTTAGAGGTTTGGGTAAATCAGTCGCGACCCAGAACTCAATTTCATCTTGATATATTCACCGCTGTAGCTATATAGCTATTTGTAACTTACATCTTCTTCTTCTTCTTTTCCTTTTTCTGGCGTTGTTATGGTCAGAAGTGTAGGACCATAACCTTCCCACTTAACTGCATTCCTACTGGTCCACTTGTGGGGTCCGCCGGTTTGACCTCAGAAAGTAGCGGCAGGCTTCCCGGTTTGGGATTACTTCATCGCTGAGGCCAATCAAATGCTGGTGTTTTTGCACTTGTTTGCACCAATTGTTTTTCGGCCTGTCTTTTTTTTTTTTTTTTTTTTTTTTTTTTTTTGTGACACGGACATGCTTCAGATTTTTTTGTTTTTTTGTTTGATCTTATTCTTACAACACCGGTGATCTCCAGTCGTGTCAACCCACTGATTTGCATGTGCACTTGTGGGGCAGTTTAATGGTGGTATATGTGTCCCTAGGCTCACCTTGGTGTTTTCTAAATTGCCTAGATGTGATTTTCGTTTACCTTTGTTTTCGCCTTTTACGACAAGCGAGAGGTATCGCTGCAGGGATATTCTTAACCCGTCCCTGCACGGAGGGACTTTTGTAACTTACATAGCTCTTGAAAAAAGGGAAGGAGTAGCATTTTTCTTAGCTCTAAGTTACTAGGCTATATAGACGTTTATTTACGTCTAAAGTACTGTACACATTTCTGCTATTGCAGAATTTACAGTGATTGGGGGTGGTCGTGGTGCAATGGTAATCATCACCGACTGTTGAACCGAAGGTCCGTAGTTCAAGTCCGTCCATAGTCAAGAACAATTCCTATACGGAAAACTGTGCAACAACATCAGTTGTGAATGAGAGAAGATCAAAATTGCTGACGAAGGCATAACATTCCCCGCATAAGTTCACTTCAAAATTCATACTCTGTGTGTGCATTTCCAATATAACACTTTCACGACATGGTAACAAAAAAAGAGTTGCTGTGAACTACAACCAACGCAAATTCAGTCGAATCTCTCAGATCTTATCGAGAACAACCACCCCAGGAAAGTAGTGAACGAACAGTGGTGTTTGTATGGCAAACACCAGATGGGCGTACACTCTTGAACCTGCGCGAATTATAAAAAAAAAAAAAAAAAAAAAAAACTAAATATTATTCAACTGAAGCATTATTTATTAACAAAGAAATAATATTTAATGTTTTGGAGGAAAAACGTTAAAAACCTCCACTATGAGCAAAAACTAAAAATAATTTAGTAAATAAATAAATTAATTAATTAAAAATGAATAATTGAATATTATACATAAATTGATAGTTAAATAAATAACTTGAAATATATAACAAAATGAATAAATAAATATAAATAAATAGTAAATAAACAGATAAATCTATATACATATGTATGTATATAAAAAATTGTTGCAAGTTTTGGTGTGACTTTATAACTCACGAACGGTCAAACAGAATTTCATCAAATTTTCAGGGTTTGTTTATATGGTCGTGCAGATGTGTAGACGTGTAGACAGTTGTTCGGCGGTGCGTTAATATTAGCACCTGGTGATTTTCGGCAAACGTTGCCCATCATTCCCAGATCAACTCCAGCTGATGGGATTGATGCATGTTTGAAGAGTTCGTTTCTTCGGGGAAATGTATATAAGTTATCTCTTGACATAAATTGTGTGTGCGTCTTCAAAATGATCCATCAGCACGTGAGTTTTCAAAACAATTGCTGCAGATTGGCGATGGCAAAATTGCAAGTGATTTAAATGGCTTTATCACGTTACCAAATAACTTATGCACAATTTTAACATCAAAAGAAGAATTAATTGATGGTGTTTTTCCAAACATTGTTCAAAACTATTAAATTCATGTTTGGTTAAGAGAACGCGGAATTTTAGCAACAAAAAGTGCAAATGTTAATGACATCAATTTTCAGATTCAACAGAAATTGCAAGGTGACTACGAATAAAGAAGACGCGGTAAATTATCCGATTGAATTTTTGAAATCTTTCGATCGATAATACTTCTTCGAAATCTCAATTCACTAATTAAAAATTAATGATCAATTTGATTGAAGCAACATTTCTCACCGGGAAAGCAAAAGGAGTAGTTGTACTGATACCGCGGATCACATTAATACCAACAGACATGCAATTTCAATTCAAACGTCTTCAATTTCTCGTGCTTTTATACTTTGCTATGACCGTTAATAAAACTCAAAAACAAACGTTTCAAGTGTGTGGAGTGAATTCGGAGAAACCGTGCTTTTCTCACGGACAATTATACCTAGCATGATCCAGAGTGGGAGCACCCAACAATTTATTAATGCAACACACAATCAAGCAAAAAACGTTGTATACACTGTATTGCACTGTTTAATTTTTTTTTTCATTTTTTCCAAATAAAAAAATAAAAGAAACCAATGAATTTGATTCAATGTTAATATTCATGCTTGGCGAAGCACGCCGGGACCCGTTAGAATGGTAGGTATGTACATATATGATTTTGACTTTTAATTATTATTGAACTTATTTCATTTTCAGTACTATTAGTAAAAAACTGAATTGATTCTGAGGCGGTACGAAGTTCGCCAGGTCAGCTAGTAACATATAAAAATCAACATAACAAAACACCAAAATATAGTTGATGTACTAAAGGATTATCAGCATATTGACAATAGGATAGAAAATTTGAGTAAGGAAATTCCATCCCGAATCAATTGAACATTCGCTTCTTGATGTGGTTTAATGGTAGAGTCATATCGCGGTAGAGTGAGCATAATTTTCAGCACCTTGTTTGATGCTACTTGGAGTCTTTTCAAGTGGCAGTTCGCACAATCACCCCAAACTGCACCACAATATATGTAACATAAATTCTTCGAAAATAACTTTATAGAAGTTTATTTTTACGACTTAGCTCAGATTTCTTATTAATGAACGTATACAACAATCTATACAACAATCAATCGATGTTGATCTTGTTTATAATTTTGGATGCGTGTTTACTAAATGGTAATTTCTTATCTAGATAAATACCCAGGTATTTAACCGTTTGTAGCCATTCAATATTGATCCCATTTAAAGAAATAAATGAACCTGGAAGAACCTTTTTTCGGATGGAAAAGATAACTTGGATCTTCTTAGTATTCAACTTTATTTTCCATTTAGTGAAGTATTTGTCTAATATATCAAATGGATTCCGAATATTTGTGTCAATATTAAGACTATATACTCGTAGATGCAAAGAAGTCAGCATAAGGCGTGACTTGACATTCGGGAAGTCTGGGGAGATCAGAAGTGAATATGTTATTTACAATTAGTGCAAAACCTCACTTTTTAAGGAAAAAAATCTAACGCTTACATTTACATTCAAAACTAAAATATTTTGATGTAAAAATGATTACTAGATCTTCTTCTTATCGAATTGTAACTGTAATATCATCTTCCACATTCAGGAAATCGACTGGCGCCAATTATTTGAAGGCATCACAAAAATTCTGCGTACAACCATTTTGTATGCAGACTTTTTTGCGAGAAATCCATAAGCGTTACTTTTCTCGCTTCAACTTATTTTTACACTTACGTCTTTCATTCAGTCGATCACATGAGGGGTGAGAAACGGAATTATACGAGGGTGGTCCGATAAGTACTTAGCCTCACCGCCAGATGGCCCAGTATCGCAAGAGCAACTTACTATCGTGTAGTACATTCTAGTAGACGGCTACTGTCGATCGGACTAGCCGGATCGGACTCGTAGTTTTATTTTGACCGCGCGTGGAAGCGGGAATGTCCGCGGATTTTAGAAAAATGGAAAAAGAGCAATATCGATCGGTGATTCGATTCTTGTTTTTGGAAGGGAAATCGTGCAGCGAAATCAGAGAGCCTTTGGATGCTGTGTACGGTGATTATTCTCCTTTGATGGCGACCATCAAAAATTGGTTTAAAGAGTTTCAATGTGGTCGCACGTCGGTTTTTGATGCGCCACATCCAGGTGCCCCGAAAACGGCTACCACGCAGGATAACGTGACAAAAATCCACGATCTCGTATTGGCAGACCGCCGATTGAAGGAGCGCGAGATAGCTGAGACAGTAGGCATTTGAAAAGATCGCGTGGGTCGTATCCTGCATGAAATTTTGGGCATAAGAAAGCTGTCGGCGCGATAGGTGCCGCGTTTGCTCACTCCGGACAACAAGCTCAACCGTGAGACCACTTCAGAGCAGTGTTTGACGCTGTTGAAGCGCAATCCGAAGGAGTTTCTGCGTCGTTTCGTGACAGTCGACAAAACATGGATCCACTGGTACACTGGTACCAAGAGACCACAACAGTCGAAACAGTGGACTTCACCCGGCGAACGTGCTCCGAAGAAGGCTCCAGCTCCCATCGGCTGGAAAGGTGATGGCCACCATTTTCTGGGATTCACAAGGTCTGCTCTACATCGACTACCTGGAGAAGGGCAAAGCGGTCACAGGGCTGTGCTATGCCAAAATATTGGGCCGATTCGACGCCGAATTGAAGAAGAAACGGCCCAACTTGGCGAAGAAAAAAGTTCTCTTCCACCATGATAACGCACCGGCTCACACCTCCGCCCTCGCCACGGCCAAATTGGTCGAATTGGTCTACGAACTGCTGCCCCATTCACCGTATTACCCAGATTTGGCCCCGTGCGACTTCTTTTTGTTTCCAAACTTGAAAAAGTCACTCGCCGGGCAGAAATTTCAGTCGAATGAGGAGGTCATCGCCGCCACGGAGGCCTACTTTGCAGACCTCGAGAAAACGTATTTTTCAGACGGGTTAAAGAAGTTGGGGCATCGCTGGGTCAAGTGTATCG
Organism: Merodon equestris; assembly: GCA_958301585.1. NCBI lineage: Eukaryota > Metazoa > Arthropoda > Insecta > Diptera > Syrphidae > Merodon > Merodon equestris. The sequence goes on along the minus strand of OY284415.1, from coordinate 75,838,101 downwards.
AGCTAAAAGGAGACTATATTGAAAAATAAATCGCAATTTCTCCAAAATGTTTGTTTTTCTTTTGTAGGCTAAGTACTTATCGGACCACCTTTCCCTTTGGACAGTTTTTTTTTTGGGAACTGCAAATATGATCAAGGAATTATCAGTAGATATTCGAAATATTGGTAGTTTAACTGCGAAAAATTGGTGACGTAAACCACATTCTTCTGTACAAAGAGTTTTAGAAAACTACGCAAAAGCCAGGAATTTTACTTCTAAATACAGATCTGTGCGGGAAGCCAGAAAAAACCGGTTAGTTTTGGTTGAAGTAAGAGCAAACCCTCGAAAAAGTGTTCCCAAAATAGCAAAGATGATTTAAGAAAAGTTTAACAAGGCAGTTAGCGGATCTATTATTAGAAATGTCCTTAGAGAAGAAGGTACGCTTCTGAATGAAAAAGTCATATATGTACATATGTATTTCAAAAATCAGCAGAAGGTAGCGTGTTGCCTCTGACAATGAGCATTTTGTATTGTTGTGTGTGATGTACGTAGACTTTTTGTGCGTTGTCTTTTGCCCTGTGATTTAAATTAGTTAATGAAAGTACTTTTAAGTGAACCCAATAAAAAAAAATTACATTTCTTGTTCGAATCGTTCCTTTTTTCATATTTAAGAAAGTTAAATAGTTTGTATGCAGACTTTTTGCACTAACTGCAGGGTGGGACCAAGCACAGAACCTTGTGGGACGCCTGCAAGGATTTGATGAGGGTGAGAGGGTATGAAGTCTATAAAACGACATATCAAATGATGTCTAACAAAAGTAAATCGGTTGATTTACCTAAGCTGCCATTATATTTTATACGGCGATATATTCTAAGAAATTGGTGCGAAGCACGATGATGGCTTCTAAAACCAAACTGTTCCTTTGGTAAAACATTATTTGCATTTATGTGCTCAATCAATCCCTCATTAATTATCTTTTCAAATACTGTACTTAAATTACTGAAGAGACTAACAGGTCTGTAAATACTTGGCGACTCCTTAGATTTACCGGCTATCAAGATGGGAATGACCTTCATAATTCTCTGAGTTGCAGGGAAGTATTGAGCTTTGAGGCACGCATTAAATATTAAATGTTTAGCCCTTTAGGCAAATGTTCTAATTTCCCATTTTTAATAATATCAAGACCACCGGCTTTCTTTAAAGACAAAGAATGTACAACAACAGTTATACTTTGAACAGATTTCTCTAATATATTATCGTTTTTCCTTTCCTTTCCTTCTGGGAGTACATAATTTTATTATTTCCTTCCAGTTTTGCTCTATTTGAATTTGTCTGAGCTCTATTTACCATAAGTTCTGGATTAGGTGTCCTCCCGGACAGCCAGTGTTACCTAAGTGGGTTACCCTACTTTAGAACGTCCAGTTACAGCTGGTTATTTTATAATTAAGGTTCCACGGTGGATTACGAGTATATTGTCTACTACCTAACCATTCTGTTCTAATATAAATTCATTTGTAAGGGAGCTGCAAGCAACATGTTGCAGCTATGGGACTAAAAGCTGTTAGCTCAATAAACGAAATGCCATAATTTTATACTCAATATCCTCCAGCAAAATACTTAGGATCCAAAAGTGCATCCGATGCGATTTTAAATCAAAAGTGTCCCCCACTCAAGGTGAAAAGATTCGTTTATCCTTAAAATGCAAAGCAAAAAGTAAAACCAAACGAAAGATCAGAGCTAAACTGCAGGAACGCCACTCATATCCAATGATTTTGTTTGATCCATTCTTGACGAGATTACAGAACTCTCCATCAACAATACAAGGATGCCTTTCGGCTGAGTTTTTATCTTCAGTTGAATGCCCACATGCATTATTCTCCTCAATAATCAAATAGAGAATGGGACAAAAATTAAAAAAAGGATGCAAAAAGGATTTGCACTTCATCAGCATGCATATAGTAATTCATTCACACTCTATCTCGTCTCGTACTTCCACATTTCTTTTATGCAATCTCAAGGATTATGCACATTGAGATTGCAATTTAGTCCTTATCCTATGAAAAAATTATAAAATATACTTCCCCTTGTGCATGTGAAAGGAGTGCATATTGCAAGGATATGCACTTTGCTGTTTGTCTTCTTCAAATGCGCGATAGAAGAGCGGCGAAAAAAGTCCAAGTCGGGAAAGGAAAATATATTTAAAAAGGATATGCACAGAAGTCAGTGCGCGACGGGGCGCAGCTGGATGGGGGAATAAAATAGAAAAAAACTTTTTTCACTCGTATCCTTTTTACTTTGTTTTTGTTTTTGAGGAATATGAATAAGAATATAATGACACCCCGAAAAGAAAATGAATGCAAATTGCACTCAAGGATGTCACTAATGTAAAAATCCTCCTGAATGGATGATTTTTAATGAAGAATGTCCTTATGGGACGAGCAAGTGTTGCATATGTGTGAGGCGTTGTTTGATCTCTATTCTGCACTAATTCCCAGCAAGTCTTGTCTATTTGACGATATATGCCAGCGAAGCATGAATGTGGAAGTGTTGTTGCTCCCAACCGTGGAATTCCCTCCTCCTGCCTTCAGCTTCTATCCCTTTTCTAGTGCCATCTATTGAATCCTTTTCTCATTTTGTAATCAGTGGGGATTATTATTTTCGCCTGCCATGTGGGTGGTATTTTTTTGTCTTTTTTCTATGGTACACCGCAGTTGTGTTGATATGTGGATACCACAGGAATCCGCCTACTTGCCCATTTACCCATCCGACCAAACCGCCCATTTGCCATTTGCTATCTGCCTCGGTGACAGGATAATTCTCCGTTTTTTTTTTTGGTTTGTACTGTCTTTTATCCTCATTCAGGATAATTTATGCACGCAAAATAGAGGAGGAAGAGAAAAGTATCAGAGGCTGAGAGGATGCATTATGAAAATACCTTCGGCTGTTTTGTGCGCACTTCATTATAAGGCGGATGAATTTCGTCCTTTTTCTTTCTCGTTTTTTGTTCATTATTCCAAGATAGTTCGTCCTCTGTGGAGGATGATGCATAGGCATTGTGGGTGATGTGGGCGACGTTAGCCATGCGTGCATACCCGTATGTTACGGTAGATCCGTAAGTCCTTGTTTTCTCATTTATGATTGCGTATGCAGTTAATTGCGGTTTCATTATGAATAAAATGGATGGTTGCATCCCATGAATATCTTCGTGTTGTTCTCATTTTTTTAATGAATCCTTGGATTTCTGACTGCGACGTAGCAACGAAGAGTGACAAGTGTGGACTTTCGTCCGGGTTTAAGGCAATGCGATAATTGCGAGATGACGAAATTGAAAATTTCGATATTAATTATGAAATTTGCAAATTACTCAGACGTGGGCGTGTTCGCTGGGCGGATACTCTTCAGAAATGCCTTGTAATATTGTCGTCAGCATATTTGCAAAGTGTTTCTACTGCACATCTATGACTACTCGAGCTATCATCGAGATTCAAAAGAATATGAGTTTCGCGGAGTGCGTACTGCAGAGTGCACTTGACAAAGGTATTGTCGTTAATGACTTGACGCTCAGGACGAGTAATACATGTCGATGTATAGATGATCCATGGTTTGCTTCGCGAATACCATAAATGCAGTCAAGCAATAAAGTGGGAAAATTAAAATTCATTAGAAATATGAATTTTTCCGTTTTGGTACTGTGGGCGGTCCTGATGTTAATCGATTGACTTGGCTATTGAGCCCATCTGTCAACAAACGCCTTTATTGAAAAATTAACCTTCAATTTGCTTTTGGAATGCATGCCATATGCCCCCGTATCGTAGGCCTAAATAAAGAATTATGGAAGCAATATAATACAAAAGAATGTCATGTTTTTCTTTTTATGGTAAAGAACAAAAATAAAAATATACAAGCTAAGGCACGAGTGAGACGATCGTTGCAGACAGTATAAGTCAATAAATCATATTTTCAGCGCAGTGAGTTCATTAAATTTTGAATTGGGCTTCCTATCTTTCTTGTCCGTTTGCCCTTATTCCCCATTTCTTTAGGAAATGATCTGATGAGCTTTTTGGAAGGGATATATACACCTTATTTACAATAAAACATGAAAATACTTGATATTTTGTTGATGTTTTTCTATTTTTTTTTTAAATGTGGCTCTTAAAAATTGTATTTAAAAAATAACTAAATTTAAGTGCCCAGCTGCAGCAGGCTTTTTTCAGGGACGCACTCACCTTTTACCGATTGTTGGTTTCCACTTGCGCAATAAGTATTGGCTTATCCACAAAGTTTCAACTTTTCAAAAAAAAAAAAAAACATACAAAGTGTCTAACTGTATTAAGTAGGATGATCTAGGTGTCCAGTAATGGCCTCAATTACGTGGAATCAGTCGACTTGTAAAGTTAGACCGCAGTAGGTGAACTTTCGACATGATGTGTGACTCTTAGCTCCACCCTGTCGAAAAAAATCAATCATTTATGCCTATTTTCCAACGTTAGGCTACATTTGGAAACCGACAGAAGTACGGCTTTCATTCAAGTGATTTTTTCTGAAATTATTCGAGGGTTTTCTTGCTTCCATATGGGACGATTTTGTTTATTTACGAATCCATCATGTAAATCCACGTGTTAAATTAGCTTCAAATTCACCAATATTTTCTAAAAACCAACTGACGAAAGTTCTGCATTGATAGTGATATATTGCGCGCAATTCTTGTGCCAATTTAATATGCATCAAACAAATCATCCTGACAACAGAGTTCACGGTGGTATTGCACTTAAAATAAGACAGAACAATAAATCATTATAACTTGCAGCCTACAAATCTGAACATTAAAGATACGAAATACGAATGAAAGATACGAATCACTTACAATGTCAGCTTTTTAGTGTCCACCCAAACAACATTAACGCGAGGCAAAAAATTCATTGCGCGAGGTGACTTTAATGCAAAAAAACACAGACTAGGTGTATTTTTCTCACTAATCGTAAATTCCGTCACCACAGGGGAATCATCTTTCTGGCCCACAGACATGAACATGAAACCTGACCTCTGATTTCTGTACACACAAAGGTATATCGAGGACAAGTTTAAGCACAAGAAATTGCTTAGTACTCTCATCTGGTCAAAGCTTCAACGCCTTCAACTTTCCGAACAAATTATTATTTACGGAAAGCCATAACAAAACTAAAACCGACCACTTTACATAAACCACCAATACACCAATATACGAAATATGGTCCAAGGCAGAAAAAGCTACAACACTAGAGGCTTTCACAAACGAAAAAGACAACCATCCGCATCATCTACACTGCCATAAAAAAAATTTATTTTAAAAATATGTTAAACGCTATGCTTCGAACAAAATACTTTCCAAAAACATGGAAGGTAGCTGAAGTAAACGCCTTCCTAAAACCAGACATAACAAAAGCTACCGCTAAAACGACCGCCCAATTTGCCTGTTGCCATTCTTATCCAAGCTCACGGAAAAAAATTCTACAGAAAAGTTTACAACTAATACTCAACCGTAACAAAATTGTGCCGAATCACCAATGCGGATTCAGGCAACATAACTCGAATATACAACAAGCGAATAATAAATAAAATTTCAAGTGATTTAGAAAGTAAAAGACATTACTAAATATAATTTCTAAGCTTTTAATAAATTCTGCCACATGGAACTGGTTTAAAAACTCAACAAAACCTGACCACTAGACTTTTATCTGCTACTTAAGAGCTACATTGACAAATGGGAATTTTGTGTAAAATACGAGGACAAATACTCCATACTGCACATCGTAAAAGCTGACGTTCCTCAGGGTAGCGTATGGGGCCATTACTTTACTTCCTACTACATCCCACAGCGCAATACTTCATGCCACGTTCGTAGACGATACAATCATTTTGCAAACTAACAAAGGCCGACAATAATTACGCGGGGAACTTGAAAAACTTCAAAAATTCAGGTAATCCACGGTATGCTAACCGGGATCTTATAAATTATTTTCAACGCGGAATGATATACAATATACATCAAACATGAAAATTAACAAAGACCTCCACATAACAACTGTTTCAGAGGAAATTAAAACGGCTTGCGACTAATATAGGCAAAGTATTCTACACATACAAACAACGAAATACGTAGGTTCCCAAACGGCGAACAAACAAAAATACGAAGAATTAAACGCTACAGATCAACAGACAGAATAGGTAAAACTGGGGCCACTGTCTAAAATATTTTAAACGGAAGGTATGTATTTATAATAAAAAAAAATTAAGTTTCGGCAACAACGAGCGACAAGAGGCCAAACTTCCAACGTTTCGGGTGGATTAAAACCCACTCATACCAACTATGTATCGTAATCTAAGCACATGATGTTAAGGACACTGATCCAACACCGTAACTGAAATCGTAAACGATTAATGTTAAGTAATGAGACAGACATTAAAAAAAAACTAATTATTTTGAAAGGGTGCAAATATTTATTTAAAATACGCGAAACAGTCGATGGACGAATGCCAGGATATCATTGAAGATTTTACAGCGACATTTGCAGCAATGATCTGGTTAGAGTTTCCACTCGCTGGAATCCCACACTTTTCCCTATCCCTGAAAGAACCAGTTTCTCTATCTTTTTTCACTAACATTTGAATTGTTAGCTCATTTGAACGAGAGTTTCACCAGGGCATCTTTACGAGAGACACCAACATGCTGCTAATCTATAAGCGTGGAATTATAAATTTGACCATATTTTTATTCATAAAAACTGTACTCTGAGTTCAAGAAATTGTATAATAAAACACATTACTATCAATTATAATATCCTTAACCTTGTTTCTAACATAACAGCTATACACGAGTAAGTTGATATATTACACACCCTCAGAATAGATTCCTCAAATCTCAAGCGTAATGCTTAACATTTACACTGTTATCTAAATGCTAACTTCCAGCATCCCGCTAAGCTTAGTTTTCTATAAGCCACAAGCTTATTGGTTTAATCCCCTTAGCTTTCTTGATTCCGATGTGTCTATCTACAATTCCTTTCGACGCAATATTAGCAGAGTAAATGTTGATTTTCAACTATTGACAACTTTAATAGCTTGAGCTAAGCGGCGGAAAACCTAAGTTTAAGTTTTTTTCTTTTTCAATAATTTCAGAACCCTTCCTTACTCCTGACGACGGCAGCACTGTCTTATTGGACATTCAGTGAATTTGATTTTTTTTCATATGAAAAATAAAAATAAAATTATTATGAAAGTAAAATGGGCCCGGAAACCTGGAAAGTTTGCGCTACTCCCTATCACAAGAAAAATATTTCAACAAAAATTTTGTTTCTTCTGGCATATTTAAGCATTTACAAATCTATTTTGCAAATCCAGCACTACGCTTGTGGTATACAATACCGGTCTTATTATTTATACAGTTGGAATCCTCTTACATTGTATGCACTCACAATAATTATGTTAGAATTCATTATTGATAATTGCTTTGATTTTTCAAATCAATTATTATTATTATTATTACTGCCCATTTGGTACACGGAAGTTCAACGTCTTGTTGACAACGCGTTCCTCAGCTTCCTGTCATGAGTGTGTTCCTTTCAGGTTTTTTATACGCTAAGGAGAAAATCATTTACTACCAGTGTTGCTTCAGGAGAAACCGTTCGCTTTTAGAAAGGAGATGGGAATTACACGAAACAATTCACAAATTATTCGTAATTGTTCCATATAGTTGTGATGAGCCCATGTAACTTCTCTGTTAATTCCTCTGACCATATCTTATTAACTCCAATGGTGTTAAGTCGACTCCTTGTTACTCTTAAGTCGATGAAGTGCTTCTTTTACTTACTCGATTGCTGACAGTTCTAACGGAATTTCTACTCTATGGATAACAACGTTTGCTGTTTGCTCTGCATGTTCACTGAAATATATTGGCGCAACTCTTTCTTTGCTCGAAACAAACTCTCCATTATCGTTGGTATAAATCCTGATCTGGCCTCGTAGCGTTTCATACAGCGTTGTCTGCATGCATTGCTCTTGTATTGTACAATCTCCCTGAATCTTAGCTTACCTTTGCCATTGTCATTTTTTATCTCGAAGGAACGGCTGACTTTTTTTTGAAACGTCTATTATCTTATACGCGTTACCACTTCAGTATTTTTCAGGACGTGAAGTCTTAGAACCTTACAATCTTTTAATTATTCCCGGCATTCTTCCTCGAACCAAGGCTTTCCCTTGGGAGTTTTGGAATAGCGTAATTATTTTTTTCAAATCAATGGAGAGACAAAAAATTGATAGTTCTATAGTCAACAATTTATTAAATTTTGTTATTTAGTGCAGAGAAAATATTAATATTAAAATATAATACAGTGGACCCCCGGTAATCCGAAAACTGTTTTGCAGGGCGGTGTCGGACTATCGAATGTCGGATTATACAGTGTCTCTACAGACCCCTTATGGTCCGGAATTTTGTGAAAAAGTGCACTTTGTAATCCGACAAATTACAAGTCAATGTGATAAGTTTTAATTTGACTACAAATCATACTATTTATTTACAGCAGGTTTTTCTTTTAATCTTGCTTGAAAAACTTAATGATATGATGGTCCCTTGCTTGAATCGGTGCATTATAGCTTGGTGGAAGAAACATCGCAGTGATGAATTTTTCCTCTGTTGTCATTTACTCTTAAGACCCATGACCGGAAACGTTATTTAGAAGCGCCTTTTGAGAAAAATTATGGAAATATTTGCACGAAGCATTCATCAAACCACTTTTTGAAAAGGTCTTTTGTCATCCACGCACTTTTTGAATGCACGTGGTGTATTAAGCGTATGTGTACCCATAGCATTAGCACATGGTAATATTGTTACACGATCTTTACTCACCTCAGGTCCAGGTGCAGATTTTTCTTTACATGGCATCACACGCCAAAAAAGCCCTGATTCATCTCATTGTACACTTGTGTAAGATCTAAATCTTTCACTTTTTGCAAAAATCTCAATTTAAATGGTTCTATGCAGGTTGCATCATTAGAAAGCTTCTCTCCCGTATTTTAAAACATTCTAGCCATTCCTTGCTAGCCACAAAGTCCTCGTTTTTTATGATTTCTTTTTAAAAAAAACTTAGCATTCATGGCCAACATATCTTCCGAAATGGGCGCATGCCTGTTTCTTTCCTAAAGAAACCACATGTTCAAAGCTTCTTCTACCTCTGGATGTTCAGCTTTCTGAAGTGTCCGTCTCTTGCCTGGTCCACAGTCAGTAGTTTACACGAAGTTTTTAATCTTCTCTTTTGGTTGTTTTTGATGTTCATTGCGATTTAAGGGGTCCAAAATATAATTTTTTCTTTAATTGTCAACGTTTTGTGCTTCCGGTTTTATGCTTGTGAAGATATAACTATTTATGTATAGTTGTATGTGATACACAATGAATAAAAAGTAACAATTTACAACTTGCTCAATCATGCATTAGAGAAAATTCGCTGAAATGAATTTTATGCACAGCGATAGGCTTGTCGGACTACAGGGGGAGCCGGATTGGACAGGGGCCGGATTACCGGGAGTCCACTGTAATTATAATCAGTAGATTATAACAGATTAGATTATACTATAAGGCTTGAGAGAACTTAGCCACAGATAAGAAAGAAATCCTAACAAATTCAGGTTATTCATAGCTCAGTGGTACAGGGTTATAAAAATCCGATGATCAACGACAGATTATGTTAACTCCTCAGGAAAAACTGTATTCAATGGCCTCCTGTAACTCAACTAGTACTAAACATTCAATAAACCCAAATATATTAAATTTCCGCAAAGTCTTACAAAAATTGCTCAGATTGAATGAAATCATGAAAGGCGTAATCATCGTTTCTCAGGATTTGTGATGGGAATATTAAGTAATTACCATAGACGAACATCCTTTCTTGCGTTCAAAGCTTTGATTTTTTTACATTATTCATAAAAAAATATGATTAAGTTTGAAATAAAAGTATTTCCTTCCGGCACACTGTACATTTCCAAGTTTTTGATAGGCTGAGATTGCATGCAACAAAGGCTTAAAAATTTTAAATTATACAGTTCCGATCAGTACTTATTCATCACGCATCAACCAACATAACCAACTGAACACGAATCACTGGATGACGCCAATCAGTGGCACACCGGCCAACTTCCAATGAAAGCCATACTTCCTTTATCCTTCCTTTATACTTCCTTTAATAGTTCAAATAAGATATGTACTGCCTGTTAAAAGTAGGTTGTCTTGTCTATTAGTAGATATTAATTTTATACTTAAAATAATTTCTCATCAGTATGGCTTAGATCATACTCAGTTCAAGAGTTCACCATTTGTGTTTTCACATGATCTTAAGTCAGTTGCATATATAAATGGGTCGCCCAACAAGGGGAGTAATTTTTATTATATTTATAACAAGTGGTGATACTTCTCGAATTTTTGGGGTCGTGTTTCGAAAATATTGTTATCGAAGTATTGGTATAGAGTTTATCTTAAACATAGCCTAAAAGAAAAAAGTCTCATAACTCGGCGGCCAGTTGCTGTTTCCATTTCAAGAAATTTATTATAGAATCATTGTTTTCAGTTGAAAATCTGTTTTTTCGCTATTTTCACCTATTTATAGTATATTTTTAGTATTTCAGTACGTTCTAACCTCCTAGTTTTTGATTATTGATACTAATCGCTCAAAATTAGCAACAAATTTAAATAACACTTCCTGTCGGACGACCCCTTGCTTACTTGGTCCCGATACCTTTATTAAATGAGATGACACCCTTAAATTTCATGTATTTGGGCAAACTCAGACTCACGAGGTCAAATATCGGATGTTTGATCCTAAGGCTGTTTCTCTAGGGCCCATATGCGGCGCAATGGCATGGGATGAATATGTTGAAATTGTCAGTATGGCGTGCAAGACTAAACATATAAATGCAAGTGCTAATTGCATCTGGTCACTCATTTTGTTACCCTTGTTACCCTTAAGACAAATTCATTCCACACCAGATGGAGGCCAAAAATTGCGTTTCTGCTAATGTGTAATATTGTTAATATTGCTGCAGTCATGGGAGAGTCTGAACTAATCAAACTACCAATTTCTCATATTTTGTTCTCGGCATATGCGTGAACCGGCTGTTCATTATGCAATAATGCTTTAAATGAAGTTGGTCCAGAGTCGGTATCACTATCTGTTTCCAAGATATCCCAAGATATGCGAGACAAATGAAATGTTTATAAGTCTACGAATACTCCACTCGTGTGCAACTCTATCCAGTTTTTCTCGACGTCGTACATTTATTGAGTCCAAGACTGATTCAATAGAATAATCATACATACCTACGTATATTTGTTTTTTTTTTTTCGTTTTTAAGGGCCTACAAGTCTTCTTGTCAGTTTACGGTATGGTAGAGCAATGTAGATTCTTCCCTTTTTTAAACAATATTTGGTTGTATTGAATCAGTTTTACTCCTCTTTACTCGTATATGCATAATATCGGTTATGTGCATTAAATCTAATAAAGTAACATTCGCCACACACACTGCCACGTTCCTATATCGTTTGTATTCGCTTACGGTATAAATTACAATAATTTCCATCAAAAATCCAATATAAGGGTGTGGTACGGGTGGTAAAAAGCGAAAAGGAAAAAAAATCCAAATTACAATAAATGATAGAAAGTGTCAAGCAGAATACCCCTCAAGACCAACCACCAAGCACCGCCACATGTCACTTTCCTCCGTCCAAGTGGGTGACAACCGCTCCGGAGTGATGGTTGCCAAATTACTTGTAATGTTCGCACTCATATTTCCATTCCACCACTCCTCATCTTTCAATTTCTAATAAATAAAAAAAAATGAAAATAATTTGAATGAATATAGGGTGACAGGAATGGACATACTATATGTACATATGTGTATGTGACAGTTCCCTGCAATTACCAACAACCAGACCCAATTTCTGCTCAATCGCTCGGGCTGTATTGGTTCGTTAAACAACCATCGCACGAGGGGGTTACCTCCTAGCCATACATACGTACTCGTACACGAGTGTGACTCATCGATGGCCGGGAATAGAACAAAACACGACAAATTGTCACAATAATCATGTAATCAAATAATTTTGCTATTTAAACGGCGGACGGGAATAGCTGCCGCGTGGTTGTTGCATCATTTATGTACTGCTCACAATTGGATGTGTTCAATTGTCGATGTTCACGTATCCGTGGTGAAAGCCATTTTGTATGCCTTTTTTCCTTATATTTTTTTGTTTTTGCCTTGAATCCCCCTGTGAATGGTCATTATTGTGAGTTAACGAGGGTTAGAGCAGCTGTCTAGCTCTTGGTTGTGGCAGGGGTAACTGTGAACGCCATATTAGATAATTATCATAGCATTACCACCCTGGCGCAGTAGATTGACTGAGTTACTGTCGGAATGGCCTAATGGGAGAATGACTCTCCGCGTACGGGCGAATCGGTACTGGTGGCTGAGTGGTGTATTTAGTTGACACTACTGGGATGATTTTTTTCCATGTTCCTTTAGCTGGTGCTCTGGATTGTTGTTTTTGAAGTATGCAGTTGAAGTGGGCACTTTGCGTTGAGGAATTGGGGTGTGTTCCATTCGCTTTACTGTAGGGATAGCGAATTGGCTGGCTGGCATGGTTTCGCTAAGGGTATGAAGAGTGAGTATAAATGGAGGTTAAATTGCTGAATCTGGCTGGTTTCTCTTCTTTCTCTGGATTAACTTAAGTTAATGATGGCAGTTTCGATGGCAGAAGCGGACTGACCTATATTATAGCTTCCGTTTCAAAAGTGCTAGAGGATATATTAACTTCAAACTAGTGTACTAGAAGCACCATGTACCGACTTTTGTCTGTAAAAAAGTGTCGTGCAGAAATTCTAAAAAAAAAAAAATACCGACGGAATTCGAATTTTCTTTGGACGTCGGAAAGTATTGCCCAAAGTCTAGTTACAACTTTCGCCAATTCTGGCAGTATACGAATTCGGCGTTCGATAAACTGAATGTCTTTCGATGCGACCCAGGTTTTGGTTTCTTCGAAAGATCGGGGCTGTCTGCTAAGCTAGGCAATTAGGCGTTATCGATCGAAACAGGCGCTATTCAGAAGAAGCGGTATGTGGAAAAAATGGCAGGTGGAATTGCCCGTCTCACTTCCGTCTTTTCAGGTAGATTTTAAGGACCTGAGCAAGATATGACCGGGCTTTGTCATATTGTACTGCAATGGTTTTACCCACTTGCAGAACTCCTAGTATACCACGACGACTTAGTCCCACCAAATACACAACATGAGATTTGATTCAAAGATGTGTGGCTTAATCATAGATGATGATGCATGATTTTCTTGATTTCCTTGGATTATCGTAGTGGTTTCCCTTGTAACCGTCAACAACAATACGATGGAAAAGACCATTCCTTTTACGGCTAATGATCGTGCACGCTCTTGCTGCGTCTAACATGGAACTTGATCCAGTAATGCACAATTCTTCGCCTTCGCACTTTTCTATCCGTCCGGGTCGCCCTTGCCTTTTTCATTGAAATTATAACTTTTGTAGCGTTAAGACCCTAAATTCTCGACTAGTTAATTCCCACATAGAAGCCTCATTGTGTTTCAGTTGCAGATATTTTCGAATTGAAGGCAATAAGCAAAACGTAAATTACGCTAATTTGGCTAGAGAGTCAATATTTTCACGCACAGAGAAATATATGACGATAGTAAAAATTTCAAAATGTAATGATAATTATTTGTTAGCAGGTGATCCAGTTTATCGTGTGGCGTTCCTACCACTAGTGCTTAGATTAGAAAAGGAACACGCTTTAAGATTTCAGTAGCACAGCCAGTTTCTTCGAGGTTAGATAGGATAGATAGAGTATAGATCAGTTGGACGAATATGTTGACCATAATATGGCCGTAATTCGCGAAACGTACCTACTACAGAATCAATATGTCTGTAGTGGGTTTTCACAATTTTAAAACATTTAGCGACTATTAATCGCTTGCGAACGAGAGGCGTCGCGGGGGACGCCACGATGTTTAACGCGTTAGGACGAGTGGCGAGTGACAGACGACACTCGGTGTTTACGTTAGATTTCGTTATCTCCAACCGAGGGGAATGATAAACTTAGCTGTTGATGTTCTTTCAAAAGAAGTGTGAAAAAACATAAGTTCAAAGATAAGATAAAATTAATAAGAGGTTTTCTAAGACTGCGGCTCCGATAATAGCTCGAGCAACAGTGGAAACTCGGCTATAGTAGCGATGGTCTCAGAAGAATTTACATATAGTGACTTTGTCTGAACCCCGCTAAAAATGCATTTCACAAACGAACTCAGGAACTTTGTTTTGATACGTTTCAACATGACATCGGATGTATTCATAAGCGATGAAGAAGTGCAATAGATAGCGGATCGGAAAGTGATACTGATGCCCCGCACAATTCTGATAAATCGGAATGGACAACTGGGCGAAATAGCTGCAGGACTGCAAGTATCATCCAATATCAAAGAACCTTTGGCTTTGATAAAAACAGGTACCAACAACTATATTGCAAAAAAGTTAGATATAAGGTCACTGTCATCACGATCGCTCTGGCAAAGATTCTCCAACGTTATAAAAGAAATATTTTGGCCGTTTATTGCAGTGATTATAAACGAAGAATTTTATGTCGACAATTCTGTCTTAAAACTCAGAGGACAACTATTATTTGTTCATGTAAGCCACAGAAACCAACTTATGGGGCATTCGTATTTTCTGGCAATCTGTCAGTGTGATTCAAATACAAGTTATACTTGCGGAATTGTACCTTACTATGGCAGCCTTACAACAGCAACATTGACAAGACCGGATCTTCCGGTATTAACAACAATCCTCTTATACTTATATACAATGATACTTAATAAAAGTTCATGTTGGCAGGTGTACAACATGTTTACTGATTGGTTTTACATTAGGTACTTTTTAGCAAACCAATTACACTTAATGAAGTGTCATTTGGCAGGGACGATACTAACTAATAGAATGCATCTTGATCAATATTTTATAAATTATCATACCAAGCGAAATTACCTGAATTCTTTAAATTATATTCATAAAGTTGTGAATATGGATAAACCATCGAAATATGACGTTTTTGTAAGATAATTTATACATATACATATGTACGTATTTGCAAAAATCGCCTTGTCTGGCTACCTGACCCGTCATCGGCGAAGGGTTAAATCATCAATATTGAAAAATGGCAAGTCTTAACCTAAAAATGTAGAGTCATGAATGATGGTTTGGTTTAACATATGTGATTGAAACGGAGATGTCAAATTCGGGCCACGAATTGGATCACATATTCTGCTTACATCTAAATTGACATACATTAAGACTTAAAAAGGATTTATGGTTCTCTATATTCTTTGTCAAATAACCTCTGTGCGTTGAATAATGACCAGTTGAAGGGCTGATCAGGAATGAATAAAATTACCAAAATAAGCCTCATGCAGGCCCAAGAAGTCACCAAAATCTGAGCCCAACATTAGTTTTTTCTATACTAATCAGAATTATTTAAGAAAACATGATTTACAACAAGCCGCGCATATAAAGAATAAATTGATATTTCTTAATAAGCCTTAAAGAGGGCAATTGGAATAAAAGAAAAGAAATGTAACCTGAATGTACCCATCGTGGACGGAAAACACGGAGAAATCACTTCTCGAAGTGACGATAGCAGTATTTAGATAAAATGAAAATGTTACTTGGAGATAATAAGCCATTAGTGTCCTGACGGTCAAACGTTGAATTATCTTACAGGAGTTGAGGAGTTGTCCTTTGCAACGTGCTCGCAAGAAGACCAACGCAGCCTGGTGGACCACAGAGCTAAAGCAACTCAGGACCAGGACCCGAACTCTATTCAATAGAGCAAAGATCTCAAAAAGAACCGAAGATTGGAATAACTACAAATCCAGCTTCAACGAATACAAGAGCAAAACAAGAGCAGCAAAGTCTAAATCCTGGCGGGAGTTCTGCGAATTAATAGAGGATCTCAACGAAGCTGCAAGGCTCAGAAAGATCCTATTCAAGGACCCCTGCGTCCCGGGATTCATCCTTAAACCAGATGGTTCTTGGACAGAATCCAGTCAGGAATCCCTAGAACTGCTCTCTGAAACCCACTTTCCAGGCTGTAAATGCCCTGAAACCACAGGCCTCTTCGAGACGACGGTTTCTACGGTTCACACAACCGAAGAAGTAATAAACAAGATTATCACAACGGATAAAGTATCATGGGCAATAAATTCGTTCAAACCCTTTAAATCTCCGGGGCCGGACGATATCTTGCCAGCGCTGCTTCAAAAAACACAGACCCACACTGTACCCCACCTCGTAAGCATTTTTTCCAATTGCCTTCGCGCGGGGTACATCCCAACACAGTGGAAAGAAATAAAGGTAATTTTCATACCTAAGGCAGGTAAACCAACCCAAACTGCCGCAAAGGACAATAGGCCAATTAGCCTCTCGTCGTTTCTATTAAAAACCTTGGAAAGACTCCTTGACCTATACATCAGAGGACTCATCAACTCACGCAATTTATGCAACACTCAACACGCCTACCTTAAAGGCAGATCAGTGGAAAGTGCTCTGCATAGTGTTGTCCGTGAAATTGAGAGCTCGCTGAACCTAAAAGAGTTTACAATGGCAGCCTTCCTCGATATAGAGGGGGCCTTCAACGATGTAAACACAGAGGCCATAATAACAGCTCTAGAGGACGTAAAAGTAGACAAATCCATTGTAATCTGGATTGAAAATATGTTGAAGAACAGAATTATCAATGCAGACATTGGACACAGCTCTATAAGGAAAGTGAAAACTAGAGGCACACCACAGGCACACCACAGGCACACCACAGGGGGGAGTTCTCGCCCCTCTTCTGTGGCTTCTTACAGTTAACAAAATCCACAAATTCTTTATGGAGAAAGACACAAACACAATAGCGTACGCGGATGACCTGGGGTGGAATCGGCTAAGGTGATAAGTGATAGTCACTTTGGTGACAGTCATTTGTGACTATCATCATCTTTCGGTATCGGGTAAGATTATCACAAAAAAATTCAGAAAAGGAGCAACACTTGCTTTTTCGAAGTTGATGACAGATAAGAGTTGTCAAATTATCCAAGAAAAAAATTCAAAAATTAAAAACAGAGCAATAAATTGAATTTGTTGCAAAATCATTGCTTTTTTTATTTATAATAAAGTGTCTCTAATAGCATCACACATTTTCGGCTTCTCTGTTAGATGGTTAGAGGTCTTCTTGCATATTGGATTGGTGGATAAGATTGGTTGGTTGTTGGGGTAGGTCACTTTCATTCAACGGCACCTGCAATTCACAGAAAATCTTGTGCAGCGCAACATAAACATGAATCTAAAAAAAACAATAATTTAGCATAATTTTAACAATATGAACTGTGAAATTCTTCCCACTTACATGTCATCTGCAAGTTCAAGAATGTTAGACCGGTCTCTCAGTCTTCCTTACAATTCTAACGTTCACGTTCATCACTGTCTCATTGACCTCTTCATCTCTTAAAAATAGTTCGAAACACGAAAACATTTTTTTTTGTTTTAAATATTAGACAAAAGCATAAAACGAAGTCACTTCAAACACAAAACATATGAAAGTGATAGCTAAATAGCTGTCACCAGAAAACTGTCACAAAAATGTGACAATCACAGTGACTACCACCTTACACGATACCGAAAACGACAATGTGACTGTCACTTATCACAAATCACCTTAGCCGATACCGCCCCTGGTTATCTTGATAAAAGGTAAATTTCTACCGACTATCAGTGAACTAATGGAATCTGCGTTGAGGGAACTCTCCTCGTGGGCAAGACAGAACGGTCTGAGAATAAACCCCCAGAAAACCAAGCTGATCTTGTTCACCAGGAAAAGGAAAATTCCGATATTTGCTCCCCCAAAGTTAGAGGGTACTCCACTCAAACTCAAAGCGGAAGCCATTCTTGACTCCTAACTCTCCTGGAAAAGGAACCTGGAGGAAAGGATGAAAAAATGATTGAATGCTTTTTATGTATGCAAAAAGACCTTCGGAAAAAGATGGGGCTTGCAACCGTACATCATTCATTGGATGTACACAGTAATCATCAGTTATGGGGCCCTAGTCTGGTGGACTGTTAGCAGCACGAAAAGCTATATGAACATGCTCAACGAAGTACAAAGGTTAGCCGCTGTTTGTACAACGGGAGCCATGAGAGGCACGCCGCAAGCAGGGTTGGACATCATACTTCATCTCCTCCCCCTGGATCTATTCATAAAAGGCTGCACTGCAAGGAGCGCTCTCAGACTAAGGGAGTCCTCTCTGTGGAAGCAAGCCAACTATGGACGGCCATACTTAGAATAATAGACGACCTGGGAAAGAAACATGATTTTAGTAGCCTCGCAGCTACGACCGACTATATATCCCCCAAAAATGACTTCTCTCTCAGAATACCAATCCTTTTCCCCGACAGAGAAGAGTAGCTATCAAACGCTGTGATCAACGACCACGAGATCACTCTCTTCACCGACGGATCGAAAATGGACACTGGCACTGGGGCCAGGTATCATTCAGACTCCCTGATCTGTGCAGCGTTTTTTAAGCAGAAATCCTAGCAATAGAGAAAGCAGCCAAACACCTACAGGTAACCGATATCCCACCATCGGATATCACTATCTTCGTAGACAGCCAGGCTGCACTGAAGTCAATAGAATCCTGTATAACGAGATCAAAGGCTGTCATGAAATGTCGCGACTCACTGAAGTCCATCAGACACCACAAAGTCAAACTCTGCTGGGTCACGGGCCACAGCTCAATCGCAGGAAACGAAAAAGCAGACAAATTGGCCAGGCAAGGGACGACAAGATCATCGTGGCCAGAGCTCAATATCGGAAAAACAAAGAAACTCCTGGCGCTGGACCGTAACTCGATCCGTATGCTCCTCGGAGTGATCACAGGACACTGTCCCATTGGAGCAATGCTCCGGAAATGGGACTCGGGATCCAGAGATCTCTGCCGGAGCTGCGGCGATGAGGAAGAAACTGAGTCGATCCAACATCTGCTTTGCCACTGCCCAGCTCGCCAGAATCGACGCCTAGCGTCGCTGGGCCAAAGATTCCTTACAGAGATTGCGGATGTGGCAAATGCAGATATATCGGATCTTCTAAAATTCACAAAGAGCACGGGGTGGTTTCAGCCACCACGTGATAGGACAGGTTAATTATATGTGTACTCTACAAATGAAGGGAATCACAATGGGCCTTTTGGCCTCCGAGTGGAAGTGATGCTTAACCATCACACACCTAACTTAACCTAACACAATTAAATTTATTTACTTATAGATAATGCGTACAGTTTACCTAATGTGAACACCTTAGTTGGAATCCAGGAAGCTGATTCTGTTCAAGCCGAAGAACTACCAAGTATTAGCAATGAATTTCAAAGGTAATTGGAAAATTTATTGAATGCTGATTCTATCATGAGTTATGGTGACCGACGAAATGATTTTGATCCGGATGATAGCTAAGCTGATTCTGACTTTCATAAGGTGCAGTGCAACTTTAGGAAGCTAATCTAATGGGTGAAAAAGTCAGTCGTAGGGCAAGAAAGTTCAAAAAGGAATACTGGTCAAGGATACAGAAATTCAAAGAAGTATATTTGAACAGTGTTGGAAGCTATGCCATTATGATTTGAGAGTAGCATTTGTTGCTCGGCTGATAATATTTTCAGGGAGAAAAAAAAATTAAGAAAAGCCACTACTCATTTGCGTAATACAACACATGTTAACAAGTTTTTTTTTTTTAATTTGCTGGTGAAAGCATACAGAGCTGTCAAAATATGTTTTAGTTTCACACTATATGAAACAGAACACTTTATTAAAACAGTGGTGAAGGAAAAACTAGAGCCTTCGGGTGCAACAATTTCACAAGCCAAACGAGGACGAAAGATATAAAGCTTTATGATGCAAAAGAGATTGAAATAAGTAGACGTATGCAAACCTTTTCTACATACGAATCTCATTATACTAGAAAACAATCAGATCAAAAGTACAAACTTTCATGCCGATTTAAATCTCTCTTTAATGAATCGGTTATTTGTTGAGAAATGTGGGGCAACGATATCCTTCATTACATATTCCAAAGTATTTAAGACACTGAACATCAAATTCGGAAAATCTCTGCCATGAACATGCAAAAAGCGTGAAATACTTCACATGAAATTAAAAACCAGTGGTGGAAATGAAAAAAAAAAAAAAAACAATTTGAAAAGGAATTGAAAGAGCACCAAGAAGATACTGACCTGGCATATGACACTAAAAACAAAAGCGGAAAAGTTCGTTGTCAAAATGAACGCAGAAAAGTGTTTACTTTCGACATGCAACAGTGCCTTTCCACGCCCTTCCTAAAGGCAGATATGGGCCTTTAATTTAACCGTCCACGATTGCGCGACGAACCAGTCTTTCTGTTAGGTATATGTATGTGGCATGAGGGTGATGGACGTCGTGGTAGCAACGAAATTGCCTCATGTCTTAAGCATCTTAAGGGCTTACCCGAAACCATGGAATGAGATTGTGTTTTATAGCGATTGCTGTGAAGGTAAAAAACATTCCGAATGTGATACCGATCATGCAGCGATAGAAAAGAAGAAGAAGTCGAGATACACCGTCCGTTTGACTGGAGCCAATTCGTTTGTAGGTTGGGAGCTAAAAAGCCATAAACAGCTAACAAGTCTAGAAACAAATTTCTGAACTGTGTCCGAACTTCGAAAGAGCAATTTCTCTGGCGAAAAATTTATGAAAATGGAGACAAATTCATATGGCAAGACATTAAATAGGTCAGATATGAAAAGAAGTTTGGAGTTATTATGTATAAAACTTCACTATCTGAAGAAGAACGCTTTAAAATATTAAATTTGAAGAGTCGTGGTATTTTAAACGTACTACCATCTAATGTTCCATTGTGCTATTTGGAAGCTTTAAAGTCTGCTTGGCATCAATACTAGTGTTTTCAAGTGACATATGATTACCACCAGTGAGTGAGAACTAGTATAAAATAAAATAAATAGGTTGCAGTCATAGTAATAAGGCTAACATACCAGTAATATCGAGGATAAAGAGATTGAAGTCGCAGTTGCCGGCGGAATTAATACAACACTTGTCTATAAAGCCAAACTCTCTCCGTTTTCATAATAAGAAATAAGTTTCCGTAACGTAAAAAGACGCTTTAGAGTTGGTGATCGATTACTCGAACTATTTTCAAGAAAGCATCAACTGACAAGAGCAATTCTGGGTTTAATATCTGAACCGATTCCGTCGGTACCAAGACTTGTAGCATCCAATGTTGATACATTGATAAAAGCGTGTAATTTGTATGTACGCGTACCTACACTGCATGCATTCAAATTCATCAATGACATTTGAGTGCGTTTCTTCGCACAAAGTAAATAACAGCTGCATTAGATTGCTTCTGAAGGATCTGAAAATCCATGGAGTTGACAGATTTTGAAGTAGGCTATATGGATCCATCTTGGAACTTCTAATGCTGCGAATGTATTGAATTCAGTTTTAAAACTTCTCCATCTACCTGCCCCTGGTGCAGGTATACTTGGTTATCCCATTGCAGTTTGTCTCCATTCGATTATACTTGCAAGAGTTGCTGTTGTATCTTTATTGTTACTGTTGCGGGTAAGAGCAGAACCATCCAGGATGGTTCGTTTAGAGACGGGCGGATTTGTATTAAGTTATCCATGACATATGAACACGATTCGTTAGTAGTTCCAGCCCTGTGGATCCAACTCAATTTGCCGGTACATTATGGCGACATCAGCACACATTGGTAGGCAATAGTAGGAAATGTATGATGTGCGAGAACAAATCCCTTTGAATGATCGATTCTTCAGTCAGGATGTCGTTGAGCGAAACTTTCGAATTAGTTGAGCGAGATGCGTTCAAAACCACTCGGATCTTAGTTGTCGTACTCCTTGGTTCAACCAGGGCATGATGAGGTATTAAAACTTTTGGAATGCTTTGGCCCATGTATGCATATGGCCCATTGCAAGAAATTCTTTGATGAACACCGTATAATGGTTTTGAAGTTCCGGATTAATGGCTCGTCGTCGTTCTGATGACAGTAAACAGGAAATGGCCGTACGTCTTGAGTTGCCAAGCTTCACGGAAGAGTCCTTGACGGGAAGGCGTGCGATGAAGCGACCGTCGCGTCGGATTGAATCCGGGTGTGAGTTTTAAAACAGAATCGCTCTTCATCGGTCACGGCATTCTTTGATGCTGCTTGTCTCTAAATTCCTCGAACGTTCTCAATGTTTCGCCAATATCTCCTTCGAGATTGACTTAGGAGATGTATGCGAGTCCATTGTACTGCTTCCCGGCTATTACCTAGCCGAAAGGGCTGTTTGTAAGACTAGTGTATTCTGCTCTGGTTAATACTGGCCATCTTGTAGAATGTGAAGGAAATAATCTGCTCCTATTAACAGGTAGACATTTTGACTTTTGAAAAAATTATGGGTCAGTTAATTTGAACTTTTGAGTCCATGTTTCGGTGGAAATATCGTCGATGGTGATGTGATGGCTAGGAGTACAAGAGTCTTAATTTGCAAACAGTAATTCAGATTAGTAGAAATTGTTACGGTTTCTTCTCTCCTTTGCTTACTCCTTGGATGACAGTCCACGAACTGATGACAAGTTGTTGATGCATCTGACTAGAAGTTGAGGACTCAGAGACAGACGTGGCCAGATCCTGAATCTAAGAACGCTCGACAAGGTGTTGAGGATCCTGATTTTGTCTTTACTGCAGTCGGCAGCAGGGTAGATAAATATATATCTTCTTCTTCTTCTTCTTCTTCTTTTCCTTTTTTCCGGCGTTGTTATGGTCAGAAGTGTAGGACCATAACCTTCCCACTTAACTGCATTCCTACTGGTCCGCTTGTGGGGTCCGCCGGTTTGACCTCAGAAAATAGCGGCAGGCTTCTCGGTTTGGGATTACTTCATCGCTGAGGCCAATCAAATGCTGGTGTTTTTGCATTTGTTTGCACCAATTGTTTATCGGCCTGCCTTGTTTTTTTTTTTTTTTTGTGACACGGGCATGCTCCAGATTTTTTTGTTTGATCTTACTCTTACAACACCGGTGATCTCCAGTCGTGCCAACCCACTGATTTGCATGTACACTTGTGGGGCAGTTTAATGGTGGTATATGTGTCCCTAGGCTCACCTTGGTGTTTTCTAAATTGCCTAGATGTGATTTTTGTTTACCTTTGTTTTAGTCGCCTTTTACGACAAGCGAGAGGTATCGCTGCAGGGATATTCTTAACCCGTCCCTGCACGGAATAGATAAATATATATCTGGTTTATTGATATACCTCTGCTGAATTTGATTGAGTGGTCGAAACACGATTGACTTCCTTTTGTGGAAAACTGAAAAATAGGGGCAGACTCTTGAACAAATTGTTAATTGTGATCGTCTGATTTTTTTGTGAGTGGTTGTCTATAAGGCAGGAAGGAAGGATGATTCTGGTTGATTATCGGAGTTGTTTTCTTCTGCTTTCCCGAAGGTTGCATGTGATATGGCTTTGGATGATGGTGAATGTTGCTTTGTTGCGAAACGGGTCGACGGTGTTTGTGATAAGAGAAGGTTGAAGGATGTGAATTTTTGTGTGAATCGCTTGCGATGTGTGTGTTATGATTTTGCACCGGTGTGATGCTTTCATTGCAATAGTGACAACGATTGCTAGATGTACATACATGTTGATGTTTGATGACCATCGTTCAAGCAGTTGAAACTTACTGCGTAAGCCAAATTTACCTCGAGATGCCACATCCAAAGCTTTGAAGGATGAGCATTTGAAGAGCAACATTGCATGCTGTTTGCGGCATTCCTCGCATTGCCTATTGATGTGTTGATACGTGAGATACAAATGCTTCCAATGTATCGTATTGCTGATTATTTTCCCAAATCATTGCCTGATCGTGTTTCCGCATCGTTTTTGTTAAGAACAATATATATTAACAATGGATCTCTTTTTCGGGCTTGATCACCCAAAGCGTCCAAACTTCTTAGCACTTCGTCTGATGTATCAGCTATTCGCCGTAGTTTTCCAGTATCTGCACGAGCTGTTGCATGTTGTTCTTTGAACGTTTTTATTTGTGGGGACATTGATATGGCAATAAACATTTCTTAAAATGAAGACCATCCTGTGTAAATACTATTGAGTTGCGGGATGGTTAGTTTTGGAAGTCGTAACTCATAAGCGATCATATGCAAAGTTCTAAGAGAAAACAATTTTTTTTGCTTAAGTTATCCTAAGGTACATAAATTCTAAGTTTATATTTAGTAGTCGAAAGACATACATAGATTTAAGTTGTTCCGTCTATTTTAGAGTGTCCGCCTAGGGACAGTAGATATTTAGATTTGTAGATTTGTTATGATAATTAAGCTAGTTTCAAACATTTTTTTCTACGGTAAAATAGATCTGAGATGTTATGAAATAAAAATGAATTTAAAACTAAAAAAAAAGGTCTTAACTTATTATTGGACGCAACTGAAACTGTCCGATCGTACAAGGCTTGTCGATTCACTTAAATTCTTTTCATGGATTGGACTTTGCATGTTTTAAATTTGATTTCGATTGTCTTGATCGTTGTAAAGCTGCTTGTGTTTTCTACTACGGCAATGTTTGAAGACTCCGATGGTATCAAAGAAATGTGTCAATTGTAACTACAGAGTTTAAGACTGTGATCCGAATGGAGATTTCGATTTAATCCATGTGCTCTGGCACTGAAGTTGCGAGATCCAATGTCAGAAACACCGGTGGTCGATCCAGCTCATTTATACAAGAATTCGTTTTCAAAGATTATTAAATATCCAGGAAAAACATAACCAAGGACTCGACGGTAAAACCGCCAAAATATGCGAAACATAATAAAAATTATTCCATCCGCATTGAAATCAAATTACGAAATTAACTGCTAATTACCGGCACGAACCCATATGCATCGAATACACAAATCGAGTACACGAACCGTAAGCCGATAAACCGCCAGCAGCACCATCTGGTGCTAATCAAATTCACCACCAACTGCACGACATGCCCAATTAAATTTCCCTTCATCCAGTGCGAGGATTATTTGCCTCATTCTCGGTGGCTGTCCAGTCATCTACCACCCTCCAGCAATGGTTGGCCGTAATGTCGACACATCATGACGCCCAACAAACGCATGTCCATCCCTCAATCAAATAATTAATATCTCAAGCATCACATACAGAAATTCTCAGAAATTACTACACCAACAACCTCACACTTGACATCTTAATTTTAAACACATTCATTAGGTATCCGAGCATTCACGCATCCAGGTATTCGGACAACCAGGCATTCGGTCGACAAATGAAGACATTCCCACCTCGGCCGCTGTAGCACCCTCAATCATATCGCTGCAACACCAAAGAAATGACATGACATGTGACAATTATTACCACGAATGGCCAAACGTGAAAAAACAACAACAACAACTAGCTATAATTGTTCGGCGATCCAAGACGCGCAATGCCAACCAAATCGCTTGCTCAATTAAATTATTTCGCCCAAGAACATAATTGACAACGAGAGCGTTCAGTGACAAGCCAACACCGATACTCCCGCGGGCGTCAGGCGCACTCTGGGAAAACACTTCATTTCTACCATTTACTCGTACCGATGTGAATACGAGGCCTCGGCATACGGGCGTGCGTCACTTGAGCGTTGGAAATGATTAATTTACCTGCCAATGATGCCGTGCGATTGTTCCATAAACTTAAATACACGGAACGCTCAATTAAGCAATTAAAATAGTCGTTCTTCGTCAGGGAAGAAATCAACGCGTCGAAGGATAAGAGCAAGCCTATGTATGAGTGAAAATCGGTAAGAGACAGATCCTTCAACTTTGACAGCTCTTCCATGGGTTTCGCGACCGTTCGACATGCATTCTTCGAATACCTCATACCTTTGCCGTACGTCGGAGGTCTCCTGGAATCCCCGAGTGCGAGTAATTCGATATTTATTCCTTATTATCGAAAGAAATATGTTTTCGCTTGTTTACAATCGCTCGCGAACAATTGGGTATCCTTCGACGGAATCGGGATAATGGAAATCGATGTGAAACCAAACGTCAATTGTGGCGGGAAGGACTTGGGAGTTTTTGTTATGATTTTTCAATTCACTCTCATGGAATTTCGGTTGCCATTAATAAATACACACAGACATACGCGGATCTCTCATTTCAGAATTTGGAGCATTTCACTTTCCTTTTTTTTTTGTTGAATTTTTTACTTATGAATCAGTAGTTGAACTCACCTGCTTAGACGACGAACGGACGTGAAATTCTCGAAACCCAGAGTGCGAAATTCCTTTAGATCCTTGGATCCAGCTTTGGTTTTTTTTTACTTGGTGCCCTTTGTTGATTTGTCCAATGTCCAATGATTTGGGTTGGCATTCCTCAAGATGATGATGCTGACGATGGGATATGGCAAACCAATGTGCCGCATATGAGCATGTTGCACATGTGTGAAGGTGGAATTCAGGTTTTAACCCTCTTATATTGTTGTTTCGGACGGGCGTGCAAATATCTTAATATCGCCGAATTGCGTTTGTTGGGAAAATATTTTGACGTGTTTCTTTGATTATTTTTTCGCTCGTCCTTTTCGGTTTGCTTTTAGATTTCCTCCTTACATATTTGCATGTTTATGACGGATGGGGGGCGGAATCGGTGACCTGAATGGGTTGAGTGGACCATGACTGAATTCAGCTGTACAGGGTGGTTCGCAGAATTTACGAGTGTATAAAGTTATACTTATTAAAGATTTACGCCGAAACTATGGAAAACCGTTGCCGAAGACTGTGTGGCCAGAGCGCGTCCTTCTTGCGGAGACTATTCCTTTTATGTTAATGTATCCAAAACATCTAGGGAGAAAAGCAAGTTCGGTACATGGAATTCGGGCACCGTTGCCTGGAATCATTAGAAGGTAGAGTCCTCAATTTACTTATGGTCTTCTGTACTCTTTTTCAACAAACTCACAAATTTTACTAAAACCAGTCAAATAAAAAGAAATAAAAAAGACATGATGAAAACACTTTACCTTGATTTTGATGGCCAAAATAACCGGACAACAATTCGAAATTGAGAATAGTCATACGAAATACAATGGCACTCAACTAAACTTAAAAACTTAAAAAATGCAATTGGCTAATCAATCGATATAATTTTATTTTTTAAAATCCACTTTACAAATAAAAGTTTTCTAAAGGTAAAATACTACAAGGCAAATTTAGTTTCAAAGGGTTAGCCATCAGATGGTATGGATGTTGGCAGCCAATATGGTTCGGTTCGTCTTGGAAGTTTTGGTAACGAAGTCGTTTACCACATTTTTGTTATTCAAATTGGGCGATCCCTAAAATTTTATATTTTATAAAATTCGCAAATTGATCGGTCATATAATCGTCCTAGTGATTTCGAAGCTCTTATAATGTTGAAACTCTTTGAGTATCGATTTCAACTCCGTATCAATATGCTCTGATCAAAACCAGCCGGCCAAAGTCAACAACTGGACCACACTTGTGGCACTCTCCGGGGAATTGTAAAATTGATCTTCATTTATAAGCCTATAAAATGCGATACATTCTAAAAAGGTCACTGTGTGGTGTGGATTATAGATGGGCGGCATAATCGACCTATACTTTATTATGGTTAGCCCTGGTAAAGGTACTCGCTAAGCCACATACTTTGGACTCGATCCCCTAAATAAAGGAAAAAAAAAATACGGGGAAGGTCCGATCAGTCCCGGTTGTGGCGCTGATCGATTACTTGGTATGGTGGCTTAGTCTGTAGCAACCATGCTCGCAGCCGAGAGCGCGAATTTTTCTTTTCGTGTTATGTATAGGCTCCTTGGAATTTTCCTTTTTTTTAGAAGTCTGAACGTGGTCGTCCAAGCGCGAGGTTGTGCGCGGCATTGGTTCCTTGGAATTCCCTTTTTTTTGTTTTTTTTTTTGGAATTTGAACGTGGTCGTCAAGCGCGAGGTTGTGCGCGGTATTGGTTCCTTGGAATTTTCTTTTTTTGAGGAATTTGAACGTGGTCGTCAAGCGCGAGGTTGTGCGCGGTATTGGTGCCTGTGAAATGAGCTTTGTTTTGAGAGTGGGATCGTGGTCGTCAAAGCGCGAGGTTGTGCGCGGTATTGGTTCTTGGACCGGTTTGGTTTTGTTTTTGGGGTTATTTTTGGTTTCGGAGC
Source organism: Merodon equestris (assembly GCA_958301585.1). Taxonomy (NCBI): domain Eukaryota; kingdom Metazoa; phylum Arthropoda; class Insecta; order Diptera; family Syrphidae; genus Merodon; species Merodon equestris. The sequence continues at coordinate 75,809,797 of OY284415.1, read as the reverse complement.
GTGAACGTGAAAGCGCCAGGTTGGGCGCGATATTGGTTCCCGGGTTGTTTTTCTTTGAGTTTGAAATTTACGAACTAGTTTATTTCGGGTTAAAACGGAAATCGGAGAGAGAGAAAGAAAGTGCCAACTCGCGATTTGAAATCGCGATATGTAAAGTATAGGAAAAAAAAAAAAGGATATTCCGGGCGGTTATCCCGGTAACCCGCGTCTGACTTCCCTAAGGCCATTCCTTTTCCGTCGAGAAAAAAAAAACCAAGACTTGTGAGATTAGTGAAATCCCTCAACAAACAAAACAAAAAAAAAGAGGAAAAATAATATTAATAAACGAGAGAAACGATTGAATTCAAGTGAACTAGAAGAAAAAAAAAAAAAAGTTAAAAATACTAAAATAAGAGAAAAGAAAAGGTGTCGTTAGTGGGCAACGAAATATTGTATTAGCATTTCATCGAGGGACGAGGGTGAAGGTGATCAAGCCGGCGACAGCAGAGTTCAGGCAGGTTCCGGGTTCGAGACCAGCAGCTGAGTGCAATTCTGCGTCTGCTTTTTTTTTTTTGTTTTTTTTGGTTTTTCTTATATTTTTTTTTTCTTTCATTTTGTTTGTGAACTAAATATTGTTTTGTTCTTCTTTTTTTTTTCACTATTATTATTTGTTTTTTTTTTACTTACTTTAAGATTACTTGTGTGTTGTTTTGGGGTAGGTTAAGGGTAGCTAGGATAGTTAAGATAGCCTAAGAATACTTAGCATTAAGCATTGAATAACCTTTAGCATTAAACACGAAAAAGAAGGAAAGAACGGGTTTAATTTATTAGATTTTTTTTTTGTTTTCATTATTTTCTCGACACGGTCCTGGGAATTAGGAGTGGGTCCAAAGCGGGCTCTAGTACCTCGTCGCGATTCCCGGTACTAGGGTAAATCGTTCATAAAGCCAAATCGCGTGGCGCCCTATTAACATCTAAACCTACGACCACTCTCGCAGAGTTGGTTGGGCGGCCTTGTGGACGATAGCGCGGAAGGGGGGGGGGGGGGGACGGGCGGTTGGTCGGTAACAACTTTTATCGACGATTTTGGTTCCATCAGCATAACGCTCCTGGTGGCACAAGCCTTTAAACAACCAAATTATTGCGTCCGGAATTTTAAGATCGCATTATTTCAGATAGAGGAGAAGTTGATTTGCCTCCGATGTCATAAATTATGACAATCCCTCTGTGTGGGATCTATGCCAATAACCTAGAGGCAATTTAGTACTTCAAACACAACATCCGTGGTGAAATGGCGGGCGATCACTTCTTCTGCAAAAATTCATCGATAATCTCGACCTTCGCATAATCGCTAGAAAAAAAAAAGGCGTGGTGGTCTCGTGAACGATGTTGCCATTGACCAATCGGTATTAACCAATAAAGATCAACATTGATTGGGATCGCTAAATCACTTAATAAGCTTAGCCCAATACACCGAATACATCAACATATTATGGTGGCTTCACGGATCAGTGCGCGGTATACAGGGACCTCAGGATGGATATAAAACTCCAATAATAGCACAATAGGTCACTGAGTGGTGGCATCAAAACGGCGCATAAGCGCTAATTGGGCCTGGCAGTTTGATATCAGGCGGCCACTCCTACCTACCTACCATACAGGGACAATATCAAAACCTATTAGTCTCGTCTGCATCACTTCTTCTTCTTCTTCTTCTTCTTTTCCTTTTTCCGGCGTTGTTATGGTCAGAAGTGTAGGTCCATAACCTTCCCACTTAACTGCATTCCTACTGGTCCGCTTGTGGGGTCCGCCGGTTTGACCTCAGAAAATAGCGGCAGGCTTCTCGGTTTGGGATTACTTCATCGCTGAGGCCAATCAAATGCTGGTGTTTTTGCATTTGTTTGCACCAATTGTTTTTCGGCCTGCCTTGTTTTTTTTTTTTTTTTTTTTTTTGTGATGCTCCAGATCCGGGCATGCTCCAGATTTTTTTTGTTTGATCTTACTCTTACAACACCGGTGATCTCCAGTCGTGTCAACCCACTGATTTGCATGTACACTTGTGGGGCAGTTTAATGGTGGTATATGTGTCCCTAGGCTCACCTTGGTGTTTTCTAAATTGCCTAGATGTGATTTTTGTTTACCTTTGTTTTAGTCGCCTTTTACGACAAGCTGCAGGGATATTCTTAACCCGCCCCTGCACGGAAATCTCGTCTGCATCACTAAAAATATTAATCAGAATCATCCAGTAATAGATCTTTTTATGACTCCTACCATCTGTCTATTACCTTCCCGTACTAAGCTTTAAAAAAAAATAATTATAACTCTAACTAGGTCAAGTCAGCGAGAATATTACCACTCTATCTTTAAATTCACACTCAACATGTTAACTGCGGCAAATGTTGCAACGTAGCGGATCAGCCAGTCTTCAACTTAAAGACAAGAGTGCACTTTTGCATTCCCAACAAATATAAGGTCAAACTGACACTGTCATCATTTATATAAGAAATGCAATAAGGAAAATGAAAAACCATTAAAACACATTTTAGTCCACGACTTATCACATTAAACCATAGGGAAATGGGCTGTGGTAGTCATGCAAAATATAATACTTAGGCTTACTATTGAATAGCCTATTAACAAAAGGCCGGCTTCCCAGTTGTTAGCTAGTGTACTTGAGACGCCTTGATAATTCTGATGTAGTCTCAAGTCAATATTGAAAAAAACCTTATCGGTACCTCGTCGAAACTTTTCTCAAGACGAAGAATTCAGGAAGAAACCAATTTATAGGTGCAAGTCTTCTCCCAAATAAAAATTTTGCATTTTACGGCGACTACGAGAAAGAAATATTTCGGCCATCGAGTATGCAGCCTTGTACATGGTTGAAGACCTAAAGAAACCCAGTGATAAGAAGGAAATAAAATGTGAAAGAAACATGGGCTAACAAAAAATAAAAAAAAAAAAAGATATCGGACTGAACAACAAGGCTCTTTCAGATCAATTCCACCAGAGGCCATATGCACGCTGTGGCAGTTACTGATATACAGTGGCTCACGGCTTATTTGACCCACCCCATATTTACAAATTCAAACGAGTATGGCTCCTAAACGAAAAAAGCTATCAAAAAAATAAAAACGCAGAAAGGTTGACTGAGATTTAATCTTAGCCAAAACAGTTAAATAAATTGATTTTAACATAAAATGTCATTTCACACTTAAGAAAAATAAAATAAATTAGATTTTCAATGCCACAGCTTATTTGACCCACTACGATCGCACGAAATTGAGGATAACGGTTCTTGTTGCGTTTGTCTCTTAGCTGTTACATTCGCAAGTAGAATTATCAGTTTTTGTTAGTTTTTAACAAGGTAGCACGTGTTATGACGATGGGAAAGCGTACAACAATTGAATAGCGTGAAATAGTCCTGCATCATTACAGGAATGGGCTATCTCGTAGGAAAATAGCCGAAATCGTGAATATACCAAATGGCACGGTCAAGGCAATAATTCATCGCTTTGTGTTGGAGAATCGAATTGAGAATAGAGAATCGTGCCTCAGATGAGGGGTATATTGTTCAAACAATAAAACAAAATTGGCTAGTGAGATGGGAAATATGATTGGGAGGTCGTGTTCTGCAGAAACCATCCGACGAATCCTAAGAAATTGGCTAGTGAGATGGGAAATATGATTGGGAGGTCGTGTTCTGCAGAAACCATCCGACGAATCCTAAGAAATAACGATTTACATGGAAGAGTCGCACACAAAAAGCCTTTCATCAATAAAAAAAATCGAGATTGCCGCTTTAAATTCGCAAAGGAGTATATAACGAAAGATTCAAGCTTCTGGGAACAAGTTCTATTTGCTGATGAGTCCAAATTTAATATCTTTGGATCCTATTCCTATGGGCGATCTTATGTATGGCGCAAACCAAATACAGAGCTGCAGGACAAACATTTGAAGCCGACAGTCAAGCATGGAGGTGGTCATGTCATGGTATGGGCATGTATGTCAGCAGCAGGGATCGGAAAACTTCAATTCATTGAGAGCACTATGGACAAATTGGTCTATCTCAATGTGCTAAAAGATAAGACACATTTCGGTTCTACCAAGACAATGACCCGAAACATACTTCGGGAATTGTTCAAACTTGGCTCATCTATAACTGTCCTCACGTTATGAAACCGCCATCGCAGTCTCCAGATCTTAATGTTATAGAAAATCTGTGGTCCATTTTGGACGAAAATATTCGAAAACGCAACATTTCGAATAAAAATGATCTGAATTCTGATTTAATTGAAGAATGGGCAAACATTCCTCGTGAAACGACCAAAAAATTAGTGGAGTCATATCCTAACCGGCTCAGAATGGTTATAGACCAAAAGGGGGGCCATACCAAATATTAACTTCAATAAAAAATGTTGTACTTGAGTTTTTTACTTGTTTTTATACACGGGTCAAATAAGCTGTGACATTGAATTATTGAGTTTATTTTGTTTTTGTTAATTTGTTGTGTAATTTTAAGCTAAAATTAATAAATGAAGATCTTTTATTTAAGTCCATACTTGATTAACCTTTCTGCGTTTTTATTTTGTTGATAACTTTTTCCGTTTAGGAGCCATATAGTAAGTGTCGCAAATATGGCCCACCATTAACTTTTTTGTGAATAAAATGACAAAATCAACTGGAGTTCATATATTTATTTATTTATCAATCTTAGAAAGTGTTAACATTTCAGTCTTATATAATGAAAAACATAAAAAATAACGTAACAAAAAAATATTCACAAAAAATTAAAAGAACCTCATTTCAACAAAAAAAAAAAAGTGTTGGTAATATGGACCACTTGGTTTCAAATATGGACCAGGGTGGTGAAACAATGTACTTCAAATATGTTGTGATCCTAAGACATGCAAAATTCGCATATAAAATATTGCTTTTCATTTCCTGAGCAGTCTTCATGAGCCCACATTGTACATACAACGCACTGGACCCATGTCTCTCCTCCCTTATCATCGGAAAACAAACTGAAACAATAAATGCATTTGGCATCTTGCTGATTAGTTCGATCAGGGCTCCCATCTAATGATTCATCTGGAACAAAATCTTCTTCACTTTCAGATGAAGACGACGATATTCTACGAGAAATTTTCTTTTCTCTACGAGTAAGTTTTAAATTCTTTAGAACCTTCTGAAATGTAAACCAAAAAAGAATATAAGCTGAACCCTATCATTGTCTGATTTACCTACCTTCTTGTCCAAAATATTTTTGACTTCCGTACCTGCCTTTGGCCTCTTTAATTCTTTTTCCTCTTTCTTCTTAATAGATTCTTTCAAGGCTAGCTTATATGGTGAAGATGAAATAATTTCAGATTTTCCTCGTTTTCTTCCACGACTTGATATTTTTTTTGGTTCGGATGGGAATCGGAGAAATTTCATGAGGTGTTATGTAAGGTGAAGCCGGTTCTGATAAATTAATATCGTTTTCTTCTGGCCTTGAGTTACATAGATCTCAATGTTTCAGCAATGGACTTTATTCCCGCAGAAGTAGAAGGTTCTCCAGAATCTGGTTCCGCCTGTATATCTCTAACTGGAATTTCTTCATTGGTTATGGATGCATCTTTCTCCTCTGCTGGCAAAAAATCATGGTCCTTAAAGATATGTCTATCAAAAGGACATATACCAGTGGAGGCAAACCCCTTTACCGCGATGTCTCCTGTTTGAGTTTTTAAATAGGACCGCTCGAATAACTCAATTATATCGAAATGGGTCAAAGGCCTTGTGTTACTGATTACCCAGCGTCTGATTTCTTCCGTTAAATATTTTTTCAGGGGTCCCATAAAAGTCTTAACCAGTGGTTGAATTTTGTGACTTGAGTGTGGAGGAATCGAAAGAATATGGACATGGTTATTCCTAGCCAAGTCCACAAGTTCAATATTCCGTGTGTGGCTTGTATGTCCGTCCATTATTAGAAGCACAGGTGAAGATGCCGATGGCTTCACTTTTTCCAAAAAGTGTTTGAACCACTTTGTGAATAAATTCGTTTGAACCCATCCGGATGGATGATAAGCGGAAATAGAACCTGGTGGTGCACCTTTCATGAGAATAGGATTGTCCCTCTTCCTTGGGAAAATGAACATTGGTGGTACAAAGGATTCCCCAGCACTCATGCACAAAATTGATGTTATCAACGAACCTCTTTCACCTGATGTTAGTGCTCCTATCTGTTTTCGGCCTTTGAGGGCCAACACTTTTGGCATTTTAGATGGAACAACCGAAATTCCTGTTTTTCAAGGTGAATGAAGAAAATTTCGACGTTTTCTCTTGAAAATCCACTTGCTCGAGTAAATGACGTCCCAGTCGGCTGGCGGAACGACAGCAACGGATGACGCCTAAGAAATAATCGCAACCAGGCTCTACCTGCAGCTTCATTTACCAATGAAAACGGGTTTGGTAGGTTGTTTCTTAATGCAAGCTGAAATGCCAACGATCTAATGTCATTTCGAGTAAGTCCAAATAGTTTGCCTTCCATTTGGAGTATGTATTCAACCAAAGACTCCTCGAGTTCTGGCGGAAAGGTGGGCTTTCTGCCTAGTTTTACATTTACTACTTTTTCTAAAGGTTGGCTAGACTGTGCTATCAACCGCCGCAATGTGGTTTTGGGCACGTTGAATAATTTTGATGCTTTTAAGAACCCCATTTTGTTGTCTTTATATGCAGTGATTGCTCATGTCTTCTTTTATCCAATTTTGACGCTGTTTTATAGGCTTTTTAGCACTTGAAGCCATGATGTGATTCTTTAAAACAAAAAAACAAAGCATAAAACTCCAGTTTGAACCATGTTTCAAATATGGCCCACTGGTCCATATTATCAACACCGGAGTGGGCCATATTATCGACACTATGACATTTTCACTTTTTTTAATTTTTAAGACACTCAATTGACTGCAATCATTATTTTAAATTCAGATTTTACAACATAAAGTATAACACTATGTATATTTCGAAAAAACATATTAAATTTCCAAAAATTTTAATTCGAAAATCCTTAAGTAAACTCACCCAAAAAATATAACAAAAACGTATAAAAGTAACTAAAAGCGCTCACTTCCACCGCTGATCAGCTACTGTCTCCAAAACATTATGATACAAAAGCGGTTTGAGTGTGTTTGATTTGAACGGTCAGTTCAGTGCCTACTATGTTTTATTCAAAAAATATTGCGGTGGGCCATATTACCAACGTGGGCCATATTTGCGACACTTATATACTCGTTTGAATTTGTAAATATGGGGTGGGTCAAATAAGCTGTGAGCCACTCTTTGTCTTAGTTGAATATCTGGACAACAAATCAACATTTGGAATACATATCAGAAATACACTGAATAAGGTTGCGATCGCAATCAAATTATTGTATCCCTTTATAAATAGAAACTCAAAACTCTCAAGAGCAAACAAATTAATCATATATAAAGTTATCTTTCAAGCAATTTTGCTTTACGGATGCCAGGTTTGGGGAAATTGTGCTAGGTGTCATATTAAAAAATTGAAAGTATCACAGAATAAAATACTTAAAATGATGCTCAATCTACCTTGGCATCACTCGACGGCAAATGTTCATAAAAAAGCGAATGTTTAATTGATACCCGTAAGGATAAAAAAATGATATCAACATTTTTGTGATCGCTGTGTTTTGGCGGAAAATGATTAACCTTATTTCCAACGACGATTAAAAAAAAACAATTGGTTGTTATACAACTACGCATGTACTTTATTTATTTATTTATTTATAACATTTAGTTATTTATTTATTTATTTACTAATATACTTAGATATTTACTTATTTATTTATTTATTTATATATTTAATTTTTTTTTTCATTTATTTATTTATTTATTTATTTTATAATTTTTTTTATTTATTTATTTGTTTATTTACTGAAATATATATATACATATATCTATTGTTTTCTTTTCTATTACAAAGATTTTTTTTTTGTGTTTTTCCTTCAATTTACATATTAATATGATTTTTTTTCGTATCGCAGCCAAATTGTACTTGTAAAATAACTATTCCAGAAGTAAGATACTAGCAATCAAATTGCTATATTGTAAAATGTGTGATAACTCCAAATTTTGTCATTATACACGAAATAAATATCTATCTATCTTTCTATCTATTGAGACTTCGAAAATGGCGCGAAATTTACAATGACTCCTCTTGTTGGCTGGTCTCTTATAAAATAACGTAAACAAAGCCAATTTGTTAAATTGTTAATTTTCTGTATAGCCGAATGTCTGTTTCAGAAGCGAAGAATTACTTGTTTTTTAGGTTCCCTGATTGATGTACATAGTTCTGCTTGTGCTTGCTGGATATGAATTTTAGAATCTATAAGAGCTCGGATTTGTAGGCGGATGGTTTGGAAAAAGGGATTATTATTATATGTATATGCTAGCGCAAGTATAGCATCGAAAATTTTTCGTATTGTCGCCTTCGCCGATAGTTATGTACATATGTATGCCATTTTTGTCATTTTTGTGTATATAATTATCCTTTTAGGGGAAATAATGCATTGTAATGTAGATGTATTTCTGAATATTGTTTTTAAATAATTCTACAATGATTTATCCTGGCTTATAATCTAAACGAAGTTCTGTCAGCATTAAACGGGGGTGACTGATAAGTAAGTAGTATCTAATATTTTACTACATTCGAAGGATTTCATTGTCAAGATATTGGTCCTGAAGCAATTTCCAGTTAGTCAATTGCGTGGGGAAGCCGCATTCTGGCGCACATAAGCATCAATATTTTTATAGTAGTTCCACAACTAATATTGTCTTAGGAAATTTTCCAACCGCCTTGTCTTAGGCAATCATTTTGACAATAACGATCACATGTCTCGTAGTTATGGTGACCATTTACTGTAACAAAAATACTACTACTACTACTGTGCAACTATCACAAACAGTTGCTCTAATCCAATATCCCGCAGCAATATCAATAGCTAACGAAGTCATCCCACTCCAGGATACAGGCTTTCATTAAGCAGCGGAAGTACAATGCAACTTCATTGCAATCAAACACTGTATACGTTGCCTTCGTTTCGGCAGCACTAATTCCTCAAATTTCCTCTCCGTCATTACCAAGTTAATTAGAAAATACAAAGAGAAGAACAAAAATCGTCAAGAACACTATCCATCCCCACGTAAAGCCATCGTAGGTACCTGGGAGGAGAAACAGCTTTCAGTGCCTAGGTCGGTCGGCCGGAAAACCGACCCAGAAACTGCCATTAGCATAGGTACACCCATCCAATTGACTAATTACCGTTTGGAAATTAACACATGTCAACTAAGGACTGCGCCTTCAACTGAGTACGGGTCCGTATCAATCGCTACCATGGCACCATCCTCTTCACCAGCATGAGCATCAGTACTGCACCCGTGCTTAGGGTAGTTGGTTCCTGGGCGAAAATTAAAATGATGCAAATTTAGCAGGTCGAGTAACACAACAAACAGTATCACACCAACAAGGTTTTGAAGGATGGGAGAAAATGTCGACAACGACGACGGCACCACTGAAAGCACGAGTAACAGCAACGGTAACAGCAGCGACGACGACGACTTTTGTCTACGATTTAAGTCGACCATTATTTCCCATCATGATTATTGGCGTCCTCCATTAAAACAAAAACGAAGAAGAACAAGACGAGAAAGTGCCCACAAGCTAGAGGGAGAGCGCTAAGCGCACTCACACCAATCCTCGGGGATCCACCAACACAACCAACGAGTATTGCGGTGGTGTGTGTAATTACCACTACAATGATGCATTCTGGAATACTGGAAAGCGGAACGGAGAGAAAGAGAGTCAGAGTTCCACACGGCAGCCGCATGCGCAGCAGTCCAATCCCTCTGCTGTCGCTGCACTGCTTCCAGCTTGATTTATGAACATTGCGTACAACAAGTGTGGACACGCCCCTTGCTACCCATTTCGTTGGCATAATCTCGCTTGCAATCGCCAGCGAACCAAGGTGCGCCTCGTCTCTGGTTCCGGTGGTGGTTAGGTGGATCTCAATTCGTTCCGATTCGGAGTTTTGGTGCTTTCCTGTTCCCGACTCTGCGAATTTCCTTTTTCTTCCTATTTTTTTTGTTTTGTTTTTATCCGTGCCTTGCCTACTCCTTTCGATAATTTTTTTTTACCCATTTCCTTCCATCCTCGGTCGAACTCGAACTGGTGGCTGACAGTGGTCGTCGTCGTCGTGTCGTTTGCATTTTTATCGCCGTCGATTGAACGAAATGTCCGTAGAGGTAACCTGATGAAGGCTTTGATGGCTATCGAACATTATTGCCAGCGACAATCGTTCAAAACCGGTTTTCGTACTAGGACGCAATTGGAGCGCGGTTTCTTCCACAACATCGTTATCTCGCCCTATCGTAGCTTATGTCGTTGTGCCGTCGTCATTATCGTGCGTTCGTGTAACTGTTGAGATTTTTTTTTTTTGATTTTTTTTTTTGGGAAAAAAAAAGTTTTGTTTCTGTGACACCTACATTTGAAACAGTGCAAATTGGCTAGCTGTCAGAGTCAAAACCTTTTGAATAGAATTTGGAAAACAAATTTCAATTTGTGCTTGGTGCGTGTCGGTGGCGCGATGCCACAACGATCCCCGTTCGCGATACAAGAACTTTTAGGATTAAGTGACTCAGCAGCAGCGGTGGCGGCCGCAGTAGCAGCACGAAGCAATAATACACCAAGCGGGAGTGCAAATATTCTAAACAGTAGTGGCAGCAGTAGTAGCAGTGCGGTCGGAGCTAATGGAGACACGTCATCTAATGCGGCATCAGTATCCCCGCCATCGGTATCATCGTCATCATCAGCGGCGACAACGGCAGCGTCGGCGGCAGCAGCCGCTGTTGCAGCTGCGGCAGCTGTATCGGCCGTTACGCCGAGCTTATATCCGAATGTCGGACAGACACCGTTTACAGCCGATCAACATCATCAGATGACAATGGCTGCTGCGTCGAGGATGGCGTATTTTAATGCACATGCAGCGGTGGCGGCTGCGTTTCTACCGCACAATATGAGCGGTGCGGGCGGCGGAAATGGGAGCGCTGGCGGCGGAGCTGCTGGAGTAAATGGTGCCTCAGTAACAGGTGCGGGAGGAGTTGGCGGGCATCATCATCATTTGTTGCATTCACATGGTGGGGGTGAGTTTTTCTCTTTTCTCTCGCTTTTGGTTCTTCCACACAATGTGATTTTCATACATTCGTTTATTGTTTTTCGTTGTCGCAGTTTAATTGAGGTTGAAATCACTTCTTGGATAAGCAATCGGAGAACGATATTCTCCGGAAGCATTTTCGTGCTTTAAAAAGTGTATTCTGGGGCTTGTGACGGTTGAAATTTGAACAAAAAACAATGTATGTAAATCATATTATACTTGCGTTGTCCATGACAAGGAGTTGAAAAAGTTCTGATCTATAAGAGGTTTCTAAAACTATATTTTAAGACATGTTTATTAGTTATTACAAATAGAAAATAAATTTCAATAATAACAAAAAGAACTAAAGGACGAAATAATATATGTGTTATCCGTTGTGAGTTATTTAATTGTTTTTTTTATGCAGTATTTCTAAACTGAAATAAACCAACCACAGAGTTCATTAATTTCTTGGACTTCCTCTCCATATTTTTGAGTAATTCAACGGAAAGACTAGCAGTGCTAATGAAATCCCGAAAGAGTTACGTTCGCAGTAGCTTACTTCTTATGTAAACATTCCTTTCTGGTACTTGAAATAAATTAATAGAAAATTCGAATGATTGGATAATTTGGAATTATTTGTCTTAAGATGTTCTTTTGTGAATTATTTTTTTATTTAGGGTTTCAAGTCCTTTTTTTCATTCACTTTGGTGGGACGTCTTCTAGTGAGGTAGTCGGTGATTTGATTTTCTACAAACTATTAACTATCCTGATAATCAAAAGGCAATTGTACTCGTATTTTTGTTTTTTGTTTTTTGTTTTTGTTCTGTTCGATATATGTATGTACTTGATAGCCTGAGTCATGAATAAGATTTGGATCGATTTTAGCGCCTGTACATTTCATAAGATACCAAAGTACCTATCGTTCATAATTTCTGGTCATTTTCAAAAAGAACAAAAGCTATCCAAAAGGTTTTTAGATTAACTCCGTTATAAATTTAACTCAATATACAGTGATTGCAAAAATAACAAACATAGCAAGACGCAAGAGAGTTTTTTTTTCTGCTACTTACAAATGTACCTACATTTCGAACATTTTGTATTTTATCATAGCACTCGATTGCACATTTGAACCTCGGAGTACTAATAACTCTTTGCTAGGGTTAGAAAATATAATAGGGCCGGCTGTCGATCACTAATATTTTTTCGTTGTTGTAATTATCAGCTTGCGAAAGGAAGTTGTGTATATTTCCAAAAAAAGTTTTCTGCTTTTATTTCGATTTGAAGATTTCAAAATTGTTTTTCCATTACTGGTAAGCAATAGCCATATTGGATTGAAAATCATTTAAAGATGAAAACGGGCTTAGGACACAAAGTAAGCCTAAAACATGTGGCGAAATAAGCTACGGAAGCCTTCTTTAGACGACTGTTAAGGGCATGCAAAACTGAATTTGTAGCAATAAAAAATAGGGGTTTGAAATGTAACTTACATAGGAAAGGTGGCAAAAATGGTTCCTCACCTCAGCACAGCAATCTTCAAGAAAAAATGAGCAGAATTGAGACGAAAATAAACCTCTTTGGGTCTGATAACAAAATTTATATGAAACATGCTACAGAAGCTTAAGCTTTTATACACGAGTTAAGCATTTTGGTTTGTTTTGGGGCTGTTTTCATGGTACGACCCACACTACTTATACCATATTTTATAACGTATTTTATTTTGTTTTTCTTTTGTTTTTAATTCATATTTAATGTTTAAATCTAGCTCAAAAATAGTTTATATCTAATGAATATTACGGGTCCTGTGCGGGTGCTCTACATCTAAGTATGTTTCTTAATTGCTAATGTCTTCGGCTTAAACCTATTTAATTAATTTTAGAATAACTACATTTCAAAATCTGATCCTTGGGAAAAGTTTATCAAAAGCTTAGGTGCAATTTTTGTCTTATCCTAAAGCTTAACCTGCCCTATGTTGCTTAGTTCTGCCTATTTCTAGTCTAAAATATTATCAGGTTGGATAGCTCTCGTGTGTTTCATTTCGATTGATCACCCTCCGGATTGCGTCTTTCAGTGAATGGGCTTCGCTATCTCGTACACTCTGCTTGCCCTCAACCTTCAGAGATACTAAAACGATAGACCTGATGAGCACCGTCAATGAACGCGTCGCGAATGAGCCGTTTGTCCCTGGCGCCCCGTTGGCGGTGGTAAATAAAAAGGGTAATAAATAATGAACTGGCGTTCTGGATATTTGCAGATAGACCCTAGGGCACTGTCAGTCGAACACACAATCTTTTCCATATAAGACAGCGCTACATTAAACCACACCGGACAACCATACGCGATGATTGGGCCTTGTTAGGGCCGCGTAGCATGTGATTTTTACCCAACGGTCAAGTTGACTGTTATTCAACAGATTCCTTGTCTTAACTTGCCCAATGAACGCGAATTTCTTCCAGTTCTTTCGTTTACCCTTGAGTCCTTGTATAACGGAATCCTAAACAGTATAGTTTTCGGCTTTTGGAAATTAATTTTTAACTTCCAATCATCGCAATATCCCTTAATATGGTCCAAGTCACATTTCTGGACCTGATCTGTACGCTACTAAAACAGCAACGTACCCTATTGATTGGCTGAGGAAACCTATAAGATCGCTTGTGTAGAATTCAAGCCATATCGAAGAATTAACCGCTTCCTATTGGAAACCGTTTTCAGTATCAAAGATCCTCCTCGAAGTAACGTTGCAACATTTAAAAACAAACTCCAAATTAGTGGTCCGGTATTATTTTCTTTTCTCGCGACCCATTCTTTTTTTTTTTTTAGGCTTCTGCTTTCTGCTGGAGCACTCAGACACAAATACTGTGTCCATTGTACTGCCATACAGACACCTTAGATGGCGTTAGAGCTCATGAAGGACCAGAGCCAAGCTTCTTTTTTATTCAACTATGTTGTGTGCGATTTGTTTTTCACAGAAGTGAAGGGAACCTAAAGCTTAATGCCGATTCCGAACGACGAGAGCCGAGAAGCTTTTTCAAGGCAAGTGTACAACGGAGGATTTTGCCAGTACCCCGCCGAGGGACGCCGCGAAATAATCATTCGATGGCGGGATCCGAACTCGCCCATCTTGCATCAGCGACCGACACACTACCCACTGCGGCATGGCACTCCCAACCCATTCAATCAGAGCTCTGTTTAACACCTTTTCAAAAATCTTGTTTGCCGTTTAGGGATAGTAACGCCTCGTGATTGTGGCAAGCAGAGCTTTTCACCGTGCACACAGACTCAAAAAATGAGCCAATCGATCCTGTGGATCCTTGACCACCAAAAAGCCCTCGACAGTATCAACACTCTCTGGACTTATGCCCACGTTCCGTTGTGTCGAGATACATATCGTTATGATCTTTTCTCCAGAATATTTTATTTATCTGCGAGAACATGCTCGTACCATTGGATTTTATAGAACGAAATGTACTCGTATTGTCCAGTGCGAACTTACTGCTACAAGTCAGTTCAAATTACGCGACTGTTATTGATAAATCCAAGAAAGAGCCGCTTCGTGGAAAGAATGGAGTATCCGTCGCGTACAGCTCAAGGCTTAACTTGACTCATACACAAACCTAATAGGCCCATTTCTGGTAATAAATTAAAACACATTTTTATGTAGTTTTAAGGTTTAAAAACATTTATCTGAGTAATTGCGAAAACTGTATACTTGTTCATAGTAAACTAAAAAAAAACTTTCTTGTCCGTGGAAAATGTTGCTAAGAGACTAAGGCATGGATATCTAGAAAAGAAAAAACCAAAAGCAAACTTTAAATATTCGACGTCATGTGCTGAACCAAATAAAGAAATTCCAAAACGTCGTGCTTAATATTGTTTCCGGTTTAATGTAGCCAAAGGAAATTTCAAAAAAACGATTGGCACCTGGCAAATAGGATTCTTAATAAAATGTCCTCACCTAAAAAACCCACTGCTGAGCATGTTAACAAGTATGCAGTGGCCGATAAGCTTGCAATTGCCAATGAATTTAATTCTTAGCGAAAAACTTATCTTAACTTATCTATTATCTATGTATGTCTCAGTACACATTTGTCTAAATTTCGGAAATGTTTAGGAAAACTACCCTTCTCAAGGTGTTTAAAGTCATTGTTCTCTTAAAATTCCAATTCATGTGGTGTCGATGGCATTACCTGTGTTTGCAGATATTTTTAGCCAATTCACTCTTGAAGTGGCCTTTCCGGAAGCTTTTAATAAAATTTTCGAGAAACTTATAAAAAATAGAATAGTAAGTTTTCTTAACTCAACTAGGCATCATCGATATCACTAAAGCTTTCTGATTTCTGGCATTAATTAGGATCTTAATTTACTACGAATGATAACATGGCGATAACTTCAAGAACTAAAATAATGAATGTAAGAATTGTGCATCCTTCCTGATGTTTATTTCTATGCACACGAACGCCAAAGATATACTGTAAGTTGTCAACATAAAATTGTATACCTATACAGTCCTTTCCCTTCTTTTGTAATAACTTTAAAAATTAACGAGTTGGCTGTAGAATGACTCTTTTAGTCATGTAGATTCTCTAAGAAATTATATTCGAAGCATACTCAGATATTTCATCTATTTGAGTGAGATCTGCTCTAAACAATTACTCGAAATGTGATGCTAGTATTGTGGATTTCTTTCTTTTGACTGAAAGCAGGATGAAGAAACAGGCGAATGGATAAAATTACACAATCAAGAATTTGGGGAATTCTGTTCAGCAGTGTCCGAGTAATAAAATCACGAGGACTAAGATATGAACGAATGGACAGTGGCGAACAGTCATAAGTAAAATGAATGGAAAACTCGTAAAAAGAAAACCGCCAGGAAAGCCGGTAGAGGGAAGGACAATATAAGAATGGATCACAAGAAATGGAACAGAGCAGCGAAACATGAAAGGAACACACTCATGACAGAGGGGGCTTGACGAATGGTTTTTAACGAGACACCGAGCTTCTGAGTTTCAAATTGCGGGTCCTAAAAACTTTCTGTGTGATGGACCCATCATTTACATGGAAACTTCTTATACTTGTTACCACTGTTCCATTACATATCGTAATTTTTATTCCGATTTGTCATATCGGTTGTTCGACTTCATCAGGACAATTCCAACATCCGGCTTCTTTATATGACACATTAAAGGTTTAGAATCTCTAATCCCAGGTCCCAAGCTTTTGATCTCTTCTAATGACAAAATGGTCTAAATTGTTATATTTTTATTTCATACTTTATGGTTACATAATAATATGAAGGAGACCTTAGCCTTTGGTCAAAGCTGTTTTTGGCATTTACTACTAAATCTGAAAGCACTGCATTGTAGAATTCGTCAAGCACTCATCGTCTTTAGAAAGACGAAGCTCAGAGATTAAGCTCGGTTTTCTCTCCTGCAATGTAATTTCGACTTTTTTTTGGTTTTTTTTTCTATATACATATGTAATCTATTTTTTTTTCTTTTAGTCACTTATTCTTTTGCTAAATATTTAGTTAACATATTATATTAACGGGTTTTGCTTATTTGTTTTGATTGTGTTGTGTGAAGTTGCATTCGGCACTATTCCCTTTCTGGAGGCCTCTCCGACCTCTTTGACGTGTATAAATGAAAATTCACTCAGACGGCAGATAGTTCTAGAGATTACAATATCTCTTACGAAGATACATTTTCAGTTCTTCCGCCTGACTGATAACGGTTTTCAATTCACTCAAGAGACATTTTCTTATATTGTATAAGGGTCGAAATCGTTTTCAACTATCATGAAATGTTGAATAATTTCTTAGGATTTAAATGTTGTAATTTGACTTGAAAATAATAGCACTCTATTCAGATATTTGCTCTGAAACAAATGGAGTGTCTAAATCATTTTGAAAAAGAAGTACGTTGCGCGCAAGTGCGAGGGGTATTGTTAAGTATTCCTGGAACTGAAGAAGATATTTATTATCAGAATATTTATTTTATCGAAAATGATTGAAAAGTATAAACTCCAAATGCAGTCGATTTGAGAATAACTTAGAGTTGGAGTAGTTGATCTTCCTGACAATCACGCAGTTCAGGCGAAATGAATCCTTTCACATGCAAAAAGTCTTCAATGTCGGTGTTATGAATAGAATTTTACAGGCTGAAAAGGAAAAAACGAACATTTCTCGTGAATTTGAAAGGCAGTGAGGGCTCTACGTTGACAGGAATGTGAGCAGTTGCACTGCTCCAAGGAATTATCTATGATTCGAATTTCTTAATAAAATGATGAATATTAAAAATTAATTTCATAGAACTTCCAAACAATATACATTGCAAAATAATAATTATATCAATCAAAAAATATCCACACCTTGCACAAATTAAAATGCATGCCATTGAGTTTTCAGGACTGGCTATCGGTCGTGCATTAATTGGATCCAAAGAAAGTAAACACTAAAAAGATCCTACAGTAATTCTGGAAAATCAAAAAAAAAAAAAAAAAATAATGAAACTAATATGTGAAACATAAATCAAAAAAATAAACGGATCAACAAAACTGGGCAATTATTGCAATAGATATTGCTCCAATCGTCAGGAAAACATTAAAATTAAGTGATAAGCAACAACAATATCTTTTACATTTAAATAAATATTTGGTATAAGCACCAAACATTTTTTTTGTCAAGTTTTCAGAATTTTAAACACTATTTACTTTAATTTTTATATTTGGATATGGGAGTGTTACAAAATGTAAATATAATGATGACTCTGGTCTCCGGCATTAATTCAATTGGAGCTGCATATATCAGTATGAAATTCTCATTCTCAACCTCCATAAGAAGAAGGTACAATAATATAAGAGGCTTGAAAATATCTATGGTAACAAGTAGATCCCAATTTTTCAATAAAACCTATCAAAACGATGTAAAATATGTGACGAACAGCTTTTCCTAATGTGATGGGGATGAGATCTAATCAAAAATACTCATCCACTACGACTTTAAGCAAATAATAACGTAGAATCGAATGATTATCTTTCTTATTTCAGATTTTCTTCAAAAACAGGAGAACTATTAGGTTTAATAGAATTAAAGTCACGGAGGCAAGAATACCTTGCTAACTATATAAGGCGTTTTACCTTCGTCTAATATTGCCTTTATGATATTTTTGAAATTTGATAACTACTAGTTAAAGCAATTAGTAATTAATCAGTGCCTGCTCTTGTCTATAGAAAAAAAACCGTTTTAAGCCCTGCAAGAACTAGTATGATGATGATGGGACTGCAGAAACATTAAAAAAATTGACTATAATTCTTGTTATTTTCATATATATATTACGCCGGTATATGTTTTAATATTTAGTATAATCTTGATTACTTTCCCAACTGATTTTAATGTATTATTAACCCTTCTGCATATTTACAACAATTTTTACTCTATCGTTGAAGCATTTAATGTGATTCTTATCATTCTCAATCTCTTAATCAGAAGTGTTAAAAGTTTCAGAAGTCGTGGAAATCTTGCCTTTTTTTAAGACTGGAGATAACGGAGTATTATGAAAAGAAATAAGGTACAAACAAGCCACATTGACAACAATATCAACAGACCTACTGCAATCCTAAACGCATACCTCATGTTCCAGCTTTATGGCAGATTTATTACTTACGTTTCGGACCAAAATGTTTAATCAAATATAGAAATGTCTTAATTATTTATATCCTATTGGACCTTCATATTAGGGCACGCTAATCTTAATTATATTCTCCGCCGATTTTTTACACATTCTTTTTCGTTTTACATGCTTTTCCATCTTAGTCGACGCTCTTTTATTACTCGGACAATGCTTGGGGTTAAATAAAGTTCCTCGAGTTCTTGATTGTGTAGTTTTCGCCTGTTCCTTTATCCCGTTTTTCACTTTAGATTCCCCTTTGGTAATTGTCAAAAATCTGAAATCTATTTCCCTCCTTTTTATTGGAAATAAGGTAACTTTGAATTTTTCTCGGAAAATATTTATTTATTCATCAATATCTATTTTATTACCTTCAAAGTAGTCCCCCTCATATGGTATACACTTGCGCCAACACTTTTTCCAATCCTTGACGCCCACTTGATATGTGCTTTTTGGAATATCCTTGAGTACTTCCAGCGATTCCAGTTGTGGAAAGAGAAAAAACGTCGCATGATTTCCGGTATAGTCTTTTGCGAACAAGTTTCGCACAAGCACTGAGGAGTGAGCATCATCGCGATGCAAAAGCCTTGAATTTTTTTGTCCACAAATTTAGACCTTTTCTTCTTATTGCTTCGCGCAAACGACGCATAAGTTCTTATTATATATATTTCTTATTGATATTTCGTATGACCTTTCGGTTACAAAATTTTGTTGAACCAGGCCATTGTAATTGTGACAGAGTAACAGTGAGCAAAACTTTCACATTTGACTGAACTTGCGTGCTTTGGTTTCGACGTCACAACCATATACCCATATTTCGTCATCAGCCTTTTCAGCAAATTTGGATCGTCATTAACGTCACTCAACAGCTCTTGAGCAATGCTTATGCTTCGATTCTTTTGATTAAAATTTAGGAGTTTTGGCGCAAACTCCGCTCATAATTTTTGAGCGAACCTCGCATATTAAGTCGTTTATCAAAATATCTCAGACGAAATAGAGCCTGATAAGAAAGTACTCTCGTAATATCGTGGTTAGAGCCTCAAAGCTCAAGTCATTATCGCAATGTGCTTTCGAGTTACTCGAGTTATCACCTGTTTACTGAGATTCTGACGATCTGAGAAATTCCAGACAGTTAAAAATACTGCCTTTCGAATACTCGAATTCCTTCCGTATGAAATGGCGCTAGATCAAATCACGCCGGCTGTATGTGCAAGTGATATTTAAATTGCGGTCAAGTTGACTGCTGTTAAACAAATTCCTTGGCATACAGAGGGTTTCCTTAGCTCCAGGAAGACAACATCTGTATGAATATTGTAATATAGATATTGATCAAGGCAGATTATAAAATATTTTACCACGTTCGGACATTAATCGTTGGCCGAGTTGTTTAATGACGAACAAATTCACGCCAGTTCTTCTGGGTGTCATTTGAGGCCATGTACAAAAACAGTATTATTTCCGACTTTTGAAAATTATTTTTTAGCTAGCAACGATCGTAACATTGTATTTCTTAGAGTTAAATAATCTTTGAATATTAAATAATATCAGGGAGTTTTAAATTATATTCCCCCCCATTTCAATAACATAACGTGATGGAATTAGTACAGGAGCCAAAATTCTAATTGTTTGACCCCAATATAAGGTGAGTTAAAGTATAACGGATGACTAATGAGGGAACTAGGAGGAATTAAGGCCCTGGTCTTCCACCAACAATTCGATGCGATAAAGATACGAGTAACATACGAATGAAATTCACTGTTCAAAAAAAACTGAAAAAAAGCTAAAAAAACAAAGTTGAAACGTCAATTATTTTTTTAATGAAAACTATTTTAAATTAAAAAAAATTATTTTATTGTGGTTAGTAAAGTTTCGTTTGCTTTTTAAAATTATAAGGTGTTGCTTCCGCCGTTTGCCGATATGTGGCGATAACGGTAAGTAGCGGTCGAAAAAAAACAAATCGCAGACGTCAGGCAGTTGGCTTGGACCTCGGTCAACAGAACACTATTCAAACATTAGTCGATTTGTGTCTGCATCATAAAGTTCTTCTTCTTCTTCTTCTTTTCCTTTTTCTGGCTTTGTTATGGTCAGAAGTGTAGGACCATAACCTTCCCACTTAACTGCATCCCTACTGGTCCGCTTGTGGGGTCCACCGGTTTGACCTCAGAAAGTAGTGGTAGGCTTCCCGGTTTGGGATTACTTCATCGCTGAGGCCAATCAAATGCATCATAAAGTTGTTCTCGTTTGAAAATGTTAGTTTTCGAACCATATTCTCGTCATTTGGGGGAGGTGTTACTATTTTGTTTCAATATGAAGAAAAGGAATATGAAGTGAGGATGCTATTAGTGAAAGAACGTGTCGCGAGTGGTTTCAACGTTTCAAGAACGGTGATTTTAACGTCAAAGACCGGCATAGTGGTGCAAAAGAGAAAGTTTTCGAAGATGCAGAATTGGAGACATCGCTGAGTGAAAACTCGCGTCAAACTCAAGAAGAATTGGCACGATCAGTGGGAGTGACACAGCAAGCCATTTCAAAACGTCTCAAGGCCATGGGCATGATTCAGAAAGAAGGAACTTGGGTACCGTATGAGTTGAAACCAAGAGACGTTGAACGGCGTTTGTGTGTTTGTGAACTGTTGCTTCAGAGTCAAAAACGGAAGGAATTTCTGCATCGCATTGTGACCGGGGACGAAAAATAGGTTCATTGCGATAACCCTAAACGCAAAATCGACGGCCAAACCGAATATCCACGGCTCCAAAATCATGCTCTGCATTTGGTTGGACCAGCTCGATGTCGTGTACTATGAGGTGTTAAAACTAAGTGAAACAATCACTGGTGCTCGTTATCGAACGAAATTAATGTGTTTGAGCAGAGCAATAAAAGACAAATGGCCGCAATACAGCGAGAGGCACGATAAAGTGACAGTGATAAAGCAGCACGACAACGCTCGACCGCACGTTGGAAAAGAGGTCCAAACGTACTTGGAAACGTTAAAATGGGAAGTCCTACCCCACCCACCGTATTCTCCATTGCTCCCTCTGACTATCACCTGTTTTGATCAATGGCGCATGGCCTGGCTGACCAACACTTCCGATCTCATGAAGGATTCACAAATTAGATCGATTCGTGGATCGCTTAAAAAGATGAACAATTTTTTCGAAGCGGGATTTGTACACTGCCCGAAAGATGGGAAAAAGTAGTGGCCAGCGATGGAAAATACTTTCAATGATATATGTGTAACAAATTTGTTTCATTAAAGCCTCAAATGTTGGGGAAAAAACGGAAAAAATGCGTCTTTGCTGAGTTTCGACAGGTTGAAATATCTGCCCTTTCTCCTAAAGTTATTTATTAATTCTGTTGAAACTTAAACATTTCTCAGATGTTCTCATTTATGCTGGAGAACTTTATGCAGCTTTACAATCATCTGGTGTTATTGTATCGGCTTTTCATCATCCTAGTTGAAGGCACTTATTTTGGATTCATCATGCCAAAAAATTATTTCTACTCCTCAATTGCCGAGGAATGATATTCCGTGGCAAGCTTGAGGCGACCCTTGTTTTCTTGTTCTATTTTTGGCGGCTAAGGCTTGTTTGCTAAAAGAACTTTGACTCTTTGCTCTTCTTAGAAATTACACAAGTAATCAATATTCCTGGCTGCTTCTTTGGGCGTTTTAACAATGTCACTTTGGCTATTTATTTTTAAATTCTTATATTCATTTTGGTTTTATATTTATCCCTGATGTGAGATATATTTTAGAATATTTGACAATATCTCCCGTTGGTGTGTCCTGACATCACAACTCTAAATAGCATTTGTCTGTAAGTCCCTTGAGTATCGCGATCAATGTGTGCCAACATACCGATTTATATATCGTTTTTGTCTTCTCGTTTTTATAATATTTACGTACTGATAGCTTGATAATATGGGGTTTTGATACCTCATCAAATTATAGAGCGTAAAAAGTCTTAATTGGTGGAAATAAATCACTCAAGTCATGAGTGGAGCTCTTTTTAAAGCTTTATCTGAAATTTCGTTCGTTCATAATTCATATAAGACGATTCATATGGAAAAATTACCGCAAATTAGGAAAAAGTTCTTGTCAGGGAAATTTCGTAGTTTGAAAAGTGTCTTTTGGAGTGATGTAGCACATTTCGTCTATTAATTTCAGACAAAAACATCAAATACCCCTGAATAGCCTGAAATGTATAGAGGTATGTGCTCTGCTAGCGATTGGAATAACTGGCTGTGTTTTCTTTGAAAATGCGAGAAGTTCATGAAAGCGATTTCATCAGAGGAGAGCCATCAGAGGCGAGAGAAAAAATATTACAATATTAAGTATCAGGAAGTCGGAATTAAATATCAAGAAGTCGGCGAAATTGACCCCGCTATACTCCACTGTATAAGGCAGAATGCAATTAACAGATTTAATGAATGGAAAACATCCACATTACTAGTGATTACTTGCCAATTGATTTTTTTAAAGGGGATTTTTTTTTACTTAAATTTCAAAAGTCAAACTGCCTTTAGATACTTCGTACGATTACACATTTCATGCATAATCCGGCGCTGCACACATGCACTGCAGGTAGCTAACCTCGTAACAAGGTTTTGTTTCAATAAACATTTAAATTTTGAGTGATCTTTAATCATCAGATGAAACATATATTCTAAGAGGCACTTTTCAGCCCCACTGCTTCAAAATTAAAATTTTCACAGAAAACAAGACCAGCAATGTAAATATGATTTATTTAAAGGACATTTTGCGGTATTTTATTTCAATTTTTTCCACTAGACACGTGGAGGATCACATAAGAGCGGCAGCTCTTATCTCAAAACCGACATTTATAACAATTGTGTAAAGATACAACAATTCAATTTGCATTTTGAGTTGTATATTAATTCAATTAAGTTAAAAGAATTAAAAAGGGAGCCTTCAAGCCCGTTTTTTCCAGATGGGTGTATCTTATGGGGTTTCTTGGATCCATGTGAGGAACGAAGAATTGAATGCGTTTATTCAAAAAAATTCTAAAATATTCATACAATGAGTTTTATGCAGTCTTGAGCATTATTTCACATCAAGTATTGCATTCCCTTTATGTTTTAGAGAAAGTCAGGTTAAAGAAAAGGGATACCTACTCAGGGCTTTCAAGAGTTCCAAAGTATTTTTTTATTGGTGCTTTGAATGCATAATAATCAAACCTGTGCAAAAATTGCGTCGGGATATTGACGTTTATTTTAAAAGACTTGATTTGTTACCTTAAAATCTTTAATCAACCCTATTAATCGAAGGTAATTGATTCAGGTCGAGAGTAGTGTTATGTTCTTCTGATTAGATCTGTAAATCAAAACCTGAAGATCGTTTTCGAACTTCGAAGATCTGTCCCACTAAGTCCTTCCTCAACATAAATATTGCAGCGAGAGAAACATTGTGCTTTTTTAAAGTGAATCATTAGCCATAAAATAAGCACTCATTCAATGTATATTCGTTAGAACGAGTTAATATTCGATAATTAGTCAACCCGCAATTGTTTTCAAATTAACGTAAAGTATTTTTTGTCTATATTTCCCCTAAATATCATGCGGCGACTATTAGCCCTCTCTCCAGAGCAATCGATTTAATTCTCATTCCCACACTCCCACAACACATCCGTAGCCCATTCACACCCACTCAAACGTTAATCACCACAATTCCAAACAAAATAAATAAAAGGCAACTATTTAATTTGAATTGAACAGTTTTTTGTATAATTATCCACCTCCTCACCGACCCGCCAGCGCGACCATTGAGCGGTCATTCAACATCAATGGGTAACAAACAAAACAAAAACTGAAAAGCTTTGGAGCAAAAATGAAAACAAATTAATTTAGATACAAAAGAAATGGTTAAAATTAATGCTACAACAATCCGTGTGAGTGTGAGATACACAGTTCGAGTGTCTGATATTCATTCTTCGTTTCGATGACAATAGAAATTATTTGGCCACTTATAGGCTTATCGATTAAAATTTCTCGAAATTAAAAACCCACTCGTCCACTCTGTCACCCGAAAGATACACTCCTGCAGATATAAATTTGCCCTCTCCACATCTAGTTATGTTATTGCTTTGGCTTTTGAGGCCATTCGCTACCTTTCGTTTGGCTGATAAATAGGTTCTCGTGTTGTTACAACACACCACACCATCTCTGGGGAAATAGAGTCGTCAAGCATGCAAAGGTGACGTTCAATTAAGTCATACACCTCCATCCTTGCATACGATTTTGAAAAACGAACCAAAAAAAAGATGAATTTATTTCACACTCCCCGCAATGGCAAGTGGCCGGGCACAGTGATGTTTAGAGAGAAAACAATCCACATGACATCATCTGGATGCGACACAACAATGACAATGACGATGACGACTCACTCACTCACTCGCTCGATCCGTTCACTGACTGAACTGAAGGGCTGATGATCTGAGCTGATCTTGGCGACCAGACGATGTGGCACTACAGAATCAACTAACAGCCATTCGAGAGTGTGCCTGTCAAACTCACGGTGAGGAAATTAGGGTCGACGAAGATACTTGGTGATAGGATTACTGGAATAAGGAAAACATGTTCAAGTGTTTTGTTGGAGTAATTGGATTTTTTCAATGGCGGACAGACGGTTGATCGCTGGAGTACGTACATATATACATATGTTGATGGATGACAGTTGCATCTGTTGGATCGTTGATCGGTTTGGCTGTTGAGTTGCTGAGCTGTTGATCTGTGTGGGTCTTGGACCTCCTTGAGTAATTAGCGTATGAGATGATGAAAAGTGTTCGGTGATCAGGTGGAAAGGGGACTTTTTTTCTCTTTGTTATTCATTCTTCGCTTCTCTGACTTCCGATTCAGTTAGTTGGCCGTATTCAAAAGCGTGGAATGTCCAAGTGATGAATTGATTATTCATACTCGTACTTTATGTTTATTTTCTTTTGGGTAGAAAATATCTTGAGGATGGTAGATTAGGTAAGGTGATTGAATTAATTTGCATAAAGCTGGTGACTGGACTCAATGGGAGTATTTTCGTGCGAGTTGTTGCTAATTATACATACTCTTAGAAGCTGCGTAGAAGTCGACTGTAGGGTGCTAGTTCAAAAGCTCTTTAGCCAATGGTATAAGCAGTATATGTTGCATTGGTTGGCCAATGGATTTTGCCTTCGATTTTGTTAGTTTTTGCTTCGAGATGCACACATTGCGCAGTAATTGTAGTAAAAGCATGCAGAGGCCTAGCTCTTAGGGCATAAAATAGGTTCTCGCTCCTATTTTGTGAAATTTAATGTTTTATTTAAAGGAAGGGGTGAAAAACATATTACTTAACGTATTGCACATTGTTGACAGTAATGACGAATTCAGCAAACTGCACGTCTTTAGAAAAGACAAATCGACAGCAATTTTTTTGACTTCTTCGAAAGATCGGAATTGCTCGACAGTCAGGCAATTTGTCATCGGTCGGAATAGGTGATAGACGGAAGAGGCGAAGTCTGGAGAAAAAGACGGATGGGGTAAGAAATTCCATTTCAGGGTTTACACGTAGATTCTTATAAATTGAGTAACATGGGCCCGAGCATTGTAGAAAATAACCCTGTCGGGTCTCTGCTCTCACAGTACGTTTCAGACGTATTAATGCCAGTTTATAACAATCTCCCGTAATGGTTTCGTTAGGTTTAAGTAGATCATAACAGACTACACTTTCGACCCATAAATGTTTGTCGACGATGTTGATGCTTGGCCGGGCTTACGCCACGATTTTTTACGGTTATTGTTCTCATACGATATCCACCCCTCATCGTCAGATAGATACAGTACCATGAAAAAACGCTGTTCGACGACTCTCGGCTTCAAATCGTGCGGCACCTATTGTCACCGCTTCTGAATCATTCCTAATGCTTTCAAACGTTTCGAAACTGTTATGTCATCTATTTGTAATAATTTTTGCAAGCTTAGCTAACGCGTGGCATGCGCCGTCAAGAAGTAATGGCTCTACTTCTACGTCTCTGTAGAATGTTCTTTTTTTTAGCACGAAGCTCGGTATGTGTAAAACTATGGAAAAAAAGTTGTATACCCTTCGATCAACTAGTATAAACTGAAGTATAAGTAGGTCGTTAACATGCAAGTGTTCTGGTAACCTCATCTCTTGGGAGATAGTGAGAACTTATTCTATTTCCTAAAAAGAGAAATTGACCCAAACCGTCATTTAGCCGCGGCTGCACTTTAGAGTTGTTAGGGTAAGCTAAGATTGGTCTTCTTGTTGGCCAGCCTTTCAACATATGTACTTCCTGGTCTACTGGAGCCAAATATTTCACTTTTTGACTAATTTGTCGTGTTAGAATATTTCACCAATTTGACATCGGGCATTGACATGCATTGATTGAACCCAATTTTGCTCAGCAGTTATTTTCCAGGGTCTCCCTTTTTTCTTTGCCAATTAAGAGCTTTTCGAATCATTTTTGGCAAATAAGCGTTCTCATTTTTGCTCATTTTTAAATTTGTTTTTAATCAAAATTCTCTTTTCTTCGGTACAATGTTTTTTCTACCCATTTTACCCAAACAGGGTTAGAAAGCTACTATAGGGTCCGCCAAATAACTTTTATTTTTTTTGAAAATGCTATAAAAAAAACTACTGAATATTTTCTCAAATTTCTTTTTTTATTTGAAAGTACAATCCTTCCGGTTAATAATGGAAAATAATTTCATTCAAATGGCTGCCTCGGCTGGCCATGCAGTAGCCTACACGATCGGTCCAATTTTTAAGCACATTATCGATTGTGTGCAGCTGTATTTCACCAATGGCTTCACGAATATTGTCCTTTAAAGCGTCAATTGTCTCTGGCTTGTCGGCGTAACACTTATCTTTGACGGCACCCCACAAATAATAGTCCAACGGTGTCAAATCGCAGCTCCGAGGTGGCCAAACGACATCAGCTCTGCGGCTGATAATGCGATCTTCAAAAACAGGGCGCAAAACATCGAGTGCAGCTTCGGCTGTGTGGCACGTAGCGCCGTCCTGTTGAAACCAAATGTTGCCAATATCCTCCTCTTCAATTTTTGTGAACAAAAATTCGTTCAACATGGCCCGATAACGATCGCCATTGACTGCAACGGCCACTCCTTGCTCATTTTCGAAGAAAAATGGCCCAATTATGCCTCTGGACCAAAATCCGCACCAAACAGTGGCTCGTTTTGGGTGCACCGGCTTTTCAATGTATGCGTGCGGGTTTTCTGTGCCCCAAATGCGACAATTTTGCTTCTTTACATACCCGCCAAGATCAAAATGAGCTTCATCTGAAAAGATAATTTTTTTGGCAAAATCGGCATCTTCTGTTTCAAAGTAATGTCGCAATATTTCCCAGCGTTGTTCAAGCGTATACACAACCATATTCGTTCAGCGGAAGGATAAAACTAATTATCTGTCAAATCAGACATGAGCTAAGTGTTACCATTCACGAAATAAGCACTACTTGAAAAAAAAAACGTTAGATGGCGGACCCGTTACTACATTCGGCCTCAATTCAGAAAAAAGGAGATGTTTAAGCAAGAAATGAATTTCTTCTATGTTTTATGATATGTGGCTGTAATTCGTACTTTGGTCAGAGGGAAGTATTATAATAAAGGGTTTTTCAATAACGAAGGGTAGATATCGAAATTGAATAAAGCAAACTGTGTAAGAGGTATTAACAAAATTCTATTTTTATTTTAAAGGTCCATGTATGCCATTATGTACGAAATATGAAATTGTTCCAATGACCGCTCTGTTTTCTTACGACGGCACAGATCCCAGTGGTCCAAATTTCAATGACTCCTCCGCATAGATCCGGCTGAATTTGAGCGATGGCCTGTGTAATGTTCACCTTAAGGGCATCGGTGGATTTTGATTGATTTACAAAGATCTATGACTTCAGGGAACCCTACAAGAAAATGTCCAGCGTGGTCAAATCGCATGACCTTGTTGGCCAATTCACGTCACCTCTTCGAGAGATAACATTACTCTCAAATCGTTCATGCAGAATGTCAATCGTAGCGTTCGCTGTTTGGCACGGAGCGCCATCCTACTGCAACCACATGTCGACTGGGTCTATACGGTTCAATTTTCGCCATAATAAACTGGTTATCATCATTCTGTAGTGCTCGCCATCGACGGTGACCGCCTCATCGACGTCATTTTCGAAAAAGTACGGACCAATGACAACAATTTTAAACAACATTGCAGGTAGAAAGTGGTGGCATATGATTGGGCACAGCTTAGCCATTATATATATGTCAATGATAACTCTAGCCGGTTCATAGAGGCAATGAAGAATATAATTGCGGAATCAAAGGCTCCAAAGAAAAAGAGGAAGAACGAGCATACCTGGATGAACGCCGAACTAAAATCAGCTTGTAAGGAAAGGAATCGGTTGTATAGACGATATAAAAGCAACAGGCGAAATGATGAAATTCCAAATGAATGTAAGAAGTTTAGAAATGAACTAAACAAAAAGATTATACTCACAAAAAAAGCGTATTATATAGAACAATTTCAATTTGCTGCAAAAGACCCGAAAAGAACATGGCAGCTTATTAACACTATGTTGGGAAGCAAGAGCAGTTACTTTGACAGAAGAACTTTGCTAATGAATCAGATCTGTATAAATTATCAACCAACTTCGCAAAAGTACTCACCTCGGAAATCAAGCACGCAGTCCATGAATGCCCGTACCGCATATATAAATGTCCAGTAAGTAGCGTAAATCGCTCAATATATGTACGTATACAATGCGAGCGTCCAAGAAGTTGAAAACATCCTCAATTCCTTGAAAATAGATGGAGTAAAACCATCGTGGACCTCAGATTAAACTCAAGAGTACTAGCCCCAGTAACAACACGTTTAATAAATATGCGTTTGGATCAGGCACATGTGCCCCACGGGCTGAAAACACAAATTGTACGTCCTATCTTTAAAAGCGGTAAGCGGAATGATATATAAAACTATAGACCAATATCAATTCTATCCGTCGCTGACAAAGTTTTGAAGGAAGTGGTAACTAGGAGGGCTCTACATTTACTTAGGAAAATTCAAAATTTTCCGAAAAAGCAAAAGCATAAGCAGGTTACTTGGAGATTTTGCAAATAGACAGCACACAAGTCTTGACAAAAACCACAACGTAGCAGTGCTATTCATTGATTTCAAAAAAGCTTTCGACACTTTGAATCATAACCATATCCTGGACAAGCTGGATAATAAAGGCGTACCACAAGAGTCGAAACTAGGTCCACTCCGATTCATAGTGTACGTAAATGACCTATTAAAGGTGCTAAAACAAAGTACTGGATACACGTATGCAGACAATACAACTATCGTGGTTAGCCATAGAAGTGCTGAAGAGCAGAAAATATATTACAGAGATATATGTAATATCATGGTGCCACGACCATGGCCTGGTCATCAACGCAGACAAAACAAAAGTTATGCATATACGTCCTCCACACATTCAGAAGGTGAAGCTGAAGATTAAAATACATGACTGTAATTGCTTACATAAAGTAGAGGGCCATGAGGAGCTAGGCGACAATGATGAATGCGTTAAGTACATCGAAAACGTCTCGAAATACAAATACTAGGGATCTAGATTGACTACAATCTGAAATGGAACACGCACATAGAGACACTTTAAAAAAAACTTTGACAATCTTTATTTGCACTCTTCCATCTTAGCTAGAAGAATTACAAAACCGTATTTGGAAGCTAATGAACAAGTTAGGAGCGTGCAACAAGGTGCCAATAAACAGATGCTAAACATAGCACGACTTTTCAAACTTGAAGTGCTAGCCAACCTACACGGTGAAAGAATATATAAGATTCCTACGCAACAAACATACAACACAAGAAGGAAACAGCAGAGAAAATACACCATCCGTAGGTCATGGAACGAATATAGAAGAAGAAGATATGACGTCGTAGTATCAAATGTGTTAATGAAACACCCTCTGAGCTTCAAAATGTAAACAAGCGTGAAATTGTTAAAAAAGCAAGAGAATTGTAATTGCACTCTGTATAAATTGTTGTACTTTAAAGTAGTCTTGTTCGATTTGCAAAAAAAAAAAGTCAAACAACAGACTACGATTGTATCTAATCTTGCAGATACTCTCGGTATATAATGTTTGTATAAATTGAATTGAAAAAAAAAAAAAAAAAAAAGTCGGAATTTGACGTTTAAATTATGCGAAGATCTTAATACACTACTATTTTAAAGAACAGCTGGTTAAGAGATGATCATTTTCTATGTCCGATTAGTGATTAGTGATGCCGAATTTTATTATTTTTTTCGATTTGCCATTTTAGAAATTCTAAACATTTTGAGAAATAAGGGTTTTTATTAGCAAGTAGTAGAGGATGACTTAGAAAGTGGGAACCAGTGATTTTGGTCACACGCTGTATGTATACATATATACAGGGTGTCCCACGAGCAGTGTGCCAAAAAGCTAGAGCGTTTAGGTCTGGTCAAGACAAGAAAAAAATCGTATGGGAGGGGGGTCTATTCCCCCCCCCCCCCCCCCCCCCCGTTTATCCGAGAGATGCAATTTTCTAAAAAAATTACTTAATTTGGAAAAAAAATTATTAAAAATCAACAGTTACATACACTATACCGTGATATACTTTTTTGTAAAGCCAGAAACCTGTCCTTTCATTTTCTTTTTAAACGAAACTGTTCTAAGCAATAGTTTTTGAGAAATTAATTTTCAAACTCAAAATTTTGAAAAATAAAAATGTCGAACTATTTTTTTTCAAAATTGTATGTAATTAAGTACTAATTTTTTTTCAAAAATTAAATTCTCTTATTAGTTTCTAGTTAAAAACAGAAAACCGTATGCAAAATTGTCTTCTAGTTTTTGAGAAATTAAAAAAAAACCCGAACCATTTTTTTCTAAGAAAAACCTTTTTTTTAATTTTAACGCGGCTGGACTTATAGGCAAATTAATGTATGAAACATTAACCTCTTTTTTATTATTTTAAAAAAAATTCGGAGTTTTATGAGGATACAATAAAGTGACACAGTATTGGAATAACCCTGGATTAATCCTTTTTTTTCATTGATAACCCCTGAAAACTGACCTGCCAATTTCGTCTGGGTCCGCCCGCCGCCGATGGGTTTTAACCGCTAGGACCTTAAGGCAATAAAACCACAATTTTTCTTTATTGAAAAACAAAATATTTGCAACCCATCGGCATCGCATTTTTAATAAAAAACCATTTCCAAATTGGATGTTAACTCATCAACACATTACGATGTCAAACTCATACCCTCGAGAAGAATTAACGGACATGCACTTCTGCTACGGTTTAGCTAATGGTCGAGATCGTGAAGCCGAATGACTCTACGCTGAAAGATATCCCAATCGGAGGTGTCCCAGTCGTAGCATGTCTGCGAGAGCACGGAGTGCTAGAGCATCGAAGAAGCGAAAGATCAGGAATCTTAGATGAAAGAATTTTGGTTTTGGTCCGACGTAATCCCTCCCTTAGTACAAGGAGGATAGCTATTATGCTTGGAGTGCCCAAATCTAGAGTATGGAGAGTGCTTCATACCGAAAACCTACACCCGTACCATTTTAGGCCAGTTCAGGAACTCACCTCAAACGACAAGGTTTTGAGAGCAGAATTTTGTCGATCATTACTGCTTCGAGATGAAACTGAACGAAACTATTTTGCAAGGATATTCTGGACGGATGAAGCACAGTTTACCAGAGATGGGGTTACTAACTTCCACAATTTGCATCATTGGAGTAGCACCAATCCACACAACAAAAAACAAAAAAAAATCACAACACCGCTTTAGCTGTAATGTTTGGCTTGGTATTGTTGGACAAACTGTAATCGGGCCCCGGTTTTTGAATGCCGTTATTAGTGGAGAATCATACCTGTAGTTCCTACGAGACCTTTTGCCCGATATGATGAACAACGTTCCTTTGGCCATAGCAGATAATTTAATCTACCAGCAAGATGGAGCACCAGCACACTACAGCTTACGGGTTAGAAACTGGCTGGATGATCATTTTAGTGACCGTTGGATCGTAAGAAGGGGCCCCACGGAATGGCCACCTAGATCGCCAGATTTAACTCCTCTAGATTTTTATGTGTGGGGATTCATGAAGAAATATGTTTACGAAGTGGAAATAGTATCTTTGGAACAACTGAAAGAACGGATTGAAGTCGCTGGAGTCAAATTGCAGGAAAATTTGTCAAGCATAGACTTATGTGCAGCCATTAGAAGGAGATATAATCTTTGTCTTCTAAAAAATGGCGATCATATTGAAAATTTATTATAATAAAACTCAGATTTTTTTAAAAATAATTAAAAAGAGGTCAATGTTTCATACATTAATTTGCCTACAAGTCCAGCCGCGTTAAAACCAAAAAAAAGGGTTTTCTTAGAAAAAAGTGGTTCGGATTTTTTTTAATTTCTCAAAAACTACAAGACATTTTTGCATCCGGTTTTCCGGTTTTAACTAAAAACTAATAAGAGAATTGAATTTTTGAAAAATAAATTGGTACTTAATTACATACAATTTTGAAAAAAAATAGTTCGAATTTTTTTTTTTCAAAATTTTGAGTTTGAAAATTAATTTCTCAAAAACTATTGCTTAAAACAGTTTCGTTTAAAAAGAAAATGAAAGGACAGGTTTCTGGCTTTACAAAAAAGTATATCACGGTATAGTGTATATAACTGTTGATTTTTAGTAATTTTTTTTAGAAAATTGCATCTCTCGGATAAACGGGGGGGGAATAGACCCCCCCCCCCCCCCCTCCCATACGATTTTTTTCTTGTCTTGACCAGACCTAAACGCTCTAGCTTTTTGGCACACTGCTCGTGGGACACCCTGTATAAAGTTTTCAAAGCTTCGAATTCAATTTTCGAATTCTCAAAAAAACATAGTTGAAGGGAAATGGCAAGAATGTATAAGTTTCTTATTTGAGTTGATAAATCGACGTTTTTGTTTCTGCTTTATACTTTTTATAAAGATTATTTGGTGCTAATGTTGATTATGGATGCGTTTTAAGTGATCGTTGTCTTCCAAGGCTGCAATTGACGACTTGTTCATTTTAGGCAAAAATAAAGTTCAAAAGCATTGGACGATAGAGGGCGCCATTGATAGTAACGTTGTTCTTACCATTATCTGTGAAAAAAAATGGACAAGTCACGGTCTTCATTAACACTGGCGGGTACGGCAGCAATATTTTCCTTTGTCTGCACTCTATGCATACGGTAGTTAGCTTGATTTCCTATATTGTGAATTCGGTTGAAAATTTGGCCCCTACGACTTGAATTGCTTGCTCTGTAGGTCGATTATGACGACCTTCGAGTGCACGAATTTTGATTATAAAATTAAATTATTTGTAACTATTGTTCGGACATTAAGATTTTTCCGGCAAAATGGCATTGCTAACTGAGTGTGATAAGCTATGAAACATGTCGCAGGTCGTACGCACACTAAAAAAACCAAACAGTAAAATAGTCACTCTTTATGGCTTCGAATCACTCTAGATTCAAATATAGAAAAACTTTCCACTTAAAGTAAGTCGACATTTATACTTATTTACATGCAATTCAACAAACTTCTTAAGAAAATACGGACACTACTAAAAGAACACAAAAGCAAATTGACTGACTACTACCAGAAAAGAATCTTATAGTGACGACGGATACAAGCCACTTATAGCAAAAGGGCACGAAAAATGTTCAACATACATACGAGTACGTGTAACTAATTTTATTATTAGAACTAGATTATTCGATTGAGACTCGGCTTGGCCGGATAACAATAAAAAATCAACAGGAATTGCTTATAAATACAGGAATATACCTATATTTGAAATATATTCAACGAGACCATTTGTTAAAAATATTTCTGCGCATTTTGTATAGTGTCCTAGATTATCGTAGTCCCGAAACCCATTTAATCTTGACACTGGACCCAGCGATGCTCCAACTTCTTTAACCCGTCTGAAAAATACGTTTTCTCGAGGTCTGCAAAGTAGACTTCCGTGGCGGCGATGAACTCCTCATTCGCCTGAAATTTCTGCCCGGCGAGTGACCTTTTCAAGTTTGGAAAGAAAAAGAAGTCGCACGGGGCCAAATCTGGAGAATACGGTGGATGGGGCAGCAGTTCGTAGCCCAATTCGACCAATTTGGCCGTGGCGAGGGCGGAAGTGTGAGCCGGTGCATTATCATGGTGGAAGAGCACTATTTCTTCGCCAAGTGGGGCCTTTTTTTCTTCAATTCGGCGTCGAATCGGCCAAATAATTTGGCATAGTACAGCGCTGTGACCGTTTTGCCCTTCTCCAGGTGGTCGATGTGGGTCACACCTTGCGAATCCCAGAAAACGGTGGCCATCACCTTTCCGGCCGATGGGAGAGTCTTCGCCTTCTTCGGAGCACGTTCGCCGGGTGAAGTCCACTGTTTCGACTGTTCCTTGGTCTCTGGTGTGTACCAGTGAATCCTTGTTTCGTTGACTCTCACGAAACGACGCAGAAACTCCTTCGGTTAAACAGCGTCAAACACTGCTCTGAAGTGGTCTCACGGTTGCGCTTGTTGTCCGGGGTGAGCAAACGCGGCACCCATCGATCCGTCAGCTTTCTCATGCCCAAAATTTCATGCCTGATATGACCCACACGATCTTTTGAAATGCCTACTGTCTCAGCTATCTCGCGCACCTTCAATCGGCGGTCTGCCAATACGAGATCGTGGATTTTTGTCACGTTATCCTCCGTGCTGGCGACCACGTGCGACCACGTTGAAACTTGTTAAACTAATTTTTGATGGTCGCCATCGAAGGAGAAGAGTCACCGTACACAGAATCCAAACGCTCTTTGATTTCGCTGCGTGATTTCCCTTCCAAAAACAAGAATCGAATCACCGACCGATATTGCTCTTTTTCCATTTTTCTAAAATACGCGGACACTCCCGCTTCCACACGCGGTCAAAAGAAAACTACGAGTCCGACAGTAGCCGTCTACTAGAATGTACTACACGATAGTAGGTTGCCCTTGCGATACTGGCGCCATCTGGCGGTGAGGCTAAGTACTTATTGGACCACCTTCGTATCTCTGCCTCAAAGCTATTTCGACAGCGGCTGCCTCTACGTAATATTTATTCAGGAAAATAGAATCCCGCAAGGAAAGTAGCATATTGTTCCTCATATATTATATGTACATATATACAGCAGGTATATCGGCACCCGGAATTACGAACTGCTAACAGTAATTATTATTATTATTAACAGTAATATTCACAGAAAAATTAAATTAAAACATATTTGAGTCATGGTCTTTGGAAGAGGTTTAATAATATAAAGTTCAAAACCTCCTATTAGTAAGGCTTCGTTTGACATTAAACTCGTGATTCTCAATGTATAATTCTCTCTATGTTGATGACCGCCCAACCGAAGTGTTTAAACGCTAGAGTTTAAGGTCTTTAAGCCTTGTATACCGTATTAATCTTAATTATCTGAACCAATTCAACCCAACAAAACTGCTGACAGATTGCTGGAAGAGTATGGTCAGACGAAGTATGGTTAGAGCAAGCATGTTGAATAAAGTGCCCTGAGATTCGTATATAAAATCAAGTATTTTGTTATCCATCGATCCACGTTATTTTGGTTTAGGGCGACAATTCAATCATAAACTGTAGACCGATGTCTGGGTGAGCATTTACGTATCCAATGTTTGCAATGCGTATGAACAACTTCAGTTCGAAAACTTTACGAGTCCAACTCCAACTACATAGTAAGACAGACTGCCGAGGCGTCTACACTGGGGGCGGCTAGACCTGCCTAATTGGATCCTTGTTATAATATAGAAAAATAATCTTATAATGTTCATTGAGCTTAATTGGGCTTATGGAATTAACCTCTTAAAAATCACTAATTTATCCCTAGACTATAAATATATGTATATACGATACATGCATATATAACGGATATAACGGGCTATAACGGATTAAATACTTTCACATCGGCAGATGTAAGGGAGATATAAACCGTCTAGTCTTGAGATCAAACTAGTCACAAAATTCTTGCTAAATTTGTCAGGCTGCGCAGGCCTTTGATAGAGAGTTCGTGCTGCTAAATCAAGTGTGATGATTGTATAAACAATTCGAAACTTCTGAGTCCAAATAAAAAATGGACCTCGTTGGCAGATGCGCACAGTGAGCGGTGCGGGTAGAACAGAACAAGCGTAGCGTCAGCTGTAGCTCGCTGTGGCTTTATTCAAGAGGGTATTGGGTAGTAGCCAAACTGGCTCTGTTCAAGGCTATTATTGGCGTAAAAGGTTGGTTGCTTGTGCATTAATATTTCAAAGAAATAACGAAAATAAATGTTGCACTTATGTATATCTAAAAAGGCCAAGCATACAAGTCCTCTAAGTCTAACTTTATGATTATACCGTCGTTCAAATTAAAGATGTCTGCTAATCAGCCTCGTCCAACAATTCATTTGAAATCCCTCCGCAAACTACATGCCCATATCTTGTTTTCAACTCACTTAACCCATGGTTCGCGAACCTTATAACCTAATTCTGCACACTCTTGCCCTAAAAGGGGTTGAAACAAGTAAAAGAAAACAAAAAAAAAATAACATCCTGAACTGGCCACTTGAACATTGTTCGTGGGCAAGTTCCACTTTTTTTCCTGGTCTCTTCACAAATGTTGTTGTTGTTGCCCCTACCGCTGTATTTTTATTTATTAGCCTTTACGCGCTTATTACTTAACATATGGCGGTTGCTTGCGTTATGTGCACGCTGCCTGTCGTCGAGCAAAATTCATCAACTAAAATTGAGTTTGACAGACAAGCGCGCTAATTTCTTTTGTTTCGCATCCTTTGTTCATTAACGCTTTCCTCCGCTCTCACTCGAACACTTAAGTCGACAAAGCCGGGCTTTGCTTGTTTTTGTTCTAAAATCCTGACAGGAGAGAAGTATACTGCGATGAGGAAACCATGATTTTCGATTTTTGCATGTGTGAGTAAGCCGCAGAGGGCTAATCAATGAAGTTGATGGTGCTGACGATGACGATGAGATTGTGATGCTTTTCCGTTGCGCAAATGTAATCCGAGAAGGCGCTGGTATTTCACATTCATTTCAAAGATTTTATTTGAATGGAAATTTGAAAATGCAAGTGACGAGTTAATTAAACGAGGATCTTGTGAACCCTTTTGAAACCTTACACTACTGTCTAAGCCTCACCTAAAGTAAAGAGTAAAATAAAGGAAAAAAGAACGATGACTCAGTGGTTTTCTACGAAGAGAATGGAATGGTAGTTCCACTCCCAGTGTCCACATTCCACTCCACTTCACAGTTGAGCCACCGTCCAATTTTTCAATAACACGGACGAGTAGAAATTAAATTCATATCAAGTCCTCTTGAAGCTCATTACTGTTTTGAATACTCGACTTTGATAAAACAACACCACGGAGGCCGTGTATAACGTGTTCCACTCGGCAGCATAGGCACACAACCGCGGGTACTTTTGAATCTATTGACTCGTTTAATCAATCTGAGCGAAACGAATAAATTTAGAGACTCCCCAATCCCAATTTGAGTTCCAAAAACGCGTCCTCCTACTGCGCTGCTAATTTCATTAAAAAGTACATACTCGAAACCTCATTGCTGCTGTTCGGCATTACCGCGGTTGTATTTACAATCGATTCGTACAAGTTGAACCATTTCTTTAAGTACCTACTTGCAGCGCACAAACTTGCAACCAACCGAAATGGGAAAGAGTATCGAACGATACATGGATCCGTTCTTCTACCGCCGTAACGCCCCACATCGATTAGCACGATCTAATCAGCATATGTACACAAGGCCCTGCAGCCAGAAATCTCCGGCGCGGCCTATGCCAAAACAGATTCCGAGTCAATAAACCAACCATCGTCGTTCGGATAACGAGTCGCATGGGCCAGGCGAACAAGCGAGTCGTCTCGCCGGAGAAATAGGTACAATGGAAACGAGGCAAAAAAACCAAAAATTATTTTGCACTTGAGACTATCTTAAGGAGCGAAATATTCATTCGTTCGAGTATCTATACTTACACCACGCAGTTGTTCCGATGAATTAGAGATACATATACACGATTCCAGATAGAGATAGACACCACAATCCATATTTACCATAGTCGAGTCCGACGTTGGACGACTTTCTTTTCAACGCCGGTGGTCCAATATCTTAAATGAGACATTAACAATCGGTTCGGTCTGGTAATTGGGAGGCTTAGTGGCCATCATCTGGAGCAGTTACAGCAGCTAACGGCAGCAGGTACCGGCCTTCCCGGCTATCTTCAAGATTTGTTGATTTAGTTCATTAAGTGGCCAATTTCAGTTTGGACTTCATGAGTGTTCGATGGAGCGTGATTAGGAACTATGACACGCAGCTATCCATATGTACCTATGTAGTGAGAAAGAGAGCGAAATGAGTAGATATTAGTGTGAATAAAGATAGATACGCGGCTTGACATTGCTCAACAACAGATGCGATGACATCGTATTAATATGTTGTGCTTGCTAAATTGGCAACACTTTTCCTCAG
Source organism: Merodon equestris (assembly GCA_958301585.1). Lineage (NCBI taxonomy): Eukaryota > Metazoa > Arthropoda > Insecta > Diptera > Syrphidae > Merodon > Merodon equestris. The sequence continues at coordinate 75,770,396 of OY284415.1, read as the reverse complement.
TGCGCCAAACACAAAGAGTCCTTCGAGAAAGGTTAGATACGCACCTATGAAAGAAAAATTACGAATAATTACTTAACGCCAAGCACTTGTATCTCACTTTCAAACTTGAGATGCTTGATGCTTTTTTTTCCCAATGTTGTGCAAGATCAAAGGACGTGACAGGACACAAAGCGCCTGAAACGAAAGAGATACTTTTCCTTCCTTCTGTGCAATTCCACTCTTCTACCAAAGAAGCTACAGAAAAACCGCACTGGAAGAGTGGATTGCGCCTTGAAGAAGCTAATTGATATTCATGCTATTTGTTTAAATCACAGTCTGCGTTACGTTACTTGAGTTTGACTTTTTCTTGTCGAAAGGACGAAGTTGTTTTTCAGCAAGGCATAATGGAGGAATGACATTGCATGATTAAGTGTTAAGGACTAGGTGCCGAAACGAGGGAGAGTGGAATGGAAAAGGATTTATTGAGTGAATGGAATGGTGTCTTTGACGTGACGGGTACTTTAGGTGAGTGCACTCAAGGGGGGTTAACTTGCTCTACATACAAAATGGGACCTCTGGACAAAGTGAACAGATTTATTCCGCTTTTATCGATTTAATTAGCAGATGCTTGTTTCCCCTAGCCTTCTTTTGGTACTTTATGCTTTTACCCCGTAAGTTACGCAGATGAGCTTCTCTGTAATGGTTGTCGTTTTTGGAAATATTCAGTCAACCCTAATTACAACGAAATAAAAAGAAGCTTCATTGATCATCGATCGTATGGGCCTCAATTATGTCCCATACGACATAAGCATAGACAGGATACTAACAGAGAAAATGTTCCATCGTTTACATCCTCACGCAACATTTAGTGATAACTGTGAATCTTAGCTTCAGATTTCTTTATTTCGAACCGTGAAGGACAATGACATATGTTTTGTTATTGAGAGTCCTAGAAGAGTTTCCAGTAATGAGAAGCCTTCCTCTGAGCTCATTCTGGAAAGCTAATTGGAATGTCAGATGACGGCTTTCAGACTGACCTGAGTCACAGCATATATTATAGACATTAGAGTTGCGAATATTCTCTTCGAAAGTAAAGGGTCGTCCAACAAGATATGTCAACTTAAATTTGCTGTAAAAGATAGTGATGTGAAGACACAAACTTTTGTTCGTTCGGCAAGATTAGTAGAACATATCGCTACCATAGCTAGAAAAGTGAATAAAGGCCTAGGTGTGTCCAGCATTTGTATACAATCTTAGTCCAGTTAATATAAAACTTAATGAAGCAGCCAGGCACAACCCCAACTTGACAAGATCATGATTCTGAGTGATGAGAATCACTTCTATTGGTCAGAGTTGCGAAAACTCAAGTGAAGTTTGGAATAGTCTTCATCGTCATCCCGCGATGTGCGCCACTTTGAAATTCAATGATCTTCTACAAGATCATTCATAACAGAGTGCTTCTATCTGATCGATATGATCGTAGTTAGTTGACCAATGGCTTAAGGCATTCACATAATAAAGGGTCCGCCAAATAATTTTTTTTTTAAAATGCTATAAAAAAAACTACTGAATATTTTCTCAAATTTCTTTTTTTATTTGAAAGTACAATCCTTCCGGTTAATAATGGAAAATAATTTCATTCAAATGGCTGTCTCGGCTGGCCATGCAGTAGCCTACACGATCGGTCCAATTTTTAAGCACATTATCGATTGTGTGCAGCTGTATTTCACCAATGGCTTCACGAATATTGTCCTTTAAAGCATCAATTGTCTCTGGCTTGTCGGCGTAACACTTATCTTTGACGGCACCCCACAAATAATAGTCCAACGGTGTCAAATCGCAGCTCCGAGGTGGCCAAACGACATCAGCTCTGCGGCTGATAATGCGATCTTCAAAAACAGGGCACAAAACATCGAGTGTAGCTTCGGCTGTGTGGCACGTAGCGCCTTCCTGTTGAAACCAGATGTTGCCAATATCCTCCTCTTCAATTTTTGTGAACAAAAATTCGTTCAACATGGCCCGATAACGATCGCCATTGACTGTAACGGCCACTCCTTGCTCATTTTCGAAGAAAAATGGCCCAATTATGCCTCTGGACAAAATCCGCACCAAACAGTGGCTCGTTTTGGGTGCACCGGCTTTTCAATGTATGCGTGCGGGTTTTCTGTGCCCCAAATGCAACAATTTTGCTTGTTTACATACCCGCCAAGATCAAAATGAGCTTCATCTGAAAAGATGATTTTTTTGGCAAAATCGGCATCTTCTGTAAGTCGATCGCAGGCCCACTTAGCGAAGCGTTGTTCAAGCGTATACACAACCATATTCGTTCAGCGGAAGGATAAAACTAATTATCTGTCAAATCAGACATGAGCTAAGTGTTACCATTCACGAAATAAGCACTACTTGAAAAAAAAAACGTTAGATGGCGGACCCTTTATGTACATCGAAACCGAATTTATATGTGATGTTCAGCAGATATAGTAATTGATGACTGGGACCTTCAAAATCTTTGCACGAACTGCCATAGCGACCGGTTTTATTGGACAGTAAAGTCGTTTTCGAAAATTAATGTAACATAGTTTGAGTGTTTTTGAAGGTTTTTTTTTCTTTAGAGTCTGACAATTTCTACTATTCGCTAGCATTTATCACTCCACTGAAACACCGCGAAATATAATTTCAGTGACTTGGCTGAAGCGCGACAGGCTCTCTTGGGCACACCCTTGTTTTTGTAGTTACTTTATTGATACATCTGACTATAGCTTGACTTCTTGCTTTAGGTACTGCTGTATTAAGGTCCAGAATGTTTTCTTATTCTGTTATTTTGTAAGTGGTTAGTCTCAACTGGCTTCTGAGCATGGTAAAGTGGTGTATGGCGGCGCTTTCCAGACCAATACACCAAAGGATATACCGATATGATGCATATCTGCAAGTGCTTCTTAATCGTCGTAGTTATCTTTTTAACACGATTTGACGAGTTTGAATTGAATTGAATTGAATTTTGAATTTATTGTTCTCCAAAAATTACATGTTATAATATGTTATCTGCGAAGCCAAAGCGGCTTATCTGCAGAAGATTGCTTAGACTAATTGTTAGAGTTGAAGTTCATTTTACAATTTTTTTTTTTACGGAGTTTTAAACATAAATAGTACATTTGGCATATATTTCTATTAAGTTGTTTCAACAGATGCCAGAAACATTTTTTTAACATTTTTTATGCGGGTTTAGGAAGGTTGATTAGCTCTGCTGGAAGTTCATTAAATATAGTTGGAATCGATACTTCAAAACATCTGCGGCCATACTCATTCTTGTATCTAGGAATCATATACTTTTTTTGAAGTCGATGCCTCGTGTTCATTGCCTGTTGAGTTGGTATCTTGTATTTGTTGTCATCCTTAAATGTGAGTATCTCTATCTTATACAGGTGCTTAATAGAGAAAAGTGATTTGTTGTCATCTCTATTCTCTCGGTGGGATTTTTTCAGCAACTTCTGTATGCTTGCATGCAGAGAATTAAGCTTTTGAAGCTGGGGTGCGTTGCCCCAAGCCAGTATTCCATATCTTAAATGTGACTCGACTAGGCCGTAGTAGCACTGCCGAAGAACTTCTGCTGGGCATCTGTAGCTCAGGTGATATAGAGCATAGGCCGATTGCCTGAGTTTCTTTATTAATTCTGCTATGTGATAGCTCCATTTAAAAGAGTAGTCAACTATGACACCTAAGTATTTGTAAGTCGACACATTTTCAATTACCGTTTTGCATTGATCGTTATGTTGGAGGACATGATGGCTTTGTATCTTATGTAGACAATCATAGCTATGCATTTTTATTCTTATATTGCATTTTAGTATGTGCGGTGGGCGGATGTGCATGACTTTAGTCTTTTGTGCATTGATTATAAGTCCATTGTCATGACACCAAAATCTCCTAGTAGCCGGCCAGTACTCTTATTTTTTCTGAAACCGTATTGATTATTTGCCAAAATCTTATACTTTTCAATATATTCGTATAGTCGAATAGGTACAATTTCCTCTAGCACTTTATCCGTAGCTGAAATTATGGATATTGGTTAGTTTACTTACCGATTCTGGCCACTTAAAGCCTTTAATGCATAGTTATCAAAAAAAATGTTCGTCAGTTATCAGACAAGCTATTATATACCAAACCAACCGTTTTTGTTATTAGATTTGTGTTGCTGATTTCACTACCTGTAGATTAGAGCCATGGTGGTGTGTGGGCCTTTGGTTGTTGATTAGGCTATCACTATATGCAGGGCGAATCAAACATAGTCCGGATTTGACATGCCTGTTTCAGTCACATACGTCAAATTGAACTGCCATCCGACATCATTAGCAGGCTCTAAGGACGATATATGTATCTCGCCTTCACCTTCGGCAGTATCAGGGGGTGATCGCTATGTCATATGTATATCGCCTTAAGCGACGAGATCCTTCTTTCCTTTTCGTATTGCAATTTTCATTAACTTCCGCGAACATTATGCGACGACCCCTGTCTTGTGGGTATGCCATTTGGCGCAATGTCATTAAGTTAAGTGGCTATACAGCCAGCTTGGAGTCAAGACAAACCTTGGCTAGTTTCTGAAACCAGAAAGAAATATTTTGGATATTCAAACACGGTTCCTAGTCCGAAAAGCCTCCGTGGACTTCACTGAAGTTTCTTCATTAGCAACTTACCATATATACAATGATCCAACAAGAGGTGTCGTTTTAGGTGAACAGAAAAACGCAAATCAGCGTTTGTGTCAAGTGACCGTCAGGAGCATATAAGTCAAGCTTGTCATGCAAAGAGCCGTGCAAGGTCGTATGGATACGCCCAAATTCTTAAACTGTCTCAAAATGGACACAACTTGGTTTTCAGTTATACTGTCAGCCATTGGCGGAACGTACCCGACGAACACATGTTAGAGCCTTTACCTCAATAACTTGCCCAACATTCAATTCACTGCTGTTGTGTGAGTATGTGTTGATTTATATTCGATAGAGTCCTCGTTTTAACTTATCAAAAGATGATCAAGGATTAGCACTTAAAAAATTCGACAATAGCACAACATTGAAAATGACACCACTTATTGGATTTGAATTATTAACGTCTCTTCTGATACTGTCCTAAAGTATATTATTATACATTTTTAGTTTTCGGTGGTAAGAGATATAAAAAACAAATTATCCATCACTTCCCGTAAGAACATCATCATATCGTAATAGGTCTTTCACTCTTGTATCGATACCCACTAGCTACTCGTTCTCGTCTACCTTTCTCCAGCAATTAAGTAATATCATACGATTTTTTTTGTTGCTATAAATACTATTTCTCTCGTTTCTAGATTGTAAAAAGGGACATTAAAGTATTAAACTTGCTCGGAAAAAGACCTTCTCTTGTTTTTTTCTTCTTTTTTTTATTGAAATTCGATACCTGTAGCTCAGCCAAAACGATGTCAACGTAGTGAATAGTAGTTTATCCCATTTATTTTCATTAAGACAAATTAAATCTAATAAGTGCTCGGAGCACTATACCCGAATTCAATTTACTGACCTACCTTATAAATGAGGGACGACAGGATCTAGAACAAAAGACCTGACGAAAATGAAAATCAAAAGGAAATCAATTTTATTTGTTCTTTCCCTAACCTGAACTGAATAACTGAAATGTGATCTCAAGATAAGAGTCCATGCTTATTGCTAGGTGAAAGCTCTTATCGAATACCACAACCCTTATGATCGAGTTCGAAAAAGGACTAATGATTCGGGTGGATGCTGATTCGTACTGATCCATCGACAACGGCAACATTGGACAATCATTTTTCTCACACCATTTTATGGTCTAATTGGAATCACTCCACTCAACATCCCCTTGACGGGGTGTGACCGAATTTAACACTTTGATGTCAAAGCCGCATGCACTTGCAAATGCAAGTGTGCGTCGCCCTTAACGACTTAGTTTCATTCAAATAGCCAATTAGTAAAGATGATAAGACAAACCGCGCGCCTCGCCGCCTACTGCTTCTCACTCAATTGTGGAACAATTAAAATTTCACACTTTTTACTGCATCCATCTATGCGATTCATGCAACATGCACATGTCGCTCTCGGTTTGCGCGGTGTTTTCGAGTGGCTTTAAGACGTTACCTCTGCAAGTCGTTGCATGGCGTAAGGGCTCACATGCATACAAGCCGTACTTGTAGATTGCATTGAAACAAAACAAGCGGCACAGATGACTGCGGACACATGCATGTAAGTTGCAGGCAGGATGCAGAATAGAACAATTCGTGCACTCGTGGATTCGATGATGACGGTGATTTTCACACCTCTTACAATGCGAATGCATCATGCATGCTATTCTTAATCGGGCTGGTTTGCTTGTCGGTTTTGCGTGTGTGTGGCTGGATGTGCAACCAGCTAATGGAAGAGTCATTTGTACTTGAAATGTGTGAAGAAAGGACTTTTTTCGTATTTGTTGGCTCCTTACGCGTTGCTGTGACTTAAACGGATTAAGTGGGCAATCAATTGGTGGAAGTGTTGTGTTTGTGGGGCTTTCTTGCGAAATTTGATGAACCGTTATTTCAAGGATGTTCAATCGTTTAGAAATTATTTTTTATTGCTTTCAAAAGGCACATGAATTAGAGGAATGGTGGCAAGTGTTGTGAGTGGGTGGAAGTTCTTGAAAGGGGGGTCGGTAAGCGTCTCCAGTATATGCATATATAGTTTTAATTCATTGCACTTCGGTCTATGGTTGAACTTCTATGGCATGTCTTGAACAACGATTTTTCGAAAGCCTATTTTGGTTAGTAAAATGATTGCAAATGTCATGAGCCAACTTTGTATTGAAGAATATAGGGCTTCACAGGATTGTATTTTTTTTGATAACAAACTAATTATAGTTACTGTGATGGACACTCGTTATGAAAGTCTTAAGAGATCCCTGAAATACTTCTATAGTTGTGGGAGACGAGTTATGTGTAAAACAGTTGTGGGACGAATATAAAAAGTTGAAGAGAAACTTAGTTTAGAAAAGGCTGATATACATAGATCATAAGTACTCGTATTGGTCAGCATTGGCTATGACTTTTTCCCTAAAGGGCTATTCCGAAAGTCCGTACTGCATCTATCGGAACAAGTGGTAATCAGATGGAGTGAAGTCGATTGAACATGGGTGGGCAGGGCTTCTCTTTTAATTTAATTTGCCAAATAGTTCTTGACTTGGTTTGCACCATGGGGACGAGCACTGTCATGATGAAAATAAATGATGCGTGTCTTTGAGCATATTCTGATTATTTTCATTCATTTATATTATATCATTCAATATAATGACATTTAATAAATGTTGAGGATAGCGAATCCCAGTAATTGTTTAATCAAGTTTAAGCAGTTAATATAGGGTCCGCCAAATAACTTTTTTTTTTTTTTGGAAAATGCTATAAAAAAAACTACTGAATATTTTCTCAAATTTCTTTTTTTATTTGAAAGTACAATCCTTCCGGTTAATAATGGAAAATAATTTCATTCAAATGGCTGCCTCGGCTGGCCATGCAGTAGCCTACACGATCGGTCCAATTTTTAAGCACATTATCGATTGTGTGCAGCTGTATTTCACCAATGGCTTCACGAATATTGTCCTTTAAAGCGTCAATTGTCTCTGGCTTGTTGGCGTAACACTTATCTTTGACACCCCACCCCACAAATAATAGTCCAACGGTGTCGAATCGCAGCTCCGAGGTGGCCAAACGACATCAGCTCTGCGGCTGATAATGCGATCTTCAAAAACAGGGCGCAAAACATCGAGTGTAGCTTCGGCTGTGTGGCACGTAGCGCCTTCCTGTTGAAACCAAATGTTGCCAATATCCTTCTCTTCAATTTTTGTGAACGAAAATTCGTTCAACATGGCTCGATAACGATCGCTATTGACTGTAACGGCCACTCCTTGCTCATTTTCGAAGGAAAATGGCCCAATTATGCCTCTGGACCAAAATCCGCACCAAACAGTGGCTCGTTTTGGGTGCACCGGCTTTTCAATGTATGCGTGCGGGTTTTCTGTGCCCCAAATGCGACAATTTTGCTTGTTTACATACCCGCCAAGATCAAAATGAGCTTCATCTGAAAACATGATTTTTTTGGCAAAATCGGCATCTTCTGTAAGTCGATCGCAGGCCCACTTAGCGAAGCGAAAACGCATTGGATGGTCAGTTGGCTTCAACTCCTGAATCAATTGGACTTTGTATGGCGTCATACCAAGGTCTTTATGCAAAATTCGTCTCAATGATGTCTCCGAAATGTTCAATTGTTGAGAACGACGGTGAATTGATGTTGATGGCGCTTCACGCACACTTTCTGCCGCAGCAGCAATATTCTCGGGTGTACGCACTGTTTTTGGCTTTTCACGCTTTGGTTTATCGATGAGGATGCCAGTTTCTTTCACTTTTTTCACAAGATAACGAACATACGGAGCTGACGGTGCTTCTCTTCTTCCAAAATCCGTACGCAATTTTCGCACACATTCTGCAACATTAACATGATTTTCAAAGTAATGTCGCAATATTTCCCAGCGTTGTTCAAGCGTATACACAACCATATTCGTTCAGCGGAAATATAAAACTAATTATCTGTCAAATCAGACATGAGCTAAGTGTTACCATTCACGAAATAAGCACTACTTGAAAAAAAAAAGTTAGATGGCGGACCCTTTAGTACAAAATTGTTCCTGTGTGTGTGTCGAGTCTTTTCAATACGGTATTTTAGTTCAATCTGAATTGACTCTTACTTAATACTGTCATATTCGGTAACGTTATTTGGGTGAGCGACATCTAGTATAGTATAAAACTCCCATAGTTGTTGGATATGATGAAAACGCAGCCAGCTTGACCATTGTTTCGCCATGGTATATCTAGCGCTGTTCAAAGAGTGCGCTTTCGTAGTCCACTGGCTGAGACTAACGTCATCGCTTTATCATTGATGAAACTTCCAAATTACTGGATGAGGAAACACCACCGTCATTCTAACAAAGAATGTAAGTGCAAACGAAATAGTTTTATTTGAATTTGAATCAGCTAACACGATGCAACATATTATTAGTGTCATGCATAGGAGCATGAAAAAGAAAGGACATGATCAAATATTGGTTAACCCATAAGCTATACTGCAATTGCGGTATAATAATAATCCAGGGTCATTCGCGCGAAGATGTCACTAGTGAATAATTGCTCCAAGTAATTTTTTGGTTTTACAGCGCATTTGACATTTGCAAAGCGAGGCATGGTAATGTAACCATGAAAAGAAAAAAGGGACGGACAATGTCACTGCGGCCTCTGATGGGCCTATTGTGACGTCCCCCATTCAAAGTTCACTCAAAAATCCTGAGTTCATAATAAAACTTAATATGCTTTTGAGTGAACTAGCAGCGATTTCTTCTGCTTCAAGATAATGCCTGCCTAGGTGTTTGTGTCGTGTACTGATGAGGCAATTACAGTGGCACAATATGTGCTCTGCTGTTTCCGCCTCTTCGTTACACATTCTGCAGGTGTCATCTTGTGTGATGCCCATGGTTTTAAGATGTTTGTTGACCGGGCAGTGTCGAGTGAGGAATCCTGTGATTATACGAATCCGACTCCTAGAAAGTTTAAGGAGTTGTTTCGTTCTTTTAGGGGAAGTGGTTTGGAGGAACATCTTGGCTTGTCTGCTACCTTCCGTTTGTGTCAAGTAGTGGTTGGCCGCTTTCTTCAACCATTCCTTTATGTATCATCTTGTATCCACATGAGGTAAACTCTGTTTGTGTTGGCCAGCTGGCGTAATAGTTGTAAGCAGTCCCATTCCAATTTAGAGGTGACTTCGTAGCTTATGAGGGCTAAAAGTGCGGCCTTGCTGTCAGTGAGAATACAAATGTCTATATTTTCTCTGAGGCAGAGTTCAATGGCGAATATATCTACTTGAAATACGGAGTTGTATCTGTCTATGCTGTGGTAGATGTGTGTTCCAGTGTTAGCTCCGTATACTCCAGCCCCAACACCTTCATTCGTTTTGGATCCATCAGTGTGCCATACATAGTATTGACGATCGAAGGAAGGTCTTTTTGCTCCCAGGTGTGTCGAGAGGGAATTGTAACCTTACAATTTTGGCTGAAGTAGTATCTTGGAAGACAATTGTCTATATGGGGTATTTTTAGGATTTCATGCCTGTTTAGTTCATTAAAAATGTCAGGATGAAATAGCCTGGCATTAGAGTCATCCTCCGCAATAAGTTTATGAGCGAATATTATTGCTTCTTTTTTAAGTTGGAGTTGGAGGTGTACGGGTGATAGGTCCGTGATGACTTCTAGCGCTGCTGTGGGGGTTGTTCTCATAGTTCCTGTTATACAGATACAAGCTAGTCTTTGTAGTTTGTTGAACTTGGCTTGTACCGATGTTTGTTTTGTTTTGTGCCACCAGACGGGCGCAGCGTATGTGAGAATTGGTCTGGTAATGGCTATAACCTGCGAGATATTTTAGGATTAACGCCCCAAATTTTTTCGTGGCTTTCTCAATGGTTTTTGTGATGTGAGAGTTCCAAGTGAGCTTTTCATCTAGTTTTACACCTAGATATTTGGCTTCGTTTGCGAACTCTATTGTTTCACCAAATAGAGTGGGTTTTTTGAGTTTATGCCTGCTTCTTCTTTTGGTGAAAGCGACAATGGTGCTTTTTTTAGGGTTGACATTTAGTCCAACTTTGATGCACCAGTTCGCAACAAGGTTGAGTGCCCTTTGGAGGAGTTCTGAAATTACCAATATAACCCTTCATTGTTTATTTACGAGCTAGGTATCATGGCAAGATGCGAGGTCATCATAAAACGTGACATTCATTTGTTACTTGCTTACTTAATCCATAGAAAAGACTCCATCTTCTATTGCTTTGTGCTTTTGTGAATCCATCCAAGGTCCAAATTCACCGACAGTTTTGACCATCCAACCATGGCAGCTTTAAATCTCTTCAGACGAGCTGTAATACGAGTAGAAGAAGTGTAATTCTTCCATCTGAAAATTCCGAGTTGAATATGGATATTCGTCTGAAGGATGACCTCCCAATTTTGCTTTTCCGGTATAAGAGGCGATTTTTTAGCAGCCAATAGGCAAAAAAACCGACATCGCCCTTTATTTATGGTGCAAACCAAACGATTCCTGTACATTTTTTCGACTGTTTACACTTTTCTGTTCTAATTTTTCTATCGTCAACTGGATGATTTCTTTCTCCTATCGATCCGCCTTATTTCTTAAAAGCATGGTTTTGACCCATTTGCCTGTTGTACAGGCGCTGGCACTTCATGTTCGAACAACCATTAAAAATGTAGGGAAAGCTCAAAAACAAAGAAACCTTGAACTAAAATAACTATTAGCAATCCCAATTAAATGATATTTAAAGGTTTATTCCGTTTAATCAAATATAGCAAAGGAAACTGAGTGCAGCTCTTTAACATGTTAGTGTACATCAGTAACTTCTCTTTTAATAGGGGTGGTTAAGAGCTTCTTCTCGGCTGTTGTTGTGCTACCCTAGAGGCAGTAACAAGATGAATTATGTCGTGTTTGTAATCACGGAGAATGGGGAAGGAGATTCAATCACAGCATGAAAAGGTCCTTAAAACCCTACAACTAGTGCAAAAGGAGAAAATATCTTAAGGAGAAACTGATGCGTTTGGCGGATTGAATCTATGGAGCCGAAAACTTAATAGCTTTAGATGGGTAATGGGATAGCAAATAACATAGATGACATAGCGACATTTAGTATCTGTGAATAATTCGGGTTATGTTAACTATAGCTTCTCGGCTATTCTTAAATGAAATATGTTTTTGTGAACGTACGTACCTGACCATTTCAATAAAACTCTAGCTCCCTTAACGATTTCTGAACGTTGGTCTCTAATCTTCAAAGGTGTTGAGAAGTTGGTGGTTAGAGTGGGCATGTCGTGCCCGATAATCCACTTTTAATTAGACACCCTTCACTAGGTAGTCGATGTGGATCACACCTTATGAATCCCAGAAAACGGTGGCCATCACCTTTCCGGCCGATGGGACAGTCTTCGCCTTCTTCGGAGCACGTTCACCGGGTGAAGTCCACTGTTTAGACTGTTCCTTGGTCTCTGGTGTATACCAGCGGATCCATGTTTCGTCTACTGTCACGAAACAACGCAGAAACTCCCTCTGAAGTGGTCTCATGGTTGCGCTTGTTGTCCGGAGTGAGCAAACGAGGCACAATAGAGCCGACAGCTGTCTCATGACCAAAATTTCATGCAGGATATGACCCACGCGATCTTTTGAAATGCCTACTGTCTCAGCTATCTCGCGCACTTTCAATCGGCGGTCTGCCAATATGAGATCGTGGATTTTTGTCACGTTATCCTCCGTGGTAGCCGTTTTCGGGGCACCTGGACGTGGCTCATCAACAACCGACGTGCGACCACGTTGAAACTCGTTAAACCAATTTTTGATGGTCGCCATCGAGGGAGAAGAGTCACCGTACACCGACCGATATTGCTCTTTTTCCATTTTTCTAAAATCCGCGGGCACTCCCGCACCAACACGCGGTCAAAACAAATTGAAATTTCGACAGTAGCCGTCTACTAGAATGTACTACACGATAGTAAGTTGCTTGTGCGATACTGGCGCCATCTGGCGGTGAGGCTAAGTACTTATCGGACCACCCTCGTATGATTCGACTTAAAACTACCCGCCCCAAATGATGTCTCTCATGTCTCGCTGTATTCGCCCAACTAGTCATTATCATCTTCCTATGCAAGCATTTGTGCAGATCGAGCCTTCTGTATTGGCAGAACGTTCGCGTGATTTCATGTTTGTCTTCTCCATAGTGTATATGTATATATTTTAGGATTTTCTAAATGATCGTATTCTAAGTTTTTGTCTAAGAACAATTTTTACGGTAAGCCGTAAGTTTAAATATAGTAGTCGAAAGACATAGTTTAAGTTGTTTAAGTAGTGTCTGTCTAGGTCCAGTAAAATATTTAGATTTGTTAAGATAGTTAACCTAGTTTTAAGCATTTTTGTCTAGGGTGAGATATATCTAAGAAATTATGAATTAAAAAAGAATTTAAAACTGAAATAAACTGAAAATTAGAATTGTTTCGCCCTGACACCACACTAGTAGGGAGCTATCAGACTGTTCAGGGACGGTGTCAAGACCTCATATAGCATGGCGGAGAGACTTGTATATAATATCATAATGACTGGAGGTGTATTCCTAATTAGTATCTAAAAGGATTTCCTTTCTTTTGGATCGGGCAACGGTTTTAAAATTCCATTCATCGGACATGTTTTCTTCTGACCCTGTCTTACAAATAAAATGCACATGTTCGCAACTAACTTATCTCCAGCTACTGCAAATATTTTGAGCGGTCGGACCTATGCGCTAGCAGCTTTATAGGACTTTAGATGAATACAATTCTCTCTCGTCTTAGTCTAGTGTGATTGGTTTTCTCTGCCTAACACAGGTCGTTTTACACCTTGAAGAAGTGATCTTTCGTGTTCTCTTTTGATGGCGCTTTGACATCGACTCTATTACGCCTGGCATCTTTCAGCATCTGGTTCGTTGGAAAATTTAGACATCTAGGATGCTTGGAAAGTATCTATTTCGATTAAAATATGATCAATTGATTAATTGCCAATAGACCGCCAGTTGCTTTTTTGGATGCAAAGCTGTGAGAATTTTGTGCTACTAAAAAACTACATACGTAGTCTCCTCATAAAATCTATTGGGCAGAACTCGCCACGCGTTGCTGCGTAAGCTATGCTTTTTTCATAGGTCCCGAGGCCAACCAAATATGTGATGTCATTAAAGAAAGGCTAGTAAGACCAGCGTCTTCGACAAAACATCACGTTTGGTAGGTCACTTTGAAGTAATCAAGGATTTTGTCTTATCTGTTTCAATAGGGATAAGCAGGAGAGACATTGTCGCTGAGATCAGAGGCAGATCAGTTCTTACCTCTGGCTAAAGAATCACTCAGAGGTATGGCCGTCTCTTGAAAATTCAAGATAATTCTCTACAAAACCCTAATCAACCCAGTCCTCCTTTACGGCGCAAATGCTTGGAATTCCTAACGATCGATTTTGCTTGCCATCTTAAGTCTCGTTTGTTATTCCAAAAAATAGAGGATAAAATATTGACTAACCAAGAGTTAGTTAGGGCCTCATCGGCTTGGTCAATGGCCTAACAATTAAACGTCTAAGACCGTCTAAGGCGCAAGGTAAGTTTGGACAACGCCACTTAATATCGAACCCAGTGAAAGGATGACGGCATCTAAGGTGGCGCATAGGGGTGGAAATTGCAGCTCACCAAAGGTTATACCGGCTGAAGAAGCTTCGTGTCGGATCCAGAGTCAAGCCGAACTCCAGCGCCATCTAAGTAAGTATGTACGGTGATTTTCGCTAGATGGCCTCTCTATCGCTTATGTATTTCTATGCATAAGAGTTGGGTCACCGTGGCTCAGAGGTATTGATTTCTTACGAAACAACAAAGTCATATAAGTAGGTTTTTTTTTTTTTTTTGCCTGTGAAAGACTTCTCAAAATTACCTGTTTGGAGTTGGCAGTAGACAGTAGGTTTCTTTCAACTACGGGAAACAATGAACCACACACAACATAAGTGATGAGAGAAGCTTCCGTTTTGTTGTTCCACGGGCTATAATACATAAAATACCAAACAAATAGCAGTAAACCGAAGTAAATTCTCAGTTCCGGCTAGTAATTTGTTTGACGTATCCCTGTCGGTGTACTAAAAACAAATCTCAGAACTGTCAATGCAGAAAAAATACAATAAGTATTCTAAAATATCTAAACACAAACATCAGCCACTCGGCCACAGCCGGATAATGAGATTTTTATTGGAACGCTTCCAACTGCATTACACCTCTCGAAAACGAAATCGAAAAAATAAATGAAAAGCAGCTAGCTTCGTCCCAACAATTAAACCATTAAGTCGAGATGACAAGCAATCATTCGAACGAGTATCTAAATATTTCAAAGAAATCCAAGAATGAAATCGCTTTCAATCCGATTTCATCCACTAATTGTTTCTCGTAATCGGATCTGGTCCATTTATGTAGTCCAACTGCGACCACCCATCGTATCTCAAAATACCACACGTACTCGTAGGTACGAGTAACAACGAACCATATGTTCAAAAAGAAACCACGAAAAAGCTAAAGTGACAGAAAATCAACAAAATATCTTCTGAAAGCTGTTTCACTCCCCCACGTCTCTGTCATCTTGTTCTGTCCGTTCGGATGATTGGACGGTTTTGGCACAAGTAGCCAGTTGCATTCTATTATCCGAGATGGAAGTGTTGTTCTCCTCCAGGTGAATAGACGTTTGTGCGCACTTAAGATGGCAATGAACTTGCAAAATGTCATTGTTGTCCTGAGCTGCAATCAACATATTCGTATTATGGAAATACGCTGACGAATGCACCTCGACGCCAATCTACACGAGTCAATCAGTGAGATGAGTATGAACAAAATAACACCTGGATGCGAACTTAACAGTTGATTGTTTGCCTGTAACGTAAAAGATTCACATGACTAATTGAATTTTCGTGGTGAAGTATCTCATTACAAGTGGCCTGTCACTTACGTGAAATGTTAGCGGCTGTTTGATTAGTTTAGTTAGTCTTAAGTGGACCCGTCGTTCAACTGATCAGACATGATCGTCAGCAAGTATGTATGTATGACAGAATATACCTCAAAATAGACTGGTGATTCTGTCAGGCATAAAACCTTTAACTGCATTGCAGTCCTCCCATTTCTCAGTTCCAATTCCAATTACGGCAATAAAATGAAATCGAACGAACCAAATACTAAGAATTCTTGAAATCCCATCAACATCTGGATTGGTCTCTCTAGCGCCAAATCACTTGTCAACGCCACCAAAGTGTGCAACATTCACCGCTGTCGTCGTAGCACGTCATCCTCGTACGACTACAGTGCACAACACGTTTTTACTAGCGCAAAGGAAGCAGGAACTAAAGCAGGAGTGGCAAGCAAACACTTCCCAATTCAAGGACTCTGTTTTCTTTTTCATGTTCTTTTGCTGTTCTTCCTTTTTTTCCGGTATTTTACTATCGTCAATCGGTTCCTTGAGCTGTCAAGGAGCCAAATGGCCCCCAAGACGAAACCGGTTGTTATGTGTAGAAGCGAATCTTTTGTTGCGCCTTTAACGGTTTGACTCCTTAAGTCAGAAGTATGCACTACCGCACGTAACACATGTATTCATTGCCCGTTCGACGTATTTTATGGGCTCCTATTGGAAGATTTCAAGTCAGCAACTGACTTCCGAGCTATCCAAATGTCATTTTGACATTTTTTTTTTGTTCGGCTGCTTTCCTGTTCACCGTGTGATTGTTTGGCTTGCTTACTGCCACTTCACGTGCAGGCTCGCCCCCGATTGGTGCAGAATATTTGGTGTTCGATTTGACATGTGCACGCGAGGGCATTAACAAGTGTCACAACCACTGACGGTGAGGTAACAGAGTAGTAAAAATTCACGAATGACTTTTTCAAGAATGAAGGTTTTTTTTTTCGCGAATCGCAGTGAATTGATTTAGATTGTTTGGTGGTAGAAACGAGTTTTCCTACAGTTCTCGATGCTGCATATGTCAGTTGATTCAATGGCCGTGGAAAGTGCTTGGATTTGAGAACCTAATGTCCATGTTAAATTGATTGCGAGCAATGCGTGAAGGAAATATTATTGTTTCGCAATAAAAAAAATCACAAATAAGAAGACGGCTGAGAAATGATCACATGTCTTTCTAATACTAAGTGTCATTGGTGTAGGTTACTTTGTTTCTAAAGGTATATTCGAAAGCCGCTATGCTATCCAGTGTACCACACTGGAGCAGGACAAGCAGGTCAGGGACGTACTAAATAAGACCATGAAGAAGTTTTTCTCCTTCACCCCCAAGGACGGGAGGATGCAAAGATCTGATTTGATCACTGATTCCGAGAAATTGCTCTCAGATATCAAAGAGTTCGATAGCGACCATTTCACATTCGTGGGAGTCAAGTCGTTCACTAGGCGCAAGCCAAACGGGTAAAGCGAGTTTTACCCTTCTTCCTGATTCAGCTCATAGTCAACAGAAAGCTGTTTAGTAAGGTCCATTACTTCCTTGGCTTCCCAGTTTTAAACATGGAAATTAGCAAAGAGGCAAGGAAACGTTTTACAATGTATCCGCTGTCGAAAGTTCTGGCACGCTGCGCCAAACTGCGAGATGCAGCCTCGAGGTGTTAACTGGTGAAAAGAACCATAGGAACGAGGAATGCGATCTGACCCAAGACTGGGAGCAGCTTGAGTGCGTGCTCTGTAGGTCGTTGTATCCTAGGAGCGACTCTTATCTGGATCTCATGCTGCGATTCGCTCCGCGTTGGCCCCGCTTTGCCAATAATCCAACGAGATCTATCATCGATTGAGACGGATATCACGATATTAGGCTAAAAACATAACGATACTACGAGCATGTACCGAAAAGTGACAATCGACGTACTGCACAGACAGAAAAGTAGACTCCTGTCAAGACTCAAAATCTTGTACAGGCGGCTTACAGACAAAACTCATAAGTGAGGACATGGAAGTAACTGGTTAATAATCTCCAACAAGGGGTATTCGTTCAAATCACGACGTGGAAAACCTAGCTCTGCTTCATACCTTCCACCTTCGAAATGATATCGATCATTGGCGATCAGAGAACCTTGATCTTACCTCGTTAAATGAGTATTTCATGGCAAATAATACCGCCACCAATTAAGCGACGAACATGTTATTCTCCGAGTCACTGAAGAGAAAACAATCCGCGTTAATCTACGGTATATCTATTGCGCTCAGGAACCTCCCACCAGTTGCTATAGCGACCGTTCAACAATGCACTAAATAATGCATATTATCCAGTGGATAAGAAGACAGCAGTGTTGCAACCAATCCTCAAGAGGGGCAAAGACCCCTTTAACCAAATCTCCGGTCGAAAAGTCCCCTTCCAAGTATTAACAGGATCTTCGAGAAGCTGGTCCATAAAGCCCTGTCTAAACGGGTTGAGGACAATAAAATCATTCCGGATAACCGATTCAGTTTCAGAGCTAGGTATGACACTATTCATGCCATGTCGATTCTCGGATATTGGATATCAAATGGAACAAATGCAAGAACCAATGTACGGTTCTGCCCGTCATTGTCTGATCGACTTGGAAAACGCTTTCGACACTGTCTGATGAGAAGGTCTTTATTAAAAGCTCAATCGGCTGGGTATAAGTAAACCATTGCTTTTGACATGTTAACCGGTAGAAACTTGACTTCTATCCAAACATTTGATATTAGCAATGGACTGCAACAGAATACGGTGAACTGGCCGATCGTTTTAAGCATTGTCTCTCCTTACCATTCACTAGCGTACGCGGATGATTTAATCTGGTACAGACCAGGTCCAACGATAGACTAGGTTGTAACTGTTCTGTAGCGTGACTTCGGGAAGATTCAGCAGTATTGTGATGACTGAAAGCTGAAACTCAACTTTCAGAAATCAGAATCTATTTTATTCAGAAGGCCTTTGTCTAGGGCATCTAGGGAGACTAGAAAGAATTGGCGCGGGCTCTCAATATTTTGATCGGAGGGGCGTCTACTGGCTAAACAAAGTGTTGTCAGGTACTTTGTAGTCTGGCTAGATCAGCCTCTATATTTTGACAAGCATGTAAATGCTGCTCTGGCAAGAGCCCGGAATGCTTTCACTCTGACAACGTGGCTGCTTCATAGCAGGAGGTAATCTGCTACACGTCCTTGATCAGGCCCATGATTGCCAATGGAGATCTCGTATTCGGTGTTCCAATTCTTATCTCAGATTACGCTCTAATCTGAGACCACGAAATCTCACCTTAACGAGGACCTATACAATAGGGCTAGGATCTACGGGCGGAACATTTTCTAATAAAGCTGTCAATAACCTGACAGTTTGTTGTTGGCTTTTGAGCAGCCAGCTTTTGAGCGGCGATTCCCCTACGAATATACGAGGGTGGTCCGATAAGTACTTAGCCTACAAAAGAAAAACAAACAATTTGGAGAAATGGCGATTTATTTTTCAATATAGTCTCCTTTTAGCTCGATACGCTTGACCCAGCGATGCTCCAACTTCTTTAACCCGTCTGAAAAATACGTTTTCTCGAGGTCTGCAAAGTAGGCCTACGTGGCGGCGATGACCTCCTCATTCGACTGAAATTTCTGCCCGGCGAGTGACTTTTTCAAGTTTGGAAACAAAAAGAAGTCGCACGGGGCCAAATCTGGGTAATACGGTGAATGGGGCAGTAGTTCGTACACCAATTCGACCAATTTGGCCGTGGCGAGGGCGGAGGTGTGAGCCGGTGCGTTATCATGGTGGAAGAGAACTTTTTTCTTCGCCAAGTTGGGCCGTTTCTTCTTCAATTCGGCGTCGAATCGGCCCAATAATTTGGCATAGCACAGCCCTGTGACCGCTTTGCCCTTCTCCAGGTAGTCGATGTAGATCAGACCTTGTGAATCCCAGAAAATGGTGGCCATCACCTTTCCAGCCGATGGGAGCTGGAGCCTTCTTCGGAGCACGTTCGCCGGGTGAAGTCCACTGTTTCGACTGTTGTGGTCTCTTGGTACCAGTGTACCAGTGGATCCATGTTTCGTCGACTGTCACGAAACGACGCAGAAACTCCTTCGGATTGCGCTTCAACAGCGTCAAACACTGCTCTGAAGTGGTCTCATGGTTGCGCTTGTTGTCCGGAGTGAGCAAACGCGGCACCCATCGCGCCGACATCTTTCTCATGACCAAAATTTCATGCAGGATATGACCCACGCGATCTTTTGAAATGCCTAATGTCTCAGCTATCTCGCGCACCTTCAATCGGCGGTCTGCCAATACGAGATCGTGGATTTTTGTAATGATATCCTCCGTGGTAGCCGTTTTCGGGGCACCTGGACGTGGCTCATCAACAACCGACGTGCGACCACGTTGAAACTCGTTAAACCAATTTTTGATGGTCGCCATCGAGGGAGAAGAGTCACAGTACACAGCATCCAAACGCTCTTTGATTTCACTGCGCGATTTCCCTTCCAAAAACAAGAATCGAATCACCGACCAATATTGCTCTTTTTTCTAAAATCCACGGACACTCCCGCTTTCACACGCCGTCAAAACAAAACTACGAGTCCGATCCGGCTGAAATTTCGACAGTAGCCGTCTACTAGAATGTACTACACGATAGTAAGTTATTCTTGCGATACTGGCACCATCTGGCGGTGAGGTTAAGTACTTATCGGACCACCCTCGTAATGTCGCGCACCACCAGCCAAAGCTTCTCAGGTTCAGTAGGTCGGTTTCACGCAGAGATTAAGGAGCCGACATCATCAACGCTTTTGGTGGCTGGGTCGGAATTCGTCAGTGGTACCTGTTGTTCCTATCGAAAATGAGCACGAATAATGTTTTTTCTGGTGCTTTTATTTCCTGTAACAATACATGAATTTTATGTGTTCTATAAAATAATCTTATAATTACGTTTAGTTTTTCTTCTTTTCTTCTATTTCTTCACTACCTGCTCTGGTGGCCACTTGTTTCCCGTCTCTCGTACGATGCACTGACAAATGCCATGTGCCTTGTACGATAGACGGAAATCAAAATGGCCACGATATTCATCCGGCTGGGAAATTATTTCTTGCCGGCGTTGCCAGATTTGACAACATTCCCCCCTGGTAAGGCAGTTCTCGAAACTGGCTTCCCATCTTCGTCAAATCGTCCGTCGTCTAGAACGGCAAGTTTAGCTGTTGGTCTGGTGTAGATTCCCGATGATGTCTTCACGACTGCGCTTCTTATCTCACCATCCTTCTCAGGTATAGCTTTAACAACAATGCCTTTGGGCCAGTTGTTACGGGGGTTATTGGGATCTACTATAATCACAACATCTCCTTCCCGGATGGGCTTAGTTAACGCAAACCATTTAGTACGTCTCGTTAGGTCCGGTAAGTACTCACTGACCCACCGTCGCCAGAATCGATTAGCATACTGTTCGCTAGCCAACCAGTACCTTTTCAACGAGACACTATCATCCACGAATGCTCCGAATGATTTCTCACCATTCGAAGAACCCAATAGTAAATGGTTGGGCGTCAGAGCTTCTTCATTTGCACTGTCTAATGGAACGTAAGTCAAGGGCCTAGTATTAATAATTCTCTCTACCTCTGCCAGCATTGTTAACAAGAGTTCATCGGAAGGACTTCTTGTAGGTGTTATAAAGCTCAACGTCCTTTTGACTGATCTAACCAACCTTTCCCAACTGCCTCCCATATGAGGTGAAGACGGCGGAATAAAGTTCCACTTTAAGTTTGGTCCTACAAAATTGGTTGCCAATTTATTCACATCCATTCGCTGCATGGCCTCTCTCAATTCGTTACTCGCTCCACGAAAGTTGGTCCCGTGGTCGCTATAGATTTCCAATGGCCAACCTCGTCGAGCAATAAACCGCTTAAGTGCCATTATACAGGAGTCTGTAGTCAATGAATGGGCAACTTCTAGATGGATCGCCCGTACGGTCATACAAGTGATAAGAACTCCCCATCTTTTCTCAGAATGCCTTCCCACGGTGACGATTAATGGGCCAAAGTAATCCATTCCAATGTAGGAAAACGGCCTGGTGAATGACTGCAGCCTTGCGGCTGGTAGGTCGCCCATTATAGGTGGTTGGGGAAGACATTTAAGATTTTTACACATTTGGCATTTAGTTTTTTTTATTTTTGGTAGCAAGGCACGAAGTCTTGGAATAAAGTATTTTTGTCTTAGTTCGTTGATAACAGTTTCGTCGTGTTGGTGACAGTATCGTGTATGGTACGATAAGATGATTATTTCAGTTATGTAATGACCATTTGGTAGTATTATTGGGCGTTTGGTATTTAGTGGTATTCCGTAGGCTGCGTCGATTCGGCCTTTTATTCTCATTACGAAGTGTTCGTCCAGATATGGGGAGAGTTTGTACAACGAACTCGTCCTGTCAACTTCTGTCTTTGGATCTTTAATGTCATTTTGCTTAAGAGCCGCGATCTCCTCAGCGAAAGATTCGGCTTGACATATTCTAAATAAATAGTTTTCTGCTTTGGAGAGATCACGCGCAATCAAACCTGGTCCTGATTGTTCGTCCTGTATTCTGCTTTTTAGTTTTCTAACATAACGAAAGACCTGTCCCATAGATCGAAGGATTCGTTCCCAAGTGCTGAATCGGTGGTAGTCAATAATTTTGTCACAACGCACGGCATGATGCAGGTTGACGTGCCTTATTTCCTCGGTTGTTGTCTCTGTATTTGGAAACTCAGCTGGCCATTGGTTGACGGGATCGTAAAGAAAACTTGGTCCTTGGTACCATCGACTTCTGGAACTAAACTCCAGGTTGCATCTCCATTTTGTGGCTTCATCAGCGACGTTGCTCTTGCTTGGAATCCACCTCCAATTCTTCGTCTCAGTCGTTTCTAAAATCTCTCCTACGCGGTAAGCAACGAATTGTTTGTATTTTCTATGATCTGAGTTTATCCAATTCAAAACTGTTTTCGAATCAGACCAAAAATATCTTTCTTTTATTTCAATAGTCTGACTGGCAGCTATAGTTTTCGCCAGCCTAACCCCCAGAACTGCTGCTTCTAGCTCTAATCTTGGAATAGAAATGACCTTTAAAGGTGCCACCTTGGTCTTGGCTGCTACTAAGGATGCTTCGACGGTTTTTTGATCTGCAAGCCGGAAATACACAGCAGCTGCGTAGGCTGCTTCGCTGGCATCAACGAATATGTGCATCTGCACGGTAAGGTTTTCGTCCCATGTCAACTTAGTGGTGTATGGCCTTTCGATAAAAATTGTTTGTACTTCGGGAATAAATTTTTTCCATTTGCACCATTTGTCGAAATGTCGCGAATGAATTCGTTCATCCCATGTAATTGCTGAAGTCCACACCTCCTGAAGCAAGATTTTTAGCAGGACTAAGAAGTTTGCAATTAAGCCCAGCGGATCGAAAACTGACACAAGAGCTTTAAGTACTTCTCTTTTCGTCGGCCAATGATTTTCGTCCAGTAGGTAGTTTTTTACAGCGTGGTTTTTGATTGCAAAGGAGAAGGTGTCCGTCCCGGGAGACCACCACATGCCTAGGATTTTTTCGGATTTCGATAAAGCATGCCAGTTGCTTATTTTCTTTGCATAGTTGGCAGCCCTTTCTCCTAGACGATTGAGAACCTTTTCGGAATTCGACAAAAAATTTCGAATCTCAAAACCCGCCTGTCTGTGAATAAAGGTAACATCCTGTGCGAGCGTAATCGCTTCTTCTTCCGTGTTTACGCTATCTAAATAATCGTCGACATAGTGATTTTCTATGATTGCCTTCACGGCCCTTGGAAACTTTTCAATGTAAGCATTGGCGTTCGTATTCTTTGCAAACTGAGCACAAAAGGGGGAGCATGTTGATCCGAAGGTCATCACCTGCATAACGAATTCTTCAATTTCTTTCGTGTCTTTGTTTCGCCACAGGAAACGTTGGGCGTGTTGATCGGAGCTTCTTATCCATACTTGATGGAACATTTCTTTTATGTCTGCACATATGGCCACCTTACGCTCTCTGAAACGCAATAGTACGGATAAAAGAGGAGGTACAATGTCTGGTCCGGAAAGTAGCATGGAGTTAAGAGAAATTCCATTCGCTACGGCGGCTGCGTCCCATACCAATCTGACCTTATCAGGTTTGTTGTGATGGACTACTGGGAAGATTGGTAGGTACCATACAGGTACCGATTGTATTCCCAATTCTTCTTTACTCAATTTCCGTGCATATTGCTTTCGCACATACTCTTCTATCTGCATGTTCACATTTATTTTCAGTTTCGGATTGTTTAGCAGCTTTTTCTCTAGGTGTTTAAGCCTTCGTTCAGCCATTGGGCGACTATCGGGTAATTGTGTTAGTTTCCCCTTCCATAGTAAAGGTACCACGAAGTTGTTTGTATCTGGTCTTCGACTCATGTTTTTTTCAACCATCAATATAGCCTTTTCGTCATCAGCTGAACGAAGAATTTTTTTACTTGTGATAGCCTCCAAATCAAGCGCCATGAATTTCTTGAGTTGTGCGCTCAGCTTTTCTTCTTCCAATTCGTAGCAGTCGCAGCTATGGAAATTTAAATTAAATTGTTTCTGTCGGGTTTGCTCTTTTGGTCCTATACGACGTTGACAGGGACCGTATACGGTCCACCCTAACCGCGTTTTAGAGGCAACTGGTTCACTTGCCTTCCCTTCATGTGACCGTAGTGGTATGCTAAGCTTCCACTGGTCTAATCCTAAGAGAATTTGGGGCTTGGCGTTGGAATACGTTGGGATGGGAATACCTTTCAAATGGCTGTGTTGTCGAGACAATTCTTCGGCTTTCAAACTTTGTCTTGGTAGATCCAAAGACTTGACGGTGTGTAAATTGAATACTTTATATTTCTTGTTTGTGTTAGTTGACGAAATTTGGAGATTTACAACTCTAGAACTATTTTCAGAGCGGTGTGTGTTGGCTGTCCATTTTAGACATAATGGTTGCAGCTCTCCTGTTGCACCCAATTGAGTTGCTAGTTCTTCGTCGATCAAGGAAATGGATGAGCCGTCATCGAGAAAGGCGTAAGTATCTATCTTCTTCTTGTCGTGGTATAATGTCACTGGAACGATTCGGAACAAAATAGAGCACTCCTCTAGTCTGTGATAACAATTCGTTCGGGGTGAGCTATTTGCCACTGCGGCGTCACGCACTTTATGGAGTAGCCTATGATGTTTGAAGGTGCACCCGTCAACGCCGCATTCCTTTTGAAGGCGGCAACGGTTCTTTCCATGTCTTCGAAGGCAGGTTCTGCAAATTGATAGTCGATTTATCTCGTTCCACTTGTCATTAAGGCTCAGATCCAAAAATTTCGGACATTGTTCAAGAACATTGCAATCGTGACGTTCACATATTAGGCATTGCTTCGATTGAGCCACCTGTGACTGTGCCGCTGTTGACCGTGTCTGTTGTGGCTGTGTCGAATGTGAATATGTTGATTGTTGTTGCATCTGTGAACCTTGATGTACGTTTAATGGAGATTTCTGTGTGTTGCGTTCGGACCTGGCTGAAGAGATACTGTTCAGGGGTGCAACCTCGGATGCCGACTGCGCAACGTCGTGTAGCCATTCGCTAAAGGTCAATAGGCTAACAGAACCCATGCCTTTACGAAAATTTCCCCAGTTCAAACGAATTTGAGGAGGTAATTTATCGGTAAGCTCCCGAAGCAGTGATGGGTTCGACAGATGGTCGTTTAGACCACTTCCCATCATCACAGCACATGCATTTTGCACTGCCAGAGAAAATCGTATAAGCGTTTGCAATTTTTCGATCCGGGGTGCTGGTTCTCTTCGGATTTGATCTATGAGGCTATCGATTATGGCTTCGGGGCGACCATAAAGCATTTGGAGGGACCTCATAGCACCTGGGACTTGTTCTGGCATAAAAAGTCTGACCCCAACTGTTTTGAATGCGTCGTCTTTCAAACAATGTTGAAGTCGTCGTAGATTGTCGGTGTCCGTATACCCACATGAGACTGTGGTGCTGTTGAACCAACTAATAAATCTAGGCCACTCTTCGATGCGTCCGCTAAAGGTTATGTACTCTTTCGCCATAAGCTGTCTGGCTGCCAGTTGCTGCTTATTCGGTATTAATGTTTCAATTGATTTGCTAAAGTTGAACGGATTTGTCGCTGATCCTTCGCCGGCAGATGCGTCTATGTTGGGCCTCGAATTAACCATCGTTGTACTTGGGGAGCCACAAGGTTTCTGAATGGTTGACATGGGAGGCTGAGCGCTTGCTTTGTGATAAAGTGTGTTGTTCCACCCACTCAGGTCCCGAGAATTGATGAGGGAGTTTCGATTTGTCCCAGTTAGGCGTTTACATTCGTCGGCTTGCTGTTTTACCGCGGAATTTTGTTGGAATATCTTCTCGTCGCCGTCCATTTGAAATTCCTTCATCAAAGCATACTTTTTTTGAATGTACTCCTTGTCCCGTTGCGCTTGTAAAACCCTCTCTTCTTCTAATTGTTGTAGCAGTAGCTCACATCGCTGTAAAGAACCCGCGTTTGATGGTGGTTTACCGTGTGCAGTGGAATTGTTAGATTGAATTTGTCGGGGAGATACTGTTGACAGCTGGTCGCAATATGCGGAAGATCTAGTTATGGGACAGTTCTCATCGTTGTTCGGTGGAGGATCCAAGGTTTGTGGTTCGTTCGCTCTATTGCGGACTGGTGGTGGAGATTGGTTAGTGGTTGTGAGACTGGTATCATCGCGAACTTTTTCTATTGACGGTGTTTGACATTTGATACAGTTCCAATCATGGTGTTCGATATCGGCGGTTACGCCCACACATACGTAATGGTACCAATCGTCGCACGTGTCACACTGGACCATGTCCTCATTGTCTTCTTTTTTACAGGCTTTGCAATTATATTGCATTTTAAGGGCGAAGGTTTGTACCACAGAGGCAGAGAGAAATAATAATACTAAGTTGGCTTTGACTTACCCTTGTTCCCTTGACTGTGATGGTGTAGTTCTTATGTTCCGACTCTGCTGTTAGTCATGCGGGATTCCGTTGCTGGAGGAAGGTGATGGTCTTTTGATGTTGTGTGCGGTGCAGTGTAGTCGATGGATTTGGCGAGATCTGTTCCGATGCGACGTTGTTGATTAGTACAGTTCGTGATTAAACGAAATAAAAGAATGTTGTTCCTATCGAAAATGAGCACGAATAATGTTTTTTCTGGTGCTTTTATTTCCTGTAACAATACATGAATTTTATGTGTTCTATAAAATAATCTTATAATTACGTTTAGTTTTTCTTCTTTTCTTCTATTTCTTCACTACCTGCTCTGGTGGCCACTTGTTTCCCGTCTCTCGTACGATGCACTGACAAATGCCATGTGCCTTGTACGATAGACGGAAATCAAAATGGCCACGATATTCATCCGGCTGGGAAATTATTTCTTGCCGGCGTTGCCAGATTTGACAACAGGTACCTTTGCTTCCTAAAGCCTCTCAAGGCAAGGCCTGCCGAACGCCAATGTCAGACTTACATCGGATAAAATTGCCCGATGCTGAGTTTTAATCATATATTATTGTCACTAAGTTAATCGTATGTCGAAGGACATAGTTTGCAGTTTGTTCTGTATGCTTTAGAGTGTCCGCGCAGGGGCAGTAAGGTGTTCTTAGTTGATTAATTTATGTAGGCTTCTTTTAAGCATTTTTGCCTAGCATAAGATTGCAGTTGACCTTTTCTAAAAAGCTCTACCTTTTCCTTCTTACATGGGTTAATTCGAACATTATGCGACAGAAGCAGCTGGTCAAAACTGTACAACTCGCTAATATAGTGGAATTATTTTAGATTGTTAATGGGGTCAATTACATTTTCTTAATGTACATATGAATGTATGTATGTAATGTAATTTTTTATTACTTACATAGTTCTTAACTCGATTACGGGAGACTAGACCGTTGCCTTTGATTATAAATTCAAACATAGATTGATGTTGCTGCTACACCATCGTACGAACTATCTGTTGGCGTCACGGCCTATCAAAAGGCACTGCCTGTATTACTTGTCATATTGCACAAGTGTTCGTAAGGGAACAAACTACCAAAATAGAACTTTTGCTAAACGGTCATATCGAAAAACCTACATAAAATAAAATTTGAGCACTTCCAGATTCCAACTTGATTTTTCAGATTAGAGTACATAGTACATATATTCATTTTATATGGTTCGAATAAGCTAATGAGTGTCATTGGAATATGTTCAAATGAACACCTACATATGTATATCCTTATTCAAAATCGTGCACGCCAGACCACCTTCTCAGAAACATATGGGGCAAAACGAATCCATCCATTCCAGGCTCCGCTTATTGCTTACACAATACAAACCGAAAGAAAGTCCCAAGCCAAGTCATCCATGAACCTCACTTGTCAGTATGCACATCTTCCAACAGTCAAGTGGAATTAGATTTCGCATACAAATCCTGCAGCATCGATTTCCATGTCCTTCTTTTCGATTCCATTCAAGTAAATTTCATTGACGTTGCTCAATCATGAGGAAAGCCTCTCCCAATCGACTGGTCGTGGGTCAATTTACAAATATATTTATTGCATCTTATTTACAAATCAATTATATGTAAACAGATATCCTTTTGTGTCATAAACATCCTCCTAATTCAATTCCCCTTTGTGTTTCTTTACAGGATTTTCACAACTGAAGTCAACATTCGGAGCGGCGGGTTCATGCCTACCAGGTAAGTGGTGATTTGGTGAAGTTGAATTTGCTCGTAAAATGATTTCTCACTCTCTTTTCTGTTCAATTCGATTAAAATTCTCTTAAATTTCTTCAAATCTCTCTTAATTGCTTGTCTGCACTAATTGCATTCTTATTGGCAATTAAAGCCGAAGATGGTATGAGGGTTGCTCCTTTGTTTTTATTTTTGTTTTTGTTTGGATTATCTCGTGGTGGCAAAACAGAGACGGCTAGTTTGTTGGTTTCAAAATGGCGCAGACGTTAGGTGGAGTGTGGAGTTGTGTGCGAAAACATTTTTTTGGTTTGTTTTGTTTGCAAGGGATATTGGCGGGGAGGATAAAACGGATGGCGGAGTAGCCTTCCAGTAACAAAAGAATTTGCTGAATATTCCTTAGGAGGGGTAATTTCTTTTTAGTCCGAAGAGAAACTAGAACTCTCAGACAAACGAGTTCCGAATAAAGTAGATTCCGATTCCTGGATGTTAATTTTCTGCTTCTAGTCATCACAATATTGCTGATTTTTTCTAAAGTCACGCTGCAGTAGAGAAACAATGACGTCGATCGTTGGACCTGATCTGTACACGGTTAAATCGTCCATGTACTACACTAATGATTTGTGAAGAGAATCGGTGAGTTCATAGTCTATTGTTTGGGTATTTGGGTATAAGTCACGTTGGCGAGCAACGGACTTTTTACAGGTTGACATCATATACCTACAGCAGTGGTTTACTTATGCCCAGGCGAATAAGCTTAGAATTAAGTCCTTTTAACCACACGGTTGGGTTTTTTCCAAGATAATCATAATTATAGAGCGAAGATTCGCTGGAGGTGTCCTTATCCACCTTGGAGATTGGTTGTACCACAACTGTCTTCCAATGCACCGGATAATATGCATTATTAAGCGCATTGCTGAACAGGGTCGTGTTAATCTCTACAGCCACTGGCGGGAGTTGTCTGAACCCAACATTAGACATATCGTCGGTTCCTGTGGATTTTTTTCTCTTCAAAGACTCGAAGATCATCTGAAGATCCTCCTTCACTGACGACGGCATAATTTGCCATGAAATCGCCATTGAAACTGGTAAAACTCAGATTCTCTGAACACCAATGATCGATATCATTTCTTGAAAGACGGCCAACCACTGTCGTCAAATTTTCCTGGGGATTCTCGAGTATAAAGAAGACGTCATCCTAAGCGATGGTCTCCGGATCAAGACAGTTTGTTCGCAGTAGGCATTCATTGTCTGACGTTCTTGGAAGCTTCAGATCTTCATAACTTACTGGCGCTGTTGAATTTTACAGCACGGATTCTGTTGTTCCAAC
Organism: Merodon equestris; assembly: GCA_958301585.1. Classification (NCBI taxonomy): domain Eukaryota; kingdom Metazoa; phylum Arthropoda; class Insecta; order Diptera; family Syrphidae; genus Merodon; species Merodon equestris. Next base: position 75,740,758 of record OY284415.1, on the reverse strand, counting down.
GCAAGCTCACAGATATTCTGTAATTTTCTTTGACGAACTGTTGGATATTTTTTTTTTAGATAGATTTAGATTTATTATTTGGCTTTGTGCTATTTCTTACAGTGACTTCGGTATCCTGACATCCGAGTTTTGTCCGTCCGTAAGCCGCCTGTACAAGAGTTTGAATCTTGTCAAGAGTCGACTTTTTTTTCGTGCAATGCGTCGATCATCGCGATTCGGTGGACGTTTGTGGTGCCGTGATGCCGTTGGCTTGGTATCGTACTGTCCATCGTCTGTTTAATTACTCGTAGTTGTTTAAGGAACCTGTCAATTTCGTCATTTGACAGTTTACTATTGAACTTGTCACTACAAGGTACACTTGTCAGGTAATTGACAAAGCGCGACCAACCCGTCCTACAGTAATCGTAGCGGCGCATGTGGACATACTTTACCACCTCCGCGAATTCGTCTGGTGCTTTGATCACGGCACTAAGTCCGCAATGGTCACTGTTATATACGAAGGTTCATAGACAGTTAGTCAAGATAGGGCCGCTTCTCGGATACGACGAACTATACGTTGCGAGTATCTCGAGTCTGTACTCTTCGCTCTGGAGAACCCATCAATGGTTTAGTAGGCTCCCTTTAGTGTTGGGAATGTCATTTTCCCAATTTCAATCGCCGGCCAGAATGTAGAATTTTTCTACCGAGTTTAAGCGCGGAGAACGAAAAAGTGTCTCGAGCTCTGCTATGAAAATATTTGGTTGAGGAGCTGGTGGTGCATAGGCTGCTAAGATTTACATTTTCATTTCATTTCTAGTACCTACCTGGTACCTCCTTATTTCTCCGCTTTAATGTTTGAAATTGTTTTTGATTAAGATCAAAACTCCTATGCCTCGTGTGGCGTTGGGTGGGTCTCTTTGAGCTATTTCGTAAGAACTATGTCGAATTTTGTTCTTCCGGTTTAAGCCCACCACACACATGTTACCGATCGAATCGATCTGTTGAAACTCGTTTCGCCACATACTTGTGGATCGGTTGACCATCCTCATTTCACGTTGTTTACCGCCGAGTTAATAAAAGAAAATATTTCAATACGCTTCCTGAAAAATTCGTAAAACACAAAGATAAAATCGTCAACCGCGCCACACACACACTACAATCGAAAGAAAGACAAAAATGTTTGTCAACTTTCGATCTGTTGTAAACTGCGTGTGGACACATGCCGATCTTTTGAAATTTAAACCATATGTTTCGCTAACCATAAGTACATCGGTGCTTTCGTCCTGCAATACGTTGAAAAGTACAGCTCTTTACTCAATTTTAATCAGTGAATTCACATTATTTAAGGAACTCTCTATCTATTACGATAGTAGATTCGCCAGGCTTGACAGAAGCGAGTTGATTCTGTCTACTCAGATCGCCTGCTCATGGATCTGTTGTTGGAGGTGGCCGATCTACCCTTGGATATCGAGCAGTATCGATCGCAGGTTCACCTCGGCCTCCGGTGCCTTTGTAACAGGCACTGGGGCTTTGGAAATAGCCATATGCCTTTGTAACATCTGCCTCAGACTTGCCGTCATTTGGGCGTAGGTCATTTGGCGTGTGACGGCTGGTAATTGTAAGCGACCTGAGAGAAGTTTTTCCTCAGTCTTTCATATTTTTTTATTTCTTGGAACTTAGGACATCGCCGATAGTTTGCAGGGTGTCCAGGGTTCATACAGAGCACGCACTCGAGCTGTTCCCTGTCCGCGATCTGGGTTCTGGGTTTTTTGTATACTTAACACATCGAGGCTGCATCCCGCAATTCGGCGCGGCGTGCCTAAACCTTTGTAAAATGTTATCCTGCCTTTGTCATGTTTCTCAATTTAACGACTGGGATGTTAAGGGAATAATAGTCCTTAGCCTCTTCAGCTTGTTGTTTGGTGTAAGTTGGACCTAGAAGAAGGGTGAAACGCGTTGCTGCTTTTGTTGCTGCCTGAATTTTTATTCACTAGAGTAATGTCACCAGTGTCAGCACGCGCTGTTTTTTTATACGGTTTCAAATGGGTATAAAAACCCCGCCAACCAGATTGGTCAAGGATCAGAACTTTCTAATGAGCAATCTTTGATTCCGAAAATCGCCTTTTTGCAGCTAAAAGAAAAGAGCAAAGATTGATTTCTCAATCAATCACAGGCATTACACGAATCCTATGCCACTAAAGCGAATGTTGGCAACGCGTTTTGATAAACAATGTGGGCTTCAAAGCAACATTTCAAAGATACCTTGAGTAATCTTAAGAGTAATTTCAGTAGTTTGACGCCATGAATAAATTGTGGGGTAGAGAGCGGTGACATATTGCCTAACTTTGTCCTTGTCCCTCTCCTGTTATGCCCCCTGAGGGACGGTTGCCTTCTCAAATATTCATTCTGTTTCAGATTGAAATTCGCAACATTTTTGTCTTCGGCGAATAAAAGTACCCGACTACATTTTTTTTCCAAAATGCTTAATTAAATCAAGAAACTCAAAAGAGACCACTGCACGTGCAACATCCTTTAAAATCAAAACGACACAAAAAGAGGAACAACAAATGTGCCACCGAGTGAATCACAGCCAATGTGTACGGTTCACGTTTCGCCTCAGGGGCACCTTTTCCGCCATCATTTCCTGCTACTTCCACTAAGAGCTTTGGAAAATTGGTGGAAAATTCACTTTGACACTACTGAGGCAAGTAACGAGTAACCTTACCTGTCGTCCCTTCACGTTTCGCTATCACTCTCACTCTCGCTGCTTCCGTGCCTCATAAGCTTTCCATATCAATGGAAAATTGTTAATTAGATTCCGCCTTTCAAGTAGCAGCAGCATCAGCATCAGTACCACAGTGGGAGTGCCAAGCAGCAAACGCTCGTTGCACATCCAACCGGATATGCATTCAGGAATAGATGATACCATTTTCGTTAACTATACAAGCGTGCTAGGTAATGGAAGACGGGTGCTGGCAACAGGAAGCGAAGAACGCAAATGACGAGAGATGGAGGAATGGAAACGACTTTATGTCAATTAGCAAAAGCAGCCTTGATGGTGATGCTTAGCTCGGAGAAGAAATCCTTCCTATTCTCTGCGCTGTCATCGTCCCTATTTTTTTTCTCGCCCGTCTATTCTCTGTCTTTTGAGTCGTTTTGTCTAGAATGTAGCCTTCTTAAGAGATTAAATGCAATTGCAGCTAGTCAGCGAGGACAAGGATGGTAATTTCAACTTCTTTTCCTTCATTAGGAGATTTTTTCATTGTTTTTTTTTTTTTTCTCTCTATTTTCCTTTTCACCAACACGACTATGAAGGATCTTTACAGATGCAACAAAAGATGACGAGATGAAAATAAATGCCAATTTCACTTTCCACTCTCCTTCCTCTCGCAGTTTAGACTCAATTTGGAATATCCCATTACCTACCTCCACTAGATGCTTAGTGTCTGTCGCCGCCTCATCAAGGACTCCAAATTTGAACTAAATTTCGACGAAATTGTTACTTAGTTGCGGCGACAGCGACGCGTATGTGATGCGTCATCATCCACACACCATTTGGGAAATTCGATACTTGAAATTGATTGTAGCAAATGTGCGGCATATCAAGGCGATGGATGCAATGCAGCCAGCTTGAGCCCGAAAATTGTGATGAGAAAATGCTCATCTGAGATTAGGACTCGAAGCAATGATGATTGCCTAGTATAGGTGCAGATTTGCGCTGTCAATGCATCTGAGAGTCCATGGTGTGTGGATAACAATTCTGGGGAAAGTCCTCAAACGGTTAGTAGAGTGAGCACAGGCGATGACAGTGGCGGCATAGTTCGATCAATGTAGATAGGACACATATGCTTGAGGGCTTCTATGACGTGTCGGTATGGTAATCCGACACGTTATTAATGTTTTCGTCATAATTCTTGGCGGAAACCATTGAATAAAGTGCTTAATAGCTCGGGGTTCTGGGAGTGTGCAGGCATTGTTGCATGTGCTATTTTAGGAGTTATCTGAAGTAGGTAAACAGGACAAGACAAGTGTCTTAAATGTGAGAAAATTATTTTCGGAGGACCTTATAAATGTTTAAAAGTATTGTCACCTCAGAGAAAATGTCTAAAACTCATATTTGAGGAACCAAATTATATTCAACAGATGATCTTATAAATGAAAATAGGTATGCATCTCATGTATGTGGCTGCTGTATAGGGTGCCTACTTGCGGACGGGAAACAGAATCTAGAGAAAATAAAAATCACAATCATAAGTGACACTCAAGAAAAAGTGCTACGGAAGGGGTGGAATTAATCCCTGTGAACACGGATGTTCCAAAACATCGCCAGATATTATAAGCTATTTTTCTTAATTGTGACCCTGCATAAGAAAACCCACCTAGTAACCGAAAACAAGCTTTCGAGTAAAACGCAATTAAAGTTTCCCCTTCTGTTTTGCATTTTCGTCGTGCACATTCCCATTTCATTGCTTCCTTCCTCCTACTTCTGAATAGTTTCATATGAAAATTGAAGTTTTTTTTTACATAAAAACTAAAAAAAAGTGTAAAAATGTGTATTCATGAAATTTAATACACCTTATGCAGGGTCACATTGCATTTACGATCAATGAGTGCAAGAAGTACATCGTTCGGAATAAACCTGAGCCTCAACTAATATGACTAATATGACCTTTTAGCTAGCTTTGCCCAAAGGTTTAACTCGAGTTGAACTTTCTCTTACATTTCGATATAAGTAGGATCGAAAATTGCAAGGAGAACTTTTCTCCCGAAAAGTCCAAGAACTTTTTCAAATCAACCTAGTTACCCGAGATTCTGACTTTGATTTTTGAGTGGGTGTCGTTGTAGCCTATAAGAAACGAGCCAATTGCTGGCTATATCGATGGAATCATTATTGACGCTTTGACCAAGCCGTCGGTGATCGTTTTTGACCAAAGTCTACATTTTAATGCTTCCACCTCTATGCTCATCTTTTATGTCTTGGACATCGAAGGTTTCAGTTGACCCACTATTGATCAACGATCGATTTATTATTGAAAAAACATAAATAGGCCAAGAAGGGAATGAATGTGACTTTCACTACAAGTATTGAATTCAAGTAAAATAGTGTAATAGCGGCGTTCAGACTCTACGATTTGTCTATCCGACTAAGTGTAAGTGTGAACGCTCTTTCAGCATGTCGTCCGACTTGTCGTATGGAAGTTCAATTTTTTTAACTTTTTGACTTGGTTGATCGTTAGGTGTGAACAGTTGTCGTACGACTTAAGAGCAATTTTGAGCGGAATGAATGATATGACGACAAACAAGGGAAAAGATTTTTTTTACCGGCAATTTTCAGAAGTATGCAAAATTCAAAGTGAACTGTACAAAAATAAATTACTTTTTTGAGTACGGAGCGTATGGAGTGTTATTAGAGAAATATAAGCAAATATTGCATCTCTCAATATTGCATTTTTTTTCTAATACATATGAGGCCTTATTTTTCTCAGTAACTCCCCATGCGTTACTGCATTCATTCGCAAATGATTATGAAAATCCTCTTAACAATGTTACCAATGAGAATTTATTACGTTTACCGACCCATGATGTGTTAAACATTCGTTTTTATCCTTTTATCTTCCTCTTTTTCTTCATTTTGAAAAATGTACTCCGACTCAAGATTTTAAAGCTCCAAAAATTACACTAAAAAAGTCCAAAAAAACTTATAGATCCACTTGCACGCAACTGGCCAATTGTCACACATCGCCTTCCATCATCAGCGTAGCCATATCGAAAATAACAATTAAATCTTTAAATTTAAATAAATTTTCAGTATTTTTTTGGTTTTGGATTGGAGTCAAGACTTCCAAAGTGTACCAAACCACTGTCTTGAAGAATATCGTTAAGCCTCTAAGCCAAACTCGGAAACAAGCACTAGGCATTCCAACAAGATTCTGCTCCGGCATACAAAGCGAAAAACACTGAAGAGTGACTAAAAGAATGTATCTGACTTGACAGCACCAGATGATTGGCTAGCTGGTAGTCCGGACTTCACAACCCTTTGAATAACATGTTGTGGTTCCGATGAATGACGTCCGTAAAACAATTGATAATAAACCAGTGCATCTCAGAGCGTGCTTTGAGCCAAATAGCGATCATTTCGAATGAAGCCTTCCATAAATTGTAGCTAGAAATTTAAAAACAAAAATTGTTTTTAAAAATATATGCGCGTTTTCATATGTTTTTTCTTGTATAAATACGACTAAACTAGGTATAATCTGTTGATTAAGGCTGGCGCTCATCTAGCTTAAGGGCGTAGTCTCATGTGAACACATACATTTTACCTCTTTTAGGGAATTTTTTTTTTTATAAAACAATAAAATTCAATCATTTTTATTCTTTTATATGTTTTTATTTGTATCTTAAACTGTGTAAAAATTTTTTTTTCGTATTTTACATTTTTATATATTTTTTTTTTAAATTAAATTAGACACAAAAAACAAGCAGATCACTGGTCATGGTAATAGCGGCTGTTCATGTTGTCTGAAATAAAAAAAAATCGAATGGATTATTGTTCAGTAGGTCTGTCGCTATCGGCCCTAGAAAAATGAATCAATTTCATTGAAAAAAAAAATGGCGGACTGTAGAAAAAAATCTTGTTTTTTTTTGTTAAATTTCATTTAAAAAAATAAGAAAATATTTTCGAAAATAAGCAATTTTGATACGGCCGACAACTATTAATGAGTAAAAGAACATAAATAAATTTCAAAGTAATCGGTTGAATAGTTTTTTTTTTAGGACCATGACAGTATTAGAAAATGATGTTTCCAGAAAAATGCGTTTAAAGTTTCAAGAGCAGAATTTTCGTGGAAAATGTATACTTACACTAATCTGCTATGCCTGGACCATACAATAACCCTTCGGTGGCTTCATACGCATCATTTTCTGCCAGTTTTTGTGACCTGAGGGAAGCCCTTGCCTTTTTGGATACCTCGGACGTGGATCGCTCTGCACGGGTTATTCGTCGTTCATCGTACTCCTCAGCATACGATTAGGCGTTTCGGCCAATTTTTTGTACCAAAAATCTCCATTATTTTAAGGATGAGTGAAAATCCTTCATTAAACATACACACAGCTGTCCATGAAGCAATTTCCAGCGTCTTTTTTCCAACAAAATGATGCTTTGGGGCCAAGTTCCAGATGCAACTATTAAATGACTCGTTGTTGTTCTGAGTGTTTTTTCGCAAGCCCCTTTGTATCAGATCATCAGATGATAATTCTTCGTAAATTGGCTTCAAAAAACTTGCTGTTTCTTCATCAAATGCTGGTGGTGTGTGTAAATTTCTCCTGTATTTTCTGCCGTATGTAGTAAATATTTGCACCATGCAATTGAACACTACGAGTGCTGGGGGTTTTCATCGGTTGAAATGTAATGACTGCTTTCTTCATTTCTTCTTTAGAATCTGGATTTCTCAAAATAGCCAAACCATAGTATGTACTTAGCTTAACCATCATGGCATTGGTCAATGCAAGAGTCGACTTCTTTGTTGCAGGTAATGTACTAAAGTTGACCGTCAGAAACTCCGTACGCAGGTATAAAAGACCGGTGACAACAATAGAAAGCTAGCAGCTTACGGCGCATCGGCAACTATGAGTTGTATCTTGTTTAATACTAGGAATTTCGGTCTGAATTTTTCACAGCATATTTTCGATAGGTTTTACTATCGAAATATGAAAAAAAAAATCGTTTTTTCGAGGTGGCCACATGAGAATACCCCCTTAAGGAGCCTGGATAGTGAAAGGAATGTTGCGTATTTTCGTTGGAATTTTCACTTTCCAGCTTATCAAATAGAAAAATTCTTATTAGAAAAATTATTATTCAAAGTAATCAAATGGTGCAAGATCTCGACTATATGGCGGGTGGGGTAAAACTTCCCACAACAGATATTTTCCAAGTAAGTTTTAACGGGTTGTACAACATATAGTCGGGCACTGTCATGATGGAAAATAAATTTATTGTAGAGAGGCCACTCCCGTCTGATCTCACCCAATACACAAGACTACCTTGGCAGCATGAATATTTGGCTTTGCAATAGATTTGGCTGGTTGGCCGGGTTTGACATATGGTTTTCTGGGCTTGGGATTATCATAATAAGTCTGTTTTTCGTCGCCAGTAATAAGGGGATGCAAAAAATACTTCTTTTTTTTGGCGATTGAACAGCATTTCGGACATGCAAAGGAAGGCGCCGTCGTCTCTCGACTTTAACTCGAATTGTATCTAATTTCTTTGCTTTTGAATAATTCTCAATGCCTTTAACTGTCTGAAAATGTTTGCTTGGTCATTTTATAATGATTCTGCAAGATTTTCTTGCGTTTGACATGGATCTGCATCGAGTATTGCTTCCACTTCTTCATCTTTAAACGTTTTTGGCTGTCGCGGACGTTTCTTATTTTCCGTGTCAAAATCACCACTTTGAAACCGACGAAACCAGTATTCATATGGAGTAGGTATGATCTCCATAAGTTTCCAATAGCAAGCGATGACTTTTCCTTGAATTGAAGAAGTACAGTAAAACCTTCCGCAAGTGCTCTTTCGCTGGCACGTATTTCGACATATTAGCAGATAAAAAAAAAGATGTTCTGCACCCATTGATAAATGGATACACTACAAGCTGAAGCCAGATGAAGTGGCTTTAATGTGACGCAGTGACAGTATGGTCGGATACGTATAGTACTAGCGTTATCTCTTACAAATCCTATAAAATTAATGCATACACCCAACATCAATCCATAATTATCTTTCACGAATGAAGCAGATGGGTTGTTATGATGGCTTTGCAATATAAGACGGTGGTCGCCCGTAGAGCTATTACGTTTTTTAATATTATTGTGGGGTCGCCAACATCTAGTTTATAACTAAGCAGAGCCTTTAAGTCCTTCATGCGAATGTGTGGTTACGAAAACACTTCTCTACTCTAAGAACCCATCTTCCGGCACTGTTCTATTGATCTGGATATATTGATTGTGGGAAAAAGTGTAGACATTTTCTCTTATCCTTTTTTTTACAATATTAAAATTTTTCTTGTTCAAAATGAATTTTATTTAAGTAAATACTATCCATTGTTATCGATGACCTTTCGCATTTCCTAGGCAGTTGCATTGGTACTATCAATGTAGAACTTTTGAGATTTCTGGCGAAAGACTTAAGACAACTCGACACCCCCGACGCAAAAAGGGGGGAGTTATAAGTTTGACGTGTCTGTGTGTCTGTTTTTCTGTGTGTCTGGCTGTGATATCGTAGCTCCTGAACGAATAGACCGATTTTGATGCTTTTTTTTTTGTTTGAAAGCTAATGTGATCGAGATAGTTCTTAGCTACAATTCTGTTCAGTCGTGTCAAGACCATCAGCTCTTTTAGGTGGCGCAAATGAATGAATGAATGAAATGAAGATGTTAATTTTTTTGCAAATGGCGTCTTACCTTAATCATATTTGACATTAGTGAATAAGAAAGCTACAGTATACAAATAGATAAGCAATGAAGCACTATACTTCACAAGGGCGTGGAATAGTTGTGTCCATTTTTTCTAGCACTAATCGTGTCGCGCCACTGGGCAAACATTACGCTTAGCTACTCGATTTGAACAGACTGGAACCATAGGAGACTATGCAGGACGTTGCCGCCACCAGACTGGTCATTCGATCGAGAATATCGCGGCTGTGGCTACCAATGTCGCGTAGAACGAAGAAACATCAACCAAAAGACGAATTTTAGTGAAAAACGTACAGATATTCCCGTCCTGGTCGCGTAATCTTCCGTTTTGGCGATTTGGAATAGCCTGTACGATCGCCATATTTAACCATCCCAGACTATTTTTTTTGGGGCTACTTGAAGTCGCGGACTTATGCCAACAAGCCTCGGACGTTCGCGTGCGCAGCCCTTGAGGAGAATATTCAACTGAAATACTAACATTTATCACCGGAAATCTTGCGGTCGTGGAAAATGTGATAAAACGGGTAAAAATGTGTATCAACACTGGACGGATATCATCTTTTTCACATAACAGAAAAAATTGTAAAGGTCCAAGTAAAGGTCCATCACTCGAAATCATTTTTTTTTAGTAAAAAAGTTATACAAAATAAAATTGGATGATAAATCTTTCGCCACCTTGTACATACAAGAAGCCCTGTGCGTTGTTGCAAAATAATTGAGCACTTAGGGTCCGCGAGTAATTTGAAAAGAATAAAATAAACATAAAATTAAAAATGTTAAATGGCCCCTGACACTTCTTCTTTTCCTTTTTCCGGCGTTGTTATGGTCAGAAGTGTAGGACCATAACCTTCCCACTTAATTGCATTCCTACTGGTTTGATCTTACTCTTACAACACCGGTGATCTCCAGTCGTGTCAACCCACTGATTTGCATGTACACTTGTGGGGCAGTTTAATGGTGGTATATGTGTCCCTAGGCTCATCTTGGTGTTTTCTAAATTGCCTAGATGTGATTTTTGTTTACCTTTGTTTTAGTCGCCTTTTACGACAAGCGAGAGGTATCGCTGCAGGGATATTCTTAACCCGTCCCTGCACGGAATGACCCCTGGCACAAAAATAAAAAACTTTGAAAAGTAAAAAAATAAAATTTTTCTCTCGGTCTCTTAACTTCATTAAAAGAACCTGTTAATACTTTTTAAATTTTTTAATTTTAATTTTTTAATGGAAACAAATGACAGTCTGTGCAATCATGCAAGGTCTATATAGCACAGTAGGTACAGGTAAATTCATCACAATTTCCTACCAAATACTCTCAGTTTTTGTTACGTCTTTAAAGATGTGTTGTCATGAATACAGACAATGCCATTGTAAGCGGTGCTTATGAGTTGCTTGTTGCAATCTGGTTACTTGTGATTAAAATCAATTATTTGACTTATAACTATGATTTCCTTCCAATCCAAATATACACACAACGTAACCTTATAGGCCGGTAATCCTGGCTTTGAAGTCGTTTTTGTTGCTTCACCTCGTTTTTTTCATAATTTTTTTGGAACAATATCATCTTCTCTTATTTTGTCCATTTTTCATGACTCGTTATTACACTCTTAAAATATGAGTCTTTCACATATACTGATTTGAACCATAAACTTTTCACAATCAGTAGAGGCGGCAGCCAACATTGACCGTCTTTTGGTATCCAGCATTACGCAAATGATTCAAAATTGTGGAAAAAGCTGGAGCAGGTTGTGATTCTCATTTTCTGTAGGTGTCTCATTACGTTCTCCAGCGCCAAATTAAAAAGTAGTGTTATGCTTATTTTCAACAGGGCGGCCCCCAGCCAGCGCTGTCGATTTGGCTCCTATAGGAGCTTTTGGCTCCCTTGTAGAGCACTGGGCTCCCCTTCACACCGAATGGCTCCCCGAATTTTATAGTCAGATTCACAAGGAAAAAAATTAGGTGTGACATTTTAATACTTAACAATATTCGGTTTCTAGTACAACTTCATAATATTAGTTGGGTTCATATTTTTAAAGCTTTATTTTATTTTTATATTTTTATTTAGTTTTTAGATTTCTTTATAAAAGCCATAGTGAATTATTAAGGAGAATATGAGGCTTTAAGAATTACATATTAACCACCTAGATTTTATTTTGTTATTTCTTTAAAAAAAAATAATCACTTAAAGTTTTTTTTTTTAAGTTGTATTTTTTGTGTTAATAAGACAAAATTTGTTGACCAAAAAAAATTCTTTTTACTTTCATAACTAGTAACTTGTCGAAAAAATTTTCGATTATCAAAATATACTTTTAATTACGAAAAGTTTATGGATAGAAGGTAAAAAATTAAATCAATACGAAGAGATCGGAGAATATTTGGCCGGTCTATTGGCCACAATGGCCTGGCGTTTGGCTTCGCTGGCTTCCTCGAGGCGTGGTGATTTGCGCTTGTTTGCCTGATGGGCGGCCTCTTCTTATTTTTTTGCTTGCTCCCTGGCGGCCATTTCCTGGGTCCTCTTTTACTTGGCTCAATAATCCTCCAAGGCCCCTGGCAACGATTTACGTTGCCCTCTGGCTCCCATGTATTATACTTGGCGGCGTAGTTTGTCCATTTCATCAAGAAGTAGCGTTGGCCATCCTCGACACGGTGTTTGATGATACGCTCAACTTCATACTCATCACACTAATAAACAGGAACGTTGCCTTCTAGCATGGTGATGGTTGCTTCCGGAAGTTTAACGTTGAAGCACATGATGACGATGATGGTGGTGCTGATGATCAAAAACAATGAAAATGAAATGATCATTTTTGTTATTTTATTGACCTTTTATAGCCCCAGTCTGTCAATTTTGATCTCATTTTCTCACAAGGTTCATCTAACCTATTTATGATTGTCCTTAGCGTAATGGCGAGCAACAAAGCTTGGAGTTTGTTTTTTTCGTAGAACATAGACTCCTCCTACTTTTTACGTGTTTTATGTGTTTTTCGAAAAGTTTACTGTTCTCATAAATGGAGGAAATCATCAAAAAAGGGGCTAAGGAAAGCTTATCTTCCCGTGATTTAATCCCCAGTTTAACTTAAACTCGACTTGTGTAAATCGCTGGGCCATTTGTGTGATCAAGTGCAAGTTAAAAAAACAATACATTTAGATGGCGCCTTTATTCTCGAGGGGTGCAGTCAGCTGAACTTTGACCCCTTTATGCCACGGTCTGGGGTCAGACCTACCTACACCCCAAACCTCAGCTCTCTAGGTCAACGGATGTTCCCGTGAAGTGGCCGCACGTTGGGGGATGGTAGCTCTTTAGTATATTTAGATCATATAATCCTTTTCATTTTTAAGTGAGGTGATGGACGAATTTTTTGTAAACATAACTGCTATAATCCAACGGTTTAATGATTGCATTTTATTCCTATGCTAATAAATAAACAAATCAAATTATTACTCTGAATATATGATACATTTTCGGTGGCTCCCCTGTGGCTCCCTAAAATCTTCAATTTGGCTCCCTTTTGAATTCGGAAAACGACAGCACTGCCCCCAACCGCCGTGAAACAATGTCTCTATAGCATGATAAATTTCCTTGACTAGTGGTTGGATACTATTAGAATCTGTACAGTACAAAGTACAAAAATATAAGTATCAGAGCTGCTATGAGCGCAATTCAGCCACAACTATGTAAAACCGTGATAAAAATTGCTATCAGCAAAATGATTAATGGCAAAGCCAAGGCGCACTTGAGCTGATACTGTATCCCATTACCTCGGAGCTCAACCTTGAAATTAAGATAAAAAATTGCTACATTTCATTAATCAATATTGTATTTTCCTGTTCATATAAAATGATGATGATTTGTTTGTTTAAAATTTAAAACACAAAATGTACATATTCAGCACGATTCAAGATGGGAGCTTTAAGGCTCCTTAGGCTTCCTTAAGCGATCATGGCTGTAATAGCTCCCATTTATCCGAATTTGTCAATCTTAAAATAACTTGAATAACTGTTGCTAGTTATAATATTTACATATATCGCTAACTATGTTAACTTGATCTATCACATTTTGTTGACAAGTTTTTAAACACCTAAATGTAAGAATCGTCTTTAATTGGGAATTAAGTGCTAGCAATAGCAATTCCCTAAATCGGATTTCATTGTTGGGAGCAATCAAGGTTTGTTTTATTTCGCTGTTATGTTTGACAATTGTCTTAGCCACTTTCCACTAATTAATTTTTGTTCTTTCTTCCGCTTGTTATTAAAGTTAAAAACCTTTCCTATCGCGTCACTCCAGAAAGTAGCTCAATTAAATGTAGCCGAAGGGATGATCGGCAGAAAATATCGTTCCAACTTCCATGGCATCGAAATAGAGTGTAGTCAGTATCTTCTGTAAAAATATCAGCTCGCCATTAGTTGAGAGGGATATAGGCTGCGCTGATTTATTGCGTGATGTCTTTGAGGCACACGCCGAATAGAATGAAACTTCAATAATTGAAGATCAATAAACTATTGTAATATTGTTTAATTAGTAGTATTCCAAATGATGGTATATCCTGTGGGCGCATTACTTCCACATTATTTGCATAAACCTTTTCCCTGAAAGAACATTACGTAATGTAATAAATAACATGAACATCGGAAAGTTCACTAATTGAAAAGCGCTGCCTAATTTAGGACCACCGTCGTTGGTAACACATCATACCACCCTTTCTCGGATCAACTGTCACAGGTACATATACATATGTAATCCACCACTAAGTACATCTACACATGTTCCTCTCTTGAACAAAAAAAAAAAAAAAACAAAAAAAAAAAGCAAAAAAACAAACATACTCGTCGGAACACAACCAGCAACGAATCCAGTGTAACGAATTGTTTATTCGTTTGGTGTGACTTATTCGCAATTGGAATGTTTTAATTGAATTTCTAATGCAGCAGCAACTTGGTCGGCAGCATATGTCGCATTCACTGGCTTCAGTATTGCGAGTACTCGTATCAGCAAATCCTTCCTTCACTATCCATCAGCCAGGCATCATTGGCAAGGATGTTCAGTTTTGCGCTTCCGCTTTACCTTCAGCTCCAGCATATGTGCTCGTATGTGTGTCGTGACTTGGTATCTCTTCATGCTCATCTCGTACCTCATGTGCTTGCGGCATGTAACAGTGATGATGCCATGTGTTAGAGGTGTGAAAAATCACTCCCCGATGAGTGGGGTGGTAGCGTGTGTGGGGTTGCCTAATAAAACTACTAAAGTGCTAATGCACAAGAAGGGTAGTTTGGTACTTGGTAGAACGAAAGGGTTATAAGTTTTATTACCATTTAAAATGAAATTCTTTCAACCTGTTTGGGTTTATTGGTGTGTCTAGGCGGCACTGGAACAGGAAGCGCGCGGTGTGGTCGATGGAAGAGGAGTGTGAGTGTGTGGAATTAATTTAGTTGGGAACTAATTTCCTGGAATTGGCTACAAATTAAATGTTACGTGCTTAATTTGTGTCGTCGTACGAGTGCCGTTTGAAATATCTTTCCATGTGATATTGGATTTTCGGATATACTATTGTTGGCGAATTTATCCAAGTCAAGTAGCGGATGTCACGCATAAGTTTGATTGAGAGATTCGTAACGAAGCTTGTGCTGGAAGAGCATGTAGGTGGACATATGTATGTGCATACGTACATAAACATGTGTTGAGTTGCTTTAGCTAATTATCTAAAGAATCCAAAGGCCGTATTTACGGCGTTAGAGACCATCACTTTAGCCTCTAAGCCTCTTTGCTTTCAGGTTTAATTTAGGGCACACGAGAATACCATTAGAATTAATCCCAACATTTTTACTGCTTGGACCTTATAACCCCGAACTAACATAATAGAAATCTAGGTTTCCATGTTAGTCGAATGCAGCCTTTATCGCATCAGGGTTGATTTAAAAGATTTGTAAGACTAAGATAATCTTACCTTCGTTAGGAGTATTACAAGCTAAAATTCCCTGAAGTACTTTCAATGGATTCTTAAAATTAGGAACTTCGACGGGTACAGACCAGCTGGGCTTGGTATCTGGTCGTACAATTTGAATTGTAGCAACCGGGTGAAACCGTCATTACTGGCCATAGCTAATATGTTTTGAGATTTGATTTTCGGCAACAATGCGAGAAAAGACACGACAAGGTGATATTGCAGTATGACAATGATCAATTAAAACGAAAATGGGACGTCCTACCCTTCCCGTGGCA
Organism: Merodon equestris; assembly: GCA_958301585.1. Taxonomy (NCBI): domain Eukaryota; kingdom Metazoa; phylum Arthropoda; class Insecta; order Diptera; family Syrphidae; genus Merodon; species Merodon equestris. Next base: position 75,725,099 of record OY284415.1, on the reverse strand, counting down.
TTCATCGGGTATAATAAATCCATTCGAAGAGTCGAACAGTGGCTTAATATGGTGGCCTTCTGCCGCTTCTTATCAATTTATACAGCACTTGTTGCATATTAGCTTTGTAAGCTTATGATGGACATAGCCACGTAAATACGAGTGAGCTTAGAAAAGTTAATCGGTAGTGTTGTAATCGCTTCTGCTAGACAGACAGCGTAGCAGCCGATGACCCTGTTTTATCTGGCATCAGCAATAATTTTACACCACACTCAATTCGAATTGCTGATCTTTGTCTTGCCAACAACAGCAGACGACTTTATACAAAAAAAATTATCCAATTTCGCATCTCCTGCCTAAAAATGCAAATGAAACAAAATAGTCAAAACTAAAATGAAATTAAAAACTACCTTAAGCTAGTTAACGTACCCTTAACTTACCTTAACTTATGTATGCCTGCAATTTGATTTTGTAGGCTTTAACTTTGAAAAGTCCACTCCAGTCACCAGAAACATTGATGCTCTCATACGATGTCTCTTCAGTATCGGCGTATCGACCTACTGAACCTGAGGCGCTCGGGCTCGTAGAGCGTATGTAAGATTAGCGGCGCCGATAATTTATTCCGGGTGAGCCCACATTAATCAAAATAGATGTAGTAAGGCCCGGAGATTAGTGTATTGACTGAACTTATTACTTAGAAGCGTGGCTTCGAATCAGCTTAATCAGAAAACTGTCCGCTCGTAAGATCCCAGCTCTATTATATAGGACCTCGTTCGGGTAAATTACTCAGATTCGAGTGTTCTATGTAATCCGAGACAAGTCCTGAGATATTGTCTCTCAAACACCAGAATCCTTTCCATTAAGATGGCTCTCACATTGAACCACACGGGACATCCGTAGACCAGATTAAGGCCATGTATCATATTACCTCCTCTCTCGAATCAAGTTGTTTGCTAAGAAACGTCATTCTGTTAGAGTGAAAACACCCCTGGCTCTTAACACAGCAGCATGTTTGTTTGTCAATATATAGAGACTGGTCCAGTCAGATCCCAATAACCTGAACGCCCTTCCGACATCTAACTTGGTAGATGCTCAGGAGATGAGAATGCGCCAATTATTCTTATGTCCCTGGAGGCTTCAGACAAAGGTGTTCTGAATAAAATAATCCATAATTCCTGACGCTATACTGCAAGAAAATGACAATGATCTTTGTACCTGATCTATGCGCTATTGAATGGTGAAGAAAAACTATCAGATCACTGAATAAATAATGAAAAGGTTCTGCGAGTTCCCTGCAATCTATTTTTAACTTTACATACTTGAGTTGAAGTCCCGCTGGTAATTTTCACAACGAACTTGCAACCGGTTAACATATATGTATTGCCCATGCCCCGCTCTTAATTGGTTATCCAGAATGATTTGATGGTCCTGAACCCATTTAGACAGGGCTCTATGGTTCACCACGAAGACCTTGCTGAAATCGGAAATCGTTGCGAAAATCGAATTGCTGAATTGAGTTGGATTAGGGTTCTCTTTATTCGTCTTGGGGATTGGTTGCGCCACCGCTGCCTACCGTTTTGAAATTAATAGTTTATGTGCCTTATGAGCAAATTATTGTTTTTGATTATAACTGACGTCTGAGAGAAGAAATGAAAACGGCTGAACGATAATCAAATATAGAATATAAGCTTTGTGAGCAGAAGAAGTAAAGAATTCCATTGGAAAAAACTAAAGCTCACCTAAGTAAAACTGCAAAAGCCTACAAAAAAAGCTTAACTGACATCAAACCGGATTTTGACAACTTTTTTTATATGTATTTGATCGTTGTCGTACTGGAACCTCCTTTTCTATGGCATATTTTCTCCTGCCCTTGTCTAAATATTCAAATGCCATTTATCATTTGGATGGGCCCGATCTCCTTGATAGTCGTAGAGAAGCAGCGCAGTACATTTCCTCCATCGATTTGACTGTTGGATAGATTTTGGATTCATCCTTCTTTCTTTCTGTCTCCTTATTCTGGTGATGCTGGGTTTTTAGGGTTCTCCCGTAAATGAAGGACTTTCGCGCTGGGCGGCTACAAATCTTGCAAAATTTGGCTCGATGAAGTCGTTTGATCGTCTAGAATTAATTTTTTTGCATTTGTATTCCGAGGCCTTCCTTCATAATTACCGCTCCTCTGATGCCTCGATAATGCTTTTCCATTGTTCGTTTTAAGACATCTTCATAATTGTCTAATTTATATTTAAATTATTTAAATATATATTATTATTAATATTAAAATGAAATTATTTGAATCTATCCTTTAAAATTCCTTTAAAATTTTGATTTTACCTGGGCTCTCTTTAAATCCTGACACTGTATTTATAAAGTGTTGAACGGCTACATTGAAATTTCCTAAATTTGTTGTAAAAAACTATGGAAGACCCATTAATCCGATGGGAAACATTCTTTCACACCAGGGATTGCTTTGGTTTCGTCTAGGTAGATGTTTTGACTATGTTTATTGATTTTTTTTATAGTGAAACGGTAACGGCTTATACCCTTATCTTACTGAAAAAAGTGTAAAAATTCAATAGAAAAAAAAACCATGTTCGTCATTTTCCTCTAACATTCGTTATAACAGGGATCTATAGTTGGATCATGGGTAGTGCTTTAGTTTTGTCCAATACTGTACATATGTATGTACTTGTATATGTAGAGAATGATATTGTTGCAAGCGTTGCTAAACAATTACTGTGTACAGTGCCGGTGGTACATACGCGCTTATAGTCACAACATTCAATGTGATGAGAAGAATTTTTGTCCATGAATACTAACGCACCCAACTCAAAACCCACATCGTATGTATCACTAGTGAACGAAGTCATGCACTTACTAGTTTTCTAAGCATGTTTTTTGGGCTTGTTTTTTTATGTGTATTTTGTATCTGTGACAACCAAAATGAATACTCCCTTATTCACGATATAAAAAAGATAAACCAACTCGCCATCACGGTTTTTTTGGCAAGTTGGACTGATGATTTCCTATTTGAAGCAGTGCGTTGTAGCCTGACAATACCAAAATGCCAATAAATCTCTTCAACTAAACTGGGCTGAATGTTTGGGAAAAACTATTCATCTCAACTATGAGTTCGTACAATTTGATATAAAAATTATATAGAAGACAGTATCTAAATGACACTTATACTTGAGCTTGTTTTTCATGTCTAGCTGAAATTGTTTCAGTGGCTCCGGCATATTCACTATTACGAATGGCAGTTTTGTCCCCTTCATCTTGGCCATCAGAATACAATTTGTATTTGGATGCCACCTCAATAGCCCTGGATTGTTGACCATCTTCATTACCATCTCTTCTTCTCCAACTACTTTTGATAGCAACATAAGTGTGTGCACACGTTCACGCTCGAGCAAATCAAAAATGTTCACTTCTTCGACATAATGGCTATGTAGACCTTTTTTGCCTGGGGCATTTCCAAGGCCAAGGATTACATCATAGGTTTTGACATACACTTTGGAGTTCAAATAACTCCACCGGATGAATTCTGAAATATTTAAAATTTAATTATTTTTTAAAATTTTAAATTTTTATTTAAAAATTTAAATATTTAAATCACAATTTTTACAATGGAAACCAGGGGACCGACACCATCACTACTTATCGCCATCACTATTTGCAAATTGTTGGAAAGAAACATTCAACAAATTTCTGTTTAATCATTTTTACCATACAGCTTCTGTCTGTTTTTGTTAAGTTCGTGCTGCCTTTGACCATCATGTAGTGTCGTGAACTCCAACTTTTATTCCTGAGGCAAGCTCAGCTGAAAATATGGCTGCAGAGCTAAGGGCGTCATTTATTTCAGTTGACACCACATTTGAAGAATTGATTTAGGAAATGAATGACCAAGATCATGATTTGCTGCCAGAGCCAAGGCGGACATTTGGGTATTATTGTTAACCTTTTGTAATTTAAATTGAAAATAAAATGAAAATGTCATCAGATCACCACTTTCCATATAAAATTTCTGTTTTTCAATTAATTTAAAATGAGAGGGGACGCTATATAAGAAAAATAAATAGAAGTCCTATATATTCATATCTATCGAGAATGTTTTGGTACAGGTGTGTGAATCGTCACTCGACGATAAGTTTATTTATATGTAAAGCATGTATGAATTTAAGTATGTAAAATAATTAATTTCGACACTTTGCACGAGACGGCAGCTTATTTCATCTGTCCTTCTTCCTCTTCCATCAATTCAAATTCACAAGAAGCTCCCGAAGATTATCGTAAATTAGCTTTAAAATTTAAACTGAACAAGAAATGCACCATTTCACTACACCCGACCCTCACTCACAAGAGCGAATAAATTAATAAAGATCCACGAAAAAAGAAGAAAAAATAAGATGCGGCTTACCAACACCTACTCCACACAAGCACTTCTTCACCATATTCATTTTTCCCTCGGCTTTCATGTCCTCAGCCTCCCCTCACCCCACATTTGTCGTCCATAAATGCACACTGAGGTCGAATTAGTCTTTTCAGCAGAAATTTTCACGCTCCTCTGACTAATTAGATTTCCTAATTAAATTCATTTTCAAATTCAACGCATGCATATTCATGAAAGGCTCATTTTCACCAACCGCCTCAACAGCAAACATTTGAGCAACACCAACAGCCCGTGCAGCAGTGGCAGTAGCATCATATGTGAAGAACAAATCCACCCAGCCGGACCACCATAAAAGGCAAAAAAGGTCTCATCAGCTCTAGCTCTAACCTATGTATGCTGAGGCGGATCCATGTATCTATAGAGCTCGACAGTGGCACTACTACTGGGTGCTGCACCAGCTACTGAGTAATTAACCAGGAAAATTTTAATTGCTAATATGTTGTGACATCGTCATATCCTTTGCATCCAAAAACCACCACACACACACATTCATACTATACATATATTCAACGCAGTCCTACTGGTGCGCATTGACAGCAACATCGACGGTAATTTGCATAACAATTTATTTAATATGAAATTGCCCCGTTTTTTTTTGATATTTTTTTTTTGACTTTGTTTATCCCTGGAGTGGAAATGAATGGCCGGATGTCAGGCGGAAATTGTGCACTGCAATGCACTTAATTGTGGTGGACTGAGAGTATGTGTGAATTTGTTGCTGAACCCACCAGAATACTAGTAGCATTACCATCAAGCTGAAAACAAAATTATTTTGTACCGTAGTTATAGGTATAGGTTACTAAATAGGTTTTTTCTTTTTGAGTAGAGGGAGAAACTATTTTGTTTATGAATAATCTTCTTTTTAGGATCCTCTGTTATAGGCCTGTTCTATTGACTTTAAAAAAATGTTTCTCGAACAAGTCCGAGAAAGCATAGAGAGTATGTAGTTATATTTTTTATTTAACCAGCGTGGCTATAACTTTTTCGATACCAGACCGGACCAGGTGAATATATCGTGTTTTTAACCAATCGCCTGATATGTCGCTAACCTCCGATATTCTTTTAAACGTGTTTCAACGATCACACATTACAATTTGGCGATTCGATATTATCGGTGGTGGGTCCAGTCTCTCATTAGCTCGAACCCTCATCATTAAAGTTGCTACGACTACGCTCTTTACATTTATTTTATAATGGATCAAAATCTTTGAAAATAGTCTACAACACACGAATATTGCATCCTACACAAGTGTGTGGTAAATATAGACCGAGTGAAGCTGGTGAGCTACTAGGCTTCGCGGACTGATGAATTTTTTGAACGAGCTTCAGGTCAAAAGGTCGTTTGTCATTTTAGTATATGTCAAGATATGCCCACATTATACATCTTGGTAACCTAAAACTTTATACACATGTACTACATACAAATTGTCTTGAGAAAGAATGATTACCGCTATTTAGCTCCGGTTTAACGATCATTCTTCTTCTTCTTCTTTTCCTTTTTTCCGGCGTCGTTATGGTCAGAAGTGTAGGACCATAACCTTCCCACTTAACTGCATTCCTACTGGTCCGCTTGTGGGGTCTGCCGGTTTGACCTCAGAAAGTAGCGGCAGGCTTCCCGGTTTGGGATTACTTCATCGCTGAGGCCAATCAAATGCTGGTGTTTTTGCATTTGTTTGCACCAATTGTTTTTCGGCCTGCCTTTTTTGCGTGTTGAAAATGGTACGTTGATTGATATCGCCTTTTGGACGGGGTTCAAAGGATCTCTCCTTTGAACATGGCAATACCAACTGAGTCGGTCGCGCTCTATCTTTCTTGTGAGGGTTTCTTTTACGTGGAGGCTTCCTCGGATCTTTGAACTTCTAATTCTGTCACGCTTTGTTACTCCCGCTGTCATGCGAAGCATCTTCATCTGAGCTGCCGTTAATTTGCTCTCATACTTTTTGTGCATTGTCCAGCATTGTGAACCGTATGTGAGCGCTGGACGTACAACTCAAGTGTAGAGCCTTCCTCTCAGCTTAGGGGGCATTTTTCGACCACAGAAGATGGCGGAGTTTTCCGGCCACTTCATCCACCCTACGCTTACGCGATGGTTGATGTCGTCATCACAAGTTGCTTCTTTATTAATCATAGATCCCAGATATTTAAACTTTTCACACTTGGGAAGCACTCTTCCATTCAAGTAAATGTCTGGAATAGGCTGATGAGGGTCAGAGAACGCAGCACAGATACTCTGTCTTCTTTGAACTAGTACGATACCCGTGTCCCTCAAAAATGTCCACCCACACATCAAGTGCTCGTTGTAGGGACGCCTGATCATCACTTGTAATGGCTCCATCGTCAGCAAAGAATAGCTGGTGCACATTGGGGTCCGTCACTTTTCCTTCAAGCAAGCAATCAAGGACTGCTATAAAAAGCAGTGGGCTGAGGACGCTCCCTTGGTGTACACCGACTTTGATTGCGAACTCTTCGGTGACTCCTGCGGTGCATCTTACTCTTGTCGTTGCTCTCTTGTACATGTCCATGATCACTCGCACGTACGAGTAGGTTTCTGGAACTCCTTTTTGTCTTAGCGCTACCCATAAAAGATCTCTTGGTTGCCGGTCAAAGGCCTTCTCGAAATCAACCAACACCATATGCAAGTCCTTTGAAGAATTACGATACTTTTCCATCATGACCCTTATACTTTGGATTGCATCTGTCGTTGATTTACCCGAGACAAAACCGCACTGGTCATCAGATAGTCGTATTATTTTCCGCAGTCGGCTATCTAATACCGGTTCAACGATCTTCATGGTGTGCGACATCAGCTTGACAGAACGGTAGTTATCACAATTTCGCGTATCACCCTTTCCTTTGTGCAAAGGAAGAAGATAGTTTTCCCTCCATTGATTAGGCTCATTGTGTCGACTCTCATAAGTTTGGAGATAAGAACCATGAGCCATCTGGACCCGATGCCTCCCATCTTTTTCCAGAACTCAGAGGGTAACTCCGGTTTAACGATCATTGTAAGGGATTATAGGATAATGAGGACCTTGCAAAAACAGAAAAAAATCGCGAAATTGAGCCGAATATGTATAATGATTCTTGAGGCGCATATGTCAGAAGTTATTCGATCAGAAATACGTACATACGTGCTTGGCATCAGTGGGACGCTTACCTGTACTGCATGATTCGAAGATTAAGCACAGCAGAACACTTTCTCTGCCACTGTCGCTCGCCCACGGTGGTGCACCCTTGGGGCCGACGTGGTGTGTGTCGAATCTCTTAGTTCTACATCACTGAAGCTCCTCCTCACTTTTCTCCGGACAACGGGGAAAATAAAGGTGCCTGTCTGGTAGTACAACCAATAATTGCGTCTGAGTGTTCCATCAGATAGCAGAGGCCTCAGAAATACATAGTCAATGTTATGGAGCAATTTTTCCTTAATTTTTTTTTTATTTAGTATCGTAATAAATTCTCGAGACAAAAGTCGAATGGCCTTCAGTCTCGACCGGCATTGAGACTTTACTATTCAAACAAATCTCCCATCTAGGAGACTTTTCATGAAGTAGAGACATTGTTTCATCACTTGTGTGGCATGTGGGGCCTTGTCCAATCGACATTGTTCGATAACGTAGCACACCCAAAATTTTGTATAAAAAAATCATAAACTTTATTCGCTTCCAGCAAAATGTTAGCCGATTTTCTGAGACAATTGTAGACAAACGTTTTTATTCAAAATGCGATGTAAAGTGACCAATTCCTGTTTATATCAGCTGCAATGGCAACTGTTTCGGTATCTTCAAAACACTAACCTAAACGAAATGCTCACATTTATCGATAAGATTCAAGCGAAAGATGAACAAAAGGAATATAAACCCTTCCAGATATTTTCACAATATGTTCGTAGATTTTGCAGTGAATTTTCAGTGCATATTTCAATTAAATGTGTGGTTGTGTGTCGATTCATATTTAAAAATATTTTATTACATATGAAATGTCATCACAATGTTAGTTGGATATTAACAGTAAGAAACTTCTGCTCTCGTTCTTATAATGCTGACTTTTGGGTATGCGACCATAACCTGTGGACTCATTGTCGTGGATGACATTACTTAAACTTTCCCAGGCCATAATTATATTTATAACTTATGAGTTAGAATTAATTCGTAGCGTTTTACCATAGGTAGGGTATGTCTAGGTAGACAAGAAACAACCTAAATAACCGCAAAACTCGAGTATAAGGAGAATAGTTGAATCGTTAAATCCAAAAGCAAGGAGATTGGGTCCCAAACGAATTTGAAAACAATCGACGTCCTAACCCATTTTTTCACTTGTGAGGAGCCATTTCAACAGCAGAATCGGAAGGACTTTTTACACTGTATTCTCACTGGCGGTGAAATATGGATCCGTTATAACAAACTCAAGCACCGAAAATCTCGTTTAAGCTCGGCCAATCATCAGCATCAACGCCATGCCAAATATCTATGGATCCAAGCTCATGCTCATGTTGTATTTAATGTAATACACGGAAGGATGTGGTCCAAAGTGATTTATTTAAACTGAATAAAACCATCACTACAGATTGATACCGACTGCAATTAATGGGCTTAAATTAAAGGAAAAATTAAAATTTTGCCTGGCAACGCCGTTTGCAGTCACTTCATACATGTACCCATGCATGTGTATTGTGCTCGTCTTATGGATTGGTTGGAGAGTCCACTTAGGCCAGCGTCCTCGTAAGTCTCCTTACTCCCTCAGTCATCACAGTAGTTTTCATGTGCGTACATACGTATGTATGTGACACCAGAGCAAATTAACGTGCAAGCCCGCCTTCAAATCCCAAGCGTCGTGCATATGAAAATTCACGAATACTCCTCACTGAAACATTTATCGATATGTGAATATACCAACCTTCCGCATTATCATCAAAGCCACCAAGAGCAGCAAAAGCAGCAGCAATAGCAGTGGCAGGAGTGCCAGCCACTTATTACGTCTGATAAACATGAATATTAGCATACCCAAGCCAAGTAATTACAGTCCTCCTATCCACATCCCGGTTATTGTGCTGAAACAAATGAACTCAACTCCCAACCACCCAATCAACATGCTACCCATGATCACATGTGTGCACGGCACAGACATTTTGCGCATACTCTCGCCTAATAGAATGAATCCATTTCACGACTGAAAATGGTTTCGTTCTGGGTACGAATAAAAAAAAAACGAGAAAAAAACAACTGCTTGGTGGAAAACAAAATTTCTCGCATGGCAAATTCCTTACGATCAATGAATCCGCAACGAGGACAGCAACGACAGTCTGAAGATGCAGGGCACTACCAACCACACACATATACACAATTATACAGTTCCTTAAACTTTTCATCGTAATCAAATTTATGCCATTTTGTGCCAACTAAAGGAGCACTATATATCAACAAGGGACTAAGCGTTCAACAACATCAACAGCATATACTGCCACTGCAGAAGAGAAAAAGAGAGGAAACGAAAGAGAGATCCAACGAGGCGGCTGTCAGCGGGAGGGCGAATCCTTTCAATGTTCCTTCACACTTAAGTGGTTCGTTCGCATTCGAAGGCAAAGTAGAAGTTGGCTGCCGGAGCGGCCCAAAGGATTCATGAAGCGGTTAGTCATGCAAAGTAGAAAATTGCACTAATGCCGAAGAATCTACTGTTAGATCCGTAGAATACTGGATGTGGAGTCATGACAAAAAACGTTGAATTTCCTTCCGCTCGTTGCATCGTCGAACGAGGAGGGGATTGATTGTAGCGAATGACGGCCTTGGATGTATGGTGGGGTGCGATTTTCTTGGCAATAATTGGGGATTATATTTAAGTTAAAATAGAAGATTTTGCTTGGCCAGGGTTCGTGGTCTACAAAGTTTTTGTGTTGTGTGTATTTTTTGTTTCACTAATGTCCTTTGGTCGATGCTTATAAGCTGGGTTGGTCAAGACGTAACTGAGACCTATGATTTTAAAATTCCTAGAGTAAGCCTGAAAATTTGATTCTGGTGATGTACCATATTCAGAAATATTAAAAAAAATTCGGAATTGTATTTATTTGTCTACATCTACGTAACCCAGTCCTTCTAAACAGTATCCATTGGATAATACATACGATAGTCGCTTTTCACCGCAGAAACAAGTCTGGAACCATTTAACTTTCTCAGTGGTGGGATTTAATTTGATCTGTGCTTGAAAAACGTCAACACTTTAGGAACCCTTATTAGGGTTTCGTTATGTACGGTGGTGAGCCTTCTCTCGTCTCATATACGTCGAGAACCAAAAAATCTAAGATTGTAGATTGAGCAGACCAGTTGCATTCATAAATCTAGTTTTTTCGGTTAGAAATAGCATAGGGGTTACGTATATAGGCCTATTGTCCCCATGAGCAATAAACTCTTAACCATGAGGTGCACGTAACATAATTGCAAGTGGGAAAGTATGGATGGCCACATACTGTAGGTGACAATAATCTGCAGCTATTGGCAATGTAGTGATGAGGGCAAGTATACGGTGGGCAAGAAGTGGTAGAGCAAGTAGCACTTCGTTTTCTAGTTTCAGCGCTTCTGTTAAGTTTCTAAAAATAGGGAAGGACTCTCTGTTGCATTTTTCAAAAACGATTTTTCAAGGTTGAGTTCAGGTTTTTTCCTATCTCCTGAAAAGCGTTCAACGAACTCAAGTAGGCTTGTTCAAAAAGTTTTTTTGTTTTTGCGTGTGCGTGTGTGTTGGTAGTTTGTCTAGATCAGAAGCACTCAAAAGCTGTTTCTCTGTGTTATTTTGGGTTTCTTATTCATTCTGGCAAGACCCCATGGTCTTACATTCGAACGCATTTAACCTTTGTCTGGTCTTTGTGATCCCGGACGTCTTCACTAGGCGAATAAACCTTAACTTCGGCGTCATATTCGTCTAGGTTTTAGCAGTTCTGCATAGTTATTGACATCAGATCATCGAAAGAACCAATCAATGCCAATATCTTTAGCAATTTCTCTTGAAATTCGGCTATCGTTTATGGTCATTTCGTTTATTTTTACTATAATACATTTTCATCAGTTGTTGGCCAGTTAGTTTTGCACAGTTTTGTTTGTTTTTAACCCTTCGATGCCCACTGTTGCCATATGGCAACAAGACTTTCAACGAAATGTTTCTTAAACAGAAGTAAACAAAACCGTTATTCGTATATTCCTTCTTTTCTGTTAACCACCCACCAAAAACTATTTTTTTTCACTTTTTGTATCTCCCTATCACCCATTTTCATTTCTACAAAAACATACATAATTCGGGCATCAAAGGGTTAACGATTGCACAACTCGTAAAATATAGTTTTATTATAGCAGGCTCGCCAGAAGCACACATTTCTAAATCTCTTGCTGCTTTTTCATTCTTTAGTCCACTTTGTAAGCAAACAATTTTTATTAATGAGCGATCGTACCACGACGCTTGTAACCATTTGCCAGCTTACAAGCTTGCCAGCAATTTTCTTTCTTAAAGGTCCATAGTTTTTATTAGGTGCAATCTGATTGGAATACCAACTTGGTTGCCCCCATTTACCAACAATAATTGTATAGGAATCAGTATTCTGAACATCACAAAAGGGATCCTTTATTCCCAATTATGAAGCCATCTTGCCTTCAGATTGGCACTCATCATATATGTATTTGATGACTTTCAAACCGCATATGTATGGTACTGTGTACAGAGAAAAGTTATTACTGCCAAGTCTACCCCTATCACCTCTGCCAAACTCGTCAGATTATGCAAGATGACCAATTAGAACCAGAAGACACATGATGTGCTATCGTGTGACTTTTTTAACATTATACTAATTGTTTGTTTACGCTTATAATATTGACATTATTGGGACGCAGCCAGATATCAAAGAACGTTTATGATCATTAAGATGAAAGTGCCTAAAATGGAACCGACAAAAATAAGGGGTAAAACGAGATACTTAGATTTTTGCTGAGAGAATACACGACTTAAATGTCCATGACGAATGAATCTAAAGGCTTTTGTATGAACACTACCGCATTATGTTCATCAAATTTGGTCCGAATGTTGTTTTTTCAGTGAATCGTTATGATCTAGGTGGGAACTTTACGTTACCATTACGTGAAATTAACCGATCTTAGACCGCAGTAGTTCAATATGTGGCTCGTGGTCCATCCTATTGATAATAACACCAACAAATTGAAAATACCTTACGTTAGACAAAAATGCTTAGGACTAGCTTATAGAACTTAACTATAATAATATGCGTTACAAGCCCTATAAAGACACTCTAAGGTAAACAGAACAACTTAAGATTAAGCCTTTCGGCCTTATTACTAAATTATAATAATTAAAACAAATGAACAATTATAGCTAAGAAAAATTAAACAACAGAAAATCTGAACATCAGATCTTTTTTGCGGGCTACTTGGAAAAATAGCGGCATCGCTAATCTACCACACACATTGGTATAGATAGAGGAATGCCTCTGGTGGGATAAAGCTTCTTCTTTTCCTTTTTTATCCCGGCGTCGTTATGGTCAGAAGTGTAGGACCATAACCTTCCCACTTAACTGCATTCCTACTGGTCCGCTTGTGGGGTCCGCCGGTTTGACCTCAGAAAGTAGCGGCAGGCTTCCCGGTTTGGGATTACTTCATCGCTGAGGCCAATCAAATGCTGGTGTTTTTGCATTTGTTTGCACCAATTGTTTTTCGGCCTGCCTTTTTTGCGTGTTGAAATTGGAATGTTGATTGATAACGCCTTTTGGACGGGGTTCAAAGGATCTCTCCTTTGAACATGGCAATACCCACTGAGTCGGTCGCGCTCTATATTTCTTGTGATGGTTTCTTTTACGTGGAGGCTTCCTCGGATCTTTGAACTTCTAATTCTGTCACGCTTTGTTACTCCCGCTGTCATGCGAAGCATCTTCATTTGCTCTCATACTTTTGTGCATTGTCCAGCATTGTGAACCGTATGTGAGCGCCGGACGTACAACTGAAGTGTAGAGCCTTCCTTTCAGCTTAGGGGGCATTTTTCGATCACAGAAGATGGCGGAGTTTTCCCGCCACTTCATCCACCCTACGCTTACGCGATGTTTGATGTCGTCATCACAAGTTGCTTCTCTATTAATCATAGATCCCAGATATTTAAACTTTTCACACTTGGGAAGCACTCTTCCATTCAAGTAAATGTCTGGAATAGGCTGATGAGGGTCAGAGAACGGGCAGCACAGATACTCTGTCTTCTTTGAACTAATACGATACCCGTGTCCCTCAAAAATGTCCACCCACACATCAAGTGCTCGTTGTAGGGACGCCTCACTTGTAATGGCTCCATCGTCAGCAAAGAATAGCTGGTGCACATTGGGGTCCGTCACTTTTCCTTCAAGCAAGCAATCAAGGACTGCTATAAAAAGCAGTGGGCTGAGGACGCTCCCTTGGTGTACACCGACTTTGATTGCGAACTCTTCGGTGACTCCTGCGGTGCATCTTACTCTTGTCGTTGCTCTCTCGTACATGTCCATAATCACTCGCACGTAGGTTTCTGGAACTCCTTTTTGTCTTAGCGCTACCCATAAAAGATCTCTTGGTTGCCGCTCAAAGGCCTTCTCGAAATCAACCAACACCATATGCAAGTCCTTTGAAGAATCACGATGCTTTTCCATCATGATCCTTATACTTTGGATTGCATCTGTTGTTGATTTACCCGAGACAAACCCGCACTGGTCATCAGATAGTCGTATTATTTTTCGCAGTCGGCTATCTAATACCCGTTCAACGATCTTCATGATGTGCGACATCAGCTTGACAGAACGGTAGTTATCACAATTTCGCGTATCACCCTTTCCTTTGTGCAATGGAAGAAGATAGCTTTCCCTCCATTGATTAGGCATAGTGTCGCCTCTCATAAGTTTGGAGATTAGAACCATGAGCCATCTAGACCCGATGTCTCCCATCTTTTTCCAGAACTCAGAGGATATCCCGTCCGGCCCAACAGCAACTGTCGCCATCTGTGGAGAATTTTTTCGTCTTCCACAAGGAGTTGGCCTTCAGCATTGTTAATAAACTTTGGGAAACGAATCTCCTGAGCATTTCTTCTTCTCTGGGCGGCTATCTTAAAGATATTTGCTCCTTTGTTCAAATTGTTTTGTCGAAGCTCCTGGGTAGCCTGGTTCCTGTCAGACGCGGAAGACGATATTTCTTCCAACTCGTGATAGAGGCCTTCCATGCTTTTCGCTTTGAATTCGGCGCATTTTTTCTTCGCGATACCCTTGCAACATCTATATACCTTTTCACGGCGAGCTTTTTCCTCTCTATTAGTAGAAGAGCACTTTGACCAAGCTTGGAAAGCCATTTTCTTTTCGTGTATCACTGCTTTGGCTTCGTCTGTCCACCACCAGATTTCTTTTGCGTGTTGGCAGGGGCCTTTAGATGTTCCGAGCAGTGATTTGGCTTTCTCCAGGCCAGATTGTTGTAGGGAATCCCACATGTCTTGTGCTCTGCACTCCTCATTACCGACCTCATCGATAATGGAAGAGAGGTAGTTTTCCATGTTGGAAATAAAAGCTTCGCCTTTTCCTTTATCCAGCTAATACCACTTGATTTTCTCAGACACCTTCGTTTGCTGCTTTGACTTCTTTCTCGCATCCATAAAAAATTCAGTCAGGAGGAGACGGTGTTGAGGGGCGATCGCGTCTTCCAGGATCACTTTGCAATCTTTAGCTCGTGGCTTCATGAAACTGGATACCAAATGATAGTCTATTTGAGTTTCATTTCCGCCGCTGCTATAAGTGATCAGGTGCCGGCTTTGTTTGACGAACATGGTATTTAGTATGGTACGAACATGGTATGGTATAAGACCGTACGACTTGCACATGTTTAGGATATCTTCACCTGAAGAGTTCCTGGTGCCGTATCCCAGCCCTCTACTAATGTATCGGATTATAATTTGTATCGTCAGTGGGCGACCCTCCGGTCCAAAAATTGAAAATCTGCGCTTGGACCCAAGACAAAGGCGTTTTGAATAAAATAAATTCTGATTTCTGAAAATTGTTTTTCATCTTTCAATCATCAGAATACTTTCGAATTTTCTCAAAATCACACTGCAAGGCGTCGATCGTTGGACCTGGTCTGTATGCAATTAAAGTGTCCGCGTACACTTTTGAATGGCGAAGACATGCTATCAGATCACTGAGGTAAATGCTAAAAAGATTCGCCGAGCTTACCGTAACCTATTGCAGTCCATTGTTAATTTCAAATGTCTGGGTAGAAATCCTGTTGCCAAATTTTCAAATTGAACCTTCTACTGGTTCGAAGAAAGAACTTCGTCGAGTAAAGACGTGTGCTCACAAGCAGTAAACATTTATTGTGAAAAATAACATAAAGTGCTTATTATTTCTTGAATAAAGTGTTGTACCGAACTACATACTGTCCCACGTGATAACTTGACATATCAATTTAAAAAAAATCTTAATTGCTAAATCCACTTTTCTTTAATATTTTATTTAAATATTTCTATTTGTGAGTACATACATATCTGTATACATCATACATATATTCAACCGCAATGTCTAACGCCAATATAAGTGAGCAACAAAGAAAATTACGATCTGCTGAAAAATGTTCCAACTCTCTCGCTCCGCGCTCTGAGTCTCCTGCAACGGCGCTGTCGTCAGCTAAACTTTGGAATAAGTTTGAAAGTCGTTTTGAAGAGATCACGAAAAATATAACAGCATCAGTAGTTTCTCAACTGAAAGCGGAATTTGACTCCATGTTCACCACCGTGTTAGAGCGTATGTCTGCAATGGAAAGTGATTTCAACTCCAAATTGAAATTGCTCGAACGCGATTTTAAAGAAAGGTATACCTCTATCAGCACCATGGTTTTAAATTGCCAGAGCAGTGTTGATGCTGTAGAAAGTCATTGCTCCCACATCGACTTACTCCAGAATGAAATCTCTCTTATAAAAGCGCAACAGCTTAAAAATGATAATTCCCAGCTGAAGTCGCAAGTTGATGCTCTCGCGAGAAAAAACTTATCGGGAGACCTAGTATTGCACGGCATTCCAATAACTGCTGAAGAGAATCTTTCCGAAATTTTCCAAAAATTTTGTGCAACGATCAACGTTAATTCATTAACACCGAACTATATTTTACGCACAAAACCGTTAAGAAATACTACGAGCAGTGCAATCATTGTTAAACTACCACATGAACAAATGAAAACTCACGTATTAAGGAAAGCCGCGGAGTATTACAAGAACAATTGTAAGTCAGTTACTCTAAATGATCTTGGGTTCACAAGTACGCGTTTCGTACGTGTTTATGAAAACCTGACAAAACTGAATCATGCTCTTTTTCGGAGAGCGAATGTATTACGACGAAACAAATGCTTGCATTCCGTCTTCACAAGAAGCGGGAGAGTTTTCGTTAAGGAAGCAATTGACAAGCCCCCAATCTGCATTGTTGATATGCTCTCACTGGAATCGTTTTCCTCCAATGGCCAACGCATACGCAGCACATCTGATGCCTACAAAGAACCCACTGATGCAATTCATATGGAAGCTGACTCCAACTGATACTTTTTTGTTAATCTCTTTGTTTTCTTTTATTTACTCCATATGCTCTCAAATGTTTTTAGTGTTGCCACTTTATGAATTTTTATTTTTAAATGTAATTTTTTCCTTTTATTATAATTTTTTTAATTTTTATTTTCTTTTTATCTCATCTTTTAATTTATTATTAAGTCTAATTCATATAGGTATTTTTTCTGCCGAGTGTGTGGTGATGTTCTTAAAAATTATTTTATATGATGAATCCATCTGATCCTGATATAGTTAGGACCGTTCTCAATGTGTTGTGTAGCGCCCATAATGGGTTAAATGTATGTCATCTAAACGCAGGCAGTATTCGCTCCAAGTTTACAGTCCTGTATCAAATACTTAGCACTTCTAAATTAGATATCGTTATGATATCAGAATCGTGGCTGAATCTTAATATTTTATCTCAATCTGTGCAGATCCCAAGTTATAAACTGTACAGAAACGATCGTGTCAATAGGAGTGGAGGTGGTGTATGTATGTATATTAAAGAACACATCTTCTCAAAGTGTATTTATATGTCATCCATGTCTGATATCCAGTTCCTGTGTGTTGAGCTGAATGATCTCGTTGAGAAACATTTGCTTGTGGTAGTGTATTGTCCACCCAATAGCTTTAAGGAGGATAACTTAATTGAACTGGAAGAAACTCTAACGAGGTTTAGCCCTAGGTATAATAACATACTAATTGGTGGCGATTTTAATGTGAACTACCTAGTCCACAATAACACTGTCAAACTATTCCGTTACTTCTGTGATAAAACTAGTCTATATGTTATTAACTCTCGTTGGCCTACCTGTTTCCAGTCTAGTAGCAATCCGTCCTTGATTGATATGTTCTTGACAAATTCCCGACGCGCTGTTCTGGGAAGCGATCAGGTTAGACCTACTTCTGACTTCATCCATGATTTCCTATTTTGTTCTGTTAAATATAACCGCACTCCTCCTTGTAATGACAAAATAATAACTTACAGATCTTACCAACATTTTAACCTTACCGACGCTCGAAGAAACTGTGACTCTAATACCTGGGACTCTATTTATTTTACATCTGACATTGATAATAAAATTAGCATATTTAGTAACCTATTAAATGAATTGTATGACGTTTGTATACCAACAGTGACTAAGACAATTAAGCCCAAACCTTGTCCATGGTATAACAATATTATTAGAGAATATATCCGCGAGAGAGAACGATTTTTTAGACTTTTCAAAAGAAATCCCACTGACTACAATAGACGCCAATACAACGTTGCTCGAAATAAAACAGTTGCAATGATACGCTTCTACAAGCGTGCTTACATTGTGCGAAAACTTGACCTTAAACAAAGCTCTAGAGAATTATGGAAAAACTTAAATAAACTTGGTGTAACTGACGGGAAAAATATAGCTGAGTGTCCTTTTAGCCCTAGTACAATGAACACTGTTTTTGCACCTGTCTCTACAATTCCATCAATTCTTCCAGCAAGTTCAGAGGACTCTAGTGTAGGATTTAGTTTTGAATGTGTCCAGTTAATTGATGTTCATGATTCGATTCGTAGTATCAAATCGAACGCTACAGGTCCTGATTGTGTGTCGCCTAAGTTTATAAAGTTAGTTTTGCCCATAATACTTCCGTATATGCTGCATATCTTCAACTTTTGTATGTATAGCTGCCAATTCCCAGAGAAGTGGAAAGAAGCCACCATCGTTCCTGTTTCGAAAATATCCAACCCGTCAGTTCCGTCGGATTTCAGGCCAATCAGTTTACTCTGTTTTCCAGCTAAGGTGCTTGAAAAGATTATGGCTACCCAAATACAAAAGTACTTAGAAGCAGGTAACTATCTATCCAAGTGGCAATCAGGTTTTCGCCATTTACATAGTTGCGAATCTGCGGTTATCAAAGTTACTTCTGATTTGCGTACAGCACTAGACGCAAACAAACTCGGAATCATGGTTCTTCTCGACTATTCCAAAGCCTTTGATTGTATTAACCACTCAATCCTTTTGTCTAAACTGAAAAACTTATTTGGTTTTAATAATACGTCTCTCAGACTCCTTGCGCAATATCTAAGTAACCGCGTTCAAATAGTCAAAACGGAATTGGGAACTTCAAGTCCTACTTCGGTTAACTCTGGTGTACCGCAGGGATCTGTCTTGGGCCCGTTACTTTTCTCTATGTTCATAAATGATCTTCCAAACTCAATCAAAAACTGTCAAATGCATATGTACGCGGATGATGTCCTTATTTATCTATGTCAGTCTGTTGGTTTAATAGAAGATTGTGTAGCCCGTATAAACGAGGATCTCTTAAATGTCCAACAGTGGTCTAATAATAACAAGCTTAAACTGAATCTTTTAAAGACTATGGGAATGATATGTTCACGACAGAGAATTGACCATTCTGATTATCCTGCTCTTGTCCTGAACGGAAACATTATTAGCTATGTCGACAAAGTTAGGTATCTAGGATATCAAATTAATAGCACTTTAACCTGTTGCGATGCTGTTTCGGATACAATAAGAAGAATATACCATGGCCTATCCAGGTTAAGGTCGTCATCGCATTCACTGCCTACAACAATCAAATACCGTTTGGTTAAAAGCTTGTTACTTCCTTTTTTCACGTTTAATTGTTCTGTGTATCCTTGTCTTGATTATGATTGCAACCGCAAAATAAATGTAGCTTTTAATGATTGTATTCGGTTCATTCATAATGTTCCAAGGTATAGTAGTGTGTCCCACCTAAATGGGTCGTTGTTCGGTTTAAAACTTGACACGTATTACAAGTTTAGAAATATTATAAAGCTTTTTAACATCATCCACGGTAAATGTCCTAGTTACTTACGTGAAATGATCCTTTTTGTTCAGTCTCGCAGAGGGTTAAAATTAATAATTCCGCGTTTTGCACACATAATTGGAGAACGGTCTTACTTTGTTCAATCTGTTCGTCTGTGGAATAATCTTCCTCAGGAACTGCAGAACATCACATCACCAGCCACATTTCGCAGAAAACTATTTTCAATTCTGTCGAATCAAAGCTCATAAGTAATACCTGTAATATACCCGTAAGTTAAAATTTAGCTTAAACTTCTCTTTGTTTTTTCCCCTTTTTCTTGATTTGATGTAAAATTTATTTGTAATATCAACTTTAGATACTTAATTATAAGATAAAACATCTTGTAGTATCAAGTTAAATTATAACATCAATGAATAAATGAAATGAAATATAAAAATACTGGTTTATAATGTAAAAATCATACAAAGCATTGTAATAAAAACCCTCTAACCATAAGACTAGGATTTTAGTTCTTACATTTGTTCCACTAGATATCCAATACGAGTTTCGATGGGGTGTTAATAATGTCATGCCCCGCTCTGAAACCGAAATGGTTATCCGGAATGATTTTATTGTCCTCAACCTATTTAGACAAGGCCATATGGACCACCTTCTCGATGACCTTACTGATATTCGGAAGGAGAATTATTATCGACCGGAGATTTGCCAGGTTGGAGGTGTCTTTATCCCTTTTGAGCATTGGTTGCACTACCGCCGTCTTCTAATGCACTGGATAATATTCATTATGCATGAGTGCCAATAGGTATTTAAAATAAGTCAAGCTTCCGATATACTCGTATATTCATATGCTTAATGCCTGAGAGCGTCGGAATATCGATGTTGAAAGTTACTCGTATTAAGTGACACTCAGTGCTATACCAACAATGTAGTAGAGCCTCCGTTTGTCGATTCGCCATTCTTATTTCGTTCCTCGACACAAGCAGTTTGTTCAAACTTTTTCACTTACTGTCGAATTTGGTAAATAGTTACCTCCCTTAGACAATTATTTATACTTTTTTAAAGATCGACCATTTTAATAATACATTTGAACTGCCTCAATACATTGCTCTCACATGTAGCTATTTATAGTTAAAATTGACTACTTGGTTCCTTCACAAATGTCGAAAACGACATAACAAAATCCTGGCGTTCAGAAGATATTCATTACTGACATGGAGTCGCGACTTTTGAAAGTAGTATGTTGTCTCAAAGCATCAACTTCTTGAGAAGAAGGCATCAACAGACTTTGAGGATACCAAATACCTCGGCTCTGCTATAACATATGTATATCAACGAAACAAGTACAGAAATCGAAAGTCATATAAATGTTGCCAATTGCTTTTTGCCTGTACAGATTATATAGCCCAAAAACACAAACCTTGTCGGGCGGGGATCAAGAAGCTCTCGCTTTTTTTGGGATAAAAAATTTGCTTGCTATTGTTTGTTTAACAAGTACTTTTGGTGAATTTATATTTTACGATGGATGAATAACAATTTTTTTAGCTTTTTTAGGTATAGAGAAGAGTTCTTTTAGCAGCACAGCAGTATTCACTTTATTACCCATATTTATTATTTTATTATATTGTTATACCAGGTAATATCGTTTGCATCAGCAAAAGAGAACCTGGTGGGGAGATGTAATTTAACATAGTTCACTCGAGGAATATCAAAATGTTCATGGGCTTTCCACTTCTATTGTACTTGAATGAATCCCCACCACGCCATTACAGAAGAATTTAGATATGAACTTCGACAGTGTCTGCATGAAAATTAACGATTTTTCTTGTATTTATTATTGAATAAAGAAGAGAAGTACGTGTGTTGAAAATAGTGCTGCAAAATAATATAATAATTGGCGACATTATCTATATTTCAAGCCTTAGGGTACATAGGGGGCTTGTTTTGATTGAAGTCCGGACTATTCCTAAAATATTTCATATTTTGCTTTCCAATTCATTTCATGCCTTACCTATTTTTGTTTTTAACGTATGAGATCTAACAGGAACTCCCTTCAGAAAGGTACAAATCTAACCTACCTATACAATAGCTCTTTGAAGTTAATCTACAAGTTGAAATCCTTACCACCAATCCTCCCTTTCGAACCATTCGGATCTTCAATTAAAATCGAAAATATATCGAACAAAAGCCAACCACTCTTAAGCAGCCGCTAAACCAATAAAATACCGCCACGCACATTTGTTATAGCCCACCACCACCTCCGCCCACCGAAAATCATATCAAACGAATTTACGCCCTCTTGGAGCTTTGAGAGGATTTTAAATCTTGCTGCGTGGGATTTTCGTGAAATTGCGTAAAAGCCTGTTACAGGGCTACATTGTCCAATTTTGCGCTTTCTTACCGAATTCGTTGTGATTACCCGCTGAAGGGTGAACCAGCGTACCAAAATGAAACCAAATTAAAATTAAAAATAACAAAAAAAAAAAACTAAAAACCCGAAATTGAAATAAATTGAAAAAGGAAAATAAAGAAAATAATGCTGTTAGAAGAAATGTACGGCTCCCGACAGGAGACTTGAAGGACTTAAGATATTTCGCTTTCTGGCAATTGGCACCAATTTCACAGTGGGTGTTCTGAAGACACTTACAAATTGGTAGCTTGGTAGTAAGTAATGTATTTGAGGGTTTCGGTTAGAAGAATGTAAGAAGAAATGAACCCTAATCTAAAGATTAATTAAATTGATAATAAGTTGTTTTTATGTTAAGATTTTCTTTCTTATTTATTGACAAACAGAAATGGATTGGAATACTGTCAACCTTGAGTGTCCAACTGGAAACTCGACCTCTGGGATCAGGAATACAGAAAACAATAGGCTGGATTTACCTAAAGCATACAATACATTTATTTCTCTTTAACTGTTGCCACTGAAGGCTTTTGTCCAAGACTCAAGTCCATATATTTCTGTCGAACATTATAGAAAAGAATTATTTTTAAAAATGCTAATCCGCGGTGTGTTGGCATCCCTTAGTGTATATAGAAAACCTAACTCTAAATTAGTACGAGAGCTTAAGTAAATTTTACACTTGCGAAGAGGCCAGTGTTAGAACGAGTTATTCGCGCACGATTGCCCAATATGATAAGCACATATTTGGGCGTAACCTAGAACGAATATTTGTATCCCTAGACCTCATTGAACATTGCGCTCTGCTTTGTTGTGTTAGGCAGGTTTGGCCTGTCCTTATTTGGCTCAGTCCAATCCATGATGCTCTGAAAAGAAAATTCGCACATTTTAGTAAAAAAAAATTATTTTTAGTGAGAAAGTTATCAGAAGCAATGTGTCTTGTGTTTTTTGTAGGTTACGACATCTTCATGTCCTCCAGTTCGTTGTTCGCACTCGTAAAATAATTTTAATTCATTTTCCTTAGTAAGTCAGACCACTGCAGGTTAAATTTCACGTACATACTTCACGACGCTTGGATGTCAGCGTCTCTCTTAAGGTAGCCTCACAGAAACAAGTCCTCGAGAGTCACATCTAGTGATCGCAGAGGGTCCCTTATTTTTGAAGAAGTAGCTTACGAAATTGGTCTGCACTGACCTTGCAGGGCGGTAGGTGGCCTTTCTATTTAATCAAATTTAAATTCGCTTTATTATCTACTCATAAAGTGCGGACGCTCTCAATGACTGTGCAGCAATAAATATAGTAATTAATATGATTAAAAACAATGAAGTAAGGTAAGAAAAACAAAATTAGCCCCTCAGGAAATTGCATTAATATCCCGGCCCCCCTGAACTAGATTTGAGGAAACGGTAAAATAGCTAATTTTGTGATAGACTGATAAAGGTGCCGGTAGAGGTCCTTACTTCTGCTACTCTTCCACACCCATCGTGACCGAGAATGACTTCAGTTACACGACCCATGACCCATTTGGTTGGTGGTAGATTGGGCTCCTTTACGACTACAAGGTCACCTTTTTTGAGATTGGATGTAGTTTGTTGCCATTTATGGCTCTCCTGAAGGGATGTTAGGTATTCGATATGCCATCTTTTCCAGAAGCCTTGGACCATAGATTGATGCTGTCGATAGTGATCAACCCGATTTTGTGGAATGTGTAGATAGTTGGGTTCTGGAACCGCGGTCATCGGCTCGCCTACTAGAAAATGAGCAAGTATTAGTGGGTGCGTGACAGTGCGCATAAAGGCCGTGAATTGACAACAGCTTCGATTTGGTATAATAAAGCATACAGAACCTCAAAGGTTAGGATTGTATATCCTATTACTCGACGTAAATGCGATTTTACCGACTTGACGCCAGCCTCCCACAAGCCACCAAAATGAGGTGCGGATGGCGGAGAAATGTGCCAAGCGACCCCATCTTTCGCAAGGGCCGCGGAAACAGTTTCATTGTGAGAAGGTGACAACGGCAACTTATACATTTCCGGTAGACAGCAGAGTGCTCCTTGGAAGTTGGTTCCGATGTCCGATGTCCGAGATTGCTGCATTTTTCGCGACGTGAGATACAGCGGCGAAGAGCAGCAATAAAGGCATCTATCGTCAAGTCACTAACCACCTCCAGGTGAATGGCCTTTGTAGCCGTGCATTACATATAGCGTTGTATGCCTTGGAAAGCCTTGGCTTTCGAGTTCGAGATAACTTTATCATAATAGGGCCAGCGTAGTCCATCCCCGAATTAGTAAACGGGCGACTGGGTTGAAGTCGATAAGAGGGTAGATCACCTATGAGTTGTTCGCAGGTTTTCTTCCTGCGTTTAAAACTGATCTTGTAGCGAAAAATAATCCTCCTTATGAGATTCCGAGAACCCAATATCCAGAATTCTTGACGAACCAGCGCAAATGTTTCGGATACGTCAGGATGAAAGTATTTCTGATGAATATCTGTAACGATCAATGTTAAAAGAATATGATTGCTGGGAAGGATAACTGGGTGTTTAATATTAAAGGAAACTGATGCTTCCTTGATCCTCCGTCCAACACATAAAATTCCTTCCTTGTCAACGACTCGAGCCAGCTTATTTAGCCTCGATTATGTATTGTAGATAGTTGACGATTTTGGGTTAGAGCTCAAATATCCACCGCGAGTGAAACTTGTTGAATTACTATAATAACAGTCAGTTTTGCCCTAAATATTTCGATGAATTGAAGCGACGACATTCGAGTAGCTCTGGGAGTGCGACAGTTGACACAAAATCGAATACAATACGCCATAACCCTCTGTATTTTAAGCCAGGACGAGATCTTCATAGCGAGTTGCTCCAGTAGGTCGTTGTTTATTGATGCAGCCAACACCTGAGAACCTGACATCCTTTCTTCTTGACTATCGCCTTCATGGGGTCTGTAGTTTGATTCAGACTGTGGCCGTAGCGAAGACTCTAATTGCAACCAAGAAAGACCCTCCACCAAATTTCCTTATCTAAAATAAGCTCGGGTGACACACCTCTCGAGGCAGCATCTGCAGGATTATCTTTAGAGCAAACATAGCGCCAAGAATGTCGTGGTATAACATCTAATATAGTAGAAGTTCGATTGGCTACAAAAGTTATCCAGCGACGAGGTGACGAAGAAAACCAGTGTAATACGATTTCATAATCGCAGCAAGCAAAGATGTTGAATGAATGGCTAGGCATCGAAGAAGTGAGCCGAGTTAGAAGTAAGGTCCCCAATAGTTCGAGTAGAGGAATCGACACTGGCTTAAGAGGAGCGACCTTTGTTTATATACTATAATATAGACCACTGCAGCACAAGCAACTGATGATGCATCCGAAAAACCATATAGCTCTAACACCGGTGGATTCCGAATCTGCTCGAAGTGATGTAATTTAGAACGGTAGCTGGCCCATCGTTCAGCTTTGAAATTGGGCAAGGGAGTATCGCAAGACAACTTTAAATCCGAAGTCCATAACTCTTGGAAAAGAATTTTGAAAAGTACTACCGATGGAGCCAAAACCCTAGAGGATCAAAGATACGCGATATTTCCGAAAGCAAGGTGACTGCGAATCGCATGTGACTGATATTTTATATGAAATTTCATCATTGACTGGGTCCCAAAACATACCCAATACCTTAACAAAATGAGCCGAACAGTTAGGATCGTAGACAGAGAAGTCATAGCATTCCTTAGAAAGAGTCTTAAGAAACTGCGAACTAATGCAACTCCACTTCCTTAACTCAAGTTTAGCTTCAGATAAAAGCGGCACCACCTCTGACTTTCGTGAAATAAGATTTTCTGATAAGGTCGAACCCGTCATGATGTCATCGACATAGACATCATTGAGTAAGACCCTTGATGCATTTGGATATTTATCCCGATAATCTTCCCCCAATTGTTGAAGAACGCGAATGGATAAGAAAGGGGCCGATGCAGTACCGTAGGTAACCGTGCACAAACGGAAATGCTGAATCTGGTCGGTAGGATTTTCTCGCTAAACAATTCGCTGGAAATCCGTGTGTTGTTCTCTTACCCAAATCTGCCGAAACATTTTGACAATATCAGCAGTAAATACTACGTTCTTTGTTCGGAAATGCAGACAAACTCCAAATAGATCCCGCTGGATGGATGGACCGATAAATAAGGAGTTATTTAAGACACACCATTAGAATCTTTCGCTGATCCATCAAATACAACCCTCAACCTTGTTGTTGTGCTATCTAATTTCATAGCTGCATGGTGTGGCAGATAGAATTGTTGACCAGAGCTGATGTTTACCTCTTCAACCGGAACACGGGACATATGACCAAGTCTCAAGTACTCAGACATAAATTCGGAATACATTCGATGAAGTTCGGTATTGGACCGTAATCGACGTTCCATAGAATGTAGTCGAGAAACTGCACTACCAAATGTTTCACCAAAAGATGGTTTGGTAATTTTAAAGGGTAATAAAACAATGTATTTACCATCTGGAGCACGGCTGAATGTTTTCTTGAAGTGTTGTTCTGCTGGATCTTGAACAGATGATTCACGACATGGAGCCGATACATCTTCAATTTCCCAAAAGCGCTTGAGAAGATGATCGACGTCCATGGTCGAATGAAGCAACGATATGCCACCATTAAGAAGCTCGATGTTATCAAATATTTCACTTGTAATTACCCACCCAAACGAAGTATTTTGTGCCACCGGAGTACCATCTTCTTCGCGAACTTGCCCTCCTTTAAGGATACTCCATGGTTTTTCTGCACCGAGCAATATATCAATCGGAGATGAAATGCTAAAGTTGGGATCGACTAATTGCAGCCCATCAAGATGGGACCAAAGAGGCTTATCTAGTGTTTGAGAAGGAAGATTTGTAGTAAGTTTATTTAATAAGTAGGTATCGACACATAAAAGAGTTGAATTAATTAGCGATGATCATTGGATTGAAACACGTCCTCTAGTGTACCTAGCTTCTAATGATGATAGCCCGTTGATAGGTATTCGGGCATGCGAGCGAGGATATCCTATTTTCTGGACAAATGATTCCAGAACAAACGAAGATTGGGAACCCGAATCCAGTAATACGCGACACACGTTCGAGTTTCCTTGACAGTCCTTTGCCGCAGCTAAAATGGTGGGAAGAATGGTTTGCCTGCGGCGGAAAGATCGTTGACCAGCGGCGTTGGTGGTCCAACTGAAGCGGAGGGTTGCGATTGGTTTGAGGAATTCGAAGCATTCCTTTACCGGCGAAGTATAAATCGAAGACACGGACGAGATCGGCTAGGGATTGGATGATAACGGCAAAACAAAGCACTTGTGTCTTCACAAAATCACGCCGCGAACGAATGTCTAATGCTAGGAAGTCTGCACATTGAGAGAGAACGTGCGAACTCGAACAGTTTGGGCACTTTATTTTGGATTGTGGGGGTTCAGCTACAAGCGAACGAAGAGGTATTGCGGTCTTTGAGAGCATTGCACCTTTTTTTGTAAAAAATCTAACAACGTATCAATAGTGTTGTCAGTCCTAGAACCGGAGTGCTCTGTCCAGGGTTGACAAGATTCCTGGTTCAGTTTTGTAACGAGCAAATAAATTAACCACGGTTCACAAGCATTTTAGGTGCCTTTGGCCCACTTTTGTTTTCAAGTAGACTCGCAAATTGGGGCTTAAAGGGAACTTTGCTGCAGTTGAAAAAAAAGCCAGATCTTCACTATAAGCACTTTATGTTTCGGGCATAATCCCGATAAAATTCATAGAATCACACATTTTTTTGAGCATTTTAGCATGCTATTTTCCAAAATATTTAAATATTGTGGCGTGTTCATGGTACTATCTATTAATATTAAACCTCCAACTCCTTTGCTTAAAATACATCATTACTGAAAACTTTATGAATTTTTAACTATTGGGAATTTAATTGTGAAGAACCTCACAAAATTATTCGTAGACCTTACAGCCGAATTAATTTAATATTTTCTTTGTATAACCTAAAAAGTAATTGTTTTTCCGTAAAGGAAACTCCTCTACTAATTTATAATTAGTTTGCGAAGGCAAAACTTACCCAGAGGATGGTGAACTTTTTGGAAGGTCCTATACCTAAGTCAGGGATGCTGTCCATAAGTTCATAAACGACGACTGTTCAGAAAAAAAAGGAAAAAAACGGATTTGAGAAAAATTATCTGATGTCGAAAACAGTAAGGCGAGTTGTAAGATCAAATAATGCGGTGCAAACCGGAGAGTTGCACCTCACAAACCATTTATTTCCAAAGTTGATAAGGACTAGCATTCGCCAAAGAGTATGTTAACAAGGTTCTGGGCTGTTGGAATGCCGTTATTTTTAATAATGAAAACAGTAAGTTTGACTTGTTTGGCATTGACAGAGTGACATGTTTAAACCCTTTGAAGGCACACAATCGCAGATGCTGAAACTGTTCTAAGCAGCGCACAAGCCCCGATATATGTATGTATGCCATGAAAAGAATAGACTGCAGATCAATAGCTAGGCCAAATTGACCATTATTCCTTTAATTTTTAAGGTTTTAGTACGCCAGAAATGTTGTATGCACTTCATTCAATATTCATACCTGAATGATCGATGCTATCTTTATCGGTTGCATTTAGCTTGTGTGAGGAAGCCCGAACCGTCTTAAACTCCTCCAATATCCTTAACTATTTTCATATATGGGAGGCGTTAACAACCAATTCGTTCTTCTTTTTGTATCCAATCCCCACAATTCTGCTCTGCATTACATTACTTGATAGCACCACTAACGTGCATGGTATTTGCTTCATCAATTTCAGGTTCGCTCGATTCCAAGGACTTCACAATCGACGGTATCAATGGTTTCAGCAGTAAAAAGAAGAAGAAGAAACGACGGCACAGTCGCACCATATTCACCAGCTATCAACTGGAGAAACTCGAGGAAGCATTTAAAGAAGCACATTATCCCGATGTGTATGCACGTGAAATGCTATCGCTCAAAACTGAATTACCTGAAGATCGAATACAGGTAAGTGGAATGTACGAGAAGTATTCGCAGATTCCATCCCTGCATGAAATCCGATCTGACGTGATTGTTTCTGCCTTTTCATTCGAATAGTATTTGCATTCTAATAAACTAATTATTCAGGTTCGTCTTGGTCGTTCACACCTGTAATCCAAAAAGACAATGCGGCTCGGATGAATGGGGAATTTATCGTTTTATTTAATTTTTTTTTTTTTTTTTTGGTCTACAGTATATTTGTATATAAAGTTGTTGCGCTCAGACGGTAGAATATATACGAATAAGGATTCAGCTGTCTGCAGAGGTGTTTTCTGTTGGCAAAATACTCGCATGAATTCCCCTTCTTATATGAGGAAGGGTTCCTGATGGTGTTTGCAAATTCTTGCGGCGATTTTCACACCTTGAATACAATGAATGCATTTTTGGTTCCGACAAAGCCTAACAGAAAGCGAAGGTCGTCCAGCAAGGCAAACGGTTTTCTTAAGGGTGAGAATATTACAACATTTCGGAGGTAAGGCTAGACAGAATCATATAAGAACAGCCGTATGGCACTATAAAAGTTTAATAGTACGCAAATACAATTGTTACTCTGATTTAACACTAAGAACAATATTGTTGACAAAGAAACGTACCGCTTTCCCAAACCCTTCTTTGACAAAAAGTATGTGGAAGTTTGCTATTATATAATTTTGGTCAAGTGCAACTTTCATAGCAGTACAATATGCAATATTAAAAGTAGCTCATTACTGGGAACAACTACTCGTAAATTCGTCGAACAGACTGGAAAAAAGTCAAGAAAAACTACAGGTTGACCCAATCTATAAAATGGAAAGACATAATTGCACAATTTATTCAAAATATTTATTGAGGTCTTTAAGTTTTCTTCCATTTTTGAAGATGGCATCGTTTAAGTGTGCAAAGCTATTGTTTTGAACATTTGGGCTTTTTCTATCGCATTTTCAGCCATTTTTTTGGAAACTTCGGACGATAAGTTCTCACCCCTTGCCGGATATTCTTTTTGGAGCCCCAGAGTAAAGGTCAAAGCAAAACGCCAAAATGTAAGGGCCTTTAGCTTTCAAAATTTCTATTGTCGCTCCTGCTATGTGTGCAGCTCCAGTCTTTAACCAGAATGAGCTGCAAAGACGAACGTGTAATGGCCAATTGCGTCATATATCACTTGGTCGACGTTGATGACTCCCCAGGTACCTCTCTAGCCACCATGGGGCGGTCGGAAAATCTGCACCAAAATTATTGATCGAAATAAAATGGCAGCGTCAATTTGTGACTGGGGCATGAGTAACTATAGTGTTTATTGTTGGTTGTACTTGATTGATTGTTATTGATCCCCGCCATTTTAAGCCTTACAACCTAACTTAACTATAGTGTCGGTTTTGGTCAAATATTTTTGAACAGTCAATGAAAGGTTTTTTTTCGGAAACATATTGTATAATGAATAATGAATTATCGTCCACGTCCCTAAGACTGTTAAAAAAGTCAATCCACATCATTCGGTAATGCAACTAAAATATAACTCGTTGTAGAGAGGAAGGTTGTTCCGTTATTTATATTGGATTTCGGATACACATATGCCACAGTTTAGTTTGCCCTACACGTACAATCATCACTTAAAATAATTTTGTGTAAAAAAATCACGAGGCATCTATGTATTTCCAACGCCCAATACGGCATTTTGAGTGGTGCGCTGGCTTCAATTCTTGTGTTAACTGGACATTCTAAGCAAACACGGTGCAGATGGATTCAATTGCTGTGATCGTCTCGAAATGGTAGGAACCCTGGTTTTTATTCACACTCTGAACTACGGACATTTGTCCTGCATTTTTAACTTATCAAAATTCATCGAAACGACAGTTGAATGAGACCTCTTGTTATATGTTATTTACTTGGACTTAATACTTCATACTGTCATTTGGCCTTGTGGAAAGTACCTATACTTGTACTATACCATTAAAATCAAAAAACACAGAGAGCATGACATACATATGTATGTATGCGCTCTTCAGCGTGTTGTTGTCTTGTAGATTGATAACGCTTCTAATTCTTCTAATTCTAATCAAGTCTTCTTCTTCACAAGCGTTATGGTCTCCATCCAACAAGAAGGCCTTCCTACTGACTTCGCTAGCCTCAAGAACCTATTTATCAAATATGTATCACGAATTCTTCAATATTTCGCCCCAAAAAGTGTCAAAGGATCTTGAAACTTTCCGCCAATACATTCACTCAAAACGAATATCCCACCTGCAACGTAGTAGAGCTGAACACGACAAGTATTTTCGTCCCTAAATCTAGCATAGCATCTAGCATAAGTAACTCCGAACTGTTTTCAACAAATTTTAACATCTATCGCGATGACGAACTCAGTCAGGCCACCGAGGGTTGCCCTTGTCGAGGAGTCCTACTAGCCGTCCTTAACTCCATTGACTCTTCCCTCATTGCAATATACATCTTGCCCTCACAGCCCATTGAATCCTATCAACTTGCCATTAACACAATTGAATAAATAATTGATTTAAGAGACCCCCAGGATGAAATCCTTCTCTTCGGGGACTTCAACCTTCCTCATCTTGGGCTCAATCAGACGATGAATCGTATTATATTGCCACCAATCCCACTACTGCCAAAGAATGCCTCTTCTTGGATCGCCTTGCGGATTCAAACCTTTGTCAAGTTAGTGGCGTCTTAAACTACATGGGTAGACAACTAGACCTGATATTTACAACTGATCCCTTCAACTCCTCTGTCTCACTCTGTCCCATCTCCCTTTCAACCATCTCCTCTTTCATTTTTTCACGATTCTCCATTACAGAACACCCCTTCCACAGTTTTGCCTTCTCACGATTTCCACAAAGCTAATTTCCACCAAATCAATGAATACCTTAAAAAAGCCACTTTCAATTTTGATAATCTAACTATAAATGATGCAATATCCATATTCTATAGGGAAATATTTAACTCTATCTCTCTTTACGTACCAATTTCCCAACGCAAAATTTTGTCCACCTCCCCACCCTGGTATAATCGTAGACTTCGCACCCTAAGAAACATAAAAAATAAACAGTGGACAATCTTCCTTCGTACTCAATCTCCTAATGACTTTTCTAACTACATGGGCAGCTATCTTAACTTAACGCCCTTCACAACTCCCTCTATCAACGCTATTTAGCTGAAACGCAAGCCAATCTTATAAGTGATCCTAAGTCCTTCTTTAAATTTGTTAACTACAAAAGGAAATCTGATGGTTACCCTACCTCTCTCTCCTTGAATGATCAAACCTCTAATGACCCTAACACTATCGCCAACTTATTTGCCGCCTATTTTAAACAATCTTTCGCCGACGACCCCTTCGTTCCAGACCCCGCTTACTTCGATTATTTACCGAAATTTTCCTTTGGAACCTTTCTTCCTCATACAGTTGATCCCGATGTCATCGAAACCAAACTAAATCAACTTAATGATGAATTCACTCCTGGACCAGACGGTCTCCCCGCCATATTCCTGAAAAAAATGCTCATCAACCTTCTCTCTCCCTCTCTCAAAAATCTTCAGTTTATCCCTAACTTTAAGTGAATTCCCCCAGTTATGGAAAACCTCATTTATAACCCCTATACACAAGAAAGGTCCGAAGAACGTTATTAACAATTATCGTCCCATTGCCAAACTGTCACATATACCCAAAATGTTCGAGAGCATTTTGTACGAAATCTTAAGTTTTCGCTGCAAGTCTTTAATCTCCCCCAGACAACACGGATTCCTCAAGGGCCGATCTACAACCACAAACCTTGTTGAATTTGTGTCTTTTACCCTCTCGGCTTTAGAGAATGGCAAAGTTGTCGACATGGTTTCAACCGATTTCAGTAAGGCATTTGATAAAATCTCCCACAATCTAATACTCTTCAAATTGTCTTCTCTTGGCTTCGAACCCATTTTATTGAAGTGGATATCTTCTTACTTGGAAAATCGGTATTATAGTGTTCGCTTCAGATCTGCCTTTTCCAATCCTTTCTTAGCTTCCTCCGGCGTTCCCCAAGGTAGCCACTTAGGTCCACTTTTTTTTGTCCTTACCATATTGAAATGGTGATTAAAAATTCCCACATCTCACTATATGCCGACGACACCAAGTTCTACAAGTCTATTTCCTCCAATCACGACTCTTCCCTTATTCAATCCGATCTCAATAGTTTTTCCATGTGGTGTTCCAAAAATTGCTTGGAGCTTAACATTAGCAAATACCAATCAATCACTTTTTCACGTAAACGTATCAAACCTACTTCCTCAATAATCAGCCCATCTCCACCGTTCAAACTATCTGCGACCTTGGTATATTATGTGACCAACAGCTAAATATTCGCGCACATATAGACGAGATAATCCTTTAAGCTAATTCAGCACTCGGGTTCGTGAAACGATGGTCTAAAGAATTTTCTAACCCTTACGTTACCCGATCTCTCTACATAACCTTTGTCCGGCCCCTCCTTGAATACGCCTCTCAAGTGTAGGTGCACTAAAAAAATGAAACACAAAGAAATTCGTTCGCGACAGTTTATTGGTAACAACGGAATGAGCGCCTAAAAGTATTTCACGGCTCCATTTATTAGAGAGCGATTTACATATGTCAACGGGAGGATCATCCGATCTTTTTAGTATACAGAAAGTACATAGATAAAAAAAATAGTGACTGGAAAGTACATGGATACATATTGTTTCGACCATTTAGTAGACAGTGTCCTTTACAAGTGCGATTACACTATCATTTATTTGCATAATTAAATAATTGCCTACACAAGTGTGGTCTCCTTACCAGCAAATCCACATTTCTAGAATCGAGAGCATCCAACGCCGGTTCTTACGTTTTGCTCTGCGAGGTCTCCCCTGGAACAATCCTTTGCTCTTACCACCTTATCACGACCGCCTTAAACTAATCAACATGAACACCTTGGAGGAAAGAAGAACTGTATCTGACATCCTCTTCATCCATCGACTCCTTTCAGGCTCCATTGACTGCGCTACCCTCAATAACTCTGTCTCTCTCAACACTAATCCTCGCAATGTACGAAACCTCCGTCTCTTCTATGTACCCACCACCCGTACCGCTTATGGCTCCAACGAACCCATCTTTCGAATGCTCGGAAGAGTCAACTCGAATCCATTCTTCGACCTCAACCTTAGCACTCCATGCTTAAAAACCCTTCTTTTT
Source organism: Merodon equestris (assembly GCA_958301585.1). Taxonomy (NCBI): domain Eukaryota; kingdom Metazoa; phylum Arthropoda; class Insecta; order Diptera; family Syrphidae; genus Merodon; species Merodon equestris. The sequence goes on along the minus strand of OY284415.1, from coordinate 75,690,666 downwards.
CATGCCCCCCTCTCCCCTACCCCTTAGCTTCTAAGCTAGTTTAAGTTAGGTTAAGTTAGATTAAGTAAGATCATGTGCTTGAATTAAGCTTAATAATTGGGGGTGTTTGCCCCCACGAAAATTAAAAATTAAAAATTAAAATTCTTCTAGTTTCTAGTTCTAGTTTTTACTAATTTCACTGAGCTACATATGTTTGAGCATGTTTGAGAATATTTAATGGCACGGCTTAATTGTTATTCGAAATTCTTCGACGGCTTCTCGTCTTTTTTTTAATATCGTATAGCCGAGTAGAAAGTAAAACTTAACTAAAGGCCAACATCTGAGTCAGATTGAAGCTTTTCTTTCTATCGCTGAACTTAAAAAAAATAAACCTTTTTTGAGTGTAGTACATTATACAGGACTTTCGATACTATTTCACTGCTAAGAAAGGTTCAATACAATTTCGATGATTTAGTTATTGCTGGGACTAAAGTTCCCGTCCAAGGAAAAATCCTTGGGTAAGAATGGAGAAAAATGTTACAAGGACTTCGACTTTTTACTTCACTTTACGCAAGATTTTAACTAATAGCTCCCCGGTAAAGACCCTTCGGAACCTTGACGTCACCATTATAGACAATAAGATACCTTTTCGTTGGAAGCGAGTAAGCATTCACGAAATTAAATTGAATTATCCAATTAAACGAATTCATTTTGTTGTTAAATGAACTGTAAATGCCTTAGCGAAATTGCCAATTACGACAGCCATCTTTATCGACCAACACACATTCGTATGGGCCGCATACCTACACACGAACACACGTCTATCGATCCCTGAAATACTCGAACCATTACCATTACTCCGACTCAACCTCAATGGCATGAGGAACTTCTTTATTGAGCACATTAAAACAATGAAACGTAACGTTCGTGCATTCACAGAAAGTCTGCGTCGCCATTTTATTTCGTTTTTCTTTCTCCTTGTTCATTACAAGAGCATTCCAGAGTCAGACATGGTTCACGACGATTGCCATTCATACCCCTAATAATTACCTCTCGAAATACAGCTCGTCATTGCGCGATGCGTGGTTGATGCGGTGTGCCTCCATTGATGGTTTGGGACGATACCGGGGGTGCATGGAATTATGGGGAAAACGATGGCGCGTATGACGTGGCTCACCCTGTGGGTGTTATTCAACTGGTTATTAGCAAGAATGCAGTCGCATCCTTTAGCGTATTTCGCTTTTTTATCAAGTTTCTTGGTTTTATTGTTATAAAAGTAAAATGTTGAATGAAGAGCAGGATATTCCCTTTTTTGCTCCGTGTAAGGATGTCTATTGTTCGGTAAGATTGCTCGATGAGATGTGGGTGCAACATGGAATAAATTACCTTCCTCAGATTGCCGTTAATTGCATGAAGACTGCTTGGTGTGTTGAGAACTGAGGATACTCGAAACTCGAGCGGGACTTGGTAAGCTGCTGCACTAGGAAACCCGTACTCAGGTGGTTGGTTAATAGGGATGTGGTTGAATCTTGAAATAGTATATTTATCCACAGAAAGTAAAACAGTAATATCAGAACTCACTTCTACATCTCATTTGCAGCATCCACAAGGATCCTCCGTACCGTCCATTACCACTCATTATACATTGTCTTTGCTGTTTCCATCATTGCTTACTTCTTGTGTCTCGAGCGAATGTACTGACAAAGTCAGTTCTCGCAGTGCACTTCCTTTTCCAATGCTCGACTCTTTTTGTCTAGTTGACTGTAATGGATTCCGACGTGTGGGTATTGATTTTAATTGAAAAATTGTTAATTTTCCAACATCCCTAAAACCACAGGAGCTTACGTGGACAGTATACCAATACTCTGCTTTGTCTGTCTATTTGCTTGGAGCAATGCTGGCAGTATCGGGTGCACCATGTGTTATTATCTCGAAAAGATTGAAATTTTATCCTTTCGCTATTGTGGGTACGCCGGGATAATTATGTATTCGTGTTTTTCCACCCTCAAGATCGTATTTTACGCTTAAACCAGTTAGAAAACAACGAGAAGGAGGTGATGTTGTATGGAGTTTTGGGAGAGAAAGTGGGAATTTTCGTTGTTCTCGTTCTAATGGCTTGTGTGTGTGTGTGGTCGAACAGGAAATTTTTGCTACAGTTAATGCTTTTTCTTGCTTATAAACAAACGCTGGCATTTTTGACACGACAAGTAAATCTATGTTATGATGTTAAAAAAGAGAGTAAGTGAAAGAAGAAGCAAAATCAACCGAATTTTCAATATTGCTGCCTCCTATAAGCTTTATTTTCAACTTTCAACTCTTCTGTATGATGATATGACCGGGGCTGATATGAGTCCGTACTCCAATTTGGGCCTCATAGATTGAAACAAAATCAGAGGACGTAAAATATTTCTTACTCTGTATTTGAGCAACCTGGAATATTTACATGTTTTGTAGTTTTCTCCTGAGATCATCCATTTACAATATACTCGTAGTCCAAGGGTGATGTAATAACAAAATTACACTTAAGCGCTAATTGAAACCATACTGAGTTATAATTAGACAACCAGCCACGAGCAGAAAGGTAGAAATTAAGCAAGGTGTATGTGGTCGTCCTGCGACTGTTTCGCTCTACATGGACCAACCATGTTGGATGGGTAGATGCTTGATCTAGCCGGTGTTGATGGTAGAAATTTCCTCTTAAATCAGTCAAGGGTCTGGTAGCTTTGACGTCTTCAACGTTATACGCCCTGGCTAAAGCCTTGATGCCGTATATGCTTAACCAGGACGACCTTGTGGAGAGCGTGTATTTAGTTTTGCCTTCTTCTACCTTGCCCTCGTCTAGGTTGGGTGGACGAGAATCTCACTTGCATTTGTTCAGTGTAAATGATTCGTTCTGTTTAACAGAGGCATTTTGACGATCAACCTCTGTTATACAATCTAGTGAAGTGAAGTGGCCCATATGTTCCGGTTCGACTGTGACATGTAGTTTGATCTGCATCCTTGGCATTAAGCTTTAAAGACTTATTCCTCTATTTTCCTGATCTCGCGCTTCCCGTGGTCTTTTTATTATTTCTAGAATGCGTATGCTCCTCTCTTCTGTTTTGTCTTTAGAATGCATGAGAGGCTTCCGTCTGTCGATGTTTTTCTATATGAACTTGTATATTATGTCATCAAACCAGGGCTTCTTATATGTGCTAACATAAAACGGGGGCATTCAAAACCACACTCGTTCTATGGCTTGCGCAGATTGCATCGAGTCTTGAGAGAGCTTGAGATATGAACGGCAAGGGTACTGGCAGTCTTACAACTATTGCCTACCGATGCTAAATGTTGGCAATTTTACCGTTGTGTTCGCGGGGTACGCATAACTACCTTGGGAGGGAATGGAAGGTTGGAGCAACTAGAATACCAGATGAGTGTCTGGTATCAATCGGCTGATTAGTTGGTTGTTAATTGGTCAGACGACGTGGTTGATACCATTTGTCGAAATCTCTTTCACTCCGTAACAAATTTCTGCTTTTCACCCGGTACGTATCATCGTATTTCCTAAAGTGCACTTAAGGGCTTTCTGGACTTTCAAGAAGCCCAAATTTTAGATACAAATGGAAGCTCGTAACGTTTTGAGAATTTGTCGGGTTGACCTCATGTAATCCATCCGTATTCGAGGCTATAACTTGTCTCTAAGCAATCAGTGATCTAAGATAGAAATAATACTCCCAAGCTCAATATCCATCAATGCCGAACTCTCCTAACTGACCTAAGCTTTAAATATGTTGTATTAGCTCGAGTAAGATGTTCACGAAGAAGTTCTTCTCGCGAACCGTCCACACTATTGTCGAAGTCATTGTGATACTTCTTCGGCTGCCGGGAAGGGGTCTATCGATATGTTATTGAGATGATACAAAGCAACCAGAAGCTAACGCGTATATGTGAGAATATGTAGTTAGAAGCATAGGTATTGAAGCCTAGCCTACCTTTTGTAGTGTTAGGTTACTCATACAAGATGCACTACAAATGTCCCATACATCACTACAAAAATGTCCCAAGACCTCAAAAAATTATTTGTCCCACTTCAATTCTTGTCATAGTCAGAAGCACCTCACGTCCTCATGTCCCATACACCACTACAAAAATGTCCCAAGACCTCAAAAAAGATATTTTCCCACTTCAATTCTTGTCATAGCCAGAGCACCTCACATCCTCATGTCCCATACACCAGTACAAAAATATCCCAACACCTCAAAAAAATAATTTGTACCACTTCAATTCTTGTCATAGCCAGAGCACCTCACATCCTCATGTCCCATACACCAGTACAAAAATATCCCAACACCTCAAAAAAATAATTTGTACCACTTCAATTCTTGTCATAGTCAGAGCACCTCACTTCCTCATGTCCCATACACCAGTACAAAAATATCCCAACACCTCAAATTTGTACCACTTCAATTCTTGTCATAGTCAGAGGCACCTCACGACTTTTGCATTAGTACATATTGCAAGCTATCAATGGGACATGTGACAAGATGTAAAGGGTGTATTTTATAGAGGTATAGAACTTTGAAATGGAATAAAACAAAGATGATTTTTTTAAATTGACATGAAATTGACTTTATTCGAAAGATAATCTTCTGACATTATAATTTAAATATAACTTCTGGCATATGACTGCCCAAAACAAGATTGCCGTTGATCCCAATTTTCATAAGCGAATTTTGTTTAGCGATGAAGCTCACTTTTGATTGAATGGATACGTCAATAAACAAAACTGCCGCATTTGGAGTGATGATAATCCTCAAGTGTATGTTGAGGCACCGTTACATCCACAAAAACTGACTTTTTGGTGTGCTTTATGGGCTGGTCCGTACTTCTTTATAAACGATGCTGGCCAGAACGTTACAGTCAATGGTGACCGCTATAGAGCGATGATTACTGAGTTCTCCGTTCATCAATTGAACAACCATGATGTGCAGGAGCTGAGGTTTCAACAAGACGGCGCAACATGTCACACAGCTCGTGCCACAATTGATTTATTGAAGGAAACGTTTGGTAACCGCATAATTTCACGTTACGGACCCGTGAATTGGCCTCCAAGATCCTGCGATTTAACGCCGCTTGACTATTTTCTCTGTGGATATGTGAAGTCGCTAGTCTACGCCGATAAATCCGAAACGATTGACCACTTGGAGGACAACATTCGCCGCGTTATTGCCGATATACGGCCACAAATGTTGGAAAAAATCATTGAAAATTGGACCTCCAGATTAGACTACTTTCGAACCAGCTGTGGCGCTCATATACCAGAAATTATATTTAAATTATAATGGTAGAAGATTACCTTTCGAATAAAGTCAGTTTCATGTCATTTTAAAAAAATCATCTTTGTTTTATTCCATTTCAAAGTTCTATACCTCTTTAAGAAACATCCTTTACCTCAAATGAGGTGGGACAATGTACCACTTCACTCCCCCAAATGAGTACCTCATACAAACTCAATAAAAATGCGTGTCCTACCCAACACTAACCTTTTGGCACTCATATTACCATCATTCAGTACATGTATTGCCATGCCACTTAGCTTGTTATTTGAATAATATGATAAGAAAGCGTATTCAAACCGTAATATGGTGAGGATTATAGGGGCAATTATTGAAGCTTTTTTATGGGATTCTCATAGAACCCCTCACCATAAACTGTTACATTTTAATTGCCAAGGTTTTCTTTGGCTGCATTATCTAACTAGTCCCGAATTTCTTCGTCTATATAAATCAAAATGAAATCCTGTTCGTTGTTAAATTCATCAGTCGACCAAGTTTCATCTGTACTACGGGACATCGACCAAGAAGAAGAATACTAATCTCGACGCTACATATGATCGTCAGAGGCAGTTTGTTCTCACTAATAAACTTGTTATGTCTTCCGAGATTGCAGTTGACATTGACTTATCGGCATAGGCGAGTGATTTGACGAATCCCTAATAAATAGTCAAAAACGCGTCAAATCGCACAATCTAGCCGGTCAATTCACAAATCCGAAACGAGAGATAAATTTCTCACCGAAAGCGGATCTGTCCCCAGTTTTTTTTTAGGTCCACTCCACCAAAAATCAACCTTGTGACAGGCCGTTCGGCTTCAGTTCTTGTACGTGCTGTATTTTTTAAGGTGGAAGATAAAGATCCTTGCGTCAAATACTCTATGTAGGTGAGTAGTACAATCTCAATTGTTGCGAACAGCGATGCTTAGTTAAGTCAGGTTTTCACTAACACTAGCGGATACAGCGGCCATATTTTACTCTATTCTTACTATACGCATACGGGCATGTGGCTTGATTGGAAAATTGGAGATTTGGTCACTCCAGCTTCAATTATTGCTCGGTAGGTCGGTTACAACGGCCGAAAAATGGTCGAAGTAGGCAAAAAACTGTTTTTAGGGAGTACGAATTTTGATAACAGAACTATTTGTAAGCGCAATAATTTAAAAGCATGTCTTCTTACATTACAATGGCAATGCTAGCTGAGTATGTTTAACTCTGATATATGTTCCGAGTCACACATTAGCTCGTAAAAATGGACACTAAAATACCAAATAAGAAACAAATCAGTCTTTTCATGATCGTTATCCAATGGTCATGCACCTGGAAGTTCAGTTGGAAAATGGCTTCTGAACTTCCACCAATCCCAACAAAGTAAGACAACATATTCAGAGCCTGCGACAAACAAAATTTTTACCAGAGTATTTCCTGAATTACGTGGAGAAGTTCAGTTTGCTAAAACTCTGTTGGATAGGGTGTCAGTCAGGGATTTCCGTTTAAAAGACAGCCGATCTCGTTACGTATCCCACATTCCACGCATCCTGCAGGACACATCACCTGCTTGACTGTGATCAACACTGGAGCGAAACTTTCGAAGAGACCAACATTAGCGAAAACCCCAACTGCTTAAGACATTTGTCCGATGTCATATTGGTGTAATTTATTGAATGAGTACGGATTGCCAAATCCACAAAGAAAAAAACTTTTTTAGAAGAGCAGAAGGTTATTCTAAAATCAGATTGCGGATGCAAAACCGAGAGGCTGATGAGCTTAATGCATAATCCTATAAATTAAATTAATTAAAAAATTAAATTAGTTAGGGATGTTGTCCGTAAGTTTAGAAATGAGGGCTGCTTAGTTAACAGGAAAGGTAGGAGTGCACAAGAAACACTGTCAGAGGTAAATGAGGCATATTGTCAAAGGAATTAAGCAAGGCACCAATAAAATTATTGACCGGAGAGGCGTCGGGAATTGTTAAAAAACACTTTCTCTCGAAATAGTAAGGCGGTTGTTAAGGTAAAATAATTTTAAAGGCAGAGTTACACGTTACAATAATAGACGACCTGGGAAGGAAACATGGTTTTAGTAGACTCGCAGCTACGACCGACTATATTTCCCCCCAAAATGACTTCTCTCTCAGTATACCTATCCTTTTCCCCGACAGAGAAGAGTGGCTATCAAACGCTGTAATCAACGACCACGAGATCACTCTCTCCACCGACGGATCGAAAATGGACACAGGCACTGGGGCCGGGTTCTACTCTGATACCCTCCACAAACAGGAATCATTCAGACTCCCTGATCTGTGCAGCGTTTTTCAAGCAGAAATCCTGGCAATAGAGAAAGCAGCCAAACACCTACAGGTAGCCGATATCCCACCATCTGATATCACTATCTTCGAAGACAGCCAGGTTGCACTGAAGTCAATAGAATCCTGTATAACGAGATCAAAGGCTGTCAAGAAATGTCGCGACTCACTGAAGTCCATCAGACACCACAAAGTTAAACTCTGTTGGGTCCCGGGCAACAGTTCAATCGCAGGGAACGAAAGAGCAGACGAATTGGCCAGTCAAGGGTCTGAAATGGACATCAGCGAAGCGGAGACGTCATTGCAACCACCGATCAGCGCATTATACCGGATCATAAACGACACAATCATCAAAGAGGCCAACTCGTCTTGGCTTACAAGAAACGACAGCTACACGACAAGATCATCGTGGCTAGAGCTCAATGTCGGAAAAACAAAGAAGCTCCTGGCGCTGGACCGTAACTCGATCCGTATGCTCGTCGGAGTGATCACAAGACACTGGCCCATTGGAGCAATGCTCCGGAAATGGGACTCGGGATCCAGCGATCTCTGCCGGAGCTGTGGCGATGAGGAAGAAACTGAGACGATCCAACATCTGCTTTGCCACTGCCCAGCTCTCCAGAATCGACGCCTAGTGTCGCTAGGCCAAAGATTCTTTACAGAGATTGCGGACGTGGCTAATGCAGACATATCGGACCTTCTAAAATTTATTAAGAGCACGGGGTGGTTTCAGCACACGAATGAAGGGAATCACAATGGGTCTCTGGACCTCCGAGTGGAAGTGATGTTTAACCATCACACTCCCCTTCTCTAACCTAACCTAACCTAACCTACATGTTACAATCTAGATATTTCTAAAATTAAGAAAGCAAAAAAAATCGCGCATAGAATGAACCAATATGACTGCCTCCTTTTGATTCTTTTATCTGAAAATTTGGTTGCTAGGTTGCTTTTAAAAATTTCTGTTGCTTCTTTAATGAACTTGTATGTATATGATAGGAGTTTTGTGCTCTTCTATACCAATACAATAAGCTAAAAAAGGAAGTCTGTCTTTGCTGAAGCCAATTTCGCAATCATTTAATTAACCTAACGTAAACACTTTGTTCTAAAGGAAAACATGACCACGAGAAAAGCCAATGACCAACTGACTCCCATCTGCTAGGTCACCACCTAGATGAAAACCCACGACACTAGTAGGTAACCTTGTATGATTCCTCTGTCGCTTTTGGTTAAATACTACGTCGATTTTCATCTACTGTGAGAGATACTTTTGGAGATGGAAATGTAGTTTGACGCCCGTTCATATGTATTTGTCCGACAAAAATACTTGAAATAAATCTTAAAAACGTAATTTATTGAAATAACTAAGCAAGCGCGCACGTCTTCCCTGTTATTGTTTCAAAAAAAAATTCAACATAGAAATGAATCAACAAGCCTATATCTTAAAAAGCTATATCCTACGATATTTTTTTCCGCCTTTTACCAAAGTACATACATCATTTCCCCATTGATAAGCCTTCAGACTTTCAGAGATGCCGTAATTTAATTGAAGCACCAACATTACGGATTACTATTGATCTAAATCTAATTATTAAATCGATTTTTCATTAAAGATCCATAAAAAAACACAACTTGCTCCCAGTGTTTTTTTCAAGGATAAAATATTAAGCGATTCTTGCGCGGAAAAGCTTTCTCTTATTATTTTAAGCAACTTTTTATTACCTAATCCAGAAACCCTTCACACAACATTAGAAGAAGAAAATCCACCACCATTACCGTCCTTGACTAAGCGCACTCTTAAAAAAAAGAAAACATTTTCTGATGAAAATTAAATAGAGTCCCTTCTCCTAATTACTACCAGGAAAAGTCCTTCAAACTGACATCGCTAAGGAGGTGTTTCACCGAATTGATATCATCCACTTGGCGTATCCATTTAAATAACAAGTGTTCAGGAACATAAAACGAACAAATGTCTGGAGTTGAATACATCGACCAGCGAACGTAGCCCGGCTTAGACTGCATTGCGTCAAGTGGTACTCAGCATCCTCGTCATCACAAGAAATTAGTTCTAAGGAATCCCATCGACCCTGAAGAGACAAACAACATTGTCTTTTGAAATACTCTTTTTTGAATACAAGTCTATGAATGTATGCGTGATTGGTGTTTCTGGCTTTTGTTCCCAACGATGCACTCCTGGCACGACTGATGTACGACGGCGAGAAACGACTAATAACCCATCAGCGTCGATCAACGAACAGCCATGAAGTTGCCGGAGACGATAATGATGATGATGACAAAGCAGAACGATGTCAACAGCTGTAATTAAGTTGCCATGAAGCCATCAAACCATGTTGAGGATTATTAAAATTTTGTTCTCCATCATCGCGCGATTGACAATCAAAAGATCACCCGCAAACAATACCGGTCTCCCGGTCATCTTCCACTTGAGGAAATAAGCCCATCCATCCATCCGTCCGATCAGCCAACCATCCTTCCCCCGATCGTTTGCCAAGTGATTTGGAGTAATTTTCTGACCTCTGGACGTGCATTGTTCCGTTTGGATCTGCTCTCAATTTAATTTAATCTTCAAATCGGACACAAGTGGCTGTGGCAACAATAGGTGTTAAAGATTCAATGATCATTTCCAGCTAACACAGAGAGGCCGATAATAGGCTCCCTTGTAACGCCAGCCTGGCTGCGCTGGTTTACTTACATGGGAACCAAGCACGCGGTGTGTCGTTCGACCGTTCAACGTGAAGTGGCTTTGTTTGAAATCTACTTGGTGCATGGGTGGAGGTGGATCGTTTTTCAAACTAACAAGTCTAGTAAATAATTACTTTGGTTGCTATATGTACGTGGGAATTGGCTTTGGTCGTTTGTGGACAAGACAATTGGGCAAGTGCAAGGAAATATTTCTCTTCAGTTTATTGCTCAATTTTTGAACATAAAAGATTTTTTATTTTGAAAAATCAATTGAAAATCATTCACTTGCAGTGCGGTTTAATCTCATCCTTCCGCTCATAGCATGAACAATAGGACTCGTATATAACGCACACATACATACGATCGCAAACTCATTTTGCAAAGTTGAGACACGCAATTGCTGTCTGCTTTCCACAGGACTTGCTTCAATTTAATCCACTTAAAGAATTACAAAATGTTTTAGCAACGCCGAGAGGCAAAATCACGCCATGAAGCACGGCGTATCAAGCCGAGCAAAGGACACACAACACGCAATCTTATTCGGTCTCTTGAATAAATCAATAAGGAGTCCTTGTGGTGCCAGAGGAGTGACGAGAAAAAAATAAACACTTTCCCATCCACATCTAGACTATCTATTTGCTAACTATTTATCTACCATCCACGCACACTTATCCACCTGGCATTTAGATGCTTGACTGCGTCGCACAGGGTTCCGCGCTACCACTTGTCAGCAAATTCCAGAAATATACAGGAGAGGAAAGGGGACAGAGAACGAGTGATTAGGGTTGGGAGGATGAGTATCTTCCCTCCTTTTTTCTCGTTTAAACGATGTTCTTCGTTCAAAACAAAAGGCCGATGGCATGGTGCAATACGAAATCTGTGGTAGCACCAAATACACAGATTGCCAAATCAACGCAATGAGGCCTAATCTTAGAAATTAATTTTCTCTGATGGTCCCTTGGGCCCTTCGAGAGCTGCGGAGCGGTGCATTTTTTTTTTTGTTAGAGATCCAACAATTTTCAATATTTGCGAGAGAAACGAGGAGATGTTACATTTAAAGTTTAGAGCACAGATGTTTAGGTTTATCGTTTTTAAGGGATGAGCCTAAGCTTGTGTGTTGTTATGGGTTTTTTCATTCAGACTAATTTTCGAAGGTTACGGTAACTATTTATCTGTTATGGCTCTTTGAACAAACGACAACTCTACGATATCTTATCCTTTTGCTTAAAGTCCAGGATACCGCAGCATTGGAATGGATTATTCGTCTTAAACTGAATGCCTTTCCAACACAGAATCGTCGTATTATTATAAAAGTGGTAAAAGTTCATAAAACTATTCGGTGCCCATTACTTCACTCCGAACGCTCGTATGAGCTCCCATAAAAGGTGGCGTTAAACACGACCACTATTTAAAAATCTACTTTCGGGCTCTATGTTCAATAAGTATACTATTAGCAGAGGGAAACTTCCATGTCTGCATGTAGGCTCCCTACAAAGGAAATAACACAGCATCGGGGTTATAAAACAGTTTGTAATATTGAAAAAAATAGCCCTCGAGTGGACTCTAGTTTTGCCGTCTCTACTGATAAGCATATTGATTACATTTTATGGACTGCTTCCCTAACTTCTGAAGGAGGATGACTGAATTTTCTAAAGCCTATGCTGACGTTGTATGCTTGTATGCTTGAACTATTTCCATGAAATTTGCCTAGAATTCTTTATTGGCATTTCGTAAAAGGTTATCCAACAACAATTGTCATTTTAAATTTTGCGCCACTGCTGAACTGACAACGTTTAACTTTGATTGCGATATTTTTTGATAAGTAAAACGGTTATTAAATAGATTTGACGCCCCCATAGGGGCACTTTATTAGCTTAATGCAAGCCTTAACAAAAATCTATAACTTATTAACTATGTGGCGGCGTGGAGACGATTAAGGAGAGTGAGAAGGGTGTTAACTTTGAAGGGTTGGGATTCATAAGAGGGGGACCAGACTTGGCTAGGATATTCGAGAAGGGGCCTAACGAAAGTGATGTATAATGATTTCGTAACGTAAGGATTCGAGAATTCTTTGGACCAACGTTTCACGAAACCGAGGGCAGAGTTAGCACGTTTGATGATGTTGTCGATATAAAAATACAAATAACCCCTAGGTCAACCAAGAAGTTGACAGGGAGAACGGTTTCATTACGAATAATGTAGGTTCTGGGTGGTGAGGAAGAGCGCTTACGGGAGTAAGTGATGGTTTGGCATTTACTGATATTGAGCTCGAGATGGTTTTTTTGACACCAAGTAGTGAACCTGTTAAGGTCCAATTGGAGAGAGCAGGAGTCGACAGGGGAAGATATGTGTTTAAATATTTTCATATCATCAGCATATATGGAGAGCTGAGAGTTCAGAATAACGCTGTCGACATCATTAATGGTTAGAATAAATATCAGTGGGCCGAGATGACTACCTTGCGGGACACCGGAGGTAGCGTTAATTGGATCAGAAATAGAAGATCTGAAGATAACGTTATATTGACGATCTTCGAGATAAGATTTGATCCATGAGATAAAACCGGGAGAGAAACCGAGGGCAGTGAGCTTGAGGAGAATAATTTGGTGAGACATTTTGTCAAAGGCTTTGCTGAAGTCAGTGGCGATAACGTCTACTTCTTTGCCAGCTTCGAGTGCACACAAACATTGTGAAACAAATTCGACTAGATTAGTGGTTGTCGATCGACCTTTTAGGAACCCATGTTGGTTAGGAGAAAATATGGGTTTGCAGTGAAAGAATAGTGCATCAGAAACGATGCTCTCGAAAAGTTTGGGTGTGCATGAGAGCTTGGCAATGGGACGATAGTTGGACACATCATTTTTTAGTCCTTTTTTGTGGACTGGAATGATATAAGCATATTTCCAAAGCTTAGGAAAGAGTCCTTGTGAGATAGAGCTTTGAAATAGAGCAGTAAGGGGTAAAATAAGATGGTTCGCGCACTTTTTTAATACTATGGCAGGCAGACAGTCGGGACCGGGAGAGTAGTCGTCCTTTAAGTTGTCTTTCAAATATCGAAAATAGTCGTGATCGGGTTGAAGATCTTGGTCAGTGAATGATTGGCTAAAGAAATGAGCAAAGAAATTGGCGATTACTTCGGATTCGTTGGAAGAGTTACTGAGAAAGTTAAGTGTAGTGGGGTAGCTATCGGTTTTTCTTTTTATATTAATGAAGTGGTAGAAACACTTGGGGCCAGAGATAAGGGAGGATTGCATTCTGTTCAGGTATCGGAGGTAGAGTGATTCACATAGCTGTGCAAATTTAATGTAGGACTGCATGTAATTAGAAAGGTCTGATGCAGAGGAGGATCTAAGATAGGCGTGCCAATTTTTGTTTCTTTTATTGCGCAAAGACCGTAGTTCCTTGGTATACCAGGGCGGAGATGAGGTGTAGTTCTTTTTTGGTGCGTATGGGACTGAAAGAATGAAGCAGCTGAGGATTTTGGTGTAAAATAGCGCAAGGGTTTCGTTTAAGGATATATGTGAGTTAGGGTTAAGGAGGAAGTTAAAATTAACATTGTTGAGCAGATTATTTAGTTTCGCGAAGTCAGCTTTGCGGAAATTGAAACAGTACGTATTTTCGGAGGGAAGGATAGTGAGTTGTGTCTCGAGTGAAAGAGTTACCGATAGAGGTGGATGAAGGGGGATAAAGTAGAGAGAAAATGGTTGCTTGGGTTAGCAACGCAGTTTACGGCATCAGATGAGAAAATCAGGTCGAGTTGTCTGTCCATGTTATTGGTGATATTACTGAGTTGCAGAAGGCCGGAGTCAGAGAAATGATCCGTGAAAAGGATTTCTTTACCTGTGGAGGGGTTAGCGGCGATGTAGTGGGTCTCATCATCGGAATGAACCCATTTCAGGTGCGGGAGATTGAAATCGCCACAGATGATGATGATGTCATTGGGTTCGGTGATATCGAATATGGAGTCGACGAGATCAACGACGAGTTGGTAGCAGTGTGTGGGCTGTGAGGGTCTTAAGTAACAGCAGGCAAGATAAAGTTTCTGTTTAGGGAGTCTTATTGAGGCACTAGTGAAGTTGAAGTCAGCGGAATTCGACGATTTGAAGGGCAAGGGATCATAGCGACTGTGGATTGCTAAGAGAACTCCGCGACCGTCAGGATTCACATGAAATCTGATGTGAATAATTCGCTGTCTCCAATACTGGAGCATAAATTCGTTTCAGTTAATGCAAATATATCGTAGGGTAGGTTTTGGGAGTTAAGGAGTACTGCGGAGGTTTTGGTGCGTAATCCTCTGACGTTCTGATAGTACAGGGATATGTTATTATTTGATGGGTGAGGAGATGTAAATGTATTTAGGTTAGAATTTAAAATAGTTTTTGAGATTAGAACGGGTACTTTGCAAGTGTGCAATGCGCTTTGAACTGACGTGGGCTGCGAAAGTGGAGAGGTCGTTATTTACATCAATGGGAGAAATATTAAGGCTTTCGTGAAATCGTATAAAGGTATTTTTTAATGCGTGGGGGTCTGTGGGTAGGCCTTCTTGGTGGATTGAAACTAGGACGTTGGTTTTAGTTTTGCCGTCGATACAAATGGAGTCAGGTTTGTCGTGGAGGTAGGCCAGATAGAGGCGTACATTTTCGTAGATTCTTCTGTCTCTTAAACGTGACATAACATAGCGGTCTTCGACGTTAAGTTCGGCAAGATATTTGGTGAGTTTGGCCGTGGGAGGGAGAAGTGGATCTAAGAAAGAGGGGGAGGTGAGAGGGAAGGTCGAGTTGTGGCAAGCTGAGGAGGTGGAGGGGCTGGAGGGGGTGTTGTTAGAAACTGAGGAGGTGGAGGGAGTTGGGTTCAGAGTGTGAGAGTGTATAAAGTTTGGGTACTGAGGATACGTGCGGCTGTTACGTGAAGCCTGGGTGTTGGGATTGGGTATTGAATTAAGAACGTTCGATGAGGGGGATGAGGGTCTGGAGCCGGGCGCAAGGTTGAAGGATATGCGGTTGTGGGTACGTGATCTGTTAGGAGAATTATTGGGTGGGGGGATGTTGAGGTTAGTTGTTGATTTGGGAGCTATTGAGAGAGGAAGAGGTCGGGAGAAATTGGGGACTATTCCAGTCTTTAATTCCCAGTTAGTTCCTAAATTGCGAGGGGTTTGAGAAAGAGGCGAGGGTCCAAGTTTGGCTTGGTTAGGGGATTTGGGAGTGTTGAGCTTAGATTTATGTTTAGGTTTAATGTTAGTGTTGTTCTTACGATCCCTAATGGTAATCCGGGATAATGGTAATTTGGGAGGAGTGAGCTGCGTGCACTTAACGAGGTTGATTGCATATCGTTTGCGGAAGAAGTTAAATACCCAGCAGTCGTCAGCGTCGCGTGGGGTGTCCCATATGATGTAGGTAGACAAAAGCTCCTGTATCGTCGCATTATTCTTGTGCAGCTTGTTGATTCTCTGTTTCCAGTCAGATAAGGTCCAAACAGCTCCGAAACGTTCAATGGTCGGCGCTGAGATGGGAGGAGGTGCGGTAGATGGGGACTTCAAAGGACTCATGCTGGTCTGCGTTTCGACGGAGGATGTAAGAGGCGTTGGAGTGGTACGGATGGTCGCGTTATCGAGTTCTTCCATAAGGGAGATGTTGTAGGTAGTCCTGCAATCGCAGGCGGTTACGGGGATTTTGGGTGGCGTACATTTCAGTTCCTCTATTATAGTGTTAACCGCTGACCTTGTGAGGCTGGAATCAATGTTGAGTGTGTGTAGCGTGTCTTCGATTTTATTCAGGCTTTCAAGTTGGTCAGATGTTTTGTCGTCCAGGAACTTTAACTTAATACGTGTATTAGTAACGAAAAGACGCTAAAAAAGCTGTGAAAATGTGTCAAAAACATTACGTAACTTTCATATTGCTTTTGATCGATTGATCAGACGTTTTCCATTTTTATTGGTGTGCAAGCAAACAAAGCTGTGGCATCTGGCGCCATGAAAGTTACAGAGAAATTGCGTTACCGATGTAAACTGACTTTTTAGCCAGAATCTGATGCTATGGATTTGGACGACTTACATTTTCAGCAGGTCGGCGCCACATGTCACGCAGTTGGTAAGACAATGGCTACAATTTACAATTTTTTCCTGAACATGTGATTTCTCCGAATGCAGACTTCAATTGGACATCGAAATAGTGTGATTTAACAATGCTTCGTAAGCGATTCATTCACTAAATATCAGAACTGCTAGTCGCGAAATACAGCCACAATTATGGGAGAACTTGACGAAAAATATTACCAAAGGACTAGCTTTTTGTAAACCAAATCGAGGCAGATATCGGCAAATGTGATATTGAAATGCTGGAATGCTTTCTAATGTTTTTTTTTATTGTAATTTATTATGTGGTGTATATATCTATATCGTACTATTTAATTTGTCTCACTGACCCTGTTCTGGAACTCTAAGTTTAACTATAATTCTTAATTACAAATGCCTTTTCATATGACTAAATTTCATAATTGCATCTTCTAGAAAAAGTTTTTTGTTAAAAAGATTTATTCAATTTTTCTGTCCTAAAATTTAACTTATCCTAAGCTGCTTTATTGTAGTCTTAAATATAATCAGGTTGGCTAACATTCATGGGTTTCGTTTCGAGTGGTTACCCTCCTGATTGCGTTTTTCAGCGACTGGGCTTCGCCATCTCGCTCATTCTGTATGCCCGAGACCTCACCAAGGCCTCAGTCAGTTCTCAGACTTATTTAAGGTGTGAGAAGGACTGACCGGAGTAACGCACCGACCTGCGAAGGGTTTTAACCCTAGAACCACAAATAATTGGATTGCTGTTTAGTAACACCGGCGAGATCCCAGTCCGCCATTGTGGTACTAAAACGAATGAGCTCATGACCACCGTCAACACATCCGTCGCGGATAATCCGTTTGTCCCTGGCGATCCGGATTCCGGAATACCATCTCTAACCTTTCAGAATCGAAATGGGGAAACGCTTCCAGGAGAAAAAGACCTGATCGAAGTGTGCTCACGTGGTGTCTATAATTAGAGTAGCCATTTCTCTTGCGTTGCGCTTTCGGATCATTTTAACAAGAAAATTCTTTAAAAAAATGTATTTAGACCTTCTCCGTCGTACAGAACCTTATTAGGGTAATACCTAATAAAGTGGAACACTAGTGTTAATAATAATTTTTACCCTGCGGTCCAGTTGACTGCTGTGAAATACGCTCCTTGTCATACCGAAGGCTTTCTTAACCCCAGCAAGACAAGCGTCTATTTGTACATATATTGAAATCGAAATAAATACTGTTCGATAGATCTAACCACGTTTTTCACCGCTAAGAACTTTGAAATATGTTCGTTGTCCTTGCTGATATTAATGCTTTATTTATAGTAAATCGTTATAGTTACTTAAGTGATTTCCGCGTGACACATGTCTTTTAAGGTTTTTCAATAATCGATCCATTTTTGGGCATCTTCATAAAGAATTGCTGGGAGGGGAAGGGGCTAACACCCTGTTGACTTCGACGGAGGATCTCCAAATGATCTTCGAGTCATTGTAAAGAAAAAATCCGCGGAAACCGATGCAATATCTAGCGTTGTGCTCAGGCACCTCCCACTAGTGGCTGCAGTGATGTACCAACCTGTTCAACAATGCACTGAATAATGCATATTATCCAGTGCATTGGAAAACAGTAGTAGTGCAACCAATCCCCAAGAGGAATAAATACACCTCTAACCCGGTAAATGTCCGGTCTATAAGTCTCCTTCCGACTATCAGCAAGGTCTTCGAGCAGTTGGTTCATGAAGCTCTGTCTAAATGCGTTGAGGACATTAAAATCATTCCAGATAACAAAATCGGTTTCAGAGCTAGGCATGACATTATGACAATGGAACAAATACATGTAGATAGGAGCCGTTTCTAGGAAACGACGGAACAGATGTTGCGAACAACTTGACCCCATATTCAGTGTTGCGCAAAACCCATCAATGATTTTGTGGACTCCGGGGATGATTTTGTAGGGGTATGCTGTTTGACCAATTACTATGTTTGGCATTTACTCGTCGCCAACCAGAATATAAAAGTTTTCTACCAAGCTCAAGTGCAAAGATCGAAAAGGGGTCTCCAGATCTGCTATAAAAATATTGGGTTGTGGTGTCTTAGGTTCATAGGTTGCTATAATGCATTATCTTTCCATTTCGGAGAGGAGTGTGCAGGAGTGGTGCAAGCCTCTAGCACCTGTAACCTCCGTATTTCACCGTTATATATGATTCTATGTTTAAAATTAGTTTTAATGAAGATCGCAACTAGCCCGCCTGTTGTGGCTTTGAATCGGTCTCTTCGAACTATTTTATAAGATCTGTGCCGGATTTTGTGCTATCGGCTTAGTTTTGTTTCGCTGACCAAAAGGGCCGTTCGTCATTAGACTCAGTACTAATCAGAGAATTCATATTCACCGGAATCTTAAGAGACTCTCTACCAGCGTACCCGTTACGATTATAGTTGCGCTAGGCCCAACGGAAGCGAGTAGATTCTGTCTTCTTGGGTCGCCTGATCTTGGATCTTCTGTGGGAAGTTACCGATCTACCCTTGGATGGTGAGCAGGATCGAGCGCATGTCCGCTTCGGATTCCTTTGTGTTAGAAACAGGCACTGGGGCTTTGGGGGCAGCCATGGGTTTTGCACCGCCTGTTTCAGACTTGCTGCCATGTGAGCGTAGGTCATCTGGAGTGTGACAGCTGGCTATATATGTATATATACATATATATTTAAATTTTTATGTACATACTTAGGGTTATTTAGTTTATAATCGTTGCACTTAAAATAATCGCTACAAAATCAACCTAATCAAAATAAGCAAGTTTTTCTTAGTTTTTTTAAAGTGCTTTCCCCATTTTTGCACGTCACTGTATTTTTTAAGGCCAATTGTTCATATCCGTGTGTGAGATGCATAGAGTACTGTGAATTCTAAATTTTCATCAGCGCTATGGATCGCGAGAAATTAGTCGACAAGTGTTCCAAAAATTATTAGCTTCAGTATTAAACATAAAAATGATACATTTTCTTCGGCTCTACTTGCTTGACGACACGACCATGAAAACTTATATTGATACTAATATAATAGTAAAACAAAAGTTGTCATTGCAACACTTTTATTTCATCGAAAATTGCTGCATCTTACCTGTTTTAAGCCTTAACCTAACTACTGCATATGGGATTCATAAGATACAAAGTGCATAGCGAGGCTCTTACAAGAATGTGCGGAAGAAAAAAGTAAACATTCCTGTTTTGATTATCCTATTCCGAAGTTCCAAACATAAACGGAACCCCCACCGAAGGCAATTAATTTATTTCCAACATCGTAACGCCCCCATTGTCCTGCGACGATGAACCAATTCCATCCACAAATATAATTTCCAATTATTATCACTTTTCGTACACCAACGTCCTGTGAATTCTTCTTTTCTGCTACCAATTAACCTGTCACCAGCATATTCAACGAGAGCTTCTCCTCTTTATCCGAATGAACAGCCTTCAGGTGCGAACACCCCCATCGACGCTTTCGTGTATGCATTTAACACATCCATTGTACACCGTTTTGATGGCAATTTTCACCTATTCAGTGCTCATCATTCGGTTGAGCCACGCTACCCGAAAAAGGCAATCCACAAAATCCACCCTCGGGCAACTACAAAACAGGGTTGTTCGCTTGTCTCTAGCTAACGAATATACACATGTACATAGCAAGGATAAACTAAGAACTTGCAAGTTGCTCGATTCTAAGCAGGAAATCAGTTTGACTTTCATGGCGGTAGTCGCCACATGAATGGTATGCTCTTGTGCATGTCGACTTGGGAGTGGTGCCGGGCGGAAAATCTGTCGACCGCAGATAAATTTGTTAATCATTTTGACACGGCAGGTGGTTGGAAAGTTTCTAAAATAATCACCCCCGCCTCATCCGGATGCATAGTTTGTCAGCCATTCGCTCTCATCCTAGATGACAATAAGTTTTGAATTAAATGTTGTATTTGATGACATGTGCACATCAATCGAGAGATGAACGACGACGCTTGGTTATCAAGTCATGTGCGTCGAGCCAGGGGTGGGTGCTGAATGAGGAACGTTTTCCAATTTTCGGCTAAACAATTAGAGATTAGATGAGAAGCGATGATTGGAGTCGGTTTGAATATCAGAGAAAGCAATCTCTGGGAACATATTGGTGCTGGAAACAATCGATTTGTGGATCGCTAGAAGATGATTGTGGTTGATCAGAAAACAGAGTAAATGTATGCAAGTTGCTCGAGAGAAAAATACCCATGATACTGGCATTACAAAGTTCTTGATTGAATGCAAGTATGGCCTACGGTTTGCTACACATATTACAGAGAAGTTAACGTTAATTAATTCACCTTAAAGGGAAGGCCCAATAACTTTTCGAACTGCACATAAGATTTAGTTCAGAGCCTTGTTGTAGCCAGTATGACAGGCATCTCTGTAAATGGTAGGCATTTATAATCAGCCAGGCAACGATATGGATGACCGAGCAATGAGCAGCGCCCAAGAAACTATAAAAGTGATTATGTACTTGTGCGAACTATACAGGGTGTCCCACGAGCAGTGTGCCAAAAAGCTAGAGCGTGTAGGTCTGGTCAAGACAAGAAAAAAATCGTACGGGAGGGGGGGTCTATTCAACCCCGTTTAGCCGGGAGGGGCAATTTTCTAAAAAATTGACTTAATTTGGAAAAAAAATTATTAAAAATCAACGGTTACATCCACAATGCCGTGATAAACTTTTTTGTAAAGCCAGAAACCTCTTCTTTCATCTTGTTTTTAAACGAAGCTGTTTTAAGGAATAGTTTTTGAGAAATTAATTTTCAAACTCAAAATTTTGAAGAAAAAAAAAATTTCGAACTATTTTTATTTCAAAATTGTATGTAATTAAGTACTAATTTTTTTTCAAAAATTCAATTCTCTTATTAGCTTTTAGTTAAAAACAGAAAACCGGATGCAAAAGTCTCAGAGAAATTAAAAACAAACCCGAACCACTTTTTTCTAGGAAAAACCTTTTTTTTTGGTTTTAACGCGGCTTGACTTGTAGGCAAATGAATGTATGGAACAATGATCTCTTTTTTATTATTTTTAAAAAATTCGGAGTTTTATTATAATAAATTTTCAATATGATCGCCATTTTTTAGAAGGCAAAGATTATATCTCATTCTAATGGCAAATGACAAATTTTCCTGCAATTTGGAATCAAATCTTCGATTCAATCCGTTCTTTCAGTTGTTCCAAAGATACTATTTCCACTTCGTAAACATATTTCTTCATGAATCCCCACACATAAAAATCTAGAGGAGTTAAATCTGGCGATCTAGGTGGCCATTCCGTGGGGCCCCTTCTTACGATCCAACGGTCACTAAAATGATCATCCAGCCAGTTTCTAACCCGTAAGCTGTAGTGTGCTGGTGCTCCATCTTGCTGGTAGATTAAATTATCTGCTATGGCCAAAGGAACGTTGTCCATCAAATCGGGCAAAAGGTCTCGTAGGAACTGCAGGTATGATTCTCCATTAATGACGGCATTAAAAAACCAGGGCCCGATTTAAGGTTGTCCAACTATACCAAGCCAAACATTACAGCTAAAGCGGTGTTGTGATTTATTTTGTTTTTTGTTGTGTGGATTGAACTGGCCTAAAATGGTACGGGTGTAGGTTTTCGGTATGAAGCACTCTCCTTACTCTAGATTTGGGCACTCCAAGCATAATAGCTATCCTCCTTGTACTAAGGGAGGGATTACGTCGGACCAAATCCAAAATTCTTTCATCTAAGATTCCTGATCTTTCGCTTCTTCGATGCTCTAGCACTCCGTGCTCTCGCAGACGTCGGTGAATTCTTGAAAACATGCTACGACTGGGACACCTCCGATTGGGATATCTTTCAGCGTAGAGTCTTTCGGCTTCACGATCTCGACCATTAGCTAAACCGTAGCAGAAGTGCATGTCCGTTAATTCTTCTCGAGAGTATGAGTTTGACATCGTAATGTGTTGATGAGTTAACATCCAATTTGGAAATGTTTTTTTATTAAAAATGCGATGCCTTTTATTTACATTTGGGTTGCAAATATTTTGTTTTTCAATAAAGAAAAATTGCGGTTTTATTGTCTTAAAGTCCTAGCGGGTAGAACCCATCGGCGGCGGGCGGACCCAGACGAAATTGGCAGGTCAGTTTTCAGGCGTTATCAATGAAAAAAAAGGATTAATCCAGGATTATTCCAATACTGTGTCACTTTATTGTATCCTCATAAAACTCCGAATTTTTTAAAAATAGTAAAAAAGAGGTCAATGTTTCATACATTTATTTGCCTACAAGTCCAGCCGCGTTAAAACCAAAAAAAAAGGTTTTTCTTAGAAAAAAATGGTTCGGGTTTTTTTTTTAATTTCACAAAAACTACACGACATTTTTGCATCCGGTTTTCTGTTTTTAACTAAAAACTAATAAGAGAATTGAATTTTTGAAAAAAAAATTAGTACTTAATTACATACAGTTTTGAAAAAAAAAAATAGTTCGAAATTTTTTTTTTTCAAAATTTTGAGTTTGAAAATTAATTTCTCAAAAACTGTTTCTTAAAACAGCTTCGTTTAAAAACGAGATGAAAGTAGAGGTTTCTGGCTTTACAAAAAAGTTTATCACGGCATTGTGGATGTAACCGTTGATTTTTAATAATTTTTTTTCCAAATTAAGTCAATTTTTTAGAAAATTGCTCCTCCCGGCTAAACGGGGGGGAATAGACCCCCTCCTCCCATACGATTTTTTTTCTTATATTGACCAGACCTACACGCTCTAGCTTTTTGGCACACTGCTCGTGGGACACCCTGTATAGTTTAATTTCTCTCGGCGATAAGCCAAATTATGGAAAGCAGTCTGGGCAAGATTAACCATTAGACTACTAACGCTATGAAATACTACTGATTACTAAAGACCAAAGTACAAAGCATCAGCTAACCATCCTCGCTATGTATGAATGCTAAATATTACGAATTGACCTAGATGGAGATCAATTATGGAACTCTTGGCTAGAAAGACAAGCATAGCCTTCTACGAAAATATGGCCTTCAACCTGAATTGATCCGAACAATTGTCGTTGTACCTCGTATTCTCACCTACGAAGGTGTCATGGCAGCTGTCATTCGACATTGACTACCTGAAGGAATACCAGTTTCTGCCCAACTTTCCCCTTACCAGTGATTGCTCCCTATAGACTAATCCATCAAGAATACTGCTATAAAACTTAGGGAAGCCGACTACTAGATACCCCTGCGCCGCTGATATGGTCTTGTAGATAATACCAAGAGACTTGATTAACTAACCTCTACATCGAAAACTGCTTCTGAGTTAGATTTTAAAGAAGAATGGAGAAGCGGAAGGGTGAACGAAGACAGGACTTGAATATGGACTATAGATTCTCTATCTCGATTCTAGTCGGTAGATGTTGTCTATGCTTCTATCCAATAAGTCAGACACACTTTGCAATCGGGTACACAAAGCTCCGTGGATCAAAGCGGCACACCGAAGTATTAATTGGAACGCTTTAGTCCGCCACTGCAATTTACCTAACTGCCAATTGGTGAGTTATCCTATTCAAGATTAGATTAAAGCCTTCATATCATTGAGAGTACTTGTATCAAACTACATATAATGTAGCAACATCCCCACCAACATGTCCTGACACCCCCATTTTGACAGATGAAACATCTAAACTACGCCACGCCTCAATAAGTCTTCCGCAAGAAATGTAATTTACCGAATTGTATTGTGTTCCTGACAGGCTCCATTCTATCGCATGCATGCCATTGTTCATAAATTACCGCAAACCGAACTGGTATTCATTCCACATGTCGTTGAGTTTCAAGACATTTTAATTCATTTACCACTGATTCACTCTCAATAAAATCTCAATTACATTAGATCCACATAAGATATGTACAAGGATCCAAACATTCGCACAAACAATCAGCTCTAAGGCGTGTCCCTTCCAGCATCCCCATACAATGATAAATGTCTACTTACCCGGTCAAGCCCACAAAATTGAGAAATAAAAAAAAATCGAGTTAGGACGAAATAAAAAAAAGACGCAATTGTCCAGTAATGTCTTGATCCTGACAATGCGGCCAAAAGCTCTTTACGAAATTAAACAAATTGGATTTCAGTATATGTTGCAACCACAAATTTCAAAAGTCAAGTCCCATCCGATCCGTTTATCCATTCGCTTAGCCTCGTCAGTGTAGTAGGTGGAGGGGAAGAGAGTAGCAAAGAAGTGGCGGATAAATGCCACACAAGGACATACTCCAACCAACATATTGGGCATTAGGGACAAAGTAGCAAGCTATTCGTTACGAGCATCGTTGTCATCATTTCCTTTGCAGGATATCAATTTACTGATTGAAACCACAACAGAACGGGAGATACAATATTTGCTCGATTTCTTCGGAGGACACCGTACATTGTGGGATTGTATGTGCGGGACTACCTCGTCGTGGAGATGGTACGAGTATAGCGAGGGCGGATATCATCGAACAGAAACGCCGTCACATAACGTTAACCTGTACTTCGATTTGCTTTGAATTTCATTAAAGCAGGATTAAAATGTCCTTTCGTGTTCCTATTCACTCAACGACGCCACCACCATTGCCGTCGTGTTTGAATTGATTGCTTTATTTATGTTACGCATTTCTTTAGGGTAGCAATAACCAATACCCGCTAGGGGTGGCCGATTTAGACGATTGAGTGATTAGACTTGATCAGCGTCTCGTATATTGAGACGAAAGAAGAACGACCAAAAAAGGACTATAAAAAAAATAAGAACGGAAGGCACTTCTCGACATAACGAGAATCGGGGCAAACGAAAGAAAGGAATGTTGATCCTCTTATTATTCTATTATGTGCTTACGTACACCCCTCCGGTGGCTTAAAATATGGCAGCATTTATCGACTCGTTTGCACGGAATCCTTCTCAACTAATAAGACGGATGCCATCTAGAGCGAGCAGGAGAAAAAAGGAAACGAAATAAAAGAGAGGAATGTCCTGCGGAATGTGATTCTCGCACGCAATAATAAAGTTAGTACTTCCAGTCAGTGGTTCTGCAGATCCTGAATAGTGATGCTGAGATGCTGTATTCCGTGGTGGTAGTCATTAATGGGACATAAATAGAATAATTGACTAATTCAAATCGAGCCACGCCGCACGAACTGTCTTCAGTGGCATTCTTTGCGACGATCTTCTATTGTATCCTCCAGGATTATATAGCGAGCATGCATGTCAATAAGTCTATTAGTTCGTGACTCTGCGGAAAGTGAGAGAATTAGACAAGTTCGAAATGATCCAGTCACCTGCTAAAGGAGTGCCATTCAATTCAAACTTTTGTGCATCCCTCATCCGAAGGGTGGACACTCATTGTCCTTTTATTTGACAGTCCACAAACAAATTGATAAATGAATGACAAAGGCCGGGGATAAACTATCTAACTATACACGAGAAGAGATAAAAATATTAGCGTGCACCACCCCTTCGGTATCCAGGACACAATTCCTGTAGGCATTAGTGTCGGAAGAGAGTACTTATTTGGCAGTTATTACTGCCTTCCGCTCATGAGGGAGATATTAATGATGCTCTCGCTGAGCGTTTAGCTTCCAGGATGTCAGTGGCGAATTTAATTAGGACGTAATTTATTATCTGTGCCTGCCGATTGCGTAGATTACCAGGGCGGACGTTCTGGTAATCCTGAAATTTAATTTTGAGTGAGTTTTTTTTCGTTTTTTTTCATTCCGAAGAGAGATATGGTATGACTGTAGTTTTGTATGTACGTAATTAGTAATTTTTGATGACATTGGGTGCTGAACGAGTTGAAACGGTGAGATGTCAAACGGTTTTTTTCACGTATGAACTACTGCTTCAACGCTAGAAATGGAAAGCTTTTTTATATCATACCTTAAATGCCAATGAAAAATTAATATTGTACGATAACACGATATAATCCCAAGCGTGAACGATTGTTGGAAAAGCCCGGTCATGCATCAACATTGTGGGTAAGGACAAATAACCATGGTTTGAACGTCTTGCTCTGCATTTTGTAGGATCAGTAGGGTGTAGTTTACTATGAGCTGCTCAAACCGAACGAAACCATCAAGGGAGATCGCTATCGACTGCTTTTGAGTCAAGTCTTAAGGGTGTAGTCTCATGTGAACGCATAAATTTTACTTTTTTTAGGGAAGTTTTTTTTATAAGAAAATAAAATTCGATCATTTTAATTCTTTCATATGTTTTTATTTATATTTTAAACTGTATGCATTTTTTTTATCTTATTTTACATCTCTTATATATTTATTTTTTAATTAAATTAGACACCAAAAAAAAAACAGGTCACTGGTCATGGTAATAGCGACTGTTCATGTTGTCTGAAATAAAAAAATCGAATGGATTATTGGTCTGTCGCTATCGGCCCTAGCAAAATTAATCAATTTCATTGAAAAAAAATGGCGGACTGTAGAAAAAAATCTAGTTTTTTTTTTGTTAATTTTTTTGTTAAATTTCATTTAAAAAAATAAGAAAATATTTTCGAAAATAAGCAATTTTGGTACGGCCGATAACTATTAATGAGTAGAAGAACATAAATAAATTTCAAAGTAATCGGTTGAATAGTTGTTTTTTTAGGACCATGACATTATTAGAAAATGATGTTTCCCGAAAAATGCGTTTAAAGTTTCAAGAGTAGAATTTTCGTGGAAAATGTATACTTACAATAATCTGCTATGCCTGGACCATACAATAACCCTTCGGTGGCTTCATACGCATCATTTTCTGCCAGTTTCCAGCTTTTTTTTCCAACAAAATGGAACCAAGTTCCAGATGCAACTATTAAACGACTCGTTGTTGTTCTGAGTGTTTTTTCCTAAGCACCTTTGTATCAGATCATCAGATGATACTTCTTTGTAAATTGGCTTCAAAAAACTTGTTGTTTCTTCATCAAATGCTGGAGGATGTGTGGATTTCCCCTGTATTCTCTGCCGTACAGCATAGTACGAGTGCTGGGGGTTTTCATCGGTTAAATGTAATGATAGTATGTAGCCCACACTGCTTTCTTCCTTTCTTCTTGAGAATCTGGATTTCTCAAAATAGCCAAACCATAGTATGTACTTATACTATATACACTATTCCACATATACATTTTACAGGTTACAGGTAGGTAATGTACTAAAGTTGACCGTCAGCAACTCCGTACGCAGGTATAAAAGACCGGTGACAACAATAGAAAGGTAGCAGCTGCAGACCTGGCGCGCGGCAGACAAGTCGCTTACGGCGCGCCGGTGACTATGAGTTATAACTTATTTAAAGGGAAAACTGCCGCCATACTAGTAGAGACATGACGAGATGGATTTTTACGTATTCTTTACAAGCTCGGTCACATGTTGTTTAGAACGTTAAAGTTTACGATCATACGAGGGTTAGCCTCACCGCCAGATGGTGCCAGTATCGTAAGAAGTTACTATCGTGTAGCACATTCTAGTAGACGACTACTGTCGAAATTTCAGCCGGATCGGACTGGTAGTTTTGTTTCGACCGCGTGTGGAAGCGAGAGTGTCCGCGGATTTTAGAAAAAATAGAAAAAGAGTAATATCGGTCGGTGATTCGATTCGAAGGGAAATCGCGCAGCGAAATCAAAAAGCGTTTGGATGCTGTGTACAGTGACTCTCCTCCTTCGATGGCGACCATTAAAAACTGGTTTATCGAGTTTCAATGTGGTCGCACGTCGGTTTTGGATGAGCCACGTCCAGGTGCCTCGAAAACGGCTACCATGGAGGATAACGTGACAAAAATCCACGACCTCGTACTGCCAGACCGCCGTTTGAAGGCGTGCGAGATAGCTGAGACAGTAGGCATTTCAAAAGATCGCGTGGGTCATATCCTGCATACAATTTTGGGCATGAGAAAGCTGTCGGCGCGATGGGTGCCGCGTTGGCTCACTCCGGACAACAAGTGCAAATGTGAGACCACTTCAGAGCAGTGTTTGACGCTGTTTAAGCACAATCCGAAGGAGTTTCTGCATCGTTTTGTGAAAGTCGACGAAACATGGTTCCACTGGTACACACCAGATACCAAGGAACAGTCGAAACAGGGAACTTCACCCGACGAACGTGCTCCGAAGAAGGCGAAGACTATCCCATCGGCCGGAAAGGTGATGGCCACCGTTTTCTGGGATTCACAAGGTGTGATCCACATCGACTACCTGGAGAAGGGCAAAACTGTCACAGGGCTGAAAGTCACTCGCCGGGCAGAAATAAAAATCTCGATATTTGTTCCCCCAACGTTAAAGGGTACTACACTCAAACTCAAAGCGAAAGCCAAGTATCTAGGCATCATCATTGAAAAAAGGATTGAATGCTTTTTATGTATGCAAAAAGACCTTCGGCAAAAGATGGGGCTTGCAACCGTACATCATTCATTGGATGTACACAGCAATTATCAGATCCATTTTAACTTATGGGGCTCTAGTCTGGTGGACTGCTAGCAGCACGAAAAGCTATATGAGCGTGCTCAACAAGGGTCAGCCGATGTTTGTACAAAGGGAGCTATGAGAAGCACGCCGGAAGCAGGGTTGGACATGATACTTTATCTCCTTCTCCTTCATCTCCTAGCCCCGCAGCTACGACGTACTATATTTCCCCCCAAAATGACTTCTCTCTCAGAATACGACAGAGAAGAGAGGCTCTCAAACGCCGTGATCAACGAATACGAGATTACTCCCTTCACCGACGAATCGAAAATGGACACAAGTACTAGGGCCGGGTTCTACCCTGCACAGACAGGAATCATTTAGACTCCTTGATTTGTGCAGTGTTTTTCAAGCAGAAATCCTAGCAATAGAGAAAGTAGCCAAACACCTACAGGTAACCGATATTCCACCATCGGATATCACTATCTTCGTAGACAGCCCGACTGCACTGAATTCAATAGGATCTTGTACAGCGAGATCAAAGGCTGTCATGAAATGTCGCTACTCACTGAAATCCATCTGACACCACAAAGTCAAACTCTGCAGGGTCCCGGGTCACAGCTAAATCGCAGGGAACGAAAGAGCCGACGAATTGGCCAGGCAAGGGTCTGAATTGGACATCAGCGAAGCGGACACGTCATTGCAACCACCGATCAGCGCATTATACCGGATCATAAATGACACAATCATAAAAAAAGCCAAATCGTCTTGGCTTACACGAAACGACAGTCACACGACAAGATCATCAAGGCCAGAACTCAATATCGGAAAAACAAATTAGCTCTTGGCGCTGGACCGAAACTCGATCCGTATGCTCGTCGGAGTGACCACAGGACACTGTTCCATTCGAGCAATGCTCCGGAAATGGGACTCGGGATCCAGCGATCTCTGCCGGAGCTGCGGCGATGAGGAAGAAACTGAGACGATCCAACATCGGTTTTGCCACTGCCCAGCTCTCCAGAATCGGCGCCTAGCTTCGCTGGGCCAAAGATTCTTTACAGAGATTGAGGACGTGGCGAATGCAGATATGTATATCGAATTTTCTAAAATTCATGAAGAGCTCGGGATGGTTTCAGCCACCACGTGATAGGACAGGTTACTTATAAGTGTACTCCACAAATGAAGGAAAACCTTTGGCCTCCGAGTGGAAGTGATGCTCAACCATCACACTCCCCTTCTTTAACTTAACCTAACAAAAATTTTGCGTCTCTGCCCGCACAGCGATCAGTTTTCCTTTATGACTTTGTGATCTCCTGCGATTTGGTTCTAGCAGCTCATAGTTACCTACACATTTCCCCACGATCTTTTACGTTCATCGCAAGTAACAACTGAATAAAGTTTTTCAGTCCATCTCTGAATGGCTGTTCTACTCTCGGCTTCAACCCAATGCCATCTACTCGTACCGATTTTCAAGTTAGTATGAAATGAGTCTTCATGAAGTAATGCCTTCAATTCTTGGTCTTCAAACTTTTTTGGGCAGAGCGAAATGTTCTTTAACTTAAGCATCAAAATCATTATTTTGAAAACGTCGATTTTTTTTTAATAAATACTCTTTTTCGGCACGTAACTCGACTCGTTTAAAACTATAAAAAAAAAAGTTATCTACCTTTGTCAAATTAACATTAACACTAACACTAGATACTACACTGTAGTCCAAGCGTGCCTACAATACTTCTTGGTAGTTGCATTACCATCTTAAATTATATGCACGAAAAAAAAAACGTATCCAATATGCAACTCCCAGCCGATAGTCGATCTGACATTTTTCTCTCTGACTGAGATCTTGAAAAAACATTTTCTTTTCACTTTAAATTTTTAAAGTATAATTTCTTAGATATAGAAAAAAATCCATGTCTCGACTTGCCACCCGATTACCTCAAAGGGTGGCATAATTAATGGTTTCATTCCAACAAACTAATCTTCCAATATCCTTTGTCTTGTCATTAAGCGAAATGCACTTAAGGGAACATTACTAAAGCTTACACCAAATTGTTTTAAAATAAATAAAATTAAAAGAACAAAACTCCTTTCACTTCACTCATTGTACACCCTTGTTCCTGACTAACTAACACACAACCGCAACCAGCGAGCAAGGCCTGGCGGAAAGAATAACAAATTAAGGATTCGCCAGTGTTTGTTAATGAATCCCGGAGTAGCTAATGGCCGTAAAGGGCGAAAACAAGAGAAAAAACCTCGAAAAAGCCGTCATAGTGAAGGATGGGAAAATGGAAAATGCGCTCATATCTGTCGCTAATTGTTAAGCAAGCAATTAGTCATCACCACGAGTACAGTGAATGAAAACAAAGGGGTAGAAAGGATGTATCCACGTCAGCGGTGAAATGAATCATTTTCTTAAGCGTTGTTTTTCGTCTGCTTAAACCTCGGCTGAACTGGTTTTACGTCATGTCGAGCGTACCTACGTGCCTTGTTCCTGATCCCTATAGACGCGAATGGACAGCGGACGACACCCACTCCGGACGACAAAAGGAAAAGTCATCATAATAACAACACGAAACTGGAAAAAACACAAAAAAATTTAAAAAAAAAACTATAGTATCGCTCATTATCTTATCAAATGTCAAACAAGTCCAATTACTCGAAAGCAATTTCCATTCAACTCCAGCCACACGAATACCAAACCTCCAATTTGGTGACTTGCGACTTTTCCGTCAGCCTCAGAAGACCCTAAGGTGTATTCATGCGCTTTACACTTTTGTACGGACACTAAACGAGATCGGAGTTCTTCAGAACTAATTTGTATCCGCCCTGAATTGACTGAATCTGCGGCGGATCATCCTTGTAGCGCACAGAATAAGTAGAGAGACGAACGTCGACATTATGTCTGCGATGAGGTTATCTCAAATCACCATGGACGGAACTCAAGCCAGTTAATCATAAATAACCGGGACAATGAAAAGTACTCTAAAAGTACTCTTCCTGTCCACCATGGAGCGGAAAATGAGAAATTGAAAATTACACAAATGTTCCGCTTGTTAGTGCCACATAATTGCGGTAAGGGAAAAAGCAATGTCGACGTGACGTGTTAACTAGAGTGATGATATGATCTCAATGGGTTGGATGCGTACTCAGCCGGTGCTCAATAAGAATGCTTATTTAGTGATTTTAATTAGACATGGTTAGTAGTGGCAGTGGTGCGACGGAACTTGAATTCAATTAGTTGCTTCACCTTGATCTGTTTTTTATTTTTAGGGTTCCGTTAATACAAAAAAGAATTACAGGTCTGCAAAGTTTGTCGTTTAGCATGAAATCGAAGTTGAGTCGTAATCCAATGCATACCGTAATGAAAAATTGCTTCTATTTAGTATACAGTATACGTATAAAGACATACTGCAGAAATTCTGTATGTAGACGACAGCGTTTCTTCCACTTTTCGAGAAGTTTATGGAACTCTTCCTTCTGAGTTAGGTCCGATAAAAAGCAGGAGGTTAACGACTGTGAATCATAGAGGATTTTGGATTATTTCACGCAAACGGTTTTGCATTTGTAGTCTGTAATCCTTTCTGATCCTTAAACCTTGAAGCAAAGTCCGTCGTTGAAATTGATAAACAGCGTGAGCTTCACATATTATGCCAAGTTTCAGTAGTACTGCATCGTTATTGACTTCATTAAACAATTGCTGAGGAACTTCTATTTATCGGTGTTTTATTTGAAATCCAACAGTTAGACATCTCACGTGTTTCATACTTAAAGAACATGCTATGAATCAATTGGCATGCCAGCATCGTTAACGATTCCCCCTTTTTTCCTGGGTGATCGTTCATAATCATTTCTTTTACCTTTTCTCGGTTTTCACCGTCTGGAACGTCTATCGTGTTCGCCATCACGACGCCTTCACGATCTTTTAGAATGGCTAATATGTACCTCGCAATCTCTGGTATACCCCTAACAGGCTTGCACGAGCAATATTTCACATGTCTATATAGATAGCTTGGGCGCACTTTATTTTATTCTTATAGTAAAGTTTAATGAAAATTATCCCCTCATTCTTATCCAATTTGTTAGAAGAAAATTAATTTTGGGCTTGACTAGTCCACCTTAAACTTACAGCGTTACAGCTACAGTTTGCAGGTTTTTGTCAGCAAATTGATGAAAACCTGATCAGCTTTTTATTGTGCAATTACGTGCCCAATAAAAAGCGTCCGGAGTTGAGAGCCCTATTTGTTCCCGAGAAACGAGCTTCTAAAAACAGTTCACGAATATACGAACGTATACAAACACATGCATAAACATCTCTCTAAAAAGCTTCATGTAACCACTTTGACAACTGTCAGTAAGCTAAAGACTGTCTGGTAGTAAAATGGAACAGTATTTGCTCAAACAGATAGCAGAAGCCAAAAAAGCCCAGTGCATCAGCATATAAGATAACATTAACTTAAATGTCGAGGGAATATCTTCTGGAATATGATGTTTGTCACTTAGGTGCTTGGGCGTTTGTTCGCCTATAAAAGTTTCGTCCCTGTCCGAACCTCGACAGTGAATTATGGCAACTATTGCACATTTTTTGCGAATTCTGTATCAGAAATGAATAGCATGGCTCAGTGGTTAGTCTATTGACTTCTAACGCCAATGACACTGGGTTCGAATTACACGGGGCTCAAGTCATTCTACCCAGCATGATATTAGCGAAGCCCTATTTTACAAAAGTCTTGGAGACGATTTTCGAAGTTCGCCCTTCGGAGTGGAAATGAACCGTGGTTATTGAGACAATATCCAGTTTTGGACCTCAACGGACCAAAAAGTTTGTTCTGTATATGCATATATCTCTATTGGAACCAGCCCTCAGTGGGGATAATCAGGCCCCTAGAATTCGGGAAAATATGGGACAGGAGTTCGAAAAGTGAGCTTCTTGCTGAGATCATGAATTAGCTCAAAAAGGATTTATCGTCTCTTATCCTCACTCAGTCCCAACGCCGATCACATTCATAGACCGTAGCTCCAAAAGATCTGCGGGGTGCACCTGATAGAAAAGACTCACTTATTCTACCGTAGAACGTTTACTTGGAGACCATAGAGGGTGGCATAAAGGGGTCAAAGTTTAGCTGACTCCACCTCTCGAGAATAAAGGCGCCATCTAAATATATACTGTTTTTATTTACTTGCATGAGATCACACAAATGGCCCAGCGATTTACACAAGTCGAGTTTAAGTTAAACTGGGGATTAAATCAAGGGGGGACAAGCTTTCCTTAACCACTTTTTGGACGGTTTCCTCTGTTTATGAAAACAGTAAACTTTTCGAAAATCGCATAAAACAGTAGGAGGAGTCTATGTTCTACGAAAGAAACAAACTTCACCCTTTGTTGCTCGCGGGTACGCTAAGGATAATCTTAAATAGATTAGATGAACCTTGTGAGAAAATTGAGGTCAAGATTGACATATTGTTGCTATAACAGGTCAATAAAATGACAAAAATGGCTATTCCTATTTCATTTTCATCATTTTTGATCATCACCACCACCATCATTATCATCATGTGCATCAATGAACTTCCGGAAGCAACCATCACCATGCTAGAAAGCAACGCTCCTGTTTGTTGGTGTGATGAGTATGAAGTTCACCGTATCATCAAACACGGTGTGGAGGATGGCCAACGCTACTTCTTGATGAAATGGACCAACTACGCCGCCAAGGATAATACATGGGAGCCAAAGGGCAACCTAAATCGTTGCCAGGAGACACTGGAGGATTAATGGGCCAAGTACGCACAGAAGCAAAAGAGGACCGTCAGGCAAACAAACGCAAATCACCGCAACTCGAGACCGCCAGCGAAGCCAAGCGCCAGGCCACTGAGGCCAATAGACCGGAAGTTGACTAATCAACAATCAATCTTGTCTGTGGCCAACTATTCTCCGATCTCTTCGTATTGATTTCATTTTTATCCTTCTATCCATAAACTTTTCGTAATTAAAAGTACATTTTGTTAATCGAAATTTTTTTCGACTGGTTACTAGTTGTGATTGAAATATCACATTTGTAGCTTAGACCAACATTTTTAAAATTTGTAACCAATCTTAACATGCATGTTCAATAAATTATCACTGGTCCATCCACTTCTACGGACCAAACCTCTACAAGCTGTTTGCCAAAGAATGTTTTACTATGCTTCCTACTCGTATGGCGACTCTTTCGTTTGGGTCTCTTTCATTAATGGTTTAATAGAGTTTGTAGAAAGGATTTCCATTATGGGTCGCTTCCATTCCCACATCATAATCGCCATCATGGTTCTTGTCAGCATTAAATCAATGTTTGTGGTTCACTTCAGTATGTTAGGCACATATGTCCCCGTAGTCGACCAACGTTTGCCAATCATTGTACATGTCGTTGCCCATTCAGAAATAAAATCAGACTTGTCCCCTCTGACTTTGTGTCCTCCTGGCTCCTTGTTTGCAATTCAATTAAAAT
Organism: Merodon equestris; assembly: GCA_958301585.1. Classification (NCBI taxonomy): domain Eukaryota; kingdom Metazoa; phylum Arthropoda; class Insecta; order Diptera; family Syrphidae; genus Merodon; species Merodon equestris. The sequence continues at coordinate 75,655,416 of OY284415.1, read as the reverse complement.
AATTTTTCTGCAAACCAATATTACAAAATGCTAAATACCAGTCGTCTGTTGATTAATACCACACAGGTTTAATGAAAATATCACAGTTTGTTAGCGGAATGATAATAAGTGCCATTCATCAATCGGTTCCATCCACCCGTACCTCTGTTTATCAATTGAAACAGCATCAACAAATATCGACATCGAGATTAAAATACCTTTATACTCATATGTGTGAGTAGTAGAGGAGATATAGACATTTGTGTATTTGTCAACCTACCTGGCAAGCTTGGACGTTGGAGTGTCCTGTTGCGTAGAGAAGGCTTCTTGCTTCTCGAAAAAACAAACATTCACTTGTAAATAGATAGCAGCTAGTCGAGCTGGTTCCCTTTCTTCACTAGTGACATCAGTTGCCTCTTGGTTAAAGGTGCCTCTGCAAGCATGAGTTATGTGTATAAGTTGGAGCCTTGTTTGTTGGTTTGTTACAGGTGAATATATGAGAATTTACAGGAGCGGACTGAGGGATATTAGTAAATTAATCATCGTAGGACGAAAACCACTCAACACAAAGGAAATATTTCTCCCAAATGCCATAGCGACGTAATTGGATCAGTAATTATTGAAGTAGTTATGTTTGGTTACTTGTTGTCTGTCGCAGCTTATAACGTCATTAAACTCTATGGAACACTCCGTGCCCCCATGACATTATCTGATTATCCGATCCGAAAGATATCCTAGCATCATTGTCAATAGGACCCACATTTTTGGATATCTCGCTACCGTATAATCTCAATTGAAAAATCAGAGGTTGCTACTGCTTCCAGTTGCCAATTTTCATAATAATATGAGTAAGGACTGCGACTTTCATGGTCGCCAGCTAACGAACTTAGAGAATTCACAATGAAGGAACTCGCTGACGTCGCGAATAGGATTTGAAAAATACCAAATTAATATACCAAATTTAATTTTAGTATTAGTCCTCTCAACTCTTCTGTTTCACTTAGTCCCCTTTCCCTTTCAACCATCGATAACTTCCATCCTCCCCTCCTCCTTTCCTTCTTTCACGATTCTCCATCACAGAATAAACTTCCTACAGTTCTGGCCTTTTACGATTTCCACAAAGCAAAATTTCATCTAATAAATGAATACCTTAAAAATGCCCCTCTCAATTTTGATAACCTAACCGTAAATGATGCTATATCCATACTCTACAGGGAAATATTTTACTCTATCTCTCTTTACGTTCCCGTTTCACAACGCAAAACTTCGTCCACCTCCCCACCCTGGTACAATCGCAGCCTCCGTTCTCTAAGAAACAAACGAAGTAAGCAGTGGACAATCTTCCTTCGTACTCAATCATCCAATGACTTTTCTAACTACCTGGGCAGCTATCTCCACTTTACCGCCCTACACAACTTCCTCTATCAACGGTATTTAACAGAAACGCAAGCCAATCTTATAAACGATCCAAAGTTCTTCTTTAAGTTTGTTAACTATAAAAGAAAATCCGATGGCTATCCTACCTCCCTCTCCTTCCACGATCAAACCTCGAATGATCCCAATATTATCGCCAACTTTTTCGCTACCTTTTTTAAACAGTCTTTCGCCGACGACTCGTTTGCTCCAGACTTCTCATACTTTGATTATCTACCGAATTTTTCGCTTGGACCATTTCTCCCACACACAGTTGATTCTCATGTCATCGAAAACAAATTAAATCTACTTAATGATGAATTCACTCCCGGACCCGACGGTCTCCCTGCCATATTTCTAAAAAAATGCTCCTCAACCATCTCTCGCCCTCTCTCGAAAATCTTCACCCTATCCCTATCCCAAGGTGAATTCCCCCGCTTATGGAAAAACTCATTTATCACCCCCATACATAAAAAAAGTCCGAAGAACGTTGTTAACAACTATCGTCCCATTGCCAAACTATCACATATACCTAAACTCTTCGAGAATGTTTTGTACGAAACACTAAGTTTTCGCTGCAAGTCATTAATCACCCCTAGACAACACGGTTTCCTCAAATGCAGATCCACAACCACTAACCTTGTTGAATTTGTGTCCTTTACCCTATCAGCCTTAGAGAACGGCAAAGAAGTCGACGTTATCTCAACCGATTTCAGTAAAGCTTTCGATAAAATCTCCCACAGACTGATACTCTTCAAATTGTCCTCCCTTGGCTTCGACCCCATTTCTTTGAAGTGGATATCTTCTTACCTGGAAAATCGCTATTATAATGTTCGTTTTAGATCTGCCTTCTCTAACCCCTTTTTAGCCTCCTCCGGCGTCCCCCAAGGCAGCCACTTAGGTCCACTTCTTTTCGTTCTTTCCATAAACGATCTTGAATTGGTGATCAAACACTCCCACATCTCATTATACGCCGACGACACCAAGTTCTTCAAGACCATTTCCTCCAGTCATGACTCTTCCCTTATTCAATCTGATCTCAATAGCTTTTCCATCTGGTGCTACAAAAATTGCTTAGAGCTTAATATTTCCAAATGCCAATCAATTATCTTTTCACGTAAACGAATCAAACCTCCTCCTCGTCTCTACTTCCTCAATAATCAACCCATCTCGACGGTTCAAGTCATTCGCGATCTTGGCATATTATGTGACCAGGAGTTAAATTTTCGCGCACACATCGATGAGATAATCCTTAAAGCTAATTCTGCACTCGGTTTCGTGAAGCGATGGTCTAAAGAATTCTCGGACCCTTACGTTACCCGATCTCTTTACATAACCTTTGTCCGGCCCCTTCTTGACTACGCCTCCCAAGTGTGGTCTCCCTACCAACAAACCCACATTTCTAGAATCGAGAGCATCCAACGCCGATTCCTACGTTTTGCTCTTCGAGGTCTCCCCTGGAGCAATCCTTTGATTTTACCACCCTACCAAGACCGCCTTAAACTAATCAACATGAACACGTTGGAAGTAAGAAGAACTGTATCTGACATTCTTTTTATCCATCGTCTCCTTTCAGGTACCATTGACTGCGCGACTCTCTATAACTCTGTCTCTATCAACACTAACCTCCGCAACGTACGAAATCCCCGTCTCTTCTATCTACCCACCCCCCGTACTGCCTATGGCTCCAATGAACCTATTTCTCGTATGCTGGGAATTGTTAATTCGAATCCTTACTTCGATTTCAACCTCAGCACTCGATGCCTAAAAATCCGCCTTCTTAACCATCCTCCCCTTCTCCCTACCTAGTAAGTGAGATTAGGTTAAGATTAGATTAAGCTAGCTTGAATTAAGCCCAATAAATGGGGGCGTTCGCCCACACGAAAATTAAAAAAATTAAAATTACATGTATTGGTTTCATTCAATATTTAACATTAATTTTGGTTATAATAGTGACCTTACGTACTTTTTGGCAAAAGTTACTTTTTTGCTAAGATGGCCCTACAATTCGTTATGAACCTGGGCCTCAATCAACAGGCCTCTTAATCGGGAATGGTGTTTAGGCCGTTAGCTTTAGTGTCGCACGCTCAACTGATTGAAATCCCATTCTATCTGCATATGACACCTTTCTATTGCACTTGAACTCAGGGAAGCAGCGGTTGGCAACTCTTGCCGTCAATGTCGCTTGTTATGAACTCCTTGTCATAAAGAAAGTACTGCTCAATACGTCGGAGTTGTCTTATTACATATTTGGTTTTGCCCTCATTAGTCTACATAAGCTGATTCAGCTTCAACGCCTCGTTAACATTCGGCTGTGTTTGTTTAAATAAGTTAATATCGTCTGCGTATGCAAACAATTGTGCGAACTTTCTGTATTGACCAATACCGCTGGATCTTTCAACGAGTATGTTGGAGAAACCAACGTGTTGCTCTGCCTAAATTTTCTTAGCATTAAAGGTATCATTATCGAACATATCGTAATGGAGAAGTAGGAACTCTCGATATTCAAAATTTCAGGATGTCGAAACATGGCATGGCTCGGTATAGCTCGTCCGTCGATGCAGCTAGCAATGTATGGTTTGTCTCTATATGGGATTGCCTGCACTCTTCATCAAACCAGAGGCTTCTCATAAAGGGTCCGCCATCTAACGTTTTTTTTTTTCAAGTAGTGCTTATTTCGTGAATGGTAACACTTAGCTCATGTCTGATTTGACAGATAATTAGTTTTATCCTTCCGCTGAACGAATATGGTTGTGTATACGCTTGAACAACGCTGGGAAATATTGTTTTCGCTTCGCTAAGTGGGCCTGCGATCGACTTACAGAAGATGCCGATTTTGCCAAAAAAATCATCTTTTCAGATGAAGCTCATTTTGATCTTGGCGGGTATGTAAACAAGCAAAATTGTCGCATTTGGGGCACAGAAAACCCGCACGCATACATTGAAAAGCCGGTGCACCCAAAACGAGCCACTGTTTGGTGCGGATTTTGGTCCAGAGGCATAATTGGGCCATTTTTCTTCGAAAATGAGCAAGGAGTGGCCGTTACAGTCAATGGCGATCGTTATTGGATATTGGCAACATTTGGTTTCAACAGGACGGCGCTACGTGCCACACAGCCGAAGCTGCACTCGATGTTTTGCGCCCTGTTTTTGAAGATCGCATTATCAGCCGCAGAGCTGATGTCGTTTGGCCACCTCGGAGCTGCGATTTGACACCGTTGGACTATTATTTGTGGGGTGCCGTCAAAGATAAGTGTTACGCCGACAAGCCAGAGACAATTGACGCTTTAAAGGACAATATTCGTGAAGCCATTGGTGAAATACAGCTGCACACAATCGATAATGTGCTTAAAAATTGGACCGATCGTGTAGGCTACTGCATGGCCAGCCGAGGCAGCCATTTGAATGAAATTATTTTCCATTATTAACCGGAAGGATTGTACTTTCAAATAAAAAAAGAAATTTGAGAAAATATTCAGTAGTTTTTTTATAGCATTTTAAAAAAAAAATTATTTGGCGGACCCTTTAGGTGGCATCCCAATGGCACTTGGAAAACGCACGTAACCATTGCTTTTCTATGGTTTGTGGCAATTGTGCTAATTCAGCCTTGAAGGAGCTTGAGCGGGTATACTCGGCAAAGGACTTACGACTATTGTTTTCCGAAGTCAAATGTTGGTTCTTGTACTGTTTTCGCCATATCTGCATATGTTGGCTTTTCGATCGATTTGAATGTCTGCAATTCGGAAGGAATGTTTGGTGTGCATCGCAATGTGATCAACTTTCTTGACTGTATGTATTATAGCAGTTTTAAGTTCGATATCTCAAAAGAGAATCGTTAAAGGTCTCAACCGACTACAAGGATAATGCATGGTCTGTTAGTGATGTTCTTAAACTTTTCAAAATTTTGGTCAATTTAAGCTTCTGTATAGTAAGGTATCTTACTTGAGCAAGACTAACAGTTCGTCACATTGTTGCTTAAAATATTAGTGAAAACTGTAGTTATTTTTTATGCCATTTATAAACGGGTATGTCGTACTGCTCGAAAACGCTGACACAACATGAAGTATGGACATTTAGTTTTATGGTAGGTATGTTTTATGGATTTTCGTGGTGTATGTAAGATAAATTTACTGTCGAAATAAGAAAGTGGTTCCAGAAGGAAAGTTTTGTGGATTTATTTGCGTATAAATTACGATGTATTTGGATCTAATGGAGGCGGTCTACTAGTACTGTTCGCATTATAGGTTGATATTTTGATAAGTTATTCATTTTGAGCTATGTTTTCACTATTAAAAATAAATCCTGTACACTTAAGTATAGTATTCCTATCGTTGAATACAATTATTTAATCATTTAATGTTGATATCCATTTACGAGTAAATCATTATATAATCCTTCCTGGCGCCCTGATAAAGTATAAGTTCCGTCTCTGCACTCTCCAATTCTACTAGTTCCATCTCCACACAAGTATATGAGTATTGTTAATCAAAATTCCCAATTCCACTCACACACGGATTTGCTTTTCAATCAAGACGTACAACACATCCACCGGCAACTGTCAAATTGATTCCATCCATGAGTACCGACCAATGAATAACCATAACCCAACCTATCAAGCCACACCATCATCCTCTCATCCCAATCATATATGCAACGAACCTCATCCGACGACCGCAGCCCCTTAACATCATCATCATCATAGTCATCATGAAAAGCTTCACTTTGACGATCTGATTGGGTTCCAATATCGTCGATGTAATTACACTGTTCACCGGTTATGTGAGGTGCCTTGTTTCCTCCAGCCATTCAATGCGACAGCCATAATTTATGGGTACATGTCTTGTGCTGGCGTTGACATGAGAGCCAGCTTGCAGCGGCAAATCGCGCGCCATCTTTGGATTGCAAATTGTGAATTGCGAATTGCGAATAGTGGATTGGGAGCCGGGGATTGGGGATTATTATTCAATTTCATCATAACTGCGGCAAAAAAAAAAACAAGATGAAGCAACGCTGGAAGAGCACTGCACGGTTCAGGGCTCTTCAAAGCGATTTACCAATATGAATTGGTTGCCGGAGCCTCTTATGCGGATATCGGTGCGATGGAGTCGAAGAGACTCGCAACCATACTGGGCGCAGGTTAGATTGATTGATTTGATTGCATGAGTGTTTATAATTAAAGTGGCAATTAAAATGTTGGATCGAATAAATGTTAATGGTTGTCTCCTTGGGGACGAGCGATTCCTTGTTGAGCGAATGTCATCATAAGGCTTTGATTATAAAATTTGTACTTACCATCATCAGGTATCATCGATGCTTCATGGCCCCCTTGGGATGTGACACGAACGAGTCGCGTTCTTTATTTGCCTGCTAAGGACTCGGGCGCACACCAGGAGTTCGTAGTTACCACCCAGAAGTGTGTGTCGCGGCACGTGCGCATGAAGCTAAAAAATTCCATTTTCCTTTGCTAATAAATTTCATATCCTTGTTTGTTTTATGCTTTGTTTTGTAGCAAATTTGTTACTCATCTCATCATGCCGTCGTGAAAGGCAGTCGAGCAAAAAGACACAACATAAACGCCGCGGCGTCATCGGTGGATAGTGTGGTGGATTTTGTTCGCCTTACTGGCACCCTGCTGCGACGAAACGTGTTCTTCGTGACCATTATCCTTCGTCTCATACCCAATTACTGGATTTGTTTTCATTGCAAGTGTTTTAGAAAATAGTCTGAAGAGGGGTAATACATTTCTAACTGAAGTTGTAATATAACACATTAGAGCTGTACTCTTCGGTCATGTTAGAAGCGCTGTACTGAAGTGTACAACTCTTTTTGTAAACATATTTGTTCATAGTACATTACAGATTTACAATGAGTCATAAGGTTATCTTGAACATATCAGACGGAAATTATTACGTATTTCATCATTTGTCATGCAACTTGCCTGCAGAAGGAAAAATTCTCAATTGACATTCACGCGAATAGACATGACTGGAGTAAGAACTGGTTTGAAACCAAATACCACAGATTCAGATATTTATACCGGAGGGACTTTAAAATGTTCTTAAGTAGTTCGCAGACGCCTACCCCCTATATGAGTCTTTAAATTTGTCTAGAGGACGTAATGCGCAGTTGTTTTCCGTTTCAAAAGTATAGTTTGACCCGCATCATGGAATGGATCGTACTTCCAATGCTTCCAACATATGGGTTAATGAGGTGCTCTAGTAGTAATACATCTTGAGTTTAAAGCGCCCAAATGTCACGTTGAAATTCCAAACCGACATTGAACGCAGCCGAAACAAATCGTAAATTAGTGAGCCATTTGTATGGAGCCGTATGAAGCATACCTCAGTCCTTGGAATATTAAGGAACGAAAATCCATTGATGTTATATGAACAACACATTTCAGCGAGAAGCTCACCTTCTGAGCTCATGCGGCTTAGCACACATGAGCATGAGTGACCACTTTCACCGAAATAACTCAAGCTTCTTAGGTATATTCAACTAGAAATTATGCCGCAATTCGAAACATGACGGCTATCTAAAAAACAAAAAACTATAACTGCTCTGAGTCTTATTTGTTCTCCTCTCCTAACGTGATATAGATGAGGATTCGTTATCTACTCTCGATTATGCGAATTTGGAAATGCACTTTACAAGTATTAGCTAGGAGAAGGTCTAATGGGAATAATAGAGCAGCTAGGACCCGGAGTCAAATGCATGATATGATCAGAAGAAAATGTGCCCGACGAATGGAAACTCAGCTGACATCCCTTATAAAATCTCTACCGCTGTTCTGTGCAAGCCTTTGAAACCAGTGGAGAATAGGCTGAAAGGTCCTTGTTTCAATGTGGTTTCAGGTCTGGGAAGTCTGCCATCGACCAAATAATGGCATTTCAGCAGATCCTGAAATAAAGATGAAATTCAGAACGACACCATCCAGCTATGTATGTTCCGTCTTCCACATATGAAAGAAGAATAGAGGTGAGCTACGCATCGTTATGGATATCAAAGCTATCTCTTTAAAATCATCAGAGAACACTCTTCCGGACAACAAGGTCTTTTCGGAAGACAAGTTCTGAAGAATTTGCGTAACCTATTCGTAAGCAACTCGACAACAACTCGTAGCATAAAACCCGAAACCTTCTCCCCTGACCCTAATCAGGAATTCTTTGTCACTGTTTCCTTAGACTTAAGACTTATCAGATGAAGGATATTCGATGAATGTTATCCCATTATGTTTGCTCGATCATAAGCGAGGGAGACTTTTTGATTACGACAATTCATTACAAGATTGCCGATGCGTTTTTCAAAGTAAACTGATCGGTCTACATCAATGTGGCTACGATAGTCTACGAAATGTTCATACTACCAGATCATGCAAAAATTCCACGAAGTTTACATCGACATGTACACAAGGGAAAAGATATACAGTGCCATGTGTAGCTTTGACATTTCTGCTATGCTCGTCAGATTATTCAGAATGACAAAGGTAGTGTCCAATCCATAAATAGCGAACTACCTATTTACAAGGTCAGCACTTCACTGGTCATTCATGAGGTTCACTCTCTCAACATTATCGAAAGAGATATTGGCTGCGATTTGTTTGAAGCTTTGCAACAGCCCAACTAGGGGATTGATTGTCCATCGGTAGACATTTTTACTATAGCAATGTAGTAATATCATTTAATTTCAAGAACAATTAAGTTGAAGTTCACACCGTGTCGATGCATCACCATCTTGTTTCTACTTCCTGACTCCCTCAATATGAAAAGTCCCAATTGTTCTGAGAAATCTAATCGGGACTTGATGTAGTCAGTTTTATTGCAGACGAGAGATTTAAAGAAATAAAAGAAAAGAGTGGGTGATTAGTAACTTTTGCTATTCGCAGTTCCGCTACTTTGATATTCCCATGGATTCGAACTGTCGTATCATTAAAATCTGGGAAGTGGCTTTACCTCAACAAGCCGAAAACAAACTCCATATATGCAAGAATTGGCCATCTCAACATTCACAAGTGCAATACTCTCCATACGTGAAGGAAAGAAGGAACGCACTCGAAATGCTAACACCGTCACATGATCCAGAACTTGCAGGTGCTTCTGTATTTGCAGAAATTTGCTGCAGCTTCTTCTGTATCACCCAAAAATCCAGAGCATTGAAAGTTTGTCATAAAAAGAAGTCTCTCCTAAAAAGTCTGTGGAAAATACAGGGTGCGCCATCTCATATGGGTCGATGTAAATTTCGACAATTCTCAACCGATTTTGGAAATTCAAAAACTTATATTTAACTTAGATCTTTCCAATTTGTTTTGATTAATTTTTGAAAACAATATATCAATTAAATGACATGAAATTACCTTTATTGCCGATGACATTTTCGAGCATTTCGCACGATTGTTTCCTTTGAGATATTCTATTGTATTCGGGCCGTTAGCCATACACCTTGCTTTTCAAGGATCCCAAAGAAAAAAGTCTGGAGGAGTCAAATCCGGCCAGTCAATATCGCCCTTTTTTGACACCAATCTTTCAGGGAACTTCTTATGCAAAAGGTACATTGTTTTGTTTTTTTTTTTTGGAATTAATTTTTATTTATACAATTGTTTCTTGCATCTATCTTATCCTAGACAAAAATGCTTAAAACTAGCTTAACTATCCTTTCAAATGTAGGAATCTTACTGGCCCTAGGCGGACACTCTAAAACAAACTGAACAATTTTAACATATGCCTTTCGACTACTAAATAAATAACTTACAATTAACATTATTATAATTAACTTAAGCTAAGAAAAATTTTTCTTTTTTTCAAAAAACTTAGCATATGATCATTCTTTTATATATTTTTATATAATCCTTAAACCTACTTAAACCTAACTAAACATATCTTATTCTAACTTAACTAATATATATATGTATATATATAAATATATATTTTATATATATTATATATGTACATATACATATACATATGTATGTATACAGGATGTCCCACGAGCAGTGTGCCATAAAGCTAGAGCGTGTAGGTCTGGCCAAGACAAGAAAAAAATCGTATGGGAGGGGGGTTCTATTCCCCCCCGTTTAACCGGGAGGGGCAATTTTCTAAAGAATTGATTTAATTTGGAAAAAAAATTATTAAAAATCCAGAATGCCGTGATATACTTTTTTGTAAAGCCAGAAACCTCTTCTTTCATCTTGTTTTTAAACGAAGCTGCTTTGAGGAATAGTTTTTGAAAAATTAATTTTCAAGCTCAAAATTTTGAAAAAAAAATTCGAACTATTTTTTTTCAAAATTTTATGTAATTAGGTACTAATTTTTTTTCAAAAATTCAATTCTCGTATTAGTTTTTAGTTAAAAACAGAAAACCGGATGAAAAAATGTCTTGTAGTTTTTGAGAAATAAAAAAAAACCCCAACCACTTTTTTCTAAGAAAAACCTTTTTTTTTGGTTTTAACACTCCTGGACTTGTCGGCAAATTAATGTATGAAACATTGACCTCTTTTTATTATTTTTAAAAAATTCGGAGGCTTATGAGGATACAATAAAGTGAAACAGTATTGGAATAACCCTGGATTAATCCGTTTTTTTCATTGATAACGCCTGAAAACTGACCTGTCAATTTCGTCTGGGTCCGTCTGCCGCCGATGGGTTCTACCCGCTAGGACCTTAATACAATATAACCGCAATTTTTCTTTATTGAAAAGCAAATTATTTGCAACCCAAATGTAAATAAAAGGCATCGCATTTTTAATAAAAAACCATTTCCAAATTGGATGTTAACTCATCAACACATTACGATGTCAAAGTCATACTCTCGAGAAGAATTAACGGACATGCACTTCTGCTACGGTTTAGCTAATGGTCGAGATCGTGAAGCCGAAAGACTCTACGCTGAAAGATATCCCAATTGGAGGTGTCCCAGTCGTAGCATGTTTTCAAGAATTCACCGACATCTGCGACAGCACGGAGTGCTAGAGCATCGAAGAAGCGAAAGATTAGTTACAGATGGATCAGGAATCTTAGATGAAAGAATTTTGGATTTGGTCCGACGTAATCCCTCCCTTAGTACAAGGAGGATAGCTATTATGCTTGGAGTGCCCAAATCTAGCGTATGGAGAGTGCTTCAGTGAGTGAGTTCAGGAACTCACCTCAAACGACAAGTTTTTGAGAGCAGAATTTTGTCGATCATTACTGCTTCGAGATGAAACTGCACGAAACTATTTTGCAAGGATATTCTGGACGGATGAAGCACAGTTTACCAGAGATGGGGTTACTAACTTTGCACACATTTTGCATCATTGGAGTAGCACCAATCCACACAACAAAAAACAAAATAAATCACAACACCGCTCTAGCTGTAATGTTTGGCTTGGTATTGTTGGACAAACTGTAATCGGGCCCCGGTTTTTGAATGCCGTTATTAATGGAGAATCATACCTGCAGTTCCTACGAGACCTTTTGCCCGATTTGATGGTCAACGTTCCTTTAGCCATAGTAGATAATTTAATCTACCAGCAAGATGGAGTACCAGCACACTACAGCTTACGGGTTAGAAACTGGCTGGATGATCATTTTAGTGACCGTTGGATCGGAAGAAGGGAATGGCCACCTAGATCACCAGATTTAACTCCTCTAGATTTTTATGTGTGGGGATTCATGAAGAATTATGTTCACGAAGTGGAAATAGAATCTTTGGAACAACTGAAAGAACGGAAAGAAAGTCGCTGCAGTCAAATTGCAGGAAAATGTGTCAAGCATAGACAAGTGCAGCCATTAGAAGGAGATATAATCTTTGCTTTCTAAAAAATGGGGATCAAATTGAAAATTTATTATAATAAAAATTCGAATTTTTTAAAAATAATAAAAAAGAGATCAATGTTTCATACATTAATTTGCCTACAAGTCCAGCCGCGTTAAAACCAAAAAAATTTTCTTAGAAAAAAGTCGTTCGGGTTTTTTTTTTTTACAAAAAAGTATATCACGGCATTCTGGATTTGACTGTTGATTTTTAATATTTTTTTTTCCAAATTAAGTCAATTTTTTAGAAAATTGCCCCTCCCGGCTAAACGGGGGGAATAAACCCCCCCCCCCCCTCCCGTACGATTTTTTTCTTGTCTTGACTAGACCTACACGCTCTAGCTTTTTGGCACACTGCTCGTGGGACACCCTGTATATCTTTTTTTTTTTGGTTTTAATATATTTATACTTTTTTTGGTTTATAATATTTTTTTTTTGTTCTATCCTACCCTAACCCGTTCTACCCTACCCTACCCTACCCTATGTAATTGGTGTTAGGCAAGCCCTGCCTTGAAGAGGCTGAAGCCATTGAAATGTCCACCGACGCAGCTCCCTCCAGCCACCAAAAGCGTTGATGCTGGCGGACTACGTCTCCTCGATCCCGGCGTGAGACCGATCTACAGAACCTGAGGCGCTCGGGCTCACTGAGCGCGACATCGGGTCCGTAGAGGAATCGCCGTTCCACGGAATTGCGACCCACCTGGAAGATTATCGGTACCGCCAATCTATCCTGGATCAGCCCACATCTATCTATGTAAATAGAGGAATGCTTCTGGCGAGACAAAGCCGTTAAGGCGCACTCTTTCGTGATATAAATCATTGGGGTAGTAAGCCCCGGAGATTAGGCTACTGACCGAAGTCATTGCTCTTGCAACGTGGTTTCGAATCAGTTTGATCTGGAGTTCATTGTTTTGGCCGCAGTATGGCATGTCGCGGCGTCTTGTTGAAATCAAAAGTGAAATAAGCCTTTCTTACGTATTTCTGGGACCACATAATGGGCTAACATCCACCGATATCGATCGCCATCCACTGTATCGCCAACTTTGAAGAAATACGGTCCAATGATGGTTTTAACGCATACACCGCCCCAAACAGTAACTTTTTGATCATATAGCGGCTCTTCGTGAATAATGTGAGGAATTTTGGTGCCCTCTGGGGCACGACAATTTTGTTTGAGCCAGACTGAGCTCAGAGAGCGTAAAATGTGCCTCATCGGTCATCAAAGTTTGCTGCCAGAACTCCGGCTCAGCATTAATCATTGCAACGACATTTTGTGCGTATGCCAGGCCTCGTGGCTCATCTTGTGGTAAAATTCTTTGAGTTATCTGCTCTTTGTATGGAAATAAGTGAAGATCATTCTTTAAAATTCTCCGCCGCAAAGTGGTCTCACTTATGCCTAACTGCTGCGAATGGCGCCGATATGACAAACTTGGATCTTCTAGAACACTGGCCTTCACGACTGAACAGATGAAACAGTTTGAACGCCGCGGACGTAGCCTCGGTTGCTCACGAGGGCTTACCCAATCGAAAAAAATTCGAGGCCCAACGACGAATTGTATCTTTTTTGGGCGCAACACGAGCACTATACGCACGTTGATTTAGCATAATCGAGCGTTCATTTTTATTGAACATTGAAACTATTTTCGTGCTTTCTTTTATTTTATGCTGTTAAAATTGTACTGAATTTGCATTTCCAAAATGCTATGACATATGAAAATCGGTTGACAATTGTTGAAGTTATTCAAAGTTTACATCGATCCATATGAGATGGCGCACCCTGTATTTTTTTCTTGTCAGTTCAGACTTAAGACTTATCAGATGAAGGATATTCGATGAATGTTATCCCATTATGTTTGCTCGATCATAAGCGAGGGAGACTTTTTGATTACGACAATTCATTACAAGATTGCCGATGCGTTTTTCAAAGTAAACTGATCGGTCTACATCAATGTGGCTACGATAGTCTACGAAATGTTCATACTACCAGATCATGCAAAAATTCCACGAAGTTTACATCGACATGTACACAAGGGAAAAGATATACAGTGCCATGTGTAGCTTTGACATTTCTGCTATGCTCGTCAGATTATTCAGAATGACAAAGGTAGTGTCCTAATTGAGATTTTAGATGCCAAAGCAGGTCTTAGAATAGATGGGCTTACGTATCCTTGAGAAGGTCATGCAAAACTTAGTAGTCAACACAAAAAAAAACGATCCACTCCAAGTCGATACAATTGCTCATACATATTGATGATGTTTGAGATGATCTTCTCATAATTTAGTCGGGCCTGATGATAAATGAAAGTAAAATACTTTACTTCTTGGCTTATTTGAAAGGTCCGCATTGACAGATATATTTTTTCGTCTATCTCTCTTCCGGGCCAGCATATAGAACAGCAACGACACCAGTGCAGAAACTGCTCTATGGCGCGTAAATTTGATATTGCAAAAGATGAATGGAAAAATCCTCTGTCTTTTCGTGAGATGAATTTTTCCGTTCAATAACACGGTACGAACAGACATATAACCCTCTTTGTGATCCAATTAATCAAATTAATTACGACCGTCATGCTCTTTTGTTTTTGTTCATTTTCATAATCGCTAATGTCCAACTTAACTAGGTTAGCTAATTAAAACTAGCTTAAGGACCCTCAAGTTAGCAAGATCAACGTTTTTCGAAATCATATGCTCCAGTGTTTTGTAAGAAATTTATTTTCTATATGGTTCTATGAGACATTTTTTCGTTTCCAAACATGAAGAGAAGACTAAAGGGCCACAAGCAGATATGGGAGTAAAAGGGTACGACTAATGGGGCTGAATGCTAACCCATTGATCGCATTTCAGAAGATGTTTCGCAAATCGAAAGATTGAAATCAAACACTGGTATAATTCACGCATCTCGCATAGGCATAATCCATTGCTTTGCAGCTTGATATCGAGTACGAATCCAATTGAGTTAGAGTAATTTTTTCTCAAAAAACCTTACCTTTAGGATAGCAATCAGTTCTCAATCAGTATTAATGCCACCTGTACTTTAAAAGACTACTACAGAACGTAATTTTTGCCTTGCACACTCGACAAAAATGACTAACGCCACTGCAAGTTGATTACGATCCATTCAAAGTAGCTCGTATCTTCACATTAAGGAAATCGTTAACACCGCTGATATCGAACAATGGATATTAGACACTTTAAACACCCAAATCCTTTGTTGTTAAGTAAATCTACCGCAAAAGACATCCCCGCTCATATGATAATCTCAGTCAACCGCAAGGAAAATAATTGGCCAACGTTTGGACACGCGCCCGATGGATATTAATATCTCAAAAGTTTTATTGAATGATTATAGGATTTGAAGATGAGCATAGGGTCGAAGATATTTTATCTCGGCAAGCAATTACAGCATTTAATGTCAACGTGACTTATGGGTAAAGGGACATTTTTCAAGAAGCCTTCGCCTTAAAATTTGACGTGTGATGGATTTTTATAGCCACGCCGCAAAGAGAGAACGAACCAGGCTGAGATACATGAATAAACAAACATTCAATCGAATGGAACCTCATCCCACACCGGCGCTGACCATCATTTAACAAGTACTCGTACAAACAACAATTTACACCCTTTCCTCAATATTTATTCACTTCAATTGTTAACTGAGAGGAAGATTTCACTTGCAATCCAATAACCTTAACACACTTACGAAACGTGTCGTCCTCAGCATCCCTCGAGATGTTGTATCCATCGGACGAGGGGTTGCTTGTTGATGCTCTGCTAACATCTTCCTATCTCTCGTGGTGTGTTTGTTTTACTTAGGCATCCTTAAACACCAAATTACACATTTACGACTTGTTCTATGCCGCACCACTAAATGCTAAGTACTATTGAGGGTTGTACAGTACGAAGGTCGACGGATGGATGATGGACCGGCAGAGTCGAAAATGGAAACAATTCACACGCCTGGAAGGGTGGAACTTGGGCGCATGCTATTCTATATTGTAAGTGTATTATTGATACAAATTTACAATTATCCGGCCTCGAAGGACATAACCATAAGACATTAATCATCTAACAAAAAAAAAGTCTTATGGGGAAGGATTTGGAGGACTAGTTTTCGTGGTACAATAATTAGAAATTTGTGCGAGTAGATTAGGAAGGGGTAAATCGTAAATTAAGGACGTTCATGACAATAAAATCCTTTCTACTTATCCGGAGATAGATGTGGGACTAAACGAATTGGAAACCTCATATCGAACTTGAATGGCAGCGACCTGCATTGCTGAAAAGCTTGATAATAATTGTATAAGCCCATAGTTGCTCAGACAAATTCTCCGAAGAACTATACACCTTTTCAATATTAATTTTCGTCGTTAAGCAATGATCAAATTAAATTGTAAATTTTCCTTATCTTTCCTACTTTTCGTTCTAAAAATAAAAACTAAAACTAGTTCTGCCACTGGCCTGCCTATTAACTTGCCGTTTGGTATCTAACTTGGAATTTTGCACCTTATTTTATTTTAAAATGTTGTAAAAACTACCTAATTTAAGTAATGACAGCTTTATCAGTTCAGTCATTTTTTGCAAGCGAAAATTTCCCAAATTGACATCGTGATTTGTTTTGTTTCAATTTTTTACTAATATTGTCCTAACCCATTCCAACCTACCTTAACCTACAATAGTCTATGTAAGCTCGCCATATCACCCTCTCGTGATATAAATTGGGGTTGTAAACGCTGGAGTTCAGGATACGGACCGCAAACATTACTCTTGCAACGTGACTTGACAAGTCCGACACAAGTCCTGAGACATTGTCTCCCAAACATCTAAATCAGGACACCGAAGACGGGATATCCATTGGAAATTATGGGCCTGATCAAGGCCATTTAGCATATTAGCTTCACCCTACCTGTTATGAAACAGCTTGCCTCTTATCAGGGTTCTTGGCAGCGCAGCATCTACATGTTTGTAAAAATGTAGAGATTGGTCTAGCCAGATCCCAAGGCATCGGACTACACCTTGTTTCGCTAATGAAAAACTGAGCCAATTTTACTAATGTCTCGAGAGGCCCTAGATGAAAGTGTTTTGATTTGTGGAAGTTGATTTTTAACTTCTAGTCATCCCAATATTCCTACATTTTTTCGAAGTCCCACTGCAAAAAAATTACAATGGCGTCGATCGTTGGGTCGCGATTAAGTCGTCCGCCTACCCTATAGAATGGCGAAGTGAATCTAGCAGATTGCTTAGGTAAAGGCTACCACCTTCTCAAAGAGGAAGGCCTTGCTGGTACCCGGAAGGAGGCTTGTCGATCAGAAATTTGCGGTGTCTTTACCCTTCTCGGGGATTCGTTGCACCAGCACTGTCTTCCAGTGCATTGGACAATATGCATTATTCAATACAATATTGTTACAAAAGGTTGGGTACAATACATCTCTAATTCTCTACACCCATTCGTGGGAGGTGATTCCCTTCAGTTCCCGCGGAATTTATTTTCAATTAATCGAAGATCATCTGGAGATCTTTCGTCGAAATGAACAGGGTGCTTACCTCCTCACTGGCGATGGCATTGTTTGACATAAGATCTTCATTGAACCTGGTAAAATCAAGGTTCTCCGATCGCTAGTGATCGATATCAATTCGAAATTAGAAGTGATGTAGCTGGGCTTCCACTATCATCACCTTCTCCTCCTGAAGATCCTCGAAGATATTGTCATCCACAACGGTTTTCGGAAGCTTTAGATCCTCGTATTTATTAGGGGGAACATCCTATCCATACATACTGCTCCAACTCATAATATTTCACAGCACGAATCCTGTTGTTCCAATGCAAACTTGCAGATATTCTGTTATTTTCCTGGATTAATTGTTGGAGATTTTTAGTCAGTGACTTCAGTGTCCCGACCTCCGAGTTTTGTCTGTCGGTTAACCGTCTGTAAAAGAGTTTGTGTATTTTCAGCAGTCGACTTTTGTTCTATACAGTTCGTCGATTGTCATGTTTCAGTACTCCCTTGTGGCATCGTTATGTCGTTGACGTGGTAATGTACTCTCCATTGTCTGCTTAATTACATATATTGTAGGAGCCTCTTCTAGGATACGATTGACAATCCATTGCGAGTAACTTGACTCCGCATTCTATGCTCTGCAGAACCTCCAACGACTTAGTAGGCCCTCGTAGTGTTGGGTGTGCTATTTAAGCAATCACTATGTTTGGCGTTTGAATCGCCGTGCCGGCCAGAATGTAAAAGTTTTTGAAAAAGTGTCGCAAGCTTAGTGATGAAAATATTAGATAGAGGTGCTTCAGGTTGCATCGACCTTAGCGGTGTACATTGTCTGTCATAACGGAGAGGAATGCACAAAATGCAGACTCCTAGCACTTGGAAGGTCCACATTTCCCCGCTATAAATTATCGCAAGATCGTAACTCCCCCGCCTCGTGTGGGGCTGCGTCGGTCTCTTCCAACTACCTTATAAGAACTGTGCCGAATTTTGTGCTTCTGGTTTAGCTTTGTTTCACTAACCAAAAGTATATCGGGGCATTCCTCCTGCAACACGTTGAAAAATACGGCCTCCGGTGCCTTAGAGACAGGTGCTGGGGCTCTTGTACTGTCTTTCACTAACCTTCCGCCATTTGGGCGTAGATCAACTGGAGTGAGACGGCTGGTGCTTGTAGGCGACCTGAGGGACGCTTCCCCTTGGCATTCTGCTTAGGGGCCAAGTTTTCTTTTTTGATATCCGCGAACGTAGGACATGTCCGATAGTTGGCAGGGTGTAATCGATTCCTTCATAAGACACACTGGACCTGTTCTCTCTCCTTGTCTTGTCTTTTCCAAGATCGCACAACTCGTATTTGTGGCCCTTTATGCACTTAACACATCGAGACTGAATTTCGCAATTCGATGCGGCGTGCCCGAAACATTTGATGGTCATTAGCCTCTCCAGCTTGTTGCTGGGTATGAGCTGCACCAGGAAGAAGAGTATTACCCGCTTCCCCCGTCGGGAGCTTAGTGAGAGGTCGTTGCTGTCAACCATTTTAAGCTCTGCGAACATTTCCCCGGGGTCCGTTATCGACTCCACGTCTTTAAGGGTCATCGCCTACAACCCTTCGGCTTCTGGAGTAAAGGAAAAAAAACTCTGTCGTGGACGCATTCAATAGGTCTATAATCCGTTTATGCTGCTCTAGTGTGTCGAACTGAACAGCCAAGCGTTTCTGTCGTATACATTTAAATTTAAATTGGCATACTTCTTACTCTTCAAAGCCACTACGCTCTTCGTCCGTAGGTGCTTAATTATGATTGGGCCTTGGATTGACCTTTCCGGCTCTCTAAAAACTCTATAATCTCTCTAATGGAGGTGAAGTGATATTTGCAAAGTCGGTCTTTTTACAATAACTCCCAATAGGACGTTAACTAACGTTCCTGGTTTGGACGCTGCTATACTGCAATAGTTCTGTGATACAAGCATGAAGAATAGGCATGTGTGCCATGAAGTTGCTCTTCTCTACAATCTTAAAATCAATATTGATTTTGCCATGAACATTTTCCTTATCTGGATATTTTGTGGCATTAGGACTCAGGCGTCGTGGCATTTTTTTTTGTAATACATAAAGTGCACCGACACTAGTGTCAAAACAAGTGGATTTCATAAAATAATTTGGCTAGGCGTGATCAGCTTATTTTCATAAAATCAAAGCTAAAACTTTGCCACAAGCGCACTTTTATATGCAAATGGCGCCGAAGGAACTCTTTATGAGTCTATGGCGGTCTCTAAAAAAAGTCTGAGCTCCAAATTCACCCAGATTGGAATTAGATTAGGCTAAAGTTAATGTTTCTCTAGCCCTACATTGTTATAAGCAGACAATATCAACTATAAAATGGACTGGGTAGAAGATGGACGAAAAGCTGCGAAATTTTCATATTACGGCAACCGTTATGTCGCTACGCATTATAAATCTGCATATAAACTGTAAATTGCAGTGTCCTGAGCCAAAAAGGTTGATAACTTACTAAGATGAATCAGAGATGAGTCATCCTAAAATACGGTCGAAAGAAAGCGTGCACTTCTCAATATCATTTTAAAGCTTGACATCGCAGCTTGAGTGTGATTTTTTAAGGGTTGAGAACCTTTTTTAAGAACCTGATAGATGACCGCAGTAGATGTCGGGAATGACTTAAGGGGTAACACCACTCTAGGATTTTCCAAAATTCAATTTTTTTTTTTTTGTTTAAAGTATACTTAAGGACTTTAAAAAACATATCCAATTGGTTTTATATTGAAATTCAACGTGGAAGGGGTCTAATTCTTAAATCTGCCGCAACGCCTCGGAGCGCGCGCCGAATTCTATTGCTTATGGGCATAGTGGTTTATGAGAAGTCCACCAGGGTGTACTAACATCCTATAGAAGTGCGTCTGTGTGTGCGTGCGCGTCTGAGAGCCAGTACAGCTGCCAAGCGACGCCGCGCAGACGCTTTGATTTCGTAGTGTACATTTTTGAATATTTCATTGAAGTATTTCATTTTTTTGCACAAGTTTTTGCACAATGTTTTTCTCGTTTTTCTCGAAACTGTTTTTTTCAAATCGGGCGTACTCGTAGCTTCAAAACTATTGCATGGATCGACTTCAAATTTTTACAGTAGCTTCATATATACATATATTCTCCTCCGAAGTACGTAGCCGTTTTTTGATATTTTGAAAATTACTTGTTTTATTAACAATTTACTGCTCTTTTTTTAGTCGAAAATTCATACTTTTTGTTCAGATATGCACAGTTTCTACAAAAATTGAAAAAAAAAAGAAAAATCCTACGTACTTCGATAGCTATTAGTATGTAGTTTCAAAAAAAATTTTGGATTTTTGTTCCAGCTCTCACGATTGCCGAGGAATGGGTACGCCCGCGGAGCGTCTTCAAAAAAACCTTGTATCGGAGATCCGCTGTGGCGCCGCCATTTTGCACGAAATCGATAATTTTTATACTTCAATATATGTTGAATAAATCTTGTAAATTTCAATACAATCCCTTTTCCCATAATCCCATGAAAAATCCGCAAAATTACGCCTTTTTTCGGCCTCTAGAGTGGTGTTACCCCTTAACTATTCTGGTTCGACACGCACAATTGCAAATTCCAATCTGATAGCGTGCGTCATGAGCTAGACGAGACCCTCGATAACAAACAGGCTGGTGTAATATTTTCTCATTTTCGAAGCGTTGCCAAACGTTGAGGTAAAATGGTCTAAAATGGGGCTGGCGGCAAAATTTGCCCAGAACCTAAAAAAAATAATGAGGGAATTCATCTACCAACAGGGGCTTGTGTATATGAAATGTTGTTTTATTTTGGCCAAACTTTATTCGCATAATTAATTATGAATTTAGTGATCAAAGTGTTGGCCATCGTTAACTTTCCTACTTTCTTGCAAGTGACGGATTCCACGCCAATACCATTGCTCATCTTTTAGAGCCGGTAATTCATCATGTCAATTTTTCACCTTTTACTTGGTTTGCCACTTATGACAAATATTGTCATGATGAAAATTAACTGATGCGTGTTTTTGGGTATATTCTGCCATTTTTGCTTCAAAGGTGCATTCTAACGGAAAGGAATCGTTACTAACTTGAAGTGTAATACAGGAAAAGTAGGCTAGAGTTGTTATATGTATTTTGAAGAGTAGAGTAGTGCGTTTGTTTGTTCTCTGAGTGATACTCATCTCTTTCAGTAATTTAGTATAACTTTCCACAATTTTATTTGCAATGGTAATTTAATTTAATTAGCTCAAATGGCTTCTCTTTCAACTCGTTCGGTCGCGGGCAGTTAGATGATTTCGCCTGCTTCCTCTGCTCCCCAAAACGTCAACTACGAGTAGTGCTGAAACAATGGACAGAGGTTTTGAACAATGTTGAAAACAAAGTGAGCTGTGAATCAAATATTATTTTCTGTTTCGTCAACATTGTTTTCGAGTGGTTTCTTAACGTTCAAGGAAATGATAGTGTCCAGTAACTGGTATTCAAATGACTGTAAATTGATTTCTCTTTTCCTGACTAAGCTTGTGATCATTGGAATTAGCAAGGGCGCTTTAATTCAATACCTAAGATGGTCAGGGAGTCGTTTTTTTGTCGTTTTATTGTCTTACTTTATAACAAATTGTCTGACTGCAATAACAAACACTAATATTATGACCATGTTTTTCTCCTTGGTTAGCGCAGATCAACAGTTAAGCTTCCCCATTTCTTTGAGATTTTCCGCATGTCAACATAAACGAAAAACTTCCTCCTTCTAAGACCAGTGAAGTTTTAAAAAATCTACTAAATCAAAAATAAGTTCTAAAATTTGCATTTATTGTTCATCCACATGCCGGCATCACTCAATTACATGCTTATGTCAACCTACACAACCAGCTCAACCCCAAGCACTGGTATACAACCGTCACCATGCAGTTATACAAAATAGCAAATCTTCGCATATAAGTGACCAAATTAGATTATCTTCCGGGACATTAAACCGATTCGGGGAATCGTTAAACTTGCAATGCAGTCAGTGTTCGCCGAAAGGATGACAGATGAAACAGGACGAAGGATTCCATTCGCTGGTTTTGCGTTGTCTTTCAGCCCATCAAACATACATTTTCCACACATTCTTCTGTTTTTTTTTTATTTTCTGTATTTAAATGAGTCGAAGGATTTAGGAATAGATTCGAGTAGATGTTGTTGGTTCTTGCAATGCCTCTACACTTACAGAAGAATATTTTTTTTGTTTCTAACGATCTCTGTCCCAATCGTTTTCTTTTCGAATGCACATTATTCACCCTTCGCTTGAGTGGGATTCGTGAAGGCAGGAAATTTACATACGAGTACTTACATACCTAGTACGTCAGCTTAATATGTATCTATCAAAAGCTACACTTTTTCTGAAAACTTATTTCGTATTGTGTTTACTGTTTTCTAGGTTTGGTTTCAAAATCGTCGTGCTAAATGGCGAAAGACGGAAAAATGCTGGGGAAGGAGTACAATTATGGCCGAGTACGGACTGTATGGAGCGATGGTGAGGCATTCATTGCCGTTACCGGAGACGATACTTAAGTCGGCCAAAGAGAATGACGCAGTTGCTCCTTGGCTACTAGGTATGGAGGCCAAAAGTAAATACATTTCGATTTATTGTTCTTATGTATAAGTATGTAAGTAAATAAGCTTATGTATGTAGTGTGCTTCAATAATTTTTTATCAATGGCAGGTCATTTTGTGGCCACGATAGTTGCAAACAAATGTAGGTACCTTTCCCGTTGTCTCTTATAAAGTGTAACAAGTTACCAATTTCGTGGTAATTGAAAAACCGGGGAATATAACTTAAGTTCATTGACAACACAAGTGTGAGAAAACACGTGTTTGGGAGAGTAACAATTCGGTCCAGAACAACTGTAAGGACCAATTCTTAATGGAATTGTATGGTTTCTCACTTTTTTTTTTTAAATAAGTTTAATAAGTAGACTAAAACTGCTTTTGAAGTAGGCCAGATTCTTACAAATCTTTAAGAATAGCGTATCATCCCAGTCCATCTCCAAACGTTGTTGATGCCTTTCATCATCATCAGGTCTACGGGATCTAAATGAATATGCACTGAGGACATACACATTTTTACATTTTTATTGTGGTGAAGTTCAGGAAAAAGAAAGGTTTACAAATTATTAAAAAATACTACTTCATATTTTAATTTTATTTAAAAACATAAGCTACCGCATAAGAAAATAATCTTTTGAGTTGTAAGGCAAATATGTGTGAAACATAACTAAACAAATATAAAAATACGCCAAACAGTTAATTTATAATAGATGAGAAAAGAAAAAAACAAAAACAAGTACCTAGACTAGCCAACCGTAGATGCTGTAAAAATATTCTAAAGCGATGTGGTAAAATGTTGCCTAGGTTGCCCCTTAAAGTTGCCGATGCCATGAGATTTTTCGTGTTAACTGAGAGCGAGTTCCATAGCCGTTTTGAAAAACTGTTTTCTGTCACCCTGTAATTAAAATTAGGTGACATCAATGTTCCACTTCTCTCAAATGTAGCGAAGTCTCTGGTAAAGTTATGGTGAAGCTTTGCTTTATTTAAGTTTGGAAAGGAAGGTTTTAACGAATGACGAAATTGATCCCGTCGCCGTAATCTGTATATGAAGCGCACTGTGTTAAACGCAACTTTTGTGAGGTACGCCTCTCGGGATCGCAGAAGACTGGGATTTCATACGTTTAAATAGGGATAAGTAGCGTCTTGACTAACTGCTAACTGGGAGTGTAGAGTAGCATAATATGTATATCCAAGACGCCGTAAACTTTATCTCCTAAATTGTTGATGTTATCCCCACACGTAAACTGTTGATTAAAGATGACACCAAGGTTTTAACCAATTTTTACATAGTCGATGTTGCTTACTTTGGCTTGGATTGATGGGAACTAACTAAAGTCTAGGATAGTAGGACCTACGACAATGGCTTGGCTCTTGGTGGAGTTGAGCATAATTTGTTTTTATATGACCTGAATACCTTCATTTAACCGCGCAATAGCATCTATCTTTAGGTGAAATGGGTAGCTGATTAACAATTGGACATGGTTTAGGTATATATGTATGTACATATGTACTTTACAGTGTTTGAAATTGGCAGAAATGTCGTTATTAAACAACGAGAACAGTAAGGCTCCAGGGCATATCCTTGAGGGACTCCCATTTTAGTTTTAGTTTTGAGAAAGGTGAAGTTACCCTTAGCATATACAGCTTGGCCGCGATCTCCAAGGCAATTCCTAATGAATCTTAGCGCTGAGGAATCCAAATCCCAATTTCCTACGGCGCAGTATAGAACGCTTTAAAAAAGTATAATACGAGTAGTACCAACGATATCAGATGGTCCTTATCAATTTCACAGCAAAAGTCTTCAATAATCTTGAGTAGTGCGGATATGCTGCTGAGGATGATAAAAATAGATTTTTGAGAACAAGTTCAATTGCATGCTCAGCCGCTTTTCAAAAAACTTAGATATGAATGGCAATATAGAAATCGGACGATATTCCTTATCATTATAGTTGAAATGTTTAGGGACGTATATGATTTTAGAAGCCTTCCAAGATATAGGGTAGACTGAGGTGTTGATGGCGTGATGCTACTAAATACCGAGATGTACATATCAGGTGCTTAGGTGCTAATACAAGCCAATGGCGTTTGATTTAATTGCAAGGGTCGATTAGAACACATCCTCTTCGTGGACTCTAGAAAAGGTAAAGCTATCAGTCAAGATGGGTGCGTTACTGGAATCTATAATGTCATACTCGTTCGGATCCCCAGTGCCTTAGATATATGCGACTGTGGTGAATTTCCTAAATAGCTCTTCGATATTGATGTCTTCTGATGTAATTGTCCCACCAAAAGGGCTGTCTGCACTATAAGGATAAATTCGAGTCGATATATTCACTATCAAATGTTCTTGTTCCAATGAGACAACGCACGAGTCGAAATACCGGACTTATTGCATATCTGGTAAGTGTTTCAATTCAAAATGAATTAAATTGATTCTACGCTGTTCACATGAATCGGCAATCTTTCTGTCCAAATTGTGCCGAATTTTGCGTAGGGTCTTGGCCTACAACCTCACAATGTGATTTACTCCAGAACTGAAGCACCCAACTTCTCCGACCGGGTTGTGTGAAAAATCATCAAATCATGCAATGAAGCTCATTTTTGGCTTAATGGCTTCGTCAATAAGAAAATCACACACTTGATTGAGGGGGCTACATTACATCTACAAATGTAGTCGTGTGGACTTCATGTCGGAGATGTGATTGATGTGATATTTTCATTTATTAGCTTGTTGGTGCTTAAAAAAAAGGTCTACAATAGTCTTTATCATCTCGTCCTCTTTATGTCTTCTACTAAGTCTTTGGTGTCTCTAAGTCCGATTCAAACACAGAATCTTATATTTCTTCGGAATATCACCGCAAACCATGCACCAGAAGTATTGACTAACTTAAAAAATGTTCTATTCATATCCCTTTAAGAAGAGAATGTAAGATAGGTAGAGGAAATGTTGGAAAATGATTCATGTCCATCTTAAGAGTCTTGAAATTCGTGTTCCGATTTTATAGAGCATTCTACCTTCCAATAACTTTGGACTAGAAGTAACCAAACCTTGCTGGTTTGGAAAACATTCAGTTTTCTTATCCACGGGTCGAACAAGTGGACAGTAGAAGCATTTTTGGAGTCGCAAAAAAAATAAGGTCCGGTTAGCCTTGAGAAGAATTTCGATCATCTGAAGAAAAATTACGTAAAACCGGATAGATTTCTGTAGAGCTCAGATCATTCCCTGCAATGATAATTTTTAGAATTCATGCAAGTTGAGAACTCATCGTCGTCATCTGCCTGTTCTGTTGCTAGTTACTCCCTTTTGGTAACCCGTACTTGATGAAATTCCCAGCTTCAATGGACAGTCAGAAATGACAGGGGTTTTATATCAGGTCACTAAAATGGAGTTTGGATTAAAATATTTATAAAGAAATCAACCCACTATACACGACTTAAAATTTATATAAGGCAAGCCGATAAAACTAGTTGAATTTCGAAAATCTGGTTGTTCCTAAAGCAAGTCAAAGGCCAATAAAATTCGTTATTTGCTTCGAACATCGGCTCACTTGGGAATCCACCACTGAAATGTGCGGCTGAACCGATGAAAACCATAAGACTGAGTTAATATTTAGCATCACGCATGAGATCAGATAAAGCAATCAAATATGAAGTCGCCGGTACCTGAAAAATTTATCCTACTATGCGACAGAAAGTTACAAAGCAGCAGCTTTCTAGATTAGAAAGCATTTTCGCTTCTAGCTTTGCACCTGCCTACATATAATACCTTTTTCCGATGAAAGTGGTTTTCAGTCTTAAGATAGGTAAGAAATACATACGTATCTTGTGTTAAGAGCTATAAATTCATTAATCTAACCGCCTCTTATGGAAAGGGATGAAAGATATGTAAATCTGCACGTGCCTACGGTTGCTATCAAAATTTTTTATTTTTTTGCTGGAGGCTTCTGCTATCTGTTGGAGCACTCAGACACAAACACCGGTCGATTGTACTACCGGACAGACACCTTGTCTTTATTGTATTTTCCCCGTTGTCCGGAGAAAAGAGATTCGGCACCCACCACGTCGGCCCCAAGGGTGCGCGACCGTGGGCGAGCGAAGGCGGGACAGTCGCAGAGAAAATGTTCTGTTGTATCATCATCCTCGCAACATGCAGCACAGGTAGGCGTCTCACTCTAGCGAGTTTATCGGAGATCTCGTTTCCTGGGATTCCAGAGTGACCTGGGACCCATACAAGCCTAAGTGAATTTAGCCTTCTGACTTTGTTCAAAAAGGTCTTGAGTTCATGCACTAATTTGGAGTTGAATAGAGAGTTGGACACAGCTTTGAGTGCAGCTTGGCTCTCACTGCCGACGCATCTGCTTTTTCCCTTCCACCTGTGCTTCACAACATAGTGCATGGCCATTAGGATTGCGTGAATCTCCGATTGAAAGACAGACGCATATTTTCCTAACGAGAAGTGCAGTCGAATGTTTTCGCGCTCAAAGAAAACTCCAGCGCCGTATCTCTGCCCAGTCCTGCAGCCATCTGTGAAAATGCGAAGACATTCCATTCCAGGTTCAGTGTCTGGCCGAAGCCAGTGACGCTATGGAAATGTGACTGTGAAATTACAGCGCAGTAGGATGGCAGGTGTCATTGCGTCAGAAGGCATATCCATGAGACAGGGTCGTAGGATATTTCTCCCGCAAGTACACTTTCGCTCCAATGCGAGTTGTACCAAGGTGAGACATGGCTTTCAGTGCGCACCCTCTGATATATATGTCAAGGGGTAGAAGATTCATCATAGTATCTAGAGCAGCTTCCGGTGTGCTGGGGAAAGCCCCCGTGCAGCTGAGAGAGACCGCTCTTTGGAGTTTGGTGAGTGAAGCCACAGCGTATTTGCGTGTTAGCCTGCTCCACCAAACAACCGATGCATATGAGATTATCGGTCTTATCATTGCCGTGTAGATCCAAAGGTGCTTTTACGGCGATAAGCCCCATGTTTTGCCAAAGGCACCTTTGCATTGCCAAAAAGCTGACAGCACTTTGGTGGTTTTGGACTCAACATGTTTTGACCAAAGAAGCTTGCTATCTAGGATGACTCCCAGGTACTTAGCTTCCTTGGATATCGGGATTGGAATGCCTTTTAGCACCAGCTGAGATATGCCAGTATTTTTCCTCCTTCCCGTGAATAGAACGACATCGGTCTTAAGAAGATTAACCGACAGCCCATTTCTCGTGCACCAGTCTTCGATCACATCTAGCGCCACCTGCGCTTTGAGACAGATATTCGCTAAACATGAGCCGACAGAGAACAGCAACATCATCCGCATAGGCCTGGGCATAGATTCCAGAGGCATTGAGAGCATCAAGCAGAGAGTCGACCACCATGCACCATAAAAGCGGAGACAAGACGCCACCTTGCGGGCAGATCCTGTTTACTCCAGACTTGACACATTGTTCGAGGTCTGCATCAGCGATCAATGTCCTGTGCACAAGCATTGCTTTGATCCATAAAACCAGTGCTTCATCTACGCCATGCCGTCTAGTAGCGTTATACATGCTGTCGAAAGTAGCGTTGTCAAAAGCTCCATCAATGTCGACGAAAATGCCTAGTAAACACTCTTTCCTTTCGAGAGCGCAACTAGGTTTTCAAGCGCAGTCTCGCAGGATTTTCCGCTCTGATAAGCATGTTGCATGTTCGTGCGAGGATGCATACGAAGGGCAACTTTGCGCACGTGCAACTCTACTAATCTCTGCATACTTTTCAACAAGAAGGATGTTAGACAGATTGGTCTAAAACTTTCGGCGAGTGAGTAATCTTCTTTCCTTATTTTGGGAATAAAGACCACTTTACCGCGCGCCAAGGAATAAGTATGTAGGCAAGTGCCAGGCTAGCAGTGAAAAAAAGTAGCTGCCTTAAACCTTTTTGCAGCATACAGGGTATATCCCATCAGTGCCCGGCGACTTAAAGCCATCGAAAGATGCCACGGCAAATTCAATGGCCTCAGTAGTTGCCACGCGTGACGCAACATACCAACTACGCCGAGTTGTTTTCGTCGTTTCAGTTGCAGTTTCCAATGAGGGAGTATGCAACGAGTCGAAGGCAGTCTGATTTCCTGGGAAATGGGTCTGCAAAGCTAAACTAAGAGTTTCTGACTCGGTGAAGGTACCATTAGACTTTCTGAGTACATCCAGCTTTGTCGATTTTCCTCGTTTGAGAACGTTAACCAACTTGCTGGTCGCGCTCAGGGATTTGATCTCTTCGCAAAAGGACTTATAGGAATCATTCTTCGATTTACGAATAAGCTTCTTATATTCCTTGTGCTTCGATCTATATTTTTTCCAGTCATTTTCCGAGTTCGATTTAAGCGATCTATTCAGGAGATATTGAGCTCAGCGTTCCACCAGGGGACCGGCTTCCTGCTGGGAGGTTTTTTGACAGGACATGCGAGTTCGAAACAGTTGGTGATGGCGCTGCTCAGGTTATGAACGGCATCCTCCACCAATTGATTTGTTTTGAGTTTAGGCAGGGCTTGAGTGGATTTCTCAAGCTGCTCCCTGAATCACACTCAGTCCGTCTTTCTTGGATTCCGCTTGGGCTGCGAGAGGGAGATCCCACACTTCAATTGGAATTCGATGTATCTATGGTCTGACAGCGTAACATCTGGTAAGACTCTCCAGTTAGTGATGGCCTTCACATGCCTATTAGACAGGGTTAGGTCACAAAGGTTGATTGGGAACCAACATTGTTGATGATAAGGTCAGACGAAAAAATGGAGTTTAAAAGTTGGTCTCCTCTCCGGTTGCATTTGCTGCTGCCCCAAACAGTATTCTGAGTGTTAGCATCGCAACAGACGATGAGTCCAATCCTTCTAGCTTAATAGTACTCTATGAGTTCAGAAATCGCCTTAGGTGGCGATGGCAGTACCGAGCCGTAGGGGAAGTAAGCAGACGCCACGACGAAGTGTTCGATTTCTCCGTGCGCTTTGTAGCTAACTTTCGCAGCCACCAGATCTTGACCAAGTTTGGTTGCCGATAGCGTGTTCGATATGATGAGGCAGCCCCTGGGCCTTTCGGATCGCTCATAATAAAGGATCGTAGCATCACATATACCATCAAGACCAAACAGGCGTTTATTCTGTGTTCCTGAATGGATACAATGTGATGATTTGTACTACTGCATGCAGTTCTGCTGCTGAGAAGAGCGGTAGCAGCCTTACAATGCTGTAGGTTAATCTGAGTGAAAATTATAGATTTAGACTGCGGAACACGTTCCATCCTTCGACTTGACATCAAAGTGGAATAAAATCCTACCAAGGCCGAAGTAGGGACGTGAGTCGTACGCGGATTTCAGGGTCTCGACAGAGCCGTTGTCCAACCCCACAACCAGAGTGAAGCCCTCTTTTTTCGGAGAGTTCTATTTCTCCTTGTAGGAACAGACAGTCCAGGCCCTCGTGTCGAGTCCCGGGTTCTGCGCACGTAGTCGCGTCAGCACTTTCAGTTTGTTTCCGGGATTTCCCGGAATTCAGCAGATGGCGCGCGTTAATTTTGGGAGACTAACTACCTAACAGGTAGTAGTTCCCAGGGGAGGGATTTTCGGCTCGATGCTCCTGATCCAGGCAGATGTCTACTGTGAGGAACAGCTCACCACGAAGGTACCATTCATCAAAGCAGACCTCTCAGCCTGAATACAAAGGCCTGTTGCTGAAGCTAGCTCCAGTAGATGATCCTCGCAGTGTTGGCAATCTGCGCTGGTCATTCTGCTGTCACTGCCAGCCTTCCCTATCCTGACCTTTTCAGAGGAGATGGCTACCTCTTTGTAGCAGAGGTGCTGGTCGCGACTCTTTACGGTCACTTGTGTTTCCTTTCCAGAGGAAAGGGTTTTGTTGTGTGAAGTGCCCGCCTCCGATGAGTAGTTTTTGGTCCTCTCCGTCTTCAGATTTTTGCTTTGGAAAGTTGTCCCCGGCGGCCGTCTACCGTTTGCGAGCGCTCTTACCTTTTTCGGTTCGAGCTCCTGCTCCCTTCCGACGCCGCTTTGGAACAGCTCTGCCAGCTTGAGGTTTGTTGTGATCCGAGACCGCTTCGGCTTCTGCGATCAGAGTCTGTCTGTCAGCATAATCGCCTTTTTCGGCCGTGGCGCCGGTCATAACAGGATCCTGAACATCTTCAGCTCCGTCAGTTTTGGAACCTGGCACGCTCTTATTGGAGATTTGACCGTCACCAATAAGAGGTGCTTGAGGCGCATGCCGAAAGTGCTAGCATGCTTGTGCCTCCTGCAGCAGCCTGACGCCGACGCTTTCTGCGCTGCGCGCCGCCAACTAGTGCGGGGCTACAGATGAGAGGGTCGGATGGGTTTCGGTAGGGATACCTCCGCCGATCTAATCCTCTTAACTGCTTTCCCCAGAGGTTCGCCTTCAATCTGCGTGCCTTCGGCTCTGCCAGCTTCTTTGCACGATTTCCGGGCACGCCTTTTTCTCCTTCTTTTTTGGCACTTAGCAGTACAATCAATAGTGCGTCCCAATTTTGGGGCTCGTTCAACCTTAGCGGTTTCCCGTGCCGCGTCATCGTCGGTGTCGCCTCCGTTGGTTGCACCATTCATGCTCAGTCCAATCAGGTGGTCGGACAATGAGCCACAGGAGTGGGTGGCGTTCCGGGCTGCCGGAGAGTTACGAATGGTAGGGCCTCCAGAATCCTTGCCCCGGCCGCGATCAGGGAGATCGCGGGTGGATTTCGGCTATTGCGGAATGTGCTGTGTTCGGCCCAAACAGAGGTTACTCACAAGGTAATGTTTTGTCCCCGTTTCTGTGGTACATAGTAGTCGATCTTAAGTCAGTATTCGTTAAAGTAGTCAGTAGTCGTTAAACGTGAAAGATGATTGGGCCAAGGGCAATGGGTAAGGAAGAAAATGGGTCAGTTGCTGCATTATTCCGATATCCAAAGAAGCCAAATATTGTATCGGGAGTTGGTCTCCTCGCAATGCAGGAAAGTTTTTGTCAAGACTATCAAGTCAATTTAAGCTTTTGTCGCATCGCGCGGTTGGTTTATTATTTCGACAGAAATTTCTTTTCAAAATTCATATTGTTGTTGCTACATGTTAATTTAATTAATTATAGGTATGCACCGCAAGTCCTTAGAAGCGCAGGAAGCACTCAAAGAAGATAGTGCAGCGAGTGATCATGATGACAACACATCGAAATCGAACGACGAATTCCGACAAATGACATCATCAACCGAATCGCTTAACGTTGTCAGCCCGCCACCACCACAGCACTCTTCAGCCGGCACGACTCCAACCGGAAACTCGTCCTCCCCAATAAATTCTCATGTAGATCTGGGCAGTCCGCCACAAGCTCACACACCACATCAACTGTCCAATCACCATTCCCCTTTACATCATCACCATTCACATCAACAGCAACAACAACAACATCACCAAACACATCACCATCTCCAACAACATCATCAATTGCATCATCACCATGGAGGTCATCTGTTGGATGCATCTACAAACAAAGACCTTCACATGCTCATGAACTCTGCGGCTGTAGCGGCGGCTGCAGCTGCAGCAGGTCACCCATCGCATATACCTGGCCTACACCATGGTGTTGGACCACCACCACCGCCGCCTCATGCACATCGACAATCACACGGGGCACCTACTGGCTACATGGACCAGGACCCCGAGGCCTTTAGGTGGGTTAACAACTACAATCGTGACCCAATCGCAATGATACGGTGATTTGATTTGTTCCTAATTGTTTTATTCCATTCTTCTTCCGCAAGGAGAGGTTCGTCTCTTAAACACTCACGTATTTCCTTTTCATTTGCAGAAACAACTCGATTGCTTGCTTGCGAGCTAAAGCGCAGGAGCACCAAGCTCGTCTTCTGAACAGCGGCCTCTTCCTTCAAGTGCGATCGTTAGCTGGTCTGCAAAGCCCTACAGCCAGCAGTAGTGCCAGCATATCACCCCAACCTCAAACGAACAATAATAACAACAATAATGATAACAACAATTGTGATATTCTCAAGATCCACGACGACACATCCGAGCAACCGTATTCCCTCAAACGTAATCGATCACCCGACAATCCGCTACTCAATCCGCATCCAACGAATGACGTGAACCTCTTCTATCAGCCATCTCACCAACTCAAGATGGAGCCTGGCCAGAGCCTCGGCTGCGGTTCGGACATCTGATACAAATACAACAACAACGATGGATTCTTCCACAGAGACTTCACGAGCAACGATGTGAACGACGGTGGATAAGACGCGACAGTCCTTCCATCACCGAATTCGAATTTATCCCACAGGACCCGTCTCCTGTATCCGGTGTGAGTAGGCTCACACTCTTGTAAATATTCTCTGGCACAGTAGTGTCCGTAGGTTTTCATTTACTCTTATACAAGTTTGTATTCAAGGATTTTATTTATCTATCGTAGTCTAACGTGTATCTAGTTATAAAGCACACCAAGGATATTTATTTTATTTCATAATAAATATTTTCACAAAGTCAGCACAACTAAAGGCATCGAATTTATTTGAAAAAAAAAAACACTTACATTTAAGCTAGATTTGGATCTCACTCACATACACCTGTGGACTTGAGACACGCCAGGAAGCCAAATATTAATTTATTTCTCTTTTTGTTGTATTATTTGAATGTATTTAAATTATACTAAAGTAATTTATTTTGTAAAAGGATAAGAAAATAAAATATTACAATGTTTACGCAGGACGGTGGATGTGTTTCCAATAGTTTAAGCTCGTCTTTTTTAATCTCTTATTTTATTGTGCAATAAAAACAAATATTTTAAAAACACTTTTTGAATTTCGTCTTATTTGTCTAATAAGGGAAAGAGAAAAAAATTAAAAAATGTCCAATGACATCTTACAAGATCATGTTTCACAGGTCATAGACGAAAATCTGCTACTCGTGATTGGATACTCACAGGCAATATTGTCTTCTCAAAACGGCCAAGGGCTCCGTCATCCTCATATTTTTAGTTAGCAATCTTACGACATATAACAGGGCTGGGGCACTTTGGTTTTCTAAAGAGCTCTGCTACTTAATTGCCATTTTGAATCCAAAGAACCGGCAATGGCCAGAATGATTCTGCGTCTGTTCTCTGTGCTAGCAACTGACTGACCAAGGCTTTCGTGATGTGGGTAAAAACGCATTTCACGGTGTTTATCTTTAACAGAATACTGACAAAGCCCCCTGCCGTATACTTTTTTAGGCATAACTTCCGGCTTATTTCTTCTTGAAGTATTCATTAAAAATGTTTTACAATTACTCGTATATAGTGTAAAGCTGTGCGGTACCAAATGTTGCACAAGCAGCGTAAATCTTGCTGTACGCAATGTGTCACATAAACTGTGTAATAATCTAACTTACAAGCACTAAGTTTAATAATTGTCTAATCAGCCGCTTTGATGATGAAAACGCCTTAGAATGAACTTTCTATTGGTTAACATGTCAAAAATCATATATAGCAGTGGTTTATATATGTTGTAATAAATAGTCTGTTCACTGAGGCTGTTCTGGAGTGTTCCGGACAGAAAAGTACACGTTTTGCTGTACAGTGAGAGAAATTTGTGTCCGAAAGTGTTCTGCTTTGTGTTCAATGACGGTTTTTCGGACACTTCAGAACACGATTTTCTGCACCTACTCTGGAGTCAAAATAGATTCGTGGAAAGTGTCAAAAACGGCTGTCATTGAAAAAACACTAAAATCCTCGCTAAAACATACATATCATCACTGAAAAATGTTGTTGACGAGTCACTAATCACACTAATTTCAATATCAGTGCCCACCACAACTCTTCCAAGGCATTTTTATGTGAATTCATTTCAGTTTATTATTTAATTCTAAAACATGTTAAATACAATCTGACAAATAAGATGTTTTTTTTGTTTTTTGACAACTGAACTATGGCTGTACTTTTCTGTTCTAACTTGATCTGACAGTTTTCACGAATCTGTGCTGTCCGGTCCTGTTCTGTTCTGATCTTTTCGTCATTGAACACAGCCACAGAATAAATAGTATACAGAAGTCGCATCTCGGCCTGCGATGATTTTTCACTTTATGGTGCGGGCGGAACCACTGAGGGGAAGATCAAGCAACGAGAGAGCAAGCATGATCAGAGAGTAACAACCAGAGAACAGCCACGATCAGAGAGAATCAAAGAGAGAGCAATCTTAAAATGTTTATGTGTATGTGTGTATTGTGTTGCTATCCAACGTCGTGAATGCACGTGGTGTTGACAAAATTTTGTTTCAAGTTTTAGATTTCTATATTTAGTTTTCTTCAGTTGAAAGTTGCACTTGGTATTCGTACGCTTACTTTTTCGATGTAAACTAAAAGGGCCGGGTAACACCAATTAACGTTATTCCATTATTTGGGATTTTTGTGCAAATTTCAATCTGATATCTGTAGGGAAGAATAACCCAAAAACTTTAGTGCGACAGGATTTTAAGTTTGCGGGCTTTAGTAAATTTTTTTTTCTCTGAAGCCCACGAGCAATGCTTCCTCAAGAGTACTAAGATCATGAAGTCCAATATTATTTCCTTATGATCAGAACATGTGGAAAACCATTGCGGTGTGGCATTTTTGCATTTGGATTTTACCAAGTTTTTTATACCAACAGTTTATGGTTGTGTGTCAAAAATATTGCTAAACACTGTAATATGTTTCTTGCTAATTTCCAAGAAAATTTGTGAAGGAGCAACGAGGTTACCAAAATCTTTAAGAGAATTGTAATTTTTATGAAATATGAAAAGTTCACTAGGAACTGTTAATACTTCGTCTTCTTTTCTCAATATAGAAACACAAATATCGCAGTTAATTTTCGGTATCATTTTGTAGACGATATAACCTATGAAGTATCTTAAAGACGCCAAATCGATACTAAATTCCAAACAATTCTGAAAGTCATCATTTAATACGAAATCATCAATGATTTCTATGTTAATATCTATTTCAGAGTTTTCGTTTCGACTGAGTTCTTCATTATTTGTATCAGCTAAGTCCATATTTGACAAAATATTTGAAAGCGTTTCAAATGTGGTATCACTCAGCTCTTCACAGTTACTATAAGAACTCAACTGCACTATATTTGCAGACATTAAGCGTGCTAATAAAGTGTTTATATCAGCAACTGAGGGGTTAATATTATTTCCACCCTTTTGTCTTAGAACCGAGAACATATTTTCCAGCTTATCTTGGTTTAATGCTCTTGTCATTAAAAAAAATCGTCTTCTAATTGTAATACAGCGTTTAAGGTAAATTTCATTCCATCTAAAAAAAATACTTTTTTCTTTTTGTCAACAAATGAGATTTCATTGAGGTATTCAAGGAAGAATTTTATATATTCGTGTGATGGACTGTTAAGTTGAACTGCGGATTTATAACAATTCTTTGAAGATAGTGAACCACTATTTAGGCAGTCAAATATTTTGTCAATATTTCCTATGAAGAATGCCGTAGATAAACAAACTTCTTTTGAGCAACTTTTAAAGCCTACTGTCTCAATAACAGTTTTAATTGCTGCTTGAACAGTCCTACTAAAAATTTGGGTGGCTAGTTTTACTTTCATTTTTTCGAAAGAGTTCGGAAATATGTGCTGGCTTGTAAGTTTAAGACACATTTTTGTATTAGATTTGCACTCCATTTCCCCTAGTTCCTTAACTACTTTAAAACTAGCAACTTCATTTGGTGTTGTAAGGTCACATTGAAGCCAACCATTTCTTAATGATTTGATTAGATGTGGAAAATCATATACACAGAAAGTTTTACTACCATTATACATAACATAGGGTTTTTCTAAAGTAGCTCCCAATTCCAAGAAACACTTCCTGTTAGAGGACCCTTGGTCACAAATTACAACTTTAACTATGATGCCAAAACTGTTCAAAATTGCTAAATTTCGTAATATTATCTTTTTTAGTAAATCGGCAGAAAGTCCATTTTTTGAAACAAAGTAATTAAATGTAAGCGCCCAGTTGGAAAACATTGATTTAATCATAAAAACGCACAATTGTTTACCAATCTGGTTCGTTCTTTCAACCCCATTTTCCTCAAATCCATCCACTAAATCTAATTTGGAATTGTATCGCAATTCCCTTCTAATCGCCATTTCATCCATCAGCAGAATCATATTATTCTTTGCGTACTGGTTCAAATCTAAGCACTTCTTTTTTATTAACTCTAAACCGTTATTTTTAAAACCTGGTTGTAGGGAATTTACAGGGGCCCATCGATAAACAGTAGAGATATGTGGCAAATTTAGATGCAATTTATTCTTCAAAAATTGGTACGTTGACTGTGAGACATAATAAATGTTTTGAACCAAATCTTTTACATCTTGCTTATATTCTTTAGGTCGTGGACTAAGAAGAAGTTTGCAAAATGTTTTTGACTCCTTGCTTATTTGAAAAGAGTCGATGGTTTGAAATACGCTTGATTTTGTTGCTATTTGTTTGCGGCTTTGGAGATTTTTATATTTTGCTACCATGTCGTAATATTTTTTTCTGTAAAAATTAGCTGATTTCAGATATTTTTCACAGTCATTACAACATCCATCTACGGAGTCACTCAAGTCCTCAATAACTTCTAAGTTAAATACCGGAACAGCTCCGAATTTCAACTTTTTTTTACCAATGTCAGAACTTGAGAAGTGATTGGCGCAAATCAACAATTTTTTTGTGTAATCTTTTGTTGGAATATTACATTTTTCTCGCCAAATTTGACCCATAGCTCAGTCATAGGGAGGAAACTTAAACATTCTTATCTTTTCACCATATCGCCTAGATTTACCGCATGTTTTTATGCAGCATCGAATGCCGGACTTTTGGAAAATTATACCAACAGCCGGTACAGAATCCATTTTTCCTATTCAAAATCGTATGACAACCCCTCAACAATCAATATATAATAATAAGTCCAAAGAATAATCCAAATCGTATGCAAAGTTGTCAACAATTACAAAAGCAACAATTCAAAATCAAAAATAGAGTTAAATATCAAAATACAAAGTAAAAATGGAGTCGATATACAGTGGTGGTCATATTTATAGGGACACGGCACACTCTATGCTGAATCCAATTAATTTGATCAAACGGTGTAAAAGTACAAACACGTGTTTAACGGTTTTGATGGTGTATTTCGGTTGAAGTTCGGTATTTTTCGGTCTTCGAACGTACCGTCGACCATCTGAACCAATTAAATTGAACTTGGACTCGTCGCTCCATAGAATGTTTTGCCACTTTTTGGTCCCTGTCCAACTTTCGTGTTCTTTTGCAAATCTTAAACGTTCCTTTATATTTTTTTTGCTTAGCAAAGGAACTTTTCGAGCTGATCGTCCAAAAAGATTGGCCTCTTGAAGCCGTCTGTGAATGGTACGTGCAGAAATATTTACATTCAGCTCATTTTTAATATCGCGAGAGGATTTAAATGGATCTTTTTTGCAAGTCTTGGCAATTTGACGATCA
The DNA here is from genome assembly GCA_958301585.1 of Merodon equestris. Taxonomy (NCBI): domain Eukaryota; kingdom Metazoa; phylum Arthropoda; class Insecta; order Diptera; family Syrphidae; genus Merodon; species Merodon equestris. Next base: position 75,616,669 of record OY284415.1, on the reverse strand, counting down.
GTTTGGACACTTGTTTTTCGCTTTGGCCCTGTTTTTTGCCTTTGTTTCTTGGGTTTTAGGGCATTTGATACCATAGATTTTGAGCATCCCATTAGTCTCGCAATTTCCCGAATAGACTTATTATCATGTCTCAACTTAAGTATAATTGAGCGCTACTCATCAGAACAATTTTGTATTCCCCTTCCCATTTTAAAAATCAAAAAAAAAATTAACACTTCCAAAATTCTAAATGTGATCTAAACACTTTAAATCGATCTTCGCAAGTAATTTGGAATAGCATTTCGCTTTTCCTTTTATACCTTCAATTATAAATTTAAATTTATTGGGGTGTCCTTAAAAATATGGCCAAGCGATCATGGGAGACAGTTAAAATTATTATTTTTTTTCTTGTTTTCTAAAAAAAATTAAAACTTATTTTTTGTTGCTAAAAAGATCATTATAATATTTTTATTGTAAAAAAAATTAATAAATATTTTTCCTCATAAATATTTGCCGATATGCAAGTATAATGAGGAAGTGGGCACTGTCCCTATAAATATGACCACCACTGTATAAGCGCAGGAAAACACAACCATTCGCATGAAAGTACAATTCCCAAGTGATTTCGAATCCAATCCACACAATCGAAAACAAGAGAAGCAATACAACACCATGCAAGCTTTCGATAGAAGAAGCTATCAATGCATACACACGCACACACACTTGCATACACATCGTAAGCTGCTTTGCTCTCGTAAAAACAAAACCACCGAAAACGCACATGCTACTCTCTTTCGCTCGCACCAGCTTCTCAATTTTTTGTATACTCTCTTGAATGTTCTCATGCTTGTACTCTCTGTTCAATAGGGTGCCAATATTGGAACCCTAGAACAAAATTTGCTTTGTATGAGATGCAACTTCTGTATACTATTTATTCTGTGACACAGCAAAAGACATTCTAATCATATGATGTCGAGGCCTTTTTCCAAGTCAACCAAACTGGCACCCGTGCATTATTTATTGTGTTTGGTCCGTCGGATATCAGACCAGGGCGCAACATGAATAGTGTCATGCGCTGTTCTGACATCGAATTGTTTATCCGGAATGATTTTATTATTCTCAGCCCATTAAGACAGGTCTCTATGAACCAACTTCTCGAAGAAGAAGAGGTTAGAGGTATCCTTAGTCCTCTTGGTGATTGGTTGCACCACAGTGCACAGGATAATATGCATTATTTATTGGATACCGTCAGATTATTTTATTTTCAATGACTCGAAGATCATCTGGAGATCTTCCTTCGAAATGAAAAGGGTATTGCTTGCCATGAAATCGTCACCGAATCTGGTTCCTTTCTCGCCAATGATCGATATCATTACGAAGACAGAAGTAATGAAGTCGGGGTCTGTTTTCCAAGTCGTGTTTTGGACGAATGCCGTCATTGACCTATGCACTTCCTGGAAGACAGCTCCCGATGGCTAAGGCGCGCACTCAAGGTTTAATAGGCCTATTATGTCGACGGCACAGCACTGCAAACCTAAGTGTGTGATCATATGAGTGAATTTCACATGTCACACATATTTTAGTGTGTGACTGTGGCAGGGTATTTGAAAATCACACAGCTCAATATGGTTGCATATTAATTTCACACACTTTTTGTGTATAATTTAACTCACACACTTCATTTATGTATGAAATAATTCAACTTCTAATTATTCCACGTTTTATCTATTGTAAATGAAAATCATTTATGTACATGTACATATTAGCAATTCACACACTTTATTCTAAATGACACACTAACATTCAACAGAAAATCGTCAAAAATTGCGTAGTGGAAAGCTGAGCTAAAAGTTATGCGTATAAGTTGTTATGATGTAATTTATCGATGTATCGGACATCGGTAAGACGGCTGTACAGTGGGGCAGAATGACTCTATTGGTGGCAATAAATCAGCCAATGGAGCTAGGAACCTGAAAATTTTTATGTTTTTATGTTTATGGAACCACTCTATTAATATTTCCAAGCCCATCAATGACCACGCCCAACAAAACTACCACTTTTTTGTACTTCGAAAAATTAATATACCTTCCATTTTCAGTATATCAACATTTAGGGCAGTCAAATTTGACCATAAATACGCCTACAAACAAGTATATCTTTCGTAATTATGTCCTCTGTAAAAAATAAGTACAATACACTTAATTTTTTTCAGTAAAAACAAATTTTAATACAAAAACTAAAACATAATATAATTGATTTTTCAGTAATTTAAAACAGTATCATCGTTTTCACTTTCACCACTGCTATCTTCCTGAACCTCAAAATTATTATTATTAACAGGGGAAGTTTTAAGCAAACCCAATGCTTCAAAAGGTATTTTCTCTACTGGATTTTGGAGAATGATGCTCTTTATAATTTTTGAAGTCCTTGTTTCTTGATTCTTGAGCTTCCTCAGTCAGTTGGCCAATCGGTAATAGAGCATGGGCTATTATTTCCGGCCCATGAATGAAATACAGTGCAACTTCTCTAACTCGAACTTCTGTTACTCGAACTTTTCTCTAAGTCGAACTTTTATCGTAAACACTGATTTTTCGTTGCATTTTTCATATATTTTTTGCTCCCTAACTCGAATTTCTATAATTCGAATATTTCTATAACTCGAACTACTCGAAGAGATACATATTTCAACCTTAACTTAGATTTTTTGGGGATTCACTCACTAAACTACGTTTTCTCAGAAGCGTAAAAGGGGAAGTCCCTATTGTTATTTTAATTCCATATTCACACGTATCATGCAGTGTCGATTGGTTTTCCTCGTGTGCGGAAGATTTTTTTAAATACGATTTACTATTCGTGTCGACGACCAAATGAAACAGAACTTTTGTTTTGGTTTTCGAGGTTGGCACTACCTGTCAAATCCAACAGAAAAGAAACATTCTGTTGGAAGAAGAGCCAGGAAGAGGTTGCCAATCGGTAAGAAGGAGAAGAAGATTTTTATATTGAATGTAACGGTTTTTGTTTTTTTTTTGTCTTGTAACTAGAATAAAAAACTACTGTATCAAGTTTATTTTCCTGGAAACCCCTTTTATTTCCAACAAAAGGTGACAACTAAGTATCGGTGGTAAAATATATACAGAGAATTGAAAGATAACGATGGCAAAACGACATTTAAATTGCTTATCACTTGAGGAAAAATACGTGTTAATAAGTGAGGTAGGAAAAGGTACTAGGAAGAAAAAGGATGTTGCTGCAAAATTTGGTATTCCCCCGAAAACCTTATCAACGATTTTAAAAAACAAGGATGCTCTCCTAGAAAAAAATGAAAGATCATGGTGTTGGCAGTAAACGGCTCAAAACCTGCCACTATGACGATATTGATGAAGCTATGATTAAATGGATAACCGTAGCTCGTAATAAAAATTTACCGCTTTCAGGAATCATAATAAGGGAAAAAGCTAAAGAATTCGCGAATGCTTTGGGACATGATGATTTTTTATCTAGTGTAGGTTGGTTAGATAAATTGAAAAAAAGACATTCCATTGTCCAAAAAACGATTTGTGGTGAAAGTGGTGGAGCGGACTCGGTAACTGAACATCATTATCGTAAAAACGTGTTACCCGGTTTGATAGCCCAGTTTGATAAAAATGACATCTTTAATGCCGATGAAACTGGTCTCTTTTATAAATGTTTACCCAATAAGACACTAGCCTTTAGAAGTGAGAAATGTTTTGGTGGAAAACGTAGCAAAGAGAGAATAACCGTTATGATTGGAAGCAATATGACTGGGTCCGAGAAGCTGAAATTACTCGTTATTGGGAAAGCGCTGTTTCAAAGGTATCAAATCACTTGATGTGGATTATGAAAGTAACAAAAAAGCCTGGATGACAAGTGAGATTTATGAGAAATGGCTTGTAAAGTTGGACAAAAAGTTTGCCTCTCAGAAAAGGAACATTCTGCTTTTCGTTGATAATTGTCCTGCCCACCCAAAAGATGTAGAAGATAAATTGAGAAATATAAAACTTGCATATTTTCCTCCAAACATGACCTCGCTATTACAGCCAATGGATCAGGGTATCATACAGAATTTAAAACAGCATTATAGAAAACGGATTGTTTTAAAGGTTTTGGCCAATACGGAGGAAGGAGTTCCTACAGCAGTGACACTACTTGACGCAATTAGGGAGCTGAATAAGACATGGAACGTGAATGTCAAAAAACAAATAATTGCTAATTGTTTCCGGAAAGCAGGGTTTGCTAAAGATGAATTGCTACAAGATAGTGAATACTGGGATGAAGAAGATTATCTTCCACTGTCCGAATTAAATGTTCTATGGGCCTCTTATAAAACTGCAGCTGATATGGGCGATGTCACATTCGAAGATTATGTTAATGTTGATAACGGTACATGCACAATGGATTACCCTACTGAGGATGATATCTTAGAAAGCGTTATAGAAAGTCGCGTGCCAGAAGTAAAAGGTAACTCAGACGCAGGATTTTAAAATTACTTGAAAAAATTAAATAAATTCTACAGATTCAGACGAGGATGAGGACGAAGATCCGAAACTTAGTACCATACCAACATTTGAGCAACTTTCCTCTTCCATTGAAAAGATAAGGGCTTTTGTTGAGTGCAGAAGTAATGTTCCTGACAATATCTATAAGTCTTTACATTTAGTGGAGGATTTTGTAGAAAAGGAGAAATGGTCATGCAAAACCCAAAAAAAAATTACAGAATTCTTTAAAATAAACGAATAATTTTATTCTCGTACATTTTGCATATTTTCTATAACTCGAAATTTCTATAACTCGAACTTATTTTCTGGACCCCTGAAATTCGACTTAGGGAAGTTCCACTGTATTTATGAACTGTTGGTGACATGTAATACCAGGGATTCTTTTCCACGTAATATCTGGCAGTATCAATTGTGAAATTTTTGAACTTCTCTACATCAATCTCATAGCTACTAGTCACAACAATCATAATAGTATGCATCTTTTTTATGAGTTGAACATAAATTTTTGTAATTTCTGCGGAAACGTCTGGCCGTTTTTTCCTATCTTCCCCCGAGCTTGCCATTTCTTAAGAGGCAATTTGTAGGATAAGTTTTCGAAAAACTTTATCCATCCATGTAGAACGGACAGGCCAAATTCGAAGTTTTCTGTTTTTACTTCCCTTGTCAACATACTATCTATATCATTAAAGCCTCTAGATGACGCACCACATATGAAACACTTTTGTGTTGATGACGTCTCCGTTATAGCATTACAAACTTTGCCATCAATTATTGTAAAAAGTAGAGTATCACTGACTTGTACTTGTCTTTCTTCAATTAACATTGTTGTCTTTTGCAAATTCTTCACCTCATTTTCAACTCTATTTTTTTCTGCAATAGACATTTCTGTAGATTCCTTTTTAAACTCTGTTTTAATGGCCTGCAGTATCTTGTAGAACCTGGGCGTGGATTTTGCCATACAACCTTGGAACTGAAAGAAAGTCTAAGTGGTATAACACAAGTAATGAAGACCGAAGAATCAGTTGCTTCAAGGCAATGGAAAGCTTGTTTGTAGGAGCTGTGTCCCGAAGTTCCATCAAATCCCCACTTGCAAAATAAACTCAGATTATCCATTTCAACTGTTGTTAGTAGATCAATAACTTCCTTCTGCGATTCCAACAAACGCTTTGTGGTTAAATCTAACAGTGCCTGAAGGGTTACCTCTACTAAAGTTTCGCTAACTTTGATGCAGGGGGTGGATAACATTTTTTTTTGCAGCTTGTAGGACCTTGTATGCAGGAAATTTTTCTAGTGCATAGTTGCGCTTCAACTGCAACCCCAAGTGCTTCTTGGCCTGACAAATTACACCTGTTTGTTTTGAGTGATTCCCTATATGATTTCTTATATTTTTTTGCTCGGTCGGGGGTAGTTGTTGTTATCTCCTCTAATACTTCAGAAGCATTAACCTGTCCCACTGCTCTCAAGTTCTTTTGAGTAGCAAAACTCAACATAGAAATCGAGGTAGATTCTCTTAATTTTGCTGTTTTCATTCTTTTTGCATGTTCAGTACTTTCATCAAATGAAACAGTTGATCGACCACGCTTAAGACTTTCTTCAGAGCAACAAAGAAAAGAAACAGATGTATCAAGCCATGAATTGTTTGCTTTTTAAAACGTATCGAATTTTCGAAAAGCCTTTTCCCAACGAGATTTGTACTCAGATTTGAAGTATGAAAGTGTCTTAGTTAAACCTATATTATCGAAGTTTCGTGTTCGTTTTTTTAACTCTTCTCCCAGAAAAACAAATTGCGCTTGTAAATTAACATTTTCAGCTGACTTCATCATATTAACAAGCTCCCTTCGGGTTATAAAAATCGTATTTGAACTCGTACCTAAAAGTTAAAACAAATCTTAGAAATTCTCACATTTTTTTGCCTTTTTTTTTGTCAGAAAGCAATTTTTCCAAAGAAACTTTTAATAAAACCCGCAAAAATCCGCAAAATTTTTTCACAGTTCCATAGAATAGGTAAGACAAGCTACCAAAAACAACAAAAATTAAGCTTCGGACTGCTTCGGAACACAACTAAACCGATCAATGTTTTCACAAAGAAGCAAAAAAAACAGTAATTTTTTTTAAAGTTACCGAATCCGGCAGGGAATTCCAGATTCGTGTGGTTCGGCTAAAGAAGGATTCTCTATATTTGACGGTAAGTCCGCAAGTGGGCTTCAGAGTATATTGGTGAGTATTCCTAGAGAGACGTGTATTGCGGGAGAAATGTTGAAGGAGCGGAATGCAACTGACTATTTCATCAGAGCATTTTTTGTGGAAGTAACGATAGAACAGGAAGAGGCCGGAAGCAGTCCTGCGATGTTCCGGCGAATCTGATGTTTTGGTAATGCTGGAGTTACCTATCAATTTTATCGCGCGATTTTGTATTCTATCAGGTCCTTGAAAATCCTTGCGACTACCAGTGCGGAAGTGGATTTATCCCATCGTGGAATTGACGTACTCTAGTAAAGGGTAAACAAAGTAGCCATCAAAAACATAACTTGTAAAAAAAACCAAGTCTCGCAACTCAGTTCTTCTATCGTAAAAAGTTGTGAGATCTATGTAATACCAAGTCGGTTAATTTATTCAGCCACTTAAGGGACCTTCTGTCTTAAGTTATTACGTAATTAGCTAACCTAACAACATCTTATAGTGACCATATTAATATTAAAAATCTTTTATGTTTTTATGTTTGTCCATCGCATGCATGTCACAAGTAATACATATTATATTAAATTAGATTGTTTAGTGCGATTGCCAAGTCAATCTATTTATTTAAAACATAAAAGATTTTTAATATTAATATGGTCACTATAAGATGTTGTTAGGTTAGCTAATTACGTAATAACTTAAGACAGAAGGTCCCTTAAGTGGCTGAATAAATTAACCGACTTGGTATTACATAGATCTCACAACTTTTTACGATAGAAGAACTGAGTTGCGAGACTTGGTTTTTTTTACAAGTTATGTTTTTGATGGCATCTCATTTCTTTTTGTAGATAGTCCTACTTTTCTTCCTTTCCGGTACCTTCTACTTTTTGAATACCAACAACAGATTTTCTTAAAGCCCACTCTGTGTCTTATGAGCTTTTCTTATTTTTGTAGGTTGTCTTCCTTTTTTTCTTTTCCGGTACTACTTCTTGAGCTTCAGCTGCAGTTTTTCTCAAAGCCCACTCCCTGTCTCTATGGGTTTTTCTCGGAGGCTTTGATGTTACAATTTTTGTCAAGTCTGGTCGGTAAATGCTTCTTAATCTATTGTATTCACAAATTGAGGATTCCTGCGCTTTAATATTTCCAAAGTCGACATTAATTAGATGTAAGCCGCCCAGACTTGTAACTCTCGAAAGTGCCACGTAAGCTTGACCGGATGTGAATACTGCAGAACCGATATCCATCAGCGCATTATTTAGACTTAGGCCCTGACTTTTGTGTATAGTTATAGAATAGGCTATACATATAGGAAACTGTTCACGATGAACATAAGCTCTATTAATAATTTCAAATTTAGTTTTGACCAGACCAAGCTCGTAAACCTGTTCTTTATCAAATGTAAAGTATATTTTCTTAATTATTTTTGTATTTTCCGGATCAACCTTTACTCTTTGCACTATACCGATAGAACCATTAACTAAACCAAGACTCACGTCAATATTTCGCCTTAACATGACTCTTGCTCCTATTTTTATAATTATGTTCTCTTCTAGGCCCGCAGTCATAGAAGCATCGTCTTCATAATTTTTTATGCATTCACGAGCTCTTTTTGTTAGGTATCTGGGGCAATCTATGCTATCTACAGCTGTAAGTTTTATTTCGGGATGTGGGAGAGATCTAAGCATTGCAGTATTTAATTGTTGACACATGTTTTTTGTAGGTAATAAGCAAACGGTATCATCAGGAAGTTTCGAGAGGTGTTCAATTATTTCAATCAATCTGTTTTCATTTGAATTGGTTTTTAGAGTTATTAATCTAGTCGAGAGTAAGTCGCGGTCTTTTTGTGTAGTCACACCTAATCTTATTCTATTTAGCATTTCAACAAAGTTAGAATCATTGAGCTGTCGCATGTTAATAGTAAATTCATCGTATACGAACAGTTCAATCCACAGATTCGGCATACTGAGGGAACCTAACAACTTGTTAGTTTCAGCAGTTGAGAGTTTTTCAAAAGGTGACTTTTCTCTTACCGGCGGAAGCTGTAAAAGATCCCCGAAAAGTACAAGATGTTTTTTTCCAAACCACCCATTCTGATCATCGCTTGTGCCAAATATCTCAGACAAGCCTAAATGAATATATGTTAAAGTAACATTGGATATCATCGACACTTCGTCTATGATAAACAACACTACTTCTTTCAAATCTGATCTCAGAACTTGGAGCACTTCATCGGAAAGTGGCTTGTACCTCGGTGTTTGCTTGTGTTCCACAGGCAGCTGCAATAGTCTGTGTATAGTCAATCCATTCACATTGAATGCAGCTATGCCTGTTGGATCACTAACTGCCACTTTTTTGTTTAAATACATCTTAACCCAAACTTTCAGAGTTTTTATTAAAAAGCTCTTTCCAGTGCCACCAGTTCCACTCACAAAACAGCGTAAAACGTCAGCGTTATTATCAGTTGTGTCCATTTTATGTGTGATCATATCGAAGACTCTTTTTTGATCGGCATTAAGTTTTGCGATCATACTTTGAAGATCAGTCTGCTCTTCTTCTACCAGATTGATTCTGTGAAAGTCATCCATTGCGTTTGCAGCTTCAAAGTCTAAAGGGTTTTCAGGACCATCGTCATCATTAACAATTTCCCTTTCTTCGTTTATCTCAGCAACTTTAGATTCTATCATTTCACATGCTTTTTGTATCTTATATCTTGACTCTATCATTGAATTACCATAATCGACTCCTTCTTTTAAATCTTCTTTCGCCAAATTAAAGGCCTCCGTGTAACCATCACACCCCATTTTGAGTTCATCTAAGGAACGCCATGGCTTGAATAAAAGAAGTAAAGAGAAGAAATATTTCTCTGGTACTTGTTCTCCGTCGTAGAAATAGTGATTGATCAAAATATGGGTTATCTCTTCTTTTCAGGAACTTTTTACCGTCATTTATCTCGTAGCACTCGACTTTAGAGGAGACTGGGCGTGTTTTAACAATATCGTAATTTTGAGCGAAACTGTACAAGTTAGTAGTCTCCAACTCTGACACCGAACATACAATTTGTTTTAAAATTGATTTAATTATAAGTTCATCAAATGGTTATTAAATATATGTACATAATAAAGATATTTATTTTATATTCCGGCAAATACATGAACCACATTGACCACTAAACCCAATTCCCCAACCGCCAATTGATTGTTGCATTGCATATTTTTAGGAGTTAATCGCCATCTAGATAAATTGGAAAAGGATACATGCAGACACTATCCTATTAGTAATAATATTTGGTGTATCTAGAAAACTGGACCAAAATTGCAAAATATTTTAGTTTTTCCTGGATTTATACACTAAACACTAATTGTATTCTAAATTTCAAGCTTCTATGTCTGCTAGAAGTGCCCTAGAGTTTTGATGATCGGTCAGTGAGTGAGTGAGTGAGTGACAGAATTAAGAAACTTTGACTAGTTATAATTCTTAAACTACTGATTCAAATTTAATGAAATTTGAAATATACCATGTCTATGCGATGCCTGCTTGGTTACTGAAAATTCAGGCTTTTAGTTTTATCCACAACGAAGTTATAGGGGGTCGAAAATGGCCCGAACTGCTTCGAGAAAAGGATGGTACGGCCGTGCCGCTTTTTTGCTCGACTTGGCGGGGGCACTGCCGTGCACCCAGAAAATCTGGGACCTGCGAAGTGGGAAGTAAGTATGTAGGTTAGTTTTGTCTAAGGGGGTGACAACCGGAATGTCATTATTGATGAGTGTTGTTATAGACGACGCAGTTCAGTTTTTATGTTTTTTTATAAACGAGCAGAAACGTTTGCTTCCTTTGGGACATTGAAGAATTTTACGCCTCAATTTTCGGTCGAATGGCTCGTATGTACTGTTTTCCTCAGAACTGTTTGCCTTAGAGGCCCGAAAGCTTAGCTCCCTTAGCCAAATATACTAATACTTAAGATAATAGACGACCTGGGAAGGAAACATGGTTTTAGTAGCCTCGCAGATACGACCGACTATATTCCCCCCCAAAATGACTTCTCTCTCAGTATACCTATCCTTTTCCCCGACAGAGAAGAGTGGCTATCAAACGCCGTAATCAACGACCATGAGATCACCCTCTTCACCGACGGATCGAAAATGGACACAGGCACTGGGGCCAAGTTTTACTCTGATACCCTACACAAACAGGAATCATTCAGACTCCCTGATATGTGTAGCGTGTTCCAAGCAGAAATCCTGGCAATATAGAAAGCAGCCAAACACCTACAGGTAGCCGATATCCCACCATCTGATATCACCATCTTCGTAGACAGCCAGGCTGCACTGAAGTCAATAGAATCCTGTATAACGAGATCAAAGGCTGTCAAGAAATGTCGCGACTCACTGAAGTCCATCAGACACCACAAAGTTAAACTCTGCTGGGTCCCGGGCCACAGTTCAATCGCAGGGAACGAAAGAGCAGACGAGCTGGCCAGGCAAGGTTCTGAATTGGACATCAGCGAAGCGGACACGTCACTGCAACCCCCGATCAGCGCATTATACAGGATCATAAACGATCATCAAAGAGGCCAACTCGTCTTGGCTTTCAAGAAACGACAGCTACACGACAAGATCATCGGGGCCAGAGCTCAACGTCGGAAAAACAAAGAAGCTCCTGGCGCTGGACCGTAACTCGATCCGTATGCTCGTCGGAGTCATCACAGGACACTGTCCCATTGGAGCAATGCTCCAGAAATGGGACTCAGGATCCAGCGATCTCTGCCGGAGCTGCGGCGATGAGGAAGAAACTGAGACGATCCAACATCTGCTCTGCCACTGTCCAGCTCTCCAGAATCGACGCCTAGTATCGCTGGGCCAAAGATTCTTTACAGAGATTGCGGACGTGGCTAACGCAGATATATCGGATCTTCTAAGATTCATCAAGAGCACGGGGTGGTTTCAGCCACCACGTGATAGGACAGGTTAAATTTATGTGTACCCACACAAACGAAGGGAATCACAATGGGCCTCTTGGCCTCCGAGTGGAAGTGATGTCCAACCATCACACTCCCCTTCTTTAACCTAACCTAACCTAGCCTAATATCCTCTTTGTAGCTTAAGTCAAACGACGTCTTATCCTTTTACCTGCTGCTTTAAATCCTACTTTGAATAAAATTTGCCATGCCCAATTCGGATAATACTTGCGATAATATCAACTGAGGCGTTCACGTTGTTGTCGAGGAAGCACAACGACCAGTTAAAAATTCGAAAGAAGTAATGTTCTTTTAGGAGCTTTATCTTTAACTGGGTGGTGGGAGTTCGAGCATTTAGCTGATATCGGCTATAGTCGCACAAGCCTTGAAACGACAATACATCAAGAGTGTATTAAGAAACAAATCCAGCGGGTTGATGGTATGATCAGCAACATCGTGGATACTCGATTGCTCATTCACGAATTGAGATAGTTAAGTTAACTCGGCAAAAGTTTCAACATACCTTCCTTCGGGTGCTGTCTGTCCAAAATGTTGATGCCACTGAGAATTGTGCACATTTCCAAGGTTGCATTCCTGTCTAAATTGGGGCTTCTATAAAGAAAGCAGTAGTGAACGGAGTGACATCAAATTCCGTGAAGGACAAATGGCTATATTGTGGTAAAAGTTCTTAAGCGATGTCACTACGGATGTAAACAGCGAGACTACGATGGAGTATGAATAAAGGCAGTAAGCAATATCCAGGAGGAGTGAAATCCGAGCGATCGGATTTTTCATCAATCTGTTATAAAGAAATTCTTCCGTAACCCACGCATGTTGCAAAACTGCACACAGAAATCCCTCCTTAGTACAACCTACAAAACATATGTCTTAAGATACAACACCTTCTAAGCAGAGCAGTGAAGTGAAGCTCTACCGCCGATTTTGCAAAAAAGTATTATTGGACGCCATTGGATTTTTTATGAACTTTTGTTCTACAGTCATCCTAGACGTTAGATCCTAACGAAACCCGTGTCGCTGAACAGCCCGTACTGTTCACTTTTGTATCTTCTGCTCCACTGTTATTCAATACAAATGAAGCCAAAATTCACACAAAATCCGTTTGTTATAATATACAGGACTTTGCGCCACTGAAATTAAGCTTTTTTCACTATGTTCAATACACATACTATCCTTTGTTCAATTTCACAATCTCTAATGGCACAATAATGGTTGGTTCCATTTAGTGGAGAATAAGAGAGTTGGAAAGCTTGCAAACCATGTTGAAGCACCTTTCTCAACCAGGCTGCATTTTTACCACATCCAATCCCAATCTAACTACTTTACTCGGCTAGATCTTGCCGACATAAACGACATTATCGAATGTTATTGTGTAATACCTTGCTTTATCGAGAGAGCGTTATACGTGCAGTTGCCTCTGAGCCCAAGAAGCATTCGACTTACAAGGGCCCATACTTTTTAGTTTCAAATAACACATTTACGAAACTGCTCCTTAACGTATAAAAATTGTACAATTATTCCAAAAAAAAAAGATCGGAGAATTTGGAAGTAGAAGATTTGCACAAAAAGTATCGGAAAAAATTGAATTTATTTCAGATATTGCTAAAGAACTTTAAAATTCTTCAAAGTGCATCCTTTGAACGCAGATACATTTTAACCCATGAGCTTTGTCACGCAGTTGCAATTTCTAATTTCCGTTTTCTGTCATCTCCTTAATGTCAATTGGATCTGTGACCATGTGCACACTTAACCGACGATCTGAATCCAGTCCTTCACGCAAACACTCTCCCGGTCATGTTCGAAGAGGTTATGCCACTTAACAACTGCACTTTGTGAATTATTGTGATTTCCCCAGCTCAACATAAAATTTGCTGTTCAATCGCTGTTCTGCAGTCCGAGTAGAAGTTCACAAAAAATTCGATCTAGCTTTAACAAATACTCGCAGTCGGCTGATGGTTGCCGCGCTTTGAAAGCCAGACACCTCATCACCGAGTGTCATCACTCCCCATTTTTTTGAGGTTTTCTTGAGAGTTGCGTTCATCACATAAGATCTAATATTCGCTAAGTTATAGCTGAGATACCTAGCCCAGCGGTAACATATAACGGTATCATACGGTATATGGGTATAAGACCCAGAGGCAGTGTACGGCAAAAGTAAATGTGTTTAGATTCGACCATGATGTCTAAACTCAATACAACAGAATCGCGAATTTCTCTGAGAAGCTAAAAGTGTTCTTGGAGAGAAGTGATCTATTTACAGAATACCAATCGGGATTTAGATACAAACATAGTTGCATTACGGCAATTCTAAAGGTGAGTGATGATATACGTTGTGGTTTCGACAAAAATCATATGACGGTTGCCGCATTTCTAGATTTCTAGAAAGCATTTGATTCAGTAAACCACTCCATTTTATTACACAAGCTGAAGAGTCAGTTTGCTTTCGATGAATCTGTGTGCAAGCTTTTGTCATCATACTTAACCAACCGCTCGCAAGCCGTTTACAACGGAACTAGATCTTCCAGAAGCCTAGCAGTACCCTTGGGTGTTCCTCAAGGTTCTGTTCTAGGTCCTCTTCTTTTTTCACTTTTTATAAATGACATCTCAAGGTGCTTTGCTAATTGTAAATATCATATATACGCAGATGATGTTCAGATTTATAATACATTTCCGCCGGCAGAAGAATTAGCTGGAATATCTGCTTTAAATAATGATATTAATGCAGTTTATCAGTGGTCGCAACAAAATCAATTAAAACTAAATCCCACAAAAACCAAAGCAATGAAATTTAATAGACAACCAGTAGATAACACTTCACAAACACAAATATATATAAATAACATCTCAGTTGGATATGTAAAAAAATTTAAGAACTTGGGGATTTACTTTGATGAGCGACTTAGCTGGAACGGCCACGTCAACTATATTACTTCAAAAATCTATGGTATTCTTCGTGGTTTAAGCCCAACTAGACGATACTTGCCACTTGAAGCCAAGATGAAGCTCATTAAGTCGTACGTCGTAGCTTTAGTAATATATGGTTGCGAAATCTTTTCAAAATTGGACTCAGACTCAATGAGAAAACTTACTGTAGCGTTAAATTGTTGTGCGAGGTATATCTTCAATTTAAACAGATTCGACCACATTTCTGCATATATTAAAGAAATACTTGGTTGTTCCTTACAATCCTTTTCAAATTACAGAACACTCCTCACTTTATTTACGATTATAAAAAACCAATTACCATACTACTTATATTCTAAAATTCAATTCGTGCGCTCGCAGAGGTCTTTACAAATCATTCCGCCAAAATATAAGTACTTAGTAAGCAGCCGACAATTCTTCGTACATGCTACTCTCCTGTGGAATCGTCTTCTCCGTTCTATTAGGTCAATGAACACAGTACAAGAATTTAAAAAGCATCTTTTTGATTTTTACACAAATAACAACTAGAGTTAGACCCTTTACTTCCTTCCCTCTCCCTCTTCTAGCGCCTCCTCTTCTTTTTCAATATAAAAAAAAAAAAAAAAAATCAGGAAGTCTCAAACCAAAAGTCTATCTCGATAACATTTATTGAAAATGCGTCTTAAAATTAAAACTTTTGGCCCCATGACCTTTAAGTCTCCGATCATACATAAAACGCTACGTTGCAGACATGGTTATTATGTGCATAAAATGACTGCTTCCTACAATATACTGGAAAAAGCTACTTTATGCTCAAGGAATTGTTTGCCTCGATCGAAATTCGGCTACAATAGAATAACACAAGCGAATTTTCACTCCCTCAGTTAATTCTATAAAAAAAAATCATGGTTGTACGTCTGCAGAGAACAATCGTGCTTCCGCTAAGGACATTTTACGTAGATGGACACGACGATTAGCTCATTAGTAGCTGGCATCAAGAGCACTGAAGCAGAGCAAGAACCTGATTTTTACATAAGCCAAGTTCAATTGTGCTCAACTTAGTACATATCGGAATCGGTCTCTATTGTGTCAGTGGTATCAAATGAACATAGTTGGAAAGGTAATGATCATTCAGATCAGCTAATGTCATTTGTGTCAGCGACAACTGGCGAAGTATATTAGTCCGAAAGCAATTAGATGCGGTGATTGTGCTCTGCTTGGAACTTGGGTTCTGTATTTGTTGTAACCAAGAGACGTTGAACGGCGTTTGTGTGTTTGTAAACAGTTGCTTCAGGGGCAAAAACAGTTGAACAGGGGCATCGCATTGTGACCGGGGACGAAAAATGGGTTCATTGCGATAACCCTAAACGCAAAAAATTATGGGGGGGATATGCTTGCACGTCAACGGCCAAACCGAATATCCACGGCTCCAAGATCATGCTCTGCATTTGGCGGGACCAGCTCGGCGTCATGTACTATGAAGTGTTAAAACCAAGTGATACAATCACAGGTGCTCGTTATCGAACACAATTAATGCGTTTGAGCAGAGCATTAAAAGACAAACGGCCGCAATACAGCGACGGGCCCGATAAAGTGATTTTGCATGACAACGCTCGACCCCACGTTGCAAAAGAGATCAAAACGTACTTGCAAACGTTGAAATGGGAAGTCCTTCCCCACCCGCCGTATTCTCCAGACATTGTTCCCTGTGACCATCACCTGTCTCGATCAATGGCACATGGCCTGACTGACCATGGGATTCCACGCGAGATTCGTACACTGCCCGAAAGATGGGAGAAAGTAGTGGCCAGCGATGGAAAATACTTTGAATGATATAGGTATGTACATGTGTAACGAATTTGTTTCATTAAAACCTCAAATGTTGGGAAAAAACGGCGGAAGCAAAGTTGTACACCTAGTAACTTAAGCTAAGAAAATGTATTTTATTCAAGAAACTTAGCATATGAATCGTGACCTGATGTGGAGTGTTCAAAAGCGCTTTTCCGAACATGTTTGCCTCATAATAAACACTAAGAGGGTGTTAGCTTTAGTAATTGCTGGGATTAAGGACATCGGTTAAAGTAATATACAACTCAAAGATATCCAAAGTTCTTCACCACCAAGACCAAAAATGGTGCAATTTAAAATTCCAAGGCTTGCCTTATCTTTACCCTCTAGTGCTAACTACGTAGGCTCCACTCTAGACCCGAATGAAAAACTCTAATTTTATAACATAAGTAAACTTAATAATTCTATCAAAGTACCAAACATGCTTCTGCACACTCTCCCCTGGACACTTACATTAAATACACAGTGATATCCATCAGACTTGAGAAAGCAGGACATCAGATATCTTTATCTAACCTGCATCTCGGAGTACTAACTTGTATCCTAATGTTTCTTATTAGAACCGCCTACTTGGTCACTCGAGCATTTTTCAAATTAAAATACGATCAACAACCTACTATTCCGGGCTAGTAGAGCAATGCAAGGGGGAATGTGAATCCTCCTCCCCTGAGAACAACATAGAGGGGAATGATAATACCAACGAAATAAGATTGGGCCGCTAATAGCCTCACTATCCTTGCTCTTTCGGTGAACTACTTCAAATCCAAAGTCAACTCAACCAGGAACAAAGTATGAAATAAATCCCAGCCTTCCTTTAAGAAGAGCAGAACACAGGGCCTTTCAAACGGACACAGTTTAATATGGTCCACTGGACTATACTCGTAGACACATTGATAGATTTTATATGCCGTTGAACACCCACTGTCACCACAGTATCCCAGCAGAGGAAAGCCCACAGGCACGATTACGATATCCGTGGCATCGGTTTTTGAAAGTGTTTTTCAATAGAACTCGATAGCATGTAACAAGCCTTGTCTTCATTCCTATGATTGGAAAACCAGGCGTACAACCTACATAAATTCTATCGCCCTATCAGCCTAACATCTTTCCTACTAAAAACAATGGAAAAACTGATAGAGCTTCATATTAGAGGTATATTAGAAAATTAAACACCTCTGCATCCAAATCAATATGCATACCACAAAGAACGATCTACTGAGAATGCACTGCATCGCTTGGTAGCGACTAGTTTCACACGCAAGCAGATCGCAATGTGCGCCTTCCTCGATATTGATGGGGCATTTGATAACACTGGCTACAACTCAATCACAACTGCACTGTCCCGATGAGGTGTAGACTACTCCACTAACCTTGGGTTAGGGGGATGCTTGAGAGCCATATTATAACAGCTACAACCGGGCAGGTCTCGTTGACAGTGTCGGCAGCTAAAGGGTGTCCACAAGGTGGAGTCCTTTCACCACTTCTCTGGTCGATAGCCATCGACGACCTACTTTACAAATTAATCAACCTCGGCTATGAAGTCATCGGATACGCCGATGACCTTGTAGTTATTGTTACAGGTAAAAGCCAAATATCTGCTTGTGAGCGCATGCAACTTGCGCTTCAATTTATCTCTGACTGGTGTAGCAGAGAGGGTTTATTGATAAACTCAAATAAGATAACCTTAGTCCCGTTTACAAAAGGGAGGAAAATACAACCTTGCCCCGTCTCCCTAAATGGTATAAACATTGGTTTTTCAGAAGATGTCAAATATCTAGGTGTTGACTTTGTTCGGAAACTTACTCGTAGCTGGAATTCCAACATCACAAGCAAACTTGCAAAGGCGAATAAGGCACTCTGGCCCTATCGACGCACCTACGGTAAAACCTGGGGATTGAAACCTAAGGCAATCCACTGGTTATATACCGCGATAGTAAGACCTGTCATCACTTATGAGTCTGCTGTATGGTAGACAAAAGTTGAACAGAAAACTACAATAGTTAAACTTCAACGCCTTCAGAGGCTGGCTTGTCTCAGTATTACGGGCGCCATGCCAACTTGCCTGACAGCAGCCCAAGAAGCAATGATCGGAATGACTCCACTGCACCTTTTTATTAAAAAGGTTGCTATACGTAGTGCAATCAGACTGCTCCGCTCGGAAAGGAACCGGCCATGTAGACCATTGGGTCACATGTCCATCCTACAACACTTTCCTCAGCTGGATATGATTACCACAGTTTCAGACGCATTACCACATATGTACGTCCACCTTTGACAAAAGATTTGAGATACTGAAGACTCTTGTCAAGACTCAAACTCTTGTACAGGCGATTTACCGACAGACAAAAGTCGGAGGTCAGGACACTGAAGTCACTGATTAAAAATATTCAACAGTTGATCAAGGAAAATTACAGAATATCTGTAAGTTTGTATTGGACCGTGCTGTAAATTCCAACAGCGCGAGTATGTTCCCGCAAATAAATAAAATATTTCGGAGAAACAATCAGAATGACATTCAGGATCTGAAGCTTTCGAGAACGTCAGACAATGAACGCTTGCTACGAACACTTAGCATCGATCCAGAGAGCGCCGTCTTCGATGATGATTTCTTCGTGATCGAGGATCCTCAGGAGAAGGTGGCGATAGTAGGAGCTGTTTTCCAGGAAGTGTACAAGATGATTGATAGTATTCGCCCGAATCACGACCTGGAGAGCAGAGCCCTGTTTCATCACTCCTACCTTAGAAATGATTTCGATCATTGGCGATCAGAGATTCTTGGTTTTACCAGGTTCAATGACGATTTCATGGCAAATAATGCCGCCTGTTTATTTCGACGGGGGATTTCCAGATGATCTTCGCTGAAGAGAAAAAAATCCGCGGCAATCGACGGAATATCGAATGTTGTGCTCAGTCACCTTCCACCGGTGGCTGTAGAGATCTACACCATCCTGTTCAACATAGCCCAAGAGGGGTAAAGATACCTCTAATCCATCAAATCTTCGGTCGATAAGTCTCCTTCCGAGTATCAGCAAGGTCTTCGAGAAAGTGGTCCATAGACCCCTGTCTAAATGGGTTGAGAACAATAAAATCATTCCGGAGAACCAGTTCGGTTTCAGAGCGGGGCATAACACTATTCATGCCGCGTCGAAACTCGTGTCGGATATCCAGTGGAGCAAATGCAAGAACCAATGCACGGGTCCCGTCTGATTGACTTGGAAAAAGCTTTCGACACCGTATGGTTAGAAGGCCTTTATTACAAGCTCAGTCGGCTGGGCATAAGTAAACCACTGCTATATATGATTTTTGACATGTTAACAGGTAGAAAGTTCGTCGAGAAAATTGCCAACATGACTTCTACCCAAACATTTGATATTAACAATGGACTGCAACAGGGTACTGTGAACTCGCCGATACTTTTCAGCATTTACTTCAGTGATCTGATAGCTGCTCTTCATCATTCAATAGCGTATGCAGACGATTTAATCGCGTACAGATCAGGTCCAACGATCGAAGTCATTGTCATTCTCTTGCAGCGTGACTTCGAAAAAATTCAGCAGTATTGTGATGACTGAAAATCAACTTCCTGAAATCAGAAACTATTTTGTTCAGAACGCCTTTGTCTAGGGCCTCTCGGGACACTAGAGAAAATTGGCGCAGGTTCTCAGTTCTTGGACCAGACGGGCGCCCACTGGCGAAACAAAATGTAGTCAAATGCCTTGGGATCTTGCTAGACCAGTATCTATATTTTGACAAACATATAGATGCTGCTCTGGCGAGGGCCCGGGGCGCTTTCGCTCTGACAAGGTGGCTGTTCCATAGCAGCCAACTTGATTCGAGAGTGAAGGTAATTTGCTACATGGCCTTAATCAGGCCCATGATTGCCTATGGATGTCCCGTGTGGAGCTAGCTTAATGGAAAGGATTCGGGTGTTTGAGAGACAATGTCTCAGAACTTGTCTTGGGTTATATAGGACAGCCGAATCTGAGTACACGAAATTTTACCCGAACGAGGTCCTATACAATAGGGCCAAGATTGTACGGATAGATAATTTTCTGATTAAGCGGATCCGAGGTCACGTTGCAGGAGCAATGATTTCGGTCAATAACCTGATCTCCCGGGCTTACTACCCCAACTACATGTACCACGGGAAAGTGCGCTTTAACGGCTTTGTCCCCCCGGAGGCATTACTCTATTTGGATCAATGTGGGCTGATCCAGGATTAATTGGCGGTTCCGCTAATCTTCCACGTGGTCCGTAAGTCCGTGGAGCGACGGCTGCTCTACGAACGTGATGTCCGCGAGCCCGGGTTTAGTAGATCGGTGTCGCATCAAGATCGGGGAGACGTCGCCCGACAGCATCAACGCTTTTGGTGGCTGGAAGGGACTGCGTCAGGGGTAAAGCGATGATCCCTTGCTAAATGACAAAGGCCCGAGTTGGTACACAGATGGCTCCAAAATGGATTCCGGAAGATATCGAAGGCCCTGTGGACTAGTCCTAGTGTCTTCCCACTATACGCCATCCTAACGTGTGCCAACCTAAACTTAGAGTCTGGCATAAGAGATATAACCATTTATATATTCTCAGACAGTCAGGCAGCGCTCAAGGCGTTGGACTCAACAAACGATGCCCTGCAAGACTTGGGCAAAAGAAGTAAGGTCAAACTCTGGTGGGTGCCAGCTCACAAAGGCATTAAAGGCAATGAAATCGCAGACCAACTCGCTAGGAAAAGTTCCAGCGAAAGGTACATAGGACCTTTCTGCGAAATCCCAAAGTCAAAGATTAATTTTCTCTTAGACCAGTGGGAAAAATCGCAACACCTGCGCTTTTGGAACAGCGTTCAAGGACTCCCACAATCGAAGAGATTCATATGGCCCCAGAACAAACACTCTTTCAATATTCTCAAATACATAGTCGAGAGATATCAGTCGATATCAGAAGACAGGTCAGCTAACGTTCGGGACACTGTAGTCTGAGATATCATCTTAACAAAATTAACCTATCGTCTGAAACCTAGTGCCGACTCTGTCTAGAGCACATACGTACTATGCGAGTGCGCTGCATATCTCCTGAGGGGATCAGTTCAGCTCCTACGAGGGACATCCTCAACTTAATAAGAAAATAGAGGAACTTCTTGACTAATTGGCTAGCAGGCACAATAAACCTACTCTGGCCGCAGTGTGCTCTATGCTATCTGTTAGCACCAGCCCCCAATTAAAAAATAAAAAAAATTTAACAAGCCGAAAAGTATGCAACACTGTTAACAATATTCCATCAAAATTCTACTAAGATTCAAGTGAAAAATATAAAAATTATTATATCGACAAATAAGCAAAATATCAAACAAATTTTACGTTTTTGTTTTGTTTATCTCATCGAGTTCTATTGGAAAACTCCTTCAAAAGCCGGCGCCACAGATATCGTAATCTCCCAGCCCACATCACTTATCTGGCAATCATTTCTTGGACTGCCTATCGCTAACCTCCAGCCTGATCAGTATAACTAACTTCCTCAAACTGCCCAGACTGAATCTATGGTAAATATCATAACTTCCCTGCCAAACCTAGGTCAAACAAACATGGAGCTTCAGGTGTACGTTGACTGAATTCCAATCAACCATTGTGCGATCAAAAGGCTACTTTAAGTGGCATCTCTATTTTAACGAAAATGGTTCCCAATAAAAATTGCTCGATGGAAACGGGATTGGATGTTCAATAATTTTAATCTATTCGAATTCAAATTCAAACGCCTTCTGGACGCCATGTTAAGGTATGCAACACTTTGTAGAAGTTAGTGATAATACAGTTCGTATCGATATCAAAGACATGAACCGATATCGTAGAATATATTCGAAACAATGCGTGCATTAGCGACAATCTTATTGAATTATTGCAGCAAATTCAGGGAAAAAATCAATTAAAATTATTAAAAAACGCAAAAATCGTATCACAATGAAGCAACAGCTCCCATCGGAAATCTTACTCAGACTATTAGTTACTATTCAATGTAAATAATTTTATAGTCGTATTAACGACCGTCAAGGTAGTCAATAAGTCTAAAATTAAGAAGACGTTTTATATATCCAGCTACTTCAGAATTAATCAAGTAATAATAAACGTTTTGTAATAAATGAAAACATTTCTTAATTGAGTCTCGATATAAACGCTTTAAAAATAAATATTTATATTTGGCTGTATATTGTGAATGCGTCATACTCAATTCACGGGGGAAAAACGTCTGTCAAAGTCAAACAACAAGCCGAAGACGAATCCTATAAATACACGTCAGAAACAGAAACCACCAATTCTGGTTTCTGGTCAGAAACGAGCAAATCGGCATCGTCTGCATTTTGTTTTAAGAATTTCGCTAAATAAACATGTTCGTGCGGTTATTTGTGACATTATGCCTGGCCAATATTGCCTACGCCGGGCCCGAGGAATCAGAAGGCGTGAAGTATGCTAGCAACTGTGAGACATGCAAAATACTAGCAAGTGAACTGCAGGAACGACTCACTGAAACTGGCAAATCTCATGATGTTCTCGAACTTGGGTGAGTAACTGCCTAGTAAACATATTGCAGATTGAAAATAAAACAATTTGCGTTATTTAGGTATTCATTGGACGATGTGAAGCCGAAAAAACGAACGGAATACCGCAGAAGCGAGTTACGTCTGCTCGAATCTATGGAGAACATTTGCGACCGTATTCTTGAATATAATTTGCATAAGGAGCGTCAGGACAGTACGCGTTTCGCAAAGGGAATGCCACAGACATTCAAAGCGTTGCATGGGCTGGTGGACAAGGGTGTTAAGGTTGATCTTGGAATTCCATACGAACTTTGGGATCGGCCGCCAGTTGAAGTTACACAAATGAAGTCACAATGTGAGGATCTACTCGAAAAGTATGAGGACGCAATTGAGGATTGGTACTACAAGCATCAAGAAGCGACTCCACTCCTAAAGTATCTCTGCGAAGAGAAAGCCCTGCCAAAACATGATCAGAAATGCTTATACGAAGTTGCCGAACCCAAAAATGACGAAGCAGATGAAGAAGAGCATCCCAGAGGAGAGACCCGAGGTAGGGAGGACTTGTAGAACAGCCATAGATCACAAGGAGATCAAGACTTGCGTAAAACAATAGCGATTCCATTTTATCTTAATTTAATTCTTATTTATACTGTCAATAATAAGGAAAAGTGAGCGAGATCACATCAATTGTGGTATTTACTTTTCTGGTGCAGTTTTACACACACGTCACGCTGAAGGTTGCAAGGTTATCTGTGAATCAAGCAAAGCTTTAATCATAAGTTTCTTCCAATGCCACGGCTGAATGCATCGTACCTTCGATAGTCTTCGCACATTTTTCCAAATACTCGTCGCTATTCAGGTCGTTCATAGGCTTCCGCTTCACTTCAAGATCATAGTCCGGTCCATACCTAAGAAAGTACTTCGTTTTATCCGGAATATCGTTCGGTAAAGTCTTTCCCATAACTGCAGCAGTAAGCTGTGTCCAATAACGACTGGTGTTGGTCAAATTGTAACCACCTCCGCCGAGAAGTACTGTCGGAAGCTCTTCTTTTGTGACAAATAGCACGCAATCGATCAAATCCTCAGGGCATAGATTGAAAGAACCTAGTGGATCACCAGCGATGGCATCTGCACCACATTGTATCACTCAAACATGTGGCTTGTATCTATCCAGAATCTGTCGTGTAATTCTGAAAAGAACTTGTGCTCAAGTGTGATGCTGTGGCACTCGCTTTTGTGAAACTCACCTTTTAAAATACTTCCTAAAACGTATCCCGCCAATTCCACTTTTGAAAGGAAAATTCGCAGCATAACCTTTCCCCTCACCGAATCCGCAGTCATCACAACCACCCGTCCCGGGAAAGAATCCGGCTTCAAATTGATGAAACGATAGTGTGAAGACTTCTTTTGTCGCTTTGAAAGCCTCCTGAACACCGTCGCCTAGCATGGAACTAGTATTGAAACCACAATGCAATTAGCTGTTACCAACCATGATGAACATCTAAGTCGATGTAGAGTACTCTCTTGAAAGTGCGTCGGAGCACAATTATGCCCAGGACAATATCGTTAACGTAGCAGTAGCCGGCAGCTCTGTTACTATGTGCATGGTGCCACCCGCCTGTCCAATTGATGGCAATGCGAAATAAACCCAAAGACACACTCTTGCAGGCGGTCATTGTTCCTCCAGCTATACTGACGGCGTAATCGTATATCCCACTCCATGTTGGACAATCGAAACCTTAAGAAAATGTCCATAAGAATGTGGTGGTTTTATACAAGGTTATGCATACCGAGTCCGTACTCATGGTTTTCCTCTGGTTCGGAATCACACTCGTCGAGATCCGAGTTCTTTTCCAGCAACCTCAGGTAGTCGCTTGAATGGAACAATTTCAGATTGGCTGGCTCGCATTTGTACGGGTGTACGCTGATGAGTGAATTAAGTAGTCCGTATGATTTGATAAGTTCGTGGACTATTCGGGCCTTCGGCGGTGGAATAAAACGATATGGGTTAGTTGGTTAATGGAAATTGTTTAACATACTAACGCGCTTGGGAATGGCGGCATTTCTATCACTACACGTCAGTAACATTTCGCTGAACACGTATCCTATTGGATATTTAGCACATGCCGGTTGCATTTAAGATCGGTGCCCGATGTATTAGAAAAAGAGCAGAGAAAGTAGAGGTTTATGTGGTTATTTCGAAAACAAATGTTTTAAATTCAAATGTACTAGTCAGGTGTAAAGTCACTGACAGCGGGGAAGAAAGAACTTGATGTCAATGACAGTGATGCCACTTTGTGTTTTAATAGCATTCGGTTAAGCACATCAAATAAATCGCAATTATATTTCCATTTTGGAAACATTTTGTTTCATGTGAACTACATTACTCATATGTTGATGAAAATTAGTCAAGAGACAAATCTTTTTTAGCAGGTATTTGATGTCACATTTAACGAATTTTTTTTATTAAAATTAAAAATTGACATTCACTGATTGACTGCAAGATGTCACATAAAAATTGAAATTTCAACAGATCGATTGGATCGGTAGCGTGTGTGTGCCGAACTTTACCCACACTCACATCACTGCAACAATACACCACAGCAACACTACACTCGAGACCCTGAAATGCGCGTACGATTCACGTCCCTACTTCGGCCCTGGTAGGATTTTATTCCATTCTGATGTCAAGTAGTCGAAGGATGGAACGTGCTCCACAGTCTAAATCTATGATTTTTACTCAGATTAATCTACAGCATTGCAAGGCTGCTACCGCTCTTCTCAGTAGCAGAATTGCATGCAGTAGTACAAATCACCACATTGTATCCATTCAGGAACCATGGGTGTGGAATAAAAGCCTGGGTCGTCCGTGATGCTACGATTCTTTATGATGAGCGATCCGAAAGGTCTAGGGTCTGCCTCATCATATCGAACGCGAACTTGGTCAATTCTGTGGATAAGATCTGGTGGCTGCAAGAGTTAGCTACAAAGCGCACGGAGAAATTGAACACTTCGTCGTAGCGTCTGCTTACTTCCCCTACGACTCGGTACTGCCCCGCCGCTAAGGCGGCTTCTGAACTCGTAAAGTACTGTGAAGCCAGGTGAATTGGATTCATTATCCATCCTTAAACTTCACTCTTTCGTCTGACCTTATCAATGTTGGCTCTCAACCAACTTTTGTTGGCCTAAACCTGTCTAATAGGCATATGAAGGCCATCACTAAATGGAGAATTTTACCAGATGTTATGCTGTCAGACCATAGATATATCGAATTCCAATTGAAGTGTGGGATCTACATACCTCTCGCAGCCCAAGCGGAATTCGAGAAAGACGGACTGGATGCGATTCAGAGAGGAGCTTGAGAAATCTACTCAAGCCCTACCTAAACTCAAAACAAAGAGATTGGTGGAGGATGCCGTTCATAACCTGAGCAACGCCATCACCAACTGTTTCGAACTCGCATGTCCTGTCAAAAAACCTCCCAGCAGGAAATTGGTTTCCTGGTATAACGCTGAGCTCCAATGTCCAAAAGTTTCCTGAACAGATCGCTTAAATCGAACTCGGAAAATGACTGGAAAAAATATAGATCGAAGCACAAGGAATATAAGAAGCTTATTCGTAAATCGGAGAATGATTCCTATAACTCCTTCTGTGAAGAGATCAAATCCCTGAGAGCGACCAGCAAGCTGGTTAATGTTCTCAAGCGAGGAAAATCGACAAAGCTGGATGTACTCAGAAAGACTGATGGTACCTACACCGAGTATAAAGCAGGAACTCTAAGTGTACTGCTTCAGACCCATTTCCCGGGAAATCAGAGTGTCATCAGTTCGTTGCACACTCCCACATGGTAATTGCGACTGAAACGATGAAAACAACTCGCCGTAGCTGGTATATTGCGTCAGCCGCGGAAACTACTGAGGCCATTGAATTTGCTGTGGCATCTTTCGATGGCTTCAAGTCGCCGGGCACTAATGGGATATACCCTGCTGGCTGCTATGCTGCAAAAAGGTATAATACAGCTGCTTCCTACTCTGAAAAGGATTTTCACTGCTAGCTTGGCACTTGCCTACATACCTATTCCTTGGCACGCGGTGAAAGTGGTCTTTATTATAAGAATAAAAATAGGGAAAGCAGATTACTCACTCGCCAAGAGTTTTATACCAATCAGTCTAACATCCTTCCTGTTGAAGAGAGATTAGTAGAGTTTGCACGTGCGCAAAGTTGCCTTCGAATGCATCCCTTCTCGGACATGCAACATGCTTATCATGCGGAAAATCCTGCGAGACTGCGCTCCAAAACCTAGTTTGCATTTTCGTCGACATTGAGGGAGCTTTTGACAAACAAGTACTGGGAAGCCGTTAAAAAAGGCCCCTCGTCTATCGTATCTTGAGAGTAAAAAATTGGAAGTTGTTATTTCGGCTGAGATGATTTGGGCTTTTTGTGTGCTATTTTCAACATGCATCAAGCATTTGAAACCCACTGCGGCTTCTCTCAATGAGACTATGAGGAATCCCTCGTTTACACCCATGCCAAAGTAACCTCTATCAACAGAGGGAGAATATTGCTCTAAAAAGCCCTGAACTGTCAGGTCCCTTAATGTATGGCGTGCTGTCTAACAACCTGCAAAGGCCCCATACGTACACACAGCGTCCGCGCATGATAAGGATGAACTTTCTGATTGCTTATATAGAATATCCACTAAGCGTCGCTGTCCTATAAGAAGACTTTGGTCCAAAACTTGACAAGGAAATCGTCTTTGAAGATGCGCAGCCTGTACAACAGTACTTCCGAGAATGGACTTTGGCATGTGATTGAAATATTTTACATATGATTGGTATATGAGGAAAATGTATTGTTCACAAGCAAAATGCAATTTGAAATTAAAGGCAAGGAAAATATATGGCTTTGTGACAGTTATCACTTAAACAAAAACCTAAGACCACAAGCCAAAGACTAGCAGGCAAAATGTCAGTGACGACTGGAAAGGTGTCGTTCAGATCGCTGTAAAACTAAGTCCTGCAAAAGGGCGAGAAATTTGGATGGATCGACACTCATGTTTCTTACGCAGTACGCACGGTCCACATGAGACAAAGTCTAAGAAAATACGGAGTAATTTCTCTGCAATTTCACGGCCTTCCCGAAAAATTGTTTCGAGAAACCAGTATGAAACGAACCTATGTAAGTGAGAGGTCGCACCGAGTAAAAAACTAAGTTACGTTTACATAGCGGTATGTTAGCAGCTTGGTCCACAACAATTAAAGCTATAGATGGAATTGACAGGTAGGGGGAGCTGAGAGCTGGTATTGATAGCAGGAACTGAGCGGGTTTTGACTCACAAGAGTCTAGAAAAGTTTTATTATAGACTCTAGGTGTACGACAATTAGAGGTGAGTCTCGGGAACTCGTGCTCATGTCTTAACCCAGGCCATGTGCTGTCAATGCGAACGGACCGAGCAGTATGACCGAAGTGGCACTATTGACAATTGCCCCATACGGGGTATAACTCAGAGGAACAGAGTAATGTGATCTGTGAGTGTCACAAAATAAATGTATGTACCGGACCTCGACCAGGCGAGAATACCCCGGAAAGCTGGTAACAGGTATTTCAAAAGGGGCACTCAAAATTTGTTTGCATATAGCGACCATCTATTAAAAGTATTTGGAATTATTTAGTATTAGAAGGTAAATCACCGGATGACTAGAGCGTTGAAAAATGTGCCCAAATTATCGAATTTTAATTTTAAAATCAGCGCTCCATTCAACAAACTTTCGGCGCATTATCCTCGTCACAAGCGTTAATGCCGAGCGGACCATTCCACCTTTGATGGTTAAATTCGATTCAATCCAACAATCAATCAAAGTCCGCAGGTCAGCGAGAGGTCGTACGTACGAGAAACCCAACTTCATTGGGAAGTGGATTTTCCGAATACATTCAACTAAGCCAGGCTTTCGCGGACGTTTGAATAGCATGACATTTCATACCATACACAACGCCGAAAATAATAAAATAACACAATCCTTTCAATTAAGAAGCTAATTGAGTGAATATCTTACACACATTTTATTATACTGAAAATTGAATATCCTTATTGACAAAAAAAACCCTTTTAAAAGGGATCACGTTCAAAAGGAATCACTGGGTTACCAGATCATTCAAATTGTGATTGACGTCAGACACTTTTTGAATATTATAGATTTGCGAAGTTGACGGGAGCTAATATCGACTAGGATCACTATATTGCGAGGTGAAGGAGCTAGGCAACCCAAACTGGAATTAACGTCGCCAACTGTGTATCCTTTAAGTTTTCCTAGATACACAAAACTATAGACCACTAATGTGCTCTATTATTGGAGTACATGTAACCCAGTAAGAGGCTAAAAAATTGCGTTGCATAAAAGATACGAAAGGAAAGAAAAGAAAACTAGCTGCTGGCGCCGAGGGACACATCGTGAGCTCTTTAAAACTCTGCAAAAGCAAACATCAACCCATTTATAACTAAGAGGACGCAGTCGCTTGTCGTACCGCTTCACTGCATGTGTTTGAGCGAAGCGAGGTAAAACTTACAGGTAGAATTGATCTCAATTTACCGAAAACAAATAAAATGAAATGAACACATTTTGACGCTCAAATATTTCAATAAACTTTTGATACTACGTGTTGATTTGTCATGAATCATATTAATGCTTTTCAAAATCCGTCCGATTTCAAACGTTTTTTATCAGATGTTGGAATTTGAGACTAATGATTTAAATCTGATCACACGTTTAGAAAAACGCTCCTTGTGGACTTTTATGCTGCATATTTCATCTAGCTGCTTATGGTAAAAACAATCTGATAAAATTAGTCAAGTCTATACAAATCTTTGGCTAAAAACGCTCGAAAAGAAAGAATATTCAGAAAAGACAAAAAATAGCGCGTGCGAAAATTTTGCACTTTCAATTTAAATTTTTTTTATCAATTAAATTTTTAAAATTAAGACCAAAATCAAAATTCCGTTTCGACAATAACCTAGATATTTTAAAATACTTTCTTCTTCTTTTTCTTCTTCTTATATGGCGTTACAGCTCACGGAGAGCCAGAGTCAAGCTTCTCTCATTCACTTATGTTGTATGCGACTTGTTTTTCACACAAGTGAACGGGACCTACAGTTTAATGCCGATTCCGAACGGCCAGCGCCGAGAAGCTTTTTCAAGGCAAGTGTACTACGGAAGGTTTTGCCAATACCCCGCCGAGGAGAGAAGCCGCGTAATGAACATTCGATGGCGTTAGTGTGTTATCGGGTTCGAACTCGCTCATCGTGCGACAGAGGCCGACACACTACCCACTGTGCCACGGCCAAAATCCAAAAACATAAGGATCGGTTAAATGTCTGAGAAACAATTTATATTAGATCGCAATTGAAGTCACCCGATGGGAGCTCAGCTTCGCTTCGCTCAACAAATTGTCAGATTAAATAAAGAGAAAGGAGGCAACTAACTGTTGCAACAAAAGACTAACTAAAGTCGGTCTGCGAAATTTCAGTTAAAAGATATCTTCTGCGATTTTATTTTATGTGAGGTTGAAATCTTATGTATAGGGCAAGGATTTCGATGCATTTGCATATTTTTTCTGAGACTCATTATTCATGAATTTTCCTTTAAATTGGCATCCAATCGTTAGTGCATATTTTTGCATATTTTTAATAATAAATGTATATTTTGTGCATATTTCCGACAAAAAATGAAATCAAAACCATTCGCTTCATATATCGTTTTCAATTTTGAAAATCTAAATTAAATGTTAAAATAATGTTACTTCTGTTCTGAAGATCTTTTTATTTTGTTAACCCTTTTATCTATTCCATCAACATTATTGTTTTTTAGCTATAAATAAAAAGACTGAATTTTTTTTTTAACTGCAGTCGTACAGTTTAACTGGTTGCTATAGACAACGGTCGTTTTATCCGTCTTTTCAAAACTAGGAAGATTACTTGTGCAAAAAGCAACCACGTGGAGAAAAATTTGTCGTAAAAAGCGACTGGTCGTTATAAACCACATCGTTGTAGGTGACTTCGTTTTTAAGTGCATGAAAATCCTAGCAATACTTATGTGGGTAGGCGAATCGACACTTCAGCAGATCCTGGGGGCAAAACCCATACATTTCAGGTCGATACTGCTGTACATAGGTACATAGGAGCTGAACAATTCGATGTCTGGTTTTAACATCTCTGCCCAACCCGTCGTATTGTGCACCATGACTACAGAAAATCCCCGCTGCTCCATCAGGAGCGATGAGAGGTTAGTTTTCAAAAAGGTGAGGGCACTGCGTTGTCATGTGATCACTCGTGATCAATTTCTAGACCCTAATGCCAACTAAGGAAGTAGGTTATAAAATTAAGTGAGAAGTAATAACCAATTAATTAAATTAATTTATTTTTTCTATTATAAATACCTTTATAAGTACAATTTAATTTTATCTAGTTAAGTTGTTATTATAGGTTTCATTAATTTTACAACAAATCTAATTCAATCTTATATACGTTTTTCTTTGTGTACAAAACTCGAGAACTTTTTATGTCCTCCTTATTTCTTTTTTCGATTGAAATTATCAAATTTCATTTCTTGTCAATTAATTCTATTATGCATTTTAAAGTACTTGTATTCTTATTGGTAATTCAATTATTCAAATTTATACATCTTACATAATGGTTTATATAAATAATAAAAAACAGAATTTTGTCGTTTGGATCATAGCTGTCTCTCTTTCCCAATTAGTGGTAAAAAGACAAGAAGATTTATGTTTAAGATTAACTGTAAGTAAAATATTAATTTATGCAAAATATACAAAAAAAAATTACGATAGATTTCTGATGGATGTTCATGAATTTTTCGTTGTCGTACAACTGGGTAATTTGAATGAAAGCGGAAATTGCTCGCAGCGAATAATAGGAGTAACAAAAACAAAAAAAACTATGTACTATAAAATCTTATGTCTAAGAATTATTTTATTAGTTATGTCTTAAATTCTAAGGATTCTAACCGCTAAATTGCGATTTTCAATAATTTCCAAAAGTTAGTACACATTTTTGGTTGAAAACTCTCGAAATAATTATTGTATTTTATTTAGGTATATTAAAAACTACAATTAAATAAAAGTTCTATAGTAATTTCAGTCGATATTAGTTTTGTTGAAATACACCATCCAGTGAAATGAACCTTTTTTATTTACAAAATTATTTTTAACTATATTATTGTTTTTTTCTTCTTCGGAGGAAAATAAGAACGAAATTCAAAGATATGTAAAATGTATGAGATATTGTTCTTATTTATTATTTTTATATTGTATAATTTTCTTATTCTCTTTTATTAAACATTTTTGTGTGTTTTTACTGTACAACAGAAATAAATGCTTTTAGCTAACTCTTCTAAATGTTTCGTTTTTTATTTCATAATATTATTTTCTTTTTACATTTAAAATGATGAATAATAATGAAATTCGGTTTACTTTTTTTACAAAATAATATTTTATATTGGAAGATTTAACATCGCGTTTTGTCGCCGCCGTAACCTTTGTGCGTAAGGTGAGGGTAGAATGTACATTTTTTTTCATTAAATCCATTGCCATGCTAGTTCGTTTTCTGAGCTGCATGCTTTGCCACATCTGAAATGCATTTACAACAATTCCCAAACCAACTAAATGTGGGAAATGTCTTGCAGTAACAATAAGCAAGTCTTTAAGGAAAGCCTGCAAAAGTCTTTCATAGGTACCTTTGATCACTTCAAAACCAACGACTTATTACAGATTATAGAAAACCCACGAAAATTAGAATATCTAAGAAGTGTGCTACCATATTAGTCCATAAATTATTTTAAAAAAGGCTAATTTTTGTCTGACTGTATATCGACGATGATAGGCACGAAATAAAGTAGAGTGATATATTCACGACAGAAAATGATGGAAGGGAAATGCTTTAATTTAATCTGGGCGAAACCAAAATCTACATAATTATAGTTTTCAGAGCTGCTCAGCTCTGATTTAAGCAACATGTTCATTTTATTAAAATTGCAGTAGTTTTATTTCCGATCACTTTTAATATATTTTTTTTCGTGCAGCAACCGAACAAAAAAAATTCATTTTGTCACACCTAATGAAATCAGATTATTAAGTACCAACTGAAACGGGAAAAATCGCCTGGCTTTGATTTAATAACTACAGAAGTCTTACAGAATCTACCACCAAGAGCTTTGATTAAATGGGCTTCTTCTTCTTCTTCTTTTCCTTTTTCCGGGGTCGTTATGGTCAGAAGTGTAGGACCATAACCTTCCCACTTAACTGCATTCCTACTGGTCCGCTTGTGGGGTCCGCCGGTTTGACCTCAGAAAGTAGCGGCAGGCTTCCCGGTTTGGGATTACTTCATCGCTGAGGCGAATCAAATCCTGGTGTTTTTGCATTTGTTTGCACCAATTGTTTTTCGGTCTGGCTTTTTTTTTTTTTTTTTTTTGACACGGGCATGCTCCAGCGTTTTTTTTTTGTTTGATCTTACTCTTACAACACCGGTGATCTCCAGTCGTGTCAACACACTGATTTGCATGTACACTTGTCGCCTTTTACAACAAGCGCGAGGTATCGCTGCAGGGATATTCTTAACCCGTCCCTGCACGGAGATTCTTTGATTAAATGGGCAATTTCAATAAACGCGTGTTTTAACCTTAACCATGTTCCCTGTCATTGGAAAGTAGCAGACGTCATAATGATTTCCAAGCCAGGAAATGATCCTTACCAACTACCTATATCATTCTACAGGCCCATCTCTCTTTTACCAATTTCATCTAACGTATTAGAAAAAGTTTTTCTGAAGAAATTAAGCCCTTTTATCACTGGTGGAGATATGATTCCAATGCATAAATTTGGTTTCAGAAATAGACATTCTACCATAGAACAGGTACACCGAATTACCGACTTCATTGAAAAAGCTCTGGAGGAAAAAAAGATATGCTCAGCTGTATTTTTGGATGTGGTAAAGGCGTTCGATGAAGTTTTTCATGAAGGCCTTCTTCAAAAACTAAAATCACTCTTTCCCAAGGAATACACAGACTTTCTAAAACCGTATCTTTCAAACAGATATTTAGGAAAAAAACAAAGCAATTCGTACTTTCAACTGAAAGAAATTAATGCTGGAGTTCCACAAGGAAGTGTCCTAGGCCCAGTGCTATACCTTCTACTCACTAATGACTTGCCAACACCTTCAAGTTGCACAATAGCTACCTTTGCTGATGCCACAGCTATACTTACAGTTGCAAAAAACGAAAGCGAATCAACTGAAACTTTACAAGCTGCTGTAAATGAAGTTCTCAACTGGACCAAAAAAAAAACGCATTCACCTAAACAGCTCAAAATCTGTCCACGTTGATTTGACCCACAAAAAAATTACCCACTAGCCAATATTAATTTCAGATGCTCAAGTTCCTTACTCCAACACAGCTAAGTATCTAGGAATGAATTTAGATGCTAAGCTAAGATGGAAAGAACACGTGAAGAAGAAAAAAGAAGAGCTTAACATCAAATTAAGAAAACTTAACTGGTTCATTGGTAGAAAATTGCACCTATTAGTACATAATAAACTTTTAAAATATGTATAAACAGATATTAAAACCAGTATGGACATACGGTATCCAGCTATGGGGATGTACTACCCAATCAAATATTGCTAACATACAAAGGTTTCAAAATAAAGTCGTTTGAGACATTGTCAGAGTCCCATGGTATGTAAGGAATTTTTTTTTTTTTTTAATACTTTCAATATAATCGGTCCGCAGTAGCTTAGCTTACTTCTTTACATTGTAGTGGTCCAAATCGAAAAGAGGAGCTGTGGAGAGCGAAGTTGGAGCAAGCTAATTTAAATTCGCTATTGTGCAACGCCTAAGATCATTTTTGATCCATCCGTATTAGTGGGGTTTTTGAGAAAATTTCACTATCTCCTCAATATTTACATGAAAACATTTCTTGAAAAAAAAAACCCCACGTTCAACCGGCTAGTGTACGTGGAGACGAGCTCTATAGAATTCTGTTTAACAATAAATTGAACATTGCTGCCATATTGAGGGTCGGCAATAGGCAAATCGAGATCTTTAACGTCAAAGTAAGACATGTACCTGGTAAGTTTTTCGGCACTGTTCTTGATAAAGGTCATGTAAAACACACGGGCCAATGCATGATGCACAATATTTCAAGACCGTATGGAGATGACGTTCAGATAATAATTATGCGAATTCCATGAGAGTGACTGATAAGTTTCTTTCCGATGATAGTTATAAGCCTTACAGCCTTACAGAATCGCACCACCGATTCGTACCACCATTGATGTTAGAAACTAAAAAAGGTATGCACAAATCTCCAGATGGTTCTCACGTGGAGTTTATGTTTGCCCATAACCTCTGCGGTAGAAAAAATATTCTTCTTGGTGCAATATACAGGTTACGTAATTTTGTCTAAGTATTCGAATTCATGGAGAAGTTTTTCTGTTACACTCGTACTTTGCGCAATATTCTTGCTTATACCATTATCAGGAATATGACTTTTTCACGCTGTAAACTCCTTCAGTTCCACACTGCCTTTTCACCTGTTCTTCACCAAAGACATTGATAAAATTCTTCTCTATTATCAACTAGCAGCCCCAGCTTTCTCGAAATATATTTTAATGTACCTTGCTTTTGCTTACGAGATAAATTTCGCAAGGCACCTTTCAAATATAAAAGAAAATATCATCCTGAAAAACCCCCAAGGAATCGCTCACCTATCTGGATAAACGATAACATTAGAAAGCTAATAAAGGACGCGGACTTGGAAACCATAAAAAGTTGAGGCTTAACTTATCTTAGCCTGAGGAATAAAGTAATCTCACACTACGAAATGCCTAAAAGTCTAGCCGTCTTGATCGCCGTTAGCATCAAATAATATGCAAGCGTCAGTTCAAGTCCGTAAATTAAGATTCTTTACGCTCTATCATCACTTCTCCCTTATACAGAATTTTTGAGAAGCCTTCTGTTTCAATTACTATACCATCTATCCTTGGAAAACTTGCTTAATGACAATCAGTGAGGCTTTTGATTCAGCGTACCTTTAAAAATGCCTTGTTATTTGTCGTCAATGTAATGATCTTGATAAAAGGGAGTTTACCATCGTAACCCTGATCGATTTTTCAAAAGATTTTGTATACTTTTAACGGAACGTGTCACCAGCAAGCGTCTCATATGTCTCGGATAAAATGTCTATCTTTCTATGAATACAGACAAGGCTTTATTCTAAGTCCCGTTATATTCCTCCTGTACGTCAATCAGATGACGTTCAACTGCAAATATCATTCCAACTCTCCAAGTCACTTGTTACCTCAATTTGGTCGATACCTCCACCCTTTCTGTTATTGGGCAATGGAAGAAACTTAGGGAAAACTTTCAACCGTACTTTAACCGGGGCGATGACGTCAAGGCCGGTATATGAAAGATATAGGAAAGGTAGGTATATAGAAATGGTATCCTGCGAGTTCCATGGCCTGTTCGACATAATATGTACATATATACGAGTATATCCATCAAGGAGAAGATGATTCTCGTAAAAACTCTGTTGCTATCAATCTTACTCTATGCATTTTCTTTAAATTTCTTTAAAGTGGACTGTAGGCCAAAAGGAAGCTTAATGTGGTCTTCAATCACATTTCCAAATCTATTTTCGGCTGCTCAATCAACGATATCTTTAGAAAGCAAGATCCAGCAAGCCCGACAACCTATTTATCTGTCCAGAAAGTTTAATTTCTTCCTTTCCGACCTAACCCGCACTTCTTACACTATAGGTACACTTAAACAATTGGTTCAAGACCAATAACGCAGCTAAGGTTGTAGGTGTCATGAAATACTGCTACTCATAGACCGAGATAAATAATTCGTAAACCTTATCAAACCTTTTCAAAGGTCAATCGACCCGTTTGATCAGAGACTTTTAAATCAGTGAAAGACTTAACTACTCGTCTAGGGCCCAAAATGATCGGACTTGTTCGTAATCTGTTACATTGAGGAAAGCTTGTTTATGGTATCCACAGCAAAGCTAGAAAAAGTCTTAAGCTTAACGTAAGCTTAACGTTAATGGCTTAGATTGGTAGTCTTTGGGTGAAAAAAATAAGGATTTCTATCGGATTTTTTACTTCCTAAAAGAGATGTGACGTCCTATTCCCGCACTAAAAATAGATAGTCAAGTCCAAGGTCACGGAAGTTGCTAAAATAAGGGGTTATCCAACAAGATGCCTCATTTTACATTTCTAATGATTGTTGATCTATTAATATTCAACTCTTTCTGCCGCGACTCTTGATAAATAGAAACTAGAAAGTTGGAAAATATGGAAGGATATAAACTCCCACAATGTGTTTTAAATTAAAAATTAAAAATTTCATAAAAATTTGTTCATCATTAAGCACATTGGATTGCTATGGTGAATTTAATCAATAAATTATAACATGTATCTTAGAGGTTATTGACTGTAGCTCGTCTTTGTTTGACGATTTATGTATTTAAAAATATTAGAGCTGTTAGTGAAATACACCATAACTGTGCGAAAAAGTGATTAAAAAAATTATCAAAAGGATGATTATTTATAGCAGAGTTGAGGCGGATTCTCGGCAGATATTGTATCCCATTACTACGTTTAGAGATTGTAGCTTGGTTTAAAATTAAGATATCACTACTTCTGATAAAAATGTTCAGTTCTTCTATTGATTTAAAATGACACCTTTTGTTGGATGGCACCATATATTTTAGATATACATATTTCGTTCACTTATGATTTCTGTATATTAATAGGAAGATATTCGTTAAAACAGTTAGCTCTTGATTAAATGAACTTTAACATCTTGACTCTTTAAGTATGATGTAGAAAAACAGCACCGATCAGGATTATAGGAAAAGACATAAAGGTTTGGAGTTTTAGGTGATAAGCCCACGGTCTGGAAGGGATAAATTGCTACAAGGATACGCCTAAAAAAAATATTTTGATGGACGGTAGCATAGGCCCCGGACTGGACATCCAAAACTGTTTTAAACCAATGCCCACATTGTGAGCAAGACTTAAAGGCTTTACTCAACATTCCGTTGCATAATTCACTTTAAAATATTTCCACGCTATAAAGCCTGTACGAATTCTCATCCACTCTTTCAACTTGAAGTCACAATCACTTAAATTTCCAGCTCGTGAATTTAAAGCACCCCGAACCAATGAAATACTATCTCGTTCCATTATTAAACCATCGACATCGGCTCCATCTCGCTCCAATCCATGTTGCGTAGGTGTTCGGCTTGGATTTTTTTTTGTTTTTCGTTTTTCAGTTTCGTTTCGGGTAGGCGAATCGTCGAGCAGCTGGGACTTTGAAAAATTCCAGAATAAATTAGAAGTAATATCTATGTTTGTTGTTGTTGATGCCGGCGTAGATGGCTTAGGGGTTGATTCGGATGGAATTGGACGGGAATGGATGTGTGTACAGATGGATAGATGTATTGTACGTATAGGATGTGGGTTGAAAAAGATAAAACTGTGCTCCGGGGATGAATTGAAATATATGCGGTGATTTATTTTGTGGATCGATGACTGATATCCATGGCTATTCGCTGCTAAAAGGGTCTCTTAACCATTACATCGAGGACGTGGAGAAAGGATCATATTATGATTTGTGGAGTGTACTTTGTACTTATTTTTTTCTAAAGCTCAATGTTAGGACTGGCGCTCGTTGTATTTTTTTTTTTTTGCGTTGCTGTTGTTCTTTCATCGACTTTGTTATTATTGCATCCGGAAGTCGAGAACATGTTATTTATTAGTGTTTTGATGTGGAAACAATATAAATAGGAGTTGCTGGAGCGTACGAAACATGCTCGACGACGTAAGTAATGACGTCCTGACGACAAAATCACGATAAATTGAGAATCCTGGGCTTAGGGACTTACGGGAAAGAAAATAAAATCTGGGAATGAGTGAAAGGTACGATTTAGAAATCGGACGAAAAACAAACAGGTCAAATAAAATAGTTGTAAGTTAATCTTTTAATCCGCATTAGAGTGGAAGCTTCCGGGACCTTCATGATGAACGATACTTTATGGTTTGAGATACTCTAATAGATAACAAATGTTTTCCCCTCCATCCGGCCTATTACTTGTATCAGCACCTTACGCACAAAGAAGGCATCTACAGAAGACCACCATCGTTTGGCAGGGAGACCAAACCCAACGCTATCGACTAAAACCTAAATGGCATCATCCTGGTCCTGCTCGTCATCTTCCTCCTCCTCCGCTTCCAGTTCGGGCTCCTCTGCCAATGTGTAGACCCTGGTCAAAGACATTTGCACTGGTTGTTGTTGTTGTTGCTGTGGCGGCAGTGGCTCAGTGGAAGTCTGTGATGGTGGTGGCAGGCTGTCCATCAGCTGCTGCGGACTATGTTGTAATCCAGCACCTAATCCCGTCGCCATCGATGTTGGCGAAATTAGATTATTCAGAGGTAGCGATACGACATTGCTTTTCAGCAAATGCGTCGTATTGCTTGACGCACTATTTGGATCCATCGTCATAATGGGCACCAATTCGTGATTCACATAATCCTTCAGGCTATGCATCTGACCCATGTCTGCGTCTTGACTGAACACAATTGAGGTTGGTGTGCCTGTAAAGAGAATACAATAATTATTAAGCCACAGGAATTACTTGAGGACGAACAGACCTGACACCAGTGTCTCCTCGGTGGGATTTCTGTGATAGAGATTCGTATTTTTTGCGTAATGTCAGGGTGGCATGTAATAACCGGGTGTCGAATCGTCATTCTCCAGTGTCGGATTCTTCTTGAACTCTACCACCACCTTGATGCGATGCACAATTTCCTCGTGCAGTACATTGAAGCACATCGCCGTCAATGCCATGCCCGACATTATGTACACCGAACAGAACCACGTCGTTGCTGTCGATTCCTTTCTGAGGCCGGGCATCAAATCACCAAATCCAATTGTCGATAAGCTCATAAAACAAAAGTACACTCCATCGAGAATGGGCCAATTCTCCAGACGATAAAGCACCATCGCCCCGAACATTATGTAAATGATCATCATGCACAGACACAGTAGGATGGGAGCCAATATGCTCAGACCGTGCATGGAACCTCGTGATTCTGATGCACTCAATGAATCGACATCGGGCAGCATGTTATTGTGATGGCCACCTACTACGTGCTGCTGTTTCTCCGGTGAGTGGAAGTTGTTGTGCAGTGAACCGGGTCGCACGTAAAACGGTTCATTCATGGCACTCTGCTGAGCGCGCATTTCCTCCTGTTGTCGCTTCCGTTTCATGCGACGCTCCTTCTCGGCCATTCGTTTCTCGTCGTAACAACAGTAGCCGCAATTCGAGCACAAACAACAGCATAACGCTCGGGAGAATACCTCTCGGGCCACCTTGGCCAGGACCCCGCCCGTGCTCGAGAGGTAGACAAGCGTGAGTGGTATGCCCAGGATAGCATAGGCTAATGTCACCAATCGACCTAGCGTTGTTTTCGGCGCAACATTGCCATATCCTGGAAAGAAAGAATATCAAAGTACATACATATATAAAATGGTGGGGTAATGTGGAGCCGGAGATGTATGTATGTAGCCGTGTGTCTGTATTGCAATAGGAAGCCCACATACTCGTACTTTTCGAAAGGTTACAAGTGCCCTTTAAGCGGAACAATTTCTAACTTCGGTGGGAATGAGGGAAAAAGGAATAACATTCTGTTGTTGTTGTTGTTGGTATGGAAATTCTCTTTTGTCGAACTGTTAGTTACGGTCGCCACTGTGTCGGGTGCGGTATTGGATCGAATTTATTTGAGCTAATTTTATTGGGCCACCTCGATAATGGAAGGTAATAAAGAAGAAGAGGAAGAAGTAAAGAGCGTCGGAAAAGAAGGGAAAGCCTCTAAAGCGAAATTCGATTAGCGTATCGGTTCTAATGGATTTTCGAAATTGCCTGCATGTGCTCATTTGTGAGCAACAGCAATTGGAGTAATGAAAGCCGAGGAAATAGAAACGAATAGACCGAGTAGAAGGTCCTATTGTTTTCCAGTGGGTCTGCGGTGAATAGAGATTGAAATACGAGAGTACGAATGGAGGTGATTCTCAAAAGCTCGATGTAATGAATTTTGTTACAAATGTGGTTGAGTCTTTGTGTGCAGGTTGAAAATGTTGAAAGGGCTTTTTACAGTTAATTCAATTGTTTTTAACTTTATTACATAACTCTGGGGCTTTTGTTGGGTGGTCGTAAAGAGTCGACGGATTTGTTTCATTCGAGAGTTACTTAGGATAAATTGATCAGTGAAATTGGGACAAAGGTTTATACAAGTTTAGTCCAGTGGACAACAGAGAAGACTGATGTGTAGAGTAGTGGTGGGGCTACCATTTGTAGGTAGAGGTTTTAAAGGACGAAAGCAATGCCATTGGAAAATTGGTTTTCAATTTATTGGATACTATGACATATTTAAGATGTTTGTTTGTGAAGCTAATGGATGGATGAGAGAAAACTACTTCGTGTTTGATCTGGCTATCCTTTTAGAAGCCGCTGTTTTAGCAATTTCTGGCTTGATTTATTGACAAACATCGTCGATGATTTATTGAATTTAGATTTTATCTGACGAAAAATTGCCTTCAATTGTATAAAAGGCATAAGGAAACTTCTGTAGCAACAAAGTCTTATTTGTTGTCGTATGCGTAATCATTTCGTAAAATGACATTAGACCCGGTTCCATATACATACTTCAAGATATGGTTAATCTTTCTCTATCTCTCTGCTAAACGCTCACCTCCATTTGGAGGCTAAGTGCCTATTTACCCAAGATTGGAGTAATAATTTTTTTTCTTAGGTTTTAGGAATCATAGAACCGAGTAGTTTAAAGGGGACAACTAAAATTAACGGTGCAATCTGCAGGACCATTTATATTAGTTGGTCCTTATGTAGTTGTTGTTTGGACAGTGTTGTTTTGGCGTGAGAGCTGTGAGTAGAAATGCGTTGAGTTAACTTTTCTACCAATAAAGAGGTAATTAGTCAAAAGCATTGTCCATTTTTTCATGTATTGATATATTTGCATTTGAATTAATTTTAAAATATTGACAAACGTTAAACAATTCGGGAGATGTTTTTAACACTATACACCTTTGAAATTTATTAATATGGAGAGAAGGTGTCTACATCTTACTAAAATTAGCATTAACAATTTTTTTAAGAAAGTGGACCTAAATATACCACTTTCAAAAATAACACCTCATATTATGACGAGTACTACACGAAAAACAGACAACACTCATTCTGATGCGAGTTTGCTATTCGAGGTATAAAATAAGCTTAAGCGCTAAGGCATAAGCTCCTCATGATGACTCCAAGCGGAAACGGTTTTGCCAGCCAGGTGGTGAGCAAAGTTTTTATAACTTGACGAAAATAAATGCTTTTGGAGATATGTACATACATACATATGTGACGACCTGTAATCTCCTAGGAGTCAGTAGTGAGTGTTCCTGTATCCCGAAGGCATGGTTTCTTGATCAATCATTCGTAAATCGAATCAAATACGCTGCGGTAGATTCGTGAATGATATCCGAACTACATATTGGGGGAACGAACATCAACACTGATGCGGCAAGAGTACTAATGCGCACATCACAGACACGACATCGTCAAAATCTGAGGTCGACAAGCTGCGTCGCAAAAATATTGCTAAATGCCACACAGTTGGTCATGAGCTGTGCAAGAGAAAGGGGACTAAGTTTCATAAATAGAATAAGAACATAGGGCGTAAGGGCACGTAGAAAATGGACTTATAATAAAGTTCTTATCCATGATGATAATATGTAGAAATCACTTTTGGCTAAACAATATCAGGTAAAATTCTTGTATCAAAATCAGCTTGATTTTTATTTATAACAATGATAACAGAGAAGTTCAGTAAACCGATTTACCATACACTAGATCGGGTTAGCATATCGCACAAGAGGCCTTATAATTCTGTTGGTGCAGACAGTTTTATCTTTGAACTCTTCAACCTATAGTTGAGACTCAAGAATCTTTTCCTTGACAAGTATATTAAGAGGGGCCTCATAATTTATCTTGGCTCAAGAGTTCAAAGCACGAAAATTAAGAGCAATGTCAAATTAGTTAATTGCTCGTTTTTAACCCCCGACGCAAAAAGAGGAGTGTTATAAGTTTGACGTGGCTGTGTGTCTGTCAGTGGCATTGTAGCTCCTGAACGAATGGACCCATTTTGATGCTTTCTTTTTTGTTTGAAAGCTACAATTATTTAACTACAATTTATGCAGATCTGTTCAGGCGTTTCAACGCCATCGGCTTTTTTAGGTGGCGCAAAATGAATCGGAAGATGTTATAATTTTTACAAATGGCGTCGTACCTCAATCAGATTTGACATTAGTGAACTAGACAGCTACAGCTGCAGTAGATAACTAATGTAGCACTATACTTTGCAAGAGCGTGGAATAATTGTGTCGACTTGTTTTACCAATAATCGGTCGGTTGAATTTCGTGAATTTCGACGTCGATTTCCTATTCATG
Organism: Merodon equestris; assembly: GCA_958301585.1. Taxonomy (NCBI): domain Eukaryota; kingdom Metazoa; phylum Arthropoda; class Insecta; order Diptera; family Syrphidae; genus Merodon; species Merodon equestris. The sequence goes on along the minus strand of OY284415.1, from coordinate 75,573,165 downwards.
TCGCGCCCACTGGGCAAACAATCCGCTTAGTTACTCGACTTGAACAGACTGGAACCATAGGAGACCATGCAGGACGTGGCCGCCACCATACTGGTCGTTCGGCCGAGAAAATCGCGACTGTGGCTACCGATGTCGCTGAGAACGAAGAAACATCAACCAGACGACGATCCACGCAATTGAGCATAACTAGACGGACCCTACAGCGAATTTTATTGAAAAACTTACACATGTTTCCATACAAAGTATAAACAGTGCATCAGTGAGTGCCTGCTGACCGTCAGCCGCGTGTGAATTACTGTCAAGCCAACCTTAATCTACAACGAAGAGGATGGTTTTGTGTCGAAAATCATCATGAGCGACGAGACGCATTTACTCTTAAGCGGTTATGTCAATAAGCAAAAAGGCATTGAAAATCCGAGTGTGATATATGAAGAGCCATTACATCCATTCAAAGCCACTGTGTCGTGCGGCGTTCACGCGGGAGGACTAACGACAATACGATCACTGTTACTGGCGAACGCTATAAACGACTTCTGGCTGCCGGAAATGGATGAGCGGGGCTTGACGAACATTTGGTTTCAACAAGACGGTGCAACCAGACACATCACGAGCCACAATGGATATTGTGAATGAAGCGTTTCTTAGTCGCGTAATCTTCCGTTTTGGCGATTTGGCATGGCCAGCAAGATCGCCAGACTTAACCATCCCAGACTTCTTTCTTGGGGGCTACTTGAAGTCGCGGACCCATGCCAACAAGCCTCGAACGTTCACGTTCGCAGCCCTTAAGGAGAATATTCGAAAGAAATACAAACATTTGTCGCCGGAAATCTTGCAGAAAGTCATGGGAAAATGGTACAAATGTGTGTCAACACATCTCAGATATCATCTTCTCCACATAAAAAAATATTGTAAAGGTCCAATTGGTCAAAATTGCGCCACCTTGTACATACAAGAAGCCCTATGCGTTGTTGCATAATACTTAAGAAAAATGTAATTTTAGTAGTTACCTATCCCAATTAGTAATTTGAAAAGAATAAAATAAAAATAAAAATTTTACGTAAACCCCGACACAAAAAAAACTTTAAAAAGTAAAAAATAAAATTTTCTCTCGGCCTTTTGACTTTATTAAAAGAATCTATTAATATTTTTGATATTTCAAGATATAAGAAATGTACACCGCACCTAAGCCCGATAAGGCTTGTTAACGAACGTCTGAATGTAGGGTGATATGTAATCGTTACATTCCGTCTAATACGAGTTTTATACCGGAACCAGTGGTTCGATAATAGAACGCGGAGTCAAGCGATCCCTTTAGGAGCTATTGAGATAAAGTAGAAAGCGAGTCGATTTAATATCTGCTTTGTCACTGTCCGATATCCAGAATTGCTGCCGAAATTCAAAAAGGCATGGGGAGATATATTGTTGGTGACCTACAAACTAGGGATAATGCCTAGACTTGACACCTTCCTGTTTTAACTTAATATAACCGAAGGATTCTACAACAACAACGTGGTAAAAATATTTTGATTACTGGGTTGCCAGTAATTTGAAGGAGCAAAGAAAACGTACCAATAATCATTAGTATGGGAATTTAATTGAGAGGTATGCATGGCAAATCAAGGTGTGTAGAATAATGTTTAAAACATTCCTGACTTCGTTAAAATGGCTTGTGATGGTAGAGACAGCTTCATATGATATATTATTTTTTTAAATTATTGAGAACTTTGAACTCAACAAGATCAATTCAATTCACTGCACAACAAAGTTTATTCTGACGACCTAAGGCTGGGTGGAAGGGTCTAAAATGACCTGTGAAACTCAATCGCTTTGATAAGAGATCGAACGACCTAACATCGAAATGAAGGGAGCGTTAGTACCATCTATGTACATATCCTCACAAAATTATTCGCACAAGACATTTTTTTAACGAAACAATCAAAATTCCAATAGCTTTATTGTGTAAAATTAAATTAAAAAACATTTTTGCATTTTTTTTCTATAATCTAGTACGTATAAATAAATTATTTTTTTTTAAATCTAAGTATGCATAAACGCAGATAAAAACAAGATGGGATCAGCTCACCGGGAGCCAAGCTACAATTACAGGTCTTCTACCCTGAATTTTGCAAACTTTTACCTGAATCTCAGGAACCTCAGTAGCATGAATTCTATAACGCCCTATAACACAGCCCCAGTTTTGCAAGGTAGAAGACTAAAACTGGGTTCCAACAATACATAAAATTATGCGCACGAAAATAAAAAAATAAGGATTACGTTAAATAAATACACCACCCCTAGCACCAACAATTACTATTAGTCGTTTCGAGGTACTATTGAAAAGTCTTTTGCAGAACTTTGGGTTTAAGATTTCCCATTCTCGTTGTAGGGCCTCTGTAGGAGAGGCCTCTTGTCTTTGCGTGTAGTGTGTTTTGGGTCATTGTCTGTTGTAAGACATATACAACTTGACCCTTGTTCGTAGCGCTTTGTGGAAGATTGCTCCTTGGGATGTTGAGTAGTAATTCCATAGTCAATAAACTCCATAAAGTTCATTCTTTTCTCAGGAGGTATTTCCTTGGCAAACTAACTATAAAAAAGTTTTCGCTCTAATAAAGACATTCCCGATTGTTGTTGGATCGATCCCAACATATAACAGAATGAACGGATATTTCAACACAACTTTTGATCTTGTGCGATTCTCTTGCCATATTCGGAGATGTCGAGAAAATCGATTCTTAATAATGGTCTTTTGAACCATGAATATGAATGAATATGTACACAGGAGATCTACAATACGAAGATGCAGTTAATTTTTCAGTTATACATTGAAAATATTAAATAAATTTGGCTGTAAAGTCTTTGTGCGAATAATTTTGTGCGGATGGGGATATCGGATAGAGTCTACATCTACCAGGAGTCGAATAGTAATTTTTTCATTTTCATTCCTTTGTATGCATTATGATCTGTCTCAAGTGCTTGGATTTTTTAAGATAGCATCCAAGACATAGAGAGCAGAAATTTCTATGAATTCAATTAACTCTTGAAACCATTTCTACGCGGAACTAGCTATGAAGTTAAAGCAAAAACCATTTTAAAATACCTGACAATAGATAGGGTCTACGTGGAAGTATGCAGAAGGCTGACTTGTTTTAATCTCAATATAATACACCTTAGTCTCACAGAGTATATCTTTGCTGCAGTATTTGAACAAGACGAAAGCTGGTCACACCATCCATTGTATTTCACATAAATTGAATGAGGGATCCTAAGAGCGCCGCTTCTTGGTTAATAAATTACGTTTCTAACTTGGCCGCTATGTGGAAATGTCCACATCATGGTTGTCATATTAGCTCCAAGCCGTACAAGGACATGTGCTTGGTTTTATCATAAAGCTAAGTTCTTCTTTGTGTTATTTGAGAACAAAGCCTCGACTACACACAATCACTATGAAAATGCGTGGACATGTACAAGTATGAATGTTATCTGTGCCAGGACCATTGTGTCAAGTCAAACAAATGACAATGAAAAACCTCAAAAGTAAACCATCCATTCAGCCAGCATCACGGCACACATTGCTCCGATCTGGCTGTCTCGAAAGCCAACAACCAACGTCAACAGCACTAGAACCCAAACTTATGCCATGACACAATAGTTAAACTCTTCCGTTTACCCTTCCGCCCCAATGTGTGGCTCGGAGCGCCATGGGAGGACATAAATAAAAAGGAACTGTAAGCATGATTGTACTTACGAGTATGGAGGCATGTATCTGTACTCACCAATCGTTGTTAACACTGTCAACGAGTAGAGGAACGCCTTTGCAAAATTCCATTCGTATTTCTGCCCGTTACCGGCGTGCGATAACAATAATACTGCTTCCGTGGCCGGACTATTACCGTCCAGATTTGATAAGGTTACGTCCTCGCTCAGTCTCTTTATTAATTGGTCTTGAAATTTTGCAATTTCCAAAGCTGCTAATCTGAAAATAATGGAAAATTCATTTAGAGCCAGATAGATGAAGTTTATAATCCCTGGGCACATATAAGCTCGTATACATACTTTGTCCAGTTCTCCTTGTACAGGATATTCAAGGAGACGGTGATGTCCCAGATATTCTCGATGGTCCGTTGCCGCACGTCATATGTGTCTGCCTCTATCGCTGATTGCGGATCACTAATGCCATTCAAAAGTAAACCGCTACTGCTCTCGCCGCTACTACTGCTACTGCTGCTTGTGCTACTACTACTGCTAAGACTACTACTGCCAGTGCCAGTGCTGGAGGAAGAATTATCTACACGCCGCTGCGGTGGAAGGCTATTGCTGCCTGCACCCTGTCGCTTAGTTGACGCCAGCGTCCGCTGCTGATGATGTAACAGTGAATAGTCTTCGTTCTCGATGGTCAGGAATATGAATGAACCTAAAAGTAGCAGAAAACCAAACCAGTATGTACGAGTAGTCCAACTAGGTGCAGAACAATAAACTTTCACACATCGACAGATGGAGAAGGAGCCCTACGATATGAGTGAAACACTAAACTAGTGAAAAGAAATTACTTCCATTAAATCCCTCGTCGTGGTGGAGGTGGTCGCGGTGGCCGAGTGGTATGTGGGTGCATTTTTGCAGTTTTGCGCGCCACACATTTTATATGCCTCGATGCATTGAAAATAGAACGCCATGGAATTGGCGCGCAAGGGATGAACTGAAAACAACACAAGCGAGAACATGAAGACTGCAACAGGAAAACAAAAAAGCGAACAAAGGAGGAGATGGGGCAGAAGTCTGTATTTTGCGGTTCCTGGCTTCCGTTTTCTCCGAAAGCAACAACGCTTCCGTCACGCGCTGATTGTATATTGTGGCAATGTCTGCCATGTATCGTATTGCACGCCTGCCCAGGCTTAACTGCAACCTGGTTTCGAGGATATCTATAAAGCATCCGTGGCTGCAATTACAACGTGGCGGCTTAATGACGTCGATGCGCCGGGTTGGAATTCTTCAATTCACGTTGGAGGTACGGGAGTATTCAGGTTTTTTGTTTATTTCCTGTCTTGCGTTTTTGCTTACTTAGCGGAGCATTAACCGTGCGAGTGGTGGTTATTTACTATTCTAGTTTGTTTTTGGAAGCTGTGGCAACTGGCCGCGGGAATTGTGTCCATGGCTTCATGCATGCATTCATCACATGCGACCGACAAGGACTAATTAGGCTACAGTTGCAAGTGCCTTTTCCCGCGGTCCCAATTAGGAGGGCATTGGCATGAAGCAGTTATCTGTGCGTGAAGAGTCCGGAAGCTTATTTAAATCTGAACTTTGCCATTTCCTTTCCAACTCCCGAAAAAAGTTGAATAGCGCTTTGTGAAAGAGGTCTCTGACCTATAGTCATAGTCATGAAACGACTATTTAATTTGTGACGCCTTTTATCAGTTTTCAGAGAGAGAGTCGTTAAATTCTAAGCAAAGGATATACACGTATGCAACAGTGTACGCTCTTAGAGGAAGCCACAGTTACGAGTATAACGTCTCAGGGCCCTTCTCATGATTGGGGCGTAACTATGAAACGAAGGCAGATTTGATTCAAAATTCTGTACCAGGCATCACCGAGTAGCTGAATCGAATACGGAGGAAAAGTCGTAACAGCAGGTTTCTCGAATCGTCTACCCATTTTTCAAGCATAAAAAAAAAGACGAATGCGACAACCTGGGCTGGGTGAGATGATATCGGTAAGAACTCCTGTATTTTTTGAAGAATTGGAGAAGTGAATTGAGGAGATTTCCCAGGCTTCAATGCCAGGGGTATCACATTGTGAAAGTTTCTAAAGAGACTTGATTAGTCAATCACATTATAGTGTTGTTTGGGGGGCACCAAACGAGAGAGGGGAAAGTCTGAACTACTGCCAAAGCTCGGCTTGGATACTGATGAGAAAATTACATTATTGCACTTCAATAAATGTGTCGTAAAAAGTGGAAGAAAAATTTGGATATGTGTAACGGAAATTGCTAGAAGGGGAGCGAACAAAGCCTATTTGGATGCGGATGTGTTTTCCGTGTTGTTTTCCGAGGTAGACTCAGGTACAAGATCTTAAGCATACGGCATGTGAACAAGCATCTCCAAATAATTCGTACTAAGGCCACTTTAGACAACATACGCTTAATATGCCTCCTGCCCTCATGACTGACTTGAAGAGGACTAAATACCCAATAATGGCACAAAAATTGTTCTATGAGTCTTGAATGCGAGGTGGGTAAATGAGTCGTCGAAAAACATTGCCTAAAATGGTTTGAATGGAATGGGTCCAAGACATTCTTGACGAATTACCAATCAACCAAATTAATCAGGCGCTAGACACCTCTCCAGCTTCTTGAATCCCCGTACCTTCAGAGAAGCCAATTGACGCGAGCGACATTTGACGTCGGAAAGCTCCAGTCACAGGCTCTCTATAGAAGGGCAGTGGGGAAGCATTGTAGGTGTAACCTGCTTTGATGACTAGTGCAAATGTATAGACGGGTTTATGTCGCATGATGAACGCTTGTTGGGTTTACGAACAGAAAAAAAGGAAAAGAATATGATTTTCAGAAAAAAATGTACGAGAAAAATGAGTTCGAGGAGATGCAAGAATAACATTCGGAAAACGAACATGCCAAGGCTATGAAACAGTGCAGATGCTCGTAGAAATGAACACGGAAACACTGCTTCTGCAGACTGTAGATGGGCGATGATTGTCAGAATATCGCTTTCATGTGGAATGAGCCACTCTCACTGGACGAAGATTCTAGGGAGGTGCCACCTTTATGTAAAGTCAGCCTAGGAGAAGAAGAAATTAATCCGATGTGATGTGATTCTTAGTAAGACGATCATACCTTTTGTTAGTCTTAAATAGCTTATATCTCTTACGAGGCATTGGAACAAAAAGCAGAACAAAATGTCCAGGTCGAAGACATCTTTTAATATTTTGGAGAAAGCCCTAGACGTGGCACTTCTCAAAATAAAGGGATACCGAATCCAGATCAAGCAGATATTATCGTTCTACAATGGCCTATTGTGTAAAACCACAATTTATAGGACAAAACAAAATGAAAGTGGCATATGGCTGATATTAAGTCAAACCAGCCGGTTGTTTGAGATGGATAAAAGGTGCCATAGCTCATGCAGCTTTCACTTCTGAAATCTCTGAATTAATTCTTCTGCGGAAAGATTATGCGTTTTATTTAAGTGATTAATGAACTTCAACGACAAGTGGATGATTTATCTCTTCTCCTTCAAGGCTAGCCTATATGAACATACATACATACCAACGTACATATGTACATATATATACCACCCAATTTCCTAGACTCGAACAGTCAGTCCAAGTGCTCTTAGCTACCATTTATCATTTTATTTGTTTTGATTATTGTTAACAAATATTTCTAACGGATAATGCTCCCCGTGCTGCTGTTGTGGGGATGGTTTCTCAATTTTGTAATATATATGGAAACCAGTTTTGGTATGCCTTCCTAATAATCTGTTATTGATTCCTCCTGCCCTTCATGATAGGGAAAGATAAATGGAGCAAATGAGAATCCGTCTTCATTGTTCATCTTTACGGAACACAAAAGTTCGAAAAAAAAGATGAATAACATTTATCCCTGACCCCAAATGTGCGAGTATTAGTGAGATGAAACCGTAACTTTTCCTTAGTATGCCTGTCAACTCGTAGCTGTTTGGCTGCGGGTTAGCACCATCTAGTGATTTCCCTGGCTGCTCCCCTCTATTAAATCAACTCTTGGCACAAGGATATGTAGCCCCGAATACTGGCATTCATTCTACGCTTAGGATTATGATAGAATCCTTGCGGCAGATCCTGTGGTAATACTTTTTAAACTTGTGCGCCTGTCATGTGAACGTGCATGAAGTTCGTCTGTAGCCCGAGAAATAGATCCATTTGTCACAAGCAATGCTAGTATTCAGCTTACCTGAATACATATCTACTGTATATGTAAGTTGTATGCGTATATTTGTTTATGGGGGCTCACTCTTCTTAGCACCATATAATGATAGAGAAGTGAAAGCTTTGGGTAACGAAGATGACTTGGCGTATGGTGTCAATGTTGGTGTCAGTCTCGTTTTCACTTCCGTTTTGTTTTTCTCGAAATCTTGTTTCAACCAGCTTTGATTGGATTTGTTTCAGGTTCTCTATGTCGTTTTGACGTGCAAACAATACGGAGGTTGCAAACGGTCAGCTTAAAATTATTGTTCCATTTAGTAATTAGGGTGGGAGTCAAAGTCATCTAATCAATGCTAGACAATTTTTTTCCTGTTGTCATTTTTTAGTCTTCTACCTTACAAAGCTGGGGTAGGGACGACTTATGCAAAGGCTTTCCTGTCCGTCCGTCGCATATATCATATATGTACATATCTATCTGTCCGTCCGTCGCATATATCAAATCAAACTTGCCGAGTAGCTATGAGTCTGAAACGTGGCTGGGTTTTATAGTACATGATTCTGAGCTCATAGCGACCGGGTTTAGAATCCTAGTTACTGTGGTTCCTGAGATCCAGGTTGAAGACTTGGAATTGTAGCTTGACTCCCGGCGAGCTGATCCCATCTTGTGTTGTGATTTAGCGGGCTTCTCCGCACTGAAAATAAGTTTTCTTAATATAAATAGAATTCGATCTTTTTCTTCGAGTCCCATGGAAATTAAATTTTTCAATAAAGAAAACTTCCTTTCTTAAAGAGCCAAAAAGCAGTTGAGGTAATGATAAGAAAACTTGTAGCAAAAAGCTAACATTAAGGAAAACGAGATTGAAACTTTCAATGAATCAATGGTTCGAAATATTAACTAAAGAACTCCTACAAATTGGATGTACTATTTTATGTATGACTTGACGTATTCCACTAAAAAGGCAAAGAAAATTTAACGTCTGGGACAGATTAGTAATGTCCAAGTATTCGTCCGGCAAGGTCAACTTTGGTAAAAATATGTCTGCCGTAACTAAGAGTGTGGCTGAAAACTCGGACACCTTGGTTGTACATACAGACATGGATACATAAATAGTACCAACTAAAATAAAATAAAATTCAATGCGCACATTTTTATCATATAACTGATATAAATCTATATTTTATTGATCATCCTTTTTACCCTTATCATATTGTAAATTTCTTTCTATCCCATTATCATTTCAATCTTTTGGTTTTAGTATGCGAAGTGATTATTTTGGTTATAGTTATAAATAGCAAAAATTGTGATTTTTTTAGTATTCATTTGTTTTTTTTTGTGAAAAATCATTTATAATTATTTAGGAGTTAGCTAAATATTATAAAGGGAGGAGGTATACACTGCACACCAGAGAAAAGAAGATTATATGAGACTTACATAAAGAGGCCAAAAACCGGCAGAAATAGCTAAAATAATAAACAGTTCCAGGAAAACGGCCTATTATGCAATTAAGCAGATAAAGGAAGGAATAGTTTTTTTACTGAAAACAAAAAACGGAAACTTAGACCAAGAAAAGTATTCCCCCATCGATAGGTGCATTGTCTGAGAATGCAAAAAAGACCCCCACAAGTTATGTCAACCAATTATAAATGGAATTAATGAGGATTTCGGTCTTAAAGTGTCTAGCCGTTTAGACAGAAGAAAAATAAATGAAGTTCAGGTATTTGGATGAATAAGTTGAAGGAACAACTCTTGTTAAAGAAGGACATTCAAAGACGCTTAACATCGGCTAGAGCTAATCAAAATAAAAACGTAAGTTTCTGGTAAAAAGTGGTATGGAGTGCAGAAACTAAGATAAATGGAATCAGGGCCAGATAGCAGGACAATCATCCACCTTTCGAAGAGCCAATCCGAGTAGCACTCAAAACATACTTAAACATGGCGGGGGCGATATAATGATCTGGGGTGTATTTTCCTGGCTTCTCCATGCCGCTATTAAAACTAAGTGGAAAAATGGACAAATTTCAGAATCTAGATATATTAAAAAATACGATAGAGCCCTGTGCTCTTGAGTTCATGCCAGTTAATTTGATATTCATGCAGGATTATGCTCTAAAGCGTTCTGCAAAAATAGCAAAAGACTGGTTCTCCCAAAAAAATATTAATATACCTTTTTTGGAATGGCCAGCACCAGAGTCCTGACCTAAACACAATTGAAAATATGTGAAATGATATTAAGGTAAAAATTGGGCAATTTCAAAAATAAGGATGGACGTTGGGAAGGTATAATAAAAGCTTGGTACTCCAGCCCGAAGGAAATATATCAGAAGCTTGTTGAATGTATGGGGCGGAGATGTTTGATATACAAATCTGGATATACTAAAGGGTTTTCCGATTGGCGCGGGTCGATTTTGGTGGTCTATGGCGGCCATGTTATTTTGGTGACGAATGTCACTGATGTCAAATCACTATGGCAAGTTACACGATTGAACAGCAATGATGACGATTGAACAGTCGAATAATAAAACTTTATTATCAAGATGTCAACATTCGTATGTCGAAAGAACACAGGATCGGCGGAGAACATCGCTGCGGCCCGTGAAAGTATATAAGAGAAGCCGGGGCAGTCGATTTCTCGCCGTGTATAAGAACTCGCAGACATCAATTTGGCGAATTTTTGGTTCGAACCTGGGCTTACACTCGTACACAAGCCAACATGAGGTTCACCAGGTGACAATGCATCCTCAAAAAGTTTCCATTTGGTGTGGATTTCGGGTGTGGATTTTCGAAAACGACGTTTGACATTCTCCATGAACGACTTAAGGGTATGCTTATCAGGAGGTTACGTGAACTGGCCACCAAGATCATGCGATTACACCCTGCTAGGTTTTTCTTGTGGGGTTTCCTGAAGCCGCAGGTCTGTGCGAATAAACCACAATCGACCGATGCCCTTAAGGTGAAAATAACATAGGCCCTCGCTCAAATTCAGCCGGATCTATACGGAAGGGTCATTGAAAATTGGATCACTCGGATCATCGCCACCGTAAGAAGCCTTTACAAAAAAGACAAATAGAACTATTCTAAATTTTATTTTCAACTATTTTTTTCCAGACAAATTATTTGCACTTTGATTTCGCTTTGCTCTAACATTGATTCTTGGCTCAGTAACATTCATTTTTGAAATTATCTACATTCACTATTTTCAACGTTGTAAAATAAAACTAAGTTTACATTTGTATTCGAAATATCACTTTTTTTTTTTTTTTTTTTTTTTGTTGGGGGCTTCTTCTATCTGTTGGAGCACTCAGACACAAATACTGGTCCTCATGTGGAGCCAAAGCCAAGCTTCTTTTTATTCACTTATGCTGTGTGCGATTTGTTTTTCACACAAGTGAACGGAACCTAAAGCTTAATGCCGATTCCGAACGGCGAGAGTCGAGAAGCTTTTTCATGGCAAGTGTACAACGGGGGGTTTTGCCAGTACCCCGCCGAGGAGGGAAGCCGCGAAATAATCATGAGATGGCGTTGGTGTTATCGGGATCCGAACTCGGTCATCTTGCGTCATCGGCCGACACACTACCCACTGCGCCACGGCAAAATATTACTTAATATAATTAGTATTTCTTCTGGCAAGTAGGCTTTCCCCTTTGATCACTAAAAAAAATACCAAAGCTGTTATTCACGGTGAAATGTGTGGAAAAATTATTAAAAATTCCTTCTGTAGGAACTACCTTGACGAATATTTGACACATACTCTATTCCAGCTTGTACTGCAGGCCGAAGAAAAAAATATCTTCACTTTTCATAAAAAAGTGTTTCCTCTTTTTATCGAATAATCGGTGTTCTATTTTTGATAGCTTCCATATGATTCGTGACATGTGTTAAGGTCAAACATGCCCACTTAAACATGCACTGCCATTGCGACATGGAAAATGTATGTACACCTGAGCAACGCTTACAAATCATTTAATTCTGGTCTGAAATTGAAATGTGAAAAATGTCTTTGCGCACCTCAGTTTCATGGTCCTTATAATCAACTTACCAAGGAAGCATCTTAAGCCACAGTGGCATAATTACGTTCGTGGGCATCGAGATTGTGTTACTCGAAAATTGTATGCAAGGATCTTGGTCTAAAAACTCACAAAATACAGCTAGTGCAAGAACTGAAGCCGAATGACCTGTCATACCGTCGAATTTTGGGTGAGCAGGTGCAACAATGAGCAACAAAGCTCATTTTTGGTTGAATGAACAACCTCAGGCAGGTTAATAGTCCGGCGGAATTATTAGCCCGTATTTTTGTAAAGATGATCGTGAGAACAATGTTGCCATTAATGATTTCGAATTTTTGCCCAAAATGCACGAGTTGAAACCGGTCGATATGTGTTTCCAACAAGACGGCACCTTATGCCACGCAGCACGTGGACCAATGGACCAATTGAGAAATGAGTTCGGTGAGCAATTTATTATCGGTGCATTGGCAATTGGTGTTGAATCGGTGTATTGGCGGAATAGATTGTTCGATTTGATGTCGATAAGCCAGCTACAATAGAAGCCTTGAAAGACAAAATTACACATTAGCGAGCTTCTAATCAATACCATACTCTCCGTATGGACCCCTTAAAACTCTTACATGGTTTGATTGGTGCAAAATAGCATCACGAAATTAAGTTTTTCCTTTCAAGACTGGAGAAGAGTACCTCATTCAGTATAGTGTTGCGTTACTCATACAAGATGCACTACAAACGTCCCATACACCAGTACAAAAATATCCCAACACCTCAAAAAAAATATTTTTCCCACTTCAATTCTTGTCATAGTCAGAGGCCCCTCACGACTTTTGCATTAGTATTGCAAGCTATCAATATGACATGTGACAAGATGTAAAGGGTGTTTTTTATAGAGGTATAGAACTTTGAAATAGAATTAAATAAAGATGATTTTTTTAAATTGACATGAAATTGACTTTATTCGAAAGATAATCATCTAACATTATAATTTGAATATAATTTCTGGCATATATGTATTTATGGCGGTATATCGGCAATAACGCGGCGAATGTTGTCCTCCAAGTGGTCAACTGTTTCGGGTGTATCGGCGTAGACTAGCGACTTTACATATTCCCACAGAAAATAGTCAAGCGGCGTTAAATCGCACGATCTTGGAGGCCAATTCACGGGTCCGTAACGTGAAATTATGCGGTTACCAAACGTTTCCTTCAATAAATCAATTGTGGCACGAGCTGTATGACATGTTGCGCCGTCTGAAACCACAGCTCCTGCACATCATGGTTGTTCAATTGATGAACGAAAAAGTCAGTAATCATGGCTCTATAGCGGTCACCATTGACTGTAACGTTCTGGCCAGCATCGTTTTTAAAGAAGTACGGACCCACCCATAAAGCACACCAAACAGTCAGTTTTTGTGGATGTAACGGTGCCTCAACATACACTTGAGGATTATCATCACTCCAAATACAGCAGTTTTGTTTATTGATGTATCCATTCAACCAAGATTGAGCTTCATCGCTAAACAAAATTCGCTTATGAAAATTGGAATCAACGGCAATCTTGTTTTGGAAATTATATTTAAATTATAATGTTAGAAGATTATCTTTCGAATAAAGTCAATTTCATGTCAACTTAAACCTCAAATGAGGTGGGACAATGTACCACTTCACTCTCCCAAATGAGTACCTCATACAAACTCAATAAAAATGCGACTAACACTAATTCAGTAAATATTAACATAGCAAAATACTCTCAAAACTTGAACAACGCTGCTTTTTTCTTTCGGCAGTTTTAGCTTTGCTACAATATATGTCAACAAGAGCCTCAGTGGCCAAAGTCCACATAGGATAGCTACAAAATATGGTAGTTTAAAGTCTGCATAGCAATTATTTTTCCGTCAAACATAGGATTTTATTACTCATTTACTCAAAATGGATGAAGCATACGATATGTCTAAATATTAAATGAATTTTAAAAGTTATGCTCAGATTCTTAGAAGCATCCAGGAATTTTATTTTAAGGAAAATTCACGGAAAGTACGAAAAATTTACATAACGATTTGTGTGACATAATACATGAGTTAGATTTCTGGGCTTCTATAATCGAGATCTTCATTGCTGCAGGATTAGGCCAAACGCAGCTTAATACGAAATGGATATCATTAATATAGATGTTAACTATAAAGTATTTAACAATATTAGAAGCTCACCCCGCTCATCCCTGCGGTACCTCCCTGAACAGAGAAAGGAAATCAGATAAGTTATAATTGATACTTGTAGTATCTGCTTGCATTGTTTTCGTTAAACAAAGCCGTATTCCTGGTTCCTGGCAAGACTGATCTACTATATTAGACGTATTTGAAAAATCTAGTAGAACCAAAGACACAAAAGGTACATCAAAAGCCTCTTGTATGTCTATTTGACATACAGATGATTTATTTATTTGCTTTAGTTAAACCTTTCAAAATGCCTGGTTAAAGGCATACAAAAGGAAAGCATTGAATTAGGTCTAAATTCAAAGGAACCCGTATGGTCTTATTCGAGTTCCACTGCGAAGGGAAAACGCCAATGGTAAATATAATATGGAATTAAAAGCATGTGATTATGAGTTCCTTGAGTTTCCTTATTGCCTTTTGACATCGTATTCCTTTCATTTTCAAGGATTTGGTACTGACATTTATACTTTTATTTTATTTATTTTAATTCAAAACACTCTCAATACTCGTACATATAAATGTCCCCATCGTTTCGACCTCTTAGCGATTGTCTCTTAACATCAGTAAAAGCAAGTTGGTGCCTTCATCAAACCTCAAAGACTATAATCTGTCGTGCGGAAGCCTATAAATATCAGCGTCAGGGTGAAATTGATTTACCTTCGATATAATTGGTTTTGTTGTCTATGCTATCAATTACGTGTAATCTGTCAATTATACTAAGCGTCGAGTTGAGATTGTTCACCATAAATCCAATTAGTTCATTTATTGTGATTGTCGTGTAATGGAGTGTCTGTGGCTGTGGATGATAACCATTGAAATATTGTAGATGAATAGAATGAGATTACTTGAATATACGAGTAATGTCCAGATGCTAAAGAGATGCAAGTAGAATGGGAATTCTCACGACGTGATTTTTGAAAGCTTAAGAGTCTAGTGTTTACTGTATAAGCTTACAGTTTATGTTATGGATATTAACAAAACAATGCCTTATTTTTGTATTATTATAAAATTGTGTTTAATTCTCTGCAGTTAAGTTTTAAAGTAGATCAAGCATATCCACTAAAAAGTGCTTGAGAATACACTTGTTGTTAAGGACCTCTTATTTTAATAAGTAAATGAGGCTTAAGTGGAGAAAAGGTGCGGTAGGAATTCAGATTTTAAATAATATTCATTCTTTGAAAAAAAAGGGAAGGAGTGGGTGGACTTAAATGCTGAAATAATGTAAAATTGTAGTCCATGATGAGCATAAAGAATAATACTGAAAAAGTTACTTTGGGGCTGTACACATAGAAGCAACTTCAAAAGAGATGGAATGTACTAAATCAATTAATTAAAGCGAAAGCAAATACATATTATAGAAGCAACTCAAATAGGAGTGATAGGATACTAGGGATACAAGTATATAAGGCAAAACAAAAACGTCTTGCTGCTATACAAAAATAAAAAGAAGATTCCACCGTCTTCATCAGAGCCATGAATACTTAAACGCAGAATAACAATTGTCTGATGATGATTTCTAAAAACGTTGCAGTAGCAGAGCGACGGGGGTTCAAGGGGAGGATTAGATTGTTGTTGTTATTACTGCGCCATTGAAAGGAGCTGAGGGGTTTAAGATGCTTTTGTTTATTACGAGATTTTTGCGTTATACTTCAAACGCGAATTATGCTTCTATGACATTGTGTTATTAAAAATGTTGGACGAGTGGTTACTGTAATTGGCGTAGCAAATACGAAGATCAACCTACCTTAGTGGTTATACCATTTCCATATCAATTTTCAAGGATAAGTTTGTCAGGAACCATTACTGTAATGAAATTCGGATTCCTTTCGTAATTATGTTCCCAATATGAGCTTTCACCAATTGGCTAGGCGATACTTACCTAATTACAACAACAAAAATGCCCGAAGAATTCGCCCACCTCCCTGAGAGCGGTGAAGAGCACTACACGTGTAGGAACAATTCGTTTGCCGAGTTAGCCACCGAGTTGTCCAATCAGGAGAAGGCGGATTATGCCAAAAGGCAAATCACTCTATGGGAGGGTGAGCTCAAGGCTCTCAAGCAGAAATAAGAAGCTCAGAGAGAACTCGATAAAGAAAAGGTGTAGAAAAAAGAAAATAAAGCAAATACTGGGTGGGGCGGTCAAAGCGCACGATTAACAAAGCTGGTGGAGTCAGTCACAAAACAAAAACAGATCGAGTTACTGGCGTAACAGCAGCAACAACATCAGCCGCAGAAGCAAACAGGACGGGTCTCGGCCAAAAAAGTTCCACCAATCAAGTGTTTACTGAAGGTAGGACTGATTGATCTTGTTACTTAGACCGGCTATTGGCGCCGACAATTTTATTATTAAGTATTCTGGTGGGGATGGTTTTGTGATCCATTGCAAAACAATGGAGCATCACAAAACGATCACGTAAATGCTCAGAGTGACTTCGGCGGAGTTTTTCTCCTATACGCCGAAAGGAGAGAAGGTCCAGACAATGCTCCTCAAGGGCATGCACTGGTCTAATGACCCTGAGGTTTTGCTCCGGGAGTTTAAAAAGCTCGAGAGCGACGACCTCAGATTCGTCGGTGTCAAGCCGTTCACAACAGTGAGGGCCAAGCGGGAGAAAAGAAACCTTCCCCTCTTCTTGGTCCAGCTCGCCCCCAATAGCAGACTGGATGGATTAAGAAAAATAAACTCCTTATTCTCCCAGTCTGTACAGTGGGAAAAATTAAAGAGGCATGGAAACCTTCTACAGTGTTTCCGTTGGCAAAGGTTCGGTCACGCCGCGTCGAACTGCGATATGCAGCCTCGATGCGTCAAGTGTGGAAAGAACCACATAAATGTAGAATGCGACCTTTGCAACTCGGTCGCGAAGGAAACGCTTTTTTGTGTTTTGTGCAAGACCCACGGGTACCCTGCAAACTATAGGGGATATCCTAAAGTTAAAGACATAAAAACAACAATTCAGGTCCGGCAACAGAAGCCCGAGAAGATACTGCCAGCGGTTCGTCAAACACCAGCCGCCACAGCCCAGGTGTCCTACGCCCAAATGGTGTCAGGACGGGCTACAACGGTACAAACGCCCATGGCTGCACCTCAAATTCCAGTGCCTATTCCTAAGACACAGGAGGCTGAGATGGACCTGCTGCTCGCTATTCAAGGGAAGATCGGCAAGCTCCAGCAATAGATTCACGAGCAGGCGACCCGAGTAGATAGGATCTACTCGCTTCTGCCAGGCCTAGCGCATATTCAACCATGATGGGTACGACCGATGGAAGACACTTAAAGATCATATCGGTGAATGTAAATTCAATGATAAGGATCGAACGACGAGCTGTGCTTTTTAATTTGTTGCAAAACGAAAGCCCGGATGTGCTTCTGGCTAGCGAAACTAAGCTAAACCAGAGGCACAAAATCAGGCACAATCTATATGATATTGTACGAAGGGACCGACCCAACGCCATTCATTTTCATAAAAAAAAAAAAAAAATACAAGGTTATATACATACATATGTATAGTAGTGAAGTGAGGAGCTGCCGGGTGCTAGAGGCCTGCATAGTGTGCATCCTTCTCAGTAATGGGAAGCGGATATATATTGTGGCGGCCTATGCACCTGAAGCACCTCAACCCAACATGTTTATAGCAGAACTCGAAATTCTTTTTAGAACCCTGCGTTTAAGCTCCGAAGAAAACTACTACATATTGACTGGTGATTTAAATGCCAAACATAGTGATTGGGGAAATTTAGTACTCAACACTAGGGGGAGCCTACTAAGCCACTGGTGGGTTCTACATAGCATTGAGTACAAACTCAAATTACTCGCTACAGATAGTCCGTCGTTTCCTCGGAGCGGCTCCTATCTGGATCTTATGCTGCTAGACTCACGACTAGGACTGGCAGACATCTACTAACTGTTTACGGACCTTCACTTATGACAGTGACCATTGTGGCCTTACTGCCACAATTACAATTCCGAACGAATTCGTGGAAGTGGCTGAGTTCGTCCAAACATAGCCCTATGATTACAGTAGGGTTTGCTGGCCGCGTTTTACCAGATTCCTGACGAGGACACTCACTCCGAGCACCTCCTTCCCACCGTCCAACAGGAACCTCGCCAACCACGAGATTGACAGGTACCTGAAAAATATGGACGAACTAATTAAACAGACAATGGACAGAACAATACCACGCCAACGGCAAGACGATGCCACAAACGTTTACCGAAACGCGACAATAGACGCACTACATAGACAGAAAAGTAGACTTCTAACAAGACTCAAACTCTTGTATATGAGGTTTACCGTCAGGCATGATTCGGTGATCAGGACATTGAAGTCATTGATCAAAAATCTCCAACAATTAATCAAAGAAAATTACAGAATATCGGTAAGTTTGCATTGGAACAACAGGATTCGTGCTATAAAATCCAATAGCGCGAGCATGTTCCCGCAAATAAATAAAATATTTCGGATAAACGATCAGAATGACATTCAAACTCTGAAACTGCCGAGGACGTCAGACAATGAACGATTACTACGAATTGTTAGCATTGATCCAGAGAGCGCCATCTTGTACGACGATTTCTTTTTGATTGAAGACCCGCAGGAGAAAGTGACGACAGTGGGTGCTGTGTTCCAGGAAGTGTATAAAGTGAACGATTCCATTCGTCCGAATCATGACCTGGAAAACAGGGCCATCACTTCCAACTGCGAAATGATATCGAACACTGGCGATATGAGAACCTGGGTTCAATCAGGTTCAATGACGACTTCATGGCAAACAGTGCCGTCGCCAGTGAAAGGTCTAACAACCAGCTCATTTCGACAGAAGAGCTTCAGCTGATCTTCGGGTCATTAAAGAAAAAGAGATCTGCGGGTAACGACGGCATACCCAATGTTGTGCTTAGGCATCTCCCATCAGTGGCTGTTGAGAGGTATACTACCCTGTTCAACAATGCACTGAATAATGCATACATATTATCCGGTGCAGTGGAAGACAGCGGTGGTACAGCCAATCCCCAAGAAGGGCAAAGACCTTTCTAACCCGGCGAATCTACGGTCAATAAGTCTTCTTCCGAGCATTAGCAAAGTGTTCGAGAAGGTAATACAGAGAACTCTGGCCAAATGGGTTGAGGACAAATATATAATTCCAGACAACCAATTCGGTTTCAGGGCGGGGCATGATACCATCCATGCCGCGTCGAAACTCGTATCGGATATCCATTGGAATAAATGCAAGAACCAATGCACGAGTGCCTGTCTGATTGACTTGGAAAAAGCCTTCGACACCGTATGGTTAGAAGGGCTTTACTACAAGCTCAGTCGGCTTGGCATAAGTAAACCACTTCTTAATCCATGATATGTTAACTGGTAGAAAGTTCTATCGTGATCGTGTTGCGTCCAAAAAAGATACAATTCGTTGTTGGGCCTCGAGTTTTTTTTTATTTTGGTTCTGTGGCAAGCCCTCGTAAGCAACCTAGGCCACGTCCGCGGCGTTCAAACTCATCTATGCAGTGTGTGAAGGCCAGTGTTCAAGAAGACCTAAGTTTGTCATATCGGCGCCGTTCGCAGCAGTTAGGCATCAGTGGGACCACTTTGCGGAGAATTTTAAAGGATGATCTTCACTTATTTCCATACAAAGTGCAGATAACTCAAAGAAGTGTGCCACAAGATTGCAACGATTAATGCTGAGCCGGAGTTCTGGCAGCAAATTTTGATGATGAGGCACATTTTACGCTCTCTAGCTCAGTTAATAAACAAAATTGTCGCTTCTCGAGCACCGAAAATCCTCACATTATTCACGAAGAGCCGCTATATGATTAAAAGTTACTGTTTGGGCCGGTGTATGCGCTAAAACCATTATTGGACAGTCTTTCTCCAAAGCTGGCGATACAGTGGATGGCGATCGATATCGGTGGATGTTGGCCCATTATGTGGTCCTAGAAATGCGTAAAAAAGGCTTATTTCACTTTTGGTTTCAACAAGACGGCGCGACATGCCATACTGCGGACAAAACCATGAATCTTTTTCGTAAGAAGTTCCCTGGAAGGCTGGTGTCAAAAACGAGCGATATTGACTGGCCTCCGAAATCGCCGGAATTGACTGCTCCAGATTTTTTTCTTTGGAGATACTTGAAAAGCAAGGTGTATATTAACGGCCCCAAGACAATAGAACAGCTCAAAAGAAACACTCGTGCGGAAATCGCGAAAATTTCGACCGAAATACTCGAAAATGTCAGAGAGAATGCACGAAAACGAGCCAATTTTTGCATCGGCAATAAAGGCGGTCATTTAATTGATATTGTTTTCAAAAATTAATCAAGATAAATTGCAAAGGTCTGAATTGAATAAAAGTTTTTCAATTTCCAAAATCGGTTCAGAATTGTTGAAGTTATTTGAGATATGATATGAGAAGACGCACGCTGTGCAATTAATGCGGACCTTGGTGTGGTGTATTCGGACCTCCAATCATCCAGAGGGACAAACAGCGAACAAGGAATATCATTTAGGCAAGAGTGGCCAATTTTGTGCAAGTGTGGATGACATAGGAGGTTTTGTGGCAGATAAAAAAATAAAAACAAACTGGCGAAAAAAGTTAACAGACATCCGCAAAACGTAATAAAATAACATAGTGTTAAGTTTTGCAAATCTATCCGCAAAAATGTCGAAGAAACGTGTAATAACTATTATTTTGACTCATTTGAATGGTAAGCATTTGATAAATGAATATTTAAATAAATATAGACAAGCAGAAGGTATCGGTTACATGGAAAAAGATGGATTTATTTGTACCGATTCAGCCAAAATGTCAAATAAGTCCACCTTTTTTTAGACTGAAATAACTTTTTTAGTAATAATCAGTGTGGATTTAGAAAATCTTTGTCAATCAAGGAGGAAATTCTGGGAATGTGTAGCAAATTGTGTGAAAGTATTCACTGTCATAAATTCAAAATGGTTTCCTTTATGGATATTCTAGTAAAAAAAAAATTTACAATGCTAGTTTTAGAGAAATAAATCACAATTATCCTGTCTAAACAGATTAGAATCCATATTCACAATTAAAAACCATTTTGTTATCCCATGCATTGTAATGGATCATTCCGCTCGTTCCGGGATTGAGGCAACAAGCAGAGAAATTAAAGATATGTATTAAGAAATAAAAATGAAGAAAACGAAAAAGCAAAATGAAATGAAAAAATCAGAAATATCTTTAGAAGAGCGAAAGCTAATTTAAAGTTAGTTTGCGAAAGCAGAACTTACCGAGACTCTGCTGAACTCATTGGAAAATGCTCTACCATATTTAAGGCTGTTATTTTAAAAGTTCAGGAATGAGGGCTGTTTAGAAATTAAGGGTTCGAAAAAAAAAATTATCGGAGGTAAATGAGAGGAGATATGTCCGCAATTATAAAAAAAATACAAAATGTCAAAAAGTAAATCGGTTTCCAAAGTCACATAATTTTAACGACAGAGTTGCACGTTGCAAACCATTTATTTTCAAGGTTAACAAAGAGAAAAATAGTCGCATTCGTCGAAGTATATGTTAACAAGATTCTAGACTTTTGGAACACCATTATTTTTAGTGACGAAAGCAAATTTAACTTGTTTGGCAATGACGGAAAACAAAGGGTTTGATGGAAATAAAAACTGGGCTGAAAGGAGCTAATCTTCATGTGACGGTGGTAAAGCCATGATGCGGGGGAGTGTACTCGTATGTTTACGAGTGGGGTTGGAGCTTATTTGCTATTTTTATTTAATTGATTTTCGTTAGTGGAATTGTCTGGTGCGGATTATTTTGGAGGTTGTGTAACTATATTAATAATCTCCCTTCTTCTCATAATTGTTTAAATATAGTAACAGTACAAACCTTTAATACATTGGAGTAGTAATTGATTAAAATTTCAACGGGAAAGACGGTGTAGGTACAAGCCATAAAATTGCATTCCCTACCCAAAAAACCTATCTCGTCAAGCAACAATGCTCCTGAAAAGTATTTAGGGCAATATATTATGGCCTTGCTCACATTGCTCAATTGCATTTAACAATTTCTCATCCTTTGACGTAAATATCAAGCTCGGGCACTTTAACGCGGAAAAATAGGTAGGAAAAGAAGCGGTATGAAGGCTAACAATAAGAGAAGAAAGCCCCGTCAACCATTGAGGAAGTAAAATAAGCAATCCATCGGCTTATTAATAACAATGCCGCAGGAATCTACTAGTATCATCCGAATTAATAAAACATGCTAGCGAAAAATTAACAAGGAAGTCACATGGGCTCATCACAATTATATCGAAAAATTAATCCATTCCCGAGGAATTGACTTTCAGTCGTCATTCTCTTGTTTAAAAAGTGTGACTGAGCACATTGCAAAAATTATCAAGGAATGTCTTTGCTACCAACATTTTACAAGGTGCTGTCAAATATTCTCTTAAAGAGACCGACATCATAAGCTGATAAAATAATCAGAGACTACCAGTGAGGCTCGACTAGTGACCAGATTTTCGCTATACGCCAGTTTTTGGTAAAGAAATGCAAATTCCATGAAACGGTCCAGCAACTATTCGTAGATTTTAAATCGATCGAAAATGCATCACGTCCTTGTAAGACTGATGAAACTCATACGAGTATGCCTAAAGGGAAACAAAGGACAAGTTGAAGGATTAAAAAAAACGTTGCCACCAGTTATTTTTATTCTTATGCAATTCGTAATGAAGACCCTCCAAGAAAAGGAGAGGGGGATAACGCTTAATGATATTACATCCGTTCTAACTCCAGCTGATGATCTGGACCTGCTGGAAGATAGTGAGGAAACAGTTAAAAAAATGTGGAGAGTTTAGGAAGTAGGCCTAGAGGTAAATGAACGAAATTCAAATATATGGTTAAGGACTGACTTGGACCGATCCAAATCTCGCACCTGACTCTACTTGATAAACGCTTTGAGAAAGTGGCTGAATGCAAATATCTGGGTACCTAATTGACTGCCAAAAACGATATAAAGATCGAAATAAATAAATGGCTGCATATGGTTTCCTATGCTTCTTCGCGATGAAGGAATTATTCAAAACAACTCGTTTGTCTTGCAATGTTAAAATGCGCATTTACAAGACCATAATATTGCCAGTGACATTTTATGGATGTGAAACCTAATCTCTGATCAAGAAGAGAGAAAATAAATTTCGGATCTTTGAAAATAGGATCTTAAGGAGAAGGGAAAACTACCTAATCAAGGGCTCTGTCCGAGTAATTAAATGGCCAAGACTAAGATTGGCAGGACACGTAGAACGAAAAGTGAGTGGAAAACCCATAGGAAAAAGACCGCCAGGAAGAACCTAGAAGAGATTGGACAGAGCAGGAATAGACTAATGACAGGGAGGTTTGGCGAACGACGGTCAATAAGGCTTTGAATTCTGAATTCCAAATATAATAATAAAACAATTCTCTTCAGTGCTGGCCGTTATTTAAAGAATTCCATATTTTACCAATGAAACATCTTTATATTTTTAGGGACTAAAAGCATTTTTTTAAGAAAAGTGCTTCTTCTGATGTCCCAAACATGTGCAATACTCATTATTCTAATGTATACACTATTTATGTATTTAATGTTTAATATTTTGCCTTTTGCTATGAGGACAACTATGCATCTTAATTTTTTTTTTTAAGTCAATAGTCTCTCGGTAAACTGTAAGGTGTTTAAATCGTTAATCAATATTGACCGGCCATCCTAATGTCAGCACAATTTGATTTCTCAACCACCAAATTAATTATCGAATTGTGTTATTGATTAAAACCTTCTTTCCTCTTTTCCTTAAATTTTCTTTTGAATTCCTTATGTGAATCTTAAACGAAGTCCATTTATCTATCTTATAACCAATGTTATACCCAATATACCCACATCAGTAATTAATTCATTATATCATTTCATTAAGTTAAGACTTAATTACTCTTCAGCTGTTTAGAAATCTCAAGAAATCTTAAATATCAGAGCTACAAGATGTTCACTGGACAAAGAGGTATAGTGCTTAACTAAGTCTATGTTTATCAAACTGGACTGTAGGTACAATTTTCTGCCTCACTTTCGCATTTTAAAGACGGAATAACTGACACTTTCAACGTATGGCGCAGTATACTATTTTCATTCTGATCTCCACATCACTCTCTTCCCTTCCCCCGTTATCGATTGTGTACACACACAATCTAGTACATCAATCTCTATCCGAAATACCCGGGTGTCAAATCGGTTTTATCTCGAAACTGAATCTACGAGTACAACCCGAATAACTCATGACACAAATGGAAAAAAACAGTTTGTTTCGATTTAATACATTGTTTATCAACCACTCAGTCATCTGGAGACAGCCTGTAAGCTAACGATGTCACTCCCCGAATCCTATTACCAACGCTCCAAAAACTATTCGATGAAATGTGGAGAAACATAGCTTCTCTAAATTGCTTCATCAATACCGTCAAGGGTAAGGATAAGAAAAACTTTATAACGCCATCATCCCATCGGAACTGAGTATGGGATTGTGTAACTGGCTTTAAACTTTTCCGAGCTATCCACATACGAAAAGTTTTGATGCCAAACAATAAAGTGGAACGGAATGGACCTGAAATCTTATATGACACATACTAGTGTAATAGGAGTACTTACCTAAAAGTGTATATGCTAAGAGTAATGTACAGATTCCCAAATTTGTTATTAAGACGGTCCAGAAGGAAATCGGTTTCTTTGGCGAAGGTCTTCCAAAGCAGGAGCAACATTTTCGTTTCGCCTTCCGACCACTGCCACCACTACCACTA
Organism: Merodon equestris; assembly: GCA_958301585.1. NCBI lineage: Eukaryota > Metazoa > Arthropoda > Insecta > Diptera > Syrphidae > Merodon > Merodon equestris. The sequence continues at coordinate 75,548,254 of OY284415.1, read as the reverse complement.
CTTGCTGAATTCTTTTTACTACTCGCACTACTCGCTCCCATATTTCCGCCACTAATACCTCCGCCGGTAGTCATTCCAATATCGTGTCCCATTCCGACACTGACTCCAATGCCACCACCACCGCCGACTACCACTGACGGATTGGCGTTATTCATGGTTTTGCTCAGGATGAGCACGTTGCCGTCGGGTATGCCGGACGTAACGCCACCGAGACTGCCGAGACCCATTCCGCTCTGGTACTTGAGCAAATGAGAAACCTCATCGACTTTGGGCGACGTCGTCATTGTCATTGTCATTGTTGTTGTTGCAGCTACTGTTGGCGTCGCTGTCGCCATCGTGATGCCATTGTTCGATGACTTTCCGAGTGTCACATATGCTGGCTCGTATTGATATTGATCGGAGGCTGGTTGCAGTGATGGTGGCGGTGGCAGCGACAGAGTGTGTTGCATCAATAATGGCGGCGGTGGCGGCTGTGGAGGCGGTGGCTTCTCATTCATATTATTCATGATTAGATATGGTATTAGTGTGCCCCGGGGTACGACTTTCGTTCTTCAAACCTTGGATGCCTTGGTTGTCAGAGTGTCTGGAGTGTTGGTACCTCTTTATTGAAATGAATGTGGCATTATCCCTGGACAAGTTTTTGTTGTTCACGTTTTGGCTTTCGATTCGATCGTAAGGAAAGTTCAATTAATTTTGCGAAAAGTTGCTCTGATGGCGGGAAATATGAATGGATGTGGGGCGTTGGTATTACTACTTTCGGAAACCGCTGCTGCATTAGCCATCATTTTACAGCGACCAACACTTATGGATATGATTTGCACATGAGGGCTTCTGGTATGATATATACGCATTTGTTGTTCGATACTTCTGATAGGTTGCCGCTGCTTGGGATTACTATTGATCTCGGGATGCGTCCTCGGTCGAAGTGGATTCCTCAAAGTAGGCCGGAAGCCGTCTTCTTTAGCCACGGTCGAGTTCTGAAAGGAGATTACAAAACAGCACATGAAGTCATAAAGAACAAAAATTTCAATCTCAAGTTTTATTTTTTCGATTTTGCTTGGAGCTCTGTGCGCCCAAGTGGGGTGGCCTGGACACCGACGTGGCAGCAATACAAAACGGATAGAGAATAATGCAATAAGAACAAGAATGGACAAAGGGGGAATAGAAGAAATCAAAAAGTAACTTTTGAGGCAAAAACTTTTCACCAGAGAAAAGTTATAAGCTGTAATTTCCGTTCGCCTAAGAACGACTGGAAAAGTCGAAACCGGGTGGCTGCCACAACCTAGTGGTTCCTAATGCCTTACCCGCTTCCTCGCCTGCCACTACAGTTTCTTTTATGCTCGCGTTTGTGTGAGATTATATTTTCGCAACCATGGTGGATGCAGTGGCGGATTTATGAAGAGGTTAATGGGTAAATACATTTCTGTTAACTTTCTATAAGTATTTAAGTGAAAGTAAATAAGCCACCGATTATGAGTGGGTCCGCGTCTGGATGGGAAGTTGTCGCAGCTGCCCTAGTTGCCAATTGGATTTCGGTGACCATGTGTTTGCTGACCTTTTTTCCTTCCGATCTCATTTGGCGCTCTCGAGTGGAGCAATGTGTTTCAGAAGGATTTGCCTGAAACGAGTATTTCAAAACAACACTCGGTCGAAGGGGTTTCAAACACAATAAATTGTCGAAAAATATTATTGGGAAAATTGCTTACAGAGTATCACATCCAGGTCGGGGACCGATATCATTGTAAATAAAGTCACTTCAAGTCAAGTCGGGTGGGGCGGATATGAAGGTACTGGGACATTTTTATTCATGCATGTGGCTGCCGAAATGCTAGTACCGAGTCATTGTATTCAAATTGTTTATAGTTTTGCGAGGTAGCACAGTGGTTTGAGGATAGCCTTGAGCAGAGGTGAAGGATAAAGATATTTTGTTCTTCATGTGGTGCTTACGTTTGAGTGGATGGGTAACAAAGAGTTGATGTGGTTTGTTTTGGTTACCTTCAGAAAATGTTTTGGAATGAAAAAAAAATGCTAAGAATTATTTGTTTGATTATCTCTAAAAGCGTGTTTTTTCGTTTTTTTAAACTATAATCTATTTTTCGGTTTTTAGTTCGATTTGCTATTATATGAAACAATCGTCTTTAATATGTACAGATGTGTTAACAGTTGCATCTCGATTTAGAAAACATATTCAAAGATTTCTATGTTGCCAATATAAACAACGAGACATTGTAACCGTTTTGGCGAACAAGTCTTATTGATTGCTTCGTAGTCGAACCATTTCATCTAATGCTTCACTATTACATGGGGTTCATCCTGTTTATTTTGAGCAATCAAATTGTTCAATTCGAATACCGTCCAAGGATCTTCCGCGACTAAGAGCTATATAAGCTTGTCCAGTAGCAAACAGTTGTGAGTCTAAATAAATGACTGCATGATCAACTGTACAACCTTGCACCTTGTGGACGGTCGATGCCCAGTTCAGGATTAATGGCAACATTCGTCTCTCAACAGTTCCATGGCTGTATTTTGCTGGGCACTGTATCGATATTGGTTTAATTAAGTGAACACCATCTTAACCGAAATCGATACGGGTAGACGGAATGTCTTCGGCATATACCTCACCCCTGCGAAAATTTGGCCAGATAATTTATGTAATAAAACCCATGTTACCATATACTAAACCTTTTGACACGTCAATATTCGACCTTAACATCACTTTAGCTCCTACGAATATTTTCAATACTTTAGGAAGACCTCCTGTTTTATTGATATCATTTGGTACCATAGAATCTACGGCCTTATTACCTAAATTTCGTGCAGCATCAATGAGGTGGTCGTGTGCTTTTATTGTATAAATAACTGTCGCTTTATCCTCAAAACTCTGGAGAACCTTTTCGTTATGTCTAGCAACTTGGTCATTCGTTGGATAGATCCTTAATGCTTTCTCAATCGAGAACTCATTAGATGTATCTGTTGACACTTTTCCGAGAAGCATTTCAAGATGCTCAGGCGTCAATTTTCCAACTCTTAGGGCATTTAGCACATCTATAAATGTCGTTTCCCCTTGTTGGCGCATGTTTTGTTTGAGTTCAACCAGACGAAACTGCTGCCACAAATGTATAGCGGGCTTCATGTATTCTGGTTAATGGAAAACTTGATGTCCTCGAAAGGTGGTAACTGCATTAGATCACCAAAGAGTAAAACATTTATGCTTCCAAAACAAGCGTTGGGGCTTTTCAGCTTTTGCAGACGGGAGTCGATCATGCAAAGCATCTCATAAGGTACCATAGAAATTTCGTCTATGAACAGAAAATCAACGTTTTGCCATAATTGACGCATTACTCTTAAATAATTACCAGTAAGAATTGGTATACTAACAATAACTCCATCTTTCTGTACTGGTAGTTTTAGCAGACGGTGTAGTGTAGTCCCACCGATCAACCGTGCTGGAACTCCAGTGAGAGCACCAACTTTCACCACCGACTTTCCATAACATCTATTAACTTGGTTTTTCAATAACTTAAAGAGAAAAGTTTGCCCGGTGCCTGCTCCATCAGTTACGAAAATTTTCTCTCGTTCATTGCCACAATTTAGTTGATTCTTAACACTCTGTGTAATAAGAACAAACAATTGCCTTTGATCAATATTCATACCCTGTTGTGCCCTTTGAAATTGATCATTGCTCATTTCTGTGTCTGGTAATTCTTCTTCTTCAGCTTCAGGATTTATAATTTCTGGCAGTTTTAAAATTTCAAAGGCATGTACATGGATGAATGCATTTTCAAGCTGTTGGTCCCGCTCTCGATGTTGGCGCATATATCTACTCGTTTCCTTCAAACCTAAAAACTGGCTAATTTCCCTCTGATTTTCAAAACCATTAAGAATCCGTTAAGTTTGAATGCATTCATAATACATTAAACGATTGATTCATCAAGGGAGTGCGTAACAACAAATACGTCGCGGAGATCCCAGAGTTGCGTTGGTTTCCTGTTGTATGCAATGACCGTAAAACTGTACCGACGTTGCCTAACCGACGCAAGCGAGGAAGCCTTTGCCGCCGTAGCATACTGGAGATTCAAGACGTCGGATGAAGAAGCCACCATCGCATTTGTTTGTGCCAAAACAAAATGCGCACCATTAAAACCGATGACCATTCCACGCCTTGAGCTCCAGGCCGCCGTTTTGGGAACCCGTTTGATGCAGACGATAATCGAGGACCACAAAACGCTCCAAGTCAGCCGTTGTGTTTGCTGGACTGATTCCAAGCCAGTCGTCAAGTGGATTGGCTCACGAAATCGTCGCTACAAACCATTCGTGGCTCACAGGGTGGCTGAGATTCTTGCTTCCACTGAGGTGTCCAATTGGAGACGGCTGTCAACACAAGACAACGTGGCTGATGAGGCTACTCGATCAAACCATCCGATTGACTTCAGCGCTTCATCGAGATGGTTGACTGGATCAAGCTTCCTCAAACGCAAAGAAACCTCGTGGCCCACTGATCTCGAAATGGCCAATATAGTCCACCACGAAGACAACGAAGACGAGGAACTCCCATCCAAGTTCACACTTCTTGTTGTGAGCAAATCTTTCATTAAATTTTCCAACTTTTCTTGATTTTTAAAGCTCAAACGAACCAGCGCCTATGTAATAAAATACTCCCAGTCACTGCGCAACATAAGTACGGGCAATGGACTGACGGTCGACTTGTTAAAAGCAGCAGAACTTGTGCTATGCCGCCACGCACAAACCGAAGTCTTTGCAGCCGATATCAGCCGAATTAAAAATGGTCAATGCCTTGGCCCAGAAAATCCCTCGCGCAACCTGATGCCGTACATTGACGAAAATGACGTCCTCCGTGTAAGTTGTCGAATTGATGCTGCCAGCTGGCTTCCCTTATCTGCCCGAAGACCAATTATCTTGCCACCTGAACATGAGCTCACTAAACTGATTGTCAACTATTATCACCGCCAGATGAAACATCAGAACTTCGAGGCCACCATGTGTGCAATTCGTCACCTACATTGGATTCCGCGGCTAATGCGAGTTTTAAGAGGTGTAATCGCTAGATGTCAGACGTGTAAAATTCAACGAGCCAAACCCGTTACTCCATTGATGGGACCCCTGCTAGAGGATCCCTTCACTCCGTATGTTAGACCGTTTAGCTACACCGGCCTGGATTATTTCGGACTCCTCACAGTTTCTATTGGCCGTCGTGTTGAGAAAAGATGGGTGGCGTTGTTTACGTGCCTTGCTGTCCGATCTGTTTACCTGGAGATGGCCGGTGATCTCTCCACGGACGCGTGTATTCTGGCCATCCGGAATTTCATCAACCGTCGAGGAGTGCCTGTTCGGATCCGCAGTGATAATGGTAAGAACTTCGTCGGAGCAGATCAACAAGCGAAACGTTTCAGTGAGGTGTTTGAGTGCGCACGTATCCAAGATGAGCTGTCAGCCAAGGGCGTCTAATGGGTTTTCAACTGCCCTAATAACCCATCTGAAAGAGGCGCTTCGGAGCGAATGGTCCAGTGTGTGAAGAGAGTGCTTCGACACACACTCAAGGAAGTTTCACCACGCGAGTACACGCTCCAATGCCAGGTCATCGAAGCAGAAAATGTTATCAATTCGAGGCCTTTAACTCATTTTGCCAATCACCGCAGTTTGCACTCCTCACGGCCGGAAACTACCATGTTGTTTCAATTCCTTCTTCTCCTTTGTGTTTTCGTCTTGAAATGTCTTTGACGAACTCGTGGTCAAACCGGCACTTTGTGGAAGACGCCAGCCGAGTGAGGAGTGCAAACTGCGGTAAGTAATTTGTATTAATTTACGGACTGTAAAATGGTAATATGTATGTATGTACATTTCAGAAATAAAATTGCTTGCGTACAATTAATTTCGGTGTCCTCCATTCCACAAAGCGACAAGTACATTTATGTATGTGTACGGAACAAACAAGTTGAGATCGTAATTACCTTGAGAAAGTCTCTGATGCGTGTTGCTAAGCTGAGAGCCTGAATCATAGAGTAAGTCTGGAACTGCGCGCATGCGTAGTTTGCGCACTAGCTATATCTCTCTTACTCTCATGCAAAGGATCCCAAAAGAAATTCATGAATCCTGGCGAACCTAATCAGGATAATCGGATATTTTGATCGAATTATTGTATTGTCCTCGGTCAAAGTTTAAACCAAATCTGATTACTTGAAGTAGGGCAAAATCGATCCCAAAGAGTCAGTTACAAACAAACAAACATACAGGTGAAACTAATAAAAGCGTGTTAAAAAGACGTCCATTGGTTTCAATTCAAATAGGATCTCTTTTTATAGTTTTTAGATCAATCTCAAGGCTTTAAGATCAGCTCACAACTACCATACTTAGACATTTTGTGAAGGGTTTGACATGGCTTTTTATCGAACTGCTCGACAATCCCCCAAGTCTTCATCTTCGAATTTATGCGGCTGTTTCTCTTCTAAATAGAGCTCACCACTTTTAAAATATGCAAACCACTTACAATAATACGTTGGTATTTTGACAGCACTTTGTCTTAAATTACTTTTTTTAACGCGGGAGCAACAAATGAGAGAAGGCAGCAGTCCGAGCTGCCAACAAGGTTCGATTTTCTCGTCAAGGCGGCGGTGGAGAGATTTATTTATAGAGAAGTCTATAGAACGACTGATAACATATTCAGACCTGAGACCTGGTGAAGAGCAGCTAACACCAAAAAAGAATTGTTCAGAGATGACTAAGTGCCTTGGACGGACGGTTAACATATAACTCAAGATAAAAATGCATTCATATGTTCTCCCGGATAGAACGATGTCGCAGCTGTGACACCATAAGAGTCTGGGTAAGAAGGACAAAGCAGAAGATAGAAATTAGGATTCATCTTTAGCAGCAGATGGTGATGGTTATGTCTTTCTTTAGCTCTGTAAAATCTGACTTTATGTGAACAAATCATCAGCAATGGAGTCAGTGTTCAACCGCCATATGAAGTGTCATCTTTGCTACGCTAGTTTTCAAGCCCTTTGTTTAATGACAGTGCAAACATGCTAAGAATGCTAACTAACATCGACTGATAAGAGCTATCGTCGGAAAAGGAAAGAGAATATGCTCTTTAGAAGAACCAGGAAGCGCGAAAATGGGGTGATGGAGGAATGCTATGATAAAAATGACGGTCCAAGTGTCACTTATATTCGTAAAACGAATATATTAAGGCTTTAGCACTTGCAGGACAGAAAGCGGATATTTTTAATATAGCCACAGTTGACATTGATAATATTGCAGTACGAACTCTACAGATTGTACAACAAAGGTAATCGTCGGACGAAGGTATGAGATGTGGACGAGGTTCAGGTAGCGAAATTGGAACTGAGGTCTATTAAATTGCAGGCAAATTGCCTGAAACACTTAAAGCCACTAGAGACGAGTTAGCTGAGAACATACAAAAACGTACCTTTAGTTGTAATTATGCACAAACAGATTAAAAGGCTTCAGAGACATTGACATTCGAACCTATTGCCTTCGGGAACATAAGCCTTTTTTTAGAATTTTAATTATCTCGTAACTATAGCTTTAATCAAGGTAAGGCCACTCATTAAAGGTGGTGGTACATCAAGTTGGTTATATATCATAGGCCTTATATATTTTGCATCCTTAACATGCATGCCATGGTTTTCTAATTTTATGATGGTTACATGCATGAAGAGTAATATCCATAAGTATATAAAGGCTTTAGAAATAGGACATTTGGTCCTGCATTCGCATTCTGGAACGTGGTTTTCCAATTTTTCCCAGTTATCGTGTCAGCTAAGACTTTAAGCATGGCAAGGTGTATAGCAGGTGTATAGTTGTATTGTAGACTGCCTGTTTTTCTGCAGATGGGACTAGAGCAAGCATCATGGACGGAAGCTCAATATCGTTTTCCCGGTATATAAAAAAGACCGACCCTGTTACTGCTGCAACTATTGTTGATGAGCAATGTCATGTTTCCGATGAATATGATATCAAACTAATGCAGTCCACCGTACATTAAGTGTTCACACACGAATTTCAAATCGACACACACTGCATTTTTGGTACTTTTAAAACCGTCAATAACAGTGTTTATACGGAGCAACTGTTATATATATTTATTTATTTTATGCGCAATCTACATATAATGAACCTCTTAAGTCGGCGATTATGAAAAGAGCGCAACTGAGCTGTTGGAAACAGCACTGTATGCGATTTTGAGCTGAACATGAAAATTGTTTGCAATACAATACAGTACAGAGACAATTCGAATAGCTCTACATGAGGCCGGCAACAAGGCTTTACACAAGTTGGAGACTCGCAAGGAAAGCCATTCTTTAACCAGATGAATAAAAGAGATCGGTTGGAATTCGCTCACAATTACGAGGTAAAAGATTTCTCGTTATGGAAAAACGTTTCTTTCACCGATGAAAGCAAATATAATGTTTTTGGATCAGATGGAATATTCAATGATTAGTGAAAACACAATCACGATAGTTGCGCCCAGCAATTAAACACTGTGTGTGTCATTTGATAGTCTCGGGATAGACAGCGCTGCAACCTTTCTAAGGGCCACTGTCGCCGCGGCGGATAATTTGTGGGAAGGATGAGATCCCGCTCAGCCAAAGCGCCAGTGCCCGTATACCCATGGAACCCAGCGACCAACAAGATATTTTACTTCTGTTGCAGAGGCAAACTCCCGATCTTCCAACCACTTACTGGAAGGTCATTAAGACGAAGGTTGAAAAGGACACGGACAGAACAGTTGCCCTGTTCCTGAACAGAGACTCTCTCCCTCCATTAAAAGCGAAGGAAGGCAAATTTTGATATAGGCCATGATTCCCACCATCTCAGCCTCCTTCAGAACTCGGCAGGAATCCGATGCTCTATCCCCTGATTCAGAGGATGTGGATGCTACTGTGACAGAGGCGTCTGGCTTAAGCGATAGCTCCAATGCAAGGTGTAACCTAGATAATCCTCCATCACAGTAAGGTTGCTTCTGCCAACATTACTTCCCACCTTGCAGAAAGTGGAGACGACATAGTCCTTATCCAGGAGGCATGGATTAACACCAATCGCATTGCCGGATTAAGGACAAAGTAATACAAACTGCTACACTCTAACTGCGAAGGTACTCTTAGAACCTGCATTTTAGTAAAATCCCATATTATTTAACATATTTCTTTTAAGTATTACAGCACCTGTGACCCCACTACTGCCAGAATAGAAGTCTCCCGTGAGGAAGGCTTATGGATCTCCGCAGCATACCTAACCTAGGACAACATCGGGCCCTTACCATCCATAACAATCAGAAAGAGGTCAGTGGGGCAGAACGGACAAAAACACCGGTCCTGATAGGATGTGACGCGAATGCTCACCACAGCATTTGGGGCAGTAGCGACATCAACAAAAAAGGTGAGGTATTACGAACTTATATTATTGAAACAGACCTTGTTATTTGTAATAGGGGTAATAGGCCAACCTTCGTAACAAGAAATAGGCGGGAAGTTTTCGATATAACCTTGGTATCCAATTCTTCCAATATCTCTATTGCAAACTTGTCGGTATCAGAAAAGAACCCTTTCTCTGATCACCGTTACATTCGTTTCTTCTAAACTATGAGATCCCAACTAAAACATCCTTTAGGAATCCTAAACGGATCAACTGGGATAAATATGAGGCCAACCTTAAAGGCGCCCTTGATTCCGCTCAATTAAGTAACCCCAAGTCGCATGCAGACATTGAACGTCTGGCGACTAAAATTGCAGGAACTGTGAACAGATCCCTTCCAAACTCTTGCTCAAGTAGCAGATCAACAAAGAGAACCAAACCTCCATGGTGGTCTGCTGATCTTGATACCCTTAGAAAGGAAAGCAGACGGCTTTACAATAAAGCAAAAAAACAAACCAAAACAGAAGACTGTAACCGCTACAAGAAAAGCCTCAGACTATATAAAAGTGAAATAAGAAAGGCGCCAAGGACATCCTGGTGCAATTTCTGCTTAGAAATAGAAGACAATAATGAGGCCAGTAGGGCGAGGAAGATACTGTCAAAGGCTCCCACTATACCCGCCCTTATTAACAACCCAGATGGCACGCAACGATGACTTGCGAAGAGTCACTAGACCTCTTGCTCAGTACAAACTTTCCCGACAACTCAGAGGCTAATAACTATAATTTCAAAGAAAATAGTAAGCAAAAGGAAACTCCAATGAGCAGTAAATAGCTTCCTTCCACACAAATCTGCAGGTCCGGATGGAATCTAACCTGTAGAGAAGCAACGTGTTTACGGTATTCTCGAATAATGGCTTTTGGTATTATTCTCATCCAGTCTAGATTGAGGCTATATACCATTATCCTGGAGGGAAGCATATGTTTATACCAAAAGCAGGTAAAATCTCCCACACAGTCCTATCAGTCTCTATTCCTTTCTTCTCAAGACGCTAGAGAGATTGGTGGACCTGATTGCCTTCCTCGATATGGAATGAGCTTTCAAGAACATAAAACCACTAGCCATCACCAATGCATTAAGCGAACTAGAGGTTAATAATAACATAATACTTTGGATCAATCAAATGCTTTCAAGCAGGTTGATTCATTCGAATTTCGGTTGCTGCCAAGCAAAAAAGGCAGAAGAAGGAGGACAGCGGGTGCAAGGTCATTGCGTATGCAGGCGATATTGCACTAGCAATTAGAAATCCCAACAATCAAAGGGATTTGATGGAAACAGGCCTAGGCAAACTAGCCAATTTTGCAGATAACTGCGGACATGGAATGAATCCCTCCAAAACGGAACTAGTTTTATTCACAAGAAAAAGGCAGATTCCTCAAATAACTCCACCATAACTCAATGGGACTTACTTTACATTCGCAGACTACGGCAAATACCTTGGCATGATACCCGACAGGAAGCTCAATTGGAAATTGAATGTGGTAGAACGCAGCAAGAAAGCAACAACTGCGCTATATATGTACCTGCAAAAAAAGGCTTGGGCACCAGATGGGGTATCAAACGCCATATTACCCACTGGCTGTATACCGCGGTTGTTAGACCTATACTAATGTACGGATGCCTTGTCTGGTGTCCAGCTCTGTGCAGATCTAATTACTGCAAACTCCCAAGCAGAGTTCAAAGGATCGCGATAACAGGGGCACTGTGAACAACCCCCATTGCAGCCCTCGAAACGATGCTTCACCTACTCCCCTTGGATCTCTTCCATAAGCAAAAGGCAAAAAAATCGGCCCTGCGACTTAAGGAATCTGTTCACTGGAAGTTCTCGGAAATAGGGCACGCTGGTATTCTTCGCCAAAGCAACGATTTATGTGAAGTCACGGATTATGTAATCCCGACCCTTGACTTCAAGATTCTCTGTAAAACAGCAATTCCCAAACGACGAAAATGGGAGAGGAATGAATTTCCAAAAAATGGAACTGCACTGGAATTATACACAGATGGGTCTAGGACAAGCAATGGTGTGGGCGTCGGTGTCTATGCACCGACCCTAAAAATCAACAATCCGTGAGGCGGCAGGCTGGCTATCTGTGAGATCGATGAACAACAGAGACATCGTAATCTACACAGATAATCTGCAATAAAAGCACTCGAATCATCAATAATAAGATCAAAATTGGTCAGGCACTGCCGCACGTCTCTAATGAGATATCGGGCAGATGCGCTGTGTGGTTGTGCTGGGTACCTGGGCATAGCCATATACCAGGTAATTGTGAAGCAGACGAACTAGCCAAAATAGGCACACACTGGAGCTCTCGATTGTTAAAGGGAAAATCCACCTAACGCAAAAAAATAAAATTTTGAAAAATGCACTGCAACAGGCAAATGAGAGATGGCGTGGCTTGAAACATGCAATTATGCGAGACAAACTTGGCCCAGGTATTGTCAACGTAAGACCACAAGCCTGGTAAAAATACGCAGGCAGAATATAATCGAAGTCCTAACAGGACATTGCGCTTTAGGGAAACAAGATTAGGACTGCTATACAACCACTGCTGAAGTAGGTGTCATGATGAGGAAGAAGAAGAATCTCCATCCCATCTACTATGTAATTGCCCTGCTCTAGCTGCCTCAAGAAGGCGATTTCTGGGAGAATATTTCCTTAATGAACAAACGGATCTATCCGAAACGGAAATCTACAAAATATCGAATTTTATTCAGCACTCAAAATGGTTCCACGAGTAACGGTGACCAAGCCGACTCAAGTGGTAGTACAATGGACTGTTCTTGGTCTAAGTGATCCCCGCCACTTTTACGGAGGGAAACCACCTAACCTAATCTAACCTGAACTAAAAAACTCGTCGAATCTATTCCAAGTCGCGTAAGGTCAATCATCATAACACGAAAGATAGAAGACTCTTGCCAACTGCTGTTTTCTTGGGCTTACAGGACAACTGAGAAGTAGAGTCTCTTCTCGAAAAATCAAAATAAATCTACAAGACCTTATCATTCCTATCCTCCTCTACTGGGCACAGGTTTGGAACTTACAGAAAGCGAAAGAGAACTCCCTTGACTGTTTCGAAGGAAAATTATGCTTGGAATCATTGGTGTGAATTAAATCAACGCATTGTCTGAATGAATGTTTTATTGGGAATCACCTATTGACTTTCTTTCGACAACTCATTGAATAAAGTAAAACTAAAACATTAATCCTATTCGAATCAGAAGAATTCCTTTGTCGGAATTATGAAAACAGAGTTTATCCATTGATTAAAAAAAGGAAATTCCACACCAACGATAAGGTGAAATGTCTAATTAATAATCAGAGAGTTACAACAAAAACGCCATTAGCAAATGGTTTTAACACTCATCAAATTAAGTGCACAATTTGACACAGTTTTCTTTTTGAAAATATTTAATAGCTAGCCCCCACTTATTTAACAAGACGAAGCTATGCACTTTTCTATGAGAATTGTTTTTTTTTTTTTTGTTCGTTTTTATTGTCTTTACGAATCGGAATCCAATCCCTCCCCTTCAGCTTAAATGTGACATTCCAAGTCATACTACCTGTGAGCTATTAAATAGATAGATAGTCTTAATTGCTGATGTCCCTTTCTTCCATTTCTTCTGGAGGTAATAAATTCCCTCCCCTCGCAAATACAGTGAAGGGAGCGCCTAACACCCTCCTTACGATACGCAGACGAAGCAGTTCGTGACTGCTGCTTTGTTAATTACAAAAACCATATTAGATTTTCATTCAAAAGCTACATTCCGTCAAGAGGAATTTCTCATTCACTCTCAAGCTTATAAAGCTCAAGATTGAGAATTGCCTTATAAGAGATTTATACGAAGGGAAAGGGTACAACTAGGAATGCCTCGCATAAAAAGTCAACCTAGTGCGATGGTAGAGAAACATATCTTAAGATGAATGTGCACCTAGCAGTTGCTACTAACCCGTGGAAGCTACAGTGGAATGCGAGGTTGCTTTGAAAATTATCTAATGACTTTCATATGGAATCCTTCGCCTCGAGGACATTACTACCCGTACTTGTACTCCCACTTATAATATTTGTTCATGATCATTCCATTCGACGTATGCAAGTCAATATCCCCATACGCATGGTAGAAAACTGCTTTCTTCGTGGAGCCGGAGCCGAAACTTAGGGTTGTTCACTATGATGATAAAGCCATTTTCAGCTTTAATTCCATCTCCTCGTGCGAAACATTCCTGGTGACATACTCGTAGCTAACCATACGAGTACTGCTCCACGTACATTGGTATTATTGTATTCAGGAAAATACAAACACATTAGGGGTGCAGTGTAGTGCAGCTAAGCGTAACACAACGGAATATCGTTCATTGTAAGCTTAGAGGATTTGTACTTATATCTACAAGGAAACGATAAAATTACCGAAAAGACGGAAAAGACATTCGAAGACGATGCTGCTGATACTTGGTTCCTGGTTCATGGAATTTTCACTGAGGATTTCTTTGATTAGAGATTTAGTTAAGTGGATTGAAAGTCGAAAGAGTTGTCGTTGCTCTCTTCCTCTTTTACAGAACCATTGTTGACTTTAGGAGTATCAAAAAATTCTTTTTCCAATTTTAAGATAATTAGTAAGAGGAGCTTATGCGTCTGCTTTGATATCAAATCCACTTAATTAATTTGAGAAGTTTATGTCGATAGTGGGCGGGTACGAGGTATGTAGTTAGTAAAAAAGGAACGCAGATTAAATAGCATCCAGAAAGTGGCTTTTGTTAAGGATTTTTAATTTTTTTTTTTCAAAGACATCAGCAGGTTTTCCCATTAAGATTCGTGCCCAAAGTGATGGGTTAGAATTTTGTAAAGAAATTGTTATGGGTGGTCAAGGCTAGGATGTCCATGTAGTGAACTAAGATAACAGAAGTGATATCCAGCTCTCAGAATTCATACAACAACAAACTCATTCAATATTATGTCTCATGATGTCGCTTTTCAGTATACTTTTACTAAAGCTCTTTTGAAATGTGTTGCACCAACCTCGTTAATACTGCATTTTGTATACTAATATTAGTTTTAATATTGCTGTCTAGTCCATTAATAGTTAACTCTTAAAACTAATTTTAAAATAATCATTGCGGTAGTATGATGTAATGTTTATACAAGAATTTTGATTTGAAGTCAGACATCCGATTTGTAGAAGTTACTAATAAGCTCTCGTCGCAAATAGGTGAACCGGGTCTAAGTATTCGTGTCCGAAAGTCTAAGAAATTATATGGTCATCCTTCACGAGTTGTTAGGATGTGATAATGTTTTCATTTCAATCAAAAATACGAAGTGGAAACACCTGGATACACTGTTAGCTACGGCGGGGATATTTTCAGCAACCTTTTTCGGATGAACACTAGGAGGAATCTTCACCCACTAACACGATCAAATTGTCTGTTGTGAGTGCGCGTTGACATATACCTTAAAACCACCTTGTTTCTATTTATCAATGATCATGGCTATAGTGTTGATAGTTCAGTAATGGCGTGAAATCTAAAAATCTTCTTTCTGAATGATTCTGTACCCCGGTGCGCGAGTTATGTACTTGTACGACTGTACTCATTAAGTATGACATCGCTGGCATTGGTGTACTTGCGTAGCTTGTTTACAAGTTAAGTACAAACCAAGTGAAGCTCCACTGCTTAGAATAAAACCCAAGCAAGGCTATTGTTACTAGCCGTGGTGAATTTATGTTTCCTTTTGTGCAATATTTGTTTACGTTAAAGTACTCGTAATCTGTTTCTATATTTTTTAAACTAATTATATCATTCCTGATCTTACAACGAGAGGGCTCAGACGTATTTAAATAAAATAGTTTAAAAATAAGTACAAGTGTTTCATTATATATAACTCGCGGAGTGAGTCGTAACTGACAAAAAGCACGTTCGAGATGTCATCTTATTTTAACACTAGTTTTTGTTGGGCTTTCAAATCAGCAATTAATGTAAGCAAATTCGTGGAAATCATAAAGGACGGTAACGCGAAGAGACCAAGAATGAAATTATCAATAAAATCGATTGACAGCTATCAGATGAGTGGGCAAAATACTTAAAAACCCTATTTATGAACTACGACAATTGCGAAGTAATAAAGGGCCCGACGAATTCCTGTTTTCTCTTAATGCCTAGGAAGAAGTCCATTTGTTTATCATGCCTAAACTCTAATTTATTTTAATCAATTATGGGTATAAGGCTTGCATACACTAGCTGAGATCACACATCCATCCACGCCTGAAGTTACCGGTATCTTAAGCCATATTACGATAATGTATCTTATCTGTCAGGTGCCGGTACTCTTAGTCTAACCATATTTCTTATTTACTAATGTCTTTTGGTTTAAACTTATCTTCTTCTTTTCTTTCTTTCCCCTTTTTTCTCCGGCGTTGTTATGGTCAGAAGTGTAGGACCATAACCTTCCCACTTAACTGCATTCCTACTGGCCCGCTTGTGGGGTCCGCCGGTTTGACCTCAGAAAGTAGCGGCAGGCTTCCCGGTGTGGGATTACTTCATCGCTGAGGCCAATCAAATGCTGGTGTTTTTGCATTTGTTTGCACCAATTGTTTTTCGGCCTGCCTTTTTTGCGTGTTGAAATTGGAATGTTGATTGATAACGCCTTTTGGACAGGGTTCAAAGGATCTCTCCTTTGAACATGGCAATACCAACTGAGTCGGTCGCGCTCTATATTTCTTGTGATGGTTTCTTTTACGTGGAGGCTTCCTCGGATCTTTGAACTTCTAATTCTGTCACGCTTTGTTACTCCCGCTGTCATGCGAAGCATCTTCACCTCAGTTGCCGTTAATTTGCTCTCATACTTTTTGTGCATTGTCCAGCATTGTGAACCGTATGTGAGCGCCGGACGTACAACTGAAGTGTAGAGCCTTCCTTTCAGCTTAGGGGGCATTTTTCGATCACAGAAGATGGCGGAGTTTTCCCGCCACTTCATCCACCCTACGCTTACGCGATGTTTGATGTCGTCATCACAAGTTGCTTCTCTATTAATCATAGATCCCAGATATTTAAACTTTTCACACTTGGGAAGCACTCTTCCATTCAAGTAAATGTCTGGAATAGGCTGATGAGGGTCAGAGAACGGGCAGCACAGATACTCTGTCTTCTTTGAACTAATACGATACCCGTGTCCCTCAAAAATGTCCATCAAGTGCTCGTTGTAGGGACGCCTGATCATCACTTATAATGGCCCCATCGTCAGCAAAGAATAGCTGGTGCACATTGGGGTCCGTCACTTTTCCTTCAAGCAAGCAATCAAGGACTGCTATAAAAAGCAGTGGGTTGAGGACGCTCCCTTGGTGTACACCGACTTTGATTGCGAACTCTTCGGTGACTCCTGCGGTGCATCTTACTCTTGTCGTTGCTCTCTCGTACATGTCCATAATCACTCGCACGTAGGTTTCTGGAACTCCTTTTTGTCTTAGCGCTACCCATAAAAGATCTCTTGGTTGCAGGTCAAAGGCCTTCTCGAAATCAACCAACACCATATGCAAGTCCTTTGAAGAATCACGATGCTTTTCCATCATGATCCTTATACTTTGGATTGCATCTGTTGTTGATTTACCCGAGACAAACCCGCACTGGTCATCAGATAGTCGTATTATTTTCCGCAGTCGGCTATCTAATACCCGTTCAATGATCTTCATGGTGTGCGACATCAGCTTGACAGAACGGTAGTTATCACAATTTCGCGTATCACCCTTTCCTTTGTGCAATGGAAGAAGATAGCTTTCCCTCCATTGATTAGGCATAGTGTCGCCTCTCATAAGTTTGGAGATAAGAACCATGAGCCATCTAGACCCGATGTTTCCCATCTTTTTCCAGAACTCAGAGGGTATCCCGTCCGGCCCAACAGCTTTTCTTTTCTTGGAGTTTTTAACCGCGTACCGAACTTCTTCGACTGTGATGTCGGATATTTCGGCATGATTGGGGGCGGCTCTTGGAAAGTACACTCGGGGAAACTGTTCGTTCAGAAGTTCCTCGCAATACTGTCGCCATTTGTGGAGAATTTTTTCGTCTTCCACAAGGAGTTGGCCTTCAGCATTGTTAATAAACTTTGGGAAACGAATCTCCTGAGCATTTCTTCTTCTCTGGGCGGCTATCTTAAAGATATTTGCTCCTTTGTTCAAATTGTTTTGTCGAAGCTCCTGGGTAGCCTGGTTCCTGTCAGACGCGGAAGACGATATTTCTTCCAACTCCTGATAGAGGCCTTCCATGCTTTTCGCTTTGAATTCGGCGCATTTTTTCTTCGCGATACCTTTGCAACATCTATATACCTTTTCACGGCGAGCTTTTTCCTCTCTATTAGTAGAAGAGCACTTTGACCAAGCTTGGAAAGCCATTTTTTTTTCGTGTATCACTGCTTTGGCTTCGTCTGTCCACCACCAGGTTTCTTTAGATGTTCCGAGCAGTGATTTGGCTTTCTCCAGGCCAGATTGTTGTAGGGAATCCCACATGTCTTGTGCTCTGCACTCCCCATTACCGACCTCATCGATAATGGAAGAGAGGTAGTTTTCCATGTTGGCGATAAAAGCTTCGCCTTTTCCTTTATCCAGCTTATACCACTTGATTCTTTCAGACACCTTCGTTTGCTGCTTTGACTTCTTTCTCGCATCCATAAAAAATTCAGCCAGGAGGAGACGGTGTTGAGGGGCGATCGCGCCTCCCAGGATCACTTTGCAATCTTTAGCTCGTGGCTTCATGAAACTGGATACCAAATGATAGTCTATTTGAGTTTCATTTCCGCCGCTGCTATAAGTGATCAGGTGCCGGCTTTGTTTGACGAACATGGTATTTAGCACTATAAGACCGTACGACTTGCACATGTTTAGGATATCTCCACTTGAAAGGTTCCTGGTGCCGTATCCCAGCCCTCCGTGGTAGCCTTCATAGTCTTCGCTTGTCTTCCCGACATGTCCGTTTAAATCTCCCCCAACAAACAAAAGCTCTTCCTTTGGGATGATTTTGACAAGGTTGTGGAAATCTAGCCAGAATGCATCTTTTCCTTTTTGTTCGCATCCTACTTGAGGGGCATATGCGCTTACGATGTTCCACACCTCACCATGCATCACCAATTTGAGAGCCATCAAACGGTCACTGGACTTTGAAATGGTTAAGACGTTGCCAAGTAACTCTGCCGCAAGGATGATGGCGATTCCGTTTTTTTCTTGTTCCAATCAATAGTAAAACATCTTGTAGGCTTTTGTTTTAACGTCCAAGAAACGTGCCCGATTACCGGTGTATCGCCTCTTGTACGCACAGGATGTCTGCTCGCCTTCTAACCATCATTTCTTCAAGCTCATAGCTGCGCCCACTCATGCTTCCAACGTTCCAACTCGCGACTCTTAAGTGTGGCTTACGCCGTTGCATTACTTTGCTATCCCCCGGAAATCCTATAGCTCTGACCCGAGCATTGCTGCTCGTCCCAGGATCACGACCATTAGTAGTGCCTGGCGGGGTAGTGCTTTTCCTTTTAGTGTTCTTTTCCATAATGCTACGGTTTGACCGTTTTCTTTCTTCCCCTCCTTTTTGACACGGGCATGCTCCAGATTTTTATTTTTTTTTGATTGATCTTACTCTTACAACACCGGTGATCTCCAGTCGTGTCAACCCACTGATTTGCATGCACACTTGTGGGGCAGTTTAATGGTGGTATATGTGTCCCTAAGCTCACCTTGGTGTTTTCTAAATTGCCTAGATGTGATTTTTGTTTAAAGTTGTTTAGTCGCCTTTTACGACAAGCGATATGTATCGCTGCAGGGATATTCTTAACCCGTCCCTGCACGAGGTTGGTTTAAACTTATCTATGGTATTCTATTTATAAAATTCCTATTCAGTAAAAAACCTAGATTCAAGCTTTTCTTTCTCGTTTTTGCTAACCTAACCTAACTTAAATTTTAACTCTACTCTTAAATATAAACAAGTTGGCTATCCTCTCCTGATTTACCTTGGTAAAATTCAGGAGCAAACTAATTGATTGGAGCTTAGGAGGGTTTGTTCTATCTTTTTTTTATAGGGTTCGCGCAGGTTTAAGAGTTACACTCTTATGGTGTTTGTCATACAACCTGGACGGGGTGCAGATGCTTTGTGTCGAAGATGTTCGTTAATTACTCTCCGGGGGTGGTTGCCCTAGATATGATTCAAGAGATTCGATTGAATTTTTCGCGTTGGTTGTAGTTCACAGTAACTCTTTTGTTTGTATGTCATTGAGGTGTTATATTGAACATGCATATGAAGAGTATGAATTTTGAAGTGATCTTATGCTGCGAATCAGCACTTTTTGATGATCTCTCATTCACAACAAAGTTGCACAGTTTTTCTGTATAGGAATCATTCTTGGCTATGGACAGACTTGAACTACAGACCTTTCGCTCAAAAGTCGGTGATAATTACCATTGCACCACGTTGCCGTTCAAATCATTGGATACGGTGAAATGGTTAATCTCAGTAGGCCAATCCTCTATTTCTGCACGAAGCTGTAAGTGGTGTGAAAAGGCCGCTCAAGCTTGTGAATACGGTGAGCAGTGCAGTGCAAGCGCCCATCAAAATAAATTTTTCCTGTGAATGGTCGGCCACAAAGAAGCTGTCGCCAGTGTCGATGAATCTATACCCACGTTCCGTAACGTCGTTGTATCGTTTGTCGTCAGGGAGATTCGGACATAAGGGATATCGTTATGGTCTTTTCTCCATATTTATTTGCAAGAACGTGCTCGGACTTCGGACTATTAAATTTTATAGAGCGAACTTTTTTGTAGTTTTCTGTAAGCCTGTGTAAGTCTGCTCTCTGCTCTGAGAGACTTTTATTTTCCATCCATTGCTGGTATTCTGTATTTGCGGGTGTGAACATCCGTCTGGACTATCCGACGGATAGTTTTTTTTTCCAATGTTCGCTTTATGATGACTTCGGTTTGTTGCAAGTGTTGGTCACTTTCGTCGTTTGTCAAGGTTCGGTTTGTGGGCGGATTATTTTTCATTCAGGAGTATTTTACTTCTCAAAGATCTTCAGACGAAGGGCGTACTTTTGATAGTCGAATGTGCTTACTGGTTCGTACTGTTCCAGTTGCGAAATTCCCTTATTGTGGCGATATCGTAATGCTTACTATCGTACTAGATGGTTTGCCGACAGTTTCGATTGTAGTGATTCGTATAAGTCAGATCAAGTGGTGCGTCTGTCAGTGTTTAGTCGAAGAAAGAGCCGATTTTTTTAGAGGATGGGATATCTGTCATATTTCGACACCACTAATTGAACAGTAGGTTGCTCCTGGTTTTGGTTGTGGCATTTCTGCATGTCATATGTTTGGCGTTAAGGTCCCAGCCATTGGAATAGTAATTCCCTTCCGAATGCAATTGAATATATAAAAATATTATTTCCAGCTTTGTAATAAACCGAATAAGCTGAGGTGCCTTCGGTACATAAAGAGCCATTACATATCATCGTCTCCTATTTTGGAGAGGCATGGATATAATGCACGCCTTTGACACTTGGAATCTTCATATTAGCCCTATACACAACGGTATGGCGTACTCTTTTTCGTATTAAGACAAAAGGTGTGATTGGTCTCTTCCAATATCTTTGTAGACTAATTTGTGTTTCTGGTTTAGTTTCGCTTGACAATCATGATTAATGGCGCGCTTGATTCGCAAACAGCGTGGAATAGATGATGTCTATGTGAGTGGCTTGTTCGTTGACTTTCATCTGGTACTGATCGATCTTATTATGGAGGAACAGTAAGACAGCGCCTTCAGATCCATGTCTGCTACCTGGCATTTAAGAACCTTTGGTACATTTTTGGCCTAGTTTTTATTTTCGGCTTTTTTCAGCTTGAACGTTTGGGAGCACGATAGTGGATGACGAGTAATTCTTTTAAAGCCTCTCTTTTACAGCTGCTTGTTTCCGATACTAGATCTTGTTTTAGCTCCTGGAACCTAGCATATCCCCTATAGTAAGCGGAATGCCCAGAGCTTTTGCAGAGCAAACATACCAACTTCTCTTCTGCTCCATCTTCTATCATCTCTTATTTTCTACTTTACTATATCCCAGACTACATTCCCCGTAGTTGTAATAAGGGTTTTACTGAAAACTTGTTTTGAATTTGGCAAAGACTGTAATGTACGAGGGTAAGATGAAAAGTTCTCCGCCTGACAATGAAAGACTGCTATTTTCATTCAAAAAAATGATTTCATTTTTCTATATAATCTCCCTTGACTTCAACACACTTGGTCCAGTGTTTCTCCAACATCAGTATTCTTTCCCGAAAGTGGGAGTTCGGAGGGCAAGCACCCTTGTGGATAGGTGTGTTGTCCTGATGAAAGTTGATTTTTTTCTTCTTCACGGCAGGCCCCTTCTCGCGAAATTCGACTGGCCAGCTGCCTTTTACAAGGTAATCAATTACGAGTCATAGGTACCCTTTCGTATTTGAAAACAGGCTGGCTATCTTCTTTCCACAGTCACAGTTATCTCACTCACCTTCATTTGCCTATCGTCTTTCGTCCTGAACTTATCAAATGGTTTAAGGTGTGATTGAGGTTTTTGCCGCCCTCCACGTTGGTCATCTTCGAGGGATGTGCGACCACGTTTGAGTTCAGCTGCCCACTTTTTAATGATTGTCATCAAAAAGCAGCGTCCCCGTAAACTGTCTACTATGAATGTTCTTAGGGCTTATACTATTTAAAACGAAGAATTTTCATAGCCGCACGAATTCAAGTTTATCCATTTTAACGAAAAACATGCAAAAGGTCTACTGAAAAAAAATTGTGAATTTGAGAGAATGAGTTTAAACTTGTCTTACTAACTAATGATACGTGCTCTTAGGCGGAAACATAAGTTTTTGCTTGTCGGAGCGCCAAACTTGAGTCAGGCCGAGAACTTTTCATCCTCGTACGGTAAACGTTCTCAATTTCTCAAGACAGGAATTCGTCTGCTTTGGCAAACCATATAACTGCCCTTTATTTAAATCGAAGATAAATGAATTTCCGGACTTAAAATCGACACATATGATTTACATATTAATCAATTTTAATGTGACAACTCTTATAGGTATTAAGTCATGTCTAATTTCGATATGGCAATTTTGTCTAGTTGTTCAGGATAATGATGCAATATTCTCGTTGATTCGCCAAGGAATACGAGCCAAGGCCGCGTTTTTCAAATTACATCATAAATAAGAAGCACCATCAAAGATGAAGAAGAAGTTTTCAAAATACATAAGTTCTCACAATTTTAATATGGCCTGCCGCCTAATGGGAAGTCAGTGGGCTATAAAAAAAAGGTAACTATGTCATGAAAGAGCAAAGTAAACTTCTACGAAAATGAACTATAATAATTGGCAACCCTGAAATACCACAACTTTTCAGGAAAAATACGTAAGGAAAAAACATTTTCCCCACCTCACGTGAAAGTCAAATTGACATACTACAACTTTCGTAGATGTGTCGCAAGTTCTAACTAATGATCTTACTTTTATAAATGGCGCGCCATCAAGAGTACTTTCGAAGAAATCACAAATCTCATTACTCAATCTCACCGAAGTTTGAAGCACATTTTCCTGATCTACGAATGGAATTCCTCTCTACCGCAAGGGCATTGAAACACCACATACCACCACTCACTCCCAGGGTAATTACAATTAACTGACAAGGGAATTTCCATGCCATCATTATGCTTCGAAGACCTGCAATATGTATGGTATTGTACCACAGTGCAGTTGGATTCGATTCGTAAGTGAAACCTATACCTCATCGTTCTCGCCGTCCTATTCGTTCTGTTTGTGGAATTTACAAAATTTTCAACATAAATCACTAGACCAATGAACTCAAAAAGTCGAAGCACGGCTATTCACGCCAAGCACTATTCCACTCCTTCTAAACACCCTTCCCAGCTCTTTGAGTTTTTCGCTGCCAACGAATATAGTATATAAAATAACTTTCCAGAAATGTCCTTGGAGCATTCCCTAACCGATTTCTCTATCCTCGTATGTATACTCAAATGCCTTTGTGTAAAAGTAGTTGTAAAATTAAAGGAATTCCAGTGTCCTGCGTTAGTTGTACAACTTTGGTATCTCTGTCTACAGATCTCTTACTCATATCTCGACTTTGAAACTATTTCTCAGGACAAAAGATAGTGGTTTCGAAAAAAAAATACCAAAAAAAGGCAGAAATGTGTGTGTGGGGAAGTGAGTGTCCTTTGGTTATTTTTCAAAGCAATTTAAAATAGGATGAACCAATAAAGTTGAAAAAAGAAATGAAGAACGAGAAAAAGACTGGGAATCCCGGCCAAATGGTATCGAAGTTCCTTGTGGGTGTAATGTTAATTTGCGTGACCTTCCCGCAATTGAAGTGGAACTTGGAAAGATAGTGCGAACGGTATTGGAGCATATACCCCCTAGGCACTGGTCTTTTGCTGTGCATATTAGGATAGTGCTCACTCTAAGTAGAAAAAGATATACTTTCAAGTCATTTGCGAAAGCACCGATGTAGTCCTTCCCCATGGTATTGCCACGGTCCAAATGCTGGGTCGTTGCTGCAAGTCATAATAGTGTAACGACGATCAGCTAGTAAAATAGTAGAGAAACACTTTGGTGCAACTAGCGACTATTGGACTAGAATATACATTTTTTGTTATTTTTCATTTATAGTCGTCTGTTCGTCCTTTTCATGAGCTGGTCATTCCTTTTTGCGCATCATCGTGTCAATTTCGAGTGATAAATCTACGTGGGAATGGAAATTTCAATTTGAATGCAAATACATTGCGCCCGGGAGAGTTGGGTTTTCGTTTCCTCCTCTTGCATAATTTCGGCGAGAAGTGAATGAAAGAAACTTGCACAAGGATACAATTAGGTACAGTGGAGAAGATTTTTTCCTTCGTTGTTTTGGCTTTTCTCTCTTTTTGTCTTAACTAGGTTAGGGCTCACTCTAATTGGATGGAAGTTCTTATAAGAGAATGAATGTACCTGCTAAGGATACTTAGAATTAGATAAGGGTCGTTGTTTTTGTTGCAGAGGCACTCGTGATGTAATTCATCTTCGACCGGGGTATCGATGGAATGGGAGGAAGTCATTGAAGGGGAGATGATTTCGATACACTTTAATCTGACCTGTTTTGCCTCCTGATAATCTTACTGGAGTTTCTGTCTATCTTAGTGATTTTTGCGGAAAGAAATTGTGAAATAGGGAAGGTTACATCGTTACACATATGTAGTATCAATTGGTGAGAGGAAGAGTCGGAATACAAAGCAACTTTTGTTAGAAATACAATAAAACAACAACTGGTGTTGCATTTGCAAAAAATAATCCACCCAAAGGATTAATTTCAAATTTGCATTTGTGGTCAATGGTTGTCATGTAGTAAAGTCACCTTGTCTTTTCTCTGTTCGTATATCGGCCATTCTTCAGCCTGATGTTGATAATGATGTCGGTTTAAGCAGCTCATTACAAGCTACACCTTGCAAAAGCAAAGTTGATGCTTGACTTGGCTTATCCCACGTTCTTTTACCCTTAGGGTCATCGTATAATATCCACTTCTTATCGCCAATCACGATACGATGCAAAAAACCTTTCCACTTCTGCCTTTAAAGCAGAAGTTCACACGTGAAAAAAGCTTCAAGGGTATTACTGTACTTGCTTCTGAATCATTCCTAATGTTTGGAAACTATGGCCTTATTTAGTTGATGTTATCAGGTCATTATTTTTGAAGCATCGAAACCAATATCTGAATATCGTTTCCGACAGAACAGTCTCACTGTCTCAACAAGATTCTTTTTGAATAAAATAAAATCTTTTCTTGGCATGAAAGACGGCATATTTTAATCGATGGAAAAAAGTTAAATAAGCTGAAGTTCAAGTTTGCTTACAGTACTTGCTTGTATAATTACCCGCCGTTTGGAACCCGTTTAGTGCCTCGTCAACAATCCTTCGCCAAACCTACTTGTCATGAATGTGTCCTTCCATGTCCTTTCTAGGTCCATCTACAATATATAGTCTTAATATCTAAGGCGCGGCCTTCATGGCGTCTTTTTACGGATTTTGACATTGCGCTACAAAAAAGCTTTCATTTAGTGTTTTGATTGTTATGTCAGTCAAATCGGATTCCAGATACATACATACGAGTATGTAGATATGCAGTTGAACTCGTCCACTTTCTTAGACAGTAGGATCAGGTACGAGGTTTGACCATATACATAATTGCTTTTCATTTAATTTACTTCTAAAACATCTTTCCCTTCCAAATGGAGACTTTCTACATTTTTCCTAACTTTTTTCTCACTACCCCCAGAAGGTCCCTATTGTTAAGGGTTATTCCCCTCTCAATTCTCTGAAGGGATCTCTTGACCTTTCCCTTTAGGCATACTTGTATGAGTGGCACCAACTTTTTCGGAATTCGCTTTTATTTATTAAGCCTTACAAAGACATGATACATTTTTGATCGATTTATAGTGTCATACGCCTTTTAAAAACTACGAATAGTTGGCGCACCGTTTCGTAGAATTATCTGGCCACTCATCGAGCGGTTCCTCTTTAAGTTAAGGCCTCGGCCCATAGAATCCGTTGATCCGTCACTCCGTTGATTTCAACTGATTGCAAACGTGTTGGCGGATAGAGCAGGCAAGCATCGGCCCATAGAATCCGTCACGTCAGTCCGTTGATCCGTGTGAGATAACTTGTCAACAGAATTTGAAGTTTCTCTCAATGCGAGAGAGTTCCTAAACATTCTCTCAATGCATCCACCAATGAACGTGCTTACTCCCAATTAGTGAATGCGTGAACCTCAAAATGTAAATGTGTAAGCTCCAATATGTGAATGTATGAACTGTCAACGGATCAAAATGTAGAAAGTAGCTCTACTTCATCCGTTGAAGTTCATACATCCGTTGGATATGGGCCACCTCCCATAGGAAATGTATATATTCAACGGAGGGACGGATCAACGGATTCTATGGGCCGGGGCCTTTACACTGGTAGTTTCTGATTATTTTCATCTCGTATGATGTCAGTCACTTTTAAAGAATATTTAACAATACTTTGTAATAAAATGGTAGCAGCGAAATTCCTAGGTTATTGTTGCACTATGTTCGGTTCCTTTAAATTCGGAAATAATATCCGAACTTTTCCATTTCTCGGCAACGGTTTCATCGCCCCATATATGTATGTAGATACTATAGTTGTGATGAATCGTGACGATTCACGGTTAATTCCTCTCCTGCATATTTTATTAATTCCAGTGGTACAAGACCTTTGTTGTTCTTAAGTGTATGTGCTGCTTGATTTACTTCTCGATGGTTGGCAGTTCATGAATTTCTGCGTGTGGATAATATATGTATGTATATACAATAAGCAATTTATCGAAATATCCCCCATTGGACCGCAACTCGTTCGTTTTTCGCAAATGCATAAATCCTGATCTAGCCTGATATTCTTTTCGCACAGTGTATCATCGCTATACATTATATCTTTTTCTGAATTTTAGGATTTTTTTTTTGCCATTGGCGTTGTTTATCCCAAAGAAGGCGGCTGACTTTCTTTCGTAGGGTCCTGTACGCATTATCTCTTCAGCATCTTCCATTACTTGAAATCGTCGAACATTAAGGGCTTTTACTTTTTCCTCGCAATCTTCGTCAAACAAAAGCTCGCCTTTGAGCTTACAATAGTGTAGTCTGTTTTCCGCTGCCTCTTTCACAACACATTTTATTGCTGACCTTATGGTTTCAATCTGCCTTGTTTCGTAGTTAGTTTCTGTCACCTAGTAGAGCGTATTAATTTCATCGTCTATCTATCGAAAACGAAAATGTCGTGGTGCAATGATAATCATCACCGACTGTTGAGTGGAAGGTCTGTAGCTCAAGTCTGTTCATAGCCAAAACAATTCCTAGAGGTATAACACTCGCAGTATAAGATCACTTAAAATTTCATACTCTGTGTATGCATTTCCAATATAACACCTTAATGACATGGCAACAAAAAAAAATTACTGTGAACTACAACCAACGCGACAAATTCAGTCGAATCTCTCGAACCCTATCTAGGACAACCACCCTCCGCAGAGCGTAACTCTTAAACCTGTGCGAACCCTAGGGATTCGTTTTATTGGTGTACACCAGATTGTCACTATAATTTTTCTAAGCGGTGTAGTTTTTATTCATTGAGCAACCACTTGTTGAGATTTTTTTACCTTTCGTACCAAAGATAGGTTTCCACTTATGGTCATGGAGAATACTAATGTAGTCCATTAAAGTCCAAGTCGCGTTGGTTTTAAAACTTTTAAAGACGCCCTCCGCTCTTATGCAAATTTATCAATAAAGAAAGCCATCAACAGAATATTAAACAATTCCAAAAAAAACTTTGTTTAACAAGAAAAGAAATGAAAGGAAAGCAAAGGAACGGACTCACTTTCTGGTATAGATGTTTACACGAGAGCTCCTTATTAAAAATTCAATGGTTTTGAAACACATTTTGCTGTCACTTGTTTTATGCGGCAAACTTATTTTGTATGATTCAATTCAACATCTCCAATGACTTCGACGATCGTTCGTGATCATTTGGCTCATTTTTCTCACACTAACACTGGTGCATCCAGAGTGTCCGCTATTTTCGTTCTTAAATCTTTCTAAAACTTTGTTTCATCCTTATAAAAAAAAAATAAATGCAAATTCTTAATTTGATTTTGCAAATAAATAATCGTCGATCGCACTAAAGCGAGGATGATATTTTTAACAGCTTGTTAAAAATATTTAAATATTTACTAATATTGTACATCGCAGTAATGCAAATCCTATTCTGCACCAAGACCGTAGCATGTGAAAAGAAAAAGATGGTGTCCCCTGGCAACATGTTTATTCGACAAATGTTATTGCAAAGGCTCTACCACTAGACATAGAAAAGGTTCCATTTTTTTCTAAACTTTTGCTACCCACACGGAAATGGACAGAAACCACCATCTGCCTTTTCGAGCCATATCTCTTTGAATCGTTTGCTCTAACTTTCTTCATAAAAGCAAATAAGAATGGCAGCTGAGCTTTATACAAAAGCCATACTGTCATGAAATAAAACCAAATCTTTTGCGCCCTGTCATCAACAAACACATACATATGTATGTACCTACATATATACAGATACGGCAACCCAGAAAATATTGTTGAGAAGCGGCACAAAAGTACATCACGTCGTCCCAGTTGGCAGGCCAACAAGGGCACCAGACAGTCATTAGATTTATGGAACTTTTGACAAAAGTAAAGAAGAAGCTCGCTGCCCACCCGTCCACCATTCATCGCGGAAGGGTGACGCGAAATAATAATGGCAGCGAATGGCACGGCTACAATTTATCTTATTGTATTTCCGCCTACAGATGCTCGTCGTTTTCCCTGTTGTTGACGTTGAACAAGAAGATATTCGCGCGATATTTGAATTGATACTATGCTGGCTGGCGTCAATCCTAAGTCCCTCTTGGCTATCGTAAAGCCGCAAACAAATTGACGACAATATCAAGCTAATGAGTGACATTGCCAGTTTCAGTCCCATCTCTCTCTTTTGTAATTCAAGATGCCTGGAGATGACGGGGATCTGTTACCTTACGTTGCCTACTTTGCATATTTTTGCCAGTTGATTTGTTGATACATTTGCCACGCAACAGTCGCGCTGGGACTAATACCGCTACATGTCCTACGTCCTTCATTGCCATAGCCAGAAGGCGAAAAGGACAAAGCGAATAAAAAACTGAAAACTTTGTTATGAGTTTCTCTTGATTTCAATGGAATATGGATTGAATTAAAATGAATCACTGTCGGTGGTTAATTTCACTTCAACGCTGCAGACCTCCTTGGTGCCGCCTTCCCGTCACGGGGCGTATCCGTATCTGCTCGGAATGCTTAATAGCCTTCCCGATGATCTGGCTCCATTTCTTATTATTCCTCTCAGTCCTGTTTAGTTTTCCTCGAAGCGACCGATGAACAGTCAGTCGAATACAGGGTGCTCAAGTCGTGCGGATACGAAGGTTGTCACGAATTTTGGGTGGCAGATACCCTTTCGAATAGGTTGTACGTTTCTCATTTTTTTTTTCGGTTTCGAATTTGTTTAGATTTTTTTTTTTTTGTTAATGGAAATTTGTAGATTTATGGTTAAAATTGCGAAACTCAGTTGCGCGACGGGATTGGCTTCTGTGTAATTTAACGCCGAGATTTATGGCGGATACTGGGAAATTTATGGCTTGTACGATTAATCGAATTATTATCGATTGTTCAGTTATCGACAGAGGCATGGGTGGATAGAGTAATTTTATTGAGTCAACGTATTGGTGAATAAACTTGCCGTAGCATCGCGGGAGGGCATAGAACGCTGAGTCAGTTACGGATGAGTTGATGAAAATTATCAGTTGGATGTTTATTTGAAAATAGGTACATATATACATATGTACATATACATACATATGTACATATAGTGAACAAAACAAAAAAGTTGGACGGCATGTAGACTGCAACTGCAACTGCAACTTGAATATTTTAGAGGTATTTAGGTATTGACATCAAATAAACTGGAAAATAGGCTTCATTTTTCGAATATTAAAAACCATGTTATTTCCCTTTTCTAATTTGTTTCACGTCATTTTAAAATAAACAATCGGTTGAAAATATAATTTCTTAGAGCCAAAAAAAAAAAACTTGGACAGTTCTTCTTTTCTCTGGAATTGACAGTTTTTTTCTGGTATAGGTATCGTATATTTATGTCATTTTAAAATCACAAACATTTCAAGTCACTTCGGGCTTATAAAGTTCAGAAGTAGTTTCATTAGCGATTATTTACATACATACATATAAAAATTAAAAAAAAAAAAAAAACATTCATTGATATGAAAGAACTAATCATAAAGTTAATTAAAAAAAATTATGTTATTCAAGAGTATCAAAAATATGTACATATGTTTTTTTGCAAAGACCCAGTGGTAGTGGAGGACCCAAAATTGCAACTCCTCAGCTGTAAACGATCCTAAAATGTCTGCAGTAGAAACTGCGAAGGAGCTTCCGGAAAATACAATTGTAAATGTGCACCCACAAACAATTAGAATTGTTTTATATTCAAGGGATTTAAAAGCCTACACCCCTCGAAACAAGCCCCTTTTGTTTGCTAAAAACATAAAGAAATGCCTGGAATTTATGCATATAAATTTATGTTCCTCAACCTTTAGAATTCTGTAATTCTGTAATTTTTTCAGACGAATCGAAGTTTACATACATATATGGATCTGATGGACGCCATTTTGTTTAGAGAAGACAAGGACAAGTCCGGCAAATGTAAAAGCCACGGTTAAGCATGGTGGTGCAATTTGATGGAATGAACTGCAATGGGGCCAAGTGGAGTAGGAAACATGGTATTCGTTGAAGGTAATATGAGCAAAACAGATTACCTTAACATCCTCAAAAACAATTTACCCGCAACTGCTAATGAAGTAGGCATAAGTAATAGTTTTCGTTTTGTTCACGACCACCACCCTAAGCATGCGTATATCTAATTGTACGGGAATGGTTGCTCTATAATGAGAAAAAGATCTTCTCCATCCGCCCCAAAGTCCAGACTTAAATCCTATAGAGCACCTCTGGGCGTATATGGAGGAAACATTGGGGGAAAGGTCACACACACAAGATACACAGCAAAAATGGCTTGAAAATCGCTCTTCAGGATGTATGGGCCAATGTACCAACTGAGGCTACAAGCAATTTTGGAAGCCAAGGGCCACCATACTTAATATGTATTTATATGTGTAATTTTTTCGATGTTCCCTTTTTTCTAATTAATTTCTAAAGTGTCCAAGTTTTTCTTTTGCTTTGAAAAGTACTTCTATTTACTTTTTCTGTGTCTTAAATTAAAAAAAATATGTTTTGGAAAAATGAATTGAGGCCATTTGAAAAACTTAAAAAAGAATGTTTCATTTCCACTACCTCCGATTTTATTCAATTTTATGATTGCATCTTATTTCTGTCCAACCTTTTTTTTTGGTTCACTGTACATGAAGTGGGATTCCAGAAGGCGCGGCATTTTAAAGGGAAAAGGGAAAATAAAGAGAGCTGAAGGAAATGCGTTGCTAATGTGGTTGCGGAGAAATCGCGGTAGTAAAGACATACGTACATACGAGTATATACATAATTACGTACATATACGATTTTCGGTTTTTTTTTTGGTAAACGTACAATACGTATTTGGCATTTAAAATTTTACAGTAAAATAGTTCTTAGAGTGCTTAACAAAACAGAAAGTTTAATCCACTCTATAAGGACAAAAATATATGTATATGTACGTACAAGATGCATACAACATAGGTACATATATACATAAGTATACCCCTTTTTTTATTGTATGATAAGAAATTTAATTGAGCCCTTTTGGCCTAGTGTTATCCAGTAAAACTTCGGTTTCATATCGGTGTTTTCTCTCTGTTTCTCGGTGTTTCTAAATGCTTGTGTTCTAAGAAAAGTCGATAAATCGTTAGTTTATGCCAATATTTCGCGGTCGTTAGGCAATTGGTCCCCTATAATATAAGGGGCAAAGAGGGTTGATCACTTTCATGGTAATTACTGATTGGAGTCATCAAAAGGATCCAGCCCTTTCATATGTCAGAAGATTTATGGCACGTCTTAAGGGACATGTCACATGACACCTTCAAATTTTCAAAAAATTTAATTTTTTTAATGATTATTTCTTGTTTAAAAAATATTTAAAAATACGTTTTTTAATAATATAAGTCTCAAATTTTGCTTCTAAAATATGTAGCGAGCGTCTTAGGCACATCTCTTGAAAGCCTTATTTATATATTGTAGTTAAAATGCTTTAAAGTCGTTTTTCCCGAAACTACGTTTTGTAAGTTTGCGTTTTGCGTGATAAAAATAAAAACTACTCGACCGATCGATCGTACTGAAATTTTAATATGTTGTTTTAAGCTTGTTAATGCTGGGAATGAACTAGAGACGGAAAGATCGGTAATATAGTTTTTGAGTTTTTGGCCGATTTTGCCCCCAAAAATTGGCCATTTTCGAAAAAAAACCCTCCATTTTGTTATTTTTTGACAAATTTTTTTTCTTCTACTTCATTCCCTGGCGGTTTTTTAGATGTTCCAGTGAGCCGCAATCACGCCCGCAAAATTTTTTTGATGTTTTTTTTTTTAATTCCAGTAGCCATATATGTATGTATGTGATTAAAAAAATTCAAACAAAATTTTTTTGTATAACTGTTTTACCTCAAAATATATGTGTAATTTTTCAAAATTATATCTTTTTTTTTTATTCAATTTATACGCATTTGAAAACATTTAATTTTTTTTTGTAGATGTCATGTCCCCTTAAATTGTATGCCATACTCTCTAAATTAGAGCCTTTCCTACAAATGTGCCGATAATTTAGATTTGGGCCCATTGGCGGAAGAACAACGATGCAGTGTGAATCTTTTTAACTTTCCATTATTTCTCATCAACTTCTCCATCATATCGCACTACGAATGCTTGCTCCATTGCCTCATAAGGATTATTTAACAAACTTCCAAACGCACTTAAATCGCTAAGATCAAAAAAATGTTCCTGATAGAAATTAAGTCATTGCTCTTTGAATTGGACCACAGTCAGATCGAGAATCTTTTGGATCCCATAATCTAATCGGGTTTCTGGTTTATTGATGCTCAATCACTTAACTATCAAATAGTAATTTGTTTTTAACCTTAGTATAATCTTCTCTTGCTTGTAAGTTCTGAATTGTAAAATTATTTTTATCACTCTAAACCATGTGTTTACTTTTATTAACGAGGTGGCATTTAATACTATTTTTTGAAACATACAGAATGTCACTACTATTTTCTAGGAATTATTATTATAATTGTAAAAAAATACATCGTTAATGTTAATAGTCGAGAAAATGAATAAAAATGATGAAAATTAACTTTGTTGTTACTTTACTTAATTTTATTATTCAACTTCCATTCTTGCGTTCCCGTACAGCTTGTTTTGTACTGCATTTTTATAATTTTAATTTACATTCAAGATCAATTCTAAACAAATCATGCTGCAATGGAGAGCCAAAACTTGGAAGAAGACGATATTCTATCCATACTCTTAGTGAATTGATTGTCATGGATATCATGACAATATTGAGTATATGTAGTTGGATACATACATGTTGTCGAAGTAGATGAGTCTAGTGGGTAAAATTGGTCTGCAGTCCAGTCTTAATCATCGAATGCTAACTCTGTCATCAAGGAGTTATAAAAACGAGTGTCTACGTCGAAACCAAGAAGCCAGAGTAATTTTAGATATAATAGGAACTACGAGGGTCCAGCACCCCTTTGTTTCGTTCTATATAAGTATGTATATACCTGAACCTTTTTTTAGGCTTTAATTATTTTGGTACCAACCTTGAATTGTCTGTGAAAAGACGGGACGGTATGATTCGTGCAATCTATCTTCCCCGACTATTTCTATTTATATAATCTTGGTTATGAGCGGCGATCGAGTTGATTTTTGGAAAAGATGTTTAAAATCTTAAGAGTTGATGAAAAAAAAAATTACGACCATCACTTTTTCAAGAAAATGTGTTTTTTCTTAACCGAAAAATATGAAAAGTTTGGCAATGCGTACGAGTTCTGACAACAAAATAAGTTTGTTATCTTTCTCGAAAAAAATACTTATTTGTTCATCAATATCTATTTTGTCCTTTTCAAAGCAATCCCCGTCAGATACTTGGTATAGCCTTGAACTAATCCAGCTTTATTTACTCAATAAAGGTCATAAAGTGGGTCTTTTTAGTTTTGAGAAGTGTGCGAAGAATGATGAGTGAGAAGCCATGAATGTGTCACAAGTTCGGATGTTTTTTTCCTATTGCGTCATGCAGGCTTTCGCAAAACTTTCATCCAGTTTGGCGTGCTTCTTTCGGTTTTTGATCTTGAAGACTTTTCCATTGGGATGATTGGGCTTTGGTTTTGACAACATAAGCATATACTCCTGCTTAATCACCCATGATGACCGTTTTCAGCAAATCTCCACAGTTATTCACGACATTGCGACGGTTCTTTTGGTTTAAATTTAGCAAAAATGACCAGCAAAATTAGTTTGGCAACAAATTTCCTATTAATAACCAAATTTACAAAAAGGATCAAGCTTCAGTCTTCAGTAGAAGTAAAAAACATAATAGGAGTTTTCTGACTTTTGGATCTGACATTTTCTAGCATACAAATGTTGATCCCCTTCGAAATAGCACGCTTTTCCGCATTTTTCTTACCTTCAAAGCGACAAATTTTGTCCTAAAGCTGATTGACATTGCTTTACCAGTATGCTTGGTACAATTTGATGACTTTTATTGCCGCTTGGTGTTTGTATATACTCGTATAGCGATATTGGAGGTTTATAAGGTTGTGTTGCTTACTACAAACTTTTCGTAAAGTACGGAGCTCCTTGCTCCGGGGATCGCAAGATCCAGAACTTCAACGGGATGAAAAGGGTCACTTACTCAACGACTGTATTCTCTAAGCCTAACCATGCTACAAGTAGTCGCATAGCAGTCAAAAGGGGGCAGGCTTAGGTTGTCTCATTGGCGTCTATGCATGAATTTCTGCAGTCTTTCTTCAAGTGGCCAATGATGTGTTTTTTTTTTGTTAAAGGTAGACCGCCAGCCATAGCACAGCCGTAAGTTTTATTACCGATGTACCGCATAGACTTTGGTATCTAAAGGCCATTCTTTAGATAGACATGGCATAGACTTGGCATTAGTGCAGAATAAGAGTAGTTGACCGTTCAGCTTGCGGGAAATAAAACTCTTCACTTTAGACTTTTTAGTGATCAGAAGCATTTCAGTTTTATATATTCGCTGATGCTGCAATCTACTTAGAGCTCCGTGAAGGATTCACATATGTATGATTACAATTATATCTTTATAATAAATGAATATGATCTTTATAGAAGAAGTTTTCTTATCTGTCCGCACTATCTCGTGTAGGGCTGTTACCTTGAGATAGGTATTATGATCCTCTACTGGAAGAAACCCCATAAAGACAATAAAACGGGATGAGGTGATGATGTGTACAATAATACTTACACCACCGCATTCTTAATGGATCATGAAAGGCTAAGAGTCAGACTTAATCGGGGAGTAATAAAACAGGTTCGCCGCGAGAATATAAAACAAGCGTTTCTTCTATTTTTATTCCTCCAAATAAACCACAACAAATGCGGAAGGAATAGTCGGCACCTATGAGTTTGGCACTTGTGCCGGCAAACAAATTGGATCTTTTCTCAGATTTATATGTTCTCCGTTTCGAAATCTGTTCCCAGATTCATTCATTCGACACAATTGCCATTAAGAAATCCAAATAGTATATCATCTAAGGGGATTAAGTTAATCAAGGCGTCAACATTTGCGCATCCCTCGATATCAAAAGCCTTAAACAATTTAATTACTAATACAAAATATAATCCCGCTGAATACATTTAAATTATTTGAACACACTTCACTCGAACAGAATTCATGAGAACATCTTCTCCGCAACTCACAGCCCAAGCTTTAACCATTCTATGGCCTCATCCTTCTGCTCGAGCGATATGGTATGCGTGTAGGCAATTCAAAAGGATACGTTCTTAGAAAGAATTATTTATGAAGCGAATCGGCATTTAATATTGCACAGCAGCGATAAATGGAGAGATATTCGTATGTGGATAGATGGAATTCCACAGAAAGCCGTCCAACTGTAGTACGTGCTCCTACTCTTTCTATTCTTTTTGCACATCTCGGTAAAGGCTTTCTTCTCCGGCTGAAAGGGCCAGATTGTGTGCATACACTGGGTGCTTCAAGTGGAAGGAAGTTTAGCACACAACAAAGCCCAGTCAACTAGCCAAGCAGGGGGGGTTGGGAGGACGAGTAGGGGAGGTTATGAAATGGAGGATGAGTCGTTGTCCTTTGTTGAGCCATTCCACTTGAATTCTTTCCGCAACTGTTGTCATTCAGCTCTTAAGTGTATGTTCGACCGAACCCAACGGTGGGAGAGGGACCGGAAAAGATTCTTCCTTTTCTAGGCGAATTTTTAACAACGGCAACAGCCTACAAAATAGGTTCCCTTTTGTGATCAAAAGCCTTGCTTGGAACACTTTAAAGGACTACAGTTCTCTGCCACAAGGGGGCTGTTGGGTAAAGGTGGCTTATGGAACCACAAAATATGACAAAGGGTAGGAGGAATTTCTTTTTTTATTTTTTAGTATTTTCTGGTTCTTTTTCCTTTCAGTGTTGGTTTATGAATCAAACGATGCTTCTTCTGAAAAGGAACTTTTAGATCCAATTAAGGGCAAACGGTTTTGACTTTCTTTTTTTTTCGTTCTTCTACTTTGGTTATCGTGGCCGTTTTGAGTTCGTTTTTGTATCTCTTCGTGTTCTTTGTACCACACCAAATGCCGAATATATTGTACTTGTATAACAATCTCGGCTACTCGTCTTTATGGATGAGATTGCATTCATCCTTATTGCCAGTTGTGTTTGATGGATGGATGATGTTTGAATTCGGCGCCACTGAAGACCTATAAAACGGTCGAGAACCTGAAAGTCTTTGCTTAAGTGTTATGTTGCCAATGTGCAGACAGAAGTCATATACTCGTAACCGTTCGGTCAGGGTACTTATCTCGATGCTGTTTTGACAAGATGTTTTGTTAGTCAATTCATGAATGTTGTCCGGGGAGACATAAATTAAGATGCAATTTATCATAATATAGATAAATGTGAAGCAAGTTTTACGATTCTTCTCTTCGCTCCTGTCTGTTTTTTGAGTTTGCCTCAAAGCCAACATGATGTGAGCTATTTAGTGGATGAACGAGTGTATACATATGTAAATACTTATGAGATGGAAGTAAGTCGTATATTTTTGGGGCAGATTGTAGTGTCAACGGTAAAAGAAGTGATTTAGAAAAAGTCATATATTTTGTGAAGACCAGTAAACCAAAAAATTTAGATAGCTGATGGGTTATTCAAACGAGCGTGGCATTACTAAGTATTCGTCCTGTTTTCTTATATCAAGGAGCTAGGATTCAAATCGTGAACATGTTTTCCCCAAAAGTAAGCCATGAAATGATTATTAGCATTTTTAAGCAACTTATCGGTTTGAGAATAGAAAGTTAATGGTATTGAACGCCCATCTTGAGTGTTATGCCAAACTAAAGCGACTCATCCTCCTAATTAGTGGGCAAGAAAATCAACCGATGCAATCGACATCGCCTTCTTTGGCGCAGGCTTCCACTAACTGCTTGCTGTTTTTAGCGGTAGTTGTGGACCTATACCTCATGCATGGTGACAAATTTCCGCAACAAAATCGGTGGGATCCCCACTGATTCCGTTCGAAGATTGTTGCGATCAACATTCAGCGAATGCGGCACCCACCATGCGTAGAGCTTTCCCATCCCTCATTTTTTATGCAAAATATTTTTCACGTTTTCTGTCGATATCCCCACAGCCTCAGCTATCTCATTCACCTTCACTTGCCCATCATCCAACATGATGTCATACACTTTTTCGATGGTTTCCGGTGTGGTTGCTGTTTTTGAGCGTTCTTCATGTGATGTGGCAATCAACCTTTTTTTGTTTGTAATAAATGAATTACTAATATAATTTAAATATTTCAAAATTGGAAACCGTTTTGTTTTTTGAAATTAATTCATTTCAATTGGCGACGAGGCAGTTGGAAGCATGGACGCAGCATTGCAAGAACTTCTTTTCAACCAACAGTCTTGGATGGAGAAAATGTTTAAATCAAATGCGGAGCTGATGGAACGGCTGTTGAAAGCTACTACGGATACTGCAAAACCAGCGACAGCCCCACCTTTTCGCGCTTTTGATGCCGAAAAAGAAAACTGGGAGAGCTTTCTTTTTCAGCTGGAGCAGCATTTTGAGGCAAACGCCATCGTTGAGGCAAACTTCGCGAAAAGCGCATTTTCTTTCGAATTGCGGCAGTCCGCTTAACGAAATTCTTCGAAAACTTTTCCAAGTGCTTCCACGTGAGTAGTTTCTCCTATAAAGACTTAACTGGAAAACTTACTAAACACTTTCGAGCAAAACTACATATTTTAGCGTCGAGGTGCAAATTTTTACAACAGAGGATGACACCGGGACAGACGTATGCGAACTGGATAGCTGAGCTACGAGGGCTGGCAAAAGATTGCGTATTTGTATGTGCTAAGGAAGGATGCTACGAATCCTATGCTGATTTCATGATTCGCGACATGGTGACACTCGTATTGTGTCGGAAATCATGAAAGGCACCACCACCACTTCACCAGCCACCCTTGATGTGCACCAGTTAAGAAGCCAACCAAGTAAGTCCAACTATTTTCCGACTAGAAAATCATGTCCGGGTTGTTTGGTACACCACCAGCGCAATCAGTGCAAGCATATTGATTCCGTTTGTGATATCTGTAAACGTCGAGGCTACATAACAAGTGTATGCTTGTCTGCTTTAACTAAGAATATTAGCAACTCACAATCGCAGCGAAGATCCAAAAGCCAGGGGCGTCGTCAGACAAGAGGTTACCGAAAATCCAGTGCGTGGAACAGTCAGACAGACTCAGCCCACACTATCAATGTGGTAGATGATGGCAGAAAAATTAATTTGC
Organism: Merodon equestris; assembly: GCA_958301585.1. Lineage (NCBI taxonomy): Eukaryota > Metazoa > Arthropoda > Insecta > Diptera > Syrphidae > Merodon > Merodon equestris. The sequence goes on along the minus strand of OY284415.1, from coordinate 75,509,160 downwards.
CACCTGTAGAAGAAGTGTCAACCATCGAACTGGCAACTGAACGTCAACATCAAACAATTTTTATTCAACTTCAAATAAACAATCGCCCGTTATTGTTCCAGTTGGACACAGGAGCTTCTGGTTCTCTTGTAGGTCTGCCGGGGTATGAAAGTCTCGGAAAGCCCCCATGTTCGTTAACGAAACGAAGTTTAAAAGCTTATGGTGGCGTCGAAGTGCCTGTGAAAGGTGTGAGCTACGTTGATGTATGCTGGAACAATCAATCCTATCAATTACCGCTATTAGTTGTAAACTGCGCGAATATCATGGGACTGGATTGGTTTGACGTTTTCCAGCTTAAAATCGATTGTGCGGCCAAAGATAATGCATTGCAAGTATTTGAAGGTGAGTTCAGAGAAGCTTTGGTGTCCCAAGCAAAAGGTTTGTACGAAAGGCATAAAACAATTTTTAATCCCGAACTTGGTCGCAGTACATTGTTCGTAGCACATCTACCACGTTATCACAAATATCGACCATTACCTTTCGCTCAGAAAGAAGGGGTCAAAAAAGAAATAGAGCGCCTAAAGGCTTTAGGAGATCTTACGTCCTGTAGAGACGAGCGAGTGGGCAGCACCCATTGTAGTAGGAGCTATTCATAAACTACAAGGTGGACGTTTTTTCACAATGATAGAGTTATCCGACGCGTACCTGCAAATCCCCCTGGACGATCAATCAAAGAAAATGTGCGTTGTGAACACAGAATTCGGACTTTTCGAGTATCAGCGTCTTCCTCTGGGCATATCAAGCTCAACTGGAATTTTCCAACGGTATATGGAGCAGCTTACGTCGGATTTGAACTTCTGTCTGTCATACCTCGATGATGTTATCGTATCAGGCAAATCCAATCAGGAACATCTGCAGAATCTGGATGTTTTTCTTGGTAGGTTGGAGCGTCACGGTTTGCGGTGCCGAATAGACAAATGTCGTTTTGCGGAAGCTGAGTTCGAGTACCTAGGCCATATTATCGATGAAAACGGCATTCGGCCATCAGAATCTCGAATAAAGGCCATTAAGGATTTGCCGCAACCCAAAAATTTAAAAGATTTGGAAGCTTTCATCGGTAAGATTAATTATTATAACTCATTTATTGAAAATTTCTCTAAATTGGCAGCGCCACTAAACAAATTGCGAGCATCGAACGAACCTTTCATTTGGGGTAAGGAGCAGCGGACATCATTTCACCAATTAAAGCTCGTATTGCTGGCGTTGCTAAATTGGTTCATTTTCGAGACACCTTGGCTACTGATGCTTCGAGTCACGGCATTGGGGCTGTAATATCGCACATTTTTCCCGATTCAACGGAAAGGCCGATTGCATTCGCTTCTAAATCATTAAACGAAAGTCAAAAAAAGTACAGTCAGATTGAGAAGGAGGCACTATCAATTACATATATATGGTGTGAAAAAATTCCATCAGTATCTCTTTGGGCGAAGTTTTGAGCTCATGACCGACCATCAACCACTAGTGTCAATTTTTCATCCGAATAAAAAGTTGCCACAGATGACAATCCAGCGCTTGCAACGCTGGGCCATCATATTGATGGGATACCATTACAGGATTCGTTATCGCTCAACAAAGCAACACGGGAATGCTGATTGACTATCTCGCCTTCCCGTAGGACCAGACGTCGAATTTGATGAATCGAATTTGTCATCATCTAGATCATGCGGCTGCTGCTTTTGTAGAAGATTTTCTTATCAACGCTAAAATCATCGCAGAGGTCTCTAAACAAGATAGGATATTGCAAAAAGTCTTCAAGTATGTTAATGAGGGTTGGCCAAAGGATTTTCCCACCGCAGAGAGTAATTTATTACCTTATTTTCGAAGGAGGCTTAGCTTATGTATAACGTTCGGAGTTCTAGTATACCAATGCGAAAATCCAAGAGTTGTGATACCAACCAGACTTTATGATAAAGTCCTAAGGATGCTGCATGAGGGGCATTGGGGTATATCTCGAACAAAGCAACTGGCCCGTCGTTTTTGTTGGTGGCCAAATATCGATGAAGCACTCTCGAAAGCAGTCAAGCTGTGCAGAACATGTCAATTGAATGCCAGCGCACCGTCGAAGGAGTACACAAGTTGGCCAGTCTCCGAGGACGTCTGGGAGCGCGTGCATATTGACTATGCAGGACCTTTCCAAGGTTGTTCATGGCTCATAGTAGTGGATTCGAAGTCAAAGTTTCCATTCGTGGTCCGCAACGACGTCAAAAGCGACGATAAGCGCCTTACGCTACATTTTTTCACTCGAAGGACTTCCAAAGTTGTTGGTATCGGACAATGGCACTCAGTTTGCCTCTCAGGATTTCAAACGTTTTTGCGATTTTCATTCCATTCTTCACATTCGTTCAGCACCATTCAACCCTGAATCAAATGGATCCGCCGAAAGGATGATGAGAACTTTTAAAACTGCACTTTTAAAACTTTTGCAGGATACACCGAAACATGATGAGGCATTGTCGACCTTTTTGTCAACCTATCGCTGTTCACCAAATGAAAATGGGAGCTCACCCAGAAACGCCTAAGGATAGATCTCTTAACGTCTCAGAGTTTTCTCCAGGGCAACCAGTATTTGTAAGGCAGTACCAGCAAAATAGCAAGTGGTTGGAAGGCATCATTAAGAAATCCTTAGGAAGAAGAATGTATTTAGTTGAAACCAATAAAGGAAGCTGGCGCCGACATCAAAATCAAATACGGAATCGTTTAACAAACGATCACCGTCCATTCATCGCGGATATCCCTAATGTGTTGAAAACAAATAATTCGTCACCAAATTTACAAGAGTCCGTTGTACCACGCCCAAGCTTGAATGACTCTGAAGTCTGGTTAAGTTCACCAAGCATTGACCTTACTCCCATACAGACATCTTCGTCGGGAACACCCATAAGGAGCTCATCACCTGAAGGAGTGCCAAACCAAGCAGAGTGCTCCGTTCAACCACCTGCAGAAGCAGTCATCCCTGAAACAGCACTGAGACGTCCTGAGCTCTTGCGAAATAAAAAAACTTAGATTAATTTTTAACTAAGTGGAGGGGTAATTGTTTTAACTATGGTAACACCAGAATCGCTGTGTCTATGGCAACACTTTTCATTCAACTGACAATTTACAATTGACTGGAATACCCACTTCTTCTCTGGCCACGCGGTTGAGCTAACGTAAGTGTCTAAGTCCGGCAATCAACCTTTTTTTGTTTGTAATAAATGAATTACTAATATAATTTAAATAGGTATTTCAAAATTGGAAACCGTTTTGTTTTTTGAAATTAATTCATTTCAATCTCCTTTCCGTTTCTACTATGGAGACATAGTCAACTCATTTCCACCATTTAAATTATTTGCCACCTGGGCCATGGGCATGAGTTCAATTACATTACACATATCCTCGATATAACTCTGATAGCCGATTCAACACTTTATCGATAGTCTAAGGATTTCTCCAAACCCACACGATCCGATCGTTTTTGAATACAGCACTCAAGTGTAGTTTTCCTACCAACATGTTTATATTTCCAGAATTGCTCTTCGGGCTCTGTCCTGAAACAATCCCATTGTATGTACGACACATTACAACAGGTTTATAGTGTCAACCATCAATGCGATTTGTTGCTGAATCAGCAGCTTGCGTCTGGCTCTTCGGTGTCGCTGGAATTTGAGTAACATGTGAGCCCTTGGGTGCATTTTGGCGGAAGTTGGGGTATTGCACCCGCTGGTGGAATGCGGCTTCTGACATTTATGGTGTTAGCTTATACGAAACCCATCCAGGTTACATCAGTGCAATTGCACTGTAGCGAAAAAGTTAAGAAGCTTGTCAAAGTGACCAAGACAGAATGTGACCATACTCGTATGTCTTTTAAAATAACTTTTTTATTTTTAGCTACGAGAATATATAGATAAGCTTCTTTCAAGTATCGAAAACCACATGGAATAGTCCACACGCTTTTGTATAAAATTGTGTTACGTTACCCATAAAGAGGAGTTATTCTATAGTATAATCTTCGTTTAGGGATTTATAGCATCTGTATATCCTATGCTTGAAAACAAATTGTTAAGCTTGGACATTTCTTCATCCTTATCAGAAAGAAACTAAAACCATAATCTTTAGCAAATTAAAATAGGAAAAATTCCATTCTTCTATGAATCCTTGAATATGTACTATAAATTGTGGCATAGAAAACAACAGGAATACGACGACAACTACAATAATTTATCCAAAAACTTCTAACAACTCAACATCTAAAGGTCAGTATGTACTCAACTGATACCGACAAACAATCTATCAAATCTACAAAACCGTTGTTTCGTTCAACAAGACAACCTTTTAGACATAATCATCCGAAAATACGACACCTTATTGTATCAGCCGCAATTTCATGCCACCTCTCGTACCCCCGGACAGGTTATCTACGAGCTTTCCAAGTTGCATCGAAATGCCGAGAACCACTTAAACTTCCACTTGCATTAGCATTGAACGCCATTTAACAGCAACCAAGCAACGTCGACCACTTCTGATACTCATTCGCAGTGAACCGAAGGTGTACCATATAGTACGTGTAAGGCCCAGAAAGACTATCACCGAAAAATCTACGAGTAGTACGAGTATTTGCATCTGAGCATGACATATACAAGTGTGTTTTATGCTCGGAACAATCGGAAAAAGCATCGACAATGCCATCGACAGGCAGTCGAGTGTGTTATCAGAGCATTCTCAATTTCTGATGCAAATGCGATTAGTGCCAACTACAGCAATTGTGTTAGCATTTGAATGTGACGCGCAAAAGCATTCCCCACACCGTTTTTCGATTCCGTCCTTGATTCTGAATCTGATTCTGATTCCGATTCCTTTTCCGTTTCGAGATACATGGTCTTCTGCTAACAAAATAATTGGTGGTACTTTTCCGTTGTCATGATTGCAGCGCAAAGCAATATATGCATGTGTCTGATGTTTATCCGGAATGTGCTGAATGGGTATGTAAATCGGGTAGGACAGAATCAAGGAATCGGTGATGTGACGTGGATCAGGTAAGGGTGGACGAGATGCTTGGAATTCGATGTGAACAAGGACACTGAGCGATTCCAGGGATAGTTCATTAATTCAGTTTTTTTTTTCTTTAGAGAGTGGTAAGGACTAGATTTTCGCTTCCGTTTTCTGTATCACTGAAGGTGTTTCCTTGATCCTGAGCATGGGGCTTTGACTAAATTACATCTTGAATATTTACGAAAATAACTTTTTCGTTCAAGCAAACCTTTTTCGAAAATACCTAGTGCCGAATAGGTTAAGTTAGAGGTTTTGAATAAATCTTAAAGCGATGCTCAAAGTTTCCTTTTTTTAGTCATTTTAATTTATACTGGTATGGCAATTTTGGCACGTTACGCGATTCATTTTTTTCTAGGGTAGGCTCCTGATGTCGATTATTTGGGTTTCTTTCAGCGGGGTACTAACAAATCCACTTTTTGAAAAAGCTTCTCAAAATTCGGCATTGGGATTCATCTGTGAATATATAGCAGGTCGTTTTCAACATTGTCAACGAGTTTTGAGTACCAAAGCTTTGATTTTCTTACCGTTTTGTTCATCAGTTGACGTTTTTAACCATTGGAAACCAAAGTTTTTCAATACTTCCTATTCCTTTTTGGAATTCTTCATACTATTTCTTAACTATTTTTTCTTGTTACCAAAGGTTTTCTTGAACATCTTCAACATTTTTCCACTTTGCTCAATTAAGTCACGCTTTGTAAGAACCAGAAAACACGTGCGTAACTGCAAAATCAGTGGAAAAAACAACGTGAATGTATTGAACTTCCAGAAAACAAAATCTATTTTAATCAGAGCGCCTTTGTCTCGGGCGCATCAGTCAGATACCGTGGATGCTGTCCTGACAAGGGCCTGCGGCGCTTCCGCTCCGACAAGATGGCCTTAATTGCCCATGATTGCCCATGGGATGTGTGAGGTGTGGTGTTAGCCATCAGTTAACAAGAAAAGGAAGAAAATTCGAAAACACACAAATACCTTTCCAAAGTTTGATTGAAACGATTTGAAGACAGCAATTCAGATGATCACTATTTCATTTCATAACAGTAATAAATCGTTGGGTAACATTCCCAGCAAATGCATGGATGATTTTAAAAGCTGTCATTAAATATGCATACCTACAACCTTCCTATTTTTCTTTGAATATGAAATTACTTAAAAGAACTTTCAGAACCCCCAACTTGAGCCCAAAGAGTAAACCTATATCATAGAGGAATGTACGGGCGTCTTCATGGATATAACTCCCGCATAACTCAAATGTCAATTTTGCAAATTGAACCCCACTCAATATTAAAGCATCGTCTCATCAAACACCCGAAATCCGCACTACCCACTGAAAGGTCACAAATGCAAAAGATACCTTGCTCCAGCACACATCATTCGCTTGTTTTACCCCTGCCCATATAAGACGGCCATATACGTACATGTCTACATAGCTGATTAATAAGGATTAAAACTTGTACGGCATCCTCTGTACTCGCTATGTGTGCATGTGAGATAGCTTCTGAGTAATGTATCCTAATTCATTATGACCCTTGAGTAGCAATAAAAATGATCACCTCCCTCGCATCAATCCAACCGTGTATGTCGTATATCGCGTGGCATATCAAACACGCCCATCAGCCTCTGACCTGAGAATGAATAAGCAATCAGTTCGGTTAATAATATACGAGGGCAGTTATCCAAAATGCCCATCTACATGATTGATTGCTACATTTACAGTCCATCGCCACGCAGAAAAATAAAACAAACAAAAATGGAAAAAAAAAAACACATTTTCATCAAAAGATATAAACCATATACCAAGGCGAGGATGCGCGCATAAATTTCATTCGCTCTCCCTAATACGCGCCATCTTCTATCCCGACAATTACTTAGGTGGGATCATAAAGGAATACATACGCTCCATCACCTGCTGTTCGTATCTGGCGCTATCATCTTCCATTATCTTTACTACACATATGCGTTGGGTAAAGTGCGCAAACTGCGATGGTGTCGAGCTGAGCCCAATCTCACAATCAATCAATCCAATTGACCAAACAAGTACAAAACCTGACGGATACCTGATATCCGCACACAATTCAATGATACTTCGGCTCATTTTCGACTTCATCTGCAGTGTTCAATACTGCAGAGTTATTACCGTCAGGCACAGATAAAGTAGATGTTTACCTTGGGTGTATCCTCCCAAATACATTCGGCGCCCATTCTCGTATATACGCTACATACGCCGAACCCTTAACTTTAAGAGCAAGAAAATAAATAAATTGCTATGAAGAAACCACATAGTGATTTTCGAATACCGTACTTGGGATGTTGGTTTAAATGGGATCGGAAGTCTTTTGAGCACAAAAGTTGCTTAGATTCTCAGCGTAAAAGAGTTCTACTCAAAATACTATATTGAGTATAATATTTTAAGAAATTTGAGTAAGATGTCGTTGTTAAAGCCTTGCCAATACTTGAAGTAGAACCAGTGTAGCTTGTGATATCACTGTCGCCATAAACTCCAGTTAAAAATCCAAACATTTGATGTTATACTTAGGTGTTACATGCTTGTGTCATGTTAATATACCCATCATGGATAGTGGTGTATTGAGTCATTAAGAAATGCATTTTTGGGTGCGACTGATCTGATCAAACTATCTGTTTTTTTATTTGGCACCCTTGTAGACTAAATACTACTCGCGGGAGTTTGTTTTTTGCAATACTACCAAATTAAAGTAACAATTACTAAAGTATTATGAAAACATAATCACTTCTTTCAAATACCCAATTAAGTGGCGAATAAAACTGGTCCAGAGGTCAAGAAATACGTACGTAAAACTAGAGATACGGAACTTAAAGCTCCTAACAATAAAAAAAAACTTATTTCAATTTCTTGTTAATTCTTTATATACTTTTGGGTCGAATGACATTAGTTAAGATGAAACATATTTCATAACAATTTCACTGTAGTTTTTCGAAAAAAAACAAGATGGGATCAGCTCGTCGGGAGCCAAGCTATAATTCCAGGTCTTCTACTTTGAATTTTGCAAACTTTTACCTGGATCTCAGGAACCACAGTAGAATAGTCAAATTCTTAAATTAACCGCAAGGATGAAAATCTGATAGCGTTAATCGGTCAATCTTTTTCGGGAAGTCAAACGCCCCAAAACTTTTTTTTTCACTCCATAACATTTTTCACGTTTAAATAAAGTGAAATTGGAGCAGCAATGCTCGGGTCAGAGCTATAGGATTTCCGGGGGATAGCAAAGTAATGCAACGGCGTAAGCCACATTTAAGAGTCGCGAGTTGGAACGTTGGAAGCATGAGTGGGCGCAGCTATGAGCTTGAAGAAATGATGGTTAGAAGGCGAGTAGACATCCTGTGCGTACAAGAGACGAAATGGCGAAACACCGGTAATCGGGCACGTTTCTTGGACGTTAAAACAAAAGCCTACAAGATGTTTTACTATGGATTGGAACAAGGAAAAAACGGAATCGCCATCATCCTTGCGGCAGAGTTACTTGGCAACGTCTTAACCATTTCAAAGTCCAGTGACCGTTTGATGGCTCTCAAATTGGTGATGCATGGTGAGGTGTGGAACATCGTAAGCGCATATGCCCCTCAAGTAGGATGCGAACAAAAAGAAAAAGATGCATTCTGGCTAGATTTCCACAACCTTGTCAAAATCATCCCAAAGGAAGAGCTTTTGTTTGTTGGGGGAGATTTAAACGGACATGTCGGGAAGACAAGCGAAGACTATGAAGGCTACCACGGAGGGCTGGGATACGGCACCAGGAACTCTTCAGGTGAAGATATCCTAAACATGTGCAAGTCGTACGGTCTTGTAGTGCTAAATACCATGTTCGTCAAACAAAGCCGGCACCTGATCACTTATAGCAGCGGCGGAAATGAAACTCAAATAGACTATCATTTGGTATCCAGTTTCTTGAAGTCACGAGCTAAAGATTGCAAAGTGATCCTGGGAGACGCGATCGCCCCTCAACACCGTCTCCTCCTGACTGAATTTTTTATGGATGCGAGAAAGAAGTCAAAGCAGCAAACGAAGGTGTCTGAGAGAATCAAGTGGTATAAGCTGGATAAAGGAAAAGGCGAAGCTTTTATTACCATCATGGAAAACTACCTCTCTTCCATTATCGATGAGGTCGGTAATGAGGAGTGCAGAGCACAAGACATGTGGGATTCCCTACAACAATCTGGCCTGGAGAAAGCCAAATCACTGCTCGGAACATCTAAAGGCCCCTGCCAACACGCAAAAGAAACCTGGTGGTGGACAGACGAAGCCAAAGCAGTGATACACGAAAAGAAAATGGCTTTCCAAGCTTGGTCAAAGTGCTCTTCTACTAATAGAGAGGAAAAAGCTCGCCATGAAAAGGTATATAGATGTTGCAAAGGTATCGCGAAGAAAAAATGCGCCGAATTCAAAGCGAAAAGCATGGAAGGCCTCTATCAGGAGTTGGAAGAAATATCGTCTTCCGCGTCTGACAGGAACCAGGCTACCCAGGAGCTTCGACAAAACAATTTGAACAAAGGAGCAAATATCTTTAAGATAGCCGCCCAGAGAAGAAAAAATGTTCAGGAGATTCGTTTCCCAAAGTTTATTAACAATGCTGAAGGCCAACTCCTTGTGGAAGACGAAAAAATTCTCCACAGATGGCGACAGTATTGCAGGAATTTCTGAACGAACAGTTTCCCCGAGTGTACTTTCCAAGAGCCGCCCCGAATCATGCCGAAATATCCGACATCACAGTCGAAGAAGTTCGGTACGCGGTTAAAAACTCCAAGAAAAGAAAAGCTGTTGGGCCGGACGGGATACCCTCTGAGTTCTGGAAAAAGATGGGAGACATCGGGTCTAGATGGCTCATGGTTCTTATCTCCAAACTTATGAGAGGCGACACTATGCCTAATCAATGTAGGGAAAGCTATCTTCTTCCATTGCACAAAGGAAAGGGTGATACGCGAAATTGTGATAACTACCGTTCTGTCAAGCTGATGTCGCACACCATGAAGATCGTTGAACGGGTATTAGATAGCCGACTGCGGAAAATAATACGACTATCTGATGACCAGTGCGGGTTTATCTCGGGTAAATCAACAACTGATGCAATCCAAAGTATAAGGATCATGATGGAAAAGCATCGTGATTCTTCAAGGGACTTGCATATGGTGTTGGTTGATTTCGAGAAGGCCTTTGACCGGCAACCAAGAGATCTGTTATGGGTAGCGCTAAGACAAAAAGGAGTTCCAGAAACCTACGTGCGAGTGATTATGGACATGTACGAGAGAGCAACGACAAGAGTAAGATGCACTGCAGGAGTCACCGAAGAGTTCGCAATCAAAGTCGGTGTACACCAAGGGAGCGTCCTCAGCCCACTGCTTTTTATAGCAGTCCTTGATTGCTTGCTTGAAGGAAAAGTGACGGACCCCAATGTGCACCAGCTATTCTTTGCTGACGATGGGGCCATTATAAGTGATGATCAGGCGTCCCTACAACGAGCACTTGATGTCTGGGTGGACATTTTTGAGGGACACGGGTATCGTATTAGTTGAAAGAAGACAGACTATCTGTGCTGCCCGTTCTCTGACCCTCATCAGCCTATTCCAGACATTTACTTGAATGGAAGAGTGCTTCCCAAGTGTGAAAAGTTTAAATATCTGGGATCTATGATTAATAGAGAAGCATCTATGATCTATGATTAATAGACATCAAACATCGCGTAAGCGTAGGGTGGATGAAGTGGCGGGAAAACTCCGCCATCTTCTGTGATCGAAAAATGCCCCCTAAGCTGAAAGGAAGGCTCTACACTTCAGTTGTACGTCCTGCGCTCACATACGGTTCACAATGCTGGACAATGCACAAAAAGTATGAGAGCAAATTAACGGCAACTGAGGTGAAGATGCTTCGCATGACAGCGGGAGTAACAAAGCGTGACAGAATTAGAAGTTCAAAGATCCGAGGAAGCCTCCACGTAAAAGAAACCATCACAAGAAATATAGAGCGCGACCGACTCAGTTGGTATTGCCATGTTCAAAGGAGAGATCCTTTGAACCCCGTCCAAAAGGCGTTATCAATCAACATTCCAATTTCAACACGCAAAAAAGGCAGGCCGAAAAACAATTGGTGCAAACAAATGCAAAAACACCAGCATTTGATTGGCCTCAGCGATGAAGTAATCCCAAACCGGAAAGCCTGCCGCTACTTTCTGAGGTCAAACCGGCAGACCCCACAAGCGGACCAGTAGGAATGCAGTTAAGTGGGAAGGTTATGGTCCTACACTTCTGACCATAACAACGCCGGAGAAAAAAGGAAAGAAGAAGAAATAAAGTGAAATTGGTGGCGAATTCCTACTTAGATAAAACGTTCTCCACATTAATAGTACCAATTTCAGACAAAAAATTAAGTCACTTAGCATCGTTCGGTAACGCCCATTTACTGAAACTTTGAATCTGTATTGTAACGAAAAGTTACAAAAAGGAGAAGTGTTGGCCGCGAATTTAAGAGGAGATGCATTATCCGTGCTAGGAGCACTACCACATGAACATCCACCAAGTTACCCAGTGCTAATAACGTGGCTCCGCCAGCGTTTTTCCCTCGATGCCCATACCAGTTTCACTCATCTCAGCAATAGAGTTCAACGTCCTAAAGAAACACTCGCCGATTTCGCCTTGGGAATTCAGAAGCTGGCCTCTCTAGCTCTAATTGAATGTCCCGGAGAAGTCCTAAACAAAATCGTTCTGAGTCAGTTTATAGAGGGGATACGCGATACACAGGTCCAAAATTTAGTCGCAGTTAACGGCCCAGCCACGTTATCTGAAGCCTCTTGTTCCACCACGAATTTTTAGTTTTGGACGTCGATATAGCATGTATTCTTGGCATAGATTTCCTTCGACTTCATCATTGCAAACTAGACTTCACATCAGCAAGGCTTTTCATCGAAGGTCGGCCTGTGCCACTTCGAGTACGTGGAGAAGACCATCGAGTGCTAGTTTGCGCAGCGGAAAAGCAGACTCTTACTGCCAATTCAGAAGCTTTGCTTGAGGGAATACTGCCAAATACTAAAATCTACGTAAAGATGTTAATGGTTGAACCATGTGGGGAATCGCAGCTACCATCTTCAGTGCATTTGTCTAGAACCCTGGTGGATAAGGCCCGGAATACTGTGAAGGAACGCGTCCTCAATTCTAGTTCTGAACCGATCACCATCCAACGAGATACGGTTATTGGCGAATTCCAAAAAGTGGAAGTGGTTGACCTTGCAGCAGTGTCACGTACAAGAGAACCGGATCACATTCGAGACGTTGTACAGCAGGTGGAACATGTTAATGAATCACAAGAAATTCTTAATGCTAAGAAAGTACCAAGACATATTCTCCAAGGGACCCTGTGATTTCGGACATACATCGCTAAGAAAACATAGAATCGACACTGGATCACAACAGCCGGTCAAATTGCCACCGTCGGCTCAACAGCGTGACCAAGACAACTTCTCTGGAGCTCGTTGGTTTTCCACCATGGACTTACAGAGTGGGTATTGGCAGTTGGAAATTGAAGACAACGATAAGGAGAAAACTGCGTTTTCGACGAGTACGCGCTTGTGGCAGTTTAGGGTTATGCCTTTTGGTCACTGCAACGCCCCAGCTACGTTTGAACGTCCCATGGATCGAGTGTTTTAAAACCTCTCTTGGGATGTTGCCTTGATTTACATTGACGACATTATCGTGCATGGTAAAACCTTTGAGGAGTGTTTGGAAAACTTAGGGCAGGTGTTTCAGCGATTACAAAAAGCTAATTTGAAATTATGTCCACAAAAATGCTTTTTCTTTAAGGAAGATGTACGCTATTTGGGACATACTGTGCTGCGTGAAGACATCAGGACTGACCCATCCAAAGAAGACGCTATAGAAGGTTGGAGTACCCCACGATTTAAACGAGATATACGCAGTTTCTTTGACCTTTGCTCCTACTACCGTAAGATTCGCAACAGTCGCGAAACAATTATCCCAGCTCACCGAAGATAACCAGAAATTTGTTTGGGGCGAAGCAGAATAAGGCTGCATTCCAGCAGCTCAAGGCAAAACTTATGGCATTCCCTATTCTATCGTATCCCAATCCAGAGGCAACATTTATTTTGGCAACGGATGCCAGCAATTGCGGAATTGGAGCAATCTTAAGCCAAATTCAGGACGGAAACGAAATGGTCGTGGAATATTTCAGTGCAAGTTTAAGCCGAGCTGAAACAAATTACAAATTAAAAAACAAACACGAAACGAGCTTTTGGCGGTAATGCTGAGCGTTAAACATTTCCATCACTATCTACATATATGGACGCAGCTTTACTATTCTGAGGTTTCAAGCAGCCGGAGGGACAGCTCGCCAGATCTTGCAGCAGTACGACATGGAGATACACCACCGTCCCGGCTCCCGTCATCTCAATGCAGACGAAGCTGTGGAGACTGTAGACATTGTCAACATGACTGTAGACAGGCTAAGGGTCGCGGGGGGATACAAGACGAACGACTATTACCTAAATCTTTTCTGTCGAAATTTTTGGAGCTAACATAGAAAAGTTGCAAAACGAGAATTCATGCTTATCGCTAGTTAAATCCTGGGTGAAGAATAAGGTTAAACCGACAAGAGGAGATGTGCTCGCTGAAGGACCCGAAGTAAAAAGCTATAGGAGCCAGTTTGAGAGCTTAACTATGGAGGGTGGGGTGCTGGTAAGGTTTTTGGGAGAAAACTGATCAAATCACGAAAAAGCAGTTGGTGATATCTCGTACTTTTATGCCAAGAGTGTTGCAAAATCGCACACGGCATTAACCGGTAGACATCTGGGGCGTACCAAGACGCTGGCGAAAGTAAAAGACAGGTTTTACTGGATTGGTCAGACTGTTGACCTTTTCAACTGGTGTGCACAATGTGAAATATGTAGCGCACGGAAAGGACCCTCCGCAATAACTCGAGGACAGATCAAGATTTCTTTTTCCGGCGAACCATTCGAAAGAGTTGCGGTAGACATGCTTGGGCCTTTGCCGAAAACATCGCGGAATACTAGATACATAGTTGTGCTGATGGATTATTTTACTAAGTGGACTGAGGCATTCGCCTTTCCGGGTCAAAAAGCCGAGCTGCTGGCATTGAAGCTCGTGGAAGAAGTGTTTTGGAATCCCCCATTCTGATCAGGGTCGCAAATTTGATTCAACAATTTTCCAACAGAGTATATCTTGGCATCGAGAAAGCCCGAACGACATCCTTACACCCGCAACCAGATGGAATGGTTGAACGCTTCAACCGAACCCTCCTGGATTACCTGGCTAAGTTTGTAAACAACAATTAAACTACTTGGAATGAAGTGTTTCCATTGGCAATTATGGTATATCGTTCCTCGCTACATGAATCTACTAAGTATACGCCTGCCATGGCAGAGAAAACTTGAGACTAGCTTCTGAAGCCATAAAGAACAGGTACGATCTACGCTCTAACCCAGTCTCTTTTGTTACAGGTGATAAAGTTTGGCTATGCCCTAAGCTGCAAAGTGACTGGGAAGGGCCTTACATCGTCCAGGAAAAGTTGAACGACCTAACCTATCGTATTCAGGGGACCAGTACAAGGAAGAGACGGGTAGTACATGTTAACCGCCTTGCGCCCTTTAAAGAAGAATGTACATCGGTCGGAGCGACGATGTTTTAAGGGCGGGGTAGTGTTACAGTAAATTTGTAAAAGTAAATTTGGCAGCATTTCAAATAAATGACAATAAGGGAAAACAACATTTTACCTCTCGGGAACCAGAGCGAAAGGAGAGACGAAAATAAGTGGCCAGATCATGTCCCGTTTTTGAAAGAAGCGGTGATTTGTCTTTTTGGGGGACACTCTTCTTTTGACAACCGCCGACACACGACGTTCTCGCTTATCAGTCGATTGAAATTTACAATTAATAAAGCTTATATCAGAAACTTAATTTTTAACTCTTTCTCTTTCGTTATAGTATCATTTTCGAAAAAAGATGCTCGAATGAATCCAAAAACGTGGCAGTTTGCTTCTATTCTTGACAGTTTACGAATGATTCGTGAGATGTGTCAAAGTCACTCATGTTTAGTCAGAACTGCATTTTATTATGGACAGACTTGCCATTATCATTATCGAAATTCGTGCTCTGTAAAAAATGTTTTTCGTGTACTTCGATCTTTCCTTATCGACTTACTGAGCAAACTGTTCAAGTCATAGTGACGAAATTTTGCACCAATTTGACACTATTGGACATCAAGCCACGTACAGAACGTACAGAAGTAAATATTGCTTCTGTATTCGAAAGTGTTAATGATTTTCGTTCGTACAGTACGTGTAAGAACTTAAGTTGAACGACTATCCACAGTGTCGAATTTTTGGTGAGTGGACCTTAGAAAATATGTAGAAAAACTATTTTCAGCGACTAAGCTCATATCTGGCTGAATGTTCATAATGTATGTTCATAAACAAAATTGCTGTTTTTGGTCCGATGAGCACCCTCAGGATAAGCAAGAGCTACCAATACACCCGGAAGAATGGACTGTTTGGCGGAATCATTGGCCGATATTTTTTCAAAGATGACCGTGAGAACAAAGTTACCGTAAATGGTACCTGACATCGTTTAATGATTTCGGACTTTTTTAATTTGGGATTTGCCATTTTTACAGTATGAATCAACTATCGTTGAAGTTGTGAAAATTTATTACAAAATAGGGATGGTGTGGTAAGTATGTTTTGCGCATTACGAGCAGAGTATGCTCGACATAATCTTCCATCTGAAATTTGAGGAGACTGACTCTATTGTTTTTGTTTTTGCCTGAAGTCGAAGATATGGATGTGGAAGACATGTGGTTTCGCCAAGACGGTGCCTCATCTCACACAACGCTACCTGTTTTGTCTTTTTTGTGAGAAAAGCCTCCTGGATGAGATATTTCACGTTTCGTGAGCCGGCCACCGAGATCGTGTGATTTGTCACTGTTGAATTTATTTTGTCTTGTTTATGTATACAATCCGTATACTTCTGACGCTTCGAGAACAGATATTCCTCAACTTTGGCCGAGCTATTTTCCGATATGTGGGAGATATTTGAATGATGTTATACTCCATTTATAGGACTTAGGATTATGCTGAAGTAAAAAGTTAGTCGAAACCTCAATCATAAATGTGTTTTATTCAAATTATCCCTATATTTGGGGTGTTTCTGGGCTTTGGGGTGTCTGTCAAATGCATCAGTCCTTCAGTCCTTGTCCTTGAGTGATAGGAAAATACTCCAAAGAAGGGATAAAACAACAATAGGATGACTTCAATATCAATATCTGCTGATTGCGTGCACTCCCTTCGAAAAATGTTCCACTGTATTTTGGGGCACTGTATGGTTCTTTAGTTCGATATACGCAAGAATATTCGTATATACATGTATATATATGTAAAATTTTAAAACCTCTTTCTAACGCTCTAATATACTGCCACTTCTTTCAAATCGAACTCCTCTGTTCCTGTTTGATCAATCAATATGAAATTTGGCACAAGGCTAGAGTCTAAGGTGGCTAATAAAATTTGGAAAAATTGTACCACGAAGGAATAATCACCGAAAAACAGCGCTCCCCATAGAGTTACATGTTAAATGCTGTTAAGGCTTGTATTCTTGATGAAACATGGATGTGCGGATCCCGGTTTTTGATTCAATTCGATAAGCGACTAAGATAAGCCTATCCTAATCGTCAAGCCGAAGCTTTCGGTGGTGTCATTCTGTACCTTATTGGAGATTTCTGTTCTACTAATGAACTTTCTGACAGAGATCATGAGACAGTCAGGAAATGAAGAGCGAGCGTTCCGAGAAACTCTTGGACGAATGGCTCCTGGCGCTCTGTCCACTGTAGATTACAGTTTGTTACAGTCATTTTAGTGAACAACTTTCTAATCGTCAACGAATTTAAAGATGCTATTCGGATTATAGCCAAAAACGATGACGTGCGTTCATATAACCAAGATATGCTTCGCCAACTTAACTCGCAAGTCACACGTACATACATACATGTATAAGAGCTGTTCATAATAATGACACTGCTCTACGTGCGTCAGATGACGCAGCACATGGTTTGTCTGTGTGCTTAACGCTAGCCCGCAATTGTCGAGTAATGTTAAAATACAATTAATGGAGCTAGGTCTGTGTAACGGGTCTCTTGGCACAGTAGTCGATATTGTATATACATCGCAAGACTCTGATAACCACCTTCATGAACTATGTGTATTGGTAAAATTTGGCAGCTATCAAAGCCCGACTCTTTATAACGGCTTGATTCCGATAACGCCACAAATAGCTGGATTCAAAAAAGAAAATGTCACATGCACCAGGAAATAATTTCCCATTCAGTTGGCTTACGCAATTACGGTCCATAAAAGTCAAGGCATCACCGTTGACAGAGCTGTAGTGGACATCGGGACATCAGAGTTTGCACTTGGGCTAACATACATAGTATTGTCGCATGTTCGAACGCTTAATGGACTCTTGATAGACTCGGTATTTTCTCAGGACAGACCCTTCAAAAGCATTAACAAGAATTCGGCTTGGCAAGAGTTAAGAAGCAAGAGCTTGCACAGCTGAATGCGAAGGCAAGTGAAAATTAGCGAACCTATTTCGAAAAATAAACATTTATGTATTGGAATAAAGATTTTCTTGGCAAGAGTTAGTGTTTCACTCATTCATTGCAAAATTTGCTGAAAAAACACGAGAGCAAAAAAGCGCCAAATTTGCGTTAGAATGTTTCACTGATTTAAAAAAATAAACGAATGTTTTGAAAACATGTCTGAAATTGTGAAATATATATCAATATTACCTTTGAAAGAGTATCAACATTGAGAAGAAAGTCAAACAAAAAAAAAATGTTAAGGAAAAAGTTGGTTTACTACGGAACATGTAGTTTGTTGAAGATTTATTGAAACTGGCTAAGTGTGATATTAAGAAATTTGAAAATGATGTGAAGTCGGATGACTACAAACAAAAATTGGTCGCTGTGAAGATGAAGCACCAAGAAAAAACTTCAAATGTGTACCACCACCCGAAAAACTAAAGCTTACAAGAGCAAAAGCAATTATGTAATGGTTGCTGAAGAAAAAGATGCACTTAGAAGACTACAATGTCACTCATTCAAAAACATAGTACTTGGATTTAAATCAACTTTCAGTTGAAAAAAAGGAATCAAGGATTGTCTTAAAAGAATTAAAAGTCATTCCAAAAAAATCAAATTTTAAGTTGCTGCGCTGGTTAGAAAAAAAAATCTTTGGTTCTAACTTGATGACAATCAAATCGAATCTCATGGTCACAGTGACTTAAAAATTTTGAAATCAACAAAAACACCAAATCAACAAAGAAATATTGTTGAACAAAAAATACCAAACTTGACAGCATCAGTATTTACTCCATACACATTACCAGAATCAATGAAAGTGATGAGTTTCAAAAAAAAAAATCGATAAAACGGTAAAGAAAGGATTACAGAATAATGCGTTTAAAAATCTATTCTAGTATTATTCGAATATATTTTGTATAATGGATCTTAGCTCCCAAAATATATGTGTAGCCTAACACCAGTTTTTTTCTGCGTGATCTCTGTGTACGAGTGGCGGACCCCACAAGCGGACCAGTAGGAATGCAGTTAAGTGGGAAGGTTATGGTCCTACACTTCTGACTATAACGACGCCGGAAAAAAAAAAAAAAAAAAGGAAAGAAGAAGAAGAAGATCTCTGTGTACGACTAGAAAATATTACGAAAAGGTTTCTGTCTATGCTACAAGTATGTATTCCATTGGATGGATTCTAAAGCAAATTGAGTAACATGATTATCTGATCTAAGGGTTCATGTAGGATTCAAGAGACTCATCTAAATCCATACGGATAATCAATAATCAACTTTTCGATCAAATATCGTGTTCATTGACTAATGACAAATTTGTATTACGAAATGGACATGGAGCAATGCGTTAAAAGCAGTCAAGAAATTAATAAGCCTGAAGTCGTGGTCAATCGAAATCAGAAGTCAGAACTTAAAAGCATAAACTCGTTAAACACTTGCTATTCTCCTTATTAAATTCGCTGAAGAACGACGGATGGTAATAAAATACTTTAAGATATTGCCAGGAAGTCGTTAGGGTGATATGTAAAATTATCAGCTATCATGTGCAACTCTTTCAGTATTTTTTTAGGACGAACATTATCCAAGATATCATGCCATCGCTCACGTCAAGTCAATCACAGTCAACCAGTTCCAGACGTATAAGAAGTAGATTATTCAATTGAATGCGGAAAGTGCCAATCAGAGCCGATTAAGGATACAATTGCTATTTTTAATTCTTTTTGTCTTCCTCCCTATTTTTTGTCCATTTTCTCCTTTTAAACTGCCATGTCCTGGAAAGATTTCAATTAATTACCCATACTTGACGCGAGTCAAAGGATTTGTCTTCTCGCGTCGAGTTGTATAAATGAGCGCGAACACAAACCCTGCAACAGAAATGGAAAACAAAAATTAAGTGCAGGGAGCCGCCCGGACGGCGAGAAGCAGTCGGGGATTGAGTGGGAAATTAATTGAGCACTTGTGCTCTGTCTGTTAGTTTCCAGTCCAGATGAATGGTATGGGAATTTAGAAAATATAAAGTCCCAGTTAATGAAGGAGAGTCAGTTAATGACGTCACAAATTGAGATGAATGTCTACAGCGTGGTGTAGAGATTCAAATAACAAAAAAAGGAAATTTGGAAGAGGGAAAGGAAATTAATTTGCTTAGCCAATTGACTGAAAAGGTGAATCGTGAATCGACAGAAAAAGGAGGTAAATACTAAATGTTTCCTTTGAGCTGCTATTCTGTCCCACTCATCAGGAAACCAAATAGAAAATCATTCTCATTATTCTCTTCAGTGTGCGTCCACTGTTCTACGTCTCCTGCCCATATTAGTATTCGCAATTCTATTACTTGGACAATACTTATACGTTATAGAGTTCCCCGAATTATTGATTGTGTAATTTTTTCCATTTTCCTGATTCTTCTTCCTGTTTTCCATCATAGATTCAAAGACCCAAAATCTACTTCCCTCTTTTTAGTCAGAGACCAAGTTTCATATCTGCAAACCATTATTATGGTTTTTTAAATATGGATTTGTTGTTTTGTTTTGTTTCTTCATCGCGAAAAAGCACGCATTGTCCATACGCAGCCTTTTATTTCTTTCGATCTTGTTAGCAGTCATTACGGTTCCTAGATATTAGGACTTCACCACTTTCTCAGAGCGCTTATCGAGTACGGTCAGTGATTTTTTATTTGGTTTGTTCCTCATTTACTAAGCCTACTTGTTGTGTTATTATCCTTTCTGTGTTCCTCATTATCTCACAGAATTTCCAGATTGTCAGCGTAAGCTAAAGCGGCTATGATACCAGAGAGGTTAGTCGTCTCCTCGTTTTAAATCCTTATGAATCTTAAATGCTTCAGACAATGCGTTTCGTATTTTTCTTGCCTTTGTGTCACTTTCACCAACTTTCACGGGGTTAGCAATCTTACAAAGACGTGATACACTTTCAATCGGTTCATAGAGTAATGCACCTTTTTTAAAATCTACGAATAGTTGGTGGACCACTTCGATGCATTTCCTTTCCTTTTCTAAAAGCTGTCATATAGTGAAAATCTGGTCATTTGTGGTGCGTTCCCTACTGAAGTCAGACTGGTCGTGTTCGATTATTTCGTTTCTGTATAATATAAGTCTTTTTAAGAAAATATTTGACAACACCTTGTAATAAATTTATAGCAGTGACATTCCTTGGTAACTGTTGTATTGAATGATGGCCGAGTTTTTCCATTCCTCGGGGATAATTTCATTGTTCTATGAAACGAAGACGAAGACATTCAACTTCTGTGTTCATTCATCTCCGGCATATTTTATTTCTCATTCAATTAATCGTACATGGCCCTAATCACAATTAAAGGAATACAATACTTCACGACCAGCTTTGTCATCTCCGCATAAAATAAGTACTCATATTTTTGCCGACACGAGCATGAAAGTTTACGGCGCTGTGGCTTCCAATAAGAATAGTTATTCATCAGGTGAGATCGCCATTTCATCTTTATGTACAGAGTCGGATTGCACCCTTAAAGCACGATGAAACAAAGGAATAAACGCTACCGAAAGTAGAGCTCTCCGTGGCATTAATACTTGCAGCAGCGCGTTGTGCAGGAGTGTACGTATAACCCCGCATATTTGCTTACGAGGGGAGTTACGGCAAAAACCCTCAATGCTTCTTCGCCATGCGCCCAAGGGCCAGTTTGGATCGAAAGTGACGTAGTGATGTTAGTCGTTAGTTTTCAACGTTGTTGTACATGGAAAGGCCTGCTGAGGGTTAAAGGATACATAATCTGGAAGAAAAAGCAAATGACCTGTGTTCACTGATCTGTCTACTGGGGCTGATACATCCGGCTGAGGTACATTCAACGCATTAAATTTGCAAACGACATGTGTTTCTTTCAGAAAGCACGGCCTAAACTGTTTCTGGACAAGGATGGCTTATTGAGATTAAGTGGACGCTTACAAACGCTAAATGAGTCCACAGATTAAAAGCCTAAGCTTTTCCCAGTAAAGGATTGCCATCAAATGATATCGCATGGTGGTGTCACTCTAGTAACATTCCAGCACCGAGAAAAATTCGGCATTCTGAAAGGATGTCCGTCAACGTACGAAGCTGTTTGACTAGCCAACCTCTTACTCATTTAGACCCCTTCCGATTGAAATAATAACATTGTCTAGACCTTTTGACAATGTTGGTGTGGACTTTGCAGGTCCTCAGTTTTGTTTTGACCGCACCTGCGTCGCCATACGCTCTGTGCATTTAAAGCTGGTACTGAATAAGACGTCCGAAAGCGGTATAATGGGCCTCGACAATTTTATCGCTCGCCGGGGAGTCATATCAATCTTTTTTTCCGATAACGCACCAACATTTCGAAGGCTAGCCTTGGAGTTAGAGCGAACTACATTCGAAGATCATAATTTACAAAATTTTCTATCAAATCGCCACATACGATGCATAGAGCGAGCTTCGTGGTGGGATGAGTTTCGGGAAAGTCGCATTTGTTCCAGTCTTCAAAGTGGTTACAGGAAGGGCGAAGCTAACATTCGAGCAACTAAGAATTATTTTCACTGAAGCAGATGGTAAGGTAAACGCGAGATCATTAAAATATATGAGTAGTGATCCAGATGACCTCTTACACAATTTTTTATTGATTAGAGATCATTGATCAGTGCCAACATGTGTGAGGAAGACAAGATTTAAAACAGCGAATGCGATATACAATCATCCTGAGGAACTAATCCGAATATATGCAACTACTGAGATCTTTTCGTCATATAATATTCTCGGAATAACTAATGCCAAGCGACGTTGTCATTGTCTTCGACTCAGGGACACCGCGAAGCAGCCGGAGATCCGATTAGATGGCACACGAACCAGAATACCTGTCCATATTGGAAAATTCGACGTTGTTGAAGATCGTTCGGCTTCAGTTTTTGTTACAAGCTATATTTTGCAAGGTCTTGAACCCAAATCCATGCGTAAAATCTTATAAAACAGTAAGTAAATTAATTTAAACCTGATTGTGGCGGAACATTCATATTCAACAGAATAAGCAATATCAATCGGAAAACATAGCATGAATTCTCTAAGATTCACAAGATTTCAATTCATCAGATGCATAGGCATTACACAATAAAAACTAAGCCGGAAAGCTCAATACACGCTCCTTCTTAAATTAAGCTCAAATACCAACATTTTACACCCAACTCTCCCACCCTCGGCTAGGCACACTAACCTTACCATCTTAGGCATTCCATTCAGTGTAAATTATAAATTAAGGAATGTGATTACATATTTGCACATCCGAAATGAAATCCGAATCGAAAACAAAACCGAATCACCTTAATTCCAAGGACATTTTTTTTTTTTTTGTTCATCGTCAGGATTTTGAAGAATGCTTCTCGATGGATTTGTCATTGTTGACGATTGAGGCCAGGGTAAAACGAAAGGACGAATGAACCGTGAGCTTAAAGAATGAACGGAATGATGGAATGAAGAAATAAAGCAATAAAGGATCCGCAGTAGCAGACTCCATTGCTTACTTGCACCAATGACGAACGCAATCGTTGCCTCATCAAGGAAGCATCCAGGAATTTACCGCTAGTGCATTCATAATTTCTTCATTGCTGTCAGTGGTCCGCTGAAAGTTTGTGCGGAATTCGAAATTACAAAAATGAACGAGACGCAGATAGTTGTTCCTTTCCTGATGTCAAGGGAAAGCAAATCTCCTTTCAAATCCATTGGGTTGCATCAATCATTCAGTCGCGAAATCAACACATCACCATGCGGTTCATAACCAAACAGGAAAAAAGGCGGGAAACAAATGTCGGAACTGAGTCTATCGCCGCCCATTCATCCGCTTCCGATTCATGGTGGACGCGGGTCTTTGAAAAGGCACAGTAACCTGAAGGATATTTGTTTCAAGATAAATTTTAATTAAATCCTTCGTCACTTTTCGTTTACAAAGGGGAGCGAAGGGTCTTTTGAAACGCAAACTACGGCTACAGCTCCTTTGTTTTATATCGTGGCTTTGGCATTGAGTTTTTCCTTCGTTTACCCCTTTTGCTTGCTTTTCCAATTTTCGTAGGGCAGTTGAAGTTGGCTTGCGACGGATGTGAAGGATTTGTTTTGTTTTGCCTTCGTATTTGGGTTCTCAAAAGGACGAATTAAGTTGTGTGACTAAAAAGGCTTGGAATTGGTGGTAGTACACAGCAACCCTTTTTTTCCTCCCATTCATTTTGTGTTTTTTTCCTTTTGCCGCCTGTTCGTTACTTCGTTTGTATGATATCTCTGCTCCTGTTCCAAGTGGTGTTTGTCTAACCTTTCCATTCCTCTGCTGGAGCGTCTCAGTATTTATTTTTGCACTTTGTCCTTTTTATTTTTGTGCTTTCGTGGATTTCCTTCGCTAATTAGAAGTCGTTTTTCGTCGTTGGTTTCTTTTTCATGTTTCTTCTTTCTTAAGGCTTTCAGGGCGAACGAACACGGGATGGGAGTAAGTGTAGGCTAACTTGCAAAGCAATTCCTTCAAAGACCATATCATCCGGCGCAGTGGCAGTGACGGCACTCTAATAAAGATAACAGGATGATGGCAGTATTGTGCACGCGACAACGAGGATCTTATTTGTTTAGTTAAACCATTTACGCCACCTGCCTGTACTAGGATTGCCTTCTGTTGGCTTCTATGGTTTCCTGCTAAGGTTTCTGATGACGACGTTAGCCTGACGGTTACTTTCTGTTGGTGGTGTTTACATGATGGTTTAGATTAAATTAAATAAAATACCAATTAGAATGGTCTTAAGGGTGATTATTTTGAGACAGATCATAACGTTTTATTTCGGCGACATACTACTCGGCGGGGGTGTTACGTATGCTCATTACGTGTGTTTCCTGCCATTTTGTGTGTGCTGTTTAATTGGAATGTAATACTTTGCCACGAGCAACAAAGGGTGGTTGGTGGCGAACTGTTGACGGTTTGTAAGCAGTGAAAGGTTTCCATATATGATAGGGGGGTTGGATGTTATCTAGCTTATGCTTAGATGTCAGCAGTTCCAAGAAAGTAATAGGACGGGTAAGAAATTGTTTCTTGTATTATCATGGGATTGAACAAAAATAATCAAATACGTATCACGGACTCTTATGTATTTACATATGCTTAGAATCAACCGTTGTCAAAGGTTTCTATTGATTGTTGACGTGTGTGATTTGTCGCGAATAATCAAAAGCCTACAGCTTAAATCTAAGAGGATGTATGCATGAGAGACTCTTGGTAGATTAAGGAAGAATTTCAGAACAGGCAATATGGCAAAAATTCTAGAGAGTTTGAGTTACGTTGCTGCCAAATTCGTACCTAGCACGCTTCATACACGAGAAACGTATTACATTCATAGGAAGCTGAATCAAAATCAAAGGGGCTATAGTTGCTATGTATTCCCAAGTAACAACCTGGAGGAACTTAAGCGAATGTTGGATAGCCTCGTGGACGATGCTAGAAGTTAAAGTTTTAGTCCACCAATTATAGTTGGAGTCTTCAGTGCATGGGCCATGGACAAGACAATTACCGGACTAATGAATGACGCGAGACTTTTAGAAGCCGCGTCGTAACTAAATACTGGTAATGGTTATGGAATATAATGCATGGTCCGATTCAAAAGGTTATAATCTTAAATGAGGCAATAATCATGGGCTTTGTCGAGAACATTGCAATTGTTGTGGCGACGAAACATCCAGAAGAAATAGAGAACATTGGTAAAGAGTGCATTCAAAAAGTAAGGCGGTGGAACTAGTAGCAGAATTAGGAATACTAGGATAGCTGTAAGAAAAAAAAAACAATCACCATCAGGGTAAGGGATTCCGATATACGATATAACATTAAAATCAGATACTAGGTATAATGACCGATGTGGGAACCCCTTGAGTGTGCGACATAAGAGGGTTCTTCATCCAAAAGTCTTATCAAGCGTGTATGATGAGGTACGTAGAGTACTGAAACGCTCTAGCTATTTTTTAAGTACCTGGATCCAGTACTGAGTCCAGAGAACTAGAGGAAATATGTAATTAATAATACAGGGTGTCCCACGAGCAGTGTGCCAAAAAGCTACAGCGTGTAAGTCTAGTCAAGACAAGAAAAAAATCGTATGGGAGGGGGGGGTCTATTTCCCCCCGTTTAGCCGGGGGGGCAATTTTCTAAAAAATTGACTTATTTTGGAAAAATAATTATTAAAAATCAACAGTTACATCCACAATGCCACGATATACCTTTTTGTAAAGTCAGAAACCTCTTCTTTCATATTGATTTTAAATGAAGCTGTTTTAAGGAGTAGTTTTTGAGAAATTAATTTTCAAACTCAAAATTTTGAAAAAAAATTGAAAAAAAAAAATTTCGAACTATTTTTTTTCAAAATTGTATGTAATTAAGTAGTAATTTTTTTTCAAAAATTCAATGCTCTCATGAGTTTTTAGTTAAAAAAAGAAAACCGGATGGAAAAATGTCTAGTAGTTTTTGAGAAATTAAAAAAAAACCCGAACCATTTTTTTCTAAGAAAAACCTTTTTTTTTATTTTAACGCGGCTGGACTTGTAGGCAAATTAATGTATGAAAGATTGACCTCTTTTTTATTATTTTTAAAAAAATTCGGAGTTTTATGAGGATACAATAAAGTGATACACTATTGGAATAACCCTGGATTAATTCTTTTTTTTCATTGATAACGCCTGAAAACTGACCTGCGAATTTCGGCTGGGTCCGCCCGCCGCAGATGGGTTCTACCCGAATTTTGAATTTGGTCCGACGCAATCCCTCCCTTAGTACAAGGAGGATGGCTATTATGCTTGGAGTGCCCAAATCTAGAGTATGGAGAGTGCTTCATACCGAAAACTTACACCCGTACCATTTTAGGCCAGTTCAGGGACTCACCTCAAACGACAAGTTTTTGAGAGCAGAGTTTTGTCGATCATTACTGCTTCGAGATGAAACTGAACGAAACTATTTTGCAAGGATATTCTGGACGGGTGAAGCACAGTTTACCAGAGATGGGGTTACTAACTTCCACAATTTGCATCATTGGAGTAGCACCAATCCACACAACAAAACACAAAATAAATCACAACACCGCTTTAGCTGTAATGTTTGGCTTGGTATTGTTGGACAAACTGTAATCGGAGATAATTTAATCTACCAGCAAGATGGAGCACCAGCACACTACAGCTTACGGGTTAGACACTGGCTGGATGATCATTTTAGTGACCGTTGAATCGGAAGAAGGGGCCCCACGAAATGGCCACCTAGATCACCAGATTTAACTCCTCTAGATTTTTAAGTGTGGGGATTCATGAAAAATTATGTTTACGAAGTGGAAATAGTATCTTTGGAACAACGGATTGAAGTCGCTGGAGTCAAATTGCAGGAAAATTTGTCAAACATAGACTAATGTGCAGCCATTAGAAGAAGATATAATCTTTGCCTTCTAAAAAATGGGGATCATATTGAAAATTTATTATAATAAAACTCCGAATTTTTTAAAAATAATAAAAAAGAGGTCAATGTTTCATACATTAATTTGCCTACAAGTCCAGCCGCGTTAAAACCAAAAAAAAGGTTTTTCTTAGAAAAAAATGGTTCGGGTTTTTTTTAATTTCTCAAAAACTACAAGACATTTTTGCATCCAGTTTTCTGTTTTTAACTAAAAACTAATAAGGGAATTGAATTTTGGACAAAAAATAGTACTTAATTACATACAATTTTGGAAAAAAGTAGTTCGAAATTTTTTTTTTCCAATTTTTTTTCAAAATTTTGAGTTTGAAAATTAATTTCTCAAAAACTATTCCTTACAACAGCTTAGTTTAAAAACAAGATCAAAGAAGAGGTTTCTGGCTTTACAAGTATATCGCGGCATTGTGGCTGTTACTGTTGATTTTTAATAATTTTTTTTCCAAATTAAGTCAATTTTTTAGAAAATTGCCCCTCCCGGCTAAACGGGGGGGAATAGACCCCCCCCCCCCCGTACGATTTTTTTCTTGTCTTGGCCAGGGCTACACGCTCTAGCTTTTTGGCACACTGCTCGTGGGGCAACCTGTGTAATGAGAAATGAGGAAATAAAATGAGACGCGGGTTTAGACAGGTTGCAACAATATTGTAATCATAAAGAAACTTCGACAGATGGAAAACTAGTGGAAACTTAAGCTCAAACGCCATCACCCATAGAACGAAGAACCGCGAATGCTCAACTCAATGTTGAACCAACACACGGAAAAAGATGGGCATGGATTCTTAGCCTGCCACTCGTAGTAATACTTAACCTTAGATCTGTGGAAAGTTTGTTCAAAATGGGTATTGCCGTGAGGCGTATTCCCGAGTTAAAAAAAAAAAAAAAAAAAAAAGGCTGAAACTGAAATGTAAAGAAAATAATAATTTCAGTCATTATTGAATCTTACACTCATTTATCTAAATTACAAAATAGACCCAAACTAAACCACAGGTAAATAAAACAGCCATATCTCGGACATGACGGCTTGATACATAGTGTATATGGCAATTATTACTGAAGAGTTGGTTGGAATTGGGAACTGTCCACAAATACCATATAAACTGTGCCGGAAAAGGGGGTAGAAACCAGATCTGAAAAAGTCAACAAGTAGACCAAAGCAATCAAGTAAAGTTTATGAGAACCAAAGAGGAAAACCCTCATACCACCACCAGAATATTACCTTACATACAAAACGATTGCGAAAATTTCCCATAAAACCGTCAAGAAAGTTATGCCGAAACACAAATATACATCGAGAAACGGCAGCAAAAACATTACTTTCAAAGTAAATACTTGCAAAAGACTAACTTTTAGAATGTAGCACATTTGTATATTGGAATGATGTTTTTTTTTGATATTTGTCTAAAGTAATGATGTACTACCACGCAAAACAGCTGAGAGTATGGAGGAAACCGTAAGCAGCCCTCGAAAACAAGAAAAGTTGGATATTATCGATGATGATGTGGGAATGTTTTCCGGTAAAGCCCTTGATAAACCAGAATTATCGATGACGATACTTAGAAAGTATTTTTGGATATTTTAAGAAAAAAGCCTAAAAAGAAGTGCAAGAAGAAGTGAAAATTCTGCTTTGTTGACCCAGAAGAGGATAACAAATTACGTTTTAAATTTTACCGGAACAACGAACCAAGACATAAATCTTGTTTATGTTGCGAGCGGTTTCTGTTTAAGTATCGACACTCTTCTCCCGATTCCCTTTAAAAAAAAAAAGGACGAAAAGTAGCTATGGACTTCAGAGAAACACGAACTTACATTCTATAAGGAGGGGGCGACAGGGCGTAATTATTTCATAATTGGATGAGAAAGACAATACATATAGAAATAATTTTTCTTTAATGATTGTGAAATCACCTATGCGATTTTGAAAATATCTTGAGTGGCTGTGTTTTCTTTCGCTATGTACGAGTATACTCTACTCCTTGGTTCCTTAGTTGGATTTTTTTCCATCGGTAACTATTTATTCTACAGCCTGTTCCTTTAGCTGTCCGGAAAATCTAGAGGAACATTGCACTACTTCTTGATTCTTCCACACGATAACAATAATCTGCTCTTTCGACCTAAGAGCCATTTCTCCTGTGGCAAGTGCTGTCATTTTAAATTTCGCGCTATCGTTAAACTGTCAAAATAAATAAACTGTCAAAAATCATGCTATTATTGCATGGCTTAGATAAGACAGACAAATTAATTTTTATACATGGATTTATACAACTTCCACAGCATACTGAGACAGCGAAAATTCATTACAAAATTGACACTGAATTTTTCTACATCCAGCATTTTCTAATTTTAGTCATTTGTCATTTATTTATTTTTATATAACTGATAAATTTTAATGTCCTTGATAAGTTTGAAGATTCCAATAAGTTGGTGAGAGAGCAACTGAAACTCACATCACAGATACCAGGCCTACCTTGGCTTGCACGGTTAATATCGCATAATGCGGAGGGACTTAATACCGATTCCGAATGGCGATCTGAGAAGCTTTGTCAAGGTAAGTGTACTACGGGAGGTTTAGCTAGTATCCCGCCGAGGAAAGCAGCCGCGAAATAAACATTCGATGGGGTTTGTGTTATGGAGACGCGAACTCGTTCATCGGACGTCATGGGCCGACTAAAAACTAAAAACTATCATCTAAAAACTTACAATTTGGACTGAGAGTTGAAGTGGATATTTGGCTGACATTATATTGTATTACTTACCTCAGAGCTCCTGATTGAGATACATGTACAAAAAAATATCACGATTCATTTAATTTGTCACATATTCTTCGATGGCCCTATATCATATTAGCTCAAAAGCCATGTACCAGAGCAACTCTGCTCAAAATCCATTTGTGCACAAATATTTCACAAGTATCTGTACTATGTACTATAAAAAGCAATTCATCTCGCATAGTACAACACAATCTCAATCGACACAAT
This sequence comes from Merodon equestris, assembly GCA_958301585.1. NCBI lineage: Eukaryota > Metazoa > Arthropoda > Insecta > Diptera > Syrphidae > Merodon > Merodon equestris. Next base: position 75,479,029 of record OY284415.1, on the reverse strand, counting down.
CACCATAACTGTCTAGTGCAGGTGGCTGAAAGTCGGGATTTTTTTATACCCCCTAATCCTGCCTATCGAAAGAGCAGTGGAAAGAAATGTCTTATTACTTACTTCAGTGTATAAACAGACAATAACAAATGCGTCTAGGGAATTCTCTACTTCCCCTTGAGATAAGAACTTAGTGAAAGCTACTGACACAAATATAATTTGGAGCACAGGTATTTTTATAGTGTGGCTCTTAATCAATAATGGAATCAAGTCTGATTACTATTTAATGTACTTAGTGGATAGAAGTCGAATTTCATGTCACACTGATGAATTGCTCTCTTCGAATTGTTTCTAATCTTTGAACGACATTCAATTTACTTTAATAAGTACAAAGTAGTCCAGTGGTTACAGTATTCCATACTACACTATACTATTACTACATACTACATATTTATTTGGGATGGGCATGATTGATACACATGAAAGCCTACATTCCACATAAACCTGGGTATCCAGTTAATCCCTCTTGAAATATAGATGATGCTCAATAATTCAGTACGGAAAAACGCTGAATTAAATTTATTCTTTTTGTAGAAAATTCTTGTTTGCCAACAAAATCAATATAAAGCTAAATACAACATCATCATCAGGTTACATGAAGATGAAAACAATACCTTGAAAACATTCGGCAATCCCACTGGCTTCCATATGCTCATATCATTCTTTTCTAGCAAATTCTCTTAAAAAAATATATAGAACTCCTATAAAAATAGATTATAAACAAAAGGATGGCTTTTCTCATCATTTTAACGAGTCCTTGTACCAAAAATATTCTTGTTGACTAGCTTAATAAAAAATTGCTAAAAATTTTTAAAATATTTCTCTTTTTTCCTTTTCTTAAAAAAATATTCAAAACAACATGTCAAGGCACAAGTCGTATTGAAACTTTCTTAGGTAATATCGTTGTAACTCATAAAATAAAGTTTATGAAAACCGAAAGGTAGTAAAGCGTTTCATAGACACAGAAATTCTTTTAGGCAAACAGAAGCTAGCATTTGGGGGTCACGAAAAGGCCGATTCCGAAAAATGTGTTTTATCTGGCCTCTCAAATGATATATGTGAGCCATAGGGAATAACTAAGGGGTAGTTATCGGGGGATGGGTTTCTCGAGTTTTTCGACATTAATGAGAGTCGTAATGCGGATGACCTATCAAACCGCATTATAAATTGGACAATCTTACGATGGTGCTGCAGTAATATCCGGGGAAGTAGGCGATGTTGAAAAAATCATCAATATATTTCCAATGGCAACCTTTATTTGCAATGCTTACGTTTTAATTTTATATTAGACCGATCTCTGGAAAATATATGTGAACTAAAAGTATTTTTCGGTGATACAAACATCTATTAAACGTTCAAATCTTTTAAAACAAACTGACGCGTGCCGTAACGAATGGTTAACATAATTCTAAATTGCAGATTATAAATTATTGAAACATCTATCGTAATACGAGTATTTGATAGCCCCAAAGAAAGGGATAGTAAAGCATTTTCTATAGCCGAGAGTTTGTTATTTAAATAAAAGGGCAACGATTTTCATTTCTTTCTAATTTTTCTATCTGATATTTTTGCAAAACCGATGCACTGTTGATATTGATACAAAAGAAAAAAGTTTGTTAGGCTAGGTCAAGCATCTTAATAAATTTGAATCAATTTCTTAAAGAGTAAACGAATCTGACGAATACTCGACTTGATTTAAAGATTGACTATAAGCGTCTTTATGTAGAAATAAAATTACATGCCAGATTAAGGCAAGATATAGGTATACTGTTCCTCACGAAATCATTCGGAATTGTGTTTTCTTCTGGATTTGAGATAACAAATAATTAAGCTTCTTCTTTTCCTTTTTTCTCCGGCGATGTTATGGTCAGAAGTGTAGGACCATAACCCTCCCACTTAACTGCATTCCTACTGGTCCGCTTGTGGGGTCTGCCGGTTTGACCTCAGAAAGTAGCGGCAGGCTTCCCGGTTTGGGATTACTTCATCGCTGAGGCCAATCAAATGCTGGTGTTTTTGCATTTGTTTGCACCAATTGTTTTTCGGCCTGCCTTTTTTGCGTGTTGAAATTGGAATGTTGATTGATAACGCCTTTTGGACGGGGTTCAGAGGATCTATCCTTTGAACATAACAATACCAACTGAGTCGGTCGCGCTCTATATTTCTTGTGGCTTCCTCGGATCTTTGAACTTCTAATTCTGTCACGCTTTGTTACTCCCGCTGTCATGCGAAGCATCTTCACCTCAGTTGCCGTTAATTTGCTCTCATACTTTTTGTGCATTGTCCAGCATTGTGAACCGTATGTGAGCGCCGGACGTACAACTGAAGTGTAGAGCCTTCCTTTCAGCTTAGGGGGCATTTTTCGATCACAGAAGATGGCGGAGTTTTCCCGCCACTTCATCCACCCTACGCTTACGCGATGTTTGATGTCGTCATCAAAAGTTGCTTCTCTATTAATCATAGATCCCAGATATTTAAACTTTTCACACTTGGGAAGCACTCTTCCATTCAAGTAAATGTCTGGAATAGGCTGATGAGGGTCAGAGAACGGGCAGCACAGATACTCTGTCTTCTTTGAACTAATACGATACGCGTGTCCCTCAAAAATGTCCACCCACACATCAAGTGCTCGTTGTAGGGACGCCTGATCATCACTTATAATGGCCCCATCGTCAGCAAAGAATAGCTGGTGCACATTGGGGTCCGTCACTTTTCCTTCAAGCAAGCAATCAAGGACTGCTATAAAAAGCAGTGGGCTGAGGACGCTCCCTTGGTGTACACCGACTTTGATTGCGAACTCTTCGGTGACTCCTGCAGTGCATCTTACTCTTGTCGTTGCTCTTTCGTACATGTCCATAATCACTCGCACGTAGGTTTCTGGAACTCCTTTTTGTCTTAGCGCTACCCATAAAAGATCTCTTGGTTGCCGGTCAAAGGCCTTCTCGAAATCAACCAACACCATATGCAAGTCCTTTGAAGAATCACGATGCTTTTCCATCATGATCCTTATACTTTGGATTGCATCAGTTGTTGATTTACCCGAGACAAACCCGCACTGGTCATCAGATAGTCGTATTATTTTTCGCAGTCGGCTATCTAATACCCGTTCAACGATCTTCATGGTGTGCGACATCAGCTTGACAGAACGGTAGTTATCACAATTTCGCGTATCACCCTTTCCTTTGTGCAATGGAAGAAGATAGCTTTCCCTCCAGAACTCAGAGGGTATCCCGTCCGGCCCAACTGGGCGGCTATCTTAAAGATATTTGCTCCTTTGTTCAAATTGTTTTGTCGAAGCTCCTGGGTAGCCTGTTCCTGTCAGACGCGGAAGACGATATTTCTTCTGATACTCCTGATAGAGGCCTTCCATGCTTTTCGCTTTGCAACATCTATATACCTTTTCACGGCGAGCTTTTTCCTCTCTATTAGTAGAAGAGCACTTTGACCAAGCTTGGAAAGCCATTTTCTTTTCGTGTAAATAATTAATCGTACAAATAATTAAGCAATAATAATAAAAATCAGTGTCAATTGAACATTTATTCCCTATTAACAAATAATTTAAAAAAATTAACATTTTCCCTCTACAACAGCAAAAAAAGAAAAATAAACAATAACGGAGCGAATTCCATGTCACAAAAGTATTCGGAAATTTTGCTTATATCTAATATAATTTCAAAATAAAAAGTAAAACTAAAATTTTGATATCGTGTGGCAAAACCATTTTGTTTAACAACTTCTTTAAGCCTTTTTGGTATTGATTTTATAAGCCTTTTTGCCGTTCAAGACTTATTTTACTCCATTCTTGAGAAATGGCTTCCTTTAGTGACGATATGCTTGTTATTGGATGCTTGCGGATTTTTTGCTCTATGATGGCCCATAAATGTTGAATGGGGTTAAGGTCTAGAGACTGCGGTGGAGTTTTCAACTGTTTTGGGGTATTATATTCTAAGTTGCCTTTTTAATTACTTTTTAAATTTATTTTTATTTATTTATTTATTTATTTATTAAGACTGAGCGGAAAGCTAAAACATTAAGAATAAATCTTATAAATTTGCAATAGCTACTCGTAGTTAAAATAGACATTTTAGTTACATTATTTTGAATTGAATTGAGTAAGATTGTAATAGATTAATTAATTAAAATATTAGGACAAAGGAAACTAGAAAATTACGTTAATTATTTAAGACATGAAACATTAATTAAGAAAGTAGGATACAATACGATAGTTGTGAAAAAAAAAAATAAAAAAAAAGAAGAAAAAAATGATATTGACAAAATTAACAGGAAAGAGAAGAGAAAAATCAATTATTTTGGATGCACAGAAAACCATGCAATTCTTTTTTAAATCTATGTATATCGCTTAGTGCTCTTAAAACGTTAGGTAATGAATTCCATAGACGGATAGCAACGATGAAGAATTGTCTCTCAGATATAAGGTAATTAAACCTCGGTGTTATGAGAGAAGTAGATCTATTTGACGTTGGGAATTGAAAGTTGTTATAGAGATTAGAAGGTTGCTGTGTTTTGAGGATTTTAAAAAGAAAGACCAATGTTCGAAATTTAAGATAGTTTTCAAATGACATACCTAGAACGTTAATGGAAAGGTGTGAGACGTGATCATATCTTCTGAGCCCATAAATATATCGAACAGCGCTATTGAAAGCAACTTGTAATTTTCGAGTACATACAGAATTACAATTATCAAATACTTCACAGCCATGCATTAGTATAGGAATTATTAAAGATTTTACCGTGTATTCAATGGTGTAAAGGGTTGTGCCGTCCACAGGGTCCGCAAAACACCATAAGCCCTTCCTACGATGCTATTTATGTGATCATTCCATGTTAAAAATCTATTGAATACAACTCCTAAATTCTTTGATGTATCCACAAAGTCAATTGTGGTATTATTTAAAATTAATTGTGAGAAATACGAAAGGTCCAATTTTGTTCTGGATATAACTAGACATTTAGACTTAAAAGGGTTAAGATTCAAACCGGGCAGCTCTTATAAACCTGGACATCGTCAGCATTAATGTGTGTAGAGGAATGTGTAACTAAATCTGGTATCTCATTTATGTACAGAGAAAATAAGAGAGGACTCAGAATTGATCCTTAAGGTACTCCGCGAGTAAGGTCCAGGTAGTCAGATAAGGTATTATCAACCAATACGGCCTGCTTTCTATTGCATAAATATGATGAAACTAATTTAACTGCTGGTGGAGAAAAACCAAAGAAGTAACTCAACTTTTTGCAGAGTAAGGCATGATCAACAGTATCAAATGTCTTAGAAAAATCTAGAAGAACCAAGAAAGTAACTTCATCTTTATCCAAACTTGCCCTGATATCTTCAATAACTTTCACTAGAGCAGTTGTACAACTACGTTTCGCCCGGAAGCCCGATTGCACATGTGCAAGCATCCTGTTTCGAGAAAGATACTCATTTATTTGCTTTTGCATTAACCGCTCGCATACTTTAGAGAGGAATGGCAAAATTGAAATCGGTCGATATTCATCACCTATCGAGTTTTTCGGTATAGGTATTACTTTGACCATTTTCCATTGGTTAGGAAAAATTCCTGTGGTGAAAATAGAATTTAATATGCATATGTGTCACATGCGGCAGGATCAATGGAAGAATGGCTTTGATAAAAATTGGGTGAATTTCATCAACTCCAATTGCACAGGACTTAATTGACAAAAAGCTTTCGACTACCTCCACGCTATCAACACATGAGAAAGAAAAAGATGACTGCACTACACGCGTGTGACTTTAATTTAAATCAACATCCAAATTTCGTGTCCCGGAAGATACTCCAGAAGCAAACTTTTGGTTTAGTTCGTTACCGTCGATGTAATTTGGCTTGATTCGCTCTTTACCGACACCAGCTTTCGACTACCCAAGTTGGTTTTTAGTTTGTCAGAGAAAAATTGTACCTTTGTCACTTTTATTTCACGGACAACAATATTTCGCAAACAGTCAGTGGAGGGCTTCAACTCGAAAACGCTTCCATCTGTGATACGCTGCTTATTAATTCCTTAATTTCTCTTGAGAACCAAGGCTGTGTTGAGCTTTTATTGATTTTCGTTTTAAGTGGAACGTATAGATTAAAAAGAAAGTTTATATTAGAATTAAGAAATTGAACTTGATGATCCGGAGAAGTCATAAAAAAAATCTGTTCCCAGGGTATTGCACTTATGCTCTGTTCTAGATTAACTCTATCTATATTGCTAAAATCTCTATATTGAAAAGTTCTTACTTGCGGATGAATATGCACATGGAAATCATAAGTAAGAAATATCAAGTCATGCTTTGAAAAAGCTGGTGCAGAATGTTGGTTGTAAAAAAAGTGCACTATCGACGTTACTAATAAAGAAAACGTCTAGTAAAGTGCTTGTAGAACTAACGTGATGAGCGGGAGTTGTAGTATTTACTGGATGTAGGTCAAATGATTTCATGCCATCAGTGAGATAGGGGTGGTAGTGGTGCAATGGTAATCATCACCGACTGTTAAGCGGAAGGTCTGTAGTTCAAGTCTGACCATAGCCAAGAAAAAATTTCTATACGGAAAAAAACCCATGCAACAACACCAGTTGTGAATGAGAGATGATTAAAAAGTGCTGACGAAGGCATAACACTCGCAGTATAAGATCACTTCAAAATTCATACTCTGCGTGTGCATTTCCAATATAAGATCTTAATGGCATGGAATAAAGTTACTGTAAAACTACAAACAACGCGACAAATTCAGTCGAATCTCTCGAATCCCAAGACAACCACCCCCGGAGAGTAGTGAACGAACATCTTCGACACAAACCATCTGCACCCCGTCCAGGTTGTGTGACAAACATCAAAAGAGCGTAACTCTTGAACCTGCACGAATTATAAAAAAAAAAAAAAAAAAAAAAAAAAAAAAAAAAAAAAAAAAAAAAATGCCTCTCGATCAGAAGATTTCTATTTAAATCACCACATATGACTATGTTTCTAGAGCTAGTTGAGATAGTCTCTATTACTGACAAGAAAGGTGTTAAGTCAACGTTACTATTTGGTCTGTAAACAGTACTTAGGAGCAAAGAGTTGTCCCCACTTACTATATTAAGAAACACATAGTCAATATAAGAGTCAGGAGGCGAAACATGTGTCTTTCTACATTTGAGACCGTTTCGCACACTTTCGCTACACCACCACCTCGATCATTTCTATCGCAACGATAAAGTCTGTAACCATCCAATTTGTGGATTTCATTATTGGTATCTGGCTTAAACCAAGTTTCCGAAACGCAAACTGCATCTATATTCGATTCATATATTATATTATATATATTATATTAAACCGACATTTTTGTATTATGCGCTGTATGCTTTGGGTCATTAGCGTGTTTAAATAAATAACGACCCGAAAGCAACAATTTTTCAGCACACTCATTCAAATTGTTTTTTAATATGTCAATATATTGATAGGGATTCATCGTATTTTCAATAAATTGCATATTTCCAACTCCATTCGCACTCATGCAGCCCCTCAACATAACGTTACCTACTCCGTGTTTTATCGTTGGTATAGTATTGCTGGGATGCATTTCTTTTCCCACTTTTCTCCAGACTGTAGGCCTCCGTCGGGTCCAAAAATTTTAAATTTGGTTTCGTCACTATACAGGGTGTCCCACGAGCAGTGTGCCAAAAAGCTACAGCGTGTAAGTCTAGTCAAGACAAGAAAAAAATCGTATGGGAGGGGGGGGTCTATTTACCCCGTTTAGCCGGGGGGGCAATTTTCTAGAAAATTGACTTATTTTGGAAAAATAATTATTAAAAATCAACAGTTACATCCACAATGCCACGATATACCTTTTTGTAAAGTCAGAAACCTCTTCTTTCATATTGATTTTAAATGAAGCTGTTTTAAGGAGTAGTTTTTGAGAAATTAATTTTCAAACTCAAAATTTTGAAAAAAAATTGAAAAAAAAAAAATTTCGAACTGTTTTTTTTCAAAATTGTATGTAATTAAGTAGTATTTTTTTTTCAAAAATTCAATGCTCTCATGAGTTTTTAGTTAAAAAAAGAAAACCGGATGGAAAAATGTCTAGTAGTTTTTGAGAAATTAAAAAAAAACCCGAACCATTTTTTTCTAAGAAAAACCTTTTTTTTTATTTTAACGCGGCTGGACTTGTAGGCAAATTAATGTATGAAAGATTGACCTCTTTTTTATTATTTTTAAAAAAATTCGGAGTTTTATGAGGATACAATAAAGTGATACACTATTGGAATAACCCTGGATTAATTCTTTTTTTTCATTGATAACGCCTGAAAACTGACCTGCGAATTTCGGCTGGGTCCGCCCGCCGCAGATGGGTTCTACCCGAATTTTGAATTTGGTCCGACGCAATCGCTCCCTTAGTACAAGGAGGATGGCTATTATGCTTGGAGTGCCCAAATCTAGAGTATGGAGAGTGCTTCATACCGAAAACTTACACCCGTACCATTTTAGGCCAGTTCAGGGACTCACCTCAAACGACAAGTTTTTGAGAGCAGAGTTTTGTCGATCATTACTGCTTCGAGATGAAACTGAACGAAACTATTTTGTAGGGATATTCTGGACGGATGAAGCACAGTTTACCAGAGATGGGGTTACTAACTTCCACAATTTGCATCATTGGAGTAGCACCAATCCACACAACAAAAAACAAAATAAATCACAACACCGCTTTAGCTGTAATGTTTGGCTTGGTATTGTTGGACAAACTGTAATCGGGGCCCGGTTTTTGAATGCCGTTATTAAGGGAGAATCATACCTGCAGTTCCTACGAGACCTTTTGCCCGATTTGATGGACAACGTTCCTTTGGCCATAGCAGATAATTTAATCTACCAGCAAGATGGAGCACCAGCACACTACAGCTTACGGGTTAGACACTGGCTGGATGATCATTTTAGTGACCGTTGAATCGGAAGAAGGGGCCCCACGAAATGGCCACCTAGATCACCAGATTTAACTCCTCTAGATTTTTAAGTGTGGGGATTCATGAAAAATTATGTTTACGAAGTGGAAATAGTATCTTTGGAACAACGGATTGAAGTCGCTGGAGTCAAATTGCAGGAAAATTTGTCAAACATAGACTAATGTGCAGCCATTAGAAGAAGATATAATCTTTGCCTTCTAAAAAATGGGGATCATATTGAAAATTTATTATAATAAAACTCCTAATTTTTTAAAAATAATAAAAAAGAGGTCAATCTTTCATACATTAATTTGCCTACAAGTCCAGCCGCGTTAAAATAAAAAAAAAGGTTTTTCTTAGAAAAAAATGGTTCGGGTTTTTTTTTAATTTCTCAAAAACTACAAGACATTTTTGCATCCGGTTTTCTGTTTTTAACTAAAAACTAATAAGGGAATTGAATTTTGGACAAAAAATAGTACTTAATTACATACAATTTTGGAAAAAAGTAGTTCGAAATTTTTTTTTCCAATTTTTTTTTCAAAATTTTGAGTTTGAAAATTAATTTCTCAAAAACTATTCCTTACAACAGCTTTGTTTAAAAACAAGATCAAAGAAGAGGTTTCTGGCTTTACAAAAAAGTATATCGCGGCATTGTGGCTGTTACTGTTGATTTTTAATAATTTTTTTTCCAAATTAAGTCAATTTTTTAGAAAATTGCCCCTCCCGGCTAAACGGGGGGGAATAGACCCCCCCCCTCCCGTACGATTTTTTTCTTGTCTTGGCCAGGGCTACACGCTCTAGCTTTTTGGCACACTGCTCGTGGGGCACCCTGTATATTACACTACTCCAAAAATCTTCAGTGCAGTTTAAGTGCTCTTCTCCAAACTCTAGACTTTTCTTCCGGTTGACTTTGCTTATCAATGGTTTGCAGCATGGAGTACAACCATTGTAGCCAACGCTTCTGAGCACCCGCGCGCGGTTTCATCACAAACATTAACACTGCTATACTCAGCCATTTCTCTATTTATTTCTCGAGCTGATTTTTTTGGATTTTGTTTAATTTTTCTTATAATAAGCGATTTATCAAGTAGATTTAATTTCATAGGACGGCCAGATCGTTGTTTTGATTGAATGCTATCGCCCTGTAAAATGCTATGAATTGTAGAAATGCTTCTATTTACATAAGACGACATTTCCTTTAGTTTTTTGCTTTTACTGTGCATTTGAAAAATAATTTTTCTTTCTTCTTCGGTAGTTTCCATTGATTTTCTACCGTTCTTCTTTACCTTTTTTCCGGCGTCGTTATGGTCAGAAGTGTAGGACCATAACCTTCCCACTTAATTGCATTCCTACTGGTCCGCTTGTGGGGTCCGCCGGTTTGACCTCAGAAAGTAGCGGCAGGCTTCCCGGTTTGGGATTACTTCATCGCTGAGGCCAATCAAATGCTGGTGTTTTTGCTTTTGTTTGCACCAATTCTTTTTCGGCCTGCCTTTTTTTTTTGTTTTTGTGACACGGGCATGCTCCAGATTTTTTTTTTTTGTTTGATCTTACTTTTACAATACCGGTGATCTCCAGTCGTGTCAACCCACTGATTTGCATGTACACTTGTGGGGCAGTTTAATGGTGGTATATGTGTCCCTAGGCTCACTTTGGTGTTTTCTAAATTGCCTAGATGTGATTTTTGTTTACCTTTGATTTAGTCGCCTTTTACGACAAGCGAGAGGGATCGCTGCAGGGATATTCTTAACCCGTCCCTGCACGGAATTGATTTTCTACCCATTTTAGTATAAATTTAGTAAGATGCTCTAAGCAACGAAAAATATACTGTATGATAGCCTCTTGATTTTTGCGAATGCTGATTATGTATTGTACTAATAAGGAAAGCCAACAACAGATTTTAAAAAGAATTTAAAACGGCACTTGATTTTAACCGTAAATGGTAGCAGTTCCGAATACTTTTGTGACATCGAATTCGCTCCGTTATTGTTTATTTTGCTTTTTTGTTGTTGTAGAGAGAAAATGTTCATGTTTTTTTAAATTATTTTTTAATAGGCAATAAATGTTGAATTGACACTAATTTTTTGTTTTTTAACAACACTCAAATCCAGAAAAAATAAAATACCGAATACTTTTGTGAGGGTCTGTATGTAAGTCCTTCACGCAATTATTTTTTTTTTAATTTATTGAACAAATTAAAATGTGACAGTTTGCACTATTGAACCCAGATGAAAAAAAATATTTTTAAATTATTTTTTTCCTGGAGTATTTGATTTAAGAAATTAAAAAAAAATACTAAAGGTTTTGAATACAACTTCTTCACTCCACGATCCAATACTTCATAATCATTTAACAGGAGAAATATTACGAGACACATTTAATTACCTTTTAAACTTTTGAATTGGTGCGATTATTGGTCATCTAGTTTTGGGTATATAATATTATTTGTTTTAAAGTTCATTTTACTAGTGCAGGTAGTTGATTTTTGCTTCGACTAACTTGTGTGAAAACAAATCCTTATACATGCTTGTCAATATTGAAATAAATTGTCATTTGTAATTTGATAGACGCAGCGGCGTAAAGTTAGTAACAATTCACTCGTCCTGTATTTATTTGCGTTAGTGCTACGATGATTTTGACTTCTCGTCTTCATTTCCTAATTTGATCGAGCGCTTCGTCGCTACAATGCCTTTTTCTACTCACTTTAATTTATTTTCGATAAAAAAAATTGTTTTTCTACTTTTACGACTATTTTTTTGAGTACATTGAACTTCATCGAAATTGCAGGCATACAACCAAGCCTTGCCTATAATGCGAGTATTGATAGAAATATGCAACATCGAAGTAGTTAACTTCATTTAAATATGTCCCACTTTCAAGCCGCAACATCAGTCCATAAAATCTGAATAGGAGCCTAAACCGTTATATCGCGCAGTATAATGGCCCTTATTTGGAACGGATGAAGATGACTATTTTGGAATCAAAAGCAACTTCCGCTCTACGATCTTTAATAACTTTTAAATTTTAGTGAGTATTTAGAATGATATTCAGTTACAAACTGTGCAAACTGTATAGTGACACGGTCTTAGTTAAGGGCTAATTGGGCACACGTGTTGATAGAATCTAAAACCACCTCAGAATGTGGCGGTGAAAGAAACTTGTCAGAAGTTTTACCGGTTAGAGGCTTGATGGTTGAGGTATGATAGTATCACATCGTGATACCAGCCCTATTTTCTGGTGACGGTGTAGGATGCTCCGTTGGCAATTCATAATGGAAACATTTCCTAAGAAGCCCCTTTTAGCGTCTATCTCTTTCTCTCTCTGTTTTGTAATACAGAAGGCCATAAGCCACAGTCTTAACCTGTCAAACATGTTTCTACTAAAGAAGAAAATTAAGGAAAACCTTTTACGAACTTCTAAGTACTTAGTGCCGTTAAAAGCATTTTAATGTGTTATAATTCCCATGTCGACATGCAGGTGAATACAGAGACCATGTGACAAAGTGAGTTTGTCAAAAGCCAACCTGGAGCGATTGTTATAAGTAAAACTTTCCCACTCGTCGTCTTAGCCAGTATCGCCGGAACTAATTTTCAATGAAACTTTCTGTCGGCAGACTTCTTTGCATTGTTCTCTAAGAAAGATATCCCATATTTGATTGCACAATTAAAAACTTTCTGCTTACGACATTTTTGCCGAGAGTTTCTAATACAAGGCATGAAAAGGTATTAAGACGAACGAGGCTCTATAAACCAGGCCACAAGACTTTGCTTCTTTAATCAGAAGCGTGCATATATGCGGAATACATAGTATAAAAAGGATAGATATTTTTTTTGTTTTAAGAACAAAAGGATACAAATCGCACAATGAAACAATACAATTGAGACCAACAACCGAACAATATCTTCAGACATCTCAAAACAAATCCCTCGATTCCTGTCTTTTCATTTAACACAAAAAGCAGGAAAGACTAAATGAATCGAGAATCAGTAAAAGTGAAGAATAAGATCTAAAATTGGAGTGGAAGATAAAATAAAACAAAGTGAGAAATAAAAGAACCGACCAACGGGGGGAAAAAAACGGAAAAATCGTATGAAAGAAATCGAAAGGAAAGTGCAACGTTGCCGATGAGAAGATTGTTTAGAAGGCGGATCCCTTCGACTTGCTGCGGGCCATCTGTTGTGATTTCTCCCTATTTTCTACCCTTTTTCAGCTTTTGTATTTTTCGCCAACGTTTTTTTTCCCACTTTTAAGCTTTTGTACCGTTCCCCACTTGATTGTCCTTTTAACCAGAATGAATTATTTTTGTTCTTCTATTCCTTCTCCGACTTTTCTATGGCTTGAAAATAGAACAAGAAAATAAGAAGTGGACACCATCCGGTTCCGGCTCGACGATTGTGGTTGCAGCTTACATGTATACATGTGTGGTATGAGAAGAACCATAAGTCAGTTAATCTCTTGGAGTAATCAGTAAGACAATACATTTCAGCTCCATCAGAAAATTGCAACGACTTTCAAATGATAGATAAAAATAACGAGGGATGATTCTACATGCTTGTTAGGTCCAGATGAAAGAAGTCCGAAAAGTGCACTGTCAAAGTTTAGTTTCATATAAATATTTCACGTCATATGGGTGCGAAACAGAATGGTTTCAGTGATAATATCTTATAAGTATAAAAGCATAAATAGGAAACGTTAGCTAATCTGGTCTTACTGCGTTTTTTAGATTAAGGCATAAAAAGTTTATAAGGTATGTCACGTCAAATGAATTATGGCATCGTGAAGCAAAGCAAGCCATAAAGCACTGGTTTAACCACCGCATTTAAAAAATGACTATAAAATGCAGTTGGAAGCTTTGTCAGGATGCCTTCTATTCAGGGATATCACCAGTTGTAACAAGGGACAATATCAACTGAAAAATACGGAAACGAGACATGTGTTTCCGAGTACTCGGATGACACCACACATTGCTTAGATAATATTAAACAGTAGCACTTAAATGCGGTAAAGACCCAAATGCAAGAGTATACGAGTCTGTGGAAAAAGAAACAGTGAAGATTTGCGATTAAATTAAGATGAGTTTGAAATTGTTTGGTATTTTTACGAAATGTTTCCTTATACAACTTTAAAGTTAGTTGGTCTCATTTCCCATTTCTGTTTCTCGAGATATGCGAATAAAGAAACATTTTACAACAACTTGCAATAGCTTTTACGTTATAAAAAAACTACCGCTAAGTTTAATTTTCCACAAATCTTATCAGTTATTCATTGTGAAAGTATGTACATGCTGAAGAAAATTGATTCGGAGTCGATATCGTTATTTGTTCTCGAGATATTCGAAGAGAAAAATATTCACGAACATACATCGCATATATGTGCACAAGGATATCCCCTTAAAAGCGATTGATTGGGCTTTAGAGGATGTTCAAACTAACAGTATTTTCCATAGGGGATGGTGAAAGTACAAGTTTAAGAAAACATAAGCTCAATTCACATATGACTTGCAAAGGAAAACCAAAATGAAGAGCATATATACATATATGAAAGCTTTGGACCTTAAAAATAGGCTTCGGATTCTATATTACCCACTTGAATCTCAACCAATATCCCTTTTTACTCTACTTTACAACTTGTAATTTTATCTATTTACAACTTTCTCTCTAATTCGAAACAGTCTCATTTTCCAAAGAACCTGAAACGTATAGGAAATTTAAGTTGAAAATGCAATTTTCTATTTTCTTTTCAAGAAATTGCTAATTCTTTTGCAGTATTTGGATTTCAGGAAAGTAAGTGCTTCTTTCGTGATGGATTATTTCCGATTCTCTGTGGGGGTAACTCGTGCCGCAACAAGAAGTAAAATAGACTAATGATGACACCATGAGTTATAGGTATGGTTCCGAGGTTCGGTGAGAAAGGGCGGTTTGCTAATTGTTAACCCTCGGTATTTGCTTTTAATTTAAAGAAGTAACGCTTCTCAGTTATTCCATTATTTATTTACAACTTCGAGTCCTTTTCCAAGGGGCCAACCAGTAACGTAAGATGTAAAATTGCAAATTCAATGGATTTTGGCTGGGAGTGGAATCCTTTTACTCTGTTTAGGATATTATTCTTTTAAGGTGTACGGTAGTCTACCGCCATCCAAATTTATATTGTGGAAGTAATCCTTTATTTCCAAAAGGCTAAAAGGTTCCTTTCATTTAGGGGAAAAAACGAGGATTTGGGAAGCATACCACGACGCCAAAGTGACTTGGGGTAGTTTCGGATAAGTAAAGTGAAGACGTTGTGAATCAGAGCTTGCAAAATTTATTTGAATTATTAACAAAAAAAAAAAACAATAGCTAAATACCACATTTAATTTTAACTAGCTTTTTTTATGCATCCAAAGGATTGTACGGAGAGAAATTAGGATTTTCGCCTAAATGACATCGTAAACGATTTCAGCAAAAATATTCTATGAAGCAATCAAATAAAACAAATAATTATTTTAGTGATTAATAACTTGGATTAAAAATGACATTATTATCGCATTAAGGAATCTGCAAATTGCCACCATTCGATTTAACTAAAAAGTATGTGCGTATGCATCAGTGGAAACTCTATTTTCATATTTTATTACCTCATTTAATCGACTTAAATAATGAACTTACCCAAAAATTAGCTGCGGTCATTAATAGTGAGTAGTCTGAAAAAAATCAAAACTAAAATTAAAAATAAAATTGAAACTAATTATGTTGCATTACATATTGGTTTTCTAAATGAGAATTATACTATAGTTCGTATTCGTTTTGTTCACGAATACTCCTCGGTAATTAGGTTAATAAAATCAAATTTCGCAGTTGGCATTGTTTAAATTATGATATAAATTAAAAAAAAAATATCGTAATAATTCAGTTTGGATGGGCGAATTAAATTCTGAATATTTTTTTATTGGACTTCAAAATAAATCCAATTAAAGCTTGTGGCAGAAGCGACTTCAGGATAACTTTGTTTAGCTGAATAAACGATTTTCCCAAATTATGGATAATTGAATTGAAATGTTGGTGTTCTAGTAGTAATGATTTTTTTCTCTGTCTTTCTTATAATATAGTAAATGTATACATAGATAGGCCAGAATAAGCTTGTTGATTTGGTCAACCTATTGTTAAACGCAGCTTGAGGTGATACGGCGGACTCACGATATTAAGATATTTTCCTCTATTTATGGTCTGGAGCTTAGCGTTTAATTTATTTTCATTGATATTTCTTATAAATCTCCTATGCCAAGTAAATCATAAGACTAGCTTTAAGGTAAACTTAAACTAGGCCTATCGGATTTTTGGTTAACTTGTAATGATTTAAAGAAAGAAATCTAAGAAAACTAAAAAAAAAACTTTGCATCAGATTATATGAGTGTATATGACCTGAAACTCATCCTGCTGGTACTCCGCTTAATTTCTTGCATTGCGCCAATACGGAGGAGGTGGCTGCTGAAGATAGAGCAGATTGGCTAGGGGTAGAATGCACTGAGTACTTTAAACGCTTTCCTGACCGCCATCTTGAAATAAAAATTTCGAATTGGAAATATTGGTTTCGGTCGAAAAGACGCATGGTTTTAGGTCGTAATCCGTTCGTTAATTTAAAATTATCTAGACGCAAGTGGGAGCTAAGAGTGAGAGTAGTGTTGTCTGTGGGAACCGAAATCAGAGTCAAGTAGCACAACTCTGTTGTGGCCATAACTTATAGGTGATTAATAGCTCGTTTCCTAGAGTCTGATGTAAAGTTCTAAGTGTCATGATTTCACGGACTACGTCTAAGTCTTGGTGCAGGCATGGAAAGCCACGCTAGCGCTCTAAGCTCACTTTATTAAATTAAACTTTCAGCTGAATTCGGGTCTAGAATGACGCTTTTATATAATATTGGTATTGGAGGATCGAAGTAAGATCGAACTGTGAGCTAAGAAAGTTTAAATGGCGGTATCATGGCCTTGTTACCAAAACGGTTCGGTTTTCTTTGACCTTACGGTTAGACTGCAATTTCTCCCAAAAGTTTTTACTAATGCCGAAGCCCTTTATGTACATTTTATGTACATTTCTATCTAAATCGACTATACACTGCCGCTCATCTGAATAGGTTCACCTTTTTGTTCACATAACTGTTAGCCTCTCTTGATATACATATATTGCAATGACACATATTTGTTATATATGTAATGAAAGAGCATCATCATACGCTTAGTTTGGGAGAAAAAAAAAGTCTTAAATCCTACCGTTATTCTCAAATGCTAGCTTGACCAAATGCATTCATAAAAACAAACACATTTTTTGGCTCATCTGAATAGGTTCAACGAATGAAATGGAATAAAACAAGAATAGTAACTGTAATATAATGATTTATTTCGCACTTTTGTATAGGTGGGATTTTAGCAACAATTATTAATAATGAGTATTACCGCCTTTTTTTAATAGAGTCTCGTAAATTCCATTTGGTATAGAACCATACAATTTTTCAAGGTGTTGAAGCGAAATTTCGGACCAGGCTTTCTTAATTGCTTCGATCAATTACTTTTTGTCTTCGACTTGTCTCCCCGATTCGCATACTTTACGTGAAAGTAGTCCCCACACATTCTCTATTATATTTAGGTCAGGGGAGTATAGGGGCCACATCAACATCTGAATATTTTGGCCCTCAATCCACTGTTGGAATGTCCACGATCATCTTTGTAAGAATTGGCATTCATCCTTGATGCTAGAAATTGGAGCTCGAAGGTTCCGTAGGAGGAAATAGCTCCCCACACCATGACACTGCGTTCACAGCTATGAAGACGGCTTAGATAATGTTCCTTTTTTCGAAGGTCATGTAAATAATAATTATAGCCGTCAGAGCCCTCTAAATTAAACTTTATTTTATCTGAAAAAAAAATCACTTTTTGCCACTCAGACTTCGACGACATGTATTTTTTGCAAAATTGGAGACGAATTTCTTTTCTAGATTCATTAAATAGGGGCTTTTTTCTGAATTTTTTTCCTTTTCAAATGTTCAGGACTTTTGATTACACGTTTTACTGTGGCCAAACTACATTTTACACTAGTTTTTAACTTTATGTTTGACGCGGAATCATGAGAATTGGAAGCTGCGCTGATGATTGCACGTCTATTGGCTCTTGATGTGGCCCTGCAACTTTCACCTTTCATATTTTTTCCATACGGTTCGACATTTCGCAAATAACTGCTTACTACATTTTGACTTCTGTTAATTAATTTTTTTCGCGATGCATCGTTGGCTTAGGCCTAATTCTCGAAATGCTTTTATTTTGCCCTTTTCTTCCTCGCTTAAAGATTTTCCGCGACCCATTTTAGTCTCTAACAAATAAACACAATAAGGTTTATTAGCAGAATTTAGTACAATTGACCGACGCAATTACATGTAAACTAAAATTTTTGCTGTTGAACCTATTCAGATGAGCCAAAAAATGTGTTTGTTTTTATGAATGCATTTGGTCAAGCTAACATGTGAGAATAACGGTAAGCTTTAGGACAATTTTTTTTCTCTCAAACTAAGCGTATAATGATGCTCTTTCATTACATATATAACAAATATGTGTCATTGCTCTATATATCAAGACAGTTATATCAGTAACAGTTATGTGAACAAAAAGGTGAACCTATTCAGATGAGCGGCAGTGTAATTTGGTTGATGACTTTGAGACATAAGAGAGTTGAGATGAGATAGATGCGCCCCTGCTTACAAATTTGGTGAGAAGACTGTTTCTAAATGCCGATTGAATAGTTTTGATTTCAAGCATGGACACTATGCAGTTGCTTCGTCTCCCATACCAGTTAGGGGCTTCTCAATAGATTTGTTAAAAAAATTGTTGAAAGCGTGAGTTGTGAGTGTATTTAGCTTGAAGTGAATAGATCTCTGAACAGTAGGTCGTGTAGCGTCTTGTCTGTAGATTTACCTTCAAGGTAGGCTTTTCGGAAATTGATGATGAGAGACTGAAAGAACACTTGGTTGTCATGGGCTATTTTTTAAAACTCTGGGAATTGCGACTACACGACCCTTTTTTCAAGACTCGAGAACGTAGTTAAACGATTTCAGCAAGTCACCACCAGAGCATGGTGGCAATGCAACATAATTTTATAATAGAAATATACACCTAACAACGCTCAGAAAAAAACAGAATTTTATTTTCAAAATTTGTGGTCTGTTAAAAATGTTTTCCGAGTAAATCGATCATTTTACGGTCGCGATAATCGACCTACTGAGCAAGCAATTTAAGCCAAAATGATCAAATTAATTTCGTACCAATTTCACGCTATTGGACATCAAGCCGCCTACCAGTATGCGTAGAGAGGGTAGAAAGAAAAATATTGTCCCTCTATCCGTCGGTGTTAATTATGACTGTGAATTGTCATCCTTACGCCGCAGTTCGCATCAATTTGGATTGTACTGATTAAAAGAATTTACGCAAGGATCAAAATATAGCTCTGAATGAACTGCCTGTCACAGCGTCGAATTTTTGGTGAGTAAGGTTTAGAAGAAAAAATCAATGGATTAATTAAGAAATGTGTTGGGTTAGCAGTTTTCTGTCGCCAGCTACTATAGATCGTGCGATTTGACACCTTTAGACTACTTTTTATGAGAATATGTGAAATTACTCATCTATGACAATAAGTCAGCATTAACTGCAAGCTCGGAAGACACTTGCTATTAGCAAGATACTAGGTAATTTATTTGAAAAAGTGACCCAAAATTGAACTCTCTATATGGTCCACTTAAAACGTAGTCGTGATCAACATTTACACAAAATGATTTTTGGGAAATAAATGTCAAGTATTGATTTGTTAACTCAATTCAAAATACGCTTTTGCGATTTATGAATCTTTTGCTTATGTGATTTTATTAAATAAGTCCATCTTGAATCAACGATTGTAGGCGAGGTTTATTGGTTCCTAAAATGTCTGTTTGTTTTTCTGTTGCTGCGCGAATTGAAATATCAAGCCTTTGCTAATATGACAGTATCTACTTGTACAAACACTAGATGTCAGAAGTTCTTGTGTGTGTTCAGTTTTTTTGTTGTTAAATATATTAAGGTACTTCAAGAGACTTTTTATGTTACTTGTGATACTATGCTTTTTTATAGTTTTAATTTAATAAAAAACGAACGTTTGAAACAATAAGTCTACGTTCATAAGTTCAAACTAGTTCAAACAACAGTTATTACAGTTTTATACAGTTATAAAAAATTAAAAATATTTGTTGTATAACCACTTATTACTTTATTCGTATACTACGTTTCAATCGTTCCAATAACGCCCTTGGGTTCTCTATTGGATTCAAATCCGGTAATTGTAGTGATGTTGGCAACTATTTAGTAATATTATAAAAGAGTCACAATCTGACAACTTCTGGCGTTCATATGTCCGGGATGCTTGTATGGTTGAAAGTAATACTTATTTTGCAACCCAAACTTCTCAGCGCTTTCTCATAGATTGCCTTTTGAAATATGCAAGTATACGAAGCTGATCATAGCAGATTGAATGAGTTCATAATTTTCGAAGTCACTAGACGCCATACATTCTCACATCGTTCTTCCACCACTACCGTGCTTCACTGCGATTAAGAAATTACCTTTCTTTTTCCGGCTATTGCAGAATTGGCCAAATATGCAAATTTTAGTCGGAAAATAAAACTGTCTGCCTAAACTCTGGTGGCATATTATAGTACTTATTAACGCAATCAACACGTTTTCCGGTTCATCAGAAAAATAAAAGGTTTCTTTCTCTTTTTCATGTAGCTCGACCTTAAAAGCCTGCTTTTCTCAGAATTTTCCTTTCAGTTGAAGCACTTATTTGCTTAACATTCTGAGTTATCTAGAACTTTTTCTTAACTTGTAACTTAATACAATGTGGTTCAATCATGGTTATCTTAGGAGTTCGGTCGGATCTTGGCTTAGAAGTTTTATTACAGTACTTTCAAAACTTTGAAAAACTATCTGAACTGATGTTAAAACTGAACAAAATGTTATATTTTATATTTTCACAAAATTCGCAGAACTTTTACACAAAGTGTGTAAAAAGGAACAATTGAAATAGATGGATCAGCGTTCTCTTTTGAGCGATTTTAAATTGTTGCATTTAAAAATGCTTTTATTTCTGGTTATTAATGTTAATAAACTCCTAACAAGGAAGTCCAAAATTATCCTCTACAGAATACTGATTTTGGCAATCCTGCTTTATGGAGTCGAGTATTGGACGATAAACAAGCAGAGATAATTCTTGACTCTTTTGAAAGAAAAATTCTCCGTCGGGTGTATGGTCCTGTCTGTGACAAAGGCACTCTACGACCTGTATAATGATGTGGAAGCAGCCCTGAAAGCAAAAATCCATCGACTGCATTGGCTCCGCCACATCGAGCGCATGGACGACCGCGCTTCAACAAAGAGGTTCTTTGAATCCCAGCCATCTGGTTCGAGAAGGCAAGGGAAACTAAGCCTCCGGTTCGGAGACCAAGCAATCGCGGACATCGGAAACGTGGACCGATATGAGTGAAAGCAGGCTCTCGTTCAGGCTGATGGTATTTTGAGCCTTATAGGAGGAAGATAACGTACTTTATGAAAGGTTTTTATGATGAAATAATTTAATTTTGGTCAGCTTTAAAGCTGGTCCAAAAGGTATTGTTTGTGTAAGGTATTGTTTTTCCAGTTTTGAGGTAATTCACAAACAATATTCTCTTTGCATTCCAAAGGACTAAAGCTAAAACGCTCTTAACCATAACCGATGACCTTTTATAATACTTTCCTTCCTTTTTGCTGTTTTCTGGTGTTGGTCTATTTCCTTGACGTCCTTCACGTGTATCATTTTCAAGATTTGCATGACCACCTTTAAATGCAGCTACCCATCATATATTGTTCGAATCGAAGATGATAAGGCCTTATATATTTTCAACAATCGTTCATGGATCTATTTTGATATTACACCTTCCAAAAATAAGTATTTTACTACTGCATGATATTCAAATTCGTCCATTATAAAATTATTGTGCCACTTAAACGTCGAATGGCTGCAAATATACGAATGATGTGACTGATCACATAAAACTTCACACGTGTTCATAAAAAAATAATATCACTTTTTGAAAAATAAAACAACCAACCTAATGTGCCATCTCTCATTGAAGGGCAACACTTATTAAACCACCTTGAACGAGTATGCTCGTAGTTTAAAATTGTCCTGTTGTCCATGTAATGTATCCTACATGAGGAAAATTAAATTGTATTCTCAAACTAGTTTATTCCAACTAAATTTGATTTAAATGTTTAAAACCTTTAAAACCCCTATCCTTTAGAGAATATTTCGATGCGAAGCAAAAAATGCCAGAGAAATAGTGCCTTGCCCATTATTTAATTAAAACTGCACAGCCATCAAACACGGAAAGGTAAATAGAAACCCTGCTGGTGCACAAATATTCAATCAGCATGGCATGTTCTCAGCATCCTCTGACCGCATCAAATCGATAAAATAGAATAGTCAGCCCGTTAACCTCAGCTACGGAACCATTAAATACGTAAATAAATAAATGAACCCGAACCAGATTCGGATGCTGCCATTTCATTTGGGATCTACATTTGCTCACTGCTGACCATGTCATCTGCACAGTTCATTACACTCTCATCATCAGCCGTGCGGCCGTAACGGCCAGACTTGGTGGGATCGATTTGAATCCGTCTATTCCGATTTGTATGGTTATTTTCGAAATGACAGCCAACCAATATATGGCAAACTGGATGAGATTTTTTTTTTTTTTTTTTTTAATTTTCATTCCTCATACAGCCAAATTATAGACGTGCTAGGCACGGTGTTCAATGCTCGTGATGTTTGTTGTTCTTTCCGCAACAGACGGCGAATTGCAGACGGACAGCGGCACAATCTGTGACCGTTGATGGATGCCCTGCGATGCATGTAAATAATTTCATTTAATGTGATGTAATCTATTTGAGAGCAAGGATGCCTTAGTGCCATGGGAGACCGGATTCCAAATAGCTATACTGGTACATGTATTTGATGTTGTGGCTGAAAAGACGGATGGTCATGGAGCTTTGGGTTGAAAATGCAAAATGGGAAAAACAAAAACCAACAATCAGCATATGGAAACGAAATGGGAGTGCTGAATTGTGACACAACTCTGCCAGCTCCCGTTTCCCTTCTTTTTTTCCTATTCCGTTTCCGTTGCGGTTTTTTCTTGATTTATTAGAAAGGGTTCCGAATGTTCCTGCTGAACATTGTACGTTTATGTAAATGCATAAAAAATTAGCTAAAATCCTTCAAGTTGCAGAACAAATGTTGACTTTTGAGTAGAAGATCCATCTTGTGCTTTTTTTTCTTTTTTTTCAAATGTGGTCGTGTAGCTCGGCAGCCTTGAATCTACGTATGTGTTGTACATGCGTGTAGATTTTGGTATCTATCGTTTAATCAATATTCGTGCACAACAAATCGTGACTAAAACTAATGTTCTCTCCACCTCCGCCACTGGCATGTGTTGTTTTCTATAAAATGCTAGCTCATGTATGCATATGTTGCACAGGGTGTTTGTTATTTATGTAAATATAAAACAAATCCAGTTTATTGCGGCAAATTATGAAACCAAAAATAAAATCAAACCGGAAAAACGCGTTTAAGTGACTAAATCTGAAATTTGAGGTATACCATATATCCTTTTGCAGTGGCTACACACCTCGAAAAATAATAAAAGAAAATATCATTTCCATAATTAAGAAATAGCATGGATTAGTATCCTGAGTAAAATATTTTACTGACCAAGTCAAGACATACGAGTATGTATAAATCTTCGAAAACCTGAAACCTGGAAAAATTTGCTCTAAACTTACGAGTGTCCACATGAGGCCAGTACGTAAAGATATTTGAGTTAGTTTTAATCGTTTTTGTCTAGCGCATATTAATACATAAAAATGAATTTAAAACTAAGAAAAAAAAAACATTTTATTGCTTTCATGGATTTCAACTTTCAGCGCAAATGTCCCGCGTCCTGAGTAAAAATATATAATCCATGCAAATAATCGTTGAATTTTTGTTTTTTTTTTATTAGCCAGTTATTTCGTGTTAAATCATATCGCTGTTGGAGAATGAACAACTTCGAGATTCTCACAACCAATTCATAAAATACTTCGTTATATGTACATAGATGATCAAAATAATAGAAATAGCTAATAATTCTCTGTGTTGCTCGTCGCTATGCAATTTTTCAAGAAAGTATTTTTACAAACAAAAATGTTACGGATTTATTGTTTACCAGAAAATAATGACTCATCTAAGTTACTTTCTTCTACCGCATATTCGTTCTACGTGTCTTGCCCATGTTAATCCGTGCGATTTTGTTATTCGGACAATGCTCGGGGATGAATACAGTTCCTTGAGTTTCTGATTGTGTAGTTTTCTCCATTCACCTGGTTCTTCGCCTTATTGCCACCATTTTTTCACCAAACGAATATTACATTCAAAAACGCAGATTAGACTCTCTTAGCACTGTAATTCCATTTATTATTCCCTTTTGTTGTTTTTTATTTTTTTTAATGTAATCGAATAAGTTTTTGTGTCATCAATTTTAGGAAATTCAAGAAATTTTAGTAAGAATCAGGTAAATCCGAAAAATAATTTTGCTCTTAAAATGACTTTCCTGACAAATTGTACGTTGGTTAAGTGTGGAAGCAAACACGGAATAGGAGAAACTAACGAAAATTGTTTAGTCTATTCCCTGGGTGAATGAACATGTGGGTAGTTTACGAATGCTAGATTTCGATCCAAAAAATAACTAAAGCCAAAAAAAAATCCATAACGATTATGTGATAGGAAATTCAATGATATTTGCGGGTGGATATGAATTCTTTCATCTAGACTTTAATCAAATGGGAGAGGGAGACTATCGACCATATTTAAAAGTCCTAAGGGCGACCGCCAAAATATCCCGGAAAGATAAATCAATTCTGACATGAAAATGTAACCAACTTATTTAGTTTTATCTAATCCACCTAAATAGGCGACCGATGTTTTGCTCTCTTTTGATTTCCAAACTTTACTGCTGAGGACGAATAGACCGTTTCATTGCATTAAGTCACCAGAATCGAGTTGGCCAAATTATGTCACTTGTTATAAGACCCTACGCGTGGGAGGTAGCATTTGAAAATGTGAACAGTATTACTCGGTACGGTTAGAAAACGCTTTGTTCATCGCCCATCCAGTGAAGTATACAATGACGGGTACTCAGAAGAATAATATCGAATACACCATATTAATTTTACATTGTCAAAGAAAAATAATGTGGCAAATACATACGTACTAAAAACATTATGGCAAGAAGAATATTCATACTTAAGGTGGGACTTTAGATCCACATCTAAAAACCCCAATTCGACAAAACCAACACAATTGCTTATAGAAAAGTAACTTTAGTATTCTTCTAAATAAAGAAAATCAACAGTTGGTATGCTACTAAAGAAGTGAATGCCTTTCCATTAATTGTACTGAAAAATAGGCTTTGGAAAAAAACCAAAATACGGTTGTTTTGGCGTTAGCGGCACGTTTTGGTCAAAAATATCACATCAAAAAAGTTGCATGAAGATAATTTTCATCGATGTTATGACAATATTGACATTTGAGCCAAATAAGCGTCATTTATCTGATCTTTGCTTTGTTATTTGGAAAGTTTTGCTTTTGTTTTCAATTCGAAAAAATCTGTGGCTATGGTGCGTCGAATGTTCGAAGAAATTCTCGCTGGAACTTCTATTAATATCGTGAATGATTTCAACGCTATTAAAGTGGTGAACAAGAGGCAACAAATTTGAAAAAATACTAAATCGATCAAGATCAAATTCTGTAAAAGCTTTGGGAATGGACCAAAAATACGGAAATTGGGTGTCACATAAGTTGAACCCCAGAGGCGTTTTTCACCTTAATGGCAGAAAGGAAGAGTTTTCTCCATCGTATTGTGACAGACGATGACAAATGGATCCATTACCATATTTTAAATCGAAAATTGTGGAAGTGGCGCGGTCAAGCATTAAGCACGTTGAGCCAAATGTTACTCATGTCGTTAAAACATACCTGGAAGCACTAAAATGGAATGTTCTGCACCACCCTTCATATTCTAGACACATCCCACGTTCCGATTACCACCTGTTGCGATCAATGTCGCATGATGTTAACACTTAACTGCAGTCGTGAAATTTTATAACGCTTTTGTAGTTGTGGATCCATGGTACCCAGCTATATATAAAAGTTGATAAGCTTGAAATTCAAATAATACGAAACGTGTTTAAAAAACAAATAAGCAGAAGGAACTTTCATTTTTATTTTCAAAATCGCTTTTATAAATATGGCTAGCAATTCATGTAACCTAAAAATATGTCTTTTTAAAAATATAACTAAAATACAAAAAAAAAAAAAAGATGAAAAATTAACCAGTTAACTGTTTCGACTTTGTTGGAAAATGTGACCTAATATGTGACTTTAATATTTTTATTTCGTTATTTATTTTATGTATACATTTATTTATTTATTTTAACATTAGTAGGAACCAGAAACATCAAAAATAAATGGTCATTATTGAAGACGCATGACGAAAACATAAAATAAAAATAAAAATAACACAACATTTTACGATTCATATATTCGTCATAAACAGATAAGTGGTTAAATAGAACAAAGTAGTACTTGGGAATTTCATTTCGATTTTTTATTGAAAATGTTCATAATATCTGTCACAACCACGAAGAGCTTTTTTCCGTTAATGTCTTTCTCCTGGATTATCGGAGCGAAGTGTATGTGTATGTGAAAAGGCAGACACAATAGTAAACAAACAGCTGTGGGTCATAATTATTGACACCACTACTGCATATGAATGCTTCCCAACAGGACTTTGAAATGGTGCATTTGTTAATCTTTTTTTTTGTTTTTTCTTAAATTAATTTTTATTCATAGTTTCTTAAATCTATCCTAACCAAACAAAAAAAACTAGCTGCTTCAAACTAGCTTAACTATCTTTACAAATTTAGGAATCTTACTGGCCCTAGGCGGGCACTCTAAAACAAACAGTATAATATTATCATATGCCTTTCGACTACTATATAAAAAACTCACAATCAACATTATTATAATTACTCGTTGATTTCGAGTAAAAAAAAAAAGTAAAGCAAAGCGTAATGCCGCTGGTAAAAATAATAGAAACAAAGATTTATGGTATTTCGCATTAGTGATTCCTTAGAGAAAGACGGTTTATTTTTATTGGAAATAGTCGATGTTAGTTTAATTTTTTATTAAAGTGTTAATAGAATAGCAAAAAAAAATGGCAAATTAAAAGTTCTGTGAAAATTGGTCGGGAAGTCCACTGCACTGATTCTGAATGGAAATTAATTAAAAATATAAGAAATGACGGTTGTACAATGGACAGAA
Source organism: Merodon equestris (assembly GCA_958301585.1). Taxonomy (NCBI): domain Eukaryota; kingdom Metazoa; phylum Arthropoda; class Insecta; order Diptera; family Syrphidae; genus Merodon; species Merodon equestris. Next base: position 75,451,622 of record OY284415.1, on the reverse strand, counting down.
TAGCGCATATAATGAAGGGTTAGAAAGAAAAGTTATTTACTGCTCTGCAATTTGATCCCAAGGAAGAATCGAGAGGCAGGAAACGAAAAACAACATCTCGATTCGACCATCTTCTTGTGCCTCATTGTTAGTCTAAGCCACTTTCTACTTCGGAGGAACTTAAAAATGAGTAACAATAAGAAACAGGTTAAGTGAAGCAGGTTTAATGGCAAGGAGCCCAAGAAGAAATCTTTACCATGAAAACTGGAACAATGTCTTGTGGCCGGATGAAACAAAGATCAATTTGTTTGGATCCGATGGAAAAATGCACGTGAGACAACCAAAACATTCCGAATTCGACCCAAAGTACACAAAGAAGACTGTAAAGTACGGTGGAAGTAACCTTATGATTTGAGGCTGCTTCTCATCATCTGGTGTTGGACCAATTTTCTTGATAAAGGATAAAATGTGTGCTGTTGGCTATGTTAACATGCTAAATATAAAAATGCTACCATTTGTTGAAAAGAATATGCGGCTAAAATGGGAATTTATGCACGATAATGATCCCAAGCATTCCTCGAAACTAGCAAATCATTGGTACCAAGCAAAAAAGATTGTAGATTGTAGATTTGTAGATTTTTGTAGATTATTATTTTATTTCAAATAAATTCGAGAACAGATATGTACATTATTTAAATTCCGAGTTTTTAGAAATAATTTTTTTAGTGTCATTTTGTAATTTTCATACTATACGTACTAAAATAGTGTCAAATGCCACTTCAATGGGCTTAATTCAAACAATTTAATAGTTGGTGGGGTGACCCTCAAATATTAATACATATACACGTTTCAAAATACTGTTATGGAATGGCTTTCACAATCCCCTGATCTATTGTAGGTCCGATAGAACACTTGTGGGGCATTCTAAATGCAAGATCGGAGAGCCGGAAATATAAAAAAAAATTGTGGTCCAAAATACAGGAAGCATAGTGCTGTGTAACTGCCGAAACTCCCATGGGACGAAGATTTAAGGCAGGTATTAAAAACAAAGGTGCTACGACTATGTACATCGCCTGTTCCATCTGTAGCAAATAGCGATATATTGGCTTCATGATTCGACTTAAATAGGTATTAAGACCTTAAAAGCATTTAAAAGAATGTAAGAATTCAGAAAATTAAGATACATAGGTCCATTATTGAATTTTGAATTATACTTGCGCCGAAATGATATTTTAATTTCTTTAGATATGTATATTAAGATGCACGAGCCGAGAGAAAAATTATTTAGTTTTTTTGTTTTGTCATATAACAAATATCATCCAAAAACAGGCTCTTATTGTTTTTACTAATTTTACATAATAACATAGTAACACGATAAATCTGATTCAGAGGGGATATTATAATTTGTTGATAAAATATGCGAGACGAAAAGGTTGACATACATATTAAGAGAGAATTTCTGAAGGTCGTATTAAGAACGCATTCTTTTCTTTAAAGTGCCCGCATGCGGTCAGATAGATAGTCAAGCTAGGCTTAAGTATTTCTGCAATTTACAAAATTGGACCTAAACAATAACTTCTAATTGGGGCGACAAGTACTTGAGTTGAGCAGTGTGGGCTTAAGAAATGAAATGCATAAAATTCTGGTGAATTGAATATGAAATTCAACCAGATAGTGTTATCTACCATAAACCCAAAGTGGTAGCATAATATACAGCACTAGAATCCCTAACAGCCTAAAAGCGAGCTCATAGCACAATCTAAATTACACAATTTTTCAATAAGGGCACAACAATTTTGTATTCAAATAAACAACAGACTTATTGAGATATCCGCATGAGTAGAACACAAATAAATTTAAGTGGGGGATTGGATCTCCCTCATATGATCATCATGAGCACGTTTGCAGTGATCGATCGCTTAGAACCAATTTTCTACCACTCTTCTACTAGTATCGGTCGGGAAGCCGGCAATAAGGTTCTTAAGCTCATTCAACTTTTTTGGCATAGACCAATAAAAATAAATCCAACGGGGTTCAATAGATACTATAGAAGAGGATCATTATTTGGCTGATTGCGTGACATGTTTGAATTCATGTTCCATTTTGCTGGAACCTATACAATTTTTGCCCAAATTGGTCTTCCAATATTACACCATAGCGAAAGAAATTGACTTAAACACTTCGAACATTTTTATCGACGAAGAAAAAGTCCGTTGAAGCACATGTGGGTATGCTGCTGTCCGTATATTATCCTTATTAAGCAGAAATGAGCTTCAGCTGAAGATGATTTTGCGATGAAATTCAGATTTTCAAAACCCAATCACAGAATTTCAGAATTTCAAATGATCAAGAGGCCTCAATTCTTGAGTTAATTTGATTTTGTAAGAGCGTAAGCCAATATCTTTCTACGAAAACCACCAAAAGATGGACTGAGGTATTCCCAACTTGGTGAATGGCGTGGAATCGCTTGACTCGACCAATTGGACTTGTGTGTTGCCTCATTGCACGCAATAAATAGTGAATATATCGATTCAAATTCATTTGTTTAAGCACGCACAGCCCGTCTGGTGTTAAAATACGACCAGCGACATGATATCTCGGTAGCAATTTCTAATATCAATAAACATTGCTGGTTCATGAAATTCACCTAAATAAACCGTCGCCTGATGGTTTCACGTTGACTTTAAAGAGGTTAAGGGTACGTATTTATCAACGTACAAAATTTTAAGAACCCTATTCAGAATATCAAGCTCCAGATTTGAACTCTACCAGCGCTGTTTAAATGTTATTGTTTTCTTAGCAGGCATAATGTCTTTAGTAAAATAACAGCGGTAATCAGTGATTTAAAAATTACCAGAAGGTCAGGTGACATTCCTGATTTTTGTTTAAATAGTAAAGAGGTGTCTCGCATTTAAATAAAGAATAGCTTAACTTGAAACCATTTTATTGGAGTGAATATCGTCCTTTCTGGAAAACCGCTCGATATTATAGTACTCCTTTCCGATTTACCTTTTCCAGGCGCCCACGAATTTTCAGGAGGTCCACTTATTTGTATTCCTTTTAATAACACTATTCGAATGGTTATTAAACATTCCTACACTTCATTGTAGGTTGACGTTAAAACTTCCTTGTGATATGACTAATCCTTTATTTAATCAAAGCTTTTCTAACTGGTGCTTCAAAAATTGCTTGAAGCTAACTTATTCAAGTGTCAATCGATTACTTTTTCACGGTAACACATCAAGTCTCCTTCTCGTCTCTATTTTCCCCACAGTCAACCGCTGTTTTAGTGACCCACGACCTATGCATATTATGTGACCAGAATCTCAATTTCCGGACACATATTAAAGATAAAATTCTTAAAGCCAATTTACCACAATTTTTTTTTTTTTTACAATATTTTTACCATTCGTGCAGGTTCAAGAGTGTACGCTCTTATGGTGTTTGTCACACAACCTGGAGGAGATGGTTTGTGTCGAAGATGCCCGTTCACTACTCTCCGAGGGTGGTTGTCCTAGATAGGTGTTAGAGATTGGACTGAATTTTGTTTTGGTTGTAGTTTGCAGTAACTCTTTTGTTTCCATGTCATTAAGGTGTTATATTGTAAATGAACACACAGAGTATTGATTTTGAAGTGATCTTATGCTGCGAGTGTTATGCCTTCGTCAGGACTTTTTGATCATCTCTCATTCACAAATGATGTTGTTGCACAATTTTTCCGTAAAGGAATTGTTCTTGCCTGTGGACGGATTAGAACTACAGACCTTCGGCTCAACGTGTAACGATGGTTTAAGGTCTAATTTATTCCGTTCCCTATGTGGTCTTATCTCTCAGCATGGCATTTTTTCGCCCCCTCTCTTTGATATGCCTCTTAAATATGGTTTTCTTACCAACAAGGTCTGTCCTTTAGTAAACCCTATTAAAAACACCTTCAACTAATCATTTTAAATACTCTGAAAGAACAACTTCCTTATTTATTGACTCTTTTCGGGTGCAATGGACTGTGCGACTCTATAACAATCTACTATGCTGTGAAGTTTCTTTTCGAATATTAACAGTTTCGATTTCAACCTTTGTACTCCATGCTTAAAGCTCCGTCTTCTAAGCCTCTTTTATCCCATTTATAGTTTTAAATAAGTACTTTCTTGTATTAAGCCGAATAAATGATTGTACATACTCGTATATACGGATCCTAAGTATTTCGCAGCATTTTTTGTGATAGAAGTTATGTGGTCAGCCCTATTGAGGCTTTTCAATTTCCGAGATACAATCGCCATGTATAAAAGGTGCAGATCAGGGCTACGTCTAACTATTAGATATGGTCAATATCAGCGTAACGTGGGGATATTGAAGCGGGGATTAAGAAGAAGCTAGCAGCTTAGAACTAGGTACAAATTAAGCAGAAAGAAGGCTAGCTTTGTTCAAGAGTGTGATAACCAATATATTATCGTCAGTGTAATGTATATGAATGGGTATCTTTATTTTTACAATAACTGACCAAAAATACCTTAGCAAATTGAGCTGACATTAAACATGTCGAATATGTTGTTGTTGTTGTTCATGCTGTTATTCATGCATGGCTACTTTTTACAATACTTCCCCGAAGGGTTTGTCTTATACTCGTATGCCGAGAGCTCAACTACTTTAACTTCATAACCTATGTTAATACAGCTGAAGTCGCATCATTCATTAATATTTGACTTTGATTTGGTTTTTGAACCTATTGGAAAATAACTTTTCATCAACCAAATCAGTGGCGGTGTTCACGTCTCTATTGAGGAAGTATAGAGACTCAGTCCGCATTAATCGGTTTTCTTGTATAAAAATATTATTCTTGTGGGATCGCATCCTCTAACTGTGTAATGGACGTACGAGAATTTAGCTGATATGTATGCTCAAGTGATCGATTGAGACTAGATGGGATTAAGCATCAACGTGGTACTTGGGCGAATTAGGGGCAATGATCAGGTCCAAAGTGTCGGCCGCATGGCCAGCAATCTCAGGAATACGTAACCACTCGTAAGTTGACTTAAGTGATTTAACTCTGCGAAAATCTCGACATGCCTGCCTTCGGGTGTTTTCTGTCCAGAATTTCGGTGATACTGAAATTTTTTACGCTGAAACCGTCTTATCTAAATGAAGTCGTAAAACAGAGCAGAAGTGATTTTCTGCTTGCGGATGATGAACTTTAGGCATATAACGTTGAACTTCGGGGTAAATGGTTGGCTATATTTTGATAAAATATGGTAAGTTGTATTGCTACGAACAAGTCGGTCATGAGCCACTTGCGGATGTGTTTGTACCGAGTTTGTGCTGAGCCGAAGCACAATCGGGGAGATTAACAGAGCAATGAGAAAAAACTTAGCGATGTTATAGATGACCTAGATTAGTGGGTATTTTGTTTTCCACTTGTAATACTTGCACTCTGTACATGGTATTATTTATTTATTTACCGTCTTTCAAGTTACAAGCTTTATAAAGACTACAGCTAAGACTAAATTATATAATGCAAATTGTTATGACACTATTACAATATAATTTTTTTTTTTTTTTTCGATAAATTAAATATAATAAAATTTACAACAAACGTAATAATTTTTTTTTTAATTTTCTCCCTATTTACATTGAAATCAATAGCATAATCAAACTCATTAAAATCAATGCATGCATTATTAATTGGATTGCTCCTGGCATAACTAGTACTATGGTATGGAACAATTGATGTTACAATTTAAAACGTCATAAGCAAAGAGTACGGAATTTAACTTTCTTCTCGAAACAAGAGGTTTAAGGTCAATAAGACTACATCTGTTCTCATAACATGGAACACTTAGATTCCCAAAGGTTTTGCGTAAGGGAAATCTAGTACATTTTTTTCTGAATTTTTTCAATTCGTTGTATACTTGAGTTAGTATAGGGGTTCCAAATAACGCTGCAATACTCCAACAGTGGTCTGACAATACTCATGTAAAGGGTTTTAAGTGTATAAGGATCTTCGAAACACTTTGAATGACGAATTACAAAACCCAGCATCGAGTTAGCTCTTGAAATTAAATGATCGATATGAAGAGAAAAATTAATTTTGGAGTCGAAAATAACTCCAAGATCTTTCTGGTTGTCACACCTTGGTAAAGAATCGTTACCAAGTTTGTATTCGAAATACACAGGATTTTGGATCTTAGAATAAGTAACGACACTACATTTATGATTGTTAAAATGGAGCCCATTTAATTTACTCCATTGAAGAATTTTATTAAGATCAGCTTGAACACAATTAGCATCAGACAAAGATTTTATGCAGCTGAATACTTTTAAGTCATCGGCATACAAGAGACATTTTGAATGAGAAAGAAGATTTGGCACATCATTTATAAAAATAATAAAAAGCAACGGACCAAGATGACTGTCTTGAGGAACACCTGAGAGGTTAACAATTTCTTCAGATAAAACATTGCCAATTTTGACAAATTGTTTTCGACCTATTAAGTAACTCTTTATCCACTTAAGAAGAGAAGAGTGAAAACCAAAGTTCTCAAGTTTCTTCAGTAGAATATTGTATTGCACACGATCGAACGCTTTAGAAAAATCGGTATAAATAGTGTCGATTTGAGATCGCTTTTCCATGTTAGTGAGACAGTAATTAGTGAAAATCGATAAGTTAGTAGCCGTCGATCTTCCGGCCATAAACCCATGTTGATGTTCAGATAAATGGTTCTTAACTATGCTATATAATTTATCTTTAATTATTGCTTCAAATACTTTAGGAAACAACTTAAGTTTTGCGATTTGTATAGATTCTGTGAAAAGCGGAACTTTGCGTCCGCGTTGGTTAGTTTTGAAATGACAATTGGCATTATCGTTTAATTAAGTAGAGGTGTTAAATGGCCTTTAAGGCTCTACTAAATTTCTTACCTAACATACATATGGCATGGAATTTTGACTCAGCTCTGAAAAAGAGCGGCCAAAGACTTACTATAGAACCACCTAGTCGGCTCAACAAAAAAATAAATGAAATCGAAAATGTTGATGATTACAAGTAGTCTAAACAGTGTGAAGCCCATAATAAGATTATTAATAATTTCTCATTTCGCTATTCAAATAAGGATGGAGGAAGTTAAAGCAGTTATGAGAATACATATCTTCCTGCGGAAGAACACATCCGCGGCTCGGAATACAACTACGAACACTCACATCACTACCACATTTTTTATATAATTATTACATTATTATTACACAAAACACAGTATCAAACATCGTTGACACATGCAATATATGACGGCTGGTCTTCCTTGGGTAAAATATTCCGCAGGTAAACGAGTTCCCGGATTGGATTTCCGAGTATGAACTTCCCAAGGGAAGGCATTCAAGAAGAAGAATTAAGGGTAGGATCGTGGAACGTACGAAAGCATACACCAGGTATCTTCCAAACAGTACTCAACGAAATAAATAAGTATAAATAAGATACCATAGCGATACAAGAAGTTCGACTTCCGAACGAAACAAATGTGTACTTTCATTGTGGCGGCACACAATCTTGGAACATGGTGTTTTATGCTGCCATAAAATTGTACAGAACGTAAAGGACGAAGTATTAAACAACGACCGATTGTTGATGGCCAAAATCCTAACGTGCAAACTTGGTTCTGAAGGAGGAAAATAGATTTCGATTCTGTGAAAACAAGATCTTGATGAGAACTTATGATGGAAAAAAAGGACAAGGAAGAAGGCGAATGGACGAAACTACATTGTCAGCATTGTCCGAGTAACAAAATCGCAAAGACTAAGATGGGCAGGAGACGTAGAACGGATTGACAGTAAGTGAAGAAAGCAATCAGACTGTCATCGGCTCGTTGCACACTCCTTCAATGGTAACTGCGACTGAAACGATGAAAGCAACTCGACGTAGCTGGTATATTGTATCACGCATGGCAACAACTGAGGCATCTTTCGATGGCTTCAAGTCGCCAGGTACTGATGGGATATACCCTGTAATGCTGCAACAAGATATAAGGCAGTTGCATCCTGCTCGGAAATGAATGTTTACTAGCTAGCTAGCTTGCCATTTGCCTATATACTTATTCTTTGGCGCGTGGTCTTTATTCCCAAAATAGGAAAAGAAGATTACTCACTCATCAAGAGTTTTAAACCAATCAGTCTAACATCCTTCACTAGAAGAGTTGCACGTGCGCAAAGTTGCCTTTCGAATGCATCCTCTCACGGAAATGTAACAATCTTATCAGCGCGGAAAATCCTGCGAGACTGCGCTTCAAAACCTGGTTGGGAGAAAAAAGGAAAGAGTACGTACTGGGCATTTTCGTCGACTTCGAGGTAGCTTTTGATAACGCTGCATGGTGGTCGACTCTCTGCTCGACGCTCTCCATGCCTCTGGAATCTATGCCCAGACCTATGCGGATGATGTTGCTGTTCTCTTAGTCGCCTCAAAGCACAGGCGGCGCTAAATGTGATCGATGACTGGTGCACTAGTAATGGGCTTTCGGTTAATCCTTTTAAGACTGATGTCGTTCTCTTCACGAGAAGGATGAAAAATACTGGCATTAATCAGCTGGTGCTAAAAGACATTCCCATACTGATATCCAGCTCAATACCTGGAAGTCATCTTAGATAAAAAGCTTTTTTGATCAAAGCATGTTGAATCAAAAATCATCAAAGCGCTGTCAGCTTTTTGACAATGCAAAGATGCTTTTGGCAAAGCATTGGGCTTATGGCCGGAAAAACTTCCTCTGGATCTACGTTGTTTGGTGGAACTAACACGCAAACACATCGTGGCCTCTTTCATCAAACTCCAAAGAGCGATCTGTCTCAGATATATGGGGACTTTCTGTCTCGCTTCAAAAGAAACGGTTTTTGGTACAACTCGCATTGGTATGACAGTGTACTTGCGCGAGAAATATCCTACGACCCCTGTCTCATGGATATGCCTTCCAACGCAATGACACCTTCCATCCTATTGCCCTATAATTTCACAGTCATTTCACAGTCAGGTTCTGGCAGATACTGATCCTGGAATGGATTGCTTCGCATTTTTACAGATGGCTCCAGGACTGGGTGGGGTTCCGGCGCTGGAGGTTTCTTTGAGCGCGAAAATATTCGACTGCTGCTCTCGTTAGGAAAATATGCGTCTGACTTTCAATCAGAGACTTACGCAATCCTAATGGCCATGTACTATGTTGTGACGCACAGGTGGAAGGTAAAAAGCACATCAAAGTCGAAAGACTAAATTCACTAAGGCTTGTATGGGTCTCAGGTCACTCTGAGATCCCAGGAAATGAGATCTCCGATGAACTCGCTAGAAGGGGTTTTCTCAGACCTGAACCCGCCTTAGGTCTATCTGCTTCCACGGTCAAATGCGACATCAACGATTGGGTCTTTAATGAACACACTCGTAGATGGCAGAAATATCCAGGCTGCAGGATGACTAAGAGCGTACGCCCTGATGTCTACAAGAATTCCGCAACATTCTTCTTATCCTTAAGGAGAAATGATTGCAGAAGGCCTGTGAGCTTCATTACGGGCCACACTTTTCTCTCGTACCTTGGCATCAATGAGACGCCTCCTTTTTTTGTTTTTAGTAACAAAGATTTACAATATATTGTAATTTACATATAAATGTAAGAAAAATGTGTGGGAACCATTCGGTAGTTCATAGGGAACTAGAGGTGAATGGCCCTTCAAAATAACATAAATGTTCATAATATAAAGAACGTGGGTTAGAATAATTATGATACAATCAGACGAAAGTTGTTAGAAAAAACAGTGAAGATATAAATAAAGGGTTTTCCAATGGGGACTTGACAGCTTTGAATTTAATTTGTAAACGCACCCTTTCACTAATCGTCGAACTGTCATTGTCAATTTATTCAGTAAACTCAACATTTTCATCGTGGTAAAGTACATAAACGAGCACCGTCTGCAAATTATAAAAATTTTCTACTGAAATTCGGAGTCGGTGACCGCAACTTTAAGAGCGTTAACTCCAATTTTCGGTCGTAATTCTCGCCCTAGTAGACAGGCAATAACAAGCTTAGTGCAAAAACTGGAGTCTACATATTCGTTGTGTGATGTTGCCGTGTCAGTGAGACAACGGGTTGGTACGCGTAGAAGTGTCGAAAATATCGCTGCCGTTCAGGCGTCCGTAGCAAACGATCCACATCAGTCAATTCCACGGCGTTCTCAAGAATTGGGCATCGCTCAGACCACATTATGACTTATTTTGCATAAGGATCTTGGTTTACACCCATACAAGATCAAGCTGACTCAAGAATTGAAGCCGATGGACCATTTGAAGCGACGTACGTTCTCCGATTGGGCTCTGGAGAAAACGCGCCAATGTGATGAATTTCATCGCAAAATCAGCTTCAGTGACGAAGCTCATTTTTGGCTCGATGGGTTCGTCAATTGGTCGTTATTGGTCGGGTGAAAATCCACATGTGCTTCATGAATCACCACTTCATCCACAAAAAATAACTGTTTGGTGCGGTTTGCATGCCGGCGGCGTTATTGGGCTATATTTTTTCGCCGACGATGACGATCGTCACGTTACTATGAATGGCCAGCGTTGTCGCGCCATGATTACCGATTATTTTTGGCCCGAATTGGAAGATATGGACTTGGACGACATGTGGTTTCAACAGGATGGTGCCACAAGCCACACAGCACACGTTACAATCGATTTATTGAACAGTAAGTTTGATGAGCTTGTTATTTCAAGAAATGGGCCAGTCGAATGGCCGCCTCGTTCGTGCGATTTAACGCCTCTAGACTATTTTCTTTGGGGCTACGTTAAGTCATTGGTTTATGCCAACAAGCCGACGACGTTTGAAGAGCTCAGAGCCAACATTGAACGTGAAATAGCGGCCGTTTCGGCCGAAATGTGTGGCCGAGTCATCGAAAATTGGGTCCAACGAATCGACCAGTCGAGTTCCATTCATAAATGTTTTGATTGTACTTCAAGCCGATAATAAAGTTTTGAAAGATCTCAAATGGTTTGCGTTTTATTTAAAAAAAAGTTGTCAAGTCCTTTAAAAAATGAGAATACCTGTGAACTATCCATACTAAAAAGGAGTTTTCTTAATTCTTTTAGAAATAGGATGGGTTTGACTTTCTGACTAATGTGAATTGGCAATTTATTAAAGAATTTTGGTGCTCCGGTGGTATACAATTTGGAACAGCGAGTTTTTTCAGAGAATGGAACATTTGATTTTGACATATTATTTACTCTTAGTTTATATATGTATGTATATTGGAGCTTCTTAGGTTTGCGCTGTATCCACTTCGTGTAGGAAAGGCTTTAGGTGCTTTAAGGTTTTATCCCAAATTTAAAGAAAACTTGGAACATTTATTCCCAAGTCAAATGTATAGCCATGTAATATTTCAGGCTATTGACTATCTAATAAAAAACAAAACATAAATCCAAGGCAAACTTACACAATCATTTTGAACCATTCCCAATAGAACGTTATGATATTAGAAAAAAACTATGTATCTAAAAACTTCTAGTGTGATTTGTGTGGCCATTATCTTTAATTTCATGTGATGGAATGTGTATCTCATCGCATTCTTACAGCATATTTATTTTCAAAGAACTCACGTTAGAAAGCATTTCTGAAAGATATCAGCTCCCAAGTTCCTCAGAAAATTTATAACACCATCTTCTTCCATATGACTAAACCATACAGTACCTTCACGTCCACATGCAATATGAGATGCATTCGATGCTCGTAACTATTATAGTTAAAGGCCAACATTTTGCAATTCGCTGAATTGAGGAGAAAAATAAATCCGAAAAAAGAAGAAGCAGCAAGATGAACTCCCTCACAGCAAGTGTACAACTTGGTGTATCTCAAACTAATGACCTGAAAACGGAATCGATTGCTGAAACGTTACACCATTCCTTGCATCAGCTTTCACAAGAAATGAAACAAAAAAAAGAGCAAATGGAATCAGAGGTACGAATAGCACAAAAAATATTAAGAAATTCCTCTCAGGACTTGTACTTTCCTGGAAAGTAAATGAAAAAAGCAAACTAGATAGAGAATTAAGGAGAAAGAAAAAAATAAAATATAAATCCACTCACACTCTTTGGCTTTGGAAAATATCGAGCAAGTGTTCCCAGTAGGAAATCGAAGCCTCGCGTGTAAAAAATCCATTTTGTATTTTCATAAAATATTTTTTTTCTACTTGGGAAAAGTTGTATCACTCCCATCAGCCGTCGACTCGGCTCCTCCTGTTTCCTGCTACACAGTTGCTGAAAGTATTGTAAATGCCGACGTACATACATAGCTGTTGTAGCGAGAGAAATAAAAGAAAGCGTTTCGTGGACATGCAAACATGCATCTTGGCGCCATCTATTCCTTGCGAAAACGATCCTTTGTCTCGGGATTGTTTTGGATATTTGTTCAAATTGGATGATAAATCAGGACCTTGTAATTTGATTTTAGAATATCTCAAGCCAATTTTTATCCACAGATTCATCCCAGCTTTTATGAGGGTAAGGAAGCATTTTTTCGTCTAATTGGATTGCGCGTTTCATCTCTCGGTCAGAACGTTCAGATTCCATAAATTGTGTATTTAGTTTTCTTTTTTCATCTTGAGTTCAGAGCTATTTATGGGACAGTCATTTGTGAAATCCTAGTTTTTCCTGGCTCGCTGCAGACAGACGACGAAACGTTTTACTTCATTAATGTTAAGGAAAATTCGTATTCCGAAGGAGCAGCAGTAAATTAGTAAATGTTTATGATTGTATGGCTATGATTGTGGGAATATGTCATTTCCTTGGGGACTGGTGGATACAAGTGTTTACCCTAATGCATATTGAAATACTGTAACTTAGATACATAGACAGATAGGGAGATTTTACTCTAACAGTTTTTGTTGCGTGCTATACCCATGTGAAGTTCTTTAGAGCAACAATGGTGGGGATAGGGAATAATTAGGTTTGGTGAATCAACTGTAATTTGTTCATCCTTCTTCATGGTGTCATATACGGGTATATCTATGAAGAAAATGGATTTTGCTACAAAACTTAACCTCCCCTGTAACCATTGCTATATACTGTAGTTTATCTGCATAGAAACCATCTCACAATGTCCGACTTGAACGTAGAGCTCATATCAATGACTATGAAAGGCGTTTGTTTAAGGGCCTCCAACATAATATTTTTAATAACCTTGTTGTCAAGACGTTGAGTAATTATGGCAGTTAGTGGTGACTACTTTCTATATGTATAGCAAAATTCCAAAGAACTTTTGGCAAATTTGAAAATAGTTCGGGAAAGTCTCGCAAAGTTAATATTGCTTTGGTCGTCATAAAGCACTTTTGCACCTGAAATACATTTTATCAATAAATTTGAACATTTCTGGCAGACTTATTATGTGATGACTCCAAGTCCTGTTCATCCGGAAATTTTGCATGAAGTACTTTGTCTACAGGTGTATAAGGTCCAGGTCACATATATGTATTTTGATTGTAAAAAACTTAACATGTGAAGAAAACTATTTTTTTTGATCCTTAATTAAATCACTACTAGCAATTATAATAAAAATTTGGAGTTGTGTATTGACTACTGCTTATCATATAATCTAGTCTTATTCAGAAGTTAAACGTTACTTTCTGTACAATTGAGCCTGTAAAGGTATGGTAATTGATGATGACTACAAATCTCGTGAGAATGCTCTCCATGTAGCAGAGAAAGGTGAAACACAGGAAGGTGAAACACTTCGAATAACTACTGACGACAGAATAGGTACCGATAAATGATTGTATCTGACCAGTAGCAGCTACTGATTAAATCGATGTTCCAAGAATCACTACACATACATATATCTGTGTCCAATAAAGCACTTGAAAATGATGGATCCCGATTTACACTGGTCTTCAGTTTTTTTTCTTGAAAATATTTTTTTCTTTCTTTATAGTTTCGAACATGTTGCTGTATGCGAAAGTTTTTTTTTTAATTAATAGACCGAGTTGTTTAACTTCAGGTTATTTTGCTGCTTTTCCTGTACTTTGTATTTCCGGTTCTTTTCAGAACGAATCTTTGCCATTTTGAAAATTAGAACATTATTATTTAGACAAAATAACTATTAACTACGCGCAGATTACCAAGTTCACTTGTATCAGCCACAGCTAGTAGAGTAATACAGCTTTACCTCCATTGGATTGTTTATATGATGTGGTACTCGTAAAAATACCACCCATTGTCATCAACTACACCAATTTGAAAATACGATAAACACGCTCAATATATACATACATACGTGGGTAAGATGAAAAATGGTCGGCTTAACAATGAAAGATTTGCGATTTTCAGTCAAAAAAAATACTTTACATTTCTATCGTACATAGTCTTCCATTACTTTAACACACTTAGTCCAGCATTTCTTTAACATCAGTTAGAGAAGTGACAGTCTGTAACTTCAGTTTCAAGCCCTCTCAACTTCTTTATTGGAAACGAAACGCATTCTAGAAACAGAAAGCTTCAAGCTTGGGAACACATGGAAGCCTGAGGGTGCACAAATCAGAAAAATAGGGATGATCGAGCAAATCGTAATCCAAACCCCATAGTTTCCCATCGCTAATGCATGCTGACATACAGGTGGACTGTCCAAGAAGATTCGCCTGTTTGTTTTGCTTTTTGCAAGGTAATCGAGTAACAGGATCCCTTTCGCATTCCAAAACACTCTGGCCATGACCTTTCTGGCAGATGCAATCGGCATAGTTTTCTTTGGAGCTGAACAACCGGCTTCCACCCACTGCTTAGACTGCTGTTTCGATTTGGGCGTGTAGTGGTGGATACATGTCTCATCCATTGAGACAAATCTCCGGACAAAATCAGTTGGATCCCTATTTTATCAGTCCAAAAGTTGCTGCGAAAATCGTTTACTTTTGATCGGCATTTAGCAAATTCGGCCCGGGGTTAAACTTTTTTGCGTTGGTAAAAACATTGATAAAATAGACTAAGATTTTTGGGGTAGACAGTTCTTAGAGAATAACTGAAGTGAGAAATACCAATGAAAGGAAATTGCTTTATATTATCTTTGTCTTGTTAAGCCGGATACGGGAACCAGTGCCCTAAAAAAGCATGAATGCTCCGGCACCAGAATGGTGTGCTAAGAAACCGTGGGGCCCAGAAAATATGATATTTGATGGCGATTAGGCGATGACCATATACAGCAAGTACACATAGTTCACATGAAGGGAGGAACACTGCAATAGTTGCAGACAGATGTGGAACTTTTAGCACATCTATCTCACCCCAATGCCGGTAAGGACATCGTGAATGAGTTGGTAGCCGAAGCATTCATCCACACCATTGCAGACGGAAAACCAGAAATGGTTGGAAAAATGGCTGGGAAGAAAACACTCGGTGAGGCTTGTGCTTTTGCTCTGATGCAGGTTTCCCAGGAAATCTAACGCATCAGAGAAGGAATACTCCTGCCAGAGAGTGGATGTGAAGAACGAAAGCAACGAATCAGAACTACCATCCAAATCTTCCAAATAAAGCGTTGTAACAGAAGCCATTGACACGGGTGCCAAGGCTTCCCGCGTAAAGTGAGAAATGTAAGTCAAAGTACTACTGCCTGAGAACTGTGGAGGGGGGATCGGAAAAATACGGAGAAGTCAGAAGAATTTCCTGGTATCCGAAATATTCGACGACTGCACCATCGGGATGGACTTTATGAAAGTAAGCAGGATAATACAAATGCAGATGCTGAGGGTACGTTGAAAATATTTTGCGAATGAGTACGACATACAATGTCGTTAAGGAAAACTCCACCTTGGCGCGGACTCATTGTAAAACTTTATGCGGAAGGAGATAATAAGTAAAAGAGTCTATAAACCACAGAAAAATGATCCAAATATCGGGCCGATAGTAGCCGGAAAGAAAACAGAAAGGTCAGGTGGTCTCCGAAGGAAACTCAGCCCTCAAAACATATGAGGTGACTGGTAGAAAAACATCCAGAATGCAACCCGTGATGCCACGTTCGAAAATGCCTGAAGTGCAAAATGGGGATGGGTATAAACAAAACACTGGAGAAATACGAACGAACGAAATACGAGCAACGAACCACATCTAGAAATGGTGCTAGAAGTCCGTAACTAAAGAATTTCGAACAATAAAAACCACTGATATGATGCGGGGACAAAGACGTCCGGATTTCAGGAGCAAGTTCTGGTTGGATCCCACGAAACTTTTTACCAACTATTCGTAGATTTAAAAAATGCGTATGACTCTATAGATCGTCGAAAATATATCATATCACTGATACAAGTATGCCTAAATGGAAATAGGGGGCGGGTAAAGGACTAAAACAGGGAGACGCCTTATCACGGAAATTACCAAAACCAGTTGGAATTACATCCGTCTTTACTTACGCTGACGATCTAGTGGTAGATATTGAAGCAAGGAAGATGTCTTAGAAGTAAATGAACAGAAAACCAAATATATGGTCACTAACCGACTTGGATCGATCCAAATCTCCCAACTGACTGTTACAAACTTCCCAGTAATAAAACTTCCAACGGTAATAATAATAATAACAATTGCTTAGCTGGAACTGTTTTTTTTACCAATTAAAAAGCAATGCTTTATAAACACCCACGAAAATAACAAAAGCAGTAAGCCGTTGTAACTTCTGAAGATTGTGTCAAATTGTCAAAAAATGTTGACATGTATCGTTTGAAGGTACTTACTTTGGATATACATATTTGATAATGGTCATATGGATATGCAAATTGTTGCACCATCTTTATATCCTTCGAATTAATTGAGTGTTGGGGTAGGTTGCACGCTTAGTATTATTTTCCTGAGTCGGCTACGAAGAGGAAACAGTGTTGAATAGACTACATCTAGTTTTAAAGTTCATGTTCAGTTGTAAAGTTCATGCCTCTCCGTCATCTAGGCTGAGAATTGATTCTAGTCGACAGGGAGCTAGAAAATGCCAAGCTCTGCTCTCTAGAGCATTGTTCATCGCAATCTTTTCTCACAATTTTTTGTAAAAATTCAGACTGGATCTCATCGTTGCTCATCGTGTCCCTTAGCACAATTTTCGGCAAGTCAAATCTGATTGTTGGGAAGCATTCCAATATACGTAGTTACATACTAAGTATAGACACAAAGAGGAATGCTTCAAAAGGGTGATCCACTTGCATTAAACCACACTCAGCATAATTCCCATTTTCCATTCCCAATCATATACATATGTATAATATAAACACAATCCACTTATAGTCAGCACGATCAATCCTTATCCCATTGTTAGCCAAATACAAACCAAATCCACTTATATTAAAATATATTCAGTCCGAGAAATTTCATTCCTCTACTCTATGAAGAAACCATTCTATATAAAGCAAAACGCGGAGCGAAAGAGTTGGGCCGTTTCCGTGCCATAATTTAAGTAAGATAAGTTGAAGAAATAAAGGAGTAGGCAAACTGCCTACAAAGAGATTTTTTTTATAAAAATAAAAGAAAAAGTATTTAACTCCGTCATTCTCCAATTAATTAGCCCTCGATATATAACATATCAATGCTCTTAACTCGCTTTCATGTTATTTTGAGAGTAACAGGTCGAGAGTCATGTGTTAGTAATTAGTCACATGGAGGTTATGTCTTGGCACCCATCATCTTTCCATGTATTATTTACACGGACAAGATAATAAGCTTTATCAATCATGAGCTTATGGAACTAATTATTTCAATTCTTTTGACTCACATATCAACACAACGTAGGTTGTTTCTCCTCAATTGAAAACTGGGTTAATTTGGGCTTTATCCCTCGTTTACGTCAAACATCCAATCAGTTTTCACATTTCATATATGTACATATGACACATTCTTCTGTTCATGACTACAGCCAACCGTGACGCTAGCATTTGCTACTAGGTACATATATGTATGTTACAATTTCACTGAACCATGACTGATTCGTTTACAACCAATTCCCAGTTGTCACGACATAAGCACCTACGCATCTGCCAAACATCACAAGTTTACTCGTAAGTACCCTCTGTCAGCACCCCATCGCCAACATCATAAAAATCGACGAATAAAACTCGTTGGTCGGTTCTCATGATTCTTTTTAGATTCTCATTCCCAGTTTCTCATTTTACAACATTTTTACACTTCTCCAAATTCCAGGCGATTAGAAATAACGCAGTCATTCGCCGTTCCGAATGGTTGTCAATAAATATTTTCGCGCGAGTCTAATCGTGATCAGCGAATTGCCACTCATGGGACATCAACGTCGTCAATAAAACGTTTTGCTATCCGCTAGATGCTTCTTCATCATCCAACTGACAGTTATGTTAATCTTATTCTTATGATCCTATTCCGGGCAGTTGATCACAGACCAGTGCAGTGGTAGGGAGTGTTTCGGCTTGATTTCCATAAGTGGAAAGCAAAATAAACAATAAATAGTACAAGTGCGGACTTAGTCAAACACCTCGCAACTATAAGGTTAGCACGGTGGTAGAGCGCCGGACTGATAATCCGAAGATCGGCAGATCAAATCCCCATTCGGGAAAAAAATATCTTTCGTGTTTTTTCGTGTTCTTCCACTACTAACAGTAGTAACAACAGTAGCGAGAAGACATGTCGGGAGACGGCGGGGGAGGACCCGTTCGTCAGACGGAATCGGAATCGGATGATTTATCATCCGATTTCGCTACGGCGGCCGTCGTAATGAAGAGGCGCAGAAGGGTCAACTCGAGGCCGAACTTAATTAAGCGCCCCTCCCTCACCACTTCGACTGAAAAGCTGCAGGTCGAAGCGAGGAAAGGGGCGCCATCATCTCACCATCGACGTCCGAAGCAGCCGGACAACAACAACAACAGCAACAAATAAAGAAAGTGATCCCCATGGAAGCAGAGGTCGAATACCTCTCCGACGGTAGAGAAGGCCGCTACATGGGGGACAACAACCCATTCGCGGCCCTCTTAAGTTCGGCTACGGAGGACGAACGTAGTGTGCTGGAGGAGCAAGAACGCTTCCTGCGCGCCCAGCTACAGGCCGTAGTTGACAAAATTAAGGCGTTGCAAAAGCTGAAAGAGGAGGCAATAGCCGTCGAAGAAGTAAAACAGCAACAACAACAGCAGCCGCAGAAGAAACAACAGAAGCAGCAGCAGCAACAACAACCGCAGAAGCAGCAGCAACAACAACAATCGCAGCAGCAGAAACAGCAGCAACAACAACAGCCGCAGCAGAAACAACAGCCGCAGCAGACACAATAGCCGCAGCAGAAACAACAGCAGCAACAACAACCTCAGCAGCAGAAGAAGCAGCAGCAGCAACAACAACCGCAGCAGTTGAAGCAGCAACAGAAGCAGCAGCAGCAACAACAACCGCAACAGCAGAAGCAGAAGCAGCAGCAACAACAACAACCGCAGCAGCAGAAGCAGCAGCAACAGCATCAGTCGCAGCAACAGCGCCCGAAAAAGGAGAAAGTGCCACCGATCCTCACCTATACCACGGCCTTACGAGAAACCATCGATCTGTGTAAGTATGCCATTGGTGTAGGTAATTTTGAATTTAAATGTTTGGGCCAGAAACGCTATGCTATTCAGTGCAAGACACTGGAGCAGCATAAGCGTATTAAAAGCCTATTGAAGGAGTCAACGACGGAGTTCTTCTCCTTCACTCCAAAGGCCGAGAGGTTGCGGACGATGCTCCTCAAAGGCGTGGAATCTATCACAGATCCCGAGGAAATGCTCTCAGAGCTCAAAGAGTTCGAGAGTGACGACCTCAAAATCGTGGCGGTTAAGCCATTTTCCACGGTGAGCTCCCGACGGGAGAAGCGAGTGATTCCCTTCTTCGTGGTACAGCTCACACCCAACAGCAAGCTGGAGAGGTTAAGGTCCATTACTTCCTTGGCTTCCCAGCGTGTAACATGGGAAATATTAAAAAGGCAAGGAAACATTTTGCAATGTATCCGCTGCCAAAGATTCGGGCACGCCGCGTCGAACTGCGAAATGCAGCCTCGATGCGTTAAGTGTGCAAAGAATCACAAGAACGAGGAATGCGACCTTGGGAAAGACAAGGTGGCGGACAGAGAGCAGCTCGAGTGTGTCTTGTGTCGGAACCGAGGGCACCCTGCAAACTATCGGGGATGTCCTAAGTTCCAGGACATCAAGAAAGAAAACCTGGCCCGTAAGCAGAAGGTCGAGGAGAAGCGTCCCTTGCGTCGCTTCCAAACACCAGCCGTCACATCCCAGTTGACCTACGCCCAAATGGCGGCAGGTTCGGGAAAGACGGTACAAAAACCCGTGGCTGTTCCTAAAGCCCCATTGCCTGTCTCTAAGGCACCGGGGGCCGAGGTGGATGTCTGTTCGATCTTGCTCGCAATCCAAGGGCAGATTGGGCAGCTCCAAAAACAGATCCAGGAAACGGCGACCCGAGTAGATAGTATCTGCTCGCTTCTGCCGGGCCTAGCGCACCTAAGGTCATGATGGGTACGCTGGCAGAGAGACACTTGAAGATCCTATCGGTGAATGTAAATTCACTGATAAGCATCGAGCGACGAGCCGTACTTTTTAACCTGTTGCAGGACGAAAGCCCCGATGTACTCTTGGTTAGCGAAACAAAGCTAAACCAGAAGCACAAAATCCGGCACAGTTCGTATAAAATAATTAGAAGAGACCGACCCAACGCTACTCAAGGCGGGGGAGTTGCGATCTTCATTAAAAATAATCTTACACATAAAGTCATATATAGCGGTGAAGTGCGGAGGTTCCAGGTGCTAGAGGCCTGTATTGTGTGCATTCCTCTCCGAAACGGAAAGAGAATGTACATTGTATCAACCTATGCACCTGAAGCACTTCAACCCAATATTTTTATCGCAGAACTCGAGACACTCTTTCGATCTCTGCGCTTGAACTCGGTAGAAAACTTCTACATCCTGGCCGGCGATTTAAATGCCAAACATAGTGATTGGGGAAATAACATTCCCAACACTAGGGGGAGCCTACTAAGCCATTGGTGGGTTCTTCACAGCATTGAATATAGAGTCAAGTTGCTCGCAACGGATAGTCCATCGTATCCTAGGAGCGGCTCCTATCTGGATCTAATGCTTATAGACTCTCGATTGAGACTGGCAGACACGAACGAATGGTCTATTAACTGTCTACGGACCATTGTATACGACAGTGACCATTGCGGACTATGTGCCGTGATCACAGTACCTGACGAGTTCGCGGAAATGGCAGAGTACGTCCACACGCACGCCTACGATTACAGTAGGGTGTGCTGGCCACGCTTCGCCAATTCCCTGACGAGAGCGCTCACTTCGAGCGCCTCCTTCCCACCAACTAATAGGAACCTGTCAAACGACGAGATTGACAGGTATCTTAAAGAAATGGACGATATCACTAAACAGACTATGAACAGTACGATACCACGTCAAAGACAGCACGATACCACAAACATATACCGAAACGCGACAATCGACGCACTGCATAGACAAAAAAGTAGACTCCTAACAAGACTCAAACTCTTGTACAGGCGGTTTACCGACAGACAAAACTCGGAGGTCAGGACACTGAAGTCACTGATTAAAAATCTCCAACAATTGATCAGAGAAAATTACAGAATATCTGTAAGTTTGCATTGGAACAACAGAATTCGTGCTGTAAAATCCAACAGCGCGAGTATGTTTCCGCAAATAAATAAAATATTTCGGAGAAACAATCAGAATGACATTCAGGATCTGAAACTTCCGAGAACGTCAGACAATGAACGTTTGCTACGGACAGTTAGCATCGATCCAGATGGCGCCATCCTGGATGACGACTTTTTCGTGATTGAGGATCCTCAGGAGAAGGTGGCGACAGTGGGAGCTGTTTTCCAGGAAGTGTACAAGGTGAATGATAGTATTCGCCCGAACCATGACCTGGAGAACAGAGCCCTGCTTCATCACTTCTACCTTAGAAATGATTTCGATCATTGGCGATCTGAGAATCTTGGTTTTACCAGGTTCAATGAAGATTTCATGGCAAGCAATGCCATCGCCAGTGAGGGGGCTAACACCCTGTTCATTTCGACGGAAGATCTCCAGATGATCTTTCAGTCATTGAAAAGGAAAAAATCCGCGGGTATCGACGCATATCCAATGTTGTGCTAAGGCAACTTCCACCAATGGCTGTAGAGAGGTACGCCATCCTGTTCAACAATGCATTGAATAATGCATATTATCCAGTGCATTGGAAGACAGCGGTGGTTCAACCAATCCCCAAGAAGGGGAAAGACACCTCTAACCCGGCAAATCTCCGGTCGATCAGTCTCCTTCCGAGTATCAGCAAGGTCTTCGAGAAGGTGATCCATAGAGCCCTGTCTAAATGGGTTGAGGACAATAAAATCATTCCGGATAACCAATTCGGTTTCAGAGCGGGGCATGACACTATTCATGCCGCGTCGAAACTTGTATCGGATATCCAATGGAATAAATGCAAGAACCAATGCACGGGTGCCTGTTTGATTGACTTGGAAAAAGCCTTCGACACTGTATGGTTAGAAGGCCTTTATTACAAGCTCAGTCGGCTGGGCATAAGTAAACCACTGCTATATATGATTTTTGACATGTTAACCGGTAGAAAGTTCGTTGTGAAAATTGCCAATGTAACTTCTACCCAAATATTTGAAATCAAAAACGGACTGCAACAGGGTACGGTAAATTCGCCGATCCTTTTCAGCATTTACCTGAGTGATCTACTTGTTTCTCTACACCACTCAATAGCGTACGCAGATGACCTAATCGCGTACAGATCAGGTCCAACGATCGACGTCATTGTTACTCTTCTGCAGCGTGACTTCGAAAAAATTCAGCAGTATTGTGATGACTGGAAGTTGAAAATCAACTTCCAGAAATCAGAATCTATATTGTTCAGAACGCCTTTGTCTAGGGCCTCTCGGGACACTAGAAAAAATTGGCGCAGGTTCTCTATCTTTGGGCCGGACGGGCGTCCACTGGCGAGACAAAGTGTAGTCAGATACCTTGGGATCGTGCTGGACCAGTATCTATATTTTGACAAACATGTAGATGCTGCTCTGGCAAGGGCCCGGGGCGCTTTCGCTCTGACAAGATGGCTGTTTCATAGCAGCCCACTTGATTCCAGGGTGAAAGTAATCTGCTACATGGCCTTAATCAGGCCCATGGTTGCCTATGGATGACCCGTCTGGTTCAATGTGAGAGCCAGCTTGATGGAAAGGATTCGGGTGTTTGAGAGACAATGTCTTAGGACTTGTCTCGGGCTACATAGGACTCCCGAATCTGAGTACACGAAATTTTACCCGAACGAGGTCCTATACAATAGGGCCAGGATTGTACGGATAGATAATTTTCTGATCAAACTGATTCGAAGCCACGTTGCAAGAGCAATGACTTCGGTCAATAGCCTGATCTTCGGGGCTTACTACCCCAATGATCTATATCATGAGAGAGTGCGCCTTAACGGCTTTGTCCCGCCAGAAGCATTCCTCTATCTAGATAGATGTGGGCTGATCCAGGACAGATTGGCGTTACCGCTAATCTTCCACGTGGGTCGCAATTCCGTGGAGCGGCGATTCCTCTACGAACCCGATGTCGCGCTCCGTGAGCCCGAGCGCCTCAGGTTCTGTAGATCGGTCTCACGCCGGGATCGAGGAGACGTAGTCCGCCAGCATCAACGCTTTTGGTGGCTGGAGAGAACTCCGTCAACGGGCACCTTGATAGGAGCAGCCTCTTCAAGGCAAGGCCTGCCTAACACCAATGGCAGGCTTACATAGGCTAGGGTAGGGTAAGGTAGGGTAGGGTAGGTTAGGGTAGGCTAGGGCAAAAACGACAAAAAAAAAAAAAAAAAAAAAAAAAAAAATACAAAATGAAAAATCACAAAAAAAAAGAATAAAACTTAAAACATAAAAAAAAGATATATATATAAAATATATATAATGTATATATTTGTGTATATATATTTTAGTTAAGTTAGAATAAGATAGGTTTAGTTAGGTTTAATTAGTTTAAGCTAGTTTTAAGTTTTATATAAAATATTTAAAAAACAAATGATCATATGCTAAGTTTTTTAATAAAAAAAAAACATTTTTCTTAGCTTAAGTTAGTTAGTTATAATAATGTTAATTGTAAATTCATGTAGACGTCGAAAGACATAAGTATGTTTCAATTGTTCTGTTTGTTTTAGAGTGTCCGCCTAGGGCCAGTAAGATAGTTACATTTGTTAAGATAGTTAAGCTAGTTTTAAGCATTTTTGACTAGGGTAAGATAGATATAAGTTAATATGAAATAAAAATGAATTGAAAAAAAAAAAAAAAAAAAATCCTATTCCGGGCTTTGACTACATGAACATACGAGTACACTCCAGAGGCCTAATTAAATATTCAGCATCATCCATCCAAGTGATGCCGTCCCGGGCCACCGCGAAGGAGAAAAACGAAAAACAGTCAGTCATTGGATTGATGCCTAAATTCGAGTACAATATACATGTTTTATGATCCTTTTTAGTCCTTTTTTCTTCTTCTGCGAAAGCCGAAAACTAAAACGCCCATTCAGTTGAGCAGTTGTATTGGAAGCAGTGGAAAGGGATGCCGGGTGTTGCCTGGAAAAGATTTGTTTAATTCGACATCAGCAAATGTAGCTACAGCTTTCGTTCCATCGACCCAGCTCCTGCCACTGTTACTTGGGCATGGGGACAGCCGTCAATAACAAGCAAATGGCATTTGATGTTTATGTCTATCGCATGGAACGCAAATGTTTGGCACAGATATCTCCACTTGGGCTTATACTCGTACTCGTACATACAAATTTTGTTCTTCTTTTTGTACTTTTTTATTTTGGTTTTGGTGCTCGAGGGGAAGGATACTAGAGATAAATTATTGCTGGGATTGGAACGAAATTGGGTTGTGCCATTTGTTATGGGCCGATAAAATGTTGAATTAGATTGCAATGCAGTGGAATATGACTGACAGCCGACTTTGGGTGCGATATTTGTATTGGGAACCAGCATCCTCTGTTCGATAAGGATATTCATCATAATTCAAATGGTGTTGTTTTGAGAAGTGAAGCATGTGCGATGGCTTATTGGGTCTGATGAACCGTAGGCGGTCTGTGTTGGGCGTGTAGGATAGGACAAATGCTTTCTAAATTACTTTTCGATACATCAGAACGTGATTTAAAAAAAAATTTAAGGCGTTTTAGGAAATCTTCAATTGCTTGCTTGAAGGGACATGTCAGAAAAACCTCTCGATTTTGTCTCCGGCTCCCGGAGTGAGATTTCGACATACTGTTGTATATGTAAGCAAATAGATTTCACCTGTCTATCTACATTATTTTTCAAAACCATTCTTCAACGCATCTGATATTCAACTTTCTACAGTTTCTGGGGCATTATTTCTTTCTCTTTAACTACACTCCGAAGAAAACTATTTTTTCTTGGCTGGCAATCTTAATGGCAAGCACGTGTTTAAATAAGAACTAGTATAAACGTTTTTCCTAATACATGCAGTTGTTAAGCTTAATAGCACATTTCACAGAGTTGTAGGTATATGCTTACGAACCTGCCAGCTGAAGCAATACGAACCAACGTTCGCCTTCGATTTTCTTTGGGCCGGAGACTAGTTTGAATGGGGTCTATCTACCGGTATACAGGTGAATAGGATGCCTCCCAGAGCAGTTCAATACGTCGGTAACATACCCCTTAGGTAAAATTGTGGGGCGGCGGGCAAAGTGGTGACGTAAGTGAATAGCAAAACAATGAAATATGACCAGTTAGTGGAACGAGAAGTTTTCAATAATACATTTGATATTTAGGGAACATTTTCCATTGAAATCATATTATTTATTTTAAAAAATAGAACAAACCTGCTTTGCTCATAAACACGTGAAAATAAATAAATCCAGGCTTAGAAATAAAGAACTACACCAGAATTCATATGAGCAATTATTCGCAGATCTACCAAACCAAAATGATCAATCAAAATTGACGGCACAGACTTCTATGCCAATTTTTGAATACCACAACTGTGCCGGCATTGAAGGCAAGGGTTGTCAAATAAGAGCGATTTGAATAAAGAAAATAAATTTGGTCGAAATAGTCACTTTAGTCGTATATGGTATCACCGTATGCTGTTTATTTTTTCATTCGTGCAGGTTCAAAAGTGTACGCTCTTATGGTGTTAGTCACACAGCCTGGACGGAGTGAAGGTGGTTTGTGTCGAAGATGTTCGTTCACTACTCTCCGGAGGTGGTTGTCCTAGATGGGATTTGAGAGATTCGACTGAATTTGCGTTGGTTGTAATTCACAGTAACTCTTTTGTTTCCATGTCATTAAGGTGTTATATTTGAAATACATACACGGAGTATACATTTTGAAGAGATCTTATACTGCGAGTTTCATGCCTTCATCAGCACATTTTTGATCATCTCTTATTCACAACTGATGTTGTTGCATAGTTGTTCTGTATAGGAATTGGACAGACTTGAACTACAGACCTTCGGCTCAACAGTCAGTGATGATTACCATTGCACTATGACCATCCCGTTCGAACGTTCGGTTTTTGTTCTTAACTTTCATCACCCACTATACTCCTAGACTTACTTTTTAAATATGACTAGAGTAAGCTAGGTGAACCTGATGATTCCGAGAGTTGTTTATTTGAAGTGAAGTGTTTGGTGTTCGATGGAATACGATTTAATTTGTTTAGGATAGAATAACGGTTTGCTTGGATATTTTTTATATAATCGAATTCAATATGGGTTTTTGGATATTATCCTAGGAACGAATTTGAACGAAATGATCTGCAAAGTGGACTGCATACTCAGAAGGAACTTTAATTTGATTATCAAAAATATTATTTTTTTTTTTTATATCCCTTCTTTATTCTTTATATCGCTAGACACGCGCACAACTCCGCTGAGTAGCATGTTTAAATATTATCAGCAGACTCTACAATCACACCTGTGCAAGAAGCAAAATTTCTTCATACTATATAAACTATAATTTTAAACAATTTTCTCGTAGATATGGATGCCCAGCTTCCCAAGGACAATTTTTCAAAACATCACCCGTCTGTAGCACTCCTTACCCAAATCACTGAGTAGAAACAAAACAAGCAAATTAATTTAAAATTCGGCTTCTAAAGCTCGGCTTATCATATGAGGTTATAAACGTTATATATGAGGAGTGATCCAAAGGTAATGATAATTGGTAACATCCAGTCCGCACAAAAATGTTTTGCTTTTTTATATATCACTATCAACAGTAGCACGCTGAGCCAAGTAGCTTAAGGTGGGCAAAACATCCAAACATCTACTAAAGATGATCATCCCGGAGGAGGCCCATCCCTCACTGAAGATAACGTGAAAAATGTTGTGTTGGTAGATCAAAGAGTTAGCATTGGGCATATAGCTGAGGTCACAGGGATCTCAGATAGCCGCGTTTAGAGAATCTCTGTGAGAGAATTAAATATGAAAAAAGTCTCTCCGCGTTAGACACCGAGAATGTTAACCCACGATAATTTAACCTAGTTTTGTATTTTTTCCAGAACTTCGTGAGTTAGTACCTCAGTTTTCAATCAGATTACAGAGAAGACTAATGCAATATACGGGTGGAAAAATCATATTTAGTTTTACATTGATCGTCTGGTTAATCTATAATAAGTTTCAGAGATCCACTAGTAGCTTCATGCTGTTTTCCAGTTATGGACTTCGAGCTGAACCTGTTAGATACATATATTAATCTTTTCGATGCCGAATGTTTTTTATCGGATTTCGCCTTCCCAACACACAACGCAAACTAAAATTTATTTAATTGTGCTTTTCGGTAGAGCTTCTTTCATTATCGACGACTTGCATAATAATAAAAATAATAATAACCTAAAATACTTTTAGAGTTTATCTCTGACGATAACTATATGACTGTCATTTATGTCATTAATTCTGAAAAATGTACATAATTATATGTCATGGGTGTGTCAAGTCGATTGAGATTGGTTTGGTGAAGTGAAGAACAATATAGTTCAAACTAGTATTGCAGAAAAACCATACTTTCATCCTTTCATCTCAAGAAGTGTAGCAACTTCTTGATAAGTACTCATTTATAAGCATTCAATTTTCTGCCTAATACCGTCCTTATTGAAAAAAAGGAACATCGAATGTAAATATGAGGTAGAACACTGAAAACCTTCATAATTCCTTCAAACAATAAATTAACTTATTGCAGAATATATCATGATAAGAGCAAAGCAACTATATGCCAATAATAGAACTATGATTACTATATATGTAGCTTTTCAAAAGCAAAGGCTGTGATCTATTGGTGAAAAAAAATAAAATTTCATATAAGTTAGTGCAGTATACTGTTCAGCTTAAAAAAATTGTTTTTGTAAAAGTAATAGCAATCGTTCTCCGACCGCTCTTAAAAAATCAGCAGAACTGCTTTGAAAGGCGCTTGATTGAGGTTTTAAGAACCAGCCAACCAATTGTAGACCTAAGAACATGAAAGCCGGATGAAGAAGGTCTGGAGTGAAATGGTATGGATTGTCGACTCTAAATATCAAGTTTTGGGTTCAAAGAAGCGGGTGTACTCCTACATATGTGCGGCGATCGAACAGGGTATAATTGCGATGAAACTGTTTTCATAATGATTTCATCATGGTTTGGGTCTTTTTTAGGAATTATAAATAAGGAAGGATAGCAAAAGGTTAAATACCATCAGGACTACGATCAATTGGAAGACACTTCATTATACACAATTTGTGTGAAGGGTTCTTACGCAGGATTATTGTTTGGCTTAATCAGGAGGTCCGTCAAACATGTCCAACTTCCAAAGATCAATCAGGAGGTCCGTCAAACATGTCCAACTTCCAAAGATCAATCAGGAGGTCCGTCAAACATGTCCAACTTCCAAAGATCAATCAGGAGGTCCGTCAAACATGTCCAACTTCCAAAGATCAATTTGAAATTTGAAATTCCTTATTTCGTTTTTATGTTACAATGGCTATCGCACAATTTACAATATCAGTTCAGAGATATAGTTTATTTAGGAAACTTTTCTACTAAAATAATACATTATTAAACAATGATAGGAAAAAATAACAAAAAACAAAAACTGGAGAAATAACGATAAAACCCCAAATTAGAATCTAAATATATAAATAAATAAATACTCAAATAAAAAATAAATAAATAAATAATAATAATAATAAAAAATAACTAATAAACTAGGTGGCCGCCTGCTCACGATATATCGCTTCGCGTCAGCATAATTGAGCGGAGCTTTAGTGTAAACTATGCTTTTGATTATTGAATAAAATTGTGGAAAAATAGTTGTACACAACATAAACTTTGCGAAATATTGCGCCTATGAACAAATTTCATGAGAATGTTCTTGGGATTGTATTTTTGTTTAACAGTATCAGGCTTATGATCTTTCGTTGCAATTGATTATACAAATATTCATCGTGTAAATTCTTACTACATTAAATGATTGATTAAAAAAATCAAAATAATAAAATTCTAACCCAAAGAAAATATGCGCGTGAATTTTTCCCCATAGACATTACATTGAAAATTTCTTGTCAATTAAATTTTTTTAATTAAGTATCTGTTTTAATTGCCCGAGCTTTAACAAGATGTGACAAAAATCTAGTTTAATTTGGTAAAAAAATTATTAAAATCGGTCAAGAACTCTAGGAGGAGTTAAGCTACAAAGAAGTGCATTTTGTTGCAGCATAAGAGCTTCGCTCGCTTTGCTCGCTCCGCTCAATCAATAGTATCGGGTCCGCCATCTAACGTTTTTTTTTTCAAGTAGTGCTTATTTCGTGAATGGTAACACTTAGCTCATGTCTGATTTGACAGATAATTAGTTTTATCCTTCCGCTGAACGAATATGGTTGTGTATACGCTTGAACAACGCTGAGAAATATTGCGACATTACTTTGAAAATCATGGTAATGTTGCAGAATGTGTGCGAAAATTGCGTACGGATTTTGGAAGAAGAGAAGCACCGTCAGCTCCGTATGTTCGTTATCTTGTGAAAAAAGTGAAAGAAACTGGCATCCTCATCGATAAACCAAAGCGTGAAAAGCCGAAAACAGTGCGTACACCCGAGAATATTGCTGCTGCGGCAGAAAGTGTGCGTGAAGCGCCATCAACATCAATTCACCGTCGTTCTCAACAATTGAACATTTCGGAGACATCATTGAGACGAATTTTGCATAAAGACCTTGGTATGACGCCATACAAAGTCCAATTGGTTCAGGAGTTGAAGCCAACTGACCATCCAATGCGTTTTCGCTTCGCTAAGTGGGCCTGCGATCGACTTACAGAAGATGCCGATTTTGCCAAAAAAATCATCTTTTCAGATGAAGCTCATTTTGATCTTGGCGGGTATGTAAACAAGCAAAATTGTCGCATTTGGGGCACAGAAAACCCGCACGCATACATTGAAAAGCCGGTGCACCCAAAACGAGCCACTGTTTGGTGCGGATTTTGGTCCAGAGGCATAATTGGGCCATTTTTCTTCGAAAATGAGCAAGGAGTGGCCGTTACAGTCAATGGCGATCGTTATCGGGCCATGTTGAACGAATTTTTGTTCACAAAAATTGAAGAGGAGGATATTGGCAACATTTGGTTTCAACAGGACGGCGCTACGTGCCACACAGCCGAAGCTACACTCGATGTTTTGCGCCCTGTTTTTGAAGATCGCATTATCAGCCGCAGAGCAAAAAAGAAATTTGAGAAAATATTCAGTAGTTTTTTTTATAGCATTTTCAAAAAAAAAATTATTTGGCGGACCCTTTATTTTCATTTCATAATGTAATTTAGGGTAAAATCTCGAAAGTTAGCACAAAAAATAGTGAGAAAAATAAAAATTGGGTTAGAAAATACAGTTTGAAAAATTAAGCTTTTTTAATATATAAGGAATTTGCCTTGCTTTAAACTAAACCACGTGACTTTTTTGTTTTATTGGACAGGTTGCACAAGAAAAGGTACAATTACCTTTGAAAGAAAGATTTGAATCGTTTTGGTAGTTATTTTTGAAAAATCAAAATTGATTTTATCGTAATTGTACCTTTTCTTGTGCAACCTGTCCAATAAAACAAAAAAGTCACGTGGTTTAGTTTAAAGAAAGGCAAATTCCTTATTGAGGAATTTCTTATACTACAACAAAATGAACTTCTTTTATATTTAGTTGTCAAATATCTCCCTTCCGCTTTTTTGCTCTTTATTTAAAAAAAAAAAAAAAAAAGTGTTACAGTGATCGGATTTAGTTCAAATATGCGCCGTTTTGTTCGATAATCTGTTTATTTTTTTAATTAAGTATCTGTTTTAATTGCCCGAGCTTTAACAAGATGTGACAAAAATCTAGTTTAATTTGGTAAAAAAAATTCTAAAATCGGTCAAGAACTCTAGGAGGAGTTAAGCTACAAAGAAGTTAATTTTGTTGCAGCATAAGAGCTTCGCTCGCTTCGCTCGCTCCGCTCAATAATAAATAATAGATAACAAATAATAAATAAATAAATAAATGTTGTACAATAAATAGATGGATCATTTGTGGACACTTCTTAATGAAGAATTGAACCTGATTTCCACCGAAACAAAGTGACCAAAAAGGTGAATAATTTGATGAAAATAAGGTACAAGTGTATACATATGTTATTTTGATATTTGCAATGTACTTTCGAAGCGATTAATGATAAGTGATTTAGTTGAAGAAAGATTTTTTATATTTCGTTTTGATCTTGAACAAGAAACTAAACGAAAAAAATTCAAAGTTAAATGTTTTATGATGATCCTCGGAGTATGCACCAATCTTAACGGGGACGGGAAAAAACTTTTATTAATTTATTGACCCTAAAATTTTCTGTTGCTCATATCCTAATATACATGTGGCTAATTTCGGAGACAATCTTTTTATTTATTTTTTCCATTTATCAAACCATAGCTCTTTACAAAAAGCTTGGCTTGTCCGTAACAAATGAAGTGATTCGTCAAAAGCCCATTTAAAGCAACTTAATTCGGACCTGGTTTTGTCATTCTACAGTTCCTTTCGCAGAGGAGCCGCATTAGGCTTCTATTATCATTGCTAACCACGTGCTTCTGTTTATCCCTAGGAACCAGCTGGTTTGAGCCAATAAACATTTCTCTCATGAATGAACAATTATTCATTTCAAAAACAAAATAGGAATAAACTTAAGCGCTCAAGAAAAAGGATACTTGGCTATTTTTGTATACAGGGATGTGTCGCTTATCGCCAGTACTCCTTGTCAACACAAATTATTCATATAATAATGTAAGCATATGTCTGCTCGGGATGCGTGCATTGGAGTGGGAAGACGAATGTGAAAAAGTTTGTGACAGTAATGCGACATGGTCGGAAATCCTTTTTCTTCCGCTCGACCTCGTGCTCGTGCTTCGGTGCGTCACCCTACTCGCGGTCTCTGTCGAGGGAATCTACCGTGCATGGCAGTTGTCAAGCCGAATTAACGTTTCTTTTTTGATGTATAGTTTTGCATTTAAGGCCCCGTTGGCCTCCGACAGTGTGTGGAAGTGAATTTTTTTTCGGTATTGCTATGAATCTCCTGCGGCGTATGCATACGTTTTCTTCCCATGAGCTTGGGGTTGATGCGGAGTACTAGTGTATTAAGTTTGTATTTGCATGTGACACGTGTTGGCAATTTTTTTTTTGTTTTTACGTGGAGGGAAAAGTTTTTAGTATTTTGTTTAGAGGAAACCCAACGTGGCGAATGTCGTTTTTGACATGGACCAAGTTCTTAAATTCAATTATGCTGCGTTTTGTTTTTCTTGTGATAAATTGGATTAAGTTAGGTTTTGCATGTTGTAATGAGCTTACCCGAGAGTTTCGACGTGGCGCCATGGGCGGGTAAATTACTAACAAAGGCCTGGCAGAGGCAACATGTGCCGAAGGATGCTCATCTTCTAAGAATCAGGAAAGAGACAGTGCAGACGTACATAGGCATGGAGAACGATGAATGGCGCATCTCATGTGCCAGAACAATTCATTTCAGATATGACTTTGTAATCCGTAATTTTGGAAAATAACGATTTATGGGATAACAACATGATTGAAAAATGGTCGAACATTATACTAAAAGCTCTTAATTGGGATTCTAACTTGCTGTCGCCTTTTACCGCAATCTAGAAAAAGCAAAAACGAAAAGAAAAGGACACCACAAAAACTAGAATCAGGACCAGGAACCCCCTAAGGGTGGTATTAATCTTTGGCCACATTTTGAAAATAATAAAGAAAAAAAAACAAAGGAACTTATTTTAATTTAAGTAATTTAGTTTTTTTTTTTTTACGACCTCGACGGTCCCACAATTAACTTTTTCATTTCTTGATTATATTAGATTAGACTAGAAAAAAAAATTACTAAAATTTGTATTAATTATTGAACTAGAGCCATTGGGATACATAGCCTGGTGCTAAATCAAAAAATGGTTCAAGGCCATTTGACTTTGCAACCGAGCTTTTAATGTTATTGTGCCAAGATGCGAGTTCAGATATCAGGGATTCAACAGAATCAAGTAAGGGAGGCAATATGTGACGTCGAAAAGCTATAATCACAAGAAACTGCCTGACTGCATGGCTTTTAGATTATTTCAGCTCCTTCACTGCCAGATGGGCTGATTACGTTCGAAAACATTACTACAGAATAAATCAAATTTGCCGAGACTCTAAGCCAAGAACAAAAATCTGAATTTATGGAAGAGTACTTCTTCAAGCTACATACATATGTATATACAGGACAAGATTTCACTATCGACCAGAGGGCTCAGACGACTACCTGTCGGGTTCATCAAAGCAACTGCTTTTAGCCTTTAAAAAAATGCAGTTCGTCTGTAAAATAAGGTCAGAGCAAGACGTCCATGATGAATGAAAATACAAGTTTGCCCCTGTATTATTGGAAAGTGTACTTTAATTTTTTAATGCGAGTATAAATATTAATTATGTACATAACATTCTGTTACCATATGATCGTATGATCTATGCGAACGGACGAAAAATCCTAAAAAAAGCTATGTAGTTTAAGTGAGACGCAAAAATATATATAAAAGGGACAGAACTTGCCTACGATTTTCTTCCCAAATCCTAATAATGGAAACGGGGGAAAAGCTTCATCCAAATAAAACAACATGGACCTCATCAGACATTCAATACTGAATTCGCAACACTATAAGGATCCATCTACCTCCAATGCTTGAACTGAATGCAATTTTCTCTTACCTACCACCACAAGTATTTCTACCACTATGTAAATGAAGAAAGAAAACCGATACTAACTCTTCTACATACATTTAATTTTCACAATACTTCCTCCAGTGAGCCTCACAGAGTTGCCAATTTTTTGCATATTTTTTTCAACCAATCTTTCTTCAACCCAATTCACGACTAGTTTCGTTATATGGAAGATTGTCCTCAGACATCTCTAACCATTGACAACGGTTACTCATGCACACCCAAACTCTGCGAGAGTATCGTTTGCAATACCATATTTTTCCCATCTTTTTTCCAAATTTAATTTTAATTGAATGAAAAGAGTTGTGTTCGCGATTTTACAGAAATCTTTATTGCGGATTAAAGAAATTCGAATATCATTATATTTTAAGAATGATGTCATCCAGATGGCCTGGAAGGGTCCAGTTCTATACAGAATTAATTCCTAAAAAACCGATCAAAATCCACTAGACTACTCGTAATTGAGTTTGTCTCACAATCATAGGCGTTCTAGCTACTGACTTCAAGAAGGCTTACGATAAGATTTCTCATCAAATACCGTGCGAAGGGTACACCACTCTTTTCGACCTACGACTTAATAAACCCAGTCTTAAAAATGTATTCTACCGTCGCCATTTACTCTCTGCTCAATCGTTTCCTTTTCTTAAAGGAAAAGGAAAACTGTGAATTAACAGTTTTGTTATTTAGAGTTACATTAAACTAATAACATGCTCCTGTGAGGTTGTCAAATTCAAAGTCTGAAAGCGTAATAATAAAAATTCAAGTCCAAAGTGTTCTTGAGTCATGCCCTCTTAGCAGATTCAGAGGTTGAATAACAAGGGCCGTAAATGTAGAGCGACGTAATAATATAATATGTACCTCTGATAGTATTATTGAAGTAAGCAAGTACGTACATAAGTAAGGTAAATATAAAATTAAAATTAAGTCTCCTTAGGGTTTTCTGAAATTTGTATATTGTCACATGGTACAGAGTCCCAATGATAATGACGCACTTTATGTCTTTTGTGGTCATAAATAGCGTCGAAAATATTTCTGAAAAATAAGTTTTCCTTTTCATTAAAGACCAGATTAGAGACCAGACATGCATTTAAGGAACACTTAAGTAGCTATTCAGTACGCCCATGGTGGCAGTAATAGTCTAATACATATTTATAAAAACCGCGTGCTATTCTTATTTTTTTTTCTCGGAACAACTTTACATGTTTTTTTTTTTTTTTTTTGTTACAAAAAACAAGCACAATGGTTCAGTATGCAATAACGCGTCGAACGAAATTGGTTTAGAATCGTTACCATTATCTAATCTGTAAATATGCGAGTCAAAAAACATATGAACGTACGAACATAGGCATATTTCTAAAAATTATGGATACTAGTTCTATTATAGGAGATATGTACATATTCGTATAGCAACATTTTTAATTTGGAAAATGGGACTCATTACAATAACTTCCACTCAAACTAGTCTGATCCCTATTGAATTTAGATTCGCTTTCTTACGGGGGCGCTTCTGGCTGCTATAAAAATATTCCTCCTTCACAAAACACTCAGCTCATTTGACCATAGAAAACAATATATTAAATTGAAACCCCAAATGGTCGTAAAGTTTCGAACGACAGACCTGATTCCGAAACAACTTTTTCTTATTACGTGAGAGGAAAAGCAACTTTGACCCAAAAGTACACTCTGTTCGACGCCACCGACAATGTCCTTTTCACAAGATAAAACGTAAAACTTTAGTTTTACCGAAATTGGCACTTGCCCCAAAATAGGAACCGAAGTAATAAAGGAAAACCCACTTGCTAGCTTAATATCACTTCACATCCATTCCTTGTCAGTTAATTTAAACCCTTTCACACGAGCACCATGTCAGCCATTTACCCATCAGCCAAGTTAGAGACGATCGACTACAGCAAATGGCGCTTCAAGGACGCTCTCATACATTTCCCATGACACATCTTTAAGATACCTCTGGGAACATTCCCACTTTCACCGAGAATAAACAATATAAATGACAATCGAACGGAGGAAAATAAAACAAGGAAACTACTTCTGGTATCTCGGGGCAACACTAAATTATCCCCTCAAGTAATCCACCGAGCAGCAACCAATAACCAGAAGCCGAGAAACCACATCAATCCTCATGCATTTTCAATAACCCGGTGACATCGTTTTGGGGTTTGTTTGCATTTTTGTTTTATTCCTGCTTCAAATTCCCAGAATCCGACCATGTTGAATGAGAGCGTGTGTACATGAGCGTTAGCGGCAAGCTTAATTCTCTAAAGTGCCAGGAAGCACAGACACATGAATATTAAAACACGGCCAAAGCGAATAACAACGCATCCACCTGTTTTGAGTATCGGTTTACGTATGTGGTCCAAATACTTCTCTGGATTAACCATATTTTTGCAGAAAAATTATTTGAAAAAAAACCTGAATTGTCCGCGTGTATTTGTGTGAA
Source organism: Merodon equestris (assembly GCA_958301585.1). NCBI lineage: Eukaryota > Metazoa > Arthropoda > Insecta > Diptera > Syrphidae > Merodon > Merodon equestris. The sequence continues at coordinate 75,414,922 of OY284415.1, read as the reverse complement.
GTGAAATGGAAAATCAATAACCAACACTCACTAAATGCTGAACAGATGGTGTTTTTAGGTCGGGATTTGTGGGCCTCGGGCTGAATTATGACATTCCCCCATCATCGTTTTTACGAGCACGGCACAAGGGCTTACGGGAACCGGAAATATGCTCGTACTTGGTCCACTTGCATGTGCAGCTGAGTTTACAGTGATGACCATCTCATAATCCTACGACCATTTTATTGCGGTTAATTTAATGTTTCCTACGTCAACACAATCATTTGATATCGTAGTTAAGTGTATTCAGCTATACTCAACAGTTATATACGTGCATAAATGCAAAAATGTTAAAGTGCCAGGGATTAGCAAAACGACTATGCCACGCGTCGGTGAGGGGCTGTTTCCGTAATTGCATTAAATCGCATTTAACGTAGTAGACCGAAAATTGTTTATCAAAAGAAGAAAAAAAGGACAAAAACAAAAGCGCAAGATTGGTATTTACATGGTTAATTGGTTCGTTAAAATGTGCGCTGAACGAGATTATGGAACGCCGTGACCAGTGATTTTAATTATCACTTTAAAGTTGCTCGGTGGATGAGGAAATTATTGTTTGCTTAAAGGATTTACTTATAATGAGGATTAATTGATTTTAATTTTCAATTTTTACTTGGAAGGGCGATAATTACTAGATTATTCATTGCAAATGGAGTTTGTAAGTAATCGTGACTTCAGTGGCAAGCTTATAAATTCGATCTCGTTGAAAATGACAGTTAAAGGATCATCCGGCAAGAAGTTTTATTATTAATTAAACATCGCGTCATTATTAGGCAGTTAATCCTAATCGACCATACACTTTTATTTTCGTGACCCTCGTAGACTCACTAGCTGTGTCGGCGCAATGATCACACTTTGACATACTGTGCTATAAATTGTTCGGGATACTTGTACGTAGTGATGCCGATTGTGACGTGGTCGATCCTTTGGATACTGGCTGGTATACTGGATGGTTATACCTTGCTGGGTTAAAATTCGAGTTCGAGTACTGACTGTTAGCGGCCGGTTTGGGGTAGCATAAAGCCAAGCCCATTTGGGAAAAAAACTCGGGTCAGGTCCCTAACTGCCGTAGGTTTCGGCTCTCCACCAGGCCCTTCCCGATTAAAACTTAAGTCGGAGATATAGTTTTCAGGTATTTATCAGGGGAGCAATTATTGGTAACACTTGCTTAACCTCTCGTGGATTAATACCCAAATCGGAATATAAAGCTTCGTGCTATCAATCAATGACGTAAGCCACGCTACACTTCGCCATAATGACGTACCTTTTTTTTCCTTCCCGCACAATGTGATCTCCTTTATTTTCGCGAATACCACTTGTTGAAGTAGGTGGTTGCTTACTTCTAGTGCCTTTAGTTTTCCTTTGCCATTGTAGAGGATTTTCCTTTGACTTACATTTTCTCACACGTTCCTTACTAACTTATAGGAGTGCGTATGCGTGCCACGTAAGAACCAATAATGAATTGCAGCTTAACCAGATATCTAGCTCTTTTATATGGTTAAGTAGAAAGGCATTGTGCGAGGCACATTTCCAATTGTCTGTTTGCGGTATTGTCAACGATAGTGACAACTACAGCTATTAGTCCTCGCCGTTTTGTACCTGTGGTTTCAGGTTTTTTAAATAGATATAAAGACTATAGTTTAAAAAATCGCTACATTTGGTCCATCTTTTTTCTATCCCAGGATTGCCTAAGTAAAAAATCCTTGTCTTACCCCCCCAAAACGCTTCAACAGCGGACATAATTTCGCTATCTTCTTCAAAGCTTTTGTTTCGAATGTATTCCTTGAGCAGAGGAACGAGCCGGGAGTCAGATTTCTCTGAGTGCTTTACGTGGACACCTGCCTTGTCGGCCTAATTCCACGGCGGGCCTTCCCGCAAGGGGTTCATTTTATGGACGACAACCAACGTGTTTATTTGCATAGTTCATAAGTACCAATTTGGAGCCATGCGTAGGGACATGGCTTCCCTCTTGGTAAGGGGCGAGGCCTACCTAAAACCTCTTACCTATCTAAGAGTCTCGGCGCCCTTCGAACAACTGAGTAAAATTACTGTTGTTCGTTATTGCATTCAAATTCCCGCGATTTGGGATAACCACAGCCCCCACGATACTCCCACAAGGGGGCCTACCGCAAGACAGGCCGGGACTGTCATTCTATATCTGACATTACTGTCATTTATCATGTCTGACAGTATTGTCCCGGAGGCACCTGTCTCCCGTGGTTCCGGAATTAGGCTTCCGGTCGAGCCGTTACTCCCAGTAGGGTTACCCTACACCCAACTGGGAGCCTTAGGAAAGATAGGAGAAAGTAGCTATATGGCTAAATAAATAGCCACACAGCTAAAAAGCAATCTAGGCTCCGCCACTTAGCCTTTTAATCTAGCCCCCTGGGTAAATGAATCGCATATTGAGAATGCGACCCGTAGTTACCCAGAGGGCGGAAGCCGGGAGTCACAGGGAACTAGGTGAATAGGGTGGGTGTTCAAGCAGTTCGAATCCTTTTTCTTGAATGGCAGCCATCGCAACTGCGACTTTGTGAGCCGGTACTTTGTCTTGGTGAGATAGCACTCCAGTGGCCGCGTCTTTTTTCTTTAATGACCTCCTACAGACATCTTGTTTGGTTTGTGTAGTAAGATTTCGATATAGCGCCTCCCGTTTCCAAATATTCCACTACAATTATTCCTTAAGCGTCCCAAAAAATGGATGTCATAACCCTTCCCGCAGAACTTGATACTTTTAATTTTTTTGGCTCTGGTGAGGTGGCTCACTTCTAAGTCTTGGACAGTTGTTTGGTTGAAGGATCAAAATGGCGGCTCCAGGTCTCGTCTATGGTCACGAAACATAACAAAAACATTTCCTGATGCGCTCGGAACTTCTCGAGATTCACCCTTGGAATGTCGACTCGTTTTTGTTTTGCTCGTCGGTTAACATTCTCGGTACCCAATGCACAGAGCCCTTTTCCACATGGAATTCGTTCGGAAGGATTCTTTGGACGCTACCATATAATATCTTTGTGACCTCAGCTATGCCTGATGCCTCTTCGATCTACCAATACAACATTTTCAACTTTTTTTACATTAACTTCAGTGTGGGGGGTGGATGGGCGTCTTTCGCGATCTTCTTAGTAGATATTCTGCCCAGCTTAAACTCCTTGGCCCAACTTGCTACTATAGAGGTGCAGAGTTCCCTAATGATTTCACCTAGTGGTTATGTCCGTCTTTGGTAGGCATTTTTTTCTAAGATATTTGAAGACAGCTCTAATTCTATTTTTCTCCATTTTGATGTTATCTTTTCGACGGTTCGTATTCAAATGAATGTACCTCCTGGGAATTGTGGTCTGTTTATATTAGTTTTTACGCTTCCTAGTAGCTATATAAACAAGGAAAAAAATTGTATGTGGACTGGAAATTAATCGAATAAACTGGTCAAAAATTTCCAGACTTCTGTTCACCGTTTTTGACTAAATTAAGGGTGCTGATTGCGAAAACAACACTATTTTTGTTTAGCAGCTCTTGTTTTTAAATTACACCCAAAGTTCTACGTTCTTACAAAAATATATTTTTCTACATAGTTATTTTAAATAATTAATGTGGATCCATAAAAAGTGTTATTTGTATGATTTTATTGAATGATCAGTTTGTTTTAGATCTCGGCAAAGATTCCAGCAATCTTGGTCCTATCTTCCCTGGTATCGTTCTACCATTCCCAAAATTCATTCCAAAATTCTCAGGAAATCGATCCAAATGAGAGTGTAAATAATGAACTTTATTGTTTATATTATACCCTAGATCTCTCAATTTCGACAATAAATCCTGTACTAATTGTAAATAGTTTTCTGATTTACGATTCCCAAGAAAATGTTGTTCACTTTTCGAGTTCCTTCATGGATTTAAGACAATCTGAATGTTTGATCAGCCACTCTTAGCTCAGCGAACTTTTTCAAAAGTTAAGCAAAACATTCGCCATCCTAAGAGACTTGACAGTTTGTTTCATAATGCCGAGTTTAAAATGAAGCGGTGGTAAAATAATTCGATCTGGATTCAATAAAGGCGGATTTACGAGTATTACATTTTGCTTACCAACGACTAATGACTCTCTCGATGGCACTTTGCGTATCTAATGGTTCTTTTTGTCCGGGCTGTCCCACCAACACAAAAAACACAGATATTTGGTATAACCTGCCCGTTGCCCTAACAGGAAATTCACAATTTTCAAGTCTACACAAATAACCCAGTTATATTCTGCATACTTCAGTTCAGTTCTTCATTCCATAAAATTTAAATAAAAAAACATCGATCAACTGGTTCATAATTTTGTAAGCTCATTCTAAGACCTCTAACGTCATTACATTAAACTAAATTCCTTTCAGCGGCAAAATATGGTAGCAAATCTTTCTAACGAGTACGATAGAGTGTAATTTGTATACCTGATGTATAATAAGTAAATTTCTTTATTTCAGGTGAGATGCCAACATTTCAGAAGATTCTTTCGATAAATTCAACTCCTTTATTAAGTCGTTCAATTCATTCTGATTGAAAGGTTAAGGATGTGTTACATGACTAGGTGTGAAATCCGAAGAAGTGTCAACGTTTTTTTCTGCAGTGTGTAGAAGAGGTCGTTGAGCAGATAGCACCGTCGGATATAACCACTGGTTCCGGTTTCAAGAATTTATACCAGCAATGTTCACCGCACCAAAATAATAATGGCCGTGATGATTACAAGGTTTCCGCCATATAATTGGTGTTTTGAATTTGAGGGAGGATCTTTTCCAACTTGGCCATTGTCGTAGAGATACGACACAATTTTTTAGAAATTCCGCTATAGATTTACGAGGCTTTGTAAATGCATATTCCCCAAAAATAACACAAAAACTGTTTGGATCGTTCAAACAACGTCTCGTATTCGTCTCTTTGTATTCATTGTATTAAATTACTATCGATGACAGCTGAGATAGGTAAAACTAAAAGATAAATATGAACCTACCTCCCCAAATGAAAAATTTAAATATCTCAAAAAACTGTAGCCGTTAGATAAAAATATGGTAAGTATGATTATTGAACTTACCACATTACATTAAATTTGTTATCAATACTTTTGGAAAATTGTATAAAGTTGTAAATTGTTGACCAATGTTATATTACTTTCGGAATATCCCTCGTATACCAAGAATTATTTTAAATTCTTTGCTTATATTTTCTAAATATTTTCTTTTCTTGTCCACATCACATACATATACCCAAGTTTTACCTAGGTATTTTAGACAAGCATGGCTTCCTCAAAAGCAGGTCAATTTGTTTCCTTTACCCTCTCAACCTTAGAAAAAGGCAAGAAGTCGATGCTTTTTAAACCGATTTTAATATGACATTCGATAAAATTAAACACAGAATAATGCTTTTCAAATCGTTTACCTTTGCTTTGAACTCATATTATTGAAGTGGATATTTCCTTAGCTAGAAAGGTTACCACTTAGTTCCATTGAACCTATCTCTCGTATGCTCCCAGAAATCTTTTTGAGTATAGACAGTATCGATTACAACCTCAGTACTCCATGCTCATAACTCTGACTGTTCAATCGCCCTTCCTAACCACAACCATAGATGTAAGTTATATAATATTAAGTGTTGTATTAAGTATTAGCTTGTAGCAAACTGAATAAATTGGGGCATTGCCCTCATAAAAATTGAAGTTGAGACGATCATGGGAATTGGGACTATCTGGAAATATTTTATACCGCATTTAGTATACAGGTCTTGGCCTGAGTTTTTATATGGCCGAGTCGACACAAGAAGACCGCACATGACGCCGTTCTTTCGGTGCTGGAAACAACGAAATAAGATGATTTTTTACACAAAGCTATTTTGAGTGAAACCCAAAAGGAATAGTTGTGCAACCTCTTTATCTTCTAAAATTGTTTTGTAGGGCAATTTTCTTTCGAAAATATGTAATGCTCTTGCAACCATTTCAGTGAACTTTACTGACAGTTTATCAGCCTGCAAATGGTGCTATGGACGCGGGTGACATATGTTTTAAGTAGGCCAGGCATGGGCGTGTGACATTCACACCCAACGTATCTAGGAAGCAATGTCTCTATTGCAGGACAAATTTGCAGGATGTGTTTATGCGGTTTCCAATTTTTTGCCTGAGGGTATTTCAGATATAAAGTTTCCACTAATTCTCAACCAATGATTTGACCCGAAAAGATATAATATTGGCGCTTTCATGAGCAAAATACAGTTAGAATTATGTGAGGCGGGGATAAAAAAACGTAGGTAGGGTCGAGGTAGTTATTAGCAGATATTTTATTTCAGTACTAACCTCAGAAGTCCCTTTTATTCAAAAGTCACTTTAGAGCATATCAGTTGAATTTCTTCCCTTTTCCTATAATGAGTTCAATCTAATGAACTAACTTGTAAGAAAAGACCTTTAAATGTTTGGCAACTGGCATTCGGATATTAGAGCTCAACTGGAAGGCAAGCGTTCTGCATTCCATTTCCAATTTTTACAAATACATACTTCTTTCAATGATCGAAGGATTCATCCACTTTATAGAATTTTCCCTCGACTTATGTCAAACCTTATGCCAGACCAATTGGAGAGTCATCCTTCCACTTTGGCAACTTGCTCTCTCCGTCCTATAGATACTGATAGTCATATTTACACTGAAGGAATGTATTGCGATGACTACGCACTGATAAACCAAACCCCAACGGAGGCATTTTCCAACTAGAACTCCGAGGGACATTCTCCTACTTCAGAGAAATACCCAGTGTGTCCTACTGGGAACGAGGTCATCCGAAACCCATCGACAGCAGATATAGATTCATTCATGGGGAAAACTTTTCGCTTTGTTCTTTCCAACTAGGAGGACAATATGTACCGTAAGTATTGCCAACATTACACTGCACATGTTGACGTAATGGATACTTTTCCTGTCTGGTCACGGTACGTTAGCAATTGTGCTATGCACGAGCATGGTTTACTATGTCCATGAAGAGGTAGTGACTAAATTTGCGACAAAACAGCAACAGCAGGGGACATCGATACGGTGAAAGTAGGAACCAGAGCACCATACCAGCTGGATAACCAGGACTAGGACTAAAACTGTTTCTGATGCTACAATTGTTTTTTTTTACTTCTTTGTACTCTTACATTCGATTTACACATCCACACCCATATGCATATGTGAAAAGGATTCCCTAAATTTTCCGGAAATAATTTCACTTCACTGCAAACTGTGTGTGGGTGTTTTCGTTGTTGCTGTTTTGTCTTTGCGCTTAAATAGCGAAACAGTGGACAACCAGGATATTTTGCGGTTTTATCAACGTTACACGTTAGACTATCGAACATACATTACACATTAGTCGGCCATCGACAAGTAGCACATGGTTACCATGCACGTATAGTAGGTAGGTAATTGGAATAGCCAACTACAGAAGCTCTAGTTTGTGCGAGCGGAAGTATGACTGATTTTCCGGAAATTCCCTATTTATTCCAGGCGAGATGCGATCATGCGATTCGCTTTGGTTGTTAAATGAGTCTTATGGGTGCGCTAGAGGTCGAAGTGGTAAAAGTTGAATTGGGTCGTAAGCAGCGGATAACCATGGATCAATATTATTGGTGTGTACACAAATGTGCTTATCGTATAGTTGCTATTTGCGCTTTGTTTTTAATCGCACCGCACGACTTTTGTTTGTTAATCGCTTCTCGGTTCGTACTTTTCCCGTTTCGCGCGGAAGCACAAGGGAGTACTTGTGTTGAGGATTTCATTTTGCGCTACTTATAGATACGAGAATGGATCGGAAAGGGTTCATGTGAACTTTTAATTACTTTATGAAATGATCTGGAATATCTTGTTTTAGAAATCCGATGATACTCTGATTCAATTGATTGACCTGCACACAGAGAAGACGATAATCTACGAAATCAGAAAAGATGCACCGTCCAAGATTAGCATCAGCTTAGAAAAGCAGCAACTCCCAGAGGCAACTAATGCTATTACTGGAATCTTGAAACAGAAATAGTTAGGGCAAATTTTTTAAGGGTTGGGCTCAAAGTTTAATGGCCCAGAGGGAATGTCGATTTCTTTTAGGTAGACGAGCAAAGGGGAAAATGTCAAGATACCTGAGACCTATCCGCGACAAAGCCGACATAATTTTATGGGGCACAACCTACAAAATGGTTATGACCAAACTATGACTAACAAGGCTAAGAACTATTGTGAGGCGCCCGGACCTGGGAAACGTCCCAGCCATCACATCCAATGAACTTTCGAGAGCAATCCTTGCAAACCTGCAAAAATGTATGAAGAAGGGCTTGTTTCGAGAACCACACAAGCTACCTCCTACTTATACCTGAAGGATACCCGGTATATCATATTGTCCCATATAGCCCCATATGTGTGTAAGGCAATAGAAAAGGTCCTAGATCTTATAATATACCACAGATTGGCCGATGTTGGAGGAGCTTTATCAAACCATCAGTATGGTTTCAGAAATTCCCATTCTACTCGGCGCCCATAAAACAGTAGTCGACGTCTGAAGCAATTTTCAAAAACTCGGCCTAGTGGTCGAAATCGCTCGCAAAGATACAAACGTCTTATTTTCTGCTTATGATAGTTTCTAACAGATAGTTGAAATATGACACAAAAGTATCAGCTTAATATTACTATGTCTTCGTACAGGTGCCTGAAATACCTCTTCCATGAAAGCCGATGTTGAACGGAGTACTGCGACTGATACTAATGCAAGGAGTCCATATCATTGATTTCGCATAATCTATCATATTGCACAAACCCACATAGAGAATCCTATTATCTAGAGGAATCAGCCCCTTTCTTTTATATGCTTAGCTTTAAGCGCCAAGGACTATAAGCAGCTTCCAAAGGACATCAACCGAAGCCGCATCTATTAGTACTGCAATGAAGACAACCTGGCAGATGAGATGGAGAGAGCTTATCACTGAAACTCTTAATGTCAACTTAAGCCGGTGCAATAAGGATAATTGAGGAGCATGAAAGGACACGTTAAAGAGAGATGTACTATCACTTTGCGTTCATCAATTGATGTGTGGGTAAACAAAGAGTAATTCAACTGAAATACTACAAACGCAGTTCCTCTTTGGCTATGGTGATTAATCTATATATTATATTTATACCCTGTGCATTAGTGAGAAAAATGTAAGGTGAACTACGGAGCGCCAGTAGCGCTAAATTTGTTGATTCATATAGACGTTTTGGTAATTAGGAATTGAAACATAAAGTTATCCCAAAGGATTGAAATGGCCGTTTAAGATTATTAATATTGCAGCTGCTATCATTATTAAGAATAAGATGTGTAATGGCAATCATATATAATAAATACAAGACAGAAAAAATCGAAGTCCCTAACAACCCATCGTATAGATGGATTGAAATTCGAATGGTTGCCTAGAACTATGATTTCCGCTTGAAAGTCACAGCACATTCAACGATTATTAAAGTCATGACCTGAATTTATAACTCGAAAGATTATTGTCAAATCTAAATGTTTGTTAATTAGGAAGGTTGAGAAATTAGTGATCTAGTCTCAGTTTCCTGAATGCAAACATCAAAGGTTCCAAAATATGCCGCACAAAAGACAGCCATGATCAGCACCAGCATTTGGTAAGCAGAACATGGTGTTGGGCTGGAGAATTTTTGTTGGATGGCGTGCGAGCTTACGGTTATATTCGAACATTTAAGAGATTTTGGTTCAGATTGAAAAATTCTCCTTTAGTTGGTAATACAGATTCAGTGTACCACGGGAGGTTTTGCCAGCAACCTTGCCATGGGGTGAAGCCGCAAAAGAAATATTCGATGGCATTGGTGTAATCGAGACCTGAACTCGTTCATCGCGCATCAGCGGCCGACACTACCCAGTGCGCCACGGCGCTCTCACCACCACCTCAGGATATTAATTATTAAAGTAACACCTGGTGAAGTTAAAGACTTTTTCTTACCATCCTAAAACCACGTCCGTGAATTTTATACATTATTATTGACGGCCATTTGGAACTCGAAAGTTCAGAGCGTCGTTGACAACCTCTCGCCATAAATTCCTGTCATGAGGGTGTTTTTTCTAAGATATTTGAACTTGTCCACATTTTCAAAGAGTTTTCCAATTTTACTTAATTGTGATGTTTGGACCCATCCAAGTCGGGCACTGACCATCCAGTTAGATTTCTACACATTTCCCTCAGTACCTCTAAGAAGTTCCGCATCATCAGCGTAAGCTAGAATGTATGTTAAGGCCTATCTCCTATTTGAAGGAATCAGCACCAAAATAAAGAGAATTGAAGATACGGTACTGCTTGTTTTAATCCCTCCCGTACCCCGAATGTTTTAGATAACATGTTTCAACTTTAACTCATCCTTTGTTTCTCTTGTTTCAGTTTCGTCAACTTTTTCGGGATGCCCAACTTTACAAGGATATGATATATTTTCAATCGGTTTTTAGAACCATGTGCCTTTTTAAAACGTACCAAGAGTTGGTGCACCGTTTCGCGTTATATTCTTTCATTTTTTAAAAGTTGTCGTATAGTAATTGTGTTCGATCGGGAATGGGGACAGGGATGATGATTGAGTTTTTCCATTCCTCGGATACTTTTATAGTTCCATATAATTGTGATGAGCCTATGTACTCGTAACTTGTTTATTAACTCATCTGAAACATATTTTATAAATTCCGATTGTATTAGATCGCCTCCTGCGGCCTTGGTTCTCTTAAGCTTGCTCCTGGATTGCTTCCTTATTTTCTCAATGATTGGCAGTTTTACCTGAATTTCCTCTTCCAATGCCGCTTGCTCTCCGTGTACATTAAGCAGTTCATCGAAATATCTCCTTCACTTTACCACTCTTTCGTTGTCCGGAACGAGCTCTCCGTTGTCGTTGCGTATAAACTCTGATCTGATCTAGTATTATTTTCGTATAGCGTCCATCATATATTTTTCCTGATTCTTAGCAAAACTTTTCCTTTGCCATTGTCGTTCGAGTCTTAGAGCATTATGGGTTTTAAATTTTTACTTGCATTCTTCGTCGAACCAAGGATTTGCAATAGCATGGTTTGTTAGCCATTCTCTTCATACCTATCTTGGTTCGTCGGTAGGTACCACGTCATCTACTAGGATGGTTATTAATGTCCTCCTTCCCCCTTCGCTCTTCGGGCGCCTTGTCGGGGCGGAGGGGCTTAAGAGGTCAATGACCTCGAACTAAGACCCGGAGAACCGAGTTTATTATGGATGAATGGACAACCTAATGGATCGTATTACTCCAGGTGGCACCCGCAATAGCGGAAGTCTACCCGTGATCAAGGAGATTCAAGGGAGGGCAAGGATTCTGGAGGCCCCACCACTCATTCACAACTCTCCGGCAGCCCGGAACGACACCGACTCCTGCGGCTCACTGTCCGACCACCTGGTTGGATTGAGCATGAGTGGTGCAACCAACGGAGGCGACACCGACGATGGCGCGGCACGGGAAACCGCTAAGGTTGAACGAGCCCCAGAATTGGGACGTACTGTAGGTTGCACTGCTAAGTGTCGGCGGCTAGTAAAGGCTGCTGCAGGAGGCACAAGCATGCCAGCACTTTCGGCATGCGCCTCAAACACTTCTCCTCTTATTGGTGACGGTCAAATCCCCAATAAGAGCGTGCCAGGTTCCAAAACTGACGGAGCTGGAGGTGTCCTGTTATGGCCGGCGCCACCGCCGAAAAAGGCGATGATGCTGACAGACAGACTCCGATCGCAGAAGGCGAAGCGGTCTCGGAACACAACAAACCTCAAGCTGGCAGAGCTGTTCCAAAGCGGCGTCGGAAGGGAGCAGGAGCTCGAACCGAAAAAGGTAAGAGCGCTCGCAAACGGAAGACGGCCGCCCGGGACTACATTGCTGGGGAGAGAGAACGTGATGTCTCCTCCTCTGACCTAGCGGCGGGAAATCGGAGTCCGAAGGTTGATGCGGCGATCAATAAAGATCAAAGCAAAAATCTGAAGACAGAGAGGACCAAAGACTGCTCGTCGGAGGCGGGCACTTCACACAAATCTGTGATTTTCACTCAGATTAACCTAGAGAATTGCAAGGCTGCTACTGTTCTCCTCAGTAGCAAAATTGCATGCAGTAGTACAAATCATCACATTGTATCCATTTAGGAACCATGGGTGTGGAATAAGCGCCTGTGTGGTATATGTGATGCTACGATTTGCAGCAGCAAATGCAACCGGAGAGGAGACCATCTTTTGAACTTCATTCTTTCGTCTGACCTTATCATCAACAATGTTGGCTCTCAACCAACCTTTGTGACGGCGAGACGACAGGAAGTGATTGACCTAACCCTGTCTAATAGGCATGTGAAGCCATCACTAACTGGAGAGTCTTACCAGATGTTACGCTGTCAGACCATAGAAACATCGAATTCCAATTGAAGTGTGGGATCTCCCCCTCGCAGCCCAAGCGGAATCCGAGAAAGACGGACTGGGTGCGATTCAGGGAGGAGCTTGAGAAATCCACTCAAGCCCCGCCTAAACTCAAAACAAACCAACTGTTTCGAACTCGCATGTCCTGTTAAAAAACCTCCCAGCAGGAAATTGGTTTCCTGGTACAACGCTGAGCTCCAATGTCCAAAAGTTTCCTGAACAGATAGCTTAAATCGAACTCGGAAGATGATTGAAATAAATATCGATCGAAGCAAAATGAATATAAGAAGCTTATTCGTAAATCGGAGAATGATTCCTATAAGTCCTTCTGCGAAGAGGTCAAATCCCTGAGCGCGACCAGCAAGTTGGTTAACGCCCTCAAATGAGGAAAATCGACAAAGCTGGATGTACTTAGAAAGTCTGATGGTACCTTCACCAAGTCTAAAGCAGAAACTCTTTGTTTAGCTTTGCAGACCCATTTCCCGGGAAATCAGACTGCCTTCGGCTCGTTGCACACTCCCTCATTGGAAACTGCGACTGAAACGATGAAAATAACTCGGCGTAGCTGGTATGTTGCGTCACGCTTGGCAACTACTGATGCCATTGAATTTGCCGTGGCATCTTTCGATGGCTTTAAGTCGCCGGGCACTGATGGGATATACCCCGTTATGCTGCAAAAAGGTATAAGACACAAGAGTATTCCTACTCTGAAAAGAATTTTCACTACTAGCTTGGCACTTGCCTATATACCTATTCCTTGGCGCGCGGTGAAAGTGATCTTTATTCCCAAAATAGGGAAAGAAGATTACTCACTAGCCAAGAGTTTTAGACCAATCAGTCTAACATCCTTCTTGCTGAAAAGCATGGAAAGATTAGTAGAGTTGCACGTGCGCAAAGTTGCCCTTTGAATGCATCCTTTCTCGGACATGCAACATGCTTATCAGTGCGGAAAATCCTGCGAGACTGCGCTTCAAAACATAGTTGGGAGAATTGAATGCGCTCTCGAAAGAAAAGAGTACGTACTAGACATTTTCCTCGACATTGAGGGAGCTTTTGATAACGCTACTTTCGACAGCATGTGTAACGCTGCTAGAGGGCATGGCGTAGATGAGCACTGGTTTTGTGGATCAAAGCAATGCTCGTGCACAGGACATTGATCGCTGATGCAGGCCTCGAACAATGTGTCAAGTCTGGAATAAACAGGGGCTAGATAGCAAGCTTCTTTGGTCAAAGCATGTTGAGTCCAAAACCACCAACGCGCTGTCAGCTTTTTGGCTATGCAAAGGTGCCTTTGGCAAAACATGGGGCCTATCGCCGTAAAAGGTCCTCTGGATCTACACGGTAATGATAAAATCGATAAACTCATGTGCATTGGTTGTTTGGTGGAGCAGGCTAACACGCAAACACGCTGCGGCTTCACTCACCAAACTCCAAAGAGCGATCTGTCTCAGCCGCACGGGGGCTTTCCCAAGCATACCGAGAGCTGCTCTAGATGCTATGATGAATCTTCCACCCCTTGACATACATATATATCAGAGGGTGTGCACTGAAAACTATTTGTCGCCTAAAGAGGAATGGTCTTTGGTACAACTCGCATTGGAGTGAAAGTGTACTTGCGGGAGAAATATCCTACGACCCCTGTCTCATGGACATGACTTCTGACGCAATGACACCTGCCATCCTACTGCGCTGTAACTTCACAGTCACATTTCCATGGCGTCAGGACTAGCTTTGGCCAGACACTGAACCTGGAATGGAATGTCTTCGCAATTTCACAGACGGCTCCAGGACTGGGCAGGGATTCGTCGCTGGAGTTTTCTTTGAGCGCGAAAACATTCGACTGCACTTCTCGTTAGGAAAATATGCCTCTGTCTTTCAATCGGAGATTTACGCTATCCTAATGGCCATGCACTATGTTGTGAAACACAGGTGGAGGGGGAAAAGCATACGTGTCTGCAGTGACAGCCAAGCTGCACTCAAAGCTGTGTCCAACCCTCTATCCAACTCCAAATTAGTGCATGAACTCAAGACCTTTTTGAACAAAGTCGGAAGACTAAATTCACTTAGGCTTGTATGGGTCCCAGGTCACTCTGGAATCCCAGGAAACGAGATCTCCGATGAACTCGCTAGAAGAGGCTCAGAGGAGAGTTTCTCAGGACCTGAACCCGCCTTAGGTCTACCTGTTTCCACGGTCAAAACTGACATCAATGGCTGGGTCTTTAACGTACACAGTCGCAGATGGAGGGAATATCCAGGATGCAGAATGACTAAGCGCGTACGCCCTGATGTCTGCAAAAAGTCCGCAACATTTTTCTTATCCTTAAGGAGAAATGATTGCAGAAGGCTAACGGGCCATTACACTTTTGCCAAGCATCTCTACGTGCTTGGCATCAGTGAGACGTCTACCTGTGCAGCATGTTGCGAGGAGGATGACACAACAGAACACTTTCTCTGCGACTGTCCCGCCTTCGCTCGCGCACGGTGGCGCACCCTTGGGGCCGACGTGGTGGGTGCCGAATCTTTTAGCTCTACAGCACTGAAGCCCCTCCTCACTTTTCTCCGTACAACGGGGAAAATACAATAACTCAGACCAGTATTTGTGTCTGAGTGCTCCAACAGATAGTAGAAGCCTCCAAAAGAAAAAAAAAAGTCCTTGTATTGACGATGTACGCAGGTCTTTTAACTTATAATGTGATTTTTTAAGCGTTTAATTTTACCGGTCCAAAACGAGAAATAAATTGCTTAGCGAACTCATTTCTCAATTGTCCAATCGATTCGCGTGCTATTTGACATGAAGCGCAGTCTTGCTGGAACCGCATGTCGACCAGGTTCAGCTCGTGCAATTTACGCTGACTTTATTCTCAAGGTCGTCTTTGGTAAAATACGGGCCACTGATTCCGCCTGATCATCAACCGTTGGCAACCTTGTATTGCCAGATGTTTCTCATCGGACTAAACCTGGCATATTTGCTTATTTGGGGGTGTGTTGATAATAATCAAAAATTAGCTTCGTTGCTGAAGGCAATTTTTTATATTGAAAAGCAGATCTTTCTTCAGCGTTTGTAAGGTCCAATCACTAAAAATTAGGCGCTCAGGCAGGTTGTTCAGCTTCTATTTTTGCCCGAGGACTATTTTGAAAGGTTTAGACTGAACAAACGATGGATAGACAAATCACAGTCTTCATTAAAAATGGCGGATACAATAATAATATCTTCCTGTGTTCGCACTCTACGCTTACGGGCAGGCGGTTCGATATCGAATACCATAAAATAGGTGCGAGATTCGGTCACTATGGCTAAGTCCCTTGCTCAGTAGGTCGATTACGACGACTGTACAATCGTCGAATTGCGTTAAAAAACATTTTTCACAGAGCACGAAATTCGATAATAAAATTCAATGATCCAACATTGTTTGAATGTAAACCATTATCAAATGTTTGACTCTAACACATGTCCCCAGTCATACATACGTTTTCAGTAATAGAATACTGAAAAGCAAATCATTCATGTGTTCGGTCCGCTTCTGTGAATATGGGATCGGCTTTTAATTCTACCAAAACTTCTTACAACAGAGTAATATAATTTTTTGATTTTATCTGGCCAGAAATTTTGCAAATTGGAGTCTTGTAATGATAGCTAAAACCAGACCACACCATCTAGTACGATGGAATGGCAACTTGTACCTATTAGATAATGATCCATTCGGTGATATCCAAATAAAATTGTGTATTCTCATGTGTTTTTTTTTTGAGCTGGTGAAACTTAGACCAAAATCTTTTGACGAGACATATAGACTTTCTTCTCCAATTGTCTCTTCCTACTTTCGAATTAATATCCTGAGAACGGTTCTCACGTTAAATGGTAAGAAATTGTCGAATATTTAATCCATTGTTTCGTAAAAGGCAACCTAAAGCAGCCTAACTAATAACCAGGTGTGTTAACGATTTTTAATGCTTTTTTTAAGTGTGATGTTGTAATGGCGTAGTGTTATAGTGAAGTGAGTGTGCGTAGTGTGTGTAGTCATCAGTTCTGCGCCCACCTCGGCCAGTTTCTTTTCTTAGTGCAGAGATCCATTTAGCCGTCTTTCACGACTGCATCCTGAGCCGGGGATATATTCTATGCTTTACCCGATACTAGGTGTTTTTTATTATGCCACATGATCCACTCAGGATCATGGAACATAATAAAACACTACAGATCAACGAATAGCCAGCTTGACATTTCGCCTCGTTCAGTCCTGTCAAAGATCTGACATTTGAAAACAAAATAAACAAACAAATTGGAGATGGAAGCAGCTATTGAGGTAAATTGCGTTTATTTGTTGAATTTAAAAGGTTAATATTTGTATTACAGTGGTTATTGGACACAGTGACACAGGCAGTGAAGAAAGCAGCACACCTGAATATTCATTGCTGCATGAAGAAGTAACAGATTTCTCGGTCGAAATTTAAATTAAGTTTACATGTTTACCTTTTTCTGTCCACCTGCTCCATTTCCACTTCACAATAAAAACAATCTGAAATTTAAGTGTGGAATTGCCATATCAAAAAAAAATGTTTCTTTTCATTCAAATTTGATACGATCGATTTAAATGCTGATGATAATAATTTTTATCGATATACACCAATCGGGGGTAATATTTCCCCAATAGACTCAAGACTTTTAGAAATGTAAGATAATACACATATTATAGCATTTTGAGTACAATTACTCGATACGGAAGCGAAAACTGCTTAACCAAACCCGTGCCACAATTTTATATGTTCATCAGGCAATGATTCTCCTAATTTGAATGCGAAACCAGTGGGAAATAGTGTAAACTCACTTCCACTCAAACTCGGATCTTGAAATTGATCCAGATAAAGAGCTGGTTCACGTGTTGTTATTGTAATACATGTAAACCATGATCCGGATAAGATCTGGATGGCATAATAAAAAACACCTAATATTGCAGTGCAAACCAAGCTGCTACATGATGATAATCCGCAGTGGCTTACGTAATTTTATTGTGGTAGTTTTAATGTTAATAATAAACCACGCCCAAATCCCCTTATGCTTAATAAGTTATCACTAAACTTGAATGAAAAGCGCAGTTAGTTTTGATAGGGACTGAGACAATGACCTCATAACCTCCGTTTGGCCACTGATAAATAACGATAAGAAAACATTGGATATCTAGACCAAAAAACGATGATTCGTTACAAACGACTGTTGACTGCTGACTGTTGTGTTGCTGAAAGTGCCATTGGTCACCGTCAAGTATCGAATGGTGAAGCGTACGTCTCAGCTAAACAATTCCAGAACAACGGGATCAGTCGAGTAAAGCAGAATCTTCGCACCTGTTCGTTATGATGCATGCAACTTATTGTCCAGGCCTGATCAACAGTATTAAGTTGGCCTTAGGACAAACCTTCACCTTGTTCTTCAATGAAACACTATATAAGTCTTTATCGATTGCATTATTACTGAAAATGGTAAGACCTGGTCAACAAGCATGTTGATTAGTTGGTTTAAGCAGATATTATTTCTTGAGCACTTAGAACTAAGGGAAGTACATTTCTCTTAGGTAGTACTTTTCTAAATAAGGTAGTAGGTAGTAGCAATGATAAATGGGTTCACGTGGTTCTTGGGAATATAGCCGAATGTAGCTGCAGATGGAAAGCTGTTTTAAGTATGGGTTTTAAATTACGAAAAAAAATTCTTCATATGGTTATTATAGTGACAAGTGTTGTTTGATGCAAGAGGCGTACCTCCTGATGAAAACAATTGCTTTAAAATAATCTTGCTTTTAAGCCCTCTAACCCTAAGTGAGTAGACTTAACATATGCAAAGGGTTAAAAATATAGATGTTTAAAGCCAATATTTTTCAAGCCCTATAATCTTACATGTGCCACAAAAACTCATTTCAAATTTTCATTTCAGGGTGTACATCGTATTATTGGTAAAAATCCCTTGCTTTGAATTCGATGATGGCAATAGTAGTTCAAGATCTAAAAGAATAATTCGAAGACTATTTGTAAGTCCTGATAAATCTGATAGTCATGGAAAAGTAAAACTGTTGGGAACTAATCTTGGTTTGTTTCTGACTAATCCTAAGTAGCTAGATAAGAAAAGATACCTTGTGAAATTCTGCTAGAGAATAAATCAATGAAAGATTCTTTTCACGCTCAACATGTTTATTTGAGAAGAAAATTATGGAAGTATAAAAACATATTCTGCAAAGAATATTGGGAAGCGTACACTATTTCTCTAAGCTTTCTTTCTTTCTTTTATTTATTTTTTTTTTATTTATTTTTTTTTTATTTATTTTTTTTTTATTTATTTATTTATTTATTTAGTCAATAAAGTACATAGACTTTCTTAGACCTATAATATATAATATATAATAAATACAATAACTTTGAGCTAACAATTATGTCTGGAAATGGTTAATTAAATTAGCTTTAATGGATGGTATCGACATATTAAAGTCGATTGACGACGCGCAATCATTATATAATAATATGGAGTTGCTTTGAAATCTTCAAATCCGAATAATGAACTTTGGTTAAATGAGAAACTTAGTACTGAAAGTGGATCCCCAGATTTACATTTGGATCAAAATCAACCTACTCAACATACATAGATTGGTCTCATAGACAAATGTTCCCAAGGCAGTACCATTGCTGCTACTATAGAAACTAAGTTTAAGAAAAGGAGTCTCTTGAAAACCAACGTTTTACCACTTTAAAATTAGAGACCAGTCCATTTAAGATGCCCCGGCAACTCAAGCTTAATTTTTTTTTGCATAGATTATTTAGGTCTATACGCATTTTAGCCATAGCATGTTTACCCATCGAATAAAATGCGTTCAAAGTTTTGTCTTAATTTGTTCCCGAAGTAGGTATCTATGAGTCAGGAAAAAAAAAAAATTAAGAGCACACGCACACATATACATCTTTTAAAAGCAACAATTTCCAAACTTGGGGCCATATGTATATAAAAACAAAAGTAAATTTGAAAATTGGCTAAGCGTTAGACTAGCAATGGACGTGCCTACATCTTTACCAGAATGTTTATACAGCAAACGAATATATTTTGGCTGACGAAGTCTTAGCCAACAGTACAACGCGTTACAATAAGGCGTGGGCTCAGTTCCAAAAATTAATTTTGAGAAATTCGATGCTGAAAAAAATTTGTTTATTTTTTTACGAAAAGTGAAAAAATGTTAAATGTTCCTCGTCTCGCTTATCTCGAGAACAAAACATGAGAAGTTTATAATTTGGATAGATCAATCGCACCCACGAATATTTTGATTTTTTCTTTAGTATGGTATATACCTGTGTATGTGCAACTAAGCCTGAAAAGAAACAAAATATTGCCAAAACAATTTTAAACATAAAAGACACATCTAATTGGTGTCTAAATCATTAAAGCTCGTTTCTCTACTTTAAAAAATTGCACAAGATTTACTTGAATTCTAGTCTTAGCATAGCACCTTAAAAGGATAATCAAAAAGTCATTATTCGTTCTAATTATCCTCAAAGCAATTTCACCTTTTCAACGCATAAGTGCATTTACGAAGGCGAACATGCCCCAACTTCATTCCAACAACACTAACCTTCCATCATCATTCAAAAGCCCTGTTAATGATTTTATAATTCCTAAGCTCTTAATGTCGCATTTAAATGTTTTTATACATCTAATCCATTCCCCTTTGCACCCGGGGAAGCCACAATTTGGCATCCAGTAACAGCTACATATATATATGTATATACATCTATCAAAACAAAAAGGATTACAGGAAAGTCGCCTAAGTTGAGCAGCCATTAACAAGGATACGATAAGTAACCCTCAACCAGCCAGAAAGAGAATCTACGGAACCCTGTATAATATCATTTAATCCCAACTAATAAGATGCTTACGCTTGATGTATCTGCTGTTCCACGCTTCGATATCATTAGAACTGTAATGCTGACACGACGCTTTCTAGCCTGGATTCAAATCCCTGCAAAGATTAAAAAAAAAAAACATTAGTTAAGTATCTTCACATTTTTTCTGGTTATTCGGTTTAGATGTAAATTGAAGTAAATTTTAATGGGTATTCGCGTCATCGTTGGCGGGTGATAGCCTGCGAAGGGAGCAAGGTTAATGATGTCATTATGCTGAGGCCCAAAAACTGAAGGGAACAGACAATGATGACAACATAAAACAAAAGGAAAGAGGAAATGAAAAAAAGAAAGACGACCGTAATCCTATTAAGTATGTATACAAAAGCGTATGCCTTTTCATATCCTATTACGGTGACCGCGGGAAACACAAGCTCCAAAAACGATAGCAAAAAACATGCGGAGGAACTTAGAGGTATAGAAGACGAGTCAGTTATGTTAGGCTCATGAAAAATTTAAATCTAGGTAAACAGCTATTTGGTTATGTTCCAAAAAATAATGGAGGCACGTTGTTATCCTGCGAGAGTCGCAAGGTCCCGGTATTACTTTTGAGCTCCTTCATAGAAGATTTCTTGGGCACACAAACATAAGAACAAAACGTTACATATTTAAATGCAATTATCAAGTGTCTTTCTTTTTTTACTACGTTAAGAAGCACATGACCGCATCACATACGATTAGTCGTGAGTAACTTATTCATTGAACCCGTGATGAAGCCCCAGGATGCAACAAAAACACCCGCTCGTGGCCGGAAAACTAAATAAAAAACCCAACCACTCAACTAAGTGTGCTCACATTGAATGCGAACTAATTTCACAAAATGTATCCGCAGGATATCCTTTCAGTATACTTGCATGGCTGTATGGTCGTATAAGTCGTTTTTGCTGTTTTTGTTTTGGTCTACAATATTATACCGGGCTCACAGCCTTTAATAATGATTTAATGCCGTATACGCGATTAATCGCCAACAACTGTAACTGGTGTTGCTGATAGCTCATGCCAGAATTATCAAACGATTGGTTGTGATGCAACTGATGTTGTGTGCTTCGTAGGGGCGTTGTGCTCTGTTTAATAATGTTTCAATACTGTCAGTCTCAGTCACGCGAAATCTGTAGCGCGAGCGTGTTTATCATTAATTTTTGTTTCATTTTGCATAAATGTCGCTACTCATTGTATTGAACGAATTTGAAAGAAATTATTCTGTTTGGCAGGCAATTCATGATAAAGAAAGGATGCAATGACTTTTTTGGTTCATCAGTCGATGTCTTTTTTAATGAGTCCCAGCAATACACAATAAAATACAATACGTGTATACCGTTGAATTCATTATTGTTATGCTTGAAATCGATTTCAGACCTGGTCAAATTCACTTTATAATTAAAGCTCAAAGAATCGATGAATAAAACTTTGTGATGGTAAAGCTTCGCAAAAAACTCGAATTTTAATGACAGGTTTTGTTGTCATTTACGGGAAACAACAAACTATATAAAAACTCAGTTTAATAGCTTGGTAGCGTGCACTTAAAATGCTTCCTATCGATAAACAATGAATATTACAACTACCTGTGGTACAAATTCGTCGTTTGTCTGTAGATTACGTCAGCGATACATGCTGGTCGGAAATGTCAGAGCAGTAACGTCGCACGGTAAAATTGAGAATCTGTCCCAAATAATTTAAATGAGTGTATTATATGAGTATGAGTAATTTGCGGAAGTTGTTCATTTCACTTCTGATTCAAAAAAAAATCATTTACTTAAACGTTTGGAATTTTCAGTGAAGCTCAAGTAAAGCAATATGTGGTAGATGGTTACGTTTATTACGACGTGGAAGACAAGGAATCGCTCGGACCTGTGAAAAACTTTAAAGTCACAGGTATGAGGCATTACTGGATCAAATTCTTTTTAAAATACAATAAGAACTTGCAGATTCATCTACAGACCGATGTCCATCGTTTGATAACCTGGGGAATAGTCAGAAAGCAAAGAAATCAGATGTCATACGGGTAGAAGCCGAAAGACTTTCACCTGCATTTGGGACCGAATTTGGGCGATGAAATGGGTTAATTTGCGAGATTCCAAAGTGAAAGAAATCGTCGCGGTTATGCATCATGGTATGGTATGGTAGTTGATTCCGGATGATTACATCACAAGAGTTCATTACCAAATACAAGTAATGAAGGAAAGGTGAAGTAAGACACGACAGATTGATTTTGCAGCATAACAACGCTCGTTCACATATTGCTCAAGTCCATAAAACCCGTCTGGAAATAATGAAATGGGTCGTCTTACCACACTCATAGTATTCTCCTGATATCGTCTTTTTCCACCATGATCTGCTGCGATCGATGACGTATGGCCTGGGATAGCATCACTTTTGATCTTCGGAAGAAGCCAAAATTCTTAAGAATTTACTACACACCGAAGCTTTTTAGCTGTTTTAGCTAGGGTTGCAGGATCAATAGCATAGACGATTCTTTCTTTTCGCTTAATATCTTCAGAATAATGCGAATACATTAGCGCGCTGAGAACACTCCCCAATGCGTTCTTTTTTGAAAATTCTTTTCTAAGTTTCATAACGGGAATCTGTTTGTTTTATTCCTGGAACATAGTATTAGCGTCTTCCTAGTGCTTACTTTTAAATCCAGGATCTAAGGGTTAAATATTTTTTATATTCGGAATAATGCCATACGGATATCAGGAAAAAACCAGTCCTTTTAGGCTTTTGTATTACTTAGAATATACACCATGGTCAATAAAAAGCGACATCCTGCCTTGGCCTCTCATCTGACCATTTTCCTCTTATAATTTAGAACTCCACAAATATAAAAGTTTCTTTCTGCAAGGTAATTAACGAACAAATTGACCTAAGTATCCTTCTTAAGATATACCAAAACATCGAAAGCGCTACAATATACTTCAACGAGTTAGTACACCTAGCAGCAATCATCAAATCAAAAATTGAATAAAAGTGAAAACTAACCAAAACCATCGCCTTGACACATTTTTGACAAACCTCTCAGTAACTCAAGCTACAAATTACTCGCTGTGGAAAATGAACAAGAGGTTTAAAAAGGGAATCATTCGCTAACCGCCTCTAATGAAAACCGACGATATTTCGTTCGGAACCAACACGGATAAAGCAGAGATACTTGCAAATTACCTCGAAACAACATTTAACAATCCTTAAGATCAAAAGGAAAAAAAATCACCCGCATACGATCTGATAACAGGGCAAAAACATTTATCTTCCAAAGCTATAATCTATCCCAGACATACTTTTAATGCAATCATATGACTTAGTTACTACCCAAAAGCTTGGAAAGTTTCTAAAATAATCGCAATACCGAAACCAGGCGAAGACGCTACAAGATCTTCATAATACAGGCGAATAAGCATTTAAAACAAAATCACCTTATTCCGGACCACCAATTTGGTTTTCGACAAAACCACTCTACAATCCAACATATTGTGTCGCACTTTACCTTGACGTTGCGAAAGCTTTCGTTAGTGTATGGCGAAAAGGATTATTATCTAAACATAAAACTATTCTACCAGACCATTACTTACTCATCAAAAGTTATCTGAGTGATCGGCACTTCAATGTAGAATACAGTGACGAATACTCCCAGTTATATGAAACAGTCGCAGGTGTCCTTGGAAAAAATTCAAAACTTTCGATACAACTTTTTATCTTATCTACAATGTGTGATATTAACTATAAGATATAAAATATAATGTAAGAAATAATGAGTTAAATCTACCTATGTATATTCACATAATATATTACTTGTATTCCTATAATATTATATCACACTGAAACAATGTCAAAACAAGGTTTTGAAGATGTTGATCTTAAAGTCTACTAAGGCCCCCGATTACCTAGTGACTTAGGATAGATGTAATTTTAGCTTGGGAATAAAAAAAATAAATATATATTGTATATAGTCGTATTCGGAAGTTTTCTTAATCACAATCCATTATTTTTTCAACAGATGGCCTTAGCAACTCATTTCTGAAGCGGATGGGGATTGGTAATGAAAAGTAAATCACTTACAACAACATCAAGCGAAAATGGTCCTAGTCGAATCGGGATGAGCCGTTGCGAATCGCGGCCAAGCAATTTTTTTTTGCTGTGTGTTTAGTAGAATCGGCATGAAAGCATATAATATAACTTGCTCCTCTACGGCTGCTCTTAGTTTGGGCTTATATTGTCAACAATCGCTCAAAAGCGGGTAGTTTTGGCCTATGTGTTCCAACAGGAAATCGGTATCCAACACACATCAACAGTCACTCGCCACAAGCTCCGAGAGTTTGGTTTTGAGGTTCTTATGCGTTCATCTTATAGTCCGAATTTGGCGCCCATGTGCACGATCTTCCTGGTGAAAAATCCGCTCAAGAGAGGCTTGTGAATAACAATTGTCCCAAGATTTTGCCAATAATGGGAGAGAAGCATAATGAAATAACATTCAATATAGCAAAAAGTTTTTTTTTTTAAATGGAGCATATTTCATTTAAAATAAGTCTAAAAATATCCAAAATGAATTCTTCAATTTCATGAAAAATATTGGATTTCTTTTTACTTCATCAATATATCAATTATTTAGGTTTATTTAAGTGCCTGTGCATTATGAGATAATTGCTCGCGAAGCCAAATTAATGGTTCAGCCGAAGGCACCTTTTTAACAGATGTTGACATATGCATATTAATAGAAAAATTCAAGTACTTTAAATATTACTGAACGTTCTTTAATGTGATTTGTGAAGAAGTAATGAAGAGTTGATTGAATTTCAAGGAACAAAAATGAAACTGGATCGTTACTATTTTCTGATTTTAAATGATTCAGAAATTTCTATTAATTTATCTTTGAAATCATGTATTGTACAATAATTCTGCAATTGTTTTTTTTTCAATAAATTTAAAATCTTTACTACTTTGGAGACTACCATAACAAGCTCAATTTCATGACAAGTTCCATTTCATAACGAACTCAGTCTGCTGCCATCGGAGAAGATTCATGACAGTTAACTTGTTGATTGCGGAGGCCAAGCGATATCAGTATGGCTTAAGTATGGAAACTGCCCACATCCTACTGAAAGCGCGTCCGTGAAGTATTCGCAGGAGGTTTTCGAATCTTTGGCTTAATATAGCATTCATCGATATGCATCACCAGTAAGAGCTATTGTTCCACATCTCACATTTTGAGAAAATTATGGGTAATTCACTGATAACACGGTGGGAACATTTTGTTTGGGATTAATAGGACAGAAGCGACAGTTCTCTTTATTTATTTATCCATCTCAAACACACTATTCAAATCGCGAAATCGGGATGATTTTTTCTCAATTAAATTGTTCCCTGTTATGATATTCTCAGTATTATTAGGAAGCCGGGTAACGGGAATTGTAACCGGGATACGATTGCATATCATGGTTATGAGCGACCACCACATTGCTGCCACAGAGTCTTTTAATATTATTATCATTATCATAAGCTAGTCCCAGCTCATTATAATACAATGAATCAATCGCAGGCAGTTAATCGATTCGAGAAATCGATTATTTTTAAGACGACCAGCTTAAACATTGCCTTGATTTTGCAGTTAACTGTGTGGCCGAATTAATAAAGATATAGGAGAACATGAACTATGGCTGACGCACTTTAAGTGCCTCTATTTCACAATTTCATAATTGATCCAAGGCTTCTTTTATTTACGACAATATATAAAATCATTAAAACTAATAATCACGGCAGTTAGCAACGCCGGTAATGGGCTTGCGAGTTGTGGTCGACTGTCTTGAAGTTTGTAGGATATAAGCAATTGTGAGAAGTAGAACTCCGTTTCCTTTTTTATCTTATTATATTATTATAAACATTGTTATATTATTATAAACATGAAAGTCGGAGTGAATAGATCACCGTCTTTTGCCGTGTTTCATTCTTATTTTAAATAAGGTTTATTACTATTTCTATAATTACATATTTGTTTTATTTACTACTGCGCTTAAGGCTATTAATAAAACAGGTCAATAAAAAAATGCAGGTAATTTAGGTGAATCATGCTTGAATTATTAGTCTGTGGTATATTTTTTTACATTTAATGCTATATTGTACTCTAACTGCCTCACACGCTACGTTTTTTTTTTAATAAAAGACATTTTCTTAATTTAAGTTAGTTGTAATAATGTTAATTGTAACTTTATATATACTCTTCGAAAGACCTAAGTTTAAGTTGCACTGTTTGCTTTAGAGTATCCGCCTAGGGACAGTAAGATATTTAAATTTATCAGGATAGTTAAGCTAAGAATTTTAGTTAAGCATTTTTGACTAGGGTAAGATAGATCTAAGAATAGTGAATAAAATTTAAGTTAAAAAGTAAAAAAGCAGTAGTGGCTACTGCCTTCCTGACCTATTTTTCGAAAATACATGTACGAGTATAGAAAAGATAAATAATTTATTATCATATATGTACATATTGGCCATCATAGTACATTTTTCCTACCTATCTTACAATTCGCTAGTGTCCCATCATTACAATATGAGTAGTAATCGAAGAACCAAGTCTGGTGAGTAAGCCGTAGGCGGACGTAAGTTTTTCACTCAAAACTTGATTCATTAGATATATTGTTGGCTGTAGTGTTCAGTGGTTTCAGATGGTTTCACTAGGTGATAATAAAAATCACAACCTTCTGATCCCTCCAAACACAAAACCGTGCCTTTCATCCATGGTGATTGGGCCTGATGGTTCACCTGGAGTTAACGATATATTTTTAGGATTCGGTTAGGATTCTTAAACCAACATACATTTACTTTTCACCACAATTCACAATTGGATGGAGAAGTGTTTTCCTTTTGCACCTAATCACCAACATGCCTTTGAAACTACTGGAGACAGCTTCTCATATCACATTAATTGATTCACAAGATGTTGCGTTTGAGCGCCATCCGTATCCAAGAATGTTTGCAATTTGCGGTCATCAAATCTCGACTTTAGATTTTTTAAACCACTCAAAGCTATTGCAAGCCCTGCTGTTTAATGCAACTCTTGCAAATCTTGAAAATCTGGGCCATCATTGCATATTACTTGGTTTGATAGAGCGATCTATGTTCCAAGGTTTCATATTTACATATTTTGTAGATATTTATGCTTATGGTATATCACGAATATACGGATAGAATACCAACTGACAGAATACCAACTTATTCCCTATTATAACAACTATTATTCAATTTAATAAAAAATGAAATTAGTCGTAAATTTAAAAATTTGTAAATTAAATTAAGGAAAGATGTCTGCTCGGCTGCTTTACTGACGAGCGGAGGCAGTTGATATACTCGTACATACGTGGAATATAGAATTTCAACCTGATTGATCTTATAAACTGATTAATTTTAATATGCGTTGGAGACATTGTTATATTTTCATTATATTCTTTAATTATTATAAGTTAATCGTAAGGCTGAAAGGTATAGTTTTAAATTGTTTTGTTTGGTATTATAAAGTATTTTATATTTGTTGTTATTTAAGCCCCTTTTAAGCATTTTTTTAGGGTAAGCTTGCTTTAAAAAAATATGAAATAAAAATGAATTTAAAACTAGCCCTAAAACTAAAACGAGAACTGATAGTTTATTTTGTTATTTCAATAACTAATCTCAATGTTACAATTCATTGATTTTAGTTTATCATATTGATTGTTTTCAAGAGAGCACCATCTATATCGGAGGAATCAATAAAGTCTGCTCAAAGTGTTCTATGAAATAATGGAAGGATAAAGCGAACAATTTGAAGAACAGTTAGAAAAGTGTTTTTTTTTCTGCAATAAATAATTTCCTGACAGGTAATCCATTATGTGCGCATTTTCATATTTTATGTAATGGGATATTCAATAGCTTTGTCCAAACTTTGAATGAAACATTTTAATTTAAAATTAAAATCAAATGTTTAAATTTTGCGTGAAAATCATTTTCGAAGGGTACGAAATTTGTACGGCTGAAATGATCGTCCTACCGGGAAAACTATTCAACGAATTATGGCGAAGCTCGGTTTGGTTGCTGAACTAGTAATCCTTGTACGAAGACCTTTCGATTAACCGTTGTGCACAAGAAGTTTGTCTTTCTGCTACCTCGGTCTGGTGAGGTCTGCGATCGATTTGCGCACCATCTGTATAAGATCCTTACCAGATGTGAGACGAAAAATGAAGCTTTAAGATAACGAAGTTCATGGTAAGTTCACCGATTGGGCTCTGAAGTAGTTGAAAACGGATCCAAATTTTGGGACAAAAATCTTCTTCAGTGATTAAGCACCTTTTTGGTTTAACGACAAGCTTTGTCGATAAGTAAAATTGACACATTTAGCGAGAGAGAGTAATCCAAAACATCAGTATTAAGAATCTCCATTGCACCCGGCGGAATTTACTGTTTGGTGTAGATATTGGGCAGGCGGCGTAAGTGGACCATATTTTGTGACTCAAATTAAGAAGACGCTGCAACGTGCCATACTTCAGGCCTTACATTAGTGTTATCATAAATATTACCCATTTTGACCAATGGGATCAAATCATGTAAATAAACACGGGGCACCATTTGAATTAACATTAGGTGTTAAATGTACTTTAATCCACAAACGAATTATGGCTTATCTCACACACAACTATTTTTATTCCATTTCAAATTAAGCCACCCCTTAAATACCTATGATAGACTTATCCAGATGACTGCGTTTGAACGTGAAACAAATTTGGGAAATAATAATTTTATGCCTACAATTACGGCAAAAGACAAATTTACCATCACAATGGAGAGCTTTTACCGCCATAAGACAAATGGCCCCAATTTTGGCAAATTTATTTCATGCCCAATGTAAATCAATGGTTATTACAATCAATCATCGCAACTACCCCAAAAAAAATGAATAAAATAATAAATGAGATAAAGACCGCACTTAATAACAATAATCCACACTTTCGAAGTTGTAGATACATATGGTATAATCGAGAACAGAACAACGGAAAAATTTAAATTAATTGTCCACGCTTATTGCACATACGAAATCAGCACAGCGCATTTGTTTTCGAAAATGCTCATTCTAAATTCTCATTTGTTATAAGCGCGTTCACCGGTACGTATGTATTAATAAGAATTTAAAAAAAAATTGATTTTGATTTTATAATTATTCATATTGCTTTGAATCCGTGAATTATCATTTTAGGAAATTGAACTGATACTTCACATAAAATGTTCTTTTTCAAGTTAAGCCTCGGATATTCGAATAAAGTGCTATTGATTGCATTTTCACATATTTTTATTAGTAGTACTTGATCTACTTCTAGCCAAAGGCGAACAATAAATAAACATATTGTAACCTTTTAACCTGGTAAATCTGCAAAAAAAAAGATCCTTCATCTTCATGTTCGTGTGTACATACATATGTATGTAGTACTTGACTTCTCAAAGAAACCTCCGACTATAAAATGCAGACACTGTACTTGAAAGTGAATAAACGAACTCGTGGCAAGACGATTACTCAGCATTCTAGGTTAACATCATTGTCCGCAAATAATGCCTTTTCAAAACTTTTACGTTTCTTATTTAAATTTTAGCTTCTTCCAAAGGTTACCGATTCCCCAATGCATATTAAAAAGATTATTCGCAAAGAATCTGGGTCAGTCCATGAGTCAGATGTGGGCCGGTCAGCGATGAAAATATTTTACTACCCCAAAGGCATGCTCGTATTAATTGCTACAATTTCCAGTTTTGGAAGCGACTTTTTTTTGATAAAGATTCAAGACAGTAAGAATGGAAAAAAATATGAAAAAAAGTAGAAGAAGTGAAGGTGGCACAAGAGGAATGAAAGTGAATTTTAAATTTCTTGAAAGCTAATTAAAAGCGCTGTTAGAATATATTGAACGAAGGGAGGAAAACTGAAGAGTGAAGAAGTATAGAATTTTAATATAAATAAGAAAAATGATTTTGAACATGATTTTCTTTTTCTCGGAAAGATAATATCCCGCCAGTAGAGTTCAGATATTATTTTAGCCATGTATTACGACGTCAGGATTGGTTTCATAACAAGCAATACGAAATTCAATCAACTTCCTTTTCGAAAATTAAGCTCGAAGTGTATATGCGGGTATATAAGCATAGAATGAATGAAATAGAACATGTGAAATAGAAATAGAAAATGCTAGCGCAATAAACAAACATAATGCAAATAACATATGACACTTCCTTCATTTTTAATTTTAATCTATTTTTAATATATGCACATGTTTCTTATAAGCTGGTACAAGGTTCCAATGCAGGCGAAACTGAATTCAATACTTCAGTTAAAAAAGGTAGAAAAGAATGAAATAGGGATGTGGAAAGATTGCTTTGCGTTTCTGCTTCATCTTAAAGCGATGAGGGGCGAGTTCCATGGGTGGGTAGCATGAACGAAAACTTGTCTTTCGGACCCTAGGCATGCGCACCTGGATTGTATAAAAGGGAAGGTTCGATGGCAGAGAGAGTAAGTAAGTTCCTTAAATAGGTAAATAGGTTGTCAAATTTATTAGACTTAACAAATTCAGGCAAGTTGTGATATTTAAAAACGTTTTCCAATGAGCTTCTGAAAATAGCTTTAGAGTAGGAATTAATACTCTCGTCTGGGGATATTAAAAATAAATTTAGTAATATTATTGGAGACCACATTGAGCTTTCCCTTGGATATGCAGTCCACTTTGCAGACAGTTTCGCGGTTTTAAAATAAGAGTTTTGTGAGAATCTTCTTGATGTTGAGTAGACATTGACTTGGTTGGCCCAGATTGAAGTGTGATTGAGTTGAGCCTCAATTACTTGCAGTCTGAACATACTCAATACTGCATTGTACAAGTTTGATAGCGGGAAGGATAGAGATATCGACCGAGTTGCGATATATAACAAATGACGTGGACTGGACTTACTGGCATTGAGGTAAAGATTGTTACTTTGGGCCCAGTTAAAGATATCCTGGAGATACACCATCATTTAGACAATGTATATTTCCGTCGAATTATGTGAGAATGATGTTTATAGTTGTACGTCTTCTACATACATGTGTATACAGCAATGTTCTACAATATTGGGTTCATACGTAGAGGGGGAATACAATGGGACTTAAAATAGAGCCTTGCGGTACAACAGTGTTGAAAGGAAGTAAGATACGCATTTTATCCCCCAACACAACACTCTGCAATCTACTAACGTGATATGAAACGATCAGTTCTGCTGTATGCTATGCAAATTAAAAAGCATTTAATACCCTATTGTAAGAACAGAGGGATTAATGTTATCAGCCTTTGAAAAATCGAACTCGATGGTTGACTCCCTTTTATTATGACATTTATTGATTTCTTCCATGACAATCAACAAGGTAGTCTTATAGCTACGTCGAAAGCCTAACTGGCTGTCAGTAAGCAAATTTCCAACGGATAGATGAGTTAATATTTAAGGTAGGATGGCTTCTTCAAAAACGTTGGATAAATAGAAACAGGAATTAGTTTAGCCCATTCAGATTGAAAAATAGAGGTGGCGAAACTGCTGTGGAAAATATTAATAAAATTAAAAGTATGGGTGTTTATCATAACGAAACTGAGAGTGAACTTCAGGTTAAGCGTCGGCAAGTATGGTCGGCACTGCAGGGCAGAATGCGATATGCGCATCTTCTACGAGGATCTCCTATAGACTGACATTTGTGAGCAAGGGAGGAGTGAAAATGGAGTACAGAGCATCATAATTTGCCTCATCGGAGGGCTTGAGCTGATGTTTGCCGCAAGTTGTTTGGCGCAAGTTGTTCTAAAGCCGAACAGCTGATACTGAGAGATTAAGGTAGTTAGTGGAAAAGCCTTTTTGGTAGTCAGAGGCAAGGCCTCAATCGTATATCGTTTCCAACAAGCGAAAAGCAAGACCCCTGTCTTTCATTAGCTTTTAATTATATTTTCCATCCACCAACAAAGGCAACCTCCTCATTTACACCAGACATATCCAAAATGTTGTTTCAAGGGATGTTATAAAGGTCATTTAACAAGTTCACATAGTTGAAGTTGTTAAAGTCTAAAGAGTTTCCCTAGTTTTCCTCGAAAGCAAGAGTGAGATAAATTAAATCATGTTTCGAGAAAAGTACGGTAATTGGGAGGCCATGAATAAGATTTGTATCAATCTCGCTGGTAAAGGGCATCTCCAGAAGAGTACTAGTATCATTGGAGAAAAACGTCGGCCTGGAAGGATTTACAGCGGTCATATTGATGATAAGATTATCAAATCGATAAAATCATGAAGATTGCAATTGAAGTCTCGATTTGCTGAGGTCGAGGAGCGGGGATATATTGACAAAATTGAGAGGTCAAAAATTGCATTATGTGAACATTTTTGAATAAGTTTGCTGTGGTCAGTTCCTGATATAAATGTGAATAACAAATGACATCAATATTGGAACTAACAAACAGATAGTAGAACTCCTATTTACCTATATATGAATTGAATGTAAGCCACTCTGTTGAGCCTTTATGACATACACTCCTGCTCGTACAATTAAGCCACTCTGAAGGCAGTAGATGAATTGATTAAAATATCACTTGCGTAACGATTTACAAAAAAAAAAAAACATATTCAGTTCTTATTATTGACTTATATTGAAACTTTTTAACTTATTTGAAACTCGTAATTAAGCCACCTGCGAAAGATAAAAAAAAAGTATGAAGAAAGTCGTCGAAATATAATTTAAAAAATGTGGTCAAGGTGTGAACCGTAAGGTCCATACGACTAACTTCCCAGTGAGAATAATGAAAGAACAATTTTTTTTTTATTATTATTTATTCTTACATATTATAATTTTAAATTTATTTAATATTTTTTTTTTTATCATTTTAACCTTGGAAGCTTTGGTAAAGGTAAAATCTTCGCCACCTGGTCGTCCTTTACTAAAGCCACAACCTCTTGCCAAAACAGTGACACAGACGATGAAACAATGGCTTCCTTGCGTGACAAAGTGTAATTTCTCGACAAGTGTAATTTCGTGAATTTAGTTGGCAGTCGAGACCGTGCAACCAACATATTAATTTTTTTTCTTTAGGGTATGTGAAAAAAATATAAAACGATTTATGGACTAAAAAAATTGGGGAGTTATTGTCTGCGAAATATAGTTGCAGTAATTCGGAAAAAATGATGAACGACAGATGGCAGAACTGTGACAGGCATAATTACTTCGTATTACTAATCTCAGAGCTTGTCCTTTAGACTGTCACCATCTTTCACTAAAATGTAGCGCTTTCCTATTGGTTTTAAATGAAACGTCTCGTTGAATGATTTTATTCCAATGAGTTTGGAAAATTTGGCTTCAAAAAAAACTTTGTGACAATCGTATCAACATGGGACCCTAGATCCGTCAATAACTCAAATTTCAGAGTTACTGGTGACTGGTGACATTCAACAAGAAATTGGAATACATTCTAAGCACCAAGTATTCAAAAACATAATCTAAGAATCACACTATTTTCAATACACCGGCAAATGAAGTAAATTTTACATTTCACTTAATCCCACTGGATATTCTCCCCTTCCCTCGATCACCGTCGCTCTTTCGTTGCAAGCTATAATCAAAAAATCACAAGCAAACGACCTTATTTCCAACTTTATGCTCACATAAAACTTTTCCGATCATATTTCACTTCTAGACTAGTCCTAAAGTCGCAAAATACCATTATAATGTCACACTTAGGCACCGTAGAATGGCTAACTCATCACTTCATCGCCTGTCATAAGTGGGGTGAATAATACGAGTATGTACTCTCTTATGTAGCCTGGAACTGGATATTTGGTATGCCATTACAATGAACAACCAACCTTCTCATCCCCTTATTAGACCCGTTCCTATTTAGCCGGCTTTATTACTTATCGCAATCAAGAAATACAGCAACAAGCACACGTACTAACAATGAACAACGGGGAACGGGGTGACAGGCGGCCGATGATAGAACCGACAAAGGAACAGCGAAAGCCAATTTTCAGAATTGAAATCCTCTTCTACGAGGATATCTTCCGAAAGTCAGCAGCAAAGATACGAGACGTAGGTATCGAAAAGGACAAAAAAGAAAAAAACAGAACAAAGCGCAAAAGTTTCTCCAAGACTTAATAAGGATAATTCCCATTTCATCATCATTTCATCACTCCAGCAACGTTCTCGAATTCCTGCTGTCGTAGCCAATTTCACATAGTACCCAAATCATGCCCACGCAGCGCGTTCGTCGCCCTTGCCTGCTTGCCTGAGCGTCCTTTAGCCAATTGTTTAATTAAAAATCAGGAAAATGAATTGAAAGGATTTCAATTCACAAAAGCGCCATGGAAAGGAAACGAATATTAAGAGATTCAAAAAGGATCTATTTATCATTTCAGGATAGCAATTGTTAAAGGAGTCCCCTTTACCTAATCATCATGGGTATCACGCTAAGGGCTCTCCATGGACGGAGGAGGGACTGTTTTTTTTTTCTTTCATTGTTGCTCTTGTTTTTGGTCCTTTGATTTCGGCGTTGACAACGTGCAGAGATTACCAACCAAGGGAATGGGACGAAATACAGCACGAAGAACGAAACATTTCCAAAGAATAGGCAATCTCTATCAGTATGGCGGGCACTGGCGGATGCAGTGCGACGTGTAAACCATCCCCCGAGGTGCCGCTGCTTTGATATGGTCTTCGGAATACATTTTTACTCTTCTCCGGATGGCAGATAACATATATATACAGAACCGAAGTGACTTTTGAGGTTAGCTTTGAGGTAATACATTTTGTATCTGACTGTCTAGACGAAGATTGAAAGCCCGAATGAGCAAATGGTCGTTCGTTTTATTCTTTCGTTCTTTTCCATCGGGGAGAGACGAGGATGAGGTTATTACAGTCCACTTTACGTGTAAGCGATGAAGAACGATGGTGCTGATGATGGCTTTGGTATGCATGCATTGCCCGGAGCACTTTGATGGATGGATTAAGTGTGAAAATGTGTTATTTATATGCACGACGGTACAATAGGGAATGTTATCCTATTAAGCGTTCAAAGGAGCTGTCAAGAAGTTGGAGAAATTTTTACACTTTGTACGCAAACAGCCCTAAGTGACATGGATTACACGCAGTTTTGACTTTGTTGACTAATGCGACGTGAAAGTCAAGCTATTACTTCAGCACATCTTCTGACTCTTTGGCAGGAAAAACGTTAGTATGTATATGAGAATTTGAAGTTAGGTACTTAAAATCGATTCTATTTTTGAATCTGCATGGGAATAGGTAATTCTTGTACAGGTCTTCTTCACTTAATTTATTTTTCGATTACTCCCCAGAAACATCTCTCTGCCGTACTTTCATGCAGTCTGGAAGCCCACCGCCAACAACCTGATAGGGCCTATTTGTCGACTACTACATACAGGGTACATATGACATGTCTATGGAAGTAAACAATGGAGCATGAATTTAGTTGGTAACGAGTTGAATCGACCAAACTTAATGTCGGCCGAAAACCATTAAGTACTTTGTGGCTAATGACTTATGTTACGAGCATTAAAATGAGATTCAGAAGCAAATAGGGAGCATTATGGAAACACGTCGGTGAAAAAGACTTTCAAAATCTTCTTAGGTGGCGTTACAGCTCATGAAGAGCCAGAGCCAAGCTTATCTCATTCACTTGTGTTGTGTGAGATTTGTTTTTCACACGGAACCTACAGTTTAATGCTGATTCCGAACGGCGAAAGCCGTTCTTACAAGCATTGTGAGTGTGATTTACGGTTATGTACGTATACTTACATATACGTACATTGAGGGCCAAATGAGTATAGATTATGGTTCACCTGATAGCTAAGAAAAATCTATAAAAACTCATTCAATGTCCGTACAATTTGCAGTTTAATATACTCATCCTCTTCGAGTCAATGCTAAGAGGATTAAAGAGTGTAAGTTTAGTCCTTGGGCCATAAACTAGGCCCGAAATGAATGAAAAGTTATTTTGGTTCTATGAGAGTCGACCTCTTGAACTGGAACATATGACG
The DNA here is from genome assembly GCA_958301585.1 of Merodon equestris. Taxonomy (NCBI): domain Eukaryota; kingdom Metazoa; phylum Arthropoda; class Insecta; order Diptera; family Syrphidae; genus Merodon; species Merodon equestris. The sequence continues at coordinate 75,378,501 of OY284415.1, read as the reverse complement.
GGAATTACTGTTTGCTTGATCTTAGAGTTTTATATTACATTTTACTGCACATAATTTGCCGAATTTACTTTTGATATAGATAGTTCATCTATATCCTCAACCAATGAATTGAGCACAATCGTGGCCATGGTGGTGAAGATCTGGTGAAACGCGCTGCCAAAAAACTTTAATCATTTTTTTTTCTGATTATCGATCCGATTTTTCCTTAATTTAAGGATTGCTTTTAATATTTAATAAAAGAGGACAATTGGGAGGATGCGGTACTTATTTGCCGACCGTGGGACAGCCTTACCACCGAAATTCTACAGTTCGGGCGCAGAACCTGTCACACAGGTCTTTCAAGGCATTTCAGGAACAAAGAATTTAATTTTAATCACTGCGGACAATTCGCAAGAAGATTTAAATTTTGTTTCTTATAAGGCTCAAATTACAATGAAAAGAAGGTCCACAGACCTGCCAATGTCAAGTCAACCTCGCAACTAACTATGCTTGATTTGAAAAAGTGGATGAGTTCAACTACTTGCGAGCCTCAAAAAAGAATAAAAATATCAAAAAAAACAAACGCGTGCTTTTTCGCAAAGAAGCAACTATTCGAAACAACTCGCCATGTCGAAGTCCATATTTTTAAAATCATACCAATGTCAGTAAATTTGAAACTTGGTCCATGGCTAAAAATTAGAAAATAGATTAAGGACTTTCGAAAACAAGATTCAATTCACTGTACGAGTAATAAAATGGCGGAGACTAAAATGGGCAGGACATGTAGAATGAATGGGCGGTGAACGGACAATCATAAGAATAATGATTTGAAAACCAGACGGAATACGACCGTCAGGAAGACCTCATCGTGGATAGAAGGACAGTTAGGATGGACCTAATAGAGGTCCATGGGAGATATGAAAACAACAAAACGACAACGATTTACAGTGTAGCGTGTAGTTTCGTCAAGCTTCATTTTCGGGCCATACCATTATGAAGAACAAGATCGATGGTTACTTGGGTCTATTATTTGACTTGGAACAATCGATTCGATCAACAATTTTTCATGCAGAAATGGTTGATTTTATTACAAACAGTCCATGCATTGCTATGATTTAAAAAAAAAGTAATTAAAAAACTAAAATATTTTTTTAATGAATTAAAAAAAATTACATGAATTACCAACATTTTTTTTTATGTTTTTTAATCTACACATTATCGACCGTAAAGTAGAAGCGAGCGTACTTCATTGTCATCATGCACCATCTGACTTTGTTACCAAAAAACTGTACGTTGCACAGACTATGTAGCTTTATATTGTCATACATGCCTGCAACGATGAAGACTCCGACAAAAAGTCTTAAGCTTCGGACATGTAAGCGAACGCCTCATAACAATCCGCATTAAAGGCATCCTCGCAATATAAGCCTAATATGCCCCTACGGTAGAAAAAGGTGATCGACTCAAGGATGACGTCTACGAGTATGATCTCCTGAACCGAACGTACGCCCAATGCCCCAGTTATGACAGCAAAATTGTACTAGCTGATTTTAATGCAAAAATGGACAAAGAGGACATATTTGAGTCGACCATAAAGGACCATAAAGGAACCTGGCGGTCACCAGATCAGTCGATCTGATCCAGATTGATCACTTTGCGATCGACGGCAGATACTCCTCCAGCATCCTATAACCTTCCAAGAAGCCAATCACTCGGATCACTATCTTGTTGTAGCCAAGGTACGAATGAGGATATCAAGGACGAAATCGAGCAAGACAGCAAGAGTTTGACGTCGGAAAACTACAATCACAGGGGACCGCTAGGATTTTCCGACCGAGTTTCCCTCAACTTCTCGCAAAGTCCGGTGACACCGGCACAATTCGAAAAATAACAGTGGAAGCATTGCCAGTGCACCATCAGAGATGCTGCCTGTGGGTTTCAAACCGCCACCAGGTAGAAACCCCTGATTTGATGATGAACAATACAAACAAGCTCATATAGCAAAGCAGACCGCATACAAAGCCATGCTACATAGACGGACGAGAGCCGTTCGTAAGCTCTACGAGCAGAAAAGGAGAGAGGAACACTCACTTTTAAGGACGAAAAAAAGAGAGCAGGAAAAGCGTGAGATCGAGGAGATGGAGAGATGCTACCACAGGAATGACGCTCGCAACTTTTACGAAAAAGTAAAACAAACATGACAGGGCTCTAAAGCCAGAGCGGATGCCTGCAGGGATGAAGACGGACAACTAGTAGTAGAGTCACAGCCGATGCAGAGAATATGGAAAAACCATTCCTTTAGACTGTATAACGGCGGTGATAGATCTGATACCGCTGTCAGGCGGAATGATCCATTCGCAACGGACGAAGATACAAGAAAATTCTGTCGATCTGACGAAATTAAGCTTGTTATTTCGAAGCTTAAAACTAACAAAGCCGCGGTCGCAGACAGCTTGACTACTGAGCTATTTAAAGTGGCGCATGCACCAGCTCATCTGTAAAATATGGTCGGAGGAAAGCATGCCCGACGAATGGAATCTCAGCACCGTTTGCCCGGTCCATAAGAAAGGAGACTCCCATAACTGCGCCAACTATAGAGGTATAAGTCTCCTCAACAGCGCGTTCAAGATCTTCTCTGCCGAAATGTGTGAACGCCTGAAAGCCTTTGTGGATAATCTGTCAGGGTGGTTTCAGACCAGGTTTATCCACGTTAGACCAAATTTTCACGCTGCGGCAGATCTTGGAATCTTTTTGTCGATTTTAAAGCCGCATATGACAGTGTGCATAGGGACGAGCCCCGGTCCTCCTCTATGGCGCAGAGGCCTGGACCTTAACGAAAACGGATGAAGATGCCCTTGGTCGCTTCGAGGGGAAAGTTCTGCATTCAATCTATGGTCCCGTTTATATAAACGGAGAGTGGAGAAGAAGATACAACGACGAACTGCACGGGCTGTGCAACGATATCGGTCTAGTGAGACGTCTCCGGATCCAAAGTCTAAGATGGCTAGGCCATTTAGAGCGAATGGAAAGCACAGCTCCGACCGGAAAAGTATTCGGATCCAACCCTGTGGGACGACGCATCAAAGGGGACCTTAACCAACTAGGATTGCAGCAATGCATACAACTGGCAAAAGATCGTGCCAGCTGGAGACGCTTGTTGGTTGAATTCACATCGGACTGTAGCGCCATTTAAGGAGAAGAAAAAGATGAAAAGTCATGATATTTTCTTCCCAACAATTCTGATGTTTTCATTACGCAAACGCCACATAACTTTAAGGTAAGATATCTTGTTGAACGTACAATCTTCCCACAAGAGCTCATGATGAACCATGCCACTGTAATCGAAAAAATTGGTGAATAAAACAGTCATGTTTGACCCAACTTGACGTACTTTTTTCAGTCTTAGCTCTTTTGGATGCGTCCATTGGGATCATTGGACTGTGGTTTCAACGTCATAACCATAGAGCCATGTTTCTTCATTAGCGATGTTCCTTTTCAGCAAATCTTGATCGTCATTCAACAACTCAAGATCAAGGTCAGGGCATGAGCCAACCGATATGCGAATATCCTCAGCAACTTCTCCGATAGTGATTCGACGATTTTTCATAACAATTTTCTTCACTGCTTTAACGTTTTCAGTGCGTTCTTGAAGGGATTGCGCCACTTGTGAACATTGTTATGGTTGAGAGTATGCTCGCCAAATGCCACAGTAAGTATGCTCAACTAGTGAAAATCAAAAAGTCCCCTTATTTTTTGAACAAACCTCGCAATATGATACTCGTGTAACTGGCGCGGAGTAAATTTCTGCAATTGACAGACATTTTCAAACAATTCAGTTATGGAAAATGTATTCATTGCTTCTTAAAGTTTTTTTTTTCCCAGATGTGTTTAATCAGTGTTTAGTGTTTAAACATACTCTGGTACATACGTCTTCGTTTTTGGCTATGTTAATAATTCAAACTAACGAATTCTTCATACTTCCCTAGATATCATTTGAAATTTAAAATAAATTTAACAGATGCTTCAATTTTATAGGGGTCATCCTAAAGAAAAATTTGGGAATTCGGGATGAGACGATAATAATGAACCGCTAATGACGATAATAATGAACTTGAAATGCGATATTAGGCATCCTTGTGTTTTATGAACTAATTTTCTTTTTATTTCAGAGCCTGTATTGTCAGCTCAGACACATCAGAGCTGCTAGTTTGTTTTCCTTTTTTTGTGTAGAGCAGGCTCAGGGCATACTCTATGAGTTCACAATAAATTTGCCGACCGTTAAGAACAATAGTTGAACGCGTTATGTTGGCTTAATATTGCTTTATCTTGCGCGAGCTTAGGCTAAGCCAGTTTTTCTTCTGGCACCAACATGGACTAATTTTTGGTACCGCACCTTCTCAGCCTGATTGCATGCAGTGACGTGGACGTAACTAGCGCACTCACTTGAATCGGAGAAAATAGAAGAAAAAATATAAAATCAATTAAATGCCGACAAGGCTTGCTGTTTTGGCTTAGACGGAATTTTTTCCTAAATGCTTTTTGTACTTATTTTCTTTAACTCTTTATCTGCTAAAGAACACCGGCGGAATTATTGTCAATTTGTATATTTTGATGGTTAACAGTCATGTGTAGAACTCTGATTTCTGATTTATTTCTAAAACTCGGAAATTAGAGCTTTGATTTCATTTCTTAAAATCGATCTCTGAGCAGAAAATAATTTGGGGTGTAGCAGTGGGTGACGGTTGCGTTTGATTTTGTCGATATTATAGGTTGTCTTTATAGTATGGAGCCCAGATGCAGATTGAAATATTCGAGTCCCTGCACCTTCACATTCAAAAAAAAATTGGTAGCAACCAAGGTGACTTAATATATGACCATAATCTGCTAAATGAGAAAGCATTTAACCGATTCTCCCGTGCGTAGTTCAGTCATAGACTCTTTTGCTCATAATTACTTGAAAGGAAACTTGTTGGTACAGGCGAAGATTGATTCTGAACTATAGCGACATATAAAGAGAATATTTGTATCCAACTTGCATTGTATTAAGGCGACGGGTCTTTATAAGAGCGACACTTTTAACTAATGGCATGGCATTTTAGACGGAGTTTAGAATTTTCCTTCACATGTGCTGTAGGCATGTGACTTCCTCCCCCATTTCTTTTCGTTGATCAGCTCTACTTCATTTTACTAGGTTACTGGTACCTTACTGAAGTACACAGAACATAGGTCTTGGGCAAGTTTGGATGTTTGCGTTTTTTCATTTAGTTTTCTTAAAAAGTTTTTGTGTAACGTGGCGCGACCTTAATGTTTCTAGATTACTTTAAGATAATTTTCCTGTTTGTTGTAATTCTCTTTTTATTACATTGAAATATTATCAACAATGGGTTTAAGGTCATACGATTTAAGGAAGTACGATTAACATACGTGTAGAGACCCTGAGTATAGGACTGGACTAACTCCTTACATCTCTTTTAATGACGCGGCGTTTTATGCTTATTGTTTACCATTAATTCATAAATTTGGCTTTAGGAGCTCTATAAATATCCCAGATAATAGATAAAATTCCATTTTTATTTTTTACATCATTATTGTGTGTGTACCCATCTAGAAATGCCACTTCTAAAAGACCAACAACGCACCGACAAATTTTCAAAGCAATCCCTAAAAACTGTCTCTAGATCCTACTATCATATAAATTATTGTATACCACACCACATACCCAACCAACGAAATCTCCTTGCTCTTCAGCAACATATGTACATATCATCCTCAAGCCAATACAAAAGCATTTTCCACCCAAAACAAAACTTTTCATAAAATGAACGATTTTTCTTCATTGGTGTTTTGTGTAGAGCTACTCCTAAAAGCACTGATATAGCCTGCAAGCACTCCGAGCTGTGTTAGCCTAAATGTGTCGACCTAAATTATGTGAGCGCCCTACGCTTCAGTTCGCGTTCTCACTCCTCCGAAGATGCCTAAAATAGTATACCTTTCACTTCCAACTAAGCCTGAATTATGTAATAGTAACATACAACACAATACCCCTTTCCTCAAGCCCAAGGGAACTGCCTCTGATATGTGGCTTAATATCGGCGGGAAGCTGTTCCGCATCTCATCGATTTGAATTCTTTGTGTGCACGGAGCGGCCATAAACTGCGATATTTCAAATGGAATGCTATTTGCGACTGAGAAAGCGTAAGTTTTCCAATAAAAATCAAATTTATGGAGCGTTCCTTCGTAGCATATCCTGAATAGAATGGCGCAACAAAAAGATCTAGAGGATTCGCCTTAAGTTTGTTTCAATTGTTCGAGGTGTTATGATAAAGTTTTTTTTCGTTCCCATGATGAGGCATAGAGGGATTATCACGCTTTATTTTAGCATGAGGCAACATGAAGATAGAGTGATTCTTTCGAGAAGATGCATTGTATATACTGAAGTCCTTTGCCGTCGATTACCAATTAGGTGAAAGACTTTTTTCTAACTCAAGGGCATGGATTATACTCAAATCCGTTAAAGCTAAACGGCGTTCTTCTACTCACATAAGGGGTATGTGCAAAATGGAATAGATGAGTGAGTCAAGATAGCGACCTGTGTAGTAGCAGTTTGGATTTAAAGGATTTTTAGTGAGGAGTGGTGTTTCACAGACACAAAGAATGTACATACTTGAGGGAAAGAAAGATTTAAGGAAATGTTAAAAATTGCTTCAGGATGCCTCCTTAAGTCGAAGAAATTGCGGTGCACCGGATTTTGCAACTTTAGCACGATTAGCCCAGGGATATTTATGGGTTTGTTTAATGTTAACGAGAAGGTTGGTTATATGAAAAACGATTCAGGCGAGCTTCGTTTTCGGATCCGTAAAAGTCAATTATGTACTGTTTGAAAGAAATATTATTATCAGTCAAGTACAGATATGCATGGGGGTATTCCTTAATGTCTTTTTACCGATTTCTGAATATTCCAAATGCCCGTTCTTGGCTAAATCAAACCTAGCCTGACGTCTGCATTTCCACGTTCCATGTGCCCTCTGAATAGCCTTATCTAATATAGAATGTTATGTAAAACAGCGACTTTTTCTATGTTGTAAGTTCGCCATTAGAAATAAGGGTTCCACTCTAGAATTATATTGGTTATATTGCACTCTCTGAAGACGACTCATGTATTTCCAAGAACAAAAGATGCAGCTATGAACGTGGGCTTGTGAAATCGTTAGAAGACAAGACAATTAAATTTGATATATCCATTTCTGAAAGCCAGGGATTGATTATAATGTATGTTGAAGACTATATTGCATGTGTTCAGTTAAGTTTACAGTAATAATTATGTTTCATAGGGACCAGGTTGCAAAATTTAAGGTGATGTTAAATTTTGTCATTTACACTGAACTCATCAAGTTGTGTGGAGTAATTATGGATAATTTAAGCTGTTATTTTAATGTTAGCTAACAGAAGCTTTTCAGACCTTTCTCACCAGACGTGTGTGTCACGATTTTGCTTTCGGTTTGAAGGTTTCAAATGGCCTAAATAAGTAAGTGAAGATTTTCGATTGTGCAAGCTGTATATTCGTACTTTAGTGAATTGGGATCATGAATCAATATGATTCAATTTCATATTGAAAGCTCCTGGCTAGAAAAACGAGTTGTCTTCAGAAGTTTTTTTTTTGTTTGGTGCTAAAAATAGTCCCCTATTATAGCTTCACATTAGTCAGTAGAATTTAGAGAACCAAGAAGTATTCGTGCGAAGCCACTTATACTTTCAATTAATTTCTTATTGCTTTAATACACCAGCTGTTTGCTGTAACGAGAAAAAAATATGTCCGAATCCGCTAATTAATGCAATCTCACGAGCGTCCACAATTAACTTTATGAAAAAATATATATATATTCAGGTAAAAAATCAAATTTTTTCCAAACCCATAATTTTCCACATGACGGCGTAGATCATTGCAAATCCAAAATCATTCACATTACTTGGGAAAGAGTATAAAAGCAGCAACCCGTAGTCATTTGGGTATCAGTTCAATCTGGAAGCTATTGTGTTTGAAAAATTCAAAATGAAATTATTTACAGTTGTTGTTCTCTGTTTGGTTGCAGCTACCGTTAAAGTAAGACACATTGAGTGGTGTTTGCAGATAGCTCTAAGATACTTGTTTACAGGCTGGTATGTCAAAGGAAGAGAAGCTTGCGGCATTCCGCCCCATTGCCGACGCATGTGCTGCAGACACCGGGGCTAGTGAAGGTAAAAATTAATTTAATTTACATATGTGTTCTTAAGAGTTTACATACATGTGTGTATATATATTTCTTTATAAGACGACATTCAAAGTGTGATCAAACATGAACCCGCTGCTAATAAGGAAACCAAGTGTCTTCGTGCATGCATCCTGAAAAAGCTGGACTTGGTACGATCCTTGATTTTACGTTCGATCCTCTACTGATGTATATTTTTTTAAGATGAATGGTGACGGCAAGTTCGTAAAGGAGGCCGCCTTGAAAATCTGTGATTATTATACCTCTGGAGATCCAGAAAAAATGAAGATTGCTGAAGCGGTCATTGATCATTGCACTGGTATCACAGTTCCCGATGATCAGTTAGTTTTTCTGTTTTGTGCAAATTGCTCTTAATTTTTCAATTATTTTATTCCTAGTTGTGAAGCTGCTGAGAAATACAAGATGTGCTTGTACGAGGAGGGGAAAAAGAATGGAATTGAAAATTAATAAAGACGATGACCATGGTTCCATCCGGCTTTCTTGTTTTTTAAAGAGATGTATCAATAAAAACCTATATTTTATTTTGTCAGCATAGTTATAAAGATATTTTCATCTTCTTCACTTATTGAAAAATTTAAGTTTTTTACGAACATTTATTTCAATCTAAAGTAATACCATTCAATGGTATACGAGCGTTCACCCCGACATAGTGAACCTTTGAGGAATCATTTGAGGAAAATTGTCATCTTGTTTTCGCATAATTGCTGCTGGTTATGTGACGCTCGATGAGCGAGTTCGGATCCCGATAATACCAATACCATCGGCGGAGTATTGGCAAAACCCTCCGCAGTACACTTGCCTTGAGAAAGCTTCTCCGAAGCGCCGCCGTTCGGAATCGGCATAAAAAATAATAAATCGCACACAACATAAGTGAATGAGAGAAACTTGGCTCTGGCTCTCCGTGAGCTGTGATGCCATATAAGAAGAAGAAGTTATGTTAACAAGAACTTTGAAAATTTCTTTTAATGCATGGGACATTGACGCAGATTGATTTTAATATAGCTCACTGGCCAGTTGGCCAATCAAAGTCTCTAGTCTGAGAACTTAGCCGTCCAGGAAGTTTGTCATACATATAATACGGTCATTGTTTCACAACCTGAATGGTATGTGGCGACTACGGCGACGAATTTTTAAACTAACCTTGCCAGATGAACACGGGAAATGTGTTCATATCACAAATCTGACAGGGATGAGCGAAGTCATTAATTACTGGATTCGTGTTTTGTGTACATTTAGAGTGACATTGGTAAGGTATTTCCAATTTCTTCCTCAGATCCAAAGAGGTTTGAATTGTGGACGGAATACTCTTATCTCGTTTATGTGATAAAGTTGGTTTTATGTCCTAGCTAATGAGCGATCTAGTCAAATATGCTTATTTAGGCAAGAGTATGGCGATGGAATTCGTGTGACGTTTTTCTATTGTTGAGAGTCCTGCTTCACCTAATATAGCATATTGGATTGGGCTTGTTTGAAACTCATTCATAATGTTTCTTTCTGCATGGTGTTAAATGTGGTTGAATATGTTTTTTCCCTTAGATGGCAAGGCCGTCATCAATCTTATTGAAAATTAACATTTTTGTATTGTAGGTTTTTGTACCTTGCTCTTATTTGAAGAATACTTAATGATGCTGAGATCACTTGCTAGTGAGATTTTTAAAAAAATTACAGTGGTTATTACAGTTACATTTGTCTTTAAATAGTAATCCAATAGTACTAAGATACTTATAGAATCAGTTTTTGTATTGTACAACTATAAAAAATGTATAGATGAAAGACACAATCATCTAGATTTTTTAAATTTTAGTATTCAAGTATGTATACAGTTTTTTAAGCAATATACAATAGCAAAGCAACCTTTTAAAAATTAGCTGACGAATAATAGAAATTACTCTTCACAGCAACTGTAATTGAGTTTAGATTTCGAGCGGAATGATATTCCATTGTCATGCTGCCGTGGGATATTTATCTGTTCACGTCTACTTTGAATTGATGTTAATTCTCATATTTATAGCTTAAAAGCAGTCAATTAAATTCTTCACATGCAGTTGTTTTTCAATTATAACTTGTTTTCTGTCATGATCGCTTGGTAAACAAACTGGGGATTCGCTATGAAGCAACGTGTTAACGGATATTGGTGTGATTTCAGGTCTATGCACCAAATATGTACTAACTTACTGAAGGAACCAGTGTACAATTAGTGGAATTTCAAATTTTAAATTTCCCTACACTTGTGACATTATGTTGAATTTTTAATGAAAATATTATGTTGGAGTTAGCCAGTCGAGTGTTTTCAGTAAAGTATTCAGGTTACTCCCATTTAGGCACTTTGATGTAATGTCTGTCAATCAATCTATCCGGTGCCTCTATACATGTATCAATCACATCATTTATACTTTCTTTTGCGATGTCATACACAATATAGTCTAAGAGCTGGTTGCCACTTCGACTAAGGTACTGCAACAAAGCTAAAACTTTTCATATATACTATTTAATATAATCGAAGTAAGAAAATTAACTTCTGGCTGGATTAGCGCGGTTCATTATTAAAACAAATGTACTTTCACAAGTTTGGCTTTCGAATATATTTTAATTTACACTATTTTGAATATAAAAAAATTGCCAGACGACTTTCTTGGTCCTAAATACCTGTCAGATGGGTCTAAAGTTAAAAGCTAAAGTAACATTGTATTTTCCCCAAAGCGGCACAATTACGAAATCCGTGGCGCCGAAGGTGTTTTGAGGTCTATTCCTATAGAACTCAATGAGATAAACAAAAAAAAAAAATACATTTTTTTTTGGGGTTAATGAGGTTTGAAAATGATTAATATTTTCACTGGAATTTTGATTAATTTGGGATTAAGTTTATCCCAAAATGGGTGTCATTTTTATTATCGCGCTATTACTTGACTACAAGTATTCGGATATTATTTGAATGAATTTTGATACCATATATCAAACCTGGCAGGTTATCATGGATCGACACATACATACACGCACAATGTGTTGAAATACCTTAGATGCTAAAATAATGAAAGTTTATTACAAAAAACGTCAAAAACACAAGAGTCTTCACGTCCATAAATTTAAACGTCGCAGAAGTGAGTGATGTAGAAACATTAATCAGCAGGCCATACAATGCCATACTGATTGAGTGCTGGAAATTATTGAAACAAATCATGTTTTGATTAGATTAATTTCTACTTGACTAGACATATAACAAAAAATTCTTTCATATCTGGAGCTCAGAAATCTCTCTCAAACTAAATGAGTGACACTTTGATATGGTTCTTGGGTTGGCGGTATCATTAGCCCAATACTTTTTTTCCATTTCGAAAATGATGATTTTGATGTTTTATTGAGGTGCAGGATACTTATCTTCTTCGGTGAGAGAGTTTGAATTAGTTAAGATTTTTTTTCGCAAAAGTGGCTTTATTTCAAAAATACAAATCAACGAGTATATTATGCATGGTATTGCCCATCGGAATCTATTACTTTTTTCCATCTCTCTTTGGAAAAAATTAACCCAATTTTTGATGCCTTCAGTTGATGTGAACCGTATGCCATAACATCATTCTGTATTGACCGAAACGAGTGAAAATCAAAATAGCCCAAGTCCCGACATGCGGACGGGCATTTTCATGATAGAAAAAATACGCACTCATGTCTAAATATATACTTACTTACTTTGTTCTTCTGTTAATGGCCCCGTGATGTAACAGCAGTAATATATCAGCCCCTTCTGGTTCCACTTGTAGCACAATATTACCTCACAAGCACATATCACAACATGTGCCGGGTTTGTCGCGCTTCACAAATGATTTTTTACAATCAGGGTTGTCATAATGGATCTATTTTTCATCCCCAGTCACCGATGCAGAAAAAAATTTTCTGCGACATTCAAGAAGCATTTCTGACATGCATAATCGCCTTTTGATGTTGCGAGCCTTCAACACGGCAACCAGTTTCTTTGCTTTTATATAAAATCCAATGCTTTCCGACGCTTGGCAATTGTTGCATGTCACTCCGAATGATTCTCTTTTTGTTTTTGGCAGGAGTCTTCAGTGAGTAGTGCCCCCAATCTCCTCTTGTTTCGGCCGTTCCTTGCCAAAACTGGCACTTTTATAGCGTCCAAACAAGAACTCATAACCAGGAGTATGTTCTCCGTACATTTCCGATAATGTTCAATGAATTTCAGCAGCAGATTTTTCTGAATCGAAAAAGAAGCACTGAGATTGTACGATAAACACCCTTGGACCTTAAAATTAAAATATCATCCCTTTTCAAAAAAATGTCGAATAGTCAAAGTCAAATTCCCATTTGGTTCGACGACAGGTGGTATTCAATATTATATTCGTGCTTTAGCCTAGGTCTAAATTTTAAAATCCTCGCCAGAGGGTTATGGCCATTCCAATATTACTATCAGAGTAAAGGATGAGTACACAGATTACCGCCGGTATATTCTCTCACTACACACTGCTTTTAACGAGTTCCTTACTTTTCTATTCCATTCTTCATAACTATAAGCTTCAGATAATTTTGTACAAATACATATGTACATGTTGCATTTTATTTTCCATACAAACTGTTATTTAATATTTAAATTCTAACATTAGCCCAAATCGCAGAATCATTTTTCATTAAGGTTTAGTTACTTAAAATCGCCCTGCTTGTCAAATTATCTGCATATAATAAAACGTGGTCCTTTCCCATAAAAACCCGTAGTACCCGTAATGGAAAACGGCACCTGCTTTTGGTAAGAAAATTTACTGCACGTGGACTAAATAAATGAGAGTTGTAATTCTTAGAAATATAGCTTTTACTGCTGAAAGATTTTGTTTTTTCAGATGTTAAGTGAAAAGTTATATTTAGCAGTGGCTGGTATGCCCTAATATATGTATTCATGTACATATGAACATGAAAGATGAATTCTCGGAGAGGAATTGATTGGTTTTATTCGTTGAGTGTTCCCTTGATGGGAATATGCATACATGTACATGTATTCACTTGAGGCAGTTTATAGCGTACAAAAGCCTCATACCGTTTTAGTCGAGTTGTAATGTGCTCCTGAACCTTTTCAAATTTATCGATTTGCTCTTGTTTCTTCATAGGAGGTGGTAAGTTAACATGCCTTAATTACCTCCCTTAAAAAAGGTTCTAATAGTTAACTTTTTCCTGCATTCATTTAATTTATAGTTACTATCCATACCATTACATTTTCAGAGTCATTATAAATTTAAAGATGGCATGCACCTACCACTTTCATTTGATTTAGTTTACTTATGCAGAATGATGCTTCATTACTCAATGTTATAATGATCTAAGAACCTTGCTTTGGGTGAAGCTTGTTCTATTCTCACAAAATATAATTAATTTTCAACTTATTGGGCCTGTCGTCAGGCTTAAATTTCCCAGTAAACTTCGACATAACACATTGGCATATTGATGTTCGTACGATATAAAAACAAAAAAATATCATAAAAGCTGAAAAGCCCACTACATCACTCCGCAGCAACAATTCGAAACGACCTCACTGCTGCACATCCTCTTCGCAGCACATTAATTCCCATTAAGCCGTAGGAAACAAGGTCAACTATCTCCCAACGGTGACAGCATACTGCAGCCGTGAAGCACCTTGGATCATCAAAATCTCATGTTCGCTCCTGCAGTGCATCCCAAGGTGCAAACTTAATAACTAAATCACGTCGAAACTGTATCATCCCAACCGGCATCCCCACTAAATAACCCAATTTACTCCTACCCCTAAGCAACAATTTTCATTAAGCGCCGCATTCACTCAAGCAGCTTATCTCGAGCAAACACTCCTATACACTCAAGTACCGTCAACCGAAGCTCCGGGCTACGAACTCCAGGAGGCTACGAAGCATGAGGCAGATTAATCGACCGAAACTAATACCCGCCAAGGCTTTCAGATCTCATCAAATTATTCATCTACTCATGCACTGGATGACACCTGAATTACACTTTCGTGATGTAAAGTTAATAAATTATGACATTTCCACAGTCTGTGGAACTTGGATCATGGGCGTGTACCCTTATTGCAAGATGGGTAGGCAACTAACTCGTTATGAGTTCAATCAAATTAATTTCACTTTTATTGCCTAAGCACCACCGTATTCCCTATGAATTCTGACAACTGACAACTAACACAGAGAGAATCAAATCCTTTCATTCCGCACAGTCTATCATTATGTCCTTCTATCGAGCTACCCGACAACTCTTAAAGTAGGTAGGTTTTTTGCTTTGCCTTCAGGGTAAAAGAGAACGAACAAGTCATTCTTGCAGGAGCAACGTCAAACTTGCTCGTATCCATTCATTCGATGGACTTTGCCAGCAATTAGTACCGAAGAACTGAACTGAAGACATGGCATGAGACAGTAGGTAAAGGATAGGAGGCAACGCAAAAACCATTAGAACCCACCCCATTCATTAGTATTAATGGTAATTCGTCGAAGGCATATTGCCAGCTAAAAAATATATCAAGGCCGAAACAGAAGTATCTGATGATGGCAGTAGCACATTCCCAGGATAACCACCCTGCCCCTGACACCCTTATACAAGCAAAAAAATAGTTCGCAATTAGGTGGATGAAGCAAAGATCTGAAAAGACTGACGAGACTATAAATGACCGAAAGTACACCTTCCGGTGAGGTGAAGGAGATACATATTCGTTTTCTGGAGAAAAATTGTTACTCTGCGAGGATAATGAGTCCTGGAATAAGTAGAGGAAGCAATCATTTGGACGGCCTTACTATTCGAATGTTCTGAGTAATGGTTTTGAGGTTAGAGCGGGCTATGGACTTTTGACCTGCTTAGTACGCGACATCATAGGCTGCCAAGAAATATTTTTTCCTTCGGACGTCTTGCACTTTAAGAATAAATTGCCGTAATGGATGGCTGAGAGCATGGATTTAGGAGAAATCAACAATTTTTACCAAGAAATTGGAAACGCAGTCGCTTGCAGACTTGGAATGCGCTAAAGAATGAGAAGAAGGAGGGAAGGGTAGGAAAATATTTAAGTTTGTTGAGAAAGAATTTACCAATTTCCGGTATCTTTTGTCGTGATATCGTGCTTAAAGTAAATCTATTGTTACTGAGTGAAAAATTCGGACATGGCATTTTCGCAATTCCTGAGGACATCAACTTCTTAACATCAAGAAGATGGGCAAAAATCCTCTTCTTCTAGTCCTCCTCGTGAGCGCCGGCTGGAAATGACTAATCATCGATTAGTATCAGCTAAGGTCTTGCTCGCATACATCAATCGTGCACAGTGGACCATTAAGAAAGAGGTAACAACAGGTGCTTAACTCCCTGGTGATGTGAGTGAAAGAACCGTTCCGAGGGTTGGAAGGCTGGAGGTTAACCAGCCCTGACGAGCTCCTTTGGGTGCTTTGGCAATGCCAATAGTACACATGCCTTAATGCAGTAGAACGTGCTGTGGTGGACCTTTTTTGCACCGGCTTACTCGTGGGGTCAATATAGAGACCAACAAAAATAAGCAAGAACCTTTGTTGGTTATTCCCCAAAATCCTCAGAAGAGTGAGAACAAAAACACTTCCCAGGTAACGACAACGGCCACAGGGAGAGCCAGCACGACGGCCTGTAAAAAGAGACGTGCTGTATTTCAAGTCCTTAGCCGACTAGAAAAAAAGCGCAAGGTCAATTGGGATGGAAGAACGCATGCCTTCAATGGGCGTCAGAAACAATAGAAGAGCACATCCGCTACCACAGCCAAAAGAAGTGCGTGGACCATACTTCTCATTTCATCTTACGATGAAACCCCAACCACCTCAAAAAGGCATTGGAGCACTACGGTGCCCACTCTCAATGAGGTGGAAAGGGACAATCTAGCTGTAGTGATCGTAGATCGGAGCCATGAGGAGGGCCATTTCACTCATGAGCACTGACAAATCCTTGAAGGTAAGATCGACCTCAGCCTTTTTTCCATGGGCAAAAATAAAAGGACTCGGACAGGACAGCTGCCCTGTTGCTGAACAGAAACTCCCTCCCTTCATTAAAAGCGAAGGAAGGCAATTTCGATATGGCGTTAAAACCATCAGGTTAAACGTATACGAATAGGACGACAGGCAGGCAATGGCCATGATTCCCACCATCTCAGCCTCCTTCAGAACTCGCTGGATGTTACTGTGACGGAGGCATCTGGCTTAAGCGATAGCTCCAATGCTACGTATAATCCAGAAAAACCTCCACCACAGTAAGGTTGCTTCTGCCAACCTTATTCTCCAGCTTGCAGAAAGTGGAGACGATATAGTCCTTATCCAGGAGCCTTTACAAACTGCTACACGCTAACTGTAGAACCGTTAGAACCTGCATTTTAACATAATCCCACATTAATATATTTCTTTTAAGTAATTACAACACCTGTAACCTCACTACTGCCAGAGTAGAAGTCTCCCGTGAGGAAGGCTTATGGATCTCCACAGCATACCTGACCGACGACGATATCGGGCCCTTACCATCCACTTACCATCCCTTACCATCCACAACAATCAGAAGCATGGTCAGTGAGGCAGAACGGACAAAAACACCGGTCCTGATAGGATGTCACCGCAGCATTTGGGGCAGTAGCGACACCAACAAAAGAGGTGGGATATTACTGACTTATATTATTGAAATAGGCCTTGTTATTTGTAATAGGGGCAATAGGCCAAGCATCGTAACAAGATATAGGCGGGAAGTTTTGGATATAACTTTGGTATGCAATTCTTCCAATATCTCGGTTGCAAGCTTGTCGGTATCAGAAAAGAACTCCTACTCTGATCACCGTAACATTCACTTGCATCTAAACTTTGAGATCCCAACTAAAACATACTTTAGGAATCCTAAACTTATCAACTGGGATAAATATGAGGTTAACCGTAAAGGCGTCCTTGACCCCGCTCAATTAAGTATCCCCAAGTCGCATGCAGACATTGAACGTCTGGCGACTAAAGTTGCAGGAGCTATGAACAGATCCCTTCTGAAGTTTTGCCCAAGTAGCAGACCAACAAAGAGAACCAAACCTGCTGGTTTGGTCTGCTGACCTTGGTACCCTTAGAGAGGGTAGCAGAAAGCTTTTCAACAAAGCAATGAAACAAACAGAACAAAGGACTGGAACCGCTACAAGAACAGCCTCAGACTATCTAAAAGATATCCAGAAGATACTGTCAAAGACTGCCACTATACCCGCTTTTATTAACAAACCAAGCAACGCAACGGTTACTAGCGAAAAGTCACTAGACAATTTGCTCAGTACACGCAGAGGCTAGTAACTATAATTTTGAACAACTCATACCGAGTCCTCGGTTCATTTCAAAGAAAATAGTAAGCAAAAGGAAACTCCAATGGGCAGTAAATAGCTTCTTTCATACAAATCTTCAGGTCCGGATGGAATCTACCTGGTAGAGAAGCAACGTGCTTTTGGTATTATTCTCATCCAGTCTAGATTGAGGCTATCTACCACTATCCTGGAGGGAAGCAAATGTTACATTTATACCAAAGACAGGTAAAACCTCCTACACAACTGCAAAAGACTACAGACCTATCAGTCTCTACTCCTTTCTTCTTAAGACGCCAGAGAGACTGGTGGACCTGTATATTCGCGAAAACCTACAAAAAAACATGCTTTCGAAATCGTAACATGCTTACTGTAAGGGAAAATCAGAAGACAAAAAAGGATTCACCATGAGCGCCTTCCCCGATGCTGAAGGAGCTTTCAACAATATGAAACCACTAGCCATCACCAATGCATTAAGTCAACTGGAGGTTAATGGTAATATAATACTTTGGATCAAACAAATGCTTTCGAGCAGGTTGATTCATTCGAATTTCATCTGCTGCCAAACAAAAGAGACAGTAAAACGTGGCAAACCACAAGGATGAGTATTATTGCCGCAATTGTGTGTGCTGGTTGTAAACGAAATACTCCTTTCCCTGGAGGACAGCGGGTGCAAAGTCATTGCGTATGCAGACGAGATTGCACTAGCAATTAGAAATCCCAACAATCTGGGATTTTATGGAAACAGGCCTAGGCAAACTGGCCAATTGGGCAGAGAACTGCGGACCTGGAATATATCCCTCCAAAACGGAGTTAGTCTTATTCACAAGAAAACGGAAGATTCCTCAAAACACTCCATCAAAACTCAATGGGAGTTACCATAGATTCGCGGACCACGGCTCAATTGGAAATTGAATGCGGAAGAACGCATCAAGAAAGCAACAACTGCGCCATACACCTGCAAAAAAGGCACCAGATGGGGTATCAAACCATAAATTACCCACTTGCTGTATACCGCGGTTGTTAGACCTATTTTTTTTTTTTTTTTGAGGCTTCTGCTATCTGTTGGAGCACTCAGACACAAATACTGGTCCATTGTACTGTCAGACAGACACCTTAGATGGCGCTGGAGCTCATGTGGAGCCAGAGCCAAGCTTCTTTTTACTCACTTATGTTGTGTGCGATTTGTTTTTTTCACATAAGTGAACGGAACCTAAAGCTTAATGCCGATTCCGAACGGCGAGAGCCGAGAAGCTTTTTCATGGCGAGTATACAACGGAGGGTTTTGACAGTACCCCGACGAGGAGGGACGCTGCGAAATAATCATTCGATGGCGTTGGTGTTATTGGGATCCGAACTCGCTCATCTTGCGTCAGCGGCCGACACACTACCCACTGCGCCACGGCGCTCCCTGACCTATGTTAGACCTATACTATAGGTAAAGTATGGATGCCTTGACTGGTGGCCGGCACTGTGCAGACCTTTTTGCAGAGTTCAAAAGATAGCGTACATCGCGATAATAGGGGCACTGCGAACAACCCCCACGGCAACCCTTGAAACAATGCTTCACCTACACTCTTGGATATCTTTGGCAAGGAAAAGGCAAAGAAATGGGCGCTGCGACTTAAGGAATCTGTTCACTGGAAGTTCTCCGAAATAGGGCACGCTGGTATTCTTCGCCAAAGCAATGATCTAAGTAAAGGCACTGCAATGGAAATATACACAGACCCGTCACACAGGACAGGTAATGGTGTGGGCGCCGGTGTCTATGCACCTACCCTAAAAATCAGCAAATCCTTTAGACTACCGAACCAAGCTAAATTAACTGGCTATCTGTGAGATCGATGAACAACAGAGACATCGTCATCTACACAGATAGCCAAGTTGCAATAAAAGCACTGGAATCACCTATAATAAGATCAAAATTGGTCAGACACTGCCTCACGTCTCTAAATGAGATATCGAGCAGATGCGCTGTAACGTTCTGCTGGGTACCTGGGCATAGCCTTGTAACAGGCAATTGTGACGGAGACGAACTAGCCATAATAGGCACCACACTGGAGCTCTCGACTGGTAAAGGAGAAATCCACCCACCAATGGAAACGCAAAACATGCAATTATGTAAGACAAACCCGGCCCGGTCAACGTAAATTCATAGGCTTGCTGAAAATATGAAAGCAGAATACAAGCAGCCTAATCGGAGTCCTAACAAGACATTGCGCTTTAGGGAAACATGCCGCAAGATTAGGACAGCCATACAACGACTACTGCAGTAGGTGTCATTATGAGCAAGAGGAAGGATCTCCAACCCATCTTCTATGTAATTGCCCTGGTCTAGCCACCTCAAGAAGACGATTTCTGGGAGAATATTTCCTTTGAACTAACGGATCTATCCGAAACGGAGATCTACAAAATTTTATTCAGCACTCAAAGTGGTTCCAAGAATAACGGTGACCAAGTGATCCCCACCGCGTTTAGGGAGGGAAGCCATCTAACCTAACCTAACCTAATATCAAGAAAGTTCTGCAATGATCCAGCCACGTATGATGAATGTATTAACACATTTGTCAGCCAAGCTCTGTTTTTGTCGTGTTATATGGTGCTCGTTTTGTAAGAATAATGCAACTCATAGAGAGAATCTAAAAAAAGATTCATAAGATTTGTTCTAAGAAGAACCGCGTGGAATGGTGAAATCCCCTGCTATGAGCGAGTCATTTTAATTCAGTAATTTTTGCAGTCTATCATGGTAATATAAACTCTTCAAGAATCTTACCAAATTTCAGGAAATATACGAGTTCTGCGCGCCAAAAGTATAGAGCACTTGCGCCATATTAACATACATCCAACGTAATCTTTGTTGACTATTTTTACTCAACATTTTCTTTTACAAGATGCAGTGGCATCGAGGCGCATAACAACAGTTTGTATTGAAAAAATATTGCACTATTGAGACAAAGTGCAAAGAGCGTTGAGCTGTTGCAAAATATGTGGCTAGCAGATTGGCTTTATCTGAAGAGCTTAAGAAACCCCAAATCTATTGATTCCATTCCGTCCGCAACAACTTGGTCTTTGTCCGCCCACTTTGTGGATAATTTTACGCAATTTTCAAGGCTTGCAAGTTCCAACTGAGGTAATAACTGAAGCTGAGTTTTGGGTTGAAATTTCGGTGAATATCAAAAATTGTATTCAAGAATCAGGCCTATTTTTTGGTTCAATGGTGGAGTCATTGTGTGAAAAAAACAAATCGCACACAACATAAGTGAATGAGAGAAGCTAGGCTCTGGCTCTCCATGAGCTGTAACGCCATCTAAGAAGAAGAAGGTGGAGTCATTCGCCCACATTGTGCAAAAGATGTGGTTTCAGCAGAATGGTGTTACGTCCCATTCCCCACTCCCCATATATGTATACTCCCATACACGATGGCCCGCGTTTTCAGGAGAAATGAGCAGGACTGGTTAAGACGAATTTTATGAGCCCAAACTTGATGGGTTTACTAATAAGCAATCCAGGATTTCTTCTCCTATCTTAGAGTTCCATCATCAGAGTAGCTCGGTGTAGCACACATGGACGTTTCAAATGTTAGTTCACAGATATGTTTGAAAGTAATGTAAATACCCCTATGCATCTAAGATCCCTACTGCAGTTAACAAAAAGAGCTGATTACTATGAAACTCCTGAACAGATCTTCATAAATTGTAGCTAAGAAAAAGCATCAAAATCGGTCCATTCGTTCAGGAGCTACGATGCTACAGACAGACACACAGACACGTCAAGCTTTCTTTTTGCGTCGGGGGTTAAAAAATGGTTGAAAACTTAGATGAGATTCATCTGTCGGCACATTGCCTATTGTTGTGTTTAAAAATAAATTGGTGAATGTATTTCCTCGACTAAACCCAAATAAATGTCTCTTAGATCTCAAGTTTTTTTTTAAAAAAATACCCTTTATTTGCTAAGCGATTAAGACTTTGTTTTGAAAGCGCTGAATTATTTTCGTGCTATTCGAGCATATCTCAAGGCTTTTTTTTTTTTGCTTTTCGTTCAGATGCTTTCAATATTAGAAGTTTATTTTTTTTATGTAATGACAAGGCAGATTTTTAGTCGATGAACCTGGTAGCAATGTGCAATGTGAAAAGCTTGTATATTACGTACTTTGTTGGACCTAGTATACTTCCTTGGAGAGCATCGGCTTTAATCATTTTCAATTAATAGTCCTCTTGTTTAACCTTGTTTAACCCAATTATCTATAAGTGAGATAAAATTCTCAAATTGTACATACATTCTCTGGGGAAAAAGAGTTGTGAGTTTAGTGGGTTTAGGGAGTAGGCCCCCATTCTATATTTTACCGAACGCTTAAGCGACTTCCAGGAATATTAATGAACAGGTGATTTTATTATTCTATAGCAGAATGTTGATTTCTCAAGCTCAATTGATAAGCCATCATACTGTTTATAAATGCCGTGGCTTTTTGAATATTTTCGACAAAATGTTTTCCAGTAGAAAAGGACTTGCATTGCCCACGAGATCGTTTTTATTTTTTTATTTCAGTTTTTATTCTCAATTGGGAAATTTTCCAGGAAAATTTCTCGATTACCAGCCATAGTGCTTCGTATTGCTTTTCATTGGCTTGAAATACACTCGGCGAATATTTCCACTTTCTCAGAGTTGCTTTTGAATTATTTTACTTAATTGGTAGGTTTCACTGAATGGGGTGCTCAAGTTTCAATAAGGAGTATTCTGCGATTTATCGCCTATTAATTCGCTTACATTTCGATGAAGAGCATTATTTTTAAGCTCCTTTAATTGGGACATAATCTCTCCGTAAAATTGCTTAAAAGGAAGAAAGAAATCAAACAATGTGAAACACTTTGTTCCGTAACCTCTACTATGCCATGCAACCTTTAACTCATCGACAATGTGATAGCGGTTCCAGGTTCGGATTTCGAACAATGCTTAAGTTATCAGAGCCAGATTATAAAGCATATGGAGATTTGTAGAGATTTGTTTTAAATTTAATTTGATCGTTGAAAGTTGATTTGTGGTTAGTGTATTTTATCGTTTCACGTTAAATAGATTAACGCTAGGTCAACGCATGAACATTGTGCAAACTTATTTTAAAAACCATGGTTCGTTAGCCAAACTTATTGTGCGCTACGTCAACGTTTTACGGTCAATATAATCGTCCATATGAGCAAGTTATTCGGAACACGATAAATCCTTTTCACAATGTAGACTCTAGCGAATAATACGAATCCACAAAGACGACAAACAGTGCGGAGAGAAGAAGGCACAATTCGCCATCGTGCACAGCAACTGGAGCTATGTCCATTCACTTTGTGAAAGATTTTATGGAAAGATCTTGACTTAAAAGCTTTTAAGATCCAGCTTATGCAAGGTTTGAAACCGCATGATCATTATACTCGTATGCGTTGTAGGTTCGGTGAATCGGTCGAAAACATGATTAAGCTTGATCCTCAACGCAAAATTTGTTCTCCGATGAGGCCCAAATTTGCAAGCTAAATTGGCAAACTTGAGGTGGAGAAAATCCAGAAGATGTCAACACGCCCTTACAACCATTGAAGCTTAATGTTTGGTATGCTTTATGCGCTGGTGGATTCATCGGGATGATGTCGGCCAGAATGTTACCGCCAATTGAGAGCGCTATAGACACCTGATACCTGACTTCTTCGCGCCTCAGTAGAATGGTATTGACGTGAAAGAGCTTTGATTTCAACAAGATGGCGCAACATGCCACACCGAGCGCAATACCATCAGTTTATTGTCGGAAACATTTGCTGAGTACATACTTTCGCATAATTGACCTGTGAACTGGCTTCCACGATCCCGTGATCTCACACCTTTAGACTTTTGGGGTATGTGAGGGCACTAGTATATGCCGATAAACCAGGGACCTTGGACGATTTTGAAGTCAACATCAACCGCGTTATTGCTGATATACGGCTCCAGTTGCTCGATAAGATTGGACTTCACGATTACTTCTTTACTTCATTAGATATAGACATTAGCATTAGCTTCAAGTGTTTTAAAAAAACACCATTTCCTATAAGAGGTGTCGCTGTGAAAGTCGACCACTGAGCAAGATGTCAGAAATAAAACGACGACGCCTCCGACGAATTTTCATCAGGACCGTTTAATTAAGAACAAACAAATTAAAGAAAATCAAGCGTTTTATTTCTCGAGCTCGGAAGCTTCAATCTGCCAGTTAATTCCGAAACGAAAAATATATTTTTGAGCTGCCTGTACCGTTTCAGCAATTTGATACTTTTAAAGAAAAAATTGTGGATAGGATTATCAAAATTATCAATTTAAGTAGTCTTGTGAATATAAAATGTTGCTTGATCAAAGATGGTATAAGTACTACATACCAGTGCCAATGATATCAAATATATTCAGTCATCCGGTCATCCCCGTATTTAAAAAGGGTAACCGAACACAATGCAACAATTACATACCTTGCTGCTATCAGATTGTTGCGTGGTTTTATTAAAGTTTCTAGAAATAATCAGAGATTATCAGTGTGATTCTCATTATAAGAAATCTTTTAGAAAATAAATGGGAATTTCATGAAATAACTCAACAACTACTTGTAGATTTTAAAGATGCTTTTGTCTCTGAAAAATTCGAGACGTGAAGGATTAAAACAAGCTTATTTTTTATTTGGCTTCTGGAGTACGTAATGCGATCCCTTCATTAAAAGGATAGGGGAATAATGCTTAATTGAATCACTTTCGTTCTAGCTAACCTAATAGTAACCGAACTAACCTACCTAATAGCTAAAGATGGGCATTGTTTCAAATTGTTGAATTAAACCATTACGTTGTTTAAATAAATATGTATGTTACCTTGAATGAAAAAGTCAACGTTTCACATTCACACACCTATTACGTTTTATGCTCTTAAGATCCGGAAAAATCGTTTACACTGCTCTTTAAAGAAAAGGAATATGAAGACATCCTTTCGACCGGAGGATGCTTTGGGAAATGGTAAGTAACTGAATGTCCATCAGAAAGTAGACGAATGTATTTACTTTATATAAGCGTATCCCTTTTTTTTTATTTAATAACATCTTTATTTATATTCCATAAATTATTACAGTTCATAAACTATTTTACAATAATAAGTGTAATAATAAAGATATATGTCATTCTGTAGTCTTTAAAGAACTAGTTTCCTAAGAACTAAATTCCACCACGCAAAACGAACATATCTCTGGAGGCAAAGCAAAAGATTTACACCGATTTGCATCATATGAGTATTCTTTCTTTAGTCGTCATACTCATCACGTGTTGATGAAACGAATAACAAATAGAGCTTCGATATCTTACGGTAACTTTTCAACGTGAATACACACATCTATGAATGTATCTACATCTATTCAACATCATCCTCAGCAATTTCTTCTTTCACTTTGGATAAAATCAGCATACATATCTTCATCCACTTTGTGAAAAAACGGCAAGACAATTGACTGGAAGTCTTTTAAATCAGACCGCACGAACAGCGCATTGAGCTCAATCCCCAGACAATTTCTCATTAGCTGATTGTTTACGTGCTCATATGTGATAACGCCCTCTCAACAGATGCATGCACAGTTTTTGATTGTACCTTATCCTCCGCTCTGTGTTAAACACATACGGGAAGAATCGCTCAAGGGCCTGTTTATCCACTTTTGACAATGTCCAAGCCTCTTTGTAGGAGCGGAAGACTAGGATGATTAAGGTTTTGTCTCTACATCACAATGCCCGCTTGAATCCAAGGCATCAGCGTTCAAAGATTCAATGAGCCGAGGTCAAAGCAATTCTTTACTTCTTTAAAGTAATAGTTGCCAAATCTGGCGTTATGGCTAAAAGGTAATTTTAATGAGAGAATATATTATATTTAATTTTACTCTCATTAATCTTCAGATTCATTTTAGGCGTTGCCGTTTCAATTTTCTCAAACGCAACGTTGACGTTGTGCTGTGTTCGTCCAATTATGTCAGTATCATCTGCCTATGCAAGAAGAACTGGAAATACCTCGTGCATCTTGCATTGGCCACTAAGTGCTGCACGATATTTCTAAGGATAATGTGGTAGAAATCGCATGTCAATGAGTCGTCTTTTTTAAACTTTTGTACATCGGAAGTGTCTCGGTTAGTTCTTTACCGAACTACGCGCGATTACACATCTGACGATTTTTGCAGGGATGTTAAAATATATCAGGCATCAGTGACACTCATCTCTAAAGACGCTGTCGTATGTGACTTTGGGGCTGACAAAGAAGTATTGTTTGTCGATCTGAAACAAGTGAGCCTTTTCCGCGATCCACCGTAGGGTGAATATTTGCTCCATCTGGGACCTGGTTTGAAATCATATGGATAAGAGCCTTTCAGATCGTTCATAAATGGTATCAGAGGTTCACACCATATCTCAGCATCTACTGTAACCCCGCTACAAGTCCATATTCATTCCTGCATGCTTCCGCTCTTGCAGCCTTAGTTTGATCGTTTTAGTTTCCGGTGCAATTTTCGAACGTCACTTGTGTAAGAAAATCTCTCTATTTTCTCGATTTTGTACTGCTTTTTTCTTCTCGAAAGCGCATGCTCCGGCTTGATTGGTTGGCAATTGGTCAGAGCCCGGCTCTAGAATGATTTTGGTGTCAAAGCTAGAGCATTGAGAATTGATTAGGTTATAGAATCGGTCGGCTTTCTCTTCTATGGGAGCGTGACGCCATATAAAGCTTATGTTTCCGAGACAACCTGTGATACCATTTGATCATACTCTTAGGACCTTAGCTAAAGTAAGCCTTGTTGTGTTCTCTGTAGCAATTTCTTTAATAGATGTCTCAATGTTTGATTCACTTTTCATCCAATCGTCTGTTAAAGGTACTACGGAACCGAAACTCAACATGTAATCCCTCCGTACCCGAGGCTGTTTGCTGACTATAAACACAACAAAATTTCCCACGATAGGGATGTTACCCCTAAGCGTAACACGTAACCTGGAGGGTTTTTGTTTGCTCTTAGAACAAGGGGGGATTTTTGGCGTTCCTTACCCACCCGAGCTTCAAATATATTAAAGTAGCCCGAATAAGACATTCAATTTTAGCCAATGTTGAAAATTGTTTCACAGCCATCGGAAGAAGGAGCCACGCCTTGGTGGTAGCTTCGACCAATTCTCAAAATCCCATCGTGGTGTCAACAACAAAAAAGCTGTATGCCAACATAGACAAATGATTAAAATTCCAAAAAAGACAACAAAGAAAAGTGAGAAACCGGAAATGGATGGAGAGAGGAAGGAAGCGTATCATGTCCTTTAATCTAATTTAATTATTTAAAGCAACTTATCTGGGCATAATCGCGCAGAACCATTCCACAATTCTAATGGGTCGCGATGCATTCTCTCTAATTATGAAGATAGCTCTGAAATGGGTTTCCGCACACGTTAACCTGAATAACAGATCGCAGTTAGTTGGATAAGAGTGGAAAAAACCATCACCATTCGCAGTACCAACTCGACGTAACGCCAAGCGGCAAGCGTCGCCATGCTGCTCAAGCAAAACTAAGTGATGCCGGTGGAGTGGGAATAAGAGTCCTACCACTCTGCTTTTTCACCATAAATCCCCGTCCTTTTTTCACTTTCCCGCTCTCCCTTTTGTCCCGGACTGCATTGAAAAGAACAAAAAGTAAAGGAAAAGAGAAAAACCATTTCCACGATTTTAATTACGTTTTTCGCACGTAGCTGCACCACTTCCATTTGCCTCTTATGTGGCTACCAACAACTTAATTGTTGCCTCATTAATGCGGATGAAACATTTTCAACATTAGCAAATGTCCTCCTCATGCCACACGAGGCGAGCGTGTTCTAGGTTCGTGCCGGTATGACTGCAAAAAAACTTTCTACTTACATTCCTGCACACATACGAGATGTGTGTGGGCTTGGAAGACGCGGATGCAATGGGTTTTAGTGAACACTATAAAATTGAAAATGAGGTTATTCTTTGGTAGAAGGTGAGAGCAGGCTTAGGTGAAATCTGACTGGGCCTGCAGGTCTGACCCACTTCTCCGGAAGGGTCGCCATTTATTTTCTATTTTTTTTTCTTTTGCTTCTCTTTGTCCAGTCTCGTATGGGAATCGAATTTTTCTTGGACTTTGTTTTCACGTTTGTTTTTTTAATTTGCTGCAGTGATAGAACGAAGCACGAGCCCAATGCAGGAGCAGTAGAGATAAACAGAATATGTTAGTCTATCTGCAGTCGGAAATGTTTGGCTTAATTTAATTTTACCTTTTAATGGACATGTTTGGTCCTGGTATTTTGACTTTGAATTGTTTGGAATTGGATGCATGGTGGCAGGCTGCAGATGGTGAATCTTGAATGGAATTTCCGTGTGGCACATACATATGCATATGTACATACATATGTATATGTATGTGTGACGGGAACTAGGTTGAAACGATATTTGTGTCGGCATTTGTTACCAAATCCATGATTTGTGTATCTACAGATGGTGATTAAAATATTAAGTAGCCTTCTATGGTATCGACCACTCCAGAATGGTACGTACATAGTACATTCATATGTGTATATCTCAATCTGACGTTTTTTTTCGAATTGAGTCCAAAAGGAAATATTAACTTTGATTGGAGAGTTTGTAGGACAATAGAGGTTGCAGGATTTGCTTATGCAGCTGGCTTAAACTGGGCCAAATAGTTGTTTGTTTTTGGGAGAAATATGAAAAGTTTTAAAAAGTGAGTATTTTGGGATCTATAGTTTGATGCCTATTTCAAAAACCTAAAAAAAAAATTGACATACTTTTCTCAAAACAAATTAAATGAATCTGTTACTTTATACGGTTTTTACTGTAGTCTGCTATCGGTGTCGATTGAGTAAATTTGGCAACTATAATATGAAGATGAGCAGAAACATGATGTAGTTATGATGACATGACAAAATACGTTTCCAATGTTCTATTTTTGACAGCTTAAGCATAACCCGTGACATGCGTCAAAGTTTATTTTGTTTTTATTGTTCTTATTCTATTCCTACTTACAAGACAAAAATATTTAAATTTACATTAAAAATATCTTAATATTTATTGAGTCTTACTGGCCCTGTTCGTCTTTAATTATTTATTTTATTTATTTATTCAATTACATATTAGCCAGGCTTCCTTCTTACTAACCTAACCTACGATGCTTAGTTCTAATCTTAAATATAGTCACATTGGTTAGCACTTATTTGATTCGTTCCGTGTGGTCACCCCCCTGATTGAATCTTTGAATCTTTTAGCCACTGCACTTCGCCATCTCGCTCAATGTGCATGTCTAAGACCTCAGTCAGTTCTTAGGTTCACCTAAGCATATTGACACGCCCAGCCTTCAAAATATACCCTAGCTACAATAACTCTAATCTAACTTACGAATTAACGAGTGAGGGGGATCTCATCCTAGTAAGCACCACTCTGGGAAGCGTTTGAACCCGACAATCACCAAAAAAAGCTATGAGCTCATAAGCACTCAATGTACTTGTCTCGGATGAGCCGTTTGCTCCTGGTGCTCCGGTGGCGGTGGTAAATTAACAGGATAGAATCTCCCGTTGCACAACATTTTTGGAATCTATATAGAAAAATGCTTCTGGCGGAATAAAGCCCGATCGAAGTGTGCTCTCATGGTATCTATAATTGGGGTGGATATCAGGTTATTGTCGTTTGTCATAACCTTTGCAATGTGGCTTCGAGTCATTTTAACAAGAAAATTGTCAATGCTGCTTAGGCCTGCTCCATCATAAAGGACCTCATTAGGGGAATACTTAATGAATTGCGACTCTGGCGTCCTCTACATTCTGAGACAGACTCTAAGGCACAGACTGGAACGAATCTGTTCCATATATTATATACACCGTGATCGGCCTTATAAGGGCCACGTAGCTAATGATTTTCACTCTACGAAATGGATACCTTACCATACCGAAGGCTTTCTGATCTTCAGCAGGACAAGCGTGTATCTGTCTATTGAAATATTAATTAGTATTAAGCCAGACACAAAGATAATTGCGTTTTTTGTCACTAATGGCCTATGTAAGCCTGCCATTGGTGTTAGGCAGGCCATGCCTTGAAGAGGCTGAAGCTCTCAAAGTGTCCACTGACGTAGCTCTCTCCAGCCACCAAAAGCGTTGATGCTGTCGGACTACGTCTCCTCGATCCCGGCGTGAGACCGATCTACAGAACCTGAGGCGCTCGGGCTCACGGAGCGCGACATCGGGTTCGTAGAGGAATCGCCGTTCCACGGAATTGCGACCCACGTGGAAGATTAGCGGTACCGCCAATCTATCCTGGATCAGCCCACATCTATCTAAATAGAGGAATGCTTCTGGCGGCACAAAGCCATTAAGGCGCACTCTCTCGTGATATAAATCGTTGGGGTAGTAAGCCCCGAAGATCAGGCTATTGACCGAAGTCATTGCTCTCGCAACGTGGCTTCGAATCAGTTTGATCAAAAAATTATCTATCCGTACAATCCTGGCCCTATTGTATAGGACCTCGTTAGGGTAAAATTTCGTGTACTCAGATTCGGGTGTCCTGTGTAGCCCCAGACACATCCTGAGACATTGTCTCTCAAACACCCGAATCCTTTCCATTAAGCTGGCTCTCACATTGAACCAGACGGGACATCCATAGGCAACCATGGGCCTGATTAAGGCCATGTAGCAGATTACCTTCACCCTAGAATCAAGTTGGCTGCTATGAAACAGCCATCTTGTCAGAGCGAAAGCGCCCCGGGCCCTTGCCAGAGCAGCATCTACATGTTTGTCAAAATATAGATACTGATCCAGCACGATCCCAAGATATCTGACCACACTTTGTTTCGCCAGTGGACGCCCATCCGGTCCTAAAATTAAGAACCTGCGCCAGTTTTTTCTAGTATCCCGAGAGGCCCTAGACAAAGGCGTTCTGAACAATATAGATTCTGATTTCTGGAAGTTGATTTTCAACTTCCAGTCATCACAATACTGCTGAATTTTTTCGAAGTCACGCTGCAAGAGAGTGACAATGACGTCGATCGTTGGACCTGATCTGTACGCGATTAGGTCGTCTGCGTACGCTATTGAATGGTGAAGAGAAACTATCAGATCGCTTAGGTAAATGCTGAAAAGGATCGGCGAATTTACCGTACCCTGTTGCAGTCCATTTTTGATTTCAAATGTTTGGGTAGAAGTCACGTTGGCAATTTTCACTACGAACTTTCTACCTGTTAACATGTCAAAAATCATATATAGCAGTGGTTTACTTATGCCCAGCCGACTGAGCTTGTAATAAAGACCTTCTAACCATACGGTATCGAAGGCTTTTTCCAAGTCAATCAGACAGGCACCCGTGCATTGGTTCTTGCATTTATTCCATTGGACATCCGAT
This sequence comes from Merodon equestris, assembly GCA_958301585.1. Classification (NCBI taxonomy): domain Eukaryota; kingdom Metazoa; phylum Arthropoda; class Insecta; order Diptera; family Syrphidae; genus Merodon; species Merodon equestris. The sequence goes on along the minus strand of OY284415.1, from coordinate 75,347,553 downwards.
ACAAGCTTCCACGCGGCATGAATAGTGTCATGCCCCGCTCTGAAACCGAATTGGTTATCCGGGATGATTTTATTGTCCTCAACCCATTTAGACAGGGCCCTATGGATCACCTTCTCGAAGACCTTGCTGATACTCGGAAGGAGACTTATTGACCGGAGATTTTCCGGGTTAGATGTGTCTTTACCCCTCTTGGGAATTGGTTGCACCACCGCTGTCTTCCAGTGCACTGGATAATATGCATTATTCAGTGCATTGTTGAACAGGATGGTGTACCTCTCTACAGCCACTGGCGGAAGGTGCCTAAGCACAACATTGGATATACCGTCGACTCCCGCGGATTTTTTCTTCCTCAATGACTCGAAGATCATCTGAAGATCTTCCGTGGATATGAACAGGGTATTAACCCCCTCATTGGCGATGACATTGTTTGCCATGAAATCTTCATTGAACCCTGTAAAACCAAGGTTCTCTGATCGCCAATGATCGATATCATTTCGTAGATAGAAGTGATGAAGCAGGGCTCTATCTTCCAGGTCGTGGTTAGGGCGAATACTATCATTCACCTTGTACACTTCCTGGAAGACAGCTCCCACTGTCGCCACCTTCTCCTGAGGATCCTCGATCACGAAGAAGTCGTCATCCAGGATGGCGCTCTCCGGATCGATGCTAACTGTTCGTAGCAAGCGTTCATTGTCTGACGTTCTCGGAAGCTTTAGATCCTGAATGTCATTCTGATTGTTTCTCCGAAATATTTTATTTATTTGCGGGAACATACTCGCGCTGTTGGATTTTACAGCACGAATTCTGTTGTTCCAATGCAAACTTACAGATATTCTGTAATTTTCCTTGATTAACTGTTGGATATTTTTAATCAGTGACTTCAGTGTCCTGACCTCCGAGTTTTGTCTGTCGGTAAACCGCCTGTACAAGAGTTTGAGTCTTGTCAGGAGTCTACTTTTTTGTCTGTGCAGTGCGTCGATTGTCGCGTTTCGGTATACGTTTGTGGTATCGTGCTGTCTTTGGCGTGGTATCGTACTGTTCATTGTCTGTTTAATGACATCGTCCATTTGTTTGAGATACCTGTAAATCTCGTAGTTTGACAGGTTCCTATTAGGCGGTGGAAAGGAGGCGCTCGAAGTGAGCGCTCTCGTCAGGGAATTGGCAAAGCGCGGCCAGCACACCCTACTGTAATCGTAGGGGTGCGTTTGGACACACTCTGCCATCTCCGCGAACTCGTCAGGTACTGTGATCACGGCACATAGTCCGCAATTTTCACTGTCGTATACAATGGTCCGTAGACAGTTAATAGACCATTCGTTCGTGTCTGCCAGTCTCAGTCGAGAGTCCATTAGCATGAGATCCAGATAGGAGCCGCTCCTAGGATACGACGGACTATCCGTTGCGAGCAACTTGACTCTATATTCAATGCTGCGAAGAACCCACCAATGGCTTAGTAGGCTCCCCCTAGTGTTGGGAATGTTATTTCCCCAATCACCATGTTTGGCATTTAAATCGCCGGCCAGAATGTAGAAGTTTTCTACCGAGTTTAAGCGCAGAGATCGAAAAAGTGTCTCGAGCTCTGCGATAAAAATATTGGGTTGAGGTGCTCAGGTGCATAGGCTGATACAATGTACATTCTCTTTCCGTTTCGGAGAGGAATGCACACAATACAGGCCTCTAGCACCTGGAACCTCCGTACTTCACCGCTATGTATGACTTTATGTTTAAAATTGTTTTTAATAAAGATCGCAACTCCCCCGCCTTGAATAGCGTTGGGGATGATAAATCACCCGATTCCGACTCCGTACGACGTACGGGTTTTCCCCCGCCGTCTCCCGACATCCTCCTCCTGTACTTCCAACTAATTGAGAAGCAGCAGAAAGAAACAGAGAAAACACACACAAAAAACTTTCCTCCCGACTTGGGATCCGAACCGGCGACCTTCCGACTGCGGGTCGAGCACTTAACCACCGGGCTAATTAGGGTTCCGCGAATATTTCGCCTAAATGCGCACTTATACCTTTCTATTGTTTTTTGTTTATATCGCAAACAAGCCGAAACACTACCTTCCACTTCACTGGTCTGTGATCAACTGGTAATAATAATTATATTAATAAAACTATGTACAACTATGATACCAGACCAGATCAGGTTTTTTATTTAATTAAGGAGATATTTCGATTAACTAATGGAGACACGTGGAGATGGTGCTATCCACACAGCAAAGGTTCAGGTAGAAATGCCAAACATTAAGAAAATAAAAGAAGCCTAAATATACTTGAGGGGAATTAACAAAGATGTGGGCTCATCACAACAACATGGAACAATGAAACAACCGACGATCTAGATATGCTAGAAACAGTTAAGAAACACTCAGAGAAATGTAGAAAGTCTTAAGAATCAAATGAAAAGAAACCCAAATGTCTGGCCACTGGGATTTATCAAAATCTCGCACTCGATAAACGTTTTGAGAAAGTGGATTGCTGAAAACGACGTAAAGATCGAAATAAATAGGAGGTGGCAAATAGGCAATGTGGGCTTCTTCGCGATAAAGTAACTATTCAATACAATTTTTTTGTTTCGCAATTTCCAAATCCGTTATAAAACCATAATAATGCCAGTGACATTTTGCGAATATAAAATTTTGTCTGGCTAATAAAGAGGAAAATATATGTCGGGTCTTTGAAAACGAGAACTTAAGGAGAATCTGTGATGAAAAACAGGCCGAAGAAACAGGCGAAGGGAAAAAATTACGTAACCAATAACTCGAGGAACTCTACTCAGCCCCAAGACTAAGATGGGCAGGACACGTAAAGCGAATGGACAGTGGACGGACAGTCAAAAGCATGATGAGTGTAAAATCTGCATGAAACTGAGACCCAAGAAGGCCGCGAGTTATGTATAAGATAACATAGTATTAAGATAATGTCTGGCTTCCACAGAATTTCTAAAACTTTGCAATTTTGTAGTCCAATCATTTTGTTTTTGCTCTTAGTATTCCGATAGAATTCCTCACACTTTGTAATTCAATCGCAATATTTCCTGAGTTGCAACTCACCTCTATCACTGTAATGTAAAACTTTTATTTGTTCCACAATATTCCGGAATTGTTTTGATGATACAATTAATAGGTACATACGAGTAGATGCACGAAGCTAGAATAGTTGTATTTTGTGAGCCGAAGGAAACGGTTGAAAAAATAAATGATTTTTTCGGAATATCGTCTTAAATGGAATAAGATATGGGTCAAAACAGCGAAATACGGAAGGAACGCACTCATGACAGAAAGGCTTGGCGAATGGTTGGCTCTGAACTTGCGAATGGCCGGTAACAATAATAATAATTACAAACAAAACTACTGTAATTGGTCCGACAATCAACCTCGGGCAATAAAAGAGCCATCAATGCAGCCAGAAAAATGCACTATTTCATCGTTTTTTTTTTTCATAAAAATATCGTAAAAGCAAGTATATTGTACATTGCGTCCATATCTGTCAATGATTTCAAACTTTTCTTGCCCAAAATGCATGAACTGAACATGTATAATTCTAGTAAAGCGGTGAGCGATTTAAAACGCCTTGATTCGGATGGTGGGCATGTTCGTATCATTGGTATGCATGCTTCGAAAGCATTATTCATCTTACATATCTGTCACTAGAAATCTGGTTTCACACTGTTATTGTACAAACTAATTGCTTAATTTTGTTTTGGCTTTCGACTGATATTTACAAAACTTTTAATGAGTCAAATCGGTAAAGCAATTTAATTTTTAGGTCTACCAGGTGCATCATTTAAGAAAGTTCGGGTTCATAAGTATTATTGACGGTCAATTTCAGACCCTTGAGATTTTTATTGTCTCTAGGGTAACTTTAATAACTTGTTAATTTTACTGCAAATACAGGCATAAAAGAACAACTTATGAGAGCATTTAAAGTGATTATTTCTCAAAAATGTCATATTGTCTGCTGACAATGAATTCATTTAATATATTTATATTTGGTATGGCTACCTTTCGCTTCAAATACCGCCTGTACTCTTCTTTTCATAAAGCCATTAAATTTTTGAGGACGTAATTGGTGGGAATTTTGGCCCATTCTTCTTTCACATACTGTAAAAGTTGAATTCGGTTCTTGTGGCATCTTTTGCCACTTTTTTTTTTTTAAATATGTCCATAGATTTTCTATGAGGCTGATATCTGAACTCTGAACTGGTATATCTCGCACTTTGCTGCAATTGTAAAGCAACCAGGTTTTAACTGTAAGCTCTTTATGCTTCGAATTCCACGGTTTGCGCCACACTGTGTTGGGACCTTCATTGTAATACAACATTATCTTAGTTTCATCACAAAATAAAATATCATCCAATATTCCGTGGCCTGAGTACTCTATTGAAATGGCCCTAATTGCAAACCGATAGGAGAAGATCGATATAACTACAAAAAAAAAATAATTTTTTTTTCCATACGCATTCCAAGCCAGGGGCTTGAGTATGATAGGGTCCTGCTATTTATTGACCGATTCGAGCGGGGAGTTTCTGAAGGATTCTCCGCATACCGCGGGGTAAAGGCAGCGGTATTCTGATGAGACTAGACACAATCAAGACAAAAGCGGTTGCGTATGCATACGATAATTTGATTCTATTAGGTTGCACACATGACCACATTTTTATAAAATTTTATTTATTCAAAATATGAACCATTAACATCTACCACCACCAGATTGTTACCATAACATTTTCTGGGTGAAAACCAAGTTTGGGGGTGTGCTTTGGGTTTTCGTCTACATCCGGCCACTGCCCAGATCTTTTACGGTTGTCATACAAAATCCACTTTTCATCACATGTGATTATACGATGCAAAAACGGTGCATTTCGGTGCCTTATACTCAGCGATGCACAGGTTCTAAACGGTTTTTGGGCCTCATTCAATTCATGGGGTACCCACTTTTCGAATTTTTTCACTTTTTGAGATACATATGTAGGTGTCAACTTATTGTCATCGGGGATACTCCTATGTTGTGTGAAATGCTCCACATCATTTTTGTTGGGTCTGCAACCACCGTTTCTCGTAACATGGCGTCGTCAATTACCGTTTCCGGTTTTCCATGCGGTTCGTTTTCGAGGCTTAGTTCTCACGAACAGAACTTACCAAAACAATGTCGAATGGTGCATTCGTTCACCGCTATATTCGCAAATGCGTCATTTAGGCTTTTGGCTGCCAGAGATGCATTATATCCCAGTCTGAACTCGTAAAGGAAAAGAGTACGAATTTGAACCATCGACAGCATAATATAAAAATTCCTAAAAAAAAATAACTGTACTTGCAATGGATCCTAAAAGTCGCACACATCAAACACAAACACCACTTACCTTCTTATGAAAAAAAATAAAAATCACTATGGTGGAGGGTCCACTCAACAGTTTCTAATTGAGGACTAAGTGAAAAATCGGACAATCATGTGGTACAACCTAATAGTATTTGAAATTTTTTTTTTATTATGGTCTCTCCATTAGTACAAGTACCAAGTTAAATAACCATGTTATATAACCGTAACAGACCAAGCTTAGCTTAAAGGCTAGAGTAGAGTAGCAGGTTGGAAAGAAAAACATCGTCTTCTTCGCCTGTTACACAACTCCAAATAATTTTAATTTTCGTGGGGGCGAACGCCTCCATTTATTGGGCTTAATTCAAGCTAGCTTAATCTAATCTTAACCTAATCTCACTTACTAGCTAGGGAGAACGGGAGAGAGGGGAGGGTGGTTCAAAAGGCGGATTTTTAGGCATCGAGGCTGAGGTTGAAATCGAAGTAAGGATTCGAATTAACACTTCCCAGCATATGAGAAATAAGTTCATTGGAGCCATAGGCAGTACGGGGTGTGGGTAGATAGAAGAGACGGGAATTTCGTACATTGCGGGGGTTAGTGTTGATAGAGACAGGGTTATAGAGGGTCGCGCAGTCAATGGCACCTGAAAGGAGCCGATGGATGAAAAGAATGTCAGATACAATTCTTCTTTTTGCCAACGTGTTCATCTTGATTAGTTTAAGGCGGTCTTGGTAGGTTGGTAAAATCAAAGGATTGCTCCAGGGGAGACCTCGCAGAGCAAAACGTAGGAATCGGCGTTGGATGTTCTCGATTCTAGAAATGTGGGTTTGTTGGTATGGAGACCACACTTGAGAGGCGTATTCAAAAAGGGGCCGGACAAAGGTTATGTAAAGAGATGGGGTAACGTAAAGGTCCGAGAATTCTTTAGACCATCGCTTTGTTTTTTTGTTTGTAAATTCATTTTTATTTATAGTTTCTTAGATCTATCTTATCCTAGACAAAAATGCTTAAAACTAGCTTAACTATCCTTACAAATTTAAGAATCTTACTGGCCCGAGGCGGACACTCTAAAACAAACTGTATAATTTTAACCTATGCCTTTTGACTACTATATAAATAACTAACAATTAACATTATTATGATTAACTTAAGCTAAGAAAAATTTATTTTTCAAAAACTTAGCATATGATTTTAGACCATCGCTTCACGAAACCGAGTGCAGAACTAGCTTTAAGGATTATCTCATCGATGTGTGCGCGAAAATTTAGCTCCTGGTCACATAATATGCCAAGATCGCGAATGACTTGAACCGTGGAGATGGGTTGATTATTGAGGAAGTAGAGACGAGGAGGAGGTTTGATTCGTTAACGTGAAAAGGTAATTGATTGGCATTTGGAAATGTTAAGCTCCAAGCAATTTTTGGAACACCAGATGGAAAAACTATTGAGATCAGATTGAATAAGGCAAGAATCATGTCTGGAGGAAATGGTCTTGAAGAACTTGGTGTCGTCGGTATATAATGAGATGTGGGAATGTTTGATCACCATTTCAAGATCGTTTATGGTAAGAACGAAAATAAGTGGACCTAAGTGGCTGCCTTGGGGGACGCCGGAGGAAGCTAAGAAGGGGTTAGAGAAGGCAGATCTAAAACGAACACTGTAATAGCGATTTTCCAGGTAAGAAGATATCCACTTCAAAGAAATGGGGTCGAAGCCAAGGGAGGACAATTTGAAGAGTATCAGTCTGTGGGAGATTTTATCGAAAGCTTTACTGAAATCGGTTGAGATAACGTCGACTTCTTTGTCGTTCTCTAAGGCTGATAGGGTAAAGGACACAAATTCAACAAGGTTAGTGGTTGTGGATCTGCATTTGAGAAAACCGTGTTGTCTAGGGGAGATTAAAGACTTGCAGCGAAAACTTAGGGTTTCGTACAAAATACTTTCGAAGAGTGTGGGTATATGTGACAGTTTGGCAATGGGACGATAGTTGTTAACAACGTTCTTCGGACCTTTTTTGTGTATAGGGGTGATAAATGAGGTTTTCCATAATCGGGGGAATTCGCCTTGGGATAGGGATAGAGTGAAGGTTTTCGAGACAGGGCGAGAGATGGTTGCGGAGCATTTTTTTAGAAATATGGCAGGGAGTCCGTCGGGTCCAGGAGTGAATTCATCATTAAGTAGATTTAATTTGTTTTCGATGACATTAGAATCGACTGTGTGTGGAAGAAATGGTGAAAAGGAAAAATTCGATAGATAATCAAAGTATGAGAAGTCTGGAGCAAACGAGTCGTCGGCGAAAGACTGTTTAAAAAAGGTGGCGAAAAAGTTGGCGATAATATTGGGGTCATTCGAGGTTTGATCGTGGAAGGAGAGGGAGGTAGGATAGCCATCAGATTTTCTTTTGTAGTTAACAAACTTAAAGAAGGACTTTGGATAATTTATAAGATTGGCTTGCGTTTCAGTTAAATAGCGTTGATATAGGAAGTTGTGAAGGGCGGTAAAGTGAAGATAGGTGTCCAGGTAGTCAGAAAAGTCATTAGATGATTGAGTACGAAGGAAGGTTGTGTATTGCTTATTTCTTTTGTTTCTTAGAGAACGGAGCCTGCGATTGTACCAGGGTGGGGAGGTGGACGAAGTTTTGCGTTGTGAAACGGGAATGTAAAGAGAGATAGAGTAAAATATTTCCCTGTAGAGTATGGATATTGCATCATTTACGGTTAGGTTATCGAAATTGAGAGGGGCATTTTTAAGGTATTCATTGATTAGGTGAAATTTTGCTTTGTGGAAATCGTAAGAGGCCAGAACTGTAGGGGGTTTATTCTGTATGGTCTTCGGCCCCAAATTAGCCTACGAATGTTCCTTGCCATTGTGGGTCCTATTCCCACCTATAGAGATTTCTTAATAATGACTTGACCATGATGATCCAGATGTTTATACAGCTATCCTGCGGTTGCTATTTTTGAAATATTCGACTGCTATTTTTGTTAAGTCATCCTGGCCATTTTTTAATCGTGACTGGATTGGAATGTGGAATTGTAATTGAAGAAACAACAATATATAATAGATAGATAGGCTGAATATAAATTGTGGACTTAGTGCAGGCATTTACTTAACATAGTCAGCCTAGCGTAACTTGTTATTGAGAACACTTTGCTTTTAACTTAGCAACGCACCCGAACTCTCAAACTTTCAGTATAGCGCCCCACACACGATCAATGTTAATTAACAAGTATAATTGACGCCTATTTTTGTCAAGTTACATTGATGAAAAAACACCTCCACATACATATGTACAATAGGTATCAATGAACATTGGCAATATTACGATAATGGACACCACAGCTCCGACTGTGGCATTCTTACAAATTTCTAATAGTTTGTCATGTCATTTCTCATACGACTTTATCCTTAAATCATTATTCATATGTATATCCAGATAATTTTACTTTCCACAAACACTCATTTTCTCGATGTATTTAAATAAATTCATTTAAAAATTCTCGTGTAAAATTTCGAAAATGAGTGCAAGTAATATTGATGCACATCAATCTAGTTACAATGAAAATTGACGAAAACCAAATCAGTTTTAAATTCCATCAATGTAGCAAGGTTCCTTGATAAGAACATGCTCTTCCATGTTCACAAACGATCAATGATGACTCAAACGGCTATTGAGGCAACCAAGTCTAATACCATTTATCCAAATTAGTGAAATCGTTCCAAAGATACCATTTCCTGGGCTTCCGGATAGAGGGTAATGAGAGAATGAACGAGTTGCTGGAAGGAGTCGTTTACAACAGAACCACCCTGCATTTTGATAAAAGTTTTTTAGGTTAATATTCAGAATATATCTAGATTGACTGGTTGACTGGCAGATAACGCGGTCAGGATCTATCAAAGCCACAAAGAAGATCCTTACCCAAGTTCACTGTAGTTGTTCAGCCTTTGTAGACAGCGTCTACTGCCCAAAGCATTTGGTCGGTGGCCAGGAGAACTAACCTTTTGCTTAAATTTTGCTGGTTGGATCTAGATTTTGTTTCTGTTACTTGTACTAGATTTTAGTGGTATTCAGTTAATTTGATTTTCTTTAGCGGTTTGGAAGCCATCACTTCTACCTATTTACCGGAGTAGAAATATCATGAAATACAATTTCGTAGGCTTTGTTGTTGAAATTCGATTACTTATTCCCTAGATGCACTACTTAAATCCGCACAATTTTCCTCCACTCAAACTTGACTTGAACATGTTATTACTTTTGAATATTGATTGATTCGAACTCAATTCCTTTATTTTACTGCCTCTTTACCTAGTATATAAGGATTAGGTTTCAATGATAGTTAGGCGATCCATTAGGATTATCGTTGTTTGAATTGATATCCTATATTTTATATCAGCTACGAGTATGTAGTCGTATACAAATATAAATTGCAGTCAATCTTTAACTTCAAGAACAAATTGAAACTATTTCACACAAAAACCGTGCTTTGCTAAAATTTGTCCCCCAATCCATTAGTTGCATTTCTGAACTTGTCAGATCCTAATGCAGACATTTGCTTGAGCTCCTCGAAGACTAGGCAAAGCAACTGTTTAAGATATGCATAAAACACGCCCCGAAAGCACTTGACATCAATTATGTACTTGTCGGGGACGCCGGGTTGTAATTACTTCACAACCACACAGCCCACAACCCGTTTCACCCATCACCCAAGGCGATACTACAGAACTAACAAGTGGGAATGGGGCGTTTACCACAAAAAACCATCTACAAGCAAAATGTTTCGTATTTTCTGCGAATACATGAGGACCCTTGAACTTTTCGATTCAATCTCGTGATACAGGTGCGCTCGTATACACACATTTAGTCGACGGTACTCCTTAATCTCCTCACTATTAAGCTTCACCTTGGCACCAGACACGCACCACAAACCACCATTCGGCCCAACCTCGAACTCTTAATTAAACCTCAAGAGCCACCTACCAAAAAAAAAAAAAAATTAAGTTATTTAACCAAAGTTCCGTTGAAAAATGTTCGTATTCGTACTCGTTCAACACTATTCGTACATATTCGTTACGATGAACGAGCATCTCGTGCGAATGTACGACTTCATACTTGCGTTTGAATTTTCAAGAGCACAGACAAGTGCTTCGATATGGATTCTTTGTTTCGCTGCCTTTAATTAAAATGGATTTCCGTACTCGGAAGAAGATGCAAATTCGCTGAGCTGCGGGCAGTGAGTCTGGGAGAATCGTGATTAAAATTGTTAATATTCTTTGAGTAATTTAAGTTGCTTTCTTGGACTTTTAGTTGAGTTTATTATGAACGAAGGTCACCGGATAAATGTGGAAATAAGAGTTGAATCTCTGTATATACCCTAAATGTACATACATCCTGCTATGTGAGATATACTTATTGATTCATTTCATTCCATTCATGTGGTCAAAGGACCATATTTTAAAATTTTATTGAGAGTAAATTATTCGGGATACGGTTTGATAACAGGTAGTTGTGCTGTCAAACTTATTACTAAATCATTTTCAAATTTGCTTGATAAAATGGGAAGGAATCGAATGTAAACATATAATTAGAAACCAGATTTTGAACCAAAAAAAGAGAATACTTGTTCTATGTACTCTATGCATGCCCACCTTCCCTTTTGAATGTTTAGAAATCTAGGAAAATCTTCCTTGAGATCAAAGAACAGGAGGTATATAAAAATATCTTTGATCTCACCTGCTATACATAATTTCTTTTTCTTATGTCAATTAGTAATGCCGAAGTTGCGCATTTCCCAGAATACAATTTAAAAATAATAATTACAATACTTCGTCTACTTCAAAGAATTTGATTTCAACCTGCGGGGTAGATTGTCTCTTTGGAAGTTTTGCAAGGACACCTTATTCCTAATAAATTTGGTTATTTAAAAAGTTTCATAGAACCTTTGAAAATATTAAAAAAAACATCTCAGGCGATATTCCCAACAAAAACGAATGAAATAGAAAAATTCCCCTGCTTTGACCATTCCAGGTCTATGTATTTATATGAAAAAAAAAAAAAATTTCTTTTGGATAAACAAAAATTCAAACCTATATACATACCATGTTTTTAAACTCAATCGTGTTGCCTTTAACAGGCGGAGTTGTCATAATTACCGATGGTTATACTAGAGAATATGCCAGTCAACATTTTTGAACAAATAATTTTTTTTTTGTTGCAGCAAATCTTTTATTATATTGTACATAAACGCTTAAATACATTTTGAATTGCCTAATAGGGAATTATTTTTCTCTATGACCGTCAATATTCACAAAAAAGGCTAGAAGAATGTGCAAAAATTCAGTTCAACAAGAGAATGAAATATTTAAAATTTTAAGGGCGATGGAGAAAATTACCTATTGGACCAGGAGAGCCAGAAATTTATAGGCCAGGATATTAAAATTGGAGTATCTACAGTGGAAAGTGAAAAACGGAATAAGGAGATAAGTCAAGATAATAGTTTGGATTTACATGTTGACATTCAAACTTAAGGTCTTCCTGTTTTCAAATTTCTTGAAAGTTAGTATTAATTTAGACACCATATTTCATCGCCCAAAAAAATAACTGGGACAGTTGGATTTTAAATAATAATATCACCAAGCTTCATTGCGGGAAAAAAAATTAACGTAAGAAAACTTCACCTGATTTAAAAGCGTCAATAATTTATTATCAAAAAAAATTATAGCATTCGCAAAATGTCTGACGATCTTTTAAAAATAAGAACATGAAACCTTTTAGCGGAGCAAGCTAAACGATGGGGATCAGGAATAACTGAAGGTTATTTAAAGGAATCAGCTATCGATAGTTCCAGTAATAAATTGTACTAAATTTTCTACATAAAGAAGATTCATACACATAGAAATCCACCTTCTTCATCTTAAGGTAATATAATGAAGTGACTGGAACCAAAGAAGTACATAGAAAGGATGAGCGCTAAAGCCAAGCTATTTTTTGTAATGAATAAAAAATTAAGATTTTTTGTTTCCGATGGTCGTCGTTTTGTATGGACCAAAAAAAAAATGCCTCGCCTCCAAAGAGTATTACACTCACAGTGAAGCACGGTGGTAGAAGAATACTGTAATGGCAGCAAATGGAGTTGGCTGCCTTCATATAATTTACACATTTATAAATGTGGGAAGCGGTATGTGCCTGAAACTAAAGAAAAAGTGAGGATATTAAGAGGTGTAATGCTGGTGCATGGTATTGGAAAGGTGAAAGGAAGCCATTTTAATAGCAAAAAGGCAACACAAAAAGTATTATTAATATTAATAATGACTATTTACTATTTTTTTGAAGTGAAACTTTCTTAATTTTCTTTTGGCTGCCGAAATATTAGTGTTTTCCGTTTTTGATGTTTTTTTTTTAAATTATTATTAAAATAAAAACAAAATTTAATGAAAATATATATTTTATGGCTTTTCAATATTTAAAAAAATTGGCTGAGATATTTCAAGTTTCACTTAATGAGTAATGGCTGTCCGAATTTTAGATTTTATTTTTAAACAAGCAAGAGTACTGATTAAATTACACATTTTCGCCGAATAAACAAAGTTTTGTGATTTGGTATTTAATATAATTATTCCTGAATCTTTTGAATATACCAAGGAAAATAAGAGAAGAGCGAAAAATAGGTGCCTGGATGTGATTGAATAAACTTCCAACATTCCATTTTCGTAATCGAGAGATGTGAGACGAAAAACATTCTTAAACAACGCTACTGCTTTTTTTTTTTTGGTTAAAAAGAGACCCTTATTCAAATGTCTTGTAAGCCTTATCAAGTATTCATTATGCATTTATGCGTCGAATAAAGTTATTTCAGAGTCGATATCATTATTTATTCTGGAGATATGGAAGACAGAAAAAGTTTACTAACATGAAACGTACATACATACACAGGTATCTTACTGAAATTATAGATACGAATTCTAGGGGCCATGAAACGTGGGTATCTTCTTTATCTCGATAAATCCAATATATTCAAAGGGGAGGTTAATAATGCAAATCCAACTTGTTAGCAGTGGTCTACTTACTGATCCTTTCTGCAGTGGTAACTATTCTTTATTTTTCTGTTTTTCCGTTCAGAAAAAAAAAGCAAAGGGATGATTTTAATAGCTCAATAGCTCATCCTGAACTGTTGGAGACGTTCTTGGATAGTTAACTATAGTTCATTTTCGAGTTTTTCTCAATTAAGAAAACTGTTTAGATTTCCTTTTTATCCAAGTAGCACTCTCCATATTGGCAAAAATTTAAATGTAATTACTCTATTGGTTAACCTCCAACGTTACAGTTCTTACGTTAAGTTGAACTTCTTAGTTTTTTAAGATTCATTTTTTAAATACAACAAACTCGATACAGCCGAAGTATTAAGGTAATTGGGTCATTGGTTTTTAGTGCTATATTTAAATATTTTCTATTAATATAATAAGTATCAGATCATGATTTATATCAGACGACAATGAGAGCTCTAGAAAAGAAAAATAGGAATTCCACGGAAAGGTTCACCTATTCGCAGATTTTAATAAAATGTACGACTCTATAAATCGATCGAAAATGTATCATGTTCTTCTAAGGCTGTAAGTACCGAACAAAATTGGCGACTGAAAAGGGGTAACAGGCCCAGTTAAAGTATGAAAAGCCGTGTCAGAAATATTCGAAATATGTGAAGGATTGAAATAAGGAGACGCCGTCTTCCCACTTCTTTTTAATTTGATGTCAGAAACATAATAAGATCCTTTCAGGTTAGGGGAATAAACCTAAAGTTCACCTGCTCTAACTTACTCTGGCATCAAATTAACAGTTAAGAGAAACGCAAAAAGTCGAACAATGACATTAAAGGAAGTAGGTTTAGAGGTTAAATAATATATATACATATATAGTCATTTATCTATTTGAATCCATTTAAACCCTGCACCTGACTGAACTTAGTCAACGTTTTGAGAAATTAGTCTGCGAAAAACGAAAGGATTGAAGTAAATGTTGTAAAAGGCTGCGTATGGGCAACGTGTACTTCTTCTCCATGAAGGGTATTCGGGATCGACATTTAAAAAACTAAAGGATTGGCGCGGATAGATTTTGTCTGCCTGTGGCCGGTGTTGGTGACATATCTGTCAAATCTGTTGTTTATTATTCAATTACTGATGCCAAATCACCATGGTAAGTTACATGATTGAACAACACGTCCAAATGATAAAACTTTATTATCAAAATAAATGTTCGTCAGTGCAAACGTTGCACGTGATGGACCTTCGTAGTCAACTCTTCAACGATTGGTGGCCAAATTTGAGACGACTGGTTCGGAAAGCAATTAGCAAACATTCGTTAGTCAAAGGAACGCAAGTTCGGCCGAGAATATCGCCGCAGTCTGTGAAAGTGTGCAGCAGAACACGAGGTAGTCCATTCGGGTTTTGGGTTTAAGGTTATCTCTCGCAGAGGTGACTTGAATTGGCCATCAAGATCATGCGATTTAACTTCTTGTGGTGTTTCCTGCAGTAGCAGGTCTATTCGTATAAACCACAATTGACCGATGTCCTTAAGTTTAACATAACACAGACCATCGCCCGAATTCAGCCACACGGATCAATGCCAAATGGCGGACATTTGAACAATAACATACATCAACCACATCTTGTTTTATTGCATTTTAACATCTACCCGCCTTATTGAAAAACCCTTTATTACAATGCCAGTAACACTTTACGGATGTGAAACTTAGTCTCTAACTAAGAAACAATAAAATAATTTCGGGTCTTTGAAAATAGGATCTTAAGGAGAATCTATGGTTGAAAGAAGACAAAGAAGCAGGCAAATGGAGAAACCATACTGTAAAAAACTTGAGGAACATATATGAGAAACATTTGCTGCCTTCTGCAGTACAGAGTAAAGACGAGTTTGCCAGGACCTCATTTGTTAAAAAGCAAAAGTTGTTACGTCTGTTCTTTATTTACGCATTTGTTTTTGAGAGATACATTTAAATCCTAATACAAACAACAAAAGGTAGACCGAAATACAATGATTCCTATTGCTAATCTTCCTTCTGACATAGAAACCGACTTGAATGTCATCACTATGGTAGCAAATAAGCTCGAGCTAAATGATTCATGTCTCTGTTTGACTTTTTTTTTTATTAGGGATTACACCTACGCTCCTATAAAATTCAACCAACTAACGAACTAAGGATTCGATTGTGTACGTATTAATGCAGCAGGGTAGCTAACACACGTGAATAGATTAATAAATTAATATGCACCTGGAATGAGGAAAATTCTTTCGTGATCTGTGTACTCGCATGCTAAGTATTGTGGTGAGGCGGCGTAATGGGGCGTTACTTGAAAACGACTGCTTTCAGACGATTGTAGTCAAGGGCGAGCGGTTTAGATGCATGATAACCGATTATTTTTGGTACGGAATCCAATGTACTGAAGTCATGCAAATGTTTTCAAAAAGACTTCGGAACATAACGCACATCGCATGTGATAATGCGGTTTCCTTCTTTTTTTTATATTCTCCGCATTTGCTACTTTGAAGGTATGAAGTTGCATGCAAGACAAACTGGGTTCTTTTTCCCTTCTACCCCTATAGAGACAGACACGGTACAATGTTTACTCCTCCATCACACTTCTCCAGTACACTATGTTTAATCAAATTACGAAATAACACAACTCGTATAACGTAAGATATTGTACAATATTTTATGTGACAAGTTTAGGCTTTGTCTTATTTCACGTTGCGATCGTACTATTTAATACCGATTTTCTTGCTTTTCAAAGACGCCTTTAACAAGTTTACACTGTTAGGACACTTTGAAGTTAACATTCAGCGCATTGTAGATATATTATTATATTTAACAAGGTTTTTTTTTTTGTCGGAAGTGATGGATAATACAGTACTTTAGTTAATAAAAAAAATAATAAGATAATTTTAATTTCGTGAATGTTTTCATAAAAATCAAACTGGATCATCCTGTAGAACGATGAAAGCAATAAAAATTAACTTTAAATTCAGCTGTAAAATTATTGGCCGACCTAAACGATGAGGTTTATATTTGCGTCTCACAGAATAAAATAAAATAAAAACACAAAGCGTATGCAACTATAGGTAGTTTCCTCAGTGTGGCGATAGATCTCTTACTGGGAGATTACCTATTCGTTTTTACATTTACGTGCTGCGAAACTATCACAGTTTAACGCCAATAATTCGACGTATTCATCTCGATTATCTGTAATATATTTTGAAGTAGTAGTCAGGTACGAAGTAGCGAAATAAATTAGGGGAAGCACAGCCACGTTGCATGCCGATTGTATCTGGACTGTAATTAAGTTTAGATTCTGTGGCAATCAATATAGCTATTTATATTGCAAGGCATTCATTAACAAAGTTTTCAAATGCGCACTAAGTATAAACATCTTCACATTTGTATACTCGTCACGAATAAATAATGAGAAATCTAAATTGCGAGACATCGGATATGTCATGGTTGCGCACAAGGTTTGTCATTTAAAATGATTGCAAAAAAAAAAATCACTTAATTAGTAATGATGAACATAAGAAAGTCCAAGCGGATAATGAATGCGCTATAAATGTGGTAAAGCTTGAAGCACAGACCTATATCTTTGTCTATCTTTATGGGTACACTAAAAAAGTAATAAAATATTACAGTGTAGGCGAAAATGCTGTATTATTACTATTTGAAACCAACCATGCTGTTCACAAAAAAAAAAAAAACCGAAAACACAGCGGCTGGACGTATTTGGCCTGCGCAAGTACATTACTGGTGCAAATGTTATTATTTTTAATATATGAAATTCGTGGCCAGTCAGTCTTAAAATTGGTTAAGGTCTGATACTTTTTGTTTTGAAGAATAGACGAAGCTACTTTCAGAGTCTCTCTATCGAACAAAACCAAATCTTGTATAAAGTACAACGGAATGGTCTCCAACCACCTTAACAATTCGTATTTTGATCTTGATCTTGATTAAAGTTGTATGATCAAAAATGCAAACTATTTACTTTTAATGCCCCTAGGCAACTGAAAACACCCCTCAAAACGGAATTGAAAAAAATCCTTTTTGAAGAATTGAACAAAATGTCTGGGGAAGAACAAAAACTTTGGTTAATTTGATACCCGGAAGATTGCAAGCCACGAGTATAATCGGTGCAAAAAAGTTAATTCTAATATAACCATTATTTTCTTTCGTTATTGCTTCTGTGAAATAAAATTAGTTTTGAGAAAAAAAAATGTGTTAGCTTGCATTAAAATGGAAAAAATCATAATTGCCAATACCTTTTTGATCAACATACCTATTTTTATATTATTTTTATAATGCTGATTTTAATGATTACAATATAAATTACAAATCATGTTGTTTCTACATCACAGATGCCTTGGTTCTTAACGCTAACTTTTACTGATGATATCGAATATGACCCAAAATAAAATTTAAGCGATTATCCAGAGCGAATTGGCTCTCCCAAGATATACCAGTTGGAGATTTTAATAAGAGAACTTGAAATCTCACGGGTAGATTTAATACATTTTTGTATAACCTTAGGGTAAGGGACCATGCTTACTAACTAGCCTGATATATTACAATTTGGATCAATTTTGTATTTAAATAAAACACAAAATAATTCAGATATCGGGCTGAAATTTATTCCAGATATGGGAGTAGTACACATATTAACAAATCCAACCTCGTTAAATCGAATGAGCGAGGTAGCTATTCCATCGAAATTCCAGCACAATAACGAACTCCACTGACCTTAACGTGGTTATCATTTGGATTGATGAAAATCCGCGAGTTTCTTTTTGTGGATGTAATGGAGTCTCTTGAAGCATATTTTGTTTACCTACAAAGACCTTAAGCCAAAAAGTAGTTTCATCGCTGAAGATGATTTTTCAATGGAATTCAAGATTTTCTTCCATTTTTTGCAATTTGGGAACTTTCGGCACTTTAAATTATCAAGAGGTTCCAGTAATTGGCCTGTAAACGTATAGACTAAGATCTTTACGCAAAATTTGCCAGATTGTGGCAAATGTGGACTGATAGATTATCAATTCCTGTGGACGGCGTGTTATCGACTGATTTACCACGATTTGAACTGAAGCACTTAAGATTACGATACTTTCGGTACTTAGACCAGTACATCTCACTTTCACAGAAACGTTCAATACTGAATACGTTGACTCGAATTTATTCACTGTTGCACGCAAAGCTAGTTTGACGGTGCGGTTATTAACATTGAAAGGTGGAGTAAACGCTCTTAAAGTTGCGATCGCGGATTTAGAATTTAGGAGCTAATTTTAAATACTTCACAATCATTTTTCGTCCAGCCAATTCACCATGACATGAAGGGACCAACGTCAAAGATAACTTAAAAAAAAGTGTGTACTTAGGATCTGTATTGAAAATGATGTGTTAACAACTCATATGCGAATTCTTCCTATCTGCATGATATGTTAACGTGGGAAGCAAGGTGGATGCAATTGTGAGTTTTGAGAGTAAAACTTTAGAGAGTGCCTAAGTGCTGATGCCTACTAGAATGATGAATAAATTGGCAACATACAGAATTATGGAAAACTATTTCCAGTTTTTCCAGTTGTTTCTAGTTGGCATATAATTCATTTGAATAAGAACCTTCGAACGGATAACATCGAAATGGAGAAGAATGAAAATAGAGCTGTCATCAACTACCCCTAATTGAAAAAAACTGTTTACCAAAGACATACCCAGAAATTTGGCGATAACATTGGAAGACTCTGCTCCTCTATGTTCCATAGTAGCGCTGGGCCAAGGAGTTTAAGCCGGGCAGAACATCCACTGAAGATGAATAAGGTGAAGGACGCCCATCCATGTCCCTCATTGAAAATAACGTGGAAAAAGTCTAAAATGTCGTATCAGGAATATAGCTGAGGTCACAGGGATCTCATATGTCAGCGTTCAAACAATCGAACGAATTGCATATGAAAAATTTCCCTGCGCGTTGAGTACCGATAATGCTAACCGACGCGACGAGCAAAATAAAGCTGTAGTTGCAATGGCTCACAAAGCTGTAGTTGCAAAGGCTGCCATTCAAGAAACGAGATTCGAACTACTCGAACAGACGCCCTGTTTGCCAGTCTAGCTCCCAGTGACTTCTACCTCTTTCCTCAACTCAAGGATCACAGGTAGGAAATTTGAAGACGATAGCGAGGTTATAGCCGTTGTGGAGGCGTTTTGGAAGGGTCAAGACAAATTTTTTTTTCTTGGAGGAATTCTGGGCCTAGGAAAAAGATGGACTAAATGAATTGACTTTTTTAGATTATAATCATTGTCTTTTATTTTCATTATCATTATATTTGAATAACCTCTCGTACTTTATTACTAGCATACTATAGCCGAAACATATACTATAAGTTATATTATCAAAGTTAATTTAAATGTTGTTCTCAGGTAGTAGATTGGCAAAAAAGACAGTGCATGTCTAACCTCCAACCAAGATCACTACAAAAATTAAATACCAGCTACCGAGATGTGCCGCTTAAACTGATGTAGACATATTTGCCACCGCAATTGACTTTACATACATAAGCTTGTCTTGAAAAATTTTAAATGACATTTCCAACGGTTTTTTGTCCCATTTCAGGAGTAGTAGGGTCAATATTGCACACCAATTGAGAAATATTTAAAAGAAAAACATGTTAATTTCCAACTGATTTCGAAGTTGAGGTTATTTTGCATTAAGCAGGGAGGAAGCTGGCCGTTATTCAGACGTTTAGTTTTTTTTTTAGTTTGTCTTGTCTTAAATTGAAGGGTTGTAAGTCTTAGACCCTCTAAGTGCCAAAAAATCAAAAGTCAATATTTTTAGGAAAATACAATTTAAGTGCCAAGCCTACAATATCCAAATGGATCCAAGTGTCTTTTTCTTTTAAAATTTTACCCACACACAAATAAAGTTGTGGTAGGGTCTGGGTGCCAAAGGACTTTCGCTCAAAAGGGTCTGTGCCTGTGTGCGTTCAGGGCGAATTAGCGGGTGGTGGTGGCTGTTAGCATGGGCTTATGTTTGTTAAGAGTTAGTTGATTATATTACACGGTACGAAATGGACGCTACATCATCGAGAGATCAAAACATTCAGAGAAAACGTAACCCAGAAAATGTATTTTTATTATGTATTTTTTCGTATATCTCTTAATAATAAAATTGGCACTTAGACGCTTTAGACTTAGAACCCTTCAATTGTCCAGTTAGTTTAATCAAGTTTATCTTAAGGTCGAAAGACATTTAACATAGTTAAAATTTAAGAGGACATGATGAAGACTGTCTAGTTGCTGGTATCTGTAGCGAGTTGATGTCTTTAGGTATAGGCGCACAGTTTCAGCAACAGGCGCAATAATCTTCCCTATTATCACTGTTATCAATTAGCATGCTAGTCTCATAAAATTTGCACCGAAATTAAATTTTTTGTAAATAGTTCGAAGCAAAAGGTGGAACAAATTGAAATCATTTTATTGTCTTTAATACTTTTTACTTTCTTATTTTTTAGAAGTATCTTATCAGCTACTGTTTTTGAAATAATTTAAAGTAAATTATACTTGAGTTGAAGAAAAGTGGAGGAATTTTGAATTTGTTTAAAATCTGTCGGTAAGAAAATATGGCTAGATTGTTAAGTGTGTGGGTAGTTAAATGATTCCAATACGCTTTGTTTATTTGCTTCAATTTCGCAACATTTCTTATTTCTGATTTTTTCTTATCATAAACATTTCTTTCAGGAATCGCACAAAGATGCAAACATTTAAAATGTGATGTGATGAATATGGCATCGGATTGAAATACTTTCCGACCCTGTGGCATTTGACTCTCACAAACATGGAGATTAAATAAAGAACTAAGAGAATTTTCCTTGCCGACTTATACGATGTTAACAAAATGCCTGTAGGTAGTGAGAGTGATTTAATGGCTTTATGGGGCGAGGAAGTCTACACCCCCATTCACCAAATTATACTGCAACATACTGCTCGAATTCGAGCTACATATATAAATCCGCTTTTAGTTTCGACATCTGTGGCAGCCTCTCAGGTTGTATGGATTGATGATGAAGAATGTTCCATTAAAGTCGATAGCCAACGAACCGAAACTTACGGAGGTTTAGACAGAGATAAATACAGTTGTTTAGGTATCCTCGTTTTCCAAAACACCACACACACATGACTCTTTGATCAAAAATACATGACTGGGAGTTAGTATTCCCGGGTAATCCAAGGTATTATCTATACCAGGAATGATACCAGCTCAATAGTAAATAACTCGTGCTTGGCCCTGCTATAGGGACCGATTGAATACTAGTTGTATACAAATCTATTCATGTAAACATTTGTAGAAGAAGTTGACAAGTTCGACTTATAGAATTCTAATTCATCAGAAATATTTAAAATAACGTTCAACGTTTAAAATTTTGTCAGAAACGAGAGGAAAAATGTTGTTTCATATTCAAAACTATTAATCACGTAAGGGTTATTTTATTAAATATATGTATATACATATAAATCCGGGCCTATGTATCCATGCATATACATATTATTTTGTTTTGTTTTTTTTTCAAATATTACCTCTTTCAAGTGGATATATCCAATTTAAGGGAGTCTTCCTGCGAGTTCCAAATCAATATTACCCGTCCTTAAAAACCCATTTTCGAAACTCACTCCAGCAAATATAAACAGACCTTATAAGTAAACCTAAGCAAATACTATATTGGATCAAAACCAATACCTTTCTAAGGATTCATATCAACAGCAGCATAAATGTATGCTGAATCCCCCATTGATGCTCGCAACCTACTCGATGCGAACACTCAAAACAACAACATAGAGAGGAAGGATGAAAAAGAATATCAGTTCGTACCTACCATTTCAGTAATTCCAAATCCCCTTTATTTTCATATCCAATCTACGAGTATCTTTATCCTTTTTCGCAAGAACCAAAATCAACTTTACACACACGAATTTGCACAGTAGAGTATAAGATTCGTACATTTAACTCTGCCCAAGGACAAGAATTAAATCACATCGCTGCACTATCATAATCTAACCCAGAGGGAGTCGGTTAAGTGAGGTGAAGCAGAAAGGACAATACCGCACCCAGTACACCCAGTATGTTTTCTCACTCAACCTTTCATCATTGATAAATCACACGTATGACGGGAAGGCCCAACGAATGACAAGAAGCCAAATACGATAAACATTTAGACAGAACAGGTATCCTTTTCATAGATTTCTGCTAAACAATAACATTACCACGACGAATCACTACTCGCTAGATGTGTGTACGCATGGACTGGCAAGGACGCACAGATATATCCAGATCGTAATAAATTATTCGTATCACATTGCCACTGCAATCAATCTATTCACACAAGGCTTAGAGTGGCACACACACGTCACGCGCAAATACACGCACGGAATCATCCATGGAAGGGATTCCTTTCTTGTTTTATATCACTTAGGAATTTATTTTTTTATGGCAAGGATTTTCGATTTTTTGTATTTATTTATTCAAGGGCTGTTAACAAGAACGCGATAAATATACTACATTCAGAAATGTTTGCCTGCACAACTCAGCAACTGTGAAGTATATCGTTAAAGAGATATCCCGGTGTAACGCTTTAGCATCATTAAATATCCTTTAAATCGTATGAAATGGGGAAGAACACAAAGGAGTGAGAACGAATGGAGGGAACCGGGAGTGAAAATGAAATTTCCTCTTTTCACGGTGAATAATTTAGACCGTAATTCCGTATCCACTTCCACTTCCATTGACGCTGTCACACATGACTTAACAGCGCCGGGTCAACTCAAGTACACACCCGGCTCTATAATAAAACACAAAATTCACAAAACACTTTCTTTGAGGGTTGGACGACCAGCTACTGCGGCTCCTTTTTCTTTTTTACTTTTCCGGACAAATTGGTGAGAACGCAATTTCAAAGCTTGGCTAGCAGCATTTCTTTTATTCACCCTTCCTTTTTGTGACTCGCACTATTTACTTCTTGCACATTTTCTGACTTTCCAGGATAATTCACACACGATTAAGCACGAGGGCAAGGAGGCTGTACGAAACAATCGTCCTCACACTTTCTTCACGTCGATTTAATCCCTTAAATGAGGAAGAGTTTGCTTGAGTGATAATCCTTGCAATCGAATTAAGTATCTTGACCGTAGTACACACGAGGGAGTTGCAGATATCTTCGACATACGAGATAGGACGAAAAGGAAAATTAGAATTTTTTTGGGGGCGGTTTTTTGTCGTATCAGAATCTCTGAGTTCGTTCATGTAACGTATCGTTCGACACCACTAGTGAATCGTCGTTCAGTGACTGACTTAGGAAATTGGTGTAAGGTAGGTCCTCGGTGGGTGAGTTCGGCGGACAACTCAGAGCATTGGTGAATAGAGCTTTAGCGATGAACTTGGATGTTTTTCTGCGCATGACAGCCCCTTTTTCCATTGGAGAAGTGTCAACTTCTTCATATATTAATGAAACAATTTTAATGCCAGATTGAATCCGACCCTGAGACTTGATTGTTGAAAAATGCGCAGTACATTCCTGTTACTCTCCGAGGGGGATGCCTTACGATTCATGCAACTCCAGTATGGCTTCTGGCCTGATGTACATAGATTCAGTGAAGGCGAGAAATGAATCCAGACCAAAATGAATTAACTTTGGCCTTGGAACTCTTTAGGAGTCAGGGACAAGCTGTGGAATCAAGAAATTACTATTTTTTTTTTGCTCCTTCTCAGGAAATGTAGTGGAAAGGTACAAGGAGCAAGTGAAGTACTTTAATGTCTTGCCTTCAGAGGCATTTCATTTAAAACAAAATCGTATCATGTTACATACAATAATTGGGAATAATGATATGGATGCACGAGTTAGAGTTTAGCTGTAAACTCGTTTAGCTAAGTGGACCTGTTTGCTCAGGTAGGTTTTTCAGTTTAAATGCAAGGATATATGTGCATCTTATGCCAAATAGAAGACCTTTTTGGATGTACACCGTGAAGAGTATTTATATTTTGCACTTGCTTTGGTTTTGAAATTTTAATGTGAGAGTGCGAAAGTCCTTGGCAAGAAAAGGTGTTTAGTGGATCACGATTTCAAATTACGAATTGAAAAATATACCTACTTGACCCAGTTCAGGTTCTGAGCATTTGAGTCACTATGCGTGGACTATAGGTGCACAGATACGCATGTACGAGTATGTGTATGAAATTGAGGAAAAACCTGGTAAGTACCTGGTAAACTATACGCTCGTCTGTACACTTGGCGAACTGAAACTGATGATATTAATGACATTAAGATAGTGAAGTGAGGAGGCGAAGGTTAAAGACAACGATTTAAGGTCTCTGGCAGAGCTTTTAAATGACAACGGTACCATACAAGACAATAAGACTTTACCATGGCAGATTACAACACGTAGACCAAGTTAAATAATTGGAGCCGAAAAAAAACTGAACCTTCTACCAAACAGAGTAATCCAGCAGGAGATGATACTTTTAATTGTTAGAAAAATGCAAAATTTGTATGAAAAAAAAAACATATTTTTATTTTTTCCTACAAGTAGTAATATTTTTACAAAATTGTTCAGCAGGATATTGCCTAATTGCTTCATTTACCCCTTATTGCAGTATTTTGTGATTAATCCCTCTGATATTTCCTTTTAGTGCAAGAAACGGGACCTGGCATCAATTCTTAGTTTTTAAAAGTATGTAGTTTAGCAAAACGCCATATAGTTGTTAATGGGCTCAGTTCCTGTAATCCGATATACACTCAGGTACAGCGGCGTGTATAGGATCCTACCGAACGACACGTCAGAAGCCTTTGAATTTATCGATTAATTTTATTATAGTTGTGCGAGAAGGTGTTGGAGAGAGTACCTAACATGTGGAGATTTGTCACGTCAGCAAGATTGTTTTTGGAAATTGCTTACGATTCGAAGTGAAGCACATAATCAAGAAGGTTCTCTGATAACTGAAGAACAAAGTTCCATTGCTCTAAGAAAGAAAAAAAAAACTTTTACGAGCTCTATTTTAGTCCCGTAATAATAGTCCCATTAGGTTTTCTATGCTATGGTGGATGAATTCGAGTCAACATCTCCACTGTTGAATGTTACTGCTCCACTGAAATAATGCACCTATTCAAGTATTGTACCATCACTTCCGTAAGGGCTTCGATTTTATGGCGAATAGGAATTGGGAAAGTTTCGGTCTAAATTGTAGCGAATTTCGTTAAAAGGTCAAGGTCATGGCCATCACTTTTACAAGATCAAATTAACTCAAGCATTAGTCAACAGTCTTCTCTGAATCCATAAAAAGTGTCCGTGTGGTGTGGATTTAAGGTGGTCAGAGTTCAGAGGTGTATTATTTCGTCGGTGACAATGGCCGCCATGTTAAGGCCAATGGAGTTTATTAACGTGTCATGTCATAAGATTATTTTTGGCCAGAATTGAATTGACTTTAATAATAAGAGGTTCCAACATTATGGAGTCATTAGCCACGTATGTACCTGGTCAAACCAGAGATATTTTGAAGGGGAAGTTCATTTATCGTGCAATTTCGAGAAAAGGTCCGGTTAAATGGCTATTAGACTTCATTTTTTGAAAAACGTTGTCTCGTTGGCTTAAACTAACTAAGCTAACTTTAAACGAGTTCAAAAACAAAACCGAAGATAAAAATGTTAATGATCCCGCCAACATGTGTATATGAAAAAATATAAATTTGGCTAAAATTCATCGCTGCAAACGTTCTTTTTTTTTTTTTTTTTAAATTCATTTTTGTTTTTATATTTTTAGAACTCACTTATACTAGACAAAAATGCTTAAAACTAGCTAAAATATCAACTGACATAAAACACCTTACTGGCCCTATACGGACACTCTAAAGCAAATAGAACAACTTAAGACTATGCCTTTCGGCCTTACGATTTACTTGTAATAATTAAAATAAACAAACAACTTAGGCCAAGAAAAGTGATATTTAAAAAAAAATTGGAATCAGATTTTTTTTTTTAACAAAGAAACTTATAACTAAGAATAACTTAAACCTACCTTAACTAAAATATATAAATTTTTTTTTTGTTTTCGTAATTGTTTTGTATTTTTTTTTTTTGATTTTTTCTTTTTTTAAAATTAAAGCTAAAACTAAACTAAACCTACCTGTCACCCTAGCCTGCCCTTACCTACTCTAACCTAACCTACCTTAGTCTATGTAAGCCTGCCATTGGCCTTAAAGAGGCTGACCTATCAAAGTTAACCACTATGCAGTCCGCTCCAGCCACCAAAAGCGTTGATGCTGTCGGACGACGTCTCCCCGGTCTTGGTGCGACACTGATCTACTAAACCTGAGGCGCTCGGGCTCGCGGAGCGCAACATCACGTTCGTAGGGGAGCCGCCGCTCCACAGACTTACGGGCCACGTGGAAGATTAGCGGAACCGCCAATTCATCCTGGATCAGCCCACATTGATCTAAATAGAGGAATGCCTCTGGGAGGACAAAGCCGCTAAGGCGAATTTTCTCGTGGTACATGTAATTAGGGAAGTAAGCCCCGGAGATCAGGTTATTGACCGAAGTCATTGTCCTCGCAACGTGACCCCGCATCAGTTTTATTAGAAAATTATCCACCCGTACAATCCTGGCCCTATTGTATAGAACCTCGTTCGGGTAAAATTTCGTGTACTCAGATTCGGGTGTCCTATATAACCCAAGACAACTTCTGAGACATTGTCTCTCAAACACCCGAATCCTTTCCATTAAGCTAGCTCTCACATTGAACCACACGGGACATCCATAGGCAATCATGGGCCTGATTAAGGCCATGTAGCAAATTACCTTCACTCTCGAATCAAGTTGGTTGCTATGAAACAGCCATCTTGTAAGAGCTTAAGCGCCCGGGCCCTCGCCAGAGCAGCATCTATATGTTTGTCAAAATATAGATACTGGTCTAGCAAGATCCCAAGGTATTTGACTACATTTTTTTCGCCAATGGGCGCCCGTCCGGTCCAAGAATTGAGAACCCGCGCCAATTTTTCCTAGTGTCTCGGGAGGCCCTAGACAAAGGCGTTCTGAACAAAATAGTTTCTGATTTATGGCAGTTGATTTTCAACTTCCAGTCATCACAATACTGCTGAATTTTTTTGAAGTCACGCTGCAAGAGAGTGACAATGACGTCGATCGTTGGACCTGATCGCAATTACCCGTACGCAATTAAATCATCCGCATACGCTATTGAATGGTGAAGAGAAGCTATCAAATCACTGAAGTAAATGTTGCACAGGATCGGCGAGTTCACCGTACCCTTTTGCAGTCCGTTGTTAATATCAAATGTTTGGGTAGAAGTCACGTTGGCAATTTTCACTACGAACTTTCTACCTGTTAACATGTCAAAAATCATATATAGCAGTGGGTTACTTATGCCCAGCCGACTGAGCTTGTAATAAAGACCTTCTAACCATACGGTGTCGAAAGCTTTCTCCAAGTCAATCAGACAGGCACCCGTGCATTGGTTCTTGCATTTGTTCCACTGGATATCCGACACGAGTTTCGACGCGGCATGAATAGTGTTGTACCCCGCTCTGAAACGGAACTGGTTCTCCGGAATGGTTTTATTGACCTCTATTTAGACAGGGCTCTATGGACCACCTTCTCGAAGACCTTGCTAACACTTGGAAGGAGACTTATCGATCGAAGATTTGATGGGTTAGAGGTATCTTTACCCCTCTTGGGAATTGGTTGCACCACCGCTGTCTTCCAACCCACTGGATAATATGCATTATTCAGTGCATTGTTGCCATTGTAGCCAGTGGTGGGAGATGTCTGAGCACAACATTAGATATTCCGTCGATTCCCGCGGATGTTTTTCTCTTCAGTGACTCGAAGATCATCTGGAGATCCCCCGTCGAAATAAACAGGGTATTCGCCCCTTCATTGGTGACGGCATTATTCGCCATGAAATCGTCATTGAACCTGGTAAAACCAAGGTTCTCTGATCGCCAATGATCGAAATCATTTCTAAGATAGGAGTGATGAAGCAGGACTCTGTTCTCCAGATCGTGGTTCGGACGAATACTATTTATCATTCACCTTGTATACTTCCTGGAAGACAGCTCCTACTATCGCCACCTTCTCCTGAGGTTCCTCGATCACGAAGAAATCATCATCCAAGACGGCGCTCTCTGGATCGATGCTAACTGTTCGTATCAAGCGCTCATTGTCTGACGTTCTCGAAAGCTTCAGATCCTGAATGTCATTCTGATTGTTTCTCCGAAATATTTTATTTATTTGCGGAAACATACTCGCGCTGTTGGAATTTACAGCACCAAATCTGTTGTTCCAATACAAACTTACAGAAATTCTGTAATTTTCCTTGATTAACTGTTGTATATTTTTAATCAGTGACTTCAGTGTCCTGACCTCCGAGTTGTGTCTGTCGGTAAATCGCCTGTACAAGAGTTTGAGTCTTGTTAGGAGTCTACTTTTTTGTCTGTGCAGCGCGTCGATTGTCGCGTTGCGGTATATGTTCGAGGTATCGTGGGGTGCTTGGCGAGGTATCGTATTGTCCGTCGTCTGCTTAATTTTATCATCCATTTGTTTGAAGTATCTGTCAATCTCACTGTTTCCGTAGACAGTTAGTAGACCCTTCGTTCGTGTCAGCTAGTCTCAGTCGAGAGTCAAGCAGCATGAGATCCAGATAAGAGCCGCTCCTAGGATACGACGGACTATCCGTTGCGAGTAACTTGAGTCTGTACTCTATGTTCCGCAAAACCCATCAATGGCTTAGTAGGCTTCCCCTAGTGTTGGGTATGTTGTTTCCCCAGTCACTATGTTTGGCATTCAAATCGCCGGTCAGAATGTAGTAGTTTTCCACCAAGTTTAAGTGCAGAGATCGAAAAAGGGTCTCGAACTCCGCAATGAAAATATTGGGTTGAGGTGCTTCAGGTGCATAGGCAGCTATAATGTACATTTTCTTTCCATTTCGGAGAGGAATGCACACAATACAGGCCTCTAGCACCTGGAACCTCCGCACTTCACCACTATATATAATTTTATGTTTTAAAGTGTTTTTGATGAAGGTCGCAACTCCTCCACCTCGTGTGGCGTTGGGTCGGTCCCTTCGAATTATTTTATAAGAACTGTGCCCGATTTTGTGCTTCTGGTTTAGCTTTGTTTCGCTAACCAAAAGTACATCGGGGCTTTCGTCATGCATCAGATTGAAAAGTACGGCTCTTCGCTCAATCCTAATCAATGAATTCACATTCACCGACAGGATCTTTAAGGGACTCTCTCATGGACCTGCTGTTGGAGCTGGCCGATCTGCCCTTGAATGGCGAGCAAGATCGAACGCAAGTCTACCTCGGCCTCCGATGCCTTAGAAACAGGCACCGGCGCTTTGGGCACAGCCATGTGTTTTTATACCGTCGGCCTAAGACCTGCCGCCATTTGGGCGTAGGTCAATTGGGGTGTGACGGCTGGTGTTTCTAAGCGGCTCGTAAGGCCCGGCTTAGTTTTGAACTGATAACACTTTCACTTCAATGCAACTGGCTCACGTACTGACTAGCTGGAATATGACGCTTGTGGGAATTGTAAGAAAAAAATAAACGTTTTCTTCGAACAATTATGCAGGCACATAAGGATAGACCAGATTTGGGTGCCACAAAAAGTGGCAATCTGCTTGCTTTTATTTCCCCAAGAAGAAGAAAGCAGTTGTAATGCTTGCAACAATGCACACTTCTCCTTGTGTTCAAAATACGGAACCTGCGAAACCCGAGATTATATCCTCCTATAACAAAACCAAAGATGGCGTTGATAATATGGATAAGTTGCTAAGAGTATACACCACAAAACGAAAGACAAACAGATGGATTTAGCTCTGTTTAATAATATGGTTGATTTAGCAGCCTTAGCTTCTTATATTATTTACATTTACCACAACCCTATATTTTCCACCACTGATAGGAGAAGAAAATTTTTGAAGGAACTAAGCCTTCAACTCTGTCAAGAAAATATAGCAGGGCAAGCTAAAAATCCATTTATAACATCAAAACACACATTAGTTCAGTAATACAGGAAATACTTGGACAAAACACGCTTCCCCTTGCATTGGCTGGGGCTTCAAGCTCACGCAAACGAGACGCAAATGGTCGCATTGCTGTCGTTGGGAGTTGCTTTATGTGTAGAATTATAAAACAAAAGCAGAGGAAAATAAGAAAAGCCTGTACCAAATAGGTCGAAAACCTATTTGCGATGAACATTGAGTAACCGAGGCAACATGCGACACCTAATAAAAACTAAAAGAGAGTTATATTTGTTGTTTGTTTTTTTGATTTTCTGACGAAATTCATTGCCATAGGATAGTAAACACGTTCCTGATATATGAAGGTCACACGGTTTAAGGTGCTTACAGTTTTTTGGTAAACAGAGATCTTCTTATTCGGTCTACAAACTTATAGTTAGTAAAAATATTCGCAAAACATAAAGTTAGAAGCTCTCATAAACTCACGTGCACATAGCTAGTGAATCGAATAATTAAATCGATCATTGAAAATTGAAAAGGTACCTCGTTACACACATAATGGTTAAACCATTGCTTATTGTGGACCACAAAGCTTCTATCTGTCCTGCTTCTTTTTATGCCATCTAGTAGAACATATTTTTTTATTAACATCGTTCTGGTCCTGACGATGTGTACGAGAGCCCTTAAACTTTTCACTGTTGATTTTTTTATAAATTCCTGTGTTCCGCTTCTGTGAATTTGGGTTCGGCGTTTGATTGTGGCAGTGATTAGAATGTAGTCGCAACCCACTCTATGTAACTTCTTGGGTTTGGATGTTGTAGCTTTCCAGATCAGCTGGCGAAACTTTCCTGTTGAAATTACTCAAGAATTTTCCGAAATTGTCGAATATTTCATCGATTGTTTCGTAAAACAAGTCCCAAGAAACACAAGACTAGCTCTACTATTATATTCATCAGGGATCCATCAGAAATTTTGTCACCTTACGACTGACATTTTGAGCCGCAGATATTTTGAACATTAAACATGAACATGAACATTAAAATTTAACTAAATTGTGGATGGTGGGTTGTTGTATGAATATTTTGGGTGATTTACTGTCAGTAGTCTAGTTGAAGTTGCGAGCGTCGGCGTCGGACCGGAACCCGAGCAGAATTCGTTCGGAGGAAAACTTTATTTAATTTAATTTGCCTAACTGAGGGGCAGTTATTTCTGTTTAAGCAAGGTTACTCCAGTATCCTCATTAAAATATTTTAAAATAATCTTTTAGAATACAATTTTTCTTATTGCTGGCTTGTTAACCAAAATTAAATTATTATATCTTCCCAGCTACGTTCCTCAGGTTAATATTCCCCATGCACAAATTATTGTAGTTGTTTCATAATTGAATAAACCAAAAAGGCAATTTGCAATTTCTAGTTGCTCTAATACCGATTTTCTTTGCCATGAACCCCAGGATACCCGTCGTTAACTCTGCTCAACTTTCAACTTCAAATCTGATATTTTGCCATAAACTTTTATGTCTCTCCGGATTTGCATACACGTTGCTCTCGTTCGCTTGTACTACGACCATTGGCCAAACAAAACCGGAAAACTTAATTTAATTTCTTTTATTCGTTAGAAAATAAAATCCGCACCCATAACGTATGCATATTACCATCTACTGCCTAAAGCCTAACGCGTTGTTCCCTTCTCGACACTACTTTTATGGCCAGCATGCTGAGAGAAAGACCAGTTTCGAATTCTGGTGCGAAAAATGTTCTTATTTGCGCAATAACAAGCAGAATTTCATGCCTGTCTGTCCAGAGTAACTGTTTATTCAGAATCTCTAAATGTATCTCCATACATACATTCGAATACGTACTGTATGTTAAGTACTCGTCGAGTCACGAATACGAATGTGTCAGCATTCGGATTAGTGTCATAAAAACCTGTCATCTGCCAACAAATTTTCATATTTACTCAAAGTAATAACATATGCAAATACATGAGGCCTGAGTTTCAAAAGCTTCCTTTGCAGCCCCTTCACAGGGACGAGACGGAAAACCAGGGCAAAGTAAACAAACGAGCTGGATGTTGATCATTGCGTTGATGGAATGAGATTCATTTTTGCGGTTCTGTAATAAATAGGCGCTCCTTACTCACATGTAGATTTTGCTGAGTTATGCCGGAAAAACTGTGAGGTATTTGCATAGGGATGATTCCTATTCTGATCACTGCCAGAGCCAGATTGACACGAACAAGCAGGAGGGACGGGCCAGAAGCTGGAGTTGAAGAAAACCATGAATGAGAATACGTCTCCGGTACCTGTTCGATAGTTTTACAGCTTGTACCCTTGAGGTTGTTTGCTCGATTGGGTTCACAACAATCCCGGAAGGTGAACTAGAATTTAATCTAAGCCTATCCCAAGTAGCATGTTGTAGCTACAGTCAATTTTCCACGCATGGTTACTCTTCAACTCAGCAAGGGATTGTACCTATACACCGACTCATCTCCGATTACATTCTCGCACAAGTCCTTCGACTTGTCACCCCATTTGAGAATTTCCGAGCAATTGACCTCTCCTGCCCAAACCTCGGATCAACACCTCAAATATCAGACTCGGCAAATTGCCATATAAAAAGAATTTACACATCCGGACGGAAGCACGTGATCCGGACATTAACACCTATTTGGATGCACTTGGATGTGTGTTAATGAAATGTATGGCTGACTTCCGGCCTATTAGGTACTCTTCAGGTCGAAGTGAGACATTCCAAACGATGTTCATAAATGCAGTTAGGTGCGGATGTCTTCCTGAATGCCTTGTGCTATTGCACTATGTACGAATACACATACATACATATGTACATTATCTCGATATCTTGGATAAAGGAATTTTGAGTTTGTTTGACTTCCAATCCATGCTCGGTTTTGCTTTTGATGGTGTTGGGTTATGCCTATTTGTATATTAATTGCATTTTATAGGCCTTCGTATTTCATTAAAATGTGAACAGCGTTAAATATCTACTGAAAAGATATGTGGTATTTAGTTTATTATAGTGTTCAATTTTCGAGTTGATTAGTCTGCAATTTCAAGAAAAGTGCAGAACGCTTTTCTAGAACGGCAGCTATGCAAGTATATAGGTCATACATATATGCAAAATTCTGGTTAAGACACAGATTGGAAATTTATTAAGGCATATTTGGGAATGGTTTTGAGTATCTGTGCTAATTACCGATTTTGGAAACAACAATAAATTTCTGCAAGTCTTTGAAAAGAGGAAGAAAATTTCTAGGAATTTAACAATGGACTGGTTGATATAAAAGGCAAAACTCTCTAAAAAGGTCTTGGATGCCGACACACCTGCCTTTAAATCCATAAATAACAAATCAATTCAATTTGAGAAGTGTAGCAGTGAATCTTTCATTTTCAATTAAATGGTGAGATTTTTCTCGATTTTTCTTGTACAATTGTAGAGCCTGACCTAGTCTTGAGAAGAGTGCAATGGCACATGATTCATTCCACAATTTGCTTCCTTATTCTGTCGGGTTGAAGTACCTATATCATGTAATAACTTTGGGTCTTCCATAAGGTAGGTATTTTGTATTGGGAGATTTCATATGGTTTTTAATCAATTGAAGATTTTATTTAGTCGAGGATTTGGTCATCGATAGCTGGGTCACAGCTTTGTAATTTCTTTGTTGAGGGCTTTTTACAAGGTACGGATTAGTTAAATGCCATTATTTAATCGTTCAGAAGTATATGATATATATTCTTTAAATTATATAAGATAGCTGAGCCGGCAACACTTGCTGTGGCTCAGTAGTTATAGTACACTGAATCAATGTTAAGGTCGTTTTTCAGCTATAATAAGAAAAATTGGATAAGAGAGGGCTGTACTTACTATATCTAAAAAATGCTGCCACTGTTCTCTTAATCAAAGTCTTTTTGTTTTTTGCGTTAAAGATGTTGTAATTTAAATTGACCTTAACCTTTATCTTCAGTCAAGTTGTGTATTGTAATCATTCGTAGCATTCTTAAGTAGTCAATTCAAAAGTAATTGCTAAAGATTTCCGGAAAGTTGAAATGAAGCACAAACGAATTTTTAGTTTATATTTTATTACAAACTAGCTGCCGGACAGTCTTCGTTCAGTCAAAAATAAGTCCAATAGAAAAAATTAAATAAATAAAACGTATTTCGGTGTGATAATTTTATTTATTTCTCAATAATAAACAATGATTAATTACAAAAAAATGAGTTATCTATTTCATACACTGCAAGACTTTATTAATAATGTTATGATATTTTCATTGGAATGGTTTATGGTACAGGATATTTTTTGTTTGATTGCCTGGCGCGTAAATAAATAAAGCTGACCGCTTTTCAACGCGGGAGCAGACAACATACAACTGTCCATAAGAGAAGCTTGTGTATTCGAGACTCTCAACGGCTGACACTGGGATTTATTTATGGTCATAGCGTCATTTGGTACCATTGAGAGGCGGGGCATCAACACATCTTCTCCCTTATATTTTCCTTTTAGAATGGTTGCTTCCATCACATTGTAAAGTAAATTTTTCACCACTAACCATGTGCCGTTACAAAGACGCGGTTGATTAATATTTCGTAACATTATGACAACTACTTTCAATTGAATATTATAGTGTGGCAATCCTGGCAAATCCAATGAAAAACAATTCTGGTGGGTAGTTGACGACGTCATCTTGATTAGTTGCGCATTCTATTGATTTGTAGTTTATTTCATTTACATCCATGTTTTTGGTAGATAATATAGCACTTTCGCCCAACCAAATATGATATCTGATAAACTATGAGCTGTTTAGAAATAATTTCTTCAGATCGATAATTTTGCAATTCTTCCTTGAAATTCATTTGAATTCCAAAGAGCGGTCTGTCTCAGCTGCACGGGGGCCTTCCCCAGCACACCGGGAGCTGCTGTAGATGCTATGATGAATCTTCCACCCCTTGAAATATATATCTGAGGGTGTGCATTGAAAGCCATTTCTCGTCTAAAGAGAAATGGTCTTTGGTACAACTCGCATTGGAGTGAATGGCGTCAGGGCTGGCTTTGGCCAGACACTGAACCTGGAATGGAATGTCTTCGCATTTTCACAGATGGCTCCAGGACTGGGCAGGGATTCGGCGCTGGAGTTTTCTTTGAGCACGAAAACATTCGACTACATTTCTCGTTGGGAAAATATGTCCGTCTTTCAAATGGCCATGCACTATGTTGTGAAACACAGGTGGAGGTGAAAAAGCATACGCGTCTGCAGTAACAGCCAAGCTGCACTCAAAGCTGTGTCCAACCTTCTATCCAACTCCAAATTAGTGCATGAACTCAAGACCTTCTTGAACAAAGTCGGAAGACTAAATTCACTTAGGCTTGTATGGGCTCCAGGTCACTCTGGAATCCCAGGAAGCGAGATCTCCGAACAACTCGCTAGAAGAGGCTCAGAGGAGAGTTTCTCAGGACCTGAACCCGCCTTAGGTCTACCCGCTTCCACGGTCAAATCTGACTGGGTCTTAAGTGTACACAGTCGTATATTGGGGGGAATATCCAGGATGCAGTATGACTAAGCGCGTGCGCCCTGATGTCTGCAAGAAGTTAGATACATTTTTCTTATCCTTAAGGAGAAGTGATTGCAGAAGGCTAACAGGCGTCATTACGGGCCATTACTCTTTTGCCAAGCATCTCTACGTGCTTGGCATCAGTGAGGCGCCTACCTGTGCTGCATGCTGCGAGGAGGATGACACAGCAGAACACTTTCTCTGCGACTGTCCCGCCTTCGCTCGCGCACGGTGGCGCACCCCTGGGGCCGACGTGGTATGTGCCGAATCTCTGAGCTCTACATCACTGAAGCCCCTCCTCACTTTTCTCCGGACAACGGGGAAAATACAATAAAGACAAGGCGTCTGTCTGGTAGTACCCTGGACCAGTATTTGTGTCTGAGTGCTCCAACAGATAGTAGAAGCCTCCAACAAAAAAAAAAAAAAACAAAAAAATTATCGTTGGTTCCATTGTTAGCCACGTAGTGATAATGGCTGATCGAAAAGTGAAAAAAGAAATTGCGACAAAAGGACAGAAGCATATGAATCTCGTTTTGTAATCGAAGGCATATGGAAGATATTGAGTTTTTAGAAAGGGAATATCACACATGACCTCATATCCAAGAATTAGGGAACTTCATTGCATTTCCTTTCCATTCCTTCCTAACACATACCGGACAACATTTTTTTTTACTCAAAGCGACCATAGCCGTTTTTATTAAGTTACGTACCTCTGCCCACTGCAGTAGAATTGAAAAGACTAGGGTCTTGTATAAAGTTATTTTGTTTTACTGAGAGAGGGGTTTGAGCTTAAAGAAACAGCGATTGGCAAGAGGAATTATGCGGCTGCCTCCCGTGCTGATGTTAATATGTATTCGATGTTCCTTCGGAGTCGAGCTAGACGAAGTTTTTGACTACTTCAAATCATGTATGCATATATTAGCTTTCCGCCCAAGCCGTTGCTTTTGTGCGGTCTTTTTTTGTGACAGCACATACTTAGTGAAGCCAAGAGTGATGTTCAAAAAGTTATCATTACTACCACTTCCAAGCATCCTTTTTTGATAACTGTAACTGAATTAAACTTGATTAAAATAATGAACAAAAATCACCGAACAGTATTTATTTTCATAAAAATTGTCACATATTTTCTAAAACAAAATTGTCTTTAAAAAGTATTTGGCCCCCCTTTAGTTGTAACGACTTCTTCTACATGATTTTTCATAGAATGAATTAGCTTCAAGGCAATCTCTTGAGTTACTCGTACATTCGTCTATTCATCCAATAAGATAGCTTTTAGTTGGTTTATGCTAGTAACAGCATGGTTACATTCTTTTTTTTTGTCCAGATAGTCCCATATAAAGTACTCGCAACCTCAATGAAATTCAGATTGGGTGATTCAGGAGGATATTTAATTTCGGATGTTTAATCTTACGAGAACAATCATTCCTTCACCAATCCTGAGTTATTCCTAGTGTCGTTGTCTTGTACGAATAAAAAGTCATTGGCCAGACCTAATTTATTTGCACTTTTCCTTCAGAATGTTTATATACCCATATTTATCAATTTTGGTGTCATTGAAAATCAGATTAACCACACCAGAAGAAGCCACACCCAGATCATGACATGTCCACCTTTATGCCTGATTGTCGGCGTAAGGTTCTCGGTATTCATTTCTGTATTTGGTTAATACCATACTATAACCATCTGACCCAAAGATTTACTTTCGTCGCTAAATGTTAACAGATTTCAAACAACTTATGCACAAACATCTATATCTAACTATTAGATATTGCACAGACTTTGGGTCTTTGGGTAGTCGGTTAGGGTTTTGATGATTCTTCTCTCTAAGCGATGATCAATTTTCTTCCTCCGCTCAGATCTTTGTTTATTTGTTATCGTTTTAGTTTTTTTTTTAATTATTATTTTTTCCTATTTACTCTGTTGATATTGAATTAAAGGCAAATGAAAGTATACGACGCAACGGAAGCTATTTGAACACAGTGTATATGGACGCGGCGATCAGAAATTCATGGGTTTTTCTAGGATTTGCCGCAGAGCAAATATTGAGTCAAAAGTGAATTTCCTTGAGCTAAAACTACGGTAATGCAAAATTAACTTCATTCGCATTAGAGGAATGGAGTTTTAAGTTTTTCTCGCTGAATCTCGCATCTCATCGCCAACTGCGGAATTGACGGCAACCAGATTACTAGTTGCCAAGGATTTAAAAGATAATTGGCAAAGGCTCTGTGAGTCATCTTGCAATTATTTTTAATTGATGCCTGAAAGAGATAGCGGACGAGGAATAAATGCACATTTTCTGCACAAGTAAGATTACATTCATTTTACGTTAATCTTATTTTCTAATTTCATTCCTACATTTGTGAAAGTATATATGATGGAAATAAGAGCAATTATTTCGATCATTTGAACGGTATTTACGCTTTATTTTATTACGATAAATCCGAATAAGCTTGAATACGATTCGCCGCAAATAGTGGATCTGGCATGGAGTTTGAAAACCTATCTCAAAGGGTTTTATTTAATGCACAAAGACAAAGAAAAGAACCATTCCGTAGATCCTATTTAACAATGAAATCTCAATTTATGTCTTTTCACATTTATTTTCATTCGCTTTTCCCACCAACTGATTTCCATCAAGTAGGAACTTCTTATTCACTCCAATAAATTGAATAAAGACTTTATACACATTTTATTTTATTTTCTTTTAAGGAAACGACAGAGGAGAGAGAGTAGACAGGGACGCTTGTTGTTTTCGTTCCTGCTTGCTGAAAGATGAAGTTTGGTTGTGGCAAGTTTATTGTATATTGATTTTGGATAAAAGTTTTCGTGGAAACTTAATTTAACTCTGGGACAAATAGATAGGGAGGTTTAGTAAATGGATGCCTAAAGGCTTGAAGACATAGTTTCCTGTTAATAGTGCCTTCAAAAAACTATTATATTAAGCTCGTCAAAAAGAGTTGCTATCATTACCAAAATAAATTGGATACCTTAGCAGTTCTATAATTTAATTAGCCTGGGAAAGTTTGATTTTAATTCATGATTCCAATATATGTATTTCTTATTTTGATGAATCACATTGGTCTGATTCGCGAAATTTTTTTGTTGCTATGATCGACGATTATTTATTTTTTTTACAAATTGGATCAGATAATTTGTATTTGGTTTACGGTTTTCGAATGGTAGAAGCATTCCCAACCAAGTCGTGAAACATGAAAGGGGAGACGCGGCAGGACACTGCAGCACATCAATAACCGATAAAAATGTGTAACAACTAAACAAAAAAAGTAGCGAAACATATTTTGTTTTTCTCGTGGGTTTTATGAAACGAAATAAATTAAGTTTGGATAATTAAATCTGATAATGTTCGTCGATTTAAAAATAACAATAATAAAGTTCAATATGAATTCCGCTTTCCTATGTTTGTTGGCATTTTAAACGACGCATTCTAAGCGAAAGGCGTTGCTGCTTCAAGGCTACTGAGCCCTGGACAAACATTAAAATCAATAATAACGGAGGACTACCGACAAACGACGAACGACTGAAAAAAGATTGAACAGAGTTTTTGAAACAAGATCAAATTATCAGTAAGGACTTCTTCAAAGAGGAAAAAAATCGCACAAATTTTTTTTGTTTTTATGCCTTCGTCAGCTTTTTTTTTTATCATCTCGCATTCACAACTGGTGTTGTTGCACAGTTTGTTTTTTTCCGTACAGGAATTGTTCTTGGCTATGGTCAGACTTGAACTACAGACCTTTCGCCCAACAATCGGTAATGATTTCCATTGCACCACTACCACCCCCACTTTAAAGTAATACAAACACATAATAACGCTAAGATGCCTACGATATTTAATGCATATTCTCCTCAGAACACTGTTTTTCTAAGATCCATAACGGTGATGATGGTATAATACCATATTGCAGTTCAAAGTGAAAAATTGCATAACAGAGAGTTGCCAAGAATTTAATTCTGAGATATTACACTTGAACAAACATCTTTAGCATGAAAAAAAATAAAAATTTAGAAAAGAGACAAAACCCACCTTGCTACCGATATTTATGACAAGATATTTTCAATCATCCCCTTCGTCAGATCCTGGAGAACTATTCTTCTGCTCTATGGCTAGTACGCTGATCTTTGTAATGGTTCGGACCAAAGTCGATGTCGCTGTTCTTAGATGCACCACACCAACCAATCCATCTGAACCAGGTTTCACGTCGACAACATGAGCCAGGGGCTACTTGCACGGTGGATATAGATTGGATCGCACCAAGCAAAGATCTCCAATTTATGCTGAAAGCTGGCGAGTACACAATTTGGAACGCTGCTGCAATTCAATAAGATACTCCGAGGACCAACGATTCCAAAAGTGCTGGCACATTTATCGAATTAGGCGCCAACGTGAAAGTCGATGTGGATTTGAGTCTAAAGTTGATGGTTTTGGTATCGTAAGTTTGACGTTCCTATCAAGAAATGCGCCGGGGTAAGAGCTGTGAGGTCGGATGGATCATCCGAAATTGGTTGCAATTGAGACATGCCTCGATTTGTGTAAGCAGGATATACATTTTCTCAAAGGTGAGTAGTGACTCCCCAATTACTCTCTTTAAATGCTTCTTCACTGACGTAGCCGCTGCTTCTCAAATCCCGCCAAAGTGAGGAGCGGAGGGGGGACTGAAGCGCCACTCAGTTCCATTGTTGGCTAATATCTGACCGATCTCCTTGTCTTCATAACTCGCCTTTTTCGAACTCCTTATAAGCGCCAATGAGATTTGTACCACAGTCGCTTGAAATGCTTGAACATATGCCACGTCGTGCTACAAATCGCCGATATGCTTGAAGGAAATCTTCGGTGGAGTACCCAGATGCAACTTCCAGGTGCACAGCACGAGTTGAAAGACAAACAAAAACTACTACATATATATATTTGGTAGGACTAAGTCCCACGGCCTTTAGAGAGTCGAAGATTTATGGGCCCCGCAAAATCAACTCCGGTATGAAGAAACGGTCGACTCTGACGAACTCGTTTTGAGGGTAGATCTCCCATGAGCTGTGTAGATGGTAAAGCGCGTTGCCGCCGCCGATTCCACAACTTGTCTGCCTCTCAAAATCCAGAATCTTTGTCGCAAGTGGCTTAGAGTGAGCTGCGTTCCTCCATGTAGATTTCTTGCGTGGGCATCCCAGATGAGTAACTTTGTTAAATAGGACTATCCGGGAAGAATCATCTGGATGTAGGATATCATGTTTCAAGCGATCACCAACCCGTAATATACCTTGACCATCTACAAAAGGTTTTAAGCGTATAAGTAAACTCTTCGATGGTAATGATCTCTTAGCGGACAAATATTTTAAATCTTCGGAAAAATGTAAATGAAATAAATTCTACTGAGCTCAGAAGAGTTGTTCTTTATTATGCGAGAGTTCCTTAAAAACTGAACTTAAATCTAACTTAGAACTAACGTACGGGCTGCAATGCGTTGTATCTTGCAACTCGTGCAAGATATCGCATTTCCCGTCGACGATGGCTGACACTCTATCTCCACTTCGTTGATAGAAGCAGCTGTGTCAGCGTGGGCTGTAGTTGTTGACGACGACGATGAGGCAGACGCGCCAGCGGACTGTGTCGCGTCAGCAGATCGTGTTAACTCCTCCCTGACCTAAGTGAAGGCTGTCCTCAGGCTTCCTCAATGCCTCGATCACATTCTGTAAGTCAACCCTGTGACGTCGATCTTCTCGACACTGCCTAAGCCTGACGATCGAATAAGAAACTGCAATGATGGCCAGGGTCAAGCAGCAAGCCATAATTGGATGAGTTGTCAACTGCGTCCTCATCTCAGTAATGTAATGCAGGTTTTCCACATTCATTCTATGTAAAAATGGTAGACTCAACACTTCCTTATGACCCGTGATATTAAGCAGTGTTGATGTCGCGCTACCTGGCTGTTTCTTTTGGATGTTGTTACGATTAACGAACCTCGACCCATTGATCCAAACCTCGCCGTCAAAAGTGAGCAAGTAGGTTCCGTTGACATCCGCCTCGAAATCGTTCCTCTCTTTTACCTTGGCATGAATGTTATTAATTACGACAATGCCATAGTCGATTACCAGCAATGGAGCCCGATGATCTGGCTGCGTACTGCAGTGCG
The DNA here is from genome assembly GCA_958301585.1 of Merodon equestris. Classification (NCBI taxonomy): domain Eukaryota; kingdom Metazoa; phylum Arthropoda; class Insecta; order Diptera; family Syrphidae; genus Merodon; species Merodon equestris. Next base: position 75,305,456 of record OY284415.1, on the reverse strand, counting down.
CTATGCCCCCAGAGTGTAGTTGTTGAGCACACGTCGTGTTCGGCATCTTTTTACAGAATGTTTATGTTGTTGTTGGTACACAATCCGCGACCGCCAGCACCTGTTTTCCGCACTCTGCAACCACATCACTGCCATCGAAGTATGGAATATTTCCATTATGAGCAACAGGGTAGATTATTATTTTCTTACAGACTATCTTAGGTCTAGGATATTTAATAATGAAATGTAATACATCATCGTTTTGTAAAACCTTAACGCTAGATACTTCCATTAGTTCAGTTACGCTAATATTTGTGAATTGCTCATTAATTATCAGTTTTAAATCATCATCATCTAAAATTGTTGGATTTATGATTTTAATTTTTGCAAGTGTTATTGAAAGCATTAAATTTTGAATTTCAGTAATAAGAATTCTATTTCTTGCCAAAAGGGTCTCGTAAAGATGGCTAGTGTCAATAATATCTTTTTTGGTCTGTGTCAAAATAGTATTTACCGTATCTGTTAATCTGTTTATTTGTTCTTGAGACTTTGTGTTTATTACTGCCTGTCTGTTATTAGACTCAATGAGTTTGGCTTGATTGAATTTAACCTGCTCAAAATCGTCGAAGTCAGGAGTACCAGCTACGATCTTCAAACCTGTTCCCAAAAAGTTTAGGCTCCTGGCGTTTCTATGATGAATGCTAATACTCGCGAAGAGCGTTTCTAAATGTTTGATGTCTATGTCTAAAATATTTCGCATATGAGGCTGCGAAAACAGATCGATCATCTTTCTTGACTTATTCATTATATCTTTGTAATCAGTCAGGTTCGTCGTGTGGCTCAGGTATCCGTAGATCTGCCAAAGAATAACATTTCCATCTGATATTGGAATATAGTTCGAATTGGAGTAGTCCGTTAATTTAGCTGTGACTGTTGTCATCATTAAAAAGAGAATAATCCTAAAAGATAATTGGTTTCCTTTATAAAATTATCACGTAAGTATTGAAAATATGTAGATTGCAAAAATATGAAATATCTAAGCTACTACCTAACGTTGTCCTTATGGACCACCCTCCCTTTAACAAGAACAGTGGTTCCCAAGTCAGCCTGTACCTTCTCTTCAACAAACAATGGAGTCAGCTTGTTACCTAGTCTTCTGTTTGTCTTTACTAATATTTTTTCTCCAACATCAAAAATTCTGTTCTGCCTTGTTACATTTTCCCTTTGCAATTGCAGTTCCTGTGCTTTCTGAACTCTGTTTTTTATTTTTTCTCTGAAGTCTGTCGGAGACGAGTGAATTATATCAATCGGCTTTTGGTTCGTGACGGAATGGACCGTCCTATTGTATTCTATTGTTGCTAATAGTATGAGATCAACGGTATCATTGATTTTTCTTTCAAGTTTCAGGCATCTTGCGATCTCCAATAGAGTACTGTGAAGCCTTTCAACTTGACCGTTAGTCGTACTGTGCAAGGGTGGTGCATTTACTATATCAACGCTAAAATGATTGAGTAAAATCGATCTTATAGTCTCAGACTTCAATGAAGCCTCATTGTCACAAAAAATTTGTTTTGTGTTAGGGAAGATATTTATTATCTCCAGGAGTGGGATTTTTACATCAGATATTGTGCGTGACGGTATTGGTGTCACGACCGCAAATTTTGAGAATTTATCGATACACGTCAAAAAATATTTCTTATCTGTGGAGAATATGTCGACGTGAAGCATTTCTCCAGCATACGATGGGACTGGAGTTTTGCCGATTAGTTGCTTTCTTGGGTGTCGGTCATATTTGGACCTTGAACATACTTTACAGTTTGCCACAATCTCGTTTGCCTGTTTTGTCATCTTTGGGAAAAAATAGTCGGATAGAATTTGTTTGATATTCTCCTGAGCTGCTCGATGTGCTCGATTGTGTTCCATTGTTATGATTTCCCTTTGTTCATTCTGGTCAAAAATGTCCAAAACGAATTTTTCAGTATACCAGAATTTAGTTGTTGGAAATATTTCTACGAGTTTGTGCTGAATGAAAGCTAATACTGGCAACTCACAGTGGATTGCGTTGACCACATCTGGTTTTACTATGTCTCTCAATGAATCTATAAGTGCGTTTCTGTCTGAGAAATATATAAAATGCCGTGTTTTCTTTCCAAAAATAATAAATGTTCGAGTTGAAGCAACAGGAGCCTCCTCTATAATTATTTGATTCCTATAGCAGTTTAACGGTTTTTCCGTTTTTTCAATGGTGTAAGTAAGAGATAGTTCACTATGGATTGTTGCGGCGGTTGAACGTGACTCGTCCTCTAAGGCATGAATGTTTTGCCGTGAGAGCGCGTCAGCAACGTGATTTTCTTTCTTTCTTTCTTTCTTTCTTTACCGGGTTTGTAAAATATATTAGCATTATGCTCATCAATAAATGCTTTCCAGCGTTTGGATTTCGGTCTGAAACCGCAAACGTAAGTGGTTGATGGTCAGTATAAATATTTAGAGTTTTTACACCATAAAGATAATTTCGAAGGTTCTTAAGTGACCACACTATGGCCAGAAGCTCCCTTTCGTTGGTTGCGAATTCCAACTCTTTATCCTTAAGTGTTCGGGAAATCATGGTTATTGGTCTCCCGTTCTGGGACAAAACCGCTCCAATACCATGTGATGAAGCATCCGTCGTTAGATCGAAAGGCTTCGTAAAGTCTGGGTACAGCAACGTAACGTCTTCTGACGTCAAGATGTCTCTAAGTTTATTGAATGCTTGTACTTCTTTGTCTTTCAAATTTATACCAATTTTTTTCGACTGATTAGCACGTATTTTACTATGATCGCCCTTCAATATATCCGTCAATGGTCTAGCTATCGACGCAAAATCTTTTATAAAGCATCTATAATAGCTTGCCAACCCTAGAAAAGACCTCAGTCCAAACAATGTAGAGGGTTGGGTGTAATTTTTTATTGCCTCCACTTTACTGGGGCAAGTTTTAATACCATCTCTAGAAACCGTAAAGCCCAAATACTCCACACTTGTCTTAAAAAAATGTGACTTCTCTCGTGAAACCCTCATGTTTGCCTCGTACAATTTCTTTAAAACCAAATTGACATCCTCCACATGCGACCGTTCATTCTCCGAGAAAACGATCACATCATCAACATAAACGTAACAGGTCTTCCCGATAAGTTCACGCAGGACGTCATCTATTGCCCTTTGGAAAATGCTGGGTGCATTTTTTAGCCCAAAGGGTAGGCGACAAAATTCATACTTTCCGCCATTAACGGAAAAAGCCGTCTTTTCTCGGTCCCTCTCAGCTAATTCAATCTGATGAAACCCCGACTTTAAGTCAAGAGTTGTAAAAAATCGTGCTTTGCCTAGATTCGAGAGAATGGTTGAGACGCCACACCCATTGGGTATGGATAGAATCTCGAGTAGATGGGGTCGTTACTTTCTGTACGAATCGTAACAACAATGTTGGTGTTATATGGCAACGACTCGTTTGGGTCTGCAAATGCCTTTATTCTATTATGGATCATGTTCTTGAAATCCTTGGCAATAGATGAGGGGACTTCAATATCTTCCACTCTTGTAAAATTCACATTGTGACAACTATGGAAATGGATCCTCTCAGATCCAGAGTCGAAGTTAATTAAACCTTCTTTTAAACAAATTGTGGCACTTATCTGCGTTAGCAGATCAAGGCCAATTATTCCGTCGAATCTCTCAAGAGTAGGCAACACAAAAAAAACAGCGGTCACTCCAAACATTTCCAAAAAACATTTAGACTCGACGCTATTAAAACCGTGAATTGACTTAACCAGGAAAGGGGTATCAACTGGGATTATTTTTTTTATTTCCTCCAATGGCCTAATATAATTCTTTGAAGCTCCAGTGTCAATTAAAAATTTCATACGTCTCCCTCCTACTTTTCGTTGTATAAACGGGAGGAGGGAGCTTCCTCTAAAAAATGCACATATTCAGAATTAGGTGCTTCGCCCTCGAATTCGTCTAATTGAGATTCTGCTAGGGACTTATAGTCAATTTTTTCTTTTTGTGCAGGATTTTCCTGCCAAAGGTGGTTTAACCTCTGACGTCTCTGCCCAGATTGCCTTTGAGTGCTATTTGGTCTTTTAGCTGCAAACACTCGGCTTTGATTATATAAGTTGCTACCGCCACTGTGTTGCTGAAAACCTGTGGGTTGTCTGAAACGCGAGGATGTTGGATCGACATCCATTCCCTCAACAGACACACGACTACTGTTGGCTTGATTATAAATTTTATTAGTCTGTGTTTTACTATTACCTAAATGATTTTTACTAAAATAAGGGTTTTTTCTGTGATTACCAACTTGGTTGTTATAATTATCACCGGGATTTTCCCTACCCTGCGATCCATTTGACCGTTTAACCTCAGTTTTGTGAAATTTTTCTTCACAACTTCGCGCATAATTTGCGGCAAACAAATACCTATCATGATTAGACTCAATTTCTTGAGCCAATGCCAGTGCATTTGGTAAGTCGGTTGGTCTAGCCGAAAATAAAATGTCACATAATCGTTTTCTTAACCCGGATATAAACACTCGAAGAGCATCTATTCAGTATTTTTCGTTAAAAGATGTGGCCAAATTTGGTTCATAGGACATATTCGTCTTATTTGTGAGAGAAGTAAGTTTTTTCTCAACTTCATCGTAATATTCCATAACGGTGCGACTACCCTGTCGTAGAGTACTGAGTTCTTGCTCGACCAAATATATTGGTCGTACATCGGCGTACGTAAAGTCCAATCGTGAAATTATCGCATTAAAATTAAGGACTGTATTGAATGAAGCTAAAACAGCATCGGCTGCACCTCTGATTTTGTTCCTAATTATGCAAACTGCCTGGTAATATCGCGAACTTCCTTCGTATTTTTCAAAAACCTTATGAGCAAAATGCGCGGCCTGACGCCAAGAGACATATGCGCCTTTCTTGCCGTCGAATTCTGGCAAAGATTTTACTATATCTAAAGTCTCCTCACATCGAATGCCCTCAATTATTTCGACATCTTTAAAAACATTTACCTCATTCTCAATCTTTTTAATAGTCAAACACTGCATTGCCTCGTTTAATTTCCTATCGAAATCTTCCTTCTGTGCAACAAGAGCGCCATGCACGGCGGACTCAATAATAAGTTTTAAATCTTCCGCGTTCATTTTTCTCTTTATGTGATTCCCTATCTTCAAATATCCTAATCTTTTTAAAGCTTCCTTAAGCGTTTTATCACTATCATCCATTAATTAAAACTCACTAGTCCATAACACAAATCACATTACAGAACTCCAACTATTTTCACATGAAAGCAATTCACAATAACATTTTACTTAGAAAAAAAAAATTTACACAAAATTTATCATAAGAACAAAATTCTTAACAGTTACACAAACTTCTTTTCTTTCTTTCAATTATGACACCAGAACAGTAATGAATACAATGCAAATACAAGAACAAAAAAAATTATCTTACATTTTCATGTAGATTAATTCAAATGATCCAAAATACAGATGATTGCAGGCGACAGTTGAATGCGTTGAGTGTTTTAAAGTAGAGTTGCGCACGTTGAGTGCGTTGAGTACAGTTGATTGTTTCAAAATACAGTTGAATGTTTTAAAATATTCTTGAGTATGTAAAACAACAGTTGAGAGTTTTGGTTCGAATTGGTTGGGCGCCAATGAAATAAATTCTACTGAGCTCAGAAGAGTTGTTCTTTATTATGCGAGAGTTCCTTAAAAACTGAACTTAAATCTAACTTAGAACTAACGTACGGGCTGCAATGCGTTGTATCTTGCAACTCGTGCAAGACATCGCATTTCCCGTCGACGATGGCTGACACTCTATCTCCACTTCGTTGATAGAAGCAGCTGTGTCAGCGTGGGCTGTAGTTGTTGACGACGACGATGAGGCAGACGCGCCAGCGGATTGTGTCGCGTCAGCAGATCGTGTTAACTAACGGCGACGACGTGGCAGACGCGCCAGCGGACTGTGTCGCGTCAGCAGATCGTGTTAACTTGTAACTTTTGAACAAACTCGCAAAGCATCATTCAACTACAACGGTGTCAATTTGAAGTTTGATTGAATGAACTGTTGACAACGGGCTGTAACTCTTAAGCTTTTTAAGCGAGCTGTATCAATGCAAAATATCAAACTCTTTGTCCCGAGTAGAAGTCAAGCAAACATTAGTTCGCATTTCCGGGCAGTTGTCAAGAACTTGAAAATCACTAGCGGTGTTCCATTGAGAAGATGATCTTTTAGGAAAGTTGGTCCACAGAGCCACGATGTTGATTTAGCCAGTTCTTCCGACGATATTCCTCGAGTGGCGAGATCCACTGGATTAGTATCACCTGCGATGTGAAGGCAAGAAGCGTTGTTAAGAGTCAGCTGGATTTCGGATACCCAATTAGCTACAAAGGTCTTCTACGTCGAAGGATGTTTTCGGACCCAAGATAATGCTACTCTAGAATCCATCCAACAGTGACAAGGCACAAAACTTCTTTAAACCGCTTAACAAGTATCAGTACGGTCCGAGTAATGCCCTGCTCACTTATACTTCGAAGATATACACAGGCTACATATGCTAATTCAGAAGCATCTGAAAAGCAATGGAGTTCCAGAAGTCGTATAGTTTTTAGGAACCCCATCCATTGAGGCATTGTATATTTATCTAGGTGTTCGAGTCTTGTCATCAAGCGAGACCAGATGTTCAATATTTGTGGTGGAAGCATCTCATCCCACTGCAAACCACTGTGCCACAACGATTGCATGAAGATCTTAAATCCAATAGTTACTGGAGTGATCCAACCCATAGGATCATAGAGATAAATGATTTTCCACTGTCGAAACCGCTATATCGAAAACAGAATACATCATCTGCTGGCTGCCATGATATTCTGCTGCCATGTACGCTGATTAGAATCGACCCGTTCTTCCTTCTCAACACGTGACAGTAAAAGAGAATGATTAGCTGACCACTTACCAAAAGAAAACCGCCCGCCTTGAGCAGCTCGATTAATGCGGTTTTCAGGTTACAAGCTTCAACCAGTGTGTCAGCCCCAGCGAATATATCGTCGACGTAAGTGTTCTCTTTTAACAGCTTTGAATCACGACGAAAATGAGAATTTTCATCAGTTGCTAATTGATGCACGGTTCTTATAGCTTGATACGGGGAACTAGTGAGACCGTATGTTACAGTTGTGAAGTGATATGTGCAGACATTTTGGTCAACTGAAGTCCGCCATAAGATTCCTTGATAAATGTGATTAGCTGGATCGATCTGTATCTGCCTAAACATTTGTTTAATATCAGCAGAGAAAGTGAAGCAATAGGTGAGCCAACGAAGGATAACATCAAATATGTCGAGTTGCAATTTCGGTCCGACATGCAAGAGTGCGTTAATTGTATGACCATTATTCAGTTGTATTGATCCATTAAAAACAACACGTATCTTCTGCTTATCACCACTGGTCTTAAATACCCCATGATGTGGAAAGTAAAAGGCCTTACTTGGCCGAATGATGTTCTCTGACTGCACCTTTCTCTTACAATCTCTTGAACTCTGGTTGAGAAGTGAAACGATTTTCCATGCGATGGAGCACTGTAAGGACGGGTTGTTTTGAATTTCCCAAATCCTGAGTACTCTTCTTGAAAGGCAATCTTAAGATATATTGTCTATCTTCATTACGTTTATGTGTTGATAGGAAATTCTCTCGCATTCACTTTCTTCAGCAGTCAGAGTGGTGGAACGATGCGGTGTGACCTCTTCTTGATTCCAAAACCGTTCGATCTGTGATGAAAGATTTGTATCCACTATACAATACACTGTAAACTAGTAACCGGAATAGATGATCCTTGAGATGTATCTCGGAGGTTTGATGAAAAGGATCCAGTTAGGATCCACCCAATTCCTGTGGCTTGTGCAACTAGCTGCTCCTCATTGGACTTACGAAGTCTTCCTTCGATGAGTTGAGCAAAGACATCAGCAACCACTATCATCTCTATGGGATCAGCAGTATTGAGACATGGACCTGCTAGTCTCAATCCCTCCATAAAGGATAGATCTGAACTGACCAAAAGACGTGATGGTAAGTACTGCGTAAGTTTGGGCAACACCAGTGCTTTGAGTTTTTAAGTAAATGGACTGGAAAAATGGGGCGAAATGACGATAGATACTTCACTTCTTACATTCTGACTTGAAGTACCTCCCACTCCTGATATGGGTACAAACGTTGATTTCCGAGGCAACTTTAAACGCTGTACTAATGACTCGGCGACGAAAGAAACTTCGGAGCAGGGATCAACGAGGGCACGAACGGATATTGGATGTCGATTTTCCGATGTAGCAGTAACCATAGCAGTAGCGAGACGAATATGGAAAGGTTGTTGAAAAACTGTGTTTACAGTGTGCACTGCGGCAATCGAACTTTCTTGTGGTACAGTGGGCGGCGAGTTCTTGATATATCCCTGGTCTCTATGTAAAAGCATATGATGTCGTCCTTGACTGGTGATAAATCTCTTCTTTGACCGGCACTCGCGCTTGAAATGAGATCCTAGGCAGTTGAAACACAATTGTTTACCTGTAACGATATTAAAGCGGTTTTCCAGAGGCAAATTTCGATATTGACAACATGAACAACCAGATTTGCCTTTGGCAATGGCATGACTTGTAATTTTCGGTTGTTTTCTCACTACTTGTGATTTGCTCTTTATCTGGCATCATCTGGCAGTTTATACGAATAATTCAAGTCGGAGCGCTCCAACGCTTGTATTTTTGATTTCATAAGCGCATCCAATTGCTTCCATGTTGTAGGACTCGAACCGCTGTTAAGTGAAAACTCCCAATCACGGCGTGTGGTTGAATCGAACTTTTGTATGGTAACGAATACAAGGAAGTCTTCCATGCCCTCAACCGGTCTCTTCAGCATCTCCAGTGTTTCTACTGTTTCCGCTGTTCCATCTCTCAGTTGCTTTAAGGTTGTGTGTGACTCGCAAGTCATTGGTGTCAGGTTAAAGAAAGCATTTAAGCATTCGTCTATGAGTACCCTTTTGTTGTCATAGAAGGACGTGAGCTTTTCCCATGCTCGATGGTTGATGGTTAATGATGAAAATAGGTCCTTGAACGACGCCCAGTCTGAATATTTCCCGGAGAACTTTGGTATTTCGATGTTCGGCAGTTTTCGACTTGATGCTTGTGGAAATTCCGTCTGTTTCTTTGTTGATTGAAGAGCATTCAAGGCATCCAGAAATTTGGCCTTTTCATTTACATGAACTTCTTCGACTTCCTGCAAGAAACCTTCTTTAAAATATGTAATTTTTGTACTACCTCTTATATTGGCACTCAATTGCAGGATTTCCTTATGTCGTTCTTCAATTTCTGCCATCCTTTTGTCCAGCAGTTCCATACGAGTCTGAATTTGCCCAACCGATATGTGTTCCGTCTTCTTTTGTAGATTGGCAATTGCACGTTGCATTAAATCTTTCGCATTTACTTGCAGTATAATTAAATCTTCCATGATGGCCCAGATTTAAATAGATTTAATTTGGCTTCGAAGGACCAAAAAATGTACGTAATAATCAACACGCCGTTTTTCTCCACGTTCTTTATTTGAAACAAGTAAGCTAGAGAGAGTACAAAAGTTGACAGGAGTGAAAGTGTTAGTTCGGTTGGTTGCTTTGATTGTAATTTTCATTCATATTTTCGGAACCAAATTGAAGGTGTGTTAGGACATTAGTTGTAGACATACCTTTAAAGTTAAAATCAAATAAGGAATTATTGTAATATTTAATAAATTTAAAATAAAATAGCTTCAAGTCTACGACCTTGGAACACGCCTAAGTACATATGGCTCACATCACAACATCTGTTATCACATTCTGTGACCTATTTATTAAATCAAATCTGAACACTTCGAACATGAAACTGTCACAATACGCCTTTTCTAGAAATAGATAACTATTTTAAACTTAGTCTGCGGTAAACAGTTTTCTATCCAGATTCTTGGGGCGAATATGTAATAGGACTTCTTCAATTGATTTATTTTGTTGAAAGCCAAATTGACTTGGTAAAGAGATTTTCCTTTGTTTTACGAAGGAGGAATATGTATGTATTTATGTGCGCGAATTATAAGATCTTCTTCTTATATTTTATAATTTATAAATGTATTTTATTTCTTATAAACGTTATAATATCTATTACGTAGTAATATGATAATAAATGTGATGTTCACTGCTTCACGGTTGGGGAGAGAAAGCGAACGAGCTGGGCTGGTACTTCCTTACAGTTTGATATCACCATGGTGAGAGTCACGCTGCATACTATGTACGTTGTTAGGTAACTGTAACTCGCGCAGCTATTTTTTAAGGTCCTTTGGAAAGTTCCTAATACGTCGATAAAACAAAAAAAAAACAGCAATAAGCATAATATAAGACAACGCCTTTTCAGAGCAAGTCTCCTTTACAAATTCTTAATTAGCCAAGCCTTTGGTTATATAAACATATGGTTTGCCATCCATCATAACCTCGTTCATTTCTAAACATGCCACCCTGTAAGCAAATGCCGTTTACCATGAAGGAACCTGCAACGAAGCAGATAACATGAATGCCAAAAAATTTACCTTGAGTTATTCTTACTCGTATATGCCTTGAAAATTGTTTCCAGAGTTAGTAGCATTTAAAGTCTAAGCGCCAGTGAATGCTTGATTTTTGAAATTGTAATGAACTGCTGTCGTGTGGAAAATTGCAGGTTTGGATTAAAAGGTAAAGCTATTTGTCATTGTACAAGTACATGATTCTTCAAAAACGTGCCGTCAAGAAGATCAAATAGCAAATAACAATTGACTGGCACATCATGCCGAGGAAAATTCCGCCCATTAAATGACGATCGATATAGTAATTTGCGGTTTTAGAAGGCTTCAAGAAATGCCAGCTTTGTGGGTAAAAGTTCAGCACACACGAGTCTCACTAGCTACATACTTGTTGCTTTATGACTTCTTAGAAGAAATGATAAAATATGTAGACATACTTGTGGAATATTAGCTAAAATACCTAGAATATCGTTGTCTGATACATTTTTATTTCTAATCGAATTATAGCAGACAACTTAGTATGGTAAGTACATTTGCCATATTTTTCTGGTTAAGAGAGTCATTACTTATGGAAGTTGTCACATCTGGTGCCACTAAGAAATTGTCTTTCCGAAAATCTCTTTTGGTTGTTGATCGTACATTTTTTTTCGAATATACATCACCAAGATTAAGATAACAAGTCTGTATTTTCCATTAGGTCGTAACTTGTTAAGTGTACAAGATTCCCTTCTATAGCACAGAATCTTTAACCGGGGTTATATGAGAGAGAAAAAAACCAAGACTTTTTGAATAATCTATATGGTGCGTGATCGACCATCATACTCTTAGGGGATATTAAAATTAAGAAACCATAAAACTAAAAAAAACGTGAGAATCTTACATAAATGCAATATATTATAGTCGAAAACTAAAAGTAAAAAAGTCGCTCTTAATTTTTCCATTCCGAGCAAAGTTGAGGATGAAATCTTTCTACCCGACTAAGGAGGGATTAGACGATATTAAGACGACATTACGATGTTTGCGGAAACGATTTGCCTCTTGACCTGTTGAAGGTAATTTAGACAAGATGGTTGCAGGACATCCAAGCATTGTTGTCTGATCCATAAAAAAGGAAAACCCAGAATTTTAGCTCGAGTGGAATATGGACGAGACCCTCAGTATTTAATGTAGGAAATATAGAAACCCTGAGCAATCTGTAAGTGTACTTTCAAGACAAATGAGATATAAGATGAGATCGACACATCCCATCTTTTTCGAACTATTCTTACCCCTTTAAGGTTGATAAGCAATTAACCGAAGCCTCCCTATGTAAGAAAAGGATTTAGACAAGGCAGCATATCCTACGGGGCTTATACGTCAAACCAAGAGGCACGATTAATTTTCTTTTTTTTTTTTTTTGTGTTGGAGCAATACAGTGGAGCAATATAGTAAAAAGAAATCAAAGAACTCAAACTTAAATTTAGGTTAATTCAAAACATCAATTTATTTATTATGTAAAACATGGGATCTCAACTTTTAAAAAAAATATTAGCTTCCTCTGCAGAAATCAGACGGATCTTGAGGTGATACAAATCAATCAAAACAAAACTGAACTTTGCATCCAAAACTGGACTGATTAAAATAAAATTAGAGGATATGACTCCAGTGATAGAATCATACCCAACTCGTACACAGACATGCTATGGAATACATGCGAAATGTCTCTGATGCTATAATTCCACTTAAATATCTTCCAGAAACTTGGAAAATTACTCTAATAATTGCAAACAATTAAAGCGGCAAACACTTCGTCATCGTATAAATCAATCTCTTATTAGAAATATGTCATTAGATCAACTCTACGATTGTCGGTTTTCGTATTCAGCACTATTCGGATAAGTTTGAAATAGAAGAACAAGTACAAGTATCCTTGCGAACTCTCCACATATACGATATCGTTCACGCAAGAGGAATAAGTTTCTAAACTCATCCAGAATTTCTCAGGCAAAACAGTTATAACCGCGAAGCAGGGGTAGACCAAAGGAGAAAACTATTAAAGTCGATTTATCAATATAAAATAAATAGCAATTTGAACAGATAAATGATAAATTAGTAATAATAGGAACTGCATTCTACGCCGAGTTCAACGACCATATCGACTTGTCAATATCAACTCAGATTGCAGCCACACCGTCCGTAGTGAACGAACCACGAGGCTCCCATTCACCCTTGCCGACCAGTCCAAGTTCCATTGCCCTTTTAAACAGTGGTTTAAAGGACATTAAAGGACATGTTCACCACTTTTGTTATATCTGAAAGCACGCTGTCCAATCCCTGAGGACTACAATTCCTACCCTTACCTAGTGCAAGGTGAAGCGGATGCGTTGCTACGCAATATATCACAGATGGCAATTTAAATACTGCGTGGAAAGTTCCGGAATAACGGTATAATAACAGGCGGAGTGTTATCTCCGTGACATGATACAATTACCTAGTGAAGGCACAGATTCACTTGCACCACTACCTTGGCTGGCGGATGGAATGACAGATTCTATACGCGCTCTTCAGCTGCGAGACGGGCTACAAGGTTTGTTTTGATGATAAAGTGATTTTATCTTCATGGGAAAATGGTTTATTCATCAATATCTATTTTGTTACGTTCAAAGTAGTCTTCTTCAGATACAATACACTTGCGCTAATGCTTTTCCCAATCTTTGAAGCACTTTTATTATGCAATTTTTGGTATAGGCTTGATCTTTTCCAGCGATGCAGTCTTTATCTCGTCAATCGTCCAAATCTTCGGACCTTCATGGGTTTTGGAAAGAGAAAAAAGTCTCAGGGGCCCAAGTCTGTGTAATATGATGGTTGAGGCATGAATGCGGCATTGCTTTTGGTCGACAAATTAAGAACAAGCAACGATGAGTGCGCAGGTGCATTATCGCTATGCAACAGCCATGAATTTTGTTATGCACTAATTCTTGCACACTGTCATCTGCGAATTTAATGGGTTTAGTCCAGATCATGTGGAACTTTCTTTACAGAAGGACATGTACAAGAACATTGAAATCATACAAGATAAAAGTTATTGCAAGTATTATTTGACATAAGTGTAGATAGAACAGGAAGCGGACGTTAGATAGTCATTTAACTGTAGTAACGGACTTGCATTTCTAAAATAGACCAAAGAAGAAACTAACTCAATTTTCCTTCCACAATAGAAGCGGCTAGGGAAAACAGTGAGATGACGGTGATGTATGAGGAGTTGATTGCTATTTACTTAAGCCTTGCAACGAGTGCAGGGAAATACTGGGCCACCACATATTTACTATATTCCCCAACATGGAGTGGAGGATGGTGTTGGACGCCGTTCATAACCTGAACAGCGCCATCACCAACTGTTTCGAACTCGCATGTCCTGTCAAAAAACCTCCCTTTTTTTTTTTTTATAATTCGTGCATGTTCAAGAGTTACGCTCTTATGATGTTTGTCACACAACCTGGACGGGGTGCAGATGGTTTGTGTCGAAGATGTTCCTTCACTACTCTCGGGGGGTGGTTGTCTTAGGATTCAAGAGATTCGACTGAATTTGTTGCGTTGTTTGTAGTTTTACAGTAATTTTATTCCATGCCATTAAGATGTTACATATATTGGAAATTAACACGCAGAGTATGAATTTTGAAGTGATCTCATACTGCGAGTGTTATGCCTTTGTCTGCATTTTTTGATCATCTCTCATTCACAACTGGTGTTATTGCACAGTTTTTTTTTCCGTATAGGAATTGTTCTTGGCTATGGTCATACTTGACCTACAGACCTTCCGTTCAACAGTCGTTCCCTGGTGGAACGCTGAGCTCCAATGTCTTCGCAGGGAAGCCAGAAGTCTCCTGAATAGATCGCTTAAATTGAACTTGGAAGATGACTGGAATAAATATCGATCGAAGATGAAGGAATATAAGAAGCTTATTCGTAAATCGAAGAATGATTCCTATAAGTCCTTCTGCAAAGAGATCAAATACCTCAGCGCGAACAGCAAGTTGGTTAACGTGCTCAAACGAGGAAAATCGACAAAGCTGGATGTACTCAGAAAGTCCGATGGTACTTTCACCGAGTCTAAAGCAGAAACTCTTAGTTTACAGTTGCAGACCCATTTCCTGGGAAATCAGACTGTCATCGGCTCGTTGCACACTCCCCCATTGGAAACTGCGACTGAAACGATGAAAACAACTTGGCGTAGCTGGTATGTTGCGTCACGCGTGGCAACTACTGAGGCCATTGAATTTGCTGTGGCATCCTTCGAGGGCTTTAAGTCGCCGGGCACTGATGGGATATACGCTGTTATGCTGCAAAAGGGGATATAAGACAGCTGCTTCCTACTCTGAAAAGAATTTTCAGTGGCGCGCGGTGAAAGAGGTCTTTATTCCCAAAATAGGGAAAGAAGATTACTCAATCGCCAAGAGTTTTAGACCAATCAGTCTAACATCCTTCTTGCTGAAAAGCATGGAAAGATTAGTAGAGTTGTACGTGCGCAAAGTTACCCTTCGAATGCATCCTCCCTCGGACATGCAACATGCTTATCAACGTGGAAAACGAGACTGCGCTTCAGAACCTAGTTGGGAGAATTGAATGCGCTCTCGAAAGGAAAGAGTACGTACTAGGCATTTTCGTCGACATTGAGGGAGCTTTTGATAACGCTACTTTCGACAGCATGTATAACGCTGCTAGACGGCATGGCGTAGATGCAGTACTAGTTTTGTGGATCAAAGCAATGCCCGTGCACAGGACATTGATCGCTGATGCAGGCCTCGAACAATGTGTCAAGTCTGGAGTAAACAGGGGCGGCCCGCAAGGTGGCGTCTTGTCTCCGCTGTTATTGTGCATGGTGGTCGACTCTCTGCTCGATGCTCTCAATGCCTCTGGAATCTATGCCCAGGCCTATGCGGATGATGTTGCTGTTCTTTCTGTCGGCTCATGTTTAGCGAATGTCTGTCTCAAAGCGCAGGCGGCGCTAGATGTGGTTGAAGACTGGTGCATGAGAAATGGGCTGTCGGTTAATCCTCATAAGACTGATGTCGTTCTCTTTACGAGAAGGATGCAAAATACTGGCATTACTCAGCTGGTGCTAAAAGGCATTCCCATTCCGATATCCAAGAAAGCTAAGTACCTGGGGGTCATCCCAGATAGCAAGCTTCTTTGGTCAAAGCATGTTGAGTCCAAAACCACCAAAGCGCTGTCAGCTTTTTGGCAATGCAAAGGTGCCTTTGGCAAGACATGGGGCCTATCGCCGTAAAAGGTCCTCTGGATCTACACGGTAACGATAAGACCGATAATCTCATATGCATCGTTTGGTATCATATCATTGTTTGGTGGAGCAGGCTAACACGCAAACACGCTGTGGCTTCACTCACCAAACTCCAAAGAGCGATCTATCTCAGCTGCACGGGGGCTTTCCCCAGCACACCGGGAGCAGCTCTAGATGCTATGATGAATCTTCCATCCCTTGACATATATATCAGAGGGTGTGCACTGAAAACTATTTCTCGCCTAAAGAGAAATGGTCTTTGGTACAACTCGCATTGAAGTGAGAGTGTACTTGCGGGAGAAACATCCTACGACCCGTGTCTCATGGACATGCCTTCTGACGCAATGACACCTGCCATCCTACTGCGCTGTAACTTCACAGTCACATTTCCATGGCGCAAGGTCTGGCTTTGGCCAGACACTGAGCCTGGAATGGAATGTCTTCGCTTTTTAACAGATGGCTCCAGGACTGGGCAGGGATCCGGCGCTGGAGTCTTCTTTGAGCGTGAAAACATTCGACTACACTTCTTGTTAGGAAAATATGCATCTGTCTTCCAAGCGGCGATTTACGCAATCATAATGGCATAATGGCCAACAGATAGTAGAAGCCTCCAACAAAAAAAAAAAAAAAAAAAACATGGAGTGCAGAATCAAGCACCACAACAAGACTTAGAGAAATGCTTAACACTTCGAGGAAGTGCAAGTCAAGTATATCTCTAAATGGCTGCCTGCATGTGGTACCGGCGGCAGACTAAAAAATACTCGAATGCCAATACTCGAACGGGGTCCCATTATTCTTACAAAAGATAGCCAGGTAAGTTGTTTAATTATCGAACAAGCTCGTAATGTGACGTATGGTGCTTATGAAGGTACTTAAGCCACCTTAAATTTCTTGAGGAAGCAATTCATAATCATTATTCATTTGGAGACCTATTAAAATGCGTATCAGGCATTCGTTAGAAAGCAGTAGTGACGACTCAAATAATGGAAAGTTTGCCCAGTTACTGATGAACAGTACCTTCTGCATTTAAACGCCGTGGGTTGCATTACGCCTCTCCGTTTAAATACGTGCTTCGAAGTTGTGAGGAAGTAGATGGTATAAAAGCTAGGTGAATTTATTCGTCGGTTTAAGCACCTAGGCCATATGTCTTGAGCTCGTCAGTGATTTGGCAACTGAAATATTTCTTGTCATATCGGAACGGTTTTTGGCGCGGAAGCATTACCACTCCGATATCTATAGTAACTATGCAACTAAAATCTTTGATGCTTACTCAACTTTAGGGAAAGATCACGAAGCTCATTGATAACAATTTGAGATTGGAACTCAGACTGTTGCACGGCATTTCATTCCAGCCGGGTGTCCCGATTTCGGAGCACCTTGGTTGCCAGGAGTTAAAAGAATGAAACATAATTTGAACCGAAGCATCAGTTGGGCTACATTGACGTTCGAGAAGTTTTACACCGTGTTCAAATAAATCGAAGTAATATTTAATTCACTAAATGCCACCTCGATTCATTTGATCTACAATATATGCACTCTCTTCGAGCATTTCTTAGTGAACGAACGGCTCACGTTAGCGCCAAAGCCACCGCTGCTCGATATTGTCGCAGGCAGATTTAGCAAACGGTTTTTTAAAAGCGTTGGGTCAATGAGTATTTACATGAATTTAAGATCAGTAATAAACGGCAGACCGTGAAACAAAATATAAAAATTAGTGATCTTAGATAAAGGGAGCGGTCACCACCCAATTAATAGTCCTCGGGTCCCATCATTGAGGTGCATACCAAAGGCAAATTAGTTAGTACTGTGACCACTCAGTAATCGATCATAAAGCGAGCTTTATCGAAATTAATTATTCTCCTGATTGAATCTGAATTTGATGACCGTGTGTTAGGCGGCAAAAAAGTCAACATTTGTTTCGTCGTAGCGCCTAGGCTTGGTGAGCGGTAATGTCGAGAAGTAAGAATCACAGAACTTTGGCTTTGCTTATCTGTTTTTCTCTTTTTCTTTGAATAAAGTTAAATTTTTTGTTGAAGAAAGGAAGACGTGATTTTCGTTAAATAGTAAGAAAACTTTTATTGCAGTTTGATTATTTTCTCAAGCCCTTTGCAGTTGAAGATACTTAACTTAACAAAACTGCTATATTAACCTTGGCACATATTTTATCGAGACTAAGTGTAATATTGAACCAAGAACTGATCCTTCGGGGACGTCTGAGTCGGAACAATATTACATATATGACGTTGGTTCGGACTATACCACATATGTAGAATAGGCAGGTCTATGCTGATCGTGCATAGAGGTGCGGTTTGTTGCCGTTGGGCTCTTTTTGTTTGGGTGCTATTAAAGATTGAAGTCCCGCGAATAATTCTGAAACCATTCAGGTATGTAACCATTCAATCTATTTATAAAATAGAGCCTCAAACTATTGAAATTGTGTTTCCAAACTTTGTTGAAAGAATGCAATTTTCCAAAACTGGCATAGGCAACGATCCATACTGAATTATATTTTACAACTAATCGAATCGTAACCGTGTTTTCTTATAACAATTAGCCGACAGACTTTGCTACAGCTTAAGTACCGAGGAAATGAATTCGTTACCTATGAAGAGCATATTCGGAAGAGGGCAACTAATTAGAAGCAGACCTGATCGCTTGATAAACAAAACAGTAAGGTCAGCATCCCATAGCCTAAACAAAACAAAAAACGATATTCCGGGCCTAGACTAGAAACGAACAATTTTTAATTCTCCGACCAGGATGTACATATGAAACAAAATACTATTTGGACCATCATCTATCAGTAAATAAATTAAATAAATTCCTCTGACTACAATCTGTTCTCACTTTGCCTCATCTTTTGTTGTCTCTTGAACAACATTTCGAAATGTATAGCTAACCCCCCTCCCTACAAAAGACAACATGATAGAATCCAGAATGAAATTGAATAACATATTTTTCTCTAAGCAGTGACGTGCGTGCTTTCTTTCTTCACGTATCTTTGACAATCAATATCAAATCCACACCATATGCTCCTATTTGATTCTATCTAGCACTGTGCTGACATTTAGCCAGCTACGAGTATTGCCATCACCTTCTCCTACTTTAATCTACATAAATTCCTTGTCGGCACCCTCTTCAGTGGGCAGGCATAGATAAATCACAAAGTTTTTGATAGCTGAAAACTGCAAGGACACACATATGTACAAGCAAATTTAAGGATTTCACGCTCCTATACAGCATATAGGAATCACGCACCAGTTCAAAAAGGATAACTCAAGGCATTGAACTATTGTAGCAGATTCTCGTTGCCGACTACTGGCTTATGGTTACCAATGATTTATCGCTTCGTAAAGTATGTATTTGGCTAACGGACAGATAGATACCATTTGGTTAGCCGTCGATAAACGACATATGTATTATCGTATTCAAGGGAAAAGTTATCTACGAGTTTCGGCTACCAATGGAGTGTGGGTGCAAGATCAATCCATTACCCAATCTACAGAAGCTAACATACATACGATATTGATTAAATTTCAGGACTTGCAAACAGGAGTCACCCAGCTTACATGTTGGATTAAAAAGCCCTTCCTTTCACCGGCTATTATTTTGTTTTCCTTGTTTGTATGTTCTCAATGTCTTTTCGGTATTTCGTTTCATTTACGCTCGACATTCACTTCACTCAGCCGCTATCGTCGTCGTACTTGTTTGCGAAGGACGACGACAAGCATTTTGGGGCACAAAAATAACTCCCAACGCAGACACGAAAATAGAAATGAAAACGGGAAATCCTTTCCCTATGCTGGTTTTCAATATCCAATAACTTGTGACAAAGGCAAGGAAAGCGCTTCTGTCGCTGTCGTATATCGTATGTTGTCGTCGTCCAAAGAAATCGACATGGCCTGAAAGGGGAATTCCATTTCATGCATCATTGCATGCCTTGTCACTTTCTTAACATATTACAGGCAAATTTATGTTGAATTGGAGGAAACGTCGAAGCGTGTCAATCAACAGCCCATTGTACACGTGAAAATTGTTTCCTTCGGTCGTTTGCGCAATCCTCTTCAGATTTTTATTCAATTCCAAAAAGAAGGGATACAAAGCAACACACGTTGTGTTGACTCGTTTTCGGTTAGCTTTGTTAGGGAATGGATCAAATCGAGATAAGCTTAAAGGATTAGGGTAATGACGTTGGCAGTGTTTCCTAATTATGAGTCTTCAACGTTATAGACATGCATTTATACTAGCACCCACATCGGTCTGACACGAATAACCTTTCTTGATTTAGCGCAGAGATGCTGGTGTCGATATCTATGGAGGTATCGTATAAGTTAAACTTTTATTATATTATTTTGCTTAAAAAAAAAAACTTGATTTTACGATGTTCACTTACAGACTGACATAGCTTAACTTAAATTCTAATAACGTAACTTGCGTAAGTGATGCTTCGATTTTTATGGATCTGGATCTAACTCGTCCTTGGCATCCTATTGCAAGAATTACGTATGTATGTAGTTATCTGGTGCTTGTCTTGTTCCCCTTGGATCTTGGTAATTTTTAACACGTTTTTAAAGTGCAGTTCTTTCATGGGCTATAAAGAAAGAACTTCTTCCATCTCCAGGTCTTCTGTTGATGAAAGTAGTGTTGGAGGTGGGGGGTAGATACCCAGTGCTTCTTCTATTGAAAATCGTTGATTATTGATCATCACGCTATTGTTAACAAATTTAATAACGAAAGTCCCTTTTAACGATTGGGTCCTGTTGTTGATTTCTACGCTGCCATTGAACTGACTGAGTATGAGTAAACCTGGTGTTATTTCTTCAACCTGAGGTACATACATGATGGCTGTTGGTTATGTTACATGAAGCATTTCTATTCTCTCATACACTTATCATAGCTTAAATCTAAAAAATTTGATATTTTACATAGACATACTCGTAAATCATCGATGGTTTTACATTTGTTATTAATACCACAAACATTCTTCAACATCGATAATATAAAGTACGAGTAAAATGTTACAATCTGTGGCGATTTTAACGTCTGCGAATTTGAGCGCTTGCTCTATATTTAAATACGGTAAATTTTCTTTATTCATTTTTTCTATGATTACATTTAGTTAGTTTTTGTCTAAAATGTTTGAATTTACAATATTGGTTCTCGCTAGTTGATTGATGTGTCTTTTTAACCCCCGACGCAAAAAGAGGGGTGTTATGTGTTTGACGTGTCCGTTTGTCTTTTTCGAAAATTAATTAGTGCAGTTATTTGCACAGTTGCATTGTTTTTCTTACGCAGAGATGCTGGTGTCGATATCTATGGAGGTATCGTATAAGTTAAACTTTTATTATATTATTTTGCTTAAAAAAAAAAACTTGATTTTACGATGTTCACTTACAGACTGACATAGCTTAACTTAAATTCTAATAACGTAACTTGCGTAAGTGATGCTTCGATTTTTATGGATCTGGATCTAACTCGTCCTTGGCATCCTATTGCAAGAATTACGTATGTATGTAGTTATCTGGTGCTTGTCTTGTTCCCCTTGGATCTTGGTAATTTTTAACACGTTTTTAAAGTGCAGTTCTTTCATGGGCTATAAAGAAAGAACTTCTTCCATCTCCAGGTCTTCTGTTGATGAAAGTAGTGTTGGAGGTGGGGGGTAGATACCCAGTGCTTCTTCTATTGAAAATCGTTGATTATTGATCATCACGCTATTGTTAACAAATTTAATAACGAAAGTCCCTTTTAACGATTGGGTCCTGTTGTTGATTTCTACGCTGCCATTGAACTGACTGAGTATGAGTAAACCTGGTGTTATTTCTTCAACCTGAGGTACATACATGATGGCTGTTGGTTATGTTACATGAAGCATTTCTATTCTCTCATACACTTATCATAGCTTAAATCTAAAAAATTTGATATTTTACATAGACATACTCGTAAATCATCGATGGTTTTACATTTGTTATTAATACCACAAACATTCTTCAACATCGATAATATAAAGTACGAGTAAAATGTTACAATCTGTGGCGATTTTAACGTCTGCGAATTTGAGCGCTTGCTCTATATTTAAATACGGTAAATTTTCTTTATTCATTTTTTCTATGATTACATTTAGTTAGTTTTTGTCTAAAATGTTTGAATTTACAATATTGGTTCTCGCTAGTTGATTGATGTGTCTTTTTAACCCCCGACGCAAAAAGAGGGGTGTTATGTGTTTGACGTGTCCGTTTGTCTTTTTCGAAAATTAATTAGTGCAGTTATTTGCACAGTTGCATTGTTTTTCTTATGATGCATCTCTAACCAATTATTCATTCGAGAAATTTACGCTGTGGTGTTATAGTATGTTGAAAAAAAGACTATTTTAAAGTGTTCATAATAATATGGAATTTTGTTTGTTTCGTTGTTATAACGTTCATATTTTTATTAAAAATCATTGAAAAGGTAATGTTATTTTTCGTAAACCATACAACCATACAACTATACACATTTTACATTTTAAAATCTATGTCGGTTTATAATGGGACGCAATAGGCATTGCACTGCTGTAGAAAGTCGCATTATTCAAAATTTGAGAGACCAAGGAAAAACCCTTGCCAACACATTGGGAAAGTCAATCAATTTTGTTTATAATGCTCTTTCAAGAAGCCCAGCACAAGAAACAAGAGGCAGACCAAAAAAAACTACTCCAATCGATGACTCCCATATTGTGCTACTAGAAAAAAAGAACCCCTTTATGTCATCAAGGGCAATTGCCGCAGAACTGGATAATGCAGTCAGTGCTCCAACTGTCCGGAGAAGGTTGTTACAGAATCATCTGCCCGAAAGAATTGCTCGGAAAGTTCCACTGCTTAATAAGACGAGCAAGGAAAGATTTCGCTTTAAGTTTCAAAAATCACACCAAAGTCATGTTTCGCAACATTCTCTGCAGTGATGAAACTAAAGTAAATTTATTTGGTTCTAACAGCGGTAGAAATGTTCGACGTCCTCAGGGAAAGGAGTTTCACTGCCGGTTTACTAAAAAAACCGTGAAACATGGCGGCGGTAGTGTCATGGTATGGGGCTGCTCTTCTTGGTTTGGTGTTGGACGCATTTACCAAATAAAGGATATTATGAACAAGCAGAGTTATCGTAATATCTTAAGGATGTCATGCTGCCGTATGCCGAAGACAATATGCCGTTAAGATGGCACTTTCAACATGACAACGATCCCAAGCACTCATAGAAATTGTTGAGTACTTGGTTGCAAGAACATCAGGTGTCGGTGCTACGATGGCCCTCTCAGTCTCCCGATCTCAACCTCATTGAGAATTTTTGGGCAGAACTGAAAAAAATCCTTATCCACACTAACTTTTCAAAATAAAAATCAGTTGTGGACCGCCATTGAAACCCACTGGAAAAATATTCCCATAAGTAAATGTCAAAAATTAAGTGATTCAATGCCTAATCGAATAACTGCTGTCCTAAAAAACAAAGGTGTGGATTAATCTACTGGCATTTACTTAAAAATATTTTAACTAATAATCCCAATCAATAACTCGTTAAGTTAAGTTTATTATGTTAAGAAAAACTTATGTTGACTATGAATTTCCCTATTATTTTGAACAACCAAATTCGAAGAAATTTTAATTTATTTTTGAAAAAAAGAATACTGCGATACAATAGAAATAAAAAATGTAGTAATATGGATTAAGAATGACTACGTTAATTATCAAATACTAATATAAATTGCTATTTGGTTACAACATTTTGGAAAATGCCTAAAAATTCTTCAGTTAATACCTTTCCCTATTATTTTGAACAGCTCTGTATATTGATGTAACGATAAATTCGAACAGTTTATGCACACTCACACACTGGAACTGGAATAGCAGAAAGGTGATCAAACAATAATGTCCGCAATCATACTCGTACAGGCAATTCGTTCCGTGTTTCGTGAACGAATTAGGTATGAACGATTGATATGGATCTCTCTTACCATACTAATAGTTCCGATAGTTCCGACAGTTCCGATGTAGTTCCGAGGAGATAATTCCAGGAACTAGTTCCGGGGTTGGAACTATTTTGCGCAACTCTAGATCTTAGACACAATGGGTACTTACATTACTTTCAAACATAACTGCGACCTAATATTTGAAACACTCATGTATGCTGGTACTACTGAGTTGGTACTCTGATGATGGAACTCGTAGGTAGGAGACGGTTGCCTATTAGTAAACCTATTAAGTATGGGCTCATTACATTCGTCTTAACTAGTTCTGTTTATAGTTAAGTTGCTGTACTTGCTTTAAAAATAATGAGTTTATTCCGGAATCGCGATATTAATAACAAAAATAGCTCTATTATAAAAAAATAGACACAGTTCCGTCGTTACATTTTTGACACACATGTGTAATATAACTGGAATAATTCATGCTGAATGTGGTAAATTATATATGGGTTTGTATGCGGTGGAGTGTTACGAAAAATTGAATTTAAGTATTGGTCTATAACTTAATTCGTGCGGTTTGCTAAGAGATGGCGTAACTTGTATTATTCCATTGTTATTATTCCATTGGAACATGCGTTGGAAAGCTATTGTCATTGTACGTCATTTCAGTATATGTCATTCATTTGAAGTGTAAACAACAATAATTTTTTTTCACTCAAATATGTCGAACTTTGTGCCTGAAAAAGTTTTTTTGCGGGGAGTTGTTCTTCATTACTTTAATATGAAGAAAACTGCTGCCGAAAGTCATCGTATTTTGGTGGAAGTTTATGGTGAACATGCGCTAGCTGAGCGAACGTGCCAAAAGTGGTTTGCACGATTTAAAAGTGGTGATTTTGGCTTGGAAGACGATGAACGTCCTGGGCAGCCAAAAAAGTTTGAAGATGAAGAACTGGAAGCATTACTCTATGAAGATTGTTGCCAAACACAAGAAGAGCTCGCAGAATCTTTGGGTGTCACTCAAGCAGCCATTTCAAAACGTTTAAAAGCAGCTGGATATATTCAAAAGCAAGGAAATTGGGTTCCATATGAACTCAAGCCGAGAGACGTCGAAAGGCGGTTTTGCATGTCCGAAATGATGACCTAGTCAGATAGATTGATGTACAAAACTATTATAAGTTCATACGTACAATTTGAAGCTATAAGTTTTTTTGTTTTTTCATTACACTTATGTGTAATGAATTTAATTAATTACCCTTCTTCACTTAGCGGTCCCCCGACGCGGCGACGTCATCTTAAAAATATTAATAGGTTCTTTTAATGAAGTCAAAAGGCCGAGAGGAAAAAATTTTTTTTTTTACTTTTTGGAGTTTCTTTTTTTGTCGGGGGTTACTTAAAATTTTTAATTTTATTTTTTTTTAGTTTTCTTGCTACAGTTCGAAATGTGAAGCATTTATTTTTGAGATAGATATGCGAGACGAAAAACGAATGGAACTTTCGTATGCATTGTTGGGGAAACTATTAGAGAAAATGTCAAAGAATTGTTTCTCCTACAAGTGGTCTGGCTTGGAAAACTTGCATCTGACCTACAGATGATCAGGAAAGTAGGCAGGTAGAAAATTTGTTTTATTCAATATATACTACTGATTCTAAAAATTTTGATTCAAAATGTCTTTGATTCGAACGTCGAGTTAATTTGAAGTTTCTTTCATTTTGGAGAAATTAGGATCCTTTAAATTTAAATTAGCTCCAAGTTTCCTTGACAAGAATCAAATTCTTGTACAGGTGGTTTATTAACAGACAAAACTCGGAGGTCAGGAAACTGAAGTTACTGATTAAAAATCTGTTGATCGAAAAATATTTATCTTTAAGTTTGTAAGTTTGCATTGGAACAACAGAATTCGTGCTGCAAATTTCAACAGCGAGAGTCTGTTGCAGCAAATAATTAGCATGTTTCGAAGAAACGCATATTACGAATAATCTGCATTGATCCGGAGAGCGCTCTTTTGGATGACTATTTCTTCATTGTCGAGGATCGTCAGGAGTGACGGACGACAGTGCGAGCTGTCTTTCAGGAGGTGTTCACCCAAGCCACAATGTAGAAAACAGAGCTCTACTTCATCACTGCTACCTTCGATATGATATCGACATCAAGCGATTAGAGAACCTTGACTTTACCAGATTCGGTGACGATTTCATGGCAAATAATGCCGTCGGCAGGGAAGGGTTCATTTCGAAGGAGGATCTCCAGATGATCTTGTTGAGAACCAAGAACCCGCGGTATATCCAATGTCATACTGTTGTGGAGATGAAAGAAGTGAATATGGACGTCCAGTGTAACAATTCTCGACACGGCGTGGTTAGAAACACTTTAGTCGGGTGGGCATAAGTAAATTACTGCTACGAGGGTGGTCTGATAAGTACTTAGTCTCACCGCCAGATGGCCCCAGTAT
Organism: Merodon equestris; assembly: GCA_958301585.1. Taxonomy (NCBI): domain Eukaryota; kingdom Metazoa; phylum Arthropoda; class Insecta; order Diptera; family Syrphidae; genus Merodon; species Merodon equestris. The sequence continues at coordinate 75,279,221 of OY284415.1, read as the reverse complement.
CGCAGGAGCAGCTTACTATCCTGTAGTAGACGGCTACTGTCGAAATTTCAGCCGGATCGGACTCGTAGTTTTGTTTTGACCGCGTGTGGAAGCGGGAGTGCGGATTTTTGAAAACGACGGGTTAAAGAAGTTGGAGCATCGCTGGGTCAAGTGTATTGAGCTAAAAGGAGACTATATTAAAAAATAAATCGCCATTTCTCCAAAAATTTTGTTTTTCTTTTGTGGGCTAAGTACTTATCGGATTTTTGAAATCTTAAGTGGTAGACATTTTGTTGCGAAAATTGTTAACTTCCCATACATTTGAAATAAAAAACTAGACGATCCCTTCAGCATTTACTTAAGCGATCTGCTAATTTATCATGGCACTCTAAAGGGTATATAGATGAGTTAATTGCGTACAGATCAAGTCCAACGATTGATGTCATTGTAATTCTTTTGCAGAGAGAAGTCGAAAAAAATTAGAAATATTGTTAAATCAGAAACTATTTTATTTAAAACACAATAGTCTAGGGCCTTTCGGAACACTAGAGCCTGCCGGGACACTAGAAAAATAGCACAGGTTCTCAAAATTTAGACCAGACGGACGTCCGTTGGCCAACCAAAGAATTTGGATTTGGATAATGTCTCAGATTTTCAGTGCACGAAATTTTACCCTAACGCGGTCTTATAAAATAGGGCTAGATTTTTACAGGCAGACAATTTTCTGGCGCTTACTACCCCAATAACACGTATTATGAGAAGGAGCGTCTTCACGGCTTTATCCCCCCAGCGGTATTCCTCTATTTCGATCAACACGCCCTAATTCAGGCCAGAGTAGCAATCCCGCTAATCTTCCACGTATCGAAAAGACTTCGCCGTTTGCGAGTCAGGTGGCGCTGGAAGCTTCGCCGTTGACTCCGAATCATTCAGTTTCTTCAACCGATACAACCAAATGGCTGGCTTCCAAAGGTTACGATAGGTGTAGATTAGTTTAGTTTAATTTTTAGTTAAGCTTACTTTAAGTTTTAGAAAAAAACAGAAACACAAAAAAACAATAAAAATAAAAACAAAAAAAACACCAAACCAAATAAAAGATAATAAGACATCACATATAATAAAAAAATACATATGTGTAATATACAGCGTGCGCCATCTCATATGGGTCGATGTAAATTTCGAATAACTTCAACAATTCTCAGCCCATTTTGGAAATTCAAAAACTTTTATTCAATCTGGACCTTTATAATTTATTTTTTGAAAACAATATCGATTAAATGACCGCCTTTATTGTCGATGTAAAAATGGGCTCGTTTTCGCACATTCTCCATGACATTTTCCAGCATTTCGGTCGAAATGTCTGCGATTTCCGCACGAATGTTTCTTTTGAGCTATTCTATTGCCTTCGGGCCGTTAGCATATACCTTGCTTTTCAAGTATCCCCAAAGAAAAAAGTCTGGAGGAGTCAAATCCTTCGTTCTCGGAGGCCAGTCAATATCGCCCTTTTTGACACCAATCTTCCAGGGAACTTCTTGCACAAAAGGTTCATTGTTTTGTCCGCAGTATGGCATGTCGCGCCATCTTATTGAAACCAAAATTGAAGTAAGCCTTTTTTGAGCATTTTTGGGACCACATAATTGGCCAACATCCACCAATATCGAACGCCATCCACTGTATCGCCAACTTTGAAGAAATACGGTCCAATGATGGTCTTAGCGCATACACCAGCATACGCCGTGGCTCATCTTGGGGCAAAATTCTTTGACTTATCTGCACTTTGTATGGAAATAAGTGAAGATCATCCTTTAAAATTCTCCGCAAAGCGGTCCCACTGATGGCTTACTGCTACGAACGGCGCCGATGTGACAAACTTGGGTCTTCTTCACAGACTGAATAGATGAGTTTGAACGCCGCGGACGTGGCCTATGTTGCTCACGAGGGCTTGCTACAGAACCAAATTGGAAAAAATTCGAGGCCCAACGACGAATTGTATCTTTTATGGGCGCAAAACGATCGCGATATTTTGCACGATGCGCACGTTGAGTTAGCAGAATCGAGTGTTCATTTTTAATAAACATTGAAACTATTTCCGCGCGTTCTTTTGGTATGAAACGATTCATGGTTAAAATTGTACTGAATTGGCGTTTCTGAAATGCTATGACATAAAAATCAGTTGACAATTGTTGAAGTTATTCGAAGTTTACATCGACCCATACGAGATGGTGCACTCTGTATACTTCGTATTCATGATATATGTATGTGTATGTATGATTTTAGTTAGTCATAAGCTTTAAAAAGCTGTTCAGATGCTTAGTTTTATTTTTTCCACATTTTCTTACTTTAAATATACTAGATGTACAACTTTGCTTCCGCCGTTGTTTTCCCCTACACTTGAGGCTTTAATGAACCAAATTCGTTACACATGTATCATTCAAAGTATTTTTCATAGCTGGCCACTACTTTCTCCCATCTTTCGGGCAGTGTACGAATCCCGCGTGGAAAAAATTGTTCATCTTTTGAAGCGATCTACGAATCGATCCAATTTGTGACTTCTTCATGAGATCGGAAGTGTTGGTCAGCCAGGCCATGCGCCATTGATCAAAACAGGTGATAGTCAGAGGGAGCAATGTCTGGAGAATACGGTGGGTGGGGTAGTACTTCCCATTTTAACATTTCCAAGTACGTTTTGACCTCTTTTGCAACGTGGGGTCGAGCGTTGTCGTGCTGCAAAATCACTTTATAGTGCCTCTCGCTGTATTGCGGCCGTTTGTCCCAAACGCATTAATTGCGTTCGAGCAGCTGTGATTGTTTCACTTGGTTTTAACACCTCATAGTACACGACGCCGAGCTGGTCCCACCAAATGCAGAGCATGATCTTGTAGCCGTGGATATTCGGTTTGGCCGTCGACGTGGAAGCATGGCCGGAATAACCCCATGATTTTTTGCGTTTCGGGTTATCGTAATAAATTTAATATATGCCCATATCCTTGAGACGTTTTGAAATGGCTTACTGTGTCACACCCACTGATCGTGCCGATTCTTCTTGAGTTTGACGCGAGTCTTCATTCAGTTATGTCTCCAATTCTGCATCTTCGAAATCTTTCTCTCTTCCACTACTATGCCGGTCTTCGGCGTTAAAATCACCGTTCTTGAAGCGAAATGACGAGAATTTGGCTCGTAAACTGACGTTTTCAATCGAGAACAACTTCATAATGCAGACACAAATCGACTAATGTTTGATGGTGTTCTGTTGACCGAGGTCCAAGCCAACTGCCTGACGTCTGCGATCTGTTTTTTTCGACCGCTACTTACCGTTATCGTCACACATCGGCAAACGGCGGAAGCAAAGTTGTACACCTTATACTTACACATATTTTAATCAAGTTAATCTTAAGGTCGAAAGACATGGTCTTAAAAAATGTGCTATCTATTTTAGAGTGCCTGCACAGGGACGGTAAGGTAATTTTAATTAAATTAGAGAGTTAAGCTATGTTTAACCATTTTTGTCTAGAATAAGTGAAAGAAAAAAAAAAGCAAACAGTACGAGAAACCGACCTGTTACTGCTCTGCAAGGAAACAGTAAAAACCGACATGGTCATCTCAATGGCGGCTTTACGAGACCGGTTAATTCGCCTACCGTAAGACAAGAAAACTTTTCTTTTCCTGCCAAGAAGAATCTAAATTTTACCTGGAATTTTCAGATGACTTACAATTCGAAGGCGGTTTGACGAAAGACCGAAAGAAGAATATATCAAAAATTATATGAAGGGATTTAAGGGTGCTATGATTTGGAGGATCACAGTAAGCTTCATTTTCAACTGGTTTGATAGTGGATGGATCCACAAATGCTTCAGTGTGCATTGGAGTAGTTCTCACTATAGTGGAATTGAACCAGTAACCTGGAAACAGTCCGAACTTGAATCCTTTTCAACATCTACAGCGTTGAATGGGTGGTAAACTCAATAATAATGAGCCCTGACATATTCAAGTATAGAAAGTCAACATTTGTTATGAAGGAATGGACACCTGTTATCATATGTAAACTGGCCTTAATATTCTATGGTTGGAAAGCTATACGCTAACTATATCGAAAAACCAACAAATCAATGCCATAAAACAATAAATTGAACGGCTTACTATCTTTTTTTTTTTTTAATTGACAAGTGTTAAAGATTTTCTTTACCCCTGAATAACATGAGGTGCGGTTAAATTATTTAGGTATGATATACTTTTTACGAATAAAAACAAGAAAACAGATTGCGAATTAAAACAAAACAACAAGTAGGTATACAGAGAATGTCGAAATTCAAAGATTTGGTTTTATTTAACTGTTGACGCAAGTATATTCTACGTTTTACAAACACACACATCAAACCGAACTCATTTTGTTTTTTTTTTTTTTTTTTATTATATCTAACTTATTTTAGACAAAAAATGCTTAAGTCTAGGTGAACTATCTTATCTAATTAAAGTTACCTTACTGGCCCTGACCGAACTCATATCCGAGACTGTGAGTGTTTAGGTTAAGGTCACAATTTTACCTAGTCAAGTCATAAATACTGACATAGAAAAATCGACGCCAATTGAAAACGAATTAATTTTTGAAAAAAAAAAAATGTTTTTGTTTTTATTGGGTTATTCAATTGCTTCAAATCTTAGAACAACTTACTCGAAATGACTTCCATTTGCCTTCCAGCACGACTTGAGGCGATCTGGTCACTCATCGATCGCGAGACGTACTTCATGCATGGGGAAATTGTCCACTGCACAGACAAGGGCTCGTTTCAGCGACTCAATATTTGGGTGTCGAGTAGAGCAAGCCATGCCCTCTAATACGGACCACAACTTGTAATCCAACGGGTTGAGGTCTGGACTACCAGCTGGCCAATCATCCGTTGATATGAAGTCCGGAACGTTGTTTTTGAGCCACAGTTGAGTCGTTTTTGCTTTGTTGGCTGGAGCAGAGTCTTGCTGGAAATTCCACGGCTTGTTGGCGAATATTGATTTGTTGAGAGGCTTCACAATGGGTTCCAAGACGGTCGATTGATAAAAAACTTAGCGATGTTTTCACTCCTTTCTTGCAAAAATGGAGCTTGGTAACGCCATCGTAGCTCACTCCCCACCATACCATTACAGACGCGGGATGGTAGCCTCTTTGGTAGCCTCGGGATGAAGCTACACACGATCGTTCTGTTTATTGAACGATTCTTCTACGGTGAAGATTTTCTCGTTAGTAAACAGAATTTGTCTGTGAGCGTTCTTCGCGTACCGGCGCCATGAAGAATAAATGTCAACTGCCAAATCGCAATCAACACGAAATGGATGCGCCCAGTGTTGCATTCGTAATGTTGTATACCAGTATTTATGACTTGACTAGGTATATTACAGATCGTTTAATAGTTGCTGAATGTCTTAGAATATTGAAATTTTTTTGCAAAAATCGTGATTCTGTAGTCAGAAAGTCTTGCGAATTTAGTGAAGTCCCAAGGAATATCCATCATCGAAATGCATGCTCTGCCGAAAATTTGGCTGTCAGGATGACGACGAACACCTAATTTGGTCTCGTTTTATGACACCCTTATCAAGCCAACTCACTCAAAAATTAAAGCTAGCTGCCCACGGAATACGTAGAACATACTCGTACACCGATTGGGTGCTTTAATATCAACGTTTGGATGACCAATTTTGCTACAATATTTTCTTCAGCGAGGAGGCCAATTTTTCATTCAGTTAATAGGTTAATTCATAGGTTAATGCTTATAAATATAAAAAAATTCACGTATGGGGAACTGAAAATCCGCTTTTAACTATCAATAAACCATTCCATCCATACAAAGTCATTGTATGGCATTCAATTTGGTCTGGCAGTGTCATTGGTACATACTCCGGAATAGGGAAACGTCACCGACAATTCTCGTCGCTGTGGACAAATGATAACCGAATTTTGTTGCCCGTGCCGACATTCTCACAACACGATCCGCTTTGGGCTTATTGCAAAAACAAAATAATCTTGGACAAGTTAAATCGCTTTTTGATGATTTTTCGATGATGGATTTAATTTTGTAGGGCTATGCATAAAACATGTACACTCTTGATGCTTTGAGAACAAGTATTCTTCGAGTTCTGTTCAAGTTATTGTCCGATATGAGTCGAAAATCACCTAGAATTACCTTGTCAGAATCGAGTTCTTGCAGGACTCCTTTATAGTTCAAAATATATTCCATTTATAATGACAATAGACTAAAATAAAAAATCGAAATCTAAGATAGGTAGGAGGTAAGATTTTCCAAAATTAGCTTTTTGAACTGGTAGTAAGGATAACCATGGAAAAAAAATTATATCATCCTAACTGTGTACCATGTATCACGCATTCGACATCTGGGACCAGCTGAGTGGAGCCGATATAATTCGTTTTAACATTCTGTTCTTATGTTGATTGTTATAAGGAAGGTAAGAAATGTTTACAATTGTAAAGGAAGCGCATTCTTAACAAATATTCTATATTATGGGTAGGAAAGTTGAAAATGTAAGCTATCCAGCAGTTCTACCATCGTCAATATGGCGACAATGGTCAATATGGCAGCATTATGATTACATCGAGAAAAGAAAACAAATGTTTCAGAAATATATGTAAAGTATATTTTCCACAATTTTAACCATTTCCCGTGAAAAAAAATTGACTTAAAATGTAAAACAACAAGCTTCAAAGCGGTTGTGAGTATTCTGTTCTCGTACCGTGATTTAATCTTACTCATTTTCGACTTCAATGCCATGCTTGCGGGCTTCTTCGAACAAACACATTTTGTATAACTCAGCAGCCTCGCAGCTATGGGACCAAAGATAAATATGTATGTAAATAATTATCAGTTTTAAACAACAAACGCAATTCTTACTGATCATCAGGAACTGCAATGTCACCGCAAATATCGCCAACTTCTTTGGCAACCTTTATTTTCCCAGCATCTCCTCCAGTGTGCAATTCGACTATTTTAAGTGCGGTTTCCTTGTCGAACTTTCCGTCGCTATTCATCTAGGAATAATTAGTTATAGTGTGTGCATTTTTAGAACTAAAGTTATTTTGAAATTACGACATTAAACTTCTTCATAATACAGGCTCGCATACATTTGATTTCTCTGGTAGCAGCAGGTTGATGCTTTATCACCGCTTCGATATCATCTATTTTTATGGTCATATTTTGGCGTCATTTCAGAGGTACAACATAATAATATATAAAATACACAAGCATTACCTGGAGTGGCTCCCGTTTCCGCTACACATGTATTGGCTACAGCGAGAAATGCTGCTTTGGCATCTGCTTTATTTAAACCAGCCTGAACAGAATACAAAAGACAAAACACCATGGTTTTGTGCAACAAGAAATATTATACTACGAACCTTAACAGCAACGGCAAAAGTGCAGAGGACGACAAAGACGAATAGTTTCATTTTGCGAGTGAAATGTATTTTGGTATCTACTGCCGAAAGTTTCAAAATCAACTGATGGATTTAGTGCGATTAACCGCTGCTTTTATATTCAAACCAATGAATGAAATTATGTAATCGAACGCAAACCCCCAAATCTTGATTTTTGTTTCAGTTCTTATTTAACGCTTTGATGATTTATGACATGAGAAGTAAATTCTCGTTTAAGCGTGACTGTGATGTTTTTAATGATATGTTTGAGATTCAGTATTCGAGCGCACTTTATATCTTATCTTTCCGATATCTTTCCGAAAAAAATCAGAAGCAAATCGACTGTCTTAAAAAGGTACATACAACAACAACAGATAATAGGTCACATAGGTTTCCTTAGTTCGACATGTGTCAACTTGTTAACATTTACGAAATGAGTCATTTAACCACAGCTCAATGAAATTCTACTATTGAAAAAGATTCTATGTAGATTGTATAGGTAATCCGGAATTAATTTGCAATTGAGGCTACCTGATCCATTGATAATATTTCCAACACTTAGAAGAATACAATCGTAGATGTTAACCGCATCATTTCCTAAGTTTTAATGAGCAAGAAATGACTATCATTTTTGATCATTTGTGAAGTACATAAAGAATTCTGAATCGTCCTCAATCCTTACGGTCATTTACGCTGTCAATTCTTTAGACAAAGCCCATCTGCTAACCGCAGAGATGGGCTTGAGAACATGAAATCTTCCATGGGATAAATCCCCTTTCACACTCGTACAGTTGCAAGAGTACTTAAGGATCTCAATGTGCACAATTCGTCTCACACCCATAGCACTAGCTTCCCTTCTTTCTAAGGTCTTGGAAACGCTGATAAATCGTCAGCTTATGGAATATTTTGAATCGCGGAAACTTCTTAATGACCGGCAGTACGGTTTCCGTAGCAACAGATCCATTGGTGATTTAATGACATATCTCACCGAGAAGTGGAACCAATCTTTGCACCATTTCGGCGAAAGCAAGATTGTTGCGCTCGATATTTGAAAAGCATTTGACGGAATTTGGCATCAGGCTTTTTTGTAGTAAATGCGTGCTTATGTTATCGAAGAGTATCATCTTCTATGGATTAGAAATTACCTTTCGGGCCGTTCAATTCAGATTGTTTTGGACGGTTTTATTTTATTTTTTATTTTCATTCAATTTTTACTGAGAGCTTTCTTAGGCTAGACGTAAATGCTTAAAATTAGCTTAAATGACTTAACAAACTTAAAATACCTGTACTCTAAAGTACACAGAACAACTTATGCTATGTCCTTCGATCTAATTCTTGATTAAAAATAATTCAAAAAAGAAAATGGTTCAAACCGGTTTCAAGTATGATATTCACCAAACAAACGCTGGTTGTCCCCAGGGTTCTATTCTGTCACCGATTCTCTTCCTCATTTTTATAAATGGTCTCTTAACTCTTAACTCTTAAATGATCTCTCTATTTCTAATCCAATACACTCCTTCTTTGATGACATTACTCTTAGCTTTTCATATTATTTCCAAGACTCACGTCCCTGCTCCTCGGCGGTAGAACTGGAACGGCACATTAAATTCCGTCCTTGACAGCATAATTAAATGAAGTATAAACAATAGAGTGGAGTTTAATGCTTCCAAAACGCAATGCTGTCTACTGTTACTCAAGTTTACCATTAATAATCAGCCTTTATCCTTGAATGGCGCTTGTGTCGATGAAACCGAAAGACTATCCTTGGTATGTATGTGTGTTAATAAAATTCTGACCACATCGATCGCCAAGAACGCTGCAAAATATCTAGGTTTCTTCAAATAATGCAATAAATATGACGCCCCCTCTGATCTAGATCCAGTTTACAAGGCCCACATCCGCCCAAGTACAACCCTAATATCTGGTCTGTTGCTCGGCACCAATTAGATCGAATACAAAAGCGAGTGATAAAACTCATAGGAGACAAGAATATCGCGAAGCCGATCGGCTCACTCGAATATCGACGTAGTGTCTGCTCTCTCTCTGTGTTTTATCGTTATTTTAACAAAGCTCCAGTGAGCTAGGCAATTGCATTCCTCCCCTTCAAGAATTTAACCGCAATACACGTCTCGCTCGGAATGCTCATCAGTTCACCCTCAAGTCTGTCTTCGAACGCACGGTCAAGTCTAGAGACTCGTTTTTTAGCCGAACCCGATGATGTGGAATGCTATTCCTAGCTAGCTTTTCTCACTCATTACAATCGACACGCATTTAAAACCAAGGTGCAGGCGTATCTTCTTTCCCTCTCTCCTTCTATACCTTCGACCCATATTGTGTCTTGGCTTCGCTTGTGCACGCGTCAATTATTAAAAAATTGATTTTCTCAATACATTTTTCTGCGGAATAAACAGAGGTTGAATTTAATTCATACGAGTATAAGTACAATATTGATCAATATTGAACCTTCACTTTTCGTTTTTCGAACGAACTTTATTCAGTTATAAACATAACAATGAAAATATTTCCTTTAAGCCTTCGAATGGTTGAACTAACCATCCGAACTAACATCCCCTTTTTCAAAAAGATAAAAATTCTAACTTCAACCAGAAGAGCTACAAAAAGTAGGAAGCATAAAGCAGAAACACCTTCAACACTCTGGTGTATGAAAAAAACATTCCGTGTTGATACCTAAAGTGGTGGTGCTTGACCCTGGCGAGTCAGATACCTTCGTGCTGGATCGGTATCTATATTTTGACAAACATGTAGATGCTGCTCAGGCAAGGGCCCGGTGAGCTTTCGCTCTGACAAGATGGCTGTTTCATAGCAGCCAACTTGATTCCAGAGTGAAGGTAATCTGCTACATGGCCTTAATCAGGCCTATGGTTGCCTATGGATAGCCGCCCAGAGAAGAAGAAATGCTCAGGAGATTCGTTTCCCAAAGTTTATTAACAATGCTGAAGGCCAACTCCTTGTGGAAGACGAAAAAATTCTCCACAGATGGCGACAGTATTGCGAGGAACTTCCGAACGAACAGTTTCCCCGAGTGTACTTTCCAAGAGCCGCCACGAATCATGTCGAGATATCCGACATCACAGTCGAAGAAGTTCGGTACGCGATTCAAAACTCCAAGAAAAGAAAAGCTGTTGGGCCGGACGGGATACCATCTGAGTTCTGGAAAAAGATGGGGGACATCGGGTCTAGATGGCTCATGGTTCTTATCTCCAAACTTATGAGAGGCGACACTATGCCTAATCAATGGAGGGAAAGCTATCTTCTTCCTTTGCACAAAGGAAAGGGTGATACGCGAAATTGTGATAACTACCCTTCTGTCAAGCTGATGACAAAGCCGACTGCGGAAAATAATACGACTATCTGATGACCAGTGCGGGCTTGTCTCGTGTAAATCAACAACAGATGCAATCCAAAGTATAAGGATCATGATGGAAAAGCATCGTGATTCTTCAAAGGACTTGCATATGGTGTTGGTTGATTTCGAGAACGCCTTTGACCGGCAACCGAGAGATCTTTTATGGGTAGCGCTAAGACAAAAAGGAGTTCCAGAAACCTACGTGCGAGTGATCATGGACATGTACAAGAGAGCAACGACAAGAGTAAGATGCACCGCAGGAGTCACCGAAGAGTTCGCAATCAAAGTCGGTGTACACCAAGGGAGCGTCCTCAGCACACTGCTCTTTATAGTAGTCCTTGATTGCTTGCTTGAAGGAAAATTGACGGACCCCAATGTGCACCAGCTATTCTTTGCTGACGATGGAGCCAGTGTAAGGTGTAAGTGATGATCAGGCGTCCCTACAACGAGCACTTGATGTGTGGGTGGACATTTTTGAGGGACACGGGTATCGTTTTAGTTCAAAGAAGACAGAGTATCTGTGCTGCCCGTTCTCTGACCCTCATCAGCCTATTCCAGACATTTACTTGAATGGAAGAGTGCTTCCCAAGTGTGTAAAGTTTAAATATCTGGGATCATAAAGAAGCAACTTGTGATGACGACATCAAACATCGCGTAAGCGTAGGGTGGATGAAGTGGCGGGAAAACTCCGCCATCTTCTGTGATCGAAAAATGCCCCCTAAGCTGAAAGGAAGGCTCTACACTTCAGTTGTACGTCCGGCGCTCACATACGGTTCACAATGCTGGACAATGCACAAAAAGTATGAGAGCAAATTAACGGCAGCTGAGATGAAGATGCTTCGCATGACAGCGGGAGTAACAAAGCGTGACAGAATTAGAAGTTGAAAGATCCGAGGAAGCCTCCACGTAAAAGAAACCATGACAAGAAAGATAGAGCGCGACCGACTTAGTTGGTATTTTTTTTTGAACCCCGTCCAAAAGGCGTTATCAATCAACGTTCCAATTTCCACACGCAAAAAAGGCAGGCCGAAAAACAATTGGTGCTCACAAATGCAAAAACACCAGCATTTGATTGGCCTCAACGATGAAGTAATCCCAAACCGGGAAGCCTGCCGCTACTTTCTGTGGTCAAACCGGCGGACCCCACAAGCGGACCAGTAGGAATGCAGTTAAGTGGGAAGGTTATGGTCCTACACTTCTGACCATATCGACGCCGGAAAAAAGGAAAAGAAGAAGAAGAAGAAGAAGAAGTTAGCTTTAGTTAGGTTAATGTAGGCTTAAATTTTATTATACATATACAAAAAAAGCGATCATGTGCTAAGTTTTTTTTCTAATATAATATTTTTTTCTTAGCTAAAGATATAAGTTTATATATAGTTTTCGAAAGAGATAGGTATAAGTTGTACTGTTTGTTTTAGAGTGTTCGCCTAGGGCCAGTAAGATATTTAAATTTGTAAGGATAATTAAGCTAGTTTAAGCGTTTTTGTCTAGCATAAGATAGTTATAAGTAAAATCGAATAAAAATGAATTCAAAATTGAAAAAAAAAAATTAAAATTAGTACCATTTGTGTATATTCGACAATACAGATTTCCTCAAAACAAAAAAAATACTTTTAAGCCATTTTTGTGCATCCAAACACAGCCTTAAAAGGATTGGTCAAAAGGTTATAATAAAAGGAAAAAAAAACTACGATATAATTAATAAAAAAATTATATTAATAAAAATTAATAAAATAGTTAATTAATAAAAAAATAATTATTTAATAAAAAAAAAAATAATAATATACAATAAATAAATATTTGATTATTTTTTTTCCTGTTACAAGTTTGTCTCTTTTTTGGCTGCAGATAAACAAAAGTTGGGAATGCTGTGTAAATAATTAACTTTTTTTGCAAGGAATTATACAATTAAGATGCACCAAAAGCCTTTCTATTAACAAAACACAAAAATTGAGTATTGAGAAGAAGATTGTAGATTCAATTTACAATAGATTCAACTACATGAGCTATTTCCTTAATAATTGATGTCTTTAATGATATTGCATCGCTTAAGAAAGTATTCACCGCAAAGTAAGTAAATTTGAGCTTGCATTAATGGTAACTCATTTCAAATGAAAGTTTCCTAAAATCCATGAGAGTACATTTCAGTTTAATTTGAGAATTCTAACTATGCCCTGAGACTATATAATATTCGTTTCATATTTCAGGTGAAGAGGAGGAACATTTTTATATGTTGCACTATATTGCAACTTTTAATACTAAACGAGCCTTGCACGTTCGTATAAATAAAAAAAAGAGGTTAATATATACTTATGCAAACATTGAGGCAAGTTTTGTTGAGACCTATAATTTTCTAGTTGGCCGCGGATTATAGCAAAACCAAAAGTCAAACATCATTATTTGAACTAATGGTTTTAGAAGAATAAATATTTTGCGAGGACCTTCTTGCGCACCATACTGTGATATTATGTATCAAACAGTACGGTTTGCCAGCTGCATTTATGATCATGAATATAAATACGCTGACCGACAGAGGCAGCGAGGAGTTGAATAGTAGAATAAACCCAGAATTCTCAGAAACTCAAACTCTGTTCTTGTTTTTCTTCTGGTTATCTCACCCCCCCCCCTCCCCACCTACAGGTGTAAACCAGAAAAACTATAAAAAAGGCGAGTCGAAGAGACAAGAAGCTATTAGTTAGGTGTAGGTCCGTTTACGAGACGCAAACATTCAAAATGAACTTGTGAACTCTCTATGTTCTCTGTTCCACTGTTCTCCAGTTCCAACTTCCGTAACTTCTGTAACTTCCGTAAAGTATCTAGATAAATCCAATGGTTCATCATTCAGATTTAACTCTACACACACATTTCAACAGTGCCTCACGGTCTACAATAGACCTTTGTTTTACGTGAGCTTTGTTGAGACCTATAATTTATTATATTACGTATAGTATAATGAATTTGCACTTCTCTATATCTTTGTCTGACATTGAAACTTCGCATTGTATAGCATTGAAATGGACTCCCGCCCTTCGACCAACCAAATCGCGTGTCATTTTATTTAACAACTTTGAATACTCAACGGGCTTCAGTCAATAAAAAAAAACTTAATAAATACTTTTTATCAATATCGTGAGCTTTGTTGAGACCTATAATTTATTAGTTGACTCCGTGCGAAAGCAAATTAAGTCAGACGACACTATTCGAGATAATTGCAAAATCACTGAAAACTGACCGACACAATATCAGTTATTTCTCAGTTTATTTCCAATATAGAGATTTTAGAATGAAATTGTTGGCTCTTTTGGTTCTATTCTAAGTTGTAGCTAAAATAAACATATGGCTCCTCGCTATTAATCCTTAATGCTCTAATAAGGTGCTTCAAAGGGGGAGGATGTGATGATAATGAAAATGGCTTAGGAGATCATTAGTCATTGCTTTGTCATCTAGTGCCCTTATGATCAGTTATCTTTAATATCTTCTAGCTGTAAAGCCGTAAAGCACTTTAAAATATGTTAATTGGAAAAAAAACCGAAAAGTATAGATTGAAAATGACTGACGCAGCAGATCCACGACCTATACTTTATTTGATGTAAAATTGTTTTCCATCGGTTAATGGAAAAGGTTATTAAATCTTTTAAGCACGAGCAACAGATTTTTGGGCGTAATTGTCCCATATATGTATGTACATATATGAGCTTTCAAATATTTTAGCTGAATTTTTATATAAGCAATAATCGAAAAGGCAAGTTAAAGACGGGCCTATGTGACATTAATCATGCTTTGAGATAATCGCAGTTTACGTTTTTCAGCTAATATGTTTTTATATGCACCACAATGAACAGCATTTTCCAAATTGTTTCTTTCTTAAAAATACCTTTTAACAGGTTTCTCAAAATGTAAAAACGTTCCACTGAGACACGAGTCGGTCTGAACAGCTTTGAGTTTATGAAGGGCATAGACTATTTTATAGTTATACTTATAGAACTGGACACTTCTATGATATCTGCTGACTAATTACAACTGAATTCATTAAAAGAATGATGTGTCGGATTATTACCCAAACATAAAAACAATTTAATATTGGAACGGTTATTGAAGTTACTATAGTATTTTGGATATATTGTTCATTCAGTCTGCAACTTTCATTGTGTCAGCATCATTGTAAGCATTTTCAACAGAATTTTGAAATTATGGTTCGGAAGAGCAGTATAGTTTTTTGTTTTTGTTCTGGCAAAACCAGAATGGAAAAGTAGCCACCAGAGAAATAAATATGAATGTTGAGGGTGTTCTCAGCGAATCTAAGTGTCGGTGATGGTTTGCAAAGTTTAGAAATGGTAATTCTGACCTGAAGAATGAACCCCGCTCGGGTAGGCCAGAAGCCGCAAAGGGACGAAGTATACACTGCTTCTGTCGCTTTATAATCAGGAATCGTTTTTGAACTGGATCGTTGCCGGAGATGAGTAATGGGTTCTTTACAGTCTTCTTCTTTTCCTTTTTATCCCGGCGTCGTTATGGTCAGAAGTGTAGGACCATAACCTTCCCACTTAACTGCATTCCTACTGGTCCGCTTGTGGGGTCCGCCGTTCTTTACAGTAACATTAAAAATCGCCACCAATTGCTTAGACCAGAAGATCGACCAGCTTGATCCCAGAGATTGACTTCAACAATCAATCAATGAAGTGTGTGGTGGGTTGTTGAGAGAATAATCCATTTGATCCAATGCCTCATAACCGGACTATCTCCGCAGAAGCCTAGTTTTCGAAGTTCGGTTGTGTCTTTTGTCAAAACAACCTGTTTTTTAGTGACGCTAATAATAAAATGGTTGAGAAATGGCCAGAAGTTTTGTCAAATAAAGGATTAAGGATTCAATTTTTGCATTTGGTGGAAATTATTTATCTTTAAACAGGCACTTAAAGATCATACTTACGTCACAGCCTGATATGTCAAAATAATAAAGCTTGCTCAGAGAATAAATACTTCGATTGATGTTCTTCAGGTACATACGAGTATATCATTTGTTTTTTCAATTCTCCTTTTTTGTCATGTAAAGTGACCGGTCATGGTAATAATAGTGGTCGTTTTTGGGCTAGCATTTCTTCCTTCTACATATTTCTCATATGTAAAAATACTTCCCTTTTTCTGATATGAATCCAGATAAAAGTAACCGGCAACGGGAAATGTATAGCCTATCACCTTATATTTACCTTGATGGATTTAAAGTTGATTCATACATACTCGTACATTCGCGGATGCGAAATTCTCAGAAAAACAATTATTTCATCAAGTGGGAGGATTTTTTCTCAGTTATGAGACAACGACATTCGGCTTTGTATTTAGTGCAAAAAAAAATCGTTTGAATTGAATTGTGATCATGATAAGGACAAGTGAACTGTCCGGTAATTATCAGCAACTGACTCAAAAGTAAAAATATTCTCTCGATGCTCTCATTCAACCATCGTACGATAGGAAAAAAAGACGGACAGCAGGCCCCGAAACTACCATATATATAAAAAACTTCGGCAGATAAGTTCATATGGAAGACGACCACTGAAAAAGGCTCTCATAACCACAAACATAAAAACAGCTCATTTAGTGTGGGCCAAAAAGTATAATAATTGTACGCCGGATGATTGGATATTTGAATGGATTTAATGTTATGTGTGCCGATAATCTGCAATACGTTCAAAGGTGAAAGGTTTGGGGAAGAGAGCATAGTCAAGAAAGTTAATTTTTCTTAAAACCAAGTTAATAAGGGATGCTTTTCTTTTTAGGGTGTTGTTTTTTTGCACCTTGTTGAACAGTGGAACTATGTACGCTCAAAGATATGGATAATTAATAGGGGAGTTTTTGGTCCCAGTTATTGAACAACATCATTCTGGCAAGTGCATTTTTCAAAATATTTCTGCACATTGTCACCTTGTGAAATCGGTAAGTAAATTCTAATTAATTTTTTTTCTAAATATCGACTATATAGAAATAGCTATTGTTGATAATAAGGAAATTACCATGTCGTTCAATAATTTTCATTTCAATAAAAGGTGGCTGAACATAAACAGTTTTTGCCGCTAAAGGCGCAACTTTGTACTAATGAATTTGGGTGCAAACAAGGATATAAAAATATGTCGACAGATTTCTTAAGCAATATTAATAAAACAGTATTACATAATAAAATATTAAAATAATAAGAAAAATATTTTTTTTCGACTTTTTGTTTATAAATGGCAAATAGAAATACATATAAATTACTGAGTAGAACTTAACAAAACACGTTTTTTATTACAAAATTATGATCGTAGTTATCAGCAATTTTTGAATAATTTTTATATGGTGCAATTTTGCAAGTGCATCTTAGTGAAATTCTCATTCTCCAGGAGTTGTCATGAGCTAATCCGAGTGCTGATTAGGTTTTAGATGGCTCTAATTTTCTTTGGTTTTATTTCGAGTAAGGTAGTCCTGAAGGCAATCAATCATGGTTTGTTGATTGAGATGCTATATTGTAACTGTTTTTTCTGACCGTGGTCTAGCAAATGTTTTCTCCGGCGTAGTGAAGACTTTTTTTCTTTTTGCTGCATTGGTTCCAGTTCGTTGTTGTGCGGGCTTTACTTCTTATCAGTTTGCACTTCACCGTCTACTGTTTGCATTTCAGACTTAATTTCATTATTTCTTCTTGCTAATGAACAGGACATTTAAAAAGAGTAAAATAAATTTCCACATGTAGTAACCAGTCGAAAGAACCTCGCGGCCTCGCGTGTTTCACTGCCACTGTTTACGAAGTTCTGGTTGAATTTATTTTATCACCTCGTGATCTTGTTGTCCGATTAGACAAGTGCAATGATGACGGGCGAGAATAAATAAAAGACCTGATTTGCAATTTAATAGTGTCGGCCTTTAGGACCTTTAGAAGTAAAGACGGTGCAACAATGCTTCTCGTAACAGTTCAACCAGCTACTGATCCGTTGAATAGGACTCTGTCTCTCTAACCAGTTCATCTTCATCTAGACTATGTGTTAAATTTTACTACATACAGTGGTCGACATTCGTATAAGTGCACTCATTTTTTTTGCAAAAAATTTTAAACAAAACATTTTATCCAATTTCAAAAATGAGAACTGCTATTTTTATTTGTAAGTTATAGTTTTATTTCATTTTAGATACAAAAAATTAATTTGTATCACTGTTTCAAGATTTTCGATTGGATTGCAGTCAGGACTGCAAGCTGGCTAGCCAAGCAAGTATATGTTTTCGCTCGCAAGCCAATCTTTTGAAGCCCTGGAAACATGAATGGATGCGTTATCCTGCTGAAAAGTTACATCCTCCTCATCACGGCTTTAAAGATGGGGCATCAAAACATCTTCCAAAAGGTTAGTTTAAATCTCTGAGGCGAGAATGCCCTCCATACTATAACACTTCTGCCGCCGAAGTTGCGTTTCGATGTGACCACACCGTGCTCGCTTTAATCATGGCAGCTGTAGAAATCCGACCCATCTAAGTTAACTATATTTCATCAGAAAAAATTACTTTCTGGCACTCGGTTGTCCAAGACATACATTTTTTGGCAAAGTTCTGTCTCTTTTCTCTGTGGCTTGCCGTTAAACGTGGCTTTTCTTTGAGTTTTGTCCATTTTATGTTTGGACTGCTGCGCAAAACACGTGCAATGTGACAAGGTGTGACTCGAAGATCAAGTTTTTCTTCAATTTGTTTTGAAGACAGCCGGTTTTGCGTCGCTTCGTATCGAATTTGGCCTTTCTGACGCAAAAATTATTTCCGGTAACCTTTTGTAGGGGATTTTACACCATAATTTCGCCTTTTAAAAAAAAGTGTCTGATCGGTCACATTTTTTAGCGATTTGTCTATTGGAGTAACCTTAATCTTTCAATAATTTAATGGATAACTGCTCCGCATCAGTTAATCGCTTCCCCCGTAGTAGTAATTGCGAATTACATTCATGACCGGAACAATAGGGGATCTCCAGATCCTGCACCGAATCTAATTAGACCTCAATGGAGGATTGATGCAAAAAAGGATTGGAAATTCTCCTTAATTATTGACCGCAAGTTAAAGTTTTTATGTCACATATACAGGGTGTCCCACGAGCAGTGTGCCAAAAAGCTAGAGCGTGTAGGTCTGGTCAAGACAAGAAAAAAATCGTATGGGAGGGGGGGTCTATTCCCCCCCGTTTAGCCGGGAGGGGCAATTTTCTAAAAAATTGACTTAATTTGGAAAAAAAATTATTAAAAATCAACAGTTAAAGCCACAATGCCGTGATATACTTTTTTGAAAAGCCAGAAACCTCTTCTTTCGTCCTGTTTTTAAATGAAGCTGTTTTAGGGAACAGTTTTTGAGAAATTAATTTTCAAACTCAAAATTTTGGAAAAAAAATGAAAAAAAAAATGTTCGAACTATTTTTTTTCAAAATTTTATATAATTAAGTGGTAATCTTTTTTCAAACATTCAATTCTCTTATTAGTTTTTAGTTAAAAACAGAAAACCCGATGCAAAAATGTCTTGTAGTTTTTGAGAAATTAAAAAAAAACCCGAACCACTTTTTTTTAAGAAAACCCTTTTTTTTGGTTTTAACGCGGCTGGACTTGTAGGCAAATTGATGTATGCAGCATTGACCTCCTTTTTATTATTTTTAAAAAATTCGGAGTTTTATTATAATAAATTTTCAATATGATCCCCATTTTTTAGAAGGCAAAGATTATATCTCCTTCTAATGGCTGCACATAAGTCTATGCTTGACAAATTTTCCTGCAATTTGACTCCAGCGACTTCAATCCGTTCTTTCAGTTGTTCCAAAGATACTATTTCCACTTCGTAAACATAATTCTTCATGAATCCCCACACATAAAAATCTAGAGGAGTTAAATCTGGTGATCTAGGTGGCCATTCCGAGGGGCCCCTTCTCCCGATCCAACGGTCACTAAAATGATCATCCAGCCAGTTTCTAACCCGTAAGCTGTAGTGTACTGGTGCTCCATCTTGCTGGTAGATTAAATTATCTGCTATGACCAAAGGAACGTTGTCCATCAAATCGGGCAAAAGGTCTCGTAGGAACTGCAGGTACGATTCTCCATTAATAACGGCATTCAAAAACCGGGGCCCGATTACAGTTTGTCCAACAATACCAAGCCAAACATTACAGCTAAATCAGTGTTGTGATTTATTTTGTTTTTTGTTGCGTGGATTGGTGCTACTCCAATGATGCAAATTATGGAAGTTAGTAACCCCGTCTCTGGTAAACTGTGCTTCATCCGTCCAGAATATCTGTTAAAAAATTGAATAGTCTTCGTACATACTCATGTTTATCATATAGATCTGTATTTGTCCTTTTCTTTAACGAACCTCAGTTTTCGATGAATATACATATGTACATTTTAGTCATCACTTAATAAGTCAGTCTCAGTTTGGATTCCGTAGCGAAGAGATCTAATGTGAATTGCATTTTTTTCTATAACGAATAAACCGTCCAATATATTCCGTTGTCGTCTTTCATTTTTTTATAACATTGGTGCCGAAACCCGGGAACTACAGTTCGGAAACAAAAATCGAAAGGACGAAAACGATAACGGTTGCCAACAATATGGAATTTGCGACACGTGCGGCTTACCGAGGTCAGCTCACAAAGATTGTCAACGCAGCGGCTGAATATTTGAGTTCCGCGCAATCTCAAATTAATAACGATGACTGCGATATAGACGCAATCGAAGAGGAGTTGAACATTTATATTCAAAGAGTACGTGCGACTAACGACAGCCTGGCGACCGTTAACAGGGATATAGCTGAGAAGGATCTCATCCGAAAGGAAAATGCAGAGGCCGAGATCATCAAGATAGCGGAATACGAAGATTCAGCCACAACGATATTATCACGTCTTGAATGTCGTCTGAAAAAGGTAATGGTAAGAGCACAGCCATCCACAATGAATTCTTTCTCTCCAACAGACGACCCAACATCTTCAGCGAGAAGTCGACAAATTAAAAACTACGTCAAGCTACCCAAATTACAGCTTAAAAGATTTGACGGTGGGATGAAGGATTGGCTACCATTTTGGGACCAATTTCGCACGTCAGTGCACGAAAATTCTGAGCTATCACCTGTCGAGAAATTCATGTATTTAGAATCAGTATTATGTGGCAGTGCAAAAAAGGTGGTAGCGGGTTTTACTGCTACGGAAACCTCATACGATGCTGCTGTATCTCTGTTGCAGGAGCAGTACGGTAATTTGGAACGGTTAATTGACGACCACCTTCAGCAACTTGTTTCACTTCGCCACGTGCAATCGCGCTCCGATGTATCAGGTCTCAGGCATTTATATAACTCGATCAATACATGCAGACGATCACTCACAGGATTGAACGTCCCATCGCAACAATATGATGTTATGCTTAAACCTATACTTTTGCGTTGTTTACCATACGATTTACGGGTTGATTTCCACCGTTTGAGGGGAAAAGAAGAATTCATGTTGGACGACAAAAACAACGAATATTCTGAAGCGGTATCGGCAACAACAACAACGAAATGTCAAACCCACCAGTTATTGGAATTTCTAAAAAGGGAAATCGAAGCACTGGAAATGAGTAAGGTAGATGTGCAGAGTAAGTCAAAAACAATAAATACAACTACAACCGCAGCCAACTTATCGGCATTAAATGAAACAAAAGAGGACATCTGTATATTTTGCAAGTCTCCTTCGCACAACACAAAGAACTGCGATTCCAGTCTGTCTACTGCCGAAAAGAAAGATCTATTAGTAAAAACTGGAAGGTGTTTTAGATGTGCGAAGAGAGGCCATTCATCAAAGAAATGTCGAAGTGCCAAATGGTTAAAGTGTGAGAAGTGCAAAGGAAGACATTTGACGACATTGTGCGATCCTCATTATAAAAAATCATCTACATCTACCGCATTTGTTTGTGAAGATAAGCAGAAGCAAGACTCCATCGGTGTAAATCTGTGTAACACAGCACGGAATTTTGTAAACGTTTTTTTAAAGACAGCCCGTTGCATCGCTCAATGTGGCAAAAAGAAAATTCTGTTACGAATGGTGATTGATGGTGGAAGTCAAAATAGCTATATTTGTGAATCGGCTGCGAAGAAGTTAAGTCTTGTCAAGATTGGGACAGTAGAAATGGCGGTGATTCCATTTGGAACGAGGGAAAAATCGCTTCCGAAGACTCTCCGAAAAGTGAAAGTAATTCTTAAAAGCCAATTTGATGAACAGAGTGTTGAAGTGGAGATGCTTGTCGTACCAACAATATGTATCGACGTTCTTGCAGTTCCAGATCAGAATTGTCAATCTATTCCAAATTTCCAATTAGCCGACACCCGCCATCAAACGGAAATTCCATCGGAGGACGGACTCAGTATGCTAATTGGCTCAGATTTTTACTGGGCTATTGTGACCGGTAAGCAACGAAAAATCTCCACGCGTTTGCGAGGCGTTCAAACAATTTTTGGATGGACCCTTCAAGGACCCCACTCTGAAGAATCCACGGGCTCAGCGAATGCGTCGAACGTCATGTTTGCAGCTGCTTTCAATACAAACGACATTTCTCACTTGTGGTCACTGGAATCCATTGGTATTCGAAACGAGGAAGCCGAAAATTCGTTCTGGACGGAGAGGCTAAGTAGAGAATGCATTCATTGGTCGGGAAACTGTTTTGTAGCCTCCTTACCCTGGAAGGACAGCAGCTTGAAATTCCATGGAGATAGAGGTCAGGCCCTTCAGCGAGTTGGAACTCTTGTACGACGTTTATCCAGGAACCCAAGCACGCTTTTGGAATATGATGAGGCAATACGAAAAATGTTGCAGGATAGAATAGTGGAAATCGTCCCTGATCAGTCTCCACAAAGGGTATTCTATCTTCCTCACCACCCTGTTTTTAAAGAAGAAAGTGAAACTACAAAAATGCGAATAGTATTCGACGCGTCATTTCAGACGGAACAAACTCCATCATTAAATAGTTTCTTACTAACAGGCACAAATTTACTTTCAGAGGTGCAAGATGTTCTGTTCAATTTTCGGATGGGTCCCTTTGGTATCGTAGCGGACATTGAGAAGGCGTTTCTCCAAATCTGGCTCAACCCGGATGATCGCGACGCTCATCGCTTCATATGGTTCAACTCACTCAAAGACCGCAGATACCAAGATTTTCGGATGACACGAGTTACCTTCGGAGTTAACTGCAGTCCGTTTTTGCTTTCCGCTACAATAAGAGCTCACCTTACACGAGAAGCTGTAACGCATCCAGACACCTGCAAGACGTTGAAAACTGCCTTTTACATGGACGACCTCGTTCTGAGTGTAGGCACAGAAGAAGAAGCGGAGAATATCTATCGGGAGGCAACGCAAATAATGGAACGCGCTTCTATGCGACTAAGAAAATGGAATACGAACAGCGAAAAGGTACGCCAATCTATTAAACCTGATACATTTCCTAGTTCGCAGAAAGTCCTGGGTCTAACATGGTACGTTCACACCGACGAACTTCAAGTCTCTTTGAAGCCTCTCCAAAAAGTGCTAAATACATCAACGAAGGGTAGCAAAAGAAACGTTCTCCAAGCCATTGCCCGTATCTATGATCCTCTAGGTGTCATTTCGCCCACCGTTATAAAACTAAAGATTTTGTTTCAGACGATCTGGAAACTTAATCTTCATTGGGATGAAAATCTGCCCACAGAATTGCAAACGGAGTGGGAAAACTCTGTTGAAGGTGTTCTACAGCTTGCGGAAATGACCATTCCAAGATCGACGATACCCATGAGAACTCGAATTAGTTACATGCACTTATTCGCTGATGCCAGCCTAAAGGCCTATGGAACCGTAGCGTATGTAAAAACTATCAGTTTAGACGGAGTGGTCAATGTACGTTTTCTTTGTGCCAAGGCTAGAGTAACACCACTTAAGGAAAATAAAGAGGGGGAGTTAACCCTGCCCAAATTAGAGCTTACAGCTGCATTAATTGCTGCCAGACTGTGTGCATACTTACGCAGGTGTTTAAAAACTGAAGTTAAGAAATATTTCTTATGGTCGGACTCCAAGATCACGCTAAACTGGATTTATGGAGCTGTTCAGCGATGGAAACCCTATATACAAAGCCGTGTGACAGAAATTAGAAGCCTAACGGATGTAAATCAGTGGAATCATTGTAGAGGATGTGAAAATCCTGCGGATTTATTAACTCGTGGCGTGTCCGGAAATAAACTTCAAAATTCTCCAATCTGGTTTCAAGGGCCTTTATGGTTAAAGGAATTTCGAGATGACCAAGCTAACAGCAACTTCGAACAAGATAGAAATTTCAACTTGCAATCAGTTTTAATGACGACATCAGATGTTACACCAGAAATCGTTCCTGTCTTAAATGTCACAAATTACAGCTCGTGGCAAAGACTGTTGAGAGTAACAAGTTGGATACATCGTTTCATCGAGATTTGTAAAACGAAGCAAACAAAAAACAATCCCCACTTGAGTGCTGAAGAGTATGAACGGGCCGAACAATATTGGCTAAGGTACGCACAGTTTAGTTCCTTTACTAATGAAATTCATGCTTTACAGAAAGGGCGGGGTATATCTAGCAAATCGAGAATAATCCAGCTATCTCCCTTCTTGGACGACAAACATATCTTGAGACTGGGAGGACGGCTGCAGCTCTTGAATGATGATATAGGAACGAGACACCCGATAATACTCCCTCATGATTCTTATATTACCGACTTAATTATTCAGGATCATCATATAAAGACTCTACACGGAGGTGTTGGCATAGTGTTAACCAGCATAAGGAGGCAATTTTGGGTAATACGCGGACGACAACTCATTAAAAGGAAGATCAAGAATTGCGGTATTTGTAAAAGACTTTGGGGTAAGGCCGCTTCGCAACCGTTCGCTCCTTTGCCGCTAGAAAGGATCCAGCTCACAAGACCTTTTGATAACGTTGGGGTGGATTTTGCCGGTCCGTTATTCTATTTAAAAGGATCAGATCAGAATATGCTCAAAGCGTATATAATGATCTTCACGTGCGCGGCAGTTAGGGCTGTCCACTTGGAGCTAGTTGCCAACTTAACTACGGAAAGTTGTTTAATGGCGATTAGGCGGTTTGTTGCTCGACGAGGGGTGCCATCGGTGATATTTTCGGATAACGCGCAAACCTTCCGAAGGGCTGCACTGGAACTAAGAGAGGCTGGGCTATGGCTGGAGGGTGAAGAAGTGCAAGGATTTTTGGCCAGAAACAGAATAAAGTGGAAATTCATCGTGGAAAGGGCTCCCTGGTGGGGCGGATTCTGGGAAAGATTGATTCGCGTTATCAAAAATACCCTCAAGGCAGTTATCGGTAAGGCTAAATTAACCTTTGATCAGTTAAGAACAGTCCTCACGGAAGCAGAATCCATAGCAAATGATCGGCCACTAACATATACATCGACTGACCCATTAGACCTTACTCCCATTTCCCCTAACAAATTTCTAATTTTTTCCTCCCCTTCAAAATTTGTAGCAAACATTGCCAATACAGCGGATGCTGACATTCAGAAGATGTGGAGAACGCGTTTAAAATACACTAATATGCTTACAAAACGATGGTGGAACGAATATTTGAGAATGTTACGACTTTTAATCAAAGGGATAATGCTAAAGCTTCGATCAACTTAAAGGAGGGAGATGTGGTGCTATTGTATGATCCTGTTGTTTCCAGAGTTCATTGGAAGCTGGCCTTAGTTGAAAAAGCTTTCATCGGAAGCGACGGCAAAGTACGTTCATGTGAGGTACGGTGTGGTGATGGAAAAATCTTCAAGAGAGCAATTCAGCTGTTATATCCCCTAGAAACTGCATCTACCAGTCGCGCGGCCGGAGGATGTTAAAAAATTGAATAGTCTTCGTACATACTCATGTTTATCATATAGATCTGTATTTGTCCTTTTCTTTAACGAACCTCAGTTTTCGATGAATATACATATGTACATTTTAGTCATCACTTAATAAGTCAGTCTCAGTTTGGATTCCGTAGCGAAGAGATCTAATGTGAATTGCATTTTTTTCTATAACGAATAAACCGTCCAATATATTCCGTTGTCGTCTTTCATTTTTTTATAACAATATCCTTGCAAAATAGTTTCGTTCAGTTTCATCTCGAAGCAGTAATGATCGACAAAATTCTGCTCTCAAAAACTTGTCGTTTGAGGTGAGTTCCTGAACTGGCCTAAAATGGTCCGGGTGTAAGTTTTCGGTATGAAGCACTCTCCATACGTTAGATTTGGGCACTCCAAGCATAATAGCTATCCTCCTTGTACTAAGGGAGGGATTACGTCGGACCAAATCCAAAATTCTTTCATCTAAGCTTCCTGATCCATCTGTAACTGATCTTTCGCTTCTTCGATGCTCTAGCACTCCGTGCTCTCGCAGACGTCGGTGGATTCTTGAAAACATGCTACGACTGGGACACCTCCGATTGGGATATCTTTCAGCGTAGAGTCTTTCGGCTTCACGATCTCGACCATTAGCTAAACCGTAGCAGTAGTGCATGTCCGTTAATTCTTCTCGAGAGTATGAGTTTGACATCGTAATGTGTTGATGAGTTAACGTCCAATTTGGAAATGGTTTTTTATTAAAAATGCGATGCCTTTTATTTACATTTGGGTTGCAAATATTTTGTTTTTCAATAAAGAAAAATTGCGGTTTTATTGTCTTAAGGTCCTAGCGGGTAGAACCCATTGGCGGCGGGTGGACCCAGACGAAATTGTCAGGTCAGTTTTCAGGGGTTATCAATGAAAAAAAAGGATTAATCCAGGGTTATTCCAATACTATGTCACTTTATTGTATCCTCATAAAACTCCGAATTTTTTAAAAATAATAAAAAAGAGGTCAATGTTGCATACATCAATTTGCCTACAAGTCCAGCCGCGTTAAAACCAAAAAAAAGGGTTTTCTTAAAAAAAGTGGTTCGGGTTTTTTTTTTAATTTCTCAAAAACTACAAGACATTTTTGCATCCGGTTTTCTGTTTTTAACTAAAAACTAATAAGAGAATTGAATGTTTGAAAAAAGATTACCACTTAATTACATAAAATTTTGAAAAAAAATAGTTCGAACATTTTTTTTTTCATTTTTTTTTCCAAAATTTTGAGTTTGAAAATTTATTTCTCAAAAACTATTCCCTAAAACAGCTTCATTTAAAAACAGGACGAAAGAAGAGGTTTCTGGCTTTTCAAAAGAGTATATCACGGCATTGTGGCCTTAACTGTTGATTTTTAATAATTTTTTTTCCAAATTAAGTCAATTTTTTAGAAAATTGCCCCTCCCGGCTAAACGGGGGGGAATAGACCCCCCCTCCCATACGATTTTTTTCTTGTCTTGACCAGACCTACACGCTCTAGCTTTTTGGCACACTGCTCGTGGGACACCCTGTATACAGTTAAGGTGTTGGACCAGTGTCCTTTACATCGTGAAATTACGGTATCTGTTAGCATGAGTGTGTCTTAATCCATCCGAAATCTAAGTTCCTAAGACGTAATCTCTTGTTCAAGTTCATAAAAGGCTTTAGTTTGAAAAGCCTGTTCATCATCTGCTGTGGCCAGAATCTCTTTTCCTCAACTAGGCATGATTGGAACCTAACTGCCTCGAAGGAAGCTTACGATCCAAAAGGAGTATTTTACCTGTCTAGAACTGGCACAGGACACAATAGACTCTAAAAATAGAATGCAATAAGCTCTTTACTACAAAAATAACTTCACAATAAAAAGATCTTAAGCTCAGACATATTATGGATAATAATTTTCTATTTTGTAAACGAAATTTTAGTTAACTTAATAGACCTAGTCCATCTGTGTAGAAGATCGTGGAATCATGGAATCATGGATCATGAAATCTATTCTATGATTTCCAAGATATTTATTTTTTGGGTAAAATCAGTCTGCCCCAGCCTTCAACGTAGATTTACACTTCTGAGAATGTATCGGGCTGTAACCTTTTCGAGGATCGCTTTCCATAACTTCCAAGTTCCAATAAAGCTATGAAAACTTGTGTAAGGAAGACATTTTTGATTCAAGCATTCAAATTCGTTTCGGGGCAGATCCCATTAGAGGATCGCAATAAGAGTGACTTCACGATTTCCAAATCCAGCTGTAAGTTATGAAGATCTAGAAGTTAGCCCATATTTTGGAGCAACGATCCTTAGCGACCTCCATGTATTTAAATAAAAAAATATTAAAAAAAATTACAGAAGCTCTGCTTCCAGTTGCCCTATTAATTAATAAGGTTCAATATTTGTAGAAGTAGATTCAAATACATCTGTATATCCTAACGATGTCAAACCAGTACACAAAATACTTCTGGAAAAGGCATATGTTTTCGAACGGAAACGCGAAAATCAACCTATTCCAACAAAAGAAATAGGTATTGGGTGCCCACTGCTCACTGTACCATTTTAAGACTAAAGACCAGAACACTTAAGACAGCTTTGCAATTTAATTAAAAAAAAAAAAAAATTCCAATCAGTTCTTCAATTATCCGCATAATAAAACTGTTAATACATTTTCTTCATCAATGTGAATACAATTTATTCATAACAAAAACACCGACTCTTTTTAAAAACAATAAATTCGAGTTATATACTCATATGTATACTCTTATGATATGTGTATGAATCAACAAATTAATTTTTTTACAAATCTTACAAGGCAGTGATTATGAATTTTTTGTCGAATGATCGAATAACATTAGTTAGAAAAACAAAATGCATATTATGACAATTTTATAGTAGTATTTTCGAAAGTTCAAATGTTTCATTCCGATCAACTAGGAAATTAATAAAGCGATAAGTAAAAAGGATGCCATGATTTTCTCAGCAAAGGAGGCAAAAGTAGACAAAAATATATATTCATTGACAATCTCATATGGCAGAGAAGGCTTTGAATGCAAGGATTTGGAAACTCATTTTTCTGTAATCAGTAAATCAGTAGAAGAGGCTCATGGCAACACAGAACTTTGCCATCAGGTAAATCACCGAGAATATTTTATTATTTTTGGTTTTAATTTTGCCTCTCTTTGGTCTATAATTTGCTCAAACAATGAACGATTTGAGGAGATCTCTTTTGTAAATTTGTAATGCAATCGCATAAGAGACGACACACAACTTGAATCATGATATAAAAATCAATTATATTATGCCCAAACCCACAACTTTCCGCTTCACTGGGGACCTTAATTCATATGTGATGTTCTGTCTTATTTATGCAAAACGTATAAAAGCCACAAATCTCCCTTATTGCGGTATCAGTCTAATCTAGAAATCACTTGTCAACACACATAATCAAGATGAAATTATTAGCGATCATCGTACTTTGCTCGGTTGCTGCTGCTGTTAAGGTAAGACACATCATATAGCTCTTAGGGTTTACCCCAAATCATTTGTTCATAGGCTGGTATGTCAATGGAGGAGAAAAAGGCAGCGATGCGTTCTTTATTGGAAGCATGTGCCACTGAAACAGGCGCCACACCAAGTAAGACATGTCTTTCATCTTTCTTTGATTAGAAATATAAATTGCGATCTTTTTTAGATGATATTGAAATGGTCGTTAAGCACAAGGCGGCTGCAAATATGGAAACTAAGTGCCTCCGTGCTTGTATATTGAAGAAACTGGATGTCGTAAGTTAGATGATAAATGGATAAACCAATTTAATACACTGACGATTGCTTTAGATGAATGGGAGCGGGAAGTTTGTGAAGGATGTAGCTTTGAAGCACTGTGATAACTATAATTCCGGAGATGCTGAACTAATGAAAATTGCTGAGGAGGTCATGGATCATTGCTCTAAAATCGCAGTGCCCGATGATCAGTAAGTATTTCATTTTGATATAGCAAATTCCATTTTTTTGAATGCTTTTACAAAATTTATTTAGCTGTGAGGCCGCCGAGCATTACAAGATGTGCTTGTTCGAGGAAGCCGAAAAGCGTGGAATTAATATGGCTGAGTAAACACTGCTGATCTAAGATACAAATATAGTCTTATGTCAAATGGTTATATAAATAAAAATGGTTGTTTTATCTTTTTAGCACAAACGATATTTTTATATTATTTGAGACTCTCATAGCCCTTTCCTTATACAAAGAGTACGCTCTAACATCGAAAGCATCTACAACAGTCATAAATTAACTATGTATTTACGAATCCACGAGACATGATTCGGCATTGGCAATGTGTCAAACTCCAGAAGTCAAAGTGAACCAAACCTCCACTTCCCTATACATGAGAGCTCCATGGTGCAGTGGGTAGTGGCTGCTGACTCGTGATGAGCGAGTTCCGATCCCGATAACAACAACGCCATCGAATTTTTATTTCGTGGTTGCACTCTTCGGCTGGATACCGGCAAAACTCCCATAAACACTTGCCTTGAAAAAGCTTCTCGGCTCTCGCCGATCGGAATCGGCATTAAACTGTAGGTATTAGAAAAAATCGCACATAACATAAGTGAATGAGAGAGCTTTGCTCTGACTCTTCATGAGATGTAAGGCCATCTAAGGTGTCTGTCTGACAATACAATGAATGGACCAATGGACCAACAAAAAAAAACCTGTGCATACTGTCAGGTGCAAAACTGGGTCACTTAAAGCACAAATAATCGTCTAAAGCGCATCTCTCAAAATATACGAGTATTATTGGAAAATCCAGAGTCATTTTGTCTTATTTAGTTCAATTATGTGTTTCGGTAAGCGTCACACGACAGTAATCTTGATGAGAAAAATGTTTGGGTCTTCCTTCTTGAGAACTGGGTACTGAGTTAGGCAACATCTGACTGGGAAATATGACGATTTTTCGCTATAAAGCGCATTGATCTGCCCTTTTGGAGTAATTTGATAATTACTTTTGGTAAATTCTTTGTGAAGAATTTCCTTTCTGGAATCCAAAATTGAACTATGTGACTGTGGTACAATATAGCGAGGACTACAATGTTTCTATTAAATTCACTTCCAGACTCAAACTTAAAAGTGTAAAGCATTATTTTCCTTTTGAGGACCGAACTCTGAATGCAGCTGTGCGCATCGTGGTCAAATGTACTATTAAGCAATGAGTAAAAGTTGCGCTAGGAACCATACTCCGGATTAATTAGTGAATCTAAAGCTAGCTAACAAGGAAGATAAGTTTTGTTCATTATACAAATAAAAATATGTGAGAATGTTATTATTTATTGTGACTGACATTCCTTTACACAGATATGGTTATATACTTTACTTAAACTTGGTTTCACTGGTAACAATTTTGATTTCAAGGTGCAAAATTGAATAGGCAAATATGTTTAAACGTGTTTAAGTGAATCAAAGAACAAATGTCATAAGCAAGGTTAGGATTTTGTTGACATTAAAAAGTAAAAAAAAGGCAAAACAAAACACTTAAAAAGGCAAAAAAGGCATTTATTAGAAAATAAGAAAAAGAAATGAACATTTAGTTATAGTAGCATTGAACTACCAAAAGCTTTTTGAAATTCTCCGGTAGCAGTCTTCTTCGGTTGCCTCTTAGAAGCGCCTTAAAGGAGCTAAGTGACCTTTCAACTTCAGCTGAAACGAGTGAGGCCCATTTAAAGCTTTCAACACTACTAACATCAATATTTTCCGGAAGTTTGGAATCTAAATCGCCGTTCATTACAGAATTTATCTGCTCAGTCGTTTTCAGCCCCGTATTTGCATTGAAAACGGCAGTAAACTTTTTCAAAACATCTTTTGCTATCGGCACCTTTGCTTTTTCCAAGTTTTGCTGAATATTCTTTAAAACCGGAAACACTTCTCCAATTGATGCTCCTTGATAAGAAGAATGATAGTTAAAATTACAAGTACAGAATCTCAAAAATACCTGATTTTTGTAAGTCTTCAAAAATTTGATTTTTGGGGTCGACCAAAAATCCGAAATTGACTTTGATATATGCCAGCTGGGCTTGTACTGCTTCATCTTGAATCAATTCCTTAGCAAACACAACACAACTTGCATCGTCTTCAAGAACGTCGACGATTTTTTTGATCTTAATAAAATTATCCGCATAATATGTTGCTGCCTCTAGCCAAGTACCCCAACGAGTTAACACCTGGTGCAATATAAATTTAAACATTTAAATTCAAATTTAATTTTAAATCAATGTACGGGTTAAGGCGGCAGCGGCAAGTCAGGTTCCATCTCCTTAAAAACAGCAATCCGGGATGGACTTTTTAAAAATATTTTCTTCATATTAGATATAAAGGCGTCAACTTTGGAGTGGTGACTGCGTATGCTTTCACATACTCTATGTACACCGTGAGCGACGCAAGTTACGTGAACCATTTTTAAATATAATATTTGCAATGAATTGCCACTCTTTTTCATATACGGTGCAGCGTCTGTTACGAATAACAAAACTTTCTCTTGCTTAAGTGGCCACAGCAACCACATTGAATCGTCAAAAAGCTGGGCAATTTTTGTTGAATTTACTTTCTCCAGAACTTCGGACGTGAGCAGGTACCCTCGGTTATATGCTCGCAAAGGCCCAACAATCACATTTGTTACACATCGCCGCTGTGTCGGTCGTTTCATCGATGGATACAAAAATATTGTCGTCGCCAATTTCAGATCGGATTTTGTGGAGCACTTCGAGGTAACAATCTTCGAGGTAACAATCTTCGACGTAATTTTTTCTTAGTGTAGACTCGTCTGGCGTTTTTTTTTTGTGTGTATTTCTCTATAAAAGTCTGGAATTCTGGACGATTGATTTTATACAACGGTATGTCACATGCTAACAACATTTTTGTCATATCGCTGTAAAATTAATTTTTTTCAGTTCCAGTAACAAAAGATGTAATCGGTTGAGTTTTTATTTTTGTCTTTAAAGCTAATGCTTGCTGATGTTTTACTCTTTTCACATGCTGTTCAATAAAATATTTTTTTTCATGGTTGACTTTTACACTACACAATTTGCACAAAAGGACTTTTCCGTCAGTTGAAAAATGGTCTGATCCAAATTTTAATACAAAATTTTTCAATTTAGTTTCCTCTTTACAAGCCGTTTTAGGCATTTTAGCACTTTGATTGACTTTTTCCAGTTAAAAAGAAAACACTCCGTGATACAAGTAACGTCCACGTACAGAAACGCACTTCGAGTTACTGAGTTTCATTGTTTGCATCAGGTAAGGTAACTTTGAGAAAGGGGCGAAAAAGGCACAAAAAGGCAACAACACTAAAAAAAGGCAAAAAAAGGCAGAAAAAGGCAAAATAAAATATATATATTTGGAATCAGGAGGACATGAAACGTATTTGTGTAAAATCGGTATTATCTTCCAATTAACCAAAAAAAAGAGGCAAAGTTAGCAAAATCCTATCCCTGGTCATAAGCTTGAAACAATTTAATTGGCCTAAAGCAGGAACGTAAAGATGTTAGCAATTTTATTGCTCTCATAGTACAGCTAAATTTGAAATCAATATATTGTCAGAAGACAAGAATAAGACGAAAATACAAAACTGACTGCACCCAATCCAACCGAGGCAACTAATATACTGTCAATGATTTGTGGAGACATTGCTTGAATTGTTGCCACCCTTAAGACCTATTACCAGCTATTGATGCTCTTTTGAAAGAAACATATTTTCGTTTTCTTTGGGAGAGACCTGTCGCATGAGAAAAAAACGTATGGATTTGAGTCTTCGATAGAGACTTCAACTTTTCGTATTCCCATTTTTTCAACACACATATTAGTATTAAAAAGTTGTAACAGGGTTACATATTTCACCATCGCTACCTACTTGACTGCAGTATTATTACCCTAATTACTTCATATTTTTGTTTATTTTTTTCTTGTAGTTTTTTTGAATTTATTTTTACTCTTTTTCTGGCCCTACATGGGTACTCTATGCCTAACTACAATACAATATTATATAATTATCCATTGTTAATACCTTCTGGTTTTTATTTTTGGTTTAATTTTGCTACTTTCACACATACGAGTACAATCTCAAAATGGGATTTTCTATGAAAATTTAGGCAAAAAACCGAGATTAATTTATTTTTCCTTTTTTAACCCACGACGCTAAAAGAGGGTTGTTATAAGATTGACATGTCTGTTGGCCTGTGCGTCTGTCTGTGGGATCGAAGCTCCTGAACGAATTAACTGATTTTGATGATTTTTTTGAAGGCGTACGTGATCGAAATGGTTCTTTGCTACATATTATGAAGATCTGTGCAGGCTTGTTAAGGCCATCGGCTCTTTTAATTGGCGCAAAATTAATGACCCTATCGGAATATGTTATAATTTTTGCAAATGACGTCGTACGTCTATCGTATTTGACATTAGTAAACTAGACAGCCGCAGTATACAAACAGATTAGCAATGGAGTGGTATACTTTGCAAGAGCGTGGAATAATTGTGATGATTTTTTTGACCAATAATCGGTCGGTAGGATTTTCTGAATTTCAAAGTCGTTCCTATTCGTGTTGCGCCAACTGGGCAAACATTCCGCTTAGCTACTCGACTTGAACAGACTGGAACCATAGGAGACCATGTGGGACGTGGCCGCTACCGGACTGGTCGCTCGACTGAGAATATCGCGGCTGTAGCTCCCGATGTCGCTGAGAACGAATCAACCAGACGACGGGCCAAGCAATTGGGCATAACCATACGGACCCTAGAGCGAATATTAGTGAAAAACTTACACATATTTCTGTACAAAGTACAAACAGTGCATCTGTTAATGCCTGCTGACCGTCAGTCGCGTGGGAATTGCTGTCAAGCCATCGTTAGTCAACAACGAAGAGGAAGATTTGGTGTCGAAAATAATCATGAGCGATGAGGCGCATTTACACTTAAGTGGTTACCACAATAAGTTCGTCTCTGGGGCGTTATATCTACTCAAAGCCGGGAGGACCGATTGGGCCGTATTTTTTTGAGGACGCCATCCACAATACGATCACTGTTATTGGAGATCGCTACAAGGCCATGATAAACAACTTCTGACTGCGGGAATTGGATGAGCGAAGCTTGGTGAAGATTTGGTTTCAATAAGACGGTGCAACCACACACACAGCACGAGCCGCAATGGATATTGTGAAATAAGCGTTTCCTGGTCGCGTAATCTCCTGTTGGCGATTTGGCATGGCCAACAAGATCGCCACATTTAAGCAACCAAGGCTTCTTTCTTTTGGGTTACTTGAAGTCGCGGACTTATGCCAACAAGCCTCGGGCGTTTACGTTCGCAGCGTGAGAGAGAATATTCCACAGAAATACGAACATGGAAAATCATGGAAAATGCGATAAAACGGGTACAAATGTGTATCAACACTGGCGGTAGCCACTGGACGGATATCATCTTTTCAAAACATAAAAAAATGTAAAGGTTCAAATAAATATTTTCATCACTCAGAGCCATGTTTTTTTATTTAGTAAAATAAAAACAAAATTGGATGATAAATATTCCGCCACCTTGTACATACAAGAAGCCCTATAATACTTAAGAAAAATGTAATTTAAGTAGTTACCTGGCGCAAGTAGGGTCCACGAGTAATTTAAAAAGAATAAAATAAAAATAAAATTAAAAATTTTAAGTAACCCCCGATACAAAAAAAAATCTTTAAAATGTAAAAAAATTAAAATTTTCTCTCGGCCTTTTGACTAGAACCTATATTTTTAATATAAGCGCCGCAGCGTCGGGGAACTGCTAAGTAAATAAAAAAAAACAGAATACAAATAAAAATAATATTGATAATGATAAAGTATGGATTATACAAAGACCTACTCTATGTAAACAACGTAAGTAAGTACCAAAACAACCATATCCAATATTTTAACGAAACGCACACGGTTCTCAAGCGAACGCTTCATATAGAGGTGATACAATATCGAAACACTGCAGGACCTTAGTAGACTTTGTAAGGTAAATTGATTTATAAAACTAAATTCATACGTACAATTTGAAATCAGTAGATATTTTCTTATACATTACACCTAGATATAACCAATTATCCTTCTTCACTTAGCTGTCCCTCCGCCGCGACGACGTTTATCTGAAAGTTCCAAGAGGTCCTTTTAATGAAGTCAGAAAGCCAAGACAAACATTTTATTTCTTAAGGTTTTTTTTGTGTCGCGAGTTACTTAAAATTTTTAATTAAATTTTTTTTTCTTATTCTAATAGTTTAGCTGCTTAATTCTTATCCTTAAAACTATCAGGTTGATTAGCATTCATGAGTTTCGTTCCGAATGTGCACAAGACAAACTCAAAAGGCCGAGATATTGTTTAGCAACATCGACGAAATTCTAGTCCGCCTTTGCGGTATTTAAACAGATAATTTCTCGAGAACTGTCAACGTAGCGGTTGTGGATCAGTCATTTTTCGGACCATTTGTAACGCCCCCGTAGTCATGTAAATTACCAAAATACCATCTAAAGCCCTGCATATGCCTGCTGCAATAAAAAAATGATTCAGTTCAATGCTTGGTCTTCGGAAGTTTTGCAGTGATACCATTCTGGTTAAGGGACTCTGATACTCTACTGATCGCTTAGTAAGAGACAAACGATGTGCTTCCAGCTCGGTAGTTCACTGAGCTTCACTTTCGTCAAAAAGCATGTAGAAGTCGTATTTAGTGTAGCGGCCTTTTTCTTCCGTGGATTCATATTAGATTTAGTTTTTTGTTTAAGACATCAATTTTTCAAATTTATTACCAATTAAATTTAAGGCACACTCGATCTGTCTTTAACGCTGCACTTTACCCTATTTTCGATAAAGTTGATAGCTGCATGAAGCGAACTGAACATGAGCGGATATCGTACTTGCCATGCTTTTATTAAGGTTAAAAGTGTAACAAGTCGAATGAACGGGCGATGAAGGCCAATAATTCTACCTATCTATGTATCTGTTATTTAATCTGCGCAAGTGGTAGGCCCTTCTTCGAATACATTGAACATCACTTTATTTACATTGCTATGTACCTACATATATCGTGAAAATGTTACAAATCACCTAGAACTTTCGAGTTCCAAATGGCCGGTAATCATAAAAATAACTGCTGCTGGGTGATCAGAAGGCAAGCCTGTGATTGCCTTTCTTGTTTGTGAAACGTGTGGCACCGCGCACTAGCCTACATAACATGGAGCTTGTGATAGTGAAATCGAAGTGATTGTACTCTCGCCGCCAAGTATGCATTGCGTATGCTATCCAAGATTTGGGAACATTTCTACTTCCATTTTGCTTGTTACTTGGCTTTATAGCGATCCCGCCTCCATCTAGGGCGAATGTTTAGTTTCATTATCGAGCTTTATAAGATAATGAATCATTGAATCAGATATTCGTCATTCTGATATCGCACTGAAGCACATTGTCATAAGCAGGCTTTGATGATAAGGGATGCACGGAAGATGAATTATAGCGGAAAATTTACATGTATGTACAATTCTTTGTTCGTTCCTGAATCCATTATAAATCCAACCATTTCTCTACTGCTTACTAAAGACATCGATGTACAATGAATTCAGCATAATATTCAGCGGCTGGAATGTTTAGCTCGAATAAATTTGCCTATAATGTGTGATTTTTTTGCTGTTTGGTTTTTCAGTGTCCTATTTTTGACAGCATATGCGTCATTCTTGTCATGTGCCAAAGTTAGATATGCTTAGGTTATATTGCTATTTCATCGCGAAGAGACATGCACCCGAATAACGGTCACAAATTATTGAATTTTATTATCAACATTCGTGTTGTGTAAAAAAAATGTTTTTCGCGCACTTCAACCATTTTTCTGGCGCCGTCCAAATTTCCTTGAGTGGGCCTTAGACAAGTTGGAAAAAGAATGCACTTTTTTATGGAAAAATTGTCGTAAGCGACATAGCCAATATCGAATTGAATGATTTCGAACTCTTTTTGTCCGAAATGTGCGAGCTGAACCTGGTCGACATGTCGTTCGAGCAAGACGGCGCGGCGCTACACACTAAACAGCACGCGAATGGATGGACGAGTTGAGAAATGAGGTCGGTGAGCAATTTTCCTCTCGCTTTGGAACGGTGAATTGGCCAGCTTTGACTTGACTTGAGGTCTTGATTTGATTTTATTTCTTTAGACAATCATGACCATTTTTTTATGGGAATACGTCATATCATTCGTCTCTGCTGATAAGTAGTGTCAATTTACAAATTGCAATACATTATTATAAGTGTTATTAGAGAGGTAATAATATGTAATATGTTTGAAAACGTGACTCAAAAGTTTATTATGGGTATTAAAATACTTAGCATAGGCCTATGGTCTGCACTTCTTTTTCAGGATCGTCAGCAGCTTTTGCACTGACTCTCTAATGAACGCATGGGCTGTACTCCTAAATACCACTAGGTAAAGAGTGAGCCTTGTTTTCCATTCTCATATTTGGAGGGTGTCATTGTATTTAGATGTCTATACATATAATGAAGGAATAAAACAAAAACAGAAAATTTACTTTTTTGAAACGAATATTTAATTAAAATTGGTCACGGCGGGTAGGGTTAATATTTGCAATTTGAGAATGATAATTTGCGAAAACTTGTCCTGTTAATTAATAATTTATCACAATATCATGAAAAACAATAATCAATTCCAACCAACTCGCCCCCAACATTTTTCAATCAACTTATCATTATGAATAAAGACTAAAGTACGCCCGACGCTATAATTTTCCACCTCACTGCGGACCCAAATTCATAAATAACCTTCTGCCGTACTTGTTGAAAAAGTATAAATGTCAAAACTCAAATCCATTTCGGTATCAGTTACATCTCGTAGCCACATTTATTCAAGATGAAATTATTAGCGATCGTTGTACTTTTCTCCGTTGCTGCTGCTGTCAAGGTAAAATAAATCAATTAGTTTTGGGAACTAGCTCTAAATCAATTTCTTGAAGGCTGGCTTGTCAAAGGATGAGAAGATTGCTATGTTACGATCCGTCGCCGATGGATGTGCTTCAACAACAGGTGCCACTAAAGGTGAGCATGATTTCATTTTAAATTTTATCTTGTAGTGCATCTGAGTCTGTACGAATATTAGGTGACATCGAAAACGTCTTGAAGCATCGGCCTGCTCAAAATATGGAAAGTAAGTGCCTCCGCGCTTGTATTTTGAAGAAGCTTAATGTGGTAAGATGTTTGGGGAAAGAGTTGAAAAAACAAACAGTATACCACCAATATTTTTTAGATGAACGATGACGGAAAGTTTGTCAAAGATATGGCGTTGAAACTCAGTGATATGCATAGTGGTGGGGATGCCGAAAAGATGAAGATTGCAGAAGCAGTCGTTAATGTTTGCTATGCAATTGAAGTCCCCGATGATCAGTTAGTGTTGTATTTTTATAAAATGAAATCACCCTATTAAGCATGCTTTTATTATATTTTTAGCTGCGAAGCCGCTGAACACTACAAGATGTGCATATTGGAGGAAGCCAAAAAGCACGGAATTCAGTTTGAGGAATAGATCTGGACGCATTTTGAAGCGATTTTTATTTGTTGTTGAATTAAATCAATAAAAACATTTTATCTTATTCATATCAGCAAAGTTACTGAGTTGTTAATTGTAATTGCTGCACGATCCATTTCTGCCATGAAGACGTTAAGTCCCCATGTAGTATATTGGCTAAATGGGGCATGAACAATAAATGCTACCAATATGTGCATGTTCACATAGTCCAAAATAATCTTCTCTGCAATGCGGAAATTCGATTTTCACAATTTAAATGTATACATTGTCCTACCAGTGCTCGCAGTAAATGGGATTGTACCATGATTTACGGTATTTTAATTTCTTTAGAGAGATTTACACAAACCAGGAAGTCGAAAAAATTAAGAATTATCTGTATAATTAAAAAAAATCCTAACCTAATATCCTTGTAAGAAAAATATTGGAAACTTTGGAGAATTTCATTAGAGAAATACAATATTTCGAAGACAAAAGTATGCATTCCAAGCTCTGACTCCAGCGATGTGGGGCTGGAAGATACCTATATTGAAGCCGCTTACCGAAACTTTTAAATATCCATTTTTTTAACCTGTCCAAGAAAGGAATTCTCACCGCATTCATAAAGAACTACTTGCATACATGATCAACGAAAAAGAAATGTTGGCCAAGGTACGAGCACTTGCATCAGCTAAAGTGAACATTTTCATCCACCATGAACAACTTACTCTTCTCTCTAAGTAACAAAAATTATAATTCAAAAATTAAAAGGCGGTGTCAAGAGTACCATATGCGTCAAATGTCAACGCAATGGCGTCAATATAACACAGCTGTAAAAATTAATAGTAACTGGAAAAACTCAAATAAACATTTTTAAAAACCAAATAATGAAACCTAAGATAGACACTAATTTTTCTATTGCGTTTCCCATATTTCACAGACATATGTATACGAGGGGTGATTCAAAAGTAATCAATACAATCATCAATCATGAAATAAAAACACGCTTATTATAGATGAAAAAAATATAAAAAAAAAAAACATTTTTAGCCCATCTTTTTCCTAAACCCATGATTCTCCAAGGAAAAAAATCTTTGTCTTGATCCTCCCAAAGTGCTTCAACAGCGGTAATAACTTCGCTATCGTCCTCAAATTTCGAGTCACGGATGTGTTCCTTAAGCCTATGAACGGGATGAGGCGAATAGGGTGGGTGTTCCAGAAGTTCGAATCCCGTTTCTTGAATGATAGCCATCGCAAATGCGGCTTTCTGAACCGGTGCGTTGTCTTAGCGAAACAGCACTCCAACTCGCAGTTTGCTACGTCTTTTTTCTTTGATGACCTCCTGCAATCTTCTTATTTGGCTCCCTTTTCCAAATATTCCACAATAATTATTGCTTCAGCGTCCCAAAGAAACGGACGCCATAACGTTTCCTCTCCAACATGATACTTTGAATTTCTTTGGCGTTGGTTAGGGGGCTCTCATATCATCGTTTGTTGCTTGGTTTCAGGATGAAAATGGTGGATCCAGGTATCGTCTATGGTCACGAAACTGGTTACGTACTAGTTTTTTTGGTACCCAACGCACAGAGACCTCTTTCACATGCAATTCGTTTGCAAAGATTCTTTTAATGCTGCCATATAAGAACAAACAATTTTTATAATAACCGATTATCATTACTTTTGGATTACCTCACGTAATTACCTTGTTGAACTGCTAAATAGCACATGATGAGAGATGTCTTAAAGGAAGATAAAAGCGTTCTCCCACAGATGACATGTGGAATTAAGAAAATAGT
Organism: Merodon equestris; assembly: GCA_958301585.1. NCBI lineage: Eukaryota > Metazoa > Arthropoda > Insecta > Diptera > Syrphidae > Merodon > Merodon equestris. Next base: position 75,238,256 of record OY284415.1, on the reverse strand, counting down.
TTATCAATGTACATAAGCCCATACTGCCGGCTATCCCTATTCCCAAATATAACGTTTCTGATGGCAATCGATACATTTTCAAAGAATGCCCAAGCTCACATTTTGAAGTCAAGGTCAATCGAAGATGTTAGGGTACCATTAAGACAGCTTTTTTCGCTCTACGATCTAAGGTAATTGTTTCTGGAAAAAGCCTCCAATTTTTCACAATAATTTTATGCTCCAAGACCGACTGGGCATTCAAATCTATAAGACTTCCTTTCTTAAACACAACTCTTTCATAGATTACATATAAGGTGTGTAAGGTGTCGAGTCTATCAGTATAATTCCTCAGTTCATGTCAATAATCAACAAATGGACCATAGACAAAATAAGTGAAGTAACCGAAGTATTGAATAAAACCATACGAATTGTAAAAGAACGTACAAATGGAGACATATGTAGCTAATACTAAAAATTATGTATAATTTGAAATCAATTGAACAAGAAAGACTGAATTGCACTCATTCATCGTGCGGAAGCCAATGTCATGAAATCTTGCATATTAAACAACACTGACAACTAATACATATTATCAAATAGGTAATTCTTAACTTAAGGAAATATTCCTCTTACCATTACGGGTGAAGGTTTAGATATTGCTGATGTAAAAACAACGGCGAACGGAAATACTATAAGCAACGAGACATAGTGGTCTAACTGTCTTTGTGAACAAGTCTTGTGGATTGTTTCGTAATCGAACCATTTCATCTAATGCTTCACTATTACATGGGGTTCTTCCAGTTAATTTTGAGCAATCAAGTTCTTCAATTCGAATACCGTCCAAAGATCTTCCACGACTAAGTGCTACATAAGCTGGTCCAGCAGCAAACAGCCGTGAGCCTAAATAAATGACTGCATGATCAACTATACAACCTTACATCTTGTGGACGGTCGATGCCCAACTCAAGATTAATGGCAACATTCGTCTCTCAACAGTTCCATGACTGTATTTTGCTGGGAACTGTATCGATATTGGTTTAATTAGGTGAATACCATCTGAACCGAAATCGATACGGACTGACGGAATGTCTTCGGCATATACTTGATCCCTGTGAAAATTTGGCCAGGTAATTTCTGTAATTAAACCAATATTACCATTTACTAAACCTTTCGACACGTCAATATTAGACCTTAACATCACTTTAGCTCCTACAAATATTTTCAATACTTTAGGAAGACCTCCTTTTTTATTGATATCATTTGGTACCAGAGAATCTAAGTCTTTATTACCTAAATTTCGTGAAGCATCAATGAGTTGGTCTTGCGCTTTTATTGTATAAATAACTCTCCCTTTATCCTCAAAACTCTGAAGAACCTTTTCGTTATGTCTAGCAACTTGGTCATTTGTTGGATAGATCCTTAACGCTTTTTCAATCGAGAACTTATTATATGTATCTGTTGACACTTTTCTGAGAAGAATTTCAAGATGCTCAGGCGTCAATTTTCCAACTCTTAGGGCGTTTAGCATATCTATAAATGTCGTATCTCCTTGTTGGCGCATGTTTTGTTTGAGTTCAACCAGAACATTTTATAATGTTTTTTTCCGAGTATATATACATACATATAATATCACTTTTCGCACACTAAACGACCTTCACCAACCGAATCGTACTTTGAAATGTCAACCGAATTTGAAGTTTCCTTCAGTACGAGAGAGTTCCTAAACATTTTCTCAATGCATCCACCAATGAACGTGTTTACTCTCAATTTGTGAATGCGTGAACCTCAAAATGTAAATGTGTAAGCTCCGATATGTGAATGTATGTACTGTCAACAGATCAAAAAGTAGAAAGTAGCTCTACTTTGTTCGTTGAAGTTCATCCATTCGTCGGCTATGGGCCACTTCCCATAAGAATGTGTATAGGTATGTATTCTATTTTGCTCTCAATTGAAATCAACGGAGGATAGATCAACGGATTCTAGCTCTATCTCTCTTACTCTCATGCAAAGGATCCCAAAAGAAATTCATGAATACTGGCGAACCTAATCAGGATAATTGGATATTTTGTTCGAATTATTGTATTGTCCTCGGTCTTTGACAAGTGTGCAAAGTTTAAACCAAATCTGATCACTTTAAGTAGGGCAAAATCGACCCCAAAGAGTCAGTTACAAACATACAGGTGAAACTAATAAAAGCGTATTAAAAAGAAATTTGAGAAAATATTCAGTAGTTTTTTTTATAGCATTTTCAAAAAAAAAAAAAATTATTTGGCGGACCTTTTATTTATATAAGAAGCCCATCAACGCAACGGCTACCATCAAATTAACTAATGTTATTTTAATAGAAACTGTCAAGCTTGGCAGGTAAATGAAGAATGTAGCTTTTAATAAAATTATAAAATGAATGAAGAAATATATGAAATAAAAAAATTAGCGTGAAACACTCGATGAACATGTATTTTGTAATAGAAATAATATATTAGATATACATACATATCAGAGATTGGCATGCGATCACATTTTTACGAACTAAAATCCACTTACAAAAAAAGCGGTACAAGTGTGTACGGCAAAGATTGGCATGCGATCATATTTTTGCGATCTAAAATCCACTCACAAAAAAAGCGGTGCAAGTGTATATGGCCACCACAAACTAAGCGATCGGTGTGTTTACTATACTTTCTACAATGAAGTCAATTGGATATGTTTCTGTTACAAACTCGAGTGTTATGTTTTTAACTCAATGCATCCTATACTACCGCATGTTCATATCGACTTCCCCTAAACATTTTTTGCGCGATCGCTTCTGAATAACAAAAACACCGCATACACCGCAAGTCAAAAGGTTTTCCTGGAAGAGAAAAACAACGGGATAGGACTGGGAATGTCTATGGTGTGAAACGAGCTTGGTAAAACATTCCAAATTCGTGTTGTGCGCTTGATGCGAATAGATGTGAGAGACAATTTTAAGTTTTATTCATTCATTAGTGTTCTAAGAATTTTATCACTAGATTTGGTATAATGTTGGATAACCACGCTTTTGTTGCTGAGAAAATTGCTGCTGGTGTTTACTCCTTGTCACAACGGCATAAAGGCAGAAGTTTCATTTGGAATGTACTGTCCGAAATCTTGAAAGAAGACGAAACAATAGTGGAAGGATTTGTATACATTTGTACATGCCGTAAGTTACTTAAATACTCCGGACATCAAACATCTAATCTCAATCGGCATAAGTGTTGCCAAGCCCTTAAGCATCCAGAAGTTTTAAAAACCGTTACAGCAGAGGATAAAAAGAACGCCATTGACATATGTACAGCTTGGGTTACTGAAGATTGTAGGCCATTTTCGGCTATAACTGGTTCGGGCTTCGTAAAGTTGGTGAAGTTTTTTATTAAGATAGGTGCAACCTATGGGGAAAACGTAGACGTAAATGATTTACTGCCCGATCCAACAACAATTTCGCGTAAGGTGCACAAATCGGCAGATGAAAAAAAAAAACAATTCAGTAGCGAGATCAACAGAGTTGTGAATAGTGGTGGTGCATCTGCTACAATTGATATGTGGTCGGACAATTATGTGAAACGAAACTTTTTAGGCGTCACATTGCACTATCAGAAGGACTTCAGATTATTTGATATCGTTTTAGGGATGAAATCAATGGATTTTGAAAGGTCGACCGGGAATAATATTATTCAAAAGTTGAAGACTTTGTTTAGTGAGTTTGGTGTCCATAATATCGATTCAATTAAATTTATAACAGACAGAGGAACAAATATTGTTAAAGCTTTGGAACAAAACACACGCTTAAATTGCAGTAGCCATTTATTAGCAAATGTCTTAGATAAGTCGTTCGACGAAACAGCAGAGCTTACAGAAATATTAGAGTCGTGCAAAAAAATAGCGAAATATTTTAAAAAAGCAAATTTGCAGCATAAATTAAAAACTTCTCTGAAGAACCAATGTCCCACACGGTGGAATTCTAATTACACAATATTCAATTCCATTGTAGATAATTGGTTCGATATAAATGAAGTACTGACTGAGAACGAAGGAAGCCAACGATTACTCCATATAAATATTTCAACACTTAAAGTTCTAGTTGAAATCTGTAAGGACTTTGAAATAATTTTTAAGAAAATGCAACTTTGCAGCTCTCCCTCTTTGTATTTCGTTTTACCTTCAATTCATAAAATTAAAAGTCTTTGTGCACCTAACAACGCAGACATGACTAGCATTTCGGTTTTGAAGAAAAAAATTATTCAGAACGTTGATGAGATTTGGTCAAAAAATTTGAGTTTATGGCATAAGGCTGCATTCTTTTTGTATCCACCAGCTGCAAGTATGCAACCAAGCGACCTTGAGGATATTAAGAGATTTTGCATTTCTCTCATTCACAAATTAGAATATGCTCCAACAGCGTCTACGTCGCAGCAAATTCCATCAGTTCACCTATCCGATATTATCTCTACCCCAATAACTTTTGATACAGCTAGTCCTGCAACACCTTCATCTATATCAGTTCCACAAATTGTATACACTCCAACTGAAACCGTGGATAACCTATCTGCTTGCTTATCTACAAATTTATCATCATCCTCTAAAGAAGATATTCAGTTCTTTTTCTCAGATTTGTTAAGAGAATCTGAACGGGAAACCCCAGAAACTCCTGAAGAAGAAGTAGACAAATATAGCCGAGAACAAGTAAAAATAACTGAAGATTTTGATTTGATAGAGTGGTGGAGGATCAATGCAAACAACTATCCCCGCTTATCAAAAGTAGCTCTGCAAATTCATTCACTTCCTGCAAGTAGTGCAGCGGCAGAGCGAGCATTTTCATTAGCTGGTAATATTATAACAGAGAAGAGAAACAGACTGGGACCGAAGACAGTCGATAGTATATTATTTTTGCATTCACATTATAAAAATTTCAACAAATAATTATTACTATTGATCTACAGCCTATTTAACTTTATCTAATTTTGTATTAACTTTAAATGAGAAAAAGAAAAAAAGAGTGAATTATATAAAAAAAAAATCAAAAAACGTTTGTCTTTGAGTCATATTAAAACTGAGTGTAGTTGCGGTATATGCGGTGTTTTTGTTATTCAAAAGCGGTTTCACGTACCAGAGCTTCGGCGAACTTATTATGAACATGCGGTAGTACAGGATGCACTATAAATACGTACGCAGAACTATCGCATCAATTGCGGCGATAGTTTACACTCGCACCGCATTTTTCTCGCTCATAACTATGATCGGAGAAAAAGATATTAAACATCGCATAGTGCTTGAAGTAGTATAACTACATGAATGCAACATCATACGTGTTTGCGGTCAATGCGATGGCGATACATATTTTATGAAGGATCAATGAGTTAAAGTCATAGAAAAAACTAATATAGATTTATGGTATGAATGATTGCGGTATATCGCTGCAGATCTCTGATACATATGTAAGCTATTCCACTTATACAGGGTGTCCCACGAGCAGTGTGCCAAAAAGCTAGAGCGTGTAGGTCTGGTCAAGACAAGAAAAAAATCGTATGGGAGGGGGGGGTCTATTCCCCCCCGTTTAGCCGGGAGGGGCAATTTTCTAAAAAATTGACTTAATTTGGAAAAAAAATTATTAAAAATCAACAGTTACATCCACAATGCCGTGATATACTTTTTTGTAAAGGCAGAAACCTCTTCTTTCATCTTGTTTTTAAACAAAGCTGTTTTAAGGAATAGTTTTTGAGAAATTAATTTTTAAACTCAAAATTTTTAAAAAAAAATGAAAAAAAAAAAATTCGTACTATTTTTTTTCAAAATTGTATGTAATTAAGTACTAATTTTTTGTCCAAAATTCAATTCTCTTATTAGTTTTTAGTTAAAAACAGAAAACCGGATGCAAAAATGTTTTGTAGTTTTCGAGAAATTAAAAAAAACCCGAAACATTTTTTTCTAAGAAAAATCTTTTTTTTGGTTTTAACGCGGCTGGACTTGTAGGCAAATTAATGTATGAAACATTGACATCTTTTTCATTATTTTTAAAAAAATTTGGAGTTTTATGAGGATTCAATAAACTGACACAGTATTGGAATAACCCTGGATTAATCCTTTTTTTTCATTGATAACGCCTGAAAACTGACCTGCCAATTTCGTCTGGGTCCGCCCGCCGCCAATGGGTTCAACCGGCTAGGGCCTTAAGACAATAAAACCGCAATTTTTGGATTTGGTCTGACGTAATCCCTCCCTTAGTACAAGGAGGATAGCTATTATGCTTGGAGTGCCCAAATCTAGAGTACGGAGAGTGCTTCATACCGAAAACTTACACCCGTACCATTTTAGGACAGTTCAGGAACTCACCTCAAACGACAAGTTTTTGAGAGTAGAATTTTGTCGATCATTACTGCTTCGAGATGAAACTGAACGAAACTATTTTGCAAGTATCTGTACGGATGAAGCACAGTTTACCAGAGATGGGGTTACTAACTTCCACAATTTGCATCAAAAAACAAAATAAATCACAACATCGCTTTAGCTGTAATGTTTGGCTTGGTATTGTTGGACAAACTGTAATCGGGCCCCGGTTTTTGAATGCCGTTATTAATGGAGAATCGTACCTGCAGTTCCTACGAGACCTTTTGCCCGATTTGATGGACAACGTTCCTTTGGCCATAGCAGATAATTTAATCTACCAGCAAGATGGAGCACCAGCACACTACAGCTTACGGGTTAGAAACTGGCTGGATGATCATTTTAGTGACCGTTGGATCGGGAGAAGGGGCCCCACGGAATGGCCACCTAGATCACCAGATTTAACTCCTCTAGATTTTTATGTGTGGGGATTCATGAAGAATTATGTTTACGAAGTGGAAATAGTATCTTTGGAACAACTGAACGGATTGAAGTCGCTGGAGTCAAATTGCAGGAAAATTTGTCAAGCATAGACTTATGTGCAGCCATTAGAAGGAGATATAATCTTTGCCTTCTAAAAAATGGGGATCATATTGAAAATTTATTATAATAAAACTCCGAATTTTTTAAAAATAATAAAAAGGAGGTCAATGTTGCATACATCAATTTGCCTACAAGTCCAGCCGCGTTAAAACCAAAAAAAAGGTTTTTCTTAGAAAAAAATGGTTCGGGTTTTTTTTTAATTTCTCAAAAACTACAAAACATTTTTGCATCCGGTTTTCTGTTTTTAACTAAAAACTAATAAGAGAATTGAATTTTTGAAAAAAAATTAGTACTTAATTACATATAATTTTGAAAAAAAATAGTTCGAAATTTTTTTTTCATTTTTTTTCCAAAATTTTGAGTTTGAAAATTAATTTCTCAAAAACTATTCCTTAAAACAGCTTCGTTTAGAAACAAGATGAAAGAAGAGGTTTCTGGCTTTACAAAAAAGTATATCACGGCATTGTGGATGTAACTGTTGATTTTTAATAATTTTTTTTCCAAATTAAGTCAATTTTTTAGAAAATTGCCCCTCCCGGCTGAACGGGGGGGAATAGACCCCCCCCTCCCATACGATTTTTTTCTTGTCTTGACCAGACCTACACACTCTAGCTTTTTGGCACACTGCTCGTGGGGCACCCTGTATACCAAATCTACCAAGCAGTAAAGACGACAACCAGCATGGCCCATCAGTCAAAAAGTTTCTACCTGGTATACAGTTCCTAAAATGGAAATGGAATGTGTCACAGTTGGCCCCAATAACGATACATTAAGATTGGAAGGCACCTTTACCATCAAGAAATTGAATACAACGGTCATAATGAACGAGAAATAGGCTCGAAACCAAGAACAGAACCTATTGGATCATCAAAATCAATTACACTTATGGTTATCTTGAGGATGGATGACGATATGAATACTGTGTTACAAAAGGTGCCAAAAACGGAAAACTCAGAAGGCTTCGGTGGCCAATAAGGACCATTTACTAATGAATTAACAAAAGGTTTGGAAGAAATCCCACATCATGTAAGAATAATAGTCTCCAACGAAGACGTGTGGAACTAAATCCCAACAATAATAGGATAAGAAATTTTGTAGCCAGTTATACATTTGATTTGCATCGGCAACCTACACCCGAAAAAAAAAAAAAATTGAATAATAATATCCGTTATTTTTTTGTATTTTGTCTGATGCGACTTAGACTAGTGTCTTGTTATTAGTTTACAACTTTGCCTTCTAATCTATCGAAAACCCTTTTTTTACCCACCAAAACTCATCATATGGCAAACCAAATAAATTAAAGCAATTGCCTCATACTCGTAATTGAATGTACTTAGATCTTATGAAATAAGGGTTTGTAGAGTATTTGAAAATATAAAATAATAAATATTGACAATTTCCAACTGACATAAAATACAATCGTCAAACAATAAAAGAGGGTTAAACAATAGCTACATATGTATATCATAAAGATATTTAAGATATTTAAGACACCCAAGAGTGTTGAAGTAGTCTTCAGAGCAACTGTAACGAGTTTAAATGAGTCTGAAGTTTTGTGTGAGACTTTTCGTACAGGGAAGAAATTGCTAGTTTTCACACTATAATTATTTTTCAGTGTCGTCAATTCCCACAAAAAATTTAAAATGCTATATTTTGAATTTGGGGAATTCACTACAAGTCATAAGAAGTCATAAGAAGAAAAAGAAGAGGGAGATATGGCGCGTACGAGCATAACGCCTTTTGAACAGTTTGAGTCACACATCAGATTCTCATTCAGGCATCTGGCTGCACAGTGGAGTGATACACATACATACCTACATATATATGTATTCATGAACAGTATTTCTTACTGTTACGTAAGTTAAGTCACAGTTTAGCGCATGCAAAGGTCGGGGGTGGTCGCGATGTAATGGCAATCATCACCGACTGTTGAGCGGGAGGTCTGAAGTTCAAGTCTGTCCATAGCCAAGAACAATTCCTATACGGAAAAATTGTGCAATACCATCAGTTGTGAATGAGAGAAGGTCAAAATTTGCTGACGAAGGCATAACGCTCGCAACAGAGATCACTTCAAAATTACCCTGTGTGTGCATTTTCAATATAACAACTTAATGGCATGGAAACTAAAAAAATACTGTGAACTACAACCAACGCGACAAATACAGAATCTCTCAAAAAATCCTATTTTGGACAACTACCCCCGAGGAGTAGTGAAGGGACATCTTCGACACAAACCAGCTGCACCCCGTCCAGGTTGTGTGATGAACACCATAAGAACGTACACTCTTGAACTTACACGAACCCTATAAAAAAATCAATTTATGCGGCTTACGTGGTACGTACTGCCATCTAGCTCAAACTATGTTCATCAATTTTGCGACTTAAAAATCAGTAGCCATATTTTAACTGTAACATTGTTGCCGTCACTCCGAAAATCAGACCAAATACTGGCACTCTAAGAGTGTAATCTCTACCACTAAACTTGGGCTTTTAAGACGCAAATACAAGGCAGTTTTACTTATTAAAAAAAACCGCCAGGATATATACACATAAACATAAGTATGAGTATACAATACCAATACTCATCCGAAAATATGATGATATTCAAACAAAGAATTGACAACTAGCGGGCTATAATTTTGCTTAAATACTTGAGTAAGTTGAACCTTTTAAGTTAAAAGTACAAGGTCATTATTATGTGGAATTCCCTTCAAGCCAGTGCACTTAATGCTGAATTAATACAATTTGCGGCGAATCAAGGTTTCCAGGTTTAGACCCACCCTTTCAACAACAGCAGCAATCACCCTAGAGACACAATCTACATATGTATGTATTTCAGCTTAGAGCTGTTTAATGTACAGTGGGTCATCAATGAGACGTTTACGAATATTTGAGTAGTTAAAATGAATTAAGAGATATTGTAGATAAAAGCAAATCTAAGTATAGGTCGTCTAAGTATAGGGTCATGCCACTTTATATTGGTAGAAAAACGCAATATTTCATTGTAAGTACTTTAGCTTAGTCGTGGGTGCTTGGACGCGTTTCAGTGTACCTAAACCACTAAGTTCTCAAATGGTATCCTCAAAGACTAAAGACTAGTATTCCTTAGACAGTTTTGCGCTTGGTCATCGTTCAAGCGTTGTGTCTGATCTACGTACGTATGTACATAAATAATCGCAATGATAATTAATTGTCGATTGGCACTTTTCGGTTAATGAATTAATTCGAGGAATTCGCCTATTTCAGTATCGCCTTACCCCTAACAGGTAGGGTTACTCTTGTCAAGCGATGTTCTTTTTGGATCAGAGAACAAGAGGTGTGAGAGTACCTTTTGAGGAAATTAAGGAGACTTTTTATAAGGCTCGATTCATTTCGAACTGCTATATGTCGTAGACACATGGATCTACGACAGCTGAAGAAGTCCTTGGAGAAAATTCTTCGCACTTCCTTACGATTTTATAAGGATTCAACGCCTTGAATGTTCAGTCTGTGTTAAATGAATGGTAGCGACCTGCAAAGGTGGTTTTATTCAGTTTGAGAACCTCATAATGGGTCCTAGAGTTGGGCTAAGCTATGGATTCATGTTCACAGGTAACTGCGAACTGTTCTTTTGTTTCACGTTGACTGTATGAACTCGCGATACGAATCTGAATAATAAATAAATATGGAAATAGTTTATTTAGTAGTAAAACAATTTAAATAAAACGTTAACAATAAGAGAAGATGCCTCATCAAACGTTGGTCTTAGGACAATAAGTTTCGTCCGCGATCGTGAAAACTACAATATTCAAACACAAGATAGTCTACAAAGCTTTTTTTGTATCACCGGACGGATTAACGCGCAACCAAATTTATGATTTTCTTATCGATCGAAGACATCACCCCAATGTGCTAAATGTCAAAGTATGCAAAGAAGCGGACTGAGATCCTGACCACAAGGACCCTCGTATCTAACGCTAATACCAGGACGAAATCAATGACTGGTTTGCTCTACTAAATGGCATGGAAACTGTATCGAGTATCGTCAACAATAAAAATTGCTTGTTTCAACGTTCTAAATGTTTCAAGATGTTATAAGACATCAAGCGCTGGAAAATACTGAAAAGACCACGACTCTAAGAGGAAGTCAGCCGCTTTCTGAAGGTTAAGAAACGGCAATGTCAACGGAAAAGTTGTGCTAAAATTCAGAAGAAAGTATAGCGATAGTAACGAAACCGGTATATGTAGGGATAAACGCTGTACGAAAAGGATAACAAGCCAGTTGAAGATTTATAAGCAACGATATTGGGGTGCTCGTTTCAGCAAATTATGAAGCTGCACTCAAATAAAGGAGATATTGCTATGAACTGTGTAATGTACCTAGAGAGTAAGCAGCTTTGGAAAACGACGTTATTGAGCAGTGTTCATAAGACATACTATTACTGTCTTTACCATTTTCAGCTGAAACTCTGACGTTGGTGTAATCATATTCTTATTTAGTTTACATTTCTCATACTTCCTGACTTTAATTGTGAAACACTGCAAATTTGTTCGTTGCTTATTTAAAAAATTGTTGTGAGTAAAGATCAAAAGAATTAGGGTTTTAACATTCATGATTTGTTTTGAAGTTGTCCATCTTTACTAGGTTAAACCCTTTTAGCCCCATCAATGAGAATACATGAGCTTGGATCCGTGGATATTTGGGTTCGCCGGTGATGTTAATGGTTGATCGGGCTTTAACAACACATTTCGGGGATTGCGATTATGGACCGATGGAAAAACTCCTTCCTATTCTGGCGTTGAAGCAGCTGTTCATGGATAAAAAGAATACCGTTCCATTATTTAAAATTATAGGGGGCCTAGCTTCTTTGCTTGTGGATCATTCCTATGGATTTGAAGCTTTTCCTTCCGTTGACAAGTCAACTCTAAAAGATTCAGACATTTTCTTTCTGACTCCCAGTCTTGATCGAGATGTTCCTTCTACCCATCATCTTGGAAATGTTAGTGTTTTTCAAGTTGTTTTCTGTCTTGAAAGTGGAAGTGAACACTCTTAAAACGTGCAAACCACTTCCGATATATTAGCAAAGTATGGTCACTATAAATGTATATTTAAATACGATGACTTTCTTTAATATTAAAGTAATGATGCAAGAACTACCCGCAAAATCAATTTATCTGGAACAAAGTACGACATTTTCGATAAATTAAAAAGTGGTGTTATTCACACGTTAACCAAATGACATATTCTGAAACTGAGACCAGCTGTTTTACAGAAAATAATTAAAGTGGGTTATAGGTGAAATATGTAATACACTACCTACGCAACACTAATTTTAATTTCAAATTCCAATAGACAACTAAGAGCGAAATCCTTGGCGGACCTTATTTATTCTTCCCACAAGTTGTGTTTCGCCGGTTTACAATGGGGGCCGAAGCTGCCTTATCTTGGCAGACAAATTAGGTTGCCAGTAACAAGTTTTTACAATACATATTCCTGTGTTAAAACAATCAGTACTTTATTAGTCAGTTCCTAACTATATTCATGCTTTGAATCGCGAATAGTACTATGGTATTCCCACTGGCACAGAAAAGAAGCTTTGTCAATAGTATAACGAGAAGACAGTTATTCCGTGCAGGGACGGGTTAATAATATCCCTGCAGCGATACCTCTCGCTTGTCGTAAAAGGCGACTAAAACAAAGGTAAACAAAAATCACATCTAGGCAATTTAGAAAACACCAAGGTGAGCCTAGGGACACATATACCACCATTAAACTGCCCCACAAGTTTACATGCAAATCAGTGAGTTGACACGACTGGGGATCACCGGTGTTGTAAGAGTAAGATCAAATAAAAAAAATGTGGAGCATGCCCGTGTCACAAAAAAAAAAAAAAAAAGGTTATGGTCCTACACTTCTGACCATAACAACGGCCGGAAAAAGGAAAAGAAGAAGATAACGAGAAGACAGTTGATAGGTAAAATCAATTAACTGTATACCTGACTAGGAGGTTCGAGAATATGCCAATAATTTTGTAATCAACTTTTTAGCCTTTCGAAATCGGAATATTCACACATGTGAAAGCTTAACTACTTTGAAAGTTAAGAGGCTTCAAGAAATATGAAATAAAAACAAGGACCATCCGTCGCGTAACTATAATAAATCTACACAAAAACTACTTCAATACGCATTGTGAAAGTTTGAATTGTCTGATTAATCCGTAGTTCACAAACGGTGCCCACTTAGAGCGAGAGCATGATTATTTGATCATTTAAATGAAAATACAATACTAATCTCTATAATATTCAAAACGCCTTTGTTTAGGCCCCCTCGAAACACTAGAAAAAAAATGGCGCAGGTTCCCAGTCACGCAAAGTGTAGTCAGATACCTTGGGATCTTGCTAGATCAGTTTCTATATTTTGACAAACATGTAAATGCTGCAATGCAAAGCGCGGATTGCTCTTTCATAGCAAATAACGTCTGTCCCGTCTGGTTTAAGCCATCTTAATAGAAAGGATTCATTCAGGTGTTTAAGAGACTTGTTACGGGCTACATAGGACACTCGAATCTGTATTATATGCTAAGTTCTATATAGTTATAATAATGTTAAGTGTAAGCTTACTATATAACTCGTCGAAAGGATATGTTTAAGTTCTACTGTATATTTTAGAGCGTCTGCCTAGGGACAGTAAGAAAAAAAAATTTTTTTTTCTTTTGTCTTAAATGAAAGCTTATATTTTAAAAAATGTGTGTACAAAATTGCAAGTCAAAATTTCAAAAATCGACTAAGTTACAGCGATTGTGAGAGTGAGAGCATGTAGGCCGACTGTTTGTCGCTTGACTTTCGGATCAGAATGTTACGCCTTTCAGTCCCTTGCTCTAATGTATTTATTGTGTTACGTAGTGGAATCTTTTCTTCGAATTTCTGTTTGTAATATAAATCTCTGTTATGCGGACTTTAAAATACAATAGTCCCTTTCATCAATTTAAGTACCTAGAAGTTCGGCAGATGTTCAGTTACTCTATGATTTCATTGGGAGGGAAATGGATTAAAATTTTTAACGCGTTTTTCTCGAAACGACTTTTTTCAAATTGGTCGCATCGATAACTTGGTCAATTCTTAACCGATGTTTTTTTATATTTTTTTGTTTTGTTTATCTTAGTAGTGGCTAAGGTTAAGCGTAGCCGATTTGGAAAATTTAGTTTTTTACTATTTTTTAAACTGTTTGAAAAACAAAAAACGGTCGAAAAAATGTAAATATTTTCAATCGGGCGCCATTTTGTTAAAAATCAAAGAAAAAAGCGGCTATGTACAACGATAACTACATTCATATAAATCATAATAAAATTTTTGTTTGATTTTTAAGATTACTGGCTTTTGAATAATCGATGCGACCATGGAGGGGGTATTTTTTTCAGGCTCTACGGCATCGTTTATATTGTTGAAACTATTCAATATTTTTCAATAAAAATTTGTGGAAACATTATTGGATGTGTACTTAATAAAATAAAAAAAACCCGATCCAAAGATTCCTTCATTTACTCGGCCAAAAAAATTCTTGAAAATCACTCATTTTTGGGGCCGTCACAGTGGCTATCCCCCTTAAGCTAGTTTTAAATATTTTGTCTAGTGGAAGATACTTATAAGAAATGTTAAGTAAAAATTAAATTTAAATTGAAATTGAACATATCTAGCATGAATTGTCTCTTATCAACCAAAGCAAACCCGCCGCCCCCCAAGCTTAACGTAATCTACTTGACTTTAATTTCCCGCTGACATGTTTAGCACTCCCTTACAACACCACCACCGCAGCACTCTGTGAACGATTATAGCCAGATCAAGGTGCTGTCCTACTCGAACACCTCTCCATATACACAATTTGCAACTCTGATTGCAAATTCAAGGATAACTTTCACCCCGACCACATACACCATTATGTATATGCGAACAACAAGCGAACGCATAAATTACTCGCCCATGCACGATGGCACATTTCGTGTATGGGGGTTAGAACGATTTCAGGTTAGCGTATCAAGCTGGATTGCAGCACGATACGAACACCGTTCCTCCGCCGGTAAATGCAATTCTGGTATTATTATTACAATTTCTTTTAGTGTTGTTATACTCCGCGTCCTGGTAGGCGACAACAACCTAAAATATTGTTATTCAAGGCACCATAGCAGGAGGTTACCCGAGCAAAACAAATGTAAAATATTCTACTCTTCTCGGGTGCTCGAGTCCCGTCGTTCCGATCTAACAAAGTCTGGGTGCAATGGGGTAAGTCCAAGAGCAAAAACAAGATTAAAAAAAAAAAAACAGAAACGCAAAACTTGGAAGGTATACTGGTTGTTGCTATTGCGCTCTTGCATCATCTTCCTTCCTGGGTCATATAGGTGGTGATGGCAACAAGCAAAGCGGTGATGGGTTGTTGCTTCTACTCCGTTCGACGATGATACTTAATGCGATTTCGGACGGGATGTTGGTATCGGGATTAGATATCCCTTTCGTTTGTCGATTTTTTCTGTTTGTCCCGTTTTGTTATGCACTTCTCGTTGGTTAAATACCTTTGCCATTGATGCGATAATAAAGAAAAGTTAAAGAACAAGACATGCCCCGAGAGCTCTAAATGGCGTCTTAATTAAATTCCATGCGGGATACAATTTGTTAAATTGTTTCGGGCTTGGTGTGTGTAAAAACGATTAAGCGAAGACCGGTATGGTGGCGGTTTGGAGAGAAAGTTTTCGTAATTTTAAAAGTTTCTTGCTCGTCTTTTGGAGAACGTTATGGTCACGCTGAAACTGTGAGGACATACACTTGAAAATGCAGTCGGGTGAAGTTTTATATACTTCTTAACATTTTCATATTTAGAGAATGATCATACGAGTACGGTTAGGTAGATGGGGGATATGATACTAAGATATTACGCAAATATCTGTTAACAAACGTTTGTAACTCTGGTCATTCTCCAAATCCTGTGCTCATATAACCGTAAGCGTATAATTTTGCCATATCTTGGACAGCGTAGCAAGTACGGACTTTGCCTTGGAGATTTGTGGATTACACACGTGTTAGGATATTTCTGATATTATTCGAGAATATTTTGCTCTCTAAATGCAACGATTTTTTTGGATGAAACGATTGATGAGATTTTGGGTAGAAAGCCAACATTATCAAAGCGAATCGAAGATGAGCTTTCTTTGTGTAGACTTGCAATGCACAATGTTAGCGTGTCTCTGCCGCCTGAACGGTTCAACTTAAATCAACGAAATTTTTACTACAGCTGGAAGTGATAATTCTTCGGGTTCTTACGAAGCCGAAATTTGGATTTTCGTTATCCAAGAAATAAAATTAAATTAAAATAAAGAAGAATAACGTTAACTGTACTCGGAAGCAATTTCCTCTCTCTCTCACTTTGTCGAAAGCAGTCTTGAATCTTGGTACCAAAGAATTCAGCGCAGGACTTACATATGTTGCCTGTTCTCGGGTAAAAACTGCTGAAGGATTGATTTTTGAACCAGATTTGCCAGCAGAACGCATTTTGTGAATCAATTCAAAGGAAGCTTTCAAGTTGAAACGAAAAGAATTGGATCGTCTAACGAAATTGTAATTCATTTCAAGTCGTATTTCATCTGTTTTATTTATAAATTTCCTTATTTTACGCTTAACCTGAATAAAGATTTTTTCGATAAATGACGAAAAATGTTTAGATGGTGTAATAGTAGTAGATAACAGCCAACAATGGTTGAGCATTTGACAACTGAAATAGAAAAGGCGCCAAACCTGGGCGTAGCAATTTCGCGCCAAATGCAGAGAATTCTTTTTTCACTACAGTCACAAACAATTTTCGGTCACAAAATGCCTTCGACTTCATGGTGTACATTTTATCCAGTGTCTCATCAAACTGAAAGATTAATTTGCCTTGACAAACCCCGTCCGAAACTAAATGAAACAGATGCTAAAATACTTAAAAATGCAAAGAAAACAAAGAAGATGAATAAAGGAATCGCAGAGTTCTGCCGAAGAACATCAAAAACCTTCCTTCAAAACATGAAAAAAGTCACTACAGCCAGATTGACTAAAAAACAAGAAAAGAAAGCAAATGCGGATTTGACACAGAAAATTCAAGAACTCAAGGAGGAGAAAATGTTTCCAAAACCATTGATGTATGTAATTTGTTCTTTGTACTCGAGCGTTTGGTGGTACCTGTTGAAAAAAAAAGTTTCAACAGATGTGGTCGGTGATATTTTGAATATGATGAAAAAATAGTGTTTTTATTTGCATTTGTATGTTATTTTACATTAACCATTAGAACGAGACTTCTAGCAGATTCGCTTTGTTTAGTGAATTTATTCACACCTAGTGGTTTAACACCAAATTAACGAAGATCTGTTGGCTTCAATGCTAATACATATTAGATTTTGTTGGAGAGCAAATACAATTCCGCGTTTAAAATAAGCACACAGTGCTACAATATCACTGTTCTCAGTAGATCTCTCCTTTTTGTCTGCAAGGCCTTTCTCGATCCTGGGCACAAACAATTTCTACAATGTTTTTCACTTGTTTTTGAATTGCTGACATTTGAATGATTATTCAAAAATATCACGTTATGGGGGTGGTCGTGGTGCAATAGTAATCATCACTGACTGTTGAGTTGAAGGTCTGTAGTTTAAGTCTGAATATGGCCAAGAACAATACCTATACGGGAAAATAGTGCAACAACATCTATTGTGAATGAGAGATGATCAAAAAATGCTGACGAAGGCATGAAACTCGCAGTACAAAATAACTTCAAAATTCATACTCAGTGTGTGCATTTCCAATGTAACACCTTAATGACTGTGAAATACAACCAACGCGACAAATTCAGTCGAATCTTTCGAATCATATCTAAGACAACTACCCGCGGAGAGTAGTGAACGAACTGTGTGACAAATATCATAAGACTGTAACCATATAAAACAAAAGAGTTTTATGATATTATCTTAATTTACTTTCAATCTATGTATATAAAATTGGTAAAAAGTGAAACAAACAACAACGATGCTGACACAATTTCTATAAATCATCAATAACTACAATATTTAACAGAATACCTGTACGAGTGTCTCTGTAAGAATGAACGACCATGCATCTAACTGCTTTCTTACATACCGTCAAGATATACGAGGTTTCTGTTAATTACTGAATAAACAGTCAGCTAATTTAATTAGATTGCATATTCGATTACTCCTCATATCCAACGCCAGGCTATCTATACTCGCCACAATTCCAAGGTAAAGCAGTGCGAGTATCAAACAACACATTCCACACGTTCGTCGACCAACCAACACTCCGCAGAGCAAACCTCACGTACGACAAAACAAAGCGTCATCACGTACTAACTCCTGGCTATTGCACAACTAAAATCCTTCCGTTGAAACTGTGATTAATGGTGAAAACAATGTGCACATGCATACTAAGACCATTTGGAATTGAAAGTCCCTCGGATCAGGATCGGGGACCAAAGAAACGGGGAACTTCATGCAAATCTCGAAAAGTTTGATATGAGATGTGTGTGTTTGGTGAAAAGTCCAAGATGAGCAACATTATTCACTGTCAGCGGAACGGTGGATGTGTGGGCGCATTGAGTTGTGGTCAGGTTTGCGAAATTTGAGTTTTTTTCGTTGCTTGAACTAAGTGTCAGGATGGGTGTTTATCATCCTTATAACCTCGTCCTCGCCTAACTCTACCGTTTTCAGTTGGAAATGTTAAGAAAACACATTTCTAATGAAAGAGCAAATCTCTATGCCTTAATCCAATCTAGAAACCGCTTTGACAAATAAAAATGTTGCCTTACCGTAACCATAAGAAGGTGAGACATGAATGCGATGGAACGCTTAAAAATATTTTCTCAGCAGTATTGTTGTTAGTCACACACGACCGCGTGCTGATTAAACTCCCTCGTCAAGATAACGAAAGCAAGGAAGCAATGGAGCTAAAAAGGTCGAACAATATTGGTAAATATCATTTTCTTTAATGCAAAAATCACGCCCTTCAACTGTTTCAATATCCCGACGCGTGTAGCCACATTTCGCATTTGGAACACGAACTACTGATGGATTTTAAACTATGTTATGTATTCATGCGAGCATATCATGGTTAACCAGCAGCGATTGGATGCACGCCATTTATCCCACCATGCAACAGTGCTCTAATATGTATATTCGCATGCTTTGTATTCCAAACTTTCTTGAGCAAAATTATAAAATGGTAATGACGGTGGTGATGGGTATTATCATGTGCTTTGTCTGTTATGAAAACTGAGAAGTTGACACCTTTTTTGGGTATATGTAATTATCATATTTGTGATAACACGGATCAGCCTGGCGTCGACGATAGTTCATGTATATGAGGTGTGACTGTAAATTACGAAAAATACTCAGCCCGCAACGTATTTCGTTTCTGCCTCGTAAACGTTCGGAGATAAAATTAGAAGATTAACATCAACATTTATAGTTAACGACTATTTTATTTTGATCAAAATTTGTGTATTCCAAGGTTTATCGGGAAAATAACCGAGCCCAGGCCGAAAAAAGCGTGGTTCATGAAAAAAATTTGCTGGAAAGTAGTACGGTCCATAAGGAATACTACCTTGAAGTTATATGCCGTTTGCACGAAGCAATAAGAAGAAAACATCCGGATTTATGGGAAAAAAAATATCATGACAATTGCATCACGATAATGCACCTGCTCATTCCTCATTGTTTGTACCTGCTTTTTTAGCCAAAAACAATACCGTAATCATGACTCAATCACGGTTTTTAGGGATATTATAAGTGCTATACAGCATTAGCCGAAGCGTATTATATTTTTTAAGGCGACGAAATAGATGTCTATGAATAAATAAATATTTTCGGAGAAAAATAAAAAAAAACTTATTTTATTAACGAACCTAGGGTAGTCGAACTCGTATAGCCATATCTGTAATTCAAAAAGATAAGATTATATTCACTAATCAAACCATAACGTTATTTATGCGCCACCTTATATAAGTTATTACCCTACGTTAATAATTTAAATTTAGGTATTTTGTTAAACTTTGTATGTCTTCAAAATTAAATGATGTGGAAAAAAAGCAAAACATTGCCAAGGCTTGTTACAGAATATAGGTCGCCATTAACTATGGAACCAACGCAACCCACACAGGGTAGGTGATTAAGAAAATCGTCAGCTCTGACCCCTCGGGACTAGGAATAATGCAATCCGAACAATCTTTTGCATGGATTCTAAGGTAAATCAACTATATTCCGTATTCTTATAATGGGCAGCCATGAACGTAAAGTTAGACGTTATAATCTGTACTCTGCGATATCTTAATTACTTCTTTAAGAAAGCATAAAGCAGTGCGAATGAATCCGCTCTAATCAAAGTTAAGACGAATGGCTTTTTTATTCCGTATCCAAGCAACAAGTACTCGTACTCCCTCCTTTTGCATTTTTATATTTGCAGAGGCAACACACTCTGATAGCATAATAAAGCAGCTGATTTAACAAATGGGAGAAATTTATGTAAGTAGGTATCCTAAGAAATCTATGTAAATATAGATGTAAGCTAATATATCCCTAAGTTATTCCATTTGATACGTAATATCCTAAAGGCAGCCGATGTTATATTTCCCTTCAGTGCGCTTATTCACACATTTTTCACATCAAATATCTAATCATACACAGACCCTTAAACCTGGCAATTTTTATGCCCGTCGAAACGTACTTATTTTTCCTAATAAAAAAAAAAACAACAACAAAATACTTAGCAACATAAAATTGTATCTACCCCAAAAATTCAATTTCAACCGAAAACAATATAAGCAGACACAAACTCGTATATAGCTAATACTATCCAGTAGAAAAACAACTTTTCAAATTAATAGGCCTAAGAGGCAATTATATGACATTTATAAACACATTTGACCTTTTTTGCCCTTAATTAACTTAAGGTTTCCATTTCCCTGATACGGAATGTGGTCAGATGGTTTTTGTTTTATTTGCAACATAGCTGGAGGTATGTAGGGTATGTAGTAAGTGAATTGTATTCATATGTATGTATTTAGTCGAGCAACATTTAAAATATACAATTTTGTGCGTTCCATTTTCAGTGGGTTGGGGGGGCAAATAATTCTTCCGAAATTAATTAAGTTCATTTAAAATGTCGACCGTAAAAGATTTCCCTGAGGTATGACAACGAACAATTGTTAAGCTGTTTAGATGACTTACAGGTTATTTTTTCATTTACTCTCCCGTCATTCTATACTAACAGTAAACAAGGATTTAGGTCTGCAACCCGAAACAAATACAATATAATTAGATTTAAGGGGGTAGTCTCATGTGAACGCATAAAAAGAGGTAATTTAGGGATTTTTTTTTATAAGACAATAAAATTCAATCATTTTAATTTTTTTTATGTTTTTATTTGTATCTTAAACTGCATAACATTTTTTTTTCTGTTTTTACATTTTTTATACATATTTTTTTTAAATTAAAGTCACTGGTCATGGTAATAGCGGCTGTTCATGTTGTCTGAAATAAAAAAATCTAATGGATTATTGTTCGGTAGATCTGTCGTTATCGCCCCTACCAAAATTAATCAATTTCATTGAAAGAAAAAATGGCGGTCTGTAGAAAAAAATCTTGTTTATTTTGTTAATTTTTTTGTTAAAAATCGTTTTAAAAAAATAAGGAAATATTTTCGATAATAAGCAATTTTGGTACGGCCGATAACCATTAATGAGTAGAAGAACATATTATAAATATAAATTTCTAAGCAATCGGTTGAATAGTTTGTTTTAGGACCATGACAGTTTTAGAAAATGATGTTTCGAGAAAAATGCGTTTAAAGTTTCAAGAGCAGAACAAGTCGCTTACGGCGCGTCGGCGACTATGAGTTGTAACTTATTTAATTTTAGAAATTTCGGTCTGAATTTTTAACAGCATATTTTCGATAGGTTTTACTATCGAAATATGAAAAAATAAATCGATTTTTCAAAGTCAGGAAAGCAAATATTAGAGATTTTTAGGTTGCCTCAGCGATGATGATGATATGGATGAACGGTTCAGTTAAATGGATTTATTTTTATGTGAACTGATAACATCGAGTTCAAACAAAATGATTTCTTCAAACATGTTCCTACGCTTTGGCAAATCGCAGTTCTTAAGCTAGAAGCTTGGAATGAATTCATTATTGATTTGCATTATAATAACTGAGTAATAACTTTGTTACCATTTTGAAGGCATATACTCAGATTCCTCGATTTTATTTGCACCATTCGCGACAGGAAATTTTTTTTGAGGTTCACATTTATAACTTCGAGTAAAGCTTTTTCGTATGCGTGAATTCGCTTTCTTTTTGCGTTCCCTTATTGTTTTGCTTTGATGCTCACGAAAATTTCATTAAACATGTCAGAATCTTTTAGTCTTTTTGCTTAGTCAACTGTGTTACTGCCGCGAGAGCTATTTATCGTTGTTGTCTTAAAAGTTTAACAGAGATGCCATTGTTCCTGTTTATTATATTCATATACCAATAGATAAAATAATATATCTTGTTTTGGTGATATCTGTCAGATCTGTTATTTATTATTCAGTTACAGATGCCAAATTCATATGGCAACTGACACGTATATACAGCGCACTCAAACGATAAAATTTTATTATCAAAATATTTATATTTATATTTATTTTCTTTTTATTTATATTTAATTATTTATTTATTTACTTATTAATTAATTTATTTATTTATTGTTCTATCTATCTATTTATTTATTTATTTATTTTTATTTATTTTCTTCTTGCACCACTATAGCAGTTTAAAATCAAGTGCTAACATCACTTCTCTTTTCCCTCCAACGAAATAAGGTATTTATTTGCAAAGAAGGTCTTTAGTGGCTTTTCCTTCTAACTGAAAACATTTCTGTGATATATTATTTAAGTAATTGTATTGTATAAATATTCTAGATGTAAGGTAATGCAAACCAAATCTCTGCAGAACGAATATTGTATTTTATTAATTGTATAATTTCTGCCTCAATAAATAAATATTCTATTATTATCAAAATGGGTGTTCGTGCAAACGTTGCTTGCGCTGCGTCCATTTTACGGTAGACGCGATGCCAAATTTGAGACGGTAATCAGTCCGTGAAAGTGTACAGCAGAACCCGAGCCAGTTGATCCTCGTCGTGCACAAGAACTCGGTCTTTCGCAGACTTCCAGTTGCCGAATTTTGCTTCAGGATTTGGGCTTACACCCTTACAAGATCCAATTGACCCAGGAGCTCTCAGCTCTAAGTTGGTGACCACAACGCCGTTTTTTCGCTGACTTGAGGCTTCGGAGCTTTTGGAAGGAAACTCCAATTTTTGCCGAAAAATCATCCTTTTAATGAATGGCTGCGTTAGCAACCAAAATTTTCCTTTATGCCACGGAACGAGATTCACCAGTTGAGAATGCATCCTTACAATGTAACCGTTTGGTGTGGATTTTGGGCCGGTGGCGTTAGTGGTCCGTACTTTTCCGAAAACGACATTAGGGAGGCTGTCACCATCAATGGTGAGTGCTTCAGAACGATGATAACCAATTTCTTATGGCCCGAATTGAATCATAGGTAAAGGCTTTTGCTGTATCTATGAAATAGTGGATCTTAGGATAATAGTTCCTTAAATAGGTGAGAAATTGAGCTCCCTCCTTGGGAGCTTCCTGAGATAAATATTTTGTTTTGTCCCGTTTTTTGTAGTAAGTAGGTCGCTCAAGAACTATTTTGTGTGACAGCGAATCATATCAAATGTCTCTAAAGCATGTTCTGCGGGGACGTTTGTATTTGCATCTCTTTCGGAAAAAAACTAGAAGCTAAGGTTTTGACCTTTTTTGTTTCTGTGTTAACAATATTATTGAGCTCAAGTATATGTTTCGTTTTATTTTTAGTTATTTTGTAAATGTTTCGAAAAGGTTTGGAATATTTGGAATTTATCTAACATTCGTAATTT
Source organism: Merodon equestris (assembly GCA_958301585.1). NCBI lineage: Eukaryota > Metazoa > Arthropoda > Insecta > Diptera > Syrphidae > Merodon > Merodon equestris. The sequence goes on along the minus strand of OY284415.1, from coordinate 75,214,348 downwards.
TTTGTTCCAATCTTCATTTCAGTGATCTGAAGCGATGTTCTTTAGGGATATTCTTATCAGACGAACTAAGAATACTATCAGAGACTTCTTGTAGAATTGAGTCAACATTTTTTTGCTTGCAATACTGTTAATGTTAATTCGGATGTCTTGCCCAATTTGCCCCAGAAACGATTTTGGGAGAATACAATAAAATTGGTTGAGACATGAGACTACATTTGCTACAAATAAATTAATATCTGGGGAACTTACATATATGACAATGAGATGGCATATAAATGGAATAAAACGGAAATATAATAGACAATGATGGCATAGCACTCATATTGTATATAATGTTTCCCCAAGAATTTGCTCGTATGCAGTCCAAATCTCTATGCCTGCAATAAAGATCATCTCCATTAATCACCTCAATTTAAAGGAAAGAAAGGTTAATAGATTAATCGATATTTTTCAGAAGTAGCTTTAGCACCTTACGTTGCTCTTCTCGGGTATTATAAGATTTTAGTATTCGATGCCAGACGAAGCAGAAAATCCTTTCTCTACAACATAAACATTGTCCCGACATCGCCTCTCCCAGATTTAATAGAGAAGGTTCTAGGTCCAAGATTCTACTTACGGACGGCAAAAGTAGTTTTTCCTATTTATTTAGAACTATTAAAGTATTGGATTACGAATGTGGGTTTTTTTTATTTAAATTTCAACATTTTTCATTGTTGGCCGAAAGCGGGCATTCGACGTGCATGAAAAGGAAAAAGTACGATGCCATATTAAAGAAGCTTCAAACTGAAGCAAAAATATTTTTTTGGAAAAGGCGAAACAAGCAGTGGTCACATATTACCGGAAGCAAACGTCCTTAAAGAGAACAATGAAAAAGTTTCCGACGAAGAAAGTAAGCATTTAAAAATCAGCAGAGAATACGATATCAGACTGTAGGCAGAATCGATTAGAAATGGGGATTTCATTTTTGATTTAATTTTTTTTTTAAATTTGCGTTCAAGCAAAAAGTTATCAAATATTCACAAATAAATAAATGATGCAATTCAAAGGAAAGATGATCCAAAGATTAGGTTTACACGCTAATTACTAAGCAACAACGTAGATTCTTACATCTTTATTTCTTGTTATCAAGTGTACTGTTTTACTTATTTCTTTATGAATGCAAGTTTAAATTCTCCTGGCGGAGGATAATCGGAGTCCGAAGACAAAGATCAAAGCAAAAATCTGAACCAAAGATTGCTTCTCGGAGGCGGGCACTACACACAACAAAATAATTTCCTCCGAAAAGGAGGTCCCAATAACCCTAAAGAGTCGAGATAAGCACCTTTCCTACCTCGCCTACTGGAACTAGCTTCAGCAACAGGCAGTGAGCTGTTCCTCCAGCCTGGATCAGGAGCATGATGCCTCCCTCCTCTGGGAACTTATTAGATAGTCAGTCTCCCAAAATTAACGGGCGCCATCTGCTGGGTTCCGGGGAAACCTGGAAACAAGCTGGATGTGTTGACACGATTACGTGGGCAGAACCCGAGACTTGACACGTGGGCCTGAAATGTTTATTCTTCCAAAGAGAGTAAGGGATTTTTGAAAAAAGAAGGTCGAGACCCTGAAACTACCAAGGCCACGCCTATGTGGTCTTGGTAGCATACGTGATGCTACGATTCCTAGGGTCTGCTTCATCCTCTGAACACACTATTGGTAGCTAAACTTGGACAATTCTGTGGACAAGATCTGGTGGCTTTTAGAGCTAGCTACGTACGGAGAAATTAAACACTTCGGTTTTTGAACTCGTAGAGTACTGTGACGCTGGAAATATTGGACCCACCTTCTTTTAAACTTCACTCTTCCGTCTGACCTTTTCATCAACAAGGTTGGCTCTCAATTATCCTTTCTGACGGCAAAGCGACAGGAAGTGATTGACCTAGCCCAGTCTAATAGGCATGTGAAGGCCATCACTAACTGGAGAGCTTTATCAGATACTACGTTGTCAGACCATAGATAAATATAATTCCAATTGAAGTGTGGGAGATCCGCCTCGCAGCCCAAGCGGAATCAGAGTAATACGGACTGAGTACGGTTTATGGAGGAGCTTGGAAAAACAAATCAAGCTCTACCTAAACGCAGAACAAAGCAGTTGGTGGAGGATGCCGTTCATAGCCTGAGTTGCTTCATCACCCGCTGCTTAGAATTCTCATATCCTGTCAAAAAACCTCCCTGCAGGAGGTTGGTTGCCTGGTGGAACACTGAGCTCCAATATCTTCGCAGGAGATCAAGAAGTCTACTCAAGAGTTCGCTTAAATGAAACTCAGAAGATGACCGGTATAAGTATCGATCGAAGCAAAAGGCATATAAGCAGCTTATTCGTAAATCAAAGACTGATTTCTATAAGTCCTTGTGTGAAGAGAGTTAATGTCCTCAAGCGAGGAAAATCGACAAAGCTGGATGTACTCAAAAAATCTGATAGTAGCTTTACCGAGGCTAATGCGGAAGCTCTTAGAGAACTGCTTCAGACCCATTTGCCGGGAAATCAGACTTGGTAACTGCGACTGAAATGATGAAAACAACTCGGCGTAGCTAGTATATTGCGTCACGCGTGTCAAAGTCCATTTTCTATGGCTTCAAGCCACACAAAGGTATAAAACAGCTGCTAACTACTCTGAAAATAATTTAACTGCTAGCTTGGCATTTGCCTATATACTCGTATCTATTCCTTGGTGCGCTCTTTATTCCCAAAATAGGGGAAAAAAATTACTTGCTCGCGAAGAGAAATAGACGAATCAGTCTTTTTGCTGAAAAGCATGGAGAAACTAGTATATTTGCACGTGCGCAAGCTTGCCCTTCGAAGGCATCTTCTCTCGGAAATGCAACATGCTTATTGGCGCGGAAAATCATGCGAGACTGTGCTTCAAAACCTAGTTGCTAATAATGAATGCGCACTCGAAAGGAAAGAGTATGTATTGGGCATTTACGTCGACATTGACGGAGCTTTTGTTAACACTACTTTTGACAGCATGTGTAACGTTGTTAGACGGCATAGCATAGATGAAGCGCGGGTTTTGTGGATCAAAGCAATATTTGTGCACAGGACGTTGATCGCTGATGCAGGCCTCGAACGAGTCTCGCGTAAATACTCGTAAGGGCTGCCCGCAAGGTGGGATCCTGTCTCCGCTGTTATGGTGCATGCAGCATGGTGTTCGTGTTGGTGCCTCTGGAATCTGTGCCCAGGCCTATGCGGATAAATTCTCTCTAACGGTTCATATTTAGCACCTGCCTGTCTCAAAGCACAGGCGGCGCTAAATGTGTTCAATGATTGATGCACGAGTAATGGGCTGTCGGTTAATCCTGTTAAAACTGATGATATTCTCTTCACGAGAAGGAGGAAAAATTCTGGCATTATTCAGCTGATGCTAAAAGGCATTCAAATTCCTATATCCGAGGAGGTACCTGGGAGTAATATAAGAGCTTTTTTGGTATCAAAGGAGCTTTTGGTAAAACATGGGACTTATCGCCGAAAAAGGTCCTCTGGATCTACACGGCAATGATAAGAGCAATTTATCGGTTATCTGCTGGAACCGGCTAACTCACAAATAGATCATGGCCTCTTTCAGCAAACTCCAAAGAGCGGTTTGTCTCAGCTGTACAGGGGCATTCCCCAATACACAGGGCGCTGCTCTACTGGCTATGATAAGTCTTCAACCCCTTGATATACATACATATATGTATATCAGAGGGTGCGCACTGAAAGCCATGTCCCGCCTCAAGAGAAATAGTTTTTGGTACAACTTGCATTGGAGTGACAATGTTCTTACGCGAGAAATATCGTACGACCCCTATCTCATGGATATGCCTTGCAACGCAATGACACCTGCCATCCTATTGCGCTATAATTTCACAGTCAAATTTCCATGGCATCAGGACTGGTTCTGGCCAGATACTGAACTTGGAATGGACTGTCTTCTCAATTTAACATATGGCTCCAGGACTGGGGTCCGCCGCTGGAGTTTTCTTTTAACGCGACAACATTCAACTGCAGTTCTCGTTGGGAAAACATGCGTCTGTCTTTCAATCAGAGAGATACGCAATCATAACGATCATGCACAATGTTGTGTAGTACAAGTGAAATGGAAAAAGCATACGCTTCTACAGTGACAGCCAAACTTCTCAATCTTTATCCAGCTCCAAATTAGTGCATAAACTCAAGACCTTTTTGAACAAAGTCGGATGACTAAATTCTCTAAGGCTTAAATGGGTCCCAGGTTACTTTGAGATACCAGGAAATGAGATCTCCGATGAACTCGCTCAGAGGAGAGTTTCTCAGGACCTGAACTCGCCTTAGGTCTACCTGCTTTCACGGTCAAATCCGACATCAATAACTGGGTCTTTAATGCAACAGACGTAGAAGGAGGAAATATCAAAGACGCAGGATGACTAAGAAGAAGTCCGCAACTTATCCTTAAAGAAAGCTTGTGGGCGTCATTAAGGGCCATTACACTTTTGCCAAGCATCTTTACTGGCACCAGTGCTTGACACCAGTGAGACGCCTACCTTTGCTGCCTGTTGCAAGGAGGATGACACAGCAGAACATTTTCTCTGTGACTGTCCCGCCTTCGCTAATGCACGGTGGCGCGCCCTGGGGGTCGACGTGGTGTGTGCCGAATCTCTTAGGTCTACATCATTGAAGCTCCACCTCACTTTTCTCCGCACAACGAGGAAAATACAATAAAAAAAGGTGTCTGTTTGGTAGTACAATAGACCAGTATTTGCGTCTGAGTGCTCCAACAAAAAAGAAAAAAACCTAAATTTTTGAAAATTCAGGACACATCGCGGGGAGAAGCCTCGGCATATAAACCGGCACATGGAACGGTCGGGCCACATTTATAAGTAGATATCTGGCATGCATTTTTGATAGGATAATAGTCTTCAAATGTGCGTAAGCTGATTAATTTCGTTTATAGTCATGTTTTTTTTTCATTATTTCAACTTGTAATGCTTTTACTTTAGAGCAAAGGTACAAATAAATTCTTGAGTTTTAATTTCATTAAGTATAATTCGAGCAAATCCGCAAAATGTTCTTCTACTACATAACGCATAAAATTTTAATTGCATATAAGGTAAAAACCAGATACCAGATACAGACTTTGGTTCCTGTAGTATCGGGTGCATGTTACAGAAAGCCCTGAAAACGCAGAGTTATTTTTCGCTTCCTCTCTTTTCTTCCTGTTTAATAACTAAAATGTACGCTATTCATTCTGCTCCTCATATGTCATAGAATCAATATTTCCGGAAACGCCCTGAAAACCTTTTAAGCCAAGAAAATTCAGAAAAACATAAAACAACAATTAAACTTGTCCATTAATAACAAGACTTTAATGTTGAGCTCCAGTGTATAGTCTGCGTTTGCTTGGCATTAGAGGATGCATGTATGTATATATGTACATCTGGCCCCTTAAAAATATAAAGCCGAGCAGCGTACCAGTGCCCAGCACAGCAAAACAGGAACAAAACAGAACAATATATTTCAGTGTTATGCCCTCAGGTAAACTTAACGACACTCCATCTCGGATATATTGTTGTTTGTCCTAGAAAAGGCGAGATTTGTTTTCCCCTTTGTTCACCTTGCTATCTCATTGAACTTGTGCATAACAACTTTACACAGAGTACTTTAGTGGAACAAGACTGTGTAGGTCTGGTGCTATATCGTCCGTTTGCCTGTGCTTATGTCGTGCTCTACAATGAGCAACACATCCTTCACTTCTTTATGATAAATCTCTGGCGAACTATTGTGGGGTTGTCAGGTAGAAGAAATTACGTTCTAATTTCTATGCATGGACGGCTTCACCGATGAGAGGTAAGCATTTTACGAATGCATCTGCCGTTCGAACTGGAAGAATTATCTAACGGTGAGGGGTTGCGAAAAGAACTAAAATAAGGACGATAAAGTGGAAAGGAGTATACCATTTCATGTTTTCCTTGAATTTTTAACTGGTTCGCCGGGATATATTCCACGTGATCACGGAAAAGTTAATCGACTTTCAATTACAATCCTGTTTTTTTTTTGTGGCTGCTATAGCGGTTGTTGTGATATTTATTGGAAATTTACTGTGGGTAGTTGTATTGATATTTTATCCGGTCCCCTATTGTTGCGGGCTCGATTATCACAACTCGATTCCTGCACAAACCTTTATTCCTATCGAATTTGAAAGTATTTCACTAAGGAGTGCCTGATAAAGAACATTTTCCCTCGCTGTCAATTATATGTTGCTTACTCCCCTGTCAAATTAGCTCGTCCTGGACATCCCTATATCTTCGGTACGGCGTGGAGACTTAGCAAGTACAATACAATATTTCATGTCAGTTCTCTATTAAGTACTGAATACACTACGTACAACAAAGAACACGCTCATGTATCGCACGTATATTGGTCGACAAATGCTGCCTCCCCTACTACCAATTGGTATGCGCCCGTCTGCGGTTACATGTAACACGACGGGACACAGGCATGCAAACTAACGTCGGAAAATTAGAAACAGCAGGCATGTGAACACACCGCCAAATGTAATTACCTTCGAGAACACAGAGTCGAACTTCCCAAATCTCTCAACAGCAGTCGCATCTTGCAACAGGATGTTTGGGGAAGAGTATATTTTTCGTATATAGGAATGTACCATTCATCAGATGCAATGACGGTAAAGTTCATATGGGCGAGTCGTATACTCGAGTGTGCTAGCCATAGTGGTAAGCTAATTGTTGCTTCATTATGCCAGGTCTATGCAGGCGCAGGCGGCTTGCAGACGCGCATTGTTCTCGTAATTGAGTTAAATTGAAACTATAGCTAGAAGGGAGGGGGGTAAAAGCAAGTTTTCTCCGTAGTTAGAAGGCGGCCAACACAATGAAAACGAGCGATGAACGGTCGGAAAAAGAAAAGTTTTCGAAAACTTTGTGTTGTTAAATAAATAAGCTTGCGTTGAGATAAGGAAGTTTTAATCCTGAATTTGAAAACTAAATTCTGTTGGCAAGTGCTACGACAAAACGGAAGAATGGTCTTAATTGATTGAGTACAAAGGCAGTCTTCAGTGTGATGAGGCGGTTGAAAACAGAGACCGAAAAATAAAAAACCCAAAAAAAAAAAAACTTTTTGACAAAAGCTTTTAGTCGACAGGTGGGTAACGTATTGGGAACTGTTGGAGTTAATCAGAAAATCACTAAAAGTTTTGTAAATACCTTCAAGAACAATTCCTTGAATAATAGGGGATAATTGTTTTTTGGCTGTTTAGGCTGAGGAGCTTTGTAAAACTCGTCGCTTGAATGCTCTGAGATTGTCTGTATTATGGCCCGACTTTTATCCATTTAAGTAGTTGTCACAGCTGCATCAAATAATCGGATTGTACTACTCCCTAAAGAGATGAGACAAATTTTGTTGCTATTTTGTTGCGGCTTCGGGGAAGTAAGTGTCCTACTCCATTACAGAATATCTTATCCGACTGCGACTAATTCAGTTTTGCATTTACGGGTGAAAAAGATACCGAACTTGTATTTTCCAAATGAAGACGTACTTAAGTAGGAGTCCAGTTACAAATAGCGGCGTTAGTCACAATCCAAAATATTATGGCGGAATTTATTGATGTAAAAAAAGAAAACAAAAAGCAATCTCATGGGTATACAAAAAAAAATGGAATTCAATATTTATGTATTTTTGTTTCTTATAAAAGGTTTTTCAGTCAATTCCACGGCGTTCTCAAGAATTGGGCATCGCTCAGACCACATTATGGCGTATTTCGCGTAAGGATCTTGGTTTACACCCATATAAGATCAAGCTGACTCAAGAATTGAAGCCGATGGACCATTTGAAGCGATGTACGTTCTCCGATTGGGCTCTGGAGAAGATGCGCCAAGATGATGAATTTCAACCCAAAATCATCTTCAGTGACGAAGCTCATTTTTGGCTCGATGGGTTAGTCAATAAGCAAAATATGCGTTACTGGTCGGGTGAAAATCCACATGTGCTTCATGAATCACCACTTCATCCACAAAAAATAACTGTTTGGTGCGGTTTGCATGCCGGCGGCGTTATTGGGCCATATTTTTTCGTCGACGATAACGATCGTCACGTTACTGTGAATGGCCAGCGTTATCGCGCCATGATTTTTGGCCTGAATTGGAAGATATGGACTTGGACGACATGTGGTTTCAACAGGATGGTGCCACAAGCCACACAGCACACGTTACAATCGATTTATTGAAGAGTAAGTTTGATGAGAGTGTTATCTCAAAAAATGGGCCAGTCGATTGGCCGCCTCGTTTGTGCGATTTAACGCCTCTAGACTATTTTTTTTGGGGCTACGTTAAGTCATTGGTATATGCCAACAAGCCGACGACGTTGGAAGAGCTCAGAGCCAACATTGAACGCAAAATAACGGCCGTTTCGCAAAATAACAATGGCCGAGTCATCGAAAATTGGGTCCAACGAATCGACCACTGCAAACGTGCTCGCGGTGGCCATATTAACGAAGTCGAGTTTCATTCATAAATGTTTTGATTATACTTCAAGCCGATAACAAAGTTTTTGAAATATCTCAAATGGTTTGCGTTTAATTTAAAAAAGAAGTTCTTTTTGGAAAACCCTATATATTACAATTTTTAATATAAAAAGCATGATTTTTTTGGGTCCAGGATGAGCAATTTATACCTATGATACTGCTATATTAGCAACGCATGAATTTGGTTTTACTACATATTCGAATTTAAAAACGTAATAGAAACATTGCAAGAGAATTATATCAAATGGAAAATAAAACACAATAGGAAAAATTCAAGCCGTCATTTTTACTAGAAAAAAAAACCGTGCTTTCTTTTATCTATTCAGCTTATGATCAACGGCCATGGAAGTATACTGTCCACACTTTTTTATCATGCTGTGAAAATATTATATCCAACTATAAACAGTCTTTAGTTTCGACTGAAAAAGTTATGTATCATACGACAATATTCCAAACTATTTTGCAGTACGATTGTCAAGATAGGGGAAACTGGGCCAAGCACTACATCAATGCTAGATAAAGCACTCAAAATTATGTTTTATTTTCCCTGGCACCACTCAACTTTTCATCTGCACGTTAGAGCTAATATTGAGCTCACTTTTAAGATAAAATATGACGTTCCTGACAACCCATTAATTAATCAGTTAAATTTAACATGACGTATGAACTTAATTTTGCATGCACAGTCACTTTTTCATTTATATCCTTTATTGTACCTTTTTATTTGCAAGCTTAATGTTTGTCATGTACACTACATTAAACGCATGATATTATTTACTTATTTTATTGGTACATACTTTGATGGACAAAAGTAGTCATAATGTGGTGTTACTAACAATAAAAAGCGGAAAAAATACATTAAAATAGTTATTAGCTGGAAAACGTTTTCCTTATCTTATAGAGAAGGATACGTACAACAAATTAAATAACACTGTACAACTCCATACCATGCGTCCACCACCATCAAGTTTGACACTTCTCTGAGGCAATTTTGGAAGACGGTGTCTTAGGTTTCTTTTTTATTATCAAAATAATTTTCCTTTAATCCCTCAACGTCAGTTTACTCAGACGAGCACTTTTAGGCTTATAGTTTAAAGCCTATATACATAAACGGAATGTCGCTCAATTGACATAGGGATCCTGTATAGAGATAGGTTGACAGTGCTCATGAACTCATATGGTACAGTACCGCAATGACGGAATGGGATCTCATTGATCCCATGGCGAGGCCCAGTTACTGAAAGATGTATTCAGGAGGGTGATCACTCAGAACGCACGAGTATATGTATATGGACTTTGAATTAAGCAGCTAGTAGGTAAGGCTATTTGAATAGAAAATCGAATCCAAATGTATATTCAAAAATAGAATAGACAAATTTAAGCCTATAGGCATTAATAATTTACTAATATAGTTAGTAATTATTATATATGTAATAATTATATTAAGATGTTTTTACTTTTTATTAAGTTAGATTTAAATAAGTAATAAGTAAATTCAAAAAACAAACAAACGAAATACAAAGCAGAGAGGAAAAACGTAAACAAAAATCTGTTAAATCAAGACTGAGTATATCAGGACCAGATCTGAAAACACATCGTTTCATTTGCAGGAGAGTAAATGAATGGTCAATAACTAAGATGAACTAAATGTTATAAAATGTTATTTTGCCAAGAATTGTTTAATCAATTTTCAACAACATCTTCTAGTGGTTACTCTCCCAGTTTTAATCAAATATTCCATTTTCACAGTTAATAACTTATCTCCATAAATAAATTCACTTAGAAGAAAGCTTGCAGGCATTGATATGTTATTACAATCATATTTGATTCCATATCTGCACACATGTATCATTTTACATATATAAACCACTCAGTTGATTGCTTGCCTACTTCACAAACAAATCCACTAGTGCGAAAACGTACATTTTGCTGTCGAAATGAGCCTGGAACAAAATTAATTTCCCTTCCCTCCCAGCCGAAATTCATTTCACATATATCCAATTGATAAATTAAAACATTCGATTACGGATTCCGGCAGAAATTTTCCGCTCTAACACGTCTCGAGTACACACATGGTTTCTCCGAAAAACCTCACCCGCAGGAGGTATCTCACTTGAACTGCAACCAAAACGTCACTTTTTATCACAATGATGCACTGAAATATCAGATCATTGAACCTTATAAATGTATGGCGCCAACAAAGAATGTGCAGCGAAATATACGAACACTTGCACCACACTGCTCGCATTCATGAATACAACAAGCGCACCGATTCCATGCCGAGCCATTCAGTTGATACTCATAAAAGGCAGAATAAGAGCAGTACAAAAAGAAGAAAAAAAAAGCACTGGAAGCTGTAGTAAAGGGAATCTTGCCAAAGTGGTTAAATCGATTCTGTAACGGAGGCCAAGTCAGGCGTTCTTAAGCTTTATTATTTGGCTCCCGATACAACGATTATAAAGACCAACTAAAAAGCTATAAATACAGATATACATGTTCCTAGATCAGAGTAGATTCATATTGTGGAGATAATTGAGAAAAACTGAGGAAAGGGCATGCATCAGGTATGTTAAAAGTACAGTCAAATGTACATATCTCTATAAGGGCCCTTACAACCATTTTAAAGAGCAACTTAAAAGCTCAGTGTTTATTATAATTAGCAAAGATGTAGCAATATTTGTAGATAATTAGAAGCTCTACAGAATTTATATAATTTCTAGCTTACTATATGAAATACTGACCTCCTTGGGAGAATAGGTACACAACACAACACAACATTTCAATACAAGAAGCTAGACATGGGGCCGATACAATTTTTCATTTTTTTTACTTTTGAAATGAAGAGTACTCGTAGTCATTTTTATTATGATGGCGTTAAACCTCAGCCAAACTTCGAGGGAGATAAGCTTTTTCAAAGTGAGTACCCTGCCGAGGAGAGAAGCCGCGGAATAAACAATCCATGATTATTTTACTTTTTATTTTTCCTTTTAATAAATGTTGGAATTGTGCTTTAGGAAACTATTTTCTGTTGTTATAAATGGATACGAAAGTTTTTTCAATCAGTTTCTAAGAACTGAAAGAAAGTTCCAATAATGTCAATTCCTCTAAACGCCTTGTTTAATTAGTTAACATTGTCGAGGGGCTACCGTAGTCCCAGAACATCTACTATGATCTGGGAACATCTATAGCTATATTTATAGCTTTAAGTTGGTCCTTGAAATGGTTGTAACGGCACATTGATCGGAAGAACGGCTATAGAGATATGGCCATAAATCTTCCGATTTAAATGCACGTAGAAGCATAAAATTTGCCATGGCTTTATGGTGCAATTGGGGGTGGTTAACTGTCACGGGTTTATGTCCTGCTATTATGCAGATTTTCTCTACTTCTGATTTGTGCGCAGTCGAATGGTCGTCGAGAGTAGCTGCACATTTTTCGTTAATTTGTTGCAAGTTCTTGGAACGAAACATTGTCGTGTGGGATATGATGGGAAAACGAGGTCTTAGGCTCCATATGGGTTTGCATTCATCCCTGGGATGAATTTTTTTTCAAGAATAAAAATTGTTTAGGCTACTATATTTTTAAGGGAATTATTATAACCTTAAAATTATGCTTGAGCCAAAGGTAAATTTTGTGGACTTTATCCATTTTAACATTGTAATTAATTAATGTGGCTTAGTTGTAATTTTTTTCGTGGTAAGTAAATAACGGTTACATTTGATAGTTTATCCAATTCAATCACGGATGGCTTGACGTAAAATAACAATATTTCGCAACACCAGCCAGTTTATGCAGAGACAAACTTCGGCATAGGCTCTGTGTTCAAACTTGTGTCTGCTTCCCTGTCTAGTGTAAACGCGGCACTTAGTACTTAAATCGAATTATCAATTAATGTTAATTTTTAAAAAAAATCAAAGAACGATCCTAAAACATATTTTGGTTACACGACAAGTTCGAAAATCCTGCAAGAAGTTCTAGGTAAAAATGTGAAATGGGGTTGTGCGGCGTGCGAAAGGAACTTGGAATGGTAAATGTCGTATTAATTGATATAAATACGAACGCCCGAAACACTCATCGTCAAATTAGTCGCCATTGAAAATAATATACAGGGTGTCCCATGAGCAGTGTGCCAAAAAGCTAGACCGTATAGGTCTAGTCAAGACAAGAAAAAAATCGTATGGGAGGGGGGGTCTATTCCCTCCCGTTTAGCCGGGAGGGGCAATTTTCTAAAAAATTGACTTAATTTGGAAAAATAAATATTAAAAATCAACAGTTAAATCCACATTGCCGTGATATACTTTTTTGTAAAGCCAGAAACGTCTTACTTCATTTTGTTTTTAAACGAAGCTGTTTTAAGGAATAGTTTTTGAGAAATTAATTTTTAAACTCAAAATTTTGAAAAAAATATTTTAAAAAAAAATTTCGAACAATTTGTTTTCAAAATTGTATGTAACTAAGTACTAATTTTTTTTCAACCCCCGCCCCCCCCCCCATACGATTTTTTTCTTGTCTTGACCAGACCTACACGCTCTAGCTCTTTGGCACACTGCTCGTGGGACACTCTGTATAACATCACCTGCAGCACTGTAACGCTTGGAGATGGAGACAATCTGTAACAAAATGCAATCAATTACACTGAATTTAATAATAACAGATATGTATGTACATAATTGAAAATAGTGATTTTTTCTGATATTTTCGGACGAGAAAAAGGAAAAGAAAACAAAGTTCAAAAAATTGTACGAATATTCATAAAATCCAACGTTAAAAAAAAAACGGAAATCGCTGAAGTGATCAAACTTTAAATAAAACTATCAACCAACTGACCGAAATAGCAGACATTTAAACATCCCAGCAGAATGTTTCCCAAAAAAATTGACAGCTGAATATTTACTACTAGCTAGGCCCGTGCTCGCCTTGCATCGCCCTCAAAATTCTTCCTCATTCATAAAAATCCAAACATATGTATGTATGTAATATCAATGCGGCTAAAGAAACATTAAAGTATAGTATTTGTAAAAATCCATGAAATTGTGTACAATAAATTTTATTGATTAATTGCATTTATCATTTTCATTACAATAGGTAATGAATTTGGCTAATTGCGGATTTCATAGTTCTCAAAATTCAATATATCTTTCCCATACTCCTATATTGTACTCGCACTCGTAAAATGTGATTTTTCTACTATGTACGAAGGTGGTCCGATAAGTCTCAGGTATCTCGCGCACCTCCAATCGGCAGTTTGCCAATACGATATCGTGGATTTTTGTCACTTTAACCTCCGTGGTAGCCGTTTTCGGACCACCTGGACGTGGCTCATCAAAAACCGACGTGCAACCACGTCGAAACTCGTTAAACCAATTTTTGATGGTCGCCATCGAAGGAGAAGAGTCACCGTACACAGCATCCAAACGCTCTTTGATTTCGCTGCGCGATTTCCTTTCCAAAAAGAAGAATCGAATTACCGTCCGATATTGCTCTTTTTCCATTTTTCTAAAATCCGCGGACACTCCCGCTTCCACACGCGGTCAAAACAAAACTACGAGTCCGATCCGGCTGAAATTACGAGAGTAGCCGTCTACTAGAATGTACTACACGATAGTAAGTTGCTCTTGCCCATAAACTTTTACGGCCTGAACGCAGTTTTATTATTATGAACTCAAAAGTTCGGAGCATGCGATGGATGAGAAAACAGTAATGATTTTATTTTATTAATTCTAATTTCCGACAAAAATATGAACGCGGCAGGATATTTTCTAAAACAGGTAGTAATGTACGCAGATTTCTTACAGTAATTGTATCTGCTATAAATAATTGACAATCGTATTTTGTTACGGTTCATTTTTTATAAAGCTTCTTTGCAAACAATATTTGAGGTTGCGTTGCCTGGAGCATAAACAAATAAATTTTTACTGCTGCTGACATGGGAAAGATACACGTATAATTGACCGTGTGAGAAGCAGTCGGTGGTGAGGTCCACGCCGGCGGAACATAATGTTCGACCCTGCGCCTTATTTATTGTCATCGCGAAGCATACATACGCTGATAGGAAATTGCACACGTTTAAATTGGAACGGAAAGTTGTCAGGTATTATCGGGACTCGAGGAATGAAACATGTTCGCCGACTCCACAGCCCGTCAACACCAGATTTCGTTGCAGATTTGTAACTCTAAGTCGGCTGCCGTTACACAACTTGGGCGGGCTCAAGTTTCTCAGCAAAATAATAAGTTTCAGTTTTAATTTATGTGATGGAAGCCCGGGAGCAGATAGCGAATTTAAAAACTCGACCGGATATCTGGTTGTGTCTTCTTGGTCCATAACCCGGTTGATGGAAGTGTATTCTGTACTTTGACCATCAACACGTGCCAATATCTCGCTATTAATTGCTGCAGCCTGGTCATTTCGAGGCGTCAAAATAGCTCGCTCACAAACCCAAGAATTCTCACGGTTTATTAATTGTAATATACAGGGTCCGCCATCTAACGTTTTTTTTTTCAAGTAGTGCTTATTTCGTGAATGGTAACACTTAGCTCATGTCTGATTTGACAGATAATTAGTTTTATCCTTCCGCTGAACGGATATGGTTGTGTATACGCTTGAACAACGCTGGGAAATATTGCGACGTTACTTTGAAACAGAAGATGCCGATTTTGCCAAAAAAATCATCTTTTCAGATGAAGCTCATTTTGATCTTGGCGGGTATGTAAACAAGCAAAATTGTCGCATTTGGGGCACAGAAAACCCGCACGCATACATTGAAAAGCCGGTGCACTCAAAACGAGCCACTGTTTGGAGCAAGGAGTGGCCGTTACAGTCAATGGCGATCGTTATCGGGCCATGTTGAACGAATTTTTGTTCACAAAAATTGAAGAGGAGGATATTGGCAACATTTGGTTTCAACAGGACGGCGCTACGTGCCACACAGCCGAAGCTACACTCGATGTTTTGCGCCCTGTTTTTGAAGATCGCATTATCAGCCGCAGAGCTGATGTCGTTTGGCCACCTCGGAGCTGCGATTTGACACCGTTGGACTATTATTTGTGGGGTGCTGTCAAAGATAAGTGTTACGCCGACAAGCCAGAGACAATTGACGCTTTAAAGGACAATATTCGTGAAGCCATTGGTGAAATACAGCTGCACACAATCGATAATGTGCTTAAAAATTGGACCGATCGTGTAGGCTACTGCATGGAATGAAATTATTTTCCATTATTAACCGGAAGGATTGTACTTTCAAATAAAAAAAGAAATTTGAGAAAATATTCAGTAGTTTTTTTTATAGCATTTTCAAAAAAAAAAAATTATTTGGCGGACCCTTTACATACATATCACCGTAAACGGATGAGATAAGTTCTTCAGTAGAAGACACGGTTTGGCACAAATGTTGTTCCTTTACCAATTTTAAGTAGCAAATCGGAGAAATGTTCTGCATTCGGATCGCCTCCTATTCGTGCCCGCATGTTGACTGTCAAGTTCATTTGACTAATGCTGGACCAGAGACTTGACTTTTTCAGACAGGTGTTTACTTCATCAGTTCTTGTGCCTCGTTGTACTACTGGCAGCGTTTGTCGAAAATCTCCGCAAAATACCACTGTAATGTTGCCCATCGGTTTATCGTTTTGTCGTATATCCTGTAATGTTCTGTTAACGGCTTCCACTACTTTACGGTGTGCCATAGTGCATTCGTCCCACACACTTAGAGAACAGTCACGCAAAACTTGAGCTTTATAACTTTTCGGGATATGTTGCAAACTGGACTATCAGTGGTGTCTAATTGTTAAGGTATTTTAAACATTGCACGAGCAGTTTTACCACCGGGGAGTATCTAATGTAGCTGCTATCCCTGACGACGCCACAGCCAAGGCAATATTACCTTGGTTTCGTATCTGAGCTCGAATTATTTTTGTTAAAAAAGTTTTTCCAGTTCCACTGGGTGCATCTAAAAATAACAATTCTCCAGAGCTGTTGGTTACACTTTGGCAAACCCGATCGAAAATGTTTTGCTGCTCTGCTGTAAGGCTAAGCTTACCATCTCGCAGTGATTGTGCTAGTTCGACGGGGTTGTAGTTGGTTTCGGATGTATACTCTCTGTTACCATGCTCATCATTCGAGCTTGGCTCAGGCAAACCATAATTTGACAAAAGTTTACCACCAATATACAAAACTGTTTCTTGTATAGCCTTCAATTCAAAACGCTATCCCACAGTGTGTCGTTCAATTCGCCACCGTCAATTATTTCCTTCGTGTCTCGCAAAAAATCTTCTGCTAAACTCCGTTGATATTTTTGCCACAACATGGCAGCATCAGAAAGTCCGCAGAATACCAACATTACGGCAAACAAATGACGCAGGGGACGTGGGCTCTCGCGGACGAATGCTTTAGCAAGCGTTTCGTCCCAGTGCTGGTCATCATCCAGTATATTCCGCGCCCGGCAAGCAGCTTGAAAGGTGGGATGTTCGACGTCATCAACCATTCGCAAGATGGCGAAAGAAGTGGATCCTCGTACTGTGTGCAACAGCAAGCATAGATAATAACACTCCGAATTGTTTGGATGAATTGTATAGACTCTTCCTATGGCGTGTTCCTTGAACACTCCTGGGATACCTTCTACCACAGCACCTCGTTTTCGTCCATTAAAAATACCATGTTGTTTATTGTATATGAAGTAGGACGGAACTTCCTCGACCAGTAGCGTTTTAGCGAAGCTGTCTGTCTCACATAATAGAAAAAATGTCAGTAAAGTTGTCTTTCTTGGGTTTTCTAAACGCTCTCTGATGTTCTCAGGATCAAAATATATGCGCTGTCCGCCCTCTAAGTGAACGTCAAGATGTATGACCGGTGGATGTCTCTCATGGATTGGAAAACAGAAAATACGCCACATAGCACTAATTATGTTATCGACGTCGTTGGGACGGATTTTTTCCTTCAGCCATAGAAGAATGTGTGCATGGGGCAAACCCCGCTTCTGCCACTCAACACTGTACATAAAGCACAAAGATGCACCAAACACATTTTCCTCTGTCAGCAAGTTAATCATTAACTTGAGTTTTAAATGGAAAACTCTTGCAATGACATCGTGTCGATCATAAGAAGCTTAGGCTGCGAAAAGTTCTTGGATGATTTCATCCCACTTAGGATTAGTGGTAAACGTTATGAAGAGCTCCGGGCGTCCGTACTTCCTTACATAACAAAACGCATCTAGTGTGCGCCCGTGCATGTAGCGCGGCCCCCTGTGAAACTCGATGGCAGAATTACCAACCGCCCCAGTTCCTCAACGTTAGTATCCTGCTGCATGGCGTCCTGTGGATCCCTATCATTTTCGACGCGCAATCTTTTTTGATTTTTTCGAATGTATACCAAACGCTCTGTTTCGATTTTAGCGTACATATCAACCACGAACTGATTGAAAATACCGATCGAAAGCGGTGCAAATGAGCAAATTGATTGCGTCGTATATGCATTAGATACGAATATAACTGCAGAACGGATGTTTTTTTATTATAATTTGGCGCCCCGGTAGTAGGATTGACCTGGAAAACGGCAAAATTTTATCCGTCTTCATCGCGACAATAAATCAGTGGATACTGGAGACTATCATAGGCCCGATGAGTTTCGCTTATCCGTTGCAAGCGATCGTCACCGGTGCGCAGCACAATATCACGCTTAGCGCATTCTTGATCCACCAAAACAACTGAAGTCGCTCATTTGTGCTGGGGGAATTGTGCCGGCCACGATGTTCTGCCCTGGGCCGTCTGTTAGCGCTAATTACAAATTTGTAATTATTATGTTGATTGTGAGGTATTGACTCCAGTGTAGCCTTGAAGTTATTGATATATGGATTAATTTCATGAAACATGCTTTACAGGTCGGAAATCAGACTGGCGTTGAGTTTTGGAAAAATTTGATTCCTGATATTGGCTTGTTCCTCATAGTCGGATACAAAGTATATTTGCAAAAATGTCGGTCTATCTACAGGTAACAGAGATCCAATCAGATGATAAGCTTAGCCCTGAATTTTGAAGGTGGGCATAAATGCACCTTCTACAATTTGGTTTGCCCCAAATAAAGTCATCTGGAATGCACTGTTGTAAGAACGGATACATTCCAAAAAAATGTTTAGATTCTGGGTGATCGCCGTTCAAGAGTGATTTCAAGGGTTCTGGTGGTTCTTGAAAAATATCTAAACGTACTTTTCCGCCCGACCAGCAAACTCCATTCGATTCTTTTAACCATTTGAGAGCTTGACAATAATCACAGGCGTGAATCATTCCACCGATAGCAGCAAACTCGGCATAATTAATTTCTTTAGTGTAACAAAATCCACTTCTGCTTTTATTAATCCACTGAAGATGTATGTATGTTTGTTTGTGACATGCGAGTGGTGGCAGGACGTTCAGGTTCAGTATCTGACCTAATCTGATGTTCTTCACCAGCTCGATACGATCGAAATTGACGTCTAGCACGTTTTGAGCTTCGAGAAAGATTAGACTTTTTCTCAAAGGCATGTTTATTATAAAATAAATGTTTTTTTTTTTCCTTAAACAAAACAATTACATCAAATAATAAATCAAAAATATTAATCCACGGAAAATAAATTTCTAAAGCCTTAGATACCAATGCACCAAAAAAAAAATTTGAAAAATTAATTGTAGTGGAGGTTTGAATAGAACTAAGGACAATTCTATTCTAAGGACACCCTCGCCATAATAGATAAAAGTATGAAGTTTCAACACCATTCGATTGAGTGAGTTTTCACTCACACTACCATAAATGGAGTGCTTCTTTTAAAAATCTGGAGAAACATTTACGTATACATATTTACATCAGCACTCGTGCTATCAACATCAAATTCGATCAGAAGGACGATCAAGAACAATCGTTTTCGATTTTATGAAGAAAATTTAATCTAATAGTGCCAGATTTTGGTCTGTAACTCAGCTTCTAGATAAGGCAGAAAGCTGATGGATGGCCTAAAATGTTAAGGAAAATGTTGGCTCTGTTATGGCTCTTGTTTTTAATCTATTGATCAAGAACTATTAGAATTATAGCAGGTTAAAGTCAAAAAATTAATCAAAATATAAAACTTTTGGTTAAAAAAATTAACCTGGCCAAAAATAACATAGCCTCTGTCCTTCCCATAGTCTTAAGCAACATTTAAAAAAAAAATCATTAAAATCTGTCCAGCGGTCTTCACGCCATTAGGGACGAAAAAAAAACCCTAGAATTTTATTACAAAAACAAAGAAAAAAGACTCGCATTCATTAAAGAATTTAAATTTTGGTAATGTTAAACGTTAATTTAACAATTGACATCAACATCCTTAAAACAATGCTTCAGCTAAGAGCTGACATTTCTGAAAAAAAGCTTGTCGATAGTATGCCAAAACGACTAAGAGCTGTTATTGATGCGAATGGTGGCGCAACTCGACACTTATCAAATTTGTGCAAATAATTTTGTGTTACTTTCTATCTGTTTGTTGAAATTAAGGGAAATTGGATTTGAATTTGATAATATTTGATTTGATTTTATAAGGTGATAGGTAACAAGTACAAAAATGTTTTTTGAATTTTTTTTTTGAAGTTAGTCCTTTTACCTATGTACAAATGGAATCGATGCACAATTGTTTTTATAATTATACACATTTCATTAAAAAACAAAAAACAAATTCCAAAGAAGATAAAGCAACAACTTTGCCACAAATAAGAACTTAGATTAAAATGTAGATTACCGGACCAAACCACTTCGCAATAGAAATATCCAAGATTTTGTGCAGCCTTTAAAAACCGAAATATTAGCCACTCTATGTTCATCAGAGGAAGAAGTGAGGAGGAATTATATGTATGTAAAAAACAAATGAGAATTCTAGAGCAGGAGATATTAGACAAATTGACCCAAAAGGTAACGACCCAACTCTTGCGCCGACTATGAAAGTCATCAATAATTAATCAAACTTTTGATCAGAGTTTTATACAAAAGCATTAAAATGCTACATTACAAGCCGATATCGATCATTTTGGAAAATTAAGACTAGTAATTTTAATATACAAACAAGCGGAATATTTTGCAACTACTAATAACTAATTTGCATTCTACAAGACCAATCATGGCCACGTTCTTAGTATTATTACTTTTACTGAGCACCCTTCGCCTTTTCATCAGATCAATCCCCTTCCTGGCGTTCTTTTTCCTAAAAGTTGTTCATCTATCAAATTTTTAAGATAAGACATTTTCAACTTTAATGTTGTCATAGGCCTTTTTGGAATCTAGGAATAATTGGTAGACCATTTCGAGAAATTCCCATTTCTTTTCTACAAACTGCCGTATAATGAAAATCGAGCGATTCCTCCTGAAGCCACTCTGGTAGTCTCCGAACTCAGGCTCTTTAAGGGAATATTTGAAAGCACCTTGCAATGATTTGGTAGCAGCAATATTTCTTGGTAATTCTTGCATTGTGTTCGAGATGACCGAGTTTCTTCATTCCCCGGAGATGGTTTTATTGTTGCATATAGTTGCGATGAGCCCATGTAACTTCTCTGTTAATTTGTCTGTGTTCTGCTTCTGTGAATTTGGATTCGGCCTTCCCTTCAGTATTCGGTCGTAGTAAAATACTACTTTCAGTGCGTTTTGTTCGGAAATCCGATTGGGGAACTAGTGTACACAAGTGCGTCAATAATTTTTGATGTTTTAAGTGTGGTGTGTTATCATAATTTTTTGCAGTATGTATGTATTGGCTGACGCAGAATCGCCAGCTCTGCAACTAACTCTGTTATTTTTTTCATAGGGCGGAGATGCATTAAAAATCGCATCGCCTCTTACGAGTATGTCTGGTGCTCCGAGACGCGTGTATATGCTAATCACGGGTGCAATTCTGAATAGTTCTCATCTCAAATATAATAAGGTTACCAGCCCCCGGACAGGGCCAATAAGACACATTAAATATTAAGATATTTTCATTTTAGCTGTGTAGCTAAGCAATTGTTATAAACTGTTATATGTATGTGTATATTATGTACACTTTATATTATTGTATGTACACTTTATATTATGTACACTTATTTTAAGTTTAGAGCTAAAACGTCTGTCTTCGAATTTTATTTAGGAGATAGTCCTTTTATCGTATATGTTAAGTAAATTATAATCTAATTCGCGAATCATTTAGGAAAGTTGCCTCCGTCACACATTAGGCTACAGGGGTGGCGCATTCCTTCCATATATGTACATATCTCGTAATCTCCTATATGAATAAATATAATATAAACACGAAAATTAAAAACAAATTAGAACATGGTAATATTTAACCTTTGGTATGAGCCTACACTCTACAGGAATGAAAAACTCTAATGATATATATTTTAAGGACCTTTTTCCATGCTTAAGCTCATTAAAGACTTACAGCACCAACACAATAGCAAACACCTCCTCCAAAACCATTGTTCATTTCACCCACCAGCACCTATGACCCTGAACTTAATGATACCTCTAAATGGAAAAGGACCCGTCTTCCGGTGCTATGCTTTCCCCCAATCATCATGTATTCAGTTTTCGGCAGCACAATAGAACGTCAAATATGGTTCGTCCATTATGTCCGCTCCCAACAATAGGATCACGTCAATTATTTGACAAATTACTACATCGCATTCAGGGCGGACAATCATGACGAGCAGAATTTTTTGTTCGTTAGTCGTCCTCGTTTTGTGTGTCGGAAAAAGTCCGTTCCGTTCACTCACTTGCCGCCCAGCTTCCATATTTGTCCGCATTGTATTGGTTCAATATGTATCGTTATCTGTTGGTCAGTTGATGCAAAAGTTTATTTCTTCATGTTCGTGTAATTGTCAGTCACTAATAGACAAAAAAAGCGACATTTGATGTTACAAAGAAATACGGGTTCCAAGAAATGGAATACGAGGATGTTTCGATAATTGGACAACGGATATTTAGTGAGTTCTGAATAGATCGGATACGAAACCGGAAGTTCTACAAAAGGACATTTCAAAACACTGAAAGGAATTTGTTAACTGTTGGAACACAACGTGTTAACATTAATGTGTAAGTATATGCATTAATAAGCACGTTTTTTGAATGAAAAAGGAGGAAAAACGATATTATGACAGCTCATTCTTATAGTCATTACAAGGCCGTGCTATACCCTTTCCATGTCCTTACAAACAACCGAACAATCTTATCACACCATTAAGCACATTTCCTTGCGCGTCTTGGGTCTACTCACAAAAACAAAAGCCAAAGCAAAAGCAAGTCACAAAGGAAGCTGCCAATGAAAAACTATTTTTATCCTACAACACTAGCCATAATAGGATTCCGCTTTTCTCCTTTCTCTCATGACGACGGTCGTGACGATATCTTGTAATGATTTTAGCTCAACATCTCTCCGACTGTCGCTGAGTAAGAGACACACGAGCAGACCAGCATAGAACAAGGACGAGGGCTTAATACGAAAGATTCTGTCATAGTTGCAAGTCATTTAAATGAAATTATCTTCTCGACGACGTTGGGAGGCAATTTAAGCTTGGCATGAAGCTGGTTGGCTGGCATATCCATGTATTACTTTACAGTCATGCATCTTTGAATGTGGTGCACAATTTAATTGGTGTCAGCCAAATAAAATTAATAGCAAAAAAATGACAAAAGATGGCATTTTTGAAATGGGTAAATAATTCTTTTGAATATATAAATTACTCAGTTGCTTAAGCAAAGATTCTCGAACCTAGTTTTAATTTTGTAACTAGAAAGATATGGAATATGAAATCCCTTAACTAATAAGATAAATTGACGATTTCAAAATCCGGAAATGAGAGACAGTTAATTAAATCGAGTCTATGGAAGCATTTTTCGGTTTACTTTGATTTAATAAAAATTATTTTCTTAAATTTTTTTTAATTTTAGTTCATAAATATGTATATTGCCCTTTTCTACCAAGGGACTGTTGCCATCTTTAGGACGACTTCGCTAAGCGGCAACTTATCGGGGAAAAACCATTTCAACTGCCTAATCATCCAAGACACATTTCTCGTGAATAACGATAGAGGAGTTGAGTTTTGACTATGGGCAGAGCATTCTAGCTAAGCCTCAGCAATTTATTTCGTGTTACTAAATTCATGAGCCCTAGCGCCATAGATGTCTAGTCAATTGGTGGCATGGATGATGCTTGGATCAATTTCATTAATTTGAACAATTAATCAAAATTTCTGCTTTATAATGCTGTGTCCTCAGTATTACAGTATTAGATTACGCTCTTTAGTCACTCTTTATCATTATTTTTTTGGGTCACTTGCTTGCCATTTTTGCACGTAATTGCAAACGCATAATACTGTTGTCAACCAATTTTGACGTCAAAACAAATTAACTCAACCGGTTTTTATATTTGTGAGGGATATCATATCAATCAGCCGTACTGATTGCGGCAGATAAGCTTCACTGACCACTGGCTACGTTTCCAGAACGGACATTTCCACACTAATTTAGGCACACACGTTCAGTTGAGTCACTCTTTCGTTAGCATCTGTAATCTTTCGCAGGACAAAAAGCCACTAATGTATCACGTTTCAAACGTTTATACCATTTACAAAAAGAGAAACACTTATTCACATGAAACCAAACTCCGAACGATCTTATTCGCTAACGAATACTACAGAGTTTGAAAGACATAGAGGCTTGATCTAATCCGAACTTGTGACTATGCTTGCGACATTGGCTAATAGCAGCACGCAAGAAAACAAGTAAGGATATTTCACACCCCAGATGACTCACGCCCAAATCGCGGACGGTACGGACGGCTGTCTTTTTTTTTTGTTGGAGGTTTCTACTATCTGTTGGAGCACTCAGACACAAATACTGGTCCATTGTACTACCAGTCAGACACCTTGTCTGTATTCTTGTATTCTCTCCGTTGTCCGGAGAAAAGTGAGGAGGGGCTTCAGTGATGTAGAGCTAAGAGATTCGGCACCCAACACGTCAGCCCCAAGGGTACGCCACCGTGCGCGAGCGAAGGTGGGACAGTCGCAGAGAAAGTGTTCTGCTGTGTCATCCTCCTCACACCATGCAGCACAGGTAGGAGTCTCACTGATGCCAAGCACGTAGAGATGCTTGGAAAAAGTATAATGGCCCGTAATAATGCCCGTTAGCCTTCTGCAATGATTTCTCCTTAAGGATAACAAAAATGTTGCGGACTTTTTGCAGACATCAGGGCGTACGCGCTTAGTCATCCTGCATCCTGGATATTCCCTCCATCTACGACTGTGTACGTTAAAGACCCAGTCATTGATGTCAGATTTGACTGTGGAAGCAGGTAGACCTAAGGCGGGTTCAGGTCCTGAGAAACCCTCCTCTGAGCCTCTTCTAGCGAGTTCATCGGAGATCTCGTTTCCTCTGATTCCAGAGTGGCTGTCACTGCAGACACATATGCTTTTTCCCCTTGCGTAAATCTCCGCTTCGAAGACAGACGCATATTTTCCTAACGAGAAGTGCAGTCGAATATTTTCGCGCTCAAAGAAAACTCCAGCGCTGGATCCCTACCTAGTCCTGGAGCCATCTGTGAAAATGCGAAGACATTCCATTCCAGGTTCAGTGTCTGGCCAAAGCCAGTCCTGACGCCATGGAAATGTGAATGTGAAGTTACAGCGCAGTAGGATGGCAGGTGTCATTGCGTCAGAAGGCATATCCATGAGACAGGGGTCGTAGGAAATTTCTCCCGCAAGTACACTTTCACTCCAATGCGAGTTGTATCAAAGCCATTCCTCTTAAGGCGAGAAATAGTTTTCAGTGGACATCCTCTGATATATATGTCAAGGGGTGGAAGATTCATCATAGCATCTAGAGCAGCTCCCGGTGTGCTGGCGAAAGCCCCCGTGCAGCTGAGACAGACCGCTCTTTGGAGTTTGGTGAGTGAAGCCACAGCATGTTTGCGTGTTAGCTTGCTCCACCAAACAACCGATGCATATGAGATTATCGGTCTTATCATTGCTGTGTAGATCCAAAGGACCTTCTTAGGCACCTTTGCATTGCCAAAAAGCTGACAGCGCTTTGGTGGTTTTGGACTCAACATGTTTTGACCAAGGAAGTTTGCTATCTAGGATGACTACCAGATACTTAGCTTCCTTGGATATCGGGATGGGAATGCCTTTTAGCACCAGCTGAGTAATGCCACTATTTTTCCTCCTTCTCGTGAAGAGAACAACATCAGTCTTAAGAGGATTAACCCACAGCCCATTTCTCGTGAACCAGTCTTCGATCACATCTAGCGCCGCCTGCGCTTTGAGACAGACATTCGCTAAACATGAGCCGACAGAGAGAACAGCAACATCATCCGCATAAACCTGGGCATAGATTCCAGAGGCATTGAGAGCATCGAGCAGAGAGTCGAACACCATGCACCATAACAGCGGAGACAAGACGCCACCTTGCGGGCAGCCCCTGTTTACTCCAGACTTGACACATTGTTCGAGGCCTGCATCAGCGATCAATGTCATGTGCACGAGCATTGCTTTGATCCACAGAAGCAGTGCTTCATCTACGCCATGCCGTCTAACAGCGTTACACATGCTGTCGAAAGTAGCGTTATCAAAAGCTCCCTCAATGTCGACGAAAATGCCTAGTACGTACTCTTTCCTTTCGAGAGCGCATTCAATTCTCCCAACTAGGTTTTGAAGCGCAATCTCGCAGGATTTTCCGCGCTGACAAGCATGTTGCATATCCGACAGAGGATGCATTCGAAGGGCAACTTTGCGCACGTGCAACTCTACTAATCTTTCCATGCATTTCAGCAAGAATGATGTTAGACTTATTGATCTAAAATTCTTGGCGAGTGAGTAATCTTCTTTCCCTACTTTGGAAATAAAGACTACTTTCACCGCGCGCCAAGGAATAGGTATGTAGGCAAGTGCAAGGCTAGCAGTGAAAATTCTTTTCAGTGCAGGAAGCAGCTGTCTTATACCTTTTTGCAGCATAACGGGGTATATCCCATCAGTGCCCGGCGACTTAAAGCCATCGAAGGATGCCACAGCAAATTCAATGGCTTCAGTAGTTGCCACGCGTGAAGCAAAATACCAGCTACGCCGAGTTGTTTTTATCGTTTCAGTCGCAGTTTCCAATGAGGGAGTGTGCAATGAGCCGATGACAGTCTGATTTCCCGGAAAATGGGTCTGAAACAGTAGACTAAGAGTTTCTGCTTTAGACTCGGTGAAGGTACCATCAGACTTTCTGAGTACATCCAGTGTTGTCGATTTTCCTCGTTTGAGGACGTTAACCAACTTGCTGGTCGCGCTCAGGGATTTGATCTCTTCGCAGAAGGACTTATAGGAATCATTCTTCGATTTTCGAATAAGCTTCTTATATTCCTTCTGCTTCGATCGATATTTATTCCAGTCATCTTCCGAGTTCGATTTAAGCGATCTGTTCAGAAGGCTTCTGGCTTCCCTGCGAAGACACTGGAGCTCAGCGTTCCACCAGGGAACCGGCTACCTGCTGGGAGGTTTTTTGACAGGACACGCGAGTTCAAAACAGTTGGTGATGGCGCTGTTCAGGTTATGAACGGCATCCTCTACCAATTGATTTGTTTTGAGTTTAGGTGGGGCTTGAGTGGATTTCTCGAGCTCCTCCCTAAATCGCACCCAGTCCGTCTTTCTCGGATTCGGCTTGGGCTGCGAGAGGGAGATCCCACACTTCAATTGGAATTCGATGTACATATCTATGGTCTGACAGCGTAACATCTGGTAAGACTCTCCAGTTAGTGATGGCCTCCGAGTCGAAGTGATGCTTAACCATCACACTCCCCTTCTTTAACCTAACCTAACCTAACCATGATAAGAGTAATCCATATCCGATCCTACACATCTAATTCGTTCACGAAACACGGAACGAATTGCCTGTATGAGTATGATTGCGGACATTATTGGTTGATCACTCTTCTGCTATTCCAGTTCCAGTGTGTGAGTGTGCATAAACTGTTCGAGCTTATCGCTACATCAATGCATACGATATTTATTCACATTTTGTTTTTGGTTGTCTACTACGTAGTATAAGACATGTTCGATTGCATTTATCTAACTGTTCGTTTTGTCTGTGATTACGTTGTTCTACAACATAGTCGTACGACCGCGTCGTTCGGACGTTCGGCTGGGTTGTATAATATAAACGCCGCTATTGATGAATTTCTAGGTTGAATGGAACTATGGACATGTTATCGTTCAGTTTGAGGAACGATCGGAAATGTTTCCGACTGTGGACATAGTTCCTGGAACTATACATGTCCTGAACTACCCAACCCACTAAGATCCCTACCACAGTTAACAAAATCCCCCCTCCCATACGATTTTTTTCTTGTCTTGACCAGACCTACACGCTCTAGCTTTTTGGCACACTGCTCGTGGGACACCCTGTATATCTTTTTCTGATTTGAATAAAAAACTGCTGGATGAGTGCAAGAACTCAGTTGTAGTCTATACATTAAAATACGTTTGAAGGGAGGTGTTTTTAGTGGGTAAGAATCTCACACTACTATGAGCACGCGCACCTTCTAACCCCATTAAATGCAAAACTTGCCAAAGCGTTTATAAGCAGCGGGATTTGAGTGCATCGAAATTTTCCCTACATCCTCACGTACAACAGTGGTGTCTTCATCAGACGGATGTTGGTAAATTAATAATTTATCAAACCGGTTTCGACTTTGACCACAAAGTATATTCTACTCGGTAAGACGGTTTTGCAGAGGAGTCTCTAAATATAAGGGTATATAACGGCGATGTTGTTAGAGAAACCACTATCCGATTTATTGTCAAGCAGCTTTATCAAATTTCATTGACAAAATCAATCTCATCGACAAACTTTATGCAAATAACTCGGTTTTAATCCGATGCTTGGTGGCGAAATTCGAGTCAACCGTTCGATAATTAATCAGCACTCGTATGTCAACGAAACGTGGAATTTGTTACCAACTTCGCTGTCGTTGGTAAGAGTGTATGAGAAAACTTGAGACACTCAATATAAAACAAAGCAAATTTGTCGTATTTGCGACAATAAGAGTAGCAATCTGCACGAGATACACCAGCAGAAAATGCATGCTATAAAGTCACTGATGGGTGCGGATTTTGGTCTGTCGCAATCGTTGGTTGTGCTTCTTCCAAAAACCTAACTTCTATTGTCATAATCGTCAATGGAGAGCACTATGGAATTTTCTTAAGAAACTTCTTGTGGGGTGTGTCATGATATTGTTGGTTTGCTGTTCCAGCAGAATAGTGCTACATACTGTATACCACGAGAAGCTTTCTGCACGAGTTATTTGAGGATATGGATATCTTGGCAACGGTGATTGTGCAATTTAATCCCCTTAGTTCTTTTCTAGTAATCGTAATTAATTAATGTAGTGAAAATCCACACAACGAATGCACTCCAGCAAATCCAGCCAGATTTATGCGAAAATGTCAAAAAAAAAATGTACCTCCTGAGCATGTGCTATTTATTAAAACCGTGACAAACGATTTGAACAACGTTATACTCCATATAATGCCATTAAACGTCCCTTTGAAAAATAAATTGAGCCGATATGTTACAAATAACTGGCTTAATGGTTTACATTTAAAAATTGAGGACCCTTATTGAAAGACTGTTTGTGCAATTCAATCAACGATGCCCGTCGTTTGTTTTTACTTTTGAACATTCCTGTCTATGATTGATTTTTTTTTATTTTTTTTTAATTCATTTTGTTTGTATATATTAAGAACACACTTACCCTAGACAAAAATCTTTAAAACTAGCTTACATTACAACTAACATAAAATACCTTACTGGCCCTATACGGACACTCTAAAACAAACAGAACAATTTAAGACTATGCCTTTCGGCCTTATGATTAATTTGCAATAATTAAAATAAATAAACGACGAGAGCCGTGGCGCAGTGGGTAGTATGTCGGCCTCTCACGCACGATGAGCGAGTTCGAATCCCGATAACACCAACGGCATCGAATGTTCATTACCCGGCTTCTCTCCTCGGCGCGGCGGGGAAATGGCAAAACCCCCCGTAGTACACTTGCCTCGAAAAACCTTCTCGACTCTCGCCGTTCCGGAATAGGCATTAAAAACTGTAGGTCCCGATCACTAGTGTGAAAAAAAACAAATCGCGCACAACATAAGTGAATGAGAGAAGCTAGGTTCTGGCTCTCCATGAGCTGTAACGCCATCTAAGAAGAACAAGAAAATAAATTAACAACTTAGGCTAAGAAAAGTGATATTTTTTAAAAAACTTAGCATCAGATCAGTTTTTTAGAAAAAAGCTTATAACTAAAAACAACTTAACCCTACATTAACTAGAATATATATACAAAAATACATACATACGTCATATTGTTTTGAGATTTTTTTTTTTTTTTTGTTTTTTCAATTACAGCTAAATCTAAAGTAAGCCTTCCAGCCACCCTAGCTTGCCTTATCCTGCCCTAACCTATTCTAACCTACTCTAACCTCTTCTAATCTACCCTAGTCTATGTAAGCCTGCCACTGGCATATGGCAAGCTTTGCCTTTAAGAGGCACCTGACCTATTAAAGTTAACCACTGACGCAGTCTGCTCCAGCCACCAAAAGCGTTGATGCTGCCGGGCGACGTCTAACCGATCTTGGTGCGACACTGATCTACTAAACCTGAGGCGCTCGGGCTCGCGGAGCGCAACATCATGTTCGTAGAGGAGCCGCTGCTCCACAGATTTACGGACCACGTGGAAGATTAGCGGTACCGCTGATCTATCCTGGATCAGCCCATATTGATCAAAATAGAGGAATGCCTCTAGGGGGACGAAGCCGCTAAAGCGAACTTTCTCGTGGTACATGTAATTAGGGAAGTAAGCCCCGGAGATCAGGTTATTGACCGATGTCATTGCTCTCGCAACGTGACCTCGGATCAGTTTTATTAGAAAATTATCCACCCGCACAATCCTGGCCCTATTTTATAGGACCTCGTTCGAGTAACGTGTACTCAGATTCGGGTGTCCTATATAACCCAAGACAAGTTCTGAGACATTGTCCCTCAAACACCCGAATCCTTTCCATTAAGCTAGCTCTCACATTAAACCACACGGGACATCCATAGGCAATCATGGGCCTGATTAAGGCCATGTAGCAAATTAACTTTACTCTCGAACCGAGTTGGTTTCTATGAAACAGCCATCTAGTCAGAGCGAAAGCGACCCTGGCCCTTGCCAGAGCAGCATCTACATGTTTGTCAAAATATAGATACTGATCCAGCACGATCCCAAGGTACCTGACTACACTTTGTCTCGCCAGTGGACGCCCGTCCGGCCCAAAGATAGAGAACCTGCGCCAATTTTTTCTAGTGTCCCGAGAGGCCCTAGACAAAGGCGTTCTGAACAATATAGATTCTGATTTCTGGAAGTTGATTTTCAACTTCCAGTCATTACAATACTGCTGAAATTTTTCGAAGTCACGCTGCAGAAAAGTAACAATGACGTCGATTGTTGGACCTGATCTGTACGCAATTAAATCGTCCGCGTACGCTATTGAATGGTGAAGAGAAGCTAACAGATCACTGAAGTAAATGCTGAAAAGTATCGGCGAGTTCACCATACCCTGTTGCAGTCCGTTGTTAATATCAAATGTTTGGGTAGAAGTCACGTTGGCAATTTTCACTACGAACTTTCTACCTGTTAACATGTCAAAAATCATATATAGCAGTGGTTTACTTATGCCCAGCCGACTGAGCTTGTAATAAAGACCTTCTAACCATACGGTGTCGAAAGCCTTTTCCAAGTCAATCAGACAGGCCCCCGTGCATTGGTTCTTGCATTTATTCGATTGGATATCTGACACGAGTTTCGACGCAGCATGAATAGTATTATGCCCCGCTCTCAAACCGAATTGCTTATCCGGGATGATTTTATTGTCCCCAACCCATTTAGACAGGGCTGTATGGTCCACCTTCCCGAACCTTGCTGATACCTGGAAGGAGACTTATCGACCGAAGATTTGATGGGTTAGAAGTGTCTTTACCCTTCTTGGGGATTGGTTGCACCACTGCTGTCTTCCAGTGCACTGGATAATATGCATTATTCAGTGCATTGTTGAACTGGATGGTGTACCTCTCTACAGCCATTGGGGGAAGGTGCCTAAGCACAACATTGGATATACCGTCGATACCCGCGGATTTTTTTCTCTTCAGTGACTCGAAGATCATCTGGAGATCTCCCGTCGAAATAAACAAGGTGTTCGCCCCTAAAAGCAAGATTCTTGGATCGCCAATGATCGAAATCATTTCTAAGGTAGGAGTGATGACGTAGAAATCTGTTTTCCAATTCCTGGTTTGGGCGAATGCTATCATTCACCTTATACACTTCCTGGAAGACAGCTCCCACTGTCGCCACCTTCTCCTGAGGATCCTCGATCACGAAGAAATCGTCATCCAAGACGGCGCTCTCCGGATCAATGCTGATTGTTTGTAAAAGACGTTCATTGTCGGACGTTCTCGAAAGTTTCAGATCCTGAATGTCATTCTGATTGTTTCTCCGAAATATTTTATTAATTTGCGGAATATTTGCTGTTGGAATTTACAGCACGAATTCTGTTGTTCCAATACAAACTTACAGATATTCTGTAATTTTCCTTGATCAACTGTTGGATATTTTTAATCAGTGACTTCAGTATCCTGACCTCCGAGTTTTGTCTGTCGGTAAACCGCCTGTACAAGAGTTTGAGTCTTGTCAGTAGTCTACTTTTTTGTCTGTGCAGTGCATCGATTGTCGCGTTTCGGTATAGGTACGTTTGTGGTATCGTGCTGTCGTTGGCTAGGTATCGTACTGTCTGCTTAATTTTATCATCCATTTGTCTGAGGTACCCTTCGATCTCGCCGTTTGACAGGTTCCTATTGGATGGTGGGAAGGAATCACTCGAAGTGAGCGATCTCGCCAGATAACTGGCAAAACGTGGCCAATGCGCCTTACTATAATCGTAGGGGCGCGTTTGGACATACTCTGCCATCTCCGCGAATTCGTCTGGTATTGTGATCACGGCACTAAGTCCACAGTGGTCACAGTCGTATACGAAGGTCCGTAGACAGTTAATAGACCATTCGTTCGTGTCAGCCAGTCTCAGTCGAGAGTCTATCAGCATGAGATCCAGATAGGAGCCGCTCCTAGGATACGACGGACTATCCGTTGCGAGCAACTTGACTCTATATTCAATGCTGCGAAGAACCCACCAATGGCTTAGTAGGCTCCACCTAGTGTTAAGAATGTTATTTCCCCAACCACTATGTTTAGCGTTCAAATCACCGGTCAGGATGTAGTAGTTTTCCACCAAATTTAAGTGCAGAGATCGAAAAAGGGTCTCGAACTCCGCAATGAAAATATTGGGTTGAGGTGCTTCAGGTGCTACAATGTACATTTCCTTTCCATTTCGGAGAGGAATGCACACAATGCAGGCCTCTAGCACCTGGAACCTTCGTACTTCACCGCTATATATTACTTTATGTTTTAAAATATTTTTAATGAAGATTGCGACTCCCCCGCCACGTGTGACGTTGGGTCGGTCCCTTGGTATTATTTTATAAGAACTTGTTTATGATTGATATTAAGAAATAAGTGGCATTTTCTGATGCTTAAAATTTAATTTTAAATGAATATATCAAATACGAAATGAATTATTCCTTTTTGTTCTGGTATAAATTGTGTTACTATTTCATAAGCACGAATTATAAAAGATACAGTTGAAAGTGTTGAAGATGTAGCTTCAAGCCAATTACCAACCTAAAAACCAAAATTCCAAAATAAGGAATAGGCAACAAATTCATTTTTCAGTCTTTAGAAATATGAAATCCTTCATATCAAGAACGTATGTTAGAGATTTGAACTTCACATTGAGCTTAGCATTTCATCTCGACTTACGATGGTGTATAACGGGATTTGAAAAAGGAGCCGCCTGTACTGCCAATGCTCTCTCCTTGTAACTCTTAACATAATTTTGAGGAATATAGCGAATGGTCATAAAGAAAACTTGCAATCGAGAGATAAAGGGCCCTGGTTGAAAATGTTACATTCTTATCTAACATTCAGCGAAATGTATGATGGTTCTTATGACGGTTTGAACAAACAAACCGCTGTGGGAGAAATAAAACTGAAACTTTAATAATGACTTTCACAATATACATACATATAATAAGACACTCACTTCGCCTTGAAAAAGGAAGCCATCTAATAGAATAAAAGTCACAAGAGATGTTCATATTCTGAAAACAACAAAGTCAGTGAAATCCTTTGTAGGAGTCTAAAGTAAATTGATTTAGAATTTCGCTGCATTTACTAAGTCCGTATCATAATGTCTAAGGCTGTGATTGGTTCAAATTACATGGACTGTTTAAAAGCCTGCAAGGCTTATACAGGTTCCTATTAGTCGGTGGAAACCTTTGCGAAGGCAAGAACGAGGATTACTAGGAACCATTCTCACCTGAATATTCGGAGTAAACGATGAAATATACCATGACATCGAGGACCTAGACAATAACCAGAAGGCCTTGATAAATAGTAGCAAAACAAATAGTAAGATCATGTTGTCTACAACATCCAGTGTGAACGAGAGGGAAGCTAGAATCAATACTAAAATCAACATCTTTACAAAAAAGCTGAATGCTGGTCTAGAGAAGATTAAGAAGATGGAATCTTGGTACATCATTGTTGACGAGAATAAAATAAATATACATGTGATGAACGCATATCTAATTGCACTTAGCTACATGCGAGAAATCGAAACGAAATACAATAAGTTGCTAAATGCATATCTTAAACGTAGTCATTTGTTCGAGTTCTTGTCACACAAGAGCATGGAGGAAATCATTAAGAATTGTGCGGAGAGACTTAGCCCAGAGATGGAGGTATTATCAGATCCAATGGGCAAACTAGAGATGTCCTCAATTTCAACAGAGATTTTAGTAGCTGGATACTTCATGATCAGCGATGCCAATGAATATGACCTGATTAAACCTAACATTTCCTGAAAATATCGAGGAGCAGACATTTCGAGAGTCAACTATAATCTACAGAGGTATTTCGAAATACCACTGGAAGATATAAGCAAGGCACCAACTCTCAATGAAACAACATACATTCTCCGGCCATCAATATTTCATAGTATTGAGCAGAGTTGTATTGACAGGAACTGTATAAGAAACTAGCTTTCAAGCGAAGTTCATCTAGGACGCTAAGAATAACACACACTGTATGGACTCGTGGACACGCAACATCTGGATGTTCGTTACACCCGAAGCAACTACTGTCTTTGTAAACTGTGGACCTGCTCGAGAAGAAGTGTTTTTAAATAACACGGGAATCATTTCCATCTCTCCGGACTGCGTCATTCAATCCAAATTCATATGATTGGAAGCGAAATTAATCCAGTAAGGGAGAATAATGATGCACTTTAGCAAATCAATTACTACTATAAGCACATCGTTATCACATCAAGTTCCGGTTTATTTTACATTTGAGACCGACATCCCAATTAACAAAGTCGTGACTGAGATTTCCAATTTCAATTATCAAGAAGAACTCGCGGCGCTTAACCGACTACATGACCACAACTGGAAGAAAATCAAAGAGCATCGGTATTGGACAATTGGGCTTTGTTCAATGTTTGCAGCCGCCATTGTTATCATTTGCCTATTGGCTGTGGTCCTTAAGTACGGCAAGTGTCCAACTAAAAACTCTACCAACATCGTACTGAAAGATCAAAACTACATTCGGAGTAGTAATTTTGAGATCAATTGGGCAACAACGTCGGAGGAGGCAAAATGTTGATGACATCAACAAAATACAAATTTATTTTGTATTGCTTATTTGATATTTTTACCTTTGTTTGCCTTTGTCGATGACATCAGCAAAAAGTACACACTTATTGTTGCAGGGCGTAGGTCAACAGTTTTTGGCATTTGCTTTAGCTAGCAATGTTTGTTATTTTGTGGTACAAGTTGTCGTACTGAGGCGGGCAATTTTTTTGCATAAAGTACACAAACAAAATGTTCATGGCATCAGTCCATTACATTTTAAGAATTCAAGTAGTTTGAATTTTTTTCAGTTATGTTACGATAAATAGGCTTTAATGGCATAGAGCTTTTAAAATTATACTGTATAAATATATATTTAAGAAGTACAATTAGATTTGGTGAGTAATCGGTTCTTGAATTAAGAATCTACCTAACTCGTTTTGAAGCGGACAACACTATTTCATTTCTTAAAATCCAATTATTGATGCTATAAATGCCGAAAACATATAATCAACGATTTCTTCTGTATCTATAAATTCTTGATATATTTATACATATATTGCATCTTCTTCTTTTCCTTTTTCCGGCGTCGTTATGGTCAGAAGTGTAGGACCATAACCTTCCCACTTAACTGCATTCCTACTGGTCCGCTTGTGGGGTCCGCCGGTTTGACCTCAGAAAGTAGCGGCAGGCTTCCCGGTTTGGGATTACTTCATCGCTGAGGCCAATCAAATGCTGGTGTTTTTGCATTTCTTTGTTTCTTTGCACCAATTGTTTTTCGGCCTGCCGTTGTTTTTTTTTTTTGTGACACGGCCATGCTCCAGATTTTTTTGTTTGATCTTACTCTTACAACACCGGTGATCGCCAGTCGTGTCAACCCACTGATTTGCATGTACACTTGTGGGGCAGTTTAATGGTGGTATATGTGTCCCTAGACTCACCTTGGTGTTTTCTAAATTGCCTAGATGTGATTTTTATTTACCTTTGTTTTAGTCGCCTTTTACGACAAGCGAGAGGTATCGCTGCAGGGATAATCTTAACCCGTCCCTGCACGGAGCATATTATATATTGCATAATATGCAAAAAAAACTTAAGGATAGTCCAACAAAAATTAATGGCGGTTTGAGGGACCTTATACTTGATAGATAGTGAAAACACATAAAATTATTGAACACAGTTTCGTCTCTAACAGACTGAACATTAAACCAAAATGGATCAGTCTCGGGCAAATAAATTGGAGAGAAGAGAAATTTAATTTTATTCACTTGACAAGACTTCATTGCTTGAAAATTATAAAACGACAGAATCACACAAAGCCCTTCATGTGCGAGGCATGTGTCTTTTAATGCCCATCTAGCTCTTGCATTTTATAGAAAAAATGCAATGGAGAACTATGAGCGATTATTTTAAATCCAAGTTCTGTATCGTTGGTATCATTGGTATCCGTGTTAGTAGCATATCTGCTCCTTTGACTTCGTCACGTAATTTTGCAATTCAAAGCAAAATATTTACCACCATAACTTCTTTCCCGATGTAAAGTATGATTAAGTAGTGAATTTAGGTCTATCGTATCTGTAAACGTTAGTGTCTTAATACATTTACAGAAATTGATACGTGGCGTTAAAATTGGTCTAATGACGAAAAAGTTGAAGTTGAGTTAAAGAAAATGTTTGTAATGGTAGCTGTAAAAAAAGCAATTTAGGAAAAAATAAAAAATGGTGACCGGGTTTTTCGGTAAAACTGCCATATAAAGTAGAAACAATTTTGGAGCGAATGGTTTCGGCCGGTAAATAATAAATTACGTCTGCAAACATAGCACGTAGCAAGGTCAGGATCAGAAGGCCGGGAATGATTCCAAGAAAGATGAGCAGCAATTTTCTTGGGACTGGAAGGGCCGGTAACGAACCAACCCCACACCTTTGATGTTGAAAAAGAATATAGACGAGACGACATACTATCACGCAAATTTTTCAACATCGTCCTTGAAAAGATCATGCAAAGACACACAACACAAGAGCTACGATCTATTTCCACTCTGCGCAAGTGTTTGCATACGTAGATGACATCGAATTGATTGGAATGACACAGCCAGGCATTATTGAGCATTGAGGCGAAAGCGATAAGATGGGTCTTAAGGTGCTTGAGGGTAAATCCAATTATATACTGTCACCAGAAAAGGATACTAAACACTGATTTGGTCTACCTTGGTTTACTTATGACAACCGACAACAACACCAGCGCTAAACTGCTCTTGCTAACCGCTGCTTCTTTGGGCTCAAGAAGCAACTGAGAAGTAGAGCCCTCTCTCGAAAGACCAAGGTTGCGCTAAACAGAACCTTAATCATCACGGTCCTCTTCCACGGCACAGAGACATGGATTTTAACGAAAGCGGATGAGGAGGTCCATGGTCGTTTCGAGAGGAAAATGTTGCGTTTAATCTACGCTCCCGTTTGTATAAACGGAGTTTGGAGGAGAAGATCCAACGAAGAAGTACAGCGACATCGGCCCACCTATAGTATGATGCCTTCAGATCCAGCATCTAAGATGGTTGGGCCATGTAGAGCGCATGGAAACGCAGCTCCGGCGCGAAGAGTATTCGAATCCAACCCGGTGGGACGACGCAGCAGAGGACAATCGCATCTGCTGTGGCGCACACAAGTAGAAGGGAACCTTAACCAACTGGGGGTACGGCACTGGAAACAGCTAGCCAAAGACCGTGCAGGCTACAGACGCTTGTTGGTTGAGGCTCAGGTTCACTCCGGACTGTTACGCAAAAAAGGAAGATGAAGATGTTAGGGAAATCTCTGAAAGCATCAGCTTCTTCATCTCAAATTTCGACTGGTAACTTTGAAAAAAGTCAACAATTTATTTACTGGCTATTGTGAAAAAAATGTAAATTAAATTTTCTTACTTGAAGTGTTATTCATTCTCGTAGAAACCGACGTGTCTGGATATTTAGCTAGCACCTAACGAGTTTGGCCAAGACGCACATTAAAGTTTATACAATACATTTGTCAGCGTCATAAAAAGCTTCGAATTTGTTCGAATGTTTTATCTTTTTATGTATTGTGTTAAATTCGGAATAGATTGGAGAAATACATTAATCACCTATCCGGTATTCAAATGAGAATCCGCTGTTTATTTTTCGAAATTTGGAACTCAATTACACATGGACACGAGTAGTTACATGTTTATTCTTAAAAGTATTGTCCTTCTTTCACACCACTTGTTCGGCTCTTTTTCGCAGCAAGCGGATGCCTCATTAAAGAAAATGCATGTACTTTTGCGCAATCTACGAATAGACCTAGTTTTGAGCTCTTTAAAGGGCTAAAATTGATAATCATTGAAGCATGACTGCGACGCTCTGGTTATTCGCTTATCTCAGGCTAAGGTTATGGATCCATCTGATATATCAAAGCTTGATATGTTCATGCTGCTACATTTCATGAAGCAATAATTAAACACATTATCTAATTATGGACACAGTCCACAAACTAGCCATTAACCCGTCAATTTGTTACTGCAAATTTGAGCGTTTCTATACTCGCAAGCACTTGTCTTAATTAATATTCCCGAAATGCTCGTCTTCTTTAGCGCACGATTAAAATCAAGGCGGAGAACTCAGGCAATACTGCAGCGGCAGTTGTTAACCTGTAGCTGCTGCTAAATTTCACACGATTCTGTGATTATTCTCCCTTTTATATGTGCGTTTTCCCTTCTTCCTTTTGAAAAAGTTTTTATTTCTGCTTCCTTTTGTATTCCTTATTTGAAAGATACAGCGCTATTCGCATCACGTTTTCTTAATTGCGTGCTAATTCCCATTGCACCATTGGAAGCTGGAAGCAAACAAGAAACTTTCGGAGACTAATGCTATTCGCCTTTATTTTCCCCGTCCTTAATTTTAGGAGTTCCTTTTTTCAGCTTTCGTTTTGTACATTTATTCTACAGTTTTGCACTGTTGTGAGGATATGAATTCCCGGGACTTGTCGATGCACGTGTTGAGAATAACGACCTGACGCTATTGCCGGCATTGTGCAGTACGTATCCCATGCTATGCGTTCTGAAAGACATCCCTGGGGTGCGAAGTCGAAACAAACTGCAGAAAAAGGTAGCTGCGCTGCAGGTGTAAAAGCATTTAGTGGAAAATTAAATTCGAATTCGTATTTACGTGTATGGGAAGCGTTTTTAATTTTGAGCAGTAAATAATAAAAAAAATTATGGCAAGATGTTGAATTAGACCATTTGAAATAATCGTCGTTTAGGTAACAAGAACTTTATAAAGATTTATGGAAGAAATTGTAAACGTTGTTGCCTTAAATGTGATGGCATATACTCACAAATAAAGATCAGGAAGATAATAATAATAAAATTTTTAATAAGCAGTGTACGCTTCTACTATCACTAACTAATAAACTGTCGACCATTTAATCCTACTATAATAGCACTCAGATAGATTAACAATACAAATTGCGCATTTTCTCGAAAATTTGTAGATAATAGTTTTAGTATTCAGTCTTTAGTTCTCATTCACTTCTCCTATATTCTAAACATCTCATTTTTAATTCCGACTTAGACATTTTGCTCAGTACAAATAAAAAGATTCAGTCGCAAGTAATGCTGACCATTTTTGCACTTACGCCGATACCATATCATCGACAATAGACAACATTTTGTCAGGTGCTATTTTTGAAGCAGCAAAAGATAAACCAGGTCCAGCAACTCTTCTGCACACTATTGTCGGAACGTCAGCGATCCTCAGTTGCGCATTATTTGACAACTTAAATTCACGTACAATTTGTACATTTGAATTGCACGGATCATATCCAATTTTTAAGTCTCCCAAAATGGTGCTGAAGAATAATAATGAACTTGATCAAAGTCAGTAGGAAAATTTTAAAGTTAAAGTTAAAAAGTTTTTTAAGTTAAAAAACAGTGCTGTTACAAGTTCATCCTTTAGAGCACTGAGTTAATTACTGACATCGTTCCGCAGATACGATAATATCATATGTCACCGCATAAATCACTATTGACTGCTAAGAAAAGAAAAGTAATTTCATGCAATACTTTTCATTTTATTTTATGGTAATAAATCGTCTTGTGAAAGAATAAAAATATGCGCAATTTCAGATTAAGTCAATAGAAGCACAGTTTTGATCGATGATTTAAAATCAGTGGGTTATCAAAGAGGGGAAGATCTACTTAATTTTACGGAACGAATAAGGGTCTAAAACTTAATTCTAAATATACCGCAAAATCTTTAGTCAAATTGTATTCTTGACGAAAAATTACGAATTCAGACTCATCGAGCCATCCAAATTTGCTGAAAATTGCCAACGTTGGTGGCAAAATATGGGTATATTGTTATAACGTCAAACCCAAACCTCAAACGGATGCGATGTAAAAAGAAGAGTCACCACCGTAAAAAGGGCACCAAGTTAGGTCAAATATGAACATTTTGTTCCTTTTTTCTTCCATTACAAGAATGTGGTTTATTATGAGTTTGTACCATCAATAAGGAATATTACCTTGAAGTTATACGCTGTGTGAAGAAAACGACGGATTTGAGGGAAAAAAATAGTATGGCTGTTACATCAAAATAATGCACCTCCTCGTCCTCGTTGCTTGTGCAAAACAATACCACAATCATGCTTCAGCAACCGTATTCACCAGATTTGGTCCATGCGACTTTTAGTCTTCTATCTGGGAAAGCTGGGGTAGGGAAGACTTATGCAAAGGCTTTCCTGTCTGTCCACCGACCGTACGCATATATCAAACCAAACTTTTTGGTAGCTATGTGTCTGAAACTTGGCTGTGTTATATAGGTAGAGTACATGATTCTGAGCTCATAGCGACCGGTTTTAGAACCCCAGCTACTGTGGTTTTTGAGATCCAGGAAAAGGCTGCAAAATGCAAGGTATAAGACCTAGAATTTTAGCTTGGGTCCCGGCGAGCTGATCCCATTTTGTTTTCTCTTCCCAGATCTGAAATGAGAAGACGGAGTTTAAGGAGATAAAGGCCGTTTAGCTGGACGAACTCAAAGCTATACATATACAGAAAACGCAGCCATAGCAACTGGGGAAATTGAAGGTACCTATAGGTTGCGTTCGTGTAGAGATAAGAAGAGAACAGGTTCGAAACTGGTTCGACAATTCGGCATGATAATGCAAGACAACATACAGGACAGTTAATGTTTTCGATGTGGTTGGTATATGAAGTTTTGTTTCATTCGTATTTACTTACTAGACTTCTCCGACCCATTACAACATATTCCAAAATTTGGGCAAACATCGCAATAGCAGACAACCCAGATGTCAAAAAGCAGGACTTGGTTGATCTCCTGATCCCAAAGATAAGGACCTTTTTACTAAACGAAGCTTACTTGCTTCAGTGGAACCCCAATAAAAATACTATCGATGTGGAAGGACATCATTTTTAGAACAAACGTTGTTAATTTTTGAAGTAGTGTTGGTAATTTCACACATAACCTCCT
Organism: Merodon equestris; assembly: GCA_958301585.1. Taxonomy (NCBI): domain Eukaryota; kingdom Metazoa; phylum Arthropoda; class Insecta; order Diptera; family Syrphidae; genus Merodon; species Merodon equestris. Next base: position 75,172,554 of record OY284415.1, on the reverse strand, counting down.
CGCAACCCTTTTGCACCGCATTTTTTGTGAAGATTTTAGCCTACATGCTAACCAGGTATACCTGACACATAAATTTAAGCCAGCAGACCACGTATAATGCCATACTTTGCTCACTGAGTTCTGGGAATGAAACAAGAACATGCATTTTAACTCAAAATTATTCTGTATGATAAAGCTTATTTTTGGCTCTCTGATTTTGTTACAATCGCTAAAAGCATTATTTATGCTGATAGAACAGTTTTGAGAGCGCCGTGGCGCAGTGGGTAATATGTCGGCTTCTGATGTACGATGAGCGAGTTTGTATCCCGATAACACTTACGCCATCGTTCAATATGCGGTTTCTCTCCACGACGGGGTACTGGCAAAACCGCCCGTAGTATACTTGCCTTGAAAAGGCTTCTCGGCGCTCGCCGTTCGGAATCGGCATTAAACTGAAGGTCCCGTTCACTTGTGTGAAAAACAAATCGCACACAACATAAAAGAATGAGAAGCTTGGCTCTGGCTCTCCGTGAGCTGTCAAAGAAGAAGAAGAACAGTTTGGATTGCTTTAATGTTGTTGACCGATCGCCGTTTCCGGTACAGGACAATGGGAAAGAAAAAAGTTTGCTTAAATTAAGGAAGTACATACAATAAAATATTTGAAAATAATTTATGCGGGAATAGACACTGTGTGGATGCCAATGTTTACGTACAACGACGATGATAAGCTCGTTTCAACAACAAAAGAACTGCAGTCCAGTAGAAGAGATATTTCATGCTTAATGAACAAAGCAGAAATATGTAGAACTGCCAACCAACGAAAAAATAAAGTAAGGAATCCATCGACTAGAGAATAACCAGACTATAGAAATCGATCTAATCAGTATCAATAAAATATACTGTAACATGTACCAGTAACATGGGCTAATCAAAACTATATGTTGAAATGAAACAATTTTCAGGAAAGGAAAAATTCGCCCATCGTTTCCGTATTTAAAGAGAGTGCCCACAACTTCTCCTTAAATTGGTGCCGAATTATGTCGTGAGATCTGTCAGGGCAACATGTTAGGGCAATAACGGCTTAGAATTAACGGGTAATCACACCGTACTCTGACGACTTAGATTTTACTGTAAGAAGTCCGGAATGTCATTAACAAAAAGATTGAAAAGAAGAGGCCCGAGATGATTACCCTGAGGGAGGCCTGATAAGACATCTATAAATAATAATTTATCATTTCTGATTCGTTAAATAATATTCTAACCATTTGAGAAAACCAAACTTAAATCCCATTCTATCAAATTTCCTAATAAGAAGTTTATGATATACTCTATCGGCTTTTACAAAATCAGTATATAAAACATCAACCTGCATATTGTTTTCTAAATAACAGAGACAAAAAATTGTGAAAAGATATAGATTAGTTGTAGTAGACCGTCCACTACCAAAGCCATGCTGTCTCGAGTTATAATATCTTTTAATGCAAAATTAAACCTATTGAATACCAATTTTACAAAAAGTTTTGAAATATCTGTAAGGGTTGAGACTGGTCTGTAATTCTTTCTTAAGTTTTTAAAAACAATTTTATAAATAGGACATATGGAATATAATGCCCATTCATCGAAAAAAAACACCACTGTAAGGCGACTTAATAAAAATTACTAAAATTCTTTAAAAAGTGAAACTGCACATTATGACAGGAAGAGGGAAGGAATTAAATCCATACCAGGATTTTTATTTAAATCAAGATGAGTTAAGTCGTCAAAAACTTATTGATCTGTTAACGAAAAATAATCAAAATCTACTTGGCAATTGATATCATATACAGATTTTCACAGTTTAGTATGATGTCTGAATTATAGCTAGATTTAAGAAAATTAGCAAAAAGATTACATGTGGTTTTGCTATCATACGAGCTCTCACCGTCAAGTTCCATAGAATTAGGAAAGGCAGAAAATTTGCGTTTCGAATTCATGAAAACCTAGAAAGATTTAGAATTGTATTTTATATTCCTTTCAACTGTACTTACATATATATTGTGAATAAAGAAATCAGCTTAAAAAATCACACTCCCTTCTCAGTTGTATAAAGCGAGTCCTGTCTTCAGATTTCCCCGATGCCTTACATTTTTTAAAAGCCTTGTTTTTAACATTTTCTTAATTCTTAAGCCTCTTATTGAACCAGGGATACTTAAAGGACGTCCCTCTCGAACCAGAGGGACGAACTTCTGAACACCTTCGAATAATAGTGTTTTAAAGATGGAGTACATTTGATCTAACGATTTATCTGCTATAATATATTCCCAATTAGTGGAACCGTAGTAATTGTTCAAAGAAATGAAGTCAGCCTTCTTGTAATTAAAAGTATAACAGTGATCTGTAATTACATATACATATGTAGGTTGAAAGTCATAATATTCAAATATAGCAAAACAAGTTTTATGATGAATTTGATTTTTTACTAGAGGAAAGTCTGACTCGGAGACCATTAATTTAACATCTCCAATAATGAATACGATACCTAGGAATCAAATACAAATCCTAACGAAAAAAAAGGAAATTACTTATCTGAGAACAGAGTTTTAAGCCACTAAGTGAACGCTTGGGGAGAAATTGAATGAGCGAAACTCTGCAATATTTTCAGAATTAATGAGTAATAAGGCAATTAACAATTAGATTAATAAAAAATATTTTTCACACAACAAGATGTCAGAAAATATTTATATTGCTATTCATTCATCTAAAACAATTATTAAACAACTTAAATATAGTTAATTTAATTCGCATTGAACTGAATTAATTTTAATTCCAAATCTGAAATGTATGTAGCGCGTAAAATTTTTCCATAGGATCATTGCGTTTCGAAAATATTTTTTTTAAAAATGTTGGTGGCCAAAAATTAAAATTTTGGCTTAGTCATGACGTAGAGTTTTGTTTATTGTATATTTAAGCAAAGTAAATGTGAAAATCAGCCTATTGGTTGCCCAGATCTGCTCGACGTAACATTTTCTATTTGACCTGCTCCTTGGTAGCTCCACTCGTTTCGCTCGCTCCACTCCAATTAATCTCACGTTATGCTGACGTAACTTAGACACAAAAATCGTGGTTTTAACACCTTTTTTAGATTAAAATCACAGCTGAAAAACAACATTTGAACCGAAGTTGATAAGCTTAATATCTTAATGTGAAAGCGAGTCCTTAAAAATATTTACTCGTACGCCTGTAACCTGTCGATATGCTCGTATTAGAAATTGAAATTCTGTTATTTTCCATATATAGTTGTCAAGGGATAAAACAACAGCAAAAATCTTAGCTTTCACCTGTTTTATCACAAGAAAACGTCAACAGCCGATATTTGAAAGACACTGTATCTATCGGGAAACAATTTATGAAATTTGTTGTCGGATAGGTAAAAAACCCGCATCACATCATGTTAAAAAAAAAGCGAATTTGTTTCCCCTAAACAATTTTGTCATTCTCTGTTCAATTTATAGATATTATCGAATACTTTAATGGTAGAGGAATTTGAGCAAAAACCCTTCATAATTGCTCTTGTTTGAATCAAGCTAATCCTTAAATTCGTATTGTTATTTTATCCTCACCCAATGCACGTGTTCGCAGCCCAACGATTAATTATCCCACTTGCATATCTATGGTTAACTTTCAAGTGAATTCCGCTGAGAGACAAGTTACCTGTAGATGCAATTTTGAATAACACATTTGATGGAGTCATGTTTTCAACGAACTGCTTTTCGCAAAACTTATTTGTCAATCTATCCAGATCAATATCCAAGCTTTAGAAAAACATACCAAGCACAGTAATGTATTAGCCTCCAAAGAAGCACTCCTGCTCTATCTTACAAAGTTTTGATTCCATCAATATTCCCATTTGCCTTTCAACACTTTGATGATAAAGCACCAGAACACACCTTCCTTCGATAAAGCAAGTCATGCCCAATCTTCGAATTCTTGCTATATCGAGCACCGGCAGGACACTCCTCCAATCTATCTGCCTCTGCGTCGTATATCCCAAAAATTCCTTTTGCCTTGAATTATTCCTATACTCAGCGGAAAATTTGAATTTCAAATTTCGTTCATCCAAAAAGCCAACTTGAACTATCGTCATCCACCTCTCCATTGAACTCAAACTCTGCCAGCCAAGCACTTTTATATGCTTGGATATATGTATATTGTACATCACATGCTTCCTCTGTCAGCTTTATATCCTGTCGCCAGCCCAACATGGTTCCTCAGTAAAACTTACAAGTTCGATTGGATTTTATTTAAACAAAACACAAAATCAATTTAACTACCATCCCGTCGGCGTGGCATCGAGTTACCCGTACGTAATATAGTTTTCTTAAAGCAAATGCGAACACCTAGTCAAGTTAGGTCTCCAAAGTCTCGGAACTAGTTTATTTCCTAGTAAAATAAACTTTGGATTTTCCAATTTGGAAATTCAAATTCGTGTCTACTCCTTGGTGTGTTATTTGATATAAGATCCTTCTGCCGTTCCTAAAATTACAAAATAAAACCTATGTATGTTCTTTTCTTTAATTATGTCCTTTTAAGTCCCAAGGGAACACTTACTCCTAACTTTCACATGCAGTTTTATAGGTTTTCAATGGCAGGCGACATTTTTTTTACGATTCCATTGAAATAGACAGTTTCAGGATTACCACATGAGCCTCTATAAAATGACAGCCCATAAAAAAAAAAGCGATTCTGATTTAAAACGTTCAAACGTCCTTTTTGTTTCAACAAACGTCAAACTAAGTCAATTAGTTTGTTTTTCGGTTGACTTCACTACGGGCTCCCGATTTTTCGCCGACTTTTTTCTCAATCACAATTGCGTTAGTCTTTACTGCTGTGGCAGCCTGAGATAAAAACGCATCGATGGTTTGCCTGATTGCTTTCGTAAACAATTTTCAATTTTTAATGTCAACCCGAAATCTCGTTCAAGCTTGTCGGGATAACGTTAGTATTTCACTGATTTATGTCATTCGGGTAACATTTGTTGTTCATGTGTTCCAGAGCCGGATCTGGCTGCTCGCCAGCGAAAATATTATATAATTTATTTCAAAAGTAATGCCAAACTTGAAGGCAGTTAGTAAAGGTGGATTGACTGATGTCTTGACGCCACAGTAACTGCCATTACGAGTAGGCCAAGCAGAGAGAGCTTTATGGTGGTCAAATTGAGTTACTGTTAAACCTTTATGGCATAAAATGAAACATTAACAAAGTTTATGTCTGCTTTTATGACCACGTCTTCGCGTTATTTGTTTTTTTTTTATATTTCTTTTCTAATTTAATGGCCTTTCTGAAGCAGGTCTCTTTAAACTGGTAGCATTATTACTTCTGGAAGAGCAAAGATTACTAAGGACATCTAATGTCAAGGTAATAAGTACATATAAGTAATATCATATAGTATAGACCTTTACGAGTGTATATGGTCTCTAATATGACATCTTTGTTATGGCATTTTCCTTTATTTAGAAATATGGCCAGATTGAAGAAAATGAATGCTTTTTTCTCAGAATATTATACTACAATTTTAATTATGGGTAGACTAGCACCCACAATTTGCCACACTCAATATTCGGTGTAACTTTTCGTATACCGACTGATAAATTTTAAACATCAACGGCATATCTTTATGGCCATTGATTTTATTATACTAAACAAAACTGACACAAAGTTTATGATGTATTCAATGTATTCTATTTGGAAAATACTGTACGTGCCGAAACAATATTTCGATTTTATTTTTTATAACGAAAAAAGCTAATGCAATGATGTAAATTATTCTTCGTCCATTGTACTGGCAGAGAGGCATCTTCTTTCCAGAGTGACCTGGGACTTGTTCAAAAAGGTCGTCATGCACAAATATGGAGGTGGTTAAGGGGTTGGACACAGCTTTGAGTGCAGCTTGGCTGTCACAGGAGACGCATATGTTTTTTTCCTTATTCTTGTGTTTTACAGTGCATGGCCATTAGGATCACTTGTTTTCGTATATCCGGCGCCGGACCCTCGCCCAGACCTGGAGCCATCTGTAAAAATGCGAAGACAGTCCTTTCCAGATTCAGTATCTGGACGGAGCCACTCCTGCCGCCATGAAAATATGAGTGCAATATTATAGCACAATAGGATTGTAAGTGCTATTGCGTCGGAAGGCATATCATAGGCAAGGTTCGTAAAATATTTTTCGCGCTACTACAATGTCAGTCCAATGCGAGTTGTACCAAAAACCATTACTCTTGAGGTGAGACTGGCTTTTAGTGCGCAAACTCTGATAGATATGTCAAGGGATGGAAGGCTCATCATAGTATCTAGCATACCTAGACAACAAGAATTCGACACCGACAGTCAAACAGAACAGTTGCACTTATTAACATAAGCCGTTGTTTGGTTAGAAACAGCACATGGTCCACATGAATATTAGACGATTATTGCCACTACAAGTTATAGATTAATAGTAAGTTTTTAAACATTGGCTTGAACACAACAGAAGTATATACTAGGAGAAGCGGTACAAAAACGAATTGCTGTCTCCAAAGTCCCAGGCAAAGGACGCCGAGGTGGACCTACGTTTAATCCTGCTCTCCATCCAACGGCTGATTGGCCAGCTCCGATAGCAGATCCGTGAGCAGGCGACCTGGGTGGACAGAATCTACTTACTTCTGGGGGCCTAGCGCACCTATGTACAATCGTAATAAGTAGAGAGTCACTTTAAGATCCTGCCGGTAAATGTGAATTCAATGATTAGGATTGGGCGCGGAGCCGTATTTTTAAAACCGTTGCAGGACGAAAGAGTATACATATGTACTTTTGGTTAGCAAAACAAAGCTAAATAAGAAGCACAAAACCCGGCACAGTTCTTATAAAGTAGTTCTAGGAACCGATCTAACGCCACACGCGACAGAAGAGTTACGATTTTCATTAAATAAATTTCAAGTATAAAATCATATAAAGCGGTAGAGTGCCTCGTTTCTACTTTCCAATAGGAACCCGTCAAATGACGAGATTGACAGGTACCTCAAACAAATGGATGATAAAATTAAGCAGACGATGGACAGTCCAATATCACGCCCACGACAAAACAAAACTACGAACGTGTACCGAAACGCAACAATGGACGCACTGCGCAGACAGAAAAGTAGACTTCTGACAAGACAAGACAAGCAAAACTCGGAGGTCAAGACACTGAAGTCACTGATTAAACATCTCAAACAGTTTGGTTTGGAACAACAAAATTTGTGCTGTAAATTCCAACAATGCGAATATATTTCCGCAAATAAATAAAATATTTCGGAAAAACAATCGGTCTAACATTTAGGATCTGAAGTTTCCGAGAACATCAAACAATGAACGCTTGCTACGAACAGTCTGCATTGATCCAGAGAGCTGCGTCCTAGATGACGACTTTTTCGTGATCGAACATCCCCAGGAGAAGGAAGCGAAAGTGGGAGCTGTTTCCAGAGAGTGTATAAGGTAAATGGTACCATCTGCTCATTTCTATAAAAATCAGCAGTTGAAGTATGTAGATAAAAATAAGAATATATTTTATTCAGAACACCTGTGTCTAATGCTTTTTGGGAATCTAGAAAAAAATGTGGCGTCCATTGGCGTCCAGTGTTGGTATCTGGCTAGAACTGCATCTATGTCTTGACAAACATGTAGATGCTTTACTGGCAAGAGCCCGGAACGCGTTCGCTCTGACAAGATGGCTGTTTCGTAGAAGCCAACTTGATTCCAGGGTGAAGGTAATTTGCTATATGGCCTTGATAAGACACGTGACTGCTTATGGATGACCCGACTGGTTCAATGTGAGAGCCAACGTAACCTTGCGTGGAGATTTTTATTGATTTATTTTATTTATTTCATATCCAAAGTTTTGACAATATTACAGTATTAACTTGCGAAGCCTTATGACTTATCTACAGGAGTTTGGGTAGCTATGTACATGTTTGTTCTTCAATCATCGAAGTTAGTTAAGTTAATAGAAGTACTACCAAATTTTAGTTTGTGTTTTAATTTTGGAGAAATATAAGTAAAAAAAATATATAATTAGTTGAGAAAGAGTTTGGTTAATTAATTGTTCTCATTGATTTATGAGTTATTGATTCTAGGAAATATTTTTTATTTTATTTTTCTAGTGTTTATGTTGCGAAGATCTTGAGGAAGATTATTGAGTACGTTTGGCACGATGTAATCCAGTCTTCTTCTGCCGTACTCATTAAGGATCGCTGGAATTGGATCTGCTGTATCTTTTCGATGTGAGTTTGCGCCGCACATCCCCAAGCCAATATGCCATACCGCAGTCTGGACTCTATAAGAGCGTAGTACACTTGCTTATGCACAGACATCGTAGACTTATTCTGAAGACAGGCCAGCGCAAACAGTGACCCCTTCAATTTGTTTTGCAAATCGTTGATGTGAGCATACCAAAGGAAGTGACAGTCAATAGTGATGCCTAGATATTTGTATGTCTCAACCATCTGAATATTCTCCCATTTGGATGCACTCGCACATCTGTAGCTCTTCAGTAATACATGTGGCGATGTGGCGACGGGTAGTTTGGGCTCCGGATGTGCATAAGTTTAGTTTTTGAAAAATTTACAACTAGACCGTTGTCGTCGCACCATTTTCCAGCTTTGTCGAATTCAGTTTGCATCATCCTTGCTGCTTCTTCTAGGGATTGATGACGTATAACAACAGCAATGTCGCCGGCGTAGGCAAATGGGAAACTTTTTGTAAAACATTTCAGCAGTTCATTAGTGTATAATATGAAAAGTAAAGGACCCAGCTTGCTACCCTGTGGTACTCCATACTGTACTCTATAAGCCCTGCTGCAACAATCTTTGATCCTCACCCGAAATGTTCTCTTTGCCAGATAGTCTGCTATCCAGTCTGCCAGTTTTCCCCTAATTCCAGCTCTTTGGACTGCATCGATAATTTTGTTGTGGTCGAGGGTATCAAATGCTTTGCTGAAGTCCAGGAACAGAACCACGACATGGTGACGTTTGCTGAGGCTGGTATTGATGACATTCGCAAAATCGCCAAGAAGCTTGGAAGGAAGAAGCTGGCATTTGCTTAAAAGATCATGTTTGTGGATGAAGTCCCATATTCGATTTGACACGATCTGTTCTATGATCTTCTCGATAGCTGGCAAGATTGCAATTGGACGATAATTCTCCGATTGGTTTTTGCTACCTTCCTTGTGTATCGGTCGAACAATTGCCTCTTTCAGTGTGTCTGGCACCGTCGCAGTGTCGAAGCTTAGATTTATAAATTTAGCTATTATTGGAGCAAAAATGTCAGCATTTGATCTTAAGTTGGTTACGTTTTTACTGTACGACAGCTATTTTCTTTAATTCGGTTTTATTTCATATTTCTTAGAGCTAATTTACGCTAGACAAAAGTGCTTAAAACTAGCTTAAATAACTTAACTAACTTAAAATACCTTAATGGCTCTGTACGGAGACTCAAAAGTATATAGAATGACTTAAACTATGCCTTTCGGCCTTATGATTAATTAATATTTATTAAAGAAAAAAAAAAAAAAACAATTAAAGCTAAGAAACAGATCCTGATGTAATGATACCTATAAAAATGTTTGTGGATCGTGGAGTGTCTTAGGTGGTAAAAATGAATACAGTAAACGGCAGGTACACGTTCCAATTCTTTACATAACATTATTTACTTTTGAGGGCTAAATTTATACTTTTTCCTATTCCCTCAGACTTATACAGCCAAATATGTTCAAAAAATTAAGGGAATTATATTGTATAATATCTCGTGATGTATAACTCGTAGTTCGATTCATCCATATTTTCCTTTCCCATCTGGGAAATATGTTCGTAAGAAATATGTGGCTTCATACGATCGTTGATTTTTCGAATTTAAATCCCTTACATATTTTCGAATTTACCGCATTTAAAGAGATGTCTGTGTGTATATATCACGTTCATTAACTTTTTTAAGTGAACCTCCAGACGCATTTTATTTGACGCTCAAATACATAATTAAATCCTGATTAAATTTCCATTCATTTTACGACAAAAGACCTGCAAACTGGGGGTGTCTAGGGCATTGGACGTTCCCTTGTCGGTAATCGTCAAAGGTATACCCAAAAGGCACCCAAAAATTAATTTTTGTTTTTATGATAGCCGCAGGTCCGCAATTAGCTTGTTTCTGCACAAAGGACCATTTTAATGTGAAAGCGATTCTTACAGAAGGGAAAGGAATGAAGTTTCAACCTAATTCCGCTTTTCGATTAACGTTAGTCATATATACTACAGCCAGCATGTATTTTGGTGCATATGTTCAGACACAGACGCGTTCGTTCGATTACTGTGTACATGAGAAGGAAATGTTTACCGAATGTGTGTTTGGATTTTATATGCATAATCGCTTAGTCCTTTCTTCATTCTTTCCTTGCATTCATTTTCTCCAAGCTAGCCCTGAATCGACCTTGATATCACGATACTTGGCTTCATATCAGTCTTGAATCTCGTTCGTCATCCAATAAGGAAGGGTTTTTACAGTTGTTGAATAAACTACAGTGAAACACTTCCCTCAGCTGGAAGTCGTTGCATTTCATCACATGTGGCATCCAATTAAGACTGGGCTGCTGCTATAATCTGTCAGGGAATAGAAATACAAACGCTGTTAAAATAATCTCCGGTCCAACTCATTTAAGGGTCAACTATATTATCCATGAGAGCCTGGCTTCATCAATGCTTTCCAACTGCAATTCGTCCTCAGAGTGAATAATGAAGCTAAAATTTTAGGGTCCTTACAGCCTAAGGGTTCTCGGATTTTATTCCATCCGTAGCTCATCTGTTTGATGGGACACAGGTGGCCATGTATAGGATCTATTGCTAAATAATAAATAGCACTCACACTTCACTTTGCACATTGGATGATGACTATTACTACCGGCCACTTGTAACTTGGAAGTTCAGAACCTCGTTGACAATCTTTCGTCAAGCCTTTGTCATGAGTGTGTTCCCTCCTGTTTCACTTTTTCGTTCCATGTCTTCTAGGCTTATTCTTATACTATCCTCTTATCTACGGTTTAATCGTTTTAGGAAAAAAAAGTGGTACTAGTTTTTTTTTTTTTATGAACGTCTGTAAAGTTGAATGTAGATCTGTTAGCTAATTCGTAGACGAGTATTTACAGTTTTTCGAAGCCGACGTGTCACAGTAGTTTTGTGCATAATGGCAAAACTTGAATTCGATGCAGTAATAAAATTCTGTGTCGCTTCAAAAGATAAAAATAATAAAAAAGAGGTCAATCTTTCATACATCAATTTGCCTACAAGTCCAGACGCGTTAAAACCAAAAAAAAAAAGGTTTTTCTTAGAAAAACGAGGTTCGGTTTTTTTTTTTTAATTTCTCAAAAACTACAAGACATTTTTGCATCCGGTTTTCTGTTTTTAACTAAAAACTAATAAGAGAATTGAATGTTTGAAAAAAGATTACCACTTAATTACATACAATTTTGAAAAAAAATAGTTCGAACATTTTTTTTTTCATTTTTTTTCCAAAATTTTGAGTTTGAAAATTAATTTCTCAAAAACTATTCCCTAAAACAGCTTCATTTAAAAACAGGACGAAAGAAGAGGTTTCTGGCTTTTCAAAAAAGTATATCACGGCATTGTGGCTTTAACTGTTGATTTTTAATAATTTTTTATCCAAATTAAGTCAATTTTTTAGAAAATTGCCCCTTCCGGCTAAACGGGCGGGAATAGACACCCCCCTCCCATACGATTTTTTTCTTGTCTTGACCAGACCTACACGCTCTAGCTTTTTGGCACACTGCTCGTGGGACACCCTGTATAGGACCTTGTTCGGGTAAAATTTCGTGTACTCAGATTCGGGTGTCCTAGCCCAAGACAAGTCCTGAGACATTGCCTCTCAAACACCCGAATCCTTTCCATTAAATTGGCTCTCACATTGAACCAGACGGGACATCCATAGGCAACCATGGGCCTGATTAAGGCCATGTAGCGGATTACCTCCTCGATCCCGGCATGAGACCGATCTACAGAACCTGAGGCGCTCGGGCTCACGGAGCGCGACATCGGGTTCGTAGAGGAATCGCCGTTCCACGGAATTGCGACCCACGTGGAAGATTAGCGGCACCGCCAATCTATCCTGGATCAGCCCACATCTATCTAAATAGAGGAATGCTTCTGGCGGCACAAAGCCATTAAGGCGCATACAAATCGTTGGTGTAGTAAGCCCCGAAGATCAGACTATTGACCGAAGTTATTGCTCTCGCAACGTGGCTTCGAATCAGTTTGATCAAAAAATTATCTATCCATACAATCCTGGCCCTATTGTATAGGACCTCGTTCGGGTAAAATTTCGTGTACTCAGATTCGGGTGTCCTATGTAGCCCCAGACACGTCCTGAGACATTGTCTCTCAAACACCCGAATCCTTTCCATTAAGCTGGCTCTCACATTGAACCAGACGGGACATCCATATGCAACCATGGGCCTGATTAAGGCCATGTAACAGATTACCTTCACCCTAGAATCAAGTTGGCTGCTATGAAACAGTCATCTTGTCAGAACGAAAGCGCCTCGGGTCCTTGCCAGAGCAGCATCTACATGTTTGTCAAAATATAGATACTGATCCAGCACGATCCCAAGGTACCTGACTACACTTTGTCTCGTCAGTGGACGCCCGTCCGGCCCAAAGATAGAGAACTTGCGGCATTTTTTTCTAGTGTCCCGACTTGCCCTAGACAAAGGCGTTCTGAACAATATAGATTCTGATTTCTTGAAGTTGATTTTCCATTTCCAGTCATCACAATACTGCTGAATTTTTTCGAAATCACGCTGCAGAGGAGTAACAATGACGTCGATCGTTGGACCTGGTCTGTACGCAATTAAATCGTCCGCGAACTGAATTGAATGGTGAAGAGAAGCTATCAGATCACTTAAGTAAATGATCAAAAGTATCGGCGAGTTCACCGTACCCTGTTGCAGTCCGTTGTTAATATCAAATGTTTGGGTCGAAGTCACGTTGGCAATTTTCACAACGAACTTTCTACCTGTTAACATATCAAAAATCATATATAGCAGTGGTTTACTTATGGCCAACCGACTGAACTTGTAATAAAGTCCTTCTAACAATACGGTGTCGAAAGCTTTTTCCAAGTCAATCAGACAGGCATTGGTTCTTGCATTTATTCCACTGGGTATCCGATACGAGATTCGACGCGGCATGACTAGTGTCATGCCCCGCTCTGAAACCGCATTGGTTATCCGGAATGATTTTATTGTCCTCAACCCATTTAGACAGGGGTCTATGGACTACCTTCTCGAAGACCTTGGTGATACTCGGAAGTAGACTTATCGACCGGAGATTTGCCGGGTTAGAGGTGTCTTTACCCTTCTTGGGGATTGGTTGCACCACCGCTGTTTTCCAGTGCACTGGATAATATGCATTATTCAGTGCATTGTTGAACAGGATGGCGTACATCTCTACAGCCACTGGTGGGAGGTGCCTAAGTACAACATTCGATATTCCGTCGATTCGAAGGAAAAATACTATGTGAATCGACCTCAACATCAACACCAAAGCAAAATTCGAGTTCGAAGATAATGCTCTAAATCTTTTGGGACTAAAAGGGTGTTGTGTAGGGTGAGCTACTACAATCTGGCGAATCCATTACGGTCGATCGATATAGGCTACAACTGACTCGTTTGAGCCGTACATTAGAAAAGACATTGCAACGTTATTTGATTGCACGACAACTCTCGACCTCATATCGCAAACATCGTAAAATAATATTGGGAAACGCTCAAGTTCTATAATGTTCTAACACACCCTCCGTATCCTCCGAACCATGTCCGTTTTCATAACTAATAATGTTGATATGGCGGATCACAGTTTTACTTCTTTCGCAGAAATCAAAAATTGGCTCAAAAGATGGATCGCCTCGAAAGGCAAAACATTTGTTCGAGATGGAATTAGAAGATTGCCTGAAAGATGGCAAAAAGTAGTAATCAGCGATGCATAATATTTTTATTAAACTGTTCATTCATTGTATTCTGAAATATTTACAATCAATATCACTATCAACCTAATTCAAATATATTCAGCTGAAGAAGGGCACGAAATAAACGGTCGGAAATACGACAAATCAATAAACGAACAGCACACAGCAAAGCGCGTTCATAACGTGAGTGTTTGAACAAAGGCAAAGCATTAGTTCACTTATGGTGTGTGCTATTAGTTTTTCATACAAGGTAGCGGGACCTACAGTTTTAATGCCGATTCCGAACGGCGAGACCTGAGAAGGTTTTTCACAGCAAATGTACACTAAGGGGGTTTTGCTAATACCCCGCCGAACCGCGGAATCAAAATTCGATGGTGTTGGTGTTATCATGATCCAAACCCTGCGCCACGGCTGGAGAAGCTTGACTTTGGCTCTTCGTCAGCTGTAACGTCATCTGAGGAGAAAAGCATTAGTTCATTGAACATTCAACTTCCACAAACGTGGTAATAATATTAAACAAAAATGAAATAAAGAAAAACAGACCAGAATTTGTTAAATAAGTATTTCAAAACGTTTAAAAACGTTTTCTACTAATTTTTTAACGTTAGTGATATTGGCGTTAGTAACTTTTTGTCTACTTGGCTCCAGAAGAGTTTTTAGCCGGTCTTTTGAGAATTTTTGAAAGGCTATAGTCATTGAGTATTCGTCTGTGCTCCCAGAAAGAATCGCTATGCGAAACTTTCCACTCCTAAAGAATATTAATTTAGTATACGGCAATATTGCGAAATTTGGGGAAATTTCTCATTATTTCTTTGCAATGTGTCGCGTTTCAAATTACTGGCTTTTGAGATAAAAACGAAGACCCATATATTGAGAGCAACTGAGGGGGTTTCAACATCTCACATTTTAACCTCGTTCTGCAAATACAACATTTTAATGTCGTTTATAAATATTTTCAGTAAACATTTTTCGTGGAAGCTTACTTTATTATAATCACTTCGCAGAATATTCTATAATGACCTTAAATGGTATCCCTTTCAAAATTTCATAACCATAACCAACATTCTCAGCGCTCCATTAAAACCCAATTATTTGTAGAACACTACACCGTCCACGAATATAGGAGTACTCTAAAGAACTCACTTATCACTCTACACCTCATAAACCGCGTTTTTATAACCAGTACAAGTACTACCGCCCAATATAATAATTAAGTCTAAGTCCCTAAAACCACATTGCCATAATTTCGAATCAGCCTCTCAAAGAGCAGTAATTAATAGTCGCAGTGGGATGCCACAAAAAGCAATAGTGAACCCCGCAAAGTAAATAAAGCCTAATACGGTTTAAAACCGGCCAAAGATAAAGCACAATCACTGTCGCATCGCATAGAAACAGCTTGGTCGCGTTTGATGAGCAAATCCATTGGACGAGAGCAAAAATCGGATCAGTTGATTGTGAAACCTGATTTCATGGCCGCTTTAATTAAAATTCTAAATCCACCGTTTGTCTTCCGCGGCGCAACTCAATTCTACTTCACATTCAAGGATTGCGTGTAATTCAATTAAGCTAAATCTCACAATTCATTGTCCTTCACTGAAAGCCGTATTGAAAAACTGGTTCCCCACCACGGATGTCGAAAAGCGGACCTCGGTTGTGAATTGATATATAAATCCAGCCTGAATCAGAGGAAGTTTCAATGGCAGATATCAATATTAAGTCGGTAACCATGGATTAGTCCGCGATGATAAAATAGGACGAACAGAATTATCGGCTCATACGACACGCATTAATTAGTAAAGGCGTATAGGTTCGTAAAATTAAGGTGCCACTAAGTTTGTGGCTCAATGACTCAGTTTATGGATAAATGTTCGTACGTTGAAAGGCCATTATGACAGTCAAAAATTGATGCCTTAAATATACAGGTTTCCTGCCATCGGATGTGGCAGAAAATACGTGTTTCGACTGAAGTGCGTGATATATAAATTGTACTATACATAAGTACCATATAATCGTCACCTTTACCATCGAGTACTAATCGTAACACAAAAAAACGAAACGAAGATAGTTCAAGAAACCATCAGTTTGGCATATCTAAAGCTGTTCATTCGACAAATGTCAATTGGAATAATGTGGACTAGTGCCACGAAATGATTAATGTGCAGTACAATAAAGTTGTTCGTTTCGATTTCGACAATAAAATGGTCTCTCGACAGTGAAGGAGAGATATGCTTGATTAATTGTCTGTGTAGCTGGATATCCCTGAGCCCAGTTATATGCAGCATTCATATGCATGTGTACAAGTCTCCTGCCGTTAGATTCACGGTATTGTTTTTGTATATTATTAGCCTATGATGCTGCAGTCAGTGATTAATTGTTTTCAAACAGGCAGATTTAATGGATTGGTAATAAACTTTATGAAAGCAAACAGAGTAGCTGATAATGCCGATAGCCTTACCTTTACCAATAATATAATAGACCAAAGATCTTTATTTATCTTGATTAATGTAAGAGAGGCCATGAAAAACACTTCCTCAACAGATTTCGTTGACACTTCGAGTGAAGTGGAAGTTATCGAGCCTGATCATGATGGAGCACCTGAATCCATCGCCGAAGACTCACGGAAGATTTTTAACAGAATATTGGTGGTAAATGATCTAATGACGATTCAGGGTATGCTGTCTATTATCGCAATTTTTACCATTAATTTAAGATCTCATACGATTTTAAGTGCTTCTGGTGGTACATACTAAGGACTCAATCGATTCCAAAGCTCTTAGTACGAGTATGCTGCATCAATATATCCTACAGCTACGATCGTCACCTCATTTGTAGAATCTTTTCATCGCAGTTTTACCAGTTTTACAAAAAGAAAGAGTTAAATTGTTGCAGACTACAGAGAGGCGCAAAACACCGTGGAATGACGAATGAAATCTCATCGTTTGCCAAGTCTATAATTAAGAAATTACCTATAACTGGGCCTTCCATAGAGAAGAAAGCCTCTTCAATATCATCTACAAAATCTTTCCGCTCTCGGTTGTATTGAAGAAGCGCCTGGACCATTTCGTAAAAAAAAACTGACAGGACCTTAAACCAATAAAATCAAAGGTAGACAACCTTTTCATACTATATACCATAGCATCTCCGAGAACACTCATTAATTTTAGATCGACATATATCAACTACTTGTCCGTTTCAAACCTACGATATCACATTTAGGAATGAACTATTCAGTGTGACTTTTAGCTTCGACATGCTTTGTCAAACTCGTCACAGAACAACAATGGAGAGTTACGAGACCGTCTTTAGTTCTTTCAGTGATGTTTTTTTTTGGACTCAAAACGGGTCGATAGGAGGAGTCACAACATGCGATCGCGATCATATCGATAGCGCTTCACAACGATGGATTTGTGAGATGGTGCATTATTGTGGTGCAAAATCCAAGAGTCGTTTTTTTCATAATTCCCCTTTTATTGGCCGGTATTCTCTCTCAAACCCTTTATACCCAAATAGCATTCTTTATTCACTGTTAGACCAAAAGGAAGAGATTTCGAATAAACAACAAATACCCTTAGGCCGAAAAACATAGTTTTAAGAATGTGGTGTCTACTTCAGAGTGTCCGCGCAGAGCTAGTAAGACAATATTAATTTGACATTTTAAAATTTAGATGTAAGAATAAGAAATAAAAGTGCATTCAAAAGTGAACAAAAAAAATGAGCACGACCATATCTTGGTTTTTCGGTTTGGGTTCATTTGGGTGGCACCATTTTAATGCCTGTTGCATTGATTTACTTCCATTTTTGCACCAAGTTTCGTAAGCTGTAGTGAAGCGTGCCATTAATGTGGTGTCCCAATTTTGCCTTTGCTTACGTTCTAACAAGACTCCGGACATTCATTTGCAATGAAGACAATGCAGTTGAAGACAATTTAGCTCTTTTGAAAAATCGTGGTGCGACGTATCTTTTACACAAAACATCACACCTAAAATATAATTCGTAAGGGATAAATAGTACTTGTGAAATCCCTCTCGAACTATGAGGATTTCGAGAGCTATTTTTCCCCCTAACTCGATGTTTTATTCTTGATTGCCATTGCAGGTTGTCTTGGAAAACGAACATTTTTATCAATTTACGGCATTTTTTAAAGGCTCAATACCTCTCAAATTTTCTTACTTTTAAAAAATTTGATATTTCTCATTGCGTCCGAATAAAGAATTATTCTCTGCAATCCAACATTTCAAACAAACTCATTACTCAATATTTGTTTTCAAAATAAAAATCGCCGATATCATTTGACATTAACTAATATCTTTGGCTATTGACTACAGGATAATTCACAGGTAGCGCCCGAACTCAGCGTCATAATAGATGACAATTATACCAATATAGGAAGCCATTGACAGGCAATTAAGAAAGATTGAAGAAAAGACCACATGAATACCAACCGACAGAAACAATTCACTTGCATCCGCATAGACAAGACTCATCAGCGATTCCTCCCTTAAACACTAAACACAAAAACTGAACTCCAGCCCAAGAAATAGAATTTGATATAAAAAAGCAGCAAACGACTAGCAACAGCAGCAAAGGACTACCTCAATTAGGCTTCATCTTCCTGTGCAAACTGTTTTTTGATATACTAATAACAAGATACTTCTTAAAGCTATGCAAACAAGGAAAGGGCGCTTCGATAATAATCTCTTATAGTCCTCGAAGACCTTTTTATCAAACTTTTTTGAAAAACCTTTAAATACACTCAATATTGATGTAATCTAACGCCTTTCTTTATCACAATTTTAGATTTAGAGGACAGCACTCAACTATCGAACAGATACACAGAGTGGCAAATAAGATATCAATCCTCTTCTCAATTGTGGTATACCAGGGATTTGACTCTGTCTGGCATTAGGGACTCTTATCGGAGCTCGGCAACGTCGTTTGAATAATTATATTTTACTTTTAAAAAAATATCTGGAAAACTGATATGTAAGGATTGATTTCAAGGAAGCATCTACGAGCCCCTCTCTGGTCTTCTCGACAGAAATGTATTCTCTCCTGCTACACTGTGATTGTGAGATCAGGCATAGGTATTTGCATGACTCCAATCAGGACTGAGGTAACAATCCTTAAATTTCTTGGTGAATTTGCTGCTGTCTCAGTTCTAACACAGAGTTATCTATCCTTTCAACGAGGGTGAATCAAATTCCTTGCCCAATGTCCCAAGCATTAAGCCGCCATATACAGAATATATAAAATCCTAACAAATAGGTTGTCCTGGGAACTCGTAGAGAGATAACAATCCAGTGTACGACTTGCAAAATAATCCATCCCTTTATGGAATTTCGTTAAACTACAAGATTAATTAAAAGCCATGGTAACGCAAGAGTCACAAAAATCCATGCCAGTCCTTATTTGAGAGTATTTCAAACAGAACCATTCCTTTATTTATTTATACAGGTGGAGCTATTTAATACGAAGTGGGCTGTCAGAACTGGACACTTTTAAAACCCCCAAATGATGCATATCTCCTGGGAGCCAAGAGTCCATAACGTAAATGGTCCAGTCACTAGGTGACTGCAGTTACCTCCACACACCTGATCGTGACATCCCTAGATACCGTCATGCGTATGTACCATCCCTGTCATAAGGAAGTCACAAGTCTCTTTTCCCGTTAAAGCTTTTCCTAGAAATACCTTCATACGTTGGCACAATTGCGACATAAATACAAAAATAAATAAAAAATTGAAAAGGGAAGAGGGAAGGTAAAAGCATTTGAACGCTTCGTGCACATCTGCTGCATTTCACAATTTCATTTAGACTGCAATAACGAGCAGCCGGTACAAAGAGTTTCCAAAGATGCACTTCAATTTCTCATTCTCTACCGATTCATAAACGAATATTTCAATATCTATACATTTGCGTGTTCAAAATACCAAGGACAAGTTTTTCATAATAAGCAAAAAAAGGAAAGATACCAAAAGGGATGAGAAACTCTACACATACGAGTAGATGGTCTGCTGGCGTACAAGTTTTCCTATGGGACCTCCTCCTACGTATTTATCTACATACTAGCTGACTTGTTTGCTTCTTTCAGCTCTTTTCGACTTTTATGTGGAAAAGTTCTGTTTTTCAATATATTTTTTTTTATTTTGTAATTTGTGGTTTCTTTGTTTTGGGAATTGCTTTCAGTTCATAGCCTTCCAGCCTTGCCTCGGAGAGCAAGGCCTTAACTAGAAGGAGCGAAGGTTGGACTAGAAAAAAACAGTGCACTCTAATTCGCATAGGATAAGTTGGCAAAGTCCAAGGGTAGGCAATGGGGTTGAGAGTAATTATACAAATTATCGGGCTAAGAGGATTACTCGTTGACTTCATCACGTCCGTGGCACGCACAAAAGAGCAGAGAATTTCCAACCATTAGTGTAGGGAGATAAGAAATCCAACATTGTTGGTTGGGATTTTTCTAGATGTCACTAAATTGAAGCTCAACACTTAGGTTTGTATGTTTAATGGCGAAAAGGTGAATTTGTAGCAGATATTTGCACATGATACAAGGACAAGTTAATATTTGTAAAATATTTTATGAAAATTCCTGAATCTGAGTGATAACGGCGGCAGCGTTTTGCCATCCAGTAATCTTGATCTTTCCCAATGGCGCTGATGTCATCCAGAAGAGTACAGCAGAGGTTCGAAGCTCGCGAACACTGGATTAACAATTGCAAAGCATGCCTCATAACCATGTTGCATTTTCACGCCGATCACAATCATGTTGGTAGTCACTGGAAGGTTTTGCCGTCCTCTGTTCCGCAAAGTTGGATCATTTTCCGATTAAGAAACTTAAGTAGTTTGATGAGTATTATCACCACTGGATGGTGCAATGCTGATATCTTCTGCACTTTCCTGGGGCTTTGCACTGCTAATGGAGGTTTGCTGCAGTTCCAGTAACAAATCTGTCCTATCTTCGGCAGGAGCATTTCCGGGTTGGTACTTCTTTGACGCGATGTACTGAACTTACGCCCTGTCCTGTCCTCGAGTTCGTTGGCTACATTTTTAATTCGTTGTTCTACAAATATTTTTCGCCTTTATCGTTCACATCCATTACGTCCGATCTATTATCCACATTTTCTAGTTGCTAGTCGAATTTGAGCTCGGTATTCTTGAGTTTTCTTCAGAGAACATTCTTTTGCTCTTCCAGTTTGTCGTCGACAGATTCCAACTTTTATTCTGTTCGTCTAGCTTTTCGGAGAACAGGTTCATTATCACGAAAGTCTCACTCGTTTTACTTACACGTTCAGCCTTTTCAACGTCATATAGCATAGATTCAGAGTCGGTCTTCTCGCACCGCAACCTGATATTGTTCTTTATTCAATCTTATAATTACCATTCACAAATTAAACCACATTCATTTCTCTCAAATTCATCAAGTACGATTAATTCAATATTTTGTAACATTGTGTTCACGATCCTGCGATTTTATCCGATATTATGTCAAATTTATTCTCGAGATTGCGAGGCGAAACAGGCTTTGAAGTAAGTATCATATCCATAGAAAATGCTTCTAAAGAACTTGTTGTTGGTGGTGGATGCATGAGGAAAAGTGAACTTATGTATGTCGATGCCTAGAGGGACGACGGAGGAAGCTAAGAATAGGCTATAAAGCATTATTGAATCCCTCACTGAAATCAGTTGGAATAGGCTTTCTTGCTTTCTTCTAAAGGTGAGAGGATAAAAAACACCATCTCAACTAGTATATAGTTGAAGACCTGCAATTGAGAAAGCCATGTGGTCTAAGGGGGACTACAAATTTGTGTTGTTCAAGAGGTTTTTCATGTTAGAAGGAGTATTCCTTGAGAAAGGAATAAATTGAAGATTTTTGGGGGAGAGGGAAAATAGTGGAGGAAAGTTATTTTTAGAAATATGGCAGGGAGACTGGACGTCAAAAATGGATTCATCATTAAGTTCATTCATTTTATTTTCAATAACATAAGAGTGAACAGTACCAAAAGAAAATGACCCAAGTGAGAAGTTTTGTTAGTAATCGATATAAGAAAATCATCAGTAAAAAGGAAATCTGATGGCTACCCAACTTCACTCTCTTTCAATGGCGAAACCTCGAATGATCCCAAAACTATTGCCAACTTTTTCAAACAATCTTTCGCCGATGATTCCTTTGTACCGGATACTACTTACTGCGACTACTTACCAAATTTTTCCCCTGGACCATTTCTCCCACATACCTACTATTGACCCCCATATCATTGAAAATAAATTTAATCAACTGCATGATGAATTTACTCCTGGGCCCGATGGTCTTCCTGCCATATTATTAAAAAAATATTCCTCCATTATTTCTGCCCCGCTGTCAAAAATATTCAACTTATCCCTGCCTCCTGGAGAATTTCCTCAGATGTGGAAAACCGGTTTCATAACTACTATTCGCAAACAACTACCGGCCCATCGCCAAACTGTCACACATAACCAAACTTTTCGAAGGTATCTTGTATGACACTCTAAGTTTCCACTGTAAGTCTCTTATCTCCTCCAAACAGTCACGGTTTCCTCAAATGCAGGTCTACAACCACAAACCTTGTCCAATTTGAGTCCTTCACACTCTCAGCACTAGAGAATGGAAATGAAGTTGATGTCATTTCAACTGATTTCAGTAATGCTTTCGACAAAATCTCCCACAAACTAGTACTCTTCAAAATGTCTTCCCTATGCGTTGAAGTAGATATCTTCTTATTTAAAAAAACCGTTACTACAGTGTTCGTTTCAGATCTGCCTTTTCCAACTCTTTCTTAGCTTCTTTCGGCGTTCCCCAAGGCAGCCACATAGGTCCACTTCTTTTTATTCTTACCATAAACGACATTGAGTTTGTTATCAAACATTCCCACCTCTCACTGTACGCTGACGACACCAAGTTATTCAAGACCATTTCCTCGCAACAAGATTCTTCCCTTATTCAATCGGATCTCAACATTTTTTTCCGTTTGATGCTCCAAAAATTGTTTGGAACTTAACATTTCCAAATGCCAATTAATTACCTTCTCACGTAAACGAATCAAACCTCCCCCTCGTCTCTACTTCCTAAATAATCAGCCCATCTCCACGGTTCAGATTATCCGCGATCTTGGCATATTATGTGACCGAGAGCTCAATTTTCGTGCACATATCGATGATATAATTCATAAAGGCAACTCTGCACTCGGTTTTGTGAAACGTTGGTCTTAAGAATTCTCCAATCCCTACGTGACTCGATCTCTCTATATTACCTTTATTCGCCCCCTTCTCGAATACGCATCTCAAGTGTGGTCCCCTTATCAACAAACCCACATATCTAGAATCGAAAGCATCCAACGTCGGTTCCTACTTTTCGCTCTTCGAGGTCTGTCCTGAAATAATCCCTTGTTATTACCATCCTATCAAGACCGTCTTAAACTAATCAATTTGAGTACTTTGGAGGAAAGAAGAAGAGTATCCGACATCATCTTAATTCGTAGACTTCTTACAGGTACCATTGACTGCGCCACCATTTATAACTCTATATCTCTTAACACTAGCCCCTGTAAAACACGCAATCTTCGCCTCTTCTATCTATCCACCCCCCGCACCTCATACGGCTCCAATGAACCCATTTCCCGTATGCTGGCAAGTGTTAATTCGAATATTAACTTCGACTTCAACTTCAGCACTCCATGCCTAAAATTCCGTCTTCTCAATAACCTTCCCTCCTTCCAGTCTTAGTTTCTAAGGATCGCGCCCTCTCACTCTTTCTCATTAGTTATTAAGTTAGATTAAGTTTAGCTTGAATTAAGCTTAATAAATGGGGGTGTTTGCCACCATGAAAATTAAATTAAATTAAAATTTCTTGAAAAAGGTGGTGAGAAATTCCATTACAGGTCCAGTGTCTGGCCAAAGGCAGTCCTGATACCATGGAAATGTGACTGTGAAGTTACAACGCAGTAGGATGGCAGGTGTCATTGCGTCGGAAGGCTTATCCATGAGACAGGGGTCGAAGGATATTACTCGCGCAAGTACACAATGCGAGTTGTACCAAAGACCATTTCTCTTTAGGCGAAAAATAGTTTTCAGTGCACACCCTCTGATATATATGTCAAGGGGTGGAAGATTCATCATAGCATCTAGAGCAGCTCCCGGTGTGCTGGGAAAAGCCCCCGTGCAGCTGAGACAGACCGCTCTTTGGAGTTTGGAGAGTGAAGCCACAGCGTGTTTGCGTGTTAGCCTGCTCCACCAAACAACCGATGCATATGAGATTATCGGTCTTATCATTGCCGTGTAGATCCAAAGGACTTTCTTCGGCGATAAGCCCCATGTTTTGCCAAAGGCACCTTTGCATTGCCAAAAAGCTGACAGCACTTTGGTGGTTTTGGACTCAACAAGTTTTGACCAAAGAAGTTTGCTATCTAGGACGACTCCCAGATACTTAGCTTCCTTGGATATGGGGATGGGAATGCCCAATTTAGCACCATGCCAGTATTTTTCCTCCTTCTCGTGAAGAGAACGACATCAGTCTTAAGAGGATTAACCGACAGCCCATTTCTCGTACACCAGTCTTCGATCACATCTAGCGCCGCCTGCGCTTTGAGACAGACATTCGCTAAACATGAGCCGACAGAGAGAACAGCAACATCATCGGCATATGCCTGGGCACAGATTCCAGATACATTGAGAGCATCGAAGAGAGAGTCGACCGCCATGCACCATAACAACGGAGACAAGACGCCACCTTGCAGGCAGCCCCTGTTTACTCCTGACTTGACACATTGTT
Source organism: Merodon equestris (assembly GCA_958301585.1). NCBI lineage: Eukaryota > Metazoa > Arthropoda > Insecta > Diptera > Syrphidae > Merodon > Merodon equestris. The sequence continues at coordinate 75,147,776 of OY284415.1, read as the reverse complement.
CGAGGCCTGCATCAGCGATCAATGTCCTCTGCATGATCATTGCTTTGATCTACAGAACCAGTGCTTCATCTACGCCATGCCGTCTAGCAGCGTTACACATGCTGTCGAAAGTAGCGTTATCAAAAGCTCCCTCAATGTCGACGAAAATGCCTAGTACTTACTCTTTCCTTTCGAGAGCGCATTCAATTCTCCCAACTAGGTTCTGAAGCGCAGTCTCGCAGGATTTTCCGCGCTGATAAGCATGTTGCGTCTCCAAGAGAGGATGCATTCGAAGGGCAATTTTACGCACGTTTTACCAAGAAGGATGTTAGACTGATTGGTCTAAAACTCTTGGCGAGTGAGTAATCTTCTTTCCCTATTTTGGGAATAAAGACCTCTTTCACCACGCGCCAGCGAAAATTCTTTTCAAAGTAGGAAGAGCTGTATTATGCCTTTTTGCAGCATAACGGGGTATATCCCATCAGTGCCCGGCGACTTAAAGCTATCGAAGGATGCCACAGCAAATCCAATGGCCTCAGTAGATGCCACGCGTGACGCAACATGCCAGCTACGCCGAGTTGTTTTCATCGTTTCAGTCGCAGTTTCCAATGAGGGAGTCTGCAACGAGTGTGATTCCCTAAGAAATGGGTCTAGGGTAAACTAAGAGTTTCTGCAGACTTTCTGAGTACATCCAGCTTTGTCGATTTTCCTCGTTTCAGAACGTTAACCAAATTGCTGGTCGCGCTCCGGGATTTGATCTCTTCGCAGAAGGACTTATAGGAATCATTCTTCGATTTACGAATAAGCTTCTTATATTCCTTCTGCTTCGATCGATATTTATTCCACTCATCTTCCGAGTTCGATTCAAGCGATCTGTTCAGAAGACTTCTGGCTTCCCTACGAAGCCGTTGGAGCTCAGCGTTCCACCAGGGAACCGACTTCCTGCTGGGAGGTTTTTTGACAGGACATGCGAGTTCGAAACAGTTGGTGATGGCGCTGCTCAGGTTATGAACGGCATTCTCCACCAATTGCTTTGTTTTGAGTTTAGGCAGGGCTTGAGTGGATTTCTCAAGCTCCTCCCTGAATCGCACCCAGTCCGTCTTTCTCGGATTCCACTTAGGCTGCGAGGGGGAGATCCCACACTTCAATTGCAATTCGATGTATCTATGGTCTGACAGCGTAATATCTGGTAAGACGCTCCAGTTAGTGATGGCCTTCACAAGCCTATTACACAAGGTTAGGTCAATCACTTCCTGCCATCTCGCCGTCACAAAGGTTGGTTGAGAGCCAACATTGTTGATGATAAGATCAGACGAAAGAATAAAGTTTAAAAGATGGTCTCCTCTCCGGTTGCATTTGCTGCTGCCCCAAACAGTATTTTGAGCATCGCAACAGATGATGAGTCCAATCCTTCTGGCTTCATAGTACTCTACGAGTTCGGAAACCGCCTTAGTTGGCGGGGGCAGTACCGAGTCGTAGAGGAAGTAAGCAGACGCCACGACGAAGTGTTCAATTTTTCCGTGCGCTTTGTAGCTAACTTTCACCAGATCCTGACCACAGAATTGACCAAGTTTGGTTGCCGATAGCATATCATAAAGGATCGTAGCATCACATATACCACCAAGACCACACAGGCGTTTGTTCCACATCCATGGTTCCTGAATGGATACAATGTGATGATTTGTACTACTGCATGCAATTCTGCTACCGAGAAGAGCAGTAGCAGCCTTGCAATGCTGTAGGTTAATCTGAGTGAAAATCATAGATTTAGACTGCGGAACACATTCCATCCTTCGACTACTTGACACCAAAGTGGAATAAAATCCTACCAAGGCCGAAGTAGGGACGTGAGTCGTACGCGGATTTCAGGGCCTCGACAGAGCCGTTGTCCAATCCCACAACCAGAGTGAAGCCCTCTTTTTTCAGAGAGTTATTTTTCTCCTTGTAGGAATATACAGTCCAGGCCCTCGTGTCGTGTCCCGGGTTCTGCGCACGTAGTCGCGCCAGCACTTTCAGCTTGTTTCCGGGTTTTCCCGGAATCCAGCAGATGGCGCGCATTAATTTCGGGAGACTGACTACCTGATAGGTAGTAGTTCCCAGGGGAGGGATTTTCGGCACCATGCACAATGCAGGCAGATGTCTGCTGTGAGCAACAGCTCATCACGAAGGTACCATTTATCAAAGCAGACGTCTCAGCCTGAATACAAAAGCCTTTTGCTGAATCTAGCTCCAGTAGATGATCCTCGCAGTGTAGGCAATCTGCGCTGATTATTCTGTTGTCACTCCCTATCCTGACCTTTTCAGAGGAGATGGCTGCCTCTTTGTAGGAGAGGTATTTGTCTCGACCCTTTACGGTCACTTGTGTTTCCTTTCCAGAGGAAGGGGTTTTTTGTGTGAAGTGCCCGCCTCCGATGAGCAGTCTTTGTTTCTCTCCGTCTTCAGATGTTTGCTTTGATCTTTGTTGATCGCCACATTTACCTTCGGACTCCGATTTCCCGCCGCTACGTCAGAGGACGTCACATCACGTTCTCTCTCCCCAGCAAGGTTGTCACCGGCGGCCGTCTTCCGTTTGCGAGCGCTCTTACCTTTTTCGGTTCGAGCTCCTGCTCCCTTCCGACGCCGCTTTGGAACAGCTCTGCCAGCTTGAGGTTTGTCGTGATCCGAGACCGCTTCGCCTTCTGCGATCAGAGTCTGTCTGTCAGCATCATCGCCTTTTTCGGCGGTGGCGCCGGCCATAACAGGACCCTGAACACCTCCAGCTCCGTCAGTTTTGGAATCTGGCACGCTCTTATTGGGGATTTGACCGTCACATGATTTTTAAAAAAGCAGAACATTTACAAACTGTACATATAAAGATGATTTGGATGACAATTTTCCAACTGAGGTACTGCACTACAAAGAGTATGAAGTTTCCAACTTCGAACAGTTCATTAATTAAAAACTGGAGCAAACAATTCCAAATATCTTCATAGCTCTGAGAATTTTTCTTTCCATTGTGTCAAAGGACATTGTCCGCGCTTAAAAGAATAAAAATGCATTTACGAGCCAACTTACTCGAAGAAAATTCAATGCTTTATCCGTACTGTGTATTGAGATTAGCATCTCCAATGAAGTAGACTTTTTCAATGATTTTTCCCCAATTAAAAGCTCGAAAGGAACTACATTAAATCATTCGTACTCTTTATTGAATTCGTAGATTGTAACTTGTAAGATTTTATGTAATTCAATATTTGAATTAAAAAGTAAATTCCCTCTCCCAAGGAGGCTATACCCGATTATCCATCACTCTTCGATGTTAGCTCAAATTACGATCCTTCGATAGTATGAAAAACGGCGGGCGGTAAACACTGAGCGTGCATTCGTGGCACGTACTCTCTGCCATCTCTTTTGCATTTGTGCTCCCATTATCTACCACGAGTCTTGATTACTCTACTTTCGATCGCACTAAGCTCATTGTTTACTCTACGTGGGAAAGATGTTTGTAGCCGCTTGTTAATAGAGACTAGATGCTCAGGCTTTTACTTCCGTATTCTTATGTAGATTGCGACGACAACCAACTAGATTAACTAGATGCATCATTCGCACACTGCATGCAATTTTGTAAATCAATCCAAACTCTTGTGTATGTTGTTATCATTTTCGCATCTAACAACAAAACACGGAATTTGATTTTCGAATCCAATTCCCGAATCCGGTCTCCTCACTTCGCGACCAAGAGCAATATTTATAACATCTTGTATAGAAACTCTCCCAGTTTTGTCTTTGTTTGCATAACCAAATATCTTACCATTTTGCTCTTCTTCTTCATTTCCCATCGCATATGAATTCGCTCGGTGTCGGTCACTTGATGTATTGCATCCTCCTCACTGCTAGGCGTTTCACATGTGTGTAACTTCGCCATATCTACGATCCACCACGTTGCTAAAATGAAATTTTAAACAACTCCAGCCATGTCTTATCCCCAAAGGAATCGATGGCGCCAGTCTGTTGGTTTTCGCTTCTCAATTTCTATAGCTTCCCATGTTCTTTTCCGCAGTATATGTACTTGCCTTTCGAAATGTGTCTGCTCTGTTCCAACAGCGTCCGCTATAACGTTCATCTTGTCGTGAAAGTGACTTGCAACTTGATGTAGTCGTACATTATGCTGTTGTGGGGAGGACTAAGAATAACTAAAATCATTCCATACCTGTCTATAGAACTACCTTGGTTGTGGGCGGAAAAGATGATGGGTTGGCAATCGTTTCAAAGTTCTTCAAGTTATTTTTCACGGCTTTAGTTATCTATCAGAAACGATTCCCATTCAATTATGAATAATCCTTATGCAAACTTTCTTGTTGAACTTCTCTCCTTTGCCATTTCCAAAACTTTGCGTCATTCCTCACGTGCGTGTCTCTCTAGTATACCTAGAATTTACTCTATACAGAATGAGGTATCGGGGTGGATGAAAATAGCATTGTGTAACATTCCGCTGCCTCATAAAGTTCGGCTCAAAGCGAAGTGCGGATGAGTAAAGGCTTTTTTTGCTATTGAATTAAATGTAGGTCGGTGACGGTATACTATATAGAAGGAATGGCTTGTGAAAAGCTTGGCATCATTTAGAGCCGTCGTCATTGTTTAGGGTTGTGACATTTTTTTCTTGGGAAACAAAAATGAATTTTATTTATTCTTTTTCCTTTTTCGTCCTGTATGGGTATTGACATAAAACCATTCGGTTGGCATGAGCTCCGCTTTTAGTAGTAGTAACTACTCTTTGAGGGTTATTGCTCTCAGGCGTGCGTACGGATAAAAGCAGGAAGACGGTTAGATAAGGAAAGTGCGTGATGTAGAACGGCTAGAAAATTGTTAGAGTCCTCTAAGTGGATAAACGTGTTATATTATTTCAGGACATTCCCTCTGAATGCCGCACCAATGGACATGAACGAGAGTGGGTAGCGTCTGACGGTAGTACTATGCATGATTATTTCCTTCCTTGAGCTCTGTTGCACTCGTGGTTATTGATTTGTGTTATTCTTTGAACTCAAGTGCGAGTGGAATGGTTGTTTCCATCATACCATTGTGTGAACCAAGCAGTAGTGCATACGGTCTGGGATTACTTATGTGTGTAAATGAGGGTCAGAATGGCAGTGAAAACATTTAAGTGGTCATTGACATTGAGGTATCAATATAATAGTAAGTAATTTTCGTATATTTTAGTCGTTATTATGCTAAGAAAAACACGTGAGTTCGAACCGAAAACAGATAAATATCATTGATCGTTTCGGGAGAGTGAGTGAGTTGTACATGCGGTCTTCAATATTCTTTGCAAGGGATAGTTGAATTTGTACAGGATATCAAGCAGTTACGGTCTGAAAGGGATTGGTATTCACCAGGCGATTGTTATCGAAGGGAAACATATTTGTAATCTATTATTCGGAAACTATAAGAAGTCCGAGATGGTCGCGAGGGTCAAGGAAGAACATTATGCAGTGTAATTCCCATAGACCACTATAATACATTTGGACGGGTCGGTCGATTGAGTAGGAAACTTATTTTCAATACCATAATAGCGCATTGTCTTCCGCAAGCTTGTCTTCGACACTTTTGTTGTGTTAAATTTTCATGTTCGGTCCCCACAAAAATTGGAAACAGCAGCACTCAACTACTTGATTCCTTTAATGTGGTGCGTACATTTTTCTTGAGTGGCCCTCACCGTCAGACGCAATGTCTTTGCGTGTGATATTACCTGACGATAGCATTCCGTAGAGAGTATGTAACTCAATAAGTCTAAATTAGTATTATGGAAAACCTTGTAGAAAAAAGAGATGTCGACTATGTAGCATTCCACGGTTATTATAAGGTTGTTTTGTGGACCTTCTTTCAGTCACTTTTAGGCGGACTTTTCTTCTTATTGTACGACGGTCCTATGTCCTATGTACAGGGTGCGTCATCTCGTACGGGTGCAAACTTCGAATAACTTCAACCGATTTTTTGTCAACCGATTTTCATATGTCATAGCATTTGTAAACGCAAATTCAGTACAATTTTAACCATGAATCGCTTCACACCAAAAGAACGCGGGGAAATAGTGTCAATGTTCATTAAAAATTAACGCTCGATTGTGCTAACTCAACGTGCGTATCGTGCAAAATATCGTGATCGTGCTGCGCCCAAAAAAGATACAATTCGTCGTTGGGCCTCGATTTTTTTTCAATTTGGTTCTATGGCAAGCCCTCGTGAGCAACCTAGGCCACGTCCGCGGCGTTCAAACTCATCTATTCAGTCTGTGAAGGCCAGTGTTCAAGAAGACCCAAGTTAGTAATATCGGCGCCGTTCGCAGCAGTTAGGCATCAGTGGGACCACTGCGAAGAATTTTAAAGGATGATCTTCACTTATTTCCATACAAAGTGCAGATAACTCAAAGAATTTTGCCACAAGATGAGCCACGGCGCTTGGCATACGCACAAAATTCTCGTTGCAATGATTAATGCTGAGCGGGAGTTCTGGCAGCAAATTTTGATGACCGATGAGGCACATTTTACGCTCTCTGGCACCGAAAATCCTCACATTATTCACGAAGACATCAAAAAGTTACTGTTTGGACCGGTGTATGCGCTAAAATCATCATAGGACCGTATTACTTCAAAGTTGGCGATACAGTTGATGGCGATCGATATCGGTGAATGTTGGCCCATATCGTGGTCCCAGAAATGCGTAAAAAAAAAGAACTCATCGGTCATAAAACTAACTGCCACTATAAACGATGCCACCCAGATTTTGATTATGACTTTTGAATTCGACATTTCAACCACAAAGACTGCAGTGCAAGAAATCTAAGCAGGAACTATTGGCAGTGAAGAAACTTTGAAGCCAATTACGAAGTTTATGTTACTCTGTTTCTACCATAGTATTCAAAGACCACTTGGTGAAAAAATACAAAAAAAACTTTTCTAATGTTTAGATAAACGTTATGGAACCAATCAGAGTTAAAATATTTTCTGTCGACCCGATGGGGTAGTAGTTAGGTACAATTTGACATATTCATATACTTTTCCTATAAGTCGGAGTGCGTACCAAGAACGCACAGGTTTCAAGCACTTTCTTGCTACTTATCGGGCTTCCTGGACGGCGGATGTATGACAAGAAAACGTTTCACGTTGAAACTTTTAATATTTCAAAAACATTATTTTTACTCTTTTTGAAAAAAATTACTCGAACCAACTTCGAGCCAAAACGTTGTACAAGTCAACAAAACAATTTTTAAAAATATGATATATGAGAGGAAACTGACCCGGATAAAAAACTATTCGCACCAGGATTCTTCGCTAACGTAGGAGTGATCGTGGAGCCATTTATACAGGAACATGTTAATATCGTCAGTTTTTTCCTGGTGTGCGGCAAAGATACCTTCAGATATAAGTCCTGTAAGTTTATGACGACCACACATTGCACCAAAACGTATATTCCTCGACGGTTCCAAAACCACTGAAACCATTTTCAATAGAATCAGAAAATTCATGGCCATTATGCCTTACTTACCATTTGGAAAAACATAACGAATTTCGTTGGCAGCTTTCTCTGCTGACATGCTGGCATGCAGTTTGTATTCCAATCCTGAATTCAATAAATTACAGCAACTGAAATATATATATCGGAATCCAGGCCATTTTCCTTTGACAATATAGAGTTTATGCTTACGCTGGACTAGTCATCAAAGTCAACATATTCCTAATTGCGTTCACTTTGTTAAGGATTACAGCTTCGGCCGGACCTTTGGACAGTGCCATTACCTTGATTGGGAAACAGGGGTCCTTTTTTTCCAGGTCCTTGTAGAATTCGGCCGCTTGTTCGGGGGAGAAAATGACGGTTTTATTATGAGTAACACGAAAACTATTGTCCATAAACAACTGCAACATATTGATCCTGCTGTCCATGAAGTCAGGCTTGATGATTATAAGTGTGCTTTCCGGGCTAGGAGGCATTTTTTTGTTGGAAATTGAATTGTTGCGATTTTGGATGTGATTAAATTCGTATAGAGTTCTGCGATGTTTCCTAATATTTTCATTTCCAGATGGATAAAGTAAGACTGTTAGCATCTAGTATGATTTAAAACGAGTCAACACCTTCATGTATCTTAGTTAGGCAATAACAAGACTAAGACGCCGGTGCTGGTATTCAATCGAAAGAAAGCCTTGATTGGCTATTGGTCCAGGACAAGCTCAGCCCGTTTAGAGATTTATTTTTTTTTTGTTTGGAGGCTTTTACTATCTGCGCTCAGACGCAAATACTGGTCCATTGTACTACACAACAAACACCTTTCTTTACTGTGTTTTCCCCGTTGTCCGGAGAAAAACGTCGGCTCCAAGGGTGCGCCACCGTGGGCAATCGAAAGCGGGACAGTCGCAGAGAAAGTGTTCTGCTCGCAATATGCAGCACCTAAGGCGGGTTCAGGTCCTGAGAAACTTTCCTCTGAACCCCTTCTAGCGAGTTCATCGGCGATATAATTTCCTGGGACCCCAAAGTGACGTGGGACCCATACAAGCATACAAGCATTAGTGAATTTAGTCTTCCAACTTTGTTCTACTATCTGCTGGAGCACTCAGACACAAGTACTGGTCCATTGTACTACCAGACAGACACCTTGTCTTTATTGTATTTTCCCCGTTGTCCGGAGAAAAGTGAGGAGGGGCTTCAGTGATGTTGAGCTAAGAGATTCGGCACCCACCACGTCGGCCCCAAGGGTGCGCCACCGTGCACGAGCGAAGGCGGGACAGTCGCAGAGAAAGTGTTCCGCTGTGTCGTCCTCCTCGCAACAAGCAGCACAGGTAGGCGTCTCACTGATGCCAAGCACGTAAAGATGCCTGGCAAAAGTGTAATGGCCCGTAATGACGCCCGTTAGCCTTCTGCAGTCATTTCTTCTTAAGGATAAGAAGAATGTTGCGGACTTTTTACAGACGTCAGGGCGTACGCGCTTAGTCATCCTGCATCCTGGATATTCCTTCCATCTGCGACTGTGTACGTTAAAGACCCAGTCATTGATGTCAGATTTAACCGTTGAAGCTGGTAGACTTAAGGCGGGTTCAGGCCCTGAGAAACTCTCCTCTGAGCCTTTTCTAGCGAGTTCATCGGAGATCTCGTTTCCTGGGATTCCAGAGTGACCTGGAACCCATACAAGCCTAAGTGAATTAAGTCTTCCGACTTTGTTCAAGAAGGTCTTGAGTTCATGCACTAGTTTGGAGTTGGACAGAGGATTGGATACAGCTTTGAGTGCAGCTTGGCTGTCACTGCAGACACATATGCTCTTTCCCCTCCATCTGTGTTTCACAACATAGTGCATGGCCATTAGGATTGCGTAAATCTCCGCTTCGAAGACAGACGCATATTTTCCTAACGAGAAGCGCAGTCGAAATGTTTTCGCGCTCGAAGAAAACTCCGGCGCCGGATCCCTGATCAGTCCTGGAGCCATCTGTGAAGATGCGAAGACATTCTATTCCAGGTTCAGTGTCTGGCCAAAGCCAGTCCTGACGCCAAGGAAATGTGACTGTGTAGTTACAGCGCAGTAGGATGGCAGGTGTCATTGCGTCAGAGGGCATATCCATGAGACAGTGATCGTAGGATATTTCTCTCTCAAGTACACTTTCACTCCACTGCGAGTTGTACCAAAGACCATTCTTCTTTAGGCGAGAAATAGTTTTCAGTGCACACCCTCTGATATATATGTCAAGGGGTGGAAGGTTCATCATAGCATCCAAAGCAGCTCCCGGTGTGCTGGGGAAAGCCCCCGTGCAACTGAGGCAGACCGCTCTTTGGAGTTTGGTGAGTGAAGCCACAGCGTGTTTTCGTGTCAGCCTGCTCCACCAAACAACCGATGCATATGAGATTATCGGTCTTACCATTGCCGTGTAGATCCAAAGGACCTTTTTCGGCGATAAGCCCCATGTTTTGCCAAAGGCACCTTTGCATTGCCAGAAAGCTGACAGCGCTTTGGTGGTTTTGGACTCAACATGTTTTGACCAGAGAAGTTTGTTATCTAGAATGACTCCCAGATACTTAGCTTCCTTGGATATAGGGATGGGAATGCCTTTTAGCACCAGCTGAGCAATGCCAGTTGTTTTCCTCCTTCTCGTGAAGAGAACGACATCGGTCTTAAGAGGATTAACCGACAGCCCATTTCTCGTGCACCAGTCATCGATCACGTTTAGCGCCGCCTGCGCTTTGAGACAGACATTCGCTAAACATGAGCCGACAGAGAGAACAGCAACATCATCCGCATAGGCCTGGGCATAGATTCCAGAGGCATTGAGAGCATCTAACACAGTCGACCACCATGCACCATAACAGCGGAGACAAGACGCCACCTTGCGGGCAGCCCCTGTTTACTCCAGACTTGACACAATGTTCGAGGCCTGCATCAGCGATCAGTGTCCTGTGCACGAGCATTGCTTTGATCCACAAAACCAGTGCTTCATCTACGCCATGCCGTCTAGCAGCATTACACATGCTGTCAAAAGTAGCGTTATCAAAAGCTCCCTCAATGTCGACGAAAATGCCTAGTACTTACTCTTTCCTTTCGAGAGCGCATTCAATTCTCCCAACTAGGTTCTGAAGCGCAGTCTCGCAGGATTTTCCGCGCTGATAAGCATGTTGCATGTCCGACAGAGGATGCATTCGAAGGGCAACTTTGCGCACGTGCAACTCTACTAGTCTTTCCATGCTTTTCAGCAGGAATGATGTTAGACTTATTGGTCTGAAACTCTTGGCTAGTGAGTAATCCTCTTTTCCTATTTTGGGAATAAAGACCACTTTCACCGCGCGCCAAGGGATAGGTATGTAGGCAAGTGCCAGGCTAGCAGTGAAAATTCTTTTCAGTGTAGGAAGCAGCTGTCTTATACCTTTTTGCAGCATAACGGGGTATATCCCATCAGTTCCCGGCGACTTAAAGCCATCGAAGGATGCCACAGCAAATTCAATGGCCTCAGTAGTTGCCACGCGTGACGCAACATACCAGCTACGCCGAGTTGTTTTCATCGCTACAGCCGCAGTATCCAATGAGGGAGTGTGCAACGAGCCGATGATAGTCTGATTTCCCGGAAAATGGGTCTGAAACAGTAAACTAAGAGTTTCTGCTTTAGACTCGGTAAAGGTACCATCAGACTTTCTGAGTACCTCCAGCCTTGTCGATTTTCCTCGTTTGAGGACTTTAACCAACTTGCTGGTCGCGCTCAGAGATTTGATCTCTTCGCAGAAGGACTTATAGGAATCATTCTTCGATTTTCGAATAAGCTTCTTATATTCCTTCTGCTTCGATCGATATTTATTCCACTCATCTTCCGAGTTCGATTTAAGCGATCTGTTCAGAAGACTTCTGGCTTCCCTACGAAGCCGTTGGAGCTCAGCATTCCACCAGGGAACCGGCTTCCTGTTGGGAGGTTTTTTGACAGGACATGCGAGTTCAAAACATTTGGTGATGGCGCTGTTCAGGTTATGAACTGCATCCTCCACCGATTGATTAGTTTTGAGTTTAGGCGGGGCTTGAGTGGATTTCTTAAGCTCCTCCCTAAATCGCACCCAGTCTGTTTTTCTCGGATTCCGCTTGGGCTGCGAGGGGGAGATCCCGCACTTCAATTGGAATTCGATTTATCTATGGTCTGACAGCGTAACATCTGGTGAGACTCTCCAGTTAGTGATGGCCTTCGCATACCTGTTAGATAAGGTTAGGTCAATCACTTCCTGTCGTCTCGCCGTCACAAAGGTTGTTAGAGAGCCAACATTGTTGATGAAAAGGTCAGATGAAAAAATGAAGTTTAAAAGATGGTCTCCTCTCCGGTTGCATTTGTTGCTGCCCCAAAATGTGTTTTGAGCGTTAGCATCGCAACTGATGATGAGTCCAATCCTTCTGGCTTCACAGTACTCTACGAGTTCGGAAACCGCTTTAGGTGGCGGGGGTAGTACCGAGTCGTAGGGGAAGTAAGCAGACGCCACGACGAAGTGTTCAATTTCTCCGTGCGCCTTGTAGCTCACTTTCGCAGCTACCAGATCTTGACCACAGAATTGACCAAGTTTGGTTGCCGATAGCGTATTCGATATGATGAGGCAGACCCTGGGCCTTTCGGATCGCTCATCATAAAGGATTGTAGCATGACGTATGCCACCAAGACCACACAGGCGTTTGTTCCACACCCATGGTTCTTGAATGGATACAGTGTGATGATTTGTACTACTGCATGCAATTCTGCTACTTAGAAGAGCGGTAGCAGCCTTGCAATGCTGTAGGTTGATCTGAGTAAAAATCATGGATTCATACTGGGGAACACGTTCCATCCTTCGACTACTTGACATCAAAATGGAATACAATCCTACCAAGGCCGAAGTAGGGACGTGAGTCGTACGCGGTTTTCAGGGCCTCAACAGAGCCATTGTCCATTCCCACTACCAGAGTGAAGCCCTCTTTTTTCAGAGAGTTCTTTTTCTCCTTGTAGGAACAGACAGTCCAGGCCCTCGTGTCGAGTCCCGGGTTCTGCGCACGTAGTCGCGTCAGCACTTTCAGCTTGTTTCCGGGTTTTCCCGGAATCCAGCAGATGGCGCGCGTTAGTTTCGGGAGACTAACTACTTGATAAGTGCTAGTTCCCAGGGGGGGGGATTTTCGGCACCATGCTCCTGATCCAGGCAGATATCTGCTGAGAGGAACAGCTCACCACGAAGGTACCATTCATCAAAGCAGACCTCTCCGCTTGAATACAGAAGCCTGTTGCTGAAGCTAGCTCCAGTAGATGATCCTCGCAGTGTTGGCAATCTGCGCTGGTCATTCTGCTGTCACTGCCAGCCTTCCCTATCCTGACCTTTTCGGAGGAGATGGCTGCCTCTTTGTAGAAGAGGTGCTTGTCTCGACTCTTTACGGTCATTTGTGTTGCCTTTCCAGAGGAAGGGGTTTTTTTGTGTGAAGTGCCCGCCTCCGATGAGCAGCCTTTGGTCCTCTCCGTCTTCAGGTTTTTGCTTTGATCTTTATTGATCGCCGCATCTGCCTTTGGGCTCCGATTTCCCGCCGCCATATCAGAGGAGGAGACATCACGTTCTCTCTCCCCAGCAAGATTGTCTCCGGCGGCAATCTTCCGTTTGCAAGTGCTCTTACCTTTTTCGGTTTGAGCTCCTGCTCCCTTCCGACGCCGCTTTCGAACAGCTTTGCCAGCCTGAGGGTTGTTATGATCCAAGACCGCTTCGCCTTCTGCGATCAGAGTCTGTCTGCCAGCATCATCACCTTTTTCGGCGGTGGCACCGACCATGACAGGACCCTGAACATCTTCAGCTCCGACAGTTTTGGAACTTGGCACGCTCTTATTGGGAGTTTGACCGTCACCAATAAGAGGAGGAGTGTTTGAGGCGCATGCCGAAAGTGCTGGCATGCTTGTGCCTCCAGCAGCAGCCTTTACTAGCCGCCGACGCTTTCTGCGCTGCGCGCCGGCAAGAAGTGCGGGATCTGCAGGTGAGAGGGTCGGATGGGCTTCGGTAGGGGATACCTAAAAAGGTCTTAGGTTCATACACTAATTCGAAGCTGGATAAAGTGTTGGACACAGGTTTGAGTTCAGCTTGGCTGTCACCGTAAACGCATTTATGCTTTTTCCCTTCCACTTGTGCTTCAAAACATAGTACATGACCATTAGTATTGCGTATATCTCTGACTGTAAGACTGACAGATGCATATTTTCCTAACAAACAGTGCAGTCGAATGTTTTCGCACTCAAAGAAAACTCCAGCGCCGGATCCCCGCCAGTCCTGGAGCCATCTGTAAAATTGCGAAGACATTCCATTCCAGAGCCAGTCCTGATGCCATGGAAATCTGACTGTGGAATTATAGCGCAATAGGATGGCAGGTGTCATTGTGTCGGAAGGCATAGCCATGAGACTGGGGTCGTAGGATATTTCTCGCAAGTGCACTGTCACTCCAATGCGGGTTAGATCTAATGGTGAATGACTTTTATTAGCCACTACTTTTTGGGTTTAAAAGCCAGTGAAGACGTAGAGCCTCACATTTACAGACCAAATTTGGTCTTTATACAATACAATAAAATATTCAATATTCCGGTCCTTCTTTGTTGCGCAGAGGATTGAAGCTTATTAAAAGCAAGGGACGTTTTGCAGAGGAAATAGTGCCTGAAATTTTAGGAATTTTGCGAATTGTTCAACAACATTGGCTAGATCGGTCGTCTTAGATGACTGGTCTACATAGAGCGTTAGCTAATTGCGACTCCCCGAATAATATTGGATAATAATCTCGAGGGACGAGGCAGAGGAGGACGGCATCTAAGGGTGTGCACATAAGCAGAAACAAGCCTTTTATCAACTTGGTTCAACTGGTCGTGCCGGGCGGAGGTATTTGTTGATTGAGTTCTTGCTTGATTATGTATTATAGCGCCATATGAAAAATGATCAGCTTCTTTAAACATATTCTAAGCACTAGATGAGAACCAACGACTGTTAGGAAACATTTAATCATCAATATTCCCGATACATGTCGTTGACACATTCACACTCAACAACGAGAGCACTTCTGCGAATTGAATCTTGACGACAGTGTCCAATCTTCTGTCAACCAGCACACCCACATGTAATTCATTTCCGTTACAAAACACCCTGTTCCGTCGAACCAAGCAAATAAATTAAACATTAACGTAATTTCTAATACCATTTCGCCAACAAAATCCCAGCACCTCGTCCAATAAGCAATTCGACAGATTCACCGCTTGTACGGCGAATCAACGGAGAGGTATCAGCTTCTCCCAAACCATCGACCTTTGAGGGTTCAGTAAAGTGATTATATCCAGGGGCACATTGGCAACGACGACAACTCGTCCAGTATTGTGGTTTTGCAACTTCAACCAAACACTGATCGGTGATTGATTGCACCATGGCAATGAGTGATTTCCGGTTAAGCAACCGCACCCATGCAACACGACTGTACCCGGCATTAGTGTGACACCAACAAAGCGATAGGTTGACAGAACTGCAGACCATACACCACTGCTGCTGTGGGGCATTTAGCCAATCGCCATTTATTAAGAACTAATTCGCTGGCCATAAAATGACCCGACAATGGAGTAATCATGAATCCAATTTGTTTTTCGCTTTCCCGATTGTAAAGGAAAATATCAATACCGCTCAATACAATATCTGATTAAGATTTTTTTCACTGTTAACTTGATAAAAAGCGCGACAGATATTTTGCCATTCTTTTGAAAAGAGACGAAATAGCTATTGCAATATTGCACTACTGCTTATCGATAGGTATATCGATTAAACGTATATACACGCGCATATCCTAAGAGTAGACATGACAAGAATATTTAATTATCTTCACTTCCGGGTGAAGTCACATCCTACAAATGGCCGTTAATGCAGTGAAAAATTACCTTAGATAGTCCGCGAAAGCTTAACTTAACGCCTAGGTCACATAACGCCCTTTGAACCTTTGCGCACTCAAGATAGGCGACGAAAGAGATTAAATCGAGAGGAAAACTAAGTTTTTTCTTAAAATAAAACAAACATTTAAACGCGTCCACACGGGTTAAACGTAACGACGAAAAAAGGCATTCGAAAAGATGCTGCGTAAAATGCAAATTGAAATACGGAGCGAGAGAGCGGAACAACTTCAGAACCTGATAGAGATGTCAACTAGGAAGTGAGATAAATGAAATGCATGCACGAATGAATCGTAACACCTTACCTATTGCCATTCCATGCCCGTCCAGATATCTGAAGTCACAAACTTTGGATGTCAATTACCAACAGCTGGCGTTAAGTTGTCCAACTTCATGGCTTACCAGTTATGTCGACCTTGCTTGTCCTTTTTCAACTCGAACATTTAAAATTATTAAAATAATAAGAACCTTCTTTCATCCTTCTGTACAGTACACCCTCGTTTAAGAATGGGAACAGAGCTGACACTCATAAGTTCAAGAATTTTACGGTAGCAATCTACATAACTGACAGGGCGATCTCGACTAGAATAATTCTAATACTTTAGGGTCGAATATCTTATCGCACACTACGTACTCGTATACGGCACCATGAATTGGAAAATCCTTGAGATTTTGTCGCACAATGTGTGCACAAGTGCGAAAGGACCATCTGGACGCCTTATAAAAATTTACTTTTGAATTTCCCAATCGGTAAAATAATGAAAAAGTAATCCTTGGAGGGAGCACAAATGGAACGTTTGGAACCCATTGACAATTGATAGTATCCGGTTTCATTACAGAAGCCTTGTGAGATAGCAAAGATGTCGCCTGAGTGTGTATCTGTGGTCCAACTGGCTCTGTCACATATGGGGTAAAAGGATTTTTGTCGCTTTATCGTCGATATTTATTCAGCGAGCAAATTATCGGACATCTTTGTGGCTTTTTAGCTCATTTATGTTATGGAACACAGTTTTTGTGTTGATGTGGCTTTGTGAAATTCTTTTGCCCCGACTTATCTCTTAATTTTTTTATTGCGTCTTACAATGTTCCTTCGTAATATTGTCTAGATTTGCATCTTTGGCTTAAAAAGTCATAGTAAATAAGATTTCGCATTTTATCCCTATACATACGAGTATGGCTAATGTCCTCATAACTTGTAACTGAGGAGCTGAGATAGATGAAGCCCTAAATTATCTCAATGTATCACATATCTGTTCGTATGGACTTTTGATTAAGCCGTTTGCGATGGTGGTCTCTTTTTAATAAGAAAATATAGCTGGATTTGTTCTCGCCGGTTGCGAAACTGTTGTTTCAAATATGTTCAAGAAATAAAGTGACTTTTTATTTTTCTCAAAAAAATATTTATTTATCCATCATTAACTATTTTGTCGCTTTCAAAGTAGACCGTCTCAGATATAATACCCTTGCGCGATCGCCTTTTCTAGTCCTCTTTACCTCCTCAATCACATCTCTGTCTTTCATGGGTCTTTTCACTTTTGGAAAGGGAAAATAAGTCGCCGTTGTTGAGGCATAATTATTGTTTTTGGTAAAAAAAATTGCGCATTACGAGCAGGTCCATTATCATCATGATGTTTTTTCTTACAGATCCAGATTTCTCTACTTATTGCTTCATCCGAACGGCGCATAACTTACAGAAGTCATGAAGAGCCACGCCATTATAATCGAAGAGTGAGCAAACTTACACATTTGACCGAGCTTGGCGTACGGTCTCGACAATTCTAGTCGCATCCATTCGACTTTGGTCTTGACGTATGTTTCGTCACCAGTAATGATCCTTGTCAGCAAATCTGAATCATCATTCACGTTATTCAACAGCTCGTGAGCAATGCTCATGCGACGATTCTTTTAGTCAAAATGTAGAAATTTCAGAACAATTTTCCCTGTATGAGCCAACCAATATGCTAGGATTCTCCATAACAATTTTCTTCACTTCTTCTTCTTCATCAGCACTTGACGTGCTGGGGCGTAAAGGGCGGGGGTCGCCATTAATATCTTCTCAATTAATGTGCCTAGATCGGGAACTCAAAATGTCACCTTATTTCTGCAATATCGTATACGAAGACAACTGTCCGCATTTCGATTCCGACTTTGAGAGAGCAGCGAAATATCTCGACTGTTATCCTACACAAACAGACGGGTTGGGCAAGGATAACAGAATTTGTCCATATTTCGCTTTATAAATGTAGGTTTCTAAGCGACAAATACGACAAAGACAATAAGTTTATATGTACAAAATTTCTAGCTTTTTTCAAAGTATTGCCGTAAAGTGAATATTAAAACGATGGCGGATATGTCTGGATTAAAACCGTACTAAGATTGTTGTCCAATTTGTGGACAAATAATTTGGGGAATTTACAAAATCTTGTCCGTGATGTGATGATAGTCGTCAGTCCTGGTATGTTGAATTTCTTATTCGTACGACATCCGAATATTATTTTTTCAATTCTTCGATCCCTGACTATTACGTTCTATCTTTCTCTTTCTGAAAATGCTTGTGTTATGAATTTTTTTTAGCCTGCTTGTCCGATATGTGAACTTTTCTAAATTGGCATTGACTTTAGGGGTCTAAAATATCACGAATATCTACTGTTTTACTAAACCGAAGGCCCTCTGCGATGCTTCGAGTTTATGCGATGTCTTGGTCGTAATTTAGTCGCCTGTCACTAACGAAGCGGGCGACCGACGTGGTACATTTTAGGAATTGCACACCCATCTTGGAACAGACCGATTTAGTCGAGATGTAGGATAAAAGGCACCAGAATCTTTTTTTTTCCAAAGCTATTGCTTTTGCAATGTGGCTCCGAACTAACTTCAGCAGGAAATTGTCCACTCTTTTTTAATTAGCCATAAAACCTCATTGCAACAGAATTGTATGTACTCCGATTCAGAAGTTTGATACAATCTTAGACATCTTTGTGGCAAAATCTCAACATCCGAATCTCTTCCATCCGGCTTACTCCCACTTTGGACCACACCGATCATAGGCTTGAGGGCATATGAGGCCGTATACCAGATACCATTCACCCTCGCATCAAGCTGATTGATTATAAGGGTAAAAGCCTTTTCAGCTCAGGTTAGAGCAGAGTCCATATATTTATTCAAGATTTTTTCAAAGTTGATCCAATCAGTTGCCCAAATATTTAACTACACTTTTGCATACCACTGGCTGTTCCTGTAATCCAACAATTTGAAATGTTCGTCTCTTTTTTAGCGTCCCTAGAGACCTTAGACAGCTTTCTAAACAAAATGGTTTCAAAAAATTTGTTTGGGTTGCCCACCGATATTTTCGAATGTCCCGGATGATGTGTATTGTTCAGGACATTGTTAAATAGAGAAATGTAAATCTCCTCGGCTTCAATTATAAGTTATATTTGGTATACTAGCCATTCCTATAGATTTTTTCTTCTTCCATAATTCGAAGATAGCTAGAAACTTTGATTTTTAAATGAAGAGAGAGTGTACTCTTTCGTTGGCGATGACATTATTTGAGAAATTGTCGCCGTTGAACTCAGAGCGTATTGTAATATTACGTCGCTATTCACGTTGCAATTCGGGTTAATGTTTTATTAACTTTGTATGCCTCAAGGAAATATTACTTGAATTTCTTCCTACGGATCTTCGATTAAGGAAAAACGCCGATAAAGAGTCAGCTAATTAAATCGCGGAAACTTCTTAATACTGGCAATTTAGTTTCCGCAGCAATAAGTCCACTGGTGATTTGAAAACATATCTCCCCGAAAAGTGGAACCAATCCCTTACACAACCACCATGAAAGTTCAGCTTAATATTTCAATAGCATTTTACAGAGTGTTTTGAACCAGTCTCTTTTGCCGAAAATGCTTGCTTATGGTGTCGATGAATCTCTTCTCTATTAACCAGAAAATCAATTATTATAATAAATACTGGCGTTCCCCAATGCTTTGTTCCGTCACCGACGTTCTACTTAATTTTTATAAGTGATCTCACATCTTCTATTTCTTACCCAATGCACCCCTTCGCTGATGACAGTACTCTCAGTTTTTCATATTCTTTTTAAGACTCACTCTGTTTGACCATAGAATTAGAAAGGCGACGTTTAAATTCCGACCTCGACAGTATAATCAACTGGGGTACAATTTTAATTGATATTTTTCTGATTTCCTCTGTGAAATAAACATTTTTACTTAAGTATGTAAATTTAGTGTAAAAAAGGAAAATTAAATAAAGTTTAACAGTCACTTTTGACCAGTTAATTTAAAACTTGAATTTTGCTTCAAGTGTAATCAATCGACTCATACATTCAAGAAGATCTCAAGATCTAGATCAAGGATCAAACCCGACCCGTCTGGATAGAGATAATGAGTCTCACTACTTCGTGCGTCAATAACATATTTGAGGTTGCCGAGAATAGTGTGAAATGTCTAGGTTTCCTTAAATAATGCAGGAAATATTTCACTCCCCCTGGTTTGGTTTCAGTCTATCAACCCCATATTTCAGAATAACGCTCATATCTGGTTTGGTGCTCTCAAGACCCCTTTGCAACTGCTATCTAGAATTCAAGGGACTCGTCCCTTAACCGAACTTCACGAATATGGAGTGCTCTTCCAGCGTAATGTTTCCCACACAAGCACTTAAAGCCAATGTGCATCAGTATTTCCTCTCCCTTCTGTGACTTCCCGAGCTGGGTTGTGACGAAGATCACATAAGGGTATTCATAAACCTTTTGCACGCCCTAGTTATATAAAAAAAATAAATTCAGACGAAACGATTATATTCGTAGTACTCAAAGCTTATTTATCGCCTTGAGTGTTTCTAAAATTTCTATTTCTAATATAAATTTTTCTACAGCCAACAGCATTTAAGAATTGGTTGTGATAAATACGAGAGTTATTAAGACGTCCTTAGTTTCCAATGAGGCAACTGAGGCAACTTCTTTGAAATTTGAATTGATTTTCCTGCTCTGCAATTTGGTTACGCCAAACAATCTCTTAAAGATACCAGTAGTCCGGCTGGCATGTAGTACGTATGTAAATATGAAGTACCAATTTACGCCTATCATTTTACCGCTCGATAACTTAGAAGTGTATGACAAGGTTGGTTTTGCTAATGCTTTTAGTTATTGTTTTGATTTTACTATCTTGATATTATAACCAATGTTGACTGCACAGTACTATTGTAGTTCTGTTTTCAAGACAATATACCTTTTTGCATTTTTCAAAATTTTGGAAAAATTTGAAGTTTACCTAATTACACTTCGCGTAGATCTCATGCTGTATCTAATTTTGTTCCTAAAAATATTGAATGTTTATTAGTAGGTTTATTAGCATTTATTTAGTATCGTTGTGGGTTTGAAGGAGACTTTCCCTAGTTTCAGTATTACGGTCTTTCCCTTACTTAAAAAAAGTTCTGCTGCAAATAGACATAACTACAGACCCATTATAAAGTATAGAACTACAAGTTTCATATATAAAATTAAGTTTTGTAATTTTTTGCATTTTTTTTTATTAAAATGAATAAAGATAAATGACATAAAGAGTGAAATAAGATTTTTTCTTTATATTTTTTGTTGTTCTTATTCTCTTCTTATCTAATAGACAAAAATATTTAAATCTAACTTAAAAATATCTTGAGATTTATTGTATCTTACTGGCTCTATGCAGGCACCCTTAATCTAACTGTATGAGGGTGGTCCGATAAGTACTTAGCCTCACCGCCAGATGGCGCCAGTATCGCAAGAGCAACTTAATATCATGTAAACAAATTCTAGTAGACGGCCACTGTCGAAATTTCAGCCGGATCGGACTCGTAGTTTTTGATGAGCCACGTCCAGGTGCCCCAAAAACGGCTACCACGAAGGATAACGTGATAAAAATCCACAATCTCGATAGTTGAGACAGTAGGCATTTCAAAAGATCGCGTAGGTCATATCCTGCATGAAATTTTGGGCCCGAGAAAGCCCCAAAGCTCACTCCGGACAACCAGCGCAATCGTGAGGCCACTTGAGAGCAGTGTTTGACGCTGTTTAAGCGCAATCCGATGGAGTTTCTGCGTCGTTTCGTGACAGTCGACGAAACACGGATCCACTGGTACTCACCAGAGACCAAGGAACAGTCGAAACAGTGGACCTCACCCGGCGAACGTGCTCCGAAGAAGGCGAAGACTGTCTCCTCGGCCGGTAAGGTGATTATTGGGCCGATTCGACGCCGAATTGAAGAAAAAACAGCAGCACTTGGCGAAGAAAAAAGTGCTCTTCCACCATGATAACGCACTGGCTCACACCTCCGTCCTCGCCACGGCCAAATTGGCTACGAACTGCTGCCCCATCCATTGTATTCTCCAAATTTGGCCCCGTGCGGCTTTTTTTTGTTTAAAAACTTGAAAAAGTCACTCGCCGGGCAGAAATTTCAGTCGAATGAGGAGGTCATCGCCGCCACGGAGGCCTACTTTGCAGACCTCGAGAAAACGTATTTTTCAGACGGGTTAAAGAAGTTGGAGCATCGCCAAGTGTATCGGGCTAAAAGGAGACTATATTGAAAAATAAATCGCCATTTCTCCAAAATTGTTCGTTTTTCTTTTGTAGGCTACGTACTTATCGGACCACCCTCGTAAGGGTAACGTAGCTTATGAGATTTATCATACGGTTAAGTTAACTGCTATGAAATAGCAATTGTCATAATCCAGCAATACAAGCAATGGCAATTGAGTAGATACTGGTCAAGCCAGATACCGCAGATGGTTATTCATATTGCCCAATGATGGCGAATTTCCTCCAGTTCTTTCACAAGAACAACACAATTTTGAAAATCATATATATGTACTTCCACTTTCCTGTGTGTAATAGATACAAAATTTCAAATTGCTTTTGTTCGTCTGGTTCGCTACTCTTTTTTTCAAATTCATTACAAATTATATAAAAGTTTCCTAGTTCCGGGAATTCCAGAATTTAAATATTTAAGCTGTGTTTTGCAAATCATGTTGATACATGGAAAAATGATTTCCGATGCACAGTTTGACATTTTTTTTATTTGAGTAATTTATATTAAACAAAGCACTTAGAAACTATTTATTAAAGTATTTTCCATTCCAAGTTACAATATGAAACTGCTTAATAGGAGGTGTGTATCGCAACAAAATATTGTGCCGAAATTGTGCAAAAATATGTCCTAAACTAAATCTATCGAAAGTCTTATAAATATTCTAGTTTTCCTTTTTCTGTGTTCTGGAAATTCTTCCTGTTCATCATTTGTAGTGATAAAATTATTCTTCTTTAAGTCTGGCAATTGCAATTTTGTTTAATTTCTTATTTCAATTTTCGTTTCGACTTTTATAGGCACCTTAATACCGCATTTTTTTTCTGTTTTGGCTTGTTGGCTATTTATTACACTCCCACAGTCTATCCGGACACTTATTACATAATATCTGGAACGTTCATATAATGAGCTAAAATCTGGCTTTTCAACTTTTTCTGTGGAAAACAGTTTGAAGATGCAATGTCCTGCTAGTTTAGGTCCAAACATCTTAGATCCCGTCGAAAAATTAATTTTCGTTTGTGGCTGATCTCCGTGCGTAACGTTCCTCCAAACTAGTAAATTCTTTTATATTACTGTTATTCTTTTCTTCTACTATCGATGGATTATTACAATTTACAAATTGCCTCACTTTTGTTTGAGTGATATTATGTCACAAATGTTATAATTTTCTGTATCAGATACTGACTCTGAGTCAAAGAGTAAAAATAAATTTTTTTGTCACTGATTTCAGTTTCACAATACACTTTCTCTGGCAACTTTCTTTTTACCAATTTCTAGTGTTATATTGAAATATTTTAAGTAGTGAGAATGTCTTATTACAGTTAAACGCAATTTGTAAAATATTATTTGGAATTCTAAGCAGTATCTTCGAACCTTCGTGGGCGGACCCCACAAGCGGACCAGTAGGAATGCAGTTAAGTGGGAATGTTATGGTCCTACACTTCTGACCATAACGACGCCGGGATAAAAAGGAAAAGAAGATCTTCGAACCTTGTCAATTTCCTTAAATACACTCCCTATGGCGACTCGCATGGGTGCCAGCTTGGCACCATCCGATTACTACTTATTTATATCGAGGAAACAAGCACTTGTTTCAAGCCTCACCTCAAAATGTACATTAGTAGTTAGTGGCTTGAGCTTTATCATAGCAATCAACTTAACCACAGGCTCAAAATATTGCAGGCTATGATCAACGGCAATAAACTGATCTTCGGGGATTTTTACCCCAATTTTGTTCTCTCAAAATTGTTCTCTAAATAGTTAAGCATTATTTCTATTAAAACCATTGCACTATCACTGACATAACAAAGTGTACTCTTAGTCTCCGACTTGTAGAGTTGAACGCATTTTTGGCATTTAATGTTAATACAATGCTATGTATATTTCTTTGCACATACTTTCCAGGGTTTGTATGCATATTGGAAGGTATCACAAGAACTTATATTTTGCCCTCATCGACAGTAAAATCAGACGTTACTGCTTTCATTGATCTGGATCGCTTGGTTTATTTGTTCACAAATAGTCCTGTGTTCATTTGGCCGGCTATAATAGTAAAGGACCTTTTAAGACGCCGATTTCATAACCGGATTTTTTTATTAATTTTTATTATTAATTTCTTAAAACTACCTTACGCGCTAGACAAAAATGATTAAACTATCTTAACTAAATTATATATATCTTATTGGCCATATACGGACACTCTAAAGTAAGCAGATTAAATTATACCTTTCAACAACAATATATATACATAGTATATATTATATATCTATATATTTATTTTTTATTTTTTTTGTTTTATTTTTTTTTTTATTTTTTTATTTTATTACATATACGAGTATGTATAATTTTTTGTTGGTTTTGTTTGTAAATTTTTTATTTTTATTTTTTTTTTCATTTTTTGTTTTCTAAAATCAACCTAACCTACCCACCACCATACCTTAGCCTACCTTAGCCAGCTCTAACCTACCCTAAACTACAATAACTTATGAAAGCCTGCCATTGGTGTTTGGCGGGCTTTGCCTTTTATCTTTTTTGCTTTTGCTTTTGCCTTTATCACAGACGTAGTCCGCTCGTTCGTAGAGGAACCGTCGTTCCACGGAATTTCGGGCCACGTGGAAAATTAGGGGTACCGCCAATCTATCTTGGATCAGCCCACATTGAGCTAAATAGATGAATGCCTCTGGTAGGACAAAGCCGTTAAGGCGCACCCTCTCGTGGAACAAGGAGTTGGGATAGTAAGCCCCGGAGATCAGATTAACCGAATTGCAGTTATAGAGAACTTTAATGGCGTATTTTGTAGAGGCTGAAAATATGTCAAGAAAATGATAAGATATACATAAGTACTCGTATAGCCATGTTCAGTTCCGACATTCATGCAAAGCCATTACGTATTGCAGATATACGAATGACTCATGACGCTCCTTCAAGTTTAGTAAGCAACTAATCTGGAAAAAAAATTGTAGCGCGATGCGTGTTTGTTGTTCTTTGTTCTTTAAATTGTTACATTAGCATCAACATTAGCCTTCGTTAGCATCAAAGGGAGGCTAAAACGGGTCACATGAAAATTACGAATTAAATATAGATTGAAGATCTTGACTCAAATTTAAATATTGATAGATACACACAGCTTCGAAATAATAAAGGACTTTATTAACCTCGGTAGGGTTATATAAGAACTAGTAGCACAATTTTATGTTAAACTACACCAGTCCTCTTTTTTTGTGGCTCAGTAGAGAAATCAGGGATCCGTGCAGGGACGGGTTAAGAATATCCCTGCAGCGATACCTCTCGCTTGTCGTAAAAGGCGACTAAAACAAAGGTAAACGAAAATCAAACCTAGGCAATTTAGAAAACACCCAGGTGAGCCTAAGGACACATATATGTACCACCATTAAACTGCCCCACAAGTGTACATGCAAATCAGTGGGTTGACACGACTGGAGATCACCGGTGTTGTAAAAGTAAGATCAAACAAAAAAATCAGGAGCATGCCAGTGTCACAAAAAAAAAACGACAGGCCGAAAAACAATTGGTGCAAACAAATGCAAAAACACCAGCATTTGATTGGCCTCAGCTATGAAGTAATCCCAAACCGGGAAGCCTGCCGCTACTTTCTGAGGTCAAACAGGCGGACCCCACAAGCGGACCAGTAGGAATGTAGTTAAGTGGGAAGGTTATGGTCCTACACTTCTGACCATAACAACACCGGAAAAAGAAAAAGAAAAGAAGAAGAAGTAGAGAAATCAAAATAAAATTATGCGCCTTAAACCCACTCATGCAAGCAATTGCCATATCATATACCAGTAGATAAAAAAAAACAACTTTTGCCGAAGCCTAAAGTGGTTAGGAAAGGTTAAGCATATGGACATTGCAACCTGCGTTTGATAGAATGATCGAATAAAGGAACGCCGCAGCACGCAAGTGCATTGAAGAAGGGCCACTTCAACTTATTTGGAATACACAAGGGAAAGCAGCTGATGGGGGTAAATGTTTTCTGGAAAGACTTCTGGTTGGGGCTTGTTTCATACTTGGTTACGGGGGTCATACAAAGACAAATAGAAATTTTCTAGCTTTTTCAATTCAAATTAATGCCAAGTGTTTTGTCATAGTTCAAGGCCAATCATATAAAAATGGAATCATTTGCGGTAATAACCAACTTTCATTATTTCATCCGTATTGATGCTACGGAACATCATGCTTTTGTGTGCTGCCAATTCCATTCAGTAACAGCATTCTCTTGCAGCTTGGTTGATATTATATACATAGGTTAATATTCGACCTCACAACATCAAATAACCTCGGGATTTATGCCAACTTCAATATTCATAATCGAGAACAGAGAGTTACGTACCACAAGAATTCCATGAATATTTCAATTAACTCGTATAATTAAAATTTCAAACTAGAATTTCATTAGTTTATAATGAGCAATTGCACCATTACTTTCAGCAGTGCATTTGTGGTTCATTATAAACCGGTCGTATCCCGATTTTGTTACATACAATGTAACTGAAAGCAACTGACAAAACGCCCAAACTGACTAGCCAACATTGTTATTGTAACGCAAATCTCATAAACAAAAATCGAAATTCATGTGAAAAGGCAGAGAGAGCATGGGTTGGTGGCTATTCAGGTCGATTATTAGACTTAATTAAATTTGTATTCGGAGAAAAATATTTCGACAAGTTATTGAAAGTACAAAGAGATGACCAAACCATCTCTTTACGAACGTGCTTTGTGCCTTCTATGTGGTGTTATTGATTATGTAATTTCAATTGAATTCCCACTAATCGAATGACCTACATAATCATCTTTAAATTGTGTAAATGTTCACATTTCCATTGTTTAATTTCAAATTGACACAAGTCCACAAGGACATCATAATCGAGTTTTAGAGCTATCCTTCCTGTTAAACTAATAACACCAGCCAACCATTATCCAAGCAAGAATAGACAGATACCTGTTTGCTGTTAGATTGGGTTTGTCCATGGCAATCGACACTTCTGATACTAAATTATTATTTACCCCACCCACCCTCGATAAGGTGACAACAGAATCCACTATCCGACCCTTGACTGACCGCTATTTTCACTGCTGAAAGTAGAAAACCCATAACCGGAAACACCAAAGACCAGCATAGAAATAAAATATGAACAGCACCGAAAATACTCGCTTTAAACCCGATGAGGTCCATCTCGTATCATGTCATGCAGCATTCTCCGACAAGCCATGCGTAAATCCTCTTACATCAAAACTAACCCTAAGCATCCTTAGCAATTATACTTATACCTAAATTGCCTTTGCTCTCGGAATCCCTAAATTGTAAAACCACATTGATCCCGAATAATCACATTAACTTGGTTGGTGGGTCAAAGCAACCCGTTTTGTGGGATAATAGGCGCAAAAAGGGAAATCGCCAACTGAACTAAGTAGACAGATACACATAGAGCACGAGACCGAGAATGGATACCAGGAAAGAAAAAAAGTTCATCCCGGAAATCCTTGGATAAACGTAGCCAAGGGATTCAAAAGGCCCATATGATAATACGAGTATGTTAAGGATTTATGCTAATTTACGATGCGCACCCCTTTTTCTCCTTTTTCTTCTATTGTTTTATTCGTCAACAAGGACTATGTACATATGGTATGTACATAAATCAAAATGTAATATGTCTCGGACAACAGGATGGTGTTGCGGTCTTTGGACTGTTCAGGCTAGAAATAATTGGACGAGCATGTTTTGTCTGTAACGGCTTTGCTTAGGCCTGAGGTTTCGAAGGTCGGTTGATACAGATTGATGACTATTTGTGGGAATAGAAAGAAATGCAGAATTATTAATTGTTAGAGATATATACATACATATATATAGTCTACCAAGTTTAATTTTACACTTTTTTAATTTCACATTTTATAAAAAAAGTATAAATAATTCAATTACACTAAAATGAGAATAATAAAACTTAGTTGAATTGTTTCACAACAGCCTCCTTATCATCGAAAGGCAAAAATTACGGTAAAATTTGATTCTCCTTTTGTAAAAGCATGATATTTCGAGGCTGTTGACGTGTAATTAACTTCAAGTTTTCCTTGATCTTTTTCAAAAAATATATTGATTAAAAGGAATTAGCGGAGGCTGGTAAGTAATTATTGATGTGCATCTCGATCAACATATATAAATTATATAAAGACAAATAACAAAATACACGTCGAAGGCCACCAACGATTGAAACCATCATTAATCATTATGAGAAAATAAAGTGAAGTTAAAAAAAAAGAGACCTAGACGCTCCAGTTTAATAAAACGCATTATCTACTAAGTACGTAGAGATGCTTGGCAAAAGTGTAATGGCCCGTAAATGGTCGTAAGCCTTCTGCAATCATTTCTTGCAGACATCAGGGCGTAAGCGCTTAGTCATCCTGCATCCTGAATATTCCCTCCATCTACAACTGCGCGCATTAAAGGCCCAGTCGTTAATGTCAGATTTAACCGTGGAAGCAGGTAGACCCAAGGCGGGTTCAGGTCCTGAGAAACTCTCCTCTGAGCCTCTTCTAGCGAGTTCATCGGAGATCTCGTTTCCTGGGATTCCAGACTGACCTTGGACCCAAACAAGCCTTAATGAATTTAGTCTTCCGACTTTGTTCAAAAAAGTCTTGAGCTCATGCTTTAATTTGGAGTTGGATAGAGGCTTGGACACAGCTTCGAGTGCAGCTTGGCTGTCATTGCTGATGCATATGCTTTTTTTCTTCCTTAGGATTGTGTTAATCTCTGATTGAAAGACAGCCGCATGTATCCCTAACGAGAAGCGTAGTCGAAAGTTTTCGCGCTCAAAGAAAACTCCAGCGCCGGACCCCCTCCCAGTCCTGGAGCCATCTGTGAAAATGCGAACACAGTCCATTCCAGGTTCAGTGTCTGGCTAAAGCCAGTCCTGACGCCATGGAAATGTGACTGTTAAGTTCCAGCGCAGTAGGATGGCAGGTGTCATTGTGTCAGAAGGCTTATCCATGTGACAGGGGTCGAAGGATTTTTCTCGCGCAAGTACACTTTCACTCCAAAGCGAGTTATACCAAAGACCATTTCTCTTTAGGCGAGAAATAGATTTCAGTGCACATCCTCTGATATACATATATGTCAAGGGGTGGAAGATTCATCATAGCATCTAGAGCAGCTCCCGGTGTGCTGGGGAAAGCCCCCGTGCAGCTGAGACAGACCGCTTTTTGGAGTTTGGAGAGTGAAGCCATAGCGTGTTTGCGTGTTAGCCTGCTCCACCAAACAACCGATGCATATGAGATTATCGGTCTTATCATTGCTGTGTAGATCCAAAGGACCTTCTTCGGCGATAAGCCCCATGTTTTGCCAAAGGCACCTTTGCATTGCCAAAAAGCTGACAGCGGTTTGGTGGTTTTGAACTCAACATGCTTTGACTAAAGAAGCTTGCTATAGAGGATGACTCCCAGGTATTTCCTTGGATATCGGGATGGGGATGCCTTTTAGCACCAGCTGAGTAATGCTAGTATTTTTCCTCCTTTTCGTGAAGAGAACGACACCAGTCTTAAGAGGATTATCCGACAGCTCATTTCTCGTGCACCAGTGTTCGATCACATCTAGCGCTGCCTGCGCTTTGAGACAGACATTCACTAAACATGAGCCGACATGGAGAACAGCAACATCATCCGCATATGCCTGGCTATAGTTTCCAAAGGCATTGAGAACATCGAGCAGAGAGTCGTTCACCATAACATCGGATACAGTTTAGTTCAGACTTGACTTCTTGTTTGAGGCCTGCATCACCGATCTATGTCCTGTGCGCAAGCATTGCTTTGATCCACTAAGCCAGTGCTTCATCTACGCCATGCCGTCTAGCAGCGTTAAACAAGCTGTCGAAAGTAGCGTTATCAAAAGCTACCTCAATATCGACGAAAATGCCCTGTACTTACTCTTTCCTTTCGAGAGCGCATTCAATTCTCCCAACTAGGTTCTGAAGCGCAGTCTCGCAGGATTTTCCGAGACTGAGACGAGATTTACAACTTTGCGCACGTGCAACTCTACTAATCTTTCCATGCTTTTCAGCAAGAGAGATGTTAGACTGATTGGTCAAAAACCGTCTGATTGAGCCGATGACAGTCTGATTTCCCAGGAAATGGGTCTGCAACTGTAAACTAAGAGTTTCTGCTTTAGACTCTGTGAAAGTACCATCAGACTTTCTGAGTGCATCCAGTTTTGTCGATTTTCCTCGTTTGAGAACATTAACCAACTTGCTGGTCGCGCTCAGGGATTCGATTTACGAATAAGCTTCTTATATTCCTTCTGCTTCGATCGATATATATTTCAGTCATCTTCCGAGTTCGATTTAAACGATCTATTCAGGAGACTTCTGGCT
This sequence comes from Merodon equestris, assembly GCA_958301585.1. Classification (NCBI taxonomy): domain Eukaryota; kingdom Metazoa; phylum Arthropoda; class Insecta; order Diptera; family Syrphidae; genus Merodon; species Merodon equestris. The sequence goes on along the minus strand of OY284415.1, from coordinate 75,117,461 downwards.
TCCCTGCGAAGAAATTGGAGCTCAGCGTTCCACCATGGAACCGGCTTCCTGCTGGGAGGTTTTTTGACAGGACATGCGAAACTGTTGGTGATCGCGCTGCTCAAGTTATGAACGGCATCCTCCACCAATTGCTTTTGAGTTTAGGCAGGGCTTGAGTGGATTTCTCAAGCTCCTCCTTGAATCTCACCCAGTCCGTCTTTCTCGGATTCCACTTGGGCTGCGGTCAACAGCGTAACATCTGTTAAGACTATTTGTTCAGTGGAAGTTTCGCCAACTGAGTGCGAAAGAGGTGACCTCTCTTCGAACTAAAAAACATACGTCTTCTTTGTCCTGTGATCGACAAGTGAACGACAATGACATTTATTTTATTTATAAAATTCAATTGTTTTTATCGTACATAAAAAATGGCGAACATTGGTTTTAAGGCGGTTGATTCAAAAAATGGAAATAAATGGAACAAATTGAAATGTGAAATGCTAGTGATGAGATTATTACAATTTCGATTATATATGTATGTAGCATTAGAATTTAACGATTTTAACATTACTAGAATTCAATTTAACAAAACAAAAACAAATGATCCAACCGTATTTTTGTAATAGGTTTATTTTAGCGTCTCATAAACGTCCATTTACCATTAATCGAAACAAAAACGAGGCAAACAATTTTTGATTTTTTTTATCTTCAACTTTCAATTTCTCAGTTTTTGTGTTTTAGCAAAGCAAAGTCTTCTAACATTGTGCTTATAACATTGTTAAAAACGATTGCAATTTATAGAAAATTATTTTCTGAGAGGTGTGTTCGATGCTTCAATGATAATAACGTCGCCAAATGCTTGCAAAATTCTATCTTGCAGTTATTTTTATGAAAACAACGGCCACCTATTTTTAATAACAATGATTAAAAATAAAATAAGAGCAAATATTTCACTGGTAAATCCCAAATAAAAATATGTTTATTGCCAATGGTTGCTCGACTTAAATATTCGAATCTCGTGCCGAGGCCCTGCACAATTTTAGCAAAGCACTTGTCATATTTCCATATATTGTAACCATAGCATCTGGGGTAGTAAGCAATTGTATTACAATTTGTTAACTCATTTAACAACTTTAAATCCTGCAGAGAAACAATTTATGTACTTTAAGCTATTTCTCGTATTGCGTGATACGTTCACGGAGGCACACGTCTTTGGAAAACTACTTTTTTAATCCTTATACAGAAGCTGTTCCAACAGGCACCTGCTAAACTGTATCATGGTGCTACCATATGGCTATAGAATGTGGACTACTAAAGGGTGGTCCAACGGAATTGTAATTGTAAAGAAAACAAAAAGTTTTCTGAGAATTATCTTAATATTTTTTATTATGATAGAAGGATCTATGACAATTATGTGTGAAAGAAAATATCGGCCAAATGCTGATGTGGCAAGTGGTACCATCCTATTGGAAGCACATATCGTCCAGGTCCATATTCTCAATTTCTGGCCACAAGAAGTTCGTTATCATCTCGCGATAGCGAACACCATTCACGGTAACTGCTTGGCCGACCTCATTTTCGAAGAAGAACGGCCGGATGACGCCGCCAGCCCATAAACCGCACCAGATAGTCACTCTTTGTGGATGCATCGGCTTTTCAACAATCACTCGGGGATTCTCCTTTGCCCAAATGCGGCAATTCTGTTTTTTAACGAAACCACTGAGGTGAAAGTGTGCCTCGTCGCTGAAGATGATTGACGACGCTTGAAATGGTCAGTTGGCTTCAGCTCTTGAGTCAATTGAACCTTGTAAGCGTGTAAATTCAAATCTTTATTCAAAATTCGCATCAGTGATGTTCGTGAGATGTTCAATTGTTGGGCACGACGACGAGTCGAGGTTGACGGCTCCTCTGCCACACTATCGCGAACAACAGCAATGTTTTCCGCAGAACGAACTGGGTGAGCATGCAGAGGTGTTTCACATTTCCTACAGACTCGGTTTGTTACGCCCTCTGGGTACACCGGGTCGCATCCTCAATATGCGGCTCACGTACTTGGGGGGCAACATTAAAGGGCCAAATGGTGCATGGTCTACATAGCCAAATAGCTGTAATCAGCTGTTTGGCTAACATAAGGCTCCCAGTTAGGGGATAGGGAAACCCTTGCTGGGAGTAACGGCTCGACCGGAGGCCTAATTCCGGGACCACGGGAGGCAGGTAGCCCCCAGGACAGTAATGTCCTGGCCTGTCCCCCTAGTGGGAGTATCGTGGGGGCTGTGGTTATCCCAAATGCGGGAAACAACGGACGATAAAACTGGTGGAACATTAGTGGAAACACTAATGGTAACATTGGTGGAAGTCCGGAGGTGGTCGTCCTCAAAACGGCAAGAGGTTTTAGTTAGGCCTCGCCTCGTACCAAGGGGGAGCCATGTCCCTATGCATGGATTCAATTTGGTACTTATTTACACAGGTCTGTGAATAAGGACGTCGGTTGTCGTCCAAATCAACCCCATGTGGGGTGGCCCACCGTGGAATTAAGCCGACAAGGCAGGTGTCCACGTTAAATGGAATTGACGGAATCAGACTCGGTTTGCTTCCCGCCGCGCCGGAGGGCCGGGTTTGGAATACTCCTCTGGCGGATAACAATATAGCAGAACTGTAACTAAATTAATAGCTATCCCTTCAATGGATAGTTCATTGATCATTGTGGCTCACATTTAGCTATTTAGCTGTTTGGTTTTTTGCTATCCAGCTATTGAGCTAAATTTCCTCTCTTCCTATCATTTCTGAGGCTCTCAGTTGGGGTGTAGGGTAACCCAACTGGGAGTAACGGCTCGACCGGAGGCCTAATTCTGCTACCAGGGGAGACAGGGGCACCCGGGACATATTAATGTCAGTAAAATGACAGTCCCGGCCTGTCTTGCGGTAGGCCCCTTTGTGGGAGTATCGTGGGGGCTGTGGTTATCCCAATATGCGGGAAGTTGCTTGCAACAGAAATATAAGCTGAGTTGCTTGCAACAGGGCGCCGAGACCCTTAGATCGGTATGAGGTTTAGGTAGGCCTCGCCCCCCACCAAGAGGGAAGTCATGGTCCTACACATGGCTTCGAAATGGTACTTTTTTGTTTTTTTTTTTTTGTTTTTGGGGGGCTTCTACTATCTGTTGGAGCACTCAGACACAAATACTGGTCCATTGTACTGCCAGACAGACACCTTAGATGGCGTTAGAGCTCAAGAAGAACCAGAGCCGAGCTTCTTTTTATTCACTTATGTTGTGTGCGATCTGTTTTTCACACAAGTGAACGGAACCCAAAGCTTAATGCCGATTCCGAACGGCAAGAGCCGAGAAGGTTTTTCAAGGCAAGCATACAACGGGGGGTTTTGCCAGTACCCACCGAGGAGGGATGCCGCGAAATAATCATTCGATGGCGTTGGTGTTATCGGGATCCGAACTCGCTCATCTTGCGTCAGCGACCGACACACTACCCACTGCGCTACGGTGCTCCCTAAATGGGGAAATGGTACTTAGTAGCAAATAAGGACGTTGGTTGTCGTCCCAAAAACCAAACCCTTGTGGGAAGGCCCACCAGTCAGGAATTAAGCTGACAAGGCAGGTGTCCACGTAAAACAAACAGAGACAGACCCGTTTGCTGAAATTTGCGCACAATTCTACCGATTGTGGACACATTTGGTCGATTATGCTGACTAAAAAAATCACGAAATGCACGAAATGCATTTTGATTTGAACGCCCATTTTCGTAAAAGGCTTCAACAATCTTAACGCGCTGCTCAATTATGTACCTCTCCATGGTTGAATTTGTCAAACACTGAAACAAAGAAATGTCAAATTAAGTTGGGCAAAAAAAATTGACGTTAAGGTGTGACTCATAATTAACATCGTGCATGATCGTCTGAAGCCAGTTAGGAGGATATGTGGTTTTACTGTGGGTTCAGGCTGCCAAAATCTTTCGAATTCTTCCTTGAATTTCATAATTTATATTCATAATCATATTTGAGCTTTTTATGCGGCGAATATGCGGTTGATAAGGGGAGTGATCAATATCTAAATAAAAAGCACATCCAAATATTCATTGTTTACATGAGAAAGTGTTCTATAAATGTGTTGACTGCTCTATTCTGGCCCACTCCAAAGAATAACTGATGAAAGACTAGTCCAGCTTCTGCTACCCTGACGATGCCTACACTGTCAATGCATTCTTAAATTCGGCCTTATTTCGCGTTTATAGCTGGAAATAAGGCCGAATTTTGTGATTCGGCCTTATTTCACTTTCAAGTACGAAATAAAGGTGGGTTGGCTTTATTTGATTTGATAGTGGTATATATACCTATGTTTGCTTATAGGCGCCTACCTATGGCCTATCCTTATCCTACGGCTGCTGGCCTATCCTTAGCGGTGTAAGTGGTGCAGAAATGAGAATATATTCAAAAATATTTCCATTATACATTAATGATTTGTTTTTTTTTTTTGTACTTTATTTGTTTAATAATATTTTTTTTGTTTTTAGACAAGTTGTAAAATATAACATTTAAAATTAAATAATCCATAGCTGTCATAGAAAGATATAAATTATAAGTGTTTCAGAGTAATCAAAAATTAAAGTTAAATAAAGTTTTCATATTTTTTTGTGAACATCAGAAGGTGAAGCCGAATAGTGTTTGAGTGTTAACAATATATTCGAGTGGCACCTTTAACAATTTGCCTGCATATTGAACAAAAAATTGGATTATTTACCTTTAAATATTTCTCTGACAACACTGTATAACAGTGCAGGCACAGCTTGAAGTTACAGAAGAATGGTACGTTTTGAAAACATATGATACAAAGGAATTTATCATCAATATTCATAAAATGCTTTTCCGTTTCACTGGTATTTACTTCCTCTTTCCCTTTCTCTTCGCTGTTTACATTTTCAATAATAAGATTTGTGGGAAATAGGTTGTTGCTATCATTTGTCATTTGATTGAGGTAGTGGTGAATTGGTATTCATTTTTTGTACAATACAATTTCATTAAAGCCGCTTCAATTTTTTGACGTCTGTCTTTGTTTTTTTTTCTTTGGGGGTTCATATATTTGGAATGTACCATCCCTTGACATAATAAATTCTTTCGATTTTACAAAATCTTCATCCAGCAGAGAATGGACAAACTTGAAGAAATTTCCAAATTTCATCTTCTTGCACAGCTATAATCCTCTATAGCGCTTGTTGATCTCATGGGGGACATGATATAAATATTTTTTTTTTTATTACTTCTTACCTCCTCTATCCACTGAAGTATATTAGAAAATTCTTAAACATATACTGCTCCTTGACATTGCACATCTTTCGCTTCATTATTTAAAAGTAGAAATGCAGAGTACATGTCATTTGGTTTCAATGGAGGAAGAACTAATAATTTGCGGTAAAGTCGCCTTGCTTCATTGTTTTTAGCAATTGTAGCTTAGATGATTTTCTCCTTATAGCCTGACAAAAATTAATTGAACACATATGGTAGATGTCAACTCCGGTGACCGTCGTGGTCAAAAAGACAAAGACATCCAACACAAAAAGATTCATCGCATGTAAGCAACACTGCTCCCGAAATAGAAATGAAGTTAAGTACCACTTCAGGTCCTTCCCTGCAATTGATTTTTCAGACTCATACCATATTTCATTCTTTTCAAAATACTCTTAAGTTATTGATTTTTGTTTCCCTAAGGAAGAAATAAACAATTTTTTTCGCGAATTTTAGACCAGAAACATCGCTGGCTGATTCGCTTATTGATTTCTTGCCAATTATTCCCAAGATCACAAGTGTCTTATGTTACATGTTTTGAAAACCGCTCCACGCGCCAACAAAGCATTTAAGAGCCATATATAAGAGCATAAGTGTCTTTTGGCAACGTTTCCAATAACCTAAGTACTCGTATTTGGCTCTATCCCCATTATATTTATCACCTTACGCTTACATTCTGATTATAGAAGTAATCGAGGATAAAATTACTAAGAAAGAGTCACATATATACTACGTAAATGTATACGAAGGATTATTTTTAGACTGAATGAACCTACTTTAAAATTTTTCTTCCAGGTGAAGGCATTCTTTGTGGATGGGTGTTTTCTCATTCATTTTTGCGTAAATTATTTGTGAAATAACGTGGCCCATGTCGGTGAGTATGTGTCTCTCGAGTACACCCACATCATCATGCTTTGAATTCACAGCACAAAAAGTTTGAATTGTAAAGAGCAGCAGTAAGTATGTGAACGCGCTCCATCTCTAATGAGATGTCACTGCCAGTATTCGTATGCGGAACCAATGTGGCTAATTATATGTTATGTGTTGCGAAAGAGTCCTTCTCATGCAACTTCGGCACGTGTGAAGAATGACTCTGGGTGGAGGTAATTTTCCAAAAACCCGGATCCGTGCCTTTGAACATACGAGCACATTCCTACCATAAGTGGCTGCCTAGCGCGCCGATTTGCCTGCGACTGTCGGTAAACCTTTAGAAATAGGAATTCAATTTCAGTTAAGTTTCCAGAGTTAAATATTCATTAATTATTGTGAGCATAGAAGGCTTTTTCAGTATGCGTAATGGGATTTTGTGGAATAAAAAGATTTCGTCTGCTTTGAGCTACCATTGAACATACAATAGATCAAATCCAAAAAAAATTCTGCCTGTAATACAAACAACAAGATAAATAATAAATGAGAAACATAACTACATATGTATGTACATACGAGTATGTGCTGGGGGTTGCGCTTCCGAAATTGTGTTTTAAAGCAAATTAAATTGCTTTTCGAAATAAAAGTTTTTATTTAGCGGATTTAAAATCGGAAAGTTGATACGAGTATACGGTGTTGTTGATATACTGTGCTTTTATCGAATAATCCGGCAGAATTACTTCTTAACAAAATAAAATACTTGTAATAAAAAAAGGAGAAATAAATGTAATATATTTGGAAAAACTTTGTCTGTCATTTTATCTTTAAATTAAATTGTTTTTATAGTGTAATTGTATTATAAGACAAAAAATTCGATTATTACCATTCAATGAATAATCGGACAATCCTCCGTGCAGGGACGGGTTAAGAATATCCCTGCAGCGATACCTCTCGCTTGTCGTAAAAGGCGACTAAAACAAAGGTAAACAAAAATCACATCTAGGCAATTTAGAAAACACCAAGGTGAGCCTAGGGACACATATACCACCCTTAAACTGCCCCACAAGTGTACATGCAAATCAGTGGGTTGACACGACTGGAGATCACCGGTGTTGTAAGAGTAAGATCAAACAAAAAAATCTGGAGCATGCCCGTGTCAGAAAAAAAAAAAAAACAAAAAAACAAAGGCAGGCCGAAAAACAATTGGTGCAAGCAAATGCAAAAACACCAGCATTTGATTGGCATGAGCGATGAAGTAATCCCAAACCGGGAAGCCTGCCGCTACTTTCTGAGGACAAACCGGCGGACCCCACAAGCGGACCAGTAGGAATGCAGTTAAGTGGGAAGGTTATGGTCCTACACTTCTGACCATAACAACGCCGGAAAAAGGAAAAGAAGAAGAAGAAGATTGAATAATCGGACAATATAGTAAATAAGGGAAAAACGTTATTGCACCATTTTTCTTCATACATTGATTTGATTCATTACTTCAAGATTTACTTAGAACGGCGTGTTGGCCGTATTGGATGTAAAAACTTAAAAGTCAGGTTATTAATAGATAAATTCAACTGAGAAAGAAAAACCGTCCGAGAAATTGTTGAATTTATGGAAAAAATGACCTGAATATTAAGAACATTATAAAAATGAATTGAAGGGATTTCAGACTGTCATATAAAAGACCGACGCTAAAGAAATTCAAAGTACCAAGTTCAGTTGGAAAGGTTATAGCATCCGTTGTTTGGGGCGCTAAAGGAATAAATATGGTGGAATAATTGGAAAAGAGGCCACTATTTCGGAATTTTATTATACAGACCAAATAAGAAGATTGCGGGAAGTCATTAGTACTGTTTCACCAAAACAACGCATCGGCTTAAAAAGCCGCAATTGCAACGGCTGCCATCCAAGAAACGGGTTTCAAACTACTCGGACATCCACCTAATTCGCCTGATCTTGCTCTCAGTGACTCTTGGACTCAAGTAACACATCCGAGGCAAGAAATTTTAAGACGATAGCAAAGTTATGACGTCTGTTAAGACGTCTTGGAAGGTCCAAGGCAAGTGCTTTTTACTAAGGGAATCCTGAGTTTAGAAAAGGATGGATTAAATCTATTTACTTGTTAGGAGATTTTTTAACTGTAATCACCGTGTTTTTTTTTTTGTCGTTGTCGTTATTTTTCGATCACCCCTCTTATATACCAACACCTCATCTCATATATTCGGAGTTAAAACAAGGAGACGCTTTGCAACGACTTATTTAAATGTAATGGAAAGTGAGAAGAGATTAACCTTTTATGGAATCACATCTGCTGTAGATTACGCTGGCGATCTGGACGATCGAGAAGCCAGTGAATAAAAAGTTGAGAGAAACGCGCAAGGTCTAATAATGGCAGGAAAGGAAGTAAGAAAACTAAATACAGTAGAGTCTCGAAAAAGTTAAGTAGTTTGTTTTAGGGGTACTTAACTTTTCCGAATTCTTAACTTTTCCAAGACACTGATACTATGCACATATATGCATATGTAAAGTAAAAAAAATTCATGGGTTTTATGCATGTTTAAATACATATGTATGTATAGTATGTACATACATTATTACATATATTTTTTACATTTTACATATTTATTTTTCAATATTTAAATCATACATGTATACAAAATAATACATATACATATACAATGTACATAAAACACTAGGTTTCATTCGTGTTTGTCCCAGTGAAATAATCGGTAACCTTTTTCTGATGAAGGCTCTTATTGAAATACGATTTTACGATGTTCGATCGTAGCTCGAGAAGCTGTGGGATATATTTATCGGCGAATTTTGCATAGAATTCACTACACTTGATCAGCGTATTCGCCGCGCATATTGCATCTTTATACGACACAACCTCTAGAGGTTCAGCAACATCACAATCCTCTGAACTTATGCTTGTGGTCATTTCACATTCGTCGAGTGAATCGGTGTTCCAAGCTGTTATTTCCTCAGCTGAAAGCGCAGAATCAGGTGCAAGACTTGCTAACAGCTGCTGGGCCTCTTCAACTGTTTTGTTATAAATAGGGTCAGGCTGCAGCAGTAGTGATAAAGGTATATCGTCTTCGTCATCATAATGATGATCATCCCAATTCAGCAATTTATTCCAGCATTGACTTACGAAGATCGTTTTTTTGAAGTGGTTTGTGAATCGACAAGTCCTCCTGAGCCACAATACCCGCCAATAGCTGATTCCGATAGAATAGTTTTGTCACTCTAATTGGGTTCTGGTCCATAGGTTGAATAGCTGCTGTTACATTTGGTGGAAGAAGTATACAAAAGATGTCTCCATCATCAGAGCGAAGTTCTTCGATAGGCGAGTGTGCTGTGCAATTATCCAATATAAGAATTGCCTTTGGAGTCAAGTTATTTTCAGCACTGAATCGACGTACCTATAGGAGCATATGGAAATTTAATTTAACTTAAGATAACTTAATGATTTAAATTAGGTCCTTACTTCTTTAACAAACGATGTATGAACCCATTTTTTAAAAATGTTTGCTGTCATCCAAGCATTTGCTGAAAAATCATAGTCGAGCTTATTTTGAAAGTTTAAAAAGCATCGCGGCTTGGCAGTTTTCCCAACCACGAGTGGCTTAAGTTTATGTGAACCATCCGCATTAGCACACAACATAAAAGCCACCCTTTCTTTCCGTATTTTCCTGCCGGGTGCTGTCTTTTCGCAAGAAGCAACATATGTTTTGTCAGGAAGACACCGGAAAACGAGCTCAGACTCATCAGCGTTGTAAAGCTGCTCGTTTGTGAGATCCATTTCTTGCATTTTTGCTCGCAAAGAATGAAGAAATTGTGTGACTGGCGATGTATCACTCGATAAAATTTCACCACACACCTTCAGGTAGCGTATTCCATACCGGCGCGGCGTTTGAAATTCGCGAACCAGCCTTGACTTGCCACAAAATCATTTGCATTTTTGTTTGTAAACATTTGAGCAAACAATTCCTTCGCCTTAGCTTTCAAAATGGAGCCACTTATCGAACAATTTCTCTCACGCTGGTCTAAAAACCATCTATACAATTCCTTTTCCATATTTGCGTTTTCGACTTATGTAATGTTTTTTTCTTTATTTCCTCACTTGTACTCGCGGCTGCTGCATAAATATTTAGTTTGTTTTTTTTTTATTTTTGAAATTGCAGCTTCAGAAACACAAAAGTCTGTTGCTAATCGATTAGCCAAAACGCCACGTTCCGATTTGTTTAAAATGCTGCATTTTTCAGCAATTAATAGCCGTTTTTGCTTTCGTTCTCCTGACATGTTGCAGTCACAACCACGATACAAACTCAACTAAAACAGTGATCATCAACCGATATTCATATGTATCCATATTTATAATAAATCCATAATGGTAAATCCCGATTACTTTTGTGTTTCATAATAGTTTTGCTACAGAAACAGTATGCAAAACTCATATTCGCACATCCCAATTTTAAACACAGAATATTTACTTATACAAAACCAAAGCAAATGAAGTTGGTGTTTTTTTTGTTTTTATTTTGTTCTTAAATTAAAATGTTTCAACTGATTATTGTGGGTTTCTGTAAAATATTTCCTTAGAGTTACAGGGAAAAATACGTTTTTCTGTTTATAATGGGGGTGTACGAATATGGGTTTCTCATACTGTACGTACCACGCGAGCGACGTTCTAGGAAGCGGAAATGTGAAATTGAGATGAAAACAAAAATTATTTGAAAAAGTTAAGTCAGAACTTAACTTTTTAGAGTTTCCGTGGTGACTGAACACTACTTAACTTTTCCGAATACTTAACTTTTTCGAGACTTAACTTTTTCGAGACTTTACTGTACATGGGACTTAATTACACCTGATTGTACTCAATAAACGTTCTTAGATAGTGCACGAGTTCAAATATTAAGAAACCGTATTGACTGTCAAAAGTGTTATGAGTTAAACATTTATTTATTGAAATTTCTTAAAAAAAAATATTTTTATTACTTAGGAGAAGATTCTTTACTTTACGAAATACAAAGGCAAAAGTTTCTTATTGACTAACTTATTTATAACCGAAATCGTTTGCTGGCGAGTGCAAGGTAGACTGTTGCGCGTGTCTCGTTGGAAATTGACACTACTACGAGCGACTGCGAATGTGCTTACATCCAATGTATATTTTCTCACGTTAAATCTTCCCTCCTTAACCTGCCTGCGGTCCTCGGGTCATTTTTGACCCATTTTGGAAAAGAAATATTTTTTTCTCTACGACTACGTTTTTTAAGGACTTGAAATTTCTTGACTTTTTCTAAAGTATTGAACTGAATATAATTAGCATAAAATTTTAAATATTTAAATTATTAAACTACAAAACCTCGCAGCAAAAATATCAAATATCTAAAATAAATCATGAAAATAGAATACTAGGTCAAATTTCACCAGAAGCCCGTCCGCGTCAGTAAATTTGAGGACCGTAGGACGGTTAAGTAAAGATGTCTTCATTCTCAGAAGAAGGCAATCTGACTGATTCTGGGTGTTTATATTTTCGGGGCTGGTTGTCTTCTTTGCTTGGACTCTGTGGATGGATTTGTACTTATAAAGGTTACGGGGTTATGTTTGTAGAATTTCACAAAGATGATTGCTATTAAGAGGTCGATTATGATGATTGCCTGTCCGATGTTGATTAAGGAACTTCTTTGGCTTTCGTCTTAGATTAAATTTATGTGCTTGGCTTTGTTCTCATGTAGTGGTTTCATTGATTGGAGCGATAAAAATTCTTCATAACATTTTAGGGTTGAATCAGGTTGCACAATATGTGGAAGTGGCTTGGCATCGGAAAGTTCCTTAGAAGTATATGATTGACTATCGATGATTGCAGTGTTGCTGTATTGAATTATGAATGTACCGTCTAAGTCCAGCTTATCGGTGTTTATCCAGATTGTTCCGTTGATTAGTATAATAGTATTGTTCCAGCAAAAATCTCTTCTATTGTAGGGATATGTTGGTTATTGGTCTCCATGGAATTGGATGGTCGACTTCTGAGTAGACTAGGTATACAATGTGTTTCACTTACCATATCTACCATTTCTTCCCCTCCGTGCAGGGACGGGTTAAGAATATCCCTGCAGCGATACCTCTCGCTTGTCGTAAAAGGCGACTAAAACAAAGGTAAACCAAAATCACATCTAGGCAATTTAGAAAACACCAAGGTGAGCCTAGGGACACATATACCACCATTAAACTGCCCCACAAGTTTACATGCAAATCAGTGGGTTGACACGACTGGAGATCACCGGTGTTGTAAAACTAAGATCAAACAAAAAAAAAATCTGGAGCATGCCCGTGTCACAAAAAAAAAGGCAGGCCGAAAAACAATTGGTGCAAAGAAATGCAAAAACACCAGCATTTGATTGGCCTCAGCGATGAAGTAATCCCAAACCGGGAAGCCTGCCGCTACTTTCTGAGGTCAAACCGGCGGACCCCACAATCGGACCAGTAGGAATGCAGTTAAGTGGGAAGGTTATGGTCCTACACTTCTGACCATAACAACGCCGGAAAAAAAAGGAAAAGAAGAAGATCTACCATTTCTTCCCTGTTACATATTGTAAATTTATTATTTGATTTACATGTTTCTTTTATTCCACAAATTTTATTTTCACACAGTAACAATTTTTCGAAAAGCATTTTAGTTACAATGTTACCTCTCTTTACTGGCTTCATAAGTGTGGATTTGCAAAGATATTGTTCTGTATTAGGAATACTTATAATATATAACAATGTTTGGCTACTGGCTGCAATTTTTATGTTTGAAAATTCGAAAGTTTGTTCTGAATCTAAGTATGGTACATTCTTTTTAAAAAAAATGTTTTTTATTAGGTCTACTTCGCTTGTAGATAATATGAATGAATTAACAACTCCCGCTTTTGCCCATTGCAAGGCGTACTCTACATTTAGTACTTCTTCTTTAAATACGTCTAACTTATACATAATGTTTGTTTTATTTCTATTTTTTATATCTTGATCATTTTGAAATGTTCTTACAATATTATTAGCTACATCAGTCAATTCGTTTATTTTATCAATTGTTGATTTATTATTGTAATTACAACTTGATTATTCTCGTTATCATCGTTAATTTTAGATCTTAATATAACGTAGTCGTCAAACTCTGGATTTCAAATTATCCATTTCCATGCGCTACCTAGTAGACAATTTAGCGATCTTCGAAATTTAGTCTTTGGCATTAATCTGTTGAGTAGGAGTTAAATCTGAGAGATTTCATGCGTTTGGAATGGGTACATAGGATAATTAGTGTCTACATCGTGAATGATTTTTTGCTCTAGTTTTTGGATTGTTTCTTCGTATGCCTTCAAATCGAGGTTTGAACGAGTTGCAAGATTCTACTCTGAACTTTGGCTTTACCAGTATTAAGTGAAATTATTTTTGACTTGAAGTAATCTAGCACCTGTACTTCTGCACAACCGAAGCCTGCAATTAATCTGAAAAGAGAATTTTTACTTTAGATGTTACCTACCCTTGTAGATAGTTTTGCCTGTCTCAGTTGTTACGGTTTTGGAATGATTTTCTTTTACTATTCTTTTTTCGATCCTAACGAATATTGTTTCTACAGCTGTGTAGTCCTTTATTGGTTGCCTTTTCTTGTTGAAATAGTTTAAATCAGTTTCTTGTTTCTTCTTGAGTCTGGTTATATTATCGTGCCTTGTTCATAGTTCTCAGGGTCGATACTTGCATATCCACCGAAAAATACGTCGAGAGGTTTCTTACGTGTTGTCGAATGTACTGAATAATTGTATTCATAGACTGCGCTATCTAAAAGTTCCGGGAAAGATTTTTTTATACCGTCCGATTTGATGCATCGCATTATCTCAGACAATGTAGAGCGAAATCTCTCTACTTGTCCGTTGACGGTGCTGATATAAGGAGGGGTTTTGAAAATTTAAATTTTAAGTTCGTCTTCTATCATGAAATTTATTGAGGAGGAATTTAGAGATTTTTCGTTGTCGATCATGATTATTCTTGGGATACCAAATGAGAAAAGAAGTTCACAAAAGGGTTCTCGAATGTCTTCGATAGCCTTCGACTTGAGTATTCTGATCTGAGCATACTTAGAACATTTATCCAATGCCGTTAATGCGCAGTCTCGTTCAGAGGAAGAGATGCCAATATGAACGATTTCTCCGGGATACTGAGGGATAGGTGTTTCTTTCAGTTCTGGGTTATTCGGGTGTCTGTCGTATTTTTGTTCTTTACAGGTGAAACATTGCTTGATAATGTTGTTTATTTTGGCATTCATTATGAAAAATATAAGTTCTCTAATAGCTGGATCCTATTTTTCCGAGCATTTCGGTGTGCTTTGCATCCTATTCTGCTTTATAATTTCTTCAATCTGTCTTGTGGGATTCGTGAGGTCTTTGAACGTTTTTGAAATGGTTGGGATATATCTGCTGTATTTGTCCCATTATCACCCCAATATGCTCATGCAAGATGTCATCGAGAGCTCGTTGGAAGATGGCGGGCGCATTTTTCAGCCCGAAAGGTATCCTTCTAAATTCATACTTGACGGTGGGTTCACGGAAAAGACTGTCTTTTCGACATCTGATTCCTTGAGTAGGATCTGATGGAACCCACTCTTAACGTTGATTACCGAAAACAGTTTGTATTGGCCCAACCGTGATAGTATGTCATTGATTGGGAGTATTGGCTATATAACTGAAACCAATATGGTGTTTAGTTTTCTATAATTGATAACAATTCAATACTTTTTATTATTAATTTATACGGAACTTGATGGTCTTATAATCCCGTCCTTGAGTAGTTGGTCAATCTGTTTTTCTACCTCAAATCTTAGCGCTATTAGTTAGGGGTAAAATTTCGAATATATTGGTATTTCTGATGTTGTCCTTATTTCACCTTTGACATTGGTGGTGACTTTCAACTTCTCATTGGGATCGGTGTATTAGCTGGAAAATTGTTGAATTAAGCAATTCAATTTAGCCCTTTGTTCGTCATTCATGTGTTCCATATGTTTATGTATTTCTATTTTATTGACTGCCGTGTAGGTTCGCTGTTTGATTTTGATTCTAACTTTATCTTTTATAATCATGACAGTTTTTTTCAGACTGTCGTTTCCTAGGATAGCATCGAACGATATAAGTAAAGGTAAAAGAAAGAATTTAACATTCGTGTATTCAAGACCGAAAAGATTTACGATTGTATGCTCGCTTATTTTAATATTACCACCTATAGAACTTGCGAAGAAGGATTGTGCATTAGATTATTGATTTGGAACGAGTTCGGCGCGAATATAGTTCTTATTAGAACCAGTATCTAAGATTATTTTTCGCATTTTGCAGCTTTTCGTTCTACCTTCAAAATATGGTAGAGAGGAGCAGTTCAGTTTAAGAAATGAATATCTGTAAAGTCGATTTAGACGGGTTAGTGATTCTCCATTTTCACTACCTTTGTTACTGTCCAGGATCTGTTGATAGCTTGGCATATCTTGTTCTTGTTGTTCAATGTGGAAGTTCCTCTGGTTCTTATTTGGCGCTTGTACTTGTTGTGTGGAAGGTGCTTCCCTCTTTCCTGCGAAGCGATTAAAATCCGGCCTATTCATATAGTCCACTGCTCTAGTTTGGACACTGATATCCATTGGCACTGCTCTCGCCTGAGGCCGTTGGCGTTGATTCAGATGTTGTTGTGATTGCGGTTCTTATACTATAGGTAATTGAGGGTAGAAAGGAGGATTGCTTCGCTGAGTGTTGTGTCTATTGTGATTTGGGTTTCTGCGAGGAAGAGGTGGAGGTGCGAATTTATTGTGATATCCGCGGACTGGGCCTTGGTGAGAGATAGCGTATCGCGTCCTGGTTTTCTAATTTTAGATACAGGTGCAATGCTTGCGGCAAGTTATTCGGTTGCCTAATGTCAAGAAGTCACCTGGTGAGCCTCTGCCAAATGTGTCCAGGGCCTTATCACGGTATGTTTGAGTGAGAATCAATAGAGATTCATTACTAATCTCCATGCAACCGATTTTGTTCAGGATAAGAGATAAGTGAGAATAGACAGCATGGTAGAACTCCTGTATGGAGCAGTTTCCTTGCACCAAACATGTCTTTTGGTATTCTAAGATTGATAAGTCACGCTTGTCGACATAGTTTATTGTTAGACAGCGAGCTATGCATTTCCAATCTAACGGAGTGTTGTACTACGTCAGCTTGGACGACAATCTTATTCCTTATGACACTTAGAATCCCAACATTTTTTGAAGTTCATCTGATTCCATCATGGAGATGAAAAATTCTATCAACACTTTTTTTCCGGGAGTTGAATTCTCCTGGTTGACCAGTAAAATCCTTTAGACAACGTACCACGTCTGGTATTTTGTATAGTTCACCGATGTTTTGGTGAAATTCTGGATTAATAGTTTGATCGACTCCGGTAAAATGATCAGAGTTAGGTTTAGAGATTGTACGGTTGTAAGATTGTACTATTTGTCGTCTCTCGTTTTGAAGGACATGATTCACAATACCGGTTATGAGGGAGGTTAGGGCTTCGTTTATGACCACTCCGCCAATAGGTATAAGTGGGTGCAGACAAGGCTGTATTTGGATCGGGTGTATTTAAGACAGGGAATCTGATTAGAGAGTTAGGATTTGGTGTATCAGTTATTGGAGATTTTTGATTGGTTACTAGAGATCGCTATATTCCCTTTTATAGTATCTAAATATATATCTATTCTTAATTAATGCTTAGTTCTAGACACAATTTGGCACAGATTTGATTTGATGAGATTGTTATATATTATGTACTTAATTCTACACTTACAACACTAATAACTGCAGGAACATCTCCCTCCTGAATGTCTGCGATCAGGCGCTGCGGCTATCGTCCAACGATCCCTTTTCGTCCGTTACCGGTTACGTAGGAGCCCTTTTATTTGAGTTATTTTGTTTTACCACACTTGTGGGGGAGCCACAGGGCATTTGGTACTACTTGAGGACCTTTGACTTCACGAGATTTGGTACAACTTGAGGACACTTTTTAACCATTCCCTGTGGTCCATGCTCGGGCGCCAGTTAAAAATGTATTTATTGAAATATTTTTACTATTGAGGAGCAGCCTCGTTACTTTACAAAGTACAAATACAAAAGGGCAAAAGTTTCTTATTGACTAACTTATTTATACCCGAAGTCAGGTGCTTCGTAGATACAGCGTCAGCATTCATCGTCCAGAGCGTGGTGTCGTTTGCCGGCGAGTGCATGGTGGAGTGTTGCGAGTGTCTCGTTGGAAATTGACATTACAGCGAGCGACTGTGAATGTGCATACATCCAATGTATATTTTCTCACGTTAACTTATGGGCAACGGCTGTTTCCTCGCGATAAAAAAACTATTCAAGACAACACTGTCCCACAATGTCAAAATTCATAACAATGTCAAACGGATGTGAAGCTTGATTTCTGTATAAGAAAGATGATGGTCTGTGGTTGAAAACAGGACGAAGAAACAAACGAATTGAGAAACTCGGAACTCGAGGAACTGTATTCAGTCCAAGAAGGAATTAAATCGCCAAGACTAGGATGTGCAGGAGACATAAAATAGAACGAATGAACAGTGGATGAACAGTAAAAACAATTATGGCTGGAAAATCCGAAGAAAAAAGACCACCCGGAAAGTCGCGCCGTAGATTAGAGGACAATATAAATATGGACCTAGAAAAATGAAAAATTACAGCGAAAAATGAAAGGAACACACTCGTGACAAAGAGGCTTGACACGAGGGCCTGGACTGTCTACTCATAAAAAGAGAATAAGGGTTCTCTGAAAAAAGAGGGCTTCACTCCGGTTGTGGGATTGGACAACAACTCTGTTGAGACCCTACTTCGGTCTTGATAGGATTTTATTCCTTGTTGTTAACTAGTCTAAGGATGGAACGGGCTCTGCAATCTAAATATTTTATTTTTTCTCAGACCAATCTACCACATTGCAAGGCTGCTACCGCTCTTCTCAGTAGCAGAATTGCATGCAGTACTACAAATCATCACATTGTATCCATTCAGGAACGCCTATGTGGTCTTGGCCTAGGGTCTGTCTCATCATATCGAACACGCTATCGGCAGCCAAACTTGGATAATTCTGTGGCTACTAGAGTTAGCTACAAAGCGCACCGAGAAATTGAACACTTCATCGTACTTCATCGTGTCGTCTGCTTACTTCCCCTATGACTCGGTACTGCCTCCGCCACCGAAGGCGGTTTCTGAACTCGTAGAGTACTATGAAGCCAGAAGGATTGGACACATCATCTGTTGCGATGTTAATGCTCAAAACACTGTTTGGAGCAGCAGCAAATGCAACCGGAGAGGAGACCATTATTATCAATAATGCTGGCTCTCAACCAACCTTTGTTATGGCGGGACGACTGGCAGTGAATGACCTTACCCTGTCTAATAGGCATGTGAAGGTCATCATTAACTGGAGAGTCTTATGAGATGTTACCTTGTCAGACCATAGATACATCGAATTCCAATTGAAGTGTGGGATCTCCCCCTAGTTGCCCAAGCGGAAAGACTGACTGTGTGCGATTCAAAAAGGAGCTTGAAAAATCCACTCAAGCCCTACCTCAACTCAAAACAGGTGGAGGATGCCGTTCATAACCTGAGCAGCGCCATCACCAACTGAACTCGCATATCCTGTCAAAAAACCTCCAAGCAGGAAGCCGGTTCCCTGGTGGAACGCTGAGCTCCAATGTCTTCACAGGGAAGCCAGAAGTCTCCTGAATAGATCGCTAAAATCGAACTCGGAATGCATCCTCTCTCGGAGATGCAATATGCTTATCAGCGCGGAAAATCCTGCGAGACTGCGCTTCGAAACCTGATTGGGAGAATTGAATGCGCTCTTGAAAGGAAAGAGTACGTACAGGGCATTTTGGTCGACATTGAGGGAGCTTTTGTTAACGCTACTATCGACAGCATGTGTATAGTTACTCTGTTAGGCGGCATGACGTGGATAAAGCACTAGTTTTGTAGATCAAAGCAATGCTTGTGCACAGGACATTGATCGCTGTTGCAGGCCTCGAACAATGTGTCAAGTCTGAAGTAAACAGTCTCCGATGTTATGGTGCATGGTGGTCGACTTTCTGTTCTCAATGTCTCTGGAATCTATGTCCAGGCTTGTGCGGATGATGTTGCTGTTCTCTCTGTCGGCTCATGTGATACTGGCATTACTCAGCTGGTGGTAAAGGCATTCCCGTCACGATATCCAAGGAAGCTAAGTACCTGGGAGTCATCTTAGATAGCAAGCTTCCTTGGTCAAAGCATGTTGACTCCAAAACCACCAAAGCGTTGTCAGCTTATAGCAATGCAAAAGTGCCTTTTGCAAAACATGGGGCTTATCACCGAAAAAGGTCATCTGGATCTACACGGCAATGATAAGACCGATAATCTCATATGCATCGGTCGTCTGGTGGAAAACGTAAACACGTTGTGGTCTCTTTCACCAAATTCCAAAAAGCAGTCTGCTTCAGCTATACGGGGGCTTCCCCCAGTACATCGGGAGCTGCTCTAGATGCCATGATGAATATTCCACCCCTTGACATACGAGTATATACCAGAGGGTGCGCACTGAAAGCTATTTCTCGCCTAAAGAGAAATGGTCTTTGGTATAACTCGCTTTGGAATGAAAGTGTACTTGCGCGAGAAATATCCTTCAACCCCTCTCACATGGATAAGCCTTCCGACGCAATGATACCTGCCATCCTACTGCGCTGTAACTTCACAATCACACTTCCATGGCGTCAGGACTGGCTTTGGCCAGACACTGAACCTGGAATGGAGTGTTTTCGCATTTTCAAAGATGGCTCCAGGACTGTGAGGGGGTCCGGCGCTGGAGTTTTCTTTGAGCGAGAAAACATTCGACTACACTTCTCGTTAGGGATACATGCGTCTGTCTTTCAATCAGAGATTAACGCAATCCTAATGGCCATGCACTATGCTGTGAAGCACAGGTGGAAGGAAAAAAGCATATGCAATGACAGCCAAGCTGCACTCTAAGCTGTGTCCAACCCTCTATCCAACTCCAAATTAATGCATGAACTCAAGACCTTTTTCAACAAAGTCGGAAGACTAAATTCATTAAGGCTTGTATAGGTCAGTCTGGGATCCCAAGAAATGAGGTCGCCGTAGAACTCGGGCTCAGAGGAGAGTTTCTCAGGACCTGAACCCGCCTTAGGTCTAACTGCTGGGCCTTTAATGCACGCAGTCGTAGATGGAGGGAATATCCAGGATGCAGGATGACTAAGCGCGTACGCCCTGATGTTTGCAAGACGTCCGCAACATTTTTCTTATCCTTAAGGAGAAATTTAATACAGAATGCTTGCTGGCGTCATTACGGGCTATTACACTTTTGCAAAAGCATCTCTACGTGCTGCATGTTGCGGGGAGGATGACACAGCGGAACACTTTCTCTGCGACTGTCCCACCTTCGCTCGCGCACAGTGGTGCACCCGGCCGACGTGGCGTGTGCCGAATCTCTTAGCTCTACATCACTCAAGCCCCTCCCCACTTTTCTCCGGACAACGGGGAAAATACAATAAAGAAAAGTGCTTCAACAGATAGTAGAAGCCTCCAACAAATAAAAGAAAATGGGTTCTTTAGGAACCTGATGATTTCCTTATTATTGAAAATTTAATCGATAGTGTTAGCCATTGGATAAATTTGAAAAGCCTTATTTGCATCCGCATTGTTTTTAACGGATATTCGTTTTATATTTTAATCCTTTATCTGTATTATTTATGCGCGTTCCATTTTTGTATTTACCCAATCTATTACAGTTTTTCTACTATGTTTCCTTTATCCTCATAGTATCCATCTTCGTCTTACTGTTGCTATTACTGTAGTTGTTATTATAGCACTCATAGGGTCTATATGCTATAGCCCATTTATATTTACATTACTAAGAACTATCTTTGGGCTAAATTAAAATGTTTGAAATTAGTTTAAATAACTTAACAAACATATAGTACCTTCCTTCACCAGCAAAGGGTCATTACACGGCTTCTCGCGCAGTTATAACTTTGAACGTTAAAGACATGTTGATACTGTCAAAGCTCCAAATTTTTGTCCTCGGGCAAGGTCTTTTGAAAAACCAAATAAATATCTAGCTTCGAAAACCGAATTACTGGAACAACCCTTCAATCCACAACTAATGGCAGTTTGGCGAGTTTTCGTCTGGTAGTGCAATTGAGCAATATTTTTTTCGGCAGTGTTGTTGGTTCTGCTATTTCAGTAAATCGATTAGGTTACCGAACGATATTGATTGACTTCCCGTCCCTGTTTATTTTTCGCAAGACGACGGCGCTATTACAAAGCTAGCTCCCTTGCTTGACAAATTTCTGGATCATATGATTAGTTCAAATAGAATTTTTTTTCCTTTAAGCACATTTAAAAAAAAGTGTTCGGCAATGCTCAATAGTTATGCACTAAATGAAAATATTGGTAGACGAAGAAGTAGAATTTTTAGTAAATATTCAATTCAATATTAACTTCAAGGCTTGTACTGAATAGATTAAATATATCAAATATATGAGAGTGCTATATTTTTATATCGATTCAAAATGACACATCTTATTGGATGAAAATGAACCGTGAAGGCATTTTCATTTTGATGACATATTCTAGTGACAATTTAAACTTTTTTTCTTTCAAATGACCACATATTCAAACGCCAGGAATGCTGCCATATGTTAAAGCTTCCCCAAGGAGTATAAAAAAAAAACTCTAAGCTCTCTATTGCAACTACCTTTTGCATATTTACAAGGCTCATATTCGCTTAAAGACTTCCAATACCAAACCTCTTGCAAGGCCTTAATATGTAGGATTCAAAGGCGTGCGATAAAATAATAGAATGTCTTTAACGCTCTTTGTTTCCAAAGCCAGTGGTGGAATTAAAAAATGACGGTGGGCAATCTTGGGTCAGTGGATATTGAATGCAATTTTAGAATTCATATGTGACGGTAATCAAGATCGATATGTGACGGTTATCTTATAGATTACAAAAATAAAATATCTTTGCTAACATTTTAATTTCATAAAATCTATTTAAATATAAATTTTAATACATATAGGGTTGACAAGAGTCGACCTTAGAATCAATTAAAAATCCAACTGTTTTGATAGACGGAATTCGAAAACATTTACTCATAAGAATGCCTCGAAAGTTAATCCAAAATTATGACGATTTATTTTATAATTTTTGCTTCTGTCACTGGGACCGCTTCAATATTTCTAAATACAAGCAAAGCGGTACCAAGAAAACGCATTTCGAAATATTTATTTATTCAGTTGACACCTTTCTTAACTTTACCAAAATCCATTGAGTTAGGTTTAACAATGATTTGGCATTTTCTATTTTCCGTCCCATCCTTCTTTACGTGCAACTGTGTAGGAAAAATATTCAATATACCCGACTGCTGTCAAAAGAAGACAGAAAATAAAACACAAGACAAGAAACAGTGTCATTCCAAATGCAAATATATGTTAGTATACTTCACCATCTCCTATCCGCCAAGGTATGCTCGAAAGAAGAAAAATGGAGTGGACAGGTTTCCAATTTTGTGGAAAAAACACTGAACTCTATTGGAATGCAATATGCAAATACTCCTTGCGGTCGTATGCTGTGTCAGTGCTGATGCTGTAACAGCGGTAAATGCCAGAACAATCTTGATGGTGACAGGCGAACGAAATAAAAGGAAGAGTGGTGATGGGATAAGTAGCTTGAAGAAAACGCTGTAGAATGGATTACGAAGAAGGATCGAAAGACTCGCTATGTCATACCGATTTAAGAGTGGTCTGTTTGACTGACTTTCTTTTCGGCGGTTTAACTTTAAGAAATCATATTCATTATCGTATTATGGCCTCCAAGCCTCCATGACAGCAAGCGGTTCATTTATATGTACACAGGCAAATACAAAAAGCCAAGAAGCAAGAAACCAGTTGACAATATGCCACCATCAGCACAGGAGCAAACCATTCTCAAAACTGAAAGTATTCCATTTTTAGCATTCGTGGGTGTTTTAAATTTTTTTTTATCACTGATACTCGTATCTAGTAATGCATGTTTTTTTAGTTTGCCTTTGTAAACTAGTTGGTTGATGCTATCCAATCTATACAATTTTCGCTATGGGTGACTTTTAACGTAATTGATGTGTGCATGACTTGCGTTCCAACATAATGTTGCTCTCAGCATTCAGAGACACAAAATGCACAGGGTTTTTACTTTTTCTATCTTTTATCCCTAGGATCAGAGAATATGAAACTAACCATATTGACACAAAGCAGCGTAACTGGCGTCAGATAGGAGATGATGACTCGGCATGTTTGTTCAGTTTTGATATTTTGTTGCAACGTAAAAATAACAAATTGATCTATTTCCGTGTGGCTGCTCACAAAAATGGCAAATGGAAGCTTGCCTTGCAGCGGGTAAGAGGCGAGACCGGGAGCACTTTGATTTTTTGAGTTTTTTATGAAGTTTTAATAAAAAGTCAATGACATTGCATGTTATACGATATTTGTTCAAGAAATAAGGTGGCTTTTTTTAATTTTGCGAGCTACATAAGTAGGTACATTCATTTTTTGAATTTTGATACACATATTTCCTAACATGTACTGATATTGTCAGCTTTTTTGGATAGCTTTTTTTAGAGATATAAAGGTTAGACGTTTTAGAATACATATATCTAATAGACATAACCTTTAAGATAGTTACAGATTGTCAAGCCCTTATTATGACATTAAATAAAAAGACGCTGAATCCCCGTATTTCTCGTTGGGCATTAGAAATGCAATCCTATGACTCTATCGTTGAGCACAGGAAAGGTTTTGTTGTGTGATGTGCTATTTTTCGTTATTAAAAAAATGGATGGATAAGTGCTAAAACGTGTTTGAATGGTTGACTGTGGCGTTTTGTGAGTCTACCCTTTTAAAAAAAATGTTTATATTTGATGCAATTTTCTCACAGAAACCAAGCAAATTTTAACCTTCCGTCCTCCTACTGGGGTATGAGATACCCCACCGAAAATTTAAAAGTAGGCCGTTCCTATTTGAATTTTTTTGTTTGCCACCTCATATGCATGTAAATTCAGTTCAAGATTTTCTGCAGTGATACACGATCACTTTGAGCAAAAATTTCGTCTCAATTTTCTGTTCAAATTTGTGTTCAAAACTTTTTTTTTGGTATTACACACCCCAGTTTGCAGTTCGTGTGAGTGTTTTGAAGTTTTTTAAATAAAAATAATCTCATTTTATAATTGTGTTTCTTAGTGAAATATACAAAATTTGTGTGAAAGGCTTCTGTTGGACGCCGACAGTTATGAAAAAATGAACTTATCACCACCGGCAAGGTGATTCGGACAACGATCCTGATTACATACAAGAGCAGTCTGATTCAGAGAGTGCTCAGAGCGTAGAAGAGGAAGGTGAAGTAACTTCTCCTGCTCCACCGAAAAAAAAGCTGGCGGGAATCAAAGGAAAATCGGGCTACAAATGGAGCACGGTCCCACCTGAAAAACGTGGTAGGCGTCAGATACGTAATTTAGTAAGCCACTTCCAGGGCCAAAGGGGGCAGCTAAAAATATTACAACCCCCATTGAAGCTTGGAACTTACTATTTTCTGATGAAATTCTGCTGAAAGTGGTGACCCACACAAACGAGCAAATAGTGCGGTTTTCAGTTTATAATAAAAATCCACAGCCGTACCATGGACCTACAGACATAACTGAATTAAAAGCATTCATTGGATTGCTGTATCTGAGTGGTGTAAAGCAAGCTGCCAAGTTACACCTCAACGAATTGTGGTCAGCGAGATTCGGTGTTTCTCTATTTAGAGCAACAATGTCTCAGCACCGATTTGAATTTATTGCCACGTGCTTACGCTTTGATGACAAAACAACTAGAGCTGAGCGTAAAGGTAATGATAAATTTGCGCCCATTCGCGAAATCTGGGAAATATTTATTACCAATTGTAAATCGCTGTATACACCATTCGAGATTGCACAATTGATGAACAGTTAATGGACTACAGAGGCAACTGTCCATTCCGCATATATGTATATGGCGTCGAAACCAGATAAATACGGGTTGAAATTTGTTATGATGAATGACTCACGTACATGGTATATGATAAATGCAATTCCCTACGTTGGCAAAGTGGAAGTTGAAGCAAATGAGTCAGTACCTTCATATTATGTAAGAAAATTGTCAGAGAGTATCCATGGAACTGGAAGAAACATTACTGTGGACAACTGGTTCTCTTCTGTGCCGCTTTTTCAGATGATGTTGACAGAATACAATTTGACGATGTTGGGAACTCTAAGAAAAAACAAAAGGGAGATCCCAGCTGAATTTTTGGCTCTAAAAGAAGAAGGTCATTCAAGATTTGCATTTGATGAAAACAAAATTTTGGTTTCGTTTGCTCCAAAAAAGAAAAAGATAGTTTTACTCCTCTCGACAAACCATTACAGAGATGATGTGGATGAAACATCAGGTAAGCCACAAATGATCCTGGACTATAACAATACAAAAGGAGGAACTGATACGTTCGATAAGCTTTGCCATTCATACACAACATCCAGATCTACGCGTCGTTGGCCTATGCGTGTTTTCTGTGGAATGCTGGATCATGGTGGAATAAATGCTATGGTACTGCACACACTTGCACAACCACTCCAAAAAATTCCCAGAAAAGAGTTTTTGTATAAACTTGCTTTAGCCTTGTTGAGCCACAACTAAGCTTAACTAAGGCTTAAAACAAACCATAGAAAGTATTTTAACCAATAAAATGCAAAAAGGGAACCAGCCACTAGTTCGCTAACACAACAACCAACAACTCTGGAAAAATATGTTCGATGCAACATGTGTGACAGGAAGAAAGATCGGAAAACAAAAAAAGTTTGTGCGGCATGTCGACAGCCCATGTGTGGCGAGCATCGGTCATCACTTTGTATGGAATGTATGTTTGTATGAAATTCAAATGTATATAAATTTTAACATTCGGCTAGCCATTGATTATAACTTTAAAAGTTTAAGGAAGAAGAAGAATGTTTTTATGAAAAACTAATATGTTTATTAATTTGTTTTTTCAAATTTTATTCAACCGTTAGTTTTAAATTGTTTTTAATGACCTATATTTTTTTATTATTTTTTTCTTAAGGAATTAATTTTTTTTCTGTTGCGATAAGAAAAATGAATCAGAAATACTTTATTTTAAATTAATAAAAATAAATTAAAAAAAAATTTAAACAAAACTTATATTTTTGTGCATATTTCTGGTTGGGGTATGACACACCCACACACAGTGGGAGGAACTTGTTAGAAAGAACAAGTTGGAGGACGGAAGGTTAATGGTGATGCCCGAACTGGACGCCCCAACATGTCAGCAATGGATGAAAAGTTTGAAGCAGTGCACATGATTGTTATGGAGAACCATCGAATCACTATGAAGTAGCTGAGGACATTGGCATATCGGTTGGCTCATGCCATGATTTAATGTCCAGATATTTTGGACATTAAATATGTTCCGAAATTGCTTAATTTTAACCAAAAGCGTCATCAGTGTGACATTTCTACATGTCGTCAAAATCAGTCCAATCGTTCCAATGGAAGCGACCAGAAGAGCGAAAACCGAACAAAACACGACAAGTTCGGTCAACTTACTCACTGCTTCCTTTGACTACAATGATGTGGTTCATCATGAGTTCGTGCCGTACGGTCAATAAGGAATATTACCTTGACCCCTTTCTGGACGAAAAAAACAATGGCTGTTGCACCACGATAATACATCTGTTCACTCATTATGTCTGTGCGTAATATTTTGGCCAAAATGTTTTTTCCAAAATTGAAAACACCGAAAGGGCGGAGATTTGTCACGATTGATCACGGTTATACCAAAAAGCTGTACCAAAAATCGCATATCAAGGATTGATATGAAGTAAAAAGCGTTAGCGCACGTGTATTATATCTGGATTACTTTGAAGACGACAAGTAGATAATGATTAGAAAATAAATACTTTTTCGGGAAAAATAAAAAGTCGCCTTATTTTAGCATATATGAGTTCGTATATGAGGGATGATACATAACAAAGGCTTACGAATTAAACGGAACTTTTAATGTTCCACCAGATAGCGATACCATGTTACTATACTCGTACTTCAATTTCAAATATTAAAAAATATGTTCTGATTGCCACCCTTAAAGTCAATAGACATAATCCTTTGTATCGCAGTGTGTCATAATTGAAAGAAAACGTACATCTTCCTTCCTTTCATCATCTTCCTTTAGTACCAAAAAACTTTAATTGGATAAATAAGAATGCACTTAATTTGTTCGTTTGTAATTTATTTATAAAGAAAAAGTGCATCATGTCATAAGCAATTCTTTTTATTCTAAACGATAGATTCGGAAGCAATTATTTATTTTATTGCAGCAGAGTTTTATGCCACATTTTTCACAAGAAGTTTCAGTCAATCCTTTACAACAACTTGTCCTTACAGTCTTATTCTTATTTGAACTTGTCATAGACGTTCTATTGTTCTATTGAACGGGATCTTTATGTATCTTGCCTGATTTTCAGCCACTAAGTTAACCTTTATGTGTCGTAATGTGTCTTTTCCACAGAACAAACACTGTTTGTTTTAAATTAATTTTTATTAATAGTTTCTTAGATCTAACTTATCCTAGACAAAAATGCTTAAAACTAGCTTAACTATACTTACAAATTTAAGAATCTTATTGGCTCTAGGCGGAAACTCTAAAACTAACAGTACATCCACTATATGCATATACGGGTCAACCAAAAAAAAATTGTACAGTATGGCAGTCAAACTTCATTAGTCAGTATCTTCTAAACTACAAAGGCTAATGAAGTCAAATAAAGTGCAAATTAAACGCTATAATATCGAAATTTTGACAGAGTTTATTTTAAACTTAACCATATTTTCATTTCTTCAAAAAAGCAAACTTACCCTAATATTTGGTGTCTTAGGTAGTGAAAGAGCCAAGTTTCAAGTATTAAGGGTTATTGTCTGCCATATCCTTACGAGCTCAGTTTTCAGTTCAGTCTTATTTGATATTTTCTCTCAATTTTTTTTCCAATTAAGCCCATAAATGCTCAATATGTTTGAGATCCGGACTTTGGAGTGGATGGGGAAGTACTGTGTTGACGTTGTACCAGAGCCATTCTTTCACTAACATGGATGAATGTTTCGGATGATTGTCATGGAGGAAGCAGAAGTTATAGTATATAGTTAGTATATAGTTAGCCCAAGTTTTGTGGTAGCAGTAGGTCAACTGTTTTTTTTAATGGTTGATTAATCAAATTTATTTATCGTTCCTTCCATAAATTCTAAATTTCCTACACCATCGTCCCGCTTCTTTATGTTTATTGCAGACAACAAATGCTTAATCCGTGCTGTAAATCTTCCATACTCCTTTGGATGAAAAATTTGGTTTTCTTTTAAGTTTTCCGCTTTTTCACTGCAGAAATGTTGGGGTCTTGCTTGACCATTCGTACAATTAGTCTTTTAGTTTGTATAGTCGTAATCTTGCTCAGACGTCTACTACCACCCGGCCTCGTTTACCCATTTTTCTTGTACGTACTCGTATTAATAATGTTCTGAACGGTGGAGTGTGGCTTTCTGACAATTTCCGCAATCTGTATAAAAATCTTGTTTTCCTCCCGGAATTTTATTTAGTCTCCCTTTTTTTTGTGTAACTTTAATTTCCAATTCCGAGCTCTATCACTGTAAAGAAACAACAGTGACTGTAATTTTAATAAAGAGCAATAGGGTATACAATTTTTTTTTAGGATTTATGAAACTGCAATGTCTTGTCTAATGTTTTTTTTAAAGAATGAGTTTCATTTTTAGAATAAAGTATATTTGTAGAAATAAGTATTGAAAATAAGATAAAGTATACTTAAAAGCCATTAGAATATATGTTGTAATTTTGCAAATTATTACATTTCGCTGGCAGGAATAGATCCAGAGATATGCAGTTTTAACTGTTAGAAAATTTAGTGTATATTTTTTCTGGTTCACTGTGTGTATGTTTGTGAGATTATGTTCCCGAACATGTTCCGGGCATCTGCATTAAAAGAGTGAGAATGCCCTGTTCGAACACTTAAGATGCGAGGTAACACATCTACAAGGTAGTACTCCATGTAAGCTCGAACTTTAGTGTATGTTATTTCGCCGGAGTGTAAAAATTGAACATAATATTTTTAAACACGTCGAGTTGCTTCTGAGGAAAAGACTGCTTGCAAACTTTGCAGCCGAATCGAAAACGATGTGTCGAGCGTAGGTACGTGCAATACGATGCGTACGATACGGTAGGTTAATAGGTAGGTTGCGTTGCAACAACGCACGCTTTGTTCGGAAATCAAACTAGGGATACGAACTTGGGGGGGGGGACAACTTAAGGGGACAAAATGTTAAATGGGTTTTTTTTAGGGGCTTGAAACGCTTAGGGGTAATTGAAGGAGTATTTTAAGAATGCTCCAAAATAAGATTAGAATTTAAATAGGCTGCATTCATTTTAATTTTATTTTGGAGTAAAAAACCATTCTGTAGTAACAATATCTAATAATATTTCTCAATGTATGTTGTTTAATTAAACATTTTAAAATTAAAAAATAAATAAAAAAAATTTCACATAAAATAAATTATATAAATTAAACTTAATTATTTCTAAAATTTGCATAAACTATTTCTAATATTTTCGTTTCTACAAATGGAGTGAAAAATCCAATATCGATATACAAAGAACGGAGTACGTTAAAACAATTTTAGATAGTAAATAGACCATCATGGTTTGAAAAAGTTCCAGGAATAAAAATGTTTTAGGGGACTTTGATTTTGAGGGGCAAATATTCCACGAGTTGGTAATCCTGAATCAAACTGGTTTGATTTTGTCTGCAGTATCGTGCGGAAAATTATCGATAGAAGTTCTAATTTTGGAAGCTCGAAAGCGAAATGTTTTGTGGAACAAATGCCATTGTCGTTATAAAGCCCGAACGACTCCAGTAAACGAATGAAATGCAGTAGTTAAAAATGTTGGAATTTCAAGTAAACCACGTTTCAATTTTTATATTTTATTTATTGAAAATAAGTTTCGCATTCTTTCTGCTCCCTGTGGCGTGTGATTGTTTGTTCTAGGAAACTGTTAATCGTGGTTTCCCATCAAATTTCCTATTCTTAAACTTTCTTTAAGAATATTGGGGAAAGTCTCTTTTTTTCGATGTCAATAATAATTATGTATTATGTGTGCATTTTTTATGTGAGCTGCATTTTCAAGCTTTTTTTCAATTGTTTGTTATAAAATTCTAAATTTAGCAGAACGAATGCTGAATATACAAGTTAACACGATCTGCTGACGCGACACAGTCCGCTGGCGCGTCTGCCTCGTCGTCGCCGTTAGTTAACACGATCTGCTGACGCGACACAATCCGCTGGCGCGTCTGCCTCATCGTCGTCGTCAACAACTACAGCCCACGCTGACACAGCTGCTTCTATCAACGAAGTGGAGATAGAGTGTCAGCCATCGTCGACGGGACGGATGTCAACGGAACCTACTTGCTCACCTTTGACGGCGAGGTTTGGATCAATGGGTCGAAGTTCGTTAATCGTGACAACATCCAAAAGAAACAGCCAGGTAGCGCGACATCAACACTGCTTGATATCACGGGTCATGGGGAAGTGTTGAGTCTACCATTTTTACATAGAATGAATGTGGAAAACCTGCATTACATTACTGAGATGAGGACGCAGTTGACAACTCATCCAATTATGGCTTGCTGCTTGACCCTGGCCATCATTGCAGTTTCTTATTCGATCGTCAGGCTTAGGCAGTGTCGAGAAGATCGACGTCACAGGGTTGACTTACAGAATGTGATCGAGGCATTGAGGAAGCCTGAGGACAGCCTTCACTTAGGTCAGGGAGGAGTTAACACGATCTGCTGACGAGACACAGTCCGCTGGCGCGTCTGCCTCGTCGTCGCCGTTAGTTAACACGATCTGCTGACGCGACACAATCCGCTGGCGCGTCTGCCTCATCGTCGTCGTCAACAACTACAGCCCACGCTGACACAGCTGCTTCTATCAACGAAGTGGAGATAGAGTGTCAGCCATCGTCGACGGGAAATGCGATATCTTGCACGAGTTGCAAGATAGTTCTAAGTTAGATTTAAGTTTAGTTTTTAAGGAACTCTCGCATAATAAAGAACAACTCTTCTGAGCTCAGTAGAATTCATTTCATTTACACTCAAATATCATTCTGGCATTGTTTTGAAGTCGTCTTGCAGGGTAAGGCCTCATAAGATAAGTTCTCAAGAGAAATGCTTCATCTCCTATAGACACCAATGCAGCCCGCTGCTCAGAGTTGGGTAATGGCTTAGGTCCTGGCAAAGGTAAATTACAATTCTCAATGTTTTCATAAATAGCTAAGTTTGCAAAAACTCTTGCGTCACTCTCTTTGCCGAATGCGCCAACATTAATCATTAAATCACGATATTCTGCATCAAACACCGCTAATAGTATTATTGAAAAGAAGCCTTTATATATAGTTGTAATAAGAGTACTCGTACATACTGCGCGAATTTGCCGAATTTCCCAAGCAGTTGGGAAAATTCCATTTCTCATAAAAATCATCTGAAACCTGTTAAAAATGTTTAGTAGTTGGTGTGGGCATATTTTCTGAAGAGATTCCCAAATGGCCTTACAAATTTCTATGTAGGCAACGGACGATATTCTGATCAAAAAAGCCAGTTGTCTGAAACAAAATGTGGTTAAATATGCATTTCTTTTGCAGAAAATGATGTTACGAAATGGTGCACTTCTTTTAAGAATTCGTCACCTCGTCGGATGAAGAGGAGAAGAAGGATATATGAAGAAGGAAAGCAGCTTTAGCTAAAGCTTGCTTTACTTGAAGAATCGAAAGACGAGAATTCACTTTTACTAAGGTCATTATCTACTTCCGTATACGAGAAAATTCGATCCAATTCGAAAACTTTGAGTAAGGCCGGAAATTCAAAACATTTTACTGCAAGAAATGGAAACCGTTCGAAATAATTAAACTCATTTCTCTTCAAATACTATTCTTATTCCGACATCTCTTCACCAGCCTTTATAGCAGTATATCACCATACAAATCCACATTCATCTACGGTGTCGCAAGGTGTACATAGCCAACTTGAAATACAACGAACTAATGTAAATGTGGCTTCTTCAAGTCGATTTATATTAGAAAGTACTGACAATGGAATAAATATTATCTGAAATAAATTCGGTTTTCTCTTAATTTATTACCTTAATGTTAAGAAAACCCTTTCTTGAACAGAAATAGGTCTCTGATATTTGTTGTAGTACGACAACACATTTCTTATATATTTTTTTAATATACATTCACATGGTGTGGCAAAAAGCTAGAGCATGTAGAGTGTATGTATATGTCGACATTTTAGTATACAGGCAAAATGCATTTTCATTCGATCGCAGTTCCGAGTACAGGTAATGAAACTCGCCATAAATTAATTGGTTTTTACATACACCCAACTCTGTTTTTACACGGTAGATACGTTTCTTAGAAACCGTGCAAAAAAAAATATCATGTAAAAGATTGGGAGATATGTTCAACAACATATGAAAATCATGTTAAATGGAAAAAACTTTATATATTTTCCCAAAAAAACGCGCAAAAAAATTATAATCAAATGCATATTATTTAAAAACCAAAAAACAGTTAATTTCTAAAATAAAGGAAATTACTTTATTGTGAATTTTCTGTCCATAATTACAGTATATAAAAATTTAAACTGAAATCGGAAATAAAATTCGTTTTGCAACTATTCATAGTCACTTGATAACAAGCGTATACATTACGGACTGGGCCAAAATTGCTTTCATCAGAAATGTCTAACACAGTATTCAGGTTTGACTTAAATGAAGAATTTCGTTCGTCAATAACAGCCTCAGTTGGACTTTTCGTTGCAATAAAGTCTGTTATTAGCTGCTGTTTTTTTAGTTTCTCAAAACAACTACCTAAACAACTACCTTGCGGTATATACAAGCTAATTAAAGTAACTGAACATATTACTATGCACTGTTTTTTTTTATAATTACATAAAATTTAAAAGCTACCCTAACCTGACATAATCACCCAATCTTATTTAGATAGCCTGTTGGCCGACCGTACGCCCTGAGGGGGCTTCAGAGCTCGATGACGCTTCCTCAAACCACCAGAGGAGACGATGCTGACGTGAAACGTCCTCAATGTCTCGGAGCGACACCGCTCTACTGAACCTGAGATGCTCCGGCCATGGAGCGCGACATCAGGTTCGTATAGAAGCCGCTGTTCCACAGATTTTTGGACTATATGGAAGATCAGCAAAACCACCGATCTGTCTTGCACTAGCCCGCACTTGTATAAGTAGAGAAACGCTTCTGGAGGGATGAAACCAATACGGCGCACCCTCTCGTGAAATAAATCATTAGGGTAGTAAGCCCCAAGGATCAGACTATTAATCAAAGTCATTGCTCTTGCAACATGACCTCAAATCAGCTTGATGATGAAGTTATCGACTCGAATTACCCGGGCCTTGTTGTAAAAGACCTCGTTAGGATAGTATTTTATGTACTGAGACTCGGGCGTTCTGTGCAGGCTGAGGCATTTCCTCAAACACCCGAATCCTTTCCATCTTGCTCGCACTCACGTTGAACCAAACGGGACATCCATAGGCAATCATGGGCCTGATTAAGGCAATGTAGCAGATTACCTTCACCCTGCAGTCAAGTTGGCCGCTGTGAAACAGCCGACTTGTCAGGGCAAAAGCGCCCCTAGCCCCGGCCAGAGCAGCATCTATGTATATGTATGTTAAAAAATAGACACTTGCCAGATGCCAAGGTATCGGACTACACTTTTTATCACCAGCGGATGCCCATCCGGTCCAACGACTGAGAACTTGCGCCAGTTTTGTCGAGTATCCCTTGAGGCCCTAGACAACGGCGCGGCGATCTAAACAAGATGGATTCTGATTTCATGGATGGTATCATGCCCCGCCCTGAAACCGAATTGGTTATCCGGAATTATATGTTTGTCCCCAACCCATTTGGCCAGAGTTCTATGTATTACCTTCTCGAACACTTTGCTAATGCTCGGGAGAAGACTTATTGACCGAAGATAATTTTCTTGGGGATTGGCTGTACCACTTCTGTCTTCCGCTGCACCGGATAATATGAATTATTCAGTGCATTGTTGAACAGGGTGGTATACCTCTCTACAGCCACTGATGGGAGGTGCCTAAGCACAACATTGGGTATGCCGTCGTTACCCGCAGATCTCCTTTTATGTATTGACTTGAAGACCAGCTGAAGCTCTTCTGTCGAAATGAGCAAGTTGTTAGACCTTTCACTGGCGACGGCACTGTTTGCCATGAAATCGTCATTGAACCTGATTGAACCCAGGTTCTCAAATCGCCAGTTTTCGATTTCATTTCGCAGATGGAAGTGATGGAGCAGAGCCTTGTTTTCCAGGTCATGATTCGGACGAATGGAATCATTTACTTTATACACTTCCTGGAACAAAGCTCCCACTGTCGTCACTTCTCTGGATCAATGCTAACAGTTCGTTGTAATCGTTCATTGTCTGACGTCCTAGGCAGTTTCAGAGTTATTGGATTTTATAGCACAAATCCCGTTGTTCCAATGCAAACTTACCGATATTCTGTAATTTTCTTTCTACCTGTATATTATATTTTTCATATTTCATATTTTTCAGCTACCTGTCAATCTCGTGGTTGGGGAGGTTCCTGTTGGACGGTGGGAAGAAGGTGAACATGTAAAAACAGAATTGGAAGTACAAATTTATTTCATGAGTTTGTTTTTTTTTTCTTTCGTAAATTTCTCTATATTTTAATTTTACATAATTATGCTGTAGCTATTGCACACTGAGCACATTGTTAGAGAGCGCCGTTGTACAGTGGGTAGTGTGATGACCGTTGATGCATGATGAGCGAGTTCGGATCCCGATAACACCAACGCCATCAAATGATTATTTCGCAGCTTCTCTCCTCGGCGGGGTACTGGTAAAACTTCCCGTTGTACACTTGCCTTAAAAATATTCTCGGCTCTCGCCGTTCAGAATCGGCATTAATCTTTAGGTTCCCTTCACTTGTAGCAAAAACAAATCGCACACAAAAAAGTGAATAAAAGAAGCTTGGCTCTGGCTCTTCATGAGCTGTAAGGCCATCTAGGGTGTCTGTCTGGCGGTACAATGGGCCAGTATTTGTATTTGAGTGCTTCGAAAGATAGCAGAAGTCTCCAAAGAAAGAAAAAAGAGCACATTATCGCATTAACCGCAAACAAATGCGGTGCATTCGGGCAACGCATCGCACGCAAAAGTCGTACCCGTGTTTACGCTAGACAAAGTATACTTGCTCAGAAACGATATGCGGGAATTCAGATGTAAGTTTTTCTAACAAATTTTCTCGTATATGTAGGGATGAACCATTATGTTTAATTAAAACTTTATTGTTAGAAAGTACTAGAAACTTTAATAGACAATTCAAATCGAAGATTTCAATTGTATATTTATAAAACAAAATTGTAAATTGATTCACTTGGTTATTGCATGTGAAATTTAAAATGAGTCCACGGCACCGCTGACCTACCGGCAGAAATCAGAGAGAAGGTGATTGAAAGTTTTCGTCATCCTTTCACCACCAACCATACTTTTGACATTATTTCATAAAGACTCTCATGTCAATCGCCAAATGATCTTGCAACGTCATTAAAAGTAGATGATGAACTGTTCGGGGACGTTTGAAAATATTAGGAATGATTCAGGCGCAA
Organism: Merodon equestris; assembly: GCA_958301585.1. Lineage (NCBI taxonomy): Eukaryota > Metazoa > Arthropoda > Insecta > Diptera > Syrphidae > Merodon > Merodon equestris. The sequence continues at coordinate 75,081,434 of OY284415.1, read as the reverse complement.
GGACGAATTGATGCAGAGAGACGTGGACGATCGTTTTTTTTTTTTTCACATGTTAACCCCAGTCAACATATTGTGACTGGGGATGAAAAGTGGATACCAAACAACCAAATGGAATGGGATTAGTAGCTATCAACTACATTTGATGCATTAAGGCCGGTCATTGAGTAAAAAATGACCACTATACGAACAGAGATACGACAAGGTGATTGTGCCGCATAGTAACGCTTGGTCACATGTTGCAAGATTGATATCCAAGAATACCTACTTGGATACCCTTAAATCAGCATTCGGTTTTCGCCACAGGAAGATCAAACTTTTGTACGTGCGAACAATTTGGTAAGTAAGGGTTGGTGATGAAACGTGATGCTTTCGGTGCCGGAAATATTCAAATGAACTTTTACTAATTCACTTAGGTGGCGTTATAGTCCGGTGTTAATGTGGACCTCAACCAACAAGCTCCAGCCAGTCTCCGGCACGATCTTTTGCCAGTTGATTCCAGTGTCGCACTCCCAGTTGGTTAAAATCCTCATAGGTGGAGTGCGCCACCTTAGATTCCGTCGTCCTATTGGGATTGGATTCGAAGACTCTTCGGGCCAGAGCTGTGTTATCCATTCACTTCATTCATCTTAGACATTGGATCCCAAGGCATTGTACTAGGTCGCTGTACAGCCCGTATAGTTCCTCTTTGTATCTACTCCTCCACTCTCGTTTATACAAACGGGACCATAGATTGGACGCAGAATTTTCCTCTCGAAAGGTCAAAGGGCATCCTCATCCGTTTCCGTAAAGATCAAGTACTCTGCGCCGTAAAGGAAGGCCGGGATCAATGATCAATACCCTGGTTTTATGAGAGAGGGCTGAACTTTTCAATTGCCTCTTGAGCCGAAAGAAGCAGTGGTAAGAGAGAGTTATTATGCGTTTGACGTAAGTGCTGGTGTTGTTGTCGCTGGTCACTAGTGAGCCAAGGTAAACGAAATCCTTAACCTCTTCGAAGTTGTAGCTGCCAATTATGACGTCCTGGCCAAGACGTCGGTGTCATGCGTCTTTTTTGAATGACAGCGTATATGTGGTTTTACCCTTGTTTAGTGGAAGACCCATTTTAGCCGCTTCTGTTCAATGCTTTTGAATGCTTCATTGACGTTCACTGTGCCCAATTACATCAATGTCATCCGCGTATGCAAGTAATTGCGCAGACTTGAAATAGACCTATAGGATTATCCACAAAGAGTTTCAGGCGTTCACTCAGTACAGGAGAGAAAACGCGATATTGAGGAGACTTATTCCTTTATAGTTGTCGCAGTTATAGGAGTTTCCTTTCTTAGGGGCTGGGCAGACGATGCTGAGATTCCATTCATCGGACATGCTTTCCTCAGAGCATATTTTACAGATGAGCTGGTGCATGCGGCCTACCAACTCCTCTCCAGCCGCTTTAAGTAGCTCGGCTTATCTGCTCTCCGGCTTTATTAGTTTTAAGGTACGAAATTACACAAGCTTAATTTCATCTAGGGCGTTTGGACGAAATTCTCCGTTGCGAATGGATCTTTCTGCCTGACGACGGTATCAGATCTATAATCGTCGCTATACAGTCTACAGAAGTGCTTTTTCTATATTTTCAGCATTGACTCTACAACTAGTTGTTCCTCTTCATCCCTTCTTCTGCTTCGGCTTTATAGTCCTGGCATGTTCGTTTTACTGTTTCGTACAACTTGCGAGCGTGATTCCTGTGATAGCGTCTCTCCATCTCCCCGATCCCCCGCTTTTCGTGCTCCCTTTTTTTTTCTTCAAATTAACCGAATCCGGTAAACAGTCATTTACAAAAATAAAAAAAAGATAATGTTGATTTGTTACAATGATTTAATAATTGCCCCTGAGAAAACGAAAGATGCTGTTCGAAATCGTGGCTTTTATTTTTTTTTTTAAGCTAACCTGGCGAACTTCGTACCTTCTCAGAATCAATTCAGTTTTTTTACTAAGAGTACTGAAAATGAAATAAGTTCAATAAAAGTTAAAAATCAAAATCACACGATATAACTGCTCGCATATTCCACGTTGAATTGAAATGGCATGTCTGTTGGTATTAATGGGATCCGCGGTATCAATACAACTTCTCCTTTTGCTTTCCCGGTGAGAATTGTTCATTCGATCAATTCGTTTAGATTTGCTTTAAAAGTGCCATTAAACATGGAAACGGTTGAAACTCCAACGTGTAAAATTATGGAATGGCAAAAGTCGTACAAGAAGCAGCAATTATTCTATGGGATGAATGTCCGATGGCCCATAAAAAGTCTTTGGAGGCATTGAATCGAACATTACGGGATCTATGTGGAAATCAACAGTTGTTCGGCGGTGCATTAATATTGTTATCTGGTGATTTTCGGCAAACGTGCCCCGTCATTCCCAGATCAAATTACAATAATTAATATTACATCCGTTCAGAATGCGAGTTCATTAAAAAAAAAATTCGTATCATAATCACTCACTCACAGCCCACAGCACGAATGCGTCGACCAATTTCGTTCAAACTCTACAATTTGATTGAAAACCCTGACAATTTGATCAAATTCAGTTTGACCGTTCTTGAGTTAGAAAGTCACATCAAAACTTGCAACAATTTTTTATATACTCGTACATACATATATACAATAGATTTCTTGGAACTATCTTACGCTACACAAAAATGCTTAAAACTAGCTTCAACAACTCAACAAACTTAAAGTACTTTACTGACCTTGTACGGACACTCCAAAGTATACAGAAAGATTTAAACTATGTCCTTGGCCCTTATGATTAATTTATATTAATTAAAAAGAAGAAACAATTAAAACTTAGAAAATTCCTTTTACAAAACTTAGCAGCAGATGGTGCTTTTTTTTAAATTATAAATGTATATAAAACTTACCACTAATCAGAACTAACTTAGTCTATCTTAACTACAATACATATAACAATATTTATACATTATGTATACATTAATGCATATGTATCTTTTTTTTTTTTAATAAAAATAAAACTAGTCTAAGATAATCTACACTTAAGCTACCCAAAACCTTCTAATCTACCTTAGCCTACCTATTCCTACCCTAACCGAACCTAGCCTATGTAAGCCTGCCATTGACGTTTAGCACACTTTGCCCTGAAGGGGCTGACCGATCAAGGTTGACCACTGAAGCAGTTCGCCCGTTGATGCTGTCGGACAACGTTCTCTCGATCTCGGCGTGAAATCGACTTGCTACACATGAGGCGCCCGGCTCATGAAACGCATCATCACGTTCGTAGATTGTGGTGTTTATGTCAACTTATCAATGGACGGTTTATCCAAAAATTTTAATAGCCGTTTTATCATGATATAACACTATGCGGATTCCACCCATTTGTCGCTAATACCAAAGGGTTTTTTCCTTCTAAATAACATCTAATAGAAAGCTATAAACAACACATTTTGAGTGCAATGCAGTTACCAACGATGGAAACTTCGACAGTCCAATCACTCAAGTTGTATGCATGTATTTTTGCTTTAGTGGCAGAAAATAAAAGAAAATGAATAAAACGTAGGTTCGGACTTTACAAATAGAATAAGGAAGGAAGGTGAAAGAATACATTTAAAGAATTTAATATTTCGGTATGCATAATGAAATGCACTCTAGGCTAATACGAATAAAATAATTCTCTTTAATATTTATCATCTCTTGCATGTGTAAATGTTTTGACTAAGCTAATAAGGCAGATGGAAGTTGAGGTAGGTAGGACTTAGTGATTGACTCCGTATTAATTCTATTGTAAGTTACTAAATATTGCTTTACAATCAGGGATCTAATAAACTATTGTTTGCTACAGCAGTACGAAGGTTCAAGCTGTATTTTTCTATTCCCTCCAAGTACCTTATGTCTAGTGGACGATGTTTCCTCTTAATAAATCAAAATATATAAAACCCAGATGTCAAAGAAACAATTAACTGTCACTATCCAGATCGTTCCTAACGAGTTTGAACAAAGTTGGGTTTACCGAACCAGGATCCTTTAATCCTTACTTCAGTCATTTACCACGCCTTGTCAAGCAAGCCTATCAATCTGTACGAATGGACAGGCATCCGAAGCTGTCCCAATTACATAACGTCACATACCCTTTTTGCAATTAACTGACAAAACCACACATATACACAGTACTTAGTTGCCTACCATCAGATAGGTACCAAACACATCATCATTCCGATCTCGTAATCTGGTACTTCTGTGAAATATCCAATAATTAAAACTACCCCCAGTTAAACGAAACATTTATTAATTCCTCCATCAGCAATCACTTTGAAAATTTGATTAAAACTGCACCGGTAGTCAACAACGTTTCTCGTATTAAAACAAGACAAATTCAGGTCATCGCTCCCTCCGAAATCCCTTCAACCACACCACCTCCAATATCCGGAGTAAATATTTGTAAAAGAGAACCCTTCACCGCTACCGGCTATTGCCACATCTAATCTAATTTATTATGATTCTCAAGAATATGAAAAGCAAAACACAGAAACGAGGGAAAAGGATTCGTTTTTGGAAACAAGATTAATATCGACAGAAAAGGTAGAATGCCAAAACATCACCTCAGCGAAAGGATATTCAGGTAGAAGCAGAAGGGAAAAGATATTTGTAATGGGAAATATCGATGCGAAGGAGCGTAGAAAGTAGCTTGTGTTGCGAGAGGCAACGGCTTGGGGAGGAGGTCGTTGGCCTCTCACATTCGGTTAAGATTTTTTGGCAGGATATTCGCTTCAAACCAATGTTAGAGATATTTCTGCTACAGTGGTTATTTTATTTCAATGTGGGCGAGGTTTTAAGGGACGGGAGTGTTTTTGTCTTTCAGCTGGTGAAATTGATATTTGTCGCTTTGTCGAGGGAGTAAGTAAGTGATGACAGGGGGGAGGATGGACTAGCATTCTTATTTTCCTTTTTTCGGTTGATAAGAATACCTAATTTTCTTGAAAATCTGGGGGCACGGCAGTGCCCCCGCCAAGTCGAGCAAAAAAGCGGCACGGCCGTACCATCCTTTTCTCGAAGCAGTTCGGACCATTTTCGACCCCCTATAACTTCGTTGTGGATAAAACTAGAAGCCTGAATTTTCAGTAACCAAGCAGGCATCCCATAGACACGGTATATTTCAAATTTCATTAAATTTGAACCAGTAGTTTAAGAATTATAACTAGTCAAAGTTTCTAATTCTGTCACTCACTCACTCACTCACTCACTCACTCACTTACTCACTCACTCACTCACCGATCATCAAAACTTTAGGGCACTTCTAGCAGACATAGAAGCTTGAAATTTAGAATACAATTAGTGTTTAGTGTATAAATCAAGGAAAAACTAAAATATTTTGCAATTTCGGTCCAGTTTTCTAGATACACCAAATATTATTACTAATAGGATAGTGTCTGTATGTATCCTTTTTCAATTTATCTAGATGGCGATTAACCCCTAAAAATATGCAATACAACCCAATCAATGGGCGGTTGGGGAATTGGGTTTAGTGGTCAATGTGGTTCATGTATTTGCCGGAATATAAAATAAATATCTTTATTATGTATGTACATATATTTAATAACCATTTGAGGAACTGGCGGACCCCACAAGCGGACCAGTAGGAATGCAGTTAAGTGGGAAGGTTATGGTCCTACACTTCTGACCATAACGACGCCGGGATAAAAAGGAAAAGAAGAAGAAGAACCATTTGAGGAAGTTATAATTAAATCAATTTTAAAACAAATTGTATGTTCGGTGTCCGGCCACGGGTTTTCTAGTACATAGGATTACAAAGTTACATTTGCAAAATATACCACCAAAAGCAAAAAAGATCATGTTGCTGATATCTTTCAAGACATAAACTCTACAAAACCTTTAAGAAGCCGGCTGTTTAACATTGGCCTTAGAGTTTTATCTAATAGAGAGTGCGGCTCTTTGGAAGCCAGTGACACTCTACTTGGTATTCCTTTGTACGGTACAGATCCTACCACAACAATTCGATGGCTGGACGTCAACATCTTTCGTAACCGGCGCGTTAAATCTAAATCTGATATGATGATGCTGGAACCGGAGTCCACCGATATTTATTACGAGTCTTGGATTGATGACCACTATCCCAAACGGCCTAAAGAGTTGGAGACTACTAACTTGTACAGTTTCGCTCAAAATTACGATATTGTTAAAACACGCCCAGTCTCCTCTAAAGTCGAGTGCTACGAGATAAATGACGGTAAAAAGTTCCTGAAAAGAAGAGATAACCCATATTTGATCAATCACTATTTCTATGACGGAGAACAAGTACCAGAGAAATACTTCTTCTCTTTACTTCTTTTATTCAAGCCATGGCGTTCCTTAGATGAACTCAAAATGGGGTGTGATACTTACACGGAGGCCTTTAATTTGGCGAAAGAAGATTTAAAAGAAGGAGTCGATTATGGTAATTCAATGATAGAGTCAAGATATAAGATACAAAAAGCATGTGAAATGATAGAATCTAAAGTTGCTGAGATAAACGAAGAAAGGGAAATTGTTGATGATGACGATGGTCCTGAAAACCCTTTAGACTTTGAAGCTGTGGAAGCTGCAAACGCAATGGATGACTTTCAGAGAATCAATCTGCTAGAAGAAGAGCAGACTGATCTTCAAAGTATGATCGCAAAACTTAATGCCGATCAAAAAAGAGTCTTCGATATGATCACACATAAAATGGACACAACTGATAATAACGCTGACGTTTTACGCTGTTTTGTGAGTGGAACTGGTGGCACTGGAAAGAGCTTTTTAATAAAAACTGTGAAAGTTTGGGTTAAGATGTATTTAAACAAAAAAGTGGCAGTTAGTGCTCCAACAGGCATAGCTGCATTCAATGTGAATGGATTGACTATACACAGACTATTGCAGCTGCCTGTGGAACACAAGCGAACACCGAGGTACAAGCCACTTTCCGATGAAGTGCTCCAAGTTCTGAGATCAGATTTGAAAGAAGTAGTGTTGTTTATCATAGACGAAGTGTCGATGATATCCAATGTTACTTTAACATATATTCATTTACGCTTGTCTGAGATATTTGACACAAGCGATGATCAGAATGGGTGGTTTGGAAAAAAACATCTTGTAGTTTTCGGGGATCTTTTACAGCTTCCGCCGGTAAGAGAAAAGTCACCTTTTGAAAAACTCTCAACTGCTGAAACTAACAAGTTGTTAGGTTCCCTCAGTATGCCGAATCTGTGGATTGAACTGTTCGTATACGATGAACTTACTATTAACATGCGACAGCTCAATGATTCTGACTTTGTTGAAATGCTAAATAGAATAAGATTAGGTGTGACTACACAAAAAGACCGCGACTTACTCTCAACTAGATTAATAACTCTAAAAACCAATTCAAATGAAAATAGATTGATTGAAATAATTGAACACCTCTCGAAACTTCCTGATGATACCGTTTGCTTATTACCTACAAAAAACATGTGTCAACAATTAAATACTGCAATGCTTAGATCTCTCCCACATCCCGAAATAAAACTTACAGCTGTAGATAGAATAGATTGCCCCAGATACCTAACAAAAAGAGCTCGTGAATGCATAAAAAATTATGAAGACGATGCTTCTATGACTGCGGGCCTAGAAGAGAACATAATTATAAAAATAGGAGCAAAAGTCATGTTAAGGCGAAATATTGACGTGAGTCTTGGTTTAGTTAATGGTTCTATCGGTATAGTGCAAAGAGTAAAGGTTGATCCGGAAAATACAAAAATAATTAAGAAAATATACATTATATTTGATAAAGAACAGGTTTACGAGCTGGGTCCGGTCAAAACTAAATTTGAAATTATTAATAGAGCTTATGTTCATCGCGAACAGTTTCCCATATGTATAGCCTATGCTATAACTATACACAAAAGTCAGGGCCTAAGTCTAAATAATGCGCTGATGGATATCGGTTCTGCAGTATTCACATCCGGTCAAGCTTACGTGGCACTTTCGAGAGTTACAAGTCTGGGCGGCTTACATCTAATTAATGTCGACTTTGGAAATATTAAAGCGCAGGAATCCTCAATTTGTGAATACAAAAGACTAAGAAGCATTTACCGTCCAGACTTGACAAAAATTGTAACATCAAAGCCTCCGAGAAAAACCCATAGGGACAGGGAGTGGGCTTTGAGAAAAACTGCAGCTGAAGCTCAAGAAGTAGTACCGGAAAAGAAAAAGAGGAAGACAACCTACAAAAATAAGAAAAGCTCATAAGACACAGAGTGGGCTTTAAGAAAATCTGTTGTTGGTATTCAAAAAGTAGAAGGTACCGGAAAGGAAGAAAAGTAGGACTATCTACAAAAAGAAATGAGATGCCATCAAAAACATAACTTGTAAAAAAAACCAAGTCTCGCAACTCAGTTCTTCTACCGTAAAAAGTTGTGAGATCTATGTAATACCAAGTCGGTTAATTTATTCAGCCCCTACTTAAGAGACCTTCTGTCTTAAGTTATTACGTAATTAGCTAACCTAACAACATCTTATAGTGACCATATTAAATATTAAAAATCTTTTATGTTTTAAATAAATAGTTTTGACTTGGCAATCGCACTAAACAATCTAATTTAATATAATATCAATTACTTGTGAGATGCATGCGATGGACAAGTCAATCTATTTATTTAAAACATAAAAGATTTTTAATATTTAATATGGTCACTATAAGATGTTGTTAGGTTAGCTAATTACGTAATAACTTAAGACAGAAGGTCTCTTAAGTAGGGGCTGAATAAATTAACCGACTTGGTATTACATAGATCTCACAACTTTTTACGGTAGAAGAACTGAGTTGCGAGACTTGGTTTTTTTTACAAGTTATGTTTTTGATGGCTGTTTATTTTTTGCTTGTCACTTGGAGTTCTCCGAACTGTGAATAGAGTGGAATGGATCGCGAAAGATGTCTGACAGCTTCTTGGGGAGGAGCTTGTATTCGACTGTGATTATTTGTTATTGCCTCCAGATTACAGACCTTATTTTAAAAATAATAAATTGCATAATATAATTGATATAAGGAAAAATAGCGTATTTAGTGGGAAAGTGGACTGTTTGATTCAATCGTCTGTTTGTTTTTGTACGTTTGAACCTTGTTTTTATTTCGGCTGCTTTTTAAGTGGACATATTGGTGGAAAATATTAACAATTTGCGTGGTTTTTGATCTTGATGGTAAGGGAATTTGATAGTTGCAAACTAGTTACCGACTGCCATACTAGTGGCCACATCAAAACAATTTCAAGTTAGCCGGAGTTTGCCACTAAATCGAGTAAGCGAAATTGGACTCATATTCCTTGCCGGTAATGCAGACATTAACGTTAACTGTTAAGCTACTTGTTTTATATACAGAATACATTTTCAAAATCATTTTATGGAAATCTATTGCAGTGCTGAAGATGGAGGCAGAATATGTATGTACGTTTAGCGAAGCCCTGAGTTACAAGAGTTGATAATTCTTAGATTATTATTGGAACTCAGAATTTAGTGATTATTTAAGTAGCCTCGATGCATAAGTTAATCAACTCTAATATGTTTGTGTTGCGACACATAAATGCTGTTTGGAAGGAATTTAATTGTTTTCCTTTTGCTTTTACTGCTAGTATTTGGGAAAAGTAGTCGAAGCAAGGGAAGGGGCGCCATCATTGTCAAAAGCAAACGCAGCGCGACAATACCAAAAACCAACGCAAATGATAGTCTTCGTGGAAGTTGACGTTGCCTATCTTTCCGTGGGCAGGGAAGGTCGCTACAATGACAATAACTCCTTCGCTGTTCCTTCAAGTTCGGATACGGAGAGGAAGCTCAGCCAGATTGAAGACGAAAAGCATATTTTACGTGCCAAACTAAATGCCATACTAAATAGGCTTAATGAGATGCGGCAAAGGAGCAACATCCTCCCATCACACATAGCAAAAGCAGCGGCAGGGAAAAGGTGTCGGCCGTCATACCACGGTCCTACCCCAGACCATAGATCTATGTAAGTATGTCATTGGCGTAGGTATTTTGTATTTAAATGTTTAGGCCTGAACCCGCTATGCTATCCAATACACTGGACAAGAATAAGCGGATCAAAAATCTATTAACGCCCAAATGCAACAGTCTGTAGACGATGCTCCTCAAAGGTGTATTCGATCACGGACCCTGAGAAATCGCTCTCACAGCTAAAAGTTTTCGAGAGCAACGACCTTCAATTCATGAGAATTAAGTGTTTTACCACGGCGAGAGTGGGAGAAGCGGCTATTAATGAGCAGAGCAGCAGGCAGTAGTACTTAAGAAAGAATAAGCATATTTTTTCCATATCTCAGATTGAGTTCTCATCACCTGAGATATTTGTTTTCCCTTCACATTACCCGTATTCCTTCAAGTTCTCATATCTCATCCTTAGGTTAAGTAAGAATAGAAGCACAAAAACGAGGAATGCTACTTTACTAAGACAAGGTGGCGGACAGGGAGTCCGCTCGAATGCGTAATTTAGCTTGTTTCAGGTATTTTTGTCTAGCGTACGATAATTCTAGGAAATAGAATTGCACTTGAAGCACCTCAACCCAATATTTTCATCGCAGAGCAATTTTTCGATCTCTGCGCTAAAACTCGGTAGAAAATTTCTACATTCTGGCCGGCGATTTAAACCCCAAGAGGAGTGATTGGAGAAATAACAAGCCCAACACTAGGGAGAGCCTGCTTAGACATTGGTGGGTACTGCAGATCATAGAGCACAGAGTCCGTCACATCCTAAGAGCGGCACCTAGCTTGATCTCATGCTGTCTGACAGTGACCATTGCAGGCTTACTGTCGTGATCAAACTACCAGACGGAATGATGGAGATTGCAGAGTATGTACAAATGCATTATACGATTGCAGTAGGACACGTTGGCCGCGCCTTGCCAATTTCTTGACGAGAGCGCTCACTTCGAGTGCCTATTTCCCACCAACCAATAGGAACCTGCCAAACAACAGTATTGAATGGTACCTCAAATAAATGAATAATATACGAGTAAACAGACGATACCACGCTACACCAACACTACACCACAAACATGTATCGAGACGTGACAAGCGAATCACTGCATAGACAGGAAAATAGAATCCTGTCAAACTCAGACACCTGTCAGACTAAAACATCTATTTACCGACAGACAAAACTAGGAGGTCAGAACATCGAAGTCACTGATTAAAAATCTCCAACAATTGATCAAGGAAAATTACAGAATATCTGTAAGTTTGTATTGGACCAACAGAATCCGTGCTGTCAAATTCAGCAGCTGGAATATTATCGCAAACAAATAAAAACTTTCGAAAAAGCGTACAAAATGACATTCAGGATCTGAAGTTTCCGAGAACATCAGATAATGGCCGCTTGCTACGAACAGTCAGCATTGATCCAGAGAGCACCATTTTAGATGGCGACTTTTTCGTAATCGAATATCGATTGGAGAAGGTAGCGACAGTAGAAGATGTCTTCAAGGAAGTGTTCAAGGTGGATGATTTGTCCAAACCACGACCCGAAAAATAAAGCTCTACTTCAGCACTGCTACCTTCGAAATATTATCGATCTTTGGCGATCAGAGAAGCTTGACTTTACCAGGTTCAGTAACGATTTCATAGCAAACAATGTCGTCGCCAGTGAGGGGGCCATGTTCATTTCGACGGAAGATCCCCACATAATCTTCGAGTCATTCGAGAAAAAAATCCGTAGATAATATCCATTATTCAGTGTAATGGAAGAAAGTTGTGGTGTAACCCCTAAAGAGGTAAAAACAGCTCTCAACCGACTAATCTCCAGTCGCTTTCAACACCGTATGGCTAGCTTATAATGAGCTTAGTCGGCTGGGCGTAAGTAAACCACTGCTATATATGATTATTGACAAGTTAACTGTTAACAAGTTTGTTATGAAAATTGACAACGTAAACATTTGAAATCAAAAATGGGCTGAGCACTGTGAATTCACCTTTTCAGCATTCACCTAAGCCATCTCCTAGTTTCTCTTCTAGAGCGCACGCGGCCGGCATATTCGTGCACACGTCAGATCCAACGATTGACGTCATTGTCATTATTTTGCTGCGTGACTTCGAAAAAATTAATGACTAGAGGTTGAAAGCCAATTACCACGAATTATAATCTATTTTATTCAGAACGCCTCTGTCTTCATAGAATGGCGGTTTCTTTACGAACATGATGTCGCCCTACGTGAGCCCGAGGGCCTCAGGTTTAGTGGTGGGTAGGTTAGGGTATGTTAGGGTAGGTTAAGTTTGGCTACGGTAAGCTCGGGTGTAGTGGGGAATTTAATTTAAGCTAATCTAGTCTAGCTTAATTTTTAATAAAAAAAAAATATAAAATACGAAGAAACGAAAACAAAAAAAAGATACATATACAGTTGTGAACGCGAAAATAGTAGCAGGTAAAAAATAAAAGAAATAATATAATCACTTTGGAAATTATTGCTTACATTGGGATACCAAACTGATTTCCGATTGAGTATTTCGTTAGACAAGAAATAAATGTATTTCATTAATTTGGTGTTGGGGAAACGTCTCGCATACTAGGGTGAACAAATATCGTTATATACCTATAATATAACAATTTTGGACACATCTGTTCATAAAATATTTCGCCATTTTTCCACAGGTAGTCCGCGAATTCCATCGTGTGTCTCTATGCGTTTTTTTGTTTCAAGTGGTTTCTTCCTGGAATTTCTTGTCGCTAAATTTGGATCCAAGAGTAATCAGCGTACAATCATGTTGCACATTTTAAAATTTGTTTTTTTTCGAATTTTTGTTGCTTGTTTGGTTGTTTTTCTTTTTCCACCCATTGCTTCTCTTGTTGCTCGTATACGTAATATATACATATGTACATTTCCTCTGCTCGTCGGTCGCAAATCGCACAATCCACTTTGACAGAAAAAACAGAAAACAAATAACCGCCTTAAACTATTTATACATACATAAAGGATGGGCCATCTAGTGGTTTTCTTTTTAAATCATACGATATTTTGACACTGACAGCTGTTGTCCGCTCGAAATCTTGACAGAAAGTCAGTATCATACCTTCGCGGAACGAAATAAGTCGCTTTACGCTTGAACAACGATGGGAAATATTGAAAAGTTATTTCCAAAGTGAATGCTATGTAGCCCAAACAGTACGTTTTTTAAAAAGAAGTTTTGGCCGAAATCGATCTTTTGCGCACCAAATTCCCAAATCGTGTTATCAGCCGTCTTGGCGATGTCGATTGGCCGCCGCGATTTGACATCTTTGGACTTTTTTTTGTGGGGAACCGTGAAGGACCGATTTATGCCAACAATCCGGAAACGATTCAAGCACTTAAGGCCAATATCAACAAGGTCTTGGAAAGCCACTTGAAGGACGTTGTATTTCATATTTAATGGAAGAAAAAATTATTTTGATAATTTTATTGCATTTTTAAAAAGAAACTTGTATTTGCCCGACCCTGTACCCTTTTTTGTCTAGCGTAAAATAGAAATAGAACACATACTAAGAAATACGTACACATACTAATACAAATACATACGATTCAATTATTTTATCAACAAAAAAATACAAGACCTTCCATTTACCATCTGTGGAATACAAATATGGTTATACATACATCAATAGATTGACATGCTGAAATAGTGAAAATTTACTGTGAAAATATAGGGGAATTTATTGTTTAAGGATTCACACTCCTTTTTGGACTACACAATCATTCTAAAGAGAAGACGCTAATTTGAGTTTAGGAAACCGCTAGAGGCGCTAAACCAGGCAGTGTGTGATAGAGCGTTGTGGTTCTTTTTTTCTGGCCAAAAACTGGCGTAACAATAAGGCTTTGTGCGACTGCATATTGTAGTGCAACAAAAACGAATTGCCTGCTACCTTGTACCCTGGGCGAACACAATGGTTTCTGATTAATCCCACAATCTCTTCAGAATACCCAAATAATATTGAGCATTCCCAGTCTGAGTTTTTGAACCAATTCTATATGGTACATGGATATTGCCCTGGAATCAAAGAAAACGATGAATATCGATGTTGATTCGATCTACAACCACACTTTCTTCTCTTTCGGTTCGTCTGGTGACTTCCATGTTGTGCTTATTTTTTGGTGAGGGGCTCATACTGGAAGTAGCATTTCCCTGCCAGTATGGCATATAAAATGTACGTATGCAGGGTCCTTTTTGGTTGATTTTCTGTTTTTGCACTAACCCCCATGTCTTTTTGCTCTTTCGCAGCAGAATGTGAAACAATGGTTCTGCTTCCCAAATTCTCGATGAGAATGCGGTGGACCACACACTTAGGAATGCCAATCATTTCCACAATAGTCTGGTGGACGCACAACTGTCAGAGCGCAGAACTTTTGTGACTTTCCGAATGTTTTCTTCAGGGCTCGAGATTCTTGGCTTTGGTAAACGTTCTTCGTCTTCGAGGTCTTTAACCCATTAAGAGCCAATGGTATTTAAAAAAAAAAATAAAAATTTGTAGCATTTTATGTTTAATAAGAATAAAGTTAGGATATTTTTCAAAACAAAACATTTCAAAAAAATTTTGATAGGGGGATATAGAGGTGTACTTTTTTTAGTACAATGGCCTCATGCATACCAATTTTTTTTTTTTTATGTGAACATTTTTAAAGCATAAATACAAAGTGTAACATTACACATTTCACAGCTGTCACAGAATGACACTCGCGACATCTGAGTTGGTTTGTTAGTTTTTGGGAAAGTGGTATCCGATGCTCTCCGCAATGCTTCGTTGTACACTCAGTCTAGGATTTCCTTGCTTCAGTGTATGTATTCTTAGATAATGGAGAGTTACTGCCCTTTTTTTCAAGTAAATCACCTCTGTATTGGTTTACTAGCTTGTGGAGCTTCCAAGCATTGAACAAAGTAGATGATATCATAGATGTAGAAAGGTTCTACCACCATTTGTTCCCTCTGATTTGAATAGAGTACATTTGAATGAACTGGTCATGTAGGTCGACTCCGCCCATATTCATGTTGTAATTTTTGAAAAGGAAAAGCTGAGGAATGTTTACTTTTTTCTGCTGTTCTCTGGACCATCTCTTGACGCTTTCACATGGTTCGATCTGGTCGTATAAGCCCATATCTAGTAAAAAAGATGTCAAAATAAATGGAACGATCGCTTGGGTAGTCAAATTTTTCAAAAGATCGATAACCACTCTTTATCCAAGCGGAAGGGCTTTCAGAGATGACTCAACGTTCTTAGCACCGCAATATGTGTCAAATTGGTACATGCAACCATCATTGCTGCAAAGCATCCAATTTTTGTAGCCAAATCTCACAGGTTTATCTCTTATAAATTGTTTCGAAGAATGGTGACCAACGTATTTTACTCTTGATTCATCAATTGATAAATGCTCGTGCATATATCCCCAAGTTTAAAACTGTTGGCATAAAAGTTTACTGAGCGGTCGAAGTTTTGCCATTTTATCGTTCAAGTCAAGGTTATTATTATCAGCAAAATGTAAGAATCTTTTAATTTGCCAACAAAAGGAACATGTGTGTCAGCTGCTTGTTTCCAATACATAAATTCTCTTTCGTCAGAGTGGTACCCAGAAAATAGTAGTATTACTATGAACATTTTTAAATCTTCTTTATTGAAAGCAAAGCTGTGGTAGTTCTTTTGATCTGCGTACAACATTGGATCACAATAAGTTCTCTTACCTCGGTATCAAACAATTTTTCAAAAACTTTAACTTCGTTGAGTCCTACCAATTCTGCAGCACAGTTTTGGATTCTCGACAAGTAATTTTATGTTCGTTGGATATCATTCCTTGACGTAATAGACTTTGTCCATAACGGAAAAGCTATTGATTTTTTCAACTCAGATAGTGGAACATCATCCTCATTATCTAAAACATCGTTGTCTGTTGCGAAACAAGAATCCTCGAAAATATCCACCTCACCTGGAACTGACTTCATGTCGTCTTCGTCCATATCCTCTTCGTCTGTTACATAATCCGCCGGTGGCGGTATCATAACCATGTCAACATTGACTATCTCCGGATTAGTTGACACATCCTCCAGAGCGGAATCGAGATTTTAAAACCGTTTAGTAGAAATCGTTTTAAAATCCATTCCGATTACTAAAAAAGAAAAGGTACGTATGAGCCCACTGTACTATTTAAAGTACATTCAGCTCTGGCTCTATTTACTTCTATCTATGCATAAACAAATATAGTATGTGTGAAGTTATTTTTTTCTGATCTTTATGATTATTTAAAACTATTCACAATGAAATAAAGAAAATATCTAAGTCTGTAATTTTTTGTCACGCACAAACTTTTTTGACGGAAGAAAAGAACAACTAGTTCAAAAGCTACTGCGCGAAAAGTTCATTCGGCTCATGTCTACTGCGATTCAAAAATAAAAATTTGCTTGGAAAATTTAAAAAAAATGGTGACTATGTCAAACAACTGTTTAAACAGTACATTTTTCTGACAAAGTCTACTTTTATCGATACATGAAGTAACTGTGTTTTGCTGTACTTTAAAAAGTACAATGGGAGAGAATGGGTTAAGACCATCACGACATCTACCAAACGAGCATAGTGCTTGTACACAAGATAGGCTTTGATCACCGTAAATATTTTCATGCATTCAAATGTTTCTTGAGCTGTTTTGCCCACCTTAAAATGAGCTTGATATTCGATCAAAGCGATATCTTCAACGGACTTTTGACAATTGACGTTTGATAATACTGTCATAACTATTAACGGAATGCTACAAAATTCGGTGTGAAGATAGATGAAAAATGTGGCTACGAACTTCAGTCAAAGATGACGTTACAATTGGATGTGATTTGGGTCGAACTGTGTACAGTGCATTTCAACCGATTGGTGATGGGACTCCAACTCATCAGCCAGCAAGATCAGCTAAAATTATCACTATCGAAGCTGAGAGGGTGGCGAAAAAGGGCCATGAACTCTCGCCTATTAGCTGGAAATTAATGATTTTTTTATTTTCATCAGTCTGGATTGGAAAATCCAACAGAAAATGATGAACAGCATCTTTATTAGCAAGAAGCGTCCGTTTGGTGCGGTTTTTGCTCTGACGGTATCATTAGGGAATATTGTGTTGGTGCGAGCATTTCAAACCATTGTTTTTCCGAACAATCTATTTGGACAACGATTGATTTATCGAAATGAAGTCTTCAAGTGACCGTACGACTTCTTCTTCTTTTCCTTTTTATCCCGGCGTCGTTATGGTCAGAAGTGTAGGACCATAACCTTCCCACTTAACTGCATTCCTACTGGTCCGCTTGTGGGGTCCGCCGGTTTGACCTCAGAAAGTAGCGGCAGGCTTCCCGGTTTGGGATTACTTCATCGCTGAGGCCAATCAAATGCTGGTGTTTTTGCATTTGTTTGCACCAATTGTTTTTCGGCCTGCCTTTTTTGCGTGTTGAAATTGGAATGTTGATTGATAACGCCTTTTGGACGGGGTTCAAAGGATCTCTCCTTTGAACATGGCAATACCAACTGAGTCGGTCGCGCTCTATATTTCTTGTGATGGTTTCTTTAACGTGGAGGCTTCCTCGGATCTTTGAACTTCTAATTCTGTCACGCTTTGTTACTCCCGCTGTCATGCGAAGCATCTTCATCTCAGTTGCCGTTAATTTGCTCTCATACTTTTTGTGCATTGTCCAGCATTGTGAACCGTATGTGAGCGCCGGACGTACAACTGAAGTGTAGAGCCTTCCTTTCAGCTTAGGGGACATTTTTCGATCACAGAAGATGGCGGAGTTTTCCCGCCACTTCATCCACCCTACGCTTACGCGATGTTTGATGTCGTCATCACAAGTTGCTTCTCTATTAATCATAGATCCCAGATATTTAAACTTTTCACACTTGGGAAGCACTCTTCCATTCAAGTAAATGTCTGGAATAGGCTGATGAGGGTCAGAGAACGGGCAGCACAGATACTCTGTCTTCTTTGAACAAATACGATACCCGTGTCCCTCAAAAATGTCCACCCACACATCAAGTGCTCGTTGTAGGGACGCCTGATCATCACTTATAATGGCTCCATCGTCAGCAAAGAATAGCTGGTGCACATTGGGGTCCGTCACTTTTCCTTCAAGCAAGCAATCAAGGACTGCTATAAAAAGCAGTGGGCTGAGGACGCTCCCTTGGTGCACACCGACTTTGATTGCGAACTCTTCGGTGACTCCTGCGGTGCATCTTACTCTTGTCGTTGCTCTCTCGTACATGTCCATAATTACTCGCACGTAGGTTTCTGGAACTCCTTTTTGTCTTAGCGCTACCCATAAAAGATCTCTTGGTTGCCGGTCAAAGGCCTTCTCGAAATCAACCAACACCATATGCAAGTCCTTTGAAGAATCACGATGCTTTTCCATCATGATCCTTATACTTTGGATTGCATCTGTTGTTGATTTACCCGAGACAAACCCGCACTGGTCATCAGATAGTCGTATTATTTTCCGCAGTCGGCTATCTAATACCCGTTCAACGATCTTCATGGTGTGCGACATCAGCTTGACAGAACGGTAGTTATCACAATTTCGCGTATCACCCTTTCCTTTGTGCAATGGAAGAAGATAGCTTTCCCTCCATTGATTAGGCATAGTGTCGCCTCTCATAAGTTTAGAGATAAGAACCATGAGCCATCTAGACCCGATGTCTCCCATCTTTTTCCAGAACTCAGAGGGTATCCCGTCCGGCCCAACAGCTTTTCTTTTCTTGGAGTTTTTAACCGCGTACCGAACTTCTTCGACTGTGATGTCGGGTATTTCGGCATGATTCGGGGCGGCTCTTGGAAAGTACACTCGGGGAAACTGTTCGTTCAGAAGTTCCTCGCAATACTGTCGCCATCTGTGGAGAATTTTTTCGTCTTCCACAAGGAGTTGGCCTTCAGCATTGTTAATAAACTTTGGGAAACGAATCTCCTGAGCATTTCTTCTTCTCTGGGCGGCTATCTTAAAGATATTTGCTCCTTTGTTCAAATTGTTTTGTCGAAGCTCCTGGGTAGCCTGGTTCCTGTCAGACGCGGAAGACGATATTTCTTCCAACTCCTGATAGAGGCCTTCCATGCTTTTCGCTTTGAATTCGGCGCATTTTTTCTTCGCGATACCTTTGCAACATCTATATACCTTTTCACGGCGAGCTTTTTCCTCTCTATTAGTAGAAGAGCACTTTGACCAAGCTTGGAAAGCCATTTTCTTTTCGTGTATCACTGCTTTGGCTTCGTCTGTCCACCACCAGGTTTCTTTTGCGTGTTGGCAGGGGCCTTTAGATGTTCCGAGCAGTGATTTGGCTTTCTCCAGGCCAGATTGTTGTAGGGAATCCCACATGTCTTGTGCTCTGCACTCCTCATTACCGACCTCATCGATAATGGAAGAGAGGTAGTTTTCCATGATGGTAATAAAAGCTTCGCCTTTTCCTTTATCCGGCTTATACCACTTGATTCTCTCAGACACCTTCGTTTGCTGCTTTGACTTCTTTCTCGCATCCATAAAAAATTCAGTCAGGAGGAGACGGTGTTGAGGGGCGATCGCGTCTCCCAGGATCACTTTGCAATCTTTAACTCGTGGCTTCATGAAACTGGATACCAAATGATAGTCTATTTGAGTTTCAATTCCGCCGCTGCTATAAGTGATCAGGTGCCGGCTTTGTTTGACGAACATGGTATTTAGCACTATAAGACCGTACGACTTGCACATGTTTAGGATATCTTCACCTGAAGAGTTCCTGGTGCCGTATCCCAGCCCTCCGTGGTAGCCTTCATAGTCTTCGCTTGTCTTCCCGACATGTCCGTTTAAATCTCCCCCAACAAACAAAAGCTCTTCCTTTGGGATGATTTTGACAAGGTTGTGGAAATCTAGCCAGAATGCATCTTTTTCTTTTTGTTCGCATCCTACTTGAGGGGCATATGCGCTTACGATGTTCCACACCTCACCATGCATCACCAATTTGAGAGCCATCAAACGGTCACTGGACTTTGAAATGGTTAAGACGTTGCCAAGTAACTCTGCCGCAAGGATGATGGCGATTCCGTTTTTTCCTTGTTCCAATCCATAGTAAAACATCTTGTAGGCTTTTGTTTTAACGTCCAAGAAACGTGCCCGATTACCGGTGTTTCGCCATTTCGTCTCTTGTACGCACAGGATGTCTACTCGCCTTCTAACCATCATTTCTTCAAGCTCATAGCTGCGCCCACTCATGCTTCCAACGTTCCAACTCGCGACTCTTAAATGTGGCTTACGCCGTTGCATTACTTTGCTATCCCCCGGAAATCCTATAGCTCTGACCCGAGCATTGCTGCTCGTCCCAGGATCACGACCATTAGTAGTGCCTGGCGGGGTAGTGCTTTTCCTTTTAGCGTTCTTTTCCATAATGCTACGGTTTGACCGTTTTCATTCTTCCCTTCCTTTTTGACACGGGCATGCTCCAGATTTTTTATTTTTTTTTATTTTTTGATTGATCTTACTCTTACAACACCGGTGATCTCCAGTCGTGTCAACCCACTGATTTGCATGCACACTTGTGGGGCAGTTTAATGGTGGTATATGTGTCCCTAGGCTCACCTTGGTGTTTTCTAAATTGCCTAGATGTGAGTTTTGTTTACCTTTGTTTAGTCGCCTTTTACGACAAGCGATAGGTATCGCTGCAGGGATATTCTTAACCCGTCCCTGCACGAGAGCACCGAGTGACCGTACGACTTAACATCATTAAACATTATCTTTTGGGGCTGAGTTTACAAAAAGTCTACGCCAGTGTCAGAAGAAAATATCGAAACTGTTATTCACAAAATATAGCTAAAATATGTAAAATGTAAATAAAATGCAAAATGTTCAAATATGTTGTGCTTTTCTATTGCTTTAAAATAACACGTACTCTGTAGGAGTAATAGCTCGGTAGTTGGTTAATACCAAAAGTCGAACGATATCTCTCGTTGCCGATCTGTGTCGTGGTTTTTCAAATATTGCAACAGCCTAAGATCCTAAAATTTCATAGCTTACCCAACTTTCAACTCCAAATATTATAAAAGACATACGAGTATGTGCCAGCTTGAACAGGCAATAGTTACTTAGTTATTATTCTTGACTTGTATACCATTCTTCTATCTCTGGACTAGTTTCCATTATCTTTTTCCTAAAAAAAATTCAAAAGTAAACAAAGTTGACAGTAAATAGTAATCGAGGAAAATGAGACAACAGCAAAGCAAAAAAAGCAATAACCCTGACTATTGCACCATCTCATAGGCCCATTAAATTGCAAGCCTCCACTCAAGGTAAAGATCAACACGAGGGACCAATATCAATATTGACGAAGTACAAGAACTATCCATCTCCTTATAAATTAAGTATCTTTATTGATATTTCTCGAATTCAAATCGCAACTTTTCAAAATAGAAAATATTTCCCTCTTCACAACAACCCTACTCGTAGGTACCTTACCTACTTCTTCCACAAGAAAAACAGTGAATATCCGTTTGATTGTGCACTATTTGCATTCCCCAGGGATAGCCGACCACTGTCCATCCATTGCAAGCGTTTATCGTCCGGCTTCGCTCCATCTGGTCATCTTCGACTCGAAGCATTCGAATGTCAAGGATAAGCATCCTAAGCAAAGGAAATTCTAATGTAATCTCGATAAGCCAAGGAGAAGGATAATAAAAAATATTGAAGAAGAAAATGAGATGGAGTTATATAATATATTCGTGTAGATGGAAGGAAATGAAACGGCTTAATATCAATTGTGTGTGTAAAGCTATGAGATGAGAAGAGCATATCAACCGATTGATATTGACTTAGAACTCGATAGTTTCCAAGAGGCACACAGATAACTTCACACATGTGCATGCGAGAGAATATCTGTGATGTGTACATTCATGACTTGTGGTGACTATAAAAGGGAGGCAAGTGTACTACTTCGTCAGAAGAACTCAATTTTCTTCGATAACACTCGTAACAGCTTAATGCAAATTAAGTTCGTGCAAAGGACGATGCTTACGGCACAGGGCTTGCAAGAGCTCCGAGATGTTTCGAGTTTGCCGGTGGTGCGGTGGTTACATTTTGGTTGGAGCAATGTATTTCCAATTTTTTATCGGTCTCCTTGGAAGAATGATAAGATTGTGTGGGACGATATGGATTTTCACTTCAGGAAATATTATAGGTCGGGTTGACAACATCTGACAGAGATATATTTGTGCAGGTATGGAATTTATTTTTTAAATTGCGCCTGAGATTATGGTAGAAAGAGGATGACATAGCCGGAAGATATGTCCAATTGAGTGATATATGTAAATGATGCCGATTACTCAATCTATACAGTTAATCACAAAAGTAAATACGACCCAATCGTTCGAAATAATGCGACCACCATAAATCATTATATTTAGCGTCTCTACAGTACCCATCCAATGAATAAAAATCACGTAAAAGTTGTTCCCTATCTGTAGTCTATTAGAGTTCGTACTCGTATAGAGCATGTAAAACGTTGCTTTTAAATACAATTTGAAGGCGGATTAAAAAAAAAATTGTTGGTAAAGGCTCATCAACCGTTCACAACATTGTAGCGAAGATTTTTTATTAAAACACCTTCAACGTAGAAAGTAATACTCGATGGTCCTCCAACGTTTACAGCACAGGTAGGCCGCCCTACAGTGGAAAAAGTAAAGCTGTACCTCCAAGCGTGTTCAGAAGGGTTTATGAGAAGAAAGATTGTGTCAAAACTCAGGCGAGTCAGATGACATTGCAATATGGATGTATCTTTTAAGTTTTCATCATCACGCATCATTCGTTGCGTGCTTTATGACATCATATGTACATATATCATGGTCGAACAATTCGGAAGAAACCGCATTTAAGCCGGTGAATCGGCAAGATAAGACTCCAATTTGTAAAAGACCATCGAAACCGTCAAATAGACTTCTGTAACTAATTGATTATCTTTATGGTTCAGACGAACGGGAAAACGTTTGGGGGAAAGGTGCTCTATCCTTTGAATATGTATATTTCACAAAGAGTAGAGCAAGACGGTGCACCACGGTGGAACTTTATTGTTGTGAAGTTGGCAATTTATTGAGTAATTGATGGATAGGTTGGGTTATTTAAAACCAAAAAAAAAAAAAAACATTTAACTCAAACTGAATCATAGCCTGAATGGCAAGACTTAAATGTAAGTGAACATTTATAGGAACATCCCAACCAGAAATGATTTAAAACGTTGTCTTGGGGCAAAATTGCAAGAAATTAGTCAAAAAGTGGCCAAAAAATTGGTAAATTCAATGCCTCCGCATATAAAAGCAGGAGACCCAAAGGGTATCCAACCAAATACTGGATTGACAAGCTATTGTATAAACACAAACTTTCTTGAAATTCATATTTATTGCATCTGCCTAGTTATTTTTGTGATTAACTGTAAGTAGGAGTAACAAATTTAAATCAATGGAATACTTGTTAAGTAGAACAAGTTTGATGAAGAGTTTCTTAAGGACACATCCCATTTACTATATAATATCTACAATATAATCTTAAGCGAGTGAATCCAATTTATTTTCTGCGGCTAACATGCACCATCCACCAGAAATGCTCCATTTCTCTAATACTCTGGCCTCAGTTTAATTTGTGCTAAATACCCAATTCAGTTTAGAACTGGTCACGGAAAATAAAATTTGATTATGCTGATGGGTAGGTGATTTTGCTAGTGCCGTCGACCTCTCGAGTGCGCATAATCTGGCTGTATTTGGTCACTTCATGACTATAATATACATTTCTAATCAAGTGACTTGGTCATTAGTTTCCCATCATTTCTTAGGCTGCAATTAACTTTATGAGGTAATAACGCATAAACATTATTTAACGAAGGGGTCCTAGTTGACGATAGTTATAATAATGAGGTGGAATGAAATAAGTTTCTTATCCAAATATCTCTATTAAATTGAAATAGATTTGCTCAAAAGATAGGGCGTACAAATATTTCCATACTTGAAAAAGGAAAAATACTACAAATATCCTCAATCTCTTATGAAAATATTACAGCGAAAGACGAAAACAGAATACGCGCATAATTCAATTGACTTGAAAACACCCAGAATAGAGCAGCTGGATTAAATTACTCAACTGACAGCCGCGCTAAACTTATCGAACAGCGGGCTTTAATTACAGATATATCCCGCATTCATATATCAACGGTAATTTTCAGTAATGATAAAAAGAATTTGACGAGTCCTAGATAAAAATAGATATTTCTGCACATAAATGAATGTTTTTTTGCCTTTCGGAGGTATTAATATGAAATTTGAATGAATTGAAGAAGCAGTGCAAAATTAAATATCATAGTTGGAAAAAAAACGAAGAAACGAAAAGAATCAATTTTTGAACCCAAAAATTCATATATGTATGTATACTGCAAAATTCTATTGGTAATAACAAATAATAATACAGTGTTTCCTTAATTAACATTTTATGGATGCTCCCTTATTTTGAATAACTTTTAGCGGAGTAAGACTGGACTGTTCTTTAAAAGGAGTATTTTTCGAATCGTATTTATAACTAATGTGCAGTAGGGTTCAAATTAGAGAAGCCAAAGTTTAACAATATTTGCCGTACAATTCGGGTCATAATTCTGTTCAATAGATATGCCATCACTGTGGCAGCTCTAATTTTTTTTTGCGAAATCTACCAAATTATCTTCAAGAAATGGAAGGTACATAAAATGATCCACGTTTTCTTCAATAATTAGTAGATTTCCTACTCCAATTCGGACTACTACGGAGCCCCCACCATGTCCCACAGTTAGAACAGGAGTCTTTTTCTTTTCTTTCCAAACTTTTGCTTTGCTATCACCTTTAAGTAACTTGGATTTATTTTCGTTGCTTGACATCACATTTATTCAAAAATGTTCATCATGCTCAGGAATTCCTGAGCAAAATCAATACTTTTGGTTTTTCTTGTTGATCTCATTATTTAGAGACGTTTTTTCTTGGATGCAACAGTTATAGCCATTATTTATCGGAACTAAGCGAATCTTCTCTGGATAAAGCGACGTGTAAATACCACTTGTAATATCATTAACAATTTGTACGGCCGGAATTTTCGGAATTTAAAAAAAAAAGTCAAATTTTTTCCTTTAGCACATGCATTTATGTATTTTAGAAGATTGTTCACAGTGTATATCACGTTATAACTTATTTGCCTAGAATGGTTAGGGTTTTGGAAGTTATTAACTGAATCTAGAGGGCGGCAACAGGTAAGTATCCGGTGATGTGGCTATCTTGTTCAGAAGTTTGTTGAATTTAATACGAAGAAAACTGTGAAGGAAGAGATAGGCTTCATCTCCATTCCTTAATGGTGACAGAACTATGGACACCACATAGTCTATTGACAGTCGAGTAGCTATTGTATTTTAGAAAGAAGTTTATTGTCAACTTACACGACTAAAGTCTTGATTTAAAATTTTGGAAAGGAACAAATGAAAAAGTTTTAAGAAAAATGTCCTCTCCCTCGTATCTCGACTTCGTTTCAATCAAGATTGTACTGCCCCATAAAGCGCTCTTTCTTCTGCTTTTATATCTTGCCATCTCAACCTATTGAATCCTATGAACTCGCCATTAATAAGAGTGGTAGAAAAAATGATTTACGGGCTCCCCATGATGAAATCCTATTCTTCGATGATTTCAGTCTTCTTTTTCTTAAATGGGTTGCATCAGACAATCAGTAATTTTACGTTGCCACTAATCTCTCCGCTGTCAAAGAATGTATTTTCTTAGATCGCCTAGCTGATTTAAACCTCAGCCAAATTAGTAGCATCCGAAATTACATGGGCAGACAGCTGGACCTGATTTTCACAACAGACCCCCTTAGTTCCTCTGTTTCACTTTCCTTATCAAACATCGACAACTACCATCCTCCCCTTCTTCTCTAATTTTTTCACTACTCTCCACCATTGAACCCTTGAACGAATATCTCAATAGCGCCCCTCTCAATTATGATAGCCTTACTGTAGATGACGCCATATCCATATTGTACAGAGAAATCCCGATTAAATAATTTATCTACCTCCCTCCTTGGTATAATCGCAGGCTCCGTTCTCTAAGACACAGAAGAAGTAAACTGGGCAATCTTTCTTCGTACTTATTTCTCTATAACTTTTCTAACTATATTGATACTTATCTGCAATTTACCGAGTTTCATACGAGCAACTCTCTCTACGAACGCCACTTGAACGAAACTCCTCAAAATTATCGCCAAGAGTGATGTTAACAACTACCATCTAATCGCCAAAATGTCACACATACCCAAACTTTTCGAAAGTATTTTGTATGACACTCTAAGTTTTCATTGCAAATTTATAATCTCCTCTAAACAACATGGCTTCCTCAAATGCAGGCCTACACAAACTTTGTCGAATTTATGTTCTTCACTCCCTCAGCATTAGAGAACGGGAATGAAGTCGACGTGATTTGAACTGATTTCAGTAAAGGCTTCTACATAATCTCCCGAAAATTAATACTCTTCAAATTGTGGGTTCAAAGCTAAGCCAGTCCATTGGAGTGGATATCTTCTTATTTAAAAAAACATTACTACAGTGTTCGTTTTAGATCTGCCTTTTCTAACCCTTTCTTAGCTTCTTCCCCCAAGGTAGCCACCTAGGTTCACTTCTTGACATTGAGGTAGTCATCAAACATTCCCATTTCTCACTTCACGCCGACGACACCAAGTTTCTCAAATTCATTCCCTCGCAACAGGATACCTCCCTTATTTAATCGAATCACAACAGCTTTTCTGTCTGGTGCTCCAAAAATGTCTGGGAGCTTAATATAATATTTCCAAATGCCCATCAATCACCTTCCCATATAAAGATGTTAAATCTTCTCCTCGTCTCTATTTTTCCACAATCAACTCATCTGCACCGTTCAGGTTATCCGCGATCTTGGCAAACTATATGACCAAGAGCTCAATTTTCGTGCACGTATCCAACGTCGGTTACTATGTTTCGCTCTTCGAGGTCTGCCCTGGAACAATCCTTTGTTCTTACAGGCCTATCAAGACCGAAGAACTCAAGAACTAATCAATTTGAGTACGTTGGATAAAAAAGGGTATGTTACAACTCCGTATCTCTTAACACTAATCCTCGTAGCACATGCAATCTTTGTCTCTTCTATATATTCACCCCCCGCACCTCATACGTCTCCAATGGACCCATTTCCCATATACTGGGAAGTGTTAATTCGTATATTAACTTGCTCAGCACTGCATGCTTAAAACTCCGTTTTCTCAATAGCCTTCTCTTCTCCCAATCACAGTCTCTAAGACAGATTAAGTGCTAATGCCTCAGCTTGAATTAAGCCGAATAAAGTCCCAACAAAAAAAAAGAAGTTATATATTATATATAGAAGCAAATTCAATCTTTTTGGAAACGATGGAAGGCAATGGAAGGACTGCGAAAGTCAAAAGAGGAGTTAAAGGTAAAAATACCACTCCAACACTAAAGCGTTTATGTCACAACATGATATGTGGTTGCATATCAACTGGAGGTGCCAAAGACCTGGTGTTTATCGGCAGATTCTTGCATCAGACATATTATCTAAAAATTTCAAAAGAAAATTTAAGGCAATATACCAAGTTATACCAAGAAAATGACCCAAAGCATAAGGCCCACACTGTTCATGAATGTCTGCTTTATAATTTTCCAAAAGTGATCGGAATTTCTGCTCAATCTCCCGGCAATGATCCCATACAGAATCTATGGGGCTATTTTGATCGCCGTATTCGTGACAATCTAGTATCTTCCCTAAATGAACTCAAAATAAAATTACAGGGAGAATGGGACAAAATCAGTGTTGAGTGCCTAAGTAAAATATGTCTAATATACTAAATCATTTTAATGAGGTTGTTAAATATAAGGGTTATCCCACAAAATATTAATAAATACTTAAATTCAAGCAATTTTTCCCAAACGTATTAAAAACCGAATACTAATAAAGTCTGTAATTTAATTATTTATATTTCTAATTTTCATTATGTTCTCTAAACACATCTGAGTTAATATCAAAGTTTAAACCTTTCATTTTAGATATCTCAAAAAAAAAAAGTTTTACCGATGAAAAACTTTATAATTGTTCCTTTATTCTACGATGTGTATCCATCGCCTATTCGCTTTCGACTGACTAAAATTTTTCTAACAATAATCTTCATAACTTACTACTAACTGCCGAATTGCATTTCCCACGCAGACCCATAGTCACCTCTGATCAAAGACAGCATGCACTTTTATGTTCCCATACGAAATCAGGAGGTGGGGCAGTGGATCGTGTTAACTTGAAATATGAAATATTGCAGTTTATTATTTTGGAAAAAAATTTTATAAGGTATACAACTTTGCTTCCGCCGTTACTGTTCTGTTTCAATATGAAGAAAACAGCGGTTGAGTCTCATCGAATGCTCTGAGATACGTATGGTGAGGACGCTATTGGAAGAGAGAACGTTTTCGAAGATGCAGAATTGGAGACATTGCTTAGTGAAGACTCGCGTCAAACTCAAGAAGAATTGGCACGATCAGTGGGAGTGACACTGCAAGCCATTTAAAAACGTCTCAAGGCCATGGGCATGATTCAGAAAGAAGGAACTTGGGTCCCGTTTGAGTTGAAATCAAGAGACGTTGAACGGCGTTTGTGTGCTTGTGAACAGTTGCATTTGATGGGACTAGCTCGGCGTCGTGTACTCTGAGGTGTTAAAACCAAGTGAAACAATCACTGGTGCTCGTTATCGAACGCAATTAATGCGTTTGAGCAGAACATTAAAAGACAAACGGCCGCAATTCAGCGAGAGGCACGATAAAGTGATTTTGCAGCACGACAATGCTCGACCCCACGTTGCAAAAGAGTTCAAAACGTACTTGAAAACGTTAAAATGGGAAGTCCTACCCCACCCGCCGTATTCTCCAGACATTGCTCCCTCTGACTATCATCTGTTTCGATCAATGGCGCATGGCCTGGTGAAGAAGTCACAAATTGGATCGATTCGTGGATCGCTTCAAAAGATGAACAATTTTTTCGACGCGGGATTCGTGCGCTGCCCGAAAAATGGGAGAATCAGTGGCCAGCGATGGAAAATACTTTGAATGATACATTAATATAAAGACTGAACATAACTCTGAGTAAATATACGTGAATAGGCTCAGAATAATTCAATCGTCGTCTTAACAGAATTTAGACTCTATTGTTTATGTTCCTGAGTCCGTATGAGTTTTCCACAGCGCATTCAATCGGTTCCGAGAAGTGAAACCTAAACAAGCAGTGAGATTCATGCATTTACAAAAGGATAAAGGAAAATCCCCAGGTGATACTACTAAGGTACAATAGCCTCAGTGCCCAGAAATAGGTCCTGTCTAGAGCATTAAGCTCAAGTGGCATAATTGAACCCTGCTTTTTCAAAGCATAATAACCGTTTTTTTTTTTCTTTTTTTTCAGAACGAAATCGAATGTATCGTGCGAAGAATCTTGAGATAGATGGCAAAATGCAATAAATCGCTTGCAATATCGACTTGGACATTTAGCTAAAATCAAATGCTGTTTAATACACATATGAACTTGGAGCTAGGAAGGCAGAGACAAGAATCCAAATATTGTAACAAACAATTAAATATACTACCCGTCAGACACAAAACACCATATCATCCCAATCCCCTGTTCTCGAATTGAAATATACCAATTCAGCATACGCCTTTGCATAATGATGCCAATAAACTTCATCTTTAATACACGAATCATCTTTAGGCAGAGATCATTGAGGTCCATAAAGCAATAAGGAAATCAATTCTATTGATTTTATGCACATATATTTCAGCTCACAAACGATAACTGTCATCCTTAATAGCACTCATGTATCTATTACCATAAAAATAAAATAACAATTCCACACAACATACATACAATACTTGTATCTGGAACTGTTTTCCATTCTAACTGAATTTCGGAACGAAATAGAAGTAGCAATGTCAATAATCAAATCGGCTGAGCAATCCTAGGTGCTCCTTGGGATCATAATATCAATTCAGAAAAATCATCACTTTCAGGATATCTCTGACTGGGGTCCGGGAAATATGCTTTGGCGTCTCTTGAACATGACAACTTGGAAGCATTTTTTTTTGTTTGCTTTCCTTTTTTTCCTCGTCACTTTTAATTTAATTTCATTTTAAAACTTATTTTTTCCGATTTAGTTAGACTTTCATACTTCTCTGCTGACGACCAGGCTGACGACCAGGATCTCCATTGCACGCTCCGCCTGACTGTCGAGGATAAATCAGAAAAGTTTTTTTTAAGCAGGGTTAGAAGCTGCGAAGTGAAATTATTCAAATATTTGTACCGGAAATGGTTTTGCAAAATGCTTTCCGCGTTCTTATGCTTTATCCCTTTTCCTTTCATCTATGCACATATATATCCCGACTCGCGTTTCCTTCAGCATTGGTCCATCCTACTCAATCGCAATGTCAATTGAATTTCGATTTCTTCTTCTCTCTCGGAAGGGCATCCAGAGTCGACGTGATTTTATGGATTATCACGTTGGTTGATGCGGAGGGAGAAGGAGGATATTGAGATGAAATGTGATTTATTACATATTCAGGAAGTTGAAAGAAAGCAGAAATTTGTCGCGATATTTCCTGGAATGGATTGCATTCAATCCGGTACCTGTTTTCTAGATCTACCAACCAAGATAACTGACTGAAAAATATTAGCCTTAAACCTTTTATGCAGAATTATTTGACAATGGAATAAATACCTTTGGAGTACGTTACATAACGGGAAACAATTTATAGCAAAATTAAATTGTGAAGAAGGAAAAGTTCTTAAATTTTGTAGTACCGTGTCCGTGTTTTAAATTCATTTTTAATTTGTGTTCGTCCCTATCGTAGTTGTAGGATTTCCTGATTTAGATTTAGATTTAGATTTAGATTTATTATTATTATTAACAACTCCTGTTCATATAAGATACAAATCTTTTAAATTTGAACAAGCTTAACATAATATATTATACATTTTACATATTTATAGGAATTAAGTTTAAGATATAATTTTAAGATATAATTTTAAGATATAATTTTAAGATATAATTTTAAAAATCATAGGTAAGAGGAAACGGATAGTGGAAGAAAGGATATAAATAGGAAAGAACAGATAGACACTGAAGGAAGAAGCATCCATTTTCACTTTTAAACTCTAGAAAAATATTCAAAAAGGATTTTATTAAAACTATTTGTGTTCGTTCTGCTTAGTCGCTTGATGGCAAGGGGTAAACGATTCCATAATTGAATGGCATGTACGAAAAATTGCCTGGACGTTGCTCTATATTTACACCTAGGTGGAATAAGTGCAAAAGTCCTATTATTTACTGAAAAACGTATATTTTCGAACAGGTATTCTGGTTCTCTATTATTTATAACTTTTCGTAACAGCAACAACGTTCTATAGCTGAGTAAGTCTGGTACCAAAACACCGGTTATTTGCTTTGTATAGCTAGAGACATGTTCTTGTCTGCTTATGTTAAAGACATATCTTGCACAGCTATTTAGCGCGACGGTTAGTTTTCTTTTTGAATCATAGTCCAAATTAGAGAATATTTCACATCCATAAAGTACAATGGGCAAAATGTACGACTTTACAATTTTTAATTTCACATTGACTGGCAAATAGTCGGCAGTGGGGCTTAGAGCACGAAGCACACCATATATTTTTGAAATTGTCTTATTAATGTGAAGACCCCAAGTGAAATTGTCTGTGAAATAAATACCTAGATTTTTGAAATTATCGACGTACTCCACGGTCGTTTGGCTTAAATTGATGGCTGGAAAGGTGTCAATGCTCGTACCACAGTTTAATATTAATGCTTTAGTTTTCGCAGGATTTAAGTTAAGCTTATTATTAACAGACCAGTCATGCACAGCCTGCAATTGTCTGTTCATGTCATCTACTGCTTCTTTTATATGTGTCTTCGGAAATGTCAAATAGAGTTGAACATCATCAGCGTAGATATGATGACGACATATTGTCAAGCATTCAGAGATATCATTTATAAAACAGGTAAATAACAATGGACCAAGCACAGAACCTTGTGGAACACCCAATGTGACTGGAAGGTGAGAAGAACATTCATTATTATGACAAACATACTGTGAACGATAAGAAAGATAGGACATTATCAAGCGACATAAGCTGCCATCAAATAGAAATTGTCTCTCAAGCTTGCTGAGCAAAATATTATGACAAACGCAATCAAATGCTTTTGAGAAATCTAGAAATACCATTAGGCCTAAATTATTGGTATCCAAACCTCGCCGTAAGTCTTCAGTAACTTTCAGTAGAGCCGTTATGCAACTATGTTTAGCACGAAACCCTGATTGATATTTATTGATAAACTTGTTGTCATTTAAATGGATTTTAATTTGTTGACTTACGATTGTTTCAAAAACTTTGCATAGAAAAGGAAGGATTGCTATTGGTCGATATTCACAATTAGGAGTTGAAGCTTTAGGTAGTGGTAATATTTTCGCTATTTTCCAGGGGTTGGGAAAAACAGACGTGGTTAAAATCGTATTTATAATATGTGTAATTTGGTGAATAATAACTGGTAGTAGAATTTTTATAAACCTTGG
Organism: Merodon equestris; assembly: GCA_958301585.1. Classification (NCBI taxonomy): domain Eukaryota; kingdom Metazoa; phylum Arthropoda; class Insecta; order Diptera; family Syrphidae; genus Merodon; species Merodon equestris. The sequence continues at coordinate 75,048,779 of OY284415.1, read as the reverse complement.
GCTTATATTGTCCGAACCTACTGCATTTGATCTAATACCGAAAATAGTGTTAAAGACTTTGGTTTCATCAACACAATGAAGTGAAAATGCATTATCATTATAATGATTGGAATTAAATGAATACGACATTGAAGACGAGTTACAGTTTTGACCAAGTGAAACGAAATTACTATTAAGCTTATTTAAATCGATGTCGATTGGGGGTGCTTCTCTTGATTTGATTTGAATTTGGCGCATTTTACTCCAAAACTGATTACTTGAACTAGCACTAAAATATTTTGTATAATATACTCTCTTGTTTTTACGAATAACCTGGGTAACAGCATTGCGAGCTTTCCTAAAATCTTCGCGCATAAAAGAACATCGATATCTTCTCCACCTCGCGTATAATAAATTACGAGTCTTTATCATATCACAAACTTCACGCGTTATCCAAGGTGTATTATTTTTTTCCGTCTTCACTGTTTTTACCGGAACATGTTTTTCGAACAGATATCTCAACATGTTATTGAAATATTCAACCTGGGATGACGAACTACTTGTGTTGTATATTGGAAGCCAATTAGTGGCAAGACAATCAACAAAAAGTGCATTTATGTTTATGTTCTCATACTGATACTGTTTGAAAGTGATTCCTCCCATAATTGGTAATGCCACATTTATTGTAATCAGGATCATATCATGGTACGAAAAACCGGGAGCAAGGATCTGATCGTAATGCGTTAACAATTCAGAGTTTGAAACTAATGCAATGTCTAACAGGGAAGGCGCACCATTTGGAGGAAAGTGTGTAGGTTGTATTAGATTTACAAATGTAAAACCAAAACATTCTATCATTTGTTTTAGTGCTCGATTGTTGCCTGGTAACATGTTAAGGTTCATATCACCGCAGATTACGATATTTGCGTAAGATGGGGCAAGTTCTTCCAAAATTTCCCTCAACAGATTTGCGTTGGCGACATCAGGAGCCATATAAACACAACCAACGACGAACTTTTCACAACTACCAAACATCTCAACAAAAATAAATTCAGCCAAATCAGTTGGTAGGGACTTTTTTATTACATTGAAATTGTACCCGTTTTTAATATACATAGCAGCACCTCCCCCTGCTTTACGAACCCTATCGGCCCTTATAAGTCTCATATTATTGATTTTAAACAAATCAGAACACATTTCTGGTTTTAACCAGGATTCTGAGAGGCACAGGACATCAACCAAGCTATCATCAAAAATTGACTTTAATTCATCGATCTTCCTTATCATGCTTTGTGTGTTGAGATGGCAAATATTGAGACCTTTCTTTTGTTTACAAATAATATCTACCAGCAATTTCGACTCAATCATGGAACGACCCCTTGTGATGTTACGAGTATTTATTTTGGGTGTAAGATACATGATGGCGATTAAAGCGACAACCAAAACGAACAAATTCTAAATAAATTATAACTATTTCACGTACAATTAATACATTATACAATGAGTTCAAAATGAAAACAAATAAACAGATGTGATAGGTGAAACAAATAGAGAGGAAAAAAGAGAAAAACAGTATACCAAAAGTGGACAAGTAAAATAGATAGTGAGAGAATAGGATGAGAAACAAAAGACTAATCGGAAAAACATAGGAAAAGAAAATGGAAAAAGAGAGCATTACATTTATAGTAAAAGAAAAGAGAGTTAAAGATTTACGAGTCGTGTACTGTTGATTCTCCATTGGTATTTAGCGGAACTCCCCCCTGACATCGCGCGGCAATGATGTTTAAGGCTTCCTCATCTTCAATCAAGATTCTTCTTCCGTTTCTGCTCTCTTTTATAACAACAGAACCATGTTTCGTTGACACAGAAAACAGCTGTTTACGATGCTTCATACGGGTAGCTAGTCTTAAAATTAATCGGTTTCGTTTGGTCAAACTCTCGTTGACATAGATGTTACAGGAAGAGTCGAGACCAACGTCACTTAGATTTAGTTGTCGTCTTTTCACCCGGCGGTATTCGGCGATCGATTTCAGCATATTGTTTTTGTCCTGTACGGTGGTAAATTTGATGATGATCGGTGGATCATGTGTGTTGTCCCTTTGTGAAGCTCGGAAAATTGATGAAATCGTCGGAGGTTTGCACTCAATTGTATGACAGAGATGATGGTAGGTGGATTTTAAATTCTCATCGGTTAGCACAGGGACACCGAAGAGAATCGCATCGGTAGCAATCTCCTTTCTTTCGAGCACTTCGCATCTCCGTTCCAGTTGGTGAATCTGGATTTTGAGGTGGTTTGCCTCAATAGAACAAGATTCCAATTTTTCCAAGCGCGATTGAACATCTTTCAGGGACGTATCAAAACTTCGAATTTGAGCAGACCAATTTTCTTCAATACGTGCCATTTGTTGCAGTAGATCGTTGCGTAAGTTGCTTAATTCGGTTGTGAGTCGCTCCATTATAGCATCAGCTTGCATGTTTAGGTGTTTTTCTAATACATCCAATGTGAGTGATTTTGACGTAGCGATGTATACATTCTTCAAATGAGAATTACTGCTTTGTTTTGGTGAATTGACTGTATGATCCGCAATGCTTTCTTGCTTTTTTTGCAAGCGGGTTACAACCGTTGGGTTTGAATTTGAGTTTGAGCTCATTTTGATTTAACGTTTGATGTTAACACGAAGAGAATTTTATGAATTTTATAGATAAATTCGATATCAGACAAAGCTCAACCTTGCGTAAACAACGAACCCGACAATATTTGCAACAAATTCACGTAATTTAAGTTTTATACTTGATTTTAATGACAAGGAAAATAAATATTACACTGGGAGGTAAAACGCACAACCGTTCACAATGACATATCACTCAACTTTTGATGTTTTTCTTACAATAACCAATTTATTAGTTTAAGGTTTAATGAATTAATGTTTCAAACTAACTTTTTTAGTTTTTGCAGTGTGTTACGTTATACACCAAAACTCTACTTAAAATTACAGAATTCAATATAAGTGTAGGGTCATCAATCAACAGGTATCAATGAATTATATCTGAATTGGGACATAGGGATATAGCTTTTTGTTCACGATCAGCGAATTTATTTAATGATAGTTTTCCTGCTTGAGAATGGGAAAAAATGTTGGAATCTTCTCGGCTGGTTTAACTTTCCCATGTTTACAAGTGATAGCAAAATCGGCTCCCTCGCGACTATTGCCGATGTCAGTGTAAAGCACATTCTATGTAGGTGTCGTTGGGACAATTATTCAAGCGCTGCAGATAGAGTTGAGGGCACTTTTCGGCTGAAGTTGTAATAAAAATAATGATAATGTATCCAGGTAAGTGAAAACGAAATTTATCATTAAGAATAATATTTTTTCTTTTCTTAGGCTAAGTTGTTTATCTATTTTAAATATTGCAAATTAATCGTAAGGCCGAAAGGCATAGTCTAATATTGTTCTATTTGCTTTAGCTCTTGTTTAGTACCGAAAATAGAACGAAGTGCAACTATAGTGAGGCTTACAACACTTTGATCCAGTGAACATTTAATGAACTCTTTTATTTTTCTTGTTGAAGTCAACCCAATGTTGTTGAATATTGACAGTTGAGTAATAGGATCAAATTTAAGACGACAATTAACGAAATACTATTAGGGTTAATTAAAAAAATATTTTATTCGGAGCAACAATCGCTCCCACGTTCACTTACTTTCTAAACTACAGTATTTTTCTTACATCTATTTATACTACTAAATTTGATTATGCTAGCAGAATATGGTGTGTGAGAAATAATCTAATGAGATACAAAATATGGTGTCAGATTTTCTACAGTGTGTACATAAAAGGTGAAAAATAAAGGTGTTTGATTACAGACTGTGCATCCGCTGGATGCGTGTATGGGAAATGGAAAATAGAGGTGTTTGATAACAGACTGTGCATCCACTGGAAGCGTGTACCATTGTGCTGTGTATGCTAAACGTGCAGTCATCGTAACTCGACACTTCTTATTAGTGACCCTATAAATATAAACTAAAATTAAGAAGGATAATCAAACATCTGATTGCATGGATGCCGGGCAACTGTCAAATAGTTTTTGACGGTTGTCAAAAAATGATACCAAATCTCAAGACATTTCATTGAATATGATATGATTCTTCCATCATTGGTTAAAACGTCAAACTCATGTATTATTTTATGGGGCTTCGCACTCACCGACCGATTGAACGGGTCACTAGAGGTGTCTGCAGGTGGTAAAGTCAATTGAAACTGAAATCAGAATCGTCTAAATACCAATTGCTTTAGTTCGATGTTTCTGCGCTGATGCCATTTCACTTATGGTGTTAGATACCAGTAGTACAGATTGATGGCTCAAGCTTCTACTTTTTATCGAACTCCCTTTCACCTACTTAAATCAGCTACGGCCTAACACATTTGATTGCTTTATAGTTGAAACTGACATACAAAATTTGTTTGGCATGCGGTAGATTAAAATCACATGTTGATTTACTCCTCTCTTCGCTTGTACGAGGCTGTCTTTTGTGAAATTTTTCTGCTGGCGAATATTCATTGCTAATGGTGTAGACCAGTGGTTCTTAACCTTTTCGAGCTCACGGAGCACTTCTAATTACATGAAACCTTCACGGAGCACCTTACCAAATAACATTGATTCTAGTAATTTGTATTTTATTTTTTTATTTATTCAACTCAAATAACTACAATATACAAAAAATAAAATATATTCAATATATTTAACAAAACTAAATTGTTACAAATTCAAAATGACTTAAAATATAATACAAATTCAATGGGATATTTGAGCCTGGTGAGTTTTACATATTTCGCCAATGTTGGGTCTAATAAAAGATATTGCTACCCTCATTTCCTCTTCTAAATCGAGAAGTCTTTCTCGTTTTTTAGTTTTTATATTTGTTAATGTTGAGAATCCAAGTTCGCAGAGATATGATGTAGCAAATTGTAATAATATTGCGATTGCCTTCTTAGATAAAGATGGGTATTCATCTTGGACGGAAATCCAAAATTGTTCATTAGACAATTTTGTGAACTCCATCTTCAGAGATCGATCTGTAGACAAGGAAATAATTTCTTCTTCTTCTTGTAAAGACAGTTCCAAATTAGAAAATTCAAATGTCCCAAACGGATTTCGTATCCAGTCATAGGATTCTAATTTAAGGGATGGGAAGTAACATTCGATTTTTTCTTCCAATATTGTTAGATGTTCTATTACGGCAGGAATAATATCTGCGACATTTTTAGTTTGAATTGAAGGAAACATATCAAGCGTATTGTTTTTTATTATTCGATTTTTCCAATGCAATATTTTTTTATTGAATCCCAGTATTTTATCCGTGGCTGTTAAAATATTCTCATTTTTACCTTGAATACTTGTATTTACTGAATTTAAGTATTTAAAAATATCAGCTAAATATGCCAATTTAGCACACCAAATATCATTTTCAAAATTTTTTGCAAATTTATCCACAGCGGCATTTCGGAAATAACACAACAATTCATCTTTGAGCTCTAATAAACGACATAGGACTTTACCGCGAGACAACCATCTTATTTCAGTGCGCAATAGCAAACTTTCATACTTAGCATCCATAGATATACAAAGCTGTTTAAAAATGCGTTCCTGCAGAGGCCTTGATTTAATATAATTTACTATTTGTACCACTTCATCCAAAACATATTTTAAAGTGTTTGGCAATGTTTTTGAAACTAAAACTTCCCGATGTAAAAAACAGTGTGTAGATATGATATTTGGATTATTTTCCTTCACAAGTGTAACACATCCTTTAATAGATCCTGCCATTGATGGACATCCATCTGTACAAATTCCAACGCAGAAATCCCAGGATATTTGGTATTTTTCTAAATATGTAGTAATACAATTAAAGATATCTTTTCCTTTTGTATGTCCTGTAAGCTCTCTGCAGCAAAGAAATTGATTAACTATTTCATTTTCATCAATGAACCGAACGAATGCAAGTAATTGAGCTTTACTGCTAATATCAACAGATTCGTCTATTTGCAAAGCAAAAAATTTCTTTGAAAGCTTATTATTAACCGTTTCCTCGATATCAAGTGACATGTCTTTTATTCTTTTTTTTATTGTATCATTAGATAGGGGAATTTTCATAATCTCATTTATTGCATCCTCTCCAAACATGATTTTGACTATTTCACAACATGACGGTAAAATTAGACTTTCTGCTATAGTATGTGGTTTTAGTTTCAATGCAATTAACTCGGCTACCTTGTATGATGCAATTTGCGCCTTATCAGATATTGTCATAGCACATTTAAATTGTTTTGCTTGCTTATCTTGCATGCCCAATAACCTTTTAAAGTAATCCTTATTTTTTGAAACAAGATTAGCATGGGTAGTAGTAAGGTGTCGGTTTAATTTAGCCGGAAACATAGCACTATTGGACAGTTCTACACCGCATACAACACATTTAGGAATTGGACACTCCTTTTCACCGGTCCATGTAAATCCCAAACTGATGTATTCGTCAGAATACTGTCTATAAGTCTTCCTTATTTTATTACATGTTGACACATCTTCTGTATTACCACTATTAATACTACTCCGACTTGTACTTGGTCCATCATTAATATTTTTCTCAGAATTACATTTTCGTTTCAAGAACTTGTCCATGGCTAAATAAATTGGGAATAAGAATAAGTACATACATATATATATACGCGTAAATAGAGGTATTTTTCGAAAGTGTTTAATGCAGAATAAGAAAATTAAGTTTATGAAAACATAGGAGATTGATATTAAGTTTATTTAAATAAATAAATACAATAAATATGTATGTACACATATTTATTTAATTTTTTATTTTAAATTTATGTTAATTTACAATTATAACGTAATATACTTACTGAAATAAATTTTTTCACTTTTTTGGCACAAATTTAATCAAATAATTATTGAAAACACATTGGTTTACGTCCAACACAACACTAAAATATTTCATATTATTTGATCAGAATTTTTTTGTGCAGCCTACTTGATTTAAATTTTTGTTTGAACTAAGTACATACCGCATATATGTACATATATTTGAAATACAGCCTGCTCGATTTAAATTTTTGTTTGAACTAAGTACATACCGCATATATGTACATATATTTGAAATGCAGCCTGCTTGTTTTAAATTTTTGTTCATAACTAAGTACATACCGCATATACATATATTTGAAAGTTTGTTCTAATAAATTTATATGTATATTTTTTTATACTATATGAGTTTAGCTTTCGTTTCGCGGAGCACCTGCGACAATCTTGCGGAGCACCGGTTAAGAATCACTGGTGTAGACCGATAGGGCCGAGACCATTCGCAGTCCCGATAATGCCTAGCATTTGGCCGTCCTAAGGTCAAGCGAACTTGTAGTGGTACGAGTACTTATATTCCTTGGAGGGGTTGCTTGCATTTATTTGGCGTGTAACACGCTTTAAAACTGTTCTAGTTGAAAAGATTTTTCACAATCCGTTTTAGCTTCTTGGGTACTACGACTATAGGGTTTCCCTGCAGAACTACAGTAAAAGGTGTTCAGTGGAAAATTTTCAAGTTTGAGATAAAATAAATACAAAACTAAAAATTGTAGGTAGGACTTTATTTTGGGAAAATGTACAGTCATGTTGCGCATTTAATTTTTTCAAAACAATATTTTTTAAATTATGCCCGTTTCTCTGCCGAAACTCTTGCAGCCGGACCCTCACATTTGCAATAACGCGTAAACAAAAAGCTGGTTCAATGGCGTCAGTTTCGCGGGGAATATTCTCTTGCGGGGCCTGAATTGTTCGAAGATTGTTATTGTAAGCCCTTGACTTGAGATATCCCCACAAGAAAAAGTCGCATGGTGTGAGGTCTGGTCTCGGCAATACACTTCAGCAGTGACTGTTGATGATTTTTTTCATTCCCGTAGAGGCCGCAATCTTACTATGATTTGGATTGTCCACTGTCCTTTCTTGTTTAAGTCCTTGCACCCACGATCAGATAAGTTGCATGCTCGGACAATTACTTAGTCTGCGTAAATTGAAATGAGTTCAAAAATGGTGCGACGCGCCCCATTCAACGATCCACCAGTTTTCAAATATTAGGCAGTCGATTTCATTATTTGAAAATACGTTATTTGGAAGATGTTTAAACAATGTCGTAGTTGATGGTATTCTAGAGGTCAGCTGTATAACTGGACGTTTTAAAAGGCAACCACCCATTAACTTTTGGTAGTAGGCTTTTAGTATGGCTACTTCGTAAAATATAGTCCAACTTGGCTTTTATGGAGCCTAAAATCATTTAAAAGTAGCATAAAAGTGTTTTCATGTTATGACTATGGATCTCAGAAGGCCCAAAAGTCTTTAACGTTCAGTTTCAGTTCGAATTGCTTGCTTTCAAACAAATGGGATCGCATAATGCTTAAACTAAATGAGTTGACTATACAAACATATTTTGCTGCATCCCATTTACGGAATCGCTTTTGTTTGATGCTACCTGGAACAGTCGGCTAATTTACAAATCGAAATGGAATGTCAATGGCCAGACCAGATAATACATACGAGTGTGGTCCGATAAGTACTTAGCCTACAAAAGAAAAACAAACATTTTGGAGAAATGGCGATTTATTTTTCAATTTAGTCTCCTTTTAGCTCGATACAATTGACCCAACGATGCTCCAACTTCTTTAACCCGTCTGAAAAATACGTTTTCTCAAGGTCTGCAAAGTAGGCCTCCGTGGCGGCGATGACCTCCTCATTCGACTGCAAATTTCTGCCCGGTGAGTGACTTTTTCAAGTTTGGAAACAAAAAGAAGTCGTACGGGGCCAAATCTGGAGAATACGGTGGTTCGTAGCCCAATTCGACCAATTTGGCCGTGGCGAGGGCGGAGGCGTGAGCCGGTGCGTTATCAGGGTGGAAGAGCACTTTTTTCTTCGCCAAGTGTGGCAGTTTTTCTTTAATTCGGCGTCGAATCGGCCCAATAATTTGGCATAGTACAGCCCTGTGACCGTTTTGCCCTTCTCCAGATAGTCGATGTGGATCACACCTTGTGAATCCCAGAAGACGGTGGCCAACACCTTTCCGTCCGATGGGACAGTCTTCGCCTTCTTCGGAGCATGTTCGCCGGGTGAAGTCCACTGTTTCGACTGTTCCTTGGTGTCTGGTGTATACCAGCGGATCCATGTTTCGTCGACTGTCTCGAAACGACGCAGAAACTCCTTCGGATTGCGCTTAAACAGCGTCAAACACTGCTCTAAAGTGGTCTCACGGTTGCGCTTGTTGTCCGGAGTGAGCAAACGCGGCACCCATCGCGCCGATAGCTTTCCATGCCCGAAATTTCATGCAGGATATGATTTTTGTCACGTTATCCTCCGTGGTAGCCGTTTTCAGGGTACCTGGACGTGGCTCATTAAAAACCGACGTGCGACCACGTTGAAACTCGTTAAACCATCGGTGGAACTCGATGGTCGCCATGGAAGGAGAAGAGTCACCGTACACAGCATCCAAACGCTCTTTGATTTCGCAGCTCGATTTCCCTTCTAAAAACAAGAATCGAATCACCGACCGATATTGCCCTTTTTCAATTTTTCTAAAATCCGCGGACACTCCCGCTTCCACACGCGGTCAAAACAAAACGAGTCCGATCCGGCTGAAATGTCGACAGTAGCCGTCTACTAGAATGTACTACACGATAGTAAGTTGCGATGAGACTAAGTACTTATCGGACCACCCTCGTATTTCGTGCAACATTTTGGATATAAACACATGGAAAATGGTACCATGATGGACGGACGGTTTCGGGAATTTATTTTAATAAGAAACATTTGAAGAATTGTGTGGCAGTCAATATTACCGCTATGTAAGTTATGGATAAAAAATATGTTGTTCTTTTAGCGGTTGTAGGTTCAAGCGATCTTTTTTAATTCGGTAAATTATGGGTATCAGTAAATAAGAGGAGGAACAGATTTGACTAGCATATTCAAGAAGGGGCCTAACGGAGTTAGTGTATAACGATTTCGAAATATGTATAAGGATTCGAGCATTCCTTGGACTACCGTTTCCCAAAGCCGAACGCGGAATTGGAATATGATAATGTTATCTACCATGAAATTTTGTTTTTGTTTCACGTTTTTGTTTTTTTTTCACGTCAAGTGGTAAACCTGTTTAGGCCGAATTGTACGGAGCCGGAATGAGCAGGGAAGGATACAAATTTGGAGATTTTCATATCATTACCTCATATGAAAAGATGAAAGTTCTTGATGCCGATTAAAACATTAATAGTCATTATGAGTATCAATGGGTTGTTGTGGCGTCCTTGGTGTACTCCGGAGGTGGCACTTATTACATACAACTTCTAGATACATAGAAACCGAGAGCAGTGAATTTAAGAAGCATAATTTGACGCGAAGTTTTGTCGGCTTTCCTGAAATATGTGGCAGAGTTTAGTTCTTTCCCATCCTCGAGTGTACACAAAGATTAGGAGAATAATTCAACTAAGTTTGTGGTTGTCAATTGTTAATTTTTGGAGGAGATGTTTGGAGTTTGCCCCGAAAGAATATTGTATAGTAGATGACACTCTTAAAGAATTTGGTAATACAAGAGAGTTTAGCAATAAGACAATAGTTGGACACACCTCATTCTTTCGACCTTTTTTGTAGATGGGTATAATGTAAAATTTTCCAAAGTTAAAGAAAGAGTCCATTTTCACTAACGACGGAAACGATTGGGGGTTGGAAACTATTTTCGAGTCATTGGAAGAAATATCGAGAAAATTTTAAGTAGAGGGATAGGTACCAGGTACCAGGTAAAAAACCCTTGGGAACGGGGATATAAGAGGCTTGCATTTGGGTCTGGTATCGGAAATAGAGAGGTATGCATGCTTATGCGAATTCAGTATAAGACGGCAGATAAGTAGAAAGGTCGAATCCAAAGCAGGATTTAAGATAATCCTGCCACCGTTTGTGGCTTTTGGATCCTGTTACGCAGGGACCGTAGCCCCTAAGTATAGCAAAATGGGGATAGTTCAGTTATTTTTATTGAATATGGTACGGATTTGATAAAGTAACCCAAGACTTTGGAGTATAATATGACAAAAATTTCATCTAAAGACATGTATCACATGTATAAGATTGGGACATAGGTGTTAAGAAATCAATTATTAAATTTGTATTGATAAATTGAATTTAAAATTTCTATTAATTTGTTGTTGAATTACATACTCCTGCTAATATTGTAAGCTAATTTACATTACATAATAATTGATAGCGCTTGCATAAACCGAACTTCCTCTATCTTTGTACATATACAAATCACATAATGTAGATTGCATGGTCATACGTTTCATGCCATGTTCCATGTATCTCGCTTATCAGTAAAGACTATCAAAACTCATGTTGGTGGCTCTCGTCACTTCTTGGCGAGTAACCACCGGGTAAAGTAATATTTGTCGTGACCCACTTAGTAATTGTATGTAAATCGATTGAAGGGATTATATAGTACAATAGATAATATAGAAAAGTTGAATATTCGTTTTTTTTAGTTTTTATTAATCTCTTTCAATAAGAGAAAGCTAATATTGCTTAGCAGTTTTACGAAGTCCACTTTAAGGAAACTGAAGTACATAATACGTATTTATACGTACATATTTACATATTTACGGAGTGGAGAACGGTGAAGGTATTGTCGATTGAAAGTGTAAGGACAGATGAAGCGGAAGTGCTTCGGATAATAACACAGCATAAAATGAGAGTTGTCTTTTCATGTTGTTGGTTGATGTTGCGGAGCTCTGAGAGGCGATCTGTGAATCGCTATTTTATATGAGTCTTACCAATTTTTTTCTCGATTTTTCTGACGACCTCCTAGTAATTTTTTACCATTCAATATTTAGTTCAATATTTCTAAATGCTTCTCATTAGGGATGTAAGCCAAACAGCCTTAGTTCCTCAACCGCCGTTACTTCATGTTGAATTCATTCGTCACTCTCTTGACTACGGTGAATGAAACTTTTAATTTGAAACTTCCCAGTGAGCTGTGTAAGAAAACGGTAAATACTTAACCAGCTGTGAGGTGAATAGCTTCTTTAGGCAGGACTAGATACGTAAAAGATGTTGGCATTTTCCTGATCGGTATATATCCCACAAGCCGCCATATTATACATTCACAAACAAAAAAATACAATACGACCGAGGAATCACGCATATGGATAAGAGACAATCCAATCAGAAATTACACCAAAGGGTAGAACCAAGATTTAAATAAATCCAGTGGAGATACTCGTAAAAACATAAAAGTTGTTTTTCCTGAAATCACTCAGTCAAAGCAAGCCATTCACAGTAGATGAGGACAATGATTCGACTTAAACTAAGTCCCATAAAGAAGCAGGAGATGATGGACTATAGGAAGACAGCCTGTTGTTGAACGGCAAAGCCCCTGGGGAAACGAGTCTATTATCTAGATAATACAAGTCTAACTTTCGCTTTATATCAAATATTGAAGAATTTCCAGGGTATACGAGGACGAATTATACAAAACCATGACCAGTTTTGACTTCCCTGCTGTTGGTATCATCCTGTCACTTGTCGTTTTTAACATTTTCTTTGATCAAACCATGCATATCTAACCGGACAATACAGAACACCTCAAAACTTCATCACTGCTTGTCCATTCATATGACATTAATATAACTACCATAACAAGATAAAATAGGGAGGTGATGGTGATTGAACTACCCGTAAGTCTGGCCGAAATGAGGAATGAGGAAGAATCGGGGAAAATTAAATCCAAAGTATTTAAAGTAGCACGTTCAAGTAGTATAGTAGGAAATATCAACCAGCTTGGGTTGTGATTGATCTCTTTTGAGTTTAAGGAACAACAACCTTGAGGACTGAGAAGGTTAAAAGGTAGGTCCACTTGACTTTTCAACATTGAAATGTTTTTTCTCGCATTTCTCAAAAGGATTAAGTGTCTTCGATATGTATAAAAGGTTTTCTATAGACTAGTATTCAGTTGTAAATAAAAATCATTGATTTCCTTAACATGAATGGAGACAGGTTATCTGCCTTCTTTTCTATCGCAAGCCACACTGATTTTGAACATCTGTCGACCTTAGTCATCTTCTTTTCAAAATAAGCAAATCTGTGGATGATCTATATATAGAATACCTTAAATAATTCAACATCCCTTTAGAAAAACCCTTATTTAAAATTTGACAGTTCCTTCTATTTGTTTTCAATTCTACGCCCATTCTCATATAAAATCTGCTGCTGAAAAACACTCCTGAGGCGTCTTATAGATACAGGACCCATTTTCTTCATCTTTCATTCAATCCTAGGAAAATTATCGTCGAAAACTATTTATGGCAGTAGAGGCAAAAATATTCATCCCCTTTATGTAAGCCTTTAAGGAGTATATTCAGAATTGTTGTACTTTTTTGTTATTTGCTTCTTCTCTCGTGTCTATTCAATGAGAAGGGTGGCTTTTACGAATTGATTGAGGTATTACATCAATATATACTGGGGAATGCGATGGCGCTATTCGCCCGAAGAGAGTTCCCTTGAAATATTGGGAAAACTAAGATTACTATATATGAAATAGTATAAAGCCGTGTTCTTATTTTGTTGGATAACCGGCTTGGAGGTAACAGGTGTGGGTGAGGGAACCTTTTCTCTGAATGGTTTATTCGTGATTTTGCCCTGGAAATAATAATTTATTAAACGAACATTTATTTTATAATTCAGTGTTAGGAACGAACTATCTTAGTATTACTCAGATCCATTGTAAACCAACATTAATAAGTCCGAAAGGTATAAGGATAAGGAGATTTAGAACTAAACGTTCCGTTCAAACTTCTAATGTTCTGGGTAAATATATTATAATATAATACTGAGTGCATTGAAATATTACGTTTTCCAGTATTTATTCGCTATTAAATTTTTCTATGGTCGATACTTTGCACGGTTTTAGAAATCGTTAGATCTACATATTAATTTGGCAAGTTGGTATACGCATGTCTCTGTGAAAACATGCATAAAAAAGTATATAAAATATCAGTTTTTCAGGTATAACAACATTTTATCACTCCTTTGAAAAGAAAACTTGTGAACCCATGGTCTGTGGATGATTATAAGGATTGGCCGTATTTGGAAAAAAGAAAAACATCGCACAGCCACCAAAGATCACAACTAGGTCTATTTTACCATGAACATAAATAGGAACTCAACAGAACCAGTACGTTTTATGGCCAAGTCAATCCAGTCAACGCCTTATTTCAAAGGTCCATCTCGCTTCAAATTTTACTTTTTGAAGTCAATGCCCTTGCTGGCTTGCCGATTTTATCCCTTATCCTTTACTTCGGCAACATTACTAAACGTACCGATTCCGCTCACGACGTTATAAAACGTTAGTCGAAGAAGTCCTCGATTCCTTACGTTACAATATCGTTACACACTAACTTCCTTCCAGGTCCCTTCCAGAATGTGCTAGGTCTGGTCCTCTTATGGTATCCACACTGCACGTACGATATTTAGAATATTAGGTTTATTCGTTTATTTGTTTTGTTCTTCGTAGTCTTCCCTGGGCTGATACTTATAATTTTCTGCCTTATAAGGATCGCATACAACTAATCAGGCTACAACCCGTATAAGAACGACATACTTTATACATATACGCGATCTATTTGGTGGTAATATTGACTGTTCCACGTTGCTTCAAATGATTCCCCTAAACCTTCAGCCTATGCTTCTCTTCCGTATTAACTTCCACCAAACGAAAATGCTACCAAGAAAGCAAACCTCACTCTTTTCAACCTACATTTACCCAACCTAATCCTCTACTGTCGCCATTCGTCTCCTCCTTAAACTTTTTCTCTCTAAGTTTATTAAAAGTTTATATTACTTAAGTTAAGTTAAGATTACTAGTTAAGGCTAGTATCAAGCCAATAGATAGCATCTCAAATTGAATAAACCCCATGCTACTAGCTCTTTCTTTGCAATCAAGAGTGTAATAATGTTTCAGTTTACTGAATATCGACATATCTACGAGGGTGGTCCGATAAGTACTTAGCCTCACCGCCAGATGGCGCCAGTATCGCAAGAGCAACTTACTATCGTGTAGTACATTCTAGTGGACGGCTACTGTCGGCCTCGTAATTTTGTTTTGACCGCGTGTGGAAGCGGGAGTGTCCGCGGATTTTAGAAAAATGGAAAAAGAGCAATATCGGTCGGGGATTCGATTCTTGTTTTTGGAAGGGAAATCGCGCAGCGAAATCAAAGAGCGTTTGGATGCTGTGTACGGTGACTCTTCTCCTTCGATGGCGACCATCAAAAATTGGTTTAACGAGTTTCAACGTGGTCGCACGTCGGTTTTTGATGAGCCACGTCCAGGTGCCCCGAAAACGGCTACCAAGGAGGATAACGTGACAAAAAACCACGACTGTCAGACCGCCGATTGAAGGTGCGCGAGATACCTGAGACGCTAGGCATTTCAAAAGATCGCGTGGGTCATATCCTGCATGAAATGTTGTGCATAAAAAGCTGTCGGCGCGATTGCTCACTCCGGACAACAAGCGCAACCGTGAGGCCACTTTAGAGCAGTGTTTGACCCTGTTTAAGCGCAATCCGAAGGAGTTTCTGCGTCGTTTCGAGACAGTCGACGAAACACGGATCCGCTGATATACACCAGACACCAGGGAACAGTTAAAACAGTGGACTTCACCCGGCGAACGTGCTCCGAAGAAGGCGAAGACTGTCCCATCGGCCGGAAAGGTGTTGGCCACCGTTTTCTGGGATTCACAAGGCGTGATCCACATCGACTATCTGGAGAAGGGCAAAACGGTCACAGGGCTGTACTATGCCAAATTATTGGGCCGATTCGACGCCGAATTGAAGAAAAAACGGCCCCACTTGGCTAAGAAAAAAGTGCTCTTCCACCATGATAACGCACCGGCTCACACCTCCGCCCTCGCCACGGCCAAATTAGTCGAATGGGGCTACGAACTGCTGCCCCATCCACATTATTCTCCAGATCTGGCCCCGTGTGACTTCTTTTTGTTTCCAAACTTGAAAAAATCACTCGTCGGGCAGAAATTTCAGTCGAATGAGGAGGCCATCGCCGCCTATTTTGCAGACCTAGAGAAAACGTATTTTTCAGACGGGTTAAAGAAGTTGGAGCATCGCTGGGTCAAGTGTATCGAGCTAAAAGGAGACTAAATTGAAAAATAAATCGCCATTTCTCCAAAATGTTTGTTTTTCTTTTGTAAGCTAAGTATGTACTTATCGGACCACCCTCGTACACTACGCTTCTTCAAATCCGGTCTAGGAATGTATTTTTTTTTTTAATTTTAAATTCATTTTTATTACACATTTCCAATTACTACCTTACACTAGACTAAAATGCTTAAAACTAGCTGAATTATCTTAACAAATCTAAATGTCTTAGTAGCCCTAGACGGACGCTCCAAAATAGACAGAACAACTTAAACCTACTTCTTTCCTTATTAAGTTATTACCTTAGGATAACTTAAACTAAGAAAGTGTTTTTTTCTTGTGTCCTGAGAGGCCCTAGACAAAGACGTTCTAAATAATATAGATTCTGATTTCTGGAAGTTGATTTCCAACTTCACAGATCATCACAATACTGCTGAATTTTTTCGGTCACGCTGTAGAAGAGTAACAACGACGTCGATCGTTGGGCCTTACTTGTAGGCGATAGAATACGCCATAGAATGATTAAGAGAATCCAGCAGATCGTTTAAGTAACTGCTGAAAATGATCGGCGAGTTTACCGTGCCCTCTTGCAGTCCATTTCTTTCAAATGTTTCAAGGAGTCACGTTGGCAATTTTCGCAACGAACTTTCTACCGGTTAACACGTCAAAAATCATATAAGGCAGTGGTTTACTTATAGCTTCCGACTGAGCTTGTAATAAAGACCTTCTAACCATACGATACCGAAAGATTTTTTTCAAGTTAATCAGACAGGTACCCGTGCATTCGTTTTTGCATAATCGGATTCTGGATAACCGGCAAAAGTTACGAAGAGTTTATTATCCTCAACTCCTCAAAGAGCTTGCTGATATTTGGAAGAAGACTAATCGACCGTAGATTTATGGGTTAGAGGTGTTTTTATCCCTCTTGGGGATTGGTTGCACCACCGCTGTGTTCTAGTGCACTGGATAGGTGCCTGAGCAGAACATTTGATATACCGTCGAATTCCGCGGAGTTTGTTCTTTTCTATAACTCGAAGGTCATCTCGATACCTTCCGTCGAAAAGAACAGGGTATTTGCCCCTTCGATAGCGATAGCATTGATTGCCATGAAATCTTCATTGATGATTTTTTGATCGCCAATGATCGATGTTATTTCGAAGTGATGAAGTAGGGCTCTGTTGTCCAGGTCGTGGTTCGGGTGAAAGCTATCATTCACAATTCTTGGAAGACTGTCTCCACCTTCTCCTGAGGATCCCCGATTACGAAAAACACGTCATCTATGTAGGACGACGCCCTCTAAATCGATGCTAACTGTTCATTATCTGACGTTCTCGGAAGCTTTAGATCCTGAATATGATTATGATTGCTAAACGAAATATTTTACTTATTAGCGGTAACATACTCGCGCTGTTGGATTTTACAGTACGAATTCGGTTGTTCAAAGGCAAACTTACAGATATTTTGTAATTTTCTTTGATTAAGATTTTTAATCAGTGCCTTCAGTGTCCTGACCTCAGAGTTTTGTCTGTCGGTAAACCGCCTGTATAAGAATTTGAGCCTTGTCAGGAGTCTACTTTTTTGTCTGTCCAGTGCGTCGATTGTTGCGTTTCGGTACATGTCCATGGTACCGTTATGTTGGCGTGGTATTGTACTATCCATCGTCTGCTTAATGATATCGTCTATTTGTTTGAGGTATCTGTCAAATATCGTAGTTTGACAGATTGCTATAATGCGCAGGAATAGATGGAGTAAGAACAATGGACCTCTCAAGTGTACTATCCCCAGTAATAATACAATGCGCTGAAAACATCAGGTGTATGTCCTATATTTAAAAACGGCAAGCGGATTGACGTAAAAAAATATAGACCAATAGAACTGATGTTCTATTCGTCGTTGAGAAAGTTCTGGAAGAAGTGGTTACAGTGGGGTATACAGTTACTTAGAAAAGTCTTTCGAGAAATAACCCATTAGGCTTTCAA
The DNA here is from genome assembly GCA_958301585.1 of Merodon equestris. Lineage (NCBI taxonomy): Eukaryota > Metazoa > Arthropoda > Insecta > Diptera > Syrphidae > Merodon > Merodon equestris. Next base: position 75,030,594 of record OY284415.1, on the reverse strand, counting down.
AAAAACAAAAGCATAAACACGTTAATTGAAGACTTCGAAAATAATGTCTACACAAGTCTCGATAAAAACCACAGCGTAGCAGTTCTATTTATTGATTTCAAAATAAAGCTTCGACACTTTGAATCGTAACCACATCCCAAAGAAACTTGAAAATATATGTTAGGTGTTCGTGGAAATGTGCTATCTTAATGAATAGAAATTGTAAAGTAAAGATAGAGCAGTGCACAAGTGAGCAGGAAGATGTAGAATACGGTGTATCGGAAGGTTCGAAACTAGGTCCACTCCCAATCATAGTGTACGTAAATGACCCACTAAAGGTGCTATAACAAAGCACGGGCTATGCAGACGACACTGCTATCGTGGTCAGTCATAGAAGTCTTGAAGAGGCAGGAAACATATTACAGGGAAACCAATAAACCAATCCATACTGCCGCAAAGGACTATAAGCCAATTATTCGGTCGTCGTTTCTATTAAAAACCTTGGAAAGACTCCTTTACCTATACATCAGAGTACCAATTCACACAACTTATGCAACACTCAACACGCCTACCTTAAAGGCAGATCAGTGGAAGGTGCACTGCATAATGTTGTTCTTGAAATTGAGAGCTCATTGAATACGAGTACAAAAGAATTTACAATGGCAGCTTTTCTCGATATAGAGGGAGCCTTCCACAACATAAACACAGAGGCCATAATAACAGTTCTAGAGGACATAAAAGTTCATTGTAATCTGGATTGGAAATATGTTAAATAATAGAATTATCAATGTAGACATTGGACACAGCTCTATAAGGAAAGTGATAATTAGAGGCACATCACATGGGGGAATTCTCTCTCTCCTACTGTGGCTTCTTACAGTTAACAAAATCCTTAAAATCTTCATGGAGAAAGGCACAAAGACCATAGCATATGAGGATGACCTAGTTATCTTGATAAAAGGTAAATTTCTACCAACTATAAGCGACCTAATCGAATCTGCGTTGAAAGAACTCTCCTCGTGGGCAAGACAGAACGGTCTGAGAATAAACACGCAGAAAACCGAGTTGGTTTTGTTCAGCAGGAAAAGACAAATCCCGATATTTGCTCTCCCAAAATTAGAGGGTACTCCACTCAAACTCAAAACGGAAGCCAAAGGCATCAGTCTTGACTCCAAACTTTCCTGGAAAAGGAACTTGGAGGAAAGGATGAAAAAAGCATTAAATGCTTTTTATGCCTGCAAAAAGACCTTCGGCAAAAGATGGGGCTTGCAACCGTACATCATTCATTGGATGTACACAGCAATCATCAGATCGGATATCACCATCTTTGTAGACAGCCAGGCCGCACTGAAGTCAATAGGATCCTGTACGACGAGAGGCTGTCATGAAATGTCGCGACTCACTGAAGTTCATCAGACACCACAAAGTCAAAGTCTGCTGGGTCCCGGGTCACAGCTCAATCGCAGGGAACGAAAGAGCGGACGAATTGGCCAGGCAAGGGTCTGAAATGGACATCAGCGAAGCGGACACGTCACTGCAACCACCGATCAGTGCATTATACTGGATCATAAATGACACAATAATAAAAGCAGCCAACTCGTCTTGGCTTACAAGAAACGACAATCACACGACAAGGTCATCGTGGCCAGAGCTTAATATCGGAAAAACAAAGAAGCTCTTGGCGCTGGACAGAAACTCGATCCGTATGCTCGTCGGAGTGATCACAGGACACTGTCCCATCGGAGCAATGCTCCGGAAATGGAACTCGGGATCCATCGATCTCTCCGGAGCTGCGGCGATGAGGAAGAAACCGAGACGATCCAACATCTACTTTGTCACTGCCCAGCTCTCCAGAATCGGCGGCTAGTTTCGCTGGCCAAAGATTCTTCACAGAGACTGCGGACGTAGCAAATTCAGATATATCAGATCTTTTAAAATTCATAAAGAGCACGGGGTGGTTTCAGCCACCACGTGATAGGACAGGTTATTTGCATGTGTATTCCGAAAATGAAGGGAATCACAATGGGCTCTTAGGCCTGCGAGTGGAAGTGATATTCAACCATCACACTCCAATTCCTTAACCTAACCTAACCTAGTATACTAGGGTACTAACAATTTGTGTACTAAAAAAAAAATATCAGAGCGAATGTTCGCGAAATACATACGGGTATACTCGTATAAGAAAATGTGGTGCAAAATGTAATCAGAAGAATGACATAGGAACATATGGCAGATATTATAATATATTCCGTTCCTAACCACGGGCATTGAATTCAAGTAAAACTATCACTTTATTAAAAATTGCCGCATGTCTATTGATTTGAAGTCACATCTCTTATTGGATTCTATATATTTTGTACACTCGCTGTAGAAATAGTAAATCCCCCTTTACTATTTTCCCGGGAAGCATTTGTTATAGTCTCATCGTAGTACAATTCATTGTATTTATTTATTTTTTATTTATTTATTTAAGGCATAAACTAATGCATAAGATGTATAATCTTTTAAATTGTGAAGCAAAAAATAAAAAATAAAAAATACATATACGTATAACATACTTGAACCTATTCAAATGAGCGGCAGTGTATATCCTAAAGCGATATGCTGAAGTGTTGCCTAAGTTGCCTTTTGAAGATGCCGTTGCTATGAGATCTTCTCATGTTAACTGGAAGCGAATTCCATAGTCTTACGGCGTAAATGAAAAACTGTTTTTCTGTCACTCTGTAATTAAAATTGGGTAATATCAATGTTCCACTTCTCTCAGATGTAGCAAACCGAAGAGTCTGATAAAGATATGATGGTGCTTTGCTCTGCATGAGTTTGAAAAGGAAAGTTAATATCCTAAACTTAAGGAGGCTTTGAAAGTCCATGCCAAGGTTTTAACGAATGACGAGATGTGATCCCGCCGCCGTAATCTGTATATGAAACGCACTGTACTGTTAAGCGCAACGGTTAGCTTGCGTGAGCTGTAACTATCGAGATCGCAGAAGACCTGGAGTGCATAGGTTAAAATAGGGATCAGTAGCGTCTTGACAAGCATTGATTTAATGCTAATTGGGAGACAATTTCCAGCGTAGCATAGTATACGCAAGACACGTAAGCTGTTGATTAAAGATGACTCCAAGGTTTTTAACAGTCTTTACATAGTTGATGTTGCTTCCGCTGGCTTGGATTGGTGGAAAGTTACTTAAGTCTGGGATAGTACGACCTATGACAATAGCTTGGCTCTTGGTGGAGTTGAGCATAAGTTTGTTTTTATGTTTTTATTTAACCGCGCAGTAGCGTCTACCTTTAGGTGGAGTGGGCAGCTGATGTATAATTGGACGTCGTCTGCGTACATATGTACCTTACAGTGTTTGAGAATTGTAGGAATGTCGTTATTAAACAGCGAGAACAGTAAGGGCCCCAGTATAGATCCTTGAGGGACTCCCGTTTTGGTTTTGAGAAAGGTGGATAAGTAACCGTTAGCATATACAGCTTGGCTGCGATCTCCAAGGTAATTCCTAATGAGTTTTAAGGCTGAGGAATCCAAATTAAAATAATATTTTAGTTTTTTGAGAAGAATTTCATGTGGGACAGTATCGAATGCTTTAGAGAAGTCTAATAATACTAACGATATCACATAGTCCTTATCAATTTCATAGCGAAAGTCTTCAACAATCTTTAGTAGCGCGGAAGTGCAGCTGTGTTTTTGCCTGAAACCTGACTATTAACATTGATCGGTATCAAACGCATCGGCCGATCTATAATTTCATTACGGCATCCCATTTATAACCCGTACTCTATAATTTATTGTCTCTATTTGAATATAAAAATGGTTTCGTTCTTAAGTTGAATCTACGTCTACAAAATTATAAAATTTGCTGAGCTATTCGCATATTTTTAAGTACTTTTCCTCGAATATATTAAAAAGGAAAATAATAATTCAAAGCCGTATATCTTCCTTGAGTATATACCCGTGCCACTAAACGGATTACGGCAAAATTTTAAAATTATTTGGCAAGCTCTTCAACGAACGACCTAGCTAATTGACCATCTCCGCCCAGAAGAAAATACGCTTCCACTCGTGGCCGTGATACGAACATGCCGTTGATTTCCACTTTATGCTTTATGAACATCCTTCTTTAAAGCTTTCTTCCCTCCGTAGGAAACAATAATTCTTCTCGAACGCGTCTCGGCACTTCCCATCTAAAAAAGAAGAACGCAAAAAATTGTCTGTAGAATTAAGGTTATATTTCTTCATACATTGCTAGTAATCCTCAAGGAAGGTAAGGGTATGTCCATAGATGGTTTCAAAATACCACACCCGACATCTACTGAATCTGGGGTATTTCTTCTCGTTTCCGTTTCATGCTTGTACAAAAAGACCAAAATGCTATTTTGGACTTGAGAGTTTCGTAAATTTCACTTAAATTTCATTTCACCTGATGCTGGGAGATAGACGCTACGATGCCCTAGTTAATTCTGGGATTACATGCTGGAGAGTAGAAGCAGCCGAGGCCAACCAACCAATCAGTCCCTATGTTCATGTGAACCTTGTGATATCTATAGATCGATGGAAGCCGGGTTGATCAGGAGTGTGGAAATGAGTATTTAATTTTCCCATATTTTTTTGCGTTATTGCATAAGTCGTTTCTTCTTTTTCTTTGTTCATCGTTTTCGGCATCGTTTCCTACAGGATACGTTTTTAGGGGTTATCGATTTATAACCACGATGAGGGAAGAGGACACAAAATTTTGCTTTCGATGGTTCACCATTTGCGAATAAGTTCCTCAATAAATGAAATAAATTGATTTAGTGTGATGGCAAATGGAAAAGACTATCATGCATTAGAAGAACATTATTTGTAATAAAGCGGGGGATGTTTTTTAACAAATGTAATATTAAGAGCCAGGTAAGAATTTTAGTTTTTTTGGCAACGGATCCAAGACAAATGTTCATTCCCGAACATGGCGTTTCGACATGTGCGTTTTATTCGATTATGTTTGCAAATATCATATATGTACATATGTACACAATGTGTGACTGGCCCGCACGTACCGTTCCCGGCTAAAACATTAATTGTTTAAAGCTTTAAAATGTAATTCTATTACGTTCATGATGGTAGTAAAAAGAAATCGGTTATTTATGCATTAGATTGTAGACTTGACTTAGCATAGTTAGATACGATTAAGGTCAAATATGCACCGTTTTGTTCCAAGCTTTCGGAGCTTCTGGCGAGTCTTGAAACACCGTTCCCCTCCCATTGGCCGCTTCTAGACGATTAGGGTCCAATTGCTGACAGTGCAGGCCCGAATTAAGAGCTCAGCCATTGCGGAGCAGTTCATAGTAGTTGATTCCCTGCCAATCCCCCCATACACACAGCAAAACCTTCTCGGCAGTCAATCCTGGCATGGCCAGCATTTGCGCTGGCTCACCGACATTCGACCACGGCCGTCCACTTTTCATCGCCGGTCACTATCCGCTTCAGAAATTCGGTCCATGAGGATTTTTGCGTTAAATCAGCAAAGGGTGCACCACCTGTACATCGAGCTTCTTTTTGATCCATTGTCATTCAAATGGTTCCAAACAGCTTTTTGTGCTGAGCAATCGAATGCTTTCACGACAATCGCATTCGACGATTTTATTAACATTTTTGACAAATGGCCTTCCAGAGTGTGGAGCATCTTATGCTGCCTCATTAATAAGTACCATAAGCCCTATCCCATTTTCAGCCGCTTGTCTTGCGTTTTCACCTTAATCAAATAAATAAATAAATAAATGTTAACTCAATACAAAAGTGCAGCACTTTTACGAAAAGTACTAGTAATATTTATTATATAGGGTCCGCCAAATAATTTTTTTTTTTTTTAAAATGCTATAAAAAAAACTAATGAATATTTTCTCAAATTTCTTTTTTTATTTGAAAGTACAATCCTTCCGGGTAATAATGGAAAATAATTTCATTCAAATGGCTGCCTCGGCTGGCCATGCAGTAGCCTACACGATCGGTCCAATTTTTAAGCACATTATCGATTGTGAGCAGCTGTATTTCACCAATGGCTTCACGAATATTGTCCTTTAAAGCGTCAATTGTCTCTGGCTTGTCGGCGTAACACTTATCTTTGACGGCACCCCACAAATAATAGTCCAACGGTGTCAAATCGCAGCTCCGAGGTGGCCAAACGACATCAGCTCTGCGGCTGATAATGCGATCTTCAAAAACAGGGCGCAAAACATCGAGTGTAGCTTCGGCTGTGTGGCACGTAGCGCCGTCCTGTTCAAACCAAATGTTGCCAATATCCTCCTCTTCAATTTTTGTGAACAAAAATTCGTTCAACATGGCCCGATAACGATCGCCATTGACTGTAACGGCCACTCCTTGCTCATTTTCGAAGAAAAATGGCCCAATTATGCCTCTGGACCAAAATCCGCACCAAACAGTGGCTCGTTTTGGGTGCACCGGCATTTCAATGTATGCGTGCGGGTTTTCCGTGCCCCAAATGCGACAATTTTGCTTGTTTACATACCCGCCAAGATCAAAATGAGCTTCATCTGAAAAGATTATTTTTTTGGCAAAATCGGCATCTTCTGTAAGTCGATCGCAGGCCCACTTAGCGAAGCGAAAACGCATTGGATGGTCAGCTGGCTTCAACTCCTGAACCAATTGGACTTTGTATGGCGTCATACCAAGGTCTTTATGCAAAATTCGTCTCAATGATGTCTCCGAAATGTTCAATTGTTGAGAACGACGGTGAATTGATGTTGATGGCGCTTCACGCACACTTTCTGCTGCAGCAGCAATATTCTCGGGTGTACGCACTGTTTTTGGCTTTTCACGCTGTGGTTTATCGATGAAGATGACAGTTTCTTTCACTTTTTTCACAAGATAACGAACATACGGAGCTGACGGTGCTTCTCTTCTTCCAAAATCCGTACGCAATCTTCGCACACATTCTGCAACATTACCATGATTTTCAAAGTAATGTCGCAATATTTCCCAGCGTTGTTCGAGCGTATACACAACCATATTTTTTCAGCGGAAGGATAAAACTAATTATCTGTCAAATCAGACATGAGCTAAGTGTTACCATTCACGAAATAAGCACTACTTGAAAAAAAAAAAACGTTAAATGGCGGACCCTATAGCATATAATACAATCTCCGAAATTAGTTGTACGAGCAGAATGCCCTATCTACCTCCGTGGTTCTCCCTAAAATCATCAATTATTTGATTATATTCTCAACAGGCTCTCACATAATTGCAACTTCAAGAGCATAAATCGTTGGTAGGGATCGGCGTAGAATTTATCTTCAGAAAATGTAAAGTAAAGCTTCATTTCATTCAATCGCACGTTCTTATTAGACAGTCAAGGTCTACATATCGAAAAATTTTAAGGGGCGCTCTAAATTCCTAATAGATTTCCGCCCCATTAAGCGAAATGGCAGATGTAGGCACATAGTTGACGATCACTCGCATTCCTACAAAAATGCGCCATAACAATCCCCCACTAAGAATAGTATCACAGATTGTTGATACACCTTGTTATTAAACCTGGCTGGTCTTTCTTGGCTAATACGCGGGGCTAACACCACCGGCCGATTATTGGTAAAAAAAGTTCGCCACAACTATTCCACGTTCTTGCGGAGTAAAGCGCTAAATTGTTTTTTTTTTTTTATACTGCAGCTGTCTAGATCACGAATGTCAAATATGAATGACGTACGACGCTCTTGGTTTTCCGATAGGATGATTAATTTTGGGCCACGTTGTATATCTCAACATTAGGAAATGAAATAAGACTATAAGCTTCGCCAGCTTAAGAAATATGATCTGGTAGACAGAAGACAACAAAAGGTCCGTCCCAATGTGATAGTGCCGTCCTCCGTAATGGGGAAAAAAATCACTCAATTTTCCGACTATACTCAAAAATATAAAATATACTCAAAATTCAAACTATTTCGAAGTATTTACTGTTATTTGCAGTCATTTGGGCAAAAACACACAAATTTAGTGTCCCATAAAGATAGAGCCAAGCTCCAGTCGCAGCTGTTTTTTCTTTAACGGTTAAATTTTAATGTGTTTTACAATGAGTATGTGTATGCTGTATGAATAGCGATGATTTGCTCTCGATCAGTATCGATCATTTCGCGTTTGAGTAGACCAGAAACCAGAATGAGACGTGCGTCTTTCGTACGTCTTCCCCCGTGACACCCTGAAATTTTGAAAGAAGTTCAGGTTCGTAGCGACAAAACCCGTTACAAACGAGCTTCTATCCGTGAATACGTGTGAGCTCATTTCATTTTACTGCAGTGTACTCCCGCCACACACACTCTTGGAATTATAACAATGTGCGTGATTGATTACAAAATTTTGACAGCACTTGAGGTACACACGTGCTCGCCGGGCTTGTAGGCAAACGTCGGCGGCCATTTTATGTGGTACGTCTCATTGGTAGTTCCTGGAGTAGACAATGTCAAGATGGGAAGAGGAAAGTCGTTGAGTGAACTCGAAAAGTCAAGTAATTGAATTGTTTAAAAGTGGCAAATCTACGCGTGAAATTGTAAGGCAGTTAAATCGTTCGCATCACCTCATTCAAAATGTTAGAAATTGAGTACTCTTCATGGCACCATAAAGACAACAGGCCGTCCCCCGGCATTAACTTATCACCAGAAAAAGTGCTTTTTAAGGGAACTGTCTAATACTACAAGCAGCCAAGTCCAACGTTCACAGATTTGTAAAGGCATCCGGTCGATTGCAATCGAAAAAAATGAAGGCACAACCACTTCTTACTTTACAGCATAGGATGACCATTGTGGACTGGGCTCGAAAGCAGATGAAAAGTTGTGTAGAATACCGAAAAAAATTCAGTTTAGAGACCCGGACCGATGGGCACACTACTGGCATGATTTAAAAAAAGAAGAAATTTCGTTCTTCTGACGTCAGCATGGAGGAGATAGTGTAATAGTATGGGGCGCCTTTAATTGGTAGGGAACATCCCGTTTAGCTATTGTTCCTAACAGGATGAATGCGGAGAAGTATCAAGACATGTTGTTATACTATTTCTCGAAGAACTGGAGTGGAATTTCAACAGGATAATATTAAAATTCACGTGTTGGCTGCTTCTAAAAATAGTGGTTTTCCGGCAGAGATATTCCAATTTAGTCATGGCTAGCACGTTCGCATATTAGCAGACTGGTGTATGTTGGGGACGGCAATTTAGAAACTTTCTTGAGATTAATAGCGCAATTATGGACAGTTGGCAAAAAATTAAAAAATTAGTTAACTCAATGCCAAACAGGCTGGACAGCACAATTTAAAAAACGAGGATTCAACGGACGTTAACTGCGCGCAAAATACAGATACAACCAGTGGCACTATTAGTTTGAGACATCAAAAAATATTTTTTTTTGATTTATTGTCTGTACTTCAAAGTTTTTCGATGGCTCTATCATTTTGGGACGCAACTTATCTATGTACGACATTTCAAAGCATACAGAGAAAAGGATGGTCAAAAACTATTGTATAACCAAATGAAAATCCGAATCCAAATTCGGAACGTAGTAGTACATAAAAAATTCAACGTTAAAAAGTTAAAAGATATTCTTATTCAGCGTCAATCACAAGATGAAACTAATTGGGGTTTGCCCAACTAGATGGCATGAAAACTAACGACGATCCAAAATAGATAAAAACAATACAGCTAACAATAAAAAGTGTTGTAAAAGAAGCAGTGGAAATCAAATAGGCAATTGCAAAGTTCCCACAGGCAAGCCCTGGTTAACAAAAAACGCGAGGAAAAAAAAACAAGTACGTAAGACTTCAAGCTTTGGAGATACGCGTGACCTCGTACAAGATATTTTCGGAAGGAATGAGCCGTTTTCGTCGGGACAGAACATGATAACGGCAAAGAAAATAGTTCGCTAAGACTTTTATGTAGAAATAGATACTGAACAAAAAGATATCAGGTCAGTTCAGGATTTATACGCAACGATAAAGGGAAGCTCGTTTTTGGACAGGAAAAGAGTTGCTACCCTATTTACTGCAAACAGCATTGGAAAACTATGTAATTTCGACAGCAGAAATTCAGGGAAGAAGTCCAATGACTTAAGACCATCAGAAATGATAAGATATCAGAATTAATAAGATATGCTGGACATGCAATTATATGGGCTCACAAAAACCATATGGAAGAATGAAACTATTCACGAGGAACGAAAAAACTCAGTCATCAATCCCGTACTTAAAAAGGAGAAAAAAATTTAATGAATAGAATCACTGCCTTCAAATTGTTACAAGGTGTTGTTAAATATTCTTTTAAAGACACTAAAATCAAGCGCTAAGGAAATAATTGGAGACCACCAATGTGGCATTAAACGGAAAAGAAGTAGTAATGAACTTTTCATAGATTCTAAAAGGCCGAGAATAATAAGGCTGAGAATTCTGAAAAATTTGGTGAAACCGATATAAGTATGCCTATTGGGAAGGCTAGATAATGAGATCCCTTCAGAAAAATGAGAGAGGAGTAGCACTCAAAGGGATCACACCCGCTCTCTGACGATTTGGACCTTTAAGTAAATAGTGCGGAATCAGTTAAGAGAAGCGCAGGAAGTGTTATATCAGAAAAAAATAAGTTTATTATTAAATAAAAAGAGATTGTGACTGACCGGCTTAAGTCGATCGAAACCTCGCGCCTGACTCTACTCTATAAACGCTTTAGGAAAGTGGACGAATTCAAATATCTAAGAACCGTACTGACGGCAAAAATGAGATAAAGGTAAAAATAAGTAAAAGCTGCAACAGGTAAGGAGAATTTCTTCGCGATGAAGGAACTATTCTAAATAACTCTTTTGCTCCCCAATGTCATATTTATAAAACCATAATATTGCCAGTAACACTTTACGGATGTGAAATTTCACCTCTGATTTAGAAAATGGAAAAAGATATCGGGTTTTTAAAAAAAGATCTTTACGAGAATCTATGTTAAATCTTAGGATCAATCTCTGGAAAATAAGTCGAAGAATCAGGCGAATGAATGAACTGTACGAGTACAATCAAAAGCTCGTATTCAGCCCCAAAGACTGAGGACTAAGATGGCAGAATGAAAAAAGACCGTTAGGAAAGCATGATCGCACTAATTACAGGGAGCCTTGGGAAGTAAGAAAGGCCCTGAACTTCCTAGTTCAAATGGCCGCTAATAATCTTCTTCTTTCTTCTTCTTTTCCTTTTTCCGGCGTTGTTATGGTCAGATGTGTAGGACCATAACCTTCCCACTTAACTGCATTAATACTGGTCCGCTTGTGGGGTCCGCCGGTTTGACCTCAGAAAGTAGCGGCAGGCTTCCCAGTTTGGGATTACTTCATCGCTGAGGCCAATCAAATGCTGGTGTTTTTGCATTTCTTTGCACCAATTGTTTTTCGGCCTGCCTTTTTTTTTTTTTTTTTGTAACACGGGCATGCTCCAGATTTTTTTTGTTTGATCTTACTTTTACAACACCGGTGATCTCCAGTCGTGTCAACCCACTGATTTGCATGTACACTTGTGGGGCAGTTTAATGGTGGTATATGTGTCCCTAGGCTCACCTTGGTGTTTTCTAAATTGCCTAGATGTGATTTTTGTTTACCTTTGGTTTAGTCGCCTTTTACGACAAGCGAGAGGTATCGCTGCAGGGATATTCTTATAATAATTCCGAAAAAAAACTAACTTTCAGGAAATTTGTTATTTCTTAGAGCCACTATTTTACCAGATTTATGGTATGTAACATTGCAAGTAAAAAGAAGGCAGCCAATATGTCACTCGTGAGAGTCTGGAAACTACATCTCTTGAACTTTAGAAGCTCTAGCCGTACCAAACAAAGGTAAATAGGCCTAGTCATTCAGAATAATTTTGTTCGACAGATCTTGGTCTTGTTTATTTATTTTTATAGTCCAACCAGTGAAATTCGGTCGTTTTGCGAAGTCTGACGGAATCACCTCTTGGGTCATATACATACATAAGGCAAAGTATGAATACGACACAACGATATTGTCAGCTAACTGCCAGTTGGAGGTTACTTATTACTAATGTATTGTCATTGCAATGCAAAAGGAGATTGCGTTTCTGTATTAGAATTAGCCAAAGAGCTAAATTGCATTTTTAATTGCATATTATTAGTTTATGATTAGAGACTTTACTGAATATTTAAGGAATTAATGATGGTAATTGCCGGCATAATTTAGAATATTTTTCTCCACATAATCAAGTGAACAACCGATAAAGAATGTATTTTTATTAAGCAACAAACCGAAACCATGTAGTCCCAGTTTCTAACCCGCAGCTATCTGAAATATTCGTGTCAATTTTATTTCTTCTCGTATTCTCTACATTCAATGACATCAGACCGTTGTCGTTACAAGTCGAGCTAACATCAACATCCAATTCGATTAACATGGATCTTTTTATACTTCTGATCATTATAAACATGTTAAAGTACTTAGGAAAGCCTCAAAATAGAAGTTTAACTGCAACATACTGTTGATTAGAGAGATACTCGTAGTTCAACGTGATGCGAAAAGGAAAATTTTACGTATGCAACCAAAGTTGGCATTTGGGGTCAAAGCAATAAGAAACAATTTTTCTGCTCCAAATGAACTAAAGATTTTTCGATTGCTCCCTCTGGTTTGAATATACAATACATACTAACTTCCATTCGTCCGTGCTCTGATGCCCGTTTAAAAGCAGGTCAGTGCTTAAAGCAAAAGAATCTGAACAAAAGCAGACGAAGGACGCATGGAGTCTGCTCTCGAACAAAGTTGCGGTAAATCGGGATTCACATCTAAATGAACGGGAGAATGAGATGTGATAGGTTGGTTCTGATAAACCATTCTTCTGCGAATCCATCGGCGATTATGATGCCAATGGTTGCGTCTAGGTGATAGAATTGAAATTGGATTGACAACGAAGACTGGTCAGGAAAAGCAATTAACTGACTGTGGTGTTGACCTATTCTTGGTGGTTAACATCGATTTCAGGGGATTAAATATATACATATTTAATACACATTGTATAAATATATACAATACATAGCTGACTTAGTTAAATGAACGATGAGCAATAATCGTGTCCCAATTCAATAGAGTGGGCTTGTGGCAGTTTAAGCTAGATTCGTTAGGTACATATATCGTATAATGCCTATGAAGAGATTTTTCAGCGTCTCTTGTGAAATCGGCCCTGCTAAGCGCCTAATTGAGTGAACTAAATTGGTATGCACAATTTCTGGTTTTATTCTATTTCAAGTCCTATTTTCTCAATTGGTCCTATTCCAGTTACGCCCATCTGCGGGTATTGTTTTAATTACTGAATTCATTCATTTGTTTCTAGGAGTTCCATGTTCTTTATTCATTTCATGTCCGCTTATCTCAATATTGCCGTGGGATATTTTTAAAACAGCAGAATATGATTGACATCAAATACGTGCCATGCATGCTCGCTTTCGAAATTTCGAAAGCCCGCTCTTTGGGTTATGACAAATTATCATCGTTCGTGACAATAATAGGGCAGGGTTGGGGCAATATTTTGCAAAAGGATATCAAAAATTTCCGAATACAGAAGCAGATTTTTTTTTGGAAACGAACAATATAGGAACATGGACAACAACTTTCAACAACATCACATTCCGAGAATAATGATTTCAGTTTTTCATTGTAGATACTTTTAGAAATATTATCTCCGTACACGCAAATGATTTCAACATAAAACTTTTTTATTAATTCATAGATTTTAATTGCTAATGTGTTTCTGACGTTTAGTCACGTGGATGTTAAAGCAGGTTATTTCACAAGAACGTCCTCATGGTATTCCTGCTAAGCCATTTGTCGTAAAGTTTAGCTTATATTACTCAACCGAATACGGAACGAGTTGATCGCTTTTTAGCAGTTAGTTTCTCTAATAATAATATAATTTTTTCAGGCAATTGCATCTTCAATTCTTATTAAGTGTTGTAGCAAAAGTGACTTTGCTAAATATATTTTTAACGAATCCTTTTATTATTGTTGAAAAGAAAACTGAGCTTTGAGCTGATAAGCATGATTTTTATTCGGCAAATGTTACTTTATCGAAAGTTTAATAACAAAAACGAACGGAAATGGACACACAGAGTATGAATTTTCAAGTGATCTTATGCTGCGAGTGTTATGCTTTCATCACGACTTTTTGATCATCACTCATTCACAACTGATGTTGTTGCACAGTTTTTCCGTATAGGAATTGTTCTTGACTATGGACGGACTTGAATTACAGACCTTCGGCTCAACAGCTGGTGATGATTACCATTGCACCACGAGCACCCCTATTAATATCTATTTTGTCCCTTCAAAGTAATTCCACTCATACACGTAATGGCTAAACCATTATGGTGATACAACAGCCATGATTTTATTTCCTAAAACTTCAGAAGTTTTCTTCGTATTGCTTCATGCGCATAGCTTCAAGGTAATATTGATTGTACAACCTTCCGGCAAGAACTTATGATAAACGAGACCATTATAATCAAAAAAGTTCAAATTTGACCGAACTTGGCTTCCTTTCTTCGACTTTCGCTCTTCAAGTCTTGCTTGGCTTCTACTGTAATGATTGGGCTCTAGTTTCGACATCATAACCAGTTCGGTTTCATCAGCAGTGATGACCTTTTTCAGTTAATCTGGATTCAATAGCTTCTGGGCGATGCTCAGTAACGGTTGTTTTGGTCAAAATTTAACAATTTCGGAACACACGTTTGATCTTCCATAGTAATTTTCTTCACCGCTTCAAAGTTTTCATCCAACGTTGACCTGTTGAGTCTTCTAGGTCTTCTGTGTAACACTTACAAGCATTTCAAATGCATAAAAGCACTTAATTGAATTTTTCATCACATTGCGACTTGGACTTACGTGTTTCTCCCATGGACAGCTATATGCCGCTTACTCATTTCATATTAGCAAAAGAAGAGTTAACCAAAAATATTGTGCACCAACTAGAAATTAGATAAATTAAAATTATAAATTATTATATATTAATTTAAAATAATGAAAAATCATTAAAAATATTGAAATTATTGAAAATAATGACAGTGATTATTAAAATGTTTAAAAACCAACCTTATCTTCCTCAATTATAATATAAAAGTCAAATTTCAACTTATTAATAAATAAAAAAATAATTTGTTTATTTTTGCAAATATCATTTTGTTAAAAATCAATCTTTCAATTAAGTTATTTGTAAATTTAAATTATCTTCGTTTGTGCTTCATTTCAATTTTCGAATCAAGCCAATTTTTGATATTCTGCTCTGATGTGAACCGTATTTCAGTGAGGGCGTTCTGCATCGACCGGAACAAATGGTAGTCAGAAGGAGCAAGGTCTGGGCTATAAGGCGGGTGGGGTAAAACTTCCCATCCACTGATTTCCAAATAGTTCTTAACCGGAATAGCAACGTGGGGCCGAGCGTTGTCATGATGGAAAATTATTGCCTCGTGTCTGGTCGCATATTCCGGGCGTTTTTCGGCTACTGCTCTCTTCAAACGGATTAATTGTGTTCGGTAGCGTTGTCCATTGATGGTTTCACCCGGTTTTAGCAGCTCATAATACAGCACACCCTTCTGATCCCACCAAATACAGAGCATTACCTTCGCGCCATGGATATTCGGCTTTGCCGTTGATTTGGCTGGTTGGCCGGGTTTCACATGATTTTTTGCGCTTGGAGTTGTCGTAATGGATCCATTTTTCATCACCAGTAACAATCCGATGCAAAAATTACTTCCTTTTGTGGCGTTCCAGCAGCATTTCGGACATGCAAAACCGCCTTTCGACGTCTCTCGGCTTGAGTTCAAGTGGAACCCAATTTCCTTGCTTTTGAATATATCCAGCTGCTTTTAAACGTTTTGAAATGGCTGCTTGAGTGACACCCAAAGATTCTACGAGCTCTTCTTGTGTTTGGAAACAATCTTCATAGAGTAATGCTTCCAGTTCTTCATCTTCAAACTTTTTTGGCTGCCCAGGACATTCATCGTCTTCCAAGCCAAAATCACCACTTTTAAATCGTGCAAACCACTTTTGGCACGTTCGTTCAGCTAGCGCATGTTCACCATAAACTTCCACCAAAATTCGATGACTTTTGGCAGCAGTTTTCTTCATATTAAAGTAATGAAGAAGAACTCCCCGCAAAAACACTTTTTCAGGCCCAAAGTTCGACATATTTGAGTGAAAAAAAAATTATTGTTGTTTACGCTTCAAATGAATGACATATACTGAAATGATGTACAATGACAGTAGCTTTTCAACGCATGTTCCAATGGAATAATACAAGTTACGCCATCTCTTAGCAAAGCGCACGAATTAAGTTATAGACCAATACATAATTAGAAGAGCAAGTTTGCTCAATAAATAAAGTATTTAAGAGATTATTTCAAAATGTTACCACGGGGCCAATAATGTTCCCTGAGCCCATTATCTCCTTTGATAAAACTTTAAAAAACTATTCCTGTAATACCATCCCGTTTTTTTCCTATCGTGCGCTTCTTATACTTTTTTTTCGAGAAGTTCGCTTCTTCTTGTTTTCTGTTTGTAGAAGTTACAGTTAGTCTTCACCCTTGAATGATGTTTACGGTGTGGATTCAACTGCGTGAAATCAAGATTTTTTTTGCAAAAATTGGATTGAGTCCCATCCCACAGTTAACTGTTGTAAATTAGAATGAATGCAATGATAATAATATAATAACGAAAGTGTTCCTTGATCCCTTTGTGGATATTAGAATGTGGAAGTAGCGTGCAAGCTACTCTGTGCAAGGACGGGTAAAGAATATCCCAGCAGCGATACCTCTCGCTTGTCGTAAAAGGCGAATAAACAAAGATAAACAAAAATCACATCTAGGCAATTTAGAAAACACCCAGGTGAGCCTAGGGACACATATACCACCATTAAACTGCCCCACAAGTGTGCATGCAAATCAGTGGGTTGACACGACTGGAGATCACCGGTGTTGTAAGAGTAAGATCAAACAAAAAAAATAAAAATCTGGAGCATGCCCGTGTCAAAAAAAGGAGGGGAAGAAAGAAAACGGTCAAACCGTAGCATTATGGAAAAGAACGCTAAAAGGAAAAGCATTACCCCGCCAGGCACTACTAATGGTCGTGATCCTGGGACGAGCAGCAATGCTCGGGTCAGAGCTATAGGATTTCCGGGGGATAGCAAAGTAATGCAACGGCGTAAGCCACACTTAAGATTCGCGAGTTGGAACGTTGGAAGCATGAGTGGTCGCAGCTATGAGCTTGAAGAAATGATGGTTAGAAGGCGAATAGACATCCTGTGCGTACAAGAGGCGAAGTGGCGAAACACCGGTAATCGGGCACGTTTCTTGGACGTTAAAACAAAAGCTTACAAGATGTTTTACTATGGATTGGAACAAGGAAAAAACGGAATCGCCATCATCCTTGCGGCAGAGCTACATGCCAACGTCTTAACCATTTCAAAGTCCAGTCCCCCTCAAGTAGGATGCGAACAAAAAGAAAAAGATGCATTCTGGCTAAATTTCCACAACCTTGTCAAAATCATCCCAAAGGAAGAGCTTTTGTTTGTTGGGGGAGATTTAAACGGACATGTCGGGAAGACAAGCGAAGACTATGAAGGCTACCACGGAGGGCTGGGATACGGCACCAGGAACTCTTCAGGTGAAGATATCCTAAACATGTGCAAGTCGTACGGTCTTATAGTGCTAAATACCATGTTCGTCAAACAAAGCCGGCACCTGATCACTTATAGCAGCGGCGGAAATGAAACTCAAATAGACTATCATTTGGTATCCAGTTTCATGAAGCCACGAGTTAAAGATTGCAAAGTGATCCTGGGAGACGCGATCGCCCCTCAACACCGTCTCCTCCTGACTGAATTTTTTTATGGAGGCGAGTAAGAAGTCAAAGCATCAAACGAAGGTGTCTGAGAGAATCAAGTGGTATAAGCTGGATAAAGGAAAAGGCGAAGCTTTTATTACCAACATGAAAAACTACCTCTTTTCCATTATCGATGAGGTCGGTAATGAGGAGTGCAGAGCACAAGACGTATGGGATTCCCTACAACAATCTGGCCTGGAGAAAGCCAAATCACTTGTCGGAACATCTAAAGGCCCCTGCCAACACGCAAAAGAAACCTGGTGGTGGACAGACGAAGCCAAAGCAGTGATACACGAAAAGAAAATGGCTTTCCAAGCTTGACCAAGCTCTTCTACTAATAGAGAGGAAAAAGCTCGCTGAATTCAAAGCGAAAAGCATGGAAGTCCTCTATCAGGAGTTGGAAGTAATATCGTCTTCCGCGTCTGACAGGAACCAGGCTACCCAGGAGCTTCGACAAAGCAATTTGAACAAAGGAGCAAATATCTTTAAGATAGCCGCCCAGAGAAGAAGAAATGCTCAGGAGATTCGTTTTCCAAAGTTTATTAACAATGCTGAAGGCCAACTCCTTGTGGAAGACGAAAAAATTCTCCACAGATGGCGACAGTATTGCGAGGAACTTCTGAACGAACAGTTTCCCCGAGTGTACTTTCCAACAGCCGCCCCGAATCATGCCGAAATATCCGACATCACAGTCGAAGAAGTTCGGTACGCGGTTAAAAACTCCAAGAAAAGAAAAGCTGTTGGGCCGGACGGGATACCCTCTGAGTTCTGGAAAAAGATGGGAGACATCGTGTCTAGATGGCCCATGGTTCTTATCTCCAAACTTATGAGAGGCGACACTATGCCTTATCAATGGAGGGAAAGCTATCTTCTTCCTTTGCACAAAAGAAAGGGTGATACCCGAAATTGTGATAACTACCGTTCTGTCAAGCTGATGTCGCACACATTGAAGATCGTTGAACGGGTATTAGATAGCCGACTGCGGAAAATAATACGGCTATCAGATGACCAGTGCGGGTTTGTCTCGGGTAAATCAACAACAGATGCAATCCAAAGTATAAGGGTCATGATGGAAAAGCATCGTGATTCGTCAAAGGACTTGCATATGGTGTTGGTTGATTTCGAGAAGGCCTTTGACCGGCAACCAAGAGATCTTTTATGGGTAGCGCTAAGACAAGAAGGAGTTCCAGAAACCTACGTGCGAATGATCATGGACATGTACAAGAGAGCAACGACAAGAGTAAGATGCACCGCAGGAGTCACCGAAGAGTTCGCAATCAAAGTCGGTGTACACCAAGGGAGCGTCCTCAGCCCACTGCTCTTTATAGCAGTAGCATTGATTGCTTGTTTGAAGGAAAAGTGACGGACTCCAATGTGCACCAGCTATTCTTTGCTGACGATGGAGCCATTATAAGTGATGATCAGGCGTCCCTACAGCGAGCACTTGATGTGTGGGTGGACATTTTTGAGGGGCACGGGTATCGTATTAGTTCAAAGAAGACAGAGTATCTGATGACGACATCAACCATCGCGTAAGCGTAGGGTGGATGAAGTTTTTTTTTTATTTTTTTTTTTTTTATTTCTTCCAATTTATTTTTATACATCTGTCCCAATTGGACATTTGGTACATTTTTTTACAGTTAGATTGTGGGACTTATACTAGGCTGAGTGACCAGTGTCATTCAGTCTCTATTTTAAAAACAATTTACAAGTATATGTACATATGTATATGTGTAGTGGCTATGGTGAGCTTCCTCTTATCATGTCACTTGGTCTGGTTCTTTTGAGTCCTCTTCGTCCGAGTATCTCTTTCCGTGGTAGTGAGTTGACCTCGTCGTTCGGATGAACTAATAATTTGGTGTGATGTCTTCTGCCTGAATTTATTGCTTCTTCCTCTATTGTTCGTATTTGAAGGTCTCGATGGATGTCATAATTGGAAATATACCAGTCCGCATTGATAATACATCGCAGGATTTTAGATTGCTGTCTTTGAATGATTGCGGTGTTCGTTTTCTTCGACGTCCCCCAGAGTTGGATTCCGTACGTCCAGATTGGTTTTATGATAGTCTTATATAAAAGTAATTTGTTATTTGTCGATAGTTTAGAGTTCCTGTAAAGGAGCCATGATAGTTGTCTAAATTTTACTTTTATTTGATCTCTCTTCTTTTGTATGTGGTATTTCCAGGGAAGCTTGTTGTCTAAGTGTATTCCCAAGTATTTGGCTGATTTGTCAATTGGTATAGTTTTGTCCTTTATCTTAAGTGGTATTGGAGTGTAGTTCAGTTTTGTTCTGAATATCACTTGTTGAGTTTTGTCCTCGTTGATTTTAATACTCCATTTGTCAAACCATTTTATTGTATTATCCAAGATATGTTGAGCTTGATTTGTTGCTACCTCAAGGTCCTCGTTCGAAGTCATCAGAATGGTGTCATCAGCAAAACTAGCAATCATCGATGAACAACCCCTTGGAGAAGGAATATCGGCAGTGTAGAGAACATATAACAGTGGTCCCAGTACAGATCCTTGTGGTACTCCTGCTCTCGATCGGTGTATGTTCGAGGTTTGGTCCTTAAACTTTATGTAAAAATGACGGTCTGATAAGTAGCTTTTTATTAAGAGATAATAGTCTGGTGGGAGTATGGTCTGAAGTTTGTTTAATAGTCCCTTATGCCAAACCATGTCGAACGCCTTTGCCACGTCCAGAAATACTCCAATGCATTACTTCTTTTCCTCAAAGTCAGTTGTGATTTTATTTACCACCCTGTGGACTTGTTGGATAGTTGAATGCTGCCTGCGGAAACCGAATTGGTGGTCAGGTATAGAATTGCTGTTAGTCAAGATTGGAGTCAATCGAACGTATAAGAGTTTCTCAAAAACGTTTCCTAGTATTGGGAGCAGGCTTATTGGTCTATAGGACGAGGTGTATATTGCATCCTTACCAGGTTTTAATACTGTAATGATTTGAGCAAACTTCCAGGTCTTGGGAAAATATTTTAGTCGGATTAGTGTATTGAAGATGTTTCTAAGGTACTCTAAGGCTTGTCTGGGTAGTTCACATAGTAATTTACCATTTAGGGAGTCATAACCTGGAGCTTTTTTGTGGTCTAGTCTTTTTTTGATGCAGTGTTATATTTCGATTATCTTTATTTTCTTTATCCTTAGATTGCTGGAGTTTATGTCAGGTTGATGTGGGATGTCCGCACCGTCCTTTGGATTTGTGAAAGTTTGTTCAAAGTGCTTAGCAAAAGTATCTGCTTTGTCTTCATTCGTTCTGGCCCATGATCCATCTGGTTTTTTAAGTGGTGGTTCGTGAGCTATCCTGTTTTTAAGTTTCTTCGTAGCTTTCCATAGTGAGGAAAGTGAGTGATGTCGAGGAGAGATTTTTTAAATAGTCAGCTATTTGTGCGTTTTGGTTTAGTTTCAAACTTGCTTTAAGTTCCTTTATCGCTTTGTTGTATTTCTTTTTGTCTTCTGGTGATCTGCTGGACTGCCATTGTTTTCTAAGTTTTCTTCTATCTTGTATTTGTCGTCGTATGTAAGGTGGTGTATAGTATTTATGTCCTTTTTGACTGATTCCTGGGTTCGTTTTAATAGCTGCATCAGTAATTGTTTCGTTAAAGTGAATTATTGCTCGTTCAACGTCGTCTTGCGATTTTAATGGTAAGTTAGTTAGTAAAGTTTTGTTTATAAGGTGTCGAAAGGAGTCCCAATCCGTCTTACGGTTATAGAGCCGGTGTTGACTAGGAATATTTTTTATTTCAGATGAATATATCAGATGTATAGGGGAGTGGTCAGATGAAAGGTCAAATAGAGATTTTATCGTTAATTCTTTTAATGGAATATTTTTAACTATGCAAAAATCAATTAGATCTGGGCGTTTATTTGGGTCAGTGGGCCAGTAAGTAGGTTCACCTGTGCTGAGGTATTTGCAGTTGTTCTTGTAGATAGCCTTATGTAAAATTTTTCCTTTTGTGTTCGATAGCCTCGAGCCCCAGTCCACGTGCTTAGCATTAAAATCGCCTGCAGCTATAAATCTGCTGCCTAGTGTTTTAATAAAGTCATCGTACTGAGCGCTAGTTGGTTTATGTTTAGGAGGGCAGTAAACTGCTGCCAGCGTGATTAGACCTCCCTTGTCTTCTAGTTGGACTGATGTCGATTGAATGTGGTCATATTTATATTGGTCACGTTCTAAGCATTTAATTTTGTTGTTGATAATTATTGCGGAGCCTCCATGTGCAGTACTATCAGGGTGTTTAGTGTTGTAGATTGTGTAACCTGGTATTTTGAGAAAGCTATTACTAGTAAAGTGTGTCTCAGATATCAATAATACATCAGTGTGATTGCTTTAATAAATTTTTTTAGTTCTAGTGCATGATTGGATAGCCCGTTCCAATCGTTCCAGATTAAAATATTCAGTGTATTATGCATGTTATCCATTTAGTTTGGTTGTTAGGATGGTCAGAATTTGTAGCATGTTCGTCATTTGTTGTATGTATTAGGTTTTTCATCATTTCTTTAAGCTCAAGCATGTCGTCAGTGCTAGGATTGCCTTGGTTTAATTTGCTCACTGTTTGTAGAGGATTTTGTATTGCTTCTGCTGAAGGAATCGTGTTTTCGATGTCGTTTATTGTTATACGGGTTTTATTTTGTGGATGAAGATCTGTATTAATTGGTTTAGAGGCAGCTTGTGCATAGGTTAGATTTTGTTTGGCGTTGTGAGAGTCATCTTTGGTTTGCTGGTCGCCATTTTCAGAGATAACTTTTTTGCGTAGAGATGGCAAGCGGTCTATTTTCAGAGCTTTATAGATCTCGAACCCCTTGTAATTACCCGTATGATTGCCATTGCAAAGCGCACATTTTATCATGCCTTCGTTTGCTGTGATTTTGCAATCAGCTGTCCTGTGAATCCCTGCACATTTAACACACACTGGGTCCCTTGTGCAGTAATTCCTGGTATGTCCGTACCTTTGGCAGTAAGTGCACTGGGCTATAATCCTCTTATGGTGTGGTGGTTCAAATTCTACTTTACACTGAAGAAGGTGGGTTATGTCGTATATATTTTTGTTGTTCTCAGCCATTTCCACCTCAACATAAAATAGGGGGGTGGTTTTTTTGTGCCTCTTTGAAGGATGTTGTGTACGTTTTTTACCTTGTGGCCCTTCATTTCCGGAAACCTCTTTCGTCTTTTGGTTTAAATGTATAATATTTTGTGTCATTTTTGCGTAGCATGTTTATAATTGTTCTGTAATGTGCAGAGTCTGAAGACTGGATTCGGATTTCATTATTTTTTAGTACCATTAATTCGAAGTTCTCTTTTGCAACGTTATTTAGTGCATTGTTCAGCGTTTTCATGCATTCAACACCTTGGACGTATATTGGTGGAGGTTTGTTTGGTCTTTTATGTTGTGCATGGTTGTCGGGTTGAAGAGATTTGTCCGCAGATACGTTTCCATTTGCTTTGCTTACTAAGTCTTGGTCCGGATTAAGGATTTCAAAACGGTTAGTGGAGATTGAGGCAGGAGTCTTGCTTAGCCAGTAGTTCATTGTCGTTTGGTTAGTATGTTTGAATTTTTTTTCATTGTTAGTATTTTCAGTCAATTTGACTGGAGACGAGCGGTCTCTTTTTTGAGTGGTGGGGTTGCAGGGAGTACTTTCTGATGCCGGATCGGTAGAGGTGAAATGGTTTGATTTTTTTGATTGTCTTTAATGTCCGTACGGGAGGATGAGATAAACTTTGGAGATAAAACTGATGAGCACGCTATAGAATTGGTTGTTGTTGTCGATGAGTATGCGTTTGTTGCTGTTGTAGTAGTAAGAATTGTTGTTGTCGTTGGTGTAGTTGTTGTAGTTGATACAGGTACATAAGGACGGGTATTGTGATTTTGGAAAGAACAGTCGCGCCCCGGTGGGGGCGACCGACGAACACTCATACTAGGTCTTGCTCTTTGCAGTATACTTTCGAGCTAATTTTTTTTGTTTTTGTTATTTCTAGTCTAGATGGATGAAGTACAGACTAAGCTGTTTAGGGAGCTTTTAAAAGCTTTTTTGTCTGTTTCTTTTTCCCGTAGGTTCCACAAATGAGCGCGCCAAATTGTGAACACAACTGCTAGCCGTCAAAACAACAGATGACAATTCTAAGAATTTGAATTTACCTATTACTAGTAGAATCGATATTCCAGCACGAGAATTTCAGTTGTCTGAGGTGCAGAGTTAGGGATATTTTATGGTGGAATGTGAAACAGAGCTAGTGTACATGCATACAAATCAGTGAATCAGTGGGTTGACACGACTGGAGATCACCGGTGTTGTAAGAGTAAGATCAAACAAAAAAAAAATCTGGGCATGTCACAAAAAAAAAAAACAAAAAAAAAAAGGCAGGCAATGCAAAAACACCAGCATTTGATTGGCCTCAGCGGTGAAGTAATCCCAAACCGGGAAGTCTGCCGCTACTTTCTGAGGTCAAACCGGCGGACCCCACAAGCGGACCAGTAGGAATGCAGTTAAGTGGGAAGGTTATGGTCCTACACTTCTGACCATAACAACGCCAGAAAAAGGAAAAGAAGAAGAAGTGAAACAGAGCTATTTGAGAGGTGTAACTTAGTGATTTTACTTTTGTTTTAAGAGAACTATTGACACTAGATTTACACTGACAAATGTCTAAAGGAGACTGAAGGGTGGATGAAGTGGCGGGAAAACTCCGCCATCTTCTGTGACCGAAAAATGCCCCCTAAGCTCTACACTTCAGTTGTACGTCCGGCGCTCACATACCCACATACAATGCTGGACAATGCACAAAAAGTATGAGAGCAAATTAACGGCAACTGAGATGCTTCGCATGACAGCGGGAGTAACAAAGCGTGACAGAATTAGAAGTTCAAAGATCCGAGGAAGCCTCCACGTAAAAGAAACCATCACAAGAAAGATAGAGCGCGACCGACTCAGATGGTATTGCCATGTTCAAAGGAGAGATCCTTTGAACCCCGTCCAAAAGGCGATATCAATCAACATTCCAATTTCAACACGCAAAAAAGGCAGGTCGAAAAACAATTGGTGCAAACAAATGCAAAAACACCAGCATTTGATTGGCCTCAGCGATGAAGTAATCCCAAACCGGGAAGCCTGCCGCTACTTTCTGAGGTCAAACCGGCGGACCCCACAAGCGGACCAGTAGGAATGCAGTTAAGTGGGAAGGTTATGGTCCTACACTTCTCTACACACCTATAACAACGCCGGAAAAAGGAAAAGCAGAAGAAGAAGAAATCATATCAGAACATACCAGAATAATAAAAGTAAACGAATTCTGACACATAAAACACCAACGGAGATTTTAGGCACAACTACACGATGGATACATGAGGATACTTTTTTAAAAGGCTTCACAAAGTCACAATACACAAAAAAGTAATATCACTTTAAGGTCTTCATACACACCAACATTTTTCTATAATAAAAAAATACCTACCCTGAGAACTAATAAGATATCACAAAAAAATAATAAAATAGTTTGGATGAACAAAACTAAGAAACTACTTAACCACACAATTATCAATTTGACACAACGAGTATAATGAGCTTTAATTTTTTTTTTTCGCTTCAACCAAGCTAATGTTGGTGATGTACATTGTTAAATTGGTAAATACAATTGTTTTTTTTGTTTTTGCTGGGGGTCTTACCTTTCAAATGATACAATTTTTGTTTCATTTGGACGACCTTATTTTTTATTAAAATTCCGCTAGATTGGCAAAATAAACTGTGCGGCGGTCGCCCTACCGCACCCTACCCTAACACCGCTACTGAACATTATGTTTTCGCTGCTCATCCTTAAACGGCGTTCCAATCAACGTTCCTCTTTCTGATATCCACCAAGAAAGAGCTCGAAGAACAAGACCCGAAAGCGATTATTTTGCTTCTTTTTTGCTTTAGTCATTTCTGCTTTCATTTAATAAATGAAATTCATAAAACTCAGATGAGCTTGATAAAAACCAATGACTCATTTTCATCAGTATATTTCCGTTCTGTTTTTATAAACTCAGCTCGCGATTGAACTTCAAGCCAACACATTAATTTGAGCCAAAGAATTCCGAAAATTGAATTAAATTCATTCGGGGAGTAAGACCGACAGAGCACAAAGGACAATACAAAAGGGAACAACAGCTAAACCAAAACTTATTAAAAAACTTTAAGTTTACTTACTTGACTGGAAACTCGATATGCGTCGTGTTCTGACAAACGCACACACTCACACCTGAATTCCTTTTTATGGGATTTCTTTTTCTTCAGACACAGATTATTAAAGTTACATTTGTTCGTTTTATGTGCTTACAGCACTCTGCTTATGTACACATGCACGTGACAAAGTGCCCGGTTTAGGGTGGCACTGATGGAATGGGACGCTCTATCCAAGAAGGAAATCACCAATAAAAAGGCGATAAATTTAGAAGACTCCCGCTCAGCCCATGCAAATTGTAAGCAAGTTAGTGTATCCGATTCGAGGCTGAGACTGGCATCTTCGTCTTTTTATTTGTTGTTGTTTTTGTTTTGCTTCGGGACAAAGGAATAGCATTTGTGTTTTGTGGAAGCCGTAAAGTGTGCCTATTTAGAACAGTAAGCTGGGAGGAGGGGAGTCGGTTACCGTTTTGGTTGTGCTCATTACTCTTGTTTCGGGTTTGTTTTGTGTTTGAACTAAGTATTTGCTAAAGAAGCACGCGAATTATAAAACGTTATAAAGGCATTAAAGTTGGATGTTGTTGTGCTTCGAGCTGCACGTATGAAACGGAAAGCAATCAAATAACATTTAAGCAGTTTGAGACTTCGTGAAAAGACTCCACTTGTCGTGATAACAAGAATTATTTACTGAAAATAAGTAAGAACTAAGAGAATCACGATCTCACGAAGTTGGGGAGAATCGTGCAGATTTCACATATTATTAAGTTTAATGGTAAAAGTTGTTTACGAATTTTCGGTCCATTCGTGGATGGCCTTTGAACATTATCAGTGTTCTGAATCCATTTTATTCATTTATTGCAGAATATAGACAAAGACATAGACAAACCTCCTGCCATAACTGAGTTATTCCAAAGCAATTATTGACATAAACGTAATTACCACGCAAAATTTGATTTCACAGACTCTTAATGGGTCCGTATTATCAGGCCCAGAGGTCTAAAAGCTCCTCTTTATAAATGAGCACAACATAAAAAGGCCTTCATTCATCTTCAGCAAATGGCCAGCAGAATATATGTATATTGGTGGAATCTATCTGCACATACACATAGCTCAGCAGGCACTGTGTAGAGTGGTATACGCATGGATCCTAGGAGTCCTTAGGTAAGGAATGACATTCCCTGAATCCGTGGAAAAGTACATCATCACTTTTATAAAATATAAGCAAGAAAAAGATGCACCCATGGAAGCTCTCTGCTACGGAGTTATTTCATTCAAGCTTGAAAATATCTTTTATATGTGTTATTTTGGTGTTTTATTAAAGTCCCTAATCAAGTAATTTATAATTCAATATAATGAAAGATAATGCATACTTATTGAGTGGTTGACAACTATTAATTACGAGGGTGATCCGATAAGTACTTAGCCTCACCGCCAGATGGAGCCAGTATCGCAAGAGCAACTTACTATCGTGTAGTACATTCTAGTAGACGGCTACTGTCGAAATTTCAGCAGGATCAGACTCGTAGTGTTGTTTTGACCGCGTGTGGAAGCGGAATATCGGTCGATGATTCGATTCTTGTTTTGGAAGGGAAATCGCGAAACGAAATCAAAGAGCGTTTGGATGCTGTGTACGGTGACTCTTCTCCTTCGATGGCGACCATCAAAAATTGGTTTAACGAGTTTCAACGTGGTCGCACGTCGGTTTTCGATGAGCCACGTCCAGGTGCCCCGAAAACGGCTACCACGGCGGATAACGTGACAAAATTCCACGATTGGCAGACCGTCGATTGAAGGTGCGCGAGATAGCTGAGACAGTAGGCATTTCAAAAGATCGCGTGGGTCATATACTGCATGAAATTTCGGGCATGAAAAGCTGTCAGCGCGATGGGTGCCGCGTTTGCTCACTCCAGACCACTTCAGATCAGTGTTTGACGTTGTTTAAGCGCAATTCGAAGGAGTTTCTGGGTCGTTTCGTGACAGTCGAAGAAACATGGATCCACTGGTACACACCAGGGACCAAGGAACAATCGAAACAGTGGACTTCACCCGGCGAACGTGCTCCGAAGAAGGCGAAGACTGTCCCATCGGCCGGAAAGGTGAGGGCCACCTTTTTCTGGGATTCACAAGGTGTGATCCACATCGACTACCTGGCGAAGGGCAAAACTGTCACAGGGCTGTACCTACTATGCCAAATTATTGGGCCGATTCGACGCCGAATTGAAGAAAAAACGGCCCCACTTGGCGAAGAAAAAAGATCTCTTCCACCATGATAACGCACCGGCTCACACCTCCGCCCTCGCCACTGCCCAATTGGTCGAATTGGGCTACAAACTGCTACCCCATCTACCGTATTCTCCAGATTTGGCCCCGTGCGACTTCTTTTTGTTTCCAAACTTGAAAAAGTCACTCGCCGGGCAGAAATTTCAGTCGAATGAGGAGGTCATCGCCGCCACGGAGGCCTACTTTGCCGACCTCGAGAAAACGTATTTTTCAGACGGGTTAAAGAAGGAGCATCGCTGGGTCAAGTGCATCGAGCTAAAAGGAGACTATATTGAAAAATAAATCGGCATTTCTCCAAAATTTTTGTTTCTCTTTTGAAGGCTAAGTACGTAACGAACCACCCTCGTACATTGCAAGCTATGAACAAAAAAGACAATCGAAGCTCACAACGCGGCGGCTCAACCAATACTGGATCGACATTGAACTTTTGGCTATCGGCCGGACATATCAACCTACGTCATTCTGTGAGATGGGAAACCACAAATCAAGGAAGAACAAGGAATTCGAGAAACATAGGCAAGAAAGAAACACAAGGCGACAAAAGCATACCAAAGTTCTGCTAGGCAAATAAACCTATAACTGCTTTGACTTATATATTCTAGATCTCAGCAAGTATTCTGCAATGAACGAGACCTCAGTTTATCATCGAGTGTGGAGCAAGAGTATAAATTAACTTCAGAAGTGGTTCTCAAGTTACTAAGTCCTAACCTTCTACTCGATGAAATTGGATTGAAAGGACAACTGGTTTTACTCAACAAGTTTGAAAGAAGAAGAAGAAGGTAGATCCTTGTAGGAATCACATCTGGCTAGAGCAAGCGATCCAAGATCGCATTGCAGGATACATCAAAGACAAAGGTTGATTCGAAGTATCTCAAAGAATCAATTGTAAATTAGTTGTTTTATTAAACACTCGGCCACATGGTCAATTGTCGAATAGTCCTTTTAATATACACTGACTGCCCGTATCCGATGGGACACTTGTTTCATCATATTTATTCAAAATAATACAATACCCCTCCGGATCAACACAGGGCTGTAAGCGATCACAAAACGTGCTGGAGTACGTATATCCGGTACTCGAGGTCGGGAACAGCCTTGAAGGTATCGGTCGGAGCTTTATGGATGGCAAATTTAACCATTTGAATTTAGAAAACATCCAGACGTTGCACAGCCCTTGTATGGTGGGTGGTGATGATGATTTTGATGTTTATTTGGCCAAAAACTCGCCTACGACCAGGACTTTGTGCGACGGCGATTTATCATACAACGAAAACCGACATCCAACTACCGCATACCCTAGTCGGATACGAAGAATTCTATTCCACAATCTCTCCATGATACCCAAATAATCTTAAGCATTTACAGTCTGACCTTGTGGTAGATAATGCTTTTGGATTCGACTCTTCTGAATACGTTCTTCTCTTTCGCTTCATCTGGTCAATTCCATATTACGCTCTGCCTGTTAGTGAGTGGCTCGTACTGGAAGCACCACATTTCATTGCCAATTATAATAGATGACATCAGGTTTTCTGTTTTTGCAACGCCTCATCCTCATGTTTTTTTACTCCTCTGTAAGAAAATGTGAAACAAATCAAGCCAGATCATTCTCTTTCCCCCATTCTTGGTAAGAATGAATCCCACTCTTAGTAATGCCAGAGTCTAACTTTCTCAATGTTTTCATCAACCATCGCGGTAGATTGATTTCGGTGAGCATTCGTCGTCTCAAGATGTTCAAGACCATCACGAAATTTAGCAAACCAGCGGAATACTTCTGTGTGGGATAGACACTGATCACCGCAAACGTTTCTAATTCATTCGAATGTTCTTAAGCAGTTTTGCCAATCTAAAACAAAACTTGATATTGACTTTTTGCTATAACTATTTATGATCAATAAGATCGCTATGAAATTTGGTGTGAAGATAGATGAAAAATGTGTCTATGACGTTCAAAAGATGAGTCAGAGATGGCAATGCAGTTGGCTGTTAATTTAAAATTTTCTAATGAGAAATGAGACAGACTGTCTTTGACCATTTTAGCTTGTGACTTTTCAAATATAGTATTAGGGAGGTATTTTTTTCTTATTTTTGTTCATATTTTTTTACAGTAAATTGAAAAAAAACTTTTTTATTTTTATTTATTTCATTTTTGTTTTTATATATTAAGAACACACTTACCCTAGACAAAAATGCTTAAAACTAGCTTACATAACAACTAACATAAAATACCTTACTGGCCCTATACGGACACTCTAAAGCAAACAGAACAATTTAAGACGATGCTTCGGCCTTATGATTAATTTGCAATAATTAAAATAAATAAACAACTTAGGCTAAGAAAAGTGATATTTTTTAAAAACTTAGCATCAGGTCATTTTTTTATAAAAAGCTTATAACTAAAAACAACTTAACCCTACCTTAACTAAAATATATATACAAAAATACATACGTCATATACCTTTTGTATGTATATTATATCTTTTTTTCATTATTGTTTTGTGATTTTTTTTGTTTTTTTTGTTTTTTTAATTACAGCTAAATCTAAAGTAGGCCTTCCAGCCACCCTTGCTTGCCTTAGCCTGTCCTAACCTATCCTAACCTACTCTAACCTCTTCTAATCTACCCTAGTCTATGCAAGCCTGCCACTGGCATATGGCAAGCTTTGCCTTAAAGAGGCTGACCTATTAAAGTTAACCACTGACGCAGTCTGCTCCAGCCACCAAAAGCGTTGATGCTGTCGGGCGACGTCTCCCCGATCTTGGTGCGACACTGATTTACTAAACCTGAGGCGCTCAGGCTCGCGGAGCGCAATATCATGTTCGTAGAGGAGCCGCCGCTCCACAGATTTACGGGCCACGTGGAAGATTAGCGGTACCGCTGATCTATCCTGGATCAGCCCACATTGATCAAAATAGAGGAATGCCTCTGGGGGGACAAAGCCGCTAAGGCGAACTTTCTCGTGGTACATGTAATTAGGGAAGTAAGCCCCGGAGATCAGGTTATTGACCGGTGTCATTGCTCTCGCAACGTGACCTCGGATCAGTTTTATTAGAAAATTATCCACACGCCATCGCCAATGAAGGGGTTAGTACTTTGTTCATACCGACGGAAAGACTCCAGACGATGTTGTGCTTAGACATTTCCCACCAGTGGCTTCGACACCATTTCGTTCAACAACACACATTATCCAGTGCACTGAAAGACGGCGTTGGGGCAATTATTCCTCAAGAGGGGCAAAAATACCACCAATCCGAAAAATCTCCCGTCGATAAGTCTCCTTCCGAGTATTAGCAACGTCTTCGAGAAAGTGGTTCATAGAGCCCTATGATTCGCATAATCCATTCGGCTACAGACCTAGTAAACTAGTATCGGATTCTTTCAAAACAGATGACTTGATCCCAAGCAGAAGGTAATTTGCTACATGGTCTTGATCTGGTCTATGATTACCTATGGATGCCCCGTATGGTTCAATCTGAGAGCTAGCTTAATGGAAAGAATTCGGCTATTTTAGGTTAATGCATCAGGACTTGTATCGGATTGCATAGAACATCTGAACCTAAGATACATGATATTTTACCCTAATGAGGTCCTATACAATAGGACTAGCATTTTACAGGGTGAACAACAGATTAAATAAGCCGTGTGACTAGTAATATACAGATACACGTTTTAGATATGTTTACCAACATAAAGTCAAATTCTATAAGACTAATATAAGCATAATAAGAATTTATACCATTCCTATTACTTTTTGGACGCACCTAAATATGCTAGCTGGCAAATAGGTCATTCAATATTATTTTTTTTATTCATTTTTATTACTAATTTTTAGACTAACTAACTTATAAATACCTTCGTAGCCCTATGCGGACTCTGTAAACAGATCAACTTAAACTGCATTCAATATCATTTAATCGCCATAATCAATAATTACGTGAATTGTGTGAATTGTCTTCTTCTTCTTTTCCTTTTTCCGGCGTTGTTATGGTCAGAAGTGTAGGACCATAACCTTCCCACTAAACTGCATTCCTACTGGTCCGCTTGTGGGGTCCGCCGGTTTGGCCTCAGAAAGTAGCGGCAGGCTTCCCGGTTTGGGATTACTTCATCGCTGAGGCCAATCAAATGCTGGTGTTTTTGCATTTCTTTGCACCAATTGTTTTTCGGCCTGCCTTTTTTTTTGTGACACGGGCATGCTCCAGATTTTTTTGATCTTACTTTTACAACACCGGTGATCTCCAGTCGTGTCAACCCACTGATTTGCATGTACACTTGTGGGGCAGTTTAATGGTGGTATATGTGTCCCTAGGCTCACCTTGGTGTTTTTTAAATTGCCAAGATGTGATTTTTGTTTTAGTCGCCTTTTACGACAAGCGAGTATCGCTGCAGGGATATTCTTAACCCGTCCCTGCACGGAATAATCGTGTGAATTGTCTGGTTTACCTAAAATGACCACTTCCCATACCAACATACACAGAAACCACTCTAAAAACGATGAATTCGAGTTCTGGAAACATTAAAAAGGAAGATTTTTCAAAATGTTTAATTCGGAAAATTACAACAATTTTACCATACCCTGTAAACAATAACTGTCTGAACTGATCATTTACATAATGGGCTAAAAGTCGTGATTGTCATGGAGTTGCATTTATTTACAAAATTCAATATAACGTTTTAATTGGCAAAACCGGAAGTGTAATGTCAACTGCTAACTTGGATGCTCAAGGACTCCGTATAATGGCTGGATAGAAGATAACTTACTTTATAAGCCTTGAAATAGGCGTTTGGATCTTGAAGTACTTATGAGTAACAAGACAATGAGACGACCTAGATGTATACTACCATCCAAACTAGGTATAACTTATACTTGGACATCCCAAGTAAAAGTAATTAAACTAATAAACCACTGGGATATCAAATGAAAATGAGTGAAATAATAACCCTTCAGACTTGGTTTCATTTAGTGAGTGTGCTACAGTTTTGTCTGCGTATTTTGTTTTTTGTAAATTACGGTTATATCTAGAGAATGTGGCTTTTGAATTCAGTTACGAGTGTTTTGAGAGGCTATCATCACTGAATGTAATGTAAATGTCGTAAAGAGGGACGAGCTCTGAGTTAATTTGCTTCAAAATACCAGGCTGTACTCTAGTAATAGAGTGGAATTACATAGAAACATTTGTCATCAGAAGTCACATTCCTTCAATTCGTAGTAAAGTGTAACTTATTTACTTACGAGTGATACTAATGACACTAAAAGCTCAATGTTTTCCTTATTTACATTATCTTAGTCTATCTACAAAACTTTTCCTAAAAACATCTGTCCTCAACCCACTGACGGAATTTCCAAAACAAGTAGTACCGAACATTAATTATGGTACGTTTTAGAAGAACATCTGGGTCACATTTCAAACTATAATACCTTATTTCATTCGGGTGCACAATACACCCCTCTACTTGCCCGCAACTCCCTAATCACAGTGTCCCCACTCTAAATCAAATTGCGCCCGGTATGAGTTCAAACATTCAAAAATGACATACTCAGTTTCAATTGCTCTTCCAATGAAGTTTATTTTCCATAATAACTCCAACCAGTTGTCCGGAGGGCTACTCTGCCCTTCAAGCTCATTATGGGACGATGTCTGGAAAGATATTTTTGTATAGTATAGTCGCACTGTACCAAATGGTCATCAGTCATTACGGTACATAGTTTCACCCAGTCTAAGAGCTATGAGTGAGTACCTTAAATTCCAACCTCAAAGCCCAGGTAAACTCCACCCGCTACTGCCTCGTACGCCACCTCAACTCGGGAGAGAGGTTCTAGCAGGAAATGGGATTCCACAGTTGGTGCGCTTCTGTTTTGCAAATCGGTCTTTTTACACATAGAAGTGTGTAGACTCTATATACTAAACTGAGCACAGATGAATGTCCGAGGGTGTATGATTAATTAAGAAACCGGGCTGTCCTGTTAGTTGGGTTTACCTCTGAAGTTAACATAGGAAGTGCGTAGTGACCAACGTGAAGTCTCGAGCAGATCAACGTTTAACATTGACCCACATTTGCCAATTGCGAAAGACAATTAAGGGGTTAAGTTAATGAAGTATTTACCTCTATGTTAGATCATGTTTTACACGAGTCTTTGCCCTGTGAAGGCAAAAAGCATCCGTTAGTGATAAGAACCGGAGGAAAGTCTCTTTGAAACTAGTCTAATAACCAAGGGTAGGCTTCAGTTCAGTAATAAGTTCAGGTAGTAAGGTTGTTGATGATTAATGTTTGTGTATGTTTGGGCAAAAACAATTTTGTCTTTTGGGATTTATACGCCTTATAAGTGACGAAGGACGTGCAAAATGGTTTCAATTACTTGGATGGGAATTCTCTAGCTTGTAGTCACGTTCAACTTTCTCTTCGAACTTCCAAATAATTTGTAAATTATTCGGGCTTCTTCCATTTAAAAATAGGCAAATGGAAGGAGACCTGATGGGCGGACCAGCATGCAACATTTAAGGTGGTGCACGTGAGCAAAAATGAATATTAACCAACTTGAATTGCAGCAACAAAAACAGTTGAATGGAGATTTAGTAGGTTTAGCAATTCACTTGACGTTTCAACGCCATTCAAAATAAACAAATTGTTGTTAATCTGACTAACACTGAACAGACTGAGTGAAAATAATATTAAAATCATTTATGAGCCTGACGAATTGATGAAGTTCAATTTATCTCAATTTATTTTTCTAGGTCTTCCCGAAAACAACACGTACGGGTAAGGTGCAACGATTTTAGACGACTGTCAGGAAAACGAGATATTGTACGTTTACAAGTCAGGTACTTCTTAATGCTTTAAGCTTTGATTAAGTTTAGACCTAATCGTCCCAAAATTAAAAAATCCAAGTTCATAGAAACGGAGCACAGTAATTGTGCGGTTAGGGACCGCATAAAAAAAAATCGTGCCGAACTTCACCAAAAACCAAAAAGGAGTGATAATTTCGTCAATTACATTCCATTTTTATACACCGCACAAAAAAGGTCATATAAGGTCAGGTTTGACTGTATACAAATTCACTGTTGGAGAGTGAAAGGACTCTCGTAGCAGAAGGGAATTAATAACCGGTTTGTCCTACTAGAGAGCATAGGAACTAATGACGAAACAAGACAAGGCAGAAGCAGTATGGTCAACAAATAAAAGTGAAGGCAGCAAAAATTAAACTGGGCCTCACTAAGAATGTGAGAAAAACGTAAAAGCATGTAATATTCTAAGACTTAAAGGCCTGAAAATAGCGAAAAAATCACTCGTATCAAGCCCTACGAAAGGAAGTCAGGTATCTACTTCGGAATAAAAAAAGGACAATGGCAAATGAAAAAGTTGAAATTCAGGAAACATGTTGGGTTAAAATCACGAGAGCAATGTATGTAGCGCTAAAAGCTGAACGAAAGGAACACCAGGCCAAAACATAATGGTGAGCTTGTTTCGAACAACGAAAGGGTTCCAACCCAATGAAGGATATCTAGAGTTCTCTCTCATGTGTGATATAGAGGAAAATACTAAAGTTTCCCGTCAGATCCATCTACTTGGAACAATTTTAAGATAATTAGGCAAATTCCTTATCAGAAAGGAAAGGTGTCATTTAATAAGAAACCCAGAACTAGCACGGTCCATTTACTTCATATCATACGAGAGTGGTCCGATACGTACTTAGCCTACAAAAGAAAAACAAAAATTTTGGAGAAATGGCGATTTATTTTTCAATATAGTCTCCTTTTAGCTCGTTACACTTGACCCAGCGATGCACCAACTTCTTTAACCCGTTTGAAAAATACGTTCTCAAACAAAAAGAAGTCGCACGGGGCCAAATCTGGAGAATACGGTGAATTTGGAAGCTGCTCGTAGCCCAATTCGACAAATTTGGCCATGGCGAGGGCGGAAGTGTGAGCCGGTGCGTTATCATGGTGGAAGAGCACTTTTTCTTCGCCAAGTGGGGCCGTTTTTTCTTCGATTCGGCCCAATAATTTGGCATAGTACAGCCCTGTGAC
Source organism: Merodon equestris (assembly GCA_958301585.1). Classification (NCBI taxonomy): domain Eukaryota; kingdom Metazoa; phylum Arthropoda; class Insecta; order Diptera; family Syrphidae; genus Merodon; species Merodon equestris. Next base: position 74,994,271 of record OY284415.1, on the reverse strand, counting down.
CGTTTTGCCCTTCTCCAGGCATGTGGATCACACCTTGTGAATCCCAGAAAATGGTGGCCATCACCTTTCCGTTGGATGGGACAGTCTTCGCCCTCTTCGGAGCACGTTCGTCATGTGAAGTCTACTGTTTCGACTGTTCCTTGGTCTCTGGTGTATATCATTGGATCCATGTTTCGTCGACTGTCAAGAAACGACGCAGAAACTCCTTCGGATTGCGCTTAAACAGCGTCAAACACTGCTCTGAAGTGGTCTCACGGTTGCGCTTGTTGTCCGGAGTGAGCAAACGCGGCATCCATCGCGCCGACACCTTTCTCATGTCCAAAATTTCATGCAGGATATGACCCACGCGATCTTTTGAAATGCCTACTATCTCGCGCATCTGCAATCGGCGGTCTGTCAATACGAGATCGTGGATTTTTGTCGCGTTATCCTCCGTGGTAGCCGTTTTCGGGGCACCTGGACGTGGCTCATCAAAAACCGACGTACGACCACGTTGAAACTCGTTAAACCAATTTTTGATGGTTGCCATCGAAGGAGAAGAGTCACCGTACACAGCATTCAAACGCTCTTTGATTTGGCTACGCGATTTCCCTTCCAAAAACAAGAATCGAATCCCCGACCGATATTGCTCTTTTTCCATTTTTCTAAAATCCGCGGACACTCCCGCTTCCACACGCGGTCAAAACAAAACTACGAGTCCGATCCGGGTGAAATTTCGACAGCGGCCGTCTATTAGAACGTACTACACGATAGTAAGTTGCTCTTGCGATACTGACGCCATCTGGCGGTGAGGCTAAGTACTTATCGGATCACCCTCGTAAAACTTGTTTTTTCGCATCATTACATGTTTTTCAAAGTTCGTCCGTGAGATCGACTCTTAGTTTTTCTTTTATATACATTTTGAGAAGTTATTTATGTGAAGAATAATACCTGGGTTTGACGAGCATATTCATCTTGACTGTAAATAAAAGTTGATAAACAAAATGTAAATTAAACTATTTTAAATTAATTAATCTAAAAGAAATTTTATTTATTTTGACTTCCTCTATTTGGGCAGAGGTTACCCTTACAAAACTTATTTTACTTCTCATTCTATTATTCTCTTACATTTATTTACCTTAAATACTAATCCGCAAGCTGCTCTGGAATTCGGCGTCCCTATGTTGCTCCATAGAGCACTCATATTTCCCTTTCGTACGTGATGGAATGCACCTGGTGTCCGATGGTTGCGACGCGATGTCAGCTTTTAACCGGTCGATCCGTGGGAGAGACACAGATTATTTGCATCAGCTTGTTTGTCGTTAACTTGTATAATAGACCATTCCCCAATTGGTAGTTTTCCTATTTTAACTCCGTCATTTCTAATTCCTCGTCATTCCGCTGTTAAAAGATAGTTTTGGTTTCTATGACCTTTGATGAGTAATATATTGTGATACATATTGTGTTAGCATAGTGAAAATTCACTACAAAACCAAAACTGTTTTGACTTTAGAGTGCTGATTTAAATGCTATGTAGAAGTATATATACTCCAAACTGAGCCACCTCGCGCTGAAGTGAATAGATAAGTTCACAGGGGCTGACAGTAGAGCCTAAGCCCATAAATGTCGTTTAGGCTCAGTTATGCACAGCTATCCTAATATCCTAGATGCCCACTTTTCGACAATTCAAAGTAAAAAAAAAAAAAAAAAACCTACAAGTGGGTCAACGAACCTCAATTTAACCAAACCGCTCCATTATAATAAAATCCGGGAACGCCAAGCGTTAAAACGCTACCACGTTTGTTAAAATCGATTTCATCAACAGCCGCATATACATATGTATATGTTACAAGCAAACACGCAAATACACCTATACACTTGTACAAGATAACATCTTTCATAATTTTATTCCCACTCGTACCGTCGAATAGAATACCTTGAAAGACTAAGCCTACATGAAATACCGTAACATTTTCCAAAGTAATAACGTGTGAAGTCATAATTTTTAATGGCCCATCATAAATTTGCCCATAAAACTGTCCCGGGAGGGTTCTTAATCGGCGAAACTTTAGTAGTTTCATAACTTTTCAAAGAAAATGTCCTCTTTCCTCTCGACTAGTTCAGTTCTTCCTTGGTGTGGCATATGCTGGTTATTTCTGACTCAATATGGCCGTGCGAGGACGATGAGGAAGGATGAATGGAAAGGCGTCTCTTTGATTCGAAGCATTTTGAATGCAACATTGCTTTCCGATGGGGCGAGGGGACTGAAGGCTAGAAGTGGAATCAAAAGGTGAAATGGAATACGGGTCAGTCGATAGGATCTGAAAGGAAGTTGGAATTCATGGCATATGCGACCTTCGGACTGCATCGATGTAATCAATTGCGACGGAATCTCTGGAATGAATGTAAGAATTTATCAATTAAAGAGATCAATTATCCAGACATGGCAATAAAGAATTCTGATTGAAAAATTCTTGTAGAATTAGAAAAATAAAGCTGCTTCTATACTCTTAACGGAATCCCAAAGCACGTATTAAAGTCAATACCAGTAGACTTGCGCCTACTTATTTTACTTTAGCGATATTTTTCCGACTCACAATTCATCCTGTTATATTCACCATAACGACCTTTTCATCTACAAGCAGCATAAACCACATCTACCTAAATATCCGGGCGGCAGTGAGTGCCTTTTCGGCATAATTGGATTGACGTACGATGTTCCACATTATTAAGTGGTTTCACCACGTTCATATATCATTGCACGCGACGCGCATTGGACGGGAATTTCGCAGCTCATGTCTGCCCCGCGGCCACGACAGACAACAACGAACACGACTACCGCCAACCGTTCACCATCAAGCGTTGACCGCCATCCAAGGCCAGTCAGTGGGTTATTGGATCCGATACGGTTGAGTGGTTTTCAGCAGCCGGAAATCATGATATCATCCCCCCCGAAGGATCGTGCAATAATTTATTTAATGTTCGTTAAGGTTGCGAGGATATAAGCAATTAGCCATCCATCGCAGGTTAGAGCGTGTGCGTTCGACTTAGCAACCAGACTGCCGTGTGCCATTTAAACGATGCCAGATCCTAATGCATGCGTGTGAGTAAGTTCAGGGAATTAAGTCCTTTTAATGCATTTAGGGAGAGGTTCTGTGTTTAATTTTTCACTTTTTCGAAATCACTGCCACTTTGTACGCTCTTGATGTCCTCTTGTGAACTTTTGCTCCTTCGTCTCACTTCAAAGTGAGAGTGCACTTAAGAGCAGCCTGTGTTTATTCTTTTTAACCTCCAGAGCCTGGAACCGTCGGTATGGCGACACGACGGGGGCGAAACAACAGGCTAAAGTGATGCTAATTATTCGTACTAGGGAGCGTTTATGCCATGCTTCAGTTACGTAGACCGGTATGTGTGTATTGGGCGGAATGATGTGGTGTTTGCATGGGAAATGTGGGCGACTGGAAGTAGAGGAGTGTAACTGGCAATTTTTCTGCGGATCACGTCGAGCTAAAGTAGGCGAAGACAATTAAAAATGGGGTGGCTTAAGTATGCAAGTGTGCACTTAGGGCCGTTGCTTGGTCGGGTAGCAGGCGTGCTGGAATGAGGCTGAGATTTAATTGGTGCTGCATTTAGGAATAGTGATTCCTTGACGTTCGGGGATTTGTTCTTGGAGAGTTGGAGCTTAGTAGGATATTGTTGACTCAATAGAACTAGTCAACGAGGCGATGGAAGACAAGATGTGCGGGTGAATATGGCATCATTATGGTCTCTGCAAGAATATCGGAAGTTGGATACCGAGTTCAAGTGTGGCATTTCGAAACTATGCTGTATATACAATAAGCTAGCAGCAGTTATGTAAATTATACACGTTCTATTCCTGGCGAGTTGAAGTGTTAAATCATGTTTTCCTGGGTTTGCTTGACACCATAAGGGTAACATTGCAGTTCAACGACTACTTAACTTGACATCGAGTCTGGTTTAGGTTGATTATTGTTTTCCGTCCTGTAAAACAAACCTGTAGCTTTACCTGGTCTAAGTTATCAGTTGAAATATGAAATAATAAAAAAACAACTTATGTACATTCCAGTTTAAAATCTTGCTTGCGGCAATGTCAGGCCAGAAACCTTGTCGATAATTATCAGTTCACAATCAGTTTAGTTGCTTAATTCAATCAATCTGAAACTACATTTACTTTTTTATTATTAACCCCTAAAGTTGGTATTGAGTGTTATTTTATTTTAATTAAGGGCGCGAGACATACATAGTTCCAAATTATTCGGTTTACTTTAGTGTGTCCGCATAGTTCTAGTAAAGTACTTTAAGTTAGCTAAGTAATTTAAGTTAAATTGAAGGATAGTTCTAAAAAAAAGAAAATAAAACGGCATCTAAAGCCACACAGAACAAAACTAAACTGAGTGTTGTTATATAACTGGTTACTGGGATCCAAAGTAAAAAATACACGCGTCAACGTAATACATCACACCCCACCAATGGTAAATGTTTTTAATGACATTGTAAATAATATCTTTACTGAATTTTTATTGGTTTCTCTGTCGGAAATGATCTGCAGAAACATTGGAAACCATTAGCAATGATTCAGAAGCAAGGACATTGTGTGCCGTACGATTTGAAATCGGAAGACATTAAACGGCGTTTTTTTTTCACGTGAGGCTGTAAGGGGCAGCTGTTCACATTTTTGCATCCTTTCGTGACTGGCGATGAAATATAAAAGATCGTGGGGTAAGTCCGGCCACGTATTAACATTGTCGGCACCCAATGTCATTGCCCCTTAATCATTCTTAATGATTTCAAATGTTTCGAAACGTACGTTTCGTGAAATCGCTGCGAACAGCAGCTAATGCGTTTAACTCGAGAAATGAAAAAAAATAAATAGCCACTATGCGAGAAGAGGCACGCCAAGGTGATTTTGCTATATGACAACGCATGGGCATATGTTACTCAGGTCTCTAAAATCCACCTCTAAACCCTAAAGTGGGTTGTTATACCCTAGTAGCTGTATTCTCCAGACATCACCCCTTCCTACCACCTGTTCCTATCAATGACGCAGGATTTGACAGAGTAGCGAACTTCCTTTTTATGATTTGTGGATTGCCTTTCCTGCCAGAAGGATAGCCAAAAGTTGTAGTTTCCGATGGACAATACCCTGAGTGACAAGGTTTTAACTAATTGCTTCTCCACGCCCTAGTACCAATTTTAAGTAAAAAATGTTATTGTCGTTACGTAGAGCAGTCCATTCGTTGAAACGAACTCGCCTGACAATATAGTACTATAATTCTGCCAGGCCAGAAACCGCACAAAAATGTCACTCGTTGTGACAGCAGATATTGTACTATTATTCCTCCCGGATTTCCTAAGGATTTTGGGTTTTATTTTCCTACCTAGCCCAGACATATGGAACGAACCTGGTCACTCGGAATAATTGTCTGTAGAAAGTAAATTCTTGTGATAACAAGATCTTTATGAAAAAATGTGGTGCAAAGTGGATAGGTTTAATTCCTCCACCGAAGATATTTTCAACGGACCTTCTCGGACGAACCCGAGCTGAAGTCTTCATCTGTAATCTTCCGAGAATTTCAAACGTATCAAATGTTATTTTGGCCATTTTCCTATTCCACACGTTGTACCAGTATTAATCGATCCATACATTTTTTGTCGGACGTATCGACGGCTCACTGAACAATGGCGCTGAATTTGCAGTGACACCTTCTGTTGGATGGCGCCCTGTTACCCGAATTGTATGATTACAGGTCTGAATATATTTAACGGATCTTTCGAATAAGAGATTCGTAATTCCCCCATTTGTCTTTATTTTAATGGTTTTCGCTACTTTTCTCACCTCGGAAAAATGGAACGGGAACGAAAAAAAAATAATCACAGCATCCTGCACTGCCTTGTATAATTCATCCAAGGTTTTGCACTGGTCCCTGTAAACTCGACTGTAGACCATCTCCCACAAATTCTCAATAGGGTTAAGGTCATGAGATTGCGTGGGATAATCCAGAACCTTGATATTATTGGCATTAAACCAAGTCTTGACAACTAGATTTGTATGTTTTGGATCGTTGTCCTGTTGAAACGTCCACTTCAAACACTTTTCTTCTTCAGCATAAGGCAACATTACTGTTTTTAAAATATTTAAATATTTGAAACGATCCATGATGTCATTTATTCTGTAGATAGGCCCATTTTCCCAAACAAAAAAACTTCTCAGACGTGTACATTTCCTACACCAAATTTAACTGGTAGAACAGGTAGAAAGTTCGTTGTGAAAATTGCCAACGTAACTTGAAATCAAAAATGGACTGCAACAGGGTACGGTAAATTCGCCGATCCTTTTCAGCATTTACCTGAGTAATCTACTTGTTTCTCTTCACCACTCAATAGCGTATGCAGATGACCTAATTGCGTACAGATCAGGTCCAACGATCGACGTCATTGTCACTCTCTTGCAACGTGACTTTGAAAAAAATCAGCAGTATTGTGATGACTGGAAGTTGAAAATCAACTTCCAGAAATCAGAATCTATATTGTTCAGAACGCCTTTGTCTAGGGCCTCCCGGGACACTAGAAAAAATTGGCGCAGGTTCTCTATCTTTGGGTCGGACGGGCGTCCACTGGCGAGACAAAGTGTAGTCAGATACCTTGGGATCGTGCTGGATCAGTATCTATATTTTGACAAACATGTAGATGCTGCTCTGGCGAGGGCCCGGGGCGCTTTCGCTCTGACAAGATGGCTGTTTCATAGCAGCCAACTTGATTCCAGGCTGAAGGTAATCTGCTACATGGCCTTAATCAGACCCATGGTTGCCTATGGATGTCCCGTCTGGTTCAATGTGAGAGCCAGCTTAATGGAAAGGATTCGGGTGTTTGAGAGCCAATGTCTAAGGACTTGTCTCGGGCTACATAGGACTCCCGAATCTGAGTACAGGAAATTTTACCCGAACGAGGTCCTATACAATAGGGCCAGGATTGTACGAATAGATAATTTTCTGATCAACATACATATATACATATATACATATACAGTCAGTGGCAAAATTATTTACACATAGCAATGCCAGCTTTCTGAACAGCTTCTAAAGCTACGTAACTTCTAAAATAACAACACATTATCCATGATTCTTATCAATTTCATTCCTTATTATTTTATTTAAACAATAAACAAAAAAAATGTATTCAAATCCAACAAATAACTGTTGAAATCGTAGGAAAATAAGAGGCACTATTATTTACACAGCCATTGAACATTGACAAAATTATTTACACAAGTGCAAATAACTGCACTTGGAAGGTAACGGTTCTAAATTTCTTTGATAAATTGATGCTTTGCGCGTCACTTAGTTATTGTGGTCAGTTTGGTAAGAACTTTGCGAGATAATGGTTGCACAAAATGACAAAAATGATAGAACTTTCCCTTGAGAAAAGAGCTGCCATTGTGGCAGAGTTTCAGAGAGGTATTTCGGCCGCGGAGCTCGCAAGAAAATACGGTTGTGTGCGGAAAACGATTTATAACCAAATTTCAAAATTTAAAGAATGTGGAAGTGTAAAAAATAAAAGTGGAAGGGGCAGAAAAAGGGTGACATCGAAAAGAGAAGATACTGCGATTGTTCGATCTTTCAAAAGAAACCCATGTGAAAGTGTTCGAAATGTACTCACAAAGCTAAACGAAGGTAGAGAAAACAGTATCAGTGAAAGAACATTGCGTCGAAGACTAAAAGAAAATAAAACAAAAGCCTACGTCATCCAGAAAAAAACGTTTATTACATCAAAAAACAAGCAGCTCAGATTACAATTTGCTAGAGAGTATATTAACAAGCCACTAGAGTTTTGGAGGAATATTCTTTGGACGGATGAAACTGCTTGCTCCCTTGACGGTAACTATGGTCGTAAATATTTCTACTCTGATGCTAAAATGAAGGCAAAACAACCCGTCACGCAACCTACAAGACACTCCAAAGGAGGTAAAATTATGATATGGGGTTGCATATCACATAGTGGTGTGGGCCCTCTTGTCAGATGCTCCGGTAATATGACACAGTCACATTATTTAAATATTTTAAATGATGTTGCACTGGTCGCAGGCTCAAAATTTATCGGGATTAATTTCATCCTTCAACAGGATAATGCGCCGATACATACAGCCAGGAACATTAAAAAGTATTTGGCTGAAATAGACCAGGAAGTTTTAAAATGGCCCCCGCAAAGCCCCGATCTCAACGTAATTGAGAATTTGTGGCATCTTGTTAAATCAAAAATGCCCGAAAATATTGGCAGAACGGCTGATCAGACTTGGGAAGATTTCATTGCAACTTGGAGCGCAGTCCCATTAGAGCAAGTGCAAGGGTTAATTGATTCTATGCCCAGACGCCTTGCAGAAGTTATTGCGGCAAAAGGAGGAAACACAACGTATTAAGTACTGTTATTTTAATAACCATTTACTTCAATCTTAAAAATATTAACTTTTTTTTCTTACAGAAGTGAAAAAAAATTGAAAATGGATTTGTGTAAATAATTTTGTCAATGTTCAATGGCTGTGTAAATAATTGTGCCTCTTATTTTCCTACGATTTCAACAGTTATTTGTTGGATTTGAATACATTTTTTTTGTTTATTGTTTAAATAAAATAATAAGGAATGAAATTGATAAGAATCATGGATAATGTGTTGTTATTTTAGAAGTTATGTAGCTTTAGAAGCTGTTCAGAAAGCTGGCATTGCTATGTGTAAATAATTTTGCCACTGACTGTACATATCAACATATATATAATGTATATATTTATGTCTATATATTTTAGTTAAGTTAGAAGAATATGATAGGTTCAGTTAGATTTAATTAGTTTTAGATAGGATTAATTTTTATATAAATATATAAAAATGATCATATGCTAATTTTTTTATTAATAAAAACTATTTTTCTTAACTTAATTTAGATAGATATTATTGTTGCAGATTCCTCGAAATAAAAATATATCCGGCTTGAAATTTCTTTCTCCGCTTTTTTATTTTGTATTTTTTTTTCTTTTATTTATTTTAAACGTTTAGACAAGTTAATCACGAACTTCACTCTTCTAAGGGTTACAAGACAGTGACAGCGTTGCGCTTGTGAAGCAAGCTTACATCCATATGTACATTAAGTGGTATACAAATGTTCGTGCACTATGACTAAGTTCTTGTATAACAATTAGATTGATTAGACTGGGGTGAAATACGTAACAATAAAAAATATAAATAGTTAATTTTTGTAGTTCTTCAACAATTATAATATTAATAGCATGTATGTAGTCGTCGAAAGACATGTTTCAATTGTTCTGCTTGTTTTAGAGTGTCCGTGTAGGGCCAGTAAGATAATTATATGTGTTAAGATAGTTAAGCTAGTTTTAAACATTTTTGACTAGGGTAAGATAGATATAAGATAAAATTGAATAAAAAAAAAAAAAAAAAAATTGAACTGTTGGGATGTTTATCTGCAAAGGCCAATCTTTTCTTACAAACCCAATTGGACAGACCTTCTTCTGGCATTCACTGGCACTGGGATATTGTATGATTATTCGTTTTATGAGAGAGTCATCTTTTCCGTATCAGCCGCAAGACAACTGATCTATTAATTCCATATTAATCGCTAACCTTATGTCTTGATAATCCGTTTTGAACATCAGCAATTATTTTTCTTTTTACAAATTGTTTGTAATTATTTCTTCCATATTTTTAGAAATTATTCGAAGGTCAATTTATCTCAAAAATTCCTTTCAAATTCGACTTTGAGTAATGCTTTCTTGATATCTTGACATTCTATTTATGCAAAATAAAACAGTAAAATAAAAATTTCCTAAATATATTGAATGAAAATTATGGACGGCCGATCAATTCAGAGGGAAACATCCCTTTATATCAGGAGGTGTTTTCGTTTTGTCCAATACTGTAAATGTCTGCACCAGAAGCCAATTTGTGAAGGAAAATTCGCAAACCTAGAACAGGAATGATGTTAATAAATTTTCCTTCACAAACATATGTATGTTCCACTTACCTTACCCGAGTCCAACCAAACATAAACAAAAGTAAACAAAGAGATAAAATAAACATACTCAACAAAACACAGAAACAAATAAAACACATAAGTAGAAAACAACCGGAAAATATAAAACAACTAAACACAAAATCACCAATTAAATAAACACAAAACAATCATACAAAAAAAACATTCATTTTAGCAATTTGCCTCAGACCAGACAGGTCACAGACACCAAAGACAAACAGCTACGGCTGCCGTCACCGTTGACAGATCCCGTAAAGAGGGGAAATGTCAGCGACGACTGGAAAGGCGCCGTTCACATCGCCGTTCGGCCCGGCTCTATAAAAGGCCGAGGCAGTTGTAAGCAGTGACAAGAAGTGATAAGGACTGAGTAGAAATAGCGAAGCAGTCGCAACAACAACACAACCAAGACAATAGCGTAGAGAAGGAAACCAAAGTCCGTCCGAAGCTACAGCAAGGTGGAACTACGACAACGGCAAGAAGTGTTTGTCAAGACGGCGACGCAGTGTCGATGCTAAGGTAGCACCCCATTGCACGGAATACAGAAATAATTTTTCTTTTAACAAAAGAAAAAAATAAAAATTATTATAATAATAAAACCTTTTCGCCCACGTCACCCACAAGGGAGGGACGAGTGTGTGGTCGACATTAGTTGGGGCGATCGCTCAGCGAGTAAAACGGTGAGTGGGGACTTATAGGACGAAATCGATTCTCCGACTCGGGTTTTAACCCATACGAGACCGACCAACCCCTATTAGGTTCTACTCCCGAGACAAATACCGTAGGGTCAGTTCCCCGATTTGGGTTTTCTCCCGGAAGGGCCTAGTGAATAGACGTTATAGCCGCACTCAAAGGCACAAGTCGATAACAACTAAGGCCTCGACTCGGGTTCTTACCAAGACGGGCCCGGCCTCACACTGTTCCTGGCAACCGATCACCAGTCGGGATCCGGACACGGGTTTTCACCCATAAGGAGACTGACTGGGTGCTGTCAACGCGACAGCTACGAGGTGACAAGGCCCGCTACGATCGAGTGTCCCGAACGGGTCTCAACCCAGAGGGACAGCGTAGTGCGCAAACCACTAGCACGTCTGTCGGTGTCACAAAATAAATTCATGTGACAGACCCTGGCCCGGCCAGTATACCGCGGCCCAGAAAACTCGTTACAAACTATTGTGAATGGACTATTTTATGAAGCTAGTCCCCGGTCAGATGAAAGCCAACCAATGACTTCCATTCCGCAGAATCGAGACAATTATTTAAACTATTTAAATGGTTTATATATTTAAAATACTTGCTACGACTCAAGTGTCTTTATTTTAATTAAACACTTAAAGTTCATTTTCAGAATTACGAAACTGGATCAATACCACCAAAAATCCCATAATGGAGGCACAAATCTGGAACGACAGAATAAATTCGCACCATCCTCTTCGAAATACTACTTTGCCACCTTACAGAGCTTAGTAATCTTAAATCGACGGAAAAGAACCTCTTCGCGTGAAAAACAATCGGTAGATGTCGGACTTGTATGAGAAATTCATATAGTAAATCAGAAGATTTATCCTGAGACAAATTTATGACCATCTTTTGCAGCAACTGCTTTGCTAATCGACCCTGAAAAAATAATCTTAATTCCAACGTAAAACAAATTCTTTTATTTAATTAACCTGGTCGCTGCATTTTTGGCAAATATGGCAGTATATCCATAGGATAGTAAAGGCTTGAAAAATGGCTGCATATAACTCGTAGTTCATCATCAGCGGCAGAGAGGTCTCCCACGCAAGAAACTCCCAGTAAAGGCAGCACGTCAAGTCCAAACAGCAGTATATCACTAACCCCAATATGGACCATCCAAAAGTGTCATTTAGACATTCCACCACATCATAGAGTTTTGCATAGGTCACCTTTAGGACGTATAATCTCTCTGGGTTTTCAACAGCACCATAATCCACATCCAATAACCTTTTCACCCGATTAAGCTTATTGTTCTTTATTTGCTTCAGAAGGAAATTCAGACTCTCGAAACGCATCACTATCAATTCCACGTAAACGCTCGCTTGTATGAACCGTATCCGCGACACTATTAACGAGAGAAAGCCCCTCCAGAAGTATCCTTGATAATCATACATCCTGATACTTATGATATACAATACAAAGTGAAGGGCGAGAAGCATCGAGATGGTGAAATATTTCCAGAAAAGTGTGAAACGCTTGGGTTTAGTCTGTACACGATGCTGTAGTCGAAATCTGAAAATTTCGTCGATTTCCTGAAGTCGCACAAAGAACTCCTCCTGTTTCTCACGCTTTACCGATGATTCGATTAAGGTCACTATGTGCGCGAAAATCACAGATAAAAATACCGTTGATGTTACCACGCTTGAAACATAGTACCCTTCGCCAAAGATATTGATGGAAAAACTGAATACTATGTTGAGAAATGCAAATATGACCAAACCCCAGGAATGAACGTTTAAGCTCCGCTGCATGAGGGGGTTCCTCGAAATCGGATGCAAGCCGAACATCATGCAGAATTTGTTGAAACTATTACGAGGATACATTGCTACTGAGCAACTGCACAGAATAAATTCACTGGTCATTAGGTTCTCCATTGATTAATCGCCTGCTTTGGAGTAGTAGAGCCATGCAAATGTAATTATAATTGGATTCGTCTAAAGTGCTTCTGTCTTGGAAGCTAAGTGATTGGCAAGACTAGGTAATTACCACGACAGACGGCACTGGGTCATGATAGCATTCCACTGAAGTTATTTTGATTATAGCGTTTCATATTGAGTAGTGACAGTGACATAAATGGACACATAAATAAATATGCTCGTTTGACACTTGGGAGCTAGCGAAGTTTCGCTGAATAATGTCTTGTTACTTAATTTGGTTTGAATGTTCTTTCGATCAGAAGACTCGTGCATATTTTATATGCAATCTAATTAAGAAATTAATTCGAAGCCAAGCAATTCCTTTGTACTTACGGTTCAAGTTTGCTGAACAATTTGTGTCGGAGCAGGCAGCACCATTTGACATTCAGTGCCTGTTGAAAACTATTTGACCCTCGAGGACATCATGCTCCATCAACAAAAGCAGAAAGGAATTAAAGTCAATCTGTGATGTCAGACAAAATTTCCAATTAGAGAACATGGTCTCAATAACCAAATAAGCTTCGAGCACTTCCAACCACACCCACATTGGAGGTCAACATTAGTAGCAAAAACAAATACAAAACACAATTAAGGGTTTCATTAAAGGATTGCAATAGTTTCTTCTACTCAATATGAAATTCGATTACAGCCAATTGCTGCAAGGGTCACATCGAATAGCATTCGAAATCTTTTCAATTCACTTAAGGAATATGATTGAGCTTCGCTAGGGAACTTCATTCTTGCCTGCACATTTATTGGATGGATGTACATACTTATATCACATAATAATCAAATCGAATTTGAAATTAGAATTGAAATGGCAGGGATTAAAAGCTGACGCAATTCATACAATGGCTTTCGCAATTTTATCAAATTGGATGTACTGAACCAGTAAGTCCTTTAGATATGTCCTTACAACAAGTAAGCTGCTGGATTTTCTTACGGAGACTGTAAGTGTGGTGAATAGATTTAAGTATTACGACACAATTGTAGAACATGTATTATACGTACGAGGTCGATTCAAAAAATAAGGTGATTTTTGATTTTTTCTCCAAAACTATTTATTTATTCATCAATATTTTTCAATCCAATCCCCTGATATGCGCTTGCTGGTATAGCCTTGAGCTTGCAGCGAAGCCAACCTTATCTCTTTAACCTTGGCAAATCTCCGCCCTTTAATGGGTATTTTCAATTTTGATAAGAAACTAGTCGCTGGGGGTAAATAACGGTGGCTAAGGCATAATTACAGTGGTGTTGTTGGCCAAACAAATGCGAACAAGCAACGGTGAGTGAGCAGGTGGATTATCGTGATGCAACGGCCATGCATTTTTTTCCCCACAAATCCCTCATCCAAACTTCTTGGTAATATTCCTTATTGTCCGTATGATCTTTCAGGAAGAATTCATAATGAACCACGCCATTGTGTTCGACAAAAGCGTTTTGCCGAAATAGGTGCACTCTTTAGCTTTAGTTTCGACGTCATAACCATATATGTATCTATAATATATTTCGTCACCAGCGATGATCCCTCCAGAAATTTAGATTGTCATTCGACAGCTCTTGCGCGATGCTTATACGACGATTCATTTGCTCAAATTTATCAATATCGGGACAACTTCGCTGACCCGCTTTTGCCCACAATATCTGAAAAAAAACTTGACGAAAATCACAGGACCCTCTTTAACATTAAGACGGAAAAACGCACAGTAAAGTAAGAAACACCCCTTAAAGAGCTTTTGCAAAATTTGTGCGATTAATAAATATTCACAAGGTTCGTAAAGGATTAAACACATCTTTCAAGTCCTTCTATTTGTCATGGTCAGTATATAAACTACTTGCTTTCTTTTCACTTGGTCTATCTCTGGTTCAAAATAAATATGTAAAAATCAAATACTCAAAGTTTACATCACACGCATATACACGTTTAATTGTGTTTGTCGAAGTAAAATTTTCAATTTACAGAAGCTCCCCATCCTCAATCCCATTTTGCACCCTTCTACCTCAGGTTGCACCCATTGCTAATCTTCTCAAAACTTGTCTTTAACTTCTCATTTAAAATTCATGTAGAGGCCGCTCGTGTGAGTTCCTCTCAACTAAATTTATTCAACCGACACTCACTAACACCGCTCGTATAAATGCCCTTGAAAGTTGCTCTCTGAAGCATAAATTTTCAGCCTATAAACCTCATCAACCTCATTATCGATGTGAATGAGTCTGTAAATGCACGAATGTATAATGTGTATTGGTAAAGGTGCCCAAGCTCACATAATATCTCCCGAAGCCCAATTCCAACACTTAAGGACACCATTTCCATCAGCATCAACTTCACCACTGCCTGTCGCTCGTCATCTTCGTACCCCAGCTACTCGTATTCTCCATCGACTCTGACGATTCCAGCACTCGATGAACAATAGCAGCAACTCAAGGTTGTCATGTGCTTAAGCTCGAGCAAATGAGCCGTAATAAAATGTCCGTAACCCCTGGGTGCACAGGTCCTTGGCTTCTGTTGTAGAACGGCTCGAGGTGTTCAAGCCGGGTCGCCTATTATTTGCCGTAACGATTGAATGAGCATAGAACGAACGTCCTTGATATCACACCTAACCATTGGTCTCTATATTTGCTGTGTTTCGATTTATTTCTTATTTTACTTTTTTTTTTTGTTTTGGGAAATATGTCCACTTCCGTTCAATTCATTTCAGAGGCATCCTGCAGATACATCATAATCACCGGGACAGGATGAAAGTGCATTGGAGTATAAAGCATCAGAACATGAACATCAATTCACAAACAAGCATTCTGCCTCGTATTCGAATGCCATTGGGATGAATCTTACACCTCTTGAATTCATCGGATGCGGATGCTGAATTGCTGTCCTTCGATGAATTGGTGTCCGGAGATGAAAGCGGAAAGAATGCTCAAACGAACTTGTCTTCTTGGGGTCGCTCGACGTTGAGGCTAGTCACCTCTTAAGAGTATTTCAGACAATTTATTGCAAGGAATGCATTCTCCATCCTTTCTCCCACTCGCTAACCCCTCCGTGATGCTCAAAGTGTTTTTTTCTCCTTTTGATGTGGAATGGGTCTTGGGGGCTTTATACTCAAGCCATTATACCATAAATCACGTGGGCTTCTCATTTCAATGCCCTTCAACTCGACTTCTTTCTATGCTACGTGCGCAATACTCGTACACAGTAGTCCACCGGCATGGGACATTAAAAATTTGGCGTCTGGGATATCGTTTTATGATCGTTAGACATAACGAGGGAGAAATTCAAAGAACCATTAAAAAGATAATAAAACGAATTTAAGATTTCAACAACAAGGCGGAATAAAACATTTCAAATTGGTTTCGTATCGTGATAGGAATGAATTGAACCTTTATCGGAATAACTATCTAGAAGTTGTAAGGACGCCAAAATAGAGGGTAATTCGATTTGAGATCGGTTATCCGTAGAGAATGTCATATACTTGAGATAAGATGAAAGGAGAATCATTTTAATGTCGATATTGAACTCATTTCGTGTGGGAATATCATTTATGTTGATTGTCGAAAACTAGTTTGAGTGGTATCTTCAGGAATTATGATTTGCAATCTACTTACCACTGATTTGGAATTTTTGAAACGAATCGGAGGATAAAAAAGAATGCTGAAAGTCGACATTGTCCGAAATGAACACTGAATTTGTCTCTGTTTGATTGATTATCATTATTTTCAACAACAACTTAGCGTGATTTTAATTTCAGCGATGCCACGATTTGGCTGGTTCAATTCCTCAATATGGTGGATAAAAAATGACCTATAGATATTTTTAGGCTCGCGATATTGGACCCCCACCCAAGGAGATGAACGAAAGTGGATAAACCAGACATAAGTTATTTATATTATTGAGCTTTTTTCCTGAGAGAGCATTACTCGTACATTCGAAGGTGTAGAAGCATTTTCTTGGACAGGGCATCAGTGTATCTATACAGTAAGAAATAATGATTTTGAGCAAAAAGATCTATTGTACCAAGTAAGCTAAATGAAGGATTGAGTAATAAGGCAGAATGTCTTCAAACTTTCTAATGAAGCTCACTGCTGATTTCGTAGCAATAGAGGTAACTTTCTCAAAAGAAATACACTCAAATAGTATGTTTTTTGCAGTCACATCCTCCTCAAGACAGGATCAATTTCGTGATATTTAGATCTCTCATATAATTTTTTTTTTAATTTTCTTATCGAATAAATGATTCATTTAGTTCAATTAAATTAATCATGAGAACAAAAGACTTACGTCTAGGAACGTGCTTTGGGTTCTTAAGAGGTCAGCAAGGTAATTTTAATTAGTTAAGCATTCTTGTCTAGAATGAGATACATAAATGTAAGAATAAGAAAAGAAGTGATATGTTAGACGGAATTTCCCAGATTCAAAGCTGATAATTCTTCCAATATCTTCTCTCTTGAACTTCGACATGATTTAAAGGAGTTTCTTCAAGGATTGAATAGTTTTTCTCGATTATGGAATACCTTAGACGGCACCGCGCCGTGGCGTAGTGGGTAGTGTGTCGGCCGCTGACGCATGATAAGCGATTTCGGATCCCGATAACACCAACGCGATCGAATGATTATTTCGCGGCTTCGCTCCTCGGCGTGGTACTGGCAAAACCTCCCGTTATACACTTGCCTTGAAAAAACTTCTCGGCTCTCGGCTCTCGGCGTTCGGGATCGGCATTAAGCTTCAGGTTCCATTCACTTGTGTGAAAAAACAAATCGCACACAACATGAGTGAATAAAAAAAAGCTTGCCTACGGCTCTTCATGAGCTGTAACGCTATCTAGGGAGTCTGTCTGGCAGTACAATCGACCAGTATTTGTGTCTGAGTGCTCCAACAGATAGCAGCAGCCTCCAACAAGAAAAAGAAAGAAAGGAATACCTTGAATTCTGTTCTATTGGGATAGATCTTGTGATTTTTCTGAGCTATTATATCCAAAAATTAGTTGATTTTTCATATTATGTACATTTACATGTTTCAGTGCCAGTGTCGCATTTATGTCAAAAATTTGATTTTTTTTTCTTTGGTTTATCATACCGATCGTCATGACAACCATGCGATTTTGAACTCACCCTACGTGAGCTCAGTACTTTGAGTATTGCTTGACTGTCGCTCGGTGCAATGTTCATATACATAACTTCTCATGTGGGAATCATAGTTACACTTCACTTTTTGCCAGTAATTATGAGTTTTCTGAGCACTAAATATTTTTTTTTTTTTAGACGAAGGGCAAATCTTCAAAAGATACTGATGATCCGAGTAATCAGTATGTCGGATTTTTACCGACTAAAACCGCCTCCCACATGATTGCAATCTAGTCACTTTGACTAATAAGCAATTTTAAGCTGATTTAATCTGTATTTTGTATTTTTGTCATTTCAGGAGTTCCGCCCATCGCCGTCTCCTGACATTTGTTAGGTTAAGTAAGGTTAGGTGGCTTCCCTCCGATAAAACGGTGGGGATCACTTAGACCAAGAACGGTCCATTGTGCTACCACTTGAGTCGGCTTGGTCACCGTTACTCTTGGACCCATTTTGAGTGCTGAATAAAATTCGATATTTTATAGATCTCCGTTTCGGATAGATCCTTTAGTTCGTTGAAGAAATATTCTCCCAGAAATCGTCTTCTTGAGGCGGCTAGGGCAGCGCAATTACATAGGAGATGGGATGGAGATTCTTCCTCTTCCTCATCATAACAGCTACTGCAATAATGGTTATATGGCAGACCAAATCTTGCGGCATGTTTTCCGTTACAGTGCATTTTTCGAGATTTTATGTTTTTGCCTTTCCATTCTTGGGTGGATTTGCCCTTTAACAGTCGAGAGCTCCAGTGTGGTGCCTATTTTGGCTAGTTCGTCTGCTTCACAGTTACCTAGTATATCGCTATGTCCAGGTACCCACCCACAACGTTACAGCGCATCTGCTCGATATCTCATTTAAAGACGTGCGGTTGCGCCTCACCAATTTTGATTTTATTGTTGGTGATTCGAGTGCTTTTATTGCAGCTTGGCTATCTGTGTAGATGACGATGTCCCTATTGTTCATCGATCTCGCAGACAGCCAGTCGGCTGCCTCACGAATTGCCGTTAATTCAGCTTGGAATATTCTGCAGTGGTTCGGTAGTCTAAAGGATTGACTGATTTTTAGGGTCGGTGCATAAACACCGGCACCCATGCCATTGCCTGTCCTAGACCCGCCTGTGTATATTTCCAGTGCAGTGCCATTTTTTGGAAATTCATTCCCCTCCCATTGTCGTCGGTTGGGAATTGTTGTTTTGTAGAGAATATGGAAGTCAAGGGTCGGAATTAAGTAGTCCGTGACTTCACTTATATCATTGCGTTGGCGTATAATACCAGCGTGCTCTATTTCGGAGAACTTCCAGTGAGCGGATTCCTTACGTCGCAGCGCCGATTTCTTTGCCTTTCCCTTGCCAAAGAGATCCAAGGTGAAGCATCGTTTCGAGGGCTGCAGTGGGGATTGTTCGCAGTGCCCCTGTTATCGCGATGAACGCCCTCCTTTGACATCTGCTTAGGAGTTTGCAATAGTTAGATCTGCACAGTGCCGGCCACCAGACAAGACATCCGTTCATTAGTATGGGTCTAACAACCGCGATATACCATACAGCCAGTGGGTAATATAGGGTTGGTTTCATCTGGTGTCCAAGGCCTTTTCACAGGTGTATGGCGCAGTTGTTGCTCTTTCTATGCGTCTTGACATATATTAAGATGCACTCTATGTTTTTTTCTTTTTTTATATAAGGATACGTCCGGGCACCTATGTACATTTCTTAATGTGAGTAGTCCCTATTATTTAGACCAGTTCAAATGGCTTTGTCCTTTTAAGTCATTTTACTATATTTGCGTTGTCTAAAAGTTGGACTGTCTGAGTATTTGTGTGTTTTTGAGGTCTTGATTCGTGCCGTCGGCCATTTTTTGGACCTCATCCATGACTAATTCCACTCCCAAGTCCCTGAGGAGGTCCTAATTTCTTATGTATTTACATACTATGGTGCATTTACGATTTTCATGCAACATTTCAAATAGGTTTCGTATTCACTATTTCACTATTTTAGAACGTGCTTAATCTCTACATATGTATGAATACATATATATACACAATATACGATTGAAATAATTATTAAACAAATTTTAGAGACATCGAGTGGGGGGGATTGTATTGGCTATGTTAGCTTATTGTCTTAACAAAAATACGTATTTTCCCCACATTTCCATAAGAAATAAATTCCTTAGCAGTACTTTATTTTAATTTAGCAACAAAAAAAGCGTAGTGCAATGCCATTGGCCATAATTCCCCTATCCCTCATTAATTAATATGCTATCTTTCTCAAAATTCCTTTCTCCGAGAATCTTGAAATATCCCTAAAGGAAATTTATCGGAATCCATCTCGGCATTTCTAAGTAAAACCACTCACTTCCCTTCGAAGAGACAAAGTCCTTTTTAATTAGATAAGATATTGTTGTAGCTGTATTTACTGTTGAATTCCTTTTCTATAATATCAACCGATACCGGCTTCGTCGGAATACCGTAAACCACATCATTCCAGTGGGAGATTTACTCACGTAAATTGAATTGCAAATATTCGTCCTGCAATGAGGAACACAAACATCAACCGCAAGCAGCAGAATCGAAAACGTTTCGAACGACTCTAAAGGGAGCGCGAGTGGAACTTTAATGAAAACAGATTAGGGCGAGACAGACCACGGAGCGGATTGTAAGATTGACTTACAGATATCCGAAGTTGGTCCGTTTCCTTTTCTTATCTTAATCTCTTTATTCGGTGTCGATTATATCGCTTTAATGTCGGATTCATAGGTTTAAGACCGACCAATTGTTATACAAAAAAGGAAAAAAAATCAGCGAATGGCGGCTAGCCATTATGAACATGGAATGAAACGAATAAGGGTCATCAGCGGGGCTATTTTGTTCAGAACCGTTTGATCTAGGACAACGAATAAGTACACAATTTTTCTTTTTCTTTTGTAGACTAAGTACTTATCGGACCACCCTCGTATTTACTTTATAAACAATATTAGGTTGTCACTACCATGCGAGTGGAATGCCGCAATAACGGACGTTAAGGAACTATTCCCGGATATGAATGTCATATCTCGTTGGTTCGTACACTTTGCCTTTTTTAAAACTGTTTTTCCTAGTTTTCTTCTTGATTGTTTTGAACGGAAAAAGTGTCTAGCGACAGATACGCAGATTTTTTTTGTGAGCTCTGGCTTTTGGCTGTTAGCTGTTGGCACTTGTCAAAGTCGTTATCTGAATGTGTAAAGAACCGGCTTACCTAAGGGACTCAAATTGGCTGAGCTTGATATTGTAATGATTATGGTGGGAATTTGAATTTTAAATTTTCAGCTAGTCATGCAATAGATATGGTGTACATATATGCTCTCCCACTTTTGGGCTTGGCTATAGGGATGCGTGGGCCGTACATTTACAATTCTGCGTTTGTTCGTTTTTATTCCTTTTAAAGATATAGGAACATGTTATTGGTTCTGGGAAGTTTTCTAAACTTGAAATCATGTGGGAGTGAATATTTTTGGTTTTATTTTATTGACAGCCTCTCTCGGTCTTAGGGAATAGATTACCATGTCTTGGGGGAAAATACTTGGAGGTGTACTAACAGAATATTACATCCAGTAGAATTGATGTTTCTGAATATCGTGGATGCCAATTTGAAAGATAAATTCTAATTTGACTTCTTTGAAGAGTCACATAGTAAGAAAAAAATGTGAGATACATTTAGATTAAAAGTAAAACATATATATTTTGTTTTTGTTTTGTTTATCTCATCATTATCCTCGTTTTACAATTTTCGAAAAGATTTCTAAAGAATACATATAATGCAGCTAAAATACGAGTATAGTTAGTGACATTTTATATTAATTTGCAATAATAGAGGCAAATGTCACTTCATAACAAATTATTAATTGTCGGGTGAACAATTCAAGGTAGGGAAACAAAATAAAAAAATGAAAATAAGAAAAGATAAGAACAATGTGATGTATATGCAAAAGATGTTTTCCATAAAGCAATTTCGTTAAATGTATATACATAAATTAAAGGACATTACTCAATATAATGCAGCAAAACTTCGATTTCATGGTGATCGAAGTTGAAAAGCCATTCTTTTACTTTTTTCATGAAAGTAAATAAATTACATATGATTCGCATATCTACAGGAAGACTATTAAATAATTTGCAGGATAGAATCGAATATGAGTTTATATAGCATGTGGTACGAAAGGCAGGAATGGTGACAAGAGATTGTTGACGGCTTCTCAGATTGTAAGCGTCAGAGATCGGGCTCTGCATATAACCACCTCGGATAAAAAATATTTTTAAAACCTTATAAAAGAATAGATGTCTGACTGGTAGAATTTTTATGTATCTAAATAATTCCATAGCGTGGGCCAGACGGGAAGAACTGCAGATCTTTCGTATGACGCACT
This sequence comes from Merodon equestris, assembly GCA_958301585.1. NCBI lineage: Eukaryota > Metazoa > Arthropoda > Insecta > Diptera > Syrphidae > Merodon > Merodon equestris. The sequence goes on along the minus strand of OY284415.1, from coordinate 74,972,079 downwards.
TCTGTAAAACAAGCAACGGCTGGATTTTATTCATGTAAGCACTTCCCCAACAGCTTATACCGTACTCTAATTTCGAATGAAATATCACATAACATATTGTCCTTAGTATATTAAAAGGACAAAGTTTCTTTAGACGGTAGAAGGAACGAATAGTAGAAAGCAGATATTGCTTTAAACATAAAATGTGTTTAGATCAATCTAAATTCCAGTCAATTATAATACCTAGATATTTAAAATGACTCACATTTTCGATTTTGAAACAACCGTCAGAACAGGGAACATTCACGTTAAAAGATGCTTTAAAACATTGGGCGGAAGATGAAATATGATGCATGCTAAACCTTGCACATTTAGAAGCATGGAATATGACCTCGATATCTGGAGACTCATGGGTGGTGAGACTAAAGAACATAAGTTTAGTTTTATCGCTAACCACCAGCTTATGTTCCGTGAACCAAATTCTTAATAACTCAACATCATTATTTATATCAGCTACTAGATTTAGGGGATTGACAGAATTGTATGCGATCCCAAGATCATCCGCAAAGGCTCGAACTTTTCTACGAATGGCTGAGTAAACAAGGAGTTGATATATATACATAAGAAATAATATAGGTCCAAGCACCGAGCCTTGGGGGACACCAAGATTGATAACCATAGTGTTACTTAGGCTAGAGTCGATTTTCACTTTTTGTTTTCTATCATTTAAATAAGACATAAACCAACTGTGTATCGAACCACGAAAACCTACATTATACAGCTAGTGTAAAAGAATGTTATGATCAACCATATCAAATGCTTTTCTTATATCAACAAAAAGCCCGGCACAAGATCTTTTTTCATCCAAGCCTTTTTGTATGATGGAGCAGAAATCTAAAAGGGCGTCTTCAGTGGATAAATCCAAATTGCTTTGGACTGAAGAACTTTATTTTGTTAAGGTACTTCAATACTCTTTTGGGAGTGGTCACAATTGTACCAGAAGACAACATATAAGTGGAATATGTTCTTTTTTATACATAAATCACTGTGGCATGAACTTCAGTTAAGTTAAATCATAGAAAAAAAATATATGCTTTAAAATTATAATCAACACTATTTTCGCAGGCAAAAAATTGTTCGTGTGCTAGATGGCGTTCTACTGCAATACTCAAGGATACTAGCGTAAATAGATGCTTCATACCGAATTCGTTAATCTCCTTTTTGAGCGAAGCGAAGCGGAGCTCCCATCGCGTGACTTCAATTGCGATCTAAGATATATTGTTTCTCAGCCAATTCTTAACCTATTCTCATGATATTTGGACCCTCGGAAAGTATTTTAAAATATCTAGGTTATTGTCCAAACAGAATTTTGATTTTGGTCCTAATCCAAAAAATTTAATTTATGAAAAAAATTTTAATTGAAAGTGCAAAATTTTTTTTGGTTTTTTTGAAGGTTCTTTCTTTTCGAATGTTTTTAGCCCAAAAAAGCTAACATAATCCGTGTTTTAATAAAGAAATCACGAGTTCAAAATATTGAAGCTTTGTATATTGTTGTTCATTCTGGCCTTTCAGCAAAACCATATTATCGACTGCAAAATTCATTACACTAGAATAAATTTAGCTGTTCTTCTTCAACTATTCCGGTCCTCAAATACAATATATCCAGACAATATACTGCCTATTTCTCCGAGTACCATATACTTTAAAGATCATGGAAAAAGTTACACACGAAAACTGTTTCATATTCAATTAGCTTACGCAATCAGCATTCATCGTTCTCAAGGTTTAACTTTCGACTCCGGCGTGGTGGATCTTGGTAAAACTGAAAATTCATTAGGCTTGGATTATGTAGTGTGTTCTAGGTTCCGATTCTCCTATCGTTTCTGGATCGTCCCTTTTCCATTCAAACGACTTTGGAAAATCAGTGAGAAGAAAGGCTTGACATCTTAACTCAAAGAACTTAACAGGCTGAAACGGATATCAGGATAGCTCTTAAATTAATATAAAAATACATTTTCTATCATATTAAATTCATGAGTCTGCATATAGCATTGAAATTCAATTATGTTAATTAATATTAGTTTCTACACTTGACTTATGATATGAGATTGTCTTATACCATAAGCAGCATGGATGAAATATGCAGCATGAAAGTCCACAAGAAGCGTTTTTCTAAACGTGTTAACAGATTTAATTTATTAGTCCTAAATTTCACCACCTGAGGGCTGATTGATAAAAAACATTCAAAAAAGCATTTGAAATCGGAGAGATTTAGAAAAACATCAATATGACTCATGACAAATCAACACGAAGTATCAAAAGCTTATTAAAATATTTTAGCACCGAAATGTGTTCATTTCATTTTATTTGTTTTCGGTAAATTGAGATCAACTCTATTTTTAAGTTTTACCTCGCTTCGCTCAAACATATGCTGCAGCGAAGCGGTACGACAAGCGACTGCGGCCTCCTAATTTATTGTGGGTCAATATATAAATCAATTGTTATTGCCTAAAACAGCCGAAGACCCCTAAATTCGATTTTGATAGGGTCCATATTTCTGCGCCAAGGATTTTGTACATACATACATACATATGTCGTTAGCGGAGTGCTTCAGAAAGGAGCTCGCTTTGAGGGCGGAGGCGAGATAGAAGATGTTCTTACTTACCTCAAAGATCCTATTCTTCGGATAATATTGGTATTCTGGTCGTATTACCAATAATTGGCCAGGTTCGTCCATGTTAGTTGTTTCCATTATGATCCTTGATGGACGAATTCCTAGGTGCAATATATTCATTTCGGCTCCAAGTAAGAAAGGAAAATAGAATTCGCCAAAATCTGCAAATATCAATCAATCGGAATCATGACTTTTAAAAACCCAGAAAGTTGAATAATGGCAGAATCAGAATAAGGGATAGAAGTATATAAAGAGAAAACCAAATATATGGTCACTGACCGATAAATCTCACTGACGATTCAAATCTCGTACTTGGGTTTATTCGCTGAACGCTTTGAGGAAGTAAAGGGTCCGCCATCTAACGTTTTTTTTTTTCAAGTAGTGCTTATTTCGTTAACACTTAGCTCATGTCTGATTTGACAGATAATTAGTTTTATCCTTCCGCTGAACGAATATGGTTGTGTATACGCTTGAACAACCCTTCGCTAAGTGGGCCTGCGATCGACTTACAGAAGATGCCGATTTTGCCAAAAAAATCATCTTTTCAGATGAAGCTCATTTTGATCTTGGCGGGTATGTAAACAAGCAAAATTGTCGCATTTGGGGCACAGAAAACCCGCACGCATACATTGAAAAGCCGGTGCACCCAAAACGAGCCACTGTTTGGTGCGGATTTTGGTCCAGAGGCATAATTGGGCCATTTTTTCTCGAAAATGAGCAAGGAGTGGCCGTTACAGTCAATGGCGATCGTTATCGGGCCATGTTGAACGAATTTTTGTTCACAAAAATTGAAGAGGAGGATATTGGCAACATTTGGTTTCAACAGGAAGGCGCTACGTGCCACACAGCCGAAGCTACACTCGATGTTTTGCGCCCTGTTTTTGAAGATCGCATTATCAGCCGCAGAGCTGATGTCGTTTGGCCACCTCGGAGCTGCGATTTGACACCGTTGGACTATTATTTGTGGGGTGCCGTCAAAGATAAGTGTTACGCCGACAAGCCAGAGACAATTGACGCTTTAAAGGACAATATTCGTGAAGCCATTGTTAAAAATACAGCTGCACACAATCGATAATGTGCTTAAAAATTGGACCGATCGTGTAGGCTACTGCATGGCCAGCCGAGGCAGCCATTTGAATGAAATTATTTTCCATTATTAACCGGAAGGATTGTACTTTCAAATAAAAAAAGAAATTTGAGAAAATATTTAGTAGTTTTTTTTATAGCATTTTCAAAAAAAAAAAAAGTTATTTGGCGGACTCTATAGATTTCAAATAACTGGAGACCATATTGACTGCCACAAATGTGAGAAAAAATTTAAATAAATACTACTAAAATAAATAAATAGATGCTACTAATGAAGTGACTATTCAAAACAACTTTTTGTCCTGCAAAGTCAAAATTCATAATTATAAAACCATTATAATGCTTGTGTCACAATAATCGTACGGACGGGTAACGTCGTCGGAAAATCTACGGTTAAAACCGGAGAAACAGGCGATTGGAGGAAACTATACAATCAAGAGCTAGAGAAACTATTCAGCCCGAGGCATTGTCGAAAAAATAAAATCACCACGCATAGGAGACTAAGATGGGCAGGACACATAGAACGAATGGACAGTGAACGAACAGTCAAGTCTAAAATAATTGGAAAAGCCGAGGGAAGAAGACCGCCAGGAAGGCGTGCCGTCGATGGGAGGGCCTGGAGTAACGAACAAAGCAATGAAATATCTTTATAGATTTCGCTTTAAGACTCGAACTTTGAATAACTCTTTATAAGGTTATTTCAACTTTTTTACTCCCTAAATAAAGTAAGCTTAACAGTGATTCATTATAAAATAAAATAAATTTCATCTTTTGATTACATTTGCGAAAATTTTAAAAAATCGGACGAAACCGAACAATAAGAGAAAAAACTTAGTTAATATTTCGTGGAGTATTCTTTATTTTTGATACCTCCACGAACTCTTCTTAGTAAAGATTCGACCAACGTTCGACAAGTATTCGTTGGTATGACCTACCAAGTTGCATCTATTTGTTTCCACAGTTTTTGGTTTTTTTTTTTAATTTTCAGCTGCTATGAACTTATTATTTTCTTTCATCCACCGTCTTACTGTGGCAGCAGTATACTTCGGGTCATTGTCATGCATAAATTGCCACTTCAATGGCATCTCTCACTTAGCATATGGTATCATAACTAATAAATTACAAAAAAACATGTCCATACCATTATGCTTTCGCCTACACGCTTAACGTCCTTTCTAATCATTAGAGGTTGTTATGCTGCATTTAATCGAACGAAATTTATCTTCGTTTTATCGTATTCCCTCAAATATATTAGGTCGTTAATGTTATATGAAATTGCCGATCTGTTGATCACTCATAAAGTGATCGTTGTGAAGTGAGGTTATGGAGAGAAATGGAGAACTAAACTACACTATGAGTTCATTAAGTTAAATGTATATTCCTTACATAGAGAATGCTTTCACCAATACATTTAAAGGCAACTCCCTTTATCAGTTAAAAAAAAACATGAACGTAGCAAATGTAAAACCTCTATTTTAAAAATTAATATAAATATAAAGGTTTCATCGCTAAGCTATATTAAAAAAAGCCTAATATATGTTAACTATTTCTCTTATTGCCAAAAATGCAGTTTTTCGAATTCATACGTCGAGCAATTTTTGTTTTATTTTGAAATTAATTTGAGTTTCTAGACAATAAGTAAGTTTTATCACAAAACTAAGAAACCCCTGGGAAACAAAGCACTATTAAATTCTCATTGCTCATCAATCCGATTAGTTTCGTTGACTTGTTTGTCCTTTTTAGGTCTGCCAGAAGATATTCTATAGGGTTGAGATTCATTAACTGCGGGGCCCATTCCAATGTTTTAATTTTTTCTCCCGCAATGTGACTTGATTGATTTGTATTATAATTGGCTACTGTTTGTGATCATTTCATTATATTGGGTCCATGGTGAGGCAACAACAACACTATATTAACATAGCCTCTAGGACTAATGCCTACAAAAATAACAAATCCTAAAATTATCTCCCACTTATCTTACTGCTAGCCTGGTATATCGGGGATTGTGCAAGACGCCTGGACTTTTGGACGATCTAGAAAGTATCTGCTGGCCAATACCGAATAGCCTTTTCCCAAATATACTACAAGTACTCCGCTGAGTACAGCGAATGGCTAGAGCAAGAGTATTCGCCCCGTGTCATTGATGTTTGAAGCCAAGACACAAACTTGATACTATAATAATTACTGTTTCCTCATTTGTTCCAGTCTCGTTTATTGTTATGGACTCGAAAACGGAATAAATGTGCGGCGAATCACATAATCACTTCCGTCTTCAGTTCACTTAAGATATATCACAGGCACCAGGCCATTTATCGCAGCAATAAAAACTAATGTATCACCAATTCTGAAAAAGTATATGCATAAAAAAGTATAAATATAAAATATATATATATAATAAAAAAGGAATATGTAATTGCTCCTAATATAATCAACCTCTTTTTAAAAGAAATTGTGAGGACGAAAAAGCGAAGAAATGAACATCGTCCCAGCAAGCTTTATATACTGTCCAGATTACACTCCGCTCCAGTTAATTTCATTGAAAGTCTCCTCATAGTTCCTCATAGCTTTTAGGTGAATTGCAAATTTTCAGATAATCTGGGAACGAAGAAAGAACTCCAACCAAAAAGAACTTGGAAAAAGAAACTCTTTTATATGAAATTCCGCAAAGTTAATTTCTCGATTATTTTCAAGGGTTCAGTTTTTTTATTTTTTTGTTGCACACGAAGGAGTAATCTAAACATGATTACATTAACTTTCAACACTTGCATCAACTTTACGCTCTTCATCAAGGTAAAGCTCCTTTTTTTCGCTTACTTTGCAGTGGTGAGCAAAATCAGAAGGTAAAGTATAACACAAGCAAAAGGCAAGTTGAAAAATTGAATAACTTTCCAATCATTAATTATCGCATAGTCCTGTGTGAAGGTGGAGTGGATAAGTAAATGAAAGGCAAACACCAGAAGATTAAGTTATTGGGAATTCGTTACAATTCAAAAATGCTAAGCAGCATGGGTTCTTACGTTGGCGAAATTCAATTTGTATGAGATGGAATCTGTAATAGAAAAAGTCTATCTATCAATGGTTTTTATACAATTCGATTACACATTCATAGGTCTCCCACGGAAGTCATCAGCTATCTACGGGGTACAGCATGTGAGTATCTGAACATGTTTTACGAGTATAATTCTATTTCTAGCCCGAAAACCCGAAAATATATTGTTAGACAGCGTTTCACCACATGACTGTTCTCTACGTCCACAAGTGTGCATAATTGTTTTGGCAACACTTGGTGTTTGATCTATGCATGGTAGTAGTTCCATCAAGACTATGTAGATTAGAACACAATCTACGCCTTTAAGTACTTTTAAACTTGCTTGCCGAGAAGACTTAATCCAGTCAAATTTATATCAATTGTAAATGTCCTTTATGAGCCTTTTTTGTTGGAGGCGTCTGCTATCTGTGGGAGCACTCAGACGTAAATACTAGTCCATTGTACTACCAGACAGACACCTTTCTTTATTATACTTTGCCCGTTATCCGGAGAAAAGTGAGGACTAGCTTCAATGATGTAGAGCTAAGTGATTCGGCACACACCACCCCGGCGCCAAGGGTGCGCCAGCATACGTGAGCGAAGGCGGGACAGTCGCAGAGAAAGTGTTCTGCTGTGTCATCGTCCTCGAGACATGCAGCTCAGGTAGGCGTCTCATTAATGTCAAGCACGTAAAGATGCTAAGCAAAATTGTAATGGCCCGTAATCATTTCTACTTAAGTATAAGAAGATTGTTGCAGATATCGGGACGTACGCGCTTTGTCATCCTGAATCTTGGAAATTCCCTCCAACTACGATTTTGTGCTTTAAAGACCCATTAACTGATGTAGGAACCGATGTTGACCGTGAAAGCAGGTTCAGGTCCTGAGAAACTCTCTGGTGAGCCTCAGAGATTTCATTTCCTAGGATCCCACAGTGACCTCGGACACATACAAGCCTAAGTGAATTTAGTCTTCCGACTTTGTTCATAAAGGTCTTGAGCTCATGCACTATCTTGGATCTGGATACAGGGTTGGACACAGCTTTGAAACCTCCCAACTAAGTTTTGAAGCACAGTCTCCAGGATTTTCCGCGCTAATAAGCATGCTGCATCTCCGAGTGAGGATGCATTCGAAGGGAAATTTTGCGCACGTGCATCTCACTAGTCTCTCCATGTTTTTCAGCAAGAAGGATATTAAATAAAAAACAAAAACAAGAGCAGAAGTCGTTCAAAATTGGCTCCAAAATCAAGATTTTCAGTTGATGCAATGGCCTGCAGAAAGCCCCGACCTAAACCCAATCTAAAATGTAAAGGAGGTTGGGTATGTATCAAAATCCATAAAATACCATGGATGAACTCTGGGAAAGAATACGAAGGGAATGTCAGGTGGTTGACCACTGAATCATTAAAAACTTAGTGGAAAGTATGCTTAAAAGAATTGAAAGTATAATAAAAAATAAAGGACTTTGGATTAAATATTAATATTATAGATTGATGACGATTGAAAGAAAAAACCGCCGATATGCAAAAGTTTTCGAATGTGGAATTCCTGAGTTTTTATTAATTTTTTTTTTTTGTAATTAACTGAATTAATTATAAATTTTTGTTACTTTAATTATAAAAAAATAAAAATATTAGTAAAATCACTAATAAAATTGACTAACAGTCAAACAACTTCTGTTTGACTTTATCAACTGAGTAGTTTTTCTATTTTTGCAACTCCTCCTTCTACTATTCTGCCGGGAAAGTGAGATTCGTCTTTTGCATATGTAGGTATTTCCCCTACTTTTGCTAGAGACAATACTTATTCCCAGACAAGTGTGTCTATTACGCACATGTATTGAATATGTAGTAAGTTTAACTGATCAACTGATTCTCAATAGAATCAAAACTTTAACGCAGTGACGTTTGATTCTATTGAGAACTTTTGTTGTTATTACTATTATTATACGCGCAAAATGAATCAATCAATTTTGTTTTTGAATTAATTCTTTACTAAATGAAAAAAAGAGATTTTATGTGATGAAAATCTTTATTTGGACCATTACCATTTTTTCTGTTAAGCGGAAAAGATGACATCCATCAATGAGCTGCAGCCAGTGTTGATACACATTTGTACCCGTTTTATCGCATTTTCCATGATCCCGCAAGATTTCCGGTGATAATTGTTTACATTCTTTGCGAATATTCTCCTTAAGGGCTGCGATTGTCTGAGGCTTGTTGGCATAAGACCGCGTCTTTGAGTAGCCCCAAAGAAGTAAGTCCGGGATAGTTATTGATAAAAAGGGAGATTACGTGATTAGGAAATACGGTTCTTTCACAATATCCATTGTGGCTCGTGCTGTGTGTTGCACCGTCTTGTTGAAACAACATATTCACTAAACCTCGCTCATCAAATTGAGGCAGTAAGAAGTCGTTTATTATGGCGCTGCAGCGTTTGCCAGTAACAGTCACTCAAAAAATATGACCCAATCACCCCTCCCGCGTGAACGTCGCACCACACAGTTACTTTGAGTGGATGTTATGGCTCTTCGTGCATCATACGTGAATTTTCAGTGCTCCAGAAATGAAGATGTTGCTTATTGACGTAACCGCTGAGTATAAATGTGCCTCGTCGCTCATAATGATTTTCGACACAAAATCGTCCTCTTCGTTGTTGAGATTAAGGATGGCTTGGTAGTAATTCACACGCGACTGACGGTCAGCAGGCATTAACTGATGCACTGTTTGCACTTTGTGCGGGAACATGTACAAGTCTTTCAGTAAAATCGCTGTAGTGTTCATCGGGTTATGCCCAATTATGTGGCCCATCGTCTGGTTGATGTTTTTTCCTTCTCAGCGTCATCGGCAGCCGAACGACCGATCCGGTGGCAGTCACGGCATGCATGGTCTCCTATCGTTCCAGTCTGTTCGAATCGAGTAGCCAAGCGCCGGAATATTTGCCCAATTGGCGCGACACGATTAGAAAAAAGACTTTAAAATTCACGCTGTGCTAACATCATCGGCTGACTATTGGTCAAAAAAATCGACACAATTATGTGCTCCAGCGTAGTATAGCACTCCATTGCTTATTTGTTTGTATGTTGTCTAGTTTACAAATGTCAAATTAACATAGGTCGCCATTTGCAAAAATTATAACATCTTCCAATAGGATGATTAATTTTTTTGCGCCACTTGGTATATGTATTTGCAAAAGCGGGACACCGCTTGGTTGCTCCGAAACTAAAATCCGGTGTCATCAGGCTAACACGTCTGCATCTCAAAGAGCTTTTATTTTCAACTTAAGGTACTAATATGACAGGAGTTTGCAAGAAATTTTGTTGGAATTGCTAAAGTTGTAAGTGTAAGTGCACCATATAGAGTAAAGACATATTTCGTTGACACTCCCCGGAAATAAATGTTTTGTACACTATACTCGGATCACTAAACAGGGTTCAATAATAATCGGTTGGATTAAAAATGCCCAACTTTTCATATAAAACTCTGTTTATCAGCTCAACTCATTTTTATGTTATATTTGTGGACTGTATATCCATAGGTCGCTGGTTCATATCCGGCTCGAAGGACCAAGGGCATTCAAGAAGAAACCACGAAGGAGTGCAGTCGTAAATAGAAGTGCGGTCAAATTAAAAAAAAAAGCGGAATGCAAACTTGTTTGGAAGTGATATAAATATGTTAATAAATATATATTATATATATATATAATTAGTCTCGTGTATATAAGAAGTAAAAAAAAACCATCATCTCGCCCGCATTGAGAGATCATTCGATTAAATAAAAAAAAAAAAAAACAACGTGAAATTAAATTGCATGAGTTTTAATTTATTATTATTTAGTTTAGTAGTATAAAACTCGATTGAAAGTGTTTGGCCCGAAACATTTGGTCCTTCGAGCCTTCAACAATCAGCGGTACTCCAACAGCAGTACAAGCAGCGGCACACCAGCAGCAGTACAATCAGCGGTACTCCAACAGCAGTACAAACAGCGGCACACCAGCAGCAGCCTTCAACAATCAGCGGTACTCCAACAGCAGTACAAGCAGCGGCACACCAGCAGCAGTACAATCAGCGGTACTCCAACAGCAGTACAAACAGCGGCACACCAGCAGCAGTACAATCAGCGGTACTCCAACAGCAGTACAAACAGCGGCACACCAGCAGCAGCCTTCAACAATCAGCGGTACTCCAACAGCAGTACAAACAAGCGGCACACCAGCAGCAGTACAATCAGCGGTACTCCAACAGCAGTACAAACAGCGGTACAACAGTAGCAGCACATCAGCAGCGGTACACCAACAGCGGTACATTAGTAGCGGCACATCAGCAGCGGCATAACCAATCGCAAGCTATAATCAAAAAAGCTGAAATCAGACACAACAGTCACACAATTGGAAGCAGGCTGAGTACAATCCAAATTATTAAATTATACGTATTAAAACAATTAATTAAAACATATATACATATATTCATTGAAACATCATATTCATACCATCCATTGACACATATCATACATAAATACTAATTTACATATACGATCATACAATTTCAAGTGGATAAATTTAAATTAAGCTAACAATAGTGACTGATTTTATACACGTCATAGTATTCAGTATGTCGAAACTTGCAAAGTCGATTGAAGGGCAAGAGTTAACTCTTAAAGAACTACAAACCGATTTAGTAGAATTTCAAAATGACCCCGCGTCGCGATTTTCAAAGGGATACGTAAACGCATGCCTAGCGGATGTCGAGGAAGTGTTTAAACGCGCGAAGAAAGAACACGCCTCCATTGTAAGCACTGCGACTGACCCCTTGAAAGAAAAATACTTAGTAGATGAAATTTATACAAAAATAAAAAAAAAACATATTTTACATTTGTCGGTTTACTGCACGATGCCATCGACAAATTTAATGAACAAAATCAATCACTAGACTTGTCACGAGCTAATCAGACCAAAACATCTGCGGCTGCAGACATCCGTCTTCCGCGAATCCAAATTAGGTCGTTTTCTGGGAAGTTTGAGGAGTGGTGTGAGTTCAGCAACCTGTTCCAAAATTTAATTGACCAGAATGTCGATTTATCAGATGTTCAAAAATTGCAATACTTAAAAAGCACGGTAACAGGTGAAGCAGCGCGGCTAATCCAGCATCTTCCCATCGATGGAAAAAATTATTCCTCAGCATGGGAAATTCTGTCTGATAGAAAAAAAAAAGCCGGTAGGCGCACTGCAACATGCTTAGCTGAGTGGGTGCAATCAACCTTCTGAAGTCGGATTCAAGGGCATTCAAGAAGAAACCACGAAGGAGTGCAGTCGTAAATAGAAGTGCGGTCAAATTAAAAAAAAAAAGCGGAATGCAAACTTGTTTGGAAGTGATATAAATATGTTAATAAATATATATTATATATATATATAATTAGTCTCGTGTATATAAGAAGTAAAAAAAACCATCATCTCGCCCGCATTGAGAGATCATTCGATTAAATAAAAAAAAAAAAAAACAACGTGAAATTAAATTGCATGAGTTTTAATTTATTATTATTTAGTTTAGTAGTATAAAACTCGATTGAAAGTGTTTGGCCCGAAACATTTGTGATCTTATACCGCGAGTGTTATGCCTTCGTCAGCATTTCTTGATCATTTCTCATTCAACACTGGTGCTGTTGCACATTTTTTTTTTCCGTATAGGAATTGTTCTTGGCTATGGTCAGACTTGAACTACAGACCTTCCGCTCAACAGTCGGTGATAATTACCATTGCACCACTACCACCCCTTTTCTGTCTGATAGATATGAAAATAAAAGAAAGCTAGTTAATACACAACTTCGCAATTTATTGGAACAAGGTAAACTCACCCACGAATCCGCTGCGTCGTTAAAGGCCTTGCATGATACGAGCATCGAGTGCATCCATGCTCTCTCCAACTTAGGGATGGTAGTCGAGACTTGGGACAGTATCCTTATTTACATCTTGTACCGTAAATTGCCTCCACAAACCCAGAAGGATTGGGACGGTATATTAGGCAATTCAAAGACACTACCAGAAATTAAATCGTTCTTCGCCTTCATTGAAGGTCGCTTCAACTCCTTAGAGAATAACATCGAAGCAAATCCGCATCCGTCGACAAATTCTTCTCGAAGGGCTAACGCCTTTCATCTAAATTCGACAACAAAGCAATACCTCTGTCGTCTTTGCAAACAATCCCATAGCATTCGACGATGCAAACGATTTCTCAACATGGATGCTAAGGGTCGCGATGAAACAATTAAAAAAAATTCAATCTGCTCCAATTGTCTGGGTTACGACCATCATGTGTCAAATTGCAACAGCACTAATCGATGCTTCAAATGTGGTCTAAAGCATCACACCTTACTGCATGTAGACCAGAGCCACAATAATGGCCCGTCAGCATCAAATGCGATAAATACAAATTTCAATCAACTAAATCACAACGTCTTACTTGCAACCGCGTTAGTCAGAGCTGAAGCTTCCGACGGCACTCATTATCTACTACGAGCATTAGTGGACCCAGGTTCGGAAGCCACATTCATTACAGAACGGGCCACACAACTACTGAAATTGCAAAAGAATAGATTGACAGCGAACGTGACAGGACTGGGACAGACACTGACTGGAACATCAAAATACCAAACACAACTTACCATAAAATCACAAACAAAGTCCACATTCTCTCTTAAGGTCAGAGCATTTGTCTTTTCTCAACTCACCTCTCTTCTGCCAAAACAACAGCTACCAAAAGGTAAGTGGAGCCACATCTCCAACCTGCCTTTAGCGGATCCCTCTTACAACTTACCAGGGAAAATAGATTTACTATTAGGTGCCGACGTTTACTCATCCATAATTCTAGAAGGACTCGTAAGGAGCCACGAAGGCTCACCAGTTGCGCAACTAACTGAATTAGGATGGATCCTGAGTGGAAGCACTTCCCTGACACCAAAGTCTAACACAATAACTATGCTGAACCACCACAACACTCTCGAGATGCAACTCAAACAGTTTTGGGAAATTGAAGAAAACCTAGACGAGAGAAAATTAACATCGGATGAAGAGCAGTGTCAACAACACTATCAACACACATACAAACGCCGACAGGATGGCAGATACGAGGTCCGACTTCCATTCAAGGACGGGGTTCATCCAACCCTGGGCGAATCTAAACGGGCTGCTTTGGCTAGATTTTTTCAACTTGAAAAGAAATTCCAAACAAACAGCAATGTAAGGGAAGCATACATCGATTGCTTAAATGAATATGCGAAATTGAGACATATGGAAGAAGTCATCCCAGACACACAACTGATGACTGGGAAACATTACTTTCTCCCGCACCACGCGGTATTCAAGGAGTCGAGTACTACCACGAAACTTCGCGTCGTATTCGATGCCTCATGCAAAACCGCAGACGGCAAATCCCTCAACGATTATTTACTAATAGGACCGCGACTACAACCTGACATCATCGACTTAGTCGCCAAATGGAGAAAATTCAACATTGCCTTTTCAGCGGACATAAGTATGATGTACCGACAAATTTGGATGGCTCCGGAAGACACAAACTACCAACTAATTCTCTGGAGATCAACACCAAGGGAACCAATCAAAACATACAAATTACAGACAGTAACTTTCGGCACGGCATCAGCACCATACCTAGCTGTACGAACTCTGCATCAGTTAGCAGCTGACGTCGCACACACGAAACCTCACGTAACACGCGTACTCACCGATGGGTTCTACGTCGATGACCTTATCTATGGCGCCGATAACGAAGATGAGGCTATCCTTATACAACAGGACGTCATTTCGACATTGAAAGCTGCTGGATTCCCTCTACGTAAATGGGCAAGTAATTCCTCCAAAATCCTGGAGCAAGTAACTGAAAATGAAAGAGAGATTAACTTACCACTCAACTTTGAGTCACCGGAAGGCATTAAGACATTAGGTATCCAATGGCACCCAGCAAATGATACATTCAAATTTAAAATCAACTTACCAGACGTCAAGACGCACACCAAACGCTCCGTATTGGCAGACATCGCTCGAATCTTTGACCCACTTGGATGGATTTCACCATGTGTAGTAAAGGCGAAGATCATACTCCAGCGACTCTGGCGCAACGAATCGACCTGGGACTCTGCTCTTCCATGGATCGCCAAGGATCTAGCCTCATTACATACGAACTGGCATTTTAACCCACCGGCAGCACCACACTTCGGAGGCCTTTGGGAGGCTGGTGTAAAATCCATCAAACACCATCTTAAGCGAACGATTGGCACATCCAAACTGACATTCGAAGAATTCAATACTTTACTCACCCAGATCGAAGCTTGTCTAAACTCCAGACCACTATGCCCTATGTCACACGATCCACACGACCTAACAGTTCTAACCCCAGGGCACTTCTTAATCGGGGCACCTCTCCGCACAGCACCAGACAGAAATCTGTTGGAAAAGAACATCAACAGACTAGACAGATGGAGATACATACAGCGACTCACCCAGGAATTTTGGAAGCAATGGAGTACAACATACATTCATCAGCTACAACATCGTCCGAAATGGCTACAAAAACAAGAAAACATAAAGGTCGGAGACATTGTCATAATCAAGGAGGACAACCTACCACCTTCATCATGGCTACTTGCTCGAATACAGGAACTGCACCCGGGCCCAGATGGTCACACGCGCGTGGTGACCTTACGGACAGCGTCGTCGACACTTAAACGCCCGATTGCGAAGCTATCTCCCTTACCAATATCGGATTTCGCACATGACGCGTAACCCCGTCGCATGATCCCGCCGTGAAACCTCGACGCGTATTACCGCCACAAACACGAAATTGTCCCAAAACCATCAACAATCCTTGTCCCAAATTTGTCCCACTTTTTATTATCATTTTATTATCATACACTCATATACATATACATAAACACTCACATTTATCTCTATTTCATGTTCAATCCCGCACAACCCGAGGAAGGACCCGCGTGACTTCAATTGCGATCTAAGATATATTGTTTCTCAGCCAATTCTTAACCTATTCTCATGATATTTGGACCCTCGGAAAGTATTTTAAAATATCTAGGTTATTGTCCAAACAGAATTTTGATTTTGGTCCTAATCCAAAAAATTTAATTTATGAAAAAAATTTTAATTGAAAGTGCAAAATTTTTTTTGGTTTTTTTGAAGGTTCTTTCTTTTCGAATGTTTTTAGCCCAAAAAAGCTAACATAATCCGTGTTTTAATAAAGAAATCACGAGTTCAAAATATTGAAGCTTTGTATATTGTTGTTCATTCTGGCCTTTCAGCAAAACCATATTATCGACTGCAAAATTCATTACACTAGAATAAATTTAGCTGTTCTTCTTCAACTATTCCGGTCCTCAAATACAATATATCCAGACAATATACTGCCTATTTCTCCGAGTACCATATACTTTAAAGATCATGGAAAAAGTTACACACGAAAACTGTTTCATATTCAATTAGCTTACGCAATCAGCATTCATCGTTCTCAAGGTTTAACTTTCGACTCCGGCGTGGTGGATCTTGGTAAAACTGAAAATTCATTAGGCTTGGATTATGTAGTGTGTTCTAGGTTCCGATTCTCCTATCGTTTCTGGATCGTCCCTTTTCCATTCAAACGACTTTGGAAAATCAGTGAGAAGAAAGGCTTGACATCTTAACTCAAAGAACTTAACAGGCTGAAACGGATATCAGGATAGCTCTTAAATTAATATAAAAATACATTTTCTATCATATTAAATTCATGAGTCTGCATATAGCATTGAAATTCAATTATGTTAATTAATATTAGTTTCTACACTTGACTTATGATATGAGATTGTCTTATACCATAAGCAGCATGGATGAAATATGCAGCATGAAAGTCCACAAGAAGCGTTTTTCTAAACGTGTTAACAGATTTAATTTATTAGTCCTAAATTTCACCACCTGAGGGCTGATTGATAAAAAACATTCAAAAAAGCATTTGAAATCGGAGAGATTTAGAAAAACATCAATATGACTCATGACAAATCAACACGAAGTATCAAAAGCTTATTAAAATATTTTAGCACCGAAATGTGTTCATTTCATTTTATTTGTTTTCGGTAAATTGAGATCAACTCTATTTTTAAGTTTTACCTCGCTTCGCTCAAACATATGCTGCAGCGAAGCGGTACGACAAGCGACTGCGGCCTCCTAATTTATTGTGGGTCAATATATAAATCAATTGTTATTGCCTAAAACAGCCGAAGACCCCTAAATTCGATTTTGATAGGGTCCATATTTCTGCGCCAAGGATTTTGTACATACATACATACATATGTCGTTAGCGGAGTGCTTCAGAAAGGAGCTCGCTTTGAGGGCGGAGGCGAGATAGAAGATGTTCTTACTTACCTCAAAGATCCTATTCTTCGGATAATATTGGTATTCTGGTCGTATTACCAATAATTGGCCAGGTTCGTCCATGTTAGTTGTTTCCATTATGATCCTTGATGGACGAATTCCTAGGTGCAATATATTCATTTCGGCTCCAAGTAAGAAAGGAAAATAGAATTCGCCAAAATCTGCAAATATCAATCAATCGGAATCATGACTTTTAAAAACCCAGAAAGTTGAATAATGGCAGAATCAGAATAAGGGATAGAAGTATATAAAGAGAAAACCAAATATATGGTCACTGACCGATAAATCTCACTGACGATTCAAATCTCGTACTTGGGTTTATTCGCTGAACGCTTTGAGGAAGTAAAGGGTCCGCCATCTAACGTTTTTTTTTTTCAAGTAGTGCTTATTTCGTTAACACTTAGCTCATGTCTGATTTGACAGATAATTAGTTTTATCCTTCCGCTGAACGAATATGGTTGTGTATACGCTTGAACAACCCTTCGCTAAGTGGGCCTGCGATCGACTTACAGAAGATGCCGATTTTGCCAAAAAAATCATCTTTTCAGATGAAGCTCATTTTGATCTTGGCGGGTATGTAAACAAGCAAAATTGTCGCATTTGGGGCACAGAAAACCCGCACGCATACATTGAAAAGCCGGTGCACCCAAAACGAGCCACTGTTTGGTGCGGATTTTGGTCCAGAGGCATAATTGGGCCATTTTTTCTCGAAAATGAGCAAGGAGTGGCCGTTACAGTCAATGGCGATCGTTATCGGGCCATGTTGAACGAATTTTTGTTCACAAAAATTGAAGAGGAGGATATTGGCAACATTTGGTTTCAACAGGAAGGCGCTACGTGCCACACAGCCGAAGCTACACTCGATGTTTTGCGCCCTGTTTTTGAAGATCGCATTATCAGCATTATCCTGAATCTTGGAAATTCCCTCCAACTACGATTTTGTGCTTTAAAGACCCATTAACTGATGTAGGAACCGATGTTGACCGTGAAAGCAGGTTCAGGTCCTGAGAAACTCTCTGGTGAGCCTCAGAGATTTCATTTCCTAGGATCCCACAGTGACCTCGGACACATACAAGCCTAAGTGAATTTAGTCTTCCGACTTTGTTCATAAAGGTCTTGAGCTCATGCACTATCTTGGATCTGGATACAGGGTTGGACACAGCTTTGAAACCTCCCAACTAAGTTTTGAAGCACAGTCTCCAGGATTTTCCGCGCTAATAAGCATGCTGCATCTCCGAGTGAGGATGCATTCGAAGGGAAATTTTGCGCACGTGCATCTCACTAGTCTCTCCATGTTTTTCAGCAAGAAGGATATTAAATAAAAAACAAAAACAAGAGCAGAAGTCGTTCAAAATTGGCTCCAAAATCAAGATTTTCAGTTGATGCAATGGCCTGCAGAAAGCCCCGACCTAAACCCAATCTAAAATGTAAAGGAGGTTGGGTATGTATCAAAATCCATAAAATACCATGGATGAACTCTGGGAAAGAATACGAAGGGAATGTCAGGTGGTTGACCACTGAATCATTAAAAACTTAGTGGAAAGTATGCTTAAAAGAATTGAAAGTATAATAAAAAATAAAGGACTTTGGATTAAATATTAATATTATAGATTGATGACGATTGAAAGAAAAAACCGCCGATATGCAAAAGTTTTCGAATGTGGAATTCCTGAGTTTTTATTAATTTTTTTTTTTTGTAATTAACTGAATTAATTATAAATTTTTGTTACTTTAATTATAAAAAAATAAAAATATTAGTAAAATCACTAATAAAATTGACTAACAGTCAAACAACTTCTGTTTGACTTTATCAACTGAGTAGTTTTTCTATTTTTGCAACTCCTCCTTCTACTATTCTGCCGGGAAAGTGAGATTCGTCTTTTGCATATGTAGGTATTTCCCCTACTTTTGCTAGAGACAATACTTATTCCCAGACAAGTGTGTCTATTACGCACATGTATTGAATATGTAGTAAGTTTAACTGATCAACTGATTCTCAATAGAATCAAAACTTTAACGCAGTGACGTTTGATTCTATTGAGAACTTTTGTTGTTATTACTATTATTATACGCGCAAAATGAATCAATCAATTTTGTTTTTGAATTAATTCTTTACTAAATGAAAAAAAGAGATTTTATGTGATGAAAATCTTTATTTGGACCATTACCATTTTTTCTGTTAAGCGGAAAAGATGACATCCATCAATGAGCTGCAGCCAGTGTTGATACACATTTGTACCCGTTTTATCGCATTTTCCATGATCCCGCAAGATTTCCGGTGATAATTGTTTACATTCTTTGCGAATATTCTCCTTAAGGGCTGCGATTGTCTGAGGCTTGTTGGCATAAGACCGCGTCTTTGAGTAGCCCCAAAGAAGTAAGTCCGGGATAGTTATTGATAAAAAGGGAGATTACGTGATTAGGAAATACGGTTCTTTCACAATATCCATTGTGGCTCGTGCTGTGTGTTGCACCGTCTTGTTGAAACAACATATTCACTAAACCTCGCTCATCAAATTGAGGCAGTAAGAAGTCGTTTATTATGGCGCTGCAGCGTTTGCCAGTAACAGTCACTCAAAAAATATGACCCAATCACCCCTCCCGCGTGAACGTCGCACCACACAGTTACTTTGAGTGGATGTTATGGCTCTTCGTGCATCATACGTGAATTTTCAGTGCTCCAGAAATGAAGATGTTGCTTATTGACGTAACCGCTGAGTATAAATGTGCCTCGTCGCTCATAATGATTTTCGACACAAAATCGTCCTCTTCGTTGTTGAGATTAAGGATGGCTTGGTAGTAATTCACACGCGACTGACGGTCAGCAGGCATTAACTGATGCACTGTTTGCACTTTGTGCGGGAACATGTACAAGTCTTTCAGTAAAATCGCTGTAGTGTTCATCGGGTTATGCCCAATTATGTGGCCCATCGTCTGGTTGATGTTTTTTCCTTCTCAGCGTCATCGGCAGCCGAACGACCGATCCGGTGGCAGTCACGGCATGCATGGTCTCCTATCGTTCCAGTCTGTTCGAATCGAGTAGCCAAGCGCCGGAATATTTGCCCAATTGGCGCGACACGATTAGAAAAAAGACTTTAAAATTCACGCTGTGCTAACATCATCGGCTGACTATTGGTCAAAAAAATCGACACAATTATGTGCTCCAGCGTAGTATAGCACTCCATTGCTTATTTGTTTGTATGTTGTCTAGTTTACAAATGTCAAATTAACATAGGTCGCCATTTGCAAAAATTATAACATCTTCCAATAGGATGATTAATTTTTTTGCGCCACTTGGTATATGTATTTGCAAAAGCGGGACACCGCTTGGTTGCTCCGAAACTAAAATCCGGTGTCATCAGGCTAACACGTCTGCATCTCAAAGAGCTTTTATTTTCAACTTAAGGTACTAATATGACAGGAGTTTGCAAGAAATTTTGTTGGAATTGCTAAAGTTGTAAGTGTAAGTGCACCATATAGAGTAAAGACATATTTCGTTGACACTCCCCGGAAATAAATGTTTTGTACACTATACTCGGATCACTAAACAGGGTTCAATAATAATCGGTTGGATTAAAAATGCCCAACTTTTCATATAAAACTCTGTTTATCAGCTCAACTCATTTTTATGTTATATTTACGACAATAAATTCCCTTTGTAATCCTTGCTGCTCCCCTTCTACGAACTTTTAATTGAGTGAGATTTGACACCAAAATACATTTCAGCCCATCCTCTGCACTTACTATAGACCCGAGACGATATGGTGTTACCGGACATTAAGTTGGTTACGAGGCGAGAATTTGATAGGCAACTCTTCAAGATTTATGGGAAATTTTACTGACAATAAAGGATACGTTTTATAGTCATCGTGTTCTTATGCTCTGAACTCTTTTCATAGGCCTTGGAATCACATTTTCCGGCTGGTACTTTCGTGGAAAACAACTTTTTAATAAATTCAGAAGCAGTTAGCTATAATCTATGAAGTGATGATAAGCTGTTATTTCATGCGAAACTGGGAATTGTGTTGTTTTTATATAGTGAATATTTACGTGTATGCTTTTGTCATTCCAACCGATGGGTCACATCAACGAAAATGTTGCTCATTCACATATGTATATCTAATTTCTTATATTTATCACTAATCATCATACTAGGAAAAACGTATATAGAAAGTACTTGTACTCAGGAAGTGGTCTTATTTAGTCCTTGTTCGTAGGCCTGTTTCTGATGCCATTAGCAAGTACCAAGTAAAATATAAGGTATCCTATGTTTTATTCTCCAGGTCAATTGCTGCAAATCAAATTAACTCTAATGTTACTATAAGGGAATAAGTAGGCGGTATGCTATCATCTAAACCAACGCACAAACAAGCATCCTAGAGTTGGTTTTCTAGGTTGACCTAGGTTGACATTGCCGACATCGATTTGGTAAATAAATAATTTGCCATTGAATGCAATTGACATATTATTGAAATATTAACCTTCGAGCGACATGGATCTGGTCGGTCAACTGTGAAACAGTGAAAGGTGAGCCTCTCCTTGTATCCCCGAAGTGTCAGAAAGGTAGATCTTTGTTGAATTTACATTTTAAATGCACCTGATGGTATTAATCAGCTATATTTGGGAGCTTTCACCAACAACAAGGATAGCAGAAACACCAGCTTGCCACAAGAAGCTCTTCGACAACCGCACTTTGATTCATAATCCTTTACCTTCCACGTTCTAGTCACATATCTCATACACTTAGCACCTGTCACTCACAGCTTATAATTAAACCGTAAAGCTATATCATATTCAACACAACTCCATATCCAGGGGGTAACCAAACCAATCAGCGCCGTTTGTTTGACAAGAGTCAAATGCCCATCTGTATGTAGCACTCTCAGTGCCTACAATTAAACTGGCTTCAACTTTCGGTCCGTAAATTACGAAACCGTTGATGAAACGTCTTAAGGACTTTAATTGACTTTCTCCTGTATAATATGTATGTGGAATGTAAAATGTACACCGGAAAGTTTCCATCACAATGAAGGCGATCCAGCCTTCCGGGATACATAATTATTTCAATTAAGCGTGTTAGGTGGCTGCAATGGTGGTTGGGGAACGAAGAATGCCGTTGCTGGGTACGATGCGATGCTTGTTTTTCAATGAAAACTTTCGGCAGATACATTTTTGTATTTGTCTAAGCTTGGCGCTTGTTATTTGGAGCGTTTTTTGCATAATTTCGAAAGCAAGTGTGTTTGGCCTGCGGAGTTACTTGGCGCGTTTGTACCTGAATCGGTACGAGAGGTATGACTAGGTGGATGTTTGGAGGTTTTATGTTGGAGAACAAGTTATCAAAGTGCCTCATCTCGCTTCTATTAATGGATGAATGGTATTATGGGAATTTAATTAAGTAGTTAGAGTCTTTGGGGCAGGAGAGTTCTATTGTAATTTTTGAGAAGAGTTGCTGTTGTTTTTTGGTGGGACTTTCTTACTTGAATTTGAAACTTTGTGCTGATGACCTAACAGTCTGAGTAAGCTTGTTTTTTTTTGTCATTATAATAGGAGACAAAGCGCAAAGTCTTACAAATTGTTGGACGGCTTGTGAAATCTTTTTGTTACGATTTTGGAAACACCTTTAAGTAATTTTAAGTAACTGACAAATAGGATGGACAATTTAATTTAGTTTGCTAAACTGGTTTGATGACTGCGCCATTGAAGATCCTCAACCATAAATCATTCTGATTTTTTGAAATAGTATGGAATTCAAAGTGATTTTAACTATTCTGGAATAGATTAAAAAGATGGCTACAAACCGGAACAGGCGCTCAGATTGATTAATAACTAATATGTACTTGTACGTTTGTAAAGTGTTATTTTTCTTTGTTCATCTTCTTCTTCTTCTTTTCCTTTTTCCGGAGTTGTTATGGTCAGAAGTGTAGAACCATAACTTTCCCACTTAACTGCATTCCTACTGGTCCGCTTGTGGGGTCCGCCGGTTTGACCTCAGAAAGTAGCGGCAGGCTTCCCGGTTTGGGATTACTTCATCGCTGAGGCCAATCAAATGCTGGTGTTTTTGCATTTGTTTGCACCAATTGTTTTTCGGCCTGCCTTGTTTTTTTTTTTTTTTTGTGACACGGGCATGCTCCAGATTTTTTTGTTTGATTTTACTCTTACAACACCGGTGATCTCCAGTCAGTTATTTTTCTTTGTTCATATTCCAAAAATACATTAAATTTCTTGCTAAAGAATTGCTCTTTCACGATTTGTCAAAATTTACGCGTTCTCTTTTACATTTTCGGAAAGTCCTGCAACGAATTTGCTCGTCTGGAAAATTTAGCATATATGATTTAACATTCTTAATAATTAATTAAATACAATAAGATTTCAGGTCGCAGACTAATATAGAGCAGAATGAGATGATGATGAGCCAAACTACTAGTTTAGACTCCAAGTCCGATCTATGGGTCTTTACAATGCCAGATTTGTCATATGGTACAACATTCACGTTATAGTCGGTTTTCTCAACTCACAGGCTGGTCGACTGTAGTAAACTTAGTCATACCTTGATTTGCATATTTCTATTTCGTTGAAATGTCCTTTAAATACTGAATTACCAAATTCTACTATACACTCACTGAAGAATTGAGGTTCATCACTCAAACCGGAGTTCTTGTAAACTCACGCCGCGTCGTCTATAAGTTCGGAGTTCTCGAGCACAACAACATGTCCCGGCCTACCGAACGCGAAAATTCAAAAAAAAGCGACATACTCGTACCTACATTTCTCCAGAGAAAGAAATTATCCAAGCCTCATCAAACAATAATGGTATTGAGCAATATGTTATATATTGTGAAAACCTCGACAGAAGAGAATATACATATAAGGCTATTTGTATATCACCGGAGAAAGTAATGTGCAACAAAATTGATCATTTCCTGACAGATGAAAACAGAGGAGCCTAAATGGAAAATCAAATTTAAAAAAAATTCGAAAGTTCAGGAAAGAATAAAGAAATTCAATGTTGAAAACTTAAGGGACCATCGTATCCAGCACGAATACCATTATTACCAAATTAGTAACCGGTCTGTCCTACTAGATAGCACGAAAACTTACGACGAACTAAAGAAGACTGCAAGAAAAAAGTGAAAGCCCATAGTTCCAAGATTGGAGACAGGAGAATTTTGTTGGCGGTAACGCCAACAAGATATAAGACCCTACGAAAGAAAGTCAGCCGTTATCTTCGGGATACAAAACGACACTAGCAAAGGAGAAAGTTTGCTAATATACAGGATGAATGTCCTTCAGAAAACACTAGAGCAATGTATGCAGAGATAAACGCTGTACGAAAAGGATACTAGGCCAAAACGGGTTTTATATGCAACGATAGCGGGTAGCCCGTTTAAGATACCGAAAGAATCTTATGGAGATATTTCGATAAACTACTTAACGCACATAGAGAGTAAGCAGCATTGGAAAACAATATTATCTACACAGCAGGAACTCATATAGAACTACCAACCGTCGAGGAAGTAATAAACGCTATCCATCGGGTTAAGAATAACAGCGCCACAGGAATCAGCTAACACCATCGGATTTGATAATATAATATATGCAGTAGAGGAATTAACAGAGAAGTTACATGGGATCATCACAACTACATATATTATAAATAAAAGTATCACCGAGGAATGGAAAACCTCGGTCATCATTCCCGTATGTAAAAAAGGTGACCGAACACAATGCAAAAATTACCGAGGAATATCGCTAGTATCAATTTAATTTAATTTTCGTGGGGGCGAACGCCCCCATTTATTGGGCTTAATTCAAGCTAGCTTAATCTGAACTTAACCTAATCTCACTTACTAGGTAAGGAGAAGGAGAGGGTGGTTAAGAAGGCGAATTTTTAGGCATCAAGTGCTCAGGTTGAAATCGAAGTAAGGATTCGAATTAACAATTCCCAGCATACGAGAAATAGGTTCATTGGAGCCATAGGCAGTACGGGGGGTGGGTAGATAGAAGAGACGGGGATTTCGTACGTTGCGGGTGTTAGTGTTGATAGAGACAGAGTTATAGAGAGTCGCGCAGTCAATGGTACCTGAAAGGAGACGATGGATAAAAAGAATGTCAGATACAACTCTTCTTTCTTCCAACGTGTTCATGTTGATTAGTTTAAGGCGGTCTTGGTAGGGTGGTAAAATCAAAGGATTGCCCCAGGGGAGACCTTGAAAAGCAAAACGTAGGAATCGGCGTTGGATGCTCTCGATTCTAGAAATGTGGGTTTGTTGGTAGGGAGACCACACTTGGGAGGCGTATTCAAGAAGGGGCCGGACAAAGGTTATGTAAAGAGATCGGGTAACGTAAGGGTCCGAGAATTCTTTAGACCATCGCTTCACGAAACCGAGTGCAGAATTAGCTTTAAGGATTATCTCATCGATGTGTGCCCGAAAATTATAAACATATATGCCAAGATCGCGAATGACTTGAACCGTGGAGATGGGTTGATTATTGAGGAAGTAGAGACGAGGAGGAGGTTTGATTCGTTCACGTGAAAAGGTAATTGATTGGCATTTGGAAATATTAAGCTCTAAGCAATTTTTGGAGCACCAGATGGGAAAGCTATTGAGATCAGATTGAATAAGGGAAGAGTCATGACTGGAGGAAATGGTCTTGATGAACTTGGTGTCGTCGGCGTATAATGAGATGTGGGAGTGTTTGATCACCAATTCAAGATCGTTTATGGAAAGAACGAAAAGAAGTGGACCTAAGTGGCTGCCTTGGGGGACGCCGGAGGAGGCTAAAAAGGGGTTAGAGAAGGCAGATCTAAAACGAACTTTATAATAGCGATTTTCCAGGTAAGAAGATATCCACTTCAAAGAAATGGGGTCGAAGCCAAGGGAGGACTATTTGAAGAGTATCAGTCTGTG
The DNA here is from genome assembly GCA_958301585.1 of Merodon equestris. Classification (NCBI taxonomy): domain Eukaryota; kingdom Metazoa; phylum Arthropoda; class Insecta; order Diptera; family Syrphidae; genus Merodon; species Merodon equestris. Next base: position 74,945,982 of record OY284415.1, on the reverse strand, counting down.
GGAGATTTTATCGAAAGCTTTACTGAAGTCGGTTGAGATAACGTCGACTTCTTTGCCGTTCTCTACGGCTGATAGGGTAAAGGACACAAATTCAACAAGGTTAGTGGTTGTGGATCTGCATTTGAGGAAACCGTGTTGTCTAGGAGAGATTAATGACTTGCAGCGAAAACTTAGTGTTTCGAACAAAACACTCTCGAAGAGTTTAGGTATATGTGATAGTTTGGCAATGGGACGATAGTTTTTAACAACGTTCTTCGGACCTTTTTTATGTATAGGGGTGATAAATGAGTTTTTCCATAAGCGATTTCATAAGATTTCCATAAGAATTCACCTTGGGATAGGGATAGGGTGAAGATTTTCGAGAGAGGGCGAGAGATGGTTGAGGAGCATTTTTTTAGAAATATGGCAGGGAGACCGTCGGGTCCAGGAGTGAATTCATCATTAAGTAGATTTAATTTGTTTTCGATGACATAAGAATCAACTGTGTGTGGGAGAAATGGTCCAAGTGAAAAATTCGGTAGATAATCAAAGTATGAGAAGTCTGGAGCAAACGAGTCGTCGGCGAAAGACTGTTTAAAAAAGGTGGCGAAAAAGTTGGCGATAATATTGGGATCATTCGAGGTTTGATCGTGGAAGGAGAGGGAGGTAGGATAGCCATCGGATTTTCTTTTATAGTTAACAAACTTAAGGAAGACTTTGGATCGTTTATAAGATTGGCTTGCGTTTCTGTTAAATACCGTTGATAGAGGAAGTTGTGTAGGGCGGTAAAGTGGAGATAGCTGCCCAGGTAGTTAGAAAAGTCATTGGATGATTGAGTACGAAGGAAGATTGTCCATTGCTTATTTCTTCTGTTTCTTAGAGAACGGAGCCTGCGATTATACCAGGGGGTGTATTAAGCTACAATATATAAAATAAAGAGACTAAAATCGGATACTACCAGTATGGGTTCAGAAGGAATCGCTCGTCAAATGCTTTGATTTTGTCTATTCAACTGCTTTTAGAATAAAATGTAAATTCCACGAACTATTCGTAGATATCAAAAAGACGTAGGTCAAAAATGTATTATGCCATTATGAAGTTGAAAATCCGAAAAAAATTTGATGAAATTGATACAAGTACGCCTAAAGGGAAAAAAAGACAAGTTGAAGTACGAAACGCCTGATCTGAAATATTTTTGATGGATTAAAACAAGGAGATGCCCTGCCACCACTATTCTTTTTTATTTGGTTCTGGAATATGTAGTGAGATCCCTTCATGAAAATGATGGAGAATAATGCTAATTGGAATCATACCCCCTCAAGCTTAAGCTGACGATCTGGAACTTCTAGGAATTAGCAGAAACACAAAGTCTAATAATGACGTAATGAGGAGCTCCCACTTAGATCGTAGTTCTAAATAGCCGGCAATAATAATCATAATAATAATGATATCGGCAGGGTATATGTACTCGTATATTCAGCGGACCATAGTCTTTCTCTCAGTGGGCAAAGGGGAGATGTGACTTCCTTCATGAAGCTTTCATTTTAAATGAAAGGTCATCAAGTGGAGATGTCATTTTAAATTTCGCCCTTTTATTGAACGGTCGCCACTCAACTATCATTGCTATGATTTTTGACAACAACTCGAATTCTTCCTTCGAAGTCGGCTGAGAATATCGTCATAGCGTCTGCATTTGAAAACCTTGGTGCGTCTATTAGGATACGATCACAGAAATTAGTGCTTTTAGCTAGCATTTTGCATGCTTATAAGCTCTCGTTGACATAATCTTTTTCTTATTACCGATTCTAATCGGCAATTTTTGAGAAGCTCTGCCAGGTAAAAAATAAAGGTAAAGGTAAAGATAAGGGAAGAAACTGAATATTGACGGAATTCCAGCCAACGCAGTAACCGCTCCAAAAGTTGTGAACCGGCTTCTCCATCCACAACGACAGTCATTAAATTTTAAGAGGCTTACTGACTTATTTTTTCCTGGAATTAGTGTTATGAAAGAGGTTGTTGGATCAGACTCGCCCCTTTGGAGCTATGTTAAGGATTAAGTCTTTGCTAACGCTCCACTAATACGCCAACACACTAAAAGAAAATATCAGAGCTTATTATTCTCACAATTATGTGAAAATTTGATAAAAATATCATCAAAGAAGGTACTATTTGTGGACAGACCAAAGCAGACACAAATGATTTACTTAAGGTTTAAGTGAAAACATCCCCATTTTTTATCTCGTTGGATAGCCCTTTCTAATTTCCTGGGAAAACCTTAATATTCGCAAGCGGTATATATACATTGCGTTTCAATTGGTTTCTTTCCATATCTTTTGTACAAATAAAAACAACGAGTATAATTAAATTTTCAATTAAAATAAAATTAAAAGTAGTTCATAAAATAATAACAAAACTTATTTGGGTTCGATACTATTCGCAATACAAGCTGTTCCATTTGAATACCACATTAATGTACATTAAAGAAGTTTTAATTTACACAAGTTGATTTTATATTGTTAATTGGGAAACTTAAAAATATGGACGAGCCATTACAAAGGGTCGGACCTCCCTTTTTAAAATAGCCTCATAGATCGAATCTGGAAGAATATCCCTGCAGCGATACCTCTCGGCAATTTAGAAAACACCAAGGTGAGCCTAGGGACACATATACCACCATTAAACTGCCCCACAAGTGTACATGCAAATCAATGGGTTGACACGACTGGAGATCACCGGTGTTGTAAGAGTAAGATCAAACAAAAAAATCTGGAGCATGACCGTGTCACAAAAAAAATAACAAAAAAGGCAGGCCTTTTGCACAATTGGTGCAAACAAATGCAAAAACACCAGCATTTGATTGGCCTCAGCGATGAAGTAATCCCTAACCGGGAAGCCTGCCGCTACTTTCTGAGGTCAAACCGGCGGACCCCACAAGCGGACCAGTAGGAATGCAGTTAAGTGGGAAGGTTATGGTCCTACACTTCTGACCATAACAACGCCGGAAAAAGGAAAAGAAGAAGAAGATCGAAACTGGAATTAAGTCATAAAGATTTTTTTAAATATTCAAGTAAAATTAAAGCCAACGCTGGTTGAATGGCCTCAATAAGCTTAGTTCAATTCGAAAATTGTTTACCAGACTCGTAAACCTTTCTTATTTGCCATCCCCAAACATTTTCTATGGTATTAAGGGCCAGTAAATATGGTGGCCACTTCAAAAGGGTGACATTTTTTCTAATAATCCATGAATTTACCACACGGCCAGTGTAGATTGGCAAATTGTCATTTTTAATAGTTTAACACCCAGGTTCAAAAAGATTATCCAATCTTGGAGAGTTGAGTTTAGAAAGTACCTGGTACTTGTACATACTTGAAAAAGACTTAAGTACGAACTTGAATTCAATAATGTCTCAAGTATTTTAAAAATTCTTACAAGTACTTTTTAAGAACTTGCAAGTACGTTCAAGTACTTACAAGTACTTTCAAGTATCTTAAGTACTCTCAAGTATCTCAAGTACTTACCAGTATTCAAGTACTTGCAAAAACATAAATATATTTTAAGCAGTACTGCAGTACTGCTCAAGCACTTATAAGTTCTCTCAAGTACTCTCAAGTACTTTGAATTACTCTCAAGTACTTAGAAGTCTCTCTCAAGTACTTCTTAAGTATTTTAACATAATATTTAAGTATATTAGCAGGAAATACTGGTACTTGCCTAAAATCAAGTACCCGTACCAGGTACTGAAGTACAAGTACAAGTTCCTGTTAAAATACTGGTGCTGGTACTTGTACTTGATTTCATACAGCCCTGGTACTAATCGATGTTAGCTCGGCAAGAAGTCAAACCCATTTCTTTACGTGCAGAGCTAGGTTGTAGTTTTTTTTTATAGTTTTACTCGCTTAAGATGTTTAGCTTTCGAAATGACATGCCACAGAGTTGTTTTGCCTGCATGAATACTAGCGATTGCCTTAATCTCCTCTAAAAATAGCTCGCCGCTGTCTGCATCAGAGAGCAAAATTATATACCACTTTTCTGCTTCTATAATTTTTTTTTTATATAACCGCGACCCATTGTTATATTATATCGAGCAAATGTATTCAAAATAGTGAAAAAACCATTTTATTTAATTTTTTTTTTGACGTGTACAGTGTGTAAATAGCTTTTTGGGCCCGGGTATACTCGCCGGACCAAAGCCTGTCACATAAATTTATTTTTGTGACACCAGCAGATTCACTACTATTATCGGCGCAGCGATAATAATACTCTGTTAATCTCGGTTAAGACCCGTTCGGGACACTTGTTCGTAGTGGCGCCTAAGTCACCTTATTGGTACTCTCGCATTGACAGTTCCAATAGTCGGCGCCCTTCTGGGTGAGAACCCGAGCTTGGTTTGTGACTGTTGGGAGTAGCGTGAGGCGAAGCCCGTTGGAGTGAAAACCCGAGTCGGAACTCTAGCTGCTGTTGGCTTAGGCCCTCCAGTGCAGCTTTGACGCTTGACTAGAGCCTTCTAGGTTAAAACCCAAATCGAGAGCACGTGCTATCAAGAGTTGATTAACCTCGTATGAGTTAAATCCTGGGTCGGGACTTAAACTCACCGTTTACTCGTCGAGCGACAGCTTCAACTAGGGTTGACCATGCAACTCGTTTCTCGCTTGTAGGCGACGTAGCTGTAAAAATTATTTTTTCTTTGTTTTATCTTTTACGTGCAATGTGATACCACCATCTTAGGATCAATACTGCGTCGTGGATGTCGTGAAGCCCTACTCTGATGGCACGATAAGTAGTAATTCTTGTTGTCGTGGGTGTTGTAGGTCTCCACCTGTCTTGATAAACTGTCCGTATGTGACTGTGTATGTGGTTAACTGTACGTTCTCTGATGGTTGACTCGCCTGGACTCTTTGAAAACTCACTGAAGAATGTTCACCAACCAAATGCATTCACTTGATCTGAACGGCGAGGTTATTTCCATTTGGAAAAATATAAAGCAAATACAATTTTTCTTCACAAGTGCTTTTCAAACAAAAGCAAAAAAAAATCATCCAACTTCACCCCAACTTGTTACATAAAACAAATCTGAGTAAAGGTTGCATGAAGACGAAATTGTTTTCGCTAGAATTTTTCATTCCTGCGCATAGTGCAACAAGGAAGTACTCATTAAAATGTATTTATGGGTAATCTAACTGAGAACCTTTAGATGATTTATGATAGAATACTGTTTATTGTACAAATAACCAAAAGTTTGCTTACTTTATAAGTATACGGAGTTTCCTCCGTAGCAGGAGACTTATAGGAAAATTCTGTAGTTATGATGAAAATTTCAATCACTACGAAGGTACTTTTTTATATAAGCCATATAGAAGAACAAAACTGGACCCATAAATATATCAAAGTCAAACTTGCTCTGATTTAATAATGAAAAACTTTGCTACCTAGCCTATTGTTGAATTCACAGAATTCCTCTTTTATAGAAGCATTTGAAACGGTCCATTTAATTTTTATGAACTATTCGGAAGAAACATCAACTAAAGACAATTTAATTCCCAATATCCTAAACATAATTCCCATCCCAGTCCCTTTCTAACTGATTTGGGGAAATATCGTTCATTCTCAAGGCATGCTTCAGGAATTTCCAAACACAATTTCAACTATAGCACAAGTTTCCTTTAAACAAACTTAATTTTATTACCTGCATTCCGAAAACAAGAACTTGACAGCCTTAACGAAATTCCAGCGAACAGCCTTTAGGATGTCAAACAAAGATTAACTAAACGAAGTGTACGTCATATTTGCCGTTACTCAGGCTCCGCATGACTCTCGTCATCGAACATGAGTTCCGTCAATCTTGCGTCGAAAACTTGTTCGAAGGATTAGAGCCGGTACCTTCGGGAGTTTGTTTTTTTTTTATTGTTTTTTGCTTTGCATCTTGTTTTCGGTCGAGAACTGTATAACGCCCTTTCCAAGGAGTTCATCGACGGTAATAGGAAAAGTTTAGCTTCATCTATGTTCTCGATCGGGATGGGGCTTATAACTAATTAGCGAAAGTTCGATTTCTTGAAATGGATTACTAGTTTAGGTGTTACGGGGTACTGGAAAGGAGGTACAATTTGGTTTGATAACTCAACTATGGCAAACGGAATTCACTGCTTGAGTGGGGAGAAGTGTTCTGCGTCTTGAGTTGATGTTGCTAATGATGCGATGAGTTGTCGAAAATTTGCAAACGGCGTCCTTGAAGTTGATTGGTACGATAATAGTTTATATACTCAAAATACGAGTACAGGAAAGTTTCAAAAATAATGGACCAAGGTGAAATGAAATGTTTTAACAGACATAAGCATAAGACTAAATAAATATCGTCAAAATCATTGTTATCATTATTCTTTGAAGAATCATGACTAAGGTCATGGACCTGCACATCGAACAAGCTCCTTCAAAATCGACCAACTCGCCCAATACTCCATACAATCTCGACATATGATAACACCATTTCTTGTTTTCTCTATGTATTATGATTTGTAGCTTCGGTCACGTTCGTTTCAATTATCGCTTATATTAATCAACCCTTCCCCTAGTCCGGCATCGTTCCTTCTCATTACCCATTTGTCATAAATCGCACTTAATTTCTCAACCTGACATCTCCAGATATTGGCAATAACTAATTCCACTGAAATCCAGTCAACATCAACTTAATTCTATTTCGTATAGCCACTTCCACCAAAAACGAACAATTTTCCTCACTTTGCCACTCATTTGGCATAATGAAAACTGCCAACGTCCATTCATTTTCCGTCAAAATAAATGCCATTGAAATCGAAATTAGCAATAAGTGTCAATATTTAAAACTTTGTACAATTTTTATTGCCCTCGCTAATGGCCGGCCTGATTTGTTTTATGCGTCTTGTTGGGGTATCGAATGTCTATAAATTACCCAAATTCAATTAAGGGATTAACTGCACTCGATGGCATCTGACGACATTGTACGAGTATTATTGAAAGTGCCTTGATCAAAATGTTACCCTTTGTTCATACATAGTTCGGTCTGCGTCTGTATAAATGTTGACGTAAATGTAATTGGCGCTAATTGAAATAGATCGATGGACACTTCGGAAAGCAAGAAAATTTGCCATTCACTGACCTGCTATATACGAGTACGACTAACATTAAACGTTACGGCCTTCTTTATGAATTAAATTCATTGAATCGCGAGCTATCGGTTTCAGTTTAAAAAACTATTTCAAAAGGCAAATAACTGGTGACGGTATTCCCGATAACAGCCTTGAATAAGGAATGAACTTGTTTCAATACCGATACTGGCACATCTAGCATGGAACTCGAGTGACTTCGACTCGGATGTCCTTCCTGTTTTGAGTTCGGTACTTTTTTATATTCCCTGATAGTCGTGCAGATTTTATGTTTCGTATTCATTTGCAATTTGTACTCATCAAGGCCTACTGCAGCGACCAGCACTCAGCTACGTGCATGTACTGTTCTGAGATGGTCATTCTACAAGCACGACATTCAGTCCGTATTTTATGAGGTTAATTTAAAAGGCAAATAGTTGCCAAGTGGGGACAGGGTAGCTTCGACGAGAGAGTGGCACAATTTGCAGTTTCGTGGAGTCACACAGCTTTTTTTTCGTTTTGGAAAACAGAAAACTAGCAAATGAGATTTTTAAAAAATTCAGAAAGAAGTACTGCGCCGACCGTAATGTGTCCCTCGTGTGCTTCGTTTGACGTACACGTGGGCAATGTAAACGGGATATTGCACTCGGTGCTTGTATCGACCCGGTAAGCTCCAGTTTCATAACTAATGAGAGCTACAGTATCAAAGAGTTTTAAAGTTAAACGAATCATTTGAAATTCAGTTCAGTTTTTCAGAAATTCAGTTCTCTTATTTGTCAATAAGCAGAACAGGAAATATGGTATATGCATGTTATGTAGCGCAAACTTCATATTTTTGTCAGTTATAAGTGGAATAAGAGCGCCGCGCCGTGGCGCAGTGAGTAGTGTGTCGGCTGCTGAGTGCTGACACGCGATGAGCGAGTTCGGATCCTGATAACACCAACGCCGTCGAATGGTATATTTCATGGCTTCTCTCCTTCGCGGGGTACTGACGAAAACCCTCGTAGTACACTTGCCTTGAAAAAGCTTTCCGTCTCTCGTCGTTAAACTGTAGGTCTCGTTCACTTTTGTGACAAACAAATCGAATGAGAGAAGCTTATCTCTGGCTCTTCATCAGCTGTAACGCTATCTAATAACAACAATAATAATAAGTGGAATAAAACTTGTATTAAGAAAGTAAAAGGTTTCCTGTTTATGGTCGAAACACCAGGATAGTTCTTCAAAAATACTACAATACTTCTTCTTATTTCAGAGCTTGAGCTTCGACGCATTGTAGCAAAAATTAGGGCTATAAGTGCTGAAAATAACCAGTTCCCACACATTGAGAAACTACAACTGTTTATTCACTATTCAAGTTTACCATCTTCATCTCTGATCTATATCGGTAAAGTTGCGATAATGTTTAATACCAAAATCGTTTCTATATCAACATTTATTGGAATATCAAGTAGGCTTTCCGCTTTTAATCTCATCTAAGCCATTTAAATTTTTTCTTTAAAAGCTTCGGATTCAGAACATCAGCATAAATTTCCTAAAATAAGTCTATGGATATCCGAACAGAATAAATAAATTCTGGTGATTCAAATACGGCTATGTGCTGGAGTATTTATTGTATATGGGACACGTGCCATTTCAAATGTTTTTAGGCTTGTAATATCTGGAATATGTAGTTTTCTCATAGCGAAATCACTACCATTTGTGTTAATTGATTAAAACTACCTAACGCGCCTTATATGGACACTATTTATGTAAACCCGTGAACTGGATAAATTTAACTGAGCTGAATTATTAGCTAAGAAAAAATGAAAAAAAATGAAAATGAATGAATCGATAGCATAGGCTCTAACAATGAAACCATAACAATGAATCTCTTACCATTTTTTGCATGAAATGAAGAATAAATAATTGAGTCAGCACAAAGCAAATTAAGATGTGGGAATCAAGTACTTGCAATGAAATGAAAATGAAATATAGGTTCATATATATACATATGTACATATATATAGAAATTATAGGTAATAAATTAAATCCCGTCGAAGGGTCTATTAGCCGTTTCCTGAGGGGGTGTTTTGTAGACAATGTTTTCCTCCCACTTGTTTCAAGGTGTCCTCTTTAGCTCCGTCCTGAAATTTTTTAGAACTATTTTGGTGTCATCGCCCATTTGTTATATCTAGATATCGTTGAGTGGGTCGTACTTCTTACCTACGGAGACGTGACCTCATATTAAGCTTACATTTTTGAGCTATCGTACCTGGGCGAGGTACGGGGCAGGCCATGACGGTCTGATATATTATAATAACTCAAAGCAGATGCTTATCACATAATTATTTTAACTCCAAAAATGGGCGGCACGATCAACTCTTTGTTATTTCTTCCGGATCCTTTCAGAAGAAGCAACCGTGCCTTGATGGTATCTCGGAGCTCTTGATTTCACTTGCTTGATTATCACCAAAAGCACTGCTGACTAAAGGTTTTCACCGCTTCTGTAGTGATTTTTCATTATACCAAAAAATTATGCGACGTTGTATCAATCCAAAAATTAAGAAATTCAGTAAACTCAACTAGACATCGCCAACTTAATTCTCGCTTGGAAATTCACTTCTATTCGCTCTGTATTGAGTTTCCACTGTTTCCACAGTTCCCAGACTTGTAAGTCAAAATTGATGTGACTTCCAAAAGTCTTTTAAAAAGATTAACGAACACATTCGCTTTTTTGTTTGTTGATATTCGAATAGAGCGGATTACTGAGGTATGTTTTTAAAATCAATAGGCCTTAAAATTCATGTATTTTATTCGGTGGCCAGAAGTGAAAAGGCGGGTGTTTTAGGGTTTGATTAAATTATTCTGTTCTAATATTTCTCTTCGAGTTGTACGCATTGTTCCAACACTGTGGCACTTTGTGTCAACTTTAATTGTTAATTTTTTTTAATTATTATATGTCAATAATAAGGCCGAAAGACATAATCTTAAGTAGTTCTATTTACTATAGTGTGTTTATATAGGGCCAGTAAGGTATTTTAAGTTATTAATACTTGTTTTAAGATTTTTTGTCCAACATAAGATAGTTCTGAGAAATGTGAAATAAAAATGGATTAACTAAAAATAATATATCGTTAAGTTAAGGCATGTCAATTAAGCAGCGAAAGTAACTTGTCGGTCAAACGCTTCTCGTCTTCTTCTTCGAGTTGGTTGAAGTTTATTCAAATGCCAGCCCTCAATCTTACAAGTGGTATTCGTGAAATTTAAAGCGCGAAATGTTCGCAGACGAGAGTGATGAAGCGACCAAGATACAATTCTAGCTGAAAACACTCGGGAAAAACAAGAGAAGTAGCAAATACGTGCTAGCGACTAGGATGCTGTTCCACATAAAGCGACCCACTCGGTGAGTAAATTGCATTCATAGCGGTACAGCAGCGACAAAAATTATCATTCCAATAACGTGATAGCTGTAGGCATTGCAGCAAGCTTATCCGGAAGTACAAAGCAAGTTTTTATTTAATGGGGAAAGAAATTGAGCTTTTGAGAAGAGAACTAGACTTGCAATAAAATAAATTCGGTTATTGAAAAACACGCAGGGAACGAATAGTCAAACGATTCAAAAAAAAAAGACAAAGAGTATACTAATTTAAAATAGAGACTAAAGATCGATCAGCAAGAAAAAGAGTGTAATATGAGTAGAAGAGAGTAAAATGACAAATTATTGTCATATGGACATGAATGTAGTAAACGAATTGGTGTCCGACTATGGTGGAGGGGGCGATAGCTAATTATTTTGAGAGTCGCATACTATAATAAATGTAGGATCATCGTAGAAATTATGCAACAAAAATATGCGTGATCTTATTGCGTGCAAGTTAATGCGAAACGCTCTGAAATGGGTTCCATCTAAGCTAGATGCTGAACAATATCGGTTGAAATAATGTTGAGCAAAGTGAGAGCACTCTTCGATAATCGAGTAAGCAAATTGTCGGCAGTTCGAGTCGCAAATTTGGTTGCCCAACGAAACTGTTCAAAACTATTTCCGAGATCAATTGAAACTGATCAACAAAATCAAGCTTGCAGAGAAGGGATTGATTGACTAAAATGTCCAGGGTATTCCGGATCGTCAAGGCATGTCACCTCAGAATGCTTCAGACCAAAGATGGAACTCGGAACCTGTTACGCCACGGTCAATTTGTTGTCGTCAGCTCAGCATATAACATAAGAAAAAATCGAATCCACTATGTGGATGGTGAGGACGCCAACTATTTGTTAGTAGTGTAAGGTTTGATAATAATGTTTTTAAAATAATGCTATTTTATTATAATGCTTGATTGATACCTACCCATTAGCCTCATCCTTCGTAAGTTGGCGCCAAACGTAATTATAATAAATTAAAAATTAATACGATGAACTACTGTAGAATAAATGAAACCAAACTCGTTATTCAATGGGAAATAGTAATAAATGCGTTGCTTGACAATACAATGGTGGTGTTTTACAATGGTGGTTGTGTTGAATGAGTCGTTGGGGTAACCTAGCAAGGCATTTTTCTGTATAAAACAGAAATATGTTTGCAGCAAATGAAATGTAACAAGTAACCACCACATCGTAAAATTTGAAAACAGTTCACAGTTTTTGGCGACTACGATCCTTCTTCCGAAGATCCGTCAAGGACTTTAATGTAATCGCTCAGACGCTATCTAGCTTAGTAAAAAACCGACAAAATTTAATTTTTGTAGAGTCTAATTAAAGTGCTTTCAACTTTCAAAACATAATTGAATACGTACTATTCTTCTGTTCGTATATAATCCCCGGGACGAAACTGAATTGCATAATGATGTAAGTTCTTTCGAGTTTGGGGCTGTGTTAAGGCCCCCAAAAAAGACAGACAACGTCTGACAGGGAGTTCCAAACAATATTTTACTTTTCTCAAAGGACCACTGAATCGAAATATCACAACTTCGAACTGGCGATCATATTTAACTGGGTTCAAATTTAAAATTATTACGGACTGACAGTAGGTGAACGCATGGAAAGAAAGCACATTAAAACAAAATCTTACTATTTGCCACTACTGGGACCAGGATATACATGTGTATTTTTTTTTTTTTTTTTTTTTTTTTTATTGAAATGTTATAGATTTGACAACATTTCCTTATACTACAACTAGTTGACATTAACGAGTAGTTTACATTTGTTTTATATTACATTACATTATATACATTATAATTTACATTAAACGAATACACACTTATTTTACATTTCTGTTGTATCTTTTAGATAACATTGTTCACAGTTAGCTCGTGTGGTTTAATTCGCTTTAGTCTTCGAGTAATCCCAGTTGTATCGCAAAGTTTTGCTGCTTCCTGGTTAATATGTTGTTGGAGCCTTGAGTGGTGGGCTGCTGCAAATTCACAGATTGTTTCTTCTACAGAATTAAGCTTAAGGTCGCGATGTAAGTCGTAGTTTCTAACATACCATGGAGCATTTACTAAACGTCTTAAAACTTTGTTTTGGAAGCGCTGAATTATTTCTATGTTATTTTTAGCAGCAGACCCCCAGAGTTGAATACCGTATGTCCATATAGGTCTTAATGTTTGTTTATATATAAGAAGTTTGTTATGTATTGATAGAATAGATCTTCTGCCAATCAACCAATTGAGTTTTCTCAGCTTCATATTAAGCTCTTCTCTTTTCTTTTTTATATGTTCTTTCCATCGTAATTTAGCGTCCAGGTTCATTCCTAAGTATTTTGCTGTATTGGAATAAGGAATTTGTATCCCATTAACAATGATTGGAATATGTTGAATCTTTTTGTTAGTAAAATTAACATGTATGGATTTCATGCTATTTAGCTTTAAGCCCCATTTTTTGGTCCAGTCTGATATAATATTTACAGCATTCTGTATGGTTTGTGTTGATTCCACTTCATTTTTTCCAATTGAGAGAATGGCAGTGTCATCAGCAAACGTAGCAAGTGTGCAATTCGAGAAGGTTGGCATGTCATTTGTGAATAGTATATACATTGTTGGGCCTAGTATGCTACCCTGGGGAACACCGGCTTTGATCGCTTTCAGTGCAGAATAGGCATTTTCTTGTTTTACTCGGAAATATCTATCAGTAAGGTAAGATTCAAGAATTGTTGAATATTCTTTAGGAAAGAGAGTTTTGAGCTTATAAAGTAGGCCTTCATGCCATACTTTATCGAACGCTTGGGCGACGTCCAGGAATATTGCAGAACATATCATTTTATTTTCAAGGGCTTCTTCGATAATGTTGGTGATTCTATGTACCTGCTCAATTGATGAGATGGAATCATATTTTCGCTCTTTATAAATGGCTTAAGCCTCGTCAGCAGGATCTTTTCGAATATTTTTGACAAAACGGGCAGTAAGGAGATTGGCCTGTAGGATGACATTTCGTGCGAATCTTTACCTGGCTTGGGAATCATTATAACCTCTGAAACTTTCCAATAGCAAGGGACATGCTTCAGGGGCAAACAACCATTTAGGATTATTGTTAATTTAATCTTAGCTCTAGGTGGCAGGTGTTGCAATAACTCAGCAGTAATAAGATCATAGCCAGCTGACTTTTTTCTCTTGAGATCTTTTTGAATAATAGTTTCTACTTCCAAAGGTGTAACTGGAGGAATTTCCATGGATTGTTGCTCAATTTCCGGCCATATTACTACATGTTGTCTTACATTGGGTTGAAATACATTCATCAGATACTCGGCGAATGCTTCTGCTTTCTCAAAGTTGCTTTTGGCCCATGAATTATTTAATTTAATTGGTGGGTTGTGTTGAATAGGACGTTTAAGGTTTTTGGTTATTTTCCACAATGAGTAATCGGTCGACTTGTCGGCTGTTAGTTGATGTAATTTTCGGTTAACTGCTTTATTTTTAAGCTCACTTAATTGCGACCGAATCATTTCTGTAAGCTTGTTTAATTGTGACTTGTACAACGGATATCTTGTTTGTTGCCATTTTTGTCTTAATTTTCTCTTCTCGGATATTAAATTAAGTATTCGTTTACGACAATTATACCCGATTTATTTCTTTTTTATCTGAGGAGTACTTTTCCAAGCAGCTTTTTGTATTTGTTCCGTAAAATCAAATACTTCATCTTCTAGATGATTTTTATTACTAAGCACTGTGTTAAAGCTTAAATTCTGGTCTAATATCGCTTGGAAGTAGTTCCAATCTGTAAATTTATTTACAAGGTAAAAATTTGTATTTTTCATGTTTACCCTGTCGTTATATATTAAATATATTGGTGAATGATCAGAATTCAAATCTTTTCCTTCTTTTATATGAAGTACATTTCTGGAGACTTGTTTTGTAATAAAAAAATCGATCAGGTCTGGAATTTTCTTTCTATCCGTTGGCCAGTACGTTGGCTTACCAGTTGATATGGGTTCACAACCTTCTTCTCGTATCGCTTTTAATAGTTCACGGCCCTTTGTTGTTATTAGACGAGATCCCCATTGCGTATGTTTTGCGTTATAGTCGCCACCCATTATGAATCGATTTTTGTGTTTTCGTATCAAAAATTTATACTGATCCGAGCTAATTTTATGTTTTGGAGGACTATATACCGACGTTAGTGATAGTAAGTTTTGTTCCGTCTAATTGATATCGTGGTTGCCTGGAATTCGTCTGTACATAACTGGTCTTCTTCAAAGTGTTCAATCGTTTTCCTGACAATAATCGCACTTCCCCCTCTTGCATTACATACATGTGTATGTAAATGTGAAATTTGTTCAAAAAAGGTGATTTTTGGTGAATTTCGCAAGATCAGTAATTTTTTTTTTTGGTATGTTAGTACACATGTTCCCTACCATTGGAATTCTCGGCCATTTTGAATATTTAGGAGTTATTTTTACAGACATAAAGGCATTTTTTAGTGTGAATGGCAATTTTTTGCTATTTAAAATTAGGTCAGAGGATCTGTATTAAATTTTATATAAAAAATAAGATTAAGTACCTACTCCAACGGACTTGAAATGTTGACTGTGGTATTTGCCACAGCAAAAACAAATGATTATAAATGGTATAAGCTATTGACAGAAGACCGAGAAGATGAAAACGTCGAAACAGTGCAGAAGTAACAGTTGGCTCATGCCATGAATTTTTTCATAAATTTTGAGCATGAAACATATGTCGGCGAAATTTGTTTGAAAATTTCTTAGCCAAACAGTTTAAGAAGAGTATTCAATTTAGAATTCAAGAAGTCCGCAGCAGTAAGTGCAACTCCAAATTACATTCCCTAGATAAGAGTTCGAAGCCCTTCTGGAATATTGTTAAAATTATTAAAAACAAACACAAACAAGTTCCTTGTCTCAAAAATGGCCGGGTTGTATATCGCACAGACAAGGAAAATGCAAATGCATTCGCGCAAAATTTTGCCAAAAATTATACTGTGTCCCAGCATTTAGGGAACACTTACACAAATTCTATTGTGGAAAATACTTCAACCAGCTTTAATCTCTCTAGTCATTTTACTCCACCAAATGAATTCATCACAGAGAGTGATATTATCTTTTTTGTAAAGAACCTCAATCTTCATAAAACGAATGGATTAGACAATATTAAGAATATTTAACTAAGACAACTCCCGAAATAGGGAATAAAATTCCTAACTTTCGCCATAAACTCGTGTTTAAAACTACATTATTTTCTAGAAGCATGGAAATTAGCCAAATTTATAGCAATACTTAAAGCAGGTAAGCTAATTGACAGTCCTGAAAGCTATAGACCAATTAGTTTACTAAGCTCGGTGAGTAAAATCTATGAACAAATAATCAAAGAAAAATTATGTTTACATAATTGAAGATAAAAAGCTCTATCCTACTGAACAATTCGGATTCCGACGTTGCCATGGTACCTCACATCAAGTTTTGAGAGTATGTAACATTATTAAAAATAATCGTGACAATTGGAAAATCTACAGGCATGCTATTACTAGACATTGAAAAAGCCTTCGACTCAGTATGGCATGACGGCCTTATATTGTATATAAAATGATAATTCTTAATTTTCCCTCTTTCTAATTTGTGTCTAATCGCTGTTTCAGGGTATTTGTCAATAATCATGTTTCCAGTCTCGATAATTTTAATTCTGGAGTACCACAGGGTTTCGTTCTCGGCCCAATTTTGTATAATTTATATACGTCCGATATTCCAAAACTACCTTTCTATTGCAATATATGCAGACGACAGAGCAATAATATCTTCTCATGAGCGCGGTTCCGTTGTTGAATCAAACTTTAGAAATGCAGCAGTCTTATTAGAATAATATTATTCTAAATGGAAAATAAAATTAAATGCCGATAAAATTCAATCTATCATTTTTACAAGAAAAAGAAAGTCTTGCTTCTTACCGGCGAAACAACTAAATATGTTAGGTAACGTCATACCATGGCCAACATCAGTCATAACTTTTAATGAACATCACACTCAAACCCTAAAAAAAATTAATCTTGCAATTAAAATACTGTATCCCTTTATCAATAGAAAATCACTACTTTCAAATGAAAATAACATAATCATCTATAAAACAATATTTCAAGCAAAATGCCATATAGCCAAACTACAAATATCCCAAAATAAGGTATTGAAGTTAATGCTTAATCTACCGTGGTTCCATTCCACTTTGAATTTACATAGCAGAGCAAATGTTGAATTGTTCAGCAACAGAATACAAAAATTAAGCGAATTATTTAGAGCTAGATGCGAATTCTCTGAAAACCACCTAATAAATGAATTAAATCGAAATGATTTAGTTACTCTTGCAATATACTTATGTTTTCACTAATTATTTATTATTTAGTATTTACTTATATTTATTTATTTGTCCATCTATTTATAACAATTATTATTTATTTATAATTTATTTGTTTTTATTATTTATTATTTAATAGTTATTATTATTATTTATTTATTTATTTATTTATCTATTTATTTATTTATTTACTTATTTATTTATTTATTTATGTATTTATTTATTTATTTATTTATTATTATTATTTTTTTTTCTAATTTGGGGTTTTTTTTTCGTTATTTCCCCAGTTTTTGTTTTTTGTTTTTTTTACCTATCATTGTTTAATAATGTGTCATTTCAGTGGAAAAGTTTCCTAAATAAACTATATCTCTGAACTATTATTGTAAATTGTGCAATAGCCATTGTAACTTAAGAGCGAAATAAAGAATTTCAATTTCAATTTAAAATTTTGACCAAAAAAAAAAACCAAGGCATATGCATAGTTTAGATGAATTGGTGGAAAGGGTCAGCACTGATGACGAAACGTGGCTATATGGATCGTTGAAAACCCAATCATCACAATCGATCAAAAAAGTTAGGTTAAAAATAAACACGCCAAGCTCGGTCAAGTGTAAACATTTTGCTTACTGTTGTCTTCGTTTACAGTGGCGGAAGTTCATCATAGCTCTTACCAGAAGATGGCATGGCCAATAAGGAATATTATCTTGAAATCATACGCCATTTGCTTGAGGCAATTGGATGAAAATACATTTCTGAACAAAAATGCATGACTGTTGCATGACACCTGCTCACTCACTGTTGCTTGTACGTAATTTGCTGGCCAAAAAACAGTACTGTAATCTCATGCCTTAACCACCGTATTTACCGGACAGGGCCCATCCGCTACATTTTTCTCCACCCAAAACTGGAAAAAAACCATGAAAGGAGGGAAATTTACCACGATTGAAGAGATAGTGACCGCTTCGCTGGAAGAGCTCTAGGCATTACCAAAAAGCATAAATCAGAAGTGCATCGAGGATTGGAAAAAGTGCTGGTGCAACTGTATTGTAATATCAATTGGCATTTTTGGATAATTTTTTTTTTGTTTATTTTTTTGGCCTGGCATCTTGAATTCGCAATTCATGCAAGTCCTATTTCGGCAGAGAAAATGCGGTTTTTGAAATTCTATATGGTATGGATATCTTCCCTTTTGGCTCATTGGCTATGCAAAGAAAGGTACTATTCTAGAAACGAGACAAAACACTTTTTTTTCCAACCCGTATTCTCACGTTGATCTAAATAGATCCCTTTCCCTAAATTTGTGTCTGACCTCGGTTCGAAGTAGCACAAGGCATATACCTAATCCATATGTATTTCGTGTATAAGCTAAAAAATTCATTTCGGCTATTGGCAATATTGGGAGAGGCAATCAATTGCCGAGAGTGCCTAAATATTCCTTGGCTTATTCCTAGAGCTCCTTCGCGATATGATCAAAACTTTTTAGCCTTCAGCCGACAACCTAGGTGTCAGACTTATTGTGCATATGACCTACATGTTCAAGTTCTTTGTTGCTGGCTTGAGCTTTTAGATTCTCACAACCACGAAATGCACAAAAGAAACACGATTCTTCAGTTCAAAAACATCTCATTATATCATAAAATCAAAAATCCCTCTGTTTTTGCGTAGGATTCGTGTTTTCGAGCTATCGGTCACAAAGGAATCCCAAATCAGCAAGACAGCTGAAACACAACAAACGACCCACAGACCCTCTGTAGTACAATGCTCCATCCAGTCGTAGAACTCATTAAATTCTGCATTTCTCTCATTAAATTTTAATTGAAATAGACCTTCAAAGGATATCTTATAGTGAAAGAGCAGAAAATGCACTTTGAAAGTTCGCTACGTGACGATTCCTGCATTCTCTGTTTCTTCCCGCTGTTCTTTCATTTTCTCTTTTTCATTCCATTAATGATTGCGAAAATAAGGTGAACGTATATAGTCATACATGGATGGGGCAATTACTTGCAGTCGACATAGAACGACTCTTCCACCTTCATTCGCTATCTTTTCTCGTCTGTCGATTACAAAAAAAAGTGGGTTCTGGGCGAAATAAGGTGATGACAAAGCCGGCAAAAGAATAGAAGATGTGTGAATCTATTCGGTACTGCGAAGGGATCGGGCACGGTGCAGTGATGCTAATGAATGGTGGTTGGTTTGTTGCGGGCTGCGGTAATGATGGTTGTATTAAATGGATTTTTTCTTTTTTTTTTCTGATGTAGCCATACTCTACAAGTAATGGGGAAACATTTGTGGGAAGAAGCTTTTATCTTTTTATGAGAGCAAAAAGGTAAGATATAAGATGCAAGCGCATGTAATAATTACTAATTGAAGTTAAACTCGGCAAAGATACAATCCACTTTTTAGCAAGTATTTGTACCCTTAAGTTTGTTGAACGAAGTAGCTAATATTTATGAACTTGTATTATATGAGCGGACTGAATATTCCATTAACAATATCAATCATATGGTGATCCCTTGAATGTGTTTTTCAAGAATGAACTCCAGTTTTGGCTTTGAGAGGACTTCGTGTTTAAACTTTGATTTATTAATATCTGTATCTAAGTGCCCACCCATAGGGTCGAAACAAACTCTACCATACTTTTCAATCGAGGTTCCATTGCTTACAGTTAACCGGAATACGAAAACATTGAATGATTTCTAAGTTTTAGTTGATTTCTTCCTTTTAATGCAATTATTATATACAAAATGTGCTTAATCCTGCCTTACCTATTTTAAAACATCTTACTGGTCCTGTGCGGACACTAAGTTAGATTGCAATCTTTCACCCTTGTCATCTATATTTCGAAGTAGTCGAGGATTTTTGGCCTACTAGTGACAAACGTCAACGAATAGCTCTTCACAACAGCTGTGTCTCTAAGCTCAATAAGAAATATAGCCACCTTTCGGGAAACCAGAGCAAACCCATACAAAACATTAATCACCTTGATACTACTCTACACCCAAAGGCCTGAAAATTAAAACGAAAATGGTTGAAGAGGCCGATCCAAGAGAATATTCTATGTTAAGACTTTTCCTAACACAGAGTATGGCGGAAAATACAAATAATAATTGTACAGCTGACGCTGTCCAGAAAGATTGATCCGATGTGTAAGACGGTGGGTTACTTCGGCTTCAAATCCAAGAGACGACCCGACGCAGCAAAGGACGATGGCATATGAAGTGGCCCACGCAGGTGGAAAGGGACCTCAACCAACTGGACGTGCGGCACTGATGCACCCGCTGGAGAGGTTTGTTTGTTAAAAACCAGGTTCACCCCGAATTCTAACATATTCTAGGTATAAGGCATGCTCCCTCAAAGGATTCTGAGCAAATGGAACAACAATTCAATAACATTGTTGCAATCATGAAAGCCAATCTTCTCTATAAAACTAATTTAAAATCTTGATAAAACGAAAAAATCAAATTATTGAGTTTTAAGATACCAAGGAATATATATAATTGTCACGAAACAAACTTTCTTCAAAATATCTGACGCTTGTACTTTACCAGTTGTTAATATTTCAGCAAGTTTACGAACAGAAGATTTATAATTGTTTTTGTGTTTTTTAGGTTCCCGTACATATTAGTTTTTTAGTTTAGTTTATTTCATTTCATATTCATTACATTTTCATTACATTTTAGTTCAGTCGGTCTTAAGACTAGATGTTTTTTTCAATATTTTACAATATGCAATTTACAATGCCATTCTCAGTTACAATAGTTATTTACATTTTAGTTACAATAGTAGTACATTAACATTATTTTATTAGGGAACCTAACTGAATTATTTAGCCATGAATGATATATTGAAAATGAAAGAAAACATATACCCGAATCCATTCGCCCGAACGGACAAACGCCCGAATGCCCGAATAGACAAATACCCGAATACCGTGTACCCGAATGACATTTACCCGTATCGACAAAACCCGAAAGGAAAAAATCGTTGGGTAAAAGGAAGAAATGTTTTATTGCAAATGTAGTACACCTATAAATTTATATTGTGCGCGATATCACGCAAAAATTCGAGTGTATTGTCGTCGTCATCGTACTTTTGAAAATTTTGTGTAACAACTTGTAGTCTTCTTTGCAATTCTAGCCACTTCTTTTTTGGAGCTGTTTTTACTTTTTTCCCGAGACTCAACTCTGCAAGACATATTTCAGTATCCGCTTGTTCTTTTTGAAACTCAGTAAGTGCTGAGTATAAATCGGGATGGTGTTTGCCGACGACGAGGCGAAATCTATTGTGCCAACCCTCATTAGCGTTATTTGTCTTGTGCAATCCATGTAAGGCAGCATTATGTTGATTCCATATCTTCACGTCTTCTACCTCTGTGTGGTCGGCCAATAACATAATTTTCTCCAAAGTACTCGACCACAGGTTCGAGTTCGTCTGGTGCATCGTTTTTGAGAAGGTTGAAGTAACGGGTTACCTCACCTACTGGAACATACGCCAAAGATAGCAACATATGGACATACAACTTCACATTGCGATCGTTGTATGCCTGTTGTAGCCCATCCATTTGAACTCTGCGGTACATGTTCTGGCCCAAGTGAAAGAAGCAGCATGTTACAGGCACTGCAGGGTGCACAGTCTTACATGAAAGGAGAATGGACTGTTCAAAGTCCGTAATTATTTTTTGAGGCGAGCAAAGATTTATATTGTATTGTTCAGCCGAACGTGCCACGCCTCGAAGGACAGCAGTATATTGCACACTTTCTTTGGATGACAGGAGTGCATAAACGAAGGGAAGTGCGACTCCATCACGTTCATCAGATCCCATGTTCGGTTTGTGATAACCCAGTATGGTGAAAACTTGTGTGAAAATAATAGGTGAAACCTGTAGAGAGTCAAAAGTTTAGGAATAGAATTAATATCAGAAGAAAGCAAAACCAACCTTAAAGGTTCCATCCATGAACCACGTAGAGCAGCCACATAATACCTCTAAATTTCGACGCGTCGAAAAGACGAGAACTCTACCATCATCGTCATTGTCTTCTTTCGAGTCAAAAATAAGAAAATTTTCACCAAGGAGAGTTTTTTGATATCGGTCTGGAATAACGTCTAAGTCTGCCAAAGATTTGGGGTTTGGAGGTAAGAGCCGAAGGCGCTGCCTTCTAATAGTTTTTTTTTCAGACTCTCGCGTTCTGGTAGTTGACTGACGACACCTTTTGGAACGTCGGCTAATGCAGTACGCATTAACTGAGCAGGAGGTTGTTCGGGGTGTTCGTCTGCCTTTCTCTTTATTGCACGCTTAACGATTTCGGCTTGGCATTCTTCTTGATTCGGCGGATGAGCGTGCGCAGACTGAGCCGGCCCTTTTATCACAACAATTTCAGAAACTTGGTCTGTTGCAGCATCTGTACAAAGACAGTTTATTAAGTCCTAAAGCGATAGTACACAAAAAGGCAATAGTAGAGGTTACGTAATATGTTAGTACGAACGATTGCAATACCTGCGGTGATTGCCCTTGCAGTACATTCTCCCGCTCGTACTTTTCGGCAATCCCAGTAAGTTTTTCCCTTGAGCGATCTAGAGCGCACGTACACGTAACCATCCAACAGGAATTTTTTATCGACTATCCGAGCCATCACGCAATAAAAAAGCAAAAAATTTTTATACAAGATGATGTTAGAATTTCGTTATGACACGCAGTTGCCGTGGAAACGCATTCGCTTGATCAGAAGCGCGTTCGATTATTCGATCGGAGCATCGTTTGAAAAATCGATTCGGGGAATACTCGTTCGGGAAAAAAAAATTCGGGTGAATGGATTCGGGTAAATGTCATTCGGGTGAACGGTATTCGGGTATTTGTTTATTCGGGCATTCGGGCGTTTGTCCATTCGGGTGAATGAATTCGGGCGTTTGTCCGAGAACGTGTTTTTTAAAGTGAGCGACCTCCGCGTTTTTTTTTTACCAAAAAATTTCATGAATAAACTGAACAGCGTAACACGCAATGTACCCATCAGTCCTAAAACACATACGAGTCGACTATTTACATTCATTGTACCTTACGGTTTAGGCCTTTGGTGGTGTATTGTAGAAACAGAAGACATTTGTATACACAGAGTGTGTTCGTCTGAACAAACGCTGCAAATAATTATGTATTGAATATAGAACAAGGGAATTTTCTGTCTCTCCCATCTTCCGGTCTGGTATAGACAGGGTCAGTTGTGAAGGGCTCGAAATACACAAATAGCCCTATATTCATGTCAGGGACCAGAGGAATTGTCCGTAAAGAGAGGTGTCGGGACACCGCGGTAAAGAGAAATTTCGCTGTATAATAAAACTCAAAAATTATGCCCTTGAGTCAAGTCGATAACCTAGAAAATGTAAAGCAATTATAACGCTCAAAACCAATTTACACTTATTCTATAAATAAGGTAAGTTGATTCCAGTAGAAAAATCCACGTGCACCTTTCTGTCCTCATGCATATTCATTTGCCTTAAAATTTTCTAATTATGAGAGGAAAAGCATTTTTACAGGTAAGCAATATCCCACACAACAATTGTGTTGTGAAGAATTCAAATAGCATCACGGAAAAGGAGAAAACTGAAAACGAAAACAATTGTCTCCATAACAGTGGATAGGCAAATGCGTTCGCCTCTTTTGAAAATCCATTGTGCAAGTCAGAAGCCTTTGTTGGCCTAAACAAATTTTTTCTTCTCTACAATGAGATCAACAAAGGAGAAAAACATACATGCTCCTCAAAATAGAAGAGGATGAACAGGAATAGAACCCATTTCCATGTGTTGCTAAGGTATGTAAATGGTTTACACATTTCGCCTCAATGTCATTCGTTACTTTTGATTGAAGCTATAATTGAATCATGTGGCTTCCTACGTAATGTGATCCAATATACCGCACAACCATCACTTCAAAGAGTTAACAATATGTGAATAAGAGGATTAACGTATTTGCCTTTTACTGACTGAAAAGTGTAATTTGGGCTAATATAAATTAAATAGATTAATAGATAGAATCCATCCATGTAACTGCTATCAACATCTACATACTCGCACTAAAAGGCCGGATTTGGAAGTGCTCATCCTATATAGGTATATAGGTCTCGTCGATAGTGTAGGACTACCATCATCAAATTATACTAGAAAAAAAACGATATTAAGTTTTAATTGTATCCTAGAATTACTTATTCTTTCTGGGCTTGGCCATACATCGACGAAGCTCATATAATGGACATCAACCATAAACTTAGACATTAAATAGGATTTCATTAGTGGCAGATTACTCTCCGCCAAGCTACCCCTGAACTATCCATTCCTTTAAAGTTATGTTGTTATTTATATTGAGTAATGAACAATTTTACTTATGATTCTGCATCCACTCAAACCAGTCATATAATTACACTGCTAGCTTTGCCTCCTCTCAATCGCGGTGAATACTTCATTTCTCATATAGGGGAAAGGAAAAAACTCTTTGTTTCCGACTCCAAACGGGAAATTTTTGTCAGTACTTCGCCGAAGAAAACAATACAATAAAATATAATTGGCTGTTACTATTGCGAGACCAACGACAGAACCCATTACACTAACAACTGTGCCCTGTTAAGAGCCAAACCAACCAAAAATATGTGCCAATAAAGCATCACAAAATAAAGGGTCCGCCAAATAACTTTTTTTTTTTTGAAAATGCTATAAAAAAAACTACTGAATATTTTCTCAAATTTCTTTTTTTATTTGAAAGTACAATCCTTCCGGTTAATAATGGAAAATAATTTCATTCAAATGGCTGCCTCGGCTGGCCATGCAGTAGCCTACACGATCGGTCCAATTTTTAAGCACATTATCGATTGTGTGCAGCTGTATTTCACCAATGGCTTCACGAATATTGTCCTTTAAAGCGTCAATTGTCTCTGGCCTGTCGGCGTAACACTTATCTTTGACGGCACCCCACAAATAATAGTCCAACGGTGTCAAATCGCAGCTCCGAGGTGGCCAAACGACATCAGCTCTGCGGCTGATAATGCGATCTTCAAAAACAGGGCGCAAAACATCGAGTGTAGCTTCGGCTGTGTGACACGTAGCGCCTTCCTGTTGAAACCAAATGTTGCCAATATCCTCCTCTTCAATTTTTGTGAACAAAAATTCGTTCAACATGGCCCGATAACGATCGCCATTGACTTGACCTTGCTCATTTTCGAAGAAAAATGGCCCAATTATGCCTCTGGACCAAAATCCGCACCAAACAGTGGCTCGTTTTGGGTGCACCGGCTTTTCAATGTATGCGTGCGGGTTTTCTGTGCCCCAAATGCGACAATTTTGTTTGTTTACATACCCGCCAAGATCAAAATGAGCTTCATCTGAAAAGATGATTTTTTTGGCAAAATCGGCATCTTCTGTAAGTCGATCGCAGGCCCACTTAGCGAAGCGTTGTTCAAGCGTACACACAACCATATTCGTTCAGCGGAAGGATAAAACTAATTATCTGTCAAATCAGACATGAGCTAAGTGTTACCATTCACGAAATAAGCACTACTTGAAAAAAAAACGTTAGATGGTGGACCCTTTAGTTATAAAAAATGTTGATATATCAATTTTTATTAGAAGAATAAGTTCTGAGGCTAGTGATCGAATACATTCTTTGCCGCAGCTTCATATTGGGGGTAGAAACTCCGATTCTCTCTTTTTTTTAAAGGGTTCTTGCAGGTTCAAGACTGTACGCTCTTGTGGTGTATGGCTTGATTCATGGATAGCCTCACAAGACGAACACTTCTACCGTAACGTTATGCGAGCTCTGCCAGAAAGATGGGAAAGAGTTATCGCTAGCGATGGGAAATACTTTGAATGATTCATTTGTAACCGTTTTTTCACAATAAAGTTGCATTTTCATCAAAATAACTTTTTTTTTTTCTAGAGAAGTTGTCAGATTTTTTAGGTGGCACTCAAATCCTAGACTAAACAAGGGATTCAATATATCTTCATGGTCGCAGTACTTGTGCCTTCATGTGACACACCCTGAGTTCTTCAATTCATAGTTTTCTTGTACTCGGTCTACCAGCACATGAAAGGATGGAATCATGGTGTGGATCCATCAGGCCTTACCGGTATTATTCCATCAAGTTTACCATAGGGTCTTTGAGCGCGCCCTTTCTTCCTACTTGATTTTCCTCGGCGTCGGCCTTAGTTGACTTGGGGACGATGTCAACGGGGATAGTTCCAAAAATTACAAATACGGTTTCTTCCATCACCGTCCGATAAGGTTTCTTTTCTTTTGAGCACTTCTACGCAGCCTGGTGCAGCGTATAAGTGAATAGAGCTACAATAGATAATAGGATCCTTTTTGTATTTGGTTCAACCATGTTCGGAGGAGAGTGCTTTTTGCAGTGCTGACACATGTGTTTTGAACCGTAGCCTGCTGTGATAGAAGGAGCCCCAGGACGGATTGTTACCGTACACCCACGAGGACATAGTAATATTTTACTCATATCTTAATTTCCTGTTGACAAGGAGTTTGAATTTACTACCCCTATTTCCATGAGAACTCGTTATAATGCACCCAATATGACAGCTGGAATATTTTCAGCTTGTAGCTTCTAGGCAATCAGACGCTTCTCAGTAGATCTGCAGGATTTCAGGCTGATCATTACTATTTTGAAGGCTGTGCCCCTTCGACTAATATCGGCTTTGTTGCAGATACCTTTGAAGCACTATGCATATTTTAATTTTATTCTCGTTTGCCTTAATGTATTAAGGGTATCGTTCTAGGCACGTGCGTATTTCTTCTTTTTTTGTGTTCATAGATAATCGCACGATGGTCACTATGGCTGCAATCCTCTCAGAAATGCTAGTCCACATTGCGCAGGATAGGATAGCTTGAGAAGGTTAGATCGATTGCTGATCCCAAAACCTGCTTTGTGATATGTACCTATATTACGGCTTATATTGGCCGTATTCATATCCGATAATTACATAAATTCTGTGTTGCACACCCCCACTATTTCTTTAATAATGCTTCGAACCGCTCGGCAGTGCATCTATGATAGATCGGGCTGTTTAATACAGAATACCCTAGGCCGTCTCACAATGGTTTAGATTTATTTGTATTATATGTATAATTTTCATCATTGCTTAGTGATGAAAACTGAGCATTTTCTACTACTCGCTAAATGTCTTGGATTCTCGGGGTTATATTCTTCGCGAAGCATGCACCATGGCTCCTTGCTGCAGTTTTTTCCTGTGGCGTATTAAACTAATAATTACTGCTCAAAACGACGATCCGAAGATTAAAATGGGTGGAACACATAGGACAGTAGACGAACAGTCAAACGAATAGTGAATGGAAAAGCCATAGGTAAAATAACGCTAAGAAGGCCGCGTCGTAGATGGAATGGCAACATAAGGATGGACCTAGAAGAATATGACAGAACACTGAAATATGGAAGGAATATACTTATGACCAGGCTCTGAGCTTCCAAATGGCCAATAATAATAATAATAACAGAACGACGATCAGATCATTCACTTCAATAAGCAATTAAGGGCGTTAAGATAATCAATTTCACCAGAGCTTGAGCCACAGTATATAAGTTTTCTTTAATTTGATTTAAATTCATTATTTAATTTAATTTGTTCTATGGCAATTATGAATGAAAACAACATTGGTCGACAACCATAGAGGTTGACACCAGAAAGGAAAAGTGCAACTGTAATTCACCAAACCAAAATCAACCAAATTAAATTCAGCATCTGACTGCACCATGTGGGCACCATCTATTGGCTCACCCTTTATATGCATTACAAGCTATTCCTGTATTATAAACTTATTTCGGAAATTCGATCTCTTAAATATCAAAGAAAATCCAAAAAAGCGTTTCCGATTTTGATTGGTCGACCTTAATAATAATTTGGCTGGTTTGAGCAATAAGTTCTTTGGGTATTTCTTGTTGATATCAAACACAATATTATTATTCGTAAGTTAATTGTTGTCCAATTACATATATGTTGAACTTCGTTATCAGTCACCTTCACCTCTTACACCTTCCGCAGGCATCATTATCTCACATTCACAAACCTTCCATGACATCGACGAAAAATCAATTTAAAATACTCGTATTTTACTACTTCATCATGTAGTATGTAATTTCTGAGGAGCGACTGATATTTGGATATAGCGGGATAGCGCAAAAGTGTAATCAATCTGTTTCATTTTGTATGATACCTGAAGTTGCCGTGCAAGGGAAGAATGCCTTCACGCCCCAAAGGAATGCCTTTACGCCCGGCCATTTCAAGGCCTTTTGTGCGTGTTGCTTGATCCAATTTCGCTAATTGTGAGCAATAAATAATTAAGTTAATTGAGATTCCTGATAATAACTGTTCGTACAAAAAAACTCTTTAGAATTTGAAAAGGCATCCCGCTGGCGAGGTTGCTTCCAGTGTCTATCTGCTGCCTTTCTATTCTTTTCTCCACTATACTCGTATTATCGTAGACGACCCACTATTCATCACTCCAATGTGTGGGCTATTTTCAATGTCGTAACAATACCTCGCCCTGATTGGGATGGATTACCTTCAATTATAGTCTACATAGCCTTCAATTAACTTAAATCATGCATTCAAAGAACACGCAACACTGGTTTTGAAAATACAAGAACCAATCCGACATAATGTATTATACAGGGCGTCCCACGAGCAGTGTGCCAAAAAGCTAGAGCGTGTAGGTCTGGTCAAGACAAGAAAAATCGTATGGGAGGGTGGGGTCTATTCCCTCCGTTTAGCCGGGAGGGGCAATTTTCTAAAAAATTTACTTAATTTGGAAAAAAAATTAACAGTTATATCAACAATGCCATGATATACCTTTTTGTAAAGGCAGAAACCTCTTCTTTCATCCTAATTTTAAACGAAGCTGTTTTAAGGAGTAATTTTTGAGAAATTAATTTTCAAACTCAAAATTTTGAAAAAAAAAAATTCGAACTATTCTTTTTCAAAATTGCATGTAATTAAGTAGTAATTTTTTTTTCAAAAATTCAATGCTCTTATTAGGTTTTAGTTAAAAACAGAAAACTGGATCCAAAAATGTCTTGTAGTTTTTGAGAAATTAAAAAAAAACCCAAACCATTTTTTTCTAAGACTGGACTTGTAGGCAAATTAATGTATGAAAGATTGACCTCTTTTTTATTATTTTTAAAAAATTCGGAGTTTTATTATAATAAATTTTCAATATGATCCCCATTTTTTAGAAGGCAAAGATTATATCTCCTTCACATGGCTGCACATAAGTCTATGCTTGACAAATTTTCCTGCAATTTGACTCCAGCGACTTCAATCCGTTCTTCAGTTGTTCCAAAGATACTATTTCCACTTCGTAAACATAATTATTCATGAATCCCCACACATGAAAATCTAGAGGAGTTAAATCTGGTGATCTAGGTGGCCATTCCGTGGGGCCCCTTCTTCCGATCCAACGTCACTAAAATGATCATCCAGCCAGTTTCTAACCCGTAAGCTGTAGTGTGCTGGTGCTCCATCTTGCTGGTAGGTTAAATTATCTGCT
This sequence comes from Merodon equestris, assembly GCA_958301585.1. NCBI lineage: Eukaryota > Metazoa > Arthropoda > Insecta > Diptera > Syrphidae > Merodon > Merodon equestris. The sequence continues at coordinate 74,916,573 of OY284415.1, read as the reverse complement.
ATGGCCAAAGGAACGTTGTCCATCAAATCGGGCAAAGGTCTCGTAGGAACTGCAGGTATGATTCTCCATTAATAACGCCATTCAAAAACCGGGGCCCGATTACAGTTTTGTCCAACAATACCAAGCCAAACATTACAGCTAAAGCGGTGTTGTGATTTATTTTGTTTTTTGTTGTGTGGATTGGTGCTACTCCAATGATGCAAATTGTGGAAGTTAGTAACCCCATCTCTGGTAAACTGTGCTTCATCCGTCCAAAATATCCTTTTGCCAAGACCAAAACCGAGATAAAATAGCTCCACCTTAAATTGTGTCCATTAACTGGTTACCAGGAAGGATTCCTTTTTGTAGTAAAAAGATTGCTTGAATCTTTTCAGCGTTTGGCTTAACGTTTAAACCAACTTAATGCGACGAAAATATTGGAGTATTTTTAGCATATATTGCTTCATGATATTCTGAAAGCATTGTAAAATCTGTGAAGATATTGAAGAGCGGAAAGAATATACCTTTTAATATTATGTCGATGACCAGACAAGCATCCGTACATTGAGTCTCCGTACATACAGTCGTGCTCTTATTGTCAAGAATTGCCTCCTTTCCTCTAGCGGCCTTTTTACAACATATTTCAAAACTTTAATACCATTCGAAATTGAACTAATTGACCAAAAATTAAAAGGATTAGTCCTATTCCCATCATTCTTCCCCAACTTTACAAACCTTTTTTATGCAAGTTTTATGCAAGAGTATCAAACTTAGCAAAGCCTTAGAACAAGCAAAATAACTAACCATGAGCCGTGAACTTCTCGCCACTTACACACAATACACTTGTTGAGGCCCATTTACCCCCGAAACAAAACAAACAACAAAGAAAAAATAATATCACAACTCCCTGCCAGATGACATCTGAAATTGAGATCGAAACCTAGCCGCCATGCTTCCAGTTGCCGCATCTCCATCCCACATCCGCCTTTGTGTCCACCATAGAGTCTCCTCAGCCGACCGATGCTGGTTATCCAGGGACGTGATTAGTTTATTTTGTGATTAGTTTGCATAATGACCGCTATTGAAGTGAAAAGCAAACGCCGCGCCGCCCCATCAGTTTAATTAGTTACCCTAATTAATTGGCATTGAAACAATGTTTTCCAACTTGGCAGATGCGATAGGGAGCGGCGACATCGTCCGGGATGAAAATATATTTACACAAATCAGTCATGCACACGCAGGCTGCCCGGGTATTTGGTTACACGATGTGGTCCTTCTACTATACGAGTAAAAGGCATGGATATGAATAATGGATTGAGTTTCGATATGGGATTTGCTTGCGAGTGGAATCGATTTCAGTTGTAAACTGTATGGTGACATGCAATTGTCAGTCGGAAGAGGCGACATAGAAATGAATTGGGAATTAATTTAGTTACAATATTAACATGGGAACTGGATCAAAACAACGCACTGGTGCTATTTGAGACACTCTATGGAGAGCCTCACAAACCTTAGGGGCAATGTAATTGAGAACAAAGCCGATAAAGCGTGTCTACGAGGAGTTTGATGATTTGGGCGAATTTGTGTTTCTAAATTATGAAATACAACGTTTATATGGAGGATGGAAGTGGTGGTACTCGGAAATGATTGCTTTAAGGCATCTTGGGTAATTGGAAGACGATGAATGGATTTTAGGACTGACCCTTATGGATCATCATCTGGAGGGTCTATTGCTCCAAGCCACATGTGTCGTCTAACTGTCATTTGCTGGTTAACTTCACTCATTTAATCCTTAAAAGCATCAAATTAATATATACCAGCGCTCACTGAGGCTTGATGAGTCAAGCTTTGCTCGCACCGGAAAAAGACGACGGTTCAGTAGGTTCCTGCTTTGTACGGTTTTGCTAGGATAACATCCTTTAGGAAGCAGCAACAAAGCTCTTAGTAGGCACCCTTTCGGCCTGGAGTGTAGGTGGCCACGAATTTATTTAGCAGAAATTTGTTTGTAATGTTGTCATTTTCATCATCAGATATTTATTTATGCTTAGTGACATCGCACAGGGTTCTATTTACGTTATAAAACATGTTTTTTGATAAATGACTGCGGACATTATCCTTCGATCAGTCGCGTGTTCCAACATTAAAAAATAGGCAAGCTCTAAAGAAGCATTTACCGGAAAACTTAAAACAATAAAACAATTACATGTTACGTTAATGACTGTTTATCCCTTGACAGAGTCCAAAAATTCAGCGATTGGTGGAGTCGGAGGAATACTGGCTGACAATCTGCAACTAATCAGAAAGCAGAAGAGACCGCAAGACCAACAGAAGCAGGTGGAAGTCTACAAACTCAGGAGTAGCATGAACTGCTTGCCAGCCCCGGGAGTCCCTATTAGAATTTCTTGTAGATATTAACCCGGAGAATAAAGGTAGAGAACCAACCTTCCAAAACTCCATAGGAAGAAGAGTTCTAGACCGTACACTAGCTAGTAACAAAGCATCTCACATAATCAAAGAAGCCTCTCAGATCTCAGCCATATCAAATTCAAATTAAAAATGGGCCCTCGAGAAGAAACCCTAGTGAGCCCTAAAAAACCCTATAGATCACCTAAAGCCACAAACCGGGGTATGTACCTACGTAACAATAAATTATAACAATTATAACACAAATTCTCCTGAGGAACTTGACAACTCTGTTGAATTCGTAAAGAACACCACAAAGTTCGTGCCCTGGTGGAACTCTAGACTTAGACAGATTAAGGAGATCAGTAAGACGAGAGTTCAACAGGTCCAAAAAGACGAGTAACTGGCAGCCATACAAGGAAACACTAACCACTAACTATCACCTTTATATAATGGCCCGCAGCATCTGCAGGCGATGTGGGCAGGTCAAGGAAACCATGTTGCCAGACCAAGAAAACCATGGAGCACATGCTGCCCAAACTTTACCTGAGAAAGATCCCAAATGGCAAGCAACACAATCGCAACAGGGAATGACTTCCAGGAATTCCCATCTAGAGAAGTTGTCAAATTTTTGAAGGCAGCACTCAAATCCTATCATATTTGACATTTGTAATCAAATCCAAAGACTAGTGTGTTCATGTAACACACCTCGAGTTCTTCAATTCAATTCAAGGTGAGATCTTCTTGTCTTCTTCCATCGAGTTTTCTACTAATTATTTTTCGGAATGTTCGTCCACTGTAAATTTATTCGACATGTCGTGTTCTGTTTTCAAAGACCCGGAATCTATTTATTTCATATATGTATGTAAAGCTTGAATGGCATCAATATATTTTGATAAATCTGGATTTTGACTTTGCGGAACAAAAGAGATGTTTAGTCCCTAAATCGCGAAAAAAGCCATTAATTATTTCCATCTTTATGTCGCATTTGTCAGCCAATACGGTCCCCAGAGCTTCCTCAAAGCACTGCTCGAGTTTAGCCAGATCTTAGATTTTCATCGATCTAATCCTGCTACCATATATCTAGTTTTCTAATTATTTACGTCTTAATATACTTCTGCAATTACTCGTATTAGATTTTTTTTTTTCGTGTCTCCTACATAACTATCTCTCAGAAGGTGCAGATCGCCAACTTATCCTAAGGCAGTGTGATTCCATTAAGTTTTTCACCATTTTCTAGAACGGATCTCATTCCAGCATCAAATAAAAGAGAAGTGATAACAAGATATCTCCTTGTTTTAGTCACTCTTAAATTATAAAAATTATGCAACAAACTACAAGTTCATTCATAGCGAGAATGGTAGTGTACGTAGTATCATTTCTCTATTTGAAGTTGAGTGGAATTAAAATTGTATCACCAACGGCGGAGGTCCTGTTTGGGACAACTGAAAAGAAACAGATAAACGCATAGCAGAGAAAGTCTGGTTTACCTCTTTTTCCCTTGATAAATTTCTCTGTAGTACTTCAAAAGTTTTCTTATCTCTCGTTTAACTTTATTAAAAGAATCCAATATTCTCAAATTGGTTCATTAGCTCCAAATTCCAATATAACCGTTATATTATAATTTCGATAAACATATGAGCCAAGCTTTATATCGTGAGCTTATTCTTCAATTCTTTGTTTTCTTTAATGCTGTCTTAAATACTGTACGACTTCCAAAAATCACGAGGAGTAGCTATATAACTTTCTGAGCTATGACAGCAGCTGAGTTTTCAAGAAGATAATTCGCCCTCACATGTGGCCGCAGATCATCGCGGAGCTGGGAAAGGCCTGAAACATTTTCAAACAATAAAAATATCTTAAAAGAAACTGACATTGTCGAACAATAATCCTTGATTGAGAGTATGATGTTCGAATTCTCAATTTTAAAAAGAAAACGGTGATAAGCGGACAGACTATTTTGGGCTTCCCTTTCCCTTCCCTTCCCAATAACAAATTGGTTTAAACCAATGAAACAATCCGATAAATCTATCAATTTTCCGCCGTCACTTGCGTTCTTAACGATATTAGGTCATTTTCGCTTATCTTCATATTATTTTGCATCGGGTTTTCAGACCAAATCCCCAACACCTCGTCCATCTTTCTAACTTTTCCCTCACAACCGTTGAAAACCTCGAACTCGTCGATTTCAAGCCACATGCTATTTCTTTAACGGTTCTAAAGCTTTGTAGAATTTTTTGTTTACATTTGCGACATTGAAGAACTGTTATTTTTCAAATATACTCGTACATGGTGGCGCTATATTAACTACCCAATTTTGAATTACTTTTTTATTATATAAGAAAAAAATTATTGAGTGATGGAAATCTTTATTTGGACCTTTCCAATTTTTCCTCTCAAGTGGCTGCCGACAGTGTTGATACAAATTTGTCTCCGTTTTATCGCATTTTCCATGACTTCCTGCAAGATTTTCGATGAGAACTGTAACTGTACTCGCATTCCTGTCGAATATTCTCCTTAAAGGCTGTGATTGACTGAGACTTGTGAGCATAAATCCGCAACTTCAAGTAGTCTCAAAAAAATAAGTCTGGGATGTTTAAATCGGGCGATTTTGCTGGCCGTGCCAAATCGCCAAAACGGGAGATTACGCGCCTAGGAAAAACGCTTCCTTCACAAGGCTCGTACAATGTGTGCGATTTCACCGTCTTGTTGAAACCACATATTCACCAAGCCCTGCTCATCCAATTCCGACTTGCCAGTTACTCCTACCGCATGAACGCCGCATCACACAGTGGCTGTGAGTGGATGTAATGACCCAGAAATGAAGATTTGATTGATGTAACCGCTTAAGTGAAAATGCGCATCGTCGCTCATGATGATTTTCGACACAAAATCGTTCTCATCGTTGTTGAGATTTAGGATGTAATTCACACACGACTGATAGTCAGCAGGCATTAACTGATGCACTGTTTGCACTTTGCAGGGGAACATGTGTAAGTCTTTCACTAAAATTTGCTGTAGGGTCCGTCTGGTGGATTTTTTTGTGACGATTTTTTTGACCGATCTGTCGGTGGTGTGAGCGCAGCGTGAATTTCGACGTCGATTTCCTAATGGTGTCCCGCCAACTGGGCATACATTCCGGCGGTTAGCTACTCGATTCGAATATACCATGCACGGCGTGGACGCCACCGGACTGGTCGTTTGGCCGTGAATATCGCGGCTGGGTTGCCGATGTTTCTGAGAACGAACAAACATCAACCAGACATTGGACCACGCATTTGAGCATTTTCAGACGGGCCCCAGAGCGAATTTTAGTGAAGGACCTACACATGATCTAGTACTAAGTGCAAACAGTGTATCAGTTAGTGCCTACTGACCGCCAGTCGCGTGTGAATTACTATGCAGCCATCCCCAAACAATTTAATATTTGGGTATTTTATCTGTGTTCGGATTGACAGGATTTGTTTTTTGTTTTTTTTTTTGTTGGAGGCTTCTACTATCTGCTGGAGCACTCAGACACAAGTACTGGTCCATTGTACTACCAGACAGACACCTTGTCTTTATTGTATTTTCCCCGTTGTCCGGAGAAAAGTGAGGAGGGGCTTCAGTGATGTTGAGCTAAGAGATTCGGCACCCACTACGTCGGCCCCAAGGGTGCGCCACCGTGCACGAGCGAAGGTTGGACAGTCGCAGAGAAAGTGTTCCGCTGTGTCGTCCTCCTCGCAACAAGCAGCACAGGTAGGCGTCTCACTGATGCCAAGCACGTAGAGATGCCTGGCAAAAGTGTAATGGTCCGTAATGACGCCCGTTAGCCTTCTGCAGTCATTTCTCCTTAAGGATAAGAAGAATGTTGCGGACTTTTTACAGACGTCAGGGCATACGCGCTTAGTCATCCTGCATCCTGGATATTCCCTCCATCTGCGACTGTGTACGTTAACGACCCAGTCATTGATGTCAGATTTAACCGTCGAAGCTGGTAGACCTAAGGCGGGTTCAGGCCCTGAGAAACTCTCCTCTGAGCCTTTTCTATCGAGTTCATCGGAGATCTCGTTTCCTGGGATTCCAGAGTGACCTGGAACCCATACAAGCCTAAGTGAATTAAGTCTTCCGACTTTGTTCAAAGAGGTCTTGAGTTCATGCACTAGTTTGGAGTTGGACAGAGGATTGGATACAGCTTTGAGTGCAGCTAGGCTGTCACTGCAGACACATATGCTTTTTCCCCTCCACCTGTATTTCACAACATAGTGCATAGCCATTGGGATTGCGTAAATCTCCGCCTGGAAGACAGACGCATATTTTCCTAACGAGAAGTGCAGTCGAATGTTTTCGCGCTCGAAGAAAGCTCCGGCGCCGGATCCCTGATCAGTCCTGGAGCCATCTGTGAAGATGCGAAGACATTCTATTCCAGGTTCAGTGTCTGGCCAAAGCCAGTCCTGACGCCAAGGAAATGTGACTGTGTAGTTACAGCGCAGTAGGATGGCAGGTGTCATTGCGTCAGAGGGCATATCCATGAGACAGTGGTCGTAGGATATTTCTCTCTCAAGTACACTTTCACTCCACTGCGAGTTGTACCAAGGACCATTCCTCTTTAGGCGAGAAATAGTTTTCAGTGCACACCCTCTGATATATATGTCAAGGGGTGGAAGGTTCATCATAGCATCTAAAGCAGCTCCCGGTGTGCTGGGGAATGCCCCCGTGCAACTGAGGCAGACCGCTCTTTGGAGTTTGGTGAGTGAAGCCACAGCGTGTTTTCGTGTCAGCCTGCTCCACCAAACAACCGATGCATATGAGATTATCGGTCTTACCATTGTCGTGTAGATCCAAAGGACCTTTTTCGGCGATAAGCCCCATGTTTTGCCAAAGGCACCTTTGCATTGCCAGAAAGCTGACAGCGCTTTGGTGGTTTTGGACTCAACATGTTTTGACCAGAGAAGTCTAGAATGACTCCCAGATACTTAATTTCCTTGGATATAGGGATGGGAATGCCTTTTAGCACCAGCTGAGTAATGCCAGTTGTTTTCCTCCTTCTCGTGAAGAGAACGGCATAGGTCTTAAGAGGATTAACCGACAGCCCATTTCTCGTGCACCAGTCTTCGATCACGTTTAGCGCCGCCTGCGCTTTGAGACAGACATTCGCTAAACATGAGCCGACAGAGAGAACAGCAACATCATCCGCATAGGCCTGGGCATAGATTCCAGAGGCATTGAGAGCATCTAGCAGAGAGTCGACCACCATGCACCATAACAGCGGAGACAAGACGCCACCTTGCGGGCAGCCCCTGTTTACTCCAGACTTGACACAATGTTCGAGGCCTGCATCAGCGATCAGTGTCCTGTGCACGAGCATTGCTTTGATCCACAAAACCAGTGCTTCATCTACGTCATGCCGTCTAGCAGCAATACACATGCTGTCAAAAGTAGCGTTATCAAAAGCTCCCTCAATGTCGACAAAAATGCCTAGTACTTACTCTCTCCTTTCGAGAGCGCATTCAATTCTCCCAACTCGGTTCTGAAGCGCAGTCTCGCAGGATTTTCCGCGCTGATAAGCATGTTGCATGTCCGACAGAGGATGCATTCGAAGGGCAACTTTGCGCACGTGCAACTCTACTAGTCTTTCCATGCTTTTCAGCAGGAATGATGTTAGACTTATTGGTCTGAAACTCTTGGCTAGTGAGTAATCCTCTTTCCCTATTTTGGGAATAAAGACCACTTTCACCGCGCGCCAAGGGATAGGTATGTAGGCAAGTGCCAGGCTAGCAGTGAAAATTCTTTTCAATGTAGGAAGCAGCTGTCTTATACCTTTTTGCAACATAACGGGGTATATCCCATCAGTGCCCGGCGACTTAAAGCCATCGAAGGATGCCACAGTAAATTCAATGGCCTCAGTAGTTGCCACGCGTGACGCAACATACCAGCTACGCCGAGTTGTTTTCATCGCTACAGCCGCAGTATCCAATGAGGGAGTGTGCAACGAGCCGATGACAGTCTGATTTCCCGGAAAATGGGTCTGAAACAGTAAACTAAGAGTTTCTGCTTTAGACTCGGTAAAGGTACCATCAGACTTTCTGAGTACCTCCAGCCTTGTCGATTTTCTTCGTTTGACGACTTTAACCAACTTGCTGGTCGCGCTCAGGGATTTGATCTCTTCGCAGAAGGACTTATAGGAATCATTCTTCGATTTTCGAATAAGCTTCTTATATTCCTTCTACTTCGATCGATATTTATTCCAGTCATCTTCCGAGTTCGATTTAAGCGACCTGTTCAGAAGACTTCTGGCTTCCCTACGAAGCCGTTGGAGCTCAGCATTCCACCAGGGAACCGGCTTCCTGTTGGGAGGTTTTTTGACAGGACATGCGAGTTCAAAACATTTGGTGATGGCGCTGTTCAGGTTATGAACTGCATCCTCCACCGATTGATTAGTTTTGAGTTTAGGCGGGGCTTGAGTGGATTTCTCAAGCTCCTCCCTAAATCGCACCCAGTCTGTTTGTCTCGGATTCCGCTTGGGCTGCGAGGGGGAGATCCCGCACTTCAATTGGAATTCGATGTATCTATGGTCTGACAGCGTAACATCTGGTGAGACTCTCCAGTTAGTGATGGCCTTCGCATGCCTGTTAGATAGGGTTATGTCAATCACTTCCTGTCGTCTCGCCGTCACAAAGGTTGGTTGAGAGCCAACATTGTTGATGAAAAGGTCAGACGAAAGAATGAAGTTTAAAAGATGGTCTCCTCTCCGGTTGCATTTGCTGCTGATTTGACAGGATTAATAAACATCTACGTTACAACCTCCGCTGCGCACAAAAATATATTCGTCTGCAAATGTTAATACTCCTATGCTGCAAAAACTCCTTCCACAAGTGAAACAGCAAAAAACCACAAATTCTTCTTCAATTTTGTTTTTTTTTTATAATTCGTGCAGGTTCAAGAGTGTACGCTCTTATGATGTTTGTCACACAACCTGGACGGGGTGCAGATGGTTTGTGTCGAAGATGTTCGTTCACTACTCTCCGGGGGTGGTTGTCTTGGAATTCGAGAGATTCGACTGAATTTGTCGCGTTGTTTGTAGTTTTTAGAGTAATTTTATTCCATGCCATTAAGATGTTATATTGGAAATGCCCACGCAGAGTATGAATTTTGAAGTGATCTTATACTGCGAGTGTTATGCCTTCGTCAGCACTTTTTGACCATCTCTCATTCACAAGTGGTGTTGTTGCACAGTTTTTTGTTCCGTATAGGAATTGTTCTTGGCTATGGTTAGACTTGAACCTTCCGCTTAACAGTCGGTGATGATTACCATTGTACCACTACCACTCTCCAATATTTTTTTTAAACGTTTTAAGAAATAAATCGTGTGGGTGGGAATATTTTTTGCAGCAATTGTGACTGAGTTGAACTTTTCAAAGAGGTAACCATGCATCACTTTCGCGCTTGTGTAAAATTTCTATTTAGAAATCATCTCCACTTGTGATGTAGTCACTTTTTACATAAATGAGATGAAAACACTCAATTGCCTCTGCGCGACGTTGTCGATTTTCACATAAATTGAGTGATAACTGCTACATATTATGATCGCCTGATACCAAACTTTGCCAATTCACTATGAAGCAATGCATAGCACGTAGAGCGTCGATGGGATTTTATAGGATTTGTTGGATATCATGTATGGAGTCAATGTTTTCATGGATCCCGATGGCATATGAAATTTACAATTCAATTTCATTTTACGGCTAGTGTCGGCACCAATTGGCCGCACTCATAAACACCTTTTTTCTTCGCCGACGGCAGATTTAAACCCAGATTGGAAGAGATTCTGTGCGCTGGTTAGTTACAAGCGAGATTTTGCTGAGTTAAATGATTCAAAATTGCCCCTTTTTGAGAGGTTTTACACATCGAGGAGGGCATGTGTGACATTGTGAGACAATCAGTTTTTCATATGTATATTGACTTATCGTATGACGAGTGTTCTTTAAAATGTATACATATATCATGTAAAGATTTATGTTTATATATAGCTCAAAGATTCGTTGATAGCCCTTCGCCAAGCTCCCCTGTCCTGAGTGTGTTTCTTCCATGTTTCATTTTTCTGTTCCATGGGCTTTTTGACAAGGTAAATATATGAACTCCATTTATAATAACCCGAATGAAAGAGCCGTCGTGAAGGATAAAAGTTCGATAATCCACATAAAACCATGCTACGCCAATTTTTTTTGTATTCCATCTAGTTCGATGGAGCCAATGTTTTTCAACTGAGCGAAGACTAACAGGGCTTGCAAATATGAGACTAATTTATACCGAGTTATGTATATTCTCGGCTGTTTGATTCAGAGCTCCAAAGTTAATATTCCCAAGCCTAGAGGCTTACACCATTTTCTACATACCAGTAGAGCAACTGATGTAACGAGCCGACGCAAATTTTCTGGTGGTGGATCGGTAGTCATGTTGCCTTGATACATTTTACTGGAACTTATCGATCAACCCTATTTATGTACCAACTTGGTGTAAGTAAATCGTTCACTATACGCCGTACACGGATAGTTTGGTAATGGTCGCGTATACCAGATAAATGATAAAAAGTCCAAATGTTTAAACGCTGATTATGAGATTAAGCCTTACTTATGACTCGACACTCATCTGGAAAGGCAATTTCAATATATGTATGTACGAAGGTGGTCCGATAAGTACTTAGCTTCACCGCCAGATGAAACCAGTATCGCAAGAGCAACATACTATCGTGTAGTACATTCTAGTAGACGGCTACTGTCAAACTCATAGTTTTGTTTTGACCGCGTGTGGAAGCGGGAGTGTCCGCGGATTTTAGAAAAATGGAAAAAGAGCAATATCGGTCGGTGATTCGATTCTTATTTTTGGAAGGGAAATCATGCAGCGAAATCAAAGAACGTTTGCATGCTGTGTACGGTGACTCTTCTCCTTCGATGGTGACCATCAAAAATTGGTTTAACGAGTTTCAACGTGGTCGCGTGCGTCATATCCTGCATTAAATTTTGGGCATGAGAAAGCTGTCGGCTTTCGATGGGTTTGCTCACTCCGGACAACAAGCGCAACCGTAAGACCACTTCAGAGCAGTGTTTGACGCAGTTTAAGCGCAATCCGAAGGAGTTTCTGTGTCGTTTCGTGACAGTCGACGAAACATGGTTACACTGGTACACACCAGAGACCAAGGAACAGTCGAAACAGTGGACTTCAGCCGACGAACGTGCTCCGAAGAAGGCGAAGACTGTCCCATCGGCCGGAAAGGTGATGGCCACCGTTTACTGGGATTCACAAGGTGTGCTCCACATCGACTACCTGGAGAAGAGCAAAACGGTCACAGGGCCGATTCGACGCCAAATTGAAGAAAAAAACTCTCTTCCACCATGATAACGCACCGGCTCACACCTCCGCCCTCGCCACGGCAAAATCGGTCGAATTGGGCTACGAACTGCTGCCCGATCCACCGTATTCTCCAGATTTGGCCTAGTGCGAGTTCTTTTTGTTTCCAAACTTGAAAAAGTCACTCGCCGGGCAGAAATTTCAGTCGAATGAGGAGGTCATCGCCGCCACGGAGGCCTACTTTGCCGACCTCGAGAAAACGTATTTTTCAGACGGGTTAAAGAAGGAGCATCGCTGGGTCAAGTGTACCGAGCTAAAAAGAGACTACATTGAAAAATAAATCGCCATTTCTCCAAAATGTTTGTTTTTCATTTGTAGGCTAAGTACTTATCGGACCACCCTCGTCTGTATCTGTTCCTAAGCTCTGAAATTCATGCATAAACACATATTGCAAAGTTTAAGTTCAAAATACTTTGTCAGTTCTGATCGATATTGGCAGGAAAGCCTAGGAAACACCATCCATTTCCTTGGCTTCAGACGGCGAAACAATTATTAAAGGGTATAGAGTCTTTTCTCTAATGGTCAGTAGCAAGTGTGCGTGAAGCGCCATCAACATCAATTCACCGTCGTTCTCAACAATTGAACATTTCGGAGACATCATTGAGACGAATTTTGCATAAAGACCTTGGTATGACGCCATACAAAGTCCAATTGGTTCAGGAGTTGAAGCCAACTGACCATCCAATGCGTTTTCGCTTCGCTAAGTGGGCCTGCGATCGACTTACAGAAGATGCCGATTTTGCCAAAAAAATCATCTTTTCAGATGAAGCTTATTTTGATCTTGGCGGGTATGTAAACAAGCAAAATTGTCGCATTTGGGGCACAGAAAACCCGCACGCATACATTGAAAAGCCGGTGCACCCAAAACGAGCCACTGTTTGGTGCGGATTTTGGTCCAGAGGCATAATTGGGCCATTTTTCTTCGAAAATGAGCAAGGAGTGGCCGTTACAGTCAATGGCGATCGTTATCGGGCCATGTTGAACGAATTTTTGTTCACAAAAATTGAAGAGGAGGATATTGGCAACATTTGGTTTCAACAGGACGGCGCTACGTGCCACACAGCCGAAGCTACACTCGATGTTTTGCGCCCTGTTTTTGAAGATCCCATTATCAGCCGCAGAGCTGATGTCGTTTGGCCACCTCGGAGCTGCGATTTGACACCGTTGGACTATTATTTGTGGGGTGCCGTCAAAGATAAGTGTTACGCCGACAAGCCAGAGACAATTGACGCTTTAAAGGACAATATTCGTGAAGCCATTGGTGAAATACAGCTGCACACAATCGATAATGTGCTTAAAAATTGGACCGATCGTGTAGACTACTGCATGGCCAGCCGAGGCAGCCATTTGAATGAAATTATTTTCCATTATTAACCGGAAGGATTGTACTTTCAAATAAAAAAATAAATTTGAGAAAATATTCAGTAGTTTTTTTTATAGCATTTTCAAAAAACAAAAAATTATTTGGCGGACCCTTTATATGAACATCTCTACCTCTGATACCTAACCCGAATTCAAAACTCTTTTTAGCCTACTTTAGAACAGCAAAAACAAAAGCGGAATCTTCTCAATACTTCTTGCCAATTTTTTTCCCATTTTTTTCAGCAATCGTCCACCGAACAGTTTATCGAAAACCGTCAGTACAATGTAATTTTCAGGTCTTCTATTTTAGATCCAAGTGTCCCCCACCTCCCATATTATCTGTCATGAAGGTATTCGTCCTGTCATCTTTTTGGTTGACTTATCTTAAGAACTTAACTGTCGTCATCAGATCGTTAATATTATCAAACGTACCAAATCACCTCGGGTTTATGAAACTTTGGTCCAAGGAGTTCTTGAATCCTTACGTCTCAAAATTCATACATATGGATTATATCATTGGCCCCTTCTTAAATATGCTAGACTAAGTTGATCCCACTCTTACGGTAGGTTTGTTCATTAGGTTCTTTGTGGTCTTCCCTAGGCTGATACGTACTCGTATAATTTGCCGCCTTATAAGGATCGTTTAAAACTATTCAACTTTCAACCTCCAGGAGAACGACGCAAGATAGTAAACATACCTACTGGTGACATTGACTGCCTCTCACCGCTTTAAATGATTCCCCTTTACTCCAATCCTAGAATCCGTCGGTCCATGCCCCATCAATTCCCATCGAACACCAGCCACCATGAGCCAATGTCCAGGATACTGCGGAAGTGAAGTCCGATATTTTCGACCTATGTACATATATCTCACCAAACTCTGTTCTTAATCTCTTCCTTTTTTAACCTTCGACGCAAAAACAGGGGTGTTTTAAGTTTGACGTGTGTGTTTCTGTGCGTCTGTGTGGGTATCTGTGGCATCGTAGCTCCTGAACGAATGGACCGAAAAGATCTGATTCCAAGTTTTTTTTAAATATCACTTTTCTTGGCCTAAGTTGTTTATTTATTTTAATTATTACAAGTAAAAGGCATAGTCTTAAGTAGATCTATTTCCTGTGTGTGAGTGTCCGTATAGGGCCATTAAGGTATTTTATGTCAGTTGATATTTAAGCTAGTTTTAAGCATTTTTGTCTAGTATAAGTGAGTTCTAAAAATATAAAAACAAAAATGAATTTAAAAAAAATAAAAAAAAATAAAAAAGAAAAAACGAATGGACCGATATTGATGCGCTTTATTTTGCTTATTAAATAGTTTTTTTTTTAATGAAATCAAAAGGCCGAGTGAAAAATTTTATAATTTAATTTTTTTTTACTTTTTAGAGTTTATTTTTGTGTCTTGGGTTACTTTTATTTTTTTATTGTTGACCATAATGCTACGACCAGTTTCCATCGTAAGTTTCTATGCCATCTATTGTACGAGTAGTAAGGCAAACTGGATATTAATTTCATCCTGGTATTTATACTGCATACGACGACACCTCGTGTTGAAGAAAGAAAAGATGTATGTATAATAGAAAAAAAAAAAAAAAGAGTGACAACAAAGAGTGACATCAGTCGGAACAAAACTTACTGAAAAAGTGAATAGCAAGGCTAATGCTGTTATCATTCGTCATTGATCGACGCTCACGTTTGGAAAGTACACGCATTGCCAGAAAAATTATTCTTTGATCACTTTGGAAAAATACGTCGGAATTGTTTCATATACAGTAAAGTCTCGGAAAAGTTAAGTCGCGAAAAAGTTAAGTAGTGTTCAGTCACCACGGGAGACTCTAAAAAGTTAAGTTCTGACTTAACTTTTTCAAATCATTTTTGTGTTCATCTCAATTTCACATTTCCGCTTCCTAGAACGTCGCTCGCGTGGTACGTACAGTATGAGAAACCCATACTCGTACACCCCCATTATAAACAGAAGAACGTATTTTTCCCTGTAACTCTAAGGAAATATTTTACAGAAACCCACAATAATCAGTTGAAACATTTTAACTTAAGAAAAAAAAAAAAAAAAAAACACCAACTTCATTTGCATTTGTTTTGTATAAGTAAATATTCTGTGTTTAAAATTGGGATGTGCGAATATGAGTTTTGCATACTGTTTTTGTAGCAAAACTATCATGAAACACAAAAGTAGTCGGGATTTACCGATATAGATTTCTTAAGGCCCCGGCCCATAGAATCTGTCAATCCGTCACTCTGTTGATTTCAACTGAGTGAAAAGTAGAATATACACATTCTTATGGGAGGTGGCCCATAGCCGACGGATGTATGAACTTCAACGGACAAAGTAGAGCTACTTTCTACTTTTCGCTCAGTTTTAAAGGGTCCGCCATCTAACTTTTTTTTTCAAGTAGTGATTATTTCGTGAATGGTAACACTTAGCTCATGTCTGATTTGACAGATAATTAGTTTTATCCTTCCGCTGAACGAATATGGTTGTGTATACGCTTGAACAACGCTGGGAAATATTGCGACATTACTTTGAAAATCCGATGCCGATTTTGCCAAAAAAATCATCTTTTCAGATGAAGCTCATTTTGATCTTGGCGGGTATGTAAACAAGCAAAATTGTCGCATTTGGGGCACAGAAAACCCGCACGCATACATTGAAAAGCCGGTGCACCCAAAACGAGCCACTGTTTGGTGCGGATTTTGGTCCAGAGGCATATTTGGGCCATTTTTCTTGGAAAATGAGCAAGGAGTGGCCGTTACAGTCAATTGCGATCGTTATCGGGCCATGTTGAACGAATTTTTGTTCACAAAAATTGAAGAGGAGGATATTGGCAACATTTGGTTTCAACAGGACGGCGCTACGTGCCACACAGCCGAAGCTACACTCGATGTTTTGCGCCCTGTTTTTGAAGATCGCATTATCAGCCGCAGAGCTGATGTCGTTTGGCCACCTCGGAGCTGCGATTTGACACCGTTGGACTATTATTTGTGGGGTGCCGTCAAAGATAAGTGTTACGCCGACAAGCCAGAGACAATTGATGCTTTAAAGGACAATATTCGTGAAGCCATTGGTGGAATACAGTTGCACACAATCGATAATGTGCTTAAAAGTTGGACCGATCGTGTAGGCTACTGCATGGCCAGCCGAGGCAGCCATTTGAATGAAATTATTTTCCATTATTAACCGGAAGGATTGTACTTTCAAATAAAAAAAAGAAATTTGAGAAAATATTCAGTAGTCTGTTTTATAGAATTTTCAAAAAAAAAAAATTATTTGGCGGACCCTTTATATTTTTTTTTACTTTACGTACATACACATATGCATATATGTGCATAGTATCAGTGTCTTGAAAAAGTTAAGAATTCGGAAAAGTTAAGTACCTCTAAAACAAACTACTTAACTTTTTCGAGACTCTACTGTATTACAATAAATAGAAAAAAAAATCCCAAAGACTGAAATGACACTGGAAATTCCGCCCATTACAAGGCAATATTTGTAGAAAAAACGACAAAATTGTGGATAAAGTGGGTATCACACCGATATTGCTTGAACAAAAGCCTTGGGACTTTTTTATTTATAGTGCAATGGATGAACGTAGAGTCTGAATACTCAAGTAAAAAGCCAATACACCGGACCTAAAAGACATTTTTCGGAATGCATTTATCAAAACAATGCAATTTAATACAACCTTTGCACAAATCAAAATATCGGTTGATTTTACTTTACAGCACGTGAGCCATCGATATTGCTGCCATTCAATAAAACAGACTTATAATTATACCCAGTTATTGAAATAGAATTGACTACAAATATGCTGGTCGAACACGCCCTCAATAACGCGAATTCACTTGCTAAAACAATAGAATAGGCAGAAACTGCGATTTCCACCCGTAGCTCCTTTTCAACTATTATTTTCTATTGCAATGCCTAATAGTATAGGCACCGAGTAGACCTTGAATTCCATACTTGCCAGTACAAATGCCAGTAGAGAACAAGGATTAAAGGCGAACAATCTCATTGTTTTCGATTGAGGCCATACATCCGTTGCGAGCTCAAAGTTCACTGTAAAAACATTGATAAAGCACAACATAGATACGCAGAGTCACATCGCATACTGACATGAATTCCGAACATCCATAAACAAATAAATTTTCTGAAAATCAATAACCCGCTTTATAGCGCGCAATGGAAATTTCTGTTGAATAGCAAAATTCAGTAACATCCTGTCCTGTAGAAATAAAATCCTCTCTCTCTCTATCCCAAGGGATAAGAATTGATGGGCTTTGGGATACATTTTTTGTACTTCTGCACAACTTTGGATATTTGGATTGCAGTTGTAGATACACTGCAATGGCATATAAATTTTCAGGTTAAAGTAAAACTGAGTAAAAAAATATGCTGGCTTGGGATTATGGCTATCGAAATGTAGTATTATTGTGGAGAAGTGCACAAAAAGTGCATGCTCATGTTCCCGATGAAATATGTTTGTTTCAATTAACGATGTACGTGTTCGAAGCACTGGAGGTCATTCAACACCCTGGTACCGTCACAAATGTTATGAAGGTAAGCTATTTTGTAAGCCGCAGAAAAAGTGTGAAGATGCCTAAGGACGTACAGAGAATTACATGCTTTCCATGATAACTGTCATTCCTGTCTCATGTCCTCTTTATCAATTTTACTCAGGTAAAGTTGGAGGCTTCGTTGACGGATGTCTTGACAAGTTTTATTACGCCTTAAACTGGAAGAAGGTTATGTTTCCTTTCTGACAGGGGGGCAACCGTCACGTTGACTTCCAATTGACTTGGTGATGACTTCATGACTTTTAGGGATACATTTTTAAAATGGGATCAAACGGTGCTACATTTCCTTCGTTATATTTATATGTCAACAAGTTGATTGGCACTTGACTCAATTACTCTTGGTAGATTTTTTTTCCAACCTTTTTTGTTTTGTTTTTGGGTTGCTTTTGCTATCCACTGCAGCACTCAGATATGTACATATAACTACTGGTCCGGTACGTCGACAACTTACACTGATGTAGAGCTATGGCATTTAGCAAAAGCTACGTCAGCGTCAAAGATACGATATCAGTGCAAGCAAATGCAAAACCGATTCAGTGGAATTGTTTGCCGTGTCATGCCCCTCACTAAGCGTACCCCTAGTACAATTTTGAGGGATTCGAACCATTGCATGCGGAAGTATTGTGTGCAATATGACAAGTCAGACAATTTTTTTTGCATATTAAGTTGTTTGGGGACATAGGGGCTAAGGCTGATAACACGATTATTGACAGAGGGCCGATCTAAAGGTGTAGGCTGAGATTCTGCAAGGCATCCGGAGCAGAAAATTCGTGCTTATCAAGTCGCACCCATTATTCATCCATTATTCCATAAAGACTACAATCTCAATGTTAAGACGGCTAACTGAGAGCCCATTAGATTTACATCAATTATCGGACACATAATTGGCTGAGACTGAGTTAATCATGAACCAAAGGAAAATCGAAGGACACATTCAGTTCAGCAGATCCTTCATACTCTTCAGTAGGAAGGCGGTTTGAATAATAGGACTGAATACCTTGGCGAGGGAGTAATCTTCTTTGCCTATCTTGACCTCGCCTAACTTCTAAGCCATTGATGTAATTTCATTTCCGCGCATTAGTTTTATGATGCCATTAAGTCCATCGTTACAGTATCTATGTATTTGTTGTTTATGCATTGCTGTGATTAATGACGAAGGAAGGAGTGTTCCATGACTATAATCTGTTGGTTGTGGCTTAATTTAGATGTTTTTATTCAGACACAAACAAATCCCATCCAATTAATTTGGTTTTATTACCCTGTTGGTGGTCATATATCTCACCTGACGGTAATCCGACATAATGTCCGCCTGCTATTGCTGTTATTATGTCTTTTATTTCTGTTTCGGGCAGGGTTACGGGTAGTGCTTTCCTTGGGATTTTTTCCTTGTTAATTGATTTGTGATTATATTAGAAATGTATTACCTGTCTCAGATCCATGATGTATAGGTTTGAGAGGTTGAAAGGGGCGTAATTCTCTTATAGCTGTTATGTTGTCACTTCAAACACGACACTAGTTGCAGGGGTTTGCTTCGAAAATGTATCATTTACTTGATAGTTATCATGACATGATGTGACAGCAGCCATGATTGTTTTTAATGTACTGACAAGAAACTTGTTAAAGAGTCGCGACATATCAGGAGCTTTAAATTTTCCAATTCTCTAATTCTACACTTTATGATATTGCGATCGCAGTAGGAAAGGTGTACTTCAATAATATCAACTTATCATCTATAATGAGTTTGATAGTAAAAATGTAACCAACTGGATACTTACTCGAATCATACTTATGTGTAGAACCGTTTCTCTTGCCAAATGAATGACCTCTATGAATGACTATGACCTCTCTACAATACTTTCTACTAGATCTGAGATAGGAAGGTATAACTGTAACCACTCAGGTTTTGCTAGTTTAAGGCAGCTGTTGTTCACAATCACAAACTAGGCGCTACCGTAACTAGAAGGATCAGACCTACATACATCTCCCCAGAAAGACAAAAACTCGACTTTCCTGACAACGTCAGTTCCCAGGAGAGATTCTAAACTCGAAGCTAAACTGGAAAATAGTAAAGGTTAATTATTCGTCTATTTTTTCTCGGCCTCGAGTTTTGCTTCATCATTCATCAACTTGAATATTCCATCTACACATCACTATCAATCTGAGCAAACTTCGCATTGCTATACTTCGGCAACAATTGGTTTTCTCACCATGTTCAGCCAAGCTCCGAGACCCTCTTGGATAGAATGACAATTACGATTTTGGCTATCGAATCCCGGACAACTTTATTATTATTACCAGACATTTGGAACCCGGAAGTTCAGAGCTTTGCTAAGCTTCCCTGTCATGAGTGTGTTTTATTCCATATGCCATATATTTGGTTTTTTTCTTATTAGACTTATGCGCTTTATGAGAGTTTCCGGGTTTTCCCTACCATAACTATTTGCTCAATGTTTCCAGACCGTCAGCGTAAACTAGAGCGCGGGTGATTCCATTGAGGAATATTCCACTTCTGTTTTTCTGAAAGGACCTCATTACATATTCCAGTAACAAAATAAGTAGAAGTGGCAACAAGGTGTCTCCTTGTTTTAACCCATCACGTATTTGGAATTTCGGACTTTAATTCGTCGTTTGCTTTCCTTTATATAAGTTTTACTAGCCTTTTCCCAACCTTACATGGATATGATACATTTTCGATCGGTTTATAGAGTCATACACCTTTTTGATGGACCGTTTTGTCAAATTCTTATTACCCTATTAAAAGCTGTTGTATAGTAAAAATCTGGTCACTCCTCAAGCAACACTAGTTGTTCCCGATTTTTTCCTTTGCTTGTGATGTCATTCTCTTTAAAGAAAATATTTGACAGCACCTTGTAACAACATGTAACTTCTTTGTTAATTCATCCGATTTTATTAGGTTGCTTACTCTGCCTGTACAATTGGTAAATATCACATGCTATGGGATGCAACTTTTCGTTGTTCTAGCCGATCTACCCATTATGTATAGCGTTTATGTACAGAGGTATATACATTGATCGCGTGCTTTTCCGCCGTTCATTCTTCCTGAATTTTACAATTTACTATACAAGGAAACAGCAGACTTCTTTTCGTAGAGTCTGACAAAATACCAGTTTTTGTCCAGGCTTAAAGTTTTAGAGGCTTATACTTTTTCCTCGACTTCTTCGTCAAACCAAGGCTTGCCAGTGGGAGCTTTCTAGTAGGGCAATCTGCTTCTCTCTATGATTCGACGTCAAGGAAGTTGCGTGTCTTATATTTATCAGAAAATCATCATTTGGTCACGTTTGAGGAAGCTTTCTTCTTCTATTGTTGGTCTGGATATCGCTTCTTTTCCTATTTATGCCTCGAAATCCCCGAGACCGGTTTTCACGTCGATAGACGAAATATTGTCGAATATGTATTTCGTCCTGTACCTCTTTGGTTTTCCTTCCATTTCGTAGGTTCAGTAGTACATAGTTATGACGGGGATCCCACCGACATGCGGTCGTTGTAAAATTCTACTCCGTTTTGAGCAATTTTATTGCTAACAAAGAATCCTGTTCCATGATTTGAGAATCTGTATCACTACAGATGAAAGTGTAGCCGTATTTAAAATTGTTTCGTTTGAAAGTTGAATTTATTTTACCGCTATGATATCTAGTTTATAATTACTTATTTTGTTGGACACTGTTTGGAAGGCGCTCGGTTTGTACAGGTATCGTGTTGTAATGGTTCATTGGTACAGACATTTATTTAGAATTTTATGGCCTCTTACGACTGACATTACAAGTCGTGCGTATATTCTAGCCCCTATCCTCCGAGAGGACTCCCAGCAACTTAATCACCCAAATTATATTTCGAAGTATTTCCTCTCAGAAAAGTACTGAAAAACTTTCTGGCAGTCTGCTTCTCTGAAAAAGTTTCTCAAACTTAGTTCGGAGTCGACAATGAACAGGAAGTGACCTTGTATTACTCCCCATCAAGTATAATGTAAATAAATATACCACTGCTTGACCCAGTCAACACACATTTTTCATCTTATAATTGAGATAGGACTTTCAGCCACTTTAGTGATTTTATCTTGCCGCTTGGTTTGATCCGCTTAATGAACGTGAGGTCTGAAGAAGCTCGTGAGGCAGCCAGACCAACAGTATATTAGTTACTATAGCAACAAGCATAAGATCAACCACAGTGAAGTAGCAGACGTCGAACACAGCGAAAACATTTGAATATTACAAACCTGTTTGGAGGGTGCCCGCAATCGAAAAAACATTCAATTTTAGGAGCTCATCTAAAGCTGGTTCGATACATGGCAACGTTCTACATCGAATCAAATACTAAATGACGGGAAGTGGAAGCCAACGGAAATTGTCACAATATACGCAAACCAAGCATCAACAAAGTTACAGAAAACTACTCTAGGTATTACATACAATCGGAGTCGGTAGTAATCTTGCCAAGAGTATCCTCAAAGGATGCAATGCGAGGGGAACACCAACACCCTTTAAATGCCACTGCCGATATCGCAAACTTAACCTATACCACCAAGACACCAAGTAGTCTGAGCCCTCAGTAAGACACAATACATTCAGACGAAATATACAACTGAACGAAGCTATAGCGTATGATCAAATCCACAACAGCTCACCCCAGCTACAGACGTCCTACCTACCTGCCTACCTCCTTACAGACGTCTACTTTAAACAGCGCAGACCAGCTACATAGCTACACATCATACTTTTTCACGAGACATTTCAATGCTAGTCCAGAACAATGGCCAGGGTTATCTACGACTGCAACCTTCAGAAAAATTATGTAGTTTCTTTGACAAGGAAAATATCTCACGGTTGCAAAGAGTCTTGAAAGGAGAAGCCCTCGAATCTTCATGATCAGTCGCGAAAGTCTGCAGAGGGTCTATGTAGTCTCACTAGTCTTCGGATGCCAGAATCTGCTATTCCCTTTAGACCATCACTCCGGTATACAGCGATTTGCGAATTCTAGGCTTTTTTTGGCGGAACTTTTCTCATACACCCTACCGATCTCAAAACTTTGCGTACAACTTCTGATTTTCACACGGTTTTTCAGTACCCCAGACACGAAGATTTTGCTTATCGATGTGATGATTTCCGACACAAAATCGTCCTCTTCGTTGTTGAGATTAAGGATGGCTCTACAGTTATTCGCATGGTCTCCTGTGGTTCCAATCTGTTCGATTCGAGTAGCGAAGGGCTGGAATGTTTGCCCAGTTGGCGCGACACGATTAGGAAATCGACGTCGAAATTCACGCTGCGCTAACACCACCGACCGATTATGGGTCGAAAAAGTCGACACAATTATTCCACGCTCTTGCGAAGTAGAGCGCTTAGTTGTTTATCTGTTTGTATACTGCAGCTGTCTAATTAATTAATGTCAACTATGATTGCGGTACGATGCCACTAACAAAAATTATAGCATCTCCCGATAGGGTGACTAATCTTGCGCCACCTAAAAGAGCTGATGACCTCGAAAAGCCTGAACGGATCTTCATAAATTGTAGCCAAGAACCATTTCGATCACGTTAGCTTTCAAACAAAAAAAAAATCAACACTCAAACTCAACACCTCAAACTTATAACACCGTCGGGGGTTAAAAAAAAACAATACAAAGAGTATTAATAATTCGTCGATGAACCTCTGTTTGCAATAACATGTTGAAACCTCCTTGGCATTGAATAAATTAGGTATTTTATTTTGGTTAATTTCAGCCCACTTAAACTGGATTACCTTCTTTAGTTGGAATTGTCGCCAATTTTGAAAAACCCGCTGGGATAAAATGGTACAGAAGTTGTCAATAGGGTCTAGTTGCGGGCCACAAGCAGGCCAGTCCAGCAGGGACCTCGTGAGTTTAAAAATTCCTTTGTGAACTTGGATTAATGGAACGACGCGTTATCTTGTTGGAATACCCAGTCATCTCCAGCAATCTCTTCACCAAAATCAGTAAATACCGCGTCCAACAGTTCTACATACATACCTGGAAGTGTTCATTTTTGTTGAGATAAAGCAGATTTGATAGTTATATGCTATAATGGCCCTTTTTCACTGTGCTTATCATGCCAATATCTTTGACATACATCAGGACCCTCTATACTGAACTTCTTTTCGTAGAAAAAGACAACTTTGGTCCATTCTTCATTCCAAAATTGGTACTTTGCAGCGAACTCTTTAGCCCTTTTGTGACGCATTGTTAGCTTAGGCTTAGGTTTTGGGATACATTTAATATATTCTAAGCTGGTATCAGCTTTAGTTGGATATGTCCCACTGGTACGTTGAGATCAAGAGAACGTCGGATATCTAAAGCACTGTTTAACTTGTTCATTTTTAACCAATTTTTATAATATTATAAAATTAAATAACACAAATGGAAGCAAAATGTTCGCAATTTACTTACACATTTATCTGCTTCAAGAAAAAAATAACGAATGTATTATATTATTTTTTTAAAAACTTTAACGAAAAACACTTGTGGTCTTATCATTATTTCGCACTAGAATGCTGTTTCGTTTCTCGGGTGAATCCGAAAAAAATCCTAAGTAAATAATAGTTATCGCTATATTATCGAAGAACGTAGGAACAAATGATAGTCCAGTAATAGTATGAGTAAAAATGTGATAACTGTGTAAACAGTCCCACAACTATTTTAACGCAACGTGGTCTTATCATAATTTCGTGTGGTTTATACACATTTTTATGCTAACACTTGTAGTAAAAGTAAAGTAGATATGTATTTGTAAATAAATAAATAAAATTTTAGTTGTTCCAGTCGAGAAAATTCATTTGTTGTAGAAGTCGTGGAAACAATTTCTGTCTTTATTGAAGCAAATCGCAGCTTCACATTTTAAACCATCTAGCCTTGCTTATTTTGACGGAACAGGTGTTGAAGTTGCTCGTTGCTCGTTTTTCTTAAATTTTCCTACCCAATTCGTTCGATGGCCTTCCATCGGTTTCCGACACCGAAATCTTGAAACCGGCTAGGGTCACGATTTTTTCTTTTGTTTTATTTTATATTTGGCGGGACTAGTTTTTAATTATATGTTAACCTAAACTTACCTGTGCAAAAGCCACGCGTTATAAACTATTACATCCAGTAAATGGTAAAATACGAGGGCGGTGAGGCTAAGTACTTATCGGACAACCCTCTTATTCTATGGTATCATTTCTTACATCTGACTTTAATTTTATACATATATTCTGCTAAGTCCACACCTCCCATAAACCTGTTGTAGCTGGACAATCCACTTCTTTGATTCCGTAATTTTTTTCATGCCTCTGAGATTTTGAAATTGGCTTCCCTTCAATGAAATTAGAAGTGATTGTAACTACTGTCGTCAATACTGCCTACTATTTCATAAGCAACACTACGCTTTATACTTTTTCAGTATTTGTAGTCCGGAAGCTTACATTTTTACAGATTTCTTCGGACGGTTCCCAGACTTAGAATTCCTTCAACATAAAAAAGTACATATGGCTTACGGGTAGATACTGGCTACATACTTTTTCTATATAACTTTTTCTATAATTATATAAATTAATGGTATTGAAGTGTAATAGTTATCAAACTATATTTTTAATTTTATGCCTTGGAAAATCCATATCTAGCACCTAAGTTAACTTCAGTGGCAAGCGAAATCGATCATAATTTTCCTGAACAGTATAGAGCTCAACATTGCAAGCATATGCAGATGGTCCGCACAAAACAAAAAAAAAAACTTGTAACCCCATTTATGAGGATTCGCTGAAAGATACTCGCTTTGTTGAACACATTTGTTCATCCACATATAAAAACTCTTCAAACGGAACTTTTTGGAAGTTTTGTACCATTTTGTTTATGAGAGGCCGAATTTTATGGCTGCGATCATGAGCAATGTCCGATTTTGGAACCATTTTGGGATTGTCATTAAAATTAAAAAAAAAAATTAAATTCATTTATTGACATTGTATACATATACTCTGAATAAATTCATTGCCTATAATTGGCTTCCAAGAACGTCGTATATCAGGAATCTGCAAAATTGACATCAGTATGCAAATATCAATATATTTTTGTCAACGAGCTATTACCAATTTGAACATCCTTCTGGATCTCGATATCTTCAGCAGAATTTAAACGTTCTGGCTCCTCGTTACTCACCTTGGTTAAACTTTGCGACTCTACATCAAAGTTAGCTTTATCCATATCATTCCCGCATTCATCCTCAATCTCATCCCAATTACTTACCAATGTAAAAATGTATTCATCTGATATAATTTTTCATCCCGTTGACATCTAAAAAAATCACGATAAAAATCAATTGTCTCTACTGCCATACAAGATACATATCATACACATACCACATATGATAAGTGAACTTCGTTGTTGCAAGAAACATCATATATAATATCTACGATTTTATGTTTATGTTTCTTTGTAAATAATGTGGATAAAGTTCCGAATAGTACTCACCCCCGATTTTTTTAAAATTTTTTGTACGTATAGTCTAATGTATCAAAGTTAAGAATCCAAAGCGGTTTTTAGCGCAAGTGACTGGAAAGGACTAAAAGGATGTGCTAAATTTGAATATCCTGCAGAAATAAAACTCAAATATCTTTAAAACTGCAACAGCTATGTTTGTAAATGATACTGCAAATTAAAGCAGTAATTAAGTGCTTTTAACTGACATCAAAAGTATAGTAATCCGTTCACAAATATTGAAGATATGAAGAATTTTGAAAAAATAGGTCAATATTTTCAAGGAAAAAAAAATTAAAAAAGAAAGTGTATTATAAAGGCATATGTTTTTTACGGGATTATAAAACTACATTTGAAGTCCTTTTCAATGATACCAAACATGCTTTTCACAAAATATTACCTTACGCGAACAGTTTATTTCTTCAGAAGTAACATTCATCAAAGTATAGTTTACAAGATAATGGCTAAAAGGAATGAAAAATGCTCTTTTTTCTGCCATGAATACATATGTATATATGTGCGTCGCCGTTTTTATAAGTAAATCGCAGTGAAATACCTATGGGGGGGCATGCTGCCCCCCTGCAACCCCCCTGCTTGGGCTCACTGTAGGATTTGGGGTAGGTGCAAAGTTGGGGTAGGTGCAAAGTATGAGGTTGTGCATACATATGTGTATCAAAATATTAGAATTCCCTTTACCATATACTCAAATTTTATCAAAATCGGGCAGGAGTACTCTTTTGTTAATATTTACCATTATTCCATCTTCTCTTTACAAATTTAGTCCTGAATAATAACTTTTAAATATAACATTTTTATATCAAAATTCAAATTACAATAACATTTATTTCACATTTCATTATTTATATACAGTTTGATACACACACACATACACAATATAAATATTTATTATATATATAAATATAATATTTAATTTACGTCAATTTGACAATACAAATCATTGACCAGGGTAACAGCGCTTAATATCCTTCAGCAACTGATTAAAAGGATCTTGGTTCAAATTTTTGACGCGACGACGCCACAATAATTCGCATAAATGTTGCTCCATATTGTCGACACGGACACCACCACGAGATAATTGACGACGCATCCACCGCCACGACGACTCAATATTTTGGGTATGAGCCCCTGTTTCGGAATCTACAAATTCTTTGGAATGATTGACAGTAAAGTGATGATATCCGAAAGATTCTAAGTCCATATATCCCTTCCAACAATCTGTGTGGATAGTAGTTCCCAACTTCACATGTTTTTGTATTAGACTTATTAAAGTATTTTTGTCTCTTTTATTTTCGGGACAAATTTCGAGACGGTATTGAGAAGGACTCCCACGAAGTATAATGCCTAAGACCCAAGAACCCTCAACAACACGCCCCCTATGGTATTTACGACGACCAATTTTACATTCGTCAATCTCAACAACTTGACCAACACCTCCTATTTGACCCTCTTCCTCGAATTGTTCGTCTAACGCCAACATACAGACTTCTCGACAAAACGAAAACCGATCCGCAACTGTCTCACGGGAAACTTGCTTTCCATCAATAATTGAACTTTCCCGGATGGTTTGTTCAAATGACATATTTAAAGAAAAACAATAAGTAATTAGTATGCAAACTTCAGGTGAAATACGACATCTCTCAAACCACGTATTATTTGCAACACTTTCACAATGATAGTATTTGCTTGTCTTACGACACTCAAATAATCCACATATTAATTTTAATTCATTTAATACCATATATTTTTTATGCTTATGACAATACTTTGTCGCTGGAATTAGTCCAAGATCTCTTAACCACTGCAAAGTTTTCGAATGATCACTTAAAATACTTGCTAATTGAAATAAATTATACGTTAAATCCATTGCAAAATACAAAGTATGAACAATCGCGGAAAATTTAGGTCTACCTTTGTGGACAGTTTCTACTCAACAAGAGACGAAAAGCTTTTTCATCATCGGTTGTCTTTACTTGGGTCCGTTATCGCCGTTATACGAGGGGATTTGTTTATACAAATGTTACTCCCAGGGCTCACCCAAGCTTGATGAATGTCACTTCTAAAGAAAAAAACTCCTCTCTTAAGGTGATGTTTAACGAAAAGTATAGCATGTTTGGTATCGTTAAAAAGGTTTTCGAATGTAGTTTTATAATTCCAAAAAAAAAATATGCCTTCATAATACACTTTCTTTCAAAAAAAAATGTTTCCTTGAAAATGTTGACCTATTTTTCCAAAATACTTCATATCTTCAATATTTGTAAACTATATACTATAATTTTATTATCAGTTAAAAGCACTTAATTTCTGCTTTAATTTGCGATATCACTTATAAATATAGCTGTTGTAACTTTCAAGATATTTTCTGCAGGATATTCAAATTTAGCACATCCTTTTAGTCCTTTCCAGTCATTTGCGCCAAAAACCGCTTTGGATTTTTAACTTTGATACATTAGGCTATACGTACAAAAAAATTTAAAAAAATCGGGGGTGAGTACTATTCGGAACTCCACCCAAAATTATTACCTACCTAATTTGTTTATTAATTATTAGCACAAACAAAATAGTTCATAAAACTCTAATAACACACCGTCATGCTCTCAGAGCTCAAAGAGTTCGAGAGTGACGACCTCAAATTCGTGGGGGTGAAGCCATTCTCCACGGTGGGCTCCCGAAGGGAGAAGCGAGTAATACCCTTCTTCTTGGTGCAGCTCACACCCAGCAGCAAGCTGGAGAGGCTAAGGACTATCATTTCCATAGCATCCCAGACTGTCAAAAGGGAAACATTAAAGAGGAGCGGAAACATTTTACAATGTATCCGCTGCCAAAGGTTCGGCCACGCCGCGTCGAACTGCGAAATGCAGCCTCGATGCGTTAAGTGCGCAAAGAACCACAAGAACGAGGAATGCGACCTTGTGAAAGACAAGGTGGCGGACAGAGAGCAGCTCGTGTGTGTCTTGTGTCGGAACCGAGGACACCCTGCCAACTATCGGGGATGTCCTAAGTTCCAGGACATCAAGAAAGAAAACCTGGCCCGTAAGCAGAAGGTCGAGGAGAAGCATCCCTCGGGTCGCTTCCAAACACCAGCCGTCACATCCCAGTTGACCTGGGCGTAGGTCGGCGGCAGGTTCGGGAAAGACAGTACAAAAGCCCATGGCTGTTCCTAAAGTCCCACTACCTGTCTCTAAGGCACCGGAGGCGGAGGTGGATGTCTGTTCGATCTTGCTCGCAATCCAAGGGCAGATTAAGCAGCTCCAAAAACAGATCCTTGAGACGGCGACCCGAGTAGATAGTATCTGCTCGCTTCTGCCGGGTCTAGTGCATCTAAGGTTGTGATGGGTACGCTGGTAGAGAGCCCCTTGAAGATCCTGTCCGAGAATGTAAATTCCCTGATAAGGATTGAGCGACGACCCGTACTTTTTAACCTGTTGCAGGACGAAAGCCCCGATGTACTCTTAGTTAGCGAAACAAAGCTAAACCAGAAGCACAAAAGCCGGCACAGTTCTTATAGAATAATTAGAAGGGACCGACCCAACGCTATTCAAGGCGGGGGAGTTGCGATCTTTATTAAAAATAATTTTAAACATAAGGTCATATATGTACATATAGCGGTGTAGTGCGGAGTTTTCAGGTGCTAGAGGCCTGTATTGTGTGCATTCCTCTCCGAAATGGAAAGAGAATGTACATTGTATCAGCTTATGCGCCTGAAGCACCTCAATCCAATGTTTTCATCGCAGAGCTCGAGACACTTTTTCGATCTCTGCGCTTAAACTTGGTGGAAAACGTCTACATTCTGGCCGGCGATTTAAATGCAAAACATAGTGATTGGGGAAATAACATTCCTAACACTAGGGGGAGCCTACTAAGTCATTGGTGCTCGCAATGGATAGTCCGTCGTATCCTAGGAGCGGCTCCTATCGGGATCTCATGCTAATAGACTCTCGACTGAGACTGGCAGACACGAACGAATGGTCTATTAACTGTCTACTGGACTGCGCGAGTATGTTCCCGCAAATAAATAAAATATTTCGGAGAAACAATCAGAATGACATTCAGGATCTAAAGCTTCCGAGAACGTCAGACAATGAACGTTTGCTACGAACAGTTAGCATCGATCCCGAGAGCGCCGTCCTGGATGACGACTTTTTCGTGATTGAGGATCCTCAGGAGAAGGTGGCGACAGTGGGAGCTGTCTTCGAGGAAGTGTACAAGGTGAATGATAGCATTCGTCCAAACCACGAATTGGAAAACAGAGTTATACTTCATGACTCCTACCTTAGAAGTGATATCGACCATTGGCGATCCGAGAATCTTGGTTTTACCAGGTTCGATGACGATTTCATGGCAAATAATGCCGTCACCAATGAAGGGGCTAATACCCTGTTCATTTCGATGGAGGATCTCCAGATGATCTTTCAGTCATTGAAAAGAAAAAAATCTGCGAGTATAGACGGTGTATCCAATGTTGTGCTTAGGCACCTTCCACCAGTGGCTGTAGAGAGGTTCAACAATGCACTGAATAATGCATATTATTCAGTGCACTGGAAGACAGCGGTGGTGCAACCAGTCCCTAAGAGGGGTATGAACACCTTTAACCCGGCAAATCTCCGGTCGATAAGTCTCCTTCCGAGTATCAGCAAGGTCTTCGAGAAGGTGATCCATAGGGCCCTGTCTAAATGGGTCGAGGACAATAAAATCATCCCGGATAACCAATTCGGTTTCAGAGCGGGGCATGATACTATTCATGCCGCGTCGAAACTCGTATCGGATGTCCAATGGAATAGATGCAAGAACCAATTCACGGGTGCCTGTCTGATTGACTTGGAAAAAGCCTTACGGTGTCATGTCTAGAAGGT
The DNA here is from genome assembly GCA_958301585.1 of Merodon equestris. Taxonomy (NCBI): domain Eukaryota; kingdom Metazoa; phylum Arthropoda; class Insecta; order Diptera; family Syrphidae; genus Merodon; species Merodon equestris. The sequence goes on along the minus strand of OY284415.1, from coordinate 74,885,507 downwards.
CTTTATTACAAACTCAGTCGGCCGGGCATAAGTAAACCACTGCTAAATATTATTTTTGACATGTTAACAGGTAGAAAGCTCGTAGTGAAAATAGCCAACGTGACTTCTACCTAAATATTTGATATTAACAACGGACTGCAACAGGGTACGGTGAACTCGCCGATCCTTTTCAGCATTTACTTCAGTGATCTGATAGCTTGTCTTCACCATTCAATAGCGTATGCGGACGATTTAATCGCGTACAGATCAGGTCCAACGATCGACGTTATTGTCACTCGCTTGCAGCGTGACTTCGAAAAAATTCAGCAGTATTGTGATGACTGGAAGTTGAAAATCAACTGCCAGAAATCAGAAACTATTTTGTTCAGAACGTCTTTGTCTAGGGCCTCTCGGGACACTAGGAAAAATTGATGCGGGTTCTAAATTCTTGGACAGTACGGGCGCCCACTGGCGAAACAAAGTGTAGTCAGATATCTCGGGGTCTGGCTAGACCAGTATCTATATTTTGACAAACATGTAGATGCTGCTCTGGCAAGGGCCCGAGGCGCTTTCGCTCTGACAAGATGGCTGTTTCATTGCAGCCAACTTGATCCCAGGGTGAAGGTAATCTGCTACATGGCCTTAATCAGGCCCATGGTTGCCTATGGATGTCCCGTCTGGTTCAATGTCAGAGCCAGCTTAATGGAAAGGATTCGGGTGTTTGAGAGACAATGTCTCAGGACTTGTCTCGGGTTACATAGGACACCCGAATCTGATTACACGAAATTTTACCCGAACGAGGTATTATACAATAGGGCCAGGATTGTACGGGTGGATAACTTCCTGATCAAACTGATTCGAGGCCACGTTGCGAGAGCAATGGCTTCGGTCAATAGCCTAATCTCCGGGGCTTACTACTCCAATGATTTATATCACGAGAGAGTGCGCCTTAACGGCTTTGTCCCGCCAGAAGCATTCCACTATTTAGATAGATGTGGGCTGATCCAGGATAGATTGGCGGTACCGCTAATCTTCCACGTGGGTCGTGATTCCTCTACTGATCCTCTATGGAACGGCGATTCCTTTACGGACCCGATGTCGCGCTCAGTGAGCCCGAGCGCCTCAGGTTCTGTAGATCGGTCTCACGCGGGGATCGAGGAGACGTAGTCCGCCAACATCAACGTTTTGGTGGCTGGGGGGAGCTTCGTCAGTGGACACTTCAATGTCTTCAGCCTCTTCAAGGCAGGGCTTGCCTAACACCAATGGCAGGCTTACATAGGCTAGGGTAGGGTAGCGTAGGGTAGGGTAGGTTAGGGTAGGTTAGGGTAGGATAAAACAAAAAAAAAGAATAGAAACCAAAAAAAAAGTATAAACAAAAATTAAAAAAAAAAAATATATATATGTATACATATACAGGGTGTCCCACGAGCAGTGTGCCAAAAAACTACAGCGTGTAAGTCTAGTCAAGACAAGAAAAAAATCGTATGGGAGGGGGGGGGGGTCTATTTCCCCCCGTTTAGCCGGGAGGGGCAATTTTCTAAAAAACTGACTTAATTTGGAAAAAAAATTATTAAAAATCAACAGTTACATCCACAATGCCACGATATACCTTTTTGTAAAGCCAGAAACCTCTTCTTTCATATTGATTTTAAATGAAGCTTTTTTAAGGAGTAGTTTTTGAGAAATTAATTTTCAAACTCAAAATTTTGAAAAAAAAAAAATTCGAACTATTTTTTTTCAAAATTGTATGTAATTAAGTAGTATTTTTTTTTAAAAAATTCAATGCTCTCATTAGGTTTTAATTAAAAGCAGAAAACTGGATGCAAAAATGTCTTGTAGTTTTTGAGAAATTAAAAAAAAAACCGAACCATTTTTTTCTAAGAAGAACCTTTTTTTTGGTTTTGACGCGGCTGGACTTGTAGACAAATTAATGTATGAAACATTGACCTCTTTTTTATTATTTTTAAAAAATTCGGAGTTTTATGAGGATACAATAAAGTGATACAGTATTTGAATAACCCTGGATTAATTCTTTTTTTTCATTGATAACGCCTGAAAACTGACCTGCGAATTTCGTCTGGGTCCGCCCGCCGCCGATGGGTTCTACCCGAATTTTGGATTTGGTCCGACGCAATCCCTCCCTTAGTACAAGGAGGATGGCTATTATGCTTGGAGTGCCCAAATCTTGAGTATGGAGAGTGCTTCATACCGAAAACTTACACCCGTACCATTTTAGGCCAGTTCAGGGACTCACCTCAAACGACAAGTTTTTGAGAGCAGAATTTTGTCGATTATTACTGCTTCGAGATGAAACTGAACGAAACTATTTTGCAAAGATATTCTGGACGGATGAAGCACAGTTTACCAGAGATGGGGTTACTAACTTACTAACCACACAACAAGAAACAAAATAAATCACAACACCGCTTTAGCCGTAATGTTTGGCTTGGTATTGTTGGACAAACTGTAATCGGGTTTTTGAATGCCGTTATTAATGGAGAATCATACCTGCAATTCCTACGAGACCTTTTGCCCGATTTGATGGACAACGTTCCTTTGGCCATAGCAGATAATTTAATCTACCAGCAAGATGGAGCACCAGCATACTAGAGCTTACGGGTTAGAAACTGGCTGAATGATCATTTTAGTGACCGTTGGATCGGAAGAAGGGGCCCCACGGAATGGCCACCTAGATCACCAGATTTAACTCCTCTAGATTTTTATGTGTGGGTATTCATGAAGAATTATGTTTACGAAGTGGAAATAGTATCTTTGGAACAACTGAAAGAACGGATTGAAGTCGCTGGAGTCAAATTGCAGGAAAATTTGTCAAGCATAGATATGTGCAGCCATTAGGAGAAGAAGGAGATATAATCTTTGCCTTCTAAAAATGGGGATCATATTGAAAATTTATTATAATAAAACTCCGAAGTTTTTAAAAATAATAAAAAAGAGGTCAATGTTTCATACATTAATTTGTCTACAAGTCCAGCCGCGTCAAAACCAAAAAAAAGGTTCTTCTTAGAAAAAAATGGTTCGGTTTTTTTTTTAATTTCTCAAAAACTACAAGACATTTTTGCATCCGGGTTTCTGTTTTTAACTAAAAACTAATAAGAGAATTGAATTTTTGGAAAAAAATTACTACTAAATTACATACAATTTCGAAAAAAAGTAGTTCGAAATTTTTTTTTTTAATTTTTTTTGCAAAATTTTGAGTTTGAAAATTAATTTCTCAAAAACTATTCCTTAAAACAGCTTTATTTAAAAACAGAATGAAAGAAGAGGTTTCTGGCTTTACAAAAAAGTATATCACGGCATTGTGGATGTAACTGTTGATTTTTAATATTTTTTTTTCCAAATTAAGTCAGTTTTTTAGAAAATTGCCCCTCCCGGCTAAACGGGGGGGAATAGACCCCCCCCTCCCATACGATTTTTTTCTTGTCTTGACCAGACCTACACGCTCTAGCTTTTTGGCACACTGCTCGTGGGACACCCTGTATATATATATCTTCTTCTTTTCCTTTTCCGGCGTTGTTATGGTCAGAAGTGTAGGACCATAACCTTCCCACTTAACTGCATTCCTACTGGTCCGCTTGTGGGGTCCGCCGGTTTCACCTCAGAAAGTAGCGACAGGCTTCCCGGTTTCGGATTACTGTGAACTGCAGCCAACGCAAATTCAGTTGAATCTCTCAAACCATATCTAGGACAACCACCCCGGAGAGTAGTTAATGGACAGCTTCGACACAAACCATCTGCACCCCGTCCAGGTTGTGTGACAAACACCATAAGAGCGTACACTCTTGAACCTGCACGAATTATAAAAAAAAAAGAAAACAAGGAAAGGTTGGGATGCTTGCTAGGTTTCGCGGAGGAAGGATGTGAGATCACCATGTTCTAATGTTCGAGACCTATCAAGATTGCCAGCGCTTTCTCTAGCAACGCATTAACACGAGAACCAGTTGAGTAGGTATGTAATGACTGTGATGACATTTGAAGACACTTATTCTGTGAAAGCTTGCAGCACCAGCGGCAGGAATTATCTAGGACTGCTTATCTGGACAGTGTACATACGGAAGCGAGACCATCCAACTAGGCCAGGTGTTCAATTAATTCAAATGATAGGGTTGGAAATGAGAAACTAAATGTCCATTTCGAAACCCATTATCACTTTCTTGGAAGGGGAGGCCGAAGACAAGATTCATTGTAATATCAATACAGAACTGAAACTAAGAAGTAGTTTAAGGTACTAAGGTACTGAACGGACATAATATACTAACAGACCACCAAAGGTCTAGATTCGTAACTCGGACACGAACTACTGTGAACTTGTGAACTTTCAAACAGAGTAAAACTAGAATTGCGATCTTTACAAAGTTACAAAAAGAAAGTATGAAGTGGTGGCGAATTGTAATATCGGTCCCTGGTTGAACTAAAAGCAGTGCGGGGTAAACAAGATCTCCCAACCATTGGACTGAAAAGGAATTGTGGGAATTGCGGAACACTGTGCGAAAAGAAGGTGGGGACCCTAAAACTGCGCTTTCTGACATTGTAGAAGAGAAGAATGAAATTCATTCGCAGAAATGAAACTCCACATCGATAAATTGGGCTAATGATCTCTCTGGGCAGCAAGCTGGTCAAGACCGCTTTGTTTGATGAGTTCGAAACTCTCCACGATATTCTAAAAGCAAAAGATGGTTCTGACAGCTAATTTGAAAACATCGAGACCGAATTCGGTCACCAACTTGAAAGGTAATAAGAGAATGAAAGAAATGGATGTGAAATTCGAAGGTCTGCTGGAAAAAATGGAAGAACGGGTTGAAAGTCTACCTAATCAATGAATCTGAGGACATGATGAAGCAAAAAATTCGTACAATCGAAACCCCAAAAAAAAAGAAGAAAAACTTTTGGCTCAACAATTGACGCCGGCTTCTATTGTAAGGAAGGATCTCGTCCAGAAGTCGCGGCTACAAAACACCGACTGCAACAGGGGATTCGATAAGGTATATGGACAAGTTCGGCTGGCCATGCAACTGGGAGATTAATTTCCTAGCTCATGTTCTTAGTGGCCGACATATCTAGCGGCTGCATTATTGGGGTTGACTTTTTGAAAGTACTCGTATATAGAATAATCCTGAACATCAGTATGTACCATAAGTATTGAGGTATCAACACTTTCAGATTCATCCGGCGAACGAATCCGAGTTACAGTAAAGGGAAACTTTGACGCGGACGCATTGTCACATTGTGTGCGATAGTCCTCTCTACAAGCATTCACACATCAATGTAAATTGAATTCTGCGAATCAAAGTCAAAATCGATCGATCGGTATAAAGTCGACCGATCAGTAGGGCAAGGAACCATCATACAACGTTACCCACAGTTTTGGTATTACTCCTATCATAGTTCCTGCTTAGTTGCGGCTATACAATAAAGGCGCTTTATTGTAAAAACCAATGTTCTCGTTCGCAATTTCCCGTCGTTCTCGACCTTTCACATATGTCGGAGTTGACTAATTACAATACTATTGCTGTTGAGCGACGCAAAGAAAACAAGAAAACAACGCACGCACGGATTCTATGTGGCTATGCATGCCTGCAATGCATTGGCAGTCAATTGAAATTAACGGACGCACGCAAGCGCGGATTCTATGTGACTTGCCCTTAAGACTGCTGTATTTTAATCACTTGTGTTGTTAGTGATAAAGTTCCATTCTCATTGAAGTAATGGCCAATTAATGTGTTATGGCTATTCGCAATTTAATGATCTCACTATCTCGGAATCCCCCCGATGAAGTCCTTCGAAATGACAGAGGTTGAATACGTTCTTAGTTGTCGACCATTAACCTAAAATTAAAGTCTAAAGTAGGGTTTGAACTAAGGAACTCGGTCCAAGTGAAGATGTTTTTTTTTGCTATCGTGGATTCAGCTAAAAGGATGGTCATAGCAATTACTTTCACAAAAGATAGCCAGGTTCGTTGGGTTGCTGTAAATACCTTCAAGGCAACCTGCGAACCACCTACGGATAAGTTGTCCCAGTTAGGTGTTAACGCTCTCCAAGAGCAAGATATAATCAAGTAAAGTAAAGTGTCATAGACGTTCAAGCGGTGATCCAAGGCTTTTCACAATGAGTGTACGGCCCTGTAAAGAAGCCAAAAATGGCCAAAAGTAACTGCAACATATTTAAAGCCGTAAAGTTGCATAATAATGGCGCATACTTTTGATCATCTATGGTTATAGTTATATTTCATTACTTCAAGGCAACTCATCCCGAAACACTATTTACAATACCGTCGAAGTAGTTCCAAGGGGTAAGTAAATCTCTCTGACTAGCGCCTTAAAAGTCTTCATTGAAATATTGAAGCGATCCACTCCTCTCCAAAAATAAATAAGAAACGCCCTGGTGGAAGAATTCGTGCCTTCTTCGCAGCCCATATCATCATAAGCGACCAAGCACGTTTTTATATATTTACCAAACCAAATTTTATTCCAATATGAACCCCAAGCATGAACCCTGTTTTACTCCTAATCATTTTGGAAGAAAATATCGCACTTGACCCAGATTCTATCTAAATGGGACAGAATCGACGACTCAGGGTAGCTGATATAGCTCTTGGATACATCGTAATAAAGTTATACCGTCGTTTGGAAAATTATTCTGTGAAAGTATCATCTGCGTCGCAATACACAAATTCTGCAGTAAGTCGGCGTGACTATTCGTTCCACTTATTCATTCTATCAACTATCGCATTTACGAATAACATATTATCATGTCACAAATATCTTTCTGAAGAAGTTGTATTCCAAGAGTGCTTTCGCCCACACTACACCGCCTATTCGCACGGAATCGAATCCATCAGCATGCTTTCCACACCCAGAACAACATAAATAGATAGACGTCTATAAATAGTTGATGTAATAAATAAATTCCCTTCCGATGTCTTTTATTTGCCAATGCCGTCCCAAGCAATGGGTCAATCCTTGCACACTGTCGCGTATCGCTGGCATCCAGTCGATCTAGAACTAATACGAGTGTGACATTTTTAGTCTATTACAAATTTAATCCTCTTACTCAGGTTTCAACCGCCTCAAGACATTTTCATTTTCACGGCTTAACTTCGTCGCTCAATCCAAGCCGCCTACGCTTCTCTAACCGCCAATGTTAAGCGAGTAGCAATCCCATTCCCCGACGAGCAAATCACTTGACATTAATAAATTGTATGCCGAAGTCCTACATCATTAACTAAGATCCACGATGCGACATCCCAGCGCTTAGTCGTGATGTCATTTTCAAACGCACGAGTGAGAATTCATTATCCGATGAGGCCGCCGAGTGCGAGTTGTTTGCTTCCCCTTCGAGTAATTAAATACATTTGCGTAGACGAGTGTATCCCCAAGTGGTAGAGCGGATAAGGGGGGCATGTGCTTTTTCGAGATTATCCTTCGAAAAAGATAATTGAATTTTTCAGAACCTTCACTTGTCGGTTGGATCCATACACATATGTACGTACATACATATTCTGTACACATGGGTTCCCCTTAGTCGTTCTGGATACATCTCACGCACGACGTGAGTGAGGCTGCTATTATTGCTGTTGTCGTTTGCCTCCACCTCAAGGCGATTACCTTCTTTAATATTCGTTATTCGAGAAGTAACACGAGAGTGTGGATTGGAGTAGAAAGTTAAAAATCGGAAAGAAGGAAAGAAAGAAAGCTCGAAAGGGATACGTTCGCGGTACCGAGGGGGTTCGCATGGGTACTCGGCGAATGAATGCATCATTGGGTTCTTGGATAGGAAATGTGAAAAAGGTAATGATGGTGACATGACGTTTAATGAGCCATGAAATTGAGCCTATCGCTGGATACCGAGTAGCTACCGTCTCTGTGGATACACCATTGCGTGGGGCGGGAACGTGCGACTGGTATAGCTATTGTCGGGCGGGAGCAATACATGACGAGGTGTGGTGTGGGAATTGCTTTCCTTGGCATTTTCTTATTTTACTTTCAGGTAATGAAAGAAATATATTTTTGATATGTTTTTGTTGCTGTTCGGATGCGAAAGAGTTTACGAGCTTATGTGTTAAATAGGTTTGGGGTTGAATTCGGGAAATGGGAGGCAGTTAAGTGGCTGTTAGAACTGATGGTTTTGATATTCACACGTGGATGAGTTGTTACGAGTTTATTGACGGCTTGGCACAATCTCAATGTCTGAGGCAAGGTATGTACCTCATTACCCGGAAAGATAAACACGTCGTATACTCACGTCAGTATCCGGCTAACATAACCAACGCAGCGCGGCTTACTGAGTTTTCAATCAACCACCTGAGAGGCGCTTGGGGCGTGATGAAAATGAAAATAATAATAAAGTTGTGGTGTTGGAGGTATTCAGAGGGGATTACCTTAGGGCTGTCTATAGGAAAATTGTATGAATGTTTGTGCAGATATTATACATTAGAGTAAGATGTAGTGCATTGTTTTCCATTCGCATGTTGGCAATTTTGTTTTGTCTCACCATGTCTTAGCCTAAATAGAGTTTTTTTTTTAATCTAGTTGGAAAACGTTTAACTTAAAAAACAGATAATCGGCACAATTGGTTTGTTCCAGACCAGCCCCCCTCTTTTTTTTATATGGTTCGTGCAGGTTCAAGAGTGTACGCTCTTATGATGGTTGTCACACAACCTGGACGGGGTGCAGGTGGTTTGTGCCGAAGATGTCCATTCACCATTCTCTGGGGGTGGTTGTCCTAGATAAGATGGGAGCTTCGACTGAATTTGTCGCATTGGTTGTAGTTCATAGTAACTCTTTTGTTTCCATGTCATTGAGGTGTTATATTGGGAATGGACACACAGAGTACTTAGTAAATTAATTACAGATAGATTGGATTTCATTTAAAACTCCTTAACAATTTAATTCTTATATCTATACACAGGAATAGCTGAGGGGTTTATCTTATAGATTGTGACTTATAAAAATAGCTAAGGATTGCACTTTTAAAATTGGGTGAGTTTGAAATTAATCTTATACATATTAGAGGGCAAGGAGTTCAATAGTCCGACAGTGTGAATAATAGACGTGACGAGTTGAGTGAAATTCAGTCTGTTATACAAATACGCCGGGCTAGGGTTAGTAATAATCTTGTGTAGGAACATGCAGTTTCTGGTGTTGATGTATTGTTGCAAGTTGCAACCTACCAAATCTTGAGAGTACTCAGAGATATGCTCGTAACGGCGAATACCGTAGATGTAACACACTGCATCGTTGAAGGCTATTTGAAACTTATGTTGGGATAAGGAAACTAGGCTACTATATACTACCTCCGAATATAAAAAAAAAAAATTAAATTAAAGCAATAACTAGTCTGCAACGTGTTTCGAGTGAAGGAAATACCCACTGGGCCACATTTTGCGAAGACAACAAAAAACGCGACTAATGGTTTGTGTGAAGGTAACCAGATAGGTCTAGACTTATTACAAAACCCAAGGCTAGTAATTGACTCGACTAGAGTCATTGAGATATATGCCGGGAAGAAGGTCTAGGTTAAATTGTTTTTTGAATATGGGAATTACTTGAGGTTAAGTAGTAGACCGTTAGTGATAGACCAAGAGTAAATTCGTTTCAGATCGTCGTTTATAAGGAATGCAAGTTCATCGATATTCGGAAATGGTTAAGATTGATGTAATTGAACATCGTCCGCGTATAAATGCACTGATGTATGTCTGCATACTGATGGAAGATCATTGATGAAAATGCGGAATAATATTGAACCCAGTATAGAACCCTGTGGTACGCCTTGTTTCACATTCGTAAGGGATGAACAATGCTCACTCAAAACTACCCTCTGCGACCTACCGGAAAGAAAAGTATTCAATAAGCAAACCGCTCTTTCACTGAAACCAAAATTGTACTTAAGCTTCCAAAATAAGACATTGTGATTTACTTTATCAAAAGCCTTCGAGACATCTAGTAGACAGAGAAGAGGCGTACTCGTAGCATTCTTGTCGAAAGATTGTCTTACTTCTTCGAGCAGATTTACCATGGCTGAAGAACAGCTGTGTTTGGCTATAAAACCGGACTGCAGAGCATATAACAGATTATTAAAAGACAAGTGTTTCGTGATCTTTTTAGCTATAACTTTCTTGAGGACCTTCGATAAGCATGGCAGAATGCTTGTTGGCCCCAAACCAGCAGAACATGTTGGACAAGCTTTATTGGCAATAGGCAAAATTCTAGCAACTTCTCACGACTGTTGAAAGACGATGTAATAATACACAAATTTATTACATGGGTAAGATGGGAGACGATGTATGGTAATATAAGTTTGAGGAACCGTATTGGTATGCCATCTTCCTCAATGGCATTGGATTTGATGGCTTTGATACAATACATTGGACAATTCCCTCTTCAGTGGCAACAACAAAATCCTCCGGTCTTGGAGGCGAGTGTAGACGGTCTGATTAAAATCGAATACGGTTGAGCAAGGATCTTTTCCTAAAAAGCTGCGGTCAGGGTCATTGATCGAGCGGAGCGTAGCGGAGCGAGAGCAATCACCCACTTTTTGGCCTAGCGCGTGCATGTACGGGGAATATAGTGGTCCGAAAACGATTTCGGACTAATCTTGTACGCACTAAATGTAGATATCGGCTATAACCACACATGTGTGCAGCATGTCATTCGATAGATCTAGGTCTGTAGATGAGCCATAAATTATCAAATGAAATTGTTTGATTGAAAAATAGTGAGAAATAACGAAGTAAAGTTTAGAAAAGTGCCATGCGGAGCGAGAGCAAGGTTGATAAAACAACAAATTTGCTCGCTCGATCAAAAATTTTCAGTAGCGGAGTTAAGCCCGCGCATACTGATCTGCCTAGTAAGCATATTTAGCATTATTATTGTTGCTAGATAAGCCAATTTTTCCACCACTACCACCCCCTTTTAACAAGATCGAAAAATATTTCTGGCGGATCGAATAGTTCAGGATGTTGGGATGAAGACTCCAGAGACTAAATTGTTGATTTAGGTCTGGTTAACGACCTTATAGACGTCAAACTGGCTGTCATGTGAACAAGGTCAGGGTAGCACAATACTTTAGTCTAATCCGAAACTATCCGACTACATTTCGGTTCACATTAGGTTAGAAGCCTAGACAGTTTTTTTATGTGTTCCTGGAAGCTCTCGACAGAGTAGTTTAAGGTAAGTTTGATGTTTTGAAAGTTGATTGGTCATATAAGCCATGTACTGGACAAACTTAGCTTTTAAGGACTATGCTTCAAATCTCCCATGTATCTAGGATTTATCCACGTTACAGATACCTATATTCTGAATATTGTTCAGAATGTAATAGACGTTGTATTTTATAATGATTGGTTGTTGATGGCCAAAATCCAAGGTACCTTCTATATTTATGTACCCCTGAACGTACATACGGAAAATAAAAACGAAAAGAAAAACCGATTTATGAAATATTTGAAAATATCTCATATATAAATATATAGAAAAAGGAGCGATGTATAGGCCAATAATAGGAGAAGAAATTCTTCATGCGTCATCAAACGATAATCGTCATAGCACAATAAGATTCGTCCACTCAAAATGTATGATCGTGAAAATCACAACATTCAAACACAAGAGAATACAAATTAATTTATTTAACGTTTACCAAATTTAAAAAAAATTATTTTTCTGAGTACAATTGGTCTTACACTATAAACTTAAATGTAACACAATAATTTCTTACGCTACCTTAAATACTAAATTTTCGACGATGATGCTGCGACGGTGAAAGGAGCAGGTGACCTCCTAGCGAACTCGTAGGCGAATGTGATAAGCTGTTCAGCGATTGGCGCGGGTCAGGTATCCGCATAGTTGCCACGAATGTGTGGAGTTGAAATGTACGGCTCGGGTGTTGACGTATGCAACCTTAGACGGATGTTGGCGTCAATGTGCATATTGGGCAAATTCCATCACGTAGCGATGTTGTGTGCGGGTGTGTTTGCCTGGACCGTGGGATGCAACTTATCTGTCGTTCACTTACACAAGAGTGCTTAGATATCACCGGATGAAGTAAATCTTACCCAAATTTATCATATTCGGATAGATAAAAAACATCATCCCATCGCACTAGAATCAATGCATACAGAGGAGCGAATTTTGTCCACATTCTATTCGTCATCAAAATTAGCAAAATGTAACACATTGGTGTAATAATGAATTTAGTTAATACCAATATGAAATTCCTTACTAATGACTTGCGAATGGAGAAAACAGTGTTGTAAAGAAAGCAGCGCAAAACAAATTGATTTTTTGCTCGACGAAGTAGGCGAGGAGAAGTGAACGTTTTCTAAAACTTCAAGCCCTGGAAAATACTGAAGAAATCTTACGCATATGAGACCCTACGAAAGGAAGATAGCCGTTTATTTCGGGATAAGAAAACAACAATAATAAGAGAGGCATTCAGGAAAAGTATGCGGCTAAAAACACGAGCACAATGTATGCAAGGATAAACGCTGTTCGAAAAGGATGCTAAGGCAGATGAGGGTTTATACACGACGATAAAGTGTTGCAGCCCAATCAAGGAGATATTCCGATAAACTGCTTATGGATATAAAATACACGCGAAAATGGAAAACTGAGTGATATTGTTAAAAGGTGCTGTTAAATTGTCAAATATTAAAGAGACTGATATCATACGCTAAAGAACTAATCGGAGAATAGTAATGGAAAAAAAACCCATGAAACGGTCCACCAACTGTTTCAAAAGGCGTATGGCTGGGAATCTCTAAAAACATGGCAAAACTGATACAAATATGCCTAAAAGAAAATAACTCTGACTAAAATGGAAGAAAATAGTTCCCGAGTCCTTAAGCACAAAATATTAGGGATATAAGGTGGAAAACAGGACGAAGCAACAAGTAATCGAGGACATGAGAAACTCTATTCGCCCCAACTATGTCCAAATAGTAAAATCGTGAAGACTGAGATGTGCTGGAACGTAGGACGAATGGACAGTGAATGAGGGAAAAAGACCGCACCATTAATGGGACAATATGCCGATGGACCTAGAAAAGATAGAACAGAGCAGTGAAATATGATAGGAGGCTTGGCGAAGGGTTGTCAATCAGGGTCTGAACTTCCGAGTTCGAATAGGCCTATAATAATAATAATCTAGATTATCCTTTAATCATTCTTGTTGTTTATAGGTTGACATTAAAACGCCGCTGTATCTAGGGCTTCAATGCACGTTGTGCGGTTGTGGCACCAGCAAAAAAACAGGACAGAAGACTTATTTTCATGTCAAAATTTTTGTAACAACTATGATATTAAGATCCGAAGTCTCAACCACTTGTCTCCCACAAGAAACCTTTGCTTCCAGCTGATTTATGTATCCGCTTTTTTCAGTTGCAGATATTTCTCTCCCAGAATTAATCACTCGTCAGAAATTTAATTTTTTTGGAATTTTAATGTGTAATCCCACACTCTATGGGATTGATGCGTTGGCTTGGCTTACTGTTCATTTGATTTGACGCCCCCATAGAGGCACTTTATTAGCTTAATGCAAGCCTTAACAAAAATCTATAACTTAACTATAACTTATTAACTAGGTGGCGGGGTGGAGACGATTAAAGGTTGTGGTATAGGGCAATTCTAAGGCTGGACTTATTAAGGTGAAGGTCGAAGAGATTGGTGTTAGCTTTGCGAAGCATTCTGGACATTGGTTCATGGTAGTCATAATTTGTGCGGTGAGTGCTTATACGGAAAAGGGGTGTGGACCGAAGGTTACGCGGGTTGGTGTTAAGGGGAATCATGTGCAATAATGAAGGGCTGTCAATGTTACCACTGAGAAGGTCATGGATAAATAGAATGTCTGCAACATCACGTCGTTCTTTAAGGGGTTGGAGGTTGATTAATTTTAAGCGATCCGTATAAGGTGGTAAATTAAGGGGGTCGGCCCAAGGAAGGCCACGAAGGGCAAAACGGATAAACCTGCGTTGAATGGATTCAATACGCGTAGTATGGGATTCATAAGAGGGGGACCAGACTTGGCTAGCATATTCGAGAAGGGGCCTAACGAAAGTGATGTATAATGATTTCGTAACGTAAGGATTCGAGAATTCTTTGGACCAACGTTTCACGAAACCGAGGGCAGAGTTAGCACGTTTGATAATGTTGTCGATATGGAGGCGAAAGTTGAGTTCACGGACACAAATAACCCCTAGGTCAACCAAGAAGTTGACAGGGGGAACGGTTTCATTACGAATAATGTAGGTTCTGGGTGGTGAGGAAGAGCGCTTGCGGGAGTAAGTGATGGTTTGGCATTTACTGAGATTGAGCTCGAGATGATTTTTTTGAAACTAAGTAGTGAACCTGTTAAGGTCCAATTGGAGAGAGCAGGAGTCGACAGGGGAAGATATGTGTTTAAATATTTTCATATCATCAGCATATATGGAGAGCTGAGAGTTCAGAATAACGCTGTCGACATCATTAATGGTTAGAATAAATATCAGTGGGCCGAGATGACTGCCTTGCGGGACCCCGGAGGTAGCGTTAATTGGATCAGAAATAGAAGATCTGAAGATAACGTTATATTGACCATCTTCAAGATAAGATTTGATCCATGAGATAAAACCGGGAGAGAAACCGAGGGCAGTGAGCTTGAGGAGAATAATTAGGTGAGACATTTTGTCGAAGGCTTTGCTGAAGTCAGTGGCGACAACGTCTACTTCTTTGCCAGCTGTGTGCACCCGAACACAAACATTGTGAAACTCGACTAGATTAGTGGTTGTCGATCGACCTTTTAGGAACCCATGTTGGTTAGGAGAAAATATGGGTTTGCAGTGAAAGAATAGTGCATCATAAACGATGCTCTCGAAAAGTTTGGGTATGCATGAGAGCTTGGCAATGGGACGATAGTTGGACACATCATTTTCCGTCCTTTTTTGTGGACTGGAATGATATAAGCATGTTTCCAAAGCTTAGGAAAGAGTCCTTGAGAGATAGGGCTTTGAAATAGAGCGGTAAGGGGTAAAATAAGATGGTTCGCGGACTTTTTTAAAACTATGGCAGGCAGACAGTCGGGACCGGGAGAGTAGTCGTCCTTTAAGTTGCGTATTTTTTCGGCGATTAGTTCGGGAGTGATGTTCAATGAAACAAGAGACGTCTGGGGGCGGTCTTTCAAATATCGAAAATAGTCGTGATCGGGTTGAAGATCTTGGTCAGTGAATGATTGGCTGAAGAAATGAGCAAAGAAATTGGCGATTACTTCGGGTTCGTTGGAAGAGTTATTGAGAAAGTTAAGTGTAGTGGGGTAGCTATCGGTTTTTCTTTTTGTATTAATGAAGTGGTAGAAACACTTAGGGTCAGAGATAAGGGAGGATTGCATTCTGTTCAGGTATCGGAGGTAGAGTGATTCACATAGCTGAACGAATTTAGTGTAGGACTGCATGTAATTAGAAAGATCTGATGCAGAGGAGGATCTAAGATAGGCGTGCCAATTTTTGTTTCTTTTATTGCGCAAAGAGCGTAGTTCCTTGGTATACCAGGGCGGAGATGAAGTGTAGTTCTTTTTTGGTGAGTATGGGACTGAAAGAATGAAACAGCTGAGGATTTTGGTGTAAAATAGCGCAAGGGTTTCGTTTAAGGATATGTGTGAGTTAGGGTTAAGGAGGAAGTTAAAATTAACATTGTTGAGCAGATTATTTAGTTTCGCGAAGTCAGTGAAAGAGTTACCGATAGAGGATGAAGGGGGTCTAAAGTGGAGAGAAAATAGTTGATTGGGTTAACAACGCAGTTTACGGCATCAGATGAGAAAATCAGGTCGAGTTGTCTGTCCATGTAATTGGTGATGTGACTGAGTTGCAGAAGGCCGGAGTCAGAGAAATGATCCGTGAAAAGAATTTCTTTACCTGTGGAGGGGTTAGCGGCGATGTAGTGGGTTTCATCATCGGAATGAACCCATTTCAGGTGCGGAAGATTGAAATCGCCACAGATGATGATGATGTCATTGGGTTCGGTGATGTCAAATATGGAGTCGACGAGATCAACGACGAGTTGGTAGCAGTGTGTGGGCTGTGAGGGCCTTAAGTAACAGCAGGCAAGATAAAGTTTCTGTTTAGGGAGTCTTATTGAAGTTGAAGTCAGCGGAATTCGACGATTTGAAGGGCAAGGGATCATAGCGACTGTGGATTGCTAAGAGAACTCCGCGACCGTCAGGATCGGCAGAGTTGTCGCGTCCATCGGCCCGAAACAGAATGAAGTCCGATGTGAATAACTCGCTGCCTCCAATACTGGAGCATAAATTCGTTTCAGTTAATGCAAATATATCGTAGGGTAGGTTTTGGGAGTTAAGGAGTACTGCGGAGGTTTTGGTGCGTAATCCTCTGACGTTCTGATAGTACAGGGATATGTTATTATTGGATGGGTGGGGAGATGTAAAGGTATTTAGGTTAGGATTTAAAATAGTTTTTGAGATTAGAACGGGTACTTTGCAAGTGTGCGATGCGCTTTGAACTGACGTGGGCTGCGAAAGTGGAGAGGTCGTTATTTACATCAATGGGAGAAATATTAAGGCTTTCGTTCCTTGACACTGACCATCCATTTAATAGTGCGGAGGTTTTAAAATAAACGCCCGCAGTTTTAAAGAATTTTAAAGTTATTTTTTCAAGCCGTTGTTTCTGATTCCCATATGTGAAAGTTTACGATGTTTATGATTGTTGTCGACTTCGAACAGCGTATTTCGAAAATGTCTTCAGACAATAATACTATAGACGGCTTGTCGCTACCCCGGCGAGGCGAAACTCCGCGAAATACGATTTCGATGACTCTATACAGAGCTACCTGTGAGGCACGGTGCCAAACGCTTAATCCAAAAAACCCACAAAGAGAAAATATCGTCAGTAATATTATCATAAATTATTATTATTAAAAACCCTGGTGATTGCTGTACGAATATCAATTTTTTCACACAACCTTTCTGTTAAGTAAATGCGATCGTTCTGCCTGTCATCACCGTCTGTTGAGCCGAAGGTCTGTAGTTCAAGCCCGTCCATAGTCAAGAACAATTCTGTTTACGCAAAAAAATAGCTGTTGGCAATACCATGCCTGACCAAGTCTGTAATTGTCAGTTACAATACTTCTGCTTGGTTATCTAATTGTCATTCTCGCTCTCTCGTTTTTTTTTGGTTACTCTGGTGTGCCTTTGACTTATTGGAGCTCGATTAAAATTCAGAAGTTGATTATTTTGTTAAATAATAAAAAGCAATAAATTCGCAATTAATTGTGTATTATCGTGTGTATAATATCTCATCAAATTCCTATACGAAAAAACGGATGTTGTTGCACTGACGAGGGCATAATACCTACTCCTAGCATAAGATCACTTCAAAAATTCATATTTTGTAAGTGAATTTCCAATATAACACCTTAACAACCTGGAAAACAAAATAGTTACTGTGAACTACACCAAGACAAATTCAGTTGAATATCTCAAATCCCCCGGAGAGTAGTGAATGAACATCTTCGACACAAGACACCTCGTCCAGGTTGTGTGACAAACACCATAATAGCGTACACTCTTGAACCTGCACGAATTAAAAAGAAAAAAAAACAAAGTACAAAATGCCGAAAACTTAAAAAGAAAAGCGTTTCCAAACTATTTCCCTTTGAGGAAACCACACTCTCTTGACTATGCACTCATGCTCAAATTAAATTTATTTTCGTTTGACCAAATCACACATCCCTGATCATCCTAGGTCCAATTTTCTTACCTTTTCGCGCACGAGCTGTTTTCGTTTTTGTGGTCAAAAGAGGCTTTTTCGCTGGCCGTCTTCCATATAAACTTATATTTCAACATTCAACTTTCTACGTATCATCGTCGGCGCTTAGATCAACTTGATGTAATTTACTTGCTCTTATACACATTTTGAAGCGATCTTTCATTCTGGGTTGGTTTGCATTCTCGGCTTGAGCTTATTTTATTCCACAATGGATCTAAATTAATTTTTTTCTTTGGCAGTCACGCGATGGTTGGATCAGAGGAACCTATTTTAACCGCTATATTATTAAAAGATAGCCCTTATTCCTTAAAATACAAAGTTTTACCTTTTTGTCCTGAGTCAGTTGCTGATATTTATCGGGCATCGGGAAACATCGATCTGTTAAAAAAAAATCTGTCCACTTTGATCAAATAATCCATTGTAGGTTGCGGTTTTTCTTACCGTACCAATATTTAACTTACTAAAAGAGTTGAATTGTCTACTAAGCTCCGAAGTTAAAACTAATTTGTTAAGGTTTAATTTAAATATGGCAGAAGATGAATGAAGTCCGATGAATGGACAGTACATTTCAGCACTATTTGAACTAACACCCGAAAACATTCGTCAATCAAATTCAATTATTTGATTTCCACCCAAAAAATTCAAACGTCGAGTTCACACTGCGAAGGATATTGAAGAAGAATCGGAAAACACAAGGGCTATGCGCTTTCATCTGATTTGCAACTTCCCCTTTGGAAGTTAATGTAATGGGTCTGATACGCAGAGATCGGTACAAATTCGGAAATGAAGAACTATCCGTGCAAAGCGTCTTTTAAAAAAGCTTAAACATCCTGAAACTCCGCAAAAATGTTGTGTTATTTTCCTGACGACAAAAATATTGATCAAGTCCAAAAAACCAATCGCAAAAAAGAAAGATGTCTAGGTTGATATCCTACAGAAGTTCCGAGCTACTGTTATGGTTTAAGGAGTTGTGAGCAACGAAGGACATGTTATGCGACCTCATTTCTTACTTCAACGACTTCGGGTTAATCAAGGTTTTAGAAAATGTTGTGAAACCCTGGATCGATAGTGAACGCGGGGAAGAACCATACATATTCTAGCAGGACTGTTATCCTCTACACAAAGCGATGGCAAAAAGAATTGGACGGCCGAAAATGTCCATGACCTTGAACTTGCAGCCTGTCCTTCATCCCCTGGCTTATTAAGTACAGAGCGTAGTTGAGCGTTACAGCAACAAGCATCCTCATAACACCATTTCTTCACTAAAGGATACTGTGACTGCCAACATGTGAATAAAGATAATTTGATTCGGGCAATCAATCGTTTCCTGCTGGTTATTGCCGCTAATGGAGATTTTATTGAACAATTTTATAAACAAAAAGTCGCCCAACTTCATGTAAAACTTTCATGGAAATATAGTAAATTTTGTGCAAAATATAAACAAATTACTTTTAATTTCAATTTTCCTAAAACACCATGCGCATCCTGTACAATAATACTATTGAACGAATCATGAAAGCTCACTTTCCATCATAGAATATATCATCTATGCATTTTAAAACTACACAATTGTAAAGTAAGCGCTATCTCTTTAAATATTAGTAAATAAGGCAACAGTTCATATGAGCTCAAGAGGTAGTAGAGTCCTCTCAAAAAGTAAAGTAATTTTATTGAATCATTCTGAGTGTAGATAGTTTGCATCCTATCGAATAGGGGCGAAAAAGCTTTCACCGATTCGGAAAGAAAAGTCCTTAAAATTGACAAAGACTAGAGAATAAGTATAAATTATCACAGTGATATAAGCTTATTAAGTAAAGACATGTTAATTTAGCTTGTCTTGAATATATTTTAAGTGTAGCTCCCATGTAGCAGAAATTAATTTTGTTGAACATTATTGTCCGCAAACTTCTCATCGTAATTATTGGGTAGGTAGAGATTTGGATAGTTCCATTCAACTTTAAACCACACATAAATCCTTTTGTAGTTACTTGTCCATCCATCTTCGATACAGGCAGAGCCATAGATTATCTGGTAAAATTTTCCCTTCAAACTTACAAGAACACTAGTTCCATAAAAAGCAAGGCTGGGGAGTCATGGGTCTTCTAAAACCTTTTAGGGACAGTGATGGATAAAACTAGTTGTCCATTTGATTCCCTGACCGACGAAATTTGCCTATGTTATTGGAGGCATTTACCTAAGAGCTGAGTGAGACAACATTATTGATGAACCCGAAATTGTAATTGCCTATCGGAACATTCCAACCAAGTCGTCGATGGTTCACGCTCGTTTCAATTAAGAGTATACACAGGGTTGTCCATTTCTGATTTGTACTTCCATCTAACTTATATTTCACTTTTTGTCTCTACGATAGCTCGCTGGCTTCATCCAATAATGTCGACACCGTCTTTGTATTCATGACTAAATCTCACATTCTTCTCTCAAATTTGTTGAAAAATCGCATGAAAGCCGGCTATAAAAAAACAGAGAGAGTTTCATCAGTCTTGAAATTTATAACGAGATGGTGGATGTTGAATTGATATTCAAGAGTCTTTCCCAGATTACCGTAATTGCATTAGACCAAGGAGAAAATCTTTAAGTCTCGCCCCGATAGTTGATGATGTCTAGAAAGTCTCATTTCTTTATGAACTGTTTGCACTCAACCACTTATTTTAACAGCTTTGTTGTTCTGGAACATCTGTAAGACAAGTTTATTCATTCTTACTCAAGTGGATGAACACATTGTCATTTAACTTGCATGTTATGTTCTTCTTTATAATGGAACTACCTCCTTTCAACAGTCTACAGAATTTGTTTTTCTTCATTGGCTTTAAATTAGTTACAAGCTGGTATATAAATAGCAACGAGTTAACAAGAAATGTTAATTTCAGCAACAGGCTTTTGCATTCAGGCTGAGAGGTCTGCTTTGATGAATGGTACCTTCGTGGTGAGCTGTTCCGCACAGCAGACATCTGCCTGGATCAGGAACATGGTGCCGAAAATCCCTCCCCTACTACCTATCAGGTAGTTAGTCTCCCGGAATAAACGTGCGCCATCTGCTGGAATCCGGGAAAACCCGGAAACAAGCTGAAAGTGCTGACGCGACTACGTGCGCAGAACCCGGGACTCGACACGAGGGTCTGGACTGTCTATTCCAACAAAAGAGGAAAAAAGTGGGCTTCACTCTTTTTGTGGGAGATTGGACAACGGCTCTATCGAGACCCTGAAATCCGCGTACGACTCACGTCCCTACTTCGGCCTTGGTAGGATTTTATTCCACTTTGATGTCAAGTAGTCGAAGGATGGAACGTGTTCCGCAGTCTAAATCTATGATTTTCACTCAGATTAACCTACAGCATTGCAAGGCTGCTACTGCTGTTCTCAGTAGCAGAATTGCATGCAGTAGTACAAATCATCACATTGTATCCATTCAGGAACCATGGGTGTGGAACAAACGCCTGTGTGGTCGTGGTGGTATATGTGATGCTACGATCCTTTATGATGAGCGATCCGAAAGGCCCAGAGTCTGCCTCATCATATCGAACACGCTATCGGCAACCAAACTTGGTCAATTCTGTGGTCAAGATCTGGTGGCTATGAAAGTTAGCTATAAAGCGCACGGAAAAATTGAACACTTCGTCGTGGCGTCTGCTTACTTCCTCTACGATTCGTTACTGCCCCCGCCAACTAAAGCGGTTTCCGAACTCGTAGAGTACTATGAAGCCAGATGGACTGGACTCATCATCTATTGCTCAAAATACTGTTTGGGGCAGTAGCAAATGCAACCGGAGAGGAGACCATCTTTTAAATTTCATTCTTTCGTCTGACCTTATCATCAACAATGTTGGCTCTCAACCAACCTTTGTGACGGCGAGACGACAGGAAGTGATTGACCTAAACTTGTCTAATAGGCTTGTGAAGGCCATCACTAACTGGAGAGTCTTACCAGATGTTACGCTGTCAGACCGTAGATACATCGAATTCGCACATACCAAGCTAAAAGTTAAATAAAACCGCTTGCAATGTGATTTGCGTCGAAAAACCTTGGTCATTCACAGAAGTTAAGTTCCAGTGAAGTAATGAGTCGATGAGTCGACATCCTGTTGGCGAATCAACATATTTGAGCTAGGCGTCCAGGTACGCGTATGTGGCAGAAGGTAAAATGGTTAAAAAGAGTGAAGACATTTAACATTCGATTTTGTTGCTCGAAATAAGATATTGTACAGGGGAGTCCTGTTTAAGAGATGAATGACAAAAAATTGATGTGAAAATAATATACTCGGTGTGCTTTAATAAAAAAATAAATTTGCGCATTTCGTGGTAAAAGAGAAAGTCATGGCCTGGCATTCAAAACTGCTCTAGAATCCAGATTTGCTTTACTCTCCAGACAAAATCTTACCTTTCTTCGGTAGATAGAATATGTACCCATATCTTCTTCTTCCTTCTGTTTCCTTAGTCATGGGTATCTCTCAAGTGTACTGGAGAGTACTATTCAATTGAGTGTATTATTATAAGTTTCATATTACCAATAATCCACATTTGAGAGCTTAACTATTAGCTAGAAGATGAGTTCTCTAATATAATAACAACCCCTTGATGACCTAATAGCCCAATCACTTCCCCCAATAGTGAATGGAACGTGTGACAACACTCAAATGCGATTGATAAAGAATGATGCAATAAAAGTTGACAACATTGACAAATATGAACATTGCCTGCCTTGCCAACCATGAACAATGCACACATTTCTGTCAACGATAATGTATTATAGATCGATGTCACAACAAGAAGACTTCCTTCTACGAGTGCTCTTCATCATATCCGTCATTTGACTATTTATTCGCTATGCCATAAAGATACTTGTAACATTTTTCCACCCCTTCGTACACAATATTTGCGTACAAAATTTTTTTTTGTATTCGGAATTCACAATCACTAGACGAGTCGCTTCATATACGAGTACATATGAATCATATGGTTCCGTCGATCCTCATTTGAGCATAACATCCTCAGCCGGAGCGGCATATGTGTCACAATGATATATCTCTCAGCAAATGGCTGAAGGAACAATGTTCTTCCTTTCCAAATTGAAATTGAAGATGACTTGATAAAGGTTAAATAAACGGTACGAGTCATATAGTCGGTTTCCACATACATATGAGAATGTCCTTGTTCTCGCATAGCAAAGTATCATGAATGGAATGGGTTGCAGACAGACTGAGGAAATATGCTTCGGGGAGTTGTCCTTGTCCCGTCGTTAATGATGATATCGGTTTTTATATGAGGCTTTAATGAGCGCGTCTTATTTAATGATGATGGCCATATAAAGGCGAATTGTGTGTTGTCAACCATTAAGCCTTCGTATGTGTGGTTTGGCCATTAGTAAAGTAAGGTTCAATGGGAAACTCCACAGTTCCTTATTGCCTCTAAGTCATTAAAGGCTTTTAACAGTATTGATTATTGAAGTTGGTTAATGAAAGTGAAACTAATTGCTTTCTTGAGGTAAGTAACGCATCTTTAAATAACAAGTTGCTTAAGCAAGTGTTTTGGCATTATACATACCTATATTAAGTATCTCTAGCGAGTAGGTGCTTATTTCTTAGCTCAAAGAAAAAGGTTACTTGAAAAAGAAAACTAGACGTACATAAGTCGTGTTCAGAAACTATTCTTTTTGTTTGTCTGATGAAGCACATAACCCAATCTCTCCATTGCTCTATGGTTATTATGTACATAAATATTTCCACCATTTTACGCAGAAAATGAGATGCTTCAGTGATACAAAGCTTAGATATTCAATATATACCAAACTACAGAGATAACATGCCATATCGTCCCCTCACCACGTGTAGCACATCTCACTGATGAAACGGTATAAGGCCAAAGTCACTCCTGAGGCCAGATAAAGCTGACTGTATAGTCACAATGCAAATGGATGACTTGTGTCATTGCATCATATGGGATATGCCGTGAGGCCGAGATAAGTCTAGCCCAAGTTTCAGTGCAAAATGTACCAAAAGCACCTCTTTCAAGATGAAATATGGCTGTCAGTGATTATTATATCAAGAAGGGGAAAATTAAGCGTAGCAGAGCCCGACATGCTGAATTATCATGCAATTGAGACAGATTGCTCTTTAGAGCTTAATGAAGAAAGAGATAACGTTTTATTCCTCTACATTCAGCCTATGTTTGAGAATCTAGAAAACCTTTTTGTAGGCAAGTGTACTATGAAAGGTTTTGTAAGAACCTCGTTGACGAGAAACATCTTGAAAGACGATTTCGATGACTTGGCAGCTGAAGGATTCCGGTTATACTTCTAATATAATATTTCTATAAAAATAATTACACCCTAATAACTAATTACCCTTCTTCACTTAGCGGTCCCCCGACGCGGCGACGTCATCTTAACAATATTAATAGGTTCTTTTAATGAAGTCAAAAGGCCGAGAGAAAAAAAATTATTTTTTTACTTTTTGGAGTTTTTGTTTTTTTGTCGAGGGTTACTTAAAATTTTTAATTTTATTTTTATTTCATTCTTTTTAAATTACTCGCCCTAATTCCGATAGGTACGAGTAACTACTTAAAAAAAAATGTTCGTAACACTCTACCGCATACATATAATTTAACACATTCAGCATGACTTATTCCCGTTATATTACACATGTGTGTCAAAAATGTAATCGGAACTGAACTGTGTCTATTTTCTATCGGAACGGAACTGTGTCTATTTTTTTATAATAAAGCTATTTTTGTAATTAATATCGCGGTTCCGGAATAAAGCAAGTACAGCAACTTAACTAGAAAAAGAACTAGTTAAGACGAATGTAATGAGCCCATACTTAATAAGTTTACTAATAGGCAATCGTCTCCTACCTTCGAGTTCAAATGTTTCAAATGTTAGGTCGCAGATATGTTTGAAAGTAATGTAAGTATCCATTGTGTCTAAGATCTAGAGTTGCGCAACATAGTTCCAACCCCGGAACGAACATGGAACGTTTCCTTTTCCAGTCGGAACTAGTATGGTAAGAGAGATGCCATCAAAAACATAACTTGTAAAAAAAACCAAGTCTCGCAACTCAGTTCTTCTACCGTAAAGAGTTGTGAGATCTATGTAATACCAAGTCGGTTAATTTATTCAGCCCCTACTTAAGGGACCTTCTGCCTTAAGTTATTACGTAATTAGCTAACCTAACAACATCTTATAGTGACCATATTAATATTAAAAATCTTTTATGTTTTAAATAAATAGATTGACTTGTCCATCGCATGCATCTCACAAGTAATACATATTATATTAAATTAGATTGTTTAGTGCGATTGCACATAACATACAATTTGTTTTAAAATTGATTTAATTATAAGTTCATCAAATGATTATTAAATATATGTACATAATAAAGATATTTATTTTATACACTAAGCGAAATTAAGATAGAGGCAACGCAACAGCTGTGACAAATTGCACGATCTTTCTCTGAATTGAACGGTACTCAACGCAACGGTATTTTTGTACATTTGTATATGCTTCCCTGATGCGGTATGCAACACCGTCACTCTGATATCAGTTGTTGCGTTGGACAGACACGTGTTACATTTTGTGAAGATACAAATTTCTTAGCTTTTACAGCGAAATTAATATAGAGGCAACTGGTTTTTTTTTTTTTAAAGTCGATTTCTTGGTAAGGCTTCCTATTTTATTTTGAGTGGACCTTAGCTGTGGTGTTATGTATATTACAGTACAAGTTGATTTTTTAGATTATAAACAATGGGACGTGGAAGAAAACTTACTGCGGAAGAGAAAATTAAAATAAACGTTTTTAAGGAAAATGGCTACTCTAACCGATAAATTGCTGCGAAAATATCACGATCTGCAAATGTTGTCGATCATTTCGTCAATTTAGGTGAGGAATATGGAGTGAGGAAGGCAAAAGGGGCTCCAAAAAAGGTGACAAACCGTCAAAAAAATCAAATAGTCACAGAAGCCCGCAAGAACAAGCTATTTGCTTCCCAAATCAAAGCGAAATTAGACCTTCAAATTGGAGTACGACGTGTCCAACAAATTTTACATGCTACTCCAACATTGGTCTTTAAAAAGAAAATAAAAAAACCAGCGCTTACTTCCGGGCACAAAGAATGTCGGCTTTCATTTGCTTAAAATCACATGTCCTGGACCACAGATTGGAGAAAAGTCATATTTAGCGATGAAAAAAAGTTTAATTTAGATGGTCCGGATGGGTTCCATTATTATTGGCATGATTTGAGGGATAAGCCGGAAGTAAGAATGAGCCGGAACTTTGGAGGAGGTAGTGTGATCGTCTGGGGTGCTTTCGGCTACCAAGGAAAATTGCCTCTCCTATACGTTCCACCTAAAATGAATTCCCAAAAATATTTAGACATGGAATATGTCTTAGATGAATTCGCAGATGACGTCGGAGGACCAAATTTTATCTTTCAGCACGATAATGCTGCAGTCCACTCTGCCAAAGTGGTGAAAAATTATTTCAATAAGACAAATACACCCATTTTGGAATGGCCATCGAGGTCCCCGGACTCGAAAATCTATGGGGATTAATGGCAAGGAGGGTATACAAAAATGGCAGGCAGTACGACACCGTTAAAGAACTGAAACAAGCTATTCAAGACGTTTGGAGGAATTTGGATGCCGAATATCTTCACGACCTTATAAATTCAATGCCAGAGCGAATTTTTGAGGTTATTACCAATAAAGGGGGAAGTACTAACTATTAGAATTCAACTTAAAAAAAAAACTGAAAATAAAATAGGAATAATAAAATAGTAAATACTAACAAATCTGTACTGCCTCTATTTAAATTTCGCACCAATTTTTCTAAAACCAAGTTGTTTTAAAAATACTTGCATTGCAAAAGCATTGTTTACAGTGCATTAATACATTCATGACTGGTACATTACAAATATAATAAATTACTTCATTCAGCTGTATTCTTTTATTAGTCATACATTATGCCTCTATATTAATTTCGCTTAGTGTATTCCGTCAAATACATGAACCACATTGACCACTAAACCCAATTCCCCAACCGCCAATTGATTGTTGCATTGCATATTTTTAGGAGTTAATCGCCATCTAGATAAATTGGAAAAGGATATATACAGACACTATCCTATTAGTAATAATATTTGGTGTATCTAGAAAACTGGACCAGAATTGCAAAATATTATAGTTTTTCCTTGATTTATACACTAAACACTAATTGTATTCTAAATTTCATGCTTCTATGTCTGCTAGAAGTGCCCTAGAGTTTTGATGATCGGTCAGTGAGTGAGTGAGTGAGTGAGTGAGTGAGTGAGTGAGTGAGTGAGTGAGTGATTGAGTGAGTGAGTGAGTGAGTGACAGAATTAAGAAACTTTGACTAGTTATAATTCTTAAACTACTGGTTCAAATTTAATGAAATTTGAAATATACCGTGTCTATGCGATGCCTGCTTGGTTACTGAAAATTCAGGCTTCTAGTTTTATCCACAACGAAGTTATAGGGGGCCGAAAATGGCCCGAACTGCTTCGAGAAAAGGATGGTACGGCCGTGCCGCTTTTTTGCTCGACTTAGCGGGGGCACTGCCGTGCCCCCAGATCCATATCCGATCCTTCATACCTAATTCGAATTGCCTGTACGAGTATGATTGCGGACATTATTGTTTGATCACCCTTCTACTATTCCAGTTCCAGTGTGTAAGTGTACATAAACTGTTCGAGCTTATCGCTACATCAATGTATACGATATTTATTCACATTTTGTTTTTGGTTGTCTACTACGTAGTATAAGACATATTCGATAGCATTTACCTTTCTTTTCGTTTTGTCTGTGATTACGTTGTTCTACAACACAGTCCTACGACCGCGTCGTTCGGAAGTTCGGCTGGGTTGTATAATATGAACGCCGCTATTGATGAATTTCTAGGTTGAATGGAACTATGGACATGTTATCGTTCAGTTTGAGGAACGATCGGAAATGTTTCCGACTGAGGACATAGTTCCATACATGTCCTGAACTACCCAACTCTACTAAGATCCCTACCACAGCTAACAAAAAGTGGTAATAGCCTTGAAACACCTGAACAGATCTTCATGAATTGTAGCTAAGAACCATCTCGATCACGGTAGCTTTCAAACAAAAGAAAATTCATCAAAATCGGTCCATTCGTTCAGGAACTACGATGCCACAGACAGACACACTGCCAAACAGACAAACAGACAAACGGACACGTCAAACTTATAACACCCCTCTTTTTGCTTTGCGTCGGGGGTTAAAAATAGCTAAAGTCAAGGAACGACCACGTCTACCATATAAGATGACGCACAAGGGTTGGTCTGTTCGCTTTCGACTTGCATATGTCCCTTCTTGTCGATTCTCATAATATGAAGCAAGTGGTTCTATGGCGGGTACAATTTTACCTCAGGGGACATATGGTTTGCGTCATAATTTGTTAGCCAAATGTGCGCTTGATCAAAGCTTGAAATTTACATGAAATTCTTTGATGGACGCATATGGTCCAATTTCAATAATTTGCATTTCACGAATAAACTATTTTGTTCCAGCACTTTTCTCCTTTTCAATAAAAATGGAAACTTAGGCATTTTCATCTGGATACAGTGGTAGTTAGATTCACTTTGATTTGGTTCTTTTATTTCTGCTTTAAGTTTGAAAAGTTGAAGTTTGGCTGAAAGTCAACCGCCTTTCAACCAAGAAAATTATGAATATTCCTTTATATGCGGAAGAGACCGACAGAAGAATCCTTTGCATTCCAGATTTATGAAGCTGGAGGATCTATATTAAGTTCCCTATGAATATTAAGCCTTGAGGCCAACGGCAAAGTATTCGAATCTCACCATACACAAGTCATTGAAATTGTATTTACTTTCGTTATTTGTGCGATATACTCGTACTTGTCATCCCTGAAAAAAAAAATTAAATCACACACGATCTGCATTGCATATCTAATCCCTGATCATAGCGCTGAGTATATTATAGTTTGTAGCTATGAGATCAAAATGCACGAATTTATTGATTTGCAATAATTTACCTGGTCAGACATTGTACGAGTATCGGTGCTGGACTTCTTTTATGAACTTCATAAACACGATCAAATGATATTGTGAGTGAAAGTGGAAACAGGGCTAGGTGCTTTTCACTGTTAAATGGTTCGAGGGGTTGATATGTTCAATGCTGCCATATACATATACGCTGGACTTATCCGTGTAGTATTTTTTTTTTTGTAATGACGATTATTAGGTATTTTCAGGGCAGCCTATATGTGGCTATGTACTGAAGGTAACAAAGGAATGGAGCGGTTGGCAAGAAGTAATATGGGTTGGGTCAGTGAATGACGATTAAAACTTTGTTTTTTTTTCAACTGTCTTAGAATATACGTTAGCAAAAACAAAACTCACGCTTTGTTTTATTTCCTAAGATTTCTTCAGCCAACATATAAATACTCAGATATGTATGTATGTAGGTGTGTTCAAGAAGTAGCGAAATTGTGTCAAAAATTTTCCGCTCTAATTAAAAAATTAAGTAATTTTTTTCCTTTGTTGTGTTTGTATTGTTTTTCACTGACATTCAAATATGTATACAATTGTTTATGAGGCTCTGTTCGCTCTCCCTGCGGGGTAGGAGTTAAGATATTCACAAAGCTCCAAATGTTAGTCCTAAGAGGCAGCTAAATTCCTAATGGATCTCATGAAAATATATAGCAGAGGTAGGCACCAAGCTGGGGAGTATACACTACACATTCACATCACATCATTAGAACAGTACACCACCACAATAACCACACTCAAAACGGCATCAAAAAATTGTTGACGCACCTGGGTGTAAAACATGGCTGGTCTTCCAAGAGAGCCATAGAGCCACTACCCAAGAGAGGTCATCCAGAAATAGGAATCCGTCCAAGCGATGGATATATTTGTGAAACATAAGCTTGTACAGACCAGATGTTTTTCAAACAGTACTCAACATGTTAAGTAAGCATAAATTGGATAGACCAGCCATAAAAAAAGTTAGACTTTAAAGAAAATAATTGCTTAGGACGGCTACCTTTTCTTTGTCGCGGTATGGCCACACTTCTTAAAAGGATTCTTTATAAGCAAAAAAAAAACATGCACAGAACACAAATGACGTAGTATTTTACAACGATTGAATGTCAATGGCCAAAGTCCGCGGTTTCCGCTGTAACTATTTATTTCTAAACGTACACTGTCCCATGGCAAATCAGGACGAAGAAGTAAAGGACGCGTTTTGCTAATCCTTCGAGGTGGAAATCGTACTCGGGGAATTGAACGAGAAAATGGGAAAAGAAGCGATATATATACCAACAGTAAGTCACCATGTTTCATTGGGATAATGGTCTTAGGATAATAAGTTTCGCCAGTTCAAAAATATGATCACACATGACACAAGGATATCACCGGACAGTGTAACGCGCAACAAAATTGATAAATTTCTGATAGATAGAAGACACTATACCAATGTACTAGAGTATACAAAGTATACAGAGACGTATGTAGATTACGGTTCTGCCCACATCCAAATCATCATCGATTCGAAATTCACCGAAGCGAAATACGAGAATGTATAACAAAATTCAACGTTGAACAGCTAAAGGTCCCTCGTATACACCATTGATACCAGAATAAAATTAATAACCGGAAACTAACGATGAAGCAAGACAGGTACAAGCAGTATGGTCAGCAGTAAAAAGTGTTGTAAAGGAATCAGCCGAAAACATCCTAAACTATTGCAAAACCTCCGAGGAAATGCTTGGTTCGGAGGAAAATTAAAAAAAAAGGAAGTAAAAACCCGTAATGTTCTGCGATTTCAAGCGCTAAAAATAGCGAATATAACAGACCCTACGAAAAGAGTCAGCCGTCTTCTTCGGGATAAAAAACGTCAATGTCAGATGAAAAAGTTTGCTAAAATTCAAGAAGAATGTGCGGCTAAAACCACGAGAGCAATGTTTCCAGGACCAAACGCTGTACGAAAAGGATACCAGACCAAATGAGAATTTATTAGCAACGATAATGGGAAGTTCATTCCGGACAACGACAAATCATACGCTTTGGAAATAATCGGAGACTACCAATGTGGCTACAGGAAAAACGCCTCGACAAGTGACCAAATGTTCACTATGCGATAGCTTATAAAAAGAAATGCGGATTGCCCAAATCGGTCTGAACAAAGCGTATGACATCGATCGAAAATGTATAATGTCTTTGTTAGCCGTGATTTCCGCAAAAAATTGGTGAAGGTGAACGGCGTACCACACAATGGATTTGAGTGGATGCAATTGCTCTTCGTGCATAACACCCGGATTTTCAATACTCCAGAAACGAAGATTTTGCTTATTGACGTAACCGCTTAAGTGGAAATGCTCCTCGTCATTCATGATGATTTCCGACGCAAAATCGTCCTCTTCGTTCTTGAGATTAAGGATGGCTTGACAGTAATTCACACTGATGCACTCTTTGCACTTTGTACGGAAACATGTCTTTCACTTAAATTCGATGTAGTCCGTGTGATAATGCCCAATTGCGTTGTCCGTCGTTTGGTTGATGTTTCTTCGTTCTCAGCCACCTCGGCAGCCACAGCCACGATATACTCGGTCGAACGACCGGTCCGGAGGCGTTGACGCCATGCATGGTATCCTATGGTCTGATCGAGTCGAGTAGCTAGGTGCCGGAATGTTTGCTCAGTTGGCGCGACACGATTAGGAAATCGGCGTCTTGGGTACCATAATGCCTACCGAAAACGGCATAAAGATCGAAATAAATAAACGGCTATGGGCAACGCATGCATCTTCAGGATGCAGGGACTGTCCAAAACAAAATCATTATTTATAAAACCATAATTTCCGATCTTTGGAAACAACATCTTAAGGACAATATGTGGTGAAAACGGGACGAACCTGCGTATGGACTATGTCTATTGAGCCCCAAGCATTATCCGCGTAGTAACATTGCGAGAACTAATACGGCCAGGCCACGTAGAACAGCAGACGATAAGTCAGAGAAATGAGTGGAAAACCTCAAGGAAAAAGGCCGCGAAGGCCACGCCGCCGCCCGCCGTAGGTAGGTGTATGGATATTTGGATGGATTACATTCCTGATAAAGAGGCTTGACCACGAGTCTCTGAACTCTGAACCGAGCTCCATATGGCCGCTTATAATAATAATTTTTTTTCCTGGAGTTATAGGGCTGTCAAATCGCAATTTTTTTTTTTTATTAAAATAATTAAGGAAGCACGAAATAACATTAGTTAGACATTTTTCAGGGAGGGGTCCTTAAGACTTATAAACACACTTGGATCCTTCGTAGTCATAAAGTTCTTAGATTTACCCTGTTGTTATATTTTTAGTCCCCATTTTTTTATAAATCTTTCGAACTTCTTAATTGTTTTAGATGCTTGGATGTATCCTTTTAATACATATGTATTTGACACCAACTTCCTTATTATATTAAGATCAGGCCTATGTCTTTGACCATTTAAATAATCAAGGCCAATATATGCCTTACGGTGGCCAGATCTATTGATTTAAAATGTAAACTCTAGGTCGAAATATTTTATTCATTATATGTGTAGCAGCATAACTTCTCTATTATAGGAGCAACACCGTCTCTTTGTATTTTGCGGCATTCATGGAACCGTCCAATATTAAAATGAACCACATCCGTCAACCATGGGATATAGTGAATGCTTGATAGTCTGAAGCAAACATTTCGCTCTCTGCTTTATAACACCTTCATTTAACTTAAACTTGAATTGGTCAGAAAATATGACTCTTTTCTAATCATTGGTGATCCGTTTTTAGTGCTATTTGGACCACATCAATTTTGTTTTCTTCATTGCTACAGAGAGAAATGTTTTTTTTTTTCTCATTTCTATCTTACTTACTTATATGGCGCTACAGTCCGCAGTGGACCTGGGCCTCAACCAATAAGCGTTTCCAGCTGGCACGATCTTTCGCCAGCTGTTTCCAGCGCCGCACGCCCAGACGGTTGAGGTCCCCTTCCACCTGCGTGCGCCACCGAAGATTCGGCCGTCCACTGCTGCGTCGTCCCTCCGGGTTGGATTCGAAGACTCTTCGGGCCGGAGCCGTGTTGTCCATCCGCTCTACATGGCCCAGCCATCTTAGATGTTGGATCCGGAGACGTCGTACCAGGTCCACGTTGCTGTACAGCCCGTACAGTTCTTCGTTGTATCTTCTCATCCATACACCGCTAGTATAAACGGGACCGAAACGACCAAGAGCGTCCTCATCCGCTTTAGTTAAAGTCCAAGCCTCCGCGCCGTAAAGGAGGACTGGGATGATTAAGGTTTTGTACAACGTTACCTTCGTCTTTCGAGAGAGGGCTCTACTTCTCAATTGCCTCTTGAGCCCAAAGAAACAGCGGTTGGCAAGAGTTATTCTGCGTTTTATCTCAGCGCTGGTGTTGTTGTCACTGATCATAAGTGAGCCAAGGTATACGAAGTCCTTGACTACTTCGAAATTATAGCTGCCAAGCATGACGTTCTGGCCCAGACGTCGGTGTTGCGTGTCTTTTTTCGATGACAGCATATATTTGGTCTTACCCTCGTTAACGCTAAAACCCACTTTGGCCGCTTCCGTCTCAATGCTTATGAATGCCTCATTGACGTCTCGCTGTGATCTCCCGATCACGTCAATGTCATCTGCGTACGCAAGCAGTTGGGAGGCCTCTTGTGTTGGCCAGTGACTCTTGTACGATCTTCTCAAGTATGATGTTAAAAAAATTGCATGAAAGTGCGTCGCCTTGACTAAATCCTTTCTTAACACCAAAGGTCTGGGTTAGCTGATTACCGACCTTAACGGAGCAGCGGAAATTCTCCATTGTCGACCTGCACAATCGGACGAGTTTGGCAGGGATGTTAAAACTAGACATGGCACCGTATAGCTCGTCTCTATGCACACTGTCATACGCGGCTGTAAAATCTATGAAAAGGTGGTGCGTATTGATTTGAAATTCTTGGGTCTTCTCCAAGATCTGCCGCAGTGTGAATATTTGGTCTATTGTGGATTTGCCTGGCCTGAAGCCACACTGATAAGAGCCGATCAGGTTATCCACAAAAGGCTTCAGGCGTTCACACGGCAGAGAAGATCTTGTATGCGACGTTGAGGAGACTTATTCCCCTATGATTGGCGCAATTATAGAGGTCTCCTTTCTTGTGGACCGGGCAAACGATGCTGAGATTCCATTCGTCGGGCATGCTTTCCTCCGACCATATTTTACAGATAAGTTGGTGCATGCGCCTTACCAACACATCTCCAGCTGCCTTGAAAAGCTCAGCAGACAGGTCGTCCGCGCCAGCGGCTTTATTAGACTTAAGTCTCAATATCGCTATTTTGACTTCGTCTATGTCGGGTGGACGGGAATGGCGAATGGATCATTCTGCCTAACAGCGGTATCTTGTCTATCATCGCCGTTATACAGTCTGCAGAAGTGGTCCTGCCATATTCAGTCGATGCTGAGACTGTGATTCTACTACTAGATCGCCGTTTCCATCCCGGCAGGCTTCTGCTCTGGCTTTGTAGCCCTGACATGTTCGTTTTACTTTTTGGAAAACTTTCGAGCTTCATTCCTGTTATGACATCTCCCATTTCCTCGATCTCACGCTTTTCGTGCTCCTTTTTTTTCTTTCTGAAAAGCACATGTTCTTCCCTTTTTTTCTGCTTGTAGAGCTCGCAAGCAGCTCTCGTCCTTCTATGCAGCATGGCTTTGTATGCGTCATGCTCAGATTAACCCATTATAACCGTATGGCACCCGTTTTTTTGCATTTACATTTTCGTGCTTTAAGCATGCCATGAGAAAT
Organism: Merodon equestris; assembly: GCA_958301585.1. NCBI lineage: Eukaryota > Metazoa > Arthropoda > Insecta > Diptera > Syrphidae > Merodon > Merodon equestris. The sequence continues at coordinate 74,850,909 of OY284415.1, read as the reverse complement.
AATTTTAAAATATGAATTGTCCATGTGGTTCTAGTCATTATTCAATGTAAATCAGTAGGCTTGTTACGACCGGCATTTGAATATTTTTATTTTGTGTTGTGAAATTATTGCAAAAAGTGGCTGTGCGATTCAAGTAAGTACATGATATTTTATTAATTTTCCGTAATTTGCTACATTTATGTGTTTTATACTTGTTTCAAAACATTGTTGGTCTTTATAAAACAATAATATTATCCAATCTTCTGCATGTATTCGGTTTATCCAACGCGAATAGTGACGGGTGCCGTTCGGCACCTGTAGGCTGTTATGTAGTCTTTTCGTTGTTTTAGTTTTTCCTGTGTTTATTTACTATTTTTAGGGGTCTTTCACTCCATGAAGCATTAGCTGTGCTAGAAGAAGACGAAAATATTGAGCCTCGGCCCCGTTGTTCTTTCAGACGAGGATTCAGCCGACGAAAATGAAAGGGGTCTTGTAAAAAACCTGACAGGTCGACGGCTCAATGCTAGATGCGAAGTAGTACTAGCATCTTCTACACACCAAACACGCAAAGAAGTACCTTCTAGCATTGAACTTGAAGCCGGGCCTTCTAGTATTTACTCTCGTAGTTCTCATAAGCCGTCTCGTGTGTCCCACACTCTACGGGGACGCTCTGTATCTCGTCGCCCTGCATCTAGTAGGGGTAGGGGTCCCGGAATAGAAACCAATACTGGTCAACTTGATTCTTCGAGTAGTTCCGGCAGTTCTGTCAGTTCTGATGAAGACGAACCCCCAACGAAAAAAATCAAAAAAGCGTCTCGTATCTGGGTAGATAACGGTTTACTTCGCCAGTCTCCCATATTTCCTGAAGCGGATTATCGATCTTATAGAGAAAAGTCGCCTGTGGAAATGCTGGATCGTTTTCTGGGAGAAAGTGTAATCAACCTCTTAGTAGATCAATCGCAAAAATATGCAGCTTTTCTCAACTGCTCGGACCCAAAAATAACTCATGACGATATAAAGGTTTTCATCGCTATTCTGATTTTATCTGGCTATAACACTGTTCCGTCTAAGAGACATTATTGGGACCAAGGGGAAGATATGAGAAATTTGATGATCTACAACTGTATGCGACGAGACAGGTTTATGACGATAATGCGTTTTTTACATTGTGCGGACAACAATAATATGATTGCCACAGACAAGATGTGGAAGCTGAGACCACTCATTGAGATCATCCAAAAGAACTGTTTAGAAAACTATGTGCCATATTCTACTCTAAATTATGATGAGTCCATGATAGAATATTTTGGAAAACATGGGTGTAAGCAGTTTATCCGCGGCAAACCAATCCGTTTCGGCTTTAAAATCTGGTGTCTGAACACGCCTTATGGATACTTAGTTGCTATTGAAATATATCAAGGAAAGAGTATCCAGGTAAATTCTGAGTGTGACAAATCGTTTGGGAAAGCAGCTTCGCCTCTTGTTAAAATGATTGATAATTTTCCTGAACAAGTAAAGTTCTTGCCAACAAGATTTTATTTCGATAATTTGTTCACCAGTTTTCAGATGCTAGCTTATCTGAAATCACGCGGATATGAAGGGACGGGAACAGTTCGCGAGAACCGCCTTCCCAATGACCTTCCATTGACCAGCAAAACAAATATGACAAGAACTGTGCGTGGCACTCATGTCCATTCAAAAAGTAAACAGGAAGATATAATTGTAGTTCGCTGGAAAGACAATTCTATAGTAACGGCAATGTCAACTATTCATGGTGTCGAACCTGCGACAAATGTTGGCCGTTATTGTGCAACAGAAAAAAAAGGAGTTCAGGTTTCGCGACCAGCTATATTCACAGAATATAATAAAAATATGGGAGGCACCGACCTAATGGACCAAAATATAAACACCTACCGCATAGGAAACCGGGGGAAGAAATGGTGGTGGCCTATTTTCACATATCTCATTGACACGGCCGCATGCAATGCTTGGGCGTTGTCAAGGCAAGCAGGTAGTAAGCTAACTCAGCTAGATTTTAGAAGAGAAATCGTTCAGACGTACCTATTGGAGTTTAGAAATGAACCTCGTGGCGGCGGCCGTCCAGCAGTTTCAAAATCTTCCCTAACTGGCCACAGGGTCAAGGATGGCATACGTTTTGATGGTCGCAATCACTTGCTAGTTCCCACTGCCAATGGATCTCGTCGCAGATGTGCTTTAGACACTTGTAAAAGTCAAACTAGACTACAATGCATAAAGTGCGACGTAGGGCTCTGTGCAGCCTGCAACCTGCAATTTCATACTTGACATTTCATAATACATATTATCATAAAATATATAACTTATTCTATTACTCATTCTATTTAAATTACTTGTCTTTCTTGAATATAAAAACAGTTTTCTTAATAGTTTGTAACACTATTGCTAACAATAAGCTAATTATTTAATTCTGATTATTATTGAATTAGCGGTGCCATACGGCAACCGATGTTTTTCTCAGAAGTAGGAGTTGGACCAAAAATCTAACTATCAGAAATGATTAAGTGGGTCTATAACCACAACATAATAAAATATTGAACGATTCTGGAACACTAAATTAATTCAGGTCATAATGGGTTAACTCAAAATACAGTCAAGAAAGTAGCTCTGGAGCCGAGAAACGGGACTACGGGATAAGCACTACCGTGAAATTACGTACAATTTTCAAATTTCTTGTACTTGCTAATTTTGCGACCTCGGGCAGCTATGTTACCATGGAGGAATCGCACCAGATTTGACTTTATAGGCTAGAACTGAAGTCGCGCCAACTGCTTAACTCAAAATACAGTCAAGAAAGTAGCTCTGAAGCTGAGAAACGGGATCGACCATAAGCACTACTGTGCAATTACGTACAATTTTCAAATTTCTTGTACTTGCTAACATTGCGACCTCGGGCAGCTATGTTACCATGGAGGAACCACACAACATTTGACTTTATAGGCTAGAACTGAAGTCGCGCCAACTGCTTAACTCAAAATACAGTCAAGAAAGTAGCTCTGAAGCTGAGAAACGGGATCGACCATAAGCACTACTGTGCAATTACGTACAATTTTCAAATTTCTTGTACTTGCTAACATTGCGACCTCGGGCAGCTATGTTACCATGGAGGAACCACACAACATTTGACTTTATAGGCTAGAACTGAAGTCGCGCCAACTGCTTAACTCAAAATACAGTCAAGAAAGTAGCTCTGAAGCCGAGAAACGGGATCGACCATAAGCACTACCGTGAAATTACGTACAATTTTCAAATTTCTTGTACTTGCTAACTTTGAGACCTCGGGCAGCTATGTTACCATGGAGGAACCACACAACATTTGACTTTATATGCTAGAACTGAAGTCGCGCCAACTGCTTAACTCAAAATACAGTCAAGAAAGTAGCTCTGAAGCTGAGAAACGGGATCGACCATAAGCACTACTGTGCAATTACGTACAATTTTCAAATTTCTTGTACTTGCTAACATTGCGACCTCGGGCAGCTATGTTACCATGGAGGAACCACACAACATTTGACTTTATAGGCTAGAACTGAAGTCGCGCCAACTGCTTAACTCAAAATACAGTCAAGAAAGTAGCTCTGAAGCCGAGAAACGGGATCGACCATAAGCACTACCGTGAAATTACGTACAATTTTCAAATTTCTTGTACTTGCTAACTTTGAGACCTCGGGCAGCTATGTTACCATGGAGGAACCACACAACATTTGACTTTTTAGGCTAGAACTGAAGTCGCGCCAACTGCTTAACTCAAAATACAGTCAAGAAAGTAGCTCTGAAGCTGAGAAACGGGATCGACCATAAGCACTACTGTGCAATTACGTACAATTTTCAAATTTCTTGTACTTGCTAATTTTGCGACCTCGGGCAGCTATGTTACCATGGAGGAATCGCACCAGATTTGACTTTATAGGCTAGAACTGAAGTCGCGCCAACTGCTTAACTCAAAATACAGTCAAGAAAGTAGCTCTGAAGCTGAGAAACGGCATCGACCATAAGCACTACTGTGCAATTACGTACAATTTTCAAATTTCTTGTACTTGCTAACATTGCGACCTCGGGCAGCTATGTTACCATGGAGGAACCACACAACATTTGACTTTATAGGCTAGAACTGAAGTCGCGCCAACTGCTTAACTCAAAATACAGTCAAGAAAGTAGCTCTGAAGCTGAGAAACGGGATCGACCATAAGCACTACTGTGCAATTACGTACAATTCTCAAATTTCTTGTACTTGCTAACATTGCGACCTCGGGCAGCTATGTTACCATGGAGGAACCACACAACATTTGACTTTATAGGCTAGAACTGAAGTCGCGCCAACTGCTTAACTCAAAATACAGTCAAGAAAGTAGCTCTGAAGCCGAGAAACGGGATCGACCATAAGCACTACCGTGAAATTACGTACAATTTTCAAATTTCTTGTACTTGCTAACTTTGAGACCTCGGGCAGCTATGTTACCATGGAGGAACCACACAACATTTGACTTTATAGGCTAGAACTGAAGTCGCGCCAACTGCTTAACTCAAAATACAGTCAAGAAAGTAGCTCTGAAGCTGAGAAACGGGATCGACCATAAGCACTACTGTGCAATTACGTACAATTTTCAAATTTCTTGTACTTGCTAACATTGCGACCTCGGGCAGCTATGTTACAATGGAGGAACCACACAACATTTGACTTTATAGGCTAGAACTGAAGTCGCGCCAACTGCTTAACTCAAAATACAGTCAAGAAAGTAGCTCTGAAGCCGAGAAACGGGATCGACCATAAGCACTACCGTGAAATTACGTACAATTTTCAAATTTCTTGTACTTGCTAACTTTGAGACCTCGGGCAGCTATGTTACCATGGAGGAACCACACAACATTTGACTTTTTAGGCTAGAACTGAAGTCGCGCCAACTGCTTAACTCAAAATACAGTGAAGAAAGTAGCTCTGAAGCCGAGAAACGGGAACGACCATAAGCACTACCGTGAAATTACGTACAATTTTCAAATTTCTTGTACTTGCTAATTTTGCGACCTCGGGCAGCTATGTTACCATGGAGGAATCGCACCAGATTTGACTTTATAGGCTAGAACTGAAGTCGCGCCAACTGCTTAACTCAAAATACAGTCAAGAAAGTAGCTCTGAAGCTGAGAAACGGGATCGACCATAAGCACTACTGTGCAATTACGTACAATTTTCAAATTTCTTGTACTTGCTAACATTGCGACCTCGGGCAGCTATGTTACCATGGAGGAACCACACAACATTTGACTTTATAGGCTAGAACTGAAGTCGCGCCAACTGCTTAACTCAAAATACAGTCAAGAAAGTAGCTCTGAAGCTGAGAAACGGGATCGACCATAAGCACTACTGTGCAATTACGTACAATTTTCAAATTTCTTGTACTTGCTAACATTGCGACCTCGGGCAGCTATGTTACCATGGAGGAACCACACAACATTTGACTTTATAGGCTAGAACTGAAGTCGCGCCAACTGCTTAACTCAAAATACAGTCAAGAAAGTAGCTCTGAAGCCGAGAAACGGGATCGACCATAAGCACTACCGTGAAATTACGTACAATTTTCAAATTTCTTGTACTTGCTAACTTTGAGACCTCGGGCAGCTATGTTACCATGGAGGAACCACACAACATTTGACTTTTTAGGCTAGAACTGAAGTCGCGCCAACTGCTTAACTCAAAATACAGTCAAGAAAGTAGCTCTGAAGCTGAGAAACGGGATCGACCATAAGCACTACTGTGCAATTACGTACAATTTTCAAATTTCTTGTACTTGCTAACTTTGCGACCTCGGGCAGCTATGTTACCATGGAGGAATCGCACCAGATTTGACTTTATAGGCTAGAACTGAAGTCGCGCCAACTGCTTAACTCAAAATACAGTGAAGAAAGTAGCTCTGAAGCCGAGAAACGGGAACGACCATAAGCACTACCGTGAAATTACGTACAATTTTCAAATTTCTTGTACTTGCTAACTTTGCGACCTCGGGCAGCTACGTTACCATGGAGGAATCACACAAGATTTGACTTTATAGGCTAGTACTGAAGTCGCGCCAACTGCTTAACTCAAAATAAAGTCAAGAAAGTAGCTCTGAAGCCGAGAAACGGGATCGACCATAAGCACTACCGTGCAATTACGTACAATTTTCAAATTTCTTGTACTTGCTAACTTTGCGACCTCGGGCAGCTACGTTACCATGGAGGAATCACACAAGATTTGACTTTATAGGCTAGAACTGAAGTCGCGCCAACCGCCTAACTCAAAATACAGTCAAGAAAGTAGCTCTGAAGCTGAGAAACGGGATCGACCATAAGCACTACCGTGCAATTACGTACAATTTTTAAATTTCTTGTACTTGCTAAATTTGCGATCTCGGGCAGCTATGTTACCATGGAGGAATCGCACCAGATTTGACTTTATATGCTAGAACTGAAGTCGCGGCAACTGCTTAACTCAAAATACAGTCAAGAAAGTAGCTCTGAAGCCGAGAAACGGGATCGACCATAAGCACTACCGTGAAATTACGTACAATTTTCAAATTTCTTGTACTTGCTAACTTTGCGACCTCGGGCAGCTATGTTACCATGGAGGCACCACACAACATTTGACTTTATAGGCTAGAACTGAAGTCGCGCCAACTGCTTAACTCAAAATACAGTCAAGAAAGTAGCTCTGAAGCTGAGAAACGGGATCGACCATAAGCACTACTGTGCAATTACGTACAATTTTCAAATTTCTTGTAATTGCTAACTTTGCGACCTCGGGCAGCTATGTTACCATGGAGGAACCACACAACATTTGACTTTACAGGCTAGAACTGAAGTCGCGCCAACTGCCTAACTCAAAGTACATTCAAGAAAGTAGCTCTGAAGCCGAGAAACGGGATCGACCATAAGCACTACCGTGAAATTACATACAATTTTCAAATTTCTTGTATTTGCTAACTTTGCGACCTCGGGCAGCTATGTTACCATGGAGGAACCACACAAGATTTGACTTTGTACGCTACAACTGAAGTCGCGCCAACTGCTTAGCTCAAAATACAGTCAAGAAAGTAGCACTGAAGCCGAGAAACGGGATCGACCATAAGCACTACCGTGAAATTACGTAAAATTTTCAAATTTCTTGTATTTGCTAATTTTGCGACCTCGGGCAGCTATGTTACCATGGAGGAACCACACAAGATTTGACTTTATACGCTACAACTGAAGTCGCGCAAAATGCTTAGCTCAAAATACAGTCAAGAAAGTAGCTCTGAAGCTGAGAAACGGGATCGACAATAAGCACTACCGTGAAATTACGTACAATTTTCAAATTTCTTGTACTTGCTAACTTTGCGACCTCGGGCAGCTACGTTACCATGGAGGAATCACACAAGATTTGACTTTATAGGCTAGAACTGAAGTCGCGCCAACTGTTTAACTCAAAATACAGTCAAGAAAGTAGCTCTGAAGCCGAGAAACGGGATCGACCATTAGCACTACCGTGAAATTACGTAAAATTTTCAAATTTCTTGTATTTGCTAACTTTGCGACCTCGGGCAGCTATGTTACCATGGAGGAACCACACAACATTTGACTTTACAGGCTAGAACTGAAGTCGCGCCAACTGCCTAACTCAAAGTACATTCAAGAAAGTAGCTCTGAAGCCGAGAAACGGGATCGACCATAAGCACTACCGTGAAATTACATACAATTTTCAAATTTCTTGTACTTGCTAACTTTGCGAACTCGGGCAGCTACGTTACCATGGAGGAACCATACAACATTTGCCTTATAGGCTAGAACTGAAGTTGCGCAAAACTGCTTAACTCAAAATACAGTCAAGAAAGTAGCTCTGAAGCCGAGAAACGGGATCGACCATAAGCACTACCGTGAAATTACGTACGATTTTCAAATTTCTTGTACTTGCTAACTTTGCGACCTCGGGCAGCTATGTTACCATGGAGGAATCACACCAGATTTGACTTTATAGGCTAGAACTGAAGTCGCGCCAACTGCTTAACTCAAAATACAGTCAAGAAAGTAGCTCTGAAGCCGAGAAACGGGATCGACCATAAGCACTACCGTGAAATTACGTACGATTTTCAAATTTCTTGTACTTGCTAACTTTGCGACCTCGGGCAGCTATGTTACCATGGAGGAATCACACCAGATTTGACTTTATAGGCTAGAACTGAAGTCGCGCCAACTGCTTAACTCAAAATACAGTCAAAAAAGTAACTCTGAAGCTGAGAAACGGGATCGACCATAAGCACTACTGTGCAATTACGTACAATTTTCAAATTTCTTGTACTTGCTAACATTGCGACCTCGGGCAGCTGTGTTACCATGGAGGAATCGCACCAGATTTGACTTTATAGGCTAGAACTGAAGTCGCGCCAACTGCTTAACTCAAAATACAGCCAAGAAAGTAACTCTGAAGCTGAGAAACGGGATCGACCATAAGCACTACTGTGCAATTACGTACAATTTTCAAATTTCTTGTACTAGCTAACATTGCGACCTCGGGCAGCTGTGTTACCATGGAGGAATCACACAACGTACAATTTTCAAAGTTCTTGTACTTGCTAACTTTGCGAACTCGGGCAGCTACGTTACCATGGAGAAACCATACAACATTTGCCTTATAGGCTAGAACTGAAGTCGCGCAAAACTGCTTAACTCAAAATACAGTCAAGAAAGTAGCTCTGAAGCCGAGAAACGGGATCGACCATAAGCACTACCGTGAAATTACGTACGATTTTCAAATTTCTTGTTCTTGCTAACTTTGCGACCTCGGGCAGCTATGTTACCATGGAGGAATCACACCAGATTTGACTTTATAAGCTAGAACTGAAGTCGCGCCAACTGCTTAACTCAAAATACAGTCAAGAAAGTAGCTCTGAAGCCGAGAAACGGGATCGACCATTAGCACTACTGTGCAATTACGTACAATTTTCAAATTTCTTGTACTTGCTAACTTTGAGACCTCGGGCAGCTATGTTACCATGGAGGAATCACACAACGTTTGACTTTATAGGCTAGAACTGAAGTCGCGCCAACTGCTTAACTCAAAATACAGTCAAGAAAGTAGCTCTGAAGCCGAGAAACGGGATCGACCATAAGCACTACCGTGAAATTACGTACAATTTTCAAATTTCTTGTACTTGCTAACTTTGCGACCTCGGGCAGCTACGTCACCATGGAGGAATCACACAACATTCGACTTTATAGGCTAGAACTGAAGTCGCGCCAACTGCTTAACTCAAAATACAGTCAAGAAAGTAGCTCTGAAGCCGAGAAACGGGATCGACCATAAGCACTACCGTGGAATTACGTACAATTTTCAAATTTCTTGTACTTGCTAACTTTGCGACCTCGGGCAGCTACGTTACCATGGAGGAATCGCACCAGATTTGACTTTATAGGCTGGAACTAAAGTCGAGCCAACTGCTTAACTCAAAATACAGTCAAGAAAGTAGCTCTGAAGCCGAGAAACGGAATCGACCATAAGCACTACCGTGAAATTACGTACAATTTTCAAATTTCTTGTACTTGCTAACTTTGCGACCTCGGGCAGCTACGTTACCATGGAGAAACCATACAACATTTGCCTTATAGGCTAGAACTGAAGTCGCGCAAAACTGCTTAACTCAAAATACAGTCAAGAAAGTAGCTCTGAAGCCGAGAAACGGGATCGACCATAAGCACTACCGTGAAATTACGTACGATTTTCAAATTTCTTGTACTTGCTAACTTTGCGACCTCGGGCAGCTATGTTACCATGGAGGAATCACACCAGATTTGACTTTATAGGCTAGAACTGAAGTCGCGCCAACTGCTTAACTCAAAAACTCAAAAGAAAGTAACTCTGAAGCTGAGAAACGGGATCGACCATAAGCACTACTGTGCAATTACGTACAATTTTCAAATTTCTTGTACTTGCTAACATTGCGACCTCGGGCAGCTGTGTTACCATGGAGGAATCGGACCAGATTTGACTTTATAGGCTAGAACTGAAGTCGCGCCAACTGCTTAACTCAAAATACAGCCAAGAAAGTAACTCTGAAGCTGAGAAACGGGATCGACCATAAGCACTACTGTGCAATTACGTACAATTTTCAAATTTCTTGTACTAGCTAACATTGCGACCTCGGGCAGCTGTGTTACCATGGAGGAATCACACAACGTACAATTTTCAAAGTTCTTGTACTTGCTAACTTTGCGAACTCGGGCAGCTACGTTACCATGGAGAAACCATACAACATTTGCCTTATAGGCTAGAACTGAAGTCGCGCAAAACTGCTTAACTCAAAATACAGTCAAGAAAGTAGCTCTGAAGCCGAGAAACGGGATCGACCATAAGCACTACCGTGAAATTACGTACGATTTTCAAATTTCTTGTACTTGCTAACTTTGCGACCTCGGGCAGCTATGTTACCATGGAGGAATCACACCAGATTTGACTTTATAAGCTAGAACTGAAGTCGCGCCAACTGCTTAACTCAAAATACAGTCAAGAAAGTAGCTCTGAAGCCGAGAAACGGGATCGACCATTAGCACTACTGTGCAATTACGTACAATTTTCAAATTTCTTGTACTTGCTAACTTTGAGACCTCGGGCAGCTATGTTACCATGGAGGAATCGCACCAGATTTTACTTTATAGGCTAGAACTGAAGTCGCGCCAACTGCTTAACTCAAAATACAGTCAAGAAAGTAACTCTGAAGCTGAGAAACGGGATCGACCATAAGCACTACTGTGCAATTACGTACAATTTTCAAATTTCTTGTACTTGCTAACATTGCGACCTCGGGCAGCTGTGTTACCATGGAGGAATCACACAACGTTTGACTTTATAGGCTAGAACTGAAGTCGCGCCAACTGCTTAACTCAAAATACAGTCAAGAAAGTAGCTCTGAAGCCGAGAAACGGGATCGACCATAAGCACTACCGTGAAATTACGTACAATTTTCAAATTTCTTGTACTTGCTAACTTTGCGACCTCGGGCAGCTGTGTTACCATGGAGGAATCACACAACATTTGACTTTATAGGCTAGAACTGAAGTCGCGCCAACTGCTTAACTCAAAATACAGTCAAGAAAGTAGCTCTGAAGCCGAGAAACGGGATCGACCATAAGCACTACCGTGAAATTACGTACAATTTTCAAATTTCTTGTACTTGCTAACTTTGCGACCTCGGGCAGCTACGTTACCATGGAGGAATCGCACCAGATTTGACTTTATAGGCTGGAACTAAAGTCGAGCCAACTGCTTAACTCAAAATACAGTCAAGAAAGTAGCTCTGAAGCCGAGAAACGGGATCGACCTAAGCACTACCGTGAAATTACGTACAATTTTCAAATTTCTTGTACTTGCTAAATTTGCGACCTCGGGCAGCTATGTTATCATGGAGGAATCGCACCAGATTTGACTTTATAGGCTAGAACTGAAGTCGCGCCAACTGCTTAACTCAAAATACAGTCAAGAAAGTAGCTCTGAAGCTGAGAAACGGGATCGACCATAAGCACTACTGTGCAATAACGTACAATTTTCAAATTTCTTGTACTTGCTAATTTTGCGACCTCGGGCAGCTGTGTTACCATGGAGGAATCGCACCAGATTTGACTTTATAGGCTGGAACTAAAGTCGAGCCAACTGCTTAACTCAAAATACAGTCAAGAAAGTAGCTCTGAAGCCGAGAAACGGGATCGACCTAAGCACTACCGTGAAATTACGTACAATTTTCAAATTTCTTGTACTTGCTAAATTTGCGACCTCGGGCAGCTATGTTACCATGGAGGAATCGCACCAGATTTGACTTTATAGGCTAGAACTGAAGTCGCGCCAACTGCTTAACTCAAAATACAGTCAAGAAAGTAGCTCTGAAGCCGAGAAACGGGATCGACCATAAGCACTACCGTGGAATTACGTACAATTTTCAAATTTCTTGTACTTGCTAACTTTGCGAACTGGGGCAGCTATTTTACCATGGGGGAATCGCACCAGATTTGAATTTATAGGCTAGAACTGAAGTCGTGCCAACTGCTTAACTCAAAATACAGTCAAGAAAGTAGCTCTGAAGCCGAGAAACGGAATCGACCATAAGCACTACCGTGAAATTACGTACAATTTTCAAATTTCTTGTACTTGCTAATTTTGCGAACTGGGGCAGCTACGTTACCATGGAGGAATCGCACCAGATTTGACTTTATAGGCTGGAACTAAAGTCGAGCCAACTGCTTAACTCAAAATACAGTCAAGAAAGTAGCTCTGAAGCCGAGAAACGGGATCGACCATAAGCACTACCGTGGAATTACGTACAATTTTCAAATTTCTTGTACTTGCTAACTTTGCGAACTGGGGCAGCTACGTTACCATGGAGGAATCGCACCAGATTTGACTTTATAGGCTGGAACTAAAGTCGAGCCAACTGCTTAACTCAAAATACAGTCAAGAAAGTAGCTCTGAAGCCGAGAAACGGAATCGACCATAAGCACTACCGTGAAATTACGTACAATTTTCAAATTTCTTGTACTTGCTAATTTTGCGAACTGGGGCAGCTATTTTACCATGGGGGAATCGCACCAGATTTGAATTTATAGGCTAGAACTGAAGTCGTGCCAACTGCTTAACTCAAAATACAGTCAAGAAAGTAGCTCTGAAGCCGAGAAACGGGATCGACCCTAAGCACTACCGTGCAATTACGTACAATTTTCAAATTTCTTGTACTTGCTAATTTTGCGACCTCGGGCAGCTATGTTACCATGGAGGAATCGCACCAGATTTGATTTTATAGGCTAGAACTGAAGTCGCGCCAACTGCTTAGCTCAAAATACAGTCAAGAAAGTAGCTCTGAAGCCGAGAAACGGGATCGACCATTAGCACTACTGTGCAATTACGTACAATTTTCAAATTTCTTGTACTTGCTAACTTTGAGACCTCGGGCAGCTATGTTACCATGGAGGAATCGCACCAGATTTGACTTTATAGGCTAGAACTGAAGTCGCGCCAACTGCTTAACTCAAAATACAGTCAAGAAAGTAACTCTGAAGCTGAGAAACGGGATCGACCATAAGCACTACTGTGCAATTACGTACAATTTTCAAATTTCTTGTACTTGCTAACATTGCGACCTCGGGCAGCTGTGTTACCATGGAGGAATCACACAACATTTGACTTTATAGGCTAGAACTGAAGTCGCGCCAACTGCTTAACTCAAAATACAGTCAAGAAAGTAGCTCTGAAGCCGAGAAACGGGATCGACCATAAGCACTACCGTGAAATTACGTACAATTTTCAAATTTCTTGTACTTGCTAACTTTGCGACCTCGGGCAGCTACGTTACCATGGAGGAATCGCACCAGATTTGACTTTATAGGCTGGAACTAAAGTCGAGCCAACTGCTTAACTCAAAATACAGTCAAGAAAGTAGCTCTGAAGCCGAGAAACGGGATCGACCTAAGCACTACCGTGAAATTACGTACAATTTTCAAATTTCTTGTACTTGCTAAATTTGCGACCTCGGGCAGCTATGTTACCATGGAGGAATCGCACCAGATTTGACTTTATAGGCTAGAACTGAAGTCGCGCCAACTGCTTAACTCAAAATACAGTCAAGAAAGTAGCTCTGAAGCTGAGAAACGGGATCGACCATAAGCACTACTGTGCAATAACGTACAATTTTCAAATTTCTTGTACTTGCTAATTTTGCGACCTCGGGCAGCTGTGTTACCATGGAGGAATCGCACCAGATTTGACTTTATAGGCTGGAACTAAAGTCGAGCCAACTGCTTAACTCAAAATACAGTCAAGAAAGTAGCTCTGAAGCCGAGAAACGGAATCGACCATAAGCACTACCGTGAAATTACGTACAATTTTCAAATTTCTTGTACTTGCTAATTTTGCGAACTGGGGCAGCTATTTTACCATGGGGGAATCGCACCAGATTTGAATTTATAGGCTAGAACTGAAGTCGTGCCAACTGCTTAACTCAAAATACAGTCAAGAAAGTAGCTCTGAAGCCGAGAAACGGGATCGACCCTAAGCACTACCGTGCAATTACGTACAATTTTCAAATTTCTTGTACTTGCTAATTTTGCGACCTCGGGCAGCTATGTTACCATGGAGGAATCGCACCAGATTTGATTTTATAGGCTAGAACTGAAGTCGCGCCAACTGCTTTACTCAAAATACAGTCAAGAAAGTAGCTCTGAAGCCGAGAAACGCGATCGACCATAAGCACTATCGTGAAATTACGTACAATTTTCAAATTTCTTGTACTTGCTAACTTTGCGAACTCGGGCAGCTATGTTACCATGGGGAAATCGCACCAGATTTAAATTTATAGGCTAGAACTGAAGTCGTGCCAACTGCTTAACTCAAAATACAGTCAAGAAAGTAGCTCTGAAGCCGAGAAACGGGATCGACCCTAAGCACTACCGTGCAATTACGTACAATTTTCAAATTTCTTGTACTTGCTAATTTTGCGACCTCGGGCAGCTATGTTACCATGGAGGAATCGCACCAGATTTGACTTTATAGGCTAGAACTGAAGTCGCGCCAACTGCTTAACTCAAAATACAGTCAAGAAAGTAGCTCTCAAGCTGAGAAACGGGATCGACCATAAGCACTACTGTGCAATTACGTACAATTTTCAAATTTCTTGTACTTGCCAATTTTGCGACCTCGGGCAGCTATGTTACCATGGAGGAATCGCACCAGATTTGACTTTATAGGATAGAACTGAAGTCGCGCCAACTGCTGAACTCAAAATACAGTCAAGAAAGTAGCTCTGAAGCCGAGAAACGGGATCGACCATAAGCACTACCGTGAAATTACGTACAATTTTCAAATTTCTTGTAATTGCTAACTTTGCGACCTCGGGCAGCTATGTTACCATGGAGGAATCACACAAGATTTGACTTTATAAGCTAGAACTGAAGTCGCGCCAACCGCGTAACTCAAAATACAGTCAAGAAAGTAGCTCTGAAGCCGAGAAACGGGATCGACCATAAGCACTACCGTGGAATTACGTACAATTTTCAAATTTCTTGTACTTGTTAACTTTGCGACCTCGGGCAGCTATGTTACCATGGAGGAACCACACAAGATTTGACTTTATACGCTACAACTGAAGTCGCGCCAACTGTTTAACTCAAAATACAGTAAAGAAAGTAGCTCTGAAGCTGAGAAACGGGATCGACCATAAGCACTACAGTGCAATTACGTACAATTTTCAAAGTTCTTGTACTTGCTAACTTTGCGAACTCGGGCAGCTACGTTACCATGGAGGAACCATTAAACATTTGACCTTATAGGCTAGAACTGAAGTCGCGCAAAACTGCTTAACTCAAAATACAGTCAAGAAAGTAGCTCTGAAGCCGAGAAACGGGATCGACCATAAGCACTACCGTGAAATTACGTACGATTTTCAAATTTCTTGTACTTGCTAACTTTGCGACCTCGGGCAGCTATGTTACCATGGAGGAATGACACAAGATTTGACTTTATAAGCTAGAACTGAAGTCGCGCCAACTGCTTAACTCAAAATACAGTCAAGAAAGTAGCTCTGAAGCCGAGAAACGGGATCGACCATTAGCACTACTGTGCAATTACGTACAATTTTCAAATTTCTTGTACTTGCTAACTTTGAGACGTCGGGCAGCTATGTTACCATGGAGGAATCACACAAGATTTGACTTTTAAGGCTGGAACTGAAGTCGCGCCAACTGCTTAACTCAAAATACAGTCAAGAAAGTAGCTCTGAAGCTGAGAAACGGGATCGACCATAAGCACTACCGTGAAATTACGTACAATTTTCAAATTTCTTGTACTTGCTAACTTTGCGACCTCGGGCAGCTATGTTACCATGGAGGAACCACACAACATTTGACTTTATAGGCTAGAACTGAATTAGCGCCAACTGCTTAACTCAAAATACAGTCAAGAAAGTAGCTCTGAAGCCGAGAAACGGCATCGACCATAAGCACTAATGAGAAATTACATACAATTTTCAAATTTCTTGTACTTGCTAACTTTGCGACCTCGGGCAGCTATGTTACCATGGAGGAATCACACAAGATTTGACTTTTAAGGCTAGAACTGAAGTCGCGCCAACTGCTTAACTCAAAATACAGTCAAGAAAGTAGCTCTGAAGCTGAGAAACGGGATCGACCATAAGCACTACTGTGCAATTACGTACAATTTTCAAATTTCTTGTACTTGCTAACTTTGCGACCTCGGGCAGCTATGTTACCATGGAGGAACCACACAAGATTTGACTTTATAGGCTAGAACTGAAGTCGCGCCAACTGCTTAACTCAAAATACAGTCAAGAAAGTAGCTCTGAAGCCGAGAAACGGCATCGACCATAAGCACTAATGAGAAATTACATACAATTTTCAAATTTCTTGTACTTGCTAACTTTGCGACCTCGGGCAGCTATGTTACCATGGAGGAATCACACAAGATTTGACTTTTAAGGCTAGAACTGAAGTCGCGCCAACTGCTTAACTCAAAATACAGTCAAGAAAGTAGCTCTGAAGCTGAGAAACGGGATCGACCACAAGCACTACTGTGCAATTACGTACAATTTTCAAATTTCTTGTACTTGCTAACTTTGCGACCTCGGGCAGCTATGTTACCACGGAGGAACCACACAAGATTTGACTTTATAGGCTAGAACTGAAGTCGCGCCAACTGCTTAACTCAAAATACAGTCAAGAAAGTAGCTCTGAAGCTGAGAAACGGGATCGACCATAAGCACTACTGTGCAATTACGTACAATTTTCAAATTTCTTGTACTTGCTAACTTTGCGGCCTCGGGCAGCTATGTTACCATGGAGGAACCACACAAGATTTGACTTTATAGGCTAGAACTGAAGTCGCGCCAACTGCTTAACTCAAAATACAGTCAAGAAAGTAGCTCTGAAGCCGAGAAACGGCATCGACCACAAGCACTAATGAGAAATTACATACAATTTTCAAATTTCTTGTACTTGCTAACTTTGCGACCTCGGGCAGCTATGTTACCATGGAGGAATCACACAAGATTTGACTTTTAAGGCTAGAACTGAAGTCGCGCCAACCGCTTAACTCAAAATACAGTCAAGAAAGTAGCTCTGAAGCTGAGAAACGGGATCGACCACAAGCACTACCGTGAAATTACGTACAATTTTCAAATTTCTTGTACTTGGTAACTTTGCGACCTCGGGCAGCTATGTTACCATGGAGGAACCACACAACATTTGACTTTATAGGCTAGAACTGAAGTCGCGCCAACTGCTTAACTCAAAATACAGTCAAGAAAGTAGCTCTGAAGCCGAGAAACGGGATCGACCCTAAGCACTACTGTGCAATTCCGTACAATTTTCAAATTTCTTGTACTTGCTAACCTTGCGACCACGGGCAGCTACGTTACCATGGAAGAATCACACAAGATTTGACTTTTAAGGCTAGAACTGAAGTCGCGCAAACTGCATAACTCAAAATACAGTCCAGAAAGTAGCTCTGAAGCTGAGAAACGGGATCGACCATAAGCACTAATGTGAAATTACGTACAATTTTCAAATTTCTTGTACTTGCCAACTTTGCGACCTCGGGCAGCTATGTTACCATGGGGGAACCACACAAGATTTGACTTTTAAGGTTAGAACTGAAGTCGCGCCATCTGCTTAACTCAAAATACAGTCAAGAAAGTAGCTCTGAAGCCAAGAAACGGCATCGACCTTAAGCACTACTGTGCAATTACGTACAATTTTCAAATTTCTTGTACTTGCTAACTTTGCGACCTCGGGCAGCTATGTTACCATGGAGGAACCACACAACATTTGACTTTATAGGCTAGAACTGAAGTCGCGCCAACTGCTTAAATCAAAATACAGTCAAGAAAGTAGCTCTGAAGCTGAGAAACGGGATCAAATTTCTTGTACTTGCTAACTTTGCGACCTCGGGCAGCTATGTTACCATGGGGGAACCACACAAGATTTGACTTTTAAGGTTAGAACTGAAGTCGCGCCATCTGCTTAACTCAAAATACAGTCAAGAAAGTAGCTCTGAAGCCAAGAAACGGCATCGACCTTAAGCACTACTGTGCAATTACGTACAATTTTCAAATTTCTTGTACTTGCTAACTTTGCGACCTCGGGCAGCTATGTTACCATGGAGGAACCACACAACATTTGACTTTATAGGCTAGAACTGAAGTCGCGCCAACTGCTTAAATCAAAATACAGTCAAGAAAGTAGCTCTGAAGCTGAGAAACGGGATCAAATTTCTTGTACTTGCTAACTTTGCGACCTCGGGCAGCTATGTTACCATGGGGGAACCACACAAGATTTGACTTTTAAGGTTAGAACTGAAGTCGCGCCATCTGCTTAACTCAAAATACAGTCAAGAAAGTAGCTCTGAAGCCAAGAAACGGCATCGACCTTAAGCACTACTGTGCAATTACGTACAATTTTCAAATTTCTTGTACTTGCTAACTTTGCGACCTCGGGCAGCTATGTTACCATGGAGGAACCACACAACATTTGACTTTATAGGCTAGAACTGAAGTCGCGCCAACTGCTTAAATCAAAATACAGTCAAGAAAGTAGCTCTGAAGCTGAGAAACGGCATCGACCATAAGCACTACCGTGAAATTACGTACAATTTTCAAATTTCTTGTACTTGCTAACTCCTCGGGCAGCTATGTTACCATGGAGGAATCACACAAGATTTGACTTTTAAGGCTAGAACTGAAGTCGCGCCAACCGTTTAACTCAAAATACAGTCAAGAAAGTAGCTCTGAAGCTGAGAAACGGGATCGGCCATAAGCACTACTGTGCAATTACGTACAATTTTCAAATTTCTTGTACTTGCTAACTTTGCGACCTCGGGCAGCTATGTTACCATGGAGGAACCACACAACATTTGACTTTATAGGCTAGAACTGAAGTCGCGCCAACTGCTTAACTCAAAATACAGTCAAGAAAGTAGCTCTGAAGCTGAGAAACGGGATCGACCATAAGCACTACTGTGCAATTACGTACAATTTTCAAATTTCTTGTACTTGCTAACTTTGCGGCCTCGGGCAGCTATGTTACCATGGAGGAACCACACAAGATTTGACTTTATAGGCTAGAACTGAAGTCGCGCCAACTGCTTAACTCAAAATACAGTCAAGAAAGTAGCTCTGAAGCCGAGAAACGGCATCGACCATAAGCACTAATGAGAAATTACATACAATTTTCAAATTTCTTGTACTTGCTAACTTTGCGACCTCGGGCAGCTATGTTACCATGGAGGAATCACACAAGATTTGACTTTTAAGGCTAGAACTGAAGTCGCGCCAACCGCTTAACTCAAAATACAGTCAAGAAAGTAGCTCTGAAGCTGAGAAACGGGATCGACCACAAGCACTACCGTGAAATTACGTACAATTTTCAAATTTCTTGTACTTGCTAACTTTGCGACCTCGGGCAGCTATGTTACCATGGAGGAATCACACAAGATTTGACTTTTAAGGCTAGAACTGAAGTCGCGCCAACTGCTTAACTCAAAATACAGTCAAGAAAGTAGCTCTGAAGCTGAGAAACGGGATCGACTATAAGCACTACCGTGAAATTACGTACAATTTTCAAATTTCTTGTACTTGCTAACTTTGCGACCTCGGGCAGCTATGTTACCATGGAGGAACCACACAACATTTGACTTTATAGGCTAGAACTGAAGTCGCGCCAACTGCTTAACTCAAAATACAGTCAAGAAAGTAGCTCTGAAGCCGAGAAACGGGATCGACCCTAAGCACTACTGTGCAATTCCGTACAATTTTCAAATTTCTTGTACTTGCTAACCTTGCAACCACGGGCAGCTATGTTACCATGGAAGAATCACACAAGATTTGACTTTTAAGGCTAGAACTGAAGTCGCGCCAACTGCATAACTCAAAATACAGTCAAGAAAGTAGCTCTGAAGCTGAGAAACGGGATCAAATTTCTTGTACTTGCTAACTTTGCGACCTCGGGCAGCTATGTTACCATGGGGGAACCACACAAGATTTGACTTTTAAGGTTAGAACTGAAGTCGCGCCATCTGCTTAACTCAAAATACAGTCAAGAAAGTAGCTCTGAAGCCAAGAAACGGCATCGACCTTAAGCACTACTGTGCAATTACGTACAATTTTCAAATTTCTTGTACTTGCTAACTTTGCGACCTCGGGCAGCTATGTTACCATGGAGGAACCACACAACATTTGACTTTATAGGCTAGAACTGAAGTCGCGCCAACTGCTCAAATCAAAATACAGTCAAGAAAGTAGCTCTGAAGCTGAGAAACGGCATCGACCATAAGCACTACCGTGAAATTACGTACAATTTTCAAATTTCTTGTACTTGCTAACTCCTCGGGCAGCTATGTTACCATGGAGGAATCACACAAGATTTGACTTTTAAGGCTAGAACTGAAGTCGCGCCAACCGCTTAACTCAAAATACAGTCAAGAAAGTAGCTCTGAAGCTGAGAAACGGGATCGACCATAAGCACTAATGTGAAATTACGTACAATTTTCAAATTTCTTGTACTTGCTAACTTTGCGACCTCGGGCAGCTATGTTACCATGAAGGAACCACACAACATTTGACTTTATAGGCTAGAACTGAAGTCGCGCCAACTGCTTAACTCAAAATACAGTCAAGAAAGTAGTTCTGAAGCCGAGAAACGGCATCGACCATAAGCACTACCGTGAAATTACGTACAATTTTCAAATTTCTTGTACTTGCTAACTTTGCGACCTCGGGCAGCTATGTTACCATGGAGGAACCACACAAGATTTGACTTTATAGGCTAGAACTGAAGTCGCGCCAACTACTTAACTCAAAATACAGTCAAGAAGGTGGCTCTGAAGCTGAGAAACGGGATCGACCATAAGCACTAATGAGAAATTACATACAATTTTCAAATTTCTTGTACTTGCTAACTTTGCGACCTCGGGCAGCTATGTTACCATGGAGGAATCACACAAGATTTGACTTTTAAGGCTAGAACTGAAGTCGCGCCAACTGCTTAACTCAAAATACAGTCAAGAAAGTAGCTCTGAAGCTGAGAAACGGGATCGACCTTAAGCACTACTGTGCAATTACGTACAATTTTCAAATTTCTTGTACTTGCTAACTTTGCGGCCTCGGGCAGCTATGTTACCATGGAGGAACCACACAAGATTTGACTTTTAAGCCTAGAACTGAAGTCGCGCCAACCGCTTAACTCAAAATACAGTCAAGAGAGTAGCTCTGAAGCCGAGAAACGGCATCGACCATAAGCACTACTGTGCAATTACGTACAATTTTCAAATTTCTTGTACTTGCTAACTTTGCGACCTCGGGCAGCTATGTTACCATGGAGGAACCACACAACATTTGACTTTATAGGCTAGAACTGAAGTCGCGCCAACGGCTTAACTCAAAATACAGTCAAGAAGGTAGCTCTGAAGCTGAGAAACGGGATCGACCATAAGCACTAATGAGAAATTACATACAATTTTCAAATTTCTTGTACTTGCTAACTTTGCGACCTCGGGCAGCTATGTTACCTTGGAGGAATCACACAAGATTTGACTTTTAAGGCTAGAACTGAAGTCGCGCCAACTGCTTAACTCAAAATACAGTCAAGAAAGTAGCTCTGAAGCTGAGAAACGGGATCGACCCTAAGCACTACTGTGCAATTCCGTATAATTTTCAAATTTCTTGTACTTGCTAACCTTGCGACCACGGGCAGCTATGTTACCATGGAAGAATCACACAAGATTTGACTTTTAAGGCTAGAACTGAAGTCGCGCCAACTGCATAACTCAAAATACAGTCAAGAAAGTAGCTCTGAAGCTGAGAAACGGGATCGACCATAAGCACTAATGTGAAATTACGTACAATTTTCAAATTTCTTGTACTTGCTAACTTTGCGACCTCGGGCAGCTATGTTACCATGGGGGAACCACACAAGATTTGACTTTTAAGGTTAGAACTGAAGTCGCGCCATCTGCTTAACTCAAAATACAGTCAAGAAAGTAGCTCTGAAGCCAAGAAACGGCATCGACCTTAAGCACTACTGTGCAATTAAGTACAATTTTCAAATTTCTTGTACTTGCTAACTTTGCGACCTCGGGCAGCTATGTTACCATGGAGGAACCACACAACATTTGACTTTATAGGCTAGAACTGAAGTCGCGCCAACTGCTTAAATCAAAATACAGTCAAGAAAGTAGCTCTGAAGCTGAGAAACGGCATCGACCATAAGCACTACCGTGAAACTACGTACAATTTTCAAATTTCTTGTACTTGCTAACTCCTCGGGCAGCTATGTTACCATGGAGGAATCACACAAGATTTGACTTTTAAGGCTAGAACTGAAGTCGCGCCAACCGCTTAACTCAAAATACAGTCAAGAAAGTAGCTCTGAAGCTGAGAAACGGGATCGACCATAAGCACTAATGTGAAATTACGTACAATTTTCAAATTTCTTGTACTTGCTAACTTTGCGACCTCGGGCAGCTATGTTACCATGGAGGAACCACACAACATTTGACTTTATAGGCTAGAACTGAAGTCGCGCCAACTGCTTAACTCAAAATACAGTCAAGAAAGTAGTTCTGAAGCCGAGAAACGGCATCGACCATAAGCACTACCGTGAAATTACGTACAATTTTCAAATTTCTTGTACTTGCTAACTTTGCGACCTCGGGCAGCTATGTTACCATGGAGGAATCACACAAGATTTGACTTTTAAGGGTAGAACTGAAGTCGCGCCAACTGCTTAACTCAAAATACAGTCAAGAAAGTAGCTCTGAAGCTGAGAAACGGGATCGACTATAAGCACTACTGTGCAATTACGTACAATTTTCAAATTTCTTGTACTTGCTAACTTTGCGACCTCGGGCAGCTATGTTACCATGGAGGAACCACACAACATTTGACTTTATAGGCTAGAACTGAAGTCGCGCCAACTGCTTAACTCAAAATACAGTCAAGAAAGTAGCTCTGAAGCCGAGAAACGGGATCGACCCTAAGCACTACTGTGCAATTCCGTACAATTTTCAAATTTCTTGTACTTGCTAACCTTGCGACCACGGGCAGCTATGTTACCATGGAGGAATCACACAAGATTTGACTTTTAAGGCTAGAACTGAAGTCGCGCCAACTGCATAACTCAAAATACAGTCAAGAAAGTAGCTCTGAAGCTGAGAAACGGGATCGACCATAAGCACTAATGTGAAATTACGTACAATTTTCAAATTTCTTGTACTTGCTAAATTTGCGACCTCGGGCAGCTATGTTACCATGGGGGAACCACACAAGATTTGACTTTTAAGGTTAGAACTGAAGTCGCGCCATCTGCTTAACTCAAAATACAGTCAAGAAAGTAGCTCTGAAGCCAAGAAACGGGATCGACCATAAGCACTAATGTGAAATTACGTACAATTTTCAAATTTCTTGTACTTGCTAACTTTGCGACCTCGGGCAGCTATGTTACCATGGAGGAACCACACAACATTTGACTTTATACTCTAGAACTGAAGTCGCGCCAACTGCTTAACTCAAAATACAGTCAAGAAAGTAGCTCTGAAGCTGAGAAACGGCATCGACCATAAGCACTACCGTGAAATTACGTACAATTTTCAAATTTCTTGTACTTGCTAACTCCTCGGGCAGCTATGTTACCATGGAGGAATCACACAAGATTTGACTTTTAAGGCTAGAACTGAAGTCGCGCCAACCGCTTAACTCAAAATACAGTCAAGAAAGTAGCTCTGAAGCTGAGAAACGGGATCGACCATAAGCACTAATGTGAAATTACGTACAATTTTCAAATTTCTTGTACTTGCTAACTTTGCGACCTCGGGCAGCTATGTTACCATGGAGGAACCACACAACATTTGACTTTATAGGCTAGAACTGAAGTCGCGCCAACTGCTTAACTCAAAATACAGTCAAGAAAGTAGCTCTGAAGCTGAGAAACGGCATCGACCATAAGCACTACCGTGAAATTACGTACAATTTTCAAATTTCTTGTACTTGCTAACTTTGCGACCTCGGGCAGCTATGTTACCATGGGGGAACCACACAAGATTTGACTTTATAGGCTAGAACCGAAGTAGCGCCAACTGCTTAACTCAAAATACAGTTAAGAAAGTAGCTCTGAAGCCAAGAAACGGCATCGACCTTAAGCACTACTGTGCAATTACGTACAATTTTCAAATTTCTTGTACTTGCTAAATTTGCGACCTCGGGCAGCTATGTTACCATGGAGGAACCACACAAGTTATGACTTTATAGGCTAGAACTGAAGTCGCGCCAACTGCTTAACTCAAAATACAGTCAAGAAAGTAGCTCTGAAGCTGAGAAACGGGATCGACTGTAAGCACTACTGTGCAATTACGTACAATTTTCAAATTTCTTGTACTTGCTAACTTTGCGACCTCGGGCAGCTATGTTACCATGGAGGAATCAGACAAGATTTGACTTTTAAGGCTAGAACTGAAGTCGCGCCAACTGCTTAACTCAAAATACAGTCAAGAAGGTAGCTCTGAAGCCGAGAAACGGGATCGACCATAAGCACTACCGTGAAATTACGTACAATTTTCAAATTTCTTGTACTTGCTAACTTTGCGACCTCGGGCAGCTATGTTACCATGGAGGAACCACACAAGATATGACTTTATAGGCTAGAACTGAAGTCGCGCTAACTGCTTAACTCAAAATACAGTCAAGAAAGTAGCTCTGAAGCTGAGAAACGGGATCGACTGTAAGCACTACTGTGCAATTACGTACAATTTTCAAATTTCTTGTACTTGCTAACTTTGCGACCTCGGGCAGCTATGTTACCATGGAGGAATCAGACAAGATTTGACTTTTAAGGCTAGAACTGAAGTCGCGCCAACTGCTTAACTCAAAATACAGTCAAGAAAGTAGCTCTGAAGCTGAGAAACGGGATCGACCTTAAGCACTACTGTGCAATTACGTACAATTTTCAAATTTCTTGTACTTGCTAACTTTGCGACCTCGGGCAGCTATGTTACCATGGAGGAACCACACAAGATTTGACTTTTAAGGCTAGAACTGAAGTCGCGCCAACCGCTTAACTCAAAATACAGTCAAGAAGGTAGCTCTGAAGCCGAGAAACGGGATCGACCATAAGCACTACCGTGAAATTAGGTACAATTTTCAAATTTCTTGTACTTGCTAATTTTGCGACCTCGGGCAGCTATGTTACCATGGAGGAACCACACAACATTTGACTTTATAGGTTAGAACTGAAGTCGCGCCAACTGCTTAACTCAAAATACAGTCAAGAAAGTAGCTCTGAAGCCAAGAAACGGCATCGACCTTAAGCACTACTGTGCAATTACGTACAATTTTCAAATTTCTTGTACTTGCTAATTTTGCGGCCTCGGGCAGCTATGTTACCATGGAGGAAACACACAACATTTGACTTTATAGACTAGAACTGAAGTCGCGCCAACTGCTTAACTCAAAATACAGTCAAGAATGTAGCTCTGAAGCCGAGAAACGGCATCGACCATAAGCACTAATGAGAAATTACATACAATTTTCAAATTTCTTGTACTTGCTAACTTTGCGACCTCGGGCAGCTATGTTACCATGGAGGAATCACACAAGATTTGACTTTTAAGGCTAGAACTGAAGTCGCGCCAACTGCTTAACTCAAAATACAGTCAAGAAAGTAGCTCTGAAGCTGAGAAACGGGATCGACCTTAAGCACTACTGTGCAATTACGTACAATTTTCAAATTTCTTGTACTTGCTAACTTTGCGACCTCGGGCAGCTATGTTACCATGGAGGAACCACACAAGATTTGACTTTTAAGGCTAGAACTGAAGTCGCGCCAACCGCTTAACTCAAAATACAGTCAAGAAGGTAGCTCTGAAGCCGAGAAACGGGATCGACCATAAGCACTACCGTGAAATTAGGTACAATTTTCAAATTTCTTGTACTTGCTAATTTTGCGACCTCGGGCAGCTATGTTACCATGGAGGAACCACACAAGATATGACTTTATAGGCTAGAACTGAAGTCGCGCTAACTGCTTAACTCAAAATACAGTCAAGAAAGTAGCTCTGAAGCTGAGAAACGGGATCGACTGTAAGCACTACTGTGCAATTACGTACAATTTTCAAATTTCTTGTACTTGCTAACTTTGCGACCTCGGGCAGCTATGTTACCATGGAGGAATCAGACAAGATTTGACTTTTAAGGCTAGAACTGAAGTCGCGCCAACTGCTTAACTCAAAATACAGTCAAGAAAGTAGCTCTGAAGCTGAGAAACGGGATCGGCCATAAGCACTAATGTGAAATTACGTACAATTTTCAAATTTCTTGTACTTGCTAACTTTGCGACCTCGGGCAGCTATGTTACCATGGAGGAACCACACAACATTTGACTTTATAGGTTAGAACTGAAGTCGCGCCAACTGCTTAACTCAAAATACAGTCAAGAAAGTAGCTCTGAAGCCAAGAAACGGCATCGACCTTAAGCACTACTGTGCAATTACGTACAATTTTCAAATTTCTTGTACTTGCTAACTTTGCGGCCTCGGGCAGCTATGTTACCATGGAGGAACCACACAACATTTGACTTTATAGACTAGAACTGAAGTCGCGCCAACTGCTTAACTCAAAATACAGTCAAGAATGTAGCTCTGAAGCCGAGAAACGGCATCGACCATAAGCACTAATGAGAAATTACATACAATTTTCAAATTTCTTGTACTTGCTAACTTTGCGACCTCGGGCAGCTATGTTACCATGGAGGAATCACACAAGATTTGACTTTATAGGCTAGAACTGAAGTCGCGCCAACTACTTAACTCAAAATACAGTCAAGAAGGTGGCTCTGAAGCTGAGAAACGGGATCGACCATAAGCACTAATGAGAAATTACATACAATTTTCAAATTTCTTGTACTTGCTAACTTTGCGACCTCGGGCAGCTATGTTACCATGGAGGAATCACACAAGATTTGACTTTTAAGGCTAGAACTGAAGTCGCGCCAACTGCTTAACTCAAAATACAGTCAAGAAAGTAGCTCTGAAGCTGAGAAACGGGATCGACCTTAAGCACTACTGTGCAATTACGTACAATTTTCAAATTTCTTGTACTTGCTAACTTTGCGACCTCGGGCAGCTATGTTACCATGGAGGAACCACACAAGATTTGACTTTTAAGGCTAGAACTGAAGTCGCGCCAACCGCTTAACTCAAAATACAGTCAAGAGAGTAGCTCTGAAGCCGAGAAACGGCATCGACCATAAGCACTACTGTGCAATTACGTACAATTTTCAAATTTCTTGTACTTGCTAACTTTGCGACCTCGGGCAGCTATGTTACCATGGAGGAACCACACAACATTTGACTTTATAGGCTAGAACTGAAGTCGCGCCAACTGCTTAACTCAAAATACAGTCAAGAAGGTAGCTCTGAAGCTGAGAAACGGGATCGACCATAAGCACTAATGAGAAATTACATACAATTTTCAAATTTCTTGTACTTGCTAACTTTGCGACCTCGGGCAGCTATGTTACCTTGGAGGAATCACACAAGATTTGACTTTTAAGGCTAGAACTGAAGTCGCGCCAACTGCTTAACTCAAAATACAGTCAAGAAAGTAGCTCTGAAGCTGAGAAACGGGATCGACCCTAAGCACTACTGTGCAATTCCGTATAATTTTCAAATTTCTTGTACTTGCTAACCTTGCGACCACAGGCAGCTATGTTACCATGGAAGAATCACACAAGATTTGACTTTTAAGGCTAGAACTGAAGTCGCGCCAACTGCATAACTCAAAATACAGTCAAGAAAGTAGCTCTGAAGCTGAGAAACGGGATCGACCATAAGCACTAATGTGAAATTACGTACAATTTTCAAATTTCTTGTACTTGCTAATTTTGCGACCTCGGGCAGCTATGTTACCATGGGGGAACCACACAAGATTTGACTTTTAAGGTTAGAACTGAAGTCGCGCCATCTGCTTAACTCAAAATACAGTCAAGAAAGTAGCTCTGAAGCCAAGAAACGGCATCGACCTTAAGCACTACTGTGCAATTAAGTACAATTTTCAAATTTCTTGTACTTGCTAACTTTGCGACCTCGGGCAGCTATGTTACCATGGAGGAACCACACAACATTTGACTTTATAGGCTAGAACTGAAGTCGCGCCAACTGCTTAAATCAAAATACAGTCAAGAAAGTAGCTCTGAAGCTGAGAAACGGCATCGACCATAAGCACTACCGTGAAACTACGTACAATTTTCAAATTTCTTGTACTTGCTAACTCCTCGGGCAGCTATGTTACCATGGAGGAATCACACAAGATTTGACTTTTAAGGCTAGAACTGAAGTCGCGCCAACCGCTTAACTCAAAATACAGTCAAGAAAGTAGCTCTGAAGCTGAGAAACGGGATCGACCATAAGCACTAATGTGAAATTACGTACAATTTTCAAATTTCTTGTACTTGCTAACTTTGCGACCTCGGGCAGCTATGTTACCATGGAGGAACCACACAACATTTGACTTTATAGGCTAGAACTGAAGTCGCGCCAACTGCTTAACTCAAAATACAGTCAAGAAAGTAGTTCTGAAGCCGAGAAACGGCATCGACCATAAGCACTACCGTGAAATTACGTACAATTTTCAAATTTCTTGTACTTGCTAACTTTGCGACCTCGGGCAGCTATGTTACCATGGAGGAATCACACAAGATTTGACTTTTAAGGGTAGAACTGAAGTCGCGCCAACTGCTTAACTCAAAATACAGTCAAGAAAGTAGCTCTGAAGCTGAGAAACGGGATCGACTATAAGCACTACTGTGCAATTACGTACAATTTTCAAATTTCTTGTACTTGCTAACTTTGCGACCTCGGGCAGCTATGTTACCATGGAGGAACCACACAACATTTGACTTTATAGGCTAGAACTGAAGTCGCGCCAACTGCTTAACTCAAAATACAGTCAAGAAAGTAGCTCTGAAGCCGAGAAACGGGATCGACCCTAAGCACTACTGTGCAATTCCGTACAATTTTCAAATTTCTTGTACTTGCTAACCTTGCGACCACGGGCAGCTATGTTACCATGGAGGAATCACACAAGATTTGACTTTTAAGGCTAGAACTGAAGTCGCGCCAACTGCATAACTCAAAATACAGTCAAGAAAGTAGCTCTGAAGCTGAGAAACGGGATCGACCATAAGCACTAATGTGAAATTACGTACAATTTTCAAATTTCTTGTACTTGCTAAATTTGCGACCTCGGGCAGCTATGTTACCATGGGGGAACCACACAAGATTTGACTTTTAAGGTTAGAACTGAAGTCGCGCCATCTGCTTAACTCAAAATACAGTCAAGAAAGTAGCTCTGAAGCCAAGAAACGGGATCGACCATAAGCACTAATGTGAAATTACGTACAATTTTCAAATTTCTTGTACTTGCTAACTTTGCGACCTCGGGCAGCTATGTTACCATGGAGGAACCACACAACATTTGACTTTATACTCTAGAACTGAAGTCGCGCCAACTGCTTAACTCAAAATACAGTCAAGAAAGTAGCTCTGAAGCTGAGAAACGGCATCGACCATAAGCACTACCGTGAAATTACGTACAAATTTCAAATTTCTTGTACTTGCTAACTCCTCGGGCAGCTATGTTACCATGGAGGAATCACACAAGATTTGACTTTTAAGGCTAGAACTGAAGTCGCGCCAACCGCTTAACTCAAAATACAGTCAAGAAAGTAGCTCTGAAGCTGAGAAACGGGATCGACCATAAGCACTAATGTGAAATTACGTACAATTTTCAAATTTCTTGTACTTGCTAACTTTGCGACCTCGGGCAGCTATGTTACCATGGAGGAACCACACAACATTTGACTTTATAGGCTAGAACTGAAGTCGCGCCAACTGCTTAACTCAAAATACAGTCAAGAAAGTAGCTCTGAAGCTGAGAAACGGCATCGACCATAAGCACTACCGTGAAATTACGTACAATTTTCAAATTTCTTGTACTTGCTAACTCCTCGGGCAGCTATGTTACCATGGAGGAATCACACAAGATTTGACTTTTAAGGCTAGAACTGAAGTCGCGCCAACCGCTTAACTCAAAATACAGTCAAGAAAGTAGCTCTGAAGCTGAGAAACGGGATCGACCATAAGCACTAATGTGAAATTACGTACAATTTTCAAATTTCTTGTACTTGCTAACTTTGCGACCTCGGGCAGCTATGTTACCATGGAGGAACCACACAACATTTGACTTTATAGGCTAGAACTGAAGTCGCGCCAACTGCTTAACTCAAAATACAGTCAAGAAAGTAGCTCTGAAGCTGAGAAACGGCATCGACCATAAGCACTACCGTGAAATTACGTACAATTTTCAAATTTCTTGTACTTGCTAACTTTGCGACCTCGGGCAGCTATGTTACCATGGGGGAACCACACAAGATTTGACTTTATAGGCTAGAACCGAAGTAGCGCCAACTGCTTAACTCAAAATACAGTTAAGAAAGTAGCTCTGAAGCCAAGAAACGGCATCGACCTTAAGCACTACTGTGCAATTACGTACAATTTTCAAATTTCTTGTACTTGCTAAATTTGCGACCTCGGGCAGCTATGTTACCATGGAGGAACCACACAAGTTATGACTTTATAGGCTAGAACTGAAGTCGCGCCAACTGCTTAACTCAAAATACAGTCAAGAAAGTAGCTCTGAAGCTGAGAAACGGGATCGACTGTAAGCACTACTGTGCAATTACGTACAATTTTCAAATTTCTTGTACTTGCTAACTTTGCGACCTCGGGCAGCTATGTTACCATGGAGGAATCAGACAAGATTTGACTTTTAAGGCTAGAACTGAAGTCGCGCCAACTGCTTAACTCAAAATACAGTCAAGAAGGTAGCTCTGAAGCCGAGAAACGGGATCGACCATAAGCACTACCGTGAAATTACGTACAATTTTCAAATTTCTTGTACTTGCTAACTTTGCGACCTCGGGCAGCTATGTTACCATGGAGGAACCACACAAGATATGACTTTATAGGCTAGAACTGAAGTCGCGCTAACTGCTTAACTCAAAATACAGTCAAGAAAGTAGCTCTGAAGCTGAGAAACGGGATCGACTGTAAGCACTACTGTGCAATTACGTACAATTTGCAAATTTCTTGTACTTGCTAACTTTGCGACCTCGGGCAGCTATGTTACCATGGAGGAATCAGACAAGATTTGACTTTTAAGGCTAGAACTGAAGTCGCGCCAACTGCTTAACTCAAAATACAGTCAAGAAAGTAGCTCTGAAGCTGAGAAACGGGATCGGCCATAAGCACTAATGTGAAATTACGTACAATTTTCAAATTTCTTGTACTTGCTAACTTTGCGACCTCGGGCAGCTATGTTACCATGGAGGAACCACACAACATTTGACTTTATAGGTTAGAACTGAAGTCGCGCCAACTGCTTAACTCAAAATACAGTCAAGAAAGTAGCTCTGAAGCCAAGAAACGGCATCGACCTTAAGCACTACTGTGCAATTACGTACAATTTTCAAATTTCTTGTACTTGCTAACTTTGCGGCCTCGGGCAGCTATGTTACCATGGAGGAACCACACAACATTTGACTTTATAGACTAGAACTGAAGTCGCGCCAACTGCTTAACTCAAAATACAGTCAAGAATGTAGCTCTGAAGGCGAGAAACGGCATCGACCATAAGCACTAATGAGAAATTACATACAATTTTCAAATTTCTTGTACTTGCTAACTTTGCGACCTCGGGCAGCTATGTTACCATGGAGGAATCACACAAGATTTGACTTTTAAGGCTAGAACTGAAGTCGCGCCAACTGCTTAACTCAAAATACAGTCAAGAAAGTAGCTCTGAAGCTGAGAAACGGGATCGACCTTAAGCACTACTGTGCAATTACGTACAATTTTCAAATTTCTTGTACTTGCTAACTTTGCGACCTCGGGCAGCTATGTTACCATGGAGGAATCACACAAGATTTGACTTTATAGGCTAGAACTGAAGTCGCGCCAACTGCTTAACTCAAAATACAGTCAAGAAAGTAGCTCTGAAGCCGAGAAACGCCATCGATCATAAGCACTACTGTGCAATTACGTACAATTTTCAAATTTCTTGTACTTGCTAACTTTGCGACCTCGGGCAGCTATGTTACCATGGAGGAATGACAGAAGATTTGACTTTTAAGGCTAGAACTGAAGTCGCGCCAACTGCTTAACTCAAAATACAGTCAAGAAAGTAGCTCTGAAGCCGAGAAACGGGATCGACCATAAGCACTAATGTGAAATTCGTACAATTTTCAAATTTCTTGTACTTGCTAACTTTGCGACCTCGGGCAGCTATGTTACCATGGAGGAACCACACAACATTTGACTTTATAGACTAGAACTGAAGTCGCGCCAACTGCTTAACTCAAAATACAGTCAAGAAAGTAGCTCTGAAGCTGAGAAACGGGATCGACCATAAGCACTAATGTGAAATTACGTACAATTTTCAAATTTCTTCTACTTGCTAACTTTGCGACCTCGGGCAGCTATGTTACCATGGAGGAACCACACAACATTTGACTTTATAGGCTAGAACTGAAGTCGCGCCAACTGCTTAACTCAAAATACAGTCAAGAAAGTAGCTCTGAAGCCAAGAAACGGCATCGACCTTAAGCACTACTGTGCAATTACGTACAATTTTCAAATTTCTTGTACTTGCTAACTTTGCGGCCTCGGGCAGCTATGTTACCATGGAGGAACCACACAACATTTGACTTTATAGACTAGAACTGAAGTCGCGCCAACTGCTTAACTCAAAATACAGTCAAGAAAGTAGCTCTGAAGCCGAGAAACGCCATCGATCATAAGCACTACTGTGCAATTACGTACAATTTTCAAATTTCTTGTACTTGCTAACTTTGCGACCTCGGGCAGCTATGTTACCATGGAGGAATGACAGAAGATTTGACTTTTAAGGCTAGAACTGAAGTCACGCCAACTGCTTAACTCAAAATACAGTCAAGAAAGTAGCTCTGAAGCCAAGAAACGGCATCGACCTTAAGCACTACTGTGCAATTACGTACAATTTTCAAATTTCTTGTACTTGCTAACTTTGCGGCCTCGGGCAGCTATGTTACCATGGAGGAACCACACAACATTTGACTTTATAGACTAGAACTGAAGTCGCGCCAACTGCTTAACTCAAAATATAGTCAAGAATGTAGCTCTGAAGGCGAGAAACGGCATCGACCATAAGCACTAATGAGAAATTACATACAATTTTCAAATTTCTTGTACTTGCTAACTTTGCGACCTCGGGCAGCTATGTTACCATGGAGGAATCACACAAGATTTGACTTTTAAGGCCAGAACTGAAGTCGCGCCAACTGCTTAACTCAAAATACAGTCAAGAAAGTAGCTCTGAAGCTGAGAAACGGGATCGACCTTAAGCACTACTGTGCAATTACGTACAATTTTCAAATTTCTTGTACTTGCTAACTTTGCGACCTCGGGCAGCTATGTTACCATGGAGGAATCACACAAGATTTGACTTTATAGGCTAGAACTGAAGTCGCGCCAACTGCTTAACTCAAAATACAGTCAAGAAAGTAGCTCTGAAGCCGAGAAACGCCATCGATCATAAGCACTACTGTGCAATTACGTACAATTTTCAAATTTCTTGTACTTGCTAACTTTGCGACCTCGGGCAGCTATGTTACCATGGAGGAATGACAGAAGATTTGACTTTTAAGGCTAGAACTGAAGTCGCGCCAACTGCTTAACTCAAAATACAGTCAAGAAAGTAGCTCTGAAGCCGAGAAACGGCATCGACCATAAGCACTAATGAGAAATTACATACAATTTTCAAATTTCCTGTACTTGCTAACTTTGCGACCTCGGGCAGCTATGTTACCATGGAGGAATCACACAAGATTTGACTTTTGAGGCTAGAACTGAAGTCGCGCCAACTGCTTAACTCAAAATACAGTCAAGAAAGTAGCTCTGAAGCTGAGAAACGGGATCGACCATAAGCACTAATGTGAAATTACGTACAATTTTCAAATTTCTTCTACTTGCTAACTTTGCGACCTCGGGCAGCTATGTTACCATGGAGGAACCACACAACATTTGACTTTATAGGCTAGAACTGAAGTCGCGCCAACTGCTTAACTCAAAATACAGTCAAGAAAGTAGCTCTGAAGCTGAGAAACGGCATCGACCAGAAGCACTAATGTGAAATTACGTACAATTTTCAAATTTCTTGTACTTGCTAACTTTGCGACCTCGGGCAGCTATGTTACCATGGGGGAACCACACAAGATTTGACTTTTAAGGTTAGAACTGAAGTCGCACCATCTGCTTAACTCAAAATACAGTCAAGAAAGTAGCTCTGAAGCCAAGAAACGGCATCGACCTTAAGCACTACTGTGCAATTACGTACAATTTTCAAATTTCTTGTACTTGCTAACTTTGCGACCTCGGGCAGCTATGTTACCATGGAGGAATCACACAAGATTTGACTTTTAAGGCTAGAACTGAAGTCGCGCCAACTGCATAACTCAAAATACAGTCAAGAAAGTAGCTCTGAAGCTGAGAAACGGGATCGACCATAAGCACTAATGTGAAATTACGTACAATTTTCAAATTTCTTGTACTTGCTAACTTTGCGACCTCGGGCAGCTATGTTACCATGGAGGAATGACAGAAGATTTGACTTTTAAGGCTAGAACTGAAGTCGCGCCAACTGCTTAACTCAAAATACAGTCAAGAAAGTAGCTCTGAAGCCGAGAAACGGGATCGACCATAAGCACTAATGTGAAATTCGTACAATTTTCAAATTTCTTGTACTTGCTAACTTTGCGACCTCGGGCAGCTATGTTACCATGGAGGAACCACACAACATTTGACTTTATAGGCTAGAACTGAAGTCGCGCCAACTGCTTAACTCAAAATACAGTCAAGAAAGTAGCTCTGAAGCTGAGAAACGGCATCGACCATAAGCACTACCGTGAAATTACGTACAATTTTCAAATTTCTTGTACTTGCTAACTCCTCGGGCAGCTATGTTACCATGGAGGAATCACACAAGATTTGACTTTTAAGGCTAGAACTGAAGTCGCGCCAACCGCTTAACTCAAAATACAGTCAAGAAAGTAGCTCTGAAGCTGAGAAACGGGATCGACCATAAGCACTAATGTGAAATTACGTACAATTTTCAAATTTCTTGTACTTGCTAACTTTGCGACCTCGGGCAGCTATGTTACCATGGAGGAACCACACAACATTTGACTTTATAGGCTAGAACTGAAGTCGCGCCAACTGCTTAACTCAAAATACAGTCAAGAAAGTAGTTCTGAAGCCGAGAAACGGCATCGACCATAAGCACTACCGTGAAATTACGTACAATTTTCAAATTTCTTGTACTTGCTAACTTTGCGACCTCGGGCAGCTATGTTACTATGGAGGAATCACACAAGATTTGACTTTTAAGGCTAGAACTGAAGTCGCGCCAACTGCTTAACTCAAAATACAGTCAAGAAAGTTGCTCTGAAGCTGAGAAACGGGATCGACCCTAAGCACTACTGTGCAATTCCGTACAATTTTCAAATTTCTTGTACTTGCTAACCTTGCGACCACGGGCAGCTATGTTACCATGGAGGAATCACACAAGATTTGACTTTTAAGGCTAGAACTGAAGTCGCGCCAACTGCATAACTCAAAATACAGTCAAGAAAGTAGCTCTGAAGCTGAGAAACGGGATCGACCATAAGCACTAATGTGAAATTACGTACAATTTTCAAATTTCTTGTTCTTGCTAACTTTGCGACCTCGGGCAGCTATGTTACCATGGAGGAATCACACAAGATTTGACTTTTAAGGCTAGAACTGAAGTCGCGCCAACTGCTTAACTCAAAATACAGTCATGAAAGTAGCTCTGAAGCTGAGAAACGGGATCGACTATAAGCACTACTGTGCAATTACGTACAATTTTCAAATTTCTTGTACTTGCTAACTTTGCGACCTCGGGCAGCTATGTTACCATGGAGGAACCACACAACATTTGACTTTATAGGCTAGAACTGAAGTCGCGCCAACTGCTTAACTCAAAATACAGTCAAGAAAGTAGCTCTGAAGCTGAGAAACGGCATCGACCATAAGCACTAATGTGAAATTACGTACAATTTTCAAATTTCTTGTACTTGCTAACTTTGCGACCTCGGGCAGCTATGTTACCATGGAGGAATCACACAAGATTTGACTCTTAAAGCTAGAACTGAAGTCGCGCCAACTGCTTAACTCAAAATACAGTCAAGAAAGTAGCTCTGAAGCTGAGAAACGGGATCGACCATAAGCACTAATGTGAAATTACGTACAATTTTCAAATTTCTTGTACTTGCTAACTTTGCGACCTCGGGCAGCTATGTTACCATGGAGGACTTTATAGACTAGGACTGAAGTCGCGCCAACTGCTTAACTCAAAATATAGTCAAGAAAATAGCTCTGAAGCGGAGAAACGGGATCGACCCTAAGCACTACTGTGCAATTACGTACAATTTTCAAATTTCTTGTACTTGCTAACTTTGCGACCTCGGGCAGCTATGTTACCATGGAGGAATCACACAAGATTTGACATTTAAGGCTAGAACTGAAGTCGCGCCAACTGCTTAACTCAAAATACAGTCAAGAAAGTAGCTTTGAAGCTGAGAAACGGGATCGACCATAAGCTCTACTGTGCAATTACGTACAATTTTCAAATTTCTTGTACTTGCTAACTTTGCGGCCTCGGGCAGCTATGTTACCATGGAGGAATCACACAAGATTTGACTTTTAAGGCCAGAACTGAAGTCGCGCCAACTGCTTAACTCAAAATACAGTCAACAAAAAAGCTCTGAAGCTGAGAAACGGGATCGACCTTAAGCACTACCGTGAAATTACGTACAATTTTCAAATTTCTTGTACTTGCTAACTTTGCGGCCTCGGGCAGCTATGTTACCATGGAGGAACCACACAACATTTGACTTTTAAGGCTAGAGCTGAAGTCGCGCCAACTGCTTAAATCAAAATACAGTCAAGAAAGTAGCTCTGAAGCTGAGAAACGGGATCGATTATAAGCACTACTGTGCAATTCCGTACAATTTTCAAATTTTTTGTACTTGCTAACTTTGCGACCTCGGGCAGCTATGTTACCATGGAGGAATCACACAAGATTTGACTTTTAAGGCTAGAACTGAAGTCGCGCCAACTGCTTAACTCAAAATACAGTCAAGAAAGTAGCTCTGAAGCCGAGAAACGGGATCGACCATAAGCACTAATGTGAAATTCGTACAATTTTCAAATTTCATGTACTTGTTAACTTTGCGACCTCGGGCAGTTATGTTACCATGGAGGAACCACACAACATTTGACTTTATAGACCAGAACTGAAGTCGCGCCAACTGCTTAACTCAAAATACAGTCAAGAAAGTAGCTCCGAAGCTGAGAAACGGTATCGACCCTAAGCACTACTGTGCAATTACGTACAATTTTCAAATTTCTTGTACTTGCTAATTTTGCGACCTCGGGCAGCTATGTTACCATGGAGGAACCACACAAGATATGACTTTATAGGCTAGAACTGAAGTCGCGCCAACTGCTTAACTCAAAATACAGTCAAGAAAGTAGCTCTGAAGCTGAGAAACGGGATCGACCATAAGCACTAATGTGAAATTCGTACAATTTTCAAATTTCATGTACTTGCTAACTTTGCGACCTCGGGCAGTTATGTTACCATGGAGGAACCACACAACATTTGACTTTATAGACCAGAACTGAAGTCGCGCCAACTGCTTAACTCAAAATACAGTCAAGAAAGTAGCTCCGAAGCTGAGAAACGGTATCGACCCTAAGCACTACTGTGCAATTACGTACAATTTTCAAATTTCTTGTACTTGCTAATTTTGAGACCTCGGGCAGCTATGTTACCATGGAGGAACCACACAAGATATGACTTTATAGGCTAGAACTGAAGTCGCGCCAACTGCTTAACTCAAAATACAGTCAAGAAAGTAGCTCTGAAGCTGAGAAACGGGATCGACCATAAGCACTACTGTGCAATTACGTACAATTTTCAAATTTCTTGTACTTGCTAACTTTGCGGCCTCGGGCAGCTATGTTACCTTGGAGGAACCACACAACATTTGACTTTATAGACTAGAACTGAAGTCGCGCCAACTGCTTAACTCAAAATACAGTCAAGAAAGTAGCTCTGAAGCTGAGAAACGGGATCGACCATAAGCACTAATGTGAAATTCGTACAATTTTCAAATTTCATGTACTTGCTAACTTTGCGACCTCGGGCAGTTATGTTACCATGGAGGAACCACACAACATTTGACTTTATAGACCAGAACTGAAGTCGCGCCAACTGCTTAACTCAAAATACAGTCAAGAAAGTAGCTCCGAAGCTGAGAAACGGTATCGACCCTAAGCACTACTGTGCAATTACGTACAATTTTCAAATTTCTTGTACTTGCTAATTTTGCGACCTCGGGCAGCTATGTTACCATGGAGGAACCACACAAGATATGACTTTATAGGCTAGAACTGAAGTCGCGCCAACTGCTTAACTCAAAATACAGTCAAGAAAGTAGCTCTGAAGCTGAGAAACGGGATCGACCATAAGCACTACTGTGCAATTACGTACAATTTTCAAATTTCTTGTACTTGCTAACTTTGCGGCCTCGGGCAGCTATGTTACCATGGAGGAACCACACAACATTTGACTTTATAGACTAGAACTGAAGTCGCGCCAACTGCTTAACTCAAAATACAGTCAAGAAAGTAGCTCTGAAGCCGAGAAACGGCATCGACCATAAGCACTACTGTGAAATTACGTACAATTTTCAAATTTCTTGTATTTGCTAACTTTGCGACCTCGGGCAGCTATGTTACCATGGGGGAACCACACAAGATTTGACTTTATAGGCTAGAGCTGAAGTCGCGCCAACTGCTTAAATCAAAATACAGTCAAGAAAGTAGCTCTGAAGCTGAGAAACGGGATCGATTATAAGCACTACTGTGAAATTACGTACAATTTTCAAATTTCTTGTATTTGCTAACTTTGCGACCTCGGGCAGCTATGTTACCATGGAGGAATCACACAAGATTTGACTTTATAGACCAGAACTGAAGTCGCGCCAACTGCTTAACTCAAAATACAGTCAAGAAAGTAGCTCCGAAGCTGAGAAACGGTATCGACCCTAAGCACTACTGTGCAATTACGTACACTTTTCAAATTTCTTGTACTTGCTAATTTTGCGACCTCGGGCAGCTATGTTACCATGGAGGAACCACACAAGATATGACTTTATAGGCTAGAACTGAAGTCGCGCCAACTGCTTAACTCAAAATACAGTCAAGAAAGTAGCTCTGAAGCTGAGAAACGGGATCGACCATAAGCACTAATGTGAAATTCGTACAATTTTCAAATTTCATGTACTTGCTAACTTTGCGACCTCGGGCAGTTATGTTACCATGGAGGAACCACACAACATTTGACTTTATAGACCAGAACTGAAGTCGCGCCAACTGCTTAACTCAAAATACAGTCAAGAAAGTAGCTCCGAAGCTGAGAAACGGTATCGACCCTAAGCACTACTGTGCAATTACGTACAATTTTCAAATTTCTTGTACTTGCTAATTTTGCGACCTCGGGCAGCTATGTTACCATGGAGGAACCACACAAGATATGACTTTATAGGCTAGAACTGAAGTCGCGCCAACTGCTTAACTCAAAATACAGTCAAGAAAGTAGCTCTGAAGCTGAGAAACGGGATCGACCATAAGCACTACTGTGCAATTACGTACAATTTTCAAATTTCTTGTACTTGCTAACTTTGCGGCCTCGGGCAGCTATGTTACCATGGAGGAACCACACAACATTTGACTTTATAGACTAGAACTGAAGTCGCGCCAACTGCTTAACTCAAAATACAGTCAAGAAAGTAGCTCTGAAGCTGAGAAACGGGATCGACCATAAGCACTAATGTGAAATTCGTACAATTTTCAAATTTCATGTACTTGCTAACTTTGCGACCTCGGGCAGTTATGTTACCATGGAGGAACCACACAACATTTGACTTTATAGACCAGAACTGAAGTCGCGCCAACTGCTTAACTCAAAATACAGTCAAGAAAGTAGCTCCGAAGCTGAGAAACGGTATCGACCCTAAGCACTACTGTGCAATTACGTACAATTTTCAAATTTCTTGTACTTGCTAATTTTGCGACCTCGGGCAGCTATGTTACCATGGAGGAACCACACAAGATATGACTTTATAGGCTAGAACTGAAGTCGCGCCAACTGCTTAACTCAAAATACAGTCAAGAAAGTAGCTCTGAAGCTGAGAAACGGGATCGACCATAAGCACTACTGTGCAATTACGTACAATTTTCAAATTTCTTGTACTTGCTAACTTTGCGGCCTCGGGCAGCTATGTTACCATGGAGGAACCACACAACATTTGACTTTATAGACTAGAACTGAAGTCGCGCCAACTGCTTAACTCAAAATACAGTCAAGAAAGTAGCTCTGAAGCCGAGAAACGGCATCGACCATAAGCACTACTGTGAAATTACGTACAATTTTCAAATTTCTTGTATTTGCTAACTTTGCGACCTCGGGCAGCTATGTTACCATGGGGGAACCACACAAGATTTGACTTTATAGGCTAGAACTGAAGTCGCGCCAACTGCTTAACTCAAAATACAGTCAAGAAAGTAGCTCTGAAGCCAAGAAACGGCATCG
The DNA here is from genome assembly GCA_958301585.1 of Merodon equestris. Lineage (NCBI taxonomy): Eukaryota > Metazoa > Arthropoda > Insecta > Diptera > Syrphidae > Merodon > Merodon equestris. The sequence continues at coordinate 74,810,077 of OY284415.1, read as the reverse complement.
ACCTTAAGCACTACTGTGCAATTACGTACAATTTTGAAATTTCTTGTACTTGCTAACTTTGCGACCTCGGGCAGCTATGTTACCATGGAGGAACCACACAAGATTTGACTTTATAGGCTAGAACTGAAGTCGCGCCAACTGCTTAACTCAAAATACAGTCAAGAAAGTAGCTCCGAAGCTAAGAAACGGGATCGACCCTAAGCACTACTGTGCAATTACGTACAATTTTCAAATTTCTTGTACTTGCTAATTTTGCGACCTCGGGCAGCTATGTTACCATGGAGTAATCGCACAAGATTTGACTTTTAAAGCTAGAACTGAAGTCGCGCCAACTGCTTAACTCAAAATACAGTCAAGAAAGTTGCTCTGAAGCTGAGAAACGGGATCGACCATAAGCACTACTGTGCAATTACGTACAATTTTCAAATTTCTTGTACTTGCTAACTTTGCGGCCTCGGGCAGCTATGTTACCATGGAGGAACCACACAAAATTTGACTTTATAGACTAGAACTGAAGTCGCGCCAACTGCTTAACTCAAAATACAGTCAAGAAAGTAGCTCTGAAGCCGAGAAACGGCATCGACCATAAGCACTAATGAGAAATTACATACAATTTTCAAATTTCTTGTACTTGCTAACTTTGCGACCTCGGGCAGCTATGTTACCATGGAGGAATCACACAAGATTTGACTTTTAAGGCTAGAACTGAAGTCGCGCCAACTGCTTAACTCAAAATACAGTCAACAAAGTAGCTCTGAAGCTGAGAAACGGGATCGACCTTAAGCACTACTGTGCAATTACGTACAATTTTCAAATTTCTTGTACTTGCTAACTTTGCGACCTCGGGCAGCTATGTTACCATGGAGGAATCACACAAGATTTGACTTTATAGGCTAGAACTGAAGTCGCGCCAACTGCTTAACTCAAAATACAGTCAAGAAAGTAGCTCTGAAACCGAGAAACGGCATCGATCATAAGCACTACTGTGCAATTACGTACAATTTTCAAATTTCTTGTACTTGCTAACTTTGCGACCTCGGGCAGCTATGTTACCATGGAGGAATCACAGAAGATTTGACTTTATAGGCTAGAGCTGAAGTCGCGCCAACTGTTTAGCTCAAAATACAGTCAAGAAAGTAGCTCTGAAGCCGAGAAACGGTATCGACCCTAAGCACTACTGTGCAATTACGTACAATTTTCAAATTTCTTGTACTTGCTAACTTTGCGACCTCGGGCAGCTATGTTACCATGGAGGAACCACACAAGATTTGACTTTATAGGCTAGAACTGAAGTCACGCCAACTGCCTAACTCAAAATACAGTCAAGAAAGTAGCTCTGAAGCCGAGAAACGGCATCGATCATAAGCACTACTGTGCAATTACGTACAATTTTCAAATTTCTTGTACTTGCTAACTTTGCGACCTCGGGCAGCTATGTTACCATGGAGGAATCACAGAAGATTTGACTTTAGAGGCTAGAGCTGAAGTCGCGCCAACTGCTTAACTCAAAATACAGTCAAGAAAGTAGCTCTGAAGCCAAGAAACGGCATCGACCTTAAGCACTACTGTGCAATTACGTACAATTTTCAAATTTCTTGTACTTGCTAACTTTGCGACCTCGGGCAGCTATGTTACCATGGAGGAATCACAGAAGATTTGACTTTAGAGGCTAGAGCTGAAGTCGCGCCAACTGTTTAGCTCAAAATACAGTCAAGAAAGTAGCTCTGAAGCCGAGAAACGGCATCGACCATAAGCACTACCGTGAAATTACGTACAATTTTCAAATTTCTTGTACTTGCTAACTTTGCGACCTCGGGCAGCTATGTTACCATGGAAGAACCACACAAGATTTGACTTTATAGGCTAGAACCGAAGTCGCGCCAACTGCTTAACTCAAAATACAGTTAAGAAAGTAGCTCTGAAGCCAACAAACGGCATCGACCTTAAGCACTACTGTGCAATTACGTACAATTTTCAAATTTCTTGTACTTGCTAACTTTGCGACCTCGGGCAGCTATGTTACCATTAAGGAACCACACAAGATATCACTTTATAGGCTAGAACTGAAGTCGCGCCAACTGCTTAACTCAAAATACAGTCAAGAAAGTAGCTCTGAAGCTGAGAAACGGGATCGACTGTAAGCACTACTGTGCAATTACGTACAATTTTCAAATTTCTTGTACTTGCTAACTTTGCGACCTCGGGCAGCTATGTTACCATGGAGGAATCAGACAAGATTTGATTTTTAAGGCTAGAACTGAAGTCGCGCCAACTGCTTAACTCAAAATACAGTCAAGAAGGTAGCTCTGAAGCCGAGAAACGGGATCGACCATAAGCACTACCGTGAAATTACGTACAATTTTCAAATTTCTTGTACTTGCTAACTTTGCGACCTCGGGCAGCTATGTTACCATGGAGGAACCACACAAGATATGACTTTATAGGCTAGAACTGAAGTCGCGCCAACTGCTTAACTCAAAATACAGTCAAGAAAGTAGCTCTGAAGCTGAGAAACGGGATCGACTGTAAGCACTACTGTGCAATTACGTACAATTTTCAAATTTCTTGTACTTGCTAACTTTGCGACCTCGGGCAGCTATGTTACCATGGAGGAATGACAGAAGATTTGACTTTTAAGGCTAGAACTGAAGTCGCGCCAATTGCTTAACTCAAAATACAGTCAAGAAAGTAGCTCTGAAGCCGAGAAACGGGATCGACCATAAGCACTAATGTGAAATTTGTACAATTTTCAAATTTCTTGTACTTGCTAACTTTGCGACCTCGGGCAGCTATGTTACCATGGAGGAATCACACAAGATTTGACTTTTAAGGCTAGAACTGAAGTCGCCCCAACTGCCTAACTCAAAATACAGTCAAGAAAGTAGCCATGAAGCTGAGAAACGGGATCGACCATAAGCACTACCGTGAAATTACGTACAATTTTCAAATTTCTTGTACTTGCTAACTTTGCGACCTCGGGCAGCTATGTTACCATGGAGGAATCAGACAAGATTTGACTTTTAAGGCTAGAACTGAAGTCGCGCCAACTGCTTAACTCAAAATACAGTCAAGAAAGTAGCTCTGAAGCTGAGAAACGGGATCGACTGTAAGCACTACTGTGCAATTACGTACAATTTTCAAATTTCTTGTACTTGCTAACTTTGCGACCTCGGGCAGCTATGTTACCATGGAGGAATCAGACAAGATTTGACTTTTAAGGCTAGAACTGAAGTCGCGCCAACTGCTTAACTCAAAATACAGTCAAGAAAGTAGCTCTGAAGCTGAGAAACGGGATCGACCATAAGCACTAATGTGAAATTACGTACAATTTTCAAATTTCTTGTACTTGCTAACTTTGCGACCTCGGGCAGCTATGTTACCATGGAGGAACCACACAACATTTGACTTTATAGGTTAGAACTGAAGTCGCGCCAACTGCTTAACTCAAAATACAGTCAAGAAAGTAGCTCTGAAGCCAAGAAACGGCATCGACCTTAAGCACTACTGTGCAATTACGTACAATTTTCAAATTTCTTGTACTTGCTAACTTTGCGACCTCGGGCAGCTATGTTACCATGGAGGAATGACAGAAGATTTGACTTTTAAGGCTAGAACTGAAGTCGCGCCAATTGCTTAACTCAAAATACAGTCAAGAAAGTAGCTCTGAAGCCGAGAAACGGGATCGACCATAAGCACTAATGTGAAATTTGTACAATTTTCAAATTTCTTGTACTTGCTAACTTTGCGACCTCGGGCAGCTATGTTACCATGGAGGAATCACACAAGATTTGACTTTTAAGGCTAGAACTGAAGTCGCCCCAACTGCTTAACTCAAAATACAGTCAAGAAAGTAGCCATGAAGCTGAGAAACGGGATCGACCATAAGCACTACCGTGAAATTACGTACAATTTTCAAATTTCTTGTACTTGCTAACTTTGCGACCTCGGGCAGCTATGTTACCATGGAGGAATGACAGAAGATTTGACTTTTAAGGCTAGAACTGAAGTCGCCCCAACTGCTTAACTAAAAATACAGTCAAGAAAGTAGCCATGAAGCTGAGAAACGGGATCGACCATAAGCACTACTGTGCAATTACGTACAATTTTCAAATTTCTCGTACTTGCTAACTTTGCGGCCTCGGGCAGCTATGTTACCATGGAGGAACCACACAACATTTTACTTTACAGACTAGAACTGAAGTCGCGCCAACTGCTTAACTCAAAATACAGTCAAGAATGTAGCTCTGAAGCCGAGAAACGGCATCGACCATAAGCACTAATGAGAAATTACATACAATTTTCAAATTTCTTGTACTTGCTAACTTTGCGACCTCGGGCAGCTATGTTACCATGGAGGAATCACACAAGATTTGACTTTTAAGGCTAGAACTGAAGTCGCGCCAACTGCTTAACTCAAAATACAGTCAAGAAAGTAGCTCTGAAGCTGAGAAACGGGATCGACCATAAGCACTACTGTGCAATTACGTACAATTTTCAAATTTCTTGTACTTGCTAACTTTGCGGCCTCGGGCAGCTATGTTACCATGGAGGAACCACACAACATTTGACTTTATAGACTAGAACTGAAGTCGCGCCAACTGCTTAACTCAAAATACAGTCAAGAATGTAGCTCTGAAGCCGAGAAACGGCATCGACCATAAGCACTAATGAGAAATTACATACAATTTTCAAATTTCTTGTACTTGCTAACTTTGCGACCTCGGGCAGCTATGTTACCATGGAGGAATCACACAAGATTTGACTTTTAAGGCTAGAACTGAAGTCGCGCCAACTGCTTAACTCAAAATACAGTCAAGAAAGTAGTTCTGAAGCCGAGAAACGGCATCGATCATAAGCACTACTGTGCAATTACGTACAATTTTCAAATTTCTTGTACTTGCTAACTTTGCGACCTCGGGCAGCTATGTTACCATGGAGGAATGACAGAAGATTTGACTTTTAAGGCTTGAACTGAAGTCGCGCCAACTGCTTAACTCAAAATACAGTCAAGAAAGTAGCTCTGAAGCCGAGAAACGGGATCGACCATAAGCACTAATGTGAAATTCGTACAATTTTCAAATTTCTTGTACTTGCTAACTTTGCGACCTCGGGCAGCTATGTTACCATGGAGGAACCACACAACATTTGACTTTATAGACTAGAACTGAAGTCGCGCCAACTGCTTAACTCAAAATACAGTCAAGAAAGCAGCTCTGAAGCTGAGAAACGGGATCGACCATAAGCACTACCGTGAAATTACGTACAATTTTCAAATTTCTTGTACTTGCTAACTTTGCGACCTCGGGCAGCTATGTTACCATGGAGGAACCACACAACATTTGACTTTTAAGGCTAGAGCTGAAGTCGCGCCAACTGCTTAAATCAAAATACAGTCAAGAAAGTAGCTCTGAAGCTGAGAAACGGGATCGATTATAAGCACTACTGTGCAATTCCGTACAATTTTCAAATTTCTTGTACTTGCTAACTTTGCGACCTCGGGCAGCTATGTTACCATGGAGGAATCACACAATATTTGACTTTTAAGGCTAGAACTGAAGTCGCGCCAACTGCTTAACTCAAAATACAGTCAAGAAAGTAGCTCTGAAGCCGAGAAACGGGATCGACCATAAGCACTAATGTGAAATTCGTACAATTTTCAAATTTCTTGTACTTGCTAACTTTGCGACCTCGGGCAGTTATGTTACCATGGAGGAACCACACAACATTTGACTTTATAGACCAGAACTGAAGTCTCGCCAACTGCTTAACTCAAAATACAGTCAAGAAAGTAGCTCCGAAGCTAAGAAACGGGATCGACCCTAAGCACTACTGTGCAATTACGTACAATTTTCAAATTTCTTGTACTTGCTAATTTTGCGACCTCGGGCAGCTATGTTACCATGGAGTAATCGTACAAGATTTGACTTTTAAAGCTAGAACTGAAGTCGCGCCAACTGCTTAACTCAAAATACAGTCAAGAAAGTAGCTCTGAAGCTGAGAAACGGGATCGACCATAAGCACTACTGTGCAATTACGTACAATTTTCAAATTTCTTGTACTTGCTAACTTTGCGGCCTCGGGCAGCTATGTTACCATGGAGGAACCACACAAAATTTGACTTTATAGACTAGAACTGAAGTCGCGCCAACTGCTTAACTCAAAATACAGTCAAGAAAGTAGCTCTGAAGCCGAGAAACGGCATCGACCATAAGCACTAATGAGAAATTACATACAATTTTCAAATTTCTTGTACTTGCTAACTTTGCGACCTCGGGCAGCTATGTTACCATGGAGGAATCACACAAGATTTGACTTTTAAGGCTAGAACTGAAGTCGCGCCAACTGCTTAACTCAAAATACAGTCAAGAAAGTGGCTCTGAAGCTGAGAAACGGGATCGACCTTAAGCACTACTGTGCAATTACGTACAATTTTCAAATTTCTTGTACTTGCTAACTTTGCGACCTCGGGCAGCTATGTTACCATGGAGGAACAAGATTTGACTTTTAAGGCTAGAACTGAAGTCGCGCCAACCGCTTAACTCAAAATACAGTCAAGAGAGTAGCTCTGAAGCCGAGAAACGGCATCGACCATAAGCACTACTGTGCAATTACGTACAATTTTCAAATTTCTTGTACTTGCTAACTTTGCGACCTCGGGCAGCTATGTTACCATGGAGGAACCACACAACATTTGACTTTATAGGCTAGAACTGAAGTCGCGCCAACTGCTTAACTCAAAATACAGTCAAGAAGGTAGCTCTGAAGCTGAGAAACGGGATCGACCATAAGCACTAATGAGAAATTACATACAATTTTCAAATTTCTTGTACTTGCTAATTTTGCGACCTCGGGCAGCTATGTTACCTTGGAGGAATCACACAAGATTTGACTTTTAAGGCTAGAACTGAAGTCGCGCCAACTGCTTAACTCAAAATACAGTCAAGAAAGTAGCTCTGAAGCTGAGAAACGGGATCGACCCTAAGCACTACTGTGCAATTCCGTATAATTTTCAAATTTCTTGTACTTGCTAAATTTGCGACCTCGGGCAGCTATGTTACCATTAAGGAACCACACAAGATATCACTTTATAGGCTAGAACTGAAGTCGCGCCAACTGCTTAACTCAAAATACAGTCAAGAAAGTAGCTCTGAAGCTGAGAAACGGGATCGACTGTAAGCACTACTGTGCAATTCCGTATAATTTTCAAATTTCTTGTACTTGCTAACTTTGCGACCTCGGGCAGCTATGTTACCATGGAGGAACCACACAACATTTGACTTTATAGGCTAGAACTGAAGTCGCGCCAACTGCTTAACTCAAAATACAGTCAAGAAGGTAGCTCTGAAGCTGAGAAACGGGATCGACCATAAGCACTACCGTGAAATTACGTACAATTTTCAAATTTCTTGTACTTGCTAACTTTGCGACCTCGGGCAGCTATGTTACCATGGAAGAACCACACAAGATTTGACTTTATAGGCTAGAACCGAAGTCGCGCCAACTGCTTAACTCAAAATACAGTTAAGAAAGTAGCTCTGAAGCCAACAAACGGCATCGACCTTAAGCACTACTGTGCAATTACGTACAATTTTCAAATTTCTTGTACTTGCTAAATTTGCGACCTCGGGCAGCTATGTTACCATTAAGGAACCACACAAGATATCACTTTATAGGCTAGAACTGAAGTCGCACCAACTGCTTAACTCAAAATACAGTCAAGAAAGTAGCTCTGAAGCTGAGAAACGGGATCGACTGTAAGCACTACTGTGCAATTACGTACAATTTTCAAATTTCTTGTACTTGCTAACTTTGCGACCTCGGGCAGCTATGTTACCATGGAGGAATCAGACAAGATTTGACTTTTAAGGCTAGAACTGAAGTCGCGCCAACTGCTTAACTCAAAATACAGTCAAGAAGGTAGCTCTGAAGCCGAGAAACGGGATCGACCATAAGCACTACCGTGAAATTACGTACAATTTTCAAATTTCTTGTACTTGCTAACTTTGCGACCTCGGGCAGCTATGTTACCATGGAGGAACCACACAAGATATGACTTTATAGGCTAGAACTGAAGTCGCGCCAACTGCTTAACTCAAAATACAGTCAAGAAAGTAGCTCTGAAGCTGAGAAACGGGATCGACTGTAAGCACTACTGTGCAATTACGTACAATTTTCAAATTTCTTGTACTTGCTAACTTTGCGACCTCGGGCAGCTATGTTACCATGGAGGAATCAGACAAGATTTGACTTTTAAGGCTAGAACTGAAGTCGCGCCAACTGCTTAACTCAAAATACAGTCAAGAAAGTAGCTCTGAAGCTGAGAAACGGGATCGACCATAAGCACTAATGTGAAATTACGTACAATTTTCAAATTTCTTGTACTTGCTAACTTTGCGACCTCGGGCAGCTATGTTACCATGGAGGAACCACACAACATTTGACTTTATAGGTTAGAACTGAAGTCGCGCCAACTGCTTAGCTCAAAATACAGTCAAGAATGTAGCTCTGAAGCCAAGAAACGGCATCGACCTTAAGCACTACTGTGCAATTACGTACAATTTTCAAATTTCTTGTACTTGCTAACTTTGCGACCTCGGGCAGCTATGTTACCATGGAGGAATGACAGAAGATTTTACTTTTAAGGCTAGAACTGAAGTCGCGCCAACTGCTTAACTCAAAATACAGTCAAGAAAGTAGCTCTGAAGCTGAGAAACGGGATCGACTGTAAGCACTACTGTGCAATTCCGTATAATTTTCAAATTTCTTGTACTTGCTAACTTTGCGACCTCGGGCAGCTATGTTACCATGGAGGAACCACACAACATTTGACTTTATAGGCTAGAACTGAAGTCGCGCCAACTGCTTAACTCAAAATACAGTCAAGAAGGTAGCTCTGAAGCTGAGAAACGGGATCGACCATAAGCACTACCGTGAAATTACGTACAATTTTCAAATTTCTTGTACTTGCTAACTTTGCGACCTCGGGCAGCTATGTTACCATGGAAGAACCACACAAGATTTGACTTTATAGGCTAGAACCGAAGTCGCGCCAACTGCTTAACTCAAAATACAGTTAAGAAAGTAGCTCTGAAGCCAACAAACGGCATCGACCTTAAGCACTACTGTGCAATTACGTACAATTTTCAAATTTCTTGTACTTGCTAAATTTGCGACCTCGGGCAGCTATGTTACCATTAAGGAACCACACAAGATATCACTTTATAGGCTAGAACTGAAGTCGCACCAACTGCTTAACTCAAAATACAGTCAAGAAAGTAGCTCTGAAGCTGAGAAACGGGATCGACTGTAAGCACTACTGTGCAATTACGTACAATTTTCAAATTTCTTGTACTTGCTAACTTTGCGACCTCGGGCAGCTATGTTACCATGGAGGAATCAGACAAGATTTGACTTTTAAGGCTAGAACTGAAGTCGCGCCAACTGCTTAACTCAAAATACAGTCAAGAAGGTAGCTCTGAAGCCGAGAAACGGGATCGACCATAAGCACTACCGTGAAATTACGTACAATTTTCAAATTTCTTGTACTTGCTAACTTTGCGACCTCGGGCAGCTATGTTACCATGGAGGAACCACACAAGATATGACTTTATAGGCTAGAACTGAAGTCGCGCCAACTGCTTAACTCAAAATACAGTCAAGAAAGTAGCTCTGAAGCTGAGAAACGGGATCGACTGTAAGCACTACTGTGCAATTACGTACAATTTTCAAATTTCTTGTACTTGCTAACTTTGCGACCTCGGGCAGCTATGTTACCATGGAGGAATCAGACAAGATTTGACTTTTAAGGCTAGAACTGAAGTCGCGCCAACTGCTTAACTCAAAATACAGTCAAGAAAGTAGCTCTGAAGCTGAGAAACGGGATCGACCATAAGCACTAATGTGAAATTACGTACAATTTTCAAATTTCTTGTACTTGCTAACTTTGCGACCTCGGGCAGCTATGTTACCATGGAGGAACCACACAACATTTGACTTTATAGGTTAGAACTGAAGTCGCGCCAACTGCTTAGCTCAAAATACAGTCAAGAATGTAGCTCTGAAGCCAAGAAACGGCATCGACCTTAAGCACTACTGTGCAATTACGTACAATTTTCAAATTTCTTGTACTTGCTAACTTTGCGACCTCGGGCAGCTATGTTACCATGGAGGAATGACAGAAGATTTTACTTTTAAGGCTAGAACTGAAGTCGCGCCAATTGCTTAACTCAAAATACAGTCAAGAAAGTAGCTCTGAAGCCGAGAAACGGGATCGACCATAAGCACTAATGTGAAATTTGTACAATTTTCAAATTTCTTGTACTTGCTAACTTTGCGACCTCGGGCAGCTATGTTACCATGGAGGAATCACACAAGATTTGACTTTTAAGGCTAGAACTGAAGTCGCCCCAACTGCTTAACTCAAAATACAGTCAAGAAAGTAGCCATGAAGCTGAGAAACGGGATCGACCATAAGCACTACCGTGAAATTACGTACAATTTTCAAATTTCTTGTACTTGCTAACTTTGCGACCTCGGGCAGCTATGTTACCATGGAGGAATGACAGAAGATTTGACTTTTAAGGCTAGAACTGAAGTCGCCCCAACTGCTTAACTAAAAATACAGTCAAGAAAGTAGCCATGAAGCTGAGAAACGGGATCGACCATAAGCACTACTGTGCAATTACGTACAATTTTCAAATTTCTCGTACTTGCTAACTTTGCGGCCTCGGGCAGCTATGTTACCATGGAGGAAGCACACAACATTTGACTTTATAGACTAGAACTGAAGTCGCGCCAACTGCTTAACTCAAAATACAGTCAAGAATGTAGCTCTGAAGCCGAGAAACGGCATCGACCATAAGCACTAATGTGAAATTCGTACAATTTTCAAATTTCTTGTACTTGCTAACTTTGCGACCTCGGGCAGCTATGTTACCATGGAGGAACCACACAACATTTGACTTTATAGGTTAGAACTGAAGTCGCGCCAACTGCTTAGCTCAAAATACAGTCAAGAATGTAGCTCTGAAGCCAAGAAACGGCATCGACCTTAAGCACTACTGTGCAATTACGTACAATTTTCAAATTTCTTGTACTTGCTAACTTTGCGACCTCGGGCAGCTATGTTACCATGGAGGAATGACAGAAGATTTTACTTTTAAGGCTAGAACTGAAGTCGCGCCAATTGCTTAACTCAAAATACAGTCAAGAAAGTAGCTCTGAAGCCGAGAAACGGGATCGACCATAAGCACTAATGTGAAATTTGTACAATTTTCAAATTTCTTGTACTTGCTAACTTTGCGACCTCGGGCAGCTATGTTACCATGGAGGAATCACACAAGATTTGACTTTTAAGGCTAGAACTGAAGTCGCCCCAACTGCTTAACTCAAAATACAGTCAAGAAAGTAGCCATGAAGCTGAGAAACGGGATCGACCATAAGCACTACCGTGAAATTACGTACAATTTTCAAATTTCTTGTACTTGCTAACTTTGCGACCTCGGGCAGCTATGTTACCATGGAGGAATGACAGAAGATTTGACTTTTAAGGCTAGAACTGAAGTCGCCCCAACTGCTTAACTAAAAATACAGTCAAGAAAGTAGCCATGAAGCTGAGAAACGGGATCGACCATAAGCACTACTGTGCAATTACGTACAATTTTCAAATTTCTCGTACTTGCTAACTTTGCGGCCTCGGGCAGCTATGTTACCATGGAGGAACCACACAACATTTGACTTTACAGACTAGAACTGAAGTCGCGCCAACTGCTTAACTCAAAATACAGTCAAGAATGTAGCTCTGAAGCCGAGAAACGGCATCGACCATAAGCACTAATGAGAAATTACATACAATTTTCAAATTTCTTGTACTTGCTAACTTTGCGACCTCGGGCAGCTATGTTACCATGGAGGAATCACACAAGATTTGACTTTTAAGGCTAGAACTGAAGTCGCCCCAACTGCTTAACTCAAAATACAGTCAAGAAAGTAGCCATGAAGCTGAGAAACGGGATCGACCATAAGCACTACCGTGAAATTACGTACAATTTTCAAATTTCTTGTACTTGCTAACTTTGCGACCTCGGGCAGCTATGTTACCATGGAGGAATGACAGAAGATTTGACTTTTAAGGCTAGAACTGAAGTCGCCCCAACTGCTTAACTAAAAATACAGTCAAGAAAGTAGCCATGAAGCTGAGAAACGGGATCGACCATAAGCACTACTGTGCAATTACGTACAATTTTCAAATTTCTCGTACTTGCTAACTTTGCGGCCTCGGGCAGCTATGTTACCATGGAGGAACCACACAACATTTGACTTTATAGACTAGAACTGAAGTCGCGCCAACTGCTTAACTCAAAATACAGTCAAGAATGTAGCTCTGAAGCCGAGAAACGGCATCGACCATAAGCACTAATGTGAAATTCGTACAATTTTCAAATTTCTTGTACTTGCTAACTTTGTGACCTCGGGCAGCTATGTTACCATGGAGGAACCACACAACATTTGACTTTATAGACTAGAACTGAAGTCGCGCCAACTGCTTAACTCAAAATACAGTCAAGAAAGCAGCTCTGAAGCTGAGAAACGGGATCGACCATAAGCACTACCGTGAAATTACGTACAATTTTCAAATTTCTTGTACTTGCTAACTTTGCGACCTCGGGCAGCTATGTTACCATTAAGGAACCACACAAGATATCACTTTATAGGCTAGAACTGAAGTCGCGCCAACTGCTTAACTCAAAATACAGTCAAGAAAGTAGCTCTGAAGCTGAGAAACGGGATCGACTGTAAGCACTACTGTGCAATTACGTACAATTTTCAAATTTCTTGTACTTGCTAACTTTGCGACCTCGGGCAGCTATGTTACCATGGAGGAACCACACAACATTTGACTTTATAGGTTAGAACTGAAGTCGCGCCAACTGCTTAACTCAAAATACAGTCAAGAAAGTAGCTCTGAAGCCAAGAAACGGCATCGACCTTAAGCACTACTGTGCAATTACGTACAATTTTCAAATTTCTTGTACTTGCTAACTTTGCGACCTCGGGCAGCTATGTTACCATGGAGGAATGACAGAAGATTTGACTTTTAAGGCTAGAACTGAAGTCGCGCCAATTGCTTAACTCAAAATACAGTCAAGAAAGCAGCTCTGAAGCTGAGAAACGGGATCGACCATAAGCACTACCGTGAAATTACATACAATTTTCAAATTTCTTGTACTTGCTAACTTTGCGACCTCGGGCAGCTATGTTACCATGGAGGAATCACACAAGATTTGACTTTTAAGGCTAGAACTGAAGTCGCGCCAACTGCTTAACTCAAAATACAGTCAAGAAAGTAGCTCTGAAGCTGAGAAACGGGATCGACCTTAAGCACTACTGTGCAATTACGTACAATTTTCAAATTTCTTGTACTTGCTAACTTTGCGACCTCGGGCAGCTATGTTACCATGGGGAAACCACACAAGATTTGACTTTATAGGCTAGAACCGAAGTCGCGCCAACTGCTTAACTCAAAATACAGTTAAGAAAGTAGCTCTGAAGCCAAGAAACGGCATCGACCTTAAGCACTACTGTGCAATTACGTACAATTTTCAAATTTCTTGTACTTGCTAACTTTGCGACCTCGGGCAGCTATGTTACCATGGAGGAATGACAGAAGATTTGACTTTTAAGGCTAGAACTGAAGTCGCGCCAATTGCTTAACTCAAAATACAGTCAAGAAAGCAGCTCTGAAGCTGAGAAACGGGATCGACCATAAGCACTACCGTGAAATTACATACAATTTTCAAATTTCTTGTACTTGCTAACTTTGCGACCTCGGGCAGCTATGTTACCATGGAGGAATCACACAAGATTTGACTTTTAAGGCTAGAACTGAAGTCGCGACAACTGTTTAGCTCAAAATACAGTCAAGAAAGTAGCTCTTAAGCCGAGAAACGGCATCGACCATAAGCACTACTGTGCAATTACGTACAATTTTCAAATTTCTTGTACTTGCTAACTTTGCGACCTCGGGCAGCTATGTTACCATGGAGGAATCACAGAAGATTTGACTTTAGAGGCTAGAGCTGAAGTCGCGCCAACTGTTTAGCTCAAAATACAGTCAAGAAAGTAGCTCTGAAGCCGAGAAACGGCATCGACCATAAGCACTACCGTGAAATTACGTACAATTTTCAAATTGCTTGTACTTGCTAACTTTGCGACCTCGGGCAGCTATGTTACCATGGGGAAACCACACGAGATTTGACTTTATAGGCTAGAACCGAAGTCGCGCCAACTGCTTAACTCAAAATACAGTCAAGAAAGTAGCTCTGAAGCCAAGAAACGGCATCGACCTTAAGCACTACTGTGCAATTACGTACAATTTTCAAATTTCTTGTACTTGCTAACTTTGCGACCTCGGGCAGCTATGTTACCATGGAGGAACCACACAAGATTTGACTTTATAGGCTAGAACTGAAGTCGCGCCAACTGCCTAACTCAAAATACAGTCAAGAAAGTAGCTCTGAAGCCGAGAAACGGCATCGATCATAAGCACTACTGTGCAATTACGTACAATTTTCAAATTTCTTGTACTTGCTAACTTTGCGACCTCGGGCAGCTATGTTACCATGGAGGAATCACAGAAGATTTGACTTTAGAGGCTAGAGCTGAAGTCGCGCCAACTGTTTAGCTCAAAATACAGTCAAGAAAGTAGCTCTGAAGCCGAGAAACGGCATCGACCCTAAGCACTACTGTGAAATTACGTACAATTTTCAAATTTCTTGTACTTGCTAAATTTGCGACCTCGGGCAGCTATGTTACCATGGAGGAACCACACAACATTTGACTTTTTAGGCTAGAACTGAAGTCGCGCCAACTGCTTAACTCAAAATACAGTCAAGAAAGTAGCTCTGAAGCTGAGAAACGGGATCGACCATAAGCACTACTGTGCAATTACGTACAATTTTCAAATTTCTTGTACTTGCTAACTTTGCGACCTCGGGCAGCTATGTTACCATGGAGGAATCGCACCAGATTTGACTTTATAGGCTAGAACTGAAGTCGCGCCAACTGCTTAACTCAAAATGCAGTCAAGAAAGTAGCTCTGAAGCTGAGAAACGGGATCGACCTTAAGCACTACTGTGCAATTACGTACAATTTTCAAATTTCTTGTACTTGCTAACTTTGCGACCTCGGGCAGCTATGTTACCATGGAGGAACCACACAACATTTGACTTTATAGGCTAGAACTGAAGTCGCGCCAACTGCTTAACTCAAAATACAGTCAAGAAAGTAGCTCTGAAGCTGAGAAACGGCATCGACCATAAGCACTACCGTGAAATTACGTACAATTTTCAAATTTCTTGTACTTGCTAACTCCTCGGGCAGCTATGTTACCATGGAGGAATCACACAAGATTTGACTTTTAAGGCTAGAACTGAAGTCGCGCCAACCGCTTAACTCAAAATACAGTTAAGAAAGTAGCTCTGAAGCCAAGAAACGGCATCGACCTTAAGCACTACTGTGCAATTACGTACAATTTTCAAATTTCTCGTACTTGCTAAATTTGCGACCTCGGGCAGCTATGTTACCATGGAGGAATCACACAAGATTTGACTTAATAGGCTAGAACTGAAGTCGCGCCAACTGCTTAACTCAAAATACAGTCAAGAAAGCAGCTCTGAAACCGAGAAACGGCATCGATCATAAGCACTACTGTGCAATTACGTACAATTTTCAAATTTCTTGTACTTGCTAACTTTGCGACCTCGGGCAGCTATGTTACCATGGAGGAATCACAGAAGATTTGACTTTATAGGCTAGAGCTGAAGTCGCGCCAACTGTTTAGCTCAAAATACAATCAAGAAAGTAGCTCTGAAGCCGAGAAACGGCATCGACCCTAAGCACTACTGTGAAATTACGTACAATTTTCAAATTTCTTGTACTTGCTAAATTTGCGACCTCGGGCAGCTATGTTACCATGGAGGAACCACACAAGATTTGACTTTATAGGCTAGAACTGAAGTCGCGCCAACTGCTTAACTCAAAATACAGTCAAGAAAGTAGCTCTGAAGCCAAGAAACGGCATCGACCTTAAGCACTACTGTGCAATTACGTACAATTTTCAAATTTCTTGTACTTGCTAACTTTGCGACCTCGGGCAGCTATGTTACCATGGAGGAACCACACAAGATTTGACTTTATAGGCTAGAACTGAAGTCGCGCCAACTGCCTAACTCAAAATACAGTCAAGAAAGTAGCTCTGAAGGCGAGAAACGGCATCGATCATAAGCACTACTGTGCAATTACGTACAATTTTCAAATTTCTTGTACTTGCTAACTTTGCGACCTCGGGCAGCTATGTTACCATGGAGGAATGACAGAAGATTTGACTTTTAAGGCTAGAACTGAAGTCGCCCCAACTGCTTAACTAAAAATACAGTCAAGAAAGTAGCCATGAAGCTGAGAAACGGGATCGACCATAAGCACTACTGTGCAATTACGTACAATTTTCAAATTTCTTGTACTTGCTAACTTTGCGACCTCGGGCAGCTATGTTACCATGGAGGAATCAGACAAGATTTGACTTTTAAGGCTAGAACTGAAGTCGCCCCAACTGCCTAACTCAAAATACAGTCAAGAAAGTAGCTCTGAAACCGAGAAACGGCATCGATCATAAGCACTACTGTGCAATTACGTACAATTTTCAAATTTCTTGTACTTGCTAACTTTGCGACCTCGGGCAGCTATGTTACCATGGAGGAACCACACAACATTTGACTTTATAGACTAGAACTGAAGTCGCGCCAACTGCTTAACTCAAAATACAGTCAAGAAAGTAGCTCTGAAGGCGAGAAATGGCATCGATCATAAGCACTACTGTGCAATTACGTACAATTTTCAAATTTCTTGTACTTGCTAACTTTGCGACCTCGGGCAGCTATGTTACCATGGAGGAATGACAGAAGATTTGACTTTTAAGGCTAGAACTGAAGTCGCCCCAACTGCTTAACTAAAAATACAGTCAAGAAAGTAGCCATGAAGCTGAGAAACGGGATCGACCATAAGCACTACTGTGCAATTACGTACAATTTTCAAATTTCTCGTACTTGCTAACTTTGCGGCCTCGGGCAGCTATGTTACCATGGAGGAACCACACAACATTTGACTTTATAGACTAGAACTGAAGTCGCGCCAACTGCTTAACTCAAAATACAGTCAAGAATGTAGCTCTGAAGCCGAGAAACGGCATCGACCATAAGCACTAATGAGAAATTACATACAATTTTCAAATTTCTTGTACTTGCTAACTTTGCGACCTCGGGCAGCTATGTTACCATGGAGGAACCACACAAGATATGACTTTATAGGCTAGAACTGAAGTCGCGCCAACTGCTTAACTCAAAATACAGTCAAGAAAGTAGCTCTGAAGCCAAGAAACGGCATCGACCTTAAGCACTACTGTGCAATTACGTACAATTTTCAAATTTCTTGTACTTGCTAACTTTGCGACCTCGGGCAGCTATGTTACCATGGAGGAATGACAGAAGATTTGACTTTTAAGGCTAGAACTGAAGTCGCGCCAATTGCTTAACTCAAAATACAGTCAAGAAAGTAGCTCTGAAGCCGAGAAACGGGATCGACCATAAGCACTAATGTGAAATTTGTACAATTTTCAAATTTCTTGTACTTGCTAACTTTGCGACCTCGGGCAGCTATGTTACCATGGGGGAACCACACAAGATTTGACTTTTAAGGTTAGAACTGAAGTCGCACCATCTGCTTAACTCAAAATACAGTCAAGAAAGTAGCTCTGAAGCCAAGAAACGGCATCGACCTTAAGCACTACTGTGCAATTACGTACAATTTTCAAATTTCTTGTACTTGCTAACTTTGCGACCTCGGGCAGCTATGTTACCATGGAGGAATCACACAAGATTTGACTTTTAAGGCTAGAACTGAAGTCGCGCCAACTGCATAACTCAAAATACAGTCAAGAAAGTAGCTCTGAAGCTGAGAAACGGGATCGACCATAAGCACTAATGTGAAATTACGTACAATTTTCAAATTTCTTGTACTTGCTAACTTTGCGACCTCGGGCAGCTATGTTACCATGGAGGAATGACAGAAGATTTGACTTTTAAGGCTAGAACTGAAGTCGCGCCAACTGCTTAACTCAAAATACAGTCAAGAAAGTAGCTCTGAAGCCGAGAAACGGGATCGACCATAAGCACTAATGTGAAATTCGTACAATTTTCAAATTTCTTGTACTTGCTAACTTTGCGACCTCGGGCAGCTATGTTACCATGGAGGAACCACACAACATTTGACTTTATAGGCTAGAACTGAAGTCGCGCCAACTGCTTAACTCAAAATACAGTCAAGAAAGTAGCTCTGAAGCTGAGAAACGGCATCGACCATAAGCACTACCGTGAAATTACGTACAATTTTCAAATTTCTTGTACTTGCTAACTCCTCGGGCAGCTATGTTACCATGGAGGAATCACACAAGATTTGACTTTTAAGGCTAGAACTGAAGTCGCGCCAACCGCTTAACTCAAAATACAGTCAAGAAAGTAGCTCTGAAGCTGAGAAACGGGATCGACCATAAGCACTAATGTGAAATTACGTACAATTTTCAAATTTCTTGTACTTGCTAACTTTGCGACCTCGGGCAGCTATGTTACCATGGAGGAACCACACAACATTTGACTTTATAGGCTAGAACTGAAGTCGCGCCAACTGCTTAACTCAAAATACAGTCAAGAAAGTAGTTCTGAAGCCGAGAAACGGCATCGACCATAAGCACTACCGTGAAATTACGTACAATTTTCAAATTTCTTGTACTTGCTAACTTTGCGACCTCGGGCAGCTATGTTACTATGGAGGAATCACACAAGATTTGACTTTTAAGGCTAGAACTGAAGTCGCGCCAACTTCTTAACTCAAAATACAGTCAAGAAAGTAGCTCTGAAGCTGAGAAACGGGATCGACCCTAAGCACTACTGTGCAATTCCGTACAATTTTCAAATTTCTTGTACTTGCTAACCTTGCGACCACGGGCAGCTATGTTACCATGGAGGAATCACACAAGATTTGACTTTTAAGGCTAGAACTGAAGTCGCGCCAACTGCATAACTCAAAATACAGTCAAGAAAGTAGCTCTGAAGCTGAGAAACGGGATCGACCATAAGCACTAATGTGAAATTACGTACAATTTTCAAATTTCTTGTACTTGCTAACTTTGCGACCTCGGGTAGCTATGTTACCATGGAGGAATCACACAAGATTTGACTTTTAAGGCTAGAACTGAAGTCGCGCCAACTGCTTAACTCAAAATACAGTCATGAAAGTAGCTCTGAAGCTGAGAAACGGGATCGACTATAAGCACTACTGTGCAATTACGTACAATTTTCAAATTTCTTGTACTTGCTAACTTTGCGACCTCGGGCAGCTATGTTACCATGGAGGAACCACACAACATTTGACTTTATAGGCTAGAACTGAAGTCGCGCCAACTGCTTAACTCAAAATACAGTCAAGAAAGTAGCTCTGAAGCTGAGAAACGGCATCGACCATAAGCACTAATGTGAAATTACGTACAATTTTCAAATTTCTTGTACTTGCTAACTTTGCGACCTCGGGCAGCTATGTTACCATGGAGGAATCACACAAGATTTGACTTTTAAGGCTAAAACTGAAGTCGCGCCAACTGCTTAACTCAAAATACAGTCAAGAAAGTAGCTCTGAAGCTGAGAAACGGCATCGACCATAAGCACTACCGTGAAATTACGTACAATTTTCAAATTTCTTGTACTTGCTAACTTTGCGACCTCGGGCAGCTATGTTACCATGGAGGAATCACACAAGATTTGACTCTTAAAGCTAGAACTGAAGTCGCGCCAACTGCTTAACTCAAAATACAGTCAAGAAAGTAGCTCTGAAGCTGAGAAACGGGATCGACCATAAGCACTAATGTGAAATTACGTACAATTTTCAAATTTCTTGTACTTGCTAACTTTGCGACCTCGGGCAGCTATGTTACCATGGAGGAATCACACAAGATTTGACTTTAAAGGCTAGAACTGAAGTCGCGCCAACTGCTTAACTCAAAATGCAGTCAAGAAAGTAGCTCTGAAGCTGAGAAACGGGATCGACCTTAAGCACTACTGTGCAATTACGTACAATTTTCAAATTTCTTGTACTTGCTAACTTTGCGACCTCGGGCAGCTATGTTACCATGGAGGAACCACACAACATTTGACTTTATAGGCTAGAACTGAAGTCGCGCCAACTGCTTAACTCAAAATACAGTCAAGAAAGTAGCTCTGAAGCTGAGAAACGGCATCGACCATAAGCACTACTGTGCAATTACGTACAATTTTCAAATTTCTTGTACTTGCTAACTTTGCGACCTCGGGCAGCTATGTTACCATGGAGGACTTTATAGACTAGGACTGAAGTCGCGCCAACTGCTTAACTCAAAATATAGTCAAGAAAATAGCTCTGAAGCGGAGAAACGGGATCGACCCTAAGCACTACTGTGCAATTACGTACAATTTTCAAATTTCTTGTACTTGCTAACTTTGCGACCTCGGGCAGCTATGTTACCATGGAGGAATCACACAAGATTTGACATTTAAGGCTAGAACTGAAGTCGCGCCAACTGCTTAACTCAAAATACAGTCAAGAAAGTAGCTTTGAAGCTGAGAAACGGGATCGACCATAAGCTCTACTGTGCAATTACGTACAATTTTCAAATTTCTTGTACTTGCTAACTTTGCGGCCTCGGGCAGCTATGTTACCATGGAGGAATCACACAAGATTTGACTTTTAAGGCCAGAACTGAAGTCGCGCCAACTGCTTAACTCAAAATACAGTCAACAAAAAAGCTCTGAAGCTGAGAAACGGGATCGACCTTAAGCACTACCGTGAAATTACGTACAATTTTCAAATTTCTTGTACTTGCTAACTTTGCGGCCTCGGGCAGCTATGTTACCATGGAGGAACCACACAACATTTGACTTTTAAGGGTAGAGCTGAAGTCGCGCCAACTGCTTAAATCAAAATACAGTCAAGAAAGTAGCTCTGAAGCTGAGAAACGGGATCGATTATAAGCACTACTGTGCAATTCCGTACAATTTTCAAATTTCTTGTACTTGCTAACTTTGCGACCTCGGGCAGCTATGTTACCATGGAGGAATCACACAAGATTTGACTTTTAAGGCTAGAACTGAAGTCGCGCCAACTGCTTAACTCAAAATACAGTCAAGAAAGTAGCTCTGAAGCCGAGAAACGGGATCGACCATAAGCACTAATGTGAAATTCGTACAATTTTCAAATTTCATGTACTTGCTAACTTTGCGACCTCGGGCAGTTATGTTACCATGGAGGAACCACACAACATTTGACTTTATAGACCAGAACTGAAGTCGCGCCAACTGCTTAACTCAAAATACAGTCAAGAAAGTAGCTCCGAAGCTGAGAAACGGTATCGACCCTAAGCACTACTGTGCAATTACGTACAATTTTCAAATTTCTTGTACTTGCTAATTTTGCGACCTCGGGCAGCTATGTTACCATGGAGGAACCACACAAGATATGACTTTATAGGCTAGAACTGAAGTCGCGCCAACTGCTTAACTCAAAATACAGTCAAGAAAGTAGCTCTGAAGCTGAGAAACGGGATCGACCATAAGCACTAATGTGAAATTCGTACAATTTTCAAATTTCATGTACTTGCTAACTTTGCGACCTCGGGCAGTTATGTTACCATGGAGGAACCACACAACATTTGACTTTATAGACCAGAACTGAAGTCGCGCCAACTGCTTAACTCAAAATACAGTCAAGAAAGTAGCTCCGAAGCTGAGAAACGGTATCGACCCTAAGCACTACTGTGCAATTACGTACAATTTTCAAATTTCTTGTACTTGCTAATTTTGCGACCTCGGGCAGCTATGTTACCATGGGGGAACCACACAAGATTTGACTTTATAGGCTAGAGCTGAAGTCGCGCCAACTGCTTAAATCAAAATACAGTCAAGAAAGTAGCTCTGAAGCTGAGAAACGGGATCGATTATAAGCACTACAGTGAAATTACGTACAATTTTCAAATTTCTTGTATTTGCTAACTTTGCGACCTCGGGCAGCTATGTTACCATGGAGGAATCACACAAGATTTGACTTTATAGACCAGAACTGAAGTCGCGCCAACTGCTTAACTCAAAATACAGTCAAGAAAGTAGCTCCGAAGCTGAGAAACGGTATCGACCCTAAGCACTACTGTGCAATTACGTACACTTTTCAAATTTCTTGTACTTGCTAACTTTGCGACCTCGGGCAGCTATGTTACCATGGAGGAACCACACAAGATATGACTTTATAGGCTAGAACTGAAGTCGCGCCAACTGCTTAACTCAAAATACAGTCAAGAAAGTAGCTCTGAAGCTGAGAAACGGGATCGACCATAAGCACTACTGTGCAATTACGTACAATTTTCAAATTTCTTGTACTTGCTAACTTTGCGGCCTCGGGCAGCTATGTTACCTTGGAGGAACCACACAACATTTGACTTTATAGACTAGAACTGAAGTCGCGCCAACTGCTTAACTCAAAATACAGTCAAGAAAGTAGCTCTGAAGCTGAGAAACGGGATCGATTATAAGCACTACTGTGAAATTACGTACAATTTTCAAATTTCTTGTATTTGCTAACTTTGCGACCTCGGGCAGCTATGTTACCATGGAGGAATCACACAAGATTTGACTTTATAGACCAGAACTGAAGTCGCGCCAACTGCTTAACTCAAAATACAGTCAAGAAAGTAGCTCCGAAGCTGAGAAACGGTATCGACCCTAAGCACTACTGTGCAATTACGTACACTTTTCAAATTTCTTGTACTTGCTAACTTTGCGACCTCGGGCAGCTATGTTACCATGGAGGAACCACACAAGATATGACTTTATAGGCTAGAACTGAAGTCGCGCCAACTGCTTAACTCAAAATACAGTCAAGAAAGTAGCTCTGAAGCTGAGAAACGGTATCGACCCTAAGCACTACTGTGCAATTACGTACAATTTTCAAATTTCTTGTACTTGCTAATTTTGCGACCTCGGGCAGCTATGTTACCATGGGGGAACCACACAAGATTTGACTTTATAGGCTAGAGCTGAAGTCGCGCCAACTGCTTAAATCAAAATACAGTCAAGAAAGTAGCTCTGAAGCTGAGAAACGGGATCGATTATAAGCACTACTGTGAAATTACGTACAATTTTCAAATTTCTTGTATTTGCTAACTTTGCGACCTCGGGCAGCTATGTTACCATGGAGGAATCACACAAGATTTGACTTTATAGACCAGAACTGAAGTCGCGCCAACTGCTTAACTCAAAATACAGTCAAGAAAGTAGCTCTGAAGCTGAGAAACGGGATCGACCATAAGCACTACTGTGCAATTACGTACAATTTTCAAATTTCTTGTACTTGCTAACTTTGCGGCCTCGGGCAGCTATGTTACCATGGAGGAACCACACAAGATATGACTTTATAGGCTAGAACTGAAGTCGCGCCAACTGCTTAACTCAAAATACAGTCAAGAAAGTAGCTCTGAAGCTGAGAAACGGGATCGACCATAAGCACTACTGTGCAATTACGTACAATTTTCAAATTTCTTGTACTTGCTAACTTTGCGGCCTCGGGCAGCTATGTTACCTTGGAGGAACCACACAACATTTGACTTTATTGACTAGAACTGAAGTCGCGCCAACTGCTTAACTCAAAATACAGTCAAGAAAGTAGCTCTGAAGCTGAGAAACGGGATCGACCATAAGCACTAATGTGAAATTCGTACAATTTTCAAATTTCATGTACTTGCTAACTTTGCGACCTCGGGCAGTTATGTTACCATGGAGGAACCACACAACATTTGACTTTATAGACCAGAACTGAAGTCGCGCCAACTGCTTAACTCAAAATACAGTCAAGAAAGTAGCTCCGAAGCTGAGAAACGGTATCGACCCTAAGCACTACTGTGCAATTACGTACAATTTTCAAATTTCTTGTACTTGCTAATTTTGCGACCTCGGGCAGCTATGTTACCATGGAGGAACCACACAAGATATGACTTTATAGGCTAGAACTGAAGTCGCGCCAACTGCTTAACTCAAAATACAGTCAAGAAAGTAGCTCTGAAGCTGAGAAACGGGATCGACCATAAGCACTACTGTGCAATTACGTACAATTTTCAAATTTCTTGTACTTGCTAACTTTGCGGCCTCGGGCAGCTATGTTACCATGGAGGAACCACACAACATTTGACTTTATAGACTAGAACTGAAGTCGCGCCAACTGCTTAACTCAAAATACAGTCAAGAAAGTAGCTCTGAAGCCGAGAAACGGCATCGACCATAAGCACTACTGTGAAATTACATACAATTTTCAAATTTCTTGTATTTGCTAACTTTGCGACCTCGGGCAGCTATGTTACCATGGGGGAACCACACAAGATTTGACTTTATAGGCTAGAGCTGAAGTCGCGCCAACTGCTTAAATCAAAATACAGTCAAGAAAGTAGCTCTGAAGCTGAGAAACGGGATCGATTATAAGCACTACTGTGAAATTACGTACAATTTTCAAATTTCTTGTATTTGCTAACTTTGCGACCTCGGGCAGCTATGTTACCATGGGGGAACCACACAAGATTTGACTTTATAGGCTAGAACTGAAGTCGCGCCAACTGCTTAACTCAAAATACAGTCAAGAAAGTAGCTCTGAAGCCAAGAAACGGCATCGACCTTAAGCACTACTGTGCAATTACGTACAATTTTGAAATTTCTTGTACTTGCTAACTTTGCGACCTCGGGCAGCTATGTTACCATGGAGGAACCACACAAGATTTGACTTTATAGGCTAGAACTGAAGTCGCGCCAACTGCTTAACTCAAAATACAGTCAAGAAAGTAGCTCCGAAGCTAAGAAACGGGATCGACCCTAAGCACTACTGTGCAATTACGTACAATTTTCAAATTTCTTGTACTTGCTAATTTTGCGACCTCGGGCAGCTATGTTACCATGGAGTAATCGCACAAGATTTGACTTTTAAAGCTAGAACTGAAGTCGCGCCAACTGCTTAACTCAAAATACAGTCAAGAAAGTTGCTCTGAAGCTGAGAAACGGGATCGACCATAAGCACTACTGTGCAATTACGTACAATTTTCAAATTTCTTGTACTTGCTAACTTTGCGGCCTCGGGCAGCTATGTTACCATGGAGGAACCACACAAAATTTGACTTTATAGACTAGAACTGAAGTCGCGCCAACTGCTTAACTCAAAATACAGTCAAGAAAGTAGCTCTGAAGCTGAGAAACGGGATCGACCTTAAGCACTACTGTGCAATTACGTACAATTTTCAAATTTCTTGTACTTGCTAACTTTGCGACCTCGGGCAGCTATGTTACCATGGAGGAATCACACAAGATTTGACTTTATAGGCTAGAACTGAAGTCGCGCCAACTGCTTAACTCAAAATACAGTCAAGAAAGTAGCTCTGAAACCGAGAAACGGCATCGATCATAAGCACTACTGTGCAATTACGTACAATTTTCAAATTTCTTGTACTTGCTAACTTTGCGACCTCGGGCAGCTATGTTACCATGGAGGAATCACAGAAGATTTGACTTTATAGGCTAGAGCTGAAGTCGCGCCAACTGTTTAGCTCAAAATACAGTCAAGAAAGTAGCTCTGAAGCCGAGAAACGGCATCGACCCTAAGCACTACTGTGCAATTACGTACAATTTTCAAATTTCTTGTACTTGCTAACTTTGCGACCTCGGGCAGCTATGTTACCATGGAGGAACCACACAAGATTTGACTTTATAGGCTAGAACTGAAGTCGCGCCAACTGCCTAACTCAAAATACAGTCAAGAAAGTAGCTCTGAAGCCGAGAAACGGCATCGATCATAAGCACTACTGTGCAATTACGTACAATTTTCAAATTTCTTGTACTTGCTAACTTTGCGACCTCGGGCAGCTATGTTACCATGGAGGAATCACAGAAGATTTGACTTTAGAGGCTAGAGCTGAAGTCGCGCCAACTGCTTAACTCAAAATACAGTCAAGAAAGTAGCTCTGAAGCCAAGAAACGGCATCGACCTTAAGCACTACTGTGCAATTACGTACAATTTTCAAATTTCTTGTACTTGCTAACTTTGCGACCTCGGGCAGCTATGTTACCATGGAGGAATCACAGAAGATTTGACTTTAGAGGCTAGAGCTGAAGTCGCGCCAACTGTTTAGCTCAAAATACAGTCAAGAAAGTAGCTCTGAAGCCGAGAAACGGCATCGACCATAAGCACTACCGTGAAATTACGTACAATTTTCAAATTTCTTGTACTTGCTAACTTTGCGACCTCGGGCAGCTATGTTACCATGGAAGAACCACACAAGATTTGACTTTATAGGCTAGAACCGAAGTCGCGCCAACTGCTTAACTCAAAATACAGTTAAGAAAGTAGCTCTGAAGCCAACAAACGGCATCGACCTTAAGCACTACTGTGCAATTACGTACAATTTTCAAATTTCTTGTACTTGCTAAATTTGCGACCTCGGGCAGCTATGTTACCATTAAGGAACCACACAAGATATCACTTTATAGGCAAGAACTGAAGTCGCGCCAACTGCTTAACTCAAAATACAGTCAAGAAAGTAGCTCTGAAGCTGAGAAACGGGATCGACTGTAAGCACTACTGTGCAATTACGTACAATTTTCAAATTTCTTGTACTTGCTAACTTTGCGACCTCGGGCAGCTATGTTACCATGGAGGAATCAGACAAGATTTGACTTTTAAGGCTAGAACTGAAGTCGCGCCAACTGCTTAACTCAAAATACAGTCAAGAAGGTAGCTCTGAAGCCGAGAAACGGGATCGACCATAAGCACTACCGTGAAATTACGTACAATTTTCAAATTTCTTGTACTTGCTAACTTTGCGACCTCGGGCAGCTATGTTACCATGGAGGAACCACACAAGATATGACTTTATAGGCTAGAACTGAAGTCGCGCCAACTGCTTAACTCAAAATACAGTCAAGAAAGTAGCTCTGAAGCTGAGAAACGGGATCGACTGTAAGCACTACTGTGCAATTACGTACAATTTTCAAATTTCTTGTACTTGCTAACTTTGCGACCTCGGGCAGCTATGTTACCATGGAGGAATCAGACAAGATTTGACTTTTAAGGCTAGAACTGAAGTCGCGCCAACTGCTTAACTCAAAATACAGTCAAGAAAGTAGCTCTGAAGCTGAGAAACGGGATCGACCATAAGCACTAATGTGAAATTACGTACAATTTTCAAATTTCTTGTACTTGCTAACTTTGCGACCTCGGGCAGCTATGTTACCATGGAGGAACCACACAACATTTGACTTTCTAGGTTAGAACTGAAGTCGCGCCAACTGCTTAACTCAAAATACAGTCAAGAAAGTAGCTCTGAAGCCAAGAAACGGCATCGACCTTAAGCACTACTGTGCAATTACGTACAATTTTCAAATTTCTTGTACTTGCTAACTTTGCGACCTCGGGCAGCTATGTTACCATGGAGGAATGACAGAAGATTTGACTTTTAAGGCTAGAACTGAAGTCGCGCCAATTGCTTAACTCAAAATACAGTCAAGAAAGTAGCTCTGAAGCCGAGAAACGGGATCGACCATAAGCACTAATGTGAAATTTGTACAATTTTCAAATTTCTTGTACTTGCTAACTTTGCGACCTCGGGCAGCTATGTTACCATGGAGGAATCACACAAGATTTGACTTTTAAGGCTAGAACTGAAGTCGCCCCAACTGCTTAACTCAAAATACAGTCAAGAAAGTAGCCATGAAGCTGAGAAACGGGATCGACCATAAGCACTACCGTGAAATTACGTACAATTTTCAAATTTCTTGTACTTGCTAACTTTGCGACCTCGGGCAGCTATGTTACCATGGAGGAATGACAGAAGATTTGACTTTTAAGGCTAGAACTGAAGTCGCCCCAACTGCTTAACTAAAAATACAGTCAAGAAAGTAGCCATGAAGCTGAGAAACGGGATCGACCATAAGCACTACTGTGCAATTACGTACAATTTTCAAATTTCTCGTACTTGCTAACTTTGCGGCCTCGGGCAGCTATGTTACCATGGAGGAACCACACAACATTTGACTTTATAGACTAGAACTGAAGTCGCGCCAACTGCTTAACTCAAAATACAGTCAAGAATGTAGCTCTGAAGCCGAGAAACGGCATCGACCATAAGCACTAATGAGAAATTACATACAATTTTCAAATTTCTTGTACTTGCTAACTTTGCGACCTCGGGCAGCTATGTTACCATGGAGGAATCACACAAGATTTGACTTTTAAGGCTAGAACTGAAGTCGCGCCAACTGCTTAACTCAAAATACAGTCAAGAAAGTAGCTCTGAAGCTGAGAAACGGGATCGACCATAAGCACTACTGTGCAATTACGTACAATTTTCAAATTTCTTGTACTTGCTAACTTTGCGGCCTCGGGCAGCTATGTTACCATGGAGGAACCACACAACATTTGACTTTATAGACTAGAACTGAAGTCGCGCCAACTGCTTAACTCAAAATACAGTCAAGAATGTAGCTCTGAAGCCGAGAAACGGCATCGACCATAAGCACTAATGAGAAATTACATACAATTTTCAAATTTCTTGTACTTGCTAACTTTGCGACCTCGGGCAGCTATGTTACCATGGAGGAATCACACAAGATTTGACTTTTAAGGCTAGAACTGAAGTCGCGCCAACTGCTTAACTCAAAATACAGTCAAGAAAGTAGCTCTGAAGCTGAGAAACGGGATCGACCTTAAGCACTACTGTGCAATTACGTACAATTTTCAAATTTATTGTACTTGCTAACTTTGCGACCTCGGGCAGCTATGTTACCATGGAGGAATCACACAAGATTTGATTTTATAGGCTAGAACTGAAGTCGCGCCAACTGCTTAACTCAAAATACAGTCAAGAAAGTAGCTCTGAAGCCGAGAAACGGCATCGATCATAAGCACTACTGTGCAATTACGTACAATTTTCAAATTTCTTGTACTTGCTAACTTTGCGACCTCGGGCAGCTATGTTACCATGGAGGAATGACAGAAGATTTGACTTTTAAGGCTTGAACTGAAGTAATCGTACAAGATTTGACTTTTAAAGCTAGAACTGAAGTCGCGCCAACTGCTTAACTCAAAATACAGTCAAGAAAGTAGCTCTGAAGCTGAGAAACGGGATCGACCATAAGCACTACTGTGCAATTACGTACAATTTTCAAATTTCTTGTACTTGCTAACTTTGCGGCCTCGGGCAGCTATGTTACCATGGAGGAACCACACAAAATTTGACTTTATAGACTAGAACTGAAGTCGCGCCAACTGCTTAACTCAAAATACAGTGAAGAAAGTAGCTCTGAAGCCGAGAAACGGCATCGACCATAAGCACTACTGTGCAATTACGTACAATTTTCAAATTTCTTGTACTTGCTAACTTTGCGACCTCGGGCAGCTATGTTACCATGGAGGAACCACACAACATTTGACTTTATAGGCTAGAACTGAAGTCGCGCCAACTGCTTAACTCAAAATACAGTCAAGAAGGTAGCTCTGAAGCTGAGAAACGGGATCGACCATAAGCACTAATGAGAAATTACATACAATTTTCAAATTTCTTGTACTTGCTAACTTTGCGACCTCGGGCAGCTATGTTACCTTGGAGGAATCACACAAGATTTGACTTTTAAGGCTAGAACTGAAGTCGCGCCAACTGCTTAACTCAAAATACAGTCAAGAAAGTAGCTCTGAAGCTGAGAAACGGGATCGACCCTAAGCACTACTGTGGAATTCCGTATAATTTTCAAATTTCTTGTACTTGCTAAATTTGCGACCTCGGGCAGCTATGTT
Source organism: Merodon equestris (assembly GCA_958301585.1). Taxonomy (NCBI): domain Eukaryota; kingdom Metazoa; phylum Arthropoda; class Insecta; order Diptera; family Syrphidae; genus Merodon; species Merodon equestris. The sequence goes on along the minus strand of OY284415.1, from coordinate 74,780,128 downwards.
ACCATTAAGGAACCACACAAGATATCACTTTATAGGCTAGAACTGAAGTCGCGCCAACTGCTTAACTCAAAATACAGTCAAGAAAGTAGCTCTGAAGCTGAGAAACGGGATCGACTGTAAGCACTACTGTGCAATTCCGTATAATTTTCAAATTTCTTGTACTTGCTAACTTTGCGACCTCGGGCAGCTATGTTACCATGGAGGAACCACACAACATTTGACTTTATAGGCTAGAACTGAAGTCGCGCCAACTGCTTAACTCAAAATACAGTCAAGAAGGTAGCTCTGAAGCTGAGAAACGGGATCGACCATAAGCACTACCGTGAAATTACGTACAATTTTCAAATTTCTTGTACTTGCTAACTTTGCGACCTCGGGCAGCTATGTTACCATGGAAGAACCACACAAGATTTGACTTTATAGGCAAGAACCGAAGTCGCGCCAACTGCTTAACTCAAAATACAGTTAAGAAAGTAGCTCTGAAGCCAACAAACGGCATCGACCTTAAGCACTACTGTGCAATTACGTACAATTTTCAAATTTCTTGTACTTGCTAAATTTGCGACCTCGGGCAGCTATGTTACCATTAAGGAACCACACAAGATATCACTTTATAGGCTAGAACTGAAGTCGCGCCAACTGCTTAACTCAAAATACAGTCAAGAAAGTAGCTCTGAAGCTGAGAAACGGGATCGACTGTAAGCACTACTGTGCAATTACGTACAATTTTCAAATTTCTTGTACTTGCTAACTTTGCGACCTCGGGCAGCTATGTTACCATGGAGGAATCAGACAAGATTTGACTTTTAAGGCTAGAACTGAAGTCGCGCCAACTGCTTAACTCAAAATACAGTCAAGAAGGTAGCTCTGAAGCCGAGAAACGGGATCGACCATAAGCACTACCGTGAAATTACGTACAATTTTCAAATTTCTTGTACTTGCTAACTTTGCGACCTCGGGCAGCTATGTTACCATGGAGGAACCACACAAGATATGACTTTATAGGCTAGAACTGAAGTCGCGCCAACTGCTTAACTCAAAATACAGTCAAGAAAGTAGCTCTGAAGCTGAGAAACGGGATCGACTGTAAGCACTACTGTGCAATTACGTACAATTTTCAAATTTCTTGTACTTGCTAACTTTGCGACCTCGGGCAGCTATGTTACCATGGAGGAATCAGACAAGATTTGACTTTTAAGGCTAGAACTGAAGTCGCGCCAACTGCTTAACTCAAAATACAGTCAAGAAAGTAGCTCTGAAGCTGAGAAACGGGATCGACCATAAGCACTAATGTGAAATTACGTACAATTTTCAAATTTCTTGTACTTGCTAACTTTGCGACCTCGGGCAGCTATGTTACCATGGAGGAACCACACAACATTTGACTTTATAGGTTAGAACTGAAGTCGCGCCAACTGCTTAACTCAAAATACAGTCAAGAAAGTAGCTCTGAAGCCAAGAAACGGCATCGACCTTAAGCACTACTGTGCAATTACGTACAATTTTCAAATTTCTTGTACTTGCTAACTTTGCGACCTCGAGCAGCTATGTTACCATGGAGGAATGACAGAAGATTTGACTTTTAAGGCTAGAACTGAAGTCGCGCCAATTGCTTAACTCAAAATACAGTCAAGAAAGTAGCTCTGAAGCCGAGAAACGGGATCGACCATAAGCACTAATGTGAAATTTGTACAATTTTCAAATTTCTTGTACTTGCTAACTTTGCGACCTCGGGCAGCTATGTTACCATGGAGGAATCACACAAGATTTGACTTTTAAGGCTAGAACTGAAGTCGCCCCAACTGCTTAACTCAAAATACAGTCAAGAAAGTAGCCATGAAGCTGAGAAACGGGATCGACCATAAGCACTACCGTGAAATTACGTACAATTTTCAAATTTCTTGTACTTGCTAACTTTGCGACCTCGGGCAGCTATGTTACCATGGAGGAATTACAGAAGATTTGACTTTTAAGGCTAGAACTGAAGTCGCCCCAACTGCTTAACTAAAAATACAGTCAAGAAAGTAGCCATGAAGCTGAGAAACGGGATCGACCATAAGCACAACTGTGCAATTACGTACAATTTTCAAATTTCTCGTACTTGCTAACTTTGCGGCCTCGGGCAGCTATGTTACCATGGAGGAACCACACAACATTTGACTTTATAGACTAGAACTGAAGTCGCGCCAACTGCTTAACTCAAAATACAGTCAAGAATGTAGCTCTGAAGCCGAGAAACGGCATCGGCCATAAGCACTAATGAGAAATTACATACAATTTTCAAATTTCTTGTACTTGCTAACTTTGCGACCTCGGGCAGCTATGTTACCATGGAGGAATCACACAAGATTTTACTTTTAAGGCTAGAACTGAAGTCGCGCCAACTGCTTAACTCAAAATACAGTCAAGAAAGTAGCTCTGAAGCCGAGAAACGGCATCGATCATAAGCACTACTGTGCAATTACGTACAATTTTCAAATTTCTTGTACTTGCTAACTTTGCGACCTCGGGCAGCTATGTTACCATGGAGGAATGACAGAAGATTTGACTTTTAAGGCTTGAACTGAAGTCGCGCCAACTGCTTAACTCAAAATACAGTCAAGAAAGTAGCTCTGAAGCCGAGAAACGGGATCGACCATAAGCACTAATGTGAAATTCGTACAATTTTCAAATTTCTTGTACTTGCTAACTTTGCGACCTCGGGCAGCTATGTTACCATGGAGGAACCACACAACATTTGACTTTATAGACTAGAACTGAAGTCGCGCCAACTGCTTAACTCAAAATACAGTCAAGAAAGCAGCTCTGAAGCTGAGAAACGGGATCGACCATAAGCACTACCGTGAAATTACGTACAATTTTCAAATTTCTTGTACTTGCTAACTTTGCGACCTCGGGCAGCTATGTTACCATGGAGGAATCGCACAAGATTTGACTTTTAAGGCTAGAACTGAAGTCGTGCCAACTGCTTAACTCAAAATACAGTCAAGAAAGTAGCTCTGAAGCCGAGAAACGGCATCGACCATAAGCACTAATGAGAAATTACATACAATTTTCAAATTTCTTGTACTTGCTAACTTTGCGACCTCGGGCAGCTATGTTACCATGGAGGAATCACACAAGATTTGACTTTTAAGGCTAGAACTGAAGTCGCGCCAACTGCTTAACTCAAAATACAGTCAAGAAAGTAGCTCTGAAGCTGAGAAACGGGATCGACCTTAAGCACTACTGTGCAATTACGTACAATTTTCAAATTTCTTGTACTTGCTAACTTTGCGACCTCGGGCAGCTATGTTACCATGGAGGAATCACAGAAGATTTGACTTTAGAGGCTAGAGCTGAAGTCGCGCCAACTGTTTAGCTCAAAATACAGTCAAGAAAGTAGCTCTGAAGCCGAGAAACGGCATCGACCATAAGCACTACCGTGAAATTACGTACAATTTTCAAATTGCTTGTACTTGCTAACTTTGCGACCTCGGGCAGCTATGTTACCATGGGGAAACCACACAAGATTTGACTTTATAGGCTAGAACCGAAGTCACGCCAACTGCTTAACTCAAAATACAGTCAAGAAAGTAGCTCTGAAGCCAAGAAACGGCATCGACCTTAAGCACTACTGTGCAATTACGTACAATTTTCAAATTTCTTGTACTTGCTAACTTTGCGACCTCGGGCAGCTATGTTACCATGGAGGAACCACACAAGATTTGACTTTATAGGCTAGAACTGAAGTCGCGCCAACTGCATAACTCAAAATACAGTCAAGAAAGTAGCTCTGAAGCTGAGAAACGGCATCGATCATAAGCACTACTGTGCAATTACGTACAATTTTCAAATTTCTTGTACTTGCTAACTTTGCGACCTCGGGCAGCTATGTTACCATGGAGGAATCACAGAAGATTTGACTTTAGAGGCTAGAGCTGAAGTCGCGCCAACTGTTTAGCTCAAAATACAGTCAAGAAAGTAGCTCTGAAGCCGAGAAACGGCATCGACCATAAGCACTACTGTGCAATTACGTACAATTTTCAAATTGCTTGTACTTGCTAACTTTGCGACCTCGGGCAGCTATGTTACCATGGGGAAACCACACAAGATTTGACTTTTAAGGCTAGAACTGAAGTCGCGCCAATTGCTTAACTCAAAATACAGTCAAGAAAGTAGCTCTGAAGCTGAGAAACGGGATCGACTGTAAGCACTACTGTGCAATTACGTACAATTTTCAAATTTCTTGTACTTGCTAACTTTGCGACCTCGGGCAGCTATGTTACCATGGAGGAATCAGACAAGATTTGACTTTTAAGGCTAGAACTGAAGTCGCGCCAACTGCTTAACTCAAAATACAGTCAAGAAAGTAGCTCTGAAGCTGAGAAACGGGATCGACCATAAGCACTAATGTGAAATTACGTACAATTTTCAAATTTCTTGTACTTGCTAACTTTGCGACCTCGGGCAGCTATGTTACCATGGAGGAACCACACAACATTTGACTTTATATTTTAGAACTGAAGTCGCGCCAACTGCTTAACTCAAAATACAGTCAAGAAAGTAGCTCTGAAGCCAAGAAACGGCATCGACCTTAAGCACTACTGTGCAATTACGTACAATTTTCAAATTTCTTGTACTTGCTAACTTTGCGACCTCGAGCAGCTATGTTACCATGGAGGAATGACAGAAGATTTGACTTTTAAGGCTAGAACTGAAGTCGCGCCAACTGCTTAACTCAAAATACAGTCAAGAATGTAGCTCTGAAGCCGAGAAACGGCATCGACCATAAGCACTAATGAGAAATTACATACAATTTTCAAATTTCTTGTACTTGCTAACTTTGCGACCTCGGGCAGCTATGTTACCATGGAGGAATCACACAAGATTTGACTTTTAAGGCTAGAACTGAAGTCGCGCCAACTGCTTAACTCAAAATACAGTCAAGAAAGTAGCTCTGAAGCTGAGAAACGGGATCGACCTTAAGCACTACTGTGCAATTACGTACAATTTTCAAATTTATTGTACTTGCTAACTTTGCGACCTCGGGCAGCTATGTTACCATGGAGGAATCACACAAGATTTGATTTTATAGGCTAGAACTGAAGTCGCGCCAACTGCTTAACTCAAAATACAGTCAAGAAAGTAGCTCTGAAGCCGAGAAACGGCATCGATCATAAGCACTACTGTGCAATTACGTACAATTTTCAAATTTCTTGTACTTGCTAACTTTGCGACCTCGGGCAGCTATGTTACCATGGAGGAATGACAGAAGATTTGACTTTTAAGGCTTGAACTGAAGTAATCGTACAAGATTTGACTTTTAAAGCTAGAACTGAAGTCGCGCCAACTGCTTAACTCAAAATACAGTCAAGAAAGTAGCTCTGAAGCTGAGAAACGGGATCGACCATAAGCACTACTGTGCAATTACGTACAATTTTCAAATTTCTTGTACTTGCTAACTTTGCGGCCTCGGGCAGCTATGTTACCATGGAGGAACCACACAAAATTTGACTTTATAGACTAGAACTGAAGTCGCGCCAACTGCTTAACTCAAAATACAGTGAAGAAAGTAGCTCTGAAGCCGAGAAACGGCATCGACCATAAGCACTACTGTGCAATTACGTACAATTTTCAAATTTCTTGTACTTGCTAACTTTGCGACCTCGGGCAGCTATGTTACCATGGAGGAACCACACAACATTTGACTTTATAGGCTAGAACTGAAGTCGCGCCAACTGCTTAACTCAAAATACAGTCAAGAAGGTAGCTCTGAAGCTGAGAAACGGGATCGACCATAAGCACTAATGAGAAATTACATACAATTTTCAAATTTCTTGTACTTGCTAACTTTGCGACCTCGGGCAGCTATGTTACCTTGGAGGAATCACACAAGATTTGACTTTTAAGGCTAGAACTGAAGTCGCGCCAACTGCTTAACTCAAAATACAGTCAAGAAAGTAGCTCTGAAGCTGAGAAACGGGATCGACCCTAAGCACTACTGTGGAATTCCGTATAATTTTCAAATTTCTTGTACTTGCTAAATTTGCGACCTCGGGCAGCTATGTTACCATTAAGGAACCACACAAGATATCACTTTATAGGCTAGAACTGAAGTCGCGCCAACTGCTTAACTCAAAATACAGTCAAGAAAGTAGCTCTGAAGCTGAGAAACGGGATCGACTGTAAGCACTACTGTGCAATTCCGTATAATTTTCAAATTTCTTGTACTTGCTAACTTTGCGACCTCGGGCAGCTATGTTACCATGGAGGAACCACACAACATTTGACTTTATAGGCTAGAACTGAAGTCGCGCCAACTGCTTAACTCAAAATACAGTCAAGAAGGTAGCTCTGAAGCTGAGAAACGGGATCGACCATAAGCACTACCGTGAAATTACGTACAATTTTCAAATTTCTTGTACTTGCTAACTTTGCGACCTCGGGCAGCTATGTTACCATGGAAGAACCACACAAGATTTGACTTTATAGGCAAGAACCGAAGTCGCGCCAACTGCTTAACTCAAAATACAGTTAAGAAAGTAGCTCTGAAGCCAACAAACGGCATCGACCTTAAGCACTACTGTGCAATTACGTACAATTTTCAAATTTCTTGTACTTGCTAAATTTGCGACCTCGGGCAGCTATGTTACCATTAAGGAACCACACAAGATATCACTTTATAGGCTAGAACTGAAGTCGCGCCAACTGCTTAACTCAAAATACAGTCAAGAAAGTAGCTCTGAAGCTGAGAAACGGGATCGACTGTAAGCACTACTGTGCAATTACGTACAATTTTCAAATTTCTTGTACTTGCTAACTTTGCGACCTCGGGCAGCTATGTTACCATGGAGGAATCAGACAAGATTTGACTTTTAAGGCTAGAACTGAAGTCGCGCCAACTGCTTAACTCAAAATACAGTCAAGAAGGTAGCTCTGAAGCCGAGAAACGGGATCGACCATAAGCACTACCGTGAAATTACGTACAATTTTCAAATTTCTTGTACTTGCTAACTTTGCGACCTCGGGCAGCTATGTTACCATGGAGGAACCACACAAGATATGACTTTATAGGCTAGAACTGAAGTCGCGCCAACTGCTTAACTCAAAATACAGTCAAGAAAGTAGCTCTGAAGCTGAGAAACGGGATCGACTGTAAGCACTACTGTGCAATTACGTACAATTTTCAAATTTCTTGTACTTGCTAACTTTGCGACCTCGGGCAGCTATGTTACCATGGAGGAATCAGACAAGATTTGACTTTTAAGGCTAGAACTGAAGTCGCGCCAACTGCTTAACTCAAAATACAGTCAAGAAAGTAGCTCTGAAGCTGAGAAACGGGATCGACCATAAGCACTAATGTGAAATTACGTACAATTTTCAAATTTCTTGTACTTGCTAACTTTGCGACCTCGGGCAGCTATGTTACCATGGAGGAACCACACAACATTTGACTTTATAGGTTAGAACTGAAGTCGCGCCAACTGCTTAACTCAAAATACAGTCAAGAAAGTAGCTCTGAAGCCAAGAAACGGCATCGACCTTAAGCACTACTGTGCAATTACGTACAATTTTCAAATTTCTTGTACTTGCTAACTTTGCGACCTCGAGCAGCTATGTTACCATGGAGGAATGACAGAAGATTTGACTTTTAAGGCTAGAACTGAAGTCGCGCCAATTGCTTAACTCAAAATACAGTCAAGAAAGTAGCTCTGAAGCCGAGAAACGGGATCGACCATAAGCACTAATGTGAAATTTGTACAATTTTCAAATTTCTTGTACTTGCTAACTTTGCGACCTCGGGCAGCTATGTTACCATGGAGGAATCACACAAGATTTGACTTTTAAGGCTAGAACTGAAGTCGCCCCAACTGCTTAACTCAAAATACAGTCAAGAAAGTAGCCATGAAGCTGAGAAACGGGATCGACCATAAGCACTACCGTGAAATTACGTACAGTTTTCAAATTTCTTGTACTTGCTAACTTTGCGACCTCGGGCAGCTATGTTACCATGGAGGAATTACAGAAGATTTGACTTTTAAGGCTAGAACTGAAGTCGCCCCAACTGCTTAACTAAAAATACAGTCAAGAAAGTAGCCATGAAGCTGAGAAACGGGATCGACCATAAGCACTACTGTGCAATTACGTACAATTTTCAAATTTCTCGTACTTGCTAACTTTGCGGCCTCGGGCAGCTATGTTACCATGGAGGAACCACACAACATTTGACTTTATAGACTAGAACTGAAGTCGCGCCAACTGCTTAACTCAAAATACAGTCAAGAATGTAGCTCTGAAGCCGAGAAACGGCATCGACCATAAGCACTAATGAGAAATTACATACAATTTTCAAATTTCTTGTACTTGCTAACTTTGCGACCTCGGGCAGCTATGTTACCATGGAGGAATCACACAAGATTTTACTTTTAAGGCTAGAACTGAAGTCGCGCCAACTGCTTAACTCAAAATACAGTCAAGAAAGTAGCTCTGAAGCCGAGAAACGGCATCGATCATAAGCACTACTGTGCAATTACGTACAATTTTCAAATTTCTTGTACTTGCTAACTTTGCGACCTCGGGCAGCTATGTTACCATGGAGGAATGACAGAAGATTTGACTTTTAAGGCTTGAACTGAAGTCGCGCCAACTGCTTAACTCAAAATACAGTCAAGAAAGTAGCTCTGAAGCCGAGAAACGGGATCGACCATAAGCACTAATGTGAAATTCGTACAATTTTCAAATTTCTTGTACTTGCTAACTTTGCGACCTCGGGCAGCTATGTTACCATGGAGGAACCACACAACATTTGACTTTATAGACTAGAACTGAAGTCGCGCCAACTGCTTAACTCAAAATACAGTCAAGAAAGCAGCTCTGAAGCTGAGAAACGGGATCGACCATAAGCACTACCGTGAAATTACGTACAATTTTCAAATTTCTTGTACTTGCTAACTTTGCGACCTCGGGCAGCTATGTTACCATGGAGGAATCGCACAAGATTTGACTTTTAAGGCTAGAACTGAAGTCGTGCCAACTGCTTAACTCAAAATACAGTCAAGAAAGTAGCTCTGAAGCCGAGAAACGGCATCGACCATAAGCACTAATGAGAAATTACATACAATTTTCAAATTTCTTGTACTTGCTAACTTTGCGACCTCGGGCAGCTATGTTACCATGGAGGAATCACACAAGATTTGACTTTTAAGGCTAGAACTGAAGTCGCGCCAACTGCTTAACTCAAAATACAGTCAAGAAAGTAGCTCTGAAGCTGAGAAACGGGATCGACCTTAAGCACTACTGTGCAATTACGTACAATTTTCAAATTTCTTGTACTTGCTAACTTTGCGACCTCGGGCAGCTATGTTACCATGGAGGAATCACACAAGATTTGACTTTATAGGCTAGAACTGAAGTCGCGCCAACTGTTTAGCTCAAAATACAGTCAAGAAAGTAGCTCTTAAGCCGAGAAACGGCATCGACCATAAGCACTACTGTGCAATTACGTACAATTTTCAAATTTCTTGTACTTGCTAACTTTGCGACCTCGGGCAGCTATGTTACCATGGAGGAATCACAGAAGATTTGACTTTAGAGGCTAGAGCTGAAGTCGCGCCAACTGTTTAGCTCAAAATACAGTCAAGAAAGTAGCTCTGAAGCCGAGAAACGGCATCGACCATAAGCACTACCGTGAAATTACGTACAATTTTCAAATTGCTTGTACTTGCTAACTTTGCGACCTCGGGCAGCTATGTTACCATGGGGAAACCACACAAGATTTGACTTTATAGGCTAGAACCGAAGTCACGCCAACTGCTTAACTCAAAATACAGTCAAGAAAGTAGCTCTGAAGCCAAGAAACGGCATCGACCTTAAGCACTACTGTGCAATTACGTACAATTTTCAAATTTCTTGTACTTGCTAACTTTGCGACCTCGGGCAGCTATGTTACCATGGAGGAACCACACAAGATTTGACTTTATAGGCTAGAACTGAAGTCGCGCCAACTGCATAACTCAAAATACAGTCAAGAAAGTAGCTCTGAAGCCGAGAAACGGCATCGATCATAAGCACTACTGTGCAATTACGTACAATTTTCAAATTTCTTGTACTTGCTAACTTTGCGACCTCGGGCAGCTATGTTACCATGGAGGAATCACAGAAGATTTGACTTTAGAGGCTAGAGCTGAAGTCGCGCCAACTGTTTAGCTCAAAATACAGTCAAGAAAGTAGCTCTGAAGCCGAGAAACGGCATCGACCATAAGCACTACTGTGCAATTACGTACAATTTTCAAATTGCTTGTACTTGCTAACTTTGCGACCTCGGGCAGCTATGTTACCATGGGGAAACCACACAAGATTTGACTTTATAGGCTAGAACCGAAGTCGCGCCAACTGCTTAACTCAAAATACAGTTAAGAAAGTAGCTCTGAAGCCAAGAAACGGCATCGACCTTAAGCACTACTGTGCAATTACGTACAATTTTCAAATTTCTCGTACTTGCTAAATTTGCGACCTCGGGCAGCTATGTTACCATGAAGGAATCACACAAGATTTGACTTTATAGGCTAGAACTGAAGTCGCGCCAACTGCTTAACTCAAAATACAGTCAAGAAAGTAGCTCTGAAACCGAGAAACGGCATCGATCATAAGCACTACTGTGCAATTACGTACAATTTTCAAATTTCTTGTACTTGCTAACTTTGCGACCTCGGGCAGCTATGTTACCATGGAGGAATCACAGAAGATTTGACTTTATAGGCTAGAGCTGAAGTCGCGCCAACTGTTTAGCTCAAAATACAGTCAAGAAAGTAGCTCTGAAGCCGAGAAACGGCATCGACCCTAAGCACTACTGTGAAATTACGTACAATTTTCAAATTTCTTGTACTTGCTAAATTTGCGACCTCGGGCAGCTATGTTACCATGGAGGAACCACACAAGATTTGACTTTATAGGCTAGAACTGAAGTCGCGCCAACTGCTTAACTCAAAATACAGTCAAGAAAGTAGCTCTGAAGCCAAGAAACGGCATCGACCTTAAGCACTACTGTGCAATTACGTACAATTTTCAAATTTCTTGTACTTGCTAACTTTGCGACCTCGGGCAGCTATGTTACCATGGAGGAATGACAGAAGATTTGACTTTTAAGGCTAGAACTGAAGTCGCCCCAACTGCTTAACTAAAAATACAGTCAAGAAAGTAGCCATGAAGCTGAGAAACGGGATCGACCATAAGCACTACTGTGCAATTACGTACAATTTTCAAATTTCTTGTACTTGCTAACTTTGCGACCTCGGGCAGCTATGTTACCATGGAGGAATGACAGAAGATTTGACTTTTAAGGCTAGAACTGAAGTCGCCCCAACTGCCTAACTCAAAATACAGTCAAGAAAGTAGCTCTGAAACCGAGAAACGGCATCGATCATAAGCACTACTGTGCAATTACGTACAATTTTCAAATTTCTTGTACTTGCTAACTTTGCGACCTCGGGCAGCTATGTTACCATGGAGGAACCACACAACATTTGACTTTATAGACTAGAACTGAAGTCGCGCCAACTGCTTAACTCAAAATACAGTCAAGAAAGTAGCTCTGAAGGCGAGAAACGGCATCGATCATAAGCACTACTGTGCAATTACGTACAATTTTCAAATTTCTTGTACTTGCTAACTTTGCGACCTCGGGCAGCTATGTTACCATGGAGGAATGACAGAAGATTTGACTTTTAAGGCTAGAACTGAAGTCGCCCCAACTGCTTAACTAAAAATACAGTCAAGAAAGTAGCCATGAAGCTGAGAAACGGGATCGACCATAAGCACTACTGTGCAATTACGTACAATTTTCAAATTTCTTGTACTTGCTAACTTTGCGACCTCGGGCAGCTATGTTACCATGGAGGAATGACAGAAGATTTGACTTTTAAGGCTAGAACTGAAGTCGCCCCAACTGCCTAACTCAAAATACAGTCAAGAAAGTAGCTCCGAAACCGAGAAACGGCATCGATCATAAGCACTACTGTGCAATTACGTACAATTTTCAAATTTCTTGTACTTGCTAACTTTGCGACCTCGGGCAGCTATGTTACCATGGAGGAACCACACAACATTTGACTTTATAGACTAGAACTGAAGTCGCGCCAACTGCTTAACTCAAAATACAGTCAAGAAAGTAGCTCTGAAGGCGAGAAACGGCATCGATCATAAGCACTACTGTGCAATTACGTACAATTTTCAAATTTCTTGTACTTGCTAACTTTGCGACCTCGGGCAGCTATGTTACCATGGAGGAATCACACAAGATTTGACTTTTAAGGCTAGAACTGAAGTCGCGCCAACTGCTTAACTCAAAATACAGTCAAGAAAGTAGCTCTGAAGCTGAGAAACGGGATCGACCATAAGCACTACTGTGCAATTACGTACAATTTTCAAATTTCTTGTACTTGCTAACTTTGCGACCTCGGGCAGCTATGTTACCATGGAGGAACCACACAACATTTGACTTTTAAGGCTAGAACTGAAGTCGCCCCAACTGCTTAACTAAAAATACTGTCAAGAAAGTAGCCATGAAGCTGAGAAACGGGATCGACCATAAGCACTACTGTGCAATTACGTACAATTTTCAAATTTCTTGTACTTGCTAACTTTGCGACCTCGGGCAGCTATGTTACCATGGAGGAATGACAGAAGATTTGACTTTTAAGGCTAGAACTGAAGTCGCCCCAACTGCTTAACTCAAAATACAGTCAAGAAAGTAGCTCTGAAACCGAGAAACGGCATCGATCATAAGCACTACTGTGCAATTACGTACAATTTTCAAATTTCTTGTACTTGCTAACTTTGCGACCTCGGGCAGCTATGTTACCATGGAGGAACCACACAACATTTGACTTTATAGACTAGAACTGAAGTCGCCCCAACTGCTTAACTAAAAATACAGTCAAGAAAGTAGCCATGAAGCTGAGAAACGGGATCGACCATAAGCACTACTGTGCAATTACGTACAATTTTCAAATTTCTTGTACTTGCTAACTTTGCGACCTCGGGCAGCTATGTTACCATGGAGGAACCACACAAGATTTGACTTTTAAGGCTAGAACTGAAGTCGCGCCAACCGCTTAACTCAAAATACAGTCAAGAAAGTAGCTCTGAAACCGAGAAACGGCATCGATCATAAGCACTACTGTGCAATTACGTACAATTTTCAAATTTCTTGTACTTGCTAACTTTGCGACCTCGGGCAGCTATGTTACCATGGAGGAACCACACAACATTTGTCTTTATAGACTAGAACTGAAGTCGCGCCAACTGCTTAACTCAAAATACAGTCAAGAATGTAGCTCTGAAGCCGAGAAACGGCATCGACCATAAGCACTAATGAGAAATTACATACAATTTTCAAATTTCTTGTACTTGCTAACTTTGCGACCTCGGGCAGCTATGTTACCATGGAGGAATCACACAAGATTTGACTTTTAAGGCTAGAACTGAAGTCGCGCCAACTGCTTAACTCAAAATACAGTCAAGAAAGTAGCTCTGAAGCTGAGAAACGGGATCGACCATAAGCACTACTGTGCAATTACGTACAATTTTCAAATTTCTTGTACTTGCTAACTTTGCGGCCTCGGGCAGCTATGTTACCATGGAGGAACCACACAACATTTGACTTTATAGACTAGAACTGAAGTCGCGCCAACTGCTTAACTCAAAATACAGTCAAGAATGTAGCTCTGAAGCCGAGAAACGGCATCGACCATAAGCACTAATGAGAAATTACATACAATTTTCAAATTTCTTGTACTTGCTAACTTTGCGACCTCGGGCAGCTATGTTACCATGGAGGAATCACACAAGATTTGACTTTTAAGGCTAGAACTGAAGTCGCGCCAACTGCTTAACTCTATCTGCTTAACTAATTTTCAAATTTCTTGTACTTGCTAACTTTGCGACCTCGGGCAGCTATGTTACCATGGAGGAATCACAGAAGATTTGACTTTATAGGCTAGAGCTGAAGTCGCGCCAACTGTTTAGCTCAAAATACAGTCAAGAAAGTAGCTCTGAAGCCGAGAAACGGCATCGACCCTAAGCACTACTGTGAAATTACGGACAATTTTCAAATTTCTTGTACTTGCTAAATTTGCGACCTCGGGCAGCTATGTTACCATGGGGGAACCACACAAGGTTTGACTTTATAGGCTAGAACTGAAGTCGCGCCAACTGCTTAACTCAAAATACAGTCAAGAAAGTAGCTCTGAAGCCAAGAAACGGCATCGACCTTAAGCACTACTGTGCAATTACGTACAATTTTCAAATTTCTTGTACTTGCTAACTTTGCGACCTCGGGCAGCTATGTTACCATGGAGGAACCACACAAGATTTGACTTTATAGGCTAGAACTGAAGTCGCGCCAACTGCCTAACTCAAAATACAGTCAAGAAAGTAGCTCTGAAGGCGAGAAACGGCATCGATCATAAGCACTACTGTGCAATTACGTACAATTTTCAAATTTCTTGTACTTGCTAACTTTGCGACCTCGGGCAGCTATGTTACCATGGAGGAATCACACAAGATTTGACTTTAGAGGCTAGAGCTGAAGTCGCGCCAACTGCTTAACTCAAAATACAGTCAAGAAAGTAGCTCTGAAGCCAAGAAACGGCATCGACCTTAAGCACTACTGTGCAATTACGTACAATTTTCAAATTTCTTGTACTTGCTAACTTTGCGACCTCGGGCAGCTATGTTACCATGGAGGAACCACACAAGATTTGACTTTATAGGCTAGAACTGAAGTCGCGCCAACTGCCTAACTCAAAATACAGTCAACAAAGTAGCTCTGAAGCCGAGAAACGGCATCGATCATAAGCACTACTGTGCAATTACGTACAATTTTCAAATTTCTTGTACTTGCTAACTTTGCGACCTCGGGCAGCTATGTTACCATGGAGGAACCACACAAGATTTGACTTTATAGGCTAGAACTGAAGTCGCGCCAACTGCTTAACTCAAAATACAGTCAAGAAAGTAGCTCTGAAGCCAAGAAACGGCATCGACCTTAAGCACTACTGTGCAATTACGTACAATTTTCAAATTTCTTGTACTTGCTAAATTTGCGACCTCGGGCAGCTATGTTACCATGGAGGAACCACACAAGATTTGACTTTATAGGCTAGAACTGAAGTCGCGCCAACTGCTTAACTCAAAATACAGTCAAGAAAGTAGCTCTGAAGCCAAGAAACGGCATCGACCTTAAGCACTACTGTGCAATTACGTACAATTTTCAAATTTCTTGTACTTGCTAACTTTGCGACCTCGGGCAGCTATGTTACCATGGAGGAACCACACAAGATTTGACTTTATAGGCTAGAACTGAAGTCGCGCCAACTGCCTAACTCAAAATACAGTCAACAAAGTAGCTCTGAAGCCGAGAAACGGCATCGATCATAAGCACTACTGTGCAATTACGTACAATTTTCAAATTTCTTGTACTTGCTAACTTTGCGACCTCGGGCAGCTATGTTACCATGGAGGAACCACACAAGATTTGACTTTATAGGCTAGAACTGAAGTCGCGCCAACTGCTTAACTCAAAATACAGTCAAGAAAGTAGCTCTGAAGCCAAGAAACGGCATCGACCTTAAGCACTACTGTGCAATTACGTACAATTTTCAAATTTCTTGTACTTGCTAAATTTGCGACCTCGGGCAGCTATGTTACCATGGAGGAACCACACAAGATTTGACTTTATAGGCTAGAACTGAAGTCGCGCCAACTGCTTAACTCAAAATACAGTCAAGAAAGTAGCTCTGAAGCCAAGAAACGGCATCGACCTTAAGCACTACTGTGCAATTACGTACAATTTTCAAATTTCTTGTACTTGCTAACTTTGCGACCTCGGGCAGCTATGTTACCATGGAGGAACCACACAAGATTTGACTTTATAGGCTAGAACTGAAGTCGCGCCAACTGCCTAACTCAAAATACAGTCAAGAAAGTAGCTCTGAAGGCGAGAAACGGCATCGATCATAAGCACTACTGTGCAATTACGTACAATTTTCAAATTTCTTGTACTTGCTAACTTTGCGACCTCGGGCAGCTATGTTACCATGGAGGAATGACAGAAGATTTGACTTTTAAGGCTAGAACTGAAGTCGCCCCAACTGCTTAACTAAAAATACAGTCAAGAAAGTAGCCATGAAGCTGAGAAACGGGATCGACCATAAGCACTACTGTGCAATTACGTACAATTTTCAAATTTCTTGTACTTGCTAACTTTGCGACCTCGGGCAGCTATGTTACCATGGAGGAACCACACAACATTTGACTTTATAGACTAGAACTGAAGTCGCGCCAACTGCTTAACTCAAAATACAGTCAAGAATGTAGCTCTGAAGCCGAGAAACGGCATCGACCATAAGCACTAATGAGAAATTACATACAATTTTCAAATTTCTTGTACTTGCTAACTTTGCGACCTCGGGCAGCTATGTTACCATGGAGGAACCACACAAGATTTGACTTTATAGGCTAGAACTGAAGTCGCGCCAACTGCCTAACTCAAAATACAGTCAACAAAGTAGCTCTGAAGCCGAGAAACGGCATCGATCATAAGCACTACTGTGCAATTACGTACAATTTTCAAATTTCTTGTACTTGCTAACTTTGCGACCTCGGGCAGCTATGTTACCATGGAGGAACCACACAAGATTTGACTTTATAGGCTAGAACTGAAGTCGCGCCAACTGCTTAACTCAAAATACAGTCAAGAAAGTAGCTCTGAAGCCAAGAAACGGCATCGACCTTAAGCACTACTGTGCAATTACGTACAATTTTCAAATTTCTTGTACTTGCTAACTTTGCGACCTCGGGCAGCTATGTTACCATGGAGGAACCACACAAGATTTGACTTTATAGGCTAGAACTGAAGTCGCGCCAACTGCTTAACTCAAAATACAGTCAAGAAAGTAGCTCTGAAGCCAAGAAACGGCATCGACCTTAAGCACTACTGTGCAATTACGTACAATTTTCAAATTTCTTGTACTTGCTAAATTTGCGACCTCGGGCAGCTATGTTACCATGGAGGAACCACACAAGATTTGACTTTATAGGCTAGAACTGAAGTCGCGCCAACTGCTTAACTCAAAATACAGTCAAGAAAGTAGCTCTGAAGCCAAGAAACGGCATCGACCTTAAGCACTACTGTGCAATTACGTACAATTTTCAAATTTCTTGTACTTGCTAACTTTGCGACCTCGGGCAGCTATGTTACCATGGAGGAACCACACAAGATTTGACTTTATAGGCTAGAACTGAAGTCGCGCCAACTGCCTAACTCAAAATACAGTCAAGAAAGTAGCTCTGAAGGCGAGAAACGGCATCGATCATAAGCACTACTGTGCAATTACGTACAATTTTCAAATTTCTTGTACTTGCTAACTTTGCGACCTCGGGCAGCTATGTTACCATGGAGGAATGACAGAAGATTTGACTTTTAAGGCTAGAACTGAAGTCGCCCCAACTGCTTAACTAAAAATACAGTCAAGAAAGTAGCCATGAAGCTGAGAAACGGGATCGACCATAAGCACTACTGTGCAATTACGTACAATTTTCAAATTTCTTGTACTTGCTAACTTTGCGACCTCGGGCAGCTATGTTACCATGGAGGAACCACACAACATTTGACTTTATAGACTAGAACTGAAGTCGCGCCAACTGCTTAACTCAAAATACAGTCAAGAATGTAGCTCTGAAGCCGAGAAACGGCATCGACCATAAGCACTAATGAGAAATTACATACAATTTTCAAATTTCTTGTACTTGCTAACTTTGCGACCTCGGGCAGCTATGTTACCATGGAGGAATCACACAAGATTTGACTTTTAAGGCTAGAACTGAAGTCGCGCCAACTGCTTAACTCAAAATACAGTCAAGAAAGTAGCTCTGAAGCTGAGAAACGGGATCGACCATAAGCACTACTGTGCAATTACGTACAATTTTCAAATTTCTTGTACTTGCTAACTTTGCGGCCTCGGGCAGCTATGTTACCATGGAGGAACCACACAACATTTGACTTTATAGACTAGAACTGAAGTCGCGCCAACTGCTTAACTCAAAATACAGTCAAGAATGTAGTTCTGAAGCCGAGAAACGGCATCGACCATAAGCACTAATGAGAAATTACATACAATTTTCAAATTTCTTGTACTTGCTAACTTTGCGACCTCGGGCAGCTATGTTACCATGGAGGAATCACACAAGATTTGACTTTTAAGGCTAGAACTGAAGTCGCGCCAACTGCTTAACTCAAAATACAGTCAAGAAAGTAGCTCTGAAGCTGAGAAACGGGATCGACCTTAAGCACTACTGTGCAATTACGTACAATTTTCAAATTTCTTGTACTTGCTAACTTTGCGACCTCGGGCAGCTATGTTACCATGGAGGAACCACACAAGATTTGACTTTATAGGCTAGAACTGAAGTCGCGTCAACTGCCTAACTCAAAATACAGTCAACAAAGTAGCTCTGAAGCCGAGAAACGGCATCGATCATAAGCACTACTGTGCAATTACGTACAATTTTCAAATTTCTTGTACTTGCTAACTTTGCGACCTCGGGCAGCTATGTTACCATGGAGGAATCACACAAGATTTGACTTTAGAGGCTAGAGCTGAAGTCGCGCCAACTGCTTAACTCAAAATACAGTCAAGAAAGTAGCTCTGAAGCCAAGAAACGGCATCGACCTTAAGCACTACTGTGCAATTACTTACAATTTTCAAATTTCTTGTACTTGCTAACTTTGCGACCTCGGGCAGCTATGTTACCATGGAGGAACCACACAAGATTTGACTTTATAGGCTAGAACTGAAGTCGCGCCAACTGCCTAACTTAAAATACAGTCAACAAAGTAGCTCTGAAGCCGAGAAACGGCATCGATCATAAGCACTACTGTGCAATTACGTACAATTTTCAAATTTCTTGTACTTGCTAACTTTGCGACCTCGGGCAGCTATGTTACCATGGAGGAACCACACAAGATTTGACTTTATAGGCTAGAACTGAAGTCGCGCCAACTGCTTAACTCAAAATACAGTCAAGAAAGTAGCTCTGAAGCCAAGAAACGGCATCGACCTTAAGCACTACTGTGCAATTACGTACAATTTTCAAATTTCTTGTACTTGCTAACTTTGCGACCTCGGGCAGCTATGTTACCATGGAGGAACCACACAAGATTTGACTTTATAGGCTAGAACTGAAGTCGCGCCAACTGCTTAACTCAAAATACAGTCAAGAAAGTAGCTCTGAAGCCAAGAAACGGCATCGACCTTAAGCACTACTGTGCAATTACGTACAATTTTCAAATTTCTTGTACTTGCTAAATTTGCGACCTCGGGCAGCTATGTTACCATGGAGGAACCACACAAGATTTGACTTTATAGGCTAGAACTGAAGTCGCGCCGACTGCTTAACTCAAAATACAGTCAAGAAAGTAGCTCTGAAGCCAAGAAACGGCATCGACCTTAAGCACTACTGTGCAAATACGTACAATTTTCAAATTTCTTGTACTTGCTAACTTTGCGACCTCGGGCAGCTATGTTACCATGGAGGAACCACACAAGATTTGACTTTATAGGCTAGAACTGAAGTCGCGCCAACTGCCTAACTCAAAATACAGTCAAGAAAGTAGCTCTGAAGGCGAGAAACGGCATCGATCATAAGCACTACTGTGCAATTACGTACAATTTTCAAATTTCTTGTACTTGCTAACTTTGCGACCTCGGGCAGCTATGTTACCATGGAGGAATGACAGAAGATTTGACTTTTAAGGCTAGAACTGAAGTCGCCCCAACTGCTTAACTAAAAATACAGTCAAGAAAGTAGCCATGAAGCTGAGAAACGGGATCGACCATAAGCACTACTGTGCAATTACGTACAATTTTCAAATTTCTTGTACTTGCTAACTTTGCGACCTCGGGCAGCTATGTTACCATGGAGGAACCACACAACATTTGACTTTATAGACTAGAACTGAAGTCGCGCCAACTGCTTAACTCAAAATACAGTCAAGAATGTAGCTCTGAAGCCGAGAAACGGCATCGACCATAAGCACTAATGAGAAATTACATACAATTTTCAAATTTCTTGTACTTGCTAACTTTGCGACCTCGGGCAGCTATGTTACCATGGAGGAATCACACAAGATTTGACTTTTAAGGCTAGAACTGAAGTCGCGCCAACTGCTTAACTCAAAATACAGTCAAGAAAGTAGCTCTGAAGCTGAGAAACGGGATCGACCATAAGCACTACTGTGCAATTACGTACAATTTTCAAATTTCTTGTACTTGCTAACTTTGCGGCCTCGGGCAGCTATGTTACCATGGAGGAACCACACAACATTTGACTTTATAGACTAGAACCGAAGTCGCGCCAACTGCTTAACTCAAAATACAGTCAAGAATGTAGCTCTGAAGCCGAGAAACGGCATCGACCATAAGCACTAATGAGAAATTACATACAATTTTCAAATTTCTTGTACTTGCTAACTTTGCGACCTCGGGCAGCTATGTTACCATGGAGGAATCACACAAGATTTGACTTTTAAGGCTAGAACTGAAGTCGCGCCAACTGCTTAACTCAAAATACAGTCAAGAAAGTAGCTCTGAAGCTGAGAAACGGGATCGACCTTAAGCACTACTGTGCAATTACGTACAATTTTCAAATTTCTTGTACTTGCTAACTTTGCGACCTCGGGCAGCTATGTTACCATGAATGAATCACACAAGATTTGACTTTATAGGCTAGAACTGAAGTCGCGCCAACTGCTTAACTCAAAATACAGTCAAGAAAGTAGCTCTGAAGCCGAGAAACGGCATCGATCATAAGCACTAATGTGAAATTCGTACAATTTTCAAATTTCTTGTACTTGCTAACTTTGCGACCTCGGGCAGCTATGTTACCATGGAGGAATCACACAAGATTTGACTTTTAAGGCTAGAACTGAAGTCGCCCCAACTGCTTAACTCAAAATACAGTCAAGAAAGTAGCCATGAAGCTGAGAAACGGGATCGACCATAAGCACTACCGTGAAATTACGTACAATTTTCAAATTTCTTGTACTTGCTAACTTTGCGACCTCGGGCAGCTATGTTACCATGGAGGAATCGCACAAGATTTGACTTTTAAGGCTAGAACTGAAGTCGTGCCAACTGCTTAACTCAAAATACAGTCAAGAAAGTAGCTCTGAAGCCGAGAAACGGCATCGACCATAAGCACTAATGAGAAATTACATACAATTTTCAAATTTCTTGTACTTGCTAACTTTGCGACCTCGGGCAGCTATGTTACCATGGAGGAATCACACAAGATTTGACTTTTAAGGCTAGAACTGAAGTCGCGCCAACTGCTTAACTCAAAATACAGTCAAGAAAGTAGCTCTGAAGCTGAGAAACGGGATCGACCTTAAGCACTACTGTGCAATTACGTACAATTTTCAAATTTCTTGTACTTGCTAACTTTGCGACCTCGGGCAGCTATGTTACCATGGAGGAATCACACAAGATTTGACTTTATAGGCTAGAGCTGAAGTCGCGCCAACTGTTTAGCTCAAAATACAGTCAAGAAAGTAGCTCTGAAGCCGAGAAACGGCATCGACCATAAGCACTACTGTGCAATTACGTACAATTTTCAAATTTCTTGTACTTGCTAACTTTGCGACCCCGGGCAGCTATGTTACCATGGAGGAATCACAGAAGATTTGACTTTAGAAGCTAGAGCTGAAGTCGCGCCAACTGTTTAGCTCAAAATACAGTCAAGAAAGTAGCTCTGAAGCCGAGAAACGGCATCGACCATAAGCACTACCGTGAAATTACGTACAATTTTCAAATTGCTTGTGCTTGCTAACTTTGCGACCTCGGGCAGCTATGTTACCATGGGGAAACCACACAAGATTTGACTTTATAGGCTAGAACCGAAGTCGCGCCAACTGCTTAACTCAAAATACAGTCAAGAAAGTAGCTCTGAAGCCAAGAAACGGCATCGACCTTAAGCACTACTGTGCAATTACGTACAATTTTCAAATTTCTTGTACTTGCTAACTTTGCGACCTCGGGCAGCTATGTTACCATGGAGGAACCACACAAGATTTGACTTTATAGGCTAGAACTGAAGTCGCGCCAACTGCCTAACTCAAAATACAGTCAAGAAAGTAGCTCTGAAGCCGAGAAACGGCATCGATCATAAACACTACTGTGCAATTACGTACAATTTTCAAATTTCTTGTACTTGCTAACTTTGCGACCTCGGGCAGCTATGTTACCATGGAGGAATCACAGAAGATTTGACTTTAGAGGCTAGAGCTGAAGTCGCGCCAACTGCTTAGCTCAAAATACAGTCAAGAAAGTAGCTCTGAAGCCGAGAAACGGCATCGACCATAAGCACTACCGTGAAATTACGTACAATTTTCAAATTGCTTGTACTTGCTAACTTTGCGACCTCGGGCAGCTATGTTACCATGGGGAAACCACACAAGATTTGACTTTATAGGCTAGAACCGAAGTCGCGCCAACTGCTTAACTCAAAATACAGTCAAGAAAGTAGCTCTGAAACCGAGAAACGGCATCGATCATAAGCACTACTGTGCAATTACGTACAATTTTCAAATTTCTTGTACTTGCTAACTTTGCGACCTCGGGCAGCTATGTTACCATGGAGGAATCACAGAAGATTTGACTTTAGAGGCTAGAGCTGAAGTCGCGCCAACTGTTTAGCTCAAAATACAGTCAAGAAAGTAGCTCTGAAGCCGAGAAACGGGATCGACCATAAGCACTAATGTGAAATTCGTACAATTTTCAAATTTCTTGTACTTGCTAACTTTGCGACCTCGGGCAGCTATGTTACCATGGAGGAATCACACAAGATTTGACTTTTAAGGCTAGAACTGAAGTCGCCCCAACTGCTTAACTCAAAATACAGTCAAGAAAGTAGCCATGAAGCTGAGAAACGGGATCGACCATAAGCACTACCGTGAAATTACGTACAATTTTCAAATTTCTTGTACTTGCTAACTTTGCGACCTCGGGCAGCTATGTTACCATGGAGGAATCGCACAAGGTTTGACTTTTAAGGCTAGAACTGAAGTCGTGCCAACTGCTTAACTCAAAATACAGTCAAGAAAGTAGCTCTGAAGCCGAGAAACGGCATCGACCATAAGCACTAATGAGAAATTACATACAATTTTCAAATTTCTTGTACTTGCTAACTTTGCGACCTCGGGCAGCTATGTTATCATGGAGGAATCACACAAGATTTGACTTTTAAGGCTAGAACTGAAGTCGCGCCAACTGCTTAACTCAAAATACAGTCAAGAAAGTAGCTCTGAAGCTGAGAAACGGGATCGACCTTAAGCACTACTGTGCAATTACGTACAATTTTCAAATTTCTTGTACTTGCTAACTTTGCGACCTCGGGCAGCTATGTTACCATGGAGGAATCACACAAGATTTGACTTTATAGGCTAGAACTGAAGTCGCGCCAACTGTTTAGCTCAAAATACAGTCAAGAAAGTAGCTCTGAAGCCGAGAAACGGCATCGACCATAAGCACTACTGTGCAATTACGTACAATTTTCAAATTTCTTGTACTTGCTAACTTTGCGACCCCGGGCAGCTATGTTACCATGGAGGAATCACAGAAGATTTGACTTTAGAGGCTAGAGCTGAAGTCGCGCCAACTGTTTAGCTCAAAATACAGTCAAGAAAGTAGCTCTGAAGCCGAGAAACGGCATCGACCATAAGCACTACCGTGAAATTACGTACAATTTTCAAATTGCTTGTGCTTGCTAAATTTGCGACCTCGGGCAGCTATGTTACCATGGGGAAACCACACAAGATTTGACTTTATAGGCTAGAACCGAAGTCGCGCCAACTGCTTAACTCAAAATACAGTCAAGAAAGTAGCTCTGAAGCCAAGAAACGGCATCGACCTTAAGCACTACTGTGCAATTACGTACTATTTTCAAATTTCTTGTACTTGCTAACTTTGCGACCTCGGGCAGCTATGTTACCATGGAGGAACCACACAAGATTTGACTTTATAGGCTAGAACTGAAGTCGCGCCAACTGCCTAACTCAAAATACAGTCAAGAAAGTAGCTCTGAAGCCGAGAAACGGCATCGATCATAAACACTACTGTGCAATTACGTACAATTTTCAAATTTCTTGTACTTGCTAACTTTGCGACCTCGGGCAGCTATGTTACCATGGAGGAATCACAGAAGATTTGACTTTAGAGGCTAGAGCTGAAATCGCGCCAACTGCTTAGCTCAAAATACAGTCAAGAAAGTAGCTCTGAAGCCGAGAAACGGCATCGACCATAAGCACTACCGTGAAATTACGTACAATTTTCAAATTGCTTGTACTTGCTAACTTTGCGACCTCGGGCAGCTATGTTACCATGGGGAAACCACACAAGATTTGACTTTATAGGCTAGAACCGAAGTCGCGCCAACTGCTTAACTCAAAATACAGTTAAGAAAGTAGCTCTGAAGCCAAGAAACGGCATCGACCTTAAGCACTACTGTGCAATTACGTACAATTTTCAAATTTCTCGTACTTGCTAAATTTGCGACCTCGGGCAGCTATGTTACCATGGAGGAATCACACAAGATTTGACTTTATAGGCTAGAACTGAAGTCGCGCCAACCGCTTAACTCAAAATACAGTCAAGAAAGTAGCTCTGAAACCGAGAAACGGCATCGATCATAAGCACTACTGTGCAATTACGTACAATTTTCAAATTTCTTGTACTTGCTAACTTTGCGACCTCGGGCAGCTATGTTACCATGGAGGAATCACAGAAGATTTGACTTTAGAGGCTAGAGCTGAAGTCGCGCCAACTGTTTAGCTCAAAATACAGTCAAGAAAGTAGCTCTGAAGCCGAGAAACGGCATCGACCCTAAGCACTACTGTGAAATTACGTACAATTTTCAAATTTCTTGTACTTGCTAAATTTGCGACCTCGGGCAGCTATGTTACCATGGGGGAACCACACACGATTTGACTTTATAGGCTAGAACTGAAGTCGCGCCAACTGCTTAACTCAAAATACAGTCAAGAAAGTAGCTCTGAAGCCAAGAAACGGCATCGACCTTAAGCACTACTGTGCAATTACGTACAATTTTCAAATTTCTTGTACTTGCTAACTTTGCGACCTCGGGCAGCTATGTTTCCATGGAGGAACCACACAAGATTTGACTTTATAGGCTAGAACTGAAGTCGCGCCAACTGCCTAACTCAAAATACGGTCAAGAAAGTAGCTCTGAAGGCGAGAAACTGCATCGATCATAAGCACTACTGTGCAATTACGTA
Organism: Merodon equestris; assembly: GCA_958301585.1. Taxonomy (NCBI): domain Eukaryota; kingdom Metazoa; phylum Arthropoda; class Insecta; order Diptera; family Syrphidae; genus Merodon; species Merodon equestris. Next base: position 74,754,795 of record OY284415.1, on the reverse strand, counting down.
CAATTTTCAAATTTCTTGTACTTGCTAACTTTGCGACCTCGGGCAGCTATGTTACCATGGAGGAATCACAGAAGATTTGACTTTAGAGGCTAGAGCTGAAGTCGCGCCAACTGCTTAACTCAAAATACAGTCAAGAAAGTAGCTCTGAAGCCAAGAAACGGCATCGACCTTAAGCACTACTGTGCAATTACGTACAATTTTCAAATTTCTTGTACTTGCTAACTTTGCGACCTCGGGCAGCTATGTTACCATGGAGGAACCACACAAGATTTGACTTTATAGGCTAGAACTGAAGTCGCGCCAACTGCCTAACTCAAAATACAGTCAACAAAGTAGCTCTGAAGCCGAGAAACGGCATCGATCATAAGCACTACTGTGCAATTACGTACAATTTTCAAATTTCTTGTACTTGCTAACTTTGCGACCTCGGGCAGCTATGTTACCATGGAGGAACCACACAAGATTTGACTTTATAGGCTAGAACCGAAGTCGCGCCAACTGCTTAACTCAAAATACAGTTAAGAAAGTAGCTCTGAAGCCAAGAAACGGCATCGACCTTAAGCACTACTGTGCAATTACGTACAATTTTCAAATTTCTTGTACTTGCTAAATTTGCGACCTCGGGCAGCTATGTTACCATGGAGGAACCACACAAGATATGACTTTATAGGCTAGAACTGAAGTCGCGCCAACTGCTTAACTCAAAATACAGTCAAGAAAGTAGCTCTGAAGCTGAGAAACGGGATCGACTGTAAGCACTACTGTGCAATTACGTACAATTTTCAAATTTCTTGTACTTGCTAACTTTGCGACCTCGGGCAGCTATGTTACCATGGAGGAATCAGACAAGATTTGACTTTTAAGGCTAGAACTGAAGTCGCGCCAACTGCTTAACTCAAAATACAGTCAAGAAGGTAGCTCTGAAGCCGAGAAACGGGATCGACCATAAGCACTACCGTGAAATTACGTACAATTTTCAAATTTCTTGTACTTGCTAACTTTGCGACCTCGGGCAGCTATGTTACCATGGAGGAACCACACAAGATATGACTTTATAGGCTAGAACTGAAGTCGCGCCAACTGCTTAACTCAAAATACAGTCAAGAAAGTAGCTCTGAAGCTGAGAAACGGGATCGACCGTAAGCACTACTGTGCAATTACGTACAATTTTCAAATTTCTTGTACTTGCTAACTTTGCGACCTCGGGCAGCTATGTTACCATGGAGGAATCAGACAAGATTTGACTTTTAAGGCTAGAACTGAAGTCGCGCCAACTGCTTAACTCAAAATACAGTCAAGAAAGTAGCTCTGAAGCTGAGAAACGGGATCGACCATAAGCACTAATGTGAAATTACGTACAATTTTCAAATTTCTTGTACTTGCTAACTTTGTGACCTCGGGCAGCTATGTTACCATGGAGGAACCACACAACATTTGACTTTATAGGTTAGAACTGAAGTCGCGCCAACTGCTTAACTCAAAATACAGTCAAGAAAGTAGATCTGAAGCCAAGAAACGGCATCGACCTTAAGCACTACTGTGCAATTACGTACAATTTTCAAATTTCTTGTACTTGCTAACTTTGCGACCTCGGGCAGCTATGTTACCATGGAGGAATGACAGAAGATTTGACTTTTAAGGCTAGAACTGAAGTCGCGCCAACTGCTTAACTCAAAATACAGTCAAGAAAGTAGCTCTGAAGCCGAGAAACGGGATCGACCATAAGCACTAATGTGAAATTCGTACAATTTTCAAATTTCTTGTACTTGCTAACTTTGCGACCTCGGGCAGCTATGTTACCATGGAGGAATCACACAAGATTTGACTTTTAAGGCTAGAACTGAAGTCGCCCCAACTGCTTAACTCAAAATACAGTCAAGAAAGTAGCCATGAAGCTGAGAAACGGGATCGACCATAAGCACTACCGTGAAATTACGTACAATTTTCAAATTTCTCGTACTTGCTAACTTTGCGACCTCGGGCAGCTATGTTACCATGGAGGAATCGCACAAGATTTGACTTTTAAGGCTAGAACTGAAGTCGCGCCAACTGCTTAACTCAAAATACAGTCAAGAAAGTAGCTCTGAAGCTGAGAAACGGGATCGACCATAAGCACTGCTGTGCAATTACGTACAATTTTCAAATTTCTTGTACTTGCTAACTTTGCGGCCTCGGGCAGCTATGTTACCATGGAGGAACCACACAACATTTGACTTTATAGACTAGAACTGAAGTCGCGCCAACTGCTTAACTCAAAATACAGTCAAGAATGTAGCTCTGAAGCCGAGAAACGGCATCGACCATAAGCACTAATGAGAAATTACATACAATTTTCAAATTTCTTGTACTTGCTAACTTTGCGACCTCGGGCAGCTATGTTACCATGGAGGAATCACACAAGATTTGACTTTTAAGGCTAGAACTGAAGTCGCGCCAACTGCTTAACTCAAAATACAGTCAAGAAAGTAGCTCTGAAGCTGAGAAACGGGATCGACCTTAAGCACTACTGTGCAATTACGTACAATTTTCAAATTTCTTGTACTTGCTAACTTTGCGACCTCGGGCAGCTATGTTACCATGGAGGAATCACACAAGATTTGACTTTATAGGCTAGAACTGAAGTCGCGCCAACTGCTTAACTCAAAATACAGTCAAGAAAGTAGCTCTGAAGCCGAGAAACGGCATCGATCATAAGCACTACTGTGCAATTACGTACAATTTTCAAATTTCTTGTACTTGCTAACTTTGCGACCTCGGGCAGCTATGTTACCATGGAGGAATGACAGAAGATTTGACTTTTAAGGCTAGAACTGAAGTCGCGCCAACTGCTTAACTCAAAATACAGTCAAGAAAGTAGCTCTGAAGCCGAGAAACGGGATCGACCATAAGCACTAATGTGAAATTCGTACAATTTTCAAATTTCTTGTACTTGCTAACTTTGCGACCTCGGGCAGCTATGTTACCATGGAGGAACCACACAACATTTGACTTTATAGACTAGAACTGAAGTCGCGCCAACTGCTTAACTCAAAATATAGTCAAGAAAGCAGCTCTGAAGCTGAGAAACGGGATCGACCATAAGCACTACCGTGAAATTACGTACAATTTTCAAATTTCTTGTACTTGCTAACTTTGCGACCTCGGGCAGCTATGTTACCATGGAGGAATCGCACAAGATTTGACTTTTAAGGCTAGAACTGAAGTCGCGCCAACTGCTTAACTCAAAATACAGTCAAGAAAGTAGCTCTGAAGCTGAGAAACGGGATCGACCTTAAGCACTACTGTGCAATTACGTACAATTTTCAAATTTCTTGTACTTGCTAACTTTGCGACCTCGGGCAGCTATGTTACCATGGAGGAATCACACAAGATTTGACTTTATAGGCTAGAACTGAAGTCGCGCCAACCGCTTAACTCAAAATACAGTCAAGAAAGTAGCTCTGAAGCCGAGAAACGGCATCGATCATAAGCACTACTGTGCAATTACGTACAATTTTCAAATTTGTTGTACTTGCTAACTTTGCGACCTCGGGCAGCTATGTTACCATGGAGGAACCACAGAAGATTTGACTTTATAGGCTAGAGCTGAAGTCGCGCCAACTGTTTAGCTCAAAATACAGTCAAGAAAGTAGCTCTGAAGCCGAGAAACGGCATCGACCCTAAGCACTACTGTGAAATTACGTACAATTTTCAAATTTCTTGTACTTGCTAAATTTGCGACCTCGGGCAGCTATGTTACCATGGGGGAACCACACAAGATTTGACTTTATAGGCTAGAACTGAAGTCGCGCCAACTGCTTAACTCAAAATACAGTCAAGAAAGTAGCTCTGAAGCCAAGAAACGGCATCGACCTTAAGCACTACTGTGCAATTACGTACAATTTTCAAATTTCTTGTACTTGCTAACTTTGCGACCTCGGGCAGCTATGTTACCATGGAGGAACCACACAAGATTTGACTTTATAGGCTAGAACTGAAGTCGCGCCAACTGCCTAACTCAAAATACAGTCAAGAAAGTAGCTCTGAAGGCGAGAAACGGCATCGATCATAAGCACTACTGTGCAATTACGTACAATTTTCAAATTTCTTGTACTTGCTAACTTTGCGACCTCGGGCAGCTATGTTACCATGGAGGAATTACAGAAGATTTGACTTTAGAGGCTAGAGCTGAAGTCGCGCCAACTGCTTAACACAAAATACAGTCAAGAAAGTAGCTCTGAAGCCAAGAAACGGCATCGACCTTAAGCACTACTGTGCAATTACGTACAATTTTCAAATTTCTTGTACTTGCTAACTTTGCGACCTCGGGCAGCTATGTTACCATGGAGGAACCACACAAGATTTGACTTTATAGGCTAGAACTGAAGTCGCGCCAACTGCCTAACTCAAAATACAGTCAACAAAGTAACTCTGAAGCCGAGAAACGGCATCGATCATAAGCACTACTGTGCAATTACGTACAATTTTCAAATTTCTTGTACTTGCTAACTTTGCGACCTCGGGCAGCTATGTTACCATGGAGGAATCAGACAAGATTTGACTTTTAAGGCTAGAACTGAAGTCGCGCCAACTGCTTAACTCAAAATACAGTCAAGAAAGTAGCTCTGAAGCTGAGAAACGGGATCGACCATAAGCACTAATGTGAAATTACGTACAATTTTCAAATTTCTTGTACTTGCTAACTTTGCGACCTCGGGCAGCTATGTTACCATGGAGGAACCACACAACATTTGACTTTATAGGTTAGAACTGAAGTCGCGCCAACTGCTTAACTCAAAATACAGTCAAGAAAGTAGATCTGAAGCCAAGAAACGGCATCGACCTTAAGCACTACTGTGCAATTACGTACAATTTTCAAATTTCTTGTACTTGCTAACTTTGCGACCTCGGGCAGCTATGTTACCATGGAGGAATGACAGAAGATTTGACTTTTAAGGCTAGAACTGAAGTCGCGCCAACTGCTTAACTCAAAATACAGTCAAGAAAGTAGCTCTGAAGCCGAGAAACGGGATCGACCATAAGCACTAATGTGAAATTCGTACAATTTTCAAATTTCTTGTACTTGCTAACTTTGCGACCTCGGGCAGCTATGTTACCATGGAGGAATCACACAAGATTTGACTTTTAAGGCTAGAACTGAAGTCGCCCCAACTGCTTAACTCGAAATACAGTCAAGAAAGTAGCCATGAAGCTGAGAAACGGGATCGACCATAAGCACTACCGTGAAATTACGTACAATTTTCAAATTTCTCGTACTTGCTAACTTTGCGACCTCGGGCAGCTATGTTACCATGGAGGAATGACAGAAGATTTGACTTTTAAGGCTAGAACTGAAGTCGCCCCAACTGCTTAACTCAAAATACAGTCAAGAAAGTAGCCATGAAGCTGAGAAACGGGATCGACCATAAGCACTACCGTGAAATTACGTACAATTTTCAAATTTCTTGTACTTGCTAACTTTGCGACCTCGGGCAGCTATGTTACCATGGAGGAATCGCACAAGATTTGACTTTTAAGGCTAGAACTGAAGTCGCGCCAACTGCTTAACTCAAAATACAGTCAAGAAAGTAGCTCTGAAGCTGAGAAACGGGATCGACCATAAGCACTACTGTGCAATTACGTACAATTTTCAAATTTCTTGTACTTGCTAACTTTGCGGCCTCGGGCAGCTATGTTACCATGGAGGAACCACACAACATTTGACTTTATAGACTAGAACTGAAGTCGCGCCAACTGCTTAACTCAAAATACAGTCAAGAATGTAGCTCTGAAGCCGAGAAACGGCATCGACCATAAGCACTAATGAGAAATGACATACAATTTTCAAATTTCTTGTACTTGCTAACTTTGCGACCTCGGGCAGCTATGTTACCATGGAGGAATCACACAAGATTTGACTTTTAAGGCTAGAACTGAAGTCGCGCCAACTGCTTAACTCAAAATACAGTCAAGAAAGTAGCTCTGAAGCTGAGAAACGGGATCGACCTTAAGCACTACTGTGCAATTACGTACAATTTTCAAATTTCTTGTACTTGCTAACTTTGCGACCTCGGGCAGCTATGTTACCATGGAGGAATCACACAAGATTTGACTTTATAGGCTAGAACTGAAGTCGCGCCAACCGCTTAACTCAAAATACAGTCAAGAAAGTAGCTCTGAAGCCGAGAAACGGCATCGATCATAAGCACTACTGTGCAATTACGTACAATTTTCAAATTTCTTGTACTTGCTAACTTTGCGACCTCGGGCAGCTATGTTACCATGGAGGAATCACAGAAGATTTGACTTTATAGGCTCGAGCTGAAGTCGCGCCAACTATTTAGCTCAAAATACAGTCAAGAAAGTAGCTCTGAAGCCGAGAAACGGCATCGACCATAAGCACTACCGTGAAATTACGTACAATTTTCAAATTTCTTGTACTTGCTAACTTTGCGACCTCGGGCAGCTATGTTACCATGGGGGAACCACACAAGATTTGACTTTATAGGCTAGAACTGAAGTCGCGCCAACTGCTTAACTCAAAATACAGTCAAGAAAGTAGCTCTGAAGCCAAGAAACGGCATCGACCTTAAGCACTACTGTGCAATTACGTACAATTTTCAAATTTCTTGTACTTGCTAACTTTGCGACCTCGGGCAGCTATGTTACCATGGAGGAATCACACAAGATTTGACTTTTAAGGCTAGAACTGAAGTCGCGCCAACTGCTTAACTCAAAATACAGTCAAGAAAGTAGCTCTGAAGCTGAGAAACGGGATCGACCATAAGCACTAATGTGAAATTACGTACAATTTTCAAATTTCTTCTACTTGCTAATTTTGCGACCTCGGGCAGCTATGTTACCATGGAGGAACCACACAACATTTGACTTTATAGGCTAGAACTGAAGTCGCGCCAACTGCTTAACTCAAAATACAGTCAAGAAAGTAGCTCTGAAGCTGAGAAACGGGATCGACCATAAGCACTAATGTGAAATTACGTACAATTTTCAAATTTCTTGTACTTGCTAACTTTGCGACCTCGGGCAGCTATGTTTCCATGGAGGAACCACACAAGATATGACTTTATAGGCTAGAACTGAAGTCGCGCCAACTGCTTAACTCAAAATACAGTCAAGAAAGTAGCTCTGAAGCTGAGAAACGGGATCGAACGTAAGCACTACTGTGCAATTACGTACAATTTTCAAATTTCTTGTACTTGCTAACTTTGCGACCTCGGGCAGCTATGTTACCATGGAGGAATCAGACAAGATTTGACTTTTAAGGCTAGAACTGAAGTCGCGCCAACTGCTTAACTCAAAATACAGTCAAGAAGGTAGCTCTGAAGCCGAGAAACGGGATCGACCATAAGCACTACCGTGAAATTACGTACAATTTTCAAATTTCTTGTACTTGCTAAATTTGCGACCTCGGGCAGCTATGTTACCATGGAGGAACCACACAAGATATGACTTTATAGGCTAGAACTGAAGTCGCGCCAACTGCTTAACTCAAAATACAGTCAAGAAAGTAGCTCTGAAGCTGAGAAACGGGATCGACTGTAAGCACTACTGTGCAATTACGTACAATTTTCAAATTTCTTGTACTTGCTAACTTTGCGACCTCGGGCAGCTATGTTACCATGGAGGAATCAGACAAGATTTGACTTTTAAGGCTAGAACTGAAGTCGCGCCAACTGCTTAACTCAAAATACAGTCAAGAAAGTAGCTCTGAAGCTGAGAAACGGGATCGACCATAAGCACTAATGTGAAATTACGTACAATTTTCAAATTTCTTGTACTTGCTAACTTTGCGACCTCGGGCAGCTATGTTACCATGGAGGAACCACACAACATTTGACTTTATAGGTTAGAACTGAAGTCGCGCCAACTGCTTAACTCAAAATACAGTCAAGAAAGTAGCTCTGAAGCCAAGAAACGGCATCGACCTTAAGCACTACTGTGCAATTACGTACAATTTTCAAATTTCTTGTACTTGCTAACTTTGGGACCTCGGGCAGCTATGTTACCATGGAGGAATGACAGAAGATTTGACTTTTAAGGCTAGAACTGAAGTCGCGCCAACTGCTTAACTCAAAATACAGTCAAGAAAGTAGCTCTGAAGCCGAGAAACGGGATCGACCATAAGCACTAATGTGAAATTCGTACAATTTTCAAATTTCTTGTACTTGCTAACTTTGCGACCTCGGGCAGCTATGTTACCATGGAGGAATCACACAAGATTTGACTTTTAAGGCTAGAACTGAAGTCGCCCCAACTGCTTAACTCAAAATACAGTCAAGAAAGTAGCCATGAAGCTGAGAAACGGGATCGACCATAAGCACTACCGTGAAATTACGTACAATTTTCAAATTTCTTGTACTTGCTAATTTTGCGACCTCGGGCAGCTATGTTACCATGGAGGAATGACAGAAGATTTGACTTTTAAGGCTAGAACTGAAGTCGCCCCAACTGCTTAACTCAAAATACAGTCAAGAAAGTAGCCATGAAGCTGAGAAACGGGATCGACCATAAGCACTACCGTGAAATTACGTACAATTTTCAAATTTCTTGTACTTGCTAACTTTGCGACCTCGGGCAGCTATGTTACCATGGAGGAATCGCACAAGATTTGACTTTTAAGGCTAGAACTGAAGTCGCGCCAACTGCTTAACTCAAAATACAGTCAAGAAAGTAGCTCTGAAGCTGAGAAACGGGATCGACCATAAGCACTACTGTGCAATTACGTACAATTTTCAAATTTCTTGTACTTGCTAACTTTGCGGCCTCGGGCAGCTATGCTACCATGGAGGAACCACACAACATTTGACTTTATAGACTAGAACTGAAGTCGCGCCAACTGCTTAACTCAAAATACAGTCAAGAATGTAGCTCTGAAGCCGAGAAACGGCATCGACCATAAGCACTAATGAGAAATTACATACAATTTTCAAATTTCTTCTACTTGCTAATTTTGCGACCTCGGGCAGCTATGTTACCATGGAGGAACCACACAACATTTGACTTTATAGGCTAGAACTGAAGTCGCGCCACCTGCTTAACTCAAAATACAGTCAAGAAAGTAGCTCTGAAGCTGAGAAACGGGATCGACCATAAGCACTAATGTGAAATTACGTACAATTTTCAAATTTCTTGTACTTGCTAACTTTGCGACCTCGGGCAGCTATGTTTCCATGGAGGAACCACACAACATTTGACTTTATAGGCTAGAACTGAAGTCGCGCCACCTGCTTAACTCAAAATACAGTCAAGAAAGTAGCTCTGAAGCTGAGAAACGGGATCGACCATAAGCACTAATGTGAAATTACGTACAATTTTCAAATTTCTTGTACTTGCTAACTTTGCGACCTCGGGCAGCTATGTTTCCATGGAGGAACCACACAACATTTGACTTTATAGGCTAGAACTGAAGTCGCGCCAACTGCTTAACTCAAAATACAGTCAAGAAAGTAGCTCTGAAGCCGAGAAACGGCATCGACCATAAGCACTACCGTGAAATTACGTACAATTTTCAAATTTCTTGTACTTGCTAACTTTGCGACCTCGGGCAGCTATGTTACCATGGAGGAATCACACAAGATTTGACTTTTAAGGCTAGAACTGAAGTCGCCCCAACTGCTTAACTCAAAATACAGTCAAGAAAGTAGCCATGAAGCTGAGAAACGGGATCGACCATAAGCACTACCGTGAAATTACGTACAATTTTCAAATTTCTTGTACTTGCTAACTTTGCGACCTCGGGCAGCTATGTTTCCATGGAGGAACCACACAACATTTGACTTTATAGGCTAGAACTGAAGTCGCGCCAACTGCTTAACTCAAAATACAGTCAAGAAAGTAGCTCTGAAGCCGAGAAACGGCATCGACCATAAGCACTACCGTGAAATTACGTACAATTTTCAAATTTCTTGTACTTGCTAACTTTGCGACCTCGGGCAGCTATGTTACCATGGGGGAACCACACAAGATTTGACTTTATAGGCTAGAACTGAAGTCGCGCCAACGGCTTAACTCAAAATACAGTCAAGAAAGTAGCTCTGAAGCCGAGAAACGGGATCGACCATAAGCACTAATGTGAAATTACGTACAATTTTCAAATTTCTTGTACTTGCTAACTTTCCGACCTCGGGCAGCTATGTTACCATGGAGGAATCACACAAGATTTGACTTTTAAGGCTAGAACTGAAGTCGCGCCAACTGCTTAACTCAAAATACAGTCAAGAAAGTAGCTCTGAAGCCGAGAAACGGCATCGACCATAAGCACTACCGTGAAATTACGTACAATTTTCAAATTTCTTGTACTTGCTAACTTTGCGACCTCGGGCAGCTATGTTTCCACGGAGGAACCACACAACATTTGACTTTATAGGCTAGAACTGAAGTCGCGCCAACTGCTTAACTCAAAATACAGTCAAGAAAGTAGCTCTGAAGCCGAGAAACGGCATCGACCATAAGCACTACCGTGAAATTACGTACAATTTTCAAATTTCTTGTACTTGCTAACTTTGCGACCTCGGGCAGCTATGTTACCATGGGGGAACCACACAAGATTTGACTTTATAGGCTAGAACTGAAGTCGCGCCAACGGCTTAACTCAAAATACAGTCAAGAAAGTAGCTCTGAAGCTGAGAAACGGCATCGACCAGAAGCACTAATGTGAAATTACGTACAATTTTCAAATTTCTTGTACTTGCTAACTTTGCGACCTCGGGCAGCTATGTTACCATGGAGGAATCACACAAGATTTGACTTTTAAGGCTAGAACTGAAGTCGCGCCAACTGCTTAACTCAAAATACAGTCAAGAAAGTAGCTCTGAAGCTGAGAAACGGCATCGACCATAAGCACTACCGTGAAATTACGTACAATTTTCAAATTTCTTGTACTTGCTAACTTTGCGACCTCGGGCAGCTATGTTACCATGGAGGAATCACACAAGATTTGACTTTTAAGGCTAGAACTGAAGTCGCGCCAACTGCTTAACTCAAAATACAGTCAAGAAAGTAGCTCTGAAGCTGAGAAACGGGATCGACCATAAGCACTAATGTGAAATTACGTACAATTTTCAAATTTCTTGTACTTGCTAACTTTGCGACCTCGGGCAGCTATGTTTCCATGGAGGAACCACACAACATTTGACTTTATAGGCTAGAACTGAAGTAGCGCCAACTGCCTAACTCAAAATACAGTCAAGAAAGTAGCTCTGAAGCTGAGAAACGGCATCGACCATAAGCACTACCGTGAAATTACGTACAATTTTCAAATTTCTTGTACTTGCTAACTTTGCGACCTCGGGCAGCTATGTTACCATGGAGGAATCAGACAAGATTTGACTTTTAAGGCTAGAACTGAAGTCGCGCCAACTGCTTAACTCAAAATACAGTCAAGAAGGTAGCTCTGAAGCCGAGAAACGGGATCGACCATAAGCACTACCGTGAAATTACGTACAATTTTCAAATTTCTTGTACTTGCTAACTTTGCGACCTCGGGCAGCTATGTTACCATGGAGGAACCACACAAGATATGACTTTATAGGCTAGAACTGAAGTCGCGCCAACTGCCTAACTCAAAATACAGTCAAGAAAGTAGCTCTGAAGCTGAGAAACGGGATCGACTGTAAGCACTAATGTGAAATTACGTACAATTTTCAAATTTCTTGTACTTGCTAACTTTGCGACCTCGGGCAGCTATGTTTCCATGGAGGAACCACACAAGATATGACTTTATAGGCTAGAACTGAAGTCGCGCCAACTGCTTAACTCAAAATACAGTCAAGAAAGTAGCTCTGAAGCTGAGAAACGGCATCGACCATAAGCACTACCGTGAAATTACGTACAATTTTCAAATTTCTTGTACTTGCTAACTTTGCGACCTCGGGCAGCTATGTTACCATGGAGGAATCAGACAAGATTTGACTTTTAAGGCTAGAACTGAAGTCGCGCCAACTGCTTAACTCAAAATACAGTCAAGAAGGTAGCTCTGAAGCCGAGAAACGGGATCGACCATAAGCACTACCGTGAAATTACGTACAATTTTCAAATTTCTTGTACTTGCTAACTTTGCGACCTCGGGCAGCTATGTTACCATGGAGGAATCACACAAGATTTGACTTTTAAGGCTAGAACTGAAGTCGCGCCAACTGCTTAACTCAAAATACAGTCAAGAAAGTAGCTCTGAAGCTGAGAAACGGGATCGACCATAAGCACTAATGTGAAATTACGTACAATTTTCAAATTTCTTGTACTTGCTAACTTTGCGACCTCGGGCAGCTATGTTTCCATGGAGGAACCACACAAGATATGACTTTATAGGCTAGAACTGAAGTCGCGCCAACTGCTTAACTCAAAATACAGTCAAGAAAGTAGCTCTGAAGCTGAGAAACGGGATCGACTGTAAGCACTACTGTGCAATTACGTACAATTTTCAAATTTCTTGTACTTGCTAACTTTGCGACCTCGGGCAGCTATGTTACCATGGAGGAATCAGACAAGATTTGACTTTTAAGGCTAGAACTGAAGTCGCGCCAACTGCTTAACTCAAAATACAGTCAAGAAGGTAGCTCTGAAGCCGAGAAACGGGATCGACCATAAGCACTACCGTGAAATTACGTACAATTTTCAAATTTCTTGTACTTGCTAACTTTGCGACCTCGGGCAGCTATGTTACCATGGAGGAACCACACAAGATATGACTTTATAGGCTAGAACTGAAGTCGCGCCAACTGCCTAACTCAAAATACAGTCAAGAAAGTAGCTCTGAAGCTGAGAAACGGGATCGACTGTAAGCACTACTGTGCAATTACGTACAATTTTCAAATTTCTTGTACTTGCTAACTTTGCGACCTCGGGCAGCTATGTTACCATGGAGGAATCAGACAAGATTTGACTTTTAAGGCTAGAACTGAAGTCGCGCCAACTGCTTAACTCAAAATACAGTCAAGAAAGTAGCTCTGAAGCTGAGAAACTGGATCGACCATAAGCACTAATGTGAAATTCGTACAATTTTCAAATTTCTTGTACTTGCTAACTTTGCGACCTCGGGCAGCTATGTTACCATGGAGGAATCACACAAGATTTGACTTTTAAGGCTAGAACTGAAGTCGCCCCAACTGCTTAACTCAAAATACAGTCAAGAAAGTAGCCATGAAGCTGAGAAACGGGATCGACCATAAGCACTACCGTGAAATTACGTACAATTTTCAAATTTCTTGTACTTGCTAACTTTGCGACCTCGGGCAGCTATGTTACCATGGAGGAATCACACAAGATTTGACTTTATAGACTAGAACTGAAGTCGCGCCAACTGTTTAACTCAAAACACAGTCAAGAAAGTAGCTCTGAAGCCGAGAAACGGGATCGACCATAAGCACTACCGTGAAATTACGTACAATTTTCAAATTTCTTGTACTTGCTAAATTTGCGACCTCGGGCAGCTATGTTACCATGGAGGAATCACACAAGATTTGACTTTTAAGGCTAGAACTGAAGTCGCGCCAACTGCTTAACTCAAAATACAGTCAAAAAGTAGCTCTGAAGCTGAGAAACGGCATCGACTATAAGCACTACGGTGCAATTACGTACAATTTTCAAATTTCTTGTACTTGCTAACTTTGCGACCTCGGGCAGCTATGTTTCCATGGAGGAACCACACAACATTTGACTTTATAGGCTAGAACTGAAGTAGCGCCAACTGCTTAACTCAAAATACAGTCAAGAAAGTAGCTCTGAAGCTGAGAAACGGCATCGACCATAAGCACTACCGTGAAATTACGTACAATTTTCAAATTTCTTGTACTTGCTAACTTTGCGACCTCGGGCAGCTATGTTACCATTGAGGAACCACACAAGATTTGACTTTATAGGCTAGAACTGAAGTCGCGCCAACTGCTTAACTCAAAATACAGTCAAGAAAGTAGCTCTGAAGCCGAGAAACGGGATCGACCATAAGCACTAATGTGAAATTACGTACAATTTTCAAATTCCTTGTACTTGCTAACTTTCCGACCTCGGGCAGCTATGTTACCATGGAGGAATCACACAATATTTGACTTTTAAGGCTAGAACTGAAGTCGCGCCAACTGCTTAACTCAAAATACAGTCAAGAAAGTAGCTCCGAAGCCAAGAAACGGCATCGACCTTAAGCACTACTGTGCAATTACGTACAATTTTCAAATTTCTTGTACTTGCTAACTTTGCGACCTCGGGCAGCTATGTTACCATGGAGGAACCACACAAGATTTGATTTTATAGGCTAGAACTGAAGTCGCGCCAACTGCTTAACTCAAAATACAGTCAAGAAAGTAGCTCTGAAGCTGAGAAACGGGATCGACTATAAGCACTACGGTGCAATTACGTACAATTTTCAAATTTCTTGTGCTTGCTAACTTTGCGACCTCGGGCAGCTATGTTACCATGGAGGAATCGCACAAGATTTGACTTTTAAGGCTAGAACTGAAGTCGCGCCAACTGCTTAACTCAAAATACAGTCAAGAAAGTAGCTCTGAAGCTGAGAAACGGCATCGACCATAAGCACTACCGTTAAATTACGTACAATTTTCAAATCTCTTGTACTTGCTAAATTTGCGACCTCGGGCAGCTATGTTACCATGGAGGAATCACACAACATTTGACTTTTAAGGCTAGAACTGAAGTCCCGCCAACTGCTTAAATCAAAATACAGTCAAGATAGTAGCTCCGAAGCTGAGAAACGGGATCGACCCTAAGCACTACTGTGCAATTACGTACAATTTTCAAATTTCTTGTACTTGCTAACTTTGCGACCTCGGGCAGCTATGTTACCATGGAGGAATCGCACAAGATTTGACTTTTAAGGCTAGAACTGAAGTCGCGCCAACTGCTTAACTCAAAATACAGTCAAGAAAGTAGCTCTGAAGCTGAGAAACGGGATCGACCATAAGCACTACTGTGCAATTACGTACAATTTTCAAATTTCTTGTACTTGCTAACTTTGCGGCCTCGGGCAGCTATGTTACCATGGAGGAACCACACAACATTTGACTTTATAGGCTAGAACTGAAGTAGCGCCAACTGCTTAACTCAAAATACAGTCAAGAAAGTAGCTCTGAAGCTGAGAAACGGCATCGACCATAAGCACTACCGTGAAATTACGTACAATTTTCAAATTTCTTTTACTTGCTAACTTTGCGACCTCGGGCAGCTATGTTACCATGGAGGAACCACACAAGATTTGACTTTATAGGCTAGAACTGAAGTCGCGCCAACTGCTTAACTCAAAATACAGTCAAGAAAGTAGCTCTGAAGCCGAGAAACGGGGTCGACCATAAGCACTAATGTGAAATTACGTACAATTTTCAAATTTCTTGTACTTGCTAAGTTTGCGACCTCGGGCAGCTATGTTACCATGGAGGAATCACACAATATTTGACTTTTAAGGCTAGAACTGAAGTCGCGCCAACTGCTTAACTCAAAATACAGTCAAGAAAGTAGCTCTGAAGCCAAGAAACGGCATCGACCTTAAGCACTACTGTGCAATTACGTACAATTTTCAAATTTCTTGTACTTGCTAACTTTGCGACCTCGGGCAGCTATGTTACCATGGAGGAACCACACAAGATTTGACTTTATAGGCTAGAACTGAAGTCGCGCCAACTGCTTAACTCAAAATACAGTCAAGAAAGTAGCTCTGAAGCTGAGAAACGGGATCGACTATAAGCACTACTGTGCAATTACGTACAATTTTCAAATTTCTTGTACTTGCTAACTTTGCGACCTCGGGCAGCTATGTTACCATGGAGGAATCACACAAGATTTGACTTTATAGGCTAGAACTGAAGTCGCGCCAACTGCTTAACTCAAAATACAGTCAAGAAAGTAGCTCTGAAGCCGAGAAACGGCATCGATCATAAGCACTACTGTGCAATTACGTACAATTTTCAAATTTCTTGTACTTGCTAACTTTGCGACCTCGGGCAGCTATGTTACCATGGAGGAATCACACAATATTTGACTTTTAAGGCTAGAACTGAAGTCGCGCCAACTGCTTAACTCAAAATACAGTCAAGAAAGTAGCTCTGAAGCTGAGAAACGGCATAGACCATTAGCACTACCGTGAAATTACGTACAATTTTCAAATTTCTTGTACTTGCTAACTTTGCGACCTCGGGCAGCTATGTTTCCATGGAGGAACCACACAAGATATGACTTTATAGGCTAGAACTGAAGTCGCGCCAACTGCTTAACTCAAAATACAGTCAAGAAAGTAGCTCTGAAGCTGAGAAACGGGATCGACTGTAAGCACTACTGTGCAATTACGTACAATTTTCAAATTTCTTGTACTTGCTAACTTTGCGACCTCGGGCAGCTATGTTACCATGGAGGAATCAGACAAGATTTGACTTTTAAGGCTAGAACTGAAGTCGCGCCAACTGCTTAACTCAAAATACAGTCAAGAAGGTAGCTCTGAAGCCGAGAAACGGGATCGACCATAAGCACTACCGTGAAATTACGTACAATTTTCAAATTTCTTGTACTTGCTAACTTTGCGACCTCGGGCAGCTATGTTACCATGGAGGAACCACACAAGATATGACTTTATAGGCTAGAACTGAAGTCGCGCCAACTGCTTAACTCAAAATACAGTCAAGAAAGTAGCTCTGAAGCTGAGAAACGGGATCGACTGTAAGCACTACTGTGCAATTACGTACAATTTTCAAATTTCTTGTACTTGCTAACTTTGCGACCTCGGGCAGCTATGTTACCATGGAGGAATCAGACAAGATTTGACTTTTAAGGCTAGAACTGAAGTCGCGCCAACTGCTTAACTCAAAATACAGTCAAGAAAGTAGCTCTGAAGCTGAGAAACGGGATCGACCATAAGCACTAATGTGAAATTACGTACAATTTTCAAATTTCTTGTACTTGCTAACTTTGCGACCTCGGGCAGCTATGTTACCATGGAGGAACCACACAACATTTGACTTTATAGGTTAGAACTGAAGTCGCGCCAACTGCTTAACTCAAAATACAGTCAAGAAAGTAGCTCTGAAGCCAAGAAACGGCATCGACCTTAAGCACTACTGTGCAATTACGTACAATTTTCAAATTTCTTGTACTTGCTAACTTTGCGACCTCGGGCAGCTATGTTACCATGGAGGAATCACACAAGATTTCACTTTATAGGCTAGAACTGAAGTCGCGCCAACTGCTTAACTCAAAATACAGTCAAGAAAGTAGCTCTGAAGCCGAGAAACGGGATCGACCATAAGCACTAATGTGAAATTACGTACAATTTTCAAATTTCTTGTACTTGCTAACTTTGCGACCTCGGGCAGCTATGTTACCATGGAGGAATCACACAATATTTGACTTTTAAGGCTAGAACTGAAGTCGCGCCAACTGCTTAACTCAAAATACAGTCAAGAAAGTAGCTCTGAAGCCAAGAAACGGCATCGACCTTAAGCACTACTGTGCAATTACGTACAATTTTCAAATTTCTTGTACTTGCTAACTTTGCGACCTCGGGCAGCTATGTTACCATGGAGGAACCACACAAGATTTGACTTTATAGGCTAGAACTGAAGTCGCGCCAACTGCTTAACTCAAAATACAGTCAAGAAAGTAGCTCTGAAGCTGAGAAACGGGATCGACTATAAGCACTACGGTGCAATTACGTACAATTTTCAAATTTCTTGTACTTGCTAACTTTGCGACCTCGGGCAGCTATGTTACCATGGAGGAATCGCACAAGAATTGACTTTTAAGGCTAGAACTGAAGTCGCGCCAACTGCTTAACTCAAAATACAGTCAAGAAAGTAGCTCTGGAGCTGAGAAACGGCATCGACCATAAGCACTACCGTTAAATTACGTACAATTTTCAAATTTCTTGTACTTGCTAAATTTGCGACCTCGGGCAGCTATGTTACCATGGAGGAACCACACAACATTTGACTTTTAAGGCTAGAACTGAAGTCCCGCCAACTGCTTAAATCAAAATACAGTCAAGATAGTAGCTCCGAAGCTGAGAAACGGGATCGACCCTAAGCACTACTGTGCAATTACGTACAATTTTCAAATTTCTTGTACTTGCTAACTTTGCGACCTCGGGCAGCTATGTTACCATGGAGGAATCACACAAGATTTGACTTTATAGGCTAGAACTGAAGTCGCGCCAACTGCTCAACTCAAAATACAGTCAAGAAAGTAGCTCTGAAGCCGAGAAACGGCATCGATCATAAGCACTACTGTGCAATTACGTACAATTTTCAAATTTCTTGTACTTGCTAACTTTGCGACCTCGGGCAGCTATGTTACCATGGAGGAATCACACAATATTTGACTTTTAAGGCTAGAACTGAAGTCGCGCCAACTGCTTAACTCAAAATACAGTCAAGAAAGTAGCTCTGAAGCTGAGAAACGGGATCGACCATAAGCACTAATGTGAAATTACGTACAATTTTCAAATTTCTTGTACTTGCTAAATTTGCGACCTCGGGCAGCTATGTTACCATGGAGGAACCACACAACATTTGACTTTATAGGCTAGAACTGAAGTCGCGCCAACTGCTTAACTCAAAATACAGTCAAGAAAGTAGCTCTGAAGCTGAGAAACGGGATCGACTGTAAGCACTACTGTGCAATTACGTACAATTTTCAAATTTCTTGTACTTGCTAACTTTGCGACCTCGGGCAGCTATGTTACCATGGAGGAATCAGACAAGATTTGACTTTTAAGGCTAGAACTGAAGTCGCGCCAACTGCTTAACTCAAAATACAGTCAAGAAGGTAGCTCTGAAGCCGAGAAACGGGATCGACCATAAGCACTACCGTGAAATTACGTACAATTTTCAAATTTCTTGTACTTGCTAACTTTGCGACCTCGGGCAGCTATGTTACCATGGAGGAATCGCACAAGATTTGACTTTTAAGGCTAGAACTGAAGTCGCGCCAACTGCTTAACTCAAAATACAGTCAAGAAAGTAGCTCTGAAGCTGAGAAACGGGATCGACCATAAGCACTACTGTGCAATTACGTACAATTTTCAAATTTCTTGTACTTGCTAACTTTGCGGCCTCGGGCAGCTATGTTACCATGGAGGAACCACACAACATTTGACTTTATAGACTAGAACTGAAGTCGCGCCAACTGCTTAACTCAAAATACAGTCAAGAATGTAGCTCTGAAGCCGAGAAACGGCATCGACCATAAGCACTAATGAGAAATTACATACAATTTTCAAATTTCTTGTACTTGCTAACTTTGCGACCTCGGGCAGCTATGTTACCATGGAGGAATCACACAAGATTTGACTTTTAAGGCTAGAACTGAAGTCGCGCCAACTGCTTAACTCAAAATACAGTCAAGAAAGTAGCTCTGAAGCTGAGAAACGGGATCGACCTTAAGCACTACTGTGCAATTACGTACAATTTTCAAATTTCTTGTACTTGCTAACTTTGCGACCTCGGGCAGCTATGTTACCATGGAGGAATCACACAAGATTTGACTTTATAGGCTAGA
Organism: Merodon equestris; assembly: GCA_958301585.1. Lineage (NCBI taxonomy): Eukaryota > Metazoa > Arthropoda > Insecta > Diptera > Syrphidae > Merodon > Merodon equestris. The sequence goes on along the minus strand of OY284415.1, from coordinate 74,735,307 downwards.
ACTGAAGTCGCGATAACTGCTTAACTCAAAATACAGTCAAGAAAGTAGCTCTGAAGCCGAGAAACGGCATCGATCATAAGCACTACTGTGCAATTACGTACAATTTTCAAATTTCTTGTACTTGCTAACTTTGCGACCTCGGGCAGCTATGTTACCATGGAGGAATGACAGAAGATTTGACTTTTAAGGCTAGAATTGAAGTCGCGCCAACTGCTTAACTCAAAATACAGTCAAGAAAGTAGCTCTGAAGCCGAGAAACGGGATCGACCATAAGCACTAATGTGAAATTCGTACAATTTTCAAATTTCTTGTACTTGCTAACTTTGCGACCTCGGGCAGCTATGTTACCATGGAGGAACCACACAACATTTGACTTTATAGACAAGAACTGAAGTCGCGCCAACTGCTTAACTCAAAATACAGTCAAGAAAGCAGCTCTGAAGCTGAGAAACGGGATCGACCATAAGCACTACCGTGAAATTACGTACAATTTTCAAATTTCTTGTACTTGCTAACTTTGCGACCTCGGGCAGCTATGTTACCATGGAGGAATCGCACAAGATTTGACTTTTAAGGCTAGAACTGAAGTCGCGCCAACTGCCTAACTCAAAATACAGTCAAGAAAGTAGCTCTGAAGCCGAGAAACGGCATCGATCATAAGCACTACTGTGCAATTACGTACAATTTTCAAATTTCTTGTACTTGCTAACTTTGCGACCTCGGGCAGCTATGTTACCATGAAGGAATCACAGAAGATTTGACTTTAGAGGCTAGAGCTGAAGTCGCGCCAACTGTCTAGCTCAAAATACAGTCAAGAAAGTAGCTCTGAAGCCGAGAAACGGCATCGACCATAAGCACTACTGTGCAATTACGTACAATTTTCAAATTGCTTGTACTTGCTAACTTTGCGACCTCGGGCAGCTATGTTACCATGGAGGAATGACAGAAGATTTGACTTTTAAGGCTAGAACTGAAGTCGCCCCAACTGCTTAACTAAAAATACAGTCAAGAAAGTAGCCATGAAGCTGAGAAACGGGATCGACATAAGCACTACTGTGCAATTACGTACAATTTTCAAATTTCTTGTACTTGCTAACTTTGCGACCTCGGGCAGCTATGTTACCATGGAGGAATGACAGAAGATTTGACTTTTAAGGCTAGAACTGAAGTCGCCCCAACTGCCTAACTCAAAATACAGTCAAGAAAGTAGCTCTGAAACCGAGAAACGGCATCGATCATAAGCACTACTGTGCAATTACGTACAATTTTCAAATTTCTTGTACTTGCTAAATTTGCGACCTCGGGCAGCTATGTTACCATGGAGGAACCACACAACATTTGACTTTATAGACTAGAACTGAAGTCGCGCCAACTGCTTAACTCAAAATACAGTCAAGAAAGTAGCTCTGAAGGCGAGAAACGGCATCGATCATAAGCACTACTGTGCAATTACGTACAATTTTCAAATTTCTTGTACTTGCTAACTTTGCGACCTCGGGCAGCTATATTACCATGGAGGAATCACACAAGATTTGACTTTTAAGGCTAGAACTGAAGTCGCGCCAACTGCTTAACTCAAAATACAGTCAAGAAAGTAGCTCTGAAGCTGAGAAACGGGATCGACCATAAGCACTACTGTGCAATTACGTACAATTTTCAAATTTCTTGTACTTGCTAACTTTGCGACCTCGGGCAGCTATGTTACCATGGAGGAATGACAGAAGATTTGACTTTTAAGGCTAGAACTGAAGTCGCCCCAACTGCTTAACTCAAAATACAGTCAAGAAAGTAGCTCTGAAACCGAGAAACGGCATCGATCATAAGTACTACTGTGCAATTACGTACAATTTTCAAATTTCTTGTACTTGCTAACTTTGCGACCTCGGGCAGCTATGTTACCATGGAGGAACCACACAACATTTGACTTTATAGACTAGAACTGAAGTCGCCCCAACTGCTTAACTAAAAATACAGTCAAAAAAGTAGCCATGAAGCTGAGAAACGGGATCGACCATAAGCACTACTGTGCAATTACGTACAATTTTCAAATTTCTTGTACTTGCTAACTTTGCGACCTCGGGCAGCTATGTTACCATGGAGGAACCACACAAGATTTGACTTTTAAGGCTAGAACTGAAGTCGCGCCAACCGCTTAACTCAAAATACAGTCAAGAAAGTAGCTCTGAAACCGAGAAACGGCATCGATCATAAGCACTACTGTGCAATTACGTACAATTTTCAAATTTCTTGTACTTGCTAACTTTGCGACCTCGGGCAGCTATGTTACCATGGAGGAACCACACAACATTTGACTTTATAGACTAGAACTGAAGTCGCGCCAACTGCTTAACTCAAAATACAGTCAAGAATGTAGCTCTGAAGCCGAGAAACGGCATCGACCATAAGCACTAATGAGAAATTACATACAATTTTCAAATTTCTTGTACTTGCTAACTTTGCGACCTCGGGCAGCTATGTTACCATGGAGGAATCACACAAGATTTGACTTTTAAGGCTAGAACTGAAGTCGCGCCAACTGCTTAACTCAAAATACAGTCAAGAAAGTAGCTCTGAAGCTGAGAAACGGGATCGACCATAAGCACTACTGTGCAATTACGTACAATTTTCAAATTTCTTGTACTTGCTAACTTTGCGGCCTCGGGCAGCTATGTTACCATGGAGGAACCACACAACATTTGACTTTATAGACTAGAACTGAAGTCGCGCCAACTGCTTAACTCAAAATACAGTCAAGAATGTAGCTCTGAAGCCGAGAAACGGCATCGACCATAAGCACTAATGAGAAATTACATACAATTTTCAAATTTCTTGTACTTGCTAACTTTGCGACCTCGGGCAGCTATGTTACCATGGAGGAATCACACAAGATTTGACTTTTAAGGCTAGAACTGAAGTCGCGCCAACTGCTTAACTCTATCTGCTTAACTAATTTTCAAATTTCTTGTACTTGCTAACTTTGCGACCTCGGGCAGCTATGTTACCATGGAGGAATCACAGAAGATTTGACTTTATAGGCTAGAGCTGAAGTCGCGCCAACTGTTTAGCTCAAAATACAGTCAAGAAAGTAGCTCTGAAGCCGAGAAACGGCATCGACCCTAAGCACTACTGTGAAATTACGTACAATTTTCAAATTTCTTGTACTTGCTAAATTTGCGACCTCGGGCAGCTATGTTACCATGGGGGAACCACACAAGATTTGACTTTATAGGCTAGAACTGAAGTCGCGCCAACTGCTTAACTCAAAATACAGTCAAGAAAGTAGCTCTGAAGCCAAGAAACGGCATCGACCTTAAGCACTACTGTGCAATTACGTACAATTTTCAAATTTCTTGTACTTGCTAACTTTGCGACCTCGGGCAGCTATGTTACCATGGAGGAACCACACAAGATTTGACTTTATAGGCTAGAACTGAAGTCGCGCCAACTGCCTAACTCAAAATACAGTCAAGAAAGTAGCTCTGAAGGCGAGAAACGGCATCGATCATAAGCACTACTGTGCAATTACGTACAATTTTCAAATTTCTTGTACTTGCTAACTTTGCGACCTCGGGCAGCTATGTTACCATGGAGGAATCACACAAGATTTGACTTTAGAGGCTAGAGCTGAATTCGCGCCAACTGCTTAACTCAAAATACAGTCAAGAAAGTAGCTCTGAAGCCAAGAAACGGCATCGACCTTAAGCACTACTGTGCAATTACGTACAATTTTCAAATTTCTTGTACTTGCTAACTTTGCGACCTCGGGCAGCTATGTTACCATGGAGGAACCACACAAGATTTGACTTTATAGGCTAGAACTGAAGTCGCGCCAACTGCCTAACTCAAAATACAGTCAACAAAGTAGCTCTGAAGCCGAGAAACGGCATCGATCATAAGCACTACTGTGCAATTACGTACAATTTTCAAATTTCTTGTACTTGCTAACTTTGCGTCCTCGGGCAGCTATGTTACCATGGAGGAACCACACAAGATTTGACTTTATAGGCTAGAACTGAAGTCGCGCCAACTGCTTAACTCAAAATACAGTCAAGAAAGTAGCTCTGAAGCCAAGAAACGGCATCGACCTTAAGCACTACTGTGCAATTACGTACAATTTTCAAATTTCTTGTACTTGCTAACTTTGCGACCTCGGGCAGCTATGTTACCATGGAGGAACCACACAAGATTTGACTTTATAGGCTAGAACTGAAGTCGCGCCAACTGCTTAACTCAAAATACAGTCAAGAAAGTAGCTCTGAAGCCAAGAAACGGCATCGACCTTAAGCACTACTGTGCAATTACGTACAATTTTCAAATTTCTTGTACTTGCTAAATTTGCGACCTCGGGCAGCTATGTTACCATGGAGGAACCACACAAGATTTGACTTTATAGGCTAGAACTGAAGTCGCGCCAACTGCTTAACTCAAAATACAGTCAAGAAAGTAGCTCTGAAGCCAAGAAACGGCATCGACCTTAAGCACTACTGTGCAATTACGTACAATTTTCAAATTTCTTGTACTTGCTAACTTTGCGACCTCGGGCAGCTATGTTACCATGGAGGAACCACACAAGATTTGACTTTATAGGCTAGAACTGAAGTCGCGCCAACTGCCTAACTCAAAATACAGTCAAGAAAGTAGCTCTGAAGGCGAGAAACGGCATCGATCATAAGCACTACTGTGCAATTACGTACAATTTTCAAATTTCTTGTACTTGCTAACTTTGCGACCTCGGGCAGCTATGTTACCATGGAGGAATGACAGAAGATTTGACTTTTAAGGCTAGAACTGAAGTCGCCCCAACTGCTTAACTAAAAATACAGTCAAGAAAGTAGCCATGAAGCTGAGAAACGGGATCGACCATAAGCACTACTGTGCAATTACGTACAATTTTCAAATTTCTTGTACTTGCTAACTTTGCGACCTCGGGCAGCTATGTTACCATGGAGGAACCACACAACATTTGACTTTATAGACTAGAACTGAAGTCGCGCCAACTGCTTAACTCAAAATACAGTCAAGAATGTAGCTCTGAAGCCGAGAAACGGCATCGACCATAAGCACTAATGAGAAATTACATACAATTTTCAAATTTCTTGTACTTGCTAACTTTGCGACCTCGGGCAGCTATGTTACCATGGAGGAATCACACAAGATTTGACTTTTAAGGCTAGAACTGAAGTCGCGCCAACTGCTTAACTCAAAATACAGTCAAGAAAGTAGCTCTGAAGCTGAGAAACGGGATCGACCTTAAGCACTACTGTGCAATTACGTACAATTTTCATATTTCTTGTACTTGCTAACTTTGCGACCTCGGGCAGCTATGTTACCATGGAGGAACCACACAAGATTTGACTTTATAGGCTAGAACTGAAGTCGCGCCAACTGCCTAACTCAAAATACAGTCAACAAAGTAGCTCTGAAGCCGAGAAACGGCATCGATCATAAGCACTACTGTGCAATTACGTACAATTTTCAAATTTCTTGTACTTGCTAACTTTGCGACCTCGGGCAGCTATGTTACCATGGAGGAATCACACAAGATTTGACTTTAGAGGCTAGAGCTGAAGTCGCGCCAACTGCTTAACTCAAAATACAGTCAAGAAAGTAGCTCTGAAGCCAAGAAACGGCATCGACCTTAAGCACTACTGTGCAATTACGTACAATTTTCAAATTTCTTGTACTTGCTAACTTTGCGACCTCGGGCAGCTATGTTACCATGGAGGAACCACACAAGATTTGACTTTATAGGCTAGAACTGAAGTCGCGCCAACTGCCTAACTCAAAATACAGTCAACAAAGTAGCTCTGAAGCCGAGAAACGGCATCGATCATAAGCACTACTGTGCAATTACGTACAATTTTCAAATTTCTTGTACTTGCTAACTTTGCGACCTCGGGCAGCTATGTTACCATGGAGGAACCACACAAGATTTGACTTTATAGGCTAGAACTGAAGTCGCGCCAACTGCTTAACTCAAAATACAGTCAAGAAAGTAGCTCTGAAGCCAAGAAACGGCATCGACCTTAAGCACTACTGTGCAATTACGTACAATTTTCAAATTTCTTGTACTTGCTAACTTTGCGACCTCGGGCAGCTATGTTACCATGGAGGAACCACACAAGATTTGACTTTATAGGCTAGAACTGAAGTCGCGCCAACTGCTTAACTCAAAATACAGTCAAGAAAGTAGCTCTGAAGCCAAGAAACGGCATCGACCTTAAGCACTACTGTGCAATTACGTACAATTTTCAAATTTCTTGTACTTGCTAAATTTGCGACCTCGGGCAGCTATGTTACCATGGAGGAACCACACAAGATTTGACTTTATAGGCTAGAACTGAAGTCGCGCCAACTGCTTAACTCAAAATACAGTCAAGAAAGTAGCTCTGAAGCCAAGAAACGGCATCGACCTTAAGCACTACTGTGCAAATACGTACAATTTTCAAATTTCTTGTACTTGCTAACTTTGCGACCTCGGGCAGCTATGTTACCATGGAGGAACCACACAAGATTTGACTTTATAGGCTAGAACTGAAGTCGCGCCAACTGCCTAACTCAAAATACAGTCAAGAAAGTAGCTCTGAAGGCGAGAAACGGCATCGATCATAAGCACTACTGTGCAATTACGTACAATTTTCAAATTTCTTGTACTTGCTAACTTTGCGACCTCGGGCAGCTATGTTACCATGGAGGAATGACAGAAGATTTGACTTTTAAGGCTAGAACTGAAGTCGCCCCAACTGCTTAACTAAAAATACAGTCAAGAAAGTAGCCATGAAGCTGAGAAACGGGATCGACCATAAGCACTACTGTGCAATTACGTACAATTTTCAAATTTCTTGTACTTGCTAACTTTGCGACCTCGGGCAGCTATGTTACCATGGAGGAACCACACAACATTTGACTTTATAGACTAGAACTGAAGTCGCGCCAACTGCTTAACTCAAAATACAGTCAAGAATGTAGCTCTGAAGCCGAGAAACGGCATCGACCATAAGCACTAATGAGAAATTACATACAATTTTCAAATTTCTTGTACTTGCTAACTTTGCGACCTCGGGCAGCTATGTTACCATGGAGGAATCACACAAGATTTGACTTTTAAGGCTAGAACTGAAGTCGCGCCAACTGCTTAACTCAAAATACAGTCAAGAAAGTAGCTCTGAAGCTGAGAAACGGGATCGACCATAAGCACTACTGTGCAATTACGTACAATTTTCAAATTTCTTCTACTTGCTAACTTTGCGGCCTCGGGCAGCTATGTTACCATGGAGGAACCACACAACATTTGACTTCATAGACTAGAACTGAAGTCGCGCCAACTGCTTAACTCAAAATACAGTCAAGAATGTAGCTCTGAAGCCGAGAAACGGCATCGACCATAAGCACTAATGAGAAATTACATACAATTTTCAAATTTCTTGTACTTGCTAACTTTGCGACCTCGGGCAGCTATGTTACCATGGAGGAATCACACAAGATTTGACTGTTAAGGTTAGAACTGAAGTCGCGCCAACTGCTTAACTCAAAATACAGTCAAGAAAGTAGCTCTGAAGCTGAGAAACGGGATCGACCTTAAGCACTACTGTGCAATTACGTACAATTTTCAAATTTCTTGTACTTGCTAACTTTGCGACCTCGGGCAGCTATGTTACCATGGAGGAATCACACAAGATTTGACTTTATAGGCTAGAACTGAAGTCGCGCCAACTGCTTAACTCAAGATGCAGTCAAGAAAGTAGCTCTGAAGCCGAGAAACGGCATCGATCATAAGCACTACTGTGCAATTACGTACAATTTTCAAATTTCTTGTACTTGCTAACTTTGCGACCTCGGGCAGCTATGTTACCATGGAGGAATGACAGAAGATTTGACTTTTAAGGCTTGAACTGAAGTCGCGCCAACTGTTTAACTCAAAATACAGTCAAGAAAGTAGCTCTGAAGCCGAGAAACGGGATCGACCATAAGCACTAATGTGAAATTCGTACAATTTTCAAATTTCTTGTACTTGCTAACTTTGCGACCTCGGGCAGCTATGTTACCATGGAGGAATCACACAAGATTTGACTTTTAAGGCTAGAACTGAAGTCGCCCCAACTGCTTAACTCAAAATACAGTCAAGAAAGTAGCCATGAAGCTGAGAAACGGGATCGACCATAAGCACTACCGTGAAATTACGTACAATTTTCAAATTTCTTGTACTTGCTAACTTTGCGACCTCGGGCAGCTATGTTACCATGGAGGAATCGCACAAGATTTGACTTTTAAGGCTAGAACTGAAGTCGTGCCAACTGCTTAACTCAAAATACAGTCAAGAAAGTAGCTCTGAAGCCGAGAAACGGCATCGACCATAAGCACTAATGAGAAATTACATACAATTTTCAAATTTCTTGTACTTGCTAACTTTGCGACCTCGGGCAGCTATGTTACCATGGAGGAATCACACAAGATTTGACTTTTAAGGCTAGAACTGAAGTCGCGCCAACTGCTTAACTCAAAATACAGTCAAGAAAGTAGCTCTGAAGCTGAGAAACGGGATCGACCTTAAGCACTACTGTGCAATTACGTACAATTTTCAAATTTCTTGTACTTGCTAACTTTGCGACCTCGGGCAGCTATGTTACCATGGAGGAATCACACAAGATTTGACTTTATAGGCTAGAGCTGAAGTCGCGCCAACTGTTTAGCTCAAAATACAGTCAAGAAAGTAGCTCTGAAGCCGAGAAACGGCATCGACCATAAGCACTACTGTGCAATTACGTACAATTTTCAAATTTCTTGTACTTGCTAACTTTGCGACCCCGGGCAGCTATGTTACCATAGAGGAATCACAGAAGATTTGACTTTAGAAGCTAGAGCTGAAGTCGCGCCAACTGTTTAGCTCAAAATACAGTCAAGAAAGTAGCTCTGAAGCCGAGAAACGGCATCGACCATAAGCACTACCGTGAAATTACGTACAATTTTCAAATTGCTTGTGCTTGCTAACTTTGCGACCTCGGGCAGCTATGTTACCATGGGGAAACCACACAAGATTTGACTTTATAGGCTAGAACCGAAGTCGCGCCAACTGCTTAACTCAAAATACAGTCAAGAAAGTAGCTCTGAAGCCAAGAAACGGCATCGACCTTAAGCACTACTGTGCAATTACGTACAATTTTCAAATTTCTTGTACTTGCTAACTTTGCGACCTCGGGCAGCTATGTTACCATGGAGGAACCACACAAGATTTGACTTTATAGGCTAGAACTGAAGTCGCGCCAACTGCCTAACTCAAAATACAGTCAAGAAAGTAGCTCTGAAGCCGAGAAACGGCATCGATCATAAACACTACTGTGCAATTACGTACAATTTTCAAATTTCTTGTACTTGCTAACTTTGCGACCTCGGGCAGCTATGTTACCATGGAGGAATCACAGAAGATTTGACTTTAGAGGCTAGAGCTGAAGTCGCGCCAACTGCTTAGCTCAAAATACAGTCAAGAAAGTAGCTCTGAAGCCGAGAAACGGCATCGACCATAAGCACTACCGTGAAATTACGTACAATTTTCAAATTGCTTGTACTTGCTAACTTTGCGACCTCGGGCAGCTATGTTACCATGGGGAAACCACACAAGATTTGACTTTATAGGCTAGAACCGAAGTCGCGCCAACTGCTTAATTCAAAATACAGTTAAGAAAGTAGCTCTGAAGCCAAGAAACGGCATCGACCTTAAGCACTACTGTGCAATTACGTACAATTTTCAAATTTCTCGTACTTGCTAAATTTGCGACCTCGGGCAGCTATGTTACCATGGAGGAATCACACAAGATTTGACTTTATAGGCTAGAACTGAAGTCGCGCCAACTGCTTAACTCAAAATACAGTCAAGAAAGTAGCTCTGAAACCGAGAAACGGCATCGATCATAAGCACTACTGTGCAATTACGTACAATTTTCAAATTTCTTGTACTTGCTAACTTTGCGACCTCGGGCAGCTATGTTACCATGGAGGAATCACAGAAGATTTGACTTTAGAGGCTAGAGCTGAAGTCGCGCCAACTGTTTAGCTCAAAATACAGTCAAGAGAGTAGCTCTGAAGCCGAGAAACGGGATCGACCATAAGCACTAATGTGAAATTCGTACAATTTTCAAATTTCTTGTACTTGCTAACTTTGCGACCTCGGGCAGCTATGTTACCATGGAGGAATCACACAAGATTTGACTTTTAAGGCTAGAACTGAAGTCGCCCCAACTGCTTAACTCAAAATACAGTCAAGAAAGTAGCCATGAAGCTGAGAAACGGGATCGACCATAAGCACTACCGTGAAATTACGTACAATTTTCAAATTTCTTGTACTTGCTAACTTTGCGACCTCGAGCAGCTATGTTACCATGGAGGAATCGCACAAGGTTTGACTTTTAAGGCTAGAACTGAAGTCGTGCCAACTGCTTAACTCAAAATACAGTCAAGAAAGTAGCTCTGAAGCCGAGAAACGGCATCGACCATAAGCACTAATGAGAAATTACATACAATTTTCAAATTTCTTGTACTTGCTAACTTTGCGACCTCGGGCAGCTATGTTACCATGGAGGAATCACACAAGATTTGACTTTTAAGGCTAGAACTGAAGTCGCGCCAACTGCTTAACTCAAAATACAGTCAAGAAAGTAGCTCTGAAGCCGAGAAACGGCATCGACCATAAGCACTACTGTGCAATTACGTACAATTTTCAAATTTCTTGTACTTGCTAACTTTGCGACCCCGGGCAGCTATGTTACCATGGAGGAATCACAGAAGATTTGACTTTAGAGGCTAGAGCTGAAGTCGCGCCAACTGTTTAGCTCAAAATACAGTCAAGAAAGTAGCTCTGAAGCCGAGAAACGGCATCGACCATAAGCACTACTGTGCAATTACGTACAATTTTCAAATTTCTTGTACTTGCTAACTTTGCGACCCCGGGCAGCTATGTTACCATGGAGGAATCACAGAAGATTTGACTTTAGAGGCTAGAGCTGAAGTCGCGCCAACTGTTTAGCTCAAAATACAGTCAAGAAAGTAGCTCTGAAGCCGAGAAACGGCATCGACCATAAGCACTACCGTGAAATTACGTACAATTTTCAAATTGCTTGTGCTTGCTAACTTTGCGACCTCGGGCAGCTATGTTACCATGGGGAAACCACACAAGATTTGACTTTATAGGCTAGAACCGAAGTCGCGCCAACTGCTTAACTCAAAATACAGTCAAGAAAGTAGCTCTGAAGCCAAGAAACGGCATCGACCTTAAGCACTACTGTGCAATTACGTACAATTTTCAAATTTCTTGTACTTGCTAACTTTGCGACCTCGGGCAGCTATGTTACCATGGAGGAACCACACAAGATTTGACTTTATAGGCTAGAACTGAAGTCGCGCCAACTGCCTAACTCAAAATACAGTCAAGAAAGTAGCTCTGAAGCCGAGAAACGGCATCGATCATAAACACTACTGTGCAATTACGTACAATTTTCAAATTTCTTGTACTTGCTAACTTTGCGACCTCGGGCAGCTATGTTACCATGGAGGAATCACAGAAGATTTGACTTTAGAGGCTAGAGCTGAAGTCGCGCCAACTGCTTAGCTCAAAATACAGTCAAGAAAGTAGCTCTGAAGCCGAGAAACGGCATCGACCATAAGCACTACCGTGAAATTACGTACAATTTTCAAATTGCTTGTACTTGCTAACTTTGCGACCTCGGGCAGCTATGTTACCATGGGGAAACCACACAAGATTTGACTTTATAGGCTAGAACCGAAGTCGCGCCAACTGCTTAACTCAAAATACAGTTAAGAAAGTAGCTCTGAAGCCAAGAAACGGCATCGACCTTAAGCACTACTGTGCAATTACGTACAATTTTCAAATTTCTCGTACTTGCTAAATTTGCGACCTCGGGCAGCTATGTTACCATGGAGGAATCACACAAGATTTGACTTTATAGGCTAGAACTGAAGTCGCGCCAACTGCTTAACTCAAAATACAGTCAAGAAAGTAGCTCTGAAACCGAGAAACGGCATCGATCATAAGCACTACTGTGCAATTACGTACAATTTTCAAATTTCTTGTACTTGCTAACTTTGCGACCTCGGGCAGCTATGTTACCATGGAGGAATCACAGAAGATTTGACTTTAGAGGCTAGAGCTGAAGTCGCGCCAACTGTTTAGCTCAAAATACAGTCAAGAAAGTAGCTCTGAAGCCGAGAAACGGCATCGACCCTAAGCACTACTGTGAAATTACGTACAATTTTCAAATTTCTTGTACTTGCTAAATTTGCGACCTCGGGCAGCTATGTTACCATGGGGGAACCACACAAGATTTGACTTTATAGGCTAGAACTGAAGTCGCGCCAACTGCTTAACTCAAATTACAGTCAAGAAAGTAGCTCTGAAGCCAAGAAACGGCATCGACCTTAAGCACTACTGTGCAATTACGTACAATTTTCAAATTTCTTGTACTTGCTAACTTTGCGACCTCGGGCAGCTATGTTACCATGGAGGAATCAGACAAGATTTGACTTTTAAGGCTAGAACTGAAGTCGCGCCAACTGCTTAACTCAAAATACAGTCAAGAAGGTAGCTCTGAAGCCGAGAAACGGGATCGACCATAAGCACTACCGTGAAATTACGTACAATTTTCAAATTTCTTGTACTTGCTAACTTTGCGACCTCGGGCAGCTATGTTACCATGGAGGAACCACACAACATTTGACTTTATAGACTAGAACTGAAGTCGCGCCAACTGCTTAACTCAAAATACAGTCAAGAAAGCAGCTCTGAAGCTGAGAAACGGGATCGACCATAAGCACTACTGTGCAATTACGTACAATTTTCAAATTTCTTGTACTTGCTAACTTTGCGACCTCGGGCAGCTATGTTACCATGGAGGAATGACAGAAGATTTGACTTTTAAGGCTAGAACTGAAGTCACGCCAACTGCTTAACTCAAAATACAGTCAAGAAAGTAGCTCTGAAGCCGAGAAACGGGATCGACCATAAGCACTAATGTGAAATTCGTACAATTTTCAAATTTCTTGTACTTGCTAACTTTGCGACCTCGGGCAGCTATGTTACCATGGAGGAATCACACAAGATTTGACTTTTAAGGCTAGAACTGAAGTCGCCCCAACTGCTTAACTCAAAATACAGTCAAGAAAGTAGCCATGAAGCTGAGAAACGGGATCGACCATAAGCACTACCGTGAAATTACGTACAATTTTCAAATTTCTCGTACTTGCTAACTTTGCGACCTCGGGCAGCTATGTTACCATGGAGGAATGACAGAAGATTTGACTTTTAAGGCTAGAACTGAAGTCGCCCCAACTGCTTAACTCAAAATACAGTCAAGAAAGTAGCCATGAAGCTGAGAAACGGGATCGACCATAAGCACTACCGTGAAATTACGTACAATTTTCAAATTTCTTGTACTTGCTAACTTTGCGACCTCGGGCAGCTATGTTACCATGGAGGAATCGCACAAGATTTGACTTTTAAGGCTAGAACTGAAGTCGCGCCAACTGCTTAACTCAAAATACAGTCAAGAAAGTAGCTCTGAAGCTGAGAAACGGGATCGACCATAAGCACTGCTGTGCAATTACGTACAATTTTCAAATTTCTTGTACTTGCTAACTTTGCGGCCTCGGGCAGCTATGTTACCATGGAGGAACCACACAACATTTGACTTTATAGACTAGAACTGAAGTCGCGCCAACTGCTTAACTCAAAATACAGTCAAGAATGTAGCTCTGAAGCCGAGAAACGGCATCGACCTTAAGCACTAATGAGAAATTACATACAATTTTCAAATTTCTTGTACTTGCTAACTTTGCGACCTCGGGCAGCTATGTTACCATGGAGGAATCACACAAGATTTGACTTTTAAGGCTAGAACTGAAGTCGCGCCAACTGCTTAACTCAAAATACAGTCAAGAAAGTAGCTCTGAAGCTGAGAAACGGGATCGACCTTAAGCACTACTGTGCAATTACGTACAATTTTCAAATTTCTTGTACTTGCTAACTTTGCGACCTCGGGCAGCTATGTTACCATGGAGGAATCACACAAGATTTGACTTTATAGGCTAGAACTGAAGTCGCGCCAACTGCTTAACTCAAAATACAGTCAAGAAAGTAGCTCTGAAGCCGAGAAACGGCATCGATCATAAGCACTACTGTGCAATTACGTACAATTTTCAAATTTCTTGTACTTGCTAACTTTGCGACCTCGGGCAGCTATGTTACCATGGAGGAATGACAGAAGATTTGACTTTTAAGGCTAGAACTGAAGTCGCGCCAACTGCTTAACTCAAAATACAGTCAAGAAAGTAGCTCTGAAGCCGAGAAACGGGATCGACCATAAGCACTAATGTGAAATTCGTACAATTTTCAAATTTCTTGTACTTGCTAACTTTGCGACCTCGGGCAGCTATGTTACCATGGAGGAACCACACAACATTTGACTTTATAGACTAGAACTGAAGTCGCGCCAACTGCTTAACTCAAAATACAGTCAAGAAAGCAGCTCTGAAGCTGAGAAACGGGATCGACCATAAGCACTACCGTGAAATTACGTACAATTTTCAAATTTCTTGTACTTGCTAACTTTGCGACCTCGGGCAGCTATGTTACCATGGAGGAATCGCACAAGATTTGACTTTTAAGGCTAGAACTGAAGTCGCGCCAACTGCTTAACTCAAAATACAGTCAAGAAAGTAGCTCTGAAGCTGAGAAACGGGATCGACCTTAAGCACTACTGTGCAATTACGTACAATTTTCAAATTTCTTGTACTTGCTAACTTTGCGACCTCGGGCAGCTATGTTACCATGGAGGAATCACACAAGATTTGACTTTATAGGCTAGAACTGAAGTCGCGCCAACCGCTTAACTCAAAATACAGTCAAGAAAGTAGCTCTGAAGCCGAGAAACGGCATCGATCATAAGCACTACTGTGCAATTACGTACAATTTTCAAATTTGTTGTACTTGCTAACTTTGCGACCTCGGGCAGCTATGTTACCATGGAGGAACCACAGAAGATTTGACTTTATAGGCTAGAGCTGAAGTCGCGCCAACTGTTTAGCTCAAAATACAGTCAAGAAAGTAGCTCTGAAGCCGAGAAACGGCATCGACCCTAAGCACTACTGTGAAATTACGTACAATTTTCAAATTTCTTGTACTTGCTAAATTTGCGACCTCGGGCAGCTATGTTACCATGGGGGAACCACACAAGATTTGACTTTATAGGCTAGAACTGAAGTCGCGCCAACTGCTTAACTCAAAATACAGTCAAGAAAGTAGCTCTGAAGCCAAGAAACGGCATCGACCTTAAGCACTACTGTGCAATTACGTACAATTTTCAAATTTCTTGTACTTGCTAACTTTGCGACCTCGGGCAGCTATGTTACCATGGAGGAACCACACAAGATTTGACTTTATAGGCTAGAACTGAAGTCGCGCCAACTGCCTAACTCAAAATACAGTCAAGAAAGTAGCTCTGAAGGCGAGAAACGGCATCGATCATAAGCACTACTGTGCAATTACGTACAATTTTCAAATTTCTTGTACTTGCTAACTTTGCGACCTCGGGCAGCTATGTTACCATGGAGGAATCACAGAAGATTTGACTTTAGAGGCTAGAGCTGAAGTCGCGCCAACTGCTTAACTCAAAATACAGTCAAGAAAGTAGCTCTGAAGCCAAGAAACGGCATCGACCTTAAGCACTACTGTGCAATTACGTACAATTTTCAAATTTCTTGTACTTGCTAACTTTGCGACCTCGGGCAGCTATGTTACCATGGAGGAACCACACAAGATTTGACTTTATAGGCTAGAACTGAAGTCGCGCCAACTGCCTAACTCAAAATACAGTCAACAAAGTAACTCTGAAGCCGAGAAACGGCATCGATCATAAGCACTACTGTGCAATTACGTACAATTTTCAAATTTCTTGTACTTGCTAACTTTGCGACCTCGGGCAGCTATGTTACCATGGAGGAATCAGACAAGATTTGACTTTTAAGGCTAGAACTGAAGTCGCGCCAACTGCTTAACTCAAAATACAGTCAAGAAAGTAGCTCTGAAGCTGAGAAACGGGATCGACCATAAGCACTAATGTGAAATTACGTACAATTTTCAAATTTCTTGTACTTGCTAACTTTGCGACCTCGGGCAGCTATGTTACCATGGAGGAACCACACAACATTTGACTTTATAGGTTAGAACTGAAGTCGCGCCAACTGCTTAACTCAAAATACAGTCAAGAAAGTAGATCTGAAGCCAAGAAACGGCATCGACCTTAAGCACTACTGTGCAATTACGTACAATTTTCAAATTTCTTGTACTTGCTAACTTTGCGACCTCGGGCAGCTATGTTACCATGGAGGAATGACAGAAGATTTGACTTTTAAGGCTAGAACTGAAGTCGCGCCAGCTGCTTAACTCAAAATACAGTCAAGAAAGTAGCTCTGAAGCCGAGAAACGGGATCGACCATAAGCACTAATGTGAAATTCGTACAATTTTCAAATTTCTTGTACTTGCTAACTTTGCGACCTCGGGCAGCTATGTTACCATGGAGGAATCACACAAGATTTGACTTTTAAGGCTAGAACTGAAGTCGCCCCAACTGCTTAACTCAAAATACAGTCAAGAAAGTAGCCATGAAGCTGAGAAACGGGATCGACCATAAGCACTACCGTGAAATTACGTACAATTTTCAAATTTCTCGTACTTGCTAACTTTGCGACCTCGGGCAGCTATGTTACCATGGAGGAATGACAGAAGATTTGACTTTTAAGGCTAGAACTGAAGTCGCCCCAACTGCTTAACTCAAAATACAGTCAAGAAAGTAGCCATGAAGCTGAGAAACGGGATCGACCATAAGCACTACCGTGAAATTACGTACAATTTTCAAATTTCTTGTACTTGCTAACTTTGCGACCTCGGGCAGCTATGTTACCATGGAGGAATCGCACAAGATTTGACTTTTAAGGCTAGAACTGAAGTCGCGCCAACTGCTTAACTCAAAATACAGTCAAGAAAGTAGCTCTGAAGCTGAGAAACGGGATCGACCATAAGCACTACTGTGCAATTACGTACAATTTTCAAATTTCTTGTACTTGCTAACCTTGCGGCCTCGGGCAGCTATGTTACCATGGAGGAACCACACAACATTTGACTTTATAGACTAGAACTGAAGTCGCGCCAACTGCTTAACTCAAAATACAGTCAAGAATGTAGCTCTGAAGCCGAGAAACGGCATCGACCATAAGCACTAATGAGAAATTACATACAATTTTCAAATTTCTTGTACTTGCTAACTTTGCGACCTCGGGCAGCTATGTTACCATGGAGGAATCACACAAGATTTGACTTTTAAGGCTAGAACTGAAGTCGCGCCAACCGCTTAACTCAAAATACAGTCAAGAAAGTAGCTCTGAAGCTGAGAAACGGGATCGACCTTAAGCACTACTGTGCAATTACGTACAATTTTCAAATTTCTTGTACTTGCTAACTTTGCGACCTCGGGCAGCTATGTTACCATGGAGGAATCACACAAGATTTGACTTTATAGGCTAGAACTGAAGTCGCGCCAACCGCTTAACTCAAAATACAGTCAAGAAAGTAGCTCTGAAGCCGAGAAACGGCATCGATCATAAGCACTACTGTGCAATTACGTACAATTTTCAAATTTCTTGTACTTGCTAACTTTGCGACCTCGGGCAGCTATGTTACCATGGAGGAATCACAGAAGATTTGACTTTATAGGCTCGAGCTGAAGTCGCGCCAACTGTTTAGCTCAAAATACAGTCAAGAAAGTAGCTCTGAAGCCGAGAAACGGCATCGACCATAAGCACTACCGTGAAATTACGTACAATTTTCAAATTTCTTGTACTTGCTAACTTTGCGACCTCGGGCAGCTATGTTACCATGGGGGAACCACACAAGATTTGACTTTATAGGCTAGAACTGAAGTCGCGCCAACTGCTTAACTCAAAATACAGTCAAGAAAGTAGCTCTGAAGCCAAGAAACGGCATCGACCTTAAGCACTACTGTGCAATTACGTACAATTTTCAAATTTCTTGTACTTGCTAACTTTGCGACCTCGGGCAGCTATGTTACCATGGAGGAATCACACAAGATTTGACTTTTAAGGCTAGAACTGAAGTCGCGCCAACTGCTTAACTCAAAATACAGTCAAGAAAGTAGCTCTGAAGCTGAGAAACGGGATCGACCATAAGCACTAATGTGAAATTACGTACAATTTTCAAATTTCTTCTACTTGCTAATTTTGCGACCTCGGGCAGCTATGTTACCATGGAGGAACCACACAACATTTGACTTTATAGGCTAGAACTGAAGTCGCGCCAACTGCTTAACTCAAAATACAGTCAAGAAAGTAGCTCTGAAGCTGAGAAACGGGATCGACCATAAGCACTAATGTGAAATTACGTACAATTTTCAAATTTCTTGTACTTGCTAACTTTGCGACCTCGGGCAGCTATGTTTCCATGGAGGAACCACACAAGATATGACTTTATAGGCTAGAACTGAAGTCGCGCCAACTGCTTAACTCAAAATACAGTCAAGAAAGTAGCTCTGAAGCTGAGAAACGGGATCGACTGTAAGCACTACTGTGCAATTACGTACAATTTTCAAATTTCTTGTACTTGCTAACTTTGCGACCTCGGGCAGCTATGTTACCATGGAGGAATCAGACAAGATTTGACTTTTAAGGCTAGAACTGAAGTCGCGCCAACTGCTTAACTCAAAATACAGTCAAGAAGGTAGCTCTGAAGCCGAGAAACGGGATCGACCATAAGCACTACCGTGAAATTACGTACAATTTTCAAATTTCTTGTACTTGCTAACTTTGCGACCTCGGGCAGCTATGTTACCATGGAGGAACCACACAAGATATGACTTTATAGGCTAGAACTGAAGTCGCGCCAACTGCTTAACTCAAAATACAGTCAAGAAAGTAGCTCTGAAGCTGAGAAACGGGATCGACTGTAAGCACTACTGTGCAATTACGTACAATTTTCAAATTTCTTGTACTTGCTAACTTTGCGACCTCGGGCAGCTATGTTACCATGGAGGAATCAGACAAGATTTGACTTTTAAGGCTAGAACTGAAGTCGCGCCAACTGCTTAACTCAAAATACAGTCAAGAATGTAGCTCTGAAGCCGAGAAACGGCATCGACCATAAGCACTAATGAGAAATTACATACAATTTTCAAATTTCTTGTACTTGCTAACTTTGCGACCTCGGGCAGCTATGTTACCATGGAGGAATCACACAAGATTTGACTTTTAAGGCTAGAACTGAAGTCGCGCCAACTGCTTAACTCAAAATACAGTCAAGAAAGTAGCTCTGAAGCTGAGAAACGGGATCGACCTTAAGCACTACTGTGCAATTACGTACAATTTTCAAATTTCTTGTACTTGCTAACTTTGCGACCTCGGGCAGCTATGTTACCATGGAGGAATCACACAAGATTTGACTTTATAGGCTAGAACTGAAGTCGCGCCAACTGCTTAACTCAAAATACAGTCAAGAAAGTAGCTCTGAAGCCGAGAAACGGCATCGATCATAAGCACTACTGTGCAATTACGTACAATTTTCAAATTTCTTGTACTTGCTAACTTTGCGACCTCGGGCAGCTATGTTACCATGGAGGAATCAGACAAGATTTGACTTTTAAGGCTAGAACTGAAGTCGCGCCAACTGCTTAACTCAAAATACAGTCAAGAAAGTAGCTCTGAAGCTGAGAAACGGGATCGACCATAAGCACTAATGTGAAATTACGTACAATTTTCAAATTTCTTGTACTTGCTAACTTTGCGACCTCGGGCAGCTATGTTACCATGGAGGAACCACACAACATTTGACTTTATAGGTTAGAACTGAAGTCGCGCCAACTGCTTAACTCAAAATACAGTCAAGAAAGTAGATCTGAAGCCAAGAAACGGCATCGACCTTAAGCACTACTGTGCAATTACGTACAATTTTCAAATTTCTTGTACTTGCTAACTTTGCGACCTCGGGCAGCTATGTTACCATGGAGGAATGACAGAAGATTTGACTTTTAAGGCTAGAACTGAAGTCGCGCCAACTGCTTAACTCAAAATACAGTCAAGAAAGTAGCTCTGAAGCCGAGAAACGGGATCGACCATAAGCACTAATGTGAAATTCGTACAATTTTCAAATTTCTTGTACTTGCTAACTTTGCGACCTCGGGCAGCTATGTTACCATGGAGGAATCACACAAGATTTGACTTTTAAGGCTAGAACTGAAGTCGCCCCAACTGCTTAACTCAAAATACAGTCAAGAAAGTAGCCATGAAGCTGAGAAACGGGATCGACCATAAGCACTACCGTGAAATTACGTACAATTTTCAAATTTCTCGTACTTGCTAACTTTGCGACCTCGGGCAGCTATGTTACCATGGAGGAATGACAGAAGATTTGACTTTTAAGGCTAGAACTGAAGTCGCCCCAACTGCTTAACTCAAAATACAGTCAAGAAAGTAGCCATGAAGCTGAGAAACGGGATCGACCATAAGCACTACCGTGAAATTACGTACAATTTTCAAATTTCTTGTACTTGCTAACTTTGCGACCTCGGGCAGCTATGTTACCATGGAGGAATCGCACAAGATTTGACTTTTAAGGCTAGAACTGAAGTCGCGCCAACTGCTTAACTCAAAATACAGTCAAGAAAGTAGCTCTGAAGCTGAGAAACGGGATCGACCATAAGCACTACTGTGCAATTACGTACAATTTTCAAATTTCTTGTACTTGCTAACCTTGCGGCCTCGGGCAGCTATGTTACCATGGAGGAACCACACAACATTTGACTTTATAGACTAGAACTGAAGTCGCGCCAACTGCTTAACTCAAAATACAGTCAAGAATGTAGCTCTGAAGCCGAGAAACGGCATCGACCATAAGCACTAATGAGAAATTACATACAATTTTCAAATTTCTTGTACTTGCTAACTTTGCGACCTCGGGCAGCTATGTTACCATGGAGGAATCACACAAGATTTGACTTTTAAGGCTAGAACTGAAGTCGCGCCAACCGCTTAACTCAAAATACAGTCAAGAAAGTAGCTCTGAAGCTGAGAAACGGGATCGACCTTAAGCACTACTGTGCAATTACGTACAATTTTCAAATTTCTTGTACTTGCTAAATTTGCGACCTCGGGCAGCTATGTTACCATGGGGGAACCACACAAGATTTGACTTTATAGGCTAGAACTGAAGTCGCGCCAACTGCTTAACTCAAAATACAGTCAAGAAAGTAGCTCTGAAGCCAAGAAACGGCATCGACCTTAAGCACTACTGTGCAATTACGTACAATTTTCAAATTTCTTGTACTTGCTAACTTTGCGACCTCGGGCAGCTATGTTACCATGGAGGAACCACACAAGATTTGACTTTATAGGCTAGAACTGAAGTCGCGCCAACTGCCTAACTCAAAATACAGTCAAGAAAGTAGCTCTGAAGGCGAGAAACTGCATCGATCATAAGCACTACTGTGCAATTACGTACAATTTTCAAATTTCTTGTACTTGCTAACTTTGCGACCTCGGGCAGCTATGTTACCATGGAGGAATCACAGAAGATTTGACTTTAGAGGCTAGAGCTGAAGTCGCGCCAACTGCTAAACTCAAAATACAGTCAAGAAAGTAGCTCTGAAGCCAAGAAACGGCATCGACCTTAAGCACTACTGTGCAATTACGTACAATTTTCAAATTTCTTGTACTTGCTAACTTTGCGACCTCGGGCAGCTATGTTACCATGGAGGAACCACACAAGATTTGACTTTATAGGCTAGAACTGAAGTCGCGCCAACTGCCTAACTCAAAATACAGTCAACAAAGTAGCTCTGAAGCCGAGAAACGGCATCGATCATAAGCACTACTGTGCAATTACGTACAATTTTCAAATTTCTTGTACTTGCTAACTTTGCGACCTCGGGCAGCTATGTTACCATGGAGGAACCACACAAGATTTGACTTTATAGGCTAGAACCGAAGTCGCGCCAACTGCTTAACTCAAAATACAGTTAAGAAAGTAGCTCTGAAGCCAAGAAACGGCATCGACCTTAAGCACTACTGTGCAATTACGTACAATTTTCAAATTTCTTGTACTTGCTAAACTTGCGACCTCGGGCAGCTATGTTACCATGGAGGAACCACACAAGATATGACTTTATAGGCTAGAACTGAAGTCGCGCCAACTGCTTAACTCAAAATACAGTCAAGAAAGTAGCTCTGAAGCTGAGAAACGGGATCGACTGTAAGCACTACTGTGCAATTACGTACAATTTTCAAATTTCTTGTACTTGCTAACTTTGCGACCTCGGGCAGCTATGTTACCATGGAGGAATCAGACAAGATTTGACTTTTAAGGCTAGAACTGAAGTCGCGCCAACTGCTTAACTCAAAATACAGTCAAGAAGGTAGCTCTGAAGCCGAGAAACGGGATCGACCATAAGCACTACCGTGAAATTACGTACAATTTTCAAATTTCTTGTACTTGCTAACTTTGCGACCTCGGGCAGCTATGTTACCATGGAGGAACCACACAACATTTGACTTTATAGACTAGAACTGAAGTCGCGCCAACTGCTTAACTCAAAATACAGTCAAGAAAGCAGCTCTGAAGCTGAGAAACGGGATCGACCATAAGCACTACTGTGCAATTACGTACAATTTTCAAATTTCTTGTACTTGCTAACTTTGCGACCTCGGGCAGCTATGTTACCATGGAGGAATGACAGAAGATTTGACTTTTAAGGCTAGAACTGAAGTCGCGCCAACTGCTTAACTCAAAATACAGTCAAGAAAGTAGCTCTGAAGCTGAGAAACGGGATCGACCATAAGCACTGCTGTGCAATTACGTACAATTTTCAAATTTCTTGTACTTGCTAACTTTGCGGCCTCGGGCAGCTATGTTACCATGGAGGAACCACACAACATTTGACTTTATAGACTAGAACTGAAGTCGCGCCAACTGCTTAACTCAAAATACAGTCAAGAATGTAGCTCTGAAGCCGAGAAACGGCATCGACCATAAGCACTAATGAGAAATTACATACAATTTTCAAATTTCTTGTACTTGCTAACTTTGCGACCTCGGGCAGCTATGTTACCATGGAGGAATCACACAAGATTTGACTTTTAAGGCTAGAACTGAAGTCGCGCCAACTGCTTAACTCAAAATACAGTCAAGAAAGTAGCTCTGAAGCTGAGAAACGGGATCGACCTTAAGCACTACTGTGCAATTACGTACAATTTTCAAATTTCTTGTACTTGCTAACTTTGCGACCTCGGGCAGCTATGTTACCATGGAGGAATCACACAAGATTTGACTTTATAGGCTAGAACTGAAGTCGCGCCAACTGCTTAACTCAAAATACAGTCAAGAAAGTAGCTCTGAAGCCGAGAAACGGCATCGATCATAAGCACTACTGTGCAATTACGTACAATTTTCAAATTTCTTGTACTTGCTAACTTTGCGACCTCGGGCAGCTATGTTACCATGGAGGAATGACAGAAGATTTGACTTTTAAGGCTAGAACTGAAGTCGCGCCAACTGCTTAACTCAAAATACAGTCAAGAAAGTAGCTCTGAAGCCGAGAAACGGGATCGACCATAAGCACTAATGTGAAATTCGTACAATTTTCAAATTTCTTGTACTTGCTAACTTTGCGACCTCGGGCAGCTATGTTACCATGGAGGAACCACACAACATTTGACTTTATAGACTAGAACTGAAGTCGCGCCAACTGCTTAACTCAAAATACAGTCAAGAAAGCAGCTCTGAAGCTGAGAAACGGGATCGACCATAAGCACTACCGTGAAATTACGTACAATTTTCAAATTTCTTGTACTTGCTAACTTTGCGACCTCGGGCAGCTATGTTACCATGGAGGAATCGCACAAGATTTGACTTTTAAGGCTAGAACTGAAGTCGCGCCAACTGCTTAACTCAAAATACAGTCAAGAAAGTAGCTCTGAAGCTGAGAAACGGGATCGACCTTAAGCACTACTGTGCAATTACGTACAATTTTCAAATTTCTTGTACTTGCTAATTTTGCGACCTCGGGCAGCTATGTTACCATGGAGGAATCACACAAGATTTGACTTTATAGGCTAGAACTGAAGTCGCGCCAACCGCTTAACTCAAAATACAGTCAAGAAAGTAGCTCTGAAGCCGAGAAACGGCATCGATCATAAGCACTACTGTGCAATTACGTACAATTTTCAAATTTGTTGTACTTGCTAACTTTGCGACCTCGGGCAGCTATGTTACCATGGAGGAACCACAGAAGATTTGACTTTATAGGCTAGAGCTGAAGTCGCGCCAACTGTTTAGCTCAAAATACAGTCAAGAAAGTAGCTCTGAAGCCGAGAAACGGCATCGACCCTAAGCACTACTGTGAAATTACGTACAATTTTCAAATTTCTTGTACTTGCTAAATTTGCGACCTCGGGCAGCTATGTTACCATGGGGGAACCACACAAGATTTGACTTTATAGGCTAGAACTGAAGTCGCGCCAACTGCTTAACTCAAAATACAGTCAAGAAAGTAGCTCTGAAGCCAAGAAACGGCATCGACCTTAAGCACTACTGTGCAATTACGTACAATTTTCAAATTTCTTGTACTTGCTAACTTTGCGACCTCGGGCAGCTATGTTACCATGGAGGAACCACACAAGATTTGACTTTATAGGCTAGAACTGAAGTCGCGCCAACTGCCTAACTCAAAATACAGTCAAGAAAGTAGCTCTGAAGGCGAGAAACGGCATCGATCATAAGCACTACTGTGCAATTACGTACAATTTTCAAATTTCTTGTACTTGCTAACTTTGCGACCTCGGGCAGCTATGTTACCATGGAGGAATCACAGAAGATTTGACTTTAGAGGCTAGAGCTGAAGTCGCGCCAACTGCTTAACTCAAAATACAGTCAAGAAAGTAGCTCTGAAGCCAAGAAACGGCATCGACCTTAAGCACTACTGTGCAATTACGTACAATTTTCAAATTTCTTGTACTTGCTAACTTTGCGACCTCGGGCAGCTATGTTACCATGGAGGAACCACACAAGATTTGACTTTATAGGCTAGAACTGAAGTCGCGCCAACTGCCTAACTCAAAATACAGTCAACAAAGTAACTCTGAAGCCGAGAAACGGCATCGATCATAAGCACTACTGTGCAATTACGTACAATTTTCAAATTTCTTGTACTTGCTAACTTTGCGACCTCGGGCAGCTATGTTACCATGGAGGAATCAGACAAGATTTGACTTTTAAGGCTAGAACTGAAGTCGCGCCAACTGCTTAACTCAAAATACAGTCAAGAAAGTAGCTCTGAAGCTGAGAAACGGGATCGACCATAAGCACTAATGTGAAATTACGTACAATTTTCAAATTTCTTGTACTTGCTAACTTTGCGACCTCGGGCAGCTATGTTACCATGGAGGAACCACACAACATTTGACTTTATAGGTTAGAACTGAAGTCGCGCCAACTGCTTAACTCAAAATACAGTCAAGAAAGTAGATCTGAAGCCAAGAAACGGCATCGACCTTAAGCACTACTGTGCAATTACGTACAATTTTCAAATTTCTTGTACTTGCTAACTTTGCGACCTCGGGCAGCTATGTTACCATGGAGGAATCACACAAGATTTGACTTTTAAGGCTAGAACTGAAGTCGCCCCAACTGCTTAACTCAAAATACAGTCAAGAAAGTAGCCATGAAGCTGAGAAACGGGATCGACCATAAGCACTACCGTGAAATTACGTACAATTTTCAAATTTCTTGTACTTGCTAACTTTGCGACCTCGGGCAGCTATGTTACCATGGAGGAATCGCACAAGATTTGACTTTTAAGGCTAGAACTGAAGTCGCGCCAACTGCTTAACTCAAAATACAGTCAAGAAAGTAGCTCTGAAGCTGAGAAACGGGATCGACCATAAGCACTACTGTGCAATTACGTACAATTTTCAAATTTCTTGTACTTGCTAACCTTGCGGCCTCGGGCAGCTATGTTACCATGGAGGAACCACACAACATTTGACTTTATAGACTAGAACTGAAGTCGCGCCAACTGCTTAACTCAAAATACAGTCAAGAATGTAGCTCTGAAGCCGAGAAACGGCATCGACCATAAGCACTAATGAGAAATTACATACAATTTTCAAATTTCTTGTACTTGCTAACTTTGCGACCTCGGGCAGCTATGTTACCATGGAGGAATCACACAAGATTTGACTTTTAAGGCTAGAACTGAAGTCGCGCCAACCGCTTAACTCAAAATACAGTCAAGAAAGTAGCTCTGAAGCTGAGAAACGGGATCGACCTTAAGCACTACTGTGCAATTACGTACAATTTTCAAATTTCTTGTACTTGCTAACTTTGCGACCTCGGGCAGCTATGTTACCATGGAGGAATCACACAAGATTTGACTTTATAGGCTAGAACTGAAGTCGCGCCCACCGCTTAACTCAAAATACAGTCAAGAAAGTAGCTCTGAAGCCGAGAAACGGCATCGATCATAAGCACTACTGTGCAATTACGTACAATTTTCAAATTTCTTGTACTTGCTAACTTTGCGACCTCGGGCAGCTATGTTACCATGGAGGAATCACAGAAGATTTGACTTTATAGGCTCGAGCTGAAGTCGCGCCAACTGTTTAGCTCAAAATACAGTCAAGAAAGTAGCTCTGAAGCCGAGAAACGGCATCGACCATAAGCACTACCGTGAAATTACGTACAATTTTCAAATTTCTTGTACTTGCTAACTTTGCGACCTCGGGCAGCTATGTTTCCATGGAGGAACCACACAAGATATGACTTTATAGGCTAGAACTGAAGTCGCGCCAACTGCTTAACTCAAAATACAGTCAAGAAAGTAGCTCTGAAGCTGAGAAACGGGATCGACTGTAAGCACTACTGTGCAATTACGTACAATTTTCAAATTTCTTGTACTTGCTAACTTTGCGACCTCGGGCAGCTATGTTACCATGGAGGAATCAGACAAGATTTGACTTTTAAGGCTAGAACTGAAGTCGCCCCAACTGCTTATCTCAAAATACAGTCAAGAAAGTAGCCATGAAGCTGAGAAACGGGATCGACCATAAGCACTACCGTGAAATTACGTACAATTTTCAAATTTCTCGTACTTGCTAACTTTGCGACCTCGGGCAGCTATGTTACCATGGAGGAATGACAGAAGATTTGACCTTTAAGGCTAGAACTGAAGTCGCCCCAACTGCTTAACTCAAAATACAGTCAAGAAAGTAGCCATGAAGCTGAGAAACGGGATCGACCATAAGCACTACCGTGAAATTACGTACAATTTTCAAATTTCTTGTACTTGCTAACTTTGCGACCTCGGGCAGCTATGTTACCATGGAGGAATCGCACAAGATTTGACTTTTAAGGCTAGAACTGAAGTCGCGCCAACTGCTTAACTCAAAATACAGTCAAGAAAGTAGCTCTGAAGCTGAGAAACGGGATCGACCATAAGCACTACTGTGCAATTACGTACAATTTTCAAATTTCTTGTACTTGCTAACCTTGCGGCCTCGGGCAGCTATGTTACCATGGAGGAACCACACAACATTTGACTTTATAGACTAGAACTGAAGTCGCGCCAACTGCTTAACTCAAAATACAGTCAAGAATGTAGCTCTGAAGCCGAGAAACGGCATCGACCATAAGCACTAATGAGAAATTACATACAATTTTCAAATTTCTTGTACTTGCTAACTTTGCGACCTCGGGCAGCTATGTTACCATGGAGGAATCACACAAGATTTGACTTTTAAGGCTAGAACTGAAGTCGCGCCAACCGCTTAACTCAAAATACAGTCAAGAAAGTAGCTCTGAAGCTGAGAAACGGGATCGACCTTAAGCACTACTGTGCAATTACGTACAATTTTCAAATTTCTTGTACTTGCTAACTTTGCGACCTCGGGCAGCTATGTTACCATGGAGGAATCACACAAGATTTGACTTTATAGGCTAGAACTGAAGTCGCGCCCACCGCTTAACTCAAAATACAGTCAAGAAAGTAGCTCTGAAGCCGAGAAACGGCATCGATCATAAGCACTACTGTGCAATTACGTACAATTTTCAAATTTCTTGTACTTGCTAACTTTGCGACCTCGGGCAGCTATGTTACCATGGAGGAATCACAGAAGATTTGACTTTATAGGCTCGAGCTGAAGTCGCGCCAACTGTTTAGCTCAAAATACAGTCAAGAAAGTAGCTCTGAAGCCGAGAAACGGCATCGACCATAAGCACTACCGTGAAATTACGTACAATTTTCAAATTTCTTGTACTTGCTAACTTTGCGACCTCGGGCAGCTATGTTTCCATGGAGGAACCACACAAGATATGACTTTATAGGCTAGAACTGAAGTCGCGCCAACTGCTTAACTCAAAATACAGTCAAGAAAGTAGCTCTGAAGCTGAGAAACGGGATCGACTGTAAGCACTACTGTGCAATTACGTACAATTTTCAAATTTCTTGTACTTGCTAACTTTGCGACCTCGGGCAGCTATGTTACCATGGAGGAATCAGACAAGATTTGACTTTTAAGGCTAGAACTGAAGTCGCGCCAACTGCTTAACTCAAAATACAGTCAAGAAGGTAGCTCTGAAGCCGAGAAACGGGATCGACCATAAGCACTACCGTGAAATTACGTACAATTTTCAAATTTCTTGTACTTGCTAAATTTGCGACCTCGGGCAGCTATGTTACCATGGAGGAACCACACAAGATATGACTTTATAGGCTAGAACTGAAGTCGCGCCAACTGCTTAACTCAAAATACAGTCAAGAAAGTAGCTCTGAAGCTGAGAAACGGGATCGACCATAAGCACTAATGTGAAATTACGTACAATTTTCAAATTTCTTCTACTTGCTAATTTTGCGACCTCGGGCAGCTATGTTACCATGGAGGAACCACACAACATTTGACTTTATAGGCTAGAACTGAAGTCGCGCCAACTGCTTAACTCAAAATACAGTCAAGAAAGTAGCTCTGAAGCTGAGAAACGGGATCGACCATAAGCACTAATGTGAAATTACGTACAATTTTCAAATTTCTTGTACTTGCTAACTTTGCGACCTCGGGCAGCTATGTTTCCATGGAGGAACCACACAAGATATGACTTTATAGGCTAGAACTGAAGTCGCGCCAACTGCTTAACTCAAAATACAGTCAAGAAAGTAGCTCTGAAGCTGAGAAACGGGATCGACTGTAAGCACTACTGTGCAATTACGTACAATTTTCAAATTTCTTGTACTTGCTAACTTTGCGACCTCGGGCAGCTATGTTACCATGGAGGAATCAGACAAGATTTGACTTTTAAGGCTAGAACTGAAGTCGCGCCAACTGCTTAACTCAAAATACAGTCAAGAAGGTAGCTCTGAAGCCGAGAAACGGGATCGACCATAAGCACTACCGTGAAATTACGTACAATTTTCAAATTTCTTGTACTTGCTAAATTTGCGACCTCGGGCAGCTATGTTACCATGGAGGAACCACACAAGATATGACTTTATAGGCTAGAACTGAAGTCGCGCCAACTGCTTAACTCAAAATACAGTCAAGAAAGTAGCTCTGAAGCTGAGAAACGGGATCGACTGTAAGCACTACTGTGCAATTACGTACAATTTTCAAATTTCTTGTACTTGCTAACTTTGCGACCTCGGGCAGCTATGTTACCATGGAGGAATCAGACAAGATTTGACTTTTAAGGCTAGAACTGAAGTCGCGCCAACTGCTTAACTCAAAATACAGTCAAGAAAGTAGCTCTGAAGCTGAGAAACGGGATCGACCATAAGCACTAATGTGAAATTACGTACAATTTTCAAATTTCTTGTACTTGCTAACTTTGCGACCTCGGGCAGCTATGTTACCATGGAGGAACCACACAACATTTGACTTTATAGGTTAGAACTGAAGTCGCGCCAACTGCTTAACTCAAAATACAGTCAAGAAAGTAGCTCTGAAGCCAAGAAACGGCATCGACCTTAAGCACTACTGTGCAATTACGTACTATTTTCAAATTTCTTGTACTTGCTAACTTTGGGACCTCGGGCAGCTATGTTACCATGGAGGAATGACAGAAGATTTGACTTTTAAGGCTAGAACTGAAGTCGCGCCAACTGCTTAACTTAAAATACAGTCAAGAAAGTAGCTCTGAAGCCGAGAAACGGGATCGACCATAAGCACTAATGTGAAATTCGTACAATTTTCAAATTTCTTGTACTTGCTAACTTTGCGACCTCGGGCAGCTATGTTACCATGGAGGAATCACACAAGATTTGACTTTTAAGGCTAGAACTGAAGTCGCCCCAACTGCTTAACTCAAAATACAGTCAAGAAAGTAGCCATGAAGCTGAGAAACGGGATCGACCATAAGCACTACCGTGAAATTACGTACAATTTTCAAATTTCTTGTACTTGCTAATTTTGCGACCTCGGGCAGCTATGTTACCATGGAGGAATGACAGAAGATTTGACTTTTAAGGCTAGAACTGAAGTCGCCCCAACTGCTTAACTCAAAATACAGTCAAGAAAGTAGCCATGAAGCTGAGAAACGGGATCGACCATAAGCACTACCGTGAAATTACGTACAATTTTCAAATTTCTTGTACTTGCTAACTTTGCGACCTCGGGCAGCTATGTTACCATGGAGGAATCGCACAAGATTTGACTTTTAAGGCTAGAGCTGAAGTCGCGCCAACTGCTTAACTCAAAATACAGTCAAGAAAGTAGCTCTGAAGCTGAGAAACGGGATCGACCATAAGCACTACTGTGCAATTACGTACAATTTTCAAATTTCTTGTACTTGCTAACTTTGCGGCCTCGGGCAGCTATGCTACCATGGAGGAACCACACAACATTTGACTTTATAGACTAGAACTGAAGTCGCGCCAACTGCTTAACTCAAAATACAGTCAAGAATGTAGCTCTGAAGCCGAGAAACGGCATCGACCATAAGCACTAATGAGAAATTACATACAATTTTCAAATTTCTTCTACTTGCTAATTTTGCGACCTCGGGCAGCTATGTTACCATGGAGGAACCACACAACATTTGACTTTATAGGCTAGAACTGAAGTCGCGCCACCTGCTTAACTCAAAATACAGTCAAGAAAGTAGCTCTGAAGCTGAGAAACGGGATCGACCATAAGCACTAATGTGAAATTACGTACAATTTTCAAATTTCTTGTACTTGCTAACTTTGCGACCTCGGGCAGCTATGTTTCCATGGAGGAACCACACAACATTTGACTTTATAGGCTAGAACTGAAGTCGCGCCACCTGCTTAACTCAAAATACAGTCAAGAAAGTAGCTCTGAAGCTGAGAAACGGGATCGACCATAAGCACTAATGTGAAATTACGTACAATTTTCAAATTTCTTTTACTTGCTAACTTTGCGACCTCGGGCAGCTATGTTTCCATGGAGGAACCACACAACATTTGACTTTATAGGCTAGAACTGAAGTCGCGCCAACGGCTTAACTCAAAATACAGTCAAGAAAGTAGCTCTGAAGCTGAGAAACGGCATCGACCAGAAGCACTAATGTGAAATTACGTACAATTTTCAAATTTCTTGTACTTGCTAACTTTGCGACCTCGGGCAGCTATGTTACCATGGAGGAATCACACAAGATTTGACTTTTAAGGCTAGAACTGAAGTCGCGCCAACTGCTTAACTCAAAATACAGTCAAGAAAGTAGCTCTGAAGCTGAGAAACGGCATCGACCATAAGCACTACCGTGAAATTACGTACAATTTTCAAATTTCTTGTACTTGCTAACTTTGCGACCTCGGGCAGCTATGTTACCATGGAGGAATCACACAAGATTTGACTTTTAAGGC
The DNA here is from genome assembly GCA_958301585.1 of Merodon equestris. Taxonomy (NCBI): domain Eukaryota; kingdom Metazoa; phylum Arthropoda; class Insecta; order Diptera; family Syrphidae; genus Merodon; species Merodon equestris. The sequence continues at coordinate 74,703,372 of OY284415.1, read as the reverse complement.
TAGAACTGAAGTCGCGCCAACTGCTTAACTCAAAATACAGTCAAGAAAGTAGCTCTGAAGCTGAGAAACGGGATCGACCATAAGCACTAATGTGAAATTACGTACAATTTTCAAATTTCTTGTACTTGCTAACTTTGCGACCTCGGGCAGCTATGTTTCCATGGAGGAACCACACAACATTTGACTTTATAGGCTAGAACTGAAGTAGCGCCAACTGCCTAACTCAAAATACAGTCAACAAAGTAGCTCTGAAGCTGAGAAACGGCATCGACCATAAGCACTACCGTGAAATTACGTACAATTTTCAAATTTCTTGTACTTGCTAACTTTGCGACCTCGGGCAGCTATGTTTCCATGGAGGAACCACACAAGATATGACTTTATAGGCTAGAACTGAAGTCGCGCCAACTGCTTAACTCAAAATACAGTCAAGAAAGTAGCTCTGAAGCTGAGAAACGGGATCGACTGTAAGCACTACTGTGCAATTACGTACAATTTTCAAATTTCTTGTACTTGCTAACTTTGCGACCTCGGGCAGCTATGTTACCATGGAGGAATCAGACAAGATTTGACTTTTAAGGCTAGAACTGAAGTCGCGCCAACTGCTTAACTCAAAATACAGTCAAGAAGGTAGCTCTGAAGCCGAGAAACGGGATCGACCATAAGCACTACCGTGAAATTACGTACAATTTTCAAATTTCTTGTACTTGCTAACTTTGCGACCTCGGGCAGCTATGTTACCATGGAGGAACCACACAAGATATGACTTTATAGGCTAGAACTGAAGTCGCGCCAACTGCCTAACTCAAAATACAGTCAAGAAAGTAGCTCTGAAGCTGAGAAACGGGATCGACTGTAAGCACTACTGTGCAATTACGTACAATTTTCAAATTTCTTGTACTTGCTAACTTTGCGACCTCGGGCAGCTATGTTACCATGGAGGAATCAGACAAGATTTGACTTTTAAGGCTAGAACTGAAGTCGCGCCAACTGCTTAACTCAAAATACAGTCAAGAAAGTAGCTCTGAAGCTGAGAAACGGGATCGACCATAAGCACTAATGTGAAATTACGTACAATTTTCAAATTTCTTGTACTTGCTAACTTTGAGACCTCGGGCAGCTATGTTACCATGGAGGAACCACACAACATTTGACTTTATAGGTTAGAACTGAAGTCGCGCCAACTGCTTAACTCAAAATACAGTCAAGAAAGTAGCTCTGAAGCCAAGAAACGGCATCGACCTTAAGCACTACTGTGCAATTACGTACAATTTTCAAATTTCTTGTACTTGCTAACTTTGCGACCTCGGGCAGCTATGTTACCATGGAGGAATGACAGAAGATTTGACTTTTAAGGCTAGAACTGAAGTCGCGCCAACTGTTTAACTCAAAATACAGTCAAGAAAGTAGCTCTGAAGCCGAGAAACGGGATCGACCATAAGCACTAATGTGAAATTCGTACAATTTTCAAATTTCTTGTACTTGCTAACTTTGCGACCTCGGGCAGCTATGTTACCATGGAGGAATCACACAAGATTTGACTTTTAAGGCTAGAACTGAAGTCGCCCCAACTGCTTAACTCAAAATACAGTCAAGAAAGTAGCCATGAAGCTGAGAAACGGGATCGACCATAAGCACTACCGTGAAATTACGTACAATTTTCAAATTTCTTGTACTTGCTAACTTTGCGACCTCGGGCAGCTATGTTACCATGGAGGAATCACACAAGATTTGACTTTATAGACTAGAACTGAAGTCGCGCCAACTGCTTAACTCAAAATACAGTCAAGAAAGTAGCCATGAAGCTGAGAAACGGGATCGACCATAAGCACTACCGTGAAATTACGTACAATTTTCAAATTTCTTGTACTTGCTAACTTTGCGGCCTCGGGCAGCTATGTTACCATGGAGGAACCACACAACATTTGACTTTATAGACTAGAACTGAAGTCGCGCCAACTGCTTAACTCAAAATACAGTCAAGAATGTAGCTCTGAAGCCGAGAAACGGCATCGACCATAAGCACTAATGAGAAATTACATACAATTTTCAAATTTCTTGTACTTGCTAACTTTGCGAAATCGGGCAGCTATGTTACCATGGAGGAATCACACAAGATTTGACTTTTAAGGCTAGAACTGAAGTCGCGCCAACTGCTTAACTCAAAATACAGTCAAGAAAGTAGCTCTGAAGCTGAGAAACGGGATCGACCTTAAGCACTACTGTGCAATTACGTACAATTTTCAAATTTCTTGTACTTGCTAACTTTGCGACCTCGGGCAGCTATGTTACCATGGAGGAATCACACAAGATTTGACTTTATAGGCTAGAACTGAAGTCGCGCCAACTGCTTAACTCAAAATACAGTCAAGAAAGTAGCTCTGAAGCCGAGAAACGGCATCGATCATAAGCACTACTGTGCAATTACGTACAATTTTCAAATTTCTTGTACTTGCTAACTTTGCGACCTCGGGCAGCTATGTTACCATGGAGGAATGACAGAAGATTTGACTTTTAAGGCTAGAACTGAAGTCGCGCCAACTGCTTAACTCAAAATACAGTCAAGAAAGTAGCTCTGAATCCGAGAAACGGGATCGACCATAAGCACTAATGTGAAATTCGTACAATTTTCAAATTTCTTGTACTTGCTAACTTTGCGACCTCGGGCAGCTATGTTACCATGGAGGAACCACACAACATTTGACTTTATAGACTAGAACTGAAGTCGCGCCAACTGCTTAACTCAAAATACAGTCAAGAAAGCAGCTCTGAAGCTGAGAAACGGGATCGACCATAAGCACTACCGTGAAATTACGTACAATTTTCAAATTTCTTGTACTTGCTAACTTTGCGACCTCGGGCAGCTATGTTACCATGGAGGAATCGCACAAGATTTGACTTTTAAGGCTAGAACTGAAGTCGCGCCAACTGCCTAACTCAAAATACAGTCAAGAAAGTAGCTCTGAAGCTGAGAAACGGGATCGACTGTAAGCACTACTGTGCAATTACGTACAATTTTCAAATTTCTTGTACTTGCTAACTTTGCGACCTCGGGCAGCTATGTTACCATGGAGGAATCAGACAAGATTTGACTTTTAAGGCTAGAACTGAAGTCGCGCCAACTGCTTAACTCAAAATACAGTCAAGAAAGTAGCTCTGAAGCTGAGAAACGGGATCGACCATAAGCACTAATGTGAAATTACGTACAATTTTCAAATTTCTTGTACTTGCTAACTTTGCGACCTCGGGCAGCTATGTTACCATGGAGGAACCACACAACATTTGACTTTATAGGTTAGAACTGAAGTCGCGCCAACTGCTTAACTCAAAATACAGTCAAGAAAGTAGCTCTGAAGCCAAGAAACGGCATCGACCTTAAGCACTACTGTGCAATTACGTACAATTTTCAAATTTCTTGTACTTGCTAACTTTGCGACCTCGGGCAGCTATGTTACCATGGAGGAATGACAGAAGATTTGACTTTTAAGGCTAGAACTGAAGTCGCGCCAACTGTTTAACTCAAAATACAGTCAAGAAAGTAGCTCTGAAGCCGAGAAACGGGATCGACCATAAGCACTAATGTGAAATTCGTACAATTTTCAAATTTCTTGTACTTGCTAACTTTGCGACCTCGGGCAGCTATGTTACCATGGAGGAATGACAGAAGATTTGACTTTTAAGGCTAGATCTGAAGTCGCGCCAACTGTTTAACTCAAAATACAGTCAAGAAAGTAGCTCTGAAGCCGAGAAACGGGATCGACCATAAGCACTACTGTGCAATTACGTACAATTTTCAAATTTCTTGTACTTGCTAACTTTGCGGCCTCGGGCAGCTATGTTACCATGGAGGAACCACACAACATTTGACTTTATAGACTAGAACTGAAGTCGCGCCAACTGCTTAACTCAAAATACAGTCAAGAATGTAGCTCTGAAGCCGAGAAACGGCATCGACCATAAGCACTAATGAGAAATTACATACAATTTTCAAATTTCTTGTACTTGCTAACTTTGCGAAATCGGGCAGCTATGTTACCATGGAGGAATCACACAAGATTTGACTTTTAAGGCTAGAACTGAAGTCGCGCCAACTGCTTAACTCAAAATACAGTCAAGAAAGTAGCTCTGAAGCTGAGAAACGGGATCGACCTTAAGCACTACTGTGCAATTACGTACAATTTTCAAATTTCTTGTACTTGCTAAATTTGCGACCTCGGGCAGCTATGTTACCATGGAGGAATCACACAAGATTTGACTTTATAGGCTAGAACTGAAGTCGCGCCAACTGCTTAACTCAAAATACAGTCAAGAAAGTAGCTCTGAAGCCGAGAAACGGCATCGATCATAAGCACTACTGTGCAATTACGTACAATTTTCAAATTTCTTGTACTTGCTAACTTTGCGACCTCGGGCAGCTATGTTACCATGGAGGAACCACACAACATTTGACTTTATAGACTAGAACTGAAGTCGCGCCAACTGCTTAACTCAAAATACAGTCAAGAAAGCAGCTCTGAAGCTGAGAAACGGGATCGACCATAAGCACTACCGTGAAATTACGTACAATTTTCAAATTTCTTGTACTTGCTAACTTTGCGACCTCGGGCAGCTATGTTACCATGGAGGAATCGCACAAGATTTGACTTTTAAGGCTAGAACTGAAGTCGTGCCAACTGCTTAACTCAAAAAACAGTCAAGAAAGTAGCTCTGAAGCCGAGAAACGGCATCGATCATAAGCACTACTGTGCAATTACGTACAATTTTCAAATTTCTTGTACTTGCTAACTTTGCGACCTCGGGCAGCTATGTTACCATGGAGGAATCACAGAAGATTTGACTTTATAGGCTCGAGCTGAAGTCGCCCCAACTGCTTAACTCAAAATACAGTCAAGAAAGTAGCTCTGAAGCTGAGAAACGGGATCGACCATAAGCACTAATGTGAAATTACGTACAATTTTCAAATTTCTTCTACTTGCTAATTTTGCGACCTCGGGCAGCTATGTTACCATGGAGGAACCACACAACATTTGACTTTATAGGCTAGAACTGAAGTCGCGCCAACTGCTTAACTCAAAATACAGTCAAGAAAGTAGCTCTGAAGCTGAGAAACGGGATCGACCATAAGCACTAATGTGAAATTACGTACAATTTTCAAATTTCTTGTACTTGCTAACTTTGCGACCTCGGGCAGCTATGTTTCCATGGAGGAACCACACAAGATTTGACTTTATAGGCTAGAACTGAAGTCGCGCCAACGGCTTAACTCAAAATACAGTCAAGAAAGTAGCTCTGAAGCTGAGAAACGGCATCGACCAGAAGCACTAATGTGAAATTACGTACAATTTTCAAATTTCTTGTACTTGCTAACTTTGCGACCTCGGGCAGCTATGTTACCATGGAGGAATCACACAAGATTTGACTTTTAAGGCTAGAACTGAAGTCGCGCCAACTGCTTAACTCAAAATACAGTCAAAAAGTAGCTCTGAAGCTGAGAAACGGCATCGACTATAAGCACTACGGTGCAATTACGTACAATTTTCAAATTTCTTGTACTTGCTAACTTTGCGACCTCGGGCAGCTATGTTTCCATGGAGGAACCACACAACATTTGACTTTATAGGCTAGAACTGAAGTAGCGCCAACTGCTTAACTCAAAATACAGTCAAGAAAGTAGCTCTGAAGCTGAGAAACGGCATCGACCATAAGCACTACCGTGAAATTACGTACAATTTTCAAATTTCTTGTACTTGCTAACTTTGCGACCTCGGGCAGCTATGTTACCATGGAGGAACCACACAAGATTTGACTTTATAGGCTAGAACTGAAGTCGCGCCAACTGCTTAACTCAAAATACAGTCAAGAAAGTAGCTCTGAAGCCGAGAAACGGGATCGACCATAAGCACTAATGTGAAATTACGTACAATTTTCAAATTTCTTGTACTTGCTAACTTTCCGACCTCGGGCAGCTATGTTACCATGGAGGAATCACACAATATTTGACTTTTAAGGCTAGAACTGAAGTCGCGCCAACTGCTTAACTCAAAATACAGTCAAGAAAGTAGCTCTGAAGCCAAGAAACGGCATCGACCTTAAGCACTACTGTGCAATTACGTACAATTTTCAAATTTCTTGTACTTGCTAACTTTGCGACCTCGGGCAGCTATGTTACCATGGAGGAACCACACAAGATTTGATTTTATAGGCTAGAACTGAAGTCGCGCCAACTGCTTAACTCAAAATACAGTCAAGAAAGTAGCTCTGAAGCTGAGAAACGGGATCGACTATAAGCACTACGGTGCAATTACGTACAATTTTCAAATTTCTTGTGCTTGCTAACTTTGCGACCTCGGGCAGCTATGTTACCATGGAGGAATCGCACAAGATTTGACTTTTAAGGCTAGAACTGAAGTCGCGCCAACTGCTTAACTCAAAATACAGTCAAGAAAGTAGCTCTGAAGCTGAGAAACGGCATCGACCATAAGCACTACCGTTAAATTACGTACAATTTTCAAATCTCTTGTACTTGCTAAATTTGCGACCTCGGGCAGCTATGTTACCATGGAGGAATCACACAACATTTGACTTTTAAGGCTAGAACTGAAGTCCCGCCAACTGCTTAAATCAAAATACAGTCAAGATAGTAGCTCCGAAGCTGAGAAACGGGATCGACCCTAAGCACTACTGTGCAATTACGTACAATTTTCAAATTTCTTGTACTTGCTAACTTTGCGACCTCGGGCAGCTATGTTACCATGGAGGAATCGCACAAGATTTGACTTTTAAGGCTAGAACTGAAGTCGCGCCAACTGCTTAACTCAAAATACAGTCAAGAAAGTAGCTCTGAAGCTGAGAAACGGGATCGACCATAAGCACTACTGTGCAATTACTTACAATTTTCAAATTTCTTGTACTTGCTAACTTTGCGGCCTCGGGCAGCTATGTTACCATGGAGGAACCACACAACATTTGACTTTATAGGCTAGAACTGAAGTAGCGCCAACTGCTTAACTCAAAATACAGTCAAGAAAGTAGCTCTGAAGCTGAGAAACGGCATCGACCATAAGCACTACCGTGAAATTACGTACAATTTTCAAATTTCTTGTACTTGCTAACTTTGCGACCTCGGGCAGCTATGTTACCATGGAGGAACCACACAAGATTTGACTTTATAGGCTAGAACTGAAGTCGCGCCAACTGCTTAACTCAAAATACAGTCAAGAAAGTAGCTCTGAAGCTGAGAAACGGGATCGACCATAAGCACTACTGTGCAATTACTTACAATTTTCAAATTTCTTGTACTTGCTAACTTTGCGGCCTCGGGCAGCTATGTTACCATGGAGGAACCACACAACATTTGACTTTATAGGCTAGAACTGAAGTAGCGCCAACTGCTTAACTCAAAATACAGTCAAGAAAGTAGCTCTGAAGCTGAGAAACGGCATCGACCATAAGCACTACCGTGAAATTACGTACAATTTTCAAATTTCTTGTACTTGCTAACTTTGCGACCTCGGGCAGCTATGTTACCATGGAGGAATCACACAATATTTGACTTTTAAGGCTAGAACTGAAGTCGCGCCAACTGCTTAACTCAAAATACAGTCAAGAAAGTAGCTCTGAAGCCAAGAAACGGCATCGACCTTAAGCACTACTGTGCAATTACGTACAATTTTCAAATTTCTTGTACTTGCTAACTTTGCGACCTCGGGCAGCTATGTTACCATGGAGGAACCACACAAGATTTGACTTTATAGGCTAGAACTGAAGTCGCGCCAACTGCTTAACTCAAAATACAGTCAAGAAAGTAGCTCTGAAGCTGAGAAACGGGATCGACTATAAGCACTACTGTGCAATTACGTACAATTTTCAAATTTCTTGTACTTGCTAACTTTGCGACCTCGGGCAGCTATGTTACCATGGAGGAATCACACAAGATTTGACTTTATAGGCTAGAACTGAAGTCGCGCCAACTGCTTAACTCAAAATACAGTCAAGAAAGTAGCTCTGAAGCCGAGAAACGGCATCGATCATAAGCACTACTGTGCAATTACGTACAATTTTCAAATTTCTTGTACTTGCTAACTTTGCGACCTCGGGCAGCTATGTTACCATGGAGGAATCACACAATATTTGACTTTTAAGGCTAGAACTGAAGTCGCGCCAACTGCTTAACTCAAAATACAGTCAAGAAAGTAGCTCTGAAGCTGAGAAACGGCATAGACCATTAGCACTACCGTGAAATTACGTACAATTTTCAAATTTCTTGTACTTGCTAACTTTGCGACCTCGGGCAGCTATGTTTCCATGGAGGAACCACACAAGATATGACTTTATAGGCTAGAACTGAAGTCGCGCCAACTGCTTAACTCAAAATACAGTCAAGAAAGTAGCTCTGAAGCTGAGAAACGGGATCGACTGTAAGCACTACTGTGCAATTACGTACAATTTTCAAATTTCTTGTACTTGCTAACTTTGCGACCTCGGGCAGCTATGTTACCATGGAGGAATCAGACAAGATTTGACTTTTAAGGCTAGAACTGAAGTCGCGCCAACTGCTTAACTCAAAATACAGTCAAGAAGGTAGCTCTGAAGCCGAGAAACGGGATCGACCATAAGCACTACCGTGAAATTACGTACAATTTTCAAATTTCTTGTACTTGCTAACTTTGCGACCTCGGGCAGCTATGTTACCATGGAGGAACCACACAAGATATGACTTTATAGGCTAGAACTGAAGTCGCGCCAACTGCTTAACTCAAAATACAGTCAAGAAAGTAGCTCTGAAGCTGAGAAACGCGATCGACTGTAAGCACTACTGTGCAATTACGTACAATTTTCAAATTTCTTGTACTTGCTAACTTTGCGACCTCGGGCAGCTATGTTACCATGGAGGAATCAGACAAGATTTGACTTTTAAGGCTAGAACTGAAGTCGCGCCAACTGCTTAACTCAAAATACAGTCAAGAAAGTAGCTCTGAAGCTGAGAAACGCGATCGACTGTAAGCACTACTGTGCAATTACGTACAATTTTCAAATTTCTTGTACTTGCTAACTTTGCGACCTCGGGCAGCTATGTTACCATGGAGGAACCACACAACATTTGACTTTATAGGTTAGAACTGAAGTCACGCTAACTGCTTAACTCAAAATACAGTCAAGAAAGTAGCCATGAAGCTGAGAAACGGGATCGACCATAAGCACTACCGTGAAATTACGTACAATTTTCAAATTTCTTGTACTTGCTAACTTTGCGACCTCGGGCAGCTATGTTACCATGGAGGAATGACAGAAGATTTGACTTTTAAGGCTAGAACTGAAGTCGCCCCAACTGCTTAACTCAAAATACAGTCAAGAAAGTAGCCATGAAGCTGAGAAACGGGATCGACCATAAGCACTACCGTGAAATTACGTACAATTTTCAAATTTCTTGTACTTGCTAACTTTGCGACCTCGGGCAGCTATGTTACCATGGAGGAATCGCACAAGATTTGACTTTTAAGGCTAGAACTGAAGTCGCGCCAACTGCTTAACTCAAAATACAGTCAAGAAAGTAGCTCTGAAGCTGAGAAACGGGATCGACCATAAGCACTACTGTGCAATTACGTACAATTTTCAAATTTCTTGTACTTGCTAACTTTGCGGCCTCGGGCAGCTATGTTACCATGGAGGAACCACACAACATTTGACTTTATAGACTAGAACTGAAGTCGCGCCAACTGCTTAACTCAAAATACAGTCAAGAATGTAGCTCTGAAGCCGAGAAACGGCATCGACCATAAGCACTAATGAGAAATTACATACAATTTTCAAATTTCTTGTACTTGCTAACTTTGCGACCTCGGGCAGCTATGTTACCATGGAGGAATCACACAAGATTTGACTTTTAAGGCTAGAACTGAAGTCGCGCCAACTGCTTAACTCAAAATACAGTCAAGAAAGTAGCTCTGAAGCTGAGAAACGGGATCGACCTTAAGGGGTTATATCCACTTGCGAGGCAGAAAAAACGCGTTTTTTTGTGAATTTTTTCCAAAGAGGCATTTTATTTTATACATTAATGGAAAAAATGTACTTAAACAGAATTTAATGTACTTTAACAATCAGCGGTTTATTTAAAAAAATATTGGATCCCCTAGCTCCTGTAGATGATCTGCGGAGAGACCTCCAAAAAAAAGTGCTTGGCGGTGAGCAAGATATCTCTGGTCCAAATTATCTGAAAACCAAAAACCAAAAATATTTAGTTTTGTAATGAATAAATACAGGTAATGATCGAAGATCAAGTCAAAATTTTGATTTTTGACAAAATGGCGGCTGTTCAAAAAAAAAATTCAGTTTTTCATGAAAATTTTTCACTTCAAAGTGGCTTAAAAAATCGAAATTATTGTCCAAAACCTTATTCCTTCGATCATTACCTGAAAAATATATCTGAGTAAGTCGTGTGGAAATTTCAAACCGATCGGCTTAGCGGTTTCGGAGAAATTTTCCTCACCGACTCTGAAAACACAGTTTTGAGATAAACGCGTTTTTTTACTTTAATTAATTAAACTACACACACTGAGAAATACACAAACTGAGCACAAACACAACTTGTCCACGTGGAAGATCACTTCTAACTGATGAGTTCACATATTTTTAACTTAAAATTCCTCAACATAGGTTTCAGGTACAAACTAGACTTTATCTTAGGGTCCCAAACACAATATAAGTCGAGAACAAAAGAATAGAAGCTACCAGAAACATCTGCTACTCCGGCTCGTGCTCCGCCTACTTTCGAACGCTCGGAGACGTTCTTACTAATACGCTCATATCTCCGAAACTAATTGTTGGATCGATTTGAAATTTTCAGAGAATATTCTTGAATATATGTACATTCAAAAAATGAAAAAAAAAAAAACGATTTTTTGAAAATCACAAGTGGATGTAACCCCTTAAGCACTACTGTGCAATTACGTAAAATTTTCAAATTTCTTGTACTTGCTAACTTTGCGACCTCGGGCAGCTATGTTACCATGGAGGAATCACACAAGATTTGACTTTATAGGCTAGAACTGAAGTCGCGCCAACTGCTTAACTCAAAATACAGTCAAGAAAGTAGCTCTGAAGCCGAGAAACGGCATCGATCATAAGCACTACTGTGCAATTACGTACAATTTTCAAATTTCTTGTACTTGCTAACTTTGCGACCTCGGGCAGCTATGTTACCATGGAGGAATGACAGAAGATTTGACTTTTAAGGCTAGAACTGAAGTCGCGCCAACTGCTTAACTCAAAATACAGTCAAGAAAGTAGCTCTGAAGCCGAGAAACGGGATCGACCATAAGCACTAATGTGAAATTCGTACAATTTTCAAATTTCTTGTACTTGCTAAATTTGCGACCTCGGGCCGCTATGTTACCATGGAGGAACCACACAACATTTGACTTTATAGACTAGAACTGAAGTCGCGCCAACTGCTTAACTCAAAATACAGTCAAGAAAGCAGCTCTGAAGCTGAGAAACGGGATCGACCATAAGCACTACCGTGAAATTACGTACAATTTTCAAATTTCTTGTACTTGCTAACTTTGCGACCTCGGGCAGCTATGTTACCATGGAGGAATCACACAAGATTTGACTTTTAAGGCTAGAACTGAAGTCGTGCCAACTGCTTAACTCAAAATACAGTCAAGAAAGTAGCTCTGAAGCCGAGAAACGGCATCGACCATAAGCACTAATGAGAAATTACGTACAATTTTCAAATTTCTTGTACTTGCTAACTTTGCGACCTCGGGCAGCTATGTTACCATGGAGGAATCACACAAGATTTGACTTTATAGGCTAGAACTGAAGTCGCGCCAACCGCTTAACTCAAAATACAGTCAAGAAAGTAGCTCTGAAGCCGAGAAACGGCATCGATCATAAGCACTACTGTGCAATTACGTACAATTTTCAAATTTCTTGTACTTGCTAACTTTGCGACCTCGGGCAGCTATGTTACCATGGAGGAATCACAGAAGATTTGACTTTATAGGCTCGAGCTGAAGTCGCGCCAACTGCTTAACTCAAAATACAGTCAAGAAAGTAGCTCTGAAGCTGAGAAACGGGATCGACCATAAGCACTAATGTGAAATTACGTACAATTTTCAAATTTCTTCTACTTGCTAATTTTGCGACCTCGGGCAGCTATGTTACCATGGAGGAACCACACAACATTTGACTTTATAGGCTAGAACTGAAGTCGCGCCAACTGCTTAACTCAAAATACAGTCAAGAAAGTAGCTCTGAAGCTGAGAAACGGGATCGACCATAAGCACTAATGTGAAATTACGTACAATTTTCAAATTTCTTGTACTTGCTAACTTTGCGACCTCGGGCAGCTATGTTTCCATCTAGGAACCACACAACATTTGACTTTATAGGCTAGAACTGAAGTCGCGCCAACTGCTTAACTCAAAATACAGTCAAGAAAGTAGCTCTGAAGCCGAGAAACGGCATCGACCATAAGCACTACCGTGAAATTACGTACAATTTTCAAATTTCTTGTACTTGCTAACTTTGCGACCTCGGGCAGCTATGTTACCATGGGGGAACCACACAAGATTTGACTTTATAGGCTAGAACTGAAGTCGCGCCAACGGCTTAACTCAAAATACAGTCAAGAAAGTAGCTCTGAAGCTGAGAAACGGCATCGACCAGAAGCACTAATGTGAAATTACGTACAATTTTCAAATTTCTTGTACTTGCTAACTTTGCGACCTCGGGCAGCTATGTTACCATGGAGGAATCACACAAGATTTGACTTTTAAGGCTAGAACTGAAGTCGCGCCAACTGCTTAACTCAAAATACAGTCAAGAAAGTAGCTCTGAAGCTGAGAAACGGCATCGTCCATAGGCACTACCGTGAAATTACGTACAATTTTCAAATTTCTTGTACTTGCTAACTTTGCGACCTCGGGCAGCTATGTTACCATGGAGGAATCACACAAGATTTGACTTTTAAGGCTAGAACTGAAGTCGCGCCAACTGCTTAACTCAAAATACCGTCAAGAAAGTAGCTCTGAAGCTGAGAAACGGGATCGACCATAAGCACTAATGTGAAATTACGTACAATTTTCAAATTTCTTGTACTTGCTAACTTTGCGACCTCGGGCAGCTATGTTTCCATGGAGGAACCACACAACATTTGACTTTATAGGCTAGAACTGAAGTAGCGCCAACTGCTTAACTCAAAATACAGTCAAGAAAGTAGCTCTGAAGCTGAGAAACGGCATCGACCTTAAGCACTACTGTGCAATTACGTACAATTTTCAAATTTCTTGTACTTGCTAACTTTGCGACCTCGGGCAGCTATGTTACCATGGAGGAACCACACAAGATTTGACTTTATAGGCTAGAACTGAAGTCGCGCCAACTGCTTAACTCAAAATACAGTCAAGAAAGTAGCTCTGAAGCTGAGAAACGGGATCGACTATAAGCACTACGGTGCAATTACGTACAATTTTCAAATTTCTTGTACTTGCTAACTTTGCGACCTCGGGCAGCTATGCTACCATGGAGGAATCGCACAAGATTTGACTTTTAAGGCTAGAACTGAAGTCGCGCCAACTGCTTAACTCAAAATACAGTCAAGAAAGTAGCTCTGAAGCTGAGAAACGGCATCGACCATAAGCACTACCGTTAAATTACGTACAATTTTCAAATTTCTTGTACTTGCTAAATTTGCGACCTCGGGCAGCTATGTTACCATGGAGGAATCACACAACATTTGACTTTTAAGGCTAGAACTGAAGTCCCGCCAACTGCTTAAATCAAAATACAGTCAAGATAGTAGCTCCGAAGCTGAGAAACGGGATCGACCCTAAGCACTACTGTGCAATTACGTACAATTTTCAAATTTCTTGTACTTGCTAACTTTGCGACCTCGGGCAGCTATGTTACCATGGAGGAATCGCACAAGATTTGACTTTTAAGGCTAGAACTGAAGTCGCGCCAACTGCTTAACTCAAAATACAGTCAAGAAAGTAGCTCTGAAGCTGAGAAACGGGATCGACCATAAGCACTACTGTGCAATTACGTACAATTTTCAAATTTCTTGTACTTGCTAACTTTGCGGCCTCGGGCAGCTATGTTACCATGGAGGAACCACACAACATTTGACTTTATAGACTAGAACTGAAGTCGCGCCAACTGCTTAACTCAAAATACAGTCAAGAAAGCATAAGCACTACTGTGCAATTACGTACAATTTTCAAATTTCTTGTACTTGCTAACTTTGCGACCTCGGGCAGCTATGTTACCATGGAGGAATCACACAAGATTTGACTTTGAAGGCTAGAACTGAAGTCGCGCCAACTGCTTAACTCAAAATTCAGTCAAGAAAGTAGCTCTGAAGCTGAGAAACGGGATCGACCTTAAGCACTACTGTGCAATTACGTACAATTTTCAAATTTCTTGTTCTTGCTAACTTTGCGACCTCGGGCAGCTATGTTACCATGGAGGAATCACACAAGATTTGACTTTATAGGCTAGAACTGAAGTCGCGCCAACTGCTTAACTCAAAATACAGTCAAGAAAGTAGCTCTGAAGCCGAGAAACGGCATCGATCATAAGCACTACCGTGAAATTACGTACAATTTTCAAATTTCTTGTACTTGCTAACTTTGCGACCTCGGGTAGCTATGTTACCATGGAGGAACCACACAAGATTTGAATTTATAGGCTAGAACTGAAGTCGCGCCAACTGCTTAACTCAAAATACAGTCAAGAAAGTAGCTCCGAAGCTGAGAAACGGGATCGACCATAAGCACTACCGTGAAATTACGTACAATTTTCAAATTTCTTGTACTTGCTAACTTTGCGACCTCGGGCAGCTATGTTACCATGGAAGAATCACACAAGATTTGACTTTTAATGCTAGAACTGAAGTCACGCCAACTGCTTAACTCAAAATACAGTGAAGAAAGTAGCTCTGAAGCCGAGAAACGGGATCGACCATAAGCACTAATGTGAAATTCGTACAATTTTCAAATTTCTTGTACTTGCTAACTTTGCGACCTCGGGCAGCTATGTTACCATGGAGGAACCACACAAGATTTGACTTTATAGGCTAGAACTGAAGTCGCGCCCACTGCTTAACTCAAAATACAGTCAAGAAAGTAACTCTGAAGCTGAGAAACGGGATCGACTATAAGCACTACTGTGCAATTACGTACAATTTTCAAATTTCTTGTACTTGCTAACTTTGCGACATCGGGCAGCTATGTTACCATGGAGGAATCGCACAAGATTTGACTTTTAAGGCTAGAACTGAAGTAGCGCCAACTGCTTAACTCAAAATACAGTCAAGAAAAAAGCTCTGAAGCTGAGAAACGGGATCGACCATAAGCACTACTGTGCAATTACGTACAATTTTCAAATTTCTTGTACTTGCTAACTTTGCGGCCTCGGGCAGCTATGTTACCATGGAGGAACCACACAACATTTGACTTTATAGACTAGAACTGAAGTCGCGCCAACTGCTTAACTCAAAATACAGTCAAGAAAGTAGCTCTGAAGCTGAGAAACGGGATCGACCTTAAGCACTACTGTGCAATTACGTACAATTTTCAAATTTCTTGTACTTGCTAACTTTGCGACCTCGGGCAGCTATGTTACCATGGAGGAATCACACAAGATTTGACTTTATAGGCTAGAACTGAAGTCGCGCCAACTGCTTAATTCAAAATACAGTCAAGAAAGTAGCTCTGAAGCCGAGAAACGGCATCGATCATAAGCACTACTGTGCAATTACGTACAATTTTCAAATTTCTCGTACTTGCTAACTTTGCGACCTCGGGCAGCTATGTTACCATGGAGGAATCACAGAAGATTTGACTTTATAGGCTAGAGCTGAAGTCGCTCTGAAGCCGAGAAACGGCATCGATCATAAGCAATACTGTGCAATTACGTACAATTTTCAAATTTCTTGTACTTGCTAACTTTGCGACCTCGGGCAGCTATGTTACCATGGATGAATCACACAAGATTTGACTTTTAAGGCTAGAACTGAAGTCGCGCCAACTGCTTAACTCAAAATACAGTCAAGAAAGTAGCTCTGAAGCTGAGAAACGGCATCGACCAGAAGCACTAATGTTAAATTACGTACAATTTTCAAATTTCTTGTACTTGCTAACTTTGCGACCTCGGGCAGCTATGTTACCATGGAGGAATCACACAAGATTTGACTTTTAAGGCTAGAACTGAAGTCGCGCCAACTGCTTAACTCAAAATACAGTCAAGAAAGTAGCTCTGAAGCTGAGAAACGGCATCGACCATAAGCACTACCGTGAAATTACGTACAATTTTCAAATTTCTTGTACTTGCTAACTTTGCGACCTCGGGCAGCTATGTTACCATGGAGGAATCACACAAGATTTGACTTTTAAGGCTAGAACTGAAGTCGCGCCAACTGCTTAACTCAAAATACAGTCAAGAAAGTAGCTCTGAAGCTGAGAAACGGGATCGACCATAAGCACTGATGCGAAATTACGTACAATTTTCAAATTTCTTGTACTTGCTAACTTTGCGACCCCGGGCAGCTATGTTACCATGGAGGAACCACACAAGATTTGACTTTATAGGCTAGAACTGAAGTCGCGCCAACTGCTTATCTCAAAATACAGTCAAGAAAGTAGCTCTGAAGCCGAGAAACGGGATCGACCATAAGCACTAATGTGAAATTACGTACAATTTTCAAATTTCTTGTACTTGCTAACTTTGCGACCTCGGGCAGCTATGTTACCATGGAGGAATCACACAAGATTTGACTTTTAAGGCTAGAACTGAAGTCGCGCCAACTGCTTAACTCAAAATACAGTCAAGAAAGTAGCTCTGAAGCCAAGAAACGGCATCGACCTTAAGCACTACTGTGCAATTACGTACAATTTTCAAATTTCTTGTACTTGCTAACTTTGCGACCTCGGGCAGCTACGTTACCATGGAGGAATCACACAAGATTTGACTTTTAAGGCTAGAACTGAAGTCGCGCCAACTGCTTAACTCAAAATACAGTCAAGAAAGTAGCTCTGAAGCCGAGAAACGGGATCGACTATAAGCACTACTGTGCAATTACGTACAATTTTCAAATTTCTTGTACTTGCTAACTTTGCGACCTCGGGCAGCTATGTTACCATGGAGGAATCGCACAAGATTTGACTTTTAAGGCTAGAACTGAAGTAGCGCCAACTGCTTAACTCAAAATACAGTCAAGAAAGTAGCTCTGAAGCTGAGAAACGGGATCGACCATAAGCACTACTGTGCAATTACGTACAATTTTCAAATTTCTTGTACTTGCTAACTTTGCGGCCTCGGGCAGCTATGTTACCATGGAGGAACCACACAACATTTGACTTTATAGACTAGAACTGAAGTCGCGCCAACTGCTTAACTCAAAATACAGTCAAGAAAGTAGCTCTGAAGCTGAGAAACGGGATCGACCTTAAGCACTACTGTGCAATTACGTACAATTTTCAAATGTCTTGTACTTGCTAACTTTGCGACCTCGGGCAGCTATGTTACCATGGAGGAATCACACAAGATTTGACTTTATAGGCTAGAACTGAAGTCGCGCCAACTGCTTAATTCAAAATACAGTCAAGAAAGTAGCTCTGAAGCTGAGAAACGGGATCGATCATAAGCACTACTGTGCAATTACGTACAATTTTCAAATTTCTTGTACTTGCTAACTTTGCGACCTCGGGCAGCTATGTTACCATGGAGGAATCACACAAGATTTGACTTTTAAGGCTAGAACTGAAGTCGCGCCAACTGCTTAACTCAAAATACAGTCAAGAAAGTAGCTCTGAAGCTGAGAAACGGGATCGACCTTAAGCACTACTGTGCAATTACGTACAATTTTCAAATTTCTTGTACTTGCTAACTTTGCGACCTCGGGCAGCTATGTTACCATGGAGGAATCACACAAGATTTGACTTTATAGGCTAGAACTGAAGTCGCGCCAACTGCTTAATTCAAAATACAGTCAAGAAAGTAGCTCTGAAGCCGAGAAACGGCATCGATCATAAGCACTACTGTGCAATTACGTACAATTTTCAAATTTCTTGTACTTGCTAACTTTGCGACCTCGGGCAGCTATGTTACCATGGAGGAATCACAGAAGATTTGACTTTATAGGCTAGAGCTGAAGTCGCGCCAACTGTTTAGCTCAAAATACAGTCAAGAAAGTAGCTCTGAAGCCGAGAAACGGCATCGATCATAAGCACTACTGTGAAATTACGTACAATTTTCAAATTTCTTGTACTTGCTAACTTTGCGACCTCGGGCAGCTATGTTACCATGGAGGAATCATACAAGATTTGACTTTTAAGGCTAGAACTGAAGTCGCGCCAACTGCTTAACTCAAAATACAGTCAAGAAAGTAGCTCTGAAGCTGAGAAACGGGATCGACCATAAGCACTAATGTGAAATTACGTACAATTTTCACATTTCTTGTACTTGCTAACTTTGCGACCTCGGGCAGCTATGTTACCATGGAGGAACCACACAACATTTGACTTTATAGGTTAGAACTGAAGTCGCGCCAACTGCTTAACTCAAAATACAGTCAAGAAAGTAGCTCTGAAGCCAAGAAACCTCATCGACCTTAAGCACTACTGTGCAATTACGTACAATTTTCAAATTTCTTGTATTTGCTAACTTTGCGACCTCGGGCAGCTATGTTACCATGTAGGAACCACACAAGATTTGACTTTATAGGCTAGAACTGAAGTTGCGCCAACTGCTTAACTCAAAATACAGTCAAGAAAGTAGCTCTGAAGCTGAGAAACGGGATCGACTATAAGCACTACTGCGCAATTACGTACAATTTTCAAATTTCTTGTACTTGCTAAATTTGCGACCTCGGGCAGCTACGTTACCATGGAGGAATCGCACAAGATTTGACTTTTAAGGCTAGAACTGAAGTCGCGCCAACTGCTTAACTCAAAATACAGTCAAGAAAGTAGCTCTGAAGCCAAGAAAGGCATCGACCTTAAGCACTACTGTGCAATTACGTACAATTTTCAAATTTCTTGTACTTGCTAACTTTGCGACCTCGGGCAGCTATGTTACCATGCAGGAATCGCACAAGATTTGACTTTTAAGGCTAGAACTGAAGTCGCGCCAACTGCTTAACTCAAAATACAGTCAAGAAAGTAGCTCTGAAGCTGAGAAACGGGATCGACCATAAGCACTAATGTGAAATTACGTACAATTTTCAAATTTCTTGTACTTGCTAACTTTGCGACCTCGGGCAGCTATGTTACCATGGAGGAACCACACAACATTTGACTTTATAGGTTTGAACTGAAGTCGCGCCAACTGCTTAACTCAAAATACAGTCAAGAAAGTAGCTCTGAAGCCAAGAAACGGCATCGACCTTAAGCACTACTGTGCAATTACGTACAATTTTCAAATTTCTTGTACTTGCTAACTTTGCGACCTCGGGCAGCTATGTTACCATGTAGGAACCACACAAGATTTGACTTTATAGGCTAGAACTGAAGTCGCGCCAACTGCTTAATTCAAAATACAGTCAAGAAAGTAGCTCTGAAGCCGAGAAACGGCATCGATCATAAGCACTACTGTGCAATTACGTACAATTTTCAAATTTCTTGTACTTGCTAACTTTGCGACCTCGGGCAGCTATGTTACCATGGAGGAATCACAGAAGATTTGACTTTATAGGCTAGAGCTGAAGTCGCGCCAACTGTTTAGCTCAAAATACAGTCAAGAAAGTAGCTCTGAAGCCGAGAAACGGCATCGATCATAAGCACTACTGTGAAATTGCGTACAATTTTCAAATTTCTTGTACTTGCTAACTTTGCGACCTCGGGCAGCTATGTTACCATGGAGGAATCATACAAGATTTGACTTTTAAGGCTAGAACTGAAGTCGCGCCAACTGCTTAACTCAAAATACAGTCAAGAAAGTAGCTCTGAAGCTGAGAAACTGGATCGACCATAAGCACTAATGTGAAATTACGTACAATTTTCGAATTTCTTGTACTTGCTAACTTTGCGACCTCGGGCAGCTATGTTACCATGGAGGAACCACACAAAATTTGACTTTATAGGTTAGAACTGAAGTCGCTCCAACTGCTTAACTCAAAATACAGTCAAGAAAGTAGCTCTGAAGCCAAGAAACGGCATCGACCTTAAGCACTACTGTGCAATTACGTACAATTTTCAAATTTCTTGTATTTGCTAACTTTGCGACCTCGGGCAGCTATGTTACCATGTAGGAACCACACAAGATTTGACTTTATAGGCTAGAACTGAAGTCGCTGCTTAACTCAAAATACAGTCAAGAAAGTAGCTCTGAAGCTGAGAAACGGGATCGACTATAAGCACTACTGCGCAATTACGTACAATTTTCAAATTTCTTGTACTTGCTAACTTTGCGACCTCGGGCAGCTATGTTACCATGGAGGAATCGCACAAGATTTGACTTTTAAGGCTAGAACTGAAGTCGCACCAACTGCTTAACTCAAAATACAGTCAAGAAAGTAGCTCTGAAGCCAAGAAACGGCATCGACCTTAAGCACTACTGTGCAATTACGTACAATTTTCAAATTTCTTGTACTTGCTAACTTTGCGACCTCGGGCAGCTATGTTACCATGCAGGAATCGCACAAGATTTGACTTTTAAGGCTAGAACTGAAGTCGCGCCAACTGCTTAACTCAAAATACAGTCAAGAAAGTAGCTCTGAAGCTGAGAAACGGGATCGACCATAAGCACTAATGTGAAATTACGTACAATTTTCAAATTTCTTGTACTTGCTAATTTTGCGACCTCGGGCAGCTATGTTACCATGGAGGAACCACACAACATTTGACTTTATAGGTTAGAACTTAAGTCGCGCCAACTGCTTAACTCAAAATACAGTCAAGAAAGTAGCTCTGAAGCCAAGAAACGGCATCGACCTTAAGCACTACTGTGCAATTACGTACAATTTTCAAATTTCTTGTACTTGCTAACTTTGCGACCTCGGGCAGCTATGTTACCATGCAGGAATGGCACAGGATTTGACTTTTAAGGCTAGAACTGAAGTCGCTCCAACTGCTTAACTCAAAATACAGTCAAGAAAGTAGCTCTGAAGCTGAGAAACGGGATCGACCATAAGCACTACTGTGCAATTACGTACAATTTTCAAATTTCTTGTACTTGCTAACTTTGCGACCTCGGGCAGCTATGTTACCATGGAGGAATCGCACAATATTTGACTTTCAAGGCTAGAACTGAAGTCGCGCCAACTGCTTAACTCAAAATACAGTCAAGAAAGTAGCTCTGAAGCCAAGAAACGGCATCGACCTTAAGCACTACTGTGCAATTACGTACAATTTTCAAATTTCTTGTACTTGCTAACTTCGCGGCCTCGGGCAGCTATGTTACCATGGAGGAACCACACAACATTTGACTTTATAGACTAGAACTGAAGTCGCGCCAACTGCTTAACTCAAAATACAGTCAAGAAAGTAGCTCTGAAGCCGAGAAACGGGATCGACCCTAAGCACTACTGTGCAATAACGTACAATTTTCAAATTTCTTGTACTTGCTAACTTTGCGACCTCGGGCAGCTATGTTACCATGCAGGAATCGCACAATATTTGACTTTTAAGACTAGAACTGAAGTCGCGCCAACTGCTTAACTCAAAATACAGTCAAGAAAGTAGCTCTGAAGCCAAGAAACGGCATCGACCTTAAGCACTACTGTGCAATTACGTACAATTTTCAAATTTCTTGTACTTGCTAACTTCGCGGCCTCGGGCAGCTATGTTACCATGGAGGAACCACACAACATTTGACTTTATAGACTAGAACTGAAGTCGCGCCAACTGCTTAACTCAAAATACAGTCAAGAAAGTAGCTCTGAAGCTGAGAAACGGGATCGACCCTAAGCACTACTGTGCAATTACGTACAACTTTCAAATTTCTTGTACTTGCTAACTTTGCGGCCTCCGGCAGCTATGTTACCATGGAGGAATCACACAAGATTTGACTTTTAAGGCTAGAACTGAAGTCGCGCCAACTGCTTAACTCAAAATACAGTCAAGAAAGTAGCTCTGAAGCTGAGAAACGGGATCGACCCTAAGCACTACTGTGCAATTACGTACAATTTTCAAATTTCTTGTACTTGCTAACTTTGCGGCCTCGGGCAGCTATGTTACCATGGAGGAATCACACAAGATTTGACTTTTAAGGCTAGAACTGAAGTCGCGCCAACTGCTTAACTCAAAATACAGTCAAGAAAGTAGCTCTGAAGCCAAGAAACGGCATCGACCTTAAGCACTACTGTGCAATTACGTACAATTTTCAAATTTCTTGTACTTGCTAACTTCGCGGCCTCGGGCAGCTATGTTACCATGGAGGAACCACACAACATTTGACTTTATAGACTAGAACTGAAGTCGCGCCAACTGCTTAACTCAAAATACAGTCAAGAAAGTAGCTCTGAAGCCGAGAAACGGGATCGACCCTAAGCACTACTGTGCAATAACGTACAATTTTCAAATTTCTTGTACTTGCTAAATTTGCGACCTCGGGCAGCTATGTTACCATGGAGGAATCGCACAAGATTTGACTTTTAAGGCTAGAACTGAAGTCGCGCCAACTGCTTAACTCAAAATACAGTCAAGAAAGTAGCTCTGAAGCTGAGAAACGGGATCGACCATAAGCACTACTGTGCAATTACGTACAATTTTCAAATTTCTTGTACTTGCTAAATTTGCGGCCTCGGGCAGCTATGTTACCATGGAGGAACCACACAACATTTGACTTTATAGACTAGAACTGAAGTCGCGCCAACTGCTTAACTCAAAATACAGTCAAGAAAGTAGCTCTGAAGCCGAGAAACGGCATCGACCATAAGCACTACTGTGCAATAACGTACAATTTTCAAATTTCTTGTACTTGCTAACTTTGCGACCTCGGGCAGCTATGTTACCATGCAGGAATCGCACAAGATTTGACTTTTAAGGCTAGAACTGAAGTCGCGCCACCTGCTTAACTCAAAATACAGTCAAGAAAGTAGCTCTGAAGCTGACAAACGGGATCGACCATAAGCACTAATGTGAAATTACGTACAATTTTCAAATTTCTTGTACTTGCTAATTTTGCGACCTCGGGCAGCTATGTTACCATGGAGGAATCACACAAGATTTGACTTTGTAGGCTAGAACTGAAGTCGCGCCAACTGCTTAACTCAAAATACAGTCAAGAAAGTAGCTCTGAAGCCGAGAAACGGGATCGACCCTAAGCACTACTGTGCAATAACGTACAATTTTCAAATTTCTTGTACTTGCTAACTTTGCGACCTCGGGCAGCTATGTTACCATGGAGGAACCACACAAGATTTGACTTTATAGGCTAGAACTGAAGTCGCCCCAACTGCTTAACTCAAAATACAGTCAAGAAAGTAGCTCTGAAGCTGAGAAACGGGATCGACCATAAGCACTACTGTGCAATTACGTACAATTTTCAAATTTCTTGTACTTGCTAACTTTGCGGCCTCGGGCAGCTATGTTACTATGGAGGAACCACACAACATTTGACTTTGTAGACTAGAACTGAAGTCGCGCCAACTGCTTAACTCAAAATACAGTCAAGAAAGTAGCTCTGAAGCCGAGAAACGGCATCGACCATAAGCACTAATGAGAAATTACATACAATTTTCAAATTTCTTGTACTTGCTAACTTCGCGGCCTCGGGCAGCTATGTTACCATGGAGGAACCACACAACATTTGACTTTATAGACTAGAACTGAAGTCGCGCCAACTGCTTAACTCAAAATACAGTCAAGAAAGTAGCTCTGAAGCCGAGAAACGGGATCGACCCTAAGCACTACTGTGCAATAACGTACAATTTTCAAATTTCTTGTACTTGCTAAATTTGCGACCTCGGGCAGCTATGTTACCATGGAGGAATCGCACAAGATTTGAATTTTAAGGCTAGAACTGAAGTCGCGCCAACTGCTTAACTCAAAATACAGTCAAGAAAGTAGCTCTGAAGCTGAGAAGCGGGATCGACCATAAGCACTACTGTGCAATTACGTACAATTTTCAAATTTCTTGTACTTGCTAACTTTGCGGCCTCGGGCAGCTATGTTACCATGGAGGAACCACACAACATTTGACTTTATAGACTAGAACTGAAGTCGCGCCAACTGCTTAACTCAAAATACAGTCAAGAAAGTAGCTCTGAAGCCGAGAAACGGCATCGACCATAAGCACTACTGTGCAATAACGTACAATTTTCAAATTTCTTGTACTTGCTAACTTTGCGACCTCGGGCAGCTATGTTACCATGCAGGAATCGCACAAGATTTGACTTTTAAGGCTAGAACTGAAGTCGCGCCACCTGCTTAACTCAAAATACAGTCAAGAAAGTAGCTCTGAAGCTGACAAACGGGATCGACCATAAGCACTAATGTGAAATTACGTACAATTTTCAAATTTCTTGTACTTGCTAACTTTGCGACCTCGGGCAGCTATGTTACCATGGAGGAATCACACAAGATTTGACTTTATAGGCTAGAACTGAAGTCGCGCCAACTGCTTAACTCAAAATACAGTCAAGAAAGTAGCTCTGAAGCCGAGAAACGGGATCGACCCTAAGCACTACTGTGCAATAACGTACAATTTTCAAATTTCTTGTACTTGCTAACTTTGCGACCTCGGGCAGCTATGTTACCATGCAGGAATCGCACAAGATTTGACTTTTAAGGCTAGAACTGAAGTCGCGCCAACTGCCTAACTCAAAATACAGTCAAGAAAGTAGCTCTGAAGCTGAGAAACGGGATCGACCATAAGCACTAATGTGAAATTACGTACAATTTTCAAATTTCTTGTACTTGCTAACTTTGCGACCTCGGGCAGCTATGTTACCATGGAGGAACCACACAACGTTTGACTTTATAGGTTAGAACTGAAGTCGCGCCAACTGCTTAACTCAAAATACAGTCAAGAAAGTAGCTCTGAAGCTGAGAAACGGGATCGACCATAAGCACTAATGTGAAATTACGTACAATTTTCAAATTTCTTGTACTTGCTAACTTTGCGACCTCGGGCAGCTATGTTACCATGGAGGAATCACACAAGATTTGACTTTTAAGGCTAGAACTGAAGTCGCGCCAACTGCCTAACTCAAAATACAGTCAGGAAAGTAGCTCTGAAGCTGAGAAACGGGATCGACCATAAGCACTAATGTGAAATTACATAGAATTTTCAAATTTCTTGTACTTGCTAACTTTGCAACCTCGGGCAGCTATGTTACCATGGAGGAACCACACAACATTTGACTTTATAGACTAGAACTGAAGTCGCGCCAACTGCTTAACTCAAAATACAGTCAAGAAAGTAGCTCTGAAGCCGAGAAACGGGATCGACCCTAAGCACTACTGTGCAATAACGTACAATTTTCAAATTTCTTGTACTTGCTAACTTTGCGACCTCGGGCAGCTATGTTACCATGGAGGAACCACACAAGATTTGACTTTATAGGCTAGAACTGAAGTCGCCCCAACTGCTTAACTCAAAATACAGTCAAGAAAGTAGCTCTGAAGCTGTGAAACGGGATCGACCATAAGCACTACTGTGCAATTACGTACAATTTTCAAATTTCTTGTACTTGCTAACTTTGCGGCCTCGGGCAGCTATGTTACTATGGAGGAACCACACAACATTTGACTTTGTAGACTAGAACTGAAGTCGCGCCAACTGCTTAACTCAAAATACAGTCAAGAAAGTAGCTCTGAAGCCGAGAAACGGCATCGACCATAAGCACTAATGAGAAATTACATACAATTTTCAAATTTCTTGTACTTGCTAAATTTGCGACCTCGGGCAGCTATGTTACCATGGAGGAATCACACAAGATTTGACTTTTAAGGCTAGAACTGAAGTCGCGCCAACTGCTTAATTCAAAATACAGTCAAGAAAGTAGCTCTGAAGCTGAGAAACGGGATCGACCTTAAGCACTACTGTGCAATTCCGTACAATTTTCAAATTTCTTGTACTTGCTAACTTTGCGGCCTCGGGCAGCTATGTTACCATGGAGGAACCACACAACATTTGACTTTATAGACTAGAACTGAAGTCGCGCCAACTGCTTAACTCAAAATACAGTCAAGAAAGTAGCTCTGAAGCCGAGAAACGGCATCGACCATAAGCACTAATGAGAAATTACATACAATTTTCAAATTTCTTGTACTTGCTAACTTTGCGACCTCGGGCAGCTATGTTACCATGGAGGAATCACACAAGATTTGACTTTTAAGGCTAGAACTGAAGTCGCGCCAACTGCTTAACTCAAAATACAGTCAAGAAAGTAGCTCTGAAGCCGAGAAACGGCATCGACCATAAGCACTAATGAGAAATTACATACAATTTTCAAATTTCTTGTACTTGCTAACTTTGCGACCTCGGGCAGCTATGTAGACCAATGAGGACTAATGTTTAATTACGTACAATTTTCAAATTTCTTGTACTTGCTAACTTTGCGACCTCGGGCAGCTATGTTACCATGGAGGAATCGCACAAGATTTGACTTTTAAGGCTAGAACTGAAGTCGCGCCAACTGCTTAACTCAAAATACAGTCAAGAAAGTAGCTCTGAAGCTGAGAAACGGGATCGACCATAAGCACTACTGTGCAATTACGTACAATTTTCAAATTTCTTGTACTTGCTAACTTTGCGGCCTCGGGCAGCTATGTTACCATGGAGGAACCACACAACATTTGACTTTATAGACTAGAACTGAAGTCGCGCCAACTGCTTAACTCAAAATACAGTCAAGAAAGTAGCTCTGAAGCTGAGAAACGGGATCGACCTTAAGCACTACTGTGCAATTACGTACAATTTTCAAATTTCTTGTACTTGCTAACTTTGCGACCTCGGGCAGCTATGTTACCATGGAGGAATCACACAAGATTTGACTTTATAGGCTAGAACTGAAGTCGCGCCAACTGCTTAACTCAAAATACAGTCAAGAAAGTAGCTCTGAAGCTGAGAAACGGGATCGACCTTAAGCACTACTGTGCAATTACGTACAATTTTCAAATTTCTTGTACTTGCTAACTTTGCGACCTCGGGCAGCTATGTTACCATGGAGGAATCACACAAGATTTGACTTTATAGGCTAGAACTGAAGTCGCGCCAACTGCTTAACTCAAAATACAGTCAAGAAAGTAGCTCTGAAGCCGAGAAACGGGATCGACCCTAAGCACTACTGTGCAATAACGTACAATTTTCAAATTTCTTGTACTTGCTAACTTTGCGACCTCGGGCAGCTATGTTACCATGGAGGAATCGCACAAGATTTGACTTTTAAGGCTAGAACTGAAGTCGCGCCAACTGCTTAACTCAAAATACAGTCAAGAAAGTAGCTCTGAAGCTGAGAAACGGGATCGACTATAAGCACTACTGTGCAATTCCGTACAATTTTCAAATTTCTTGTACTTGCTAACTTTGCGACCTCGGGCAGCTATGTTACCATGGAGGAATCACACAAGATTTGACTTTTGAGGCTAGAACTGAAGTCGCGCCAACTGCTTAACTCAAAATACAGTCAAGAAAGTAGCTCTGAAGCTGAGAAACGGGATCGACTATAAGCACTACTGTGCAATTACGTACAATTTTCAAATTTCTTGTACTTGCTAACTTTGCGACCTCGGGCAGCTATGTTACCATGCAGGAATCGCACAAGATTTGACTTTTAAGGCTAGAACTGAAGTCGCGCCAGCTGCTTAACTCAAAATACAGCCAAGAAAGTAGCTCTGAAGCTGAGAAACGGGATCGACCATAAGCACTAATGTGAAATTACGTACAATTTTCAAATTTCTTGTACTTGCTAACTTTGCGACCTCGGGCAGCTATGTTACCATGGAGGAATCGCACAAGATTTGACTTTTAAGGCTAGAACTGAAGTCGCGCCAACTGCCTAACTCAAAATACAGTCAGGAAAGTAGCTCTGAAGCCGAGAAACGGGATCGACCATAAGCACTAATGTGAAATTCGTACAATTTTCAAATTTCTTGTACTTGCTAACTTTGCGACCTCGGGCAGCTATGTTACCATGGAGGAACCACACAAGATTTGACTTTATAGGCTAGAACTGAAGTCGCGCCAACTGCTTAACTCAAAATACAGTCAAGAAAGTAGCTCTGAAGCTGAGAAACGGCATCGCCATAAGCACTAATGTGAAATTACGTACAATTTTCAAATTTGTTGTACTTGCTAACTTTGCGACCTCGGGCAGCTATGTTACCATGGAGGAATCACATAAGATTTGACTTTTAAGGCTAGAACTGAAGTCGCGCCAACTGCTTAACTCAAAATACAGTCAAGAAAGTAGTTCTGAAGCTGAGAAACGGGATCGACTATAAGCACTACTGTGCAATTACGTACAATTTTCAAATTTCTTGTACTTGCTAACTTTGCGACCTCGGGCAGATATGTTACCATGGAGGAATCACACAAGATTTGACTTTTAAGGCTAAAACTGAAGTCGCGCCAACTGCCTAACTCAAAATACAGTCAGGAAAGTAGCTCTGAAGCCGAGAAACGGGATCGACCATAAGCACTAATGTGAAATTCGTACAATTTTCAAATTTCTTGTACTTGCTAACTTTGCGACCTCGGGCAGCTATGTTACCATGGAGGAACCACACAAGATTTGACTTTATAGGCTAGAACTGAAGTCGCCCCAACTGCTTAACTCAAAATACAGTCAAGAAAGTAGCTCTGAAGCTGAGAAACGGGATCGACTATAAGCACTACTGTGCAATTCCGTACAATTTTCAAATTTCTTGTACTTGCTAACTTTGCGACCTCGGGCAGCTATGTTACCATGCAGGAATCGCACAAGATTTGACTTTTAAGGCTAGAACTGAAGTCGCGCCAGCTGCTTAACTCAAAATACAGTCAAGAAAGTAGCTCTGAAGCTGAGAAACGGGATCGACCATAAGCACTAATGTGAAATTACGTACAATTTTCAAATTTCTTGTACTTGCTAACTTTGCGACCTCGGGCAGCAATGTTACCATGGAGGAACCACACAACATTTGACTTTATAGGTTAGAACTGAAGTCGCGCCAACTGCTTAACTCAAAATACAGTCAAGAAAGTAGCTCTGAAGCCAAGAAACGGCATCGACCTTAAGCACTACTGTGCAATTACGTACAATTTTCAAATTTCTTGTACTTGCTAACTTTGCGACCTCGGGCAGCTATGTTACCATGGAGGAACCACACAAGATTTGACTTTATAGGCTAGAACTGAAGTCGCGCCAACTGCTTAACTCAAAATACAGTCAAGAAAGTAGCTCTGAAGCTGAGAAACGGCATCGCCATAAGCACTAATGTGGAATTACGTACAATTTTCAAATTTCTTGTACTTGCTAACTTTGCGACCTCGGGCAGCTATGTTACCATGGAGGAATCACATAAGATTTGACTTTTAAGGCTAGAACTGAAGTCGCGCCAACTGCTTAACTCAAAATACAGTCAAGAAAGTAGCTCTGAAGCTGAGAAACGGGATCGACTATAAGCACTACTGTGCAATTCCGTACAATTTTCAAATTTCTTGTACTTGCTAACTTTGCGACCTCGGGCAGCTATGTTACCATGAAGGAATCACACAAGATTTGACTTTTAAGGCTAGAACTGAAGTCGCGCCAACTGCCTAACTCAAAATACAGTCAGGAAAGTAGCTCTGAAGCCGAGAAACGGGATCGACCATAAGCACTAATGTGAAATTCGTACAATTTTCAAATTTCTTGTACTTGCTAACTTTGCGACCTCGGGCAGCTATGTTACCATGGAGGAACCACACAAGATTTGACTTTATAGGCTAGAACTGAAGTCGCCCCAACTGCCTAACTCAAAATACAGTCAAGAAAGTAGCTCTGAAGCCGAGAAACGGCATCGACCATAAGCACTAATGAGAAATTACATACAATTTTCAAATTTCTTGTACTTGCTAATTTTGCGACCTCGGGCAGCTATGTTACCATGGAGGAATCACACAAGATTTGACTTTTAAGGCTAGAACTGAAGTCGCGCCAACTGCTTAACTCAAAATACAGTCAAGAAAGTAGCTCTGAAGCCAAGAAACGGCATCGACCTTAAGCACTACTGTGCAATTACGTACAATTTTCAAATTTCTTGTAC
The DNA here is from genome assembly GCA_958301585.1 of Merodon equestris. Classification (NCBI taxonomy): domain Eukaryota; kingdom Metazoa; phylum Arthropoda; class Insecta; order Diptera; family Syrphidae; genus Merodon; species Merodon equestris. The sequence continues at coordinate 74,673,193 of OY284415.1, read as the reverse complement.
TTGCTAACTTTGCGACCTCGGGCAGCTATGTTACCATGGAGGAACCACACAAGATTTGACTGTATAGGCTAGAACTGAAGTCGCGCCAACTGCTTAACTCAAAATACAGTCAAGAAAGTGGCTCTGAAGCTGAGAAACGGCATCGCCATAAGCACTAATGTGGAATTACGTACAATTTTCAAATTTCTTGTACTTGCTAACTTTGCGACCTCGGGCAGCTATGTTACCATGGAGGAATCACATAAGATTTGACTTTTAAGGCTAGAACTGAAGTCGCGCCAACTGCTTAACTCAAAATACAGTCAAGAAAGTAGCTCTGAAGCTGAGAAACGGGATCGACTATAAGCACTACTGTGCAATTCCGTACAATTTTCAAATTTCTTGTACTTGCTAACTTTGCGACCTCGGGCAGCTATGTTACCATGGAGGAATCACACAAGATTTGACTTTTAAGGCTAGAACTGAAGTCGCGCCAACTGCCTAACTCAAAATACAGTCAGGAAAGTAGCTCTGAAGCCGAGAAACGGGATCGACCATAAGCACTAATGTGAAATTCGTACAATTTTCAAATTTCTTGTACTTGCTAACTTTGCGACCTCGGGCAGCTATGTTACCATGGAGGAACCACACAAGATTTGACTTTATAGGCTAGAACTGAAGTCGCCCCAACTGCTTAACTCAAAATACAGTCAAGAAAGTAGCTCTGAAGCTGAGAAACGGGATCGACTATAAGCACTACTGTGCAATTCCGTACAATTTTCAAATTTCTTGTACTTGCTAACTTTGCGACCTCGGGCAGCTATGTTACCATGCAGGAATCGCACAAGATTTGACTTTTAAGGCTAGAACTGAAGTCGCGCCAGCTGCTTAACTCAAAATACAGTCAAGAAAGTAGCTCTGAAGCTGAGAAACGGGATCGACCATAAGCACTAATGTGAAATTACGTACAATTTTCAAATTTCTTGTACTTGCTAACTTTGCGACCTCGGGCAGCTATGTTACCATGCAGGAATCGCACAAGATTTGACTTTTAAGGCTAGAACTGAAGTCGCGCCAGCTGCTTAACTCAAAATACAGTCAAGAAAGTAGCTCTGAAGCTGAGAAACGGCATCGCCATAAGCACTAATGTGAAATTACGTACAATTTTCAAATTTGTTGTACTTGCTAACTTTGCGACCTCGGGCAGCTATGTTACCATGGAGGAATCACACAAGATTTGACTTTATAGGCTAGAACTGAAGTCGCGCCAACTGCTTAACTCAAAATACAGTCAAGAAAGTAGCTCTGAAGCTGAGAAACGGCATCGCCATAAGCACTAATGTGAAATTACGTACAATTTTCAAATTTCTTGTACTTGCTAACTTTGCGACCTCGGGCAGATATGTTACCATGGAGGAATCACACAAGATTTGACTTTTAAGGCTAGAACTGAAGTCGCGCCAACTGCCTAACTCAAAATACAGTCAGGAAAGTAGCTCTGAAGCCGAGAAACGGGATCGACCATAAGCACTAATGTGAAATTCGTACAATTTTCAAATTTCTTGTACTTGCTAACTTTGCGACCTCGGGCAGCTATGTTACCATGGAGGAACCACACAAGATTTGACTTTATAGGCTAGAACTGAAGTCGCCCCAACTGCTTAACTCAAAATACAGTCAAGAAAGTAGCTCTGAAGCTGAGAAACGGGATCGACTATAAGCACTACTGTGCAATTCCGTACAATTTTCAAATTTCTTGTACTTGCTAACTTTGCGACCTCGGGCAGCTATGTTACCATGCAGGAATCGCACAAGATTTGACTTTTAAGGCTAGAACTGAAGTCGCGCCAGCTGCTTAACTCAAAATACAGTCAAGAAAGTAGCTCTGAAGCTGAGAAACGGGATCGACCATAAGCACTAATGTGAAATTACGTACAATTTTCAAATTTCTTGTACTTGCTAACTTTGCGACCTCGGGCAGCAATGTTACCATGGAAGAACCACACAACATTTGACTTTATAGGTTAGAACTGAAGTCGCGCCAACTGCTTAACTCAAAATACAGTCAAGAAAGTAGCTCTGAAGCCAAGAAACGGCATCGACCTTAAGCACTACTGTGCAATTACGTACAATTTTCAAATTTCTTGTACTTGCTAACTTTGCGACCTCGGGCAGCAATGTTACCATGGAGGAACCACACAAGATTTGACTTTATAGGCTAGAACTGAAGTCGCGCCAACTGCTTAACTCAAAATACAGTCAAGAAAGTAGCTCTGAAGCTGAGAAACGGCATCGCCATAAGCACTAATGTGGAATTACGTACAATTTTCAAATTTCTTGTACTTGCTAACTTTGCGACCTCGGGCAGCTATGTTACCATGGAGGAATCACATAAGATTTGACTTTTAAGGCTAGAACTGAAGTCGCGCCAACTGCTTAACTCAAAATACAGTCAAGAAAGTAGCTCTGAAGCTGAGAAACGGGATCGACTATAAGCACTACTGTGCAATTCCGTACAATTTTCAAATTTCTTGTACTTGCTAACTTTGCGAACTCGGGCAGCTATGTTACCATGGAGGAATCACACAAGATTTGACTTTTAAGGCTAGAACTGAAGTCGCGCCAACTGCCTAACTCAAAATACAGTCAGGAAAGTAGCTCTGAAGCCGAGAAACGGGATCGACCATAAGCACTAATGTGAAATTCGTACAATTTTCAAATTTCTTGTACTTGCTAACTTTGCGACCTCGGGCAGCTATGTTACCATGGAGGAACCACACAAGATTTGACTTTATAGGCTAGAACTGAAGTCGCCCCAACTGCTTAACTCAAAATACAGTCAAGAAAGTAGCTCTGAAGCCGAGAAACGGCATCGACCATAAGCACTAATGAGAAATTACATACAATTTTCAAATTTCTTGTACTTGCTAATTTTGCGACCTCGGGCAGCTATGTTACCATGGAGGAATCACACAAGATTTGACTTTTAAGGCTAGAACTGAAGTCGCGCCAACTGCTTAACTCAAAATACAGTCAAGAAAGTAGCTCTGAAACCAAGAAACGGCATCGACCTTAAGCACTACTGTGCAATTACGTACAATTTTCAAATTTCTTGTACTTGCTAACTTTGCGACCTCGGGCAGCTATGTTACCATGGAGGAATCACACAAGATTTGACTTTATAGGCTAGAACTGAAGTCGCGCCAACTGCTTAACTCAAAATACAGTCAAGAAAGTAGCTCTGAAGCCGAGAAACGGGATCGACCCTAAGCACTACTGTGCAATAACGTACAATTTTCAAATTTCTTGTACTTGCTAACTTTGCGACCTCGGGCAGCTATGTTACCATGCAGGAATCGCACAAGATTTGACTTTTAAGGCTAGAACTGAAGTCGCGCCACCTGCTTAACTCAAAATACAGTCAAGAAAGTAGCTCTGAAGCTGAGAAACGGGATCGACCATAAGCACTAATGTGAAATTACGTACAATTTTCAAATTTCTTGTACTTGCTAACTTTGCGACCTCGGGCAGCTATGTTACCATGGAGGAATCACACAAGATTTGACTTTATAGGCTAGAACTGAAGTCGCGCCAACTGCTTAACTCAAAATACAGTCAAGAAAGTAGCTCTGAAGCCAAGAAACGGCATCGACCTTAAGCACTACTGTGCAATTACGTACAATTTTCAAATTTCTTGTACTTGCTAACTTTGCGACCTCGGGCAGCTATGTTACCATGGAGGAACCACACAGGATTTGACTTTATAGGCTAGAACTGAAGTCGCGCCAACAGCTTAACTCAAAATACAGTCAAGAAAGTAGCTCTGAAGCTGAGAAACGGCATCGCCATAAGCACTAATGTGAAATTACGTACAATTTTCAAATTTCTTGTACTTGCTAACTTTGCGACCTCGGGCAGCTATGTTACCATGGAGGAATCACACAAGATTTGACTTTATAGGCTAGAACTGAAGTCGCGCCAACTGCTTAACTCAAAATACAGTCAAGAAAGTAGCTCTGAAGCTGAGAAACGGGATCGACCTTAAGCACTACTGTGCAATTACGTACAATTTTCAAATTTCTTGTACTTGCTAACTTTGCGACCTCGGGCAGCTATGTTACCATGAAGGAATCACACAATATTTGACTTTATAGGCTAGAACTGAAGTCGCGCCAACTGCTTAACTCAAAATACAGTCAAGAAAGTAGCTCTGAAGCCGAGAAACGGGATCGACCCTAAGGACTACTGTGCAATAACGTACAATTTTCAAATTTCTTGTACTTGCTAACTTTGCGACCTCGGGCAGCTATGTTACCATGCAGGAATCGCACAAGATTTGACTTTTAAGGCTAGAACTGAAGTCGCGCCAACTGCTTAACTCAAAATACAGTCAAGAAAGTAGCTCTGAAGCTGAGAAACGGGATCGACCATAAGCACTAATGTGAAATTACGTACAATTTTCAAATTTCTTGTACTTGCTAACTTTGCGACCTCGGGCAGCTATGTTACCATGGAGGAACCACACAACATTTGACTTTATAGGTTAGAACTGAAGTCGCGCCAACTGCTTAACTCAAAATACAGTCAAGAAAGTAGCTCTGAAGCTGAGAAACGGGATCGACCATAAGCACTAATGTGAAATTACGTACAATTTTCAAATTTCTTGTACTTGCTAACTTTGCGACCTCGGGCAGCTATGTTACCATGGAGGAATCACACAAGATTTGACTTTAAAGGCTAGAACTGAAGTCGCGCCAACTGCCTAACTAAAAATACAGTCAGGAAAGTAGCTCTGAAGCCGAGAAACGGGATCGACCATAACCACTAATGTGAAATTCGTACAATTTTCAAATTTCTTGTACTTGCTAACTTTGCGACCTCGGGCAGCTATGTTACCATGGAGGAACCACACAAGATTTGACTTTTAAGGCTAGAACTGAAGTCGCGCCAACTGCTTAACTCAAAATACAGTCAAGAAAGTAGCTCTGAAGCTGAGAAACGGGATCGACCTTAAGCACTACTGTGCAATTCCGTACAATTTTCAAATTTCTTGTACTTGCTAACTTTGCGACCTCGGGCAGCTATGTAGACCAATGAGGACTAATGTTTAATTACGTACAATTTTCAAATTTCTTGTACTTGCTAACTTTGCGACCTCGGGCAGCTATGTTACCATGGAGGAACCACACAACATTTGACTTTATAGACTAGAACTGAAGTCGCGCCAACAGCTTAACTCAAAATACAGTCAAGAAAGTAGCTCTGAAGCCGAGAAACGGCATCGACCATAAGCACTAATGAGAAATTACATACAATTTTCAAATTTCTTGTACTTGCTAACTTTGCGACCTCGGGCAGCTATGTTACCATGGAGGAATCACACAAGATTTGACTTTTAAGGCTAGAACTGAAGTCGCGCCAACTGCTTAACTCAAAATACAATCAAGAAAGTAGCTCTGAAGCTGAGAAACGGGATCGACCTTAAGCACTACTGTGCAATTACGTACAATTTTCAAATTTCTTGTACTTGCTAACTTTGCGACCTCGGGCAGCTATGTTACCATGGAGGAATCACACAAGATTTGACTTTATAGGCTAGAACTGAAGTCGCGCCAACAGCTTAACTCAAAATACAGTCAAGAAAGTAGCTCTGAAGCTGAGAAACGGCATCGCCATAAGCACTAATGTGAAATTACGTACAATTTTCAAATTTCTTGTACTTGCTAACTTTGCGACCTCGGGCAGCTATGTTACCATGGAGGAATCACACAAGATTTGACTTTATAGGCTAGAACTGAAGTCGCGCCAACTGCTTAACTCAAAATACAGTCAAGAAAGTAGCTCTGAAGCTGAGAAACGGGATCGACCTTAAGCACTACTGTGCAATTCCGTACAATTTTCAAATTTCTTGTACTTGCTAACTTTGCGACCTCGGGCAGCTATGTAGACCAATGAGGACTAATGTTTAATTACGTACAATTTTCAAATTTCTTGTACTTGCTAACTTTGCGACCTCGGGCAGCTATGTTACCATGGAGGAACCACACAACATTTGACTTTATAGACTAGAACTGAAGTCGCGCCAACAGCTTAACTCAAAATACAGTCAAGAAAGTAGCTCTGAAGCCGAGAAACGGCATCGACCATAAGCACTAATGAGAAATTACATACAATTTTCAAATTTCTTGTACTTGCTAACTTTGCGACCTCGGGCAGCTATGTTACCATGGAGGAATCACACAAGATTTGACTTTTAAGGCTAGAACTGAAGTCGCGCCAACTGCTTAACTCAAAATACAATCAAGAAAGTAGCTCTGAAGCTGAGAAACGGGATCGACCTTAAGCACTACTGTGCAATTACGTACAATTTTCAAATTTCTTGTACTTGCTAACTTTGCGACCTCGGGCAGCTATGTTACCATGGAGGAATCACACAAGATTTGACTTTATAGGCTAGAACTGAAGTCGCGCCAACTGCTTAACTCAAAATACAGTCAACAAAGTAGCTCTGAAGCCGAGAAACAGGATCGCCCCTAAGCACTACTGTGCAATAACGTACAATTTTCAAATTTCTTGTACTTGCTAACTTTGCGACCTCGGGCAGCTATGTTACCATGCAGGAATCGCACAAGATTTGACTTTTAAGGCTAGAACTGAAGTCGCGCCAGCTGCTTAACTCAAAATACAGTCAAGAAAGTAGCTCTGAAGCTGAGAAACGGGATCGACCATAAGCACTAATGTGAAATTACGTACAATTTTCAAATTTCTTGTACTTGCTAACTTTGCGACCTAGGGCAGCTATGTTACCATGGAGGAACCACACAACATTTGACTTTATAGGTTAGAACTGAAGTCGCGCCAACTGCTTAACTCAAAATACAGTCAAGAAAGTAGCTCTGAAGCCAAGAAACGGCATCGACCTTAAGCACTACTGTGCAATTACGTACAATTTTCAAATTTCTTGTACTTGCTAACTTTGCGACCTCGGGCATCTATGTTACCATGGAGGAACCACACAAGATTTGACTTTATAGGCTAGAACTGAAGTCGCGCCAACTGCTTAACTCAAAATACAGTCAAGAAAGTAGCTCTGAAGCTGAGAAACGGCATCGCCATAAGCACTAATGTGAAATTACGTACAATTTTCAAATTTCTTGTACTTGCTAACTTTGCGACCTCGGGCAGCTATGTTACCATGGAGGAATCACATAAGATTTGACTTTTAAGGCTAGAACTGAAGTCGCGCCAACTGCTTAACTCAAAATACAGTCAAGAAAGTAGTTCTGAAGCTGAGAAACGGGATCGACTATAAGCACTACTGTGCAATTACGTACAATTTTCAAATTTCTTGTACTTGCTAACTTTGCGACCTCGGGCAGCTATGTTACCATGGACGAATCACACAAGATTTGACTTTTAAGGCTAGAACTGAAGTCGCGCCAACTGCCTAACTCAAAATACAGTCAGGAAAGTAGCTCTGAAGCCGAGAAACGGGATCGACCATAAGAAATAATGTGAAATTCGTACAATTTTCAAATTTCTTGTACTTGCTAACTTTGCGACCTCGGGCAGCTATGTTACCATGGAGGAACCACACAAGATTTGACTTTATAGGCTAGAACTGAAGTCGCCCCAACTGCTTAACTCAAAATACAGTCAAGAAAGTAGCTCTGAAGCCGAGAAACGGCATCGACCATAAGCACTAATGAGAAATTACATACAATTTTCAAATTTCTTGTACTTGCTAATTTTGCGACCTCGGGCAGCTATGTTACCATGGAGGAATCACACAAGATTTGACTTTTAAGGCTAGAACTGAAGTCGCGCCAACTGCTTAACTCAAAATACAGTCAAGAAAGTAGCTCTGAAGCTGAGAAACGGGATCGACCTTAAGCACTACTGTGCAATTCCGTACAATTTTCAAATTTCTTGTACTTGCTAACTTTGCGACCTCGGGCAGCTATGTTACCATGGAGGAACCACACAACATTTGACTTTATAGACTAGAACTGAAGTCGCGCCAACAGCTTAACTCAAAATACAGTCAAGAAAGTAGCTCTGAAGCCGAGAAACGGCATCGACCATAAGCACTAATGAGAAATTACATACAATTTTCAAATTTCTTGTACTTGCTAACTTTGCGACCTCGGGCAGCTATGTTACCATGGAGGAACCACACAACATTTGACTTTATAGACTAGAACTGAAGTCGCGCCAACAGCTTAACTCAAAATACAGTCAAGAAAGTAGCTCTGAAGCCGAGAAACGGCATCGACCATAAGCACTAATGAGAAATTACATACAATTTTCAAATTTCTTGTACTTGCTAAATTTGCGACCTCGGGCAGCTATGTTACCATGGAGGAATCACACAAGATTTGACTTTTAAGGCTAGAACTGAAGTCGCGCCAACTGCTTAACTCAAAATACAGTCAAGAAAGTAGCTCTGAAGCTGAGAAACGGGATCGACCTTAAGCACTACTGTGCAATTCCGTACAATTTTCAAATTTCTTGTACTTGCTAACTTTGCGACCTCGGGCAGCTATGTAGACCAATGAGGACTAATGTTTAATTACGTACAATTTTCAAATTTCTTGTACTTGCTAACTTTGCGACCTCGGGCAGCTATGTTACCATGGAGGAACCACACAACATTTGACTTTATAGACTAGAACTGAAGTCGCGCCAACAGCTTAACTCAAAATACAGTCAAGAAAGTAGCTCTGAAGCCGAGAAACGGCATCGACCATAAGCACTAATGAGAAATTACATACAATTTTCAAATTTCTTGTACTTGCTAACTTTGCGACCTCGGGCAGCTATGTTACCATGGAGGAATCACACAAGATTTGACTTTTAAGGCTAGAACTGAAGTCGCGCCAACTGCTTAACTCAAAATACAGTCAGGAAAGTAGCTCTGAAGCCGAGAAACGGGATCGACCATAAGCACTAATGTGAAATTCGTACAATTTTCAAATTTCTTGTACTTGCTAACTTTGCGACCTCGGGCAGCTATGTTACCATGGAGGAACCACACAAGATTTGACTTTATAGGCTAGAACTGAAGTCGCCCCAACTGCTTAACTCAAAATACAGTCAAGAAAGTAGCTCTGAAGCTGAGAAACGGGATCGACTATAAGCACTACTGTGCAATTCCGTACAATTTTCAAATTTCTTGTACTTGCTAACTTTGCGACCTCGGGCAGCTATGTTACCATGCAGGAATCGCACAAGATTTGACTTTTAAGGCTAGAACTGAAGTCGCGCCAGCTGCTTAACTCAAAATACAGTCAAGAAAGTAGCTCTGAAGCTGAGAAACGGGATCGACCATAAGCACTAATGTGAAATTACGTACAATTTTCAAATTTCTTGTACTTGCTAACTTTGCGACCTCGGGCAGCAATGTTACCATGGAGGAACCACACAACATTTGACTTTATAGGTTAGGACTGAAGTCGCGCCAACTGCTTAACTCAAAATACAGTCAAGAAAGTAGCTCTGAAGCCAAGAAACGGCATCGACCTTAAGCACTACTGTGCAATTACGTACAATTTTCAAATTTCTTGTACTTGCTAACTTTGCGACCTCGGGCAGCAATGTTACCATGGAGGAACCACACAAGATTTGACTTTATAGGCTAGAACTGAAGTCGCGCCAACTGCTTAACTCAAAATACAGTCAAGAAAGTAGCTCTGAAGCTGAGAAACGGCATCGCCATAAGCACTAATGTGGAATTACGTACAATTTTCAAATTTCTTGTACTTGCTAATTTTGCGACCTCGGGCAGCTATGTTACCATGGAGGAATCACATAAGATTTGACTTTTAAGGCTAAAACTGAAGTCGCGCCAACTGCTTAACTCAAAATACAGTCAAGAAAGTAGCTCTGAAGCTGAGAAACGGGATCGACTATAAGCACTACTGTGCAATTCCGTACAATTTTCAAATTTCTTGTACTTGCTAACTTTGCGACCTCGGGCAGCTATGTTACCATGGAGGAATCACACAAGATTTGACTTTATAGGCTAGAACTGAAGTCGCGCCAACTGCCTAACTCAAAATACAGTAAGGAAAGTAGCTCTGAAGCCGAGAAACGGGATCGACCATAAGCACTAATGTGAAATTCGTACAATTTTCAAATTTCTTGTACTTGCTAAATTTGCGACCTCGGGCAGCTATGTTACCATGGAGGAACCACACAAGATTTGACTTTATAGGCTAGAACTGAAGTCGCCCCAACTGCTTAACTCAAAATACAGTCAAGAAAGTAGCTCTGAAGCCGAGAAACGGCATCGACCATAAGCACTAATGAGAAATTACATACAATTTTCAAATTTCTTGTACTTGCTAATTTTGCGACCTCGGGCAGCTATGTTACCATGGAGGAATCACACAAGATTTGACTTTTAAGGCTAGAACTGAAGTCGCGCCAACTGCTTAACCCAAAATACAGTCAAGAAAGTAGCTCTGAAGCCAAGAAACGGCATCGACCTTAAGCACTACTGTGCAATTACGTACAATTTTCAAATTTCTTGTACTTGCTAACTTTGCGACCTCGGGCAGCTATGTTACCATGGAGGAATCACACAAGATTTGACTTTATAGGCTAGAACTGAAGTCGCGCCAACTGCTTAACTCAAAATACAGTCAAGAAAGTAGCTCTGAAGCCGAGAAACGGGATCGACCCTAAGCACTACTGTGCAATAACGTACAATTTTCAAATTTCTTGTACTTGCTAACTTTGCGACCTCGGGCAGCTATGTTACCATGCAGGAATCGCACAAGATTTGACTTTTAAGGCTAGAACTGAAGTCGCGCCACCTGCTTAACTCAAAATACAGTCAAGAAAGTAGCTCTGAAGCTGAGAAACGGGATCGACCATAAGCACTAATGTGAAATTACGTACAATTTTCAAATTTCTTGTACTTGCTAACTTTGCGACCTCGGGCAGCTATGTTACCATGGAGGAATCACACAAGATTTGACTTTATAGGCTAGAACTGAAGTCGCGCCAACTGCTTAACTCAAAATACAGTCAAGAAAGTAGCTCTGAAGCCAAGAAACGGCATCGACCTTAAGCACTACTGTGCAATTACGTACAATTTTCAAATTTCTTGTACTTGCTAACTTTGCGACCTCGGGCAGCTATGTTACCATGGAGGAACCACACAGGATTTGACTTTATAGGCTAGAACTGAAGTCGCGCCAACTGCTTAACTCAAAATACAGTCAAGAAAGTAGCTCTGAAGCTGAGAAACGGCATCGCCATAAGCACTAATGTGAAATTACGTACAATTTTCAAATTTCTTGTACTTGCTAACTTTGCGACCTCGGGCAGCTATGTTACCATGGAGGAATCACACAAGATTTGACTTTATAGGCTAGAACTGAAGTCGCGCCAACTGCTTAACTCAAAATACAGTCAAGAAAGTAGCTCTGAAGCTGAGAAACGGGATCGACCTTAAGCACTACTGTGCAATTACGTACAATTTTCAAATTTCTTGTACTTGCTAACTTTGCGACCTCGGGCAGCTATGTTACCATGAAGGAATCACACAATATTTGACTTTATAGGCTAGAACTGAAGTCGCGCCAACTGCTTAACTCAAAGTACAGTCAAGAAAGTAGCTCTGAAGCCGAGAAACGGGATCGACCCTAAGGACTACTGTGCAATAACGTACAATTTTCAAATTTCTTGTACTTGCTAACTTTGCGACCTCGGGCAGCTATGTTACCATGCAGGAATCGCACAAGATTTGACTTTTAAGGCTAGAACTGAAGTCGCGCCAACTGCTTAACTCAAAATACAGTCAAGAAAGTAGCTCTGAAGCTGAGAAACGGGATCGACCATAAGCACTAATGTGAAATTACGTACAATTTTCAAATTTCTTGTACTTGCTAACTTTGCGACCTCGGGCAGCTATGTTACCATGGAGGAACCACACAACATTTGACTTTATAGGTTAGAACTGAAGTCGCGCCAACTGCTTAACTCAAAATACAGTCAAGAAAGTAGCTCTGAAGCTGAGAAACGGGATCGACCATAAGCACTAATGTGAAATTACGTACAATTTTCAAATTTCTTGTACTTGCTAACTTTGCGACCTCGGGCAGCTATGTTACCATGGAGGAATCACACAAGATTTGACTTTAAAGGCTAGAACTGAAGTCGCGCCAACTGCCTAACTAAAAATACAGTCAGGAAAGTAGCTCTGAAGCCGAGAAACGGGATCGACCATAACCACTAATGTGAAATTCGTACAATTTTCAAATTTCTTGTACTTGCTAACTTTGCGACCTCGGGCAGCTATGTTACCATGGAGGAACCACACAAGATTTGACTTTTAAGGCTAGAACTGAAGGTGCGCCAACTGCTTAACTCAAAATACAGTCAAGAAAGTAGCTCTGAAGCTGAGAAACGGGATCGACCTTAAGCACTACTGTGCAATTCCGTACAATTTTCAAATTTCTTGTACTTGCTAACTTTGCGACCTCGGGCAGCTATGTTACCATGGAGGAACCACACAACATTTGACTTTATAGACTAGAACTGAAGTCGCGCCAACAGCTTAACTCAAAATACAGTCAAGAAAGTAGCTCTGAAGCCGAGAAACGGCATCGACCATAAGCACTAATGAGAAATTACATACAATTTTCAAATTTCTTGTACTTGCTAAATTTGCGACCTCGGGCAGCTATGTTACCATGGAGGAATCACACAAGATTTGACTTTTAAGGCTAGAACTGAAGTCGCGCCAACTGCTTAACTCAAAATACAGTCAAGAAAGTAGCTCTGAAGCTGAGAAACGGGATCGACCTTAAGCACTACTGTGCAATTCCGTACAATTTTCAAATTTCTTGTACTTGCTAACTTTGCGACCTCGGGCAGCTATGTAGACCAATGAGGACTAATGTTTAATTACGTACAATTTTCAAATTTCTTGTACTTGCTAACTTTGCGACCTCGGGCAGCTATGTTACCATGGAGGAACCACACAACATTTGACTTTATAGACTAGAACTGAAGTCGCGCCAACAGCTTAACTCAAAATACAGTCAAGAAAGTAGCTCTGAAGCCGAGAAACGGCATCGACCATAAGCACTAATGAGAAATTACATACAATTTTCAAATTTCTTGTACTTGCTAAATTTGCGACCTCGGGCAGCTATGTTACCATGGAGGAATCACACAAGATTTGACTTTTAAGGCTAGAACTGAAGTCGCGCCAACTGCTTAACTCAAAATACAGTCAAGAAAGTAGCTCTGAAGCTGAGAAACGGGATCGACCTTAAGCACTACTGTGCAATTCCGTACAATTTTCAAATTTCTTGTACTTGCTAACTTTGCGACCTCGGGCAGCTATGTAGACCAATGAGGACTAATGTTTAATTACGTACAATTTTCAAATTTCTTGTACTTGCTAACTTTGCGACCTCGGGCAGCTATGTTACCATGGAGGAACCACACAACATTTGACTTTATAGACTAGAACTGAAGTCGCGCCAACAGCTTAACTCAAAATACAGTCAAGAAAGTAGCTCTGAAGCCGAGAAACGGCATCGACCATAAGCACTAATGAGAAATTACATACAATTTTCAAATTTCTTGTACTTGCTAACTTTGCGACCTCGGGCAGCTATGTAGACCAATGAGGACTAATGTTTAATTACGTACAATTTTCAAATTTCTTGTACTTGCTAACTTTGCGACCTCGGGCAGCTATGTTACCATGGAGGAACCACACAACATTTGACTTTATAGGCTAGAACTGAAGTCGCGCCAACTGCTTAACTCAAAATACAGTCAAGAAAGTAGCTCTGAAGCTGAGAAACGGGATCGACCTTAAGCACTACTGTGCAATTACGTACAATTTTCAAATTTCTTGTACTTGCTAACTTTGCGACCTCGGGCAGCTATGTTACCATGAAGGAATCACACAATATTTGACTTTATAGGCTAGAACTGAAGTCGCGCCAACTGCTTAACTCAAAGTACAGTCAAGAAAGTAGCTCTGAAGCCGAGAAACGGGATCGACCCTAAGGACTACTGTGCAATAACGTACAATTTTCAAATTTCTTGTACTTGCTAACTTTGCGACCTCGGGCAGCTATGTTACCATGCAGGAATCGCACAAGATTTGACTTTTAAGGCTAGAACTGAAGTCGCGCCAACTGCTTAACTCAAAATACAGTCAAGAAAGTAGCTCTGAAGCTGAGAAACGGGATCGACCATAAGCACTAATGTGAAATTACGTACAATTTTCAAATTTCTTGTACTTGCTAACTTTGCGACCTCGGGCAGCTATGTTACCATGGAGGAACCACACAACATTTGACTTTATAGGTTAGAACTGAAGTCGCGCCAACTGCTTAACTCAAAATACAGTCAAGAAAGTAGCTCTGAAGCTGAGAAACGGGATCGACCATAAGCACTAATGTGAAATTACGTACAATTTTCAAATTTCTTGTACTTGCTAACTTTGCGACCTCGGGCAGCTATGTTACCATGGAGGAATCACACAAGATTTGACTTTAAAGGCTAGAACTGAAGTCGCGCCAACTGCCTAACTAAAAATACAGTCAGGAAAGTAGCTCTGAAGCCGAGAAACGGGATCGACCATAACCACTAATGTGAAATTCGTACAATTTTCAAATTTCTTGTACTTGCTAACTTTGCGACCTCGGGCAGCTATGTTACCATGGAGGAACCACACAAGATTTGACTTTTAAGGCTAGAACTGAAGGTGCGCCAACTGCTTAACTCAAAATACAGTCAAGAAAGTAGCTCTGAAGCTGAGAAACGGGATCGACCTTAAGCACTACTGTGCAATTCCGTACAATTTTCAAATTTCTTGTACTTGCTAACTTTGCGACCTCGGGCAGCTATGTTACCATGGAGGAACCACACAACATTTGACTTTATAGACTAGAACTGAAGTCGCGCCAACAGCTTAACTCAAAATACAGTCAAGAAAGTAGCTCTGAAGCCGAGAAACGGCATCGACCATAAGCACTAATGAGAAATTACATACAATTTTCAAATTTCTTGTACTTGCTAAATTTGCGACCTCGGGCAGCTATGTTACCATGGAGGAATCACACAAGATTTGACTTTTAAGGCTAGAACTGAAGTCGCGCCAACTGCTTAACTCAAAATACAGTCAAGAAAGTAGCTCTGAAGCTGAGAAACGGGATCGACCTTAAGCACTACTGTGCAATTCCGTACAATTTTCAAATTTCTTGTACTTGCTAACTTTGCGACCTCGGGCAGCTATGTAGACCAATGAGGACTAATGTTTAATTACGTACAATTTTCAAATTTCTTGTACTTGCTAACTTTGCGACCTCGGGCAGCTATGTTACCATGGAGGAACCACACAACATTTGACTTTATAGACTAGAACTGAAGTCGCGCCAACAGCTTAACTCAAAATACAGTCAAGAAAGTAGCTCTGAAGCCGAGAAACGGCATCGACCATAAGCACTAATGAGAAATTACATACAATTTTCAAATTTCTTGTACTTGCTAAATTTGCGACCTCGGGCAGCTATGTTACCATGGAGGAATCACACAAGATTTGACTTTTAAGGCTAGAACTGAAGTCGCGCCAACTGCTTAACTCAAAATACAGTCAAGAAAGTAGCTCTGAAGCTGAGAAACGGGATCGACCTTAAGCACTACTGTGCAATTCCGTACAATTTTCAAATTTCTTGTACTTGCTAACTTTGCGACCTCGGGCAGCTATGTAGACCAATGAGGACTAATGTTTAATTACGTACAATTTTCAAATTTCTTGTACTTGCTAACTTTGCGACCTCGGGCAGCTATGTTACCATGGAGGAACCACACAACATTTGACTTTATAGACTAGAACTGAAGTCGCGCCAACAGCTTAACTCAAAATACAGTCAAGAAAGTAGCTCTGAAGCCGAGAAACGGCATCGACCATAAGCACTAATGAGAAATTACATACAATTTTCAAATTTCTTGTACTTGCTAACTTTGCGACCTCGGGCAGCTATGTTACCATGGAGGAATCACACAAGATTTGACTTTTAAGGCTAGAACTGAAGTCGCGCCAACTGCTTAACTCAAAATACAGTCAAGAAAGTAGCTCTGAAGCTGAGAAACGGGATCGACCTTAAGCACTACTGTGCAATTACGTACAATTTTCAAATTTCTTGTACTTGCTAACTTTGCGACCTCGGGCAGCTATGTTACCATGGAGGAATCACACAAGATTTGACTTTATAGGCTAGAACTGAAGTCGCGCCAACTGCTTAACTCAAAATACAGTCAAGAAAGTAGCTCTGAAGCCGAGAAACAGGATCGACCCTAAGCACTACTGTGCAATAACGTACAATTTTCAAATTTCTTGTACTTGCTAACTTTGCGACCTCGGGCAGCTATGTTACCATGCAGGAATCGCACAAGATTTGACTTTTAAGGCTAGAACTGAAGTCGCGCCAGCTGCTTAACTCAAAATACAGTCAAGAAAGTAGCTCTGAAGCTGAGAAACGGGATCGACCATAAGCACTAATGTGAAATTACGTACAATTTTCAAATTTCTTGTACTTGCTAACTTTGCGACCTCGGGCAGCTATGTTACCATGGAGGAACCACACAACATTTGACTTTATAGGTTAGAACTGAAGTCGCGCCAACTGCTTAACTCAAAATACAGTCAAGAAAGTAGCTCTGAAGCCAAGAAACGGCATCGACCTTAAGCACTACTGTGCAATTACGTACAATTTTCAAATTTCTTGTACTTGCTAACTTTGCGACCTCGGGCAGCTATGTTACCATGGAGGAACCACACAACATTTGACTTTATAGACTAGAACTGAAGTCGCGCCAACAGCTTAACTCAAAATACAGTCAAGAAAGTAGCTCTGAAGCCGAGAAACGGCATCGACCATAAGCACTAATGAGAAATTACATACAATTTTCAAATTTCTTGTACTTGCTAACTTTGCGACCTCGGGCAGCTATGTTACCATGGAGGAACCACACAACATTTGACTTTATAGACTAGAACTGAAGTCGCGCCAACAGCTTAACTCAAAATACAGTCAAGAAAGTAGCTCTGAAGCCGAGAAACGGCATCGACCATAAGCACTAATGAGAAATTACATACAATTTTCAAATTTCTTGTACTTGCTAAATTTGCGACCTCGGGCAGCTATGTTACCATGGAGGAATCACACAAGATTTGACTTTTAAGGCTAGAACTGAAGTCGCGCCAACTGCTTAACTCAAAATACAGTCAAGAAAGTAGCTCTGAAGCTGAGAAACGGGATCGACCTTAAGCACTACTGTGCAATTCCGTACAATTTTCAAATTTCTTGTACTTGCTAACTTTGCGACCTCGGGCAGCTATGTAGGCCAATGAGGACTAATGTTTAATTACGTACAATTTTCAAATTTCTTGTACTTGCTAACTTTGCGACCTCGGGCAGCTATGTTACCATGGAGGAACCACACAACATTTGACTTTATAGACTAGAACTGAAGTCGCGCCAACAGCTTAACTCAAAATACAGTCAAGAAAGTAGCTCTGAAGCCGAGAAACGGCATCGACCATAAGCACTAATGAGAAATTACATACAATTTTCAAATTTCTTGTACTTGCTAACTTTGCGACCTCGGGCAGCTATGTTACCATGGAGGAATCACACAAGATTTGACTTTTAAGGCTAGAACTGACGTCGCGCCAACTGCTTAACTCAAAATACAGTCAAGAAAGTAGTTCTGAAGCTGAGAAACGGGATCGACTATAAGCACTACTGTGCAATTACGTACAATTTTCAAATTTCTTGTACTTGCTAACTTTGCGACCTCGGGCAGCTATGTTACCATGGAGGAACCACACAACATTTGACTTTATAGACTAGAACTGAAGTCGCGCCAACAGCTTAACTCAAAATACAGTCAAGAAAGTAGCTCTGAAGCCGAGAAACGGCATCGACCATAAGCACTAATGAGAAATTACATACAATTTTCAAATTTCTTGTACTTGCTAACTTTGCGACCTCGGGCAGCTATGTTACCATGGAGGAACCACACAACATTTGACTTTATAGACTAGAACTGAAGTCGCGCCAACAGCTTAACTCAAAATACAGTCAAGAAAGTAGCTCTGAAGCCGAGAAACGGCATCGACCATAAGCACTAATGAGAAATTACATACAATTTTCAAATTTCTTGTACTTGCTAAATTTGCGACCTCGGGCAGCTATGTTACCATGGAGGAATCACACAAGATTTGACTTTTAAGGCTAGAACTGAAGTCGCGCCAACTGCTTAACTCAAAATACAGTCAAGAAAGTAGCTCTGAAGCTGAGAAACGGGATCGACCTTAAGCACTACTGTGCAATTCCGTACAATTTTCAAATTTCTTGTACTTGCTAACTTTGCGACCTCGGGCAGCTATGTAGACCAATGAGGACTAATGTTTAATTACGTACAATTTTCAAATTTCTTGTACTTGCTAACTTTGCGACCTCGGGCAGCTATGTTACCATGGAGGAACCACACAACATTTGACTTTATAGACTAGAACTGAAGTCGCGCCAACAGCTTAACTCAAAATACAGTCAAGAAAGTAGCTCTGAAGCCGAGAAACGGCATCGACCATAAGCACTAATGAGAAATTACATACAATTTTCAAATTTCTTGTACTTGCTAACTTTGCGACCTCGGGCAGCTATGTTACCATGGAGGAATCACACAAGATTTGACTTTTAAGGCTAGAACTGAAGTCGCGCCAACTGCTTAACTCAAAATACAGTCAAGAAAGTAGCTCTGAAGCTGAGAAACGGGATCGACCTTAAGCACTACTGTGCAATTACGTACAATTTTCAAATTTCTTGTACTTGCTAACTTTGCGACCTCGGGCAGCTATGTTACCATGGAGGAATCACACAAGATTTGACTTTATAGGCTAGAACTGAAGTCGCGCCAACTGCTTAACTCAAAATACAGTCAAGAAAGTAGCTCTGAAGCCGAGAAACAGGATCGACCCTAAGCACTACTGTGCAATAACGTACAATTTTCAAATTTCTTGTACTTGCTAACTTTGCGACCTCGGGCAGCTATGTTACCATGCAGGAATCGCACAAGATTTGACTTTATAGGCTAGAACTGAAGTCGCGCCAACTGCTTAACTCAAAATACAGTCAAGAAAGTAGCTCTGAAGCCGAGAAACAGGATCGACCCTAAGCACTACTGTGCAATAACGTACAATTTTCAAATTTCTTGTACTTGCTAACTTTGCGACCTCGGGCAGCTATGTTACCATGCAGGAATCGCACAAGATTTGACTTTTAAGGCTAGAACTGAAGTCGCGCCAGCTGCTTAACTCAAAATACAGTCAAGAAAGTAGCTCTGAAGCTGAGAAACGGGATCGACCATAAGCACTAATGTGAAATTACGTACAATTTTCAAATTTCTTGTACTTGCTAACTTTGCGACCTCGGGCAGCTATGTTACCATGGAGGAACCACACAACATTTGACTTTATAGACTAGAACTGAAGTCGCGCCAACAGCTTAACTCAAAATACAGTCAAGAAAGTAGCTCTGAAGCCGAGAAACGGCATCGACCATAAGCACTAATGAGAAATTACATACAATTTTCAAATTTCTTGTACTTGCTAACTTTGCGACCTCGGGCAGCTATGTTACCATGGAGGAACCACACAACATTTGACTTTATAGACTAGAACTGAAGTCGCGCCAACAGCTTAACTCAAAATACAGTCAAGAAAGTAGCTCTGAAGCCGAGAAACGGCATCGACCATAAGCACTAATGAGAAATTACATACAATTTTCAAATTTCTTGTACTTGCTAAATTTGCGACCTCGGGCAGCTATGTTACCATGGAGGAATCACACAAGATTTGACTTTTAAGGCTAGAACTGAAGTCGCGCCAACTGCTTAACTCAAAATACAGTCAAGAAAGTAGCTCTGAAGCTGAGAAACGGGATCGACCTTAAGCACTACTGTGCAATTCCGTACAATTTTCAAATTTCTTGTACTTGCTAACTTTGCGACCTCGGGCAGCTATGTAGACCAATGAGGACTAATGTTTAATTACGTACAATTTTCAAATTTCTTGTACTTGCTAACTTTGCGACCTCGGGCAGCTATGTTACCATGGAGGAACCACACAACATTTGACTTTATAGACTAGAACTGAAGTCGCGCCAACAGCTTAACTCAAAATACAGTCAAGAAAGTAGCTCTGAAGCCGAGAAACGGCATCGACCATAAGCACTAATGAGAAATTACATACAATTTTCAAATTTCTTGTACTTGCTAACTTTGCGACCTCGGGCAGCTATGTTACCATGGAGGAATCACACAAGATTTGACTTTTAAGGCTAGAACTGAAGTCGCGCCAACTGCTTAACTCAAAATACAGTCAAGAAAGTAGCTCTGAAGCTGAGAAACGGGATCGACCTTAAGCACTACTGTGCAATTACGTACAATTTTCAAATTTCTTGTACTTGCTAACTTTGCGACCTCGGGCAGCTATGTTACCATGGAGGAATCACACAAGATTTGACTTTATAGGCTAGAACTGAAGTCGCGCCAACTGCTTAACTCAAAATACAGTCAAGAAAGTAGCTCTGAAGCCGAGAAACAGGATCGACCCTAAGCACTACTGTGCAATAACGTACAATTTTCAAATTTCTTGTACTTGCTAACTTTGCGACCTCGGGCAGCTATGTTACCATGCAGGAATCGCACAAGATTTGACTTTTAAGGCTAGAACTGAAGTCGCGCCAGCTGCTTAACTCAAAATACAGTCAAGAAAGTAGCTCTGAAGCTGAGAAACGGGATCGACCATAAGCACTAATGTGAAATTACGTACAATTTTCAAATTTCTTGTACTTGCTAACTTTGCGACCTCGGGCAGCTATGTTACCATGGAGGAACCACACAACATTTGACTTTATAGGTTAGAACTGAAGTCGCGCCAACTGCTTAACTCAAAATACAGTCAAGAAAGTAGCTCTGAAGCCAAGAAACGGCATCGACCTTAAGCACTACTGTGCAATTACGTACAATTTTCAAATTTCTTGTACTTGCTAACTTTGCGACCTCGGGCAGCTATGTTACCATGGAGGAACCACACAAGATTTGACTTTATAGGCTAGAACTGAAGTCGCGCCAACTGCTTAACTCAAAATACAGTCAAGAAAGTAGCTCTGAAGCTGAGAAACGGCATCGCCATAAGCACTAATGTGAAATTACGTACAATTTTCAAATTTCTTGTACTTGCTAACTTTGCGACCTCGGGCAGCTATGTTACCATGGAGGAATCACATAAGATTTGACTTTTAAGGCTAGAACTGAAGTCGCGCCAACTGCTTAACTCAAAATACAGTCAAGAAAGTAGTTCTGAAGCTGAGAAACGGGATCGACTATAAGCACTACTGTGCAATTACGTACAATTTTCAAATTTCTTGTACTTGCTAACTTTGCGACCTCGGGCAGCTATGTTACCATGGACGAATCACACAAGATTTGACTTTTAAGGCTAGAACTGAAGTCGCGCCAACTGCCTAACTCAAAATACAGTCAGGAAAGTAGCTCTGAAGCCGAGAAACGGGATCGACCATAAGCAATAATGTGAAATTCGTACAATTTTCAAATTTCTTGTACTTGCTAACTTTGCGACCTCGGGCAGCTATGTTACCATGGAGGAACCACACAAGATTTGACTTTATAGGCTAGAACTGAAGTCGCGCCAACTGCTTAACTCAAAATACAGTCAAGAAAGTAGCTCTGAAGCTGAGAAACGGCATCGCCATAAGCACTAATGTGAAATTACGTACAATTTTCAAATTTCTTGTACTTGCTAACTTTGCGACCTCGGGCAGCTATGTTACCATGGAGGAATTACATAAGATTTGACTTTTAAGGCTAGAACTAAAGTCGCGCCAACTGCTTAACTCCAAATACAGTCAGGAAAGTAGCTCTGAAGCCGAGAAACGGGATCGACCATAAGCACTAATGTGAAATTCGTACAATTTTCAAATTTCTTGTACTTGCTAACTTTGCGACCTCGGGCAGCTATGTTACCATGGAGGAACCACACAAGATTTGACTTTATAGGCTAGAACTGAAGTCGCCCCAACTGCTTAACTCAAAATACAGTCAAGAAAGTAGCTCTGAAGCCGAGAAACGGCATCGACCATAAGCACTAATGAGAAATTACATACAATTTTCAAATTTCTTGTACTTGCTAATTTTGCGACCTCGGGCAGCTATGTTACCATGGAGGAATCACACAAGATTTGACTTTTAAGGCTAGAACTGAAGTCGCGCCAACTGCTTAACTCAAAATACAGTCAAGAAAGTAGCTCTGAAGCCAAGAAACGGCATCGACCTTAAGCACTACTGTGCAATTACGTACAATTTTCAAATTTCTTGTACTTGCTAACTTTGCGACCTCGGGCAGCTATGTTACCATGGAGGAACCACACAGGATTTGACTTTATAGGCTAGAACTGAAGTCGCGCCAACTGCTTAACTCAAAATACAGTCAAGAAAGTAGCTCTGAAGCTGAGAAACGGCATCGCCATAAGCACTAATGTGAAATTACGTACAATTTTCAAATTTCTTGTACTTGCTAACTTTGCGACCTCGGGCAGCTATGTTACCATGGAGGAATCACACAAGATTTGACTTTAAAGGCTAGAACTGAAGTCGCGCCAACTGCCTAACTAAAAATACAGTCAGGAAAGTAGCTCTGAAGCCGAGAAACGGGATCGACCATAACCACTAATGTGAAATTCGTACAATTTTCAAATTTCTTGTACTTGCTAACTTTGCGACCTCGGGCAGCTATGTTACCATGGAGGAACCACACAAGATTTGACTTTATAGGCTAGAACTGAAGTCGCGCCAACTGCTTAACTCAAAATACAGTCAAGAAAGTAGCTCTGAAGCCGAGAAACGGGATCGACCCTAAGCACTACTGTGCAATAACGTACAATTTTCAAATTTCTTGTACTTGCTAACTTTGCGACCTCGGGCAGCTATGTTACCATGCAGGAATCGCACAAGATTTGACTTTTAAGGCTAGAACTGAAGTCGCGCCACCTGCTTAACTCAAAATACAGTCAAGAAAGTAGCTCTGAAGCTGAGAAACGGGATCGACCATAAGCACTAATGTGAAATTACGTACAATTTTCAAATTTCTTGTACTTGCTAACTTTGCGACCTCGGGCAGCTATGTTACCATGGAGGAATCACACAAGATTTGACTTTATAGGCTAGAACTGAAGTCGCGCCAACTGCTTAACTCAAAATACAGTCAAGAAAGTAGCTCTGAAGCCAAGAAACGGCATCGACCTTAAGCACTACTGTGCAATTACGTACAATTTTCAAATTTCTTGTACTTGCTAACTTTGCGACCTCGGGCAGCTATGTTACCATGGAGGAACCACACAGGATTTGACTTTATAGGCTAGAACTGAAGTCGCGCCAACTGCTTAACTCAAAATACAGTCAAGAAAGTAGCTCTGAAGCTGAGAAACGGCATCGCCATAAGCACTAATGTGAAATTACGTACAATTTTCAAATTTCTTGTACTTGCTAACTTTGCGACCTCGGGCAGCTATGTTACCATGGAGGAATCACACAAGATTTGACTTTATAGGCTAGAACTGAAGTCGCGCCAACTGCTTAACTCAAAATACAGTCAAGAAAGTAGCTCTGAAGCTGAGAAACGGGATCGACCTTAAGCACTACTGTGCAATTACGTACAATTTTCAAATTTCTTGTACTTGCTAACTTTGCGACCTCGGGCAGCTATGTTACCATGAAGGAATCACACAATATTTGACTTTATAGGCTAGAACTGAAGTCGCGCCAACTGCTTAACTCAAAATACAGTCAAGAAAGTAGCTCTGAAGCCGAGAAACGGGATCGACCCTAAGGACTACTGTGCAATAACGTACAATTTTCAAATTTCTTGTACTTGCTAACTTTGCGACCTCGGGCAGCTATGTTACCATGCAGGAATCGCACAAGATTTGACTTTTAAGGCTAGAACTGAAGTCGCGCCAACTGCTTAACTTAAAATACAGTCAAGAAAGTAGCTCTGAAGCTGAGAAACGGGATCGACCATAAGCACTAATGTGAAATTACGTACAATTTTCAAATTTCTTGTACTTGCTAACTTTGCGACCTCGGGCAGCTATGTTACCATGGAGGAACCACACAACATTTGACTTTATAGGTTAGAACTGAAGTCGCGCCAACTGCTTAACTCAAAATACAGTCAAGAAAGTAGCTCTGAAGCTGAGAAACGGGATCGACCATAAGCACTAATGTGAAATTACGTACAATTTTCAAATTTCTTGTACTTGCTAACTTTGCGACCTCGGGCAGCTATGTTACCATGGAGGAATCACACAAGATTTGACTTTAAAGGCTAGAACTGAAGTCGCGCCAACTGCCTAACTAAAAATACAGTCAGGAAAGTAGCTCTGAAGCCGAGAAACGGGATCGACCATAACCACTAATGTGAAATTCGTACAATTTTCAAATTTCTTGTACTTGCTAACTTTGCGACCTCGGGCAGCTATGTTACCATGGAGGAACCACACAAGATTTGACTTTATAGGCTAGAACTGAAGTCGCCCCAACTGCTTAACTCAAAATACAGTCAAGAAAGTAGCTCTGAAGCTGAGAAACGGGATCGACCATAAGCACTACTGTGCAATTACGTACAATTTTCAAATTTCTTGTACTTGCTAACTTTGCGGCCTCGGGCAGCTATGTTACTATGGAGGAACCACACAACATTTGACTTTATAGACTAGAACTGAAGTCGCGCCAACAGCTTAACTCAAAATACAGTCAAGAAAGTAGCTCTGAAGCCGAGAAACGGCATCGACCATAAGCACTAATGAGAAATTACATACAATTTTCAAATTTCTTGTACTTGCTAAATTTGCGACCTCGGGCAGCTATGTTACCATGGAGGAATCACACAAGATTTGACTTTTAAGGCTAGAACTGAAGTCGCGCCAACTGCTTAACTCAAAATACAGTCAAGAAAGTAGCTCTGAAGCTGAGAAACGGGATCGACCTTAAGCACTACTGTGCAATTCCGTACAATTTTCAAATTTCTTGTACTTGCTAACTTTGCGACCTCGGGCAGCTATGTAGACCAATGAGGACTAATGTTTAATTACGTACAATTTTCAAATTTCTTGTACTTGCTAACTTTGCGACCTCGGGCAGCTATGTTACCATGGAGGAACCACACAACATTTGACTTTATAGACTAGAACTGAAGTCGCGCTAACAGCTTAACTCAAAATACAGTCAAGAAAGTAGCTCTGAAGCCGAGAAACGGCATCGACCATAAGCACTAATGAGAAATTACATACAATTTTCAAATTTCTTGTACTTGCTAACTTTGCGACCTCGGGCAGCTATGTTACCATGGAGGAATCACACAAGATTTGACTTTTAAGGCTAGAACTGAAGTAGCGCCAACTGCTTAACTCAAAATACAGTCAAGAAAGTAGCTCTGAAGCTGAGAAACGGGATCGACCTTAAGCACTACTGTGCAATTACGTACAATTTTCAAATTTCTTGTACTTGCTAACTTTGCGACCTCGGGCAGCTATGTTACCATGGAGGAATCACACAAGATTTGACTTTATAGGCTAGAACTGAAGTCGCGCCAACTGCTTAACTCAAAATACAGTCAAGAAAGTAGCTCTGAAGCCGAGAAACAGGATCGACCCTAAGCACTACTGTGCAATAACGTACAATTTTCAAATTTCTTGTACTTGCTAACTTTGCGACCTCGGGCAGCTATGTTACCATGCAGGAATCGCACAAGATTTGACTTTTAAGGCTAGAACTGAAGTCGCGCCAGCTGCTTAACTCAAAATACAGTCAAGAAAGTAGCTCTGAAGCTGAGAAACGGGATCGACCATAAGCACTAATGTGAAATTACGTACAATTTTCAAATTTCTTGTACTTGCTAACTTTGCGACCTCGGGCAGCTATGTTACCATGGAGGAACCACACAACATTTGACTTTATAGGTTAGAACTGAAGTCGCGCCAACTGCTTAACTCAAAATACAGTCAAGAAAGTAGCTCTGAAGCCAAGAAACGGCATCGACCTTAAGCACTACTGTGCAATTACGTACAATTTTCAAATTTCTTGTACTTGCTAACTTTGCGACCTCGGGCAGCTATGTTACCATGGAGGAACCACACAAGATTTGACTTTATAGGCTAGAACTGAAGTCGCGCCAACTGCTTAACTCAAAATACAGTCAAGAAAGTAGCTCTGAAGCTGAGAAACGGCATCGCCATAAGCACTAATGTGAAATTACGTACAATTTTCAAATTTCTTGTACTTGCTAACTTTGCGACTTCGGGCAGCGATGTTACCATGGAGGAATCACATAAGATTTGACTTTTAAGGCTAGAACTGAAGTCGCGCCAACTGCTTAACTCAAAATACAGTCAAGAAAGTAGTTCTGAAGCTGAGAAACGGGATCAACTATAAGCACTACTGTGCAATTACGTACAATTTTCAAATTTCTTGTACTTGCTAACTTTGCGACCTCGGGCAGCTATGTTACCATGGACGAATCACACAAGATTTGACTTTTAAGGCTAGAACTGAAGTCGCGCCAACTGCCTAACTCAAAATACAGTCAGGAAAGTAGCTCTGAAGCCGAGAAACGGGATCGACCATAAGCAATAATGTGAAATTCGTACAATTTTCAAATTTCTTGTACTTGCTAACTTTGCGACCTCGGGCAGCTATGTTACCATGGAGGAACCACACAAGATTTGACTTTATAGGCTAGAACTGAAGTCGCGCCAACTGCTTAACTCAAAATACAGCCAAGAAAGTAGCTCTGAAGCTGAGAAACGGCATCGCCATAAGCACTAATGTGAAATTACGTACAATTTTCAAATTTCTTGTACTTGCTAACTTTGCGACTTCGGGCAGCTATGTTACCATGGAGGAATTACATAAGATTTGACTTTTAAGGCTAGAACTGAAGTCGCGCCAACTGCTTAACTCAAAATACAGTCAGGAAAGTAGCTCTGAAGCCGAGAAACGGGATCGACCATAAGCACTAATGTGAAATTCGTACAATTTTCAAATTTCTTGTACTTGCTAACTTTGCGACCTCGGGCAGCTATGTTACCATGGAGGAACCACACAAGATTTGACTTTATAGGCTAGAACTGAAGTCGCCCCAACTGCTTAACTCAAAATACAGTCAAGAAAGTAGCTCTGAAGCTGAGAAACGGGATCGACCATAAGCACTACTGTGCAATTACGTACAATTTTCAAATTTCTTGTACTTGCTAACTTTGCGGCCTCGGGCAGCTATGTTGCTATGGAGAAACCACACAACATTTGACTTTATAGACTAGAACTGAAGTCGCGCCAACTGCTTAACTCAAAATACAGTCAAGAAAGTAGCTCTGAAGCCGAGAAACGGCATCGACCATAAGCACTAATGAGAAATTACATACAATTTTCAAATTTCTTGTACTTGCTAAATTTGCGACCTCGGGCAGCTATGTTACCATGGAGGAATCACACAAGATTTGACTTTTAAGGCTAGAACTGAAGTCGCGCCATTTGCTTAACTCAAAATACAGTCAAGAAAGTAGCCCTGAAGCTGAGAAACGGGATCGACCTTAAGCACTACTGTGCAATTACGTACAATTTTCAAATTTCTTGTACTTGCTAACTTTGCGACCTCGGGCAGCTATGTTACCATGGAGGAATCACACAAGATTTGACTTTATAGGCTAGAACTGAAGTCGCGCCAACTGCTTAACTCAAAATACAGTCAAGAAAGTAGCTCTGAAGGCGAGAAACGGGATCGACCCTAAGCACTACTGTGCAATAACGTACAATTTTCAAATTTCTTGTACTTGCTAACTTTGCGACCTCGGGCAGCTATGTTACCATGCAGGAATCGCACAAGATTTGACTTTTAAGGCTAGAACTGAAGTCGCGCCAGCTGCTTAACTCAAAATACAGTCAAGAAAGTAGCTCTGAAGCTGAGAAACGGGATCGACCATAAGCACTAATGTGAAATTACGTACAATTTTCAAATTTCTTGTACTTGCTAACTTTGCGACCTCGGGCAGCTATGTTACCATGGAGGAACCACACAACATTTGACTTTATAGGTTAGAACTGAAGTCGCGCCAACTGCTTAACTCAAAATACAGTCAAGAAAGTAGCTCTGAAGCCAAGAAACGGCATCGACGTTAAGCACTACTGTGCAATTACGTACAATTTTCAAATTTCTTGTACTTGCTAACTTTGCGACCTCGGGCAGCTATGTTACCATGGAGGAACCACACAAGATTTGACTTTATAGGCTAGAACTGAAGTCGCGCCAACTGCTTAACTCAAAATACAGTCAAGAAAGTAGCACTGAAGCTGAGAAACGGCATCGCCATAAGCACTAATGTGAAATTACGTACAATTTTCAAATTTCTTGTACTTGCTAACTTTGCGACCTCGGGCAGCTATGTTACCATGGGGGAATCACATAAGATTTGACTTTTAAGGCTAGAACTGAAGTCGCGCCAACTGCTTAACTCAAAATACAGTCAAGAAAGTAGCTCTGAAGCTGAGAAACGGGATCGACTATAAGCACTACTGTGCAATTCCGTAAAATTTTCAAATTTCTTGTACTTGCTAACTTTGCGACCTCGGGCAGCTATGTTACCATGGAGGAATCACACAAGATTTGACTTTTAAGGCTAGAACTGAAGTCGCGCCAACTGCCTAACTCAAAATACAGTCAGGAAAGTAGCTCTGAAGCCGAGAAACGGGATCGACCATAAGCACTAATGTGAAATTCGTACAATTTTCAAATTTCTTGTACTTGCTAACTTTGCGACCTCGGGCAGCTATGTTACCATGGAGGAACCACACAAGATTTGACTTTATAGGCTAGAACTGAAGTCGCCCCAACTGCTTAACTCAAAATACAGTCAAGAAAGTAGCTCTGAAGCTGAGAAACGGGATCGACTATAAGCACTACTGTGCAATTCCGTACAATTTTCAAATTTCTTGTACTTGCTAATTTTGCGACCTCGGGCAGCTATGTTACCATGGAGCAACCACACAACATTTGACTTTATAGGTTAGAACTGAATTCGCGCCAACTGCTTAACTCAAAATACAGTCAAGAAAGTAGCTCTGAAGCTGAGAAACGGGATCGACTATAAGCACTACTGTGCAATTACGTACAATTTTCAAATTTCTTGTACTTGCTAACTTTGCGACCTCGGGCAGCTATGTTACCATGGAGGAATCACACAAGATTTGACTTTTAAGGCTAGAACTGAAGTCGCGCCAACTGCCTAACTCAAAATACAGTCAAGAAAGTAGCTCTGAAGCCGAGAAACGGGATCGACCTTGCACTAATGTGAAATTCGTACAATTTTCAAATTTCTTGTACTTGCTAACTTTGCGACCTCGGGCAGCTATGTTACCATGGAGGAACCACACAAGATTTGACTTTATAGGCTAGAACTGAAGTCGCCCCAACTGCTTAACTCAAAATACAGTCAAGAAAGTACCTCTGAAGCTGAGAAACGGGATCGACTATAAGCACTAATGAGAAATTACATACAATTTTCAAATTTCTTGTACTTGCTAACTTTGCGACCTCGGGCAGCTATGTTACCATGGAGGAATCACCCAAGATTTGACTTTTAAGGCTAAAACTGAAGTGGCGCCAACTGCTTAACTCAAAATACAGTCAAGAAAGTAGCTCTGAAGCTGAGAAACGGGATCGACCATAAGGATTAATGTTTAATTACGTACAATTTTCAAATTTCTTGTACTTGCTAACTTTGCGACCTCGGGCAGCTATGTTACCATGGAGGAATCGCACAAGATTTGACTTTTAAGGCTAGAACTGAAGTCGCGCCAACTGCTTAACTCAAAATACAGTCAAGAAAGTAGCTCTGAAGCCGAGAAACGGCATCGACCATAAGCACTAATGAGAAATTACATACAATTTTCAAATTTCTTGTACTTGCTAACTTTGCGACCTCGGGCAGCTATGTTACCATGGAGGAATCACACAAGATTTGACTTTTAAGGCTAGAACTGAAGTCGCGCCAACTGCTTAACTCAAAATACAGTCAAGAAAGTAGCTCTGAAGCTGAGAAACGGGATCGACCCTAAGCACTACTGTGCAATTACGTACAATTTTCAAATTTCTTGTACTTGCTAACTTTGCGGCCTCGGGCAGCTATGTTACCATGGAGGAACCACACAACATTTGACTTTTAAGGCTAGAACTGAAGTCCCGCCAACTGCTTAAATCAAAATACAGTCAAGATAGTAGCTCCGAAGCTGAGAAACGGGATCGACCCTAAGCACTACTGTGCAATTACGTACAATTTTCAAATTTCTTGTACTTGCTAACTTTGCGGCCTCGGGCAGCTATGTTACCATGGAGGAACCACACAACATTTGACTTTATAGACTAGAACTGAAGTCGCGCCAACTGCTTAACTCAAAATACAGTCAAGAAAGTAGCTCTGAAGCCGAGAAACGGCATCGACCATAAGCACTAATGGGAAATTACATACAATTTTCAAATTTCTTGTACTTGCTAATTTTGCGACCTCGGGCAGCTATGTTACCATGGAGGAATCACACAAGATTTGACTTTTAAGGCTAGAACTGAAATCGCGCCAACTGCTTAACTCAAAATACAGTCAAGAAAGTAGCTCTGAAGCCGAGAAACGGCATCGATCATAAGCACTACTGTGCAATTACGTACAATTTTCAAATTTCTTGTACTTGCTAACTTTGCGACCTCGGGCAGCTATGTTACCATGGGGAACCACACAAGATTTGACTTTATAGGCTAGAACTGAAGTCGCGCCAACTGCTTAACTCAAAATACAGTCAAGAAAGTAGCTCTGAAGCCGAGAAACGGGATCGACCCTAAGCACTACTGTGCAATAACGTACAATTTTCAAATTTCTTGTACTTGCTAACTTTGCGACCTCGGGCAGCTATGTTACCATGGAGGAATCGCACAAAATTTGACTTTATAGGCTAGAACTGAAGTCGCGCCAACTGCTTAACTCAAAATACAGTCAAGAAAGTAGCTCTGAAGCCGAGAAACGGGATCGACCCTAAGCACTACTGTGCAATAACGTACAATTTTCAAATTTCTTGTACTTGCTAACTTTGCGACCTCGGGCAGCTATGTTACCATGGAGGAACCACACAAGATTTGACTTTATAGGCTAGAACTGAAGTCGCGCCAACTGCTTAACTCAAAATACAGTCAAGAAAGTAGCTCTGAAGCTGAGAAACGGCATCGCCATAAGCACTAATGTGAAATTACGTACAATTTTTAAATTTCTTGTACTTGCTAACTTTGCGACCTCGGGCAGCTATGTTACCATGGAGGAATCACATAAGATTTGACTTTTAAGGCTAGAACTGAAGTCGCGCCAACTGCTTAACTCAAAATACAGTCAAGAAAGTAGCTCTGAAGCTGAGAAACGGGATCGACTATAAGCACTACTGTGCAATTCCGTACAATTTTCAAATTTCTTGTACTTGCTAACTTTGCGACCTCGGGCAGCTATGTTACCATGGAGGAATCACACAAGATTTGACTTTATAGGCTAGAACTGAAGTCGCGCCAACTGCCTAACTCAAAATGCAGTCAAGAAAGTAGCTCTGAAGCCGAGAAACGGGATCGACCATAAGCACTAATGTGAAATTCGTACAATTTTCTAATTTCTTGTACTTGCTAACTTTGCGACCTCGGGCAGCTATGTTACCATGGAGGAACCACACAAGATTTGACTTTATAGGCTAGAACTGAAGTCGCCCCAACTGCTTAACTCAAAATACAGTCAAGAAAGTACCTCTGAAGCTGAGAAACGGGATCGACTATAAGCACTAATGAGAAATTACATACAATTTTCAAATTTCTTGTACTTGCTAACTTTGCGACCTCGGGCAGCTATGTTACCATGGAGGAATCACCCAAGATTTGACTTTTAAGGCTAAAACTGAAGTGGCGCCAACTGCTTAACTCAAAATACAGTCAAGAAAGTAGCTCTGAAGCTGAGAAACGGGATCGACCATAAGGATTAATGTTTAATTACGTACAATTTTCAAATTTCTTGTACTTGCTAACTTTGCGACCTCGGGCAGCTATGTTACCATGGAGGAATCGCACAAGATTTGACTTTTAAGGCTAGAACTGAAGTCGCGCCAACTGCCTAACTCAAAATACAGTCAAGAAAGTACCTCTGAAGCTGAGAAACGGGATCGAC
Source organism: Merodon equestris (assembly GCA_958301585.1). Classification (NCBI taxonomy): domain Eukaryota; kingdom Metazoa; phylum Arthropoda; class Insecta; order Diptera; family Syrphidae; genus Merodon; species Merodon equestris. The sequence goes on along the minus strand of OY284415.1, from coordinate 74,640,854 downwards.
TATAAGCACTAATGAGAAATTACATACAATTTTCAAATTTCTTGTACTTGCTAACTTTGCGACCTCGGGCAGCTATGTTACCATGGAGGAATCACCCAAGATTTGACTTTTAAGGTTAAAACTGAAGTGGCGCCAACTGCTTAACTCAAAATACAGTCAAGAAAGTAGCTCTGAAGCTGAGAAACGGGATCGACTATAAGCACTACTGTGCAATTCCGTAAAATTTTCAAATTTCTTGTACTTGCTAACTTTGCGACCTCGGGCAGCTATGTTACCATGGAGGAATCACACAAGATTTGACTTTTAAGGCTAGAACTGAAGTCGCGCCAACTGCCTAACTCAAAATACAGACAGGAAAGTAGCTCTGAAGCCGAGAAACGGGATCGACCATAAGCACTAATGTGAAATTCGTACAATTTTCAAATTTCTTGTACTTGCTAACTTTGCGACCTCGGGCAGCTATGTTACCATGGAGGAACCACACAAGATTTGACTTTATAGGCTAGAACTGAAGTCGCCCCAACTGCTTAACTCAAAATACAGTCAAGAAAGTAGCTCTGAAGCTGAGAAACGGGATCGACTATAAGCACTACTGTGCAATTCCGTACAATTTTCAAATTTCTTGTACTTGCTAATTTTGCGACCTCGGGCAGCTATGTTACCATGGAGCAACCACACAACATTTGACTTTATAGGTTAGAACTGAATTCGCGCCAACTGCTTAACTCAAAATACAGTCAAGAAAGTAGCTCTGAAGCTGAGAAACGGGATCGACTATAAGCACTACTGTGCAATTACGTACAATTTTCAAATTTCTTGTACTTGCTAACTTTGCGACCTCGGGCAGCTATGTTACCATGGAGGAATCACACAAGATTTGACTTTTAAGGCTAGAACTGAAGTCGCGCCAACTGCCTAACTCAAAATACAGTCAAGAAAGTAGCTCTGAAGCCGAGAAACGGGATCGACCTTGCACTAATGTGAAATTCGTACAATTTTCAAATTTCTTGTACTTGCTAACTTTGCGACCTCGGGCAGCTATGTTACCATGGAGGAACCACACAAGATTTGACTTTATAGGCTAGAACTGAAGTCGCCCCAACTGCTTAACTCAAAATACAGTCAAGAAAGTACCTCTGAAGCTGAGAAACGGGATCGACTATAAGCACTAATGAGAAATTACATACAATTTTCAAATTTCTTGTACTTGCTAACTTTGCGACCTCGGGCAGCTATGTTACCATGGAGGAATCACACAAGATTTGACTTTTAAGGCTAGAACTGAAGTCGCGCCAACTGCCTAACTCAAAATACAGTCAAGAAAGTAGCTCTGAAGCCGAGAAACGGGATCGACCTTGCACTAATGTGAAATTCGTACAATTTTCAAATTTCTTGTACTTGCTAACTTTGCGACCTCGGGCAGCTATGTTACCATGGAGGAACCACACAAGATTTGACTTTATAGGCTAGAACTGAAGTCGCCCCAACTGCTTAACTCAAAATACAGTCAAGAAAGTAGCTCTGAAGCTGAGAAACGGGATCGACCATAAGGATTAATGTTTAATTACGTACAATTTTCAAATTTCTTGTACTTGCTAACTTTGCGACCTCGGGCAGCTATGTTACCATGGAGGAACCACACAACATTTGACTTTATAGACTAGAACTGAAGTCGCGCCAACTGCTTAACTCAAAATACAGTCAAGAAAGTAGCTCTGAAGCCGAGAAACGGCATCGACCATAAGCACTAATGAGAAATTACATACAATTTTCAAATTTCTTGTACTTGCTAACTTTGCGACCTCGGGCAGCTATGTTACCATGGAGGAATCACACAAGATTTGACTTTTAAGGCTAGAACTGAAGTAGCGCCAACTGCTTAACTCAAAATACAGTCAAGAAAGTAGCTCTGAAGCTGAGAAACGGGATCGACCTTAAGCACTACTGTGCAATTACGTACAATTTTCAAATTTCTTGTACTTGCTAACTTTGCGACCTCGGGCAGCTATGTTACCATGGAGGAATCACACAAGATTTGACTTTATAGGCTAGAACTGAAGTCGCGCCAACTGCTTAACTCAAAATACAGTCAAGAAAGTAGCTCTGAAGCCGAGAAACAGGATCGACCCTAAGCACTACTGTGCAATAACGTACAATTTTCAAATTTCTTGTACTTGCTAACTTTGCGACCTCGGGCAGCTATGTTACCATGCAGGAATCGCACAAGATTTGACTTTTAAGGCTAGAACTGAAGTCGCGCCAGCTGCTTAACTCAAAATACAGTCAAGAAAGTAGCTCTGAAGCTGAGAAACGGGATCGACCATAAGCACTAATGTGAAATTACGTACAATTTTCAAATTTCTTGTACTTGCTAACTTTGCGACCTCGGGCAGCTATGTTACCATGGAGGAACCACACAACATTTGACTTTATAGGTTAGAACTGAAGTCGCGCCAACTGCTTAACTCAAAATACAGTCAAGAAAGTAGCTCTGAAGCCAAGAAACGGCATCGACCTTAAGCACTACTGTGCAATTACGTACAATTTTCAAATTTCTTGTACTTGCTAACTTTGCGACCTCGGGCAGCTATGTTACCATGGAGGAACCACACAAGATTTGACTTTATAGGCTAGAACTGAAGTCGCGCCAACTGCTTAACTCAAAATACAGTCAAGAAAGTAGCTCTGAAGCTGAGAAACGGCATCGCCATAAGCACTAATGTGAAATTACGTACAATTTTCAAATTTCTTGTACTTGCTAACTTTGCGACTTCGGGCAGCGATGTTACCATGGAGGAATCACATAAGATTTGACTTTTAAGGCTAGAACTGAAGTCGCGCCAACTGCTTAACTCAAAATACAGTCAAGAAAGTAGTTCTGAAGCTGAGAAACGGGATCGACTATAAGCACTACTGTGCAATTACGTACAATTTTCAAATTTCTTGTACTTGCTAACTTTGCGACCTCGGGCAGCTATGTTACCATGGACGAATCACACAAGATTTGACTTTTAAGGCTAGAACTGAAGTCGCGCCAACTGCCTAACTCAAAATACAGTCAGGAAAGTAGCTCTGAAGCCGAGAAACGGGATCGACCATAAGCAATAATGTGAAATTCGTACAATTTTCAAATTTCTTGTACTTGCTAACTTTGCGACCTCGGGCAGCTATGTTACCATGGAGGAACCACACAAGATTTGACTTTATAGGCTAGAACTGAAGTCGCGCCAACTGCTTAACTCAAAATACAGCCAAGAAAGTAGCTCTGAAGCTGAGAAACGGCATCGCCATAAGCACTAATGTGAAATTACGTACAATTTTCAAATTTCTTGTACTTGCTAACTTTGCGACTTCGGGCAGCTATGTTACCATGGAGGAATTACATAAGATTTGACTTTTAAGGCTAGAACTGAAGTCGCGCCAACTGCTTAACTCAAAATACAGTCAGGAAAGTAGCTCTGAAGCCGAGAAACGGGATCGACCATAAGCACTAATGTGAAATTCGTACAATTTTCAAATTTCTTGTACTTGCTAACTTTGCGACCTCGGGCAGCTATGTTACCATGGAGGAACCACACAAGATTTGACTTTATAGGCTAGAACTGAAGTCGCCCCAACTGCTTAACTCAAAATACAGTCAAGAAAGTAGCTCTGAAGCTGAGAAACGGGATCGACCATAAGCACTACTGTGCAATTACGTACAATTTTCAAATTTCTTGTACTTGCTAACTTTGCGGCCTCGGGCAGCTATGTTGCTATGGAGAAACCACACAACATTTGACTTTATAGACTAGAACTGAAGTCGCGCCAACTGCTTAACTCAAAATACAGTCAAGAAAGTAGCTCTGAAGCCGAGAAACGGCATCGACCATAAGCACTAATGAGAAATTACATACAATTTTCAAATTTCTTGTACTTGCTAAATTTGCGACCTCGGGCAGCTATGTTACCATGGAGGAATCACACAAGATTTGACTTTTAAGGCTAGAACTGAAGTCGCGCCATTTGCTTAACTCAAAATACAGTCAAGAAAGTAGCCCTGAAGCTGAGAAACGGGATCGACCTTAAGCACTACTGTGCAATTACGTACAATTTTCAAATTTCTTGTACTTGCTAACTTTGCGACCTCGGGCAGCTATGTTACCATGGAGGAATCACACAAGATTTGACTTTATAGGCTAGAACTGAAGTCGCGCCAACTGCTTAACTCAAAATACAGTCAAGAAAGTAGCTCTGAAGGCGAGAAACGGGATCGACCCTAAGCACTACTGTGCAATAACGTACAATTTTCAAATTTCTTGTACTTGCTAACTTTGCGACCTCGGGCAGCTATGTTACCATGCAGGAATCGCACAAGATTTGACTTTTAAGGCTAGAACTGAAGTCGCGCCAGCTGCTTAACTCAAAATACAGTCAAGAAAGTAGCTCTGAAGCTGAGAAACGGGATCGACCATAAGCACTAATGTGAAATTACGTACAATTTTCAAATTTCTTGTACTTGCTAACTTTGCGACCTCGGGCAGCTATGTTACCATGGAGGAACCACACAACATTTGACTTTATAGGTTAGAACTGAAGTCGCGCCAACTGCTTAACTCAAAATACAGTCAAGAAAGTAGCTCTGAAGCCAAGAAACGGCATCGACGTTAAGCACTACTGTGCAATTACGTACAATTTTCAAATTTCTTGTACTTGCTAACTTTGCGACCTCGGGCAGCTATGTTACCATGGAGGAACCACACAAGATTTGACTTTATAGGCTAGAACTGAAGTCGCGCCAACTGCTTAACTCAAAATACAGTCAAGAAAGTAGCACTGAAGCTGAGAAACGGCATCGCCATAAGCACTAATGTGAAATTACGTACAATTTTCAAATTTCTTGTACTTGCTAACTTTGCGACCTCGGGCAGCTATGTTACCATGGGGGAATCACATAAGATTTGACTTTTAAGGCTAGAACTGAAGTCGCGCCAACTGCTTAACTCAAAATACAGTCAAGAAAGTAGCTCTGAAGCTGAGAAACGGGATCGACTATAAGCACTACTGTGCAATTCCGTAAAATTTTCAAATTTCTTGTACTTGCTAACTTTGCGACCTCGGGCAGCTATGTTACCATGGAGGAATCACACAAGATTTGACTTTTAAGGCTAGAACTGAAGTCGCGCCAACTGCCTAACTCAAAATACAGTCAGGAAAGTAGCTCTGAAGCCGAGAAACGGGATCGACCATAAGCACTAATGTGAAATTCGTACAATTTTCAAATTTCTTGTACTTGCTAACTTTGCGACCTCGGGCAGCTATGTTACCATGGAGGAACCACACAAGATTTGACTTTATAGGCTAGAACTGAAGTCGCCCCAACTGCTTAACTCAAAATACAGTCAAGAAAGTAGCTCTGAAGCTGAGAAACGGGATCGACTATAAGCACTACTGTGCAATTCCGTACAATTTTCAAATTTCTTGTACTTGCTAATTTTGCGACCTCGGGCAGCTATGTTACCATGGAGCAACCACACAACATTTGACTTTATAGGTTAGAACTGAATTCGCGCCAACTGCTTAACTCAAAATACAGTCAAGAAAGTAGCTCTGAAGCTGAGAAACGGGATCGACTATAAGCACTACTGTGCAATTACGTACAATTTTCAAATTTCTTGTACTTGCTAACTTTGCGACCTCGGGCAGCTATGTTACCATGGAGGAATCACACAAGATTTGACTTTTAAGGCTAGAACTGAAGTCGCGCCAACTGCCTAACTCAAAATACAGTCAAGAAAGTAGCTCTGAAGCCGAGAAACGGGATCGACCTTGCACTAATGTGAAATTCGTACAATTTTCAAATTTCTTGTACTTGCTAACTTTGCGACCTCGGGCAGCTATGTTACCATGGAGGAACCACACAAGATTTGACTTTATAGGCTAGAACTGAAGTCGCCCCAACTGCTTAACTCAAAATACAGTCAAGAAAGTACCTCTGAAGCTGAGAAACGGGATCGACTATAAGCACTAATGAGAAATTACATACAATTTTCAAATTTCTTGTACTTGCTAACTTTGCGACCTCGGGCAGCTATGTTACCATGGAGGAATCACCCAAGATTTGACTTTTAAGGCTAAAACTGAAGTGGCGCCAACTGCTTAACTCAAAATACAGTCAAGAAAGTAGCTCTGAAGCTGAGAAACGGGATCGACCATAAGGATTAATGTTTAATTACGTACAATTTTCAAATTTCTTGTACTTGCTAACTTTGCGACCTCGGGCAGCTATGTTACCATGGAGGAATCGCACAAGATTTGACTTTTAAGGCTAGAACTGAAGTCGCGCCAACTGCTTAACTCAAAATACAGTCAAGAAAGTAGCTCTGAAGCCGAGAAACGGCATCGACCATAAGCACTAATGAGAAATTACATACAATTTTCAAATTTCTTGTACTTGCTAACTTTGCGACCTCGGGCAGCTATGTTACCATGGAGGAATCACACAAGATTTGACTTTTAAGGCTAGAACTGAAGTCGCGCCAACTGCTTAACTCAAAATACAGTCAAGAAAGTAGCTCTGAAGCTGAGAAACGGGATCGACCCTAAGCACTACTGTGCAATTACGTACAATTTTCAAATTTCTTGTACTTGCTAACTTTGCGGCCTCGGGCAGCTATGTTACCATGGAGGAACCACACAACATTTGACTTTTAAGGCTAGAACTGAAGTCCCGCCAACTGCTTAAATCAAAATACAGTCAAGATAGTAGCTCCGAAGCTGAGAAACGGGATCGACCCTAAGCACTACTGTGCAATTACGTACAATTTTCAAATTTCTTGTACTTGCTAACTTTGCGGCCTCGGGCAGCTATGTTACCATGGAGGAACCACACAACATTTGACTTTATAGACTAGAACTGAAGTCGCGCCAACTGCTTAACTCAAAATACAGTCAAGAAAGTAGCTCTGAAGCCGAGAAACGGCATCGACCATAAGCACTAATGGGAAATTACATACAATTTTCAAATTTCTTGTACTTGCTAATTTTGCGACCTCGGGCAGCTATGTTACCATGGAGGAATCACACAAGATTTGACTTTTAAGGCTAGAACTGAAATCGCGCCAACTGCTTAACTCAAAAAACAGTCAAGAAAGTAGCTCTGAAGCCGAGAAACGGCATCGATCATAAGCACTACTGTGCAATTACGTACAATTTTCAAATTTCTTGTACTTGCAAACTTTGCGACCTCGGGCAGCTATGTTACCATGGGGAACCACACAAGATTTGACTTTATAGGCTAGAACTGAAGTCGCGCCAACTGCTTAACTCAAAATACAGTCAAGAAAGTAGCTCTGAAGCCGAGAAACGGGATCGACCCTAAGCACTACTGTGCAATAACGTACAATTTTCAAATTTCTTGTACTTGCTAACTTTGCGACCTCGGGCAGCTATGTTACCATGGAGGAATCGCACAAAATTTGACTTTATAGGCTAGAACTGAAGTCGCGCCAACTGCTTAACTCAAAATACAGTCAAGAAAGTAGCTCTGAAGCCGAGAAACGGGATCGACCCTAAGCACTACTGTGCAATAACGTACAATTTTCAAATTTCTTGTACTTGCTAACTTTGCGACCTCGGGCAGCTATGTTACCATGGAGGAACCACACAAGATTTGACTTTATAGGCTAGAACTGAAGTCGCGCCAACTGCTTAACTCAAAATACAGTCAAGAAAGTAGCTCTGAAGCTGAGAAACGGCATCGCCATAAGCACTAATGTGAAATTACGTACAATTTTTAAATTTCTTGTACTTGCTAACTTTGCGACCTCGGGCAGCTATGTTACCATGGAGGAATCACATAAGATTTGACTTTTAAGGCTAGAACTGAAGTCGCGCCAACTGCTTAACTCAAAATACAGTCAAGAAAGTAGCTCTGAAGCTGAGAAACGGGATCGACTATAAGCACTACTGTGCAATTCCGTACAATTTTCAAATTTCTTGTACTTGCTAACTTTGCGACCTCGGGCAGCTATGTTACCATGGAGGAATCACACAAGATTTGACTTTATAGGCTAGAACTGAAGTCGCGCCAACTGCCTAACTCAAAATGCAGTCAAGAAAGTAGCTCTGAAGCCGAGAAACGGGATCGACCATAAGCACTAATGTGAAATTCGTACAATTTTCTAATTTCTTGTACTTGCTAACTTTGCGACCTCGGGCAGCTATGTTACCATGGAGGAACCACACAAGATTTGACTTTATAGGCTAGAACTGAAGTCGCCCCAACTGCTTAACTCAAAATACAGTCAAGAAAGTACCTCTGAAGCTGAGAAACGGGATCGACTATAAGCACTAATGAGAAATTACATACAATTTTCAAATTTCTTGTACTTGCTAACTTTGCGACCTCGGGCAGCTATGTTACCATGGAGGAATCACCCAAGATTTGACTTTTAAGGCTAAAACTGAAGTGGCGCCAACTGCTTAACTCAAAATACAGTCAAGAAAGTAGCTCTGAAGCTGAGAAACGGGATCGACCATAAGGATTAATGTTTAATTACGTACAATTTTCAAATTTCTTGTACTTGCTAACTTTGCGACCTCGGGCAGCTATGTTACCATGGAGGAATCGCACAAGATTTGACTTTTAAGGCTAGAACTGAAGTCGCGCCAACTGCCTAACTCAAAATACAGTCAAGAAAGTACCTCTGAAGCTGAGAAACGGGATCGACTATAAGCACTAATGAGAAATTACATACAATTTTCAAATTTCTTGTACTTGCTAACTTTGCGACCTCGGGCAGCTATGTTACCATGGAGGAATCACCCAAGATTTGACTTTTAAGGTTAAAACTGAAGTGGCGCCAACTGCTTAACTCAAAATACAGTCAAGAAAGTAGCTCTGAAGCTGAGAAACGGGATCGACCATAAGGATTAATGTTTAATTACGTACAATTTTCAAATTTCTTGTACTTGCTAACTTTGCGACCTCGGGCAGCTATGTTACCATGGAGGAATCACATAAGATTTGACTTTTAAGGCTAGAACTGAAGTCGCGCCAACTGCTTAACTCAAAATACAGTCAAGAAAGTAGTTCTGAAGCTGAAAAACGGGATCGACTATAAGCACTACTGTGCAATTACGTACAATTTTCAAATTTCTTGTACTTGCTAACTTTGCGACCTCGGGCAGCTATGTTACCATGGAGGAATCACACAAGATTTGACTTTATAGGCTAGAACTGAAGTCGCGCCAACTGCTTAACTCAAAATACAGTCAAGAAAGTAGCTCTGAAGCCGAGAAACGGGATCGACCCTAAGCACTACTGTGCAATAACGTACAATTTTCAAATTTCTTGTACTTGCTAACTTTGCGACCTCGGGCAGCTATGTTACCATGCAGGAATCGCACAAGATTTGACTTTTAAGGCTAGAACTGAAGTCGCGCCAACTGCTTAACTCAAAATACAGTCAAGAAAGTAGCTCTGAAGCTGAGAAACGGGATCGACCATAAGCACTAATGTGAAATTACGTACAATTTTCAAATTTCTTGTACTTGCTAACTTTGCGACCTCGGGCAGCTATGTTACCATGGAGGAACCACACAACATTTGACTTTATAGGTTAGAACTGAAGTCGCGCCAACTGCTTAACTCAAAATACAGTCAAGAAAGTAGCTCTGAAGCTGAGAGACGGGATCGACCATAAGCACTAATGTGAAATTACGTACAATTTTCAAATTTCTTGTACTTGCTAACTTTGCGACCTCGGGCAGCTATGTTACCATGGAGGAATCACACAAGATTTGACTTTTAAGGCTAGAACTGAAGTCGCGCCAACTGCCTAACTCAAAATACAGTCAGGAAAGTAGCTCTGAAGCCGAGAAACGGGATCGACCATAAGCACTAATGTGAAATTCGTACAATTTTCAAATTTCTTGTACTTGCTAACTTTGCGACCTCGGGCAGCTATGTTACCATGGAGGAACCACACAAGATTTGACTTTATAGGCTAGAACTGAAGTCGCCCCAACTGCTTAACTCAAAATACAGTCAAGAAAGTAGCTCTGAAGCTGAGAAACGGGATCGACCTTAAGCACTACTTTGCAATTACGTACAATTTTCAAATTTCTTGTACTTGCTAACTTTGCGACCTCGGGCAGCTATGTTACCATGGAGGAATCAAACAACATTTGACTTTTAAGGCTAGAACTGAAGTCCCGCCAACTGCTTAAATCAAAATACAGTCAAGATAGTAGCTCCGAAGCTGAGAAACGGGATCGACTCTAAGCACTACTGTGCAATTACGTACAATTTTCAAATTTCTTGTACTTGCTAACTTTGCGGCCTCGGGCAGCTATGTTACCATGGAGGAACCACACAACATTTGACTTTATAGACTAGAACTGAAGTCGCGCCAACTGCTTAACTCAAAATACAGTCAAGGAAGTAGTTCTGAAGCTGAGAAACGGGATCGACTATAAGCACTACTGTGCAATTACGTACAATTTTCAAATTTCTTGTACTTGCTAACTTTGCGACCTCGGGCAGCTATGTTACCATGGAGGAACCACACAAGATTTGACTTTATAGGCTAGAACTGAAGTCGCCCCAACTGCTTAACTCAAAATACAGTCAAGAAAGTACCTCTGAAGCTGAGAAACGGGATCGACTATAAGCACTAATGAGAAATTACATACAATTTTCAAATTTCTTGTACTTGCTAACTTTGCGACCTCGGGCAGCTATGTTACCATGGAGGAATCACCCAAGATTTGACTTTTAAGGCTAAAACTGAAGTGGCGCCAACTGCTTAACTCAAAATACAGTCAAGAAAGTAGCTCTGAAGCTGAGAAACGGGATCGACCATAAGGATTAATGTTTAATTACGTACAATTTTCAAATTTCTTGTACTTGCTAACTTTGCGACCTCGGGCAGCTATGTTACCATGGAGGAATCACACAAGATTTGACTTTTAAGGCTAGAACTGAAGTCGCGCCAACTGCCTAACTCAAAATACAGTCAAGAAAGTACCTCTGAAGCTGAGAAACGGGATCGACTATAAGCACTAATGAGAAATTACATACAATTTTCAAATTTCTTGTACTTGCTAAATTTGCGACCTCGGGCAGCTATGTTACCATGGAGGAATCACACAAGATTTGACTTTTAAGGCTAGAACTGAAGTCGCGCCAACTGCTTAACTCAAAATACAGTCAAGAAAGTAGCTCTGAAGCTGAGAAACGGGATCGACCTTAAGCACTACTGTGCAATTACGTACAATTTTCAAATTTCTTGTACTTGCTAACTTTGCGACCTCGGGCAGCTATGTTACCATGGAGGAATCACACAAGATTTGACTTTATAGGCTAGAACTGAAGTCGCGCCAACTGCTTAACTCAAAATACAGTCAAGAAAGTAGCTCTGAAGGCGAGAAACGGGATCGACCCTAAGCACTACTGTGCAATAACGTACAATTTTCAAATTTCTTGTACTTGCTAACTTTGCGACCTCGTCCAGCTATGTTACCATGCAGGAATCGCACAAGATTTGACTTTTAAGGCTAGAACTGAAGTCGCGCCAGCTGCTTAACTCAAAATACAGTCAAGAAAGTAGCTCTGAAGCTGAGAAACGGGATCGACCATAAGCACTAATGTGAAATTACGTACAATTTTCAAATTTCTTGTACTTGCTAACTTTGCGACCTCGGGCAGCTATGTTACCATGGAGGAACCACACAACATTTGACTTTATAGGTTAGAACTGAAGTCGCGCCAACTGCTTAACTCAAAATACAGTCAAGAAAGTAGCTCTGAAGCCAAGAAACGGCATCGACGTTAAGCACTACTGTGAAATTACGTACAATTTTCAAATTTCTTGTACTTGCTAACTTTGCGACCTCGGGCAGCTATGTTACCATGGAGGAATCACACAAGATTTGACTTTAAAGGCTAGAACTGAAGTCGCGCCAACTGCCTAACTAAAAATACAGTCAGGAAAGTAGCTCTGAAGCCGAGAAACGGGATCGACCATAACCACTAATGTGAAATTCGTACAATTTTCAAATTTCTTGTACTTGCTAACTTTGCGACCTCGGGCAGCTATGTTACCATGAAGGAACCACACAAGATTTGACTTTATAGGCTAGAACTGAAGTCGCCCCAACTGCTTAACTCAAAATACAGTCAAGAAAGTAGCTCTGAAGCTGAGAAACGGGATCGACCATAAGCACTACTGTGCAATTACGTACAATTTTCAAATTTCTTGTACTTGCTAACTTTGCGGCCTCGGGCAGCTATGTTACTATGGAGGAACCACACAACATTTGACTTTATAGACTAGAACTGAAGTCGCGCCAACAGCTTAACTCAAAATACAGTCAAGAAAGTAGCTCTGAAGCCGAGAAACGGCATCGACCATAAGCACTAATGAGAAATTACATACAATTTTCAAATTTCTTGTACTTGCTAAATTTGCGACCTCGGGCAGCTATATTACCATGGAGGAATCACACAAGATTTGACTATTAAGGCTAGAACTGAAGTCGCGCCAACTGCTTAACTCAAAATACAGTCAAGAAAGTAGCTCTGAAGCTGAGAAACGGGATCGACCTTAAGCACTACTGTGCAATTCCGTACAATTTTCAAATTTCTTGTTCTTGCTAACTTTGCGACCTCGGGCAGCTATGTTACCATGGAGGAATCAAACAACATTTGACTTTTAAGGCTAGAACTGAAGTCCCGCCAACTGCTTAAATCAAAATACAGTCAAGATAGTAGCTCCGAAGCTGAGAAACGGGATCGACTCTAAGCACTACTGTGCAATTACGTACAATTTTCAAATTTCTTGTACTTGCTAACTTTGCGGCCTCGGGCAGCTATGTTACCATGGAGGAACCACACAACATTTGACTTTATAGACTAGAACTGAAGTCGCGCCAACTGCTTAACTCAAAATACAGTCAAGGAAGTAGTTCTGAAGCTGAGAAACGGGATCGACTATAAGCACTACTGTGCAATTACGTACAATTTTCAAATTTCTTGTACTTGCTAACTTTGCGACCTCGGGCAGCTATGTTACCATGGAGGAACCACACAAGATTTGACTTTATAGGCTAGAACTGAAGTCGCCCCAACTGCTTAACTCAAAATACAGTCAAGAAAGTACCTCTGAAGCTGAGAAACGGGATCGACTATAAGCACTAATGAGAAATTACATACAATTTTCAAATTTCTTGTACTTGCTAACTTTGCGACCTCGGGCAGCTATGTTACCATGGAGGAATCACCCAAGATTTGACTTTTAAGGCTAAAACTGAAGTGGCGCCAACTGCTTAACTCAAAATACAGTCAAGAAAGTAGCTCTGAAGCTGAGAAACGGGATCGACCATAAGGATTAATGTTTAATTACGTACAATTTTCAAATTTCTTGTACTTGCTAACTTTGCGACCTCGGGCAGCTATGTTACCATGGAGGAATCACACAAGATTTGACTTTTAAGGCTAGAACTGAAGTCGCGCCAACTGCCTAACTCAAAATACAGTCAAGAAAGTACCTCTGAAGCTGAGAAACGGGATCGACTATAAGCACTAATGAGAAATTACATACAATTTTCAAATTTCTTGTACTTGCTAAATTTGCGACCTCGGGCAGCTATGTTACCATGGAGGAATCACACAAGATTTGACTTTTAAGGCTAGAACTGAAGTCGCGCCAACTGCTTAACTCAAAATACAGTCAAGAAAGTAGCTCTGAAGCTGAGAAACGGGATCGACCTTAAGCACTACTGTGCAATTACGTACAATTTTCAAATTTCTTGTACTTGCTAACTTTGCGACCTCGGGCAGCTATGTTACCATGGAGGAATCACACAAGATTTGACTTTATAGGCTAGAACTGAAGTCGCGCCAACTGCTTAACTCAAAATACAGTCAAGAAAGTAGCTCTGAAGGCGAGAAACGGGATCGACCCTAAGCACTACTGTGCAATAACGTACAATTTTCAAATTTCTTGTACTTGCTAACTTTGCGACCTCGTCCAGCTATGTTACCATGCAGGAATCGCACAAGATTTGACTTTTAAGGCTAGAACTGAAGTCGCGCCAGCTGCTTAACTCAAAATACAGTCAAGAAAGTAGCTCTGAAGCTGAGAAACGGGATCGACCATAAGCACTAATGTGAAATTACGTACAATTTTCAAATTTCTTGTACTTGCTAACTTTGCGACCTCGGGCAGCTATGTTACCATGGAGGAACCACACAACATTTGACTTTATAGGTTAGAACTGAAGTCGCGCCAACTGCTTAACTCAAAATACAGTCAAGAAAGTAGCTCTGAAGCCAAGAAACGGCATCGACGTTAAGCACTACTGTGAAATTACGTACAATTTTCAAATTTCTTGTACTTGCTAACTTTGCGACCTCGGGCAGCTATGTTACCATGGAGGAATCACACAAGATTTGACTTTAAAGGCTAGAACTGAAGTCGCGCCAACTGCCTAACTAAAAATACAGTCAGGAAAGTAGCTCTGAAGCCGAGAAACGGGATCGACCATAACCACTAATGTGAAATTCGTACAATTTTCAAATTTCTTGTACTTGCTAACTTTGCGACCTCGGGCAGCTATGTTACCATGAAGGAACCACACAAGATTTGACTTTATAGGCTAGAACTGAAGTCGCCCCAACTGCTTAACTCAAAATACAGTCAAGAAAGTAGCTCTGAAGCTGAGAAACGGGATCGACCATAAGCACTACTGTGCAATTACGTACAATTTTCAAATTTCTTGTACTTGCTAACTTTGCGGCCTCGGGCAGCTATGTTACTATGGAGGAACCACACAACATTTGACTTTATAGACTAGAACTGAAGTCGCGCCAACAGCTTAACTCAAAATACAGTCAAGAAAGTAGCTCTGAAGCCGAGAAACGGCATCGACCATAAGCACTAATGAGAAATTACATACAATTTTCAAATTTCTTGTACTTGCTAAATTTGCGACCTCGGGCAGCTATATTACCATGGAGGAATCACACAAGATTTGACTATTAAGGCTAGAACTGAAGTCGCGCCAACTGCTTAACTCAAAATACAGTCAAGAAAGTAGCTCTGAAGCTGAGAAACGGGATCGACCTTAAGCACTACTGTGCAATTCCGTACAATTTTCAAATTTCTTGTTCTTGCTAACTTTGCGACCTCGGGCAGCTATGTTACCATGGAGGAATCACACAAGATTTGACTTTAAAGGCTAGAACTGAAGTCGCGCCAACTGCCTAACTAAAAATACAGTCAGGAAAGTAGCTCTGAAGCCGAGAAACGGGATCGACCATAACCACTAATGTGAAATTCGTACAATTTTCAAATTTCTTGTACTTGCTAACTTTGCGACCTCGGGCAGCTATGTTACCATGAAGGAACCACACAAGATTTGACTTTATAGGCTAGAACTGAAGTCGCCCCAACTGCTTAACTCAAAATACAGTCAAGAAAGTAGCTCTGAAGCTGAGAAACGGGATCGACCATAAGCACTACTGTGCAATTACGTACAATTTTCAAATTTCTTGTACTTGCTAACTTTGCGGCCTCGGGCAGCTATGTTACTATGGAGGAACCACACAACATTTGACTTTATAGACTAGAACTGAAGTCGCGCCAACAGCT
Source organism: Merodon equestris (assembly GCA_958301585.1). NCBI lineage: Eukaryota > Metazoa > Arthropoda > Insecta > Diptera > Syrphidae > Merodon > Merodon equestris. The sequence continues at coordinate 74,625,216 of OY284415.1, read as the reverse complement.
TAACTCAAAATACAGTCAAGAAAGTAGCTCTGAAGCCGAGAAACGGCATCGACCATAAGCACTAATGAGAAATTACATACAATTTTCAAATTTCTTGTACTTGCTAAATTTGCGACCTCGGGCAGCTATATTACCATGGAGGAATCACACAAGATTTGACTATTAAGGCTAGAACTGAAGTCGCGCCAACTGCTTAACTCAAAATACAGTCAAGAAAGTAGCTCTGAAGCTGAGAAACGGGATCGACCTTAAGCACTACTGTGCAATTCCGTACAATTTTCAAATTTCTTGTTCTTGCTAACTTTGCGACCTCGGGCAGCTATGTTACCATGGAGGAATCACCCAAGATTTAACTTTTAAGGCTAAAACTGAAGTGGCGCCAACTGCTTAACTCAAAATACAGTCAAGAAAGTAGCTCTGAAGCTGAGAAACGGGATCGACCATAAGGATTAATGTTTAATTACGTACAATTTTCAAATTTCTTGTACTTGCTAACTTTGCGACCTCGGGCAGCTATGTTACCATGGAGGAATCGCACAAGATTTGACTTTTAAGGCTAGAACTGAAGTCGCGCCAACTGCCTAACTCAAAATACAGTCAAGAAAGTACCTCTGAAGCTGAGAAACGGGATCGACTATAAGCACTAATGAGAAATTACATACAATTTTCAAATTTCTTGTACTTGCTAACTTTGCGACCTCGGGCAGCTATGTTACCATGGAGGAATCACCCAAGATTTGACTTTTAAGGTTAAAACTGAAGTGGCGCCAACTGCTTAACTCAAAATACAGTCAAGAAAGTAGCTCTGAAGCTGAGAAACGGGATCGACCATAAGGATTAATGTTTAATTACGTACAATTTTCAAATTTCTTGTACTTGCTAACTTTGCGACCTCGGGCAGCTATGTTACCATGGAGGAATCACACAAGATTTGACTTTTAAGGCTAGAACTGAAGTCGCGCCAACTGCCTAACTCAAAATACAGTCAAGAAAGTACCTCTGAAGCTGAGAAACGGGATCGACTATAAGCACTAATGAGAAATTACATACAATTTTCAAATTTCTTGTACTTGCTAAATTTGCGACCTCGGGCAGCTATGTTACCATGGAGGAATCACACAAGATTTGACTTTTAAGGCTAGAACTGAAGTCGCGCCAACTGCTTAACTCAAAATACAGTCAAGAAAGTAGCTCTGAAGCTGAGAAACGGGATCGACCTTAAGCACTACTGTGCAATTACGTACAATTTTCAAATTTCTTGTACTTGCTAACTTTGCGACCTCGGGCAGCTATGTTACCATGGAGGAATCACACAAGATTTGACTTTATAGGCTAGAACTGAAGTCGCGCCAACTGCTTAACTCAAAATACAGTCAAGAAAGTAGCTCTGAAGGCGAGAAACGGGATCGACTCTAAGCACTACTGTGCAATTACGTACAATTTTCAAATTTCTTGTACTTGCTAACTTTGCGACCTCGGGCAGCTATGTTACCATGGAGGAACCACACAACATTTGACTTTATAGGTTAGAACTGAAGTCGCGCCAACTGCTTAACTCAAAATACAGTCAAGAAAGTAGCTCTGAAGCCAAGAAACGGCATCGACGTTAAGCACTACTGTGAAATTACGTACAATTTTCAAATTTCTTGTACTTGCTAACTTTGCGACCTCGGGCAGCTATGTTACCATGGAGGAATCACACAAGATTTGACTTTAAAGGCTAGAACTGAAGTCGCGCCAACTGCCTAACTAAAAATACAGTCAGGAAAGTAGCTCTGAAGCCGAGAAACGGGATCGACCATAACCACTAATGTGAAATTCGTACAATTTTCAAATTTCTTGTACTTGCTAACTTTGCGACCTCGGGCAGCTATGTTACCATGAAGGAACCACACAAGATTTGACTTTATAGGCTAGAACTGAAGTCGCCCCAACTGCTTAACTCAAAATACAGTCAAGAAAGTAGCTCTGAAGCTGAGAAACGGGATCGACCATAAGCACTACTGTGCAATTACGTACAATTTTCAAATTTCTTGTACTTGCTAACTTTGCGGCCTCGGGCAGCTATGTTACTATGGAGGAACCACACAACATTTGACTTTATAGACTAGAACTGAAGTCGCGCCAACAGCTTAACTCAAAATACAGTCAAGAAAGTAGCTCTGAAGCCGAGAAACGGCATCGACCATAAGCACTAATGAGAAATTACATACAATTTTCAAATTTCTTGTACTTGCTAAATTTGCGACCTCGGGCAGCTATATTACCATGGAGGAATCACACAAGATTTGACTATTAAGGCTAGAACTGAAGTCGCGCCAACTGCTTAACTCAAAATACAGTCAAGAAAGTAGCTCTGAAGCTGAGAAACGGGATCGACCTTAAGCACTACTGTGCAATTCCGTACAATTTTCAAATTTCTTGTACTTGCTAACTTTGCGGCCTCGGGCAGCTATGTTACTATGGAGGAACCACACAACATTTGACTTTATAGACTAGAACTGAAGTCGCGCCAACAGCTTAACTCAAAATACAGTCAAGAAAGTAGCTCTGAAGCCGAGAAACGGCATCGACCATAAGCACTAATGAGAAATTACATACAATTTTCAAATTTCTTGTACTTGCTAAATTTGCGACCTCGGGCAGCTATATTACCATGGAGGAATCACACAAGATTTGACTATTAAGGCTAGAACTGAAGTCGCGCCAACTGCCTAACTCAAAATACAGTCAAGAAAGTAGCTCTGAAGCTGAGAAACGGGATCGACCATAAGGATTAATGTTTAATTACGTACAATTTTCAAATTTCTTGTACTTGCTAACTTTGCGACCTCGGGCAGCTATGTTACCATGGAGGAACCACACAAGATTTGACTTTATAGGCTAGAACTGAAGTCGCCCCAACTGCTTAACTCAAAATACAGTCAAGAAAGTAGCTCTGAAGCTGAGAAACGGGATCGACCTTAAGCACTACTTTGCAATTACGTACAATTTTCAAATTTCTTGTACTTGCTAACTTTGCGACCTCGGGCAGCTATGTTACCATGGAGGAACCACACAACATTTGACTTTATAGGTTAGAACTGAAGTCGCGCCAACTGCTTAACTCAAAATACAGTCAAGAAAGTAGCTCTGAAGCCAAGAAACGGCATCGACGTTAAGCACTACTGTGAAATTACGTACAATTTTCAAATTTCTTGTACTTGCTAACTTTGCGACCTCGGGCAGCTATGTTACCATGGAGGAATCACACAAGATTTGACTTTAAAGGCTAGAACTGAAGTCGCGCCAACTGCCTAACTAAAAATACAGTCAGGAAAGTAGCTCTGAAGCCGAGAAACGGGATCGACCATAACCACTAATGTGAAATTCGTACAATTTTCAAATTTCTTGTACTTGCTAACTTTGCGACCTCGGGCAGCTATGTTACCATGAAGGAACCACACAAGATTTGACTTTATAGGCTAGAACTGAAGTCGCCCCAACTGCTTAACTCAAAATACAGTCAAGAAAGTAGCTCTGAAGCTGAGAAACGGGATCGACCATAAGCACTACTGTGCAATTACGTACAATTTTCAAATTTCTTGTACTTGCTAACTTTGCGGCCTCGGGCAGCTATGTTACTATGGAGGAACCACACAACATTTGACTTTATAGACTAGAACTGAAGTCGCGCCAACAGCTTAACTCAAAATACAGTCAAGAAAGTAGCTCTGAAGCCGAGAAACGGCATCGACCATAAGCACTAATGAGAAATTACATACAATTTTCAAATTTCTTGTACTTGCTAAATTTGCGACCTCGGGCAGCTATATTACCATGGAGGAATCACACAAGATTTGACTATTAAGGCTAGAACTGAAGTCGCGCCAACTGCTTAACTCAAAATACAGTCAAGAAAGTAGCTCTGAAGCTGAGAAACGGGATCGACCATAAGCACTACTGTGCAATTACGTACAATTTTCAAATTTCTTGTACTTGCTAACTTTGCGGCCTCGGGCAGCTATGTTACTATGGAGGAACCACACAACATTTGACTTTATAGACTAGAACTGAAGTCGCGCCAACAGCTTAACTCAAAATACAGTCAAGAAAGTAGCTCTGAAGCCGAGAAACGGCATCGACCATAAGCACTAATGAGAAATTACATACAATTTTCAAATTTCTTGTACTTGCTAAATTTGCGACCTCGGGCAGCTATATTACCATGGAGGAATCACACAAGATTTGACTATTAAGGCTAGAACTGAAGTCGCGCCAACTGCTTAACTCAAAATACAGTCAAGAAAGTAGCTCTGAAGCTGAGAAACGGGATCGACCTTAAGCACTACTGTGCAATTCCGTACAATTTTCAAATTTCTTGTTCTTGCTAACTTTGCGGCCTCGGGCAGCTATGTTACTATGGAGGAACCACACAACATTTGACTTTATAGACTAGAACTGAAGTCGCGCCAACAGCTTAACTCAAAATACAGTCAAGAAAGTAGCTCTGAAGCCGAGAAACGGCATCGACCATAAGCACTAATGAGAAATTACATACAATTTTCAAATTTCTTGTACTTGCTAAATTTGCGACCTCGGGCAGCTATATTACCATGGAGGAATCACACAAGATTTGACTATTAAGGCTAGAACTGAAGTCGCGCCAACTGCTTAACTCAAAATACAGTCAAGAAAGTAGCTCTGAAGCTGAGAAACGGGATCGACCTTAAGCACTACTGTGCAATTCCGTACAATTTTCAAATTTCTTGTTCTTGCTAACTTTGCGACCTCGGGCAGCTATGTTACCATGGAGGAACCACACAACATTTGACTTTATAGACTAGAACTGAAGTCGCGCCAACAGCTTAACTCAAAATACAGTCAAGAAAGTAGCTCTGAAGCCGAGAAACGGCATCGACCATAAGCACTAATGAGAAATTACATACAATTTTCAAATTTCTTGTACTTGCTAACTTTGCGACCTCGGGCAGCTATGTTACCATGGAGGAATCACACAAGATTTGACTTATAAGGCTAGAACTGAAGTCGCGCCAACTGCTTAACTCAAAATACAGTCAAGAAAGTAGCTCTGAAGCTGAGAAACGGGATCGACCTTAAGCACTACTGTGCAATTACGTACAATTTTCAAATTTCTTGTACTTGCTAACTTTGCGACCTCGGGCAGCTATGTTACCATGGAGGAATCACACAAGATTTGACTTTATAGGCTAGAACTGAAGTCGCGCCAACTGCTTAACTCAAAATACAGTCAAGAAAGTAGCTCTGAAGCCGAGAAACAGGATCGACCCTAAGCACTACTGTGCAATAACGTACAATTTTCAAATTTCTTGTACTTGCTAACTTTGCGACCTCGGGCAGCTATGTTACCATGCAGGAATCGCACAAGATTTGACTTTTAAGGCTAGAACTGAAGTCGCGCCAGCTGCTTAACTCAAAATACAGTCAAGAAAGTAGCTCTGAAGCTGAGAAACGGGATCGACCATAAGCACTAATGTGAAATTACGTACAATTTTCAAATTTCTTGTACTTGCTAACTTTGCGACCTCGGGCAGCTATGTTACCATGGAGGAACCACACAACATTTGACTTTATAGGTTAGAACTGAAGTCGCGCCAACTGCTTAACTCAAAATACAGTCAAGAAAGTAGCTCTGAAGCCAAGAAACGGCATCGACCTTAAGCACTACTGTGCAATTACGTACAATTTTCAAATTTCTTGTACTTGCTAACTTTGCGACCTCGGGCAGCTATGTTACCATGGAGGAACCACACAAGATTTGACTTTATAGGCTAGAACTGAAGTCGCGCCAACTGCTTAACTCAAAATACAGTCAAGAAAGTAGCTCTGAAGCTGAGAAACGGCATCGCCATAAGCACTAATGTGAAATTACGTACAATTTTCAAATTTCTTGTACTTGCTAACTTTGCGACCTCGGGCAGCTATGTTACCATGGAGGAATCACATAAGATTTGATTTTTAAGGCTAGAACTGAAGTCGCGCCAACTGCTTAACTCAAAATACAGTCAAGAAAGTAGTTCTGAAGCTGAGAAACGGGATCGACTATAAGCACTACTGTGCAATTACGTACAATTTTCAAATTTCTTGTACTTGCTAACTTTGCGACCTCGGGCAGCTATGTTACCATGGACGAATCACACAAGATTTGACTTTTAAGGCTAGAACTGAAGTCGCGCCAACTGCCTAACTCAAAATACAGTCAGGAAAGTAGCTCTGAAGCCGAGAAACGGGATCGACCATAAGCAATAATGTGAAATTCGTACAATTTTCAAATTTCTTGTACTTGCTAACTTTGCGACCTCGGGCAGCTATGTTACCATGGAGGAACCACACAAGATTTGACTTTATAGGCTAGAACTGAAGTCGCGCCAACTGCTTAACTCAAAATACAGTCAAGAAAGTAGCTCTGAAGCTGAGAAACCACATCGCCATAAGCACTAATGTGAAATTACGTACAATTTTCAAATTTCTTGTACTTGCTAACTTTGCGACCTCGGGCAGCTATGTTACCATGGAGGAATTACATAAGATTTGACTTTTAAGGCTAGAACTGAAGTCGCGCCAACTGCTTAACTCAAAATACAGTCAGGAAAGTAGCTCTGAAGCCGAGAAACGGGATCGACCATAAGCACTAATGTGAAATTCGTACAATTTTCAAATTTCTTGTACTTGCTAACTTTGCGACCTCGGGCAGCTATGTTACCATGGAGGAACCACACAAGATTTGACTTTATAGGCTAGAACTGAAGTCGCCCCAACTGCTTAACTCAAAATACAGTCAAGAAATTAGCTCTGAAGCTGACAAACGGGATCGACCATAAGCACTACTGTGCAATTACGTACAATTTTCAAATTTCTTGTACTTGCTAACTTTGCGGCCTCGGGCAGCTATGTTACTATGGAGGAACCACACAACATTTGACTTTATAGACTAGAACTGAAGTCGCGCCAACTGCTTAACTCAAAATACAGTCAAGAAAGTAGCTCTGAAGCCGAGAAACGGCATCGACCATAAGCACTAATGAGAAATTACATACAATTTTCAAATTTCTTGTACTTGCTAAATTTGCGACCTCGGGCAGCTATGTTACCATGGAGGAATCACACAAGATTTGACTTTTAAGGCTAGAACTGAAGTCGCGCCAACTGCTTAACTCAAAATACAGTCAAGAAAGTAGCTCTGAAGCTGAGAAACGGGATCGACCTTAAGCACTACTGTGCAATTACGTACAATTTTCAAATTTCTTGTACTTGCTAACTTTGCGACCTCGGGCAGCTATGTTACCATGGAGGAATCACACAAGATTTGACTTTATAGGCTAGAACTGAAGTCGCGCCAGCTGCTTAACTCAAAATACAGTCAAGAAAGTAGCTCTGAAGCTGAGAAACGGGATCGACCATAAGCACTAATGTGAAATTACGTACAATTTTCAAATTTCTTGTACTTGCTAACTTTGCGACCTCGGGCAGCTATGTTACCATGGAGGAACCACACAACATTTGACTTTATAGGTTAGAACTGAAGTCGCGCCAACTGCTTAACTCAAAATACAGTCAAGAAAGTAGCTCTGAAGCCAAGAAACGGCATCGACGTTAAGCACTACTGTGCAATTACGTACAATTTTCAAATTTCTTGTACTTGCTAACTTTGCGACCTCGGGCAGCTATGTTACCATGGAGGAACCACACAAGATTTGACTTTATAGGCTAGAGCTGAAGTCGCGCCAACTGCTTAACTCAAAATACAGTCAAGAAAGTAGCACTGAAGCTGAGAAACGGCATCGCCATAAGCACTAATGTGAAATTACGTACAATTTTCAAATTTCTTGTACTTGCTAACTTTGCGACCTCGGGCAGCTATGTTACCATGGGGGGATCACATAAGATTTGACTTTTAAGGCTAGAACTGAAGTCGCGCCAACTGCTTAACTCAAAATACAGTCAAGAAAGTAGCTCTGAAGCTGAGAAACGGGATCGACTATAAGCACTACTGTGCAATTCCGTAAAATTTTCAAATTTCTTGTACTTGCTAACTTTGCGACCTCGGGCAGCTATGTTACCATGGAGGAATCACACAAGATTTGACTTTTAAGGCTAGAACTGAAGTCGCGCCAACTGCCTAACTCAAAATACAGTCAGGAAAGTAGCTCTGAAGCCGAGAAACGGGATCGACCATAAGCACTAATGTGAAATTCGTACAATTTTCAAATTTCTTGTACTTGCTAACTTTGCGACCTCGGGCAGCTATGTTACCATGGAGGAACCACACAAGATTTGACTTTATAGGCTAGAACTGAAGTCGCCCCAACTGCTTAACTCAAAATACAGTCAAGAAAGTAGCTCTGAAGCTGAGAAACGGGATCGACTATAAGCACTACTGTGCAATTCCGTACAATTTTCAAATTTCTTGTACTTGCTAATTTTGCGACCTCGGGCAGCTATGTTACCATGGAGCAACCACACAACATTTGACTTTATAGGTTAGAACTGAATTCGCGCCAACTGCTTAACTCAAAATACAGTCAAGAAAGTAGCTCTGAAGCTGAGAAACGGGATCGACTATAAGCACTACTGTGCAATTACGTACAATTTTCAAATTTCTTGTACTTGCTAACTTTGCGACCTCGGGCAGCTATGTTACCATGGAGGAATCACACAAGATTTGACTTTATAGGCTAGAACTGAAGTCGCGCCAACTGCCTAACTCAAAATACAGTCAAGAAAGTAGCTCTGAAGCCGAGAAACGGGATCGACCTTGCACTAATGTGAAATTCGTACAATTTTCAAATTTCTTGTACTTGCTAACTTTGCGACCTCGGGCAGCTATGTTACCATGGAGGAACCACACAAGATTTGACTTTATAGGCTAGAACTGAAGTCGCCCCAACTGCTTAACTCAAAATACAGTCAAGAAAGTACCTCTGAAGCTGAGAAACGGGATCGACTATAAGCACTAATGAGAAATTACATACAATTTTCAAATTTCTTGTACTTGCTAACTTTGCGACCTCGGGCAGCTATGTTACCATGGAGGAATCACCCAAGATTTGACTTTTAAGGCTAAAACTGAAGTGGCGCCAACTGCTTAACTCAAAATACAGTCAAGAAAGTAGCTCTGAAGCTGAGAAACGGGATCGACCATAAGGATTAATGTTTAATTACGTACAATTTTCAAATTTCTTGTACTTGCTAACTTTGCGACCTCGGGCAGCTATGTTACCATGGAGGAATCGCACAAGATTTGACTTTTAAGGCTAGAACTGAAGTCGCGCCAACTGCTTAACTCAAAATACAGTCAAGAAAGTAGCTCTGAAGCCGAGAAACGGCATCGACCATAAGCACTAATGAGAAATTACATACAATTTTCAAATTTCTTGTACTTGCTAACTTTGCGACCTCGGGCAGCTATGTTACCATGGAGGAATCACACAAGATTTGACTTTTAAGGCTAGAACTGAAGTCGCGCCAACTGCTTAACTCAAAATACAGTCAAGAAAGTAGCTCTGAAGCTGAGAAACGGGATCGACCCTAAGCACTACTGTGCAATTACGTACAATTTTCAAATTTCTTGTACTTGCTAACTTTGCGGCCTCGGGCAGCTATGTTACCATGGAGGAACCACACAACATTTGACTTTTAAGGCTAGAACTGAAGTCCCGCCAACTGCTTAAATCAAAATACAGTCAAGATAGTAGCTCCGAAGCTGAGAAACGGGATCGACCCTAAGCACTACTGTGCAATTACGTACAATTTTCAAATTTCTTGTACTTGCTAACTTTGCGGCCTCGGGCAGCTATGTTACCATGGAGGAACCACACAACATTTGACTTTATAGACTAGAACTGAAGTCGCGCCAACTGCTTAACTCAAAATACAGTCAAGAAAGTAGCTCTGAAGCCGAGAAACGGCATCGACCATAAGCACTAATGGGAAATTACATACAATTTTCAAATTTCTTGTACTTGCTAATTTTGCGACCTCGGGCAGCTATGTTACCATGGAGGAATCACACAAGATTTGACTTTTTAGGCTAGAACTGAAGTCGCGCCAACTGCTTAACTCAAAATACAGTCAAGAAAGTAGCTCTGAAGCCGAGAAACGGCATCGATCATAAGCACTACTGTGCAATTACGTACAATTTTCAAATTTCTTGTACTTGCTAACTTTGCGACCTCGGGCAGCTATGTTACCATGGGGAACCACACAAGATTTGACTTTATAGGCTAGAACTGAAGTCGCGCCAACTGCTTAACTCAAAATACAGTCAAGAAAGTAGCTCTGAAGCCGAGAAACGGGATCGACCCTAAGCACTACTGTGCAATAACGTACAATTTTCAAATTTCTTGTACTTGCTAACTTTGCGACCTCGGGCAGCTATGTTACCATGGAGGAATCGCACAATATTTGACTTTATAGGCTAGAACTGAAGTCGCGCCAACTGCTTAACTCAAAATACAGTCAAGAAAGTAGCTCTGAAGCCGAGAAACGGGATCGACCCTAAGCACTACTGTGCAATAACGTACAATTTTCAAATTTCTTGTACTTGCTAACTTTGCGACCTCGGGCAGCTATGTTACCATGGAGGAACCACACAAGATTTGACTTTATAGGCTAGAACTGAAGTCGCGCCAACTGCTTAACTCAAAATACAGTCAAGAAAGTAGCTCTGAAGCTGAGAAACGGCATCGCCATAAGCACTAATGTGAAATTACGTACAATTTTTAAATTTCTTGTACTTGCTAACTTTGCGACCTCGGGCAGCTATGTTACCATGGAGGAATCACATAAGATTTGACTTTTAAAGCTAGAACTGAAGTCGCGCCAACTGCTTAACTCAAAATACAGTCAAGAAAGTAGCTCTGAAGCTGAGAAACGGGATCGACTATAAGCACTACTGTGCAATTCCGTACAATTTTCAAATTTCTTGTACTTGCTAACTTTGCGACCTCGGGCAGCTATGTTACCATGGAGGAATCACACAAGATTTGACTTTATAGGCTAGAACTGAAGTCGCGCCAACTGCCTAACTCAAAATACAGTCAAGAAAGTAGCTCTGAAGCCGAGAAACGGGATCGACCATAAGCACTAATGTGAAATTCGTACAATTTTCTAATTTCTTGTACTTGCTAACTTTGCGACCTCGGGCAGCTATGTTACCATGGAGGAACCACACAAGATTTGACTTTATAGGCTAGAACTGAAGTCGCCCCAACTGCTTAACTCAAAATACAGTCAAGAAAGTACCTCTGAAGCTGAGAAACGGGATCGACTATAAGCACTAATGAGAAATTACATACAATTTTCAAATTTCTTGTACTTGCTAACTTTGCGACCTCGGGCAGCTATGTTACCATGGAGGAATCACCCAAGATTTGACTTTTAAGGCTAAAACTGAAGTGGCGCCAACTGCTTAACTCAAAATACAGTCAAGAAAGTAGCTCTGAAGCTGAGAAACGGGATCGACCATAAGGATTAATGTTTAATTACGTACAATTTTCAAATTTCTTGTACTTGCTAACTTTGCGACCTCGGGCAGCTATGTTACCATGGAGGAATCGCACAAGATTTGACTTTTAAGGCTAGAACTGAAGTCGCGCCAACTGCCTAACTCAAAATACAGTCAAGAAAGTACCTCTGAAGCTGAGAAACGGGATCGACTATAAGCACTAATGAGAAATTACATACAATTTTCAAATTTCTTGTACTTGCTAACTTTGCGACCTCGGGCAGCTATGTTACCATGGAGGAATCACCCAAGATTTGACTTTTAAGGTTAAAACTGAAGTGGCGCCAACTGCTTAACTCAAAATACAGTCAAGAAAGTAGCTCTGAAGCTGAGAAACGGGATCGACCATAAGGATTAATGTTTAATTACGTACAATTTTCAAATTTCTTGTACTTGCTAACTTTGCGACCTCGGGCAGCTATGTTACCATGGAGGAATCACATAAGATTTGACTTTTAAGGCTAGAACTGAAGTCGCGCCAACTGTTTAACTCAAAATACAGTCAAGAAAGTAGTTCTGAAGCTGAGAAACGGGATCGACTATAAGCACTACTGTGCAATTACGTACAATTTTCAAATTTCTTGTACTTGCTAACTTTGCGACCTCGGGCAGCTATGTTACCATGGAGGAATCACACAAGATTTGACTTTATAGGCTAGAACTGAAGTCGCGCCAACTGCTTAACTCAAAATACAGTCAAGAAAGTAGATCTGAAGCCGAGAAACGGGATCGACCCTAAGCACTACTGTGCAATAACGTACAATTTTCAAATTTCTTGTACTTGCTAACTTTGCGACCTCGGGCAGCTATGTTACCATGGAGGAACCACACAACATTTGACTTTATAGGTTAGAACTGAAGTCGCGCCAACTGCTTAACTCAAAATACAGTCAAGAAAGTAGCTCTGAAGCTGAGAGGCGGGATCGACCATAAGCACTAATGAGAAATTACATACAATTTTCAAATTTCTTGTACTTGCTAACTTTGCGACCTCGGGCAGCTATGTTACCATGGAGGAATCACCCAAGATTTGACTTTTAAGGTTAAAACTGAAGTGGCGCCAACTGCTTAACTCAAAATACAGTCAAGAAAGTAGCTCTGAAGCTGAGAAACGGGATCGACCATAAGGATTAATGTTTAATTACGTACAATTTTCAAATTTCTTGTACTTGCTAACTTTGCGACCTCGGGCAGCTATGTTACCATGGAGGAATCACATAAGATTTGACTTTTAAGGCTAGAACTGAAGTCGCGCCAACTGTTTAACTCAAAATACAGTCAAGAAAGTAGTTCTGAAGCTGAGAAACGGGATCGACTATAAGCACTACTGTGCAATTACGTACAATTTTCAAATTTCTTGTACTTGCTAACTTTGCGACCTCGGGCAGCTATGTTACCATGGAGGAATCACACAAGATTTGACTTTATAGGCTAGAACTGAAGTCGCGCCAACTGCTTAACTCAAAATACAGTCAAGAAAGTAGATCTGAAGCCGAGAAACGGGATCGACCCTAAGCACTACTGTGCAATAACGTACAATTTTCAAATTTCTTGTACTTGCTAACTTTGCGACCTCGGGCAGCTATGTTACCATGGAGGAACCACACAACATTTGACTTTATAGGTTAGAACTGAAGTCGCGCCAACTGCTTAACTCAAAATACAGTCAAGAAAGTAGCTCTGAAGCTGAGAGACGGGATCGACCATAAGCACTAATGTGAAATTACGTACAATTTTCAAATTTCTTGTACTTGCTAACTTTGCGACCTCGGGCAGCTATGTTACCATGGAGGAATCACACAAGATTTGACTTTTAAGGCTAGAACTGAAGTCGCGCCAACTGCCTAACTCAAAATACAGTCAGGAAAGTAGCTCTGAAGCCGAGAAACGGGATCGACCATAAGCACTAATGTGAAATTCGTACAATTTTCAAATTTCTTGTACTTGCTAACTTTGCGACCTCGGGCAGCTATGTTACCATGGAGGAACCACACAAGATTTGACTTTATAGGCTAGAACTGAAGTCGCCCCAACTGCTTAACTCAAAATACAGTCAAGAAAGTAGCTCTGAAGCTGAGAAACGGGATCGACCTTAAGCACTACTTTGCAATTACGTACAATTTTCAAATTTCTTGTACTTGCTAACTTTGCGACCTCGGGCAGCTATGTTACCATGGAGGAATCAAACAACATTTGACTTTTAAGGCTAGAACTGAAGTCCCGCCAACTGCTTAAATCAAAATACAGTCAAGATAGTAGCTCCGAAGCTGAGAAACGGGATCGACCCTAAGCACTACTGTGCAATTACGTACAATTTTCAAATTTCTTGTACTTGCTAACTTTGCGGCCTCGGGCAGCTATGTTACCATGGAGGAACCACACAACATTTGACTTTATAGACTAGAACTGAAGTCGCGCCAACTGCTTAACTCAAAATACAGTCCAGGAAGTAGCTCTGAAGCCGAGAAACGGCATCGACCATAAGCACTAATGGGAAATTACATACAATTTTCAAATTTCTTGTACTTGCTAACTTTGCGACCTCGGGCAGCTATGTTACCATGGAGGAATCACACAAGATTTGACTTTTAAGGCTAGAACTGAAGTCGCGCCAACTGCTTAACTCAAAATACAGTCAAGAAAGTAGCTCTGAAGCCGAGAAACGGCATCGATCATAAGCACTACTGTGCAATTACGTACAATTTTCAAATTTCTTGTACTTGCTAACTTTGCGACCTCGGGCAGCTATGTTACCATGGGGGAACCACACAAGATTTGACTTTATAGGCTAGAACTGAAGTCGCGCCAACTGCTTAACTCAAAATACAGTCAAGAAAGTAGCTCTGAAGCCGAGAAACGGGATCGACCCTAAGCACTACTGTGCAATAACGTACAATTTTCAAATTTCTTGTACTTGCTAACTTTGCGACCTCGGGCAGCTATGTTACCATGCAGGAATCGCACAAGATTTGACTTTTAAGGCTAGAACTGAAGTCCCGCCAACTGCTTAAATCAAAATACAGTCAAGATAGTAGCTCCGAAGCTGAGAAACGGGATCGACCCTAAGCACTACTGTGCAATTACGTACAATTTTCAAATTTCTTGTACTTGCTAACTTTGCGACCTCGGGCAGCTATGTTACCATGGAGGAATCACACAAGATTTGACTTTATAGGCTAGAACTGAAGTCGCGCCAACTGCTTAACTCAAAATACAGTCAAGAAAGTAGCTCTGAAGACGAGAAACGGGATCGACCCTAAGCACTACTGTGCAATAACGTACAATTTTCAAATTTCTTGTACTTGCTAACTTTGCGGCCTCGGGCAGCTATGTTACCATGGAGGAACCACACAACATTTGACTTTATAGACTAGAACTGAAGTCGCGCCAACTGCTTAACTCAAAATACAGTCAAGAAAGTAGCTCTGAAGCCGAGAAACGGCATCGACCATAAGCACTAATGGGAAATTACATACAATTTTCAAATTTCTTGTACTTGCTAACTTTGCGACCTCGGGCAGCTATGTTACCATGGAGGAATCACACAAGATTTGACTTTTAAGGCTAGAACTGAAGTCGCGCCAACTGCTTAACTCAAAATACAGTCAAGAAAGTAGCCCTGAAGCCAAGAAACGGCATCGACCTTAAGCACTACTGTGCAATTACGTACAATTTTCAAATTTCTTGTACTTGCTAACTTTGCGACCTCGGGCAGCTATGTTACCATGGAGGAATCACACAAGATTTGACTTTATAGGCTAGAACTGAAGTCGCGCCAACTGCTTAACTCAAAATACAGTCAAGAAAGTAGCTCTGAAGCCGAGAAACGGGATCGACCCTAAGCACTACTGTGCAATAACGTACAATTTTCAAATTTCTTGTTCTTGCTAACTTTGCGACCTCGGGCAGCTATGTTACCATGCAGGAATCGCACAAGATTTGACTTTATAGGCTAGAACTGAAGTCGCGCCAACTGCTTAACTCAAAATACAGTCAAGAAAGTAGCTCTGAAGCCGAGAAACGGGATCGACCCTAAGCACTACTGTGCAATAACGTACAATTTTCAAATTTCTTGTACTTGCTAACTTTGCGACCTCGGGCAGCTATGTTACCATGCAGGAATCGCACAAGATTTGACTTTTAAGGCTAGAACTGAAGTCCCGCCAACTGCTTAAATCAAAATACAGTCAAGATAGTAGCTCCGAAGCTGAGAAACGGGATCGACCCTAAGCACTACTGTGCAATTACGTACAATTTTCAAATTTCTTGTACTTGCTAACTTTGCGACCTCGGGCAGCTATGTTACCATGGAGGAATAACACAAGATTTGACTTTATAGGCTAGAACTGAAGTCGCGCCAACTGCTTAACTCAAAATACAGTCAAGAAAGTAGCTCTGAAGCCGAGAAACGGGATCGACCCTAAGCACTACTGTGCAATAACGTACAATTTTCAAATTTCTTGTACTTGCTAACTTTGCGGCCTCGGGCAGCTATGTTACCATGGAGGAACCACACAACATTTGACTTTATAGACTAGAACTGAAGTCGCGTCAACTGCTTAACTCAAAATACAGTCAAGAAAGTAGCTCTGAAGCCGAGAAACGGCATCGACCATAAGCACTAATAGGAAATTACATACAATTTTCAAATTTCTTGTACTTGCTAACTTTGCGACCTCGGGCAGCTATGTTACCATGGAGGAATCACACAAGATTTGACTTTTAAGGCTAGAACTGAAGTCGCGCCAACTGCTTAACTCAAAATACAGTCAAGAAAGTAGCTCTGAAGCCGAGAAACGGCATCGATCATAAGCACTACTGTGCAATTACGTACAATTTTCAAATTTCTTGTACTTGCTAACTTTGCGACCTCGGGCAGCTATGTTACCATGGAGGAATCACACAAGATTTGACTTTATAGGCTAGAACTGAAGTCGCGCCAACTGCTTAACTCAAAATACAGTCAAGAAAGTAGCTCTGAAGCCGAGAAACGGGATCGACCCTAAGCACTACTGTGCAATAACGTACAATTTTCAAATTTCTTGTTCTTGCTAACTTTGCGACCTCGGGCAGCTATGTTACCATGCAGGAATCGCACAAGATTTGACTTTATAGGCTAGAACTGAAGTCGCGCCAACTGCTTAACTCAAAATACAGTCAAGAAAGTAGCTCTGAAGCCGAGAAACGGGATCGACCCTAAGCACTACTGTGCAATAACGTACAATTTTCAAATTTCTTGTACTTGCTAACTTTGCGACCTCGGGCAGCTATGTTACCATGCAGGAATCGCACAAGATTTGACTTTTAAGGCTAGAACTGAAGTCCCGCCAACTGCTTAAATCAAAATACAGTCAAGATAGTAGCTCCGAAGCTGAGAAACGGGATCGACCCTAAGCACTACTGTGCAATTACGTACAATTTTCAAATTTCTTGTACTTGCTAACTTTGCGACCTCGGGCAGCTATGTTACCATGGAGGAATCACACAAGATTTGACTTTATAGGCTAGAACTGAAGTCGCGCCAACTGCTTAACTCAAAATACAGTCAAGAAAGTAGCTCTGAAGCCGAGAAACGGGATCGACCCTAAGCACTACTGTGCAATAACGTACAATTTTCAAATTTCTTGTACTTGCTAACTTTGCGGCCTCGGGCAGCTATGTTACCATGGAGGAACCACACAACATTTGACTTTATAGACTAGAACTGAAGTCGCGCCAACTGCTTAACTCAAAATACAGTCAAGAAAGTAGCTCTGAAGCCGAGAAACGGCATCGACCATAAGCACTAATGGGAAATTACATACAATTTTCAAATTTCTTGTACTTGCTAACTTTGCGACCTCGGGCAGCTATGTTACCATGGAGGAATCACACAAGATTTGACTTTTAAGGCTAGAACTGAAGTCGCGCCAACTGCTTAACTCAAAATACAGTCAAGAAAGTAGCTCTGAAGCCGAGAAACGGCATCGATCATAAGCACTACTGTGCAATTACGTACAATTTTCAAATTTCTTGTACTTGCTAACTTTGCGACCTCGGGCAGCTATGTTACCATGTTGGAACAACACAAGATTTGACTTTATAGGCTAGAACTGAAGTCGCGCCAACTGCTTAACTCAAAATACAGTCAAGAAAGTAGCTCTGAAGCCAAGAAACGGCATCGACCTTAAGCACTACTGTGCAATTACGTACAATTTTCAAATTTCTTGTACTTGCTAATTTTGCGACCTCGGGCAGCTATGTTACCATGGAGGAACCACACAAGATTTGACTTTATAGGCTAGAACTGAAGTTGCGCCAACTGCTTAACTCAAAATACAGTCAAGAAAGTATCTCTGAAGCCGAGAAACGTCATCGACCATAAGCACTACTGTGCAATTACGTACAATTTTCAAATTTCTTGTACTTGCTAACTTTGCGACCTCGGGCAGCTATGTTACCATGGAGGAACCACACAAGATTTGACTTTATAGGCTAGAACTGAAGTCGCGCCAACTGCTTAACTCAAAATACAGTCAAGAAAGTAGCTCTGAAGCTGAGAAACGGGATCGACTATAAGCACTACCGTGAAATTACGTACAATTTTCAAATTTCTTGTACTTGCTAACTTTGCGACCTCGGGCAGCTATGTTACCATGGAGGAATCACAGAAGATTTGACTTTTAAGGCTAGAACTGAAGTCGCGCCAACTGCTTAACTCAAAATACAGTCAAGAAAGTAGCTCTGAAGCCGAGAAACGGGATCGACCATAAGCACTAATGTGAAATTCGTACAATTTTCAAATTTCTTGTACTTGCTAACTTTGCGACCTCGGGCAGCTATGTTACTATGGAGGAACCACACAACATTTGACTTTATAGACTAGAACTGAAGTCGCGCCAACTGCTTAACTCAAAATAGAGTCAAGAAAGCAGTTCTGAAGCTGAGAAACGGGATCGACCATAAGCACTACCGTGAAATTACGTACAATTTTCAAATTTCTTGTACTTGCTAACTTTGCGACCTCGGGCAGCTGAGTTACCATGGAGGAATCAAACAACATTTGACTTTTAAGGCTAGAACTGAAGTCCCGCCAACTGCTTAAATCAAAATACAGTCAAGATAGTAGCTCCGAAGCTGAGAAACGGGATCGACCCTAAGCACTACTGTGCAATAACGTACAATTTTCAAATTTCTTGTACTTGCTAACTTTGCGACCTCGGGCAGCTATGTTACCATGGGGGAACCGCACAAGATTTGACTTTATAGGCTAGAACTGAAGTCGCGCCAACTGCTTAACTCAAAATACAGTCAAGAAAGTAGCTCTGAAGCCAAGAAACGGCATCGACCTTAAGCACTACTGTGCAATTACGTACAATTTTCAAATTTCTTGTACTTGCTAACTTTGCGACCTCGGGCAGCTATGTTACCATGGAGGAACCACACAAGATTTGACTTTATAGGCTAGAACTGAAGTTGCGCCAACTGCTTAACTCAAAATACAGTCAAGAAAGTATCTCTGAAGCCGAGAAACGTCATCGACCATAAGCACTACTGTGCAATTACGTACAATTTTCAAATTTCTTGTACTTGCTAACTTTGCGACCTCGGGCAGCTATGTTACCATGGAGGAACCACACAAGATTTGACTTTATAGACTAGAACTGAAGTCGCGCCAACTGCTTAACTCAAAATACAGTCAAGAAAGTAGCTCTGAAGCTGAGAAACGGGATCGACTATAAGCACTACCGTGAAATTACGTACAATTTTCAAATTTCTTGTACTTGCTAACTTTGCGACCTCGGGCAGCTATGTTACCATGGAGGAATCACAGAAGATTTGACTTTTAAGGCTAGAACTGAAGTCGCGCCAACTGCTTAACTCAAAATACAGTCAAGAAAGTAGCTCTGAAGCCGAGAAACGGGATCGACCATAAGCACTAATGTGAAATTCGTACAATTTTCAAATTTCTTGTACTTGCTAAATTTGCGACCTCGGGCAGCTATGTTACTATGGAGGAACCACACAACATTTGACTTTATAGACTAGAACTGAAGTCGCGCCAACTGCTTAACTCAAAATAGAGTCAAGAAAGCAGTTCTGAAGCTGAGAAACGGGATCGACCATAAGCACTACCGTGAAATTACGTACAATTTTCAAATTTCTTGTACTTGCTAACTTTGCGACCTCGGGCAGCTGAGTTACCATGGATGAATCAAACAACATTTGACTTTTAAGGCTAGAACTGAAGTCCCGCCAACTGCTTAAATCAAAATACAGTCAAGATAGTAGCTCCGAAGCTGAGAAACGGGATCGACCCTAAGCACTACTGTGCAATAACGTACAATTTTCAAATTTCTTGTACTTGCTAACTTTGCGACCTCGGGCAGCTATGTTACCATGAGGGAACCACACAAGATTTGACTTTATAGGCTAGAACTGAAGTCGCGCCAACTGTTTAACTCAAAATACAGTCAAGAAAGTAGCTCTGAAGCCAAGAAACGGCATCGACCTTAAGCACTACTGTGCAATTACGTACAATTTTCAAATTTCTTGTACTTGCTAACTTTGCGACCTCGGGCAGCTATGTTACCATGGAGGAACCACACAAGATTTGACTTTATAGGCTAGAACTGAAGTCGCGCCAACTGCTTAACTCAAAATACAGTCAAGAAAGTAGCTCTGAAGCTGAGAAACGGGATCGACTATAAGCACTACCGTGAAATTACGTACAATTTTCAAATTTCTTGTACTTGCTAACTTTGCGACCTCGGGCAGCTATGTTACCATGGAGGAACCACACAAGATTTGACTTTATAGGCTAGAACTGAAGTTGCGCCAACTGCTTAACTCAAAATACAGTCAAGAAAGTATCTCTGAAGCCGAGAAACGTCATCGACCATAAGCACTACTGTGCAATTACGTACAATTTTCAAATTTCTTGTACTTGCTAACTTTGCGACCTCGGGCAGCTATGTTACCATGGAGGAACCACACAAGATTTGACTTTATAGGCTAGAACTGAAGTTGCGCCAACTGCTTAACTCAAAATACAGTCAAGAAAGTATCTCTGAAGCCGAGAAACGTCATCGACCATAAGCACTACTGTGCAATTACGTACAATTTTCAAATTTCTTGTACTTGCTAACTTTGTGACCTCGGGCAGCTATGTTACCATGGAGGAACCACACAAGATTTGACTTTATAGGCTAGAACTGTAGTCGCGCCAACTGCTTAACTCAAAATACAGTCAAGAAAGTAGCTCTGAAGCTGAGAAACGGGATCGACTATAAGCACTACCGTGAAATTACGTACAATTTTCAAATTTCTTGTACTTGCTAACTTTGCGACCTCGGGCAGCTATGTTACCATGGAGGAATCACAGAAGATTTGACTTTTAAGGCTAGAACTGAAGTCGCGCCAACTGCTTAACTCAAAATACAGTCAAGAAAGTAGCTCTGAAGCCGAGAAACGGGATCGACCATAAGCACTAATGTGAAATTCGTACAATTTTCAAATTTCTTGTACTTGCTAACTTTGCGACCTCGGGCAGCTATGTTACTATGGAGGAACCACACAACATTTGACTTTATAGACTAGAACTGAAGTCGCGCCAACTGCTTAACTCAAAATAGAGTCAAGAAAGCAGTTCTGAAGCTGAGAAACGGGATCGACCATAAGCACTACCGTAAAATTACGTACAATTTTCAAATTTCTTGTACTTGCTAACTTTGCGACCTCGGGCAGCTGAGTTACCATGGAGGAATCAAACAACATTTGACTTTTAAGGCTAGAACTGAAGTCCCGCCAACTGCTTAAATCAAAATACAGTCAAGATAGTAGCTCCGAAGCTGAGAAACGGGATCGACCCTAAGCACTACTGTGCAATAACGTACAATTTTCAAATTTCTTGTACTTGCTAACTTTGCGACCTCGGGCAGCTATGTTACCATGAGGGAACCACACAAGATTTGACTTTATAGGCTAGAACTGAAGTCGCGCCAACTGTTTAACTCAAAATACAGTCAAGAAAGTAGCTCTGAAGCCAAGAAACGGCATCGACCTTAAGCACTACTGTGCAATTACGTACAATTTTCAAATTTCTTGTACTTGCTAACTTTGCGACCTCGGGCAGCTATGTTACCATGGAGGAACCACACAAGATTTGACTTTATAGGCTAGAACTGAAGTTGCGCCAACTGCTTAACTCAAAATACAGTCAAGAAAGTATCTCTGAAGCCGAGAAACGTCATCGACCATAAGCACTACTGTGCAATTACGTACAATTTTCAAATTTCTTGTACTTGCTAACTTTGCGACCTCGGGCAGCTATGTTACTATGGAGGAACCACACAACATTTGACTTTATAGACTAGAACTGAAGTCGCGCCAACTGCTTAACTCAAAATAGAGTCAAGAAAGCAGTTCTGAAGCTGAGAAACGGGATCGACCATAAGCACTACCGTGAAATTACGTACAATTTTCAAATTTCTTGTACTTGCTAACTTTGCGACCTCGGGCAGCTATGTTACCATGGAGGAACCACACAAGATTTGACTTTATAGGCTAGAACTGAAGTCGCGCCAACTGCTTAACTCAAAATACAGTCAAGAAAGTAGCTCTGAAGCTGAGAAACGGGATCGACTATAAGCACTACCGTGAAATTACGTACAATTTTCAAATTTCTTGTACTTGCTAACTTTGCGACCTCGGGCAGCTATGTTACCATGGAGGAACCACACAAGATTTGACTTTATAGGCTAGAACTGAAGTTGCGCCAACTGCTTAACTCAAAATACAGTCAAGAAAGTATCTCTGAAGCCGAGAAACGTCATCGACCATAAGCACTACTGTGCAATTACGTACAATTTTCAAATTTCTTGTACTTGCTAACTTTGCGACCTCGGGCAGCTATGTTACCATGGAGGAACCACACAAGATTTGACTTTATAGGCTAGAACTGAAGTTGCGCCAACTGCTTAACTCAAAATACAGTCAAGAAAGTATCTCTGAAGACGAGAAACGTCATCGACCATAAGCACTACTGTGCAATTACGTACAATTTTCAAATTTCTTGTACTTGCTAACTTTGCGACCTCGGGCAGCTATGTTACCATGGAGGAACCACACAAGATTTGACTTTATAGGCTAGAACTGTAGTCGCGCCAACTGCTTAACTCAAAATACAGTCAAGAAAGTAGCTCTGAAGCTGAGAAACGGGATCGACTATAAGCACTACCGTGAAATTACGTACAATTTTCAAATTTCTTGTACTTGCTAACTTTGCGACCTCGGGCAGCTATGTTACCATGGAGGAATCACAGAAGATTTGACTTTTAAGGCTAGAACTGAAGTCGCGCCAACTGCTTAACTCAAAATACAGTCAAGAAAGTAGCTCTGAAGCCGAGAAACGGGATCGACCATAAGCACTAATGTGAAATTCGTACAATTTTCAAATTTCTTGTACTTGCTAATTTTGCGACCTCGGGCAGCTATGTTACTATGGAGGAACCACACAACATTTGACTTTATAGACTAGAACTGAAGTCGCGCCAACTGCTTAACTCAAAATAGAGTCAAGAAAGCAGTTCTGAAGCTGAGAAACGGGATCGACCATAAGCACTACCGTGAAATTACGTACGATTTTCAAATTTCTTGTACTTGCTAACTTTGCGACCTCGGGCAGCTGAGTTACCATGGAGGAATCAAACAACATTTGACTTTTAAGGCTAGAACTGAAGTCCCGCCAACTGCTTAAATCAAAATACAGTCAAGATAGTAGCTCCGAAGCTGAGAAACGGGATCGACCCTAAGCACTACTGTGCAATAACGTACAATTTTCAAATTTCTTGTACTTGCTAACTTTGCAACCTCGGGCAGCTATGTTACCATGGAGGAATCACAGAAGATTTGACTTTTAAGGCTAGAACTGAATTCGCGCCAACTGCTTAACTCAAAATACAGTCAAGAAAGTAGCTCTGAAGCCGAGAAACGGCATCGACCCTAAGCACTACTGTGCAATAACGTACAATTTTCAAATTTCTTGTACTTGCTAACTTTGCGGCCTCGGGCAGCTATGTTACTATGGAGGAACCACACAACATTTGACTTTATAGACTAGAACTGAAGTCGCGCCAACTGCTTAACTCAAAATACAGTCAAGAAAGTAGCTCTGAAGCCGAGAAACGGCATCGACCATAAGCACTAATGAGAAATTACATACAATTTTCAAATTTCTTGTACTTGCTAAATTTGCGACCTCGGGCAGCTATGTTACCATGGAGGAATCACACAAGATTTGACTTTTAAGGCTAGAACTGAAGTCGCGCCAACTGCTTAACTCAAAATACAGTCAAGAAAGTAGCTCTGAAGCTGAGAAACGGGATCGACCTTAAGCACTACTGTGCAATTCCGTACAATTTTCAAATTTCTTGTACTTGCTAACTTTGCGACCTCGGGCAGCTATGTAGACCAATGAGGACTAATGTTTAATTACGTACAATTTTCAAATTTCTTGTACTTGCTAACTTTGCGACCACGGGCAGCTATGTTACCATGGAGGAATCGCACAAGATTTGACTTTTAAGGCTAGAACTGAAGTCGCGCCAACTGCTTAACTCAAAATACAGTCAAGAAAGTAGCTCTGAAGCTGAGAAACGGGATCGACTATAAGCACTACCGTGAAATTACGTACAATTTTCAAATTTCTTGTACTTGCTAACATTGCGACCTCGGGCAGCTATGTTACCATGGAGGAATCACAGAAGATTTTACTTTTAAGGCTAGAACTGAAGTCGCGCCAACTGCTTAACTCAAAATACAGTCAAGAAAGTAGCTCTGAAGCCGAGAAACGGCATCGACCATAAGCACTAATGAGAAATTACATACAATTTTCAAATTTCTTGTACTTGCTAAATTTGCGACCTCGGGCAGCTATGTTACCATGGAGGAATCACACAAGATTTGACTTTTAAGGCTAGAACTGAAGTCGCGCCAACTGCTTAACTCAAAATACAGTCAAGAAAGTAGCTCTGAAGCTGAGAAACGGGATCGACCTTAAGCACTACTGTGCAATTCCGTACAATTTTCAAATTTCTTGTACTTGCTAACTTTGCGACCTCGGGCAGCTATGTAGACCAATGAGGACTAATGTTTAATTACGTACAATTTTCAAATTTCTTGTACTTGCTAACTTTGCGACCACGGGCAGCTATGTTACCATGGAGGAATCGCACAAGATTTGACTTTTAAGGCTAGAACTGAAGTCGCGCCAACTGCTTAACTCAAAATACAGTCAAGAAAGTAGCTCTGAAGCTGAGAAACGGGATCGACTATAAGCACTACCGTGAAATTACGTACAATTTTCAAATTTCTTGTACTTGCTAACTTTGCGACCTCGGGCAGCTATGTTACTATGGAGGAACCACACAACATTTGACTTTATAGACTAGAACTGAAGACTCAAAATAGAGTCAAGAAAGCAGTTCTGAAGCTGAGAAACGGGATCGACCATAAGCACTACCGTGAAATTACGTACAATTTTCAAATTTCTTGTACTTGCTAACTTTGCGACCTCGGGCAGCTGAGTTACCATGGAGGAATCAAACAACATTTGACTTTTAAGGCTAGAACTGAAGTCCCGCCAACTGCTTAAATCAAAATACAGTCAAGATAGTAGCTCCGAAGCTGAGAAACGGGATCGACCCTAAGCACTACTGTGCAATTACGTACAATTTTCAAATTTCTTGTACTTGCTAACTTTGCAACCTCGGGCAGCTATGTTACCATGGAGGAATCACAGAAGATTTGACTTTTAAGGCTAGAACTGAAGTCGCGCCAACTGCTTAACTCAAAATACAGTCAAGAAAGTAGCTCTGAAGCTGAGAATCGGGATCGACTATAAGCACTACCGTGAAATTACGTACAATTTTCAAATTTCTTGTACTTGCTAACTTTGCGACCTCGGGCAGCTATGTTACCATGATGGAATCACACAAGATTTGACTTTTAAGGCTAGAACTGAAGTCGCGCCAACTGCTTAACTCAAAATACAGTCAAGAAAGTAGCTCTGAAGCTGAGAAACGGGATCGACTATAAGCACTACTGTGCAATTCCGTACAATTTTCAAATTTGTTGTACTTGCTAACTTTGCGACCTCGGGCAGCTATGTTACCATGGAGGAATCACACAAGATTTGACTTTTAAGGCTAGAACTGAAGTCGCGCCAACTGCTTAACTCAAAATACAGTCAAGAAAGTAGCTCTGAAGCCGAGAAACCGCATCGACCATAAGCACTACTGTGCAATTACGTACAATTTTCAAATTTCTTGTACTTGCTAACTTTGCGACCTCGGGCAGCTATGTTACCATGGAAGAACCACACAACATTTGACTTTATAGGCTAGAACTGAAGTCGCGCCA
Source organism: Merodon equestris (assembly GCA_958301585.1). NCBI lineage: Eukaryota > Metazoa > Arthropoda > Insecta > Diptera > Syrphidae > Merodon > Merodon equestris. The sequence goes on along the minus strand of OY284415.1, from coordinate 74,599,289 downwards.
ACTGCTTAACTCAAAATACAGTCAAGAAAGTAGCTCTGAAGCTGAGAAACGGGATCGACTATAAGCACTACCGTGAAATTACGTACAATTTTCAAATTTCTTGTACTTGCTAACTTTGCGACCTCGGGCAGCTATGTTACCATGGATGAATCACACAAGATTTGACTTTTAAGGCTAGAACTGAAGTCGCGCCAACTGCTTAACTCAAAATACAGTCAAGAAAGTAGCTCTGAAGCTGAGAAACGGGATCGACCATAAGCACTAATGTGAAATTACGTACAATTTTCAAATTTCTTGTACTTGCTAACTTTGCGACCTCGGGCAGCTATGTTGCCATGGAGGAATCACACAAGATTTGACTTTTAAGGCTAGAACTGAAGTCGCGCCAACTGCTTAACTCAAAATACAGTCAAGAAAGTAGCTCTGAAGCTGAGAAACGGCATCGACCATAAGCACTACCGTGAAATTACGTACAATTTATAAATTTCTTGTACTTGCTAAATTTGCGACCTCGGGCAGCTAGGTTACCATGGAGGAATCACACAAGATTTGACTTTTAAGGCTAGAACTGAAGTCGCGCCAACTGCTTAACTCAAAATACAGTCAAGAAAGTAGCTCTGAAGCTGAGAAACGGGATCGACCATAAGCACTACTGTGCAATTACGTACAATTTTCAAATTTCTTGTACTTGCTAACTTTGCGGCCTCGGCCAGCTATGTTACCATGGAGGAACCACACAACATTTGACTTTATAGACTAGAACTGAAGTCGCGCCAACTGCTTAACTCAAAATACAGTCAAGAAAGTAGCTCTGAAGCTGAGAAACGGCATCGACCATAAGCACTACCGTGAAATTACGTACAATTTTCAAATTTCTAGTACTTGCTAACTTTGCGACCTCGGGCAGCTATGTTACCATGGAGGAATCACACAAGATTTGACTTTTAAGGCTAGAACTGAAGTCGCGCCAACTGCTTAACTCAAAATACAGTCAAGAAAGTAGCTCTGAAGCTGAGAAACGGCATCGACCATAAGCACTACCGTGAAATTACGTACAATTTTCAAATTTCTTGTACTTGCTAACTTTGCGACCTCGGGCAGCTATGTTACCATGGAGGAATCACACAAGATTTGACTTTTAAGGCTAGAACTGAAGTCGCGCCAACTGCTTAACTCAAAATACAGTCAAGAAAGTAGCTCTGAAGCTGAGAAACGGGATCGACCATAAGCACTAATGTGAAATTACGTACAATTTTCAAATTTCTTGTACTTGCTAACTTTGCGACCTCGGGCAGCTATGTTTCCATGGAGGAACCACACAACATTTGACTTTATAGGCTAGAACTGAAGTCGCGCCAACTGCTTAACTCAAAATACAGTCAAGAAAGTAGCTCTGAAGCTGAGAAACGGCATCGACCATAAGCACTACCGTGAAATTACGTACAATTTTCAAATTTCTTGTACTTGCTAACTTTGCGACCTCGGGCAGCTATGTTACCATGGACGAACCACACAAGATTTGACTTTATAGGCTAGAACTGAAGTCGCGCCAACTGCTTAACTCAAAATACAGTCAAGAAAGTAGCTCTGGAGCCAAGAAACGGGATCGACCATAAGCAATAATGTGTAATTACGTACAATTTTCAAATTTCTTTTACTTGCTAACTTTGCGACCTCGGGCAGCTATGTTACCATGGAGGAATCACACAAGATTTGACTTTTAAGGCTAGAACTGAAGTCGCGCCAACTGCTTAACTCAAAATACAGTCAAGAAAGTAGCTCTGAAGCCAAGAAACGGCATCGACCTCAAGCACTACTGTGCAATTACGTACAATTTTCAAATTTCTTGTACTTGCTAACTTTGCGACCTCGGGCAGCTATGTTACCATGGAGGAATCACACAAGATTTGACTTTTAAGGCTAGAACTGAAGTCGCGCCAACTGCTTAACTCAAAATACAGTCAAGAAAGTAGCTCTGAAGCCAAGAAACGGCATCGACCTTAAGCACTACCGTGAAATTACGTACAATTTTCAAATTTCTTGTACTTGCTAACTTTGCGACCTCGGGCAGCTATGTTACCATGGAGGAATCACACAAGATTTGACTTTTAAGGCTAGAACTGAAGTCGCGCCAACTGCTTAACTCAAAATACAGTCAAGAAAGTAGCTCTGAAGCTGAGAAACGGGATCGACCATAAGCACTAATGTGAAATTACGTACAATTTTCAAATTTCTTGTACTTGCTAACTTTGCGACCTCGGGCAGCTATGTTTCCATGGAGGAACCACACAACATTTGACTTTATAGGCTAGAACTGAAGTCGCGCCAACTGCTTAACTCAAAATACAGTCAAGAAAGTAGCTCTGAAGCTGAGAAACGGGATCGACCATAAGCACTACTGTGCAATTACGTACAATTTTCAAATTTCTTGTACTTGCTAACTTTGCGGCCTCGGGCAGCTATGTTACCATGGAGGAACCACACAACATTTGACTTTATAGACTAGAACTGAAGTCGCGCCAACTGTTTAACTCAAAATACAGTCAAGAAAGTAGCTCTGAAGCTGAGAAACGGCATCGACCATAAGCACTACCGTGAAATTACGTACAATTTTCAAATTTCTTGTACTTGCTAACTTTGCGACCTCGGGCAGCTATGTTACCATGGAGGAACCACACAACATTTGACTTTATAGGCTAGAACTGAAGTCGCGCCAGCTGCTTAACTCAAAATACAGTCAAGAAAGTAGCTCTGAAGCTGCGAAACGGCATCGACCATAAGCACTACCGTGAAATTCATACAATTTTCAAATTTCTTGTACTTGCTAACTTTGCGACCTCGGGCAGCTATGTTACCATGGAGGAACCACACAACATTTGACTTTATAGACTAGAACTGAAGTCGCGCCAACTGCTTAACTCAAAATACAGTCAAGAAAGTAGCTCTGAAGCCGAGAAACCGCATCGACCATAAGCACTACTGTGCAATTACGTACAATTTTCAAATTTCTTGTACTTGCTAACTTTGCGACCTCGGGCAGCTATGTTACCATGGAAGAACCACACAACATTTGACTTTATAGGCTAGAACTGAAGTCGCGCCAACTGCTTAACTCAAAATACAGTCAAGAAAGTAGCTCTGAAGCTGAGAAACGGGATCGACTATAAGCACTACCGTGAAATTACGTACAATTTTCAAATTTCTTGTACTTGCTAACTTTGCGACCTCGGGCAGCTATGTTACCATGGATGAATCACACAAGATTTGACTTTTAAGGCTAGAACTGAAGTCGCGCCAACTGCTTAACTCAAAATACAGTCAAGAAAGTAGCTCTGAAGCCGAGAAACCGCATCGACCATAAGCACTACTGTGCAATTACGTACAATTTTCAAATTTCTTGTACTTGCTAACTTTGCGACCTCGGGCAGCTATGTTACCATGGAGGAATCACACAAGATTTGACTTTTAAGGCTAGAACTGAAGTCGCGCCAACTGCTTAACTCAAAATACAGTCAAGAAAGTAGCTCTGAAGCCGAGAAACCGCATCGACCATAAGCACTACTGTGCAATTACGTACAATTTTCAAATTTCTTGTACTTGCTAACTTTGCGACCTCGGGCAGCTATGTTACCATGGAAGAACCACACAACATTTGACTTTATAGGCTAGAACTGAAGTCGCGCCAACTGCTTAACTCAAAATACAGTCAAGAAAGTAGCTCTGAAGCTGCGAAACGGCATCGACCATAAGCACTACCGTGAAATTCATACAATTTTCAAATTTCTTGTACTTGCTAACTTTGCGACCTCGGGCAGCTATGTTACCATGGAGGAATCACACAAGATTTGACTTTTAAGGCTAGAACTGAAGTCGCGCCAACTGCTTAACTCAAAATACAGTCAAGAAAGTAGCTCTGAAGCCGAGAAACCGCATCGACCATAAGCACTACTGTGCAATTACGTACAATTTTCAAATTTCTTGTACTTGCTAACTTTGCGACCTCGGGCAGCTATGTTACCATGGAAGAACCACACAACATTTGACTTTATAGGCTAGAACTGAAGTCGCGCCAACTGCTTAACTCAAAATACAGTCAAGAAAGTAGCTCTGAAGCTGAGAAACGGGATCGACTATAAGCACTACCGTGAAATTACGTACAATTTTCAAATTTCTTGTACTTGCTAACTTTGCGACCTCGGGCAGCTATGTTACCATGGATGAATCACACAAGATTTGACTTTTAAGGCTAGAACTGAAGTCGCGCCAACTGCTTAACTCAAAATACAGTCAAGAAAGTAGCTCTGAAGCTGAGAAACGGGATCGACCATAAGCACTAATGTGAAATTACGTACAATTTTCAAATTTCTTGTACTTGCTAACTTTGCGACCTCGGGCAGCTATGTTGCCATGGAGGAATCACACAAGATTTGACTTTTAAGGCTAGAACTGAAGTCGCGCCAACTGCTTAACTCAAAATACAGTCAAGAAAGTAGCTCTGAAGCTGAGAAACGGCATCGACCATAAGCACTACCGTGAAATTACGTACAATTTATAAATTTCTTGTACTTGCTAAATTTGCGACCTCGGGCAGCTAGGTTACCATGGAGGAATCACACAAGATTTGACTTTTAAGGCTAGAACTGAAGTCGCGCCAACTGCTTAACTCAAAATACAGTCAAGAAAGTAGCTCTGAAGCTGAGAAACGGGATCGACCATAAGCACTACTGTGCAATTACGTACAATTTTCAAATTTCTTGTACTTGCTAACTTTGCGGCCTCGGCCAGCTATGTTACCATGGAGGAACCACACAACATTTGACTTTATAGACTAGAACTGAAGTCGCGCCAACTGCTTAACTCAAAATACAGTCAAGAAAGTAGCTCTGAAGCTGAGAAACGGCATCGACCATAAGCACTACCGTGAAATTACGTACAATTTTCAAATTTCTTGTACTTGCTAACTTTGCGACCTCGGGCAGCTATGTTACCATGGAGGAATCACACAAGATTTGACTTTTAAGGCTAGAACTGAAGTCGCGCCAACTGCTTAACTCAAAATACAGTCAAGAAAGTAGCTCTGAAGCTGAGAAACGGCATCGACCATAAGCACTACCGTGAAATTACGTACAATTTTCAAATTTCTTGTACTTGCTAACTTTGCGACCTCGGGCAGCTATGTTACCATGGAGGAATCACACAAGATTTGACTTTTAAGGCTAGAACTGAAGTCGCGCCAACTGCTTAACTCAAAATACAGTCAAGAAAGTAGCTCTGAAGCTGAGAAACGGGATCGACCATAAGCACTAATGTGAAATTACGTACAATTTTCAAATTTCTTGTACTTGCTAACTTTGCGACCTCGGGCAGCTATGTTTCCATGGAGGAACCACACAACATTTGACTTTATAGGCTAGAACTGAAGTCGCGCCAACTGCTTAACTCAAAATACAGTCAAGAAAGTAGCTCTGAAGCTGAGAAACGGCATCGACCATAAGCACTAATGTGAAATTACGTACAATTTTCAAATTTCTTGTACTTGCTAACTTTGCGACCTCGGGCAGCTATGTTGCCATGGAGGAATCACACAAGATTTGACTTTTAAGGCTAGAACTGAAGTCGCGCCAACTGCTTAACTCAAAATACAGTCAAGAAAGTAGCTCTGAAGCCGAGAAACCGCATCGACCATAAGCACTACTGTGCAATTACGTACAATTTTCAAATTTCTTGTACTTGCTAACTTTGCGACCTCGGGCAGCTATGTTACCATGGAGGAATCACACAAGATTTGACTTTTAAGGCTAGAACTGAAGTCGCGCCAACTGCTTAACTCAAAATACAGTCAAGAAAGTAGCTCTGAAGCCGAGAAACCGCATCGACCATAAGCACTACTGTGCAATTACGTACAATTTTCAAATTTCTTGTACTTGCTAACTTTGCGACCTCGGGCAGCTATGTTACCATGGAAGAACCACACAACATTTGACTTTATAGGCTAGAACTGAAGTCGCGCCAACTGCTTAACTCAAAATACAGTCAAGAAAGTAGCTCTGAAGCTGCGAAACGGCATCGACCATAAGCACTACCGTGAAATTCATACAATTTTCAAATTTCTTGTACTTGCTAACTTTGCGACCTCGGGCAGCTATGTTACCATGGAGGAATCACACAAGATTTGACTTTTAAGGCTAGAACTGAAGTCGCGCCAACTGCTTAACTCAAAATACAGTCAAGAAAGTAGCTCTGAAGCCGAGAAACCGCATCGACCATAAGCACTACTGTGCAATTACGTACAATTTTCAAATTTCTTGTACTTGCTAACTTTGCGACCTCGGGCAGCTATGTTACCATGGAAGAACCACACAACATTTGACTTTATAGGCTAGAACTGAAGTCGCGCCAACTGCTTAACTCAAAATACAGTCAAGAAAGTAGCTCTGAAGCTGAGAAACGGGATCGACTATAAGCACTACCGTGAAATTACGTACAATTTTCAAATTTCTTGTACTTGCTAACTTTGCGACCTCGGGCAGCTATGTTACCATGGATGAATCACACAAGATTTGACTTTTAAGGCTAGAACTGAAGTCGCGCCAACTGCTTAACTCAAAATACAGTCAAGAAAGTAGCTCTGAAGCTGAGAAACGGGATCGACCATAAGCACTAATGTGAAATTACGTACAATTTTCAAATTTCTTGTACTTGCTAACTTTGCGACCTCGGGCAGCTATGTTGCCATGGAGGAATCACACAAGATTTGACTTTTAAGGCTAGAACTGAAGTCGCGCCAACTGCTTAACTCAAAATACAGTCAAGAAAGTAGCTCTGAAGCTGAGAAACGGCATCGACCATAAGCACTACCGTGAAATTACGTACAATTTATAAATTTCTTGTACTTGCTAAATTTGCGACCTCGGGCAGCTAGGTTACCATGGAGGAATCACACAAGATTTGACTTTTAAGGCTAGAACTGAAGTCGCGCCAACTGCTTAACTCAAAATACAGTCAAGAAAGTAGCTCTGAAGCTGAGAAACGGGATCGACCATAAGCACTACTGTGCAATTACGTACAATTTTCAAATTTCTTGTACTTGCTAACTTTGCGGCCTCGGCCAGCTATGTTACCATGGAGGAACCACACAACATTTGACTTTATAGACTAGAACTGAAGTCGCGCCAACTGCTTAACTCAAAATACAGTCAAGAAAGTAGCTCTGAAGCTGAGAAACGGCATCGACCATAAGCACTACCGTGAAATTACGTACAATTTTCAAATTTCTTGTACTTGCTAACTTTGCGACCTCGGGCAGCTATGTTACCATGGAGGAATCACACAAGATTTGACTTTTAAGGCTAGAACTGAAGTCGCGCCAACTGCTTAACTCAAAATACAGTCAAGAAAGTAGCTCTGAAGCTGAGAAACGGCATCGACCATAAGCACTACCGTGAAATTACGTACAATTTTCAAATTTCTTGTACTTGCTAACTTTGCGACCTCGGGCAGCTATGTTACCATGGAGGAATCACACAAGATTTGACTTTTAAGGCTAGAACTGAAGTCGCGCCAACTGCTTAACTCAAAATACAGTCAAGAAAGTAGCTCTGAAGCTGAGAAACGGGATCGACCATAAGCACTAATGTGAAATTACGTACAATTTTCAAATTTCTTGTACTTGCTAACTTTGCGACCTCGGGCAGCTATGTTTCCATGGAGGAACCACACAACATTTGACTTTATAGGCTAGAACTGAAGTCGCGCCAACTGCTTAACTCAAAATACAGTCAAGAAAGTAGCTCTGAAGCTGAGAAACGGCATCGACCATAAGCACTACCGTGAAATTACGTACAATTTTCAAATTTCTTGTACTTGCTAACTTTGCGACCTCGGGCAGCTATGTTACCATGGACGAACCACACAAGATTTGACTTTATAGGCTAGAACTGAAGTCGCGCCAACTGCTTAACTCAAAATACAGTCAAGAAAGTAGCTCTGGAGCCAAGAAACGGGATCGACCATAAGCAATAATGTGTAATTACGTACAATTTTCAAATTTCTTTTACTTGCTAACTTTGCGACCTCGGGCAGCTATGTTACCATGGAGGAATCACACAAGATTTGACTTTTAAGGCTAGAACTGAAGTCGCGCCAACTGCTTAACTCAAAATACAGTCAAGAAAGTAGCTCTGAAGCCAAGAAACGGCATCGACCTCAAGCACTACTGTGCAATTACGTACAATTTTCAAATTTCTTGTACTTGCTAACTTTGCGACCTCGGGCAGCTATGTTACCATGGAGGAATCACACAAGATTTGACTTTTAAGGCTAGAACTGAAGTCGCGCCAACTGCTTAACTCAAAATACAGTCAAGAAAGTAGCTCTGAAGCCAAGAAACGGCATCGACCTTAAGCACTACCGTGAAATTACGTACAATTTTCAAATTTCTTGTACTTGCTAACTTTGCGACCTCGGGCAGCTATGTTACCATGGAGGAATCACACAAGATTTGACTTTTAAGGCTAGAACTGAAGTCGCGCCAACTGCTTAACTCAAAATACAGTCAAGAAAGTAGCTCTGAAGCTGAGAAACGGGATCGACCATAAGCACTAATGTGAAATTACGTACAATTTTCAAATTTCTTGTACTTGCTAACTTTGCGACCTCGGGCAGCTATGTTTCCATGGAGGAACCACACAACATTTGACTTTATAGGCTAGAACTGAAGTCGCGCCAACTGCTTAACTCAAAATACAGTCAAGAAAGTAGCTCTGAAGCTGAGAAACGGGATCGACCATAAGCACTACTGTGCAATTACGTACAATTTTCAAATTTCTTGTACTTGCTAACTTTGCGGCCTCGGGCAGCTATGTTACCATGGAGGAACCACACAACATTTGACTTTATAGACTAGAACTGAAGTCGCGCCAACTGTTTAACTCAAAATACAGTCAAGAAAGTAGCTCTGAAGCTGAGAAACGGCATCGACCATAAGCACTACCGTGAAATTACGTACAATTTTCAAATTTCTTGTACTTGCTAACTTTGCGACCTCGGGCAGCTATGTTACCATGGAGGAACCACACAACATTTGACTTTATAGGCTAGAACTGAAGTCGCGCCAGCTGCTTAACTCAAAATACAGTCAAGAAAGTAGCTCTGAAGCTGCGAAACGGCATCGACCATAAGCACTACCGTGAAATTCATACAATTTTCAAATTTCTTGTACTTGCTAACTTTGCGACCTCGGGCAGCTATGTTACCATGGAGGAACCACACAACATTTGACTTTATAGACTAGAACTGAAGTCGCGCCAACTGCTTAACTCAAAATACATTCAAGAAAGTAGCTCTGAAGCTGAGAAACGGCATCGACCATAAGCACTACCGTGAAATTACGTACAATTTTCAAATTTCTTGTACTTGCTAACTTTGCGACCTCGGGCAGCTATGTTACCATGGAGGAATCGCACACGATTTGACTTTTAAGGCCAGAACTGAAGTCGCGCCAACTGCTTAACTCAAAATACAGTCAAGAAAGTAGCTCTGAAGCTGAGAAACGGGATCGACCATAAGCACTACTGTGCAATTACGTACAATTTTCAAATTTCTTGTACTTGCTAACTTTGCGGCCTCGGGCAGCTATGTTACCATGGAGGAACCACACAACATTTGACTTTATAGACTAGAACTGAAGTCGCGCCAACTGCTTAACTCAAAATACAGTCAAGAAAGTAGCTCTGAAGCCGAGAAACGGGATCGACCATAAGCACTACCGTGAAATTACGTACAATTTTCAAATTTCTTGTACTTGCTAACTTTGCGACCTCGGGCAGCTATGTTACCATGGAGGAATCACACAACATTTGACTTTTAAGGCTAGAACTGAAGTCCCGCCAACTGCTTAAATCAAAACACAGTCAAGAAAGTAGCTCCGAAGCTGAGAAACGGGATCGACCCTAAGCACTACTGTGCAATTACGTACAATTTTCAAATTTCTTGTACTTGCTAACTTTGCGACCTCGGGCAGCTATGTTACCATGGAGGAATCGCACACGATTTGACTTTTAAGGCCAGAACTGAAGTCGCGCCAACTGCTTAACTCAAAATACAGTCAAGAAAGTAGCTCTGAAGCTGAGAAACGGGATCGACCATAAGCACTACTGTGCAATTACGTACAACTTTCAAATTTCTTGTACTTGCTAACTTTGCGGCCTCGGGCAGCTATGTTACCATGGAGGAACCACACAACATTTGACTTTATAGACTAGAACTGAAGTCGCGCCAACTGTTTAACTCAAAATACAGTCAAGAAAGTAGCTCTGAAGCTGAGAAACGGCATCGACCATAAGCACTACCGTGAAATTACGTACAATTTTCAAATTTCTTGTACTTGCTAACTTTGCGGCCTCGGGCAGCTATGTTACCATGGAGGAACCACACAACATTTGACTTTATAGACTAGAACTGAAGTCGCGCCAACTGCTTAACTCAAAATACAGTCAAGAAAGTAGCTCTGAAGCCGAGAAACGGCATCGACAATAAGCACTAATGAGAAATTACATACAATTTTCAAATTTCTTGTAATTGCTAATTTTGCGACCTCGGGCAGCTATGTTACCATGGAGGAATCACACAAGATTTGACTTTATAGGCTAGAACTGAAGTCGCGCCAACTGCTTAACTCAAAATACAGTCAAGAAAGTAGCTCTGAAGCTGAGAAACGGGATCGACCTTAAGCACTACTGTGCAATTACGTACAATTTTCAAATTTCTTGTACTTGCTAACTTTGCGACCTCGGGCAGCTATGTTACCATGGAGGAATCACACAAGATTTGACTTTATAGGCTAGAACTGAAGTCGCGCCAACTGCTTAACTCAAAATACAGTCAAGAAAGTAGCTCTGAAGCCGAGAAACGGCATCGATCATAAGCACTACTGTGCAATTACGTACAATTTTCAATTTTCTTGTACTTGCTAACTTTGCGATCTCGGGCAGCTATGTTACCATGGAGGAATCACAGAAGATGTGACTTTATAGGCTAGAGCTGAAGTCGCGCCAACTGTTTAGCTCAAAATACAGTCAAGAAAGTAGCTCTGAAGCCGAGAAACGGCATCGACCATAAGTACTACCGTGAAATTACGTACAATTTTCAAATTTCTTGTACTTGCTAACTTTGCGACCTCGGGCAGCTATGTTACCATGGGGGAACCACACAAGATTTGACTTTATAGGCTAGAACTGAAGTCGCGCCAACTGCTTAACTCAAAATACAGTCTAGAAAGTAGCTCTGAAGCCAAGAAACGGCATCGACCTTAAGCACTACTGTGCAATTACGTACAATTTTCAAATTTCTTGTACTTGCTAACTTTGCGACCTCGGGCAGCTATGTTACCATGGAGGAACCACACAAGATTTGACTTTATAGGCTAGAACTGAAGTCGCGCCAACTGTTTAACTCAAAATACAGTCAAGAAAGTAGCTCTGAAGCTGAGAAACGGGATCGACTATAAGCACTACTGTGCAATTACGTACAATTTTCAAATTTCTTGTACTTGCTAACTTTGCGACCTCGGGCAGCTATGTTACCATGGAGGAATCATACAAGATTTGACTTTTAAGGCTAGAACTGAAGTCGCGCCAACTGCTTAACTCAAAATACAGTCAAGAAGGTAGCTCTGAAGCCGAGAAACGGGATCGACCATAAGCACTACCGTGAAATTACGTACAATTTTCAAATTTCTTGTACTTGCTAACTTTGCGACCTCGGGCAGCTATGTTACCATGGAGGAATCACACAAGATTTGACTTTTAAGGCTAGAACTGAAGTCGCGCCAACTGCTTAACTCAAAATACAGTCAAGAAAGTAGCTCTGAAGCTGAGAAACGGGATCGACCATAAGCACTAATGTGAAATTACGTACAATTTTCAAATTTCTTGTACTTGCTAACTTTGCGACCTCGGGCAGCTATGTTACCATGGAGGAACCACACAACATTTGACTTTATAGGTTAGAACTGAAGTCGCGCCAACTGCTTAACTCAAAATACAGTCAAGAAAGCAGCTCTGAAGCTGAGAAACGGGATCGACTATAAGCACTACTGTGCAATTACGTACAATTTTCAAATTTCTTTTACTTGCTAACTTTGCGACCTCAGGCAGCTATGTTACCATGGAGGAATCACACAAGATTTGACTTTATAGGCTAGAACTGAAGTCGCGCCAACTGCTTAACTCAAAATACAGTCAAGAAAGTAGCTCTGAAGCTGAGAAACGGGATCGACCTTAAGCACTACTGTGCAATTACGTACAATTTTCAAATTTCTTGTACTTGCTAACTTTGCGACCTCGGGCAGCTATGTTACCATGGAGGAATCACACAAGATTTGACTTTATAGGCTAGAACTGAAGTCGCGCCAACTGCTTAACTCAAAATACAGTCAAGAAAGTAGCTCTGAAGCCGAGAAACGGCATCGATCATAAGCACTACTGTGCAATTACGTACAATTTTCAATTTTCTTGTACTTGCTAACTTTGTGACCTCGGGCAGCTATGTTACCATGGAGGAATCACAGAAGATGTGACTTTATAGGCTAGAGCTGAAGTCGCGCCAACTGTTTAGCTCAAAATACAGTCAAGAAAGTAGCTCTGAAGCCGAGAAACGGCATCGACCATAAGTACTACCGTGAAATTACGTACAATTTTCAAATTTCTTGTACTTGCTAACTTTGCGACCTCGGGCAGCTATGTTACCATGGGGGAACCACACAAGATTTGACTTTATAGGCTAGAACTGAAGTCGCGCCAACTGCTTAACTCAAAATACAGTCTAGAAAGTAGCTCTGAAGCCAAGAAACGGCATCGACCTTAAGCACTACTGTGCAATTACGTACAATTTTCAAATTTCTTGTACTTGCTAACTTTGCGACCTCGGGCAGCTATGTTACCATGGAGGAATCATACAAGATTTGACTTTTAAGGCTAGAACTGAAGTCGCGCCAACTGCTTAACTCAAAATACAGTCAAGAAGGTAGCTCTGAAGCCGAGAAACGGGATCGACCATAAGCACTACCGTGAAATTACGTACAATTTTCAAATTTCTTGTACTTGCTAACTTTGCGACCTCGGGCAGCTATGTTACCATTAAGGAATCACACAATATTTGACTTTTAAAGCTAGAACTGAAGTCGCGCCAACTGCTTAGCTCAAAATACAGTCAAGAAGGTAGCTCTGAAGCCGAGAAACGGGATCGACCATAAGCACTACCGTGAAATTACGTACAATTTTCAAATTTCTTGTACTTGCTAACTTTGCGACCTCGGGCAGCTATGTTACCATGGAGGAATCACACAAGATTTGACTTTTAAGGCTAGAACTGAAGTCGCGCCAACTGCTTAACTCAAAATACAGTCAAGAAAGTAGCTCTGAAGCTGAGAAACGGGATCGACCATAAGCACTAATGTGAAATTACGTACAATTTTCAAATTTCTTGTACTTGCTAACTTTGCGACCTCGGGCAGCTATGTTACCATGGAGGAACCACACAACATTTGACTTTATAGGTTAGAACTGAAGTCGCGCCAACTGCTTAACTCAAAATAAAGTCAAGAAAGCAGCTCTGAAGCTGAGAAACGGGATCGACTATAAGCACTACTGTGCAATTACGTACAATTTTCAAATTTCTTTTACTTGCTAACTTTGCGACCTCGGGCAGCTATGTTACCATGGAGGAATCCACAAGATTTGACTTTTAAGGCTAGAACTGAAGTCGCGCCAACTGCTTAACTCAAAATACAGTCAAGAAAGTAGCTCTGAAGCCAAGAAACGGCATCGACCTTAAGCACTACCGTGCAATTACGTACAATTTTCAAATTTCTTGTACTTGCTAACTTTGCGACCTCGGGCAGCTATGTTACCATGGAGGAACCACACAAGATTTGACTTTATAGGCTAGAACTGAAGTCGCGCCAACCGCTTAACTCAAAATACAATCAAGAAAGTAGCTCTGAAGCTGAGAAACGGGATCGACCATAAGCACTACTGTGCAATTACGTACAATTTTCCAATTTCTTGTACTTGCTAAGTTTGCGGCCTCGGGCAGCTATGTTACCATGGAGGAACCACACAACATTTGACTTTATAGGTTAGAACTGAAGTCGCGCCAACTGCTTAACTCAAAATACAGTCAAGAAAGTAGCTCTGAAGCCAAGAAACGGCATCGACCTTAAGCACTACTGTGCAATTACGTACAATTTTCAAAATTCTTGTACTTGCTAAATTTGCGACCTCGGGCAGCTATGTTACCATGGAGGAACCACACAACATTTGACTTTATAGGCTAGAACTGAAGTCGCGCCAACTGCTTAACTCAAAATACAGTCAAGAAAGTAGCTCTGAAGCTGAGAAACGGGATCGACCATAAACACTAATGTGAAATTACGTACAATTTTCAAATTTCTTGTACTTGCTAACTTTGCGACCTCGGGCAGCTATGTTACCATGGAGGAACCACACAACATTTGACTTTATAGGCTAGAACTGAAGTCGCGCCAACTGCTTAACTCAAAATACAGTCAAGAAAGTAGCTCTGAAGCCAAGAAACGGCATCGACCTTAAGCACTACTGTGCAATTACGTACAATTTTCAAATTTCTTGTACTTGCTAACTTTGCGACCTCGGGCAGCTATGTTACCATGGAGGAACCACACAAGATTTGACTTTATAGGCTAGAACTGAAGTCGCGCCAACTGCTTAACTCAAAATACAGTCAAGAAAGTAGCTCTGAAGCTGAGAAACGGGATCGACCATAAGCACTAATGTGAAATTACGTACAATTTTCAAATTTCTTGTACTTGCTAATTTTGCGACCTCGGGCAGCTATGTTACCATGGAGGAACCACACAAGATTTGACTTTATAGGCTAGAACTGAAGTCGCGCCAACTGCTTAACTCAAAATACAGTCAAGAAAGTAGCTCTGAAGCTGATAAACGGGATCGACCATAAGCACTAATGTGAAATTACGTACAATTTTCAAATTTCTTGTACTTGCTAACTTTGCGACCTCGGGCAGCTATGTTACCATGGAGGAATCGCACAAGATTTGACTTTTAAGGCTAGAACTGAAGTCGCGCCAACTGCTTAACTCAAAATACAGTCAAGAAAGTAGCTCTGAAGCTGAGAAACGGCATCGACCATAAGCACTACCGTGAAATTACGTACAATTTTCAAATTTCTTGTACTTGCTAACTTTGCGACCTCGGGCAGCTATGTTACCATGGAGGAATCACACAATATTTGACTTTTAAAGCTAGAACTGAAGTCGCGCCAACTGCTTAGCTCAAAATACGGTCAAGAAAGTAGCTCTGCAGCCGAGAAACGGCATCGACCATAAGCACTACTGTGCAATTACGTACAATTTTCAAATTTCTTGTACTTGCTAACTTTGCGGCCTCGGGCAGCTATGTTACCATGGAGGAACCACACAACATTTGACTTTATAGACTAGAACTGAAGTCGCGCCAACTGCTTAACTCAAAATACAGTCAAGAAAGTAGCTCTGAAGCTGAGAAACGGCATCGACCATAAGCACTACCGTGAAATTACGTACATTTTTCAAATTTCTTGTACTTGCTAACTTTGCGACCTCGAGCAGCTATGTTACCATGGAGGAATCACACAAGATTTGACTTTTAAGGCTAGAACTGAAGTCGCGCCAACTGCTTAACTCAAAATACAGTCAAGAAAGTAGCTCTGAAGCTGAGAAACGGGATCGACCATAAGCACTAATGTGAAATTACGTACAATTTTCCAATTTCTTGTACTTGCTAACTTTGCGGCCTCGGGCAGCTATGTTACCATGGAGGAACCACACAACATTTGACTTTATAGGCTAGAACTGGAGTCGCCCCAACTGCTTAACTCAAAATACACGCAAGAAAGTAGCTCTGAAGCTGAGAAACGGGATCGACTATAAGCACTACTGTGCAATTCCGTACAATTTTCAAATTTCTTGTACTTGCTAACTTTGCGACCTCGGGCAGCTATGTTACCATGGAGGAATCACACAACATTTGACTTTTAAGGCTAGAACTGAAGTCGCGCCAACTGCCTAACTCAAAATACAGTCAAGAAAGTAGCTCTGAAGCTGAGAAACGGGATCGACCATAAGCACTACCGTGAAATTACGTACAATTTTCAAATTTCTTGTACTTGCTAACTTTGCGACCTCGGACAGCTGTGTTACCATGGAGGAATCGCACAAGATTTGACTTTATAGGCTAGAACTGAAGTCGCGCCAACTGCTTAACTCAAAATACAGTCAAGAAAGTAGCTCTGAAGCTGAGAAACGGCATCGACCATAAGCACTACCGTGAAATTACGTACAATTTTCAAATTTCTTGTACTTGCTAACTTTGCGACCTCGGGCAGCTATGTTACCATTAAGGAATCACACAAGATTTGACTTTTAAGGCTAGAACTGAAGTCGCGCCAACTGCTTAACTCAAAATACAGTCAAGAAAGTAGCTCTGAAGCTGAGAAACGGGATCGACTATAAGCACTACTGTGCAATTCCGTACAATTTTCAAATTTCTTGTACTTGCTAACTTCGCGACCTCGGGCAGCTATGTTACCATGGAGGAATCACACAAGATTTGACTTTTAAGGCTAGAACTGAAGTCGCGCCAACTGCTTAACTCAAAATACACTCAAGAAAGTAGCTCTGAAGCCGAGAAACGGGATCGACCATAAGCACTAATGTGAAATTCGTACAATTTTCAAATTTCTTGTACTTGCTAACTTTGCGACCTCGGGCAGCTATGTTACGATGGAGGAACCACACAAGATTTGACTTTATAGGCTAGAACTGAAGTCGCGCCAACTGCCAAACTCAAAATACAGTCAAGAAAGTAGTTCTGAAGCTGAGAAACGGGATCGACTATAAGCACTACTGTGCAATTCCGTACAATTTTTAAATTTCTTGTACTTGCTAACTTTGCGACCTCGGGCAGCTATGTTACCATGGAGGAAACACACAAGATTTGACTTTTAAAACTGAAACTGAAGTCGCGCCAACTGCTTAACTCAAAATACACTCAAGAAAGTAGCTCTGAAGCCGAGAAACGTCATCGACCATAAGCACTACTGTGCAATTACGTACAATTTTCAAATTTCTTGTACTTGCTAACTTTGCGACCTCGGGCAGCTATGTTACCATGGAGGAACCACACAAGATTTGACTTTATAGACTAGAACTGAAGTCGCGCCAACTGCTTAACTCAAAATACAGTCAAGAAAGTAGCTCTGAAGCTGAGAAACGGGATCGACTATAAGCACTACCGTGAAATTACGTACAATTTTCAAATTTCTTGTACTTGCTAACTTTGCGACCTCGGGCAGCTATGTTACCATGGAGGAATCACAGAAGATTTGACTTTTAAGGCTAGAACTGAAGTCGCGCCAACTGCTTAACTCAAAATACAGTCAAGAAAGTAGCTCTGAAGCCGAGAAACGGGATCGACCATAAGCACTAATGTGAAATTCGTACAATTTTCAAATTTCTTGTACTTGCTAACTTTGCGACCTCGGGCAGCTATGTTACTATGGAGGAACCACACAACATTTGACTTTATAGACTAGAACTGAAGTCGCGCCAACTGCTTAACTCAAAATAGAGACAAGAAAGCAGTTCTGAAGCTGAGAAACGGGATCGACCATAAGCACTACCGTGAAATTACGTACAATTTTCAAATTTCTTGTACTTGCTAACTTTGCGACCTCGGGCAGCTGAGTTACCATGGAGGAATCAAACAACATTTGACTTTTAAGGCTAGAACTGAAGTCCCGCCAACTGCTTAAATCAAAATACAGTCAAGATAGTAGCTCCGAAGCTGAGAAACGGGATCGACCCTAAGCACTACTGTGCAATAACGTACAATTTTCAAATTTCTTGTACTTGCTAACTTTGCGACCTCGGGCAGCTATGTTACCATGGAGGAACCACACAAGATTTGACTTTATAGGCTAGAACTGAAGTCGCGCCAACTGCTTAACTCAAAATACAGTCAAGAAAGTAGCTCTGAAGCTGAGAAACGGGATCGACCATAAGCACTACTGTGCAATTACGTACAATTTTCAAATTTCTTGTACTTGCTAACTTTGCGACCTCGGGCAGCTATGTTACCATGGAGGAACCACACAAGATTTGACTTTATAGGCTAGAACTGAAGTTGCGCCAACTGCCTAACTCAAAATACAGTCAAGAAAGTATCTCTGAAGCCGAGAAACGTCATCGACCATAAGCACTACTGTGCAATTACGTACAATTTTCAAATTTCTTGTACTTGCTAACTTTGCGACCTCGGGCAGCTATGTTACCATGGAGGAACCACACAAGATTTGACTTTATAGGCTAGAACTGTAGTCGCGCCAACTGCTTAACTCAAAATACAGTCAAGAAAGTAGCTCTGAAGCTGAGAAACGGGATCGACTATAAGCACTACCGTGAAATTACGTACAATTTTCAAATTTCTTGTACTTGCTAACTTTGCGACCTCGGGCAGCTATGTTACCATGGAGGAATCACAGAAGATTTGACTTTTAAGGCTAGAACTGAAGTCGCGCCAACTGCTTAACTCAAAATACAGTCAAGAAAGTAGCTCTGAAGCCGAGAAACGGGATCGACCATAAGCACTAATGTGAAATTCGTACAATTTTCAAATTTCTTGTACTTGCTAATTTTGCGACCTCGGGCAGCTATGTTACCATGGAGGAATCACAGAAGATTTGACTTTTAAGGCTAGAACTGAAGTCGCGCCAACTGCTTAACTCAAAATACACTCAAGAAAGTAGCTCTGAAGCCGAGAAACGGGATCGACCATAAGCACTAATGTGAAATTCGTACAATTTTCAAATTTCTTGTACTTGCTAACTTTGCGACCTCGGGCAGCTATGTTACGATGGAGGAACCACACAAGATTTGACTTTATAGGCTAGAACTGAAGTCGCGCCAACTGCTTAACTCAAAATACAGTCAAGAAAGTAGTTCTGAAGCTGAGAAACGGGATCGACTATAAGCACTACTGTGCAATTCCGTACAATTTTCAAATTTCTTGTACTTGCTAACTTTGCGACCTCGGGCAGCTATGTTACCATGGAGGAAACACACAAGATTTGACTTTTAAAACTGAAACTGAAGTCGCGCCAACTGCTTAACTCAAAATACACTCAAGAAAGTAGCTCTGAAGCCGAGAAACGTCATCGACCATAAGCACTACTGTGCAATTACGTACAATTTTCAAATTTCTTGTACTTGCTAACTTTGCGACCTCGGGCAGCTATGTTACCATGGAGGAACCACACAAGATTTGACTTTATAGACTAGAACTGAAGTCGCGCCAACTGCTTAACTCAAAATACAGTCAAGAAAGTAGCTCTGAAGCTGAGAAACGGGATCGACTATAAGCACTACCGTGAAATTACGTACAATTTTCAAATTTCTTGTACTTGCTAACTTTGCGACCTCGGGCAGCTATGTTACCATGGAGGAATCACAGAAGATTTGACTTTTAAGGCTAGAACTGAAGTCGCGCCAACTGCTTAACTCAAAATACAGTCAAGAAAGTAGCTCTGAAGCCGAGAAACGGGATCGACCATAAGCACTAATGTGAAATTCGTACAATTTTCAAATTTCTTGTACTTGCTAACTTTGCGACCTCGGGCAGCTATGTTACTATGGAGGAACCACACAACATTTGACTTTATAGACTAGAACTGAAGTCGCGCCAACTGCTTAACTCAAAATAGAGTCAAGAAAGCAGTTCTGAAGCTGAGAAACGGGATCGACCATAAGCACTACCGTGAAATTACGTACAATTTTCAAATTTCTTGTACTTGCTAACTTTGCGACCTCGGGCAGCTGAGTTACCATGGAGAAATCAAACAACATTTGACTTTTAAGGCTAGAACTGAAGTCCCGCCAACTGCTTAAATCAAAATACAGTCAAGATAGTAGCTCCGAAGCTGAGAAACGGGATCGACCCTAAGCACTACTGTGCAATAACGTACAATTTTCAAATGTCTTGTACTTGCTAACTTTGCGACCTCGGGCAGCTATGTTACCATGGAGGAACCACACAAGATTTGACTTTATAGGCTAGAACTGAAGTCGCGCCAACTGCTTAACTCAAAATACAGTCAAGAAAGTAGCTCTGAAGCTGAGAAACGGGATCGACTATAAGCACTACCGTGAAATTACGTACAATTTTCAAATTTCTTGTACTTGCTAACTTTGCGACCTCGGGCAGCTATGTTACCATGGAGGAACCACACAAGATTTGACTTTATAGGCTAGAACTGAAGTTGCGCCAACTGCTTAACTCAAAATACAGTCAAGAAAGTATCTCTGAAGCCGAGAAACGTCATCGACCATAAGCACTACTGTGCAATTACGTACAATTTTCAAATTTCTTGTACTTGCTAACTTTGCGACCTCGGGCAGCTATGTTACCATGGAGGAACCACACAAGAGTTGACTTTATAGGCTAGAACTGAAGTTGCGCCAACTGCTTAACTCAAAATACAGTCAAGAAAGTATCTCTGAAGCCGAGAAACGTCATCGACCATAAGCACTACTGTGCAATTACGTACAATTTTCAAATTTCTTGTACTTGCTAACTTTGCGACCTCGGGCAGCTATGTTACCATGGAGGAACCACACAAGATTTGACTTTATAGGCTAGAACTGTAGCCGCGCCAACTGCTTAACTCAAAATACAGTCAAGAAAGTAGCTCTGAAGCTGAGAAACGGGATCGACTATAAGCACTACCGTGAAATTACGTACAATTTTCAAATTTCTTGTACTTGCTAACTTTGCGACCTCGGGCAGCTATGTTACCATGGAGGAATCACAGAAGATTTGACTTTTAAGGCTAGAACTGAAGTCGCGCCAACTGCTTAACTCAAAATACAGTCAAGAAAGTAGCTCTGAAGCCGAGAAACGGGATCGACCATAAGCACTAATGTGAAATTCGTACAATTTTCAAATTTCTTGTACTTGCTAATTTTGCGACCTCGGGCAGCTATGTTACTATGGAGGAACCACACAACATTTGACTTTATAGACTAGAACTGAAGTCGCGCCAACTGCTTAACTCAAAATAGAGTCAAGAAAGCAGTTCTGAAGCTGAGAAACGGGATCGACCATAAGCACTACCGTGAAATTACGTACAATTTTCAAATTTCTTGTACTTGCAAACTTTGCGACCTCGGGCAGCTGAGTTACCATGGAGGAATCAAACAACATTTGACTTTTAAGGCTAGAACTGAAGTCCCGCCAACTGCTTAAATCAAAATACAGTCAAGATAGTAGCTCCGAAGCTGAGAAACGGGATCGACCCTAAGCACTACTGTGCAATAACGTACAATTTTCAAATTTCTTGTACTTGCTAACTTTGCAACCTCGGGCAGCTATGTTACCATGGAGGAATCACAGAAGATTTGACTTTTAAGGCTAGAACTGAAGTCGCGCCAACTGCTTAACTCAAAATACAGTCAAGAAAGTAGCTCTGAAGCCGAGAAACGGCATCGACCCTAAGCACTACTGTGCAATAACGTACAATTTTCAAATTTCTTGTACTTGCTAACTTTGCGGCCTCGGGCAGCTATGTTACTATGGAGGAACCACACAACATTTGACTTTATAGACTAGAACTGAAGTCGCGCCAACTGCTTAACTCAAAATACAGTCAAGAAAGTAGCTCTGAAGCCGAGAAACGGCATCGACCATAAGCACTAGTGAGAAATTACATACAATTTTCAAATTTCTTGTACTTGCTAAATTTGCGACCTCGGGCAGCTATGTTACCATGGAGGAATCACACAAGATTTGACTTTTAAGGCTAGAACTGAAGTCGCGCCAACTGCTTAACTCAAAATACAGTCAAGAAAGTAGCTCTGAAGCTGAGAAACGGGATCGACCTTAAGCACTACTGTGCAATTCCGTACAATTTTCAAATTTCTTGTACTTGCTAACTTTGCGACCTCGGGCAGCTATGTAGACCAATGAGGACTAATGTTTAATTACGTACAATTTTCAAATTTCTTGTACTTGCTAACTTTGCGACCACGGGCAGCTATGTTACCATGGAGGAATCGCACAAGATTTGACTTTTAAGGCTAGAACTGAAGTCACGCCAACTGCTTAACTCAAAATACAGTCAAGAAACTAGCTCTGAAGCTGAGAAACGGGATCGACTATAAGCACTACCGTGAAATTACGTACAATTTTCAAATTTCTTGTACTTGCTAACATTGCGACCTCGGGCAGCTATGTTACCATGGAGGAATCACAGAAGATTTGACTTTTAACCCTAGAACTGAAGTCGCGCCAACTGCTTAACTCAAAATACAGTCAAGAAAGTAGCTCTGAAGCCGAGAAACGGGATCGACCATAAGCACTAATGTGAAATTCGTACAATTTTCAAATTTCTTGTACTTGCTAACTTTGCGACCTCGGGCAGCTATGTTACTATGGAGGAACCACACAACATTTGACTTTATAGACTAGAACTGAAGACTCAAAATAGAGTCAAGAAAGCAGTTCTGAAGCTGAGAAACGGGATCGACCATAAGCACTACCGTGAAATTACGTACAATTTTCAAATTTCTTGTACTTGCTAACTTTGCGACCTCGGGCAGCTGAGTTACCATGGAGGAATCAAACAACATTTGACTTTTAAGGCTAGAACTGAAGTCCCGCCAACTGCTTAAATCAAAATACAGTCAAGATAGTAGCTCCGAAGCTGAGAAACGGGATCGACCCTAAGCACTACTGTGCAATTACGTACAATTTTCAAATTTCTTGTACTTGCTAACTTTGCAACCTCGGGCAGCTATGTTACCATGGAGGAATCACAGAAGATTTGACTTTTAAGGCTAGAACTGAAGTCGCGCCAACTGCTTAACTCAAAATACAGTCAAGAAAGTAGCTCTGAAGCTGAGAAACGGGATCGACTATAAGCACTACCGTGAAATTACGTACAATTTTCAAATTTCTTGTACTTGCTAACTTTGCGACCTCGGGCAGCTATGTTACCAGGATGGAATCACACAAGATTTGACTTTTAAGGCTAGAACTGAAGTCGCGCCAACTGCTTAACTCAAAATACAGTCAAGAAAGTAGCTCTGAAGCTGAGAAACGGGATCGACTATAAGCACTACTGTGCAATTCCGTACAATTTTCAAATTTGTTGTACTTGCTAACTTTGCGACCTCGGGCAGCTATGTTACCATGGAGGAATCACACAAGATTTGACTTTTAAGGCTAGAACTGAAGTCGCGCCAACTGCTTAACTCAAAATACAGTCAAGAAAGTAGCTCTGAAGCCGAGAAACCGCATCGACCATAAGCACTACCGTGAAATTACGTACAATTTTCAAATTTCTTGTACTTGCTAACTTTGCGACCTCGGGCAGCTATGTTGCCATGGAGGAATCACACAAGATTTGACTTTTAAGGCTAGAACTGAAGTCGCGCCAACTGCTTAACTCAAAATACAGTCAAGAAAGTAGCCCTGAAGCTGAGAAACGGGATCGACCATAAGCACTAATGTGAAATTACGTACAATTTTCAAATTTCTTGTACTTGCTAACTTTGCGACCTCGGGCAGCTATGTTTCCATGGAGGAACCACACAACATTTGACTTTATAGGCTAGAACTGAAGTCGCGCCAACTGCTTAACTCAAAATACAGTCAAGAAAGTAGCTCTGAAGCTGAGAAACGGGATCGACCATAAGCACTACTGTGCAATTACGTACAATTTTCAAATTTCTTGTACTTGCTAACTTTGCGGCCTCGGGCAGCTATGTTACCATGGAGGAACCACACAACATTTGACTTTATAGACTAGAACTGAAGTCGCGCCAACTGTTTAACTCAAAATACAGTCAAGAAAGTAGCTCTGAAGCTGAGAAACGGCATCGACCATAAGCACTACCGTGAAATTACGTACAATTTTCAAATTTCTTGTACTTGCTAACTTTGCGACCTCGGGCAGCTATGTTACCATGGAGGAACCACACAACATTTGACTTTATAGGCTTGAACTGAAGTCGCGCCAGCTGCTTAACTCAAAATACAGTCAAGAAAGTAGCTCTGAAGCTGCGAAACGGCATCGACCATAAGCACTACCGTGAAATTCATACAATTTTCAAATTTCTTGTACTTGCTAACTTTGCGACCTCGGGCAGCTATGTTACCATGGAGGAACCACACAACATTTGACTTTATAGACTAGAACTGAAGTCGCGCCAACTGCTTAACTCAAAATACATTCAAGAAAGTAGCTCTGAAGCTGAGAAACGGCATCGACCATAAGCACTACCGTGAAATTACGTACAATTTTCAAATTTCTTGTACTTGCTAACTTTGCGACCTCGGGCAGCTATGTTACCATGGAGGAATCACACAACATTTGACTTTTAAGGCTAGAACTGAAGTCCCGCCAACTGCTTAACTCAAAATACAGTCAAGAAAGTAGCTCTGAAGCTGAGAAACGGGATCGACCATAAGCACTACTGTGCAATTACGTACAATTTTCAAATTTCTTGTACTTGCTAACTTTGCGGCCTCGGGCAGCTATGTTACCATGGAGGAACCACACAACATTTGACTTTATAGACTAGAACTGAAGTCGCGCCAACTGTTTAACTCAAAATACAGTCAAGAAAGTAGCTCTGAAGCTGAGAAACGGCATCGACCATAAGCACTACCGTGAAATTACGTACAATTTTCAAATTTCTTGTAATTGCTAATTTTGCGACCTCGGGCAGCTATGTTACCATGGAGGAATCGCACACGATTTGACTTTTAAGGCTAGAACTGAAGTCGCGCCAACTGCTTAACTCAAAACACAGTCAAGAAAGTAGCTCCGAAGCTGAGAAACGGGATCGACCCTAAGCACTACTGTGCAATTACGTACAATTTTCAAATTTCTTGTACTTGCTAACTTTGCGACCTCGGGCAGCTATGTTACCATGGAGGAATCGCACACGATTTGACTTTTAAGGCCAGAACTGAAGTCGCGCCAACTGCTTAACTCAAAATACAGTCAAGAAAGTAGCTCTGAAGCTGAGAAACGGGATCGACCATAAGCACTACTGTGCAATTACGTACAATTTTCAAATTTCTTGTACTTGCTAACTTTGCGGCCTCGGGCAGCTATGTTACCATGGAGGAACCACACAACATTTGACTTTATAGACTAGAACTGAAGTCGCGCCAACTGTTTAACTCAAAATACAGTCAAGAAAGTAGCTCCGAAGCTGAGAAACGGGATCGACCCTAAGCACTACTGTGCAATTACGTACAATTTTCAAATTTCTTGTACTTGCTAACTTTGCGACCTCGGGCAGCTATGTTACCATGGAGGAATCGCACACGATTTGACTTTTAAGGCCAGAACTGAAGTCGCGCCAACTGCTTAACTCAAAATACAGTCAAGAAAGTAGCTCTGAAGCTGAGAAACGGGATCGACCATAAGCACTACTGTGCAATTACGTACAATTTTCAAATTTCTTGTACTTGCTAACTTTGCGACCTCGGGCAGCTATGTTACCATGGAGGAATCGCACACGATTTGACTTTTAAGGCCAGAACTGAAGTCGCGCCAACTGCTTAACTCAAAATACAGTCAAGAAAGTAGCTCTGAAGCTGAGAAACGGGATCGACCATAAGCACTACTGTGCAATTACGTACAATTTTCAAATTTCTTGTACTTGCTAACTTTGCGGCCTCGGGCAGCTATGTTACCATGGAGGAACCACACAACATTTGACTTTATAGACTAGAACTGAAGTCGCGCCAACTGCTTGACTCAAAATACAGTCAAGAAAGTAGCTCTGAAGCCGAGAAACGGCATCGACCATAAGCACTAATGAGAAATTACATACAATTTTCAAATTTCTTGTAATTGCTAATTTTGCGACCTCGGGCAGCTATGTTACCATGGAGGAATCACACAAGATTTGACTTTATAGGCTAGAACTGAAGTCGCGCCAACTGCTTAACTCAAAATACAGTCAAGAAAGTAGCTCTGAAGCCGAGAAACGGCATCGATCATAAGCACTACTGTGCAATTACGTACAATTTTCAATTTTCTTGTACTTGCTAACTTTGCGACCTCGGGCAGCTATGTTACCATGGAGGAATCACAGAAGATGTGACTTAATAGGCTAGAACTGAAGTCGCGCCAACTGCTTAACTCAAAATACAGTCAAGAAAGTAGCTCTGAAGCCGAGAAACGGCATCGATCATAAGCACTACTGTGCAATTACGTACAATTTTCAATTTTCTTGTACTTGCTAACTTTGCGACCTCGGGCAGCTATGTTACCATGGAGGAATCACAGAAGATGTGACTTAATAGGCTAGAGCTGAAGTCGCGCCAACTGCTTAACTCAAAATACAGTCAAGAAAGTAGTTCTGAAGCTGAGAAACGGGATCGACTATAAGCACTACTGTGCATTTCCGTACAATTTTCAAATTTCTTGTACTTGCTAACTTTGCGACCTCGGGCAGCTATGTTACCATGGAGGAAACACACAAGATTTGACTTTTAAAACTGAAACTGAAGTCGCGCCAACTGCTTAACTCAAAATACAGTCAAGAAAGCAGCTCTGAAGCTGAGAAACGGGATCGACTATAAGCACTACTGTGCAATTACGTACAATTTTCAAATTTCTTTTACTTGCTAACTTTGCGACCTCGGGCAGCTATGTTACCATGGAGGAATCCACAAGATTTGACTTTTAAGGCTAGAACTGAAGTCGCGCCAACTGCTTAACTCAAAATACAGTCAAGAAAGTAGCTCTGAAGCCAAGAAACGGCATCGACCTTAAGCACTACCGTGCAATTACGTACAATTTTCAAATTTCTTGTACTTGCTAACTTTGCGACCTCGGGCAGCTATGTTACCATGGAGGAACCACACAAGATTTGACTTTATAGGCTAGAACTGAAGTCGCGCCAACCGCTTAACTCAAAATACAATCAAGAAAGTAGCTCTGAAGCTGAGAAACGGGATCGACCATAAGCACTACTGTGCAATTACGTACAATTTTCCAATTTCTTGTACTTGCTAAGTTTGCGGCCTCGGGCAGCTATGTTACCATGGAGGAACCACACAACATTTGACTTTATAGGTTAGAACTGAAGTCGCGCCAACTGCTTAACTCAAAATACAGTCAAGAAAGTAGCTCTGAAGCCAAGAAACGGCATCGACCTTAAGCACTACTGTGCAATTACGTACAATTTTCAAATTTCTTGTACTTGCTAACTTTGCGACCTCGGGCAGCTATGTTACCATGGAGGAACCACACAAGATTTGACTTTATAGGCTAGAACTGAAGTCGCGCCAACTGCTTAACTCAAAATACAGTCAAGAAAGTAGCTCTGAAGCTGAGAAACGGGATCGACTATAAGCACTACCGTGAAATTACGTACAGTTTTCAAAATTCTTGTACTTGCTAACTTTGCGGCCTCGGGCAGCTATGTTACCATGGAGGAATCACACAAGATTTGACTTTTAAGGCTACAACTGAAGTCGCGCCAACTGCTTAACTCAAAATACAGTCAAGAAAGTAGCTCTGAAGCTGAGAAACGGGATCGACCATAAACACTAATGTGAAATTACGTACAATTTTCAAATTTCTTGTACTTGCTAACCTTGCGACTTCGGGCAGCTATGTTACCATGTAGGAATCACACAAGATTTGACTTTATAGGCTAGAACTGAAGTCGCGCCAACTGCTTAACTCAAAATACAGTCAAGAAAGTAGCTCTGAAGCTGAGAAACGGGATCGACTATAAGCACTACTGTGCAATTACGTACAATTTTCAAATGTCTTGTACTTGCTAACTTTGCGACCTCGGGCAGCTATGTTACCATGGAGGAATCACACAAGATTTGACTTTTAAGGCTAGAACTGAAGTCGCGCCAACTGCTTAACTCAAAATACAGTCAAGAAAGTAGCTCTGAAGCTGAGAAACGGGATCGACCTTAAGCACTACTGTGCAATTACGTACAATTTTCAAATTTCTTGTACTTGCTAACTTTGCGACCTCGGGCAGCTATGTTACCATGGAGGAATCACACAAGACTTGACTTTTAAGGCTAGAACTGAAGTCGCGCCAACTGCTTAACTCAAAATACAGTCAAGAAAGAAGCTCTGAAGCTGAGAAACGGGATCGACCATAAGCACTAATGTGAAATTACGTACAATTTTAAAATTTCTTGTACTTGCTAACTTTGCGACCTCGGGCAGCTATGTTACCATGGAGGAACCACACAACATTTGACTTTATAGGCTAGAACTGAAGTCGCGCCAACTGCTTAACTCAAAATACAGTCAAGAAAGTAGCTCTGCAGCTGAGAAACGGCATCGACCATAAGCACTACTGTGCAATTACGTACAATTTTCAAATTTCTTGTACTTGCTAACTTTGCGACCTCGGGCAGCTATGTTACCATGGAGGAACCACACAACATTTGACTTTATAGGCTAGAACTGAAGTCGCGCCAACTGTTTAACTCAAAATACAGTCAAGAAAGTAGCTCTGAAGCTGAGAAACGGGATCGACCATAAGCACTAATGTGAAATTACGTACAATTTTCAAATTTCTTGT
Source organism: Merodon equestris (assembly GCA_958301585.1). Lineage (NCBI taxonomy): Eukaryota > Metazoa > Arthropoda > Insecta > Diptera > Syrphidae > Merodon > Merodon equestris. Next base: position 74,570,614 of record OY284415.1, on the reverse strand, counting down.
ACTTGCTAACTTTGCCACCTCGGGCAGCTATGTTACGATGGAGGAACCACACAACATTTGACTTTATAGGCTAGAACTGAAGTCGCGCCAACTGCTTAACTCAAAATACAGTCAAGAAAGTAGCTCTGAAGCTGAGAAACGGGATCGACCATAAGCACTAATGTGAAATTACGTACAATTTTCAAATTTCTTGTACTTGCTAACTTTGCGACCTCGGGCAGCTATGTTACCATGGAGGAATCGCACAAGATTTGACTTTAAAGGCTAGAACTGAAGTCGCGCCAACTGCTTAACTCAAAATACAGTCAAGAAACTAGCTCTGAAGCTGAGAAACGGGATCGACCATAAGCACTACTGTGCAATTACGTACAATTTTCAAATTTCTTGTACTTGCTAACTTTGCGACCTCGGGCAGCTATGTTACCATGGAGGAATCACACAAGATTTGACTTTTAAGGCTAGAACTGAAGTCCCGCCAACTGCTTAACTCAAAATACAGTCAAGAAAGTAGCTCTGAAGCCGAGAAACGGCATCGACCATAAGCACTACCGTGAAATTACGTACAATTTTCAAATTTCTTGTACTTGCTAACTTTGCGGCCTCGGGCAGCTATGTTACCATGGAGGAACCACACAACATTTGACTTTATAGACTAGAACTGAAGTCGCGCCAACTGCTTAACTTACAATACAATCAAGAAAGTAGCTCTGAAGCTGAGAAACGGCATCGACCATAAGCACTAATGTGAAATTACGTACAATTTTCAAATTTCTTATACTTGCTAACTTTGCGACCTCGGGCAGCTATGTTACCATGGAGGAACCACACAACATTTGACTTTATAGGCTAGAACTGAAGTCGCGCCAACTGCTTAACTCAAAATACAGTCAAGAAAGTAGCTCTGACGCTGAGAAACGGCATCGACCATAAGCGCTACTGTGCAATTACGTACAATTTTCAAATTTCTTCTACTTGCTAACTTTGCGACCTCGGGCAGCTATGTTACCATGGAGGAACCACACAACATTTGACTTTATAGGCTAGAACTGAAGTCGCGCCAACTGCTTAACTCAAAATACAGTCAAGAAAGTAGCTCTGAAGCTGAGAAACGGGATCGACCATGAGCACTACTGTGCAATTACGTACAATTTTCAAATTTCTTGTACTTGCTAACTTTGCGACCTCGGGCAGCTATGTTACCTTGGAGGAATCACACAAGATTTGACTTTATAGGCTAGAACTGAAGTCGCGCCAACTGCTTAACTCAAAATACAGTCAAGAAAGTAGCTCTGAAGCTGAGAAACGGGATCGACCATGAGCACTACTGTGCAATTACGTACAATTTTCAAATTTCTTGTACTTGCTAACTTTGCGACCTCGGGCAGCTATGTTACCATGGAGGAACCACACAACATTTGACTTTATAGACTAGAACTGAAGTCGCGCCAACTGCTTAACTCAAAATACAGTCAAGAAAGTAGCTCTGAAGCCGTGAAACGGCATCGACCATAAGCACTAATGTGAAATTACGTATAATTTTCAAATTTCTTGTACTTGCTAACTTTGCGACCTCGGGCAGCTATGTTACCATGGAGGAATCACACAAGATTTGACTTTTAAGGCTAGAACTGAAGTCGCGCCAACTGCTTAACTCAAAATATAGTCAAGAAAGTAGCTCTGAAGCTGAGAAACGGGATCGACCATAAGCACTACTGTGCAATTACGTACAATTTTCAAATTTCTTGTACTTGCTAACTTTGCGACCTCGGGCAGCTATGTTACCATGGAGGAACCACACAACATTTGACTTTATAGGCTAGAACTGAAGTCGCGCCAACTGCTTAACTCAAAATACAGTCAAGAAAGTAGCTCTGAAGCTGAGAAACGGGATCGACCATGAGCACTACTGTGCAATTAAGTACAATTTTCAAATTTCTTGTACTTGCTAACTTTGCGACCTCGGGCAGCTATGTTACCATGGAGGAATCACACAAGATTTGACTTTATAGGCTAGAACTTAAGTCGCGCCAACTGCTTAACTCAAAATACAGTCAAGAAAGTAGCTCTGAAGCTGAGAAACGGCATCGACCATAAGCACTAATGTGAAATTACGTACAATTTTCAAATTTCTTGTACTTGCTAACTTTGCGACCTCGGGCAGCTATGTCACCATGGAGGAACCACACAACATTTGACTTTATAGGCTAGAACTGAAGTCGCGCCAACTGCTTAACTCAAAATACAGTCAAGAAAGTAGCTCTGAAGCTGAGAAACTGGATCGACCATGAGCACTACTGTGCAATTACGTACAATTTTCAAATTTCTTGTACTTGCTAACTTTGCGACCTCGGGCAGCTATGTCACCATGGAGGAACCACACAAGATTTGACTTTATAGGCTAGAACTGAAGTCGCGCCAACTGCTTAACTCAAAATACAGTCAAGAAAGTAGCTCTGAAGCTGAGAAACGGGATCGACCATGAGCACTACTGTGCAATTACGTACAATTTTCAAATTTCTTGTACTTGCTAACTTTGCGACCTCGGGCAGCTATGTTACCATGGAGGAACCACACAACATTTGACTTTATAGACTAGAACTGAAGTCGCGCCAACTGCTTAACTCAAAATACAGTCAAGAAAGTAGCTCTGAAGCCGTGAAACGGCATCGACCATAAGCACTAATGTGAAATTACGTATAATTTTCAAATTTCTTGTACTTGCTAACTTTGCGACCTCGGGCAGCTATGTTACCATGGAGGAATCACACAAGATTTGACTTTTAAGGCTAGAACTGAAGTCGCGCCAACTGCTTAACTCAAAATATAGTCAAGAAAGTAGCTCTGAAGCTGAGAAACGGGATCGACCATAAGCACTACTGTGCAATTACGTACAATTTTCAAATTTCTTGTACTTGCTAAGTTTGCGGCCTCGGGCAGCTATGTTACCATGGAGGAACCACACAACATTTGACTTTATAGGTTAGAACTGAAGTCGCGCCAACTGCTTAACTCAAAATACAGTCAAGAAAGTAGCTCTGAAGCCAAGAAACGGCATCGACCTTAAGCACTACCGTGCAATTACGTACAATTTTCAAATTTCTTGTACTTGCTAACTTTGCGACCTCGGGCAGCTATGTTACCATGGAGGAACCACACAAGATTTGACTTTATAGGCTAGAACTGAAGTCGCGCCAACCGCTTAACTCAAAATACAATCAAGAAAGTAGCTCTGAAGCTGAGAAACGGGATCGACCATAAGCACTACTGTGCAATTACGTACAATTTTCCAATTTCTTGTACTTGCTAAGTTTGCGGCCTCGGGCAGCTATGTTACCATGGAGGAACCACACAACATTTGACTTTATAGGTTAGAACTGAAGTCGCGCCAACTGCTTAACTCAAAATACAGTCAAGAAAGTAGCTCTGAAGCCAAGAAACGGCATCGACCTTAAGCACTACTGTGCAATTACGTACAATTTTCAAATTTCTTGTACTTGCTAACTTTGCGACCTCGGGCAGCTATGTTACCATGGAGGAACCACACAAGATTTGACTTTATAGGCTAGAACTGAAGTCGCGCCAACTGCTTAACTCAAAATACAGTCAAGAAAGTAGCTCTGAAGCTGAGAAACGGGATCGACTATAAGCACTACCGTGAAATTACGTACAGTTTTCAAAATTCTTGTACTTGCTAACTTTGCGGCCTCGGGCAGCTATGTTACCATGGAGGAATCACACAAGATTTGACTTTTAAGGCTACAACTGAAGTCGCGCCAACTGCTTAACTCAAAATACAGTCAAGAAAGTAGCTCTGAAGCTGAGAAACGGGATCGACCATAAACACTAATGTGAAATTACGTACAATTTTCAAATTTCTTGTACTTGCTAACCTTGCGACTTCGGGCAGCTATGTTACCATGTAGGAATCACACAAGATTTGACTTTATAGGCTAGAACTGAAGTCGCGCCAACTGCTTAACTCAAAATACAGTCAAGAAAGTAGCTCTGAAGCTGAGAAACGGGATCGACTATAAGCACTACTGTGCAATTACGTACAATTTTCAAATGTCTTGTACTTGCTAACTTTGCGACCTCGGGCAGCTATGTTACCATGGAGGAATCACACAAGATTTGACTTTTAAGGCTAGAACTGAAGTCGCGCCAACTGCTTAACTCAAAATACAGTCAAGAAAGTAGCTCTGAAGCTGAGAAACGGGATCGACCTTAAGCACTACTGTGCAATTACGTACAATTTTCAAATTTCTTGTACTTGCTAACTTTGCGACCTCGGGCAGCTATGTTACCATGGAGGAATCACACAAGACTTGACTTTTAAGGCTAGAACTGAAGTCGCGCCAACTGCTTAACTCAAAATACAGTCAAGAAAGAAGCTCTGAAGCTGAGAAACGGGATCGACCATAAGCACTAATGTGAAATTACGTACAATTTTAAAATTTCTTGTACTTGCTAACTTTGCGACCTCGGGCAGCTATGTTACCATGGAGGAACCACACAACATTTGACTTTATAGGCTAGAACTGAAGTCGCGCCAACTGCTTAACTCAAAATACAGTCAAGAAAGTAGCTCTGCAGCTGAGAAACGGCATCGACCATAAGCACTACTGTGCAATTACGTACAATTTTCAAATTTCTTGTACTTGCTAACTTTGCGACCTCGGGCAGCTATGTTACCATGGAGGAACCACACAACATTTGACTTTATAGGCTAGAACTGAAGTCGCGCCAACTGTTTAACTCAAAATACAGTCAAGAAAGTAGCTCTGAAGCTGAGAAACGGGATCGACCATAAGCACTAATGTGAAATTACGTACAATTTTCAAATTTCTTGTACTTGCTAACTTTGCCACCTCGGGCAGCTATGTTACGATGGAGGAACCACACAACATTTGACTTTATAGGCTAGAACTGAAGTCGCGCCAACTGCTTAACTCAAAATACAGTCAAGAAAGTAGCTCTGAAGCTGAGAAACGGGATCGACCATAAGCACTAATGTGAAATTACGTACAATTTTCAAATTTCTTGTACTTGCTAACTTTGCGACCTCGGGCAGCTATGTTACCATGGAGGAATCGCACAAGATTTGACTTTAAAGGCTAGAACTGAAGTCGCGCCAACTGCTTAACTCAAAATATAGTCAAGAAAGTAGCTCTGAAGCTGAGAAACGGGATCGACCATAAGCACTACTGTGCAATTACGTACAATTTTCAAATTTCTTGTACTTGCTAACTTTGCGACCTCGGGCAGCTATGTTACCATGGAGGAACCACACAACATTTGACTTTATAGGCTAGAACTGAAGTCGCGCCAACTGCTTAACTCAAAATACAGTCAAGAAAGTAGCTCTGAAGCTGAGAAACGGGATCGACCATGAGCACTACTGTGCAATTAAGTACAATTTTCAAATTTCTTGTACTTGCTAACTTTGCGACCTCGGGCAGCTATGTTACCATGGAGGAATCACACAAGATTTGACTTTATAGGCTAGAACTTAAGTCGCGCCAACTGCTTAACTCAAAATACAGTCAAGAAAGTAGCTCTGAAGCTGAGAAACGGGATCGACCATAAGCACTACTGTGCAATTACGTACACTTTTCAAATTTCTTGTACTTGCTAACTTTGCGACCTCGGGCAGCTATGTTACCATGGAGGAATCACACAAGATTTGACTTTTAAGGCTAGAACTGAAGTCGCGCCAACTGCTTAACTCAAAATACAGTCAAGAAAGTAGCTCTGAAGCCAAGAAACGGGATCGACCATAAGCACTAATGTGAAATTACGTACAATTTTCAAATTTCTTGTACTTGCTAACTTTGCGACCTCGGGCAGCTATGTTACCATGGAGGAATCACACAAGATTTGACTTTTAAGGCTAGAACTGAAGTCGCGCCAACTGCTTAACTCAAAATACAGTCAAGAAAGTAGCTCTGAAGCCAAGAAACGGCATCGACCTTAAGCACTACTGTGCAATTACGTACAATTTTCAAATTTCTTGTACTTGCTAACTTTGCGACCTAGGGCAGCTATGTTACCATGGAGGAACCACACAAGATTTGACTTTATAGGCTAGAACTGAAGTCGCGCCAACTGCTTAACTCAAAATACATTCAAGAAATTAGCTCCGAAGCTGAGAAACGGGATCGACCATAAGCACTACCGTGAAATTACGTACAATTTTCAAATTTCTTGTACTTGCTAACTTTGCGACCTCGGGAAGCTATGTTACCATGCAGGAATCACACAAGATTTGACTTTTAAGGCTAGAACTGAAGTCGCGCCAACTACTTAACTCAAAATACAGTCAAGAAAGTAGCTCTGAAGCTGAGAAACGGGATCGACCTGAAGCACTACCGTGAAATTACGTACAATTTTCAAATTTCTTGTACTTGCTAACTTTGCGGCCTCGGGCAGCTATGTTACCATGGGGGAACCACACAACATTCGACTTTTAAGGCTAGAACTGAAGTCGCGCCAACTGCTTAAATCAAAATACAGTCAAGAAAGTAGCTCTGAAGCTGAGAAACGGGATCGACTATAAGCACTACTTGGCAATTCCGTACAATTTTCAAATTTCTTGTACTTGCTAACTTTGCGACCTCGGGCAGCTATGTTACCATGGAGGAACCACACAAGATTTGACTTTATAGGCTAGAACTGAAGTCGCGCCAACTGCTTAACTCAAAATACAGTCAAGAAAGTAGCTCTGAAGCTGAGAAACGGGATCGACTATAAGCACTACTGTGCAATTACGTACAATTTTCAAATTTCTTGTACTTGCTAACTTTGCGACCTCGGGCAGCTATGTTACCATGGAGGAATCACACAAGATTTGACTCTTAAGGCTAGAACTGAAGTCGCGCCAACTGCTTAACTCAAAATACTGTCAAGAAAGTAGCTCTGAAGCTGAGAAACGGGATCGACCATAAGCACTAATGTGAAATTACGTACAATTTTCAAATTTCTTGTACTTGCTAACCTTGCGACCTTGGGCAGCTATGTTACCATGGAGGAATCACACAAGATTTGACTTTATAGGCTAGAACTGAAGTCGCGTCAACTGCTTAACTCAAAATACATTCAAGAAATTAGCTCCGAAGCTGAGAAACGGGATCGACCATAAGCACTACCGTGAAATTACGTACAATTTTCAAATTTCTTGTACTTGCTAACTTTGCGACCTCGGGAAGCTATGTTACCATGCAGGAATCACACAAGATTTGACTTTTAAGGCTAGAACTGAAGTCGCGCCAACTACTTAACTCAAAATACAGTCAAGAAAGTAGCTCTGAAGCTGAGAAAGGCTAGAACTGAAGTCGCGTCAACTGCTTAACTCAAAATACAGTCAAGAAAGTAGCTCTGAAGCTGAGAAACGGGATAGACTATAAGCACTACTGTGCAATTACGTACAATTTTCAAATGTCTTTTACTTGCTAACTTTGCGACCTCGGGCAGCTATGTTACCATGGAGGAATCACACAAGATTTGACTTTTAAGGCTAGAACTGAAGTCGCGCCAACTGCTTAACTCAAAATACAGTCAAGAAAGTAGCTCTGAAGCTGAGAAACGGGATCGACCTTAAGCACTACTGTGCAATTACGTAAAATTTTCAAATTTCTTGTACTTGCTAACTTTGCGACCTCGGGCAGCTATGTTACCATGGAGGAATCACACAAGACTTGACTTTTAAGGCTAGAACTGAAGTCGCGCCAACTGCTTAACTCAAAATACAGTCAAGAAAGTAGCTCTGAAGCTGAGAAACGGGATCGACCATAAGCACTACTGTGCAATTACGTACAATTTTCAAATTTCTTGTACTTGCTAACTTTGCGACCTCGGGCAGCTATGTTACCATGGAGGAATCACACAAGATTTGACTTTTAAGGCTAGAACTGAAGTCGCGCCAACTGCTTAACTCAAAATACAGTCAAGAAAGTAGCTCTGAAGCCAAGAAACGGGGACGACCATAAGCACTAATGTGAAATTACGTACAATTTTAAAATTTCTTGTACTTGCTAACTTTGCGAACTCGGGCAGCTATGTTACCATGGAGGAATCACACAAGACTTGACTTTTAAGGCTAGAACTGAAGTCGCGCCAACTGCTTAACTCAAAATACAGTCAAGAAAGTAGCTCTGAAGCTGAGAAACGGGATCGACCATAAGCACTACTGTGCAATTACGTACAATTTTCAAATTTCTTGTACTTGCTAACTTTGCGACCTCGGGCAGCTATGTTACCATGGAGGAATCACACAAGATTTGACTTTAAAGGCCAAAACTGAAGTCGCGCCAACTGCTTAACTCAAAATACAGTCAAGAAAGTAGCTCTGAAGCCAAGAAACGGGATCGACCATAAGCACTAATGTGAAATTACGTACAATTTTCAAATTTCTTGTACTTGCTAACTTTGCGACCTCGGGCAGCTATGTTACCATGGAGGAATCACACAAGATTTGACTTTTAAGGCTAGAACTGAAGTCGCGCCAACTGCTTAACTCAAAATACAGTCAAGAAAGTAGCTCTGAAGCCAAGAAACGGCATCGACCTTAAGCACTACTGTGCAATTACGTACAATTTTCAAATTTCTTGTACTTGCTAACTTTGCGACCTCGGGCAGCTATGTTACCATGGAGGAACCACACAAGATTTGACTTTATAGGCTAGAACTGAAGTCCCGCCAACCGCTTAACTCAAAATACAGTCAAGATAGTAGCTCTGAAGCCGAGAAACGGGATCGACCCTAAGCACTACTGTGCAATTACGTACAATTTTCAAATTTCTTGTACTTGCTAATTTTGCGACCTCGGGCAGCTATGTTACCATGGAGGAATCACACAAGATTTGACTTTTAAGGCTAGAACTGAAGTCGCGCCAACTGCTTAACTCAAAATACAGTCAAGAAAGTAGCTCTGAAGCTGAGAAACGGCATCGAGCATAAGCACTACCGTGAAATTACGTACAATTTTCAAATTTCTTGTACTTGCTAACTTTGCGACCTCGGGCAGCTATGTTACCATGGAGGAATCTCACAAGATTTGACTTTAAAGGCTAGAACTGAAGTCGCGCCAACTGCTTAACTCAAAATACAGTCAAGAAAGTAGCTCTGAAGCTGAGAACGGGATCGACCATAAGCACTAATGTGAAATTACGTACAATTTTCAAATTTCTTGTACTTGCTAACTTTGCGACCTCGGGCAGCTATGTTACCATGGAGGAACCACACAACATTTGACTTTATAGGCTAGAACTGAAGTCCCGCCAACTGCTTAACTCAAAGTACAGTCAAGAAAGTAGCTCTGAAGCCGAGAAACGGCATCGACCATAAGCACTACCGTGAAATTACGTACAATTTTCAAATTTCTTGTACTTGCTAACTTTGCGGCCTCGGGCAGCTATGTTACCATGGAGGAACCACACAACATTTGATTTTATAGACTAGAACTGAAGTCGCGCCAACTGCTTAGCTTAAAATACAGTCAAGAAAGTAACTCTGAAGCTGAGAAACAGCATCGACCATAAGCACTAATGTGAAATTACGTACAATTTTCAAATTTCTTGTACTTGCTAACTTTGCGACCTCGGGCAGCTATGTTACCATGGAGGAATCACACAAGATTTGACTTTTAAGGCTAGAACTGAAGTCGCGCCAACTGCTTAACTCAAAATATAGTCAAGAAAGTAGCTCTGAAGCTGAGAAACGGGATCGACCATAAGCACTACTGTGCAATTACGTACAATTTTCAAATTTCTTGTACTTGCTAACCTTGCGACCTTGGGCAGCTATGTTACCATGGAGGAATCACACAAGATTTGACTTTATAGGCTAGAACTGAAGTCGCGTCAACTGCTTAACTCAAAATACATTCAAGAAATTAGCTCCGAAGCTGAGAAACGGGATCGACCATAAGCACTACCGTGAAATTACGTACAATTTTCAAATTTCTTGTACTTGCTAACTTTGCGACCTCGGGAAGCTATGTTACCATGCAGGAATCACACAAGATTTGACTTTTAAGGCTAGAACTGAAGTCGCGCCAACTACTTAACTCAAAATACAGTCAAGAAAGTAGCTCTGAAGCTGAGAAACGGGATCGACCTTAAGCACTACCGTGAAATTACGTACAATTTTCAAATTTCTTGTACTTGCTAACTTTGCGGCCTCGGGCAGCTATGTTACCATGGGGGAACCACACAACATTCGACTTTTAAGGCTAGAACTGAAGTCGCGCCAACTGCTTAACTCAAAATACAGCCAAGAAAGTAGCTCTGCAGCCGAGAAACGGCATCGACCATAAGCACTAATGAGAAATTACATACAATTTTCAAATTTCTTGTACTTGCTAACTTTGCGGCCTCGGGCAGCTATGTTACCATGGAGGAATCACACAAGATTTGAATTTTAAGGCTAGAACTGAAGTCGCGCCAACTGCTTAACTCAAAATACAGTCAAGAAAGTAGCTCTGAAGCTGAGAAACGGGATCGACCATAAGCACTAATGTGAAATTACGTACAATTTTCAAATTTCTTGTACTTGCTAACCTTGCGACCTTGGGCAGCTATGTTACCATGGAGGAATCACACAAGATTTGACTTTATAGGCTAGAACTGAAGTCGCGTCAACTGCTTAACTCAAAATACAGTCAAGAAAGTAGCTCTGAAGCTGAGAAACGGGATAGACTATAAGCACTACTGTGCAATTACGTACAATTTTCAAATGTCTTTTACTTGCTAACTTTGCGACCTCGGGCAGCTATGTTACCATGGAGGAATCACACAAGATTTGACTTTTAAGGCTAGAACTGAAGTCGCGCCAACTGCTTAACTCAAAATACAGTCAAGAAAGTAGCTCTGAAGCTGAGAAACGGGATCGACCTTAAGCACTACTGTGCAATTACGTAAAATTTTCAAATTTCTTGTACTTGCTAACTTTGCGACCTCGGGCAGCTATGTTACCATGGAGGAATCACACAAGACTTGACTTTTAAGGCTAGAACTGAAGTCGCGCCAACTGCTTAACTCAAAATACAGTCAAGAAAGTAGCTCTGAAGCTGAGAAACGGGATCGACCATAAGCACTACACTGCAATTACGTACAATTTTCAAATTTCTTGTACTTGCTAACTTTGCGACCTCGGGCAGCTATGTTACCATGGAGGAATCACACAAGATTTGACTTTTAAGGCTAGAACTGAAGTCGCGCCAACTGCTTAACTCAAAATACAGTCAAGAAAGTAGCTCTGAAGCCAAGAAACGGGATCGACCATAAGCACTAATGTGAAATTACGTACAATTTTAAAATTTCTTGTACTTGCTAACTTTGCGAACTCGGGCAGCTATGTTACCATGGAGGAATCACACAAGACTTGACTTTTAAGGCTAGAACTGAAGTCACGCCAACTGCTTAACTCAAAATACAGTCAAGAAAGTAGCTCTGAAGCTGAGAAACGGGATCGACCATAAGCACTACTGTGCAATTACGTACAATTTTCAAATTTCTTGTACTTGCTAACTTTGCGACCTCGGGCAGCTATGTTACCATGGAGGAATCACACAAGATTTGACTTTTAAGGCCAAACTGAAGTCGCGCCAACTGCTTAACTCAAAATACAGTCAAGAAAGTAGCTCTGAAGCCAAGAAACGGGATCGACCATAAGCACTAATGTGAAATTACGTACAATTTTCAAATTTCTTGTACTTGCTAACTTTGCGACCTCGGGCAGCTATGTTACCATGGAGGAATCACACAAGATTTGACTTTTAAGGCTAGAACTGAAGTCGCGCCAACTGCTTAACTCAAAATACAGTCAAGAAAGTAGCTCTGAAGCCAAGAAACGGCATCGACCTTAAGCACTACTGTGCAATTACGTACAATTTTCAAATTTCTTGTACTTGCTAACTTTGCGACCTCGGGCAGCTATGTTACCATGGAGGAACCACACAAGATTTGACTTTATAGGCTAGAACTGAAGTCCCGCCAACCGCTTAACTCAAAATACAGTCAAGATAGTAGCTCTGAAGCCGAGAAACGGCATCGACCATAAGCACTACCGTGAAATTACGTACAATTTTCAAATTTCTTGTACTTGCTAACTTTGCGGCCTCGGGCAGCTATGTTACCATGGAGGAACCACACAACATTTGACTTTATAGACTAGAACTGAAGTCGCGCCAACTGCTTAACTCAAAATACAGTCAAGAAAGTAGCTCTGAAGCCGAGAAACGGGATCGACCCTAAGCACTACTGTGCAATTACGTACAATTTTCAAATTTCTTGTACTTGCTAATTTTGCGACCTCGGGCAGCTATGTTACCATGGAGGAATCACACAAGATTTGACTTTTAAGGCTAGAACTGAAGTCGCGCCAACTGCTTAACTCAAAATACAGTCAAGAAAGTAGCTCTGAAGCTGAGAAACGGCATCGAGCATAAGCACTACCGTGAAATTACGTACAATTTTCAAATTTCTTGTACTTGCTAACTTTGCGACCTCGGGCAGCTATGTTACCATGGAGGAATCTCACAAGATTTGACTTTAAAGGCTAGAACTGAAGTCGCGCCAACTGCTTAACTCAAAATACAGTCAAGAAAGTAGCTCTGAAGCTGAGAACGGGATCGACCATAAGCACTAATGTGAAATTACGTACAATTTTCAAATTTCTTGTACTTGCTAACTTTGCGACCTCGGGCAGCTATGTTACCATGGAGGAACCACACAACATTTGACTTTATAGGCTAGAACTGAAGTCCCGCCAACTGCTTAACTCAAAGTACAGTCAAGAAAGTAGCTCTGAAGCCGAGAAACGGCATCGACCATAAGCACTACCGTGAAATTACGTACAATTTTCAAATTTCTTGTACTTGCTAACTTTGCGGCCTCGGGCAGCTATGTTACCATGGAGGAACCACACAACATTTGATTTTATAGACTAGAACTGAAGTCGCGCCAACTGCTTAGCTTAAAATACAGTCAAGAAAGTAACTCTGAAGCTGAGAAACAGCATCGACCATAAGCACTAATGTGAAATTACGTACAATTTTCAAATTTCTTGTACTTGCTAACTTTGCGACCTCGGGCAGCTATGTTACCATGGAGGAATCACACAAGATTTGACTTTTAAGGCTAGAACTGAAGTCGCGCCAACTGCTTAACTCAAAATATAGTCAAGAAAGTAGCTCTGAAGCTGAGAAACGGGATCGACCATAAGCACTACTGTGCAATTACGTACAATTTTCAAATTTCTTGTACTTGCTAACTTTGCGACCTCGGGCAGCTATGTTACCATGGAGGAATCACACAAGATTTGACATTATAGGCTAGAACTGAAGTCGCGCCAACTGCTTAACTCAAAATACAGTCAAGAAAGTAGCTCTGAAGCCAAGAAACGGCATCGACCTTAAGCACTACTGTGCAATTACGTACACTTTTCAAATTTCTTGTACTTGCTAACTTTGCGACCTCGGGCAGCTATGTTACCATGGAGGAACCACACAACATTTGACTTTATAGGCTAGAACTGAAGTCGCGCCAACCGCTTAACTCAAAATACAGTCAAAAAAGTAGCTCTGAAGCTGAGAAACGGCATCGACCATAAGCACTACCGTGAAATTACGTACAATTTTCAAATTTCTTGTACTTGCTAACTTTGCGACCTCGGGCAGCTATGTTACCATGGAGGAATCACACAAGATTTGACATTATAGGCTAGAACTGAAGTCGCGCCAACTGCTTAACTCAAAATACAGTCAAGAAAGTAGCTCTGGAGCCAAGAAACGGCATCGACCTTAAGCACTACTGTGCAATTACGTACAATTTTCAAATTTCTTGTACTTGCTAACTTTGCGACCTCGGGCAGCTATGTTACCATGGAGGAATCACACAAGATTTGACTTTTAAGGCTAGAACTGAAGTCGCGCCAACTGCTTAACTCAAAATACAGTCAAGAAAGTAGCTCTGAAGCTGAGAAACGGCATCGAGCATAAGCACTACCGTGAAATTACGTACAATTTTCAAATTTCTTGTACTTGCTAACTTTGCGACCTCGGGCAGCTATGTTACCATGGAGGAATCTCACAAGATTTGACTTTAAAGGCTAGAACTGAAGTCGCGCCAACTGCTTAACTCAAAATACAGTCAAGAAAGTAGCTCTGAAGCTGAGAACGGGATCGACCATAAGCACTAATGTGAAATTACGTACAATTTTCAAATTTCTTGTACTTGCTAACTTTGCGACCTCGGGCAGCTATGTTACCATGGAGGAACCACACAACATTTGACTTTATAGGCTAGAACTGAAGTCCCGCCAACTGCTTAACTCAAAGTACAGTCAAGAAAGTAGCTCTGAAGCCGAGAAACGGCATCGACCATAAGCACTACCGTGAAATTACGTACAATTTTCAAATTTCTTGTACTTGCTAACTTTGCGGCCTCGGGCAGCTATGTTACCATGGAGGAACCACACAACATTTGATTTTATAGACTAGAACTGAAGTCGCGCCAACTGCTTAGCTTAAAATACAGTCAAGAAAGTAACTCTGAAGCTGAGAAACGGCATCGACCATAAGCACTAATGTGAAATTACGTACAATTTTCAAATTTCTTGTACTTGCTAACTTTGCGACCTCGGGCAGCTATGTTACCATGGAGGAATCACACAAGATTTGACTTTTAAGGCTAGAACTGAAGTCGCGCCAACTGCTTAACTCAAAATATAGTCAAGAAAGTAGCTCTGAAGCTGAGAAACGGGATCGACCATAAGCACTACTGTGCAATTACGTACAATTTTCAAATTTCTTGTACTTGCTAACTTTGCGACCTCGGGCAGCTATGTTACCATGGAGGAATCACACAAGATTTGACATTATAGGCTAGAACTGAAGTCGCGCCAATTGCTTAACTCAAAATACAGTCAAGAAAGTAGCTCTGAAGCCAAGAAACGGCATCGACCTTAAGCACTACTGTGCAATTACGTACACTTTTCAAATTTCTTGTACTTGCTAACTTTGCGACCTCGGGCAGCTATGTTACCATGGAGGAACCACACAACATTTGACTTTATAGGCTAGAACTGAAGTCGCGCCAACTGCTTAACTCAAAATACAGTCAAGAAAGTAGCTCTGGAGCCAAGAAACGGCATCGACCTTAAGCACTACTGTGCAATTACGTACAATTTTCAAATTTCTTGTACTTGCTAACTTTGCGACCTCGGGCAGCTATGTTACCATGGAGGAACCACACAACATTTGACTTTATAGGCTAGAACTGAAGTCGCGCCAACCGCTTAACTCAAAATACAGTCAAAAAAGTAGCTCTGAAGCTGAGAAACGGCATCGACCTTAAGCACTACCGTGAAATTACGTACAATTTTCAAATTTCTTGTACTTGCTAACTTTGCGACCTCGGGCAGCTATGTTACCATGGAGGAATCACACAAGATTTGACATTATAGGCTAGAACTGAAGTCGCGCCAACTGCTTAACTCAAAATACAGTCAAGAAAGTAGCTCTGAAGCCAAGAAACGGCATCGACCTTAAGCACTACTGTGCAATTACGTACACTTTTCAAATTTCTTGTACTTGCTAACTTTGCGACCTCGGGCAGCTATGTTACCATGGAGGAACCACACAACATTTGACTTTATAGGCTAGAACTGAAGTCGCGCCAACTGCTTAACTCAAAATACAGTCAAGAAAGTAGCTCTGGAGCCAAGAAACGGCATCGACCTTAAGCACTACTGTGCAATTACGTACAATTTTCAAATTTCTTGTACTTGCTAACTTTGCGACCTCGGGCAGCTATGTTACCATGGAGGAACCACACAAGATTTGACTTTATAGGCTAGAACTGAAGTCGCGCCAACTGCTTAACTCAAAATACAGTCAAGAAAGTAGCTCTGAAGCTGAGAAACGGGATCGACCATAAGCACTACTGTGCAATTACGTACAATTTTCAAATTTCTTGTACTTGCTAACTTTGCGACCTCGGGCAGCTATGTTACCATGGAGGAATCACACAAGATTTGACTTTTAAGGCTAGAACTGAAGTCGCGCCAACTGCTTAACTCAAAATACAGTCAAGAAAGTAGCTCTGAAGCCAAGAAACGGGATCGACCATAAGCACTAATGTGAAATTACGTACAATTTTAAAATTTCTTGTACTTGCTAACTTTGCGAACTCGGGCAGCTATGTTACCATGGAGGAATCACACAAGACTTGACTTTTAAGGCTAGAACTGAAGTCGCGCCAACTGCTTAACTCAAAATACAGTCAAGAAAGTAGCTCTGAAGCTGAGAAACGGGATCGACCATAAGCACTACTGTGCAATTACGTACAATTTTCAAATTTCTTGTACTTGCTAACTTTGCGACCTCGGGCAGCTATGTTACCATGGAGGAATCACACAAGATTTGACTTTTAAGGCCAAACTGAAGTCGCGCCAACTGCTTAACTCAAAATACAGTCAAGAAAGTAGCTCTGAAGCCAAGAAACGGGATCGACCATAAGCACTAATGTGAAATTACGTACAATTTTCAAATTTCTTGTACTTGCTAACTTTGCGACCTCGGGCAGCTATGTTACCATGGAGGAATCACACAAGATTTGACTTTTAAGGCTAGAACTGAAGTCGCGCCAACTGCTTAACTCAAAATACAGTCAAGAAAGTAGCTCTGAAGCCAAGAAACGGCATCGACCTTAAGCACTACTGTGCAATTACGTACAATTTTCAAATTTCTTGTACTTGCTAACTTTGCGACCTCGGGCAGCTATGTTACCATGGAGGAACCACACAAGATTTGACTTTATAGGCTAGAACTGAAGTCCCGCCAACCGCTTAACTCAAAATACAGTCAAGATAGTAGCTCTGAAGCCGAGAAACGGCATCGACCATAAGCACTACCGTGAAATTACGTACAATTTTCAAATTTCTTGTACTTGCTAATTTTGCGGCCTCGGGCAGCTATGTTACCATGGAGGAACCACACAACATTTGACTTTATAGACTAGAACTGAAGTCGCGCCAACTGCTTAGCTCAAAATACAGTCAAGAAAGTAGCTCTGAAGCCGAGAAACGGGATCGACCCTAAGCACTACTGTGCAATTACGTACAATTTTCAAATTTCTTGTACTTGCTAATTTTGCGACCTCGGGCAGCTATGTTACCATGGAGGAATCACACAAGATTTGACTTTTAAGGCTAGAACTGAAGTCGCGCCAACTGCTTAACTCAAAATACAGTCAAGAAAGTAGCTCTGAAGCTGAGAAACGGCATCGAGCATAAGCACTTCCGTGAAATTACGTACAATTTTCAAATTTCTTGTACTTGCTAACTTTGCGACCTCGGGCAGCTATGTTACCATGGAGGAACCACACAACATTTGACTTTATAGGCTAGAACTGAAGTCCCGCCAACTGCTTAACTCAAAGTACAGTCAAGAAAGTAGCTCTGAAGCCGAGAAACGGCATCGACCATAAGCACTACCGTGAAATTACGTACAATTTTCAAATTTCTTGTTCTTGCTAACTTTGCGGCCTCGGGCAGCTATGTTACCATGGAGGAACCACACAACATTTGATTTTATAGACTAGAACTGAAGTCGCGCCAACTGCTTAGCTTAAAATACAGTCAAGAAAGTAACTCTGAAGCTGAGAAACAGCATCGACCATAAGCACTAATGTGAAATTACGTACAATTTTCAAATTTCTTGTACTTGCTAACTTTGCGACCTCGGGCAGCTATGTTACCATGGAGGAATCACACAAGATTTGACTTTTAAGGCTAGAACTGAAGTCGCGCCAACTGCTTAACTCAAAATATAGTCAAGAAAGTAGCTCTGAAGCTGAGAAACGGGATCGACCATAAGCACTACTGTGCAATTACGTACAATTTTCAAATTTCTTGTACTTGCTAACTTTGCGACCTCGGGCAGCTATGTTACCATGGAGGAATCACACAAGATTTGACATTATAGGCTAGAACTGAAGTCGCGCCAACTGCTTAACTCAAAATACAGTCAAGAAAGTAGCTCTGAAGCCAAGAAACGGCATCGACCTTAAGCACTACTGTGCAATTACGTACACTTTTCAAATTTCTTGTACTTGCTAACTTTGCGACCTCGGGCAGCTATGTTACCATGGAGGAACCACACAACATTTGACTTTATAGGCTAGAACTGAAGTCGCGCCAACTGCTTAACTTAAAATACAGTCAAGAAAGTAGCTCTGGAGCCAAGAAACGGCATCGACCTTAAGCACTACTGTGCAATTACGTACAATTTTCAAATTTCTTGTACTTGCTAACTTTGCGACCTCGGGCAGCTATGTTACCATGGAGGAACCACACAACATTTGACTTTATAGGCTAGAACTGAAGTCGCGCCAACCGCTTAACTCAAAATACAGTCAAAAAAGTAGCTCTGAAGCTGAGAAACGGCATCGACCATAAGCACTACCGTGAAATTACGTACAATTTTCAAATTTCTTGTACTTGCTAACTTTGCGACCTCGGGCAGCTATGTTACCATGGAGGAATCACACAAGATTTGACATTATAGGCTAGAACTGAAGTCGCGCCAACTGCTTAACTCAAAATACAGTCAAGAAAGTAGCTCTGGAGCCAAGAAACGGCATCGACCTTAAGCACTACTGTGCAATTACGTACAATTTTCAAATTTCTTGTACTTGCTAACTTTGCGACCTCGGGCAGCTATGTTACCATGGAGGAATCACACAAGATTTGACTTTTAAGGCTAGAACTGAAGTCGCGCCAACTGCTTAACTCAAAATACAGTCAAGAAAGTAGCTCTGAAGCTGAGAAACGGCATCGAGCATAAGCACTACCGTGAAATTACGTACAATTTTCAAATTTCTTGTACTTGCTAACTTTGCGACCTCGGGCAGCTATGTTACCATGGAGGAATCTCACAAGATTTGACTTTAAAGGCTAGAACTGAAGTCGCGCCAACTGCTTAACTCAAAATACAGTCAAGAAAGTAGCTCTGAAGCTGAGAACGGGATCGACCATAAGCACTAATGTGAAATTACGTACAATTTTCAAATTTCTTGTACTTGCTAACTTTGCGACCTCGGGCAGCTATGTTACCATGGAGGAACCACACAACATTTGACTTTATAGGCTAGAACTGAAGTCCCGCCAACTGCTTAACTCAAAGTACAGTCAAGAAAGTAGCTCTGAAGCCGAGAAACGGCATCGACCATAAGCACTACCGTGAAATTACGTACAATTTTCAAATTTCTTGTACTTGCTAACTTTGCGGCCTCGGGCAGCTATGTTACCATGGAGGAACCACACAACATTTGATTTTATAGACTAGAACTGAAGTCGCGCCAACTGCTTAGCTTAAAATACAGTCAAGAAAGTAACTCTGAAGCTGAGAAACGGCATCGACCATAAGCACTAATGTGAAATTACGTACAATTTTCAAATTTCTTGTACTTGCTAACTTTGCGACCTCGGGCAGCTATGTTACCATGGAGGAATCACACAAGATTTGACTTTTAAGGCTAGAACTGAAGTCGCGCCAACTGCTTAACTCAAAATATAGTCAAGAAAGTAGCTCTGAAGCTGAGAAACGGGATCGACCATAAGCACTACTGTGCAATTACGTACAATTTTCTAATTTCTTGTACTTGCTAACTTTGCGACCTCGGGCAGCTATGTTACCATGGAGGAATCACACAAGATTTGACATTATAGGCTAGAACTGAAGTCGCGCCAATTGCTTAACTCAAAATACAGTCAAGAAAGTAGCTCTGAAGCCAAGAAACGGCATCGACCTTAAGCACTACTGTGCAATTACGTACACTTTTCAAATTTCTTGTACTTGCTAACTTTGCGACCTCGGGCAGCTATGTTACCATGGAGGAACCACACAACATTTGACTTTATAGGCTAGAACTGAAGTCGCGCCAACTGCTTAACTCAAAATACAGTCAAGAAAGTAGCTCTGGAGCCAAGAAACGGCATCGACCTTAAGCACTACCGTGAAATTACGTACAATTTTCAAATTTCTTGTACTTGCTAACTTTGCGACCTCGGGCAGCTATGTTACCATGGAGGAATCACACAAGATTTGACATTATAGGCTAGAACTGAAGTCGCGCCAACTGCTTAACTCAAAATACAGTCAAGAAAGTAGCTCTGAAGCCAAGAAACGGCATCGACCTTAAGCACTACTGTGCAATTACGTACACTTTTCAAATTTCTTGTACTTGCTAACTTTGCGACCTCGGGCAGCTATGTTACCATGGAGGAACCACACAACATTTGACTTTATAGGCTAGAACTGAAGTCGCGCCAACTGCTTAACTCAAAATACAGTCAAGAAAGTAGCTCTGGAGCCAAGAAACGGCATCGACCTTAAGCACTACTGTGCAATTACGTACAATTTTCAAATTTCTTGTACTTGCTAACTTTGCGACCTCGGGCAGCTATGTTACCATGGAGGAACCACACAAGATTTGACTTTATAGGCTAGAACTGAAGTCGCGCCAACTGCTTAACTCAAAATACAGTCAAGAAAGTAGCTCTGAAGCTGAGAAACGGCATCGACCATAAGCACTACTGTGCAATTACGTACAATTTTCAAATTTCTTGTACTTGCTAACTTTGCGACCTCGGGCAGTTATGTTACCATGGAGGAATCACACAAGATTTGACTTTTAAGGCTAGAACTGAAGTCGCCCCAACTGCTTAACTCAAAATATAGTCAAGAAAGTAGCTCTGAAGCTGAGAAACGGCATCGACCATAAGCACTACCGTGAAATTACGTACAATTTTCAAATTTCTTGTACTTGCTAATTTTGCGACCTCGGGCAGCTATGTTACCATGGAGGAATTGCACAAGATTTGACTTTTAAGGCTAGAACTGAAGTCGCGCCAACTGCTTAACTCAAAATACAGTCAAGAAAGTAGCTCTGAAGCCGAGAAACGGGATCGACGCTAAGCACTACTGTGCAATTCCGTACAATTTTCAAATTTCTTGTACTTGCTAACTTTGCGACCTCGGGCAGCTATGTTACCATGGAGGAACCACACAAGATTTGACTTTATAGGCTAGAACTGAAGTCGCGCCAACTGCTTAACTCAAAATACAGTCAAGAAAGTAGCTCTGAAGCTGAGAAACGGGATCGACCATAAGCACTAATGTGAAATTACGTACAATTTTCAAATTTCTTGTACTTGCTAACTTTGCGACCTCGGGCAGCTATGTTACCATGGAGGAACCACACAACATTTGACTTTATAGGCTAGAACTGAAGTCGCGCAAACTGCTTAACTCAAAATACAGTCAAAAAAGTAGCTCTGAAGCTGAGAAACGGGATCGACTATAAGCACTACTGTGCAATTACGTACAATTTTCACATTTCTTGTACTTGCTAACTTTGCGACCTCGGGCAGCTATGTTACCATGGAGGAATCGCGCAAGATTTGACTTTTAAGGCCAGAACTGAAGTCGCGCCAACTGCTTAACTCAAAATACAGTCAAGAAAGTAGCTCTGAAGCTGAGAAACGGGATCGACCATAAGCACTAATGTGAAATTACATACAATTTTCAAATTTCTTGTACTTGCTAACTTTGCGACCTTGGGCAGCTATGTTACCATGGAGGAATCACACAAGATTTGATTTTTAAGGCTAGAACTGAAGTCGCGCCAACTGCTTAACTCAAAATACAGTCAAAAAAGTAGCTCTGAAGCTGAGAAACGGGATCGACGCTAAGCACTACTGTGCAATTCCGTACAATTTTCAAATTTCTTGTACTTGCTAACTTTGCGACCTCGGGCAGCTATGTTACCATGGAGCAACCACACAAGATTTGACTTTATAGGCTAGAACTGAAGTCGCGCCAACTGCTTAACTCAAAATACAGTCAAGAAAGTAGCTCTGAAGCCGAGAAACGGCATCGACCATAAGCACTACTGTGCAATTACGTACAATTTTCAAATTTCTTGTACTTGCTAACTTTGCGACCTCGGGCAGCTATGTTACCATGGAGGAACCACACAAGATTTGACTTTATAGGCTAGAACTGAAGTCGCGCCAACTTCTTAACTCAAAATACAGTCAAGAAAGTAGCTCTAAAGCCGAGAAACGGCATCGACCATAAGCACTACTGTGCAATTACGTACAATTTTCAAATTTCTTGTACTTGCTAACTTTGCGACCTCGGGCAGCTATGTTACCATGGAGGAATCACACAAGATTTGACTTTTAAGGCTAGAACTGAAGTCGCGCCAACTGCTTAACTCAAAATACAGTCAAGAAAGTAGCTCTGAAGCTGAGAAACGGGATCGACCATAAGCACTAATGTGAAATTACGTACAATTTTCAAATTTCTTGTACTTGCTAACTTTGCGACCTCGGGCAGCTATGTTACCATGGAGGAACCACACAACATTTGACTTTATAGGCTAGAACTGAAGTCGCGCCAACTGCTTAACTCAAAATACAGTCAAAAAAGTAGCTCTGAAGCTGAGAAACGGGATCGACTATAAGCACTACTGTGCAATTACGTACAATTTTCACATTTCTTGTACTTGCTAACTTTGCGACCTCGGGCAGCTATGTTACCATGGAGGAATCGCACAAGATTTGACTTTTAAGGCCAGAACTGAAGTCGCGCCAACTGCTTAACTCAAAATACAGTCAAGAAAGTAGCTCTGAAGCTGAGAAACGGGATCGACCATAAGCACTAATGTGAAATTACGTACAATTTTCAAATTTCTTGTACTTGCTAACTTTGCGACCTCGGGCAGCTATGTTACCATGGAGGAATCACACAAGATTTGACTTTTAAGGCTAGAACTGAAGTCGCGTCAACTGCTTAACTCAAAATACAGTCAAGAAAGTAGCTCTGAAGCCGAGAAACGGGATCGACCCTAAGCACTACTGTGCAATTCCGTACAATTTTCAA
Organism: Merodon equestris; assembly: GCA_958301585.1. Lineage (NCBI taxonomy): Eukaryota > Metazoa > Arthropoda > Insecta > Diptera > Syrphidae > Merodon > Merodon equestris. The sequence continues at coordinate 74,547,666 of OY284415.1, read as the reverse complement.
ATTTCTTGTACTTGCTAATTTTGCGACCTCGGGCAGCTATGTTACCATGGAGGAACCACACAAGATTTGACTTTATAGGCTAGAACTGAAGTCGCGCCAACTGCTTAACTCAAAATACAGTCAAGAAAGTAGCTCTGAAGCCGAGAAACGGCATCGACTCTAAGCACTACTGTGCAATTCCGTACAATTTTCAAATTTCTTGTACTTGCTAACTTTGCGACCTCGGGCAGCTATGTTACCATGGAGGAATTGCACAAGATTTGACTTTTAAGGCTAGAACTGAAGTCGCGCCAACTGCTTAACTCAAAATACAGTCAAGAAAGTAGCTCTGAAGCCGAGAAACGGGATCGACCCTAAGCACTACTGTGCAATTCCGTACAATTTTCAAATTTCTTGTACTTGCTAATTTTGCGACCTCGGGCAGCTATGTTACCATGGAGGAATTGCACAAGATTTGACTTTTAAGGCTAGAACTGAAGTCGCGCCAACTGCTTAACTCAAAATACAGTCAAGAAAGTAGCTCTGAAGCCGAGAAACGGGATCGACGCTAAGCACTACTGTGCAATTCCGTACAATTTTCAAATTTCTTGTACTTGCTAACTTTGCGACCTCGGGCAGCTATGTTACCATGGAGGAACCACACAACATTTGACTTTATAGGCTAGAACTGAAGTCGCGCCAACTGCTTAACTCAAAATACAGTCAAAAAAGTAGCTCTGAAGCTGAGAAACGGGATCGACTATAAGCACTACTGTGCAATTACGTACAATTTTCACATTTCTTGTACTTGCTAACTTTGCGACCTCGGGCAGCTATGTTACCATGGAGGGATCGCACAAGATTTGACTTTTAAGGCCAGAACTGAAGTCGCGCCAACTGCTTAACTCAAAATACAGTCAAGAAAGTAGCTCTGAAGCTAAGAAACGGGATCGACTATAAGCACTACTGTGCAATTACGTACAATTTTCACATTTCTTGTACTTGCTAACTTTGCGACCTCGGGCAGCTATGTTACCATGGAGGAATCGCACAAGATTTTACTTTTAAGGCTAGAACTGAAGTCGCGCCAACTGCTTAACTCAAAATACAGTCAAAAAAGTAGCTCTGAAGCTGAGAAACGGGATCGACCATAAGCACTAATGTGAAATTACGTACAATTTTCAAATTTATTGTACTTGCTAACTTTGCGACCTCGGGCAGCTATGTTACCATGGAGGAACCACACAACATTTGACTTTATAGGCTAGAACTGAAGTCGCGCCAACTGCTTAACTCAAAATACAGTCAAGAAAGTAGCTCTGAAGCCGAGAAACGGGATCGACCCTAAGCACTACTGTGCAATTCCGTACAATTTTCAAATTTCTTGTACTTGCTAATTTTGCGACCTCGGGCAGCTATGTTACCATGGAGGAATCGCACAAGATTTGACTTTTAAGGCTAGAACTGAAGTCGCGCCAACTGCTTAACTCAAAATACAGTCAAGAAAGTAGCTCTGAAGCCGAGAAACGGGATCGACGCTAAGCACTACTGTGCAATTCCGTACAATTTTCAAATTTCTTGTACTTGCTAACTTTGCGACCTCGGGCAGCTATGTTACCATGGAGGAATTGCACAAGATTTGACTTTTAAGGCTAGAACTGAAGTCGCGCCAACTGCTTAACTCAAAATACAGTCAAGAAAGTAGCTCTGAAGCCGAGAAACGGGATCGACCCTAAGCACTACTGTGCAATTCCGTACAATTTTCAAATTTCTTGTACTTGCTAATTTTGCGACCTCGGGCAGCTATGTTACCATGGAGGAATTGCACAAGATTTGACTTTTAAGGCTAGAACTGAAGTCGCGCCAACTGCTTAACTCAAAATACAGTCAAGAAAGTAGCTCTGAAGCCGAGAAACGGGATCGACGCTAAGCACTACTGTGCAATTCCGTACAATTTTCAAATTTCTTGTACTTGCTAACTTTGCGACCTCGGGCAGCTATGTTACCATGGAGGAACCACACAACATTTGACTTTATAGGCTAGAACTGAAGTCGCGCCAACTGCTTAACTCAAAATACAGTCAAAAAAGTAGCTCTGAAGCTGAGAAACGGGATCGACCATAAGCACTAATGTGAAATTACGTACAATTTTCAAATTTATTGTACTTGCTAAATTTGCGACCTCGGGCAGCTATGTTACCATGGAGGAACCACACAACATTTGACTTTATAGGCTAGAACTGAAGTCGCGCCAACTGCTTAACTCAAAATACAGTCAAGAAAGTAGCTCTGAAGCTAAGAAACGGGATCGACTATAAGCACTACTGTGCAATTACGTACAATTTTCACATTTCTTGTACTTGCTAACTTTGCGACCTCGGGCAGCTATGTTACCATGGAGGAATCGCACAAGATTTGACTTTTAAGGCTAGAACTGAAGTCGCGCCAACTGCTTAACTCAAAATACAGTCAAGAAAGTAGCTCTGAAGCTGAGAAACGGGATCGACCATAAGCACTAATGTGAAATTACGTACCATTTTCAAATTTCTTGTACTTGCTAACTTTGCGACCTTGGGCAGCTATGTTACCATGGAGGAATCACACAAGATTTGACTTTTAAGACTAGAACTGAAGTCGCGCCAACTGCTTAACTCAAAATACAGTCAAGAAAGTAGCTCTGAAGCCGAGAAACGGGATCGACCCTAAGCACTACTGTGCAATTCCGTACAATTTTCAAATTTCTTGTACTTGCTAATTTTGCGACCTCGGGCAGCTATGTTACCATGGAGGAATCGCACAAGATTTGACTTTTAAGGCTAGAACTGAAGTCGCGCCAACTGCTTAACTCAAAATACAGTCAAGAAAGTAGCTCTGAAGCCGAGAAACGGGATCGACGCTAAGCACTACTGTGCAATTCCGTACAATTTTCAAATTTCTTGTACTTGCTAACTTTGCGACCTCGGGCAGCTATATTACCATGGAGGAATGGCACAAGATTTGACTTTTAAGGCTAGAACTGAAGTCGCGCCAACTGCTTAACTCAAAATACAGTCAAGAAAGTAGCTCTGAAGCTGAGAAACGGGATCGACCATAGGCACTAATGTGAAATTACGTACAATTTTCAAATTTCTTGTACTTGCTAATTTTGCGACCTCGGGCAGCTATGTTACCATGGAGGAATCGCACAAGATTTGACTTTTAAGGCTAGAACTGAAGTCGCGCCAACTGCTTAACTCAAAATACAGTCAAGAAAGTAGCTCTGAAGCCGAGAAACGGGATCGACGCTAAGCACTACTGTGCAATTCCGTACAATTTTCAAATTTCTTGTACTTGCTAACTTTGCGACCTCGGGCAGCTATGTTACCATGGAGGAATCACACAAGATTTGACTTTTAAAGCTAGAACTGAAGTCGCGCCAACTGCTTAAGTCCAAATACAGTCAAGAAAGTAGCTCTGAAGCTGAGAAACGGGATCGACTATAAGCACTACTGTGCAATTACGTACAATTTTCAAATTTCTTGTACTTGCTAACTTTGCGACCTCGGGCAGCTATGTTACCATGGGGGAACCACACAAGATTTGAGTTTATAGGCTAGAACTGAAGTCGCGCCAACTGCTTAACTCAAAATACAGTCAAGAAAGTAGCTCTGAAGCTGAGAAACGGGATCGACCATAAGCACTAATGTGAAATTACGTACCATTTTCAAATTTCTTGTACTTGCTAACTTTGCGACCTTGGGCAGCTATGTTACCATGGAGGAATCACACAAGATTTGACTTTTAAGACTAGAACTGAAGTCGCGCCAACTGCTTAACTCAAAATACAGTCAAGAAAGTAGCTCTGAAGCCGAGAAACGGGATCGACCCTAAGCACTACTGTGCAATTCCGTACAATTTTCAAATTTCTTGTACTTGCTAATTTTGCGACCTCGGGCAGCTATGTTACCATGGAGGAATCGCACCAGATTTGACTTTTAAGGCTAGAACTGAAGTCGCGCCAACTGCTTAACTCAAAATACAGTCAAGAAAGTAGCTCTGAAGCCGAGAAACGGGATCGACGCTAAGCACTACTGTGCAATTCCGTACAATTTTCAAATTTCTTGTACTTGCTAACTTTGCGACCTCGGGCAGCTATATTACCATGGAGGAATGGCACAAGATTTGACTTTTAAGGCTAGAACTGAAGTCGCGCCAACTGCTTAACTCAAAATACAGTCAAGAAAGTAGCTCTGAAGCTGAGAAACGGGATCGACCATAGGCACTAATGTGAAATTACGTACAATTTTCAAATTTCTTGTACTTGCTAACTTTGCGACCTCGGGCAGCTATGTTACCATGGGGGAACCACACAAGATTTGACTTTATAGGCTAGAACTGAAGTCGCGCGAACTGCTTAACTCAAAATACAGTCAAGAAAGTAGCTCTGAAGCTGAGAAACGGGATCGACCATAAGCACTAATGTGAAATTACGTACAATTTTCAAATTTCTTGTACTTGCTAACTTTGCGACCTCGGGCAGCTATGTTACCATGGGGGAACCACACAAGATTTGACATTATAGGCTAGAACTGAAGTCGCGCCAACTGCTTAACTCAAAATACAGTCAAGAAAGTAGCTCTGAAGCTGAGAAACGGGATCGACCATAAGCACTACTGTGCAATTACGTACAATTTTCAAATTTCTTGTACTTGCTAACTTTGCGACCTCGGGCAGCTATGTTACCATGGAGGAATCACACAAGATTTGACTTTTAAAGCTAGAACTGAAGTCGCGCCAACTGCTTAAGTCCAAATACAGTCAAGAAAGTAGCTCTGAAGCTGAGAAACGGGATCGACTATAAGCACTACTGTGCAATTACGTACAATTTTCAAATTTCTTGTACTTGCTAACTTTGCGACCTCGGGCAGCTATGTTACCATGGGGGAACCACACAAGATTTGAGTTTATAGGCTAGAACTGAAGTCGCGCCAACTGCTTAACTCAAAATACAGTCAAGAAAGTAGCTCTGAAGCCAAGAAACGGCATCGACCTTAAGCACTACTGTGCAATTACGTACAATTTTCAAATTTCTTGTACTTGTCCTTTGCGACCTCGGGCAGCTATGTTACCATGGAGGAACCACACAAGATTTGACTTTATAGGCTAGAACTGAAGTCGCGCCAACTGCTTAACTCAAAATACAGTCAAGAAAGTAGCTCTGAAGCTGAGAAACGGGATCGATTATAAGCACTACTGTGCAATTACGTACAATTTTCAAATTTCTTGTACTTGCTAACTTTGCGACCTCGGGCAGCTATGTTACCATGGAGGAATCGCACAAGATTTGACTTTTAAGGCTAGAACTGAAGTCGCGCCAACTGCTTAACTCAAAATACAGTCAAGAAAGTAGCTCTGATGCCGAGAAACGGCATCGACCATAAGCACTACTGTGCAATTACGTACAATTTTCAAATTTCTTGTACTTGCAAATTTTGCGACCTCGGGCAGCTATGTTACCATGGAGGAATCACACAAGATTTGACTTTTAAGGCTAGAACTAAAGTCGCGCCAACTGCTTAACTCAAAATAGAGTCAAGAAAGTAGCTCTGAAGCCGAGAAACGGGATCGACCATAAACACTAATGTGAAATTACGTACAATTTTCAAATTTCTAGTACTTGCTAACTTTGCGACCTCGGGCAGCTATGTTACCATGGAGGAATCACACAAGATTTGACTTTTAAGGCTAGAACTGAAGTCGCGCCAACTGCTTAACTCAAAATACAGTCAAGAAAGTAGCTCTGAAGCCGAGAAACGGCATCGACCATAAGCACTACTGTGCAATTACGTAGAATTTTCAAATTTCTTGTACTTGCTAACTTTGCGACCTCGTGCAGCTATGTTACCATGGAGGAATCACACAAGATTTTACTTTATAGGCTAAAACTGAAGTCGCGCCAACTGCTTAACTCAAAATACAGTCAAGAAAGTAGCTCTGAAGCTGAGAAACGGGATCGATTATAAGCACTACTGTGCAATTACGTACAATTTTCAAATTTCTTGTACTTGCTAACTTTGCGACCTCGGGCAGCTATGTTACCATGGAGGAATCGAACAAGATTTGACTTTTAAGGCTAGAACTGAAGTCGCGCCAACTGCTTAACTCAAAATACAGTCAAGAAAGTAGCTCTGAAGCCGAGAAACGGCATCGACCATAAGCACTACTGTGCAATTACGTACAATTTTCAAATTTCTTGTACTTGCTAACTTTGCGACCTCGGGCAGCTATGTTACCATGGAGGAATCACACAAGATTTGACTTTTAAAGCTAGAACTGAAGTCGCGCCAACTGCTTAACTCAAAATACAGTCAAGAAAGTAGCTTTGAAGCTGAGAAACGGGATCGACCATAAGCACTACTGTGCAATTACGTACAATTTTCAAATTTCTTGTACTTGCTAACTTTGCGACCTCGGGCAGCTATGTTACCATGGAGGAATCGAACAAGATTTGACTTTTAAGGCTAGAACTGAAGTCGCGCCAACTGCTTAACTCAAAATACGGTCAAGAAAGTAGCTCTGAAGCTGAGAAACGGGATCGACCATAAGCACTACTGTGCAATTACGTACAATTTTCAAATTTCTTGTACTTGCTAACTTTGCGACCTCGGGCAGCTATGTTACCATGGAGGAATCACACAAGATTTGACTTTTAAAGCTAGAACTGAAGTCGCGCCAACTGCTTAACTCAAAATACAGTCAAGAAAGTAGCTTTGAAGCTGAGAAACGGGATCGACCATAAGCACTACTGTGCAATTACGTACAATTTTCAAATTTCTTGTACTTGCTAACTTTGCGACCTCGGGCAGCTATGTTACCATGGAGGAATCGCACAAGATTTGACTTTTAAGGCCAGAACTGAAGTCGCGCCAACTGCTTAACTCAAAATACAGTCAAGAAAGTAGCTCTGAAGCTGAGAAACGGGATCGACCATAAGCACTAATGTGAAATTACGTACAATTTTCAAATTTCTTGTACTTGCTAACTTTGCGACCTTGGGCAGCTATGTTACCATGGAGGAATCACACAAGATTTGACTTTTAAGGCTAGAACTGAAGTCGCGCCAACTGCTTAACTCAAAATACAGTCAAGAAAGTAGCTCTGAAACCGAGAAACGGGATCGACCCTAAGCACTACTGTGCAATTCCGTACAATTTTCAAATTTCTTGTACTTGCTAATTTTGCGACCTCGGGCAGCTATGTTACCATGGAGGAATTGCACAAGATTTGACTTTTAAGGCTAGAACTGAAGTCGCGCCAACTGCTTAACTCAAAATACAGTCAAGAAAGTAGCTCTGAAGCCGAGAAACGGGATCGACGCTAAGCACTACTGTGCAATTCCGTACAATTTTCAAATTTCTTGTACTTGCTAACTTTGCGACCTCGGGCAGCTATGTTACCATGGAGGAATGGCACAAGATTTGACTTTTAAGGCTAGAACTGAAGTCGCGCCAACTGCTTAACTCAAAATACAGTCAAGAAAGTAGCTCTGAAGCTGAGAAACGGGATCGACCATAAGCACTACTGTGCAATTACGTACACTTTTCAAATTTCTTGTACTTGCTAACTTTGCGACCTCGGGCAGCTATGTTACCATGGAGGAACCACACAAGATTTGACTTTATAGGCTAGAACTGAAGTCGCGCCAACTGCTTAACTCAAAATACAGTCAAGAAAGTAGCTCTGAAGCTGAGAAACGGCATCGACCATAAGCACTACTGTGCAATTACGTACAATTTTCAAATTTCTTGTACTTGCTAACTTTGCGACCTCGGGCAGTTATGTTACCATGGAGGAATCACACAAGATTTGACTTTTAAGGCTAGAACTGAAGTCGCGCCAACTGCTTAACTCAAAATACAGTCAAGAAAGTAGCTCTGAAGCTGAGAAACGGCATCGACCATAAGCACGTACAATTTTCAAATTTCTTGTACTTGCTAACTTTGCGACCTCGGGCAGCTATGTTACCATGGAGGAATCACACAAGATTTGACTTTTAAGGCTAGAACTGAAGTCGCGCCAACTGCTTAACTCAAAATACAGTCAAGAAAGTAGCTCTGAAGCTGAGAAACGGGATCGACCATAAGCACTAATGTGAAATTACGTACAATTTTCAAATTTCTTGTACTTGCTAACTTTGCGACCTCGGGCAGCTATGTTACCATGGAGGAACCACACAACATTTGACTTTATAGGCTAGAACTGAAGTCGCGCCAACTGCTTAACTCAAAATACAGTCAAGAAAGTAGCTCTGAAGCTGAGAAACGGGATCGACTATAAGCACTACTGTGCAATTACGTACAATTTTCACATTTCTTGTACTTGCTAACTTTGCGACCTCGGGCAGCTATGTTACCATGGAGGAATCGCACAAGATTTGACTTTTAAGGCTAGAACTGAAGTCGCGCCAACTGCTTAACTCAAAATACAGTCAAGAAAGTAGCTCTGAAGCTGAGAAACGGGATCGACCATAAGCACTAATGTGAAATTACGTACAATTTTCAAATTTCTTGTACTTGCTAACTTTGCGACCTTGGGCAGCTATGTTACCATGGAGGAATCACACAAGATTTGACTTTTAAGGCTAGAACTGAAGTCGCGCCAACTGCTTAACTCAAAATACAGTCAAGAAAGTAGCTCTGAAGCCGAGAAACGGGATCGACCCTAAGCACTACTGTGCAATTCCGTACAATTTTCAAATTTCTTGTACTTGCTAATTTTGCGACCTCGGGCAGCTATGTTACCATGGAGGAATCGCACAAGATTTGACTTTTAAGGCTAGAACTGAAGTCGCGCCAACTGCTTAACTCAAAATACAGTCAAGAAAGTAGCTCTGAAGCCGAGAAACGGGATCGACGCTAAGCACTACTGTGCAATTCCGTACAATTTTCAAATTTCTTGTACTTGCTAATTTTGCGACCTCGGGCAGCTATGTTACCATGGAGGAATGGCACAAGATTTGACTTTTAAGGCTAGAACTGAAGTCGCGCCAACTGCTTAACTCAAAATACAGTCAAGAAAGTAGCTCTGAAGCTGAGAAACGGGATCGACCATAAGCACTAATGTGAAATTACGTACAATTTTCAAATTTCTTGTACTTGCTAATTTTGCGACTTCGGGCAGCTATGTTACCATGGAGGAATCGCACAAGATTTGACTTTTAAGGCTAGAACTGAAGTCGCGCCAACTGCTTAACTCAAAATACAGTCAAGAAAGTAGCTCTGAAGCTGAGAAACGGGATCGACCATAAGCACTAATGTGCAATTCCGTACAATTTTCAAATTTCTTGTACTTGCTAATTTTGCGACCTCGGGCAGCTATGTTACCATGGAGGAATCGCACAAGATTTGACTTTTAAGGCTAGAACTGAAGTCGCGCCAACTGCTTAACTCAAAATACAGTCAAGAAAGTAGCTCTGAAGCCGAGAAACGGGATCGACGCAATTCCGTACAATTTTCAAATTTCTTGTACTTGCTAATTTTGCGACCTCGGGCAGCTATGTTACCATGGAGGAACCACACAAGATTTGACTTTATAGGCTAGAACTGAAGTCGCGCCAACTGCTTAACTCAAAATAGAGTCAAGAAAGTAGCTCTGAAGCTGAGAAACGGCATCGACCATAAGCACTACTGTGCAATTCCGTACAATTTTCAAATTTCTTGTACTTGCTAATTTTGCGACCTCGGGCAGCTATGTTACCATGGAGGAATCGCACAAGATTTGACTTTTAAGGCTAGAACTGAAGTCGCGCCAACTGCTTAACTCAAAATACAGTCAAGAAAGTAGCTCTGAAGCCGAGAAACGGGATCGACGCTAAGCACTACTGTGCAATTATGTACAATTTTCAAATTTCTTGTACTTGCTAATTTTGCGACCTCGGGCAGCTATGTTACCATGGAGGAATGGCACAAGATTTGACTTTTAAGGCTAGAACTGAAGTCGCGCCAACTGCTTAACTCAAAATACAGTCAAGAAAGTAGCTCTGAAGCTGAGAAACGGGATCGACCATAAGCACTAATGTGAAATTACGTACAATTTTCAAATTTCTTGTACTTGCTAACTTTGCGACCTCGGACAGCTATGTTACCATGGGGGAACCACACAAGATTTGACTTTATAGGCTAGAACTGAAGTCGCGCGAACTGCTTAACTCAAAATACAGTCAAGAAAGTAGCTCTGAAGCTGAGAAACGGGATCGACCATAAGCACTAATGTGAAATTACGTACAATTTTCAAATTTCTTGTACTTGCTAACTTTGCGACCTCGGGCAGCTATGTTACCATGGGGGAACCACACAACATTTGACTTTATAGGCTAGAACTGAAGTCGCGCCAACTGCGTAACTCAAAATACAGTCAAGAAAGTAGCTCTGAAGCTGAGAAACGGGATCGACCATAAGCACTACTGTGCAATTACGTACAATTTGCAAATTTCTTGTACTTGCTAACTTTGCGACCTCGGGCAGCTATGTTACCATGGAGGAACCACACAAGATTTGACTTTATAGGCTAGAACTGAAGTCGCGCCAACTGCTTAACTCAAAATACAGTCAAGAAAGTAGCTCTGAAGCTGAGAAACGGCATCGACCATAAGCACTACTGTGCAATTACGTACAATTTTCAAATTTCTTGTACTTGCTAACTTTGCGACCTCGGGCAGTTATGTTACCATGGAGGAATCACACAAGATTTGACTTTTAAGGCTAGAACTGAAGTCGCGCCAACTGCTTAACTCAAAATACAGTCAAGAAAGTAGCTCTGAAGCTGAGAAACGGCATCGACCATAAGCACTACCGTGAAATTACGTACAATTTTCAAATTTCTTGTACTTGCTAACTTTGCGACCTCGGGCAGCTATGTTACCATGGAGGAATCACACAAGATTTGACTTTTAAGGCTAGAACTGAAGTCGCGCCAACTGCTTAACTCAAAATACAGTCAAGAAAGTAGCTCTGAAGCTGAGAAACGGGATCGACCATAAGCACTAATGTGAAATTACGTACAATTTTCAAATTTCTTGTACTTGCTAACTTTGCGACCTCGGGCAGCTATGTTACCATGGAGGAACCACACAACATTTGACTTTATAGGCTAGAACTGAAGTCGCGCCAACTGCTTAACTCAAAATACAGTCAAGAAAGTAGCTCTGAAGCTGAGAAACGGGATCGACTATAAGCACTACTGTGCAATTACGTACAATTTTCACATTTCTTGTACTTGCTAACTTTGCGACCTCGGGCAGCTATGTTACCATGGAGGAATCGCACAAGATTTGACTTTTAAGGCTAGAACTGAAGTCGCGCCAACTGCTTAACTCAAAATACAGTCAAGAAAGTAGCTCTGAAGCTGAGAAACGGCATCGACCATAAGCACTAATGTGAAATTACGTACAATTTTCAAATTTCTTGTACTTGCTAACTTTGCGACCTTGGGCAGCTATGTTACCATGGAGGAATCACACAAGATTTGACTTTTAAGGCTAGAACTGAAGTCGCGCCAACTGCTTAACTCAAAATACAGTCAAGAAAGTAGCTCTGAAGCCGAGAAACGGGATCGACCCTAAGCACTACTGTGCAATTCCGTACAATTTTCAAATTTCTTGTACTTGCTAATTTTGCGACCTCGGGCAGCTATGTTACCATGGAGGAATCGCACAAGATTTGACTTTTAAGGCTAGAACTGAAGTCGCGCCAACTGCTTAACTCAAAATACAGTCAAGAAAGTAGCTCTGAAGCCGAGAAACGGGATCGACGCTAAGCACTACTGTGCAATTCCGTACAATTTTCAAATTTCTTGTACTTGCTAATTTTGCGACCTCGGGCAGCTATGTTACCATGGAGGAATGGCACAAGATTTGACTTTTAAGGCTAGAACTGAACTCGCGCCAACTGCTTAACTCAAAATACAGTCAAGAAAGTAGCTCTGAAGCTGAGAAACGGGATCGACCATAAGCACTAATGTGAAATTACGTACAATTTTCAAATTTCTTGTATTTGCTAACTTTGCGACCTCGGGCAGCTATGTTACCATGGGGGAACCACACAAGATTTGACTTTATAGGCTAGAACTGAAGTCGCGCGAACTGCTTAACTCAAAATACAGTCAAGAAAGTAGCTCTGAAGCTGAGAAACGGGATCGACCATAAGCACTAATGTGAAATTACGTACAATTTTCAAATTTCTTGTACTTGCTAACTTTGCGACCTCGGGCAGCTATGTTACCATGGGGGAACCACACAAGATTTGACATTATAGGCTAGAACTGAAGTCGCGCCAACTGCTTAAGTCAAAATACAGTCAAGAAAGTAGCTCTGAAGCTGAGAAACGGGATCGACTATAAGCACTACTGTGCAATTACGTACAATTTTCAAATTTCTTGTACTTGCTAACTTTGCGACCTCGGGCAGCTATGTTACCATGGAGGAATCGCACAAGATTTGACTTTTAAGGCTAGAACTGAAGTCGCGCCAACTGCTTAACTCAAAATACAGTCAAGAAAGTAGCTCTGAAGCCGAGAAACGGCATCGACCATAAGCACTACTGTGCAATTACGTACAATTTTCAAATTTCTTGTACTTGCTAACTTTGCGACCTCGGGCAGCTATGTTACCATGGAGGAATCACACAAGATTTGACTTTTAAGGCTAGAACTGAAGTCGCGCCAACTGCTTAACTCAAAATACAGTCAAGAAAGTAGCTCTGAAGCTGAGAAACGGCATCGACCATAAGCACTACCGTGAAATTACGTACAATTTTCAAATTTCTTGTACTTGCTAACTTTGCGACCTCGGGCAGCTATGTTACCATGGAGGAATCACACAAGATTTGACTTTTAAGGCTAGAACTGAAGTCGCGCCAACTGCTTAACTCAAAATACAGTCAAGAAAGTAGCTCTGAAGCTGAGAAACGGGATCGACCATAAGCACTACTGTGCAATTACGTACAATTTTCAAATTTCTTGTACTTGCTAACTTTGCGACCTCGGGCAGCTATGTTACCATGGAGGAATCACACAAGATTTGACTTTTAAAGCTAGAACTGAAGTCGCGCCAACTGCTTAACTCAAAATACAGTCAAGAAAGTAGCTCTGAAGCTGAGAAACGGGATCGACCATAAGCACTACTGTGCAATTACGTACAATTTTCAAATTTCTTGTACTTGCTAACTTTGCGACCTCGGGCAGCTATGTTACCATCGAGGAACCACACAACATTTGACTTTATAGACTAGAACTGAAGTCGCGCCAACTGCTTAACTCAAAATACAGTCAAGAAAGTAGTTCTGAAGCTGAGAAACGGGATCGACCATAAACAGTACTGTGCAATTACGTACAATTTTCAAATTTCTTGTACTTGCTAACTTTGCGACCTCGGGCAGCTATGTTACCATGGAGGAATCACACAAGATTTGACTTTTAAGGCTAGAACTGAAGTCGCGCCAACTGCTTAACTCAAAATACATTCAAGAAAGTAGCTCTGAAGCCAAGAAACGGCATCGACCTTAAGCACTACTGTGCAATTACGTACAATTTTCAAATTTCTTGTACTTGCTAATTTTGCGACCTCGGGCAGCTATGTTACCATGGAGGAATCGCACAAGATTTGACTTTTAAGGCTAGAACTGAAGTCGCGCCAACTGCTTAACTCAAAATACAGTCAAGAAAGTAGCTCTGAAGCCGAGAAACGGGATCGACGCTAAGCACTACTGTGCAATTCCGTACAATTTTCAAATTTCTTGTACTTGCTAATTTTGCGACCTCGGGCAGCTATGTTACCATGGAGGAATCGCACAAGATTTGACTTTTAAGGCTAGAACTGAAGTCGCGCCAACTGCTTAACTCAAAATACAGTCAAGAAAGTAGCTCTGAAGCCGAGAAACGGGATCGACGCTAAGCACTACTGTGCAATTCCGTACAATTTTCAAATTTCTTGTACTTGCTAATTTTGCGACCTCGGGCAGCTATGTTACCATGGAGGAATCGCACAAGATTTGACTTTTAAGGCTAGAACTGAAGTCGCGCCAACTGCTTAACTCAAAATACAGTCAAGAAAGTAGCTCTGAAGCCGAGAAACGGGATCGACGCTAAGCACTACTGTGCAATTATGTACAATTTTCAAATTTCTTGTACTTGCTAATTTTGCGACCTCGGGCAGCTATGTTACCATGGAGGAATGGCACAAGATTTGACTTTTAAGGCTAGAACTGAAGTCGCGCCAACTGCTTAACTCAAAATACAGTCAAGAAAGTAGCTCTGAAGCTGAGAAACGGGATCGACCATAAGCACTAATGTGAAATTACGTACAATTTTCAAATTTCTTGTACTTGCTAACTTTGCGACCTCGGACAGCTATGTTACCATGGGGGAACCACACAAGATTTGACTTTATAGGCTAGAACTGAAGTCGCGCGAACTGCTTAACTCAAAATACAGTCAAGAAAGTAGCTCTGAAGCTGAGAAACGGGATCGACCATAAGCACTAATGTGAAATTACGTACAATTTTCAAATTTCTTGTACTTGCTAACTTTGCGACCTCGGGCAGCTATGTTACCATGGGGGAACCACACAACATTTGACTTTATAGGCTAGAACTGAAGTCGCGCCAACTGCGTAACTCAAAATACAGTCAAGAAAGTAGCTCTGAAGCTGAGAAACGGGATCGACCATAAGCACTACTGTGCAATTACGTACAATTTTCAAATTTCTTGTACTTGCTAACTTTGCGACCTCGGGCAGCTATGTTACCATGGAGGAACCACACAAGATTTGACTTTATAGGCTAGAACTGAAGTCGCGCCAACTGCTTAACTCAAAATACAGTCAAGAAAGTAGCTCTGAAGCTGAGAAACGGCATCGACCATAAGCACTACTGTGCAATTACGTACAATTTTCAAATTTCTTGTACTTGCTAACTTTGCGACCTCGGGCAGTTATGTTACCATGGAGGAATCACACAAGATTTGACTTTTAAGGCTAGAACTGAAGTCGCGCCAACTGCTTAACTCAAAATACAGTCAAGAAAGTAGCTCTGAAGCTGAGAAACGGCATCGACCATAAGCACTACCGTGAAATTACGTACAATTTTCAAATTTCTTGTACTTGCTAACTTTGCGACCTCGGGCAGCTATGTTACCATGGAGGAATCACACAAGATTTGACTTTTAAGGCTAGAACTGAAGTCGCGCCAACTGCTTAACTCAAAATACAGTCAAGAAAGTAGCTCTGAAGCTGAGAAACGGGATCGACCATAAGCACTAATGTGAAATTACGTACAATTTTCAAATTTCTTGTACTTGCTAACTTTGCGACCTCGGGCAGCTATGTTACCATGGAGGAACCACACAACATTTGACTTTATAGGCTAGAACTGAAGTCGCGCCAACTGCTTAACTCAAAATACAGTCAAGAAAGTAGCTCTGAAGCTGAGAAACGGGATCGACTATAAGCACTACTGTGCAATTACGTACAATTTTCACATTTCTTGTACTTGCTAACTTTGCGACCTCGGGCAGCTATGTTACCATGGAGGAATCGCACAAGATTTGACTTTTAAGGCTAGAACTGAAGTCGCGCCAACTGCTTAACTCAAAATACAGTCAAGAAAGTAGCTCTGAAGCTGAGAAACGGCATCGACCATAAGCACTAATGTGAAATTACGTACAATTTTCAAATTTCTTGTACTTGCTAACTTTGCGACCTTGGGCAGCTATGTTACCATGGAGGAATCACACAAGATTTGACTTTTAAGGCTAGAACTGAAGTCGCGCCAACTGCTTAACTCAAAATACAGTCAAGAAAGTAGCTCTGAAGCCGAGAAACGGGATCGACCCTAAGCACTACTGTGCAATTCCGTACAATTTTCAAATTTCTTGTACTTGCTAATTTTGCGACCTCGGGCAGCTATGTTACCATGGAGGAATCGCACAAGATTTGACTTTTAAGGCTAGAACTGAAGTCGCGCCAACTGCTTAACTCAAAATACAGTCAAGAAAGTAGCTCTGAAGCCGAGAAACGGGATCGACGCTAAGCACTACTGTGCAATTCCGTACAATTTTCAAATTTCTTGTACTTGCTAATTTTGCGACCTCGGGCAGCTATGTTACCATGGAGGAATGGCACAAGATTTGACTTTTAAGGCTAGAACTGAACTCGCGCCAACTGCTTAACTCAAAATACAGTCAAGAAAGTAGCTCTGAAGCTGAGAAACGGGATCGACCATAAGCACTAATGTGAAATTACGTACAATTTTCAAATTTCTTGTATTTGCTAACTTTGCGACCTCGGGCAGCTATGTTAACATGGGGGAACCACACAAGATTTGACTTTATAGGCTAGAACTGAAGTCGCGCGAACTGCTTAACTCAAAATACAGTCAAGAAAGTAGCTCTGAAGCTGAGAAACGGGATCGACCATAAGCACTAATGTGAAATTACGTACAATTTTCAAATTTCTTGTACTTGCTAACTTTGCGACCTCGGGCAGCTATGTTACCATGGGGGAACCACACAAGATTTGACATTATAGGCTAGAACTGAAGTCGCGCCAACTGCTTAAGTCAAAATACAGTCAAGAAAGTAGCTCTGAAGCTGAGAAACGGGATCGACTATAAGCACTACTGTGCAATTACGTACAATTTTCAAATTTCTTGTACTTGCTAACTTTGCGACCTCGGGCAGCTATGTTACCATGGAGGAATCGCACAAGATTTGACTTTTAAGGCTAGAACTGAAGTCGCGCCAACTGCTTAACTCAAAATACAGTCAAGAAAGTAGCTCTGAAGCCGAGAAACGGCATCGACCATAAGCACTACTGTGCAATTACGTACAATTTTCAAATTTCTTGTACTTGCTAACTTTGCGACCTCGGGCAGCTATGTTACCATGGAGGAATCACACAAGATTTGACTTTTAAGGCTAGAACTGAAGTCGCGCCAACTGCTTAACTCAAAATACAGTCAAGAAAGTAGCTCTGAAGCTGAGAAACGGCATCGACCATAAGCACTACCGTGAAATTACGTACAATTTTCAAATTTCTTGTACTTGCTAACTTTGCGACCTCGGGCAGCTATGTTACCATGGAGGAATCACACAAGATTTGACTTTTAAGGCTAGAACTGAAGTCGCGCCAACTGCTTAACTCAAAATACAGTCAAGAAAGTAGCTCTGAAGCTGAGAAACGGGATCGACCATAAGCACTACTGTGCAATTACGTACAATTTTCAAATTTCTTGTACTTGCTAACTTTGCGACCTCGGGCAGCTATGTTACCATGGAAGAATCACACAAGATTTGACTTTTAAAGCTAGAACTGAAGTCGCGCCAACTGCTTAACTCAAAATACAGTCAAGAAAGTAGCTCTGAAGTTGATAAACGGGATCGACCATAAGCACTACTGTGCAATTACGTACAATTTTCAAATTTCTTGTACTTGCTAACTTTGCGACCTCGGGCAGCTATGTTACCATCGAGGAACCACACAACATTTGACTTTATAGACTAGAACTGAAGTCGCGCCAACTGCTTAACTCAAAATACAGTCAAGAAAGTAGTTCTGAAGCTGAGAAACGGGATCGACCATAAACAGTACTGTGCAATTACGTACAATTTTCAAATTTCTTGTACTTGCTAACTTTGCGACCTCGGGCAGCTATGTTACCATGGAGGAATCACACAAGATTTGACTTTTAAGGCTAGAACTGAAGTCGCGCCAACTGCTTAACTCAAAATACATTCAAGAAAGTAGCTCTGAAGCCAAGAAACGGCATCGACCTTAAGCACTACTGTGCAATTACGTACAATTTTCAAATTTCTTGTACTTGCTAACTTTGCGACCTCGGGCAGGTATGTTACCATGGAGGAATCACACAACATTTGACTTTTAAGGCTAGAACTGAAATTGCGCCAACTGCTTAACTCAAAATACAGTCAAGAAAGTAGCTCTGAAGCTGAGAAACGGCATCGACCATAAGCACTACCGTGAAATTACGTACAATTTTCAAATTTCTTGTACTTGCTAACTTTGCGACCTCGGGCAGCTATGTTACCATGGAGGAATCACACAACATTTGACTTTTAAGGCTAGAACTGAAGTCGCGCCAACTGCTTAACTCAAAATACAGTCAAGAAAGTAGCTCTGAAGCTGAGAAACGGGATCGACCTTAAGCACTACTGTGCAATTACGTACAATTTTCAAATTTCTTGTACTTGCTAACTTTGCGACCTCGGGCAGCTATGTTACCATGGAGGAATCACACAAGATTTGACTTTTAAGGCTAGAACTGAAGTCGCGCCAACTGCTTAACTCAAAATACAGTCAAGAAAGTAGCTCTGAAGCTGAGAAACGGGATCGACCATAAGCACTACTGTGCAATTACGTACAATTTTCAAATTTCTTGTACTTGCTAACTTTGCGGCCTCGGGCAGCTATGTTACCATGGAGGAACCACATAACATTTGACTTTATAGGCTAGAACTGAAGTCGCGCCAACTGCTTAACTCAAAATACAGTCAAGAAAGTAGCTCTGAAGCTGAGAAACGGGATCGACCATAAGCACTAATGTGAAATTACGTACAATTTTCAAATTTCTTGTACTTGCTAACTTTGCGACCTCGGGCAGCTATGTTACCATGGAGGAACCACACAACATTTAACTTTATAGGCTAGAACTGAAGTCGCGCCAACTGCTTGACTCAAAATACAGTCAAGAAAGTAGCTCCGAAGCTGAGAAACGGGATCGACCCTAAGCACTACTGTGCAATTCCGTACAATTTTCAAATTTCTTGTACTTGCTAATTTTGCGACCTCGGGCAGCTATGTTACCATGGAGGAATCACACAAGATTTGACTCTTAAGGCTAGAACTGAAGTCGCGCCAACTGCTTAACTCAAAATACAGTCAAGAAAGTAGCTCTGAAGCTGAGAAACGGGATCGACCATAAGCACTAATGTGAAATTACGTACAATTTTCAAATTTCTTGTACTTGCTAACTTTGCGACCTCGGGCAGCTATGTTACCATGGAGGAACCACACAACATTTGACTTTATAGGCTAGAACTGAAGTCGCGCCAACTGTTTAACTCAAAATACAGTCAAGAAAGTAGCTCTGAAGCTGAGAAACGGGATCGACCATAAGCACTAATGTGAAATTACGTACAATTTTCAAATTTCTTGTACTTGCTAACTTTGCGACCTCGGGCAGCTATGTTACCATGGAGGAATCACACAAGATTTGACTTTATAGGCTAGAACTGAAGTCGCGCCAACTGCTTAACTCAAAATACAGTCAAGAAAGTAGCTCTGAAGCTGAGAAACGGGATCGACCATAAGCACTAATGTGAAATTACGTACAATTTTCAAATTTCTTGTACTTGCTAACTTTGCGACCTCGGGCAGTTATGTTACCATGGAGGAATCACACAAGATTTGACTTTTAAGGCTAGAACTGAGGTCCCGCCAACTGCTTAAATCAAAATACAGTCAAGAAAGTAGCTCCGAAGCTGAGAAACGGGATCGACCCTAAGCACTACTGTGCAATTCCGTACAATTTTCAAATTTCTTGTACTTGCTAACTTTGCGACCTCGGGCAGCTATGTTACCATGGAGGAATCACACAAGATTTGACTTTTAAGGCTAGAACTGAAGTCGCGCCAACTGCTTAACTCAAAATACAGTCAAGAAAGTAGCTCTGAAGCTGAGAAACGGGATCGACCATAAGCACTAATGTGAAATTACGTACAATTTTCAAATTTCTTGTACTTGCTAACTTTGCGACCTCGGGCAGCTATGTTACCATGGAGGAACCACACAACATTTAACTTTATAGGCTAGAACTGAAGTCGCGCCAACTGCTTGACTCAAAATACAGTCAAGAAAGTAGCTCCGAAGCTGAGAAACGGGATCGACCCTAAGCACTACTATGCAATTTCGTACAATTTTCAAATTTCTTGTACTTGCTAACTTTGCGACCTCGGGCAGCTATGTTACCATGGAGGAATCACACAAGATTTGACTCTTAAGGCTAGAACTGAAGTCGCGCCAACTGCTTAACTCAAAATACAGTCAAGAAAGTAGCTCTGAAGCTGAGAAACGGGATCGACCATAAGCACTAATGTGAAATTACGTACAATTTTCAAATTTCTTGTACTTGCTAACTTTGCGACCTCGGGCAGCTATGTTACCATGGAGGAACCACACAACATTTGACTTTATAGGCTAGAACTGAAGTCGCGCCAACTGCTTAACTCAAAATACAGTCAAGAAAGTAGCTCTGAAGCTGAGAAACGGGATCGACCATAAGCACTAATGTGAAATTACGTACAATTTTCAAATTTCTTGTACTTGCTAACTTTGCGACCTCGGGCAGCTATGTTACCATGGAGGAACCACACAACATTTGACTTTATAGGCTAGAACTGAAGTCGCGCCAACTGCTTAACTCAAAATACAGTCAAGAAAGTAGCTCTGAAGCTGAGAAACGGGATCGACCATAAGCACTAATGTGAAATTACGTACAATTTTCAAATTTCTTGTACTTGCTAACTTTGCGACCTCGTGCAGCTATGTTACCATAGAGGAACCACACAACATTTGACTTTATAGGCTAGAACTGAAGCCGCGCCAACTGCTTAACTCAAAATACAGTCAAGAAAGTAGCTCTGAAGCTGAGAAACGGGATCGACCATAAGCACTAATGTGAAATTACGTACAATTTTCAAATTTCTTGTACTTGCTAACTTTGCGACCTCGGGCAGCTATGTTACCATGGAGGAACCACACAACATTTAACTTTATAGGCTAGAACTGAAGTCGCGCCAACTGCTTGACTCAAAATACAGTCAAGAAAGTAGCTCCGAAGCTGAGAAACGGGATCGACCCTAAGCACTACTGTGCAATTCCGTACAATTTTCAAATTTCTTGTACTTGCTAACTTTGCGACCTCGGGCAGCTATGTTACCATGGAGGAATCACACAAGATTTGACTCTTAAGGCTAGAACTGAAGTCGCGCCAACTGCTTAACTCAAAATACAGTCAAGAAAGTAGCTCTGAAGCTGAGAAACGGGATCGACCATAAGCACTAATGTGAAATTACGTACAATTTTCAAATTTCTTGTACTTGCTAACTTTGCGACCTCGGGCAGCTATGTTACCATGGAGGAACCACACAACATTTGACTTTATAGGCTAGAACTGAAGTCGCGCCAACTGCTTAACTCAAAATACAGTCAAGAAAGTAGCTCTGAAGCTGAGAAACGGGATCGACCATAAGCACTAATGTGAAATTACGTACAATTTTCAAATTTCTTGTACTTGCTAACTTTGCGACCTCGGGCAGCTATGTTACCATGGAGGAACCACACAACATTTGACTTTATAGGCTAGAACTGAAGTCGCGCCAACTGCTTAACTCAAAATACAGTCAAGAAAGTAGCTCTGAAGCTGAGAAACGGGATCGACCATAAGCACTAATGTGAAATTACGTACAATTTTCAAATTTCTTGTACTTGCTAACTTTGCGACCTCGTGCAGCTATGTTACCATAGAGGAACCACACAACATTTGACTTTATAGGCTAGAACTGAAGCCGCGCCAACTGCTTAACTCAAAATACAGTCAAGAAAGTAGCTCTGAAGCTGAGAAACGGGATCGACCATAAGCACTAATGTGAAATTACGTACAATTTTCAAATTTCTTGTACTTGCTAACTTTGCGACCTCGGGCAGCTATGTTACCATGGAGGAACCACACAACATTTAACTTTATAGGCTAGAACTGAAGTCGCGCCAACTGCTTGACTCAAAATACAGTCAAGAAAGTAGCTCCGAAGCTGAGAAACGGGATCGACCCTAAGCACTACTGTGCAATTCCGTACAATTTTCAAATTTCTTGTACTTGCTAACTTTGCGACCTCGGGCAGCTATGTTACCATGGAGGAATCACACAAGATTTGACTCTTAAGGCTAGAACTGAAGTCGCGCCAACTGCTTAACTCAAAATACAGTCAAGAAAGTAGCTCTGAAGCTGAGAAACGGGATCGACCATAAGCACTAATGTGAAATTACGTACAATTTTCAAATTTCTTGTACTTGCTAACTTTGCGACCTCGGGCAGCTATGTTACCATGGAGGAACCACACAACATTTGACTTTATAGGCTAGAACTGAAGTCGCGCCAACTGCTTAACTCAAAATACAGTCAAGAAAGTAGTTCTGAAGCTGAGAAACGGGATCGACCATAAGCACTAATGTGAAATTACGTACAATTTTCAAATTTCTTGTACTTGCTAACTTTGCGACCTCGGGCAGCTATGTTACCATGGAGGAACCACACAACATTTGACTTTATAGGCTAGAACTAAAGTCGCGCCAACTGCTTAACTCAAAATACAGTCAAGAAAGTAGCTCTGAAGCTGAGAAACGGGATCGACCATAAGCACTAATGTGAAATTACGTACAATTTTCAAATTTCTTGTACTTGCTAACTTTGCGACCTCGGGCAGCTATGTTACCATGGAGGAACCACACAACATTTGACTTTATAGGCTAGAACTGAAGTCGCGCCAACTGCTTAACTCAAAATACAGTCAAGAAAGTAGCTCTGAAGCCGAGAAACGGCATCGACCATAAGCACTACTGTGCAATTACGTACAATTTTCAAATTTCTTGTACTTGCTAACTTTGCGACCTCGGGCAGCTATGTTACCATGGAGGAATCACACAAGATTTGACTTTTAAGGCTAGAACTGAAGTCGCGCCAACTGCTTAACTCAAAATACAGTCAAGAAAGTAGCTCTGAAGCCGAGAAACGGCATCGACCATAAGCACTACTGTGCAATTACGTACAATTTTCAAATTTCTTGTACTTGCTAACTTTGCGACCTCGGGCAGCTATGTTACCATGGAGGAACCACACAACATTTGACTTTATTGACTAGAACTGAAGTCGCGCCAACTGCTTAACTCAAAATACAGTCAAGAAAGTAGTTCTGAAGCTGAGAAACGGGATCGACCATAAGCACTAATGTGAAATTACGTACAATTTTCAAATTTCTTGTACTTGCTAACTTTGCGACCTCGGGCAGCTATGTTACCATGGAGGAATCACACAAGATTTGACTTTTAAGGCTAGAACTGAAGTCGCGCGAACTGCTTAACTCAAAATACAGTCAAGAAAGTGGCTCTGAAGCTGAGAAACGGCATCGACCATAAGCACTACCGTGAAATTACGTACAATTTTCAAATTTCTTGTACTTGCTAACTTTGCGACCTCGGGCAGCTATGTTACCATGGAGGAATCACACAAGATTTGACTTTTAAGGCTAGAACTGAAGTCGCGCCAACTGCTTAACTCAAAATACAGTCAAGAAAGTAGCTCTGAAGCCGAGAAACGGCATCGACCATAAGCACTACTGTGCAATTACGTACAATTTTCAAATTTCTTGTACTTGCTGACTTTGCGACCTCGGGCAGCTATGTTACCATGGAGGAATCACACAAGATTTGACTCTTAAGGCTAGAACTGAAGTCGCGCCAACTGCTTAACTCAAAATACAGTCAAGAAAGTAGCTCTGAAGCTGAGAAACGGGATCGACCATAAGCACTAATGTGAAATTACGTACAATTTTCAAATTTCTTGTACTTGCTAACTTTGCGACCTCGGGCAGCTATGTTACCATGGAGGAACCACACAACATTTGACTTTATAGGCTAGAACTGAAGTCGCGCCAACTGCTTAACTCAAAATACAGTCAAGAAAGTAGCTCTGAAGCTGAGAAACGGGATCGACCATAAGCACTAATGTGAAATTACGTACAATTTTCAAATTTCTTGTACTTGCTAACTTTGCGACCTCGGGCAGCTATGTTACCATGGAGGAACCACACAACATTTGACTTTATAGGCTAGAACTGAAGTCGCGCCAACTGCTTAACTCAAAATACAGTCAAGAAAGTAGCTCTGAAGCTGAGAAACGGGATCGACCATAAGCACTAATGTGAAATTACGTACAATTTTCAAATTTCTTGTACTTGCTAACTTTGCGACCTCGTGCAGCTATGTTACCATAGAGGAACCACACAACATTTGACTTTATAGGCTACAACTGAAGCCGCGCCAACTGCTTAACTCAAAATACAGTCAAGAAAGTAGCTCTGAAGCTGAGAAACGGGATCGACCATAAGCACTAATGTGAAATTACGTACAATTTTCAAATTTCTTGTACTTGCTAACTTTGCGACCTCGGGCAGCTATGTTACCATGGAGGAACCACACAACATTTAACTTTATAGGCTAGAACTGAAGTCGCGCCAACTGCTTGACTCAAAATACAGTCAAGAAAGTAGCTCCGAAGCTGAGAAACGGGATCGACCCTAAGCACTACTGTGCAATTCCGTACAATTTTCAAATTTCTTGTACTTGCTAACTTTGCGACCTCGGGCAGCTATGTTACCATGGAGGAATCACACAAGATTTGACTCTTAAGGCTAGAACTGAAGTCGCGCCAACTGCTTAACTCAAAATACAGTCAAGAAAGTAGCTCTGAAGCTGAGAAACGGGATCGACCATAAGCACTAATGTGAAATTACGTACAATTTTCAAATTTCTTGTACTTGCTAACTTTGCGACCTCGGGCAGCTATGTTACCATGGAGGAACCACACAACATTTGACTTTATAGGCTAGAACTGAAGTCGCGCCAACTGCTTAACTCAAAATACAGTCAAGAAAGTAGTTCTGAAGCTGAGAAACGGGATCGACCATAAGCACTAATGTGAAATTACGTACAATTTTCAAATTTCTTGTACTTGCTAACTTTGCGACCTCGGGCAGCTATGTTACCATGGAGGAACCACACAACATTTGACTTTATAGGCTAGAACTGAAGTCGCGCCAACTGCTTAACTCAAAATACAGTCAAGAAAGTAGCTCTGAAGCTGAGAAACGGGATCGACCATAAGCACTAATGTGAAATTACGTACAATTTTCAAATTTCTTGTACTTGCTAACTTTGCGACCTCGGGCAGCTATGTTACCATGGAGGAACCACACAACATTTGACTTTATAGGCTAGAACTGAAGTCGCGCCAACTGCTTAACTCAAAATACAGTCAAGAAAGTAGTTCTGAAGCTGAGAAACGGGATCGACCATAAGCACTAATGTGAAATTACGTACAATTTTCAAATTTCTTGTACTTGCTAACTTTGCGACCTCGGGCAGCTATGTTACCATGGAGGAACCACACAACATTTGACTTTATTGACTAGAACTGAAGTCGCGCCAACTGCTTAACTCAAAATACAGTCAAGAAAGTAGTTCTGAAGCTGAGAAACGGGATCGACCATAAGCACTAATGTGAAATTACGTACAATTTTCAAATTTCTTGTACTTGCTAACTTTGCGACCTCGGGCAGCTATGTTACCATGGAGGAATCACACAAGATTTGACTTTTAAGGCTAGAACTGAAGTCGCGCGAACTGCTTAACTCAAAATACAGTCAAGAAAGTGGCTCTGAAGCTGAGAAACGGCATCGACCATAAGCACTACCGTGAAATTACGTACAATTTTCAAATTTCTTGTACTTGCTAACTTTGCGACCTCGGGCAGCTATGTTACCATGGAGGAATCACACAAGATTTGACTTTTAAGGCTAGAACTGAAGTCGCGCCAACTGCTTAACTCAAAATACAGTCAAGAAAGTAGCTCTGAAGCCGAGAAACGGCATCGACCATAAGCACTACTGTGCAATTACGTACAATTTTCAAATTTCTTGTACTTGCTAACTTTGCGACCTCGGGCAGCTATGTTACCATGGAGGAATCACACAAGATTTGACTTTTAAGGCTAGAACTGAAGTCGCGCCAACTGCTTAACTCAAAATACAGTCAAGAAAGTAGCTCTGAAGCCGAGAAACGGCATCGACCATAAGCACTACTGTGCAATTACGTACAATTTTCAAATTTCTTGTACTTGCTAACTTTGCGACCTCGGGCCGCTATGTTACCACGGAGGAATCACACAAGATTTGACTTTTAAGGCTAGAACTGAAGTCGCCCCAACTGCTTAACTCAAAATACAGTCAAGAAAGTAGCTCTGAAGCCAAGAAACGGGATCGACCATAAGCACTAATGAGAAATTAGTACTACCTCGGGCAGCTATGTTACCATGGAGGAACCACGCAAGATTTGACTTTATAGGCTAGAACTGAAGTCGCGCCAACTGCTTAACTCAAAATACAGTCAAGAAAGTAGCTCTGAAGCCAAGAAACGGCATCGACCTTAAGCACTACTGTGCAATTCCGTACAATTTTCAAATTTCTTGTACTTGCTAACTTTGCGACCTCGGGCCGCTATGTTACCACGGAGGAATCACACAAGTTTTGACTTTTAAGGCTAGAACTGAAGTCGCCCCAACTGCTTAACTCAAAATACAGTCAAGAAAGTAGCTCCGAAGCTGAGAAACGGGATCGACCCTAAGCACTACTGTGCAATTCCGTACAATTTTCAAATTTCTTGTACTTGCTAACTTTGCGACCTCGGGCAGCTATGTTACCACGGAGGAATCACACAAGATTTGACTTTTAAGGCTAGAACTGAAGTCGCCCCAACTGCTTAACTCAAAATACAGTCAAGAAAGTAGCTCTGAAGCCAAGAAACGGGATCGACCATAAGCACTAATGAGAAATTAGTACTACCTCGGGCAGCTATGTTACCATGGAGGAACCACACAAGATTTGACTTTATAGGCTAGAACTGAAGTCGCGCCAACTGCTTAACTCAAAATACAGTCAAGAAAGTAGCTCTGAAGCCGAGAAACGGCATCGACCATAAGCACTACTGTGCAATTACGTACAATTTTCAAATTTCTTGTACTTGCTAACTTTGCGACCTCGGGCCGCTATGTTACCACGGAGGAATCACACAAGATTTGACTTTTAAGGCTAGAACTGAAGTCGCCCCAACTGCTTAACTCAAAATACAGTCAAGAAAGTAGCTCTGAAGCCAAGAAACGGGATCGACCATAAGCACTAATGAGAAATTAGTACTACCTCGGGCAGCTATGTTACCATGGAGGAACCACACAACATTTGACTTTATAGGCTAGAACTGAAGTCGCGCCAACTGCTTAACTCAAAATACAGTCAAGAAAGTAGCTCTGAAGCTGAGAAACGGGATCGACCATAAGCACTAATGTGAAATTACGTACAATTTTCAAATTTCTTGTACTTGCTAACTTTGCGACCTCGGGCAGCTATGTTACCATGGAGGAACCACACAACATTTAACTTTATAGGCTAGAACTGAAGTCGCGCCAACTGCTTGACTCAAAATACAGTCAAGAAAGTAGCTCCGAAGCTGAGAAACGGGATCGACCCTAAGCACTACTGTGCAATTCCGTACAATTTTCAAATTTCTTGTACTTGCTAACTTTGCGACCTCGGGCAGCTATGTTACCATGGAGGAATCACACAAGATTTGACTCTTAAGGCTAGAACTGAAGTCGCGCCAACTGCTTAACTCAAAATACAGTCAAGAAAGTAGCTCTGAAGCTGAGAAACGGGATCGACCATAAGCACTAATGTGAAATTACGTACAATTTTCAAATTTCTTGTACTTGCTAACTTTGCGACCTCGGGCAGCTATGTTACCATGGAGGAACCACACAACATTTGACTTTATAGGCTAGAACTGAAGTCGCGCCAACTGCTTAACTCAAAATACAGTCAAGAAAGTAGCTCTGAAGCCAAGAAACGGCATCGACCTTAAGCACTACTGTGCAATTCCGTACAATTTTCAAATTTCTTGTACTTGCTAACTTTGCGACCTCGGGCAGCTATGTTACCATGGAGGAATCACACAAGATTTGACTTTTAAGGCTAAAACTGAAGTTGCGCCAACTGCTTAGCTCAAAATACAGTCAAGAAAGTAGCTCTGAAGCTGAGAAACGGGATCGACCATAAGCACTAATGTGAAATTACGTACAATTTTCAAATTTCTTGTACTTGCTAAATTTGCGACCTCGGGCAGCTATGTTACCATGGAGGAACCACACAACATTTGACTTTATAGGCTAGAACTGAAGTCGCGCCAACTGCTTAACTCAAAATACAGTCAAGAAAGTAGCTCTGAAGGCGAGAAACGGGATCGACCCTAAGCACTAATGTGAAATTACGTACAATTTTCAAATTTCTTGTACTTGCTAACTTTGCGACCTCGGGCAGCTATGTTACCATGGAGGAACCACACAAGATTTGACTTTATAGGCTAGAACTGCGACTTGCTTAACTCAAAATACAGTCAAGAAAGTAGCTCTGAAGCCGAGAAACGGCATCGACCATAAGCACTACTGTGCAATTCCGTACAATTTTCAAATTTCTTGTACTTGCTAATTTTGCGACCTCGGGCGCGCTATGTTACCATGGAGGAACCACACAACATTTGACTTTATAGGCTAGAACTGAAGTCGCGCCAACTGCTTAACTCAAAATACAGTCAAGAAAGTAACTCTGAAGCCGAGAAACGGGATCGACCCTAAGCACTACTGTGCAATTCCGTACAATTTTCAAATTTCTTGTACTTGCTAACTTTGCGACCTCGGGCAGCTATGTTACCACGGAGTCACACAAGATTTGACTTTTAAGGCTAGAACTGAAGTCGCGCCAACTGCTTAACTCAAAATACAGTCAAGAAAGTAGCTCTGAAGCTGAGAAACGGGATCGACCATGAGCACTAATGTGAAATTACGTACCATTTTCAAATTTCTTGTACTTGCTAACTTTGCGACCTCGGGCAGCTATGTTACCATGGAGGAACCACACAACATTTGACTTTATAGGCTAGAACTGAAGTCGCGCCAACTGCTTAACTCAAAATACAGTCAAGAAAGTAGCTCTGAAGCCGAGAAACGGGATCGACCCTAAGCACTACTGTGCAATTCCGTACAATTTTCAAATTTCTTGTACTTGCTAACTTTGCGACCTCGGGCAGCTATGTTACCATGGAGGAATCACACAACATTTGACTTTTAAGGCTAGAACTGAAGTCGCGCCAACTGCTTAACTCAAAATACAGTCAAGAAAGTAGCTCTGAAGCTGAGAAACGGCATCGACCATAAGCACTAATGTGAAATTACGAACAATTTTCAAATTTCTTGTACTTGCTAACTTTGCGACCTCGGGCAGCTATGTTACCATGGAGGAACCACACAACATTTGACTTTATAGGCTAGAACTGCGACTTGCTTAACTCAAAATACAGTCAAGAAAGTAGCTCTGAAGCCGAGAAACGGCATCGACCATAAGCACTACTCTGCAATTACGTACAATTTTCAAATTTCTTGTACTTGCTAACTTTGCGACCTCGGGCAGCTATGTTACCATGGAGGAATCACACAAGATTTGACTTTTAAGGCTAGAACTGAAGTCGCGCCAACTGCTTAACTCAAAATACAGTCAAGAAAGTAGCTCTGAAGCTGAGAAACGGCATCGACCATAAGCACTACCGTGAAATTACGTACAATTTTCAAATTTCTTGTACTTGCTAACTTTGCGACCTCGGGCAGCTATGTTACCATGGAGGAATCACACAAGATTTGACTTTAAAGGCTAGAACTGAAGTCGCGCCAACTGCTTAACTCAAAATACAGTCAAGAAAGTAGCTCTGAAGCTGAGAAACGGCATCGACCATAAGCACTACCGTGAAATTACGTACAATTTTCAAATTTCTTGTACTTGCTAACTTTGCGACCTCGGGCAGCTATGTTACCATGGAGGAACCACACAACATTTGACTTTATAGGCTAGAACTGCGACTTGCTTAACTCAAAATACAGTCAAGAAAGTAGCTCTGAAGCCGAGAAACGGCATCGACCATAAGCACTACTCTGCAATTACGTACAATTTTCAAATTTCTTGTACTTGCTAACTTTGCGACCTCGGGCAGCTATGTTACCATGGAGGAATCACACAAGATTTGACTTTTAAGGCTAGAACTGAAGTCGCGCCAACTGCTTAACTCAAAATACAGTCAAGAAAGTAGCTCTGAAGCTGAGAAACGGCATCGACCATAAGCACTACCGTGAAATTACGTACAATTTTCAAATTTCTTGTACTTGCTAACTTTGCGACCTCGGGCAGCTATGTTACCATGGAGGAACCACACAACATTTGACTTTATAGGCTAGAACTGAAGTCGCGCCAACTGCTTAACTCAAAATACAGTCAAGAAAGTAACTCTGAAGCCGAGAAACGGGATCGACCCTAAGCACTACTGTGCAATTCCGTACAATTTTCAAATTTCTTGTACTTGCTAACTTTGCGACCTCGGGCAGCTATGTTACCACGGAGTCACACAAGATTTGACTTTTAAGGCTAGAACTGAAGTCGCGCCAACTGCTTAACTCAAAATACAGTCAAGAAAGTAGCTCTGAAGCTGAGAAACGGGATCGACCATGAGCACTAATGTGAAATTACGTACCATTTTCAAATTTCTTGTACTTGCTAACTTTGCGACCTCGGGCAGCTATGTTACCATGGAGGAACCACACAACATTTGACTTTATAGGCTAGAACTGAAGTCGCGCCAACTGCTTAACTCAAAATACAGTCAAGAAAGTAGCTCTGAAGCTGAGAAACGGGATCGACCATAAGCACTAATGTGAAATTACGTACAATTTTCAAATTTCTTGTACTTGCTAACTTTGCGACCTCGGGCAGCTATGTTACCATGGAGGAACCACACAACATTTAACTTTATAGGCTAGAACTGAAGTCGCGCCAACTGCTTGACTCAAAATACAGTCAAGAAAGTAGCTCCGAAGCTGAGAAACGGGATCGACCCTAAGCACTACTGTGCAATTCCGTACAATTTTCAAATTTCTTGTACTTGCTAACTTTGCGACCTCGGGCAGCTATGTTACCATGGAGGAATCACACAAGATTTGACTCTTAAGGCTAGAACTGAAGTCGCGCCAACTGCTTAACTCAAAATACAGTCAAGAAAGTGGCTCTGAAGCTGAGAAACGGGATCGACCATAAGCACTAATGTGAAATTACGTACAATTTTCAAATTTCTTGTACTTGCTAACTTTGCGACCTCGGGCAGCTATGTTACCATGGAGGAACCACACAACATTTGACTTTATAGGCTAGAACTGAAGTCGCGCCAACTGCTTAACTCAAAATACAGTCAAGAAAGTAGCTCTGAAGCTGAGAAACGGGATCGACCATAAGCACTAATGTGAAATTACGTACAATTTTCAAATTTCTTGTACTTGCTAACTTTGCGACCTCGGGCAGCTATGTTACCATGGAGGAACCACACAACATTTGACTTTATAGGCTAGAACTGAAGTCGCGCCAACTGCTTAACTCAAAATACAGTCAAGAAAGTAGCTCTGAAGCTGAGAAACGGGATCGACCATAAGCACTAATGTGAAATTACGTACAATTTTCAAATTTCTTGTACTTGCTAACTTTGCGACCTCGGGCAGCTATGTTACCATGGAGGAACCACACAACATTTGACTTTATAGGCTAGAACTGAAGTCGCGCCAACTCCTTAACTCAAAATACAGTCAAGAAAGTAGCTCTGAAGCCGAGAAACGGGATCGACCCTAAGCACTACTGTGCAATTCCGTACAATTTTCAAATTTCTTGTACTTGCTAACTTTGCGACCTCGGGCAGCTATGTTACCATGGAGGAATCACATAACATTTGACCTTATAGGCTAGAACTGAAGTCGCGCCAACTGCTTAACTCAAAATACAGTCAAGAAAGTAGCTCTGAAGCTGAGAAACGGGATCGACCATAAGCACTAATGTGAAATTACGTACAATTTTCAAATTTCTTGTACTTGCTAACTTTGCGACCTCGGGCAGCTATGTTACCATGGAGGAACCACACAACATTTGACTTTATAGGCTAGAACTGAAGTCGCGCCAACTGCTTAACTCAAAATACAGTCAAGAAAGTAGCTCTGAAGCCGAGAAACGGCATCGACCATAAGCACTACTGTGCAATTACGTACAATTTTCAAATTTCTTGTACTTGCTAACTTTGCGACCTCGGGCAGCTATGTTACCATGGAGGAATCACACAAGATTTGACTTTTAAGGCTAGAACTGAAGTCGCGCCAACTGCTTAACTCAAAATACAGTCAAGAAAGTAGCTCTGAAGCCGAGAAACGGCATCGACCATAAGCACTACTGTGCAATTACGTACAATTTTCAAATTTCTTGTACTTGCTAACTTTGCGACCTCGGGCAGCTATGTTACCATGGAGGAACCACACAACATTTGACTTTATTGACTAGAACTGAAGTCGCGCCAACTGCTTAACTCAAAATACAGTCAAGAAAGTAGTTCTGAAGCTGAGAAACGGGATCGACCATAAGCACTAATGTGAAATTACGTACAATTTTCAAATTTCTTGTACTTGCTAACTTTGCGACCTCGGGCAGCTATGTTACCATGGAGGAATCACACAAGATTTGACTTTTAAGGCTAGAACTGAAGTCGCGCGAACTGCTTAACTCAAAATACAGTCAAGAAAGTGGCTCTGAAGCTGAGAAACGGCATCGACCATAAGCACTACCGTGAAATTACGTACAATTTTCAAATTTCTTGTACTTGCTAACTTTGCGACCTCGGGCAGCTATGTTACCATGGAGGAATCACACAAGATTTGACTTTTAAGGCTAGAACTGAAGTCGCGCGAACTGCTTAACTCAAAATACAGTCAAGAAAGTGGCTCTGAAGCTGAGAAACGGCATCGACCTTAAGCACTACTGTGCAATTACGTACAATTTTCAAATTTCTTGTACTTGCTAACTTTGCGACCTCGGGCAGCTATGTTACCATGGAGGAATCACACAACATTTGACTTTTAAGGCTAGAACTGAAGTCGCGCCAACTGCCTAACTCAAAATACAGTCAAGAAAGTAGCTCTGAAGCCGAGAAACGGCATCGACCATAAGCACTACTGTGCAATTACGTACAATTTTCAAATTTCTTGTACTTGCTAACTTTGCGACCTCGGGCAGGTATGTTACCATGGAGGAATCACACAAGATTTGACTTTTAAGGCTAGAACTGAAGTTGCGCCAACTGCTTAACTCAAAATACAGTCAAGAAAGTAGCTCTGAAGCCGAGAAACGGCATCGACCTTAAGCACTACTGTGCAATTACGTACAATTTTCAAATTTCTTGTACTTGCTAACTTTGCGACCTCGGGCAGCTATGTTACCATGGAGGAACCACACAACATTTGACTTTATAGGCTAGAACTGAAGTCGCGCCAACTGCTTAACTCAAAATACAGTCAAGAAAGTAGCTCTGAAGCCAAGAAACGGCATCGACCTTAAGCACTACTGTGCAATTCCGTACAATTTTCAAATTTCTTGTACTTGCTAACTTTGCGACCTCGGGCAGCTATGTTACCATGGAGGAATCACACAAGATTTGACTTTTAAGGCTAAAACTGAAGTTGCGCCAACTGCTTAGCTCAAAATACAGTCAAGAAAGTAGCTCTGAAGCTGAGAAACGGGATCGACCATAAGCACTAATGTGAAATTACGTACAATTTTCAAATTTCTTGTACTTGCTAACTTTGCGACTTCGGGCAGCTATGTTACCATGGAGGAACCACACAAGATTTGACTTTATAGGCTAGAACTGCGACTTGCTTAACTCAAAATACAGTCAAGAAAGTAGCTCTGAAGCCGAGAAACGGCATCGACCATAAGCACTACTGTGCAATTCCGTACAATTTTCAAATTTCTTGTACTTGCTAATTTTGCGACCTCGGGCAGCTATGTTTCCATGGAGGAACCACACAACATTTGACTTTATAGGCTAGAACTGAAGTCGCGCCAACTGCTTAACTCAAAATACAGTCAAGAAAGTAGCTCTGAAGCTGAGAAACGGGATCGACCATAAGCACTAATGTGAAATTACGTACCATTTTCAAATTTCTTGTACTTGCTAACTTTGCGACCTCGGGCAGCTATGTTACCATGGAGGAATCACACAACATTTGACTTTTAAGGCTAGAACTGAAGTCGCGCCAACTGCCTAACTCAAAATACAGTCAAGAAAGTAGCTCTGAAGCTGAGAAACGGGATCGACCATAAGCACTAATGTGAAATTACGTACCATTTTCAAATTTCTTGTACTTGCTAACTTTGCGACCTCGGGCAGCTATGTTACCATGGAGGAACCACACAACATTTGACTTTATAGGCTAGAACTGAAGTCGCGCCAACTGCTTAACTCAAAATACAGTCAAGAAAGTAGCTCTGAAGCCGAGAAACGGCATCGACCATAAGCACTACTGTGCAATTACGAACAATTTTCAAATTTCTTGTACTTGCTAACTTTGCGACCTCGGGCAGCTATGTTACCATGGAGGAATCACACAAGATTTGACTTTTAAGGCTAGAACTGAAGTCGTGCCAACTGCTTAACTCAAAATACAGTCAAGAAAGTAGCTCTGAAGCCGAGAAACGGGATCGACTATATGCACTGCTGTGCAATTCCGTACAATTTTCAAATTTCTTGTACTTGCTAACTTTGCGACCTCGGGCAGCTATGTTACCATGGAGGAATCACACAAGATTTGACTTTTAAGGCTAGAACTGAAGTCGCGCCAACTGCTTAACTCAAAATACAGTCAAGAAAGTAGCTCTGAAGCTGAGAAACGGGATCGACCATAAGCACTAATGTGAAATTACGTACCATTTTCAAATTTCTTGTACTTGCTAACTTTGCGACCTCGGGCAGCTATGTTACCATGGAGGAACCACACAACATTTGACTTTATAGGCTAGAACTGAAGTCGCGCCAACTGCTTAACTCAAAATACAGTCAAGAAAGTAGCTCTGAAGCCGAGAAACGGCATCGACCATAAGCACTACTGTGCAATTACGTACAATTTTCAAATTTCTTGTACTTGCTAACTTTGCGACCTCGGGCAGCTATGTTACCATGGAGGAATCACACAAGATTTGACTTTTAAGGCTAGAACTGAAGTCGCGCCAACTGCTTAACTCAAAATACATTCAAGAAAGTAGCTCTGAAGCCGAGAAACGGCATCGACCATAAGCACTACTGTGCAATTACGTACAATTTTCAAATTTCTTGTACTTGCTAACTTTGCGACCTCGGGCAGCTATGTTACCATGGAGGAATCACACAAGATTTGACTTTTAAGGCTAGAACTGAAGTCGCGCCAACTGCTTAACTCAAAATACAGTCAAGAAAGTAGCTCTGAAGCCGAGAAACGGGATCGACTATAAGCACTGCTGTGCAATTCCGTACAATTTTCAAATTTCTTGTACTTGCTAACTTTGCGACCTCGGGCAGCTATGTTACCATGGAGGAATCACACAAGATTTGACTTTTAAGGCTAGAACTGAAGTCGCGCCAACTGCTTAACTCAAAATACAGTCAAGAAAGTAGCTCTGAAGCCGAGAAACGGGATCGACTATAAGCACTGCTGTGCAATTCCGTACAATTTTCAAATTTCTTGTACTTGCTAACTTTGCGACCTCGGGCAGCTATGTTACCATGGAGGAATCACACAACATTTGACTTTTAAGGCTAGAACTGAAGTCGCGCCAACTGCCTAACTCAAAATACAGTCAAGAAAGTAGCTCTGAAGCTGAGAAACGGGATCGACCATAAGCACTAATGTGAAATTACGTACCATTTTCAAATTTCTTGTACTTGCTAACTTTGCGACCTCGGGCAGCTATGTTACCATGGAGGAACCACACAACATTTGACTTTATAGGCTAGAACTGAAGTCGCGCCAACTGCTTAACTCAAAATACAGTCAAGAAAGTAGCTCTGAAGCCGAGAAACGGCATCGACCATAAGCACTACTGTGCAATTACGTACAATTTTCAAATTTCTTGTACTTGCTAACTTTGCGACCTCGGGCAGCTATGTTACCATGGAGGAATCACACAAGATTTGACTTTTAAGGCTAGAACTGAAGTCGTGCCAACTGCTTAACTCAAAATACAGTCAAGAAAATAGCTCTGAAGCCGAGAAACGGGATCGACTATAAGCACTGCTGTGCAATTCCGAACAATTTTCAAATTTCTTGTACTTGCTAACTTTGCGACCTCGGGCAGCTATGTTACCATGGAGGAATCACACAAGATTTGACTTTTAAGGCTAGAACTGAAGTCGCGCCAACTGCTTAACTCAAAATACAGTCAAGAAAGTAGCTCTGAAGCTGAGAAACGGGATCGACCATAAGCACTAATGTGAAATTACGTACCATTTTCAAATTTCTTGTACTTGCTAACTTTGCGACCTCGGGCAGCTATGTTACCATGGAGGAACCACACAACATTTGACTTTATAGGCTAGAACTGAAGTCGCGCCAACTGCTTAACTCAAAATACAGACAAGAAAGTAGCTCTGAAGCCGAGAAACGGCATCGACCATAAGCACTACTGTGCAATTACGTACAATTTTCAAATTTCTTGTACTTGCTAACTTTGCGACCTCGGGCAGCTATGTTACCATGGAGGAATCACACAAGATTTGACTTTTAAGGCTAGAACTGAAGTCGCGCCAACTGCTTAACTCAAAATACAGTCAAGAAAGTAGCTCTGAAGCTGAGAAACGGGATCGACTATAAGCACTGCTGTGCAATTCCGTACAATTTTCAAATTTCTTGTACTTGCTAACTTTGCGACCTCGGGCAGCTATGTTACCATGGAGGAATCACACAACATTTGACTTTTAAGGCTAGAACTGAAGTCGCGCCAACTGCTTAACTCAAAATACAGTCAAGAAAGTAGCTCTGAAGCTGAGAAACGGGATCGACCATAAGCACTAATGTGAAATTACGTACCATTTTCAAATTTCTTGTACTTGCTAACTTTGCGACCTCGGGCAGCTATGTTACCATGGAGGAACCACACAACATTTGACTTTATAGGCTAGAACTGAAGTCGCGCCAACTGCTTAACTCAAAATACATTCAAGAAAGTAGCTCTGAAGCCGAGAAACGGCATCGACCATAAGCACTACTGTGCAATTACGTACAATTTTCAAATTTCTTGTACTTGCTAACTTTGCGACCTCGGGCAGCTATGTTACCATGGAGGAATCACACAAGATTTGACTTTTAAGGCTAGAACTGAAGTCGCGCCAACTGCTTAACTCAAAATACAGTCAAGAAAGTAGCTCTGAAGCCGAGAAACGGGATCGACTATAAGCACTGCTGTGCAATTCCGTACAATTTTCAAATTTCTTGTACTTGCTAACTTTGCGACCTCGGGCAGCTATGTTACCATGGAGGAATCACACAAGATTTGACTTTTAAGGCTAGAACTGAAGTCGCGCCAACTGCTTAACTCAAAATACAGTCAAGAAAGTAGCTCTGAAGCTGAGAAACGGGATCGACCATAAGCACTAATGTGAAATTACGTACCATTTTCAAATTTCTTGTACTTGCTAACTTTGCGACCTCGGGCAGCTATGTTACCATGGAGGAACCACACAACATTTGACTTTATAGGCTAGAACTGAAGTCGCGCCAACTGCTTAACTCAAAATACAGTCAAGAAAGTAGCTCTGAAGCCGAGAAACGGCATCGACCATAAGCACTACTGTGCAATTACGTACAATTTTCAAATTTCTTGTACTTGCTAACTTTGCGACCTCGGGCAGCTATGTTACCATGGAGGAATCACACAAGATTTGACTTTTAAGGCTAGAACTGAAGTCGCGCCAACTGCTTAACTCAAAATACAGTCAAGAAAGTAGCTCTGAAGCTGAGAAACGGGATCGACCATAAGCACTAATGTGAAATTACGTACAATTTTCAAATTTCTTGTACTTGCTAACTTTGCGACCTCGGGCAGCTATGTTACCATGGAGGAACCACACAACATTTGACTTTATAGGCTAGAACTGAAGTCGCGCCAACTGCTTAACTCAAAATACAGTCAAGAAAGTAGCTCTGAAGCCGAGAAACGGGATCGACCCTAAGCACTACTGTGCAATTCCGTACAATTTTCAAATTTCTTGTACTTGCTAACTTTGCGACCTCGGGCAGCTATGTTACCATGGAGGAATCACACAACATTTGACTTTTAAGGCTAGAACTGAAGTCGCGCCAACTGCTTAACTCAAAATACAGTCAAGAAAGTAGCTCTGAAGCTGAGAAACGGGATCGACCATAAGCACTAATGTGAAATTACGTACAATTTTCAAATTTCTTGTACTTGCTAACTTTGCGACCTCGGGCAGCTATGTTACCATGGAGGAACCACACAACATTTGACTTTATAGGCTAGAACTGCGACTTGCTTAACTCAAAATACAGTCAAGAAAGTAGCTCTGAAGCCGAGAAACGGCATCGACCATAAGCACTACTGTGCAATTACGTACAATTTTCAAATTTCTTGTACTTGCTAACTTTGCGACCTCGGGCAGCTATGTTACCATGGAGGAATCACACAAGATTTGACTTTTAAGGCTAGAACTGAAGTCGCGCCAACTGCTTAACTCAAAATACAGTCAAGAAAGTAGCTCTGAAGCTGAGAAACGGCATCGACCATAAGCACTAATGTGAAATTACGTACAATTTTCAAATTTCTTGTACTTGCTAACTTTGCGACCTCGGGCAGCTATGTTACCATGGAGGAACCACACAACATTTGACTTTATAGGCTAGAACTGAAGTCGCGCCAACTGCTTAACTCAAAATACAGTCAAGAAAGTAGCTCTGAAGCTGAGAAACGGGATCGACCATAAGCACTACTGTGCAATTACGTACAATTTTCAAATTTCTTGTACTTGCTAACTTTGCGGCCTCGGGCAGCTATGTTACCATGGAGGAACCACACAACATTTGACTTTATTGACTAGAACTGAAGTCGCGCCAACTGCTTAACTCAAAATACAGTCAAGAAAGTAGCTCTGAAGCTGAGAAACGGGATCGACCATAAGCACTACTGTGCAATTACGTACAATTTTCAAATTTCTTGTACTTGCTAACTTTGCGGCCTCGGGCAGCTATGTTACCATGGAGGAACCACACAACATTTGACTTTATTGACTAGAACTGAAGTCGCGCCAACTGCTTAACTCAAAATACAGTCAAGAAAGTAGTTCTGAAGCTGAGAAACGGGATCGACCATAAGCACTAATGTGAAATTACGTACAATTTTCAAATTTCTTGTACTTGCTAACTTTGCGACCTCGGGCAGCTATGTTACCATGGAGGAATCACACAAGATTTGACTTTTAAGGCTAGAAGTGAAGTCGCGCCAACTGCTTAACTCAAAATACAGTCAAGAAAGTAGCTCTGAAGCTGAGAAACGGCATCGACCATAAGCACTACCGTGAAATTACGTACAATTTTCAAATTTCTTGTACTTGCTAACTTTGCGACCTCGGGCAGCTATGTTACCATGGAGGAATCACACAAGATTTGACTTTTAAGGCTAGAACTGAAGTCGCGCCAACTGTTTAACTCAAAATACAGTCAAGAAACTAGCTCCGAAGCTGAGAAACGGGATCGACCCTAAGCACTACTGTGCAATTCCGTACAATTTTCAAATTTCTTGTACTTGCTAACTTTGCGACCTCGGGCAGCTATGTTACCATGGAGGAATCACACAAGATTTGACTTTTAAGGCTAGAACTGAAGTAGCGCCAACTGCTTAACTCAAAATACAGTCAAGAAAGTAGCTCTGAAGCTGAGAAACGGGATCGACCATAAGCACTAATGTGAAATTACGTACAATTTTCAAATTTCTTGTACTTGCTAACTTTGCGACCTCGGGCAGCTATGTTACCATGGAGGAACCACACAACATTTGACTTTATAGGCTAGAACTAAAGTCGCGCCAACTGCTCAACTCAAAATACAGTCAAGAAAGTAGCTCTGAAGCCGAGAAACGGGATCGACCCTAAGCACCACTGTGCAATTCCGTACAATTTTAAAATTTCTTGTACTTGCTAACTTTGCGACCTCGGGCAGCTATGTTACCATGGAGGAATCACACAACATTTGACTTTTAAGGCTAGAACTGAAGTCGCGCCAACTGCTTAACTCAAAATACAGTCAAGAAAGTAGCTCTGAAGCTGAGAAACGGGATCGACCATAAGCACTAATGTGAAATTACGTACAATTTTCAAATTTCTTGTACTTGCTAACTTTGCGACCTCGGGCAGCTATGTTACCATGGAGGAACCACACAACATTTGACTTTATAGGCTAGAACTAAAGTCGCGCCAACTGCTCAACTCAAAATACAGTCAAGAAAGTAGCTCTGAAGCCGAGAAACGGGATCGACCCTAAGCACCACTGTGCAATTCCGTACAATTTTCAAATTTCTTGTACTTGCTAACTTTGCGACCTCGGGCAGCTATGTTACCATGGAGGAATCACACAACATTTGACTTTTAAGGCTAGAACTGAAGTCGCGCCAACTGCTTAACTCAAAATACAGTCAAGAAAGTAGCTCTGAAGCTGAGAAACGGGATCGACCATAAGCACTAATGTGAAATTACGTACAATTTTCAAATTTCTTGTACTTGCTAACTTTGCGACCTCGGGCAGCTATGTTACCATGGAGGAACCACACAACATTTGACTTTATAGGCTAGAACTGAAGTCGCGCCAACTGCTTAACTCAAAACACAGTCAAGAAAGTAGCTCTGAAGCTGAGAAACGGGATCGACGATAAGCACTAATGTGAAATTACGTACAATTTTCAAATTTCTTGTACTTGCTAACTTTGCGACCTCGGGCAGCTATGTTACCATGGAGGAACCACACAACATTTGACTTTATAGGCTAGAACTGAAGTCGCGCCAACTGCTTAACTCAAAATACAGTCAAGAAAGTAGCTCTGAAGCTGAGAAACGGGATCGACCATAAGCACTACTGTGCAATTAGGTACAATTTTCAAATTTCTTGTACTTGCTAACTTTGCGGCCTCGGGCAGCTATGTTACCATGGAGGAACCACACAACATTTGACTTTATTGACTAGAACTGAAGTCGCGCCAACTGCTTAACTCAAAATACAGTCAAGAAAGTAGCTCTGAAGCTGAGAAACGGGATCGACCATAAGCACTACTGTGCAATTACGTACAATTTTCAAATTTCTTGTACTTGCTAACTTTGCGGCCTCGGGCAGCTATGTTACCATGGAGGAACCACACAACATTTGACTTTATTGACTAGAACTGAAGTCGCGCCAACTGCTTAACTCAAAATACAGTCAAGAAAGTAGTTCTGAAGCTGAGAAACGGGATCGACCATAAGCACTAATGTGAAATTACGTACAATTTTCAAATTTCTTGTACTTGCTAACTTTGCGACCTCGGGCAGCTATGTTACCATGGAGGAATCACACAAGATTTGACTTTTAAGGCTAGAACTGAAGTCGCGCCAACTGCTTAACTCAAAATACAGTCAAGAAAGTAGCTCTGAAGCTGAGAAACGGCATCGACCATAAGCACTACCGTGAAATTACGTACAATTTTCAAATTTCTTGTACTTGCTAACTTTGCGACCTCGGGCAGCTATGTTACCATGGAGGAATCACACAAGATTTGACTTTTAAGGCTAGAACTGAAGTCGCGCCAACTGTTTAACTCAAAATACAGTCAAGAAAGTAGCTCTGAAGCCGAGAAACGGGATCGACCCTAAGCACTAATGTGTAATTACGTACAATTTTCAAATTTCTTGTACTTGCTAACTTTGCGACCTCGGGCAGCTATGTTACCATGGAGGAACCACACAACATTTGACTTTATAGGCTAGAACTGCGACTTGCTTAACTCAAAATACAGTCAAGAAAGTAGCTCTGAAGCCGAGAAACGGCATCGACCATAAGCACTACTGTGCAATTCCGTACAATTTTCAAATTTCTTGTACTTGCTAATTTTGCGACCTTGGGCAGCTATGTTACCATGGAGGAACCACACAACATTTGACTTTATAGGCTAGAACTGAAGTCGCGCCAACTGCTTAACTCAAAATACAGTCAAGAAAGTAGCTCTGAAGCCGAGAAACGGGATCGACCCTAAGCACTACTGTGCAATTCCGTACAATTTTCAAATTTCTTGTACTTGCTAACTTTGCGACCTCGGGCAGCTATGTTACCATGGAGGAATCACACAAGATTTGACTTTTAAGGCTAGAACTGAAGTCGCGCCAACTGCTTAACTCAAAATACAGTCAAGAAAGTAGCTCTGAAGCTGAGAAACGGGATC
Source organism: Merodon equestris (assembly GCA_958301585.1). Classification (NCBI taxonomy): domain Eukaryota; kingdom Metazoa; phylum Arthropoda; class Insecta; order Diptera; family Syrphidae; genus Merodon; species Merodon equestris. The sequence goes on along the minus strand of OY284415.1, from coordinate 74,505,405 downwards.
GACCATAAGCACTAATGTGAAATTACGTACAATTTTCAAATTTCTTGTACTTGCTAACTTTGCGACCTCGGGCAGCTATGTTACCATGGAGGAACCACACAACATTTGACTTTATAGGCTAGAACTGAAGTCGCGCCAACTGCTTAACTCAAAATACAGTCAAGAAAGTAGCTCTGAAGCCGAGAAACGGGACCGACCCTAAGCACTACTGTGCAATTCCCTACAATTTTCAAATTTCTTGTACTTGCTAACTTTGCGACCTCGGGCAGCTATGTTACCATGGAGGAATCACACAACATTTGACTTTTAAGGCTAGAACTGAAGTCGCGCCAACTGCTTAACTCAAAATACAGTCAAGAAAGTAGCTCTGAAGCTGAGAAACGGGATCGACCATAAGCACTAATGTGAAATTACGTACAATTTTCAAATTTCTTGTACTTGCTAACTTTGCGACCTCGGGCAGCTATGTTACCATGGAGGAACCACACAACATTTGACTTTATAGGCTAGAACTGCGACTTGCTTAACTCAAAATACAGTCAAGAAAGTAGCTCTGAAGCCGAGAAACGGCATCGACCATAAGCACTACTGTGCAATTACGTACAATTTTCAAATTTCTTGTACTTGCTAACTTTGCGACCTCGGGCAGCTATGTTACCATGGAGGAATCACACAAGATTTGACTTTTAAGGCTAGAAGTGAAGTCGCGCCAACTGCTTAACTCAAAATACAGTCAAGAAAGTAGCTCTGAAGCTGAGAAACGGCATCGACCATAAGCACTACCGTGAAATTACGTACAATTTTCAAATTTCTTGTACTTGCTAACTTTGCGACCTCGGGCAGCTATGTTACCATGGAGGAATCACACAAGATTTGACTTTTAAGGCTAGAACTGAAGTCGCGCCAACTGTTTAACTCAAAATACAGTCAAGAAACTAGCTCCGAAGCTGAGAAACGGGATCGACCCTAAGCACTACTGTGCAATTCCGTACAATTTTCAAATTTCTTGTACTTGCTAACTTTGCGACCTCGGGCAGCTATGTTACCATGGAGGAATCACACAAGATTTGACTTTTAAGGCTAGAACTGAAGTAGCGCCAACTGCTTAACTCAAAATACAGTCAAGAAAGTAGCTCTGAAGCTGAGAAACGGGATCGACCATAAGCACTAATGTGAAATTACGTACAATTTTCAAATTTCTTGTACTTGCTAACTTTGCGACCTCGGGCAGCTATGTTACCATGGAGGAACCACACAACATTTGACTTTATAGGCTAGAACTAAAGTCGCGCCAACTGCTCAACTCAAAATACAGTCAAGAAAGTAGCTCTGAAGCCGAGAAACGGGATCGACCCTAAGCACCACTGTGCAATTCCGTACAATTTTAAAATTTCTTGTACTTGCTAACTTTGCGACCTCGGGCAGCTATGTTACCATGGAGGAATCACACAACATTTGACTTTTAAGGCTAGAACTGAAGTCGCGCCAACTGCTTAACTCAAAATACAGTCAAGAAAGTAGCTCTGAAGCTGAGAAACGGGATCGACCATAAGCACTAATGTGAAATTACGTACAATTTTCAAATTTCTTGTACTTGCTAACTTTGCGACCTCGGGCAGCTATGTTACCATGGAGGAACCACACAACATTTGACTTTATAGGCTAGAACTGAAGTCGCGCCAACTGCTTAACTCAAAACACAGTCAAGAAAGTAGCTCTGAAGCTGAGAAACGGGATCGACGATAAGCACTAATGTGAAATTACGTACAATTTTCAAATTTCTTGTACTTGCTAACTTTGCGACCTCGGGCAGCTATGTTACCATGGAGGAACCACACAACATTTGACTTTATAGGCTAGAACTGAAGTCGCGCCAACTGCTTAACTCAAAATACAGTCAAGAAAGTAGCTCTGAAGCTGAGAAACGGGATCGACCATAAGCACTACTGTGCAATTACGTACAATTTTCAAATTTCTTGTACTTGCTAACTTTGCGGCCTCGGGCAGCTATGTTACCATGGAGGAACCACACAACATTTGACTTTATTGACTAGAACTGAAGTCGCGCCAACTGCTTAACTCAAAATACAGTCAAGAAAGTAGCTCTGAAGCTGAGAAACGGGATCGACCATAAGCACTACTGTGCAATTACGTACAATTTTCAAATTTCTTGTACTTGCTAACTTTGCGGCCTCGGGCAGCTATGTTACCATGGAGGAACCACACAACATTTGACTTTATTGACTAGAACTGAAGTCGCGCCAACTGCTTAACTCAAAATACAGTCAAGAAAGTAGTTCTGAAGCTGAGAAACGGGATCGACCATAAGCACTAATGTGAAATTACGTACAATTTTCAAATTTCTTGTACTTGCTAACTTTGCGACCTCGGGCAGCTATGTTACCATGGAGGAATCACACAAGATTTGACTTTTAAGGCTAGAACTGAAGTCGCGCCAACTGCTTAACTCAAAATACAGTCAAGAAAGTAGCTTTGAAGCTGAGAAACGGCATCGACCATAAGCACTACCGTGAAATTACGTACAATTTTCAAATTTCTTGTACTTGCTAACTTTGCGACCTCGGGCAGCTATGTTACCATGGAGGAATCACACAAGATTTGACTTTTAAGGCTAGAACTGAAGTCGCGCCAACTGTTTAACTCAAAATACAGTCAAGAAAGTAGCTCTGAAGCCTAGAAACGGGATCGACCCTAAGCACTAATGTGTAATTACGTACAATTTTCAAATTTCTTGTACTTGCTAACTTTGCGACCTCGGGCAGCTATGTTACCATGGAGGAACCACACAACATTTGACTTTATAGGCTAGAACTGCGACTTGCTTAACTCAAAATACAGTCAAGAAAGTAGCTCTGAAGCCGAGAAACGGCATCGACCATAAGCACTACTGTGCAATTCCGTACAATTTTCAAATTTCTTGTACTTGCTAACTTTGCGACCTTGGGCAGCTATGTTACCATGGAGGAACCACACAACATTTGACTTTATAGGCTAGAACTGAAGTCGCGCCAACTGCTTAACTCAAAATACAGTCAAGAAAGTAGCTCTGAAGCCGAGAAACGGGATCGACCCTAAGCACTACTGTGCAATTCCGTACAATTTTCAAATTTCTTGTACTTGCTAACTTTGCGACCTCGGGCAGCTATGTTACCATTTAGGAATCACACAAGATTTGACTTTTAAGGCTAGAACTGAAGTCGCGCCAACTGCTTAACTCAAAATACAGTCAAGAAAGTAGCTCTGAAGCTGAGAAACGGGATCGACCATAAGCACTAATGTGAAATTACGTACAATTTTCAAATTTCTTGTACTTGCTAACTTTGCGACCTCGGGCAGCTATGTTACCATGGAGGAACCACACAACATTTGACTTTATAGGCTAGAACTGAAGTCGCGCCAACTGCTTAACTCAAAATACAGTCAAGAAAGTAGCTCTGAAGCCGAGAAACGGGACCGACCCTAAGCACTACTGTGCAATTCCCTACAATTTTCAAATTTCTTGTACTTGCTAACTTTGCGACCTCGGGCAGCTATGTTACCATGGAGGAATCACACAACATTTGACTTTTAAGGCTAGAACTGAAGTCGCGCCAACTGCTTAACTCAAAATACAGTCAAGAAAGTAGCTCTGAAGCTGAGAAACGGGATCGACCATAAGCACTAATGTGAAATTACGTACAATTTTCAAATTTCTTGTACTTGCTAACTTTGCGACCTCGGGCAGCTATGTTACCATGGAGGAACCGCACAACATTTGACTTTATAGGCTAGAGCTGCGACTTGCTTAACTCAAAATACAGTCAAGAAAGTAGCTCTGAAGCCGAGAAACGGCATCGACCATAAGCACTACTGTGCAATTACGTACAATTTTCAAATTTCTTGTACTTGCTAACTTTGCGACCTCGGGCAGCTATGTTACCATGGAGGAATCACACAAGATTTGACTTTTAAGGCTAGAACTGAAGTCGCGCCAACTGCTTAACTCAAAATACAGTCAAGAAAGTAGCTCTGAAGCTGAGAAACGGCATCGACCATAAGCACTACCGTGAAATTACGGACAATTTTCAAATTTCTTGTACTTGCTAACTTTGCGACCTCGGGCAGCTATGTTACCATGGAGGAATCACACAAGATTTGACTTTTAAGGCTAGAACTGAAGTCGCGCCAACTGTTTAACTCAAAATACAGTCAAGAAAGTAGCTCCGAAGCTGAGAAACGGGATCGACCCTAAGCACTACTGTGCAATTCCGTACAATTTTCAAATTTCTTGTACTTGCTAACTTTGCGACCTCGGGCAGCTATGTTACCATGGAGGAATCACACAAGATTTGACTTTTAAGGCTAGAACTGAAGTCGCGCCAACTGCTTAACTCAAAATACAGTCAAGAAAGTAGCTCTGAAGCTGAGAAACGGGATCGACCATAAGCACTAATGTGAAATTACGTACAATTTTCAAATTTCTTGTACTTGCTAACTTTGCGACCTCGGGCAGCTATGTTACCATGGAGGAACCACACAACATTTGACTTTATAGGCTAGCACTGAAGTCGCGCCAACTGCTCAACTCAAAATACAGTCAAGAAAGTAGCTCTGAAGCCGAGAAACGGGATCGACCCTAAGCACTACTGTGCAATTCCGTACAATTTTCAAATTTCTTGTACTTGCTAATTTTGCGACCTCGGGCAGCTATGTTACCATGGAGGAATCACACAAGATTTGACTTTTAAGGCTAGAACTGAAGTCGCGCCAACTGCTTAACTCAAAATACAGTCAAGAAAGTAGCTCTGAAGCTGAGAAACGGGATCGACCATAAGCACTAATGTGAAATTACGTACAATTTTCAAATTTCTTGTACTTGCTAACTTTGCGACCTCGGGCAGCTATGTTACCATGGAGGAACCTCACAACATTTGACTATATAGGCTAGAACTGAAGTCGCGCCAACTGCTTAACTCAAAATACAGTCAAGAAAGCAGCTCTGAAGCTGAGAAACGGGATCGACCATAAGCACTAATGTGAAATTCCGTACAATTTTCAAATTTCTTGTACTTGCTAACTTTGCGACCTCGGGCAGCTATGTTACCATGGAGGAATCACACAAGATTTGACTTTTAAGACTAGAACTGAAGTCGCGCCAACTGCTTAACTCAAAATACAGTCAAGAAAGTAGCTCTGAAGCTGAGAAACGGGATCGACCATAAGCACTAATGTGAAATTACGTGCAATTTTCAAATTTCTTGTACTTGCTAACTTTGCGACCTCGGGCAGCTATGTTACCATGGAGGAATCACACAAGATTTGACTTTTAAGGCAAATGTGAGGTTCCTCCATGGTAACATAGCTGCCCGAGGTCGCAAAGTTAGCAAGTACAAGAAATTTGAAAATTGTACGTAATTGCACAGCAGTGCTTATAGTCGATGCCGTTTCTCAGCTTCAGAGCTACTTTCATGACTGTATTTTGAGTTAAGCAGTTGGCGCGACTTCAGTTCTAGCCTTAAAAGTCAAACTTGTGTGATTCCTCCATGGTAACATAGCTGCCCGAGGTCGCAAAGTTAGCAAGTACAAGAAATTTAAAAATTGTACGGAATTGCACAGCAGTGCTTATAGTCGATCCCGTTTCTCGGCTTCAGAGCTACTTTCTTGACTGTATTTTGAGTTAAGCAGTTGGCGCGACTTCAGTTCTAGCCTTAAAAGTCAAATCTTGTGTGATTCCTCCATGGTAACATAGCTGCCCGAGGTCGCAAAGTTAGCAAGTACAAGAAATTTGAAAATTGTACGTAATTGCACATTAGTGCTTATGGTCGATGCCGTTTCTCGGCTTCAGAGCTACTTTCTTGACTGTATTTTGAGTTAAGCAGTTGGCGCGACTTCAGTTCTAGCCTTAAAAGTCACATCTTGTGTGATTCCTCAATGGTAACATAGCTGCCCGAGGTCGCAAAGTTAGCAAGTACAAGAAATTTGAAAATTGTACGTAATTGCACAGCAGTGCTTATAGTCGATGCCGTTTCTCAGCTTCAGAGCTACTTTCATGACTGTATTTTGAGTTAAGCAGTTGGCGCGACTTCAGTTCTAGCCTTAAAAGTCAAATCTTGTGTGATTCCTCCATGGTAACATAGCTGCCCGAGGTCGCAAAGTTAGCAAGTACAAGAAATTTGAAAATTGTACGGAATTGCACAGCAGTGCTTATAGTCGATCCCGTTTCTCGGCTTCAGAGCTACTTTCTTGACTGTATTTTGAGTTAAGCAGTTGGCGCGACTTCAGTTCTAGCCTTAAAAGTCAAACTTGTGTGATTCCTCCATGGTAACATAGCTGCCCGAGGTCGCAAAGTTAGCAAGTACAAGAAATTTGAAAATTGTACGGAATTGCACAGCAGTGCTTATAGTCGATCCCGTTTCTCGGCTTCAGAGCTACTTTCTTGACTGTATTTTGAGTTAAGCAGTTGGCGCGACTTCAGTTCTAGCCTTAAAAGTCAAATCTTGTGTGATTCCTCCATGGTAACATAGCTGCCCGAGGTCGCAAAGTTAGCAAATACAAGAAATTTGAAAATTGTACGTAATTTCACATTAGTGCTTATGGTCGATCCCGTTTCTCAGCTTCAGAGCTACTTTCTTGACTGTATTTTGAGTTAAGCAGTTGGCGGGACTTCAGTTCTAGCCTTAAAAGTCAAATCTTGTGTGATTCCTCCATGGTAACATAGCTGCCCGAGGTCGCAAAGTTAGCAAGTACAAGAAATTTGAAAATTGTACGGAATTTCACATTAGTGCTTATGGTCGATCCCGTTTCTCAGCTTCAGAGCTACTTTCTTGACTGTATTTTGAGTTAAGCAGTTGGCGCGACTTCAGTTCTAGCCTATATAGTCAAATGTTGTGAGGTTCCTCCATGGTAACATAGCTGCCCGAGGTCGCAAAGTTAGCAAGTACAAGAAATTTGAAAATTGTACGTAATTTCACATTAGTGCTTATGGTCGATGCCGTTTCTCGGCTTCAGAGCTACTTTCTTGACTGTATTTTGAGTTAAGCAAGTCGCAGCTCTAGCCTATAAAGTCAAATGTTGTGTGGTTCCTCCATGGTAACATAGCTGCCCGAGGTCGCAAAGTTAGCAAGTACAAGAAATTTGAAAATTGTACGTAATTTCACATTAGTGCTTATGGTCGATCCCGTTTCTCAGCTTCAGAGCTATTTTCTTGACTGTATTTTGAGTTAAGCAGTTGACGCGACTTCAGTTCTAGCCTATATAGTCAAATGTTGTGAGGTTCCTCCATGGTAACATAGCTGCCCGAGGTCGCAAAGTTAGCAAGTACAAGAAATTTGAAAATTGTACGGAATTGCACAGCAGTGCTTATAGTCGATCCCGTTTCTCGGCTTCAGAGCTACTTTCTTGACTGTATTTTGAGTTAAGCAGTTGGCGCGACTTCACTTGCTAACTTTGCGACCTCGGGCAGCTATGTTACCATGGAGGAACCACACAACATTTGACTTTATAGGCTAGAACTGCGACTTGCTTAACTCAAAATACAGTCAAGAAAGTAGCTCTGAAGCCGAGAAACGGCATCGACCATAAGCACTACTGTGCAATTACGTACAATTTTCAAATTTCTTGTACTTGCTAACTTTGCGACCTCGGGCAGCTATGTTACCATGGAGGAATCACACAAGATTTGACTTTTAAGGCTAGAACTGAAGTCGCGCCAACTGCTTAACTCAAAATACAGTCAAGAAAGTAGCTCTGAAGCTGAGAAACGGCATCGACCATAAGCACTACCGTGAAATTACGTACAATTTTCAAATTTCTTGTACTTGCTAACTTTGCGACCTCGGGCAGCTATGTTACCATGGAGGAACCACACAACATTTGACTTTATAGGCTAGAACTGAAGTCGCGCCAACTGCTCAACTCAAAATACAGTCAAGAAAGTAGCTCTGAAGCCGAGAAACGGGATCGACCCTAAGCACTACTGTGCAATTCCGTACAATTTTCAAATTTCTTGTACTTGCTAACTTTGCGACCTCGGGCAGCTATGTTACCATGGAGGAATCACACAAGATTTGACTTTTAAGACTAGAACTGAAGTCGCGCCAACTGCTTAACTCAAAATACAGTCAAGAAAGTAGCTCTGAAGCTGAGAAACGGCATCGACCATAAGCACTACCGTGAAATTACGTACAATTTTCAAATTTCTTGTACTTGCTAACTTTGCGACCTCGGGCAGCTATGTTACCATGGAGGAACCACACAACATTTGACTTTTAAGGCTAGAACTGAAGTCGCGCCAACTGTTTAACTCAAAATACAGTCAAGAAAGTAGCTCCGAAGCTGAGAAACGGGATCGACCCTAAGCACTACTGTGCAATTCCGTACAATTTTCAAATTTCTTGTACTTGCTAACTTTGGGACCTCGGGCAGCTATGTTACCATGGAGGAATCACACAAGATTTGACTTTTAAGACTAGAACTGAAGTCGCGCCAACTGCTCAACTCAAAATACAGTCAAGAAAGTAGCTCTGAAGCCGAGAAACGGGATCGACCCTAAGCACTACTGTGCAATTCCGTACAATTTTCAAATTTCTTGTACTTGCTAACTTTGCGACCTCGGGCAGCTATGTTACCATGGAGGAATCACACAAGATTTGACTTTTAAGGCTAGAACTGAAGTCGCGCCAACTGCTTAACTCAAAATACAGTCAAGAAAGTAGCTCTGAAGCCGAGAAACGGGATCGACCATAAGCACTAATGTGAAATTACGTACAATTTTCAAATTTCTTGTACTTGCTAACTTTGCGACCTCGGGCAGCTATGTTACCATGGAGGAACCTCACAACATTTGACTATATAGGCTAGAACTGAAGTCGCGCCAACTGCTTAACTCAAAATACAGTCAAGAAAGTAGCTCTGAAGCTGAGAAACGGGATCGACCATAAGCACTAATGTGAAATTCCGTACAATTTTCAAATTTCTTGTACTTGCTAACTTTGCGACCTCGGGCAGCTATGTTACCATGGAGGAACCTCACAACATTTGACTATATAGGCTAGAACTGAAGTCGCGCCAACTGCTTAACTCAAAATACAGTCAAGAAAGTAGCTCTGAAGCTGAGAAACGGGATCGACCATAAGCACTAATGTGAAATTCCGTACAATTTTCAAATTTCTTGTACTTGCTAACTTTGCGACCTCGGGCAGCTATGTTACCATGGAGGAATCACACAAGATTTGACTTTTAAGGCTAGAACTGAAGTCGCGCCAACTGCTTAACTCAAAATACAGTCAAGAAAGTAGCTCTGAAGCCGAGAAACGGGATCGACTATAAGCACTGCTGTGCAATTCCGTACAATTTTCAAATTTCTTGTACTTGCTAACTTTGCGACCTCGGGCAGCTATGTTACCATGGAGGAATCACACAAGTTTGACTTTTAAGGCTAGAACTGAAGTCGCGCCAACTGCTTAACTCAAAATACAGTCAAGAAAGTAGCTCTGAAGCCGAGAAACGGGATCGACTATAAGCACTGCTGTGCAATTCCGTACAATTTTCAAATTTCTTGTACTTGCTAACTTTGCGACCTCGGGCAGCTATGTTACCATGGAGGAATCACACAAGATTTGACTTTTAAGGCTAGAACTGAAGTCGCGCCAACTGCTTAACTCAAAATACAGTCATGAAAGTAGCTCTGAAGCTGAGAAACGGCATCGACTATAAGCACTGCTGTGCAATTACGTACAATTTTCAAATTTCTTGTACTTGCTAACTTTGCGACCTCGGGCAGCTATGTTACCATTGAGGAATCACACAAGATGTGACTTTTAAGGCTAGAACTGAAGTCGCGCCAACTGCTTAACTCAAAATACAGTCAAGAAAGTAGCTCTGAAGCCGAGAAACGGCATCGACCATAAGCACTACTGTGCAATTACGTACAATTTTCAAATTTCTTGTACTTGCTAACTTTGCGACCTCGGGCAGCTATGTTACCATGGAGGAATCACACAAGATTTGACTTTTAAGGCTAGAACTGAAGTCGCGCCAACTGCTTAACTCAAAATACAGTCAAGAAAGTAGCTCTGAAGCCGAGAAACGGGATCGACTATAAGCACTGCTGTGCAATTCCGTACAATTTTCAAATTTCTTGTACTTGCTAACTTTGCGACCTCGGGCAGCTATGTTACCATGGAGGAATCACACAAGATTTGACTTTTAGGGCTAGAACTGAAGTCGCGCCAACTGCTTAACTCAAAATACAGTCATGAAAGTAGCTCTGAAGCTGAGAAACGGCATCGACTATAAGCACTGCTGTGCAATTACGTACAATTTTCAAATTTCTTGTACTTGCTAACTTTGCGACCTCGGGCAGCTATGTTACCATGGAGGAATCACACAAGATTTGACTTTTAAGGCTAGAACTGAAGTCGCGCCAACTGCTTAACTCAAAATACAGTCAAGAAAGTAGCTCTGAAGCTGAGAAACGGGATCGACCATAAGCACTAATGTGAAATTACGTACAATTTTCAAATTTCTTGTACTTGCTAACTTTGCGACCTCGGGCAGCTATGTTACCATATAGGAACCACACAACATTTGACTTTATAGGCTAGAACTGAAGTCGCGCCAACTGCTTAACTCAAAATACAGTCAAGAAAGTAGCTCTGAAGCCGAGAAACGGGATCGACCCTAAGCACTACTGTGCAATTCCGTACAATTTTCAAATTTCTTGTACTTGCTAACTTTGCGACCTCGGGCAGCTATGTTACCATGGAGGAATCACACAACATTTGACTTTTAAGGCTAGAACTGAAGTCGCGCCAACTGCTTAACTCAAAATACAGTCAAGAAAGTAGCTCTGAAGCTGAGAAACGGGATCGACCATAAGCACTAATGTGAAATTACGTACAATTTTCAAATTTCTTGTACTTGCTAACTTTGCGACCTCGGGCAGCTATGTTACCATGGAGGAACCACACAACATTTGACTTTATAGGCTAGAACTGCGACTTGCTTAACTCAAAATACAGTCAAGAAAGTAGCTCTGAAGCCGAGAAACGGCATCGACCATAAGCACTACTGTGCAATTACGTACAATTTTCAAATTTCTTGTACTTGCTAACTTTGCGACCTCGGGCAGCTATGTTACCATGGAGGAATCACACAAGATTTGACTTTTAAGGCTAGAACTGAAGTCGCGCCAACTGCTTAACTCAAAATACAGTCAAGAAAGTAGCTCTGAAGCTGAGAAACGGCATCGACCATAAGCACTACCGTGAAATTACGTACAATTTTCAAATTTCTTGTACTTGCTAACTTTGCGACCTCGGGCAGCTATGTTACCATGGAGGAATCACACAAGATTTGACTTTTAAGGCTAGAACTGAAGTCGCGCCAACTGTTTAACTCAAAATACAGTCAAGAAAGTAGCTCCGAAGCTGAGAAACGGGATCGACCCTAAGCACTACTGTGCAATTCCGTACAATTTTCAAATTTCTTGTACTTGCTAACTTTGCGACCTCGGGCAGCTATGTTACCATGGAGGAATCACACAAGATTTGACTTTTAAGGCTAGAACTGAAGTCGCGCCAACTGCTTAACTCAAAATACAGTCAAGAAAGTAGCTCTGAAGCTGAGAAACGGCATCGACCATAAGCACTACCGTGAAATTACGTACAATTTTCAAATTTCTTGTACTTGCTAACTTTGCGACCTCGGGCAGCTATGTTACCATGGAGGAATCACACAAGATTTGACTTTTAAGGCTAGAACTGAAGTCGCGCCAACTGCTTAACTCAAAATACAGTCAAGAAAGTAGCTCTGAAGCTGAGAAACGGCATCGACCATAAGCACTACCGTGAAATTACGTACAATTTTCAAATTTCTTGTACTTGCTAACTTTGCGACCTCGGGCAGCTATGTTACCATGGAGGAACCACACAACATTTGACTTTATAGGCTAGAACTGCGACTTGCTTAACTCAAAATACAGTCAAGAAAGTAGCTCTGAAGCCGAGAAACGGCATCGACCATAAGCACTACTGTGCAATTACGTACAATTTTCAAATTTCTTGTACTTGCTAACTTTGCGACCTCGGGCAGCTATGTTACCATGGAGGAATCACACAAGATTTGACTTTTAAGGCTAGAACTGAAGTCGCGCCAACTGCTTAACTCAAAATACAGTCAAGAAAGTAGCTCTGAAGCTGAGAAACGGCATCGACCATAAGCACTACCGTGAAATTACGTACAATTTTCAAATTTCTTGTACTTGCTAACTTTGCGACCTCGGGCAGCTATGTTACCATGGAGGAATCACACAAGATTTGACTTTTAAGGCTAGAACTGAAGTCGCGCCAACTGTTTAACTCAAAATACAGTCAAGAAAGTAGCTCCGAAGCTGAGAAACGGGATCGACCCTAAGCACTACTGTGCAATTCCGTACAATTTTCAAATTTCTTGTACTTGCTAACTTTGCGACCTCGGGCAGCTATGTTACCATGGAGGAATCACACAAGATTTGACTTTTAAGGCTAGAACTGAAGTCGCGCCAACTGCTTAACTCAAAATACAGTCAAGAAAGTAGCTCTGAAGCCGAGAAACGGCATCGACCATAAGCACTACTGTGCAATTACGTACAATTTTCAAATTTCTTGTACTTGCTAACTTTGCGACCTCGGGCAGCTATGTTACCATGGAGGAATCACACAAGATTTGACTTTTAAGGCTAGAACTGAAGTCGCGCCAACTGCTTAACTCAAAATACAGTCAAGAAAGTAGCTCCGAAGCTGAGAAACGGGATCGACCCTAAGCACTACTGTGCAATTCCGTACAATTTTCAAATTTCTTGTACTTGCTAACTTTGCGACCTCGGGCAGCTATGTTACCATGGAGGAATCACACAAGATTTGACTTTTAAGGCTAGAACTGAAGTCGCGCCAACTGCTTAACTCAAAATACAGTCAAGAAAGTAGCTCTGAAGCCGAGAAACGGCATCGACCATAAGCACTACTGTGCAATTACGTACAATTTTCAAATTTCTTGTACTTGCTAACTTTGCGACCTCGGGCAGCTATGTTACCATGGAGGAATCACACAAGATTTGACTTTTAAGGCTAGAACTGAAGTCGCGCCAACTGCTTAACTCAAAATACAGTCAAGAAAGTAGCTCTGAAGCTGAGAAACGGCATCGACCATAAGCACTACCGTGAAATTACGTACAATTTTCAAATTTCTTGTACTTGCTAACTTTGCGACCTCGGGCAGCTATGTTACCATGGAGGAATCACACAAGATTTGACTTTTAAGGCTAGAACTGAAGTCGCGCCAACTGCTTAACTCAAAATACAGTCAAGAAAGTAGCTCTGAAGCTGAGAAACGGCATCGACCATAAGCACTACCGTGAAATTACGTACATTTTTCAAATTTCTTGTACTTGCTAACTTTGCGACCTCGGGCAGCTATGTTACCATGGAGGAATCACACAAGATTTGACTTTTAAGGCTAGAACTGAAGTCGCGCCAACTGCTTAACTCAAAATACAGTCATGAAAGTAGCTCTGAAGCTGAGAAACGGCATCGACTATAAGCACTGCTGTGCAATTACGTACAATTTTCAAATTTCTTGTACTTGCTAACTTTGCGACCTCGGGCAGCTATGTTACCATGGAGGAATCACACAAGATTTGACTTTTAAGGCTAGAACTGAAGTCGCGCCAACTGCTTAACTCAAAATACAGTCAAGAAAGTAGCTCTGACGCCGAGAAACGGCATCGACCATAAGCACTACTGTGCAATTACGTACAATTTTCAAATTTCTTGTACTTGCTAACTTTGCGACCTCGGGCAGCTATGTTACCATGGAGGAATCACACAAGATTTGACTTTTAAGGCTAGAACTGAAGTCGCGCCAACTGCTTAACTCAAAATACAGTCAAGAAAGTAGCTCTGAAGCCGAGAAACGGGATCGACTATAAGCACTGCTGTGCAATTACGTACAATTTTCAAATTTCTTGTACTTGCTAACTTTGCGACCTCGGGCAGCTATGTTACCATGGAGGAATCACACAAGATTTGACTTTTAAGGCTAGAACTGAAGTCGCGCCAACTGCTTATCTCAAAATACAGTCAAGAAAGTAGCTCTGAAGCTGAGAAACGGGATCGACCATAAGCACTAATGTGAAATTACGTACAATTTTCAAATTTCTTGTACTTGCTAACTTTGCGACCTCGGGCAGCTATGTTACCATATAGGAACCACACAACATTTGACTTTATAGGCTAGAACTGAAGTCGCGCCAACTGCTTAACTCAAAATACAGTCAAGAAAGTAGCTCTGAAGCCGAGAAACGGGATCGACCCTAAGCACTACTGTGCAATTCCGTACAATTTTCAAATTTCTTGTACTTGCTAACTTTGCGACCTCGGGCAGCTATGTTACCATGGAGGAATCACACAACATTTGACTTTTAAGGCTAGAACTGAAGTCGCGCCAACTGCTTAACTCAAAATACAGTCAAGAAAGTAGCTCTGAAGCTGAGAAACGGGATCGACCATAAGCACTAATGTGAAATTACGTACAATTTTCAAATTTCTTGTACTTGCTAACTTTGCGACCTCGGGCAGCTATGTTACCATGGAGGAACCACACAACATTTGACTTTATAGGCTAGAACTGCGACTTGCTTAACTCAAAATACAGTCAAGAAAGTAGCTCTGAAGCCGAGAAACGGCATCGACCATAAGCACTACTGTGCAATTACGTACAATTTTCAAATTTCTTGTACTTGCTAACTTTGCGACCTCGGGCAGCTATGTTACCATGGAGGAATCACACAAGATTTGACTTTTAAGGCTAGAACTGAAGTCGCGCCAACTGCTTAACTCAAAATACAGTCAAGAAAGTAGCTCTGAAGCTGAGAAACGGCATCGACCATAAGCACTACCGTGAAATTACGTACAATTTTCAAATTTCTTGTACTTGCTAACTTTGCGACCTCGGGCAGCTATGTTACCATGGAGGAATCACACAAGATTTGACTTTTAAGGCTAGAACTGAAGTCGCGCCAACTGCTCAACTCAAAATACAGTCAAGAAAGTAGCTCTGAAGCCGAGAAACGGGATCGACCCTAAGCACTACTGTGCAATTCCGTACAATTTTCAAATTTCTTGTACTTGCTAACTTTGCGACCTCGGGCAGCTATGTTACCATGGAGGAATCACACAAGATTTGACTTTTAAGGCTAGAACTGAAGTCGCGCCAACTGCTTAACTCAAAATACAGTCAAGAAATTAGCTCTGAAGCCGAGAAACGGGATCGACCATAAGCACTAATGTGAAATTACGTACAATTTTCAAATTTCTTGTACTTGCTAACTTTGCGACCTCGGGCAGCTATGTTACCATGGAGGAACCTCACAACATTTGACTATATAGGCTAGAACTGAAGTCGCGCCAACTGCTTAACTCAAAATACAGTCAAGAAAGTAGCTCTGAAGCTGAGAAACGGGATCGACCATAAGCACTAATGTGAAATTCCGTACAATTTTCAAATTTCTTGTACTTGCTAACTTTGCGACCTCGGGCAGCTATGTTACCATGGAGGAATCACACAAGATTTGACTTTTAAGGCTAGAACTGAAGTCGCGCCAACTGCTTAACTCAAAATACAGTCAAGAAAGTAGCTCTGAAGCTGAGAAACGGGATCGACCATAAGCACTAATGTGAAATTACGTACAATTTTCAAATTTCTTGTACTTGCTAACTTTGCGACCTCGGGCAGCTATGTTATCATGGAGGAACCACACAACATTTGACTTTATAGGCTAGAACTGAAGTCGCGCCAACTGCTTAACTCAAAATACAGTCAAGAAAGTAGCTCTGAAGCCGAGAAACGGCATCGACCATAAGCACTACTGTGCAATTACGTACAATTTTCAAATTTCTTGTACTTGCTAACTTTGCGACCTCGGGCAGCTATGTTACCATGGAGGAATCACACAAGATTTGACTTATAAGGCTAGAACTGAAGTCGCGCCAACTGCTTAACTCAAAATACAGTCATGAAAGTAGCTCTGAAGCTGAGAAACGGCATCGACTATAAGCACTGCTGTGCAATTACGTACAATTTTCAAATTTCTTGTACTTGCTAACTTTGCGACCTCGGGCAGCTATGTTACCATGGAGGAATCACACAAGATTTGACTTTTAAGGCTAGAACTGAAGTCGCGCCAACTGCTTAACTCAAAATACAGTCAAGAAAGTAGCTCTGAAGCTGAGAAACGGGATCGACCATAAGCACTAATGTGAAATTACGTACAATTTTCAAATTTCTTGTACTTGCTAACTTTGCGACCTCGGGCAGCTATGTTACCATATAGGAACCACACAACATTTGACTTTATAGGCTAGAACTGAAGTCGCGCCAACTGCTTAACTCAAAATACAGTCAAGAAAGTAGCTCTGAAGCCGAGAAACGGGATCGACCCTAAGCACTACTGTGCAATTCCGTACAATTTTCAAATTTCTTGTACTTGCTAACTTTGCGACCTCGGGCAGCTATGTTACCATGGAGGAATCACACAACATTTGACTTTTAAGGCTAGAACTGAAGTCGCGCCAACTGCTTAACTCAAAATACAGTCAAGAAAGTAGCTCTGAAGCTGAGAAACGGGATCGACCATAAGCACTAATGTGAAATTACGTACAATTTTCAAATTTCTTGTACTTGCTAACTTTGCGACCTCGGGCAGCTATGTTACCATGGAGGAACCACACAACATTTGACTTTATAGGCTAGAACTGCGACTTGCTTAACTCAAAATACAGTCAAGAAAGTAGCTCTGAAGCCGAGAAACGGCATCGACCATAAGCACTACTGTGCAATTACGTACAATTTTCAAATTTCTTGTACTTGCTAACTTTGCGACCTCGGGCAGCTATGTTACCATGGAGGAATCACACAAGATTTGACTTTTAAGGCTAGAACTGAAGTCGCGCCAACTGCTTAACTCAAAATACAGTCAAGAAAGTAGCTCTGAAGCTGAGAAACGGCATCGACCATAAGCACTACCGTGAAATTACGTACAATTTTCAAATTTCTTGTACTTGCTAACTTTGCGACCTCGGGCAGCTATGTTACCATGGAGGAATCACACAAGATTTGACTTTTAAGGCTAGAACTGAAGTCGCGCCAACTGTTTAACTCAAAATACAGTCAAGAAAGTAGCTCCGAAGCTGAGAAACGGGATCGACCCTAAGCACTACTGTGCAATTCCGTACAATTTTCAAATTTCTTGTACTTGCTAACTTTGCGACCTCGGGCAGCTATGTTACCATGGAGGAATCACACAAGATTTGACTTTTAAGGCTAGAACTGAAGTCGCGCCAACTGCTTAACTCAAAATACAGTCAAGAAAGTAGCTCTGAAGCTGAGAAACGGCATCGACCATAAGCACTACCGTGAAATTACGTACAATTTTCAAATTTCTTGTACTTGCTAACTTTGCGACCTCGGGCAGCTATGTTACCATGGAGGAATCACACAAGATTTGACTTTTAAGGCTAGAACTGAAGTCGCGCCAACTGCTTAACTCAAAATACAGTCAAGAAAGTAGCTCTGAAGCTGAGAAACGGCATCGACCATAAGCACTACCGTGAAATTACGTACAATTTTCAAATTTCTTGTACTTGCTAACTTTGCGACCTCGGGCAGCTATGTTACCATGGAGGAACCACACAACATTTGACTTTATAGGCTAGAACTGCGACTTGCTTAACTCAAAATACAGTCAAGAAAGTAGCTCTGAAGCCGAGAAACGGCATCGACCATAAGCACTACTGTGCAATTACGTACAATTTTCAAATTTCTTGTACTTGCTAACTTTGCGACCTCGGGCAGCTATGTTACCATGGAGGAATCACACAAGATTTGACTTTTAAGGCTAGAACTGAAGTCGCGCCAACTGCTTAACTCAAAATACAGTCAAGAAAGTAGCTCTGAAGCTGAGAAACGGCATCGACCATAAGCACTACCGTGAAATTACGTACAATTTTCAAATTTCTTGTACTTGCTAACTTTGCGACCTCGGGCAGCTATGTTACCATGGAGGAATCACACAAGATTTGACTTTTAAGGCTAGAACTGAAGTCGCGCCAACTGTTTAACTCAAAATACAGTCAAGAAAGTAGCTCCGAAGCTGAGAAACGGGATCGACCCTAAGCACTACTGTGCAATTCCGTACAATTTTCAAATTTCTTGTACTTGCTAACTTTGCGACCTCGGGCAGCTATGTTACCATGGAGGAATCACACAAGATTTGACTTTTAAGGCTAGAACTGAAGTCGCGCCAACTGCTTAACTCAAAATACAGTCAAGAAAGTAGCTCTGAAGCCGAGAAACGGCATCGACCATAAGCACTACTGTGCAATTACGTACAATTTTCAAATTTCTTGTACTTGCTAACTTTGCGACCTCGGGCAGCTATGTTACCATGGAGGAATCACACAAGATTTGACTTTTAAGGCTAGAACTGAAGTCGCGCCAACTGCTTAACTCAAAATACAGTCAAGAAAGTAGCTCCGAAGCTGAGAAACGGGATCGACCCTAAGCACTACTGTGCAATTCCGTACAATTTTCAAATTTCTTGTACTTGCTAACTTTGCGACCTCGGGCAGCTATGTTACCATGGAGGAATCACACAAGATTTGACTTTTAAGGCTAGAACTGAAGTCGCGCCAACTGCTTAACTCAAAATACAGTCAAGAAAGTAGCTCTGAAGCCGAGAAACGGCATCGACCATAAGCACTACTGTGCAATTACGTACAATTTTCAAATTTCTTGTACTTGCTAACTTTGCGACCTCGGGCAGCTATGTTACAATGGAGGAATCACACAAGATTTGACTTTTAAGGCTAGAACTGAAGTCGCGCCAACTGCTTAACTCAAAATACAGTCAAGAAAGTAGCTCTGAAGCTGAGAAACGGCATCGACCATAAGCACTACCGTGAAATTACGTACAATTTTCAAATTTCTTGTACTTGCTAACTTTGCGACCTCGGGCAGCTATGTTACCATGGAGGAATCACACAAGATTTGACTTTTAAGGCTAGAACTGAAGTCGCGCCAACTGCTTAACTCAAAATACAGTCAAGAAAGTAGCTCTGAAGCTGAGAAACGGCATCGACCATAAGCACTACCGTGAAATTACGTACATTTTTCAAATTTCTTGTACTTGCTAACTTTGCGACCTCGGGCAGCTATGTTACCATGGAGGAATCACACAAGATTTGACTTTTAAGGCTAGAACTGAAGTCGCGCCAACTGCTTAACTCAAAATACAGTCATGAAAGTAGCTCTGAAGCTGAGAAACGGCATCGACTATAAGCACTGCTGTGCAATTACGTACAATTTTCAAATTTCTTGTACTTGCTAACTTTGCGACCTCGGGCAGCTATGTTACCATGGAGGAATCACACAAGATTTGACTTTTAAGGCTAGAACTGAAGTCGCGCCAACTGCTTAACTCAAAATACAGTCAAGAAAGTAGCTCTGACGCCGAGAAACGGCATCGACCATAAGCACTACTGTGCAATTACGTACAATTTTCAAATTTCTTGTACTTGCTAACTTTGCGACCTCGGGCAGCTATGTTACCATGGAGGAATCACACAAGATTTGACTTTTAAGGCTAGAACTGAAGTCGCGCCAACTGCTTAACTCAAAATACAGTCAAGAAAGTAGCTCTGAAGCCGAGAAACGGGATCGACTATAAGCACTGCTGTGCAATTACGTACAATTTTCAAATTTCTTGTACTTGCTAACTTTGCGACCTCGGGCAGCTATGTTACCATGGAGGAATCACACAAGATTTGACTTTTAAGGCTAGAACTGAAGTCGCGCCAACTGCTTATCTCAAAATACAGTCAAGAAAGTAGCTCTGAAGCTGAGAAACGGGATCGACCATAAGCACTAATGTGAAATTACGTACAATTTTCAAATTTCTTGTACTTGCTAACTTTGCGACCTCGGGCAGCTATGTTACCATATAGGAACCACACAACATTTGACTTTATAGGCTAGAACTGAAGTCGCGCCAACTGCTTAACTCAAAATACAGTCAAGAAAGTAGCTCTGAAGCCGAGAAACGGGATCGACCCTAAGCACTACTGTGCAATTCCGTACAATTTTCAAATTTCTTGTACTTGCTAACTTTGCGACCTCGGGCAGCTATGTTACCATGGAGGAATCACACAACATTTGACTTTTAAGGCTAGAACTGAAGTCGCGCCAACTGCTTAACTCAAAATACAGTCAAGAAAGTAGCTCTGAAGCTGAGAAACGGGATCGACCATAAGCACTAATGTGAAATTACGTACAATTTTCAAATTTCTTGTACTTGCTAACTTTGCGACCTCGGGCAGCTATGTTACCATGGAGGAACCACACAACATTTGACTTTATAGGCTAGAACTGCGACTTGCTTAACTCAAAATACAGTCAAGAAAGTAGCTCTGAAGCCGAGAAACGGCATCGACCATAAGCACTACTGTGCAATTACGTACAATTTTCAAATTTCTTGTACTTGCTAACTTTGCGACCTCGGGCAGCTATGTTACCATGGAGGAATCACACAAGATTTGACTTTTAAGGCTAGAACTGAAGTCGCGCCAACTGCTTAACTCAAAATACAGTCAAGAAAGTAGCTCTGAAGCTGAGAAACGGCATCGACCATAAGCACTACCGTGAAATTACGTACAATTTTCAAATTTCTTGTACTTGCTAACTTTGCGACCTCGGGCAGCTATGTTACCATGGAGGAATCACACAAGATTTGACTTTTAAGGCTAGAACTGAAGTCGCGCCAACTGCTCAACTCAAAATACAGTCAAGAAAGTAGCTCTGAAGCCGAGAAACGGGATCGACCCTAAGCACTACTGTGCAATTCCGTACAATTTTCAAATTTCTTGTACTTGCTAACTTTGCGACCTCGGGCAGCTATGTTACCATGGAGGAATCACACAAGATTTGACTTTTAAGGCTAGAACTGAAGTCGCGCCAACTGCTTAACTCAAAATACAGTCAAGAAATTAGCTCTGAAGCCGAGAAACGGGATCGACCATAAGCACTAATGTGAAATTACGTACAATTTTCAAATTTCTTGTACTTGCTAACTTTGCGACCTCGGGCAGCTATGTTACCATGGAGGAACCTCACAACATTTGACTATATAGGCTAGAACTGAAGTCGCGCCAACTGCTTAACTCAAAATACAGTCAAGAAAGTAGCTCTGAAGCTGAGAAACGGGATCGACCATAAGCACTAATGTGAAATTCCGTACAATTTTCAAATTTCTTGTACTTGCTAACTTTGCGACCTCGGGCAGCTATGTTACCATGGAGGAATCACACAAGATTTGACTTTTAAGGCTAGAACTGAAGTCGCGCCAACTGCTTAACTCAAAATACAGTCAAGAAAGTAGCTCTGAAGCTGAGAAACGGGATCGACCATAAGCACTAATGTGAAATTACGTACAATTTTCAAATTTCTTGTACTTGCTAACTTTGCGACCTCGGGCAGCTATGTTATCATGGAGGAACCACACAACATTTGACTTTATAGGCTAGAACTGAAGTCGCGCCAACTGCTTAACTCAAAATACAGTCAAGAAAGTAGCTCTGAAGCCGAGAAACGGCATCGACCATAAGCACTACTGTGCAATTACGTACAATTTTCAAATTTCTTGTACTTGCTAACTTTGCGACCTCGGGCAGCTATGTTACCATGGAGGAATCACACAAGATTTGACTTATAAGGCTAGAACTGAAGTCGCGCCAACTGCTTAACTCAAAATACAGTCATGAAAGTAGCTCTGAAGCTGAGAAACGGCATCGACTATAAGCACTGCTGTGCAATTACGTACAATTTTCAAATTTCTTGTACTTGCTAACTTTGCGACCTCGGGCAGCTATGTTACCATGGAGGAATCACACAAGATTTGACTTTTAAGGCTAGAACTGAAGTCGCGCCAACTGCTTAACTCAAAATACAATCAAGAAAGTAGCTGTGAAGCTGAGAAACGGGATCGACCATAAGCACTAATGTGAAATTACGTACAATTTTCAAATTTCTTGTACTTGCTAACTTTGCGACCTCGGCCAGCTATGTTACCATGGAGGAACCACACAACATTTGACTTTATAGGCTAGAACTGAAGTCGCGCCAACTGCCTAACTCAAAATACAGTCAAGAAAGTAGCTCTGAAGCCGAGAAACGGGATCGACCCTAAGCACTACTGTGCAATTCCGTACAATTTTCAAATTTCTTGTACTTGCTAACTTTGCGACCTCGGGCAGCTATGTTACCATGGAGGAACCACACAACATTTGACTTTATAGGCTAGAACTGAAGTCGCGCCAACTGCTTAACTCAAAATACAGTCAAGAAAGTAGCTCTGAAGCCGAGAAACGGCATCGACCATAAGCACTACTGTGCAATTACGTACAATTTTCAAATTTCTTGTACTTGTTAACTTTGCGAACTCGGGCAGCTATGTTACCATGGAGGAATCACACAAGATTTGACTTATAAGGCTAGAACTGAAGTCGCGCCAACTGCTTAACTCAAAATACAGTCATGAAAGTAGCTCTGAAGCTGAGAAACGGGATCGACCATAAGCACTAATGTGAAATTACGTACAATTTTCAAATTTCTTGTACTTGCTAACTTTGCGACCTCGGGCAGCTATGTTACCATGGAGGAATCACACAAGATTTGACTTTTAAGGCTAGAACTGAAGTCGCGCCAACTGTTTAACTCAAAATACAGTCAAGAAAGTAGCTCCGAAGCTGAGAAACGGGATCGACCATAAGCACTAATGTGAAATTGCGTACAATGTTCAAATTTCTTGTACTTGCTAACTTTGCGACCTCGGGCAGCTATGTTACCATGGAGGAACCACACTACATTTGACTTTATAGGCTAGAACTGAAGTCGCGCCAACTGCTTAACTCAAAATACAGTCAAGAAAGTAGCTCTGAAGTCGAGAAACGGGATCGACCCTGAGCACTACTGTGCAATTCCGTACAATTTTCAAATTTCTTGTACTTGCTAACTTTGCGACCTCGGGCAGCTATGTTACCATGGAGGAATCACACAAGATTTGACTTTTAAGGCTAGAACTGAAGTCGCGCCAACTGCTTAACTCAAAATACAGTCAAGAAAGTAGCTCCGAAGCTGAGAAACGGGATCGACCCTAAGCACTACTGTGCAATTCCGTACAATTTTCAAATTTCTTGTACTTGCTAACTTTGCGACCTCGGGCAGCTATGTTACCATGGAGGAATCACACAAGATTTGACTTTTAAGGCTAGAACTGAAGTCGCGCCAACTGCTTAACTCAAAATACAGTCAAGAAAGTAGCTCTGAAGCCGAGAAACGGCATCGACCATAAGCACTACTGTGCAATTACGTACAATTTTCAAATTTCTTGTACTTGCTAACTTTGCGACCTCGGGCAGCTATGTTACCATGGAGGAATCACACAAGATTTGACTTTTAAGGCTAGAACTGAAGTCGCGCCAACTGCTTAACTCAAAATACAGTCAAGAAAGTAGCTCTGAAGCTGAGAAACGGCATCGACCATAAGCACTACCGTGAAATTACGTACAATTTTCAAATTTCTTGTACTTGCTAACTTTGCGACCTCGGGCAGCTATGTTACCATGGAGGAATCACACAAGATTTGACTTTTAAGGCTAGAACTGAAGTCGCGCCAACTGCTTAACTCAAAATACAGTCAAGAAAGTAGCTCTGAAGCTGAGAAACGGCATCGACCATAAGCACTACCGTGAAATTACGTACAATTTTCAAATTTCTTGTACTTGCTAACTTTGCGACCTCGGGCAGCTATGTTACCATGGAGGAATCACACAAGATTTGACTTTTAAGGCTAGAACTGAAGTCGCGCCAACTGCTTAACTCAAAATACAGTCATGAAAGTAGCTCTGAAGCTGAGAAACGGCATCGACTATAAGCACTGCTGTGCAATTACGTACAATTTTCAAATTTCTTGTACTTGCTAACTTTGCGACCTCGGGCAGCTATGTTACCATGGAGGAATCACACAAGATTTGACTTTTAAGGCTAGAACTGAAGTCGCGCCAACTGCTTAACTCAAAATACAGTCAAGAAAGTAGCTCTGACGCCGAGAAACGGCATCGACCATAAGCACTACTGTGCAATTACGTACAATTTTCAAATTTCTTGTACTTGCTAACTTTGCGACCTCGGGCAGCTATGTTACCATGGAGGAATCACACAAGATTTGACTTTTAAGGCTAGAACTGAAGTCGCGCCAACTGCTTAACTCAAAATACAGTCAAGAAAGTAGCTCTGAAGCCGAGAAACGGGATCGACTATAAGCACTGCTGTGCAATTACGTACAATTTTCAAATTTCTTGTACTTGCTAACTTTGCGACCTCGGGCAGCTATGTTACCATGGAGGAATCACACAAGATTTGACTTTTAAGGCTAGAACTGAAGTCGCGCCAACTGCTTATCTCAAAATACAGTCAAGAAAGTAGCTCTGAAGCTGAGAAACGGGATCGACCATAAGCACTAATGTGAAATTACGTACAATTTTCAAATTTCTTGTACTTGCTAACTTTGCGACCTCGGGCAGCTATGTTACCATATAGGAACCACACAACATTTGACTTTATAGGCTAGAACTGAAGTCGCGCCAACTGCTTAACTCAAAATACAGTCAAGAAAGTAGCTCTGAAGCCGAGAAACGGGATCGACCCTAAGCACTACTGTGCAATTCCGTACAATTTTCAAATTTCTTGTACTTGCTAACTTTGCGACCTCGGGCAGCTATGTTACCATGGAGGAATCACACAACATTTGACTTTTAAGGCTAGAACTGAAGTCGCGCCAACTGCTTAACTCAAAATACAGTCAAGAAAGTAGCTCTGAAGCTGAGAAACGGGATCGACCATAAGCACTAATGTGAAATTACGTACAATTTTCAAATTTCTTGTACTTGCTAACTTTGCGACCTCGGGCAGCTATGTTACCATGGAGGAACCACACAACATTTGACTTTATAGGCTAGAACTGCGACTTGCTTAACTCAAAATACAGTCAAGAAAGTAGCTCTGAAGCCGAGAAACGGCATCGACCATAAGCACTACTGTGCAATTACGTACAATTTTCAAATTTCTTGTACTTGCTAAATTTGCGACCTCGGGCAGCTATGTTACCATGGAGGAATCACACAAGATTTGACTTTTAAGGCTAGAACTGAAGTCGCGCCAACTGCTTAACTCAAAATACAGTCAAGAAAGTAGCTCTGAAGCTGAGAAACGGCATCGACCATAAGCACTACCGTGAAATTACGTACAATTTTCAAATTTCTTGTACTTGCTAACTTTGCGACCTCGGGCAGCTATGTTACCATGGAGGAATCACACAAGATTTGACTTTTAAGGCTAGAACTGAGGTCGCGCCAACTGTTTAACTCAAAATACAGTCAAGAAAGTAGCTCCGAAGCTGAGAAACGGGATCGACCCTAAGCACTACTGTGCAATTCCGTACAATTTTCAAATTTCTTGTACTTGCTAACTTTGCGACCTCGGGCAGCTATGTTACCATGGAGGAATCACACAAGATTTGACTTTTAAGACTAGAACTGAAGTCGCGCCAACTGCTTAACTCAAAATACAGTCAAGAAAGTAGCTCTGAAGCTGAGAAACGGGATCGACCATAAGCACTAATGTGAAATTACGTACAATTTTCAAATTTCTTGTACTTGCTAACTTTGCGATCTCGAGCAGCTATGTTACCATGGAGGAACCACACAACATTTGACTTTATAGGCTAGAACTGAAGTCGCGCCAACTGCTCAACTCAAAATACAGTCAAGAAAGTAGCTCTGAAGCCGAGAAACGGGATCGACCCTAAGCACTACTGTGCAATTCCGTACAATTTTCAAATTTCTTGTACTTGCTAACTTTGCGACCTCGGGCAGCTATGTTACCATGGAGGAATCACACAAGATTTGACTTTTAAGGCTAGAACTGAAGTCGCGCCAACTGCTTAACTCAAAATACAGTCAAGAAATTAGCTCTGAAGCCGAGAAACGGGATCGACCATAAGCACTAATGTGAAATTACGTACAATTTTCAAATTTCTTGTACTTGCTAACTTTGCGACCTCGGGCAGCTATGTTACCATGGAGGAACCTCACAACATTTGACTATATAGGCTAGAACTGAAGTCGCGCCAACTGCTTAACTCAAAATACAGTCAAGAAAGTAGCTCTGAAGCTGAGAAACGGGATCGACCATAAGCACTAATGTGAAATTCCGTACAATTTTCAAATTTCTTGTACTTGCTAACTTTGCGACCTCGGGCAGCTATGTTACCATGGAGGAATCACACAAGATTTGACTTTTAAGGCTAGAACTGAAGTCGCGCCAACTGCTTAACTCAAAATACAGTCAAGAAAGTAGCTCTGAAGCTGAGAAACGGGATCGACCATAAGCACTAATGTGAAATTACGTACAATTTTCAAATTTCTTGTACTTGCTAACTTTGCGACCTCGGGCAGCTATGTTATCATGGAGGAACCACACAACATTTGACTTTATAGGCTAGAACTGAAGTCGCGCCAACTGCTTAACTCAAAATACAGTCAAGAAAGTAGCTCTGAAGCCGAGAAACGGCATCGACCATAAGCACTACTGTGCAATTACGTACAATTTTCAAATTTCTTGTACTTGCTAACTTTGCGACCTCGGGCAGCTATGTTACCATGGAGGAATCACACAAGATTTGACTTATAAGGCTAGAACTGAAGTCGCGCCAACTGCTTAACTCAAAATACAGTCATGAAAGTAGCTCTGAAGCTGAGAAACGGCATCGACTATAAGCACTGCTGTGCAATTACGTACAATTTTCAAATTTCTTGTACTTGCTAACTTTGCGACCTCGGGCAGCTATGTTACCATGGAGGAATCACACAAGATTTGACTTTTAAGGCTAGAACTGAAGTCGCGCCAACTGCTTAACTCAAAATACAATCAAGAAAGTAGCTGTGAAGCTGAGAAACGGGATCGACCATAAGCACTAATGTGAAATTACGTACAATTTTCAAATTTCTTGTACTTGCTAACTTTGCGACCTCGGCCAGCTATGTTACCATGGAGGAACCACACAACATTTGACTTTATAGGCTAGAACTGAAGTCGCGCCAACTGCCTAACTCAAAATACAGTCAAGAAAGTAGCTCTGAAGCCGAGAAACGGGATCGACCCTAAGCACTACTGTGCAATTCCGTACAATTTTCAAATTTCTTGTACTTGCTAACTTTGCGACCTCGGGCAGCTATGTTACCATGGAGGAACCACACAACATTTGACTTTATAGGCTAGAACTGAAGTCGCGCCAACTGGTTAACTCAAAATACAGTCAAGAAAGTAGCTCTGAAGCCGAGAAACGGCATCGACCATAAGCACTACTGTGCAATTACGTACAATTTTCAAATTTCTTGTACTTGTTAACTTTGCGAACTCGGGCAGCTATGTTACCATGGAGGAATCACACAAGATTTGACTTTTAAGGCTAGAACTGAAGTCGCGCCAACTGCTTAACTCAAAATACAGTCATGAAAGTAGCTCTGAAGCTGAGAAACGGGATCGACCATAAGCACTAATGTGAAATTACGTACAATTTTCAAATTTCTTGTACTTGCTAACTTTGCGACCTCGGGCAGCTATGTTACCATGGAGGAATCACACAAGATTTGACTTTTAAGGCTAGAGCTGAAGTCGCGCCAACTGTTTAACTCAAAATACAGTCAAGAAAGTAGCTCCGAAGCTGAGAAACGGGATCGACCATAAGCACTAATGTGAAATTGCGTACAATTTTCAAATTTCTTGTACTTGCTAACTTTGCGACCTCGGGCAGCTATGTTACCATGGAGGAACCACACTACATTTGACTTTATAGGCTAGAACTGAAGTCGCGCCAACTGCTTAACTCAAAATACAGTCAAGAAAGTAGCTCTGAAGCCGAGAAACGGGATCGACCCTGAGCACTACTGTGCAATTCCGTACAATTTTCAAATTTCTTGTACTTGCTAACTTTGCGACCTCGGGCAGCTATGTTACCATGGAGGAATCACACAAGATTTGACTTTTAAGGCTAGAACTGAAGTCGCGCCAACTGCTTAACTCAAGAAAGTAGCTCTGAAGCTGAGAAACGGTATCGACCATAAGCACTAATGTGAAATTACGTACAATTTTCAAATTTCTTGTACTTGCTAACTTTGCGACCTCGGGCAGCTATGTTACCATGGAGGAACCTCACAACATTTAACTTTATAGGCTAGAACTGAAGTCGCGCCAACTGCTTAACTCAAAATACAGTCAAGAAAGTAGCTCTGAAGCTGAGAAACGGGATCGAATATAAGCACTAATGTGAAATTACGTACAATTTTCAAATTTCTTGTACTTGCTAACTTTGCGACCTCGGGCAGCTATGTTACCATGGAGGAATCACACAAGATTTGACTTTTAAGGCTAGAACTGAAGTCGCGCCAACTGCTTTACTCAAAATACAGTCATGAAAGTAGCTCTGAAGCTGAGAAACGGGATCGACCATAAGCACTAATGTGAAATTACGTACAATTTTCAAATTTCTTGTACTTGCTAACTTTGCGACCTCGGGCAGCTATGTTACCATGGAGGAATCACACAAGATTTGACTTTTAAGGCTAGAACTGAAGTCGCGCCAACTGCTTAACTCAAAATACAGTCAAGAAAGTAGCTCTGAAGCTGAGAAACGGGATCGACCATAAGCACTAATGTGAAATTACGTACAATTTTCAAATTTCTTGTACTTGCTAACTTTGCGACCTCGGCCAGCTATTTACCATGGAGGAACCACACAACATTTGACTTTATAGGCTAGAACTGAAGTCGCGCCAACTGCCTAACTCAAAATACAGTCAAGAAGTAGCTCTGAAGCTGAGAAACGGGATCGACCATAAGCACTAATGTGAAATTACGTACAATTTTCAAATTTCTTGTACTTGCTAACTTTGCGACCTCGGGCAGCTATGTTACCATGGAGGAATCACACAAGATTTGACTTTTAAGGCTAAAACTGAAGTCGCGCCAACTGCTTAACTCAAAATACAGTCAAGAAAGTAGCTCTGAAGCTGAGAAACGGGATCGAATATAAGCACTAATGTGAAATTACGTACAATTTTCAAATTTGTTGTACTTGCTAACTTTGCGACCTCGGCCAGCTATTTACCATGGAGGAACCACACAACATTTGACTTTATAGGGTAGAACTGAAGTCGCGCCAACTGCCTAACTCAAAATACAGTCAAGAAGTAGCTCTGAAGCCGAGAAACGGGATCGACCCTAAGCACTACTGTGCAATTCCGTACAATTTTCAAATTTCTTGTACTTGCTAACTTTGCGACCTCGGGCAGCTATGTTACCATGGAGGAACCACACAAGATTTGACTTTATAGGCTAGAACTGAAGTCGCGCCAACTGCTTAACTCAAAATACAGTCAAGAAAGTAGCTCTGAAGCCGAGAAACGGCATCGACCATAAGCACTACTGTGCAATTACGTACAATTTTCAAATTTCTTGTACTTGCTAACTTTGCGACCTCGGGCAGCTATGTTAACATGGAGGAACCACACAAGATTTGACTTTATAGGCTAGAACTGAAGTCGCGCCAACTGCTTAACTCAAAATACAGTCAAGAAAGTAGCTCTGAAGCTGAGAAACGGGATCGACTATAAGCACTACTGTGCAATTACGTACAATTTTCAAATTTCTTGTACTTGCTAACTTTGCGACCTCGGGCAGCTATGTTACCATGGGGGAATCACACAAGATTTGACTTTTAAGGCTAGAACTGAAGTCGCGCCAAATGCTTAACTCAAAATACAGTCAAGAAAGTAGCTCTGAAGCTGAGAAACGGGATCGACCATAAGCACTAATGTGAAATTACGTACAATTTTCAAATTTCTTGTACTTGCTAACTTTGCGACCTCGGGCAGCTATGTTACCATGGAGGAACCACACAAGATTTGACTTTATAGGCTAGAACTGAAGTCGCGCCAACTGCTTAACTCAAAATACAGTCAAGAAAGTAGCTCTGAAGCCGAGAAACGGGATCGACCATAAGCACTAATGTGAAATTACGTACAATTTTCAAATTTCTTGTACTTGCTAACTCTGCGACCTCGGGCAGGTATGTTACCATGGAGGAACCACACAACATTTGACTTTATAGACTAGAACTGAAGTCGCGCCAACTGCTTAACTCAAAATACAGTCAAGAAAGTAGCTCTGAAGCTGAGAAACGGGATCGACCATAAGCACTACTGTGAAATTACGTACAATTTTCAAATTTCTTGTACTTGCTAACTTTGCGACCTCGGGCAGCTATGTTACCAAGGAGGAACCACACAACATTTGACTTTATAGACTAGAACTGAAGTCGCGCCAACTGCTTAACTCAAAATACAGTCAAGAAAGTAGCTCTGAAGCCGAGAAACGGCATCGACCATAAACACTACTGTGCAATTACGTACAATTTTCAAATTTCTTGTACTTGCTAACTTTGCGACCTCGGCCAGCTATTTACCATGGAGGAACCACACAACATTTGACTTTATAGGCTAGAACTGAAGTCGCGCCAACTGCCTAACTCAAAATACAGTCAAGAAAGTAGCTCTGAAGCTGAGAAACGGGATCGACCATAAGCACTAATGTGAAATTACGTACAATTTTCAAATTTCTTGTACTTGCTAACTTTGCGACCTCGGGCAGCTATGTTACCATGGAGGAATCACACAAGATTTGACTTTTAAGGCTAGAACTGAAGTCGCGCCAAATGCTTAACTCAAAATACAGTCAAGAAAGTAGCTCTGAAGCTGAGAAACGGGATCGACCATAAGCACTAATGTGAAATTACGTACAATTTTCAAATTTCTTGTACTTGCTAACTTTGCGACCTCGGCCAGCTATTTACCATGGAGGAATCACACAAGATTTGACTTTTAAGGCTAGAACTGAAGTCGCGCCAACTGCTTAACTCAAAATACAGTCATGAAAGTAGCTCTGAAGCTGAGAAACGGGATCGACCATAAGCACTAATGTGAAATTACGTACAATTTTCAAATTTCTTGTACTTGCTAACTTTGCGACCTCGGGCAGCTATGTTACCATGGAGGAATCACACAAGATTTGACTTTTAAGACTAGAACTGAAGTCGCGCCAACTGCTTAACTCAAAATACAGTCAAGAAAGTAGCTCTGAAGCCGAGAAACGGGATCGACCCTAAGCACTACTGTGCAATTCCGTACAATTTTCAAATTTCTTGTACTTGCTAACTTTGCGACCTCGGGCAGCTATGTTACCATGGAGGAATCACACAAGATTTGACTTTTAAGGCTAGAACTGAAGTCGCGCCAAATGCTTAACTCAAAATACAGTCAAGAAAGTAGCTCTGAAGCTGAGAAACGGGATCGACCATAAGCACTAATGTGAAATTACGTACAATTTTCAAATTTCTTGTACTTGCTAACTTTGCGACCTCGGCCAGCTATTTACCATGGAGGAACCACACAACATTTGACTTTATAGGCTAGAACTGAAGTCGCGCCAACTGCCTAACTCAAAATATAGTCAAGAAAGTAGCTCTGAAGCTGAGAAACGGGATCGACCATAAGCACTAATGTGAAATTACGTACAATTTTCAAATTTCTTGTACTTGCTAACTTTGCGACCTCGGGCAGCTATGTTACCATGGAGGAATCACACAAGATTTGACTTTTAAGGCTAGAACTGAAGTCGCGCCAACTGCTTAACTCAAAATACAGTCAAGAAAGTAGCTCTGAAGCTGAGAAACGGGATCGACCATAAGCACTAATGTGAAATTACGTACAATTTTCAAATTTCTTGTACTTGCTAACTTTGCGACCTCGGGCAGCTATGTTGTCATGGAGGAACCACACAACATTTGACTTTATAGGCTAGAACTGAAGTCGCGCCAACTGCTTAACTCAAAATACAGTCAAGAAAGTAGCTCTGAAGCCGAGAAACGGCATCGACCATAAGCACTACTGTGCAATTACGTACAATTTTCAAATTTCTTGTACTTGTTAACTTTGCGACCTCGGGCAGTTATGTTACAATGGAGGAATCACACAAGATTTGACTTTTAAGGCTAGAACTGAAGTCGCGCCAACTGCTTAACTCAAAATACAGTCAAGAAAGTAGCTCTGAAGCCGAGAAACGGGATCAACCCTAAGCACTACTGTGCAATTCCGTACAATTTTCAAATTTCTTGTACTTGCTAACTTTGCGACCTCGGGCAGCTATGTTACCATGGAGGAATCACACAAGATTTGACTTTTAAGGCTAGAACTGAAGTCGCGCCAAATGCTTAACTCAAAATACAGTCAAGAAAGTAGCTCTGAAGCTGAGAAACGGGATCGACCATAAGCACTAATGTGAAATTACGTACAATTTTCAAATTTCTTGTACTTGCTAACTTTGCGACCTCGGGAAGCTATGTTACCATGGAGGAACCACACAAGATTTGACTTTATAGGCTAGAACTGAAGTCGCGCCAACTGCTTAACTCAAAATACAGTCAAGAAAGTAGCTCTGAAGCTGAGAAACGGGATCGACCATAAGCACTAATGTGAAATTACGTACAATTTTCAAATTTCTTGTACTTGCTAACTTTGCGACCTCGGGCAGCTATGTTACCATGGAGGAACCACACAAGATTTGACTTTATAGGCTAGAACTGAAGTCGCGCCAACTGCTTAACTCAAAATACAGTCAAGAAAGTAGCTCTGAAGCTGAGAAACGGCATCGACCATAAGCACTACCGTGAAATTACGTACAATTTTCAAATTTCTTGTACTTGCTAACTTTGCGACCTCGGGCAGCTATGTTACCATGGAGGAACCACACAAGATTTGACTTTATAGGCTAGAACTGAAGTCGCGCCAACTGCTTAACTCAAAATACAGTCAAGAAAGTAGCTCTGAAGCTGAGAAACGGGATCGACCATAAGCACTAATGTGAAATTACGTACAATTTTCAAATTTCTTGTACTTGCTAACTTTGCGACCTCGGGCAGCTATGTTACCATGGAGGAACCACACAAGATTTGACTTTATAGGCTAGAACTGAAGTCGCGCCAACTGCTTAACTCAAAATACAGTCAAGAAAGTAGCTCTGAAGCTGAGAAACGGCATCGACCATAAGCACTACCGTGAAATTACGTACAATTTTCAAATTTCTTGTACTTGCTAACTTTGCGACCTCGGGCAGCTATGTTACCATGGAGGAACCACACAAGATTTGACTTTATAGGCTAGAACTGAAGTCGCGCCAACTGCTTAACTCAAAATACAGTCAAGAAAGTAGCTCTGAAGCTGAGAAACGGCATCGACCATAAGCACTACCGTGAAATTACGTACAATTTTCAAATTTCTTGTACTTGCTAACTTTGCGACCTCGGGCAGCTATGTTACCATGGAGGAATCACACAAGATTTGACTTTTAAGGCTAGAACTGAAGTCGCGCCAGTAGTGCTGTAGATTGCACTGCTAAGTGCCCAAAAAGAAGGAGGAAAAGGCGTGCCCGAAAATCGTGCAAAGAGGCTGGCACAGCCGAAGGCACGAAGATTGAGGGCGAACCTCTGGGAAAGGCAGGTAAGAGGATCAGATCGGCGGAGGTATCCCCTACCGAAGCCCATCCGACCCTCTCACCTGCAGATCCCGCCCTTCTTGCCGGCGCGCAGCGCAGAAAACGTCGGCGGCTAGTAAAGGCTGTTGCTGGAGGCACAAGCATGCCAGCACTTTCGGCATGCGCCTCAAACACTCCTCCTCTTATTGGTGACGGTCAAACTCCCAATAAGAGCGTGCCAAGTTCCAAAACTGACGGAGCTGAAGATGTTCGGGGTCCTGTCATGGTCGGTGCCACCGCCGAAAAAGGTGATGATGCTGGCAGACAGACTCTGATCGCAGAAGGCGAAGCGGTCTTGGATCATAACAACCCTCAGGCTGGCAAAGCTATTCGAAAGCGGCGTCGGAAGGGAGCACGAGCTCGAACCGAAAAAGGTAAGAGCACTTGCAAGCGGAAGATGGCCGCCGGGGACAATCTTGCTGGGGAGAGAGAACGTGATGTCTCCTCCTCTGATATGGCGGCGGGAAATCGGAGTCCAAAGGCAGATGCGGCGATCAATAAAGATCAAAGCAAAAACCTGAAGACGGAGAGGACCAAAGGCTGCTCATCGGAGGCGGGCACTTCACACAAAAAAAACCCTTCCTCTGGAAAGGCAACACAAATGACCGTAAAGAGTCGAGACAAGCACCTCTCCTACAAAGAGGCAGCCATCTCCTCCGAAAAGGTCAGAATAGGGAAGGCTGGCAGTGACAGCAGAATGACCAGCGCAGATTGCCAACACTGCGAGGATCATCTACTGTTACCGGGAAAACCCGGAAACAAGCTGAAAGTGCTGACGCGACTACGTGCGCAGAACCCGGGACTCGACACGAGGGCCTGGACTGTCTATTCCTACAAGGAGAAAAGGAACTATCTGAAAAAAGAGGGCTTCACTCTGGTAGTGGGAATGGACAATGGCTCTGTTGAGGCCCTGAAAACCGCGTACGACTCACGTCCCTACTTCGGCCTTGGTAGGATTGTATTCCATTTTGATGTCAAGTAGTCGAAGGATGGAACGTGTTCCCCAGTATGAATCCATGATTTTTACTCAGATCAACCTACAGCATTGCAAGGCTGCTACCGCTCTAGTAGTACAAATCATCACATTGTATCCATTCAAGAACCATGGGTGTGGAACAAACGCCTGTGTGGTCTTGGTGGCATACGTGATGCTACAATCCTTTATGATGAGCGATCCGAAAGGCCCAGGGTCTGCCTCATCATATCGAATACGCTATCGGCAACCAAACTTGGTCAATTCTGTGGTCAAGATCTGGTAGCTGCGAAAGTGAGCTACAAGGCGCACGGAGAAATTGAACACTTCGTCGTGGCGTCTGCTTACTTCCCCTACGACTCGGTACTACCCCCGCCACCTAAGGCGGTTTCCGAACTCGTAGAGTACTGTGAAGCCAGAAGGATTGGACTCATCATCTGTTGCGATGCTAACGCTCAAAACACATTTTGGGGCAGCAGCAAATGCAACCGGAGAGGAGACCATCTTTTAAACTTCATTCTTTCGTCTGACCTTTTCATCAACAATGTTGGCTCTCTACCAACCTTTGTGACGGCGAGACGACAGGAAGTGATTGACCTAACCTTATCTAACAGGCATGCGAAGGCCATCACTAACTGGAGAGTCTCACCAGATGTTACGCTGTCAGACCATAGATACATCGAATTCCAATTGAAGTGCGGGATCTCCCCCTCGCAGCCCAAGCGGAATCCGAGAAAAACAGACTGGGTGCGATTTAGGGAGGAGCTTGAGAAATCCACTCAAGCCCCGCCTAAACTCAAAACTAATCAATCGGTGGAGGATGCAGTTCATAACCTGAACAGCGCCATCACCAAATGTTTTGAACTCGCATGTCCTGTCAAAAAACCTCCCAACAGGAAGCCGGTTCCCTGGTGGAATGCTGAGCTCCAACGGCTTCGTAGGGAAGCCAGAAGTCTTCTGAACAGATCGCTTAAATCGAACTCGGAAGATGACTGGAATAAATATCGATCGAAGCAGAAGGAATATAAGAAGCTTATTCGAAAATCGAAGAATGATTCCTATAAGTCCTTCTGCGAAGAGATCAAATCCCTGAGCGCGACCAGCAAGTTGGTTAAAGTCCTCAAACGAGGAAAATCGACAAAGCTGGATGTACTCAGAAAGTCTGATGGTACCTTTACCGAGTCTAAAGCAGAAACTCTTAGTTTACTGTTTCAGACCCATTTTCCGGGAAATCAGACTGTCATCGGCTCGTTGCACACTCCCTCATTGGATACTGCGGCTGTAGCGATGAAAACAACTCGGCGTAGCTGGTATGTTGCGTCACGCGTGGCAACTACTGAGGCCATTGAATTTGCTGTGGCATCCTTCGATGGCTTTAAGTCGCCGGGCACTGATGGGATATACCCCGTTATGCTGCAAAAAGGTATAAGACAGCTACTTCCTACACTGAAAAGAATTTTTACTGCTAGCCTGGCACTTGCCTACATACCTATCCCTTGGCGCGCGGTGAAAGTGGTCTTTATTCCAAAAATAGGGAAAGAGGATTACTCACTAGCCAAGAGTTTCAGACCAATAAGTCTAACATCATTCCTGCTGAAAAGCATGGAAAGACTAGTAGAGTTGCACGTGCGCAAAGTTGCCCTTCTAATGCATCCTCTGTCGGACATGCAACATGCTTATCAGCGCGGAAAATCCTGCGAGACTGCGCTTCAAAACCTAGTTGGGAGAATTGAATGCGCTCTAAAAAGGAAAGAGTACGTACTAGGCATTTTCGTCGACATTGAGGGAGCTTCTGATAACGCTGCCTTCGACAGCATGTGTAACGCTGCTAGACGGCATGGCGTAGATGAAGCACTGGTTTTGTGGATCAAAGCAATGCTTGTGCACAGGACATTGATCGCTGATACAGGCCTCGAACAATGTGTCAAGTCTGGAGTAAACAGGGGCTGCCCGCAAGGCGGCGTCTTGTCACCGCTGCTATGGTGCATGGTGGTCGACTCTCTGCTAGATGCTCTCAATGCCTCTGGAATCTATGCCCAGGCCTATGCGGATGATGTTGCTGTTCTCTCTGTCGGCTCATGTTTAGCGAATGTCTGTCTCAAAGCGCAGGCGGCGCTAAGCGTGATCGATGACTGGTGCACGAGAAATGGGCTGTCGGTTAATCCTCTTAAGACCGATGTCGTTCTCTTCACGAGAAGGAGGAAAACAACTGGCATTGCTCAGCTGGTGCTAAAAGGCATTCCCATCCCTATATCCAAGGAAGCTAAGTATCTGGGAGTCATTCTAGATAACAAACTTCTCTGGTCAAAACATGTTGAGTCCAAAACCACCAAAGCGCTGTCAGCTTTCTGGCAATGCAAAGGTGCCTTTGGCAAAACATGGGGCTTATCGCCGAAAAAGGTCCTTTGGATCTACACGGCAATGGTAAGACCGATATGCATATGCATCGGTTGTTTGGTGGAGCAGGCTGACACGAAAACACGTTGTGGCTTCACTCACCAAACTCCAAAGAGCGGTCTGCCTCAGTTGCACGGGGGCTTTCCCCAGCACACCGGGAGCTGCTTTGGATGCTATGATGAACCTTCCACCCCTTGACATATATATCAGAGGGTGTGCACTGAAAACTATTTCTCGCCTAAAGAGGAATGGTCTTTGGTACAACTCGCAGTGGAGTGAGGGTGTACTTGTGAGAGAAATATCCTACGATCACTGTCTCATGGATATGCCCTCTGACGCAATGACACCTGCCATCCTACTGCGCTGTAACTACACAGTCACATTTCCTTGGCGTCAGGACTGGCTTTGGCCAGACACTGAACCTGGAATAGAATGTCTTCGCATCTTCACAGATGGCTCCAGGACTGATCAGGGATCCGGCGCCGGAGTTTTCTTCGAGCGCGAAAATATTCGACTGCACTTCTCGTTAGGAAAATATGCGTCTGTCTTCCAGGCGGAGATTTAAGCAATCCTAATGGCCATGCACTATGTTGTGAAACACAGATGGAGGGGAAAGAGCATATGTGTCTGCAGTGACAGCCAAGCTTCACTCAAAGCTGTATCCAATCCTCTGTCCAACTCCAAACTAGTGCATGAACTCAAGACCTTGTTGAACAAAGTCGGAAGACTTAATTCACTTAGGCTTGTATGGGTTCCAGGTCACTCTGGAATCCCAGGAAACGAGATCTCCGATGAACTCGCTAGAAAAGGCTCAGAGGAGAGTTTCTCAGGGCCTGAACCCGCCTTAGGTCTACCAGCTTCAACGGTTAAATCTGACATCAATGACTGGGTCTTTAACGTACACAGTCGCAGATGGAAGGAATATCCAGGATGCAGGATGACTAAGCGCGTACGCCCTGACGTCTGTAAAAAGTCCGCAACATTCTTCTTATCCTTAAGAAGAAATGACTGCAGAAGGCTAACGAGCGTCATTACGGGCCATTACACTTTTGCCAGGCATCTTTACGTGCTTGGCATCAGTGAGACGCCTACCTGTGCTGCTTGTTGCGAGGAGGACGACACAGCGGAACACTTTCTCTGCGACTGTCCCGCCTTCGCTCGTGCACGGTGGCGCACCCTTGGGGCCGACGTGGTGGGTGCCGAATCTCTTAGCTCAACATCACTGAAGCCCCTCCTCACTTTTCTCCGGACAACGGGGAAAATACAATAAAGACAAGGTGTCTGTCTGGTAGTACAATGGACCAGTACTTGTGTCTGAGTGCTCCAGCAGATAGTAGAAGCCTCCAACAAAAAAAAAAAAAAAAAAAAAAAAAACTTTGCGACCTCGGGCAGCTATGTTACCATGGAGGAATCACACAAGATTTGACTTTTAAGGCTAGAACTGAAGTCGCGCCAACTGCTTAACTCAAAATACAGTCAAGAAAGTAGCTCTGAAGCTGAGAAACGGGATCGACCATAAGCACTACCGTGAAATTACGTACAATTTTCAAATTTCTTGTACTTGCTAGCTTTGCGACCTCGGGCAGCTATGTTAGCATGGAGGAATCACACAAGATTTGACTTTTAAGGCTAGAATTGAAGTCGCGCCAACTGCTAAACTCAAAATACAGTCAAGAAAGTAGCTCTGAAGCTGAGAAACGGGATCGACCATAAGCACTAATGTGAAATTACGTACAATTTTCAAATTTCTTGTACTTGCTAACTTTGCGACCTCGGGCAGCTATGTTACCATGGAGGAATCACACAAGATTTGACTTTTAAGGCTAGAACTGAAGTCCCGCCAACTGCTTAAATCAAAATACAGTCAAGAAAGCAGCTCCGAAGCTGAGAAACGGGATCGACCCTAAGCACTACTGTGCAATTCCGTACAATTTTCAAATTTCTTGTACTTGCTAACTTTGCGACCTCGGGCAGCTATGTTACCATGGAGGAATCACACAAGATTTGACTTTTAAGGCTAGAACTGAAGTCGCGCCAACTGCTTAACTCAAAATACAGTCAAGAAAGTAGCTCTGAAGCTGCGAAACGGCATCGACCATAAGCACTACCGTGAAATTACGTACAATTTTCAAATTCCTTGTACTTGCTAACTTTGAGACCTCGGGCAGCTATGTTACCATGGAGGAATCACACAAGATTTGACTTTTAAGGCTAGAACTGAAGTCCCGCCAACTGCTTAAATCAAAATACAGTCAAGAAAGTAGCTCCGAAGCTGAGAAACGGGATCGACCCTAAGCACTACTGTGCAATTCCGTACAATTTTCAAATTTCTTGTACTTGCTAACTTTGCGACCTCGGGCAGCTATGTTACCATGGAGGAATCACACAAGATTTGACTTTTAAGGCTAGAACTGAAGTCCCGCCAACTGCCTAAATCAAAATACAGTCAAGAAAGTAGCTCCGAAGCTGAGAAACGGGATCGACCCTAAGCACTACTGTGCAATTCCGTACAATTTTCAAATTTCTTGTACTTGCTAACTTTGCGACCTCGGGCAGCTATGTTACCATGGAGGAATCACACAAGATTTGACTTTTAAGGCTAGAACTGAAGTCGCGCGAACTGCTTAACTCAAAATACGGTCAAGAAAGTAGCTCTGAAGCTGAGAAACGGGATCGACCATAAGCACTAATCTGAAATTACGTACAATTTTCAAATTTCTTGTACTTGCTAACTTTGCGACCTCGGGCAGCTATGTTACCATGGAGGAATCGCACAAGATTTGACTTTTAAGGCTAGAACTGAAGTCGCGCCAACTGCTTAACTCAAAATACAGTCAAGAAAGTAGCTCTGAAGCTGAGAAACGGGATCGACCATAAGCACTAATGTGAAATTACGTACAATTTTCAAATTTCTTGTACTTGCTAACTTTGCGACCTCGGGCAGCTATGTTACCATGGAGGAATCACACAAGATTTGACTTTTAAGGCTAGAACTGAAGTCGCGCCAACTGCTTAACTCAAAATAAAGTCAAGAAAGTAGCTCTGAAGCTGAGAAACGGGATCGACCATAAGCACTAATGTGAAATTACGTACAATTTTCAAATTTCTTGTACTTGCTGAATTTGCGACCTCGGGCAGCTATGTTACCATGGAGGAATCACACAAGATTTGACTTTTAAGGCTAGAACTGAAGTCGCGCCAACTGCTTAACTCAAAATACAGTCAAGAAAGTAGCTCTGAAGCTGAGAAACGGGATCGACCATAAGCACTAATGTGAAATTACGTACAATTTTCAAATTTCTTGTACTTGCTAACTTTGCGACCTCGGGCAGCTATGTTACCATGGAGGAATCACACAAGATTTGACTTTTAAGGCTAGAACTGAAGTCGCGCCAACTGCTTAACTCAAAATACACTGAAGAAAGTAGCTCTGAAGCCGAGAAACGGGATCGACCATAAGCACTAATGTGAAATTACGTACAATTTTCAAATTTCTTGTACTTGCTAACTTTGCGACCTCGGGCAGCTATGTTACCATGGAGGAATCACACAAGATTTGACTTTTAAGGGTAGAACTGAAGTCGCGCCAACTGCTTAACTCAAAATACAGTCAAGAAAGTAGTTCTGAAGCTGAGAAACGGGATCGACTATAAGCACTACTGTGCAATTACGTACAATTTTCAAATTTCTTGTACTTGCTAACTTTGCGACCTCGGGCAGCTATGTTACCATGGAGGAATCACACAAGATTTGACTTTTAAGGCTAGAACTGAAGTCGCGCAAACTGCTTAACTCAAAATACAGTCAAGAAAGTAGCTCTGAAGCTGAGAAACGGAATCGACCATAAGCACTAATGTGAAATTACGTACAAGTTTCAAATTTCTTGTACTTGCTAACTTTGCGACCTCGGGCAGCTATGTTACCATGGAGGAATCACACAAGATTTGACTTTAAAGGCTAGAACTGAAGTCCCGCCAACTGCTTAAATCAAAATACAGTCAAGAAAGTAGCTCCGAAGCTGAGAAACGGGATCGACCCTAAGCACTACTGTGCAATTCCGTACAATTTTCAAATTTCTTGTACTTGCTAACTTTGCGACCTCGGGCAGCTATGTTACCATGGAGGAATCACACAAGATTTGACTTTAAAGGCTAGAACTGAAGTCCCGCCAACTGCTTAAATCAAAATACAGTCAAGAAAGTAGCTCCGAAGCTGAGAAACGGGATCGACCCTAAGCACTAATGTGAAATTACGTACAATTTTCAAATTTCTTGTACTTGCTAACTTTGCGACCTCGGGCAGCTATGTTACCATGGAGGAACCATACAACATTTGACTTTATAGGCTAGAACTGAAGTCGCGCCAACTGCTTAACTCAAAATACAGTCAAGAAAGTAGCTCTGAAGCCGAGAAACGGGATCGACCCTAAGCACTACTGTGCAATTCCGTACAATTTTCAAATTTCTTGTACTTGCTAACTTTGCGACCTCGGGCAGCTATGTTACCATGGAAGAATCACACAAGATTTGACTTTTAAGGCTAGAACTGAAGTCGCGCCAACTGCTTAATTCAAAATACAGTCAAGAAAGTAGCTCTGAAGCTGAGAAACGGGATCGACCATAAGCACTAATGTGAAATTACGTACAATTTTCAAATTTCTTGTACTTGCTAACTTTGCGACCTCGGGCAGCTATGTTACCATGGAGGAACCACACAACATTTGACTTTATAGGCTAGAACTGAAGTCGCGCCAACTGCTTAACTCAAAATACAGTCAAGAAAGTAGCTCTGGAGCTGAGAAACGGGATCGACTATAAGCACTAATGTGCAATTGCGACCTCAGGTAGCTATGTTAGCATGGAGGAATCGCACAAGATTTGACTTTTAAGGCTAGAACTGAAGTCGCGCCAACTGCTTAAATCAAAATACAGTCAAGAAAGTAGCTCCGAAGCTGAGAAACGGAATCGACCATAAGCACTAATGTGAAATTACGTACAATTTTCAAATTTCTTGTACTTGCTAACTTTGCGACCTCGGGCAGCTATGTTACCATGGAGGAATCACACAAGATTTGACTTTAAAGGCTAGAACTGAAGTCCCGCCAACTGCTTAAATCAAAATACAGTCAAGAAAGTAGCTCCGAAGCTGAGAAACGGGATCGACCCTAAGCACTAATGTGAAATTACGTACAATTTTCAAATTTCTTGTACTTGCTAACTTTGCGACCTCGGGCAGCTATGTTACCATGGAGGAACCATACAACATTTGACTTTATAGGCTAGAACTGAAGTCGCGCCAACTGCTTAACTCAAAATACAGTCAAGAAAGTAGCTCTGAAGCCGAGAAACGGGATCGACCCTAAGCACTACTGTGCAATTCCGTACAATTTTCAAATTTCTTGTACTTGCTAACTTTGCGACCTCGGGCAGCTATGTTACCATGGAGGAATCACACAAGATTTGACTTTAAAGGCTAGAACTGAAGTCCCGCCAACTGCTTAAATCAAAATACAGTCAAGAAAGTAGCTCCGAAGCTGAGAAACGGGATCGACCCTAAGCACTAATGTGAAATTACGTACAATTTTCAAATTTCTTGTACTTGCTAACTTTGCGACCTCGGGCAGCTATGTTACCATGGAGGAACCACACAACATTTGACTTTATAGGCTAGAACTGAAGTCGCGCCAACTGCTTAACTCAAAATACAGTCAAGAAAGTAGCTCTGAAGCCGAGAAACGGGATCGACCCTAAGCACTACTGTGCAATTCCGTACAATTTTCAAATTTCTTGTACTTGCTAACTTTGCGACCTCGGGCAGCTATGTTACCATGGAGGAATCACACAAGATTTGACTTTTAAGGGTAGAACTGAAGTCGCGCCAACTGCTTAACTCAAAATACAGTCAAGAAAGTAGCTCTGAAGCTGAGAAACGGGATCGACCATAAGCACTAATGTGAAATTACGTACAATTTTCAAATTTCTTGTACTTGCTAACTTTGCGACCTCGGGCAGCTATGTTACCATGGAGGAATCGCACAAGATTTGACTTTAAAGGCTAGAACTGAAGTCGCGCCAACTGCTTAACTCAAAATACAGTCAAGAAAGTAGCTCTGAAGCTGAGAAACGGGACCGACCATAAGCACTACTGTGCAATTACGTACAATTTTCAAATTTCTTGTACTTGCTAACTTTGCGGCCTCGGGCAGCTATGTTACCATGGAGGAACCACACAACATTTGACTTCATAGACTAGAACTGAAGTCGCGCCAACTGCCTAACTCAAAATACAGTCAAGAAAGTAGTTCTGAAGCTGAGAAACGGGATCGACCATAAGCACTAATGTGAAATTACGTACAATTTTCAAATTTCTTGTACTTGCTAACTTTGCGACCTCGGGCAGATATGTTACCATGGAGGAATCACACAAGATTTGACTTTTAAGGCTAGAACTAAAGTCGCGCCAACTGCTTAACTCAAAATACAGTCAAGAAAGCAGCTCTGAAGCTGAGAAACGGCATCGACCATAAGCACTACCGTGAAATTACGTACAATTTTCAAATTTCTTGTACTTGCTAACTTTGCGACCTCGGGCAGCTATGTTACCATGGAGGAATCACACAAGATTTGACTTTTAAGGCTAGAACTGAAGTCGCGCCAACTGCTTAACTCAAAATACAGTCAAGAAAGTAGCTCTGAAGCTGAGAAACGGGATCGACCATAAGCACTAATGTGAAATTACGTACAATTTTCAAATTTCTTGTACTTGCTAACTTTGCGACCTCGGGCAGCTATGTTACCATGGAGGAATCACACAAGATTTGACTTTTAAGGCTAGAACTGAAGCCGCGCCAACTGCTTAACTCAAAATACAGTCAAGAAAGTAGCTCTGAAGCTGAGTAACGGCATCGACCATAAGCACTACCGTGAAATTACGTACAGTTTTCAAATTTCTTGTACTTGCTAACTTTGCGACCTCGGGCAGCTATGTTACCATGGAGGAATCACACAAGATTTGACTTTTAAGGCTAGAACTGAAGTCGCGCCAACCGCTTAACTCAAAATACAGTCAAGAAAGTAGCTCTGAAGCTGAGAAACGGGATCGACCATAAGCACTAATGTGAAATTACGCACAATTTTCAAATTTCTTGTACTTGCTAACTTTGCGACCTCGGGCAGCTATGTTACCATGGAGGAACCACACAACATTTGACTTTATAGGCTAGAACTGAAGTCGCGCCAACTGCTTAACTCAAAATACAGTCAAGAAAGTAGCTCTGAAGCCGAGAAACGGGATCGACCCTAAGCACTACTGTGCAATTCCGTACAATTTTCAAATTTCTTGTACTTGCTAACTTTGCGACCTCGGGCAGCTATGTTACCATGGAGGAATCACACAAGATTTGACTTTTAAGGGTAGAACTGAAGTCGCGCCAACTGCTTAACTCAAAATACAGTCAAGAAAGTAGCTCTGAAGCTGAGAAACGGGATCGACTATAAGCACTAATGTGCAATTACGTACAATTTTCAAATTTCTTGTACTTGCTAACTTTGCGACCTCGGGCAGCTATGTTACCATGGAGGAATCACACAAGATTTGACTTTTAAGGCTAGAACTGAAGTCGCGCAAACTGCTTAACTCAAAATACAGTCAAGAAAGTAGCTCTGAAGCTGAGAAACGGAATCGACCATAAGCACTAATGTGAAATTACGTACAAGTTTCAAATTTCTTGTAATTGCTAACTTTGC
This sequence comes from Merodon equestris, assembly GCA_958301585.1. NCBI lineage: Eukaryota > Metazoa > Arthropoda > Insecta > Diptera > Syrphidae > Merodon > Merodon equestris. The sequence continues at coordinate 74,460,498 of OY284415.1, read as the reverse complement.
GACCTCGGGCAGCTATGTTACCATGGAGGAATCACACAAGATTTGACTTTAAAGGCTAGAACTGAAGTCCCGCCAACTGCTTAAATCAAAATACAGTCAAGAAAGTAGCTCCGAAGCTGAGAAACGGGATCGACCCTAAGCACTACTGTGCAATTCCGTACAATTTTCAAATTTCTTGTACTTGCTAACTTTGCGACCTCGGGCAGCTATGTTACCATGGAGGAATCACACAAGATTTGACTTTTAAGGCTAGAACTGAAGTCGCGCCAACTGCTTAACTCAAAATACAGTCAAGAAAGTAGCTCTGAAGCTGAGAAACGGGATCGACCATAAGCACTAATGTGAAATTACGTACAATTTTCAAATTTCTTGTACTTGCTAATTTTGCGACCTGGGGCAGCTATGTTACCATGGAGGAACCACACAACATTTGACTTTATAGGCTAGAACTGAAGTCGCGCCAACTGCTTAACTCAAAATACAGTCAAGAAAGTAGCTCTGAAGCTGAGAAACGGGATCGACCATAAGCACTAATGTGAAATTACGTACAATTTTCAAATTTCTTGTACTTGCTAACTTTGCGACCTCGGGCAGCTATGTTACCATGGAGGAACCACACAACATTTGACTTTATAGGCTAGAACTGAAGTCGCGCCAACTGCTTAACTCCAAATACAGTCAAGAAAGTAGCTCTGAAGCTGAGAAACGGGATCAAGCACTAATGTGAAATTCCGTACAATTTTCAAATTTCTTGTACTTGCTAACTTTGCGACCTCGGGCAGCTATGTTACCATGGAGGAACCACACAAGATTTGACTTTTAAGGCTAGAACTGAAGTCGCGCCAACTGCTTAACTCAAAATACAGTCAAGAAAATAGCTCTGAAGCTGAGAAACGGCATCGACCATAAGCACTACCGTGAAATTACGTACAATTTTCAAATTTCTTGTACTTGCTAACTTTGCGACCTCGGGCAGCTATGTTACCATGGAGGAATCACACAAGATTTGACTTTAAAGGCTAGAACTGAAGTCCCGCCAACTGCTTAAATCAAAATACAGTCAAGAAAGTAGCTCCGAAGCTGAGAAACGGAATCGACCATAAGCACTAATGTGAAATTACGTACAATTTTCAAATTTCTTGTACTTGCTAACTTTGCGACCTCGGGCAGCTATGTTACCATGGAGGAATCACACAAGATTTGACTTTAAAGGCTAGAACTGAAGTCCCGCCAACTGCTTAACTCAAAATACAGTCAAGAAAATAGCTCTGAAGCTGAGAAACGGCATCGACCATAAGCACTACCGTGAAATTACGTACAATTTTCAAATGTCTTGTACTTGCTAACTTTGCGACCTCGGGCAGCTATGTTACCATGGAGGAATCACACAAGATTTGACTTTAAAGGCTAGAACTGAAGTCCCGCCAACTGCTTAAATCAAAATACAGTCAAGAAAGTAGCTCCGAAGCTGAGAAACGGGATCGACCCTAAGCACTAATGTGAAATTACGTACAATTTTCAAATTTCTTGTACTTGCTAACTTTGCGACCTCGGGCAGCTATGTTACCATGGAGGAACCACACAACATTTGACTTTATAGGCTAGAACTGAAGTCGCGCCAACTGCTTAACTCAAAATACAGTCAAGAAAGTAGCTCTGAAGCCGAGAAACGGGATCGACCCTAAGCACTACTGTGCAATTCCGTACAATTTTCAAATTTCTTGTACTTGCTAACTTTGCGACCTCGGGCAGCTATGTTACCATGGAGGAATCACACAAGATTTGACTTTTAAGGCTAGAACTGAAGTCGCGCCAACTGCTTAATTCAAAATACAGTCAAGAAAGTAGCTCTGAAGCTGAGAAACGGGATCGACCATAAGCACTAATGTGAAATTACGTACAATTTTCAAATTTCTTGTACTTGCTAACTTTGCGACCTCGGGCAGCTATGTTACCATGGAGGAACCACACAACATTTGACTTTATAGGCTAGAACTGAAGTCGCGCCAACTGCTTAACTCAAAATACAGTCAAGAAAGTAGCTCTGGAGCTGAGAAACGGGATCGACTATAAGCACTAATGTGCAATTGCGACCTCAGGTAGCTATGTTAGCATGGAGGAATCGCACAAGATTTGACTTTTAAGGCTAGAACTGAAGTCGCGCCAACTGCTTAAATCAAAATACAGTCAAGAAAGTAGCTCCGAAGCTGAGAAACGGAATCGACCATAAGCACTAATGTGAAATTACGTACAATTTTCAAATTTCTTGTACTTGCTAACTTTGCGACCTCGGGCAGCTATGTTACCATGGAGGAATCACACAAGATTTGACTTTAAAGGCTAGAACTGAAGTCCCGCCAACTGCTTAAATCAAAATACAGTCAAGAAAGTAGCTCCGAAGCTGAGAAACGGGATCGACCCTAAGCACTAATGTGAAATTACGTACAATTTTCAAATTTCTTGTACTTGCTAACTTTGCGACCTCGGGCAGCTATGTTACCATGGAGGAACCACACAACATTTGACTTTATAGGCTAGAACTGAAGTCGCGCCAACTGCTTAACTCAAAATACAGTCAAGAAAGTAGCTCTGAAGCCGAGAAACGGGATCGACCCTAAGCACTACTGTGCAATTCCGTACAATTTTCAAATTTCTTGTACTTGCTAACTTTGCGACCTCGGGCAGCTATGTTACCATGGAGGAATCACACAAGATTTGACTTTTAAGGCTAGAACTGAAGTCGCGCCAACTGCTTAATTCAAAATACAGTCAAGAAAGTAGCTCTGAAGCTGAGAAACGGGATCGACCATAAGCACTAATGTGAAATTACGTACAATTTTCAAATTTCTTGTACTTGCTAACTTTGCGACCTCGGGCAGCTATGTTACCATGGAGGAACCACACAACATTTGACTTTATAGGCTAGAACTGAAGTCGCGCCAACTGCTTAACTCAAAATACAGTCAAGAAAGTAGCTCTGGAGCTGAGAAACGGGATCGACTATAAGCACTACTGTGCAATTGCGACCTCAGGTAGCTATGTTAGCATGGAGGAATCGCACAAGATTTGACTTTTAAGGCTAGAACTGAAGTCGCGCCAACTGCTTAAATCAAAATACAGTCAAGAAAATAGCTCTGAAGCTGAGAAGCGGCATCGACCATAAGCACTACCGTGAAATTACGTACAATTTTCAAATTTCTTGTACTTGCTAACTTTGCGACCTCGGGCAGCTATGTTACCATGGAGGAACCACACAAGATTTGACTTTTAAGGCTAGAACTGAAGTTGCGCCAACTGCTTAATTCAAAATACAGTCAAGAAAGTAGCTCTGAAGCTGAGAAACGGGATCGACCATAAGCACTAATGTGAAATTACGTACAATTTTCAAATTTCTTGTACTTGCTAACTTTGCGACCTCGGGCAGCTATGTTACCATGGAGGAATCACACAAGATTTGACTTTTAAGGCTAGAACTGAAGTCGCGCCAACTGCTTAACTCAAAATACAGTCAAGAAAGTAGCTCTGAAGCTGAGAAACGGCATCGACCATAAGCACTACCGTGAAATTACGCACAATTTTCAAATTTCTTGTACTTGCTAACTTTGCGACCTCGGGCAGCTATGTTACCATGGAGGAACCACACAAGATTTGACTTTTAAGGCTAGAACTGAAGTCGCGCCAACTGCTTAACTCAAAATACAGTCAAGAAAATAGCTCTGAAGCTGAGAAACGGCATCGACCATAAGCACTACCGTGAAATTACGTACAATTTTCAAATTTCTTGTACTTGCTAACTTTGCGACCTCGGGCAGCTATGTTACCATGGAGGAACCACACAAGATTTGACTTTTAAGGCTAGAACTGAAGTCGCGCCAACTGCTTAACTCAAAATACAGTCAAGAAAGTAGCTCTGAAGCTGAGAAACGGGATCGACCATAAGCACTAATGTGAAATTACGTACAATTTTCAAATTTCTTGTACTTGCTAACTTTGCGACCTCGGGCAGCTATGTTACCATGGAGGAACCACACAACATTTGACTTTATAGGCTAGAACTGAAGTCGCGCCAACTGCTTAACTCAAAATACAGTCAAGAAAGTAGCTCTGAAGCTGAGAAACGGGATCGACCATAAGCACTAATGTGAAATTACGTACAATTTTCAAATTTCTTGTACTTGCTAACTTTGCGACCTCGGGCAGCTATGTTACCATGGAGGAACCACACAAGATTTGACTTTTAAGGCTAGAACTGAAGTCGCGCCAACTGCTTAATTCAAAATACAGTCAAGAAAGTAGCTCTGGAGCTGAGAAACGGGATCGACTATAAACACTACTGTGCAATTGCGACCTCAGGTAGCTATGTTAGCATGGAGGAATCGCACAAGATTTGACTTTTAAGGCTAGAACTGAAGTCGCGCCAACTGCTTAACTCAAAATACAGTCAAGAAAGTAGCTCTGAAGCTGAGAAACGGGATCGACCATAAGCACTACTGTGCAATTCCGTACAATTTTCAAATTTCTTGTACTTGCTAACTTTGCGGCCTCGGGCAGCTATGTTACCATGGAGGAACCACACAACATTTGACTTTATAGACTGGAACTGAAGTCGCGCCAACTGCTTAACTCAAAATACAGTCAAGAAAGTAGCTCTGAAGCTGAGAAACGGCATCAACCATAAGCACTACCGTGAAATTACGTACAATTTTCAAATTTCTTGTACTTGCTAACTTTGCGACCTCGGGCAGCTATGTTACCATGGAGGAATCACACAAGATTTGACTTTTAAGGCTAGAACTGAAGTCGCGCCAACTGCTTAACTCAAAATACAGTCAAGAGAGTAGCTCTGAAGCTGAGAAACGGGATCGACCATAAGCACTAATGTGAAATTACGTACAATTTTCAAATTTCTTGTACTTGCTAACTTTGCGACCTCGGGCAGCTATGTTACCATGGAGGAATCGCACAAGATTTGACTTTTGAGGCTAGAACTGAAGTCGCGCCAACTGCTTAACTCAAAATACAGTCAAGAAAGTAGCTCTGAAGCCAAGAAACGGCATCGACCTTAAGTACTACTGTGCAATTACGTACAATTTTCAAATTTCTTGTGCTTGCTAAATTTGCGACCTCGGGCAGCTATGTTACCATGGAGGAACCACACAACATTTGACTTTATAGGCTAGAACTGAAGTCGCGCCAACTGCTTAACTCAAAATACAGTCAAGAAAGTAGCTCTGAAGCTGAGAAACGGGATCGACTATAAGCACTACTGTGCAATTACGTACAATTTTCAAATTTCTTGTACTTGCTAACTTTGCGACCTCGGGCAGCTATGTTACCATGGAGGAATCGCACAAGATTTGACTTTTAGGGCTAGAACTGAAGTCGCGCCAACTGCTTAACTCAAAATACAGTCAAGAAAGTAGCTCCGAAGCTGAGAAACGGGATCGACCCTAAGCACTACTGTGCAATTCCGTACAATTTTCAAATTTCTTGTACTTGCTAACTTTGCGACCTCGGGCAGCTATCTTTTTTTCTTTCTTTCTAATCGCATTTTATTCCATTATTCATAATCTTACTTACTAGACAAAATGCTTAAATCTAATTTAACATTATACTTCATTTTCTTACTGGCTCTTAACGAGCACTCTAAGCTTATCTGAATCTTAATTTTAACGTCTTTCGACTTCATTTTCATTTATTGCCCTCTAGCTTACATATGGCTTATTTCTAAGAAAATTAGTAAAAAACTTAGATACTATAATTCCTTTCTTAACTCTAAACTTAACCTACCTTAACTAGATAAATAAATAAACTTAACCTAAGCCTAAAATATACTTAAACTATAATTAATGAGATGAACACATGTCCAGTGTGTAAGTCGCATCGGACATGTGTTCATCCCTTTAATTGCACCCTTTTAAGGTAAGGGTCATTGTTGGCGCTATTATATACGTGCCGCCTATGGATTGATTTCACTTCCATGAGTGGATTGTGAATGCAACCACCAGAACAAACTTTTTTGTCTGATCGCGTCTTCTTTATCCCGAATTGAAGCCGGGGTGCTGTACCGCAAGAACTCAGACCGAGCGACGACATCCGGGTCGTATAAGAGTCGCCTGTCCCTCGCATGGCGTCGGAAGTGGTATATCAGAGGGATACCATTATCATCCTGTATGTAGCCCTTAGTATCTAAATAGATAAATGCTTCGGGTGGAATAAAGCCAGACAGTTTTGTCTTCTCGTGGTATAACTGGTTGGGGTAATAAGCCCCAAAGATCAGGCTGTTATCGCTCATAATTCCTCTTGCAATATGACCCCGAGTCAATTTAATAAGATAGTTATCAATTCTAATCAACCCAGCCTTATCGTACAGAACCTTGTTAGGATAGTATTTGACATACTGTGACTCTGGTGTTCGATATAAGCCCAGGCAACATCGAAGACATTGCCTTTCGTATAAGCGAAGCTTTTCCATATCAAATGGAGCCACATTGAACCACACAGGACAGCCATAGGCGACAATTGGCCTTATGAGAGCCGTGTAGCATCTGACTTTTACCCTAGCGTTAAGTAGACTGCTTTGAAACAATCTTCTCGTAAGAGCAAAAGCCTTCTTGGCTTTGTCAAGAACAACATCTATGTGTCTATTGAAATATAAATATTGATCAAGCCAAATTCCAAGATATCTCACTACATTTCGTGTCGCCAATGGCTGCCCTTGTTGTCCAATGATGGTCAATTTGCGCCAGTTTCGCCTAGTATCCCTAGAGGCCCTGTTCAATGGTGTTCTGAAAAGAATTGTTTCTGATTTTTGAAAATTGATTTTTAATTTCCAATCATCACAGTATCTTTTAATTTTATCGAAGTCATATTGCAAGAGCGAATTGATGATTTCAATTTTTTTACCCGATCTGTATGCCACTAGATCATCTGCATACGCCAAAGCGTGACTAAGAGAACCAACTAGATCACTTGTGTAAATGTTAAAAAGCAGAGGAGAATTTACTGCCCCCTGTTGTAAACCGTTTTTGATTTGGTAAGTCCTGCTTGAAGTAACGTTGCTATATTTTACAACGAACTTCTTGTCTAATAACATGTCATATATCATATATAACAGCGGTTTGTTCATATTCAGCCTGGTCAATTTTAAGAAAAGTCCATCTAGCCACACGGTGTCGAAGGCCTTCTCAAAGTCAACCAGACAGGCCCCTGTGCATTGGTTTTTACTTTTGTTCCATTGGATGTCGGACACCAGTTTCGACGCAGCATGAATAGTGTCATGTCCCGCCCTAAAACCAAACTGGTTTTCCGGAAGAACCTTATTGTGCTCAACCCATTTTAGTAACGCTTTCTTGATTATCTTCTCAAAAACCTTGCTAATATTCGGAAGCAAACTTATTGACCGAAGATTTGCTGGGTTGCTCTTATTCTTCCCCTTTTTGGGAATAGGGTGGACTACCGCCATTTTCCAATGTGCTGGATAATGTGCATTATTCAGCATATTGTTAAAAAGCGTCACTAATATATCGACTGCTACCTCGGGCATATGCCGTAATACTATGCTAGGAATCCCATCAATGCCCGACGATTTTTTGTTTTTCATTGAATCAAGGATGCACATGAGATCATCTCTTTCGACGAACAGGTGGATTGATCGTTCGCTGGCGATATTTCCATTTGCTGGGTTTTCATCATTGAATGTGGTGAAACCACTATTCTCAGATCGCCAGACACCAATTTCATTAAGAAGATGTATATGATTTAACCGTGCTTCATTTTCCAGATCGAGGTTCGGATGAACGGAGTCATTCACCATGTACACTCTTTGGAAGTATGAACCTATTATATCAGCTTTCTCTTGTGGATCCTCAATTATTTATTATTATTTATTATTTATTATTTATTTCATTATTCTCTTATAAACTACAAAAATCTTAGCTACAATACTTTACTTAGGGCACTAGAGAATAGTTAATGACATTTTTTATTCTGCTACTAATAGCTATAAATAGTGTCAAATGCCATTTTATACAAAACAATATGATATATATTTATATTTATAATTATTGTGGGGTGACAATATATAATATATTATAATTTTAGTACACACTGAATGCAAAGTACATAAAATAAAAAGTACCAGAAGGTACGTACCATAGGTTCCTATGCGATTCCATCACATGCGCTTTTATAAAAGATAAGTAAGCAAAAATTCAATCTCATTATGATCAAAATCTAGAAGCCACGATTTAACTTTCTTTACAAATTTATCTTGGTTTTCTATAAGCCTTATATTAAAAGGAAGGCGATTAAAAAGTTTACAAGATACAACTGGGTAGGAGTTTCTGTAGTGAGTCGTTCGAAAGGCTGGAATTTCAACAACATGGCGTGCAGTACTGCGCAAATTAAGAGAATCAGATATTGGACTTTGCAAGTAACCACCTCTCATTAAGAATATCTTACAGACTCGAAAATAGAATAAATGTCTTAATGGCAGAATTTTTAAAGCCCTGAACAAAACCATAGAATGGGCCAAAACGTCTTCGTCTGAGTACATTTCTTCTGGATTCAACCCTGCACCGATTAGTGTCTGTCGTCCCTGGTCTGTCTGGGGGATTCGCAAACAAGGAATATCGTTATGATCTTTTCTTCTAAATAGTTGATTTATTTGCTGGAACATATTCTGGCCACTGGGTTTTATAGCCCGAATTTTTTTGTTCCAATGCAAACTAATAGATATTCTGTAATTTTCTTTGATTAATTGTTGAAGATTTTTGATCATCGACTTCAGTGTTCTTATCTCCGGGTCCCGTCTGTCAGTGAATTGTCGGTAAAGTTGTTTTAGTCTGGACAATAGCATACTTTTATGTTTTTGTAAAGCTCTAATTGTAGGGTTAGAGTATTTTGTGGTTAAATCGTACGGAGGTTGAGCTTTAGGGATGCTATGATCCATTGTTCGTTTGATAGCGTTCTCAAATTGGAGTAGGTAGTCGTCTATCTCTTCATTGGTCATGTTTCTGTTCGTTGGTGGGTCAATTTCTTGACGAAGTATTTCACGCTTTAAAGATCTTGAAAAACGTAACCAGTGTGCTCTTTGAAAATCAAACGTGTACATTTGGTTATGTTCTTCCAGATCCATTCGCTCATTAGGAATATGTATTACAGCGGCTAGTCCGAAGTGGTCACTATCGTAATCTACCGCACGTAAACAATTTCGCAGATGGGGCGTCGCGTCACGGAGAATGATTCTCGTGTCGATAAGGGCTAAGTCCAGAAAAGATTCTCCTCTGGGAAATGAAGGGGTCTCCGTCGCAAGTAGATCGAGTCGGTACTCAATCGTATTTTGACCTAGCCAGTTAAACAGATGATTACCTCTGGTATTTGAGAATGTATTTCCCCACGCTGCATGTTTTGCATTAATATCCCCGGCCAAAAAGTAATAATTTGCTTCTGCTTGTAGCTGTAGTTGACGGAAAAGAGATTCAAGCTCGCTAATAAATTGGGTAGATTCAGGGGCTGCCGGTGCATAGAGAGAGACTATGTACAACCGTCTTCGACTTCGAAGGGGTATGCACACAATACACGCTTCTAGCACCTGGAACCTACGTACTATTCCGCTGTATATGATTTTATGACGCAGTCCTTTCTTTATTAGGAGAGCGACCCCACCCCCTTGCGTGGACTGGGGTCGATCTCTTCTTATTACATGATAATCTTTGTATACCAAGTTATGCTTCTGGTTCAGTTTAGTTTCACTGGCCAAAAGCAAGTCTGGATTTTCATTTACCAACAAGTTAGACAGTGTAATTCTTCTCTCGATTCTCACCAGCGAATTAACATTCACGGCAAGGATCTTCAGGTTCAACTCGTCTGGCGTATTCATCATGTTCTTGGCATGTCAGACTCTGCAAACAGAGTCGAATAGATGAGATCAATTCGAGCCGCTTGCTCGTTTAGTTGTTTATGGAGTTGAGCCATTTGTCCTTTAATGGACAATAGGACAGCTGTTAACTCCGCATTGGCTTCAGGTGCCTTAGTAGGGACCTTTACCGTTTGCTGTTTCGTTGCGTTTCCCGATCCTGTTGCCATTTGGGCAAAGGATATATTGGGTGTAACGATTTTTGCGAACGAGCGGCTTTTTTTGAAGTCTATCTTCTTCGATTTGCTGCTTACGAGCCTGAACTTTCTTTCTAAGCTCTTGAAATTTGGGGCAACCCCTAAAATTAGCAGGGTGCCCCGTATTCTTACAAAGTACACAGAAAAGTAATGATTTGTCCTCAACTTTTTCTTTTCCCAAAGGACATTCTCCAGGTTTGTGATCCTTCTCGCATTTTACACACCTGAACTGCATATTGCAATTAGGAGCGGCATGCCCGAATCTCTGGCAACGCATACATTGGAGTACATGATCTGCTTTTTTTTTAATTTATCCCAAGTGATAGCTAGGTGACTTAGAAAACGTATTTTTCTTAAGCCATCAATTTTGCTGTTGGGACTGAGCTGCACCAGGAAAAATGGTAGTTTCTGATCACCGCTTCTAGCCTTGGCGGTGGTGAAGGGCTTGACTCCAACGAACTGGAGTTCGTCGTTCTCGTGTCTGCGTAGCTCATTCATCAGTTCTTCCGACCCGAATTCGTGATCTATGCCCTTTAGGAGGACTGTGATTGGTTTTTGTGCTTTGGGAGTGTAAGTAAAATACTCCGTTTGAGATTTTCCAAGGGCGGCACGTACCTTGTTGTAATCCTCTAGGGATTCACAAATAATGACATGCTTATTTGCACTCAATCTTTTTAAGTGGAAGTTTTTACAAACTAACTTACATAACTTAATACTATCCTTAATTTCTCCCCTTCGCTCTTCGGGCGCCTTGTCGCGGCGGAGGGGCTTAAGAGGTCAATGACCTCGAACTAAGACCCGGAGAACCCCGAGTTAGTCATGAATGAATGGACAACCAGATGGATGAAAATACTCCAGGTGGCACCCGCAATAGCGGAAATCCACCCGCGATCTCCCTGATCGCGGCCGGGGCAAGGATTCTGGAGGCCCCACCAGTCATTCTCAACTCTCCGGCAGCCCGGAACGACACCGACTCCTGCGGCTCATTGTCCGACCACTTGGTTGGACTGAGCGTGAGCGGTGCAACCGACAGAGGCGACACCGACGATGGTGCGGCACGGGAAACCGCCAAGGTTGAACGAGCCCCAGAATTGGGACGTGCTGTAGATTGCACTGCTAAGTGCCCAAAAAGAAGGAGGAAAAGGCGTGCCCGAAAATCGTGCAAAGAGGCTGGCACAGCCGAAGGCACGAAGATTGAGGGCGAACCTCTGGGAAAGGCAGGTAAGAGGATCAGATCGGCGGAGGTATCCCCTACCGAAGCCCATCCGACCCTCTCACCTGCAGATCCCGCACTTCTTGCCGGCGCGCAGCGCAGAAAACGTCGGCGGCTAGTAAAGGCTGCTGCTGGAGGCACAAGCATGCCAGCACTTTCGGCATGCGCCTCAAACACTCCTCCTCTTATTGGTGACGGTCAAACTCCCAATAAGAGCGTGCCAAGTTCCAAAACTGACGGAGCTGAAGATGTTCAGGGTCCTGTCATGGTCGGTGCCACCGCCGAAAAAGGTGATGATGCTGGCAGACTGACTCTGATCGCAGAAGGCGAAGCGGTCTTGGATCATAACAACCCTCAGGCTGGCAAAGCTGTTCGAAAGCGGCGTCGGAAGGGAGCAGGAGCTCGAACCGAAAAAGGTAAGAGCACTTGCAAGCGGAAGATGGCCGCCGGGGACAATCTTGCTGGGGAGAGAGAACGTGATGTCTCCTCCTCTGATATGGCGGCGGGAAATCGGAGTCCAAAGGCAATTGCGGCGATCAATAAAGATCAAAGCAAAAACCTGAAGACGGAGAGGACCAAAGGCTGCTCATCGGAGGCGGGCACTTCACACAAAAAAACCCCTTCCTCTGGAAAGGCAACACAAATGACCGTAAAGAGTCGAGACAAGCACCTCTCCTACAAAGAGGCAGCCATCTCCTCCGAAAAGGTCAGAATAGGGAAGGCTGGCAGTGACAGCAGAATGACCAGCGCAGATTGCCAACACTGCGAGGATCATCTACTGGAGCTAGCTTCAGCAACAGGCTTCTGTATTCAAGCGGAGAGGTCTGCTTTGATGAATGGTACCTTCGTGGTGAGCTGTTCCTCTCAGCAGACATCTGCCTGGATCAGGAGCATGGTGCCGAAAATCCCCCCCCTGGGAACTAGCACTTATCAAGTAGTTAGTCTCCCGAAACTAACGCGCGCCATCTGCTGGATTCCGGGAAAACCCGGAAACAAGCTGAAAGTGCTGACGCGAATACGTGCGCAGAACCCGGGACTCGACACGAGGGCCTGGACTGTCTATTCCTACAAGGAGAAAAAGAACTCTCTGAAAAAAGAGGGCTTCACTCTGGTAGTGGGAATGGACAATGGCTCTGTTGAGGCCCTGAAAACCGCGTACGACTCACGTCCCTACTTCGGCCTTGGTAGGATTGTATTCCATTTTGATGTCAAGTAGTCGAAGGATGGAACGTGTTCCCCAGTATGAATCCATGATTTTTACTCAGATCAACCTACAGCATTGCAAGGCTGCTACCGCTCTTCTAAGTAGCAGAATTGCATGCAGTAGTACAAATCATCACATTGTATCCATTCAAGAACCATGGGTGTGGAACAAACGCCTGTGTGGTCTTGGTGGCATACGTGATGCTACAATCCTTTATGATGAGCGATCCGAAAGGCCCAGGGTCTGCCTCATCATATCGAATACGCTATCGGCAACCAAACTTGGTCAATTCTGTGGTCAAGATCTGGTAGCTGCGAAAGTGAGCTACAAGGCGCACGGAGAAATTGAACACTTCGTCGTGGCGTCTGCTTACTTCCCCTACGACTCGGTACTACCCCCGCCACCTAAGGCGGTTTCCGAACTCGTAGAGTACTGTGAAGCCAGAAGGATTGGACTCATCATCTGTTGCGATGCTAACGCTCAAAACACATTTTGGGGCAGCAGCAAATGCAACCGGAGAGGAGACCATCTTTTAAACTTCATTCTTTCGTCTGACCTTTTCATCAACAATGTTGGCTCTCTACCAACCTTTGTGACGGCGAGACGACAGGAAGTGATTGACCTAACCTTATCTAACAGGCATGCGAAGGCCATCACTAACTGGAGAGTCTCACCAGATGTTACGCTGTCAGACCATAGATACATCGAATTCCAATTGAAGTGCGGGATCTCCCCCTCACAGCCCAAGCGGAATCCGAGAAAAACAGACTGGGTGCGATTTAGGGAGGAGCTTGAGAAATCCACTCAAGCCCCGCCTAAACTCAAAACTAATCAATCGGTGGAGGATGCAGTTCATAACCTGAACAGCGCCATCACCAAATGTTTTGAACTCGCATGTCCTGTCAAAAAACCTCCCAACAGGAAGCCGGTTCCCTGGTGGAATGCTGAGCTCCAACGGCTTCGTAGGGAAGCCAGAAGTCTTCTGAACAGATCGCTTAAATCGAACTCGGAAGATGACTGGAATAAATATCGATCGAAGCAGAAGGAATATAAGAAGCTTATTCGAAAATCGAAGAATGATTCCTATAAGTCCTTCTGCGAAGAGATCAAATCCCTGAGCGCGACCAGCAAGTTGGTTAAAGTCCTCAAACGAGGAAAATCGACAAAGCTGGATGTACTCAGAAAGTCTGATGGTACCTTTACCGAGTCTAAAGCAGAAACTCTTAGTTTACTGTTTCAGACCCATTTTCCGGGAAATCAGACTGTCATCGGCTCGTTGCACACTCCCTCATTGGATACTGCGGCTGTAGCGATGAAAACAACTCGGCGTAGCTGGTATGTTGCGTCACGCGAGTTAAGTTTACACGTACCGCGTTTGATTTTTTAAAAAATAAACACGAAAAAACACAAATGGGAGCAAAATGAATTTTTATTATTCGAATGGTTCTACGGCTCGACTGCAACTGACTAATCCCCAGTGCTCGAGCTTACAATTACAATCTCTTGAACTTCTATGAACTTTGCTATTTTGCTGATGCAGTGTAACCATTTCCTTCTATTCTGTTTGAATTTATTATTCGCGAAAAGGCACTCTCAAATTTCGGTGCCTGCTCAGGAATTTCTCGGAAGGTGGGAAGTTCGTTCGTCGACAGGTTCCCACGACTTTGGGTATCAAGTGTCGACGTAACCTCTCCCCCCTTTAGAGAAGAATTCCCCTGAATTCGTTTGCTTATGTGTACTTTTACATTGTTATTTCGGAAACATTTATATACTATAATAATAGATATGGTTACACCGATCAGTATGTACATTATATCAAATTTGTATGACAGCAGCTTCTTAAATCTTATTTCTTTTACCTCATTAAGGTTTTCAAAGGATTCTATTACAATTTTATTGAACTTTAGAGTTTCAGATGCATTAAGATTAAGCTTATTGTTTGGGTAATAAAATTTTTGTTTTTCTATGTGTTTTACATTTGAATAAGTTTGGTCTAGGATAGTTATGGAACAGTTTGAAAAGTTTACAAAATAATTTCCTACTAATTTAATTTCTCTGTCATCGCATGTTTGGTTTACATTTGAGTTAATGTTCTTTATAAAGATTGTGTTGTCATCTATAGATATAATTTCAGTTTTATTATTTCTTGTTAGTTTACAATTGTTCTTAAGTATACAGTGTTTGCTTACTTCTAATTCCTTTATATTCTTGTTAACTTCATATTTTAAAACCTTATTTTTATATTCAATAATGAATTCTTTTTCTTCCTTAATTTCCATAAAATATTCGTTTGGTACTGGCATTAATAATTTTAGTGATAATGTTACAAAGTTTCTGGGAATTTTGATTGCGAATAGCAAGGTGTTTTCTTGGTATACAGTTACTCCTAACTTAATTTGCTTTAACTTGTAAAAATCTATTTTGTATCTATCTATCTCTTCATTGGTAAGTATGTTCGGGTGCAAAATATTGTTTCTAGTTGATATTATATTGTCCTGAATATGTTCGACCTTATCAGCTAAATATTTGAGTTTAAATAGTTGGTCAAAATAAATTTGTTTCAGTACAACATCTCTTTCTGTTCTCTGTATACTATTAAGTTGTTTTGATATAATAATTCTATCACGTTCGATTGTTTCTTTTAAAAGTTGGAATGTATTATTAAAGGAGTTATTAATTCTTATTTGTTTGTTAAGTTCATTTATCGAATTGTGGTTGTTTATTGAAATTGTTCGTAAATGTTTGTCTATGTTTTGTCTGTCTTCGTCACTCATTGTACCAAAGAGCCAACTTTCTACTCTTCCTACTATATTAAGAAGTCCTCTTTTCTGTCTGTTTTCTAAAGGAATAAGGGTTTTGACTTTGTGTAAAATGTTATTAATTTCTTCGTTTAGGATATAGTTCTCTTCTTTAGGTAATGAATGAATATTTCGAGATATATTCTTAACTAACTCTAAAATTTCTGAAGGATTTATGATATGTAAAATAATGTCCGTTTCGTTTCCGATCGTCACGTCTGTTAAATGTAATTTTACAAAACCTGTTTGTTCGTTTATTTGTTGTAAGTCAAGAAACTGTTGTGTTGTCGGTGTCACCATTGTTAGAGTCATGAGGAACATCATTAACATCCAGTTGACCTGCAAATTTATAGGGGCGTTTTATATTAGTCGGGTGTGTATTGGAAAGGTTAAGTTTTCGGAACTTTGGTTGTTCCTTATGCCTGACAGCCTTATAGTTCTTGACATAACCTTGTTCTCTTTCTTCAATATATTCTTCTCTTTCTTTGTTACGTTTTGATATAATATGAGTCTTTTTAGTGTCTATATTACTTTTAACTATTCCTTTGTCTACCATGCCTCTCTCTATCTCTAATGGAGTGAATTTGGTGGTGGAGTGAATGGACTTATTGTACCATTGGACACACTTATATATTTTTTCTTTTGTTGTTAATCGGGATTTTTGGGTAAACAGAATTCTCATTTTCTCACCGATTGTGTTGTGAAATCTTTCAATATCCGAATTGCCCGTGTGACAATTCGGCTTCGTAAAGTGTACTTCAACTTGCTCTTCCCTTAAGAAATCTTTAATGTTGGTGTTACTGAACTCATTATCTAAAACAAATTTATTTGGCTTTCCTTTGATGGAAAGAAAAAGTCGTATTTTTTCCCTAATCGTTATACTACTTCTATCTTCTACATGGAATATTGTTGCATGTTTAGAGAATTTGTCTATAAAAGTTATGAATCTGTTATTGCTGTTAATGTATATATCTAAGTGTATAACTTGGTTAGTATCGGATGGTGTGTCAGTGATATTGAACTTGGGTTTCACGGGGTTTCGATCGTATTTTGCTTTATTACATATGTCGCAGTTGTTTATATATTTTTGGATAAGTTCCTTTAGTTTATTAAAGTAAATGAGTTTCTTTAGACCTTCGTAATTTTCTGTAATACCACCGTGTCCTGTTTCATGTTTGTGGTACTTCGCAATTTGCTTAAACGTATCGTCTTCGTTTGCCATGTCCTTTGCTAGGTAAGCGCACTTAAGGAATTTGATGTTTTTATTTGGAACAAAGAGTTCAATAAGTTTCTGTTGTACTAAGTTATATTCATGTTCAGTGAGGTCTGAATATATACCTATTTTACCTTTTCGTTTTATGTATCTCCTAAAGATGTCACTAAGTTTATCCTGTTCAATGTCACTGGAACAAATATATATTTTCCTCTTATTGTTTACAATTTCTATCTCTCTAGTTTTACTATTTGTGAGGATTATCTGTGTATAAAACCTATTTATCACGGTGTCGAGGATCGGAAAATGGTCGTTATGATCCTCTTCTTGTGAGTGAATCGTATTGACTATACTAGCGTTATCGTTTCCTGTATTTTCATTCTGTACTATGTCTTGATCCATGGTTGGGGTTGGTTCTTCATTAACCATATTAATCTCTCCGGTTTCTGCATTAATTCGGCTTAGGAAATCGGCTGCGATATTTTCTTTTCCCTTAATGTAGTCAATATTTATATTGTACTCTCCGAGTTTAAGAAGCCATCTTTGTAACCGAGGATTTATATCCTTTCCCTTGTGTTTAGTTTGAAGCCATTTTAGGGGTTGGTGGTCGGTCATTAGGTCGAAAGGTCTGCCGTATAAATAGGATCGGAAATAGTTGACCGCCCAGACTATGGCTAGAAGCTCTTTCTCTGTGGCTGAATATTTCCTCTCGTGTTCATTTAATGTTCTGCTTGAATAACAGACTGGGTGTCCTTCTTGCGTGAGGACAGCTCCAATAGCCATGTCACTTGCATCTGTTATGAGTTTGAATTTTTTATTGAAATCTGGGTATCTCAATACGGGTGGATCAGTAAGAATTAGTTTTAATTTTTCGAAAGCGTTGATATACATTGGGTCTTTTGTATTGATTTTTGTGTTTTTCTTTAGGTATTTAGTTAGTGGTTGCGCTATTTTCGCGTAGTCTTTAATAAATTTACGATAAAATCCAGTCATTCCCAAGAATGACTTGATTTGCTTTGCTGTTTGAGGTAGCTGAAGTTTTTGAATGTTTTGAATTTTTGCCATATTTGGTTTAACTCCTTCTGTTGTTAAAATATGTCCTAGGTATTCGGTTTGTCTTGCGAAAAAATTGCACTTGTCTGCTTGAATTTTGAGGTTGTGGCGTCTGAGTTCATTGAAAATTGTTTGAATACTTGTGATATGTTCGTTGAGGGTGGTACTAAAAATGAGTATGTCATCTAAATAGACGACACATATTTTGTTAATATGTTCCCTCAGAACAGAGTTAATTAGCCTTTGGAAGGTGGCTGGGGCGTTCTTAAGCCCGAAAGGCATTCTCACATATTCATAATGGCCTGAAGGGGTGGAAAAAGCTGTTTTTTTCCTGTCTTCCTTTTTAACCAATATTTGGTGAAAGCCTTTCGCAAGGTCTAATGTAGTGAAATATTGCGATCGACCTAATTTCTCTAATATTGTGTCAATATTAGGAATAGGGAATTTGTCATCGACGGTAGCTTCATTAAGCTTCCTGTAGTCTATGACAATGCGATATTTCTTGGTTCCGGAATTGTCCATTTTTTTTGGGACAATCCAAAGTGGGCTATTGTACGGAGAATTACTTTGCGTTATGATTCCTTGGCAAAGCATTTCCTTGATTTGTCTATTGATTTCTTGTTCGTGGATCTGTGGGTATCTGTATATTTTTGAAAAAATCGGTTTGTCTGTTACGGTTATAATTTCGTGTTGGACCTGGTCTGTATGAGTAAGTGTTTGTCCTTCCTTGTAAAATAAATCGTGGTTTTTATTTAGGAGGTTTATTAACCTGCTTTTTTCATCAGAGTTTAAATCATCTCTTAAATAAGATTCTATTGGTTGTTTATTGTTTTCAAGAGAATTTATCTCATCATAGCTATATGGGCAAGAGTTGACGAATTTTATTTCAATTTTATTTCTGACTGTTTATTTCAATGTATTCTTCTTTTAGATTGATTACTGCCTGTAGTGGTTTCAATAGATTCTGTCCTATTATGCCATCGAAATTTTTGTTTTTTATTTCCGTTAATTTCCAGATCATGTGGGCATTTTCTTTAAATTCGTCTGGCAATTTTGTTATTATTTCTTTATTAGAAATGGTGGTGTTTGTAAGGGTATTAAAGGTAATTGGTTTTTTCAAAAGTATTCTTTTATATGATGGGAGTTTATTTTGGTTTAAGATTGTAGTTGAGGATCCAGTGTCTATGAGACAGCGGATTTTATCGGTCCCTATATTTAGTTCTACTATCGGTAATTGGTGTTTGAGGGTTCCGAATGAAAATTTATTTCCTCGTCTAAGTGTTCTACGTCCATAGAGTTAGGGTCGTTTTCGTTTCTCTGATTATGATAAACACTCCTCATTTGTACTGTGTTATTGGGGTTATTTCCTTGTTGCCTGAACTGACCTGAGTTATTATTTTGCCTAACCTGTGCTGAAAAAGGTCTAGGATTTCCTGGATTAATCCTATTGTTATTTCTGTTTTGCCCTAAATTCGCTCTATTGAATGATCTTTGATCATTGAAATTGTTTAAATTATTTTGATCGTAAAAACGTCTTTTCTGATTAGAATGTTGATTTGAACTTTGACTTGAATTATAATTGATCGTATCATTTCTATATATTAGACCTGACTCCTCTAAAATGTAATATGCTTCTCTTAGTGTTTTAGCCTGTCTACTTAAAATTATGCTTGCTAAGTGTGGTCTTATGCCGTTTATAAATGTTTTAAGAATCATTGATTCATTGCTTGTATGGGAAAATTCTGTTGGTCTATCCATATCGAATTCATATTTACAATTGAGCTTATCTAATATGTCTCTAAGTTTGTTAAAATATTCACTTACATTAGTATTCCTGGTTTTCATTGCTTCGTGGTAAAGGCTGTAGTAGGTCTGCCTCACTCCGTAGTTCCTGATTAGTTCCTCTCTTATTTTTTCCCACGTTGGATTCGGTCCAAGTGTCCTTATTGCCTGGAGAGCCGGCCCTTGTATCTTGTTGATCACATGCCGTTGCAGGAAATAACTTTCCAATGGTCCTCCAAGGTAGCACGGGAGAAATAGCTCTACTTCCCGTATGAAGCTTGATAGTGAGTATTCATCTTTGCCGCAGAATTCCTTTATTTTAGACGATTCCTTCAGGACTTCGTCCATGGCTAGGTTCATACCTTCCACTGCCATTTTGTTTAATTCACTTTACTTGTTCTTTTGTCTTTGGACTTATTTATTTGCTTTCACTTCACTTTTTTGTTTGTCTTTAGACTTATTTATTTGCTTTCACTTCACTTTTTTGTTTGTCTTTAGACTTTGTTAGACTATTTTATTTGTTTTCACTGCACTTTACGATTACGTTCTTTTCCTTCTGATGTCTTTCGATGTTCAGAAGTACCGACTGCGTTAAGTTTACACGTACCGCGTTTGATTTTTTAAAAAATAAACACGAAAAAACACAAATGGGAGCAAAATGAATTTTTATTATTCGAATGGTTCTACGGCTCGACTGCAACTGACTAATCCCCAGTGCTCGAGCTTACAATTACAATCTCTTGAACTTCTATGAACTTTGCTATTTTGCTGATGCAGTGTAACCATTTCCTTCTATTCTGTTTGAATTTATTATTCGCGAAAAGGCACTCTCAAATTTCGGTGCCTGCTCAGGAATTTCTCGGAAGGTGGGAAGTTCGTTCGTCGACAGGTTCCCACGACTTTGGGTATCAAGTGTCGACGTAACCCGCGTGGCAACTACTGAGGCCATTGAATTTGCTGTGGCATCCTTCGATGGCTTTAAGTCGCCGGGCACTGATGGGATATACCCCGTTATGCTGCAAAAAGGTATAAGACAGCTGCTTCCTACACTGAAAAGAATTTTCACTGCTAGCCTGGCACTTGCCTACATACCTATCCCTTGGCGCGCGGTGAAAGTGGTCTTTATTCCCAAAATAGGGAAAGAGGATTACTCACTAGCCAAGAGTTTTAGACCAATAAGTCTAACATCATTCCTGCTGAAAAGCATGGAAAGACTAGTAGAGTTGCACGTGCGCAAAGATGCCCTTCGATTGCATCCTCTGTCGGACATGCAACATGCTTATCAGCGCGGAAAATCCTGCGAGACTGCGCTTCAAAACCTAGTTGGGAGAATTGAATGCGCTCTCGAAAGGAAAGAGTACGTACTAGGCATTTTCGTCGACATTGAGGGAGCTTTTGATAACGCTACCTTCGACAGCATGTGTAACGCTGCTAGACGGCATGGCGTAGATGAAGCACTGGTTTTGTGGATCAAAGCAATGCTTGTGCACAGGACATTGATCGCTGATACAGGCCTCGAACAATGTGTCAAGTCTGGAGTAAACAGGGGCTGCCCGCAAGGTGGCGTCTTGTCTCCGCTGCTATGGTGCATGGTGGTCGACTCTCTGCTAGATGCTCTCAATGCCTCTGGAATCTATGCCCAGGCCTATGCGGATGATGTTGCTGTTCTCTCTGTCGGCTCATGTTTAGCGAATGTCTGTCTCAAAGCGCAGGCGGCGCTAAACGTGATCGATGACTGGTGCACGAGAAATGGGCTGTCGGTTAATCCTCTTAAGACCGATGTCGTTCTCTTCACGAGAAGGAGGAAAACAACTGGCATTGCTCAGCTGGTGCTAAAAGGCATTCCCATCCCTATATCCAAGGAAGCTAAGTATCTGGGAGTCATTCTAGATAACAAACTTCTCTGGTCAAAACATGTTGAGTCCAAAACCACCAAAGCGCTGTCAGCTTTCTGGCAATGCAAAGGTGCCTTTGGCAAAACATGGGGCTTATCGCCGAAAAAGGTCCTTTGGATCTACACGGCAATGGTAAGACCGATAATCTCATATGCATCGGTTGTTTGGTGGAGCAGGCTGACACGAAAACACGTTGTGGCTTCACTCACCAAACTCCAAAGAGCGGTCTGCCTCAGTTGCACGGGGGCTTTCCCCAGCACACCGGGAGCTGCTTTGGATGCTATGATGAACCTTCCACCCCTTGACATATATATCAGAGGGTGTGCACTGAAAACTATTTCTCGCCTAAAGAGGAATGGTCTTTGGTACAACTCGCAGTGGAGTGAGGGTGTACTTGTGAGAGAAATATCCTACGATCACTGTCTCATGGATATGCCCTCTGACGCAATGACACCTGCCATCCTACTGCGCAGTAACTACACAGTCACATTTCCTTGGCGTCAGGACTGGCTTTGGCCAGACACTGAACCTGGAATAGAATGTCTTCGCATCTTCACAGATGGCTCCAGGACTGATCAGGGATCCGGCGCCGGAGTTTTCTTCGAGCGCGAAAACATTCGACTGCACTTCTCGTTAGGAAAATATGCGTCTGTCTTCCAGGCGGAGATTTACGCAATCCTAATGGCCATGCACTATGTTGTGAAACACAGATGGAGGGGAAAGAGCATATGTGTCTGCAGTGACAGCCAAGCTGCACTCAAAGCTGCATCCAATCCTCTGTCCAACTCCAAACTAGTGCATGAACTCAAGACCTTGTTGAACAAAGTCGGAAGACTTAATTCACTTAGGCTTGTATGGGTTCCAGGTCACTCTGGAATCCCAGGAAACGAGATCTCCGATGAACTCGCTAGAAAAGGCTCAGAGGAGAGTTTCTCAGGGCCTGAACCCGCCTTAGGTCTACCAGCTTCAACGGTTAAATCTGACATCAATGACTGGGTCTTTAACGTGTACAGTCGTAGATGGAAGGAATGCAGGATGACTAAGCGCGTACGCCCTGACGTCTGTAAAAAGTCCGCAACATTCTTCTTATCCTTAAGAAGAAATGACTGCAGAGGGCTAACGGGCGTCATTACGGGCCATTACACTTTTGCCAGGCATCTTTACGTGCTTGGCATCAGTGAGACGCCTACCTGTGCTGCTTGTTGCGAGGAGGACGACACAGCGGAACACTTTCTCTGCGACTGTCCCGCCTTCGCTCGTGCACGGTGGCGCACCCTTGGGGCCGACGTGGTGGGTGCCGAATCTCTTAGCTCAACATCACTGAAGCCCCTCCTCACTTTTCTCCGGACAACGGGGAAAATACAATAAAGACAAGGTGTCTGTCTGGTAGTACAATGGACCAGTACTTGTGTCTGAGTGCTCCAGCAGATTGTAGAAGCCTCCAACAAAAAAAAAAAAAAAAAAATTAATTTCTAACCCACTTACGTTTATTGGGGGATTTTTTTCTTTTTTATTTTTTGTCTGCTGCGTTTCTTTTTCTTGCTGCTTTTGTTGTTGTTGTGGGTTCTTCTGCGTTTGTTGTTGTTGCTGCTTTTGTTGGTCTTGCTGACTTTTCTTCGGCATTGTTGTCTGTTGTTGTTCTTTTTGTTTTCGTTGTTTAAGCTGCTGTGACTGCTGTTGTTGTTGTTGCTGCTGTAATTGCTGTTGTTGTTGTTGCTGCTGTAATTGCTGTTGTTGTTGTTGTTGATGTAGTTTTTGTTGTCGCACTTTGTTGCGCTTGGCTATCAATTCCTTGATTAGTCGATCAAGCTCGGCTTCTTCTTTAGCAACCTCGGGCAGCTATGTTACCATGGAGGAATCACACAAGATTTGACTTTTAAGGCTAGAACTGAAGTCGCGCCAACTGCTTAACTCAAAATACAGTCAAGAAAGTAGCTCTGAAGCTGAGAAACGGGATCGACGATAAGCACAAATGTGA
This sequence comes from Merodon equestris, assembly GCA_958301585.1. NCBI lineage: Eukaryota > Metazoa > Arthropoda > Insecta > Diptera > Syrphidae > Merodon > Merodon equestris. The sequence goes on along the minus strand of OY284415.1, from coordinate 74,437,246 downwards.
AATTACGTACAATTTTCAAATTTCTTGTAGTTGCTAATTTTGCGACCTCGGGCAGCTATGTTACCATGGAGGAATCACACAAGATTTGACTTTTAAGGCTAGAACTGAAGTCCCGCCAACTGCTTAACTCAAAATACAGTCAAGAAAGTAGTTCTGAAGCTGAGAAACGGGATCGACCATAAGCACTAATGTGAAATTACGTACAATTTTCAAATTTCTTGTACTTGCTAACTTTGCGACCTCGGGCAGCTATGTTACCATGGAGGAATCACACAAGATTTGACTTTTAAGGCTAGAACTGAAGTCGCGCCAACTGCTTAACTCAAAATACAGTCAAGAAAGTAGCTCTGAAGCTGAGAAACGGGATCGACTATAAGCACTACTGTGCAATTACGTACAATTTTCAAATTTCTTGTACTTGCTAACTTTGCGACCTCGGGCAGCTATGTTACCATGAAGGAATCGCACAAGATTTGACTTTTAAGGCTAGAACTGAAGTCGCGCCAACTGCTTAACTCAAAATACAGTCCAGAAAGTAGCTCTGAAGCTCAGAAACGGGATCGACCATAAGCACTACTGTGCAATTACGTACAATTTTCAAATTTCTTGTACTTGCTAACTTTGCGGCCTCGGGCAGCTATGTTACCATGGAGGAACCACACAACATTTGACTTTATAGACTAGAACTGAAGTCGCGCCAACTGCTTAACTCAAAATACAGTCAAGAAAGTAGCTCTGAAGCTGAGAAACGGCATCGACCATAAGCACTACCGTGAAATTACGTACAATTTTCAAATTTCTTGTACTTGCTAACTTTGCGGCCTCGGGCAGCTATGTTACCATGGAGGAACCACACAACATTTGACTTTATAGACTAGAACTGAAGTCGCGCCAACTGCTTAACTCAAAATACAGTCAAGAAAGTAGTTCTGAAGCTGAGAAACGGGAAATTACGTACAATTTTCAAATTTCTTGTACTTGCTAATTTTGCGACCTCGGGCAGCTATGTTACCATGGAGGAATCACACAAGATTTGACTTTTAAGGCTAGAACTGAAGTCGCGCCAACTGCTTAACTCAAAATACAGTCAAGAAAGTAGCTCTGAAGCTGAGAAACGGCATCGACCATAAGCACTACCGTGAAATTACGTACAATTTTCAAATTTCTTGTAGTTGCTAACTTTGCGACCTCGGGCAGCTATGTTACCATGGAGGAATCACACAAGATTTGACTTTTAAGGCTAGAACTGAAGTCCCGCCAACTGCTTAAATCAAAATACAGTCAAGAAAGTAGCTCCGAAGCTGAGAAACGGGATCGACCCTAAGCACTACTGTGCAATTCCGTACAATTTTCAAATTTCTTGTACTTGCTAACTTTGCGACCTCGGGCAGCTATGTTACCATGGAGGAATCACACAACATTTGACTTTATAGGCTAGAACTGAAGTCGCGCCAACTGCTTAACTCAAAATACAGTCAAGAAAGTAGCTCTGAAGCTGAGAAACGGGATCGACTATAAGCACTACTGTGCAATTACGTACAATTTTCAAATTTCTTGTACTTGCTAACTTTGCGACCTCGGGCAGCTATGTTACCATGGAGGAATCACACAAGATTTGACTTTTAAGGCTAGAACTGAAGTCGCGCCAACTGCTTAACTCAAAATACAGTCAAGAAAGTAGCTCTGAAGCTGAGAAACGGCATCGACCATAAGCACTACCGTGAAATTACGTACAATTTTCAAATTTCTTGTACTTGCTAAGTTTGCGACCTCGGGCAGCTATGTTACCATGGAGGAATCACACAACATTTGACTTTATAGACTAGAACTGAAGTCGCGCCAACTGCTTAACTCAAAATACAGTCAAGAAAGTAGTTCTGAAGCTGAGAAACGGGATCGACCATAAGCACTAATGTGAAATTACGTACAATTTTCAAATTTCTTGTACTTGCTAACTTTGCGACCTCGGGCAGCTATGTTACCATGGAGGAATCACACAAGATTTGACTTTTAAGGCTAGAACTGAAGTCGCGCCAACTGCTTAACTCAAAATACAGTCAAGAAAGTAGCTCTGAAGCTGAGAAACGGCATCGACCATAAGCACTACCGTGAAATTACGTACAATTTTCAAATTTCTTGTACTTGCTAACTTTGCGACCTCGGGCAGCTATGTTACCATGGAGGAATCACACAAGATTTGACTTTTAAGGCTAGAACTGAAGTCGCGCCAACTGCTTAACTCAAAATACAGTCAAGAAAGTAGCTCTGAAGCTGAGAAACGGGATCGACTATAAGCACTACTGTGCAATTACGTACAATTTTCAAATTTCTTGTACTTGCTAACTTTGCGACCTCGGGCAGCTATGTTACCATGAAGGAATCGCACAAGATTTGACTTTTAAGGCTAGAACTGAAGTCGCGCCAACTGCTTAACTCAAAATACAGTCCAGAAAGTAGCTCTGAAGCTCAGAAACGGGATCGACCATAAGCACTACTGTGCAATTACGTACAATTTTCAAATTTCTTGTACTTGATAACTTTGCGACCTCAGGCAGCTATGTTACCATGGAGGAACCACACAACATTTGACTTTATAGACTAGAACTGAAGTCGCGCCAACTGCTTAACTCAAAATACAGTCAAGAAAGTAGCTCTGAAGCTGAGAAACGGCATCGACCATAAGCACTACCGTGAAATTACGTACAATTTTCAAATTTCTTGTACTTGCTAACTTTGCGACCTCGGGCAGCTATGTTACCATTGAGGAATCACACAAGATTTGACTTTTAAGGCTAGAACTGAAGTCGCGCCAACTGCTTAACTCAAAATACAGTCAGGAAAGTAGCTCTGAAGCTGAGAAACGCTATCGACCATAAGCACTAATGTGAAATTACGTACAATTTTCAAATTTCTTGTACTTGCTAATTTTGCGACCTCGGGCAGCTATGTTACCATGGAGGAATCACACAAGATTTGACTTTTAAGGCTAGAACTGAAGTCCCGCCAACTGCTTAAATCAAAATACAGTCAAGAAAGTAGCTCCGAAGCTGAGAAACGGGATCGACCCTAAGCACTACTGTGCAATTCCGTACAATTTTCAAATTTCTTGTACTTGCTAACTTTGCGACCTCGGGCAGCTATGTTACCATGGAGGAATCTCACAACATTTGACTTTATAGACTAGAACTTAAGTCGCGCCAACTGCTTAACTCAAAATACAGTCAAGAAAGTAGTTCTGAAGCTGAGAAACGGGAAATTACGTACAATTTTCAAATTTCTTGTACTTGCTAATTTTGCGACCTCGGGCAGCTATGTTACCATGGAGGAATCACACAAGATTTGACTTTTAAGGCTAGAACTGAAGTCGCGCCAACTGCTTAACTCAAAATACAGTCAAGAAAGTAGTTCTGAAGCTGAGAAACGGGAAATTACGTACAATTTTCAAATTTCTTGTACTTGCTAATTTTGCGACCTCGGGCAGCTATGTTACCATGGAGGAATCACACAAGATTTGACTTTTAAGGCTAGAACTGAAGTCGCGCCAACTGCTTAACTCAAAATACAGTCAAGAAAGTAGCTCTGAAGCTGAGAAACGGCATCGACCATAAGCACTACCGTGAAATTACGTACAATTTTCAAATTTCTTGTAGTTGCTAACTTTGCGACCTCGGGCAGCTATGTTACCATGGAGGAATCACACAAGATTTGACTTTTAAGGCTAGAACTGAAGTCCCGCCAACTGCTTAACTCAAAATACAGTCAAGAAAGTAGTTCTGAAGCTGAGAAACGGGATCGACCATAAGCACTAATGTGAAATTACGTACAATTTTCAAATTTCTTGTACTTGCTAACTTTGCGACCTCGGGCAGCTATGTTACCATGGAGGAACCACACAACATTTGACTTTATAGGCTAGAACTGAAGTCGCACCAACTGCTTAACTCAAAATACAGTCAAGAAAGTAGCTCTGAAGCTGAGAAACGGGATCGACCATAAGCACTAATGTGAAATTACGTACAATTTTCAAATTTCTTGTACTTGCTAACTTTGCGGCCTCGGGCAGCTATGTTACCATCGAGGAACCACACAACATTTGACTTTATAGACTAGAACTGAAGTCGCGCCAACTGCTTAACTCAAAATACAGTCAAGAAAGTAGCTCTGAAGCTGAGAAACGGGATCGACCATAAGCACTAATGTGAAATTACGTACAATTTTCAAATTTCTTGTACTTGCTAACTTTGCGACCTCGGGCAGCTATGTTACCATGGAGGAATCACACAAGATTTGACTTTTAAGGCTAGAACTGAAGTCGCGCCAACTGCTTAACTCAAAATACAGTCAAGAAAGTAGCTCTGAAGCTGAGAAACGGCATCGACCATAAGCACTACCGTGAAATTACGTACAATTTTCAAATTTCTTGTACTTGCTAACTTTGCGACCTCGGGCAGCTATGTTACCATGGAGGAATCACACAAGATTTGACTTTTAAGGCTAGAACTGAAGTCGCGCCAACTGCTTAACTCAAAATACAGTCAAGAAAGTAGCTCTGAAGCTCAGAAACCGGATCGACCATAAGCACTACTGTGCAATTACGTACAATTTTCAAATTTCTTGTACATGCTAACTTTGCGGCCTCGGGCAGCTATGTTACCATGGAGGAACCACACAACATTTGACTTTATAGACTAGAACTGAAGTCGCGCCAACTGCTTAACTCAAAATACAGTCAAGAAAGTAGCTCTGAAGCTGAGAAACGGCATCGACCATAAGCACTACCGTGAAATTACGTACAATTTTCAAATTTCTTGTACTTGCTAACTTTGCGACCTCGGGCAGCTATGTTACCATGGAGGAATCACACAAGATTTGACTTTTAAGGCTAGAACTGAAGTCGCGCCAACTGCTTAACTCAAAATACAGTCAAGAAAGTAGCTCTGAAGCTGAGAAACGGGATCGACCATAAGCACTAATGTGAAATTACGTACAATTTTCAAATTTCTTGTACTTGCTAACTTTGCGACCTCGGGCAGCTATGTTACCATGGAGGAATCACACAACATTTGACTTTATAGACTAGAACTGAAGTCGCGCAAACTGCTTAACTCAAAATACAGTCAAGAAAGTAGTTCTGAAGCTGAGAAACGGGATCGACCATAAGCACTAATGTGAAATTACGTACAATTTTCAAATTTCTTGTACTTGCTAACTTTGCTACCTCGGGCAGCTATGTTACCATGGAGGAACCACACAACATTTGACTTTATAGACTAGAACTGAAGTCGCACCAACTGCTTAACTCAAAATACAGTCAAGAAAGTAGCTCTGAAGCTGAGAAACGGGATCGACCATAAGCACTAATGTGAAATTACGTACAATTTTCAAATTTCTTGTAGTTGCTAACTTTGCGACCTCGGGCAGCTATGTTACCATGGAGGAATCACACAAGATTTGACTTTTAAGGCTAGAACTGAAGTCCCGCCAACTGCTTAAATCAAAATACAGTCAAGAAAGTAGCTCCGAAGCTGAGAAACGGGATCGACCCTAAGCACTACTGTGTAATTCCGTACAATTTTCAAATTTCTTGTACTTGCTAACTTTGCGACCTCGGGCAGCTATGTTACCATGGAGGAATCACACAACATTTGACTTTATAGACTAGAACTGAAGTCGCGCCAACTGATTAACTCAAAATACAGTCAAGAAAGTAGTTCTGAAGCTGAGAAACGGGATCGACCATAAGCACTAATGTGAAATTACGTACAATTTTCAAATTTCTTGTACTTGCTAACTTTGCGACCTCGGGCAGCTATGTTACCATGGAGGAATCACACAACATTTGACTTTATAGACTAGAACTGAAGTCGCGTCAACTGCTTAACTCAAAATACAGTCAAGAAAGTAGTTCTGAAGCTGAGAAACGGGATCGACCATAAGCACTAATGTGAAATTACGTACAATTTTCAAATTTCTTGTACTTGCTAACTTTGCGACCTCGGGCAGCTATGTTACCATGGAGGAATCACACAACATTTGACTTTTAAGGCTAGAACTGAAGTCGCGCCAACTGCTTAACTCAAAATACAGTCAAGAAAGTAGCTCTGAAGCTGAGAAACGGCATCGACCATAAGCACTACCGTGAAATTACGTACAATTTTCAAATTTCTTGTACTTGCTAACTTTGCGACCTCGGGCAGCTATGTTACCATGGAGGAATCACACAAGATTTGACTTTTAAGGCTAGAACTGAAGTCGCGCCAACTGCTTAACTCAAAATACAGTCAAGAAAGTAGCTCTGAAGCTGAGAAACGGGATCGACTATAAGCACTACTGTGCAATTACGTACAATTTTCAAATTTCTTGTACTTGCTAACTTTGCGACCTCGGGCAGCTATGTTACCATGGAGGAATCGCACAAGATTTGACTTTTAAGGCTAGAACTGAAGTCGCGCCAACTGCTTAACTCAAAATACAGTCCAGAAAGTAGCTCTGAAGCTCAGAAACGGGATCGACCATAAGCACTACTGTGCAATTACGTACAATTTTCAAATTTCTTGTACTTGCTAACTTTGCGGCCTCGGGCAGCTATGTTACCATGGAGGAACCACACAACATTTGACTTTATAGACTAGAACTGAAGTCGCGCCAACTGCTTAACTCAAAATACAGTCAAGAAAGTAGCTCTGAAGCTGAGAAACGGCATCGACCATAAGCACTACCGTGAAATTACGTACAATTTTCAAATTTCTTGTACTTGCTAACTTTGCGACCTCGGGCAGCTATGTTACCATTGAGGAATCACACAAGATTTGACTTTTAAGGCTAGAACTGAAGTCGCGCCAACTGCTTAACCCAAAATACAGTCAAGAATGTAGCTCTGAAGCTGAGAAACGCTATCGACCATAAGCACTAATGTGAAATTACGTACAATTTTCAAATTTCTTGTACTTGCTAACTTTGCGACCTCGGGCAGCTATGTTACCATGGAGGAATCACACAAGATTTGACTTTTAAGGCTAGAACTGAAGTCGCGCCAACTGCTTAACTCAAAATACAGTCAAGAAAGTAGTTCTGAAGCTGAGAAACGGGATCGACCATAAGCACTAATGTGAAATTACGTACAATTTTCAAATTTCTTGTACTTGCTAACTTTGCGACCTCGGGCAGCTATGTTACCATGGAGGAACCACACAACATTTGACTTTATAGGCTAGAACTGAAGTCGCACCAACTGCTTAACTCAAAATACAGTCAAGAAAGTAGCTCTGAAGCTGAGAAACGGGATCGACCATAAGCACTAATGTGAAATTACGTACAATTTTCAAATTTCTTGTACTTGCTAACTTTGCGACCTCGGGCAGCTATGTTACCATCGAGGAACCACACAACATTTGACTTTATAGACTAGAACTGAAGTCGCGCCAACTGCTTAACTCAAAATACAGTCAAGAAAGTAGTTCTGAAGCTGAGAAACGGGATCGACCATAAGCACTAATGTGAAATTACTTACAATTTTCAAATTTCTTGTACTTGCTAACTTTGCGAAATCGGGCAGCTATGTTACCATGGAGGAATCACACAAGATTTGACTTTTAAGGCTAGAACTGAAGTCGCGCCAACTGCTTAACTCAAAATACAGTCAAGAAAGTAGCTCTGAAGCTGAGAAACGGCATCGACCATAAGCACTACCGTGAAATTACGTACAATTTTCAAATTTCTTGTACTTGCTAACTTTGCGACCTCGGGCAGCTATGTTACCATGGAGGAATCACACAAGATTTGACTTTTAAGGCTAGAACTGAAGTCGCGCCAACTGCTTAACTCAAAATACAGTCCAGAAAGTAGCTCTGAAGCTCAGAAACGGGATCGACCATAAGCACTACTGTGCAATTACGTACAATTTTCAAATTTCTTGTACATGCTAACTTTGCGGCCTCGGGCAGCTATGTTACCATGGAGGAACCACACAACATTTGACTTTATAGACTAGAACTGAAGTCGCGCCAACTGCTTAACTCAAAATACAGTCAAGAAAGTAGCTCTGAAGCTGAGAAACGGCATCGACCATAAGCACTACCGTGAAATTACGTACAATTTTCAAATTTCTTGTACTTGCTAACTTTGCGACCTCGGGCAGCTATGTTACCATGGAGGAATCACACAAGATTTGACTTTTAAGGCTAGAACTGAAGTCGCGCCAACTGCTTAACTCAAAATACAGTCAAGAAAGTAGCTCTGAAGCTCAGAAACGGGATCGACCATAAGCACTACTGTGCAATTACGTACAATTTTCAAATTTCTTGTACTTGCTAACTTTGCGGCCTCGGGCAGCTATGTTACCATGGAGGAACCACACAACATTTGACTTTATAGACTAGAACTGAAGTCGCGCCAACTGCTTAACTCAAAATACAGTCAAGAAAGTAGCTCTGAAGCTGAGAAACGGCATCGACCATAAGCACTACCGTGAAATTACGTACAATTTTCAAATTTCTTGTACTTGCTAACTTTGCGACCTCGGGCAGCTATGTTACCATGGAGGAATCACACAAGATTTGACTTTTAAGGCTAGAACTGAAGTCGCGCCAACTGCTTAACTCAAAATACAGTCAAGAAAGTAGCTCTGAAGCTGAGAAACGCTATCGACCATAAGCACTAATGTGAAATTACGTACAATTTTCAAATTTCTTGTACTTGCTAACTTTGCGACCTCGGGCAGCTATGTATGTTACCATGGAGGAATCACACAAGATTTGACTTTTAAGGCTAGAACTGAAGTCCCGCCAACTGCTTAAATCAAAATACAGTCAAGAAAGTAGCTCCGAAGCTGAGAAACGGGATCGACCCTAAGCACTACTGTGCAATTCCGTACAATTTTCAAATTTCTTGTACTTGCTAACTTTGCGACCTCGGGCAGCTATGTTACCATGGAGGAATCACACAACATTTGACTTTATAGACTAGAACTGAAGTCGCGCCAACTGCTTAACTCAAAATACAGTCAAGAAAGTAGTTCTGAAGCTGAGAAACGGGATCGACCATAAGCACTACTGTGCAATTACGTACAATTTTCAAATTTCTTGTACTTGCTAACTTTGCGGCCTCGGGCAGCTATGTTACCATGGAGGAACCACACAACATTTGACTTTATAGACTAGAACTGAAGTCGCGCCAACTGCTTAACTCAAAATACAGTCAAGAAAGTAGCTCTGAAGCTGAGAAACGGCATCGACCATAAGCACTACCGTGAAATTACGTACAATTTTCAAATTTCTTGTACTTGCTAACTTTGCGACCTCGGGCAGCTATGTTACCATGGAGGAACCACACAACATTTGACTTTATAGGCTAGAACTGAAGTCGCACCAACTGCTTAACTCAAAATACAGTCAAGAAAGTAGCTCTGAAGCCGAGAAACGGGATCGACCCTGAGCACTAATGTGAAATTACGTACAATTTTCAAATTTCTTGTACTTGCTAACTTTGCGACCTCGGGCAGCTATGTTACCATGGAGGAATCACACAACATTTGAATTTATAGACTAGAACTGAAGTCGCGCCAACTGCTTAACTCAAAATACAGTCAAGAAAGTAGTTCTGAAGCTGAGAAACGGGATCGACCATAAGCACTACTGTGCAATTACGTACAATTTTCAAATTTCTTGTACTTGCTAACTTTGCGGCTTCGGGCAGCTATGTTACCATGGAGGAACCACACAACATTTGACTTTATAGACTAGAACTGAAGTCGCGCCAACTGCTTAACTCAAAATACAGTCAAGAAAGTAGCTCTGAAGCTGAGAAACGGCATCGACCATAAGCACTACTGTGCAATTACGTACAATTTTCAAATTTCTTGTACATGCTAACTTTGCGGCCTCGGGCAGCTATGTTACCATGGAGGAACCACACAACATTTGACTTTATAGACTAGAACTGAAGTCGCGCCAACTGCTTAACTCAAAATACAGTCAAGAAAGTAGCTCTGAAGCTGAGAAACGGGATCGACCATAAGCACTACCGTGAAATTACGTACAATTTTCAAATTTCTTGTACTTGCTAACTTTGCGACCTCGGGCAGCTATGTTACCATGGAGGAACCACACAACATTTGACTTTATAGGCTAGAACTGAAGTCGCACCAACTGCTTAACTCAAAATACAGTCAAGAAAGTAGCTCTGAAGCTGAGAAACGGGATCGACGATAAGCACAAATGTGAAATTACGTACAATTTTCAAATTTCTTGTAGTTGCTAACTTTGCGACCTCGGGCAGCTATGTTACCATGGAGGAATCACACAAGATTTGACTTTATAGGCTAGAACTGAAGTCCCGCCAACTGCTTAAATCAAAATACAGTCAAGAAAGTAGCTCCGAAGCTGAGAAACGGGATCGACCCTAAGCACTACTGTGAAATTACGTACAATTTTCAAATTTCTTGTACTTGCTAACTTTGCGACCTCGGGCAGCTATGTATGTTACCATGGAGGAATCACACAACATTTGACTTTATAGACTAGAACTGAAGTCGCGCCAACTGCTTAACTCAAAATACAGTCAAGAAAGTAGTTCTGAAGCTGAGAAACGGGATCGACCATAAGCACTAATGTGAAATTACGTACAATTTTCAAATTTCTTGTACTTGCTAACTTTGCGACCTCGGGCAGCTATGTTACCATGGAGGAATCACACAAGATTTGACTTTTAAGGCTAGAACTGAAGTCGCGCCAACTGCTTAACTCAAAATACAGTCAAGAAAGTAGCTCTGAAGCTGAGAAACGGCATCGACCATAAGCACTACTGTGCAATTCCGTACAATTTTCAAATTTCTTGTACTTGCTAACTTTGCGACCTCGGGCAGCTATGTTACCATGGAGGAATCACACAACATTTGACTTTATAGACTAGAACTGAAGTCGCGCCAACTGCTTAACTCAAAATACAGTCAAGAAAGTAGTTCTGAAGCTGAGAAACGGGATCGACCATAAGCACTAATGTGAAATTACGTACAATTTTCAAATTTCTTGTACTTGCTAACTTTGCGACCTCGGGCAGCTATGTTACCATGGAGGAATCACACAAGATTTGACTTTTAAGGCTAGAACTGAAGTCCCGCCAACTGCTTAAATCAAAATACAGTCAAGAAAGTAGCTCCGAAGCTGAGAAACGGGATCGACCCTAAGCACTACTGTGCAATTCCGTACAATTTTCAAATTTCTTGTACTTGCTAACTTTGCGACCTCGGGCAGCTATGTTACCATGGAGGAATCACACAACATTTGACTTTATAGACTAGAACTGAAGTCGCGCCAACTGCTTAACTCAAAATACAGTCAAGAAAGTAGTTCTGAAGCTGAGAAACGGGATCGACCATAAGCACTACTGTGCAATTACGTACAATTTTCAAATTTCTTGTACTTGCTAACTTTGCGGCCTCGGGCAGCTATGTTACCATGGAGGAACCACACAACATTTGACTTTATAGACTAGAACTGAAGTCGCGCCAACTGCTTAACTCAAAATACAGTCAAGAAAGTAGCTCTGAAGCTGAGAAACGGCATCGACCATAAGCACTACCGTGAAATTACGTACAATTTTCAAATTTCTTGTACTTGCTAACTTTGCGACCTCGGGCAGCTATGTTACCATGGAGGAACCACACAACATTTGACTTTATAGGCTAGAACTGAAGTCGCACCAACTGCTTAACTCAAAATACAGTCAAGAAAGTAGCTCTGAAGCTGAGAAACGGGATCGACCATAAGCACTAATGTGAAATTACCTACAATTTTCAAATTTCTTGTAGTTGCTAACTTTGCGACCTCGGGCAGCTATGTTACCATGGAGGAATCACACAAGATTTGACTTTTAAGGCTAGAACTGAAGTCCCGCCAACTGCTTAAATCAAAATACAGTCAAGAAAGTAGCTCCGAAGCTGAGAAACGGGATCGAGCCTAAGCACTACTGTGCAATTCCGTACAATTTTCAAATTTCTTGTACTTGCTAACTTTGCGACCTCGGGCAGCTATGTTACCATGGAGGAATGACACAACATTTGACTTTATAGACTAGAACTGAAGTCGCGCCAACTGCTTAACTCAAAATACCGTCAAGAAAGTAGTTCTGAAGCTGAGAAACGGGATCGACCATAAGCACTAATGTGAAATTACGTACAATTTTCAAATTTCTTGTACTTGCTAACTTTGCGACCTCGGGCAGCTATGTTACCATCGAGGAACCACACAACATTTGACTTTATAGACTAGAACTGAAGTCGCGCCAACTGCTTAACTCAAAATACAGTCAAGAAAGTAGCTCTGAAGCTGAGAAACGGCATCGACCATAAGCACTACCGTGAAATTACGTACAATTTTCAAATTTCTTGTACTTGCTAACTTTGCGACCTCGGGCAGCTATGTTACCATGGAGGAATCACACAAGATTTGACTTTTAAGGCTAGAACTGAAGTCGCGCCGATTGCTTAACTCAAAATACAGTCAAGAAAGTAGCTCTGAAGCTGAGAAACGCTATCGACCATAAGCACTAATGTGAAATTACGTACAATTTTCAAATTTCTTGTACTTGCTAACTTTGCGACCTCGGGCAGCTATGTTACCATGGAGGAATCACACAAGATTTGACTTTTAAGGCTAGAACTGAAGTCGCGCCAACTGCTTAACTCAAAATACAGTCAAGAAAGTAGCTCTGCAGCCGAGAAACGGCATCGACCATAAGCACTAATGAGAAATTACATACAATTTTCAAATTTCTTGTACTTGCTAACTTTGCGGCCTCGGGCAGCTATGTTACCATGGAGGAATCACACAAGATTTGACTTTTAAGGCTAGAACTGAAGTCCCGCCAACTGCTTAAATCAAAATACAGTCAAGAAAGTAGCTCTGAAGCCGAGAAACGGGATCGACCATAAGCACTTATGTGAAATTACGTACAATTTTCAAATTTCTTGTACTTGCTAACTTTGCGACCTCGGGCAGCTATGTTACCATGGAGGAACCACACAACATTTGACTTTATAGGCTGGAACTGAAGTCGCACCAACTGCTTAACTCAAAATACAGTCAAGAAAGTAGTTCTGAAGCTGAGAAACGGGATCGACCATAAGCACTAATGTGAAATTACGTACAATTTTCAAATTTCTTGTACTTGCTAACTTTGCGACCTCGGGCAGCTATGTTACCATGGAGGAATCACACAAGATTTGACTTCTAAGGCTAGAACTGAAGTCGCACCAACTGCTTAACTCAAAATACAGTCAAGAAAGTAGCTCTGAAGCTGAGAAACGGCATCGACCATAAGCACTACCGTGAAATTACGTACAATTTTCAAATTTCTTGTACTTGCTAACTTTGCGACCTCGGGCAGCTATGTTACCATGGAGGAATCACACAAGATTTGACTTTTAAGGCTAGAACTGAAGTCGCGCCAACTGCTTAACTCAAAATACAGTCAAGAAAGTAGCTCTGCAGCCGAGAAACGGCATCGACCATAAGCACTAATGAGAAATTACATACAATTTTCAAATTTCTTGTACTTGCTAACTTTGCGGCCTCGGGCAGCTATGTTACCATGGAGGAATCACACAAGATTTGACTTTTAAGGCTAGAACTGAAGTCCCGCCAACTGCTTAAATCAAAATACAGTCAAGAAAGTAGCTCTGAAGCTGAGAAACGGGATCGACCATAAGCACTAATGTGAAATTACGTACAATTTTCAAATTTCTTGTACTTGCTAACTTTGCGACCTCGGGCAGCTATGTTACCATGGAGGAACCAAACAACATTTGACTTTATATGCTAGAACTGAAGTCGCGCCAACTGCTTAACTCAAAATACAGTCAAGAAAGTAGTTCTGAAGCTGAGAAACGGGATCGACCATAAGCACTACTGTGCAATTACGTACAATTTTCAAATTTCTTGTACTTGCTAACTTTGCGACCTCGGGCAGCTATGTTACCATGGAGGACTCACACAAGATTTGACTTTTAAGGCTAGAATTGAAGTCGGACTAACTGCTTAACTCAAAATACAGTCAAGAAAGTAGCTCTGAAGCCAAGAAACGGCATCGACCTTAAGCACTACTGTGCAATTACGTACAATTTTCAAATTTCTTGTACTTGCTAACTTTGCGACCTCGGGCAGCTATGTTACCATGGAGGAATCACACAAGATTTGACTTTTAAGGCTAGAACTGAAGTCGCGCCAACTGATTAACTCAAAATACAGTCAAGAAAGTAGCTCTGAAGCTGAGAAACGGCATCGAAAATAAGCACTACCGTGAAATTACGTACAATTTTCAAATTTCTTGTACTTGCTAAATTTGCGACCTCGGGCAGCTATGTTACCATGGAGGAATCACACAAGATTTGACTTTTAAGGCTAGAACTGAAGTCCCGCCAACTGCTTAAATCAAAATACAGTCAAGAAAGTAGCTCCGAAGCTGAGAAACGGGATTGACCCTAAGCACTACTGTGCAATTCCGTACAATTTTCAAATTTCTTGTACTTGCTAACTTTGCGACCTCGGGCAGCTATGTTACCATGGAGGAATCACACAAGATTTGACTTTTAAGGCTAGAACTGAAGTCGCGCCAACTGCTTAACTCAAAATACAGTCAAGAAAGTAGCTCTGAAGCTGAGAAACGGGATCGACCATAAGCACTAATGTGAAATTACGTACAATTTTCAAATTTCTTGTACTTGCTAACTTTGCGACCTCGGGCAGCTATGTTACCATGGAGGAACCACACAACATTTGACTTTATAGGCTAGAACTGAAGTCGCGCCAACTGCTTAACTCAAAATACAGTCAAGAAAGTAGCTCTGAAGCCGAGAAACGGGATCGACCATAAGCACTAATGTGAAATTACGTACAATTTTCAAATTTCTTGTACTTGCTAACTTTGCGACCTCGGGCAGCTATGTTACCATGGAGGAACCACACAAGATTTGACTTTATAGGCTAGAACTGAAGTCGCGCCAACTGCTTAACTCAAAATACAGTCAAGAAAGTAGCTCTGAAGCTGAGAAACGGGATCGACCTTAAGCACTAATGTGAAATTACGTACAATTTTCAAATTTCTTGTAGTTGCTAACTTTGCGACCTCGGGCAGCTATGTTACCATGGAGGAATCACACAAGATTTGACTTTTAAGGCTAGAACTGAAGTCGCGCCAACTGCTTAACTCAAAATACAGTCAAGAAAGTAGCTCTGAAGCTGAGAAACGGGATCGACTATAAGCACTACTGTGCAATTACGTACAATTTTCAAATTTCTTGTACTTGCTAACTTTGCGACCTCGGGCAGCTATGTTACCATGGAGGAATCACACAAGATTTGACTTTATAGGCTAGAACTGAAGTCGCGCCAACTGCTTAACTCAAAATACAGTCAAGAAGGTAGCTCTGAAGCTGAGAAACGGGATCGACTATAAGCACTACTGTGCAATTACGTACAATTTTCAAATTTATTGTACTTGCTAACTTTGCGACCTCGGGCAGCTATGTTACCATGGAGGAATCACACAAGATTTGACTTTTAAGGCTAGAACTGAAGTCGCGCCAACTGCTTAACTCAAAATACAGTCAAGAAAGTAGCTCTGAAGCTGAGAAACGGGATTGACCATAAGCACTAATGTGAAATTACGTACAATTTTCAAATTTCTTGTACTTGCTAACTTTGCGACCTCGGGCAGCTATGTTACCATGGAGGAACCACACAACATTTGACTTTATAGGCTAGAACTGAAGTCGCACCAACTGCTTAACTCAAAATACAGTCAAGAAAGTAGCTCTGAAGCTGAGAAACGGGATCGACTATAAGCACTAATGTGAAATTACGTACAATTTTCAAATTTCTTGTAGTTGCTAACTTTGCGACCTCGGGCAGCTATGTTACCATGGAGGAATCACACAAGATTTGACTTTTAAGGCTAGAACTGAAGTCCCGCCAACTGCTTAAATCAAAATACAGTCAAGAAAGTAGCTCCGAAGCTGAGAAACGGGATCGACCCTAAGCACTACTGTGCAATTCCGTACAATTTTCAAATTTCTAGTACTTGCTAACTTTGCGACCTCGGGCAGCTATGTTACCATGGAGGAATCACACAAGATTTGACTTTTAAGGCTAAAACTGAAGTCGCGCCAACTGCTTAGCTCAAAATACAGTCAAGAAAGTAGCTCTGAAGCTGAGAAACGGGATCGACCATAAGCACTAATGTGAAATTACGTACAATTTTCAAATTTCTTGTACTTGCTAACTTTGCGACCTCGGGCAGCTATGTTACCATGGAGGAATCACACAAGATTTGACTTTTAAGGCTAGAACTGAAGTCGCGCCAACTGCTTAACTCAAAATACAGTCAAGAAAGTAGCTCTGAAGCTGAGAAACGGCATCGACCATAAGCACTACCGTCAAATTACGTACAATTTTCAAATTTCTTGTACTTGCTAACTTTGCGACCTCGGGCAGCTATGTTACCATGGAGGAATCACACAAGATTTGACTTTTAAGGCTAGAACTGAAGTCGCGCCAACTGCTTAACTCAAAATACAGTCAAGAAAGTAGCTCTGAAGCTGAGAAACGGGATCGACCATAAGCACTAATGTGAAATTACGTACAATTTTCAAATTTCTTGTACTTGCTAACTTTGCGACCTCGGGCAGCTATGTTACCATCGAGGAACCACACAACATTTGACTTTATAGACTAGAACTGAAGTCGCGCCAACTGCTTAACTCAAAATACAGTCAAGAAAGTAGTTCTGAAGCTGAGAAACGGGATCGACCATAAGCACTACTGTGCAATTACGTACAATTTTCAAATTTCTTGTACTTGCTAACTTTGCGGCCTCGGGCAGCTATGTTACCATGGAGGAACCACACAACATTTGACTTTATAGACTAGAACTGAAGTCGCGCCAACTGCTTAACTCAAAATACAGTCAAGAAAGTAGCTCTGAAGCTGAGAAACGGCATCGACCATAAGCACTACCGTGAAATTACGTACAATTTTCAAATTTCTTGTACCTGCTAACTTTGCGACCTCGGGCAGATATGTTACCATGGAGGAATCACACAAGATTTGACTTTTAAGGCTAGAACTGAAGTCGCGCCAACTGCTTAACTCAAAATACAGTCAAGAAAGTAGCTCTGAAGCTGAGAAACGGCATCGACCATAAGCACTACCGTGAAATTACGTACAATTTTCAAATTTCTTGTACTTGCTAACTTTGCGACCTCGGGCAGCTATGTTACCATGGAGGAACCACACAACATTTGACTTTATAGGCTAGAACTGAAGTCGCGCCAACTGCTTAACTCAAAATACAGTCAAGAAAGTAGCTCTGAAGCCGAGAAACGGGATCGACCATAAGCACTAATGTGAAATTACGTACAATTTTCAAATTTCTTGTACTTGCTAACTTTGCGACCTCGGGCAGCTATGTTACCATGGAGGAATCACACAAGATTTGACTTTTAAGGCTAGAACTGAAGTCGCGCCAACTGCTTAACTCAAAATACAGTCAAGAAAGTAGCTCTGAAGCTGAGAAACGGGATCGACCATAAGCACTAATGTGAAATTACGTACAATTTTCAAATTTCTTGTACTTGCTAACTTTGCGACCTCGGGCAGCTATGTTACCATGGAGGAACCACACAACATTTAACTTTATAGGCTAGAACTGAAGTCGCACCAACTGCTTAACTCAAAATACAGTCAAGAAAGTAGCTCTGAAGCTGAGAAACGGGATCGACTATAAGCACTAATGTGAAATTACGTACAATTTTCAAATTTCTTGTAGTTGCTAACTTTGCGACCTCGGGCAGCTATGTTACCATGGAGGAATCACACAAGATTTGACTTTTAAGGCTAGAACTGAAGTCCCGCCAACTGCTTAAATCAAAATACAGTCAAGAAAGTAGCTCCGAAGCTGAGAAACGGGATCGACCCTAAGCACTACTGTGCAGTTCCGTACAATTTTCAAATTTCTAGTACTTGCTAACTTTGCGACCTCGGGCAGCTATGTTACCATGGAGGAATCACACAAGATTTGACTTTTAAGGCTAAAACTGAAGTCGCGCCAACTGCTTAGCTCAAAATACAGTCAAGAAAGTAGCTCTGAAGCTGAGAAACGGGATCGACCATAAGCACTAATGTGAAATTACGTACAATTTTCAAATTTCTTGTACTTGCTAACTTTGCGACCTCGGGCAGCTATGTTACCATGGAGGAATCACACAAGATTTGACTTTTAAGGCTAGAACTGAAGTCGCGCCAACTGCTTAACTCAAAATACAGTCAAGAAAGTAGCTCTGAAGCTGAGAAACGGCATCGACCATAAGCACTACCGTGAAATTACGTACAATTTTCAAATTTCTTGTACTTGCTAACTTTGCGACCTCGGGCAGCTATATTACCATGGAGGAATCACACAAGATTTGACTTTTAAGGCTAGAACTGAAGTCGCGCCAACTGCTTAACTCAAAATACAGTCAAGAAAGTAGCTCTGAAGCTGAGAAACGGGATCGACCATAAGCACTAATGTGAAATTACGTACAATTTTCAAATTTCTTGTACTTGCTAACTTTGCGACCTCGGGCAGCTATGTTACCATGGAGGAATCACACAACATTTGACTTTTAAGGCTAGAACTGAAGTCGCGCCAACTGCTTAACTCAAAATACAGTCAAGAAAGTAGCTCTGAAGCTGAGAAACGGGATCGACCATAAGCACTACCGTGAAATTACGTACAATTTTCAAATTTCTTGTACTTGCTAACTTTGCGACCTCGGACAGCTGTGTTACCATGGAGGAATCGCACAAGATTTGACTTTATAGGCTAGAACTGAAGTCGCGCCAACTGCTTAACTCAAAATACAGTCAAGAAAGTAGCTCTGAAGCTGAGAAACGGCATCGACCATAAGCACTACCGTGAAATTACGTACAATTTTCAAATTTCTTGTACTTGCTAACTTTGCGACCTCGGGCAGCTATGTTACCATGGAGGAATCACACAAGATTTGACTTTTAAGGCTAGAACTGAAGTCGCGCCAACTGCTTAACTCAAAATACAGTCAAGAAAGTAGCTCTGAAGCTGAGAAACGGGATCGACTATAAGCACTACTGTGCAATTACGTACAATTTTCAAATTTCTTGTACTTGCTAACTTTGCGACCTCGGGCAGCTATGTTACCATGGAGGAATCACACAAGATTTGACTTTATAGGCTAGAACTGAAGTCGCGCCAACTGCTTAACTCAAAATACAGTCAAGAAGGTAGCTCTGAAGCTGAGAAACGGGATCGACTATAAGCACTACTGTGCAATTACGTACAATTTTCAAATTTATTGTACTTGCTAACTTTGCGACCTCGGGCAGCTATGTTACCATGGAGGAATCACACAAGATTTGACTTTTAAGGCTAGAACTGAAGTCGCGCCAACTGCTTAACTCAAAATACTGTCAAGAAAGTAGCTCTGAAGCTGAGAAACGGGATCGACCATAAGCACTAATGTGAAATTACGTACAATTTTCAAATTTCTTGTACTTGCTAACTTTGCGACCTCGGGCAGCTATGTTACCATTTAGGAACCACACAACATTTGACTTTATAGGCTAGAACTGAAGTCGCACCAACTGCTTAACTCAAAATACAGTCAAGAAAGTAGCTCTGAAGCTGAGAAACGGGATCGACTATAAGCACTAATGTGGAATTACGTACAATTTTCAAATTTCTTGTAGTTGCTAACTTTGCGACCTCGGGCAGCTATGTTACCATGGAGGAATCACACAAGATTTGACTTTTAAGGCTAGAACTGAAGTCCCGCCAACTGCTTAAATCAAAATACAGTCAAGAAAGTAGCTCCGAAGCTGAGAAACGGGATCGACCCTAAGCACTACTGTGCAATTCCGTACAATTTTCAAATTTCTAGTACTTGCTAACTTTGCGACCTCGGGCAGCTATGTTACCATGGAGGAATCACACAAGATTTGACTTTTAAGGCTAAAACTGAAGTCGCGCCAACTGCTTAGCTCAAAATACAGTCAAGAAAGTAGCTCTGAAGCTGAGAAACGGGATCGACCATAAGCACTAATGTGAAATTACGTACAATTTTCAAATTTCTTGTACTTGCTAACTTTGCGACCTCGGGCAGCTATGTTACCATGGAGGAATCACACAAGATTTGACTTTTAAGGCCAGAACTGAAGTCGCGCCAACTGCTTAACTCAAAATACAGTCAAGAAAGTAGCTCTGAAGCTGAGAAACGGCATCGACCATAAGCACTACCGTGAAATTACGTACAATTTTCAAATTTCTTGTACTTGCTAACTTTGCGACCTCGGGCAGCTATGTTACCATGGAGGAATCACACAAGATTTGACTTTTAAGGCTAGAACTGAAGTCGCGCCAACTGCTTAACTCAAAATACAGTCAAGAAAGTAGCTCTGAAGCTGAGAAACGGGATCGACCATAAGCACTAATGTGAAATTACGTACAATTTTCAAATTTCTTGTACTTGCTAACTTTGCGACCTCGGGCAGCTATGTTACCATTGAAGAACCACACAACATTTGACTTTATAGGCTAGAACTGAAGTCGCGCCAACTGTTTAACTCAAAATACAGTCAAGAAAGTAGTTCTGAAGCTGAGAAACGGGATCGACCATAAGCACTACTGTGCAATTACGTACAATTTTCAAATTTCTTGTACTTGCTAACTTTGCGGCCTCGGGCAGCTATGTTACCATGGAGGAACCACACAACATTTGACTTTATAGACTAGAACTGAAGTCGCGCCAACTGCTTAACTCAAAATACAGTCAAGAAAGTAGCTCTGAAGCTGAGAAACGGCATCGACCATAAGCACTACCGTGAAATTACGTACAATTTTCAAATTTCTTGTACTTGCTAACTTTGCGACCTCGGGCAGATATGTTACCATGGAGGAATCACACAAGATTTGACTTTTAAGGCTAGAACTGAAGTCGCGCCAACTGCTTGACTCAAAATACAGTCAAGAAAGTAGCTCTGAAGCTGAGAAACGCTATCGACCATAAGCACTAATGTGAAATTACGTACAATTTTCAAATTTCTTGTACTTGCTAACTTTGCGACCTCGGGCAGCTATGTTACCATGGAGGAACCACACAACATTTGACTTTATAGGCTAGAACTGAAGTCGCGCCAACTGCTTAACTCAAAATACAGTCAAGAAAGTAGCTCTGAAGCCGAGAAACGGCATCGACCATAAGCACTAATGGGAAATTACATACAATTTTCAAATTTCTTGTACTTGCTAACTTTGCGACCTCGGGCAGCTATGTTACCATGGAGGAATCACACAAGGTTTGACTTTTAAGGCTAGAACTGAAGTCGCGCCAACTGCTAAACTCAAAATACAGTCAAGAAAGTAGCTTTGAAGCTGAGAAACGGGATCGACCACAAGCACTACTGTGCAATTACGTACAATTTTCAAATTTCTTGTACTTGTACTTGCTAACTTTGCGACCTCGGGCAGCTATGTTACCATGGAGGAATCACACAAGATTTGACTTTTAAGGCTAGAACTGAAGTCGCGCCAACTGCTTAACTCAAAATACAGTCAAGAAAGTAGCTCTGCAGCCGAGAAACGGCATCGACCATAAGCACTAATGAGAAATTACATACAATTTTCAAATTTCTTGTACTTGCTAACTTTGCGGCCTCGGGCAGCTATGTTACCATGGAGGAATCACA
The DNA here is from genome assembly GCA_958301585.1 of Merodon equestris. Taxonomy (NCBI): domain Eukaryota; kingdom Metazoa; phylum Arthropoda; class Insecta; order Diptera; family Syrphidae; genus Merodon; species Merodon equestris. The sequence continues at coordinate 74,415,491 of OY284415.1, read as the reverse complement.
CAAGATTTGACTTTTAAGGCTAGAACTGAAGTCCCGCCAACTGCTTAAATCAAAATACAGTCAAGAAAGTAGCTCTGAAGCTGAGAAACGGGATCGACCATAAGCACTAATGTGAAATTACGTACAATTTTCAAATTTCTTGTACTTGCTAACTTTGCGACCTCGGGCAGCTATGTTACCATGGAGGAACCACACAACATTTGACTTTATAGGCTAGAACTGAAGTCGCGCCAACTGCTTAACTCAAAATACAGTCAAGAAAGTAGTTCTGAAGCTGAGAAACGGGATCGACCATAAGCACTAATGTGAAATTACGTACAATTTTCAAATTTCTTGTACTTGCTAACTTTGCGACTTCGGACAGCTATGTTACCATGGAGGAACCACACAACATTTGACTTTATAGGCTAGAACTGAAGTCGCGCCAACTGCTTAACTCAAAATACAGTAAAGAAAGTAGCTCTGAAGCCGAGAAACGGGATCGACCCTAAGCACTACTGTGCAATTCCGTACAATTTTCAAATTTCTTGTACTTGCTAACTTTGCGACCTCGGGCAGCTATGTTACCATGGAGGAATCACACAAGATTTGACTTTAAAGGCTAGAACTGAAGTCGCGCCAACTGCTTAACTCAAAATACAGTCAAGAAAGTAGCTCTGAAGCTGAGAAACGGGATCGACCATAAGCACTAATGTGAAATTACGTACAATTTTCAAATTTCTTGTACTTGCTAACTTTGCGACCTCGGGCAGCTATGTTACCATGGAGGAACCACACAACATTTGACTTTATAGGCTAGAACTGAAGTCGCGCCAACTGCTTAACTCAAAATACAGTCAAGAAAGTATCTCTGAAGCTGAGAAACGGCATCGACCATAAGCACTACCGTGAAATTACGTACAATTTTCAAATTTCTTGTACTTGCTAAATTTGCGACCTTGGGCAGCTATGTTACCATGGAGGAATCACACAAGATTTGACTTTTAAGGCTAGAACTGAAGTCGCGCCAACTGCTTAACTCAAAATTCAGTCAAGAAAGTAGCTCCGAAGCTGAGAAACGGGATCGACCCTAAGCACTACTGTGCAACTCCGTACAATTTTCAAATTTCTCGTACTTGCTAACTTTGCGACCTCGGGAAGCTATGTTACCATGGAGGAATCAGACAAGATTTGACTTTTAAGGCTAGAACTGAAGTCGCGCCAACTGCTTAACTCAAAATACAGTCAAGAAAGTAGCTCTGAAGCCGAGAAACGGGATCGACCCTAAGCACTAATGTGAAATTACGTACAATTTTCAAATTTCTTGTACTTGCTAACTTTGCGACCTCGGGCAGCTATGTTACCATGGAGGAATCACACAAGATTTGACTTTTAAGGCTAGAATTGAAGTCGGGCCAACTGCTTAACTCAAAATACAGTCAAGAAAGTAGCTCTGAAGCTGAGAAACGGCATCGACCATAAGCACTACCGTGAAATTACGTACAATTTTCAAATTTCTTGTACTTGTTAACTTTGCGACCTCGGGCAGCTATGTTACCATGGAGGAATCACACACGATTTGACTTTTAAGGCTAGAACTGAAGTCCCGCCAACTGCTTAAATCAAAATACAGTCAAGAAAGTAGCTCCGAAGCTGAGAAGCGGGATCGACCCTAAGCACTACTGTGCAATTCCGTACAATTTTCAAATTTCTTGTACTTGCTAACTTTGCGACCTCGGGCAGCTATGTTACCATGGAGGAATCACACAAGATTTGACTTTTAAGGCTAGAACTGAAGTCGCGCCAACTGCTTAACTCAAAATACAGTCAAGAAAGTAGTTCTGAAGCTGAGAAACGGGATCGACCATAAGCACTAATGTGAAATTACGTACAATTTTCAAATTTCTTGTACTTGCTAACTTTGCGACTTCGGACAGCTATGTTACCATGGAGGAACCACACAACATTTGACTTTATAGGCTAGAACTGAAGTCGCGCCAACTGCTTAACTCAAAATACAGTCAAGAAAGTAGCTCCGAAGCTGAGAAACGGGATCGACCCTAAGCACTACTGTGCAACTCCGTACAATTTTCAAATTTCTCGTACTTGCTAACTTTGCGACCTCGGGAAGCTATGTTACCATGGAGGAATCAGACAAGATTTGACTTTTAAGGCTAGAACTGAAGTCGCGCCAACTGCTTAACTCAAAATACAGTCAAGAAAGTAGCTCTGAAGCCGAGAAACGGGATCGACCCTAAGCACTAATGTGAAATTACGTACAATTTTCAAATTTCTTGTACTTGCTAACTTTGCGACCTCGGGCAGCTATGTTACCATGGAGGAATCACACAAGATTTGACTTTTAAGGCTAGAATTGAAGTCGGGCCAACTGCTTAACTCAAAATACAGTCAAGAAAGTAGCTCTGAAGCTGAGAAACGGCATCGACCATAAGCACTACCGTGAAATTACGTACAATTTTCAAATTTCTTGTACTTGTAAACTTTGCGACCTCGGGCAGCTATGTTACCATGGAGGAATCACACACGATTTGACTTTTAAGGCTAGAACTGAAGTCCCGCCAACTGCTTAAATCAAAATACAGTCAAGAAAGTAGCTCCGAAGCTGAGAAGCGGGATCGACCCTAAGCACTACTGTGCAATTCCGTACAATTTTCAAATTTCTTGTACTTGCTAACTTTGCGACCTCGGGCAGCTATGTTACCATGGAGGAATCACACAAGATTTGACTTTTAAGGCTAGAACTGAAGTCGCGCCAACTGCTTAACTCAAAATACAGTCAAGAAAGTAGCTCTGAAGCTGAGAAACGGGATCGACCATAAGCACTAATGTGAAATTACGTACAATTTTCAAATTTCTTGTACTTGCTAACTTTGCGACCTCGGGCAGCTATGTTACCATGGAGGAACCACACAACATTTGACTTTATAGGCTAGAACTGAAGTCGCGCCAACTGCTTAACTCAAAATACAGTCAAGAAAGTAGCTCTGAAGCTGAGAAACGGCATCGACCATAAGCACTACCGTGAAATTACGTACAATTTTCAAATTTCTTGTACTTGCTAAATTTGCGACCTCGGGCAGCTATGTTACCATGGAGGAATCACACAAGATTTGACTTTTAAGGCTAGAACTGAAGTCGCGCCAACTGCTTAACTCAAAATACAGTCAAGAAAGTAGCTCCGAAGCTGAGAAACGGGATCGACCCTAAGCACTACTGTGCAATTCCGTACAATTTTCAAATTTCTTGTACTTGCTAACTTTGCGACCTCGGGCAGCTATGTTACCATGGAGGAATCACACAAGATTTGACTTTTAAGGCTAGAACTGAAGTCGCGCCAACTGCTTAACTCAAAATACAGTCAAGAAAGTAGCTCTGAAGCTGAGAAACGGGATCGACCATAAGCACTAATGTGAAATTACGTACAATTTTCAAATTTCTTGTACTTGCTAACTTTGCGACCTCGGGCAGCTATGTTACCATGGAGGAACCACACAACATTTGACTTTATCTGCTAGAACTGAAGTCGCGCCAACTGCTTAACTCAAAATACAGTCAAGAAAGTAGCTCTGAAGCCGAGAAACGGGATCGACCCTAAGCACTACTGTGCAATTCCGTACAATTTTCAGATTTCTTGTACTTGCTAACTTTGCGACCTCGGGCAGCTATGTTACCATGGAGGAACCACACAACATTTGACTTTATAGGCTAGAACTGAAGTCGCGCCAACTGCTTAACTCAAAATACAGTCAAGAAAGTAGCTCTGAAGCTGAGAAACGGGATCGACCATAAGCACTAATGTGAAATTACGTACAATTTTCAAATTTCTTGTACTTGCTAACTTTGCGACCTCGGGCAGCTATGTTACCATGGAGGAACCACACAACATTTGACTTTATCTGCTAGAACTGAAGTCGCGCCAACTGCTTAACTCAAAATACAGTCAAGAAAGTAGCTCTGAAGCTGAGAAACGGGATCGACCATAAGCACTAATGTGAAATTACGTACAATTTTCAAATTTCTTGTACTTGCTAACTTTGCGACCTCGGGCAGCTATGTTACCATGGAGGAACCACACAACATTTGACTTTATAGGCTAGAACTGATGTCGCGCCAACTGCTTAACTCAAAATACAGTCAAGAAAGTAGCTCTGAAGCCGAGAAACGGGATCGACCCTAAGCACTACTGTGCAATTCCGTACAATTTTCAAATTTCTTGTACTTGCTAACTTTGCGACCTCGGGCAGCTATGTTACCATCGAGGAACCACACAACATTTGACTTTATAGGCTAGAACTGAAGTCGCGCCAACTGCTTAACTCAAAATACAGTCAAGAAAGTAGCTCTGAAGCCGAGAAACGGGATCGACCCTAAGCACTACTGTGCAATTCCGTACAATTTTCAGATTTCTTGTACTTGCTAATTTTGCGACCTCGGGCAGCTATGTTACCATGGAGGAATCACACAAGATTTGACTTTTAAGGCTAGAACTGAAGTCGCGCCAACTGCTTAACTCAAAATACAGTCAAGAAAGTAGCTCTGAAGCTGAGAAACGGGATCGACCATAAGCACTAATGTGAAAATACGTACAATTTTCAAATTTCTTGTACTTGCTAACTTTGCGACCTCGGGCAGTTATGTTACCATGGAGGAACCACACAACATTTGACTTTATAGGCTAGAACTGAAGTCGCGCCAACTGCTTAACTCAAAATACAGTCAAGAAAGTAGCTCCGAAGCCGACAAACGGGATCGACCCTAAGCACTACTGTGCAATTCCGTCCAATTTTCAAATTTCTTGTACTTGCTAACTTTGCGACCTCGGGCAGCTATGTTACCATGGAGGAATCACACAAGATTTGACTTTTAAGGCTAGAACTGAAGTCGCGCCATCTGCTTAACTCAAAATACAGTCAACAAAGTAGCTCTGAAGCCGAGAAACGGGATCGACCCTAAGCACTACTGTGCAATTCCGTACAATTTTCAAATTTCTTGTACTTGCTAACTTTGCGACCTCGGGCAGCTATGTTACCATGGAGGAATCACACAAGATTTGACTTTTAAGGCTAGAACTGAAGTCCCGCCAACTGCTTAAATCAAAATACAGTCAAGAAAGTAGCTCCGAAGCTGAGAAACGGGATCGACCCTAAGCACTACTGTGCAATTCCGTACAATTTTCAAATTTCTTGTACTTGCTAACTTTGCGACCTCGGGCAGCTATGTTACCATGGAGGAATCACACAAGATTTGACTTTTAAGGCTAAAACTGAAGTCGCGCCAACCGCTTAGCTCAAAATACAGTTAAGAAAGTAGCTCTGAAGCTGAGAAACGGGATCGACCATAAGCACTAATGTGAAATTACGTACAATTTTCAAATTTCTTGTACTTGCTAACTTTGCGACCTCGGGCAGCTATGTTACCATCGAGGAACCACACAACATTTGACTTTATAGACTAGAACTGAAGTCGCGCCAACTGCTTAACTCAAAATACAGTCAAGAAAGTAGTTCTGAAGCTGAGAAACGGGATCGACCATAAGCACTAATGTGAAATTACGTACAATTTTCAAATTTCTTGTACTTGCTAAATTTGCGACCTCGGGCAGCTATGTTATTATGGAGGAATCACACAAGATTTGACTTTTAAGGCTAGAACTGAAGTCGCGCCAACTGCTTAACTCAAAATACAGTCAAGAAAGTAGCTCTGAAGCTGAGAAACGGCATCGACCATAAGCACTACCGTGAAATTACGTACAATTTTCAAATTTCTTGTACTTGCTAACTTTGCGACCTCGGGCAGCTATGTTACCATGGAGGAATCACACAAGATTTGACTTTTAAGGCTAGAACTGAAGTCGCGCTAACTGCTTAACTCAAAATACAGTCAAGAAAGTAGCTCTGAAGCTGAGAAACGGGATCGACCATAAGCACTAATGTGAAATTACGTACAATTTTCAAATTTCTTGTACTTGCTAACTTTGCGACTTCGGGCAGCTATGTTACCATGGAAGAACCACACAACATTTGACTTTATAGGCTAGAACTGAAGTCGCGCCAACTGCTTAACTCAAAATACAGTCAAGAAGGTAGCTCTGAAGCTGAGAAACGGGATCGACTATAAGCACTACTGTGCAATTACGTACAATTTTCAAATTTCTTGTACTTGCTAACTTTGCGACCTCGGGCAGCTATGTTACCATGGAGGAATCGCACAAGATTTGACTTTTAAGGCTAGAACCGAAGCCGCGCCAACTGCTTAACTCAAAATACAGTCAAGAAAGTAGCTTTGAAGCTGAGAAACGGGATCGACCATAAGCACTAATGTGAAATTACGTACAATTTTCAAATTTCTTGTACTTGCTAACTTTGCGACCTCGGGCAGCTATGTTACCATCGAGGAACCACACAACATTTGACTTTATAGACTAGAACTGGAGTCGCGCCAACTGCTTAACTCAAAATACAGTCAAAAAATTAGTTCTGAAGCTGAGAAACGGGATCGACCATAAGCACTAATGTGAAATTACGTACAATTTTCAAATTTCTTGTACTTGCTAAATTTGCGACCTCGGGCAGCTATGTTACCATGGAGGAATCACACAAGATTTGACCTTTAAGGCTAGAACTGAAGTCGCGCCAACTGCTTAACTCAAAATACAGTCAAGAAAGTAGCTCTGAAGCTGAGAAACGGCATCGACCATAAGCACTACCGTGAAATTACGTACAATTTTCAAATTTCTTGTACTTGCTAACTTTGCGACCTCGGGCAGCTATGTTACCATGGAGGAATCACACAAGATTTGACTTTTAAGGATAGAACTGAAGTCGCGCCAACTGCTTAACTCAAAATACAGTCAAGAAAGTAGCTCTGAAGCTGAGAAACGGGATCGACCATAAGCACTAATGTGAAATTACGTACAATTTTCAAATTTCTTGTACTTGCTAACTTTGCGACCTCGGGCAGCTATGTTACCATGGAAGAACCACACAACATTTGACTTTATAGGCTAGAACTGAAGTCGCGCCAACTGCTTAACTCAAAATACAGTCAAGAAAGTAGCTCTGAAGCTGAGAAACGGGATCGACTATAAGCACTACTGTGCAATTACGTACAATTTTCAAATTTCTTGTACTTGCTAACTTTGCGGCCTCGGGCAGCTATGTTACCATGGAGGAACCACACAACATTTGACTTTATAGACTAGAACTGAAGTCGCGCCAACTGCTTAACTCAAAATACAGTCAAGAAAGTAGCTCTGAAGCTGAGAAACGGCATCGACCATAAGCACTACCGTGAAATTACGTACAATTTTCAAATTTCTTGTACTTGCTAACTTTGCGACCTCGGGCAGATATGTTACCATGGAGGAATCACACAAGATTTGACTTTTAAGGCTAGAACTGAAGTCGCGCCAACTGCTTAACTCAAAATACAGTCAAGAAAGTAGCTCTGAAGCTGAGAAACGCTATCGACCATAAGCACTAATGTGAAATTACGTACAATTTTCAAATTTCTTGTACTTGCTAACTTTGCGACCTCGGGCAGCTATGTTACCATGGAGGAACCACACAGCATTTGACTTTATAGGCTAGAACTGAAGTCGCGCCAACTGCTTAACTCAAAATACAGTCAAGAAAGTAGCTCTGAAGCTGAGAAACGGGATCGACCATAAGCACTAATGTGAAATTACGTACAATTTTCAAATTTCTTGTACTTGCTAACTTTGCGACCTTGGGCAGCTATGTTACCATGGAGGAATCACACAAGATTTGACCTTTAAGGCTAGAACTGAAGTCGCGCCAACTGCTTAACTCAAAATACAGTCAAGAAAGTAGCTCTGAAGCCGAGAAACGGGATCGACCCTAAGCACTACTGTGCAATTCCGTACAATTTTCAAATTTCTTGTACTTGCTAACTTTGCGACCTCGGGCAGCTATGTTACCATGGAGGAATCACACAAGATTTGACTTTTAAGGCTAGAACTGAAGTCCCGCCAACTGCTTAAATCAAAATACAGTCAAGAAAGTAGCTCCGAAGCTGAGAAACGGGATCGACCCTAAGCACTACTGTGCAATTCCGTACAATTTTCAAATTTCTTGTACTTGCTAACTTTGCGACCTCGGGCAGCTATGTTACCATGGAGGAATCACACAAGATTTGACTTTTAAGGCTAAAACTGAAGTCGCGCCAACCGCTTAGCTCAAAATACAGTTAAGAAAGTAGCTCTGAAGCTGAGAAACGGGATCGACCATAAGCACTAATGTGAAATTACGTACAATTTTCAAATTTCTTGTACTTGCTAACTTTGCGACCTCGGGCAGCTATGTTACCATCGAGGAACCACACAACATTTGACTTTATAGACTAGAACTGAAGTCGCGCCAACTGCTTAACTCAAAATACAGTCAAGAAAGTAGTTCTGAAGCTGAGAAACGGGATCGACCATAAGCACTAATGTGAAATTACGTACAATTTTCAAATTTCTTGTACTTGCTAAATTTGCGACCTCGGGCAGCTATGTTATTATGGAGGAATCACACAAGATTTGACTTTTAAGGCTAGAACTGAAGTCGCGCCAACTGCTTAACTCAAAATACAGTCAAGAAAGTAGCTCTGAAGCTGAGAAACGGCATCGACCATAAGCACTACCGTGAAATTACGTACAATTTTCAAATTTCTTGTACTTGCTAACTTTGCGACCTCGGGCAGCTATGTTACCATGGAGGAATCACACAAGATTTGACTTTTAAGGCTAGAACTGAAGTCGCGCTAACTGCTTAACTCAAAATACAGTCAAGAAAGTAGCTCTGAAGCTGAGAAACGGGATCGACCATAAGCACTAATGTGAAATTACGTACAATTTTCAAATTTCTTGTACTTGCTAACTTTGCGACTTCGGGCAGCTATGTTACCATGGAAGAACCACACAACATTTGACTTTATAGGCTAGAACTGAAGTCGCGCCAACTGCTTAACTCAAAATACAGTCAAGAAGGTAGCTCTGAAGCTGAGAAACGGGATCGACTATAAGCACTACTGTGCAATTACGTACAATTTTCAAATTTCTTGTACTTGCTAACTTTGCGACCTCGGGCAGCTATGTTACCATGGAGGAATCGCACAAGATTTGACTTTTAAGGCTAGAACCGAAGCCGCGCCAACTGCTTAACTCAAAATACAGTCAAGAAAGTAGCTTTGAAGCTGAGAAACGGGATCGACCATAAGCACTAATGTGAAATTACGTACAATTTTCAAATTTCTTGTACTTGCTAACTTTGCGACCTCGGGCAGCTATGTTACCATCGAGGAACCACACAACATTTGACTTTATAGACTAGAACTGGAGTCGCGCCAACTGCTTAACTCAAAATACAGTCAAAAAATTAGTTCTGAAGCTGAGAAACGGGATCGACCATAAGCACTAATGTGAAATTACGTACAATTTTCAAATTTCTTGTACTTGCTAAATTTGCGACCTCGGGCAGCTATGTTACCATGGAGGAATCACACAAGATTTGACCTTTAAGGCTAGAACTGAAGTCGCGCCAACTGCTTAACTCAAAATACAGTCAAGAAAGTAGCTCTGAAGCTGAGAAACGGCATCGACCATAAGCACTACCGTGAAATTACGTACAATTTTCAAATTTCTTGTACTTGCTAACTTTGCGACCTCGGGCAGCTATGTTACCATGGAGGAATCACACAAGATTTGACTTTTAAGGATAGAACTGAAGTCGCGCCAACTGCTTAACTCAAAATACAGTCAAGAAAGTAGCTCTGAAGCTGAGAAACGGGATCGACCATAAGCACTAATGTGAAATTACGTACAATTTTCAAATTTCTTGTACTTGCTAACTTTGCGACCTCGGGCAGCTATGTTACCATGGAAGAACCACACAACATTTGACTTTATAGGCTAGAACTGAAGTCGCGCCAACTGCTTAACTCAAAATACAGTCAAGAAAGTAGCTCTGAAGCTGAGAAACGGGATCGACTATAAGCACTACTGTGCAATTACGTACAATTTTCAAATTTCTTGTACTTGCTAACTTTGCGGCCTCGGGCAGCTATGTTACCATGGAGGAACCACACAACATTTGACTTTATAGACTAGAACTGAAGTCGCGCCAACTGCTTAACTCAAAATACAGTCAAGAAAGTAGCTCTGAAGCTGAGAAACGGCATCGACCATAAGCACTACCGTGAAATTACGTACAATTTTCAAATTTCTTGTACTTGCTAACTTTGCGACCTCGGGCAGATATGTTACCATGGAGGAATCACACAAGATTTGACTTTTAAGGCTAGAACTGAAGTCGCGCCAACTGCTTAACTCAAAATACAGTCAAGAAAGTAGCTCTGAAGCTGAGAAACGCTATCGACCATAAGCACTAATGTGAAATTACGTACAATTTTCAAATTTCTTGTACTTGCTAACTTTGCGACCTCGGGCAGCTATGTTACCATGGAGGAACCACACAGCATTTGACTTTATAGGCTAGAACTGAAGTCGCGCCAACTGCTTAACTCAAAATACAGTCAAGAAAGTAGCTCTGAAGCTGAGAAACGGGATCGACCATAAGCACTAATGTGAAATTACGTACAATTTTCAAATTTCTTGTACTTGCTAACTTTGCGACCTTGGGCAGCTATGTTACCATGGAGGAATCACACAAGATTTGACTTTTAAGGCTAGAACTGAAGTCGCGCCAACTGCTTAACTCAAAATACAGTCAAGAAAGTAGCTCTGAAGCTGAGAAACGCTATCGACCATAAGCACTAATGTGAAATTACGTACAATTTTCAAATTTCTTGTACTTGCTAACTTTGCGACCTAGGGCAGCTATGTTACCATGGAGGAATCACACAAGATTTGACTTTTAAGGCTAGAACTGAAGTCGCGCCAACTGCTTAACTCAAAATACAGTCAAGAAAGTAGCTCTGCAGCCGAGAAACGGCATCGACCATAAGCATTAATGAGAAATTACATACAATTTTCAAATTTCTTGTACTTGCTAACTTTGCGGCCTCGGGCAGCTATGTTACCATGGAGGAATCACACAAGATTTGACTTTTAAGGCTAGAACTGAAGTCCCGCCAACTGCTTAAATCAAAATACAGTCAAGAAAGTAGCTCTGAAGCTGAGAAACGGGATCGACCATAAGCACTAATGTGAAATTACGTACAATTTTCAAATTTCTTGTACTTGCTAACTTTGCGATCTCGGGCAGCTATGTTACCATGGAGGAACCACACAACATTTGACTTTATAGGCTAGAACTGAAGTCGCGCCAACTGCTTAACTCAAAATACAGTCAAGAAAGTAGCTCCGAAGCCGACAAACGGGATCGACCCTAAGCACTACTGTGCAATTCCGTACAATTTTCAAATTTCTTGTACTTGCTAACTTTGCGACCTCGGGCAGCTATGTTACCATGGAGGAATCACACAAGATTTGACTTTTAAGGCTAGAACTGAAGTCGCGCCAACTGCTTAACTCAAAATACAGTCAAGAAAGTAGCTCTGAAGCTGAGAAACGGGATCGACCATAAGCACTAATGTGAAATTACGTACAATTTTCAAATTTCTTGTACTTGCTAACTTTGCGACCTCGGGCAGCTATGTTACCATGGAGGAACCACACAACATTTGACTTTATCTGCTAGAACTGAAGTCGCGCCAACTGCTTAACTCAAAATACAGTCAAGAAAGTAGCTCTGAAGCCGAGAAACGGTATCGACCCTAAGCACTACTGTGCAATTCCGTACAATTTTCAGATTTCTTGTACTTGCTAACTTTGCGACCTCGGGCAGCTATGTTACCATGGAGGAATCACACAAGATTTGACTTTTAAGGCTAGAACTGAAGTCGCGCCAACAGCTTAACTCAAAATACAGCCAAGAAAGTAGCTCTGAAGCTGAGAAACGGGATCGACCATAAGCACTAATGTGAAATTACGTACAATTTTCAAATTTCTTGTACTTGCTAACTTTGCGACCTCGGGCAGCTATGTTACCATGGAGGAATCGCACAAGATTTGACTTTTAAGGCTAGAACTAAAGTCGCGCCAACTGCTTAACTCAAAATACAGTCAAGAAAGTAGCTCTCAAGCTGAGAAACGGGATCGACCATAAGCACTACTGTGCAATTCCGTACAATTTTCAGATTTCTTGTACTTGCTAACTTTGCGACCTCGGGCAGCTATGTTACCATGGAGGAACCACACAACATTTGACTTTATAGGCTAGAACTGAAGTCGCGCCAACTGCTTAACTCAAAATACAGTCAAGAAAGTAGCTCTGAAGCCGAGAAACGGGATCGACCCTAAGCACTACTGTGCAATTCCGTACAATTTTCAAATTTCTTGTACTTGCTAACTTTGCGACCTCGGGCAGCTATGTTACCATGGAGGAATCGCACAAGATTTGACTTTTAAGGCTAGAACTAAAGTCGCGCCAACTGCTTAACTCAAAATACAGTCAAGAAAGTAGCTCTGAAGCTGAGAAACGGGATCGACCATAAGCACTAATGTGAAATTACGTACAATTTTCAAATTTCTTGTACTTGCTAACTTTGCGACCTCGGGCAGCTATGTTACCATGGAGGAACCACACAACATTTGACTTTATAGGCTAGAACTGAAGTCGCGCCAACTGCTTAACTCAAAATACAGTCAAGAAAGTAGCTCTGAAGCTGAGAAACGGGATCGACCATAAGCACTAATGTGAAATTACGTACAATTTTCAAATTTCTTGTACTTGCTAACTTTGCGACCTCGGGCAGCTATGTTACCATGGAGGAACCACACAACATTTGACTTTAAAGGCTAGAACTGAAGTCGCGCCAACTGCTTAACTCAAAATACAGTCAAGAAAGTAGCTCTGAAGCTGAGAAACGGGATCGACCCTAAGCACTACTGTGCAATTCCGTACAATTTTCAAATTTCTTGTACTTGCTAACTTTGCGACCTAGGGCAGCTATGTTACCATGGAGGAATCACACAAGATTTGACTTTTAAGGCTAGAACTGAAGTCGCGCCAACTGCTTAACTCAAAATACAGTCAAGAAAGTAGGTCTGAAGCTGAGAAACGGGATCGACCATAAGCACTAATGTGAAATTACGTACAATTTTCAAATTTCTTGTACTTGCTAACTTTGCGACCTCGGGCAGCTATGTTACCATGGAGGAACCACACAACATTTGACTTTATAGGCTAGAACTGAAGTCGCGCCAACTGCTTAACTCAAAATACAGTCAAGAAAGTAGCTCTGAAGCTGAGAAACGGCATCGACCATAAGCACTACCGTGAAATTACGTACAATTTTCAAATTTCTTGTACTTGCTAACTTTGCGACCTCGGGCAGCTATGTTACCATGGAGGAATCACACAAGATTTGACTTTTAAGGCTAGAACTGAAGTCGCGCCAACTGCTTAACTCAAAATACAGTCAAGAAAGTAGCTCTGAAGCCGAGAAACGGCATCGACCATAAGCACTACTGTGAAATTACGTACAATTTTCAAATTTCTTGTACTTGCTAACTTTGCGACCTCGGGCAGCTATGTTAATTGTAATTGTAATTGTAATTTATTTATTTGGATCAATGTTAACACGTAGATACAAAAATCTTTAAATTGTGTAACAGTTATAATAGATTTATGATTTATATTTAAATTTAAAATGAAATTTTATATAAAGTAAAGAAAAATATAAAAAAAGAAAAAAGAAAAGGTATAAAGAAACATTTATAACAATTTTAACAGTGTCAACTATCGCGATTTGAAAAATAATATAAAAACAATAAATGAAAGAAAACTATGTGCAAAAGTGTTGTTTCAATTTTCGTTTGAAGTCTCCGAAGCGTGACGCCCGCCTTATGTGAACCGGAAGCGAGTTCCACAGTCTTACGGCGTATACAAAGAACTGCCTTTTCGTTGTGGTATAATTGTATGTTGGCGCAATAAGAATTCTACTTCTAGCTGAGGAAGAGAATTGCAATCTTTGGAACAGATAATCTGGTGCTTTTCTTTCTTTTAAATTAAATAGGAAAGTCAATATTCTGTGATTCATATAATTCTGTAGGTCCATTCCGAGAAATTCTCTCACATAATTGGAAATGTGGTCTCTTCGACTCAGGTTGTATACGAATCGTATTGTACTATTGACAGCGACTTTAAATTTGCGATAACTGAGGCTATCAAGATCACAGAAAACTGGATGAGCATAAAAGAGGATCGGTAGTAACATTGACTTAACTAGCATTGCTTTGATGTTGAAGGGTAGACAGTTTCCTATTTGATAAAGGGCTCTTAGCGAGCTGTAGATCTTAGCAACTAGATTCACAATGTGGTCTTCCCAGGTAAGATGCTGATTGAAAATAACTCCTAAGTTTTTAGCACTGGAAATGTATGGCAGAGGTGACCCATCGATAAAAAGTTGAGGTAAGGTGTTAGTGTCAATGCGTGATCTGGTAATAGCTACGGCCTGACTTTTGCTAGTATTAAGCATTAATTTGTTTCTACGGGACCACAAAACAATTGAATTTAGGTCTTCATTAAAACGTAATGTTGCATCTTTCACAAGTCCCATAGGATAACTTAAATGCAATTGTACGTCATCTGCAAACATCTGGATTTTGCAGTTTTTTAGGACTGAAGGAATGTCGTTGTTGAACATAGTAAACAACAGCGGACCCATTATTGAACCTTGTGGGACACCAGCTTTAGTTTCAAGGAATGTTGACAGTTTCTCATTTGCATATACAGCCTGAATGCGGTTTTTCAAGTAACTTTCCATCAGCTTAAGTGCCGTCGAGTCAAAATTGAAATAGTATCTGAGTTTATTTATGAGTATTTCATGGGGAACAGTATCAAAGGCTTTCGAAAAGTCCAATAGTACAAGTGATGTTGCATTATTCTTATCCATTTCAACACGAAGGTCTTCAACCAAGTTTACAAGTGCCGTAGTACAACTGTAATGCGGTCTAAAACCGGACTGATGTGATGAAAGGAGAGAGAATTCGTGAAGGTATTCATGGACTTGCCTACTCATAAGTTTTTCGAAAACCTTTGAAATAAATGGAAGAATGGAGATTGGGCGGTAAGTTATGCTTCTATTCGCTGAGTTCTTGGGGATAGGAATAATCTTAGATGCTTTCCAGGACTTCGGGTAGGCAGAATAAGTAAGAACGCTGTTAAAAATATATGTAAGTTCAGACAGAACTTCGTGAATAATGATTTTCAAGAATTTTGGATGCATGCCGTCCAGACCAATAGCATTAGACTTAATAGCGTTAACGGCATAGAGCACATCACATTCGTACACTCTTCGAAAACAGAAATTTCTTGATGTGGAGGAGTTATGTGACATTATTGGTGTTCGTACTCCGGTGTCATTGCAACATGCGTATGAGTCATTTGAGGCTGTGGCAAATTCAAAATTTAAATTTTCAGGGCTTACTTCACTAATACGAGCATTAGTTGCCTTCTGTCTGCCGATACCTAACTCTCTTATATACCTCCACGTTTTCGTCCTGTTAAGATTTGGTTGAAATTTTGAAGCAAAAAATTTCATTTTCGCCCTCCTTATTTCTTTCTTCACTATATTCCTTGCAATTTTATACTCATTAAATAGTTCAGGAATTTTGAATCTTTTCCATCTTTTATAGGCCCGGTCCCTTATTTTGAGAAATTGTTCAATTCTCGTACTTAGCCACATACAATTTTTATTTCGAGGGATAAACGTTTTTATAGGAACATGGGATTCAAAAAGATTGTTAATTTGGTGTGTAAAAAAGTTAATCTGTTCATCAACGGACGTCATCTGGCGCAGTCTGTGCCACTCAGTATTTGAAATATCGTGTAACAAATTTTCATTATCAATCGCTCTAAAGTTCCTGAAAGTTATAGGACTAACCTCATTGGCAGGGATGTTGAAATCTAGATCATAAAAAATAATGATAAGATCATGCTTTGAAAAACCTGGCACATCCAATTGGCCATAATATTTGACACGCTCTATATTGTTAATAATACATAGGTCAAGTAAGGTAGAGCAGCTGTTACTGAAGTGAGTAGGCATGGAGTCATTTACAGAATGTAGTTGTAGCGATCTTAGATTACTTACAAATCGATTTACGCTTGGGTTAGATTTATCTAAAAGGTCTATATTGAGATCTCCACAGAGTAAGATGTAATTGTAACGTAATGATATATCTTCCAGAAGATTTGTAACATGGGAAGAGTCGGTAACATTCGGTGGCTTATAGATAACTCCAACCAAGCATTTATCAAATCCACAGACAATTTCAACAAAGATGTATTCCATAATATCGTTTACCCCAGAAACAAGCAACTGTCTACATTGAATAACTTTCTTGATGAAAATCGCTACACCGCCTCCCCTTCTACCTAGTCTGTCACCCCGATACATTGTGTAGCCATCTATATCGACGAATTTATTGTCAATAGTAGGACATAGCCACGTCTCGGATACACAAATAATATCAACTTTCCCATTATTGAAAACTATTTGAAACTCATCCCGATGTTTAACCAAGCTCTGAGCATTTATGTGACAAACAGAGATACCAGAGTATATGTTACAGAAAATGTTTAACATTAACCGAGTTTTATGTGAAGGATTATTACAACTGCTAGAAGAAGTCAAGAAATCGCTTTCGGTTTCAGTCTGCATACCGTTCATTAACAAAGGTTTAAAAGAAACACATGGCAAAGATTGTCGTCAAGCCGGAGACCACCATCGAAAAAACCATGAAACATACACATAAAAGTAAGAAAATTGCACAACAAAAATAATATCACAGAGTTATTTACAAACATTTCAAAAACATAGTTAAAATTGTTAAAAATTGCACAACAGAAAAATATAAAAGAGCTATTTACAAACGTTTCAAAAAATATAGTTAAAATTATTGGACTATTTTTTAAATTATCACTAAATTGGATATAAAAAGTTGAATGAGTTTGACATGAACTGGATCTAGAAGTTGACTTGAGAGCCTCTGGTATAATTTGACATGTTATTATTTTCATCTTCGTCATGATTTGTGCCGGCGGCGACAACTTTATCAAGCTTTTGAATGCTGTCAATATTGATGTGGTTAGAAGTTGGTGTTTTTTTTATGTAAACAATTCCTCGTGTGGAGAAGACGGAAAAAATTTGTTTCGTGCGTTTAAATTTGATCGCTTGTCGCATAATAATTCGGTTGTTTGGTGTGAGGCTTTCGTGCAGGTAAATACGTCGGTCTAAGCTGAATCCAATATCCCGCAAAGAGAATTGCCGTGCGTTTGTTTTTTTAAAAAGCGACATAGCTTTAAGAGTGGACATCTTATCGTCAATCGAAGAAAATTTTATTATTATAACCGAGTCGGACTTCGGCTTTGCTCTAAAAATTCGATGAAAAGAAACTAGTTGGCAGTTTAAAGCAATGCACATTTTCTCAAATGTTTTTTTCAAGTTTTCCTCCGGGAGAAAGGGGACTCCAACCAAAACAGCATCGGAGGCAAGATTGTTTGCATGCAGTGTCTCTATTTGCTGCTTCATTCGTGAAAGTTCTGCATTTATATTTTGTTCAGGTGTTTTCAGTTGAACTAGCTTTTGATGAAGTTGTTTATTGATGTTGTCAACTTCCATTTGCAAGTGGCTGATGTTACCCAGACAATCATCAAAGGCAGAGACGCGAGTTTTTAAATCATTAATTTCCTCATCAAATTGTGTAAATTTATCACATATGTGTTTTTCTATGGAAGCGATTCGGGAGGATAGTCGATCCTCCATATCTTTAAGCGAGGATTTCAATGACTCACCTTGTTCTGTAATTTTGTTGTACAGGCTGGAAAAGCATTCTGACGTCATTGTTTTGAGTGACTGTGACGGAAAACCAGCTGGTGATGGACATGGTGAACTTGCCTGCTGCTGTTTCGGTGGTTGTTTTAGTGCAGTTGATCGTGTATTTTTTCCGGTGCTGTTACTCGACATACTGATGTTGTTTGTGCGTTATTGCTGTATTTGTATATGCACCAATGCGAGAAACTCCCGATACCCGATTTACAAATTAAGTTTTTTCAAATTTAAGAAATAGTTTTAAGGCTTTTCGCACTGCTGATACTTTTAGAACTTATGATAGTTGGTTCACTAAAATTAAAAACAATAATAAATCGGTTGGAAATGTATTTAGAGCCCAAAAAAGAGAGAGCCGCCGGACACACGTGTTATATTAACTTTGACACATTTGACTCCATTTGACTATGGAGGAATCACACAAGATTTGACTTTTAAGGCTAGAACTGAAGTCCCGCCAACTGCTTAAATCAAAATACAGTCAAGAAAGTAGCTCCGAAGCTGAGAAACGGGATCGACCATAAGCACTAATGTGAAATTACGTACAATTTTCAAATTTCTTGTACTTGCTAACTTTGCGACCTCGGGCAGCTATGTTACCATGGAGGAACCACACAACATTTGACTTTATAGGCTAGAACTGCGACTTGCTTAACTCAAAATACAGTCAAGAAAGTAGCTCTGAAGCCGAGAAACGGCATCGACCATAAGCACTACTGTGAAATTACGTACAATTTTCAAATTTCTTGTACTTGCTAACTTTGCGACCTCGGCAGCTATGTTACCATGGAGGAATCACACAAGATTTGACTTTTAAGGCTAGAACTGAAGTCCCGCCAACTGCTTAAATCAAAATACAGTCAAGAAAGTAGCTCCGAAGCTGAGAAACGGGATCGACCCTAAGCACTACTGTGCAATTCCGTACAATTTTCAAATTTCTTGTACTTGCTAACTTTGCGACCTCGGGCAGCTATGTTACCATGGAGGAATCACACAAGATTTGACTTTTAAGGCTAGAACTGAAGTCGCGCCAACTACTTAACTCAAAATACAGTCAAGAAAGTAGCTCTGAAGCTGAGAAACGGGATCGACCATAAGCACTAATGTGAAATTACGTACAATTTTCAAATTTCTTGTACTTGCTAACTTTGCGACCTCGGGCAGCTATGTTACCATGGAGGAACCACACAACATTTGACTTTATAGGCTAGAACTGAGGTCGCGCCAACTGCTTAACTCAAAATACAGTCAAGAAAGTAGCTCTGAAGCCGAGAAACGGGTTCGACCCTAAGCACTACTGTGCAATTCCGTACAATTTTCAAATTTCTTGTACTTGCTAACTTTGCGACCTCGGGCAGCTATGTTACCATGTAGGAATCACACAAGATTTGACTTTTAGGGCTAGAACTGAAGTCGCGCCAACTGCTTAACTCAAAATACAGTCAAGAAAGTAGCTCTGAAGCTGAGAAACGGGATCGACCATAAGCACTAATGTGAAATTACGTACAATTTTCAAATTGCTTGTACTTGCTAACTTTGCGACCTCGGGCAGCTATGTTACCATGGAGGAACCACACAACATTTGACTTTATAGGCTAGAACTGAAGTCGCGCCAACTGCTTAACTCAAAATACAGTCAAGAAAGTAGCTCTGAAGCTGAGAAACGGGATCGACCATAAGCACTAATGTGAAATTACGTACAATTTTCAAATTTCTTGTACTTGCTAACTTTGCGACCTCGGGCAGCTATGTTACCATGGAGGAACCACACAACATTTGACTTTATAGGCTAGAACTGAAGTCGCGCCAACTGCTTAACTCAAAATACAGTCAAGAAAGTAGCTCTGAAGCTGAGAAACGGGATCGACCATAAGCACTAATGTGAAATTACGTACAATTTTCAAATTTCTTGTAGTTGCTAACTTTGCGACCTCGGGCAGCTATGTTACCATGGAGGAATCACACAAGAATTGACTTTTAAGGCTAGAACTGAAGTCCCGCCAACTGCTTAACTCAAAATACAGTCAAGATAGTAGTTCTGAAGCTGAGAAACGGGATCGACCATAAGCACTAATGTGAAATTACGTACAATTTTCAAATTTCTTGTACTTGCTAACTTTGCGACCTCGGACAGCTATGTTACCATGGAGGAATCACACAAGATTTGACTTTTAAGGCTAGAACTGAAGTCGCGCCAACTGCTTAACTCAAAATACAGTCAAGAAAGTAGCTCTGCAGCCGAGAAACGGCATCGACCATAAGCATTAATGAGAAATTACATACAATTTTCAAATTTCTTGTACTTGCTAACTTTGCGGCCTCGGGCAGCTATGTTACCATGGAGGAATCACACAAGATTTGACTTTTAAGGCTAGAACTGAAGTCCCGCCAACTGCTTAAATCAAAATACAGTCAAGAAAGTAGCTCTGAAGCTGAGAAACGGGATCGACCATAAGCACTAATGTGAAATTACGTACAATTTTCAAATTTCTTGTACTTGCTAACTTTGCGATCTCGGGCAGCTATGTTACCATGGAGGAACCACACAACATTTGACTTTATAGGCTAGAACTGAAGTCGCGCCAACTGCTTAACTCAAAATACAGTCAAGAAAGTAGCTCCGAAGCCGACAAACGGGATCGACCCTAAGCACTACTGTGCAATTCCGTACAATTTTCAAATTTCTTGTACTTGCTAACTTTGCGACCTCGGGCAGCTATGTTACCATGGAGGAATCACACAAGATTTGACTTTTAAGGCTAGAACTGAAGTCGCGCCAACTGCTTAACTCAAAATACAGTCAAGAAAGTAGCTCTGAAGCTGAGAAACGGGATCGACCATAAGCACTAATGTGAAATTACGTACAATTTTCAAATTTCTTGTACTTGCTAACTTTGCGACCTCGGGCAGCTATGTTACCATGGAGGAACCACACAACATTTGACTTTATCTGCTAGAACTGAAGTCGCGCCAACTGCTTAACTCAAAATACAGTCAAGAAAGTAGCTCTGAAGCCGAGAAACGGTATCGACCCTAAGCACTACTGTGCAATTCCGTACAATTTTCAGATTTCTTGTACTTGCTAACTTTGCGACCTCGGGCAGCTATGTTACCATGGAGGAATCACACAAGATTTGACTTTTAAGGCTAGAACTGAAGTCGCGCCAACAGCTTAACTCAAAATACAGCCAAGAAAGTAGCTCTGAAGCTGAGAAACGGGATCGACCATAAGCACTAATGTGAAATTACGTACAATTTTCAAATTTCTTGTACTTGCTAACTTTGCGACCTCGGGCAGCTATGTTACCATGGAGGAACCACACAACATTTGACTTTATAGGCTAGAACTGAAGTCGCGCCAACTGCTTAACTCAAAATACAGTCAAGAAAGTAGCTCTGAAGCCGAGAAACGGGATCGACCCTAAGCACTACTGTGCAATTCCGTACAATTTTCAAATTTCTTGTACTTGCTAACTTTACGACCTCGGGCAGCTATGTTACCATGGAGGAATCGCACAAGATTTGACTTTTAAGGCTAGAACTAAAGTCGCGCCAACTGCTTAACTCAAAATACAGTCAAGAAAGTAGCTCTGAAGCTGAGAAACGGGATCGACCATAAGCACTAATGTGAAATTACGTACAATTTTCAAATTTCTTGTACTTGCTAACTTTGCGACCTCGGGCAGCTATGTTACCATGGAGGAACCACACAACATTTGACTTTATAGGCTAGAACTGAAGTCGCGCCAACTGCTTAACTCAAAATACAGTCAAGAAAGTAGCTCTGAAGCTGAGAAACGGGATCGACCATAAGCACTAATGTGAAATTACGTACAATTTTCAAATTTCTTGTACTTGCTAACTTTGCGACCTCGGGCAGCTATGTTACCATGGAGGAACCACACAACATTTGACTTTAAAGGCTAGAACTGAAGTCGCGCCAACTGCTTAACTCAAAATACAGTCAAGAAAGTAGCTCTGAAGCTGAGAAACGGGATCGACCCTAAGCACTACTGTGCAATTCCGTACAATTTTCAAATTTCTTGTACTTGCTAACTTTGCGACCTCGGGCAGCTATGTTACCATGGAGGAATCACACAAGATTTGACTTTTAAGGCTAGAACTGAAGTCGCGCCAACTGCTTAACTCAAAATACAGTCAAGAAAGTAGCTCTGAAGCTGAGAAACGGGATCGACCATAAGCACTAATGTGAAATTACGTACAATTTTCAAATTTCTTGTACTTGCTAACTTTGCGACCTCGGGCAGCTATGTTACCATGGAGGAACCACACAACATTTGACTTTATAGGCTAGAACTGAAGTCGCGCCAACTGCTTAACTCAAAATACAGTCAAGAAAGTAGCTCTGAAGCTGAGAAACGGCATCGACCATAAGCACTACCGTGAAATTACGTACAATTTTCAAATTTCTTGTACTTGCTAACTTTGCGACCTCGGGCAGCTATGTTACCATGGAGGAATCACACAAGATTTGACTTTTAAGGCTAGAACTGAAGTCGCGCCAACTGCTTAACTCAAAATACAGTCAAGAAAGTAGCTCTGAAGCCGAGAAACGGCATCGACCATAAGCACTACTGTGAAATTACGTACAATTTTCAAATTTCTTGTACTTGCTAACTTTGCGACCTCGGGCAGCTATGTTACTATGGAGGAATCACACAAGATTTGACTTTTAAGGCTAGAACTGAAGTCCCGCCAACTGCTTAAATCAAAATACAGTCAAGAAAGTAGCTCCGAAGCTGAGAAACGGGATCGACCATAAGCACTAATGTGAAATTACGTACAATTTTCAAATTTCTTGTACTTGCTAACTTTGCGACCTCGGGCAGCTATGTTACCATGGAGGAACCACACAACATTTGACTTTATAGGCTAGAACTGCGACTTGCTTAACTCAAAATACAGTCAAGAAAGTAGCTCTGAAGCCGAGAAACGGCATCGACCATAAGCACTACTGTGAAATTACGTACAATTTTCAAATTTCTTGTACTTGCTAACTTTGCGACCTCGGCAGCTATGTTACCATGGAGGAATCACACAAGATTTGACTTTTAAGGCTAGAACTGAAGTCCCGCCAACTGCTTAAATCAAAATACAGTCAAGAAAGTAGCTCCGAAGCTGAGAAACGGGATCGACCCTAAGCACTACTGTGCAATTCCGTACAATTTTCAAATTTCTTGTACTTGCTAACTTTGCGACCTCGGGCAGCTATGTTACCATGGAGGAATCACACAAGATTTGACTTTTAAGGCTAGAACTGAAGTCGCGCCAACTACTTAACTCAAAATACAGTCAAGAAAGTAGCTCTGAAGCTGAGAAACGGGATCGACCATAAGCACTAATGTGAAATTACGTACAATTTTCAAATTTCTTGTACTTGCTAACTTTGCGACCTCGGGCAGCTATGTTACCATGGAGGAACCACACAACATTTGACTTTATAGGCTAGAACTGAGGTCGCGCCAACTGCTTAACTCAAAATACAGTCAAGAAAGTAGCTCTGAAGCCGAGAAACGGGTTCGACCCTAAGCACTACTGTGCAATTCCGTACAATTTTCAAATTTCTTGTACTTGCTAACTTTGCGACCTCGGGCAGCTATGTTACCATGTAGGAATCACACAAGATTTGACTTTTAGGGCTAGAACTGAAGTCGCGCCAACTGCTTAACTCAAAATACAGTCAAGAAAGTAGCTCTGAAGCTGAGAAACGGGATCGACCATAAGCACTAATGTGAAATTACGTACAATTTTCAAATTGCTTGTACTTGCTAACTTTGCGACCTCGGGCAGCTATGTTACCATGGAGGAACCACACAACATTTGACTTTATAGGCTAGAACTGAAGTCGCGCCAACTGCTTAACTCAAAATACAGTCAAGAAAGTAGCTCTGAAGCTGAGAAACGGGATCGACCATAAGCACTAATGTGAAATTACGTACAATTTTCAAATTTCTTGTACTTGCTAACTTTGCGACCTCGGGCAGCTATGTTACCATGGAGGAACCACACAACATTTGACTTTATAGGCTAGAACTGAAGTCGCGCCAACTGCTTAACTCAAAATACAGTCAAGAAAGTAGCTCTGAAGCTGAGAAACGGGATCGACCATAAGCACTAATGTGAAATTACGTACAATTTTCAAATTTCTTGTAGTTGCTAACTTTGCGACCTCGGGCAGCTATGTTACCATGGAGGAATCACACAAGAATTGACTTTTAAGGCTAGAACTGAAGTCCCGCCAACTGCTTAACTCAAAATACAGTCAAGATAGTAGTTCTGAAGCTGAGAAACGGGATCGACCATAAGCACTAATGTGAAATTACGTACAATTTTCAAATTTCTTGTACTTGCTAACTTTGCGACCTCGGGCAGCTATGTTACCATGGAGGAACCACACAACATTTGACTTTATAGGCTAGAACTGAAGTCGCACCAACTGCTTAACTCAAAATACAGTCAAGAAAGTAGCTCTGAAGCTGAGAAACGGGATCGACCATAAGCACTAATGTGAAATTACGTACAATTTTCAAATTCCTTGTACTTGCTAACTTTGCGACCTCGGGCAGCTATGTTACCATCGAGGAACCACACAACATTTGACTTTATAGACTAGAACTGAAGTCGCGCCAACTGCTTAACTCAAAATACAGTCAAGAAAGTAGTTCTGAAGCTGAGAAACGGGATCGACCATAAGCACTAATGTGAAATTACTTACAATTTTCAAATTTCTTGTACTTGTACTTGCTAACTTTGCGACCTCGGGCAGCTATGTTACCATGGAGGAATCACACAAGATTTGACTTTTAAGGCTAGAACTGAAGTCGCGCCAACTGCTTAACTCAAAATACAGTCAAGAAAGTAGCTCTGAAGCTGAGAAACGGCATCGACCATAAGCACTACCGTGAAATTCCGTACAATTTTCAAATTTCTTGTACTTGCTAACTTTGCGACCTCGGGCAGCTATGTTACCATGGAGGAATCACACAAGATTTGACTTTTAAGGCTAGAACTGAAGTCCCGCCAACTGCTTAAATCAAAATACAGTCAAGAAAGTAGCTCCGAAGCTGAGAAACGGGATCGACCCTAAGCACTACTGTGCAATTCCGTACAATTTTCAAATTTCTTGTACTTGCTAACTTTGCGACCTCGGGCAGCTATGTTACCATGGAGGAATCACACAACATTTGACTTTATAGACTAGAACTGAAGTCGCGCCAACTACTTAACTCAAAATACAGTCAAGAAAGTAGGTCTGAAGCTGAGAAACGGGATCGACCATAAGCACTAATGTGAAATTACGTACAATTTTCAAATTTCTTGTACTTGCTAACTTTGCGACCTCGGGCAGCTATGTTACCATGGAGGAATCACACAACATTTGACTTTATAGACTAGAACTGAAGTCGCGTCAACTGCTTAACTCAAAATACAGTCAAGAAAGTAGTTCTGAAGCAGAGAAACGGGATCGACCATAAGCACTAATGTGAAATTACGTACAATTTTCAAATTTCTTGTAGTTGCTAACTTTGCGACCTCGGGCAGCTATGTTACCATGGAGGAATCACACAAGATTTGACTTTTAAGGCTAGAACTGAAGTCCCGCCAACTGCTTAAATCAAAATACAGTCAAGAAAGTAGCTCCGAAGCTGAGAAACGGGATCGACCCTAAGCACTACTGTGCAATTCCGTACAATTTTCAAATTTCTTGTACTTGCTAACTTTGCGACCTCGGGCAGCTATGTTACCATGGAGGAATCACACAACATTTGACTTTATAGACTAGAACTGAAGTCGCGCCAACTGCTTAACTCAAAATACAGTCAAGAAAGTGGTTCTGAAGCTGAGAAACGGGATCGACCATAAGCACTAATGTGAAATTACGTACAATTTTCAAATTTCTTGTACTTGCTAACTTTGCGACCTCGGGCAGCTATGTTACCATGGAGGAATCACACAAGATTTGACTTTTAAGGCTAGAACTGAAGTCGCGCCAACTGCTTAACTCAAAATACAGTCAAGAAAGTAGCTCTGAAGCTGAGAAACGGGAACAACTATAAGCACTACTGTGCAATTACGTACAATTTTCAAATTTCTTGTACTTGCTAACTTTGCGACCTCGGGCAGCTATGTTACCATGGAGGAATCGCACAAGATTTTACTTTTAAGGCTAGAACTGAAGACGCGCCAACTGCTTAACTCAAAATACAGTCCAGAAAGTAGCTCTGAAACTCAGAAACGGGATCGACCATAAGCACTACTGTGCAATTACGTACAATTTTCAAATTTCTTGTACTTGCTAACTTTGCGGCCTCGGGCAGCTATGTTACCATGGAGGAACCACACAACATTTGACTTTATAGACTAGAACTGAAGTCGCGCCAACTGCTTAACTCAAAATACAGTCAAGAAAGTAGCTCTGAAGCTGAGAAACGGCATCGACCATAAGCACTACCGTGAAATTACGTACAATTTTCAAATTTCTTGTACTTGCTAACTTTGCGACCTCGGGCAGCTATGTTACCATTGAGGAATCACACAAGATTTGACTTTTAAGGCTAGAACTGAAGTCGCGCCAACTGCTTAACCCAAAATACAGTCAAGAAAGTAGCTCTGAAGCTGAGAAACGCTATCGACCATAAGCACTAATGTGAAATTACGTACAATTTTCAAATTTCTTGTACTTGCTAACTTTGCGACCTCGGGCAGCTATGTTACCATGGAGGAATCACACAACATTTGACTTTATAGACTAGAACTGAAGTCGCGCCAACTGCTTAACTCAAAATACAGTCAAGAAAGTAGTTCTGAAGCTGAGAAACGGGATCGACCATAAGCACTAATGTGAAATTACGTACAATTTTCAAATTTCTTGTACTTGCTAACTTTGCGACCTCGGGCAGCTATGTTACCATGGAGGAACCACACAACATTTGACTTTATAGGCTAGAACTGAAGTCGCACCAACTGCTTAACTCAAAATACAGTCAAGAAAGTAGCTCTGAAGCTGAGAAACGGGATCGACCATAAGCACTAATGTGAAATTACGTACAATTTTCAAATTTCTTGTAGTTGCTAACTTTGCGACCTCGGGCAGCTATGTTACCATGGAGGAATCACACAAGATTTGACTTTTAAGTCTAGAACTGAAGTCCCGCCAACTGCTTAAATCAAAATACAGTCAAGAAAGTAGCTCCGAAGCTGAGAAACGGGATCGACCCTAAGCACTACTGTGCAATTCCGTACAATTTTCAAATTTCTTGTACTTGCTAACTTTGCGACCTCGGGCAGCTATGTTACCATGGAGGAATCACACAACATTTGACTTTATAGACTAGAACTGAAGTCGCGCCAACTGCTTAACTCAAAATACAGTCAAGAAAGTAGTTCTGAAGCTGAGAAACGGGATCGACCATAAGCACTAATGTGAAATTACGTACAATTTTCAAATTTCTTGTACTTGCTAACTTTGCGACCTCGGGCAGCTATGTTACCATCGAGGAACCACACAACATTTGACTTTATAGACTAGAACTGAAGTCGCGCCAACTGCTTAACTCAAAATACAGTCAAGAAAGTAGTTCTGAAGCTGAGAAACGGGATCGACCATAAGCACTAATGTGAAATTACGTACAATTTTCAAATTTCTTGTACTTGCTAACTTTGCGACCTCGGGCAGCTATGTTACCATGGAGGAATCACACAAGATTTGACTTTTAAGGCTAGAACTGAAGTCGCGCCAACTGCCTAACTCAAAATACAGTCAAGAAAGTAGTTCTGAAGCTGAGAAACGGGATCGACCATAAGCACTAATGTGAAATTACGTACAATTTTCAAATTTCTTGTACTTGCTAAATTTGCGACCTCGGGCAGCTATGTTACCATGGAGGAACCACACAACATTTGACTTTATAGGCTAGAACTGAAGTCGCACCAACTGCTTAACTCAAAATACAGTCAAGAAAGTAGCTCTGAAGCTGAGAAACGGGATCGACCATAAGCACTAATGTGAAATTACGTACAATTTTCAAATTTCTTGTAGTTGCTAACTTTGCGACCTCGGGCAGCTATGTTACCATGGAGGAATCACACGAGATTTGACTTTTAAGGCTAGAACTGAAGTCCCGCCAACTGCTTAACTTAAAATACAGTCAAGAAAGTAGTTCTGAAGCTGAGAAACGGGATCGACCATAAGCACTAATGTGAAATTACGTACAATTTTCAAATTTCTTGTACTTGCTAACTTTGCGACCTCGGGCAGCTATGTTACCATGGAGGAACCACACAACATTTGACTTTATAGGCTAGAACTGAAGTCGCACCAACTGCTTAACTCAAAATACAGTCAAGAAAGTAGCTCTGAAGCTGAGAAACGGGATCGACCATAAGCACTAATGTGAAATTACGTACAATTTTCAAATTTCTTGTACTTGCTAACTTTGCGACCTCGGGCAGCTATGTTACCATCGAGGAACCACACAACATTTGACTTTATAGGCTAGAACTGAAGTCGCACCAACTGCTTAACTCAAAATACAGTCAAGAAAGTAGCTCTGAAGCTGAGAAACGGGATCGACCATAAGCACTAATGTGAAATTACGTACAATTTTCAAATTTCTTGTACTTGCTAACTTTGCGGCCTCGGGCAGCTATGTTACCATGGAGGAACCACACAACATTTGACTCTATACACTAGAACTGAAGTCGCGCCAACTGCTTAACTCAAAATACAGTCAAGAAAGTAGCTCTGAAGCTGAGAAACGGCATCGACCATAAGCACTACCGTGAAATTACGTACAATTTTCAAATTTCTTGTACTTGCTAACTTTGCGACCTCGGGCAGCTATGTTACCATTGAGGAATCACACAAGATTTGACTTTTAAGGCTAGAACTGAAGTCGCGCCAACTGCT
This sequence comes from Merodon equestris, assembly GCA_958301585.1. Lineage (NCBI taxonomy): Eukaryota > Metazoa > Arthropoda > Insecta > Diptera > Syrphidae > Merodon > Merodon equestris. The sequence goes on along the minus strand of OY284415.1, from coordinate 74,386,702 downwards.
TAACCCAAAATACAGTCAAGAAAGTAGCTCTGAAGCTGAGAAACGCTATCGACCATAAGCACTAATGTGAAATTACGTACAATTTTCAAATTTCTTGTACTTGCTAACTTTGCGACCTCGGGCAGCTATGTTACCATCGAGGAACCACACAACATTTGACTTTATAGGCTAGAACTGAAGTCGCACCAACTGCTTAACTCAAAATACAGTCAAGAAAGTAGCTCTGAAGCTGAGAAACGGGATCGACCATAAGCACTAATGTGAAATTACGTACAATTTTCAAATTTCTTGTACTTGCTAACTTTGCGGCCTCGGGCAGCTATGTTACCATGGAGGAACCACACAACATTTGACTCTATACACTAGAACTGAAGTCGCGCCAACTGCTTAACTCAAAATACAGTCAAGAAAGTAGCTCTGAAGCTGAGAAACGGCATCGACCATAAGCACTACCGTGAAATTACGTACAATTTTCAAATTTCTTGTACTTGCTAACTTTGCGACCTCGGGCAGCTATGTTACCATTGAGGAATCACACAAGATTTGACTTTTAAGGCTAGAACTGAAGTCGCGCCAACTGCTTAACCCAAAATACAGTCAAGAAAGTAGCTCTGAAGCTGAGAAACGCTATCGACCATAAGCACTAATGTGAAATTACGTACAATTTTCAAATTTCTTGTACTTGCTAACTTTGCGACCTCGGGCAGCTATGTTACCATGGAGGAATCACACAAGATTTGACTTTTAAGGCTAGAACTGAAGTCCCGCCAACTGCTTAAATCAAAATACAGTCAAGAAAGTAGCTCCGAAGCTGAGAAACGGGATCGACCCTAAGCACTACTGTGCAATTCCGTACAATTTTCAAATTTCTTGTACTTGCTAACTTTGCGACCTCGGGCAGCTATGTTACCATGGAGGAATCACACAACATTTGACTTTATAGACTAGAACTGAAGTCGCGCCAACTGCTTAAATCAAAATACAGTCAAGAAAGTAGTTCTGAAGCTGAGAAACGGGATCGACCATAAGCACTAATGTGAAATTACGTACAATTTTCAAATTTCTTGTACTTGCTAACTTTGCGACCTCGGGCAGCTATGTTACCATGGAGGAACCACACAACATTTGACTTTATAGGCTAGAACTGAAGTCGCACCAACTGCATAACTCAAAATACAGTCAAGAAAGTAGCTCTGAAGCTGAGAAACGGGATCGACCATAAGCACTAATGTGAAATTACGTACAATTTTCAAATTTCTTGTAGTTGCTAACTTTGCGACCTCGGGCAGCTATGTTACCATGGAGGAATCACACAAGATTTGACTTTTAAGCCTAGAACTGAAGTCCCGCCAACTGCTTAAATCAAAATACAGTCAAGAAAGTAGCTCCGAAGCTGAGAAACGGGATCGACCCTAAGCACTACTGTGCAACTTAGTACAATTTTCAAATTTCTTGTACTTGCTAACTTTGCGACCTCGGGCAGCTATGTTACCATGGAGGAATCACACAACATTTGACTTTATAGACTAGAACTGAAGTCGCGCCAACTGCTTAACTCAAAATACAGTCAAGAAAGTAGTTCTGAAGCTGAGAAACGGGATCGACCATAAGCACTAATGTGAAATTACGTACAATTTTCAAATTTCTTGTACTTGCTAACTTTGCGACCTCGGGCAGCTATGTTACCATCGAGGAACCACACAACATTTGACTTTATAGACTAGAACTGAAGTCGCGCCAACTGCTTAACTCAAAATACAGTCAAGAAAGTAGTTCTGAAGCTGAGAAACGGGATCGACCATAAGCACTAATGTGAAATTACGTACAATTTTCAAATTTCTTGTACTTGCTAACTTTGCAACCTCGGGCAGCTATGTTACCATGGAGGAATCACACAAGATTTGACTTTTAAGGCTAGAACTGAAGTCGCGCCAACTGCTTAACTCAAAATACAGTCAAGAAAGTAGTTCTGAAGCTGAGAAACGGGATCGACCATAAGCACTAATGTGAAATTACGTACAATTTTCAAATTTCTTGTACTTGCTAAATTTGCGACCTCGGGCAGCTATGTTACCATGGAGGAACCACACAACATTTGACTTTATAGGCTAGAACTGAAGTCGCACCAACTGCTTAACTCAAAATACAGTCAAGAAAGTAGCTCTGAAGCTGAGAAACGGGATCGACCATAAGCACTAATGTGAAACTACGTACAATTTTCAAATTTCTTGTAGTTGCTAACTTTGCGACCTCGGGCAGCTATGTTACCATGGAGGAATCACACAAGATTTGACTTTTAAGGCTAGAACTGAAGTCCCGCCAACTGCTTAACTCAAAATACAGTCAAGAAAGTAGTTCTGAAGCTGAGAAACGGGATCGACCATAAGCACTAATGTGAAATTACGTACAATTTTCAAATTTCTTGTACTTGCTAACTTTGCGACCTCGGGCAGCTATGTTACCATGGAGGAACCACACAACATTTGACTTTATAGGCTAGAACTGAAGTCGCACCAACTGCTTAACTCAAAATACAGTCAAGAAAGTAGCTCTGAAGCTGAGAAACGGGATCGACCATAAGCACTAATGTGAAATTACGTACAATTTTCAAATTTCTTGTACTTGCTAACTTTGCGACCTCGGGCAGCTATGTTACCATCGAGGAACCACACAACATTTGACTTTATAGACTAGAACTGAAGTCGCGCCAACTGCTTAACTCAAAATACAGTCAAGAAAGTAGTTCTGAAGCTGAGAAACGGGATCGACCATAAGCACTAATGTGAAATTACTTACAATTTTCAAATTTCTTGTACTTGCTAACTTTGCGACCTCGGGCAGCTATGTTACCATGGAGGAATCACACAAGATTTGACTTTTAAGGCTAGAACTGAAGTCGCGCCAACTGCTTAACTCAAAATACAGTCAAGAAAGTAGCTCTGAAGCTGAGAAACGGCATCGACCATAAGCACTACCGTGAAATTACGTACAATTTTCAAATTTCTTGTACTTGCTAACTTTGCGACCTCGGGCAGCTATGTTACCATGGAGGAATCACACAAGATTTGACTTTTAAGGCTAGAACTGAAGTCGCGCCAACTGCTTAACTCAAAATACAGTCAAGAAAGTAGCTCTGAAGCTGAGAAACGCTATCGACCATAAGCACTAATGTGAAATTACGTACAATTTTCAAATTTCTTGTACTTGCTAACTTTGCGACCTCGGGCAGCTATGTTACCATGGAGGAATCACACAAGATTTGACTTTTAAGGCTAGAACTGAAGTCCCGCCAACTGCTTAAATCAAAATACAGTCAAGAAAGTAGCTCCGAAGCTGAGAAACGGGATCGACCCTAAGCACTACTGTGCAATTCCGTACAATTTTCAAATTTCTTGTACTTGCTAACTTTGCGACCTCGGGCAGCTATGTTACCATGGAGGAATCACACAACATTTGACTTTATAGACTAGAACTGAAGTCGCGCAAACTGCTTAACTCAAAATACAGTCAAGAAAGTAGTTCTGAAGCTGAGAAACGGGATCGACCATAAGCACTAATGTGAAATTACGTACAATTTTCAAATTTCTTGTACTTGCTAACTTTGCGACCTCGGGCAGCTATGTTACCATGGAGGAACCACACAACATTTGACTTTATAGGCTAGAACTGAAGTCGCACCAACTGCTTAACTCAAAATACAGTCAAGAAAGTAGCTCTGAAGCTGAGAAACGGGATCGACCATAAGCACTAATGTGAAATTACGTACAATTTTCAAATTTCTTGTACTTGCTAACTTTGCGACCTCGGGCAGCTATGTTACCATGGAGGAATCACACAACATTTGACTTTATAGACTAGAACTGAAGTCGCGTCAACTGCTTAACTCAAAATACAGTCAAGAAAGTAGTTCTGAAGCTGAGAAACGGGATCGACCATAAGCACTAATGTGAAATTACGTACAATTTTCAAATTTCTTGTACTTGCTAACTTTGCGACCTCGGGCAGCTATGTTACCATGGAGGAATCACACAAGATTTGACTTTTAAGGCTAGAACTGAAGTCGCGCCAACTGCTTAACTCAAAATACAGTCAAGAAAGTAGCTCTGCAGCCGAGAAACGGCATCGACCATAAGCACTAATGAGAAATTACATACAATTTTCAAATTTCTTGTACTTGCTAACTTTGCGGCCTCGGGGAGCTATGTTACCATGGAGGAATCACACAAGATTTGACTTTTAAGGCTAGAACTGAAGTCGCGCCAACTGCTTAACTCAAAATACAGTCAAGAAAGTAGCTCTGAAGCTGAGAAACGGGATCGACCTTAAGCACTACTGTGCAATTACGTACAATTTTCAAATTTCTTGTACTTGCTAACTTTGCGGCCTCGGGCAGCTATGTTACCATGGAGGAATCACACAAGATTTGACTTTATAGGCTAGAACTGAAGTCGCCCAACTGCTTAACTCAAAATACAGTCAAGAAAGTAGCTCTGAAGCTGAGAAACGGGATCGACCATAAGCACTACCGTGAAATTACGTACAATTTTCAAATTTCTTGTACTTGCTAACTTTGCGACCTCGGGCAGCTATGTTACCATGGAGGAATCACACAAGATTTGACTTTTAAGGCTAGAACTGAAGTCGCGCCAACTGCTTAACTCAAAATACAGTCAAGAAAGTAGCTTTGAAGCTGAGAAACGGGATCGACCATAAGCACTACTGTGCAATTACGTACAATTTTCAAATTTCTTGTACTTGCTAACTTTGCGACCTCGGGCAGCTATGTTACCATGGAGGAACCACACAACATTTGACTTTATAGGCTAGAACTGAAGTCGCGCCAACTGCTTAACTCAAAATACAGTCAAGAAAGTTGCTCTGAAGCTGAGAAACGGGATCGACCATAAGCACTAATGTGAAATTACGTACAATTTTCAAATTTCTTGTGCTTGCTAATTTTGCGACCTCGGGCAGCTATGTTACCATGGAGGAACCACACAACATTTGACTTTATGGGCTAGAACTGAAGTCCCGCCAACTGCTTAAATCAAAATACAGTCAAGAAAGCAGCTCTGAAGCTGAGAAACGGCATCGACCATAAGCACTACCGTGAAATTACGTACAATTTTCAAATTTCTTGTACTTGCTAACTTTGCGACCTCGGGCAGCTATGTTACCATGGAGGAATCACACAAGATTTGACTTTTAAGGCTAGAACTGAAGTCCCGCCAACTGCTTAACTCAAAATACAGTCAAGAAAGTAGCTCTGAAGCTGAGAAACGGGATCGACCATAAGCACTAATGTGAAATTACGTACAATTTTCAAATTTCTTGTACTTGCTAACTTTGCGACCTCGGGCAGCTATGTTACCATGGAGGAACCACACAACATTTGACTTTATAGGCTAGAACTGAAGTCGCGCCAACTGCTTAACTCAAAATACAGTCAAGAAAGTAGCTCTGAAGCTGAGAAACGGCATCGACCATAAGCACTACCGTGAAATTACGTACAATTTTCAAATTTCTTGTACTTGCTAACTTTGCGACCTCGGGCAGCTATGTTACCATGGAGGAATCACACAAGATTTGACTTTTAAGGCTAGAACTGAAGTCCCGCCAACTGCTTAAATCAAAATACAGTCAAGAAAGTAGCTCTGAAGCTGAGAAACGGGATCGACTATAAGCACTACTGTGCAATTACGTACAATTTTCAAATTTCTTGTACTTGCTAACTTTGCGACCTCGGGCAGCTATGTTACCATGGAGGAATCGCACAAGATTTGACTTTTAAGGCTAAAACTGAAGTCGCGCCAACTGCTTAGCTCAAAATACAGTCAAGAAAGTAGCTCTGAAGCTGAGAAACGGGATCGACCATAAGCACTAATGTGAAATTACGTACAATTTTCAAATTTCTTGTACTTGCTAACTTTGCGACCTCGGGCAGCTATGTTACCATCGAGGAACCACACAACATTTGACTTTATAGACTAGAACTGAAGTCGCGCCAACTGCTTAACTCAAAATACAGTCAAGAAAGTAGCTCTGAAGCTGAGAAACGAGATCGACCATAAGCACTAATGTGAAATTACGTACAATTTTCAAATTTCTTGTACTTGCTAACTTTGCGACCTCGGGCAGCTATGTTACCATGGAGGAATCACACAAGATTTGACTTTTAAGGCTAAAACTGAAGTCGCGCCAACTGCTTAGCTCAAAATACAGTCAAGAAAGTAGCTCTGAAGCTGAGAAACGGGATCGGCCATAAGCGCTAATGTGAAATTACGTACAATTTTCAAATTTCTTGTACTTGCTAACTTTGCGACCTCGGGCAGCTATGTTACCATGGAGGAACCACACAACATTTGACTTTATAGGTTAGAACTGAAGTCGCGCCAACAGCTTAACTCAAAATACAGTCAAGAAAGTAGCTCTGAAGCCGAGAAACGGGGTCGACCATAAGCACTATCGTGAAATTAGGTACAATTTTCAAATTTCTTGTACTTGCTAACTTTGCGACTTCGGGCAGCTATGTTACCATATAGAAACCACATAACATTTGACTTTTAAGGCTAGAACTGAAGTCGCGCCAACTGCTTAGCTCAAAATACAGTCAAGAAAGTAGCTCTGAAGCCTAGAAACGGCATCGACCATAAGCACTAATGAGAAATTACATACAATTTTCAAATTTCTTGTACTTGCTAACTTTGCGACCTCGGGCAGCTATGTTACCATGAAGGAATCACACAAGATCTGACTTTTAAGGCTAGAACTGAAGTCGCGCCAACCGCTTAACTCAAAATACAGTCAAGAAAGTAGCTCTGAAGCTGAGAAACGGGATCGACCACAAGCACTACTGTGCAATTACGTACAATTTTCAAATTTCTTGTACTTGCTAACTTTGCGACCTCGGGCAGCTATGTTACCATGGAGGAATCACACAAGATTTGACTTTTAAGGCTAGAACTGAAGTCGCGCCAACTGCTTAACTCAAAATACAGTCAAGAAAGTAGCTCTGCCGCCGAGAAACGGCATCGACCATAAGCACTAATGAGAAATTACATACAATTTTCAAATTTCTTGTACTTGCTAACTTTGCGGCCTCGGGCAGCTATGTTACCATGGAGGAATCACACAAGATTTGACTTTTAAGGCTAGAACTGAAGACGTGCCAACTGCTTAACTCAAAATACAGTCAAGAAAGTAGCTCTGAAGCTGAGAAACGGGATCGACCTTAAGCACTACTGTGCAATTACGTACAATTTTCAAATTTCTTGTACTTGCTAACTTTGCGGCCTCGGGCAGCTATGTTACCATGGAGGAACCACACAACATTTGACTTTATAGGCTAGAACTGAAGTCGCCCAACTGCTTAACTCAAAATACAGTCAAGAAAGTAGCTCTGAAGCTGAGAAACGGCATCGACCATAAGCACTACCGTGAAATTACGTACAATTTTCAAATTTCTTGTACTTGCTAACTTGCGACCTCGGGCAGCTATGTTACCATGGAGGAATCACACAAGATTTGACTTTGAAGGCTAGAACTGAAGTCGCGCCAACTGCTTAACTCAAAATACAGTCAAGAAAGTAGCTTTGAAGCTGAGAAACGGGATCGACCATAAGCACTACTGTGCAATTACGTACAATTTTCAAATTTCTTGTACTTGCTAACTTGGCGACCTCGGGCAGCTATGTTACCATGGAGGAATCACACAAGATTTGACTATATAGGCTAGAACTGAAGTCGCGCCAACTGCTTAACTCAAAATACAGTCAAGAAAGTAGCTCTCAAGCTGAGAAACGGCATCGACTATAAGCACTACTGTGCAATTCCGTACAATTTTCAAATTTCTTGTACTTGCTAACTTGGCGACCTCGGGCAGCTATGTTACCATGGAGGAATCACACAAGATTTGACTTTTAAGGCTAAAACTGAAGTCGCGCCAACTGCTTAACTCAAAATACAGTCAAGAAAGTAGCTCTGAAGCTGAGAAACGGGATCGACCATAAGCACTAATGTGAAATTACGTACAATTTTCAAATTTCTTGTACTTGCTAACTTTGCGACCTTGGGCAGCTATGTTACCATGGAGGAATCACACAAGATTTGACTTTTAAGGCTAGTACTGAAGTCGCGCCAACTGCTTAACTCAAAATACAGTCAAGAAAGTAGCTCTGCAGCCGAGAAACGGCATCGACCATAAGCACTAATGAGAAATTACATACAATTTTCAAATTTCTTGTACTTGCTAACTTTGCGGCCTCGGGCAGCTATGTTACCATGGAGGAATCACACAAGATTTGACTTTTAAGGCTAGAACTGAAGTCGCCCCAACTGCTTAACTCAAAATACAGTCAAGAAAGTAGCTCTGCAGCCGAGAAACGGCATCGACCATAAGCACTAATGAGAAATTACATACAATTTTCAAATTTCTTGTACTTGCTAACTTTGCGGCCTCGGGCAGCTATGTTACCATGGAGGAATCACACAAGATTTGACTTTTAAGGCTAGAACTGAAGTCCCGCCAACTGCTTAAATCAAAATACAGTCAAGAAAGTAGCTCTGAAGCTGAGAAACGGGATCGACTATAAGCACTACTGTGCAATTCCGTACAATTTTCAAATTTCTTGTACTTGCTAACTTTGCGACCTCGGGCAGCTATGTTACCATGGAGGAATCACACAAGATTTGACTTTTAAGGCTAAAACTGAAGTCGCGCTAACTGCTTAACTCAAAATACAGTCAAGAAAGTAGCTCTGAAGCTGAGAAACGGGATCGACCATAAGCACTAATGTGAAATTACGTACAATTTTCAAATTTCTTGTACTTGCTAACTTTGCGACCTCGGGCAGCTATGTTACCATGGAGGAACCACACAACATTTGACTTTATAGGCTAGAACTGAAGTCGCGCCAACTGCTTAACTCAAAATACAGTCAAGAAAGTAGCTCTGAAGCTGAGAAACGGGATCGACCATAAGCACTAATGTGAAATTACGTACAATTTTCAAATTTCTTGTACTTGCTAACTTTGCGACCTTGGGCAGCTATGTTACCATGGAGGAATCACACAAGATTTGACTTTTAAGGCTAGTACTGAAGTCGCGCCAACTGCTTAACTCAAAATACAGTCAAGAAAGTAGCTCTGCAGCCGAGAAACGGCATCGACCATAAGCACTAATGAGAAATTACATACAATTTTCAAATTTCTTGTACTTGCTAACTTTGCGGCCTCGGGCAGCTATGTTACCATGGAGGAATCACACAAGATTTGACTTTTAAGGCTAGAACTGAAGTCGCGCCAACTGCTTAACTCAAAATACAGTCAAGAAAGTAGCTCTGCAGCCGAGAAACGGCATCGACCATAAGCACTAATGAGAAATTACATACAATTTTCAAATTTCTTGTACTTGCTAACTTTGCGGCCTCGGGCAGCTATGTTACCATGGAGGAATCACACAAGATTTGACTTTTAAGGCTAGAACTGAAGTCCCGCCAACTGCTTAAATCAAAATACAGTCAAGAAAGTAGCTCTGAAGCTGAGAAACGGGATCGACTATAAGCACTACTGTGCAATTCCGTACAATTTTCAAATTTCTTGTACTTGCTAACTTTGCGACCTCGGGCAGCTATGTTACCATGGAGGAATCACACAAGATTTGACTTTTAAGGCTAAAACTGAAGTCGCGCCAACTGCTTAACTCAAAATACAGTCAAGAAAGTAGCTCTGAAGCTGAGAAACGGGATCGACCATAAGCACTAATGTGAAATTACGTACAATTTTCAAATTTCTTGTACTTGCTAACTTTGCGACCTCGGGCAGCTATGTTACCATGGAGGAACCACACAACATTTGACTTTATAGGCTAGAACTGAAGTCGCGCCAACTGCTTAACTCAAAATACAGTCAAGAAAGTAGCTCTGAAGCTGAGAAACGGGATCGACCATAAGCACTAATGTGAAATTACGTACAATTTTCAAATTTCTTGTACTTGCTAACTTTGCGACCTTGGGCAGCTATGTTACCATGGAGGAATCACACAAGATTTGACTTTTAAGGCTAGTACTGAAGTCGCGCCAACTGCCTAACTCAAAATACAGTCAAGAAAGTAGCTCTGAAGCCGAGAAACGGCATCGACCATAAGCACTAATGAGAAATTACATACAATTTTCAAATTTCTTGTATTTGCTAACTTTGCGACCTCGGGCAGCTATGTTACCATGGAGGAATCACACAAGATTTGACTTTTAAGGCTAGAACTGAAGTCGCGCCAACTGCTTAACTCAAAATACAGTCAAGAAAGTAGCTCTGAAGCTGAGAAACGGGATCGACCATAAGCACTAATGTGAAATTACGTACAATTTTCAAATTTCTTGTACTTGCTAACTTTGCGACCTCGGGCAGCTATGTTACCATGGAGGAATCGCACAAGATTTGACTTTTAAGGCTAAAACTGAAGTCGCGCCAACTGCTTAGCTCAAAATACAGTCGAGAAAGCAGCTCTGAAGCTGAGAAACGGGATCGACCATAAGCACTAATGTGAAATTACGTACAATTTTCAAATTTCTTGTACTTGCTAACTTTGCGACCTCGGGCAGCTATGTTACCATCGAGGAACCACACAACATTTGACTTTATAGACTAGAACTGAAGTCGCGCCAACTGCTTAACTCAAAATACAGTCAAGAAAGTAGCTCTGAAGCTGAGCAACGAGATCGACCATAAGCACTAATGTGAAATTACGTACAATTTTCACATTTCTTGTACTTGCTAAATTTGCGACCTCGGGCTGCTATGTTACCATGGAGGAATCACACAAGATTTGACTTTTAAGGCTAGAACTGAAGTCGCGCCAACTGCTTAACTCAAAATACAATCAAGAAAGTAGCTCTGAAGCTGAGAAACGGGATCGACTATAAGCACTACTGTGCAATTACGTACAATTTTCAAATTTCTTGTACTTGCTAACTTTGCGACCTCGGGCAGCTATGTTACCATGGAGGAATCACACAAGATTTGACTTTTAAGGCTAAAACTGAAGTCGCGCCAACTGCTTAGCTCAAAATACAGTCAAGAAAGTAGCTCTGAAGCTGAGAAACGGGATCGGCCATAAGCGCTAATGTGAAATTACGTACAATTTTCAAATTTCTTGTACTTGCTAACTTTGCGACCTCGGGCAGCTATGTTACCATGGAGGAACCACACAACATTTGACTTTATAGGTTAGAACTGAAGTCGCGCCAACTGCTTAACTCAAAATACAGTCAAGAAAGTAGCTCTGAAGCCGAGAAACGGGGTCGACCATAAGCACTATCGTGAAATTAGGTACAATTTTCAAATTTCTTGTACTTGCTAACTTTGCGACTTCGGGCAGCTATGTTACCATATAGGAACCACATAACATTTGACTTTTAAGGCTAGAACTGAAGTCGCGCCAACTGCTTAACTCAAAATACAGTCAAGAAAGTAGCTCTGAAGCCGAGAAACGGCATCGACCATAAGCACTATCGTGAAATTACGTACAATTTTCAAATTTCTTGTACTTGCTAACTTTGCGACCTCGGGCAGCTATGTTACCATGGAGGAATCACACAAGATTTGACTTTTAAGGCTAGAACTGAAGTCGCGCCAACTGCTTAACTCAAAATACAGTCAAGAAAGTAGCTCTGAAGCCACGAAACGGCATCGACCTTAAGCACTACTGTGCAATTACGTACAATTTTCAAATTTCTTGTACTTGCTAATTTTGCGGCCTCGGGCAGCTATGTTACCATGGAGGAACCACACAACATTTGACTTTATAGACTAGAACTGAAGTCGCGCCAACTGCTTAACTCAAAATACAGTCAAGAAAGTAGCTCTGAAGCTGAGAAACGGGATCGACCACAAGCACTACTGTGCAATTACGTACAATTTTCAAATTTCTTGTACTTGCTAACTTTGCGACCTCGGGCAGCTATGTTACCATGGAGGAATCACACAAGATTTGACTTTTAAGGCTAGAACTGAAGTCGCGCCAACTGCTTAACTCAAAATACAGTCAAGAAAGTAGCTCTGCAGCCGAGAAACGGCATCGACCATAAGCACTAATGAGAAATTACATACAATTTTCAAATTTCTTGTACTTGCTAACTTTGCGGCCTCGGGCAGCTATGTTACCATGGAGGAATCACACAAGATTTGACTTTTAAGGCTAGAACTGAAGACGCGCCAACTGCTTAACTCAAAATACAGTCAAGAAAGTAGCTCTGAAGCTGAGAAACGGGATCGACCTTAAGCACTACTGTGCAATTACGTACAATTTTCAAATTTCTTGTACTTGCTAACTTTGCGACCTCGGGCAGCTATGTTACCATGGAGGAACCACACAACATTTGACTTTATAGGCTAGAACTGAAGTCGCGCCAACCGCTTAACTCAAAATACAGTCAAGAAAGTAGCTCTGAAGCTGAGAAACGGGATCGACCACAAGCACTACTGTGCAATTACGTACAATTTTCAAATTTCTTGTACTTGCTAACTTTGCGACCTCGGGCAGCTATGTTACCATGGAGGAATCACACAAGATTTGACTTTTAAGGCTAGAACTGAAGTCGCGCCAACTGCTTAACTCAAAATACAGTCAAGAAAGTAGCTCTGCAGCCGAGAAACGGCATAGACCATAAGCACTAATGAGAAATTACATACAATTTTCAAATTTCTTGTACTTGCTAACTTTGCGGCCTCGGGCAGCTATGTTACCATGGAGGAATCACACAAGATTTGACTTTATAGGCTAGAACTGAAGTCGCCCAACTGCTTAACTCAAAATACAGTCAAGAAAGTAGCTCTGAAGCTGAGAAACGGGATCGACCATAAGCACTACCGTGAAATTACGTACAATTTTCAAATTTCTTGTACTTGCTAACTTGCGACCTCGGGCAGCTATGTTACCATGGAGGAATCACACAAGATTTGACTTTTAAGGCTAGAACTGAAGTCGCGCCAACTGCTTAACTCAAAATACAGTCAAGAAAGTAGCTTTGAAGCTGAGAAACGGGATCGACCATAAGCACTACTGTGCAATTACGTACAATTTTCAAATTTCTTGTACTTGCTAACTTTGCGACCTCGGGCAGCTATGTTACCATGGAGGAACCACACAACATTTGACTTTATAGGCTAGAACTGAAGTCGCGCCAACTGCTTAACTCAAAATACAGTCAAGAAAGTAGCTCTGAAGCTGAGAAACGGCATCGACCATAAGCACTACCGTGAAATTACGTACAATTTTCAAATTTCTTGTACTTGCTAACTTTGCGACCTCAGGCAGCTATGTTACCATGGAGGAATCACACAAGATTTGACTTTTAAGGCTAAAACTGAAGTCGCGCCAACTGCTTAACTCAAAATACAGTCAAGAAAGTAGCTCTGAAGCTGAGAAACGGGATCGACCATAAGCACTAATGTGAAATTACGTACAATTTTCAAATTTCTTGTACTTGCTAACTTTGCGACCTCGGGCAGCTATGTTACCATGGAGGAACCACACAACATTTGACTTTATAGGCTAGAACTGAAGTCGCGCCAACTGCTTAACTCAAAATACAGTCAAGAAAGTAGCTCTGAAGCTGAGAAACGGGATCGACCATAAGCACTAATGTGAAATTACGTACAATTTTCTAATTTCTTGTACTTGCTAACTTTGCGACCTCGGGCAGCTATGTTACCATGGAGGAATCACACAAGATTTGACTTTTAAGGCTAAAACTGAAGTCGCGCCAACTGCTTAACTCAAAATACAGTCAAGAAAGTAGCTCTGAAGCTGAGAAACGGGATCGACCATAAGCACTAATGTGAAATTACGTACAATTTTCAAATTTCTTGTACTTGCTAACTTTGCGACCTCGGGCAGCTATGTTACCATGGAGGAACCACACAACATTTGACTTTATAGGCTAGAACTGAAGTCGCGCCAACTGCTTAACTCAAAATACAGCCAAGAAAGTAGCTCTGAAGCTGAGAAACGGGATCGACTATAAGCACTACTGTGCAATTACGTACAATTTTCAAATTTCTTGTACTTGCTAATTTTGCGACCTCGGGCAGCTATGTTACCAGGGAGGAATCGCACAAGATTTGACTTTATAGGCTAGAACTGAAGTCGCGCCAACTGCTTAACTCAAAATACAGTCAAGAAAGTAGCTCTGAAGCTGAGAAACGGGATCGACCATAAGCACTAATATGAAATTACGTACAATTTTCAAATTTCTTGTACTTGCTAACTTTGCGACCTCGGGCAGCTATGTTACCATGGAGGAATCACACAAGATTTGAGTTTTAAGGCTAGTACTGAAGTCGCGCCAACTGCTTAACTCAAAATACAGTCAAGAAAGTAGCTCTGAAGCCAAGAAACCGCATCGACCTTAAGCACTACTGTGCAATTACGTACAATTTTCAAATTTCTTGTACTTGCTAATTTTGCGGCCTCGGGCAGCTATGTTACCATGGAGGAACCACACAACATTTGACTTTATAGACTAGGACTGATGTCGCGCCAACTGCTTAACTCAAAATACAGTCAAGAAAGTAGCTCTGAAGCTGAGAAACGGCATCGACCATAAGCACTACCGTGAAATTACGTACAATTTTCAAATTTCTTGTACTTGCTAACTTTGCGACCTCGGGCAGCTATGTTACCATGGAGGAATCACACAAGATTTGACTTTTAAGGCTAGAACTGAAGTCGCGCCAACTGCTTAACTCAAAATACAGTCAAGAAAGTAGCTCTGAAGCTGAGAAACGGGATCGACCATAAGCACTAATGTGAAATTACGTACAATTTTAAAATTTCTTGTACTTGCTAACTTTGCGACCTCGGGCAGCTATGTTACCATGGAGGAACCACACAACATTTGACTTTATAGGCTAGAACTGAAGTCGCGCCAACTGCTTAACTCAAAATACAGTCAAGAAAGTAGCTCTGAAGCCGAGAAACGGCATCGACCATAAGCACTACTGTGCAATTACGTACAATTTTCAAATTTCTTGTACTTGCTAACTTTGCGACCTCGGGCAGCTATGTTACCATGGAGGAACCACACAACATTTGACTTTATAGGCTAGAACTGAAGTCGCGCCAACTGCTTAACTCAAAATACAGTCAAGAAAGTAGCTCTGAAGCTGAGAAACGGGATCGACCATAAGCACTAATGTGAAATTACGTACAATTTTCAAATTTCTTGTACTTGCTAACTTTGCGACCTCGGGCAGCTATGTTACCATGGAGGAATCACACAAGATTTGACTTTTAAGGCTAGAACTGAAGTCGCGCCAACTGCTTAACTCAAAATACAGTCAAGAAAGTAGCTCTGAAGCCTAGAAACGGGATCGACCATAAGCACTAATGAGAAATTACATACAATTTTCAAATTTCTTGTACTTGCTAACTTTGCGACCTCGGGCAGCTATGTTACCATGGAGGAATCACACAAGATCTGACTTTTAAGGCTAGAACTGAAGTCGCGCCAACCGCTTAACTCAAAATACAGTCAAGAAAGTAGCTCTGAAGCTGAGAAACGGGATCGACCACAAGCACTACTGTGCAATTACGTACAATTTTCAAATTTCTTGTACTTGCTAACTTTGCGACCTCGGGCAGCTATGTTACCATGGAGGAATCACACAAGATTTGACTTTTAAGGCTAGAACTGAAGTCGCGCCAACTGCTTAACTCAAAATACAGTCAAGAAAGTAGCTCTGCAGCCGAGAAACGGCATCGACCATAAGCACTAATGAGAAATTACATACAATTTTCAAATTTCTTGTACTTGCTAACTTTGCGGCCTCGGGCAGTTATGTTACCATGGAGGAATCACGCAAGATTTGACTTTTAAGGCTAGAACTGAAGACGCGCCAACTGCTTAACTCAAAATACAGTAAAGAAAGTAGCTCTGAAGCTGAGAAACGGGATCGACCTTAAGCACTACTGTGCAATTACGTACAATTTTCAAATTTCTTGTACTTGCTAACTTTGCGGCCTCGGGCAGCTATGTTACCATGGAGGAATCACACAAGATTTGACTTTATAGGCTAGAACTGAAGTCGCCCAACTGCTTAACTCAAAATACAGTCAAGAAAGTAGCTCTGAAGCTGAGAAACGGGATCGACCATAAGCACTACCGTGAAATTACGTACAATTTTCAAATTTCTTGTACTTGCTAACTTGCGACCTCGGGCAGCTATGTTACCATGGAGGAATCACACAAGATTTGACTTTTAAGGCTAGAACTGAAGTCGCGCCAACTGCTTAACTCAAAATACAGTCAAGAAAGTAGCTTTGAAGCTGAGAAACGGGATCGAACATAAGCACTACTGTGCAATTACGTACAATTTTCAAATTTCTTGTACTTGCTAACTTTGCGACCTCGGGCAGCTATGTTACCATGGAGGGACCACACAACATTTGACTTTATAGGCTAGAACTGAAGTCGCGCCAACTGCTTAACTCAAAATACAGTCAAGAAAGTAGCTCTGAAGCTGAGAAACGGCATCGACCATAAGCACTACCGTGAAATTACGTACAATTTTCAAATTTCTTGTACTTGCTAACTTTGCGACCTCGGGCAGCTATGTTACCATGGAGGAATCACACAAGATTTGACTTTTAAGGCTAAAATAGAAGTCGCGCCAACTGCTTAACTCAAAATACAGTCAAGAAAGTAGCTCTGAAGCTGAGAAACGGGATCGACCATAAGCACTAATGTGAAATTACGTACAATTTTCAAATTTCTTGTACTTGCTAACTTTGCGACCTCGGGCAGCTATGTTACCATGGAGGAACCACACAACATTTGACTTTATAGGCTAGAACTGAAGTCGCGCCAACTGCTTAACTCAAAATACAGTCAAGAAAGTAGCTCTGAAGCTGAGAAACGGGATCGACCATAAGCACTAATGCGAAATTACGTACAATTTTCAAATTTCTTGTACTGGCTAACTTTGCGACCTCGGGCAGCTATGTTACCATGGAGGAATCACACAAGATTTGACTTTTAAGGCTAAAACGGAAGTCGCGCCAACTGCTTAACTCAAAATACAGTCAAGAAAGTAGCTCTGAAGCTGAGAAACGGGATCGACCATAAGCACTAATGTGAAATTACGTACAATTTTCAAATTTCTTGTACTTGCTAACTTTGCGACCTCGGGCAGCTATGTTACCATGGAGGAACCACACAACATTTGACTTTATAGGCTAGAACTGAAGTCGCGCCAACTGCTTAACTCAAAATACAGTCAAGAAAGTAGCTCTGAAGCTGAGAAACGGGATCGACCATAAGCACTAATGTGAAATTACGTACAATTTTCAAATTTCTTGTACTTGCTAACTTTGCGACCTCGGGCAGCTATGTTACCATGGAGGAATCACACAAGATTTGACTTTTAAGGCTAAAACGGAAGTCGCGCCAACTGCTTAACTCAAAATACAGTCAAGAAAGTAGCTCTGAAGCTGAGAAACGGGATCGACCATAAGCACTAATGTGAAATTACGTACAATTTTCAAATTTCTTGTACTTGCTAACTTTGCGACCTCGGGCAGCTATGTTACCATGGAGGAACCACACAACATTTGACTTTATAGGCTAGAACTGAAGTCGCGCCAACTGCTTAACTCAAAATACAGTCAAGAAAGTAGCTCTGAAGCTGAGAAACGGGATCGACCATAAGCACTAATGTGAAATTACGTACAATTTTCAAATTTCTTGTACTTGCTAACTTTGCGACCTCGGGCAGCTATGTTACCATGGAGGAATCACACAAGATTTGACTTTTAAGGCTAAAACGGAAGTCGCGCCAACTGCTTAACTCAAAATACAGTCAAGAAAGTAGCTCTGAAGCTGAGAAACGGGATCGACCATAAGCACTAATGTGAAATTACGTACAATTTTCAAATTTCTTGTACTTGCTAACTTTGCGACCTCGGGCAGCTATGTTACCATGGAGGAACCACACAACATTTGACTTTATAGGCTAGAACTGAAGTCGCGCCAACTGCTTAACTCAAAATACAGTCAAGAAAGTAGCTCTGCAGCCGAGAAACGGCATCGACCATAAGCACTAATGAGAAATTACATACAATTTTCAAATTTCTTGTACTTGCTAACTTTGCGGCCTCGGGCAGCTATGTTACCATGGAGGAATCACACAAGATTTGACTTTTAAGGCTAGAACTGAAGTCCCGCCAACTGCTTAAATCAAAATACAGTCAAGAAAGTAGCTCTGAAGCTGAGAAACGGGATCGACTATAAGCACTACTGTGCAATTCCGTACAATTTTCAAATTTCTTGTACTTGCTAACTTTGCGACCTCGGGCAGCTATGTTACCATGGAGGAATCACACAAGATTTGACTTTTAAGGCTAAAACTGAAGTCGCGCCAACTGCTTAACTCAAAATACAGTCAAGAAAGTAGCTCTGAAGCTGAGAAACGGGATCGACCATAAGCACTAATGTGAAATTACGTACAATTTTCAAATTTCTTGTACTTGCTAACTTTGCGACCTCGGGCAGCTATGTTACCATGGAGGAACCACACAACATTTGACTTTATAGGCTAGAACTGAAGTCGCGCCAACTGCTTAACTCAAAATACAGTCAAGAAAGTAGCTCTGAAGCTGAGAAACGGAATCGACCATAAGCACTAATGTGAAATTACGTACAATTTTCAAATTTCTTGTACTTGCTAACTTTGCGACCTTGGGCAGCTATGTTACCATGGAGGAATCACACAAGATTTGACTTTTAAGGCTAGTACTGAAGTCGCGCCAACTGCCTAACTCAAAATACAGTCAAGAAAGTAGCTCTGAAGCCGAGAGACGGCATCGACCATAAGCACTAATGAGAAATTACATACAATTTTCAAATTTCTTGTATTTGCTAACTTTGCGACCTCGGGCAGCTATGTTACCATGGAGGAATCACACAAGATTTGACTTTTAAGGCTAGAACTGAAGTCGCGCCAACTGCTTAACTCAAAATACAGTCAAGAAAGTAGCTCTGAAGCTGAGAAACGGGATCGACCATAAGCACTAATGTGAAATTACGTACAATTTTCAAATTTCTTGTACTTGCTAACTTTGCGACCTCGGGCAGCTATGTTACCATGGAGGAATCACACAAGATTTGAGTTTTAAGGCTAGAACTGATGTCGCGCCAACTGCTTAACTCAAAATACAGTCAAGAAAGTAGCTCTGAAGCCAAGAAACCGCATCGACCTTAAGCACTACTGTGCAATTACGCACAATTTTCAAATTTCTTGTACTTGCTAATTTTGCGGCCTCGGGCAGCTATGTTACCATGGAGGAACCACACAACATTTGACTTTATAGACTAGAACTGATGTCGCGCCAACTGCTTAACTCAAAATACAGTCAAGAAAGTAGCTCTGAAGCTGAGAAACGGCATCGACCATAAGCACTACCGTGAAATTACGTACAATTTTCAAATTTCTTGTACTTGCTAACTTTGCGACCTCGGGCAGCTATGTTACCATGGAGGAATCACACAAGATTTGACTTTTAAGGCTAGAACTGAAGTCGCGCCAACTGCTTAACTCAAAATACAGTCAAGAAAGTAGCTCTGAAGCTGAGAAACGGCATCGACCATAAGCACTACCGTGAAATTACGTACAATTTTCAAATTTCTTGTACTTGCTAATTTTGCGGCCTCGGGCAGCTATGTTACCATGGAGGAATCACACAAGATTTGACTTTATAGGCTAGAACTGAAGTCGCGCCAACTGCTTAACTCAAAATACAGTCAAGAAAGTAGCTCTGAAGCCAAGAAACCGCATCGACCTTAAGCACTACTGTGCAATTACGTACAATTTTCAAATTTCTTGTACTTGCTAATTTTGCGGCCTCGGGCAGCTATGTTACCATGGAGGAACCACACAACATTTGACTTTATAGACTAGAACTGATGTCGCGCCAACTGCTTAACTCAAAATACAGTCAAGAAAGTAGCTCTGAAGCTGAGAAACGGCATCGACCATAAGCACTACCGTGAAATTACGTACAATTTTCAAATTTCTTGTACTTGCTAACTTTGCGACCTCGGGCAGCTATGTTACCATGGAGGAATCACACAAGATTTGACTTTTAAGGCTAGAACTGAAGTCGCGCCAACTGCTTAACTCAAAATACAGTCAAGAAAGTAGCTCTGAAGCTGAGAAACGGCATCGACCATAAGCACTACTGTGCAATTACGTACAATTTTCAAATTTCTTGTACTTGCTAACTTTGCGACCTCGGGCAGCTATGTTACCATGGAGGAACCACACAACATTTGACTTTATAGGCTAGAACTGAAGTCGCGCCAACTGCTTAACTCAAAATACAGTCAAGAAAGTAGCTCTGAAGCTGAGAAACGGGATCGACCATAAGCACTAATGTGAAATTACGTACAATTTTCAAATTTCTTGTACTTGCTAACTTTGCGACCTCGGGCAGCTATGTTACCATGGAGGAATCACACAAGATTTGACTTTTAAGGCTAGAACTGAAGTCGCGCCAACTGCTTAACTCAAAATACAGTCAAGAAAGTAGCTCTGAAGCCTAGAAACGGCATCGACCATAAGCACTAATGAGAAATTACATACAATTTTCAAATTTCTTGTACTTGCTAACTTTGCGACCTCGGGCAGCTATGTTACCATGGAGGAATCACACAAGATCTGACTTTTAAGGCTAGAACTGAAGTCGCGCCAACCGCTTAACTCAAAATACAGTCAAGAAAGTAGCTCTGAAGCTGAGAAACGGGATCGACCACAAGCACTACTGTGCAATTACGTACAATTTTCAAATTTCTTGTACTTGCTAACTTTGCGACCTCGGGCAGCTATGTTACCATGGAGGAATCACACAAGATTTGACTTTTAAGGCTAGAACTGAAGTCGCGCCAACTGCTTAACTCAAAATACAGTCAAGAAAGTAGCTCTGCAGCCGAGAAACGGCATCGACCATAAGCACTAATGAGAAATTACATACAATTTTCAAATTTCTTGTACTTGCTAACTTTGCGGCCTCGGGCAGTTATGTTACCATGGAGGAATCACGCAAGATTTGACTTTTAAGGCTAGAACTGAAGACGCGCCAACTGCTTAACTCAAAATACAGTCAAGAAAGTAGCTCTGAAGCTGAGAAACGGGATCGACCTTAAGCACTACTGTGCAATTACGTACAATTTTCAAATTTCTTGTACTTGCTAACTTTGCGACCTCGGGCAGCTATGTTACCATGGAGGAACCACACATCATTTGACTTTATAGGCTAGAACTGAAGTCGCGCCAACTGCTTAACTCAAAATACAGTCAAGAAAGTAGCTCTGAAGCTGAGAAACGGCATCGACCATAAGCACTACCGTGAAATTACGTACAATTTTCAAATTTCTTGTACTTGCTAACTTTGCGACCTCGGGCAGCTATGTTACCATGGAGGAATCACACAAGATTTGACTTTTAAGGCTAAAATTGAAGTCGCGCCAACTGCTTAACTCAAAATACAGTCAAGAAAGTAGCTCTGAAGCTGAGAAACGGGATCGACCATAAGCACTAATGTGAAATTACGTACAATTTTCAAATTTCTTGTACTTGCTAACTTTGCGACCTCGGGCAGCTATGTTGCCATGGAGGAACCACACAACATTTGACTTTATAGGCTAGAACTGAAGTCGCGCCAACTGCTTAACTCAAAATACAGTCAAGAAAGTAGCTCTGAAGCTGAGAAACGGGATCGACCATAAGCACTAATGTGAAATTACGTACAATTTTCAAATTTCTTGTACTTGCTAACTTTGCGACCTCGGGCAGCTATGTTACCATGGAGGAATCACACAAGATTTGACTTTTAAGGCTAAAACGGAAGTCGCGCCAACTGCTTAACTCAAAATACAGTCAAGAAAGTAGCTCTGAAGCTGAGAAACGGGATCGACCATAAGCACTAATGTGAAATTACGTACAATTTTCAAATTTCTTGTACTTGCTAACTTTGCGACCTCGGGCAGCTATGTTACCATGGAGGAACCACACAACATTTGACTTTATAGGCTAGAACTGAAGTCGCGCCAACTGCTTAACTCAAAATACAGTCAAGAAAGTAGCTCTGAAGCTGAGAAACGGGATCTACCATAAGCACTACTGTGCAATTACGGACAATTTTCAAATTTCTTGTACTTGCTAATTTTGCGACCTCGGGCAGCTATGTTACCAGGGAGGAATCGCACAAGATTTGACTTTATAGGCTAGAACTGAAGTCGCGCCAACTGCTTAACTCAAAATACAGTCAAGAAAGTAGCTCTGAAGCTGAGAAACGGGATCGACCATAAGCACTAATATGAAATTACGTACAATTTTCAAATTTCTTGTACTTGCTAACTTTGCGACCTCGGGCAGCTATGTTACCATGGAGGAATCACACAAGATTTGACTTTTAAGGCTAGAACTGAAGTCGCGCCAACTGCTTAACTCAAAATACAGTCAAGAAAGTAGCTCTGAAGCTGAGAAACGGGATCGACCATAAGCACTAATGTGAAATTACGTACAATTTTCAAATTTCTTGTACTTGCTAACTTTGCGACCTCGGGCAGCTATGTTACCATGGAGGAACCACACAACATTTGACTTTATAGGCTAGAACTGAAGTCGCGCCAACTGCTTAACTCAAAATACAGTCAAGAAAGTAGCTCTGAAGCTGAGAAACGGGATCGACCATAAGCACTAATGTGAAATTACGTACAATTTTCAAATTTCTTGTACTTGCTAACTTTGCGACCTCGGGCAGCTATGTTACCATGGAGGAACCACACAACATTTGACTTTATAGGCTAGAACTGAAGTCGCGCCAACTGCTTAACTCAAAATACAGTCAAGAAAGTAGCTCTGAAGCTGAGAAACGGGATCGACCATAAGCACTACTGTGCAATTACGTACAATTTTCAAATTTCTTGTACTTGCTAATTTTGCGACCTCGGGCAGCTATGTTACCAGGGAGGAATCGCACAAGATTTGACTTTATAGGCTAGAACTGAAGTCGCGCCAACTGCTTAACTCAAAATACAGTCAAGAAAGTAGCTCTGAAGCTGAGAAACGGGATCGACCATAAGCACTAATATGAAATTACGTACAATTTTCAAATATCTTGTACTTGCTAACTTTGCGACCTCGGGCAGCTATGTTACCATGGAGGAATCACACAAGATTTGAGTTTTAAGGCTAGAACTGATGTCGCGCCAACTGCTTAACTCAAAATACAGTCAAGAAAGTAGCTCTGAAGCCAAGAAACCGCATCGACCTTAAGCACTACTGTGCAATTACGTACAATTTTCAAATTTCTTGTACTTGCTAATTTTGCGGCCTCGGGCAGCTATGTTACCATGGAGGAACCACACAACATTTGACTTTATAGACTAGAACTGATGTCGCGCCAACTGCTTAACTCAAAATACAGTCAAGAAAGTAGCTCTGAAGCTGAGAAACGGCATCGACCATAAGCACTACCGTGAAATTACGTACAATTTTCAAATTTCTTGTACTTGCTAACTTTGCGACCTCGGGCAGCTATGTTACCATGGAGGAATCACACAAGATTTGACTTTTAAGGCTAGAACTGAAGTCGCGCCAACTGCTTAACTCAAAATACAGTCAAGAAAGTAGCTCTGAAGCTGAGAAACGGCATCGACCATAAGCACTACCGTGAAATTACGTACAATTTTCAAATTTCTTGTACTTGCTAATTTTGCGGCCTCGGGCAGCTATGTTACCATGGAGGAATCACACAAGATTTGACTTTTAAGGCTAGAACTGAAGTCGCGCCAACTGCTTAACTCAAAATACAGTCAAGAAAGTAGCTCTGAAGCCAAGAAACCGCATCGACCTTAAGCACTACTGTGCAATTACGTACAATTTTCAAATTTCTTGTACTTGCTAATTTTGCGGCCTCGGGCAGCTATGTTACCATGGAGGAACCACACAACATTTGACTTTATAGACTAGAACTGATGTCGCGCCAACTGCTTAACTCAAAATACAGTCAAGAAAGTAGCTCTGAAGCTGAGAAACGGCATCGACCATAAGCACTACCGTGAAATTACGTACAATTTTCAAATTTCTTGTACTTGCTAACTTTGCGACCTCGGGCAGCTATGTTACCATGGAGGAATCACACAAGATTTGACTTTTAAGGCTAGAACTGAAGTCGCGCCAACTGCTTAACTCAAAATACAGTCAAGAAAGTAGCTCTGAAGCTGAGAAACGGGATCGACCATAAGCACTAATGTGAAATTACGTACAATTTTAAAATTTCTTGTACTTGCTAACTTTGCGACCTCGGGCAGCTATGTTACCATGGAGGAACCACACAACATTTGACTTTATAGGCTAGAACTGAAGTCGCGCCAACTGCTTAACTCAAAATACAGTCAAGAAAGTAGCTCTGAAGCCGAGAAACGGCATCGACCATAAGCACTACTGTGCAATTACGTACAATTTTCAAATTTCTTGTACTTGCTAACTTTGCGACCTCGGGCAGCTATGTTACCATGGAGGAACCACACAACATTTGACTTTATAGGCTAGAACTGAAGTCGCGCCAACTGCTTAACTCAAAATACAGTCAAGAAAGTAGCTCTGAAGCTGAGAAACGGGATCGACCATAAGCACTAATGTGAAATTACGTACAAT
Organism: Merodon equestris; assembly: GCA_958301585.1. NCBI lineage: Eukaryota > Metazoa > Arthropoda > Insecta > Diptera > Syrphidae > Merodon > Merodon equestris. The sequence continues at coordinate 74,361,988 of OY284415.1, read as the reverse complement.
TTTCAAATTTCTTGTACTTGCTAACTTTGCGACCTCGGGCAGCTATGTTACCATGGAGGAATCACACAAGATTTGACTTTTAAGGCTAGAACTGAAGTCGCGCCAACTGCTTAACTCAAAATACAGTCAAGAAAGTAGCTCTGAAGCCTAGAAACGGCATCGACCATAAGCACTAATGAGAAATTACATACAATTTTCAAATTTCTTGTACTTGCTAACTTTGCGACCTCGGGCAGCTATGTTACCATGGAGGAATCACACAAGATCTGACTTTTAAGGCTAGAACTGAAGTCGCGCCAACCGCTTAACTCAAAATACAGTCAAGAAAGTAGCTCTGAAGCTGAGAAACGGGATCGACCACAAGCACTACTGTGCAATTACGTACAATTTTCAAATTTCTTGTACTTGCTAACTTTGCGACCTCGGGCAGCTATGTTACCATGGAGGAATCACACAAGATTTGACTTTTAAGGCTAGAACTGAAGTCGCGCCAACTGCTTAACTCAAAATACAGTCAAGAAAGTAGCTCTGAAGCTGAGAAACGGGATCGACCATAAGCACTAATGTGAAATTACGTACAATTTTCAAATTTCTTGTACTTGCTAACTTTGCGACCTCGGGCAGCTATGTTACCATGGAGGAACCACACAACATTTGACTTTATAGGCTAGAACTGAAGTCGCGCCAACTGCTTAACTCAAAATACAGTCAAGAAAGTAGCTCTGAAGCTGAGAAACGGGATCGACCATAAGCACTAATGTGAAATTACGTACAATTTTCAAATTTCTTGTACTTGCTAACTTTGCGACCTCGGGCAGCTATGTTACCATGGAGGAATCACACAAGATTTGACTTTTAAGGCTAAAACGGAAGTCGCGCCAACTGCTTAACTCAAAATACAGTCAAGAAAGTAGCTCTGAAGCTGAGAAACGGGATCGACCATAAGCACTAATGTGAAATTACGTACAATTTTCAAATTTCTTGTACTTGCTAACTTTGCGACCTCGGGCAGCTATGTTACCATGGAGGAACCACACAACATTTGACTTTATAGGCTAGAACTGAAGTCGCGCCAACTGCTTAACTCAAAATACAGTCAAGAAAGTAGCTCTGAAGCTGAGAAACGGGATCGACCATAAGCACTACTGTGCAATTACGTACAATTTTCAAATTTCTTGTACTTGCTAATTTTGCGACCTCGGGCAGCTATGTTACCAGGGAGGAATCGCACAAGATTTGACTTTATAGGCTAGAACTGAAGTCGCGCCAACTGCTTAACTCAAAATACAGTCAAGAAAGTAGCTCTGAAGCTGAGAAACGGGATCGACCATAAGCACTAATATGAAATTACGTACAATTTTCAAATTTCTTGTACTTGCTAACTTTGCGACCTCGGGCAGCTATGTTACCATGGAGGAATCACACAAGATTTGACTTTTAAGGCTAGAACTGAAGTCGCACCAACTGCTTAACTCAAAATACAGTCAAGAAAGCAGCTCTGAAGCCAAGAAACGGCATCGACCTTAAGCACTACTGTGAAATTACGTACAATTTTCAAATTTCTTGTACTTGCTAACTTTGCGACCTCGGGCAGCTATGTTACCATGGAGGAATCACACAAGATTTGACTTTTAAGGCTAGAACTGAAGTCGCGCCAACTGCTTAACTCAAAATACAGTCAAGAAAGCAGCTCTGAAGCCAAGAAACGGCATCGACCTTAAGCACTACTGTGAAATTACGTACAATTTTCAAATTTCTTGTACTTGCTAACTTTGCGACCTCGGGCAGCTATGTTACCATGGAGGAATCACACAAGATTTGACTTTTAAGGCTAGAACTGAAGTCGCGCCAACTGCTTAACTCAAAATACAGTCAAGAAAGCAGCTCTGAAGCCAAGAAACGGCATCGACCTTAAGCACTACTGTGCAATTACGTACAATTTTCAAATTTCTTGTACTTGCTAATTTTGCGGCCTCGGGCAGCTATGTTACCATGGAGGAATCACACAAGATTTGACTTTTAAGGCTAGAACTGAAGTCGCGCCAACTGCTTAACTCAAAATACAGTCAAGAAAGTAGCTCTGAAGCTGAGAAACGGGATCGACCATAAGCACTAATATGAAATTACGTACAATTTTCAAATTTCTTGTACTTGCTAACTTTGCGACCTCGGGCAGCTATGTTACCATGGAGGAATCACACAAGATTTGACTTTTAAGGCTAGAACTGAAGTCGCACCAACTGCTTAACTCAAAATACAGTCAAGAAAGCAGCTCTGAAGCCAAGAAACGGCATCGACCTTAAGCACTACTGTGCAATTACGTACAATTTTCAAATTTCTTGTACTTGCTAATTTTGCGGCCTCGGGCAGCTATGTTACCATGGAGGAATCACACAAGATTTGACTTTTAAGGCTAGAACTGAAGTCGCGCCAACTGCTTAACTCAAAATACAGTCAAGAAAGTAGCTCTGAAGCTGAGAAACGGGATCGACCATAAGCACTAATGTGAAATTACGTACAATTTTCAAATTTCTTGTACTTGCTAACTTTGCGACCTCGGGCAGCTATGTTACCATGGAGGAATCACACAAGATTTGTCTTTTAAGGCTAAAACTGAAGTCGCGCCAACTGCTTAACTCAAAATACAGTCAAGAAAGTAGCTCTGAAGCTGACAAACGGGATCGACCATAAGCACTAATGTGAAATTACGTACAATTTTCAAATTTCTTGTACTTGCTAACTTTGCGACCTCGGGCAGCTATGTTACCATGGAGGAACCACACAACATTTGACTTTATAGGCTAGAACTGAAGTCGCGCCAACTGCTTAACTCAAAATACAGTCAAGAAAGTAGCTCTGAAGCTGAGAAACGGGATCGACCATAAGCACTAATGTGAAATTACGTACAATTTTCTAATTTCTTGTACTTGCTAACTTTGCGACCTCGGGCAGCTATGTTACCATGGAGGAATCACACAAGATTTGACTTTTAAGGCTAAAACTGAAGTCGCGCCAACTGCTTACTCAAAATACAGTCCAGAAAGTAGCTCTGAAGCTGAGAAACGGGATCGACCATAAGCACTAATGTGAAATTACGTACAATTTTCAAATTTCTTGTACTTGCTAACTTTGCGACCTCGGGCAGCTATGTTACCATGGAGGAACCACACAACATTTGACTTTATAGGCTAGAACTGAAGTCGCGCCAACTGCTTAACTCAAAATACAGTCAAGAAAGTAGCTCTGAAGCTGAGAAACGGGATCGACTATAAGCACTACTGTGCAATTACGTACAATTTTCAAATTTCTTGTACTTGCTAATTTTGCGGCCTCGGGCAGCTATGTTACCATGGAGGAACCACACAACATTTGACTTTATAGACTAGAACTGATGTCGCGCCAACTGCTTAACTCAAAATACAGTCAAGAAAGTAGCTCTGAAGCTGAGAAACGGCATCGACCATAAGCACTACCGTGAAATTACGTACAATTTTCAAATTTCTTGTACTTGCTAACTTTGCGACCTCGGGCAGCTATGTTACCATGGAGGAATCACACAAGATTTGACTTTTAAGGCTAGAACTGAAGTCGCACCAACTGCTTAACTCAAAATACAGTCAAGAAAGCAGCTCTGAAGCCAAGAAACGGCATCGACCTTAAGCACTACTGTGCAATTACGTACAATTTTCAAATTTCTTGTACTTGCTAATTTTGCGGCCTCGGGCAGCTATGTTACCATGGAGGAACCACACAACATTTGACTTTATAGGCTAGAACTGAAGTCGCGCCAACTGCTTAACTCAAAATACAGTCAAGAAAGTAGCTCTGAAGCTGAGAAACGGGATCGACCATAAGCACTAATGAGAAATTACATACAATTTTCAAATTTCTTGTACTTGCTAACTTTGCGGCCTCGGGCAGTTATGTTACCATGGAGGAATCACACAAGATTTGACTTTTGAGGCTAGAACTGAAGACGCGCCAACTGCTTAACTCAAAATACAGTCAAGAAAGTAGCTCTGAAGCTGAGAAACGGGATCGACCTTAAGCACTACTGTGCAATTACGTACAATTTTCAAATTTCTTGTACTTGCTAACTTTGCCGCCTCGGGCAGCTATGTTACCATGGAGGAATCACACAAGATTTGACTTTATAGGCTAGAACTGAAGTCGCCCAACTGCTTAACTCAAAATACAGTCAAGAAAGTAGCTCTGAAGCTGAGAAACGGGATCGACCATAAGCACTACCGTGAAATTACGTACAATTTTCAAATTTCTTGTACTTGCTAACTTGCGACCTCGGGCAGCTATGTTACCATGGAGGAATCACACAAGATTTGACTTTTAAGGCTAGAACTGAAGTCGCGCCAACTGCTTAATTCAAAATACAGTCAAGAAAGTAGCTTTGAAGCTGAGAAACGGGATCGAACATAAGCACTACTGTGCAATTACGTACAATTTTCAAATTTCTTGTACTTGCTAACTTTGCGACCTCGGGCAGCTATGTTACCATGGAGGAACCACACAACATTTGACTTTATAGGCTAGAACTGAAGTCGCGCCAACTGCTTAACTCAAAATACAGTCAGGAAAGTAGCTCTGAAGCTGAGAAACGGCATCGACCATAAGCACTACCGTGAAATTACGTACAATTTTCAAATTTCTTGTACTTGCTAACTTTGCGACCTCGGGCAGCTATGTTACCATGGATTAATCACACAAGATTTGACTTTTAAGGCTAAAACTGAAGTCGCGCCAACTGCTTAACTCAAAATACAGTCAAGAAAGTAGCTCTGAAGCTGAGAAACGGGATCGACCATAAGCACTAATGTGAAATTACGTACAATTTTCAAATTTCTTTTACTTGCTAACTTTGCGACCTCGGGCAGCTATGTTACCATGGAGGAACCACACAACATTTGACTTTATAGGCTAGAACTGAAGTCGCGCCAACTGCTTAACTCAAAATACAGTCAAGAAAGTAGCTCTGAAGCTGAGAAACGGGATCGACCATAAGCACTAATGTGAAATTACGTACAATTTTCAAATTTCTTGTACTTGCTAACTTTGCGACCTCGGGCAGCTATGTTACCATGGAGGAATCACACAAGATTTGACTTTTAAGGCTAAAACGGAAGTCGCGCCAACCGCTTAACTCAAAATACAGTCAAGAAAGTAGCTCTGAAGCTGAGAAACGGGATCGACCATAAGCACTAATGTGAAATTACGTACAATTTTCAAATTTCTTGTACTTGCTAACTTTGCGACCTCGGGCAGCTATGTTACCATGGAGGAACCACACAACATTTGACTTTATAGGCTAGAACTGAAGTCGCGCCAACTGCTTAACTCAAAATACAGTCAAGAAAGTAGCTGAGAAACGGGATCGACCATAAGCACTACTGTGCAATTACGTACAATTTTCAAATTTCTTGTACTTGCTAATTTTGCGACCTCGGGCAGCTATGTTACCAGGGAGGAATCGCACAAGATTTGACTTTATAGGCTAGAACTGAAGTCGCGCCAACTGCTTAACTCAAAATACAGTCAAGAAAGTAGCTCTGAAGCTGAGAAACGGGATCGACCATAAGCACTAATATGAAATTACGTACAATTTTCAAATTTCTTGTACTTGCTAACTTTGCGACCTCGGGCAGCTATGTTACCATGGAGGAATCACACAAGATTTGACTTTTAAGGCTAGAACTGAAGTCGCACCAACTGCTTAACTCAAAATACAGTCAAGAAAGCAGCTCTGAAGCCAAGAAACGGCATCGACCATAAGCACTACTGTGCAATTACGTACAATTTTCAAATTTCTTGTACTTGCTAATTTTGCGGCCTCGGGCAGCTATGTTACCATGGAGGAACCACACAACATTTGACTTTATAGACTAGAACTGAAGTCGCGCCAACTACTTAACTCAAAATACAGTCAAGAAAGTAGCTCTGAAGCTGAGAAACGGCATCGACCATAAGCACTACCGTGAAATTACGTACAATTTTCAAATTTCTTGTACTTGCTAACTTTGCGACCTCGGGCAGCTATGTTACCATGGAGGAACCACACAACATTTGACTTTATAGACTAGAACTGATGTCGCGCCAACTGCTTAACTCAAAATACAGTCAAGAAAGTAGCTCTGAAGCTGAGAAACGGCATCGACCATAAGCACTACCGTGAAATTACGTACAATTTTCAAATTTCTTGTACTTGCTAACTTTGCGACCTCGGGCAGCTATGTTACCATGGAGGAATCACACAAGATTTGACTTTTAAGGCTAGAACTGAAGTCGCACCAACTGCTTAACTCAAAATACAGTCAAGAAAGCAGCTCTGAAGCCAAGAAACGGCATCGACCTTAAGCACTACTGTGCAATTACGTACAATTTTCAAATTTCTTGTACTTGCTAATTTTGCGGCCTCGGGCAGCTATGTTACCATGGAGGAACCACACAACATTTGACTTTATAGGCTAGAACTGAAGTCGCGCCAACTGCTTAACTCAAAATACAGTCAAGAAAGTAGCTCTGAAGCTGAGAAACGGGATCGACCATAAGCACTAATGAGAAATTACATACAATTTTCAAATTTCTTGTACTTGCTAACTTTGCCGCCTCGGGCAGCTATGTTACCATGGAGGAATCACACAAGATTTGACTTTATAGGCTAGAACTGAAGTCGCCCAACTGCTTAACTCAAAATACAGTCAAGAAAGTAGCTCTGAAGCTGAGAAACGGGATCGACCATAAGCACTACCGTGAAATTACGTACAATTTTCAAATTTCTTGTACTTGCTAACTTGCGACCTCGGGCAGCTATGTTACCATGGAGGAATCACACAAGATTTGACTTTTAAGGCTAGAACTGAAGTCGCGCCAACTGCTTAATTCAAAATACAGTCAAGAAAGTAGCTTTGAAGCTGAGAAACGGGATCGAACATAAGCACTACTGTGCAATTACGTACAATTTTCAAATTTCTTGTACTTGCTAACTTTGCGACCTCGGGCAGCTATGTTACCATGGAGGAACCACACAACATTTGACTTTATAGGCTAGAACTGAAGTCGCGCCAACTGCTTAACTCAAAATACAGTCAGGAAAGTAGCTCTGAAGCTGAGAAACGGCATCGACCATAAGCACTACCGTGAAATTACGTACAATTTTCAAATTTCTTGTACTTGCTAACTTTGCGACCTCGGGCAGCTATGTTACCATGGATTAATCACACAAGATTTGACTTTTAAGGCTAAAACTGAAGTCGCGCCAACTGCTTAACTCAAAATACAGTCAAGAAAGTAGCTCTGAAGCTGAGAAACGGGATCGACCATAAGCACTAATGTGAAATTACGTACAATTTTCAAATTTCTTGTACTTGCTAACTTTGCGACCTCGGGCAGCTATGTTACCATGGAGGAACCACACAACATTTGACTTTATAGGCTAGAACTGAAGTCGCGCCAACTGCTTAACTCAAAATACAGTCAAGAAAGTAGCTCTGAAGCTGAGAAACGGGATCGACCATAAGCACTAATGTGAAATTACGTACAATTTTCAAATTTCTTGTACTTGCTAACTTTGCGACCTCGGGCAGCTATGTTACCATGGAGGAATCACACAAGATTTGACTTTTAAGGCTAAAACGGAAGTCGCGCCAACCGCTTAACTCAAAATACAGTCAAGAAAGTAGCTCTGAAGCTGAGAAACGGGATCGACCATAAGCACTAATGTGAAATTACGTACAATTTTCAAATTTCTTGTACTTGCTAACTTTGCGACCTCGGGCAGCTATGTTACCATGGAGGAACCACACAACATTTGACTTTATAGGCTAGAACTGAAGTCGCGCCAACTGCTTAACTCAAAATACAGTCAAGAAAGTAGCTCTGAAGCTGAGAAACGGGATCGACCATAAGCACTACTGTGCAATTACGTACAATTTTCAAATTTCTTGTACTTGCTAATTTTGCGACCTCGGGCAGCTATGTTACCAGGGAGGAATCGCACAAGATTTGACTTTATAGGCTAGAACTGAAGTCGCGCCAACTGCTTAACTCAAAATACAGTCAAGAAAGTAGCTCTGAAGCTGAGAAACGGGATCGACCATAAGCACTAATATGAAATTACGTACAATTTTCAAATTTCTTGTACTTGCTAATTTTGCGGCCTCGGGCAGCTATGTTACCATGGAGGAACCACACAACATTTGACTTTATAGACTAGAACTGAAGTCGCGCCAACTACTTAACTCAAAATACAGTCAAGAAAGCAGCTCTGAAGCCAAGAAACGGCATCGACCATAAGCACTACTGTGCAATTACGTACAATTTTCAAATTTCTTGTACTTGCTAATTTTGCGGCCTCGGGCAGCTATGTTATCATGGAGGAACCACACAACATTTGACTTTATAGACTAGAACTGAAGTCGCGCCAACTACTTAACTCAAAATACAGTCAAGAAAGTAGCTCTGAAGCTGAGAAACGGCATCGACCATAAGCACTACCGTGAAATTACGTACAATTTTCAAATTTCTTGTACTTGCTAACTTTGCGACCTCGGGCAGCTATGTTACCATGGAGGAACCACACAACATTTGACTTTATAGGCTAGAACTGAAGTCGCGCCAACTGCCTAACTCAAAATACAGTCAAGAAAGTAGGTCTGAAGAAGAGAAACGGCATCGACCATAAGCACTGCTGTGCAATTACGTACAATTTTCAAATTTCTTGTACTTGCTAACTTTGCGACCTCGGGCAGCTATGTTACCATGGAGGAACCACACAACATTTGACTTTATAGGCTAGAACTGAAGTCGCGCCAACTGCTTAACTCAAAATACAGTCAAGAAAGTAGCTCTGAAGCTGAGAAACGGGATCGACCATAAGCACTAATGTGAAATTACGTACAATTTTCAAATTTCTTGTACTTGCTAACTTGCGACCTCGGGCAGCTATGTTACCATGGAGGAATCACACAAGATTTGACTTTTAAGGCTAGAACTGAAGTCGCACCAACTGCTTAACTCAAAATACAGTCAAGAAAGCAGCTCTGAAGCCAAGAAACGGCATCGACCATAAGCACTACTGTGCAATTACGTACAATTTTCAAATTTCTTGTACTTGCTAATTTTGCGGCCTCGGGCAGCTATGTTACCATGGAGGAACCACACAACATTTGGCTTTTATAGACTAGAACTGAAGTCGCGCCAACTACTTAACTCAAAATACAGTCAAGAAAGTAGCTCTGAAGCTGAGAAACGGCATCGACCATAAGCACTACCGTGAAATTACGTACAATTTTCAAATTTCTTGTACTTGCTAACTTTGCGACCTCGGGCAGCTATGTTACCATGGAGGAACCACACAACATTTGACTTTATAGGCTAGAACTGAAGTCGCGCCAACTGCCTAACTCAAAATACAGTCAAGAAAGTAGGTCTGAAGAAGAGAAACGGCATCGACCATAAGCACTGCTGTGCAATTACGTACAATTTTCAAATTTCTTGTACTTGCTAACTTTGCGACCTCGGGCAGCTATGTTACCATGGAGGAACCACACAACATTTGACTTTATAGGCTAGAACTGAAGTCGCGCCAACTGCTTAACTCAAAATACAGTCAAGAAAGTAGCTCTGAAGCTGAGAAACGGGATCGACCATAAGCACTAATGTGAAATTACGTACAATTTTCAAATTTCTTGTACTTGCTAACTTTGCGACCTCGGACAGCTATGTTACCATGGAGGAATCACACAAGATTTGACTTTTAAGGCTAGAACTGAAGTCGCGCCAACTGCTTAACTCAAAATACAGTCAAGAAAGTAGCTCTGAAGCCTAGAAACGGCATCGACCATAAGCACTAATGAGAAATTACATACAACTTTCAAATTTCTTGTACTTGCTAACTTTGCGACCTCGGGCAGCTATGTTACCATGGAGGAATCACACAAGATCTGACTTTTAAGGCTAGAACTGAAGTCGCGCCAACCGCTTAACTCAAAATACAGTCAAGAAAGTAGCTCTGAAGCTGAGAAACGGGATCGACCACAAGCACTACTGTGCAATTACGTACAATTTTCAAATTTCTTGTACTTGCTAACTTTGCGACCTCGGGCAGCTATGTTACCATGGAGGAATCACACAAGATTTGACTTTGAAGGCTAAAACTGAAGTCGCGCCAACTGCTTAACTCAAAATACAGTCAAGAAAGTAGCTCTGAAGCTGAGAAACGGGATCGACCATAAGCACTAATGTGAAATTACGTACAATTTTCAAATTTCTTGTACTTGCTAACTTTGCGACCTCGGGCAGCTATGTTACCATGGAGGAACCACACAACATTTGACTTTATAGGCTAGAACTGAAGTCGCGCCAACTGCTTAACTCAAAATACAGTCAAGAAAGTAGCTCTGAAGCTGAGAAACGGGATCGACCATAAGCACTAATGTGAAATTACGTACAATTTTCAAATTTCTTGTACTTGCTAACTTTGCGACCTCGGGCAGCTATGTTACCAGGGAGGAATCGCACAAGATTTGACTTTATAGGCTAGAACTGAAGTCGCGCCAACTGCTTAACTCAAAATACAGTCAAGAAAGTAGCTCTGAAGCTGAGAAACGGCATCGACCATAAGCACTACCGTGAAATTACGTACAATTTTCAAATTTCTTGTACTTGCTAACTTTGCGACCTCGGGCAGCTATGTTATCACACAAGATTTGACTTTGAAGGCTAAAACTGAAGTCGCGCCAACTGCTTAACTCAAAATACAGTCAAGAAAGTAGCTCTGAAGCTGAGAAACGGGATCGACCATAAGCACTAATGTGAAATTACGTACAATTTTCAAATTTCTTGTACTTGCTAACTTTGCGACCTCGGGCAGCTATGTTACCATGGAGGAACCACACAACATTTGACTTTATAGGCTAGAACTGAAGTCGCGCCAACTGCTTAACTCAAAATACAGTCAAGAAAGTAGCTTTGAAGCTGAGAAACGGGATCGACCATAAGCACTACTGTGCAATTACGTACAATTTTCAAATTTCTTGTACTTGCTAACTTTGCGACCTCGGGCAGCTATGTTACCATGGAGGAACCACACAACATTTGACTTTATAGGCTAGAACTGAAGTCGCGCCAACTGCTTAACTCAAAATACAGTCAAGAAAGTAGCTCTGAAGCTGAGAAACGGCATCGACCATAAGCACTACCGTGAAATTACGTACAATTTTCAAATTTCTTGTACTTGCTAACTTTGCGACCTCGGGCAGCTATGTTACCATGGAGGAATCACACAAGATTTGACTTTTAAGGCTAAAACTGAAGTCGCACCAACTGCTTAACTCAAAATACAGTCAAGAAAGTAGCTCTGAAGCTGAGAAACGGGATCGACCATAAGCACTAATGTGAAATTACGTACAATTTTCAAATTTCTTGTACTTGCTAACTTTGCGACCTCGGGCAGCTATGTTACCATGGAGGAACCACACAACATTTGACTTTATAGGCTAGAACAGAAGTCGCGCCAACTGCTTAACTCAAAATACAGTCAAGAAAGTAGCTCTGAAGCTGAGAAACGGGATCGACCATAAGCACTAATGTGAAATTACGTACAATTTTCTAATTTCTTGTACTTGCTAACTTTGCGACCTCGGGCAGCTATGTTACCATGGAGGAATCACACAAGATTTGACTTTGAAGGCTAAAACTGAAGTCGCGCCAACTGCTTAACTCAAAATACAGTCAAGAAAGTAGCTCTGAAGCTGAGAAACGGGATCGACCATAAGCACTAATGTGAAATTACGTACAATTTTCAAATTTCTTGTACTTGCTAACTTTGCGACCTCGGGCAGCTATGTTACCATGGAGGAACCACACAACATTTGACTTTATAGGCTAGAACTGAAGTCGCGCCAACTGCTTAACTCAAAATACAGTCAAGAAAGTAGCTCTGAAGCTGAGAAACGGGATCGACCATAAGCACTAATGTGAAATTACGTACAATTTTCAAATTTCTTGTACTTGCTAACTTTGCGACCTCGGGCAGCTATGTTACCATGGAGGAATCACACAAGATTTGACTTTTAAGGCTAGAACTGAAGTCGCGCCAACTGCTTAACTCAAAATACAGTCAAGAAAGTAGCTCTGAAGCTGAGAAACGGGATCGACCATAAGCACTAATGTGAAATTACGTACAATTTTCAAATTTCTTGTACTTGCTAACTTTGCGACCTCGGGCAGCTATGTTACCATGGAGGAACCACACAACATTTGACTTTATAGGCTAGAACTGAAGTCGCGCCAACTGCTTAACTCAAAATACAGTCAAGAAAGTAGCTCTGAAGCTGAGAAACGGGATCGACCATAAGCACTACTGTGCAATTACGTACAATTTTCAAATTTCTTGTACTTGCTAATTTTGCGACCTCGGGCAGCTATGTTACCAGGGAGGAATCGCACAAGATTTGACTTTATAGGCTAGAACTGAAGTCGCGCCAACTGCTTAACTCAAAATACAGTCAAGAAAGTAGCTCTGAAGCTGAGAAACGGGATCGACCATAAGCACTAATATGAAATTACGTACAATTTTCAAATTTCTTGTACTTGCTAACTTGCGACCTCGGGCAGCTATGTTACCATGGAGGAATCACACAAGATTTGACTTTTAAGGCTAGAACTGAAGTCGCGCCAACTGCTTAACTCAAAATACAATCAAGAAAGTGGCTTTGAAGCTGAGAAACGGGATCGACCATAAGCACTACTGTGCAATTACGTACAATTTTCAAATTTCTTGTACTTGCTAACTTTGCGACCTCGGGCAGCTATGTTACCATGGAGGAACCACACAACATTTGACTTTATAGGCTAGAACTGAAGTCGCGCCAACTGCTTAACTCAAAATACAGTCAAGAAAGTAGCTCTGAAGCTGAGAAACGGCATCGACCATAAGCACTACCGTGAAATTACGTACAATTTTCAAATTTCTTGTACTTGCTAACTTTGCGACCTCGGGCAGCTATGTTACCATGGAGGAATCACACAAGATTTGACTTTTAAGGCTAGAACTGAAGTCGCGCCAACTGCTTAACTCAAAATACAGTCAAGAAAGTAGTTCTGAAGCTGAGAAACGGGATCGACCATAAGCACTAATGTGAAATTACGTACAATTTTCAAATTTCTTGTACTTGCTAAATTTGCGACCTCGGGCAGCTATTTTACCATGGAGGAACCACACAACATTTGACTTTATAGGCTAGAACTGAAGTCGCACCAACTGCTTAACTCAAAATACAGTCAAGAAAGTAGCTCTGAAGCTGAGAAACGGGATCGACCATAAGCACTAATGTGAAATTACGTACAATTTTCAAATTTCTTGTAGTTGCTAACTTTGCGACCTCGGGCAGCTATGTTACCATGGAGGAATCACACGAGATTTGACTTTTAAGGCTAGAACTGAAGTCCCGCCAACTGCTTAACTCAAAATACAGTCAAGAAAGTAGTTCTGAAGCTGAGAAACGGGATCGACCATAAGCACTAATGTGAAATTACGTACAATTTTCAAATTTCTTGTACTTGCTAACTTTGCGACCTCGGGCAGCTATGTTACCATGGAGGAACCACACAACATTTGACTTTATAGGCTAGAACTGAAGTCGCACCAACTGCTTAACTCAAAATACAGTCCAGAAAGTAGCTCTGAAGCTGAGAAACGGGATCGACCATAAGCACTAATGTGAAATTACGTACAATTTTCAAATTTCTTGTACTTGCTAACTTTGCGACCTCGGGCAGCTATGTTACCATCGAGGAACCACACAACATTTGACTTTATAGACTAGAACTGAAGTCGCGCCAACTGCTTAACTCAAAATACAGTCCAGAAAGTAGCTCTGGAGCTCAGAAACGGGATCGACCATAAGCACTACTGTGCAATTACGTACAATTTTCAAATTTCTTGTACTTGCTAACTTTGCGGCCTCGGGCAGCTATGTTACCATGGAGGAACCACACAACATTTGACTTTATAGGCTAGAACTGAAGTCGCACCAACTGCTTAACTCAAAATACAGTCCAGAAAGTAGCTCTGAAGCTGAGAAACGGGATCGACCATAAGCACTAATGTGAAATTACGTACAATTTTCAAATTTCTTGTACTTGCTAACTTTGCGACCTCGGGCAGCTATGTTACCATCGAGGAACCACACAACATTTGACTTTATAGACTAGAACTGAAGTCGCGCCAACTGCTTAACTCAAAATACAGTCCAGAAAGTAGCTCTGGAGCTCAGAAACGGGATCGACCATAAGCACTAATGTGAAATTACGTACAATTTTCAAATTTCTTGTACTTGCTAACTTTGCGACCTCGGGCAGCTATGTTACCATGGAGGAACCACACAACATTTGACTTTATAGGCTAGAACTGAAGTCGCGCCAACTGCTTAACTCAAAATACAGTCAAGAAAGTAGCTCTGAAGCTGAGAAACGGCATCGACCATAAGCACTACCGTGAAATTACGTACAATTTTCAAATTTCTTGTACTTGCTAACTTTGCGACCTCGGGCAGCTATGTTACCATTGAGGAATCACACAAGATTTGACTTTTAAGGCTAGAACTGAAGTCGCGCCAACTGCTTAACCCAAAATACAGTCAAGAAAGTAGCTCTGAAGCTGAGAAACGCTATCGACCATAAGCACTAATGTGAAATTACGTACAATTTTCAAATTTCTTGTACTTGCTAACTTTGCGACCTCGGGCAGCTATGTTACCATGGAGGAATCACACAAGATTTGACTTTTAAGGCTAGAACTGAAGTCCCGCCAACTGCTTAAATCAAAATACAGTCAAGAAAGTAGCTCCGAAGCTGAGAAACGGGATCGACCCTAAGCACTACTGTGCAATTCCGTACAATTTTCAAATTTCTTGTACTTGCTAACTTTGCGACCTCGGGCAGCTATGTTACCATGGAGGAATCACACAACATTTGACTTTATAGACTAGAACTGAAGTCGCGCCAACTGCTTAACTCAAAATACAGTCAAGAAAGTAGTTCTGAAGCTGAGAAACGGGATCGACCATAAGCACTAATGTGAAATTACGTACAATTTTCAAATTTCTTGTACTTGCTAACTTTGCGACCTCGGGCAGCTATGTTACCATGGAGGAACCACACAACATTTGACTTTATAGGCTAGAACTGAAGTCGCACCAACTGCTTAACTCAAAATACAGTCAAGAAAGTAGCTCTGAAGCTGAGAAACGGGATCGACCATAAGCACTAATGTGAAATTACGTACAATTTTCAAATTTCTTGTAGTTGCTAACTTTGCGACCTCGGGCAGCTATGTTACCATGGAGGAATCACACAAGATTTGACTTTTAAGCCTAGAACTGAAGTCCCGCCAACTGCTTAAATCAAAATACAGTCAAGAAAGTAGCTCCGAAGCTGAGAAACGGGATCGACCATAAGCACTAATGTGAAATTACGTACAATTTTCAAATTTCTTGTACTTGCTAACTTTGCGACCTCGGGCAGCTATGTTACCATCGAGGAACCACACAACATTTGACTTTATAGACTAGAACTGAAGTCGCGCCAACTGCTTAACTCAAAATACAGTCAAGAAAGTAGTTCTGAAGCTGAGAAACGGGATCGACCATAAGCACTAATGTGAAATTACGTACAATTTTCAAATTTCTTGTACTTGCTAACTTTGCGACCTCGGGCAGCTATGTTACCATGGAGGAATCACACAAGATTTGACTTTTAAGGCTAGAACTGAAGTCGCGCCAACTGCTTAACTCAAAATACAGTCAAGAAAGTAGTTCTGAAGCTGAGAAACGGGATCGACCATAAGCACTAATGTGAAATTACGTACAATTTTCAAATTTCTTGTACTTGCTAAATTTGCGACCTCGGGCAGCTATGTTACCATGGAGGAACCACACAACATTTGACTTTATAGGCTAGAACTGAAGTCGCACCAACTGCTTAACTCAAAATACAGTCAAGAAAGTAGCTCTGAAGCTGAGAAACGGGATCGACCATAAGCACTAATGTGAAACTACGTACAATTTTCAAATTTCTTGTAGTTGCTAACTTTGCGACCTCGGGCAGCTATGTTACCATGGAGGAATCACACAAGATTTGACTTTTAAGGCTAGAACTGAAGTCCCGCCAACTGCTTAACTCAAAATACAGTCAAGAAAGTAGTTCTGAAGCTGAGAAACGGGATCGACCATAAGCACTAATGTGAAATTACTTACAATTTTCAAATTTCTTGTACTTGCTAACTTTGCGACCTCGGGCAGCTATGTTACCATGGAGGAATCACACAAGATTTGACTTTTAAGGCTAGAACTGAAGTCGCGCCAACTGCTTAACTCAAAATACAGTCAAGAAAGTAGCTCTGAAGCTGAGAAACGGCATCGACCATAAGCACTACCGTGAAATTACGTACAATTTTCAAATTTCTTGTACTTGCTAACTTTGCGACCTCGGGCAGCTATGTTACCATGGAGGAATCACACAAGATTTGACTTTTAAGGCTAGAACTGAAGTCGCGCCAACTGCTTAACTCAAAATACAGTCAAGAAAGTAGCTCTGAAGCTCAGAAACGGGATCGACCATAAGCACTACTGTGCAATTACGTACAATTTTCAAATTTCTTGTACATGCTAACTTTGCGGCCTCGGGCAGCTATGTTACCATGGAGGAACCACACAACATTTGACTTTATAGACTAGAACTGAAGTCGCGCCAACTGCTTAACTCAAAATACAGTCAAGAAAGTAGCTCTGAAGCTGAGAAACGCTATCGACCATAAGCACTAATGTGAAATTACGTACAATTTTCAAATTTCTTGTACTTGCTAACTTTGCGACCTCGGGCAGCTATGTTACCATGGAGGAATCACACAAGATTTGTCTTTTAAGGCTAAAACTGAAGTCGCGCCAACTGCTTAACTCAAAATACAGTCAAGAAAGTAGCTCTGAAGCTGACAAACGGGATCGACCATAAGCACTAATGTGAAATTACGTACAATTTTCAAATTTCTTGTACTTGCTAACTTTGCGACCTCGGGCAGCTATGTTACCATGGAGGAACCACACAACATTTGACTTTATAGGCTAGAACTGAAGTCGCGCCAACTGCTTAACTCAAAATACAGTCAAGAAAGTAGCTCTGAAGCTGAGAAACGGGATCGACCATAAGCACTAATGTGAAATTACGTACAATTTTCTAATTTCTTGTACTTGCTAACTTTGCGACCTCGGGCAGCTATGTTACCATGGAGGAATCACACAAGATTTGACTTTTAAGGCTAAAACTGAAGTCGCGCCAACTGCTTAACTCAAAATACAGTCCAGAAAGTAGCTCTGAAGCTGAGAAACGGGATCGACCATAAGCACTAATGTGAAATTACGTACAATTTTCAAATTTCTTGTACTTGCTAACTTTGCGACCTCGGGCAGCTATGTTACCATGGAGGAACCACACAACATTTGACTTTATAGGCTAGAACTGAAGTCGCGCCAACTGCTTAACTCAAAATACAGTCAAGAAAGTAGCTCTGAAGCTGAGAAACGGGATCGACTATAAGCACTACTGTGCAATTACGTACAATTTTCAAATTTCTTGTACTTGCTAATTTTGCGGCCTCGGGCAGCTATGTTACCATGGAGGAACCACACAACATTTGACTTTATAGACTAGAACTGATGTCGCGCCAACTGCTTAACTCAAAATACAGTCAAGAAAGTAGCTCTGAAGCTGAGAAACGGCATCGACCATAAGCACTACCGTGAAATTACGTACAATTTTCAAATTTCTTGTACTTGCTAACTTTGCGACCTCGGGCAGCTATGTTACCATGGAGGAATCACACAAGATTTGACTTTATAGGCTAGAACTGAAGTCGCCCAACTGCTTAACTCAAAATACAGTCAAGAAAGTAGCTCTGAAGCCAAGAAACGGCATCGACCTTAAGCACTACTGTGCAATTACGTACAATTTTCAAATTTCTTGTACTTGCTAATTTTGCGGCCTCGGGCAGCTATGTTACCATGGAGGAACCACACAACATTTGACTTTATAGGCTAGAACTGAAGTCGCGCCAACTGCTTAACTCAAAATACAGTCAAGAAAGTAGCTCTGAAGCTGAGAAACGGGATCGACCATAAGCACTAATGAGAAATTACATACAATTTTCAAATTTCTTGTACTTGCTAACTTTGCGGCCTCGGGCAGTTATGTTACCATGGAGGAATCACACAAGATTTGACTTTTGAGGCTAGAACTGAAGACGCGCCAACTGCTTAACTCAAAATACAGTCAAGAAAGTAGCTCTGAAGCTGAGAAACGGGATCGACCTTAAGCACTACCGTGAAATTACGTACAATTTTCAAATTTCTTGTACTTGCTAACTTTGCGACCTCGGGCAGCTATGTTACCATGGAGGAATCACACAAGATTTGACTTTTAAGGCTAGAACTGAAGTCGCACCAACTGCTTAACTCAAAATACAGTCAAGAAAGCAGCTCTGAAGCCAAGAAACGGCATCGACCTTAAGCACTACTGTGCAATTACGTACAATTTTCAAATTTCTTGTACTTGCTAATTTTGCGGCCTCGGGCAGCTATGTTACCATGGAGGAACCACACAACATTTGACTTTATAGGCTAGAACTGAAGTCGCGCCAACTGCTTAACTCAAAATACAGTCAAGAAAGTAGCTCTGAAGCTGAGAAACGGCATCGACCATAAGCACTACCGTGAAATTACGTACAATTTTCAAATTTCTTGTACTTGCTAACTTTGCGACCTCGGGCAGCTATGTTACCATGGAGGAATCACACAAGATTTGACTTTTAAGGCTAGAACTGAAGTCGCACCAACTGCTTAACTCAAAATACAGTCAAGAAAGCAGCTCTGAAGCCAAGAAACGGCATCGACCTTAAGCACTACTGTGCAATTACGTACAATTTTCAAATTTCTTGTACTTGCTAATTTTGCGGCCTCGGGCAGCTATGTTACCATGGAGGAACCACACAACATTTGACTTTATAGGCTAGAACTGAAGTCGCGCCAACTGCTTAACTCAAAATACAGTCAAGAAAGTAGCTCTGAAGCTGAGAAACGGGATCGACCATAAGCACTAATGAGAAATTACATACAATTTTCAAATTTCTTGTACTTGCTAACTTTGCGGCCTCGGGCAGTTATGTTACCATGGAGGAATCACACAAGATTTGACTTTTGAGGCTAGAACTGAAGACGCGCCAACTGCTTAACTCAAAATACAGTCAAGAAAGTAGCTCTGAAGCTGAGAAACGGGATCGACCTTAAGCACTACTGTGCAATTACGTACAATTTTCAAATTTCTTGTACTTGCTAACTTTGCCGCCTCGGGCAGCTATGTTACCATGGAGGAATCACACAAGATTTGACTTTATAGGCTAGAACTGAAGTCGCCCAACTGCTTAACTCAAAATACAGTCAAGAAAGTAGCTCTGAAGCTGAGAAACGGGATCGACCATAAGCACTACCGTGAAATTACGTACAATTTTCAAATTTCTTGTACTTGCTAACTTGCGACCTCGGGCAGCTATGTTACCATGGAGGAATCACACAAGATTTGACTTTTAAGGCTAGAACTGAAGTCGCGCCAACTGCTTAATTCAAAATACAGTCAAGAAAGTAGCTTTGAAGCTGAGAAACGGGATCGAACATAAGCACTACTGTGCAATTACGTACAATTTTCAAATTTCTTGTACTTGCTAACTTTGCGACCTCGGGCAGCTATGTTACCATGGAGGAACCACACAACATTTGACTTTATAGGCTAGAACTGAAGTCGCGCCAACTGCTTAACTCAAAATACAGTCAGGAAAGTAGCTCTGAAGCTGAGAAACGGCATCGACCATAAGCACTACCGTGAAATTACGTACAATTTTCAAATTTCTTGTACTTGCTAACTTTGCGACCTCGGGCAGCTATGTTACCATGGATTAATCACACAAGATTTGACTTTTAAGGCTAAAACTGAAGTCGCGCCAACTGCTTAACTCAAAATACAGTCAAGAAAGTAGCTCTGAAGCTGAGAAACGGGATCGACCATAAGCACTAATGTGAAATTACGTACAATTTTCAAATTTCTTGTACTTGCTAACTTTGCGACCTCGGGCAGCTATGTTACCATGGAGGAATCACACAAGATTTGACTTTTAAGGCTAAAACGGAAGTCGCGCCAACCGCTTAACTCAAAATACAGTCAAGAAAGTAGCTCTGAAGCTGAGAAACGGGATCGACCATAAGCACTAATGTGAAATTACGTACAATTTTCAAATTTCTTGTACTTGCTAACTTTGCGACCTCGGGCAGCTATGTTACCATGGAGGAACCACACAACATTTGACTTTATAGGCTAGAACTGAAGTCGCGCCAACTGCTTAACTCAAAATACAGTCAAGAAAGTAGCTGAGAAACGGGATCGACCATAAGCACTACTGTGCAATTACGTACAATTTTCAAATTTCTTGTACTTGCTAATTTTGCGACCTCGGGCAGCTATGTTACCAGGGAGGAATCGCACAAGATTTGACTTTATAGGCTAGAACTGAAGTCGCGCCAACTGCTTAACTCAAAATACAGTCAAGAAAGTAGCTCTGAAGCTGAGAAACGGGATCGACCATAAGCACTAATATGAAATTACGTACAATTTTCAAATTTCTTGTACTTGCTAACTTTGCGACCTCGGGCAGCTATGTTACCATGGAGGAATCACACAAGATTTGACTTTTAAGGCTAGAACTGAAGTCGCACCAACTGCTTAACTCAAAATACAGTCAAGAAAGCAGCTCTGAAGCCAAGAAACGGCATCGACCATAAGCACTACTGTGCAATTACGTACAATTTTCAAATTTCTTGTACTTGCTAATTTTGCGGCCTCGGGCAGCTATGTTACCATGGAGGAACCACACAACATTTGACTTTATAGACTAGAACTGAAGTCGCGCCAACTACTTAACTCAAAATACAGTCAAGAAAGTAGCTCTGAAGCTGAGAAACGGCATCGACCATAAGCACTACCGTGAAATTACGTACAATTTTCAAATTTCTTGTACTTGCTAACTTTGCGACCTCGGGCAGCTATGTTACCATGGAGGAACCACACAACATTTGACTTTATAGACTAGAACTGATGTCGCGCCAACTGCTTAACTCAAAATACAGTCAAGAAAGTAGCTCTGAAGCTGAGAAACGGCATCGACCATAAGCACTACCGTGAAATTACGTACAATTTTCAAATTTCTTGTACTTGCTAACTTTGCGACCTCGGGCAGCTATGTTACCATGGAGGAATCACACAAGATTTGACTTTTAAGGCTAGAACTGAAGTCGCACCAACTGCTTAACTCAAAATACAGTCAAGAAAGCAGCTCTGAAGCCAAGAAACGGCATCGACCTTAAGCACTACTGTGCAATTACGTACAATTTTCAAATTTCTTGTACTTGCTAACCTTGCGACCTCGGGCAGCTATGTTACCATGGAGGAATCACACAAGATTTGACTTTTAAGGCTAAAACGGAAGTCGCGCCAACCGCTTAACTCAAAATACAGTCAAGAAAGTAGCTCTGAAGCTGAGAAACGGCATCGACCATAAGCACTAATGTGAAATTACGTACAATTTTCAAATTTCTTGTACTTGCTAACTTTGCGACCTCGGGCAGCTATGTTACCATGGAGGAATCACACAAGATTTGACTTTTAAGGCTAAAACGGAAGTCGCGCCAACCGCTTAACTCAAAATACAGTCAAGAAAGTAGCTCTGAAGCTGAGAAACGGGATCGACCATAAGCACTAATGTGAAATTACGTACAATTTTCAAATTTCTTGTACTTGCTAACTTTGCGACCTCGGGCAGCTATGTTACCATGGAGGAACCACACAACATTTGACTTTATAGGCTAGAACTGAAGTCGCGCCAACTGCTTAACTCAAAATACAGTCAAGAAAGTAGCTGAGAAACGGGATCGACCATAAGCACTACTGTGCAATTACGTACAATTTTCAAATTTCTTGTACTTGCTAATTTTGCGACCTCGGGCAGCTATGTTACCAGGGAGGAATCGCACAAGATTTGACTTTATAGGCTAGAACTGAAGTCGCGCCAACTGCTTAACTCAAAATACAGTCAAGAAAGTAGCTCTGAAGCTGAGAAACGGGATCGACCATAAGCACTAATGTGAAATTACGTACAATTTTCAAATTTCTTGTACTTGCTAACTTTGCGACCTCGGGCAGCTATGTTACCATGGAGGAATCACACAAGATTTGACTTTTAAGGCTAAAACGGAAGTCGCGCCAACCGCTTAACTCAAAATACAGTCAAGAAAGTAGCTCTGAAGCTGAGAAACGGCATCGACCATAAGCACTAATGTGAAATTACGTACAATTTTCAAATTTCTTGTACTTGCTAACTTTGCGACCTCGGGCAGCTATGTTACCATGGAGGAATCACACAAGATTTGACTTTTAAGGCTAAAACGGAAGTCGCGCCAACCGCTTAACTCAAAATACAGTCAAGAAAATAGCTCTGAAGCTGAGAAACGGGATCGACCATAAGCACTAATGTGAAATTACGTACAATTTTCAAATTTCTTGTACTTGCTAACTTTGCGACCTCGGGCAGCTATGTTACCATGGAGGAACCACACAACATTTGACTTTATAGGCTAGAACTGAAGTCGCGCCAACTGCTTAACTCAAAATACAGTCAAGAAAGTAGCTGAGAAACGGGATCGACCATAAGCACTACTGTGCAATTACGTACAATTTTCAAATTTCTTGTACTTGCTAATTTTGCGACCTCGGGCAGCTATGTTACCAGGGAGGAATCGCACAAGATTTGACTTTATAGGCTAGAACTGAAGTCGCGCCAACTGCTTAACTCAAAATACAGTCAAGAAAGTAGCTCTGAAGCTGAGAAACGGGATCGACCATAAGCACTAATATGAAATTACGTACAATTTTCAAATTTCTTGTACTTGCTAACTTTGCGACCTCGGGCAGCTATGTTACCATGGAGGAATCACACAAGATTTGACTTTTAAGGCTAGAACTGAAGTCGCACCAACTGCTTAACTCAAAATACAGTCAAGAAAGCAGCTCTGAAGCCAAGAAACGGCATCGACCATAAGCACTACTGTGCAATTACGTACAATTTTCAAATTTCTTGTACTTGCTAATTTTGCGGCCTCGGGCAGCTATGTTACCATGGAGGAACCACACAACATTTGACTTTATAGACTAGAACTGAAGTCGCGCCAACTACTTAACTCAAAATACAGTCAAGAAAGTAGCTCTGAAGCTGAGAAACGGCATCGACCATAAGCACTACCGTGAAATTACGTACAATTTTCAAATTTCTTGTACTTGCTAACTTTGCGACCTCGGGCAGCTATGTTACCATGGAGGAACCACACAACATTTGACTTTATAGACTAGAACTGATGTCGCGCCAACTGCTTAACTCAAAATACAGTCAAGAAAGTAGCTCTGAAGCTGAGAAACGGCATCGACCATAAGCACTACCGTGAAATTACGTACAATTTTCAAATTTCTTGTACTTGCTAACTTTGCGACCTCGGGCAGCTATGTTACCATGGAGGAATCACACAAGATTTGACTTTTAAGGCTAGAACTGAAGTCGCACCAACTGCTTAACTCAAAATACAGTCAAGAAAGCAGCTCTGAAGCCAAGAAACGGCATCGACCTTAAGCACTACTGTGCAATTACGTACAATTTTCAAATTTCTTGTACTTGCTAATTTTGCGGCCTCGGGCAGCTATGTTACCATGGAGGAACCACACAACATTTGACTTTATAGGCTAGAACTGAAGTCGCGCCAACTGCTTAACTCAAAATACAGTCAAGAAAGTAGCTCTGAAGCTGAGAAACGGGATCGACCATAAGCACTAATGAGAAATTACATACAATTTTCAAATTTCTTGTACTTGCTAACTTTGCCGCCTCGGGCAGCTATGTTACCATGGAGGAATCACACAAGATTTGACTTTATAGGCTAGAACTGAAGTCGCCCAACTGCTTAACTCAAAATACAGTCAAGAAAGTAGCTCTGAAGCTGAGAAACGGGATCGACCATAAGCACTACCGTGAAATTACGTACAATTTTCAAATTTCTTGTACTTGCTAACTTGCGACCTCGGGCAGCTATGTTACCATGGAGGAATCACACAAGATTTGACTTTTAAGGCTAGAACTGAAGTCGCGCCAACTGCTTAATTCAAAATACAGTCAAGAAAGTAGCTTTGAAGCTGAGAAACGGGATCGAACATAAGCACTACTGTGCAATTACGTACAATTTTCAAATTTCTTGTACTTGCTAACTTTGCGACCTCGGGCAGCTATGTTACCATGGAGGAACCACACAACATTTGACTTTATAGGCTAGAACTGAAGTCGCGCCAACTGCTTAACTCAAAATACAGTCAGGAAAGTAGCTCTGAAGCTGAGAAACGGCATCGACCATAAGCACTACCGTGAAATTACGTACAATTTTCAAATTTCTTGTACTTGCTAACTTTGCGACCTCGGGCAGCTATGTTACCATGGATTAATCACACAAGATTTGACTTTTAAGGCTAAAACTGAAGTCGCGCCAACTGCTTAACTCAAAATACAGTCAAGAAAGTAGCTCTGAAGCTGAGAAACGGGATCGACCATAAGCACTAATGTGAAATTACGTACAATTTTCAAATTTCTTGTACTTGCTAACTTTGCGACCTCGGGCAGCTATGTTACCATGGAGGAACCACACAACATTTGACTTTATAGGCTAGAACTGAAGTCGCGCCAACTGCTTAACTCAAAATACAGTCAAGAAAGTAGCTCTGAAGCTGAGAAACGGGATCGACCATAAGCACTAATGTGAAATTACGTACAATTTTCAAATTTCTTGTACTTGCTAACTTTGCGACCTCGGGCAGCTATGTTACCATGGAGGAATCACACAAGATTTGACTTTTAAGGCTAAAACGGAAGTCGCGCCAACCGCTTAACTCAAAATACAGTCAAGAAAGTAGCTCTGAAGCTGAGAAACGGGATCGACCATAAGCACTAATGTGAAATTACGTACAATTTTCAAATTTCTTGTACTTGCTAACTTTGCGACCTCGGGCAGCTATGTTACCATGGAGGAACCACACAACATTTGACTTTATAGGCTAGAACTGAAGTCGCGCCAACTGCTTAACTCAAAATACAGTCAAGAAAGTAGCTCTGAAGCTGAGAAACGGGATCGACCATAAGCACTACTGTGCAATTACGTACAATTTTCAAATTTCTTGTACTTGCTAATTTTGCGACCTCGGGCAGCTATGTTACCAGGGAGGAATCGCACAAGATTTGACTTTATAGGCTAGAACTGAAGTCGCGCCAACTGCTTAACTCAAAATACAGTCAAGAAAGTAGCTCTGAAGCTGAGAAACGGGATCGACCATAAGCACTAATATGAAATTACGTACAATTTTCAAATTTCTTGTACTTGCTAATTTTGCGGCCTCGGGCAGCTATGTTACCATGGAGGAACCACACAACATTTGACTTTATAGACTAGAACTGAAGTCGCGCCAACTACTTAACTCAAAATACAGTCAAGAAAGCAGCTCTGAAGCCAAGAAACGGCATCGACCATAAGCACTACTGTGCAATTACGTACAATTTTCAAATTTCTTGTACTTGCTAATTTTGCGGCCTCGGGCAGCTATGTTATCATGGAGGAACCACACAACATTTGACTTTATAGACTAGAACTGAAGTCGCGCCAACTACTTAACTCAAAATACAGTCAAGAAAGTAGCTCTGAAGCTGAGAAACGGCATCGACCATAAGCACTACCGTGAAATTACGTACAATTTTCAAATTTCTTGTACTTGCTAACTTTGCGACCTCGGGCAGCTATGTTACCATGGAGGAACCACACAACATTTGACTTTATAGGCTAGAACTGAAGTCGCGCCAACTGCCTAACTCAAAATACAGTCAAGAAAGTAGGTCTGAAGAAGAGAAACGGCATCGACCATAAGCACTGCTGTGCAATTACGTACAATTTTCAAATTTCTTGTACTTGCTAACTTTGCGACCTCGGGCAGCTATGTTACCATGGAGGAACCACACAACATTTGACTTTATAGGCTAGAACTGAAGTCGCGCCAACTGCTTAACTCAAAATACAGTCAAGAAAGTAGCTCTGAAGCTGAGAAACGGGATCGACCATAAGCACTAATGTGAAATTACGTACAATTTTCAAATTTCTTGTACTTGCTAACTTGCGACCTCGGGCAGCTATGTTACCATGGAGGAATCACACAAGATTTGACTTTTAAGGCTAGAACTGAAGTCGCACCAACTGCTTAACTCAAAATACAGTCAAGAAAGCAGCTCTGAAGCCAAGAAACGGCATCGACCATAAGCACTACTGTGCAATTACGTACAATTTTCAAATTTCTTGTACTTGCTAATTTTGCGGCCTCGGGCAGCTATGTTACCATGGAGGAACCACACAACATTTGGCTTTTATAGACTAGAACTGAAGTCGCGCCAACTACTTAACTCAAAATACAGTCAAGAAAGTAGCTCTGAAGCTGAGAAACGGCATCGACCATAAGCACTACCGTGAAATTACGTACAATTTTCAAATTTCTTGTACTTGCTAACTTTGCGACCTCGGGCAGCTATGTTACCATGGAGGAACCACACAACATTTGACTTTATAGGCTAGAACTGAAGTCGCGCCAACTGCCTAACTCAAAATACAGTCAAGAAAGTAGGTCTGAAGAAGAGAAACGGCATCGACCATAAGCACTGCTGTGCAATTACGTACAATTTTCAAATTTCTTGTACTTGCTAACTTTGCGACCTCGGGCAGCTATGTTACCATGGAGGAACCACACAACATTTGACTTTATAGGCTAGAACTGAAGTCGCGCCAACTGCTTAACTCAAAATACAGTCAAGAAAGTAGCTCTGAAGCTGAGAAACGGGATCGACCATAAGCACTAATGTGAAATTACGTACAATTTTCAAATTTCTTGTACTTGCTAACTTTGCGACCTCGGACAGCTATGTTACCATGGAGGAATCACACAAGATTTGACTTTTAAGGCTAGAACTGAAGTCGCGCCAACTGCTTAACTCAAAATACAGTCAAGAAAGTAGCTCTGAAGCCTAGAAACGGCATCGACCATAAGCACTAATGAGAAATTACATACAACTTTCAAATTTCTTGTACTTGCTAACTTTGCGACCTCGGGCAGCTATGTTACCATGGAGGAATCACACAAGATCTGACTTTTAAGGCTAGAACTGAAGTCGCGCCAACCGCTTAACTCAAAATACAGTCAAGAAAGTAGCTCTGAAGCTGAGAAACGGGATCGACCACAAGCACTACTGTGCAATTACGTACAATTTTCAAATTTCTTGTACTTGCTAACTTTGCGACCTCGGGCAGCTATGTTACCATGGAGGAATCACACAAGATTTGACTTTTAAGGCTAGAACTGAAGTCGCGCCAACTGCTTAACTCAAAATACAGTCAAGAAAGTAGCTCTGCAGCCGAGAAACGGCATCGACCATAAGCACTAATGAGAAATTACATACAATTTTCAAATTTCTTGTACTTGCTAAATTTGCGGCCTCGGGCAGCTATGTTACCATGGAGGAATCACACAAGATTTGACTTTTAAGGCTAGAACTGAAGACGCGCCAACTGCTTAACTCAAAATACAGTCAAGAAAGTAGCTCTGAAGCTGAGAAACGGGATCGACCTTAAGCACTACTGTGCAATTACGTACAATTTTCAAATTTCTTGTACTTGCTAACTTTGCGGCCTCGGGCAGCTATGTTACCATGGAGGAATCACACAAGATTTGACTTTATAGGCTAGAACTGAAGTCGCCCAACTGCTTAACTCAAAATACAGTCAAGAAAGTAGCTCTGAAGCTGAGAAACGGGATCGACCATAAGCACTACCGTGAAATTACGTACAATTTTCAAATTTCTTGTACTTGCTAACTTGCGACCTCGGGCAGCTATGTTACCATGGAGGAATCACACAAGATTTGACTTTTAAGGCTAGAACTGAAGTCGCGCCAACTGCTTAACTCAAAATACAGTCAAGAAAGTAGCTTTGAAGCTGAGAAACGGGATCGACCATAAGCACTACTGTGCAATTACGTACAATTTTCAAATTTCTTGTACTTGCTAACTTTGCGACCTCGGGCAGCTATGTTACCATGGAGGAACCACACAACATTTGACTTTATAGGCTAGAACTGAAGTCGCGCCAACTGCTTAACTCAAAATACAGTCAAGAAAGTAGCTCTGAAGCTGAGAAACGGCATCGACCATAAGCACTACCGTGAAATTACGTACAATTTTCAAATTTCTTGTACTTGCTAACTTTGCGACCTCGGGCAGCTATGTTATCACACAAGATTTGACTTTGAAGGCTAAAACTGAAGTCGCGCCAACTGCTTAACTCAAAATACAGTCAAGAAAGTAGCTCTGAAGCTGAGAAACGGGATCGACCATAAGCACTAATGTGAAATTACGTACAATTTTCAAATTTCTTGTACTTGCTAACTTTGCGACCTCGGGCAGCTATGTTACCATGGAGGAACCACACAACATTTGACTTTATAGGCTAGAACTGAAGTCGCGCCAACTGCTTAACTCAAAATACAGTCAAGAAAGTAGCTCTGAAGCTGAGAAACGGGATCGACCATAAGCACTAATGTGAAATTACGTACAATTTTCAAATTTCTTGTACTTGCTAACTTTGCGACCTCGGGCAGCTATGTTACCATGGAGGAATCACACAAGATTTGACTTTTAAGGCTAAAACTGAAGTCGCGCCAACTGCTTAACTCAAAATACAGTCAAGAAAGTAGCTCTGAAGCTGAGAAACGGGATCGACCATAAGCACTAATGTGAAATTACGTACAATTTTCAAATTTCTTGTACTTGCTAACTTTGCGACCTCGGGCAGCTATGTTACCATGGAGGAACCACACAACATTTGACTTTATAGGCTAGAACTGAAGTCGCGCCAACTGCTTAACTCAAAATACAGTCAAGAAAGTAGCTCTGAAGCTGAGAAACGGGATCGACCATAAGCACTACTGTGCAATTACGTACAATTTTCAAATTTCTTGTACTTGCTAATTTTGCGACCTCGGGCAGCTATGTTACCAGGGAGGAATCGCACAAGATTTGACTTTATAGGCTAGAACTGAAGTCGCGCCAACTGCTTAACTCAAAATACAGTCAAGAAAGTAGCTCTGAAGCTGAGAAACGGGATCGACCATAAGCACTAATATGAAATTACGTACAATTTTCAAATTTCTTCTACTTGCTAACTTGCGACCTCGGGCAGCTATGTTACCATGGAGGAATCACACAAGATTTGACTTTTAAGGCTAGAACTGAAGTCGCGCCAACTGCTTAACTCAAAATACAATCAAGAAAGTAGCTTTGAAGCTGAGAAACGGGATCGACCATAAGCACTACTGTGCAATTACGTACAATTTTCAAATTTCTTGTACTTGCTAACTTTGCGACCTCGGGCAGCTATGTTACCATGGAGGAACCACACAACATTTGACTTTATAGGCTAGAACTGAAGTCGCGCCAACTGCTTAACTCAAAATACAGTCAAGAAAGTAGCTCTGAAGCTGAGAAACGGCATCGACCATAAGCACTACCGTGAAATTACGTACAATTTTCAAATTTCTTGTACTTGCTAACTTTGCGACCTCGGGCAGCTATGTTACCATGGAGGAATCACACAAGATTTGACTTTTAAGGCTAAAACTGAAGTCGCACCAACTGCTTAACTCAAAATACAGTCAAGAAAGTAGCTCTGAAGCTGAGAAACGGGATCGACCATAAGCACTAATGTGAAATTACGTACAATTTTCAAATTTCTTGTACTTGCTAACTTTGCGACCTCGGGCAGCTATGTTACCATGGAGGAACCACACAACATTTGACTTTATAGGCTAGAACAGAAGTCGCGCCAACTGCTTAACTCAAAATACAGTCAAGAAAGTAGCTCTGAAGCTGAGAAACGGGATCGACCATAAGCACTAATGTGAAATTACGTACAATTTTCTAATTTCTTGTACTTGCTAACTTTGCGACCTCGGGCAGCTATGTTACCATGGAGGAATCACACAAGATTTGACTTTGAAGGCTAAAACTGAAGTCGCGCCAACTGCTTAACTCAAAATACAGTCAAGAAAGTAGCTCTGAAGCTGAGAAACGGGATCGACCATAAGCACTAATGTGAAATTACGTACAATTTTCAAATTTCTTGTACTTGCTAACTTTGCGACCTCGGGCAGCTATGTTACCATGGAGGAACCACACAACATTTGACTTTATAGGCTAGAACTGAAGTCGCGCCAACTGCTTAACTCAAAATACAGTCAAGAAAGTAGCTCTGAAGCTGAGAAACGGGATCGACCATAAGCACTAATGTGAAATTACGTACAATTTTCAAATTTCTTGTACTTGCTAACTTTGCGACCTCGGGCAGCTATGTTACCATGGAGGAATCACACAAGATTTGACTTTTAAGGCTAGAACTGAAGTCGCGCCAACTGCTTAACTCAAAATACAGTCAAGAAAGTAGCTCTGAAGCTGAGAAACGGGATCGACCATAAGCACTAATGTGAAATTACGTACAATTTTCAAATTTCTTGTACTTGCTAACTTTGCGACCTCGGGCAGCTATGTTACCATGGAGGAACCACACAACATTTGACTTTATAGGCTAGAACTGAAGTCGCGCCAACTGCTTAACTCAAAATACAGTCAAGAAAGTAGCTCTGAAGCTGAGAAACGGGATCGACCATAAGCACTACTGTGCAATTACGTACAATTTTCAAATTTCTTGTACTTGCTAATTTTGCGACCTCGGGCAGCTATGTTACCAGGGAGGAATCGCACAAGATTTGACTTTATAGGCTAGAACTGAAGTCGCGCCAACTGCTTAACTCAAAATACAGTCAAGAAAGTAGCTCTGAAGCTGAGAAACGGGATCGACCATAAGCACTAATATGAAATTACGTACAATTTTCAAATTTCTTGTACTTGCTAACTTGCGACCTCGGGCAGCTATGTTACCATGGAGGAATCACACAAGATTTGACTTTTCAGGCTAGAACTGAAGTCGCGCCAACTGCTTAACTCAAAATACAATCAAGAAAGTGGCTTTGAAGCTGAGAAACGGGATCGACCATAAGCACTACTGTGCAATTACGTACAATTTTCAAATTTCTTGTACTTGCTAACTTTGCGACCTCGGGCAGCTATGTTACCATGGAGGAACCACACAACATTTGACTTTATAGGCTAGAACTGAAGTCGCGCCAACTGCTTAACTCAAAATACAGTCAAGAAAGTAGCTCTGAAGCTGAGAAACGGCATCGACCATAAGCACTACCGTGAAATTACGTACAATTTTCAAATTTCTTGTACTTGCTAACTTTGCGACCTCGGGCAGCTATGTTACCATGGAGGAATCACACAAGATTTGACTTTTAAGGCTAGAACTGAAGTCGCGCCAACTGCTTAACTCAAAATACAGTCAAGAAAGTAGTTCTGAAGCTGAGAAACGGGATCGACCATAAGCACTAATGTGAAATTACGTACAATTTTCAAATTTCTTGTACTTGCTAAATTTGCGACCTCGGGCAGCTATTTTACCATGGAGGAACCACACAACATTTGACTTTATAGGCTAGAACTGAAGTCGCACCAACTGCTTAACTCAAAATACAGTCAAGAAAGTAGCTCTGAAGCTGAGAAACGGGATCGACCATAAGCACTAATGTGAAATTACGTACAATTTTCAAATTTCTTGTAGTTGCTAACTTTGCGACCTCGGGCAGCTATGTTACCATGGAGGAATCACACGAGATTTGACTTTTAAGGCTAGAACTGAAGTCCCGCCAACTGCTTAACTCAAAATACAGTCAAGAAAGTAGTTCTGAAGCTGAGAAACGGGATCGACCATAAGCACTAATGTGAAATTACGTACAATTTTCAAATTTCTTGTACTTGCTAACTTTGCGACCTCGGGCAGCTATGTTACCATGGAGGAACCACACAACATTTGACTTTATAGGCTAGAACTGAAGTCGCACCAACTGCTTAACTCAAAATACAGTCCAGAAAGTAGCTCTGAAGCTGAGAAACGGGATCGACCATAAGCACTAATGTGAAATTACGTACAATTTTCAAATTTCTTGTACTTGCTAACTTTGCGACCTCGGGCAGCTATGTTACCATCGAGGAACCACACAACATTTGACTTTATAGACTAGAACTGAAGTCGCGCCAACTGCTTAACTCAAAATACAGTCCAGAAAGTAGCTCTGGAGCTCAGAAACGGGATCGACCATAAGCACTACTGTGCAATTACGTACAATTTTCAAATTTCTTGTACTTGCTAACTTTGCGGCCTCGGGCAGCTATGTTACCATGGAGGAACCACACAACATTTGACTCTATACACTAGAACTAAAGTCGCGCCAACTGCTTAACTCAAAATACAGTCAAGAAAGTAGCTCTGAAGCTGAGAAACGGCATCGACCATAAGCACTACCGTGAAATTACGTACAATTTTCAAATTTCTTGTACTTGCTAACTTTGCGACCTCGGGCAGCTATGTTACCATTGAGGAATCACACAAGATTTGACTTTTAAGGCTAGAACTGAAGTCGCGCCAACTGCTTAACCCAAAATACAGTCAAGAAAGTAGCTCTGAAGCTGAGAAACGCTATCGACCATAAGCACTAATGTGAAATTACGTACAATTTTCAAATTTCTTGTACTTGCTAACTTTGCGACCTCGGGCAGCTATGTTACCATGGAGGAATCACACAAGATTTGACTTTTAAGGCTAGAACTGAAGTCCCGCCAACTGCTTAAATCAAAATACAGTCAAGAAAGTAGCTCCGAAGCTGAGAAACGGGATCGACCCTAAGCACTACTGTGCAATTCCGTACAATTTTCAAATTTCTTGTACTTGCTAACTTTGCGACCTCGGGCAGCTATGTTACCATGGAGGAATCACACAACATTTGACTTTATAGACTAGAACTGAAGTCGCGCCAACTGCTTAACTCAAAATACAGTCAAGAAAGTAGTTCTGAAGCTGAGAAACGGGATCGACCATAAGCACTAATGTGAAATTACGTACAATTTTCAAATTTCTTGTACTTGCTAACTTTGCGACCTCGGGCAGCTATGTTACCATGGAGGAACCACACAACATTTGACTTTATAGGCTAGAACTGAAGTCGCACCAACTGCTTAACTCAAAATACAGTCAAGAAAGTAGCTCTGAAGCTGAGAAACGGGATCGACCATAAGCACTAATGTGAAATTACGTACAATTTTCAAATTTCTTGTAGTTGCTAACTTTGCGACCTCGGGCAGCTATGTTACCATGGAGGAATCACACAAGATTTGACTTTTAAGCCTAGAACTGAAGTCCCGCCAACTGCTTAAATCAAAATACAGTCAAGAAAGTAGCTCCGAAGCTGAGAAACGGGATCGACCATAAGCACTAATGTGAAATTACGTACAATTTTCAAATTTCTTGTACTTGCTAACTTTGCGACCTCGGGCAGCTATGTTACCATCGAGGAACCACACAACATTTGACTTTATAGACTAGAACTGAAGTCGCGCCAACTGCTTAACTCAAAATACAGTCAAGAAAGTAGTTCTGAAGCTGAGAAACGGGATCGACCATAAGCACTAATGTGAAATTACGTACAATTTTCAAATTTCTTGTACTTGCTAACTTTGCGACCTCGGGCAGCTATGTTACCATGGAGGAATCACACAAGATTTGACTTTTAAGGCTAGAACTGAAGTCGCGCCAACTGCTTAACTCAAAATACAGTCAAGAAAGTAGTTCTGAAGCTGAGAAACGGGATCGACCATAAGCACTAATGTGAAATTACGTACAATTTTCAAATTTCTTGTACTTGCTAAATTTGCGACCTCGGGCAGCTATGTTACCATGGAGGAACCACACAACATTTGACTTTATAGGCTAGAACTGAAGTCGCACCAACTGCTTAACTCAAAATACAGTCAAGAAAGTAGCTCTGAAGCTGAGAAACGGGATCGACCATAAGCACTAATGTGAAACTACGTACAATTTTCAAATTTCTTGTAGTTGCTAACTTTGCGACCTCGGGCAGCTATGTTACCATGGAGGAATCACACAAGATTTGACTTTTAAGGCTAGAACTGAAGTCCCGCCAACTGCTTAACTCAAAATACAGTCAAGAAAGTAGTTCTGAAGCTGAGAAACGGGATCGACCATAAGCACTAATGTGAAATTACTTACAATTTTCAAATTTCTTGTACTTGCTAACTTTGCGACCTCGGGCAGCTATGTTACCATGGAGGAATCACACAAGATTTGACTTTTAAGGCTAGAACTGAAGTCGCGCCAACTGCTTAACTCAAAATACAGTCAAGAAAGTAGCTCTGAAGCTGAGAAACGGCATCGACCATAAGCACTACCGTGAAATTACGTACAATTTTCAAATTTCTTGTACTTGCTAACTTTGCGACCTCGGGCAGCTATGTTACCATGGAGGAATCACACAAGATTTGACTTTTAAGGCTAGAACTGAAGTCGCGCCAACTGCTTAACTCAAAATACAGTCAAGAAAGTAGCTCTGAAGCTCAGAAACGGGATCGACCATAAGCACTACTGTGCAATTACGTACAATTTTCAAATTTCTTGTACATGCTAACTTTGCGGCCTCGGGCAGCTATGTTACCATGGAGGAACCACACAACATTTGACTTTATAGACTAGAACTGAAGTCGCGCCAACTGCT
Source organism: Merodon equestris (assembly GCA_958301585.1). NCBI lineage: Eukaryota > Metazoa > Arthropoda > Insecta > Diptera > Syrphidae > Merodon > Merodon equestris. Next base: position 74,327,026 of record OY284415.1, on the reverse strand, counting down.
TAACTCAAAATACAGTCAAGAAAGTAGCTCTGAAGCTGAGAAACGCTATCGACCATAAGCACTAATGTGAAATTACGTACAATTTTCAAATTTCTTGTACTTGCTAACTTTGCGACCTCGGGCAGCTATGTTACCATGGAGGAATCACACAAGATTTGACTTTTAAGGCTAGAACTGAAGTCCCGCCAACTGCTTAAATCAAAATACAGTCAAGAAAGTAGCTCCGAAGCTGAGAAACGGGATCGACCCTAAGCACTACTGTGCAATTCCGTACAATTTTCAAATTTCTTGTACTTGCTAACTTTGCGACCTCGGGCAGCTATGTTACCATGGAGGAATCACACAACATTTGACTTTATAGACTAGAACTGAAGTCGCGCAAACTGCTTAACTCAAAATACAGTCAAGAAAGTAGTTCTGAAGCTGAGAAACGGGATCGACCATAAGCACTAATGTGAAATTACGTACAATTTTCAAATTTCTTGTACTTGCTAACTTTGCGACCTCGGGCAGCTATGTTACCATGGAGGAACCACACAACATTTGACTTTATAGGCTAGAACTGAAGTCGCACCAACTGCCTAACTCAAAATACAGTCAAGAAAGTAGCTCTGAAGCTGAGAAACGGGATCGACCATAAGCACTAATGTGAAATTACGTACAATTTTCAAATTTCTTGTAGTTGCTAACTTTGCGACCTCGGGCAGCTATGTTACCATGGAGGAATCACACAAGATTTGACTTTTAAGGCTAGAACTGAAGTCCCACCAACTGCTTAAATCAAAATACAGTCAAGAAAGTAGCTCCGAAGCTGAGAAACGGGATCGACCCTAAGCACTACTGTGCAATTCCGTACAATTTTCAAATTTCTTGTACTTGCTAACTTTGCGACCTCGGGCAGCTATGTTACCATGGAGGAACCACACAACATTTGACTTTATAGACTAGAACTGAAGTCGCGCCAACTGCTTAACTCAAAATACAGTCAAGAAAGTAGCTCTGAAGCTGAGAAACGCTATCGACCATAAGCACTAATGTGAAATTACGTACAATTTTCAAATTTCTTGTACTTGCTAACTTTGCGACCTCGGGCAGCTATGTTACCATGGAGGAATCACACAAGATTTGACTTTTAAGGCTAGAACTGAAGTCCCGCCAACTGCTTAAATCAAAATACAGTCAAGAAAGTAGCTCCGAAGCTGAGAAACGGGATCGACCCTAAGCACTAATGTGAAATTACGTACAATTTTCAAATTTCTTGTACTTGCTAACTTTGCGACCTCGGGCAGCTATGTTACCATGGAGGAACCACACAACATTTGACTTTATAGGCTAGAACTGAAGTCGCACCAACTGCCTAACTCAAAATACAGTCAAGAAAGTAGCTCTGAAGCTGAGAAACGGGATCGACCATAAGCACTAATGTGAAATTACGTACAATTTTCAAATTTCTTGTAGTTGCTAACTTTGCGACCTCGGGCAGCTATGTTACCATGGAGGAATCACACAAGATTTGACTTTTAAGGCTAGAACTGAAGTCCCACCAACTGCTTAAATCAAAATACAGTCAAGAAAGTAGCTCCGAAGCTGAGAAACGGGATCGACCCTAAGCACTACTGTGCAATTCCGTACAATTTTCAAATTTCTTGTACTTGCTAACTTTGCGACCTCGGGCAGCTATGTTACCATGGAGGAATCACACAACATTTGACTTTATAGACTAGAACTGAAGTCGCGCCAACTGCTTAACTCAAAATACAGTCAAGAAAGTAGTTCTGAAGCTGAGAAACGGGATCGACCATAAGCACTAATGTGAAATTACGTACAATTTTCAAATTTCTTGTACTTGCTAACTTTGCGACCTCGGGCAGCTATGTTACCATGGAGGAATCACACAACATTTGACTTTATAGACTAGAACTGAAGTCGCGTCAACTGCTTAATTCAAAATACAGTCAAGAAAGTAGTTCTGAAGCTGAGAAACGGGATCGACCATAAGAACTAATGTGAAATTACGTACAATTTTCAAATTTCTTGTACTTGCTAACTTTGCGACCTCGGGCAGCTATGTTACCATGGAGGAATCACACAAGATTTGACTTTTAAGGCTAGAACTGAAGTCGCGCCAACTGCTTAACTCAAAATACAGTCAAGAAAGTAGCTCTGAAGCTGAGAAACGGCATCGACCATAAGCACTACCGTGAAATTACGTACAATTTTCAAATTTCTTGTACTTGCTAACTTTGCGACCTCGGGCAGCTATGTTACCATGGAGGAATCACACAAGATTTGACTTTTAAGGCTAGAACTGAAGTCGCGCCAACTGCTTAACTCAAAATACAGTCAAGAAAGTAGCTCTGAAGCTGAGAAACGGGATCGACTATAAGCACTACTGTGCAATTACGTAGAATTTTCAAATTTCTTGTACTTGCTAACTTTGCGACCTCGGGCAGCTATGTTACCATGGAGGAATCGCACAAGATTTGACTTTTAAGGCTAGAACTGAAGTCGCGCCAACTGCTTAACTCAAAATACAGTCCAGAAAGTAGCTCTGAAGCTCAGAAACGGGATCGACCATAAGCACTACTGTGCAATTACGTACAATTTTCAAATTTCTTGTACTTGCTAACTTTGCGGCCTCGGGCAGCTATGTTACCATGGAGGAACCACACAACATTTGACTTTATAGACTAGAACTGAAGTCGCGTCAACTGCCAAACTCAAAATACAGTCAAGAAAGTAGCTCTGAAGCTGAGAAACGGCATCGACCATAAGCACTACCGTGAAATTACGTACAATTTTCAAATTTCTTGTACTTGCTAACTTTGCGGCCTCGGGCAGCTATGTTACCATGGAGGAATCACACAAGATTTGACTTTTAAGGCTAGAACTGAAGTCGCGCCAACTGCTTAACTCAAAATACAGTCAAGAAAGTAGCTCTGAAGCTGAGAAACGGCATCGACCATAAGCACTACCGTGAAATTACGTACAATTTTCAAATTTCTTGTACTTGCTAACTTTGCGACCTCGGGCAGCTATGTTACCATTGAGGAATCACACAAGATTTGACTTTTAAGGCTAGAACTGAAGTCGCGCCAACTGCTTAACCCAAAATACAGTCAAGAAAGTAGCTCTGAAGCTGAGAAACGCTATCGACCATAAGCACTAATGTGAAATTACGTACAATTTTCAAATGTCTTGTACTTGCTAACTTTGCGACCTCGGCCAGCTATGTTACCATGGAGGAGTCACACAAGATTTGACTTTTAAGGCTAGAACTGAAGTCCCGCCAACTGCTTAAATCAAAATACAGTCAAGAAAGTAGCTCCGAAGCTGAGAAACGGGATCGACCCTAAGCACTACTGTGCAATTCCGTACAATTTTCAAATTTCTTGTACTTGCTAATTTTGCGACCTCGGGCAGCTATGTTACCATGGAGGAATCACACAACATTTGACTTTATAGGCTAGAACTGAAGTCGCACCAACTGCTTAACTCAAAATACAGTCAAGAAAGTAGCTCTGAAGCTGAGAAACGGGATCGACCATAAGCACTAATGTGAAATTACGTACAATTTTCAAATTTCTTGTACTTGCTAACTTTGCGACCTCGGGCAGCTATGTTACCATCGAGGAACCACACAACATTTGACTTTATAGACTAGAACTGAAGTCGCGCCAACTGCTTAACTCAAAATACAGTCAAGAAAGTAGTTCTGAAGCTGAGAAACGGGATCGACCATAAGCACTAATGTGAAATTACTTACAATTTTCAAATTTCTTGTACTTGCTAACTTTGCGACCTCGGGCAGCTATGTTACCATGGAGGAATCACACAAGATTTGACTTTTAAGGCTAGAACTGAAGTCGCGCCAACTGCTTAACTCAAAATACAGTCAAGAAAGTAGCTCTGAAGCTGAGAAACGGCATCGACCATAAGCACTACCGTGAAATTACGTACAATTTTCAAATTTCTTGTACTTGCTAACTTTGCGACCTCGGGCAGCTATGTTACCATGGAGGAATCACACAAGATTTGACTTTTAAGGCTAGAACTGAAGTCGCGCCAACTGCTTAACTCAAAATACAGTCAAGAAAGTAGCTCTGAAGCTCAGAAACGGGATCGACCATAAGCACTACTGTGCAATTACGTACAATTTTCAAATTTCTTGTACATGCTAACTTTGCGGCCTCGGGCAGCTATGTTACCATGGAGGAACCACACAACATTTGACTTTATAGACTAGAACTGAAGTCGCGCAAACTGCTTAACTCAAAATACAGTCAAGAAAGTAGTTCTGAAGCTGAGAAACGGGATCGACCATAAGCACTAATGTGAAATTACGTACAATTTTCAAATTTCTTGTACTTGCTAACTTTGCGACCTCGGGCAGCTATGTTACCATGGAGGAACCACACAACATTTGACTTTATAGGCTAGAACTGAAGTCGCACCAACTGCCTAACTCAAAATACAGTCAAGAAAGTAGCTCTGAAGCTGAGAAACGGGATCGACCATAAGCACTAATGTGAAATTACGTACAATTTTCAAATTTCTTGTAGTTGCTAACTTTGCGACCTCGGGCAGCTATGTTACCATGGAGGAATCACACAAGATTTGACTTTTAAGGCTAGAACTGAAGTCCCACCAACTGCTTAAATCAAAATACAGTCAAGAAAGTAGCTCCGAAGCTGAGAAACGGGATCGACCCTAAGCACTACTGTGCAATTCCGTACAATTTTCAAATTTCTTGTACTTGCTAACTTTGCGACCTCGGGCAGCTATGTTACCATGGAGGAATCACACAACATTTGACTTTATAGACTAGAACTGAAGTCGCGCCAACTGCTTAACTCAAAATACAGTCAAGAAAGTAGTTCTGAAGCTGAGAAACGGGATCGACCATAAGCACTAATGTGAAATTACGTACAATTTTCAAATTTCTTGTACTTGCTAACTTTGCGACCTCGGGCAGCTATGTTACCATGGAGGAATCACACAACATTTGACTTTATAGACTAGAACTGAAGTCGCGTCAACTGCTTAACTCAAAATACAGTCAAGAAAGTAGTTCTGAAGCTGAGAAACGGGATCGACCATAAGCACTAATGTGAAATTACGTACAATTTTCAAATTTCTTGTACTTGCTAACTTTGCGACCTCGGGCAGCTATGTTACCATGGAGGAATCACACAAGATTTGACTTTTAAGGCTAGAACTGAAGTCGCGCCAACTGCTTAACTCAAAATACAGTCAAGAAAGTAGCTCTGAAGCTGAGAAACGGCATCGACCATAAGCACTACCGTGAAATTACGTACAATTTTCAAATTTCTTGTACTTGCTAACTTTGCGACCTCGGGCAGCTATGTTACCATGGAGGAATCACACAAGATTTGACTTTTAAGGCTAGAACTGAAGTCGCGCCAACTGCTTAACTCAAAATACAGTCAAGAAAGTAGCTCTGAAGCTGAGAAACGGGATCGACTATAAGCACTACTGTGCAATTACGTACAATTTTCAAATTTCTTGTACTTGCTAACTTTGCGACCTCGGGCAGCTATGTTACCATGGAGGAATCGCACAAGATTTGACTTTTAAGGCTAGAACTGAAGTCGCGCCAACTGCTTAACTCAAAATACAGTCCAGAAAGTAGCTCTGAAGCTCAGAAACGGGATCGACCATAAGCACTACTGTGCAATTACGTACAATTTTCAAATTTCTTGTACTTGCTAACTTTGCGGCCTCGGGCAGCTATGTTACCATGGAGGAACCACACAACATTTGACTTTATAGACTAGAACTGAAGTCGCGTCAACTGCCAAACTCAAAATACAGTCAAGAAAGTAGCTCTGAAGCTGAGAAACGGCATCGACCATAAGCACTACCGTGAAATTACGTACAATTTTCAAATTTCTTGTACTTGCTAACTTTGCGGCCTCGGGCAGCTATGTTACCATGGAGGAATCACACAAGATTTGACTTTTAAGGCTAGAACTGAAGTCGCGCCAACTGCTTAACTCAAAATACAGTCAAGAAAGTAGCTCTGAAGCTGAGAAACGGCATCGACCATAAGCACTACCGTGAAATTACGTACAATTTTCAAATTTCTTGTACTTGCTAACTTTGCGACCTCGGGCAGCTATGTTACCATTGAGGAATCACACAAGATTTGACTTTTAAGGCTAGAACTGAAGTCGCGCCAACTGCTTAACCCAAAATACAGTCAAGAAAGTAGCTCTGAAGCTGAGAAACGCTATCGACCATAAGCACTAATGTGAAATTACGTACAATTTTCAAATGTCTTGTACTTGCTAACTTTGCGACCTCGGCCAGCTATGTTACCATGGAGGAATCACACAAGATTTGACTTTTAAGGCTAGAACTGAAGTCCCGCCAACTGCTTAAATCAAAATACAGTCAAGAAAGTAGCTCCGAAGCTGAGAAACGGGATCGACCCTAAGCACTACTGTGCAATTCCGTACAATTTTCAAATTTCTTGTACTTGCTAATTTTGCGACCTCGGGCAGCTATGTTACCATGGAGGAATCACACAACATTTGACTTTATAGACTAGAACTGAAGTCGCGCCAACTGCTTAACTCAAAATACAGTCAAGAAAGTAGTTCTGAAGCTGAGAAACGGGATCGACCATAAGCACTAATGTGAAATTACGTACAATTTTCAAATTTCTTGTACTTGCTAACTTTGCGACCTCGGGCAGCTATGTTACCATGGAGGAACCACACAACATTTGACTTTATATCCTAGAACTGAAGTCGCACCAACTGCTTAACTCAAAATACAGTCAAGAAAGTAGCTCTGAAGCTGAGAAACGGGATCGACCATAAGCACTAATGTGAAATTACGTACAATTTTCAAATTTCTTGTAGTTGCTAAATTTGCGACCTCGGGCAGCTATGTTACCATGGAGGAATCACACAAGATTTGACTTTTAAGTCTAGAACTGAAGTCCCGCCAACTGCTTAAATCAAAATACAGTCAAGAAAGTAGCTCCGAAGCTGAGAAACGGGATCGACCCTAAGCACTACTGTGCAATTCCGTACAATTTTCAAATTTCTTGTACTTGCTAACTTTGCGACCTCGGGCAGCTATGTTACCATGGAGGAATCACACAACATTTGACTTTATAGACTAGAACTGAAGTCGCGCCAACTGCTTAACTCAAAATACAGTCAAGAAAGTAGTTCTGAAGCTGAGAAACGGGATCGACCATAAGCACTAATGTGAAATTACGTACAATTTTCAAATTTCTTGTACTTGCTAACTTTGCGACCTCGGGCAGCTATGTTACCATCGAGGAACCACACAACATTTGACTTTATAGACTAGAACCGAAGTCGCGCCAACTGCTTAACTCAAAATACAGTCAAGAAAGTGGTTCTGAAGCTGAGAAACGGGATCGACCATAAGCACTAATGTGAAATTACGTACAATTTTCAAATTTCTTGTACTTGCTAACTTTGCGACCTCGGGCAGCTATGTTACCATGGAGGAATCACACAAGATTTGACTTTTAAGGCTAGAACTGAAGTCGCGCCAACTGCTTAACTCAAAATACAGTCAAGAAAGTAGCTCTGAAGCTGAGAAACGGCATCGACCATAAGCAATACCGTGAAATTACGTACAATTTTCAAATTTCTTGTACTTGCTAACTTTGCGACCTCGGGCAGCTATGTTACCATTGAGGAATCACACAAGATTTGACTTTTAAGGCTAGAACTGAAGTCGCGCCAACTGCTTAACTCAAAATACAGTCAAGAAAGTAGCTCTGAAGCTGAGAAACGGGATCGACTATAAGCACTACTGTGCAATTACGTACAATTTTCAAATTTCTTGTACTTGCTAACTTTGCGACCTCGGGCAGCTATGTTACCATGGAGAAATCACACAAGATCTGACTTTTAAGGCTAGAACTGAAGTCGCGCCAACCGCTTAACTCAAAATACAGTCAAGAAAGTAGCTCTGAAGCTGAGAAACGGGATCGACCATAAGCACTAATGTGAAATTACGTACAATTTTCAAATTTCTTGTACTTGCTAACTTTGCGACCTCGGGCAGCTATGTTACCATGGAGGAACCACACAACATTTGACTTTATAGGCTAGAACAGAAGTCGCGCCAACTGCTTAACTCAAAATACAGTCAAGAAAGTAGCTCTGAAGCTGAGAAACGGGATCGACCATAAGCACTAATGTGAAATTACGTACAATTTTCTAATTTCTTGTACTTGCTAACTTTGCGACCTCGGGCAGCTATGTTACCATGGAGGAATCACACAAGATTTGACTTTGAAGGCTAAAACTGAAGTCGCGCCAACTGCTTAACTCAAAATACAGTCAAGAAAGTAGCTCTGAAGCTGAGAAACGGGATCGACCATAAGCACTAATGTGAAATTACGTACAATTTTCAAATTTCTTGTACTTGCTAACTTTGCGACCTCGGGCAGCTATGTTACCATGGAGGAACCACACAACATTTGACTTTATAGGCTAGAACTGAAGTCGCGCCAACTGCTTAACTCAAAATACAGTCAAGAAAGTAGCTCTGAAGCTGAGAAACGGGATCGACCATAAGCACTAATGTGAAATTACGTACAATTTTCAAATTTCTTGTACTTGCTAACTTTGCGACCTCGGGCAGCTATGTTACCATGGAGGAATCACACAAGATTTGACTTTTAAGGCTAGAACTGAAGTCGCGCCAACTGCTTAACTCAAAATACAGTCAAGAAAGTAGCTCTGAAGCTGAGAAACGGGATCGACCATAAGCACTAATGTGAAATTACGTACAATTTTCAAATTTCTTGTACTTGCTAACTTTGCGACCTCGGGCAGCTATGTTACCATCGAGGAACCACACAACATTTGACTTTATAGACTAGAACCGAAGTCGCGCCAACTGCTTAACTCAAAATACAGTCAAGAAAGTGGTTCTGAAGCTGAGAAACGGGATCGACCATAAGCACTAATGTGAAATTACGTACAATTTTCAAATTTCTTGTACTTGCTAACTTTGCGACCTCGGGCAGCTATGTTACCATGGAGGAATCACACAAGATTTGACTTTTAAGGCTAGAACTGAAGTCGCGCCAACTGCTTAACTCAAAATACAGTCAAGAAAGTAGCTCTGAAGCCTAGAAACGGCATCGACCATAAGCACTAATGAGAAATTACATACAACTTTCAAATTTCTTGTACTTGCTAACTTTGCGACCTCGGGCAGCTATGTTACCATGGAGGAATCACACAAGATTTGACTTTTAAGGCTAGAACTGAAGTCGCGCCAACTGCTTAACTCAAAATACAGTCAAGAAAGTAGCTCTGAAGCCTAGAAACGGCATCGACCATAAGCACTAATGAGAAATTACATACAACTTTCAAATTTCTTGTACTTGCTAACTTTGCGACCTCGGGCAGCTATGTTACCATGGAGGAATCACACAAGATCTGACTTTTAAGGCTAGAACTGAAGTCGCGCCAACCGCTTAACTCAAAATACAGTCAAGAAAGTAGCTCTGAAGCTGAGAAACGGGATCGACCACAAGCACTACTGTGCAATTACGTACAATTTTCAAATTTCTTGTACTTGCTAACTTTGCGACCTCGGGCAGCTATGTTACCATGGAGGAATCACACAAGATTTGACTTTTAAGGCTAGAACTGAAGTCGCGCCAACTGCTTAACTCAAAATACAGTCAAGAAAGTAGCTCTGCAGCCGAGAAACGGCATCGACCATAAGCACTAATGAGAAATTACATACAATTTTCAAATTTCTTGTACTTGCTAAATTTGCGGCCTCGGGCAGCTATGTTACCATGGAGGAATCACACAAGATTTGACTTTTAAGGCTAGAACTGAAGACGCGCCAACTGCTTAACTCAAAATACAGTCAAGAAAGTAGCTCTGAAGCTGAGAAACGGGATCGACCTTAAGCACTACTGTGCAATTACGTACAATTTTCAAATTTCTTGTACTTGCTAACTTTGCGGCCTCGGGCAGCTATGTTACCATGGAGGAATCACACAAGATTTGACTTTATAGGCTAGAACTGAAGTCGCCCAACTGCTTAACTCAAAATACAGTCAAGAAAGTAGCTCTGAAGCTGAGAAACGGGATCGACCATAAGCACTACCGTGAAATTACGTACAATTTTCAAATTTCTTGTACTTGCTAACTTGCGACCTCGGGCAGCTATGTTACCATGGAGGAATCACACAAGATTTGACTTTTAAGGCTAGAACTGAAGTCGCGCCAACTGCTTAACTCAAAATACAGTCAAGAAAGTAGCTTTGAAGCTGAGAAACGGGATCGACCATAAGCACTACTGTGCAATTACGTACAATTTTCAAATTTCTTGTACTTGCTAACTTTGCGACCTCGGGCAGCTATGTTACCATGGAGGAACCACACAACATTTGACTTTATAGGCTAGAACTGAAGTCGCGCCAACTGCTTAACTCAAAATACAGTCAAGAAAGTAGCTCTGAAGCTGAGAAACGGCATCGACCATAAGCACTACCGTGAAATTACGTACAATTTTCAAATTTCTTGTACTTGCTAACTTTGCGACCTCGGGCAGCTATGTTATCACACAAGATTTGACTTTGAAGGCTAAAACTGAAGTCGCGCCAACTGCTTAACTCAAAATACAGTCAAGAAAGTAGCTCTGAAGCTGAGAAACGGGATCGACCATAAGCACTAATGTGAAATTACGTACAATTTTCAAATTTCTTGTACTTGCTAACTTTGCGACCTCGGGCAGCTATGTTACCATGGAGGAACCACACAACATTTGACTTTATAGGCTAGAACTGAAGTCGCGCCAACTGCTTAACTCAAAATACAGTCAAGAAAGTAGCTCTGAAGCTGAGAAACGGGATCGACCATAAGCACTAATGTGAAATTACGTACAATTTTCAAATTTCTTGTACTTGCTAACTTTGCGACCTCGGGCAGCTATGTTACCATGGAGGAATCACACAAGATTTGACTTTTAAGGCTAAAACTGAAGTCGCGCCAACTGCTTAACTCAAAATACAGTCAAGAAAGTAGCTCTGAAGCTGAGAAACGGGATCGACCATAAGCACTAATGTGAAATTACGTACAATTTTCAAATTTCTTGTACTTGCTAACTTTGCGACCTCGGGCAGCTATGTTACCATGGAGGAACCACACAACATTTGACTTTATAGGCTAGAACTGAAGTCGCGCCAACTGCTTAACTCAAAATACAGTCAAGAAAGTAGCTCTGAAGCTGAGAAACGGGATCGACCATAAGCACTACTGTGCAATTACGTACAATTTTCAAATTTCTTGTACTTGCTAATTTTGCGACCTCGGGCAGCTATGTTACCAGGGAGGAATCGCACAAGATTTGACTTTATAGGCTAGAACTGAAGTCGCGCCAACTGCTTAACTCAAAATACAGTCAAGAAAGTAGCTCTGAAGCTGAGAAACGGGATCGACCATAAGCACTAATATGAAATTACGTACAATTTTCAAATTTCTTGTACTTGCTAACTTGCGACCTCGGGCAGCTATGTTACCATGGAGGAATCACACAAGATTTGACTTTTAAGGCTAGAACTGAAGTCGCGCCAACTGCTTAACTCAAAATACAATCAAGAAAGTAGCTTTGAAGCTGAGAAACGGGATCGACCATAAGCACTACTGTGCAATTACGTACAATTTTCAAATTTCTTGTACTTGCTAACTTTGCGACCTCGGGCAGCTATGTTACCATGGAGGAACCACACAACATTTGACTTTATAGGCTAGAACTGAAGTCGCGCCAACTGCTTAACTCAAAATACAGTCAAGAAAGTAGCTCTGAAGCTGAGAAACGGCATCGACCATAAGCACTACCGTGAAATTACGTACAATTTTCAAATTTCTTGTACTTGCTAACTTTGCGACCTCGGGCAGCTATGTTACCATGGAGGAATCACACAAGATTTGACTTTTAAGGCTAAAACTGAAGTCGCACCAACTGCTTAACTCAAAATACAGTCAAGAAAGTAGCTCTGAAGCTGAGAAACGGGATCGACCATAAGCACTAATGTGAAATTACGTACAATTTTCAAATTTCTTGTACTTGCTAACTTTGCGACCTCGGGCAGCTATGTTACCATGGAGGAACCACACAACATTTGACTTTATAGGCTAGAACAGAAGTCGCGCCAACTGCTTAACTCAAAATACAGTCAAGAAAGTAGCTCTGAAGCTGAGAAACGGGATCGACCATAAGCACTAATGTGAAATTACGTACAATTTTCTAATTTCTTGTACTTGCTAACTTTGCGACCTCGGGCAGCTATGTTACCATGGAGGAATCACACAAGATTTGACTTTGAAGGCTAAAACTGAAGTCGCGCCAACTGCTTAACTCAAAATACAGTCAAGAAAGTAGCTCTGAAGCTGAGAAACGGGATCGACCATAAGCACTAATGTGAAATTACGTACAATTTTCAAATTTCTTGTACTTGCTAACTTTGCGACCTCGGGCAGCTATGTTACCATGGAGGAACCACACAACATTTGACTTTATAGGCTAGAACTGAAGTCGCGCCAACTGCTTAACTCAAAATACAGTCAAGAAAGTAGCTCTGAAGCTGAGAAACGGGATCGACCATAAGCACTAATGTGAAATTACGTACAATTTTCAAATTTCTTGTACTTGCTAACTTTGCGACCTCGGGCAGCTATGTTACCATGGAGGAATCACACAAGATTTGACTTTTAAGGCTAGAACTGAAGTCGCGCCAACTGCTTAACTCAAAATACAGTCAAGAAAGTAGCTCTGAAGCTGAGAAACGGGATCGACCATAAGCACTAATGTGAAATTACGTACAATTTTCAAATTTCTTGTACTTGCTAACTTTGCGACCTCGGGCAGCTATGTTACCATGGAGGAACCACACAACATTTGACTTTATAGGCTAGAACTGAAGTCGCGCCAACTGCTTAACTCAAAATACAGTCAAGAAAGTAGCTCTGAAGCTGAGAAACGGGATCGACCATAAGCACTACTGTGCAATTACGTACAATTTTCAAATTTCTTGTACTTGCTAATTTTGCGACCTCGGGCAGCTATGTTACCAGGGAGGAATCGCACAAGATTTGACTTTATAGGCTAGAACTGAAGTCGCGCCAACTGCTTAACTCAAAATACAGTCAAGAAAGTAGCTCTGAAGCTGAGAAACGGGATCGACCATAAGCACTAATATGAAATTACGTACAATTTTCAAATTTCTTGTACTTGCTAACTTGCGACCTCGGGCAGCTATGTTACCATGGAGGAATCACACAAGATTTGACTTTTAAGGCTAGAACTGAAGTCGCGCCAACTGCTTAACTCAAAATACAATCAAGAAAGTGGCTTTGAAGCTGAGAAACGGGATCGACCATAAGCACTACTGTTCAATTACGTACAATTTTCAAATTTCTTGTACTTGCTAACTTTGCGACCTCGGGCAGCTATGTTACCATGGAGGAACCACACAACATTTGACTTTATAGGCTAGAACTGAAGTCGCGCCAACTGCTTAACTCAAAATACAGTCAAGAAAGTAGCTCTGAAGCTGAGAAACGGCATCGACCATAAGCACTACCGTGAAATTACGTACAATTTTCAAATTTCTTGTACTTGCTAACTTTGCGACCTCGGGCAGCTATGTTACCATGGAGGAATCACACAAGATTTGACTTTTAAGGCTAGAACTGAAGTCGCGCCAACTGCTTAACTCAAAATACAGTCAAGAAAGTAGTTCTGAAGCTGAGAAACGGGATCGACCATAAGCACTAATGTGAAATTACGTACAATTTTCAAATTTCTTGTACTTGCTAAATTTGCGACCTCGGGCAGCTATTTTACCATGGAGGAACCACACAACATTTGACTTTATAGGCTAGAACTGAAGTCGCACCAACTGCTTAACTCAAAATACAGTCAAGAAAGTAGCTCTGAAGCTGAGAAACGGGATCGACCATAAGCACTAATGTGAAATTACGTACAATTTTCAAATTTCTTGTAGTTGCTAACTTTGCGACCTCGGGCAGCTATGTTACCATGGAGGAATCACACGAGATTTGACTTTTAAGGCTAGAACTGAAGTCCCGCCAACTGCTTAACTCAAAATACAGTCAAGAAAGTAGTTCTGAAGCTGAGAAACGGGATCGACCATAAGCACTAATGTGAAATTACGTACAATTTTCAAATTTCTTGTACTTGCTAACTTTGCGACCTCGGGAAGCTATGTTACCATGGAGGAACCACACAACATTTGACTTTATAGGCTAGAACTGAAGTCGCACCAACTGCTTAACTCAAAATACAGTCCAGAAAGTAGCTCTGAAGCTGAGAAACGGGATCGACCATAAGCACTAATGTGAAATTACGTACAATTTTCAAATTTCTTGTACTTGCTAACTTTGCGACCTCGGGCAGCTATGTTACCATCGAGGAACCACACAACATTTGACTTTATAGACTAGAACTGAAGTCGCGCCAACTGCTTAACTCAAAATACAGTCCAGAAAGTAGCTCTGGAGCTCAGAAACGGGATCGACCATAAGCACTACTGTGCAATTACGTACAATTTTCAAATTTCTTGTACTTGCTAACTTTGCGGCCTCGGGCAGCTATGTTACCATGGAGGAACCACACAACATTTGACTCTATACACTAGAACTGAAGTCGCGCCAACTGCTTAACTCAAAATACAGTCAAGAAAGTAGCTCTGAAGCTGAGAAACGGCATCGACCATAAGCACTACCGTGAAATTACGTACAATTTTCAAATTTCTTGTACTTGCTAACTTTGCGACCTCGGGCAGCTATGTTACCATTGAGGAATCACACAAGATTTGACTTTTAAGGCTAGAACTGAAGTCGCGCCAACTGCTTAACCCAAAATACAGTCAAGAAAGTAGCTCTGAAGCTGAGAAACGCTATCGACCATAAGCACTAATGTGAAATTACGTACAATTTTCAAATTTCTTGTACTTGCTAACTTTGCGACCTCGGGCAGCTATGTTACCATGGAGGAATCACACAAGATTTGACTTTTAAGGCTAGAACTGAAGTCCCGCCAACTGCTTAAATCAAAATACAGTCAAGAAAGTAGCTCCGAAGCTGAGAAACGGGATCGACCCTAAGCACTACTGTGCAATTCCGTACAATTTTCAAATTTCTTGTACTTGCTAACTTTGCGACCTCGGGCAGCTATGTTACCATGGAGGAATCACACAACATTTGACTTTATAGACTAGAACTGAAGTCGCGCCAACTGCTTAACTCAAAATACAGTCAAGAAAGTAGTTCTGAAGCTGAGAAACGGGATCGACCATAAGCACTAATGTGAAATTACGTACAATTTTCAAATTTCTTGTACTTGCTAACTTTGCGACCTCGGGCAGCTATGTTACCATGGAGGAACCACACAACATTTGACTTTATAGGCTAGAACTGAAGTCGCACCAACTGCTTAACTCAAAATACAGTCAAGAAAGTAGCTCTGAAGCTGAGAAACGGGATCGACCATAAGCACTAATGTGAAATTACGTACAATTTTCAAATTTCTTGTAGTTGCTAACTTTGCGACCTCGGGCAGCTATGTTAACATGGAGGAATCACACAAGATTTGACTTTTAAGCCTAGAACTGAAGTCCCGCCAACTGCTTAAATCAAAATACAGTCAAGAAAGTAGCTCCGAAGCTGAGAAACGGGATCGACCATAAGCACTAATGTGAAATTACGTACAATTTTCAAATTTCTTGTACTTGCTAACTTTGCGACCTCGGGCAGCTATGTTACCATCGAGGAACCACACAACATTTGACTTTATAGACTAGAACTGAAGTCGCGCCAACTGCTTAACTCAAAATACAGTCAAGAAAGTAGTTCTGAAGCTGAGAAACGGGATCGACCATAAGCACTAATGTGAAATTACGTACAATTTTCAAATTTCTTGTACTTGCTAACTTTGCGACCTCGGGCAGCTATGTTACCATGGAGGAATCACACAAGATTTGACTTTTAAGGCTAGAACTGAAGTCGCGCCAACTGCTTAACTCAAAATACAGTCAAGAAAGTAGTTCTGAAGCTGAGAAACGGGATCGACCATAAGCACTAATGTGAAATTACGTACAATTTTCAAATTTCTTGTACTTGCTAAATTTGCGACCTCGGGCAGCTATGTTACCATGGAGGAACCACACAACATTTGACTTTATAGGCTAGAACTGAAGTCGCACCAACTGCTTAACTCAAAATACAGTCAAGAAAGTAGCTCTGAAGCTGAGAAACGGGATCGACCATAAGCACTAATGTGAAACTACGTACAATTTTCAAATTTCTTGTAGTTGCTAACTTTGCGACCTCGGGCAGCTATGTTACCATGGAGGAATCACACAAGATTTGACTTTTAAGGCTAGAACTGAAGTCCCGCCAACTGCTTAACTCAAAATACAGTCAAGAAAGTAGTTCTGAAGCTGAGAAACGGGATCGACCATAAGCACTAATGTGAAATTACTTACAATTTTCAAATTTCTTGTACTTGCTAACTTTGCGACCTCGGGCAGCTATGTTACCATGGAGGAATCACACAAGATTTGACTTTTAAGGCTAGAACTGAAGTCGCGCCAACTGCTTAACTCAAAATACAGTCAAGAAAGTAGCTCTGAAGCTGAGAAACGGCATCGACCATAAGCACTACCGTGAAATTACGTACAATTTTCAAATTTCTTGTACTTGCTAACTTTGCGACCTCGGGCAGCTATGTTACCATGGAGGAATCACACAAGATTTGACTTTTAATGCTAGAACTGAAGTCGCGCCAACTGCTTAACTCAAAATACAGTCAAGAAAGTAGCTCTGAAGCTCAGAAACGGGATCGACCATAAGCACTACTGTGCAATTACGTACAATTTTCAAATTTCTTGTACATGCTAACTTTGCGGCCTCGGGCAGCTATGTTACCATGGAGGAACCACACAACATTTGACTTTATAGACTAGAACTGAAGTCGCGCCAACTGCTTAACTCAAAATACAGTCAAGAAAGTAGCTCTGAAGCTGAGAAACGCTATCGACCATAAGCACTAATGTGAAATTACGTACAATTTTCAAATTTCTTGTACTTGCTAACTTTGCGACCTCGGGCAGCTATGTTACCATGGAGGAATCACACAAGATTTGACTTTTAAGGCTAGAACTGAAGTCCCGCCAACTGCTTAAATCAAAATACAGTCAAGAAAGTAGCTCCGAAGCTGAGAAACGGGATCGACCCTAAGCACTACTGTGCAATTCCGTACAATTTTCAAATTTCTTGTACTTGCTAACTTTGCGACCTCGGGCAGCTATGTTACCATGGAGGAATCACACAACATTTGACTTTATAGACTAGAACTGAAGTCGCGCAAACTGCTTAACTCAAAATACAGTCAAGAAAGTAGTTCTGAAGCTGAGAAACGGGATCGACCATAAGCACTAATGTGAAATTACGTACAATTTTCAAATTTCTTGTACTTGCTAACTTTGCGACCTCGGGCAGCTATGTTACCATGGAGGAACCACACAACATTTGACTTTATAGGCTAGAACTGAAGTCGCACCAACTGCCTAACTCAAAATACAGTCAAGAAAGTAGCTCTGAAGCTGAGAAACGGGATCGACCATAAGCACTAATGTGAAATTACGTACAATTTTCAAATTTCTTGTAGTTGCTAACTTTGCGACCTCGGGCAGCTATGTTACCATGGAGGAATCACACAAGATTTGACTTTTAAGGCTAGAACTGAAGTCCCACCAACTGCTTAAATCAAAATACAGTCAAGAAAGTAGCTCCGAAGCTGAGAAACGGGATCGACCCTAAGCACTACTGTGCAATTCCGTACAATTTTCATATTTCTTGTACTTGCTAACTTTGCGACCTCGGGCAGCTATGTTACCATGGAGGAATCACACAACATTTGACTTTATAGACTAGAACTGAAGTCGCGCCAACTGCTTAACTCAAAATACAGTCAAGAAAGTAGTTCTGAAGCTGAGAAACGGGATCGACCATAAGCACTAATGTGAAATTACGTACAATTTTCAAATTTCTTGTACTTGCTAACTTTGCGACCTCGGGCAGCTATGTTACCATGGAGGAATCACACAACATTTGACTTTATAGACTAGAACTGAAGTCGCGTCAACTGCTTAACTCAAAATACAGTCAAGAAAGTAGTTCTGAAGCTGAGAAACGGGATCGACCATAAGAACTAATGTGAAATTACGTACAATTTTCAAATTTCTTGTACTTGCTAACTTTGCGACCTCGGGCAGCTATGTTACCATGGAGGAATCACACAAGATTTGACTTTTAAGGCTAGAACTGAAGTCGCGCCAACTGCTTAACTCAAAATACAGTCAAGAAAGTAGCTCTGAAGCTGAGAAACGGCATCGACCATAAGCACTAATGTGAAATTACGTACAATTTTCAAATTTCTTGTACTTGCTAACTTTGCGACCTCGGGCAGCTATGTTACCATGGAGGAATCACACAAGATTTGACTTTTAAGGCTAGAACTGAAGTCGCGCCAACTGCTTAACTCAAAATACAGTCAAGAAAGTAGCTCTGAAGCTGAGAAACGGGATCGACTATAAGCACTACTGTGCAATTACGTAGAATTTTCAAATTTCTTGTACTTGCTAACTTTGCGACCTCGGGCAGCTATGTTACCATGGAGGAATCGCACAAGATTTGACTTTTAAGGCTAGAACTGAAGTCGCGCCAACTGCTTAACTCAAAATACAGTCCAGAAAGTAGCTCTGAAGCTCAGAAACGGGATCGACCATAAGCACTACTGTGCAATTACGTACAATTTTCAAATTTCTTGTACTTGCTAACTTTGCGGCCTCGGGCAGCTATGTTACCATGGAGGAACCACACAACATTTGACTTTATAGACTAGAACTGAAGTCGCGTCAACTGCCAAACTCAAAATACAGTCAAGAAAGTAGCTCTGAAGCTGAGAAACGGCATCGACCATAAGCACTACCGTGAAATTACGTACAATTTTCAAATTTCTTGTACTTGCTAACTTTGCGGCCTCGGGCAGCTATGTTACCATGGAGGAATCACACAAGATTTGACTTTTAAGGCTAGAACTGAAGTCGCGCCAACTGCTTAACTCAAAATACAGTCAAGAAAGTAGCTCTGAAGCTGAGAAACGGCATCGACCATAAGCACTACCGTGAAATTACGTACAATTTTCAAATTTCTTGTACTTGCTAACTTTGCGACCTCGGGCAGCTATGTTACCATTGAGGAATCACACAAGATTTGACTTTTAAGGCTAGAACTGAAGTCGCGCCAACTGCTTAACCCAAAATACAGTCAAGAAAGTAGCTCTGAAGCTGAGAAACGCTATCGACCATAAGCACTAATGTGAAATTACGTACAATTTTCAAATGTCTTGTACTTGCTAACTTTGCGACCTCGGCCAGCTATGTTACCATGGAGGAGTCACACAAGATTTGACTTTTAAGGCTAGAACTGAAGTCCCGCCAACTGCTTAAATCAAAATACAGTCAAGAAAGTAGCTCCGAAGCTGAGAAACGGGATCGACCCTAAGCACTACTGTGCAATTCCGTACAATTTTCAAATTTCTTGTACTTGCTAATTTTGCGACCTCGGGCAGCTATGTTACCATGGAGGAATCACACAACATTTGACTTTATAGGCTAGAACTGAAGTCGCACCAACTGCTTAACTCAAAATACAGTCAAGAAAGTAGCTCTGAAGCTGAGAAACGGGATCGACCATAAGCACTAATGTGAAATTACGTACAATTTTCAAATTTCTTGTACTTGCTAACTTTGCGACCTCGGGCAGCTATGTTACCATCGAGGAACCACACAACATTTGACTTTATAGACTAGAACTGAAGTCGCGCCAACTGCTTAACTCAAAATACAGTCAAGAAAGTAGTTCTGAAGCTGAGAAACGGGATCGACCATAAGCACTAATGTGAAATTACTTACAATTTTCAAATTTCTTGTACTTGCTAACTTTGCGACCTCGGGCAGCTATGTTACCATGGAGGAATCACACAAGATTTGACTTTTAAGGCTAGAACTGAAGTCGCGCCAACTGCTTAACTCAAAATACAGTCAAGAAAGTAGCTCTGAAGCTGAGAAACGGCATCGACCATAAGCACTACCGTGAAATTACGTACAATTTTCAAATTTCTTGTACTTGCTAACTTTGCGACCTCGGGCAGCTATGTTACCATGGAGGAATCACACAAGATTTGACTTTTAAGGCTAGAACTGAAGTCGCGCCAACTGCTTAACTCAAAATACAGTCAAGAAAGTAGCTCTGAAGCTCAGAAACGGGATCGACCATAAGCACTACTGTGCAATTACGTACAATTTTCAAATTTCTTGTACATGCTAACTTTGCGGCCTCGGGCAGCTATGTTACCATGGAGGAACCACACAACATTTGACTTTATAGACTAGAACTGAAGTCGCGCAAACTGCTTAACTCAAAATACAGTCAAGAAAGTAGTTCTGAAGCTGAGAAACGGGATCGACCATAAGCACTAATGTGAAATTACGTACAATTTTCAAATTTCTTGTACTTGCTAACTTTGCGACCTCGGGCAGCTATGTTACCATGGAGGAACCACACAACATTTGACTTTATAGGCTAGAACTGAAGTCGCACCAACTGCCTAACTCAAAATACAGTCAAGAAAGTAGCTCTGAAGCTGAGAAACGGGATCGACCATAAGCACTAATGTGAAATTACGTACAATTTTCAAATTTCTTGTAGTTGCTAACTTTGCGACCTCGGGCAGCTATGTTACCATGGAGGAATCACACAAGATTTGACTTTTAAGGCTAGAACTGAAGTCCCACCAACTGCTTAAATCAAAATACAGTCAAGAAAGTAGCTCCGAAGCTGAGAAACGGGATCGACTACTGTGCAATTCCGTACAATTTTCAAATTTCTTGTACTTGCTAACTTTGCGACCTCGGGCAGCTATGTTACCATGGAGGAATCACACAACATTTGACTTTATAGACTAGAACTGAAGTCGCGCCAACTGCTTAACTCAAAATACAGTCAAGAAAGTAGTTCTGAAGCTGAGAAACGGGATCGACCATAAGCACTAATGTGAAATTACGTACAATTTTCAAATTTCTTGTACTTGCTAACTTTGCGACCTCGGGCAGCTATGTTACCATGGAGGAATCACACAACATTTGACTTTATAGACTAGAACTGAAGTCGCGTCAACTGCTTAACTCAAAATACAGTCAAGAAAGTAGTTCTGAAGCTGAGAAACGGGATCGACCATAAGCACTAATGTGAAATTACGTACAATTTTCAAATTTCTTGTACTTGCTAACTTTGCGACCTCGGGCAGCTATGTTACCATGGAGGAATCACACAAGATTTGACTTTTAAGGCTAGAACTGAAGTCGCGCCAACTGCTTAACTCAAAATACAGTCAAGAAAGTAGCTCTGAAGCTGAGAAACGGCATCGACCATAAGCACTACCGTGAAATTACGTACAATTTTCAAATTTCTTGTACTTGCTAACTTTGCGACCTCGGGCAGCTATGTTACCATGGAGGAATCACACAAGATTTGACTTTTAAGGCTAGAACTGAAGTCGCGCCAACTGCTTAACTCAAAATACAGTCAAGAAAGTAGCTCTGAAGCTGAGAAACGGGATCGACTATAAGCACTACTGTGCAATTACGTACAATTTTCAAATTTCTTGTACTTGCTAACTTTGCGACCTCGGGCAGCTATGTTACCATGGAGGAATCGCACAAGATTTGACTTTTAAGGCTAGAACTGAAGTCGCGCCAACTGCTTAACTCAAAATACAGTCCAGAAAGTAGCTCTGAAGCTCAGAAACGGGATCGACCATAAGCACTACTGTGCAATTACGTACAATTTTCAAATTTCTTGTACTTGCTAACTTTGCGGCCTCGGGCAGCTATGTTACCATGGAGGAACCACACAACATTTGACTTTATAGACTAGAACTGAAGTCGCGTCAACTGCCAAACTCAAAATACAGTCAAGAAAGTAGCTCTGAAGCTGAGAAACGGCATCGACCATAAGCACTACCGTGAAATTACGTACAATTTTCAAATTTCTTGTACTTGCTAACTTTGCGGCCTCGGGCAGCTATGTTACCATGGAGGAATCACACAAGATTTGACTTTTAAGGCTAGAACTGAAGTCGCGCCAACTGCTTAACTCAAAATACAGTCAAGAAAGTAGCTCTGAAGCTGAGAAACGGCATCGACCATAAGCACTACCGTGAAATTACGTACAATTTTCAAATTTCTTGTACTTGCTAACTTTGCGACCTCGGGCAGCTATGTTACCATGGAGGAATCACACAAGATTTGACTTTTAAGGCTAGAACTGAAGTCGCGCCAACTGCTTAACCCAAAATACAGTCAAGAAAGTAGCTCTGAAGCTGAGAAACGCTATCGACCATAAGCACTAATGTGAAATTACGTACAATTTTCAAATGTCTTGTACTTGCTAACTTTGCGACCTCGGCCAGCTATGTTACCATGGAGGAATCACACAAGATTTGACTTTTAAGGCTAGAACTGAAGTCCCGCCAACTGCTTAAATCAAAATACAGTCAAGAAAGTAGCTCCGAAGCTGAGAAACGGGATCGACCCTAAGCACTACTGTGCAATTCCGTACAATTTTCATATTTCTTGTACTTGCTAATTTTGCGACCTCGGGCAGCTATGTTACCATGGAGGAATCACACAACATTTGACTTTATAGACTAGAACTGAAGTCGCGCCAACTGCTTAACTCAAAATACAGTCAAGAAAGTAGTTCTGAAGCTGAGAAACGGGATCGACCATAAGCACTAATGTGAAATTACGTACAATTTTCAAATTTCTTGTACTTGCTAACTTTGCGACCTCGGGCAGCTATGTTACCATGGAGGAACCACACAACATTTGACTTTATAGGCTAGAACTGAAGTCGCACCAACTGCTTAACTCAAAATACAGTCAAGAAAGTAGCTCTGAAGCTGAGAAACGGGATCGACCATAAGCACTAATGTGAAATTACGTACAATTTTCAAATTTCTTGTAGTTGCTAAATTTGCGACCTCGGGCAGCTATGTTACCATGGAGGAATCACACAAGATTTGACTTTTAAGTCTAGAACTGAAGTCCCGCCAACTGCTTAAATCAAAATACAGTCAAGAAAGTAGCTCCGAAGCTGAGAAACGGGATCGACCCTAAGCACTACTGTGCAATTCCGTACAATTTTCAAATTTCTTGTACTTGCTAACTTTGCGACCTCGGGCAGCTATGTTACCATGGAGGAATCACACAACATTTGACTTTATAGACTAGAACTGAAGTCGCGCCAACTGCTTAACTCAAAATACAGTCAAGAAAGTAGTTCTGAAGCTGAGAAACGGGATCGACCATAAGCACTAATGTGAAATTACGTACAATTTTCAAATTTCTTGTACTTGCTAACTTTGCGACCTCGGGCAGCTATGTTACCATCGAGGAACCACACAACATTTGACTTTATAGACTAGAACCGAAGTCGCGCCAACTGCTTAACTCAAAATACAGTCAAGAAAGTGGTTCTGAAGCTGAGAAACGGGATCGACCATAAGCACTAATGTGAAATTACGTACAATTTTCAAATTTCTTGTACTTGCTAACTTTGCGACCTCGGGCAGCTATGTTACCATGGAGGAATCACACAAGATTTGACTTTTAAGGCTAGAACTGAAGTCGCGCCAACTGCTTAACTCAAAATACAGTCAAGAAAGTAGCTCTGAAGCTGAGAAACGGCATCGACCATAAGCAATACCGTGAAATTACGTACAATTTTCAAATTTCTTGTACTTGCTAACTTTGCGACCTCGGGCAGCTATGTTACCATTGAGGAATCACACAAGATTTGACTTTTAAGGCTAGAACTGAAGTCGCGCCAACTGCTTAACTCAAAATACAGTCAAGAAAGTAGCTCTGAAGCTGAGAAACGGGATCGACTATAAGCACTACTGTGCAATTACGTACAATTTTCAAATTTCTTGTACTTGCTAACTTTGCGACCTCGGGCAGCTATGTTACCATGGAGAAATCGCACAAGATTTGACTTTTAAGGCTAGAACTGAAGTCGCGCCAACTGCTTAACTCAAAATACAGTCCAGAAAGTAGCTCTGAAGCTCAGAAACGGGATCGACCATAAGCACTACTGTGCAATTACGTACAATTTTCAAATTTCTTGTACTTGCTAACTTTGCGGACTCGGGCAGCTATGTTACCATGGAGGAACCACACAACATTTGACTTTATACACTAGAACTGAAGTCGCGCCAACTGCTTAACTCAAAATACAGTCAAGAAAGTAGCTCTGAAGCTGAGAAACGGCATCGACCATAAGCACTAACGTGAAATTACGTACAATTTTCAAATTTCTTGTACTTGCTAACTTTGCGACCTCGGGCAGCTATGTTACCATGGAGGAATCACACAAGATTTGACTTTTAAGGCTAGAACTGAAGTCGCGCCAACTGCTTAACTCAAAATACAGTCAAGAAAGTAGCTCTGAAGCTCAGAAACGGGATCGACCATAAGCACTACTGTGCAATTACGTACAATTTTCAAATTTCTTGTACTTGCTAACTTTGCGGCCTCGGGCAGCTATGTTACCATGGAGGAACCACACAACATTTGACTTTATAGACTAGAACTGAAGTCGCGCCAACTGCTTAACTCAAAATACAGTCAAGAAAGTAGCTCTGAAGCTGAGAAACGGCATCGACCATAAGCACTACCGTGAAATTACGTACAATTTTCAAATTTCTTGTACTTGCTAACTTTGCGTCCTCGGGCAGCTATGTTACCATGGAGGAATCACACAAGATTTGACTTTTAAGGCTAGAACTGAAGTCGCGCCAACTGCTTAACTCAAAATACAGTCAAGAAAGTAGCTCTGAAGCTGAGAAACGCTATCGACCATAAGCACTAATGTGAAATTACGTACAATTTTCAAATTTCTTGTACTTGCTAACTTTGCGACCTCGGACAGCTATGTTACCATGGAGGAACCACACAACATTTGACTTTATAGGCTAGAACTGAAGTCGCACCAACTGCTTAACTCAAAATACAGTCAAGAAAGTAGCTCTGAAGCTGAGAAACGGGATCGACCATAAGCACTAATGTGAAATTACGTACAATTTTCAAATTTCTTGTAGTTGCTAAATTTGCGACCTCGGGCAGCTATGTTACCATGGAGGAATCACACAAGATTTGACTTTTAAGTCTAGAACTGAAGTCCCGCCAACTGCTTAAATCAAAATACAGTCAAGAAAGTAGCTCCGAAGCTGAGAAACGGGATCGACCCTAAGCACTACTGTGCAATTCCGTACAATTTTCAAATTTCTTGTACTTGCTAACTTTGCGACCTCGGGCAGCTATGTTACCATGGAGGAATCACAGAACATTTGACTTTATAGACTAGAACTGAAGTCGCGCCAACTGCTTAACTTAAAATACAGTCAAGAAAGTAGTTCTGAAGCTGAGAAACGGGATCGACCATAAGCACTAATGTGAAATTACGTACAATTTTCAAATTTCTTGTACTTGCTAACTTTGCGACCTCGGGCAGCTATGTTACCATCGAGGAACCACACAACATTTGACTTTATAGACTAGAACCGAAGTCGCGCCAACTGCTTAACTCAAAATACAGTCAAGAAAGTGGTTCTGAAGCTGAGAAACGGGATCGACCATAAGCACTAATGTGAAATTACGTACAATTTTCAAATTTCTTGTACTTGCTAACTTTGCGACCTCGGGCAGCTATGTTACCATGGAGGAATCACACAAGATTTGACTTTTAAGGCTAGAACTGAAGTCGCGCCAACTGCTTAACTCAAAATACAGTCAAGAAAGTAGCTCTGAAGCTGAGAAACGGCATCGACCATAAGCACTACCGTGAAATTACGTACAATTTTCAAATTTCTTGTACTTGCTAACTTTGCGACCTCGGGCAGCTATGTTACCATTGAGGAATCACACAAGATTTGACTTTTAAGGCTAGAACTGAAGTCGCGCCAACTGCTTAACTCAAAATACAGTCAAGAAAGTAGCTCTGAAGCTGAGAAACGGGATCGACTATAAGCACTACTGTGCAATTACGTACAATTTTCAAATTTCTTGTACTTGCTAACTTTGCGACCTCGGGCAGCTATGTTACCATGGAGAAATCGCACAAGATTTGACTTTTAAGGCTAGAACTGAAGTCGCGCCAACTGCTTAACTCAAAATACAGTCCAGAAAGTAGCTCTGAAGCTCAGAAACGGGATCGACCATAAGCACTACTGTGCAATTACGTACAATTTTCAAATTTCTTGTACTTGCTAACTTTGCGACCTCGGGCAGCTATGTTACCATGGAGGAATCACACAAGATTTGACTTTTAAGGCTAGAACTGAAGTCGCGCCAACTGCTTAACTCAAAATACAGTCAAGAAAGTAGTTCTGAAGCTGAGAAACGGGATCGACCATAAGCACTAATGTGAAATTACGTACAATTTTCAAATTTCTTGTACTTGATAACTTTGCGACCTCGGGCAGCTATGTTACCATGGAGGAACCACACAACATTTGTCTTTATAGGCTAGAACTGAAGTCGCACCAACTGCTTAAATCAAAATACAGTCAAGAAAGTAGCTCCGAAGCTGAGAAACGGGATCGACCCTAAGCACTACTGTGCAATTCCGTACAATTTTCAAATTTCTTGTACTTGCTAACTTTGCGGCCTCGGGCAGCTATGTTACCATGGAGGAACCACACAACATTTGACTTTATAGACTAGAACTGAAGTCGCGCCAACTGCTTAACTCAAAATACAGTCAAGAAAGTAGCTCTGAAGCTGAGAAACGGCATCGACCATAAGCACTACCGTGAAATTACGTACAATTTTCAAATTTCTTGTACTTGCTAACTTTGCGTCCTCGGGCAGCTATGTTACCATGGAGGAATCACACAAGATTTGACTTTTAAGGCTAGAACTGAAGTCGCGCCAACTGCTTAACTCAAAATACAGTCAAGAAAGTAGCTCTGAAGCTGAGAAACGCTATCGACCATAAGCACTAATGTGAAATTACGTACAATTTTCAAATTTCTTGTACTTGCTAACTTTGCGACCTCGGGCAGCTATGTTACCATTGAGGAATCACACAAGATTTGACTTTTAAGGCTAGAACTGAAGTCGCGCCAACTGCTTAACTCAAAATACAGTCAAGAAAGTAGCTCTGAAGCTGAGAAACGGGATCGACTATAAGCACTACTGTGCAATTACGTACAATTTTCAAATTTCTTGTACTTGCTAACTTTGCGACCTCGGGCAGCTATGTTACCATGGAGAAATCGCACAAGATTTGACTTTTAAGGCTAGAACTGAAGTCGCGCCAACTGCTTAACTCAAAATACAGTCCAGAAAGTAGCTCTGAAGCTCAGAAACGGGATCGACCATAAGCACTACTGTGCAATTACGTACAATTTTCAAATTTCTTGTACTTGCTAACTTTGCGGACTCGGGCAGCTATGTTACCATGGAGGAACCACACAACATTTGACTTTATACACTAGAACTGAAGTCGCGCCAACTGCTTAACTCAAAATACAGTCAAGAAAGTAGCTCTGAAGCTGAGAAACGGCATCGACCATAAGCACTAACGTGAAATTACGTACAATTTTCAAATTTCTTGTACTTGCTAACTTTGCGACCTCGGGCAGCTATGTTACCATGGAGGAATCACACAAGATTTGACTTTTAAGGCTAGAACTGAAGTCGCGCCAACTGCTTAACTCAAAATACAGTCAAGAAAGTAGCTCTGAAGCTCAGAAACGGGATCGACCATAAGCACTACTGTGCAATTACGTACAATTTTCAAATTTCTTGTACTTGCTAACTTTGCGGCCTCGGGCAGCTATGTTACCATGGAGGAACCACACAACATTTGACTTTATAGACTAGAACTGAAGTCGCGCCAACTGCTTAACTCAAAATACAGTCAAGAAAGTAGCTCTGAAGCTGAGAAACGGCATCGACCATAAGCACTACCGTGAAATTACGTACAATTTTCAAATTTCTTGTACTTGCTAACTTTGCGTCCTCGGGCAGCTATGTTACCATGGAGGAATCACACAAGATTTGACTTTTAAGGCTAGAACTGAAGTCGCGCCAACTGCTTAACTCAAAATACAGTCAAGAAAGTAGCTCTGAAGCTGAGAAACGCTATCGACCATAAGCACTAATGTGAAATTACGTACAATTTTCAAATTTCTTGTACTTGCTAACTTTGCGACCTCGGACAGCTATGTTACCATGGAGGAACCACACAACATTTGACTTTATAGGCTAGAACTGAAGTCGCACCAACTGCTTAACTCAAAATACAGTCAAGAAAGTAGCTCTGAAGCTGAGAAACGGGATCGACCATAAGCACTAATGTGAAATTACGTACAATTTTCAAATTTCTTGTAGTTGCTAAATTTGCGACCTCGGGCAGCTATGTTACCATGGAGGAATCACACAAGATTTGACTTTTAAGTCTAGAACTGAAGTCCCGCCAACTGCTTAAATCAAAATACAGTCAAGAAAGTAGCTCCGAAGCTGAGAAACGGGATCGACCCTAAGCACTACTGTGCAATTCCGTACAATTTTCAAATTTCTTGTACTTGCTAACTTTGCGACCTCGGGCAGCTATGTTACCATGGAGGAATCACACAACATTTGACTTTATAGACTAGAACTGAAGTCGCGCCAACTGCTTAACTTAAAATACAGTCAAGAAAGTAGTTCTGAAGCTGAGAAACGGGATCGACCATAAGCACTAATGTGAAATTACGTACAATTTTCAAATTTCTTGTACTTGCTAACTTTGCGACCTCGGGCAGCTATGTTACCATCGAGGAACCACACAACATTTGACTTTATAGACTAGAACCGAAGTCGCGCCAACTGCTTAACTCAAAATACAGTCAAGAAAGTGGTTCTGAAGCTGAGAAACGGGATCGACCATAAGCACTAATGTGAAATTACGTACAATTTTCAAATTTCTTGTACTTGCTAACTTTGCGACCTCGGGCAGCTATGTTACCATGGAGGAATCACACAAGATTTGACTTTTAAGGCTAGAACTGAAGTCGCGCCAACTGCTTAACTCAAAATACAGTCAAGAAAGTAGCTCTGAAGCTGAGAAACGGCATCGACCATAAGCA
The DNA here is from genome assembly GCA_958301585.1 of Merodon equestris. Taxonomy (NCBI): domain Eukaryota; kingdom Metazoa; phylum Arthropoda; class Insecta; order Diptera; family Syrphidae; genus Merodon; species Merodon equestris. The sequence goes on along the minus strand of OY284415.1, from coordinate 74,297,695 downwards.
CTACCGTGAAATTACGTACAATTTTCAAATTTCTTGTACTTGCTAACTTTGCGACCTCGGGCAGCTATGTTACCATTGAGGAATCACACAAGATTTGACTTTTAAGGCTAGAACTGAAGTCGCGCCAACTGCTTAACTCAAAATACAGTCAAGAAAGTAGCTCTGAAGCTGAGAAACGGGATCGACTATAAGCACTACTGTGCAATTACGTACAATTTTCAAATTTCTTGTACTTGCTAACTTTGCGACCTCGGGCAGCTATGTTACCATGGAGAAATCGCACAAGATTTGACTTTTAAGGCTAGAACTGAAGTCGCGCCAACTGCTTAACTCAAAATACAGTCCAGAAAGTAGCTCTGAAGCTCAGAAACGGGATCGACCATAAGCACTACTGTGCAATTACGTACAATTTTCAAATTTCTTGTACTTGCTAACTTTGCGACCTCGGGCAGCTATGTTACCATGGAGGAACCACACAACATTTGACTTTATACACTAGAACTGAAGTCGCGCCAACTGCTTAACTCAAAATACAGTCAAGAAAGTAGCTCTGAAGCTGAGAAACGGCATCGACCATAAGCACTAACGTGAAATTACGTACAATTTTCAAATTTCTTGTACTTGCTAACTTTGCGACCTCGGGCAGCTATGTTACCATGGAGGAATCACACAAGATTTGACTTTTAAGGCTAGAACTGAAGTCGCGCCAACTGCTTAACTCAAAATACAGTCAAGAAAGTAGCTCTGAAGCTCAGAAACGGGATCGACCATAAGCACTACTGTGCAATTACGTACAATTTTCAAATTTCTTGTACTTGCTAACTTTGCGGCCTCGGGCAGCTATGTTACCATGGAGGAACCACACAACATTTGACTTTATAGACTAGAACTGAAGTCGCGCCAACTGCTTAACTCAAAATACAGTCAAGAAAGTAGCTCTGAAGCTGAGAAACGGCATCGACCATAAGCACTACCGTGAAATTACGTACAATTTTCAAATTTCTTGTACTTGCTAACTTTGCGTCCTCGGGCAGCTATGTTACCATGGAGGAATCACACAAGATTTGACTTTTAAGGCTAGAACTGAAGTCGCGCCAACTGCTTAACTCAAAATACAGTCAAGAAAGTAGCTCTGAAGCTGAGAAACGCTATCGACCATAAGCACTAATGTGAAATTACGTACAATTTTCAAATTTCTTGTACTTGCTAACTTTGCGACCTCGGGCAGCTATGTTACCATGGAGGAATCACACAAGATTTGACTTTTAAGGCTAGAACTGAAGTCGCGCCAACTGCTTAACTCAAAATACAGTCAAGAAAGTAGTTCTGAAGCTGAGAAACGGGATCGACCATAAGCACTAATGTGAAATTACGTACAATTTTCAAATTTCTTGTACTTGATAACTTTGCGACCTCGGGCAGCTATGTTACCATGGAGGAACCACACAACATTTGTCTTTATAGGCTAGAACTGAAGTCGCACCAACTGCTTAAATCAAAATACAGTCAAGAAAGTAGCTCCGAAGCTGAGAAACGGGATCGACCCTAAGCACTACTGTGCAATTCCGTACAATTTTCAAATTTCTTGTACTTGCTAACTTTGCGACCTCGGGCAGCTATGTTTCCATGGAGGAATCACACAACATTTGACTTTATAGACTAGAACTGAAGTCGCGCCAACTGCTTAACTCAAAATACAGTCAAGAAAGTAGTTCTGAAGCTGAGAAACGGGATCGACCATAAGCACTAATGTGAAATTACGTACAATTTTCAAATTTCTTGTACTTGCTAACTTTGCGACCTCGGGCAGCTATGTTACCATCGAGGAACCACACAACATTTGACTTTATAGACTAGAACTGAAGTCGCGCCAACTGCTTAACTCAAAATACAGTCAAGAAAGTAGCTCTGAAGCTGAGAAACGGCATCGACCTTAAGCACTACCGTGAAATTACGTACAATTTTCAAATTTCTTGTACTTGCTAGCTTTGCGACCTCGGACAGCTATGTTACCATGGAGGAATCACACAAGATTTGACTTTTAAGGCTAGAACTGAAGTCGCGCCAACTGCTTAACTCAAAATACAGTCAAGAAAGTAGCTCTGAAGCTGAGAAACGCTATCGACCATAAGCACTAATGTGAAATTACGTACAATTTTCAAATTTCTTGTACTTGCTAACTTTGCGACCTCGGGCAGCTATGTTACCATGGAGGAATCACACAAGATTTGACTTTTAAGGCTAGAACTGAAGTCGCGCCAACTGCTTAACTCAAAATACAGTCAAGAAAGTAGCTCTGAAGCTGAGAAACGGCATCGACCATAAGCACTACCGTGAAATTACGTACAATTTTCAAATTTCTTGTACTTGCTAACTTTGCGACCTCGGGCAGCTATGTTACCATTGAGGAATCACACAAGATTTGACTTTTAAGGCTAGAACTGAAGTCGCGCCAACTGCTTAACCCAAAATACAGTCAAGAAAGTAGCTCTGAAGCTGAGAAACGCTATCGACCATAAGCACTAATGTGAAATTACGTACAATTTTCAAATTTCTTGTACTTGCTAACTTTGCGACCTCGGCCAGCTATGTTACCATGGAGGAATCACACAAGATTTGACTTTTAAGGCTAGAACTGAAGTCCCGCCAACTGCTTAAATCAAAATACAGTCAAGAAAGTAGCTCCGAAGCTGAGAAACGGGATCGACCCTAAGCACTACTGTGCAATTCCGTACAATTTTCAAATTTCTTGTACTTGCTAATTTTGCGACCTCGGGCAGCTATGTTACCATGGAGGAATCACACAACATTTGACTTTATAGACTAGAACTGAAGTCGCGCCAACTGCTTAACTCAAAATACAGTCAAGAAAGTAGTTCTGAAGCTGAGAAACGGGATCGACCATAAGCACTAATGTGAAATTACGTACAATTTTCAAATTTCTTGTACTTGCTAACTTTGCGACCTCGGGCAGCTATGTTACCATGGAGGAACCACACAACATTTGACTTTATAGGCTAGAACTGAAGTCGCACCAACTGCTTAACTCAAAATACAGTCAAGAAAGTAGCTCTGAAGCTGAGAAACGGGATCGACCATAAGCACTAATGTGAAATTACGTACAATTTTCAAATTTCTTGTAGTTGCTAAATTTGCGACCTCGGGCAGCTATGTTACCATGGAGGAATCACACAAGATTTGACTTTTAAGTCTAGAACTGAAGTCCCGCCAACTGCTTAAATCAAAATACAGTCAAGAAAGTAGCTCCGAAGCTGAGAAACGGGATCGACCCTAAGCACTACTGTGCAATTCCGTACAATTTTCAAATTTCTTGTACTTGCTAACTTTGCGACCTCGGGCAGCTATGTTACCATGGAGGAATCACACAACATTTGACTTTATAGACTAGAACTGAAGTCGCGCCAACTGCTTAACTCAAAATACAGTCAAGAAAGTAGTTCTGAAGCTGAGAAACGGGATCGACCATAAGCACTAATGTGAAATTACGTACAATTTTCAAATTTCTTGTACTTGCTAACTTTGCGACCTCGGGCAGCTATGTTACCATCGAGGAACCACACAACATTTGACTTTATAGACTAGAACCGAAGTCGCGCCAACTGCTTAACTCAAAATACAGTCAAGAAAGTGGTTCTGAAGCTGAGAAACGGGATCGACCATAAGCACTAATGTGAAATTACGTACAATTTTCAAATTTCTTGTACTTGCTAACTTTGCGACCTCGGGCAGCTATGTTACCATGGAGGAATCACACAAGATTTGACTTTTAAGGCTAGAACTGAAGTCGCGCCAACTGCTTAACTCAAAATACAGTCAAGAAAGTAGCTCTGAAGCTGAGAAACGGCATCGACCATAAGCACTACCGTGAAATTACGTACAATTTTCAAATTTTTTGTACTTGCTAACTTTGCGACCTCGGGCAGCTATGTTACCATGGAGAAATCGCACAAGATTTGACTTTTAAGGCTAGAACTGAAGTCGCGCCAACTGCTTAACTCAAAATACAGTCCAGAAAGTAGCTCTGAAGCTCAGAAACGGGATCGACCATAAGCACTACTGTGCAATTACGTACAATTTTCAAATTTCTTGTACTTGCTAACTTTGCGGACTCGGGCAGCTATGTTACCATGGAGGAACCACACAACATTTGACTTTATACACTAGAACTGAAGTCGCGCCAACTGCTTAACTCAAAATACAGTCAAGAAAGTAGCTCTGAAGCTGAGAAACGGCATCGACCATAAGCACTAACGTGAAATTACGTACAATTTTCAAATTTCTTGTACTTGCTAACTTTGCGACCTCGGGCAGCTATGTTACCATGGAGGAATCACACAAGATTTGACTTTTAAGGCTAGAACTGAAGTCGCGCCAACTGCTTAACTCAAAATACAGTCAAGAAAGTAGCTCTGAAGCTCAGAAACGGGATCGACCATAAGCACTACTGTGCAATTACGTACAATTTTCAAATTTCTTGTACTTCCTAACTTTGCGGCCTCGGGCAGCTATGTTACCATGGAGGAACCACACAACATTTGACTTTATAGACTAGAACTGAAGTCGCGCCAACTGCTTAACTCAAAATACAGTCAAGAAAGTAGCTCTGAAGCTGAGAAACGGCATCGACCATAAGCACTACCGTGAAATTACGTACAATTTTCAAATTTCTTGTACTTGCTAACTTTGCGTCCTCGGGCAGCTATGTTACCATGGAGGAATCACACAAGATTTGACTTTTAAGGCTAGAACTGAAGTCGCGCCAACTGCTTAACTCAAAATACAGTCAAGAAAGTAGCTCTGAAGCTGAGAAACGCTATCGACCATAAGCACTAATGTGAAATTACGTACAATTTTCAAATTTCTTGTACTTGCTAACTTTGCGACCTCGGGCAGCTATGTTACCATGGAGGAATCACACAAGATTTGACTTTTAAGGCTAGAACTGAAGTCGCGCCAACTGCTTAACTCAAAATACAGTCAAGAAAGTAGTTCTGAAGCTGAGAAACGGGATCGACCATAAGCACTAATGTGAAATTACGTACAATTTTCAAATTTCTTGTACTTGATAACTTTGCGACCTCGGGCAGCTATGTTACCATGGAGGAACCACACAACATTTGTCTTTATAGGCTAGAACTGAAGTCGCACCAACTGCTTAAATCAAAATACAGTCAAGAAAGTAGCTCCGAAGCTGAGAAACGGGATCGACCCTAAGCACTACTGTGCAATTCCGTACAATTTTCAAATTTCTTGTACTTGCTAACTTTGCGACCTCGGGCAGCTATGTTACCATGGAGGAATCACACAACATTTGACTTTATAGACTAGAACTGAAGTCGCGCCAACTGCTTAACTCAAAATACAGTCAAGAAAGTAGTTCTGAAGCTGAGAAACGGGATCGACCATAAGCACTAATGTGAAATTACGTACAATTTTCAAATTTCTTGTACTTGCTAACTTTGCGACCTCGGGCAGCTATGTTACCATCGAGGAACCACACAACATTTGACTTTATAGACTAGAACTGAAGTCGCGCCAACTGCTTAACTCAAAATACAGTCAAGAAAGTAGCTCTGAAGCTGAGAAACGGGATCGACCATAAGCACTACCGTGAAATTACGTACAATTTTCAAATTTCTTGTACTTGCTAGCTTTGCGACCTCGGACAGCTATGTTACCATGGAGGAATCACACAAGATTTGACTTTTAAGGCTAGAACTGAAGTCGCGCCAACTGCTTAACTCAAAATACAGTCAAGAAAGTAGCTCTGAAGCTGAGAAACGGCATCGACCATAAGCACTAATGTGAAATTACGTACAATTTTCAAATTTCTTGTAGTTGCTAACTTTGCGACCTCGGGCAGCTATGTTACCATGGAGGAATCACGTAAGATTTGACTTTTAAGGCTAGAACTGAAGTCCCGCCAACTGCTTAAATCAAAATACAGTCAAGAAAGTAGCTCCGAAGCTGAGAAACGGGATCGACCCTAAGCACTACTGTGCAATTCCGTACAATTTTCAAATTTCTTGTACTTGCTAACTTTGCGACCTCGGGCAGCTATGTTACCATGGAGGAATCACACAACATTTGACTTTATAGACTAGAACTGAAGTCGCGCCAACTGCTTAACTCAAAATACAGTCAAGAAAGTAGTTCTGAAGCTGAGAAACGGGATCGACCATAAGCACTAATGTGAAATTACGTACAATTTTCAAATTTCTTGTACTTGCTAACTTTGCGACCTCGGGCAGCTATGTTACCATCGAGGAACCACACAACATTTGACTTTATAGACTAGAACTGAAGTCGCGCCAACTGCTTAACTCAAAATACAGTCAAGAAAGTAGTTCTGAAGCTGAGAAACGGGATCGACCATAAGCACTAATGTGAAATTACGTACAATTTTCAAATTTCTTGTACTTGCTAACTTTGCGACCTCGGGCAGCTATGTTACCATGGAGGAATCACACAAGATTTGACTTTTAAGGCTAGAACTGAAGTCGCGCCAACTGCTTAACTCAAAATACAGTCAAGAAAGTAGCTCTGAAGCTGAGAAACGGGATCGACTATAAGCACTACTGTGTAATTACGTACAATTTTCAAATTTCTTGTACTTGCTAACTTTGCGACCTCGGGCAGCTATGTTACCATTTAGGAACCACACAACATTTGACTTTATAGGCTAGAACTGAAGTCGCGCCAACTGCTTAACTCAAAATACAGTCAAGAAAGTAGCTCTGAAGCTGAGAAACGGGATCGACCATAAGCACTAATGTGAAATTACGTACAATTTTCAAATTTCTTGTACTTGCTAACTTTGCGACCTTGGGCAGCTATGTTACCATGGAGGAATCACACAAGATTTGACTTTTAAGGCTAGAACTGAAGTCGCGCCAACTGCTTAACTCAAAATACAGAAAGGAAAGTAGCTCTGAAGCTGAGAAACGGCATCGACCATAAGCACTACCGTGAAATTACGTACAATTTTCAAATTTCTTGTACTTGCTAACTTTGCGACCTCGGGCAGCTATGTTACCATTTAGGAACCACACAACATTTGACTTTATAGGCTAGAACTGAAGTCGCGCCAACTGCTTAACTCAAAATACAGTCAAGAAAGTAGCTCTGAAGCTGAGAAACGGGATCGACCATAAGCACTAATGTGAAATTACGTACAATTTTCAAATTTCTTGTACTTGCTAACTTTGCGACCTCGGGCAGCTATGTTACCATGGAGGAATCACACAAGATTTGACTTTTAAGGCTAGAACTGAAGTCGCGCCAACTGCTTAACTCAAAATACAGTCAAGAAAGTAGCTCTGAAGCTGAGAAACGGGATCGACCATAAGCACTAATGTGAAATTACGTACAATTTTCAAATTTCTTGTACTTGCTAACTTTGCGACCTCGGGCAGCTATGTTACCATGGAGGAACCACACAACATTTGACTTTATAAGCTAGAACTGAAGTCGCACCAACTGCTTAACTCAAAATACAGTCAAGAAAGTAGCTCTGAAGCTGAGAAACGGGATCGACTATAAGCACTAATGTGAAATTACGTACAATTTTCAAATTTCTTGTAGTTGCTAACTTTGCGACCTCGGGCAGCTATGTTACCATGGAGGAATCACACAAGATTTGACTTTTAAGGCTAGAACTGAAGTCCCGCCAACTGCTTAATTCAAAATACAGTCAAGAAAGTAGCTCCGAAGCTGAGAAACGGGATCGACCCTAAGCACTACTGTGCAATTCCGTACAATTTTCAAATTTCTTGTACTTGCTAACTTTGCGACCTCGGGCAGCTATGTTACCATGGAGGAATCACACAACATTTGACTTTATAGACTAGAACTGAAGTCGCGCCAACTGCTTAACTCAAAATACAGTCAAGAAAGTAGTTCTGAAGCTGAGAAACGGGATCGACCATAAGCACTAATGTGAAATTACGTACAATTTTCAAATTTCTTGTACTTGCTAACTTTGCGACCTCGGGCAGCTATGTTACCATGGAGGAACCACACAACATTTTTCTTTATAGGCTAGAACTGAAGTCGCACCAATTACTGAACTCAAAATACAGTCAAGAAAGTAGCTCTGAAGCTGAGAAACGGGATCGACCATAAGCACTAATGTGAAATTACGTACAATTTTCAAATTTCTTGTAGTTGCTAACTTTGCGACCTCGGGCAGCTATGTTACCATGGAGGAATCACACAAGATTTGACTTTTAAGGCTAGAACTGAAGTCCCGCCAACTGCTTAAATCAAAATACAGTCAAGAAAGTAGCTCCGAAGCTGAGAAACGGGATCGACCCTAAGCACTACTGTGCAATTCCGTACAATTTTCAAATTTCTTGTACTTGCTAACTTTGCGACCTCGGGCAGCTATGTTACCATGGAGGAATCACACAACATTTAACTTTATAGACTAGAACTGAAGTCGCGCCAACTGCTTAACTCAAAATACAGTCAAGAAAGTAGTTCTGAAGCTGAGAAACGGGATCGACCATAAGCACTAATGTGAAATTACGTACAATTTTCAAATTTCTTGTACTTGCTAACTTTGCGACCTCGGGCAGCTATGTTACCATCGAGGAACCACACAACACTTGACTTTATAGACTAGAACTGAAGTCGCGCCAACTGCTTAACTCAAAATACAGTCAAGAAAGTAGTTCTGAAGCTGAGAAACGGGATCGACCATAAGCACTAATGTGAAATTACGTACAAGAAGTCACGCCAACTGCTTAACTCAAAATACAGTCCAGAAAGTAGCTCTGAAGCTCAGAAACGGGATCGACCATAAGCACGACTGTGCAATTACGTACAATTTTCAAATTTCTTGTGCTTGCTAACTTTGCGGACTCGGGCAGCTATGTTACCATGGAGGAACCACACAACATTTGACTTTATAGACTAGAACTGAAGTCGCGCTAACTGCTTAACTCAAAATACAGTCAAGAAAGTAGCTCTGAAGCTGAGAAACGGCATCGACCATAAGCACTACCGTGAAATTACGTACAATTTTCAAATTTCTTGTACTTGCTAACTTTGCGACCTCGGGCAGCTATGTTACCATGGAGGAATCACACAAGATTTGACTTTTAAGGCTAGAACTGAAGTCGCGCCAACTGCTTAACTCAAAATACAGTCAAGAAAGTAGCTCTGAAGCTGAGAAACGCTATCGACCATAAGCACTAATGTGAAATTACGTACAATTTTCAAATTTCTTGTACTTGCTAACTTTGCGACCTCGGGCAGCTATGTTACCATTTAGGAACCACACAACATTTGACTTTATAGGCTAGAACTGAAGTCGCGCCAACTGCTTAACTCAAAATACAGTCAAGAAAGTAGCTCTGAAGCTGAGAAACGGTATCGACCATAAGCACTAATGTGAAATTACGTACAATTTTCAAATTTCTTGTACTTGCTAACTTTGCGACCTTGGGCAGCTATGGTACCATGGAGGAATCACACAAGATTTGACTTTTAAGGCTAGAACTGAAGTCGCGCCAACTGCTTAACTCAAAATACAGTCAAGAAAGTAGCTCTGAAGCCGAGAAACGGCATCGACCATAAGCACTAATGAGAAATTACATACAATTTTCAAATTTTTTGTACTTGCTAACTTTGCGACCTCGGGCAGCTATGTTGCCATGGAGGAATCACACAAGATTTTACTTTTAAAGCTAGAACTGAAGTCGCGCCAACTGCTAAACTCAAAATACAGTCAAGAAAGTAGCTTTGAAGCTGAGAAACGGGATCGACCACAAGCACTACTGTACAATTACGTACAATTTTCAAATTTCTTGTACTTGCTAACTTTGCGACCTCGGGCAGCTATGTTACCATGGAGGAATCACACAAGATTTGACTTTTAAAGCTAGAACTGAAGTCGCGCCAACTGCTTAACTCAAAATACAGTCAAGAAAGTAGCTCTGCAGCCGAGAAACGGCATCGACCATAAGCACTAATGAGAAATTACATACAATTTTCAAATTTCTTGTACTTGCTAACTTTGCGGCCTCGGGCAGCTATGTTACCATGGAGGAATCACACAAGATTTGACTTTTAAGGCTAGAACTGAAGTCCCGCCAACTGCTTAAATCAAAATACAGTCAAGAAAGTAGCTCTGAAGCTGAGAAACGGGATCGACCATAAGCACTAATGTGAAATTACGTACAATTTTCAAATTTCTTGTACTTGCTAACTTTGCGACCTCGGGCAGCTATGTTACCATGGAGGAACCACACAGCATTTGACTTTATATGCTAGAACTGAAGTCGCGCCAACTGCTTAACTCAAAATACAGTCAAGAAAGTAGCTCTGAAGCCGAGAAACGGGATCGACCCTAAGCACTAATGTGAAATTACGTACAATTTTCAAATTTCTTGTACTTGCTAACTTTGCGACCTCGGGGAGCTATGTTACCATGGAGGAATCACACAAGATTTGACTTTTAAGGCTAGAACTGAAGTCGCGCCAACTGCTTAACTCAAAATACAGTCAAGAAAGTAGCTCTGAAGCCAAGAAACGGCATCGACCTTAAGCACTACTGTGCAATTACGTACAATTTTCAAATTTCTTGTACTTGCTAACTTTGCGACCTCGGGCAGCTATGTTACCATGGAGGACTCACACAAGATTTGACTTTTAAGGCTAGAATTGAAGTCGGGCTAACTGCTTAACTCAAAATACAGTCAAGAAAATAGCTCTGAAGCCAAGAAACGGCATCGACCTTAAGCACTACTGTGCAATTACGTACAATTTTCAAATTTCTTGTACTTGCTAACTTTGCGACCTCGGGCAGCTATGTTACCATGGAGGAATCACACAAGATTTGACTTCTAAGGCTAGAACTGAAGTCGCGCCAACTGCTTAACTCAAAATACAGTCAAGAAAGTAGCTCTGAAGCTGAGAAACGGCATCGACCATAAGCACTACCGTGAAATTACGTACAATTTTCAAATTTCTTGTACTTGCTAACTTTGCGACCTTGGGCAGCTATGTTACCATGGAGGAATCACACAAGATTTGACTTTTAAGGCTAGAACTGAAGTCGCGCCAACTGCTTAACTCAAAATACAGTCAAGAAAGTAGCTCTGAAGCCGAGAAACGGCATCGACCATAAGCACTAATGAGAAATTACATACAATTTTCAAATTTTTTGTACTTGCTAACTTTGCGACCTCGGGCAGCTATGTTGCCATGGAGGAATCACACAAGATTTGACTTTTAAAGCTAGAACTGAAGTCGCGCCAACTGCTAAACTCAAAATACAGTCAAGAAAGTAGCTTTGAAGCTGAGAAACGGGATCGACCACAAGCACTACTGTGCAATTACGTACAATTTTCAAATTTCTTGTACTTGCTAACTTTGCGCCCTCGGGCAGCTATGTTACCATGGAGGAATCACACAAGATTTGACTTTTAAAGCTAGAACTGAAGTCGCGCCAACTGCTTAACTCAAAATACAGTCAAGAAAGTAGCTCTGCAGCCGAGAAACGGCATCGACCATAAGCACTAATGAGAAATTACATACAATTTTCAAATTTCTTGTACTTGCTAACTTTGCGGCCTCGGGCAGCTATGTTACCATGGAGGAATCACACAAGATTTGACTTTTAAGGCTAGAACTGAAGTCCCGCCAACTGCTTAAATCAAAATACAGTCAAGAAAGTAGCTCTGAAGCTGAGAAACGGGATCGACCATAAGCACTAATGTGAAATTACGTACAATTTTCAAATTTCTTGTACTTGCTAACTTTGCGACCTCGGGCAGCTATGTTACCATGGAGGAACCACACAACATTTGACTTTATATGCTAGAACTGAAGTCGCGCCAACTGCTTAACTCAAAATACAGTCAAGAAAGTAGCTCTGAAGCCGAGAAACGGGATCGACCCTAAGCACTAATGTGAAATTACGTACAATTTTCAAATTTCTTGTACTTGCTAACTTTGCGACCTCGGGCAGCTATGTTACCATGGAGGACTCACACAAGATTTGACTTTTAAGGCTAGAATTGAAGTCGGGCTAACTGCTTAACTCAAAATACAGTCAAGAAAGTAGCTCTGAAGCCAAGAAACGGCATCGACCTTAAGCACTACTGTGCAATTACGTACAATTTTCAAATTTCTTGTACTTGCTAACTTTGCGACCTCGGGCAGCTATGTTACCATGGAGGAATCACACAAGATTTGACTTCTAAGGCTAGAACTGAAGTCGCGCCAACTGCTTAACTCAAAATACAGTCAAGAAAGTAGCTCTGAAGCTGAGAAACGGCATCGACCATAAGCACTACCGTGAAATTACGTACAATTTTCAAATTTCTTGTACTTGCTAAATTTGCGACCTCGGGCAGATATGTTACCATGGAGGAATCACACAAGATTTGACTTTTAAGGCTAGAACTGAAGTCCCGCCAACTGCTTAAATCAAAATACAGTCAAGAAAGTAGCTCCGAAGCTGAGAAACGGGATTGACCCTAAGCACTACTGTGCAATTCCGTACAATTTTCAAATTTCTTGTACTTGCTAACTTTGCGACCTCGGGCAGCTATGTTACCATGGAGGAATCACACAAGATTTGACTTTTAAGGCTAGAACTGAAGTCGCGCCAACTGCTTAACTCAAAATACAGTCAAGAAAGTAGCTCTGAAGCTGAGAAACGGGATCGACCATAAGCACTAATGTGAAATTACGTACAATTTTCAAATTTCTTGTACTTGCTAACTTTGCGACCTCGGGCAGCTATGTTACCAGGGAGGAACCACACAACATTTGACTTTATAGGCTAGAACTGAAGTCGCGCCAACTGCTTAACTCAAAATACAGTCAAGAAAGTAGCTCTGAAGCCGAGAAACGGGATCGACCATAAGCACTAATGTGAAATTACGTACAATTTTCAAATTTCTTGTACTTGCTAACTTTGCGACCTCGGGCAGCTATGTTACCATGGAGGAACCACACAAGATTTGACTTTATAGGCTAGAACTGAAGTCGCGCCAACTGCTTAACTCAAAATACAGTCAAGAAAGTAGCTCTGAAGCTGAGAAACGGGATCGACCTTAAGCACTAATGTGAAATTACGTACAATTTTCAAATTTCTTGTAGTTGCTAACTTTGCGACCTCGGGCAGCTATGTTACCATGGAGGAATCACACAAGATTTGACTTTTAAGGCTAGAACTGAAGTCGCGCCAACTGCTTCACTCAAAATACAGTCAAGAAAGTAGTTCTGAAGCTGAAAAACGGGATCGACCACAAGCACTACTGTACAATTACGTACAATTTTCCAATTTCTTGTACTTGCTAACTTTGCGACCTCGGGCAGCTATGTTACCATGGAGGAATCACACAAGATTTGACTTCTAAGGCTAGAACTGAAGTCGCGCCAACTGCTTAACTCAAAATACAGTCAAGAAAGTAGCTCTGAAGCTGAGAAACGGCATCGACCTTAAGCACTACCGTGAAATTACGTACGATTTTCGAATTTCTTATACTTGCTAACTTTGCGACCTCGGGCAGCTATGTTACCATGGAGGAACCACACAAGATTTGACTTTATAGGCTAGAACTGAAGCCGCGCCAACTGCTTAACTCAAAATACAGTCAAGAAAGTAGCTCTGAAGCTGAGAAACGGCATCGACCATAAGCACTACCGTGAAATTACGTACAATTTTCAAATTTCTTGTACTTGCTAACTTTGCGACCTCGGGCAGCTATGTTACTATGGAGGAACCACACAACATTTGACTTTATAGGCTAGAACTGAAGTCGCGCCAACTGCTTAACTCAAAATACAGTCAAGAAAGTAGCTCTGAAGCTGAGAATCGGCATCGACCATAAGCACTACCGTGAAATTACGTACAATTTTCAAATTTCTTGTACTTGCTAACTTTGCGACCTCGGGCAGCTATGTTACCATGGAGGAACCACACAACATTTGACTTTATAGGTTAGAACTGAAGTCGCGCCAACTGCTTAACTCAAAATACAGTCAAGAAAGTAGCTCTGAAGCCGAGAAACGGCATCGACCATAAGCACTACTGTGCAATTACGTACAATTTTCAAATTTCTTGTACTTGCTAACTTTGCGACCCCGGGCAGCTATGTTACCATGGAGGAATCACACAAGATTTGACTTTTAAGGCTAGAACTGAAGTCGCGCCAACTGCTTAACTCAAAATACAGTCAAGAAAGTAGCTCTGAAGCTGAGAAACGGGATCGACCATAAGCACTAATGTGAAATTACGTACAATTTTCAAATTTCTTGTACTTGCTAACTTTGCGACTTCGGGAAGCTATGTTACCATGGAGGAACCACACAACATTTGACTTTATAGGCTAGAACTGAAGTCGCGCCAACCGCTTAACTCAAAATACAGTCAAGAAAGTAGTTCTGAAGCTGAAAAACGGGATCGACCACAAGCACTACTGTACAATTACGTACAATTTTCAAATTTCTTGTACTTGCTAACTTTGCGACCTCGGGCAGCTATGTTACCATGGAGGAATCACACAAGATTTGACTTTTAAGGCTAGAACTGAAGTCGCGCCAACTGCTTAACTCAAAATACAGTCAAGAAAGTAGCTCTGAAGCTGAGAAACGGCATCGACCATAAGCACTACCGTGAAATTACGTACAATTTTCAAATTGCTTGTACTTGCTAACTTTGCGACCTCGGGCAGCTATGTTACCATGGAGGAATCACACAAGATTTGAACTTTTAAGATACGTGAAAAAAGAGATAAGCAATTTTATTTTCTTCCACGACCTTTATTTTTCGAATCTTTCTTAAGACTAATTTACAAAATTGATTTTCTTCTACACCAAACCTCGTAGTCAATTTCCCCATGTCTCGTATTCACGTTCATTCCTTATTACGCCATGACGCCATGCTGAGTTGCATTTCCCGATCGATCTACGCTGTTTGTTTAGTCGGCCCTTCCTTATTTGTTTGCGTTGAGTACAAGTGTAGTTGAACTCGCGATCGTTTACTTATGGATCGGTAAAGTGTTTTGAAACTGGAGCCGATGAACTTGCGGTCGTTGATTTATGGGTCAGTAATGCATTTCGAAACCGGAGACGATGAACTTGCGGTCGTTGGTTTATGGGTCAGTAATGCATTTCGAAACCGGAGGCGATGACCGCTGGGAACTGGGAAATAGACGACGCAATGGTATTCGTTTACGTGACGAGTGACGAGGGAAAATGCCGACGCGGTAATAGTTATATTATCGACGGTGCAGGGCGAGTGGTTATTATAACTCCCCCACCGTTTGATTGAGGCTCCGACGAAATCTGGAGAGATTGTTTACTCCGTTTGGTGCATACAAAAATTATCATACATACGAAAATAATACACAATATGGTTAAGTCAGTACTTAGGCTTATTACATTAGAGTTTTTGTTAGTGTACAATATTTCGTCAATATTCTTTTCGAAGTTTATTTGTTTTAAGTATAAATTTTCTAACTTTATATCGGGTATTGACGTATTTTCTTTTATTTTAGTCATGTAGTTTGGTAAGATTAGCTTATCGTATATTTTCATATTAGGGTTCAGATACTTTTTGTTCTTTACTTCAACTATACAGTTTTCAAATTTAATGATAAATGTTCCTTCGTTTCTTATTTCTATATTATTACAATTATGATGAATTGTTTGGTTGTAAATATTTTTTAATATGAGTACACCTGGTAGTAATTCTTTTATTTCTTGTTGTAGGAAAGTTTTCATTGCACAGTGTGCCTCTTCAAAGTTTATAATATTCTTTATACAATTGTCTTCTAATTTAATTATATTTTTTGAAAGATTATCTTTTACGTTAGTGGTGAAAATATTTCTATAAGGGCTTACTAACACCTCTCGTGTCTCTAGGTATAAGGATTTATTATTTTTATTCGGGATTGGTTCAAACATTAGTCTGGATAAGATTTGGTCTGAATAATGGGGAATAAGTAGGATGATGACGATATTTGTTTCATGAAGGGTAATGGCGATTTTTTGTGTGCGTGTAGCTGTCATAGTCCTTAATAAGTTTAAGTTCTGTTTGCGATAAAATATCGGTTGGGATAATACCAAGTTTCCCAGAGAAGACAATTTGTCCTATGTCGTCGATATGGTTTCTTAATAAATTTATGTCATTATCGACTTGGTAAGCTCGTTGTAAGAAGGCAATTTCGTCTTCGATTGTCGCTACTTTATTTTGTATTACGTTTTTAAACCCGTTTAAGTAGTCTTCTATGGTTTTTTGCTGCGTATTTATATGTTTTGTAATATTCTGTATCTGTAAGGATAGTGTATTGCTAACTAAAGTTAACTGGTTGTTTCTGTCTGTAAGAGTATTTTGGTTTGTTGTTAAAGATTCGAGTGTTTTCGAGATTTGCACTTCGTCGTCACTGTCCATAGTACCTGCTATGTACTTCATACCTTTTCCGAATAAGTTAATCAATCCGCGTTTTTGTTTAAAATGTGGGATAAGGTAGTCAAGTTTTGCCTTGAGTAGAATAAAGTTTTTGTTAATGGAGTCTAGGATTGGTCTTACGCTTGTTGTGGATGTTTGCAGGATGTTTATGTTGTTCTGAATGATTTCAATTGTCTTTTCGTACTCTGTAGTATTAATGATATGAAGGATTTTCGTATGATAGTCTATCACCTTCTGTTCTCCCATTTTGATTGTGACATATCCATGGTTGTGTGTAAGGTCCTGGATTTCGATCGTTTGCATTTTGATCAGCTCGATGGTGGCGTACCATACTAGCAATGTTATTTGGTTCATCTTACTCGATCCTGAAAAGAATGCGTATACATATGTAATATGTATGTTGTGGAGACGAGATGTTGTGGTTTTGTGTTGACGTGTATAACGTAGATATTTTATGTTTTTCGTTTAAGTCGTTTTGTGTTATTCCCTTTAATGGTAGGGTTATTTCTATCTTGGAATTTTTTGTCCTTTCGTACATGTGTCTTGTAGTATTTAAATCTATTATTTATGTCTATTACGTGTTCGTCACCTAATTTTTCTGTCTCAATTTCTCTATATTTGCTGTGGTTCTTACCTCCTCTGATTTCTTTAATGAAATTAGGACCTGGTTTGATCTGTATATCCTTTCTATCCCTGTTTAGTTTATTTATAGTATTTTCTTTTCTTCTACTTATTCTCTCTTGGATTGTTGGATATTCCTCTTGTGTAATTTTCCCGTTTAGGAAATCGATAGGTTTCCTGTTGGTTGTTGTATGGATTGTATCATTATAAAATCGTATAATTCGTAATATTTTCTCTTCGATGGTTTCATCGTTATTTTTCTCGTCGTGTTTTAGTAATCTTATGTGTTCGTTAATGGTATTATGAAGTCGCTCTATGTCAGCGTTGGACGTATGGTTGCTATTAGAAGTAAAATGGATTTCTATGTTTTCATCTTTCAAAAATTGTTGAAGTGGTAGTGCCTTAAAACCTAGTTCATTATCAACTATTATTTTGTTAATCTTTCCCTGAGTACTAAGATATTGTAAAATTTTAGCCTTAAACTCTGTCCAGGTACGTCCACTAATTCTATACGCTTGGGCATACTTCGTGAATTTGTCTATGGTAGTCATAAAGAGTTGTTTTCCTAATGTGTAGAAAACGTCGATGTGGACAGTATCGTTAGGTTTTGCTGGTGTTTCAGTTATTTTGTAGGGAAATTTCGGGGGACTTCTGTCGTATTTTTCTAGACTACATACTTCACAGTTATTGATAAATTGTGTGATTCTAATTTTAAGTTTTGGGTGATAAATAACATCTTTTAATTCTTTAAACACAACATCAATACCTCTGTGATTGTTTCTTTTGTGTTCATTTTCAATGAATACCGTAAGTTTCTCTTCACTAGTTACATCTTCTAATTCTTTAAAACATCTTATGATTTTGAACTTGTGGCTATTTGAGAAATTCTTAATAAACGTTTTTTCGAATAAGTCGTAGAAATCGTCATCGATTATCACGGCGTTGAGTTTGCTTGGATTGAAATGGTTTTTCAACAAGGTGATTATAGATTGTTCGTCTAATTCCTTGGCACTTATAATTTTTCGGTTGTTGTTGAATATTTTATAGTTTTTTATCCTAACTGATCCAGATGCTATTTTCTTGATTATAATTTGGTTTCTGAAAATATTAATAGCGGTTTCACTATTTGTAATTGTTTTTCCTTTTGTTGGTATAGCATCTACCATGTTTACTTGTTCGCTCTCTATTCTTGATAGTGCATCTGCGTTGCCATTTTTTATACCCTTTTTATATTTTATGCTGTATTCAAACTCGGAGAGCCTTAGCCTCCATCTTACTAACTTTGAATTGGGTTCCTTTATTGAAAAGAGCCAGGTAAGGGGTTTGTGGTCTGTTTCTATAGTGAATTTTCGCCCAAACAAGTACGGTCTAAAATATTTAGTAGCCCAAACGATGGCTAACAGTTCTTTTTCTATCGTGCTATAATTTATTTCGTGTTCATTAAGTGTGCGTGAAGCATAGCATATTGAATGGTTTTCTTGGCTAAGAATCGCGCCTAAAGCGAAATTAGATGCGTCTGTTGTTAAAGTAAATTCTTTATTAAAATCGGGGTATCGGAGTATCGGATCGTTATTTAGTAGTCTTTTTAAAGTCTCGAAACTATTCTGGTAATCTACATTTGTTATATCGATTTTAGCATCTTTCTTAAGAGCCTTTGTCATAGTTTTGGAAATGAGTGAATAGTCCTTTATGAACTTCCGGTAGTACCCGGTTAGTCCTAGGAATTGTTTAATTTGTTTTGTAGTATTAGGTATGGGGAAATTTAGAACGCATTCGATCTTTCTTGGGTTTGGTTTGATTCCATCTGGTGTGATGATATGTCCGAGGAACTCCGTTTCTTTCTTAAGAAATTCGGATTTGTCTAACTGTACTTTTAGATTGACTTCCTTAAGCCTTTTGAATATTTTTCTTATTGAGTCTATGTGCTCTTGCAGTGAAGTCGAAAATACAATTATGTCGTCCATATATACTAGACATATCTTCCCTATATAATTGCCCAATATTTCGTTCATCAACCTTTGGAACGTTGATGGGGCCGTCTTCAGCCCGAATGGCGTCCTCAGAAACTCATAGTGTCCGTTATCTACGCTAAATGCTGTTTTGTGCACGTCTTCTGGTGCTACTTCAATTTAGTAAAACCTTTTTGCTAAGTCGAGTGTTGTGAAATATTGGCATCTTCCTAGTTTGTCCAGTATTTCGTCGATGTTCGGGATAGGGTACTTGTCGTCTATCGTTACTTCGTTTAGTTTGCGATAGTCGATAACCATTCTCCATTTTTTATCTCCGCTGGCGTCGTCCTTCTTAGGTACGATCCACACCGGTGCTGAGTATGGGGAATTGCTTGGTCGGATAATTCCGCTATCCAACATCTCTTGTATTTGCTTTGCTATCTCCTCTTTGTGAATATAGGGGTACCTATATGATTTAGCATAGATTGGTACGTCGTCTGTTGTACGGATTCTATGTTTCGTTACATGTGTAAACGTTAGGTTCGAATCCGGTTGGTAGAATATACTAGAATATTCCTTTATAGTTTGTACGAGTATTTGTGTTTCTTCCGAATTCAAGTGGTTGGTTCGAATTTGTTCCAAGATCGGTACATGAACCTTTTCTTCTATGATATTGAAGTTTTCGCAGTTAACTTCTTGGGTTTGAATTGGTTTCGTGAATAGAGGCAAATCGAAATCGTCTTCGGTCTCGATAATTGCTTCTATGTTATAATTATTTATTTCATAGATACCTTCTTTAACGTATATGAGACCTTCCTTTTGTTTAACTGTTAAATTTACTTTCCTTTCTATTTTGTTCGCAAACAGGATAGGGATTAATTTATCTTCTATTTCTAAGCTATTATTTTTGTAGTCGATTTTCGCGTTCAACTTCCTTAAAATATCGTTCCCTATTAAACCATCATAGGTATTATGGAATTTACAGACTAGGAAATCTATTTTATATTTTGGATCTCCAATCTCTACAAACATTGGAATTCTAACCTTTTCAGTTACTATCACTTCGCTTTGTAGAGTCTTAATTTTTATATTATTAATTGGGATTTTCCATTTTGGGTGGCAGATACCGGGATTGATTATAGAATGGGTTGCCCCTGTATCTATTATAAGTTTTAAGGGATTTAGTTTCGTTCTTATTACTATATATGGTAAGTTTCCGTTGAGGCTGTTTGATGGAAAATTTTCAACAATCTCGTGTTTGTTGATGTCCATTGGTTCTGTGGGTGCATGAACGTTTGAATTTGTTGGTTTATTCGAATTGTGGGAATATGGGTTGTTTTGATCATAGTAACTTTGATGGTTACTTTGATGGTGGTTAGTATTAAATTGTTCTCGCAATCTCTGATAGTTGTTAAACCTGTTATATTGGGGTTGATATCGTTGTGAGTACTGTCGTTGTTGGTTATTTTCTTGGTTTGGATGGCTGTTTGAACGTTGGTTTTGCGAGTGGTTCCTATTCTGTTGGGTTTGGTTTCGTGTAGTGTTATTATTATGAGTTTGAGGATGTTGAGTTCTTTTTCTTAGTGTGTTAGTTGGTAAAGTGTGATTTTCGTTAGTGTTGAAATAGGCGTAACCAGCCTGAAAAAGAATATCCATTGCGGATTCTAGTGTTTCTGGGTTCCTACAAGTTAGGATTGTTCTCATGGGTTCTGGGATCTTGGTTTTAAATATATTTAATGCTGTACGCATGTTATTCTGGGCGCATGAATTCGTTTCGTCCCCTGATCCCAAGATGACCAGGGTTTTATTGTTCAGATTTCTAAGTTTTTGTTTTATTTCATTATAAAAATCTAGGGAATTTGTCTTATAGGTGGTACCGCGTAACTCGTCAAAGAGTTCTTCACAACTACGTTTGTCACCGAAATTGTTCTGTAGTATTGATTTTATTTCTGACCAAGACGTTGCTTGACAGTTAATCTCCAGTGTCGTTCTAGCTCTACCTTTTAGCTTACTCTTAATTAGGTCGGAGAATAATTGCTGCGATAAAGCGTCATAGGCTTGTAAGATGGGGTATACCCTATCTATTAAACTTATAAAGCTCTGTAAGTCCCTATTATCGCCATGGAATTCGGGGAGGTTATTGAGGTATTTAACGGGGTCAATTGAGACTGAGGGAGGGTCAGGCATTTTTCTTCTTAGTATATGTATTTGTGTATGTATGTATATAAAAAATCAAAATATATAGTACAAATATATGTATATATGTATAGTTTATTGACTTATAATTAACTTATGTTCTATTTTACTTGGTGATCCTTGGGTGTGGTAGTATCTTCTGCAGGAGCTGATGATGGTGGGCGGCTTCACTTTCCCTCGTCGTATTGTTCTATTATATATATATATATATTTTTTTTTCTCACGCACTTTTGTTATTTGTCACTTCAGTTATGGTATTAATTGTGATACCGTTTTCAAAAAAGGAAAAGAGAGAAAAAAAAAATGTTGTATTGTTCGCACTTTCAAAACTTATTTCAATACGTTCTTCTTAGAACAGTGTTAATTTTTGCTAAGTTCCTCTTAGAACAAAGCGCACTTCTAAAGTTTTATTGCGATACGTTCTTCTTAGAACGATGTTAATTTTGCTAAGTTCCTCTTAGAACAAAGCGCACTTCTATTCGCGATACCCGGTTAAAATATTAAAATATAATATACACTACACTCTTGTGTATGGATACATCCGGGTATCCTACCGACTGCGCCACTTTTAAGATACGTGAAAAAAGAGATAAGCAATTTTATTTTCTTCCACGACCTTTATTTTTCGAATCTTTCTTAAGACTAATTTACAAAATTGATTTTCTTCTACACCAAACCTCGTAGTCAATTTCCCCATGTCTCGTATTCACGTTCATTCCTTATTACGCCATGACGCCATGCTGAGTTGCATTTCCCGGGTCGATCGTTCGGTTATCGATCTACGCTGTTTGTTTAGTCGGCCCTTCCTTATTTGTTTGCGTTGAGTTTAAGTGTAGTTGAACTCGCGATCGTTTACTTATGGATCGGTAAAGTGTTTTGAAACTGGAGCCGATGAACTTGCGGTCGTTGATTTATGGGTCAGTAATGCATTTCGAAACCGGAGACGATGAACTTGCGGTCGTTGGTTTATGGGTCAGTAATGCATTCCGAAACCGGAGGCGATGACCGCTGGGAACTGGGAAATAGACGACGCAATGGTATTCGTTTACGTGACGAGTGACGAGGGAAAATGCCGACGCGGTAATAGTTATATTATCGACGGTGCAGGGCGAGTGGTTATTATAACTATTTGACTTTTAAGGCTAGAACTGAAGTCGCGCCAACTGCTTAACTCAAAATACAGTCAAGAAAGTAGCTCTAAAGCTGAGAAACGGGATCGACCATAAGCACTAATGTGAAATTACGTACAATTTTCAAATTTCTTGTACTTGCTAACTTTGCGACCTCGGGCAGCTATGTTACCATGGAGGAACCACACAACATTTGACTTTATAGGCTAGAACTGAAGTCGCGCCAACTGCTTAGCTCAAAATACAGTCAAGAAAGTAGCTCTGAAGCCGAGAAACGGCATCGACCATAAGCACTACTGTGCAATTACGTACAATTTTCAAATTTCTTGTACTTGCTAACTTTGCGGCCTCGGGCAGCTATGTTACCATGGAGGAACCACACAACATTTGACTTTATAGACTAGAACTGAAGTCGCGCCAACTGCTTAACTCAAAATACAGTCAAGAAAGTAGTTCTGAAGCTGAAAAACGGGATCGACCACAAGCACTACTGTACAATTACGTACAATTTTCCAATTTCTTGTACTTGCTAACTTTGCGACCTCGGGCAGCTATGTTACCATGGAGGAATCACACAAGATTTGACTTTTAAGGCTAGAACTGAAGTCGCGCCAACTGCTTCACTCAAAATACAGTCAAGAAAGTAGTTCTGAAGCTGAAAAACGGGATCGACCACAAGCACTACTGTACAATTACGTACAATTTTCCAATTTCTTGTACTTGCTAACTTTGCGACCTCGGGCAGCTATGTTACCATGGAGGAATCACACAAGATTTGACTTTTAAGGCTAGAACTGAAGTCGCGCCAACTGCTTAACTCAAAATACAGTCAAGAAAGTAGCTCTGAAGCCGAGAAACGGCATCGACCATAAGCACTACCGTGAAATTACGTACGATTTTCGAATTTCTTATACTTGCTAACTTTGCGACCTCGGGCAGCTATGTTACCATGGAGGAACCACACAAGATTTGACTTTATAGGCTAGAACTGAAGCCGCGCCAACTGCTTAACTCAAAATACAGTCACGAAGGTAGCTCTGAAGCTGAGAAACGGGATCGACCATAAGCACTAATGTGAAATTACGTACAATTTTCAAATTTCTTGTACTTGCTAACTTTGCGGCGTCGGGCAGCTATGTTACCATGGAGGAATCACACAAGATTTGACTTCTAAGGCTAGAACTGAAGTCGCGCCAACTGCTTAACTCAAAATATAGCCAAGAAAGTGGCTCTGAAGCTGAGAAACGGGATCGACCATAAGCACTAATGTGAAATTACGTACAATTTTCAAATTTCTTGTACTTGCTAACTTTGCGGCCTCGGGCAGCTATGTTACCATGGAGGAATCACACAAGATTTGACGTTATAGGCTAGAACTCAAGTCGCGGCAACTGTTTAACTCAAAATACAGTCAAGAAAGTAGCTCTGAAGCTGAGAATCGGCATCGACCATAAGCACTACCGTGAAATTACGTACAATTTTCAAACTTCTTGTACTTGCTAACTTTGCGACCTCGGGCAGCTATGTTACCATGGAAGAATCACACAAGATTTGACTTTTAAGGCTAGAACTGAAGTCGCGCCAACTGCTTAACTCAAAATACAGTCAAGAAAGTAGCTCTGAAGCTGAGAAACGGGATCGACCATAAGCACTAATGTGAAATTACGTACAATTTTCAAATTTCTTGTACTTGCTAACTTTGCGACCTCGGGCAGCTATGTTACCATGGAGGAATCACACAAGATTTGACTTTTAAGGCTAAAACTGAAGTCGCGCCAACTGCTTAGCTCAAAATACAGTCAAGAAAGTAGCTCTGAAGCTGAGAAACGGGATCGACCATAAGCACTAATGTGAAATTACGTACAATTTTCAAATTTCTTGTACTTGCTAACTTTGCGACTTCGGGCAGCTATGTTACCATATAGGAACCACATAACATTTGACTTTTAAGGCTAGAACTGAAGTCGCGCCAACTGCTTAACTCAAAATACAGTCAAGAAAGTAGCTCTGAAGCTGAGAAACGGCATCGACCATAAGCACTACCGTGAAATTACGTACAATTTTCAAATTTCTTGTACTTGCTAACTTTGCGACCTCGGGCAGCTATGTTACCATGGAAGAATCACACAAGATTTGACTTTTAAGGCTAGAACTGAAGTCGCGCCAACTGCTTAACTCAAAATACAGTCAAGAAAGTAGCTCTGAAGCTGTGAAACGGGATCGACTATAAGCACTACTGTGCAATTACGTACAATTTTCAAATTTCTTGTACTTGCTAACTTTGCGACCTCGGGCAGCTATGTTACTATGGAGGAACCACACAACATTTGACTTTATAGGCTAGAACTGAAGTCCCACCAACTGCTTAAATCAAAATACAGTCAAGAAAGTCGCTCTGAAGCTGAGAAACGGGATCGACTATAAGCACTACTGTGCAATTCCGTACAATTTTCAAATTTCTTGTACTTGCTAACTTTGCGACCTCGGGCAGCTATGTTACCATGGAGGAATCACACAAGATTTGACTTTTAAGGCTAGAACTGAAGTCGCGCCAACTGCTTAACTCAAAATACAGTCACGAAGGTAGCTCTGAAGCTGAGAAACGGGATCGACCATAAGCACTAATGTGAAATTACGTACAATTTTCAAATTTCTTGTACTTGCTAACTTTGTGACCTCGGGCAGCTATGTTACCATGGAGGAATCACACAAGATTTGACTTTTAAGGCTAAAACTGAAGTCGCGCCAACTGCTTAGCTCAAAATACAGTCAAGAAAGTAGCTCTGAAGCCGAGAAACGGCATCGACCATAAGCACTACTGTGCAATTACGTACAATTTTCAAATTTCTTGTACTTGCTAACTTTGCGACCTCGGGCAGCTATGTTACTATGGAGGAACCACACAACATTTGACTTTATAGGCTAGAACTGAAGTCGCGCCAACTGCTTAACTCAAAATACAGTCAAGAAAGTAGCTCTGAAGCTGAGAATCGGCATCGACCATAAGCACTACCGTGAAATTACGTACAATTTTCAAATTTCTTGTACTTGCTAACTTTGCGACCTCGGGCAGCTATGTTACCATGGAGGAACCACACAACATTTGACTTTATAGGTTAGAACTGAAGTCGCGCCAACTGCTTAACTCAAAATACAGTCAAGAAAGTAGCTCTGAAGCCGAGAAACGGGATCGACCATAAGCACTATCGTGAAATTACGTACAATTTTCAAATTTCTTGTACTTGCTAACTTTGCGACTTCGGGCAGCTATGTTACCATATAGGAACCACATAACATTTGACTTTTAAGGCTAGAACTGAAGTCGCGCCAACTGCTTAACTCAAAATACAGTCAAGAAAGTAGCTCTGAAGCTGAGAAACGGCATAAGCACTACCGTGAAATTACGTACAATTTTCAAATTTCTTGTACTTGCTAACTTTGCGACCTCGGGCAGTTATGTTACCATGGAAGAATCACACAAGATTTGACTTTTAAGGCTAGAACTGAAGTCGCGCCAACTGCTTAACTCAAAATACAGTCAAGAAAGTAGCTCTGAAGCTGAGAAACGGGATCGACTGTAAGCACTACTGTGCAATTACGTACAATTTTCAAATTTCTTGTACTTGCTAACTTTGCGACCTCGGGCAGCTATGTTACTATGGAGGAACCACACAACATTTGACTTTATAGGCTAGAACTGAAGTCCCACCAACTGCTTAAATCAAAATACAGTCGAGAAAGTCGCTCTGAAGCTGAGAAACGGGATCGACTATAAGCACTACTGTGCAATTCCGTACAATTTTCAAATTTCTTGTACTTGCTAACTTTGCGACCTCGGGCAGCTATGTTACCATGGAGGAATCACACAAGATTTGACTTTTAAGGCTAGAACTGAAGTCGCGCCAACTGCCTAACTCAAAATACAGTCAAGAAAATAGCTCTGAAGCTGAGAAACGGGTTCGACCATAAGCACTACTGTGCAATTACGTACAATTTTCAAATTTCTTGTACTTGCTAACTTTGCGACCTCGGGCAGCTATGTTACCATGGAGGAACCACACAAGATTTGACTTTATAGGCTAGAACTGACGTCGCGCCAACTGCTTAACTCAAAATACAGTCAAGAAAGTAGCTCTGAAGCCAAGAAACGGCATCGACCTTTACGTACAATTTTCAAATTTCTTGTACTTGCTAACTTTGCGACCTCGGGCAGCTATGTTACCATGGAGGAACCACACAACATTTGACTTTATAGGCTAGAACTGAAGTCGCGCCAACTGATTAACTCAAAATAGAGTCAAGAAAGTAGCTCTGAAGCCGAAAAACGGCATCGACCTTAAGCACTACTGTGCAATTACGTACAATTTTCAAATTTCTTGTACTTGCTAACTTTGCGGCCTCGGGCAGCTATGTTACCATGGAGGAATCACACAAGATTTGACTTTTAAGGCTAGAACTGAAGTCGCGCCAACTGCTTAACTCAAAATAGAGTCAAGAAAGTAGCTCTGAAGCCGAGAAACGGCATCGACCTTAAGCACTACTGTGCAATTACGTACAATTTTCAAATTTCTTGTACTTGCTAACTTTGCGGCCTCGGGCAGCTATGTTACCATGGAGGAACCACACAAAATTTGACTTTATAGGCTAGAACTGAAGTCGCACCAACTGCTTAACTCAAAATACAGTCAAGAAAGTAGCTCTGAAGCTGAGAAACGGCATCGACCATAAGCACTACCGTGAAATTACGTACAATTTTCAAATTTCTTGTACTTGCTAACTTTGCGACCTCGGGCAGCTATGTTACCATGGAGGAACCACACAACATTTGACTTTATAGGCTAGAACTGAAGTCGCGCCAACTGCTTAGCTCAAAATACAGTCAAGAAAGTAGCTCTGAAGCTGAGAAACGGCATCGACCATAAGCACTACCGTGAAATTACGTACAATTTTCAAATTGCTTGTACTTGCTAACTTTGCGACCTCGGGCAGCTATGTTACCATGGAGGAATCACACAAGATTTGACTTTTAAGGCTAGAACTGAAGTCGCGCCAACTGCTAAACTCAAAATACAGTCAAGAAAGTAGCTCTGAAGCTGAGAAACGGGATCGACCATAAGCACTAATGTGAAATTACGTACAATTTTCAAATTTCTTGTACTTGCTAACTTTGCGACCTCGGGCAGCTATGTTACCATGGAGGAACCACACAACGTTTGACTTTATAGGCTAGAACTGAAGTCGCGCCAACTGCTTAGCTCAAAATATAGTCAAGAAAGTAGCTCTGAAGCCGAGAAACGGCATCGACCATAAGCACTACTGTGCAATTACGTACAATTTTCAAATTTCTTGTACTTGTTAACTTTGCGGCCTCGGGCAGCTATGTTACCATGGAGGAACCACACAACATTTGACTTTATAGACTAGAACTGAAGTCGCGCCAACTGCTTAACTCAAAATACAGTCAAGAAAGTAGTTCTGAAGCTGAAAAACGGGATCGACCACAAGCACTACTGTACAATTACGTACAATTTTCCAATTTCTTGTACTTGCTAACTTTGCGACCTCGGGCAGCTATGTTACCATGGAGGAATCACACAAGATTTGACTTTTAAGGCTAGAACTGAAGTCGCGCAAACTGCTTCACTCAAAATACAGTCAAGAAAGTAGTTCTGAAGCTGAAAAACGGGATCGACCACAAGCACTACTGTACAATTACGTACAATTTTCCAATTTCTTGTACTTGCTAACTTTGCGACCTCGGGCAGCTATGTTACCATGGAGGAATCACACAAGATTTGACTTTTAAGGCTAGAACTGAAGTCGCGCCAACTGCTTAACTCAAAATACAGTCAAGAAAGTAGCTCTGAAGCCGAGAAACGGCATCGACCATAAGCACTACCGTGAAATTACGTACGATTTTCGAATTTCTTATACTTGCTAACTTTGCGACCTCGGGCAGCTATGTTACCATGGAGGAACCACACAAGATTTGACTTTATAGGCTAGAACTGAAGTCGCGCCAACTGTTTAGCTCAAAATACAGTCAAGAAAGTAGCTCTGAAGCCGAGAAACGGCATCGACCATAAGCACTACCGTGAAATTCCGTACAATTTTCAAATTTCTTGTACTTGCTAACTTTGCGACCTCGGGCAGCTATGTTACCATGGAGGAATCACACAAGATTTGACTTTTAAGGCTAGAACTGAAGTCGCGCCAACTGCTTTACTCAAAACACAGTCAAGAAAGTAGCTCTGAAGCTGAGAAACGGCATCGACCATAAGCACTACCGTGAAATTACGTACAATTTTCAAATTTCTTGTACTTGCTAAATTTGCGGCCTCGGGCAGCTATGTTACCATGTAGGAATCACACAAGATTTGACTTTATAGGCTAGAACTGAAGTCGCGCCAACTGCTTAACTCAAAATACAGTCAAGAAAGTAGCTCTGAAGCTGAGAAACGAGATCGACCATAAGCACTACTGTGCAATTACGTACAATTTTCAGATTTCTTGTACTTGCTAACTTTGCGACCTCGGGCAGCTATGTTACCATGGAGGAATCACACAAGATTTGACTTTTAAGGCTAGAACTGAAGTCGCGCCAACTGCTTTACTCAAAATACAGTCAAGAAAGTAGCTCTGAAGCTGAGAAACGTGATCGACCATAAGCACTAATGTGAAATTACGTACAATTTTCAAATTTCTTGTACTTGCTAACTTTGCGGTCTCGGACAGCTATGTTACCATGGAGGAACCACACAACATTTGACTTTTAAGGCTAGAACTGAAGTCGCGCCAACCGCTTAACTCAAAATACAGTCAAGAAAGTAGCTCTGAAGCTGAGAAACGGGATCGACCACAAGCACTACTGTGCAATTACGTACAATTTTCAAATTTCTTGTGCTTGCTAACTTTGCGACCTCGGGCAGCTATGTTACCATGGAGGAATCACACAAGATTTGACTTTTAAGGCTAGAACTGAAGTCGCGCCAACTGCTTAACTCAAAATACAGTCAAGAAAGTAGCTCTGCAGCCGAGAAACGGCATCGACCATAAGCACTAATGAGAAATTACATACAATTTTCAAATTTCTTGTACTTGCTAACTTTGCGGCCTCGGGCAGCTATGTTACCATGGAGGAATCACACAAGATTTGACTTTTAAGGCTAGAACTGAAGACGCGCCAACTGCTTAACTCAAAATACAGTCAAGAAAGTAGCTCTGAAGCTGAGAAACGGGATCGACCTTAAGCACTACTGTGCAATTACGTACAATTTTCAAATTTCTTGTACTTGCTAACTTTGCGCCCTCGGGCAGCTATGTTACCATGGAGGAATCACACAAGATTTGACTTTATAGGCTAGAACTGAAGTCCCGCCAACTGCTTAAATCAAAATACAGTCAAGAAAGTAGCTCTGAAGCCGAGAAACGGCATCGACCATAAGCACTACCGTGAAATTACGTACAATTTTCAAATTTCTTGTACTTGCTAACTTTGAGACCTCGGGCAGCTATGTTACCATGGAGGAATCACACAAGATTTGACTTTTAAGGCTAGAACTGAAGTCCCGCCAACTGCTTAAATCAAAATACAGTCAAGAAAGTAGCTCTGAAGCTGAGAAACGGGATCGACCATAAGCACTACTGTGCAATTACGTACAATTTTCAAATTTCTTGTACTTGCTAACTTTGCGACCTCGGGCAGCTATGTTACCATGGAGGAATCACACAATATTTGACTTTTAAGGCTAAAACTGAAGTCCCGCCAACTGCTTAACTCAAAATACAGTCAAGAAAGTAGCTCTGAAGCTGAGAAACGGGATCGACCATAAGCACTAATGTGAAATTACGTACAATTTTCAAATTTCTTGTACTTGCTAACTTTGCGACCTTGGGCAGCTATGTTACCATGGAGGAATCGCACAAGATTTGACTTTTAAGGCTAGAACTGAGGTCGCGCCAACTGCTTAACTCAAAATACAGTCAAGAAAGTAGCTCTGAAGCCGAGAAACGGCATCGACCATAAGCACACAAGTCGCCCAACTGCTTAACTCAAAATACAGTCAAGAAAGTAGCTCTGAAGCTGAGAAACGGGATCGACCATAAGCACTACTGTGCAATTACGTACAATTTTCAAATTTCTTGTACTTGCTAACTTTGCGACCTCGGGCAGCTATGTTACCATGGAGGAATCACACAAGATTTGACTTTTAAGGCTAGAACT